>CM057385.1:5797500-15797500 GCA_030015415.1 Cynopterus sphinx | reverse complement strand
AACCCTTAGAAATAATAAGAGAGTTTGGTTAGAAGATCAGTGTGTACACACATGAATTGTTTTTGGTTTATGTCAGAAACAGTTAAATATTAACATTTTAAATTGTAATATATACCAAATAAAAAATGAAGTGCCTAGGATAAAATGTCTGAGTGATTCCCTGTGCAGTTCTATTTGTAGATGTTTATCTAACAGGCATGTTTATATGTGTTTCCCAAAGGCCCTGCACTAAAACACGCACAGGAGCCCTGTTTTTATTAGTCCCAAATTTCAACAATCTGGGTATATGTCAACAATACAGTGAACAAATGAATTGTGTCCAATTCATTCAGTGGGAAACTGTATAGCAAGGAGAAGAATGATCTACAGATAATTACATGGATGAGGCTCAGAATCATCATGTAAATAGAAAGTAGCCAATTCTATACTATTTCTTTTGAAACAGCCTAAGTTTAAAAATAGCCCAAGCTCACCTGCATTTGGGAATCAGTGAGTGGTATTATGTGAAGGGGATGGGTATGTTTACTTGGGGATCATCTATTTGGAAATTAGTAATGATTTACCAAGTTGGAAATTACATATTTCAGCACTTAATAAAATGAATATTAATTCAGAGAAACAAGGAAAACAAACAAAAACTCAGGTCTGGGGGTATATAGACAAGGATAAATGGGGTCAAATATCTGAAGGAGATTTTGACTTTAGGTGGTGAACATACAGTGAAATATACAGATGATTAATTATAAAATTGTATAGTTGAAAATTATATAATTTTTTAACTGATGTCACCCCAATTTAATAAAATAACAAAACCATTTCTAAATATGCCAGAAACTCAAAGAACTCCATCATAAAAACAAAAAACCCAAACAATTTTTTTAAAAAATAGGAAAAGGATCAGAAAAGACATTTAGCCAAGAACACATATATACAGGTGGCAAGGAGGTACATGGGAAGGTGCCCATAAACTGTAATCATCAGAGAAATGCACCTTAAAACCAAAATGACATATTGTCTCACAGCTGTTATGATGATAATTAATAAGAAGAAGAAGAAGAAGAAGAAGAAGAAGAAGAAGAAGAAGAAGAAGAAGAAGAAGAAGAAGAAGAAGAAGAAGAAAAAGAAGAAGAAGAAGAAGAAGCAAGATAACAAAGGTTGGTGAGGATATAGAGACAAGGGAACCCTCATGCACCGTTCGTGAGTGGGAACTGGCAGGATGGTACACATTGGGGGTGAGGATCCTCAAAAGTTAAAAATAGGTCTACCTTCTGGCCCAGTAATGCCACTTCTGAGTGTCTATCTGAAGAAAACAAGAACACTAACTAGAAAAGACATATGCGCCCACATGTCCATTGCAGCATTATTTACAATAGCCAAGATATGAAAGCATCCTAAGTGTCCATTGATAAATGAATGGATGAAGAACATGTGGAATGGACTATCATTCAGACACAAAAAAGAAGAAAAGCTTTTCATCCGCCACAACATAGACCTTGAGGACATTATGCTAAGTGATATGGGTCAGGCAGAGAAAGACACATATGATATAAGCTTACGTATGTGCGGAAAGGAAAAAATAAACTGAGATTATAGATACAGAAAACACGATGATGGTGGCCAGAGGTAGAGGTGAGGGTGAGTGAAGTGGCCGAAGGGGTAAAAGATACAAACTCCTCTTATGAAAACCTTGTTCTTAGGTGTGTAATGTATAGCATGGTGACTGTAGTTAATACTTTGAGGCAAATATCAAAATTGCTAAGACAATAGATCTTAAATGTCTTCTTCACAAGGAAAGAATTTGTCACTATGGATGATGACAGACATTTACTAGACTTATTGTGGTGATCATTATGCTTTCAAAATGACATGTAAATTCCTTCCTACATGACTACCTTGAAGACATAGAGAATGGAACAGAAAAAGCATGAATAATTTCTCAAATTTCTTGAAATATTAACACAAAAAAGATTTACACAAAAAATACGTTGGCCAATATAGTAGTGCACTGTTTTCCTCAATTCATAAAACAAAATATTGCGAAGTTGTGCTGTCACATGGATCACTGACCCGGCTAGAAAACAGAGATGGAACACTAACGGATTGATGCTCTGAAACCCAGAGCACTGCTTCTGCCCCTGCTCTCCAGTTTTGGTCTGATTTGCATAGAAGACATATGTACCTTTTGTCCTTTACCCAAGTGTCTCTGGTAGAATAGGACATACATTTGAGTAGGTGGCCACAGATAGACACGTGCTAGAGTTTTGCATGAGACTGTCTGGGAGCTCACACTCACACTCGAGCACAGCTCTGTGAAACACAGAACCCATCAGCTCCTGAGCTCTCAGGGCACTTGACATCTCAGTGTGACCAAAGGAGTAAGGCTGAGAAGGGACAACTATTCTGACCTTCCCTAACCTGGCAGGAAGGACCACATGACCACATGATGTCACATGACCAGAAATGTTGCTGAGAATGATTCCTGTCTGTCTCATTTCTGAAAATCATTCTTAAGTAATGTTCTCAATTAAGTGAAAGATCAAAGAGTAATTTGCAGAAGCCTCGAAACACAAAGGGAACAACTTCCTTTTTGACAATTTCCCAGTGACTACAAAAACTCTGTAAACAACAACAAGGAAAGTCCTGCGGATTGGTCCCACACTCGGGGTCCAGAGTATAAAAGCCCCAGAGCAGCAGGGGTCAGCAGAATCTGAGAAACTCACCTGTGAACACTCACCTTCCACCCCTGACACCATGAGTTGCTCTCCTTGCTGCCAGCCCACCTGCTGCCGGACCACTTGCTGTGGGTCCAGCGGCTGTGGGTCCTGCTGCTGCCAGCCCTGCTGCCGCCCTTGCTGTGTGTCCAGCTGCTGCCAGCCCTGCTGCAGGCCTTGCTGCCGCCCCACCTGCTGTCAGACCACCTGCTGCAGGACCACCTGTTGCCGGCCCAGCTGCTGCTGCCGCCCTTGCTGTGTGAGCAGCTGCTGCCAGCCTTGCTGCTGTGGGTCCAACTCCTGTGGGTCCGGCTGCTGTGGGTCTAGCTGCTGCCAGCCTTGCTGCCAGCCAGTTTCCTGTTGTCCCGTGCACGTCCATAGAACCTGCTACTACCCCACCTGCTGCTGTGTGCCTGGATGCATAACCTACGGCTGCGGATCCAGCTGTGGCCAGTCTTGCGGCTACTGAGCACCTCACCAGAGAACCACCGTCTGTTGACACGACTTCTGTTAACCAGCCTCCCACATGAACACAGATTATCCTCCTAAATTTCCCGGACAACCTGTATGCTGGACCCTAATTTCTGTGACTTGTCTGCCTGTTTGAAAGGATCAGCTGGATGGAGTACAGAGGACTTCCCATGTCTGTGGACCACGTGTCAGATTCCTGCATCCTTGATACACAGTTATGGTCTTGGCTTTGACTCTGAAGTCAGGATCACTGGCTCCCTCTAAGTAGCTTAGGAAAACAAATTTTCATGACTTTTGAATCGTTTCTGCAATGGATCAATAATCTTCAAAATGATTTTTTTAAATTAATGTGCTCATGGTTCTTGTAGTAGGCTTTTTTCTGTTAGGATTATTTTGAGTTGTATTCATTGATGCAGATGTGTTATGTATTGGTCTTGAATAAATTCAATGCAATAATTCATCCATATTGTGTTTCATTGATCGTACAACATTTCTGATATAAAGATTTAAATACATATTGCATACTATATGCATTATCTATTCTGACATCATAACTATCCCCCACAATTTCTGCCTGCATTTTCAGAGAAAATCCCATTCATTGTGTAATAGCACGTAGCTAATAATAATCAGACTCAGAGCCAGGACTCAGTTTGTGTTCTGGCTGAAAGGCAGTTACATTTATATCTCAAGGAGGCAGAGGTCTGAGCTTCAGGTAACTAGGCCCTTGCCAAGCTCTGGTAGATGTCATTGCTCTCTTAAGGTTGTCACTGAGCCTCTATGAATTATTAACCATTTTAGATAGGAAAATGTCTTTGTGAAGTAGATAAGAAAATGTTATTGGGTAATGTCATGCAGCTAATAATGGAGAGACTCTAGTCAGGGTCTTCTGTTCCTTCTCAAGGGCACCAATGTTTTCATGTCAGTACAAGTAGTTATGGAATTGAGTAGCAAGATCTAGCAAGATGTGCAATTGATTTTCTACTTCAACAATACAAAATATTTGTTTACAAGTCAGTGTCTCACACGTCATCATCAGCAGCTCCAATTTAAGACAGCAGAGGCTGCATTTCAGAGCTCCTGTGAATGTAAGAAGCCCTTCCTGTCTCAGGTGTTGTCAAGCCACTCATGCAATTCATCTACATCCAATACTTTTTGGAGAGAGAATAAAAATTGATAATATTTTGCTAGACTCAGAAAGAGGGAAAGAGGCAGAAGACTCAAATAAAATCAGAAATGAAAGATGTTAGAATTGATATCCAAGAAATACAAACAATTATAAGAAACTTCTATGAACAATTATATGACACTAAATTAGACGTTAGACTACATGGATGATTTCCTAGAAACAAACACCTGCCGAAATAATTGGTAAAGAAATAGAAAACCTGAACAGAGCGATGCTAGTAATAAAAATGACTCCATAAGAAGAAACCTCCCAAAATACAAAAGTACAGGAGCAAAAGTACCAGTAAATTCTTCCAAGCATTTCAAGAATCATTCATACCAATCTTTCTCAAATTTCTCCAAGTCATAGAAGAGAATGGAATAATTTTTTTTCCTAAGGCCAGCATGAACCTGATACCAATACCAGACAAGGACACCACGGGAGAGTTTCATGCCAATATCCCTGATAAACATGAATTTTAAAGAAAACACTCAAAAAATATTAGCAAAAGGAATTGAACAGGACATTGAAAGAATCTTACTTCATGATCCAGTGGCATTGATTCCAAGCATGTGAGGCTGGTACAATATCTTCACATCAGTGAGATATAACTACATTAATAAAAGGAAGGATAAAAACAATATAATCATCTCAATAGAGGCAGAAGAAGCATTGGACAAAATTTAACATTCAATTATGCTAAAAATCTCAACAAAGTGTTTATAGAGGGAACATACCTCAATATAATAAGGACCATATATGACAAGCCCCTAAGTAATTTCATACTCAATGGTGAAAAGCTGAAAGCTTTTTCTCTAAGATCAGGAACAAGACAAGAAAGTGCATCCTCCCCACTTTTATTCAACATAGTATTGCAAGTCCTAGCCACATAACTTAGGCAAGAAAAAGAATAAAAGTTCTTTAAATTTAAAAGAAGATGTAAAATTGACTCTTATTTGCAGATGACATAATATTATAGAGGGAAAAATCTAAAGATTCTAGCAAAGAAAATGTTAGGACTAATCACAAATGCAAGAAAGTTGCAGTCCGCAAAATCATTTCACAAACATCTGTTGCATTTCAATAAATACCCTACTAACAAAATATCAGGAAAATAAATTAAGATAACAATTTCCTTTACAATTGCATCAAAAAGAAGACAATGCCTAGGCATAAATTTGACCACGGAGGTGAAAGACCTGTACACTGACAACTGAAAGACACACATGAAGGAATCTGAAGAAGACACATGCAATAGAACAATTCTGAGTTTGATTAGAAACATTAGTGATGTTAAAATGTCCAGAAAGCTGAAGCAATCTACAGATTCATGCAGTCTCTATTAAAATCCAAATTCTGTTGGCTTTTTTTCACAGAAATAGAAAAACTTACAGACTTCAGTATTAGAGGGGATTTTATGAATTCGACCTCAAAGACAAGGGAAGTGAAAGCAAAAATAAATGAATGGGACTACATCAAACTAAAAAGCTTTTGCACAGTTAATTAATTAATTAATTAATTAATCATTGAGAAAACAAAAAGCCAACCATGTGAATGGGAGGTGATATTTGCTACAACACCTCCAATAAGGGGTTAATGTCCAAAATATGTGGAGAACTCATACTACTCAATTACAACAAAAACATACAGTTCAATTAAAAAATGAGTCGAAGTCATGAACACACACATCTCCCAAAAAGAAATGCAGATGGCCAATAGACATATGAAATGATGCTCACCTTCACTAGCTATTGGGAAAATGCAAATCGTGTCTATAAGGAGATACTACCTTAAATCTGTTGAAATATTTATTATCAACAATACACTGCTGGTGAGAATAAAAATTGATACAGCCACTATAAAAAACAGTATGGAAGTGCCTCAAAATATTCAGAAAAGTTGCTGTATAATCCAGCAATTTGTCTTCTGGGCACGTACTCAAAAAAAATGGAAAACATTTATTCATAAAGATTTATATGTGCCTGTGTTCACTGCAGCATTATTTATGGCAACCGAGATAGAAAACAACCAAAGAAAACAACCTTGATAGATGATTGGATAAGGAAAATGTGATACATACATGCAATGGCATACCCTTCAGCCATAAGAAAAGATGAAATACTGCCTTTTGCGATGACATCGATGAATAATGAGACTATCATGCTCAGCTAAATAAGTCAGAATGAAAAACTCAAGAACCATATGATTTCACTCACATTGCAATATAAAACTGAAAGCAACAAGTGAACAAATAAGACAAACAAACAAACAAAATATCACAAACACAGACAACAGTATGGTAGTTACCAGAGGTAAAGATGGGTCTGGGGGATTTAGACAAGGGTAAATGGGGTCAAATATCTGAAGGAGATTTTGACTTCAGTTGGTGAACACACAATGAAATATACAGATGATAAATTATAAAATTGTACAGTTGAAAACTATATAATTGTGTTTACCAATGTCACCCCAATGAATTTACTAAAGTAAAAAGCCATTTCTAAATATATAAAAAGAACTCTCAGAATTCCATTGTAAAAACAAATAAACTTAAACAGTTTACTTAAAAAATGACCATAGGCTCAGAATAGACATTTAGCCAAAAGCACATGCTGGTGGCCAGGAGGCACGTGGAAAGGTGCTTAACAGCTGTAATTATCAGGGAAGTGCACATTAAAACCAAAATGACACATCACCTCACAACTGTGATGATAATAATAATAAAAAAAAGAAACAAAATAACAAGTGTTGGTGAGGATATAGAGACAAGGGAACCCTTGTGCACTAATCGTGGAAATGTAAGTAGGAACAGCCACAATGCTACACAGTAGGGGTGGAGGTTCTCAAAAGTTAAAAATAGGTCTACCTTCTGGCCCAGCAATGCCACTTCTGAGTGTTTATCTGAAGAAAACAAGAACTCTAACTAGAAAAGACATATGTACCCACGTGTCCATTGCAGCATTATTTACAATAGCCAAGATGTGAAAGCATCCTAAGTGTCCATTGATAAATGAATGGATGAAGAACATGTGGAATGGACTCTCATTCAGACACAAAAAAAAGAAGAAAAGCTTTTCATCCGCCACAACATGGACCTTGAGGGCATTACGCTAAGTGATATGGGTCAGGCAGAGAAAGACACATATGATACAAGCTTACGTATGTGCGGAAAGGAAAAAAAAACTGATTATAGATACAGAAAACACATTGATGGTGGCCAGAGGTGGGGGCGAATTTGAGTGAAGTAGCCAAAGAAGTAAAAGATACAAACTCCTCTTATGAGAAAATTGGTCACGGGGATATAATGTACAGCATTGTGATTATAGTTAATATATTTTTATGCATATTTCAAAGTTGTAAGACATTAGGTCTTAAAAGTCACTACAAGAAAATGTTGTCACTCTGAATGCTACAGACATTAAGAACGCTTATTGTAGTGATCATGTTGCAACATTTATGGGTAAGAAGCATTCTGTTCTACTTCCAAGACTAATGTAATTTTATGTCAATGACACCTCAATGGAAAAAGAAAAATAGATATATACCATTAGAATTAAAAAGGCTTATTTCAGGGACAGAAGACGACTCTTGTAGTAGTGAAAGGTTGAGACTGTGTTCTCATCTTTTTACTACTGATGACTCTAAACTTTTTGACGTGCAATTTCACTCCTACACGTGTACATGGAGACAGAATGGGGCAGGAAAAGCATGAAAGACTATATGGCTGACCATTGTTCATATTTCCTAAAATAGTAACTCAAAAAAGATTTACACACAAAAAAATACCTTGCACTGTTTTCCTCAATTCATAAAACAAAATATGGCCAAGTTGTGCTGTCACATGGATCACTGACCCGGCTAGAAAACAGAGATGGAACACTAACGGATTGATGCTCTGAAACCCAGAGCACTGCTTCTGCCCCTGCTCTCCTGTTTTGGTCTGATTTGCATATGAAAACATATGTACCTCCTGTCCTTTACCCAAGTGTCTCTGGTAGAATAGGACATACATTTGACTAGGTGGCCACAGATAGACACGTGCTAGAGTTTTGCATGAGACTGTCTGGGGGCTCACACTCACACTCACACTCAAGCATAGCTTCGTGCAACACAGAACCCATCAGCTCCTGAGCTCTCAGGGCACTTGACATCTCAGTGTGAACAAAGGAGTAATCCTGAGAAGGGACAACTATTCTGACCTTCCCTAACCCTGCAGGAAGGACCACATGACCACATGATGTCACATGACCAGAAATGTTGCTGAGAATGATTCCTGTCTGTCTCATTTCTGAAAATCATTCTTAAGTAATGTTCTCAATTAAGTGAAAGATCAAAGAGTAATTTGCAGAAGCCTCGAAACACAAAGGGAACAACTTCCTCCTTGACAATTTCCCAGTGACTACAAAAACTCTGTAAACAACAACAAGGAAAGTCCTGCGGATTGGTCCCACACTCGGGGTCCAGAGTATAAAAGCCCCAGAGCAGCAGGGGTCCCCAGAATCTGAGAAACTCACCTGTGAACAGACACTCACCTTCCACCCCTGACACCATGAGTTGCTCCCCTTGCTGCCAGCCCACCTGCTGCAGGACCACTTGCTGTGGGTCCAGCGGCTGTGGGTCCTGCTGCTGCCAGCCCTGCTGCCGCCCTTGCTGTGTGTCCAGCTGCTGCCAGCCTTGCTGCCAGCCTTGCTGCCGCCCCACCTGCTGTCAGACCACCTGCTGCAGGACCACCTGTTGCCGGCCCAGCTGCTGCTGCCGCCCTTGCTGTGTGAGCAGCTGCTGCCAGCCTTGCTGCTGTGGGTCCAACTCCTGTGGGTCTGGCTGCTGTGGGTCTAGCTGCTGCCAGCCTTGCTGCCAGCCAGTTTCCTGTTGTCCCGTGCACGTCCATAGAACCTGCTACTACCCCACCTGCTGCTGTGTGCCTGGATGCATAACCTATGGCTGCGGATCCAGCTGTGGCCAGTCTTGCGGCTACTGAGCACCTCACCAGAGAACCACCGTCTGTTGACACGACTTCTGTTAACCAGCTTCCCACATGAACACAGATTATCCTCCTAAATTTCCCGGACAACCTGTATGCTGGACCCTAATTTCTGTGACTTGTCTGCCTGTTTGAAAGGATCAGCTGGATGGAGTACAGAGGACTTCCCATGTCTGTGGACCACGTGTCAGATTCCTGCATCCTTGATACACAGTTATGTTCTTGGCTTTGACTCTGAAGTCAGGATCACTGGCTCCCTCAAAGTAGCTTAGGAAAACAAATTTTCATGACTTTTGAATAGTTTCTGCAATGGATCAATAATCTTCAAAATGATTTTTTTAAATTAATGTGCTCATGGTTCTTGTAGTAGGCTTTTTTCTGTTAGGATTATTTTGAGTTGTATTCATTGATGCAGGTGTGTAATGTAAGTGGTCTCTAATAAATTCAATGCAATAATTCATCCATATTGTGTTTCATTGATTCTACAACATTTCTGATACAAGGATTTAAATACTTATTACACACTATATGCATTATCTATTCTGACATCATAATAGCCCCCACAACTTCTGTCTGCATTTTCAGAGAAAATCCCATTCATTGTGTAATAGCACGTAGCTAATAATAATCAGACTCAGATCCGGGACTCAGTTTGTGTTCTGGCTCAAAGGCAGTTACATTTATATCTCAAGGAAGTAGAGGTCTGAGCACCTGATGAGGCATCCTTCCAAACTCCTGGTTGTCAGTGCCTCACAGTGGTGGGCACTCTCTGGTGGGCATTATGTGGGTACAAAGAGGGACACTATCTGTCCTACACACCAATGAATATCTCCATGATTCTTCTCCAAGTCTCTGTATCTCTCATCTTTCAATCTTAAATTTTCCAGGTCTCAGACCAATCAACCAAGCTTTTCACCCCTTACCAGCAACTCACAAACACCATTTCCTTGTTCATTTTTCTTTTTTAATTATGATTTATTATTACTTATGTCTACAGCACCTGGTCTTCCTAGGTGGTCTCCCATCCAAGTAGTAACAAGGCTCAACCCTGCTTAGCTTCTGAGGTCAGACATTGGGCTTGTTCAGGGTGACATGGCCATAGACCATGGACTGTGGCTCCACTGGGGCACAAACCCAGGACCTTCTGTGTGTAAAGCAGATGTGCTAACCGCTACACTATGGAGCCATGTCCTTGTCCATTTTTCTTCTGAAACAAATTTATAACCATGTGTACTGCTCATAGTTCCATTCATTGGGATTATTTCTACTTTCCACTGCCTTTCCAGGCCAGAAGTTGTTGATCTGTTTTAGTAAAAATTCTGTATGTGGCATAATAGCTGCTACTGGGGCTATCAATTGATCATTTAAAATATTTTATGATTATTTATCACATTCCATCAGGTTTCTGTAGGAATAAATGGAGTCGTAAACAAAGTATGTGTCTTTAGTAATTTAGGTGACTCTGGCCTAGTTTACGATTTTGTGCAAATGAATGCATATTTATTAATTGGGTGTGGGTCAGTCAACCGTGGAAGTTTAGAGTCAGGAGAGCTGCACGTGCAGAGAGGTTGCACGGCACAGATCAGCAGTACACAGGGGACAGGGACATTATATCTGGGTCTTCTACTTCATTAAGGAAGACATGTTATTTTTTTTTGAAACATGAACGCATATGATACCCCTAAATATTTAGTCTTTCTAACTTACCTCTTCTGATTCCTTGTTCAAAGATGACCTTCTCGTTATTCTTCAAGTTCTCTTTAGGCATATATGTGTAGAGAAACGACTGGCTTCAAAGATTTATAAAAACTTCAGTATTACACTTAATATTATAATTAATAAATCACCATCTTGGTTGTTTAAACTTTGGACATAGTTGTTATGTCCTAAGATGCGGGCTCACCTTTTCTATGTCAATCAGATCACATTTTTAAATCTTCGAGAATGAAGTTCAGCTCTGGTATGTTTGTTAAGGTAATCGAAGACAGTTTCCTTTTATCCCCAGGTTGAACACATAACTTCTTTCATATGAGCATACATTTGTCATTAAAAATGTTATGCCTTTGAGTACTGGTGGACTTCAGAGAATGACAATATGAGCAATCAATCAGTCTGTTATACTGATTGAACAGGACAGAGATGTTTAGGGACTTTACAGACACTCAGGAATGGCAGGGACCCTTAGGGTCCTGTGATAAAATTGGGCTACTGAAACTGAAAAGTCCTTATATAATACCTCAGTTGCTGCCCACCAGTGGCTTAGCTGATGTATAGCGGCCTACAATCATGTGAGTTCCCAGCCTTGGTGCCCTATAGTACTTGCTAACATCTCCTGTAGACAGGGCTTTCTCACATGAGCATCTATCCCCATTGCGGTCCTCTACATCTTGTCCTCATTGGGCTCATTTGTATTAGATAGTTCAAATGGCATTGCTAAGAAATTTCTTCCCTCATGGAACAAACTCTCTCCTGATATTCTGTGCTGCAAAGTCACATTCCTTTTACTCCTGTCACTGGTGTATGTTTCCCCACCTCACGGACCTCACTTCTGACTAAGGACAGCATTTCCCTGATGACTGCCTGAACTTGGCCCTCTTCATCTCCATCTGCCCCTCCACCAAGACCCTTGTCACTGACCTTGCCAACTACATCTTTATTGTTCAGGTTAAGTTCAGAATACTTACACTGTATATTCCAATGTATTAGATTCTGTTTCAGTGGAATAAAAGTTCTGTGGAATATATGGACATTTCTATTCATTCCTCATTACTTTTAGGTGTGTCCCTTGAGTAAGATACTTCTAGTTTGTATCGTCTCTTGTCTCTATTAGAACCCTCAAATACAGTGCACATGCTTTATCTTCAGACATATGCTCTCTATTGTGGGAGCAGAAGGTGCTAGATCTTGATTATGGGTATTAGAGTCATACAGTACAGTCATCCACAGTGCATCTAAAGGGGATTTATTCCAGGACCCTCACTGGTAACAAAATATGCAAATGCTCAAGTCCCTTATATAAAATGGTGCGGTATTTGCATAAAATCTCTGCACATCCTCTATATGCTTTATTTTATTTTATTTTTTATTTTCTACTGAATTTGTTGGGATAACATTGGTAATACAATTATATAATTTTCAGGTGTACATTACAATTTGACATCTGTATATTCTATTGTATGTTTACCACCCAAAGTCCAGTTTCCTTCAGCTACCATATTTTTTTCTATATGCTTTAAATCAGAGAATGGCATCGAGCACTTACTGATAATATCACTCATGAAACTAACCACCCCACATGAAACCAAGTGTTCACTTCCACATTAAAATGTAGCATATCTTACTAGGATTGCATGTTTTGCAAGTGGAATTGTCTGTAGTACTATCCACCAGCTTTCAGTATCATTGTCATAGTATCTGAATAGCATTGCTTTGGACAAAGGAACGCCCTCTATGATGAGCAAGGTCAATAGGCACATGACGATGAATCTTCTTGTCCTACCACACATCACATGGCAGAAATGCTGGCCTGATGAAAAAAATGGAATGGTCTTTTAGATGTGAAGCAGTGACCCGAACTTAAAAATGACAACCTGTGGTTTGGAGATAAGGTCTCCTGAATTGAGACCATAATCTCCCTTAAACCACTGGGCATCAAAAGGTGGACATGTACATAGGACCACAGATATCCACAATTGGTAGTAAACATAGGTTCAGAAAGTGATGTGTAGAAGGTGTGACCTTCTCATGTTAACCCCCAGTGACATATGTGGGGATCTCTGCTTCTCATAGCTTTAGGCTCTTCTGGACTAGAGGTTTTACTCCTATGAGAGGCACATTTTTGTCAGGGGACATATCTAATTACAACTATCATCTGGTGTCTTTGGACCACTCATGGCAGTACCCTAGCAGGCAGAGAAAGCAGTTACTCTGGATGAGTGACAGTTAATGTGAAGAGGTAGAGAGCAGGGGAATACATCTGGAACACAGGGATTCACTGGAGTGTCTCATGGTATGTCCACACCCAGGGACGACCTTAACTGAGCAATGATGGCTACCACAGCTTGCCAAAGGCCTAAGTAACTGAAGCTCAGACCTCTCCTTCTTTGAGATAGAAATCTAAGTACTTTTGAGCAGGAAAACAAGACCACGTCCTGGATGGGCGTTTGTCCACATCAGCTATGTGACATTGCACAAAAAAACGTTGGGTTTTTTTTGTGTGTGTGTCTAAAAATATGGAGATAATTATTGTGGGGATGACTTTGATGTTCAGAATTGATAATCCACATAAGTATGCAATATGTTTTTAAATCCCTACATCAGGAATTATTTACAATAAATCAAACACAGCAAGGATGAATTATGCTATAGAATTTATTAAGAAACACATAGGTAAGATACCTGCATGTACAAAGAAATGTCTAAGGGATCCTAGGAGAAAAAGTCTGATTTAAAAACCATGAGTACAAAAAAGTAAAATATGATTATGAAGATGATTTATCAGTTACAAAACCTGTTAAAGAGTAATGAGACTTAATTTGACTAAGTTACTTAAAGAGACTGAGCGATCCTCACTTCAAGTCAAAGTCAAGACAATAACTACATATGGAGGACACACGAGGCTGGCACATGGTCCATATTCATGGGAGGAAGACATTGGGGGAAGTCCTCTGCACTCCACCAAGCTGAACCAAATGCTTTAATCATGCAAATGAGTCACAGAAATAATGGAAGAGTGTGCTGGTTCTCCACAAAGTCTAGGATGTTAATTATTTTCCAAAATGGCATGTCAGAAGGTGTTGTGCACAGATGGTTGTTCTTTGACAAGGTGATCAGCAGCAGCAGGGCTGGCAGCAGCTGCTCACACAGCAAGGGCGGCAGCAGCAGCTGGGCCGGCAACAGGTGGTCCTGCAGCAGGTGGTCTGACAGCAGGTGGGGCGGCAGCAAGGCTGGCAGCAGCTGGACCCACAGCAAGGGCGGCAGCAGGGCTGACAGCAGCTGGACACACAGCAAGGGCGGCAGCAGGGCTGGCAGCAGCAAGACCCACAGCAAGGGCGGCAGCAGGGCTGGCAGCAGCAAGACCCACAGCAAGGGCGGCAGCAGCAGCTGGGCCGGCAGCAGGTGGTCCTACAGCAGGTGGTCTGACAGCAGGTGGGGCGGCAGCAAGGCTGGCAGCAGCAGGACCCACAGCAAGGGCGGCAGCAGGGCTGGCAGCAGCAGGACCCACAGCAAGGGCGGCAGCAAGGCTGGCAGCAGCAGGACCCACAGCCGCTGGACCCACAGCAAGTGGTCCGGCAGCAGGTGGTCCTGCAGCAGGTGGGCTGGCAGCAAGGGGAGCAACACATGGTGTCAGGGGTGGAAGGTGAGTGTCTGTTCACAGGTGAGTTTCTCAGATTCTGCGGGCCCCTGCTGCTCTGGGGCTTTTATACTCTGAACTCCCAGTGTTGGGACCAATCAGCAGGACCTTCCTTGTTGTTGTTTACAGTGTTTTTGTAGTCACTGGGAAATTGTCATGGAGGAAATTGTTCCCTTTGTGTTTCGAGGCTTTTGTAAATTACCGTTTGATCTTTCTCTTGATTGGGAACAATAATTAAGAACCGTTTTTCTGAAAGGACAGAGTCAGGAATCATCTCCAGCATCATTTCTGGTCATGTGACATCATGTAGTCATGTGATACTTCTTGCAGGATAAGAAAGAGTCAAACAATTGTCCCTTTTCAGCTTTGCTCCTTCGGTCACACTTAGATGTCAGGTGCCCTGAGAGCTCAGGAGCTGATGGGTTCTGTGTTTCACAGAGCTGTGCTCGAGTGTGAGTGTGAGCCCCCAGACAGTCTGATGCAAGGCTCTAGCACGTGTCTGTCTGTGACCACCTGCTCAAATGTGTGTCCCAGTCTACCGGAGACACTTGGGTAGAGGACAGGAGTCGCATGGGATTTCCTATGCAAATCAGACCAAAACAGGAGAGCAGGGGCAGAAGCAGTGCCCTGGGTTTCAGCATCATCATTAATATTTCATCTCTGTTTTCTAGCTAGTTCTGTGATCCCAATGAGACATCCCACCTTGTACATACTTTGTTTTATCAATTGAGGCGGACCAGTGAGCTATACTATTGGCCAAGGTATTTTTGCTGTATAAATCTTATGTTGTGTTAATATTTCAATAAATGTGAAAGTGGTAGCCTTGAATTCTTAAATGTTTTCTAACTGTCTTCCACTTACCCGTATGTGAGTGAAACTGCATGTCACAGTAAATTATAGAGTCATTAGTAGTAAAAAAAAAGAGAACAGAGTTGCAACATTCACCACCTGCAGAGTCACCTTCTATCCCTGACATTTTGTGAGCTTTTGAGTTCTTCTGGTATGAACCTATGCTGCTTTTATCTTTGAGATATGATTGATCCATCACCTTCTATTAGTTTCAGGTGGACGACATAATGACTTGTATTCATAAATATGCAAAATGGTCACCACAGTAAGTTTAGTTAACATCTGCCAATGAAACTGGAGAGTAACTGAGCCCCCAACTCTTGCCACCTGAGCCACTCACAGCCAAAAGACAGACTCAGACATTGAGCTAAACAAATGAATGTCTGTCAGAGGGTTGCAACTTCCATAGCCATACGCAGGCTACTGTTCTCCAAAGATGCTTCGCTTGGTATCTTGGGAGCACTTCTTATATAGGAACAGGCTGATGATAATGTCCATGGGAACAGCCAAAGGAGCCAAAGGAGCATCCACGGCTCATGGGAACAGCAGAACGTGTTCTTCAGGGCGGATCAGCCCAGAGTCCTTTGTTCATTGTCTTCCTTGGGGCTGCTGACCAAGCACCCATTTTTACCTTCTGAGTACGGGGAGGGGTTATGCTTTAATTAATTCTGTGTCCTACCCCAAGATAACTCTTTTTATGTCACAGTCTTCGTGTCAGTTCTTCCAGACTGGAGGTCCTTATATCAGGTCCTCTTCATCAGCATCCATAGTGACAGTTTTTTTCCTTGTGATGACAAAGTTTAAGATCTATCGTCTTAGCATCTTTGAAATATGCATTGAAGTGTTATCAACTATGGTCCATGCTGCACCTTCCATCCCCATGACCAATTTTTTCATAACAGAAGTTTGCATCTTTTTCCATCTTGCCATTTCAGGGGTCAGTCATCAATTCTTAAATACTTCCTTCTGTCGTCCAGTTACCAGTGTGTGAATGAAATTACATGTCACAGTAAAGTATAGAGTCATTAGTCGTAAAAAAAGAAGAGAGTCTCAACATTCACTACCAGCAGAGTCACCTTTAGTACCTGACATTATGTGAGCTTTTGAGTTCTCCTATATGTACCTATGGTGCTTTTTCGTTGAGATATGATTGATACATAACTTTATATTAGTTTCAGGTGTATGACATAATGATTTGCATTCATAAATATGCAAAATGATCACCGCAGTAAGATTAGTTATCATCTGCCATTGAAACAGGAGAGAAATAGAGCTCCAGAATCTTAAGTCACTCAAAGCCAAATGACCAACACCGACATTGAGCTAAGCAGATGAGTGTCTGTTAGAGGGTTGCACCTCCCATAGCCTTAGTCGTGCTATTGCTCCCCAAATCTGGCTCCCTGGGTCTGGGAGCAGCAATTAGATAGGAGCAGGCTGATAATGTCCATGGGAACACCGAAAGGAGCATACACAACTCATGGGAACAGCAGAAAATGTTCTTCGGAGCAGATTAGCCCAGAGTCCTTTGTTCCTTGTCTTCCTTAGGGCTGCTGACCAAGCAGCTGTTTTTGCCTTCTGAGTACGGGGAGGGGGTACGCTTGAATTAATCCTGTGTCCTACCCCGTGATAGCTCTTTTATGTCACAGTCCTCAAGTCAGTTTTTCAGACAGGAGGTCCTCTTCATCAGGATCCATAGTGATGATTTTTTTCCTTGTGATGACAAAGTTTAAGATCTATTGTCGTACCAACTTTGAAATGTGCATTGAAGTGTTATTAACTATCGTCCATGCTGCACCTTCCATTTTCATGACCAATTTTTTCATGACAGAAGTTTGTATATTTTACCCCTTTGCCATTTCATTCACCCTCACCCTCACCTCTGCTCACCACCAATGTGTTTTCTGCATCTATAACCTCAGTTTTTTAAATGTATTTCAATATATATATGATTGTTTCATATTTATCTTTCTCTGCTTGACGTATATCACTTAGCATAATGTCCTCAAGGTCCATGTTGTGGTTGATGAAAAGGTTTTCTTTTTTTTGAAATCTGAATGAGAGTCCATTCCACGTGTTCCTCATCCATTCATTTATCAGTGGGCACTTAGTTTGTTTTCACACTTTGGCTGTTGTACATAATGCTGCAATGGACATGTGGGCACATATATCTTTTCTAGTTAGTGTTCTTGTTTTCTTTAAAGACCCAGAATTGATATTGATGGATCAGAAAGAAGCCCTATTGTTAACTTTGAAGAGTCCCACTGTGTTTCATCCTGGTGATTCCCACTAACATTCTCATGAACAGAGCACTAGGGTTCTCTTGTCTCTACATTCTCACCAGCACTTGTCATCTCTTTCTTTTATTATTATTATTATCATCATCATCATCATCATCATCATCATCATCATCATCACAGTTGTGAAGCAAAATGTCATTTTGATTTTTATGTGCATTGTTGAGCGCTTTTCCATGTGCCTTCGTGTCACATGTACATGTGTCTTCTTGCCTATATATTCTGATCCTCTCTCTGTCCACTTTTTAATTAAATTGTTTAGGTTTGTTTGTTTTTACAATGGAATTGTGTGACTTCTTTTTATATTTTTACAATTGGCTTTTTGATTTTGTTAAATCAATAGTGGTGAATAGCGTTTAATACAATTATACAAGTTTCAAACATACAATTCTCTAATACATCATCTGTGTATTGCATTGTGTGTTCACCACCTGAAATCAAGACCTCCTTCAGTCACCATGTATTTGACCCTGTTACCTTTCTCTAAACCCTCCCACTGCCACTCTTCTTTAGTAACCACCGTACTCTTGTCTCTGTCTATGAGTTCTGGTACGATTGTTTCTTATTAGTTCACTTCTCCTTTCAATTTTGTATCTTACATGTGAGTGAAATCACATGGTTCTTGAGTTTTTGCATCTGACTTATTTGGCTTAGCATGGTATTCTCAAGATGCATCCATGTTGTCACAAAGGCAGTATTCCATCTTTTTTATGCCCGAGGGGTATTCTACCTTATATAATATGTACACATCTATTAAAAGGTACTTCAATTGTTTATTATTTTATGAATAAATGTTTTCAATATGTGGCGGTACATACCCAGAGGACAGTTCGATGGATCATATGGTAACCCTATTCTTCATTTTTAAAGAAAACTACATGCCATTTTTCATCATGACTATACCAATTTTCATTACTCTCAGCAGTGTATGAGGGCTCCTTTTTCTCCATAACCTCTCTAACACTTGTTATCACTTGTCTTATTGATAATAACCATTCCAACCTGTGTGAGCTGGTATCTCCTTGTGCTTTTGATTTGTATTTCCTTAGTACCTAGTGAAGTTGAGCATATTTAGGTATATCAGTTGGTAACCTCCACTCCTTGTTGGGAAAATTGTCTGTTTTGGCCCTCTACTCAATTGTTCAATGGCTTGTTTGTTCTTTCTACTGTTGAGTTGTCTGAGTTCTTTCTCCATTTTGGATATCAACTCTTTGTTTTTGGTAGAATCTTTAGGTTTTTCTCTACATACTATTATGTCATCTGCAAGTAGAATCAATTTTACCTTTTTTTATAGACTTGAAAAACTTTAATTGTCTTTCTTTACTAACTACTTTGGCTAGGACTTGCAAAAACCTGTTGAATTAAATTAGAGAAATTGAACATTCTTGCCTTGTTCCTGATCTTAGAGGAAAAGCTTTTTGGTTATCACCATTGGGTATGAAATTCCCTGGGGGCTTGTCATATATGGTCTTTATGATATTGAGGTGTGTCCCCTCTATACCCATTTTGTTGAGATTTTTAGCGTAAGTGGACGTTAAATTTTTCCCATGCTTATTCCGCTTCTATTGAGATGATCCTATTGTTTTTGTCCTTTGTTTTGTTAATGTAATATATTACAGTGATGTACAGATGCTGTACCATTCTCGCATACCTGGAATCATGACACTTGATCATGGAGTGTGATTCTTTTCATGTTTTGTTGCATTCTCTTTGTTAATATTTTCTGAGAGTTTTCTCTAAAATCTCATTTCATTAGAGATATTGGCATATAATGTTCTTGTGGTGTCCTTGTCTGATTTTGGTTTCAGGTTCATGCTGACCTTAGAAAAAAGAAATACTCTCTTCTCTTCTATGACTTGGAGGAGTTTGAAAAAGGTTGATATGAATTCTTCTTATGATGCTTGGTAGAATTCACTGATAAAACCATCCACTCATGGAGTTTTTAATTTTGAAAGTTTTCTTTTTATGGAGTGAGTTTTTTTACTAGCATGACTCTTTTCATGAATTCTGTTTCTTTCCCAATGATTTTTGTAGTTTTTGTTTCTAGGAAATTAATACTGTCTTCTAGCTTGTCCACTCTTTTTATCATATAATTGTTCATATTATTCTCATATGAGCTATCAATGTTATTTCTAGAATATCAGTTGTATGTCTTCTTTCATTTCTGATGTTCATTATTTAAAAAAATTGTTAATTTTTATACTCTTTCAAAAAAAATTGGATACAGTTGATTTGTATGAGTGGCTTGATAGCACCTGAGAAAGAAGGGCTCCTTGCATTCATGAAAGATCTGAAATGCAGTCCTTACTTTTTAACATTGAACTACAGATGCTGAGATTTGGACACTGACTTGTAAACAGAGAATATTTTTCTATTTTTGATGTAGAAAAAAATTGCACATTTCCTAGATCTTAGTACTCAATTTCTTTAACACTCGTATTGATATGTCAACACAGGTGCCCTTCAGAAGGAATGGAAGACACTAACCTGGATCTGGGTCTTTCCATTATTAGCTGCATGACATTACAGAATGATATTTCTCATCTAAAACTGTAGATAATTATTCACAGAAGTTTGGGAGTTTTTTTCCTAGTGGAGGCAGAACATGGATGGTATGCAATATCATTAGAATTCTCTAAATCAGAAATTTTGTAGAGTAAAAGACAACAAACACCATATGGAATAAAATAGGTGCAGATTGTATTAAAAAGCATATAGGGAGACATTTCAATGTAATGATGAATAACAGAAATTAGGTGAGAACATGCTGGTTCTCATCAAAGTCAAGGATATGAATTGGTGCCAAATGACAAATCAGGTCACAGAAAGTGTTGTGTCCAGTTGGTCGTTCTTTGACTAGGCAATCAGCAGCAGCATGGTTGGCAACAGCGGGTCACATGGCAAGGACGGCAGAGGGGGTACTGCAATTGGTGTCTGACTGCCGGCAGCATAAAAGCAAGACTGGCAGCATCAGGACCCACAGCTGCTGCACCCACAGCAGCATGGAGTGCTACAGCAGCAAGGTCAGCAGCAGCAGCTGACAGGGCAAGGGGGGCAGCAGGTAGCAGTACAGCAGGTGGGGAGCAGCAACAGCTATCAGTGGTGGATGGTAGTTTTCTGTTCAGAAGTGAGATTTCCAGAATCTAATGACTGCTTCTCTTGTGGAGGTATTACACATGGGGCCAATGAGTAAGGTTTTCCTTGTTTTTTGTTTATGTTGTTTTCCACAGTCACTGGGGGAATCAGAAACAAGAAGTAGTTTTCTAAATGCTATGAGTCCTTTCAAAATAAGTGCTTTATCTATTTCTTTATTGAGGATAACACTTGGAATTCTTCTTGAATAAAAGAAATGGTAACATTAACATGTTCTTGCTTCAGGCAGAATCCAGTTCTGTAACCATACAATATCCACTGTCCTGGGCTAAAAAGGACAATCGGTGACTATGTGCCTTGTCTGTTTACTACCAGAATCGTTTTAGGTCGCTGACTGTACACTCCTTTCCTTTCTTTTAAATGAATTAGTTTAAATTAGTTTGAGTTAATGGGTTAACATACATTTTCAAATAGTTGAAATATTTAATTTCCAACTTAGTAAATTCTTCTTAATTCACAGCTGGTAAGATGATCTCAAAGTGAACACACCCCTACAAAATTAAAAAAATATGATTTATCCCTATTCCTTCAAATTATACCACTCACACATTCCCAAATATAGATAAGTTTAAGCTGTTTTTAAGCTTTCTATGAATGAAATAGTATAGAATATACTATTTTTTTTTTACATGATGATTCTGAGACTTAGCCATGTAATTGACTTTAGTTCATTCTCTTTGCTATACATTCCTTCACTGAATAAATAGGACACAATTTATTTCTTCACTGTCTGATTGATATATATGTGGAATGTTTGCAGTTTGGAACTAACAAAATCAGGGCGGCTCTGAGTGTTTTACTGCAGGTCCTATGTGGAATATATATCAACATTTCTGTAGGTGAAAAACTTAAAGGAGAATTGCACAAGTCATTCCAGGATTTTATCCTAGGTATATCACTTTTTATTTTGGTATATGTTACAATTTAGAATGTTAATTTTTACTGTTTCCACATAAAGAAAAACAATTCACATGTGTATATGACTTGTAAGCAAACTCCTTTATTATTTTTTAAGTTTATCAATAAAGATTTTTGGACATTTTACATGCACAGTTATATCATCCACAAATGAGAGCTTGCCCTTCTGAAGTTGAAGTGAAAGACACAAGTAGCCGTAGAACCAGTTTATGCAAGACACTTTGACGAAAAATGTTATCAAGATGAGCAGAATATCTATTTGCCTAGTGGAGGACTTTTAGAAATGAATGTCTGCTTCATAAATGGCGGTAGGGTCCTCAACCATGGGAGTTTAGGGCACACAGGTAAAGGTGGGCCATGCACAGCTAGCACAGCATGGGTGAATGGGCCATCTATTATCTTCTGGTTTCTTGGAGTTTGCAAGACCCCGTGTTTGCCATGAATGCTGGTAATGCCACTAAACCCTGTGTTGTTCCAGATTATTTCTTCTGATTCTTGGTTCATGCAATGAGCTTGCTGTTATGATTTGACTACTCTTTGGGTCATTTGTGCACAGAGAAACTACTAGTCAAGGAGGCTGCAATACTACACTTATTATACTTACAATCGAAACTACCAATTTGGCCTACTAATTTATGAGGATGGATAAAGTTGTTATTCCCCACGTAGGAGACTCATTTTTTCTGTGTCAATGAGATCAGATGTCTGAGTCTGCAGGAAAGAAATCCAGACCCTCATTTATTGTCAAAATTATAAATATCAAAGTGAAACAATTTTGGAAAAGAGCCCTTTTTTTTCTAATCCTCATGGAGGCAGGGACAGAGTGTGTGTGCACCAACAGAACAACCTCCTTTCTCCATGGCCACCTCTACTGTACGTGTCGGAGGTAGAGGCACAGAATGGTGTTGAGCGCTCATGGATGATTTCACTCATCGGAGATAGCAGCCCACCCGGAGCCACGTGTTCTGCATCAGAACACTTATAACTTAAGACCCAGCACTTCTCTCTGCCTGGAATTGCGTGTTTCATGAATGGAATTGTCTTCCCTGTCTGCAGTACCACCCAATGGCTTCCAGTGGTATTGTCATAGTATCCTAGAGAACATCACTATGGACCAAGGAGCCCACCTTATGAAGAACAAGGTCAACAATAGGCACATGACCATGGATCTACTTGTTGTAACATTCATCGCATAACAGAGAAGTGCTGGCCAGATAAACACTTGGAACGATCTCTTAGATGTGCAGCAAAGACACCAAAGTAGCAATGACAACCTCTGGGTTGAGATGTGGTCTTCTGGATGTAGTATATACCTTGGTCCAAAGTCCATTATATGGTTGACATATACATAAGACCACTGATATCCACAAAAGGTAGTAAGCATGGGTTTAGAAAGTGATGTACAGAAATAGGAGTGACCCTACATGTTAACCCCCCTGTGATGTCCGTGGAAATCCATGCTTTCCAATTGACCATGGCTTTAGATTCACCCAAATTGAGGGTTTCAGTCCTCTGTCAAGGGACATAGTCTAGTTTGCAACTATCATCTGGACATTTTGGACTCCGTGAATGTAGATACTTTTGGTAAAAAATAATGATTGTGGAGAGGAGAGAGAAGGGAGAAGGACCTCTGGAGCTCAGGATTTAATGGGACCAAGGTATGTCCATGCCCAGTGACAGCCTTAACTGAGCAGCAACAGCACCAGACATTACAAGCGTATAGTAAACCAAGGCTAGGACCCATACTTCTTTGGATATAAACGTAAGTGACTTTGAGCAGGAACACAAGACCATATCCTGGATGGAGTCTGTCATATCAGCTATGTGACATTGAGCAAAAGAAAGTTGTTATTATTTTTTGTCTAAAAAAGTGGAGATAATTATTGTGGGGATGACTTTGATGTTCAGAATTGATAATCCATAAAAGTATGCAATATGTATTTAAATCCCTACATCAGGAATTCTTTACAAAAAATCAAACACAACATGGATGAATTATGGTGTAGAATTTATTAAGAAACACATAGGTAAGGTACCTGGATCTACAAAGAAAGGTCCAGGGATTATAAGAGAAGAACATCTAATACAGAATCATGAGTACAGTGAAAATTGAATATGAGTATGAAGATGATTTTTCAGTTGCATAACCTGATAAAGAGTTATGAGAATTAGACTAAGTCACTTAAAGGGACTGGGTGATCCTCACTTCAAAGTCACAGTCAAGACAAGAACTACATGTAGAGGATGCGCGAAGCTCGTATATGGTCCATCTACACTGGAGGAAAAAATTGGGGAAGTCCTCTGCACTCCACCCAGCTGATTCAGAAGCTTTTAACAAGCAAATGAGTCACAGAAAAAATGGGAGAAGGTGTCCGTTCTCCACAAAGTCTAGCATGTGAATTTTTTTCCAAAACAGCAAGTGATGGGTGTTGTGCACAAATGGTGGTTCTTTGATGAGGTGATCAGCAGCAGCAGGGCTGGCAGCAGCTGCTCACACAGCAAGGGCGGCAGCAGGTGGTTCTGCAGCAGGTGGTCTGACAGCAAGTGGGACGGCAGCAAGGCTGGCAACAAGGCTGGCAGCAGCTGGACACACAGCAAGGGCGGCAGCAGGGCTGGCAGCAGCAGGACCCACAGCAAGGGCGGCAGCAGCAGCTGGGCCGGCAGCAGGTGGTCCTACAGCAGGTGGTCTGGCAGCAGGTGGGGCGGCAGCAAGGCTGGCAGCAGCAGGACCCACAGCAAGGGCGGCAGCAGGGCTGGCAGCAGCAGGACACACAGCAAGGGCGGCAGCAGCAGCTGGGCCGGCAGCAGGTGGTCCTGCAGCAGGTGGGCTGACAGCAAGGGGAGCAACACATGGTATCAGGGGTGGAAGGTGAGTGTCTGTTCACAGGTGAGTTTCTCAGATTCTGCGGACCCCTGCCGCTCTGGGGCTTTTATACCCTGGATTTCCAGTGTTGGGACTAATCAGCAGGACCTTCCTTGTTGTTGTTTACAGTGTTTTTGTAGTCACTGGGAAATTGTCATGGAGGAAATTGTTCCCTTTGTGTTTCTAGGCTATTGACAATTACCGTTTGATCTTTCACTTGATTGGGAATGATAATTAACAACCATTTTTCTGAAAGGACAGAGTCAGGAATCATTTCCAGCATCATTTCCGGTCACGTGACATCATGTAGTCATGTGATACTTCTTGCAAGATAAGAAAAATTCAGAAGAGTTGTGCCTTCTCAGTTATGCTCCTTCGGTCACACTTAGATGTCCGGTGCCATGAGTGCTCAGGCACTGATGGGTTCTGTGTTTCACAGAGCTGTGCTCAAGTGTGAGTGTGAGCCCGCAGACAGTCTGTTGCAAGGATCTAGCACGTGTTCGTCTGTGGCCACCTGCTCAAATGTGTGTCTCAGTCTACCAGAGACACTTGGGTAGAGGACAGTAGGCACATGGGTTTTCCTATGCAAATCAGACAAAAACAGGAGAGCAGGGGCAGAAGCAGTGTCCTGGGTTTCAGAGCATAAATCCATTAATGTTCTATCTCTGTTTTCCAGCTAGGCCAGTGACCCCCCTGAGACATTTCACCTTGAATATACTTTGTTTTATCAATTGAGGCAGACCAGTCAGCTACTATATTGGCCAAGGGATTTTTGCTGTATAAACCTTATGTTGTGTTAAAATATCTACAAATGTATCCGTGGTCAGCCTTCAATTCCTAAATGCTTTCTTTCTGTCATCCAGTTACCCATATGTGAGTGAAATTGCATGTCACAGTAAAGTGTGGAGTCATTAGTCGTAAAAAAGAAGAGAACAGAGTCTCAACATTCAATACCAGCAGAGTCACGTTCAGTACCTGACATTTTGTGAGCTTTTGAGTTCTTCTGATATGTACCTATGCTGCTTTTATCTTTGAGATATGATTGATACATCACCTTCTATTAGTTTCAGGTGGACGACATAATGACTTGTATTCATAAATATGTAAAATGATCCCTGTTGTAATATTAGTTAACATCTGCCATTGAAACTGGAAAGAAACTGAGCCCCCAAATTTTGTCACCTGAGCCACTCACAACCAAAAGACCGACAGAGACATTGAACTATATAGATGAGTGTCTGTCAGAGGGTTGCAACTTCCATAGCCATAGGATAGGCGGGCTTTTGATTCCCAAATCTGGCTCTCTTGGTATCTCGGGATCAGCTCTTATATAGGAACAGGCTGATGATAATGTCCACGGGATCGGCCAAAGGAACATCCACGACTGATGGGAACAGCAGAACATGTTCTTCGGAGCAGATTAGCCCAGAGTCCTTTGTTCATTGTCTTCCTTGGGGCTGCTGACCAAGCAGCCATTTTTGCCTTCTGAGTACGGGGAGGGGCTATGCTTGAATTAATCCTGTGTCCTACCCCAAGATAACTCTTTTTGTCACAGTCTTCGAGTCAGTTCTTCCGGACAGGATGTCCTTATATCAGGTCCTCTTTATCAGCATCCATAGTGACAATTTTTTTTCCTCGTGATGACAAAGTTTAAGATCTATCGTCTTAGCATCTTTGAAATACACATTGAAGTGTTATTAACTATCATCCAGGCTGCATCTTCCATTTCCATGACCAAATTTTTCATGATAGAAGTTTGCATCTTTTACTCCATCGCCATTTCACTCAACCTCACCCCCACCTCTGGCCACCACCAATGTGTTCTCTGTATCGATAACCTCAGTTTTTTTTTTTTAATGTATTTCATTATCAGTACAATTGTTTCATATTTATCTTTTCTGCTTGATGTATATCACTTAGCATAATGTCCTCAAGCTCCATGTTGTGGATGATGAAAAGCCTTTCTTCCTTTTTATGTGTGAATGAGAGTCCATTCCACATGTTCCTCATTCATTCATTTATCAGTGGACACTTAGTTTGTTTTCACACCTTGGCTGTTGTAAATAATGCTGCAATGGACACATGCATATATCTTTTCTAGTTAGTGTTCTTGTTTTCTTCAATAAAGACCCAGAATTGACATTGCTGGATCAGAAAGAAGGCCTACCATTAACTCTGAGGAGCCCTTCTGACTTCCTTCCTGGTGATTCCCACTAACAATCTCACGAATTTTTTACAAGGGTTCTATTCTCTCTACATCCTCACCAACACTTGTTATCTAGTTTCTTTATTATTATTATTATTATTATTATTATTGTTGTTGCTGCTGTTGTTGTTATTGTTATTATTATTAATTATTTTTATCATCATAGTTTTGGACGATATGTCATTTTGGTTTCACTGTGTTTTTCACTGATGATTACGGTTGTTGAGTACTTTTCCGGGTGCCTCCTCGCCACCTGTAAGATGTGTTCTTGGCTACATCTTCTGATCCTCTGTCCAGCTTTTAATTAAATGGTTTAGGTTTGTTTGTTCTTCTAAAGGAATTCTGAGAGTTCCTTTTATATTTTTACAAATAGCTTTTTTATCTTATAAATATATTGTGGTGACAGTGTGTCATACAATTATACAAGTTTCAATCAAATAATTCTATAATACATCATCTGTATATTGCATTGTGTGTTCACCACTTGAAGTCAAGACCTACTTCAGTTACCATGTATTTGACCCTGTTACCTTTCTCTAAACCCTCCCACACTCACTCTTCCTTAGTAACCACCATACTGTTGTCTCTGAGCTTTGGTATGATTGTTTCTTATCAGTTCACTTGTTGCTTTCAGTGTTGTATCTCACTTGTGAGTGAAACCCTATTATTCTTGACCTTTACCATCTGACTTATTTGACTTAGCATGGTATTCTCAAGATCCATCCATGTTGTCCTAAATGGCAGTATTTCACCTATTCTTATGTCTGAGGGGTATTCTATCGTATATAATATGTACACATGTTATTTATCCAATCATCTATCAAAGGACATTTCAGTTTTGTTTTGTTTTGTTTTGTTTTGTTTGGCCACCCTGAGTAATGCTGCAATTAACAAAGGGATATGTGTATCTTTATGTATAAATGTTTTCAAACTATGGGGGTATATACCCAGATGACAGATCAATGGATCTTATGGAAACCCTATTCATTTTTTGAGAAACCTCCATACCATTTTTCACTATGACTATACCAATTTTCATTTTTACCAGACATGTTAGAGGGTTTCTTTTTCTCCAAAACCTCCCCAACTCTTGTTGTCATTTGTCTTGTTGATAATAACCATTCCAACCTGTGTGAGCTGGTATCTCCTTGTGCTTTTGATTTGTATTTCCCTAGTAGCTAGTGAAGTTGAGCATATTTTCACATATCTGTTGGTAATCTCCATTTCTTGTTAGAAAAATTGTCTGTTTTGGCCCTCTACTCAATTGTTCATTGGCTTGTTCATTTTTTCCTCATTGTTGAGTTGTTTGAGTTCTTTCTTTATTTTGGATATCAATTCCTTGTTTTTGGTAGAATCTTTAGGTTTTTCTCTATATACTATTATGTCATCTGCAACTAGAATCAATTTTACTTCTTCCTCATAGGTTTGAATGACTTTAATTCTCTTTCTTTACTAATTACTTTGGCTAGGACTTGCATTAACATGTTGAATTGAAGTGGGGAAATTAAACATTCTTGCCTTGTTCCTGATCTTAGAGAAAAAGCTTTTTGGTTATCACCATTGGGTATGAAATTCCCTGGGGGCTTGTCATATACGGTCTTCATGATATTGAGGTGTGTCCCCTCTATGCTCACTTTGTTGAGATTTTTAGCATCAGTGAACCTTGAATTTTGTCCCATGCTTTTTCTGCCTCTATTGAGATGATCCTATTGCTTTTTCTTCCATTTTCTTGATGTAGTATAATACACTGATGTACAGATGCTGTACCATTCTCACATACCTGGAATTAATGCCAGTTGATCATGGAGTATGATTTTTTTCATGTTTTGTTGAACTCTCTGTGTTCATATTTTTTGAGAATTTTCTCTAAAATCTCTTTTTATTAGAGATATCGGCATATAACTTTCTTGTGATGTCCTTGTCTGGTTTTGGAGTCAGGTTCCTGCTGACCTTAGAAAAAAGAAATACTCCCTCCTCTTCTATGACTTGGAAGAGTTTGAGAGACATTGGTATGAATTTGTATTAAAATGCTGTGTAGAATTCACTGGTAAAACTGTCTACTCCTAGACTTTTGTATTTTGCGAGGTTTCTTCTTATGGAGTCAATTTTGTCATTAGCATCACTGTCTTCATGTTTTCTGTTTCTTTCCAATGATTTTTGGTAGTTTGTGTCTAGAAAATTATTCCTAGATAGACCAATATTTTTATCAAAAATTGTTTATAATAATCTAATATAAGCTATCGATGGTATTTCTAGGATATCAATTGTAATGTCTTCTTTCATTTCTGCTTTTCCTTTTATAAAAACATTGTTAATTTTTATTCTCTTTTGAAAACTTACTGGACACAGTTGAATTGTATGATGGCTTGATAGCACCTAAGAATGGAAAAGCTCACTGCATTCACAAAAGCTCTGAAATGCAGTCCTTATTTATTAACATGGAGCTGCAGATGCTGAGATGTGGGACACTGAATTGTAAATAGACTTACCTGCATATACTGTTTTATTATTATTATTATTATTGAAAAAAAAATTGCACATCTTGCTAGATCTTACTACTCAATTTTTTTAACACTCATATAGATATGTCAACACTGGTACACTTCAGAAAGAATGGAAGACCCCAACCTGGATCTGGGTCTGTTCATTATAAGCTGTGTGACATTACACAATGATATTTTTTCATCTAAAAATGTAGGTAATAACTCACAGAAGTTTGTTTTTTACTCTAGTGGAGACTGCACATAGATGGTAAGCAATATGTATATGATGTCCTAATCGGGAATTCTGTAGAGTAAAAGACAAAACAATATGGAATAACATAGGTGCAGATGGTATTAAAAAGCAAATGAGAAAACATTTCAAAGTAATGATGAATAACAGAAATTAGGTGAGAACATACTGGTTCACATCAAAGTCAAGGGTATGAATATGTACCAAATGACAAATCAGGTCACAGAAAGTGTTGTGTCCAGTTGGTCGTTCTTTGGCTAGGCAATCAGCAGCAGCATGGCTGGCAACAGTGGGTCACACGGCAAGCAGGTGTTCCTGAAATTGGTGGTCTGACTGCAGGCTGCATAACAGCAAGACTGGCAGCATCGGGACCTACAGCTGCAGGACCCACAGCAGCATGGAGTGCTACAGCAGCAAGGTCAGCAGCAGCAGCTGACAGGGCAAGGGTGGCTGCAGGTAGCAGTACAGCAGGTGGGGAGCAGCAACAGCTGTCAGTGATATGGTAGTTTTCTGTTCAAAAATGAGTGTTCCGGAATCTAATGACTGCTTCTCTTGTGGAGGTATTACACATGGGGCCCCCAAAGTTGGCCCCAATGAGTAAGGTTTTTCTTGTTTTTTGTTTATGCTGATTTCCACAGTCACTTGGAGAATCAGAAACAGGAAGTAGTTTTCTAAATGCTATGAGTCCTTTCAAAATAAGTGCTTTATCTATTGCTTTACTGAGGATAACGCTTGGAAATCGTTGAGATGAAAGAAATGTTCACATTAACAGCATGTTTCCGTTTCAGTCAGAATCCAGTCCTATGACCATATAGTTTCCACTGTCCTGGGCAGGAAAGAGCCGTCGGAGACTATGTGCCTTGTCTGTCAACTACTAGAGTCATTTTAGGTCGCTGACTGTACATTCTTTTTTTTTCTTTGACATGAATTAGTTTGAATTAGTTTGAGTTAAGGGATTAACATTCATTTTTAAAAGTGTTGAAATATTTAATTTCCAACTTAGCAAATTGTTATTAATTTCCCACTGGTAAAATGATCTCAAAGTGAACACATCCCTACCACATTAAAAAATGTGATTTATCCCCAACCCTTCAAATTATACCACTCTCTCATTCCCAAATATAGGTAAGTTTAAGCTATTTTTAAACTTTCTATGAATGAAATAGTATAGAATACACTATTTGTTATTTACATGATGATTCTGAGACTTACCCATGTAATTGACTTTAGTTCATTCTCTTTGCTATACATTCCTTCCCTGAATAAATAGGACACGATTCATTTCTTCACTGTCTGGTCAATATATACGTTGATGATTTTCAGTTTGGGATCAGTAAAAACAGGGCGGCTCTGAGTGTTTTAGTTCAGGTTCTTTGGGAAACAAATATCAACATTTCTGTCGGATGAACAACGTCAAAGAGAATTGCACAAGAATCACTCTGGGATTTCATCCTAGGTATATCACTTTTTATTTTGGTATATGTTACAATTTAAAATGTAAATTTTAATCTGTTTTTCGATATTAACCAGAACAATTCAAGTGAGTATATTATTATTTTATATATTATATATATTATGTGTTAAAGTTTACCAATACAGTATTTTGGACATTTTACATGCACAGTTATATCATCCACAGATGAGAGCTTGCCCTTCTGAAATTGAAGTGAAAGACACAAGTAGCCACAGAACCAGTTCATGCAAGACACTTTGACGAGAAAGGTTGTTATCAAGATGAACAGAATGTCTATTCGCCTAGTGGAGGACTTTTAGAAATGAATGTCTGCTTCATAAATGGCGGTAGGGTCATCAACCATGGGAGTTTAGGGCACACAGGTAAAGGTGGGCCATGCACAGCTAGCACAGCATGGGTGAATGGGCCATCTATTATCTTCTGGTTTCTTGGAGTTTGCAAGACCACGCGTTTGCCATGAATGCTGGTAATGCCACTAAACCTTCTGTTGTTCCAGATTATTTCTTCTGATTCTTTGTTCAGGAAATGAGCTTGCTGTTATGATTTGACTACTCTTTGGGTCATTTGTGCACAGAGAAACTACTAGTCAAGTCTGCAATACTACACTTATTACACTTCCAATAGAAATGACTAATTTGGCCTTTAATTTATGAGGATGGATAAAGTTGTTATTCCCCAAGTAGACTCATCCTTCCTGTGTACATAACATCAGATGTCTTAGTCTACAGGAAAGAAATCCAGACCATCATTGATTGTCAAAATTACGAAAATGAAATTGAAACCATTTTAAGAAAAAGCCCTTTTTTTTCTAATCCTCATGGATGCAGGGACAGAGGATGTGTGCACCAACAGAATAATCACCTTTCCCTATGGCCGCCTGTGCTGTATGTGTCGGCAGCGGAGGTAGAGAATGGTATTGAGCGCTCAAGGATGATTTCACTCATGGGAGCTAGCAGCTCACCCAGAGCCAAGTGTTCTGCATCAGAGCACTTCCACCTTATGACCCAGCACTTCTCTCTGACTGGGATTGCGTGTTTTGTAAATGGAATTGTCTTCCCCATCTGCAGTACCACCCAATAGCTTCCAGTGTTATTGTCATAGGATCCTAGATAGCATTGCTATGGACCACGGAGCCCACCTTATGAAGAACAAGGTCAACAATAGGCACATGACCATGGATCTACTTGTCGTAACATGGGTTGCATGATAGAGAAAGTGCCGGCCAGATAAACACTTGGAACGATCTCTTAGATGTGCAGCAAAGACACCAACATAGCAATGACAACCTCCGGATTGAGATGTGGTCTTCTGGATGTGGTATATACATTGGTCTAAAGGCCATTATATGGTTGACATGTACATAGGACCACTGATATCCACAAAGGTAGTAAGCATGGGTTCATAAAGATGTGCAGAAATAGGAGTGACCCTACATGTTAACCCCCCTGTGATGTCCATGGGAATCCATGCTTTCCATTTGACCATGGCTTCGGTGTTCCTGAATTGAGGGTTTTATTCCTCTGTCAGGGGACATAGTCTAGTTTGCAACTATAATCTGGTCAGTTTGGACTCCTCAAATGTGGATAATGTTCAGTGAGAAGTAATGATCGTTGAGAGGATCACCTGGAGGAGTATGTTGGAGCTCAGGGTTTAATGGGACCATCTCAGGTTGTGTCCATGCTCAGAGACAGCTGTAATTGAGCGGCAACAGCACCAGAGATTACAAGCATATAGTAACCGAAGGCTCACACCCCTACTTTTTTGGATGTAAACATAAATGTCTTTGAGTAGGAACACAAGACTACGTTCGGGATCTGAGTCTGTCCACATTGGCTATGTGACATTACACAAAACATGTTGTCATTTTTTTTTCTAAAAAAAATGGAGATAATTATTCTGCAGATGATTTTGATGTTCAGAATCAATAATCTATAGAAGTGGCAGTATGTATTTAAGTACCTATATCCGGAATTCTTTATAATAAATCAAACACAATATGGATGAATTATGGTATAGAATTTATTAAGAAACACATAGGTAAGACACCTGGATCTACAAAGAAAGGTCCAGTAATCATAAGAGAAGGAAGTCTAATACAAGAACCATGAGTACAGTGAAAATAAAATATGAGTATGGAGATAATTTTCAGTTGCAAAACCTGTTAAAGAGTTATGAGAATTAGTTTGACTGAGTTACTTAAAGAGACTGGGTGATCCTCACTTCAAAGTCAAAGTCAAAACAAGAACTACGTGTAGAGGATGCGTGAAGCTTGCATGTGGTCCATCTACACTGGAGGAAAAAAAGAGGGAAGTCCTCTGCACTCCACCCAGCTGATTCAGAAGCTTTTAACAAGCAAATGAGTCACAGAAATAATGGAAGAGAGTGTCCGTTCTCCACAAAGTCTAGCATGTGAATTTTTTTCCAAAACAGTAAGTGAGAAGGTGTTGTGCACAGATGGTGGTTCTTTGACAAGGTGATCAGCAGCAGCAAGGCTGGCAGCAGCTGCTCACACAGCAAGGGCGGCAGCAGCAGCTGGGCCGGCAACAGGTGGTCCTGCAGCAGGTGGTCTGACAGCAGGTGGGACGGCAGCAAGGCTGGCAGCAAGGCTGGCAGCAGCTGGACACACAGCAAGGGCGGCAGCAGGGCTGGCAGCAGCAAGACCCACAGCAAGGGCGGCAGCAAGGCTGGCAGCAGCAGGACCCACAGCAAGGGCGGCAGCAGCAGCTGGGCCGGCAGCAGGTGGTCCTACAGCAGGTGGTCTGACAGCAGGTGGGACGGCAGCAAGGCTGGCAGCAGCAGGACCCACAGCAAGGGCGGCAGCAAGGCTGGCAGCAGCAGGACCCACAGCCGCTGAACCCACAGCAAGTGGTCCGGCAGCAGGTGGTCCTGCAGCAGGTGGGCTGGCAGCAAGGGGAGCAACACATGGTGTCAGGGGTGGAAGGTGAGTGTCTGTTCACAGGTGAGTTTCTCAGATTCTGGGGACCCCTGCTGCTCTGGGGCTTTTATTCCCGGGACTCCCAGTGTTGGGACCAATCAGCAGGACCTTCCTTGTTGCTGTTAACACTGTTTTTGTAGTCACTGGGAAATTGTCAAGGAGGAAATTATACCCTTTGGTTTTGGGGCTTTTGTAAATTACCATTTGATCTTTCACTTGATTGGGAACAATAACAAATGTTTTTCTGAAAGGACAGAGTCAGGAATCATCTCCAGCATCATTTCTGGTCATGTGACATCATGTAGTCATGTGATACTTCTTGCAGGATAAGAAAAAGTCAGAAGAGTTGTCCCTTCTCAGTTCTCCTCTTTCAATCACAATTAGATGTCAAGTGTGCTGAGAGCTCAGGAGCTGATGCGTTCTGTGTTTCACAGAGCTGTGCTCGAGGTGAGTTTGAGCCCCCAGACAATCTGATGCAAAGGTCTGGCACGTGTCCGTCTGTGGCCACGTGCTCAAATGTGTGTCCCAGTCTACCGGAGACACTTGGGTAGAGGACAGGAACCACATGTGTTTTCATATGTAAATCAAACCAAAACAGGAGAGCAGGGGCAGAAGCAGTGCTCTGGGTTTCAGCATCATCCATTAATGTTTCTTCTCTGTTTTCTAGCTAATTCTGTGATCCCACCTGAGACATCCCACTTTGCACATTCTTTGTGTTATCAATGAGGCACACCAGTGAGCTACTCTATTGGCCAAGGTATTTTTGCTGTATAAATCTTATGTTGTGTTAATATTTCAATAAATGTGAAAGTGGTAGCCATCAATTCTTAAATGTTTTCTTTCTGTCTTCCACTTACCCGTATGTGAGAGAAATTGCATGTCATAGTAAAGTATGGAGTCATTCATTAGTTGTAAAAAAGAAGAGAAGGGAGTCTCAACATTTACCACCTGCAGAGTCACCTTCTATCCCTGACATTTTGTGAGCTTTCGAGTTCTCCTGTTATGTACCTATGCTGCTTTTATCATCCAGATATGATTGATACATCACCTTGTAATAGGTTCAGGTGGACGACATAATGACTTGTATTCATAAATATGCAAAATGATCCCTGTTGTAAGATTAGTTAACATCTGCCATTGAAACTGGAGAGAAACTGAGCCCCCAACTCTTGCCACCTGAGCCACTCACGGCCAAAAGACCGGCAGAGACATTGAACTTAATAGATGAGTGTCTGTCAGAGGGTTGCAACTCCCATAGCCATAGGCGGGCTATTGCTTCCCAAACCTGGCTCCCTTGGTATTTTGAGAGCACTTCTTATATAGGAACAGGCTGATGATAATGTCCATGGGAACAGCCAAAGGAGCATCCACGGCTCATGGGAACAGCAGAACATGTTCTTCAGGGCAGATCAGCCCAGTTCATTGTCTTCCTTGGGGCTGCTGACGAAGCAGCCATTTTTGCCTTCTGAGTACAGGGAGGGGCTATGCTTCAATTAATCCTGTGTCCTACCCCGTGATAGCTCTTTTATGTCACAGTCTTCATGTCAGTTCTTCCGGACTGGAGGTCCTTATATCAGGTCCTCTTCATCAGCATCCATAGTGACAATTTTTTTCCTTGTGATGACAAAGTTTAAGATCTATCGTCTTAGCATCTTTGAAATATACATTGAAGTGTTATTAACTATCGTCCAGGCTGCACCTTCCATTCCCATGACCAGTTTTTCATGACAGAAGTTTGCATCTTTTACTCCTTTACCATTCACTTACCCTCACCCCCACCTCTTGCCACCACCAATGTGTTCTCTGTATCAATAACCTCAGTTTTTAAAATGTATTTCAATATAAGTGAGATTGTTTCATATTTATCTTTCTCTGCTTGACGTATATCACTTAACATAATGTCCTCAAGGTCCATGTTGTGGTAGATGAAAAACATTTCTTTCTTATTATGTGTTGATAGTCCATTTCATATGTTCCTCATCCATTCATTTATCAGTGGACACTTAGTATGTTTTCACACCTTGGCTGTTGTAAATAATGCTGCAATGGACATGTGGGCACATATATCTTTTCTAGTTAGTGTTCTTATTTTCTTCAATAAAGACCCAGAATTGACATTGCTGGATCAGAAAGAAGGCCTACAGCTAACTTTGAGGAGCCCCACTGTCTTCCATCCTGGTGATTCCCACTAACAATCCCACGAACATTGCATGAGTGTTCTCTGTCTCTACATCCTCACCAGCACTTGTAATCTCTTTTATTATTATTATTATTAATTATTTTTTATCATTACAATTTTGAGACAATATATTATTTTGGTTTCAATGTATTTTTCCCTGATGATTACAGTTGTTGAGTACTTTTCCGTCTGCCTTCTCACCACCTCTAAGGATGTGTTCTTGGCTACACCTTCTGATCCTCTGTCCATTTTTTAATTAAATTGTTTAGGTTTGTTTGTTTTTATAATGGAATTCTGTGAGCTTTTTTATATTTTTACAAATGACTTTTTTATTTTATTAAATCAATTGTGTTGGATAGCGTTTAATACAATTATACACGTTTTAACTATACAATTCTATAATACGTCATCTGTGTATTGTATTGTGTGTTCACCACCTGAAATCAAGACCTCCTTCAGTCACCATGTGTTTGACCCTGTTACCTTTCTCTAAACCCTCCCACTGCCACTCTTCTTTAGTAACCACCATACTGTTGTCTCTGTCTATGAGTTTTGGTACGATTGTTTCTTATCAGTTCACTTGTTGCTTTTAATTTTGTATCTCACATGAGAGTGAAATCACATGGTTCTTGACTTTTTGCATCTGATTTATTTGGCTTAGCATGGTATCTCAAGATCTATCCATGTTGTCACAAAGGCAGTATTTCATGTTTTTTATGCCCGAGGGGTATTCTATTGTATATAATATGTAAACATCTATTAAAGGATACTTCAGTTGTTTATTTTTTTATGAATAAATGTTTTCAATATGTGGCGGTACATATCCAGAGGACAGTTCTCTGGATCATATGGTAACCCTATTCTTCATTTTTTGAGAAAACACCATACCATTTTTTGTCATGAGTATACCAATTTTCATTCCTATCAGTGTATGAGGGCTCTTTTTTCTCCATAACCTCTCCAACACTTGTTGTCACTTGTCTTGTTGATAATAACCGTTCCAACCTGTGTGAGATGGGATTTCCTTAGGCTTTTGTTTGTATGTCCTTAGTAGCAAGTGAAGTTGAGCATATTTACATATATTGGTTGGTAACCTCCGTTTCTTGTTGAGAAAATTGTCTGTTTTGACCCTCTACTCAATTGCTCATTGGCTTGTTTGTTCTTTCTTACTGAGTTGTCTGAGTTTTTCTCCATTTTTGATATCAACTCTTTGTTTTTGGTAGAATCTTTAGGTTTTTCTCTACAAACAATTATGTCATCTGCAAATAGAATCAATTTTACCTCTTCTTTATAGACTTGAAGGACTTTAATTGTTTTTCTATACTAACGACTTTGGCTAGGACTTGCAAAAACCTGTTGAATTAAATTGGAGAAATTGGACATTCTTGTCTTGTTCCTGATCTTAGAGGAAAAGCTTTTTGGTTATCACCATTGGGTATGAAATTTCCTGGGGACTTGTGATATACGCTCTTCATGATATTGAGGTGTGTCCTCTCTATACTCACTTTGTTGAGATTTTTAGCGTCAGTGAACGTTGAATTTTGTCCCATGCTTTTTCTGCCTCTATTGAGATAATCCTGTTGCTTTTCCTTCATTTTGTTAATGTAGTAAATTACACTGATGTACAGAAGCTGTACCATTCTCACATAACTGGAATCATGGCACTTGATAATGGAGTATGATACTTTTCATGTTTTGTTGAACTCTCTTTGTTAATATTTTTTGAGAATTTTCTCTAAAATCTCTTTTCATTAGAGATACTGGCATATAACGTTCTTGTGGTGTCCTTGTCCGGTTTTGGTGTCAGGTTCATGCTGGCCTTAGAAAAAAGAAATACTCCCTCCTCATCTAGGACTTGGAAGAGTTTAAGAAAGGTTGGTACTAATTCATCTTAAAATGCTTGATAGAATTCGCTGGTAAAACCGTCTACTCCTGGACTTTTGTATATTTGGAAATTTCTTCTAATGGAGTCCATTTTGTTACTAGCATCACTCTCTTCATGTTTTCTGTTTCTTTCCCAATGATTTTTTGGTAATTTTTGTTTTTTATAAAATTATTCCTGTCTTCTAGATAGACCAATTTTGTTATCAAAAATTGTTCATATTAGTCTCATATAAGCTATTGATGGTATTTCTAGGATACCAGTGGTAATATCTTCTTTCATTTCTGAATTTTTTTATTTAAAATAATTGTTAATTTTTCTTGTCTATTAAATAATTATTGGATACAGTTGAATGGTCTGAGTGGCGTGATAGCACCTGAGACAGGAAGGGCTCCCTGCATTCACGAGAGCTCTGAAATGCAGTCCCTACTAATTAACATAGAGCTGAGATTTGGGACTCCTAATTGTAAACAGACTTATCTACATAAATAAGAATTTTTTAATTATTATATAAGTAGAAACAATTTTCACCTCTTGCTAGATCTTAATACTCAAATTCTTTACCACATGTATTGATATGTCAACACAGGTGCCCTTCAGAGGGAATGGAAGACCCCAACCTGGATCTGAGTCTGTTCATTATAAGATGCATGACATTACACAATGATATTTTCTCATCTAAAACTATAGATAATCATTCACAGAAGTTTGTTTTTTACTCTAGTGGAGACTGCACATAAATGCAAAATATATATGATTTCCTACATCAGGAATTCTGTACAGTAAGACACACAATATGGAATAAAATAGGTACAGATTGTATTAAAAAGCATATAGGGAGACAGTTCAAAGCAATCACGAATAACAGAAATTAGATGAGAACATGCTAGCTATCATCAAAGTCAAGGATGTGAATTTGTGCCAAATGACAAATCAGGTAACAGAAAGTGTTGTGTCCAGTTAGTCGTTCTTTGGTAGGCAATCAGCCGCAGCACGGCTGGCAACAGTGGATTACACAGCAAGGACGGCAGCGGGTGGTCCTGAAAATGGTGGTCTGACTGCAGGCTGCATAACAGCAAGACTGGCAGCATCAGGACCCACAGCCACATGGAGCACTACAGCAGGAAGGTCACCAATAGCAGTTCACAGGGCAAGGGGTGCAGCAGGTAGCACTGCAACAGTAGTGGAGCATCAACAGCTGTCAGTGGTGGATGGTAGTTTTCTTTTCAGAACAGAGTTTTCTAGAATCTAATGACTGCTTTTCTTGTGGAGGTATTACACATGGGGCCCCCGAAGTTGGCACCAGTGCATAAGGTTTTCCTTGCTTTTTGCTTATGTTGTTTTCCACGGTCACGTGGGAAAACAGAAACAGAAAGTAGTTTTCTAAATGCTATGAGTCCTTTCAAAATAAGTGCTTAATCTATTGCTTTACTGAGGATAACTCTTAGAATTATTTTTAGATAAAAGATTTGGTCACATTGACACATGTTCCTGCTTTAGTCAGAATCCAGTCCTGTGACCATACAGTTCCCACTGTTCTGGGCAGGACAGAGCAGTTGGTGACTCTTTGCCTCATTTGTTTACTACCAGAGTGGTTTTAGGTCGCCGATTGTACACTCCTTTTCTTTCTATTAAATGAATTAGTTCTCCTAGGAGAAATGATACTTGAAGTACCTTTCTGTATTATCATGTTCAAACGTTTTTGTGGATTAACATTCATTTTTAAACGTGTTGAAATATACTATTATCAATATGGTAAATTTTCATTAGTTTCCAACTGTTAAAATGATCTCAAAGGGAACACACCCATAACCACATTAAAACTTATGACTTCTCATTCCTTCAAAATATGCTACTCACTCATTTCCAAAGATAGGTAAGTTTAAGCTGTTTTTAAACTTTCTATGAATGAAATATTATAAAATATACTATTGGTTCTTTACATGATAATTCTGAGACTTACCCATGTAATTATCTGTAGATCATTCTTCTTGGTATACATTCTTTCACTGAATGAAAGGGACACAATTCATTTCCTCAGTGTCTGGTTGATATATACGTGGATTGTTTGCAGTTTGGGACTAATAAAAACAGGGTGGCTATGAGTGTTTTAGTGCAGGTTCTTTGGGAAACATATATCAACGTTTCTGTTAAATGAACAACTTTAAGGAGAATTGCACAAGAATCACTCTGGGAGTTTATCTTAGGTATATCACTTTTTATTTCGGTATACGTTACAATTTTAAATGTTAATTTAAACTGTTTCCGACATAAACAAAAAAAATTCATGTGAGTATATGATCTTGTAACCAAAGTCCCCTATTATTTTTTAAATTTTATCAATAAAGATTTTTGGACATTTTACATACACAGTTATATCATCCACAGATGAGAGAGCTTGCCCTTCTGAAGTTGAACTGACACAAGTAGCCACAGAACTAGTTTATGCACTTCACTTTGACAAGAAAGGTTGTTATTAAGATTAGCAGAAAGCCTCTTCGCCTAGTAGAGGACTTCTTGAAATGAATGTATATTTCATCAATGAAGGTGGGGTCATCAATCATGGGAGTTTAGGGTCAAGGGAGGCACACAAGTGAAGGTGGGCCATGCACAGGTAGCAGCACTGCATGGGTGAGTGGGCCACCTATTGTCTTCTGGTTTCTTGGAGTTTGCAAGACCCCGTGTTTGCCATGAATGCTGGTAATGCCACTAAACCTTCTGTTGTTCCAAATTATTTTTTCTGATTCTTTGTTCAGGAAATAAGTTTTCTGTTATGATTTGACTATTCTTTTGGGCATTTGTGCACAGAGAAACTACTGGTCAAGCAGACTGCAATACTACACTTATTACAGTTACAGTGGAAACTACTAATTTGGCCTCTTAATTTTTGAGGATGGAGAAGATTGTTATTCCCCAAGTAGGGGACTCATCCTTTCTGTGTAAATGAGATCAGATATTTGAGTCTGCGGAAATGAAATCCAGATGTACATTTATTGTCAAAATTATGAAAATCATCAGGAAACAATTGTAGAAATAGGTTTTTTTGTTTGTTTGTTTGTTTGTTTGTTTTTTATCCTCTGTGAATGGATTACATACTTTCATGGCACCTGTAGGATTTGTTTTACTGTTATGCCTTTGAATGTTTGTGGACTCTTAAGTGTGACAGAAATGTCAGCAGTCAAACAGTTATAGTGTTTGAACAAGATGAAAATTTATGGACCTCATAGAGACTCAGTAATGAAAGGGACCCTCAGAGATTCTTGATATATTTCACTCATGGACACAGTAAATGAAAGACACAACACCCCAGTATCTGACAACTGGTTGTTTTATTGATGCTTTGACGTCTCTAGTGACATGACTTCTTACACCTATGGTAGCCCATCCACGGTAGCCAAAACGGGGCTTCTTTATGTGAGTATGCACTTTTTCCCTGGCCCTAAGCCTCCTGCATCTTCTTTTCATTGGAATCAATTTTGAATAGACATGTCAGAATGGCATGAGACACCTAGTCTCTTCAGAGTCTATACTTCAAAATCACATTTATTCTAATCTCAGCCATGGGCTTTCTCCCCTCATGGAATGCACTTCTGATTATGCACAGCTTTTTTCTGTTGACTGAATGAATTTTACGATGCTTATTTTCCCTCAGGGTTGTATAATTCGATCTTCATTGTAAAGATAAAGTTCAGAGTAGTTCCTCTAAATATCTTGGATGTTACTACATTCTGGTTTAATGGAATCTGTGGACACTTGTTATCATTCTTATCACTTGAACCTTTGCCAGTTATGTAAGACACTTCTTGTTTGCATTATCCACTGTCAGTAGTAAGATCCCACAAAGATTATGCATCTACTGAACTCTGATTTTATCTTAACCAAAAGTTCTCTACTGTGAAAGCAGAAGACAATAGATTTTGGTTATTGGATTTTAATCATATGAAAGAATCCTCAAATTCCTGTCCACCTACGAGTGCTGTGTTTGCACAAAAATACAAAGTACACCTAGGCCAACTCTGAATTCTTATTCACATCACCTATGTCTTACATATTGTGTCCACACATGGGTTACTCTTGAAGTGTTTTCTTTCTCTTTTTCCTCCTCATTTACTAGGTTAGCTAGTGTACAGTCAGATTCCTTCCAGGAGAGCCCACAATATTAACATTTTCAAGAACAAAACTATTCAACAAACTTATTTTTATAGAGAATAGTTTCCCTTTTTTTCCCCTCGATAACCGTGATATTGTCTCTTTTATTTATCTTGAGTCTCTGATGTAACACAAACTAACCTCAACATTATAAGTTATGAATATCCACATCAAGGGTTAAGGAGACACTGTACCTCATCCAAGGAGAAGAGCAGAGTCCAGTGGTGACCTCCGTGACTAAAGAATATGAGTGATGATTCTTAGTGCAATTCCTTTGCTTTCTGAAAAAAAAACAAATTTATTAGGATATGCGAACATGATGTACTTTAAATTTCTTCAGTTGACTGTCCAGCAGGAGCTGTTATGCTGTTCAGAGAATTACTCCTACAACAGACCAATAACTCCTGCTATCCAAAGTCAGTGAAAAGAGAACATATTCCCAATGGAAAGAACTGTGAGTACCACAATGGATATATAATTGGAGAAAAAGTCACCCAAGGAAATGATGTCCATTGACAATTTGTCAGTGGTGAGAGTCCTGATTGTAAGTCTGTCTGTAAGGAGTAAGATTGGAAAATAAAGGGATTTGGAGAAGAATCATTCTGAGTGAGATGGTGTATAGACAGACAGAGTTTCCTTCTTGTGTGCCACACCAGTTCCCTCCAGAGAGCATCCACCACTTCAGACATTCTGGAGAAATACGAGATTGGGATAATCATCTTGCCTCCCTCCTCATGTGCTCTAACACAGACTCAAGACAGCATGGGCAGAATGACCACAGTGGCAGGGACAAATGAGTGTGCACCAACAACACAGACTCCATTCCCCATGTTCGCCTCTCCTGTATGTGTCATAGGTGGAGGCAGAAATTGGAGCTGAGCACTCATGGATGATTTCACTCATGGGAGCTAGCAGCCCACCCGGAGCCAAGTGTCTACTTATACCTTAAGACCCAGCAATTGTCTCTGATTGGGATTGTGTGTTTCATGATTAGAATTCTTCCTCAGGCTTCTGGGTAGAATTCTACCCACAGGCTTCTGGTGTTATTGTCATAGGATCCTAGATAGCATTGCTATGGACCAAGAGGCCCACCGTATGAAGAACAAAGTCAACAATAGGCACATGACCATGGATCTAATTGTTGTAACATTCATCGCATAACAGAGAAAGTGCTGGCCTGATAAACACTTGGAACGATCTCTTAGATGTGCAGCAAAGACACCAACGTAGAGATGACCTGTGGGTTGAGATGTGGTCTTCTGGATGTGGTATATACCTTGGTCCAATGGCCATTATATGGTTGACATGTACATAGGACCACTGATTTGCACAGAGGTAGTAAGCATGGGTTCAAGAAGTGATGTGTAGAAATAGGAGTGACCTCTCATGTTAACTCTCCTGTGAAATACATGGAAATTCATGCTTCCCATTTACCATGGCTTTAGCGCTCCTGAATTAAAAGTTTTAGTGCTCTGACAGGGGACATAGTCTAGTTTGCAACTATTATCTGCCTAGTTTGACTTCCTCAAATGTAGATACTCTTTGGTGAAAAGAAATGATCATGGAGAGGAGAGAGCAGGGAGAAGTACGTCTGGAATGCAGGGATTCACTGGACTGTCTCAGGTTGTTTCCATGCCCTGTGACAACCACAACTGAGCAGCGACAGCACTAGAGCATGCCAAGCATATAGTAACACAAGGCCCACACCCCTACTTCTTTGAATGTAAATGTAAGTGCCTTTCAACAGGAATAAAAGACCACATTCTGGATTGAAGTCTGTCCACATCAGCTATATGACATTGCACCAAAAAAAAAATGTGTTCTTTTCTAAAAGAAAAATGGAGATAACTATTATGGGGATGATTTTCATGTTCAGAATCGATAATACATAGGTGTGCAATATGTATTTAAACCCCTACCTCAGGAATTCTTTACAATAAATCAAACACAGCATGGATGAATTATGATATAGAATTTATTAAGAAACACATAGGTAAGATACCTGCATGTACAAAGAAATGTCTAAGTGATACTAGAAGAAAAAGTCTGATTTAAAAACCAGGAGTACAGAAAAAGTAAAATATGATTATGAAGATGATTTATCAGTTACAAAATCTGTTAAAGAGTCATGAGAATTAATTTGACTAAGTTACTTAAAGAGACTGGGTGATCCTCACTTCAAAGTCAAAGTCAAGACAAGAACTACAAGTAGAGGATGCGTGAAGCTAGCATATGGTCCATCTACTCTGGAGGAAAAAAAGAGGGAAGTCCTTTGCACTCCACCCAGCTGATTCAGAAGCTTTTAACAAGCAAATGAGTCACATAAATAATGGAAGAGAGTGTCCGTTCTGCACAAAGTCTAGGATGTTAATTATTTTCCAAAATGGCATGTCAAAAGGTGTTGTGCACAGATGGCGGTTCTTTGACGAGGTGATCAGCAGCAGCAGGGCTGGCAGCCGCTGGACACGCAGCAAGGGCGGCAGCAGGGCTGGCAGCAGCAGGACCCACAGCAAGGGCGGCAGCAGCAGCTGGGCCGGCAGCAGGTGGTCCTACAGCAGGTGGTCTGACAGCAGGTGGGGCGACAGCAAGGCTGGCAGCAGCAGGACCCACAGCAAGGGCGGCAGCAGGGCTGGCAGCAGCAGGACCCACAGCAAGGGCGGCAGCAGGGCTGGCAGCAGCAGGACCCACAGCAAGGGCGGCAGCAGGGCTGGCAGCAGCAGGACCCACAGCCGCTGGACCCACAGCAAGTGGTCCGGCAGCAGGTGGTCCTGCAGCAGGTGGGCTGGCAGCAAGGGGAGCAACACATGGTGTCAGGGGTGGAAGGTGAGTGTCTGTTCACAGGTGAGTTTTTCTCAGATTCTGGGGACCCCTGCTGCTCTGGGGCTTTTATACCCTGGACCCGCAGTGTTGGGACCAATCGGCAGGAATTTCCTTGTTGTTGTCTACAGTGTTTTTGTAGTCACTGGGAAATTGTCATAGAGGAAATTATTCCCTTTTTGTTTCGAGGCTTTTGTAAATTACCGTTTTATCTTTCATTTGAGTGGGAACAATAATTAACAACCGTTTTTCTGAAAGGACAGAGTCAAGAATCATCTCCAGCATCATTTCCGGTCACGTGACATCATGTAGTCATGTGATACTTCTTGCAGGATAAGAAAAAGTCAGAAGAGTTGTGCCTTCTCAGCTTTGCTCCTTCGGTCACACTGAGATGTCTGGTGCCCTGAGAGCTCAGGAACTGATGCGTTCTGTGTTTCACAGAGCTGTGCTCGAGTGTGAGTGTGAGCCCCCAGACAGTCTGTTGCAAGGGTCTAGCATGTGTCTGTCTGTGGCCACCTGCTCAAATATGTGTCTCAGTCTACCGGAGACACTTGGGTAGAGAACAGGAGCCATATGGCTTTTCCTATGCAAATCAGACAAAAACAGGAGTGCAGGGGCAGAAGCAGTGCCCTTGGTTTCAAAGCATCAATTTGTTAATGTTTCATCTCTTTTTTCTAGCTAGGCCAGTGACCCCCCATGAGACATTTCACCTTGAATATACTTTGTTTTATCAATTGAGGCAGACCAGTAAGCTACTATATTGGCCAAGGAATTTTTGCTGTATAAATCTTATTTTGTGTTAATGTATCAATAAATGTATACGTGGTAGGCCTTCAATTCTTTAATGCTTTCTTTCTGTCATCCAGTTACCCATATGTGAGTGAAACTGCATGTCACAGTAAAGTATGGAGTCATTAGTCGTAAAAAAGAAGAGAACAGAGTCTCAACATTCACTACCAGCAGAGTCACCTTCAGTACCTGACATTTTGTGAGCTTTTGAGTTCTCCTGGTATGAACCTATGCTGCTTTTATCATTGAGATATGATTGATACATCACCTTCTATTAGTTTCAGGTGGACGACATAATGATATGTATTCATAAATATGCAAAATGATCACCGCAGTAAGTTTAGTTAACATCTGCCATTGAAACTGGAGAGAAACTGAGCCCCCAACACTTGCCACCTGAGCCACTCACAGCCAAAAGACTGACAGAGACATTGAACTATATAGATGAGTGTCTGTCAGAGGGTTGCTATTTCCATAGCCATAGGCGGGCTTTTACACCCCCAATCTGGCTCTCTTGGTATCTTGGGAGCAGCTCTTATATAGGAACAGGCTGATAATGTCCACGGGATCGGCCAAAGGAGCGTCCACGGCTGATGGGAACAGCAGAACATGTTCTTCAGAGCAGATTAGCCCAGAGTCCTTTGTTCATTGTCTTCCTTGGGGCTGCTGACCAAGCAGCTGTTTTTGCCTTCTGAGTATGGGGAGGGGCTATGCTTGAATTAATCCTGTGTCCTACCCCGTGATAGCTCTTTTATGTCACAGTCCTCAAGTCAGTTTTCCAGACAGGAGGTCCTCTTCATCAGTATCCACGATGACAATTTATATGCCTTGTGATGACTAAGTTTAATATCTATTGTCTTAGCAACTTTAAAATATGCATTGAAGTGTTATTAACTATCGTGCATGCTGCACCTTCCATTCCCATGACCAATTTTTCATAACGGAAGTTTGCATCTTTTACCCCTTCGCCATTTGACTCACCCTCACTCCCACCTCTGGCCACCACCAATGTGTTTTCTGTATCTATAGCCTCATTTTTTTAATGTATTTCAATATAAATGAGATTGTTTCATATTTATCTTTCCCTGCTTGATGTATATCACTTAGCATAATGTCCTCAAGGTCCATGTTGTTGTTGATGAAAAGCTTTTCTCTTTTTTTGATATCTGAATGAGAGTCTATTCCACGTGTTCCTCATCCATTCATTTATCAGTGGGCACTTAGTTTGTTTTCACACTTTGGCTGTTGTAAATAATGCTTCGATGGACATGTGGGCACATATATCTTTTCTAGTTAGTGTTCTTGTTTTCTTTAGATAAAGACCCAGAATTGACATTGATGAATCAGAAAGAAGCCCTATTGTTAACTTTGAGGAGCCCCACTGTGTTTCATCCTGGTGATTCCCACTAACATTCTCATGAACAGAGCACTAGGGTTCTCTTGTCTCTACAGCCTCACCAACACATGTCATCTCTTTTTATTGTTATTGTTGTTGTTGTTGTTGTTGTTGTTGTTGTTGTTCTCATCAAAGCTGTGAAGCAAAATGTCATTTCGATTTTCATGTGCATTTTCCTGATGATTTGTTTTGAGCGCTTTTCCATGTGCCTTCGTGTCACATGTACGTGTGTGTTCTTGCCTATATATTCTGATCCTCTCTCTGTCCATTTTTTAATTAAACTGTTTAGGTTTGTTTGTTTTTACAATGGAATTGTGTGACTTCTTTTTATATTTTTACAATGGGCTTTTTGATTTCGTTAAATCAATAGTGGTGAATAATGTTTAATACAATTATACAAGTTTCAAACATACAATTCTCTAATACATCATCTGTGTATTGCATTGCGTGTTCACCACCTGAAATCAAGACCTCCTTCAGTCACCATGTGTTTGACCCTGTTACCTTTCTCTAAACCCTCCTACCGCCACTCTTCCTTAGTAACCACCATACTGTTGTCTCTATCTATGTGTTTTGGTACGATTATTTCTTATTAGTTCACTTCTCCTTTCAATTTTGTTTTTCACATGTGAGTGAAAGCACATCTCTTGAGTTTTTGCATCTGACTTTTTTGGCTTAGCATGGTATTCTCAAGATCCATCCATGTGTCACAAAGGCAGTATTCCAGCTTTTTTATGCCCAAGGGTTATTCTATCTTATATAATATGTACATATCTATTAAAGGATACTCCAATTGTTTATTATTTTATGAATAAATGTTTTCAATATGTGGCGGTACATACCCAGAGGACAGTTCAATGGATCATATGGTAACCCTAGTCTTCATTTTTTGAGAAAGCTCTATACCATATTTCATCATGACTATACCAATTTTCATTACTATCAAGAGTGTATGAGGGTTCCTTTTTCTCCATAAACTCTCCAACACTTGTTATCACTTGTCTTATTGATAATAACCATTACAAACTGTGTGAGCTGGTATTTCCTTGTGCATTTGATTTGTATTTCCTTAGTAGCTAGTGAAGTTGAGCATATTTACATATATCTGTTGGTAACCTCCACTTGTTGGGAAAATTGCCTTTTTGGGCCATCTACCCAATTGTTCATTGGTTTGTTTGTTTTTTCTACTGTTGAGTTGTCTGAGTTCTTTCTCCATTTTGGATATCAACTTTTTGTTTTTGGTAGAATTTTTAGGTTTTTCTCTACAAACTATTATGTCATCTGCAAGTAAAATCGATTTTATCTCTTTTTTATAGACTTGAAAAACTTTAATTGTCTTTCTTTACTAATTACTTTGGCTAGGACGTGCAAAAACATGTTGAATTAAAGTGGGGAAATTGAACATTCTTGCCTTGTTCCTGATCTTAGAAATAAAGCTTTTTGGTCATCACAATTGAGTATGAAATTCCCTGGGGGTTTGTCATATATGGTCTTTATGATATTGACATGTGTCCCCTCTATACCCATTTTGTTGAGATTTTTAGCGTAAGTGGACGTTGAATTTTATCCCATGCTTATTCTGCTTCTATTTAGATGATTCTATTGTTTTTTCCTTCCGTTTTGTTAATGTAAAATATTATACTGATATACAGATGCTGTTCCATTCTCGCATACCTGGAATCAATGCCAGTTGATCATGGAGTATGTTTTTTTTCATGTTTTCTTGAATTCTCTTTATTAATATTTTTTGAGAGTTTTCTCTAAAATCTATTTTCATTAGAGGTATTGGCATATAACGTTCTTATGTTGTCCTTGTCTGGTTTTGGTGTCAGGTTCATGCTGACCTTAGAAAAAAGAAATACTCCCTCCTCATATATGACTTGGAGGAGTTCGAGAAAGGTTGATATGAATTCTTCTTACAATGCTTGGTAGAATTCACTGGTAAATCCATCTACTCATGGAGTTTTTAATTTTTAAAATTTCTTTGTATGGAGTCAGTTTTTTTACTAGCATGACTCATCATGAATTCTGTTTCTTTCCCAATGATTTTTATAGTTTTTGTTTCTAGGAAATTAATACTGTCTTCTAGAATGTTTAATTTTTTATCATAAAATTGTTCATATTAGTCTCCTATGAGCTATCAATGGTATTTCTAGAATACCAGTTGTATAACTTCTTTCATTTCTGATTTTGCCTATTTTAAAAAATTGTTAATTTTTATACTCTTTTGAAAAATATTGGATACAGCTGAATTGTATGAGTGGCTTGATAGCACCTGAGAAAGAAGGGCTCCCTGCATTCACAAAAGCTCTGAAATGCAGTCCTTACTTTTTAACATTGAGCTGCAGATGCTAAGATTTGGAAAACTGACTTGTAAACAGAGATTATTTTTCTATTTTTGATTTAGAAATAAATTGCACATCTTCCTAGATCTTAGTACTCAATTTCTTTAACACTCGTATTGATATGTCAATACAGGTGCCCTTCAGAAGGAATAGAAGGCACTAACCTGGATCTGGGTCTTTCCATTATTAGCTGCATGACATTACAGAATGATATTTCTCGTCTAAAACTGTAGATAATAATTCACAGAAGTTTGGGGTTTTTTTCCTAGTGGAGGTTGAACATGGATGGTATGCAATATATTCAGGATTTTCTAAATCAGAAATTTTGTAGAGTAAAAGACAACACCATATGGGATAAAATAGGTGCAGATTGTATTAAAAAGCATATAGGGAGACAGTTCAAAGTAATAATGAATAACATAAATTAGGTGAGAACATGCTGGTTCTCATCAAAGTAAAGGATGTGAATGTGTGCCAAGTGACAAATCAGGTAACAGAAAGTGTTGTGTCCAGTTGGTCGTTCTTAGGCTAGGCAATCAGCGAGGGCGGCAGCAGTGGTCCTGCAATTGGTGATCTGACTGCAGGCTGCATAACAGCAAGACTGGCAGCATCAGGACCACAGCCTCTGGACCCACAGCAGCATGGAGTGCTATAGCAGCAAGGTCAGCAGAAGCAGCTCACAGGGCAAGGGTGGCAGCAGGTAGCAGTGCAGCAGGTGGGGAGCAGCAATAGCTGTCAATGGTGGATGGTAGCTTTCTGTTCAGAAGTGAGTTTTCCAGAATCTAATGACTGCTTCTCTTGTGGAGGTATTACACATCGAACCCAGAGGTTGGCCCCAATGAGTAAGGTTTTCTTTGTTTTTAGTTTCTGTTGTTTTCCACAGTCACTTGGGGAATCAGAAACAGGAAATAGTTTTCAAAATGCTATGAGTCCTTTCAAAATAAGTGCTTCATCTATTGCTTTATTGAGGATAACACTTGGAATTATTTTTGGAAAAAGAAATTATCACATTAACAGCATGTTCCTGCTTCAGTGAGAATCCAGTCCTGTGATCATACAGTTCCCATTTCCTCGGAAGACAGTGCCGTCGGTGATTCTGTGCCTCGTCTGTTTACTATTAGAGTCATTTAAGGTTGCTGAATATACACTCTTTTCTTTCTTTTAAATGAATTAGTTTAAATGAGTTTGAGTTAACAGATTAACATTCATTTTTAAAAGTGTTAAAATATTTAATTTTCAACTTAGTAAATTGTTATTAATTTCCCCCTAGTAAAATGATCTCAAAGTAAACACACCCCAACCATGTTAATAAAATGATTTATCACAATCATTGCAAATTATACTACTCACTCATTTCCAAGATAATTAATTTTAAGCTGGTTTAGACTTTCTATAAATGAAATAGTATAGACTATAGTATTTGTTCTTTACATGATGATTCTGAGACTTACCCATGTAATTATCTGTAGTTCATTCTTCTTGCTATACATTCTTTCACTGAATAAATAGGATACAATTCATTTCTCCACTGACTGGTTGATATACACATTGATATTTTGCATTTTGGGACTAATAAAAACGGAGGCTATGAGTGTTTTAGTGCAGGTCTTTTGGGAAACAAATATCAACATTTCTTTTGGATGAACAACTTCAAGGAGAATTGCACAAGACACTCTGGGATTTTATCCTAGGTATATCATTTTTTATTTTGGTATATGTTACAATTTAAAATGTTAATTTTAACTGTTTTTACATAAACAAAAACAATTCATGTGCATATATGACTTGTAACCAAAGTCCTCTATTATGTTTTAAAGTTTATCAATAAAGTTTTTTGGACATTTTACATACACAGTTATATCATCCACAGATGAGAGCTTTCCCTTCTGAAGTTGAACTGAAAGACAGAAGTGCCGGAACTCGCCAGCAAATTCGAGCAGTCCCTGAGAGGGGGAGTGAGGATTGAAGAAAAGACAGAGACAAGAGAAAGGTTCGGGAGGGCTCACAGTCAATACTACAGCCTCGAGTTTATTCAGCACACCCTATTTATACATCATGATTGCACGGAAAACTGAAACTGCTTGCACCTGCACAAGAAGAAACAACTGCTTGCACCTTCACAGAGAGCCTGTTGCTCTCTCAAGGCTCCCATCCTCCTCCCTAACACTCAGCTTACTCTCTGGAGCAACAGGTGCTTCCCAGTCGCTACAAAAGTAGCAAGGTAGTTGCAAACACCCTGCTGAGCAAACAATCCCTTGTTTACCCAAAGGGCAGCCATCAAGCAAATGGCTCTCAACACACAAGTAGCCACAGAACCAGTTTATACACTGTTCTTTGACTAGAAAGGTTGTTATCAAGATGAGCAGAATGTCTATTCGCCTGGTGGAGAACCTCTGGAAATGAATGTCTGTTTCATAAATGGCGGTAGAGTCATCAACCATGGGAGTTTAGGGTCAAGAGAGGCACACAAGTGAAGCTGGGCCATGCACAGCGAGCACTACATGGGTGAATGGGCCACCTATTTATTGTCTTCCGGTTTCTTGGAGTTTGCAAGACCCCGTGTTTGCCATGAATGCTGGTAATGCCACTAAACCTTCTGTTGTTCCAGATTATTTCTTCTGATTCTTGGTTCATGAAATGAGCTTGCTGTTATGATTTGACTACTCTTTTGGGCATTTGTGCACAGAGAAACTACTAGTCAAGGAGGCTGCAATACTACACTTATTACAGTTACTATCGAAACTACCAATTTGGCCTCGTAATTTATGAGGATGGATAAAGTTGTTATTCCCTAAGTAAGAGACTCATCCTTTCTGTGTAAATGAGATCAGATATCTGAGTCTTCAGGAATGAAATACAGACCCTCATTTATTGTCAAAATCATAAAAATCAAAGTGAAACAATTTTGGAAAAGAGCTCTTTTTCTTTCTAATCCTGATGAAGGCAGGGACAGAGTGTGTGTGCACCAAAAGCACAACCTCCTTTGCCCATTGCCACCTATGTTGTAAGTGTTGACGGTAAAGGCAGAGAATGGTGTTGAACGCGCATGGGTGATTTCACTCATTGGAGATAGCAGCCCACCCGGAGCCAAATGTACTGCATTGGAGCACTTCAACCTTAAGACCCAGCACTTCTCTCTGAATGAGACTGTTTTTCATGAATGGAATTGTATTCCCATCTGCAGTATCACCTAACAGCTCCCAATGTTATTGTCATAGGATCCTAGATAGCATCGCTATTGACCATAGAGCCCACCTTATGAAGAACAAGGTCAACAATAGGCACATGAGCATGGATCTACTTGTCGTAACATTGTTGCATAACAGAGAAAGAGCTGGACAGATAAACAGTTGGAATGATCTCTTAGATGTGCAGCAAAGACAACAACGTAGAGATGACAACCTGTAGGTTGAGATGTGGTCTTCTGGATGTGGTATATACGTTGGTCCAAAGGCCATTATATGGTTGACATGTACATTAGACCACTGATATTCCCAAAGGTAGTAAGCATGGGTTCAGAAAGTGATGTGTAGAAATGGGAGTGACCCTCTCTTGTTAAACCCATTGTGATGTTCATGTAAATCAATGCTTCCCATTTCACCATGGCTTTAGTTTTCCTGAATTTATGATTTCAGTCCTCTGTCAAGGGACATAGTCTAGTTTGCAACTGTCCTCTGGTGATTTTGGACTCCTTGAATGTAGATACCGTTTTGTGAGAAGTAATGATTGTGGAGAGGAGAGAGCAGAGAGAAGTACATTGGAATGAAGGGTTTCACTGTACCGACATTGGGTCTGTCCATGCCCAATGACAGCTGTAACTGAACGGCAACAGCATCAGAGATTCCAAGCTTATAGTAACCTGAGGCTCAGGCCCCTATTTCTTTGGATATAAACGTAAGTGACTTTGAGCAGGAACACAAGACCAAGTCCAGGATTGGAGTCTGTCCACATCAGCTATGGGACATTGCACAAAAAGATATTTTTATTATTCCTTGTCTTAAAAAATGGAGATAATTACTGCGGGGATGACTTTGATGTTCAGAATTGATTATCCATACAGGTGTGCAATATGCATTTAAATCCCTACATCAGAAATTTCTTACAATAAATCAAACACAATATGGATGAATTATAGTGTAGAATTTATTAAGAAACACATAGTTAAGATACCACGATCTATAGAGAAAGGTCCAGGTGATCCTAAAAGAAGAAAGTCTGATACAAGAACCATGAGTACAGTGAAAATAAAATGAGTATGAAGAGGATTTTTCAATTGCAAAACCTGTTAAAGAGTTATGAGAATTAGTTTGACTGAGTTACTTAAAGGGACTGGGTGATCCTCACTTCAAAGTTACAGTCAAGAAAATAACTACATGTAAAGGACATGCAAAGCTCTCATATGGTTCATGTAAATGAGAGAAAAAAAATTGGGGGAAGTCCTCTGCACTCCACCCAGCTGATTCAGAAGCTTTTAACAAGCAAATGAATCACAGAAATAATAGAAGAGAGTGTCCATTCGCCACAAAGTCTAGCATGTGAATTTTTTTTCCAAAACAGCAAGTGAGAAGGTGTTGTAAACATATGGTGGTTCTTTGACGAGGTGATCAACAGCAGCAAGGCCGGCAGCAGGTGCTCACACAGCAAGGGCGGCAGCAACAGCTAGGCCGGCAACAGGTGGTCCTGCAGCAGGTGGTCTGACAGCAGGTGGGGCGGCAGCAAGGCTGGCAACAGCTGGACACACAGCAAGGGCAGCAGCAGCAAGACCCACAGCAAGGGCGGCAGCAGGGCTGGCAGGAGCAGGACCCACAGCAAGGGCGGCAGCAGCAGCTGGGCCGACAGCAGGTGGTCCTACAGCAGGTGGTCTGACAGCAGGTGGGGCGGCAGCAAGGCTGGCAGCAGCAGGACCCACAGCAAGGGCGGCAGCAAGGCTGGCAGCAGCAGGACCCACAGCAAGGGCGACAGCAAGGCTGGCAGCAACAGGACCCACAGCCGCTGGACCCACAGCAAGTGGTCCGGCAGCAGGTGGTCCTGCAGCAGGTGGGCTGGCAGCAAGGGGAGCAACACATGGTGTCAGGGGTGGAAGGTGAGTGTCTGTTCACAGGTGAGTTTCTCAGATTCTGGGGACCCCACTGCTCTGGGCTTTTATACCCTGGACCCGCAGTGTTGGGACCAATCGGCAGGAATTTCCTTGTTGTTGGTTACAGTGTTTTGGTAGTCACTGGGAAATTGTCAAGAAAGAAATTGTTCCCCTGTGTTCAGGCTTTTGTAAATTACCATTTTATCTTTTACTTGATTGGGAACAATATTTAACAACCGTTTTTCTGAAATGACAGAGTCAGGAATCATCTCCAGCATCATCTCTGGTCACTTGACATCATGTAGTCATGTGATACTTCTTGCAGGATAAGAAAAAGTCAGAACAGTTGCCCCTTCTCAGCTTTGCCCCTTCAGTCACACTTAGATGTCAGGTGCCCTGAGAGCTCAGGAGCTGATGGGTTCTGTGTTTCACAGAGCTGTGCTTCGGTGTGAGTGTGAGCCCCCAGACAGTCTGATGCAAGGCTCTAGCACGTGTCTGTCTGTGACCACGTGCTCAAATGTGTGTCCCAGTCTACCGGAGACACTTGGGTAGAGGACAGGAGCCACAAGGGTTTTCCTATGCAAATCAGACAAAAACAGGAGAGCTGGGGCAGACGCAGTGCCCTGGGTTTCAGAACATCAATCAGTTAATGTTCCATCTCTTTTTTCTAGCTAGGCCCGTGATCCCTCGTGAGACATCCCACCTTGCACATATTTTGTTTTATCAGTTGAGGTGGGCCAGTGAGCTATTCTACTGGCCAAGCTATTGTTGCTGTATAAACCTTATGTTGTGTTAATATTTCAATAACTGTATACGTGGTCAGCCTTCAATTCTTAAATGCTTTCTTTCTGTCATCCAGTTACCCATATGTGAGTGAAACTTCATGTCACAGTAAAGCATAGATTCATTAGTAGTAAAAAAAAAAAAAAAAAAAAAAAAAGAACAGAATCTCAACATTCACCACCTGCAGAGTCACCTTCTGTCCTTGCCATTTTGCGAGCTTTTGAGTTCTCCTGGTATGTACCTATGCTGCTTTTATCATTGAGATATGATTGATACATAACCTTATATTAGTTTCAGGTGGACGACATAATGACTTGTATTCATAAATATGCAAAATGATAACAGCAGTAAGTTTAGTTAACATCTGCCGTTGACACTGGAGAGAAACTGAGCCCCCAACTCTTGCCACCTGAGCCACTCACAGCCAAAAGACCAACAGAGACGTTGAACTAAATAGATGAGTGTCTGTCAGAGGGTTGCAACTCCCACTGCCATAGGCGGACTTTTGATCCTCAAACCTGGCCTCCGTGGTATCTTGGGAGCAGCTCTTATATAGGAACAGGCTGATAATGTCCATGGGAACAGCCGCAGGAGCATCCACGGCTCATGAGAACAGCAGAACATGTTCTTAGGAGCAGACTAGCCCAGAGTCCTTTGTTCATTGTCTTCCTTGGGGCTGCAGACTAAGCAGCTGTTTTTTCTTCTGAGTACATGGAGGGGCTATGCTTGAATTAATCCTGTGTCCTACCCAAAGATAGCTCTTTTATGTCACAGTCTTCATGTCAGTTCTTCCAGATGGAGGTCCTTATATCAGGTCTTCTTTGTCAGTATCCACAGTGACAAATTATTTTCCTTGTGATGACAAAGTTTAAGATCTATCAGCTTAGCAACTTTGAAAAATGCATTGAAGTGTTATTAACTATCGTCCATGCTGCACCTTCCATCCCCAAGACCTTAATCTTTTCATGACAGAAGTTTGCATCTTTTACCCTATCGCTATTTCACTCACATTCACCCCCACCTCCGGCCACCACCAATGTGTTTTCTATATCTATATCCTCAGTTTTTTAAATGTATTTCAATATAAATGATATTGTTTCATATTTATCTTTCTCTGCTTGACATATATCACTTAGCATAATGTCCTCAAGGTCCATGTTGTGGTAGATGAAAAGCCTTTCTTCCTTTTTATGTGTGAATGAGAGTCCATTCCACATGTTCCTCATCCATTCATTTATGACAGGACACTTAGTTTGTTTTCACATTTTGGCTGTTGTAAATAATGCTGCAATGGACATGTGGGCACATATATATTTTCTACTTAGTGTTCTTGTTTTCTTCAATAAAGACCCAGAATTGACATTGCTGGATCAGAAAGAAGGCCTACAGCTAACTTTGAGGAGCCCCACTGTCCTCCATCCTGGTGATTCCCACTAACAATTTTCCGAACATTGCGCGAGTGTTCTCTTGTCTCTCCATCCTCACCAGCACTTGTTATCTCATTTCTTTATTATTATTATTAATTATTTTTTTCATCACAGTTTTGAGACAATATGTCATTTTGGTTTCAATGTGTTTTTTCCTGATGATTACAGTTGTTGAATACTTTTCCATGTGTCTCCTCGCCACCTGTAATGATGTGTTCTTGGCTGCTTCTTCTGATCCTCTGTCCATTTTTTAATTAAATTGTTTAGGTTTGTTTGTTTTTATAATGGAATTCTGAGAGTCCTTTTTATATTTTTACAAATAGCTTTTTTATTTTATTAAATCGATTGTGGTGACAGAGTGTAATACAATTATACAGGTTTCAACCATACAGTTCTATAATACATCGTATGTATATTGCATTGTGTGTTCACCACTTGAAGTCAAGACCTACTTTAGTCACTATGTATTTGACCCTGTTACCTTTCTCTAAACCCTCCCACACTCACTCTTCCTTAGTAACCACCACACTGTTGTCTCTGAGCTTTGGTATGATTGTTTCTTATCAGTTCACTTGTTGCTTTCAGTTTTGTATCTCACATGTGAGTGAAACCCTATTGTTCTTGACTTTCTCCATCTGACTTATTTGGCTTAGAATGGTATTCTCAAGATCCATCCATGTTGTCACAAAGGCGGTATTTCATCTCCATAATGCCCGAGGGGTATTCTATTGTATATAATATGTACACATGTTATTTATTCAATCATCTATTAAAGGATAGTTGTTTATTTATTTTTGTCTGGGCCAATATGAATTATGCTGCAATAAACATAGGGATACATGTATCTTTATGAATAAATTTTTTCCAATTGTGGGGGTACATACCCAGAGGACAGTTCGATGGGTCATATGGTAACCATATTCTTCATTTTTTTAAACCTCCATACCATTTTTCATCACAACTATACCAATTTTTATTTTTACCAGATGTGTGAGAGGGTTTCTTTTTCTCCAAAAGCTCTCCAACACTTGTTATCACTTGTCTTGTTGATAATAACCATTCCAACCTGTGTGAGCTATTTTCTCCTTGTGCTTTTGATTTGTATTTCCCTAGTAGCTAGTGAAGTTGAACATATTTTCATACATCTGTTGGTTATCTTCATTTCTCGTTGGGAAAATTGTCTGTTTTGGCCCTCTACTCAATTGCTCATTGGCTTGTTTGTTTTTCCTCATTTTTGAGATGTTTGAGTTCTTTCTCTATTTTGGATATCACCTCCTTGTTTGTGGTAGAATCTTTAGGTTTTTCCCTATATATTATTATGTCACATGCAACTAGAATCAATTTTACTTTTTCCTTATAGATTTGAATGACTTTAATTGTCTTTCTTTACTAATTACTTTGGCTAGGACTTGCAATAACATGTTGAATTAAAGTAGGGAAATTAAGCATTCTTGCCTTGTTTCTGATCTTAGAGAAAAAGCTTTTTGGTTATCACCATTGGGTATGAAATTCCCTGGGGGCTTGTCATATACGGTCTTTATGATATTGAGGTGTGTCCCCTCTATACTCACTTTGTTGAGACTTTTAGCATCAGTGAACCTTGTATTTAGTCCCATGCTTTTTCTGCCTCTATTGAGATGATCCCTTTGCTTTTACCTCCCTTTTGTTAATATAATACATTACAGGGATGTACAGATGCTAAACCATTCTCGCATACCTGGAATCATGACACTTGATCATGGAGTGTGATTCTTTCATGTTTTGTTGCATTCTCTTTATTAATATTTTCTGAGAGTTTTCTCTAAAATCTCTTTTCATTAGAGATATTGGCATATAACGTACTTGTGGTGTCCTTGTCTGGTTTTGGTGTCAGGTTCATGCTGGCCTTAGAAAAAAGAAATAATCTCTCCTCTTCTAGGACTTGGAGAAGTTGAGAAAGGTTGGTACGAATTCATCTTAAAATGCTTGGTAGAATTAACTGGTAAAACCCTCTACTCCTGGACTTTTGTGTTTGGGGAAGTTTCTTCTTATGAAGTCAGTTTTGTTACTGGCATCACACTCTTCATGTTTTAAGTTTCTTTCACAATGATTTCTGGTAGTTTTTGTTTCTATGAAATTATTCCTGTCTTCTATATAGACCAATTTTGCTATCATATAATTGTTCATATAAGTCTCATATAAGCTATCAATGGAAATTCTAGGATACCAGTTGTAATGTGTTCTTTCATTTCTGATTTTCCTTATTTAAAAAATTGTTAATTTTAATCTCTTTTAAAATATCACTGGATACATTTGAATTGTATGAGTGGCTTGATAGCACCTAGGAACAGAAGGGCTCCCTGTATTCACAAAAGCTCTGAAATGCAGTCCTTACTTATTAACAAGGAGCTGCAGATGCTGACATGTGCGACACTGAATTATAAACAGACTTATCTACATAAATAAGAATTTTTAAATTATTATTGAAGTAGAAACAAATTTCACATCTTGCTAGATCTTAGTACTCAAATTCTTTACCACATGTATTGATATGTCAACATAGGTCCCTTCAGAAGGAATGGAAGACCCCAACCTGGATCTGAGTCTGTTCATTATAAGCTGCATGACATTACACAATGATATTTTCTCATCTAAAAGTGTAGGTAATCATTCACAGAAGTTTGTTTTTACTCTAGTGGAGACTGTACATCAATGGTATGCAAAATATATATGATTTCCAACATCAGGAATTCTGTAGAGTAAAGACAACACAATATGAAATAAAATAGGTGCAGATTGTATTAAAAAGCATATAGGGAGACATTTCAAAGCAATGATGAATAACAGAAATTAGGTGAGAGAGTGCTGGCTATCATCAAAGTCAAGGATATGAATTTGTGTCAAATGACAAATCAGGTAACAGAAAGTGTTGTGTCCAGTTAATCGTTCTTTAGCTAGGCAATCAACAGCAGCATGGCTGGCAACAGTGGATTACACAGCAAGGGCGGCTGCAGTGGTCCTGCAAATGGTGGTCTGACTGCAGGATGCATAAATAGCATGACTGGCAGCATCGGCACCCACAGCCACTGACCCACAGGAGCATGGAGTGCTATAGCAGGAAGGCCAGCAATAGCAGCTGACAGGGCAAGGGGTGCAGCAGGTAGCACTGCAGCAGTAGTGGGAGCATCAACAGCTGTCAGTGGTGGATGGTAATTTTCTTTTCAGAAGTGAGTTTTCCAGAATCTAATGACTGCTTTCTTGTGGAGGTTATTACACATGGGGCCCCCGAAGTTGGCACCAGTGCATAAGGTTTTCCTTGCTTTTTGCTTATGTTGTTTTCCACAATCACTTGGGAAAACAGAAACAGGAAGTAGTTTTCTAAATGCTATGAGTCCTTTCAAAATAAGTGCTTTATCTATTGCTTTACTGAGGATAATGCTTGGAAATCTTTTAGATGAAAGAAATGTTCACATTAACAGCATGTTCCTGTTTCAGTCAGAATCCAGTCCTGTGACCATATAGTTTCCATTGTCCTGGGCAGGACAGAGCAGTTGGTGACTCTTTGCCTCATTTGTTTACTACCAGAGTGGTTTTAGGTCGCCAATTGTACACTCCTTTTCTTTCTATTAAATGAATTAGTTCTCCTAGGAGAAATGATACTTGAAGTACCTTTCTGTATTATCATGTTCAAACGTTTTTGTGGATTAACATTCATTTTTAAACGTGTTGAAATATACTATTATCAATATGGTAAATTGTTATTAATTTCTCACTGGTAAAATGATCTCAAAGTGAACACACCTCTACCACATTAAAAAATGTGATTTATCCCCAACCCTTCAAATTATACCACTCTCTCATTCCCAAAGATAGGTAAGTTTAAGCTGTTTTTAAACTTTCTATGAATGAAATATTATAGAATATACTATTAGTTCTTTACATGATAATTCTGAGACTTATCCATGTAATTATCTGTAGATCATTCTTCTTGCTATACATTCTTTCACTAAATGAAAGGGACACAATTCATTTCCTCAGTGTCTGGTTGATATATATGTGGATTGTTTGCAGTTTGGGACTAATAAAAACAGGGTGGCTATGAGTGTTTTAGTGCAGGTTCTTTGGGAAACATATATCAACGTTTCTGTTAAATGAACAACTTTAAGGAGAATTGCACAAAAATCACTCTGGGAGTTTATCCTAGGTATATCACTTTTTATTTCGGTATATGTTACAATTTTAAATGTTAATTTAAACTGTTTTTTGACATTAACAAAAACAATTCAAGTGAGTATATTATTATTTTATATATTATATATATTATTTTTTAAATTTTATCAATAAAGATTTTTGGACATTTTACATACACAGTTATATCATCCACAGATGAGAGAGCTTGCCCTTCCTAAGTTGAACTGAAAGACACAAGTAGCCACAGAACTAGTTTATGCACTTCACTTTGACAAGAAAGGTTGTTATTAAGATGAGCAGAAGGCCTCTTCACCTAGTAGAGGACTTCTTGAAATGAATGTATATTTCATCAATGAAGGTGGGGTCATCAATCATGGAAGTTTAGGGTCAAGGGTGGCACACAAGTGAAGGTGGGCCATGCACAGGTAGCAGCACTGCATGGGTGAGTGGGCCACCTATTGTCTTCTGGTTTCTTGGAGTTTGCAAGACCCCGTGTTTGCCATGAATGCTGGTAATGCCACTAAACCTTCTGTTGTTCCAAATTATTTTTTCTGATTCTTTGTTCAGGAAATAAGTTTTCTGTTATGATTTGACTACTCTTTTAGGCATTTGTGCACAGAGAAACTACTGGTCAAGCAGACTGCAATACTACGCTTATTACAGTTACAGTGGAAACTACTAATTTGGCCTCTTAATTTTTGAGGATGGAGAAGATTGTTATTCCCCAAGTAGGGGACTCATCCTTTCTATGTAAATGAGATCAGATATTTGAGTCTGCAGAAATGAAATCCAGATGTACATTTATTGTCAAAATTATGAAAATCATCAGGAAACAATTGTAGAAATAGGTTTTTTTGTTTGTTTGTTTGTTTGTTTGTTTTTTATCTTCTGTGAATGGATTACATACTTTCATGGCACCTGTAGGATTTGTTTTACTGTTATGCCTTTGAATGTTTGTGGACTCTTAAGTGTGACAGAAATGTCAGCAGTCAAACAGTTATAGTGTTTGAACAAGACGAAAATTTATGGACCTCATAGAGACTCAGTAATGAAAGGGACCCTCAGAGATTCTTGATATATTTCACTCATGGACACAGTAAATGAAAGACACAACACCCCAGTATCTGACAACTGGTTGTTTTATTGATGCTTTGACGTCTCTAGTGACATGACTTCTTACACCCATGGTAGCCCATCCACGGTAGCCAAAACGGGGCTTCTTTATGTGAGTATGCACTTTTTCCCTGGCCCTAAGCCTCCTGCATCTTCTTTTCATTGGAATCAATTTTGAATAGACATGTCAGAATGGCATGAGACACCTAGTCTCTTCAGAGTCTATGCTTCAGAATCACATTTATTCTAGTCTCAGCAGTGGGCTTTCTCCCCTCATGGAATGCACTTCTGATTATGCACAGCATTTTTCTGTTGACTGAATGAATTTTACGATGCTTATTTTCCCTCAGGGTTGTATAATTCGATCTTCATTGTAAAGATAAAGTTTAGAGTAGTTCCTCTAAATATCTTGGATGTTACTACATTCTGGTTTAATGGAATCTGTGGACACTTGTTATCATTCTTATCACTTGAACCTTTGCCAGTTATGTAAGACACTTCTTGTTTGCATTATCCACTGTCAGTAGTAAGATCCCACAAAGATTATGCATCTACTGAACTCTGATTTTATCTTCAACCAAAAGTTCTCTACTGTGAAAGCAGAAGACAATAGATTTTGGTTATTGGATTTTAATCATATGAAAGAATCCTCAAATTCCTGTCCACCTACAAAAATACAAAGTACAGCTAGGCCAACTCTGAATTCTTATTCACATCACCTATGTCTTACATATTGTGTCCACACATGGGTTACTCTTGAAGTGTTTTCTTTCTCTTTTTCCTCCTCATTTACTAGGTTAGCTAGTGTACAGTCAGATTCCTTCCAGGAGAGCCCACAATATTAACATTTTCAAGAACAAAACTATTCAACAAACTTATTTTTATAGAGAATAGTTTCCCTTTTTTTCCCCTCGATAATCGTGATATTGTCTCTTTTATTTATCTTGAGTCTCTGATGTAACACAAACTAACCTCAACATTATAAGTTATGAACATCCACATCAAGGGTTAAGGAGACACTGTACCGCATCCAGGGAGAAGAGCAGAGTCCAGTGGCGACCTCCGTGACTAAAGAATATGAGTGATGATTCTTAGTGCAATTTCCTTTGCTTTCTGAAAAAAACAAATTTATTAGGATATGCGAACATGATGTACTTTAAATTTCTTCAGTTGACTGTCCAGCAGGAGCTGTTATGCTGTTCAGAGAATTACTCCTACAACAGACCAATAACTCCTGCTATCCAAAGTCAGTGAAAAGAGAACATAATCCCAATGGAAAGAACTGTGAGTACCACAATGGATATATAATTGGAGAAAAAGTCACCCACGGAAATGATGTCCATTGACAATTTGTCAGTGGTGAGAGTCCTGACTGTAAGTCTGTCTGTAAGGAGTAAGATTGGAAAATAAAGGGATTTGGAGAAGAATCATTCTGAGTGAGATGGTGTATAGACAGACAGAGTTTCCTTCTTGTGTGCCACACCAGTTCCCTCCAGAGAGCATCCACCACTTCAGACATTCTGGAGAAATACGAAATTGGAATAATCATCGTGCCTCCCTCCTCATGTGCTCTAACACTTACCCAAGACAGCATGGGCAGAACGACCACAGTGGCAGGGACAAATGAGTGTGCACCAACAACACAGACTCCATTCCCTATGTTCGCCTCTCCTGTATGTGTCGTAGGTGGAGGCAGAGATTGGAGCTGAGCACTCATGGATGATTTCACTCATGGGAGCTAGCAGCCCACCCAGAGCCAAGTGTCTACTTACACCTTAAGACCCAGCAATTGTCTCTGATTGGGATTGTGTGTTTCATGATTAGAATTCTTCCTCAGGCTTCTGGGTAGAATTCTACCCACAGGCTTCTGGTGTTATTGTCATAGGATCCTAGATAGCACTGCTATGGACCAAGAGGCCCACCGTATGAAGAACTAGGTCAACAATAGGCACATGACCATGGATCTAATTGTTGTAACATTCATCGCATAACAGAGAAAGTGCTGGCCTGATAAACACTTGGAACGATCTCTTAGATGTGCAGCAAAGACACCAAAGTAGCAATGATAACCTGTTCGTTGAGATGTGGTCTTCTGGAATTGGTATATACCTTGGTCCAAAAGCCATTATCTGGTTGACATGTACATAGGACCACTGATATCCACGGAAGGCAGTAAGCATGGGTTTAGAAAGTGATGTGTAGAAATAGGAGTGACCTCTCATGTTAACTCTCCTGTGAAATACATGGAGATCCATGCTTCCCATTTACCATGGCTTTAGCGCTCCTGAATTAAAAGTTTTAGTGTTCTGACAGGGGACATAGTCTAGTTTGCAACTATTATCTGCCTAGTTTGACTTCCTCAAATGTAGATACTCTTTGGTGAAAAGAAATGATCATGGAGAGGAGAGAGCAGGGAGAAGTACGTCTGGAACGCAGGGATTCACTGGACTGTCTCAGGTTGTTTCCATGCCCTGTGACAGCCACAACTGAGCAGCGACAGCACCAGAGCATGCCAAGCATATAGTAACCCAAGGCTCACACCCCTACTTCTTTGAATGTAAATGTAAGTGCCTTTCAACAGGAATAAAAGACCACATTCTGGATTGAAGTCTGTCCACGTCAGCTATGTGACAATGTTGTTGTTGTTTTTGTTTGTTTGTTTGTTTGTTTTGTCTAAAGAAATGGAGATAACTACTCTGGAGATGACTTTGATGTTCAGAATCGATATGACATATATGTGTGCCATATGTATTTAAATCCCTACATCAGGAATTCCTTAAAATAAATCAAACACAATATGGATGAATTATGGTGTAGAATTTATTAAGAAACACATAGGTAAGATACCTGCATGTACAAAGAAATGTCTAAGTGATACTAGAAGAAAAAGTCTGATTTAAAAACCAGGAGTACAGAAAAAGTAAAATATGATTATGAAGATCATTAATCCATTACAAAACCTGTTAAAGAGTTATGAGAATTAATTTGACTAAGTTACTTAAAGAGACTGGGTGATCCTCACTTCAAAGTCAAAGTCAAGACAAGAACTACAAGTAGAGGACGCGTGAAGCTCGCATATGGTCCATCTACTCTGGAGGAAAAAAAGAGGGAAGTCCTTTGCACTCCACCCAGCTGATTCAGAATCTTTTAACAAGCAAATGAGTCACAGAAATAATGGAAGAGAGTGTCCGTTCTGCACAAAGTCTAGGATGTTAATTATTTTCCAAAATGGCATGTCAAAAGGTGTTGTGCACAGATGGCGGTTCTTTGAAGGTGATCAGCAACAGCAGGGCTGGCAGCAGCTGGATACGCAGCAAGGGCGGCAGCAGCAGCTGGGCCGGCAGCAGCAGCTGGGCCGGCAGCAGGTGGTCCTGCAGCAGGTGGTCTGACAGCAGGTGGGATGGCAGCAAGGCTGGCAGCAGCAGGACCCACAGCAAGGGTGGCAGCAGGGCTGGCAGCAGCAGGACCCACAGCAAGGGCGGCAGCAGCAGCTGGGCCGGCAGCAGGTGGTCCTACAGCAGGTGGTCTGACAGCAGGTGGGGCGGCAGCAAGGCAGGCAGCAGCAGGACCCACAGCAAGGGCGGCAGCAAGGCTGGCAGCAGCAGGACCCACAGCAAGTGGTCCGGCAGCAGGTGGTCCTGCAGCAGGTGGGCTGGCAGCAAGGGGAGCAACACATGGTGTCAGGGGTGGAAGATGAGTGTCTGTTCACAGGTGAGTTTCTCAGATTCTGGGGACCCCTGCCGCTCTGGGGCTTTTATACCCTGAACTCCCAGTTTTGAGACCAATCAGCAGGACCTTCCTTGTTGATGTTTGCAGTGTTTTTGTAGTCACTGGGAAATTGTCTTGGAGGAAATTGTTCCCATTGAGTTTCGAGGCTTTTGTAAAGTATGGTTTGATCTTTTACTTGATTGGGAACAATAATTAGCAACCGTTTTTCTGAAAGGACAGAGTCAGGATTCATCTCCAGCATCATTTCCAGTCACATGACATCTTGTAGTAATGTGATACTTCTTGCAGGATAAGAAAAAGTCAGAAGAGTTGTGCCTTCTCAGCTTTGCTCCTTCGGTCACACTGAGATGTCAGGTGCCCTGAGAGCTCAGGAGCTGATGGGTTCTGTGTTTCACAGAGCTGTGCTCGACTGTGAGTGTGAGCCCCCAGACAGTCTGATGCAAGGCTCTAGCACGTGTTCGTCTGTGGCCACCTGCTCCAATATGTGTCTCTGTCTACCGGAGACACTTGGGTAGAGGACAGTAGGCACATGGGTTTTCCTATGCAAATCAGACAAAAACAGGAGAGCAGGGGCAGAAGCAGTGCCCTTGGTTTCAAAGCATCAATTCGTTAATGTTTCATCTCTTTTTTCTAGCTAGGCCAGTGACCCCCCGTGAGACATTTCACCTTGAATATACTTTGTTTTATCAATTGAGGCAGACCAGTAAGCTACTATATTGGCCAAGGAATTTTTGCTGTATAAATCTTATTTTGTGTTAATGTATCAATAAATGTATACGTGGTAGGCCTTCAATTCTTCAATGCTTTCTTTCTGTCATCCAGTTACCCATATGTGAGTGAAATTGCATGTCACAGTAAAGTATGGAGTCATTAGTCGTAAAAAAGAAGAGAACAGAGTCTCAACATTCACTACCAGCAGAGTCACCTTCAGTACCTGACATTTTGTGAGCTTTTGAGTTCTTCTGATATGTACCTAAGCTGCTTTTATCTTTGAGATATGATTGATCCATCACCTTCTATTAGTTTCAGGTGGACGACATAATGATTTGTATTCATAAATATGCAAAATGATCCCTGTTGTAAGATTAGTTAATATCTGCCATTGAAACTGGAGAGAAACTGAGCCCCCAACTCTTGCCACCTGAGCCACTCACAGCCAAAAGACCGACAGAGACATTGAACTAGATAGATGAGTGTCTGTCAGAGGGTTGCAACTTTCATCACCATAGGCGGGCTTTTGCACCCCCAACCTGGCTCCCTTGGTATCTTGGGAGCAGCTCTTATATAGGAACATGATGATAATGTCCAATTGTTTCGTATTTATCTTTCTCTACTTGACGTATATCACTTAGCATAATGTCCTCAAGGTCCATGTTGTGGATGATGAAAACCTTTCTTCCTTTTTATGTGTGAATGAGAGTCCATTTCACATGTTCCTCATCCATTCATTTATGACAGGACACTTAGTTTGTTTTCACACCTCATCTGTTGTAAATAATGCTGCAATGGACATGTGGGTGCATATACCTTTTCTAGTTAGTGTTCTTATTTTCTTCAGATAATAAATCAGAAGTGGCGTTGCTGGGTCAGAAGGTAGACCTATTTTTAACTTCTGAGGCCTCTCACCCCCACCGTGTTCCATCCTGGTGATTCCCAGTAACAATCCCACGAACGTTTCACCAGGGTTCTCTTCTCTCTACATCCTCACCAACACTTGTTATCTCATTTCTTTATTATTATTATTATTAATTATTGTAATCATCACATTTTTGAGATGATATGTCATTTTGGTTTCAATGTGTTTTTCCCTGATGATTACGGTTGTTGAGTACTTTTCCATGTGCCTCCTCGCCACCTGTAAGTATGTGTTCTTGGCTGCTTCTTCTGATCCTCTGTCCAGCTTTTAATTAAATGGTTTAGGTTTGTTTGTTCTTCTAAAGGAATTCTGAGAGTTCCTTTTATATTTTTACTAATAGCTTTTTTATCTTATAAATATATTGTGGTGACAGTGTGTCATACAATTATACAAGTTTCAATCAAATAATTCTATAATACATCATCTGTATATTGCATTGTGTGTTCACCACTTGAAGTCAAGACCTACTTCAGTCACCATGTATTTGACCCTGTTACCTTTCTCTAAACCCTCCCACACTTACTCTTCCTTAGTAACCACCATACTGTCGTCTCTGAGTGTTGGTATGATTGTTTCTTATCAGTTCACTTGTTGCTTTCGGTTTTGTAGCTCACATGTGAGTGAAACCCTATTGTTCTTGACCTTTTCCATCTGACTCATTTGCCTTAGCATGGTATTCTCAAGATCCGTCCATGTTGTCCTAAATGGCAGTATTTCACCTTTTCTTATGTCTGAGGGGTATTCTATTGTATATAATATGTACACATGTTATTTATTCAATCATCTATCAAAGGACACTTCAGTTTTGTTTTGTTTTGTTCTGTTTTGTTGACACCATGAGCAATGCTGCAATGAACATAGGGATGCGTGTATCTTTATGAATAAATGTTTCCAAATTAGGACATATATACCCAGAAGGCAGATCAATGGATCATATGGTAAACTTATTCCTCATTTTTTAAAAAAACCTCCATGCCATTTTTTATCATGACTATACCAATTTTCATTTCTATCAGCAGTGTATGAGGGCTCCTTGTTCACAACCTCTCCAACACTTGTTATTACTTTTTGTTGATAATAACCATGTGTGAGCTGGTATCTCCTTGTGGTTTTGATTTGTCTTTCCCTAGCAGCTAGTGAAGTTGAACATATTTTCATACATCTGTTGGTTATCTCCATTTCTTGTTGGAAAAATTGTCTGTTTTGGCCCTATACTCAATTGCTCATTGGCTTGTTTGTTTTTCCTCATTGTTGAGTTGGATGAGTTCTTTCTCTATTTTGGATATCAATTTCTTGTTTTTGGTAGAATCTTTAGGTTTGTCTCTATATGCTATTATGTCACCTGCAAAGAGAATCAATTTTACTTCTTCCTTATTGATTTGAATGACTTTAATTCTTTTTCTTTACTAATTACTTTGGCTAGGACTTGCAATAACATGTTGAATTAAAGTGGGAAAATTGAACATTCTTATTTTGTTCCTGATCTTAGAGAAAAGCTTTTTGGGTAAGAAATTCCCTGGGGGCTTGTCCTATACAGTCTTTATGATATTGAGGTGTGTCCCCTCTATACTCACTTTGTTGAGATTTTTAGCATAAGTGAACATTGAATTTTGTCCCATGCTTTTTCTGCTTCTATTGAGATGATCCCTTTGCTTATGTCCTGCATTTTGTTAATGTAGTATGTTACAGTGATGTACAGATGGTGTACCATTCTCATATACATGGAATAATGCCACTTGATCATGGTGCATGATTCTTTTCATATTTTGTTGAATTCTCTTTGTTAATATTTCTTGAGAATTTTCTCTAAAATCTCTTTTCATTAGAGATATTGTCATATAACATTCTTGTGGTGTCCTTGTCTGGTTTTGGTGTCAGGTTCATGTTGGCCTTAGGAAAAAAAAAATACTACCTCCTCATCTAGGAGAAAGGTTGGTACAAATTCATTTTTAAAATGCTTCGTAGAATTCACTGGTAAAACCGTCTACTCCTGGACTTTTGTGTTTTGGGAGCTTTTTTCTTATGGAGTCAATTTTGTCACTATCATCACTCTCTTCGTGTTTTCTGTTTTTTTTCCCTTGATTTTTGGTAGTTTGTTTCTAGGAAATTATTCTTGTCTTCTAGATTATCCACTTTTTTATCATAAAATTGTTCATTTAGTCTCATATAAGCTATCGATGGTATTTTTAGGATACCAGTTATAATGTGTTCATTTATTTCTGATTTTTCATATTAAAAAATTATTAATTTTTATTCTCTTTTGTAATTACTGGATACAGTTGCATTGTATGAATGGCTTGAGAACTCTTAAGAATGGAAGGGCTCACTGCATTCACAAAAGCTCTGAAATGCAGTCCTTACTTATTAATATGGAGCTGCAGATGCTGACATGTGCGACACTGAATTATAAACAGACTAATCACATATACGAGAGATCGTTTTTTATTATTGAAGTAGAAACAAATTGCACATCTTGCTAGATCTTAGTACTCAATTACTTTAACACTCGTATTGATATGTCAACATAGGTCCCTTCAGAAGGAATGGAAGACCCCAACCTGCATCTGGATCTGTTCATTATAAGCTGCATGACATTACACAATGATATTTTTTCATCTAAAAGTGTAGGTAATAATTCACAGAAGTTTGTTTTTTACTCTAGTGGAGACTGTACATCAATGGTATGCAATACGTATATTATGTCCAACATCAGGAATTCTGTAGAGTAAATGACAAAACAATATGGAATAAAATAGGTGCAGATGGTATTAAAAAGCATATGGGAAGACATTTCAAAGTAATGATGAATAACAGAAATTAGGTGAGAACATACTGGTTCACGTCAAAGTCAAGCATATGAATTTGTGTCAAATGACAAATCAGGTCACAGAAAGTGTTGTGTCCAGTTAATCGTTCTTTAGCTAGGCAATCAACAGCAGCATGGCTGGCAACAGCGGGTCACACGGCAAGGGCGGCAGCAGTGGACCTGCAATTGGTGGTCTGACTGCAGGATGCATAACAGCAAGACTGGCAGCATCGACACCCACAGCCACTGACCCACAGGAGCATGGAGTGCTATAGCAGGAAGGCCAGAGCAGCAGCTGACAGAGCAAGGGTGGCAGCATGTAGCACTGCAGCAAGTGGGAGCAGCAACAGCTGTCAGTGGTGGATGGTAGTTTTCTATTCAGAAGTGAGTTTTCCAGAATCTAATGACTGCTTCTCTTGTGGAGGTTATTACACATGGGACCCCCAAAGTTGGCCCCAATGAGTAAGGTTTTCCTTGTTTTCTGTATATGCTGTTTTTCACAATCACTTGGGGAAACAGAAACAGGAAGTAGTTTTCTAAATGCTATGAGTCCTTTCAAAATAAGTGCTTTATCTATTGCTTTACTGAGGATAATGCTTGGAAATCTTTTAGATGAAAGAAATGTTCACATTAACAGCATGTTCCTGTTTCAGTCAGAATCCAGTCCTGTGACCATATAGTTTCCATTGTCCTGGGCAGGAAAGAGCAGTCAGTGATTATGTGCTTTGTCTGTCAACTACTAGAGTCATTTTAGGTCGCTGACGGTACACTCCTTATCTTTCTTTGAAATGAATTAGTTCAACTAAGAGAAAAGATAACTGAAGTAGCTTTCATTATTAACATGTTCAAACGTTTTTGTGGATTAATATTTATTTTTAAAATTGTTGAAATATAATATTTTTAACATGGTAGATTGTTATTAATTTCTTACTAATAAAATGATCTCAAAGGGAACACACCCATAACCACATTAAAAAATGTGATTTATCCCCAACCCTTCAAATTATACCACTCTCTCATTCCCAAAGATAGGTAACTTTAAGCTGTTTTTAAACTTTCTATGAATGAAATAGTATAGAGTACACTATTTGTTATTTACATGATGATTCTGAGACTTACCCATGGAATTGACTTTAGTTCATTCTCTTTGCTATACATTCTTTCACTGAATAAATGGGACACAATTCATTTCTTCACTGTCTGATTGATATATACGTTGATGGTTTGCAGGTTGGGATTAGTAAAAACAGGGCGGCTCTGAGTGTTTTAGTGCAGGTTCTTTGGGAACCAAATATCAACATTTCTGTCGGATGAACAACGTCAAAGAGAATTGAACAAGGATCAATATTGAATTTTATCCTAGGTATATCACTTTTTATTTTGGTATATGTTACAATTTAAAATGTAAATTTTTAACTGTTTTTTGACATTAACAAAAACAATTCAAGTGAGTATATTATTATTTTATATATTATATATATTATTTTTTAAAGTTTACCAATACAGTATTTTGGACATTTTACATGCACAGTTATATCATCCAAGATGAGAGCTTGCTGTTCTGAAGTTGAAGTGAAAGACACAAGTAGCCGTAGAACCAGTTTACGCAAGGCACTTTGACAAGAAAGGGTGTTATCAAGATGAGCAGAATGATTACATGCCTAGTGAAGGAGTTCTGGAAATGAATGTCTGTTTCATAAATGGTAGTAGGGTCATCAACCATGGGAGTTTAGGGTCAAGGGAGGCACACAAGTGAAGGTGGGCCATGCACAGGTAATAGCACAGCATGGGTGAGTGGGCCACTGATCGTCTTCCGGTTTCTTGGAGTTTGCAAGACCCCGTGTTTGCCATGAATGCTGGTAATGCCACTAAACCTTCTGTTGTTCCAGATTATTTCTTCTGATTCCTTGTTCATGAAATGAGCTTGTTGTTATGATTTGACTACTCTTTTGGGCATTTGCGCACAGAGAAGCTACTAGTCAAAGTGGCTGCAATACTACATTTATTACACTTACAATAGAAACGACTAATTTGGCCTTCAATTTATGAGGATGGATAAAGTTGTTATTCCCCAAGTAGGAGACTCATCCTTCCTGTGTACATAACATCAGATGTCTTAGTCTACAGGAAAGAAATCCAGGCCCACATTTATTGTCAAAATTATGAAAATCAAAGTGAAACAATTTTAAGAAAAAGCTCTTTTATTTTTCTAATCCTCATGGAGGCAGGGACAGAGTGTGTGTGTACCAACAGCACAACCTCCTTTCCTTATGGCTTCCTCTGCTGTACGTGTCAGCGGCGGAGACAGAAAATGGTGTTGAGCGCTCAAGGATGATTTCACTCATGGGAGCTAGGAGCTCACCCAGAGCCAAGTGTTCTGCATCAGAGCACTTCCACCTTATGACCCAGCACTTCTCTCTGCCTGGGATTGCATGTTTTGTGAAGGGAATTGTCTTCCCCGTCAGCAGTACCACCCAACGGCTTCCAGTGTTATTGTCATAGGATCCTGGATAGTATCGCTATGGACCAAGGAGCCCACGTTATGAAGAACAACATCAACAATAGACACAAGACCATGGATCTACTTGTTGTAACATTCGTCGCATGACAGAGAAAGTGCTGGCCAGATAAACACTTGGAATGATCTCTTAGATGTGCAGCAAAGACACCAGCATAGTGGTGACATCCTGCGAGTTGAGATGTGGTCTTCTGGTTGTGGTATATACCTTGGTCCAAAGGCCATTATATGGTTGACATGTACATAGGACCACTGATATCCACAAAAGGTAGTAAGCATGGGTTCAGAAAGTGCAGTGTAGAAAAAAGAGTGACTTCTCATGTTTACCCCACTGTGGGGTACATGGAAATCCATGCTTCCCATTTCACCATGGCTTTAGACTCACCCGAATTGAAGGTTTTATTCCTCTGTCAGTGGACATAGTCTAGTTCGCAACTATCATCTGGCCAGTTTGGACTCCTTGAATGTAGATACTTTTGATGAGGAGTAATGATCGTGGAGAGGAGAGAGAAGGAAAAAGTACGTCTGGAGCTCAGGGTTTCACGGGACCGTCTCAGTGTATGTCCAAGCCCAGTGACAGCCATAACTGAGCGGTGACAGCACCAGAGATTACAAGCATACAGTAACCCAAGACTCACCCCTACAACTCTGGATATAAAAAGAAGTGACTTTAAGCAGGAACACAAGACCATGTCCTGGATGGAGTCTGTTCACATCATCTATGTGACATTGCACAAAAAGATGTTCTTATTTTTTTTTTTTTGTCTACAATGGTGATATCTATTGTGGGGATGACTTTGATGTTCAGAATCTATAATCCATACAGGTGTGCAATATGTATTTAAATCCCTACATCAGGAATTCTTTAGAATAAATCAAACACAATATGAATGAATTATGGTGTAGAATTTATTAAGAAACACATAGGTAAAGTACCACAATCTGTAAAGAAAGGTCCAGGTGAGCCTAAAAAAAGAAAGTCTGATACAAGAACCATGAGTACAGTGACAATAAAATAAGAGTATGAAGATGATTTTCAGTTGCAAAACCTGTTAAAGAGTTATGAGAATTAGTTTGACTAAGTTACTTAAAGGGACTGGGTGATCCTCACTTCAAAGTCACAGTCAAGGCAAGAACTACAAGTAGAGGATGCGCAAAGCTCGCATATGGTCCATCTACACTGGAGGAAATAAAATGGGGAAGTCCTCGGCACTCCACCCAGCTAATTCAGAAGCTTTTAACAAGCAAGTGAGTCACAGAAATAATGAGAGAGAGTGTCGGTTCTCCACAAAGTGTAGCATGTGAATTTTTTTCCAAAACAGCAAGTGAGAAGGTGTTGTGCACAGATGGTCGTTCTTTGACGAGGTGATCAGCAGCAGCAGGGCTGGCAGCAGCTGCTCACACAGCAAGGGCGGCAACAGCAGCTGGGCCGGCAACAGGTGGTCCTGCAGCAGGTGGTCTGACAGCAGGTGGGGCGGCAGCAAGGCTGGCAGCAGCAGGACCCACAGCAAGGGCGGCAGCAAGGCTGGCAGCAGCAGGACCCACAGCAAGGGCGGCAGCAGCAGCTGGGCCGGCAGCAGGTGGTCCTACAGCAGGTGGTCTGACAGCAGGTGGGACGGCAGCAAGGCTGGCAGCAGCAGGACACACAGCAAGGGCGGCAGCAGGGCTGGCAGCAGCAGGACCCACAGCCGCTGGACCCACAGCAAGTGGTCCGGCAGCAGGTGGTCCTGCAGCAGGTGGGCTGGCAGCAAGGGGAGCAACACATGGTGTCAGGGGTGGAAGGTGAGTGTCTGTTCACAGGTGAGTTTCTCAGATTCTGGGGACCCCTACTGCTCTGGGGCTTTTATACCCTGGACTCCCAGTGTTGGGACCAATCAGCAGGACCTTCCTTATTGTTGTTTACAGTGTTTTTGTAGTCACTGGGAAATTGTCAAGAAAGAAATTGTTCCCATTGAGTTTCGAGGCTTTTGTAAATTATGGTTTGATCTTTCACTTGATTGGGAACAATATTTAACAACCGTTTTTCTGAAATGACAGAGTCAGGAATCATCTCCAGCATCATCTCTGGTCACGTGACATCATGTAGTCATGTGATACTTCTTGCAGGATAAGAAAAAGTCAGAACAGTTGTGCATTCTCAGCTTTGCTCCTTTGGTCACACTGAGATGTCAAGTGCCCTGAGAGCTCAGGAGCTGATGCGTTCTGTGTTTCACAGAGCTGTGCTCGAGTGTGAGTGTGAGCCCCCAGACAGTCTGATGCAAGGCTCTAGCGTGTGTCTGTCTGTGGCCACCTGCTCAAATGTGTGTCCCAGTCTACCAGAGACACTTGGGTAGAGGACAGGAGCCACATGGGTTTTCCTATGCAAATCAGACTAAAACAGGAGAGCAGGGGCAGAAGCTGTGCTCTGGGTTTCAGAGCATCAATCCGTTCATGTTCCATCTCTGTTTTCTAGCTAGGCCAGTGATCCCTCGTGAGACATCCCACCTTGTACATACTTTGTTTTATCAATTGAGGCGGACCAGTGAGCTACTCTATTGGCCAAGGCATTTTTGCTGTATAAATCTTATGTTGTGTTAATATATCAATAAATGTGGAAAGTGGTCAGCCTTCAATTCTTAAATGTTTTCTTTCTGTCTTCCACTTACCTGATGTGAGTGAAATTGCATGTCACAGTAAATTATAGAGTCATTAGTCGTAAAAAAGAAGAGAAGGGAGTCTCAACATTCACTACCAGCAGAGTCACCTTTAGTCCCTGATATTTTGTGAGCTTTTGAGTTCTCCTGGTATGTACCTATGCCGCTTTTTTCATTGAACTGTAATTGATACATAACCTTCTATTAGTTTCAGGTGGATGGCATAATGATTTGTATTCATAAATATGCAAAATGATCACCACAATAAGTTTAGTTAACATCTGCCGTTGACACTGGAGAGAAACTGAGCCCCAGATTCCTGAGCCACTTACAGCCAAAAGACCGACAGAGACATTGATCTAAATAGATGAGAGGGTTGCAACTCTCAAAGCCATATACGTGTTATTGCTCCCCAAACCTGGCTCTCTTGGTATCTTGGGAACAGCAGTTATATAGGAACAGGTGGATGATGTCCATTGGAACAGCCAACGGAGCATCCACGCTAATGGGAACAACAAAAAATGTTCTTCGGATCAGATTAGCACAGAGTCCTTTGTTGTCTTCCTTGGGGCTGCTGACCAAGCAGCCATTTTTGCCTTCTGAGTACGGGGAGGGGCTATGCTTGAATTAATCCTGTGTCCTACCCCACGATAGCTGTTTTATGTCACAGTCTTCGTGTCAGTTCTTCCGGACAGGAGGTCCGCATATGAAGTCCTCTTCATCAGCATCCATGGTGACAATTTTTATGCTTTGTGATGACAAAGTTTAATATCTATTGTCTTAACAACTTTGAAATATGCATTGAATTTTATTAACTTTCGTCCATGCTGCACCTTACATTCCCATGACCAATTTTTTCATAGTAGAAGTTTGCATCTTTTACTCCTTCGCCATTTCACTCACGCTCGCTCCACACCTCTGGCCAACACCAATGTGTTTTCTATATCTATAATCGCAGTTTTTTAAATGTATTTCAATATAAATAAGATTGTTTCATATTTATCTTCTCTGCCTACGTATATCACTTAGCATAATGTCCTCAAGGTTCATGTTGTGGTAGATGAAAAGCTTTTTTTCCTTTTGATGTCTGAAAGAGAGTCCATGTCACATGTTCTTCATCTATTCATTTATCAGTGGACACTTGGGTTGATTTCATATCTTGGCTATTGTAAATAATGCTGCAATGGACATGTGGGCGCATAGATCTTTTCTAGATAGCGTTTTTGTTCTCTCAGATAAGGATCCAGAAGTGACATTGCTCCATCAGAAAGAAAGCCTACAGCTAACTTTGAGGAGCCCCACTGTGTTCCATCCCGGTGATTACCACTTACATTCCCAACAACGGTGCACGAGGGTTCTCTTGTCTCTACATCTTCACCAACATTTGTTACCTTGGTTTATTATATTATTATCATTATTATAATTAATTGTTGTTATTGTTATCATCACAGTTGTGAGGCGATATGTCATATGGGTTTTAATATGCATTTCCCTGATGATTATATTTCTTGAGCACTTTCCATGTGCCTCCTCGTCACCTATATGTACGTGTTCTTTCCTGTATATTCTGATCCCCTCTCTATTTTTTAATTAAATTGTTTAGGTTTGTTTGTTTTTATAAGGAATTCAGTGAGTTCTTTTTATATTTGTAGAAATGCTGTTTTATTTTATTAAATCGATTGCGATGGCAGCGTTTACTACAATTATACAGGTTTCAACCATGCAATTCTATAATACCTAGTCTGTGTATTGCATTGTGTGTTCACCACCTGAAATCAAGACCTCCTTCAGTCACCATATATTCGACCCTTTTACCTTTCTCTAAACCCTCCCACCGCCACTCTTCCTTAATAACCACCATATTGTTGTTTCTGTGTATGAGTTTTGGGATGATTGTTTCTTATCAGTTCACTTGTTGCTTTCAGTTTTGTATCTCACATGTGAGTGAAATCTCATGGTTCTTGACTTTTTGCATCTGACTTATTTAGCTTAGCATGGTATTCTCAAGATCCATCCATGTTGTCACAAAGGCAGTAGATCATCTTTTTAATGCCCAAGAGGTATTCTATCATATATAATACATACACATGTATTATATCCAATCATTTATCAAAGGGTCCTTCAGTTGTTTATTTTTTTGTCTTGGCCACCGTTATTAATGCTGCAATGAACATTGGGATACATGTACCTTTATGAATAAATGTTTTCAATTTGTGGGGCTATATACCCAGAAGTCAGATCAATGGATCATATGGTAACGCTATTCTTCATTTTTTTTTTGAGAAAAATCCATACCATTTTTCATCATGACTATACCAATTTTTATTTATATCAGCAGTGTATGAGGACCCCTTTTTCTCCACAACCTCTCCAACACTTGTTAACACTTGTCTTGTTGATAATAACCATTCCACCCTGTGTGAGCTGGTATCTCCTTGTGCTTTTGATTTGTCTTTCCCTAGTAGCTAGTGAAGTTGAGCATATTTTCATATATCTGTTGGTAACCTCCATTTCAAGTTGGAAAAATTGTCTGTTTTGGCCCTCTATTCAATTGCTCATTGGCATGTTCGTTTTTCCTCATTGTTCAGTAGTATCAGTTCTTTTTCTATTTTGGATATCAACTCCTTGTTTTGGGTAGAATCTTTAGGTTTTTCTCTATATACTATTATGTCACCTGCAAACAGAATCAATTTTACCTCTTCTTTATAGATTTGAATGACTTTAATTGTCTTTCTTTACTAATTATGTTGGCTAGGACTTGCAAAACTATGTTGAATTAAAGTGGAGAAATTGAACATTCTTGCCTTGTTTCTGATCTTAGAGAAAAAGCTTTTTGGTTATCACCATTAAGTATGAAATTCTCTTGGGGCTTGTCCTATACGCTCTTTATGATATTGAGGTGTGTCCCCTCTATACTCACTTTGTTGAGATTTTTAGCATCAGTGAACGTTGAATTTAGTCCCATGCTTCTTCTGCCTCTATTGAGATGCCTTTGCTTTTACCTCCTTTTTGTTGATATAATACATTATAGTGATGTACAGATGCTGTACCATTCTCGCATACCTGGAATCAAACACTTGATCATGGAGTGTGATTCTTTCATGTTTTGTTGCATTCTCTTTGTTAATATTTTCTGAGAGTTTTCTCTAAAATCTCTGTTCATTAGAGATAACGTACTTGTGGTGTCCTTGTCTGGTTTTGGTGTCAGGTTCATGCTGCCCTTAGAAAAAAGAAATACTCCCTTCTCTTCTAGGACTTGGAGGAGTTCGAGAAAGGTTGGTATGAATTTATCTTAAAATGCTTGGTAGAATTCACTGGTAAAACTGTCTACTCCTGGACCTTTGTATTTGAGAAAGTTTCTTTTTATGGAGTCAGTTTTGTTACTAGCATCACTCTCTTCACGTTTTCTGTTCCTTTCCCAATGATTTTAGGTAGTTTTTGTTTCCTGGAAATATTCCTGTCTTCTAAATAGACCAATTTTGTTATCATATAATTGTTCATATTAGTCTCATATGAGCTATCAATGGTATTTGTATGCTATGAGTTGTAATGTCTTCTTTCATTTCTGATTTTCCTTATTTAAAATAATTGTTAATTTTTCTTGTCTTTTAAAAAATGATCGGATACAGTTGAATGGTCTGAGTGGCCTGATAGCACCTTAGACAGGAAGGGCTCCCTGCATTCACGAGAGCTCTGAAATGCAGTCCCTACTAATTAACATAGAGCTGCAGATGCTGAGATGTGGGCACTGAATTGTAACCAGACTTATCCACATATATATGAGGTTTTTTAATTATTATTGAAGTAGAAACAATTTTCACCTCTTGCTAAATCTTAATACTCAAATTCTTTACCACTCATATTGATATGTCAACACAGGTGCCCTTCAGAAGGAATAAAAGACTCCAACCTGGATCTGGGTCTGTTCATTATAAGCTGTATGACATTACACAATGATATGTTTTCATCTAAAAATGTAGATAGAAATTCACAGAAGTTTGTTTTTTACTCTAGTGGAGACTGCACATAGACATTATGCAATACATATATGTTTTACTGTATCAGGAATTTTGTACAGTAAAAGGCACACAATATGGAATAAAATAGGTACAGATGGTATAAAAAGCATATGGGGAGACAGTTCAAAGTATCATGAATAACAGAAATTAGGTGAGAACATTCTGGCTCTCATCAAAGTCAAGGACGTGAATTTGTGCCAAATGACAAATCAGGTCACAGAAAGTGTTATGTTTAGTTGGTCGTTCTTTGGTGAGGCAATCAGCAGCCGTATGTCTGGCAACAGTGAGTCACACAGCAAGGGCGACAGGTGGTCATGAAATTGGTGTCTGACTGCATAAGAGCAAGACTGGCAGCATCAGGACCCACAGCTGCTGGACCCACAGCAGCATAAAGTGCTACAGCAGCAAGGCCAGCAGCAGCAGCTGACAGGGCAAGGATGGCAGCAAGTAGCAGTGCAGCAGGTGGGGAGCAGCAACAGCTGTCAGTGGTGGATGGTAGTTTTCTGTTCAGAGGTTAGTGTTCCAGAATCTAATAACTCCTTCTCTTGTGGAGTTATTACACATGGGGCCCCCAAAGTTGGCCCCAATGAGTAAGGTTTTCCTTGTTTTTGTTTATGTTGTTTTCCACAGTTACTGGGAAAATCAGAAACAAGAAGTAGTTTTCTAAATGCTATGAGTCCTTTCAAAATAAGTACTTAATCTATTTCTTTATTGAGGATAATGCTTGGAATTCTTCTTGAATAAAAGAAATGGTAACATTAACAGCATGTTCCTGCTTCAGTCAGAATCCAGTTCTGTAACCATAGAGTATCCACTGTCCTGGGCTAGAAAGAACAATCGGTGACTATGTGCCTTGTCTGTTTACTACCAGAGTCGTTTTAGGTCGCTGACTGTACACTCCTTTCCTTTATTTTAAATGAATTAGTTTAAATTAGTTTGAGTTAATGGATTAACATACATTTTCAAATAGTTGAAATATTTAATTTCCAACTTAATAAATTCTTCTTAATTTCCAACTGGTAAAATGATCTCAAAGTGAACACACCCCTACAACATTAAAAAATATGATTTATCCCCATCCCATCAAATTATACCACTCACTCATTCCCAAAGATAGGTAAGTTTAAGTTGTTTTTAAACTTTCTATGAATGATATAGTATAGAATACACTATTTGTTCTTTACATGATGATTCTGAGACTTACCCATGTAATTATCTGTAGTTTATTCTTCTTGTGATACATTCTTTCACTGAATGAAAGGGACACAACTCATTTCTTCACTGTCTGGTCGATATATACGTGGATTGTTTGCAGATTTGGATTAATAAAAATAGGGCAGCTCTGAGTATTTTACTGCAGGTCTATTGGGAAACATATATCAACGTTTCTGTTGGTGAACAACTTCAAGGAGAATTGCACAAGAATCACTCTGGGATTTTATCCTGGGAATATCACTTTTTATTATGGTGTATGTTACAATTTAGAATGTTAATTTTTAACTGTTTTCGATATAAACAAAAAAAATTTCAAGTGCGTATATGGTCTTGTAACCAAACTGCCCTATTATTTTTTAAAGTTTATTAATAAAGTTTTTGGACATTTTACATGCACAGTTATATCATCCATAGATGAGAGCTTCCCCTTCTGAAGTTAAAGTGAAAGACACAAGTAGCCGTAGAACCAGTTTATGCAAGGCACTTTGACAAGAAAGGCTATTATCAAGATGAGCAGAAAGTCTATTTGCCTAGTGGAGGACTTCTGGAAATGAATGTCTGCTTCATAAATGGCGGTAGGGTCATCAACCATGGGAGTTTAGGGTCAAGAGAGGCACACAAGTGAAGCTGGGCCATGCACAGCGAGCACTACATGGGTGAGTGGGCCACCTATTGTCTTCTGGTTTCTTAGAGTTTGCAAGACCACGTGTTTGCCATGAATGCTGGTAATGCCACTAAACCTTCTGTTGTTCCAGATGATTTCTTCTGATTCTTGGTTCATGAAATGAGCTTGCTGTTATGATTTGACTACTCTTTTGGGCATTTGTGCACAGAGAAACTACTAGTCAAGGAGGCTGCAATACTACACTTATTACAGTTACAATCGAAACTACCAATTTGGCCTACTAATTTATGAGGATGGATAAAGTTGCTATTCCCTAAGTAGGAGACTCATCCTTTCTGTGTAAATGAGATCAGATGTCTGAATCTACAGAAAAGAAATCCAGACCCTCATTTATTGTCAAAATTATAAAAATCAAAGTGAACAATTTTAAGAAAAAGCATTTTTTTTAATCCTCATAGAGGCAGGGACAGAGTGTGTGTGCACCAACAGCACAACCTTCTTTCCCCATGGCTGCCTCTGCTGTACATGTTGGAGGTGGAGGCAGAGAGTGGTGTTGAGCGCTCATGGGTGATTTCACTCATGGAGCTACCAGCCCACCCAGAGCCAAGTGTTCTACATCAGAACAATTCCACCTAATAACCCAGCACATTTCTCTGCCTGGAATTGTGTGTTTCATGAATGGAATTGTCTTCCCCGTCTGCAGTACCACCCAACGGCTTCCAGTGTATTGTCATAGGATCCTGGATAACGTCGCTATGAACCAAGGAGCCCACCTCATGAAGAACAAGGTCAACAATAGGCACATGAGCATGGATCTACTTGTCCTACCATCCATCGCATGACAGAGGAAGTCCTGGCCTGATAAACAGTTGGGACAAACTCTTGGATGTGTAGTAAAGACACCAACGTAGAGATGACAACCTGTGGGTTGAGATATGGTCTTCTGGTTGTGGTATATACCTTTGTCCAGTGCCCCTAATATGGTTGACATACACATAGGACCACTGATATCCACGAAAGGTAGTAAGCATGGGTTCAGAAAGTGATGTGTAGAAATAGGAGTGACCTCTCATGTTAACCCCACTGTGACGTACATGGAAATCCATGCTTCCCATTTCACCGTGGCTTTAGACTCACCCGAATTGAAGGTTTTATTCCTCTGTCAGGGGACATAGTCTAGTTTGCAACTATCATCTGGCCAGTTTGGGCTCTTCGAATGTAGATACTGTTTGGAGAGAAGTAATGATCGTGGAGAGTAGAGAGCAGAGAGAAGTACATCTGGAACACAGAGTTTCACAGGACTGTCTCAGCATGTGTCCATGCCAGTGACAGCTATAACTGAGCAGCGACAGCACCAGAGCTTGCCAAGCGTATAGTACCCGAGGCTCACACCCCTACTTCTTTGGATATAAACGTAAGTGCCTTTCAGCAGGAATACAGGACCACATCCTGGATCTGAGTCTGTCCACATCAGCTATGTGACATTGCACAAAAAAATGTTGTGTTTTTTTTTGTCTAAAAATATGGAGATAATTATTGTGGGGATGACTTTGATGTTCAGAATCGATAATACTTTTGTGTGCAATATGTATTTAAATCCCTACTTCAGGAATTCTTTACAATAAATCAAACAGAGCATGGATGAATTATGCTATAGAATTTATTAAGAAACACATAGGTAAGATACCTGCATGTACAAAGAAATGTCTAAGTGATACTAGAAGAAAAAGTCTGATTTAAAAACCATGAGTACAGAAAAAGTAAAATATGATTATGAAGATGATTTATCAGTTACAAAATCTGTTAAAGAGTCATGAGAATTAATTTGACTAAGTTACTTAAAGAGACTGGGCGATCCTCACTTCAAGTCAAAATCAAGACAATAACTACATATGGAGGACACACGAGGCTGGCACATGGTCCATATACATGGGAGGAAGACATTGGGGGAAGTCCTCTGCACTCCACCAAGTGAGCCAAATGCTTTAATCATGTAAATGAGTCACAGAAATAATGGAAGAGTGTGCTGGTTCTCCACAAAGTCTAGGATGTTAATTATTTTCCAAAATGGCATGTCAGAAGGTGTTGTGCACAGATGGTTGTTCTTTGACAAGATGATCAGCAGCAGCAGGGCTGGCAGCAGCTGCTCACACAGCAAGGGCGGCAGCAGCAGCTGGGCCGGCAACAGGTGGTCCTGCAGCAGGTGGTCTGACAGCAGGTGGGTCGGCAGCACGGCTGGCAGCAGCTAGACACACAGCAAGGGCGGCAGCAGGGCTGGCAGCAGCTGGACACACAGCAAGGGCGGCAGCAGGGCTGGCAGCAGCTGGACACACAGCAAGGGCGGCAGCAGCAGCTGGGCCGGCAGCAGGAGGTCCTACAGCAGGTGGTCTGACAGCAGGTGGGGCGGCAGCAAGGCTGGCAGCAGCTGGACCCACAGCAAGGGCGGCAGCAGGGCTGGCAGCAGCTGGACACACAGCAAGGGCGGCAGCAGCAGCTGGGCCGGCAGCAGGTGGTCCTACAGCAGGTGGTCTGACAGCAGGTGGGGCGGCAGCAGGGCTGGCAGCAGCAGGACCCACAGCAAGGGCGGCAGCAAGGCTGGCAGCAGCAGGACCCACAGCCGCTGGACCCACAGCAAGTGGTCCTGCAGCAGGTGGTCCTGCAGCAGGTGGGCTGGCAGCAAGGGGAGCAACACATGGTGTCAGGGGTGGAAGGTGAGTGTCTGTTCACAGGTGTTTCTCAAATTTGGTGACTCCTTCTGTTCTGAGGCTTTTATACTCTGGACCCCAAATGTGGGGACGAATGAGAACTTTCCCTGTTGTTATTTTTGTTGTTTTTGTAATTGCCAGGAAATTGTCAAGGAGGAAGTTGTTTCCTTTGTGTTTTGATGTTCTGTAAATTACTGTTTGATATTTCCCTTAATTGAGAACAGTATTCACAACCATATCTAGAAATGAGACAGTCAGGAATCATCTCAGCAACATTTCTGGTCATGTGATAGATCCTGCTGCCTTAGGTCAGAACATTTATCTCTTCTCGACACCAGAAGAGAGCAGAGACTGAAGCAGAGTCCTGGGTTTTAGAGCATCAGTTCATTAATGTTCCACCCCTATTTTCTAGCCAGGTCAGTGATCTCAGGTGAGACATCTAAACTTGCACATACTTTGTTTTATAAATTGAGGCAAACAGATAAACCATTGCCAAGGTATATTTGATTGCAAACTTTTATATATTTCAACAAATGTGGAAACTTATTAGCCATAATCTTCTAAAACTTTTTCTGCTCCATTCTCTCTTCTAGGTACATACGTAGGAGTGAAATTGTCATATCATAGTGAAAGCATAGAGTCAACAGTAGTAGAGAGAACAGAACTGTGTTTCACCTTTTCACTACCAGCAATGTCATCTGCTCTCCCTGAAACTGTGAGCCTTCTGAATTCTACTGGCACGTAACCATGCGTGTTTTTTTTTTAATTGAAGTATATTTTACAAATAACATTATATTAGTTTCAGGTGTAGAACATAAGGATTCAATATTTATGCATATTACAAAATAATCACCACAACAGTAAGTCTAGTTAACATCTGACACCATCCATAGTTACGATTCTTTTTCTCATGATGAGGACTTTTAAGATCTACTCTCTGAGCAACTTTTAAATATGAAATGCATTATTAATAACTACAGTCACCATGCTACACATTCCATGCCCATGACTAATTTGTGTTAATACGGGGAGTTTGTATCTTTGACACCCTCTACCAACCTCCACCTCTGGCAACTAACAATGTGTTCTCTGTATCTATGAGGTCGCTTTTTTGCTTTTACAATCTACATATAAGTGAGATCCCATAGTATTTGTCTTTCTCTGTCTGACTTCTTCCACTTAGCATAATGCCCTGAAGGTCCATTCAGTCGACACAAATGGAACGATTTCCTTCTTTTTATGGCAGAATAATATTTTATTATATATAAAATACATTTAATAATTACATATAACAATACATTATTATATATAAAATATACTTTTTGATACAGAGATAGACAATAGATCTCACATTTTCCCGATCCATTCTCACATCAGTGGACACTTATATGTTGTTTCCATATCATCGCTATTGTAAATAAGGCAGCAGTGAACATGTGGGTGTATACATTTTTTTGAGTTAGTGTTTCTGTTTATTTCAGACAAATACCCAGAAGTGGAATTGCTAGATCATAATGTAGTTTCATTTTTAATAGTTTTTAATAGTTTTTAATTTTTCAGTTACAGTTGACATACAATATTACATTAGTTTCAGGTACACAACACAGCAATTAGACAACTACATAACCGGCAAAGCAGTCACCCGATAAGTACAGTACCCATCTGACACCCTCCATAGTCATTACGAGATTACTGACTATTTTCCCTGGGCTGTACTTTACTTTCTTGTGACTCTTTATAACCAGCAATTTGTATATCTTAATTCTGCCCCCTTTTCAGCCATCCTCTACCTTCTTCCCATCTGGTGAACTTCAAAATATTCTCTGTATCTATGAGGGTATTTTTTTCACTTTGTTTTTCCACTGACTTTGCTTTAGATTCCACATATACATGAAATCACACACTATTTGACCTTCTCTGCCTGACTTGTTTCATTTAGCGCAATACGCTCTAGGTCCATCCACGTTGTTGCAGATGGCAAGATTTCACAGGATCCTCCATTCTGTTTCCCATAGTGGCTGAATCCATTTACATTCCAGCCAACAGTGCACAAGGCTTCCCTTTCCTCCACATCCTCACCAACTCTTATCTCTTGTCTTTTTGTTTATTATCATGGTGACAGGTGTGAAGTGATGTCTCATTGTAGTTTTGATTTGCATTTCCCTGATTAGGGTTGTTGATCACCTTTTCATGTACGTATTGGACACCTACATGTCTTCTGCAGAATGACTGTTCAGGTACTCTGCTCATTGTTTAATCAGAGTGTTTATTTTTGCTATGGAATTGTATGAATTCTTTATATATGTTGGGTATTAAACCTCATCAGATATATGATTTGCAATATTTTCTGTCATTCAGTAGGGTGCCTTTTATTTAGATGATGCTTTCTTTGGCGGTGTAAAATCTTTTTAGTTTGATATAATTTCACTTGTTCATTTTGTTGCCTTTACAGGGATGTCCATTCCAAAAACCATTGACAGGACCGATGTCAGTGAGCTTACTGTCCCTGTTTTGTTCTAGGAGTTTTATGGTGTCAGGTCTTGCATTCAAGTATTGACTCCAATAGTCATGCAGGAAGTGAAATGACTGATGCTTTCTCAGTCTCAGCTTCTGCTTCTACCCACCTGCTTTCATTCTGCTATGCACAAAGAAGTGATTATACAAAAAATCCCCTGCCTAAATGTCTGTGGCAGACCTGGGACACACAGGTGGGGCAGGTGGCTCCAGAGAGATACCTGCACTGGTTAGAAACTGGCTTTTGTGGTGAAACAGACTTGGATGCAGGCATGGGTTCTGTTTGTCACTGTGAACATATTAGCATCATGCTTCTCTTCTTGGGGATCCTTCCAATCTAAGTGAAACTAAGAAACAAAATTGGGGAGGACACATGTAGTGACCCTTACGAGGCTATCAGGAACTATATCACATGACCAGACGATGATCAAAGTAGAAATGATGCTGATGATGTGACCACCTTTCTTTTATATGAAAAGGTTTCTATGAATTATTTTTAATTAAGAAAACATTAACCACGTATTACCTAAATATTCATAACATTTAGGGAACAACTTCCTTTTAAAATTCCTCAGTGATTATAGAAAATAATTTAAGTAACAACAAGAAAAGTCCTGCTGTCTGGTCCAAGAGTGATCTGGCTAGGATATCACAATCTATCTCTGGCACCGTTCAGGCCCACGTATTTCTCTAGTGAAGGTCACTTCAACTGGTTGGTCAAATTACAGAGAAAATAATAAGAGGAGGGTTAGCGGGAAGCACTTCTGCTGGTCTAGGTGACTTGCCTGGTGGAGGAATTGAGATCCTCAACGTTGAGTGTTCTGAGATGTTGGTTACAATGTCCTCATCAGGCTATAGCTGGTGCACTTGCTCATTTGCAGTGAAAACTGGAAATTGGAATATCAAGAAAGCCTCCATGGATTCTATTAGCTGTTACATATATTTCTCCTTGTCCCCATTGCTCCTTTCTTTGCCCAATGATCACCTGGCAGTAGAAGCACAAAGAGATGAGCCGTCTGCCACAGTTTTAATTCCTACCAGACCCTTACCATGTCCCCTTGTAGGTAACTTTTCTCTCTTAGAGCTGGAACCTCTAGATGCCCAGAGCTTATGGCAGAGGGAAGTATAAATTCCCTCAGCTGGATCGCTGGGAGTGAAGGTGAGTGAGGCAACTCATCCTTCAACCCTGGGTTACTGGATTAACATATGTTAATAAGAAGCCATGTCAGCATTTGGGTTACTAGCTGTCAGTGTCAACTCAGACTTATTATCCAATAGCACCCAAATATAGGGGTGTTCCCCCGAGGAAATGGCTATGGATATTTTTGGGGAATGGACTGGAGAGATCACTACTACAGACACCTCTGTAGTCCTTTGTCTTGGACTACTGGCCTCTCCTTCAATGGGTCAATGGCTCAGAAATGGAAACTTTGTGAGGGGTCATGATTTTCCATTGTGATCACTGAGCTCAGCTTTTAGCTCATTTATTCTTCAGCTCTTCTAAATACACACGCATACACCACATAGAGCTGTCCTTGTTAGCCTTGTGTGTCCTATTCTGTGGGAAAACACACTCAATTTTCCATATGAATAGATCCCTGTGAGTTGCACATCACTCTGTCCTGGTTGTTATTCCAAACTTGTTCTCCATCACATAATTATTCCCACATTAATTATAGTTAAATGCTGCCACCTAGCCTCTGCTATTCAGGGATATCATCATCTCCATTTTCCCAGAAAGCTCAGTTCTGTAATAATATTCCCTACCACAACTCCGACTTTAGAGAAAGGACGCTACGAATCGCTCAGTGATGTTCTGACCTTTCTTGTTCATTCCTTATTTCCTTAGTATATACCGTACCCCATATGCCTCCCTGTTGCAAGTTCAGAATGACTGACTGACTGTTTGACTTAGCTAGTTAGATAGGTGGTTAGATTTTTGAAATATTTATTGAGGTTTTCTACTTGCTGACAAACCCACTTTTCAGTTGTAAGACATACTGTCCAATTTGAATGCTCTTGGATATAAGAAATTTGTGTCTCTTTATCTCTTATTCCTTATGGCTTTTAAGTTTTGTTATAAACCTATATGTTTTCTTCTTGGATTAAAGGGTTCTGATATTTAGTCTTTCCTGTAAGAAAATTATTCTAGTAATCTATCACTTTTTTGTATCGTCATAACGTTTATGTCTCTGTTAAATTTTGAAAGGCAGACAAGCATGAAGCAGGTAAAATATGTTGCTAGAAATACAGGTCATGTTTATCTCTGTGACCTCCTAGTTAAGTTCAACATTTAGGGCGCATTGGTGGATTTAGCACTAACCAAGAAATATGTCTATAGGGAAAAATAATTTCCCCAAAGTTCTATATCACTTTCCTAAGGCATCATTTATCTCATCGAGATTGTCTTAGGGCATATATTGCAGGGCATTTTATTTTGAATTCTATCCTTTAGATGAGCACAAAGGGATATTTACTATATCCTATATTCTATATTTACTATATCCTATATCCTGATTATCTTAAAATTGTGATTTTATATGACTAAACCTGAGGACAATGATACATTCTGGACAATTAAAAGAAACATCGGTAGGAGAAAAAAAGAAAAACAATTGTAGTCAAGTAAAACAGAATTTTTAAAATAGTCCTAAATTTGTGAATTTAGAGAATTGAAAATCACATTAGAGACCCTCCAAACCAATAATTTTTAGTGAGATGTGCAGAAATAGAAATAAAAGTCTATAGGAATTAAGTCCAGGATAAAAGCTACAGTTTAAAATTACTATAAAAAATAAAGATTATTATAAAAAATGGTATAGGGCTGCAAGTTAACTTGTGGATAAAGAAAAAGGAAAGGAAGGAGAGAAATACTACTTTATTCATTAATTATGATGATGATGATAATATGGTGTACACATATTTCCAAACTCATCAAAATATATACATTAGACATGTGCATTTTTTGTGTGTATTAAACATACCTCAGTAAAGAGAAGAAAAAGAAATATCAAAATTTCACAATTTAGTTTCCCTCCTCAGAACAGTTGTTTCCCATCAGTGAGTCTAGCAAATGGATCATGACTCAGAGTAGGGAGGGGAAATCATCCAAAGAGCCTTCTCATTCTCATGCCCAGGATGCCCTGTCCACATTCAAAACTTCTCTGCCCACCTGACCCACAACGAATGAGCCATCAAACTAAAATAACGCCTTAGCCTCCCAAGTCAACAAAAAGAATGTGGGCCTGTTGGAATCATTACCACCCAAGTGGAGACATGCTGGCTGTGCCACATGAGACTAGCACACCCACCCTCTCAGGGCAGAAGTCACGTGACGGCTTTCTCTGAGGGAGCTAAAGCAGGAGACAAGGAAGAGGTGATTCAGGAGGAGCTGAAGGGATGAATCCTGACTCATCAGGAAAAGGAAACTACGTTTTCCACCCATCTTGAAAAGTTTAACCAGGAAAACAAACTCGGCTAATTTGACAATTGCCCGTTAATTAGGACAAACAATGACAAGGAAAAGCTCTGCGTCTGATGACAGCAGCCCCTTAGCAGGGTATAAAAGGGGACTGGGGGCCAGCAGGCTTCCAAACCTTCCAAACCTTCCAAACCTTCCAAATCCACCTTCCTGGAAACTCACCTAGAACCTCCATCCTCTGACACCATGGTCAACTCGTGTTGTGGCTCCATCTGCTCTGACCAGGGCTGTGGCCAAGGCTGCTGCCAGGAGACCTGCTGCTGCCCCAGCTGCTGCCAGACCACCTGCTGCCGCCCCAGCTGCTGTGTGTCCAGCTGCTGCCGGCCTTGCTGCCGCCCAACCTGCTGCCAGACCACCTGCTGCAGGACCACCTGCTGCCGCCCCAGCTGCTGTGGGTCCAGCTGCTGCCGCCCCAGCTGCTGTGGGTCCAGCTGCTGCCGCCCTTGCTGTGTGTCCAGCTGCTGCCAGCCCTGCTGCCGCCCAACCTGCTGCCAGACCACCTGCTGCAGGACCACCTGCTGCCGCCCCAGCTGCTGTGGGTCCAGCTGCTGCCGCCCCAGCTGCTGTGGGTCCAGCTGCTGCCGCCCTTGCTGTGTGTCCAGCTGCTGCCAGCCTTGCTGCCGCCCTTGCTGTGTGTCTAGCTGCTGCCAGCCTTGCTGCCGCCCAACCTGCTGCCAGACCACCTGCTGCAGGACCACCTGCTGCCGCCCCAGCTGCTGCTCTCGCCCTTGCTGTGGGTCCAGCTGCTGCTAGCCATGCTGCTGCTGATCACCTCGCCATTGCTCACAACACCTTCTGTTAACTGACTTGCCATTTTGGAAACATTCACTTCTTAGATTTTGCTAACAACCAACATGCTCTACCATAATTTCTGTTACTCATCTGCCTAACAAAAGCTTCTGAATCAGCCTGATTCAGAGTGTAGAGGACTTCCCCCAATTCTATTTCCCCTGTGCAGCTTCCTGTGCCAGCTTCATGCTTCCTCGATATGGAGTTATGGTCTCTGCTTTGATGCCATGGCAAGATCTTCGCCCTTTTCCTCCTTATAACTTGGAAAAACAAATCTTTATAACTATTACATTGGTTTTCTGCAACTGTTAAAAATCTCCACAATATGTTTTCTTTTTCAGTATACTAATGGTTCTTATATCCTTTTTTCTTCTTTCCAAGATCACTATGAGTTGGCTCCCTGTGTGCAGGGAGTCTTGCCTATAATTCTTAATAAATCCTGTACCATTGTTCATCCACATTGTGTGTGTGTGTGTGTGTGTGTGTGTTATTGTACAGTGTTCCTGATATAAGGATTTATAAACCTGATGGATATCCTTTACATTATCCATTCTGAGTCTCATACAGTCTCCCACAAATAATTATCTCCATTCTTCAAAGGAGAATATTCCACAGGGTAATGTTATAGAGCCCATCTGCACAGATGCAGACCCAAGACTGACTTTTGCTCCTGTTCAATGGCACCATTCCTGTCTCAAGACAATTAGAAAAGAAACCGGGGGCAGAGCACCAGCAAGATGTTCAGTTGTTTTCTTAACAATAGAAGTGGTATCTCTTGTATGTATAAATAGATAACGTCTGTTTGCAATGTTTCTCCCAAGCCAGTGTCCCACACCTCAGCTTCTGAAGCTCTCCTTGGGCAGCAGGGACCACATTTTAGAGCTCTTGGGGATACATGTAGGGTCCTTTCCTGTCTCAGGCTCTGTCCAGCCACCCAAGTCTTCATCTGCATCCAGTATTTGCAAGCATCCAGTGTGTTCTCACAAGGAAGAGCCTCATCTAAAGAAACTTGTTCTTAGCTCTCGTGTAAATCAGATCCTTGTATGGCCTGCTTCCCCTCAGTACCCGTGGACAAGAGTAAAAAGAAATTAATAAGTAATCTTCTGCAAAATATTTTATGTCCAACTTTAGGGCAATTTATTACTCTGATAAAAAATATTATTTAGAGAATTTAGTAAGAACAAAATTAGGGACCAAGACACTATGCAAAGGTTGTGTATGACTTTGAGTAATCCATAATATCCAAACCTTCCCAGGAAATGGAACAATCTCCTGAGTTTTGTGAGTCAACTTTGAAACACTGGAGAGGAATAATAATTTGTGTTCCAAGGGGAATCAGAAGAATGTGAGAAAGAGAAAGAAGAAAGGGAGGGAAGTAAGAAGAAAAGGAGGGAGGGAAGGAGGAAGAAAGGAAGGAAAAAGAGTAAGAAAGAGAAAGAAAACAATAAATGTGCTGTCAGTGATCTAAGGTCACTGACTGCCAGTTAACATGGTTAGGATTAGAGTCACGAAGACATCCTGTTGTGTCTGAACTGCCCCAGTTACATTACCTGAGAGTCCCACATCCTGGGAAAACCCTTAGTCCTGGGTAATCAGGACTGTTGGTCACCTAGGAAGTAAAGTGACCGATGCTCAGTCCCAGTGTATTGCCTCTGCTTCTACCCACCTGCTCTGGTTCTGCTGTGCTTAGGGAAGTGATAATGCCAGATGTCATCCGAAGAAACAAAACTGGTGATGGACACACACATGTACTGACCCTCATGAGGTCATCTGGAATCATTTCATGTGACCAAATTATGATCAAAGCAGAAATGATGCTGATGATGTAACCACCTTCCTTCTATCTGAAAAGGTTTATAGGAATTATTCTCAACTGAGAAACACATTACACACTTATTTTCTAAAGATTCATATCACTTAGGGAATACCTTCCTCCTTGACAATTTCCTGGTGACTACAAAAACAAAGTAAATAACAAGGAAAGTCCTGCTTATTCATCCCAATACTAGGGGTCCAGGCTATCAAAGTCCCAGAGCAGAAGGGGTCAGCAGAATCTGAGAAACTCACCTCTGAACAGACACATTCCACCCCTGAGACCATGTGCTGCTCCCTTTGCTGTCAGCCCACCTGTTGCAGGACCACCTGCTGCCGGACCACTTGCTGTGGGTCCTGCGATTGCTAGCCTTGCTGCCACCCAACCTGCTTTCAGACCGCCTGCTGCAGGACCAGGTCCTGCTGCCTCCCTTGCTGTGTGTTCTGCTGCTGCTAGCTCTCCTGCTGCTGATCCTTTCACCATGGAATCTTATGACACAGACTAACCTTCTAACAATGATCCTGTCACCTCTCTAGTTAATGCCACAAGCTACATCACCAGGCTTTACGAATATCCAGCATGCAGCTGCCATCTTTCTATTAATCATATTCTTGTTTAGAAGGTTCTGTGAGTAAACGGTAAGAAGCAGTCAACTTTAGTCTGATTTTGTTCATCTTTATTTGCTACTGATCACTGTGATAGCTGCAAGTATTAGGTCTCCTGGACCTATAGTCAACGTGTCAGCCTTGCAAAAATGATCATCACTTTCCCTCAAAGTGACCAAAGCACAAATCATTTTGATAGGCTTCTTAGGATTGTCTTTTTTTTCATATTTTGTAGTTTTTTATAATCCTTTTTTTCTAATGCGCTCCTTATTCTTCTGACTTACTTCATCCTTTTTATGATTACTTTGTATCATCTTCCCAGCTATGGGAAGCTTCTCTGGTTCCTTCCTAACAGATCATCCTCTCTGTTTATTTAGTCTTTGCTATCTTCCAACCTATGTTATGATTTTACCTTTTATACAGCATTTACTTTTAAGGTCTTACATTCATATTTCATTTCACAAGTATTATTTATTCTGAGTCTAACAGTGACCCCAAAACTAGCAAAACCAAGATGATGATCACCTCTCTCTTACAGACGAATGAAGGTCACTTGGCTAGTTATGGACAGAATCTGGTCAAGGGCTAGGGCCTCTGATTCTAGCTCCAAGATCTTACATTTAGATCTTGCTACAAGCATAAAGAAAACAGCGGTCTGAATACTGGAAAGATGTACACTTTCACTGTCTGTGTATCTTTGAAAATAAACTTTTTCACATACAAATAATTTTTCTTTTACAGATATGTTCTCCTACCTAGTCCCCAAAACTCGGGTCAGCCCTCAGGTCAATGGTGTGACCACATGCACAGTAAGCCCAGTAGTCTGGTTTAAAGAGCCATCGTCTATGTTTGAGTGTCCATTGTATTCCTGGTGATGTGCTGGCACATTTAAGCCAGAGGCCTATCTAAAAATACCTGTTCTTTGATATCAGAGCATGGCATTTTGGGTGGCCTCTTTCATCGGGCCATAAATAGTGTGGAACATAAAAAAGGTATCAAGTAAAACACATACCCCTAGACATATTTCATGTATCCCTAAATTTTCAGTCCATTCTTTCTCTTAACTAGAACACCATTAAGAAAATTAAATATGAACACAGTCCTGGGAATTGAGCTAATCACATTGTGAAAATTTTAACCTTTGAGCCATTCTACAGTTTCTATAAAACACCACCCTGAATTTTATGAGATGAAGCTGAAGCACGAATCAGACCTAGATGTATCTGGTATTCTCTGAAGAGACTGCCTAGTTCATAACAGGGAAGAAGATCAGTTGATGGAAGAAGACCAATAATGTTTGTTAATATTTTGATATTGGTCTAAATCAGTGTTCCTCAGCCTTGGCACCATTGACATTTGGGCTAGGTCCTCTTTGTTGGCTGAGTGGAGGCACCCTGTTGTGACCATCAAGGAATGTTTAGCAGCATCCTGGCTTCTGCCCACTAGATGCCACTAGCACCTCTTCCTAGTTGTGTCATACGGAGCCAAGCTGGGTGGGGGAAATGAGTTAATATTAAAAACACAAGAGCAAAACCTATGGAAGAATTGTCTAAATGTGCAGAATTTGATCATAAATCATGACATCAAACCTCAGCGGATGCAACAAAAGCAATGTTTGAGGATGATTTATGTTTAAATATATTAGGAGAGAAAAAAATAGAAATTATTGAGTTAAATGCCTCAGCTTAAGAAAGTAAGGGGGAAATTTTGACCAAAAAAAAAGGAGTTAAGGGAAAAGCAATAACATTGCCCCCAAACTACACCTAAGAAAACAAATACTTTTTTTTTTTAATGCCTACAGCACCTGCATGTTGGAGGAGGAATGAGCTAAGAAACTAACATTTGCTAAGTGACTACAAGTATTAGGCTTGCTATTTTCTCATCATTTCTAATCCATAATCCTACAAGGTTTTATTATCACGATTTAACAGATGAGGAAACAAAGGTTTAGGGAGATGAGGTCACTTGCTCAAAGTTGCAACACTAACCAAAAGTTTACCTGACTTTAAATACTAGGCTGTTTGCTCCACGCTCACTGTGTGCTCGATTCTCCTTGCTCCCGCCCAGCTGTGGAGAGAATATGGGTCTATGAAGCCTGAACATGAAAGCAAATTAGTAGGTGCTTTCTTGCATTTTCATCTTTCTTTCCTGTCAATAGTTGGGACTTTGAAAAAGGGAATGGTCCCTTATTTCAACAAAATTTATTGAGTACTTACTGAATGTTAAGCATTGTGCCAGGTGTTGGGAATACCGAAGTAAACAAGACAATCAAGGTCCCCCTCCTTATTGTGCTTCGAGTGGAATGCAAACGGGAGATGAAATTTATACACCAGAAGTAGGGATGATGAGCCTGTATCACTAATGACATAGGAAGGGTGGTTCAAGAGGGGGCCATTTCTCTGCAGGAATGTATCGGACCAACCCAATCAGGGAGGCAACGAAAGAAAGAAGGAAAAATCCCGTGAATCAACTTACTATGTAGAATAGCAAGGGTGATACTGAAAGAAGAATTGGGGTAAAGAAGTCCCCCAACAAGGTACATGCAAAAAAACAATGAAAATCAATTGGAATATATTGTCATTTTCCCCAAAGGCTTCACTTAGTAGGTAGCAGAACATGAATGATGTGTAAATATTCTTTTATCTGATTTCAATTCCCATCACTGAGCCTTTTCTGTCTTCTTCTGCAGTGGAGAACATATGGGTGAACATAGAAGGAGCCATGAGCTCTCATCGTGTGGGCATGCTATAGCCTTCCCGGCCAGACACAGAATGTTGATGAAGAGTTGAATGTGCAGATCACAAAATGGATACATATGCAAGGAAGAGATGAAGAGACATCCAAACCTCTAGGTATTGCCTAAAGGATCTCAGTGTAACTAAAATAGAGTAGGAAGTTCTTAAGCCTCCAGGTAAGCCACTCTGACCTTGATGTTAACAATGAGGAAAGTTATTGGTGACAAACTTGCTACAGAAAGACTATCTTAAAATTTGTGATAACCAGTCAGAAAAATGCTTGCTTGACTGGAACTATGTCCTATAGAGCAGCAAGATAATTGCCATGTTTAGAGGAAAAGGGGTGTGACTCCCTGACCAAAGGCCCTGAAATAGAGGGCAGAGTTCATAAAGGTAGGGAAGAGCTCAGAAACACCATTCTGATGGCACAGTCACAGATGCTTCTGATGGAGAGAAATTTCAGGGGCTCTAGAATGAATATAGCCTGAAATATGGAGAAACCCTTGAAAAGAGCTTCGCATGGATGACATGAATGGACCCTGGGCATATAAATTTTTGATTACTAGACATTCAAGCATTGGAACTGACAACCACTTGGCAAGAAGTTTATCAGGATTCCTTCCATGCCTGAGTTTCTTTGAGGTCCCGAAACACTCTGCCTTGCCCCATCATTATTTACGTGACTGCTTACTGACATATTATTATTATATGAAGTTCATAGCCGTCCAAATACATAATGATTTAAAGAAAGTATTCACACCATCACAATAATAAGCATTCCCTTGGAAAGGGAGGGGGCTGCCTTCCAAAAGACATTTAGGGCAGAATTCACAGCCTTGATAAAGTTATCAGGGATTTGCCTTGAGCTTTGCAGGCTCTGGACCTGATTTTGTTTATACACCAAAGACGAAGCCACTTCTTGTAGCAGACTCACATTAGTCAGCCAGGCCTGTGAAGCAAAGACTCCTATTGATTAACTTAACAGGAGAATTAACTGTAGCAGGAACTTCTCAGCTGCCACATGAGCAAAGAATCAGTCCAGGAAGTTAAAGGAACTAAATGTCAGATGACATTTGGTACATTTATTTCATAGTGGTTCTTGCCAGTGGAACTTGAAAACAGACCTGCAATGAACTCTCCATCTCCCCTCAGCAATACTGGGCTGGGCACTGCCAACATTTGCTTCAGCGCTGTCTTAGCTTTGAGTATCTGTGACACCAACGCCCTCAGTTAAGTTTCACGTGTCCCATACCTTCAACCACATCTGAATCAATTCCTCAGACTATGAAGAGATCCTTCTTTTTAAGGCACCTTTACATAATTTGGTTCCTGTCCTTTTTAATGTAGATTTCAAACATTGGGCGGCATCTCCCTGTAGTTCTCCCTTATCATGTATCCTCATTCTCATTACTGCATGAGCAACCATGATGAAGTTTATGTTTTGGTTCATTTCAACCATAATATCTTTCAGGTATTTATGATATTTCCCATTGTATTTTATCTACTTATCTCATCTCTTCAAAAAAAAAAAAAAAAAGACTGCAGTGATGCAGAGTTGCCATCAGGATGTTGCACTGACTCTTATTTTGGAGAAGTCTTTGTTCACCAGATTACAAACTAACATCACTAGCTTGTTATGAGTGATGCACCCATTCTATCCCATCCCTCCCTATCATGAGTTACACTCTTATGATTTGAATCAAACATGAAAGTCAATTTCTAGATTAGGCATTCTAGTGCAGTGTAATATTGTTAGGGGACCAGTAGGGGTTAATTTCAGAATGTCAGTCTTGGTCTTTGTTCCATCTATTCAAAGTAGGGAAAGTGCAGTTCTCTCATCACTGGAAAACTTCTTGAAATCTCTCCCATAGTACATGATTCCAAAATTGCACCTTGGGATTTTTCTTGTGTATATGCTTGAAAAATGTTAGATTCCAAGCCCAAACTCTGAGGTAAATTTAATTTAATGTAAAGTGAATGAGAGAACTCTTAGAAAAGAGGACAAAAGAAGCTATTTCAAAGTCTAACTAGTCACAAAAGAAATGAGAGTTGTACAAGCTTGGAGCTCACTTACATAGAAAAGAACAAGATTAAGAATCAGAAATAAATTGATGATTCCCACTTTAATAAAAATACATAGCTATTATTCTATGAGAATAAAGGGTAATCTGTAAGTAGAGAAATTTAGAATATTAAAAATTATTAGTTGTTTTTGATCAGAGAAATGTTCACATTTTATTCTTTATGTAGCCCAGCTCAAGTGGTTAGAGATCCTTTGCAAAAAATGACAAGCTCTGCCTTGTCAACTGATATTCCAGCTCAGTCTTCTTTTTTTTTAATTTATTTAAATTAGTTTCAGGTATACAGTACATTGGTTAGACATCTATATAGTTCATAAAACGATCCCCCCAATTGCTCCCTCCCTCCCTTGGCCCTCCACTTAGCCATCATATTAATGCTAACTGCATTCCCTATGCCTACTCCCCATCCCCATGCCCAACTATCAACTACTAATTTGTACTTTTTTAACCTTTCACCCCATTCTCCCAGCCCCCCAACCTCCCTCTCCTCTGTCTGTCACCAAATCATCCACTATATTTGAGTCTATTTTTGATTAGCTTGCTCTTTTTGTTCCTTAGATTCTGCATATAAGTGAAAGCACATGATATTTATCTTTGTCTGACTTATTTCACTCAGCATAATCACCTCTAGGTCCATTCATGTCATTGCAAATGGTAGGTTTTTATTTTTTTAATGGCTGAGTAATATTCCATTGTTTATATGAACCATAATTTCTTTATCCAATCATCTGTTGATGGGCATTTAGGTTGCTTCCATATCTTGGCTATTGTAAATGGTGCTGCCATGAATATTAGAGTGTATAGATCTTCACGAATTATTGTTTTGGTTTTCTTTGGATAAATACCCAGAAGTGCAATTACAGGGTCAAAAGGTATATCCACTTTTAACTTTTCGAGAAGCCTCTATACTGTTTTCCATAGCAACTGTACCAATTTGCAATCCCACCAACAATGTATGAGAGTTCAGTCTTTAAAAACCATGTTCTCAAGGCTGATTGTTTAAGCCCTAGTAACTGCTATTGCTCAATATTTCTACAAAGCAATGTTTCCCCAATGGCTTCATTATTCTTGTTTGCTTTTTCCCAACTTTTACAATAACTTTGAATGATCTTTCTTCCTATAATAGAGCCTCCTTGGTTAATCTCTTAATTTCTACTCATCATAAAAACTCTAATTGATAGTAACATTAAAAATATGTCCCTTAAGAAAGCAATTTACTTAAACAAAGCACTTCCAATCTCTCCCCATATCCTGTGAACAAAGGCCACCTAGATCATTTTATCTGGACAGGGCGGGTCATCTGAGGGTATCTGCAAACAAAGGACAAAATAACAGAGCCAGGCTTTAGTGCTCATGTCTCTGATTGATCAGAGACATATTTTAATCAGAATTTTTTTCACTCCTATTTAGTAGTTCTCCACCCACCCACATTGTTAGATTCACACACATTTGAGGGACTTTATGGTTAGAAGGCTAATCTCTGGGATCTTGGTTCCTTTTGTTATAAAGCTGAGCTCTCAATAATTCATTCATAAGGAGAGACTAAATTAAGGCATAAAAAAGGCTCAATTGCTCCATCTGACATAGTTGCAAACATGAGCATGTTTCATAATGGATACTGTGGTTCAAATACAGGCCTTTTGCCCTTGATTCTCAAATCTCTACAGCATTCTGGTATTTGTGCCATCCATCCCCTCCTGTTCTTATTCCTTTTATCCCTCGAAATCTCCAATCCCTAGTCTGAGCTGCTCTTGGAGGCTCTCTGCTCCTTGGCTTTTGCCAGACCATGAATCAAACCCACAATGTAGGTCATTCTCATTGTTTTCCTCCAGCTACTCTAGGCCAAAAATTTTGGGGGAAGATCTGAAAGAGTATAGCAAAAATGAGTCTGTTTACAAATGTTAATGGAAACTGGGCCTTAGAGAGCTGGCTCTGCCCAATCTCAAGACTAACTATCTCTTCTCAGTCCCATCTTGTCCTGACCCTCAGAAAAATCTCCCAGTTAGTGGCCTTTTCTAAGAGGGTTTGAATTCTGTGTTTGCTCTTCCTAGGCCTCCATCTTTGAGGATCCTTCATTTATAACACCAGAGTGGACCACTATCAGACTCCTCCTCTGTGCCTAAACATAAATACGCCTAAATTATACGGGTGATGTAAACTCAACAAGTTTGTCCCAGGAAAGCGGGATTTGGGTGGGGTGTTGAGGGACCAGGGCTTTCCATTGTTTTTCCCTTCAAGCATGAGTTAATTTTATAATAAAAGAAAAATAAGATTCTGATGTTTCCTTCTGAACCAAATGGGAAACCTTACAACAGTGAAAGAGAGGGTGGGAAAGAGGGATGGGAGAGGGATATATAGAGAGAGAAAGAGGTTTTAATTCCTTTTGTTCTAAATAAGATCAAACCTTATTTCAAAATAACACCAAGACGTTTAATATGAAGTAAGCTTCTCAGTGCGGTGCTGCTAATTTTTTTTTTTTTTTTGCATGATGCATTTGCATCTCCCCCTCACCCAACTCATGATACATGAGCTGTCAACCTGTCAGTATCCAGCAAGGAAAATCCAGGCTTGTAAAAGGGGTCTGTTCTTCATTCATGCTGAGACCTGAGACTAGGATAAGATCTGAGATCTCTCTGTGGAATGTAGCACCAAGAATGTGAAGGTTATGCTAGAAAGGCTCTTATTTGTTGTCTGTCTTTTTAGACCATGGGAAATAATCAAATTGGGAAAATGACTAACTGTTTTTAAGGACAAATAGATTTAACAAACATCTAGAGTCTCTAAATAAATTCATGTCATTATATGCTGCACACATGATGTCCTAGAGCACTTGGAGACTAGAAAGAAACCACACATTGACTGAGGAATCTTAGAGAATGGGAGATGTCAAACATGTTGAGACAAGCAAAAGCCATTCCATTTTCAATTCTGCAAACCATACACTTATAAGTTTGATCTCAGGAAAAGATTCTAGAATCAATTGTTCAAAAGACCCTTTGTGAACCCCTAAAAGAGGAACCACTTAGACCAAGTCATGGAAAATAATTTAACTTTTTATTTTTGCTAGATTAGTTGATCAGTGAAATTTTGTAGAAAATGAATCTGGCTTTCAGCAAGGCAATTGAAAAGGACTCTCAATTTCTTACAAAGAGAGTGCAGAAATATAGACTGAATTCAGTGACAATTGTCAAGATATCGCTCATTTCCAATGACAGCATTTCACTTTATTCAATAATAATAAGCATTTGATCCAAATCCAAGCTGAGCCCTGGATAAGAGACGTACTAGAGGCAGATGCACTGGATAGTCTTTTCTGCAGATACTCAAAGCATCTGGAGTTTGCTAGGGAAAAAGCACTATGGCTAACTTGAACTCACATTAAAGAGCCGTATACCTGAAGTCGGAGTTAAATCTGAACCCGAAGAACTCTTTCTTACATACAATAACAATGAAGATATCAGTATGACTGGAATAGGAACTTAACAACAGGCACGCAAAGGCAGGAGAAGAGAATATTAACAGAGGAACCAAGAAACCATTTGAGAAATGTCCCCTATAGGAGGACAGATGCCACCTCACTAAATAGGAACCTAGTCATTCAAATCCCAGCAAATTTCCTAATGGGGCTGACATAGCTAACTTAAAGAACAGTCATTAATTATAACATCAGGCAGACATGACCCAGGGGAAATATGGACTGTTCTCAAAAGAGAAGAATGACATCCCAGGCTGGTTAGAAAATTGCTATATCTTGAGTGAGTCTGTGATCACATAAGAATATTGAATAATTGAAAAGTGCTTTGAGGAGAGCAACTCTGCTGGGAGTAAAACTGAAATTCAAATTACATAATGAAGAATAGAAGTATCTGGTGATAATTACCTGAGAAAAAAGAAAACCTTTAGGGGAAGGGAATGCCCATTGTCTCCACATAAGAGAATATCTGTCTGCAGAAGATGAAGCCAATGTGTCTTATGTGGCCTTGTGGGGTCAAGAAACATAACCAATCACGGGAACTATAAATACTGATTTTGGCAAAAAAAAAAAAAAAAAAAAAACATAAAAACTCACTCTTATTGCTGTCCAGAGAAGCCGTGTTTCCTGTGGAGGTAAAGTATCTCATTCTTTGGAGATGGTCAGCTCAAATAGAAATAATAAAGATGTCACAGAATGAATGTGCAAATGAACGGGTAATTTGACCAACTGATTTGCAAGGTTCCTTCCTTAAGCCATTAAGATTTTATGAAGTCAGCAATCATCCAAGCTTCATTCGCCTGACCTTTGACAAAGGTACTAGGCAGAGTAAGAAACTTGCTTTTTAAAGTGGCTCTGCCACTCATGAAGCCATTCTGCCCTTTCTCTTTCCTCTTGATGGGATTTGTAATATTTTTCTCAAAACTTCCTTATATTTTTAAAATTGCTCCCTATGCGGGACATACATGTAAGTCAAGATTTGGTCGAGAGCATGTTCTGGCTCAGCAAAGCTGCCGATTGTTTATAATGGGAGGTTCAGATCTTTTATGGGCAAGTTCTAGCAAACCGAAAAGGCGCTAATAAATGCTGTTATTTAAACTATTGCCAAGAATAGGAAAGATACAAGGCTTCCCAACATACCTTTTATACCTGACATGTTTAAAACGTGCAGTTCACATGTTGGCAGGTGGCCAGGGGACAACATTTGCCAGTGGCACAGAGAAATCCATAATTAGAACAAAAAACGAAAGAATAGGAGAGGCTTAAGTGGGTCAAAAAACTTTTGTAAAGTAGGTGGAGAATTCTGGTATCAATAAGCTGTAACTCCTTACACTTATCATGTCTAAGTATTGTTGAAAAATCTGTTCAGGACTGAAGTAAGATGCCTCCCTCTTGCCAGAACTTCATCCCTCATCTAAGATGACTGAAATGTCCTTGGAAGGTGTGGGAGCGAGAATTTAAATAGTGCACCCACCGAAATGTCATCTCTGGAAGATAGTCCATTCAGGGTCATTCTTTTCCTATGCCAAGGTCCCTCGCTCCCTTCTTTCCTCTTTTTAATTTTCTTTTTGGACTCTAGACTTCAGTTGCAAATAATTGGGTCAATTATATTCTTTAGATGGCACATAATCATTTTTGGTCCTTGCCAGTTCCCTCTCTCATTTATTTTTTTATTTATGAACTTATATGTATAAATTGATTTAATTCCTGTTTTCCTTATGTATCATTCTCTTCCTGTGGGCAGCTATTTTATTCTGCTTAATGCACATTCTCCAGCAAATATCCTGCAGAATTCATCCTCATCATTGGTTCTCCTGGGTCTCCAGCTTGCAGGCCCACACAACAGATCAACAGATTTGGACTTGCCAGCCTCTGTAATTACATGAGCCAATTCCTTCTAATTAATTAATTATTTATTTAATTATAAGTAAAAGTAAATAAAAAATATAAAGATAAACCACACACACACACACACACACACATTCTATTGGGTTTTTTTCTCTGGAACATGGAAAAAATCATCCCTTGTTACCCACGTGCTGTCCTAGTGGTGGACAACAGGCTCCCTTTAAAACCAGTGTCATCACAGAAATACCACAGTGAACATCTTTACATGTGTCCCTCTGTGAGCCTGCATGAGAACTTTTCAGGTTTCAGACCCACATCACTTTGTAGACCCAGAGGCCTTTGATGAACAGGGAGGCCAGAGGTCCTTGAGGAAGGGCACTACACCATTGCTACAGTGACACCCTGTTAATCTTCCTCTGTGCTTTCCCCCAGAGACCAACCCAACCATTTTTAAAATATTTGTATTTAATACTTCTACACTAGAAATATAGAACTTGGTCAGAAATTCCCTTAAACTAATTGTTTTTTAAACCATCTCTTAAAATGTCAAAAACATAGCAAAAGCACAAGTGCCAAAATTTTCTAGAGTTTTTAATTTTATTTAAATTGGTCATCAGGTGAATTGATCATTTAAACCAGTTTTCAGTGAATTAACCCTTAGCTATTTTCCATGGCTGAATCCTCGTGTTTATTTTAATCTATGGCTTCCCTGGACCATTTCCATCTTTGGCTTCTTAAGTCTATTCACTGTGGGAAACTGAGCCCACACAACTCAAATGAGCTCTTCGTGGTTTAAAGGTTGGAAGCCAGAGAATCATTGTCCTTACTCCCTTCCAGCATGAGCAGCTGTAATTCAAGACAAGAGCTGCTCTTGCAGACCAGTACAGACCCAAGGTCATCATGTTCAAATATGACCCGAAGGAAACCTACGAAGGGGAGAATTGAAAGGAGTTGAAGCACTCGTTTTGCTTAACCAGTCACATTTTAATTAGTGGTTTCCAGCAATGACATCTTTTTAAAGACTGAGCAGCATCAAAAGAAAACTGGAAAGAAGGCTTTGCTGAAGTGAAATGCGTTGACATCAGGAAATGCAAGCTATAGTGTGGACCATGCTGAAAGTTTCTCAGTTAAGTAGAATCCCTTAGTGGCTGGACAAGTTTCCCCGTCAGCGTCTGGAGAGAATGTGGGACTGGACTCAGAGTAACGTTATCAAGCAGGAAGCATTTGTGCTTGGCCAGAGGCAGACACCGCAGAGCGGCTATTCGCTTACAGACCTCAGAGGAGGTGTAAAGAGAGCGCCATCAACCAACTGTTGCCTTACATAGTTGGATTCGTGGCTGCAACCCACGAATGGAGAGTCAGCAATCAGGTACTGGCTTTGCAGAGATGTGGAGGAGTTGGTTGGAAGCATTTGGAGCTGCCACTGGATGATTTGCCTAAACCTGTCACACAGCAGGCTGGTTGGCAGGAAGGAGATTTGCAGCCACTTTGATTGCAAGAAGCGGATCCAACACAAGTGGGTTGTCCAGAAAGCATGGTGCCACAGGAAGCTGGGGTGCAAGGACTCTTTACAGAACAAGAGGGCTGGCAGTTAGCCACTGGCTGGCAGATGAAGGATATGGAAGGAGCTGGTTGGCAGGGCAGTGGCTGGCAGGGGGAGGACTCACAGCAGGCAGGACTGCAAGGACTAAACATACAAGTCGATGGCTGGCAGGGAATCGATGTGTAAGGAACTGATTGGCAAGTCTTGAAAATGTAGCAGACAGGTTGGTAATAAGTCGATTTGCAGGGCTGATTTTCACCGCTCGCAGGTTGACATGAACCTGCCTGGCAGCATGGTGGCTGGCATGGACTAGCTGCACAGACAGTTGGTGGACAAGACGTTTCAAGGCGGGAAGTTACCTCAGAGCAGGATGGCTGGCAGGACCCAGTGTCACAGCAGACTGATTGGCCACAAGCTGCCCTGCATGATCCGGACGCAAACACAGGTGCCTGGCAGGAGCTGGCTTCACAGAACTTTGGCTGACCACCAGTGGATTCCGAGCATGGGGGCTGGCATGAGCTAACCAGATAAGCAGGCTGACCAGTGCTGGATTTGTAGTAGGCTGTGCAGGAGCTAATGGGTTGGCAAACAAAACCCATACAAGGAGTCGCTGGAAAGAAGGTAGGTTGGCAAGAAGCAGGTTCACAGCTGGATGGCTGACAGTTTTCTTGGCATGTGACCAGTTGCCATGTTCTGCTCCGGCAGGAACTAGGCAAACAGATACCATTTCGGAAGGTGCCACCATTTTTGCATATGGAGATGATGGGCACAGCCGGGATGTCTGCGGCGTTTCCAGAACAACAGCTATCCGCCATCGTGCTGGTGCTAACTTTTCTGGGAAGCTGCAAACTCAGTATACCTGAGTTTGAAAAACATCTAATGCTCAAGGGCTTTTATAGTCCTTCACTGGGGGCCTTAGCACAGCATAGAGCATCTTTCCTTGTTATTGTTTCTAGTCACTTGCATACAAACATCTGATTAGCAGGCTTCAGGAGGCTGCTGATGCTGTCCACACTTTTAAAACTTGTCTGTTGAGTGGGGAGTTTTCTTTGCTAAGTTTGGACTCCATGATGCTTTTCCCAGTCTGGGATGAGCTGTAGCTTTTACAGGTTGTTCTCCGGCCTCCCTGAAGCAGGACTTTCCTGGCACTAACCTCTCATCAGGAGGCCCAGCCAAAGCAGGCCGCTCTTCTACCAGGAATGCAGTTTTGCGCAATTCAATCAGGAAATGAAGCCGTAACCCAGTTAAGGGAGGACGATGTCAGAGATGGCGAACAGAAAATCAGGCAGTGCCTCCCAAGGACATTCAGTGACTCTGCTTCTCTCTAGAACCTTCCAGTTGGCTTTCCTGAAACTCAATTTGGCTAGTACCAGTAACAATAGAAATGGCTTGCATTTATCACATACCTACTACATACCAGTCTCTGACCTTGCTTTTCATGAAAATGACCATGAAAATGACCCTCGTTAGTAGGTGTAATTGTCACCACCATGTTAGAGGTAGCAAAACTAGCTCAGAGAATTTAAATCATGTTCCACAAATTATGCAAGTAATAAAGGGTAGAAATAAGATTTAAACCTATTTTGGGCTGAAATTAGCCACCTATTAGACCTCCCGACTTTGGAGGTGGCAAGGACAACTCTGACACTGTGACTGAAGGCTGATAATTGAACAGCAGTGCGCTGGTTCACAGGCAGGTGGTCCAGGCCCTGTGCTGGGGATCATCTGCCTGCTCCTGTGACTGTAATCATCAGCTAGATCAAACTGTTCAACACACCCAAAGAAAATCTTTTAATCTTGACATTAAAAACTGCTGAACGTTTCATCAAGAAAAGTTAAACTCATGCTATGAAGTCAACATATGAATTTTATAAATATAAAAACACAACAACCAGAAGTGACATGAGGACTGCGCTGCAGAGTGGTTTCAGTGTTAAATCAACCTCTTCCAAGAGGGATTCCTGAGGGGCTTTCCTCATTCTTCCCCTCTTCCTCAGGGCTGGTCTTGCTTCACCAGCCAACTTCAGCATCTCACACCGGTCCACATCCTGGCCTGTTTCGCGCTGAAGGTGCACGACGGATGGAAAGACCGTGGCTTTGAGAGCCAGATGGGGCTGGCCTCTCTGGATCTGCTACTAATTCACTCTGTTGGCCCTCTTAGCTCACAAACCCAGGGTTCAAAGTACCCAGAGTTCATCAACAGCATTGCTGTTGTTCAGGTTATTTTTGTTCTTCCTCTCTGCTTCACAATTATTGACTATACTGTGAATTCTGGAAGGTACTTTTCAAAGTTCCACCTACAAAATGCCATCTTCTTATACTTACCTTGCCCTCATTTTCAGAAGAAGAGAAATGTTTCTGATTGAATGATGCCTGGGAAACCCTCTCCCTTCCTCTACCATTGCTTTTTATGTCACAATGTCAGTCACATCTTTAGCCCTCTATCCCATTGCTATTCATTTTGGCATATTGCAAACTTCAGGTAGCCCTGACCTGTATTTTATTCCTGAATGTCTACATCCCAAAGTTCTCATCTCCCAAGAGGAAATACTTTCGGCTTTACCAAATAGGTCCATCCAAATGTAACTTGAATATATTTTAAAAATCATGTCAACTTTGATCTGAAAAATGTACCAATATCCTACACCCATATATACCACTTTTGTTGCATCAAAGCAATCCATTTTTATATCCATAAGATGAATAAGATCTGAAGAGCTAATGGTAACATGGTGACTATAGTTGATAATACTGTATTGTATAATTGCAATTTGCTAAAAGAACTTAAACGTGTTCACAAAAAAAACATAAATATGTGAGGTGATGGATGTATTAATTAAATGGGAGAAATTCTTTTACAATATGTATATCAAATTATCATATATATACACTTTCAAAATCTTACCATTTCATTTGTCAATTATACTTCACTAAAGCTGAAAAAAAAAACTTCTCAGTAGGGAGAATCTCATTTTGCCATGGCTCAAGGCATTAAGGACATCTTGTGTATCTCTAAGGGCTGTTGTGATCCTGTCAAGAAATATGATGATACATAAAAAAACACAGGCTTTAAATACAGATGGCTAATAGACATATGAAAAGATGCTCAGGGTCACTAACCATCAGATAAATACAAATTAAAACCACAATGAGATATCACCTCACCCTGTCAGAATGGCTGTCATCAATAAATTAAAAAAACAAGTGTTTTAAAAGATGTGGAGCAAAGAGAACACTCATACATTGTCGGAATAGCTAATTGGTATAGCTGCTATGGAAAACAATATAAATGTTTCTCAAAAAACTAAAAACAGATATACTTTTTAACCCAGTAATTGCACTTCTGGGTATTTATCCAAAGAAAACCAAAACAATAAGTCATAAAGATCTATGTACTCCAATATTCATGGCAGCACAATTTACAATAGCCAAGATGTGGAAGCAACCTAAATGCCCGTCAACAGGTGATTGGATAAAAAAATTATGGTTTATATACACAATGGAATATTACTCAGCCATTTAAAAAAAATGAAATCCTACCATTTGCAATGACATGGATGGACCTAGAGGTGATTATGCTGAGTGAAATAAGTCAGACAGAGAAGGATAAATCCCATATGATTTCACTTATATGCGGAATCTAAGGAATAAAAAGAAGAAACTAATCAAAAACAGACTCACAAATATAGTGGACAATTTGGTGACAGACAGAGGGGAGGAAGTTTGAGGGGCTGGGAGAATGGGGTGAAGGGTTAAAGAAGTACAAATTAGTAGTTGATAGTTGGGCATGGGGATGGGGAGCACAGCAGAGGGAATTTAGTTAGCATTAATATGATAGCTAGGTGGAAGTCAAGGGAGGAAGGGAGCAGTTGGAGGGATCGTTTTATGATCTACATAGATGTCTAACCAATGTACTGTATACTTGAAAATAATTTAAATAAATAAATTTTTTTAAAACGAGCTTTAGACAAAACTATGATTTAGTCATTTGTATGCTATTTACTAGATGTGTCTGTGCTGAATTTTGTGTTTTTCATTCCCTTGTGAATATATATAAAGTGTGTATTACATATAGTCTGCATGATGTAATGTATATATTTGTATATATTTATACATGGATATATACTCATATATATGGGAATATATGTATGTGTATATCGTTTTGAACTTTAGATACAGATGTGTTCTCAGAGGCTTGTTTATATTAATCCACATTACATGTTGCACGTAGCCACTATCCAGTTCTTTTTCACTACAGCATGATATTCTACTTCATGAACACACCACAAGTTCTTATCTCTGTTAATGAGCACTTGGATTGTTTGCCCTTCATAATCATCCATTAAAAAGTGGGGAAAAGAAGTTTTACCTCACGGATTGCTGTAACTTATTTGAAAGAATGAGTCTGTGCTCAACACAGAGATATAAAAACCTGGCCCACCCCTCTCTTAACTCCGGAAGGAACAGAGATACATCCCAATAGCCTGATGAGGCAGTAACTCTGGTTCCAGTGGCAGGATAAATTTCATTTTTGACTTTCTCCAACTGCCAGTGTCTAACCCAGTGGTTCTCAAACCACTTTTGCACACATGAACACACCCAAAGGATGTTTGATAATGTCTGGAGATATTTTTGGTCATCACAACAGGGGTTGCTACTGGCACCTAGTTGGTAGAGGCCAGGGATGCTGCTAAGCATCTGACAGTGCACCGGACAGCTCCACAACACAGAATTATCCAGCCCAAAATGTCAATAGTGCCAAAGTTGAAAAGCCCTGGTCTACTCTCTCCTGTGCTTAGAATAAATAGCCCAACCTTGCAGACAAGAGATGCTCCTTTATTCTGTGCACTAAGTGTAAGGGATGATCACTTTGAAGAGATGCCATCCTTAGAAATTATAAGAGGATATGTATGAAGTTTATGCAAAGAATGTGTCATATGGGGACTAGGATAACATAACCAAAGCTCTTGCACAGGAAATCCAGTTACCTCTCTTATTGTAAGTATGACCCCCACACACACCCACACACTCTTATTTTCATCCCACCGTGGACCCCAGAGCCACTGGCTACCTCTCTAGTCTCTTTAGATCTAAGAGCATGCTCCTCCATGCAGGTCTCCACATCAAGGTCAGAGGGACATTCCAAACCCAGTGCCCTTCAGGTCACTGTCCTGAACTATAGCCCTACAATGCCTTCCTGTCAGTCCTGCACCAAACCCAAACAAGGCCCAGCAAACAAGGCCCCGCGAGGGCAGGTCACCACCTACTCATCTGACCTTAGAGCTCACCTATCACTGCTCTAAGCACATCTCTGCTTAAGCTTTGCCTGGTGAACAGTGTGCTCACAGGCCCCATTCAGCCGTACGAGTTTCCTCTGCTTGGGAAGCCCTTCCTTCCTGGTTTCTACAAGGCTTGAGTATCACAGTCCCCAAGAATCCTTGCTCGGTTCCCCTACTCCCCATGCCCTGCGGAGTTCACAGTGCCCTGTGCTTACCTCTCTCCCAGTACTCAGCTCAATGGAGTGTAGTTAATGGTGTGTCTGTTTCCCCAACAGAAATGAGCTCTTCTGAGAGCAGGGACTGAGACTTTTGTCTTCTCCTACCTAGAGCTTAACACAGTCCCTGACCCTAGCAGCTATCTAAAAGGCTCATTTGATGGGTGAATGAATGAATGGGTCTGCTTTCAAAGATGAAGCAAGTCAGCTGGTAAGAATGTGACATTGACAAAGGATCAATGAAAACAGCGTGTCACTTCAACTTAGCCACATTTATTGAACAGCAAGGGAGCACACTTATGAGGACAGAAAAAAAAACATTTATGTCAGGAAAGAGACGTGAGATGATGTGGTAAAGCAATTCTTGTCAGCTTGATGGCAGCAGCAGAAAGGAACCCAGAATGTCCCCCTCTCTCTCCTGGAGGCCTACATTTGGACATTTCTGATGTATTCTTGGAAGCATAAGCAGATGGCAAATAATGGTGCAGAAAGGAAAAGATTCTAGCTAAGATATGATAAGCTTTGTGGAGGGCAGTCAAGTTTTCTCTCTAGGTGAAGGTTAGCTTTACAGGAATCGGTGGGTTGAGGTCAGTTCAGCAGTTGGCAGGCTTGGTGGCATCCAGCTGGCTGGCTATGGCCACATGGGTGATTGGGCTAGCGGGTCTGGCCTCAGAGGGCTGGCAGGAACTGGCATTTGAAACTTCTGCCTTGCAGGGTGTGGAGTCAGCACAATCCAGTTGGCTGGAAATGGACTTTTTGCAATCTTGTTTACAGGAGTCGGCACACGGCGGGCGGGAACACACCGGGTGGTAGGAGACAGAAGTGACACAAGCCGGGCGGCGCAGGATGGAGTAACAAGGGCGGTAGCAGGCAGGGCGGTAGGAGATGGACGTCACATATGGCTGCCTATAGGTGAGCGGTCCAGAGTAGATGGGGCGGCAAATTGGACGGTAGGAAACCGAAGTCGTGCAAGGCCGTTTGCAGGAGCTGGGTATGTAGAAAGTCCGAGGGCAGGTTGGCTGGCAGATGGCAGATGCAGAAGACCCTGGGCGGCAGCAGACGGGTTGGCAGGAGGTAGATGGGCAAGCAATTGGCTCACGGCAAATGGACTGACAGCGCTTGACTATGTAGCAGGCGGGTTGACATGGACGAGGCACACAGACACTTGGTGAGCAGGGGCTGGGCTCTGAGCATATGGGTTGGCAGATGCTGGAGACACAAGGCTCTTGGCAAGTGCTGGAGACACAAGGTGGTTCGCAAGGGCTCTGAACACAGCAAACAGGACGAAGGCAGACAGGCCCACAGACCAGAGCCACACAGGTAGGCTGGCAGATGCTGGGCCTGGAGCAAGATGGCTCACAAGGACTGGGGTCACAGCAAACAGCCTGACAGCTGTTGGCCACAGAGCAGACAGATGGATAGCAGCTAGGCGTAGGGCACACCGGCTGACAGCAAGCAGGCTCACAGGCCACTGGTTGGCAGGAACTAGGCACAGTGCAGACAGCTTGGCAGCAGCTGGGCTCACAGATGACTGGTTGGCAGCAGCTGGGTTTGCAGACGATGGGCTGGCAAGGAGTGGGCACGCAGAGGACTGGCTGGCAGGAGGTGGTCTCGCAGCACACGGGTTGGCTGCAACTGCTAACGGAGCAAGAGGGCTCACAAACGGTGGCCTCGCAGCACACAGGTTGGGCACAGCTGCTCACAGAGCAAGAGGGCTCACATATGGTGGCCTCGCAGCACACGGGTTGGCTGCAACTGCTAACGGAGCAAGAGGGCTCACAAACGGTGGCCTCGCAGCACACAGGTTGGCTGCAACTGCTAACGGAGCAAGGGGGCTCACAAACGGTGGCCTCGCAGCACACAGGTTGGGCACAGCTGCTCACAGGACAAGAGGGCTCACATATGGTGGCCTCGCAGCACACAGGCTGGGCACAGCTGCTCACAGGACAGGAGGGCTGACAGCACTGTGGGCCACAGCTAGATGATCTGCAGCTATCTTGACAAGTCACCAGTTGCCACGTCTGGCTTCGGCAGGAACTGGGCAAGCAGACAGGGGCTCCGCAGTTCACCTCCGTGGAGTAGAGAGAGATGGCTGGCACAGAGGGGCATTTCCTAGAACAGCAGTTTCCAGGCATGTTGAGGTGCCTCTGCTCCCTTGTAAGTGCTGTGAGGATGCTACCTGACTGGGGCAGCTATCCGAGGCCCTCACTTTTATATCCCTTCACAAGCACTTGCTGTTTTGAGCTCCTGCGTCTTTTCCTCATCACTGTTGAGGTCAGTTTTCAGAGGAACATCTTATTATGCCAAGGTTTGTTGACATGAAGTTGTTTATCTACCCGTAAAGAAGCTGTGTTGTTTGTTGACTTGCTAAATTGGGAATCCTTGGAGCTACAGGTCATCTTGGAATAAGCATCATCACCACCAAGCTGAATGATCTGTGTTTCTGAGCATCATGACCAGGGGAAGAAGAAGTGGACTTATAATTTATCCATCTGCTAGTTTTCTGTACCAGGCCCTGGGCTGGACACATGGGATGCCCATGAATAAGACCTACTCCTTCATTCTTGCGGATATCGCTCTCTGGTGGGCAGACATGCATGCTGGCACACTAACTGTAATGATAAACTCAGTAGACATACAGGGATTAGTAGCGAGGAGCAGTCATGAGCTCTGTGAGAGAAGGGAATATCTGGGCTGGATTTTAAATGACTGAGCTTTATAGCAATGATCTTATTTAAAACTATCAGCAATCCCACAAGGTGGGATTTCTCTTCCCCCAGTATAGATAAAGAAAAAAAAACGGAATTGGAATCAAAAAGTTTGTCACTTGCTAAAGATCCCACCCAGCTCTGCCCTAATCTAGGGCTGTTCTTCTTCCTGCTCACCATCCTATCTGGACAGACATTTCTCAAGAGTCCGCGTCAAAGCCGCATGTTACAGGCTTAGCCCACAATGTTGTCCTCCATCCTGTTCTGTGATCCTCCCTGTCCAGCACTACTGGCTTTCCTATCCCTGGAAAGCACTTGACCTAGCATCTCTGCTTCTCCTCCCTCTTTTCCTTCCACTCACCCACTGCCTCAAGCATTCAGTAGACCCTCAGAGTCCTTCTTACCTTTAGTAATCTTTTTAAAATTAGATTTATTGAGATAGCATTGGTAATTAACATTATGTAAATTTAAGGTGTACAACTTAATGATATCTGTATTTTCTATTGTCCTTTGGTGATTTTAATAGCTCCTGAAAGTTACCTCCAAGACCCAAAGGGTAAAGAGAAAAGACAAAGTGTTGTTCACTAAGACATTGTGAACAAAAGCAAAGAACACAAAGCTTTCTCAAAGCATTGCGTCAATGCTACTGCTTAAGTCAGACATAAGATGAGAAACAAACCCTAGGTTTCTAAACACTAAGATCTGACATCCTTGTTCACCAAGGTTTTACCATGCCTCCACCATGTGCTTTCTACATCGATGCAAAAGGCTACCTCTCCTTTGGAAAAGCTGAACAGTTCATCATCCTCCTCTTCATTCATTAATTTATGCAGTCATTCACTCAATTTTTCTTTCATTCATCCATTCAACCTATCCAACATTGGGTTCTGTGTGAGGGGTACAAAATAAATGAGTTGCAATTCCAGCCATAAGGAGCCCAAGTTTAGAAGAGAGACAGGCACATACATAGCAATTACGATACAGTATACATACAGAATACATGGATGCACGGGGTGTTCCAGGGGTACCCTGGAAAAATACAAACACAGTTTTTGGGAAGTTAGGGAAGGCTTCTCAAAAGCATGATACATTTGGGGAATAGCAGATGGTTCTACAGTCAGGATGAAAAGTACAGGGGGACAGGAAGGGACAATGATGGGACCAGAGGAATGACTAGGCACTCAGTCATAAAAGGCCTATGAACCGTAATAATGACTTGGATTTTATACTGACATTTGGGATTTTTAAGAAGGAGGTGTAACCTGACCAGGTTTGCCCCTTGGACTGGAGAAGGAGGGAAAGTCTAGAAGTGGAAGACTATTAGGGGTCTAGGACAATTACCTGAAAACTTCATGGTAACAACCTGAATTGGGTAGTGCCTCGGGACTGGAATGATATGAGATGTTTTAAAAAAGCAGAATCTACAGGACTCAGTAGTTGAAATTGGAAGTTTAGGAAGAGGGAGTGCCATCTTTTGAGATGTGGTTCTCAGGCAATGGAGAAAGAGGACCTTAAGACAGCTTTGCAGAGAGTAAGGCAGAGAAGAATTCCCCAAGACCCTGATCCCCACCTTGTCAGGTCCTCTCCTCTCCATCCACCCTCTCTTCCTCAGCTAAATCAGCAATGAAATTCCAGGTGGAGATGGTCCCCCTCCCCTGAAAATCCCTCATAAACCCTCTCAGCTGAGGAACTTGCAGAGCATTATCTGTTATGCCAGAATGTCATCTCCTCAAAGAATCCTTCCCTGCTAAATGGAATAGGCTGCTGTTTTAACTAAGTAGCTTATTCCTTCTTCCTTCTTTTTTTTTTTTTTTTTTTTTTTTTGTAGTTCTAGTCCCTCCTGACATTTTGCAAGCACCAGGAGGGCAAGGATTTTGTTTATTCACTGAGGTATACCCAGCACCCAGAGCAGTATTTGCTACAGAGGCAGTTCACAATTAATATTTATTGAGTGAATGAATGAGGACCTCTGTGTACAGCTAAGAAGGGCAATTCTGTGTCAGTAATTCAAAGAAATTACTACCTTCTACTCACTCATCCAAGGAGACCATGGTCACGAGCAATTGAAGAATTAGCCGCTCTGAATCACAATTACTCAGTGGAAACCAGTTGACCTCTTGGCACTTTGTCCCATTGGCATGCTCCTGCTCTGACTGTGGAGGTTAAAGAGCCAGTTCTTTGGAGGCCAATTCCAGACAGAGCAAAGTGAGCTAAATAGTAGTCTAAAACTGAACCGGGGCAGAGTCAAATCTTGAATTCTCCCCCAAAGCAAGACACTACTAACACTGCTAGGGTTTTTAATGCAACAAAAAAATGAAAACACAATGAACTATCACTGGACACTTGCTAGAATAAAAAGACTGACAAAATCAAATGTTAGCAAGGAAAGAGAGCAACTAGAACTCCCAGGTGTTGCTGGTAGGAATACAAAATGGTACAGCCACTTTGCAAAACAGTTGAGTAGTTTCCTACAAAGTGAATCTTTCACTTACTATTTACCCAGCAATCTGACACTTAGATAATTATCCAAAATAAATAAAAACATATGTCCACACAAAAATTTGCACATGAATATTCATAACAGCTTCATGCATAATAGCAAAAAAAAAAACTGGAGACAACCCAAATGTCCATCAGGAGACAAATATTTTTAATATAATTTAGTCATATAATGTAATACTCTTCAAAAAAGGAATGAACTATTGATAGCTGCAACAACATGAATGAATATTTTTTAAAGTACAAGCTGTATGATTTCATTTATCTGAAATTTTAGAAATAGTGCAATTTATAGCGACACAAAGCAAATCAACGGTTGTCTGAGACTGAGGTTGGGTGGCAGGATTGTCCACAAAAGGGCACAGTAGAACCTGGGGGATGGTGAAAAGTTCTATATCTTAAATGCAATGGTCGTTACTTAAATATATACGATTGTCAAATCTTATCAAACTGTACACTAAAATGGGAGTACTTTATTATATGTAAATTATATCCCAATAAAGTTAGCTGATAAAAAAGGAAACAAAAAAATTTTAAGGTAAAAACATAAAAGCAGCATAATCCCAGTTTTATTTGTAAATATGCTTAGAAAGGAGTCTGGAAAGATATACGTCAGTGATAAACCCTGAGTGGTGAGAATTCAGGTGGCTCTATTTCTTCTCCATGTTTTTCTAGGTGGTTTGTTTGTTTGTTTGTTTTCATATTTTTAAGAGTCATTGCTATGATTTTAATCAGAAAAACATTTTTTTTGTTTGTTTGTTGAATAAAACATTGCTTTGTAGGAATAAAAATAAATATTGTTCTCCCACATGTGGCTCAAAGTCACATTCGGCAAGAGGTTGAATCAACCATCTCTTGAATTTTAACCTTTCAGCTGGATCCAAACACACCTGGGTCAGACCCCACCGAGCAGATGGACAATCACCCCTCTCACCCTTGGGCCTCAAGCTGAAGAAATACAGCTGATTCCAGGACAAAAACAAACAAACAAACAAACAAACAAACAAAACACCCTAACTCAGGAAAGTGGAACTTCACCAAAGCATGAGGCTGGAGGAAGGACTTGGGTTCCCCAGAACAACCTTTGAACTTGTGTGTTCTCAAAGTTTTGCTACGGGAATCGCTCCCACTCAGAACTAAGCTTGTTTTACCAAAGCCATCACCTCTGATTTTGCCAGGAAGTGCTGACCACACCTGAAGCCCTCCAGCAGAATCATTCTGGAGAACTATACTGCGGAAGGAAACCAGGCTCCTTGGTCAAGGTTAAACTTGGCCAGCGTCGGCATTCACCCAGGAACTGGGACCCCTACCCTAGACCTAATGGGTAAAATCTCTAGCAGCAAAGCCCAAGGATCTGTATTTTTAAAAGCTTCCCCAAGTGTATCATGTGTTACAGATGGAAGCTTTAGTCTACATGTATAGTTCCCAGACTTCAGTGGGTAAGAATTATCTGGGGTTCTTTTTAGAAACACAGATTGCATGTGGATTCTGATTCTGCATGTCTCAGGGAAGACTCCAGAATTCCCATTTTAACTCCCCCAGGGTGATTCTGATGCAGCTGATCCATAAACTATATTTCGAGAACTCTATTGTGGATGCCAGAGTAAAATGTCCTGGCCCACTGCCCAACAGGGGGCAAAGGAAGAGGCCGAAGAACTAATTTGGTTATGCCAGCACACTCGAATTTATTCACACGTTCAGAAAGTAATTTTTGAATCTCAAAAGCAGCAAAAAGCTGAAGAACAGGGGTCAGTTCCAAAGACACTTTGAATAGAAAGTTGTCTTATAGTGACAAGACATTTAACTTCATGAAAATCAAGCCATTGGGGATTCACCCTTTGAGGTTCCGGGATCACTTTGGGTAGCACCCAACTTTAATTCCCCACCAGCATATGCCTCTTGTTCTCAGGATTTTGAAACACCAGGGCAGGCGTTGGAGAATCAGCCTCCTCTACAAATAACACGGGAGGCAGGACACTGTTTGGTGGGGGATGTAGAACGACCTGGAGACGAGAGGTCTCCACCTGGAGCAGATGGGGGCTTTCCCTGGGACTGCTTCAGTGGAAAGGAGAACGGTCTTCATTTCGTGTTGCAGACAGGTGTGGGCTGGCAGCAGACAGGCCCACAGCACCCAGAGGGGCCACAGCAGCTGGATCCGCAGCAGCTCCCACAGCAGCCGCCCCCGCAGCCTGAGCCCCCGCAGCCTGAGCCTCCGCAGCCTGAGCCACCGCAGCCCGAGCCACCGCAGCCACAGCAAGACGCACAGCAGGGCCCGCAGCAACCGCAGCAGCCGCAGCAGGCAGGCTGGCAGCAGCACTCTTCACAGCAGTCTTGCTCTTGGCCGCAGCAGGTGAAGCAATCTCCTGGGCAGCACCCCATGATCCTGGCTGCTCAGGTCGCAGATCAGGAACACGGGCCGGAGTTCCCCAAGTCTGACAGTGACCAGCTGGACATCAGCTTTTATATACCCTCCCCGGAGGGTGTTGGCACGAGGGACAGGTGCTTTCTTTGTTATTATTTGTGCCAGTTTCTAATAAGAACGTCTCATTAGCTGCCTGTTTATTTTCCAGCCCTGAGTACCTCAACTCATAAAAAAGCCCCACTCGTCCCAACGCTATTTGTCCAGAGGGTAAAAATACATCTTCCGAAAGGCCTGTCATCATGGCCAAACATGGCCAACCATCATTAGCCCAGGTGGGAGAGAAGGAGAAGCCCGCCACAGCTTCTGGTCCTGGCTCCTCTTCCACGTCTTCTCTGATGGCCAGTAAGAAGCTGACCCCTTTTGTCATGGATGCTGGTCCTGGAAAATCAGAATGGTAAAGGCCAGATGCCCTGTGCCTTCTGCCCAAGGTGGAGGCTGCTGTAGGAAGTCTGGTCATGTGGCTCCTCTCCGGTGGAAATGGCATCTCATCCCAGCCCATGTGAGCAAGGTAAATATTTGCGTGTGTGTGGTATGCAGTGTGCCACACGTTTGTTTGGGCTTGGCTGGCGAGCATCAATCATGAGTAATAACTGCCCTGTGAAGTGGAGAGGGACTCATCATAAAACTTCATGAGGCATGGAACCACGTTTCTCTCCACTGTGCGGTGAACTGAACACCCACCCCTCTCCGTAAATGGGCTGGGAGAGCAGTGGTCAGAACGTGCAACATGCTAGCCCCTTTCCTTGATAGAGGAGAAGGAGGAGGAGCAGATGGAGAAGAGAAAGGAAGGCAGAAAGCATGGTAAGGAAGGAGGAGATAAAAGAGAGAGGAAAGGAAGGAGGGAGGGAGGGAGATCATTGAACATCCAAAACCCTGCATCATAGTGGGAATATTGTACGCTTTTAAAGACCACCTGGCAGAATGAGGGATAAGGGGACAAAATATCCAGAGAATCATCCATGGATAAAGTGCCTTTGAAAGAAGACAAGAATCCACAGAGAATTCGGTCCCCGTGAAAATTCCAGATAGGTCACATTTCCTGTCTCCACTTGGGGCTTTAGTACCTTGTCATCCTCCTGGAATGATAATGGAAGCTTTGGAGCCTACAGGCTCGGCCCTCTGTAGGGCAGCACCCAGAGTGGGCAGTGGGGGTGGAGGGTGGCATTGGGAGCAGAGGTCTGGATCAAGGGACATAGTCCATCATTTTCAGTTTCTCTTTCCTTTTTAGATGGGCCTGGAGGCAAAGCAGCCTCTTGGATGGGGTTGGAGGGACAGAGAACTGGGTGGTGAGGGGAATGGAGCCAGGAGAAAGGTTGGGTTACGTGGATCTGATATGATGCTCAGTACTTCACAGAATGTGGACTTTTAGGACTGGGAGTAACCCCAAAGGATCTTGGGATCCAAATTTCGAAACCAGATTTTATGTCGGAATTGCTTAGGATGGGGGCTTTTGAAAAACACGGACCCCTAACCTGCACCCCAGTCCTGTTAAATCAGAATATATGCTCATGGGAGCTTGAGAAGCTATATATTTGACAGTTTCCCAGGTGACTCAGGTTATCAAATAGGTTAGAAAACACTGATATAATTTAAGGCTGTCCTGACCATTACCTGCAAGCATTTCTTTAAAAAAAATTATTTGTTTGTTTGTTTGTTTAAATTAGTTTCAAGTATACAATACATTGGTTAGACGTTTATATAGCTTATACAACAATTCCCTGTAATTGCTCCTTCTCTCCTCTGGTTTCCCACCTAGCAGATATATTAAGCCCTTTTTTTTTTTGTCTTTTTAATACAGAAGGTGATAACAGGACCCAGAGAGAGACTGGACCATGAATTTCTTTTCCTGGTCCAGTGTTTCTTCCATGTGCACGGATAGACACCTCTGGGTAAGTATAATAGAGCAACATTCACGACAGACACATTCTTTTCATTCATTTTTAATAATAGGTAATGCATCCACTTGATCAAGCTGCAAAAGGAAGGCAATGAAAAGTCTCCTCCCTCTTCCTGTGTCCTGCCAGCCAGTTCTCTGCCTCTCACCCGTCTTCTCCTCTGCTCCCAGTATTAGTTAACCTTCGGTACCTGAATTTCCTCATCTTTAAAATATAAATTATGATAATAATAGCACCAGTCTCGTAGGGCTGCTGTAAAGATTAGATGAATTAATACGTATACATATACAGCACTTAGAACAGTGATCGGCCAGCTATGGTTTGATAAACATTAGCTATTATTTATCTACAAGAAGATAAATGGATGTATAGATGTAGGTATATTTTTTGTTCACTACACAAATGGTAGCACAATATACATACTGTTCTTAATTCTTTGTTGCCTCTTAACAAGATATCTCAGAACTTATTTCACATTAGTACATGAAGAAATTCTTCAAAGTATTCTGTTGTACCAATAATTTATTAAACCGATTCTCTATTGAAAGACATTTGTCTCTAATAGTTTTAATAGTTTGATATAATAAACTGACTTATTAATATTTGCTGTTATGTAACTGTATACTTACATATACCTTTATATATCCCTCCCATAAACTCTTGGAAGAAAAATTGCTGAATTGGTGAGTTTTTGCATTTGTAATTTTGATGGATGTTGCCAAGTCACCCTTCATAAAGCTTGCGCCAGTTTACACACCCATCAGCCATGCGTGAGAGTCTCTGTTTCTCCTACTTTACCAGCACATGTGTTACCAACGTTTGCGACTTTGCCAATCTGATAGGAGGGAGACAGGGTCTTAGAATAGTTTTAATTTGCATTTCTATTATTGTGAATAAAATTGAACAATATTCCATATGCTTAAATGGTATTTATGCTCCCTTCTCTGTGAATTATTATTTCCAAAGTCTATTTTTGTATTGGATTTTTGGTGTTTTAATTTGATAGATAAGAATCCTTTGCGAAATAGAAAATAAAGCTTTGTCTACCTCATGAGTTTAAAATACTTTTCTTAGGTTGTCATTAGACTTTAACACTGTATTATAATAATAATGATGATTATTTTTTTCATTATAAATTTCATACCTGTTTATTGTGGAACTTTGGAAAATACAAAAAAATTAAAGACAAACATATAAAAATCATCCATAAGCCCATAACAATGATATTCACTCCTAATTTCTAGTTTCCCTTTTAGCGTTTTTTCTAAAGATTTCCATATAAATATTGATATGAATGTAAATATATATACATATAGATGTATGCATACAAGTTCTTATATATAAATATACATATTTACATATATTAGATACAAATTTCTAAATCTATGTTATAAGATATGTTAAAAATCTAGAACTATTTTTCTCTAAGTGTGCTTAAACCTATTTCAAACCTTCATTTCAGTTTACAGAGGAAGAAAAGTCAGTTCTGTATAAACTCAGAAGTCATTCAAGATTTCTCCCTCCCATATTTCATCTGGAGATGGTCTAAGTTTAGAGGTGCTTGGATAGTATCATAGCATTAAAGCGAATAGACAGTGGTTCGTGGTGGGCGTCCACTGCACTGTACATGGTCCTCTCTTATTCCTGGCTGCCATCCGCCCTCTGATGGCACCAGATGAGATGTTTGAGTTCTCTTTGTTCTCCATGAATCCTGCTTCCTTCCATCAACCCATCCAGGAGGCCCAAGGTCTTCTCTGCCACTTTCTTCCATCATGTCAAGTCTATTTTGAATTGTTTAAGCTAAGCCTTGGCTTGAGTCATTCTCTCTGCATTTCTACAGTAATAACCCTACCCTGGGGGCAGGGAATATAGAAAGACCCCCACTGATGCCCAAGTAATGAGGAAAAAGCAGCGGTGAAAAGAAATTGCAGAAGAATGATAAGACCAGTGAGTATTTCAAGGTTTCATCCTGACACATAGCTTTACAAAATCAAAATCATACTATATACAGAATATTTTTTAACCTGAGAAAATGCTCACGAATATGTGGATTATTAAGAATCCACATATTCTGAGAATTTATATTTTCAAATTGATGTAAAGCATCCCTGTGAAATTTCGTTTTAGTACTTATTTGTACTTATTTCATTATTAGTATATTTATGAACCTCTTTTATTTCTTCTTTGGGGCATTATCTGCTCATGCCACTCTTTCATCTTTCATAATTTATTCATAAGAGCTTATTTTATGCTAAACATATTAACTTTCATTTCTGTCATATGTGTTGCAAATTTTGTCCCAAGGTATCATTTCTTTTTAATTGTGTCTATAATATTTTTATACATATAATTTTTATATAGAAAAATCTACCTTTTTTCCATTGCTTTTATGCTTTGAAACTACTTTACCATCCCCAAATGAGACAACTGTTAACTTTATTTTAGTTTCGCTGTTATCGTTGCATTTTTTCCCACTTAATGCTGTTATTCATCAGGAATTTATTTTGAGGTGTGGCAGATACTACTTTACAAAAAAGTCCTTGATTTTCTAACTGCGGGACTTGAGTGCACGTTAAAGGAATATTAGTGTTCAAAAAAGAACAAGATAGGGAGGTACAGCAGGAGTCATTAAAAACCTAGGAATAAGAAAAACAAAAATATAAAAAATAAAAAAGCAAAGCTTGGCGTCTATTCTGGCGGCCTCTAGTGTTAATCAAGCGACATTACATATGCAGCTTCTGGTGTTTCTTTTAGAGACAATCGCCAAAGCAGCCCCAATTCTGCCTTCACTGGAAGCAACTCAACAAATGAGAAGCTTATTGTATTACATGGCTCAGATTTAAATCATGTGTCCAGTCAACCATCTCTTGTCCAAGGGGACACATTACCAGCCCCTCCAACTGTAATAGGCACTGCCCAAAGTACTTTATCAGTGCTTTCTTGATTAGTGACCAAGATAACTATATACAATAAGTATTATTACCTTTATTTTACACATAAGGAAACTGAGGTTCTAGTTTAACTAGGAGATGCAGAGCTTAGATTTGAACCCACGTCTGCCTGCTTCTAAGCCTCATTCTCCTTCCTCTATGTCAGGCTTTCTTGAGGGAAACACAGAAATTTCCCTTAAGATCTTAAGATAAGTCTTAGAGTAAAAACATCTTCAAGTGGTTGTAAGTCTCACAACCACAAATTTATTCACCAATTTACAGCCAGCGGCTACTGTATAGTGGGCACTCAATAAATATTTGTTAAATAAGTGAATAAATAAAATCACATGTGAATGTGAGATGAACCCCTCACCCCCTCGCAAACCCCCCCCCCCACAGTGCAATATGGTCAAAAATATCAACTAGAAGAGAATGGAGTCTCTGCCATCATTTCTCACTTGTCTTGCATTGTTATCAATCACTGCTTCACTCACTCAGGTCTGGAAACAGTATTGAAATGTAGCTAATGTGATGGAGAAATGGAATTTTTACTTTTGCTTAATCTTAATACATTTATATCAAAATAGCCGCATGTAGCCAGTTGCTTCTGTATTGGACAGTACAGCTCCAGGAGTTCTGTCAGATGGTATGGTGTGCTAGGTTGTTTGGATTAACCTGCATCATGAAAACAACTAAATATGCTAGTTTCCCTTTTTTTTTTTTTTTTTTAAGCATCAGAGAGCCGACAAGATAGCACAAATTGCCAAGAAATTATCAAAGAACTGATAAGGGATGGGAACTCACAGAGGTGAACCTGAGCACTGAAACTGCTTCTCCCTCAAGGGCATTTGCTGAATTTGGCAAACTTAAGTTGTAGTCTTCGTGACCTCTCAGTGAGATAGAAACAAAAAATAAAGTCCAGGACCCGCCCAAGGTAAAGACTTTTCTAGGGATCCACCCCTCCCTAAAGCTGGGACCCCAAAGGCTACACCCTTGGTGAAATGGTGACCCAGACAGAATCTCTATCACCAGGGCACTGGGCTTGCACATTATCTGGGTGATTCCAAAAACTTCAGGCCGTGGATTTGAAGCGGCCTCGACAAAGTCCCACACATAATATTCCAAGGAAGGTGGAGGAGGTAATCATCAGTGCTATTCACCAAATATCTCTGTCTCCCTGTGTTTCAGAAATATGGCATGAGTGCACTTCTCTACCTCCTTCGAAGTTAGGCATGACCTAGTTACTTGCTTTGGCTAATAACGTGTGAATGGAAGTGATATGTGCCACACATCACTCCCAGATTAAATCATCAGGAGCCAGTGCAGAATTTGCCATTTTTTTTTCACCCTCCCAAGCAGATCTCTAGAAGTGTATCTAGAGTTATAGTTACTGTCAGCCTGGGTTTTTGATTAAGTATGATGATTGGTGCCTCGATGGTTTATGTTAGACTTAGAGCATAAGCAAGAAATAACCTCTTGCTATTTGGGAAATTTGGGAGTTGGTCGTTCCTGCTGTAACTGTCACTTTGCCTACCCTAGCTGAAACCATGAACAACTCACAGTCATTCGCGACCAAGTACACAAGGAAGCAAGTCCCCATGAGTGAGACCCTGTAGAGACAACAGCATAAACAGACCGCAAAGACTCCAGAAACTAAAATGATCAAACACAGATTATAATAAAGTATGTTGCTATCTTTAAAGGAATAAAAGACAACCTGGAAGTACCTGTAGGTGTGGTCTTTGGAAATACAGCTGACAAAAGAAAGTCAGCCCTGTTTAGACCCCCTTGGGACATTGTGGGTGCTGAGAAGTTGAGATGTAACTGTCTGATCCTTTCATTTTGTTCCCAAGGTAAAGACAAACCAGAGCCCCCAGAGAAAGGCCTCGTGGGCTTTCTCATAGTCCTGTGTCTGGGTTCAAAGCAGCCCAGGAAAGCCAGTTGGAAGCTGCTTTTCCTTTTTTGAACTATCCTCAGAGGTCACATAGTGTCTCTTCCTCTGCAGGTTAGAGCAGAGAGTCTATGTCAATGGCAGGGCTAGCCCTTGTAAGAAGAACGTGGGCATAAGACTGTTGTACAGTGCTCTTTTCATACAGTCTCTTCTCCCAGGTACCCCTTTCTCTGGCTGGTGGGATGCTAATGGCCTGTAGTCATTATCCTCTGCCTCTTCCCTCTTCTATCTACCCAACAACAAAGACGAGAGGTCTCTGGAATCAGCCGTTTCCTTAGGTTCGCTAACAACCCATATTGGAACCATACATTACATGTTCGCTCTATGTTCTGCTTCTTTCTCTCTTCTCTCTCTCTCTCTCCCCCTCCCCAGTCCATCCCCCCCTCATAAATAAAAAACTATTAGAATTATTTATAGGAAGTTGAAGGAGAGAGGAGAATGGAGAGAAGCCCTCTCATGTGAACCTGAAGGCAAATTTAATTCAGTAGTTCCAGGTTTATTGAAGTTAATGAAGTATGAGAACCAGAAAAGATGGTCCATATTGAATGCATAAACATCTCCATTCCCCAGTTTCTATAGGCCTGAACTTTGAGTTTGGAGCATATGTGGCCCCATAAACTCCATTACCTGCCATCTTGGCACTCTCCCTCCATGTGTTAGTTGGGATTCTCCAGAGAAATAGAACCAGTAGGATATATACACACAGATACATATATACGTGTGTGTGTTTGTGCACACGCACATGTATATGATGGTGCACACATACATGTTTTTCCCAAAGAGAAAGAGAGAAATTCAACTCATTTAATTGGATATGCAGTTTATGTGAGTTTGCAAGAACTTGTTTCAACTAAGAGGTTTACTTTTTCCCCCAGGTCTTCATTTGTTACCTGTCACAATTTAACTAGAGAGGGAAAAAAATTTTTTTAGACGCATCCTGACTCTCTCAGTTAAAATCTCAAACTTTCTAGAATATATGTCTTCCTTTGTCATTTTTGATTAGCTTCATGTCTGGAAACGAGGGCCAGGCCACCGGGCAGCACTGTGACATGGGCATAAAAGCAGCATTCTGGGTCTACCCTTCATCGCCTCTGAAGAACTGAAAAAACTCTTGGCAAGAATTCAACCTTTGTAGAGTCAAACCACTTTAGTTCTTAACTTACTTTCTGTTTTATATTATGCTTCATTCAAAAGTTTCACTCCGTACCCTGTTCTTGTCACCAAAATTCTTTTCCAGTGGAGTTTGTGTCTAATCCTGTGAGTGCCATGGTTGTTAAGGTCGGGATGACATACTGCCTTCAAAGAAAACAGCGCCGAGGTTCAGAGAAGGGGGAATTACTCCCTTCTCATTAGAGAAAGACAATCGTGCCTCCATTTCCTGTTCTCGCAGTCACCCAAGCGCATCTCCTCTAACGAGCAAAAGCATTTTTTGCTGTGTGGCATTATTCCAGCAACCTCTCTGGGATTCATTTCTTCATCTGCCCTAAATGGGTTATGAATTTCAGGCAGGCAGCTTATTAATTATTTGTCGAGCACCTATCATGTGCCTCCTATGTGTCTACCACAAAAAGCACCATAAGGACCAGTTCAGAAATGTAAAAATGAAAAATCTTCAAAGTTATTTAAACCAGGACTTGAGAGTCAATGCAGCGAAGACGATGGCCTGGATGGAGCCCAAGGGCCAGATTTTGAACAGGTTGCATGGTTATCTCAAGGCTGCCATATGTAGTTTTAAGAGTCGTGCCAGCACAGCAGCACCCAGCTGGGGAGTCGCATAGAAGCTGAGGACCAGCTTATGTTCTGCTTGCCAAACCAGGCATCTGTGGGCTGTGTCCATCCCAAAAGGGAGCCTTTTTCTAACTCACCAATGGCATGCATACTGGGGACAGAACATTTGCCCATAACCCAGGCTACACTGTAGGGAGATGAGAGAATTAGAGAGAGGAAGGAGGCACAAGGAGCAGGGCTGAGGATCTCTGTGAACCCGGGGTTCCAGGGAACCCAGAACCACCTTGAGAGACAGGACAATGGCATCCACTTCGTGCTTCAGACACGCAATTTCACACCGTGTGGATATCGTAGGTGAACTTGCATGTCAAAAAATTGTATGTGTATAAATCTCTTTCTCTTCCCTCATTGTGAAAAGGATCTTTGTAACCAAAACGAAACTGTCTTGCTTTCAATCCTTTAATCATACATACGATGTTCCAAAGAATTTTCACACACAACTTTACATCAGGTTGAAATGTCATATCTCGATTTATACATAGCGCAATGGGTTATGGAAGCAGAGGGCTGCAATATACTTACTTATTTTGATGCATTTTATAATATGTATATATACTATAATTATAAAATATGCATATTGCAAAATATACACTGTATGTGGCTAATAAATAATTTTAAATGAATTATCTGTAAGAAAAACTTCTAAAATTATATTTATTTCTATTATTAAGTGAGTATAAAACTTTGTCCTCCCAAAATATCATGATTCAATTATATGAAAGAAAATATCACCATTAATAATATTTGGGTGAGAGGAATGTGACTGAAAGGAGTCTTTTTCTTTAAACATTTTGTTTAATGATTGTAAGATACCGACTTGAAAGTCTGGATCTGTGTACAGTCTATGTCTGCATATTTTAATAATTATAAAATTTTTAGGTACAAAAATGGTCACAAATATTGATAGCTGTTTTAAAAAAAAAAAAAAAAGCTCACCAATATGCAGAGATTAGTTTGGAGGAAGATGACCATAAGCTGATTATATTTTTCCCAGTTCCTTCCAGGTTATAATATTTTCATGTTGCCAAGAGATACAGCCTGTCTCTTAAGATTCACTTCCTCCTGATGTCCTATTTCTGTGGTCCTCTCACATATTCCCTCTGAAGAGCTTGACAGAAAATGTTTGCAGATGCTCTCATGTGGGGTTGCCCTTTTTCCCCACCACCTTCATCCCAAATGTAAAATCCATATCAATAGGTGAGTGATGTGCGCTGGAGCCTTTTCCTTTAAGAGAAGGCACAGATCGTCTATTGGAGTGTATGACACCTTCACCAGTTAATTTTATTTATATAAGACACCCAGTTTGGGAACTAATGAATGAAAAGGACAATTATCACTTTTGTGCCAGAATCAGAGTTTATTAGGAGGTTAACAAGGGTCTCTTATTGCATCTCAAAAGACCAAAAGAGTGACAAGGAAGATTTCTTATGTTACCTTTAGTTTTGTAGCATGTGCCATCAGTGAATCACATTTGATGTAATTGTTTTTAAATCACATCGAAATAAGTACCTGTTAAAGCAGAACGCATTATGCAAATGTGTCTTTGTGGTAACGGATCTTATTATATCCTGCTGTAGATTTCTCTCTGTGACTCAGAAGACAGACTAGGCCAGTAAACAGACATAGCCACCTCTTGTGCTAAAGGTCCAAGCCAGGGAGTTTGGTGGAAGGCTAGAGGTGATTCCTGGAAGCTGGTGCTGGTAAAGGTTTCTTCCTTTGTCCAGAGTGGTCACTGTTAAAGATGTCTGGATGATGTAGAGTTAAAATGTGACTTTGGAGCCCTCCTCCTCCTCCTGACACCGGGGCCTCTAGCACACAAAGGTGTTGCAAGGACCACACCGGGTACGTGGGACACAAGGATTGGAGACGCAGGGCCCAATGGGCTTGTCACACGCATTGGTTGTGGCACATGGGTTGCAGGGGAGCCTGGAGACAGAAAACCATTGGGATAAGTTAGGGTAAGATGAGCCGAAGGAATAGGAAGACACTAAATGCACTTCGTTTATATCTTTCTTCCTTTGTTGCCAACCAAAAGCTTAGAATTATAAATTTATTTCCATCAGAAAAACTTTCCTTCCCCACAGCAACCTCATACACCCCCAAGGAAAACACTTCTAGCTTCCTACTCACTTGCAGTCCTCGCTCTCCAGCAGGCCCCGGTAGGTGTTGATCTCACACTCCAGCCGGGCCCGGACGTCCAGCAACACCTGGTACTCCTGGTTCTGCCGCTCAAGGTCACCCCTGATCTCAGCCAGCTGGGACTCCACGTTGGTGATCATGCACTGCACCTGGGACAGCTGGGAGCTGTAGCGGGCCTCTGTCTCCGTCAGCGTGTTCTCCAGAGAGTCCCTCTGTGTGGGGAAGATCGAGGAAGTCACAGAGCGGCTCCTTTAATGGGGTTCTCCATAGGGCTCCATGGAAGTCAGAGCTTCAAGAGTGAAGGAGAACATGGCCCAAAGGGCATCCCAGTCACTCTGATCCCCCGACCTCACACTTTTCAACCCAAGGTCTAGACGATACCCACCAGGTTGTGCTGGGCCTGAAGCTCGATCTCCAGGGCGTTGACCGTGCGTCTCAGCTCGATGATCTCCGCCTGGCAGGTCTGCAGCTGCTCCGAGCTGGACACCACCTGCTTGTTCAGCTCCTGGGTCTGAAACAGCAAAGGGGAGAGACGGGTCAGACCCTGCCTGGAGGGCCCCGAGGGTCCCGAGTGGCCATGTGCTGAGACGCCCACCTGGGTGGTGTACCATTCCTCCACGTCCCTGCGGTTGGTCTCCACCAGGGCCTCGTACTGACACCTGGTCTCATTGAGCACGCGGTTCAGGTCCACAGTGGGGGCAGCATCCACCTCCACGTTGAGGCGGTCTCCAATCTGGCAGCGCAGGGTGTTGACTTCCTGATAGAAAATTTAAATTATTTTCACAGTATTTATTGAAGTTTAAAGGTTTAAAAATTTAAATAACACAAAGGATACAGATGCTCTTTTCTAAGAATGCAATTCAGCTGTGATCATTCTTAAGCTTCCAGTGGCTCTGTTCCCTCTGATTGTCTCATTAACTGGGTTCTATATTCATGACTAATCTGTGTGTTCCACTTGACCAAGTGCTTTCAAGTCCATGACCTCTTTCTGCCCTTGTATTCAGTGTATCACTTGTCTGAGAGGTAAGATGTAATAGACCATTATTTACACTGTGGGCCTCAGACACCAAGATCAGTGTTTCTGCGTGTGTGCCACCTAGCCCCTTATGTTTGATTCAGAACCATAATAATAATAATAATAATAATAAAGATAGAGTCTGGCTAGAGAGGAATTAAAGAATGCTAACTTCAAAATCTGACATCCTGAGATAGAATAGAATTAAGTGGTGCTTTGCCGATTCTACCAGGATAGAGTTTTCTGAAGAAAATAAATATCTGTTCATTTCACTGCTGATCTCACAGAGCCGTTGTGGTGTGGTGCTTGGGCTTAGGTGGAGATCAAATAGATTTGAATTGGGTCTCATTTCTACCACTTACTATAGGGCTTCTAGAAGCTTCTAGAAGTCTCGGTTTCTTCATCTATAAAATGAGAGCTACCTGTGCACTTTATTAATATTAACTATCACCATTTACATTGTTCTGGGATTTAAAGTTTGCACAAAATATCTATCTTATTTATTGTGCAACTGACTAAGCAGTGACAGTGAACATTTTTCCAACGTTTTCTTTAGACAACTCTGAATAGCAGAGCATGCTGCATGAGAACGAGGAGAGGGGTTTGTTTCCAGCTCAGCCCTCTCTGCTGTGTGTCGGGGGGCCCCTTCCTTGCCTCTCCAGTTGCTAAACAGAGAATTTGGATAAAAGACCTCTGCAGACCCATCCGCTCTGACCTGCGAGTGGAAGAGGCTGTCTGGTTGCTGACCTTTCCTCATTACCAGGCTTGCCAACATCCTCCACTCTCATTCCTGCCTCTGACAGAAGATCCTGATCTCCTATCAGGGATTTTAGATGACTCATTCTCTGACAAATCCCTTCTTGTCTGGAGAATACATTCCGCGGCTCGCTGAGCCTCTCCCGCACCCCATGGGGTTAGACACAGGCCTTGGCAAGTTCAGTCCTTTGGGAACTTTACCTGCTCGTGGTTCTGCTTGAGGCAGAGCAGCTCCTCCTTCAGGGACTCCACCTGGGCCTCCAGGTCGGACTTGCACAGGGTCAGCTCGTCCAGGATCCTGCGCAGGCTGTTTATGTCCGACTCCACCAGCTGCCGCAAGCCCAACTCCGTCTCGTACCTGTGACACATACAGGAACATAAGGGACAGCCCTGGCCTTGACTCTGGTTTGGTTTCTCAGATAACTAGCATTTGGGGCTTGTGGCTTTTACAGCTGTCGCCATGTAGGTTTTCAACACTGAGCAGTAGCTTCTATAGGAAAATGCACTGGTAATGATTTTTAATAAATAAAGAACCAGTGGACTGAAGAGGATAAAAGCCATAAACTGTGATATGCTTTTCATATTCTCCTGATTAAATTCGGTGCATACCAGAGCATCAGGGGACCAGACTCCTGCTCTAGAGTGTGGGATGTCATTTTACCAAGAGTCTGGATCTGGTGATGGGATCTCAGAGCTCTGGTGAGCAGTGGCTCTGTGGATCTTAGGGAAAACATCTGTGGAAAAGCTTCGTTGATGTGTGTTGGCATTGAAGACAGAACAAAGGGAAGAAGAGAATAGGGAGAAGTCAAAACCCCATTTGCCCACTCACTTGGTCCTAAAGTCATCCGCGGCCAGCTTGGCATTGTCGATTTGTACCACCAGCCTGGAATTCTCAGACTTGCTACACAGGATCTGGGAGACCCAAAACATTCTAGAATGAGCTTGGTTATTTTTAGTCAACAGCAATCCCTACAGTTCACTTATATGGGAAAAAAATGGAAAAATATCACAGTATATCTTATGTAAAATTATTAAATACTTTCTATGAGCCCAATAAACATTTGAGAAAAATTAAAAGTAAAGCACTAAACTAGGCAAGCAAAATATCAGTAGATAAATAATAATATTTTTTCTTTCCTAATAAACTATACCGAGAAGCTGATGAACAACATTTATTCTTAAAAACTTACTATATGTCTGATGTGGTTATAAGATACGAAAATAAATAAGCAATGGATCCTGCCCTCAAGAAATTTCCAACCCAGTGGGGATGATTGCTACGTAATCTCGGTAACCTTGCCAAGGTGGGGCTGGGTCAGGAAAGCAGCCATGCGCTCCTGGCCATCCAGGATGCTTTGGCACCGCGTTCCAGGAGGCGGTTTCCATTGCTTCTGATTTTAGCCAACCGTCTCATGCCCTTGCTGGAAAAATGCACACCAGGGGAAGCCCAGAGGCATCTAGGTCAGGGCAACGATGTCAGGATGATTATAACCACAGGAGGATGGCCACGAGAGGTCACAGTCGTCAAAAAAGTCCAAGTGAGAAAGAGGGAAAATGGTCCAATCTTTACAAAAGGTCCTGGGCTCCCTTCTGGGGTTCAGTCTTTTCTCTCACCTCAGGGTAATAATTCTGAAGCTTGTCAAATACACAGAAGCATTCGGAGGCAGCTTTTAATTACAGCTTATTTATGCAAAGTGCTGCTACCTCCCCATGTATTAACACTATGCAAATGTTCACACCTAACAGTCCTAGGCCTAGAATCAGATGAGCCCTCAAGAAAACGGCATGGAAAAGCCAGACTCAACCCCCTAAGAGCTGTCACCTAAGAGCTGTCTTGCTTCTGAACCATATGTGATTCCCTTTCTGTAACTTCCTGCTGGTGGCAGTGTGGTGCCCACCCCTCACCTTCTGCTGCAGCTCCTCGATGGTCCGGAAGTAGGACTGGTAGCTGGAGCACATCAGGGGCTCCTGCTGCTGGCACCGCTCCTGGATGCGGCTCTCCAGCTCCGCGTTCTCCCGCTCCAGCTGGCGCACCTTCTCCAGGTAGCTGGCCAGGCGGTCGTTCAGGAACTGCATGGTCTCCTTCTCGCTGCCATTGAAGGAGCCCTCGCAGAACCAGCCGCAGTTGCCCACATTGGCGGGGATGTTGCAGGCCCCGGGCAGGGGGATGTTTTGGCAGCTGGGGGCCACGCAGGGCCGGGAGAGGCAGCCGGAGCGGCAGCTGAAGTTGGGCAGGCAGCAGTTGTAAGGCATGGTGCTGGGAGGAAGCAAGGCGCTCGGCTAAAGACAGAGTCCCGGTTCTCCAAAGACCTTGTGGGTCTCCTTCCTCTGGGGAGCATTTATACCCCTTCCACAGAGGGTGTGGACGTGGAAGACAACCCCTTTATTCTTACTTATTTGGTGATTGTCAAAAGCCCTTCCCCTCCACTTGTTGTTTCCTTGGAAGAGTCCCTCACCTCATAAAAGACTTTACTCTGGCTTCTCCCTAACTCAGGACTCCTCTTCTGTGTCGTGCGTCAGTGAAGCCAGAGCTTCATAGTGCAGCTTCAAAGAGCTGGCCTCATGAATACCCTGGCCTTTATTAGTGGGGTGTGGCCGGTCCAGGGACATTACTGTTCCTTTCCTTCCCGGCTTGACAGCCTTGATGCCCTGGCAAGCCTCTGACTCTTCTTGCATAGATAGAAGAGCTAAGCTTTTCTTGCCTATGTATCTTTCGTTAGGTCAAATTTCCAAAGACCAAATTCCAAATTCATGGTTTTCAGAAAGAGTTAAAGCAGAGTTAAAATAGAAAGAGTTAAAATGGAACTGCTAAATTAGCCTGGTTCCTAGTGGCCCTGTTTCCTGATACGGCGGGCACCATCCATAGCCATGATGTCAATTGATTAAATAGCAGATATTCACCAAGATCGCGGTTTGTGCAGGGCGCTGTGAGGGATGGAGGTAAGACCAGAGCAGTGGCCAGAAGAAGCTGGCATTTGTTGAGCACCTGCACAGGCCCAAGGTGGTGCTGTACACTTTTCACAAACATAATCTCATTCACTCCTCACCATGACCCTTCAAGCTAAATGATATTATTCCCTTTTTACAGGTGGGTAAACCAAGGCATAGAGGATAGAAGCTAATATGTTGTAAAGGCAGGATGCCAACACCCATCTCTATTCTTTCCCTCATCCCACGCTGCTTCAATAAGGGAATTACCTCATTCCCTAGCTTCTTCAGACCTCGGTAAGTTGGGAAGGTCTGCATTAGAGGAATTGGAAGAAGCTCAGTAAGAACAGTGTGAGCCAGAAAGTGACATATGAGGGTGGAAGAGAAGCAGATTTTTCCATCATCCTATCCTGCTTAGATGTAAATGACCTACCTCTTTTTTTTAACTTCTGACAAATACCTCTTCTTCTCTGAGCTCTCATCTCACCTTGAACATAGATGGCATGACTTATGTGCCCATGTCTCTCCCTATTTGAGTTCCCTGAAGGCCTGAAGCACATTTACATGAAGGACCATCCACATTTCCTTGAGTGTAGGCTTTATCTTAAGGACAGTGGCGAGCCATTGAAGGTTCTAAGGAGAGGAGTGATATCGTTTTATTCTTGATAAGCTGACTTTGAAGGAACAGGGAAATGTTCAGCAGGTCCTTCATGCTGACTAGAATTTGTGGCAGGTATAATCTTAGTGCAAATGCAAGAGTTAGAGAAATGAGCCAAGGGAGAGTGTACAAAGAGAAGAACAACACAGGGCTGAAGACCAAACTTTAGAAGATTTCCCAACCAGAGAGCAGGAAAAAGAAAAAGAATCGAGGAGAAATGGAGAAATGGCCAGAGAAAATGACGAAAGTCAGTTCATGTAGTGACAGAAGGTAGAGGGGAGAGAGCTTCAAAGTGGACAGGGAGGTCAAAACTCTCAAGTGCTACAAAGGGCACCATGAGATCAGAACCCTGGAAAAGGTCTTAGATATGTTGACTAGCAAGTTTCCAGGACCCTTCCAGGGTCCCAAAGGTGTGCCTATTGTATACTGCACCTGTGCTCTTAAAGTAACACCCACATTGGTAAACTGAGACTTTAAACACGCCAAGTTGAGCAGTTCAGTATTTAGAGAAGTCCTGCCACAGTCAGCTCGTATACCTGATTATAAAGCTTGTGAGTTTGGGTCTTACCAATACAGACTTTCTTACAATAATTAGAGTGTGCTTTAAGCAGTGTAAAGATGTCAAGAGTGTTTGGATCTGACAATTCATAAGAGTATAAGCACTTGGAACTGTCCATGCATATAACTCTACTTCAGTTTTGTTGCAAGGCATAGGATGAGACTTATTTGATAGCCTGAAGAGAGAGGATGAAGAGAGAACTCAGTTTTGTGCCTAGATAAATTGCCTGGGGAGGAGAAAGGCTCCTTACTATCATCCAAGCAAAGGACAGAGAAGAACTCAGAGGATGGTGCTCACAGCAGAGTTCAGGCCTCTCAGCCATAGCTGCAGATCAAAAACTTTGCATTTGACTCTTCCTTTCCTCTGTTCCACCTCTGAAGATAGATCCCAAATGTCAAAATAGTCAAAAGAGAGAGGGAAAATCTTGGAACAGGAGTGAAGTCAGAAATCTTAATGATCATTGCATCCAACTGTCTCATTTTACAAATGGGGAAACCAAGACTCAGAATGGAGAAATGGCTTTCTTAAGGTCCCATACTTAGAACCCAAATCTGATGATTCTCACTACATTCCCAGCCCCCATCACCATGATGAACAATTTCACAACCAATCTAATCTGCCATAAGTTAGGAACAGAAATTAAAGGCACTGAGAAACACACACACACACACACACACACACACACACACACACAATCTTGTTATCCAAAGATGTGGTCTGTTGAGAAAGAGTGAAGAATGAAGGGCAAATGTGGAAATAATGATAGACTTCAGCAATACTCAAGTCGTTTGTTGTCTCCCTGACTTCAATTGTTATTTCTATATTGATGATACAATTACATACCAACACTTTAAAGAACTTACATAATAAAATTATATCCCATCAGATGTAGAATTATATCCCAACATTTGGAGAAACTTAGAACCACAACTGTTCAAGTGATGGTGACCCTACTCAAAAATGATCCACTTACCCAAAATAAAGTACAAAATTATAGTCATAACAAAATTAAGAGCACTATGATTTTAACAATGAAGACAAACTGAGAGATAAAAAAAACACACACACTACAATAATGACACTGGATGCTTTTAAATGGTAGAATTATTAATGCTTTTTTTTCTTATCTGTACTTTTTTGTCTTCTCCAAATTTTTTGAAGATATATATATTACTTCTGCACAGGAAAAAAATAACATTGACATTAAAGATTCCAAAAGGAAATTATTATAAATATTCTAAAGACTTAAAGAATTGTAAATAAAAAAAAAAGTAAGGCTTCTATTCCAACATAATTATTAAATCGCACTTGAACTTGTTATTCTGGAAATAATGCCTTTGTCATGATTGGCATTCACACCCTTGTGATAACTGCTGAGTTTGCCAGTTCCAAAGGGAAGCTATTAGGAAGTGATGAAGGGAAACCAAGCTTCCTATGGGATCAAACGAACTGTAGCTCATGAATTGATTGATGTATGGATCTGAGCTTCAGGTGAAGAGAATGACAAGGGGAGCAAGCCTTGCAGAAATGTTCTGCCAATTGACAGCCAGCCCACCATCCCAGAAGATTGGGGCTTAGGATCACCTCACTAAGCCACATTCTTAGGGTGGATTTCTCACACACATGTATTATGATGAAACTTCTTTTTTGGAAATGGTGTCAAAGTCAGATGAAGTCTAGAATCTTAGAATGTTAGAGCTACTAAGGACCTAGGCAGTCATCTGACCCAACTCCTTCATTGTGCAAATGGGAAAATGTTGACCCAGATGGGGAAGTGACTTACCCAAAGCTCACACGGAGAGTTTATGAAAGCGTCTAAATTGGAAAAGGGTCAATTAGATGAGAGAAATGAGGGACAGGAGATAAGGCTTTTGATCTGTATGAAAGAGTTGGAACTCACACCACTGAAAAAAGTCACATCTCTCAAACTGTATTCTTCATGAAAAGGTGAGCAAAAAAAATAATAGTAATAATATGTTCATTGTCACAGAAAGGTTTTTTTTTAAAAAAGAAAAAGCTGAATTTTCTCTTACTGGCTTCTAAATTTACAACATGCTATGTAAAAGAAGCCAGTCACAAAATACCACATATTACATGATTCTATTCCCATGCAATGTCCAGAATAGGCAAATCTATAGAGATAATAGTGGTTTCCTATGCCTGGAGGGTGAGAGGCAAATCTTGGGTACAAGATTTTGGGGGGTGGGAGAGAAGGGGTGATGAAATGTTCTAAAATTGTGGTAAAGTTTACATAACTATCAGTATATTTAAAAATCATTGGATTATATAATTTATATAAGTGAATTTTATAGAATAGGAATTATATGTTATAGCACAAATTATATTTCAATAAATCTATTTTTTTAAAAAAAGCATTCAGAAAGAGAAAATAGAATAGGACAAAAGCAATATTCAAAAAAATATAATGGCTGAGAATTTTCCATGGGTGGTGTAAAACATGGATCAGTTCTAGAAGCTCCTCAGTCCTAAGTAGGAAAACAAAACCAGACCCACCCCTACACATAATGCAGTGAAGCTACACAGTGCTAGAGACAAAGGGATGATCTTAGAAACAGTCAAAGAGAGGGAGTAATAAAAGGATTACCAACAACAGAATCATAGTTAGATTGGCAATAGGCTTTTCAACATTGATGGCAAAACCCAAAAGACAGTGGCATTTGGGAGGCACCTGTTCCTGACAAAGGCAGCTGCAGGTGACTGTTGATGAACAGTGGTTCCTGCACATCTGGAGAACTGATGAGATGGGTTGGACAAGGGTATTTGTATAAGGCATGGAAGTGGTTCCTGGGAATAAACTCCTCCTGAAGGAAGAGAGGCTGGAATACACCAGCTGGGTCTGGGGCATTCTGCTTACAGCATTGGAGTGTCACTCAGTCATCTCCCAGGGTCTCATGCCTAGAGTGTGGATAAGGGAGCTCTACCATCAATAGTAATGGCGTATATGTTCAGAGAATTAGAGTATGAGAGAACACAAATTTAAGACCAACATTGGAGCAGGCATCATCACAGCAGGGGGAGATGGCATCAGCTTCATCTCAAAGAAGACATAACGAGCAGTTCGCCAAAGCCTGGGACAGTGACCTTGCACAGACCACAGCATGCACAGCTATGGGAGCCATTAACCTTGGCCGGATACCAATGAGCACCAGAAGGAGTAGGGCACGAGCCTAACTGTCACTTTTAGCATTGGCAAAGACTTAATATCCTAATTTGATTCTAAAGAATATTTTGTGGGGAGAGGAAGGGGCCCGAAATCCAAACTCAGTCCCAGTGTTTAAAAAGTTCAAATGAGAACAGAAACATTTGAGGAAAAAAATCTGTTGGATATTACTCTAATGCAAGAAATAGCCCCTTCTGTTATTATGAATTCTTCATTGTTTCCCGAAAGAGAGTTTGAGACATTTGAGGTACTAATAGCATCATCTCTCGTGAGGTGACAGTTTTGAAGGGAATATAAGCTTTGGGTGTTTGTTTGAAATCAGTTTTATCTTCTCATAGTCACAACTGGCATTCAAAGAGTGAGCTCTGGATTCAGTCCCATCATTGCTACTTATGATGCAAATAAGAGAAAAAATCAGTTGTGTAGTTTCTGGTACTTGGTTGTTGTTCAATGTTGGTCCCTGTCCTTCTTGAAAAAGAAGGGAAAAGAAAAAGTGGAACTTTTTAGAAATGGTAACCGTTGTATTTTACTGAGGTCCCATAATGAATGCATTTATCATATTCAGATGAGGCTTCTTGCCTTATAAGTCCCACTGGTTCCTTGCTGGCCTGAGTGAATGCTGGCGCTCATTGTGCTTAATGAATGTTAATTAATGGTGACGAATATCTTTTAGAAGAAGATTACACAGTCTGCCTATGCTTTCAAGTGGCTTTATAAGAAGCATATACACACAGAGCAGACACTTGGAAAAGAATGAATACAAATCGTCTCTGCTTTGCAAGAGGAAAGTTTATTAGGAGCTGTGTAAAGGGATTTGGGGAACTGCAAGAAAGGTCAAACAAAGCAACAGAGAGAACCACAAAGCACCTCGGTTGACACCTGCCTGGCCCCAACCTGTCAGACTGTTGGGTCACAGAATAAACTACAGGAGAGTGGCCCTGAATGAAGAGAATCAGGCGGGCCTGGCCTCAGAGTCAGGCCACACCCTGGGCGTTTGCTCTTCTTCCAGACGATGATTTATAGTGATGATTGGGAGTCCTGTGGTGACAGTTGTCAGAGAAGCAAGGCTGGTCCATTGGTGGTCCTTCTGTCCTTGTGCAATCCTCCTGCTGGCCTTTGGATATCTAGCACCCAACGGTGCTGCAGGGCCCACAGCGGGTTCGGGAGCCACAAGGGGCACAGGGATTGGTGACACAGGGCCCTATGGGCTTGTCACAGGCGTTGGTCGTGGCGCAGGGGTTGCAGGGAAGCCTGGGACATAAAATCATAAACTTGTCAGCATGAGAGAGAATAATAATAAAAAAAAGAAATCAAGGGTCTCAACCCAAGGAGACATGGGAGCAAGCAGAATTTATTCTCTGACATCTCAGGAAACCAAGCCTGTTCCAACTGCTCCTTCTACAAAGCCAGAGATGGGACAGAAAAGAGGGAAGATCCAAGGTACAATCCCAGGCCCTCCTCTGTAACCCTGGAGTTGTGAGGAAGCCAATTTAATCCCTCTAAGCCTCAGTTTCCCCCATAAAACAGTATATAGGTAAGACCTACCATCCGAAATTTTGCAAAGTCCACAAGACTGTATTCATAAAAATATTGTTCGGTGACAAGTGCTGGACCCTATGAATTATTGACTCACCTTCCTGTGTGATTTCAAATGCTCATCTATATGGTGGTTATACTATCCCCACTCTGCCTGTCTCTCATGGATTCAATTAGGATCCATGAAACAATGGTTTTGAGTATTTGGGTTACACCTGAAAGCACTATTCAATATAAATGATGGTTGTTACAGTTTTGTTATCCCTTTTGCTGTGACAGCCAACCCTGAAGGTACAAAGCTTTATTTACCCATCAGCATTCAAACACTCACCAGTGGGGAAAACAGCCAAGTCTCTCAAGTATCTTTTGGGCTGGAAAATACTTTTAAGTAGCAACAAATACCCTCTACTTCTCGCTGCTGTAATATAAAACTCTGGTCCCTGCAGCCATATTGGCGTCTGAAATTTGACGTGCAAAGTCCCCATTTTATCCTTTGATGAATGTTTCTTGTAAGGGAGATGCCTGACAGGTACTCACTTGCAGTCCTCACTCTCCAGCAGGCCCCGGTATGTGTTTATCTCACACTCCAGCCGGGCCCGGACGTCCAGCAGCACCTGGTACTCCTGGTTCTGCCGCTCAAGGTCACCCCTGATCTCAGCCAGCTGGGACTCCACGTTGGTGATCATGCACTGCACCTGGGACAGCTGGGAGCTGTAGCGGGCCTCTGTCTCCGTCAGCGTGTTCTCCAGAGAGTCCCTCTGTGTGGGGAAGATCGAGGAAGTCACAGAGCGGCTCCTTTAATGGGGTTCTCCATAGGGCTCCATGGAAGTCAGATGGCCCAAAGGGCATCCCAGTCGCTCTGAGCCACCAACCTCACACTTCTCACCCCGAGGTCTGGATGATACCCACCAGGTTGTGCTGGGCCTGAAGCTCGATCTCCAGGGCGTTGACCGTGCGTCTCAGCTCGATGATCTCCGCCTGGCAGGTCTGCAGCTGCTCCGAGCTGGACACCACCTGCTTGTTCAGCTCCTGGGTCTGAAACAGCAAAAGGGAGAGGTAGGTCAGACCCTGCCTGGAGGGCCCTGAGGGTCCCGAGTGGCCATGCGCTGAGACGCCCACCTGGGTGGTGTACCATTCCTCCACGTCCCTGCGGTTGGTCTCCACCAGGGCCTCGTACTGACACCTGGTCTCATTGAGCACGCGGTTCAGGTCCACGGTGGGGGCGGCGTCCACCTCCACGTTGAGGCGGTCTCCAATCTGGCAGCGCAGGGTGTTGACTTCCTGATGGAGGAAAGGGAAGGAATGAACCCACAGAACAAGTCTGTAAATAAACTCTCTTTGAGGGAGTCCAATTAGTGGGAAGAGTATTGCACTGAAATTTAGGATTCATGACCAATTGTAAACCTAGCTAAGTTAACTCTTATGGTTCAGGCCCCCTGTCTGAGTCTTCTCATGTGTACCATGAGGCCTCTTGATTAAATAATTGCTAATGTTTTTTCCCACTCCAATATTCTGTCATTTCTTTCTGATTTTCTCTTTGCTCTATTGGTAAGCCTGACATGATAACTGATTTATACTTATTGCTACTTAAATATAGAGAAACCAGATTTAACTCCTTTTATGTATTTCATGTCTTCTATCATCATCTGTCTATTAGGGGATGTTTCCTCTTCATCAAAACACCTAATGTTTGAGACATGCATCTGATTTCTTAGTATTACAGTCAACCATGACATCTGAATCAACCACTATATGAGTTCTTTCATTTCTCCCATTTTCTACATCCATCCATCCATCCACCTGTTTATATGGCTTGGGTTCTAACGTCTAGATGACATGTAACACATAGAAGTTTGTTATCTCCTTCTAGTCTTAGTCATTCATTTGGCATCTATTGAGAAGATAGATAGATTTTATAAAATAGTAGAAAGTACATTAAACATCTTCTCATGGACTTTCGGTCACAGATCTGGCCCTAAGTGGAAATAAGTCAGCTGACTACACTCTTTTAGGTAAAAACATGGAGGCCCATGATTCACAGCCCAACATTCCCCAAGTATGTTTTGAGCAAGCAGCAAAATGTTGTATTAGCTCTAAGGTGCTTAGCAAAGACCTACCTCATCCTGCTCACGGGAGTTAGGGAACTCTCAATATTGGGGTGTTGGGGACTAAAATTCCCTTACCTGCTCATGGTTCTGCTTAAGACAGAGCAGCTCCTCCTTCAGGGACTCCACCTGGGCCTCCAGGTCGGACTTGCACAGGGTCAGCTCGTCCAGGATCCTGCGCAGGCTGTTTATGTCTGACTCCACCAGCTGCCGCAAGCTCAGCTCTGTCTCATACCTTCACGTACAGCCAAAGGTCAAAGGAGATCAGAGAGGAAAAATTTTTTCCAGGCTGATCTAGTCATTCAAGTAAAATTGAATATAACTGGACAAAATTCATTATATTTTGAATATTTTCAAAGTTTACAAATGGGAAAAAATTATCACCGGGCTGAGTAAAAGGACCTATTTCTTCCCTGAGACCCACAAAGAAGGTGTTGTTGGGGGGCCTATGCCCAGTTCTCATCTAATAATAATTGCATTTGTTCTAAGACTCCCATTCACAGGTTGCCATCAACTAAATCCTGTCATCTTGCTTTCATAAGTGAGTCGGTAAGCTCCATTAGCCTGCCGTATGGGTTGTCTCGCTGTCTTTTCCAACCACCCTGAGGAGCCATCTGGCATTGTAAGAAAAGCACTGAGTTAGAAGTCAGTGGGATTCAGCCATGCCGTTATGACTGTGGATAAGTTTATTAACCTCTCTGAGGCTTGATTCCCTCATTTATAAAATGGGAAGCACATTAACACTTCATTGGGGTGGCCTGAAGATGAATGACCAGGTAAAGTTACATTGTCAATGTTAAAGTCCCATAAAAATGCAAAGGATTCTTGTAATTGTAATGGTCACACCTAGAAAAATTGATTGATTCTCTGAAATATTTTGACTCCTAATTTTGAGGTTTAATAATTTTTCTGATGGGCTAATAACTGACTAACCTATACCTAAAAACCTGATTTGAAATTTACTTTTCAATTTGGTCCAGACACTAACTTGAAAAAGAAAAAGAATGGGTGGTTTCTTGCACTCCTCCAAACTAAACTTAAAATACAGAATCTTGGCATTCAGTGAGGATACAAATTGTAATTTAACCCAACTAACCCAACGTAGGAATCCTCCTAACAGCATTCAGACAGCTTCTGCTGGCGTGCTCCCAAGACAGCAGTTGTGACTTTGCAATTTAGCCTGTCCCTTACTAAACAGCTTTCATTATTTAAAAAATCTTACTTGGTCCTGAAGTCGTCAGCAGCCAGCTTGGCGTTGTCAATCTGCACCACCAGCCTGGCGTTCTCTGCCTTGCTGCATAGGATCTGGAGACAGGATTAATTGTAAGGTGAGTTATACTGCGAAGGAATGCTTGTGTCTTGACATGAAAAGGTGTTTTTTTTTGTTTTGTTTTGTTTTGTTTTGTTTTTTACAGGGGGTGAGGGATTGTTTTTTGTTTGTTGTTTGTTTTTTTTAAGTCACATTTCTATCAAATAGTTATGAGTCTTCTCAGATTTCAGTTTGGGGATAAAAGGAAGATTGATAGAACTGAATGTTTCAAAACTAAAACAGTTAAGAGAAATATGCCCTCTGCCATGAATTCTTCTCTCCTTGGTAAGTCTCTAGCTTCCTGTAGGAATTGAATATACTGAGTGTCAAGCTTCACACAGGGGGACCAGCATCCCAGTTTGCTTAGGAATAAGAGATTCCTGAGATGCTAAACCTAGAAAAGTCCCATGCAAACCAGGACAAGTTGGTTATCCTACCCATATAACCCACTTATTCTGGCCCTGCTGACCCATCTGCACTCTCTCGTCATGTTGCCCTGAACAAGACTTTTGCACAAAGCTTCTTCCCATACCTCAATTGCCCTGGAACGCCCTCACCCACCTAGAAAGACCTCTTCCTTCCCTGACTCCTACAAGGGGTCACTTCTTCCATGTGTTCTCACAGTACTTTGCCCTGAGATAGTTAATGCTTCTTATCACCTTCACTGTGGTCATTCATTTCTATATCTCTCTCCACTATTAGTCTCTGAGATCCTAAAGGAAAGAGACCGTCTTACTTGGTACTTCATCCTTTGCTCCAGCATTCTGCCTAGTATTCCCTGAGTGTGGGTAACTAAATGCACATTCTTCAAACCATATGGACCTTTTCTGGCTTTCACTCTGCCAGCACTAATGAACAATGGGCAATCCCCCCTGACAGTCGAGGACTTGTGCAATTAGTATTAACTCCTGTTTATCCTTCAAATCCTGCTCAGATAGTGCCTCTTCTGGGAAGCCCTCCTTAATTTATACCATGTATTAAATCCTGCCTCTATGCTGGCTCTTTACTTATTCTCACTTCTACTCCTGCATTTCTGGCCCTGAATTAATCACCTATGTGCATGTCTGCTCTAGTAGACAGTACAGTGTCTGTGCGTATCAGTAAGGTTTCCTGAAGTCAGTGGCTCTTTTGCTTTTTTTAATTTTTTTTTTTATGCATTCTCTTGCTAAGAACTTTGAAAGGCTTTAAATATTTGAGAATTCACTAAGGAAGTTCCTAGCTCCAAGAAATAATCCAGGTGCATTTTTTTTTTTAATGCTATAAACTCTGAAAAAAAAAATCAGAATATCGTAATAGAACTAAAGAATCAGATATCCTGGTTTCGGGTAAGAAGCAATATAAGGTTGCTTTGGCCTAATGCCTTATCCTCTCTCTGGTCCTTCCTTTGTGGGGCTTCCCCAATAGGTTTTTGAAGACTGCTTGATGGGTTGTACCTAAACCGGTGAAATCTATGTCTTTCTCATTCTCAACATTCGCTTTGAACCGTCTTAGATCCATTCAGAAGTGAATATGTTTTAAGTTTGAGTTAATAGCTAATCTGGCAGTGTGGTGCCCACCCCTCACCTTCTGCTGCAGCTCCTCGATGGTCCGGAAGTAGGACTGGTAGCTGGAGCACATCAAGGGCTCCTGCTGCTGGCACCGCTCTTGGATGAGGCACTCCAGCTCCGCATTGTCCCGCTCCAGCTGGCGCACCTTCTCCAGGTAGCTGGCCAGGCGGTCATTCAGGAACTGCATGGTCTCCTTCTCGCTGCCATTGAAGGAGCCCTCGCAGAACCAGCCGCAGTTGCCCACATTGGCGGGGATGTTGCAGGCCCCGGGCAGGGGGATGTTTTGGCAGCTGGGGGCCACGCAGGGCCGGGAGAGGCAGCTGGAGCGGCAGCTGAAGTTGGGCAGGCAGCAGTTGTAAGGCATGGTGCTGGTACAGAGCAGATCTCTGAAAGTCAGTTTCTTTTTCTCTGGTGTAAGCCTTGGTCCCATCCCAAAGCTTTATATTCTGTCAGCAGTGGGTGTGGCAACCACACACTACATTACCCCCTTTTACCATGTTTACCAATTTCCATTTGTTTTTTAGCCACCTCACATACGTCCTTTACCCTCATAAAAATATTTTACTCTGGCTTCTTGCTAACTCAGGACTCCTCACCAATCGTGCTGGTTGGTTAAATACAAGCTTCAAAGTGACCAACCCATTACCGTGCCAACAGCAGTGCTTATTCACAGGGTATTGAGTTAGAGTGACAGCTGTACCCTGTCCCCCAAATTGGGGGTACGTCTGTGCCTCTCTCTTCTGAACAAGGAAAGGTCTGTGCCTCATCCAGCTCATATTCAGTAAGGCCTCTATGAGAAGAGTCATCTAGAGAAGTCCACCTAGAAACCAGACCACTGGGTAGGGGTCCTGAAGCTGAGATCCAAAAGGACCAACGACGCTGTCTATCTAGTGCAATGTCCCTTAGTCCTTCCATCCAGTTCAACTGAAGGCACTGCCAGCCTCCTCCTAGCAGGGCCTACAGGAAGCTCTCCGGGCTCCATTTCTGCTATTACTCAATGTTCATAGAACCTTAAGAAAACTAGCACCTACTCAGCGCAGGACTGTATCATGTTCTTACACACAGCATGACTGTTATTAGAACAGCTCTCGCTTACTGAGCACCTACTGTGTTAAGCATCTCAGATGCGTTATCTCTTTTAGTCCTCACGAAAGCCTGCAGGGTTTGTAGATGAGGACACCGAGCCTCTGAGAGGTTGCCCATGTTCACAGAACACTTACATGGGGCAGACGGCATTCAAACCCAGATCTCTCAGATTCCAACAGCCACACTCTCTCCATCACACTGTCGCCCTCTTTCAGTGTTTTTACTGCTGAGATGCAATCACGCACAGATGGATTGATTTCAATGGGACTTGATCGCTACTAGACAATAAACCCTCCTAAATTAGAATGAGACGAGAAATAAAAGTCTATTCTCTATCAGAGAAGTTTTACTCTAATGGAAGGACGTTTACTAAGTAAGGAAGTGCAACAACCACGAAAAGCTAAAAAAAGGAAACCACCAGTTGTTGTGACCAAGGAATACCTGAGCCCAGTTTTCCAAAGGATGTGAACCTGGAAAGCCACCATTTCATTATGTGCCTAACTGCATCTCGTGACCATCAGTACATTTTGGCAAATGGATGTTCTGCCCTCATGCTGTTTCAAATGGAGATATGAACTTAAATTCTTTGTGTTTAACCTATCAGGGCTCAAAATTTGAAAGATGCTTCTTAAAGTAATTTCTTTGGAAGCTCCATGCTTATTCCTCCCAAATGGACATTACTCAGATCACTTCTTCAAACTTGCATCACAGCCTGGAACATTTCTTTTGCTTGTCTTCATTGAAGGGAAATCTTCATCTTCTGAGGGTGTGTTTACATTTTGGAGCCAGGCAGATGTCATTTGCAACGAAGGCTAGTGAGGAGTTAGATAAACAACCAAACTGAGCAGCATCTGAAATGGGTCAGAAACCTGTGGTGAATATAAAATGATAATGTAGATTTTCCTGGGTGATTCTAAAAGTTTCTTCCAAGCTGGAGCTGCAAATACACTTTCATAGAAGACAGCAGTTTGGGAGAAAATGTGTGACCTCTCCCAGAGTATATGCTTTGAAGACGCTGACATCCTCACCCACGTTCACAGTGTATAACTCGCTGTCCCTCCTGCCTGAATTTCTACCTCTAGAGAGAAGTGGAATACATGTGTGGGTATAAAATTGGTACCAAACTGATTGAAGCCCTATTGGACGAGATCAAATAACTTAAATAGCTGGATGCATAGACTCTTCTCTGTTTTTCTCCCGTTCTTCTATGCCTCAAGCTTCGAAACAGAAAGATCTAGACAATGGCACTTTTTAAAGAATAGAAAACACAACTATTCCCACATTTTGAGTAGAAGTGACCATGATTCCTGCATAGCTATGCGGTCATTAGCTAATAATGGTTGAGAAGACTTGGCTCTGTTGAACAGAATCATTTCAATTAGCTTTCCAGATATTCTGGAAGGCAGTTGCTTTTTGTTTATTCCACTTACTGTGAATCCTTGCCTTTACATAAGCAATGCCATTGTCTCTAGTCAATGACCCTTCAATAAACATGATGAGCAAATGAAATCCTAACAAACAGAAAGATTTTATACCTGCTCATGTAATTGTGGCAGACGCTGTGGTTTTCTAGATGTAAGCAAATTACAATTGAGATTTATTATAGAAGCCAAGGCTATTTTCGTTGGAGAGATCACACATAAACTTGTCACTGGTAGTTAACCATGGAGTAAATTCAGGGCAGATCTTCTGCTAAGGCCATCTTCCCTGTGGCAGAACTTTAAAGGCGTTGGAAGGCCGCCCTTCTCCTCCCAAAACTATTTTCCCTGATGGCCAAATACTGGCACTTGAAATCCTCATCACAAAAATGTAAAATGTATTCTTCAGGAAATGCAAAATAACACATTAGGCCACTTGTCAATTAGTTGTATTTTAATGTGTACAAATGGCAAGGAGAAGCCAGCGGTAGTAGCACACATAGAGCAGGAGGACTGACTTATTCCAAAGACAGATGAAAAGTCACCCACTGGGGAATTAGAAAAGCAGAAAACTATTCAATACAAAGACCAGAGCTTTATATTGAGCCAACCCCAGTTAGAGCTGCTTATAAGGCCAGGATATAGGGCTTGCATAGACTCTCTTATAAAGGCAGCTGTTGCCAATTTGTCAATTGCTCACCCTCTCTACAGTGAGGGGAGGAATTGTGATGGTAATCTGGAAACTAAGCCAACAGCTTGGCTCTGAGAAGAGACTCCAATAAGGTTTCTAATGAGGGACAAGCAGGAGGTAACCTGGAGAATGAGCCAGGTCACTGATAAAATGGACTCAGCAAAGAGAGAACCAGACACCTCAAATTGGGATCCGGACTCTTTCCACAAATCCTCTCAAGAGCCACCATTGTTTCTCTTACATTCGGTCCTGGGCTCCCAGTGAAAATGGAGTCTAGTGAGAGTCTTAAGGGACAAACCAAGTCATAAAAATTCAAAGCTCATAGTATGTTTTTAGCTCTACCCTATCTAGAATAGAGAAGTCAAGATGAATATGAAATGATCCAAAACAATGCAACTTAATTGTCTTAGTCTTCTGGGAAAGCTGGATCCAGAGACCACTCAGAGAAGGCATGAGTACCTGTTTATGTCATTGCTCTGCAAATCAAAGGGAATGGCAGATGCTGAAACACTTTTGTAGTACACAGAGGATAAAGCAAAATAGGTTCATGTTTAGTATAAATGTGTGGTGTTGAACTTTTGCATTAAGTTCACTATCAAGCTGATGATTTGAGATAGATGTGACAGGGCCACTGAAATGTGGCTTTTTTACCCTGTATCCCACAGACCCTGCTCTCTTTCCATTCCCTACTGATCTCTCCATAGCTATTTCCAGTAGATTTGTCATAATTCTCATCTTCTTTCACCTGGATGCTATTGATCATCCTCTCATCAAAACTCTTACTTCTTTTGACTTCTGTATCACTTTAGCTGCTTCTTCACTTCCCTCTGCAACTGCTTGTAATCACATGTCATCTCCATTGTCATCTCTATCTTCAGAGACCCAGCTAAACCAAGGCAGAACCTCACGTCAGAGATTTTGGAGAGACCCAGGCCTGCTCTGTCATTTCTATTAGTGCTCCCCAAGGTTCTTTGTACCCTAACAGCTTCTGCAACAGTCTTAACAGTTCCTACAGCTCTAGCATTTTTATTTAACTCTTCAGCATCTTTCCCAAATCTAGTCTTTTTTTTTTCTTTTAGCTCTTTCCACTGGAGGTCTACTATTGTTTCATTTTCTAAAGCTCAAAACTTAAGGCTCAAAAACTTCATTCATCTTGACCGTAATAGGTATTCAATCAGTACTAGACTTCTCACTTCAAGCTGTGCCTCTGAAATCCACCCCTTCATGCCCCGCCCTCTCCCCAACCTCCATCCACCTCAGTTCTTGTTGTCTCCCACCAGACTCCTGATTGACCTTCCTCTTTTCTACCTAATCTCATCAACTTCAAAGACCCATCACAATTCAACTTGTACATAGCTGCCTGATATATATCATATGCCAGCCTTCCTTAGAAGCAAATCTCCCAGATAACCATTCAAATCACTGCCAGATATGGTCCTACCTAACTACTTTGCAGTTTCATCTTCCACTACCACTTTTATCCTTTGCTCTATGCTAAATAATTGGTCTGTCAGGCTCTAAACACACCTCCCGCTTCCTCATCTCTTTACCAGGCAGTTTATGCTTGGAAAACTCTCTCTGCTCAGACCTACACACACTTGTTTGTCCAAACATATCCCACCAAACATTATTTCAGAATTATGCTAATATCATTCAGTAATAGATGATTGATGTTGGAACTATGGGAAGTATATAGAGGTTTAATATGAATCCTTATTAGTGTTGCTGTTCCTTATTTATTCCACTTACAGTATTCTATGGTTTGCACTAGGTATTGATTAGGAGAAGATAATGTCTCTCTTCAAAGACGTATAGTTAGTGAGACAGACAGACAACATGTATACGAACAGACTATTGGGCTTTCAAAGCCCTGATCGAGTGCTACCTTCTTCTTGGAGCCTCTTTTTATCACTCTCTCACATCTAGGAAATTCACCATTCTTTACTTATACTTTTCTTGAGCCACATTGAAGTTTGTATCTTTTTCTTATCCATTTTAGACTGTAGACATGCTGTGGTCCAGGACTAGAGTTTACTTACTTGTGTGTTCTCAGCACCCCACACAGTACTGGCACACACAATAGATGATTGATTGTGGTTGTGTTGGTCATAGCATCAAATTGAATGGATAATTGAGGTAGTAGTTAATGGACTTGAGAGCTTTAATAATTCAGAGATGAGGCAAGTAGATTGTAGAGTAAGATAAATGTTGAATGAGATTTAATGAACATTGGCCTTTTGGGGAATTATAGGAAATAAAATAATAAAGAGATTATGGAGGAACATTACAGATATGAGCAAAGACATAAGAAAAGGGTAAACTTGAAGAGAGTAAGGTAAAGAGATACATCTGCCTGCATTTAAAGGGTCTTTAGATTATATAATATTGGGCACAATAAGTGGGTACAAAATGAACCAGATAGGCAAAGATAAGTTTTAGACCAATTAAATGTGACACGATGTCCTGATGTCAAGTAAAGCTGTTGTATGAACAAAGACCTGGGACTTGAGCTAAGGTAAGAGTAAGATTTGTGTGTCACTAGCATGGAGGTGCTAATTCTTTGGAAAAGGGATGTGGAAAGTGAAAAAAAAAAAACAAAGAGCCAAGGATCTAGGCATTTTCTCCATCATGACAAAGGGGAAGATGAGCAAATCAGGAGACAGAGGGGTCAGGGGTGTGGGTCAGAGATGTAAAAAGAGGACTCAGAGTGTGCAGGGTTATGAAAATCATTGAAGGTACATTTTGAGAGAAGGGCAGGTATCCATATTGGTGATGCATATGCAGCCGAGATGTTGAGAGGAAGGGTAGCTGATCGTTAAGCAGTTTCTACAGGAGATGGTCTTCACAGTGTAGCAGAAGGGAAATCAAAAAATTTCACAGTGATGAGGTGACAATAGGAGATAGCTATAAGGTTTGGAGAGGATTCTCAGAATTGCCAAGGGCTCTACAACCAAGGCAAGGTGGGCATGTGTTGAAGGCCAGATTTGCTACATGGTCTTCCCTTGGTGGGAACCTCCCAAGAGGACAGCCTTCCCTCATCATCAGTATTTACCAGTGAAAGATGATGGCTGGTTTCATCCAACCCATTTCATCCTCCTAATGAAGGAGTATTTTTATGAAGCAGCCATGAGAAGTACTTTACAATGCATAAATACAAATTAGAAAAACATTTACAATGCCAGAGAAATAAAGTTTATTGGAAAGTAAATGAAGTAGTCTCCTTGCATTCCAGAGAATAACATAAAAACCAGGAAAACAGGAAACACAATACGTATAGGAAACGCCCTAACGTAATATCTGGAGCTCAAATTACAGAAACCTGGACATCCTCAGAAACAGAGAGACTCAACCTTCAATGGGAGGGAGTTTTCTAGACATTGAAACTTGATGATGTGTGCCTTTGCTTGTTGGATCAGGAAAGCATTTTCATGTCTAGAAATATCACAGTTGGCATAACCAGGTTTCTAAAGGCAACTGAGCTCCGGCAAAGGCAGGACTTGGAGACCTTTTTTATGCTTGCTCTAAACAGCTTCATTGCCATCTTCAAAGAGGACGCAAGTATTTAAATTAACAGCAACATGTTTAAGAGCTGCCACAGGGCCCACAGGAGTTTCCACAAGCGTTGGTGGTGGCACATGGGTTGCAGGGCAGGCTGGGAGAACACAGAGATTTAGAATGGATTGGGGGCGGGAGGCAGGGTAATGGAGAAAACCCCAAGGTGCTAAATGAAACAACCTATGAATTCTTAGTGGGTGGAGTTAGTTAGATTCAAGTGTGCTTGTTACCACATCCTTTTCCCTTCCCCAGAATACCATGTGCAGAGGTGGAAAATTGTCCATTTGAAAAATATCTCATGTTCTCGAGCACTCATGGAATTTAACATAATCCGCCATACTCAACAGTTTTTGGCTCCATTGTTAGCTCCTGGAAGCAGGAGATGTATGCCCTTCACCTTTGACCTTCCATACATGCTGAACTGTCACATAGTAGACAGGCAATTAATGTGTGTTATTTGGTGAACTGCAAATGTGGCCAATATGTGAGTGCCTATAGTGCTTGTAGTCCTACCACACATATTTTGCCCAAAATCCTTCCCCCACATACTCACTTGCAGTCCTCACTCTCCAGAAGGTTCCGGTACGTATTAATCTCGCACTCCAGCCGGGCCCGGACATCCAGCAGCACCTGGTACTCCTGGTTCTGCCGCTCAAGGTCACCCCTGATCTCAGCCAGCTGGGACTCCACGTTGGTGATCATGCACTGCACCTGGGACAGCTGGGAGCTGTAGCGGGCCTCCGTCTCTGTCAGCGTGTTCTCCAGAGAATTCCTCTGTGCGGGGAAGATTGAGAAAGTCACAGAGCTGCTCCTTTATTGGGTTCTCCATAGGGCTCCATGGAAGTCAGAGCTTCAAGAGTTAAGGAGAACATGGCCCAAAGGGCATCCCAGTCACTCTGATCCCCCGATCTCACACTTCTCACCCCGAGGTCTAGACGATACCCACCAGGTTGTGCTGGGCCTGAAGCTCGATCTCCAGGGCGTTGACCGTGCGTCTCAGCTCGATGATCTCTGCCTGGCAGGTCTGAAGCTGCTCCGAGCTGGACACCACCTGCTTGTTCAGCTCCTGGGTCTGAAACAGCAAAGGGGAGAGACAGGTCAGACCCTGCCTTGAGGGCCCCAAGGGTCCCGAGTGGCCATGCGCTGAGACACCCACCTGGGTGGTGTACCATTCCTCCACGTCCCTGCGGTTGGTCTCCACCAGGGCCTCGTACTGACACCTGGTCTCATTGAGCACGCGGTTCAGGTCCACGGTGGGGGCAGCGTCCACCTCCACGTTGAGGCGGTCTCCAATCTGGCAGCGCAGGGTGTTGACTTCCTGATGGAGGAAAGGGAAGGAATGAACACACAGAAATAGATCTACACTCCTCCTGCTGTGTGAAAGAGAGTGCAAGCCTGCCAAAAAATGCACTGAAAAGAATATCCTAATCATTCCCAAATACTGACACAGATATTATATAGGAATAAACCCAAATTTGGGTCACATCATTTTCTTTCCCAGAAAACTGAAACCAAGTCACATTTTCTATGAGACCAAGTCCCAACCTTTTGGCATGTGCAGGTCCTTCCTCATTTTCCATTATATCCCTCTAGGCACTGCCTGCACAGCCATACCCATCCATGGGCCGCCATTCTCAAATACACCTCGCTCTGCCACTTCTGTGTCTTTGCTCAGGCTCTTCCCACAGATTGCAACACCCAGGTATTAAAATCTTCCTCCTCCCTGTGACATGCCTCTGAAAGGAGTTCCTTCCCTTTCTTCTTTCAGGCCAACTGGATTGCTCCCTGAGCAGGCTGCTCCTCTGGTACAGTACCACCATGTTTTTCTATGGCTATCTCCCCAGACTAGAGACTAGGCTGTGAGCTCTTTGAAGAGAGGAGCCATGACTCACTTCTTTTTTCTCCCTTCTATCTCTACCACAAAACCCAGGACCTAACAGCAACCAGCAGAGCATGGATGTCCTTCAGCATCTCCAGCACCTGCCAATACTTCTTAGCTCACCTCACTTCATGCTCTGGATAGAGCATCATTATTCCCTGAGCTGACCTTGAGTTCTTCAAAGAAGGGCGACAGCCAGCAATCCTGATGGCAATTGCCTTCTGTTTCCTGATGCTAAAGACTTAGAACTGAAGCCTTTTTCGTTGTTGTTCTCACCTCCTCATGGTTCTTCTTGAGGCAGAGCAGTTCCTCCTTCAGGGACTCCACCTGGGCCTCCAGGTCAGCCTTGCACAGGGTCAGCTCATCCAAGATCCTGCGCAGGCTGTTTATGTCTGACTCCACCAGCTGCCTTGAGGAATGCTCCATCTCATACCTGCATACAGAGATCAGAATGGGAGCAAAAGGCAGGAACAAAGCCTGTCTTCCTGCCCTGTGTCCTGACGGGATCAGCCTGGCTGCCTTTGAACTGACAGTTTTCCATCTCTTCTCTCCCATGTTTCCCATAAGCTCTATGTGGGTAGGCTGGAGAGGACCTGACTCATCTTAACACCAGAAGGCACCCATGGGAACTCCTGAGATGGAGTCTCTCTTCTCTCTATTTTTTTGGTTAATATACCACCAAAGCAACTCATTCTCTAAGAATTAATTTCAATTTATGAATATGGATGTTTAAGAAGGCACTCAGAAAGTCCAATATATTCTGAAGAGCAGACAACATATGCATCTGGATCTCTGTTTGAAACTGACTTTACATAACCAGCCATAAAAGAAGTAAAAGAGAGAGAGAGAGAGAGAGAGAGAGAGAGAGAGAGAGAGAGAGAGAGAAATGGGTTTCTCTTCCCTTCTAGGCAACATCAGGCCCACAGGGCCATAAGCCATAGGAACCTTGGAGGTCACCTGGCTGAAAAGCCTCAACAACATACTTGGTTCTGAAGTCATCAGAGGCCAGCTTGGCATTGTCAATCTGCACCACCAGCCGGGCATTCTCAGACTTGGCACACAGAATCTGAAAACAAGATTCCATGGTGAGGACCACTTTGACTTGAGAATGTCTTAGTGTTCAAAGGCAGTCACCATGCCCCCACAAGCTCCAGACCTCACCTTCTGCTGCAGCTCCTCGATGGTCCGGAAGTAGGACTGGTAGCTGGAACACATCAGGGGCTCCTGCTGCTGGCACCGTTCCTGGATGCGGCTCTCCAGCTCCGCATTGTCCCGCTCCAGCTGGCGCACCTTCTCCAGGTAGCTGGCCAGGCGGTCGTTCAGGAACTGCATGGTCTCCTTCTCGCTGCCATTGAAAGAGCCCTCGCAGAACCAGCCGCAGTTGCCCACGTTGGCGGGGATGTTGCAGGCCCCAGGCAGAGGAATGTTTTGGCAGCTGGGGGCCACGCAGGGCCGGGAGGGGCAGCCGGAGCGACAGCTCAGATTGGGCAGGCAGCAGTTGTAAGACATGGTGCTGGGAAATGTGATGGAAGACCAGACAAGCTGATGAGGGTAGATGTGGGTGAGGTTTGAGTTCCTCCTTCCTTCATGATCCTTTTATACCCTTAATTGTGGGTGGGGGCTTGACATACAGCATAGTTTCCTTTCCTAATGCTTCAGGTAATTTTTTCTCCAAAATATGCTAGTTAGATGCCTCCACAGAGTCCCTCCTCATCTCATAAAATTATTCCATTGAGCTTGTGTCACACCAGGATCCCTTTGGGTGCTAGTGGTTGGTGAAATCAGAGTTTCATCAGATAGCTTCAAAGGAGGCAGAATCATCATAGCCCCAAATGGTTCTCCCCATTACTCAAAGGACAGGACAGCCAGGAACCTGGGGTGGGGTTGTTTGGGACTCCTCACCCATGAAGTTTGCCACTGGACTCTCTAGAAAGACAGTTTAGAGTGAACAGTCTTCTGGTGGGCTTCTTCTCCCAAATGTACCCAAGTTTAAGTGTTCAGTTCAACTTGTCTTTATAGCAGAAACTCATTCTGTATTAGCTGCAAGAATCCTAAGTTTTATTCAGTGAGAGTATCAGGGCTTGAGTAATTTTTCAGCAATGAAGAGACTGGAAATAATTGAGTGGTCATGAAACCAGATGGCTGCTGAGTCCAGGATTCGTGTTGCCTGTGCCTCTCAGCCAACAGACCGACACAGGGGTTGGGATATTTAGAATAAGCATTTATTGTCAGAGCACCAGTGATCTGAGAAGGCAGCAGGTTAACACCTCCAAAACTGCCTTGCCTTCTCAGTACAGCTTAGGGTATTTAAGGGAAAATCTGGGCATTATTTCCAGGGCTATGTGACAGTTCTTGGAGGGTCTGTTGTGCTTCACAGAGCTGTTCCTCTGGCAACATGGTCCTCTGATGATATCAGCAACCCCAGAACAAAGATAGGAGTAGTCTGGAAAGAATACTAGACCCAGAAGGACTGTGATCAGTAAGCATAAGGGCATTCATCATAAGTTTCAGGGCAACTTTCTACAGCAGAAGACGTTCCAAGCTCTGGGTCAAGCCACTGGGGACAATCTATTGTTATGCTGTTGGGTAAGGAAAGGTAAGGCTGGGGACGCTGTGAGGCCTCTACCACAGGAGTCCCAACTGGGTCCTTCTTCACTCATAGTTGGGAAATGAAACCAGCAGAATGGGTTGGAATAGTGCTAAAGATGAGACCAGCGAACTGGCCCACAGACCAAGTTTGACTTGTTGCCTTTTTTTGTAAATAAAGTTTTATTAGCATGATCATGTTCATTCATTTAGGTATTGTTTGTGGCTGCTTTTGTTTTACAGTGGCAGAGTTGAGTAGTTGCAGCAGAGACCATGTGGTTTGCAAAGCCTAAAATGTTCACTATCTGGTCCTTTACAAAAAAAGTTTACCAACCTTCACTAAAGCATCAATCTTCCCAAAGATGAGAAAGAGAAGGAATATATAGAAGGAAATTTATGCTGGGAATAGTCCACAGAGTAAGAGTTCAAGTAGCAGTGTTGACACATAAATATGAAGCAAATACTTCAGACTCAGCAAGAAAGGAAAACCAAAACAAGGTGTTCAGAGCCATCTTTGTATCCATGGTGATCTTATCTCAAAGTTCCTGGAAATTTCTTTCACCTCGTTCCTAGACTTAATCCTCTTTCTGAAAGCACTGAGCATCCCTAGAAGTGTGACTCTGCCAGCCTTGGATGCTCCCAGAACAAGTCACAGCACCCACAAGAATGCAGCTTGACTCTGTCATCCCTAAGAAGTAGACACCACATGATGAATGTGTACCTCTCCATCACCTCTGGGATTAGATGCCCTTTGACATTTCCAAACCCTTAGGAGTCTCCCTCTTGCCTGATAATGAATCTTAACAAAGTAGCTCTCCCCATCTCACCTTCTATTCCCTGTCTTTCTACCCGTTCTTTGTTCTGCACAGAAACAAAATCATAGTTCAGAAAAAAATCTCAAAAGATTATTTGTGGAACACAATATGAGTCATTAAAGAAGGATGTGTCCAGATATCAAAGGCAGTGTGGAAGGAACAGAAAAGCACACAGCTGAACCTAAATGGCCTGTGTTCACATCTTCATTGACGATATGAGCTCAGAGAAGTGAGTTTCTTTTTTGGTCTTGTTTTCTTCATCTCTTAAATTGAATAGATAATAATACTGCCCACCTCACAGCTTGTTGTGAAAGTTAAGTAAGATATTATGTGTGAATGTGGTTGGGGTTGGAGACGATTATGGTTCTGTAAACTTCCTTCTTTCTAGCGTTGGCCCAGAAGGATGGCTAAGAGGAAGAATTTTATGAAAATTCAATTTTGTTGAGTAGACACCTAGGCACATTGCCCATGCCAATCCGATGGTGATCTGACCTCATTCACTTAACCTCACTTGCAAGCACAAAGGGCACAGAACTGTATTTATAAATTAATCAACAAAATGCAAATTTTTAATGTTAACTTGGTAATTGGAATAGGAAGTTGGCAGATGGCTATGGCCTCTACCTTTTCTACTGACTTCCTGATCTTGTAGGTTTGGTTATTTTACTTGGGGTGGTTCCTGAGGAGGACAAGTTCTCCACATGGGGGTTATACTCCTATCAAAGCCTCCTTTCTTGTACTGGGATTGAAATTAGCTACACTCATCCTCTGGGAATCCTCCAGCCTTATATTTCTGTGCAAGAATTTATAATAATGGTGGCAATGATGATGATGATATTGTTGATGATGATGATGATGATGATGATGATGATGATGATGATGTTACCATTTCATGAATACTTATTATGTGCCAGACAAGGTGCTAAATGCAATGACACATTTCTCATTTGATCCTTCCAACAGCTCTATAAGTTTAGCCTATAAAATTATTCCAATTTTACAGATAAAGACAAAGATTAGGAAAGGCTCAAAATCTTCCCAAGACACAGCCAGGAAGCAGAAGAACTGGGATTTAAACAACTCAAGTCTAATTCCTAAGCCTGAACACATAAACACAGAGTAAAGCATTTGGCACAGTCAAGGGGTCTCTAAGCCCCAGAGCTGGGAGGGGAAGCCAGCAGCTGGAGCCCAGGCTGATGATAATGATCCACCTACACAAGGGGAAGGAAATTTTAGATTAATTTTAACCCGTTGTTCCTCTCTTTATAGTTTCTGCTTCTGGTCCCCATTGTGATTCTTTTCCTCACCCCACTCCTTACCCCATCAGTTCTTCAAAGACCTCTCTTCCCCAGCTTTCCTCTTACTAGCTACTCTCTATGGCACCTTCCTGAACTAAGATCAAGTTGCACTCAATAGCTTTGCTCTACTTTTTCATAAATGACTATCTTTTTTCATAATTGGTTGAATATCCAGATTGGAAATTAGATTGTGGGTTTTTTGCATCGAAGCAAATGAAAAGGCACAATGACATGACCTTAGGTGATTTATAATCTAGGAGAAAACCTACCTGCCTAGCCCAAACTCTTAGCCCTGTAAAAGTTCACCTCAGGAGTAAGTTCTATATCCAAATATCAAAGAATTCTATAGCTAGAAGTACTTTAATTTATGGAAAAGAAAACTGAGGCCCAGACAATGAGATAGAAAGATATCAGTAGATCACTTTGTAGTCAGACAATCTGCTATGACCTTTCACATATAGTGTTTCATTCTCACCCCAAAGTACACAGATTCCATTATCATCACTGTGTATCAGAGATGAAGAATATGAGACACTGGGAATAAATTTAACTTGTCCAAATGACACAAGTAAGTAAATTCAAGTCTGCCTGGCCTATCACACCTCATTGTGAATTAGAGAGATGAGGCACTGCCTAGGTCAGGGTGTGTCAAAACTGGGAGAAAATATAGAAATGAGATCGTGAATTTCAATATCAGCTCGGAGTACAGACAGGAAGACACTCCTATGCTTCCTTTATATTGCTTTGCTCCTCATAAAAAGGGGGTTAAAGTGACAAATCTCACAAACTTGTGGTGAGGTGTGACTTTTGGAAGTAATGAAATAGGCTTTTATAGAATAAAATGCTGAGACTCCTGATCAGCCTAGCTTTTCCTGTAGATGCTGACAGTAGCATCAGCCCTCAAAGAACTCAAACAATGATGTTGACCCACAGATTTAAAGATGAAAAAAAAAGTGTTTTAGCTCTAGCCCATAGCAAATATGTAATTTCTAGGGGAAAAGAAAGAAACAGAACAAGAAAAAAATTCTTAGGATGTAAGCCTGGGGAAAGTGAAACATCTGAGAGTGATATGCCCAGTAGGTTAAGAGTTCAGACCAGAACAGCCCAGGAGTCAATAAAACAGGTCACCAAAGAACATTGGACATGCCACCTGAGAAGAGACCTGCAACCCACATCAGAAGATGGGCCTGGAGCCAAAGAGTATCACATAATGCTGAGTAGAGCATAGAAAAACTAGCCCTTCCACCTGGGGAAGACCAGCTCTCAGGTCCTTTGAAGAGGAATCTGCAATGTGGCTATGGAATGTGAGACAAAAGGAAATATTTATTTAAGAGTCAAAATAGAAATGAATTGAGACACACTAACATACTAGTGATGTTTCACGAAGCCCTGTGTTCTATAGAGGAGAACAAAGGGAGTAGACTGTGAACACCATTAGTTTGCCAAGGCAGCTCTGCTTTCATTTGCTGGTAGAAATTTATTTGAAAATAGGATTTGTTCCTGCTTTCCTTCCTAAATTTTGAAAACCAGTAGACTATGGGATGTTTCAATTATCGTTCCTTTAAAAATTTCTAAAATTTTGAGTCTAAAGATATATTTAAAGACTCAAACCAGAATTTTTAGTGAGTCACATTATATCACTTTTCAATAAAGTTTTTTGAAGTCCTAGTTTAAAAAAGTAATAATAATAATAATAATAATAATAATAATACTGAGTAGAACATATACTCTTGGTACAGAGCTGAACTAGAGAATTAAAAAAGAGAAAATGGTGGTGTGAAAAACAACAGGACAGCATATAAATTTCCCTGTTGGGCATGAAACCAAAAAAAAATTTAATATGATCATACTTTTCTAAAGAAGCTTAACTATTTGTTAAGTCAGCAATAATAAAAGAAATGATTAAAACTTCTAATAAAAATATCTTGTTTAAAAGCTTTTCTATAAACACAGTCTTCCATGATCCTCTTGGCAAGTGTATAAAGCAGATAGGGAAGAGATTGTTACCATCACTTGACCTTTGGAGTAACTGAGATTCAGAGAAGCTGTGTATCTTATCCAGTGACAGAGAGCTGATGAGAGGATAAGTCAGAACTAAAACTCATTCTGGTGAGTAGGCTGCGACCTGCTTCATTAGAATTACCTACAGAGCTTCTAAAATTCCCCGTGGCCAGACTGCATCCCAATGAAAGCAAACTCTCTGAGGGCCAGCTCAGTCCCAACATTTTTTTTTTTAAGTTCTCCAGGTGATTCCAAAGCACACACTGTTGAAAAGGCTGTCTTTCCTTCAATGGTCCTTGAATCTTCTTTGAAAGTCATTTGAGCAAATATGTGAGGGATGATTTCTGGATTCTATTCTATTCCAATGGTCTATATATTTGTCCTTATGCCAGCACCACTGTTTTGATTACTGTAGCCATGTAGTACATTTTGAAAGTAGAAAATGTGAACCCTCCAACTTTATTCTTCTATTTTAAGATTGTTTTAAATATTTGGTGTACCTTGAAATCTCATATGAAATTTAAGATGTGTTTTTCTAGTTCTGCAAAAGATATCACTGGGATTTTGATAGGGATTGCATTGAATCTATCGATTGCTTTGGGCTGTATTGTCATCTTAACAATATTAAATCTTTCAATCTACAAACACAAGATGTCTTTCCATTTATTTCTGTACTGTTAAATTTCTTTTGCCAATGTTTTGCAGATTTCAACAGTGTCGAAAGAACTTGATATGCACGTACAAAAGAATGAAGCCTGGACCCTTATTTTATGCTACAAAAATTAACTCAAAATGGATCATTGATCTAAACATAAGAGCTAAAACTATAAATGTCTTGGAATAAAACATAGGTAAAAACCTTTATGACATTAGGTTTGACAATGATTTCTTGGCTATGACACCAAAAGGACAGATAACAAAAGAAAAATTAGGTAAAGTGATTTTTTAAAAATCTTAAACTTTTGTGCATCAAAAGACACTCTTAAAAGAGTAAAAGGTGACCCACAGAATAGGAGAAGATATCTGCAGATCATGTATCTGATTAGGGATTAATATTCAGAATTTGTGAAGAAATACAACAACAAAAATTTTTGTTTAATGGGCAAAGGACTTGAATAGATATTTCTTCAAAGAAGATATACAAAGTATCAATAAGCCCATGGAAAGGAGCTCAATATCACTAATCCAAGCCACAAGGAGATACCACCTCACACCCATTAGAGTGTCTATTAGGAAAAGATACACAGAAAATAATAAGTGTTGGCAAGGATGTGGACAGATTAGAATATGTGTGCATTGCTAGGGGAAATGTTAAATGGTGCAGCCTCTGTGGATAACAGCTTAGTTGTTCTTCAAAAAGCTAAACATAGAATTACCATGTGATCTGGCATTTCTGCTTCTAGGTACACACACAACATAATTGAAAGCAGAGACTTAAGCACATATGTGTATACCAGTGTTCACAGTTGGATTATTCGCAATAGCCAAAAGGTGGAACAACCCAAAATATCCATCAATAGATGAATGAACATAAAAAAGGTGGTGTTTACATACAGTGGAATTTTATTTAATCTTTAAAAGGAACAAAATTCTGATACATGCTACAACATGGATGAACCTTGAAAACATTATACCATCTAAAATAAGCCAGGCACAAAAGGACAAATATATGATTCCACTTACATTGAATACCTAGAACAGTAAGATTCATGCAGACAGAAAATAGAACAGGGGTTACCAGGGGCTTAGAGCAGGGGGAATTGAGAAGTTTAATGAGTACAAGGTTTTACATTGGGGTGATAAAAAGTTCTTGAAATAGGATAAGGGTGATGGCTCTACCACAGTATGAATGTACTTAATGGCTCTGAAGTGTGCAATAAAAATCGTTAAAATAGCAAATTTTATGTTGTGTATTTTTTCCCACAATTTAAAAAATTAGGGTGTTGACAGGGCTATGTTCCTTTCTGGAGGCTCCAAGGGGCAGAATCCACTTCCTTGCTTTTTCAGCATCTAGAAGCCATCTGCATTCCTTGGCTTATGGCCCCCTTTCTCCGTCTTCAGATCTTGCAGTGATGGGTCAAGTCCTTCTCATATCACATTGCTCTGACCTGTGTCCTCATTCTTACTTCCCTCTCACTCTCTGCTGCCTCCCTCTTCCACTTTTCAGAACCCTTGTGATTACATTGGGCCCACTAGGTAACACATGAAAATGTCTTCATTTTAAGGTCAGCTGATTAGCAATTTAAATTTCATTTGCCACCTTAATTTCCCTTTGTGTGTAACCTAACATATTCCAGGTTCCAGAATTTAGAACATGCAAGCGATTATTCTGCCTACCACCAGAACTATTAGTATCACTTTTGTATTACTGTAAAATATGTATGTAAGCAGGATGTGGAATAAAGGAACAAGCAGAATTAGGGAAGACCTCTGGACCTAGCTTGGCCTTAGGTTTGGAAGAAATCACAGACCTGATGGCAAACCATATCGGAGAAGGAATTCCAGGTCAGAGGCTTTTCACAAACCGAGTAGCAGGGTGTGCAAATTTTGAGATTTGAGCTTTAAAAATAAGGGTCAAGGGGAACATTATGGTAGAAAGAATAAATAGTTGCTTTATCAGAAAAAAAAACATACATATACATTTCAAATATTTTTTTTTTATTTCAGTATGAAAGCCTATGTTTCACCAAAGTGGAGTCCTATACCAGCCTCAGGAAGCCTGGGTAATGGGTAGGTTAGTGGGAAAAAGTAGAGACCTGAGTGTTCTCTGATCCCTTCCTATCAAAACGGCCCTCCGAGGCCTTAGCAAGTCGATGCTTATCACTTTTGTGGCGCTTCATTACAGTTACCCATTCTCAATGAACACTGATGTCACCTTCCATACTCAGAGATTTGCCTGCCACACCGGCCTGTGTTCACAGTGCTGGGGACTGCCTTATAACAGCATCACTTAGGGATGAGTTTTTTCCCTTTTAACAAATTGTAAATAACTTGCAGCCAGGACTGTGTCTTCTTTACATGTCTCTTTCCTCCCCCCTATCCAGAGTCTGTGCAGAGTAGGTATTCCACAGGTACTCACTGGACTAAACTGAGAAAGGTGGGAGGATCCAGTGGAAAGTCGCGGGGATCTCTAAGCCCCAGGGCTGTGAGGAAAAGCAAGAAGCTGGAGCCCAGGATGACAATGATCCACCTACACAAGAGGAAGGAGGAAGTCCTGGGCACAGCAGGCAAGCCAGAAGGTTTCTTCATTGGGTGTTCCCGAGGCTGCTGAGACCACCAGTAACCCAGGCAATACTGTGCTGAACCTAAAACTTCCTGCTGAGAAAAAAATGAACTTTCCAAAGCCTCCTCCTCTGACTCCAGCTCATGCCTCCTCATCTCATATTTGGGGACAATCGACTCTAGGAGATATCCGTGTCAAGAGGAGAGAGTGGAAAAACTCAGGAATGGTGAAGGGGAGAGAGGGACCACAGCCCTGCAGCTGCGCTGTCCTCCTTCCTGCCACCCTGCCTCACCCATGGGTCCAGGATGCCAGGCCAGCCCTCTGTCCTCCAGACATGGAACGGCTCCTGTATCCAAGAGTCAGGCTATTATCTGGCCCAACTTTCAAGTGGCTTTTTATAGAGTGCCTAAGTGATGGGTGTGGTGAAACAAATGAATACCAATGAGAAAGGCATCTGCTTTGCCAGGAAAATCAAGTTTATTAGACGTTTCCAAGGAAAGGCCACTGGCACTTGAGAGGGTTCTCTGGACATGCAAAAAAGGAACAGACCCCAATGAAGAATAAGTGGGCAAGGAAGGGTCTGAAATAGGTTGGGTCAGTTTCTTGGCTAAACCACTGGGACAACTCCAGCCATACAATGCGTGTCTTCAGGCCCTTGTGTTGAATGAACCAGGGTCAGGTCAAAGCCCTGGAGCCCCGAGCCCTGTCTTCTTGCTCCTCTGGTTGCCTCTGGTTTCTAGCGCACGGAGAAGCTGCAGGGCCCACAGCGGGGACGGGGGATGCAAGGTGTGCAGGAGGCAGAGGGAGTGCAGGGGGTACAGGGGACACAAGGGGCACAGGGATTAGAGACACAGGGCCCAATGGGCTTGCCACACGCGTTGGTCGTGGCACATGGGTTGCAGGGCAGCCTAAAGAGAGAGAAAAATGTAGAAAGGTGAATTGAGGGAGGCTTAAAATATATGCCAGAGAGACTCTAAGAGTGGAATGCCTGTCAGAACTTGGCCTGACCTGTAACAGAGAAGGCCACAGGCTGACCTGCTGCAAAGCTCACAGTCACCTTGCTCATGGTCTTCCTATCATATAGTGCTCAAAGTTCTACACAGAAACTCTAAAACTCTGGCTTTGACTCCTAATACTCTCCATTCCTAGCTGGTGGCTTCAGAAAGTCCCTCAACTTCTCCAAGGCCCAATTACTTCACTCACAGCATGGAGAAAATACAGACCCAGCTTGTCTGGTCTTAACTGTAAGGCCAGATGAGGTCGTATATGGAAATGTGTCCTCTAAAAAATAAGGTCTAATAAAATGTAAGAAATATCATTGATGTCATGTCACTATTAACACAGTAGAATGAAAAGAACTGGCTGCACGATTTCAGTTTATGTATCAAACAATCCTTGCCAGTTAATGTATTTAATGATGGCCATATTGTGTCTTCTGAGTTCTGTTTAAGCATGTCTGATGTGAAGCCATAATTTCCTTTTCAAGTATGCAGTGGAGTCCAATTGAAATATGATTATGTGTGTGCACAGCTTTATCAGACACCCATGGCTATGTACTCACTTGCAGTCCTCGCTCTCCAGCAGGTCCCGGTATGTGTTGATCTCACACTCCAGCCGGGCCCGGACATCCAGCAACACCTGGTACTCCTGGTTCTGCCGCTCAAGGTCACCCCTGATCTCAGCCAGCTGGGACTCCACGTTGGTGATCATGCACTGCACCTGGGACAGCTGGGAGCTGTAGCGGGCCTCTGTCTCCGTCAGTGTGTTCTCCAGAGAGTCCCTCTGAGTGGGGAAGATCGAGGAAGTCACAGAGCTGCTCCTTTAATGCGGTCCTCCATAGGGCTCCATGGAAGTCAGAGCCTCAAGAGTTAAGGAGAACATGGCCCAAAAGGCATCCCAGTCGCTCTGATCCCCCGACTTCACACTTCTCACCCCGAGGTCTGGATGATACCCACCAGGTTGTGCTGAGCCTGAAGCTCGATCTCCAGAGCGTTGACCGTGCGTCTCAGCTCGATGATCTCTGCCTGGCAGGTCTGCAGCTGCTCCGAGCTGGACACCACCTGCTTGTTCAGCTCCTGGGTCTGAAACAGCAAAGGAGAGAGACAGGTCAGACCCTGCCTGGAGGGCCCCGAGGGTCCCGAGTGGCCATGCGCTGAGACACCCACCTGGGTGGTGTACCATTCCTCCACGTCCCTGCGGTTGGTCTCCACCAGGGCCTCGTACTGACACCTGGTCTCATTGAGCACGCGGTTCAGGTCCACGGTGGGGGCAGCGTCCACCTCCACGTTGAGGCGGTCTCCAATCTGGCAGCGCAGGGTGTTGACTTCCTGTGGATGCAGAAAATGCAAGAGTGACTATCCTCAATGAAGAATGGACTCAAAGAAATGGCATTGCTGATTGAAGCCCTTTCAGTCTATTTCCTTGTGAAAGAAACTTCTAGTGGAACAGTCAATGACATTCAAGACAAAATGATCTGTGCTCCATGTGGCCCAGCTACTTTCTCACCATGACTGTGCCATCGCACTTGGATTCAAAAAAGCTTTGCAAGAATTTGCTTTGACGCCACTGAAGATTAGACTAACGTTCAACCTTCCCAATTTGCAGATTGACTACAGATAACCTCATCATATAAAGAACTGGCTGTACAATTTTAGACTGTACATTGAATAATTCTTGCCATCAAAGAAGAAAATCATGCCATGTTTCCTCACAGGAGATAGAAGGAGCCCCAATTTATTCTCCACCAAGATTTTGAAAGAGTAGAGACTCTGATGCACCAAGCTTGATGTTTTGGCCTTTGGGGGATGAGAAATGACTTTGCACAGCATAAATACAACACAGGGACTCATCCGCAACAGAATTACCAATCACAAGCTGATGGGGGTGCTCTGGGAAACTCAAATGATGCACCAGTTTGAGTAAAAGAGACGCCTCATCTGGGAACATGGATAGGTTTCATCTCTCTATTTTTTCTTTCATCGTGAAATGCTGGTGTTTTTAAAGGATTTTAATAAGGTCACTCTCAGCTTCGTATTCCTGATTCGGCCACTCCAAATCACCAAAGCCACCCTCAGCTCGCGGTCGAATTAGGTTTCTTCATTTCTCATTTCTGGTCTCACCTGTTCGTGGTTGCTCTTGAGACAGAGCAGCTCCTCCTTCAGGGACTCCACCTGGGCCTCCAGGTCGGACTTGCACAGGGTCAGCTCGTCCAGAATCCTGCGCAGGCCGTTCATGTCTGATTCTACCAGCTGCCGCAAGCCCAGCTCTGTTTCATACCTGCAGGAGGATGGAGTCAAAGCGGTAATATGCAGACCTCCACGCCTCACAAGGATGATCTTTGATGTCCCCATTCACCTCGTCTTCCCACCTTCTGCAATGAGTAGGACCAGGAGACAAAGGGTTCTAGAGGCTCAAACAAGACCTTTTATTGATCCAAAAGCAAACAGATTGATTTTAATCCTTGTCTATTTGTGATTTTTTTTCCCCCTCAATCTCTGAAAAATCCTTCACAAGCAGTGGATCAAACTGCTGTTCAGGAAAACTATAGAAACACCTTTCCTTTGGAGATTAAACAAAAGGAGTGAACACCAGTGTGCATTCTGAACAACTCACTTGGTTCTGAAGTCGTCCGCAGCCAGCTTGGCGTTGTCGATCTGCACCACCAGCCTGGCGTTCTCAGACTTGGTGCACAGGATCTGGAGAAAGAGAGGTTGCTTAGTGAGGATTGAAAATAAATATAAAACCATCAACTTCTTTAAAATGGTTTAAAAAGCCACTTTGCAGGTAAAAGGGGGAAGCAAGAGTCATAACGGCCTAGAAGCAAGAAAAACACTTCAGCAGATTGAGAATCGCAGCTAACGCCCTTGCTTGAAGAGGACAGCAAGGCGCCTCACCTTCTGCTGGAACTCCTCGATGGTCCGGAAGTAGGACTGATAGCTGGGGCACATCAGGGGCTCCTGCTGCTGGCACCGCTCCTGGATGCGGCTCTCCAGCTCCGCGTTCTCCCGCTCCAGCTGGCGCACCTTCTCCAGGTAGCTGGCCAGGCGGTCGTTCAGGAACTGCATGGTCTCCTTCTCGCTGCCATTGAAGGAGCCCTCGCAGAACCAGCCGCAGTTGCCCACGTTGGCAGGGATGTTGCAGGCCCCGGGCAGGGGGATGTTTTGGCAGCTGGGGGCCACGCAGGGCCGGGAGAGGCAGCTGGAGCGACAGCTCAGATTGGGCAGGCAGCAGTTGTAAGGCATGGTGCCGGGAGGAAGCAAGGCACCCAGCTAAAGACAGAGTCCCAGTTCTCCAAAGACCTCCTGGGTCTATTTCTTCTGGGGAGCATTTATATCCCTCCACAGAGGGTGTGGACATAGTATGTAATGTCTTTCTTCTTTTTACATCTTCACTGCCTTTCAAATGCCCTTCTTTTCAGTCTGTTATTTGCTTTCCTCAGAAGAGTCCCTTGTCCCATAAAATCTTTTACTCGAGCTTCATGCTAAGTCAGGACTCCTCTTCAGGCAGTACACCCATGAAATCAGAGTTTGTGGTAGACCTTCAAAGAGGCCACACAGTCTAGCCCAAGTAACTGCTCTTGTTAATTGGGAGTTGGCCCATCCAATGACATTCTTTTGTGTCATGTGATCTTATAAACCCATAATCAGACTCATCCTCTGGGCCACTTGGCATTTCTAGGGAGGGACTGAGATTGAGTCAGGAAGGAAGTTGTATGAAGTGGCAGCAGTGAATTTTCTTTCCGTTTGCTTTAAGAGAAGAATCCTTCAATACCGCAGCACTTCAAGCCTTGGAAGCCTCAAGGTTGACAGGGACTGATTTGGGCCATGGCTGAGAAAGATGGATAGCTTTTTGTATAACACCTCCTGCATTTCACTTAAAAGAATTGTAGAGAAATTTTAAAGATAGAGGCTTTGATAATTAGTTTGAGAATAGGAGAGGTTCTGGAGGAAGGAATGGTTTCAAAAAAAAATTTGAAAAAATGCACGTGAGAGATATATATAAATGCATTTAAACTACCTAGGAAAAGTATCTGGAGGCAAGGGAGAGAGAAGGGAATAAGGAAGTGCATGTGAGGCTTTTCTACAAGGATGTCCTTAGCATTAGAAGGGAGTGAGTGGGTGATTGGAAAAGCCAGGAGATAGCCCAAAGGGGCCTTCACAAGCATGAAAACCTTTGAAGGTACTCTTAAAGCTTCATGTGAATTGATCTTATATTCCATAATATACCCACACTGAATTTAACCAAAAAAAAAAAAATTGTTCCAAAACTATCAGGTAAACTGTTCAACATTTTGCCAACTCTACGTGAAATTGATATACCAGGGATATGTACTGATCCTGTGTTGGGCATCCCATCCTCAGCTTTAGTGTGTTACACAAAACTTTTGGTTTAAGAACCAAAGGTAAAAACGTACCAAGGAGCGCTCTGTGGTCATGTCACTGAATCCAAGGACCTGGGCACCAGGAGAGAAAATGCTGAGACACAGCGTAAGCAGGGGACTTAGCAAAGCAAGCTTGGAGTATGTGGGGTTGGTTTCAGAGATGAAAGAAGGTACCAGGAGGTCTGGGGAGGCAGTGGCCAAAGTTGTGAATATATATATATACAAGTTGCATAATTATAGGCATCACTGGGTACCACTTGCATCTCTGGTAAGCAGCACCCCAACCTCCACTGTGGCTTTGACTGCCAGCCAGAGCAGCAATTTAATTGACAACTTATTGGAGTCCTTCTCCCCATTGAGCTTTCATGATAATATTCATGCAGCTTTCTGCTCAAGTCTCAGATAAAAGGTCCTTCCTCTACCCTGTCCATTATTGCCGCTTATTATAATGCCATTAAGATTCCCCATCATACTACAAAGGAGCCCCAGAGTTATAATAAAATCAAAATTTCTTTGTTTTCCTCCAAGGCAATTAAAGTGGGGAGAAATAGGTGGGTCCAGACTCTCCACAGGAAGGACGCAAGGCTGGGCAGCGGCAATCAGGGGGAAGCTTCTGTCCCAATCTGGGCTTGGGACAAATGGAAAGGCCTGTGAATCAGACTGATGGGGAATCTTAATGGCATTATAATAAGCGGCGATAATGGACAGGGTAGAGGAAGGACCTTTTATCTGAGACTTGAGCATTTGCTCATCGGAAGCAGCATAGCATGGTCCTCCTGCTTCATGGCTCTTGTCAGCCTGCTCCACAGCACTGGCTATTTTCTTAGTCGTGCCTTTCTTGCCATCTGGGGAGGTTTTCTTCTGAGCCAGACTAAATGCCAGTAGCATCCTCTGAGCTCTTTGGTCTAATCTATTGACTGAATAGCTAACCTCATGTAGGCTTTAGTCAAAGGAGAATGTTCAGGTTCTAACTATGAGAAGATTCAAGGATTGGGTTGACAAATAATCCAAAATAGAATTTGCATACAATGCAGAGAAATCAGAGCAATGGAGACAGGTGGAAACAGGGAGAGGTGTGTTTATAAGAGACAAGAGCTTGAAGAAGCAAGGAGGAAACCTGGAAGGAATAATCAGAACCACCTGGGGCCACGCGGATCAGAAAAGTGAGCCCATCTTCTCATGAGTGAACCTGGAGGATGCAAAGCTAAGAAGTAGCCAAGACAAGCTAAATTGATGGATGGAAGCATGGCCCACCCTGCTGAGAGTCCAATAAGATGTAAGTGAGGATGACTCAGAAAAGATCTACAGACGCGGGACCACAACTCATGAGGCCTCTGAGAGAACTGACATTGTTCCAAGGTGATCAGACCAGAGCATCACTTCCATGATCCCATCTGAGATTTCTCTGTGGCCAAGAAATGCACCATTGCCTATACCCAGGCAGTATAAAGTCAAAAGGAGGGCAAGGCTACCTGTTCCTGAACAAATAAGGAATGTGGAGAGTTAAAGGAAGAAAAACCAGAGGAAGTCCGACCTGCACTGGCTGCAGGTCATGGACAATCACAGCCACACAGAAGATGTGGGAAACAACAGGTTACCCCTGTCACCTGGAGATTCCTTTTTTCCATGAAGAAGGGGAAATGGTACAAGAATTCAAGATGGAGACGGCAGATGGACTGGCTGGTGAGTAAACATAAAGCTCTTGTCTCTTGTAAATCTAGCCTCTTTCTTGCAGTGTTTTCAAAATGTCAGTTGGCTTGAGTGAATTTGCTTCTGGAATTCATGGGGGAAATGGCACTCTAGCGTTATAAGTTCTCCATGACCGCCCACGCGTTAGGAGTAGAACGTATGTACTCTCTTGATTTCCTAATTGAAATAGCTGCAAATTTTATTCATTCCGAGCGAAACTGAGCAGTCAGTGGACTATCAAACCCACTTTCATTTTCAGTTTAGTTTTATTCCAAATACATTAATTGAGCAGCTTCTCCTTGCTGTGCATGGAACTAAAGTGAAAACTAAGAATCATCATTCTGGTAGAGCATTATCTTTTTATGAACAATTCAGGCTAATGCAGGTCCCTGAAATATTCAAGAAGTAACAAGAAGGTAGGGAGGTGAGATATTTAAAAAGTGTAAAATGGGCATTAGAAATAGGTTTGTGTTTAATGTAATTAGAAGACTGTATGAATGGCATTAAAAAAACACAATCATTTGCTGAATATCTACCAAGTGCCTAGTATATTACCGAGGCTGGGGACAGAGGGACAGGGGATGGTGGGGAGATGACATGCCCCTGCCCCCTGCAAGCCCTCAATCCTACTAAGCAGACAGACTGATCAACAACTAACTCTAACATAATGTAATATAATTGGGCCTTTTACCCCCAAAAGTTTCTTTCTTCTCCCTTCCACTTCTTTCCAGTCCTATTCCTGTCCCAAACCCTAGTCAGGGAGTTTCATCTCAGCCAGGGAGTGAGGGATGAGGCTGTTTCAGATAATTTACCCATATCCCAAAGGAGGTGTGTTGGAGACCCCACCACTAAGTGACTCAGAGGTAGGATTCAAACGACTGATCTTCTTAGAATCTCAATCTCTTTAAGAATCTTTGCTTCAGCAAGGCCTGGTAATTCATCGTTTTGATATTCAGTTCTCGTTGTTTGGGAGATTACAGGGTGGTAGTGGTGATTCCCCATCACTTCAGCCCTGAGGTATCCCCGTCTGTGGGCACCAAAATGAGTTTCAAAGCAAGTGAAAGAGGCTCCCGGAGAGGAGGCTGGGACAGAAGAAAGAAAAGAGGCAATGCTAAACCAAGCAAGTCAAAGAGGAAATAGAAAAGGGAAGGAGATTAGCAGAAAGAAATGAAGGTGACACCTGCTGGTGAGCATACACAATGCTGCCACCCTCCGGGTAAGATGCCAACTGAGGGGTGGAGGCATTTTGGTGGAGAGATTGGGAGGCCAATGTGAATGACTGAGGGACACGTTAAGGATATCCGACAACCAGGAAGGGAGTAGGGGGAAGGAGGCAAGAAAGATTTGGGTACAAAAACCAGCATAAAGGGAGAGCCTCAGCTGAACGAGGCCAGGAGACAGCCAAAGGTCAGAAGCTCAGTCTGAATGTGGTTGGGTAGAGAGGATATTGCAGGGTGGGATAAAGCACGAGGAAGATGATCCTTGGGAAGAGTCCCAGGGCCTGGAATACCTTTACCCTCAGCCACCCTTCCCCCCAGCATTGATTATGGGTCTGAATGTGAAGTGTTATCCAAAAAGTGCTTTGTAAATGGTGAAATGATAAACATATGTAAGGACTTCTGACGATTTCTCCTCTCTTCCTCAATAGCCTAAGTGGTTTTAATGGCAGGGAATGGGTTGATCGTCTTTGGTGATTCCCAGATATTAAAATTGCCAAGGTCCTCAAGCTATTTTGAGAACTTTCATTCCTTGTATCACCTTTTGTGGCATAGAGTCTCAGAAATAGTTGCTCTAGCATAAACATTCTCTTGTTTCCTTCAAGGAAAAAGAATCAAAACGTTGGGGTAATTAAGGTTCTGTCATCCTGCTGACACAATCTGAGACTTGGCCTCTGTAAAGCACAGAGGTTAAGAGCATAGTCGCTAGAGGCAGACTCCCTGGATTTGAATCCTGGCTTCACCTTCTAGTTGCCGAGAGATCTTGGGCATGTTACGTAACCGCTCTGAGCCTCAGTGTCTCATCCACAAAATGAAGATAATAAAAGCGTTGGCTTCATAGAATTGCTGTAAGGATTAAATAAGTTTATGCATATAAACTTATCTATAACTTAGACCAGAGCCTGGCTTATAGTAAGAGTTCAATGAATTTGAGCTTCGATTAAAATTATGATGATGAAGATATGTGGTGATGATGGTGATGATGGTGGTGGTGGTGATGATGATGATGATGATGATGATGATGATGATGGAGGAAACGATGATTGTGGTGTTGGTGATGATAATAATGGGCTGTTTGGTTTCCAGGGAAGCTCTTCACACCTTTCCAGGCATAAAGATCCCCTCTATCCAGCATTTTTTCCCCGGGAACCCAAACCACTTCACACACATACACATACACAAACAATGTCTCATCAAAGCCAATCTTTCAATGATAAATGACAGGACATTGGATGTGAACTTAAGAAATATGGGTCAATCACCCTCGGGCTCCATTGACTCATTTCATGTCAACAAAAGAATCCCTCAATCACTCAATGACTCACCTTCTCTCCCTCTCCTTAAATGGGAAGAAGAATTCTTGCCTACCCTGTCATGGTGCAAGAATAAGTGGGTTTATTTTGTGAGACAACTTTGAACTTGTTAAATGAAAGGAGCTATTTAAGTACAAAGAAGGAGGTAAAGGTGTTTGGGCCAGGTGCTAAATTAAGACTAATCAAAATTGTTCTTTCTTAATGGAACTTACTCTTGGGTAAGTGACTCAGCGGTGTGTTACCTGTGCCCAAACACCTCCACCACTTGGGAAAAAGAGCAGAAGCACAGTGGAGGAGCGGGGAGGTGTGAGAGCTTCTGATCCTTCCAGAGCCTCCCTCAGGGGGAGTCCTGATGCCTCCCAAGCAAATCAGTTCTGTCTACACAGACAGTGGCCAACAGGTAAGATTGTGGGCTTGAGTGCAGTTGGAGGCAGAGCATCCAGGTCCTGGCTTTGCTCCCTCTAGCCCTGGAGCTCGGAACTGTGGTCAGTCCTGCACCAGGACTGGCTGGATTCAACAACCATCAGCTGAGACACTTCGTAAATGTCTCAGTGAGCTACTTTAATTTGGGGGGTTCACAGAGCAGAGAAGGAGTCAGTTTGTTGGCTCCACTTTAATTCTTGTGGTTTTACTGACGAATAAGACCTAGAAAGCAAGGACTCATAGAATTTGGGGGCTGGAAGACCCTCTATAATCATCTTATCCAAGCCCATCAGATGCTTGAGTCTCCACCTCAACATCTCTACAAGGTAGTTGCAAAGGCCCTGCTTGACTATCTCCAGTGATGGGGAACTGTCTCTGGCCAGTTGTAATTCTGCATTCTGGAAATGTTCTCAGCCATGGCTGCCTAAATATGGAGCTTCTGGTCCATTTGTTTATTGCTTGCAACTTTTAAGCCTGTTAGCTGCCAGAAGGCCTTGTCAGTGGAGCCTGTGGGGAGGCTGGAGTAGATCAGTTTGATTGACCCTTTCAAGATTGATAGTGTGACAGGCTCAGAAATATCCATTTTTTAACGTGTCCAGAATTTTGCAAAGTGCCAGGGAAAGGAGCTATCATGATGGTCTGAAGGATTTCCCACCCCTGAAACCAGTCAGGAGAGCAAGGCTAACCCCTTCTGCAGAGTGTCTGGCCAGTCGGGGGATCATTTCCCAAATAAACTTCGTAACCCAGTGGTTCTCAAATTTGAGGGCACATGAAATCATCTGAAAGTCTTGCTAAACCAGGCTACTGACTCAGAAAGTCTGGAGGTGGAGCTCAAGAATCATAATTCTCAACAAACTCCCAGGTGATGCTGGGAGGCCCACAAGTTAAGAACCACCACCCTAAACCTTCTCATGTTTAATTTTTTTTCTCCTCCAAAGCTTTCAACATATGGGCTTTGGATCTAGTTCAAAGAGACTGAGGTTCAAGCCTTGACTCAGCCACCAGCTGAGAATAATAACAGCCGCTCCCTCTTTGCAAGGGTGTTTGTGGGACCCTGGTCACAATGTCTGTTCACAAGTTCAGCACAGGTCTTTGCTCCTAAGGGGCATGTGATCACAAAAACTTACTTTACATAAAGAACTCTAGGGAGACCCAGAAGAACCTCTGGCTGGAGCTTTTTCTTTGCATAAGGACCAAGTGGCCTCATCCAGATAAAAGGCGAGGGGGGAGGGTTATTTAGTGTCTGTATTTTTAAAGCTCTGTGAACCTGACTTCTAAATAGGTGTAGTCAGGTCAAGAGCCAGCTGTCTCTCACCTGTGCCATTTTGCCACAGTCCCATTTTAACCCCTGTCGTCCCATTTTAATTGGCAATCTCCCAGAACCACTCTGGTGAGTGATCCACAATCCCTGCTTCTATGGAAAAGCTGGCTCAAGGAGCTCCCAGTAACACTGTCAGCACAGGATGGAGAAACTGAGACCAGCAGGCACTGGGCTCCTCATGCTGCAGAAGTGAAGTTTATTAGTAAAATATAAACAAGGTTACCTGCCGTATCTCAAGGAGACCAGGAGGCAAAGGAAAAGAGAAAATAGGAGAGAAAAAAGGAAGCACAAATCCAGGGGCCGGAGCTGAGATGCCAGATCAGAAAGCCCAAAAGAGAAGCACTGCCTGGCTTCAGTCTCCCCAGGCTGGCTGAGAAAATAAGGCTCAGACGGCAGGCCTGGTGGAGCCAAAGAACTGTGACATTTCCCATCTTTCAGGACCCTGAGCTGAGGAATACATCATTGAGGTGATGAGCAGGGCCCACAGGAGGCCCAAGGAGGCTGTGAAAGGCAGGAAGAGCAGGAGGTACAGGCTGCAGGGGCTGGACCGAAGGTGCTGGAGGCTGGGGTCGCACATGGGTTGCAGGGAAGCCTGCAGAGGAAAAAAAAAAAGGTTTTTAACAGTGGCATCAGAAAGTGCCTGGAAGACAAAAGCATATAGACACTTTAGACTTAGAAGAGCAGACAGGGTTTTAGAGCTTGACAGTCCCTCTATAACTAGAAATGGTTGGTGACTTGCCCACAGGGAAGTTGTGACCCGAGTTCAGCACACGCATGTGCAAAACCAGTGTTACCTTCCATGTCGAAAGGCACACGGCCAAGAGAAAGGCAGAAAGGCTGACAGAGTAAAATAAGGCCAGATGTCGGCCACACTCTTAATTTAAACACGGCCCCCTAATCTTGTTCCTTATTGCTTAAAGGTGTATAGTTTCCATCTTACCTTTTTCACGGCCTATTGAGGAACTAAATAAGAGAGGAGACCTACATGCCATGTGCATTATTTTTAAATGCTGAGTTTCAAATTCCAGTTACCAAAGTACTTCTTCCAGAGAGAATTTAGCAAAGCTCGCATGCACTGGGCTCTCTATATTGTACCCCTGTGGGAGCAATGAGCATCTGGCAGAGTAACGTGGTCAGCATAGTGGATAGGATGAGCTGAAAAACTCCCACACACCCTCCTCTACATCTAGGAAACTCGCTAGGCTTCCTGGGTGACAAGTTTGTCCCCAGTGATTGGGTCTGTAATGCCAGCCCTTCCTTTTAGGTCATTGCCAATAAAAGGTGTCTACTTTTACACGTGACATTGACACAGACATCAGAGGACATACTTGCAGTCCTCGCTCTCTAGAAGCTTCCGGTACATGCTGATCTCGCCCTCCAGCCGGGCGCGGACGTCCAGCAGCACCTGGTACTCCTGGTTCTGCCGCTCCAGGTCAGCCCGGATCTCAGCCAGCTGCTCCTCCACAGTGCTGATCAGGCTCTGCATCTGGGCCAGCTCGGTGCCGTAGCGGGCCTCGGACTCACACAGGGAGTTCTGCAGGCAGTCCTTCTGTGATGCCAAAGAGAAAGGAAGGCAGGTTAAAAACCATGGACTCCTGCCTTTGGGCTCTTCAGTCAGACCATAACACTGCAAGGCATTGCCGGGCCCAGAGAACAATCTAGCTCCTGTTCTCCAGCTGGATGAACCGGCAACATGCTATAAACCTTAGGATATGTTTGCAAAGTCTCCCTCATCTGAGTTAATGTTCATTCCTCAGCATCCACATTGATGAGAATGTTCAGTGCCACAGAGGCGAGGCCAAGGTTGAAGCTGTGTCCTGATCTGTGTATAGGGGAGGCATGTACTGAATGAGAAGTGGTTGCCCAGCTGAATCACAGTTCCATGCAAGCAAGGGAGCTCACCAGTGTGTGCTGAGCCTGAAGCTCCACCTCCAGGGCGTTCACTGTGCGTCTGAGCTCCAGGATCTGCGACTGGCAACACTGCAGCTCCTCGGAGCAGGACGTGGCCTGCAGGCTGATGCCCTCGGACTGAAGCACAAGTGCACAGAGACACGATCACCTCCCGGCCAGACAGAAGCTGGGCTCCCCCCGCTCTGCGGCATCGCCTCACCTGAGCTTGGAACCACTGCTCCACATCACGCCGGTTGGTCTCCACCATGGCCTCATACTGGCACCGCATCGCCTCTAGCACCCTGCTCAGGTCCACGGTGGGCTCAGTGTCCAGCTCGATCCGGAGTCTGTCCCCCAGCTGGCACTGCAGGGTGTGGACTTCCTGCAGACATAGGAGGAAGACGTCCCATTCCTGGGCCCCCACTGCCCTCCACCCAAAGCCTCACCTCCCACTTCCTACCCTCCCCAGCTCCTGTATGGGTGAAGAATGTGCTCCCACTGGAGGCCACAGCTCCCTTTCATAGCTTGTGAGGTTTAACTATGAGGCAGGACCTACAAAGCTTCCATCTCCAGCAGGAAGAAGAGCCTTATTTCTTCCCCAAAATGAGCCTGAATTCAACCCCTAGAAGTCTCCACGTGTCGCACAAAGAACCACACACCTGCTCGTGGTTCTTCTTAAGGCAGAGCAGCTCCTCCTTCAGGGACTCCAGCTGAGCCTCCAGGTCACACTTGGCAAGTGTGAGGTCATCCAGTACCCTGCGCAGGCCGCAGAGGTCGGCCTCCACCAGCTGGCAGAGCGAGTGCTCCGTCTGGTACCTTTACCAGGGCAGGTACAGGAGTCAAGTTTGGAGAGCTGAAGAGGCCCCAGGACATGACTTACAGCCATAAAACCACTGGCTTCCCTCTGCAGCCTAATTGTGAGTTGGCATTTCCTGTGTAGCAACAGGGCATCCCCCATGCATTCAACACTATGCGCCTAGGATGAACTAGGCAGAGGGGCCGGTACTGAGGACACTGGGATAGATGCATGGCCAGCGCCTGCCCTCTTGGGCTGCTGGCCAAAGGGATAGGGGAACAACAGAACTCAGGCCATTGTAATGCAGTGTGATCACTGCACATCCTCTTCTACTGAGATGGACTCTGGAGTCTCCCTCAGATTAGAAGCCAGACTCCCAGAATGGGAGGAAGAAAATAGCTTTCTTTAGCTCTAGAGGAATGAGGTTTCCATGACACCCTGAAGAAGACAGTAAAGCCCGATGCCCCTTCCTGACCCCGGGTCAGACCTTCTCAGGTGGTACGAACTCTTTGACCTTCACATGCCTCCATGGCAGACTGTGAAGCATGACTCCCGTCATGAATCATCAGTGCTCGCAAATTGTAGGAGCTGCAGTATGGAAACATATCCTCGCTGAGGCAGCAGAGTTTCATATTTAATGGCCTCCGGGTAAGAAGTTGAGGGCCAAGTTCCAGTTCTATCACTCAGTAGCCTATCACATGTGACTTCTGGCAAGTCACTTCAGTGCTCTGAGTCTCGGTGTCCTCACAAAGTGATGCCATCACTGCCCTGCCTGCCTCATGAGGTTCTTCTTACAACAGAATCAAGTAGTTGATTCTAAATCCTGTTGTAAACTATAAAAGCTAAACAATTGCGAGGAAGTTCCAAGATCTTTGGCTTAATGCCCTTTATTTTCTCCTGCTGGAACTGTTAACTTGAGTCTTAGTCAATTACATCTCTGATGCCAGCCACCATAACAGAGAAGAAGCCAGGAGAGGCATCTGGCTCCTCCCTCTCCCCATCCTATCCCAACTCACTTGGTCCTGAAGTCATCTGCCGCCAGCTTGGCATTGTCCATTTGCACAACCAGCCTGTTTTTCTCTGATTTGATGCACAGAATCTGGGGAAAGAAAGTAGGCTGTGTGATTCACTGTCCTCAGATCGTCTGTGGCCTCAGGCCAAAGGAAGTTCTGGGGTTCGAACTGCAACATCCCCTTGTAAAACACGAACCCCCAAACATGTAAGAGATGCTTGTGTGGTGCAGGAGGTGGGGTGTGTGAGAGGGTGCCTGGCTAAGGGTGAAGCTGCAGAGTCAAAGGAACTGGGAGCTGAAAGGTAGTAGTAAACCGAACATAGAACAAAGACTTAATTTCATTTGCCAGATGTGATGCTTAGCCTGGAGGCAGCAGAGTACTCAGGAAATTATGATGCAGAGCGGTCCCTGCAAACCCTTACAAGATGATCTGGAGTCTAGACCAGACAACGATGGCTGGTTATGAAAGTTTTAGATAAGATAAGATCCATTCCTAATAAGAAATCCTTTAGGCTGGTTGCTCACCCTCCCCAAAGGTCTTCTCTGAATCCAGCCAGATTTCGGTGCCCCTCTTCTGACATTCTTTGTCTTTCTGGCTCCACGATGAAGATATGGGTTTTTAAGAAACCCTGGCTTGATAATCAAAGGGGGCAGCAGTTATGCATAAGAGGCAAAGGCTACCGAATGATACACACTGTCTTTTAAAGGACATTAGAACACACTCCCGCACCAGAAGTTTGGCTGCACTGTTTTAGAGAATGTAATTTAAGAATTGTAAGTACTAAAACTGAGTAAGCATTAACTCAGAAGTCTGGACAGTCAAATTCTATATTGCATCCTTTACACCTCCCCATTCACTCGAGAGATTCTCTTCTCACAATCAAAAGAACATTTCCTCTGTGGCTATTTCCAGGGCCAATCCAGGCCCTGAACTTTTAACGCAAGGTCCAGGAACCTTGTTCTGTAAAGGGCCAAATAGTAAATATTTTAGGCTTCGCAGACCACACGTCTCTGCCACAAATCCTCAACTCTGCCATTGTAGCACAAAGACAGCCACAGACGATACATCAGTAAGCGAGCATGGCCGTGTACCAGGAAAACTTTATTTACAAGATCAGGCAGCGGGCCGGGTTTGGCCCGCAGGCTGCAGTCTGCCACCCCCTGAGCTGGAGCATCACACACCTCACCTTCTGCTGGAGCTCCTCGATGCTCCGGAAGTAGCTCTGGTAGTCCGGGCACACGGTGGACTCGTGGCACTTGCTCCACTCTCGGATCTTGGTCTCCAGCTCCGCGTTGTCCCTCTCCAGCTGGCGCACCTTCTCCAGGTAGTTGGCCAGGCGGTCGTTCAGGAACTGCATGGTCACCTTCTCGTGGCCGTTCAGGCTGCCTTCACCATAGGTCCCACAGTTTCCAATGCTGCCAGGAACGTGGCAGGTCCCTGGCAAGGGGCACGCGGTGTTGCAGCTGGGGGGCAGACAGAGGCTGGGTCGGCCCAGGGGCGTCGTCCCCACACGGACTCGGTTGGCGTGCGCCACGGTGGCCAAGAGGCCCAGGGAGGCAGCCTTGGCCTCTGAAACCTGGCCGGTGAGGAGAGAACTGCAGCCATCAGAAGTCATGGTGTGAAAAGGCCAGACTCCTGCTTTGTTGACAGTTGGATTTGCTTGAATCTGAAAACTTCTTTCTCCTCGAGACCTTATATAGGTTTGTAGGGGGAGTTGGTACAAGAAAACTGGCATTTTCCTCATGAATATTTATGTCGATTGTTGTACAATCACTCGGTTAGTCAGGGATTTTGTCTCCTATAAAGAGTTAATGAGGTCCATGAAAGGGGCCCAACCCACACCGGATGCTTCTCATCACTGCAGAGTCTTAGAAAATAGAGAAAAAGAGGTCTTCTTTGAGCTTCTGGGGCTATGAATTCCTTCCCCTCTGTTGGCTTATGTCTGTGAAATAATCAAGAACCAGGGACTCCTAAATTTTCTTCAAAGTCTGTGTTGCTCATATAATCTTTTCCTCCCTCAGAATATTTCCATCATGACAAAGGCTGAAATATTAGTCAATCAGGTACATTGAAAAAAAGGGAAAAATCACAGTTAGTTTGTTTCAGCACATACGTATGGAGTGCCCAGGCTGGGATACTGCTTGGCCTGCCTGGAGGGAGGGAGGGGGGAGTTAGATTTTAGTAAGAAAGTTAGGAAAGTAAATTGCCTTAACATTATAAAGGTTGTAAGGGAGGATGTTTAAAAATTTTTTAGTAAAAGAACTGTGAGGATTTTAAGTAGAAGAGAGAATATTGAGAGACCAGAAAAAGACTAAATAGCATTTAAATAGAATAAATAACATTTAAAATGTGTTTTGAGTGATGGTTTCCATGAAGGATTAGGGGAGAGAGTGTCTCTCACAGAGAACAAAATGAACAGAATCAAACATGTTTGGGATATGGAAAAGACGAGCTGTGTGGGTGCTTATAATAAAGACAAGTACTCCAGCCCTGGAAAACTGTGTTTAGTCCCGGTTGTGGGAAGCCTTGAATGCCAGGACCATGCCATACAGAGTCTTCGGGTAAAGGCAAGTCAAAGATAAGGCTATGCCCTTGGAAGCTGACTTTCCTCAAAATATAAAAAAAAAAAAAATAGCCAAGTTCCTCTTGAAGGAATGTAACAGAAAAGAGATGGAGTCTCCTGTATAAATATTAGGGGAAAACACTAGGCCAGAACAATGAAAGAAAAACCTAAATGCTAAATCGATTTTGGTGTTTGAAAACTAAATAACATACTTTTCAATAACCCATGGGTCAAAGAAGAAATAAATAAGAAATTAAAGTTATTTTTAACGGAATTAAAATGAAAATACAGCGTGCAGAACTGATTCGGGCAATTAAGACTCTCCCTGTGCAAGTGTGAAACTGATGAGCCATTTGGAAAGTGGGAGAAAAAACTTGGGAATGAAACTGGGTGATTTGTGATTCCCAAAAAATAAAATTGTGTTCCTGTGTACAGGAGTCTCCAGTCTCATTAAGGCAGGCAGTGATTCCCATACTTTAGGGTGTCTGTTCTCAAGGGCCTCTCCATCCCTGCTGGGCATCTGTCTTTGTTAGACACTGATCCTCTCACGGACTGAGTCCCTCCTTATTTTAAAGATACACACTCAAGAACTTTCATCTTTCATCTTTTGTAACTTCTTGCATTTCTTTGAAATGCACCTACCTTGATTGTCCATGACTTAGGAGACTCTAGGACAAAATTTAAATTTCCTTAATCTTCAGACACAGTCAGAACATCAGAAGCTTTATGGCTGCCTCTATTCTTAAAACAAAGGAGCCAGTGACAGGTTATTCAATAAGCCCTGGAAAAGGGCAGCCAGCCAGCTTCCAGGATATGCTAACGAAGACGCTGCTTTGACCCCATTTCTAAGATGAACGAACTCACCAAGAGGGCCCTTGAAGCAACAGTCCATGTTTTAGCTGGCTCTGAAACATGGAATCTCCAAATCAAAAGCGATCTCAAAGTCCTCTAGTCTAGGACCCTTGGGCATTAAATCCCTGCTGATAATCTCCAATTAGTTGTCCGGTCCACTATTTTGCAGAATGGCTCACTCCATCGTCGGCCAGCTTGGCCCCGGTGGCTCACAGTACCCCAGGCTTTGTGCAAGACACTAGAATCAAGAGATAAATAACACCTTTCTCAGTCTTTAGGGAGCTACAACATAGGGGATTGTTAGAAAGTTCTCTATGCAGGAACAGATCTATCTCCCTGCTATTTCTGCCTATTTTTATTCATTCATTCATTCATTCATTCAACAAATGTTTATTGAGTACCTACTTTGTGCCAAGCAGGAACTGGCACTGGGCGCTAGTGGTGAAACACTAGCAAGTAAGTCAGAGAGTTGCCCTTTAGTTAATTTACTTTCTAGGTGTAACCACGGGGTTCCAGGAATGATAAATCCAGTCATTCTGCCTCATGACAGAACTTCAGCTCTTTGTGACAGCTACGTGATTTCTCATTTTCAGCTTTTCACTTAGCATGGTTCTAAGTCCCCCTGCCATCCTGAGTACGTTCCTCTGAATACTCTCCATGTAATTCCTATCACCCTTAAACTGAGGCCCTAGAATAGAATTTCTGACGCGTTTGGGCGAAGAGGCTACCAGTGGATGCGTGCAGAAGTGTACAGACATGGGCAATTTCACCAAGGCAGGGATTACTGCCATCATTGACCTTGTCACTCTGACCTACTCCAAATGATCCATTATTCATGAGCTCCTGCCACACCAATGCCCTCTCAAGGCACCAAGGAGGACTGAGATGAATCAGAGAAATTCCCACTTCTCAAAAAACTGAGAGCAGTAAAGATAGGTCATGCAACTCAGAGGAAGGAGAGGTCACAGAGAACTAGGGATATAGAGTATCAAAAAGACTTGATCTAAAACTTTAAAGTTAGGCAGGAAGAGGCTCTTGCAAGAACCCTGGCAGCATGTAATGGAAATCAGATCAAGCCCCCAGCAGTGCCAACAGGAAGGAAGGGATAAAGGACAGAGATGTTACAGAAGGACTCTACAGAAAGGCTCTATAAGGCTGAGTGATTTGCTGTATGTGGGGATCAAAGAGGGCAGGGTTACCAAAAGTCACCCCTGGGTTCCTGGGGCAATAATGTTGTGGGAAGGAAAGCTGGAAGTCAAGTCAAAGTGCTGGCTCACAGGAGAGAAGCTAAATTCAAGTTTGGGGAGTATGACGTGTAGTGAGTGGGGCTGCCCACCAGGGTGTCAGAGAGAAACACCTGGAGCCAGGAGAGAGCATCCTGGCCTGTTTGGACACGTGAGAAACTCTTCTGGGCTACTAAGGAGTCTTGCACCTGGCACGCAGGTAGAGGGCCTGAGTTGGACAAGGGTTCAAACCTGAAGGGGAGCAGTGATTCTTGGTGGGAGAGTCCCATCACCCTGCTAGAGGGGAGGTGGCATTTGTAATCTCTAAAACAGTTGGCACAGAAGGTATTCTGGGTAGAGTGTCATTTAAAAACAAGCGCAATCTGTATTCTAAATGAGCTGTCTTTTAGTTGTGCTATGAGTCTGGCAGTTATATTTTGAAAGTAAAAACATTAAGTGAGAAGATGAGGGTTTTTTAAGTATTAATGAAAAGCTGTGAATGAGAAAAAGGTTGGGAAACACTGAATTAGATTTAAAAAAAAGAAAGAGAAAATGATTCAACAAAATGAGCTCGTGAAGATTGTTATAAATGGCCATCGGAAGGAACAAATTTAATTTTGTTCTTAGGAAGAGGAAAGGAAGATAATGAGGGTGGGACAAAGCAAGGCCTTAGGTGTCACATATCATGGACCACAAAAAAATAGTATCTAAATTTAAAATGCTCCTGTTCTGGAAAGTTCAGATTCCACCTTGATTTTCTTAGCTTCCCACTGTGGACAGTGGCAAGAGCAGAACCGCGGGTCCTTTCCCAAAGCTATCATCTCAGTGACTGCTAGTACCTGCCACCAGCTACCCTGTTCCTCTCCACCCTGCTGCCAGCCATCTTATTCCTTTCCACTTTGCTAAGATCTGGGAGAAAGGCATTTGGAATTGAAAAACAACGAGTGAAGGGGCCTGCAGAGGCCTCACTGGAATTATTACCTGAAGCTTAGAAAGAAATATTACAAACCAACATGTTGGGAGTACAGAGCTGATAATCTGAGGACTGATGGGGTTAGTGTCAGGTGGCTCAAAACTAGATTTTTTGGTCCTAAACCTAAAAAGCAAAAGTTTTAGGGGGAAGAAAATAATCAATCTGTCTGAAATTCCCGTGGCCAAAGCAAAACTAGATACCATATCTAAGGCTAATCTGTGAGGGTTTCATGACGTAGCCAGGCCACAGAGAGGAACATGATGTGCAGATGGGAGAATCACCTTGAGGAAGAGCCTTGGGACCAGAGGGAGCTGTGAGCCCTCAGGTCGTAATAATGGCTGTGAGTAACCCACAGTGTCCAAGTGCCTCCCTAGCCTGCAGTCCCTCCTGTATCTGAGTAGCCTTTCCTGCCATACCTAGTAGCTGTGGGGATCCCACAATTAGAGTTCATTCAGGATGTATCCTGGCCAGGCAAGTGGAAGACAGACCAGATTTCCATGGCCCCACCACAGAAGGGGTCACAGCCATTCCTTAAAACATATGGCTCCTGGGGATTACCTGATAGAAGGAAGCCTGCAAGAGCCCAGTGGACATTTTTATCCTCTGATAGCCCAAAGAATGCTTTCTTGATTTCAGTTAGGCCACTTGGAGTGAGGAACCAAGCTCCAATAACAATGGCGGATGGTTTTCATTTTTGTTTATAAGTGGACAGGAGTATGGCCAAATTTCCAGGCCACCAACATGGAAATATATGGCCCCCGATGCTATGAATGGGTTCTGCTACCACCTCGTCAGCTCCTCTTTCCCTCTGGGACAAAAAGGCTCTCCCTGATGGTTCCCAGGGAGCCCCATAAACCAGTATTCACTGAGCATCTTCTATATGAATTATTGTATGGATTACCCTTAACAACAGAGAGGGAAGTATAGTTATTCTAATTTTTCAACTAAAAAATAGGTCTCAAAAGAGTGTAGTCTCAAAAGACTTGAGCCCAGATCTGTCTGACACGAGAGCACATGGTCTTGCCACCATGTTATGCTGCCACGAAGAAGGACCAGCTTTGCAGTAGTCTTTGGACAGGGGTACATGGGCAAGCTGAAATCCGAGAGCTTCATTCTCCTGGACGTACAGCACTTGTCAAAAAGCAAAATTGACTAGCACAGCAATGGAAGGAGCACAGCCTCTCGGGTGCTGCTCCCAGATGCTCTTCTATTGTGTCCGGCTGTGAACCACGTTGGCCTGAAACAGCGCCACGTCCAAGAGGCAGGATCACTCGTGGCAAACTGCAGTCCCCAGCACCGGCACTTGGAAGACGATCATACACATCAGTGGCAATATCTCTCTAGAGAAAACTACGTCCCAGAAGTGATCTAGGACCAAGTCAACTGTCTCCAGGGCCCAATCTGGGCCTCCATGGTTAAGAGCAGGCAGGAATCCCCTGCCTCCATGAAGGGGCCAGTGTGAATGAGAGAAAAAGAATTTGGCACTTGGCCAAGGCAGTTCTCAACATGACCTCCCTTTGACCAGGTTGGAATTCTAAGTTGTATGATTTTGCACTTGAACAAAATGCCAAGAAGGTGAAGATGCCAAAAGCACGGTAGGGACATGCTAGTTCTGAGCTGTTCTGAAGGAATTCAAACTTGGCACCCAACACTGCTTCCTTTCACCAGTCTACAGGCATCGATAGGCAAGGTAAGGACACATATGATGTCAGCAAAGAGCCTTCAACCTGAGGCTCCAAGAAGCCCTGGCAGCAACATGTCAGGGCCAGTGACCACCCAAGGGTTTGAGAGCTGGGGCTCTTTATCATACCACATATGCTGCCAAACACAGGAAAGAGAACATTTAATATAGGAGAGAGATTTATTGACCATTTAATACAGGAGCCCAATTACATTTTAGAAGATTCCAAAGCACTAGGAGTAGAACTAAAATTCCCGAAGAGAGACTGGGGAGGGGAAGGGGAGAACAATAATTTAAGTGGAAGACAATACAACATTGCCAAAAAAAAAAAAAAGAAAGAAAGAAAATTAGCTTAAGGCACAAACAGGAAGCTACTGCTTTAAAGTATCTGCTACTTTTTTAAGTCAGTGAAAATGCTTTCAATGGGTTTGGTGTTTCTGGGAGGAAGACTAAGCAAATGAGAGTAATCCTAGCCCCAGTGCAACCAGCCTTGACCTCCTGCTTTGGGACTCAGCTCTTCAGAATTAGTTCTCAGCACGGGGTTCCACTGGCTGAGAAAGACCCACAGGACTGGGGGGCACAGCTTGGACGAAGGGTACAGGAGGCAGGCGTAGAACATGGATTGCAGGGAAGTCTGCAGGGAGAGAGAAAAGGAAGAGTTAGACATAGAAAATCAAAGGCTGTCTCAGTGATGGACAGGAAGGGTAAGACCAGAATTGTGTAGGATAGATCTGCCACAAGCAAATCACACAGTCCAATGGAACTTATTTGAGCAGTCCCACTTCCACTCTCGCTTGTGTTTTTTCACGTTCAGGTGTCCCCTAGGTGGGGGGGAGGAGGACTTGGCCTAGGAACCTGGGTACCATCTGTGAACCGTTCTATCAACAGTATGATATGCACACACCAGCAGTGGTGAACGAGTCACTAAGCGAGTCTCACTCTTCACAATGAGGTCTCCTTCCACGACATGTCAGTTATCTCTGAAGATTCGCCTGACAGTCAGGTATGTGTCTTGGCCAGGAATTGCCCAGGTCACACGTACTTGCAGTCCTCGCTCTCCAGGAGCTTCCGGTACGTGTTGATCTCGCCCTCCAGCCGGGCCCGGACATCCAGCAGCACCTGGTACTCCTGGTTCTGCCGCTCCAGGTCAGCCCGGATCTCAGCCAGCTGCTCCTCCACGGTGCTGATCAGGCTCTGCATCTGGGCCAGCTCAGTGCCGTAGCGGGCCTCGGACTCACACAGGGAGTTCTGCAGGCAGTCCTTCTGTGATGGGAAATAACAGGGTAAGAATCCCAGGTGATCCATGCTCAGCAGTGAAAGTCATGGCCAAACTCACCAGGCAGGGGACAAATTCCAAGGATTCATAGGACATCCTCAGAGCTCTAGAGAATTCACTGACAATATGACAATGACTTTTCACAAAAATAAAAATCTAACTTGAACTGTGTCATGTTCAGCCCTGAGTCACCAACACCTGACATGAAGTACCTGAATCTCTACACATTATTATAAAAGGAAGTGGTATTGACTTTTAATAGACACCATTTTTCTAGGCCAAACTACCCTTAACAGCAAACCATCTCCACCAGAGAAAGAGACTGAGATTCTGAGGTCTAATTTAATGTTAAAGGAACGGATTAAAGAGACTTCTAAGAGATGCTACTACCAGGCCATGGACTGAGGCACCGGCAGTGCAATGAGGGTGAAGCAGGACCCGTACCAGGTTGTGCTGGGCTTGGCGCTCCACCTCCAAGGCGTTCACCGTGCACCTCAGCTCCAGGATCTCCGACTGGCAACACTGCAGCTCCTCAGAGCAGGACGTGGCCTGCAGGCTGATGCCCTCGGACTGAAGCACAAGTGCACAGAGACACGATCACCTCCCAGCCAGACGGAAGCTGGGCTCCCCCCGCTCTGCGGCACTGCCTCACCTGAGCTTGGAACCACTGCTCCACATCACGCCGGTTGGTCTCCACCATGGCCTCGTACTGGCACCGCATCGCCTCCAGCACCCTGCTCAGGTCCACGGTGGGCTCAGTGTCCAGCTCGATCCGGAGCCTGTCCCCGATCTGGCACCTCAGGGTGTTCACTTCCTGTGGGGACACAAGGACCCAAACCCTAGGTGAGAAAAGGGCTTCACACAGAGCAGACAACACCTGAACCCCTCTCCCGACGAGCACTCTGAAGGGTGAATCCACACACGTGCTGATGGGGAAGGCCTGGCCAGGGTCCAGTGGGAAGAGCCCCTCTGGAGAACTTCCCGAACTCACAGGGCCAGTCTTTAGAGAAGAGACTCCCACTTGGCCACATCCCACAGAGTCACCCTGACTCTCAGACCCAGATCAATCGAGTATCCTGAGGCCATCCAGGCCCAGGTTCTGATCCTAGAGCCACAGGATGGGAGGGGCTTACTGTCTGCCCAGCACCCTCCCCTGAGTGTCTGCAGCCACGGGACCAGACCTGCTCGTGGTTGCTCTTGAGGCAGAGCTGCTCCTCCTTCAGGGACTCCTGCTGGGCCTCCAGGTCGGCCTTGGCCAGGCTCATGTCGTCCAGGAGCTTGTGCATCCCGCACATGTCCGCCTCTACCAGCAGGCGCAGGGCGTGCTCACTCTCATGCCTGCCATGACGGGACGTGCCGGGTCAACAGATGCCAAGGAGAACCCCTCCCGGCTTCTCTGGGTCCCCACCTTCTCTACCACCTTCAATCCTCATTTACTCACTTGATCAACAATCACTATGTAGAACCCTGTAGCTTCACAGCTGATGGTCAGGACCAGTATTGTTATGCACATTTAGCAAATGGAAACTCAGGCTCAGAAAGAATAAGTGAGTTGTCCAGGATTATATATCTTGATTAATAGTAAATCATGGGCTCAACCTAAATGACCAGATTTCAAATACAGTATTCATTCTGCCATACGGGAGTCATCTAGCCAGGAAAAGGAATGGCTTGAAAATAAGAGTTCTGGAGCTACCGTTTGCTACTTTACCCATTGATTAATCATTTTGCATTGTTTTTCTGCTTTTCTCATTCATTCAATTACAACTCTTGATAACAAGAAGCTGCGATAATAATTCTTCCACTGATAGATTAAGCCAAGGGTCAGGGAGTCTGTCAATGACCTGTGCACTAAAAGTTTTTTGTTCCAATGATTTGATTTTACGTCTGGTTATAATGCAAAACCCTCTTATCTTCTAGATATGGGGAGAAGATGATATAGGATCTAGTCAATCTAGACTACACTTCCTTTTCTTGTTATAATGCTGCTGTTCTTTTCCATCCCATATAATGACTATTTCTAGTAATCGGTTAAGTTATGGTTGGAGAGGAAGAAAGTGAGCACTTATTCCTTGATTCATGCTGTTTTCGAACACCTACTTTGGGCCAAGTACTCTGGTGGGCATGTGGAAATAGAAGAGAAAAGTCACTCTGAGCCCTCTCGATTCTACTTACTTGATTCTAAAGTCGTCGGCAGCCAGCTTGGCATTGTCAATTTGGCTAATCAGCCTGGCATTCTCCGCCTTGCTGCACAGGATCTGAGGAAAACCAGGACGGTTCACACACACACGTCATACCCCAGCCTCAGCCCTACGTGTGGTGTCTACACTGATGCTCAGGAGAACCCAAGACCCCAAAGTCTTTGAGCCTTCAGTGGTTTTTACCTGCGACACGCCCGCCTCCCGCAGACCCTGCATACTCGGGGCTGCCCCAAACCTCACCTTCTGCTGGAGCTCCTCGATGCTCCGGAAGTAGCTCTGGTAGTCCGGGCACACAGTGGACTCGTGGCACTTGCTCCACTCTCGGATCTTGGTCTCCAGCTCCGCGTTGTCCCGCTCCAGCTGGCGCACCTTCTCCAGGTAGTTGGCCAGACGGTCATTCAGGAACTGCATGGTCTCCTTCTCGTGGCCGTTCAGGCTGCCTTCACCGTAGGTCCCACAGTTTCCAATGTTGCCGGGAACATGGCAGGTCCCTGGCAAGGGGCACGCGGTGTTGCAGCTGGGGGGCAGACAGAGGCTGGGTCGGCCCAGGGGGGTCGTCCCCACACGGACTCGGTTGGCATCCGCCACGTTGGCCAAGAGGCCCAGACTGGCAGCTCTGGCCTCTACCCCAGGCTGGCCCCCAACATCAATGGAGGAGATACACATGTTTCTTTCCCCGGGAATCGTGATGCTGCCCAGAGATGGGGACGAGCAGGCATAGAAGGAAGTCATGCTGTGGGCTGAGGCTGAACAGGAGGTTCAGAGTGCTGGGAAGGCCAAGGTGCTGAGTCTGCCAACCCCCTTGCCTCCTAGGCCTTTTATACCCCATCCCAGGTGGGTGTTGGCTCAGCACTTGGCTCTCTCTGCCTTGATTCTCGAGCTGTTGTTGCACCGTCATCCTGTTACTCAGTGTTGAGTTTACCATTAAGGGTTTCTCACCTCATTAAAAGAATGTTGATGAATCTGAGGTGCCTCTTGGCTCTTTGATATCAGGTTGTCTGTTGCTGGGAGATCAGAGATTCATATATCTACTCAACCATCACTAGCAGTAATGCAGCCCTCAAATGTCCTCTCTAAGGACTGGGCTGAGCTCCCTGTGGATGTGGCCACACTAAAGGATCAAATCTTATAGTCAATGATTTGTGTAGAGAAGAGAGACAGTAAATCTATAAGACCTATGGCCCTGTCACTTGTGCTTGGACCAAACTGGCCTCTAATGAGAAAATACCAGTTTATAAAACTAGCAAGTCCACTAATATTTTAATATTGAGAGTCCCTCATTTCTTCTTCTTTCTTATTTTACATTGCATTCTCCCCATGAGGAGCAATAAAACATCGGTACACTCAGAAACATTGGTGTTAAGTTTTGGTTGACTAGTGGGAACTGGCTTGCATTCATTCACTTGTTCGGCATGTTCCCTGAACATTGCCCATTACTCAGGTAGGGCACTGGTTCCTGGACATACAATTGTCTCTGTTCTTCAGCAGAAATCAGTGCCACAGAAATCCTAGAATGTCTTATACAAACTTGAATGAGAACCATAGATCAATGAGAATTAGTGAAAGAGGATTCATGGTCCTGACAAAAGATAAATCTATCAAGAAGCTACTAACAAAACAAAACAAAACAAAACAAAACAAAACAAAACAAAACAAAACAAAACATCTTATTTGATCCAGAAAAGAAAAATTGGGCACAGAGTTCAAGGGATATTTAGACAAAAGTTCAAGAACTAACATTTGTAGAAGACACGGAGGTGCTAGCTATACTACTGTATTCTTTCCTATTGAGTTTGTATCACCTGTGGGTAGCTGTTCTTAGCCTCAATGTGCAGATGAAGAAACTAGAGTAAAATCAATTTTCTGATTCACAGTGTGAATAAATTGACAAAGGCTCACTTCCAGCTTATGTCTACAGAGCCCATTCTCTTTCCACCTCATCATGAACCCTGCAAAAATAACCTGTACCAAGGCCCATGACTTTGCTCTGGAGAGTGCAGAAGGCTTTGTTATTGGACAGGAAGGTGGCGTTATACTCAAAAATGAGAATCCATAATACATCTCAGATCCCAGAGAGTTTCATCAGAACTGAGGGACTAAGGCAACCAACTCCTATAGGGCCAAGAGTTTCCCTTCCAAAGTGGTCAAGGAAAGTAGATGGACCTAAAGACTGAGTGTGGAAGATCCAATGGGATAAGGTCCTAAACGAGTATTAAAAATCTCTTCTCTGAGAGAAATTCAGGAACAAGCATTCTCATGGAAACTAAGTGGGTATGAGTATTATTGAAACTTGGACTCTTGGAATTATGTCAAGAAGAAATAAAAAAGATTTGACATTCTTCCCAACAGGGAAGTCAGCTGTGGCTCTCCCAGTTACCCTGAGATCATCAATGAATAATTATTTCCTCAGGCAATCCTTAGATGACCTCTCCCAGCCAGGCTGCCCTTCAGAAACGTTTGGACACAATCTGCATATGTTCCATCTTCAAACACCTCTTTGTTTCTCTCTTCCATCTCATCATGTAGCATCACTATAATCCAGAAAATTGGACCATTAAAATTATTTCTTTTGATTTGCTAAATAGCCTCCACCTCTTGACCCTATTTTCTGGCACCATTTACCCCATTGATGAAAGTCAAGGTTCCTCCCATCTCAGAACACCCACCACTTCATACTATTAGGCATCACAGCAGAAGTATTGCATTCCTGTCTGACAGCCCTCTCTAAAGCATAGTCTGTGGCCCTGGAGTGGACTCTGTATGGTCTGTTTATCACAATGGCATTGATGCTGTCTGCTCCTCTGTAACGCAGTGGATTCTGTTGATTTTCTTTTGTCTCAAAAGGACTGGCAGCAAGTGGAAGGCATAAGGCAGGTGTCTGAGACATATTTCACTTTGTAAGTGAGGAGGATCCCATCCTCAGCACCCTAGACCTCCACCTTTTGCTCCCCTGTGAAAACTTCCTGGCCCCTGAGAACAACATAGCTGGTTGCATGAAGGGAAGTGCTGATGATGAAGAGTGAAGAGAAAGGTGATCCTGCAGCCCTCCTTCACTCACAGGGCCACCTCTCCTCTCTTTAGAAGTTAAAGTTTTTGAGCAGCTATCTATCTTCAGGGGGAGGTGGGACACTGCGTCCAAAACAGCATCATTCAATGCCATGGCATTGGAATATACGGATGCATCCACAGCTACCTTATCTATTCCCAAAGGGAAAGATTCTGAAGATACCTAAGGAAACAAATGCTGTTCACACACAGTGCCTACTGTGTGTTGCGCCAGGGGAAAAGTTCACAAACCATGACAAATGGTGCTTTGCTCTCACATACTCAGTAAGATCACAGGTTGAGAAAGGACACTCTGAGGGATCTTTGTGATTTCAAAAGTCCATCTCACAAAGCTTTGAAACAGGAAAAGTCGCCATTTTTTTTCTCTTACATGGGATTTTGCAATCGTGTTACTTGGGAATCTTTAGTTTGATTTCAAAGGTTTTTAAAATTATCCTGTTTTATTCTTGTCCCAGGTCTTCAGATCATCTGAGACTAATTATTATGAAAATAATTCTCTTCACTTTCCCTTTATTTATCCCCCTGATCCAAGTGTTCCTTTATCTACATTCCAGGGTAGGACCTTTGCCTTATTTATCTTCTACTTGGGCCCATTACGAAGCCTTTTAATACAGCACAACAAAGTGTCTGTGGTTCTACCATTAGATTCTGGTTCTACCACTTACTAGCTCATCTACAAGCCAAGTGAACTTGGCTTGGTGACTTGACCTCTCTGTTCCATGGTTTCTGCATGTGCAAAATGAAAGCAAAAATAGCAAGTGGGTCATAGATTTGTTTAGAGTAATAAAGAAGTTGATATCTGCAAATCATTTAAAATAATGTATGGCATCAAGCACAGGTAGAACTTGATAGCTGTTTTTTCCAGATGGCTTTTAATCATGGGTTTAGATGCTTGCATCATTCATAATTCAAAATGCTTATTAAATTGCCATCTTGTACCTATTTAAGTTAGCAAAGATCAAAAAGGTTAATGTCACAATTTTGGCACTATTATACACTATGGAAGAAAAGTAAATCATGCAACCTCTTTGCAAGGCAGTTCAGCAATATGTATTAAAAGTACAACTGTGCATACCCTATGACCCAGTGATTCCACTTTTAGGAATTTAGTCTATAGATATACTTATATGGACACATGTACAAGAATAACAAAGATATTCATTGCAATAGCTTGGGAGTCATAGTAGACTGGGAAGAAACTAAATGTCCATCAATAGATTTGTTAAATAAATCACAGTTCATCCATGTAGCAAAAAGCTTATAGCCATTACAATAATGAGGTGGGTCTATATATACTAACATAGAAATGACACCTACTGTATAAGTTTAAGTGGAAAAAAAAGCCAAGTGTACAACAAGATACTTGGTACTTTTTATAATTACCAAAAGGGAGATATGGGTAGACTTATTTATAGCAAAATCTCAAATAATAAAGTTAGGTGTGAAAAATATATAACTTTATCAAGAGACATTATCATCATCACCATTCTAAGAAAATATACATATACATATATACACAAACATAATTTTATTTTCTTATAACTGGACTATATTGCACTTTTAATCTTCATTCCCCATTACACCAAGGAGCAGAAGCTTAATATCAATTATCTTGAGAACCTCGGTCCAAGGGGTTGCCCCAAGTTCCAGAGGCCTTTTTTTCCAGGATGTTGAGGGAAAGGAGGTGGGTAGGGATGTGTCCTTGGCATTTTCATCCATTTACGCTGTAGCCATAGAGACCTACATGGGTCCTCCTGTCTAGTTCTCAGTTGTCAGAACATCGAGGTGCTGTCAGGTCATCGTTGTCCTCATCCACAGGTCCTTGAGCTCACAGGACTCTGATTGTTAAATTCCTCTGTTACATCTCTGATCCTGCTGCTGCTGCTGCTGCTGCTGCTGCTGCTGCTGCTGCTGCTGTACCACCCTGGGCCTCAGAATTCTCTATAAAGGTTCTCTAGGCTTTTCTCCTCAGACTCTCCTGAACCATTTCTTTTCTGGAGTCTTGGTGCCTTTCCAAGATGCACATGGAAAAAGAATAAGAAATACCTTCTACTCCTCAAACCCAAACATATGTGGGGTTTCTATTATCCCACTGCCCTTGATTCTGCATCCTAGTCTAGGAGAAGAGGGCAGACATGCAGGGAACCTACAAGCATCTCAGTTATCCTCCCTTCCCCTTTTCTTCATCCCTTGATCCCAACATGCCTTCATCTAACTGGAGGGCAGGACACTTGTCCTTACTTATTTCAGACAAATTCATGTTCTTGTCCACTCAGGACCTGGTCTTTCAAACCTCAGAAGCCACTTCCCTACCTTCTGCTATATCATCTCTTCCCCCAAATCATTAAATGATGCTCAGGCTATAGAAGGGCCTTGTGGTACAAGGGAATACAATAAAGAGCAACCATTAGTACATCAAAATATCCCCTACCTCATTTAGACATGTATGGAAACTAACTTGTAGAGTAGGACTAACCATATGCAATAGCCTTTTGTTACGTTTCAAGTTTTTACAGTATTCATGTTCTACTTGTATAATTCTTGTAAGCTATTTTTTTTTCAAGAGGCCTTCTTGTGAACAACAAAAAATAATGATTGGTATTTTGTTAGAGCTTGGATACCCATGGGCTCCATTTCCCCCTTGCAGGAGTCTGTAACTTTTATGCTAAACAGGTTGAGTTACAGATGTTGTTCAGAAGCCCCTTTGCCCTCTGCACCATCATCTTTGAGTGATGATGATTCCGGTTGATGATTTCTGTGGGGCATTGGACCAGGAACCATCTCCACTGTCCTGTGACCCCATGAGCCTGTGGATGTCCCCACAATGTTATTCACCCACTACTCTTGGCTTCTCAGGGGACCATTTCCTATGGGTGTTAAGCTAATAAAACTCCCCCTGACCTTGCTGTTGATAGTCCTGGGGCAAATGTGCATTAAGTAGGAAGGAGAAAATACAATTGTGGGAACTTGGAGGGTAAATGATTTAGGAAGTTGAGAAAACATGAGCTTCTAAATATGTCATTGTAGAACTATTTATTTGGCCCACTTCACAAATTCTGTGGAATAAAATTAGGGAAATATTGACAACTGTTGTTCATTCTGCATGTTAAAAATCTATTATTATATACCCTGATACTGAAATATCCTGAAGGTCAAGTTTATCCTAAGAGTTCATATTTCTAAGCTTAAGGATTGCCTTCAGGGGGAAGCTTTCTCCAGCTTCGCTGGGTATGTGGTCAGTCCCTCTTCTCCACTCACATGGACTCCTTAGTTTACCTTGCATACAACCCTCCTCATTGTATACTTTGTTGTTGGTTTACTTGGAAGACTCATAAAAGCAGGGATTTTTGTCTTACTCCTTTTGTTTTGTTCTTCTCTGTAATTCTCGGCACAGAACCTGACATACAGGAAATGCTCAGTCAGTGAAAACATGAATGCAGTGACTAAATGAGCTTAGCTATGAAGCATATCATACTCTGTTTACCCTCCACAGTGCCTGGTGTATGGTCTTGCTCAGTAAATGTGCACTGAATGAATGAATGAATCAATCAATCAATCAATCAATGAAGAAACATAATATGAAGGCAACAGTAGAATGTTATGCCAATGAAAGAAAATCCTTGACTTATAAACCCTGTGATTTGATATCAAATCAACTCAGGATAAGACTTGTTTTCATTTAAGAACATATTTACATGAAAAGTTCTACAGAGATTTCAAAAGTAGAGCACACTGAATTATGCATTTGACCCATGTCCTTTTGTAAAACAAATATAATTATTTAATGGCAAAACCAGCTGGATTGGTTTTACATCACTGGGAATAGCCTTCCTCTTCCAATGACATACGCTCCTCTCAAGAGATACCCTCTCCCCATTTCAGACATCAGCATTGACCAGTGGAATGTTCAACACAGACAAGACATTTAGAAGGATTTAGACAGCAACAAGCTGGAGGCAAACTAGCTGGTTCAGGGAAATGACTAATACACTGTCTTAGGAGGTTTATACTAAATAAATCAAGGTGTAGATCCTTTCCAAATTACACTATCAGTGAACATGAGTGTGAGAAACAGGGACATCCAAGGCTCACATTGCAGTGCATCCTTTTAAAAGACGGAGTGACACACACACACACACACACACACACACACACAAACACACACAATAAATACTCAAGTGCTGTGATACAATGAGAGTTGCTTTGCAGCCAGAGCAATCTAGGTCCTAGTCCTGGATCAGCCTTAGTCAAGTTGTTTAACTTCCATGAACCTCGATGTTTCATGATTTAAAAGCAGTTACGATGTCTCCCCTATGAGAGCAAGAGAGAAGCATTCTGTTCTTAGAGAGAAGAGATGGCATGTAACACCAGGCAGCCGCAAACCACCACTATACAAAACTCCATTTAACACTGTTTAGTTACTGTCAGATGTTTATTTTAACAATCAGAGAGAAAGAGAGCAAAGCAGACTCTGTATAATGTATATTTTGCTGTTCACAGTGAGAAAGGAGATTCATCAGGCACAGAATCAGGAGACTGGACCATAGCAGGAGATGAGGCTTTCCTGAAAGGCAGTGCCCCTAAGATGGGCACGCACACAAGACCCATTTCATTCATTTCTTTTCTAGGAAAAAGTCAACCTTGCAAAGGGATCTTTCCAAAGCTCTCAGATCATTAGAAAAGAGCCAAGCCAGTTTCTGGGAAGAACTTTCTGCCCCTTAATACAACCCAGTCAATAAATTTCAGACAAAATGGTGACTTGATATCATGAGAAGTTCTTCCAAAAGAATACCCCTCACCACCGGGCCCACCTTCAGCATGGGAATCTATAGCCTCCAAAAGCCATGGACAGTTCCTTCCCCCATGAAAACGAGGCTGGCTTGAGCCATGCCAGCCTTTACTCTAACTTTGGTGGAATGTGTCACTTCTCCATGTCTCCATGTTGCTTTTTATCTTATGAAGCCACAAGATAGGACATACCATGAGGCTGAGATGAGCTCTTTTTTCCAACCAACTTGTAACCACATTTAGAAATCAGGACTACAAAAAGACATAATCTGCATTCCCCCAAAATGAAGTTCTATGGGATCCATAGTGGCTTTGAGTTACTGAGTGTGCCTCATGGGACTAAAATAAGTTTACTCATCCCTTCAACCTGGTGGACCCAAAGCAGGAAAAGGAAATAAGACCACCCATAAAATTTGATCCCTTCTCCTTGGAAGAACTCAATGTAATGGGGTTGCTAAGAAGGCTCTGCCCGTCAAAACGAGGTTTCTCATTGTTTGGACTAATGCAAATAGTCAAGTACAATTTTCCCTGAAAAGCAAGTTATTAAATGCATCAATTTGTTTCTGGTTGAATTGAACTGTTAGAGGAAATTAATTTTAGTTGCCTGGAGGAAAAGACCTGAAGCCATGAATGAGTTTTGAACCTGATCAGTCTGGCTCAAAACCCACATTCCTAGTCATTATATGATACTGGCTCCAGATGAGGTTTCTGTGGTGCTTTATTCTTTTCAATGTTTTAATTTCTCACTTAGAATCCATGACAGATGTAGGATATAAGTAGAAAAAATAATGTTCTCCCCATTTAATAGCAGGAAAAAATGCTGAGGTTCAGGAATGTTAACTGATGATTCTCAAGCCCCATCACAAGTCAGTAATAAAGTCAGGACCAGAAGCATTCATTCTTTCAACAGATGTTTATTGAGCATCTACTCTGTGCCAGGCAGTGCTCGGCTCTGGGGAAGCAGCAGTAGACAGATGCTAATCTCAACTCCGCATTTTAATGAGATAAATAATAGATAAGCAAGCAACTTCAGCTGTTGAGAGATACTATGATGAAAATAAACAAGACATAAAGTGAAGAGGTTGTGGTTACCATAGATTGATGGTCAAGCAAGTGACATTTCAGATTAGACATGATAACCAGAAAGAAGAGGAAAAGCATTCTGGGGAAGAGAAAAAGGGACATGTCTCCTGCCATGTGTCCAAGAACAGAAAGGCCACTATGGAAAAGATGAGGAAGAGTAGGAAACAAGAGATGGAGACAATGGATACAGTAAGCAAATATAAATATTTTGAAAATATTGTAGTAAAATATTTTCCATTATTCTCATATCATCATGCCCAGTAGCTCTCTGTCTATTGAATCAATAGCTTTTAATAATCCAGAAGAATGTTCTAGAAAAAATAAAGTCATTTTTTAAATTTTACTAAAAATTGGATGAAGAGAAGGGTATAGCAAGACCATAGTTGTGAGAGTCAATATTGTATATAGAAAAGAAATATTTCTTAATCTGAAAGTTCCCTTTACATCTCAAGAGGCAATCCTGGTCCTTTGTCAAAGATAGAAACCCTAAGTGGAGAGAGCTCAAATTTGATACAGGGAAGTTCCCACCTAACCTATAGAGAAGATAAAGCCAACTTCCTAGACAGGGAGGCAGGAGGGAAAAAGAAAGAAAGTAGAAGAGAAAGTGATCAAATATGCAGTTTATAGTTCCATATTCCCCTCTGGCACTATTATTCAGGGCTAGAGATGTTACAAATAGTTAGAAAAAGTAAATTTAAGGGAATCCTAAACAGCGAAATTTGTTCCTCATTTCTTTGGTCACCAACTAACGAATTGTGGCTGTTAAATTTCTCAGGTTAAAGGTGGTGTCATTGAAATGCAAATGCAACTTCAAGGCATGCCCTAGACTCACCCCAACATACTTCTTCAACTTGATCCCATCACTGAGTGTATTCAGTGTGGATATTCTGAGCCACCAGTGGTGGATGGAATCCAGCCACTGAATTATGGAGCTCATCTGGGAAAATCAAGAGCTGGGAAGGAAGGCCCCCAATCAAGATTCCACTTTTTCTGGTATATTTGGATAGAACTATATATGCAGAAATTCAGCAATAGTTAGAAGGCAGATTTCCTAAACGTCTAAGGAGCATTTCTATTTGGGTATCCCCTCGCCTTAACCACCCCTACTGGTCCACAGGCATTCAGAACCGGTTTCCAGTGATGGCTCCTTGTGCTGAATCAGGCCCACAACTAGGGCGAGGGGCACAGCTCGGACAAGGAGCACAGCGGGGAGGCACACTGGAGGCAGGCGTGGAGCACGGATTGCAGGGAAGCCTGCAGGGAGACAAAAAGGTGAGCAAAGTTAGGGATGGGGAATGAATGGGTGTCTCAGTGATGTGCGTGTGGATATGAACCCAAATAAAGCCCTAGCCATTTGACCCCCGCTACTGTGCACCCTTAGGGTAAGACTGAGTAACCTCTAAAATTCTTCCAGAATTAAGGTTCTGTAGATGAGAGTCAGATTCTATCTCACAAGACAGAAAATACCAGGAATGATTAAAAAAAAAAAAAAAAAAAGCAATTCCAAAATACCTGCTGGATCAAATCTATTTAAGGATTAGAAACATTTCTACTCTCATCAGTCAATGGCTATGCCAGGCAGTGCCACTGGACACCTGGCAGGACAACAGCCTCCTCTGAATGGACAGTCACTTCCTACACACTCTGTCAGCAGTGCAGAGTGTGAGTGTGAGACAGACAATACACCACTCAGCAGGAGCGTAGAGAGCTGCGTGCTAAGCAGACAGCACTTCTCTTACCCTGAGGAGCTTATGAGAATTGGGTAAACGGGGTGGCCAGGAATTGCCTAGATCACACGTACTTGCAGTCCTCGCTCTCCAAAAGTTTTCGGTACGTGTCGATCTCGCCCTCCAGCCGGGCCCGGACATCCAGCAGCACCTGGTACTCCTGGTTCTGCCGCTCCAGGTCAGCCCGGATCTCAGCCAGCTGCTCCTCCACGGTGCTGATCAGGCTCTGCATCTGGGCCAGCTCGGTGCCATAGCGGGCCTCAGACTCACACAGGGAGTTCTGTAGGCAGTCTTTCTGTGATGGGAAATAATGGGGTAAGGCACCAAGGAAATTGTTACATGCATCAAACTTAGCAGGGATAACTATGGCCCAAAATGCCACAATGTGGAGACTCACCAGGCACAGAAAGAATTTTAGAAACTCACAGAGTTGTAAGTAAAACAAATAGTGAACAAGAATTTTGCCAAAATAGCACTGACTCCAAAGCTTTAGTAGTTGCATGTGATTTATAGCTCCAAAAACCGACAAAAAGCTATGTCAATGAATTTTTGTCCGATGAATGCCTAAGCTTCAATATTTTGTTTAAAGGGGGAGGTTCACTTTTTAAGTTATATTTCTGACTTCAGCTGACTCTGACAATAAATACTTTAAAAGAAATTGACAGTCAATAGGTATGCAAGTGAGAGGAGAGAGACCTCCAAAATAAAATGCTACCAGGCCACGGACTGAGGCACCGGCAGTGCGGTGAGGGTGAAGCAGGACCCGTACCAGGTTGTGCTGGGCTTGGCGCTCCACCTCCAAGGCGTTCACCGTGCACCTCAGCTCCAGGATCTCTGACTGGCAACACTGCAGCTCCTCAGAGCAGGATGTGGCCTGCAGGCTGATGCCCTCGGACTGAAGCACAAGTGCACAGAGACACGATCACCTCCAGGCCAGATGGAAGCTGGGCTCCCCCCGCTCTGCGGCACCGCCTCACCTGAGCTTGGAACCACTGCTCCACATCACGCCGGTTGGTCTCCACCATGGCCTCGTACTGGCACCGCATCGCCTCCAGCACCCTGCTCAGGTCCACGGTGGGCTCAGTGTCCAGTTCGATCCGGAGCCTGTCCCCAATCTGGCACCTCAGGGTGTTCACTTCCTGCAGGGACACAAGGACCCAAACCCTAAGTGAGGGAAGGGCTTCACACAGAGCAGACAACACCTGAACCCCTCTCCTGACAAGCACCCTGAAGGGTGAATCCACACACGTGCTGATGGGGAAGGTCTGGCCAGGGTCCAGTGGGAAGAGCCCCTCTGGAGACCTTCCCGAACTCACAGGGCCAGTCTTTAGAGAGGACTCCCACCCAGGTCAACTGATTATCCTGAGGCCATCCAGGCCCAGGTTCTGATCCTAGAGCCACAGGGTGGGAGGGGCTTACTGTCTGCCCAGCGCCCTCCCCTGAGTGTCTGCAGCCACAGGACCAGACCTGCTCATGGTTGCTCTTGAGGCAGAGCTGCTCCTCCTTCAGGGACTCCTGCTGGGCCTCCAGGTCGGCCTTGGCCAGGCTCATGTCGTCCAGGAGCTTGTGCATCCCGCACATGTCCGCCTCTACCAACAGGCGCAGGGCGTGCTCACTCTCATGCCTGCCATGACGGGATGTGCCGGGTCAACAGATGCCAAGGAGAGCCCCTCTCAGCCAGGTCCCCACCTTCTTCACCCCTTTCAATCCTCATTTGTTCACCATGCCCCGTGCTCTGGCTCAGAGATGAATTAGACACTGCCCCCCCTCTCAAAGGGCTCATGGTCTAGTGAAGGCCAAGACACTGAGTCTGCCAGCCCCCTTCCCTCCTAAGCCTTTTATATCCCATCCCAGACAAGTGTTGGCTCAGTACTTTGCTCTTGCTGCTTTTGTCATTGTGCACTGAAGCAACTAAGGTTCAGAAAGACTAAATACCATGTATGTAAGGACCTAGCGTGGGACTCACCACATTGCATGGCTGTCCATTAACTAGGATAAGCGACAGCCAGCAGCCTGGTCCTTGATTTGCTCCCTTATTCCTTGTGTTGGGCTATTTGTTCATCTCTCACCTCTGTTTAGTGGAAATATCTGGTAGCTGGGGGCTCCATAGCAAAATCTGGACCCTGACCCATCTCTACATGACTCCTCCAACGTATACATAAACTTTAGTGGCCATCCTTGCTCAGTTTATTCTCGAAATTACTTTATTTTGCTCTTGGTTAATGAATTCAGGCAGCCTTATTTTCCATTTTAGGGAAATAAAAGAAGAAGGACTAATACTAGGCTGTACCATACACACTTGACTTAATGGTGTTTTTTCCTCTACTTTCTATTAGTTTTTTTTCTCACCACTGTCTTGTCTTTTAATAAATTTGCTTATTTAAATTAGTTTCAAGTATACAGTACATTGTTTAGACATCTATATTGTTCATAAAATGATTCCCCCAATTTCTCCTTCCCTCCCCTAGCCCTCCACTTAGCTATCATATTAACGCTAACTGCATTTCCTGTGCCATGCTCCTCGTCTATTAGCTTTGGGTATAATCATTTATTTTTTAATTTGGGGCATTTAGGAAGGAAGAAACAGAACAGCAATTATCTCATTCAACAAGTATTTGGGCATTGGGACTTAGAGTGAAGGAAAAAGTCACTCTGAGCCCTCTCGATTCTACTTACTTGATTCTGAAGTCGTCGGCAGCCAGCTTGGCATTGTCAATTTGGCTAATTAGCCTGGCATTCTCCGCCTTGCTGCACAGGATCTGAGGAAAACCAGGACGGTTCACACACACACGTCATACCCCAGCCTCAGCCCTACGTGTGGTGTCTACACTGATGCTCAGGAGAACCCAAGACCCCAAAGTCTTTGAGCCTTCAGTGGTTTTTGCCTGTAACATGCCCGCCTCCTGCAGACCCTGCATACTCGAGGCTGCCCCAAACCTCACCTTCTGCTGGAGCTCCTCGATGCTCCGGAAGTAGCTCTGGTAGTCCGGGCACACGGTGGACTCGTGGCACTTGCTCCACTCTCGGATCTTGGTCTCCAGCTCCGCGTTGTCCCGCTCCAGCTGGCGCACCTTCTCCAGGTAGTTGGCCAGACGGTCGTTCAAGAACTGCATGGTCACCTTCTCGTGGCCATTCAGGCTGCCTTCACCATAGGTCCCACAGTTTCCAATGTTGCCGGGAACGTGGCAGGTCCCTGGCAAGGGGCACGCGGTGTTGCAGCTGGGGGGCAGACAGAGGCTGGGTCGGCCCAGGGGGGTCGTCCCCACACGGACTCGGTTGGCATCCGCCACAGTGGCCAAGAGGCCCAGGGAGGCAGCTCTGGCCTCTACCCCAAGCTGGCCCCCAGCATCAATGGAGGAGATACACATGTTTCTTTCCCCGGGAATCGTGATGCTGCCCAGAGATGGGGACGAGCTGGCGTAGAAGGAAGTCATGCTGTGGGCTGAGGCTGCACAGGAGGTTCAGAGTGCTGGGAAGGCCAAGATGCTTAGTCTGCCAACCCCCTTGCCTCCTAGGCCTTTTATACCCCATCCCAGGTGGGTGTTGGCTCAGCGCTTGGCCCTCTCTGCCTTGATTCTCGAGCTGTTGTTGCACCGTCATCCTGTTACTCAGCTGTTGAGTTTACCATTAAGGGTTTCTCACCTCATTAAAAGAATGTTGATGAATCTGAGGTGCCTCTTGGCTCTTTGATAGCAGGTTGTCTGTTGCTGGAAGGTCAGAAGCTTTTATTATTTTTCAAAGAACAAAAGTTCTCTTAACCATCAAGTTTTGATACCTTGACTGGGGTTGACCTCCTTGTCGATTTGCCCACTCTAAAGGCATGACCATTCTTGTTGATCACTGAAGTAGCAGGAGAGACAAACCCCTATGACTATAGTGGCATTCCCTGGGTTAAAATTCAGCCAGCCTTCCCTATACTGGTTCTTGGTTAGCAGATGTGTGGTTTTGGTTATTAAGAAGTTCTGTGTTTTTCTTTTCTTCAATTGTTTGCCTTTCAGACTCACTTGAGAGGCAGTAAGACTTTGGTAAGTCTGTTCATTCAACATGCATCTCCTGGCATATCCCATATGCCAGGTACTGGGCCATACACCTGATGTCCAGTTCATCAGGAAGCAACCTGGGTGGGTAGCCATGGGTGTCTTGTATGAGGGTGACCCTGATAACTATGCCCAATCTGGACCAAGAAAGGTGAGCTCAAGGAACTGGAAACAATCAAAAATGAACAATAATCTTTTTGAAAGTCAAATAAGGACTTGGCCATAAAACTTAAAGGATATTGAGTTATCAGAGTCACTATGGATCCTCTTACTGCCTTACTTCCTTGATTCTAAAGACTGTTATCAAGCACCTCCAGTATGTGTTAGGGGACTGATTGGTGACTTTGTTTAATTCTTCTTATCATATTGCAAAGTATACATTATTACCTTAACTTAATAGAGAAAGAAAATAGGCATTGAAGTCCAGAGATATGAAATCGTTTTTCTAAGAGCAACCTATTATACAGTGGCAAAGCCTCATCTCGGTGTCAGTTTCTTTCAACTCCAGAGCCTATTCTTATCTTCTTCACATTGATTCCCAAAACAGAACAATTGTGCCATTGCCAGAACTAAGAAGGCTTTAAAGGCCTACAAATTGGGCAAGAAGTTGCAATTAAGAAATAAAACAAGGACCTGACATTCTATATTATTCCTTTTTGTATCACAAAACACATATGTCAGGGTACTAAAGCAATAGGTCAGGATTTCTCCAAGGACCATGCAGGATGATGCCCAGGAGAATGTTCTATTATACTACATCTCATACCATACTACCTCTTGGTACCAGGAAATCAAGAAAGTTAACTAGTAAGGTCCCAAAAGCTGTCTCTCAAAATTTGCAGCAGGAAGTAGATAGACCCCTAAGACTGAACAAAACCTAATGTCAAGTAAGATAAACCCCCAAAGTGGTTATAACTAAGTCTTTGAGCAAATGAATATTTGCCAGTGTTTGGAGCATTGCACAAAAGCCGGACAGACATCTCTACAGGGACCAGCTATGTATACGTAAAACATAAGCTATTAGAGTTTCTATCAAAAAGAAATGCATAATTTGAGAGTTTGGTCCAGACAGGATTTTCAAGAAAAGGTAACTAGTGGTCAGCTCCCACCTAGGGTTACTTGGGGCTCATCAATGAATAACCCTTTACAGGCACCGTCGTTAGAAGACATTACCAGGCCAAGCCACCCATCCTTCAGAGGCTTCTGGGTACAATCTGCATAGGTTATATCTTCAAACAGTGCTTACCTCATCACACAGCAACAAGCTTCTCTGTAAACCAAAGAAATTGACTTATAAAGTGATTTCTTTTGACTTGCTAAATAGAATCCATCTTTTGACTTTATTCTCCAGCTCCATTCATTCCATTGGCTAAAACCCATGATTTCTCCCATCTCAAAATAAATAACACTTTTTACTTTATAACATCACTGCTGAAGCTTTATATGTTTGGATGTTGCTTCTCTCTACTAAAACTCAGTAATGGTCCTGGCTCAGGCTTCCACTGAGTATGCTGTTTTGCATAATGACTCTGATGTTGCGCGTCCCTTTGTAAAGTTGCTTGGTTCCACTGATTTGCATTTTTCTCAAAGAAGGTGAGTATGGAATGAGGATCTTTGGCCTCATATCAAAACAACCTTCCTCCCTAGGCCTTTAAATAGAGTCCGTGTGGCCCTTGGTGATCACATATGAGCCAGGTTCAGTGATGTGAAGTGGTGAAGATAGAGAGATGGGAGCCTTCAGCCCTCCTTCACTTGCCTGTGTGCATGCACGACATTCTCGGCAATGATTTTGATTTTAGAAATACCAGTCTCCAGAGGTGGGAAGGCAACTGGAGATGGACATGGGAGCTGTGGTCTTGGGATGCTATTTTCAAACCTGATGTTGCTACCTATGGGTGTACCTCAACCAGTGGGAGAGAAAATTGAGGAGTTTCTGGCTCGCCCCTGGAAATTGCACCTAACCCACAGCCTACCTCTTCTATGCTGCAGAAGGATACATGGGAGCATCCAAAGCTTTGTGCCCTGCATGGCAACATCACCCATCACATACTGCAATGGATGCAAAGATTGGAGACAATTCTTGTGTGTAGAGCCTCTACTGCATGTCTCCTAGGTATATGCAACTCTCAAGGCTTTGACAAATGGAAAAGGCACCTTTCCTATTCAAATTAGATAGAGTTTTGCCATCTGATTTCTTAGATCTATAAAGTTTATCAACATTTTTCCACCTACCATGACATACTAGATACTAGAAGTAGATCTATAAAAGATGTAGCCCTTGCCTTAGAGTGGGAGAGGGTTTTGTGACAATGCTCCACACTGGGCCTATGAGAGCGGTGCCACATTCACTCTGAGGTTACCATCTTTCTTCTCATCCTCCTGTCAGTGGCCCAGAAGCAGATCAGAGTTGACATTAGTTGTTCTTCGCAATTGTCTAGGAAAACCATTTCTGTTTTTTCTTTACTCAAGATTCACAATACTTCAGACACCAGATTTATGGGTTTTTACACACCGAGCAATTCTCTATGACACCAACTGAATTTCCTATAATTCTGACATTATCTACCTCTGTCAGATCCCACAAGGTAAGGGCTTAGTCCCACTTCAGACACCAGTTGCAATTCCCAGTCACCTGTACTTCTGAATTTCCAGCTATAAATTAGGGTTCCCACAACCCATCCTAGGTTTTAATAATTTAGTAGTATGACTCACAGAACTCAGGGGAGCATTTACTTATATTAGCTTGTTTATTTAAAAAGATATAATAAAAGATACAGATAAATAGCCAGATGAAGAGACGCAGAGGACAAAATATGTAGGAAGGTGCTAGAATTTTTATGGAGGCTTCAACAGGTAGGCCTGATTGATCATTAACTCACTCTCTACTCCCTTTCCCCCTCCTGGAGGATGGGGGTAAGGTGAAAAGTTCCAAGCATCTAATATACCTTGGTCTTTCTGGTGACCAGCCCCTATTTTAGGAACCCACCAAGGGTAGCCTCATTAGAACAAAAAGACACTCCTATCACCGAGGAAATTCCAAGGGATTTAGGAGCTCTGAGTCAGGAACCAGGGTCAGAGAACAAATACCATAACAAAAGATGCTCCTAGTGTTCTTATCACTTAGGAAATTAAAAGAAGTTTTAAGAGTTCTGTGTCAGGAACTAGGGACAAAGACCAACATACACATTTTCAATAATTTCACAGCAACAGAAATAGAAAATATCAAAACCCCAATTTCCAAGCTGCCTGACCTCAATCAGGTTACTTAACCTTTAAATGCACCCATGTTCTCCTATCAATATTTATGATCATATTTACATACCATGTATGTGGAACACCCAACATAATCCTCAGCACAGAGTAAGCACCTAATAAATGTCAGCTCCCTTCTTGACTTCAGGGTCTCCAACCATCACCATCACCCCCGTTTAAAAGCTTGGTGTTTTCATAAAAACAAAATGGCTTTATAATATATAAATGTATGTTCACTTTTTGGTTCAATATAGTCCCACTTGTTTATTTTTCATTTTGTTGTTTGTGTTTTAAGTGTTATATCAAAAAATCATTGCCAAGACCATATCAAGGAGCTTTTTTTCTATGTTTTCTTCTAGGAGTTTTATAGTTTCAGTCTCATATTTAAGTCTGTGATGGAACAGGCTGAGCTCTGTAACAGTACGAACTCAAGTAGGGTTCTACATCTCATTCTGCTAAAGATCCATGTGGAAAGAGAGAGATGGTGCTACCTTGGTCAGTTTAGGCAACATGGGAGGCTTATACAGGAACCCCAGCCTGCATGGGCATGCAAGTGACCCTGAGCCTGATGCACTTGACCTCCCTTTGCCTCTTGATCCACTTCCTCATAGGCATCCATGCCACGGTTAAGTGGTCCCAAGTCACAGCTCAACAGCTAATCAGCTCTGTGACTTTAGGCTCAGCTTCTAACTCCTTCAAGCTTAAAAGCTTCTCATTTGTAAAAATGGGAATAGTGATTCTGTCTGCCTCACAGAATCATTGTTAGGATTGAGTGTAACCAAGCATAAATGCTCAGCAATGGTTCTGACAGTAAATTCTCAATGAAGGTGCACTTTATTTCTAGATACAATAGAAATAATAATATTCATCTCAAAGGGGTATTGAAAGGGTTCAAATAAATAACAAAGGTGAAAATTCCCAGCCCAGCCTTGACATCTAGTAAAACCAAGGGAAAGATCAGAAATGTCCATATTACTGCTCACACTGGCAGCAATTGAAAAGGAAACTGGTGGAAACAGCCACATAGAGAGACTGGTGCATCCCCCCTGAGTACCAGCACTGAATAGGAAATACTAAGTAAATGTGATTAACTTTTCTTTCTCAAATGACATTAGATATTTCATCCTTCTCATCATCTTGTACAGAATAGGGACTCCAAAGCAGAACAGAAAGATGAAAATGCCATAAGAGATGTTTAAATGTGGGTCAAGGTGGCTGAAACCCCTCCCCATGGGGTTAGCCTCTAGAAAGGCTTCCAGGAGGTGGTGGCATCTCACTTGGGTTGTAAAGCCCAGCTAGAATTTGGACATGAAAACATGAGAAAGAGAACATTACTCCTATGAGCCAATATTTGGAGCAGGGGGAGAAGGCAAAGCAGTTTGTCAGAAGCACAGGATGTGTGAATTATATTAGAAAGAGGTGAGCTGCAAGAAGAAGTGAGAATTAGAACGCAGCCGCCTTGATTGCCAAGCTAAAGGGTAAAGGCTTCACTCTGTAGGCAATGTCTGCTCCATAGAGCCTAGCACAGTGACTCACTGAGAGCTGATGCTCACAAGTCCTTAAGTAAAGCAGATCTGGATTGTGAAGAAATTAACTCACATCCTGATCCCATATCCTAGTCCTCTCATCACAGTCATCAGCAGTGGTGCTTGTTGGATGAAACTCGATATAAGACCAAATGGTAGAGCCTCTGACGCCGAAGTTTATTTCTGGCATCTGCAATTCATTTCCATGAGCATTTGTGAAATGTCATCTCCTAGCCAACCCCTCCATTCATCCTACACCAGTACTCACCCTTCTTCCCCTGCCATTGGTGCCAGAGATCCAGGCCTCACCTTACCTTTTGTAGCAGCTCTTTAATGGTCTCAAAGTGTGAACAGTAATTGGAGCACATGTTGGGGAACTGCCATTTGTTCCACTGCTAGATCTCGGCCCCCAGCTCCTCATTCCCCTGCTCCAGTTGCTTCTGCAGGTAGTTGACCAGGTGGTCATTTAGAAACTACCTGGTCTCTTTCTTGCTGCCATTGAGGAGCTTTTGCTGAATCAGCTCTAGGTGCCTATGTTAGTAGGGAAGTGGCTGGTCCCTGGCAGAGGACAAGTTGGGTGACTGCTGGAAGGGCCAGGCTGGACTGGTCATGAACCACAGGGAAGATGGCTATGAGATTGGCTGCTCTCTTTCAGGTGGGACCCAGTGCGGTGCTGGAGACTGGGCACAGAGCTTGAAGAGCAAGGGTGTCTGCTATAGCTAGAAGCCATAGTCCTAGAAAGCTGAATTATAGATTGGTTACCACAGCCAAGTGCCAAAGTGTGAGAATACTTCCTTGCCCAGACCTTTTATCCACCCATCCAGGGCAAAGCCACAATCCTCAAGCTTCCCGCATGACATCCTCATGCCCTCAGGCATCAGAACAACCAATAGTCAGTCATTCAGTCTCTGTTAATAGCCCCCTACCTCATAAAAAGAGAGGAGTAACTGCCTTTGGACTCCTTGTTACTGCCCTCTGTTGCTCAAAGGGATGTTTCATGTTATCTTGTTAAAGACACCCCATATTGAAGTTCAGCTCTGCTCCCTGAGTGACCATCTGGCTTCTCTCTGGCGTGGCACAGTCTCTAAGAAGTGTGGTCCTCTCAAAGAGGGAGAGTTCACTGAGCATGGAGGCCTCAGTGTCAGGGCCAGAGCCCAAGAGAGATCGAGCACAGAATGAAGAGATGCTAAGGTGATAGAACACAACTTAAAGAGCTAATTCAACCCCTTCCTGCTTCAGTCAGAGACGAGAGGGGCTGTGAGCACCTCAGGGGCACAGAGCAGGTCAGCCAGACAGACAGCCGGGGCTCGGCCCCACACTCCTAACTCCAGCACATCCTCTTTCCTCTGCATCAAATTTTTTCTATTAAAAGGCCAAATGGTAAATATTTTAGATTCTGCAGGCCATACAGTCTCTCTGCTCTACAGTTGCTCAACTCTGCCCCTGTGGCACAGAGCAGGCACAGACAATATGGAAGAGAATATGTGTGGCTGTGTTCCAGTAGAATTCATTTACCAAAACAGACAGCAGCCGGATTTAACCTCTAAGCAGTAGTTTCCCAACTGCCACTCTACAGAGCATGATGAATGAGGCCTAAAAATTGGATCTCTCAGAGCTCGTGGGGAGAGATTTAGTCTGCTGTGGAGCCAGAGGGCTGGGGCAGAGAAAGGGCACCACCCAGATGGACTCCAGAACTTGACTTTGGGCCTCAGATGCTGGACCCTCCACTTTACCGAGGCATTTAGACGAAGACTGGAAGTCCGTTCAGATATTCTACAACCTCGGAGCAAAGCAAAGCTGCCCCAAGGGTCACTGTGTTGTTGCTGCAGCTATTGCTGTTATTTCTGAAACTTGAGCTTCAGTTGACTCAGAAAAGTGACTCAGCTGCCACAATCACTGGGAAAAATCAGAAGATGGGAGGGACTTATTGCTAAAGCGGATTTTCTTTAACCAACATTAACTGAGCACTTACAACATACCAGCATCATGATAGGCATTTCAGATGCATTCTAGCCCAACGATGCTGGGTAGGAAGTAGAATTATCCCCATTTTCAAAAGCAAGGAGGAGACTGAGATGCACAAAGGTTAGGGGATCTGCCGAAATCACACCGCACATTGGCAGAGGGATTGGGATTCTAGCCGGGGTTATCTGAAGCCAACGCCACTGATAGTCTCATTGTGGCAAGATGCTTGTGAGTGTGTTTGGTTACTTATTTATGGCTAAGAGACAGGCCTATTTGGAAGTAAACTTATCTTGACCAATTGTTCAAAAAGGTAAGACATCAAGTGACCTTAGGAACTTCCTGTTTAGCAAAATTGAGATCATTGCACTCATGTGCTGAAATTAATAAAACCCCAAAAGAAAATTGTTTTATTGTTGATGATTTCCCCAGTTATCCCTGGCATATGCTTTTTAGATCATATCGTAAAAGTGTCCCCATTATAGTAGGGAGGGAAAGATCCATTCAGTGCAATTCAGTCCACAATCTGCCCCATCCCTCAGTCACCATGTCTGACTCCTGGGCCTTTCTCTCCAGGAGCCCTTGCCCTCTGGCCAGGCTTCATACAGGCAGCTCTGCCCAGTGGGCCCTCACTCCCCACTCAGAAGGGGGCCTTGCTCTCTGGCAGCAAGGTGCAAGTGAAAGTCTCAGACTCCTTAATGGCCTCAGGAAAAGTTGCATCCACGAAACATAGGTCTTTGCTTTCCCAATCCCACTGCGGGAGAATCCTGCTACCTGTGGGAGTTTCTCCCAAACATCAAATATGCCAGAAGTTTTATTACCTTACCACAGCCCTGCCTGAGTTTTCCCACAAACCGGAGTTAATTAAACCCAGTGCTTTGCTAAGAGGACACAGTTTCTCTGAGAATCCCCATGTACATAGCACTGGGTCCAGGAGGTCCTGGTGCTGGTGGGCATATTTCCCCAAGTCGATACTCAGGGCTTCCTCACCCATCGGGGAGGTAAGATGGGCGAAGCAGGAGGATAGCTGCAAGGTCTCTAGCTTGGAAGTACCATCCTAACACAGATGGTAGCCACCCGTGTCCAGCAGGAGGCAGCCTTCCAGGCCTGGGGCTGTGGGGTTAGTTAGTCTCATATAAAAAGCTCTAACCCGCATTTAGGTGATCAGACAGGTCTTGGCAAGTCAGAGTGGCACACAGATGTGGGAACATGGACCAGGTTGGACTGGACAATATTGTGCCGGGGGAAAAGGAGCCTGCAGAAGTCCCTGTAGGATCTAGGGGCTTGAACACTCGGCCGGCCACTCCTGTGGGATTGCTCCTGCTCTGGCCACAGCCCGAGAGAGACCTGTGCTCTTACTGAGTCAAATGCTCAAAGGATGTGGAGATTCTGCGTTGATGCTTGCTAGCTATTTAAAAGGGAACTGCATTCCCAGGAAAGAGTTTCGGTGTCTCAGAAAAAAAAGTCTCTATTTTTAGGGACATGAGAGAAGGGAAAGAGGAAATATTTATTAGCTTGAAAGAATAATAAAACTCAGGGCTTAGAGAAAGCATAACAAGCTCAGAGAGACCCGCTAGGCTTGGCGGCAGAACACTTGGCTTCAGTTTCCACCTGTTGGTTCTGCGTCTGTGAGTATATCTTTCCATCAATCTGGTCCTTAGACTCCCTGTCTGTAAGTGGAAGAGGCTGGGTCAGATCATCTGTAAGGCTCCTCATGATTCTGATAATGCCATTCAGTAGGACTTTCTACAATAATGGAATATTCCCTGTGCAGACTGTCCATATGGTACCCCTAGCCACATGTAGGTATTGAGCACTGGAAATATGTGCAACTGAGGAACTGAATTTTTTTATTTTATTAAGTTGCATTTAATTAAAAATTAAATAGCCACGTGTAGTGAGTGGCTGCCATACTGGACAGAACAGGCCTAGGATTCTAGAACCAAAGATTTTGCCTCTGTTCAATCTATTATGTTTATTAAGCTAAGCACATTTTAGACAGATCTTGCACAGGGATTGAAATCGAGAAGGACTGCTGGTTTCAGCTCACTGAAATTTCACCCACCCACCCCATCCCCACCCAGGAACCACAGCGGGCTAAGCACTGTGCTTGTATCTCCTGTCAGGATCATAACCCTGTCTGCCAAGCACGCATGTGGGATCACGTCCGGAGATCCCCAGGCAGCTTCAGGATCCAATCCATCTCTCATCGTTTCTTGGCAAGTCCAGAGGGCAGATCCTTAACTGAAACATCACTTCAGCTCATTAAGAAAGAACTGTGTGTTTGGAGGGTGAGGTTCAGAAAGATGTTCAAGATTCCTGTTGCCAGCTCGCTCCTCTTTACCTGCCATGGCCAGCCATTGCCAGGTTGGGTCCTTCACTGAGTCCTTCAAGTTGGTCCCTTGTTTTTCCATCCCCACTGTCACCGGTTTAGCTGAGGCCCCTTAGCTTCTTCCATACGCTATTTATCAGCTTTCTCCCTGCCTCTCAGCCATCCTGTTTACACTCCTTTGTAGAACTTCCTAAAATACCATGCCAGTCATGTCATTCCTGCGCTCAAGTCCTGCTACAGCCCTCCCACTGCTTTCCGGAAAAAGTCCAAATTCTTTGTGGAGTAACCAAGGCCCCCCATGGTGTGACACTTCTCTACCATTTCAGCTTTTTTCCCCGTCAGTCTTTCACAGGAACCTGCTGCTCCAGCCAGCAGGCTACTCAAGGCCCCCGAGGTATGACTTCTGTTTTCCTGCAGATCCCACATACCTATACCTCTCTTTTGCTCCGCAGACAGCCTATTAGACCTTCAGGTCCATCTCAAATGCCCCCGGCTAAATAAAGCCTTTTCTGCTCTCCCCAAGCTAGTACTTTCTCCCAGTCTTTGTCAGTATGTAATCCTTCTAGGTAGGAATTTGGCAGTGTAGTGCAGTGGTTAGAATAATGCTGTAGTAGAAGCCTCTAGACCTGGGTCCAAATCTTCATCCTTGCATGCAGCTTTGGGAAACTGACTAAACCATTCTCCGAACCTCAGTTTCCCATCTTTAAGATGGACATGACTCCTACCTTACAAGGTGATCATGAAACTGGATAATTTATATAATGTGCTCAACAATATACCAGGTGCATCACAAGTGCTCAGTAAGTGGTAGTAATGGTTATTCTTATTATTTTATTATTATTATTATTATTATTATTATTATTAGGCCCTTATTGAGGAAGGAGTGAGGCCTTACAGTGGTCTTAGCTCCCTTTCTAACTAGAAATATCTGGATTTTTGATATTCTCCTGCACCCAGGTGTAATTTGCAAATAGTGAGAACTCAAAATATGAATTAATTGAGCATCTCTGGATTCTAAAGGCCTATATTTGTGTCCTGGGTCCACCACTTACTATATGACCTTGAGCATATTTCTTAACCTGAGTCTCAGTTTCTTCATTTATAAAGTAGAGAAAATAATGGTACCTTTTTCATAGATTGTTACAAGGATTAAATGGGGCATTAACAAGGTATCTAGGGGACTACCAGCCCATGATGTAGAATCTACACCTCCCAGGCAATTAGTGAAGACTTTATAAATGAATGATTTCATTGTACCAGCTATAATGAGGTTTAGGGGTGGGGTTATCACAGTGTTATTCTCACTTACAGTTGTTTGGCCTAGGTATCTGGCATAAGTATCTCCTTCCTCTCTTTATGCTTTTATTACTTGGCTCTGAACTAATCGCCTGGTTTTAACTGGTTTCTGGCATGTGGACCTTTTGGCGAATGCCTCGCAAGCCTCTATGGAAGTAGAAGGGCATAAAAGCAAATACAGAATTTGGCCACATTCCTCTCAATGCCAACTGAGCAGCAGAATTGGCTGGTGGATAGCATCGTGAGTGACAAATAGAGACAGACATGTTTGCAGGGCCACTGAATGAGGCTTTATTTGTCAGATGATAGAGAACACATGCTCTAGAGGCAGCAGAGAATCAGAAATATCAGCAAAGAGGGCAATTAGCCCATGAAAATGAGAGAGGCCATTTCTAAGAAATGGAGCATAGAGCGCCCCTTGCAGTATCAGAGAATCCCGCCGACAGATTGCCCACCCCTGGCACCGCTCAGTCTTCCTTGCTGGCCACAGCTGGTCCTGTTCCCTCGGTGGTCAGGCAGCCTGAGTGTGTACCAGCTGCCCACTCTGGTCCCTCCAGGGTTCACTGGCACTGAGAGGCTTCAGTAGCGGCCTGGGGGGCAGGGCACACAAGGTACGCAGGCAGTGCGGGGCACACAGACTGTGCAGGGCACACTGGCAGAGGGCACACAAGGTGGACATGAGTTTGTGGAGCATGGGTTACAGGGCAATCTGCAGAAGAAAGGCACATGGGGGTTTAGAAAGAAGCCTGAGTGGACAGCAAGTTCATCTGGTTCTGCCCCCAATGCCTCCCAAATTCAACCACTGTGCACCCTCTCCACTCACTTCCCTAGTCCCAACGTTCATCGTCTTCACCTGTGCAATCCCAGTGGGCTCATTACTAGTCTCCCAACCCCATCCTTGCTCCTAACCATCTTCAACATGATGGCCAGAGTGATCTTCTATAAACACAAATATAATTATGCCTCTCCCCTGCCTAAGACCTTCAGTGGCTCCCATTAGTACTCAGAATAAAGAGTAGCTTCCTTCAACTCAACTGTCACATCCTCCTTCAATCCCTCCTGGATCTCTCTGTGTCAAATCCCCCTGTGATATCTTGTACCTCCTTCCAGAGTGATTTGTGATTATTCTATCATGATCTCTCTCCCCACTGGGCAGTAAGGTCAATAGCCATGGATGTGTGCCCACCTGCATACCTAGCCTAGAGCGGGCACTTAATGTGTTGAAAAAGATGAATTAATCAAATAATACAGAAGGGATACGTGATAAAAGGAAAATGAATAATCTCAGAGACTGACAGATGTAGGCTCAAAACCAGAAACAACACAGTGGATATTGGATGGACACCAAGTAGCCCAGAGACTAGACAGGCAGTCTGAGGACCGCAGCCAGCCTGAAATGTGTTTCATTTGGCTGGCATTGTATTTGTTTTTAATAAGTTGAAAATGTTTAAAATTCAGGAGAATTTAACATTAAAAAAAAAACATCCAGACACCTGGCTTCCCTTGAGCAATCAGAAGCACCAATTTCATGTGACGGAAATGGCCCGGAGTGGGCAGCACCTCCCTCACTGGACCAGGCCCAGCTCCCTGGTTCTCCACAGTCCCCTGTGGCCTACATCATTCATGTGTATTAACAGCCTGGTCCTTGACAAACATTGGACTTGGCAACTCTTGCTCTGGAAGACAAGACTCTAAATGACAGAGAAGCAAGGCTGGATGTAGAATAAGAAACTACCTACAACAGTGATCAGCCCACCAGATGTCTCAGCCCAGAGCTATCCTTCGCAGAGACAGCCACCAAGGCATGCTGATTCCACCTGTGCAGCAGCTGGAGGCTGATGCCTCCACTGCCCCGATTCAGACCCTCCCCGATGCTTATTACTTAGACCCTGACCAGGGCCTCCTGAAGCATGTCCCTGCCTGGTCCCTCTGCCCTCTACTCAGCCCTTCTTCCTGCCTTCATCTGTGTCATCTTCCTGAGGAGCAGCTTTGAGCTCTTGCTGACTTGGTCAAGCAACGTTTACTGATCATACTATGTGCCAGGTGCAGGGGATAAAAATATTCTATATTGTCTCTGAGCTCCAAGTATCTACCTTCTAGTCAGGGGAGATAGGCAATTAAGCAAATTCTATCATTTTCTCAAAAAAAGGCAAGGTCTCTCAATTGCCAATCAAATAAAGTCCTCCCTCCCCAGTGTGGTCTTCATGGTTCTCCATAAATGGACCTTAGCTGACCTTTCCTGTTCTCCTTGCTGCTCCATTTCATCTCATGAAGCTCTCATTATTGTCCACTCAAGTGCTGAAAACTGTCCTCCGACCCCCAGTAGGCTCTCCATTTGCCTGTCTGCCTCCCTAAATAGATGAAAACAACTTGAAAGTGAATGCCTTGTCATCATCCATCCCGATGACCCCCTGGCACCTGGCACACACTGGGCACTTGGAAGAAGTTTGTTGACTTGGAATGAAACAGAATGATCTCCAGTTGGCCGGGTTTGGAGATGGCAGCAAGATACTTGCCTGACTTTCTTTGGATCATACAAGCTTCCTAATTGCTTCTTAATTATGACAGTGTCCTACCTTATGGGTAGATCCAGTTGCTTCTTATGGCCTCCCCCAACCCTCCCACACATCTCCCTGTACAGCCTCAGCTGGGCTCACGTACTTGCAGTCCTCGCTCTCCAGCAGGCCTCGGTACGTGTTGATCTCACACTCCAGCCGGGCCCGGACATCCAGCAGCACCTGGTACTCCCGGTTCTGCCGTTCCAGGTCACAGCGGATCTCGGCCAGCTGGCCCTCCACGTTGCTGATCAGGCACTGCATCTGGGACAGCTGGGAGCTGTAGCGGGCCTCTGTCTCTGTCAGCGTGTTCTCCAGAGAGTCCCTCTAAGGCAACAAGAAAGATGGAACTATCAGGAACAGGTCTATTTTCATGGCCTGGTTCGGAAAGCCCTAGAAAGAGCCAAGTCTCTCTTTGGGGTGGGAATGGCCCCTCCCCACCTAAGTCCCTGCAGAAACTAAAGCTCCGAGGGTCAAGTGACTTATTCAAGGTTAAGCAACTGGTAAGTGATAGGCCAGGGTTTGGACACAGGTCCATGTGATCCTAAATCCATTGTTCCTCCTTCGACCTTAGTCTGGCTTCAGGCTTCACCAGGCTCCTTTCCTACAGCATCATTTAGAACAGTAGTCTTCAAGCCAATCCTGGTCGCATGTTAGAGTCACGTGTTATAGTCAAACCCAGCAGAGACTCTGATTTCATTCTTCTGGGGAGAAACCTGGGCATGAGTTGTTTTTCTGTTTGTTTGTTTGTTTTGGGGGGGTTTTTTGTTTGTTTGTTTGTTTGTTTTTAACTCCAGAGGTTGGATGGAGAAGTATGGATCTGGAAGGGCAGGCAAAGCAGAGAACAAGCATTCTTGGGGAGTCATGTTTGACAGTGGCTTCCTAGCTCACATCAGATTTGAAGCGTGCTTGTTTTATCTCTGAGCAGGGGCCTGGGAGAAACGTCTCTCCAGGGGAGGTCCACTGGGTGAGCATCCGTGGTGGCTGAATCCGGGTCGCCTCCTCCTCCTCCTTCCTGACTGCCTGTACCTATGCTCGGTGCCACGTCTCCCAGGGAAGAGCCACTCAGCAGCACTCACCAGGCGGTGCTGGGCCTGCAGCTCAATCTCCAGCGTGTTGACTGTTCGTCTCAGATCAATGATGTCTGATTGGTAGGTCTGGAGCTGCTCAGAGCTTGTGGCCACCTGCTGGTTAAGCTCCTCCATCTGCAGTGGGGGAGACAGGAGAGGCTGGAGTGCCTTCCCAGGGACAGTGGGGGAGACCGGCCCCCCTGTGAGAGGCCTACCTGCATGTGGAACCATTCCTCCACGTCCCTACGGTTGGTCTCCACCACTGTCTCGTACTGACACCGCATCTCTTCCAGCATCCTATTCAGGTCCACAGGGGGTGCGGCATCTACCTCAATGTTAAGTCGGTCCCCAAGCTGGCATCGGAGGGCATTGACTTCCTGAAAAGGCACAAGAGCCCCAAACAAGTGTAAAGTCTCACGATCCTTAAAGACGTGAAAAGAGGAAACCAAGATGTTAAAGATCTCTACGTTAGAGGGCCCCTTTGCAGACTGCAGTTCACTCCGCAGTGTTCCAATGGTTGTCCGACTCCAGCTGGACACCCCCATGTTGGAAGAAGCACTCTGGCTAAACACCTCCTGTCACTGTGGCAGAAGCCAAGAGCACCGTTTATTTGATGCCCTTACACTAAGAGGGAAACCCGCGCCCCTGTGCCCTGGCCACCTGCCCTGCCTGTGTTCATCCGAGAAGAGGGGCAGCAGGAGCCAGGCTCCACTCTGTTCAAGGCCCAAGTCAGAGCAGGCACCCTCTCTGGCTCGGCTGCCAAAGAGAGAAAGTTGTCGCTGGGGCTGCCAGGAGTGTGCGATAACACTTCATTAGTGGCTTCTTGGTGAGGTTCCCAGTTCTCTGATTTAAGTGGGATGAGTCAGGTGCCTTAGGACGCTTGGCAAATATGTGGTGACTGATTGTTACTTTACACTAAAGCCCAAGGGAACCCAGCCAGGATTCACAAGCACTTGTTCTTTCAAATCCTGAGTCAAGAGGTTGAGAGTCAACCCAAGGAAGGAGAGGAAAACACCAGAGCTCAGGTGGGCATTGCAGCACACAGGTGCGCAGGGTAGAGGGATTTCCCTCCGAGGACCTTCAGGAAAGAAGGGAAAGGTCGGAAAGGATTGACCTGTGGCTTTTGGGTTAAGTGTATTATACGCAAACAGAAGAGACAGAGGGATATGAGATGGCGAACAGGAACAAAAAGAAAACCACTGTAGTTCAACTCTCCCTTTGGGGACACGAGGTCACCCCAGCAGTCTGGCCTAGCAGAGCTGGACAGACAGGTCCATGTGAGTTCCAGAACACAGCCCCCTGTGGCCTTGTATCTTACTCTACCCCAGAACATAGCTCTCATAAGAGAAACAAATGCAGTGGCAAAAGCGTCGGACAGTCACACAAGACCAGGAAAAGCAGAAGGGAGGGTTGCTAGCTGAGCACCAACCAAGGAACAGGTGTTTCACACCCCAACCTCATTTAATTCCCACAGCAGCTCTGTCTGATAGAGTTATCCCCGTTTACAGATGTGGAGGCTCAGAAAGGTTAAATAAATTTGGCGAAGTCACAGAAACAATATGTGGCAGGCCTGGGAATGTCAACCCACATCTATCCAAACCCAAACCCCATGTTCCTTCCATTCTGCTTCCCAGGGCCACCTCGGCTTGACTTCTGGTCTTACCTGCTCGTGGCTCTTCTTGAGGCAGAGCAGCTCCTCCTTCAGGGACTCCACCTGGGCCTCCAGGTCAGCCTTGCACAGGGTCAGCTCGTCCAGGATCCTGCGCAGGCCATTGGCGTCGGCCTCCACCAGCTGCCGCAGGGCCAGCTCCATCTCGTACCTACACAAGGACAGGGACAGCAACCTGGGGGTTGAAACTGAATGCAGAACTCAGAGGAGACTTTGAACTGTTGGCACTTTCCCAACTCTACAAAATTAATGAAAACTAGCCAAGGGTTTGCAGGCTAAACTCACTTGGTCCTGAAGTCATCAGCGGCCAGCTTGGCGTTATCGATGTGCACCACAATCCTGGCGTTCTCTGCCTTGGAGCACAGAATCTGGGGGTCAAGGTATAGAAAGGACATCAGTCCAGGGTAAGAAGAATTAAGAACACCAGTGAGGAGAAGACGGCAGCTGACGGGGCTCAGCAGGCTTGCAGCCATCCCTGCAAAAGCCCTTCTTTCCTGGAACTCTGGGGGATACTCAGGGAACTGCTAGTCCTTGGAGATACGAGATTTACTTTTCAAGCATTTGGGTCTGCATAAATCCAAATGTCCCATTTTGGATGCAGTGAGCAATATGAAAGGAAAGAATCTCATTCAGTCTGAAGTCATTCACGTGACAGTTGGAAGGGGCCTCAATAAGCACTAACATTCACTGAAAACATACCATGTTTAAGGGGCGGTGCTAAGCACTTTTTCTGCGCCAACTCTTGGAATCCTCCTGACAGCCCCATTAGGAAAGTACCATTCCTATCTCCATTCTACAGATGAGGAAACTGAGGCGTTGGGAAGCGAAGGGACCTCCCAGGCCTCTCTGCATGTTAAGAGCTCTGGCTGAGTGCTCAGATTATGAGATAATCCTGTGCCCTCGGGAGTCTCTTTTCCCTGAACATAGCTTAATAAATTAATGAGATTCAAATCTGGAATGCCAGCCTTTCCAGTCTCCTTCCCGGTGAGACTGTCCCCTGCCTGCCCTCACCTTCTGCTGGAGTTCCTCAATGGTCCTGAAATACGACTGGTAGTCAGGAAACATGGTGGGCACTTGGGACTGGCAGGCCTCTTGGATCTTGCTCTCCAGGCTAGCATTCTCCTGCTCCAGCTGGCGCACCTTCTCCAGGTAGTTGGCCAGCCGGTCGTTCAGGAACTGCATGGTCTCCTTCTCGCTGCCATTGAAGGTCCCTTCGCAGTACCAGTTGCAGGCACCCATGGAGCTGGAGATGCTATTGGTTGGCCGGCAGCTGCTTGGCCGGCAGGAGCTGGATAGGTAGGTCTTAGAGAGGCAACTGGCCGGCCGGTAGGTGGTGGGCATGCAGACAGAAGGCACGCAGGTCATGGGCTGGCAGACATAACCCAGGCACAGGTCAGGCCGGCAGCTCATGCTGCCGGAGCAGACAGAAGAAGGCCGAGGGCAGCTCTTGATGGAGGCAGGTGAGCAATTGGATGTCATGCTGGTGAGGTCCCTTTACAGCTGCAGCTACATGGATCACAGCATTGACAGACCCCATCCTGCTCAGGCTCTTTTATACCCTTGGAGTGAGGGGGCTTACACTAGAAAGTCATCATGAGGTGGTGTTGATGTTTATACTTAGCCCCAGAGGAAGCTGCTAATTAATTTGTAATTTGGTTTTCAATAAGGAGTTTCTTTCCTTGTAAAAAAGGCCAAGCTTGTCATTTGGCTAATGCAGGACTCTGGGCTCCTGTCATTGATCCCCAGGGGAGAGCTTCTGGACACATCTTCAAAGGATCAACTCCATGCCTGGGCCCTCATTACCAGGGTGGAGCCACCAAGAGACCACAGCCTGGCCCTGTGCTGCCAAAGGCCTTGCCCACTGTGTCCCCACCTGCCGCAGCCCTGAGAAAGGCCACAGTCTATGGATAGCAGCCACTCCTTTTAATGAAAGCATTTATGCGGGAAGAGGCTTGTCCCCCTAAGGAGGAAATGTGTGGGTGACAGAAGCTGCACCGATACTGGCAGTGGAATGAATCCAAGGAGATAGGAAAAAGAACCTCCGAGGCTTCTAAACATGAATCATCTTTCTATTGTTTCTTCCAGGGGAAATATCAGGGAGGAGAGAACAAACTCAAGACACAAGCAGAAAGTGTCAGAATCAGGGACATCTTTTCAGCTGGACAGAACCCCATTTTTAAAAAAGATCAGTTTCATGAACATCTCTGTGGGGTAGATGCTCTAGCTTAACTGTCTCTGAATCCTTCCCTTCGGTTCTCAAATCCTAAACCTTTCCACTGTCAAGTTTGATTACTGAGGTTGGACAGGCTAGCCCAGGCTCTACTCTCACTTTCTGCAATAGTGGTCAGGGAGGGCTCACTTCAGGACCTCAGAGAGGAGAAGCAGTGTGAATCAGCTCCCTCGAAAAGAGACATTTTGCAGCCCTGGGATGAGCTAAGCCAGGAGACCGAGAGCAGGCACCTCCAATTATAGACGCCTTGGGCATTTCTTAAGAAAACAACAGGCAAGACCAGTGGTTTTCAGTCCTTGTGTACAATGCTTGCCGGCACACACACTTCGTGTTTAATATGTGTGTAGTATATAGCCATTTTCTATTCATTAATTTTCTCAACATTATATTGGAGCATAAGCCCTTGTAATTTTTCATATTTTTCTAGAAGTGTTGGTGAAGGATTAAGAAAGAGAGAGACCCACCCAGCCCTAATCCCTGAAATTTGTTGCTTACATAAAGTCAGGATAGAGATGCTATCTTCTGACTTGTTATGTGCCCTTGGGAAAGTCACTTTACCTCTCTAGGCCTCAGTTTCCTCATGCAAATTGAAAGAGTTAGATTAAATCATCTCTCAGTTTGATTTCCTGCAACAACCATAAATTCCATTTCCTTTATCTGGATTAATTGTTTAGAGAAGATGGTGGCATTAGATGGAAGGAGGTATGATAGCAATCCCTACTACATAGAACAGGACTCACTGGACCGCCTTTCAAAATCATAACCAACATGTGTTGAAAGTATGCAAGTGCCAGTCACTGTACTGTATGCTTGGCATTAATTTGCCCGTTTAATCTTCACTTTAAAAAGCTATAAGATAATTAGTATTGTAATAAGGTGTGGCAACGGTTCTCAAGGTGTGATTTCCAGACCAGTATCATCATCATCACTCAGGAACATGTTAAAAATGAAATTTCTCAGGTCTACCCCAGACCAACTGAATCAGAAACTCCGAGGGTGGGGCCCATCCACCTGTATTTAACGAGTCCTCCAGGCAGGTTTGAGAACCGCTGAGGTATAAGAGCACCTGCCACCAGAATTCCTTTTGCAAAAAAAAAAAAAAAAACTTGTAAAAACATATTAAAAAGTTCTTGGAGTAAAAGGTGGGATCCCAAGTGTCCTGATGTTGGCTCGCAAAGCACCAGAGGAAAAAAGGGGAGAATTTGACATTCCCGGGACACTCATGGGAGAAAGAGGTGAGAGGAGAGGGAGACAGGAGCTAGGAGGAAAGGCACTGAGAAGGTGGTGAGACGCCGTGTACAGTGATGCAATTCTATCCTGTGGTTCCCAAGAGATCTTCAGCAAAGCCCACTAAATACAAATGCAATAAAGAGGAGAGCAGATTGTTCAAAGCCACATCAGACAGGGGTCCAGCCAGTATGCCAGACCTGGTGCCTGCCTCGTAGCTCCTGGATCACAGGTGAAGAAGCAAGGGCAGAGAGAGGTAGATCCAGTGCAAGAGGGTGCACGGTTGGTTTTCACACCCAGGTCTGTCTAAATCCTAAACCTTTCCACTGTACCCCAGCTCTCCGAGGCCAAAGCAAACTGTTGGACAAATACATTTAATACTTAAAAATGAGAAGGAGAGAAGAGAAAGTGATGTAAAAAAAAAAAAAAAGCCAAATAAGTGGGAGAAAATAAGGAAGAAATACTGGTGGGAGTTGAGGGCTAAATAGGTTCAGGATAAAGGATCCATTTAAATAAATAAAGGGCAGATAGCATGCATGTCAAGGCCTGCCAGGCCCAAGACTGTCTCCTTCCTTCTACTCTTTGAAAAAGCAGAATTATCCCAGAGAAAAGACCTATAAAAACTGAATTTAGGTATATCTACCACCCAAAAAACCAGCTGGCCAACCTGCCTGTACGCATGCACCTTTCATCAGTTTTTTAGTGCCTTGTCATTAAATGTAAGCAAAAGGATCACCAGACATTTAAGAGACATTGCCAACATTAAAAACAAGAGACAAAACAAATAAACAAAACAGTGAAGAGGAAATTGGGAAAACAAAACAATTCAGACTCTAAAACAATCTTTGAAGATGTATATGTATGTATATTTTTTTAACCTCAGATAAGCATAGCAGGTCCATCCTTGAAATAAGAGCTGGATGTCATAAAAAGAAGAAGAAGAAGAAGAAGAAGAAGAAGAAGAAGAAGAAGAAGAAGAAGAAGAAGAAGAAGAAGAAGAAGAAGAAGAAGAAGAAGAAGAACAAAAATAGCTCTTTGGAATTAAATATATGATAACTAAAATTAAAAATTCAGTTTAGATGTTTGAAATTAAAGAAGAGGAAAAAAAGCCAGAACTAAGAGTACAGCATGGGGATGAGCATCTACGTCAGAGCCCCCTGGACCCCGGCTGCCTTGCCAAAGGGCCCTCCACCTAAGGAAAGAACTCTCAGCTCTGGCTGCACTTGGGAATCACGTGGAGAGCTTTTAAAAATTCCAAAACCAATGAATTCAGGATTTCTGGGGTCAGACCAGGCATTCAGACTTTTTAAAGCTCTCCAGGTCATTTCAATATGCAGCCAAGGCCAAGAACCTCTGGGCAAATGGAAACAGCATTATAATTAAAAAGCACAAGCAAATGAAGTAAATAGGAATTCGAGGCAGGGTCACACAGGATCTGGTGAGCTCCCTCTTGGAGGGAGTAAGGATGAGTAGGAAGGGGCTAGTGCATGAGCCCATGTGTTCAAGAAGGCATGCATGTACTGACTGCATGCTGACTGTGGCTTTTCCCCACTGACTTTGCCCCGAGTCAAAATTAGCTAATAAGTCATGTAACTGCTTATCCGCTTTGGTCGGTCTGGTTTACCCTGGACATCACTGTTTGGGAGAAAACCTCAGAAATGAAACCCTGGGCAGAGAAAGGTGGATGCCCACCATCAGAATAACTAGGCACTCAGCTAGAATGGAGAGTCCACAGTGTTGACCAATTTTCAAATGCTCAGCATCTGCTCAGCAAAGCATCGGGGACTTGACAGCACAGTAAGCGTCGTCTTCTCTTTTGCTGATGATGAAACTGAGACTCAGAAAGTGATTACCACCTGCTAAAGCTCCCATGGGCAGTAAGTGGCAGGGCCGAGATTTGAACTCATGTTGGTCTGACTCATGTTTGGAGCCCATATTCATCACACTAACACCATGTTCCCCTTTAACTGACCTCCTCACACCACTGAGGTAAGAAGGAAAGAGGCAGTGAGTGGACTCCTTCCTGTCCCATTCCAAAGCCACCCTCCAGCTAGGTTCAATCCTGCCCCTGGCACCTAACACACTGCCTAGCCCAGGGAGGCACTCGGTAAGGGTTCATTGAATGAATTGAACGATCCTAAGACCATCACCCTCATCAAAACCAGCCAAGGTGTCCCAAGAGGACCAAAGCTGAAGTGGTACAGGAGGCCAGGAGTGAGGCAGCTGGGAGAAACCAGAGCCCCAGACCCTTCTTTACAGGAGGTTGGAAAGGGGGAGACTCTAAAATTGAATCAAGGTGAACTATACTGGGCACCATAAAAGGGTGGGAGCCTCAGGCACACCTTAGTCAACATCTTTCTCCAGTCTGTTCTCCACCTTGGGTGTTGTGGCAACTCTCTTAACAGCACTAAAGTTCCTTAGCGTGGGCTCTTGGCAACTTGTAAAGAGTATGTGCCCATCTGGGGACAACTCACCTTCCTGTCTATCTCAGAAAATTTTGCCTCCATCCTCTCCATTTCCCACTGGGATTGATGGAACTTGGTATTTGCCTTGTCTTTGGAGAGTCCTCTAGATGTAAGTGAGAGCCTTTGGGTCAAGATGCTGGAAGCTCCCACTTCCATGGGGAAATACTTTGGTACCCAAAGGCACTTGTGCCTCATCAGAGGCCAAGGCCACACAAGAACATGATGAGTTTCTTAAGGACAAGAATCTCCAAATTGTGGATGAAAGGCATGATGGCCAGCTCACTCTCGCACCTCCTGCTTTTGATGGAGTGTGGGTTTTCAGGGGGTTACTGAGCTGGAAGGGCTGTTTGGCAGGGCTGTGATGGAAGAATGGAGTTGAGATAAACACCCTCCGAAAAGTACCCTGGCGTGGGACGTCATATTGCTGCTCTTATGAGAACCACAAGTGTGAAGCTAATGAAGTGGCCTAAGATGCTTCATAATGTACTGGTTCCAGGTTTTTCCATCATCTTCTGGGATCCTGGGGTGACCATATGTACTAAGAGAGGTAGTAGGAGAAGTCTGATAACACCTGTCACCACACTGGACTCTTAGAGAAAGGTCTTCATCAGGAAAGCTGAGCAAAAAGCCTCACTGTAGACCTCTACCCACCCCCAGCAGGGGCATAGGGACCCTGTCATCCCCAGTGTCATATGTGGTCAAACATCTCCCAGTCATCTGCCCAAGAGCCACCCTTCATCATCCAGTAGAGACACAAACAAATAATCCAGAATGGTGTTACTTAGGCATCAAGAGACAGACAAATGAGCTTTATTGTTCCACCGACAGAAGCCTTCTGTTGTATTTCAGAACCCACTGAAACAGCACCCAGAAGAAAATCCTGTCCCAGTGGGCAGCCTGAGAACAGAGACCCTGGCACCCATTGAAATGATGAGGAGGTGAGGCCTTTGAAAGTGGCCAGCCTTAGCGATAGGCTTTGAGAAACTTTATCATGTGTATTTGAGTGATGCTCTCAGGGTCAGGCCCTGAGTTCTGCACAAAGAGAAGGGATTGGGCTTTAAGTTTAGGGCTGAGTAAAGGCCAAGGCCAGCCCTGGAGACAATGGCCTTGGATTTCTAGGCCAGTCACTCTCAGAACCGGCCGCCTGGGCAGGGCACACAAATGGGGCGGGGACTGCAGTTTGTGCGGGCTGCGCCAGGACCACAGGAGGCCACAGGAAGACAGGGGAGACATGACTTGGCGGGCGAGAGATCAGGGGCACATGGGTTACTGGGGAGCCTAAAGGAAAGAAAAAGATCAGGTTACTATGATTTTCCAGATGCTGTTTTCAATGACTTAGAGCACATTACAAATCATCTAGTCCTTCCCCCTCATTTTACCTAAAGGGAAATAGAGGCCCAGGAAGAAAAGGAACTTGCAAAGTCATACATATGATGGATTTCTAACAAAACCGGACCTAAAACCCAGGGCTCTGGACTCTAAGCTGGGTTCTTCCCAGGCCCCGTGCTGTCTTCCCAGAACTTTGTAGGTTGCATTAGAAAGAGGAGAGCACACGCAGTGAAACTCACTTGCAGTCCTCGCTCTCCAGCAGGCCTCGGTACGTGCTGATCTCACCCTCCAGCCGGGCCCGGACATCTAGCAGCACCTGGTACTCCTGGTTCTGCCGCTCCAGGTCACCCCTGATCTCAGCCAGCTGGGACTCCACGTTGGTGATCATGCACTGCATCTGGGCCAGCTGGGAGCTGTAGCGGGCCTCTGTCTCAGCCAGGGTGGATTCCAAAGCATCTCTCTGTGAGGGCAAGGATTATGTAGAGAGGAAGAAGTTTAGAGGTCAGAAAAAGAGCAAAAAAAAAAATGCACCTAATCCATCTGGGTCTCAGTGAGGCCTCAGAATCCAAGAATGGAAACTCAGAGAATTACTTTGAGCCAAGCTGAACCACAATCAGATATCTCTTTTGAGATGAGCCAATTAGTACCTGTAGCCTTCTTGATCTGGAGGATCTAACCCTATAAACTATATCTCTGAGAAGCCAATAATTGCTTAGAAAGGATCTGCTTACACAAATGCAGGAGCTGCTGCCTGGACAAGTCAGTTGCTGCAGGCCTCCTGTCTTTTACCACTGAGACACTTATGAATGGGGCTGGGCTCTCTTTCCCGCTTCTCTGAACAGAAAATTTCTGATGCTCAAGAACTTGAACCACTGGAGCCTGCCTGTGTGGTCAGAGCATGGAAGTCAGGGGGCAGCAACCTCAGGACTCACCATGCTCTGCTGGGCCTGCAGCTCGATCTCCAGGGCGTTGACCGTGCGTCTCAGCTCGATGATCTCCGCCTGGCAGGTCTGTAGCTGCTCCGAGCTGGACACCACCTGCTGGTTGAGCTCCTCGGTCTGAAGCATACACACACAGAACCAGGTCAGGATCTCTGGGGACTCAACTTCAGAGGTCCACAGAGGCTGCTTAGAATCATGGGCCAAGAAGGACCATCAGGTCACCCAACCCATACCCTTTATTTCACCCTTAAGGACATTGTTGCTTAGAGGACAGCAACCTGTCCCAGACACACAATGAGATCGAAACAGCTGGAACTTGAACACAGGTTTCTTGATTCAGAGCCTCGAGGTCAGTTCTCTGTGACCCACCATGTATCTCTGTTGCATTGAATGTTTCCAGTACCCACCTGGGTGTTGAACCATTCTTCAGCATCCCGACGGTTATTTTCGACCAGAGTCTCATACTGGCACCTCATCTCATCCAGAACACGGTTCAGATCGACAGGTGGGGCAGCATCCACCTCAACGTTGAGCCGGTCACCAAGCTGGCAGCGCAGTGAGTTCACCTCCTGTGGCAGACCAGGGCTCAGCACTAACTTTCCCAGCTGGTTACCTCACTCACTGCCCTTCCCCATGCTCACCTGCTCCCCATACTTACCTCCTCATGGTTCTTTTTGAGGCAGAGCAGCTCCTCCTTCAGGGACTCCACCTGGGCCTCCAGGTCAGCCTTACACAAGGTCAAATCATCCAGGATCCTGCGCAGGCCATTCATGTCCGACTCCACCAGCTGCCTCATGGACACCTCCACCTCATACCTAGCAGGCACATGAGAGGGCACCTGAGGCTGCATTTCCTTTTTTATATCTAAGTAGGATCCAACCCCAGACTGGCCTGATGCTGTGTGTCCACCTTATTGCCTCAGTGACTAAATGTGGCCAAAACCCTGAGTCTGGGCATCACCAACATCCAGTTCTACCAGCCCCCAAACAAGGGGCAAGCAGGACAACTCACTTGGTCCTGAAATCATCTGCGGCCAATTTCGCATTGTCGATCTGCACCACCAACCTGCAGTTCTCCGCCTTGGTGCACAGGGTCTGGGAAAACAAACAAGTGACGTGAGTAAAAGGAAGGACATTCTAGTGGCCGGAGTGCCCCAAAGCTGATGCGGACTGCCTTTTGAAGGGAGGCGGGCAGCACTTATCCCTGGTCTCTTGGCAGCTGAGGCTCCATGAAGGCTTATGAGCATGCTGTAGGAATCAGAGTAGGAAACCTCTAAGGTCCCTTCCGATGCAGAGCATCTTTGACCTGCAACCTGGGATAGAGAGAGGGAGGCATGGAAATGCTGCAGGGAAGACCTGACATGGTGGCTTCCTCTTGTGTTCCTATCTCCCAGGCTGCTGGGGACTCTGGGCAGGTCATTACCAACTGCACATTCTGGGATTCCTTGGTCATAAATGTTCCTTCTCAGAAGTCAGCTGGGACTTTCAGGGGCTGGACCAGAAGAAAACTTCTGACAGGTTTTTCCTTCCCTGAGTTAGTTATAGGAAACTTGATCTGCACCAAACACATCCAATCTAATCCCCTTAATTAGAAGAAGGAGAAGAAGAAGAGGAAAAAAGTCAAAACTCAGGTGGGTTGTGGCACCAAAGGTCAAATGACCAGTTAGTTGATAGAGCCTGTGTTAGAGCCCTGGCTCCACTAATCCCTGCTGGACCACTTTGAAAAAGTCGCTTAACCAGCCTGAGCCTCAGTGTTCTCCTCTGTTAAATGGGCTGATGACATCCCCTCATAGATGACTAGGAGGATCAAATGAGGCCACAGTATGAACGGGCTCTGTGACCCCCAAAGTGCCCCATGGGCGGTAGGGCTGCTGCCACAGATGTTCTGTCTCCCAGTCCAGGGCTGGTGGCACCAGGCACCTGAGCAGCCAGAGCCACTCTGAACCTCTTACCTTCTTCTGGAGCTCCTCGATAGTCCGGAAGTAGGACTGGTAGTCGGGACACAGGTACGGCACTTGTTGCTCACACCACTCACGGATGCGGCTCTCCAGGCTGGCGTTCTCCTGCTCCAGCTGGCGCACCTTCTCCAGGTAGCTGGCCAGGCGGTCGTTCAGGAACTGCATGGTCTCCTTCTCGCTTCCAGTGAGGATGCCCTCCCCAAACCAGCCCCCTCCCGCGCTATAGCTGATGGCAAAGCCTCCAGACGGGAGGCAGAGAGCCGGGAGACAGCTGGCGGCCCTGCAGCTGCTCCTGCCCAGCCCAGCTGAGCACGTGGAGAAACTTCGGGCCCCGCGGGAGAGGCTCGGGAGCTTGCAAGAGCTGCTGGAGTACATTCTGGACATGCGAGGGGAGCCCCCACAGGCTCCTCCCAGACCCTTGAGAGATCCTGAAGAGAAGTTGGCCCTGAGGCATTGGGAAGCCATGGCCTCAGCAGCCTGGACACAAGCGACAGATCTTCAAGGCCGGACACCGCTGATGCAGAGACACAGCTCCTCATCCAGGTTTATATCTCTGCCCCAGTGGGCGTCGGCCTTGACAAAGTGTTTTCTCCTCATTAAAGTTAATACCACTTTCTATCAGAACCCCTCATTAACCTGTGATTTAGCTTCCCATGAACATTTCCTGGCCTCGTAAAAAAGAAGCCCCGTTGGACTGGTGGCTACGTTAAGACTCATCTCCACCCCCCAGTGTCTCTGGGAAGACCAAGCCTCCGTCAGTTCTTCAAAGGGGCCTCTCATCAGAGCCCAGACCTCAGCTTCCTTGTTAGGAGGTGTGGGAGTCCAGCCCCGGTCTTGACTTTCTCCAGCATTGTCTCCTTTTACGAGTCCAAAGGAGCAGAGAAGGCTTCAGTTTGGCTCTTAGGCATTGGAAGAATAAGCCTGGTTGTTGCAGGAAGGCAGAGGCCACAAGCTCAAGGAGACGCAGAAGGCTCTAGAATGGCCCAGGAAATGTGGCTATGGTAACCAGCTATCACAGTTTCCCCAGGATTGTTCTGATGTCAGTGCTGAAAGCCTTATATCCCTGGGAACCCCTCAGTTCTGAGAAAAAAAAGTTTCAGTTGGTCACCCTAGATAGGGCAGAGCCTCAGTGGACAAATCCCCACTCCCTCTCTTGCCAGGAAGTCTGTTCCGGTTGTGCAGCCTCAGCTCCAGCTAAAATGACTAGAGGTCAGCTTACAGGGCACCTGCCAGTGGCAGCACCTCCACGTGTAGAAAGATGTGTCTTCCTAGACCCTGGCTGCAAAATGGGGAAGGCTTTTCTCTGGCCGCCTGGGAACAGAGGGAGTGGCCTTGACTCACAGGCCCCTGAGAAGGCACAAAGAGCCTGACCTTCAGTATATTCTCTCTGCTGCAGGAGCTGTCTGGACTGATGCCCAGAAAGCTTGACAAGGGTGGGTTATTTTCCCAGCAAATCCAACCGGCCAAGCAAGAGGGGCTGAGTGAAAGGGCAGGTGGGACTTGCCTTCTGGTCTGGGGTCCTGCTTACTTCTCTAGGGACAGGTGTAATCTGCCTGTCGGGAGAATCATGGTGAGCTGAGCACCAGCAGCCTCCCAGGCGGGGAGCTCAGTGTGTTCCCGTGTGTGTGGTCTCACTTAAGCCTCATGCCGCCCTGTGAGCCGAGCTTATTAACCCCATCTCAAAGCTGATGAAATTAAGACTCAGGGATGATAAGAGCTTGCCCCCAGCTAGTGACAACCTGAGCCTGACCTGGCCTTTTCCACTCCACCACCTGCCTCCACTGCTGCTCTGGGATGCCGTCCCGGGCTGCCAGATGTGGTTGGGCTCCGTGCAGGATGGAAAGACACAATAGGGTGGGCTCCACAAGGGGATGGCCAACAGCCTCTGGAGTCCCAGGGAAAGCAACATAGCATCCTGGTTATGTATGAACACTGTGGGTTCAAATCCCCGTCTGCCATATACCAACTGTGTGACTTGACTTCTCTTGTACCTCTCTGTTTCCTCTTCTGTCAACTGAGAGGAAGGTAAGAATGCCTGCTTCCCAGGACTGCTCGGAGGAGTCTGTGAAGCCTCTTGAACAGCACACGCTGTGAAAAGTGCTCAGTAAGGGCAGCTGCTAGAATTACCAGTCCCCACATGGGTGGAGTTTTGTTGTATTCGCACTGGCGATGCCAAGCAGCTGTCACTTGGAAATATGGACAGGCTCTGAGGACATGGGCCACCATCCCACAGGCCAGATGTGTGTGCTCAGGAACCTCAGATACAGAACTTCCATGAGTCATAGTGCCTTTCCCACCCATCCCAGGGACCTGGTGTGACAGTCATCTACACAGTGCAATCCCAGGGCCCCACCGGCTGCATCGGCCTCTCCTTCCTGGAAATCCATGCCCAGTGCTAGGATGCAGCTGAGCTGAAAGCCTGGCTGTACCTCTTTGTGCTTCCCACCCATGTGAGTATAAGGCTCAACCCAAGCCCTGCTAAGCCACAGCCTCCTGGGGATGCTCTGCCTCAACAAGGGCCACCCTGGAGCCCAGAAAAGCCACAGCTGTGGAGATCAGGAAGCCCCATGCTGTTTATACAGCCCCAGGGGTGGGACAGTCACATTGGTTCCCAGGCAGTGCTCCACACCTGGAAGGGGTTTCTCTCCCTGATAAAGATCTATTGATAATGAGGCTAATGGTACCAGCCATCATTCACTGAGCTCTTAGCATCTGCCAGGCCCTGTGCCGAGCTCTCTCCATGCATTCTCTCCTTCACTCTTCACAAGAACTTTATGAGATCAGCATCACCAATATCCCCATTTAATAAATGAGGACACTAAGGCTTAGAGTGTTTCAGAAACCTGCCCCCTGCTCCAGCCCTCCTGTCCCCTCCCGGCTCTGACCACCCATGACAGTGACTTATGTTTGATCCATTGGCCCCCCCATTCTCTGATGTCCTCAAATTGTCTTGTGTTTCAGCCCAGGGAGACTGTATGTTCTTGGGGGCAAGGACTGACCTCATACTTCTTTTGAAATCTGTATAGCATCAAGCACAGTGCTGGGCTTCTGGATGTCATAGAATGAATGAATGAATGAGTGAGTGAATGAATGAATGAATGAATGAATGAATGCTTTGTCCATGGTGAATTGTGCTACGTAAGAAAGGAAGAAAAGATTTTGAGAGGAAGGGAGCATAAAAGGGAGAGAATGAGATGAGGAGAGAAAACCTGTGTAGGGAGTTGGGAGGGACAGATCGGATCCAAGTCAATCTTACTATGCCCACTCTTGCAGATGAGGAAACCAAGGCTCAGTGATGGAAAGACTTAGGCATCTCTGTATAGGGGAGCAGCACCTGCCCAGACTAACCAGCCTCTTCAGCAGAGAACAAAGTGTTCTCTGGGCCAAAGCCATTCTGCCCAAAGGGAGATGGGCCCATAAGCCAATTCAGTGGAAAGGTGTGGCTAGAAATTCTTGATAACTGTTTGTTTGTTTTTCAGATAATTTTATAAAATACATAAGTAATTTCACAGCAATGAAATAGCCTATAAATTGTCCTGGTCTATTTCTAGTCTAAGCAGTATTCTGTTTAACAGAACAAAATCATTACCTGGAACCCCCTGTCAGCGAGAATCAGTGATGTTTAGCAAGTATCCTAATAACTTTCCCTGTAGGACCTTTGCACTCTACTCAGATGGGGTCTCTGCTGTCCCCGGAACATGACATGGTTTCACTTGGCCATGCTCTCATACATCCTTTGCCCTCCTTCCTCCTGCTTCTACCCAAGTGTCAAGGTTTCCGTCGATTCTGAATCTCCTCTAAGCCTTCCCTGGTCGCCCCCAAAAGGACCTGACAGCCTATCCACACCCTGAGAAGTCATCCCCAGTTCTGTGTGGTCACATGTGGGTTGGTCTCCACAACTGGACTGTCAGTTCCTTGGGGACTGTGCCTATCCTTCACCATTTGGCCCAGCTCCTTCTCCACCCCTTCTTCTCCTTAGATGAGCCCCTGCACTGGCACCGGGTTTTCCATGCACGGGGCGTTCAGCACACATCTGTTGATTGAAGTCTGCCACTTGGCTATGTCAATGCCCAATCCACAACAGTGTTGAATTCTGGTGTGCACACCAGTTAGTGATTTAAACTAGAACTCAACTGCGGGTGTGTGTGAGGTTGAGCGTAGGAAGGATTCCTTAACCAATGCCGATGCTCTGAACAAGTTGATAAAAAGCGAGACAAAGCCACGTAAATAAATCACCTGCAGCACATAGGGCTGTTTGAGTGCATGAGGCTGTGCATGCTCTCAGTAAACTGTAGAGAGAATGTAAATAGAGACTGCACTGCCTGGTCCAGGGACTTTACCGTTCAGTTATTTGTCAGGTCACAACCTGGTGTGGTCCGTCTGCCTGCTCCGACACAATAGCCAGACAGTTCAAGCTGCAGCCAGAACAGAAGGCTCAGTCCACTCCCTGACCCCTGGCTTTTTCCATGTGCCAGCAAACAGGGGTGATGCACTCTGCACGCCCACCTGCCCACCTCTCATGCCCTCAGCTCAAGGCGTGAGCCAGGAATCACAGGCTGCAAGCCCCAGAGCAGGACAGCAGAGCTCAGAGAGCATCAGTGCATGGTGAGTGTGACACCACGTGTAAGGGCCCTCCTGCCTGTTTTTGCCCCAAAGCCAAGCAGGTTCTCTGAGACCAAGGCCTTCAGGTCCACTGTCCAGCTCCAGGGGTGCTGCTGACCAATGGCGTAGGCCCTGCCAGTGTCCTGATGTGTAATGAAGCAAAGAGCTTGGTCCCACCCAGGTTTCCCATTACCCCTCTCTCAGACCAGGGACTCTTCGTTTAACACCAACACTTGTAGCTACTACTTCCTGAGTGATGTACACACATTGTCCCATTGAGCCTCCTGCCAGCCCCATTTCACAGATGAACCAGCCAAGACTAGAATGGTCACATGACAAGACTGAGTGCCCAGCGCCAAGCAGAGCCAGGCTTAGCTCCTGATGCTCCAAATCTGCCCGCGTGTGTCTTCCCCTCAGGAGTGAGATGTGTTTGCTACACCTCTGGTTGAGCACCCAATTCCTGGTGACATAGGCAGGGCCAGGGGCTCCAGTAAGAGTCCAGAGGCAGAAGAGACAAACACAGAGACAGAGCGCCAGGTGAGAACCTGTGTGCTGGGAAGAGAATCCCAGTAGCTGAGTAATGGCCTTGTCTCTAACACTCACCGCTGTGTGGCCTGGGGAAATTCACCGCCCTCTCTGGGCCTGTGTTTTTAACTGAAGAATGAGGCAGTAGACAAAGAAGGTGTGGGGGCATCAGAGTTCTCACAGGCCATGCTCCTTTGATCAGAGTAGTGTGAGGCCTGATGTGGTTAGGCTCCAGGTGGACACGGCTCGGGCAGTAGAATCCGGGGCACTGATCTCTGCCCTATCTCGAGATGCCCCACCTGCTCTACATCTGACCACCCCCCTACCACCAACTTCACTGTCCCCGACACCCTTCGCTTAAGCTCTGTATCCAGAGGTGGGGACATGGATTCACCTCCCACCTTCAACTCCCAGGTCACCCCAACTGCCCTCCCTGAGGTGGTTAGTCCAGGCTGGCAGCCTGAAGTTTGCCTCAACCTCGTTGGTCCTGGAACCCCTTCTCCTGAACTGTCCCCAGTGTCAGGTCACTGCCATGGGTGGTCAGAGGCAAGAGGGTATATGTGAGTGAGCAGAGTAACGGGAGCTGGATAAGGGAGAAGCTGAAGGGAAGGAAGATATAAGACCAGATCCAGGCAGAGTGACCAAGGAGGACCGGCCTGGGAGCCTTTGCCTCTCTGAGGTCACTCCAGGTGAGTCTCCGCAGTCAGGGCAAACAAGCCTTTGGGTTATGGCCAGCACCCATCCCGACTGGGTCAGTGTCTATTCCTGTGGACCAGGGCCCCATTATTAAATATTTTAAATTACACTCTCACTTCCTACCACTCAGGGCCAGAGAAGACAGACCTGAAGTCAAAACCCACAGCTTTACCGCAACCTCTGATCCAATGCTCTCATGAGAATAGAAAGAGTCGAGTTTGCTATGCCAAGAAAACGCTTTATTAGGTAAATTTCCAGGGAAACCTAGATTTGCGTGCACGAAAGCAGTTAAGTCCAGAAACACAATCTAAGAAGAATTTTGGTAGAAAAACCTGCTGAGCGGGAAGACCGTCTAGGGAAGGGAGGAATCATTAAGAGCTGGGAGCCACAGGGGTGTCCACCTCCCCGTGGGCAGCCGGTTACAGCGGGCAGGGCTGCATGTGCTCCCTGGAGCAAATGACCTTCCCATCTCTGATCTCCTCGGTGATGGTGCGGATCTGGGTGCCGACCTGGGAAGCCGAGGCACAGGGCTTGCTCGAGACATAAGAAACTCTACTGGCAGGCTTGCATTCTGTGGCACAAGGGTGGGCAGGCAGCCTGAGGAGATGAAATTGTATCAGGGTGTGTGTGGCATGGGGCATCGGACTGTCATCCAGGTTCAAAAGATTTAGGGGATCAAGTGAGACAGGTGTGTGATGACAACGCACAAAGGGCCTCAGGCAGTGCCTCTGAAATCTCCGAGGCTACAGAGATCAAGACTAGAAACTCCCAGCCAAAAACAACGGTTGGAGAAGTGTTATGTGTAGAGCCGGCTTATCCACCTGTGAATGAGCAAAGCCTGAGGCTGGAAAGAATCTCTCTCCAGAGGCTTTGGATCAGTCCCCCTTCATCTGTGCGATAACCACTTCCAGGACTAATGCAGCCACCAGGGCACTGAGGGTGGGTCTGGCTGAGTCCTCTCTCCCCAAGCCTGGCTCCCCGGGGCCCGCAGCCACTCACTTGCAGTCTTCTCCTTCCAGCAGGCGGCGGTAGGTGGCGATTTCCGACTCCAGCCGGGCCTTGACATCCAGGAGGACCTGGTACTCGTGGTTCTGCCGCTCTAGGTCTGAGCGGATCTCAGCCAGCTGGGACTCCACATTGCTGATCAGGCACTGCATCTGGGAAAGCTGAGAGCTGTAGCGGGCCTCCGTCTCTGCCAGGGTGGATTCCAGAGAATTCCGCTGCAGTGGGAAAGAGAGAGAACGGTCAAAGGGAGGGAATCCCACCCAGACACCCGCAGCCCTGGGGTTCTGAGGGTCACTGCGATCACGCCCCATGATCACACCTACATGCTGGGGCTGGAGGATCAGGGGGTCAGCCCACCGTGAGCAGGGCCCACTCACCATGCTGTGCTGGGCCTGCAGCTCGATCTCCAGAGCGTTGACTGTGCGTCTCAGCTCGATGATCTCCGTCTGGCAGCACTGCAGCTGCTCCGAGCTGGACACCACCTGCTGGTTCAGCTCATCGGTCTGAGAAACATGAGGGCCCAGAGTGTGGTCAGACCAAGGGAAGCTACTGCCAAGGGTGACCCCAGGAGCTGGTGGTCCTGGGCTGCCCCCAGCCCCACCTGGGTGTTGAACCAGGCCTCCACGTCTCTACGGTTATTCTCCACCAGGGCCTCATACTGGCATCTCATATCGTCCAGGATCTTGTTGAGATCCACTGGGGGGGCAGCATCCACCTCCACATTTAGTCGGTCCCCGAGTTGGCAACGGAGAGCGTTGACTTCCTACAGAGGAGGCAAGATGGCATAAGGTGGTGAAAAGGATGCTGGATGGGGGTTGAGGGGTCCGACTGACCTAAGTTCAAACCTCCTCCCTCAGTTGCCAGTTGTGTGACATTAAGCAGAATACTTAACCTAAGTCTCAGTCTCCTCATGGTCTGATACCGACCTCTTCAGAGGATTTGGGAGAATAAAGTGAGATGATGCAAGCACCAGGCAAATAGAATTATCATGTACTACAGTGCAAATGGAGCTGGTGTCATGGGCATGAGTGTAGGATCTGTGTGACCTTAGGCAAGAGACCGAACCTCTTTGTGTCTCAGGTTTCTCACCCGTAAAATGGAGCTTGTAATAGTCTATCCCTACTGAAATTAAGGAAAAAATAAAATAAAATGAAAATGACATGCAGAGTGTTTTGTACAGTTCTTAGCACACAGTAAGTCAACTCAACAAGTGTCAGCTGAAGTTACTGTGAAAGCGGTTGTCACAGTTGTTATGCTCAAGGAGCAGTTACTGGTAGTGGCTCCCCACCAAACAGGAAAATTGGAAGGTCCCATGGCATCATCCTCACCTCTTCATGGTTCTTCTTGAGGCAGAGCAGCTCCTCCTTCAGGGACTCCACCTGGGCCTCCAAGTCGGCCTTGCACAGGGTCAGCTCATCCAGGATCCTGCGCAGGCTGTTGGTGTCGGCCTCCACCAGCTGCCGCAAGCCCAGCTCCATCTCATACCTGCACACAGGGAATCCTGACAAGTCTGCAGCTCCTGACCCTGCTGTCTAATGGCTGATTCAGGATCAGCAGCAGGTGGTCCTTTCTCTTGACCCAGAAGGGATCCGGGGCCAATGCCGCATTTCCACTTACAGCTCCATCTGGCCTCACTCACACTTCACCAGCTCCCAAAGGCAGGAGACAGAGCAAGAGAAATCACAGAAACCTCCCCCGATCAGTCCCACTCACTTGGTCCGGAAGTCGTCGGCAGCCAGCTTGGCATTGTCGATTTGCAGGACCAGCCTGTTGTTCTCAGCCTTGGTCAGCAGGACCTGGGAAACAAGGGGCATCCCATGAACTGGGGAAGGCCTGGAGGGTGAAGGCGGGTGGGAGCAGGTAGCTCAGCTCACAGAGGCCAAGCCTCTAAGTACCACCAGCACCTTTAGCATTTCCAGCCCTCAGCCCTCAGCCCACATGTGAAGGGAGCATCAGTCCTAAAACAGACATCACAAGAATGTTATCGGCCATCTTTCCTGATGTCCTTAGCCCCCAGAGTGTCACAGTAAGATATACCAGGGTGAATAGAGAGAGCCAGGCCGACCTAGAGTCAGACTCTGCAACCAACACTGACTTGAGCAAGTTACTGAACCTCCCGAAAATTCAACTTCCACATTTGATAAATGGGTCCAGTGATACCCATCTCTCCAAGATGAGGAATAAACGAGCCACAGTGAGACATGTGTCAGGCTCAGTGCCTGTGTCCAGTAGGGGCTTGGCGTGCATTGTTGCCCTTCCTATAACTGAGACAGCAAAGGAGGGGAGGAATGGCTGGCAACAGCTTATAAGCAGCAGAGACGTCTGGGTCCTCCCAGGAACTAAGACTCTGGAGAGAAAAGCTTGCCCTGGCAGGAGAATTCCCTACGAGCTGTAGTCCCATCTGTAGTGTCTTGGGCTGAGACAGACCCCTACCTGCCAGGGGCTACGCTGCCCAGCTAGAGAGGGGCCAGATCTGCCCAGCAGCACCGGGGCCGGGTCCCTGTTACCTTCTGCTGGAGATCCTCGATGGTCTTGAAGTAGGACTGGTAGTCTGGACAGGTGTACGGGATCTGAGACTCGCACCACTGCCGGATCTTGCTCTCCAGCTCCGCGTTGTCCCGCTCCAGCTGGCGCACCTTCTCCAGGTAGTTGGCCAGGCGGTCGTTCAGGAACTGCATGGTCTCCTTCTCGCTGCCACTGAAGGTGCTCTCACAGGACCAGCCCCCGCTCCCAATGAAGCTAGAGGGCTGGCACCCAGCGGACAGGTAGGAGCCAGGGAAGCAGCTCCCAAGGCTGGAAAGGCCCATCCTGACCGAGGAGGCACAGCCTGCAGCACCAGCAAGACTGGGGACCCTACAGGAGCCCACGGAGCGGACAGAAGACACCCGAGAGGTGCCCCCTGCTGTGCCACAGTGGCCCTTGACGGATCCAGAAGAGAAGACTGAGGAGCAGATCTGGGTGGCCATGATGGTAGCAGAAGAGGTTCGCAGATTAGCAAGTAGCTGGGGTTCTGGGCTCTCAAGGCCTCTCTGGGGCATTTATATACCCTCTTCATGGGGTGTTGGCGTGTTACTCTTGAGAAAGCTTATTCCTATTCTGAAATGCTAATCTCATTAGAATGTGATTTTTGCCACCCATCCAGAATTCCTGGCCTTGTAAAAAGAAAAAAATTGTTGAATTTGGTTTGCTAAGTCAGGACTCTCAGCTGTTGTGACTTCCTAGCAGAATATGACTTTTATTGCCTCTTCAAAGTCTTTACACAGATACCATAACTCGGGAGTGGCCTCACGAATGACATTTGGTTCCTGCCCTGTCAGTGTGACTTCCGCTGAGGAGCCCAGTCTGTCCATTTGTCACTGCCATCCACTACCCCACCCTTCATAGCTGCTTACCTGTGTGTGGGCCACTAGGATGGTGAAAAGGGAGAAAAGAGAACTGAAATTCATGGAGCACCTACCATGTGCCAGGCTATAGTTGTTTCATTTACACCTCACAACGGTCCTAGGAGGTAGCCAATATTGTCTCCTTTTTACCAGTGTGGAAATTGAGGTTCAAAATAATTTGTAAAAAGCTTGCTCAAGTTGAACAGGCAGTGAGTACAAAGCTTGGATCTGAAACCAGGGCTCTCAGACCCAAAATTCCGTGCCCTTGTCCCGCTGCTTCCCCCACACAACCAAGGGCAAGTGCGGGCACCCAGAATTCAGGGACGGGAGACCTAAATTTAAATCCTGGCTCTGCAGGTAATCTGCCCTATGATGCTGAGCACGTCGCTCCCCTCTGACATCCTCTCCGTGTCCTCATCAGGACAATAGAGATCGCCAGCCTGCCCTGCCTGCTCCGCACAGATACAAGGAGGGTAGAAAGTCAGAAGTAGAAGTGTTTTGAAAAACCTCAGTGCTGTAGAGATGTTGGCGAGGCTACAAGGACAGTCTTTGATGATGTTTACAACTGTGGCCGGCAAAGGATGAGACCTCGAATACTGCTACTTTGGAGGGCAGTTCTCTTTGAGGTCCCCCTGGTCTCTGAATAAAGGAGGGTAGAATCAGAACCCTGGCTTGGCCTGCTCTGATGTCCCTGGCCCCTGAACAGGGTACAGAGATGGTCATTGCAGACTCTTTGGACAGAAAACTAATCAGAAGAAACAAAGCTAGCCAGGAGAAAAACCTGAGAATTAAGGAGCAAAGGTAAGTGAGGTCTTCCAGGCCCCACGATGCAGGCTTTCCCAAGGCGTGGGCAGCCTGCTCAGTCTTCTCCCACACAGACTTAGTTTGCAAGTCTGGCGTTTATGGAAGCATTTATGTGCTTCTAGAGTTGTAATTTACCAACCTCTTAAAACACTTTATAAGCTTCTCTCTGAAATTACTCAGGAGGATTGGCTGTGGTGCACAACACCTCACCCAGTGCAGTGGACACTTTGACAGGATGCCTGAGAGCAGCCTGGTGGGCTCCCCCGAGGGACACATACCGTGCACCCCTCCTGGGAGTGAGTGGAAGCAACAGGCCTCCAGAGCCCCACCTGCCTCAGCAACAGCTCCTGATGGCTGCCCATCTCCCCTGCTCTCCTAGCAGGGCCTAGGATGGGGCCGCCTCAAGGTTTCTCAGACTCAGCACCGTTCATATGGCAGATGACATAATTCTTTATTGTGGGAGTTTCCTGTGCATTATAGTGTTAGCTGCATCCCTGGAGTCTATCACCAGGTGCCAGTAACAGTCCCCTCCCTGAGCTGTGACAACCAAAAATGTCACAAGATGTTGCCAAATGTCCACTGGGAGACAAAACCATCTTCAGCTGAGACCCACTGGACTATCAGAGCAAGGACTGGGACTCTGATCAGACCCCCTTTGTTTTCTAGGACAACTAGTGCAGAGTCTGGCAGTCACTGTAGGCCCACGCAGGCAAGTCCTTAATATACCTATGCCTCAGTTTACCTCATTTGTGATAAATCATGTTCATCCCGTGGACTTTAGTGGCCCAGAGTCCAAGCAGGTGTCTCCATGGCTGAGGGGGACATGCACCTTTGTGGGAGCAGGTGGCCTGCTGGCCAGAGAAGGTCTTCAGTAGCCCTCGGTCCCCTGCCTTGCTCCATGTGGTAGACTGCAAGGCCACCTCCCAGACGGAAGTGTGGAGGGGCCTCGTGGGAGGGATTCCTCTGCTTTCTTATACCCAGAAGCCTGGACCATCGTGGAATGAAGTCCGCCCCGGAGGAAGAGATGCTGCTCTGCCTGTATCAGAGAAGAGAAACCGGGACCTGCAGAGCTGCTCATCTCCGAGGGCAGCTCCAGGTGATGGTCCGCCTCACCCCCCATGGTGACTCAACTCTGGAGAAAAATCCACCTGACTGGTGTTAAGTTAATCAGGGCTGCCTGCCACATGAGAGCAATGGCCTGGGCCTCCTCCTGGCCTTGCTTCACAGCAGAGGCTACGGTAACCCACTTCCCAAGGCCGTTCCCCAGAAGGGCCCATTCAGAGGTGCAGTGTCTCCAGGACTTTGAACGGGAGGCCCAGCATGTCCAGGTTGAAATAACATCTCTGGTCAGCTAAGCCAAGGACTTGGCTTTGCAGAAGAAGGGGCTCAGAGAGTGTCAGGCTGGACAGCAGGGGCCTGGGTCTGGACTCAGCCAGACCTCGCTTCAAGTTCCTCTATCCCTCTGAGCCTCAGTTTTCCCAACAGGTGCACAGAAATCCTAACACCACATTGGCAGGACTGTGTGAACGGTGCTTGATAAACAATAACTCATTTCACAGATTTATGAAATCAAAATCGAGCCCATGTATTTGAGATCTAGTCGAACATTGTTTCCGGCACACAAACCATTTAGCCTGGTTTTATGGGATACTGATTCCTCTGAATGCTGGGTCAAGATACTGATTCCTGACCCAGACATGCAAGGAAATACAGTTGTTCAAAGAAATGGTAACTGGGGCTGTATCTAGTGCTGCAGGGACCCCATCAGCTAGGACTCTCTGTCTAGCCTTTGACCCTTACTCTAGAAGCCTCCAAAAGTCCCCCATCCCCACTGCAGGTGCAGGTGCTGGTTTTAGGGCTACAGACCTGACAGGATGCTCTCTGCCAACCTGGATCCAACTTCGGGGACAGAGAGGAGGGCAGATGCTGCTACAGGAATAAAAAACACCCGGGCTTTTCCCAAGCTCATCTTGAAAGGGCATCAAGTTCAAAGTCAACCACTGAGATTGTGGCTCCTTCTTTGGTAAAAAGAAGTCTCTACCCTCAATTGAGTTTCCCTCTGGAAGCCACAGTTCTTCTTGAGCGAAGCACCCAAGAAGTCAAGCCCAAGTGTCCTCCCGCCCAGCTCTGAGCAGTCCTTTTGATGCAGAAGGCACCAGGCACAGCCTGTCACAGCGTGCCCAAGAAGGAAGTGGGGTCTCCAGGCAGGTCCCCGCTTCTCTGCTTCTCTGAACTGTGGTCAGAGTGTCTCAGCCACCACCATATTACAGTGTCCAAAAGCATCGGAGGAAACAGTGGACCATGGGACAGCCAGGTCACCTACAACTACACCCGGGCACCAAAGGAATAAGATCATTCAAGAAGTCCATGGCTTACACATCACCTTTCAGGTTGTCCCTTCTGCCCATTCTACCTTTGACGTCCATACACACAGATCTTGCAGAATTTCCCACCATAACAGGCATCGAAGACATGCTGATCCCACCTGTGTCAACCTCCTTAGACCCAACCTAGAACCCACCCAGAAATGGGGAGGCTCACACTGATCTCACTCACGCCCACACAACCGCTCTTTCCTTGAAACAAAGAATTCGTTCAAGTGACAAAGCACGTGGGATTCCTGGCCACTCCTGGAAAAACAAGGTTACTATACTTTTTGGGTCAACCGCATCAAAAGCTTGTGCCCAAACTGCTCCCAGCTGATGCGAGGTTCCCGCCCACACATGCACGAAGTTGAAAGCAGCATTATGGGAGCGGGGAGGGAATCTCAATTAAGACATTTCCGACCACCAATTTAATTTGCCCAGAGAACCAGAAACAGGTCTCACTTATTCAGTTTTGATGGGAGGACATTCAGGGCTGTTCGTGGACCTGCTCTAGCAAATCAAAAGACAGGCAATGCTTGGACATACTTACACTGAAAACTTATTCGTCATCTACTTGCGATTCCGATTCAGCTGAGCGTCCTGCATGTTATCTGGCAATCCTTGGTAAGGAAGCATCACTGGCTAAGGACCTTGGTCAAACAAGACACAGCTGTGCCTTCCCTCTTCCCACTATGGCCTGTCACCATACTGGCTGGTCGTGGAGACCGGAATATCCAAGCTTCCCTCGGAAAATGGTGTCTTTCTGTCTTTTGTGCCCTGTTCTCAGTGGCTGCCATTTTTGCCATCACAGGCCCAGCAAACAGAACTGGGAAGCACAGTGCTGAGCTGTCTTTCTGACATCCTAGCCACCTCAGTGACATTCCACCCTGATGGCAGCTGCCTTCAACAGGGTGACTCAGACCTTCCTAGGCAAGATTTGACAAGTCCCACTCTGCTCCATTTCTTAATCCCGCAGCCTGTGCCCTAAACTTCCACCTACCTCTTGCTGTCGCCAGGCCTTACCTGGACGTGAACAGGGTAACCAAGGTATTCTCCGTTCCCTGGCTGCCCCTCTACAGGTCCCAGAGTCACTGCTCAGGGGCCTCAGGATCACTGACGAGTTGGCCATGACCCTGAGCCGCGGATCCTCCCAAGACTCTAGGTGTCTGCAAGGCTCCCAGGCACCCAGCTTTCCAACGTGCAGCTCCATGTATGATCCTGAATCCTCTGGGTCTCAACCTTACCCTGATCAGTCCTCAAAATTGCCCCTTTTACCAGGCCCAGAATTTCCCTGGAATGATCAACTTCCCCAAAATACAAAGGTATTTTCTCTTTTCCCAGGGTATGGTTTTAGCAATTGCCCAGAGCTTCAGGATTCAGCTGCAAACTGCTCTTGCCACGTGGGAGGCCCAGAGAGCCACCCTGACCCCAATCTGAAGCCATACCTCTCTGGTTTTCTCATGCCAAGCTCTGCCTTCTTGCCTATGGGCCGGCTCTTCCTGCACAGGTGTGCTGGCTGACAGCTCCCATCTGGAAGAGTCCAGGGCCTCCTGCTCAGATCCACTCAGTCCCTAACTCCCCCCACCCAGGTTTTATGGAGAATCTCAGAGCTGTCACTGTTCTCCCTCTGTGCTTAGAGAACCTGTGATTTGTGGGAGACACAGAGCCAGGCCCACTGGGACCTCAGCAGCCTCTTGCGTCCCCTTGATTGAGGTACCACTTAACTGAACCACAAAGCGAATTTCCTCGTTGAACTGGGTTCCATCATCTGCATTTACAGGGGCTGATGTGCAGTGGATCTCACTATCTTCCAGCTGACAGCAGCGTGTCTGCAAACCAGACTGTGGGCTCTAGGTTGTAATTAACTGTGCTTTATACTGTGGATGCTACTTTCAAATTGGTCTGAGATCCTTGGATGAAAGGTGCCACAGAGTTATTATGACTGTCTATAAAAATGGGCCGGAAAAGTCAACACCAGCTCTTGGCCAACTCCCCCAAATCTCCACTCCAAGAGCAGCACCTGCTCACCCACCTGATTCCTCCCAAACTCTGCAGCTCCCAGGCGAGTTGCTGAAAGGGAAGCAACCTACATACCCTGCTCCACTCCAGCCACCAAAAGCCCATCCAACTGGGAGCAAGTCCCCAGCAGCCCCTGAGATTCACTGAGTCAGGCAGAGAAGGACAAAGGCCCCCACAGATGACACGGGAAAACTGCAGCAGTGCATCAACACACCCCGTCCACCCCAGCCCTCCTGCGATATTTCTTCCTCCTCTTCCCCAGGCCTCCCTTGGTAGGGGACAGCAAGATTCCCCTTGCCAGGAAGGCCCAAACACCCTCATCTCATACTCTGGGTCATCTGGACCCTCCAGGTTGCTGTCCCAAACAGAGGGACAACAGGTACACCAGGGGTCTCAGGGCTGCAGCTCTGTCCTCTGCCATGCCCTGCTGGCCCCAGTGCCCAGCTGCCCAACAAGACACTGGAGATTCGATAGGGCCTTATGTAAGGACCAAGACCTTACAAGGGTAAAACCAGGTCTAGAGCCCTGTCCCTTCAATCTGTGTCCCAACGGGTGGCCTTAGAAGCACTGACTGCTCTCTGGAGTGAGCCTGCCCCCTGCAGGACCTAGGCAGGACACACAACCCCAGGGGAGGGCAGGAGTACACTATCCCATATATCCAGGCGGAGCCTTGGGGAGAGGGAGGCATCTTTTGCAAAGGCCAAGGGTGACTGAAGCAGCCAGGAGTCACGCAGGCAGCAAGGCAATTAGCCACAACTGTGCAGCACCTGCTGTGCGAAGGCACTTCCCTCTGGGGCTCTGAGACACGGGGATGCCACGGGAACGTTCAGTGGTTGATGTCTTTGTCCCCTCAATGTCAAGGCTGAGGAGAGAGCCTCGTCCTTTTTTCCCTAGATTCCCAGAGCTGAACGCTTGACTCTGACAAAGGGCCAGCCGCCTCTTGGAAAACACGGTGGGTTGAGGACCCCAGCTCACATACTGGTTCAGATCACTTAACCAGTCTGAGCCTCAGCCTTCAGATGTGTAAAATGGCATAACTGTGCCAACTCGTGGGATTGTTGTAACGATGAATGAAATAAAGAGTGACAGGTGCTCCGTACACAGTTAGTGCTCGGTCCATTATTATGACTTTCTTCTCTATTTTGTATTTCTTGCGTTAACATGCAAAACTAACGTGCTCGTTCCCAAACAATCACTGACACAGAGGGTTAGTCAGACACCAGTGGGGTGGGCCGCTTCCTCATAGCTGCAGCCCCAGGAAGCAGGAGTGTGAGCTTGCTGTGGGCGTGGGCAGCTGGCCACCCCTGGGAGGGACAATATCAACCCAGCAGACCTGATAAAGCTGCCCGACTCCATACCATTCCCCCAAGTCTCCCCACAACCTGACTCAACTAGAACCGGTTGCTGCCTTATTACTAGACACCCTACAGAGCGTTGAACTGACCCACGTTCTGCGCGGCTCCGGTTTACTTCAGTGACCCAGGAGCCACCTGTGCCCCTGCGTTGGTCACTGTCGCCCCTGTATGCCGGTGGTTGGCCCTGGTGCCTGGATTCTTCCCCACTGGAAGCTCCCTGGGCTGGGCTTGCCGGGGTAACACACTCACCCACAGCCCAGAATTGGGGTCTTGGCAGGAACCATCCTCAGAAACCAGGCCAGAATCAGAAATACGTTTGCAAACAGGCAGGAAACTTTATTGAATTATCTTTTCTTTTTAGTAGAGAAGCTAAGAAATCAGAACAGCTGGATCAGGGGGGAAAATAAAGGAAGCTGGCCCAGAGAGAGAAGAGCAAGGAGCAGCCACGCCCAGGAGAGTAGGGAACAGGTGCCTAGGGGAAGAGTGACTGAGTGTCCCCCTAGTCCCTCACTCTCTCCTGCAGGAGCCTTCAGCTAACTCCTCCTCTGCGTGCTGAAGAGGATGCTAGGCAGCTTTAAGGCCTACGGGTTTCCGAAGGCCTACGGGTTTCCAGAGGCCTACGGGTTTCCGAAGCGCGGCTGCCAGAACTGAGGCCAGTAGTCGTGGTGCTGCTGGAGCCATTGGTTCCTGGGAAAGAGGAGGCAAGAGACGCTCATACTGGAGGAAGCCCACCTCAGGCCAAATCAGGACCCCCAGGAGGACCCCAACCCCTTCACTGGTCTGGTGACTCTATGATTGTCCCCAAAGCTGGCTGCCTCCAAGACAGCCCAGCGGCTCTGTGAGGCAGAGCCAACTGTGTAGAAAGGAAAATAGATGAGCAAATGGCCACTTCCACTGCAGCCTCCTCAGCCCTCCCCAGCCCAGCACCACCTCCCGCCCCACCCCCCGGGGCAGTGAACAGGAGCCTCTCCCACCGGTATTTCCTTACCTCCTAACAAGTGGAAGCCAGGAGTCCTGAGAGAGAGGAGAGAGGCAGCCATGAGCAGAAAGCCTCTGAGGACAGTTGCTTACCCGCCCTCAGATGGAACAACTCAGACCATCATTTGGAGCCCCTGAGTTGGGTTGTGGTTTTTTGTTTTTATTTGTTTTTTGTTTTGTGTTTTTTAACCAAGCTGTGCCCCCAGACTAGTGGACTGCAGCAGTAGATGGCTGTGCCAGGCCTGTCTGTCTGTCTGAGGCCTCAGGAGGAGATATCATTGGCCCCAAGATGCAAGGCATTTGCCGAAGTTTTCTTTTTCCTCTGGTTCCCTCAGCCCCCCACCCGGACCCCTCCCCTGCACCCACAGGGGTGGCCTGGTCCCTGCAAACAGTCTGAAGTCAGCTAAATCACCATCCTAATAGCTCTGTTGGGCTAACCTGAAGCCAAGCTAATATTTTTCCGATAGAAGACGTTCCTATTTCTGACGGTCGAATTCAGAGGCTCCAGTTAGAATGTTGACCCTGAAGCCTGCTGAGGAGATGCCCCCGCAGACTGATTCAAGAGGACAGGGGAGCTCTGGTCCTGGGGCTTCATCCAGGCTCTTCAAGCTCAGATAGGTAGGTCCCTTCTCGTCCAGGAGACAAGGCCCGATCCCTAAGACCCTGCCTGCTCTGACATCCGAGGGTCCTGCGGTCACTCAGAAGACTAGCGGGGACCTACTTGGCGTCCTGGCCCTCGAGCAGGCTGCGGTAGGTGGCGATCTCCTGCTCCAGCCGAGACTTGATGTCCATGAGCTGCCGGTACTCCAGGTTCTGCCGCTCGGTGTCAGCCCGCAGGTCGCTCAGCTGGGCTTCGATGCTGCTGATGAGCCCCTGGATCTGCTGCAGCTGCATGGCGTAGCGGCACTCCGTGTCTGCCACCGAGCTCTCCAGCCCGGCTTTCTGGTGGGGCAACAGAGAAGCTGTGAGAGCCAGGCCCAGGGGAGGCCGAGAGGTGGTGGCCGCAGGGCGGGGACGGCGGGGGTACCGTGCTGAGCTGCGACTGCAGTTCGATCTCCAGGCCCTGGAGCGTCCGCCGGAGCTCCGTGATCTCCGTCTTGCTGGTCTGAATTATGGCAGTGTTGGAAGACACCTCCTTGTTCAGCTCTGCGCTCTGAAAATCAAGCAGGAAGAAGGTGATGGAGGGGCCTGGCTAGGAGGCCCTGAAACCCCCTGGCTCCCTGGGGAAGGGGGCCGGCACCTTGTTTTGGAACCATTCCTCGGCATCGCGGCGGTTCTTCTCTGCTATGGCCTCGTACTGCTCCCTCATCTCCGCCAGCACGCGGGTCAGGTCAATGCCAGGGGTAGCATCCATCTCCACGTTGACCTGGCCTATGGCCTGGTTGCTGAACTCTTTCATCTCCTGCGGGGATGGGAGAGGAAGAGGTATGAAGCTCCTCATCTGCTTCCCTCTCCTTGGCTCTGGATGCTCTGGGAATGTTCTGGAAGGCCTTTCCAGGTCCCACATGGAGGGCTGAGTCTGGCTGCAGCAGACGGCTCGCCTTTCTCACTGGAGGTGATGCAGCCATGGCAAGCCTGGGCTCCCTCTCACCTCCTCGTGGTTCTTCTTCAGGTAGGCCAGCTCCTCATTCAGGCTCTCGATCTGCATCTCCAGGTCCGTCTTGGCCAGGGTCAGCTCGTCCAACACCCTGCGCAGGCCGTTGATGTCGGCCTCCACGCTCTGGCGCAGGGTCAGCTCGTTCTCATACCTAAAGGATTTTTTTTTATTATTATTATTTAAAAAGCAATGCAGAAGTAATATTAGACACTCGCCCTGCACTGGACTCTGCTACTCCTCCAAGACCTCCACTCCTGAGAAGCCCCAGTTTCATTGTTCAGATGAGCATTTGTCTAAAGCAAGAGACTGCCAGGGAAAGCGAATGAGGGAAATAAACTCACTTGAGCCTGAAGTCATCGGCAGCCAGCCTGGCATTGTCGATCTCCAGGATGACCCGGTTGTTGTCGATGGTGGCCGCCAGGATCTGCAAAATACAGAATGGAACCTCAGGAGGATCCGTGAGCTTAGAGGGGAGGGCTGAGGAAACATGGGTGCGACCAGTTGTCATCGGATTCTTCCATCAGGGCTGTGCCTTGGTTCCTTTTCTGCTAAGTGAGGGGCGGGCCAGATCCGTTCGTTGCTGTAGCATGCCATGTGTGGTTGTGATGGGGAAGGTCAGGATGTGAATGCGAGGGACCAACCCCAAAATAACCATCTTTGGTTTGTCACGTCTCCACAGCCTCAGACTGGCAACCTGTCTGGGCCACTGTGTTGGGAACCCTCTCAGGAGGAAGTCAGTCTGGCTGCATGCACTTCACAATACTTGCAAGGGAGCTGGCCTCCCAGCTGAGTGGGAAAAAATCCAACGAATATACCCATGCGTTTGAATTCCTCGTCTAAACTTTAACATTCCAAAGGTTTAAATCCACCCCTCAAATCTGGGACTCAGCCTGGGAAGGTGGATTTCTGTTCCACCAAGCTAGCACCACAGTGTGATGGACAGGCCATGATGGGAATCGTGGCTTAACACTGCCTGAGCCTCTGCCTCCATCTACCCCACATGGTCATGGCCAACTGACAGTAAGAGTTCCAATGGTTCCCTACAAAATAAACGCGCATTCCCAGACCAGTGAATGAACTTGTATCCCTTTGTGTGTTGGTTTTAGTCATTCTTAGTGACTTTTAAAACTGTCACGGCTTCCAAAAACCTCAGTGGGTTAGGACCATAAAGATTGAGTCACTAATACCATAACCATTTGGAAAACAGTAAAAATGTTGACATGAGTAGTAACAACAACAAAAAATGAGGAACAAGTACATTTGGAGGGTTATGGCATGAGAAAGCCCATCAGGAATAGAGATGCGTGGTAATAAAAGCCTAGAATTTTCCCCCACAGGAAGACTGAGAATCCCATCCACACTGCATCTTGCGGTCCCCTGGGGGACTGCGTTTCCTGTCTTTCTAGGCTCTGCCCTGCACAGAGGAGCCCTCCTCGGCATCCATGGTCTCACCTTGTCCCGGAGCTCCTCTATGGTCTTATAGTAGTTGCTGTAGTCGCGCTCCGGGCTGGCTGGGCTCTGCTTCTGGTACCAGTCGCGGATCTTCACCTCCAGGTCAGTGTTGGCCTCCTCCAAGGCGCGCACCTTGTCCAGGTAGGAGGCCAGGCGGTCGTTGAGGTTCTGCATGGTGATCTTCTCGTTGCCAGAGAGGAGGCCGCCATCGCTACCACCGAAGTCACCAAAGCCACCGCCAAAACCCCCACCGAAGCCACCACCGAAGCCACCTCCGAAGCCACCTCCAAAGCCACCCCCAAAACCACTACCAGCCCCTCCACCAAAGCCGCAGCTCACGCCACCCCCATAGCCCCCAGCTGATCCCCCAGAGACAAACCGGGATGAACAGGAAGAGATATTGCGGCCTCCTCCCAGCTGGCAGGAGCCACCCCCGAAACCACCACCATAGCTGGCGGAGGAGCTCTGCAGGCGACAGCTCATGGTGAGAGCAAGATGGAGAGCAGGTGTGAACAGCTTAGCTTGGCCGGGGCTGAGGACTACGGTTCTTCCCCCTGTGGATGCCTTTTATACACTCTCCACAGGGGTTGGACAATCGCCCCATCTTCTCTCCTCCCTTCCCCACCCTCTGACGAGTGCCAGCTACACATCTGTTTCCCACAAGCTCAGTTACTTCTGCTTTCCAGGGTGGGTTGTGCCTTTGGGGGGGTGGCTTTTTTCTTTTTTTAATCCTTAACAAAAGGGATGATTCAGAGGGAACGGTGCTCTTCTTGAGACTACCTTTTGACAACTGAAGTCTGTTTCGCCTCTCCACTTAGGGAGCTCACTCCCACAGGCTTTCAGCCCCACCCAGTGTTAGAATGGAGACCGAGCTGCAAAGGCTTCTCGGAGAGAGGTGGCTGCAAAGTCGCCCAGTGCTTTGCCAGGTCACCGCGACCCCCAGCCCTCCCGCTTCCTTCTATTTCTAAAACTTCTGACTGAAGTGTTCTGCATCCTTCTTAGCCGTTCATCTACTCAAGTGCTCCCTGTGACTCTGATGACAACCTCTGCTTGGTCCTGTAGAATCAACTATTTTGAAAGTGTGTAGGCTGAGAAAAAGACGGCTCCAAGACCATCAGATAAAGTCACAAATGGCAAGGAACCTTAGAGACCATCCAGCACGACTAGGGAATTGAGGCGCAGAAAAAGGAAGTGCCCTGCGCATTACAAAAACTGCTACTCTCAGATCCCGCACCACAGTGGGTACTGGGCTAAAGACTTTGCTCTCACTGTCTCATTTCATCTTTGCAACAGCCCAGTGAGGAGGGTCCTACGATTATCCCCACTTATATATAAGGAGCCTGAACCCTAAGAGCAGAGTCAAGACTGAAACCCAAGTCTGGTTCTGCCTGACAACAAGACTCGTTTTTAGGTACGTTCTTTGTATAATAGGATGTACAAATCATGCATCCAGCTTAACGCATTTTTACCTGTGTATAGTCTTCAGCATGTGTTCGCCTGTGTACCCACCACCCAGAACATTCCCAACACTCCATAAAGCTCCTTGTGCCTTTTCCCAGTCAATTACCCACACCCTCCACCCCTAGGACAACAACATTCCAACTACTGTCACCATAGATCAATTCAGAGGTCTTCGGCTCAGGGTTGTTTTATTTCCCAGGGGACATTTGACATGTCTAGAAACATTTTGGTTGTCACAACAGGGGGATACTCCTGGAATCTGGAGAGTAGAGGCCGGGGATGCTGCTAAACATCCTACCATGCACGAGGACAGCCCCACGATAAAGAGTTCTCTGGCCCAAAAGGTCAATAATGTCAATGTTGAGAAGCCCTGGGGTGGCCTGACCTCTGTGTTTATTCACTCCATTATACCGGCTGCCTTGGAGGCACAGCCAAGCCCAGAAAGAAGGTCTTGCAATACCTAAGCGGGGCCTTTTCTAGCTCCCCAACCACATGACATCTGTCTCAGCTTGCGAGTGTTTAACCAAGAGGTCACCTAGGAGGATGTGACACAGAGCCTGGGGCCAGGGTCTCTGCCCAGAAGCCTGGGACAGACGTAGCTGAAGCTGAGCCACTGGTGTTTAGTAACCACTCAGGCTGGAAGAAAAGGGTCTTGAGGTGGCCTCTCCAAACCAGAAGAGAAGGAGACGTTTCCAAGGCTGAGATTGGAGGACCCTAGACTCAGGGTCCCAGCCCAACTCACCAAGGGGGCCGAGGTTGCTGTGAATGACCTCTAGGGAGAAGCTTTCTGGCTCACAGCAGTCGGAAGGTCTGTTGGGACCAAGTTAGGGGCTGGAGTGGCTCCGACTTTAGGTCCTGGAAACCCCTTGGCTGATTCAGCAAGCAAGACCAGAGAGAAGGCTGAGTCAGTGCTTACTTCCCATTGTTTTCTGCGGGTAGGAAAGCGGGCCTGTGTTTTACCCAGCGGTGTCAGCACCAGGGAGAGAGCCAGGGTGTGTTGGGGGTGCTTAAAGACCTCTGTGAGCCCAGGGACTCGCGCTGACCCCTGACCTGGCCCGGCCCTCCACTCCAAACTGATGGCTCAGCTCTCTCTGAAAAGACATGATTCAGTTCAAAGCAGGCGCTCCCCCTCTCTCAGCAGAGGATCAAAACTGACAAGAAGGTGATTAATGGAACATGCCAGGCCTAGATTGATGATCCTCCCGGGGCTGCTGAGCAGGTTCTGGCCAACGCCTCTCAGAGAAACAATACGAAAGATCCTCTCAGAGAAACAATACAGCCCAGCAGTGCAAACATCGGTGGCCATGACATGCCTCCTCTCACGGGGTCAGGGCTCGGGCCCTCTTCACCCCAGCAGGGACTTGTGGCGCCTTAAGACAGGAATGCCTTCCCCTGACCCGTGGGCCCACAGGGCAGGCGGACACATGTTGGGCCCTCCTGGAGGAAGCTGGGGAGAGGTCCACCTTGAGGACCCAGTTTCTTGAGCTTCCTGCTTTGCTTTCTGACAAAATGACACCAAATTCAGTCCCTTCTCCAATAATATTTTCAGGAAGGAGAGGGAAAGCGGCGTTCGGGAGCACCCCCTGCAAATGAGGCTGCACTGAGCACGGGTCGCTGAGTCCACACGACAATGGGACAGGGTTTTATTGGCCCCATTTTACAGATGAGGCAGCTGGTGTCCAAGGAGGTCAAGTCACTTGGCCTAAGTCACCATGAAGTCAAGATTTAAACCTGGCCTCTGGCTCTTTCTACCCAACCCGATGTTGTCTTGGAGCCTTGCTATGAATTAATTCAGGGTTTGATCTCTGGGTGTTCTCCATGTGTTAAAGGATAATAAAATAGCACTAGCTAACATTTCCTAAATACTGCCTTAAACACACTACATGCATGACCTCATTTAGCCCTCAAAAGAACTCTACTTTTGTCATACCCTTTTTTTCAGGTGAGGAAACTGAGGCCCAGAGAGGTTAGGCTACACACATTACCTAAACTCGATTGGTTAGAGCCAAGATTTAAACCTCTGGCCCCAGGGTCTGTGCCCTTAACCACTGCCTGGTAAATCCCTTTCAGGCCAGCGTTAGCACCATCCCATCCAGGCAAGGGTGTCCTCTGATACCGTCTTTATTGCCAGGCCTCCCGTCCCCGCACAGTGGCTACACCTGCGCAGCTATTGGCCTGATGGGTCAGCCCCTCTGCTGTCTGTCCCCGGTGTGAGCACCAAAGCTCGGGGCTTGTGAGGATACCCACTCAACATGAATGCCAGAGCCAGGATTGTCTAGGGAACTTTCCCATCCAACCCCATCTTACTTGTGGGGAAACTGAGGCCCAGAGGGCAAAGGCCCAAGACAGTGAGAAACAAGGAGAAATGTCTGGATTTCCAGCTCTACCTCCAACTCATCATGGACCTTACAATGAAATAACATCTAAGTTTCCTTCAGCAATTTCCTTTCTGAGTCTCTGGCTCTCAAAAGTTTGCCCATGGTCCCCAGACTGTTCATCTGCAGAACTGAGGCTTACATCCTGTCCCCAAGCTCCGAATCCAGGGTTCCTTGCTTAGACCTTAGATCAGGCTCCTTCCTCCTCTTTACTTCTCTCCCTGGACCACAAGGGACCCAGAGCCAGGATGGCTGACCCACTTCCCAAAGGGTCTTGAGGCTCTCCACCAGGGGAGGGGCTTCTTCTGGAAGGCAGACCCTCCCCAAACAGCAGACCGAGGCCCCTTGGGCAGTTCCCCACCCTCAGAAATGCCTGTTTGGCACAGCGGTCCCCAGGAGTCCTCTCTAGACTTGCCTTAATACCTCAGACCCTTACGTTTCTATAGCACCCAGATTTCTAAAAATTTTTTTTATATCTCCCAAGGCTTCCCAGAGGCTGGCGAAGTCTTTAAATCAGGTGGGCCTGAGTTTCAGCCTTACATCTGCCATGGACTAGCTATGCGACCTTGGAAACGTCACTCAACATTTCAATGCCTCAGTGGCTGAAACTGAAAAACAGGCATTAGGTGAGTTAGCATTTGAGAAGCTCGGCAGGAGGACGGCTGCTTCGACCTCCCTTTTGCAAACAAGGAAACGCCAGCTCATAGTTGTTAAATGACCAGTCGGAGAATTCTTCTGGGACTCCATCCTGTGTCAGCACATTGTTTTGCCTCCCTCTCTGGTCCCTGCAGCCAGGAAGGCACCCACAGCAACCAGACAAGTGACAGTTGGTGGCATCCCTATCTTATTTGCCCACTCAGTCTTACATTTCCTGACGACAGGTCTTTGTCTAATAAACTTCTGCACACTGCTCCTGGCCGAGGGAAGTTCTTCATAAATGCCTGAGAAGCTGTTTCGGGGTACACTGTCTGCTGGATTTGGGTGAGAAAGAGTGGCAAACAGGAGCAGTATCCAGTGGAGTCGCTCCAGCTCCAAGTCTCATGAGAAAGGCTGCCAGCTTCTGATTTCTCCCCATGCCACCAGCTGCCTGTGGAGGGATGGGTGACCACCAGACAGGCACACACCCAAGATACTAGTGAACATCCAGAGCCATGTCCAAGGCAGGAAAAAGCAAAGGAGACTAAGTGCATAGATTAGTTCAACAAGAATTTATTTTGCCCTTACTCCAAGGACACAACAGTGCACAGAGTGGACATGGCCCTGCTGTCACAGATCTCACAGTACGGACTCCCCTCTGAGGTCCAAGGACACAGATTCACTCAGAGAGACCTCCGAGATTACCGTGGCCAGACAGACTCCTTAATTTAAAGGTGGGGAAACTGAGACCCAAGAAGGGACAGCAACCAGTCAAAGTCCTCAGAGAGTAGTGACAGGCATGCCCCATGCCTGCCCTAGGAAGCCCAACCTATACAGTGAACACGCCCAAGGCCCTAATCCTTAGTCCCAAAGCCACCCTCTCTCTGAAAGAAAAAGGCTACGTGCCTCCCAGATCCGCTGGGAGCCAAGCCCAACCTCAGCCCTGGGGCAGGCAGAAGGCGGCAGTCTCTACGGCACACTATTTAAGGGCTCGGCTAAGCATGAGTTATTCCTGGGCACAGGCATCTCATTCCAGGGTCAGGCAGGGGACAACCTGGCAAGGCCAAGGACCTCTCCGACAGCCCCTCTGGAATGCCAGGAAAGCGGGAATGGGCACCCCAAGGAGAGAGAAGCGGCCTTCCTCTCCTCCAGCTCAGAGGTCTGCCCTGAGAGAAGGCTGGCAGGAGGAGGGCCAAGCCCCACCTTGCCTCTCTGCATCAGAGGTGGTTATTCTTGCAAACTGAAGGCTGAGAAAACCCTTTGCTGGCTGCTTAGAAGGCTGGAGACAGAGACCCAGAGGTCTGAGGTGAGGCAGGAACAGCGGCCAGGCTGTTGGGTCCAAGTCTCAGAAAGGAGCTTAACTGTTCCCAAAATGTTGGGGGTATGGCACCTGGTGCTTGGGGCTTCGGCGTGAGCTTAAACCACAGCACGAGAAACCAAGGTTAGGTGAAAGGACAATATTTCTAACCATAATGGCTATGTGGCCCTGGAAAAGGCTGCCCACAGAGGTGAAGAGTGGGTTGCAGATGAGCCCACGCTCATGACATCAAGGGGAAAGTAAGGGTCTGGAATCAGAGAGATGGCCTCGACCCAGTTCCACTGTCGCCCAGCTTATGACTTCGTTCATGTCACTTAACTTCCCTGGGCCTCAATTTCCTCTTCTGAAAACTGACGCTGAAGACCGACGCGCCTTCACACAGCTGTTGGGGTAATAAACGAGATGCCATCCATTGAGTGCCCTGCCCAGAGCCTGGTACAGTGTAGGTATTTAATCAATTCCATCTCCTTCCTCTAGCCTCAGGGAAGCCTGGCCTCAAAGTGTACACTCAAGAGACTCATTCTAGATTAAATCTCCCCCAGAAAGCAAACGGCACTTTTTCTCCGAAAGAGTGTTGCTGGGCAAGGAGTTTCACCCAGAGAGGCCCAGGGAGCCCTCTCAGAGGGCTTGGCTCTCCCGGCAAATGATCTGATTCTCAGGATAACAGAAGTACCCCCACCTTCTCTCCCCCACAGGGCTAAAAAGTCAGCTCTTCTTCTCCCCTCAGTCCTCACCCAAGCCCAGCAGAGTACCCAGAATTCTCTCCTTCCTCATTCTCTGCCCTCTCTCCGAGGCCAAGAATCTCAGAGGAACCAGACCCAGACCAGAGGAAACAAATTAGGTGTGCGTAAATGCAGCTGCTCTAATGGGCCCAAAGGTGGAGGCGCTGGGGACAGGGGAGTCAGAGTGGGATTTGGACCGAGGAGGACAATATGGGTTGGTGTTGCTTTGGGGTGAAGTTTAGGGGAATCAGGGAGGGCTTCCTGGAGGTGGTGTCTTTCCTCCTGAGCATTTTAAGTGTCTCTTTCAGAAGACATAGCAGCTTCAGAGGGATGGGAGCCAGCTTTGCATGGGAGCAGAGATGGGAACGGGCTCAGCCACCCTAGAGGCCAGGTACGGCTGGCTAGAAAAAAGGGAAGGCTCAAATAGCACATGTGGTGAGGGCAAGAAGCAAGAAGTAGGGTCTTGGAAATGAGCTATGAAGAGATGGGGCCTGCGGTCCCGGCACAAGCCCTGGTCTTGGAGTCACACAGACGCGGGACCCAGTTGCACCCCTGCTGCTTATTATCCATCCATGAGGCCCCTGGGCAAGCCACGCATCTTCCCAACTTCCTCATCTCTAAGTTGCTCATCTCATCTTCAAGTTTCCTCATCTCTAAGAGGAAAGTAATCAACCCTGGCCACCCATAGTTATGAGTGTTAGATGAAATCCGTGGGCGGGTGTGCCTAGCATCGTGCCAACCATACAGCGTGAACCAGTACAGGCCATGCCGTCATTCCGTAAATAATTAGTCAACGTGTCAAGTTCTGTGCTAAGTGCACAAAACGGCTTCGAGGAACCAGCCCACCCCACCCTCATCGCCTGCTTCCATGATCACCAAATGGAGTAAGCCAGAAGAGCAACTCATTTGAGCAGCTGGGATTTGTCCCAGGCACCCTGGGCACCCCAAAGAATGAATTATGACCATGCAGGGAAGAGGACAACGTTGGGGGAGATGTCAGCATGGGTGCCCTGGGCCTCCTCAAAGGCCCCAACAAGAAAAACTGGACATGCCACCAAAAGATATTTGCAAAAGGAGAAGCACTTCTTTATTGCATGGACAGATACAGTAAAAATGAACTCGGTACACAACACAGCTGCTGCTTGCACCTCCCTGTTCCAAAGGAGCTGGGGAGAGATGGAGGGCGGAAGGAGCGAGAGCATGCAGAACTCGGGACCAGGAGATGAGGGACCCTCTTGAACTAGACCCTTTGAAGGCAGAAACGAGTTTGCTTTTCCAGCCCCTCGAGCCAGTCCTCTGTCAAGCCCGGGGAAGGTAGGACTGGTGGGGAACGTGTGTCCTGCACTAGGCGCTTAGATTTCTCTCTTTCGGGAAGAAACCACCTTCCCATCCACTGACTCCTCAACGTTGATGTGGAGTTTGCCGCCGCCGCCACCACCCAGGGAGGCTGTAGAAAGAAAAGGCAAGTTTTAGATTGGGGGACCCTCTCCATCCCCTCCACTCCCAAGGGGGCCATGACTTTGGCGAAGCTCCAGACTAACTGGAAGGTACCCCTGAGAATGGCCGTTGGCCCATCCTCCAAGAGCTGCCAGAAAGGCTATTGTTGGACTAGTCCTCATAGAGGTGGGTGGTGGTGGTGGCAGGTGTGCCCCTCAGTGAGCAAGAACGGCAGGGTTTTTAACTGCACGTGAACGGGAAGTCGTCACGTGCATTTTGGCAGACGTCCGTGAAGGTGGGACCTGGACAGAGGCTTCTCGACCAGCAAGTTTCTCAGTAAATCTTTAACCCCAACTCTACTCGGGCTGATGGAGGGTTCCACTGGGGAAGAGGTGTCAGCTGGAATGTGCGTGTCCTCGCCCTACTGGGATGATTGACCTCTTCCTCCTTCCTCCCCATTCCAAAGAGAATGATGGTTTTGACAGCTCCCCTCCCCCTAGAAAAGAGCTAAGCCTGCCTACCTTCTCTGGTGCCGATGCCAGCCATCCTGGAAAAGGGGGAAACAGAGGTCGTAAGCAAAGGCAGGAGCTCAGATCGCCCTGTGGGAGGCCCCAGCCCCCACACCATCACCACCCCCTCATCTGACTGCTCCAGAGGCCGAGAGCCTACCCAGATCTGCCACCCCCAAGCAGATAGATTCTAACCTACAATCACACCTGTTTCACGTATGGAAGAGAATCAGCATTAGCCTAACCCTTGTCATTTACAGAAAACTCACAGGCCCAGAGAGGTGACACGACCCGCCCGAGGCAGCAGCCGAGGACCAGGGCGCAGAACCCAGAGCCCTCTGGCCTCACGCCCAGTCCTCTTGCACAGCACCGCTGCCGAGTCCCCAAGACGGTTCTCCACCTGGACCACAACCGCCCCTCCCTCATCCCTCCCCCTGCACAGTGCCCCTGCCTGGCGTCCTGGCCCTCCAGCAGGCTGCGGTAGGTGGCGATCTCCTGCTCCAGCCGCGTCTTGATGTCCAGCAGCATCTTGTACTCCTGGTTCTGAGCCTCCATCTCGCAGCGCAGCTCGCTCAGCTGGGCCTCCAGGCCACTGATGAGCCCCTGGATCTGCTGCAGCTGCGTGGCGTAGCGGCACTCGGTCTCCGCCAGCGAGGTCTCCAGCCCGGCTTTCTGGTGGAGCAACAGGTCAACAGACACCACATCAGGCTAAAAGGAAGCCCCTGGGGGCGGGGGGGCATGGGGAGAGGTGTCGAATGCATGCAGGGAGCCCCTCTTTGGGGGCTTGGGAATGCCAAGGCTTAACCAACCATGGAGTGTGGAAGAGACTGGGGTGAGGTGGGGTGAGATGGAGTAGAAGGGGGTGGGGTGGCCATACCATGCTGAGCTGAGACTGCAGCTCGATCTCCAGCCCCTGCATGGTGCGTCTCAGGTCTGTGATCTCTGTCTTGCTAGTCTGGATCATCTCTGTGTTGGAGGCCACCTCCTTGTTCAGCTCCTCGGTCTGTAGGTCACACACAGAGCAGTGAGCCCGTGGGCCTCCTGGGAGCCCTGGGGAGCTAGGGAAGGCTAGGAGGTCAGGCCCACCTTGCTGAAGAACCAGGCCTCAGCATCACGGCGGTTCTTCTCTGCTATGGCCTCGTACTGCTCCCTCATCTCCGCCAGCACGCGGGTCAGGTCCACACCTGGGGCTGCGTCCATCTCCACGTTGACCTGGCCGGCCAGCTGGCTACCGAACTCCTTCATCTCCTGCAGGGTAGGTGGGCCCATTTAGACACAGAGGGCAGAAGAGAGAGTGGAGAGTCTGGGGTCCCCCGTGCCAGTCCTGGCTCTGTCCCTAATTCGCTACATGGCCCTGGCTCTCCCCTGTACCCACCCAGCCTCCGTGTCCCACTGTTCAGGAGGACTTTTGATCACATGGGCCCCTCAGCTCTAAGGGATCTCTCTCCCTCTCTCGGTGCTACAAAGGGAAGACCTTAAAACAGCAGGGACCTGGCATGAACTCGTAAAACAAATCAGGACAACAGCCCCCACTAGCCCCCTGGCCTGGCTAAAGATCAAAGAAGGAAAAGGGTCTGTGTCACCAGAGAACAGAGCCCTTCCTCTCCATGGGGACCCCTGTTTTAGGGGGAAGGGTTGCATTTTTGAAACTCTAAGCCAGCAGCCCAGCTCTACTCTCGCCGCCCCCACCTCCTCGTGGTTCTTCTTCAGGTAGACCAGCTCCTCATTCAGGCTCTCGATCTGCATCTCCAGGTCCGTCTTGGCCAGCGTCAGCTCGTCCAGCACCCTGCGCAGGCCGTTGATGTCGGCCTCCACGCTCTGGCGCAGGGCCAGCTCGTTCTCATACCTAGAAGAGAGCGGGAACCAAAAATAAGGAGGGAGAGGGGTCTGGGCTGTGTGAGCTGGGGGAGGGAGAGAGGCCAAGAAAGCAGGGCGGGGGTCGGGGTGGGGGGCAATACAGAAGGGCGAGGGAGGCAGAAGCGCACTTGAGTCTGAAGTCGTCCGCAGCCAGCCTGGCGTTGTCGATCTCCAGGATGACCCGGGAGTTGTCGATGGTGGCCGCCAGAATCTGCAGGAAACAGGGAGTTGGTGTCAAGGGGGTCCCTTCTTCTTTCCTGCTGCTCTCCCTACCTGTGTCCCCCGCTGACAATTTCTCCTCTATCACCACGAAAAGAAGCCTATAGGGTCCTCGGGCAGAGTCCAGCCTCAACTCGGTAGTCACTACTCGGTCTGCCCCTGTCTCCAGGACATGACAGACCAAGGAGCCAGGCACCGCCTGTGAGAAATAACCAGCCAAGACGAGTAGGGAGCAGGGCGCTGTGCCAACAACCCCCTCGGGGATGCTCCACCAGCCTCCCCTTGAACAGCTCGGGGTGGCTGGCCTCCTGCACACTTTGACACAGCCACAGATCTACACAGAACATTCCAGCCAGCGAGAACCTGGCGGGCAGCTGAGGAAGGCATCTTACAGGTGAGGAAACCGGTACAGGCGAGTGAAAGGGTGAGTGAGCGGGTGGGTGGCAGAGCCTGCGAGTTCCAGGTCTCCTAAGTCCCAACAGTGCTTTTGGCACCAAAAACATCCTTGGGGGATGAGGCAGGAGGCACTCAGGGCTCATCGTTCTTGCAAAAGAAGCAATGGGACACATGAAGAGCTTGTGTCAAGGAGCCAGAGTCCGGGGCAAGGAGAGTGACTGCCCCTGGTCATTGCGCCCACCTCAGCCCCCGCTGATCCTGACCGGATCCCAGGATTCGCCCCACACTGCCAAGTTGAGCAGATGTGTGCCGACATCCACACCACGCGCCAAGTTTGCAAAGGTCACACGCCAGCAGTCATTGCCCGGGCAGGAAAGGATTTCCTCAAGGCAGCAGGAGCACTGCTGTTAGAGACGCCTGTGCAGGCCACCAGCCACCTGCCCCATCCCTCTGACCCCCGAGGACTCACCTTGTCCCGGAGCTCTTCTATGGTCTTGAAGTAATGGCTGTAGTCGCGCTCCGGGCTGGCTGGGCTCTGCTTCTGGTACCAGTCGCGGATCTTCACCTCCAGGTCGGCGTTGGCCTCCTCCAGGGCGCGCACCTTGTCCAGGTAGGAGGCCAGGCGGTCGTTGAGGTTCTGCATGGTGATCTTCTCGTTGCCAGAGAGGAGGCCGCCATCGCCACCACCAAAGTCGCCAAAGCCACCGCCAAAACCCCCACCGAAGCCACCTCCGAGGCCACCTCCAAAGCCTCCACCGAAACCACTACCAGCCCCTCCACCAAAGCCATAGCTCATGCCGCCCCCATAGCCCCCTGCTGACCCTGAAGAGACAAACCTGGCAGAAGAAGCCGAGATGCTTCGGCCTCCACCTCCCGCGTAGAGACTCCCTCCACCAAAGCTGCCTCCCCCAGCTCGGCGGGAACCCCCCCGGGTAGAGCTACCCCCAAAGGTGGAGGAAGAGGCCTGCAGAAACGTGGTGGTCATGGCCAGGCAGCAGCCGGCGAGTTCTCAGCAAGCCCAGGAGACGCGGGCAGGAGGTGCAGGTTTCCTGAAACCGGAGTGCTGCGCCTGTCACCCCCCAGCTGGGGCTCCTTATGTACCCCTCGGAAGGTGTTGTGGGTTCACGTCTCCTCCCCCAAAGGGAAGCCAACTCCTTCTGCATTCCTGGCAAACGCAGCTGCCTACTCGCCAACATGTGTGATTTTTTTTTAACGCAACAAAAGAGATGATTCAGAATGAAAGATGGTGTTTCGCCTCCAGCCATGGTTTTAACACTTGGATTTCGGGTTCCTCTCCACACTGCAGGATACGGGGAGCAAAGTCGCATCACACCACAGCAGTGTTAGAGCCGCGACGGTCAGCTCTCTGCCCTCAGCTGGGACCCTCGCCCCCAGGTGCCCAGCTACCTGCTCTCAGCTCCCACCGCTGCTCTATATTGTCCCTCTCGTGAGCCCCTTGTGTGTGCTTACAGGGCTCAAGCAAAGACATGGCCTCTGAGGATTAGAGGGCAGAGGCACATGAAGTGCCCTTGGGGACAGGCTGAGGACGGCAACAGAGGTCTCAAGTCAAGCTCCAAAAAGGCCAGCACCTGTCACCTCCCTAATGGTGCACATCGACTCTCCTCCGCCGCCCCTCACCTCTCCTCCACCTCAAGCCCCAGCCCCACTGCCCTGGCATTCTTACAAAAGCCAGCAGGCTTGAGGCTGACAAGGGGCTGATTGATAATCCCGCCCCCTGCCAACCACACATGTCACTGAAACTTTGCTTGCTCCTGGGACACGTCGGGGCAAACCTCTGCAGATAAGACTGGGGCAGGTTTCAGGAAGCCCCTGCCTTCTCCGGGAGAGGCATGTCGCTGCACAGCAGGGCCAGATTAACCCCATTTGTCCTGCAGAGTTGGGCAGAGACCCTACGCAGAAGGCTCTACTTGCCTGAGCTATGGGGAGGGAGGAGATAGGGAGGCCTGGCAGGCAAAGGGGGAGGAGGACAAGGGGGAGTGGGGGAGGTAATCTTGAAGGCAGAGGCACTTCACAGAGCAAGATGCTGAGGCCAGAGAGGGGAGCCCTTTTCCCAGGCACCAGCTCAGGGACTGGCTTTCCAGGGATACCAGATACCTGTGGGGAGTGCCACTTGGAGGTGTGGCTTTAGCTCCAGGCCTTAGGGAGGACAGGGGTTGGGGAAGTCAGCAAGACTGAGCTGGAGAGTCAGGAGGAGGGTTCCTGGCCCAGGGCTGCAGCACGGTAAAGTGAACAGGGCTCTGGGATCCTCCAGCCCAAGGTTCAAGTCCCTCCTCTATCAATCGCTGCCTGGGACACCTTGGACGACGCATTGCTCTTAAGTCTCAGCTTTCTTGTGGCTGAGACTTTAGGGCAAGCCCCTCGGGGAAGCCCTAAGGCCCAAGAGCCTCCCTCCTGCCTTCTCCTGGCTCCGTATCTTCTGAGAGGCCAGATAGCGGGGTACTTGTATGTCCATCACCTGGGACTCCCGAATACCCTCACCAGGAGGGACTTTTGTCCTTGGGCATCACGTCATGTCCTGCGAGCAGCATTGCTCTTCCATATTCTTCCACAGCCAGTGCCTATTAAAGCAATGCAGGTCGTTGTTATTATTACCGTAATAACAGTAACCCTTACTTTCACTGCACCCATCAGTTTACAACATGCTTTTGCATACAACACTTCCTCTAATCCTCAGTTCACAGAAGATGATCCCTGGCCCTGTTTCAGCAGGCATGAAATTGGGGCTCAGAGAGGAGAAGTGATTTGTGCAAGGTAAGGGGCAATGCCAGGACTCAGATGCGTCATCTGACCCCTATACAAACAGAGGGACAGGAGAAGAGGGTCTCTCCCACAGACCCCAGATTCCTGCACCTGAATTGGGGTGGTGGGAGAGGGACTACCGGCCTGGGTGAGTGGGCGCGGGCTCCTCCTCACCCTGCATCACAGTGAGCCCAGCCTCTAAGTGCTGGTCCCAGACAGTGTGGTATTGTCTCGTGGGTGGGAGGGTATTGTCTTCCTCCAAAAGAAAAATAATCAAAGTCAGATCAGCCATAGCTCATTAAAGCCTCTGCAGACATTACGGCCCCAGCAATTAACAGAGGAACAATTACACATCATCACCCTGGGGCGAGGGAGGGCTGGACCCCAGCCAGCCCCTCTTCTGCAAGCTGATTCCCCTCCAGCCGCCCCTGAGGGTGGCTTTCCTCCACTCTCAGGCCCAAGTGGGCGGCAGCTGCCCCAGTTACAAATCCCTGTAGATTCAATCCCAACAGCTCCTGTGAGCTCAAGGTCCAGGTGTGTCCGTGGGGCCTGTGCATTAGTGCCCGGTGAGGGGGGTGGCTGGCCAGGGAGGAGATCAGGCTCGGTCTGGCCTGGCTGAAGCTAAAGCCCCGGGCCCTGCCCCAAGCAGGATGCTGTGTCAATTTCAGAAATTTGTCCACTGCAGACAGACAGGCCATCCATCCGTAAAGATGGTCTTTTTAACTCGGGATCAGTTGATGCAGCCCAGTGGAAAAAGCCAGGACCGGACTCTACTTCTGGGTGTGACTCAACCTCTCTGAGCCAGGTTCCTGACTTGAAATTGGGCCATTTTTCCATTTATATGAGGTACGTAGAGTAGTAAAATTCATGAAGACAGAAAGCGCAATGGTGGTTGCCTGGGGCAGGGCGGGTGGAGGGAATAGAGTTATTGTTTAATAGGTTTAGAGTTTCAGTTTTACAGGATTTACAAAAAAAGGGTTATGAGGATGGATGGTGGTGATGGTTGCACAACAATGTGGATGTATTTAATTCCACTGAACTCCCCACTTAGAAATGGTAAAGGGTATGTTTTCCCACAATAAAATTTTTTTAAAAGTTGGGCCTTAACACGGACCCTAGCTCCAGGTCCATGAGCATTTGATGGCTCAGGGAGAGAGAGGTCTCCATAAATGATGGAATCCACCCTCACCACCAAGACCCCCAAGGAAGATGCTAGGGACAGAGCACATGACCTGGAGCCTAGACACCTACCTTCACATTCCTCCTTTCTCATTTATTATATGTGGTTTGGGGTAACGGCTCTCTCTGAGCCTCAGTCTACCCATTCAGAAAATGAAAATAATTCCTGCCCGTCTGACTCAGGGGTGGAGCCATACAGCTGACAGGACATGCCTTTTGCAAACAGCAGTAGTGACATAGCTAGCAAGGATGGCAAGAACTCGCTGCCCCCCAATACTCCTCCCCCTGCTTCTTTCTCCCTCTTAGCTATTCCAGCTGCTTCTGTCAACAGGGTACCCCTAGTTTCAGCTCCGAGACTGAGAGAGGAAAGTGTCCCTGCCCTTGCCCTCCCCCACTCCTCCACACACACAAAGAACAGCTTCATTCTTGACACTCAGACCTGCGACCCAGTCACCTGCCCCACCTCTATGGGTCCAGCCACATTCCAGGGGCCTCTGGGGCATGGGAGATTTCAGCTGTGACAACAGAGGCTTTCATGAACAGGGTACAAATATCTCAGGGAAGTCCCAACCTGGGGGTGCAGCCAGGTTTCTGCCTCTTGAGAAGTGAGAGAGGCAGCCGTGGATGCTAGAGGCCAGAACAGAACAGCCTGGGAGGGGGCAGAGGGGGCTCCTGGCCCAAGGCTGCAGCAGGTGAGAGGGAAAGAGCCGGACCCTGGGATCACCAGTTGCATGATTTGGAGCAAATTAATGAAATTCTCCAAGGCGCCCTAGAAAAATGGCAGAAAGAGCAGCTCCTTCAAGATTAGTAAGGAATGACAGTGTCACAGGGCTCCTTAGCACAACGCTGGGCTCCAGGCAATAAGCATTCCACTCTCCTACTGAGCTTCTGGGGTGGGGGGAGTGTTCCTGGCTTGTCCCTCTTCCTCCCAGGGACTTCCTGTCACAGATCCATGGGGCCTGAACAGATCCACTCAGCCTGAACCTCTCAGCCAGGGCTAAGTGGGAATTATTTACCTTTAATTGGCCTCAGTCCTTGGCAGCTGAGCTGTAAACCGCAGGGGCAGGACCATCCCCACCCAAGCTCAGAGCTGTACTAGGAAGCTGTCACTTGTTTCCCTACCTGGCCCAAGGCTGGCGTGAGACCAGCCCTAGGCAAGCCCGGTTGGGGGTCTGTGTGAGAGGTCTGGGTAATGCCTGGGTCCCATTCCAGGCTCTGGGCCCAGGTGTGGGCTGGTGGGTGTAGGGGACATATGCAAGACTGCCTGGGAATGGATGAATGTGTTAGTGCCTGCACACAGACACACACGGCAGGCACACTTGCGAGGCTTGCAGGGTGCCTGTCCCCATTATTCAGGCTCTGACCCCAAAGCCCCAGTTTTTCCTTCTGTCAAGTGAAGAAATGTCAGAAAGAACTGCCCCAGGGAATCCCAGTCCTAGGCCTTCACATGGAGCAAGACTGAAATGTACCGAGGACCTGACACAAGTGGTGTCAATCCTAGGAGGGGTGCAGAATTGGCACTGTGGGTTACGAATCGAGAAACTTGGATTCAGGTCCTGCTACGTGGCCTCGTTTCCTATGCTATAAGATGCAACTCACACTTGCTACCTTTTAGGGTTGTTTTAATTAAATGGCACACAGTGAGGTGCTCAGTAAACATTAATTTCATGCATACAAATGCCAACCCTTGGAGAAGTATAGTGGAAAGAAAACTCATCTGGATGCCAAAACCAATTTCAAATCCCACCTCTGCCACATGCTAGAACAGTTACATATACAATAACCATTTTACCTCTCCAAACCTTGGTTTACCCCACTGTAAAATGGAAGCAATGCTTTATTTCATAAGCTTGTGTTAAGGAACAGGTTAGATCAATGAAGACTTCTGCAAACAAGATTTACCCTGACCATCAGAGTTTGTGAGCACCCTCCCTTCCCTTTCCTGGGACAGGGTGGACTCTGGTCCAAATAAAATATAAGCAGGGCCACAGCCTGGCCCACTTCTATGGGCTGAAATAACAAACACAAAGTCCTTCCTCCTTTGGGCCATAAATTTTTATTGGCAGGTCAGGCGGAGAGCCAGAGGTAAGAGTCCCTCCCTTCCCGTGCTCCTACCCAGGGGCATCCCTCTGCTGGAGGGCAAGAAGCCCAGAAGATGCTAGACTCAGATGGCCTTAGTGGTGGGCAGATTGTTATAATAGGCGTCCTGGCCCTCGAGCAGGCTGCGGTAGGTGGCGATCTCCTGCTCCAGCCGAGACTTGATGTCCATGAGCTGCTGGTACTCCAGGTTCTGCCGCTCGGTGTCGGCCCGCACGTCGCTCAGCTGGGCTTCGATATTGCTGATCAGCGCCTGGATCTGTGCCAGCTGGGCTCCGAAGCGAGCCTCTGTTTCTGCCAGCGTGCCTTCCAGGGCAGCTTTCTGAGGGCAGGGAGAAGGAAGGCGATTCAGCGGAGCCCGGTTCCCAGGGAAGACATGGGCACAGCCACTGCACGGGCTGCCCAAGGCTGCAAGGACAGGTTGGAGGGCACATACCATGCTGAGCTGAGACTGCAGCTCGATCTCCAGACCCTGAAGGGTACGCCTCAGGTCAGTGACCTCTGTCTTGCTCATTTGCAGCTGCTCAGTGTGGCCAGCGACCTCCCGGTTCAGCTCTTCAGTCTGCAATAAGCGAGAAGGTGGAATGAACAGGCACTGAGGAGAATCTTCTCCTGGGAGCATCAAGCCCTCTCTCCTTGGCACCTCCCCAAAGGGCACCTGCTTCCCCCTTCATACCTGGCTGGTGAACCAGGCTTCAGCATCCTTCCGGTTCTTCTCAGCCATGACCTCATATTGGCTTCTCATGTCACTCAGGATCTTGGCTAGGTCGACGCCTGGAGCAGAATCCACCTCCACGCTGACCTGGCCACCCACCTGGCCCCTCAGAGCACTGATTTCCTGGAAAGGTATAGCAGAGATGGGCACGTCAGGGCCCAGACCCTTCTGGCCTGAGCCTGGTCACTCTCTTGTCCCTCAGGCCAAAAGAGGCTGGTTTTCAGGGGGACAGACTGGGTCACCACCATCCCCTGCTAGAACCTTGGGAGCCATGCACCACACCCAGGGCCATGCTGAGGGTACAGCAAGCATGGCCATGGTCAGAGGCTTCAAAATACAAAAGCGTCCTCTGCCATGGGAAGCTGGGGTGGCCCAGCCAGAACCCCACCTCCTCGTGGTTCTTCTTCAGGTAGGCCAGCTCTTCCTTCAGGCCTTCAATCTGCATCTCTAGGTCGGCTCTGGCCAGGGTCAGCTCGTCCAGCACCTTGCGCAGGCCATTGATATCAGCCTCCACACTCATGCGCAGGGCCTGCTCCGTCTCGAACCTTTCAGAGGAAATAATTGCAGTCAAGCCAGCACTACCTCTGGACCTCTGAAGACTTCACCACCTCCCCAGGGTTCCGGAGACCATGGTGGCTGGGGCTCAGACCAGCTGAGATAAGGGAGAGCAGAGTTCAGTCCCCTCACTGCACTGAGCCCCAAAAGGGCCTGGGATTGCCTCCCTGCCCCCGCCCTGGCTTCTGCAGCCCATCAGGCAGAGATGCTCACTTGGTTCGGAAGTCATCCGCAGCCAGACGGGCATTGTCAATCTGCAGGACAATCTTGGAGTTCTCGACGGTGGCACCAAGTATCTGGAAGGCAGAATCTGGTCAGCACCAGTTCAGCACACTGGCACTGCCCACCCACTTTATTTCCAGAGAGAGGGGAACAAGGGAGTATGCCCCCGCTCTCTAGGGGCAAGCTCCAGCCACCACTCAGCTGCCGGCAGGCTTGCTCCCTGGGAGGCCTTGGAATCAGTCCCTGCCCAGAAGCTAAAGTAGTGGTTTCTCACCACTGCCCAGGAGGCCAAGATAAGGGGTGGGGAGTGAGCAGGGGAGGGCAGGCAGGTAAGCCTGGGAAAAGAGTCTCTAAGACCTGTGCCCAGGGAAATGATCTGAAGGGATTTTCAAATCAGGTGCAGGGAAATGCAGGGGTTACCCCTTGTCTGTACCGGCTACTTCAAAGCATTCAGCCTCAGGGAAGGGAAGTTGTTTGGTGGGCATCTATTAAGTGCCAGGTACCTTGCCCCTCATCTTTCATTGCCAGGTCAATGGATACACCTATTTCACAGAGGTGGGAACTTAAGTTCAGGATTCCTCATTCAAATGCACCCCCAATCTGAAGTCCCTCTGACCGAAAGGGCACGTGCACACCATTGATTAAGCTACTTGGATTCAGCATTTTTCAAGCAGTGGGTCATGCCACATTAGTCATTAGACCGGGTCACCAAGTGCAACAGAACAGAAGGGATCACTCACAACAGGGTAATTATAACTTAAGAAACGTTTGCTTTCGTCGCATGTGTATAAGAGGATGTGAGGCCACATCATAAAATGTTAATTCCTATTGTAGGTCACAATTTTAAAACTGTGAAAGCACTGTGTATCTCGAGCCTTCTCTCCTTATCTACATTATATTCCATGTCCCCAGCACCCAGAACCATGCCAGGCACGTGACGGACACTAGGCAGTGTTGGGGAGGCCATTAAATGTCCCACTGGTTTCCCATACACAGCATCAGGACGGCGCTCCGACCTCCTCCATGTGAGCGGAGACCAAGCCTCAACCCACGGGCCCCGGAGGGCCCCGGTAAGAGCCTGTGGCTCAGACCCGGGCCTCCAGCCCAGGACGGAGAAGTGCTGCTCCTCCCGGTCCTCCGACAAACGTCTCCACGAGCAAAGGACCCCGGGACCGCTGCATCCTCCCTCCTGATTCTGTCCAGGGGCCTCAGCGCATGTCCCTCCTTAACCCGCCAGGCCACCGCGGGCCTCTTCCCGCGTTCTTTCTAGAGCTTCTCAAGCCCCAGGTGGCCCCCCGGGCCGGGAAGGAGGGGCTTGAGGCTGAGCCTGAAGGCGAGCAGGAGAGAAGGAACGCAGAGGGCCCCAGCCAGAAGCAGCAGGGGACAGGGCTGGTCCGGGATGCCCCAGGTCCCTCCAAGCCAAACTCTCCATTGCCCTGCCGCGACGCGACTGCGGTCCCCAGCCTCGACCTCACGGCCGCCCACAGCCGCGTCCCACCTGCTGCCACTCCTCCTCCCATTCCCCCTTCTCCGGCCTCTTCACCCTGCAACCCCGCCCCCGCCACATGCCCACCCACGTCCCCGCTCCGGTGCCCCGCCCCCGCCCCGCCACCCGGGCATTTGCCCCATTGTCCTGCCACCCTCCCCCGTCCCCACCCAGGGCCTCCCTCGTCCTAACAGGCTCGCGCGGCAGGTGCGCTCCGCGCTCCCGGCCCGGCCGCCGCCCACCTTGCCGCGCAGCTCCTCGATGGTCTTGAAGTAGGCGCTGTGGTCGCGGGCGGGCCCGGGCCCCTGCCTCTGGTACCAGTCGCGGATCTTCCCCTCCAGGTCGCCGTTGGCCGCCTCCAGGGCGCGCACCTTGTCCAGGTAGGAGGCCAGGCGGTCGTTGAGGTTCTGCATGGTCACCTTCTCGTTGCCCGCCAGCAGCCCGTCGGCGCCGGCCAGGGCGCCCGCATAGCCGCCGCCGTAGCCCCCGGACGAGGACGAGGACACGAAGCGCGCGGAGGACACCGACACGCCGCGCCCGCCCGACCCGCCGTGGATGCTGGGCGCGCGGAACGCGCCCCCCGCGCCGAAGCGCACGGCGCCGCCGCCCGGGCCCCCGAAGGACGAGGAGGCCGACGACCGGCGGTAGCTGAAGGAAGAAGCCATGGCGAGGGCGAGGGCGAGGGCGAGGGCGAGGGCGAGGGCGAGGGCGAGGGCGAGGGCGAGGGCGAGGGCGGACGCCGCGGCCCCGGGAGCAGGAGAGCGGTGGGCGGGAGTGCGGAGGAGCGCACCGGGAGCCTTTTATGCCCGGGGCAGGGGGAGGGGGGATGGCGGGAGGGCGGATATCTGAGCCCCGGGGAAGGTGCGGACTCCGGGATCCAAATACGGCGCTCTCCCCATTGGTCAGTTCCCGGCGGCTCTGCCTCCAGCTCCCTCCTCCCAGGGGCCAGAGGCTCCGGCCCGGCGGAAGGCGCCGCACCCTGCCCACTCCCGAGCCCCGACCTCACCCTCGTTCCCATCTTCGCCCCATCGCACCCAGACTTAGACACCCAGTCCACGTCCTGGGCTTCCCGAATCGAGATCACCCCGAGTGTGACCCTTCCCCTGTAATTAGGGTCCCTCTACGGGTATATTTCACTCTCGCCTTCCCCAGCAGTTACTCACTCAGAGCCCCCCACCCCCAGGATCATGCTCTGAGTCCCTTTCTTGGGATCATTTTGTGGTCATGATTAACCCCTCACAGCCGTCCATCAGATTCCTACACCCCATTCAGAATTACAGCCTCTCGGAGCCCAGCCCTTGGGGATCACAGACACCCCGACTCCCCCTCAGTTCCCCAGATAAGGGTGCTCTGAGCTGCACCATTATTGGCTTCCTGAGACAAAGCTGCCCCACCCTCCTGTGTCCATAAAGCCACAAGGTGACAATAGGCTCCTAGGAACAGCTGCTGAGAGCAATTCTGCAGCTGGACTGTCCAGAGCACCTTCACAAGTGGAGGCCTGACACCCCCACCCCCGCCATTCTGGGACAGCCACCCTCCCACCAGACAGCCCTCTACCCTCCAGCCCCCAGAACCATGCATTCATTCAGTGGTTCCCTGATGAGAAATCTGAGCCTGAGGGAGGCAGGTAACTTGCCCAGGAACATTTAGCACCTGCCACCCAGAGACAAAAATGGGATAGAATCCCTCCTTGTGAGCTTCTGAAGGAGGGTGTCAGAGGCTGAATCCTTGTGTGTGACAGTCCCATCCTAGTAAGTGCATGAGTGAATAAATGGCTGGGCAGGATCTGCCAAGGTGTCACAAAGTGATTTTTGATAATAAAGGAAGGAGCCCCTCCTCTCCACACACAGCCAGAGCCTTGCTCTTCATCCAACTCAACAATTCCACCCACCTTTTCTATCGTTTTGGAGGGCCAGGCCCCTGCCAGCCACTGCAGGACATCGTGGACCTCTCAGCCTAGTTACTGTCCCCAGGGAACTCATCCCTCCTTGGAATTATCCCCATGGTTTCTTCCATCCTTATGTCAGAGCACTCACCCAATCTCAGGACAGAGGCCCTATGAGCTTTGACAGAGTATTAGGGAAATGGTCCAGTCACTCCCCATCTCTGGCCCTCAGTTTCCCCCATGAAATCTCAGCTCTCCTCTCTACATATTATCTGTCTCCTGGGTCACCTGTGGCTAAATGAAGTCTTGTCCCAGCCTCTGAAATCAGTTCCCATTCACCAACTTATTCCAGAACAGGGGCAGGAAACCCCACACACCCCCCTAACCCAGCAGGTGCAGCTCTGAGCCAACGGGAAGGCTAGCCTGAGGCTGTTTAAACTGGTGAGCCAGGCCTGCAAGTGGGTTGGGCCCCAAAGAAAAAGGAGTGAGTAAGGTGGCCATGAAAGTAGGTGTGGCTGGTCCTTCACAAAGATTGTAGCCTGTAGCCACCAGGGTCATTCAGACATGAGTCACGCTTTATTTGGCCCTAAAAAGGTCAGTTCCTTGTGGGGGAAAGGGAGATGGGCCAGATAGTTGCTATGTACACTTAGCCTCAGACAGAATCTGTTTTTCTGGCCTGATAGGAAGTTCTGGAAAGGGACTTTGTATTAGGAAACAAAGAATAAGACCAACAGTTCTCTCCCAAAGATTAAGGGATTGTGAACTCTCTAAACTTCCAAGGCGCTAGGAGTCCCAGCCCCCTACCACAAGGCTATCATCATCAGAATAACTAACTGCAGCGTAGTATCTTTTTAACAAAGGCTTTTCAGATCTCATTGGATCCTCACAGTAGCCCATGGGAAAGGGTATTCTTATCCTCATTGTACAGATGAAGAAAAAGAAGCTCTGAGGGGGCAGTGACAAGCAGAAGGTCCACAGGCTTCCATCTTCTTGACCCTCAGCCCCATGGTCTTGGTTCCTGGGTGTAACAGAGGTTCTGCTCTTCCTTCCAGGGAAATCCCAGCTCCAAAACAAGTCTTTTGGGTCCCTTCTCCCAAAATCTTATGCCAACTCAAGGGCAGGCACCCCCAGGCTGAACTGCACGCCAGGGTCAAGGAAAGTTCCTGCTTCCTCTCTGGCCAGACCAGTGCCTAGCACCTTCCACCATGAACAGTGTGGCTTTTGGTCAGTGGGGCTTCCTTCTCAAGCCTTGATCTCCAGGCTGGGGGGTCCTTGGTCTGCAAGGGAAGGGCACATGGGGTCAAGAATAACAAGAAGGGAATGTTAGAGCTCAAAGGGATGCAGAGAGGATCCTGCCCAGCCTTCTCCCAGCTCACTTCTGCAGAGTTCCTGCACCATGAGATCCGTGTGGGAACAGGGGTCCCCGTTCAGACAAGATCAGAAACACTCTTGTTCTGACTCCCTTTTGGAGATTCACAGTGCACAGTACCAAAGGCTCTGAAAACCTCAGTCCTTCATTTGTAAAACAGAGGTAATAATAAAATAATAAATAATAACCTATTCTGTGGAGTTTTTTCGAGGGTGCTTATAGAGGGTTTATCACGGTGCCTGGCAAATAATAAGTGCTCAAACAATGTTATTCTTTTGGAATATAATATTATTGTTATATTGCATGTCATTATGATAATTATCACTGATAATTATTACTTAACTGTTTAAGTAACATTTCCCAAATATACTGAGCCATGCATGAATTCTTTGTCGGGAAATGCCTCTTGATAATCCATACCCTAAATTAACCAGTCCATTTTGTTGGATACAAGACTTCTTGAATTGGCCTGCCATGTAAATTATGAGCCCTTAGCTAGACGCCAGTCCCTTCAGCCTGAGATGTTGAAGGTATTTTCCTATTCACTCCTCCATTCAAGAAACAGGCACCAAGCCACACCCCTGTTTGCCAGGCATGGTGCTGGGAGCTGAGATACAGAATATAAGCTTTTCCTGACTCTAAGGGACTGACAATCTGACAAGAGATTGTAGAGATTAGTTTTGATGAAATGTGATAGGTTGAATACCCACATTAATCTTGACTCCTTCCTAAAACCCTGATAAGCTGACAGTGAAGGCATATTTGAAGAGAGTAACAGAAGAGACAAAAGAAGATGAGAAATGTCCACAAAAATTTTAAAACTCGGAAAGTATAACTAACAGTAGAGAGGAAGCGGAGCCCTGGGGCTCAGGATCGTAGGGAGGGGCAGAGAAGGGGAAGGCAGGAAGCCCACCAGAAGCAGATTCTCAACACAAACCCCAGAAGCTCAGGAATCGGGCACCAGGGACCCTATGAGGAGAAGTGAAAGATGGAGCTATGAACATGGCTAGCTGGAAGTCTCTATGAACAACACCAGGCTCCCTCCCAGACCCCAGACCCAATCCAGGCTGCCAGAACATACAGGAAATTAATTCCTCCTCATGAGACTGCCAAAATGACAAAGTTTGATAATGTCGAGTGTAGGGGAAGCTGTGAGCAAATGAACTCCCTCCAACACATTTACTGGACGTGGTCATGGAAGGACAATTTGGCAATGTCTTTCATTTAAAAATGCACACACCCTACAAGCCCCAGTTCCACTCCCATATTCATCCCAAAGAACCCCTTGCCCATATATGCAGGTAGGCATATTAAAAGAAGTTCTCTGAAGCATTGTCTGTAATGGTGGAAAGACAGAAACAACCCCTGGTAGAGGGATAGTTTACTCAATTATACAAGAAGAAATTAAACAGGATGAGTAATGTCAATATATAAGGACCTGAAAACCCTAGAGAACCAGCTCTTGGGTCAGACGAAAGTGGTGGGAGAGCAGTAACAAATTAATGCTGGCGTGCACTTAAAAGATGGCTTATTTCTACAAGTACACATGAATGTCCACGTACACGCACAACGAAGGAGGGAAACCTCAAAACCTCTGCTCCCTTTCCTTGGAGAGAGAAGCCGATTGAAGAACGGTAGGCAAGTGGAACCCCAGCTCATCTCTGCCGCTCTAATTATTGTAACGAGAATGTATTTATGTTATCTGTTCGTTAAAAATAAATAACTTCTTAAGAAACAAAATAGTCATGGAGATATGAAGTACAGCACAGGGAATACAATCAATAATGTAATAAGTGTATGGTATCGAATGGGTATTAGATTTATTGAGGTGACGATGTATACAAATGTCTAACCACCTTGTTGTATGCCTGAAACGAGTGTAACGTTGTATGTCAACTGTAATTGAACTTTTTTTTTTTTACAAAAACACTGTACAATGCACATTTAGAACTGGCTGCATTTAATATAGTAAACATTTCTTCCCCTCCCTGCACACACCACCACCATCTTCATCCCCACTCTTACACGCTGATGTTCTAGCCTTGAGGTAGGAAAGGAGAGAGGAAATTCTAGAACAGGGAGCAGCAGATGTAGGAAGAAGAGAGACTGTTAGGAAAGGCTTCTAGGCCCCTGCCCCACCCTTGGGTTCTGGGCACTGGTTTTCCCTCTTTATAAAGCAACAGGATGAGAAGGGAAGAGGGAAGAGAAGGTGGCAGAACTTTTCCAGAGGGACCTGGAAAAAGCCTGGGTACAGGAGGGCTCCTCCAGCCTGGTGTCTTGGACCTGGGGGAAGGCCTCTCTCCTGGTCAGGGTGCAGGGGTCGGGCCTCCTGCTCTGGTTCCCCAGGGATCAGAAGTTTTAGGAATATTGGAGGTGGCCCCACTGGCACTGGCACAGGCATTCTCAGGCTGCCCCTGGTAGTACACGTGAACTGGTGGAACTGGAGCCTGCATCCAGCAGCCACTTTGTCAGCACATGGGAGGCCATCCCTTTGGGACTTTCTGAAATAACTGAGGGGTGCTGAAGCAAGTAGCCATTCTGTGGGCCACTATTCTAGAGCTATTCAGTCGGTAGGCATTTAGGCCTCACATCAACCAGTGTAGTCGAGACTGTAGTTGCTAGAAATTGTATCTGCACAGAAGCAAGAGAGGCGGGGGCAGCGGGGGAGAGCACTCATTTCTGCCCGGGAGAATTGAGAGACTTGCTGGTGCCATCTTGGGGGAGCATCTGGTAACTCAGTTTGGGATCATGTGGGGGAGGGGAGGGCCAGGGAAGAGGTCAGGGTAAGAGGCTGTAAGAAGTTGAACTTTATCCTAAAGACAGTGGAAAATCATTTCAATCAAGGATGTGATATGGTCAAATTTACATAGAAATATAAATTTGCATATAAAGATATTTTTTTTTAAGAAATTGACATGGTTCTGTGTGGTAACTGGGTCGGTGGGACTAGGGAGATAGGCATGGCCAGGGGCAGGGAGACCAGTTTAGGGTCTGCTGTCCGTGTTAGAGATGGAGGGCCTGAACTTCTCCTAATAGTGTGGATGCAAAGTAAAGGACAGAGACAAGGAATACAGGCCACACTTTGGGCAGCTCACGTCCTTGCTCCGGCTGGGTTGGTGGTATCACGGGGACACAAAAACAGCAGCCTAGATCTGTCCCCAACTGTGGCAGCTCACCTCTGTCACTTCCCACAAGAGGGAACCCAGGAAAGGTGGGGCAGGCGGGCTAGGTCAGGATGGCCCCTGGCTTCCTCTTTGAGTCCCTGCAGGAAGAAAAACCAGCCTGACCAGAACCAGGGCCAATCATGGGGGGAGGGAAAGGAGAGCTGAGTCTCAGGGAACTGCCACTTTTCTAGGCCCATTCCACATTCTGGGAAGACCAGGAGGAATGGCCTCGCACCCCTCCTCGACCACCGCACCGGGACTTTCCTGGGGGCCTGAGCATGTCGGTGATCAGTCTCAGGCTCCTCTCCACATTGGGAAGGACCTGGCTGGCCACTTAGCCAGGTGGGACCTCCCTGTCTCTGCACCAGTTCTGACCTATTTGGGCCTCATTCTCAGCCCTGCGAAGTCTCTGCTCACACCACCTGGGCATAAGGAAGGCCAGATACATGACAGAGAGAAAGAAGAATGTCTCAGTGCCTGCCCTAATTTCCTTGAGGCCACTGTGGTCTCCTGGGTGGTCCTCTGCTCCCTTTACAGCCTGCTAACTTTCCTCCCACCATGATCATTGGTCATTGAGAGAACCCTTAGGGACAAAGACTCTAGGACCTGAGATTCTTTCCATTTCAAAACTCACCCAATCCCATGAATCCACAGCAAACTCCACAGGGACCTTATTAACCTCACTTCAGCAAGTATCCTGTCCAGGACTTGAAATTTTCCTCCTTGAAATCCAGTGTGGCTCCTGCTATCTCAACAGTTTCACCAAACACCTTCTATGTACCAGACAGAGGCTGACACATAGCCGTGAGGGTGACATCCCTGCCCTCCAGGAGGGACCAGGCCCTTCCGCAGGCCTGGAGCATACTCCTTCCTCACCTGCCTCCTCCTTTTACCTGGATGCCAGTAACTCCAGTTCCTCCTTCAGTCTCAGTTGTTTGGGCATCACCGCCTCTGGGACATCCGCCCTATTCCGCTCAGGCCAGGTCCGTTCCTCCACCCCACACAGCCCCCTGGACTCACACCATCACACCCCACAGCTCTCTCTCCCCAACCAGACTTTGAGCTTCACTTCTGCATCTAGCCCCAGGCCTGATGCAGAGCTAGTAAATGCTTAATGATTATTTGCTTGAAAAGAGGAAGAGAAAGGAGAAGCCCTTTTATCATTTAACCAATAATTATGGATCACCCTGTATGTGCCAGGCACCTTCTGTTACCAAACAGGGAGAGTTCATCCACTTGGTTCTCACAGCACCAAACACTGAACACCAAGAATTGCAGTGGAGAAAGGCTGGCTATTTTATTATGAATGGCACCACCAGGAGAATGGAAGCTAATGCCCCAAAACCTGAACTCCCCGATGGTGTCGTAAGTTACTGACTATATATGAGACACCATAAGCAAGGGGGTGAGGGGTGGTGCTGGAAGTTGATTGTGTTGTAGCCGCCAGCCCCCGAAAGACACTCGGACCACCAGAGTTCAGTGAGTCCTAGGAATCACACTCTTTATTCAGCCAGCTGGGACTGCCAGGGGTACACAGACCCCAAATTCAGCAGCCCCAAAAGGTAGAGGTCCAGGGTTTTAAAGTTCATTCTGACTAAACATAAAGGTCTATTTTTCTTCTATTCACTACCTGTCGACCCACAGGTCAGGTGTGCAAGCGGGGGTGCAGAAGCAGAAAGCTTATTATTAGAATGTAACATTCCATAATTAAAAGCCTATGTTTCCATGGCGATAGCCAAACAGTAATTTCCAGCAAGTAATAAATTTTAAGCAGTCATTTTCCAGCCACCACATCCCCCACGGGCCTTAGCAGAAAATCAAATCTTTGATTCTTCATGCGGGATTTGCTCATAGCTTCTATTCTGTAATACTAAAAGTCTGATAGGATTAATTCTTTTCCTTATATATGCAAACAAGAAATTAAGGAAACATGGGCCAAAAGTTAACAAGAGGAGGAGGACGATTAAAGGTCCAGCTACAGCAGACAGAAGGGTTGTTAGCCACAGTGACCAGTGGAACATCCTGCGAAACCACTTGTTGGATTCTCTGGCAAGCCGGCACAAGTCTCCTCCTCGGATCTCTGGAGTACCGTGGCCCGTGATGTTCTGGGCAGTAATTTCACCGGTCTCGGTCACCACGAGTTCCCATCCTCTAGGCTGGGGAATGTTTCTGTGTGCCTGGGCTAAAGAGGAAAAAAGGAAGAAGCAGAGGGTTAGCCTTATGTACGTCTGAGTCTTCGTCTTAAGGGCCCGTCTTCCTGAGCTGTCCGCTCTCGTGCAGCCTTCACGTGGGAGAGACGAATGTCCATGACGGGATGCCGTCTCCTTTAGCTGCAGTGGGCGTTGTCCGGTAGACAGGGGACGGTCCTTTCCACTTGGGTTCTAGTCCTTTGGAAGTGAACTTCCGGATCCACGCAGAGTCCCCAGGCTGAAACTGATGGGACAGTCCGTCCCCCGGAGCTGAACGGACAGCACGAACCCCAGACCAAATCTCCTCTGTACGCTTTGAAGGGCCTGTAAAGACTTAAGTAAAACAGGGTTCCATAATTCTGCCTTTTTCTCATCTTTTATTCTAGGTACCAAAGGTGGGGGTTTTCCAGAGAAAGTGTCAAACGGGGCGAATCCGTTAACATCTGGAGTACACCTGGCTCGGAGAAGAGCAAAGGGGGGCAGTTCTACCCAGGTCCCACCAGTTTCTAATCCTAACTTGACTAATGTCTCTTTTAGGGTCCGATTCATTCGCTCTACTTGGCCCGAACACTGGGGCCGGTGGGCGCAGTGGAGTTTCCATCTCAAGTTTAGGGAGCTGGCCAATTGCTGTGACACCTTTGCTACGAAGGCTGGCCCATTGTCCGACCCTCAAGTTCCAGGGAGAAACCTTCTAATTTCTGCAATTTACGCCAGATGTCAGGGCCTGCCTGAGCAGCAAACGCGACATTAGTTGCCCTCTGGGTCTCAGGGGCCTCAGGAGCAATGGGGGCGTATACCCGGTCCGCCTCCTGCAGTTGTTCAAGAAATGCTCCGGGGGGATCCTGAGGTCCCTGCATAACTTCAGTTACCTTAGAAAGGTTAGTTGGCTGACAGGCAGCCATCCGAATTCCCCCAGTTAGAATCTGGTGGACCCGGTCTAACGCCGTTCTCCCCGCCTGAGAACTGTGTCCCCAGTCTGGGCGGGTGGAGGGAAATTTATCCTCAGTCTGTTCCCACGCTTCCTCGACCTCCCTCCCTCCCGCAGCTATCTTTTGTGCTTGCGCCCGAATGCGTCCAGTCCTTGTTCCTCTGCAGTGAAGAGGGTAACTAAAAGCTGTTGACGACCGTCCCAGGTGAGGCAGTGAGTCTGAAAGACACTCTCTAAGAGTCCCATTAATGCCTGGGGTTTCTCAGAAAACGGCGGATTCTGTGCCTTCCAGCTGTACAAGTCACTAGTCGAGAAAGGCACGTAAACCATAAAGGCCGGTCAGTGTGGTGCCCCTGGGGTGGCGCTTCTCGCAAGGGGAGAATGGCCGGGAGGATGGCCGGGGTTATGGTATTGGCTGGTGCCCCTCCCGGAGCAGGAGGCCCATAGGGGTTACCTGCCTACATCTGAGGAGGTGAAGCAGTACTATTGGCCTCTGTTGTCCTAAATTATAGGGTGGGGGAAGGTCACCGTCCTTCGGTGGAGATTGGAGGACTGAGGGACTGAGCTGTCCTGGAGATTCAGTTGCTGCATGTTTCGGGCGACCCACAACTAAGACTCATGCCCCTAAAGAAAGGGCACACTGGCAGAGCCAAGAAGAGGGATTCTGAACAAGGTTTAACCATTGATCAATGTAGGGAAACTGATCAGGATGTCCCAGGTCTCCCATGACAATCTTCCAAACATTCCTCACCAAACCTTTGTCAAAGGATCCTTCATAAGGCCAATTTACACCAAAAGATGGCTACTCAACTTCACACAATGTCCACAGTCTGCCTGGAGAAAACTTTATGCCATAGTCAGCTCCCTCTGCAAACCCTTCTTTGAAATGTCACAGTAGACACCCCAAGGGTGTCTTCTGTGAACTTTGGCTTTCCCCCATTGTTTGCACAGAAAACACAAAACAGACACTCAGACGAGAACAATTACTGAGGTGTAGGAGGACCCAGAAAAGTCCACCACCCACAACCTAGACAAGACCAAAGACAATAAACAGAACCCGACAACAAGGCACAGGAGGCGGCATCCTGCAGCCTGCCACGATCTGGGAGATGTGACTGCGTCCAGTCTCTCCACGGACCCCCCTGACCGGTCAACAGAAAGAGGAAGGTACATTTTATCCGGACGCCGAGGCCTCAGAGATTCCCATCGGGACCAGGAACAAAGAATGTGTCCTGAAGTTTGCGTTTTTGATGATTATATTGACCCTGTCATGGCACTCAAGGGGCCCTAGAACGTCTCAGGTTGGCCACCCCTTTGAATCCGTAACAGGGACAGCAGTCGCTTTGGAGGCCGGTAGGTCTTAGATCTCAGGGCCACTTCCCAACACCTCGCTGGGGCCTCCAAATGTTGTGGCGGCCAGACCCCAAAAGACACACGGACCACCGGAACTCAGTGAGTTCTGGGAAACGCACTCTTTATTCAGCCAGCTGGGTCTGCCAGGGGTACGCAGACCCCAAATTCAGCAGCCCCGAAATGTCGAGGTCCAGGGTTTTTAAGCCCCAAATCCCAGTCTTCATTCTGTCTGAACACAAAGGTCTCTTTTTCTTCTATTAATTACCTGTCGGCCCACCGGTCAGGTGTGCAAGCCAGGGTACAGAAGCAGAAAGCTTATTATTAGAATGTTATATTCTCATAATTAAAAGCCTGTGTTTCCATGGTGATAGCCAAACAGTAATTTCCAACAAGTAATAAATTTCAAGGAGTCATTTTCCAGCCACCACATTGATAGGGGGTAAGAATACTAAATCATTTTTTCAGACCTCGAGGACAGTTCTGAGATCTGTTCCAGCGTTCTTCTGTCTGCTTTCATGGGAAAGTAGCCAGGGGGTCATTCCTTAGGTCTCAGGAGCTGACACATCACTTAGGTCACAGGAGCTGACACATCACTTAGGTCAAGCTGTTACCTTTAGCCTGCCGGAGGTCGGGACCTCCGGCCCTGGCTAAAATCTTCTGCTGCTTCAGGTATGCTGATTATCAGGGGAAAGGCCAGGTCTCAGAGGCTGTAGAGAGAGAGAGAGATGATTTCCAGAGCTGGGATTTAAAGATAAATTTAATCAAAGTCACTTCTAGACTCTGAGCTTCTTAAACAAAATGGTCAAAAACTCTCCGCCCTCCTGAGCTTTCATTCTAGGCCAGGGAGACGTGATGGAATGCTACAAATGAGGGGTGCATGGGCAGGAGCTAAGCAAGGAAGGGGTGAAGGGTGATCAGTGGGCAGAGGCCTTTGAAGGAGGAGGGCCAGGGAAGGCCCTGGGGAGGTGGCTCACGGACAGAGACCCGAATGAGGCACAGGAGCTTTCAGATCCCGGGGGACCCAGGCAGAGGGCATGGCAGTGGCAAACTCCCCAAGGAAGGAAGAGCTCGGTGTGTCTGGGGGAGGCCTGGCCAGCGGGAGGGTCTACACTTCTCATTAGGGAGCCGGGCTTTATTCTGAGTGTGGGGGCCCTGAAGGGAGGAGCAGGGAGTCCTCTGGAGAATAGCCTGAGGGCCAAGGATGGAAGCTGGAAACCTGATAAAAGGCTCATATAAAGTTCAAGTGAGAGCCGTGAGAGGACATGAAAAGTGGCTTGATGTGGGGTGTATTCTGAAGGCAGAAGGCAGAGCCAACAGGTCAACCTGGTAGAGTTAGTGGAGCGAGGAAAGGAGGATCTAAGATGACTCTTAGCTTGAGGCCTAAGTGAGGCTTTGCCCTTTGGCCAGGGGACCAGCCTGTGGCTTATCTGATCCGTTTCCAGAAGGACACTGGTCATCCCTGTTAGGTTGGTGGGGGAAGGGCCAGCCAAATGCCTGCCTGGAGACTCCCCAGCTTGATACCCTGAATCCAGACCTTCTGAATAGGGCCCACCCTAAAGCCCTAGGCGCCACCACCCTAATCCTGAGGCTCAATTAGCATTTGATTAATGTTCCCCACCCTATATCCCTACCCCCCACATAACCTCATAAAAGCTGCGCCCTCCCACCCCAGGGCACGACTTCTCTGGCCCCTCTCCGCTCAGGACCAGAGAACCTCAACCAGGAGCCCTCTCAATAAATGCTTGCTTTTAAAACTTCTCTCGGCATGTCACGCGTTTACCTTACAACCCCCAGGGTCATCCTGGGTCTGCTTTGGAAGAAGTCCTGACAGAATCAAGTTCTGATTGTGTTCTACTCATCCAGCCCTCACTGTGCCCATGTCTGCCAGTGCCGATGCCCACTGAAAGGGAAGGAGAAAGGCCGTGCCCCCTGGGACCTGCCCTCACAGAGCCCACAGTCCACATGGGGAGTAGGGAAGTGACTTCTGACCGGAAACTTTGGTTTTTCAAATTTTTAACAAAGCAGCAATCAATATGTATCACCTCTATGTTTGGGGGATGAAGGGTGTTTATATATTTCCAATTCTGAGTTGCCCCAGGCTCTACTAGCTTCCAGCTGACAAGTGGGGCCCAGCAGATTTGGGGGAGCCGCAGTCAGGTTAGCTAAATTTCTGGAAAAACTGTTTCTTCCCCCGAGAGGAAGGCAGGCAAAGGGGTGTGGAGTGGGATGGGGTGAGGAGGGGACATCCTTCAGAGCAGCTGGAATTCAGAGTCAGTGCAGTGATATAACACTGAGCCCCGGCTGCCTCTGGCCTCTCCCAGCCCCTCCTGGCTCCTACTGGCTCCAGCCAGCTGCAAGATAAACATTCGTTAGGCAGAAACCACAAAGAATCCCATAACCACGTAGGCTGTCAGAAGCTGGGAACACCAGGGATGCCCGAGTCTGGGGTCTAATGGGGGAGATGTCCTTTGTCCAGAGAAAGAGTCCCTGAGGCCCCAGCCTCCTCTGCCAGGGGCCTGCTGTGCAAGGGGCCTTCTGATCTATGGACAGTGGATTGGGAGACAACGCAGATCCTACCACCAAGATACGCACACACGCACGCAATGCAGACCCTGCTGCCCACACACACATGCACGTGCCACTAAGGAAGGGCAAAACCTCACTGGCCACCTCACTCACATCATGGCCATTCCAGATGGGACCAGGCCCCATCAGGGTGCCTAACGGATCAGACGCCAGCCCCTGCACCCACCAGGGTGCCTGGGCTCCAGCCACGCTCCATGAGACCCATTCCCCTCCAGGAGGACTTGCTGGGGTTGGGCAGGGGTGTTCCCTCTGCAGCACTTGTCTGGGCTTAGGGCTGGGGCCTGTGGAGATTAGAATATCCATCAAAGATAGCAGTCCTCACTCAGTAAACACACAGCTAGGGCCTCTCACACAGAAACCAAACAAACACCTTCAGACAGAGAGATCTGTATCTGGGGTTTCAAAAGGAAGGGTTTGAGCTCAGGCGGGGGGAGGGGAGGTTTCAGGAAGCCAAAACTTCCCACTCCTCCCAGGCCCATTTTACCTTGTCTTTATCCTCATCTGGACCACTAAGTAACGTATTAAGTAGCTGCTAAGTCTAGAAGGATGAATCAAACAAAACTCTTGCACTCCTTTCTATAGCTTCTAGCCCAGATGGTTTCAAGCCTGGCCTGCAGAGCCCTCGGCAGAGAGGCACAGGCTGAACAGACCAGTCGCTGACCACCCACATTCACACACACTCGCTCGCTCACTCTCATGCTCACACACACAATCACATACTTCTTTACTCCAAGCCGCTCTGTTCTTACGACTTTTACATCCCCAGCTTTCTGGAAGATTTTGCCTAAACAGAGGGTTTTCCCTCTTGTTAAGCTCAGTAACTGGTGCTTAAGCCCAACTCTGTCAGTTTGCAGATCAGAAAATAGAGATAGGAGTGGGAACTCAGCTGGCCTGAGGCGACACAGCTGGTTTCCTATTGAACGAGACCAGCCAGCAGGCAGGTGCCATGGATCCAGGCTGTCTGCCTCCAGGGGAAGATCTGAGCTCAGGAAGAGAAAGAGGTAAACACTACAGGCGCCTGTCAAGAGCAGGTGGCAGACCAGGGTCAGAAGAGGGACTGGAACTGAGGGCTGCTGGAGCTCAGGGAAGGGGAGCAGAGCACCCTGAACAAGGCCTGAGTGAGCAGGGAGGGCGTCGTGGAAGAGGAGGAACTTGAGCAGAGCCCAGGATGAACCGCAGTAAGGGAATAAGGACAAGGAGGTGGCGCAGATGGGTGTAAAGTTCCGGTAACAAAGGATCCTGTAAGAACAGTCCAAATGCTCTGAGCCCTTACTGTGTGCCTGACTCTGTTCAAGTGCGTAGCCTACACTACCTTATTTAAGTCATCGAGTGCCCCTACGCTGTAGATGCTGTTGCAGAGAGCAATACCCCCACTTTACCGACTAGGAAACTGAGGGCAACTAGCCTAAGCCTCAAGTTAGGTGGAGCTGGGATTTGAATCCTGCTTTGTGCCTCGTCGTCTAACCCCTGCACCAAAAGGGAGTTCAGATGGCAGAGGCTACAGAGCTGGCTAGACTCAGACCAGGAAGGGCTTTTGCAGGTCAGGCCACTGGATTTGACTTTTTTTTTTTTTCCTGCAGAACCCAATGATGGTTTTTGAGTCAGGAGGTGACGCATGCAAAGTATCAGATGAGTCACAAAGCCAGGAGCCCTAAAGCTGAGAACACAGGGCTGTTGTCCCAGCTGGGTGTCCCAGCACCCACTTCGTTCCTTCCCTCTGCCACCCCCATAACCCTAACCTTATCGCTCGAAGACCAAACAACTGTGGCACCTCCCTCAGAGCTGGTCTCCAGCTCCTCCGCCAGCTTTGATAAAAGCACTCTGCTCACAAGCCTTCAGCCGTAGCCTGTTCTCCACAGCGGTGACTCACAGAGTGTGGTCCTTAGACCCCCTGGGACAGCATCACCTGGGGAGCATGTTTAAAAGGCCGATTTCTGGATTTGATCCCAGGGTCCCTGAATCAAATCTCCACGGGGGAGCCTACCTTTTTATAAGACTGCATTGTCAACGAGCTCCCCAGGTGATTCCATGGCTCACCAAGTTTGAGAATCGCCAGCCCAAGAATACGACCCATTGAAGTCCCGTGTGAAACCATGAAAGAAGTGTGGGAGAGACACAAAGACAAATCAGCCATGAGAAGCCTAGCCATGGGCAACTTGCTGGCTAGCAGGGGAAGGCTGTGCTAGCATACCCAAAAGCTTGGAATGTGAAGTAAGAGACCCAGTTCCAGGCCCAGGTTTGCTGCTTTCTGTCTGGGTGACCTTGGGCTCAGGCGATCAAAGCTTCACTTTGCCCAGCTACCAAATTGTCAAAAACTATAAGTGTCCGAGATTTGCTCTTTTTGCAAGCTAACAAGCTGCCTGCCACCGTTTTATGGACTCTGGCAGAACACCTGAGATCCCTGGGTCAGAGATAAAGGACTTTATTACAAACAACACGGCAAGCAGCTGGAACTTCGTGTTTGCATTGATTCTTCTTGCCCTGCCTTGCCCTGCCCCCTCCCTCAAGTACCATGGGAACAACGCAGAGCTCAACCCAGCTGCGTGCTGCATTGCACCACCGCCGAGGGCACCCCAAGCTTTAGAAAAATCAAATCTTTTGTAATTGGTTAGCCAGCAAACCTGTCTGATCTTTGCTCAAGGGAAAACATCCCTATTACATAGAACAGTAAAACAAAACAAACAGAACAAAACAAAAACTGCCTATGCTCAAGAGAAACACGCTACCTCTGTCTTCCAAGACAATTCCCTACGAAAATATCCTTGAAAAGATAGACCAGAACAAAAGTTGTCAGTGCTTCTGGGTGCAGGATAGGCAGAAATGCAAGAGATCCATGGAGCATTCTCTCCCGACACACATGGTAACATCAGCATTTATCTTAAAAGCTTTAAATTAAATGGAGTTTAAAAAAACTTTAAATCAGATCACGCGAGTGAAAGTTACTGGGAATATGAGGAATAATTACAGAAGAGGTAAGAAATGTAGGCCAGTATCTAGAGTGGAAAGTGATAAGCGGGGAGTCTTTCATAATAGAACTTATGGGAACAACAAAGGGGAAAATATTTGCAGTCTGTGTCATGGGCCGAAGGCCAATATCCTGAAGACATGTAGAGTTCCTACAAATAACTAAGCGACCAACAACCTAAGAGGGAAAAAAAGCAAAGATTTGAGCAAACAGTTCCCAGAAAAAAACATATGAATTACATTTAGAGATATGAAGATGTTCAACCTCACTCACCGTAAGAAATGCAAATTCAGACTACCACGAAACCTCATTTTATACATGTCAGATTGGTAAGGTTGAAAAGAGTTGATAATGTATTATTTTGGGGGAGTATGGGGAATGGACAATCTGCACATTCTTGGAAGCAGTAAAATTAGTATGAACTCTATGAACAGTGATTTCCAATATCTATCAAAATTTTAAATATAATTTAAATTTAAATATAATTTTAAATATAATTTTCTTACACGTATCTGTCTTCCAGGTATAATTTTGTATGCACACAAAATGATATGATGTACTAGGATGTTCATTGCAGCATTGTTTATAATAGCAAAAACTGGAAACACCTAAATATCCGCGATATGACACCACTATACAGCAGAATACTATGCCAGCTAGAAGAATGAGGCAGCTCTACACAGGACTAACAGAAAGAAATTTTCAAAATATTCTATTAAATGAAAAAATAAGATTGCAGAGCAATGTATATAGTCTGCTACCCTTTGTATGCTCCGGGGAGGAACATATGTTTGTAAATGCTTAGTGTCTCTTTAGAAAGATACACAAGAGGACATGGTTCCATAGTGTAGGGGTTGGCACTCCTGCTTTACATGCAGAACATCCTGGGTTTGCACGCCAGTGGAGACACGGTCCATGGTCTATGGCCATGCCACCCTGCACAAGCCCCGATGTCTGATCTCAGAAACTAAGTAAGGTCGGGCCTGGTTAGTACTTGGGTGGGAGACCACCCAGGAAGACCAGGTGCTGTAGGAGTGAATAATAATAATAATAATTAACAATAATAATAATAAAAGATACATACGAAAGTAATAGAAGGAATGCTTCCTAGGACAGGAGTTGGGAAATTGGATTGAAAGGATGCAGAAAGACTAACGTTTCATTGTATAACCTTCGTGCTTTTAGATTTTTGTACTTTATTATACATATATAATCCTCCAAAAACTGTATAGAGTCTTCCAAAACTCTGTGTAAAATATATAGGCTTCCAAAACTGTGTATAACATACCGTTATAAAAAAAAAAAAAAAAACTTGGGTATTTAGTTCGACCAAGAAATTTGGATAGACCGAGACCCCAAGCCTGGGCCCAGCAGCCTCTCTGGATCTCGGTGGCTGCAGGTGGCCTCCCCAAGTAGTTCTCAGCTTTGCTCAGAGCCACACCCAGGAAGCATCATTCATTCCCTCATTCACTGGTATGATCAGCATGTGTTCTGAGCCAGGTGCAGAAGACAGAGATGAAAGAAACTCAGGCCCAGCCCCCAGCCAGCTCCCTGTGTAGTGGGCAAAGTGGAGGTGGGGCAGGGGAAGATCCATAGGAATAACTACAAAGCAGAGCTAAGCCGCGCTGCGGATGGCATTGTAGTTAAGGTTTATGAGTGAGCCTGTAGGAGGCAATGGCCAGCTTGGCCTTTGAAACGAACCACACCTCAGCTGGAGAGCCACCCATCAGCCTGGCCCAGTTATTTAACCTCCCCCAAGCTTCAGTTTCCTCTCCTATAAAATGTGGCCTGGGTTTAATTCACAGATCCGCTATTTATTATCAAATCATGTCATCCAAAGCCAGCTTCTTAGCCTCTCAGAACCTCCATTTCCTCGTCTCTGAAACGGTACTAATAACACCAATCTCACAGGGTTTGTGGGATAAATAAAAATTGTATATAAAGAACAGTGCCTGGCATGCGGGTCATGGGGGTGGGGGCAGAGCTAAATTGTCACTGATGGGACAATTACAAGGATCAGACTGGCCGTGACCAGTGCCCAAATAAAGCAGTGGAATGAACACTAAACAGTGATGCTAGTCTGGTGCCCAGCAAGGCCTGCCCCAGCCCCACCATCCCTCAGGGGCCAGTGTTGGCCCTCAACTCAGAGGCCAGCTGCATTTACTTGGGAATGAAGCTGTCACCAGCCTTTCAGCCTTTCCCAGCCCGTTCCCCCAAACCACAACTTCCTGCAACCTCACACCAGGTGCTGGCAGGTGCTGCTCATGTCCTCGCTCCCCTGCCTCTGCCTGGGCTGTTCCCTCCACCTGCAGTGATCCTTCCCTCAGCCTTCACACATCCAAACCCTGCCCTATCTCCAGCGGCCCCGCTGGTAGGCAGATAACGGCCCTCCAAAGATGTGCATGTCCCAATCCCTAGAATCTGTGACTCGGCACCTGAGGTGGCAGGAGGGGACTCTGCAGATGGAGACATTACTCTGGATTCTCTGAGTGGGCTCAATGGAATCACAAGAGCCCTTATAAGAGGGAAGCAATACAGTCAAAGGCGGAGAGAGGAAATGTGACGGTGGAAACGAAGGGTGGAGGGAGGCCCTTCCAAGGAGGCAGGGGCCACAAGCCAGGGAATGCAGGTGGCCTCTAAAAAGCCGAAAAAGACAAGGAAACAGAGGCTCCCCCACACCCTCCAGAAGGAACACAGTTCTGCTATGTTCCTTGATTTTACCTCAGAAAACCCATTTCTGACTTTTGACTCCTAGAACTATAGGATACTAAGTCTGTGTCGTTTTAAGCCACTGAGTTTGTGGTAACTTGTTACAGCAGCCATAATACACCACTTCTTTGGCACTCCGCACCCCGACACCAACTCCTTCCCTCCCCTGAGCCCACCTGGGACTTTCTCTGAATCTCTCCTGGGCTGCTCTCTCCCCACCTGGTGAGAGTCAGTTGGCTTTTATCTCCTAGACTAGATGGTGAGCTCCTGAGGGCAGGGTTTGCTATTTACTTCTGTGTTTCTCATTGTCCTGAGAATTCCCCCCAGTCCTTCTGGATCCCTTCCCCATCCCTCTCTACCCTGCTCTGTGTCCAGAATGCTCATCTCCAACTGTCCAGTCGATCGGCCAATGGGAGGCAGCTGTAGGAGATGGATGGGAAGAGAGAGGCTGCGTACCTGTTCCCCCCACAGGTCAGCTGTGGTCACTGTGCAGCCCTTCGCAGCTCCCACCGCACAGCTCCCTCTTCTGCCATCCCTTCAGCTTCCTGTTGTTCCTCCCTGGGTGCAGGCCCGATCCTGCTCCAGTCCACACCTCCACAATCCTTCTCGAAAGTCCATTCGGTTCACCATGAGAGCCCATCACATCCTGCAGACACCTTGACCTGCACAGGTGTGGCTGAAGTCCGAGAGGATGGTCCGTTTGCGGTGGGCCTGGTGCACATGTGGACACAGCCTCGGTCTGTCTTAGATGGTGCCCACACTAGGCTCAGGGAGAGGCTCACGGAGCCTTCCCCTCCACCCCCAGTCAGGTCGGGAAGAAAGCCCTTAGCAAAGGGGTAGAGCAGGGGGAGGAAAGCAGCCTGATAGGTTCTCTGGACCCCCTCCCCACTCAGTCCCACACACTGAGAGGTCCCAGGCTATGGTTCCACTTCGGCCCCACCTTGGCTCCTGCGGTGCTGGCACAGCACCCCGCCCTCCCTTCCTTCCACAGGGCTCCCTCCATGCCTGCTATCCTGGTGCCTGGTACCTCCAGGCCTGGCCGGCCCCCACGCCCCTTCCCTCGCGGCACAGTATCTGAGCCGGTGAGTGACTCACCCCACATTCCTCACACCCTGCCCTGCCCCTGACCCCACCAGGCCTGGTGTCTCTCAGCTCCATCTCTGCACTGGCTCCAGCAGCCTGAGCCATGTCCACCCCTGCCCCATGTGCTGGACCCCACAGTCCAGGGCAGCTCTCCCCACCTCAGGGAGGCACAGCCGGGCCCCGCAACACTCACTACCCTAGGCCGAGCAGCCAGACAGAATCCACCATGTGTTACAACCACCTTCAAGGGAGATGGTTAACCACCTACGTCACGGATGAGGAGAAAGGGGCTCAGAGAAGTTAAGTGACTCGCCAAAGGCCACCTGGGCAGGTAGCAGTGGCGCTGACCCCAAATCCCCGCTTGCTGGAAGCTAGAGCACAGCTCCCTGCTGACCCTGAGCCAAAGTCATGGCAACCCCCTGCCTCTCTGCAACTTTCTCAGACCAGTACCGCGTACGGCCCACCTCCCCAGGCCACGCAGAGACTCAGAGAGGGGCTTATGAGGCGGGTCCGAGGCCGGCGTGCCGGCCACAGAAGGAGGTGGTGGTGGCTACTTCGGAGCCAGCCACAGCTTCGCACAGGGCAGACTTCCAGCCGCACCCAGCTCCCTCGGTCCCCAGTTTGTCCCGCCCAGTGCCCGGCCAGCCCAGTGCCGCAGCTCCCCCTGGAGGCCTAGAGGGACTCGCTGCCCCGCCGCCCGGCCCTGTCCTTCCTGCTCCCACCTGCCTCTTGCTGCACCCCTGACCCTGCTCAGTTCTGAGAAGGGAGGAGAGTCAGAAGGGGGCCGCCTGGGCCGGGGCAGGCCCTCCATCCGGGCTGCTGCCCGGTCCTTCCATGCATAGCACATGGGTGTTGAGCCAAGAGTGGTTCAAGAGAAGAGCCCCGGAAGGGCTAGAAGTCCAGACCCTTGGATTCCCGCTGTGTGACCCTGGGCATGTGTCCTTCCCTCTCTGAGAAGCAAAGAGTGCAGGAGGCCCTCTCTCTAGGGAAAGGTACCTCCTCTCTCAGCTCTAAACTGTAGTTGATCTGACACTCAATTTCCTCGTGTACAGGATGGCCACAAGGGGCCAGTGTAGCCACAGCTGTGAGGAAGCCAGAGCTCGCGGGAATTGCCCTCCCACACCTTCCAGGCTGAACTTGTGTTAGCCAGGCCCCTGCAGCTGGCCAGCCCAGCCTCCCTCCTGCCTGTACCAGACACGTCGGAATCACCACGTAACCCCCAAAACTAAAAACATCCCGGAATAGGACAGTCCCCCAATTCACAGTTCTATTGGGAGTGGAGTTTAGTGGGATCCTTGGGGACCAAGCTATAGAAAACTGGGAAGACTCAGAGCATATGTCTAGAGAGACCTAGAAACACGCCCTAAGTCCCTTGGAAGCGGCTGAAATGAGATGCCCAAAGGAAACCTCACCAGCCGTGGAACCCCGTGCACACGGGCTCAAATCCAGGAGTGCAGGAAGTCCCCCACCAGCTATTGGTCCTTAGACAAGTCACCGAACCTCTCTGAACTCCAGTTTCCTCCCAGAACCTCTGGATGGGAGGGTACACGTTGGGAGATGGGGTCAGTAGTTGCACTGGGAGCCAGACTCAGCTCTCCCCCAGCTATTTCCCTGCACAAATAGGAAACGTGGGCACAGACAAGAGGCTCAGAGCAGCCTCCATGAAATCGGACAGTAGACGACTGCACAGCCTGAACACAGAACCCTTCGGTAGGCCCCACTTCTCTGGCATAGCTTTTTGAACCCTTCACTGTCTGCTAGGTCTACCTCTCCAGCTTCAACCATGGGCACTTTCTCCCTTTCACCATTCCAAACCACTTGTTTCCTATCCCACTTACTTATCTTAACCCTCTCCCTGACCCTCCCCCAAGTCCAGATCAGGTGGCCCTCCTCTGTCTGAACCCCTTAGCTAGAATTCCTCTCCTATCACAGTGCTTAATCCCCTGGACTTGGTTTCTGTTCACCTGTGTGGCCCTGGTGGGTGGTGAGGTCCATGTTTGGCTTGGTTATTTTCATGTTTCCCACTGGATCTGATCACAAGAGTTTTGGGATCGCGGGTTTGTCTTGTAGTTCTAACACCCCGAGGAACATACATTGGAAAATTCTGGGACACAAAGAATTCAGGAAGGGGCTCCAGTTAGGAACTCTAATAAGAGGATGCTTTGAGCAAGCTCCCCCTCCCCCAACACACACACACACATTTTTGCGCCTCAAACATGACTATTTGCTACGGGTTTTGAATTTTCTTTGTTTCGTTTGTGTTTATTCGAGATATCCATCAGGACTAACAGAAGCTCCCTTGGAAAATCCCAGCGTGTCCTAGTCATAGCAATTTCGAAGGCAATGGAGGGAGGGGATGTGGTTTTGTTCACATTTGGACCTGAGAAACCCATCTGGCCCTGAGGCAGAGATAGACGTGAGACCCCAATGGCAGAGGAAATTCAGAGAGATTACAAACCGTAGGTTTCCATTGCTCAAAAAGTCCATGGAGACCATCTACCCAACACCCTCATTTCTTCATTGTCACTCCATTTGCTGCACATACTGAGGACCCCAAGTGAGGAAAGTAAGGCTCAGAGACAAAAAATAACGGGGACAGGCACTCATTGTTTACCTGTGACTGCTTGCTTCCTAAGAAGAGGATTTCCAAAGCTTTCCTGCTCATGGGAGGTGTTCATCTCTGCACACAGTAGGTGCTCTGTGATTATATTAGACGGCGTGAGACACTGAGGGTGAGTTTGAGAGTCAGGTCAATTCAGATCCTTTGTCAGTTGAGTTACAGTGTCTGTTTGAGGCTCACTGACGTTGGGAGGTTGTGAAGTGAAAGTAGATGACCCATGTAAAGATCTGTCATAGCCCCAGCACAGAAGGGGTTCAGGTGCAATAAGGTGGAGGATGGGATGGAGGGGGAAGGTGACGATGGCAGAGAGCTCCAGTTATCAATGGAGCACACCCTTGGAGAGAGGAGGGCACCCACTCAAGCGCAGCACTCTCAGCTGGGGCAGAGGGGTGAGGCGGCCTCAGCAGTGACAGAGTATGGTGGGTGAGCGTAGGGAGCCGTTGAAGCTGTGACATAACCTGGCCCTGTGGTCACGTGAAGGAGAAAGCAGCTGCCGGGAGTTCGATGGAGGACGCTCCTTAGTTCCAGTGCAGTTTTCAACCAGAATGGAGACCACTTGTCTCCTTGCCAGACTCATTCTCTCCTAGAAGGGATTTCTCTGCAACAAAGATAGTGGACAGTCCTGGGCCAATAGAACCTCATGCCCCACCACAGAGCTAGGAAAAAGTAAGGGCGGAGTGAGCATGGGGTTATCTGCAGCCCTCGGGATGTAGTTCAGTCTTCTTATTTTCACTGAGAACGTCGTCTATGTCTGTCCTACCACCAACCCTCACTAGCTCCCCCTCACACTCTGCGCTGTAACGTGTTCTAGTTCCCCCACTGGTGCCACAATCTGTGTCACCTCCAGGCCTTGACAGATGCAGTTTCCCCTGCCCAAAACACTTACCTCCCCTGAAGCACATACACACACGTGTGTGCGCGTGCACACACACACACACACACACACACACACACACACACCACCTCCATCAACCTTCACCTAGATAATCCATCTCTTCGTTCAGGTGTCATCCCAGCACTTCCTCTGAGACTGGGCTAGACAACCCTGCTGTGTGCCCAATGCCCCTGGGCTTCCCCAGAGTGGTTCTCAGCATGCTGTTTTGGGGTTGCTGCCCCTCGTTGATCTCCCCTGTAAAACTGTAGGGGGCAGACCCTGTGTCTGCCTGGGTCACTGTGGTAGGCCCAGCAGCATGCTGCATGCCGGGCACAGAGCAGGTCCTTGATGAGCACGTGTTGAACGAAGAGGTCGATGACTTGATAAAAATAAATAAAGGCTCCACTTGGGGCTCCATTTGGAGCCAACCTTCCTCTCTACCCTCACCCCATTTTAGCTCTCAAACATGACTCTCTATAGGTTTAATATTTTCTTGATTCACTTTCCTGCAATTTCCCTCTGTCTTGATGAACGTTCTTTTTGACAATCCCCAGCATATCCTAGTCGTGCGAAGGGGAAAAAGATGAAAGGGATTATGATCGACTGGGATTGGTCTTAGTTAAGGTGAAAATGGCATGTCCCTGAGGCTGAGGGTGCCAGTGGCAGCAAAGATGTATCGAGAGATTCTTGGATGGGAGATTCCCAAAAGCTCAGAAAGATCGGAGCCATCTGAAGATGTCCAAATGGCAGAACCAGAGGGCGCTGGGGAGGAGGAGAGCTTAGCGACTGTCTGGTCTGACACCCACATTCCTTCCTTAGTTGTTGGGTCACTCATTCCTTTCACAAGCTCAGACAAAGTGCTTTCATAGGAAAAACTAAGGCCAGAGATGGCAGAGTTTGTTCTGCGTCAAAGACAGCACGATTGTCTCAAACAGTTCTTCTCTGCTTTTCAGAAGCCCATCTCTGACCTTAGAACGTGCTCAGACTTTCTAAGAGGCCAGATGGGTGGTGCTAGGAGGGCAAGATTCAGAGCCAGGCCAACCTTGGGCAAGTTACTTCTCTTCTCTGAGCCTCAGTTTCCTCGTCTGTAAATGAAAGCAGCAGTGTCTACCTCTCACAGTTGTGAGAAGTAAACGAGAAGGCATACGGACTCTGTCTCATGCCTGTCATAGGGAAGCCTCCCCAGCTGCCATCGCTGTGTCCCCTCCCATCACCAGCTGCACTCACTGCACCATTTTGCAATTAATCTACTGAGCTGCCTCTAGCACTAGACTATGAGCTCCATGAAGAAAGGGACTTCATCTGTTTTGTTCACAGTTTTATTTATTTCCAACCCCCTGACACAGAAAAGGCACCAGTAAATGTTCGTTGAATAGATGAACAGATAAATAAGTGATCTGAAGAAGGGATTAAAATAGACGAGACCCCAGTTAGATATGCTCATTAAGAGGCGGTGTTGAGACTCCCGCCCTCACCTTATGGCTTCTCTCTACATCTTTATTTGTTTCTCCAGGGTTTTATTTGCTGTCGGTAGTGGTTCATTTCCTTGCACTTTCCTTTAGGTTTCATGAGAATTCTCACGGATAGTCCTGGTGGTTTCCAGTCTAGTAAGAGGAGCAGCAAAGGGAACCGATTTGGTTCCTGTTTGGGCCTGACATAAGGAGAGAGCAGCAGCACCCCGAGGCGAAGAGGCCCAGCTTTGACCTGTAGGAGAGACTTGAAGGAAAGGGGAATTCAGATCAAAGTGCTAAGATTTATGAGTGTTGGAATCACAGATGTTGGAGCCAAAACGATGTTCAGAGGCCATCCAGCTGTCACTCTCTTTCCACAATTTGCTCATTTACCCTTTCTTCCCTTGGCAAGCACAGGCCTAGGGCCTTCTGAGTTGGGAGTCTGAGGTCCCAGGAAAGAAACTACATGCATGAAGTTATCTGTCCTCTTCTCAGCTCTTTGTATAATCATTGCTTCCCACAAAGGGCATTTCTGACAAGCCTCTGCTTATAGGATTTGCTTGTCTCTGTATTCAGTGCAGGTTTAATAATCATTTGAAGCCAGAATACTAGCTTCCGAGGCAGACTAACTGGATTTGAGTCTTTGCTTGGTCACTGATAAGCTGTGTCACCTCTCACAAGCTACTTAACCTCTCTGGGCTGGAGTTTCTTTAATCTGTAAAATAGGCACAACAATCCCTGCTTTGTTGTCTGGGTTATCTCCCTCCAAACTGGTCCCTCTGCTTCTACCCTTGCTCCCTGGGCCTCTTATTAAACAACAGCCAAAGAGATCTATTTAAGGTGTAACTTAGATGCTGCTGCTTCTCTGTTTGCAACCCTGTGTGTTCGTCACGCTCACCAATGTTAGCTGCTATAACAACCTCAAAACTCACTGGCTTTACAGGGTGAGTGTTTTTACATAAGGACAGATGTGGTTGTCCCTGGCGGGGCAGGTCTCCTGAAGCCTCCCCTCCCGGCAGTAAAGCCAGGTATCCAGCTCCTCTGGCATCTGCCATCCTGGAGCCCTTAACTTTCCGTGTCTCCCCATTTCACTGAGCATAAAAATCAAGCTCTTTATAGTGTCCCACAAAGCCCTATGTGATACAGCTACCCCTTACCTCTCTAACCTCATCTTCCACTACTCACACAGTATTTCCTCACTCTGCTCCAACTCCACTGGCCTTCTTACTTGTCTTCCCACCTTAGGGCCTTTACACACCCACACCACATATCAGCCTGACTGCCTCCTCACTCTGTTAAGTCATTGCTTATACCTCTCCTTCTCAATGACCCTGAACTTGGCCACCCTATTAATGTTGCAATCCTCCCCACCCTACCACAGCACTCCAGTTCCCCTTTACCATTCCTTGCTTACCTTTGCACCTTCAAAAACATTATAAAAATTTGTTTACTTATAACATTTATTGTTTCCTCTCCCCCTACTTAGAATGTAGGCTCCACATAGGCAGGAATCTTTGTCCTTTTTGTTCATTAAATAGTGTCTGGCATAAAAGGTTGTTGAATGAATGATAGGAGCATCAAAATGGTTGTTTTGCCTAGATGGGCCTGAAGGCAGTAAAAATCTAGCTATTATTAAATTATGGGATTCTAGAAGCCCACGGCATGCTGTGACAAAACAGGAATCAACTAGTTTTTTTCTAACTATAGTGGAGAGCTGAAGGAAAGAGTATTATATTTCAATTCCTTTCTTCTGGACTATAAGCAGTCAGAGTACCTGGGAGTGGGTCTAAATATTTCCTCAGTTGGGTGGCAGAAATTGAACTCAATGGTGGCCTATATAAAATACAGTTGATTTTCAAAAAAAAAAAAAAAATCCTTGTTGTAATAAGGAGGAAGGCATGCCACTAGCTAGAAAAATAGGACTATTAGAGTGGAGTTCCCATGTGGAACCCATTCAACCATTCCCCAACAATGAGAGCTCGGAAGACAGTGTCTAGACTTTGGCAATTACTGCACACCTAAGTAAGAGGGGACACGGCTTCTTTTAGAAGAACAGTAGCAGTTGTTCTCTGAAGATGTGAGTGGGAGATGGTACAGTTGAATTAGGCCCCCTGATTTCAGTAGAGAAGGAATCGAGTGACAGAGAACGGATTGGTATTCAATGCTAGAGTGCTGGAAGATGCTCAAGAGATGAGAGGGCTCCCAAAATCTGGCACATGGCACAGACCTCTCACAGCCTTCAACAAGAATGCTCGGTGCGGCCTTCACTCATTCATTCAGCAAATATTTGAGGATCTACTACGAAAGACACTGTGGGGTTCAGACACCAGTGAGATATTTCTCCTTAAGGAGCCCACAGTCTACTACAATGTCCAAAGTATCCTAGAAGAGTTCAAGGAAAAGAGAGATGACTTGTGGCTATGAGAGATCAAGAAACTTCTTGGATGAGGTAGGAATTAAACTGGTCCCTGAAGGATGACTAATGATAAATTACTTAACTGCTCTGTGCCTCTATTCCATCCTATATAAAACGGTAATACTAGTAGTGTGCCCATTTCCTAAAAAGAGACGCATGAGAAGAGCTCAGGAAATGTTAGGCTGCCTCTGATCACTCAAAAACCTCGAATTCCTATCAACCCTGGCCTCACCTGGACCACCAGCTCCTAGCTGCACTCCCTGTCTCTCTTAGTCCTTCTGACTCCCCCTCCATGCAGGAGCCGAAGTAGTCTTTCCAACCCTTGTCTGACCATATACCTCCCCTGACTTCCCTTCACCCCCAAGACAAGGTCCACTTTCCTGGTACTGAAGGCCTATCCAGCCCCTGCTCTCATCATTTCCCATACTCTCTAGCCAAACCACATAATGCTCCCAAGCACCGTTCCTACCTCGGAGAATGCTCCATGCTTCCAGTTCCCTCCAATTGAAATGTCCCTCTCCATCTTTTCTACCCACAAAGACAGTGCTTATGTGAGGCCTTGTCTGGAGGGGCCTCTGCATGAATGCCCAACTACTCCCCAGGCGAGGCCCTGCTCCCCACATCTGCCAGTCCTCTCCGCATCTGGCCCTGCTTCCCATACAAAGCATGCTGTGCCGGACAACTCCTGTGGCCGGGTCTTATTCTAGTCACACCTGGGTGTCTTCCTTTCCCTTCCTGCAAGCTCTCCTGGCATGGAGAACGAGACTGGACAAGATGAGTTCAAGGACGAGGATAGCTGAGAGCACTCCAGCTTGAGTAAGTGATTTCTTCTAGGCCATGTGACATGGCGCACTCTTCTACCCTCTCAGGGCTCAGGGGCTGCCTTCTGAGTCCCACCTGCAACACCTCCTGTAGGAAAGCAAGGATGGAGCCCACGCAGCTCAGGGTGCCCTGGCACCTGAGACCCAGGGAGAGTTAGCACTGCCTCTCTTCAGCCCCGCGTACAAGGCTGCAGCCTGCACCCACAGTGCCAGCCCTCGGAGTGGGAGAAAAGGGGCTCTAAGGACACAGGCAGACTGAGGAGCAGAAAGGGAACCAAACACATTCCACCTACAAGTACCCACAAAAGGCAAGGGCTATGAAGATTTGCGGGGGATAAGGACAGCCTTCCTCTGGCCATGGGAGTCCTACTGCTGGCCCCAGCTGCTCACACCCCCCCCCCCACTTGCTCTTCCCCACTTACAGTCTGTCATTAAGCCCAAGTGGAGCCCAGGGAGAGCCTGAGTCATCCAGCGGCTGGCTGCTAGAGGAGAGAGGGCAGGTACGGCATGGCCCCGCCCCTGCACCTGTCTGTCAAAGCCGATTCTTTCCTCACACTTAGGCACCAGCCACCACCTCATCTAGCCAGACTCCACCAGACTAAGGAGCTTGGGCGAAGGTGGGAGGGTGGGATGGGCCCTCAGAAGACTCCTCACCTGAGTCTTGACACTCCAGCCTTGTATCTGCAAGGATGCACCAAGCAGAGAGGTTTAGGGCATGAGATTTGGAGCCAACAGGTCTGAGTCTAAAACCAGATTCTTCCACTTATTTGGGGAAAGTTGTTTCCCCTCTCTGAATAAGTGTATAAATCAAAACTGGGGTGAGTGCTGTTGGGGAAATGGGGAACACATAATGAGAGTGTGGACTCGTCTGGGAGATCAGGGTGAGTATTCCTGAGAGAGAGAGAGAGACGCTTGAATGAAGGGTGAGTGGGAGTGAGCCAGGAGAAGATCCTCCTGGGGGAGGAACAGACAGCATGTGCCAATGCCCCGAGATGAGAAGGAGCAATGTGCCTGCCAGGGCAGGATGCCAGTGTGACTAAAGGGCAGTGGGTTGGGTCAACCAAAAGATTTTGATGGCAAAAAAGTCGTTCTGACCTCATGAGGTTGTGAAGATGAAGAGCTAATGTTGTAAAGCTGTTGGTGTGGGTCATTGTCCTGACTCTCCCTGGCATCGTGTCTGCCCCCTGACTTGCCCTTGGACCATATGAATGACTTGCGTTCTCAGCCCGCTCGCTTATTTTCAGTCCATCCCTGTAGTCTGTTGAGCCACCATTAAAATCAAGGACCTGTGTGAAATGGGGCTGAGAGGTTAAAGGACAGAGTTAAAGGACTGTGTTTTTTTTCCATCAAGGACCCTCCAGTGCTCCAGGCAAGAGGCTCATTTTGCCACCGGGTCACACCTACTTTATACAGTCATTTTATGAGGCAGGGACTCATTTTCAAATGGTTGTTTACAGGTGTGCGCGTTGAGGCTCAGAGAGGGTAAGTGTCTTGGGCACAGTCACAGAGCAAAACAAACAGCAGATGGAGCAGGGTTTGTCCTGTAGTGAGTGGGAGCCAAGATGGACACGAGGCTCAGGCTCCTTCTGTTGATCCCCAGCCTCACACACTTTCTGGGTTTCTCTCTGCGTTCCTCCTCGTTTTGTCTCTCTCCTTGTTTTGTCTCTCTCCTTGTTCAGTCTGTCCCAATTCTTCCCTAGGTTCACCCACACCTAGAACAGTAAGCTTCAAAAAATGTGTGAGTGAGTGAGTGAGTGATCTCCACTGCCTAGTCCTAGCCCAGGGCCTTCACCATCTTGTCTTCTCTGACTCTCTCTCTCCCTCTCTCTCTCTCTCTCTCTCTTTTTTTTTCTCTCTCTCTCATTTGTTTTTATCTCTCTGTCTCTTTTTGCCCTTTCTCCCGTGCTGAGTTACCCCAAAATTATCAGGGTATCTTGAAGAAAAAAGGTTTCCTTTCTCAGCCCCAGTCCCACGCAGGTGGAGCTGCACAGAGAAACCACTGTGATGGCCCAGCAAAGGGCGGGTCCTCCGAGCTGGTGCCTGTCCTGTGTCTCTGGACTTAGGGCCTCCTTGGGGCGCCTTCTCTGACTGCAACCTGCAGGACTAGTTGGCTGAATAACTCCAACTCGGTCATAGTGGCCTTGGGGAAGACCATTCACCTGATCAGGTTAACCATAGAGACATATACCACTTGTTGCCTGTAAAATTCCCTGGCCATATTTGAAGTCCTTCCACAATAAAAAAAAAAAAAAGAGCCCCCAAAACTAAAAGGGATCCAGAATTTCAAGGTGGGTCCCATCCCATAAAACAAACAAAAAAAAAGCCTTGGAGTCAGCTTAGAAGAATCCTCACGGGTCTCATTGGACTCTCATCTCCATCCCAACCCTGAAAGAGAACAGAAGAGGAATGAAGCCCAAGCCTGATCAGGAGGGACTGGGAGCCCAAGCACGAGGCTGGGCCCGGCACTTTCAGTCTGTAGAACATGGAAGAAGAGGCCACTGTCCCCCAGAAATGAGGAGGCTGGAGGCGATGTCTCTGCGGCCCTCCCAGCACTACCCCTCCTCATTCTGAGCGGGCGGGGTGAGGATCGCTCCACTCAGATGGCCCTGGGGGAAGGAAGTGCAGCCAGAGGGGCCGTGGGACCCTCCCAGGACTCTGAAAGGCAATTCCTCCGGCTCCCACTAGTCCGTGCTGTGGAGTCGCTCTCCTGGTTTCTCAGGGGTTAGATCTGGGGTGAAGGAGAGGAGGCAGTCTGGCCATTGTCACGGTGGCTGACCCAGGTCTTACTCGCATGCTCGTGGCACCCGGCCCTGTGGCTGAGAGCACTGGCCAGCAACAGGACCCGAAGTGTTGACTCCACTCTTCCCAGTGGGGCATGGTGCTGGGGGCACCCCAGAGGGGAGTAGACCCCATGTGGAGCTATGGAACAGCTGCTTTACCTGCTCCTTTCTTCTAGGACCGAGCCACACAGCGTGGGATCACCTCGAAGCTCACTGCCTGACTCCCTCGTCTCCCACTTCTGAACCTGCTTTTAGCCAAGCTGCCTCCAGCTGCCGTCTTTTCCATGAGACAAGCCCACTCTCCCTGTACTCCCTCTCGAGATGAGAAGCTGACCCCACCAACGCCCAAGTGTAATATAGTTACTATATTCCCCTAAAGCGCATCTCCTTTGGGGTGGAAACCTTCATCTGGCCACCTCCAAGGCAGAGTGATGCCTGGGAATTCTTACACAGTGCAGAGCATTCTAGGCTCAGCCCTCACTGTGACTGCTGATGCTTTGTTTTCTGTCCAGGCCCAGGTAGCCTCCCAGATGTGGACCACTACCCAGACTCTGTGCCACACTTGAGCTCGTTGCCCATCTAAGAACCCTGGCCCCCAGAGTCCAGCATCCCTAGGAGAGTCACACAGCGTCCCCTCTACCCCCGCCACCCAGGGTTCAATCACTTCTAGGGTCACAAAACTATCCATTCCCAGCCTCTGAGGGGGCTTTTTCAAACATCCCTCCTCCATGAGTCCCCTCATACCTCTAAAACTCTAGTCATTCTCCTCCGGGAGGGCCCACCCTCAACCAGAGATCACCTGCAAAGCAAACCTTTCTTAATGCCAAAAGTCAGGTCAGAAGACATCCAGGAGTTTCAGACACAAAGTGGACCTCTGTTCCCTGGAGTGAAGATGGGGGTCACAAGAAACCGACATTACTTCATTCCTTTGGCTAATAACTCACCCTCTCAGGCTACCATTTACAAAGCACCAACTATGTGCCAAACACGATGCTAAACTGGTTGCCTGCATGAGATCATCTCATCCTTCATCAGCCTCATGTAGTAAGGGTTTCCTTCCCCATTTTGTAAAAGAGGATCCTGCTCAGACTCTTCCAGACTAGTCCGTGTAGGAGCCAGGACTCCACCCAGGACATCTGGTTTCAAAACCGAGGCTTTTAACTACCTCGGCCTCAAAAACTGCATCTTTCTTTCACCCCAGGTCCCACCTTCGGCTCTCCCTAGAAGCTTCATTCATGCAGCCCAATGAATGAGCTGTTGAAATTTATACAGTGACTAGTCATGTCTTTCCTAGCTCCAGGCAACGCGCCCCACCCACCTCTGGAATCTTCACTATTCACTCCGGTAAGGAGGTAAGGTCCTCCCCTGCTCTTCCATTGCCAGCCCCCCGAAGAGAAGAAAGGATACTCTCCACCAGCGGAAGCTACTACACCCCGGGCTTTTAATGTACACTCGCTCATTGGATTCCCGTATCAACTCCAAAAATCAGAGTTCACCATTTTTACATCAACTAAGAGCAGGCAGGATTCAAACCTAGCTCAGGAGACAAGAGCAGCTGGAATGGAGGGAGACAAAACTCGCAGCACGAATTCTTACTGGGTTCAGGGACCTCTCCTGAGGAGCTTTAGGGGACCCATGAAGCTCATGAATTGAATGCAAACATGTGTATGCTAACTGGGGGGTAGGAAGAGAAGATCGATAGCTTCGATATCTTCTTAAAGAAATCCCTGATGGCAATCCCTAGCACAATGCCTGGCATAAAAAAGACACTCAATAATATTTGGTGAATGAATGAATAAGTAAGTGCATTAATGAATGTGCCTCCACGCCCTAGGAGGCACCATACATGACCTGGTACATATATCTATCTATCTCTATCTTTTGAGATGGTGAAAGCCATCCTGGGACCTGAGCCCAACCCTCCCCCAGGCCCTTTCTCCCAGTCCCAGAGGCTACAGCCAGGTGCTACGACAAACTCCAAGGACACGCTTCCCCCGCCTGCTCCCCACCTCCACTACTGACAATGACCAAGCAGAAGTGGGAGTTGTGCAACTCAGATAATGAAGCTTTATTGAATGCCAGGAGGAGGCAAGGGTGAGGCAGGGCTTAGGTGTGACGCGTTTGGGAAGCAGGAGAGGGGATCCGTTTGAGACATCTGCGTCCACACGGTGGGGGGCGGTGCTTCTTAGGCCTGCACAATGCTGAGCAGCCTTAGTTCTTGGAGCGAAGGACCTGCTCGTGGCTGGACACCACCTTGCCATCGTGCACGTCCACAACCTTGGTGCGAATCTGACGACTGGAGGAGGTCACTGGGGGAAGAGGGGAAAGAAGGCGTTACCCGTGGGTGACAGGCAGTGGAGAAATCAGAAGTGGGAAGGCCAAGGAGCTGAGAGGACTTAAATGAACTGTCTTCCTGCTGCCCTCTCCCCTGATTATCTCTTCACTCACTGCTCTTGTCCCAACACTGAGATCATCAGCACTTTTTTTTTTCAGATTAGGGCTTTCTAGAGTCAAGAATGGAGTCCATGTCCTCTTACTTGGGCCTCCTAAGAACTCGGGCAGGACTGGTTTAGCCCAGATTGACCCAAATAGACCCACGTTGACCCATGGTGGGCAGAGCCATGTTGGGTCCTGTCCATGGTGCTGACCACCAGAACCGTGAAGTCTGCCACACTGGGTGACAGAAGTGAAAAGTGGAGGCCACCAGCTCCTAGCCTTAAGGGGGGTTTAGAAAACAGTTTATGAGGGATACTGGACGACAAAACGCAACCCCTCAAGAATCCCCTATCCAACTCCCTAGACCTACTGGGAGACAGGGGGTGGTCTTACCATCTCTGGACGACTGAGAGCCAGAAGAGAACTGGGAGGAGGAGAGGCTGTGGAGACAGAAAGGAGCAAGATCATTAGACACGTGGGGGCAGTGAGTAAATAGTGGGGGGCGTACTGGGAGAAAGGGCAGGGTGCTCACTGGGCATCCTCGCCCTCCAGCAGGCGGCGGTAGGTTGCGATCTCCTGCTCCAGCCGTGTCTTCACGTCCAGCAGGATCTTGTACTCCTGGTTCTGCTGCTCCATATCGCAGCGCAGCTGGGCCAGCTGCTCCTCCACGCTGCTGATCATCTCCTGGATCTGAGCCAGCTGCATGCAGTAGCGGCCTTTGGTCTCCTCCAGGCTGTTCTCCAGGGATGCTTTCTGTGAGAGAGGGAAAGAGGATAAGGGATCACTGAGTTGGTCACTCCTTTCCTCCCAGTCCAGGGCCCACCCCCGGCCTGGCGGCATCCCTACCATGCTGAGCTGAGACTGCAGCTCGATCTCCAGGTTCTGCACCGTGCGCCGGAGCTCGGAGATCTCGCTCTTGCTGCTCTGCACCAGCTCGCTGTTGGTGGCCACCTCGCGGTTCAGCTCCTCTGTCTGGAGAAAAGAAAACATTATTCACCCTGAGTGAAAGTCCCTGAGAGGCAGGATTCCTCGGTCCTTGCCACCCTGAAGGACACCCACCTTGCTGAAGAACCAGTCCTCGGCGTCCTTGCGGTTCTTCTCCGCTATCTTCTCGTACTGGTCGCGCATCTCGTTCAGGACGCGGCTCAGGTCCACGCCAGGGGCAGCGTCCATCTCCACGTTGACGTCTCCACTCACCTGGCCTCTCATGGAGTTCATCTCCTGCACAACCAAAGAACAGTCCACAGTCAGGAGCCTCACCGTGGCAGCCTGTTGCGGTTCCTCAGGCCTGAACATTGCCCTCAATTCCATCTCTTCCCTCCCGGCTATTCTTCATGCTGGTTTTTCCATTTAGCTCTCACCTCCTCATGGTTCTTCCTCAGGTAGGCCAGCTCCTCCTTCAGGCTCTCGATCTGCATCTCCAGGTCGGCTCTGGCCAGGGTCAGCTCGTCCAGCACCCTGCGCAGGCCATTGGTGTCGGCCTCCACGCTCATGCGCAGGTTCAGCTCCGTCTCGTACCTGCAATGACCCGAGAGAAAACAAATGAGAAACCCATCCTGACCACACCAAAGGCTTTGGTCTCTTCCCCCTGCAGCTTCTTCCCATAGCTGGCACCCCATAAATGGTCTAGGAAGCCAATATCAAAAATGGCATGGTTGGACACAGTACCCATCGATTGCTTGGATTCGAACATCCCCGGGATGGGCAGAGAGTAATGCAGTGCATCATGCTGCAGAATTCAGGGAAGGGAGATGCTTCTGGATTCAGCCAACCAATGGCACAGAACACCTCCAAATATAACTACCTCCTAAACTTCGTGGGCAGTGGGGAAGTGGGGAGTGCCTCTCGCTAACATAGTGGCTCTCAAACCTGGCTGTGAACCAGAATCACTAGGTTAGTCTGTTAAAAATAACTGGATCAGAACTCAGAGGGTGGGGCCCAGGAACCTTGTATTTTTTACAAGCACCTTAAAGGGTTTTCACATCGCCATCCTGGCACTCGTTGACTCTGTATAGGGAGCACTGCCCCACCCTGGGAAGACTGGCAGTTCTGGGCCACCACTGCAAACTCACTTGGTGCGGAAGTCATCTGCGGCCAGGCGGGCATTGTCAATCTGCAGGAGGACGTTAGCATTGTCCACAGTGGCTGTGAGGATCTGCAATGGAAAGGGCACAGGTCATTGGTTGAAGGCAGGCTGTAGCCGGGCTTCACTGCCACTGGACACAGGCCTTTGCTTTCATGCTCTTGCCTGAGTTCCCCCTTGTTCCCATGAGCTTTCGCCACAACAGCCTAAAGGGTAACCTCCAGGAGCCGAGCTTTGACTCAGGACTTTGCTGACTCAGAGTCAGCAGAGGGGGTAGAAAGAACCCTGGCCTTAGAATGTAAAGCTCTTGAGCTCTGGTCTGGTTTTTCCACTGACTTGCTGTAAAACTGGAAAAAGGTATCAGGGCCTCAAGTCCCCTTCCTGCAGATGAGACCCAGTCCCCCGTCAAATTCTCCTCTCTGCATAAGCCAGCACTGCCCGTCCTCTGCAGGCACACACTTCCCTTTTCAAGTTCTTAGAGCATGAAATCTCAGATGGGGCTTTCCTAAAAGATGAGACCCAGTAGCAGAAGAAAAAGATGGATTGAACTCTGGAATGGCTGGAGTTTCCTCCCTCCTCACCTAATTTCCCTAATCCATGAAATGCGTCAGTCAGTCGTCAGTCAGAGTCAGACACCAGGGCTCCTGGGGTAATGGGGGAGCAGAAGGCAGGGGACTAGAGTCAGATGACAAAAGCTCCCAGGCTCCCTCCTGCACAGGGTAACAGGGTATGTAAGCTGGGCCGCCACTGATTGTCTGTCTCTGTGGGTTTCCCGTTCCCGTCTGGCTGTGGGGAGGGGCCAGCCGTGCCAAGGCTCATGGGCGGCAGCCGCCAAGCCCAGACTAATGAGCTAATGAATGGTTCCTGCGTCTAGCCTGGTCCCGTTACAACCTCTCTCCTCCCCTGTGCTGGAGAACAGGTAGCTACCTCCCGTACTGGCAGGTGGGGCATAAGCGTTCTAGCCTCGGCTCTGCCATCAATTTTCTGTGTGCCCTTGAGCACCTCTCAAAGCTTCGACTTCCTCCTCTGTGAGACATAAGGGAAGAAATTCCTTGTCTCACATGGCCTGAGGATCTGGAACCCAGGAAGGCACGAACAAGGCAAGAGGGGAAACTGTCTCCCTACTGACCAGCTCTGTCGGGAGTGTCCAGGGCCAGAGAAAGAGGTCTGTCCTGTCTAGGAATCTAAAGGTGCCAGTGGCCTGAAGCATCTATTGCTCCAGAGTCAGGTGGGTGGAATGGCACCTCCTGCTGCCCAGACCACGCACCTTGTTCCTCAGATCCTCGATGGTCTTGAAGTAGGGGCTGTAGTCCTTGGTCTCAGCAGGTCGCTGCCTCTGGTACCAGTCGCGGATCTTCACCTCCAGGTCGGCGTTGGCCTCCTCCAGGGCTCGCACCTTATCCAGGTAGGAGGCCAGGCGGTCGTTGAGGTTCTGCATGGTCACCTTCTCACTGCCCACCAAGAGTCCATCACCACCGCCAAAGCCACCACCCAAGCCACCACCCAAGCCACCACCATAGCCACCGCCGAAACCACCACCAAGGCCACCACCATATCCTCCGCCAAAGCCGCTACCCAGGCCCCCACCAAAGCTGCTGCTGCTGCTGAAGCCGCCGCCATAGCCGCCCCCCAGCCCATAGCCACCCCCAGAGGAGTAGCGGGAGGAGGAGACGGATAGGCCCCCATAGGCACTGGGGGCCCGGCAGGACCCTCCGGCCAGGACGGAGGACATGCGGCTGGAGCCACCACCGATGCCACAGGAGCCCTTCATGGAGCTGGAGGAGGTGAACTGGCGGCTGCAGGTGGTCATGGTGCTGAGGAGGGAGGTGAGTGAGCAAGCAACTGGCAGAGAGAAGAGAAAGGTGCCAGGTAAGTTGGAAAAGGATGTAGGTGCTTTATACCCCTGAGTAGGGGGCGGGCCTGGCACTTTCCATTCCCCTTGGCTTTCATCACCCACGGGCCAGCGCCAACTCCCAGCCAGCTCCCTCCTTTCCTCCGCCTCATCATGTCTGTCATATTTTACTGGAAACTCATTGTTTGGGATGGTTTGGGTTTCTTATCCCGCCAGGCATGATTCACTTGAGAAGGTGTGGGCCTGCAGGCTACACGTTCCCATCAGGCCCTGGGAGCTGTGCACCTTAGGAGCCTATATGCCCCTAAGAGGCAGGGAGCAGGGTCTCTGCTCCATAAACCTGCTTAACTAGGTAAGCCTTTGACATTCACTTAGAGGAAGCCCACCGCTGCAGGCGGCACCAGCATGGCAAGGTCACATCAGGCACAGAGATGCCCCAGCAGCATTACCATCTATAAAAAGAGATGAGAGGGGCTTGGGGCCCTCACAGGTCTGACCCACGGGGCTGTGCTAACAAGGCTATGTCACTTCTCTAAAACATGTCCAGATGCTAGTCAGGCAGCTCAGGCTTCCACCCTGATAATACCCCCATTAGAGGGAAATCCAGGCAGCTCTCCCCACCCTGGGCACAGACCCAAAGATCCTCCACACGCCTGAGGATGAGTCCATCAGGCTGGCTGCCCGCTCTGGCCAAGGGCAGGTGGTGTCACAGCCACAGCCAGCGACATCTGCAAAGAGTGCGCAGTCAATGAGTCCTGGCTCTACCATTTACTCTTGTGCGACCCAAAACCGGACACTTCTCTGAGCCTCAGTTTGCTCATCTGTAAAGTGAGAGTAAATACCATATGCCCTGCCTACTTCAGAGTCAGCTCCCGGAATCCAACTCAGCTACATGAAAGGGTTTTGTAAGCCGAGGGCGGCACCAAGCTGGTTAACACTGCCGTAGCCCTGTCTGGGCTCCGGGGAGGGCAGACGGCACCACCTCGGGAACAGGCCTGCTGGAGCCTTTGTGCTTCCAGCCCCAGGTCTCTCTGCTCAGGCTCCCAGGGCAGCCCCGGTGGGAGGGGCTGGCTGAGGCACCCCTGTTGGAGCCCCTTGTGGAGCTGAGCCAAGGGATTTGGCGGGGAAGCGAGGGAGTGCCAGCACCTGGACTCAAGGGTCCCAGTCTCCCAAGACCCCAAGGATTAGGGGACATTTCCAGGCATCTATCTCTGTCTGCCTTAGAAATTTGTATATCAGGACTTCAGCTACCCCACATCTCCCAGACAACCTCTAAAAGCACCCTCTCTGGCAGCACCCAGCCTTCCAGCCAGCCCCCTCAGCTGCCCAGACCCCGGTAGGCATGTTGGGAGGAATGTGGTCGTGTCTGGGGCTGCCTGACACGTCCCATCTCCCCAGACAGGCCCCGACAGCCCCCGCTGGAGGCTCCAACGCTCTCCCTGAGGATCAGCTGCTCCCCGAAGAAAGGTGGAGCCTCCCTCTCCCCCCACCCTCACTGCCATCAAAGCAGATGTCAGGGAGTCCCTGCCCCCATCAGGCTTAGGTGCTCAGAAGACAATGCTGAGACAGACACTTGAGGCTGTGGGCTCCCCAAATCTGCCATGCCAAGAACTCGCAAGGATGTGAGTAAGTGAAGGCCCCACCCAACCAGCACTTCTGTTCTCCTTCCAGAGGACGGTCCCCCACCCGGCCCAGCCCTATAATTCCCCAGTGAGGGACAGCGAGGACTTTGGCTGAGGGACAAATGCTTGTGTTAGGAGGCATATTGCTGTTGGCAGAAAGCAGTACCCAGAGGGACCCAAGGAGCAAGAGTGGGTGCAGAGCCCAACACCGGCTTCCTCTGTGCTGCCTACCACCCTGTCTCCCCATGAGGAACCACGGCAAGATGTCCTCAAGCATGATATGCAGAAAAGCCCCAAAAGAGGCTTCCTTCTTGCTCCCCTCTAAGGGAAATTCCAAAAGATAAAGAAGGTAGGGAACCAATGACACATAAACTCATGCACACTATCTAAGAAGAGGCCTTTGCCAACCCTTCCTACCCCCACGGACCTTGGAACCCTAGTGTGGAATACAAGTCTGATCTTCTCCCCCAACCAGAGATTAGAACCCTGGCTCGGATCCTGAGGCCAACCCCGCTTCCCCTGCAGACATGGAACCAGGCACTAACGGCCCAGCCCCGCGCTTGTGACGTTTTGAAGGGAGGCAGTTTTCTGGGGCATCAGGGATTAACACGATGCAGCGGTGGTTTGTGGGGTCCTGGGTACCTCCCCTCTGGATTCCTGTGCTGGCTGTGTGTAGATGCCATTACCTGACCCTCCTCCAGCTGCCCCAGGAAGGGGTGGTAACGGAGGAGTCTGGGGAGGTGCCTCTTGTGGTTGGTGAGTATCCCTGAGCCAGCCTGTGGTGGGGCAAATGCCAGTCCAAACAGGTGGAGCAGTGGGGCCAGGCAGCCCGCCACAGAGCCCGCATTTCGTGTTGAGGACCAGGCAGGGTGCCAGGGGACGGGATCCTGAGGAAGGAAGGGACCTCGGACATCCTAGTCTCAAGAGGGAGGCATAGGCCCTGCTCTCAGAGCTCAGTCTAATGGAAGAGACAGTCCCTGCCTGTAGGAAGCCCCAAGCCTGAGGAGGAAGAGAAAATACACGTCAAAGTTACTTAAGATGTGAACAAAAATAAGAAAAGTGCACTTCGTAAGTATTCATTTCCTGGGACCGCCATACAAATTACCACAAATTTGTAGTTTAAAACAGAAAGCTATCCTCTCCCAGTTCAGGAGGCCAGAAGTCTGCAATCAGGGTGCTGGCAGGCCACCCTCTCCCTCAGGTGCGGGGGGAACCTTTTTTGCCTCCTCCTGCTTCTACTGGCTTCTCGCTTTCCTTGGTTTGTGGCAGCAAAACTCCACTCTCTGCCACCGTCCTCAAAGGCCTTCATCGCTGTGTGTCTCCGTGTGTCCGTTTCTATCTCTGAGAAGAACATTCTTTTGGCTTAGTGCCCACCCCGATCCAGTATGATCTCATCTCAATTCTTACCACAATTACACCTGCAAAGACACTGTCTGAGGTTCCAGGTGGACGTGAACATGAGGGGAACACTATGAAAGCCACTACGCCATCTCACAGACGGGCAGCTATCCGCGGTGCAGCGGCATTGGTGAAAACCTGGTGGAGAGAGGGTGTGCTGAGATGCGGGCAGGGCCTATCTGGAAGGTTCTGGGCAGTGCTTTTAGCTCAAGAATATAAGGATGCTGGGGAGTGGGCTGCAGGAGGGCGCGGAATTCTCTGGCTCCTTCACAAATAGACAACTGCTCTGGGAGAGGTTTTTGTCTTTTGTTTTTGTTTTTAATTTAACTTTTAAGTTGAAATAATTTTAGACTTTCAGAAAAAGTGGCAAAAGTCGTACAGAGTTCACGCGTCCCCTTCACCCAGCTTCTCCCAATGCGAACATATCACATAAACACTGAGCAATGATCAAAACCAATAAATTAATGTTGACCCAATGTTACGAATCAACTATAGACTTTACTCAAATTTCACCAGTTTTTTCCATCAATGGTCCTCTTCGGTGGCGGGATTCAGTCCAGGATTCCACGGTCCATTAGTTGTCACGTCTCCTTTGTCTCTTCCCATCCGTGACAGCTCCTCTGTCTCTCCTTGTCTTCCGTGACCTTGACATGTTTGAGAGTACTGGTTGGTAGATATTTTGCAGAACATCCCTCAGTTTGGGTTTTCCTGACATTTTTCTCATCACCAGATTGAATTTATTAATTTTCTCAAGAAAAGCACAGAAATGACGATGTGTCCTTTTCAGTGCACAGTCTCAGGCACGTGAGACCACATTCACACGTGTTATGACTGTATTACCCTCGTCCATGGGCTAAGGTGGTGTTTGCTAGGTTTCTCCACTGTAAGTTACTATTTGTCCCATTGAAATTAATAAACACCTCGAGGGAGATTCTCTGAGACTGTACAATTCTCCTGGTTCGCCTTAAACTTTCTACCACTAGGTTCTGCATCCATCCGTGGAAGGAAAGAGCTCGTGACACCCAAGAGCCTCACTGGCCTGGACTCCTTGAGGGCCTCTCGCTCTTGGGCGAGACTTGTGGGGAGAGGTATCCAGGACCCTTTTCTTCCTCTTTTGTCCAGCCCCAAAGCCAGACTGGGCCTGCTTAAGCACTTTCTGTGCCCAAAAACATTTCCAGGCAGGCTTCCCTTGAAGAGGTACCATGTTTCTCTAATCACTGATGTCTAGAGTTATTTTTCTAGGCCTCTACCAGCCCCTGGGGAAAGGAAGAGACGGTCAGGGTCCTCCCCATTTCACAGATAGGAAGTCAGAGGTCCAGAAAGACTCACAGTCAAATGGTCAGTTGGAGCCCTACTTGTGACTCTCTGACCCCCAGGGTCTGCCCAGGGCTGGGCTTCTCCTCTCTTCCTGGAAGAGTCCCCAATCTTCTGCCTTTCCTTCCCTGTCCCTCCACACCTTCCCCTTCCCAGCCCCCTTCACCTTGTTCATCCCTCTCTCCACCAAGTCCCAGCCACCTGTGTGTAGTCAGGGTAAAGTCTCATATTGCTGAGGGATGTCCCTTATAGAGACAATGTCCTAGGGCCTGAGCTGACTCAGATCTCAGGCTCTGACGCCAGAAGGTAGGGCTAGCATGCAGTCTGGGAGCAGGCTGGTAGGCAGGATGGCAGACACAGGAGGCAATCAGAGCCTGGAGCACCTCCCTGAGGCCCTGGATCCCCTTTCCCCTAGAAAGCTCTGCCACCCACTGGTTTCCCAGGCCAGCCGGTCCATCTGGGCCAAATGTCCTTGTGAGAGCCTGGGCTGACACAACAGATGGGCCGAGCCAAGTGTTTCAGAGCCCATGGCCTCGTCTGCACCTGTCAGCTGCTAGAACAGACAGAACAGAGACTGACAACACTGCGTTATAGATGCAGAGGTTGCAGAGGTTGGGAAAATGTCCAAGGCCCAGGCAAGGAGGCTGCTCGGCCAGTATCCAATCCCAGTTCTGCCCGGCTACAAGCTGCCCTCTCCAGTGACAGGTCCCCTCCTGCTAGAGAGTCCCCAAAAGTCAGAGCCAAAAAGGGCTTCCACAGCCATCTAGACCAGCCTTTACAGATGGGAAACGGAGGCCCAGAAAGGGGAAAGGTGATGTCCGAAGTCACATGGCAGAGGAGCCTGCTTTGAACATTTAATGCGAAACATTTAACAAGTGTTATCCCGGAATATAAACTAGGCAGGGTGAGAATATGTGGAGTGAAAAGAGCTGTGCCTGCACCCCAGAATCACATGCAGGTGGTTAGGAACATGATCGGTTAGATGGTCAAAGGCCAGGAGCAGCTGGGTTCACTAACCCTCTATAGCTCCCTGTTCAGGGACAGTAAGGCTTCACTTCTTCAGCCACTTGCCCATGATGCCCACTGCACACTGAGCTCCAGCCCCAACAGCTGACCCCTACGTTCCCACTCATCTCCCAGACTCTGCCTGAATTTGTTTCTGTCCCCAGTTCCTGCCCAAATTTATCCTGTCCTTTAAGGTCAAGCCTCAGTTCAACATACAGTTTCAAGATACAACTTCTGCAGACTGTGTGGCAGTAGATGCTCAATGAAGGACAAGAGAGAGGGAGGAAGGGGAGAGTGGGAGGAAGAGAGACAGGGAAGATGGTCAGGGAACGTGAAAGAATGGGTGAGTGAATAGATGATGGGTAGATGGATGGTTGGAGGAGCAGGTGAGTGGCAGATGAATGGTTGGAATAAAGATTAATGGATGGATAAAGGAAAAAAAGAGGGTGAATGGACAGTGGGTGTGTGGGTGGGTGGGCAGGTGGGCGAAGAATAAATAGAACACAGAGAAAGGGCGGTCATCCCGCCCACCGCAGGGTACGCAAGCATCCCAGAAGAGCTCTGAACTAAGCAGATGCTAAGCAAGCAAAGGAAGTGAGGAAGGACATCCCATTTGCTCAGGGAAGCCCCTGAGCAAAGCCACAGAGGCAAGTGAAACACTGGTCTGAGGGACGCTGAAAGCACCTAAGCATGGCTGGAGTGCACAGCTGAGGGCACTGGGGGTTCTAAGGAGAGGAGGGGCACCGTTAGGTGTGTTTTACAAATCAACTCTGGCATCCTAGCAGAACATACTTTGGCGGAAAACGGAAAACCGGAAGGAAGATGTCATCTTTCCATTACCCAGGTAAGGGGTGGTGTAGCCTCAGAGGGCTCCTCTTCCCAAGTCCCACCCCATCACCTCGGATCACCTGACTTTCCCCTTCTCAGCCCTCCCACTGCCTCTATTATGAGCACCACCCCACCCTCTCCCTTTATAGCTCACAACAGTGCCTTTGGGGACCACCAAGTGTCTCTCCAATAGTAGGGACTCAGCATGTTAAATGCTATAATTACTCGTGCCCTTGGGTATGTCCAGTCTGATGGCGAAGGGCAAATGCGAGCAGAATTTTCTGTTTCATGGGCCGAGGGGAGCTGGAGCCGAGGTGCCACAAGGTGGGGTGGGTAGCACAGGGAACGCTTCTTGGAAAGGCTGCCTTGCCTTTGACTCAGGTTTGGAGAGAAGGAAGAGGCCTTGGTGGGAGGAGTTGGGAGAGGGCATTCCCAGGCAGGGGCGTGGCTGTGGGAGCTCCAGCACCAGGTGAGTCTCCAGGAAAGTCAGCACTTGGGAGACGGAATGGCTGTGTCAGGAGTCCTGAGCTGCCAGGCGGAGGGGGGCAAGAAAGAGGGAAGAAAAGGGAAAGGGGTCGCCGGAGAGTTCCAAAGAGAAAGAGAGTGGTTTCCACCATCAGAGGTTGGGGAGCAGATCTAGTGTCATGCGGTCCACATGCTCCCCCAGGCCCACACCATGTGGGACCCAGGAAACAGCAGGGCCCCCCAAGTCAGTCAGCCAGGGACTCCAGTCTGGAGCCCCCACTCAGCAGCCAGGTGACCTTGGCCAAGTCACCGCAGCTCTTCTAGCCTGTTTCCTAATGAATGGGCATCACAGTTTCTGTCTAGCTGGATTATGGAGAGGAGCAGATAGCACGTGGCCAGCACGGTGCTCAGCACAGAGTAAAGGTTTGGTAAAAAGCTCCCTTAAATTTAAGCCTTAGAGTCTGACCGATGGCAAGGCAGGGGCGAGCTCAAATAGAGAACGGAAATGAAAAGTCAGGCAAAGACCGAGGCAAAGAACAAAGAGGATTCCAAAAGCGCTGAGGTGTTGGAGTGACGACAGGAGGAGGGAGGCCTCAGAATTGCTGCTGAGGCCAGCGGGACCAAGGTGATGAGTTAGTGAGTCTGCGAAGGCCTGGCCAGGGAGGAGTCTGTGGGAACAGGCCAGGCCAGAAGCCCTGCTGAGGAAGAGTCAGCAGGAAGGTTTGGGTGTGCGGGAAGAAGGCAAGGGAGCTGCCAGCAGGATCCCCATGCTGAGGTGGGACACCCGGCATTGCCTCCCCTAGCCTGGGAGAGAGGGAGATGGGGAAGCAGCAGCTCAGGTGTCCACTAAGGTCCCGAGGCCAAGGAAACCCCACTGGTCAGTCAGCATCACCCAAAGCCTGGCTCTTCTCCTCCCAGCCCTAGCTGTTGGTGCAACAGGAGTAACATCTGCACACACACACGCACGCACACACACCTCGGCCTTGCTCTGCCTCCTGGCCTCTGCCACAAGTCTAGAACCAAAGCTGAAGGCAGCCCTGAACTTATCCTTCGGCCTCGTGGCCAGAGATAATCAGATGGAATTTGAAAAACCCCAGGAAAGGCTTATGTGTGGCCAGACTCCTATATGGCCAACCCTGCAGGCATATGTGGCCACTTCCCCCCAAAGGCCAAAAAAAATGGTGTCAGAAGAAGATGGGGCACTGATGTGGCCCCAAACTTTATGAGCTAAGCAGCCACCCCAGTGCGCGTCTACGGCGAAAGGGAGGTGGCCGTAACAGAGGGAAGAGGCTGCTCTACCTGACATCTAGCTCTGGGTTTCCTGGCAGCCAAGATAAAAAGGGAAACATGCTGGAATATAAAACTCTCACTGATAAGAAAGATCTGACCATCGAGAGAAACAGTCAGACAGTCTGAAGTCTGAGAAGACTGTCTTCATAGAACCTGAAGAACGCCAAGAGCTTCGGTTTACTGAGCCCTGCTCTGTCGGGCACTGTACTGGGCATTGCCACCCATGTTCTCGATTAATCCTAACAACCTCCTTGGGGAAAGCATCATTGTCTCGAGATAAAGGTAAGGGAGCTCCCCGAGCCTCGTTCCTCAAGGACTGAGCCCCTCCCAGCTGCCACTGAATGTGCAGGTGTCCCACAGGTGACGGGGTGCTCCGCAAAGCTAGGTCTCCTGCCCCCGGCAGCATCACAGCCTGTCTCCTGTAGCTGCCAAACATGGGACTCTTCTCCTGTGCACCCCCTGGCCAGATTTCCAACCATCAGCACCAGAGACTTCTACCTGAGGACCTTCTCTGGCCACCAGAGCGCACTCCTCCTGTGCAGGGGACAGGCTAGAGTGCTGAGAAGTTCACACCAGTCCCTCCACCTGTGACTGGTGGAATCGGAGGACAAACACCCGAGCTCCCTCGTCCTTTTGGAAGAATTTGGAGGTTCATGTTCTTCACTGTCTATTGGGGTCCGCCAGCAGGAGTAAGCTACGGGTATCCACAGTGTTCACCTGCTTGATGACACGCCCCTTAGTAGCTTCCTTCCCTTCCCTGGCGTACCTATCCGCTCCCTAATGGTATTTTATAAGACGCCACTCAAAACATTTCTTGCATTTAAATTTTTGTCCAGAGTCTGCTTCCGAAACCCACAGGGAGACACCTAAATATTTGAGTTTTAATTTTATAAGCCAATGGTAAGCTTGGAAATATTTAGGCCCCAGCCATCTGTCCTAGCGGGACACACACACACACACACACACACACACACACACACACACTATATATACATTATATATAAAATTTTATCGTAAATTTTACTCATATAAGAGATGTATAGCAGCTCTCAATTTACAAATAAGAAGAAGCACTCGTTATTGTAAAGTCCATGTAGTCAGTGATTCCCATAGGACACTTTCATTGATTTTTGCCAAACTCTGTGTCTTGTATCTTGCCAAATGCTTGCAACCGACAGTTGCAATTCACAAAGGAATGTAGTTCTGACCTACATGCTAGTTAGAATTTGTGTTTATATTAAGGAGCATGATGCAAAACAGCAAAGACCCGTCCCTAACTCCAGTCATTCACCAAGGATGTGAGTGACTTCTACGCCAAATCAGATAACAGATTTCAAATACTGAAAGAATATTTTTAGTGTTTTCTTACATGTTTTGCTGTTCACAATGCAGTACTACAGATGTGACACACTTTTAAGACTAATCTGCATTATTTTGATTTTTTTCCTTCAAATTTTTAAGTCTAGACCATTAATCAAGCCCTGATTTGGGGTGTTTGCCATTTCCATGGTATAAACACCCCACCGCCTTACCTAAAGGAGGAGGAAGGGGAGGGGAAGTGCCAATTAGCCAAATCAGGCAAGCTACCAAAGAGGAATTTAGCCACCACGGGCACCACCTGCCCCGCACACACTAGAGGTGCCTCTAGGAGAAGGACGAAGAGTGCCGTGCCCTGCTAAGGGCTGAAAGTCAGTGTCTCGTTTAAGGCCAGGGCAGCTCCTGACTGATCACGATAGCCCCCATCCCGTGCCTGCCTTCAGGCCCAGCACTCCCGGCCCAGAACATCCTCTAAGTGGACATGGACTGTTCTCTCGTCTCCTGCGAGAGCTCACCTTCGCTGCAGCCCAGGTCAAGTCAAACAGGGCCCGGGCTCTGCTCGTCTGGAAGACCTACATGGAGGTGGCAGGGGGAAGGGATGTTCTGGCCGTCCTCCTGCCAGTTGTGCACCCTTGGGCAAGTTGTTCTACCTCCCTGAGCCTCAGTCTCCTCACGTATAAAATGGGATCGGTACAGTGCAGGGAGAGAGCGAGGAGCCTTGGCAGAGAGGCACTGGGAAGGAAGAAATTGCTCCAGCTCAGCCTCAGCAGGCAGAGGCATCTGCCTGTCCCCAGCCTCGCCTCAAGAATCACATGAGGCAGTAATGGGTCAGGCCATTTTGAAAACTGTCAAAGGGAGAGGGAAAGAATGAGCAAATATTGGGTGCCTACTGTGTGCTTTTTATCTACTTTAATGCGCACATGAACCCCTTCAGATAGATACTAACACCCTAAATATATAGAAGAGGAATAAAGACTCAGAAATGAAAGGTTAGGCCCAACCACATGCTCAAGCTTAAACCCCAGGTTGTCCTCTTGCCTCCCTCCACTATTCCACACTCCCTTCTGCAAGGGACTACAATCTTTAGTTTTTTGTTTTTTGTTTTTTTCTTTTCTTGGTTGTTCCTTTTAATCTGTGTAGTCACATTATTATCTAAATACAAAATGAATTAAAAATCTATTACATCGTGTGTCACATGCAAACCAATGCGAATAAATCCTGAGGACATCATGCTACGTGAAGTGAGCCAGTCACAAAAAGGACACACACCACTTGATTCCATGCAGATGAAGTACCTAAAGTGGTCAGAATCACAGAAACAGAAAGTAGAAAGTTGATCGCCAAGGATTTCGGGGAGAGCGAAGAGGGAATTCAAGTTGAGTGGGCAGAGAGTTTCCACACGGCAAGATGAAAAGGGTCTAGAGGTCTGTTGCACAGTCATGTGAATATATTCAACACTATTGAACTGCACTTAAAAAATTATTAATACGGTAAAAAAAATCTACTATATAGCAGTATAAAATTGACAGTCTAGGATATTTGTGTGTGCAATCTGTTTTTCACTAAGAAATCGATGTGATAGCCAACAAAATTAACTAATTCTTTGGTTTTTAAATTTTTTGTTTATTTTCTTTGTTTATACACACACATGCATGATTTGATGTATATGTATAAATAGGTGTGCACTTCTTTTTTCCTTTCTTTTTTTTTTTGGATACCTTCTTTCCATTTACTCCCCCCTCCACCCACATCAGCCTTTCACCCTACTCCCAAGGTAACCCATGCTCATAACTTCATCTGCACCCTTTCGTATTTTTGGTGCTCATATAATTGTATACACACAGATGCATTTATAGGAATGGGGAACTGGTTTTATCTATTCACAAATGTGGGATCAATATCCTACATGTGCCTTTCTGCATTGTACATTTCCCTTTCTCAGTACTCTGAGGAATTTCTTCTTACCATATGACATAGCTCCAATTGATCAATTGTGATGGTTACTTAATATTCCATAGTATAAGTGGACCATTATGTACTCAACTGTACACTTCTGATGGACAGTGACTTTGTTTTCCATTCTCAGTCACTATAAATAATGCAGTAATAAATATCCTTGCACATATGTCCTTTTATAGTCGTCTTTTATGTCTACGAACTTATTCATGTAGTAATGAAGCCCCTTAAATATTTAAAAATCATCTTTGTTATGTACCCACACATAAAGAGGCCAGGAGGGAGCCTGGGAGAATAAAAACCCGGGGGATAGAACAATAGATGAATGTTTTTATTTTTTCACATTTCCATTTATGTTGTCACACCATTTGTACGGCAGATAAAAGCTGGGAAGGCCAAACCTATCTGTTTTATATGTGACAACCCTGTGATTGTGGAAAAAGAGGAACCTTTGGATCCCAGCAATGGGTTAACAAAGAGCCAAGTCAAAAAGGGACCCTCCTAAATAGCCATCCTTGCTTTAACACCCCTGGATCTGCTTGAAGCCCTGTAGGGATCCTGAACAACTGGGGAAGGAGGGATGCAAAGCTACATCATCCCAGGCAGGTGACCACACAGCCCACCAGAGGAAGGCCAGATAAATAGCTACACATGCTTGATGCCTCCGCTCTTGCAGACCTGGTTTGTCCCTTCTTGGCTCAAGAAGATCCTTGCTTTATCTTCCATGGCAGCTCATCAATACCTACACTGGTGGCTGCCTTGTACCAACATGGTGAGAGGCACATGGAATCTAAACAAGCCTGTCCTTGAGAAATGTGCTTCTGAAAATGTCCCATGAACACCAAACCCATGGTTCGACTCTACAAATCTTTATTGAGTGTCCCTTAAAGGCAGCATGCTGTCTGTCTGAGGGTTGTGGTGGACAAGCAAAACAGAAAGCTGTTTATGTTTTAGGGAGCTATCAGAAGGTCTTAAACAAGCTACAGCAGTGAGAAGACAAAGGTAAGACGTTCCTTATCTCATGAAGAGGGTAGCCATGCTTTTTATAGCTCCCAGAAACAATGGGCCCAAAGAAAGCAAACCCTTACGAGCTAACCACTAATTCATTTACCTCAGCAGATACACTTTATAGGCTATCATTAATTCTCACTCCAGCCATTGTTTTAGCACTTTATTTGATTACCTGAAACAACATTTCACAAACTGTGACACTAAGTCAAGCATAAAGAATCCGAGGGTGTGGGCAAAGGGGATGAGTTACAAGGAACACTCGGGAGTGCTCAACCTCCTCATCTCAGTGCCAGGCCAGCCAAGAGCAAAATGCAGTCTGATTTGGGACTTGGATCTTAGCCTGAGAAATCCAGGCGGCAAGACATGTCCAGATGGAAAAGCTGGTTCCGTTATTAAAGGGGAAACACATTTCTGCTTCGATATTGTCCTCCTTTAAAGGGGTTCATGTTTTGTGTCTACTGGATACAGCGACAAACAGAAGAAATGTGGTTCCTGAGAAGAGGGAGTTTTGCTATCTAGCTGGGAGACCCCAAGAAAGATTTTTTTCCCCTTAATTATCTGGAACCTTCATTTCCCCATCTATCAAATAGAGGCCTTTCTCATGGAGCTTCCTGAGAGTCCACGGATGGGTGGCATGCACTCTTAAGACACCGGCACGAACAGCTTTGTTTAAATCTCTCCCCATGCCCAGGCAGAGAGTGGTCTACATCCTCTGTTTCAACATCTCATTTCTGAACAACTCAGAAGCTTACGCTCCAGCTCTGAATTTTAGTAACCCAGGTCGGGAGTACCTCTGAGTGTGAGGGTCTTTCCAGAACTTCAGCTTTAAAAGTCACATACGAATCAATTTCCAAAAGAGATCCTTAAAAGATAACACTCAAAGTCGATGAGCATGTTTTGAAATAGGCACTCCCATTACCCGCTGGCCAACTATGTAAATGTGGTACAACTTCTCTTTAAATCAATTTGGCAACACAAGTCAAGAACTGTAAAGCACCCGTTATCTGCTCACCTCGTCATTGTACTTCTGGGAATCTAGCATAAGGAAATAATGCAAATTATTTGTAAAAGCTTTCTGCATAAAGATGTTCATTGCTGCATTATGTTGCATGGCCACCAAAAAAAAAAAAAAAATAGGGGAAACAGCATTAAAAATGTGCAGCGGTGTCTCCCTTATCCTCAGTTTTGCTTTCCACGGCTTCCAGTATGCACAGTCAACCACAATCCAAAAATATTAAATAGAAAATTTCAGAAATAAACAATTCGTGAGTTTTAAATTGTGTGCCTTTCTGAGCAGTACGATAAAATCTCTCACCGTCCTGCTCCATCCTGCCCAGGATGTGAATCATCCCTTTAACCAACGTATCCACACTGCATACACTACACACCATCTCAGCTATCAGACTGGCTGTTGTATCGCAGTGCTTGTGTTCAAGTGGCCCTTGTTTTACTTAATAATGGCCCCAAAACACAAGAGTAGAGATGCTGGCAGTTTGGATGTGCCAAAGAGAAGCTGTAAACTTAATGTAGGTGTGTGTGCGTATAAGAAAAAACATAGTATATATAGGGTTTGCTGCTATCCGCGGTTTCAGCCATCCACTAGGGGTCTTGGAACATGTCCCCCACAGATAAAGGAGGACTGCTGCAGAGCACTTTTAATAACACTAGGAAGTGCTTCTCTTATAATATTAATGAAAACTGAATGCAAAATGGTACAGACGGTCAGTGTGGTTGCAGTTATGTTTTATATACTAAATAGAAGAATTATTAAAGCCATGATTAATAGACTTCAAGGGATGAGGGAATAGGCTTAAATATTCCATCTTGACACAAAAACAAGAGACTATAAAAATAAGTATCCAGAGCTATAAGGTATTAAAAATACATCAGTTTAGTTACACTTAAAATAATAAGATTAGATGGCAAAGTTTATTAATTAAATCTCAGAAAGTCAAAAAAGGAAAGTAAAATGAAATACATAGGGAAAAAATGGAGTTCCAGGAGGAGAGAAAATGGAGGAGAGAAAATCATCAAATAAAATATTCAGGAAAATTCCCCAGCACTGAAGAGCACGAATTTCCACATTGAAAGATTCTGTCAAGGGCCCAATCCAGCAGGTGGAGAGAGAGCCGCGTCAGAGCAGAACATGTGATATTTCAGCCTGCTAGAGAGAAAGAGAAGAATTGCAGAACGGAGTGGAAGCAGGATTGGACAAACTATCTAGAATCAAGATAGCATTAGACTTTTCAATAGCCACGCTGGATGCCAGGAAACTACATGACAATATCTTTGAAGTGCTGAGAGGAGATTATTTCCAGCCTGGAATTCTATATCCAGCCAAAATAGCAGTCAAGACTGAGGGTAGACTAACAATATTTTCAGACATAAAAGGTCTGTGAATCCTGTCCCGGAAACTACTAGAGGATGTGCTTCACTAAAAAAAGGAAGACCTGGGATCCGGGAAACAAGGGATGCAACACAGAAAGAAGGGATGCCCAAGGGGATGATGAAAGGAGATTCTAGGGTGACAGCAGGCCTAGAGAGCATCCAGACAGCCCGAAGCAGAACAGAGAACTCCAGGAGGGACATCTCTAAGAAGATAACGATGGAATATGTAATATTTAACATATTAAGAGGAGATTTATGCTTCTGGCAGCGCCTGAGAGAATACATTAGTGATAGAAAACCTAAACAAATTGAAAAAGAGATATTTATTCCAAGGCATTTTAATATAGTATAAAACATAATTTGACTTGGAATAATATTTAAATAGTATAATAATGTAAATATGAAACATTTATCTAATGAAGACATGAATAGTTTGAGAAGATAAAAATGTGGAAAGGAGCCATGCTGTTAAAGAGAGTTAAGTCTCCAACTTTTAAAGCAGGAAGTCAAGTAATTAAAAACTAAAACTGAAAAAAAAATCAAGAAACGGTAGTATACACTGCTAGACATAAGGGGGCAAAGGCCAACAATAGCAGCCAAAATAAGAGGCGGGCGTGGAGGCATGGGACATAAACCAGGATGGCTCTTTTTCATAACAAGTCTTATTAACTTTGATTTTTTTTTTTAATGAGAAATTTTCAGAGTGGATGGCACCCGTGGTACCTGAGAAGTGTGGGACCCTGCAATTACACAGGTGTGGTTGACTCACAGAGAGCAGGGCAGGGAAGGGCGGGAAACGCCAAAGCGGGTTGAGACACAAGGGCCAAGCATTGGAGGGTGAAAGGAACATCACGGGTGCTTAAGCAGGGGCACCCTGATCACATCCTTGTTCTTGACCTTGACCACATTCTTGTTAAGAAGGTCATTAGGCAGAAATGGGAGTGGGAGAGATGGACAGCAAGAGGCCCCGGCAAGTAGGCTGTGGCCGGTTCTAGGGAAAGAGGAAGCAGCAGGTCTGAATGTGGCAGTGGCTGTGGGGATGACAAGGAGGGTGTGGGTGACGGGTATTTCCTAGGGGACTTGTCGGCACTCAATTCATAGGCTGAGGAGAATGAGGAAGAAGAAGTTGAGGAGGGTGATGAGGAGGAGCAGGTTGGGAGAAGAAGGATTCTAAGGACTCTGGCCACCATCCCCAAGGCAGAAGGCTCTCCTCCCACCATTCCACACAAAATTCATTGTGTGCAAATGTGAGGAGACAGGGGTGGGGCTAAGAGCTCAAGCATCGGTGTCTTTGGGTTAAAATACCTAAAAAGTTAGAGAGGTATAAAAGACAGGCGTGGACGTTGTAACTAGGCAGCCCTGGGTGCGAACCGCAGTCATGCCACTTGCATCAGTGTGACTTCATGCAAGTTACTTAACCTCTCTGAATCCCAGGGTTGTCTCCTTTCCAAAGCGAGCCTGACCCCACCCACCTCACAGAGCTGCCGGGAGGGTCTGAGGAAAGCACCTCTGTAACATGTGAGCTCTCCCCTGTCCTACATCCCACCTCCCACTCCTGAGACGGCATGGAGGACTTTCAAGAAGGGAGGTCCCCCCGTTGTGAGGTCCCAGAAGGTTCCCCTCCCATCAGTTCAAGAACAGGAACCACACAGGTTTGCATCAACCAGAAAGTCAGCTTTTATTAGCCCACCACCAGCAGAGGGGGAGGGGAGACAGCTGGGGACTGCGCTGGGAGAACAGGGGCCTGACCCAGGCCTTCAGGAATCGAAGCCGGCGGCGGCACAGGGGTCTCTGGCAGAGGCAGCTCAGTGCTTGGAGGTCTGGCTCTGGCTGAAGCTAGACGAGCTCTGCTCCTTGAGGATGGGCCGTGTCTGGTGGCCGGAGGATGAGGAGGAGAATACTGTGGGGGAGAAGAGAAGAGGTGAGAAATGCTCTTGGGTCTAAGCTGGTCCCACGTAGAGAGAAGGGAGGGCTGGGGGCTCTGGGGTGCCCAGAACTCTCCGAAGCCTTACCGTCTTGGGAAGAATAGCCATGGCCGGATAGTTTCTGGGAGAAGCTGTGGGGGAGAAAAGGCAGAGCAATTAGATAGGCTGGGAGCAGTAGGGGGCCGAAGGGTCCGCGGGGCAGGACTGGGGGACCCCGGCGCTCACTGGGCATCCTCGCCCTCCAGCAGGCGGCGGTAGGTGGCGATCTCCTGCTCCAGCCGTGTCTTCACGTCCAGCAGGATCTGGTACTCCTGGCTCTGCTGCTCCATCTCACAGCGCAGCTGGGCCAGCTGCTCCTCCACGCTGCCGATCAGCCCCTGGATCTGGGACAGCTGCATGCAGTAGCGGCCTTTGGTCTCCTCCAGGCTGCCCTCCAGGGATGCTTTCTGTGAGCAAGAGAGAAGAAGGGAGAGTCATCGAAGGTGGTCACTGCGATCCCTCCAGGTCTCTGGGCATGCTTCCTGTGAGGTGCATAGCTTTGCGGCCCAGCCGGGCTATTGATAGGCCAGACGACAAGGAGAAGAGTTATTCCACCATGCTGGGCCTTAATTTCTCCATCTACATAGTGGGTACAATAATCCCTCAGTCCCACTCCTGGGGACTGTATTGCGGCAGGGCTCAGGTGGTGCTGGCCATTACTGGTGACTTGGAGGCTGGGGCTGGACCAGGTCCTTCATACCATGCTGAGCTGGGACTGCAATTCGATCTCCAGGCCCTGGAGCACCCTCCGGAGTTCCGTCACCTCGCTGCGGCTCGTCTGCACCTGTTCGCTGTTAGAGGCTACTTCTCGGTTCAGCTCCTCGGTCTGAGGTGGGAAAGGAGAGCGGCAGGTGTGAGGCACGGCAGAGGCACCCACCGGCTGGGAAGTTCTTCAGAAGGGCTGAGGACCTGAGCCCCACCTTGCTCAGGAACCAGGCCTCGGCGTCCCTGCGGTTCTTCTCAGCCAGCTGCTCGTACTGGTCACGCATCTCATTCAGGATGCGGCTCAGGTCCACTCCAGGGGCGGCATCCATCTCCACGTTGACGTCCCCGCCAGTCTGACCCCGCAGGGCTAGCATCTCCTAGGAAGGGATGGCGGGAAGTGGTCAGGTCAGCTGCTCCCTTTCCTGACCCCAGGTGCCTCTGCAACCCCACTGAACCGGCAGGGACCTCACCTCCTCATGGTTCTTCCTCAGGTAGGCCAGCTCCTCCTTCAGGCTCTCGATCTGCATCTCCAGGTCGGCTCTGGCCAGGGTCAGTTCGTCCAGCACCCTGCGCAGGCCGTTGATGTCGGCCTCCACGCTCTGGCGCAGGGCCAGCTCATGCTCATACCTGGCAAGACAGAGGTCAGGGCATGAGGTTCCATCCGTGAGGCTTCTGAAGCTCAATACCTGCTGGTCCTCTGGGATAAACAGCCCCACTGCTCGCTCCCTGCCCTCAGCCCACTCCACGGCTGCTCACTTGGTCCTGAAGTCATCGGCTGCCAGCCTGGCATTGTCAATCTGCAGAATAGGCTGAGCGTTCTCGATGGTGGCTGCAATGATCTGCAGAGGGGGGTAAAAGACAGGAGGCCGGGTTAGCCAAGATCCTGCTGCTCAGGGGTGAAGTGCACAGAGAAGAGAAAGGAGCTTCCCCAAATTGGGGGGTCGCCCGGCTGACGGGTCATTCCCTGTGCTCCCCCAGCCATCCTGGGGTGCCTTCTCCACCTAGTTCAGGGTATGTAGGAGATGCACCCCACCTCTCCCACCACCCACCCCATTCTGGACCCAAGGCTGGGAGATGCCGAGGGTGCCATGTAAAGAACACTTGCAAGGAATAAGAGAACAGGGGTCCAGGCTCAGCTCAGACACTTAGATGCTTATAAAAGACCTTCTGCTACCAATTCTCTGAGTGGCCCTTGGCTACTCCTCCAGGGCCAGCTTATAAAATGGAGATGCTAGCAAGTAAGTGGTTTTCCTAGGGCCCCTGCACGCATGACCTCTCTCCGTGCTGCACCCATGTGGCCCACCCACCTTGTTCCTCAGGTCCTCGATGGTCTTGAAGTAGGGGCTGTAGTCCTTGACCTCGTTGGGCCTCTGCCTCTGGTACCAGTCGCGGATCTTCACCTCCAGGTCAGTGTTGGCCTCCTCCAGGGCGCGCACCTTGTCCAGGTAAGAGGCCAGGCGGTCGTTGAGGTTCTGCATGGTCACCTTCTCATTGCCAGAGAGGAGGCCGCCATCGAAACCGCCAAAGCCAGCACCAAAGCCACTGCTGAAGCCACCACCAAGGCCACCACCATAACCTCCGCCAAAGCCGCTACCCAGGGCCCCACCAAAGCTGCTGCTGCTGCTGAAGCCGCCACCATAGCCACCTCCCAGCCCACAGGCTCCTCCAGAGGAGTAGCGGGAGGAGGAGACGGACAGGCCCCCGTAGGCACTGGGGGCCCGGCAGGACCCTCCGGCCAGGACGGAGGACATGCGGCTGGAGCCACCACCGATGCCACAGGAGCCCTTCATGGAGCTGGAGGAGGTGAACTGGCGGCTGCAGGTGGTCATGATGCTGAGGAGGGAGGTGAGCAACTGAGCGAGTGGCGGAGAGAAGAGAAAGGTGCTCAGGGAGGCTGGGAGGATGCTGTGGCTGCCTCAGATTCCAGGCACCTTTATATGCACCTGGGAAAGGTGGGGCCCTTTCAACTGCTGACTCCGGGTTCCCCTCGGGTTTCATCACTCCAGGTCCCGTCCAACTCCCCACTCCGGATTACTCAGCCCAGGGTCGATTCACTTCGCTGTGCTGCTCGGAGTTCCCACCCAGCTTTGGGGTGGTGTGGGGCTGAGAGAAAATACACAAAAACGAGTCAGTCGTGACTCAGGCTGGGCGACGGGAATCAGGCTTCTGTTCCTGGAGCCTGAGGGGCCAGCAGGGCCGTGGCACAGGCGGCCGTGTGGCGGCTGCGTCCCCAGGCAGTGAGTCAGCCCACAGAGGACTCCCTGCCCCACGGTGACAGCCTCGGTTGAAACAGCCTCTGTGATGCCATCCCAGGGCTGTCTCGGGATGCCCCTGTAGGGATCCTACATGCCAGGCTCTGCTGAGTTCATGGCCTCACTCTGCTTTGCCTGCTGTGTGACCACCTACAGGCCCCTCACCTACCCACTCTGGGCCTGTTTCCCCTCAGTTAAGTGACAAAGTTGGACTGGGTGATCTTGGGGAGTCCTTTCTAGTTCGAAAAATTTTATGCCTCTCTCCCTTACCGGATTCAGTCTACTTTCCCAGGCTGCCTTGAGCCCCCAGGACTTCCAGAAGTGGCATGTACCATGGAACCAGCAGGCACTTCAGAGCCAGACAGGGGGTAGCTCGAATCCCCACTCTGCTCCTGACAGGCTGCATGGCTTAGGCAGTCCTCTGGCCCCTCTGGGCCTCAGTTTTCTCATCTGTAAAAAGGGAGGACATACCACCAGCCAGAGAGGAACATGCATTAAAGACCCTGCTGTCCTCTCCCCCCATGGCCAGCCCTGACCCTCAGCCTCCCCATCCTTTCTCTCCAGCACGGCTGCCCCTCCCCTACTTCCTCACACCCACTCCATTCTCTGACACCTGCCTCTCACATCCTGCCCTCTCCCCTGTACCCCCACTCTCTCACCCTTTGAGTGGCCCACCCCCCAATGCATTGCTCCACCTAATTACCAGTTCCCGGTGTAAAGTGTGATGAGAATGAGCCCCTGTTCTGCCACCAGTACCATGAGTGACCCCTGACCCCACCATATGACCCCACCAAGTCCCCATACTGTCTCCGGGGCTCAGTTCCTAACAGGTTTTTCTCTGGTGTTCACAGATTCCTGACTGGGCTTCAAAGCTTCATTCGTTCGGTCAAGAGAGGGGAGAAGGTGGCTCTCTGGTCACTTGCCATGCTCAGGGATTGTACAGAGCACCCTGCATGTGCCACGTGGTTCTGTGAGGGGCCTATTCCTCTCACCAGTTCACAGACTAGGGAGCTGGAAGGGTAAGGGGCTTCCCAAGACCCCAGTCGATGGGGAGCTGAGGTTTGAGCCCCTGTGTGTTTGCTTGCCCAGCACAAGTGCTTTCCACCATCCTGAACCACTCTCTCAATGTGTCTCCAGCATACACACTGTCTTAAATTCATCCTGTGACAGGGAGAGGAGAGGGGGGCAACCAGAGAGAGTGATTTGCCCAAAGTCACTAGTCCAGGACTAGAACCCAGAGCTCGGGCTGTCTCCCATGGCACCTGGTAGATAGGGGCCAGGTGTGTCCATTCCCATCTCCTTCCCCATGGTACCTAGATGGAGCTATGTGCATGGTGGGAGTGACCTTGCCCCAAGGGCTAGAAACAGAATTGGGGGATCTGGACCCCAAAACAGAAGCCTCCACGGAATGGTCTTAGAGGTGCCCCCCAGAGCTGGCAACGGTCCTTGTTCTGAAGTGCCTCTGTGAAGTCGAGAGGAGCCGAGAGAAGGCTTGCCTCAGCCTGAGCTCTGCTGGGTGATACCACCTCAAACCCTGGGGCAGGAAATTCTCTGCCTCAGCATGACCAGAGCGCTTTGGTACTGCCACATCGCGTCCTGTCAGTCACTTTGCTCGTGGGCACAGGGCCCAGAGGTAGGAGCGGAGCTTGTGCCGAGCGCATGCCTTCAGCACTAGGCCTGGGAGAGAGGATCTGATGCTCCCTTCCCCCAACCCCCAAAACAGGCAAAGGGGTGCTGAAATCTTGGACAAAATTCCTACTGTCCCAGGTGTCAGGATGGGCCTGAAGTTCAGGTCCAACCACAGATTCATCACCCTCACAACTAGAAATGACCCTTGAAGCCCCCAAAGGCCACCAAGCCCCAACCAGAGAGTGAAAGAATTGTCCCGGGTTACACAGCTTGGAGGCAGAGGAGTGAAGACTCAAACCCAGCCCTGGCACCCTAACCGAGGTACACACCGACTCTCCCAGTGTCCCCGGGAGCTGTCCTTCTCTGTCCCGGCACACTGTCCACCTCCTTTCTAATTGGATCGCTGCCCCTCCCCCATTCCCGGGGGAGTACTGGCCCATCCCTGAGGGTCCAAGGAGTTGCACCAAGGAAATCGCCTAACGAACCAGCAGTCAACACCACAGACCAAGCACCCACTGCATGCCCCAGCACTCGGGGTGTAGGGCCTGGGAAAGATGTGACACGGTCTCTGGCTTTGGAACTCATCATCTGACCTAGAGAGAAAACTAAGGGGGGAATACGGCACCGGGTGCAGGAACCCTGAGGTGCTCAGCCAGAGGGATGGATGCAACTGGGTGAGTGTTACCAACTCTGAGCCCCAGAAGTAAAGGAAGGGGCTACTTCTGAGGTCCTCTTCAGAAGGTGCCCAGAGCAACCAGGGGCAGCTACAGCCGGGCCTCAGAAGATCTGAATTGGCAGAGAAGGGGGTGGGAGGGGCATTTCCTCCATTACACCTGCTCCAAGGTTGCCAAGAGCAGAATCACCAGGTCTGATGGGCACAGAGCACTGACTCCCACCCATCTGGCAACCTCCCAGGCAGTGGGTTCCTTTCCCCACCTGGCCTCTCTCCTCTCTCCTCCACCCGCCCTACCTCGGGCGTGAGGTCATCTCATTCCAGAGTTGGCCAGAAAATGTCATTGGCCGGTACCACGCCTCGACTTGCTGTGATTCCCAAACAAGACTGATCACCAGTATCCCATCCAGCTCCCTGGGCACCGCTCCGGCCCACGGCATCAGCATCTCCAGGATGAACCTGGCCCTGGCAAAGGTCCGCTGGTGACCAGCCAGGCCCTGGGGGGAGAGGGCAGGAGAAGGAGTCCCCAGGGAGACAGAAGGGAGAAAGGAGGCTGCCGCTGGGCCCCCAGCCTCCGTGGGAGCCAGAGCCATGGGCTTCGGGGCAGGATGAAAAGAGAAGAGCCTGAACAAGCCGGGACAGAGCAGCCTGGAATCAGGCAAGTGGGAGCCAGGTGTTGAGCAAGCCGTTCGGCCTCTCTGAGTTTCAATGTCCTTCTCTGGGAAAAAGGGAGATCAGCACGACTTCACAGGCACGTTAGAGACGGAATAAATAAAGCACTGGCGCAGACAGGTGGCCATACTGCATTTATTCACAGATATTTATGAAGCACCTACTATGCATGCTTGGGTGCAAAAACACACACACACAAAAAAAGAGAGAAGCCCTGGGGGCTTCCCATCTGGTGGGGAGAGAGGGGGCAGAACAGTCCCGATATCATGCGCTCAGGCTGCGATGGGGTGAAGGGGCCAGGAGGGAGGGGCAGGCGCTCTGGGAGTGAACATATGTCCCTGATCCAGGCTCTGGACCCATGACTAGTCCCCGGATCTGGGTGAATCAGTGAGTGCCAAGCCCGCCTTAGGCAGTCCCCTACCCTCCCGCATGTTAACGTCCTCCTTCCCAAGGGTGGGAGCTGTCACAGCCCTTCCCGATGGTCTGCTCCCAGGGGTCCGTGGCTGGGTGAAGCCCAGTTACGGCCTCAGCCCTGTGCCTGACGGCAGAACTGTCCTGGCTCAGGTCCCTCTGTTGTCCTCAGCCACCCACACGGAGCCTAGGGCGGCACCAGGGGACCAGCACTGCATGGGGTCTGAGGGAGTGCATGTGCCCCTAGGCTGAGGTCCATCAGGGTTCCCACAGACCCCCTGCACCTGGCCACTCTGCCCTGTGGCCCCCACCTGCCCAGGCCTGGGCTGGGCACTTCTGGAAAGGGCGGGGCTTCCCTCTCTGGGCCCAGGACCGTCTCCTGCAGAACCCCAACCCCAGCACAGCGACCACTGCCTCTCCTGGCTTAGCTCTCAGCACGCCTGGCTTCTCCCCCGCGATTGCCTCTTGAGCCACACACATCACCCACCAACTTTGTGGGCAGCGGCTTCTTTCTCAGCAGAGGGGTGGCTTTTCTCCAACCGGACCCCTCCTCAGCCACCTCATCAGTAGGAGGGGACCCCTGGGGTTTGAGGGAGAGGACCGCTGCCTGGGAGCCTGGGGTTGGGCAGGAGTTACGCTCCTGGCTCCTCTTCCCAGCACAGCCGCCTCCCCTTTGGCACCTGCTCCACCCCTAACGTGCCGGGCTCCAGGCAAAGGCTGAGTCACTGCTTCTCGGAGCCTCAGTGTCCCCATCCACACAATGGGGCGCCTCTTCCCAGAGCCTTCTTGCTTCCTGGGATGATTGTTCAAATAAATGAGATCACCCTCCAGATGAGCCACCCCCGGCCCAGGGCTGGTTCTTCTGGTTGTGGCGGAATGTGCCGCGGGGCACTGGGGGGCACAGTGCCTCCATCCTTGCCCTGACAGCTGTTCAGACGGCCGAGAGGCGCCAGCCTCAGATGGAGCGAAACCTGCACAGCCAGCCGGCGTCGCGGGCTCCGTCACCGCTGCAGGCACTGCAGCTCACTGCCCTCACCATCCCCAGGATCGGGGCCAGGACTGTTAGCTGGGGTTCACCCTTCACGGATTGTGGCTTCTAAAGTCCAGAGACAGCCTGGACCTGCCTCAAGTCCCCACACCCAGCTGCTCATTTCATACACAGCCACCCCTCCCAGCACTCCCCCCCCACACACACACACACTATGCCAGGCCTAGGGAGAAGGTGCAGATGGGATTGTTCCCGCCCCTCCCTGCCCCAAGCCCCACCCTCAGTCTCCAGGGACCAGGAGAGCTCAGACGTTTGGATGCCCTGGTCCGATTCTGCAGCAGACAGTCCCAGGCTCACCAGTGAATTAGGGGAAGGAGACACTCCTTTTCTCATTTACCCCTTCCACCTAACCCCACTTTTTAAAAAAAAAAAAAAAAAACGCAGGAAAGCAGGCCTGCTCCACCCAGTGGTTTCCGGATTTACTCAAAGGCTAACTTCCAGGTATCGGGTTCCTCCCCAACTGCTCATCACAGGCCACCAGAGTGAAAGGAGCTGGGGCCCAGAGGGTCCTGGGAGTGGTTTGGGCAGGGCCGCCCCTGCCCCCTTCCCCAGGATGCAGTTTCCCACTTGCCCCCACGTCCAGGCTGCTGGAATCCAGTGAGGTAGTGCTGCTTCCCAGGCACAACTCACACCCGCCACCCCTGCCGCCAGCAACCCCATCCGGAGCTACAGCTGGCCATTTAAGGAAACATCCCTGAGAAAGGCCCCACTTTTCTCCCCCAGCTGCCCGGGGTCCGCAGCCTTCTCTAGAGGTGCAGGTCTCCCGTTCATACTCCTGGGGTGAGGCACTGAGGGCCCTAACCACCCAGCCTGCCTCCTCTCCCACCCACCCTGTGCCTCTCCCAAAAGGACTCTGACTCTCGTCCTTGCCCACCCCCAGCCCCTCTCAGAGGAGGAACCTTGAGGAGTGATTAACTAGATGCATCATCCTTTGGGACTCTGGCTCCGCGACCTGAGCTCTTTTTGTCCATTTATGGATGAGAAATGAGGCTCAGCAAGGGGAAGTGACTGCCCATGGTCACAGACCTACTTATAAGACAAGAAGTGGCCACTTTAGACCCCCCATTCGCTGACCTCACCCTGGGTCTGGCACGGGACCACCCTCCCTCGGATCACCGGCCCTTGGGAGATGCAAAGCGCCCACCCACACAAGCTCTGCGCAGACCTTCTCTTTCCTCTGGTCTAAGATGACCCTGACCTCTAAGTCAGCAACAGCGGGTGTCACCAGTCTCCTTCCCCTGCTCCCATCGGTTCCTCCCCACCCTCGTCATTCACCCATCCTTCACGAGGGTCCACCTCACAAGCAGGACGCATTCCACATCTGAGTCAACGAGCTTTATTGGTCAGGCAGTGGGGTACAGGAAAGGCATTGAAAGCCGGGGGAGGGGGCGGTTGGGGCTGGGAAGGCCAGAGGCTGCAGGGCTGATGAGGGGCCCTGGGGGGCTGGCCAGGGGAGCAGAGTCCTTAGCGGGTGGTCTGGTGGACCTGCTCGCGGGAGGAGATGACCTTGCCATCCTGGACCTCTTCCACAATGGTGCGCACCTGGCGGGTGGTCACAGCTGCAGGAGACAGACACTCCGTGTGAGCAGGGGCCGAGAGGCTCAGCCCCCAGCCCCTGAGTGGAGCCAGCCCTCTCCCCTATAGACACTTGGTGTCCCTGCCTCCGTCAGCCCCTCAACATCACACCCCCTCCTCTGTCCCTCTGGCCCTCGCCTCTTTCTCTCTTCCATCTTGTCCTTATGCTGGGGCACCTGTATGAGTCTTCCTTCCCAGATGGGTGGAAGTGATGCTGACCCCCATGTCCTCAGCAAGAGAAGCCTCATGCACACTGGGTGCTCCCCAAAGTAGTGTCTATCTCCATTTCTCTGCAGTCCTCAGGGTATGGACTATGCTCCTGCCTCCCCGCATCAGACTGGACTCTCCAAGATAAGAACCTGGTCCCCATTACCCCCACAGACTAGGTACCCCAGGGCTAGTATCTTATCTTCCCCATCAGGCTGAGATCTGCTGGTCAAGGACCAAGTCCCTTTCTCCCATCAAACTAGAGCCCAGAGACAGGACTACTTTTGCTCACCTGCAGGGCCTCCGAACAAAGATCAGGAGGCCATGTCCCTTTCTCCCCAACAGATAAGAGTCTCCAGAGCTAGGACCATATCTCCCCCATCAGACTAGGAACTCCAGGATAAGGGTTAACTCCCTGCCCCGCCTCCCATCAGACTAGACAGTATGTCCTTCATCTGATTCTCCTAAGCATCAACCCTGAGGCCTAAAGATCATTTACTGGAACTCCCAGGGAGCAGTAAGGTACAGGTAGGTGATACCCCTCCCTCAGCTACCAAGATCCTTACGTTCTTTGGGCTTGTACTGAATCAGGCTGCAAAGAAAACAGAGAGAGGGAGATTAGTTGTGGGTCTCAGAGCCCCACCCCCACCCCAGGCCCATAAGCCTGGACCCAGGCACCCCACGCACTGGGCATCCTCGCCCTCCAGCAGGCGGCGGTAGGTGGCGATCTCCTGCTCCAGCCGTGTCTTCACGTCCAGCAGGATCCTGTACTCCTGGTTCTGCTGCTCCATCTCGCAGCGCAGCTGGGCCAGCTGCTCCTCCACGCTGCCGATCAGCCCCTGGATCTGGGACAGCTGCACGCAGTAGCGGTTCTCGGTCTCTGCCAGACTGCCTTCCAGGGATGCTTTCTGCAGGAAGATGGAAGGAGCCGGGGTCAGCAATGGTGCTCAATGTCCCTCCGGGGCCCTGAGCCCACCCCCGGCCTGGCAGCCGCCCTACCATGCTGAGCTGAGACTGCAGCTCGATCTCCAAGGCCTGCACCGAGCGCCGGAGCTCGGAGATCTCACTCTTGCCGCTCTGCACCAGCTCGCTGTTGGTGGCCACCTCGCGGTTCAGCTCCTCTGTCTGCAGACAGGACCCAGGACAGTGCAGCATGAGCCTAAGATCCCTTCTCCAAGTCGGACGACCCCCCTCCATGCCCTTTATAGGCTCAGCCCACGGCCCACTCTGTGCCCAGACAGGCACCTGGGGCTCTTCCCACTCCCCATGATACCCCTGGCCTTGACCTCCCCTGGACCACGTGACCAGGTCAGTGCTTTCTCACCAGCTATCCACTTCCCAAAGCCCAAAAACCTTTGAAATGATGTTAATTTTATCTTGAATCCCTATAAGTGGAAAGCACGGGAATAAGAAACTTGAGAACTTGCCAGGAGAGCAGTAACCTGGCCTCTTGTGCTCGTTCCTGAGGGAAGGGTGGAAGCTCCTGGGGTCTTTGCCCTCTGGCTTTATTCCCGAGTGGGGCTCCCCAGCCACCCCCAGATCCTAGCTTTAGCCAAGTCCCAGGCCTGTAGATGCAGTGGGTGAGCCTGGGGTCCATGCGACTCGCCAAGGAGAGGGGCCCCCAAGATGCCCAGTGCCAGGCTTGCTGTCTGGACTCGGTCCTTACACCCATCTCTTGAAAGAGGCCTCTGGCCCACAGCAGCCCCCACCTTGCTGAAGAACCAGTCCTCGGCGTCCTTGCGGTTCTTCTCCGCTATCTTCTCGTACTGGTCGCGCATCTCGTTCAGGACGCGGCTCAGGTCCACGCCAGGGGCGGCGTCCATCTCCACGTTGATCTCACCACCCACCTGGCCTCGCAGGGCGTTCATCTCCTGTGGAGGAGGGGGACTGTGGCGTGGGCATCTGTGGCCGTCCTGCCCTCTCACTCCCACACAAGCTCTCCGGGCCCCTCCCAAGGACCCCTTTCTCATTCCACCTGTCCTGTAGCCTCTGACCCTCCCAATGACTTTTATTCACCTGCTCCGTATGGGTTCTTCCTCCACCATCAGACTGGGGGCTCCCTGAGGGCAGGTTCTGTGTCCCTCCCATTAGACTGAGGGCTTCCAAAACTACAATCTCATTCTTAGGCCTGTCCCCCAGAACATCCCCTCTAATTTCCAAACTTTTACATAAGACCCAGATTCAACAGTTTGAGCTGGGAGAAGGAAGAGACCTCCTCTTATCCCCTGACCTCCTGGGGGAGGCCAGAGCAGGCAGAAGAGGTCTCTCTGGGCCCCTGGGAGGTTCCCCAGATTCAGGAAAGCTGGAAGGAGGCTGCTCTGCTGCTTGGCTCCAGGCCCTCGGGATCAGGGCTCCACAGACAGGGCAACCTTATAAGGTGACCAGCCCTGAAGCACCTGCTCTATACTCTTCCCTTGATCTCAGCCTTGGCTCAGCCCCAGATCCCTGCCTCCCACTCCACGGCCTCTTCGACCTGCTCCTCCTCCCTCTCACCTCCTCGTGGTTCTTCCTCAGGTAGGCCAGCTCCTCCTTCAGGTTCTCAATCTGCATCTCCAGGTCGGCTCTGGCCAGGGTCAGCTCGTCCAGCACCCTGCGCAGGCCATTGATGTCGGCCTCCACGCTCATGCGCAGGGCCTGCTCCGTCTCAAACCTGAAACAGAAACCAGAAGCTTCAGTTTCAATGCTCAGACTGGCAGGTCCAGGTCCTGGCCAGCACCTCGACTTGTGAGGGATGATGAGAAGATGGAATGGAAGCACATACCAGCCCCAGGGCCCTGAGACCATACAACTTCCTAATTCTCTCCTCTCTGCCTTCTACTTCCCCTCCCTCTCTTTCATCATCTGCCTAAACCCAGCGACCTTCAGAATTTGCTACACCCTGGACAAAGAGGTAGATGCTCCCACCCCGGCTCCTGGCCCATGCCACAAGCAGCTGAGGAGTCCTAGGGTGGAGGGGGTGCCCCCCAGTTCCTTTCTAGCTCACGGAGAAAGGCTCACTTGGTGCGGAAGTCATCAGCAGCCAAACGGGCATTGTCGATCTGCAGCAGGATACTGGCGTTGTCCACAGTGGCTGTGAGGATCTGGGGAGGTAGGAGAGTAGTCAGGTCACTGGGTAGGGGTAGCTCAGCCCAGGTCAGGGTTCTGGGATGGGTCTTCCTGCCTGGAGGCCAGGATGTGGCTGTCTTCTCCAAGAAGGCTCCCTTCCCACCCGGCCTTTCCCCTCTACTGTGCTGCAATTGTTGACAAAGGTGAAGCCAGCAGGAGTCTGATGCGCTGAAACTTGCCTCCTGTTCCCCCAGGATCTGCCTCCCCCAACACAGACCCCCATGCCAGGCTCTGCCTTAAACCAGAGCAGGGAGTTCTCAGGATGAGGATTCAGGAGAGCCAGAAAATGGGAGGGTGCTCCCGGGGCAGAAGCTGTTCCAGAATCCCAGAAAGGAGAGGGGATGTGGGCAACCCCCTCATTTTACAGCTGGGGAGATGGTGCCTCTGAGGGGCTCCCCCAAGAGGAAAACTAAAAGAGACTTCACTGAAGAGTAGCTTCAAAACAGAAGTCATGAGTCCCGCTAAGCACTAGCCTGGGGATCCAGCAGACATCAGTCCCCTCTCCCCAGGTTTGCTCAGCCCTCGCTCTTGAGGGGGCAGGAGGAGGGATGGGGAAGGCAGAAAAATCCCCAAGTAAAGCTCAAGAGGCCTCCTAAGGTCCCACCCCTTCTCTTCTGCCTCTACCACCCTGTAACAGGCGTCATCAGGTACTCACTCAGACCCCTTACTCCACCATTGCCCCAAATCCCCATGTCCCTCTAAGGAGAAAGATGCCCATGTACCTGGCAGCCTCATGAGCCTAGCCCCCCACATGCGTCCACTTGCCTTATCCTATCACTACACGAGGTGGCAAGAAGCTCTGTGATGAGGAAACTGAGGCTCAAAGGAGCTGCACGAGGCCTGATTGTCCCTGACCCAGGCTGCGGCCCCCTAAAAAGGGTGACGTAGGTACGTAGCAGCCCCAAGGTGGGTTCCCAAAGGCCAAGCCAGAGCCAAGCTGTCCTTGGCTCCCTGAGGCCGGTGACAGCACCCCCCCCCCCCACCCCGCAAGGCTCAACTCCAGGTCTTGGGCAGGAGATGGAGAAGGAGAGGTCATGCCCCCACAGGCCCCTCCCACCAGCGGGCCCTGCCTTGTTCTTCAGGTCCTCGATGGTCTGGTAGTAGTGGCTGTAGTCGCGGGCCGGGCCCGGGGCCTGCTTCTGGTACCAGTCGCGGATCTTCACCTCCAGCTCCGTGTTGGCCTCCTCCAGGGCGCGCACCTTGTCCAGGTAGGAGGCCAGGCGGTCGTTGAGGTTCTGCATGGTGGCCTTCTCACCTCCTGCTAGCAGCCCATCAACACCTCCAAAGCTGCTGCCATAGCCACCACCAGAGCCAAAGCTGTAGCAGCTGGAATAGCTGCTGCCCCCGAGGGCACTGCCTAGGCCGCCGGCCGACCCCAGCCTGCAGGAGCCGGCACCCAGGCTGCCAGACAGTCGGCAGGAGGTGCGGGATGAGCCACCCCCCAGGCCGGATGAACCTTTGATGGAGCTGGAGGAAGTGAACTGGCGGATGGTGGTGGTCATGGTGGCGGCAGCAGCAGGCAGGTGAGCGCAAAGCAAATGAGCTCTAGAGGAAAGAGGTCTAAGTGCGTGTGGCTGCCGGGGCTCGCCCGCCGCCTCCTTTATAAGCCGAAAAGTGGGCGGGCGGAACGATTACAATAGGCTCTATCCTCTGTTTTCATTCCCTTGGGCTTTCATCACTGCCCGGCAGCCTGCCAGCTCCCAGGTGGCTGTGGGCCCCCCTCCTCCCACCAGAGGAGCTTTGCCTCATTTCTCCAAACCCCCGTGCTGGGTGACTACATGTGTGTGTGTGCGTGTCTCTGGTCTCAGGCCCATCACCTGTGATTCAGGCAGGCCCTCCAGCTATGCTTTCCCATGACCTAATACGGAGAAGAAGGGAGGCAAAACGTCACCATCACCAGGCCCTCCCAGGCCCGCCTGGACCCTGTGTCTGGTGGGGAAACAGGTTAGGGAACCAGGCAGCCCCAGCCTGAGGTTACTCTCCTTCATGACACACCACAACACACGCAGTCCTGGCCCGGGGCTGGGTACTGGGGAGACAGTGAGAACGAAGCCCCAATCCCACCCTGAAAACTGGACCTAAACCCACCTCAGATGATCCCCCTATTTAACAGATAAGGAAAGCGGGGCTTGAGGGAAATCCTGTCCCACTGCCCCACCTACCTGCAATTTTAGTGTATGTGCTGCTGAAGTGAGTACCCCACCTACCTGCCAACCTGGGCTGGCAGGGCTTTACGGGTCATCCCCCATGCCACAGCACCAGACCCGTCCCGGGGACCCCAGGCACATGGGGCCCCCTCTGCACAGCCTTGACCCCAAGGAAGCACTTCTGGGATATCAATTCCATTTGGCCAGTTTTCTGAACTGCCGCATCCCTGGATTCCCTGGTGACAAATCTTTTCCTACCTCCCTCTAACAGATGTTGGGCGACTAGGGAAAAATCATGGGCACAGGTGGGAAAAGAGGAGCTTCGCTGCAAGATGGGGAAATGGCAGCTGGGAGGGGAGCATTGTGATACAAGGAAACTGGGAGAACTGAGGGGCATCCCCTCCTCCAGGCTCCTTACCCTTTCTACACCCCAAGAGGCCTCAGAGTGAGGCAAGGGGCATATACCTCAGGTCCCAGGCAGCTGAAACCTAAAGGACACTGCTCAAGAAGAGGGTCTTCCTGAGACGCCCCCTCCGCAACAGCCTTCCCCAGAGGCCCCACCCACTCCTCTGACAGGACCTCTCAGGATGTGCCCTGAGCCTCCCTACAGCCCCACCCTGCCCTGCCCACCGCCCCAGCCAGGCCCTGGGTCCCAGGGTCCCAACAGGCTCACTGGGCGGAATATGGTCGTGTCGCAGACTGCCAGTGGCTTCTACTCCCCAGACAAGCCCAGACAGCCCAGCCAGCAGCTGAGAGAGATTCCCCAACAGCCTGGCAGCTGTCAAGCCACCAAAGAAAACAGGATGCCCCCCACGCTCACATGCACAGCGGCCACCCCGCCCCACACACACACCCCCGAGCTGGGCAGAGCCAGTCTGCTTTCCTGGGCTGGCTGTACTGCTGCCACCTCCTCTCACCCATCAATGTCCTGGGCCACTCCCTTGGAAAAGCCCCTCCCTGCCCAGCCCCTCTCCCTCTGATTTTGAACCAGACCTGCTCAGGCTGAGGCGAAAGTTCCCCTACAACAGGCGTGGTTCCCTCGGACAGCCCAGGGGCCCTCCCAGCAGCCAGCCATAAGCAATGGGGACCCAGGGGCTGATTCTTAGGAACTTTCCCAGCTTGTTGGGCTGTCCCATTTCCCCCCACGCCCCACCCTTGATCCCTCTCCTCCACCCAGGCCTGAATGGGGTGAGTAGAACAGGTCAGCAGCTGACAAGCACCACCCAAGCATTCAACAAACTCTCCTCCTCCCCCAGTCCCTCAGCCCACACTGCCCCAAGCCAATGACCACACCAGATCACACAAGGCATTGAACTTCAGGCAAAGCTTTAATAGTGTGCACTGGGGCAGACCCAGGGGGCCCCCTCAGCGAGGGGCTGCAGGAAGCAGATACAGAAAGGCAACAGCTCTTGGGCAGTGGCCCAGACAGGCACTCGGGGGTCAGCAGTAGCATGCTAGGAGCTGGAGGCGATGGCTGCCCCGCGGCCTTCGCGGCTGGGCTGTTGCAAGAGGAAAGGGTCCTCAGTGGGTGGAGCGATGGACTTGCTCTCGAGAAGAGACCACCTTGCCGTCTTGGACCTCCTCCACGATGGTGCGTACCTGGCGGCTGGTCACTGTGGGTGTGAGCAGTAGAGGGGGTGCAGGGGACCTCAGGCTGGAGCCTCTCCCCCAGGCTTCCACACGGGAGGGTCCTCAGCCTCCCCCACCCGCTCTGGGCAGGATGGGGCAGGCCCTTACCTTCCCTGGTGGGCTGCGAGGCCTGGGACAAGGAGTACTGGGTGGCCAGGCTGCAGAAAGGAAGAAGAGAACCTGTCAGCCCAGGGGGGCCCACTAGGAACCCAGCCCCCTGGGAGCAAGAGCAGCTGGGGGAGCCCAGGGCCAGGGGAGAGAGGTCCCAGCAAGTCAGAGAGAAATCACAGCTGGGAGTGCATGGAAGAGAACGGCAACCACAAGGGTCAACGGGCACGGGCCCAGTGGGAAAGCAGACACCCCAACCAGGGATTTACAAAAAGAAGCTGAGCAAGTGGTTTTTCTCTATCCCAAAGGGTCCAACAAATAGACTCAATTAAAGCAGGAGAGACGGTGGTTAGACTGCAGGTGGGCTTCACTACCTCCAGGGAGCAGCAAAGCTGGAACGTACCACTAAGCATGAAGATTCTGAACGTTCGCAGCCCCTTAGAGTGAAGCCCCGCTCTGCCTTCCTGCCGACCGCTCGGCATCCCATCCCGGGTCATAGCATCACCAACGACACAGTCATCGACAGCCGAAACCCAGGGTTATCATGCGTGCTCACTCGACATTTACTGAGTCCCGCCTGCAAGCCACGCTCGCCCCCGCATCCAGGCATCCGGCCCTGCTGTTTTTCACTGAAACTCATGCCCGTGGTGCACCACCTTCCTTTCCCTGCCCTCCACCCCCACCTCTCAGTCCACCCGTCTGACTCCCTGCTCCAGCCTCCGCCTCCTGACAGTCTCCCTGAGCCCGCCGTGGCCCCGCTGATGAATCTCCCCCTCTGCAGCCAGAGTGGGTGCTCTGAGATATCTCGATCACACCCCTCCTGTGCGCAGTGCCCCTTTGCCTACATCATCATCCTGACTGCAGGCTTTCCTGTGGCCTTCAGCGCTCCTCACAGCCGGACCCCAGCTGTTTCACCCCCTGCAAACCCCCATGCCTCCTCCTGGCCTTTGCTGGAGCTATTCCCACAGCTCAGACATCCCTCACTGGGTAAAGGGGCCCCAGCCCACCCGAGGTGGTCCCCGGCGCCCCACTCACTGGGCGTCCTCGCCCTCCAGGAGGCGGCGGTAGGTGGCGATCTCCTGCTCCAGCCTCGTCTTCACGTCCAGTAGCACCTGATACTCGTGGTTCTGACGCTCCATGTCGCAGCGGAGCTCACCCAGCTGCTGCTCGATGCTGCTGATGAGCCCCTGCAGCTGACCCAGCTGAACCCCGTAGCGGGCCTGGGTCTCCGCCAGGCTGCCCTCCAGGGATGCTTTCTGTGGGTCAGGGGGTAGGTGGCTGGGTGAGACCAAGATGGGAGCCTTCCCTACGGCGCAGAACCCAGAAGGAGGCCCCACCGTGTGGGGCTGTGGGTGCTGCCAGTGCGGTGGGGCGGTAACCAGGGCAGAGAGGGGCCCGCATCACTGCGGGAAGGGACACAGTGCGGGAGTCTCTGGTTCTCCACCTGGGGGCCTACGAGGCTGGGCCCGCGCTGGGATGAAGGCACAGGCGGGGAGAGGACAGCTGCCCTACCATGCTGAGCTGTGACTGCAGCTCAATCTCCAGGTTCTGCACAGAGCGGCGAAGCTCGGTGATCTCTGTCCGGCTGCTCTGCAGGGCCTCGGTGTTGGTGGCCACCTCGCGGTTCAGCTCCTCCGTCTGGAAGGCAGGGTGGGCCCCAGGGGCTTGAGGAAGCTCACGGAGGTGGGGCAGAGGACACGGGCCTTACCTGAACTCTGACCTCCCGGACTTGCTCTGCCAGTGCCCCCCAGGCCTGTGTAGGGCCCCGGACACACCTGCACACAGACATCGTCTGTGCCCGAGCAGGAACTTAGCAGAATTCACTCTGCTTCATGGTCATTTACCTTGGTTACTCCTCCTGAGCTACAAGCACTGCTCCAAGACAGGCCCTGGGTGTTATTCTTTTTGTGCCTGTTATTGTCCACTGTAGCTGCTCAGTGTGTGTTTTCTAAGAACAGGTGTTATGCATCCAAGCACGAACACACCTACGAAGGCTGTGCGGGAGAAGCCCTCCCTGGAGCGAGGAGCCTCGGACCCATCCCCCAGGCTGCAGTGAAGGACTGTGTGAGCTTGAGGCCTCTCTGAGCCTCACGATCTGCATCTACGCATCAGGGGTTGGTCCAACTGGTTTCCAACGGTCTTTCCAGCTGGGACAGTCTGTGGAGCCACGCATTTTCCAGCCCGTACTCAGCGCACAGCACACGCACGCACACGTGTGCACACCTGCTCACACACGGCCACCCACCTTGCTGAAGAACCAGTCCTCGGCGTCCTTGCGGTTCTTCTCCGCTATCTTCTCGTACTGGTCGCGCATCTCGTTCAGGATGCGGCTCAGGTCCACTCCGGGGGCAGCGTCCATCTCCACGCTGACGTCTCCACCCACCTGGCCTCGCAGGGCGTTCATTTCCTGGCAGAAAAGAGAGCAAACGCTCACCCAAGACCATCCTGGCAAAAGACCCTGGGGGCTGCCTTCTCTACCTTGAGGAGATGAGTGCAGATGACACAGACACAGACAGGCCAATAGCTCCTCAACCATCTCCCCCAACACACACTCGGAGTCCACCCCCAATGTGTGCTGCGTCGGGACAGGTGGCAGTTCTCCATCATGGCAGGGGATAAGCGGAACAACCTCACTCGCCAACGCTGACCACCAGCTTTGTCACCCACTGCCAATCACACAGCACAGCAAGAGGAAAGCAGCCCAAAGTGGCTATCAGCAGAGCCAGACCTCCTTAGGAAATGTGATCCCCCACCCAGCCCCAAAGCCAGTGGAGACTCTTTCTGGGCTCCTGATGTTCGGGGGTTGGGCTTCTGCTACCCCGGGGGGTTTGGCTCCCCAAGCTTCGGTCAGCCCACAGGGCAACTGAGAAGGGAGCCACGGGCTCATTAGCACCCCTGCAGGGTCTTGGGTTAAGCCTGTGGGTCCCTGGGACCCAGAGTTCTCTGAAAAAAGAGGTTGGAGAAGTGACAGAGTAGTGGAGTGAGACCTGGGTGTGAGCATGGGCCAGACAGACGGGGTGGAATACTCCTGTGCGGCCTTGGATAAATCTCTTCACCTCTCTGAGCCTCAGTTTCTTCACTGGTAAAGGAAAGAACACGCGCCTTCTCCCAGCACTGCTGTCAGTATCAGCTGCAATAATTACTGTGAATCACTTGTAACACGCCGGGCAGACATTCGTTGTTATGACTATCGCTATTATAATTAATTGTAATAATTAGCAAGCATGCCCTGAGACTGATTTGCTCATTAGATGTTAACTGCCGCTACGCAATGGGCCATGCTCCGAGGGACAAGAGAAGTATCTCTGTGGGGAGAGGACCCTCCAGGCCTCACCCAGGGCTCTGTGAGGGTCGCCCAGAATGCAGACCCCTGGGTAGGCTCAAGGGGATTCGGGGGCCTCAGCCTTGCTCGTTCCCAGGAGAACTCCTCTGCATGATTCCCAAGCCGGCCTCACCTCCTCGTGGTTCTTCCTCAGGTAGGCCAGCTCCTCTTTCAGGTTCTCGATCTGCATCTCCAGGTCGGCTCTGGCCAGGGTCAGCTCGTCCAGCACTCTGCGCAGGCCGTTGATGTCGGCCTCCACGCTCATGCGTAGGTTCAGCTCTGTCTCATACCTGAGGTGGGGGAGGGTGGAGGCATGAGACATGGAGAGCCACGAGGCCACCCCTCGTCCACACAGAGGGCTCTGTGGTGTGCAGAGCTGGACCCTCCCCCAGCGGCCCCGGAGGGCCAGACTCACTTGGTGCGGAAGTCGTCGGCTGCCAGGCGGGCATTGTCTACCTGCAGCACCAAGCGAGCATTGTCCACGGTGGCCGCCAGGATCTGGGGGAGACGAAGCACTCAGTGAGCAAGCAGCCCTGAGAGGGCCCTGCAACAGCCCTCTTGCAGCATTTTGGAGAGTGGGCCAGAGTGGAAGGGTCCATGTGGTCTTCTCCTCCTCTGAGAACCCTGCTAGGGGCCTGGCAGAGTGGTGGGGGCACGATGCCCAGGCACAGGAAACCATGATGCCAGAGAAGAAACTCAGATGCACACCTCCACCACCACTGTGGGGTCAATGCCCAAGCTGCCTGAAACTTGCTCCCTCTTCCCCAACCAATTTCACCTCTATACTCACTCACCACCTCCTCCAGGAAGCCCTCAGTCCCCCATCTGGGTCTCTCCTCCTGGTCACACCTCCTCCCTGCCCATCTCTCTTTCACAGCACTTCTCCCAGGTGCAATTGTTCCATGACTTTTTTGGTTATTTCCTCCTCCAATGGACTCTGAGTTCCAGGGAACAAGGCCACGTCTGTTTCATTCCCTTCAGAATCCCCAGCCCTGGGCACTGCGCCTGGCCCGGAGTCGGCCTCCGGCAAACACTAGTTTAATTAAGTGATTAGTTAATTAATGAGGTTATGACTGGCCCCAACTCAAACCTAGAGCAACGTTTTCTTTTCCCACAGGGTCATCCGGGAAGTTTAAGTGAGAACAACACGGAAGGCTCTGGAAGGAGCAGGGGGTTAGTTATTATTCTTGTTGCTGTCACTGTTTCTGTTAAAAATGCCTAAGAGAAGCTCCATTCGAAGGTCATGGGGGTGGGAGGAGAGCGAGGCCCAGAGGGAGCAGAGCAAGGCCCAGAGGGAGCAGAGAGGTCTTGGTGGAGGTGGAGGAGGAGCTGAAGGCTGAAGTGTAGGAGGTGTAAGAGGGGGAAGCGTCACAGGCAAAACCAGCCCCAGTAGGCTCATCCTGGGCCTGGGAAGCCACCTGCTCAGGCCCTATTTCCAGACTGTGCCCGAATGCCAGCTTGTTACCTGCACCAGACCTGTGGGCCTATCCCACCCCCCTCCCGAAAACCCCTGAGGGCACAGTGACTCAGAGGAGAGGAGGCCTGGTGTGGGGTGAGCTGGGGGATGGCGGGGAGGAGCTGGCTGACCCTGAACCAGGAACACTGACTCACCAGGGCTCTCCCAGGTTCCCCGCTGCCCAGACCAAGCTCGGTATCTGATCTGGCATTCCCAGTAGCTCTGCTTCCAGGGGGCAATTGCAGGAATTCTCTGCCTGGCAGAGGTTCCAGGCTGAAGCAGAAAAACCCCTAGCAGGCCAGCACCATGCCTGGTCTTCCCACCAGGACGCTGAGCAGGCCTGACTGCCCTGGGCCAGCCAGGCCTGGCTCTTGGCATCTCTTTGATCTCTCACCTGCTTCTGGGGGCTGGAGGACCCTCCAGGGTTTGTGCAGAAGCCCAGGCACCATGTTTACAGAATGCCAAGACCATGTTCTTAGAAGTCGTGTGTGTGCGTGTGTTCTCTACGTGAGACTAAGTTAGCAAAATTCCCTCCCTTGGGAGCTTCCAGTCTGAGTAGGAAGCCATAGATCCTCCCTTCAGGGACTCTCCCCCAATCTGCAAGGAGAGATCTGTCCTCTGCTTTCAAGGATCCCTGGAGTGACCATCACAGAGGAAGAGAGGAAGACCAACAGTGAAAGCAGCCATGAAAACATATCAGACTCAATGAAATCAAAATAATGAACAGGGAATAGACTGAACCTCAAAGTGTTGAAAGGACCCCAAGATCTGGGGACAAAAGGCAAGTGCCATCCACCTAGGAGGACTTCTTGGAGGAGGTGAGGTGGGCAGACAGCAGGCCCAGAGAGTACTAGAATAGTGAGAAGACACCCATCCTCAGCTCCCAGCAGCCACATCAAACTCTTCCCCACCTCTACGCCTTTTTCCACGTGTTCTCTCTACCTGGAATGCCATCTGCTACCTTCAAGGTTCTGCAGCCTTCCCTGCTGACTCCTCCATCACCCACCCCAAATACACGCCTCTCAGAAAGAGAGAATTTAAGAAAACACCCCTGCATGGGATATTCTCCAAGCCTGGGACCAGGACTGGCCCAGGGCGGGGTTCCAGGGCAAGTGAATGAGTGAATGAATGAATGAATGAATGAATGTATGAAGACCCCCGGTGGAACGGAAATGTTCACAAGACCCAAAGTTGGGATGGAATGAGTCAGAAGCAGGTACTGAGGGCAGAGGGCAGAGGGCAGGAAGCTGGCTGGTCCACACACCTTGTTCCTCAGGTCCTCGATGGTCTTGAAATATTGGCTGTAGTCACGGGAGGGCTCAGGGCCCTGCTTCTTGTACCAGTCGCGGATCTTCACCTCCAGGTCAGTGTTGGCCTCCTCCAAGGCGCGCACCTTGTCCAGGTAGGAGGCCAGGCGGTCGTTGAGGTTCTGCATGGTCTCCTTCTCGCCGCCGCCCAGCAGGGCATCCGATACACCGAAGCTGGAGCCGAAGCCCCCACCCAGGTTGCAAGTGTAGCCCCCACCATAGCCGCCCCCCAAGCCCGCCGAGAAGCGGGATGAGGTGACCGACATGTTGCCACAGCTGCCAGATCCCAGGAGGCTGGGGGCTCTGCAGGAGTTCCCGACACGGATGCTGGACATCCGAGAGAAACCCCCGCTGGGCGCGCACAGGCCCTTGACAGAGCCAGAGGTTGAGAACTGGCGGATGCTGGTGGTGGTGGCAGCCATGGTGTCCTCGGGTCAGAAGCAGTGACTGGTCTGGACAGAGACCCTGGGCAGCCCTTTATAGCCAGGCTACAGTGGGGGGCTGGGCCCCTGGCCCTTGATGTCAAAGCCAAAACCCCAGCCATGTAATTTGCTTCTGTACCAGCCGCCCAGGGCCTGGGGCTCAGGCTGGACGTGCTGAGTGCATCCCCCAGGTCCCTTCCCCTGCCAGAGCCTGGCCTGGGCAGGTGGCCTCTCAGTATCCCATTGTTCAGAAACAAAGGTGGTGTTGGAGTCGCAGCCTCAGGGTAGGGTGATCCTCCATTCTCAGCAGCAATTAGGCCGCTGAGCTCATTCTCGGGGGGAGTCAGAGAGTACCCAGCCTTAGGAGCCAGAAAAGGCCTGGAACAAGGCTCCACAAGCCTGGAACCTGGAGGCTGCTCTGGCCCCCCACCCAGGACTCCTGGTCCCCAGGAAAAGGATGGAGAGAGAGACTAGGAGTGATGTCCTCCCCACATCTGAGGGGAGTAGATGCACTACTGACCTGAGTCAATTCATGAGCCTCAGTTTCCTCACTTGTAAAACGGGGATACTTCCTGCCTCCCCGGCTAATAACATTAATCAAGCTGGGGCTGAGGAAGAGGCTGAAGCAGAGGGTTAGGGCAGCCTCTCCAGCTCATCCCCCAGCACCTGAGAAAAGCCATTCCTGGCCCTCCCACCCCAAGAGGCGTGATGAGAAGAAGCAAGCCCTACGCGGCAGGGCACCCCTCAGCCAGTGCCAAGCACGCACCCCACGAGGGAACCATGTGATTCCACATCTTGGTGGCTGACAAGGAGATTACCAGCCTAATCTCTGCGGCGCTAATGATTTAGGCGCTGCCAGGACACTGGCGTCTGCACCGGGCTTGTCTGAATGGGAAGCTTCCAGGGCCCCGTGGGACGGGCAGGGGAGGGCGGGCCTGGCTCCACAGGAAGCTTGCGGGTGGCCCAGGCTCTCCACCACACACAGGGACAAGGAGGGAGTCGGGCTTTCCCTATGATGAGATGAGACTATGGGAAAGGCTTCCTGCTTAGGAGGTGGGTGGCCTCTTCCACGAAGGTGTCTCCTCGCTTGGAGACGCACCAGTTATGTGGGAGAGAAGGGACCAACCCCCATCTCATCCTGCTCCCACCCTACCTGTAAGTCTGGGGGTTCTCAGAGTTTCTAGAGGGGTGAAGAGGGGGCTCAAAGCCAAGGTCAGACCCCCAGGGCTCTTTCTTGAGGTTAGACCTCAGGGAGGACTTCCTGGCACTCCAGGACCATCTTGGGGAAGGAAAGGGAACCAGCAGAACCTGGAGACACTTAGGTGGGCCTGAGGCAGGCCCTGAATCAGCCAGTCACCCTCTCACGAAATGACAAGCAGTGTAGAAAGACCCTCCCCTTCTCCTCCCGAAGCCACACTCCCAGGAACTCCTCTCCCCCATGGGCTGACTGGCCTCCTCCCTCCCCACCCCAAACAGGCCTCACCCCCTCAGAGAAGGGATCGCCCACCTTCAGCACTGAATCTGGAGCAAAACCAGGGCCTGGAGAGGGGACCCAGATATGAGGCACCCGACCCTTCAGTGCCTCTCCCCAGAGCCCGCAGCCAAGCCCTCATTTCAACTCCAAAGCCTCCAGACCTCAGCCTGGAGGCCCCGTTTGAAGGGTCAGAGAGTTTGTCGGCCTTTCTTCCTCTGTCCGAAATCACCAAGGCCTCAGCCTCCATCACCACCATCTGTGCCCCCCAAGTTCCTTGCCCTGATGGCAGGCTGCATGCTGAGGTCTGGGCCTCTGTTTCCCCACACCAGTGACTCCCAGGCCTTTTGTCTCTGCTCTGTAGACCCCCTCCACCCCCGTACCTCGACCCAGAAAGGCCCCACGTGCTGAGAGACAGCCCCTCTCCCCAGGTGAGAGGGCGCGTAGACCCCAGGAAGGCCTCTCTGGCACTCCGGAGTGCACGGCCAGCCCTGGAAGGCCTGAGAAGACCAGACATCCCTCCTGAGCAGCCTAGAGGCAGCCCTCACCCGATCTTCCCAACAAGTCTGGCTGTGAGGAAACCGAGGCTCAGGGCACTCGAGTGGGGAGCGGGGCAGTCAGTGTTAGTGGCAGAGCCCGGCCTGGAACCAGGGCTCGGGCAGCTCCCACTCTCCCTGCTGAGGAAGATGGCATGGCAGGAGCCGGCCAGAGGTCTCACAGAGGTCCTCTGGGCCGTGACTCTTTTTGACCAGACTGTCCTCCACCCCCAGCAAGAAGAAGCCCCTGGAAACCAGAGGGGCAGCGCAGGGCCCACAGCCCCCACAACTGTCAGCAGCTTGGCCCCCCATGGAGGAAAAAGAGGAAGAGATCCAGCCCCAGAAGCTGCTGGGAATCCAGCACAATGGGGGAGGGGACAAGAGGAGGAAGACCCCAGGGAACAGCTCCCAGCATCCCCCAGGGCCCTCATGCCAGCCCAGACTTGACTAACCCCAGAGGCCCTGGGTCTCTTCCCCAGAGGGTGCTGGGAGAGAGTCCCCAGGACTACACCCACCACTACGATGTGGATGGATGGCTCAGGCCCCCAAAGCATTAACTGTCACCTCTTAGGGCTATGCCCATCCCCCACCCCTACCAGAAACCCAAGCAGCAGGTCTGGCTGTGAGGAAACCGTATTTGCTTATTGAATTGTCAGGGTCCTGGAGCCTGGGCTATGACTAGGATAGAGGCAGGAACCCAAGAAGGGAAAATCTGGCCACCAACCCTCTGCTCCAAGGAAAAGAGTCCACATCAGGCAAAGTCAGGGAAGGAAGAGGAACAGGAGTCTGGGTGGCTTCCAGCTGGGACCTTGGTTTGGTTAAAGAGAAGTGAACCCAAACCTTTCAAGGGTTCCAAAGTCCCTCACCCCATGCCCAGACCCCTGCCACTGGGGTGACGTCAGCTCCTTTCCATTCAGCCAGGATGGGATAGGCAGGGCCACCAAGGAGCTCATAGGTCCGCCACCCCTTACCTCACCCCTGAAGCACTCCCCACGGGGCCAGACATGCCTCTGAGAAGTACACCCTCACCAGTCACACCTGCCCCAGGTGGGATCCTCTCCATCCTCTCTACTGTTTCCTCAGCCTCTGTCCTGAGGCCCCAGGCCTGCCCTGCCCAGGTCCACCCACTAATGATTTGTGTCTAGCTCCAAAGGGGGCCCCGCCCTCGCCTCCCAGGGGCTGTAGGAGATGCAGAACATTCCTAGGCCTTCTGGGAGCCTCCTCCCACTTAGAAGAGTCAGAGACAGGGGGTCCCACAGTGCTCCCTCCCCAGGGACAAGCAGACTCAGCCACCTCCCTCTGACTGGTTTCCAGGAACCATCAGCCTGGGCTGGATCCAAGACACAGGACACAAGACAATTGAGGACACCTCACCTTTCCAGGCAGAGCCACCTCAGCAGCCAGGGCCCCTCCCCAGAAAGGACCCAGAGGCCTGAGTGCCCCAGATGGGACTCAGGGCAGGAGGAAAGGGCCCAGGAGGGAGGGAGGAAGGGCCAGAACCTGCAGGAACAGGTGGGTAGGAAGTCTGGGAAGGGGCGTGCGGGCCTGCGGAGGCACCTGTAGAAACTCTTGCTGCTTCCCACAAGCTGGACCACTCCTCCTGACAGGCCTGCCTCTGACCTCTGCCCTCCCCTTCTCCATTTCCTCCCCGTCCCTCTTCCTTCTCTCTTTTCTTTCCCTCTTTGCACTCCCCATTTCCCCTTCCTTGGCCTGAGGGAGATATGGGGCAGATGAGAGGACAGCCAGGCCTAGGGCTCACACCCGCTGCCTACTTAGCCCTGCAGACTGACTGCAGGGGCCCTGAGGGCCAGGGGGAGCTCCAGGCTCCTTCCACCTTCCAGACCCCAGCCTCCCAGAGGCCTAGGCCCTGCCCCACCTGCCCATTTGTCCTTTGCCCTCTGTAACCTGTGAGACTAGCTGTTCCCTATTAATGCACACTTCTCAGCAGCTGCTCTTCAATGCTCGAAAGAAACTTTCTCCAGGGTCTGGTGTGGCCCAGACTCCCCAAGAGAGAGGCTTTGTCTCTCCCCTCAGACTGGACATTTCCTCAAGATCGAAGCTATATCTACCCCAGCAGAGGAGCTGGCTGGGACCAGGGAGTGTGTCTCCCCGTGGGAGCCCAGGGGTATTCTGAGCATGGCTTCTCTCCTTCCTTCACTTAGCACAGCCGACGAGAAGGGGAGGGGTGTCTCTTGGCTCTGCCTCGGCGCTGACCACGCAGCCCACCACCCTGACCCATGTCCCTGACCAGTTAGGGAGGACAATCAGGAGGGGGTTGCGGGGTGGAGGGCTTGCTAGAGGATGACCTGTGAAGAGAGAAACAGGGAGGTAAGATCATCAGGGGAGATCGGAGAGGGAGGATCTGGGGAGGAGATCAGGGCAGGGAGGACTGTGGGATGGAGGGTCACTGGCAGGCAAGAGGAAGCAGAGCGGGCCTTCAAACCCAATGTTCCCATCTCAGCAGGTCCACACTGGGAAGGACGGTCATCCATCCTTTCCAAGGGCAAAACAGGACAGAGCAGGAGCACACCTATGCAGAGTCCTGGGTTCCACAATACCTCCATCCCGCCAGCCAGGAGCATGGCCCTTCGTCCTTAATGCCTCTGCCTCAGAACCCGGGACCTAGAGGCTTATTATTTCCACTTAAGATGTGAAACATTTTCCCTAGCAAGGTTTTCTTGGGGGGTGAACCACAGCTCCTAATCTTTACAACTCCCAGGGTCAGGCCTGTGTTATCTGTGATCACATACACACTCCCTACACCCATTCTAGCCCCAGAGAGTGCTAGCCACTCTCACTTGTGTTAGAATTGTGTCAGACAGTTCTGCTCCCTTCCTGAATTATAATCCTTTCCATCCAAAAGAGCTTTCTGTTCCTCTTTGACCCACTGCAAGGTCTCACTCAGTGCTTTGTACGTCGTAAGCGCTCGATTGATGCTTGCTGAATGGAGGCAGGCAGCAAGCGCCCGAAGCTGGATTTAATTCAGCACCCATTCATTGCATTCATTGTGTGGCAGTCACCGGGCTGGGCGCTGAGAATTTAGCACTGAGTCAGCCAGGCCCTGCCCATAATGAGTGCGGGCCTGCAAGCGAGAGACAGACACACAAACAGTCCGCCACGGCCGTGTTATTTGAGCGGTGATAAAGGTATGTGTGTACAAGCATCTGGGAGGAGCGGAAGGGAGCAGCTCATTCAGATCAGGACTCTGAGGACAGTTTCACAGGGAAGGACAACAGAGCTGAGTTTCACAGCCAGGGCGGGGCTTTGCCGGTCCCAGAAGACAAGGTGAGAAATCTTCCAGGCAAAGTGGGGGGGCACCCGATATGTTTGGGGACCCCCGGGAGACTTGGAGCTGGACCAGTACTTCCAGAGGATGCAACAGGAGTGCTAAGGAAAATGGATCTCGTAAAGAAACGCCTTCGTTCAGCTACTCTTAATCGGGCACCTACAGTGGACCAGGCACTGTCCTAGGCTCCAGGGAGATGGCGACGAACACAAAAGACAACATTCTTGCTCTTATGGAGCAGACATTCTAGAAGGAGAGATGAGCAATAAGCAAACCAGAGAAACATAAAGGGGTACCTGAGGGTTTCGGAGAGCCAAGGAAAAAAGACGTCTCCCAAGTGACACTTAAAAGAACAACTCAATTAAGAAAAGAGTCAGCTATATTCAGAGAAGGGTATTCCAGGCTGAGGTAATGGCTAGTGCAAAGGCCCTGAGGCTGGACTAAGGTACGCATCTTCAGAGAACAGAAAGAACGGCCAGTGTGGCTGGGATTGGGGCTACATGGACTCAGGAGCAGGGCCAACCCCACAGAGCCGTATTTCTCATGCCTGATGCACCAGGTAGTGCTAATGGGAGTCAGGGCAAAGCATATCCTTGTCAGTTTTTGTTTCTTTTACTGCAGACTTCCCAGAGCCTTTAACCAGCTAATGTGCACTGTGACCTCCAAGGAGGGGATAAAACGCTGTTTCCCAAACTTATTCACCCACAGAGCCACTTCCAGAAGGAGTGATGGGAACTAGGCTTCCTAGGAACCCACTTTGGGAATCTCCGGGCCAATTCACAGGGCACACAAGTGGGAGAAATGGCTAGAAGGAAGGCTGGAATGAACGACAGCCATGAGAAGCAGTAGACGGTCATCCATCCAAGAGTTGCTAGGCTCTGTCTTGTTTTATTTTAAATGGTCTATTTGTAGAGATTTTAATTACACAAAAGGGATATTGTCATTTTCATCAACACTTCAATTTCCCAGTTAAATAATATCTCTTGGGGAGCCACAGCATCATTTTAATCCATCATGACCACTTCAAATCCCTTTACTCCTGTCGCTACCAACTACCTCTCTGGTCTCCAGAGATTTTTGTTTTCAGAAACAAGGGTATAGCACCTCTTCCTGAACACACAGCATGGTGAACCTCACAAATAGCTCCTCAGGGGTAATTTTCACTGGGTTAAAGGGTAAATCCACTGTCGACTTTGATAGCTATTTTCAAATTCTCTTCCAGAGTAAAACGAGATGACAGCTGGAGTTCGCTTTAAAATATTCTAATCTCGCCCGCAAAAGAAGGTAGCAGAGGAGAGAAGAAGCAAGAAAGGCAGCCTTTGTCAGTTACCAAAACTGAGTGACGGGCATTCAGGAGTTCGTTTTGCTGGTCTCCCTACTTTGATGGGTATTGTAAATCGTCCACAGTAAAGAAAAGCAAAATGTTTTCTTGAAAAGTTCTACAAATGTTCACACCCACCAACCCTGAACGGAAACGGCTTCCCCCGGCACATCCACCGGCATGGGGTCTCACCAAGGTTTGAAAGCTTGTCTGTCGTTGTTTTCCCAATTTTGTCTTTTCGATCATTGAAAAAGTCCTCTCTGTGGCTTCGTTTTCCATCTCATGAATTATGAGTGAGCTCAAACATCCTTCCCTGTGTCTTTTGGTCCCTCGCTTTCCTACTTCCTTAGGGACCAGCCCTTTCTAGTCATTGCTTATTTTTTTCTCTGGGTTTTTTTCCTTCCTGACTTGTTTTGGTAAACAAGGGGATGACACCTTGGCACATGGATCACAGATGCATTTTTCACAGCTGGCCATTGGTCTGCCATTGTTTATAATGTCTTTTTCCAAACAGACGATTTCACCTCAGTCACATTTGCTAATTTTTTTCTTTTACGCATCGGGGCACCGGATAGTCTGAAGAAGGGCCCACTTTGGTGGCAAGAGGAAAGCTAGATGGGAGGCAAGAATGAAGTGATGGCCTGGAAGAGAAACAGGGAGGGTGAGAATGAGGTCTCGTGGCCAATTAGAAGCAGGCTGAGCTGGAGAGGCCCCAGGATGACTCTGCATTTTGGGGGTTGAGCAGGTGGGTGAGTAATGAAGCCACTGCCTAAGACGGGAAGCCAGAGGGAAAAGCAGGATTCAGGAGAAGAAAATAATTCACTCCTTTCTAAACACGTAGCTTGTGTGGTCACATCTATCTCACTATCACCTCCTCTAGACGTAAGAAGAGACCCTGCCTCTTTCCTGTCTCTGTTCCCACTAATAGAGATAGCAAATCGAGCTAGACAACTATAGAAATGAGTGAAAAAAAATGAGTTTGAGGTGCCTCTGCCTGAGTGGAGATCTCAGGAGGCATTTACAGCCGAAGGGACTTTCTCCGTAATTCCACCCCTCTCCCCCGAGGAGTTAATAGGGTGTGGCTGTGTCCACCAGCCGGCGGCGTGGAAGCTTCTGTGGCAGAAGACCAGGGCTGCATCTAGTCTTGAGAACTCCAGGATCCACAGGCTCCTCCTAGGATGTGGCAGGCGGAGGGACCCTGCTGGATGCCAGGCCGGGAAGTCCTCCACCTAGAGGTGAGTGAGGGAAGCAGGAGGCAGCCAGGTCACAGGGAGTCAGCAGAGGCAGGGCCCCGGAGCTAGAACGCTGGAGGATTTTATAAAAAGGCCAGTTGGCCGAGAAAGAGACTACAGAGGCCCAGAGGAAGCCCCCCAGGGCAAGGCAGGTAGCTGGTCACATTTCTGGGGGAGATTTTGAAATCACCACCTGGAGACAAGGGATGGAGACACTGACCAGACAGGGCCTGGCCCAGGAGCAGGAGACGGGGGAGAAAGAGGTCTCTCTGGGGCTCCCACCTCATGGATTGTCTCGTCACCCCTATGCTCACTAGTTCCCAAGGGACTAGGGGGAAGCCAGAATGGACGGCAGGCACCGGCGCTTTCCAGGAATGATTCGGATTCAACCCCGGCTCTCCAGCGCTGGGCACACGCTTCAAATCTGTACCGGGGGTGCCATCTGCTGGTCACCTAGGTCGTGTGCTTCTGTTTGGCCATCGGGAAGATACCGGTAGCCGGGAACAGCAGAGCGACCAGGGGACTTGGGACATACTTCACCTGCGTTTCACACGTGCCTCTTCTCCAGGGGCATGGCTCCTCCTCGCCATATTCATCTCTTCCCCCTCTAGTCCCATGACCCCCCTAGCACCAGGCGCCCAGGCCGAGCCATCGTGTCTATTCCCCTGCCTCCAGGCCCACGGACACGAAATTCCTTTCCGAAGCCGGCCTGTGCATTCTACATGCTTCGATCCCCATTCTCCATCTCAGGAAAGACCCCTGCCCTGCCTCTGGCACAGAGCCCTCCTCCCACCCCTTGCCTCAGGTCCTTCTGTTAAACTGCTCACCCCAAGGCCACCCTTCTTGTCCAGCCTTTCCCAGCCCTGAGTGTGAGCGTCCTGGAGGCAGAACACTGCCCACGCCGTGGGGACCACCCTCTTCTGGCTGCCGTCTCCCTAGGGACAGCATCTGCTGTTGGCTGGCTTATCACGGAGTGTGGCATGTGGCTTTCGCTCGGCTCACAGTAGATGCAACAGGTCTGGGTGCAAATCTTTGTGAGTGCCAGTGACAGCTCCTGTGTCCCGGCGTGCCCCGTGCCGTTGCACGATGAGTGTGTCCACCTCTGTGGGGTCTGCACGGTCCCCTGGGTGGGGCCCCCTCACCCGTGCTGCCCGAGGCGCTGAGCAGAGCAAGAGGAAGCCGGCGCCCCTCTCCCCCAGAGGGCAGCACCGAGCCGGTCTGGCCCCGCCAGACACTTGACCTTGGAAGAGTCCTGGGTCTCATCTGATCCTGGCTCCCTTTGATCCTGGCTCCCACAAGGCGCCAGGACAGGGGTTTTTGATCTATAAAGAAAGCAAAGGAATAACAACCCCAATCCAGGCCAGTGCTCACACTGCAGGGGAAGGGGTGGGGTGGGAGGGACCCTCTTCGGAGTTTCTAGAGTTAGGTGGTGGATTCATGGGTGTTTGTTGTATCTTAAGTCTTAAATCCTGCACACATTTTGTAGATATTATTTTGAGCCCACTCGGTATTGCTTTTTTTGTTTAATAAAGAATGGCCTTTGAGCTCTCTCTAAGACAGGAAAGACCACTCACCCCTCTGAGTAAACTCACCTGGGGCCAACAAGCCTCCCAGCTCCCTGGGTCTGCCCAGGACTCCTGTGGAGGGTGCCCTGGGTTTGACCATGGCCTTGGAAAGAGGAGAGCCAAGCTTCTTCTACAGCCCTGGGTTCCCGTCAGCTCCCCCGCCAGAATAAGCTACGTTTACACACAGCTCACACTACTCTCAGGCTCACAAACTGCACTCACAACTCTCACATAGTCACGTGTGCACTCCCGGATTCACACAGTCATCATCACAGATACACACATGCTCACACCCGCCCGGAGATTCGTACATACACTCACAGGTACACATTCACAGATCTCAGACTCGCATTTACAATCAGCCACACGTACCGTCACACAGAGTCGCACTCATTCACACTCAGTTTAGACACCCTCACACCCACAAACCTAGACACGCTCACACTCACTCAGCCACATTCTCACATGTATACAGACCGGCCCAGCCTCGTGCATGAATGCAAATGCACTCACACACTCACACTTTCACACACTCGGACACACGCGTGCACTTTCACACTCATGCACATTCGCACAGCCTCTCACTACTCATATCCCACACACTCATGCACACGCTCACTCCAAGTGGCCATTGCCACTCACACCCTGGCCCATTAACCTTGAGTCCTCACAGAAGGGAGAAGGAGCTTGGACCTTTGTTGATCTCAAGAGAAGTTTCTGGAATCTCCCAGGAAACCCCAATTCCAAGGTAGAGAGGTGTTTCTCTTCAGACTGGAGGAAGCAGAAGCAGGGTTAGGATCATGTGACAGCCCTTTGCAAGTCCTCAGGCCTCAGAGGAATTCCCCCCAAACTTCCTGTGCCCATTCATTAGTGCATTCTCTCACTCCCTGACCTACATGATGGAGGGCCTAGGGACATAACACTCATCGAGCCCTGATCTTGGGCACCTCTGTCTCTGAGGGAGACACCTGAACCTCACAGGCTTGACTGAGCAGGGAGGGCATCATGGAGGCCTAGCAGACAGGGCTGTGGGAGCTCCTAAGTGGGTCCCCTGACTCAGCCCAAGCCAAGACAGCTGGAGAAGGGGACTGAGAAGAGACCTGGACACATAAGAGTTACAAATATAGACACTTGTCTTCCAGGCAGGTGACTGGCACGTGCTAAGGCCAAGAGGCACCAGGCCCTGGCAGACTAAGACGTCTCAGACGAGGAAAGTTGGCTGGGGAGGCAGAGATGGGAGCTGGGCCTGGACAGGCTGGCAGGGGCCCACCTGTGGAAGGCCCTGTGTGCCATGCTAAGGGGTGTGGCCTTTTTTGTGAAGGCCACAGGGTGCCCGATCAACTGTGCAGAACAGCAGAGGACAAAGTTGCCATGCAGAGGCTGACAGTATGTGTCCAAAAGCTTCAGGCCTGGCAGGTGCCCTCAGCCCACATCCCAGGAGAGAGCTGGCCCAGAGACCCCACCTGTGGGCCAGGTTGCAGCCATATGCTACCCTAACTTGTCAGAGCGAGGCCCCTGTGAGTGACAAAGGGTCTGCCTGTGTAAAAGGATCAGAAACAAACACATAGCACCAAGAGCGTGGGAATCTTCAGGAAAAGTCACCAGCTTTTCCCACACAGCCTGCCCCAGCTGGGCCTCTGGATCTAGCCTAGCAAGGAGCAAGGGGGTTGGGGAGAACCCCATAGGAGGGAGAGGGCCTGGAAGGTTGGTAGAGCAGAGCTGGTGACAGCTGGAGAGTGTGCTCCCCAGCTGGGGCCCATTCTTGGATGAGGGAGTGTGGGGCTGCTCCTGCCCACACATTCCAGCTGCTGCCACACCCTTCCAGCCTGTTCCCACCTGTTCCCACGATTTCCCCAACTGCCCTGGGCCGGGCTCTCCGTGCCAACTCCCAGAATCCCTCAGGGTTCAGAAGCCAACTACAGGGCCCCTGGTCTGAATGTCCAGAAGTCTAGCTCCACTGGACAACTGCCTTCCCCTAACACACACACACGTGCACACACACACTCACACTCACACACACCCAGGCCCAGAACCCCAGGACACAGAATGGGGCTTTCAGGGGGCTGAGGTACTTCCTTTCACTGCAAACAGCACCACCTGAGACAAAGTGTTGCTCTCTTGCCAGAAGGCCCTGGAAAAGGGAGGAGGGACGGCAGCCAAAGTTCGTAGAGGGTCCCCAGGAACAGGGTCACCCCAGAACACCACCCTTAGGATTTGGCCAAAAAAAAGGCTGGAGAGAGGGTGCTGAGGGGTCCCTGCCCCAGCCTGCCATACCCCAGGCCAGTCCTGCCCACCACTGCACAGTGAGGGGCTTGCTGGGGTGGGGCCATGCCTGCTCTGCTCCCCTTCTTCCCTAACCCAGGCACCCTGGCTGCCTGGAGCTCAGCCTGCTTCCCTTCACAGGTGCAGGGTCCCCATCTCAGCTCACCCCTCAGCCTCTCCTCCCACAGCCCTGGTGTCACTCTTCCTGACCTTCCATGCAGGACAGAATTCCCACGCCCACCGTGGGCCCAGAGCCAAGGCTTAGTTGTTCCCACCAGAGCCTGCAAAGTAATTTCTCAGCTCAAGGTGCCCTGGATCCACCCAAGAAACAGCCCAGCCCTTCCTGCTGAAGTGGATGACAGGGGACCAGCCAAGGCACCTTGGGCTGAGCTCAAACTGCTGAGGCTGTAGAATGGCGTGACTGGGAGGCAAGGGAGTGATGGAAATGCTAGCTCACAGATTCATACACGTACACCAGCAGCCCCCAGAGGAAAGGGGTGAATGGTGGGCAGGGTCCCCAAATCTCAGACTTGAGCCTGGCCTGACCCATAAAGGCTGATGGAGAAGCCGCAGGGCTGAGGTGGGCTGGGCTGGGGGATCCCCCAGTGGGGAAGGAGTGGGGTCCCAGCATAGGCCATTTTAGGTGCCAAAATACCTCCTCAGTCTCCAGGTCACACCTTCCATCCACCAGGAGCCCAGGGGCCTTGACAGGGCTCCTGACCTCCCTTTACAGGAGGAGAAACTGAGGCCCAGAATTATAGACAGAATTTTATGAGTGGTAGGGACCGACACAGACTGACCCCCACGCGGATCCCTCCCTATTCTCAGGTCAATGTAGAGAGCCCAGAAGGGGTATGGAGGACGCAGGACCAGGGCGGCAAGCTGTTAGCGCCAGGCCCCAGAGCCGGTGTCGCCGTGAGCACAGAGCCCCACTCAGAGGCTGTGCCCCAGGACCCCACCAAGCACCCAGAGCTTCGAGCTGATGAGAACAAAGTCCTCCTTAGGAGACCGGGGACCACAAACGGAATGTGCTCCCTCACTCCTTTCTGGCCTTAGAAGGGGCCTCGCCACCCCATCACACTCCCACCAGAATTTGCAGAGCCCTGAGCAAGACCAAGGCCCAAAGCACAGCCTGTCTTCAGCCTCAGCCTCTAGCTCTCCAAGTGCAGAGGCAGAGGGTGGCATGAGTAGGGGGTGAGCAGGGGCACCCCGACTGTCCAGGCCATTGGGGGAGCTGGGACTCCAGCAGGCTGTCCCCCCCACCCGCACACACACACACACACACACACACACACACACACACACACACACACACGGCAGCCTGCACCCCACCCAGAAAGAACATGCAAGGCAAGCAGTTCCCACACCCCACTCTTGGCGGCTGCCAGACACGTTCAAGGCCAGGGTGCTGAGCTGGCTCGGGTGCGGGCGGGGGGCCTGGGCGGGGCACAGTACACCTGGCTTGGCCAAGCCCAGACGCACCCGCTTGTAAGGAATGTGGACGCCGCCCGGGCTGGCCCTGGGAAAGCTGCCGGCCCCCCAGGCTCCCGCCCGGCCCTGACTCAGCCTGGGTGGGCCGTGGGCGGCGGGAAGCTGCAGCCTCAGCAGGACCAGTCTCTCCTGCCCCACCCCACCCGCCCCACTGGCCCACTGGGGTCTGAGACAGAGGACAGGGCCTAGGAGAGTGGCCGAGAGCCGGGACAGCGCCCACCGGGCCTGGGGCAACGGCAGGGTCACTGTCCGACTCCTCTTCTCCTGCATTGCCTGGAGTCTGCTCACAGCAGATTTCCCCAAATGTCAGCAGGAGTGAGCACCTTAGACAGCCGTCTGCCCTGGAGGGCCTAAGCCCTCTAGCGTGTGACCTGTGACTTCCCTGAGCCTCAGTGTCCTCCTCTGTCAGAGGGGCCAGGGATTAATAGTTCCTTCACACAGTGCAGGGCAGACGGTAGGGGACCTACTGCTTCACCTGGGAGCATTTGACGAACAGTGGCAATTTAATTGTTGCTTTGACCAGGCCTGGCAACTTGGGGGAAGGTCCACCAGCTCTGAGAAGATGCCCACACTCAGGGAGGAGAGGCAGAAAGACCCTAAGTTTCCCTCTTTCCTGCAGTTACAGAAGCGTTTGTCAGGGCCCCAGAGACCTGGTTAGCTGACGGAGCTGAGTGCTCCCATCGGCACCCAGTCTGCCACCCGGTATGGATGTCCCAAGTCTCCAGGACAGGGGTTGTGTCTTCTCCCTCAGACTAAAAGCTCCCGAAAGGCTGGGGCCACGTTTCTCTCTCAGACAGAGGGCCCCCAGGGACTGAGCCTGCACCTGCCTTTATTTCCCATCATCCTGAGCCCTGGACCACAGAAACCAAAGGACAGTGAATGCCAGAAAAATTGTCCTTCCGCTCTCCAGTACCACCCCGCTTCCCAGGCCCTGACATCCCCCTGCTTGCCTACTTAGCCAGCCCCCAAACATGATGCTGGAGCTTCCTAGTAGTGCCCCCCACACACTAGGGGCAGGCAAACCTCCCATACGCCCTGCCAGGAAGGAGACCTGTTGCCCCCCACCCAGGCCAGAGGGGCCCTCTCATACCCACCCACCCCCCCGAGCCTTCCCAGAGCCCCATTGGCTTGGGAGGGCTTCCCCCCTTAGACCTCCACTTCTGTCCTGCTGTTCACCTCCTCCCAGGCCCTACCAAGGCCTGAGGGGCTGGGAGCACCAGCTGGGGTCAGGGGCTGCCCAGTCAAACGTTGCTGGGACAACAGCCCTAGCTGGCCTGAGCTTGGAAAGGGAGGTCCCAGGGTCCCTGCTGCCCGCAGCCTGCCGCCCCCCACCCCCAGCCAGGCTTCGGTAAGCTGGCCAGGACACAGGCCCAGGTTAGGGTGTGGCTTTGGCAGCACAAACAGTCCCTAGTGTTTCGTGTTGTGCCTCGGTTACCAAGGAGGGCTGCTGGGACTGGCTCCCTGCCGTGTTTGGGCCCCAGGCTGAATGCGTGGGTGGGGATGGAAGGCAGAGGATTTGGGGTGTGGACTCACTTCCCGCTCCCAGGCCCTGTGGGCAAGGAGGACCCGCTGGGACATGAAGCTCCCCAGGCCTATTCAGGCTTGCTCCCGCCCTACCTTTCTGCTGGCTCTGGGACACGCCAGGCCAGGTAGGGTGTGCTGGGGGCAGGGTAGGTTCCCCTTGTGCTCAGATAGGGGGTTGGGGGACTGTGGCCCCAAAAACGCCGGCACTGCAATGTTTCAGCCCCCAGGACTGACTTGGCACCACAACCTGGTTGAGGCCACATAGGAGAGGGTCCCAGGATGCCTGGGCAATCCCTGCCACTCTCTGGGCCTCCGCTTCCCCAGCTGTTAAGGGTCAAGAGCTGGCCTAAGGGTCTTCCCTAGCTCTGTTCTCCCCATCATGAGCTGAAAGGTCGAGGGGTTGGGCTGTTCCAGGAAATTGTGCCCAGCTGGGAGCCCCTGGCTGTAAGGGCTTCTCACATTGCCATGGCCCCTGCCGGGCTCGGGGCTGGCTCCTACGACTGCCAACAGGTGGCAGGAACAGAGCTGTGCCAGGAATGGTGTTGGAGGGGAGGGGGCCCCCCTGCCGGCCCTGATGGTGGGGTTATCTTTTCTCCCTCTCCCAGCAGAGGCCGAGCGATAGCCCAAAGAATCGTGGCCTGACCCCTTGGTGACTTCTCACTGCCCCCTGCCTCTCAGTCAAAAGCCGGCCTTCATTCATTAGATCATTTATCGAACATCAGCTGTGTGCCTGGCTCTGTGCTGCGGGTGGGGAGGCAGATGGAGGCAGGCCCCATCCTAGCGTCAGCGACTCAGCGTGGTGCAGGAAGCCACGGGCAGCACCAAGTGAGCCCCATGTAGACAGGGCAGGGAAGGCTTTGGGGGGCTGGACAAGCTGAGTCTAGGGGGCAGGGAGTTGGCAGAGAAAGATGCAAAGGGGATGTGACAGGCCACGCCATAACGAACACATGTGTGTGGGCATTTGGGGGAGAGAGGCCTGGAGGCAAGGCCGAGAGCCGGGCAGACGGGCAAGGAGCTGGTCTTTAAGGGCCTCATGGCCAGGCTGAGACACTGGGAATGAGAATCATCGCAGTGGGGAGTTGAGGGGGACCTGGTCCCTGGTGAGAGGGACCCATCTCCCCACAAGCAAACGCTATCTCTAGTCCCCCACCAAGGCTCTGGACATCCCCCCAGAAATCCATGGCCTAGGCTTCTGCTTTGGATAAACACATGAGCTAATGCCAGTCCAATCCAGACCTGCCCTCCCAAGCCTTAAGCTGGCAAAACAAAAGAGAAAAGAGGCTGCCTGAGCAAGAACGCAGCCCGCTGGGCCACTGGCGGGGGGGGTGGCGTGGGGGCCATGGGGAGGGGATGCTGGCCCCGCCAGGGGAATGAAGGCTCCCTCCAGAGCAGCTGCCCTCATTTGCTGCCTGCAAATGTGGGACCCCAAAATGGCCAGATCTCGTTTTGTACTCAGGAAGCTGGAACTGGATCTGATCAGGATGTCTCCCCATCTCTGAGATCTAAAAACTGATTCCAAAATAACACCCCATGCAAGCCAAACAGTACATGGAAGTGAGAGAGCCTCGGAGCCCAGAGGCCTAGGGGACATTCAAACTCAACTGCCCCAGTGACAACAGAGTAAACTCAGGCCCCAAAGGGCAACAAGCCGGCAGGCAGGATCAAGTCAGGCCAAAACCCAGGCCCCCGACCCTCCTGCGGGGGGAACACTTAGAGAACAGAAACACAGAGCATCCCCACCCTCTCACCTGCCCCAGTGTGCAGACCCCAGTCCAGCTGTAGGGGATGGGCTTCGTGGCCCCTCACTAACTGCTCCCCCCATCGCAGGCCTTTGCTCCCCACACTTCTGGGTCCCAGGATTTCCCACCCGCTCTGACTTGTCTGACCTCACAGCAACTAACACTGTTCTCTCTCTCTACAGAAAATAAAAACCAAGGCCAGAGCAGCAAGGCCATTGCCCAGAGTCCTTCTATGACAAGTTCCAGGCAGTGGGGAGGGGGCTCTGTGCCGCTTGCAGGTCTCCGTAACTCTGGCAGCAGGGCAGGTCGGGGTGAGTCAGACTCAGGGCTGGGCAGGTTCAGAGCAGCCGCAGCCCCAGCCCAGCGCCAAGTCCTGAGAAGCCAGGTCTCAGCCTCCCCAGCCAGAGTTGGAGGTGGGGACCCAGCAGGGGCCCAGGCAGCCTCAGGGTCAGGGGTGAATGCACAAGAGGAGGTGCGCCACCCAGGTGAGAGGCCAGGGTGATAAGGACCCAGACTGTGGGTGGCCCCTCACACCCACACCCACCCAAGGACCCCTGAGTCCCACGTCTGCCTCTTTTGGCACCTTTTTGCCCACTTCTAGACGTGGGCCACAGCCAGGTGTTTCAATGCCAGCCTTCTGGGGGCCAGGGTCGGGCAGGTGATAAGCAGAAGCACCACCATCTAGTTGTTCGGTGCCCCTGGGCCTCTTGTGCCACCCCAGAGGTGTTGAGGAGTCACCCGTGTTTTCACCTCCATGCCTGGTCACATACCAGGGGACACAGGATGACCAGGACGAGGGCCTGCGCTCAGCTAGCTCACGACCCAGTCGGAGAAGAAAGTGGGAGAAATCAGGGCTCTGGGTAGGCGGCAGGAGGGAGAGTGTCAGGAGGGCCTCTTGGCAGTGCAATGGGCAGACGATTCTTCTCAAAATTGAAATCTGATCTTTTTTCTACTTTTTGTTTGTCTACAGAAAAATGCACAATCATCTCTATACAACTCAGTGAATTTTCACAGCGTGAACACGCACGTGTAATGAGTAACCAGATCACAAAACAATTTGAGAACTTCCCAGAGCCCCCAGACGCCGCCTCCCAAATACTAAACCCTTCCCCTGGGGTCTCCCTTACTTCTGGCAATGGAGATCCGTCTGGCACACCTTTGTGCTTTATCTGACTGGACTCATATAATATGGCTCCTTTTACATCTTCTTGCTCCACGTTATGCCTGCATGATCTTCTCACTGCCTACAGACCTGCTGTGGGACTAGCACATTACGGGCAGGAAACTTGGGGAGCTCAGCCCCCAGCCTTGCCCCCACAGTCGTGTCCAGAGCTTGAAGGACCCAGCAGGCCCCTTGCCCACCCAAAGAGGGTCAGAACTGCACACCAGCCCTGCTCCCGGGACAGTCGTTAGTGAGGAGCCCAGCCTGACCCCAACACCCGGGTCCCCCTTCCTGCCCACCCACTCCCCACATCCAGTCTGCTCCTTCCCATATAAGAGAGAATATGTAAAGCACCAGACGTGTACGCTAATCACACGCAAATAAATGCAAATGAACCCAGACTCCTGTAGTCAACTTAGACAGTGGCCAGAGTGAGTGGAAAGCCAGACCAGGAGAGACCACCCCATGCCCGCCAGCCTCAGCCCTCCCATCAGCTCCTGACATATACAGTCCCCATTCCCCAACCCTGAAGCTCCAGCCTCCTGCTCTTCCCTTCGACTAATGCAACTTTGACTCATTGGGGGCTGCAGGGGCAAGGCCTGGTGTGGGCTCAGGCAGGGGCTCACAGCCTGGCAGGCAAAGGGACACAAACACACAGGACTGGGGGAGCCAGTTGTTCTGGCCTGAGACTCTGCGTTTCTGGCCATCTCCAGGGGGTGTCAGTGCTGCTGGTCCCGGGCCACACTTCATAGCAGGGAGCATGGGTGTGGGGGGTGTGCACAGTGCCCTGGGAGCTGCAGGGGGCGGGGGGGAAGACAGGCAGGAGAGCAGTTAGGGAGCCAGCAGGCCAGGATCAAATCCCGGCTCTTCCTCTTGCTCACGATGGCACGTGTTTCCGATCCCAGAGCTGGGGGTGCTCAGCTGAAAGGTTCCCATTGACAACGAGTGCCCCACAACTACCAGGTTCCCGAGGCTTCGGTGAGACAGAACTCGTCAAGCCCCTCCGTGGAGCCTGGCACACTGCACGCACTTTCCTAGCCAAGTTTGACTAGGAAAGGGTATAAGGGAAGCTTTTGGGGTGAAGGAAGCATTCTCCATCTTGATCATGGTGGTGGTTCCTTGTCACAACCTGTGAACTCTGCACTTAAAATAGGTGAATGCCTCGATAACATTGAACTTTTACAGAGACCAATGAGACTGAGCTTTGGAAGACGGAAAGGCAAGGGAGGGGGAACTGCCAAGGCAGAGGCAGAGAGGTGTGAAAATGAGGAACGGGGAGAGTGTCCTGCCCCGTGGCCAGGGTTGCTGGAGACAAGGGTTCATGGAGCCCCTGCTGTGAGCTCCCAGGGAGCTACCACCGGTTCTCACCTACTGTAAGTCAGGCACTGGTGTGGGATCTTACCCTGACCAGGGTCACCCCTTCTAAGAGCTAAGATTGGTTTGTTTACATTTTAAAATAAATTTTTTTAAGTAAAAAAAAAAAAAAAAGATTGGGTGGGAGACTATCTAGGAAGACCAGGTGCTGCAGGTCTAAAAACTTTTTCAAAATAAGGGATTGTAAACTGACAAGGTCCTTGCAATCTGTGAGGTCAGCCAAGAATCGCCTCACCTAAAAAATAATAAATATATATATATATGTGTGTGTGTGTGTGTGTGTGTGTGTGTATATAAACAATATTTTGTGACACCTGAAAATTGTATGAAATTCAAATCTGAACATCCATAAATGAAGACCAGTTGGAACGTGGCCACGCGCACTTGTCCACAGGCTGCCTCACACTCCAAGGACAGAGCTGAGCATTTGCAACCGAGACTACAAGGCCAGCCAATCCCTGCAATATGTCCCGTCCAGCCTTTTAAATGCCGCACGATACATGAGAAGGAATGAGGGTGCCGCACAGCCTTCCCCACTGCTGCGGCGGTCAGACCTACCCTCGCCCCTGGTGGGCCTGACCCCGCACGCCTAGGCCAGCTGGTGAGCCTGCCGGGTCTCACCCAGGCCCCTGGCAGAGCAGCAGCGCCGCGTGCCGGCGGCAGGCGGCTGGCTGGACAGCTCTGAGCCCGGATTCTTAGCTTCTGCCACCACCTGGTGGCCTCCTTCGAGAGCGCATCCAGGGGCGCAAACAGGGTGGGGTCTGAGAGAGGGCCGGGCCGGTGCCTCCGTGTGTGGCAATGACAGAGACCAACCAACCAACCGTTGGAGGCAGGGATTGACTCCTCCAAGCCAGCGTCCATTGACGGTGCTTCACCTCATCCCTGCTTTCTCATTGATGGAGGAGAATACACGTGACAGTGTCCAGCCGGGTGCCTGGCCCGAGTTAGATGCTCTGAATCTCCAATTCCTGAGAAGTTGAGCAAAAATCATGAGCTGAGGACAGAGGGTGATGTGGGGGCTTGAAGGTCTGCTCATCTGTGCAGGTGGCTTTGCACGCTTCCTTTAGTCGTTCATTATTCACTCATTCTCTCAACAGACGTTTTCAGCACCAGGAAAGGCACGGCGCTGGACGCCGCAGAAACACCTGAGAACAGGCAGCACGGTCCTGCTGCGTGGAGCTGACAGTCCAGTGGGAGAGCCTCTCACCCAATCATCGCAGTGAGGTGCGACGAGGCTCCTATAGGGGAAGCGGAGAAGCCTGAATGAGCGGCACACAAAGTGACCTGACCTTGTCAGGAAAGGCTTGGAGCAGCCCAAAGGCCCAACGAATGGGTGAGTTAGCCAGACCAAGAGGGAGCATGCACGTGCGCAGGCCCAGAAGTAAGAAGCATGCCCAGCAAGTTGCCAAAAGAAGGACTCAGAGGCAGGAACACAGAGGGTGCTGGGTAGAAAGGGCAAGATGAGGCTAGAGAGGAAATAGGCTCTGCCGGACAGAACCTCCAGGGCTGGGTTCAACAGGGAGCCACCGTGATGACTGGGGAGAGGCAGGCATGTCCACTCCTTAGGCTCCCCCATCCCCTGAGTGGGCACCGCTGGCTGCTGGAGAGTTCCTCCTCTTTTCTGGCATGAAGTCAGCCACCCTGTAACCTGCCTTACCAACAAGCTCCTGCCATGTACAGGTAGAGTCGCCTTCCTGCCCCCATGACCACCTCACCCCATTAGTCTCACTGGCTATTCCCTGGCAGAGGAAGTCTCAGGGCAGGTGGAAGGACATTCTGGAACCAGGCTCTGGGTACAAATCCCAGCTCATCCTTTTACAGGCTGTGTGATCTTGGGCCCAGTACTTAACCTCTCTGAACCTCTGCTCTGTTAAAGAGACATAACACTGCTCACCTCAGGGTGGGTACCAGTGAGAGGGCTGGAGGTGGCAAGTACTCGACTCCTCGGTGCTCCCCCAGCGCCCCGGGATGACCTCTGTCACTTGGATCGTGGGTGTTGATTACCAGGACGTGCTCCTTCCAGTACATTTGTGGGTGCTTAATAGTCTTAGTCGAAGTAATGAAGGATTACTGTGGTGATTGCAGGCAAACCCACAGTTGCTGCTAAGGACACAGTCCGGCAACTGCAAACGGTGACAACAACCCCTGCTCCCCAACCTAGCCAGCAGTACCCTCGCCCCCACTGCATCCCAGGAGAACCTCCCCAGACCTAAAGCTCTGGAAGACCAACCCAACCCGGTGGGGTAAGAAGCTCGAGGGCAACCAAGACAGGGACCTGCATGCTCGAGCATCCTCTGCTGGATGGCCCGGCACCGCCCCAGCAGGCCTCCACCACCACGTTCCGGGAGAAGCCTCGACCTAGGGACAGTCCAGCCCCTTCCCCACACAGCCCCGCACCCAAAGAAGCCCCAGGCATCCCTGGCCGTCCACGGACATCTCTGTCCTTCCTCTCTCCTCTCTCCTGCTCCCTTAGCAAATATACATCAGGCTTCCCTAAATCCCCACCTTTCCTTCCCTGCTTTCTCAGTTTGTCTCCGAGTTAGAATTGTCAGATGTTGGAGTAGGAAAGGATATTACTATTAATAATAATTACCGCTACCGCTGACTGGGCACCTGTCATTTGCCAGGCCTGGTCACCTTCCAACCTTCCACCATCCAGGAAATGCAGCCCCTCCCTCCCTCCACAGGTGGCCAGCAGTAGCTGGGCTGTGAAGGACCTTGCTCAAGGTCAGGGGGCAGGAATTGCAAAACACCTGGTGTGTTTACTCTGCCTGAATGGGGCCCCTCCTGCCTCAAAAGGGAGACAAGTGGGCCTTGAGATGGGGCAGGGCCTTCTGCAGCTGCCGGACCCCCACCTCGCCCCTCTTCTGGGCCACACAGAATCCCAGAAAAGGGGAGAATGTGGTGAGCGGCGGCCATTCGTGCAACCATCGTTTTTTGTCTTCATGACAGCAGGGGAGCCTCGCCTCTGTCCGGAAGCCTGGTCTGTGCTGTCATCTTGTGGTCCTAGAAGGAAGTGCGCCTGTCCTGTAGCTCAGCGTCTGGCAGGAAACGAGCAGTTAACACTTGGATGGAGGAAAAGTGGACACTGTACCAGGGCTACCGGGTATATAGAAAGGAACAAGGCACAGCCTATGCCCTGAAGGAGCTTACGGTCCAGCTGGGTGGCCACCAAATGACACGGCCCAAAACTCAACACCAGATACCCACCAGGATAGTCGGTCATGAAAAGTTTCGAAAGATGAAGGGAGCATGAGCTAGAGAAGGCTGGGGAAAGGCGTCAGGCAGCAAGTGATGGAGTTGATGCCGGACACTGGGGCAAGCGAAGATGAAAGAAGATGCTCCAGGCGGTGGGACCACCCTGAGCAATGGGGAGTCAGCAAAGATCTTTGAGCAAAGGCACAGGCTTGACCTGGGCCTCTTCAGGAAAAGAGCTAATAGCTGTAGGGGAGGGGAGTGGACAGGGCAAATGGGAGATGTTTCGGGGCAACAGAGAAGGTGCTGGAGAAAGAGAAGGAGGAAGGCTAGGCAGTGCTCATGGAGGGACTGCTGGCAGGGCCGGGTGAGTCAGGGGAAGAAGAAGAGGAGGACTTGGGCTTGAGTTGCCATCAGGACATTCTGGTGAAGACTTCTCTCAGGCAACTAGAAATAATAAATTAATCCCAGCGAAAGCGGTAGCGATCACTCACACGTGTACAGACGTCGTAGCCAACGACGCTTTTTAATACATGCGCGCCTTTGACTGGTATTTACTGAGCCCCTACTATGTGCCAGTCTCTTTAGGATACACAGGTAAATGGTGTTAGGTTCCAGAGGGGGAAACTGACATTAAGTAACATCCCTTAGAACTAAGCGAAGTACATGGTGTACCAGAAAGTTCTGTGGGGGAAAAGGGAGCAGTAATTCAGGGAAAGGAATGTGGGAGGACTGGGCCAGAGGCTGCAATTTAAAATAGTGGTCAGGGAAAGGCCTCACTCGGTACAAAGGAGACATTTAAGTAAAGCCTTGAGATGGAAGGGAAGCAGGATATGCCACCCCAGAATATGCTGCTTTGGTGTGGTGATTATTTGGAGCTATCGGCGCTTGAAAAACAGCAAATGCAGAGAAAGCCTTTCTCTAAACTCCCCTTTTCTGCGCAAAGACTGAGCCTCCAGAAGGAGCTCAGCTGAAGGAATTCCCCTCCCCAGGAGGGACTTTCACCTTCAAGAAGACTGACTGCCACAGGAGAATAGATTAGAAGTAGGTTCCACCGGCAAGGCAAGCATCGGCACTCTCATACCTCCCAGCTATTCTTCTAATGGCCCATTCATCCTCCTTCTTAAAAATTGTTTACTTCCCCCTAAGAGGCCTGCGTTCTCCCACCCTTTCCCCATTAGGATGGCATTTAAGCCTGAATTCTAAACCACCCATTTTTCCTGGGTCTTTTTCATGTGTGCATGAGGTGTGCATGTTAATAAATGCATTTTTTCTCCTCTTAATCTGTCTTTCATGACAGAGGTCTCAGCCAAGAACTGAGAAAAGTAAAAGGAAAAATACTTTTTCTCCCCTACAAGACTTTAGGAAAGAAAGGCATGTGACTATCTGGAAGAAGCTTCCAGACCCCAAAGTGGAAGCCCTTCCGACGTGTTCTAGACCCAGCAAAGGAGCTGGTGTGGCTGGGGTGGGGGTAAAGGGCAGAGTAGCTGCGATGAGCTGAGAGAGGAATTAGGGGTAGCAGGCCTCCGTGAACGTGAGACTGGCAAAGGTTGGGAGAGAGCTCTTTCAGGCTATTGCAATAATCCAGCCCCTAGACGATGGTGGCTTGGTCCTGGGCCGGTGCCAGGCGTGATGAGCAGAGGTCAGATGCTGGATGTACTGTGCAGAAAGCCCCACGGTTTCCTAACCCATTGCATGTGGGGAAGGAGAGAAAAGAAGGGCGCTGTCGCTGGGGAGGTGGCGCTGCCATGAGCCACGACAGGAAGGCTCTGGTCCGGGTGGGTAGGGGAGATTAGGGCATGCTAGATTTGGGGTGTTTATTAGACATCACGGTGGGAACACACATGTGTTAACTTCCTTCAGCCCTCTGGGTAACTCCGTACCCAGCTGTGCAAACATGTGTTTTCTTGTGGCAAAATAAACACAACATAAAAGCTACCATTTTAAGCATCTTAAGTGTACAATTCAGTGTGTGAAGCACCTTTACACTGTTGTGCAACTATCACCCCCATCCATCTTCAGAACCTTTTCATCATCTCAAACTGAAACTCTGTACCCACTAAACAATAACTCCTCTGTCTCCCCTCACCCAGCCCCTGGCAACCACCGCTCCACTTTCTGTTTCTACGACCTTGACCACGTAACTGGGATCGTTCCGTATTTGTCTTTTCACGTCTGGCTTATTTCACTCGGCACAATGTGTTCAAGGTTACTCCGTGTTGCTGCATGCGTCAGAATTTCATTCCTTTTTAAGGCTGAATAATATTCCATTGCAAGTATATACCACATTTGTGTTGGTTGCTTTGTTTACCCAATCATCCTTCCATGGACGTTTGGGCTTTTCCCACTCTTTGGTTTTTATGAATAATGCTGCTGTGAACATGGATGTACAAATATGTTTTTATGCCCCTGCTTGCAATCCTTTTGGACCAAAATCCAGAATTGGAATTGTAGGTCATATGGTAATTCTATGTTTAGTTTTTTGAGAAATTGCTGTACTGTTTCCCAGCCCTGTTTGGTTTTTTTCCCCCGCTTTTACATGGGAGGGAACTTAGAATCAGACAGGTAAAGATTCTCATAAGAGGTGGCAGAGCCTTGACCCCGAAAATGTTTCTGGTTCATTGGGCCACTGTGATTCCGTCACCCCCTCCAGAGGCAGACCTGGAAATAGACACCTGTAAGAGCTGAACTGAGCCCAGGTGCAATTTAGGGGTCATCTTCATAGAGCTGGTGGGGAACAAGGTTGCTGCCAAGCAAGCAGCGGGCAGAAGTTTGGGGCCTTGTAGGAGTCCAGAGAAAGGTGGGAAGCCCACAGAGAAAGCAAAGGGAAGCTACCCGTCAATATAGCCAGTAGTTATCAGGCCAGGCCCTCTGCAAGCCAATTACAGCTTACCAGGAGCTGTGTGACCTTGGACTGGTGACTTAACCCTTCTGAGCCTTAGTCTCCCTGTCCATAAAATGGTGATAATAAGAGTACTTGTCTCTTTGGCTTGATGTGACAATTAAATGTGATGATTTAAAAAGGGATTTGTAAAGCCCTTAGCAGAGCTCTGAGAGAGTGTCACAGAAGCTCAGGGAGGGAAGAGTATGAGCAGTCGCTGGGAAAGGGTGGGTGGGGACCCTCCTCTGCCCGGCTGCTGGAAGAACCATGAACCAATTTGTCTCCGGAGAGCAGTTTGGCAAGCACCGTAAAGATAGGCTTATGTATGAACCCAGAAAATTCACTCGAAGGAATTTATCCTAAGAAATATACGTTGAATTATCCACAAGGACATTCATCCACTGTTGATGAGAACCGAGGACCGGAGGCAATTTAGATGCCCCAGGAAAGATCAGCAACATTATCCATGTGACATTCCGATAAATTGCACAGCCATTACAAACACTGCTGCAGAATGCAGTTTATAAACACAGAAAGAGGCTGAAGATATCTATTTGTCACTCTTTTATTATAAATATTTTAAAACATATACCAAAGTAGAAAAAAGTAACATAATAGACCCCTATGCACCCACCACCCAGAGTCAACAATTATCAACTCATGGACCATGATCTTACCTCCTCCACATCCTCCCCCCTGCCACATATTAATTTCAAACAAATCCCAAGCATCATGCCATTTTATACATAATATTTCAGTATGTAGCTAGCAAAGAAAAGCTTTTTCTTTAACCACATGCAATTATCAACCTCAAATAATAAACAATAATTTCCAAATAAAGAAAAATCATTTCTCTACTCACAACACTCTGACACCAAATGTGTGGTTTTCCATACAGAGCAATTCTGACACTAACTACCCAAAGTTAGCTCACACCCCACAGGCTCAGTCCCACAAGGCTGCCCCCCATTTCAGATGTCAATTATAAGTAGTGGGTCCCCAGGTTGCCCACAGCTCTTTCTGACTTGGCTATAAATTGGGGATTCTCACAGCCCCCTCCTCAGATTCAGTCATTAGCGATAAGTCTCACAGAACTCAGGGAAACACTTTACTTACTATTACTGGTTCATTATATAGGAGATGATGAAATAGGATCCAGATGAACAAGCCATATGGACAGGTACTTAGTGCAAGGTCTGGCAGGGTCCCAAGTTCAGGAGCTTCTGTTCCCACAGAGTTGAGGTGTTCCGCCTTCCTGGCATGTGGATATGTTCACCAACCTGGAAGCTTCACAGAACCCTATTGGTTAAAGATGTGTATGGAGGTTCCATTACATAGTTATGACTGATTGAGTCATTGGCCATTGGTAGCTGACACCATCTCTTGCTTCTCTCCCTTCCCCAGAGAGGCTGATGCTGGGATTGAAAGTTCCAACCATCTAACCCATGGTTGGTCCCTCTAACCCCAGGCTCCATCCTGGTGTTAGAAGCTTTCTAGGGCCCCCTCCACCCGTCAACTCATTAGCAAACAAAAAAGACACTCTTATCACTCCAGAAATTCTAAGGCTTTAAGAGGCTCTTGCAGGAAGAACCGATGACTAAGACAAATATTATAATAAAAGATGCTCCTCACACCCCCACCACTCAGGAAATTGCAGAGATCTTAGGAGCCCTGTACCAGGAACTGGAGGCAGAGACCAAATACATATTTCTTATTATATCACGATATCGCACTAAATATAAGCAAATTTCTGGTCCACATTTAAATTTCTAATTCTCTAATAAATGGCAATTTTTTTGAAAATTCAGATCTATAGAGAGTCTACACACAGCAAATAGGTGCATGTTTCTTAAGTCTTTTGAACGGCAGGGAGCCCTTCCGTCTCTTTTCTTCCTCCTCCCGTGATTTCTTGGTTGGAGTAAAGATCATTGGTCCTGTAAAGTTTTCAGGTTGCAGTTTAACATGCTCCTCCGTCCTCTGCCTTGCCTGAAACTGCCTTGCCTGGAAGAAAAGTCAGGGTCAGGGTTTCCTCCTGCTCTCAGCAAGGGCAATTCATAGGTGGTGCTGTTTCTCTTTCGGTGACTTTAGCAGCCATTGATGATCCCCACCCAGGTCCACCCATGTGTTAGGGGTTGCAAAATGGCAATGTTCTAATCGTATCATTTCTCCCTCGTTTGTAACTCCGGATACTTCTATAAAGAGAATCATGCCCTCTGCCCCCCACACTCACATCTACACTTTGGTTCCACTAAGGAAGTTCCTACGAGAAAGGTAAGGACAATAATTTCTTTTTATTTACCAGTTTTCAAAGTAATGAGATGCTTTCCTAGCATTCTCCAAAGCTGACTAATAAGAGTTTTCTTTAATCTGTATAAACTCGTGAATTCAAATATATTTGAAATAAGCATATTTGCCATATTTTCATCTATCGCAGTTGTTATAATTATGTGAAATATTTACATGGTTCCAAAATCAAATCTCCAAAACGAATAAAGTCAAGGAAATCCAGCTTCTAGCCCTGCCCTCGCCCCCCTATTTCCCCCCTTCCATTTAAAGGTAACCTTTTATTTTAGACAAAAATAAAAAATAAAATACATAACGGGAACGTATCTCATTATCTATTACCGGACAAAAAGCAAGTCAATAAACAGGTTATAGAGTTTGGTCCTGGACAAAAATGCATTATGTTCAAAGGTATAATAACAGAAAAACTATTTTGATGTCTCTGACCACATCTGCTGTCTAGGGGTCCTATGAGCCAGCACACACTTTGTTTGGCCAAGTGGAAATGGGTCTCGGTTGCACCCATTTGTGGGGAGGTGTGGGGCATAGCTGAATAGCAAAACTGAGGGGAGAAGTGTTCAAGGTCTGGAACTGAGATGGTACCAAAGCGGGAGATGCGGGAGCCAGCGAAGGCAGGTCCTGGATGGAGAAGGAGACGCCACTGTTGAGGCCTGGACTGGCGAAGACTCGCGAGCTCTGGTGCGGGCGTCACTGGGTAAAGCGTCCCTTGCTCATTCGTGTTTTAAGTGAGATGGATTTTGTGGGGAAGAAATTGATGTGGTGCAGACGGCCACAAACAGGCTCACACAGCAAAAAACAGGGAGACTCAAAAAAGCTGACAACTTCATAAATACCCACATAAACAGACAGAAACACACCAAAATGGGTCTCAGTCATCCCTAAGCCACTTTTCTATTTTTAAAATTTTTATGCAATAAAAATATACACTTGACCCTTGAGCAACATGGGTTTGAACTACACGGGTCCCCTTGTACACAGATTTTTTTCAAGAAGTACTGTAAATATATTTTCTCTCCCTTATGATTTTCTTAATAACATTTTCTTTTCTCTCATTTATTTTATTGTCAAAATACAGTATATGATACCTATAACATTCAAAATTTGTGTTAATCAACTGTTCATGTGATCAGTAAGGTTTTCCGTCAACCACAGCCTATATAAGTAGTTAAGTTTGGGGAGAGTCAAAAGTTTTAAGTGAATTTTCAGCTGTGCAGGGGGTTGGAACTCCTAACCCCACATAGTTTCAAGGGTCAACTGTACTGTATCATTTTACAATTGGGGGAACTATGACCACTGTTTTAAAATTAAATAAAACATAGAGATAGATACTAAAAGAACCGAAGGAAGTCGGTTCACTCAAATGCCACGCCAGACCACCTGCCCAGCGCAAGGATTTTAGTGCCTCCCCCATCTGTGAGAAGGAAAGCCGGCAGTGAGTGGGAGGGCCAGTGGGGCCATGGGCCAGGTACTGGGCACACATTGGCAGTTGAGGGCACAGGCTCTGGGCTTGAATCCAGCCCTGCTAGCTGTGCTCTACGAAAATAATCCCACTACTCTAAGTTTCAGTAAAGAAAATAACTATTCCCTCCTGGTGGGATGTTGGGAGGGTTTGATGAGACGATAAATATAAGGTGTGTAACGCCGTGTCCAGCGCTTGGAAGCAGATGGTAAAGAGTAGGTCTGCGATGAGCAGTGGACTCCCCATAAACAAACCAGGGTGTCACCATGTCCCCTCCCAAGAGTAGCCCACAGACTCCTGACAACACAGGTGTCATTAGCCCTTCTGTAGGTCAGGAGCCTGGTCTCAGACAGTGGCCAGGGCAGTGGTGGCCTTCTTCCCGCTGGGGAGCAGAACCCAAAAGTCTGTCCCCAAGAGGAGACAGACCCTCTCCTCTCCTGGGAGACATCAGTATTTTCGTACAGATTCGGCAGGGGCAGTGAGCGAGGGGCAGATTGAACTCAGCACCCAGGTCTCCCTCTCCACGGCCCCCCTGGATCTGTTGTTTCTCCCAGCCCCTCCCTCTCTGTCCCCACCGACTGTGGTTTGCCTCATTGGCCCCAGCCTGGCTGTCTTACCTCCCTGACCCCTCAGGTCACCCCTGGGGTCTCCATCCTCCACCCCGCATCTCAGTTCCATCCAGGCTCTTCCACATGCCAACTAAGGCTCCCTGGGCACTGTTCTCCAGGTGAGCTGGGGGGACACGTTAAATAATAAATCCAGTGGGGGTTTTTTCCTGATACCTACGGGAAAGGAACTGAGCCTTAGAGAGACTAATCAAGTCACCTGAGGACACAGAGCAGACAAGTAGCAGCCCAGCATGTCAAACAACCCTTGACTCAAAATCGCACTCAGGCCATGGGACCTCCCTGTGGGCTCCTGTAGACAGTTCCCATGGGCCTGGGCTGCTGCTATGCAGGTCGCTGTCAGACCCTCAGAAGCGCACGGGAAGGGAGAGAGGAATATACACACAAGAACACGTGCACACTCACTCAGTATGCATTTAGATGCACATGCACCTGCACACGTGTAGTAACACCCGCTGGGGGTTTGGGGTGCACTCCTGGGCACTGACCTCATCAAGGAAACGGCTAAACTGCTTACCAGAGCAGAATCACCCTGGAGGTTCTGCAGAGGAACCTGGTCCCTCCAGGGTGAGCAGGCTCCCCAGCGGGAAGAAGGCCACCACCGCCCTGGCCACTGTCCAAGCCCAGGCTCTGACCTACAGAAGGGCTAACGACACCCGCGTTGTCAGGATTCCGCGGGGCCAGAGTGGGAAACCCTCCATAGAGCACTTAGCAGGAGGTGGGTGTTCCACGACTGCTAATATCACAAAATGAAAAGTGTTTTTGCCCAAGAGTGAACCCTCGTGTAAACTTCAGACTTTGGGTGATTGTGCTGTGTCAGTGTAAAACCACCACATGTGCCACACGCACCATTCCGGTGGGGGATGTTGATGCGGAGGAGGGGACGCCATACATGCGTGTTGGCAGGGGGTACATGGGAAATCTCTGTACCTGCCTCTCAATTTTGCTGTAAATCTAAAAGTGCTCTAAAAGGTAAAGTCTGTTTGTTTGTTTAATTATTACCCTGAATCCCTCATAGGAAGAGTCCTATCTACAGGTCGAGGGGACAGTTGCTGAGTTGTTTGGGGCAAAGGAAGAGGTCAGCGTCCTCACCATGCTCAGGCGGTCACTAACTGGGGGAGTGTCGGCTTGGCCCAGGTGAGTGAAAAGGGAGAACTTCACCTTCTTGGTGGGAGAACGCTCACCCCCACCCAGGAAGAGACCCAGTTTGGGCGGGTGGAGGCTTGAGAAGCCACTGGGGAGGGAATGCCCATTTGACCACCACCCAACAGGGAGTAGGGAACAATTCACCAGCTCACAGCAGAGTAAAGTACTCGGAACCAGAGGCCAGAGGAGGGGCAGGAGCCCAGGAACTACGGCGGATGTCGGTGAGGCTTGGGGAGACGGCCATGCGTGTGATTGTGGATTTGTCACGTTGTGAAAGGGACCCGCTCTTCAGTCTGAACTCATCTAGTGTAGAGCTGTCCAGTGGCCATAGAGTGCATGCTGCCTACGTAACTAAATTTCCTAGCAGCCACATTTTTCAAAAAGAAAACAGGTGAGATATTTTAATAATATATTTTATTTAACCTAATAAATCCAAAATATTTCCATAAGTAATCAATATAAAAATGGAGATATCTTACAATTTTTTTCATGTTATCCTTGAAGCTTCATGTATACTTTATTCTGAGAGCCTGAGGCTGGACCTTTGGGAAGGTGGGTGGGTGCAGGGTAGAGCAGAGGCCACCCAGAGAGGCGGGTACCTCCAGGCGACATAGGCTTGGGGCAGGAGCTGCACACTGAGGAGAGCTGAGTGCGGAGTGCTGGGGGATGGGTGTAGAGGTGTGCCTGAATGGGGCCACCAGTGGCATCGGGGAATACCAGCTGTGCCCTGTGAAGTGGTGAAGAGTGGGGTGTGCTAGCTCAGGACAAGTATGCACCCTGTCACACTCACTGCAGCCTCAGTGAATGTTTGGTTTTAGAAAAGAGGAAGGGGTGAGGTGTGACCACGGCTCAAAGCCCTCCAAGGCCCCAGCCACCCAAATCAAGCCCAGCCTCCTGCAGGAGGCCGACCACCACCTCTGCCCTCGCCCTCCCCTCACTTATCTCACGCTCACTCCCCTACTCCTCACTTTCCAGAATATTTAGTTCAACCTACCTGCTCTTTCCCAGCCTTACGACACAGACGTGCTGGTGGGTGCACACAGAGGCCTTTCTGGAGATGGCTGTTATATGAGTTGTATTAATTAGCTTTTTACAAAATAATAATAGAATGAAAGGAGGTTGGAGGGGCTGTGGTCTCAGTCCCAGGCCCTTCACAGACACATCTGTCAGCTTCTTCTGGGAGAGGGGCCAGGCCATATAACCATCCAAGGAGCTTCCCTCTCTCTGGAATGTCCACCCATCCCCCACCCAGGGGACTCTGACTGCAGTGCCGCATCAGAATGCAGGGCCCTCTGTGCACCTGTGCCTGGCACTTCCGGCGTGGGAAGCTTTGCCGGGCTGTGAGCCCCTTGTGAGGGCGGGTGCCTGGCCTGGCCCTTCACTTCCTCTACAAGCTCAGGCTGCACTCCCCCCCACCGGCGCCCCCGCCCCACTCCCACCACAGCAACTGTTAAGGGAAGGGGAAACAGAGACCCTGGCTTTTATCTCCCTGCCTAAGCAAGGCTGCCTCTCCCTCGTCCCACCTAAGCTCCCGCAGGGCGCAGGGCTCCGCAGAGGAGGAGGAAGGAGAGGAGGGGAAGGAGGAGGAAGATGCTCCACCAGCCAAAAGGCAAAGAGGAACTGAGCAGAAGTCCCCGCCTTGGGTCGAGAGAAGTGAGTCCCTAGCAAGGGGAAGAAACTGTGAGAACGAGAGGAAAGCCTAGCGGGGTTAGGGGGTCGGGGGTTGGAAGCTAGTAAAGTGTGACTGACATACACGTAAAAACACACTAGCATTAAGGGTCCAGCTCGATTAATTTTTACCACCTGGATCAAGATCAAGATCACTTCCAGTACTGCATAGGTGCCCTCATGTTGAAGGGGTGATGCATTGCCAGCAGAAACCCACTGAGTCGAAACCGGCTGATGACTAACATGCATGTTTCATAATAACCCCATGTGATCTGGGGCAGAGCTGAGCAAACCCGGGTGTGCCTGCCTTCCCAAGTGGTAAGAACAGCACCTTGATTCGCTGAGAACTTCTTTGTGCCAGGAGGAGGGGAGGAGCATGCCCTATGCCAGTCATTTACATACACGGGTGATAGCATCCAAATCATGAATGCAAGAAGCATCACATGTATTTGACTTTCTTTAAATCAAGTTAAGTCCTACGCCAGTTAACATCCTGGCTGTTAACGTGGCTGCCCAGAAATCCCATCGTGACTGTTACAGGGGATCCAGAGTTCCCCAGGATTCTCTCCAGGTCACAGGGCTTTGGGAGCTTGGGGAAGGCCCCTTGGACCAGATCATCCATCTACCCTGGTTACCATGAAGACTCCTATTTCCCCAGAGGATGCACTTCTTTCCCGGCGGGAGATTCTGCTGCTTCCATAAGTTTGGGACCCTGGGGAATCTTATGCAGGCCAAGTCCCCAGGTATCCCACACAGCCATCTCCTTGCCATCTCCCAAAGAGATCATATGGAGAGGCTCCCACTCTGTCCCATGCCCACTCTGAGGGACTCGCTCCTGCCCCTTGCTGCTCTCAGAAGCTCCTTCTCTCCCTTCCCCTCTGGGAATTTAGCATAACTTAGTGATTTGATAATGTTACATTTTTATTCTGTCACACACATATTCTCCTCTTTAAATCACCTTTAAAAGCCGAAGAGAATCATTAATCCTTTCTACAGATGAGAAAACGAAGGCTGGGAGAGAGATTGGGTCACCCAGGCAGGAAGAGGGGGAGTGACACTCAGGTTCAGGTATGCCACAGCCTGCGCTCTATACCCTGCCCCTGGCTGCCGAGGCCAGGACCCCCAAACTAGGCGAGCAGTCATGAATAAGGCAATGTTAACAGAGGGCACAGACATCACTTTCAAATTCATTCTGGCTCCATCATTACTCCACGAGCTGCCAGGGCTGGAACAACCTCCGCGCTGGATGGTGGTCTCCTACAGACCTCCTCTGAAATGCTCCCAATCTGGAAATACGCACAGACCTTCAGATTTTAGACCTGAGAAAGGCCTTTGAAGTTGCCCAGTCCTCCTTTTTTAGAAGATGAAACGGAGCCCTGAGAGATGAACAGGCTAGAGAATGTGGCTTACCTAGCCACCCTCCTGCCCTGTGCCAGGAGGCCAGATCCAGCAGCTCCCTTTGGAGCTGAGTCAGACCTCTGAAAAAGAATGTTTCTCCATCTTCTGCCCTAGGACTCTCTAAGAGGGTGGCAGAGGTTACAGCCTAGAGCCATTCCTAGTAACTGAGCACCTACGATGTATGTCCACACATTCATTCAGGAAGGATGGAGCACCCACTGTGCGCAGGGTACCTACTGCACGTATTCAGAATAGAGTTCACCGCCTAGCAGAGTGACAAAGGAAGCGGCAGGGCCGGATTCATGGGTGTCAAGGTAAGAACGTCCAAACCTGTAGAGTTTATTCAAGCCAAACTGATGACCTTGCTACGAAGCAAGATCTCAAATGCTCTGGAGAATGACAGTTTTTTAGTTCCTTTTATACATTTTGAGTTAAGGAGGAGAAAGAAATTGGGGGAAATCTCTATGATTAGATTAACAAGGTGTTCCCTTGAGGGTGGACACATCTCCAAGGGGTCTGAAAAAGAGGTTTCCTCTGGCATTTCTAAGGTGCATTAACCTACATGCACAAGAACATGGACAGGACTTGCTTAAGATAAACCTTTTGCTAAAGAAGTTATAGAGGCGTGGCTACCCACCATGACCTGCAGTTAGGAATTTATGATCAGATCACCCTGTGAGATTACTTTTGGTCACTGACCTTATCGGATTTATTACATAGCCCCTTTCATGCATCTGGGTATACAACCCATACAGTCACACAGGACTCCATGCATAGAAGGTCCTGTGCTTGGTTTAACGCTCTGCTGTCACTGTCTTAAGGTTCTTAACAATTTTTAAACAAAAGGACTCACATTTTCATTTTGTATTGTGTCCAGCAAATTAGATGGCCAGTCCAAGAAACGGGTAACCAAAATGAAGTGTGATAAATGCCAAAATAGTGAGGGCACAAAACAGGACTTCAGTGTTCTCAGAAGAACAGATCATCTCAGCTGAGTCCTGAAGGATGAGTGAGAAATGCCACATGAAGATGTTAACAAAAATTCCAAAAGAAATTAAAAGAAGAGTTTTATTCATCTATGATTTGCTGATCAGGGATGCAGACCTTGATATGAACTGAAGACATGTTCCAAAATGGGAGGGCTACGGCTAGGCATTTAAAGGCAGAAGTTGCAAGGAGCTGATTATCAAAGAGATGTGTTGCTAGGGGAAACAAGACCACAAACATACATCGTTCATTTTCTGATTGGTGGGGGCAACTGGACCTTTCGACAGTCAGCTGACCCAGAGGTCAGCAAGTGGGGCTGTGGTGCAAGAACAATAGGTAACAGATAATTAGGTATTTGTCAATGTCCTAGTTCTGGTTCAGACTTGTAGAACAAAAGCTTTTGGGTTACTAATCAACAGAAATCAAACAGCACAGAGAGACTGTTCAGTCTGCCAGGAGTACCCAAGTCCAAGGAGCAGAGTCATCCTCTGTAAGCCGTCTGTGTTCAAACGAAATGTTGGGCCACAAATTGGGATATTAGAGATCTTATATGTCCTCAAAGAGGAGTGAAGAATGTAGCAGGCATACGGAGAACATGCACTGCCACCCTGAGATGAGAAAACTCAAGGACCTTCATAGAGTTGTGATGGTGTAGAATGTGGAGTGGTGACAGACCAGGAGCCTGACAGGAGAACTAGGACCAAGGAAAGCCAAGACAACTCTAAAGAATAAAAGGGAGGGGCTCATCCTATTGGATATCAAGACCTGTGTAAAGCTCCTATAATTAAGAGAGTGTGGCTTAGAGATAAATCAGTGGAACAGAACAGACTCCAAAAATGAACACACACATATAGAAACCCAATTATGATAACCAAGGCACAATGAATCAGTGGGGCAAAATGCACCATTCAATAAAATGATGCTGGGACAATTGGCAATCCTCATTGGAAAACAAAATTAGACCCCTTCTCGCACCACACATACACACACACACACACACACACACACACACACACACACACACATTCCACATGGCTTAAAGACCTAGGAGCAAAAAGCAAAGCTTTAAGGCTCTCAAAAGGAAATACTGAATATCTTTACAAATTTGAGGCAGAGAAAGGATTTTTTAAATATGACACAGGATCTTTTCCTAACAAGTAAGCCTGATGAACTGGACCACATTATTATTCTAAATTTTCATACAGCAAAATATGTGTACACACCTGGAAGGACAGACAGCCTTGCCTCATTCGCTCTCCTCCACACCTCTTTCAAGTAAATCCATGTCTGTGAGGTTAGAGGTTCCCAGGTGGAGGGCAGGGTGGGTACTCAGCATCTCATACTCGGACAGAATTGAGATTGGGATGCCCATGACTTCTGGCCATGGTTCCCCTTTTCCTGATATCAAGGAAGCCAAATTATTAATCAAAAGATTACTCAGTAAACACAGACTCAAAACAAACTGTCGAGTTCTTCCAGTTTTTCCTCCCTCAGGGTTTTCACCCTGCAGACTCTTACTTTGCAGTTCATGAAGTCAACACACATTTTTTTTTTTTTTTTGGTTTGGCTTGCACAGTGTTTGTCCAAAAATTCAGTTATTGGCAATCTTTAGAAATCGAGATTTTTAATGAACCTCTCAATGTCCAGGTTCACTTGCAAAAGATCTAGCACAATGGGCTGCAGGTGAATAGCCAATGCAGCCTCTAACTCTCAACACAGCCCCCACCACAACCAACTACATCTCACTTTGCTGTTTTCATGCCTTTATCTTACCTGCCTGGACCCTGGAGGCCCTGAAGTCTAAAACCACTCTATTTACCCCTGCAACTGAGAGCATTTCAATTAATAAATTGAAAGAGCAAGAAGAGTTAACTGTTTTGAAGGACATAGTTCATCTTCTATCTGGGAAGGCTCTGTCCCACACAATTTGTATGGCACAAAGGGCACCACCCTTCAGGTGCCTGAATTCTTCTCCAGCACTCAGAATCAGTTACTCTCCCTTAAACTCCTACTTCAGGAGCTGGCATTCTTTCATTAGAGTATCTAAATGACGAATTGAGATTAACCCATTTTTAGGAGGTTAGATGCATCTAATACCATTATGATAATCTAATTTATAAAGTTAAGGTTGTCTGTCTGTATGTATGTATGGATGTGGATGTATGTATGGATGTAGGTATGTATATATATATGGAGCCAGAGCTACCATGCCAGAGAAACTAACCGCCTTGCACATCTTGCACTTCAAACCTTGGCATGTTAAAAAAGGACAAAATAATCTTTGGACTGGGCCTAAAGAAACACTGTGTCCCAAAAAAACTGTCTGTAAAGACACCAAGAAAGCAATTATTATGACTCCCCAACTGAAAATGAACATCACTAGTTCTGTCGCCTGCACCAGTACAAATGCCTTCCTTCTCACGCTGCAACTGCTCCTCTTCCCCATAACTCTCCAGTGCCTCTGTCTCCTAACTGGAGCATCATTTGGGCTTCTGCGTGAAGCAGCAATGATTCCCAAATAGCTTTTCCTATCGCCGCTCCCTTTGAAAGGCGTTTTTGTTTTTAGGTTTAACAAAGTCTTGGTTTATGCTGTTGTACGTGGGTTAAAGCGCGGGCCTAAATCCGTAAAGACAGAGCGAGGGAAGCGGGGAAGTGGGATTGGGCATGAGATACTGGGGATCCGTCCCGTTTGGAGGGCTCAGCATCTGACCCCCCTCGAGGGACCGCCCCCGACCCCCCATAAAAACCCTCCCCACAGTTATTGCTGCAGGGAGGGCTGCCACGGGGTCAAGGCAAGGGAGCAGGCCAGAGAGCGCAGTGCGCAGGCGCGTCCCCCAAGCCTTCCGCCACGGCCCCGCGCGGCGGCCGCCTCCCCTCCGCACTGCGCAGGCGCCGGGGCGGCCCGCGACTGCCCTCCCCCGCCCGCCTCCCCGGAGCCGCAGGACGCCCCGCCGCAGCCGCGCGCTGCTGCGCACGCGCCGCCCCGCGTCCTGGCCCCGGACCAATGGGAAGCGGCGGCGCCTGGGCGCGGGACGCACGACGCGGTGGGCGGGGCCCGGACGTGAGGCCGGCGCGCTGACGTCACAGGGGCGGCTATATAAGTGGACGCAGGCGCCGCCCCTCCGCCCCAGTCACTGAGCCGCCGCCGAGGACTCAGCAGCCTCCCCCTCGAGCCCCCTCGCTTCCCGACGCTCCGTCCCCCCTGCCCGCCTTCTCCCGCCGCCGCCGCCGCCGCCGCCGCCTTCCGCAGGCCGTTTCCACCGAGGAAAAGGAATCGTATCGTATGTCCGCTATCCAGAACCTCCACTCTTTCGGTAAGCGACGCGAGGTCCCCCGGCCGGGGCTGCGGGGTGGCGCGGCGCGGCCATCTAGGCCGGGACACGGGGCCCCAGAAAGCCGCCAAGCGCTCCAGTCCCCTCGCAAATTCGGGCGCCGGGGAAGGTGTCCCGGCCTCTGGCGGGCAGCGGGGACAGGGCCTGCCTAGGCCCTGGGGTCGGCGCCTGAGCGTGACCGGAAGGCCAGGGCGAGAGGTCAGCGCTGGGGCGGGCCCGGCGTCTCGGGTGGCGCATTCACTAATGGCTCCGGGGCCACCGCGGGCCACACCCGCCCCCTCCCGCCACCCCTGCGTCACGTCCGTTGCGTCACCGCCGCTGTCACGGAGCCGGGACGGGGAGGCGGCACCAGCCCTAAGTGACACCCGCGCGCGCCAATGGGGCGGGAAGTCGGCCCCGCCTCGGGGCTCGGGTTCCGGCCGGTTGCATCAGCCGAGTGGGGCGCTGTCTGCCAGCCCTGGCTCTCCCCCACACACACACACACACAGACACACACACGTACACGTGATCGGCCTCCGAGGGCGGGCCCAGGGCAGGAGGCCCAGACTTTCTCCGGGCCTGGGGAAGCCGGCCGTCCCAGACTGACCTGTTTGTGGAGAGCCTACAAAGGACATATCTGATCTGACCTGGCCCAGGTCTGGGCGGCTTCAGTATTCGTTTCTGCACGTAAAAGACCCAGTGGGAAAGGAAGGGTAACAGTGGCATCTGAGCCACAACAGTTCTAAACTTGACGTTTCTTTGTAGACCCCTTTGCTGATGCAAGTAAGGGTGATGATCTGCTTCCTGCTGGCACTGAGGATTATATCCATATAAGAATTCAACAGAGAAACGGCAGGAAGACCCTTACTACTGTCCAAGGGATCGCTGATGATTACGATAAAAAGAAACTAGTGAAGGCGTTTAAGAAGGTGGGTCTTCATTGTAGGAAATTCACATTGTACATGCCCGCATGGTAGTGGTGCATTATTTCCCAAAAAGGATTATTAGTGCATGGGCGCCGTTGCTTGACCTGATTTGTTTTGCTTTCCTCGTGCTTGCAGAAATTTGCCTGCAATGGTACTGTAATTGAGCATCCAGAATATGGAGAAGTAATTCAGCTACAGGGTGACCAGCGCAAGAACATATGCCAGTTCCTTGTAGAGGTGAGTTCAGTCACTTGGTGATGATGCATTTGAACCTCTTCCCTGGCTAATGTCAAATCCTCACTAGTCTATTCAGTTTCTTCTGGAGACATAGAAGTTCTCATTTTGTAAAGCTGAGCAAAAACAGTTGAGTTTTAAAGTACATAGGTGAACGTATATCCAAAACCAGAAAGGACTTTTCTGCTTTAAGTTTACTGTTTATATGGATCTACTGCAAAAAAATAAAGCATGTTGTCTGGTTGGCTATTCCTCCCATGTGTTAAAATTCTCTCGCATCATTGATTCTTAATTGGGTTTCCTGAGCTGATTACCACTGTGCTAGTGGTGGTTGAGATATGCATCTTGGCTCTTGGACTTCTCGTGCCCTGTGTAGAAGCAGAATTATTGGCATCAGAATTGGAGACTTTAACTCTCTTTAAAACTTTGCCCTTTTTTCTTTGCAGATTGGTCTGGCTAAGGACGACCAGCTGAAGGTTCATGGGTTTTAAGTGCTTTTTGGCTCACTGAAGCTTAAGTGAGGATTTCCTTGCAATGAGTAGAATTTCCCTTCTGTCCCTTGTCACAAGTTTAAAAACCTCACAGCTTGTATAATGTAACCATTTGGGGTCTGCTTTTAACTTGGACTAGTGTAACTCCTTCATGCAATAAACTGAAAAGAGCCATGCTGTCTAGTCTTGAAGTCCCTCATTTAAACAGAGGTCAAGCAGTAGGCGCCCGGCAGTGTCCAGCCTGAAACAAAGCAATAACGTGATGTTTCGGCCAAGCCCAGAGCCCCAAGATCACAGATGGCTATGTCCAGCCAGAAGCTCCTCGGCTTTCCCTCAACAGAGTTCCCTGCCCTAAGAGAATGTCACCACCTGAACAGCCTTCGGTGAAGCTTGAGAGGAGAGAGGATGGGGTAAGGCAGCAACAGCAGCTGTGCCACTAGAGGGAGCCTCCAGTAGTCAAAGATCCCTTGGTGTGTAATCTGGCCAGGTGGGCGGAGCTTCAGGCAGTCACCTTCCCTCTCTTGAGGTGATAAGGACATCTGGCTTGCCACCAAGGTGTTTTTGATCAGAAATGTCCTAACTGATGTCCAAACACGGAATGTGAGGCCAACCTTCTATCAGAGTTAAACTTTTGACAAGGGAACAAGTTTCAAACTGATGTGTCATGTAGCTAGCTGTAGAGCTTGCAATTTACTAGCAAGAGCTGCCCAATGCCATGTGAAGTAACAGATTTTTGGTTTTTTCCCTTCAGTTTTAATGTTATGTAATGTATTTAAACCCTTATTTAAATAAAACTTGTTTTCAGAAACACGTGAGTTATAGATTCTATTTTATGTATAGTCAGTTGTTTGTGTGAAGGAACCACAGAAATGGGCAGTGGAGGAGCATCTGCACCCACAGCTTCTCAACTGGGGCCTGAATAAACCTCTGGGCCAAAAATCTTTTAGTGAGTAATTATGTCAGGGTCTTTCTGGGTTCATAAAAACTGAAAATTACAATTTTGCCAGCATGTAGATCATAAACATCCTAATTTCAGATATCAAAATACAGGCTTCAAACTGCTAAGGTCATGAGGAATCAACATTTTTCCTATCTGTTGTCATCCTGTTTTATAGATGAAGGTTGAGGTGTGGGGCAGGGCTGGTGAAAGGCTGAGCCAGTGGCAGTTACCTTGAAAATAGAGGACTAACCCTGGGAGAGGCTTATGACAGTCTTACAAAATATCTATTTGATAAACAGAAGAGGTTACCACTTGACTCCAACCAGTGACATTGTTCAGAACTTTTAGGTGACACTTAAATCAGATTTAACTATAACAAAAGGACCTTTACTCAGAAGAGCCAGAAGCAACTCTAGAGACCAAACTCAGAAGATCACGATGAGGAAATAGGATGAACTGGAGGGAAATCACACTGTAGGTTGATGTGTAGGTCCTGTGCTACGCTGTTAATATCTCTCGTGCCTTTTAATCTCCAGTACTTTGGGATGATTCTAAAAGCAAGATCTGTTAAATCAGCTGTCTGGGACTAACTAAAATTATCAACATGTGACAGGAAGTTTGTAAATACCTTAATCCAATTGCTATGATGGGTATATCTCAGGCCTGAAATAACAGTTGTCTCCATTTGATGGTTGAGAAAATGAGACGTGGAAATTCCCAAGGCTAAGGAGTGATAGAGCCTCATCTAGAACCCAGGGTTCCCTGTCCTTTCCACCAGGATACCAACCTATACCTTTACAATTTAAATAGCCCACTTTACAAGGACTGAGTGCTTGGTAGATGAAGTGCAGTGTGCTAGAGATGACGGCACATGGTGAGCCAAGCAAGCAGGCACTGACAGGGCATAAGACCAGCGCACGGCCTTGACATTCAGCAGAAAGGGGCCAAAGGATCTCAAGAATTAGGCAATCCCCAGCTCTACCCACACCCAGAGGGTCAGGGAAGGCTTCATAAAGGAGGTGTCATCTGAAGCAGAGAATTTGGGCTGAGAGGAGTCAGGGCCCAGAGATGGAAGCACCCAATGTGTATGAGGACCCTAAAGTAGGACCAGTTGGTTGGAACAAAGGTCCTGCATAGAGTGGAAATATTACAGTACTGTCTACTACTATGTGGCAGGCCTGTGGCAAGTGCTTCCACCGTGTAGCAGTTGGGACTCAGCCCCACGGTTAAACTGATTCAGAGGGGTAACAAGTTGGCCAGCAAGTGAGAGAACAGAGTAGAGGAAAATGACAGCTGGAGAGTTGGTGTGAGATCAGAGTGGGCTACAGCACAAGCTAAGACCATTCTTCCCTTCTCCCATTTCCTTTCCTCTCAGTCTTCCTGCCCCACCCCAGGCATCAGCAGCCCTCCGGCTGCCCAGGCTGCCATCTGCAACAGGGACAAGCAAGGACAACCAAAGTTTCTTATAATGGTGTTAAACGCTTTAAATGGTGTTTCTTACAAGGTCATTTAAGACAAAATGAAAACCACCAAAACTACACAGGAATTTACAAAAACTAAACCCTATTCAAATTGCTGTAAACTCTAGAAGAAACACTGTATCTGTGAACTGAACATTCTACCAAGTAGCTGTAGCCTTGACCCCTTTTCCTCACAATCCTTGACAAGTGGCATCAGTGTCAAAACTCCTATTCACAAGGCTTTGAAATTATAACCTAGTCATTTTTTTCAGGTGTTATGCATTATTTGAAAATTAGCACATAATCTGAGATTTTGGTAATTTCTTCATGTAAACTCTAATTCAAATATTTATAAAATGCTCTGTTCTTGAGGACCCTGTTAACAATTCAGACTGTAGACCCCACTCAGGACAGTTTGGCTGAACAATGCCCAGGTTCCACGTGTTTTTCAAGGGCTTACAGAAATCTCTGAGAACTGAAAAGAAATGGATCATCTCTAAAATTTGACCCAAAAACTGCAAAATAAGAATAAGTGTTTAGCATTATAAAAGGTAACATTGGCAAAATAATTCTTAACCTATATATGTAAACATAAAGTTCTAGAGAAGAACAATACTTATTTTTAACAACACTTCAATTTGTAAAATTTATAAACTTCAAAAATGTAAAACAAAAAAGTGCATTTTTTTTTTCACCTGGTATGAGGTGTGACAGCCTCTGAGGCTAGAATGCCTGGCCTGCCAACTCCAGGGAATGACCGTGCCTTTAGAACCAGAGATTCTGATCCAGAAGCACTGATGTGAGACCCATGAACCAGCCTTTTTAACCAGCATCAGCCAATTTCTTCAGGAACCACACTAGGGAAATAGTGCTGTGAGTAATGGGGAGCTACTGGGGAGACATCAGGAGAAAAGCATTATCAGAGCTAAACTTCAGGGAAAGTATTGTTTTTGATGGTTTGAAAAGGGGGTGGCCAAGGGTCAAAACGTGGTTACCAGCGCCTGACACCCCCAATCCCTGGGACTATGAGATTTCATGCGTAGGGTATGTATGGGCATGTTCTTGAGAGACTGTCCATGGCTTTTATCAGATTCTTAAAAGAGCCCACTACCCACAACAGTTAAGAATCACTGGTCCATGGTTTCCTCCCAAGGCTTAAAAAACCCCAGGGATTAACAAAGTTTTTCCAGGCCCCTCAATACAAGCATCAACAGTGCCTATTTCAATATCGACTTTTAAAATTAATAACTATTTTAAAATATTTATAAATATCTCATGCTGAGTGTGTATCGGGCAGAAGACACACACACAGGCAGCCAGACTCCACGGTGCTCAGAGCCTGTGCGTGACTCACTCGCTCCACAGCCACTATGGCCAGTCGTCACCCAGCCGCAGCAGTCCAATAGTTGCACAGTTTAAATTGTCTTTAATCATAGCCTTTTATGGTTAATTTATACCTAGCGCAGACAACCGGTTAAAAACACGAAGCGTAGGGGACACTGGAAACGTTAACGTGGAGCACAAATATGTCAATCACTCTGTGTATGTCAAGTCATTGATTCTCACTTCATTTCTGTGAAATGACAGAAAACAAAGTCAGGTGCAGAGAGATGGGATTTACCTGGTTCCGTGGTCCACTGTGGAGACAGAACTAAGACTTGCTGCTCAGCATCTCCTAGGAACGTGATAGATGTGCAGAATTTTAAGCCCCACTTACTGAACCAATCTTTATTTTAGCACTCCCCATTTAACAAAGTTTAGGAAGCACCGGTTTGGACCATAAAATCAGCAGATCTCATACTGTAATCTGCAAGCTGGTTAAAAAAGACAGTATCATTATGACTTTTTAAAAAAATTTTATAGGAGTTGATTTGAGCCAAACTGACAACGTACATCAGGAAGCAAGATCTCAAATACTCCATGACTTACTTTTTATAACTGCATTTTTTATTATAGTGTTAGATCTGAATTGGAATACAGAAAAACGAAGTACAGAAAGCAACAGTTATGAGCAGAATATGAACTGATTACCGTAGTACTAGCTGAGAGGTGCAGAAACCTGGCTGTCACAGGAATCGGCTGGGGAGCTCCCATTGGGACCAGGCCAGGCTCAGCCCTCGGTGCCTCAAACTAGAACCACCCAAGGGGCCCACGAGTGATGGTGATCTACCCATTCACACCCATCAAGCCCCACCAGAGCTACAGGTCCAGTTCATTCCATTAACAAGTCTCCAGGATGTCGAAAACAATGTTGAAGGAGAAAATATAGTGATGGCTGTGTTGGGGGTATAGCACCAAAAAGAGCTCCCTGCCATGTGGAGTTTATGTTCCAGCGAGGGGAAGATGAACAAAATCAAATTATGTACTTGTCTAGATGGTAATAGGTGTTACAGAGAAAAAGGGAGCAGGAAAAAGTACTTTCCCTGTCACATGCTGAGTATGACCCCTTGCCAAAACAGTTGAAATAATATAGGTATTTGACAGGGAGTAGTTGGTTTAGCACCCAATTCCCCATCTAGAATCTAACTCCATGAGAACAAGGTGTGGTTTGACTTGTTTATTGCTGTCTCCCACCCTTGGCATGGTGCCTGCACCCAGTAAGTATTCCATAAATATGAGCGGACGAGTGAATGAATGCACACAGCAAAGAATTGGCAGAGGATCTGGACTTGGAAGAACAGTTATATCTGGAAACAGAGCTTTAAGATTATGAACACTGAAGGCATAACCAAAGTCACAACATAGGTTGAGACCACCCGGGAGAGGGAAAGAGGAACGAGACAATCCCTATAGAACTCCTATAGGCAGAGAGTAGACAGAATGGAAGTTTCCAAAGGGTAGAGAAGTGGAAAAGCGCCTCGCAGGAGACCTTATCAGAGAAGCCCAGAGGGCTGGTCTGCCATGCCAAATGCTGCAGGAGCAACTGTAGAATACTAGCAGAGATCTAAGGCCATTGGGTTGGTGACCTTGAAGAGGGTCAGAAGCCCCACCAGGAGCAAGTGAGGGGTTAATGAGGTGGGGAGCTTTGGGTGCACACTACTCTTCCTTTAAAAAAAATGTTTTTTATTTGACTGAAGACAATACACATTGAAAAGAAAGTGGAAAATAGCAAAAAGTAGAAAAAAAGAAAACAGAAATCAACATAATCCACTGTGTGAGAATTTCCATGTCCTTAACTGTTCTTGAAAACACCGATTTTAATGGCTGAATGATATTCCATCATTCAATTCTTTTGGCCTATAATCTTTATTAAAGGTATTCTTTGACAACTCTTTCAACTTCTTCCATAATTTTGGACTATTTCAGTTTTCTTCTTGATTTTGGAAATGTATTTTTTCCAGAAAATTGTCCTTTATTGAGATCATGTTTATTCAGCACAAAATTATGCATAGTATTTTTTATAATTTTTTAAATCTCTTTTTAATTAAATCCTCTTTCTCATGTCTAAGCATATGCGATTTCTGTGTTTTTAATAATTAGACTTGCTGTTTCTCTATTTTAATGATTTTTTCCCAAAAAAATCTATTTTTAGTCTTATCAACTCTATCATTTTTTTTTTCTCTTTCTCAATCTTTCTAATTTTATCATTTCCCTTTCCCCCACTACATTCCTTGGTTGACTTTGTGGTTCTTTTTATAACTTCCTGAGCTTAAAGATACACACATTCCTATTAATTCATTTAATGATGGAGGCTTTCATGCTCTAAATTAGATTTGGCTCCACCTCTTAGAATTCGCTGGACTATAATTTTCTAAGTACCTTGTGATTTTTGTTTTCTGTTTGAGAGAGGAGCTTTAAATTTCCAACAATCAACAGGGAGGGTAGGGTTTCTTAACTTCTGGAGGTGATTGACCTGCTGCTAGCTCATTGGGCAATGACTTATAAACTTTGTTTTAGGTCCCATCTGAGACCAATTGAATCAGAATCTGCATCTTAATAAGATCCCCAGGGGATTCTCATGCATATTAAAAATTGAGAAGCACTATTATGAAACACACTTTAAAAGCCTCACTCTACATATTTACATTTGAAATTACACAAATTCTCCCAAACTAAAAGCAATCAAGAATCATTTAATTCCATCTGATTTTGGATTAGGCTGCCAAGACAATTCAGTAGGGGAAAATCATCTTTTCAACAAAACGTGCTGGGATGAGTATATATCCACATGCAAAAGAAGGAAGTTGGATCCATACTTTTCACCATATCCATAAATTAACTCAAAACGGATCATAGTCCTAAACATAAGAGCTAAAAAGATGGAACTCTTAAAAGAACATGAATTAATCTTCATGAATGACCTTCAGTTAGGCAAAGCTTTCTTAGATATGACACCAAATTGCAGGTGACAAAAGGAAAAGAGATGAATTTAACTTCATCGAATTTTAAAATTTTTGTGCTTCAAAGGATAGTATCAAGAAAGTGAAATGATGACACACCAAATAGGAAAAAATATTTGCGAATCATGTATTGATAAGGAACTTTGATTTAGAAAATATAACGAACTTCCACAGCTCAGTAATAAAAAGACAACCTAATTGAAAAAGGGGCAGAGGATCTGAATAGACATTTTTCCAAAGATGATCTACAAATGGCCAATAAGTACATGTAAAGATCAACATCATTAGTCATCAGGAAAACGCAAATCAAAATCATAAGGAGATATCACAAGGATGGCTATAGTCAAAAAGACAGATGATAATTTTGGGTGGAAGATGTGGAGAAATGGGAGCCCTCATATGTTGCCGGCAGAAATGTAAAATGGTGCAGCCGCTGAGGAAAACGGTCTGGAAGTTCCTCAAAAAGTTAAACGTGGAGTTACCCCATGATCCCGCAATTCCACTCAGACATAGACCCAAGAGAATTGAAAGCATGTGTTCACACAAAAACAATGTTCTAGCAGCATTGCCAAAAAGTGAAACAAACCAAATGTCCATCAACTGACGAGTGATAAAGTGCAGTCTATCCATCCAGACAATGGACTATGATTGAGACATAAAATGGAATGAAGTACTGACACATGTTTCACATAAATGAACCTTGAAAACATTATATTAAGTGAAAGAAGCCAGATCACACTAACGCCCATATATTGTATGATCCCATTTATATGAAATATCCGGAATGGTCAAATCCATAAAGACAGAAAGTAGATTAGCAGGTGCTAGGGGAAAGGAGGAATGATGACCGATGACTGCAGATGGGGATGGGGTTTCCTTTTGGGGTAGTGGAAATGTTCTGGGGTTCCCTTATAGTGATGGTTGTACAGCTTTGTGACTGTATAATAAGCCCCTGGATTGAATGCTTTAAAAAGAGTGGATGGTGTGATCTCATGTGTGTGTGCGTGTTGTGTAGTGGGGCATATTTTCGATTGCATCATTTCGAGGCTGGCTGATGCGCAAATTGTGAGCAGGGTTTTGTCCTCATTCACACGGCAGCACGTCTTTGGCTGACGAATGGAAATGTCTTCTATCCTCTGACAAGGATAGTTTGGAATTAGGTGGGTTTATAAATGCAGAACCTTGGGAAAGCCCGAAGAAACACACTCTACCTTCTCCCTTCCTGGAACCAGCTTTTCTCAACAGCCAGAGAGGTCGCAGGCAAAATCAGCCATTGAAACTCCCTCCCCGCCTCCATTTCTCTTTGTCCCACTCTCTGTCACTTCAACCAACCCCACTCACTGACTTAATAAGCGAGTGAAGGAAGGAGAAAGAACACCATGGAAGGAGCAGGAGAGAAGCAAAGGAAGACGTGTTTTTATTGCTTGAGGAATCAAACTGCCCAGGTTCAAGTCTCGACTCTGTGTCTGATTCACTCTGTTTTCTGGGCAAATCACTGTGTCGAGTTTAGGGTTTGATCTTACCCTACTTACAAGTTAATAAGTTATCCTTTTACGAATTCACCAATGCTGGCAGAAGAAACAAGACTCCTGGGTCAGAGACAAATAACTATTACTCACACCCTGCTGGCAGCGTAATTTGCATTGATTCCTCTTATCCCCCCAAGTTCTTTGGTGGTGACACAATATGGACCCACATGGATGCTACACGGGCAGTAGCCACATCTCAGCTGAGAAACACTGGGCTTGGGGAATCTACTGCTTTTACAGTCAGCAGAAGCAAGCCTGCTCTTCGTCCCGTAGGGAGACATCATCTCATGCCTCAAGATTACTCACTTCAAACACAAGCCTGAGACACGGCCATGAGAACAGTCAAGACCTTACATTCAGGAATGCTTAATGCCTGTGGTGGATGCTTCATTGCCTCCCCCAACAAACCCCAACCTCCCTGTGCCTCAGTGCTACCCTCTTTTATGGGGCTGTGGTGAGGATCAGAAGACATAATGCAAGCAAAGTGCTTAGCACAGGGGCCTGGCCATAGAAGTGCTCCTTAAATATTAATCCCCATTATTAGAAGAGGGAGGTGAAATGTGTTTTAGATGTCAGCAGGCTTACAGAGAGGTGCAAAGGGAAGGAGAGGGCTTCCCTGCTTACTTTCTTTTCCCTCCAACCATCCATGGCACCTTAAAGTCATAACAGACTTTCCTCTAGGAGAAAAGGAACAAAGACCCTCTTGATAGACATTATATTTCCAGGGTGAGTGCAGTGCCTGGCATAAAATGGGCACTTAGAAAAAAATTTTTAATAAAAAATGAATAAGTGAATGGAAAAGTGAATGTACAAGGTCTATAAGTAGGCAAGAAGGTCTCAGATGAAATGCCCTGATGGAGGGACTGACCTTGAACAGAGCTATACACCCTCCAGTGATGGAGAAAAGGAAAAAAGGGCAGAAGGGCTCAGACAACTATGGTCATGGCCGGGAAAAGGGGACTGATGTCAGACGATCTTGTGAGTGAAGGGAGAGATGATTCACAAGGTTGCCAGGCAACAACCCAGCTGCAGAATATTAATCTGCAATCGAGTTAACTGGACGCTTTCAGGAACTTTCCTGTGTGCACTGAGAGGGAAACAGGAGCTAAGGGGTGGTGGCGTCCTCTGCCAGGAACTGGGGACCAGCCTGGCAGGTTCTGAAGCAGAAGAAGGGGTAACAATCTAGGTGCATCACATCTAACTGAAATGACAGGTTTTTTAAAATAAAATTTACATACAATGGGATGCGCAAATCCTAAATTTGCATTCACTGGGTTTTGACCGTCTGCAAACAGGGTTCTGGGCTTGAGCCTGAGTATTAAGCGAGATAATATGCTTGTGAGAACTCACTCAACAGTGGAAAATGTCATTGTCAAAACATGGGAGGGTTGGGGGAGGAGGTGGGGGGAGGCAGATGGGGGAAATATAATTTAAATCCTTTCTTCAATTAAAATAAAATAAAATAAAATAAAACAAAATAAAATAAAATAAAAACCGGCAAAAAATAAATGGGAGACGACAGTCCCTAGGGTGGAGGTCAGGGTGACCCAGAGCTATGAGAGACAGAAGGTTGGGGAGACCTGAAGAGCTAGTATAAGGCCTGCACAGAGGAGGGGTGTTGACGTGACAGGGAGCACACCAGGGACTACTGCAGGGAAGAGGAAAATAATCAAGGAAAGAAGATCATTCTGGAGGTCGGCAGGAAGCAGCAGCAGGATGATGTGCGTGTGAGGCTGGGGTGATGAAAACACCCGTAGTAACAGCAGACAGACCCTTACTTAGAACCCGCTGTGCGAGAGACCAAGTGAGTGCTACAGGCGGCTGACCTAACCCTCAGCACAATCCTCAAGGTAAGGGCCAGCGTCATCTCCAAGTCTGTGATTTGCCCTAGATGGAGTACGCAGGAAGTACGAAGCTGGGATTCTAGTCCAGGAGAGCGAAGCCCCTTGTCCCGTCCTTTCACGCACACAAACACCGACTTGCTCACAGACTCCAGCTAGACAAACACCCAGGCCTCACCCCCAGCTTCTGATCTGAGAGGCCTGGGGTACAGTGGGCAAGGGTCAGGGCTCCCCAGGTGATCTTCATGGGAGGTGTGCGCTGAGGGCCATGCTCTGAAGGCACAGGTGGGCATCAGGTGAGAACGTGAGAGGGGAGCTCGGAAAGAGAAGGCAGAGGCTGCATTGGGGGTGTTCTCTGCTCCCCTCCTAGGCAGCTGAGACTGTCTCCTGGCCCCTGCAGTTGCTGGGTAGCCTCTTCAGCTCAGTCTGAGAGCAGCATCCCTGCTGGCTGTCCTCTTGGTCCTGCTATGTTACCACTATCAGACAGCAAGTCAGTGCAGAAGTCTACTTCCCCCTCCCAGCCCCCTACTCTGGGAGGGACCGCAGATGCCCATGTTTGTGCCAGAACCTTCACACCCTCCAAGGCCCCGTTGCCTGGGGCAGGGTGAATGAGAGTCATCAACCCTCCCTTTTCTGCTATCAATAACCAGTGAGGACTCCGGCACGTCCTCCCTGTCTCCAGCTCATCCAACCTGGTGAAGTTTCCTCGAGGCTGCCCGGGCAGGCAGAGCGCAATCACGTGTGCAGAGTTGCCCCTGGGGAGTCTGGGAACCTTCTCCCCTTGACAGGGTATCATTGTTATATGTCCATTTGTGTGTGCGTGTGTGTGTGTGTGTGTGTGTGTGCCCCCACTCTTCTGGAATCTAAACTACACCAAAGCCAGGAAAGGGCCATCATCACACTCACCTCTTATCCCCAGGGCCTCATCCAGACCCTGGCTTACAGCAGGTGCTTGACAACCGCAATGCAAATGGAGAGATGAACCGTCAATACCTTGAGGAACATCTCCTTCAGCTGTGTTGGGAAAACCACACAGAAACTCACGCCAGGCCAGTTCTTACTGACACAAGCCATCGGAAGGCTGGAGGCCCTCGCATCCTTTTCCTGTTGTTGCCGTCATAAATGACCACCGACTTAGAGGCTTAAGACAACGCAAATTCCTTCTCTCACCGCTCTGCAGGTCAGAAGTCCAGCCACAGCACGTCTCACTGGGCCAAAGTCAAGGTGTGGCCGGGGCTGCATTCCTTCCTGAAGGCTCTGGGATGAATCTGCGTCCAGGCTCATCCAGGTTGCTGGCTGAACTCAGGTCTTTGTGGTTGTGGGGCCTCAGCTGGGGGCCTCTCTCAGCTTCTTAGGGCCACTCGCATGACGCTGCCTGTTGGCCTCCCCCTCCCATCTTCAAACTGGCAAAGGCAGGTCAAGGCCTTCTCATTCTTCAGATCCCTGACTCACCCTTCAGCCCTATTTCTTCTGCCTCTAACCAAAGAACATTCTCTGTTTTTAAGAGCTCGTGGGATTAAATTGTGCCCATTCAGGTAATCCAGGATAAGCTCTCTCTTTTAAAGTCTATAACCTTAATTACATCTGCAAAGTCCCTTGGCCATGTAACGTCACATGTTCACAGGTCCCAGGGATTGGGGTGTGGACATCTTTGGGGGATCGTTATTCTGCCCTGGGAAGAGAAAGATCACAGAAACGGGTGGACAGAGAATTGAATATTAGCCCCAGCTCTCCTCCTTGGTCATGTGAACTCAGAACAGTGACTGCTTCACCTTTCTGGGCCTCAGTGTCTTCATCTGTACAATGGGGACACACTGGCACTTACATACTGGGACGATGGGGAAGAGTAACTGTATCTCTTCGTGATAATGGCTTATCAGTGGCTTATCAATGGCTTAACGCCCGGCACACAGCGTTGTCATCATTGTGAGCACAAGGACAGGGTCCACAGGGAGAGGGAGGGGGCTAGGCCCCAGGGTCTGGGATTTGGTCTTCAACTTGGTAGACCCAGAAACTGCGTTTTCTGGTCACTCAGCTAGTCAAAGTGTTGGATGCTGGATCCCACCCTGGCCTCACCAGTTCCAAAACTCTCCTCATACCAGTAGGTGCTGGTCTCTGACTGGTCCAGCCTCAATAGGCTTCATCCCTTTTGCCTCTTTCAGTGATAACTCAGGGCAGGTGTCTCTATGAGTCACAGCCATTGCGAGGGAAAACTTTGGGTTTACAGATGACGCTTTTTAGGGAATTGCCTTCCTTAAGCCTTGGGGGAGGCAAAGCCCCCCAGTGTGTGCAAGGCGTGTGCACAGACCTAGTCTCATTTCTCCTTCACTGCAGCCCCGTGAGGTAGGAATGAATGATTCCCACTTCACAGATGCCCAGAGAGGATAAGGGGAGAGGATGCAAACAAATTAGATCCCCGTGAGCTTCTGGGCAACCATACACAGTGCTTTATATACATCACCTTCACAGGACCACCCCCCACTACCATCACCAAGTTAATTTCCTCATTTCCTGGAGGGAAAAACAGCTCAGAGGCGGAGAGAGCGGCCCAAAGCTCAGCAGGTTCCCTTCTGAGGGGAACACGCAAGTCTCCATGATGGCGAGCTCCTTGGGGTGAGCCCTGGCGGCATGCCTGCCAGTGCCCGCAAGCAGCAGTACCCCCACTGCGTGTCGGATGGGACTATTACACACTTCTAAGTGGTGCAGGTGCCAGGCCCTGTGCAACCAGCCTGCGGAAGAACAGCCAAGGGGCATACACCTCCCCTGCCCAGCAGAAATCAAGTCTGGGGCTCTGGTCCCACCAGGGCTCTGCTGAAAGCGTGTCACTGCCCGTTACCACAGCAACATGGACGTCTCTTTTCCCCAGGATGTGAGCAGAACTGTTCCCCACCCCAGCCTTCCCTCCAAGCCCCCTCAAGTCTCCACCGTCTCTGAGCTTCTGTGATTCAGTTATGATCACCCACACCTGCGCTGCTTTTTTTTTTTTTCTCATTTGTGTTTATTCTGTCTGCTGTGTCACTGAGACCTGTTCTGGATCGCAGTGGTTATTCACCAGAACATTCAGCCACTGGTTGCCATGGACACCGCACAGCCTGCTTCCTTCATCACCTACTAATCCTCAGCAAGGCTAGCTGTGAGTGTGAGTACCTCTGCCCCTGATCCAGGATCCAAAGAGTGTAAGACCCCCCAGACTGGAAGGGCCCCTGATGATGCATGAACAAAAACAAAATCTCCAGTCCCGGCTACAGAAAAATCAAGAACAGCCTAGAGCTAGTTACGTCGGTCCAAACCAGGTCCAGGTGCAATTTATCAAACAGGTCAACAGGCACACCGCTTGGTGTTCTGGAACGTCTTGGGCAAAGCCTTTAGTCTCTTTACTAACTGTTTTAAGATATATATATATATTTTTAAGATAATTGTTATATTAAGAAGTCAGATTACTATCTTCCCTTGAACCTCTAGGTTCAGGAGCCTCTGGAATTGGCTCTGGGTAGGGAGGTTACAAGAGGTGAGGGATGAGGGGCAGACCTGGGGAGATGTCAGGGAGCACAGAGGACGTAAAGAGAAGGAGGGACGCTCAGGGAAGAGCAGGTGAAGGGGTTTCAGAGGCAGCCAGGCTACAGCCAGTAGGCAGCGAGCGAGGCATCAACCCATGGCCCATTGCTCCTGATAACTATGACACGTCCTGTTTGCAGAGCCCAGCAGTCGGGACGAGGGATCAATACATCACTCTACATTCACATACTCCTTGCTCTCCAAACATCAGTGTGTGACGAAATATGCTTTCTCTGAGTCTAAGGTCATTTAGTCCATTCATCCCACATGTCCTCTAATCGAATGTAGTCCAAGTGGGGAGCACAAGGCCTCTGACCCCGAGGACATGGTGGGGACACAGTCTCTGACACTAGGACCCTCTCTCTTGCCTGCCCTCATGCCCAGATGAAGAACGCCCCCACCCTGCTCCTACCCCTCACCGTGAAGGTCAACCCCCCTGCCTTCCCCCACATCTGGATGACTAATTATAAATGGCAGGGTGGGGCAGGGTGTTGTACCTGGCCCACCCCCTTCCTCTCACAGTGGGGATCCTGGCCTCCTGGAGAAAGAGGGCTTGGGAGGGGCCTTGAGGGCTTTATAAGGCAGGGTTGGAGCACCCAGCCCAGCAGAGAACAGAGAGGCACCAGACCAACCCAGCATCACTCGCCTCCCAGCTTTGCAGGTGAGAGTACCCAGGAGGGGAAGGGAAGGCTGGGAAGAGGGCTGATGGGTACCGGGCTCACATCTTGGTGTCTCCAGAACTGGGACCCTTCCCTTAGCCCAGAGCTGGACTCGTTCTCAGCTCTAGGACCCACCTGGCTTCCCAGCCCTTGCCTTCGAGCTGACCTGCTGCTTCACCCAGGTTCCTACCCTGACCCTCCGGTTACATGTTCACTTAGGAGGTGAGAAGGACAAAGGCTGTTCTCCCATCTCTCCAGTGAGAAAACTGAGGCCCAGAGGGAGAGGCGACTTACCCAAATTATTGGGCAAGGCCGAGACCGGAACCCAGGCTTCCTGGATCCTATCTCAAGCTCTTTCCTAGACCAGCACTGTCTAAAAGAACTTTCCGTGCTGATGGTGATGTTCTGTCCCGTATGGTAGCCCCCAGCCACATGCGCACTGCAAATATGGCTAGTGCAAGGGAGGCATTTTTTTATCTTCAATAATTGAAATTGTGAAGAGCTACATGTGGCTAGCGGCTACCATACTGGACAACACACGTGGTTAGTGTTGGACAGAGTGACTGCTGGAGGTCTCCAGAAAGATGCTGTGTGGTCTGTAACAGCGACACGTGTGCCTTTGGTGTTGTTCCTTAAAGTCCACTTTTCAGTTACGAGACTGAAACATCTAGAGAGCCACTTACCTGGCCTCAAATTCTGCAGAACGGTTTAGAAACCATCCCTCTAGGCTTTCAGTTCCTCTGAGAGAAGCAGTCTCTGGAATTAGGGTAAGTAAGGAGCAAGGGGGCAGGGCTCGGGGCCGGGGGAACAGGCAGGAGCTGGAGGAACAGTCCACAAGCCCTTGCAGACCTGCAGACCCATCAGCAGGCAGGGGCCGGAGTTCATCTGGTCCAAGCCCCTGCCTCTGGATGCTCAGACTGCTCAACCTTTAAGCTCGGCCCTTCTCTCCTTTACAGACAAGATGCACAGATTGTGTGTGAATGTGCTGATCCTGGCACTGGCTCTGGCCACCTTCTCCGAAGCTTCTTGGAAGCCCCACTCCCAGCTGCAGGATGCACCCTCCGATCCCAGTGTCAATCGGGGCCTGGAGCCTCGTTGGCTGGAGCAGCTGGGTCCAGCCTCTCACCACCGAAGGCAGCTGGGACTTCAGGGGCCCCCACACCTGGTAGAAGGTAGGAGCTACTGACAGCTGTCCCTGCTTGCCTCGCCCAGCCAGTTTTAGCCCCGCATTCAGTCCCAGAAGCTAAGCATCCTTCCCCTAGCCTCACCTCCTCTCCCATCTCCGACCCTCAGACCTGACCAAGAAGCGGGGACCGTGGCTGGAAGAAGAAGAAGAATCATATGGATGGATGGACTTCGGCCGCCGCAGCGCTGAGGAAGGAGACCAACGTCCCTAGAACCGAGCTGCAGAGCCCAGTCACCTCCCAGCCCAGCCTGGCCCCATGAAAAGCCAATCAAAATAAACTCGCTTCCAATGGATCACATTGTGTCAAGTGTCATGGGGCACTGAAGGGGAGTTGGGCGCAGGGTTGAGGCAGAGAGGAGAGTTGAGCACCGTTTTGGGGACAGGGACCATGGCTTATCATCTTGGTATCCCTGGAACCCAACACCGATGTGTGACAGGGAGAAAGGAGCTGGGGGATCACAACCAGAGTCAGTTTTTTAAATAATAAATCAAATCATGCTACTCCAACCCTCCAGCGCCTCCCATGGCACTTAGAAGAAAATCTAAATTTATTAAAGTTCTAAGAGCTATTCCTCCTGGTGGGTGCCATCGTGGGTGCCACATGTCTCCCACCTCTCTCTTCCTTTCCCTGACACGAATGCACCGTGCTCTTTTCTGCTCAGAACCTTTGTCCCTGATGTTCCCTGTACCTGGAATGCTTTTCCCCAGGCACAAACGTAGCCAGCTCCTCTTTTTCTCCTTGGGTCTTGGTTGAAACGCCGGTTTCTGAGGATTTGCTCTTTCTGCTCCTCGCCCTTCCCACACAGGCCCCATTATTCTCTAATTCCGCGGCATAATATTTTCTGTAGAGCACATTTCACAATCTGTGCTTGGATTGTTTTCCAGCTTATTGTCAGCCTCCCCAGTTAGAAAGGAAACTCTGTTTAAGTGGGAACCCTGTGTCCCTCTTCCCTGCTGAACCCCCAGTGCCAAGAACAAAAGGTACCCAAGATATATTTGTCAAATGGGAGAGTGGCTGGCCTAGGCACTCGCTGGCATCCCACCCGCAGTCCCTCACTGTTTGGTGCCTGCCGGCAGCATCCTCCCACAGGCGCACGCTACTCTCCACCTGAGGGCTTTCTGGGTGGGAGGTAGGCTGGAAAGGCTGAGGAGTTAGTGCCTCCAGAAGGTCTCTCAGTCAATGACCCACAACAGCTGGAGGAGAACTGCAGGGCAGACCCCTAGGGCAGGCAAATTTTCTCTAAAAAGGCCAGATAGAAAATATTTGAGGCTTTGCTGGCCAAGAGGCAACATCAGGCTATTTGTACAGATACTCGAAGAGCTGTTTAAAACGTAACCATTTAAAACATAAAAACCATTCTTGCTCGCAGGTTCGCTCGCAGGCCATATGAAAACAGGCGATGGGCCAGATTTGGCCTAGGGGTCACGGTTTGCTGACTCCTGTTTTAGAGCAAGGTCATGCCATCTGCAAAAGAGAATGATTTATTGTTTAAAAAGCCACGGTTGCCGAGCTCCTGGACTCTGATAAGGAATGAGCACTTGGCCAATGGATTTCGTCACTATGCAACCAGAGTGGTCCATCGTGAGCTGGGTATTTCCAGACCCACCACGTCACAAGGTTAGGTGAGCCAAGTTTAAGAGTAAGAGGGACACGGCATATTTGAGACTGGGCCTGGGGAAGGTGAGAGGGCACAAAGTTACTCAGTTACTCACACCCCCAGGTTACCCACACCTACCACACCAGTGCCTCCTCTCTGCTCACCCCCATGGACTCATTACAGGTTCTCTATGGTCAGCTCATAGAGGAGGAAGGACCCAGGCCTGGTTCACAAATGTTAGGGCCTGACATGTTGGTAAAAACTGAAAATGGACGGCTGCCACACTATGGCCCACCCAGGGGTGACCCCAAAAGACAGCGGTGAGGGGCAATCCTTCCAGTGGGTGGAATTTCAAGTAAGAGACCTGGTCATCAACTTGGCGTGGAGGGAGAAGGAGCCTGCGGGAAGCATATGCACAGACTTCTGGACAGTGACAGAGGGTTCACCTGGTCAGAGAGAGAGACTTCTGGGAAGAGGCAGATTGTAAACTGAATGGTGACCTCTATGGCCCAGCAGAGGGCAAGCTTCGTAACTGTCAATGGCAGCCGTCTCTTCCTGATAAGGCTGACTAGGCCCCCGCCTATGCCTGCTGCCCAGGCCAGGCCCGTGGCCCTCAGGTCCCCAGTTCACATCTACCCTCTTTTCTTCCAGGCTTTGCTGTTTCCCAGCAGCCTGCAGAGGCCCCCCACAGAAAGCCTGGGGCCCCTCTTTCTGCTGCCTGGCCAAGTCCCACTCCCCCGCCCCAGACCCTCCTTTTCCGTCCTCAGAAGTGGGACCCCCTGTCTGTCACCAGCCCACCCTCTGTCCTGATGAACCTAGGCTGGTGTTTGAGGGCCCAAGCCTTGACCCTCTGTACAGGCTGAAGGAAGCCTGGCCCTCCTTCTGCAGCTAGTGCAAAAGCTGTGGCTGTTGGGCTTGGATCCCATGGTGGCCCCAGGGACTGAAGAAGCCCAGAGATAGGTCCACCAGCTATCAGATGCAGCTCTGAGCTGGGGGAGGGATGCAGCTCTTGGAGCAGGAAGTTGTTCTGAGTACCCTTACCCCTTGACCCCCAAATTAAAGGCAGCTCCTGAGTCCTTGTGAGTTTTGGGGGCTCCCATTTTTGGACCTTTCTTCTCAGTCCCTAATTACTGTTTATAACTGGAAGCGTTTCTGTGTGAGGAGGGACAGAGTCTGCCTGAGGCCCCGCCCGCCCCCAGGCTGGGGGGCGGGGGTGGGAGCTGGACCTTGACCCCCTCAGTCAAGAGCCCAGCAACCCCGGCCCCCACCCCCACTCCCCCACCCCACCCCGCTTTGTCCCTCCCACAGCCCCCGCCGCTCTCCTGGGCATGCTCCGGACCCGGGAGGGGGGCGCTGAGAGGGCGCACATCTCCCCCTGCATCTCCCCCTGCAGCCACAGGCTCGCGACGTGGGGCGCGGTGGCTTATGCACCCCAGGCCCCAACCCATGGACGAAAACCGGGGACGGAGAGAAGAGGAAGAGTGGGGAGGAGGCGACCAGACAGGCACTGCAGCCGGTGCCATCGCGGGGGTGGAGAGAGGGTGGGACTGAACGCCAGACGGGGCGGGTGCCTGGACCCCGCGGGCCGCTCCTGGGTGGAGCTGCGGTCTCGGGACCCCGTTTACCTTCCTCCAGCTCCCGATTAACCGCGGCGCGCTCGGGGCCCGACACTCCCGACCGCCGGCCCATCAGGCAGCCCGCGACGTCCCCGTGTCCCCTGCCTCTCCAGCCCCCAGGCCAGTGGCCCGGAGACCAAAAGGTCCTTGAAACAGGAGACGGGTCCCCGGCGCGTCCGGGCCGCGGGGCGCGGGCTGGGCATTTCCCTGGACCCCGAGGACGAGGACGCGCTGGGCTCGCGGCCCGGAGCCAGCCTCGGAGGCCACGCGAGCTCCGGCGGCGGAGAGGGGGGGTCTCAAGACGCGTGCGGATCCGGATCGGGATCCGGAACCTGCTCCCTGTCCAGCCGCGGGTGCCTGCGCAGGGGAGGGGTCCGGCTCGGCGGAGGCTCCGGGGAGGGACTGGCCGCGGGCGGGGGTGCTGGGCGCTCCCCGGCCCCTCCTGGTCCCCGGCGCATCCCCGCCCCGACCCCCTTCGGGTCCGCGGAGGCAGCCCAGACCTCGTAGCCTGCGCCTGGCGGGCGCCCGCCGGGCCGGACCACGCGCGGGAGCGGGCCGCGGAGCAGCGACTGGTGGCGACAGGAGCCGGGGATGCGCAGGGCTGAGCTCATGGGGGGACAGAGCGCAGAAACAAGAGAACAGCAAGAAGAGTCGAGTGGAGGTTCTAGCTGGTTCCGTCGGCTTGGTTCCGAATGCGGAGCTCCCCGCATCTCCACCTCCAGAGAGGGGTTCTGCCCGCAGCCGCCGCTCCTCTGGGACTTGGAGGTCCCTAACTGGGGGCACCTGCCTCCCCTGGAGTCGGCCTGGGAGTTGGGGCGGCATGACGGCTTTCCCTGGTGGCTGGGAGATCAACCCGAACCCCAGAACCGTCTCCACGCGCTGCCCAGCCTGGCAGCTCACACCCCATCGCTCCAACCGCTCGACAGCCCTCCTTACTTCTTAACTTGTCAGATTGCCTTTCCTCCAGCTTCCCCTCCGCTTGCTTTCCCTTCCACCTCCCTCCACCCTGGCAAACGCCCGTTCTTCCCAGAGACCCCACTTGGACGTCTCTCCACGAAGACTCCATCCCCCACGGCCCCAGGGCAGTGGTGGGAGTGCCCCAGACCTGCATCCCTTCCGCGCAGGGAGTGTGTCCCTCGGGTGCAGCATGGGCCAGAGACTTCCCTGGGTCGTAAGTCCTGAATGAACTGTAGGTGCCAGTGGCCATTTCTGTGCCGTTGGACTGGAGCAAACCACAAGCCAAAAGAAATGTCTGAGGCACTGATTCTTTTAAAGCCTTGGGATCATTCTTGATGCCCCGATTCTCTTCAACATCCAATCCGTCACCAAGTCCTGCTTAATTCACCTCCCAAATATTTACTCCAGCGTGCAGTCTCCTGCCCTTCTGTTGTTGAGGCCTCATCCTCTCCTGCTGTGATCCTCTCATCCCTGCACCCTCCAGCCACAGGAATCCATCTCTAGTCCATCCCTCTCACTCATACTCCTATCTAACATAAGAAATTCCAGGAGCCCCTTCTCCACAGCCACCACTCCCAACCTGAGCCCAGGACAGGGGCTTCAAGATGTGCTTCTAATGCTGACACTGTGCTTTGGCTGGGGCCAAGTGTCCACGAAAGAGCATGGAACAAGAAGCACAACCCAAGAATGTGGATCAGCGTACTCTGTCCACCAGCTCTCCAGTGGAGAAGCATTGTGGTAAGAATGTTCCCTTCGCTCTGGGTTCATTCATTCATCTGACAAATATTGACTGCTAGAGCAGGGAACAAGAGAAACTAGATGCCTACCCTCTGAAGTTTAGAATCTAGAAGGGGATGAAGATAAACCAGAAAGCAAGAAAGATCATTCCAACGTGTGTTGAGTTCTCAGAAAGAAACAGACAGGGAGCGATGACTGAGAAAAATGGAAAGTACCTGTCTAACGGGGTGGTCTGTGTGAGCAGGAGAGCAGAAATCATTAATTGCATAGTATTTTGCATCTCAGTCCCCACCCCCCCAGTACTCCCCCACACCCCCTCTTCATAGCCCACTCATAGGAGCCTTTCTCAAATAGCAGCCTCTCTCCTCAGCAGCCAGTTTCTCATTCCTGATTAACCCTGAGTAACCCTGGGATGAATTTACCTCCCACCCCCAAGTCCCTCATACCCCCATCAGCCCCATGGGGATTCATCTGCCCATTTATCAAAGGGGCACTCCTTACTAGTTATGTCGCTTCCAAAATGTGGGCTCCAAATCCAGCCCCCTCACTGGCAGGGAAATAAGAAATGTTCCTCCCTCAGAACTCAGACCCCTCCCAACTCTTGCCCACCTGGCCACTGCTCCCTCTTGGACTCTCCTGCCCACTCTCATCCAGACCTCAGGGCACTTCTGCCAAATTATTAAGGATAGTTCAAGCCAGAAGCTCTGGACCAAGAAGTGGGACATCTAAGATCTATGGCCACCCTACGCTTTTCACATGTTGCCCTTTTTTATGGTGATAATCTTTAGTGATCTGAATATTTGTTGGCTTTATTTCTCTTTCATCTCAGCTCTTCTTGTCCCCCTAAATTATCTTCCAGTCGTTATTTATTCATTCAGCAAACATTTATTGAGCACCTGGTGCCAGGCATTGTGACAGGTGCTGAGGACACATCAATGAAGAAAACAGACAACGACCTTTGCCCTCACAGGGCCCACATGCAATGGGAAGCTACAAATAATAAAGAAGGAAGTCACCTACTACATTAGATGTGACAAGTGAATGGATTAAAAGAAAGCAAAGAAGAGAGACTGAGGTGGTGGTTAGCTGTGGTTTGCGGGTTTAAACATTAAGGTGGTCAGGAAAGAGCTCACTGAAGAATCACCGAAGTCCAGAGCTGAGGGAGGGAGCAAGGGAGGATATTTACTCAGAGAGGGTGAGAAGCAGCCACAAATGCAGAGTCGAGGCAGGAGAAGGTCAAAGGGGCTAAAACAGAATGAGTAACAGGGGTTGTAGATGATGGGGTCAGAAAGGTGGCCACAGAGCTGCCTGGGCCAGATCTTACTTGAGCCAGTGGAGGGCTTTGCATCAGAGGAGTGACAGGGTCTGACTTAAGATGCAACAGGAAGGCTCTGGCTGCTCAGCTGAGAACAGAGGCGATAGAGAGAGTCTTAGCCATTCAGGAGGGCTTATGACCTAATCACCTCCCAAAGGCCCCATTTCCTAATACCATCTCCTGTGTGTGTGTGTGTGTGTGTGTGTGTGTGTGTGTGTGTGAAGGGGGGGTTAGGGTTTCAGCATATGAATTTGGGGGTGGGGAGAGGACACAAACATTTAGCCCAAAACAACCCTATCACCTTAAAAAGAAAATTTATCGAGCTTTAATTTGAAAACTCTAAAATTCATCATTTAAAAGCATTCAGTTCGCTGAGCTGTGCACCCATCACCACTGATTTCAGAACATTTTCATGAAATCCTCTACCGGTTAGCAGACAAGCCCCGTTCCTCTCTCCCCCAGCCTCTGGTAGCCACGCTTCTACTTTCTATTCTCTGGATTTGCCTATTCCAGATATTTCACATAAATGGAATGATATAATATGTGGCCTTTGCATCTGGCTTCTTTCATTTAGCCTAACTTAGCATTTTCCAAGGTTCAGCCATGTTGTAGCAGGTATCGATACTTTATTCTTTTTTTTCTTTTTTAAACAGCCGTATTGAGGTACAATTGGCATTTATACTATGTAGCTGTATAATTTTAATGTGTAAAGTGTATAATTTGATAAATTTTGATATATATGTACTCATGAAAGTGTCATCACAATCAAGATAACAAGCATTGTCATCACTCCCATATGTTATTCTTTTTTTAAAATAGAGTTTTTGAGCAGTTGGTTTCATAGTAAAATTTGGCAGAAAGTGGAGAGTCCCGTACACTCCCCACTTCCCCCCACCACCACCTCCCCCACTATCAGTATATCCCATGCCAGAATAGTACATGGGAACCTACACCGACACTCCATTTTCACCCTAAATTCATGGTTTACTTCCTATGAGTTTTCACAAAAGCATAGTGACATGTGTCCAGCATTATACCATACAGAGCAGCTTCACTGCCCTAGAAACTCTCTGTGTTCCACCTATTCATTCCTCCCTGTTCCCAGCCCCTCACACCCACTGCTCTGTTTACTGTCTCATAGTTGTGCCGTTTCCAGAGTGTCATATAGTCGGAATCAGATAATATGTAGCCTTTTCAGGTTGTCTTCTTTCACTTGGTAAAATCGCTTAAGGTGCCTCCACGTCTTTGCTTGATAGCTCTTTCCCTTCTGGCATTGAATATCAGTCCATTGTCTGGATGGACCATGCTTTATTAATCTCTTCACCTCCTGATATCCTTACTTTCTTGAAAACAGCCCTTATTTATGAGAAATAGATATTGAACTTTTTGTATGTGAGGTGATGTCTAGAATTCGCTTCAAAATAATGCAAGAGAGGGGAAGCAAGTGGGGACACGGATGAAACAAAGCTGGCCATGAGTTCATAACGTTGAAGGTGTGGGGCAGATACAGGGGCATCATGATACGGTTCTATCTGTCTTGTGTACTTTTCAAGTTTTCCATAATAAAAAGTTATTTTTAAAGTAAAAACATATTACTTCCAGATGATTCCCCATCCTCTACAAGAACGGCTGAAAATCAGTCGTCAGCATCTCCCCAGTCTTACTGTCATCGTGGCCAACCAGAGTCCATCTTTTGGGCATCACATTTATACTCTTCCCATTTGGGGCTCCCATCTCACCCACCTGCCCCTCGGCCATCCCCTCCACTCCAGCCACACAGGACTACTCTCCACTCTTGGAACATGTCATGCTTTCATTCATTCATAAAGCAGCAGCTCTGCTGAGTGGCTTCCCGCTAGCTTCCAGCTTCCAGGACAGTGTCGCTGTGTCTTGGCCAGCTCTGCAGTTCCAACGCCAAGCACAGACCGGGACAAACAGCAGGGGGCCATGCAATTCCTGCTGAATATATATTTGCTGAATTGAATTTTCCTTGCTCATGAGAAATCAGTCTTGAGACCCCTGGAAAGTTTGGGGTAAAGAATGAGAAAATAGCATGGAGAAGACAGAGATGAGGGGGATCCTCCCTGTTCCCACTTCATGGCACCCTCTAGGTCCAGGCTTTGGGGCCCGGCAACTCCAGCTGTAGCCACCAGAGGGCAGTGCCAGCCCACATACCACCCCCAGTTCCCCCACCCGCGGGGCTGGTCACCACAGGGAACAGTGAGCACAGTGACCTGTTTTATAGATGGAGAAACAAAGGCTTAGACTCCACTCCCCCTGCTTGAGTAAGCATTCTGGCCCACCTGATGGACCTCTGATAGCCCAGGGCTGCCCAGACGACCCAGTTGGCACCTCTCCAGTGGTGTCCTTCAGTCTTATTCCCCTCTGCGTCTTGCTGCTACTGCTCTGACCAAGAGGTCAGCAGAGAAGAGACCCCAGGCCTCCTGCTCTCCCTCCCAGTGAATACTCTCTGATCTCTGCTAGACCAAAGAGAAGACAAGAGGAGGCACGGGATTAACTCGCCTGTGAAGCCAGGCACACCCCCCCCCCATCAGAGCCAAACACTTGGGGCACAGTCACTCCGATGCCCAGCCTTGGAGAGTACACACTCAGGTGACCACCACCCCCTCAGCCTGATCTTGGAAAAAGTTACCTGGGACAGGGTACCCCATGGCAAAATCCCCTGAGGGTCAGTGCCAGCGATCCGGGCAGGACCAAGCACTAGTATTACTTTTTGCATCAAAATGAAGAGTAGGACAGAGGGTGGGTACCCTGAACGGGAGACAGGTGAGACTCCCCATCCCCACCCCCACTCCTGCTTTTCTCCTGCTGGCTTCAGGGGAGCCCTCCTCTTTCTCCCGGCTCCATGGGAAGCTGCTGGGAGTGGAGTGAGGGGACCTACGGCATCCACTGTGAGGGAAGACAGGGCAATCAGCCCTGCCTGGCCTGTGGGGCGGGAAGTGATAGTGAGCCTGAAATGATGTTCTTTGGCCCATGGGTCTTCTGAGCTGCCTCCAGGCTCAGGAATAAGACTGATTCCCTGGCTTCTGTCCCCAGAGTCAGGGAATTAAGGATCAGCAGTTCCCTCTGATCCTTAATCCAGGCTCTGAGACTGTCCTGGGGGAATTTATGAGGTTGGAGGGCAGGGAGAGAGGGAGAAACACACATTCCCTGTGTCCTGACTAGGTCCATGCTATGTACATGTTATTTCATTTTGTCATCACTGCAAGGATTTTACAGATGAGAAACAGACCCAGAGAGGTCGAGTGACTTTTTCAAAGCCACACAGCCAGGAAGTATCAGGGAGATAGAATCACAGTTTGTCCTACCAAGAGCCCATGTGCTGTCCACTGCCCCACACTCCTTCCTCCCAGATCAGGGAAGGGTTGGGAATCTGCACGCTCCCTGACCCTGGGGCTGGCTATGCTCATCGGCCTTCCTTCCCTATGATAGTAGGTACAGGCCCGCTGTTAGACAGAATGTATTAACAAGGACACCCATAAATCACTATATCACATTTTAAAATGCCTTGATCACGATATTTTAGTGATATACAGGTTTATATTATACATATGATAGGGTTCGTTTGTTTTTTTACTGTCGGATATATTTTGTCTCAGGCATTTAAAAACATTATTTTAAAAAGGGGCCCATAGACTTGCCCAGACTTCCAAAGGTACCTATAGCACAAAAATGGTTAAAGACCCCTGGGTTAGAGAAGCAAATGCACTCAAGCATTGATGGGTGACATGGCGAGATGTCTGATTCTGCTTAACACGACTTAACAAAATTAACAAAAGGCGCGTGGCAGACAGAGCAAGGAGGGCAGACGGCTAATAAGTATCGAACTGGGCCATAGGGGCAGAGGAATTTCTTGAATCTCCTCACTTTGCTGTTTTGCATGTTCGCACATTTTCCAATAGAGAGTCCTTATAGATGTGATCAAACATTTGCATGTGACAATATTCCTTAAATGTAGGTAAACAAAAGGTTACAAATCACCTGGCTACAGAGAATAACCACTGACATACGCGTTCGATTTTGTTGTGTTTTGGTTTTTTGTGTGTCAGTCTTTCCATGTTGATAAGTGGATTTCTATTCTCATTTTCATGCCTCCCAGTAAGTATGTAAATAAGTAAATAAATAAACAACACTTTTGCTGTTCTTGCTTAGAGACCCCATGAAAGGGGGCTGAGTCCCAAAGACACCTCCCTCTAGGTAGCCTTGGATTCTTGTCTGGGGTTTCACTTGTCAACTTCCTCTTCCCTCTTTTAGCAGCAGAGGCGTCCACGCCTCAGGAAGCCAGAATCCCAAACAGCCCCTATGATGCCCACCCCACTGAGCCCTGCAACTCAGGCAGGAGAAGCGGTTCAGGGGAGCTACAGGGTGTGTGTGGGACCAAGTGTCCACACTGGGTGTCCACACTGACTATATAAGGTCAGGCAGAGCCTCAGCTCTCCCTGGCACACACGCCTCTGCACCCTGACAGCTTGAAAACCTGGGCCAGACACCCCCATCAGCTCTCTCAGGAATAGGCCCACCTCACCTGCAGCCTTTCACCCCAACGCCTCTGAGGAAGCTGGAGGTAAAGGAGGGACAAATGCCTGTGACTTTGCAGACACTATGCCCACTCTTCCTTCTTCAAGCTTCAGCTTAGGCACCACCTCCTCTGGGGAGCCTTCCCTGATGTAACCTGGCTGCATCCAGACCCCTGCTCCCCACTGTGCTTCCCTCTCTCCCAGCCCTCAACACACTGGAGCAGGAGCAAGAACGGCCCCTGGGCCCGCTGCCAATATCTCTGAGCCTGTCATGACTGGCAGTCAGGGTGAAACTCTGTGTACCCTAACACAAACCGGAAATAACAGGGACACCCTGACTGGTTCTGGTCTTCAGAATAATGAGCCTGTCTACGGCCGTGCCACCCTGAACGTGCTCGAGCGCATCTGTTCTCAGAAGCTAAGCAGGGTCTGGCCTGGTTAGTACTTGGATGGGAGACCACCTAGGAAGAGCAGGTGCTGTGGGCACAAAAAGTAATAATGATAAGGATAAGGATAATAATAATAAGCCTGAGTTTTTCCCACAGACCGGGACTCCCTGACAAAAATAAGTCTACGCCTGAAGCTAAGTCGTGTCCTGTGTGAAACAGCTGCCAAGTCCCAGTGCAGACGGGCCCTATCGTGGTTTCATCCAGTCCTTGCCGTGCCGTGTTTGGCCAGCCGGGCCTTCTTGCACTCTTCACTGGTGGACATTTTTCCTTCCTTTCCCCTATGCTCCTGAGAGTCTTGGGTCTTCCTTTGACCTGGGCCATGAACACCGATTTCCCCTCCTGTGAGCCCCACGGGACATGCCGGCCCAGGGCAGGGGCTGAGGGTCTCCATTTCCACATCCCAGAGCCTGGCACAGGTGGCCACTCTTGAGCGCCCAATAAACTTGATAAATAACTTAGCCGATGGGTAGAGCCGGCCGGTGGCCAGGCCCTGCTCCACACTGACCTCAGGCTATGCCTCAAGACCCAGCTCCCCTGGAAACCCTTGTCCGGGAATCCCAGAACATTCTGTCTTCTCCAACCACATTGCAACCACTGGGCTAGAACAGGGCTGGCTGTCTAACTCTTGGGAAGTTATTTGGCTTTTCCCGTGCGAAGAGGTCACACGCAGGCTCTATGTGTGCTTGTGGTCACCCCATCTGAGTGCCTTGCACGTGGAGGGGGCTCCGGAAAGGTGCGTGGACTCCTCAGTCCTGTCGGTGGGCTGTCATGGTGCACGTGGGGGCAAGGTGGACCTCTGCAGATGTCCTTCAAAAGGGGAGGTCGGGTCCACTCCTGCCCTGAGCCCTCAGTGCCCCCTCAACAAGGGATGTCATGGGGAACCTTGGCAGAGAATAAGATCTTTCTGAACCTCAGTGCCCCTCATCTGTAAAATGGAAGTAATGAATCCAAGTCCTGTTTAGGGGAGACTCTGTGGCCAGGAAGTGAGGAAAGGGAAGCCTTTAGTTCATTATGCAGCAGGGGCTCAGCAAGTGGCCACCAGGGACACCCTTCAGGACCAGAACCAGATAGCCCTGGGGGAGCCCAAAGGAAAAAGGTTCTCACCCACTTCCCTCAGCGGGGTGGAGAACAAAGAGCGGGGACGTGTTTTTAAATTTGTTAGTGTAAGCCTCTAAAAACTTATTATTTTTAATAACTTATTTTTTTAATCGACAGACTTTTTAAGAGCAGTTTTAGGGTCACAGATGGTAACTTATCTTTAAGACTTGTTTTAATAACTTGTTTTTGAAATCCCACCGTGTTGGATTCTGCCCCTCATCCTGGTTTGTCAACATTTCTGGGGGCCTTGGTTCTGCCACTGAGAGAATAACCTTCCCTTGCCATCAGCATGGCACCTGCCATTGTGATAAGTCAGTGTCTGTCTCCGCTATATTGTCGATTCCAGGGTGGAGAGGGTGCCTGTGCAGGTGGAAGGCAGAGACCTGCCCCTGGAGACACAGGGCCAGGTTTCCTGGATGTGGCTGCTCAGTCAGGTCCACCCACCTCATCTGAGCCCGCGTTTCCCCTTAGGGCCTGCTACTCCACCAGCTCCTGTGCTGCAACCCAGGTTCTCAGCTCCTCTGCTGCCTCCCCCACAGAGCCTTCCTATAAAAGGACAAGGTCCACCAGGCCTCATTCCCAGCTGCCACAGACAAGACTGGTGTCGTACCCATGTCTCCTACATCCCCTTTCGCTTTACTGTAAGAACCCTGATTTTTATCAAGGGAACCATGTGCGCAGCTAAAATATTCAGTTTCTCAGCTTCCCATACAGCAGGTCATGTGACAGTTTTCAGCCAATGTCCAGATATGTCCCCGGGGTGGTGTCCCTTAGAGAAAACAAACAGGCAAAGCCTCTCTGGGAAAAAGCCTCTCACCCTTTCCCCTTCTCCCTGCCTGGAATCCCTGTGCTTTCTCACTTCATCCTCATGTTCAGTAGAGGGAACAGGTATTATCCTCATTTCACAGATAAGGAAACTGACCTTCAGATAAGTGAATTGACTTTCTCAAGGTTATGGGACTCAGACAACTCCTACATGAAAACTGAAGAAGCATCCAACTTAATTCATTGAGATAAATTTGCTTCAAGTTTCCCTTTTTGGCCAGGCTGCTAGGAAGCTCAGTACCTAATACGAAGCTGTTACGTCTAGTATTAACCCTTAACATGGGTGCTTTGCTGCCCCTTCTTTTCTCGTATCCTCATTGCCTGTTATGAGATTTGGGAGAGCAATCCTTCCTTGTCAGCTGCCTTGAATCCTCTTTTAGAAGGGGGCTAGGGGCTGGACATCTCTCACGGGCCTCTCCAGATCTTCCCTCTGCTCTGGGTAGCAGGAGACATGAATGGACCATATCAATGGGCTCTCTGGTTTCTTCTTGTGTTTGGCCAAAAGGGAACGCTGGTGGAAGTGAGGTCACAGCCTTCCTGAGGGAGGAAGTGACCAACCCCCACCCCCATCAGGCTCCTGTCCCCAGGAAGCACTCCCTCCCTTCCTGCCCAAGGTCACCATTAGCTTGGGGGATGGTCCTCTCCCTTTCTGTTTCCTATACCTGCCCACACCTTTGTAAACTGTTTCTACTAAATTCTCAAATTCCCCAAGTTGAGTGTTTCCTGTCCAGATCCTGTCCCCACTAAATTCATATGTTGTCGTCCTAGCCTCCAACGTGATGGTATTTGGAGGCGGGGGAACTTTGGGATGTAGTTAGGTTTAGATGAGGTCACCAGGGTGGGACCCTCGCGATGGGATTAGTGCTTTATAAAAGGGAGTGAGACCTCGCTCTCACAGCACAGCCAGAAGGTGGCCATCTACAAGCCAAGAAGTGGGCTGTCACCACCGAATCTACTGGCACCTTGATCTTGAACTTCCAGCCTCTGGGAACTGTGCAGTGTCTGTCATTTAAGCCAGCAGTCTATCATAATTTGTTATAGCAGCCTGAGGCTCTGGATACAGAATATAGAGGAAGATCTCTGAAAACTGTTCTGTCCCCTCCCTTCCAACATTCCTTCTCTTCAGCAGAGCTCAGTTCAGCATCTCATCACCTCCTGCCTGTACCTTAGCTGCCACCTAAATGGGTTCCCAGCCCCACCCCCAGCAGGGCATCCATGCAGTGCCATGAGGCCTCCCTAACAAGGGAAATGGCCTTGTTGGCAAGGCTTGGCCTCCCTCCACTGCCTGAGTTCCAGGCAGGTGTAGGAATGAGGCAATGGGCCCGGCCACCTATGTAAAGAACACAGGTGACACAAGTTCTCAGGCGTGGCAAGGTGTCTTATAACTAGCCATCCTCAGGGAGAATTTGGGGATGTGGGTGGGGGACCATCATATAAGCCAACAGTTAAGCCAATGTGATGAGAAATGACAGGTATGCACAGGGCACGACGGAGCAGAGAATGGGCAGTACCTCAGCCCTGTTGGGAGCAGCGGGGAAGGTCATGGAGGTGGTGTTCCTAGAGGGCTGAGCTGGATCCCAATGGGTGAGCAGGTGAGGGCATTCCAGGCAGAAGGAACAGTATGAACAAAGATCATGAGGCAAGAGACCGCATGGAGGATGCTGGCTGAGGGGACAAAGGGAGGTGGTCAGGGGCTGGGGTGGGCCCACCGCAGACCACAGAGGGGCCTGGACCCCAAGCCATAAGCCACAGGAGAAATCCAACAAATATACATTCAGGCCAGACAGGGACAGGGACAGGGCAGGGCAGGGCAGGGCTGGAGGCTGGAGGCTGAGAGGCCAGCAAGGAGGTGGCCCACTGGAAAGATGAGTAAGGCCTGGTGTCCCCGAAAGTCATCTCTTCGCCCCTCCTATTCTCCTAAGGGTCCAAGTTGGAGCCCTACAAGTGTGTATTGAATTAAACACTCTGCCTGCTTTTCTCCCTGACCCCCGTCTCTCTGCATCTTTCCCACACACAAGGTGGTCACGAGTACACTCAGGATCCAGCCAAGGTCATGAGGCTGCTAAGGGAGCCCCCCTCTCCCCATCCCACACCCCAAACAGCCTCCACTGGATCTCTGTGTTAGTTTTATTTTCATTGCTTTGGTCTATACAAAAACCAATAACCAAAAACATAAAGCGATAATAATAAAACTCTCCGCAGGGAACTCCCCCAGCCCCCACACCCACGTGCAGGAGTTGGGGGAGGCTGTTGAAACAGAAAGGGGAAGAGAAAGCCCCTCACCACACCAGAGGGGTCAGCCAAGAGCACTTCTCAGGGTCAGTAGGGCAGTCATTTGGGTGGGGTGGGGTGGGGTGAGGAAGCTTCCTGGGGAGGGGACCAAGGCCAGCTGAGCATCCCGCAGAGGGAAGCAGGCAGGGTCCTGGAGTGAGAACTCACACTCTCCATATCTCTGTCCCATCTCCCCAGATGGTCCCTGAACTTTTCAAGAGGAGCTTTGGATTCTGGAGCTTTGGGCCTTGAACCTGGGTCCTGGAGACCCTGGGTGCTCAGGACAGTTGGTCGGGTGTTCAGTGAGAAAATCAGACCCGGAAAAGGAACCAAAAAGTCCCATGGGACCCAGGTGGCTGAAAATAGGCAGCCAGGGCAGGGAAGGGGGTACTGATAAGGGAACAGAGTCTAAAAGCCTTAGTGCCAGGGCCACAGGATTGGGGAGGGGGGATCAGTCCCTGGACCCATGACCCAGAACAGAAAAGCAGGAGCAGATCACCATCCCAAGAAAGACCCTATGGAGGCACGGGGCTGGGCAGGAAGTCATGGCCCTGGTCCCCCAGGCTCAGGCACTTGTCTGTCTTGCCCCATCGTCTGCGCAGAGACCCCCTCAGATGAGGAGCTGCGCCTGGGGGGTGGGGCAGACATAGAGGGGTCAGGGCAGGCCTGTGTCCCCTAGAAACTCGTGCCATTCCTGCCTTAACCGCCCGCCACTCATAGAAGGGTCAGGACTCCCCATCCCCAGCAAAAATAACAAAATAAGGCAGGCCGAGGCACGCCTTCCTTGGGGGAGCTCAACTGCAAAAGGCCCCATACTCGTTCCCCACCCACCAGAAGGAGCCAGGGTCTCAACAGAAACATGAGAGGGCCTCCATGAGAAGAAGGTTCCAGAGGGAAGGGAAAGCGTGTCTCAGCAACCCACGGGTGTGAGGGAGGCTGCAAAGCGAGAAGTGTCGCACTGGGGACGAGCCGGCTAGGCGAGCATGTGGTCTGCAGTGGGGTAGGGGGGCCGGAGGCCGTCGCTGTAGGCGTCGATGGGATAGTCTCCGTCCATGTCCAGGGGGTCCAGGGGCACATCACTCGAGTACATGGGGCGGTAGGTGGCATCCATGTCTGGGGAGCAGAAGGGGGACTCTGTCCAGGGTCTGCGGGCCACCCTGTTTAGGGGTCTGGAGAGGCTTCAGCCCCCTCCTCTACTTCTGCCCACCCCCGGGAGGCCTGACCATCCTCCCTAAACTCGCTCATCAGGGGACCCAAACAGTGTATCCAGACGCCACACGGTGGCCACGACTGGCCCTTGGCCCTGGAGACACAATGCCTCTCCCTTGCTCACACCCGTGTGCTCCCCGACCCCCACTTTCCAGGGTCCTGAGAACTCCACACACTTACCATCCACATAGGGTTCATTGATGGGGATCATGCTCTGGGCCTGAGAAAGGAAGACAGAGAGAAACATTGGGGCAGGGGGAAGGGAGGAAAAAGCAGGGGGTGCAGGTGGGCGGCTAGAGATGCTGCTATACAGGGGGGTCAGGGGGAAAACGAAGACCTTTGAGGAAAGAGGATAAAATGGTCCCCAGTACCCTGATGGACTCCTCTCCTCAGGCACCTCCCCAGGGTGGAGGCTCCCACCATTCACACTTAGGGACACCCACAGGACCAGAGCAGCCCTGGGGAGGGTAAGGGAGGGGAATGGGTGCCAGAAACTGCCCTGCCTAGGATCAGGGCAGTCAACAGCCTACACAGCACCTTTATGCAAGTCAGAAAAAGGCACCTCAACACTTTACTTTAGCTTGGACAAGATAAAAAAAAAATTGCCATTTTGGTAAGTCAAAACAGATAATTGGCCAACTCTAAGTGGCAAAAAAAAAACAAAAGCCACCTCCTTGAATTGTACAATGTAAATATCAGTAACTAATTGTCTATTATATTTCAGCACCAACAAAAAATAACAATAAATTGTGAATAAGAGAAAAAAAAAGAAGATCATTGGTTCAACCTGCTACTTCTATCTCCAGAGAATGACCATAAATGCTCCGGTTATAACGCAGAGATCTGCGAAGTTAACAGGCTGCGGGGACCCTCGCAAGCGGGCGGCCCTCGCGCATGGTGCAACCTGCACGACCTGACGCTGCGGCCCGCCCGGTACTCACGGCCTCCCAGGCGGCCGGGTCGTGCTTGAAGAGGGAGTTGGTGAGCTCCACAGACACGCGCTTTCGGTAGTCTGGGTTCTTGTCCTCGGAGATGCGGAACAGGACGGCCGCGGCGTAGGTGGCTGAGCAGAGAGGAGGGGGAAGCGCCGTCAGGCCCGCGCCCCTGTCCTGGCCCTCGCCCCCCGCGCCCAGCGCGGGCCCTCACCCGTGCCCTCGTTGGGGGAGTGCAGCAGGTCCATGAGCGGGGCCGAGGCCCCCTCAGCATCGATGGCGTCGGCTGCCTCCTTGTCCTGGGCCAGCTCACACAGCACCCCGGCGGCCACACGCTGGATGTTCTCCACTGACGAGTACAGGAGCTGGGGAGAAGGGGTGCGCGTCGGGGTAAGGCGGGGGGCAGCACCCCGCAGAGCCTGGGCGTCTCTGCCTCCCCCTCCAAGCTCGTGCTACACAGTGTGGAAAGGCTAAGAAATGTGTGAAGACGCGGGGAAGAAAGCCAGCCACAAGTCCCCCCCAGACAGACACCGCTGTTGGTTGACACACTGGGCCACTGCCACTGGTTTCTGTCATAGCCACAGAGGTATTTGACTCCTACTTTTTTCATCTGGCATTATAACACAAAGCATTTCTCTATACCATTAGAGATTTTCCTAAAAAATCTATGAGTTCATGTCAATAAGAAAGAGAAGGATGCAAAGCGAAACAATAACCACACCACCTCGGTCACCAAACCCACGGCTGCCGACTCCCCCCCTGCAGCAGTGGGGATAAGCGGGGGTTCGGGGTGGGGAACCTCTCCTGCCCACCTGCCCCAGACTCACCTGCACAAACAGGGGGATGGTGTTGAGCCGGAAGATCTCCATGCGGTTCATGGGATCCCGGGCCAGGATGTGCAGGGCTCCAGTGCAGCCCTCCACAATCTCCTCCATCCTCACACCATCCTGCACCAGAAGACACATTGGGGCATGGTGACAGGGGGCCCTTGGACATGGCCACACACATACACACTCCCCACAACACTCTGACAACCTCGCTGTCCTTGAAATGGACGTGCTCCGGTTGCAGCTTGCCTCCTCATAGACGCTCTTGTGAGCACACACGTTCACACGGAGGACACCCTGACCCCAGGGAGGGCGGGCACAGGCACCACCAGCTCACTGACCGTGTAGGGCTGCTGGGTGCCCGCCGCCACGTGGCGCTGGGCATCCTGGTGGGCCTTGACCAGCAGCTGGACGAGGCGGGGAATGACTGCTGCCTCCTGCAGTGGCGCATGGTTGGCTGGGCACAGAGCCAGATTCCTGATCAGGCCGATGGTTGCCTGGCAAGACAACAATCAGGGGAATTTCTTGGGTGTCTGGAGAATGCCCGGTTTCCCAGCATCGTCCCCTCCTCCCCTATCACCTCTCTGTCCCCAAAGCCAGACACAGACATCCTGGAAGATCTCCAGAGAACGAGACCACCCCAGCCCACGTCCCTTATTCCACAGGACCTGTGGGTTCTCATGTCTAACTCTAACAGCCCCTGCTAAAATGATATCTCGTTCCAGAACATTCCGCCAGCCCTTACCCTTATGCCTCTTACCAACTCCCTAAAGACAACAGAGCTGTACTAACTTCTCTGATAGTCCCCAAACCCTGATTATCAAGGAGTCCTTGCTATGGTTGACCCCAAAGCCCCCTGCTCTGGTGATGCTCATATCACAATCAATCCCCAGCAGGGCTGAGGTCTCCTCTCCAGGGGTCTCTGACTCCCAGGAGCCACTCTGACCTCCCAGGGTCACCCAGGGTCTTGCGAAGAAAATTTATCATCTCATTTGATCCTCAAAAGAAGAAACTAGGAGGGAGGAATGAAAATCATGGGAGTGATGAGGGTGTGAGCACAGGGTGGACGAAGTGCCAAGGTCGCTTGTCATTTAGCTGCTGGGTCAGGATGCAAACCTCTCCCCAACCTTGGGCTTGCAGCAGGTACCAAGCCCAAGGAGGGGCCCCAAGCTGCCCTTTTTCTCTCACTACAATTTTTTTTTAATTCAGTGTGCGTAATGACTTCGAGTCTTTCTTATCTGTGCTGTTAAATTGTCTAAAACTTAGCCAATGCCAGCTGGCTCTCCCAGGTAGCTTTCTGAGAGGAAGGCTCTACCCCTTCCCACCCCAGACTCTCTCTGTCAGACACCAAGTATTTCCCAGAATCCTCTCTGCCCTGCCTTTTTGGCATCCTTTCTGAGCGTTAGCAGGACGCATGGCTTTCTGACACATGAAACATTGCTAGTCTCCTTGCATCCAGATGTGGCCAAATAACCCAGTTCCAGGCTGTGGGCTACGGTGATGTGTCCCGCTTTCTGCGAGTCCTCCCACTTCTGGGACGAGAACGCATCTGTGGAGATGACACAGCCCAACCACTGTGTGAGGACAACTCTCTTGTCCAGACCCTCTTGTGTGAGAAGTGGGCTCCGTGGACCAGCAGCATCACCTGGGTGCTTGTTCGAAGTGCACTCGCTCACCCTCATGCCCAGGCCTACCAAGCCAGAACCTGCAGTTTCATGAGACCACGCGGGGTGGTCATGTGCATATTAAACTTTGAAGCTCTGCCCTTGGGGACGGCCTAGCTACAAGAGGAAGATTCTAGTCTCAGGAGCGGAGCCCCTATGGCTGTCCAAACCATTCCACAAGAGAAGAAACTTCTGTCTAATTGGAGCCACTGTATGTCAGGGCCTCTCCATTACAGCAGCTGTGCCTGTACCAACAACACAGCACCTAAACCTGACTGCCGAGTGCGCCTGGCCCTCGCCCAACCCCCACCGCGGCAGCACTCGCACCTTGACCAGTGGCCACTGGTTGGGCTGGTTGAGTAGCTTGACAATGGCTGGGATGCCGTAGTTGAGGCGCACGGAGTTCTGGGCCATCTCGGCCTCAGGATGGCGGCTGGTGAGGTGACGCAGGGCGCAGACGGCAGGCTCTGTGATGTCGTCCTTGTCGCCGGCACGGAGGATGGCATGGATGAGGGCCTCCACGCCACTGTTCTGTGTCACCAGCGTCTTGTTCTTGCTGTTGTTACACGTCAGGTTGGACAGAGTGCCCGTGGCACAGGTGAGGACGTTGACGTCATCCACACTCAGCTGATTCACCAGAATCTTCAGCACGCTCTCCAGGCCCTCCTGAGGTTAAGAGGAAGATCACAGAGAGTGAGGGGGACTGTCAACTGCAAAAGCCTCCTACATATGTTAGGGGAGAGAGATGGCCCAACGGGGTTGGAAGCCCACTCAGCTGACACTCGAGGGACCCTGCCCGTGTGCCTGGCAACCTTCATCTCCGTGACCCTGCTGACTCTCGTGAGAGACCAGTGCTCTCCTGTGGGGCCACCAAAGCTCAGAAAGGTCGCAGGGCTTGCCCACAGACCCACAGCCAGGAGGCGGGATCTGAACCCAAGCCTGTCTCTAAGCTCCATGAGCTTTCCTCCAGCCCCTCTTGCTCCTCTTCTGCATCCTTGGACCCAAGCAGAGCCCCGCTCAGGTCGAGGGAGGCTCCCAGGCCAAGAGGAAATTGAGGAGGAGGCCATGTGCTTCAGCGGCCTAGCTGACCCACTTTTATATGCTTCCCAATTTTCTGCACCTTCACGGCTGACCCCTCAGTGGGCCCCAGGCCAAATCCCCTTTCTGGAAACATCTCTAACCCAGAAGGCTTACTCCTCCCAGGGGGGCCATGAGTGGCCTTGTGGTAGAACAGAAAGACCCCAGGCTCTGGAGACAGGCAGTCCTGGCTTCACATGTCAGCTCTGCCGTTTCCTGGCTGTGACCAAGGACCTTACTGACCAACCTGAGCCCATTTCTTCATTAAACCAGCAGGGGCCCACATTCTACCTCCAGGTGTTGAAAGGGGTAAATGAGCCAATGTCCACAAATGCCCGGGAGTCCAGCATGTGGCAGGTGCTCAGTGAAAAGCCTACGGACGGAGGCTCTGAGGAATAACAGTCAGGTTGGATGGAGGGACCAAGAGACTTGTCCTAAAACTGCATTTTTCCTTAAATTGTGTTTTTAACCACAAGGATGCCGAAGCTCTCCCTCTGAATGCTGTTCCCCACTGTAGGGTCTAGGCCAAAACTATTTCCCTGGCACCAACTAAACCCTCGGTTAGAAAATCAATTCATCAATTCCCCTTCCAAAGTCCCTAACAGGGATTAGAGTCTTAAGCTAAAGGGATGAGGGTATTTAAGGTACATCCAGCCTTAGCCATGACAGGGCAGGATTTAGAAGCCAAGCCTGTGGCCTCCCATGGCTCCTAACGTCAGACTCCCAGGTAGGTTGCATGTGGTAAGATGGAAGGACGGGTGGCTGAAGAGGTGGACACCGACCTGGATGTCTCTCTCACTCACCTGCTTGGTGGCCACGTCTGAGAGGTTGCGCAGGGTCCAGAGGCAGTTCTGCACGAGGCGGGGGCTGTTGCTCGTCAGGTGTTTGCCCAGAGCCTGCATCCCACCTGGGATGGGGGACAGGGGTCACATCAGCCACAGGGGAGCACAGCTAACCAAGCCTGGCCGCTAGACAGAGCCCCATTCCAGCCCTGCGGGCCACATGGGTCACTCTCACAGGCTGTAACACGCACCGGCCTCTACAATGGCAGGCTTGTTGCTGGGACACACGGACAACACTTTGAGCACGCGGCTGGTGGTCCACAGCAGCTTCTCGTAACTGTAGTTGCGCATGATCTGCACGAGGGCCTGGGGTCCTCCGTTGGCCAAGATGATGAGCTGTGGGGAGAGGGGGAGAATGAGCGTGAGACAGACAGGGAATACGACAAGGAACAAGGAAGGGAGAGGGGGCTGACAGACCTGCCATAACTGAGCTTCAGCTAAAACCCGAATAAATCTCGTGACTATTAAATAAGGCAAAATCTTGAAAAAACAATAATATAAAATGCTAGCAAGGATGAGGTGAAACTGTACTAAAAGACATCACCCCCGATGGCATTGTAAATAACACAGTCCTTCTGGAAAGTAATCTGGCAACTGGGGTAAAAGCCTAGAAATGTTAAAAACCCTCAGCCCTATTGATAACATTTTTTCCTCTTTGGGAAAAGCTCAAAGATGTTCATTACAGAACTGATTATAAACGTGGAAAACTGGACGCATTCCACATGCCCTCCCTCAGAATAAAGTCTGGGACCCCACTTAATGAAATGCCATTTGCCACTAAGCAGGATGATTTTAAGAACAACACAGCAAGCAAACATTTTAAAAATATCATTTAGAAAACAGATGCCGAGTTACACACGTGTCATTATTACAGCTAATACAAATACGCCCCCAGGATAGCACTGGAGGATGCACACTGAAATAACAATGGTTGTGGGAGGCCAAGGAAATTTTTTCTCTTTTCCTTATCCTGAAAACAGTTACATGATGAAACACGTACAACTGCACATACCTATATATTTAACCTGAAAAAGGTCAGGAGGCAGCAGCCTGAGGCTGCAGCTGGACGGAAGGTGACGTAATGGTCTCGGCTGGGGGTGGGGAGGGGCCTACCTTGCTCTCCTGGTTGCCATAGGCCAGGAGCTGCAGGCAGTCGGTGGTGATGGCCAGGAACTTGGGGTTGTTCTTGTTGAGCAGGGGCACCATCTTCTGCAGCCCGTCGGCCAGGCGCACTGCCATCTTGGCGCCTTCCTGGTAGAGCAGCAGGTTGTGCAGCGTAGTAATGGCATAGAACAGGACCGACTCCACAGGGGAGCTAGGATGGTGGGCAGGGTGGTTAGTGTGAGCTGGGTTGCGGGGCCTGGGATAAACGTGGGCCATTTCTCCCAGGAAGCCTTCTCCAATACCGACACCCACGTGGGAACAGACCTTTGTAAAAATTCATCATTCCTCGAGCCCAGCCCCACTCTTATACATGGAGCCCACAGCACCTCCCCTCTCCCCACTGGGACCATGACAACTCCTGCTCCTGGGCTCCCAGCCTGGTACCAGCACACAGCAGGGCCCCTCAACCCCAGTCCCTACTGAGTAACTACCACATGGAAGGCTGTGCTAGAGAGGCCCTGCAAGGGAGTAAGATCAACCTCTCCACTCAGGCAACCCCAGCAGCCTGAGACGAGAATGAGGAAAAAGGCCAATCAACATTGCAAGGCTGGAAAGATGAAGATGGCAAGGGACTTTGCACATGCTGTTCCCTATGCCTGGAAAACTCTTCCCTTCACTACAATGGATAGATTCTACTCATCCTCCAACGCTTGCCATTAGAGTAAACCTTCTCAGAGGTCCGAGCAGTCTCAGACATATCTCTGGCCTAGCCTACACTATAGCTTCCTGCTAGTGACCTGAGCAGCTAAGCACCAAGACTGGACATGGTTCTGCACTTGGCACATAGTAGGTGCTCAATAAATGTTGTATGGCAGCCCTAGGCCCCTGCGCTGAGTACCTGAGCATGCGGACCAGGGCTGGGATGCCGCCCGACTTGAAGATGGCGAGCAGCCCCTCGCGGTGGTGGGAGAGGTTGTGCAAGATGCTGGTTGTGCAGCGGGCTGTGTCCAAGTCGCTGGTGTTCTGCATGGTGCGCACTACAGCAGCCACCAGCTGGGGCGAGCCCATTAGCGCCCGCCGCGACGCCTCCTTCTTCGACAGCTGGTTCACGATCATGGCCGCCTTGGTCACCACCACCTGGCGGATGGGGAGGGAAGGACTTAAGTTAGTGAGCAGATCAGCCAGGTCCCGCTGCCACTGTAAGGAGGGACCAGGAAACCCCTTCTCAAAGCTCAGAGGGACCCGGGTCAGACTTTTCCGCTGATGAGGACCTCCCTCCACCCCACAGAGGGCCCTCCTTGTGGACACCTGACCTCCCCCCTCCCTGCCTCCCCCCACCCCAGCTAGGCCCCTCACTGACCGGGTCCTCATCGTTGAGCAGTTTCGTGAGCTCTGGCAGGGCCCGGGTAGCCAGCTCAGCATCGTCCTGGTAGTTGATGAGATGTACAATGGCCGACTTGAGCAGCTGCGAGGGCTCTGCCAGCCGCTGCAGGTTGGTGGTTTGCCCTTCCACCTGGGTAGCCAGCAGCAGTGAGCTGTCCTCACCAGGACACATGGCCTCCCGCACTCGTTTGGCTCTGGCTGTTGTGGACATCTGGTACTCCAGGTCACCTGGAAGCCAGGGGGCAGGGAGTGAGCTGCGAAAGGCAGGAAAGGCGAACCTGGGGAGCAGGGCAGGCTGTGCGAACAGCCTGACTAGATACTCCTGGCTGCCTCCCAACCCGACCAAAGGCCCGGCACACCGTCTACAGTTCCCACTCTAACCAGTGACCTTGGGGAGGTCACCATCACCTCAGTTACGTCATCTGTAAAACAAGGCACCACCTGTTCTGCCCACCACAGAGAATTCTTCTGAGAATTAAATAGGAGGATAGCTGTGAATTGCTCTGAAAAGGAAGGAATCTCGCACCTGGCACATCTCATTACAAAAATGTCAGCAACTATTATTACTAGTAGGAATAGCTGATATTTTTTGAGTATTTCTTATGTGCCTGGCTGTGAATTAAGTGCTTTTCTTATATATTCTCATTTACAACAATCCTAGAAGGTAAGTACTATTATTATCTCCATTTTACAGATGGAAAAACAGAGGTTATAAGAACCCAAGCTGGAATCTGAACTCAGACAACCTGACTCCAGAGCCCAAACCCTGACTCTGTGTTCTACCCTTAACAACCCAGTGGGGGTAGGATGAGACAGCCTGAGTGGCTTCAACCCCGAAAGCTCATAATTCTAATTATACCCCCGTCACCCCCAGAGGAGGCAACTCTGCCATTATCTGGGCAGGCAAATCGAGGCCCAGAGGCATTAGGCATGCAAGATCACACGGCAGATCAGGGGGAAAGTCAGGATGGTGGGTTTCAGAAAGCAGGAGGTGGGTTCTCGGCTCACACTCCAGGTTCCACCATTCCCTGCCCCAGGTAGACCTGGAAGTCCCAACAAAGAGGTGTCCAGGTTTCTCAGGCAGCCCTGTCTTGGCCAGTGTCCTGATGCCCCAGGGAGAAGGAGGCAAAGGTTCCACCCTCCAATTAGTCAGGAGGAGGAGACATCCCACCGGTAAGCTGGCGTCCCCACCCCTAAGTCCCAGAACTGGGTGGGTCACTCCAGCACCCAGCCTCAGCCCATTTCCATGTCAGCATGTTCCACACACAGGCCTTGGCTCCTCCCCAATCCACACCAGGAGCCCTCAGGCTTGAGAACTATACCTCCTCTACCAGACTAGGGGCTTCCTGAGGGCTGGAGCTCTGCCTCCCCATCAAATTGGAGGGTCCTGGAACAAAAGGACCCCAAGGGCAATAGTAATGCCTCCTCATACTCTAAGTTCATGGAAAGCAAGGGCAGTCAGTGCCTCTTCTTCTAGACTGGTGGGCAGGGTCTAGGCCTCCCCTCCATACTAGGAAGAGGAACCTGCCTCCTTCCCAGATGGGGGCATCCTGAAGTAGCTGTGCCTCTTCTCTCAGGCTGGAGGGGTCACTACGAGCAGGAGCCATGCCTCCCCCGTCATACTGGGAGCCTCCTTTTATCTCCCTCCAGGGCTGAGCTTTATTTTCTGCTGGAATATTCCCATGAAATGGTCCCCAGGGTTCCGAACCTTGGTTCTGGGGCACCCCCTGGGTGTAGGTGGTGGTCTTCTTGAGTGTGTACTGGCGCCCGCAGGCCTCATCCTCCTCCATGATGCCTTTGCTGCTGACCGAGGGCACACAGGTGTTGGCACCTGAGTGGATGCCTGAGTCGTAGGTATATGTCTGTTGCCACTCGGTCACCTTGATGGGCTGTTCCATCAAGTTTATCACCTCCATGATGGCTGCTGGGGACACAAAAAAGGAGCAGGAAATCAGCTGACCCCAATGGGGAGTGCCATAGCCTGGCCCAGCCCTCAGTTTTCCCACGTCCTACCCATCACCACCTCAGCCCCAAGAGCCCCACTGGGCTGTGGTAGAGGGAATGGGGGTCAGAAGGGTACCAGGTCCAGGGAGCGATATCCATGTAAGGCTCTTGGGTTTGCATCTCTGATCTCCAGCTAGGGTGGGGTGAACCCCGTGAAGAGTAGGGCAGTAAAGAGTCAGATACCCCAACCCAGCCCTGAGCTCCCTCACTGTGCTGACCCTACCCAACGCTCCCAGAGCAGAAGGCACTCAGGGCCTTCAGCAGCTTCTGGGGTCTATCCTCATCCACTGGGGCTCCCTGGGAAAGGCTGCAGAGATGATGTAGCTGCACCAGAAACATGGTGGTCAGACAGGGAAGTGGTTAGACAGGTTTTTCTGGGGAGCCTGGGAGGCTGCTAGGAGCAGTCAGTGATGCCCCAGGATCCCTCAGACTCCAGGATCCCACTTTCCTGCAGATGAGACAGAATCGCAAGTGGCCCCAAGAGGCCCAGGCCCCAAGACCCCTGTCTCTCTAGCACCCTGACACCGGGAAGCCTTTCCCAGAATTCTGAGCCCCACTGACAGTTTCAAATTTGGGCCGTATACTACTGGGGTAATTTTCCAGTCTGCTGAGTCTCAGTGTCCCCCTCTGTACAATGGGGTAGCAGCATCACCTTCCTCCTAGGTTGTTGCGAGGACCATATTTGTAAAGGACCCAGCACGATGCTCGGCTCATGATAGGTGCTGATGCTGGTGGCCACGGCCGGGCATCAGCACCTACAGGGATCTACTCACTTCCTGGCCTCCTTGAACACAGGCTAGGGATAAGGGGTGAGGCAGAACTCGGGGCGATCACCGCCATTCAGGCACCCCTCCCTCTCTCTGCAGAGACTCGGGCCACTTGTGGTTAGTGAAGAGCTGGGCCCCACTCTGTGCCAGGGAGGATAAAGTCCCACCCTGTTCTGTCCGTCTCCCTGTCTTGGAAGCTGACCTCTGGAGCTTGGCAAGGGAAGGCCAGGCGAGGGAAGCTGTGTTCCAGTCAGGGCTGACCTAGTGCCAGACCTTTTGCTAAGGTCGCCATCCTCACCAGTGGGTTTCAAAGCACATGCTCCGTTCCCCCGTTCACAGATGTGGAAACAGAGACTCCAGCAGATGAGGCGGCACAGTGGAGAAAGGGCAGAGCCAGGACCAGGTGCAGGTGTGACTTTGCACATCCAGTGTGGCCTCAGACAGCAAGCGCACCCTGGCTGGTCCACCCATGAGGCTGGGGCAGCACCCAGCACCACTAACCCGCTGTGTTGGGGGACTGGGTAAGGAAGAGGGTGGGGTGGGCTGGTACAGCCAGGCCACACCCAGGAACAAAGATTGCCAGGGATATGTCCTGTCTTCCCAGTGACGCCCAGTGCCACACTCAAGGCGGATGGCAAATGGTCCTTTAGGTCTTGCTGCCTTTTATGGCCACACCTGCTCCTCCCCTGCCCCTGAGCACACCTGGAACAGGCAGAGGCAGGAGCCACACCAGCGCCCGGGCCTCCCTTCCCCTCCTCCCGTCACGCTGAGTGACTCAGAGTTTCGGACTGATAACCAGAAGCAGGCCCAGAACAGAGAGCCAGCGCGGTGCCGTCAGAGGTACCAGCTGCTTCCCAGGCACAAGCGTGGCTGTTTCGGGGGGAGGCCCTGCCCCCCACCCCAACCACGCACTGCCCAGCACTCCTGCCTTCCCCGGAGCCAGAGAAAATAGGGGAGAAGCAAGCGGGTCACAGAGCCACCCAGGGGAGGAGCAAGCACTGGGGAAGGAGGGTGAAACTGCGTCAGGAAACACAGCTGCGTTAACCCTCTAAATGCCACTTGCCCGGGCAGAGGACTGAGCTGGCATTCGACACCTGAATGCCAAGGCTCAGTCAGATCCACTCAGAAGGAACTGGCTATCTCCAGCCCCGACGAGTGAAAACACTCCACCATCGGAGCCGGGAAAAGCCTCCCCCAGTAGAGACCGCTGCCTCCCCTGGTGCTTCAAGCCAGAGGGGCACGAGCCTCACCCAAAACCACGAGGGCCATCCCCTCGCTCATCCCGTGTCCAAAGGGACCACCAAGATCAAGGCTGGCCACGGGAGGTGCGTTTCCTCAGCAAGCCCCTCAGCACCCCCCCATCCCAGGCCTGGAGCCAGGAAAAGCTGAGGGCTGGACAGCTGCCCGGGGGAGAGAGGCCTCTCGGAGGTCAGAGGCTCCCTGCGGGAGGAGGCATCCAGCTGCCTTTACTACCAAATGAATCTCAGGCTTCCCTCACAGAACCCCTGGCAGGCATTTATTATTATTCCCAGTTTCTCAGTGAGGAAACTGAGGCTCCACAGTGAAGAAATGGAGGCGGCGCTCTGCTCAAAGCCAGGTCTGCCTCACTGCAGACCAGCTTCCAGCCACTAGGCAGGGCTTCTCGCCTGTTTCTTAACAGGGGATCCAGGGAAAGAGAGACTGGAACCCCTGGGATCAAAAAGAGGGCCAGACACCCAGCTGCAGAGAAGTGGGGGGGGGAGTGGATGTGGGTGGAGCTGAGCCCTCTCACCGAGGGCAGAAGTGGACAGGTGAGGCCAAGGCTGCTCACAGCTGGAGGCACAGCACCTGCTGGGAAGTCAGGCGTCTCAGGTTCTAGTCCCAATTCCTCCACAAACTTGCTGAGCGTCCTTGGGCAATTAGTTTCCCTCTCTGTGCTTCACCTCCAGAAAGGGTGGCCCAGGTGACCTCCGAGAAAAATGCTGATGTCTAAGGTTCCGAGAATCAAGAACCAGGGTTTCCAGGACAGACAAGAGAAGGCTGAGGATGAGCAGAACTAGAAAGCAGTTCAGAGAGGACACACACCAGAACTCTTCTTGAGGAAAGGACCCTGGGGAGAGAGCTCTTCCTGCATCAGAAAGGCTAGAAAGAAGTCAGACTTCAGGCAGGACGGTCTACCAGCCCCACCTTTCTCCTCACCTACTCCCCAAGAGAAGCAGAGAAATTCTCCCATAAGAAACAAAAGTGCTGCTTTCGCAGTTCCCAGGGTGGAGGGGGCCGCGCCCAGTTTGGTGTCATCCCTCTCCACCCTAGACCTAGAGCGAGACCTGCCACAATGCCCCTGGACAGAGCCAGGGTGGAAGTGGGTGAGACAGACGCGGGCCCTGCCCATGCACCCTGGACAGAGACGGGCAGAGCCAGACACAGGGCGGTTTTCCGAACTGAATGGGGGACCTTTGTTTAACAGCGGCACGCTCTATTCTTGGCAACACGGGAGGAAGAAGCCAGCTCAGAGAACATAGGGCAGGGTGGGGGACAGTGCAAGGGACAGGAAGAGAAGACAGGGCCCAGGAGAGGGTGTGCCAAGGAGCCTTCCCCCACTGGCCCACTCTGTGGAGGAATCTTTGAGGAAGCAATGAGGCTACTCTGGGCATACTCTGCCCTGAACTCCTCTTCCTCATTGGCATGGCCAACCCAGCAGGCTGGCACGGGACATCCTGCAATCCAAGCCTGTCCCGCAGAGTGCAGCCCCTCCCCAACGTTGAAAATAACTCCCATCAAAGCTACATCAGGCTCCTGCCCCCACCAGCACCCGTGGTCAGTGACGGGCACAGCTGGGCTGGGCTACCGGACACCGAGCGTCAATGACACACCTGGAAACAAAGACAGGAATGGGTCGCCCAAAGGGGTGCTGGGACCAGGCTTAGAAACATTGCTTTAGAGGATTTCAAGAGCAGGCTGGGCAGGGCCCCCAGAGGTTCCTTGGGCCAGAAGCCAGAGACTCGTGCAGACTCGGATCAATGGCTCAAACAGTGACAGAGAAGGGAGGTGTGGGCAGGGTGGGAGAGCATGGGAGTCAGGGGAGGGGCTCCAGCCTCACCACGCACTGGCTGTGTGTCCTTTTCCTTAAGCCTCATACTCCTATAAAGTGGAAGTGATATGTCACCTCTTTCTTCAGCCCGAACACAACCCTGACTGTGGATGCCTGCTGTGGACAGTAAAGGCCCAGGCAAGCATCCCGCTATTAAAGATGCAAAGAAATGGCAGAGGAGGCCAGCAGAGATGGGTCCGGCAAGGTGGCCAGCAGCCTGCTCTTTGGGACCCGGGACCCAGGCTTCTTTTCCCAAAGCCCTTAGATGAGGTGGGACGGGGCGTGTAGGGCATGGCTGGGGAAGAGGGGCTATGTCTGTCTGGGTCCTGCAGGGAGGCCAGGCGGAGACATTGTGCTGTTCCCCCTCCCCAGTCACATGTGCTGCCTTCTGCAGCCAGGGCGGTCAGGCCAGTCAGGCATGGACATTCCCCACATAGCAGCCCCAAGGGAGAGGCTGGGCTCAGCAGGGTCACCAGCCGCCACCCTTTCCCACTCTGTCTCTGTCTCCAACTGAGATTTGGCCAGAAGCACCAATGGAAACAGACTCCAGAAAAGTACAGACGGACATGACTGCTTTACTTGAGAAGCCCTGTCTCCATCACACTGGTCATTGCAAGTGGGCAAAGACTGAATTGGGAGTTAGGTATGGCCAGGGCCCCTGGAATGAGAGAAGAGAGAAGCCCATCCTGAGCTTCTGGAGGAAAACCCTCACTTCTGGTCTGGAGGATAACCAAGCAGTGGCCCAGGGACTGGCTGAGAGTAGGGACGGCTCGGGTCAGGATGCCCCAGCTGTTTGTGTTCTTCCTTCTGGGCACCTTCCCAAAGCAAACAAAGTAGGGTGGGAAAATGAAGGAGACTTGGAGGAGAGGGAAATGCCAAGCCAGGTGGCTCACCCCTAGAACCTCCGGAGAAAGCTCCAGCTGGGGCTCTGTTCCCTGCCGGTGACCCTGTGTGGGCAAAATCCCAAAATAGCAGATGACCCCAAACCGGGACTCCTGGAAATGGAAAAACACTTCACTAAGCCTTGGGAAACAGAGCAAAGAGCTGACATGTCGATGACATATCTAGATACACAAATGCCTACTGCACCCCTGCCCCTCCCCCCCACTCCAGAGGGCTTGGGCAGCTCTGACCCCAGCTGGTGTCCACTTCTCAGGGGTGATTCCCCAGGGTTTCAGTGGTGTCAGGCTACAGAAATAGCTGCCTGGTCCTCTCCTGGAAGAGCAAGCTTCATTCCCTGTCTAGCATTTGCTGGAGAAAATGAGGGTTTGGATAAAGATTTGGTTAAAATATGGTATTGTATACAGGCTATGAGATCGTCAAGATCGAGGCTAAGAAAGAAGAGGATGCTAGGAAAAGAGAAGGGAAGGAAATATTCCTGGTAGTTGCCTCCACTGGGATAAGGAGTAAGAGTAATGGTGACTTTTTTCCTTCCCTAGTAAACTGTCCAACTGCTTTTCACAATGATCGGAGATTACTGTTTCAGTCAAGAGGGAGGGGAGTCCAACCTCCTTCTCACCCCCAAACAAGACCACTCCTCAAAGATAAGAATCTACAGGACTCCACAGTCTCCACAGTGAGAAAAGAAAGCGGACCTGGACCTGTTAACACACACTTCGCAGGTCCCAGAAAGCTGAGCTTCCTGCCCTGAGGGCCCCCAAAGGCTGAGGAGCCAGGAGGCTGAGCAAAGGGGAGTAGTCAGTGAGCTTCCTCTTCAGGCCTGGCCAAGGAGGTTGCTGGAAACTGGGTCAGTCTGTGCCCCCCCAGACCTCCACTGGATTCAACCGTGTCCCAGGAGAGAGGCCTCAGGGTGTCACCTGCAGGGACACCAACCCCAGTGACCTGACCTACCTAGCCTCAGCACTCTTTCTCTTCACAGGAGTGACTAGCCTCGTTGGCAGCACATGGATGCCTGCTCCTTTCATGGCCAGGTCTCTCTTCTCCCAAAAGACACAATGCTGAGCATTTCCCCAGGGACCCCAACAGAACTCAGACTCACCCCAAAGGGTACGGTGACTACTAGAGCAGAATGGCCCTTGCCCAGCTCACACGGATGGGGCCCTGCTTCTTGCTCTTTAGAGAAGAGTCAACTCTAAGCTTCCATCTCTCCCTCTTATTCTCGAACACAGCAAGTCTTTCCTCCTGTCTAACCTCCACTCCCTCCATAAGAGCATCTCATTCTTGTGTCCTCAGAAGTGACATAAAACAGCACACCCTTCACCCTCTTTATAGATAACAGCCAGGGCTGAGTTCATTCTCTTTCTTCTGTCACATCAAGTCTCTTCAGTCTTCTCTTTTCCAGGATCAATAATCCATCCCCCATGCCTGGAGTTCCTCTCCTGCTGGGATCTGAAAGCCCAGTGCTGATGGGCTCGGATAGAGACCCCATTTCCCAGGACCCTGCTGGTATCAGATGCTCAGTTGGCAGAGTGCCAGAGCCAGACAGGTCTGAGAGGACAGAGACATCAGCCCATCCTGCAAGGACCAAAGCTCTGGCTGACCCCACCCCCATCACCAGAAAGGCCTTCTCAGCAGCAGAAAACCTCTACTGCCAGCCCCCAGTCTCCAGGGCTCCCACGGAGGGGAGAGCCTCTCCCCACCCAAGAGCAGTCTGGCAGCACTGCCAGGTGAAATTCAGCAGGACACCGGCCCTGTCCTAAATCTGACTCTCCAGGGAGCAGCGCCTCCCCGCCCCCATCTTGGCAGAGGTCCAGCCCCCAGCAAAGCAGGCAACTCCTACTTCCTTTACAGAGATTGGCCCAGAACAACCCATGGTTCTGTCGGGAGGCAGCAGCAGCTTTGACCCTTGTCCTCTTCTCCCAGCTTCCCAACCTCTTCCACACATATCCACTATAGCCCCTGGCCTGGCTTAGAGAGCCTCCCCCACCAGGAGCTAAAAACCAAGCCATAGGGGAGGTTTCAGAGGACTAGAGACTAGGTAGGGCATGAGTCACCCCCACCAGACAAACCTGCCCCCACCTTCATCACCCACACATGCCTTCCTGGGCCCTTCTGAATTCTCTTCTCCCCAAACTCCAGAGCAGAAGCTCTCAAAAAGGAGTGGCAGAAAAATTCTTCCCAAGGCCACGGTGGGGGGATACAGCAGAATGGGCTCTGGGCTTGGAGCCAGGGGACCCGAATGCCAGTCTTGGCCCTGCTTAGGTCTCACTGTGCAAACTTGGACAAGTTACTTAACCTCCCTGAGTTTCAAATGCCTTGTCTGTTGAATGGAGTAATGACAGCTGCTTTTAGGGACAGTCATAAGGATTAAGTGAGAACAGTTAACGAAAGTGTTGGACATCTGTAGAGTCCTCCCTTACTTAAGCTACCATTTATCAAGTACTTATTGGGAGGTAGGTAATATTATTCCCATTTTGATGAGGAAGTCAATGAGGCTCAGTGAGGTGAAGTGACTTGGCCACGCCACACAGTGACGGAGCTGGGAATCAAACCCAAATCCCTGTGCTGACAACTGCCCCACTATAACCTCTCCAAATAAACAGCCCTTCTGTTGACCGATCTACTGCTGCATCTCATTTTAAGGTGGCTCCTCTCCTGGATCCCCCCCCAGGCCAGGGAGTAACCCCCTCATTGGCACCTCCCCCATGGGCCTCTAGGAGGGAAGCAGGAAGCAGCCCTGGCAGCCTAAACAGGTACCAAAAAGAATGGGGTGGAGCTGGGGGTAGAGGGGGGCAGATTGGAGAAGGCTCACGTCACCCAAGCTGGGGCTTGATCTAGTAAAAAATGACTAATTGAATACTACCCCCTACATCCAGTAAGCAGCCAGTTTTCACCAGGCACCTCCTAGAAATCCTTCCTCAGTATTATCTTTTCATCACAGCCACAAACCAGATTAGCTAAAATAATCATTTAACCAATGTAATTACAACGCCTTCCCTTCCTCCACTCTGGCACCAAGAAGAGGGAAAACAGGTTATTTTTGCCCAAACTCCATTCCTTTATGGCTACCCAGAGGTACACTGCACACAAGAGCTGAAGAGGGATGGAGAGGGAGCCTGATGCCTCATGGGGGGCTGACCCCCAACCCCACCCTCCCATCTACAAACACAAACCATATGGTAAGGTCTTCCCAAGTGAGTCAGGGCCAGCAGCTTGCCCCCAATCTTCCCTTCACCACAGGTCTGAAGGCGAACCTGGCTCTACATTCCTCCTCTATTCCCTAAAGAGGCTGACTTCCAAGTCCCTGCAAAGACCACGCTTCTGATTTTTAAAAACCAGTGCTGGAAGCCTGGTGGAGATCCCCAACTTTAGTCAGTGGAGGGGATCTCAGAAAATTCAGCTCTGCCTGAAACCTTCTCCCAAAAGTCTTCCTTCCGTCCCTCTTTCCCATCAAACTTTCGCAGGAAAGGGGGTGGGTAGGGAAAGGACAGCAAAAGCCTCTAGAATAAATGCGCCTTCGAAAACCAAAAATCAAATGCAAATCAAGCTCCATGGCCCCTCGCTTTTCGGCCTCTATCACCAGCCAGCTAAGTAACGTGGGGTACAGGGGAGGGGAAAAAAAAAAAAGACCCGAACAACTGCTTCCCCCACCTTCGTCATTAGGCCCGGCCCTGCCCCACCCCCATTCCTAGGGAGGGGGCAGAGCTTGGGAGAGAGCCACTAGCGCAGGCCTCGGGCGAGGGGGTGTGGTGGTCCCCGGAGGCAGGAAGAGAAGGAAGAAGCTGCTTCCCCTTCAGCCCACCCCCCCCACCCCGGTCCCCACCTCAGGCCCCAGGGACCCAGCAAACAGGATGGAGGTGGGGGCAGGGAGGACAGGGACAGAGCTCAAGCAGTGGCCCTGGATCAGCCTGGCCAGCTGGGGGAGGTGGCTTTACCTCCAGAAGGACCCCGTAAACCTGGGGTAAGCCCTGGGCCAGGAGGCAAGAAAACCCCCAGGGAAAGCTGCCGTGAATACTTCCTCCCGGAAAGTTTGTTTGGGGCGGTATTTTCCAATGTTAAGGGATGAGAGAGAGGGTCTTCTTGTTCCCGTATCGACACTCTGGAAGCTGCAGCTCCTGGAAGCTGGACCAGTGAATTCTCCACTTAGGCACGACCCCTCTGTCCAGAGCCCAGTGGGAGCCACAGGTACCGGAGAGCGGCTGGGCGCGGGGCCGGCCCCGCACGGTCCCACCGTCACCCCCCACCTGCCCGGGTGAGCCCTAGCCCGGCACCCCCTGGAGCGGAGGAGTGGGGCGCCGCAGGTGCAGTCCCGACGCGGTCCCGGGAGCTGGAGGCCAGGGCCTCCGGACGCCGAGTGCTCACCTGCTGGGCAGGTGGGGCGCCGGCGTCGCTGGGGAAATGTACGCTCAGCTCAGCCCCCACAGTCGGGCAAGCCGGGCGCAGACAATGGGCCCCACCCAGGCCTGGGGGAGTAGGGAGGGAGGGAGGGAAAGAAGGCGCGGATGACGCGTGAGGAGGGGTGAAGGTGGCCCCAGGGAGACCAGCCGCAGCAAGTTTCCCCGAACAGGACATTCCGGACCGCAGGGCGCCCCTGCGACGCCGACGCGGCCGGCCGAAGGCGTGGGGCGGGCTCCGCGCGCCCCGAGGCACCTGCCCTGACCCCCTCCCCGACCTCCCCACGGGGCCCCAAACGCTCCCCGCGCCCCCTTGGGCGCCGCGCCCGGGACCCCGGCGCGCCCCCTGCCGCCGGGGCAGGTGGGCGCTCCCTGGCTTCCTCCTCCTCCTCCTCCTCCTCCTCCTCCTCCTCCTCCTCCTCCTCCTCCACCTGCCCTGCCTGACGCGACCGCAAGTCTGCCCCGCGGCCGCCCGCCGCCCTCCCCTCCCCCCGGAGACACCTGCGGCGACGCCGCTCACCTGCGCGGGGAGCCTGGTCGGCCGGGCAGGGGCAGGGCCGGGGCGGGAGCCGGCGCGGGCAGCGACCTGAGCTTCGGCGCGGTCGGGCGGCGGCCGCTCCGGACTCTGGCCGAGGCAGCAACTCAGCCGCCGAACAAAAGACGGAGGGACCTGACAGCCGGGCCACGCCTCCCGGGCCCGCGACGCCCCGCCCCGGGAGCCGCCCACCCGCGGCCGCGGACTCACTGGCCGCCGCGCCTGACTGTCCCGGCGAGGGGCGGGGCCTCGGCCCCGGGCCCCTGGCACCGCCGCCTCCGTTTATCCGCTGGCCATTGGCCCCAGGGACTGCCAGTCGGCCCGGGCACGGCCTCCCACTTGAGGTTTCACCCTAACTCCGCACCTATTGGCAAGTACGAAGTCCCTTCCTGTTGATTGGGCAAGACCCTGTCAGCAAGACTGAGGGAAGAGCCAATGGGGAGGGAGGGCTGTGTCTTGCCCCACCCTACCCTGAGCAGGTGAGACTCAACACTCTCTCCCCTTCCCCTTACCTGTCCTACAGGTGAGTCAGGGGGAGCCATGGGAAGAGACAGGTGGCGTCACCAGCCAGCTAACTCAGCGTCAGGCTTGATGCCTCTTTGGGTTTATTCACCTTTGCCACAAAGGCATGACAACATATTTGTTATAGCATTTCGTAGGCTTTTTACTGGGTTGGGGTTTTTTCCCCCCAAACATGGCATGCTCATGAGGTTTTAAATGAGGACGCCATGGTTTGGGCCCTGCTACTTACTCGTTGTATATATGTGCTTAAGCAAGTTACTTCCTTTTGCCCCTTTTCTCCTCACCTGTAAAATGGGTACATTAGCTCTATCGCTCTTGCCAGGGTGTGTATGAGGACAACACGAAGTAAGGTTGTGAAATCTCTTGGACAGCTGCGAAATGTTAGAATTTAAATAAATGGTACGAGTTTTTTAGTTCTCATGACCATTCTGAAAAAATCGTTAGGACCACAAAATGATCATTTCAAAGATAAGGAAACTGAGGTTCAGAGAGGTCACAAAACTAGAAAGTGGTACATCCTAAAACGGAACACTTTCTTCTAGTTTCAAGGTCCACTAAACCACATGTTCTCCTGGACTTCAAATGTCAAAGCGGTGGGGAGGGTCAGGGGAAAGGCAAAAACAAATATTCTGGGGAGAGACAGAAGAGCAATGACTTGAGATAAAGAGAAAGCATTGGGTGTGTCTGTAAAAAAAATCAGGCAGCAGATCTAGAGCAAGTCAACACTGGTGTAACAGAAATGGGGCAGGAGGCCCCCGGTTAGAGGAAGAGTCTGGGTTATCAGAAAGAACTTCCCAATGGGTTAGAAGGCAGGGGTCTTTCCTTTGTGTGGCTGGTGGAATGAATGCCTGCCGTTGGATATACAGCGTGCCGAGGGTCCTACAGACATTCATTCATCAGCACTTAAGGACTGAGCACCAACTGTATGCAAGGCACTGGGTTAGACCCTGGTGACATGAAAAATCAAAATGATCCCAACCCTCAAAGGACTCCCAAAGGGCTAAGTGTAAACAGGTCACCTAGCCACTCTCTGTGTGGGGGCGTTGGGGGAGTGGTTGCTCAGGAAAGGGTTGTTCCTCCAAAAAGCTTTAGAGCCCAAAGCTAGCATACTCAGCAGCATCCTTGACCACTTTCCCCACCAGAGAAAGGAGTAGTGGCTAGACAGTCTCACTTCTGAGGCTTATGCCATTCACAAAGTCTTCCTGGGGGGGCCAGAGAGAGATCAACATGTATAAGGAGTTACCACCCCACATGCCAGGGCCACTGCCCTTTGCTTTGTTTCTCTTATTTCCCCTCCTCCAGTTTATCTCAGTATCTTTCTCTCCTCCTTACCCCTGGCCCGCCCACCTGCTTGCCACCCTGCACACCTGTACAGTGGTCAACCCCCAGCTTGGGAGAAAAAGAGCTCACAACCATTGGCTCCTGCCAGCACCAGTGTTTCTCTTCTTCCCTCTCCCACCTCCCTACCCCCACCCAGCAAGCGCGCACACACACACACACACACACACACACACACACACACACACACACACACACACACACACACACACTTCCTTCCCAGGCCCAAGTCTGGTTTAACTCCTTCCTTTCTCCCAACTTCAGCTTGTAGGCGGGCGGTGGGCTGCTTGACTGAAGAAGGGTGGAGGAGTCTGGGTGGGGTAGAGGGGCAGAAATAAGGCTTCAGAATTCTCCCTGCCTGTCAGCTTGGAGCATGCTGCAACACGCTGGCCCCAGAGCTTAGGGCTAGGATTGGGTGGAGGCACCACTGCAGCAGCAGGAAAGACTGGGATAAGAGCTTTGTCTCTCCTCCCAGATCAAGAAATTTTCTACACATTTATTACGCACCCACTATGTGCCTGCCAGTCACTGAAGATTCATCTGTAGGACCAGAAAATGGTGTTTACTAGAATCAGCTTTATGGGGATGTGGTTTCACGGGGTGAGGTGGTACCTAGGGGTAGGGATTGGATGAGAGTTGCTGGGGCCAATCTCCTCCATGGCTTGAACTTGAAGGAAAAGCCACGAGACCATTTTATCCAGTCCCCTGCCTCTAAGCTTTTAAAGGCAGGGAGTACTGTTTGACGGATCTCCAGAAAAGGAGATTGTCCAGCCTCCCTTATATGAATACTCTTGTCTCTAACACTGCTTAGTTCCTTCTGCTGTCTCGCCTCAATTCCTATTTCTGCAGTTTAAACCCATTTCTCTTGCCCAGAGCTCCGGGGAAGCAGAGTCCTGGGGCCACCAAGAACATACGTGGTTCATTTACCCTTGCAGCTTTCCGGGACCTCAGAATAAAGAAGGAAAGGGCACCAAGTAGCCCATCCCAAGCTGCCCCAGAGACGGAAATTACTGGCAAAGAGGGGTCTGGTCCAATGAGGAGCTGGTGGGAGGGAGGGGACCTGGTGAGGGATGGAGAGGAAAGCAAACAGCAGTCAAGTAACTCTTCCCTCATCTCACTTCCCCTGGTCCTCCAGGAGCCTTGGGCCACATAAGGAGGTGGAAGAGATTTCCTGTTCTGTTCAAACTTGGCCCTTCCTTTGTGGGGGCCCCATCCCCAGAGAGAAGCAGACAGAGATGTAGTTCTGCACAAGCCACACACATGTTCACACACGGCTTCTGTGTGCATGCCTCAGGGATATACCCTCACGGGCACAGATTCAGATACACAAACACCAGCCCTGTCAGCTCTCTCCCCAACCCAAGCAAACATCCCCCCCACCCACACACACACACATACTCTTCTTTCCTCCTCTTGGGCCTCAGAAATGGCCACCTTTATCATAAAAGATGAGTTGCTGAACCTCAGGCTAATAATGGTCCCTCTTCCTCACACTGCAGCAGCAGGGAGGTCCAGTGAGAGCCGTCCACTGAAACCCTGTCCCGGCGGCAGGCTAGAATCAAAGGCAAGGCAAACGTCGGGAGGCATCTTGAGCACAGGCCTTCTCTCAGCCCTGGGAGAGTCATCTATCAACTGGGGAAGGGGCCTCTGCCCTGGGGCCTGCCCTTTGGGAGGCCCCTGCCCTGGGGTTGTGCTGCCCCTTCACACAGGGCCAGGGGGACCAGCCTACATGGAGTTCATACCTCTCCCCTTCAAGACCACACTCTGGGTACCAGACACTCTGGAATTCCTTGCCCAGCACTGACCCTTGCTTGAAGGGCCTGCAGGTCCTGTACTCTGGCCCTTCCTTCTGAGAATGAACAGATTGTAGCACCGCGTGTGGGATGTGAACACTTAGGCAAAGGGTAACCAGGGACAGTTACGGGGCAGGGGTGGACACAGCCCAGACACGCAAGCTAGGGTATCTACACACATGTGCTAGAGGCCCTCTGCCGTGTCGGGGGAGCCAGGGCCTGAAAGAAAGGGGAGATGGCCCAGGGGACATTATCCCCGGACTGCCATGTTCTGGGAAATCAGAATTCTCAGTTCCACCTGGCCCTTCAGATCATCTCAGAGGTATACTTGTCAAAGTATATCTTAATTAGCAGTTTGTTAGGTTGATTCCTAAGTTATTTAGATCCATGTACATGGGCCTCCACTTGCACTCCTACCCCTGCCCGCAGGTGTTGGGGTGGGGGGACTTGCTCAGGGTGACCTCCGAGCTGGGGAGAGGACATTGGCTGCTGCAGAAGAGCCTCTGGGCTCCCAACCTTTTCTGGTGGGGGGCCCAAGCATCCCCAGATGGGGAACAGGAGCAGGATAGAATGGTGCAAGGCCTTGGGAGTGGGGGTGGGGGTGCTCCTTCTTTTTTTGCTGCCCTTTGCCCAAGGGAGGAGCCTGGAGGCCAGAGCTGCCCAGGGCCTGGTCCTGGTCCTGGTCCTTTGGGTGTGTGCCCAGACACTGGGGAGGACTCTTAATTATAGAGGTAGCTTCCAGCAACACTTCACTGCAAGGTGAGTGGGTGGGGATGGAATGTCAAAGGGAAAACAGGGAGACAAGAAAACAGAGATAGGATAGGCCAGAAATAGCACAGGCCAGGGCGAGATACCAGGGGCCAGTGAGGGTAGTGGAGGGAGCTGCTGGAGGAAGGCCAGGACCTCTCCAGAGAATGTCTATCCTGGAGTTGCCCTCCCTTGCCCACCCCAGACTCTCTCACACTCCCCACACCCGGTCCCAGACACCCAAGGTGCAACTCCAGGACTTCAGGAGCCCAATAGAGTGGGCTGCAAACAGACTTTGTGTTCTGTTCCTGGTCTCCCTGGCTCCCTGAGCACCCCCACCCCATCCTGAGCAATTGGGTGCAGGGAGGGAGGGGGTGAGGCCTTGCCACCAGTTACCCCCCTTCCTTTTCCTGGCTTGGGTGACTTCACACTCACAGGCTGACACAGCTAGGGCCCCACCCACCGGACCAGTCTGCCTGCCCCTCCCTCCCCTGACAAGCCAGGAGAGATGCCTGCCCTAACAGGTGTCCTTCCCACAGAGAAGCTACTCTTTCTGTGGAGTACACACACACACCAGGAATTCTTCTCACCCCCACCTGCCCAGAGTCCTTGGGAAGAAAAAGGAGGAATTGTCCAGTCAGAGCCTCCTTCCTTGTATATATAGGGAAACTAAGACTGGAGCCAGGAGATGAACTTCCTTAAAACCACACAGGCAAATTCCTGGCAGGACTAAGGACTTGAACCTTTTTCTTCTGCCTACCAGCTCACCACTCCCACCTTTCCATCCCAACAAAGGTGGAGATTCAGTGGTGGGGGTGGAGATGAGAACCAGTCTTGTGGGGTGTCAGCTTGAGGTGTGACTTCAGGAAAACCTGGGATTAGAGAGCCAGGGCTGGGAGAGGGGTGGAGTGAACAGAGCTGGCTGGCTCTTCCCAAGGGTTTAAATCTATAACCTCCCCTCACTTCCTCTAAGCCCTTGAAGCTTGAGCCACAGCCAACAATTATGCAAAGAGACCCTTCCCCCTCAGTTCACCCACCCTCTCCACCTCCCCGGACTCCCAGCTCCATCCCCACCTTTGTGGGAACTGGGGTCAGGACTTGGAGGTCCCAGCTCTGTACATTAATTCCAGCTTCCCCAGTCCTATCCCATGGCCACCAGGGAATCTGAGAGTTGAGATCCTTGAATATTTCATCAGTTCAAGAAGCCGCCAACTTACAGCTCATGGATAATTTATGGCTCCAGCAGAGAACCTAGAAGTAGTGAGGGGGAGGGGTGTGGAGTATGGGGGTGGGTGAAGATTGGGCCCCACTCTCGTGAGGGTGCCTAGAGAAGTCCGCTCCATCCAAAGTGAAGGGGTTGGGGGGGAAGCCAGAGATATTTCCATTTTTGAGGATACCAATGTATTATATATTAAAAAACAAACCCAAGGTTATCAAAATAATTGTGCTAAAGGTTAAAGTCATATGACAAGCATTTTCTGACTTCATTCCTGTCTCTGTGTCTCCGTAACTGTGCGCATAACCTCATTTGGAGATAACAAAAAATATTAACGAGAAGTCCTTCATGGCTGTGAGGCTCCCCACACCTACCCAGGCCAGGGAAAGAAGCCAGACTCCCACTTAGATTGGCTGACTGCCTTCGCAGCCGCCTCCCCCAGGAAGGCCATGAAGATTTAGCCAAGTGGTGAAGGGAACAGGAAGGACTCTCAAGAGGCACCTCTTACTTTGCTCTGGCAACAATATTGTGCTGTTTTTCTAAAAGGAAAAATGGAAAAAGTGACCCCAAATGGAACATGTCAAGTTCTCTTGGCCTCTTCTTTGCAATTTAGCGAGTTCTTCCACAGATTCAGAGGATCAAGTATATATGAGTATGGGGCAGAGGTAAACCAGCAGGCATGTCCTCCTCCTTACCTCAGTTTCCCCACCTGAGTCATGGGCACTAGAGGTGCTCCCACACCAGGGGCTGTTTGGGGGACAGAAGAGATGCTATCCAGGTACTCCGGCGCCAGGTGGGTACAAGATAGGCAGTGATTATGGGGTGATGTGTCAACAGGTTGGCTTGGGTTTTGGGCTGGGGCTGGCTGGGATGGGTGGCCCCAGCCCCCAGCATGCTGCCATCTAATCCCTAGACATCTCGGAGCTTGATCAAGGCCACTCAGCAGGGCTGCTCAAGCCTAACTTAAAGTGAGCCCTGGCCCTGGACACCATATCCAGCCTTCCTGGGCTCAGTTTTCCCCTCTATGAAATTGGGGGCATCTGCCAAACTGTTCTTGGAAAAAGGTTGCAAGAAAAGGCGAATGAAGGCCCCAGGTAGGAACGCTGGGGGAGGGGTTGGGCCCTTCAGCTGCCAGGACTTCCCCAGTCGGGTCATGCAGTTGGCCCCAGTACCAACTGGACAGCCTCTGACACTGGAAGGCATTATTCTTTGTCCCCAGGGGAGACCCTACTCTCCCAAAGGAGATAAGAACACACACGGGGCTAAGACTTCAAGAACTATTTCTCAAACCAAAGGGAGGAATTTCTTCCACTGAAAGTTACTGGAATTTGGAGAAAGCCCATGGGACTCCCCCAACCTCTCTTGGCCATCGCTTCTCAGGATTCAAGAAGAGGCGGCTCTAAGAGGCCCCAGCAAGTCTGTCCCCAGCCTAATCCCAGGAGCTGACAACAGGGGTTGAATGTTAGGGGGTCAGGCCTGAAAGAGGGGGATTGACCACCTGCTCTTCCTCCCCTTCCTCCCTCCCCCTCTCTCTCCTTCCTTCCCTTCTAGAACTCCTTGCCCCCATTCATGAGCTGTGGCAATGTGGGTGTTTTGTCCCCACATCTGTCCCTCACCTTTCTCTCTTCAGCCTCAGCTGACAGATTATAGGTACAAAGCCAGCACCAGAGACCAGGGCTTTGTCACCTTTCTCTTTCTTCCCCGAGCAGCACTGATTTATGGAGAAAAAGTTCAAATGCAGCTCTACTACCACCCACCTCGAGGAGCCGTGGACAAGCTGCTTCTCATTCCTCAGCCTCACCTGTGACAGAGGGAATCGCTATCTCCCGTGCAAGGCTGTTTTGAGCCTTATAAAGAACCTGCCAAGTGCCCAGCACAGAGTAGCTACCCAATACATTGTAGTAGTGATGTTCTCCTTAGGATGGGGTCTTTCTAGGTCCAGGACACCTCTGTGGCATCTGAGTCTGGCCCTATTCTGTGAGGTCACTATTCCCAGTGCCCTTTTGACCTTCCCTAACCTTCTATACCCATTTTGCTATAGATGCTACGACTGATGGGATGCCAGGTGGGGTGCTAGGGGTGGGGTAAGGAGGGGGCTAGGTGACACAGAGATGTGGAGGAGGCAAGGGCGTCTGGGCTGGGTGGGGTTGGGGCCCACGCTGGGACTCGCTGGGATTCTGTCTCACCGGTTTGGGGAGCTAGCCCAGCAGTGGGGAGAGGCCAGCATCAGGGAGAGGCAGGAGGGGCTGGAGCTGCCTGGGAAAGAGGAGCTGAGTAAGGCACTCTGGCTGGGAGGGCTGGGGCTAAGGCCTATTTGGGGGTTTGGTGCCTAGAGAGGTGCCTGCCTTCTGCTCCCAGGGATGCCCTCCTCACGCACATTCCCAGACTCACCACCACACACTCGGAGACATCACTCTCCTCTCGAATGTTCACTTGGACACACATATCAACACATTTCCAACCCCTCCACTCTCCTCATCCTCTTTCCCAGCTCTATTTTCCATCTCACTTATCTACCACCACCAGATAATTTATGTGTTATAACACTTATTGTTCACTGCCTGTCTTCCTGCTGGAGTGCAAGCTCCACCAAGGCACGGTGGTGGGCCTATTTTGCCCACTGATGTGTAACCAGCACCTAGGATGTGCCTGGTATATAGTAGGAGCTCAATAAATATGTTTTGAGTGAATGAATCCCTCTAGCACAGCATTCATGAATGCACAGAGACGCTCGGGGACCCATGTGCAGAGGCACAGTCAGTCACCCACCATGAGGCCACAGACAGGCATTCTGACACATGCACACAGGCACACAGCCTCGCACATCCACACAACAGACAAGCACACAGACCTTCTCACTCGCGCAGGCTCAGGCACTTTCAGACTCATACCCAGCCATCCAGATTCCAACACTCCTACTCACACAGGCAAGCTGGAGCACATCCCTGCTCCCCACCCTATGAAGTGCCAGCCCTAGGGCAGTCCCTCCCAGCAACAGGGGGCAGGACTTCAGTGAAGCTGACAACACAGCAGCTTGAAAGGGGTAGGGTGGGGCAAGGCCACCCTGGCACCTGGAAGCTCCCAGGAGAAGCTACCTCTGCAGACCCACCTATGGGAGAGGAGGGAAGGAGGTAGGAGTGAGGTCACCTGCACCCCCAGCCTTGACCCAGCCCATCTGAGCTCTGACTCTGGCTTTCCCACCCTCTTCATCACCAAAGGCCCAGAAGAGGTTTGGGGCCAGGCAGGGAGTCCTCTGGGCACAGAGATGGGCGGGGCCCGGGCCAGATCACCGGGCACACCTGGGAGTAGGTAGGTGTGTGGAAGGTGAGAACCAGGTTTCACAGCTTCAGCTCCACCCTCCAATGGGAGAGAAGGCTCCTCCACTACCCTGCCCCCTGGGAAGTCAGAAAGGTGGGGAGTGGGGCAGAACTGTCACCTGGCGGGCCCTAACCCAGAGTCCCTCCCCAGAGAGACCTTTCTGTTCCCATCTCCCAGCTGTGGAACACATGGGGGACACTGGTGAGTCCCAGGGCTGGCTGGTAGCTGCCTGGCATCACTCACCCCCACATCTCCGGACTCTGGCACCTGGAGCCAATGCAAGCTTGGGCAAGACGGTCTGGCAGTTCCACTGCCACTATGAAGTCTCGCACTACCGAACCGTATTCCCTAGGGCTCCTCTGGCCACAGAAACGGGGCCCCCAATCTTGGCTGTGGGATGGAGAATGCGCAGAGCAGGGAGGATAAGACATGTTTGCTCTGACTCTAAGGAACCTGGGTCAGTCAATGCCTGAAAAGTAAAAACTGGAAGTAAATTTCCTTGGTCCCCTCCCCTCACTCACCACATTCCCCAAGGGAAGTGATGCTGAACTCGGGAAATGCAGGACATCTCATCTGGGAAACCTGAAACCACCGAATTTCCAGAACTCTGGTCAAGAATTGCATCCCCCCGCCCCCTGGCGGCAGACTGCAATTGCAAAGCTGCTGCTCCTGGCTCAGAGGCCAGGCTGTGCCCCTTCCACCGCTCCTGCTCCTGCATTTACAGATGAGGGGAGCTGGGCACAGAGGGATGGAGGGGGAAAAAGACCTGCACCCTCACCACTCGGCCTGGACCCCAGCCTGGACCCCAGGCATTAAGATTCATTCAACAGGAAACATTTATTGAGCACCCAGGGCGAGTGTGCAGAAACCACTGGACTTCTGGTCCAGGGCTCTGCATAACGCCAGCTGCCCCTCTTCTGTCTCTGCAATTGAGGCTGAGACCCCAACTACGAGGAGCTGGAATCTTCTCTTCCAGGAGACTGTCCTAGTGGGGCGCGCGCTAGGAGAAGGACAGCCGTCAGCAGCTGCAGCACCACCATCCTTTGGTCCAGAGACCCAGCGAGGAGGCGGGAGAGGTGTGGAGAACAGCACGCACAGGTGGGATGAGATGGGGCCTGGTCAGCTATGTCCGTTTTACATTTTTAATAAATAGTTCTTGCTGATGCTCAGGCTGGGGCCATAGGACCCAGGCTTCCCAAGCTCTTGAAGGGTGCAGGGGTAGACCTCTTCTCATCCTAGTTCAGGCTCTGGCTCTGCAAAGCGAAGGAGAGAGCACTGGGGTTAGCCCCTCACCCACTCCCATCAGGTGTCTGTCTGGGTGGCACCCTGCATGGAGGTGGGACAGGCCGGAGTGAGGTTCTCCAGGAACAGGTCTCAGCTGGCCCCTGCTTCCAAAAAGGATGCCACCCCCACCAAGGGGGGAGGGGTTGTCAACAGGTTGGAAGTCCCCAGAGGAGGGATCCCAGCACCCAGCATGCATATCCCCCCGTCTCTGTAGCTCTGGGCCTGGCACTTTCTGTCAACAACCTCCATCCCAGGCTGCATCCCCATCCCTCCCCCAGGACTCAAGTCACTGACCAGCCTCAGCCTCATCACCCTTGGCGTCTGGCTCCTGCCACCAGTCAGAATAGAAGCCTTCTTCATAGTCACCCTCCCCTTCAAACTCAGCATCTGAGGGGTGGTCCTCAGGCTCCAGGTGAGGTTCTGTCTCCTCCAGCTCCATCTAGAGCAGCCCCAGGAAAAACCACATCACAGAAGGCACAAACCCAAAATCAGCTCCCTTCCTGGCCAAGGGGCCGTCCCACCCCATCTCAGTCTCAGGATCTCACACAGGAATGATGTGAGGGTTTCTCCCACAAAGTCCTATTCCCAACAGGACTCCCCAAACCAGCGCATGGGGCTCCACCAGCAGAGATTCACTGTTAGCATAAGCATTACCCTCCCCACAGCCCCCCTGCAAGAATACTGCTAGTCCGTGCATGCTGTCTGCTCATGCTATTCCCAGCCCTGAATGTCTTTATTCCCTCGCACCTGGATAGCTCTTGTTTATTCCTCCAGGGTGCAGCCCTTGCTGACAACCCTGGCTGGGTCTGGAGTCCTCCTCTAAAGCCCTGTGCTGACCTCTCCCACAGTGAGGGAGTTTGCGCCTCCCCTGCTACCTGTGAGCTGCTTGGGAAAGGGACTACGCCTCTCATCAATTTGCCCCAGCCCCAAACACGGTGTCTGGCAAACAATTTTCACCACATGGTATGAGATGAGTATTATTCTCCCCGATCAATGGATGAAAAAATAGAAGTTTGAGGATTACTTAAGACCTGCCTGGTGGCTGCCCAATTAAGAAATTGTAGAGCCAAATCTGGCTAGCACCAACCTGGGTGCTAAGAGTGAAGAAGACCTGGCCCCCAGGTTCGATGAGATCGAACAAAGAAGGGAGTGGATAAATGAGCATTGGGCAGTGACACCTCAGAGAAGTCAGGCTGTCAAACCCTCATCCAGAATCAACGCAACACACGGTGGTCCTTCCTTCCTGGTGTCCTGCATGCATGCATGCAGTCATTCATTCTAACTCAGTTTCTCAGCACCAGAGCTGAGCCAGGCACTGTAAGAGAGCTAGGGATAACCTGGTCTCCCTTCCTGGAGCACAGTCCTCTAGGAGACTGGCTGGAGAAGGGGACTAGGGATGAAATAGACCAGGGCTGTAAATAAGACCAGGTCCAGGGAGGTACGGAGGGTCAGAGTGGGCAATGCAAGCCCAGAGCCAGGGCATGCAGCAAAGGCTTCCTAAAGGAGGCACCACCCGAGCCAGGCTTGGGAGAAGCAAGATTCAGACATATAGAGAAAGGGGTATGAGAGAGAGAAGGGGGCCACTGAGCAGGGAAAGAAGGCAGGTATGGATAAGGGATGGGCGAATCTCTCCTGCTTCACAACTGCTGACTGCTAGGAGCTGGGCTGAAGTTTGCCATAGTGGCCCCAGGAAGAGGACCAAGGGGTCTCCATCACCACCCAGCCCTGGAGGGCAAGGGCCACTTACCTCGTCATCTGACTGCAGGTACATGTGTGCGAACTCCAGCAGTTCTCGAAGCTCAGCTGTCTGATTGTGGTAGAGCAAGGCCTCCTGGGAGGAAAGAGGGAAAGTGAGGTGAGCTGGACCCTACTGCCAGATGGTGGAGAAGCCAGAGCTCCTAGGATCTGGGTCCTCTGAACTATTTCCAGTTCAAGGAGCCTAGAGCAGGTATCATCTCACGTGATGATGGAAAAATCTAGCTGCTTGGAATGCTAGGTTAAGAAGGATTCCGAGGGCTGAGAGAGAAAGAATGCCTCAGTTGGTTAGCAATGTCTGCCACCGACAAGGGAATCGGGCTACCATGTGCCCCATATTTGCCAGTCTTGCCCTAGACTCCCAAGGGGTTTCTCAGTTGGTTCAGGTTGGGGACCCCTGGGGAGAAGGACAAAGGCCAGTAGTGAAGATGATAAGGGTGGAGAGGGGAGCAGGCAGGCATGGACAGGCATTTTGTATCTCCCACATCCCAGGCACTATGCTGGCAAGGCTGGTGGTACCACCCCCATTTTGCAAATGAGGCAACAGATTCAGAGTCAGCAGTGTTCCCGGGACTACGCAGCAGGTAGGGCTGGGTTTGAACCCAGGATTCCAACCACAACCCAGATGCTTGCTTTTCACCTCCCATCCTCCCTTCGGAGGAAGCCAAGATTTTTTCTCAAACCACATGGTCTTGAGAATGCCTCAGAAGGCAATGCCCACCTCCCGAGGCTTGAAGTCCTCCTCCTCCAAGCCCCAGCGAGCCCGGTGGAAGCGGTAATACACCAGGTTCTGCTGCATGACACTGTCCTCAGGGTCGAAGAGCATGTAGCTGGCAGCACTTCGGGCAGCCTGGCGTACATCATTCACTGCAGACAGAGAGGAGTGAGGAGTAGCCCTGGCACTTTCTCACCTTCAGGGATGACCCCCACCTCACTCACCCCCTATCTCCTCATTCAGTCCAGTGTCTCTGTCTCCCCAGGCACCTCCCAAAATACCTGCTAGGTATTTCAACCCACCTACCAATGATGAAAGCTAGGATATATTGGGCACTTGTTGTGTGCCAGGCCCTGTGTAACTCCTGTAAGACTCACTGTCACTGCTATTCCCGTTTTACAGACAAGAAATTTGAGGCGCAGAGAGACTGGGTAAACTGTTCAAGCTCACACATCTGGAGAACACTGGCACTGGGGGATGAGAGGCTGGTGGCCTAGACCTCACCCTCTTTGCCAACAGGACCCAGAAAGGGTCTCCTGGCCTTTGGGTCCTCAGCCCCTCCACTCTAACTTCAGCCTCTCTGAACCTTGGCATCTCTGCATTGCAAGAACCCTGGCCACCAGGATCTCCTTCAAGTGAAGAAAGACTTAAGTCCTTTTTATTAGCCATGTGACTAATAGCCCCTTGCCCTCTGAGCCTGTTTCCTCATTGGAAAAACAGGTCCAGTAATGTCAGCTGCAGGGGTTTGGTGAGAGGATCGAATGCGATAAACAGATGTGTCGGGGCTTTGTAAACTGTCAAATGTTGTGCACTTGTTGGCAATCTAGTCATTTACCCAAGAGGCCCTTGAATCTTCCCGAGGCTACTCTCTTTCCCTCCCACAAGCCTCTCACTTGCCCCACCACCTTTGGCTTTCCCTCCCATCACCTAGGGGCCTCCATTCTGAGGGATACTTCCCAAGACTATGATGCTCCCAGTGCAGTGCTCTGTGTTCCCCCCACCACCACTACCAAGCCCACCAGGAAGCTCACACTTGTAGTAGGCAAACTGCAGGTAGTGATACATGGTGGCCACGAACTTCTCCACAAAGTAGCCACCCACATTGGGAGTCAAGTTGGCCTCACAGTCCACCTTGCACTGCAGGGATTCTGCAAAGAGATCTGTGGGGTGGGAAGCACCCCCAGATGGGTGGGTGAGGAGCTGGTGGTGACAAAAAAAAATGACTTCCAGTCTCAACTCTGCCTGCAGAGCCTCTTACGATGACAGGGGATAATGTGGGTAGGATAGATAATGCTAAGGAAGACCACTGTGGATGAGGCTGATCCACCACCCACAGCTCATTCCCCACCCAAAGCCAGAGGGAGCCAGGGCTCTCTGGGAGAGTGGCAGGTGAAGTTTGGAGGTGGAACTGATGCCCAGATAGGAAAGCTCAGGACAGCCCTTTCTGTCCCCCACTAAGGAATCCCTGGAGTTACAGACTCCCGCCACCTGCCCCAGACTAGATGTGATTTCTGGCCACACACTGCTTTGGGCACACACCTGTAAGGGCTAATTCCCACCTCAGCTGGGCACCTCTGCAGCTGCATTGACCGCTGCCTGGAAAGCCTGTGAACTCAAACCTCCCCAGACTGTCACCATGTCTCCACTGATACCCAGCACCTTGGATGCTCCCAGTGGCAGGGGATCTATTTCCCTGTTTGTCTCTCTTAGCCGACTGCACTTAGTAGGTGCTCTACAAACGTGTTAAGGGGCCTGAAAGAGTTCTGGGAAGCAGGGAGCAGTGGGTAGTTGGAAGGGACGTCCCATGGGTTGGGGTGGGGTACCTGCTATGGAGGGGTAGAAGTCCTTGAAGTCCACCTGTTCGTGCGCCCCCTCGCAGCCAGCCAGACACCGGGCGAAGACGGCCAGGTACTCGGCCAGGGCGCGCTCCATGTCTTCGGTGCTGGCACGGAAATCCCCGCTGTTGTAGAGCTTCACTGCCCGCAGGAACACCGCCTGGAGGGAGGGGAGGGGAGGGACAGCGCCTGCAGGCGTCCCCTCCACAGCTTCAAGCCCTATGGGGGGGGGCGCCAGGGAGGAGCATCAGGGCCCCCCACCCCACCCCCGCACCATCCTGCATCCCACCTCGTAGGGCTGCGCCTCCAGGTCGGTGAGCGGCTCGTCGGCGGCGTCCAGCATCCCCCGGTAGTAGCTGAGGTACTTGGCGGTGAGCTCGTGCGTGGGGTTCTTCTGCAGGAAGGTGTAGGCCGCGGCCAGCGCCTTCTCCAGCCGGTCAGCCTGGACGGCGGGGCCGGAGCGGGTGAGGAGGGCCGGGGCGCGGGGGCGGGAGGCGCGGGGGCAGGGCGGGGGGTGCAGGGGGGGGGACGGGAAGGGCGCGCACCTTGAAGTGCGCGTAGTGCAGGTACAGGTAGGGCAGGCGGTTCTGGAAGTCGCGCAGCAGCTGGCGCGGCGGGTAGGCCACCTGGAAGGCGGGCAGCGTGCGCTTGCAGCGCCGCAGGCAGGCGGCGCGCTGCAGCACGCGGCCGAAGAGCCGCAGCTCGCCGGCCCACGCGGCGGCGGCGGGGGGCCCGGGGGCGTCGCCGGGCCCGGGGGCGGCGTCCCCGCGGCAGCCCGCGTGGCAGAAGGCCTCGCTGTCGCGCAGCAGCCGGTGCAGCCGCAGCGCCGCCTCCAGGGAGCGCGCGCTCTCGCGCCAGCGCTCGCCCTCGTACTGCTCCAGCGCCAGCCCGTAGGCCGCGGCCAGCGGCCTCAGGTCCTCGGGCGGGAAGCCCCGGAAGCTGTACTCCTCGTACTGCGCCCCGCCGCTGCCCAGCAGCAGCCACAGCAGCGCCCAGGCCCCGCGCCCCATCCCCCCGGCGCCCTGGGCTCTCCCCGCGGGCCGGGCGGGCGGGCGGGGCCGTGTGTCCGCTGGGTCTTAGCGCCCCGCGCGGCCGCGCGCGCCGTGGCCTGGGGTCGGGCCCACCCCCTCCTCCCACCCCCGAGGGCCCGAGCGGGCTGCGTCTGCCCTCTCTGCCGAGGGCTCAATGGTGTCCTTGAGTCCCCGACGTCGTCCCGGCCCCGCTCTTCGGGGCCTTCCCCCTCGACGAATGGTGGCAGGGGAGACGCCTCCTTCCAGGATGGGGAGGCCAGGAAGCCCCTCCCCACACCTTAGGATCCAGAAATAGCGGGGAGATGCCGCCCCCTCCGCTCCGTCCGAGCCCTGGGACGAGGTCGGCCACCCATCCCGTCTGCCGCTGCCGCGCACGCCCCCGGCCCTGACGGGGTCGCGCTAAGTGTCCCCCGAGCCCGCGACAGGGGAGGCGCGCACCGAGCTGTCCCCCGCACCCCCTCCGCCTCCTCCCACTCCATCTGCACCCCACGTCGGGAAGCCCCTCTGGCAGGCCAGCTTTTGCAGGGCAGAGTAGCCCCTCGTCCCTGGAGAAGCCGTCCCGGGTGTAGTAGGGGTCGGAGCAGCACTGAGGTTCTGGAGCCCCGCCCGCCTCCCGGGGAGGCCTGAGGTTTGGGGGCGCCGGGGAAAGGAGCAAGGGAAACTCAGCCCGGCCTTAGGACCCGGGGCCCGGGGGGAAAAAAAAGACTGAAGTTTTTTCTTTCTCTCTCCTTCCTTCCTTCCTTCCTTCCTTCCTTCCTTCCTTCCTTCCTTCCTTCCTTCTTTCCTTCCTTCCTTCCTTCCTTCCTTCCTCCCTTCCTTCCTCCTTTCATTCTCTCTCTCTTTCCTCCTTTCCTTTCCTTTCCTTTCCTTTCCTTTCCTTTCCTTTCCTTTCCTTTCCTTTTTTTCTTTCTTTTCTTTATTTTTTGTTTGCTGGGAGTCAGCTCCTGCTTCTCGTCTTTCTGGAACCTCCCTCCCCCGCTGGGCCGCAGGTCTCTCAGCCCGGGGTGGGGGGGAAAGGGTGGAATTCCTCGGCCTCCAGCGCCCTCCGCCTGGCCCTCTCCTCCTATCCCACTCGCCCTCCCCGCCCGGCCATCTCAGTCTCCCCAGCCCCCATTCCACGTGGACCGGCCAGGGCGGGGGTGGGGAAGGAGACAGGAAGGGGGGGAGCCAGCTCTGGGAGGAGGGCTGGGGGAGGAGGTCGGCGGCCGCTCCTGTCGCGCTCACTGCCCGCGGTCCCAGCTCCAGGCACCATGCTCCGCACCGGGCCCCCCAGCCGCCCCCTGCCCCGGCCCCCGCTGCGGCAGACGCTGCTGCTGCTGCTGGTCCAGGCGGTGGGGAGGGGGCTGGGCCGCGCCAGCCCGGCCGGGGGCCCCCTGGAAGACGTGGTCATCGAGAGGTACCACATCCCCAGGGCCTGTCCCAGGGAAGTGCAGATGGGAGATTTTGTGCGCTACCACTATAACGGCACTTTTGAGGATGGCAAGAAGTTTGACTCGAGGTAACGGGGTCGGGTGGCCCCAGAATCTCTCCTCCCCTTCCCTGAGCCAGGGCCAGGCGCTCCTAGGTCCTGGGTTCCCTTCTTACCCTTTTCAGCTGTGTCTGCTTTCTGGTGCTCCATGATCCCCTTAAACCCAAACACAGCGCCCTAGGTGGATGGGGGCGGGGGGACATCCTAGACATCCGTCTCCCCAAAGATATATCCTCTGCTCTCAACTTCAAACCTTCGCCTCTCCAGGGACCTCAGTTTCTTTCACAAAGGCCCCCACATTCCCCAAAGTATGTGATAATCAAGGTGAACGGCTCTATTTACTTACCAGCACTTCATTTAAAGACATGGGAGGGGACTTTCCAGGCTTTGTCGGGGGAGAGCATGGTCTCTGCTGCATGTAAATCCTCCAGTGGTCTCAGCCTGGGACCCCCTACATCCCACCCACCCTGACTCCCTTCAGGTTCCAACCCTCGGTTTCAGTGCCTTTGCAGATAGAGAAGAGAGTAGAGAGGGGAGTTCATCAGCAGCCTGTGGTTAAGCAGCGGGCGTTGTAATAAGACGGCAGGACGGATCTGGGAGTACAGGGCATAGCTCCATGTAGAGACCCTGTCTGTCTACGTGTCACAATTGGACATGCCACCCTGGGCTCCTCAGAGGGTTTCCACACCTTCTTCTCTGGGTCTTCCTGTACCCCCACCTCCCTCTATCTTAGCTATACCAGGCCAGGGCTGCCACCCATCTTGCCAGCCTTGGGGCTTGAAAGACTGGCTTCTGGGCTGGTCCAGGCCTTTGGTCTGCTCTGGCAAGTGCACTTTCATTGGTGGGGGTAGGTCACGCAGGGCTGTATGTCAGTCTCAGTTAAACCTTAGGCTCTGGTGACACACATGAAGCCCCAAGAAGTCATCTCTCTTAGATCCTTCTCCAGAACACATAACTTGGCCCAATGGAAATCAGTGGCCATGGCTTTGGGGGCAGGCAGTATTTTGGGTGAGAACATGAACTCCAGAGTCCAAGACCCTGGGTTCAAATCTAAGCTGTGACCATGGACAAGAAATTTTGCTTCTTTAAGCTTCACTTTCCTTTTCTGAAAAATTGAGATTGAAAACAATCTGGAAATTGAGTCCCTACTTCCTAAGGCTGATGATAGGACTCAAACAAGATGATGAATGAAAGTGAACTTTGAACAGTGCTTTGAGATCTGAAAGTGGGTTCAGTATGTATTAGCCTTGACTCTGGGGAGGACTGGATACCCCAAAAGTATTTAACTGGTGCTTGAGCCCTCGCAACAGCTCTGTGAAGGAGGCAGGCCAGCCAGAAAACCAGCTCAGTGGGCAAAATGATATATAGGCAGTGGCCAGGAGTACAGCCCTGAGTCCTGGACGGCCAAGAGTAAGGGAGGGGTTTGGAGTTGTGGGATGACTGCCTGGTGGGGAATCTGGGAGCCTGGCTGGCTTCAGTTTGTGTAGTGCTGAGCCTGGAAAACTTTCATAAGCCATGGCCCCCTTTGGTTAAAGTAAAAATCTTCCAGCCTCCCTTAACTTCTGAAAACTTAAAATAAGTTAAAACTAACTAAAAACAAACAAAAGCCATGGCAGTTTTAGAATAGGCTCTTTCAGAATCAAAAACCAATCCCTGTTCGCCCCCAGCTTCCCTTTCCTCTCCTCCTTGGTGAATAGATGGTGCAGAGGCACAAACGTGGGCTTTGGAGTTCCACAGACCACATGTTAGCTGTGGCCTTGGGCAAGTCACTTTGTCTCTCGTCTCAATTTTTCTCATAAGAGAAGTGAAAACCATAACGCCCACCTCCCAGGGGAGACAATAAGATCATGAGTGTAAGATGCCAAGCATTTAATCAGCTTATCCTAAGTGCTCCCTAAATGTTCTCCTCCCTCACCTGGTGAAGTACTTGGCCCTCCTTTGCTGTCAGCAGATAATAGCAGCAGGCAGGCCTGCCTCCACCCTCATCCCAGAAGAGTCAAAGCCTCTCCTTGGGGACTTCCTTTCTGTAACTGCCCAGCCTCGTTAAGTTAGGGGTCATGGCTGGCCTCAGAGGGGGGCGAGGAGCATGTGGATCTACACCTGTATATGGGGGATTGCGTGTGTATGCATGTGTGCGTGCACACCTGTGCAGAAGGTAACATCTGGCTTTGTGACCCTCACCTGTGCACATCAGAGTCCATGGCATCCCATCTGTTCTCTCTGTCCCCCAGCTATGACCGCCCCACTTCGGTGGCCATCGTGGTGGGCGTGGGGCGCCTTATCACCGGCATGGACCGAGGCCTCATGGGCATGTGTGTTAATGAGCGGCGACGCCTCGTTGTGCCTCCCCACCTGGGCTACGGCAGCATCGGCGTGGGTGAGCAGGGCTCGGGCACAGGCGTGGGGGTGGAGGAGACCAGGAAGCAGAATCAAGGACTTCGGCGCCAGAAAACTGAAGCTCAGAAAGGGAGAGCAACTTGCCCGGTGTCAGCTGCATATGCAGGATGAACAGGGGCAGGTCTGGGACTAGAGTTTCTGTCTCCTGTCCTGGGCTGGGAAGAAGGGAAATAACAGGGCCCTGGGTGGGATCATAGCCTGACTAGGAGGAATGGGGCCTAGAGGTGGTAGAGGGGGACACTCAGTCCTCCACTCCGCCCCCCAGTGTGGGGGCTGCACTGAACATGAGCTCCTGCTGCTCTGCCCTTGCAGCGGGGCTCATTCCCCCGGATGCCACCCTCTACTTCGACGTGGTCCTGCTGGACGTGTGGAACCAGGCAGACACCGTGCAGGTGAGCACCTTGCTGCGCCCACCCCACTGCCCTCGCATGGTCCAGGAAAGCGACTTTGTCCGCTACCACTACAATGGCACACTGCTGGATGGCACCGCCTTCGACACCAGGTAAGGGCCGGAGGGAGCCCTGGGGTGCTGGGGACTGGGCGTGAGGGGAGACCAGGGCCCATCCTGCCTTTCCCTCCTCCAGCAGCATGACCTCTACCCCATTCTCTGCAGCTACAGTAAGGGCGGCACTTATGACACCTACGTCGGCTCAGGCTGGCTGATCAAGGGCATGGACCAGGGGCTGCTGGGCATGTGTCCCGGAGAGAGAAGGAAGATCGTCATCCCGCCGTTCCTGGCCTATGGCGAGAAGGGCTATGGTGAGGGCAGGAGGGACTTGGGATTCCCAGAAGTGGGCTGCCCCATACAGTTGTTCGGCTGTAGACTGCACAAGGGCAGCTAGCCAAGGAGGCCAGCAGGGGTGAAACCTAGCCCTTGGCGATCATCTCGGCAAGAATGGGTGCTTTATTCTGATTCACACAGGGGTTCAGTATGGATGGGCTGGTGGCGGCCCCGGGGGAAACCCAGCTCAGGCCTCACAGGGGGAGCGACACTCGGGACTGCTGAGGGCAAGGAAAGGGCTCTGGAGAGCGGGGTAGCACCTTTGTGCGGGGTGCTCACGTAGCTCTCCTGAGTCGAGGAGCCCGGTCTGTTCTCCGCTTGTATGGTTCAAGCCTGTCTTTTCCCCAGGGACTGTGATCCCCCCACAGGCCTCCCTGGTCTTCCATGTCCTATTGATCGACGTCCACAACCCGAAAGACACCGTCCAGCTGGAGACGCTGGATTTACCACCTGGCTGTGTCAGGAGAGCCGTGGCCGGGGACTTCATGCGTTACCACTATAATGGCTCACTGATGGATGGCTCCCTTTTTGATTCCAGGTCAGTGGGGTCCTGAGAAGGGAGGGTGGGGCTGGGGGGAAGGCAAGAAGTGGAGGCAAGAAGGAAAATACTAGGTACTGGGGGCACCCAGGCAGCAGCTGGGGGTGGTTCTGAGCTGCCTGCAAGGGCAGGGGCCTCTCTTATTCCCTTACTGGCCCTCCCCCGTTGTGTTGCAGCTACTCCCGCAACCACACGTACAATACCTACGTGGGACAGGGCTACATCATCCCCGGGATGGACCAAGGGTTGCAAGGCTCGTGCATGGGGGAGCGCCGGAGAATCACCGTCCCCCCGCACCTCGCCTATGGGGAGAACGGGACTGGTAGGCCTGCTGCCCCTCAGCTCCTCTCCTGAACTGCTCACCTTCCCCCACTGCTCTGCCCTCTCATCACAACAACCGGTCACCCACCCCGTTCTTGCCACATGGACTCCATCCTTTTCTCCAGGACAGTCCCTCCATTTCTCCCCTTCCACACTGGAGAAGGACTCCTGAGTTTCGGGAAGGGGGATGGTTATGCAACAACAGAAACAGCCTAGCCCTAGGAAGCAGAGAGGCCTGGATCTGAAACCCAGCTTTGCTGGAAGCCTCAGTGTCCTCATCTGTAAAATGGGACTAATCACATTGATCAGCTGAGTAAATTACTGAGAGGTCGCAAGACTGCATGTAAAGGGCTTTCTAACTGGCAGGTCCCTCCCTCCCCTGCCCCCTAGAAGAACTGGTTTTGCGGACAAACATCCCTTCCTCGTCTGAAACCCCAGGACAGTTGCGTGGAGTCCTTGAGCAGCCCCTGCTAGACGCCAGGCTGATCCACTCCCCCATTCTGGTCCCAGGAGACAAGATCCCTGGCTCGGCTGTGCTGGTCTTCGATGTCCACGTCATCGATTTCCACAACCCTGCCGATCCAGTGGAAATTAAGACGCTGTCCCGGCCCCCCGAGATCTGCAACGAGACCGCCAAGGCTGGGGACTTCGTTCGCTACCACTACAACTGCTCTCTGCTGGATGGCACCAAGCTCTTCTCCTCGTGGGTCCAGGGCAGGGCCAGGGCTGGGCAGGTGGGTGGGCCCAGGCAAGGGGCGTCCTCCCCATAGCACCTCCTTCGCTCCATAAGTTTCTGTATGTGGGGAGTATAATGGGCAGGAAGGGGAAGGGAGGGTGAGGCTGGCAGTAGAGGAGCTACTATTCCATTTTATGGAGGAAAAACGGAAATAGAGATGGGCCCTCAAGGCCACACTTTAGGGGCAGTGGCAGGATGAGAGGTATCCCATCCCTAAACCATTGGGCCCCACACTTTGCTGTGGGGTGGGCACCAGGAGTGACTTGGGAACTGGGCCTGCAGAGGGTGGGGGACAATGGGATGTGAATTGGTGGGGGACAGGGAGGGCACTGACCTGGGAATCTGCTCCTCTCCTAGGCATGACTATGGGGCCCCCCAGGAGGCGACTCTGGGGGCCAATAAGGTGATCGAAGGCCTGGACAAGGGCCTGCAGGGCATGTGTGCAGGAGAGAAGAGGCAACTTGTGGTGCCCCCACACCTGGCACATGGAGAGAGCGGAGGTGAGGGACAAAGACTGGTCTGACCCACCCCCTTTGCCTCTTCCAGGAGGTTCTGTAAATATCCCATGTCCCACTCTCCAGCCCCCAAGAGGGGAAACTGAGGACTACAGGCTGGGGAGCACACGGGGAAGCTGCAAAGCTAGGCCCAGACCCTGGCCTGATTGAAATGCTTTCCTTTCCTCCTCCCTCCCTCCAGCCCGGGGCGTCCCTGGCAGCGCTGTGCTGCTATTTGAGGTGGAGCTGGTATCCCGGGAGGAGGGGCTGCCCGAAGGCTACCTGTTTGTTTGGCATGAGGACCCTCCTGCCAACCTGTTTGAAGACCTGGACCTCAACAAGGACGGCGAGGTCCCCCAAGAGGAGGTGGGTGAGGAGTTCAGTCCTTATAATAAGCATTCCCATACTCTCGGTCCAACAGAAGCCACCTTGCACGATGGCGTCCAGCAAGAACGTGGTGCATGCCCACCTCCCATCTGTGCCAGTCAGGGTGCATTGGGTGCCTGGTCCCTGCCGTCTCTCCCAGCACTCATGTGGCCCGTTTCCCCTGCCACTGCCTTGGTCCTGCTCAGGACCCCAGCACTGGCTCCTTTCCTCTCGGTCTTCACTGGCTGGCCTTCCCCTGGGGTTTCTTGCCAAGGCCACCCACGGTTACTCAGGCAAGACCCTCACACCCACCCTCCCCCTTGCTCTCCACACTCCCAGTTCTCCACCTTCATCAAGGCTCAAGTTACTGAGGGCAAAGGACGCCTCATGCCGGGGCAGGACCCGGAGAAAACCATAGGGGACATGTTCCAGAACCAGGACCGCAACCAGGATGGCAAAATCACCTTGGAGGAACTCAAGCTGAAGTCAGATGAGGACCAGGAACGGGTCCATGAGGAGCTCTAAGGGTGGGGCCTAGGCCCAAACCGCGAAGTCCCACTTCTTGGGGGACAGTGGGCAGTGGGGCTGACTTCCAGCAGTCACCCTCCCCTCTGCTGGGATGAGGTCTGAGAGCATCTAAAGGGGTCAGAGGAGACAATTCTGGTCTTCCCGCCAGCCCAAGTGTAAAATCCACAGCACAGACCTCTACTTGGTTTTTCTCTCCCAGCCCCACACTTCTTTACAAGTTTTGGAGTTACAGAGCCAGTCTGGGGATTGGTGAAGTCTGGGGTTGGATGGGGGGCCATTGCTGGCCCCTGACCTACACCTCCACATCCCCAGACACTGAGCAAGGTCAAGCTCATCATTTATTTCCCCAAACTTCCCCTCTAGTTTTACTTTACCTTATACCCCCATCTCCAGCCCCTCTTCCTGTCATGACAGCTCGCGGAAGCAGGCACCAGGGCTGGCAGGACCCCCGGCCTTCCTCCCTCAGCTCTGGCCGGCTCCAAGGGAAGGGGCTGCCCCAGGAGGGCAGACTTACCTCACCGTCCCAGTCACCTGTCCCATCCCTCCTCACTGCTGGGGTGCCCCAGGTCAGGTCGGGGCTGGGCTGTGTGTCACCTTTCATCCCTAAAGATGGCTGCCTTCTCTAAGGGGCTGAGCAAGAGGAAGGAAATGAAAAGGTGGAGTGAATACACCTACCTAGATGGGTCTTAGGGCTACGAAATGAAATCTTTGGTTTGGGGCTGAGATAAACTTGGAAGGGCTCCCTGGGGACTAAGGGGTGGGGGTGGGCCAGGCAGAGCTCTACACACTCAAGAGGCTAAACTGGTGTCAGGTCTCTCTCCTTTGTGCCAAATAAAAGACTAAACCAGAAGCCTCAGCAAATGCTCTTTCATTGCGGGGAGGCCCTTAGACCCAAAGACTGGGAAGGAAAAGGAACAAAGCAGGCTGTCTTCGTGCCTCATCAGCTCCAGACACTGTCCCTAGGTCTCAGTCTCCCTTTTGGAGGCTCCTGCCTCCCTGAGGCCTAATCCAGGGGCCCTGACCATGGAAAAGGAGCTCTTGTCTGCCGGAGGGCGGGTGGGGAGTGACTACGGAGAGGGGCCTGCAGGGGAGGTGTGGAGAGGTGGTCCTTGTCCCCCAACTGTTCCAAGTGAATGGAAAGATGAGTTCCCTGATCTCAAACACAACGTACAAACTCAAGGATGAAACTGCACAGGTCAGATTCTGCTCTTTCGCACAGATTGTTTCCAATACCACAATATCCCCACCTCTCCCTGCTCCTGGCTGCTGGCCATTACCACCTGCCCGATTCTGTTGTCAGGGGGAATACAGCCTCGCGCCCCCTTTCTGCTCCTGCCCATTATGCTCCCCATACACAGAAGCTTACGGGGAAAAGGAGTTGCTATGGGAGGACGCCCCTTGCCTGGGCCCAAACACCTGCCCAGCCCTGGCCCTGCCCTGGACCCACAAGGAGAAGAGCTTGGTGCCATCCAGCAGAGAGCAGTTGTAGTGGTAGCGAACGAAGTCCCCAGCCTTGGGGGAAGAGTCACTTCAGCAGCCACCAGTCAGGCCCTCTGCCCTCACCTGCCCTGCTGGGCTCTGGCCAATGCAATGGAGATGGACCATGGGAAGACGGGTCGGAGGAGGTGCTTGGGGGAGAAAAACGACAGAACTGGTTACTGAACTGCCCCCACAGCACTGATTCCTTGCCCAGGATCCCCTAAGAGACTTAACCTCTCCCCATAGCCAGAGATTTGACACTCTCTGGTCCCGAAGCGTCCTTAAGTCACCTCAAGGTCTGACAGACCCAACCTCAGATGGTAACCAGCCCTCCCAAAACCTAACAGGACAGCCCTGAAGCCCACATGCAGGCAGCATGATGCAGGAGACAAGGCCCGGCTTTGGTCAGAAACACAAACCCTGGCTCTGGCTCCTAGCTATGGGGTCTGGGCAAGTTACTGGTCCTTTCTGAGCCATCTGTAAAGTAAACCTACCTGCAGGGTCACTGTGAGGATTAAATGGCCACACACCTAGGTGTGCATAGCAGGATTCAAATCACACTCCCAAGACCTTCTTCCCCTTCACATCTGCAGATAAACACAACTCTCCGACGGCCAGGCTTCCCCAGGAGGAGAGCGAGGGACTGAATTTCCGAGGGAAGAACAGGCTAAGAAAACACTGAGAACTGGTTGGTTTACATTTTTATTTCCAAAGAGAATTCAGCTAGTTCTTGACCATTCAAGTAAATAGGGGGGAGAGAAGGGGAAGGGACTGTGAAGAAAACCCCACATTGCACGACAACAGAGCATAAACCACTTCTATTTCACTTTGCCACAGAGTGCCTTCTCCCTTCAGGTCACCATTATCCATGCCCCCTTAAGTCATTCATTCTGGTGGCCCTGAACCCACGAGGAGGACAGCCAGGAGACAAGGGCACCCAGGGAAAAGCTACGCCCAGATGGAAGCCTTTGGGGACTCCGAAAGGGGTTTCTGCAGGGAGGGCTGGCCAGACCCAGCTGAAGTTCAATGTCAACAGCTGCATCAGAACGAAGCCAAACCACACAAGGTCAGGCACGTACCCTTCCAACCTTGCCTGCCCACCTTGATCCCGACATTTTAGACTGTGCTCAGGGGGTTTTCAGGTCTAATTTGGTGGTTTCCAAACTGTTCCATGGAGCCCTCGTGGCTTCTTGGAGGTTCCTGCACCTCTAAGACCAAAGGGTACAGGCTCTGGCCTCCAACTCCCAAATCAGAACAGCTCTGGTTTTTCCTTTTTTGTTTTTATTTCGATGTTTTATACATTCAACTTATTTGACGAGTTTCCCATGTTTAAAATTGGGGCGGGGAGGGAGCAGGGGGGGCAAGAATCCTGGACCAAATGATTCCTGGAGTACGAATACCCTACAGGTACACAGTTCATTTGGAATGGCTTTTGCTGCCTCCCCCCTGGCAGGGTCTCCCTCAGGTCTTGGAGAACACACACAGAAGGCGCCAGGGAAAGGAGGGAAAAGGGGCAAGGACCCAGCACCCTGTGGGTGCCCTGGACTTCCCTCTGCACACACCAGGAAGAGCAGGCTCACAGCAGAGCAGCCTCCCAGTGGGGCTCCCCTCCCTGTCACGGCCCGCAGGGACTGGCCCCGCACGTGCACGCTCAGGGGACACGCATCTCCACCCAGTCTCCCTGGTGCAAGATGTGCTGCAGCAGCCCGTTGACCACATCCAGCGACTCGTCCTTCTCCAGCACAATGTCGTAGGACTCCATGTAGCGTGCCCGCTGCTCCTCCACCTGCCCAGGGGAAGGGAGACTGAGCGTCCCCAAAACGCCCTCGGACTCTCCAGCACCTGGGGCTGGGGGAGCCACAACCCCCCAAGAGTTGTTCAAGGTCACGGGAACCTACCCTTAGGAGACACAGATGGCAATGGGCGCAGGCGGCCACAATTAACCCCGGGGCCACGGTCAAAAGGACAGTAACGAAGATTAAAATTTAACAACCGGATGTTACCTCTCATCTACCTGGAAAGAATTTTCAAACGTTCTGCGGGACTTCAGCACACACATGCTGGCTGAGTGAGGACTGGTGGCCTTCCAGCTTGACACCACACTGTGGCCCCTTTATGACCATACTGTTTTCACCCCCGTTAGCTCCTGGTCTGTTCCTGTACTTTTCTTCTCCAAATCATAAACCCACACCCTGAATACTGACATCTCCCATCTGAATCATGCCTTACAAGTATGATTTAGGAGGACCGGTAATCAGCCCCACCACCTCCTAAACTACGTCACCTTGGGCCAGTTACTTAACCTCCTTGCCTGTTTCTTCATCCGTAGATGTTTGTTCAAAAGCTCCCGTTAAGGATTAAATGGGTTAAGGTCCCTGGCGTATCGAGAGCACTCAGCAAGTGCAGGCTCCAGTGAAATGCCTGGCATTACTATCTCTGAACTCCAGTACCACGCCATGTGGTGAGCATGCGGTGTCACTCCCTGGGTATCTCCTTATCCTCCTATGAAAATACAGAATACTCTCCGGGAGAATACAGCTGGTGGCTTACTCCTGCACCTCTAACACTTAATGCGGCGTCTAGCACACAGGCTTCAACCAGCACTCGCTAATAGGAACTGAAGCAGCAAGCTGTGAGGGAGGAAGCCCTGGTCCCCCACCTACCTTGTCATTTAGGAAGCCGATCTTGAGAATGTTCTCCACGCCGAGAACCCCATCAGCCATCGTGAGGTCCCCCATGGAGTCTCCCAGCAGGAGGATGTTGGTTTTGCCCTGCAGCTGCTGGAAGTACCCGGAGTTCTCGCACACAGTGCTGTTCTTGTTGTACGTGTGTATGAGCTGGCCCTTGAACCCCTGCAGGAAACCCTAAATAATCAAGATAACAGACAGAAGTTGTCTAGTGACAGTTTCCCACTATCTCTGTCACAGAGGAAAGGAAATCCCGAAAGCCTATGTAACACCAAACCTCACTGTAGTCTAAACTAAGGGTTGAGAAGTAGGGCCCATGGGCCAGATCTGGCCTATTTATGTAAATTCACTTTTATTGGAACACAGCTGTGTACCTTTGTTTACATCTTACCTACGGCTGCTTTTCTGCACTGGAGAGAGGAGTAGTTGCGACAGAAGCCGTATAGCCCACAAAGCCTAAGACATTTACTGCCTGGCCTTTTACAGACAAGGTTTGTAACCCCTGATTTAAACTAGCAGAGGCCAGCAAACGCTGTCGGTCACCTACTCTGGTGGACGCATGAAGCCTGTGATGTAAGCACTGTTCAGGCTGCATCTGAGCTAAGCCTCAGCTGCAGGCCACCTCCCAACCACGGTTCACACGGATGGAAGTTCCCACCACTGGCTTTAAGGGGAAGAAGTTAGACCGTGGGGGAGTCTGAGTAGTCCACTCCTGGCTCCAGTAAAACAAGTCAAAACCCAAGCCCTTGAGTATCTAGGATGGCACATGACCCACACCAGTGACATGGGGGCCTGGGTGACCCCTAAACTAGGTCCCCCATGGGAGAGAGCTGATTGTTGGCCAAACACCAAAGAGTGGGTCCTTTAAAAGTAACTGTCTTTAGCTGACATGAATAAAGAACTCAGAGGACAAAGCAGCAGCATGCCCTCCCCTTCCTTCCCCCGCAGGCCAGGGTTAATGTTTAGGGTGACGTGCCCCGGCTGCTGGGCCCCACCCCACGCCCATTTCCAGCTGAAATGAGATTTGGCTCACATCTTCATCAAAATCCATGTAGTTAGACACAACGTGGATGTTGGGGTGGAACACCTGCTTCTGCCGGATAATTTCTTCCAGGATATCGCCAATGCCCGCGGAAAAGATGAAAAGCGGAATGCTGTTTTGGTAGAGGGTGTTGAAGAACGTCTTGTACCCTTCCCTGAAGAGAGATGAACGGAATGGCACTGCCTCTGCTACTGTTCTTTATTTTCTACTTGGGTTAGATATTTAGTTTTTTCTTTTAAAAAAAATAATAAATTGAGGTATAAAACACATACAGCAAATGACTGAAGTGCACTAATCTTAAATATTCAGCTCAATTGATATTTCCATATGTACACACCCATGTAATTACCAACCAGATCAAGGTTCCCAGATCCATGCCATCTCCCCTTATTATGTCTTCACATCGCCACTGATTAGCTTGACTGTCCTTGAACTTCATGTGCATGGGCTCATACTTTCTTACTGTTTCTGTACTACCGTTGACCCTTGAATGACATGGGGGCCAGGGATGCCGACCCCCTGTGCAGTCGAAAATCCACACATAACTTTTGTCTCCCCCAAAACTTAACTACAGTTGCCCCTCAGTATCTGAAGGGGGGTTAGTTCCAGGACCCCTGTGGATACTCAAGTCCCTCATATAAAATGGCATGGAGACCACCTGACTAAGCTCCCCGCAGGCTGGCTGGCCCGCAGGCTGGGCTGGGCGAGTACCTCTTCGAAAAGCTCGCCCTCAAGCATGACTAAGAGCCTTTGGGGCCCAGAGCTTTTGAGGGGCCCCTCTGTATCCCCCTGGTGTTGGCCTTATGCCTGAGCCTCTCCCTGAAACCAAGAGGCAGCTTTCTAATCATCCTAGAGCCCTTTCCCATGCCTTGGACCAAACTGAAACAATAAAACTTCTTGCAGCAAAAATTTTATAAAATAAATAAAATGGCATGGAACGATGCATAGAGTCAGCCCTCTGTATCTGCAGACTCCTAACTTCAGATGGAAACTACTGTTTTTGTCTGTGGTTGGTTGAACCCACAGATGTGAAACCTGGAGGGCCAACTGAATATTTATCAAAAAAAAAAAAAAATCCACATGTAAGTGGACCAGCATGTTCAAACTGCTGTTGTTCAAGGGTCAGCTGTAAAATACAACCAGGCAGAAATCCCAGGGCAGATGTGCTGAGAAATACCCGCAACCCACCACGGCATTTACTGGGTCTGTACACGTCTCTACTCTCCTGGCCTTTCACGAGCTGGCCTCTGTCCCCAGTTAGGATGTACAATCCTTAAGGACAGACACCTGAGACAACTCCTTCCTCTATGTGCTCCCATCCCTCCACCAGTAAAGACGCTCTAGCAGAGAGCTGCACTGTGAAGGCTGCCAATGATCAAAGTTCCCAGGCCAGCCAACTCCCACGTCTGGGTAAAGAACACCAGTCACTATGGTGATCCTAAAAGTCTTTTTCCCATTGGGAAAAATGAGCTAGATGCCTTTGCTCAAGAGATGAAGCCTTGGTCACATTCACACCATACCCACTACCACCAGCAGACTGCTTCCTTGGAAGCACCTAAGAGAAGAGAAAACCTTCAACAGCATCCAGAGAGGAAAAGCAAGACCTTCCCCACTTCAGGTGCTCACAGCGCTATGTCTCTGCTCACTCTCCCAACAACTAACTCCTTTCCACTCCTTCCCAGCCTTTTTATTTTATTTTATTTTACTTTTGCAGAGCAAGCAACTTACCTAAGCATTGCGTTAGACTCTCTAACCACCTGGGCTATCTGAAACTTCTGAATTTTCTGCTGACACAGGAGACTATGCGCTTTGGTCCACCTAGAAACAGACACCCCACAAAACCCCCAATCCAAATCACTAAGTAAGTAAAGTGACCTTTCCCTTTTCAGGGCCAAGTCCTCTCTGGAAGGATTGACAATGGAGGCCTCACAGAACTATTTCCTGGAAGATCTGACTGTCTTAAAGAAAGAAAAAAGAGAGAGAGAGAAAGCAACACAACAGAGACAAGGATTGGGCGAGTAACTGCTGAAGTCAAAGCTCTTCCGAGTCCTTTCCTCCAGGACTCCACTCTCTGGAGAACTGGGGCTCTGTCAGTTATAATGGTGTCTATAGGAGGGTTATCTCCCCAGAGCAATTATTCCCCCAAGGGGCTTCTAACTCATTCCAAGCATTCTCGGGGGGGGGGGCCTCCCACCCAAGCAATAGACAGAAGTAGCCCGGGGTGTGTCTGGACAATTTGTTCTAATAGCTGGGCCTGTGGCATTCACTTAAGCATCCAATAAGGTAAGGAAGCCTATCATCTCATCATCAAAGCTCAAGCAAAAACATGCCCCCCTCCATCACAAGGGCCCCTAGGAGCTTTCACTACCACCACCACTTACCATTCTACCATATGAGGCAACTTCTCTTTGATGGTCCAGTGTGGGTCAATCTCAATTGGGTAGTAGTGGTGAAGGAGCGCTTTCAGCTGGGGCATCGAAACGAAGAGAAAAGCCATTAGCCTATCAAGCTGCCCCCCAGCAAAGTCCTATAGTTTAGCACGAGAAAAAATCACTTAGAAGACTCAACCTCATGGAAGGGAGTGACTGGATATGCAGAGCTGCTGGTCATCCCTTTGCACGCTCACCCAGAATCAACAAAACAAAGAGCCTTTGCTTCAGACAACAGGGTTACTGGGATTTTGTTGTTATTAACTAGCTCAGTCATCAGGGCTTAATCAGTAAGAACTGATTTAATGCTACGTGTCTCAAAATGTGGTATACTTTTTCAGGTGGCAGGCAAGCTAACTCTAGGAGGTACACGGACAAATACTTTGTTTTAGGATTTGTGGGTTCATTTTAATGTATCTTAGGGAAAAAACAGCACATCAAACTCATGCTTTCAGATTGTTTCCTTTGTTAGTTAACTGCATTCAGAATTTCAAAAGGAGGTCAATTCAAAGAGCAATATTTAGTAAAAGTCATGCACAGATGTGGCAAAAAACGAAAACACAAAATCACAAAAGTGGAACTAGAAAACTGTAGTTTGGGACACAGCGTGTTAGTGGATGGCTGACTCCATCGCACTGCAAACATCAAGTGAACTACTTCATGAGCACCTATAGGTGCCTCCTCAGGCTAAGATTTCCTTCCACATGCCAGAACCTTCCACCCTCTGGGGAGGGATCATGTGTCATACTGGGACAGTCAGTAACAGTGCCCAATAAAAATGGGACTTGACTGAATAAAGAATTTTAATATACGCATGGTCTTGAAATATTACGAGGTCAAACGGAGTCCCTATCGGAACATCAGTCTAAAAGAGGGTTAAATACAAAGACCACACACTGACAAAGGCAGAAAGCTCGTGAAATGTATCAAGGTTCTCAACGTGTGTGGTTTTTTGGGTGTAAGAACATTTCTCTAAAAGTATAATATAACTCAACAGATGAATAAATTTTTTTAAAAGAAAGAAGTTTCACAAACTTTGCTTTATTAATTTTTTTCAGGATCCCATCAACACCAAAAACCTGAGTTTTCTCTAGCTTCTTTATCCTAGAGAGGGCACTCAAACTCATTGTCTTATTTGTGGACCCAGCTTCCTAGGAGTTGATAAGATCAGGGATATGAGGAACCCCAAAAAATGACTTATGAAAGGCAATCAGTGGTGGAGCCAGAACCTACCTACCTTTAGCTAAAAGCGGCATTCCCCAGAGAGATGGGTTTTAGAAATATAAGAATTATCTATAATCCACTGCCCATCTTAACATCAAGAAATCATGGCTACTGGAAGAGCTGACCAATACAACAGACCAACATACCACTCAGTATGCAATTGAGTGATTTTCATAACATCGCAGAACTAAAGGATGTAGTCATTCAGCAGAAAGAGCTCGGCCACCTGCAGAGAAACACACAGCCAGCAGCACGGCTCTGCTCTGGCAAAGAGGACACTGATGGGAACTACGTGGAGCAAAGTAAAACGAACTCCAAGGCCACAGGAGTCACTTTATATAATATTTTATGGACCTTATGGAAATGGGAGTTATTGTGTATTGACATTAATTTCTTGACACTTGCTGCTTTAGCAAGAATATTATATTAACAAGGAAAGAGCGTAATGTAGTGGAAAGAGTTCGGGACAGAATCAGATCTATAGGAAAGGCTAAGTCTGTATCCTGGCTATACGACCTTGGGTAAGTTGCTCAACTTCTCCAAACCTGTTTTCTCATCTGTTAAATGGAGACAACAATGGTTCTATCCACCTCCTGGAGTTGTGGGAGGGTTAATCAACACTGCAGTCTCTTGTAGACTCGATAGCTAGTGGTGAGCATAACATCTATACTGCGACCATCAGTCATCCTAGTCTTAGCCATTAAGGCAAAGCTGTCCCAGTGCATTAAGACTAGGTCCACCTGAGCAAAACCATATTTTAAAATTTATTTTATTTATTTTTTTAAACAATTTTTTAAAAAAATTCATCTTCTAAGATCTCTATCCTGGAATCTTTGGTCCTAAGCAAGAACCATTTGAAGTAATAATACATGATAGCTATTTCTGAGCAAATAAAAGGGAGTAACCTACCTCTTTCCGGCACTCCTCACTGATGATCTTGCTATTATCCAGAATATCTGCAGAAACACAAAGCTCCTTTCACTTGCCCCTTAGAAACCATCATCTTGTCAAATCCAACAAAGCAAGCTAGTATGTGACTTACTGTGGGAAGAAGGGCATCGCTTTCCATCATAAGCAAACCTGCTCAAGGTCATGTCAAAATCAGAAATGACCTAAAATGCAAAAGAGAGATGATGCCCAGACAGGCTCCTCTCCGTGTGGTCCTGTGTTAGCCGGGGAGGGTAATTATGAAAGTCAAGGAGCTCAGTCCCCAGCCTGGGGGCAAAGCAGGGGGAACTGGGGCCGGCTAGAGGGAAAGAGAGAGAGAGACAGAGAAGGAAGAACTAATCCTAGTCAGTACAGGGCTAATCCTGAGGGGGCCCAGCATCTTGGCGGCAGGGGAGGGGATCGAAGAATCAGGACCCCTGAGGCTCTTTCACCAGCGCCCATCTCAGTGCCCTCCACCTTTAAGGCCCACCTGCATATCCGCCACTTCTGGGGGAGCCCGCTGACCTCGGGCTAGGGGAGAAAATGAGGCCCCAGGGCCCGGGGTCGGGTTCTTTCTGTCTCATTAGCGGCAGCGGTAGAAGCTTCCCGAGGAATCGACGTTTGGGGGCAGCTGGGCTCTCCCCCGAGGCGGTCCGCTTGCACTCAGGCCCTGGCCGTGTCTGGGGGCTCGGGGCTCCGGGGTGAGCGCCGCGCGCGGGGGGACCCCCCGCCCCCCGCCCCCGCCGGTACCTGCAGGCGGTCTCCCCCGCCCCGGCGCAGGGCGCCCACGATCTCCTGCACGCGCCCGGGCTGCCGCATCAGGACCGTGGCCTTCATCAGGATGCTCACCTGTCCCGAAAGCCGAGAGAACGGCTGACCCCGGCCCCGCGCCGGGCCCGCGGGGAGGCCGGGCAGGGGGGCGGGGCGCCCGGGGGGTCGGGCCCGCGCCGCGGCAGGCGCCCCCCCACCTCACCTCTTCCGCCATCGCGCTCGCGGCCGGGCGGGCGGGGCTGGGACAACGACCGCCCCCCCGCACCCCCCCCGCACCCCGCTCCCCGCCCGCCCCGGCCTCGGCGCTGCGCATGCGCCGTCGGGACCGGCGCGCAGGGACGGGCGGGTGGCCCTGGGAGGCCCTCATCTAGGGCTCTGTGTCGGGGAGGGTCCCGGAGCCTAGGGGCTCCTGGATGCCGCGCTTTCTCGAGCGAAAACCCCAGCAAGTGGGGTCCCTTCCGGGCTGACCGTTTGCAGGACAAAAATGTCGCGGGGCAGGAGGGGCTACGACAGGGCCATCATGTGAGTTCTGCCAACCATCCGGAAGGTGCTTTCTCCTCCTCACAAGGAAACAGGGGCTTACCCCATGTCCAGAGGGCTGGGTGGCCCTGGACAGTTGGGCCAGAATGAAATTCTCATCCGTGTTTTACTTCTCCCTTCGTTTCTGCCTTCTCTGACTTGGTTTCCTTGAACTCTGGGTCTGGGGAGCCAAGTGTGGAGCAGTGGAGGAAGGTCGGTAGATGACATAGGGATATGGAACTGGGCAACTGAAGTGGGCAACAGCAGCCAGAATTAGTAAAAACCTGTATACAGTGTTGGTGCTCACGGTCCTGCTCTGAGTGCAAGGACAAAGTAGAAGGTGTGGGTGATCTTTAGCCTAATAGTGTGGTGGGGGAGGGGATTAGGAAAGAGGACAAGGACAGGAGAGAGTTCCAGAACCTGAGAGCACAATCCTGAGAGTGATCTCACTGCGGGCCCAGGATTCTGGAACTTGGACTGCCTGGTGGGCCCTGTATGAAAGATGTAGTAGGGAAAGGGAGCGACAGCTGGCTAAAGGGGCCCACCACAACCCTCCCCGACACCTTAGGAGAACAGCCTCTCTTGGCTGGTCCCAGGGTGCCATGGAGATGGAGAGCACGGCGGCCTCCACACGTTTCCACCAGCCTCACATGGAGAGGAAGATGAGTGCGATGACCTGTGAGATCTTCAACGAGCTTAGGCTAGAGGGCAAGCTCTGCGACGTGGTCATCAAGGTCAATGGCTTTGAGTTCAATGCCCACAAGAACATCCTCTGTAGCTGCAGTTCCTACTTTAGGTATAACAGGGTTGCTCAACTAAGCCAGAGGGGAATTGGGATCATTTTGAGACATTCTGGTTCATGTCATGTTTTCCACCCCTCCATCCTACATTAGGGACACTCAGAATTCTGGGCTCCTGTAGCCTGGTTCCTTTGTCTTCTGAAGAGGCACAGCTAGGGCCAGAGCCTCTTCTCTCTGGCTTCCTTTTTTTTTTTCTTCTAGGCGAGGCAACCCTTGGTTGACCACACAGATTGCAAGGACCTTGTCAGTTTACAATTCCTTTATCTATCTATATCTATTTATCTATCATCTATCTAATCTATCTATCTATCATCTATCTATCTGTCATCTATTTATTTTTACACCTACAGCACCTCTTCCTAGGCGGTCTCCCATCCAAGTACTAACCAGGCCCAACCTTGCTTAGCTTCCGAGATCAGACAGGATCAGGGCTTGTTCAGGGTGGCATGGCTGTAGATCACTCTGGTTTTCAATAGGATTTCGAACAACTGCTTTTTTCCTTTGATTCTTACTCAAAGCAACCTTTGGAAAGGTTGGGCATCCATACTAGGTTTCCTACTTAAACCTAGATGACAATACCACTTCAGCCACCCTTGTGCCCCTATGCTAGTAGAGACGAGCTCAAACAGGGTGATAAATTAACAAGGAATAGGGGAGGGGAAGGAGGATGAAGGGAAAGAACCATGGAAATATTTATCAGAAGAAAAAGGAGGTTTGAGCCAAAACTATTGCAATCCAGGAAGTCGAAGGGCTTTTTGTTCATGAGCTGAAAATGTTTGAGTAATCAGTTCCAATCAAGATATGATAAATGAATCTCATGTTGCTAAAAATTCTCATTCATCTAGATCTACAGCAGTCTACAAAAAGACCACATAGTGCATATTTTAAGCTTTGCGGGCCCTCCAGTCTCTGTTACAACCACTCCACTCTGCCTTTAAAGTAGGAAAACAGCTATAGACAATATTACATGAAAAGGCATGACTGTATTCCAATGAAATTATTTATGGGCACTGAAATGTGAATTAATTGAAATTTCCAGGTATCACAAAATACTTTTTCAATTTTTTCCCTAATTAAAAATATAAAAAAACATTCTTAGCTCATGGAGAGCACAAAAAGAAAGAGGTGGGCAAAATTTGGCTCAGAGGTTCTGGATTAATAGACCCCTGCTCTAGAGAAGAATTTGATCTCTAAGCCCTAAAGAAGCAAAATATATTAGGGCAGAGAATTCTATCTTGTTCAACACCTAGAAAAGTACCTAGTTACAAAGAAGAATGTAGTCATTTATTCATTATTAAAGAATCTATTTTTTGAGTGCCTATTTTGTGACAGGCACTATAGTTGGTTCTGAAAATAAAACAATGAATAGAGAAATGAACATTCCTGTTATGAAGCTTACCTTCTTGTAGAGGGGAATAGGCATTAAATAAGTAAAATGCATGTCAGATTATAAATGCTAAGAGAAAAAAAAGATAAGAAGTGGTGGGTGGCAATTTTAAATTGGATTATCGCTTTGCTGACAAAGTTACACTTGAGCAAAGACTTCACAGGGATGAGAGAAAGAGAAACATAGAGATCTGGGGCAGCCTTCCCAACAGCCAGAACAGAAGGTACAAGGACCAAAGATGAAAGCATCTCTGGTATATTCAAGGAAAGCAAGGCCAGTGGGGCTGGAAGGGAGTGAGGGAGAAGGAGAAGGTGGGAGGAAATAGAGTCAGTGAGGTAAGACTGGTCCAGATCTCAGGGGTCTTTTGTAGGCCCTGGTGAAGACTTTGGGAAGGGAAGTCAGTGGAATATTTTGAGTGGAAGAGGAACACTCTGGTGATGGATAAGACTATAAACTGGAGTTCTCAAAAGCAGAAACAGGAAGATCAGTTAGGAGGTCACTCCTAATAATCCAGGCAGGAGATGGTGGTGGCTTGGACCAAGGAGGTAGCAACAGAAATGATTAGATTACGGATGTGTTGATTAAACAACTCATATTTAAAAAGTGTATTGCTCAACTTTAATTTCTTTAAGCAAGATAGAATTGGTGGGCAAGAGGTTGGGACAGAAGAGACCTAGGTCTTACTTCCAGCTCTAGATCCCAATTTTTCCATCCACTAAATGGGAAAAGGACCTAGCTATTGTAAGGATGATAAGAGTGACCAGTCAAGGGCTTGGAAAGGTCCTCTTGCCCCCTGTATAAAACACAGTCTGCCCTCCTCACCCCAATTTATTTCCAATATACTCACTGTGCACTCTTTGGGAAATGTCCAAACTCTCCTCAACAAGAAAAGGTAGGGGAGAGTAATATAAGCCGGAGAGAAATGTATCAGTGGCTGCTAGTTTTTCTCTTTTTTTTCAGAGCTTTGTTTACAAGTGGCTGGAACAACACTGAAAAGAAGGTATACAACATTCCTGGCATTTCCCCCGACATGATGAAGCTCATTATTGAATACGCGTACACCAGGACCGTTCCTATCACACCGGACAATGTGGAGAAGCTACTGGCTGCGGCAGACCAGTTTAACATCATGGGTATCGTTCGGGGCTGCTGTGAGTTCCTCAAGTCCGAGTTGTGTTTGGATAATTGTATTGGCATCTGTAAGTTCACAGACTACTACTACTGCCCGGAACTGAGGCAGAAGGCCTACATGTTCATACTGCACAACTTCGAGGAGATGGTAAAAGTCTCGGCAGAGTTTTTAGAGCTCTCGGTCAGCGAACTGAAGGACATCATTGAGAAAGATGAGCTTAACGTCAAACAAGAAGATGCTGTGTTTGAAGCCATTTTAAAATGGATTTCCCATGATCCCCAAAATCGAAAGCAGCATATTTCAGTTTTGCTTCCTAAGGTCAAGTTTAATTATTTTTTATGGGATGCTTAATTGCTTGCTTTTGATTTTTATCCTAGACCGTCCTAAAAGCCATATTCAGATGTTTGACAGATTCCAGGGCTGTATTTATGTATATAGAGAAGGCATCTATGACTAGTTTCTGCAATTTTCTTTGCCCTTGACATTGCTCGTTCCTTCTATCCCAGTAATATTTTTTGACCAAAATTCTCCCTAATAGTGGGGGAAGGAGAGGGCAAGGCCTTCGAAAGAATTCTAGAGGGTCTTCCTTTCACTTTTGCCAATTCTGAGTTCCCCAAACCCAATATAGAAGTTGGACTAGTAACCAAACCACGAGTATTACACTCAGTTGTAGCCATTTGGTGCTAATTTGTGTTATTTTACAATGAGAGATCAGGATATTCAATTACGGAACAATTGCTACAGCTTTTTTTTGGTCTAATAGTACTGTCTGGTGCCCAATGATTGGGCTATTCATTCATATATATAGCTCGCTATTTGAGGTGTCTTCTAACTCATTTTCAGAATCCAAATGTATACAACCTCCGAAAAACAAGCTGTGAGCTGTAGATTAAAACAAACAAAAACCAAAAAATAAAATTTGGCCCTACTGCAATTCAAAGGCAGACTGTAAAACAGAGGGTTGAAGATATGTTTTTCAGAGACCCTCACAGCATCTAAATGACTCTCTGCATTTCCTCCTTAGGTTCGCCTGGCCCTAATGCATGCTGAGTACTTCATGAACAATGTTAAGATGAACGACTACGTCAAAGACAGCGAGGAATGCAAGCCAGTCATCATAAATGCCCTAAAGGCCATGTATGACCTAAATATGAATGGACCCTCTAATTCTGACTTCACCAACCCACTCACCAGGCCCCGACTGCCCTACGCCATCCTATTTGCTATTGGTGGCTGGAGCGGTGGGAGCCCCACCAATGCCATTGAAGCATATGACGCTCGAGCAGATAGATGGGTGAACGTCACTTGTGAGGAGGAGAGTCCCCGTGCCTACCACGGGGCGGCCTATTTGAAAGGCTACGTTTATATCATTGGGGGGTTTGATAGTGTAGACTATTTCAATAGTGTTAAGCGCTTTGATCCGGTCAAGAAAACTTGGCACCAGGTGGCCCCGATGCACTCCAGACGTTGCTATGTCAGCGTAACAGTCCTCAGCAACTTTATTTATGCCATGGGAGGCTTTGATGGGTATGTGCGTCTCAACACTGCTGAGCGTTACGAGCCAGAGACCAATCAATGGACACTCATCGCCCCCATGCATGAACAGAGGAGTGACGCAAGTGCCACAACACTCTATGGAAAGGTAAGAACTAAGGGGCAGGGCTGGAAGGGTAGTGGCATCGGGAGATGTGAAAGCAAAGAAGCCCAGAGATAATGCTCTTCTTTGTTTTTTGGGGTGTGTGGAAAATAGAAGTGACAGTACCCACTCCGTAGAACTAAGCCTATCGGATAACTATGCAGCCCCTTGTAATTTTATTTTACTTCTTGAAAAAGCAATGCATGCACGTGTGGAGACAGGAAACTCAGCTAGTACAGGCTGGCACTGAAGGTGTCCCCACCAACCACCACTATATATATGGATACACACACACTCCCCAGAAGTAAGTTTTAATAATCTTGGAACTGTTTTCGCACAGGTCTACATATGTGGTGGGTTTAATGGAAATGAATGCCTGTTTACAGCAGAAGTGTACAACACTGAGAGTAATCAGTGGACAGTCATAGCACCCATGAGAAGCAGGAGAAGTGGAATAGGCGTAATTGCTTATGGAGAACACGTATATGCGGTGAGTTTATCTTGGACCACAACAAAAATGATAATCCTTGATGTTCTATTACCAAATAGGTTTACACTACCACTGGTAAGCATCTGAGAAGTTTTTTATCCATGGAGGAGAGTGGCAGAGGGTGGTCTGAAATCACCGGTCCTCCCCTAAAAGGGCCTCCTAGGTGAACAGAATCAGTGCTTAACAGTCAACCTCGTTTCCTTTGCGTCCACAGGTAGGCGGCTTCGATGGAGCCAATCGACTTAGGAGTGCAGAAGCCTACAGCCCGGTGGCTAATACTTGGCGCACGATCCCCACTATGTTTAATCCTCGTAGCAATTTTGGCATCGAAGTGGTAGATGACCTCTTGTTTGTGGTGGGTGGCTTTAATGGCTTTACCACCACCTTTAATGTTGAGTGCTATGATGAAAAGACTGACGAGTGGTATGATGCTCATGACATGAGCATATACCGCAGTGCTCTGAGCTGCTGTGTGGTACCAGGGCTGGCCAATGTTGGGGAATATGCGGCTAGAAGGGACAACTTCACAGGATTAGCACTGCGAGATGAAGTAAAGTACTCCGCTTCAACCAGTACCCTACCTGTATGAGCCTCTTCATTTAGCTAATAAAAAGTCTAAGCAATAAGAATTAATTCTTTTTTAAAATAAATGCAGTGTTTAAACTTATAAGAGTACTGGAAAATGTTCAACTTAAGGGAGCCAAGGCTTGCATGAATGAGGGAGTAAGAGGGAAGAAAGCAATTATATTCAACAGTGCATATTTAAAAAGAAAAATATCACACAGTACAAACCAGCTCTAATGAAATACGTTTATTTAAAACTTACACTGAGACGAGTAATAGCTTTGACACAGAACAAGATAGCTTTAGGAACATAAAACAAGCTATTTTACAATGTAATGTCTCAAAGTGTCCTAAATTCCACATCTCCTCCGACAGACAGGAGACAGTCAAGATTATACTTTCAGTAGAGTAGGAGCTTGGATACTGCTGGCCCCCAAAACTTGCTACATATCAGCTTGAACTAAGTATTTATTTTACAAATAACTCAATGAGCCCTAGCACAGGGATCCTAAGATCTTTAAACATCTAGCAAGCACTACTTTTCCACGAGTGCATCACGTAGGAGGATTAAGTTAACAGCAAGTGCTCTACTCTATGTGCTTCATTGTCAGACATTTGCAGGAATGGTCATACAGAGTAAGACAAAAGCCTTACAAGATAAGTAACAAATAGCAGTTATCTGGCTATCTAAATTCTTTGAGCAAAATGACTATATTGTTATTGAATTACATCACTTGACGATGAGCTCTTTTGTTTCCAATGACCAGAACAAATTATAATGTAAGTAGTATAATAAAAACAGACTATTCTCAAGAAAGTAACAGACTGGAGTGATGAACTGTACCAAAATATGACAGTTAAAAAAAGGAGACTAAACCGTTAAATATTCTACAGTTAAACAACAACTTATAAGCACCCTATTTTTCTAGTGTAGACAGAGAACTTGCTTCACAATTCTGTTTTCAAAGGACATGAAATGTGGCCAATAAACCCTATTTATTTAAGCTTATTTTGAGGAAAGTACAAAAAACATCTCTTGAGTTATGCTTGACTAGGCCAAGTAACTCAAATACACAGTTTAACTTACCTGTCTACCTATTGTATAGTGTTAATATTAGAATTATGAAGCAGGGAATAAAGTATTTAAACATACCACATGCTACACTAGTCAAGAAACATGAAGAGGAAAAAAGTGTGCCTTAGAAACTGCCTTACTGACAGCGTGAAGAGTTTAAAATACAGAAACACACAAATCTTCCATAAATACGGTCATTCCAGTTCTAAACGTCTGTTCTGTATTTTAAAAGTATTTTAAAATTTTTGGTCCCAGAAATACTATACAAAACCAACTGATCAAAACAAAACTGATGTCAATGAATTTTTAAATTTTTTAGAAAAACATTTTTGAATCGGCACAGCAAAAACAAGGTTGGATACCAGATACACAAGACTAACCATGCAAATAACTGCAAGTGAGATACTTAAACACTAAGCTCATGACTGACATTCTCAATATATATCACTGATTTTTTTAAAACCATGGTAAGGTAGGTATAGTTAAAAGAGATCCATTCTGAGACATAAGCAGCTTCACTCAAAGTTATGTATAGTTATTACTTTCTGTAAAATCAATTCCTCTCTTTTCCTTCCACAAAACAAAACCAAAAGCAACAACAACAAAAAAGGATTGCTTAAATACACATTAAATTATCTTTTTAAAGTTGTATTTTTAACTGCTTAAATTACCAAACACAATCTTTTAAGTTTTCATCAAAAAGGAAATTTCTCTCCCAAAGAGCCATTTTAGTCTGGTCATCATCATTAGAATCTTTCCAAATACACCAGGAAGTTATTTCCAGGTTAGAATTTCAGAATGTCAGCCTTGAACAGATTTAAGCAAATCTGGTTTCTTTCCTGATTAACAAGTTAGTTAGGATGTTCAGAAACAAGTTATTGATGTGAAATCACACATGTGAATCCAAATATGAAAATTAGAAATTCAGTAGTCAGGAAAACCTGCACACACCATCATGCGAGGAAGGACTTACCCCTTCTTTTCACCCATGGCCTAGGCTTCCTGCTGAGTTAAAAAACAACAATTTCAATCAATTTTAAAAACCAAGTTACACTGAAATCTGAGTTATAATTTCTGCCACATCGTGTGAAAAAAAGACCTCTAAACAAATGATTTGGGTAATGACTGGTAATGATTGTCTCAGAAAACAGCCCTGAGACGACCAAAAAAATAAAAAAATAAAAAACAAAAAACAACCCAAATTCTTACATCACACCCTTCTCTAGAGAAACTGGAATCCTAGTGAGCTACTATTATTTAAACACCACCAAGAAATGGAAGTTTGCTAGCATTGTCTACCAGAGAGAAATGAGGACTTCACTCAATGAGCTTTTATGTCTTACTCACATAGACCTTTGACAACTAAGAATAAGCACTTCTCAGCATCCAATGGCTTTTATTAAAGTAATTACAAATACATGGAAACTGAGAAAGTGGTAGAGGTGGATTAAAATAATATATCCTCATGCAGAAATATAACTTGGAGTTTGCTATCCCCAGCCCAATCTAAAATTGTTTTAAAGCAGATTTCCAGCATATTTATTGAAAAACTTTTTCCTGGGCAGGGATTCCAATTTAAATATTTCAGAAAAGTTCTTAATTAGTACAGAGTCCAAGGGCTAAACATTAATGGTCTTGCAGCAAATTGAGAGCTAAGATTTCTGGTTGTACTTTTTTCTTTTGATGTTTGGTACAACTAAGAAGGAGGTTAACTATAACGGACTAGGTGAAAAAAATCACTGCACTTAGAAACCACCTTCTAGAACAGTATTCTGGAATGTGTCTAAGAAAGTAGAGATATTCCAAAAGAAACAAAAAAATATACTGGACTCACATTACAAATAGTAAGTGCAGGAGTTAACTGAGTGCTAAAAGAGTCAACCTAACTTGGACAAAGCTTGCGAGTGTGTAAAGGAATCAGAAGAATACATAAAAACAAATAAAAGATAACCACAGCTTTTTAAGAGCCAGAATTATGCGTTTAAATTTGGTAGTCTCGGCTCAGGCAAAGTCCCAATTAAAGTCCAGGGCAACTGAATAAAACATTATCCAGGGGCTAAGAAATAATAAGGCTTCTCTTTAGCAACACTTCTCTAAATTGCCAGTTCCTTCCTACTTTGAAAAAAGCTTCTTTTCGAAAGGAATGAGGATTCTATATAATACACATTAGCGCAAAATTTAAAACTGAAGGCATTGAATATCGATTGTCATAGGCATTATTTACACTCAATTTATCCTCAAATAAGCCTACAACTCCTAAAAAAAAGTGTTTTTATTTTTTAATGCCTTTGATTTCTTAGTCTACACTAATAAACTTCTCTTCTTAGAGAAACAAATTACATGTATAACATCCTCTGTAGTCAATCAATCAGCTAAAGATCAATTCTTTTGCCAACTGCCATCATCTCTGAGCAATGGCTTGAAGTCGATAACTCAGTTGCTAAAGAAATAAAAAATATTCAAAAAATGCATGAGCCAATCACAAATTTCTTATCAATTATCTGTTCTAAAAAGACGCATAATAGTATTTCTAGATAAACAATCAACTATCAATGCAAACTTTCTGAAATCATCTCGTTGAAATATTGTGCTTTTTCCTTCAAATTTCAGTCTATTGCACGTACCTCCTGCAGAAGAGGGCTTAATGCATAAGTTCTGATCTTGTCAAAACCAACCATTCAGGAAAAAATGAAAAGGAATATCAAAGTAAATGTGCAAATAATATGGATGCTTAAAGCATGTTCAAAACATAAGTCCCTAAAACAAAGGAGTATAATTCCTTGGCAGAAAAACAGCCAAGTAACTACACCTGCTTTTCCCACCTGTCTTTAAAAAGATCTTACTTAGCTAGCACATACACACAAACCAAAGACAAAGACAGACAGACGGCCAGCTAACAAAATATTACCATGTATTGAATTGAGTTTCCCAGTCTTCGGTTTTTAACTATTTTTCCTTTCTATGGGGCAATAATCAGTTCAGGTAGAAAATAAGTTAACGACATACTTTTTCAAGTAACAGTCTGGACATTTCCGGCCTCGTGAAGCACATCTGTTTTAAGCTGCATGTGTCAGAGAACCTAGCACTCGATCTGAGAGCTTGGCACGCGCCGCATGTTCAGGGCATGCCGATGTATTTCTTGCATCTGTCTGATCCGGTCCTTCTGCCACATTAAGTTTTGAGGCATAGGATATCTCTGTGTGCCGTGTAAGTACCGGTACGGGATTCTCACGTGGCAAGCGGTGGCTCTACAACGCGGCTGTGGCATGGGAGGAAGAAGCATCCACCTCTTTCTCTCAGCACAGTATCGGTAGGCTTCTTTCCGATACTGCTTATCGATATCATCACTGTTCTTCCAGCCGCCAATAATGAAAACGTCATCTTTGTAATAGCAAATGGCTGCTCCTTCGATGCTTAGGACTTCTGGAGGTAAGCTTTCAAGGATCTCATCAGAAACCTGGCTGACAATTTTTCTGACTGCCTCTTCATTTTCTAGAGAATAACTCTTGGGACAGCATGATGCTGTTTGATAAAAGTTTGAGTTCACCACCGACATTTGGAAGAAGCAGTAATTGTCAATAAGCGGCAAAGACTCCACATCTTGCCACTGTCGAGTCTCGGTATCATAGCAAGTAATTACAGCCTTTAATCCATCTTCGGTGTCCCGGTCCACAGGGGTGCGGGCAGCGATGTACACAAAGCGGTCTTCAATGGCCAGTGCTTTGACATCTCGGAGAATCTTTGGCGCTGATTCCAAGTTGTGCCATTTATCAAGCTCGGGATTATAAACAGTCACATCTTTAAAGCCAGGACTAAAGTTGCCGTGTCCTCCAATGCTATAGAGTTTCCCTCTGACTTCTGTTAGCCCAAAAGAATGCTTCCTTGTCATCAAACTACAGACATGTTCCCACGTATTCAAATTTGGGTTGTACCTTTCCACGGTTTTAGCAAATCCTGGTTCCATTGATCCAGCAACATACACGAAGGACTCTGTTACTGCAACAGCATGTCCATCCAGGTGATTATGGATATGGGGTAGGTTTACCCATCTGTCCTCATCGACAAAATATCCCACGCATTCACTTAAATAATCCCCTCCTTCGGACACGCCTCCGATAACCATGATCACGTCCATGTTTTGCCCATAGCGAGGTAATAATGAGACATGAGAGGCGGGATGCTGGAACGTGCCAGACTGTATATTCTCGGCTCTCAGCGCATGCCTCTCCACAGCATCGGCCACTAACTTGACGCAAACTTCATTATTGGCCACAAGCCTCTCTGGCTTGACATGCCGAGTAAGGTAAGTAGGTTTCATCTGGGACAGTCTGAGCAATTTAAAAAGTTCTTCAAAGTATCTCTCTCTCTCTTCAGCATTTCTCTGAACCCACTTCAAAACCGTTTCAAAGAGAACCTCTTCGGAATCAACTGTAATTTCCAAGTCTGACAGCCAGTCTCGAATGAGATGGAAAGGTAAAGTATAAAATTCTTCATCCTGAATTACTTTGTGGAAATTTCTCCGTATCATATCGGCAGCTTTCAGAGCAAGCTGGCTCAGGGTATACATGTGAGCTAAGCTATGAATAGCCACACAATTAGAGAGATGAAGTTTTTTCTTGAGAAACTCTCCGCAAAATTCTTTTAAACGAATTAATAGGAACCTAAAATAAAAAAAAGGTTAATTTTCAAATGTGCATATTTCATGTGGATGCATTGAGAGCATCTGAATTATACAAATAGAAATGGTAAGAGTTATCTCACTTTACGCCCAACATCTACAAAAAAGCAAACTCCCTAAATTAAAAAGGGTTATGCAGAAGTTTGTTTAAAAGTATATATATACACTCACACATATATACACGTATATATAAAACAGTATATACAAAATCATCTTCATATATTTTAAGTTATTTTCATTATATAGTTTATATGTAAACTATATATCATGCACACTACATCTAACGCAAAATGGAGTTTTTCAATTATGTGAGATTTTCCAGAACATATCCTTTAATAAAGCACAACAGGCTCATATTTTATTTTCACTTTAATTTGCCCTTGACAAAGGCCAATTCCAATTCAAATTTGTCTATGTCACACTGCCCTAAGCCCTGGCCAGTCACCGTCCTCTTCTTCGAAGACACACATGTCAGTGAAGAAACTTTACTAAGCAGTGACTAAATGGCTCCTAGGAGCCTCTGTTTGCTCAAGTATCAGAAGGAGTAGCAGTGGAGGCTTTCTGTCAGAGGTTTAAATCTTCCCTCCACTAGAGCTTTCTCCCTGGTCAGACAGTGGTGGTGGTAGTAAGGGGTGCCAGGGGTGGAGGGTGGGCGGCGCTTTTGGGTTCTCAGTGAGCAGGGTGGCAAAGCAAATTCAAACATCTGAAGAAGCCAGGAAATAAAACAACAATAAAAAAACACATGTAGGACAGCCCAGGTTAAAAAAAAAAGGTTTTTGGCTCAATGCTGAGCAGAAATTGTCTGCCCATCTAAATTTGTTTAAAGTAAAAAACAAACAAACAACAGTTTCAGCCAAATCTATAAAGCTGGCAGAATTCGGCCCCGAGGGTGGCCAATTTGAGACCACTGCTTTAAAAAGAGTAAGCCCCCAGACATCAGAACCTTAAACAATTCAAGGCCGACTTCATCAGTCCAGATCTAATTTAGGAATCATTTGTGGTTATGGTTATTATGCTACATAACCATCTAAGGATATAAAGATGAACAAGATTGGCTTCCTTCACCCTCTTCCGGGAACATTCCATCTCAGAAGACAAAGACAAGGTGTTTTGGTAAGAGCTCTAGTAGCTCTCAAACATGTCTGGGTGCCAGGTCCACTAGTTTCCCAGGTTCTCTGCCCCCACCCCATCCTATTTTTAGCAGGCACTACGGGTAATACGGGTAATTCTGAAACACATTCCCTCTGACAGGTGAAACACTGCTCTATGAGAGCAATAGCTATCGTACACCTACACACTTGCCATGTGATGGGCACCGTACTGGGTACTTCCTATTACTTATATAACAAGTGTGGAGCATGGTAGAAATGATCAACAGAGAGACTGTATGTGGGAGGGAGGTGGGAGGGAGAGGGATCCTGCTTCAGAGCTGATGACGAGATTAGATGTGATGGTTGCAGGACACTCTGAACAGTGCTGAACACAGGGCAGCTACTCAGCAGCTTACAGCTGGAGAGAAGTTGGAGTTTTAAGTAAATTGCCTGATGTGTTCTCTCTTCCCCTCATCCCTACCTCCCCCTAAAAATGCAGGGAAAAATCTGAAAAATACAAGCTCACAAGACAGAAGCAAACATAGCACCGTGGGTACAATGATTCTTCTCTATCCATTTTCATTCGACAAACCCTGCTCCCTCCAATCTATAGGCGCCCCACACTACCTCCTCTAATGGATGATCCAAGCTCATGCTTTGAGAAAACAGAAATAACGGGGCAGAACTTCACCTTCCCCCCACCCAATCCACCTGTAGCTGTTGCCTGTACTCTGCCTTCCCAGTCCAATTTTTCCATTTTTAATATGAATTTTATATCTCCTCCTTGGTTCTAAGGCCTGCTCCTGCAATTATTCCTTTGCTCCCGTAACATCAACTTCTCCCCCTCCACTAATTCATTTTCCATCAGCACACAAACACTCTAGTACTTCTTATCTTAGAGGGGGGAAGAAGACCTCCCTGGACTCCCCAAACATTTCCATGTGTAACATTTTTCTGATCCTCTTTGTAGCAAGACTTAAATGACTCTTGTCAATGCCATCAAGGACCTCTGTTAAGACTAAATTCAATGATCACTTACGATCACGGATGACAGAGCTGATATGATTGGCTACTCCATCCTCGACACCCATTCTTTTTAGGCTAATAGGAAACAGGTCTCTGCTGGTTTCTCTTTAACATTTTGAAGAACACAGGGCACCTTCTCTTCTCTCTCTACTAAGTAATTTCATCCAGTCCCACAGCTTTAATTACCATCCATATGCTAATTCCCTTCAATCTCTAGCTCCCAATCTCTGATGTCCAACTGCCTACTCAGAAATCTCCTGGACTAAGACCAAACTCCTGGTCTTCCTTCCAAACTTGCTTTCCTGCAGTCTTCCACATCTTAATAAATAACAGCTCCAACTTTCCAATTGCTTGGGTCAAAAAATTAGTAGACTTTCCCTCATACCCCATATCAAATCCATCAGCAAATTCATCTCCTCTATCGTCAAACTACATCTAAATGGAAGCACACCTTATCACCTTTACTTCTTCCTCCTAAACCCAAGCCTCTACCAACACTGCAACAACCTCCTAAACTAGTATCTCTGCTTCTGCCCTTGGAGTCCCTTCCCGGCTGCCCCATCCTTTTTTCAGCATAGAATTCTTCAAATCTGATCACATCATTCCTCTCCCTCAAACCTTCTCATCCATGAGAGTAACAGTTGCTCAAGTCCTTCTAAAGGTCAACAAGGCCCTATGGGATCTAGGTCCATCCCCATTATCCTCTGGGGCTTCTCTTACTCTTCTTCTCACTCTGCATCTCTGTAACCCACACTGGCCTCCCGCTCAACTTATTAGACAAGCTCTGCCTTCACACCCGCATGCCCTACCTGAAACACTCTTCACCTTGCAAAATGTCTTCCTGAGGTATCTTTTAATTTTAAAAACAGTTCCTCTCCACCAGCACTCTCTGTATGTCCCCACCATTCTTTATTCTTCATCACTGCTTTAACAATCATCCAACCTGCTATTTTACTTATTTACTCTCCAACTACTAAATGAGAGTGCAATGAGGAAAGGGACTTTTGTCTGTTTTGTTCACCGCTGAAATCTTAAGCACCTTAGAACCCAGTGTCTGATCTGGCGCATAACAGGTGCTCAGTATGCATTTGTGAAAATAACGTGTCTGTAACATAACACTGCCAAAACAGACTCCTCCCATCTGTGTAAACGACATTCACCTGCCTCCTAACCAGTCTCTGGAGCATCCAATCCTGCCCCCGCCTCTCCATTCTCCACAGCAGCAGAATCATCTTTCATTTAAATCAGATAATTGCTTTAGCCAGATTCCCATCACCCAGTACCATCCAAACTCCTCATTCGCACGCACAGCCTCCTCCCCATCACCCACTAGACCCAGCCCCACCGCATTTTTCTTTTCGTCCCCTCAACCTAACGGGATCCTGCCTGAAGGCCTCTGCGCGCTCCGCCTGGATCCTTCACGCTCCATCTTTGCATGGCCACCTCTCCCTTGCCGTTTAGAGGTCGGTCGACATGCGATCTCGGAAAGGTCTTTCCCGCTACTCAACCACTATCTTGTCACCTCTTTTTTTTTTATGCCAACACAGCACCTAAGATTACGTAAACAAGGGCTTTCTTTTGCATTGCCTTATCCCCGGAATCTGCGCTAAGGGGAGGTGGCCCTCGCCAGACTGGCCGGCGGCATCTTTAGTGCCCAGCGCAGAGGCTGCCCCGCAGCACTCAGCACAGGCGCTCGAGAAGCACGAAACGCACGCATTTTTGCTCGGGGCTCGTTCGAGCCCGCCGGGAGGCCCTCCCCCCATCCCTCCGGCGGCCTCCCCGGACGCGGCCTCCCGGACGCGGCCCCCGGGCGTGTCCACGTCTCTCGCACCGACCCACCTGTCGGCCAGCTCCAGCACCTCGTGCACGCTGCCCGTGCTGACGCGGATGCGCCCGGTGTACATGTACTCGATGACGGCTTCCACCGTGTCGGGCTCGGGCCCGGGCTCGGAGCTCCACTTGCGCATCTCCACGCGGCCTGACCGCGACTCCGAGAACTGGCCCGAGAGCAGGGGCGTGAAGTACTCGGTGGCGGCGGCCAGCACGGAGCGGTGGGCCCGGAACTCGCGGCCGCCGGCGCCGCCGAAGCACAGGGTGATGTCGCAGAACAGGCCCTGGCGCCGCTGCTCGTTCTGCCGCCACGACAGTTCGGAGCAGTGCGTGCTGCACTCGAAGTCCTCGGCCTCCGGGCCCGGGTCGCCCCCGCTCGCCTCCATGGCCGACAAGCTGGGTCCGGGCCCGAAGTCCACCGTGCCGCTGCCTCGGACCTCGGCGGCCAGCCCCGCCGCGCCCGCGGCGGCCGTCTCCATGCCCTCCATCTCCAGCACCTGCAGGGACGCCGCGGCCGCCGCCGCCGCCGCGGCCGCCACCGCCGCCGCCGCCATGTTGACGCCGCCGCGCCAGGCGGCTGCGGCCCCGGCACGCGCCGGCCGTTCCGGCGCGACACGGAGGGATTCTGGGAACGCGGCGGTGCGCCGCGGGGCCGCGCATGCGCCCTGCGGCCGCCGCCGTCCCGCCGGGTACCGCTGCGGGCACCGCTGCCCCGGTTCGGTCGCTGCACCCGAGCGAGGCTTCTCACCCCCGTCGCGGTTGGGTGCTGGCTTGTGTCCTTATCAGGGAGTCTCATGCTCTTGGCGGTCATTTTGCCAAACGAAAGCCACCCTAGACCATCACCCGCCCCTGATCTGGTGTCTGTCTTGGGTAGCCACATAGGGGATTTGAAGATGGAAAGTGTTTTTTGGAGTGAAAATTTAAAAAGAAAAAAGACACGGGACTGAGCCCCCCAGCTACGTTGGATGAGGATGAGCAATTTACTTACCTCTGAACTAATTTATCTTTTAAAAGCGAGAATTGTACTTGTGTTGGCAGATGGCTGTGGATTAAATGAGATGCTTGTCCAGTGTTTCGCAGTGTCTGGGTCTTGGCTGCTTGCTGTTCCCTATATACTTGTTTGAAAATAGCTTTGATTCTTTCTTTTTTAAAGAGGTGGCTTGTATTTTCAAAACTACATGTAGTAAAATTATTAGGAAGTACAGTTCAAAGGAATGCAGATGAAAGAGAGCAGTATGTATTCATTGTTACTATATAGTTTATTTAAACCAAATTACGATAATACAGAGAAGAGACTGAGGTGGGAGCTGCCCAGAATCTTTGTGGATTATAGATGCAAACTGGTTGGAAATGAGTCCTTGGACCCAGACTTCAGTAAGACAGATCAGTTGCATAAATACAGAGAACATAAGACACAAGACATTTCACAGCTTTTTGCTTTGCGTTTCCATTTTTAACGTATGTTTGTTACAACTTTACATTTTAAATCACTACTCCACATATTTTGTGATCGTGGCTAAGGATGCAATGGTCCAACCCCCCTGACAGAAGCAGACTTTAGTCTGCAACATGAAATGTTTCAGTGGGATACCAAATAAACCCTTCACACATAACATACAAAAAGATCATAAAAAAATCAGATTAATACAATGCTCTTCAGGTTATATGAGCAGGAAAATAAGACATTAGGGATGCTTTAAATGTGTAGTATCTTGAAGTCTTTAAAGTTTCATTCCCTTCCTCCAAGGGAAAAAATATTTTTAACTAACGGAAAAAAGAAAGCAACATTATATCGCCCTATAATAAGGAAAAATACCATCCTGACAGTATTTAGATGCTTTTATATAATAAACACAGCAGGTGGCAGAGCAAATGTCACAAGTATTGGCTTGGTTTTTATTTCTATGCTTATAAAAAAAATATTAAGCTTCATTGTGTGGACTGAACAGTGTTAGCCTGTGGGTATTGGTCTTCGGTGCCTGTATACCAACGGCTGTTTTTATTCCAGGCCCATCCTATAGCAGCTCCAGTGCCAGCTGTCTGCACACTATTTCTTGGGGGAGGAGTTCTTGTCTTCACTTTACTGCAACACAGTTCCTGGCTCAGTTACATGCTCATGTGTTCCGGAAGAACATATGAAATATCATCCCATGGGTGACGATACAGCCCCTGCTTCAGTCTCTTCTGATCAAGATAGTGTCCTAAAATAGAGCAAATGCATCTTTTTGTTAAGAGTTGATGAACTTGTTAAAGTTTGGTGAAGGGGAGAAGATAGGAAGGGAAATCTTTCTAATACAAAAAGGTAGAAGAAATGGGGAAGCAAATCCAGATCCATTCAATAGGTAGATGCCAGGCTTGGTAAAATGTTTAATGTTGGGTTTAATTCTATTTTCCTGGGCTCGCAACTGAAGTCATTTCCAAGAATAAAGGAACAAAGATAAAAATAAGAGGGAAGCAAAAGTGAGAAAGGAAGGATTAGAAACAATGATAAGTCAATGGGACCTCTCTTTTGTAGAAACTCACTACATGGATAAGTGGTATAGCTGGGCCCTTGGGTAAAAAAGAAAAAAAAAAGCCCTAAAAAACTCTTAAGACAATAATAAACAACTAACTCACCAATGAAGCCCATACTCCTTCCCAGCACAAAGATGCCATTGAGGGCTCCAATGTCAATATATTCATCAGCTTCTTCCCTGCAACACACAATCAACGTCTAGTTTTAAAATGGCTCAAATGACTGTCCTCCCCACAGACAGTATGACTCCTGCTCAGGAATGAGAAGCTTTTTGATTTCAAAGTGGAAACGAGGGTTGCTCTGGGTGGTAGGAGTAGAGGCAATTTTTATTTTCTTCTTTATACATCTATATTTTCTAAGTCCTCTATAAAAAGCATGCATTGCTTTTAGAGTTGAGAGGAACAATAACAAAAATCAATATACATTATGAAAAAGAGAAGAGCTGCAATGCTCACCGAGTAAAGGACCCACAGTTTCTAAGCATGTCTACAAATGCAACTCCGATGAAGCCATCTACATTCAGGATGAGATTTGGTTTCTGGGAAGGCAAAAAATTCCAAGTATTTATCATTATTTCTCATTTTTTTCTTGCAATTTTCCACTATTACTACTACTCCCATACTACACATTCTGATCACCATTTAAAAACCTCCCGCCAAAACATCCGGTTGGCTAGAAGAGACTATGTCTTACTTAGTTTAATCTCCAATGTCTAGCAAAGGATCCAACACCTAGTTGATACTTAGTGCATGTGTGTTAAACTTAGTTATGCAACAGAAATAAAAATTTCTAAAAAACCAGGTTTGATTTTAGCTGCAAAGTCAAAAGGTAACCTGGTTCTCTCATTTCTCTCAAGAAAGTCACTCAAAACTGTGATTCAGGAATTAGAGACTATTTTTTTTTTTTTTTTTACCTTTGAGGTGGTAATCTTCTCCACTTCCAGCGCATAGTCGAGCAGGGGGGTGGCAGGGAAGTGCTGTTTGACGTAATCTTTGAGGATCTGCACTCTCATGTCTGGGTTGTTTATCTAGAAAGTGACTCGAAGTTACAGAGGACCCACTCTAACACTCCTGTTTAGGGACACGTTCAGGCTTGTGTCTCAGGTAGACACAACTGTACATTTCATATTCAGGTGTGTTCAAGGACCTGAACCACATGTATGATTCCATGTAGCACAGATTATGACACTGCTATGGGGTTTAAGGTTTTTAAAGTCCTTTCATATCTCATTTGGGCCTCAAAACAGCTTTTGTAGGTTCTTTCTTTTATACTGCAGACGAAGAACTGGGACGTGGAGATGCTGAGTTGGCCAAGGATCTTACCATGTTAAGGGACAGGAGGCTGGGGTTCACCCACTCTCCAATCAGAAGTCTTAGGTTCTAGCCACTAGCCATGCTGCCCACCAGACCAGCTCAGCAGCCTGGTCAAGCAATAACAAAGTTCTACGCTAAGCAAGTACCTCTGAAACCTTCAATGAATGGAGATGAACCACCTGTCAAACAATAATCAGTGGGGGGAGTGAGATGGTTTAGGCACATGCCATTTCCCAATGCCACAGTGACCTCCTCCCTTAGTGAAGAGATACTTGAGGTCAGTACAGACTCCGAAAAGGAAGGAGCCTGCAAGACTGAGTGTGGCAGCACAGGTCTGATATCTCAGAAAGAGGCCCTGCCCCATGGATTGGAGAGGTGCTATCTGCTCAGGTGCTGGGCAGGCTAAGCAAAGTTCTGCAAAGCCTGGATGGAATGACCCTCAGAACTAACCACCTCCCTTGGTTCTAGTGCAGTCCTTGCTCATAAGCAACCTCTGGAGGTCTATCGGGGCTAGCTGAGCATTGGATACCCAGAAGGGAGCACTCCAGATCACACTCATGACCGTCTTGTATGAATGTGAGTCATATACCCTGCCTAGACCAGAGGAGTGACCAATGAAATGAGGTTTCTGGAGCTACAGAGCCAAGGACCCTATAAACAAAGGGTCCTATAAGAAGCTGTCCCTGAAAAGCACTGAGCAGCTGCTGCTACCTCTTCTCTTTCCCTTTCATTTCTAAATAGAACTCATTACCAAGACACATAAAGGGCTATCTACCCTGTGGGAGACTCATATTAACTACTTAAAATATTCACTCCTGTGTCATCTACCAATCAGGCTTGGCTTGATGTTGTTGCTTTTCCTGCCCCAGTCATGTCAGACTTAACCATGTGACTTGCTTTGGCCAATGACATTCAAGTGAAAGTGAGCTGAAGCTTTAAGAGCTTTCACGTAGTCCTGCGATGACTGTTTTCCTTCTGATGAGATCAGCACATCTTGGATAAGAGCTGCTTCTTTAGCACAGATGACAAAGACCAGAGTCGGCGCCAACCCCCAGTGGGTATAGAGCAAATAAGAAACAAATCTTTGTGTTGTAAGCCACTGAGATACTTATTTTTGGAGTTGTCAGTTACTGAAGCATACAGCTAGCCTAAGGTGACTGATATGTCTCCTTAACCCTGGCCTTAGTCCAATAAGGTTCATTTGGAAAGCTAAAGTTACCAAGATTCCAGCTTTTTGTATTTTCACACCACAACTGAACATGATAAAAACTGTTTAAGGGCAATCTGTATTCTAACGTTAGCATCTGTCAATACATCCAAAGCTTTGCCTGGGTGTTCCCAACTAAACTGTCCCTTAAGGAAAGCAACAACTTACCGACTTCACTCGGTGACCGATGCCCATGATCAGTTTTCCTTCCTTCTTCATCTTGTTTACAAACTCCATGGGAATAATGCCACTGTCGAAGGCTTTGCTGAACATCTTGGCTGCTGCATCCAGGGCACCCCCAAACCGGTCCCCCTGTAGGAGAAGGAAGCCCATGTTCCCCTGAGCTCTAAGAGTCTCCTTCAGCTCTGTAAACCAATCTGGCACGCCCTGACCAGCCCCAGCACAGGCTTTTACCCTAAGGGGCTCCTTCTAGGACCCTGCTGCAGCCAAGCAGCATGAAGCCAAAGCCCAGTGTTCTCACTGTGCACCTCCCAGGACCACTGTACTCACAATGGTGAGCAGCCCCGAGGTGAGACTGGAAACCAGGTCCTTCCCAGCCCGAGCGCAGATGATGGTATTGTGAGCCCCAGACACAGCTGGCCCATGATCGGCCGTCACCATCAGGCACATCTCAATGAACTGGCAGGAGTACTTGGGCAACCTAGAGGAGGGTGAGAAAAGGGATAGAGAAAGGAGGGTGGGAACAAAGGTGAGCTGCTGAATAGGAGATCACGATGACAAGGCCATGTTCCCGCCTTCTCCCATCTCCCTAAACAAATTCAAGAAGGGCAACAACCTGCCAGTTCGGGTCTAACACTATCACACAATTCCAGGGCAAAACCTGGATTCCTGAGCAGCTGATACCAAATGCTGCTTCTAAAACAGCAAACAGGGTTTGAAATTTCTTCTTTAGTCAGCAGTTTTTGGCACGAGATGCTCTGACAAGATTTGACCTATCTTTGTGGCTCCCGTTTATGGCCCAGACAGGGAGGAGATGAGGTCCCTGTCCCATTATAGGAGGACCTAGGCCTCCTCTAGTGTTGAACCTACCAAATGATGTTTAGAATGACATCCGGAGAAATGAGGATGCAAGAGCAGAGTGAAACCTGCTCAGGTGTTAAAGCCCATGAACTTTTCCCAGGAAGAAAAAGTGCCACCCCAAGCCAGGGATCTGTGAATCATGTACGCACTGGCTCCCTTGCCAGTCATCAGTCCCAGGGGACAGATAAGCTTGGGAGTTGCAGAGAAAATCAAATTTTTTTCTCACATTCAGGCTGATGATACAAGGCACTCTATGCCTGTTCAGTAACTCCACAGGCCTGCACCTTGAGCTATCAGATCCATCCAGATCTCTCCTGCTAACCCCCTCCTTTCATTAAAAAGGCACCAATTTAATCTTTTGCATGTCTTTAAAAAATCCAAAGGGAGAGGGGCTGATTCAACATCCTGATGAGGTCCTGCTTTCTATTTCTCTTGGATTAGACTGGCTTTTCTGTCCTTAGAAGACTTAGGTACAGCCTGTATTTCTTTACTCTGGTCTTACATCTGATCTGTGGCCATAAAGACTGACCCTGGACATATTCCCCAAGGCTGCCCATCCCCACTCTCCTGTCAGGGAAAATCATTAACTCTGGGTCCCAAGGCCCTAGCATCTTCTGCTCTCCATGCCTCACCTTCTCTGGAACCAGAGGAGACCGAGGACCCCGCCAATGCCCATCTCTTCCTTGAAAACCTCAGTGATGGGCATACCCGCGTAGATGAGCTCCTGTCCTCGCTCGTCACAGATGCTGGTCATGAATGAGGCAGGTTTACGGATTAAGCCCAGCTCCTAAATAGAGATGGGGGCAGAGACAAGCAGCACTAAGGTAACCACAGAGATTTTTCCTGGACTGAGCTCTCAGAACCAGTGTTCCAGGAATGTCATAAATTCTGGTGGCCAAGTATCAACTCTAAGACTAACTCCTTCTGAGAAAGAAGTGCAGAAGCCCTTCCATTGGATCATTTTGGGCAAAGAAAATAGGAGCGCCACGCCCATGGCACCTGCTCAGCCTTGGCACTGTTCTGTTCTTCACTGAGCATTTGTGGGGCCAGGTGGTGCACTAAGCCGTTTCCACCCATGGTTCACTCGATCCTCACAAAGGAGAATCATTCCTCATGTTATAGCAGAGGAAATGAAGCTTAGAGAGGCTTAGTAACCAGCCCAAAGCCACCTGGCTAAGAAATGAAAGACTGAATCTAAAGGAAAAAATTTTAAACACTTCACATACAGCTACCAACTTCCCACCGAAGTGCAATGAGGCACATGGCTATGGAAATGGAGGAGCCCCTCAAGATGTCCTTTGCCCAGGGGAAGGGACTGAGCCCCTGAATTTCACATTTCCTGAGTTGGGGCACACAGGGGTATCACTGGCCAATGCTGTCCAAGCCCGTTTCTTCAATTATCCCCTATGATAACTATAAAATACTTTCAACTTATGTTTTAATTATAAAAGTAACATGAGTACAGTCTGCTTTTTAAAAATTTAGAACAGATAAAATTATGTCACCTCTGACCCACACCCCCATCCTGGTTTTCCGCCTTAGTGTTTGTTGGTGGACATTTTTCTGGACCTTTCTTTCTCCACTTTTATTTACGTGCATACATAGACACATGGAGAATATACAACAGTTTTATGTGTGTTTTCCTTTCATGATCACAATATACTGTCCTATAACGTGCCGTTTACTCAATGAACTTGAGCTCTACAAACATCAGTACACACATAGGTGAAGTTCATTCCTATTAACTGCTGTACAGTATCCCATCATAGGGCAATATCACCATTTAGCTATTCCACCACTGGTAAGTATCAACTAGGAAAACATCCTTGAACATGTTTCTTTGTGTGTATATGTGAGTATTTCTCTGGAGTAGTTTTCTAGATGTGGAATTGTTGGACCACAAAGTACGAGTACTTTTAAATTTGATTCATATTACCCAACTGCCTTTCAGAAAGGTTATGTCAATTTCCACTCCCACCAACAATGAATGAACGCACGTTTCCTTGCACCCATACAAAAACAGCATATTACCAGAGAATTTTTATCTTTGTTGGCCTGATAGGGAAAAATCGGTATCACAGTTTTTACTTTGGTTACTTTTATAATCAATGAGGTCAAGCATTTTTCATGTTAAAAGGTCATTTCCTACCCATTTTTCTAATGAGTTATCAGTCTTTTAAAATTGATTTCTAAGAGTTCTTTTATATTAAGAAAATTAGTTCACCTATGCCCCTTAGACAAGTAGGCAGAGTGGACACTTCACCCTGAAATCTCTTAGGAAGTAGAGACAATTTTAGGGTACATCGTCTGCCCCAGCCCCCATTTCCAGGTCAGACCACCCAGCTGTGGGAGGTACATGCTGCCCTTGTCCTCTTGGGCCCTGCATTTGTTCTACTTCTTGGTCAGAAGCGGCCACCTCACAAGCTCCAGAACATGAGGCGTGGGTAGAGTCCAAGAGTTGGTTTCCTGGTTTCTCCTGCACCCTGAAGAAGCCTCCCTCGAGGGCGTGTTTGAGAGCCCAGTGCAGTGATCGTGTGGTTGCTCTAATTACTATGGTGGGCCTGGTTCAAGGTTCAAGCCAAACTGACTCAAAAGCCACCACCCTAGTCCCCAAATCTCCCTTGCCCACACTGTGAGGTACATACACAGCACCTACCCTGGCCCAGGAGTAGTCCATCGGCACTGTCGGGGGCGGCACCTCCTGAGCAGGTACAATGGCCCCTTTGGCCACAAGATCTTCGTACACAGACCTGGGAGGCAGGAGAAAAGACACCCCCGTGGATCATCTTCTTCTGGGTTCTTCTACGTCATCCCAAGAATGCTCTTCCATCTAACTCCAAAGAATTTAGGTTTCCCAGCTCTCGACCTGCTTTCTGTTAGTGACTTACTCTTACTAGTCAGATCCCCAAGAACTAAATGAAAACAGGTTCTGGACAAGACCTCCCTACTCCTCTAACTGGGCTCTATAGAAAGATGGATCTGGAGAGCAGAGAAGAGGAATGGGAAGAGACAAGAGGGTACCCAGTAACTCTTTTTCCATCGATTAGAAGTAACATTTTCTAAATGTTTCTAAGGCTCATTTCTCATTTATGGCCAGCCAAGTAGCTCCAGGTTTTATTTAACACCAGCCTGAACAGCCTGTAATTGCTGCTCTGACAAACAAAATCAAATGAAAGCCAAAGAGAAGAAAGGATTTTGGACCATCCGTACAGCTGCGCTAGATGCCTGTGAAGGGACCAGGAATATCAGATGCCTCCATGTTAGAGAGGCTGCTGTCCTCAGAAGGGATTTGGAAAGGAAAGAGACGGCTGGCACCCTCCCTGAGGTCCACTTACTGGATGATTTCTCCAAGTTCATCAAAGCTCCGGGGCACAAAGACTCCTGCCTCCTTCAAAGCCTGGTTCTTGGCTACTGCAGTTTCAGAAGCCTGGTTGGCACAAGCTCCGGCATGGCCAAATTGTACCTGGAAGGCAAGGGAGAATGGCCTGACTGGGCTTGTTAATCCTCCGAGAGGGAACTAAGGCTCCTGGGAAACATCAGCACTCATTACTGACCAGACCCTGTTAAACACTCTTCTTGAATCACTTCATTCAAGCCCCAAGCAGGCTCACTAAACAGGTACGATGAACGACTCATTTTAATAATGAGGAAACTGAGGCACTGAGTAGTTCAGAAGCTCACTCAAGGTCGCACAGCAGCTGTTTATAGGAGTCATGATACAAAGCCTGGTAGCCCAGCTTGCAACTTCATTTGCTCCCCTGGGGCAGTGATTAGGGGATGGAAGCCGGGTTAGTTTTGAGGAACAGGTAAGAAGTGAAGTTACAAAGGGCCAACCTGAGGCCAAACTGAGCTCACAGACATGATCTAATTGTCCCGCCCATACTTTCTGTAAAATAGGTACGAATATCTAAAAAAATTTTTTTCTCCACATAAAAATACGAATTCTCAGCTTTTTTGAAGAAATCAGGTTTTTGCATTCTAGGCCTATATTCCCACATAGCAACAATTAGCAATTGCCACCTTCCACCTGAGCATGCATTGAGGTAAAATATAAATCCAATAGAATATAGGGGTTGATTAACTGGGAAGAGAATGAGAGGAAAGAGAAAAGCAACATCTTTACTGAAGCAATTTGGAAAATGAATTAACCTAGGGAAAGATCTGATACAAAACTCTGACTTAGGGAGGCGGGTGGTGGGTAATCATAACCACACCAAACCCATTTAAATAACACTTATGATGTCCAGGCACTGTCCCAAGAGCTTTACTCATTTAATCTTTTAGGAGCTACAACTGTTTCCTATAAAAAAGGAAATGGAAGCATAGAGGGGCAAAGTTACTTGCCCAAGGTCACAAAGGTAACATGCAGAAGTATCTGAACCCAAGCGATTTAGCCTTTGACTGTGCTCTTAACCACTAAATATAATAAAAGGGGCCTTAAGTCTTGAAAAGGGTAGGCATCACTGCTCTGGTTAGCAACACATGCCTTAAGGTGTGGGTTCCCATGCACTCTTTGTAGGATTTAATCTGCATGGGTGAATGGGGTGGGAAGGAGAAAGGACTCCGCACTCAAACTTAGAGAAAACGCTGGATTCAAGAAAGTTAACGAAGTTTCTTTAGCTCTGAGATTTCTCAAAACTGAAATGGAAAATGTTAAAAGGAAGACAGGTAGGTTGTATTGCATGTTCATAATTTATAGAAGTCCCCTTGTTTTTCTGTTTGGTTTGTTTTGAGGACCACTGCTGCAGGACCAGTGTTTTGCGGAACATACTTCTGAAAAATATCGCTTTACCAACACCCCCTTCATCTCTATCCTCACTCCCCAGTTCTTAATTCCGTTTTCCCTGAGGAGCTGTCTCAGTTTGTCAATGGGAAGAGATGTAGTTGTGTATCTAATCTCCATAGGGTGGGAAGTTCTGTAAGGTCATGTGACTTGTTAAAGAATTCAAAATTCATCTATGAGCTAGGCAGTCACTGTACTATTTTACATTGTACACGCTTAAAATTGCATAAAGTTTTAAAAGTTAATTAAAAAACAAAACCAAAACACCTCTTGAGGACCTGCCCTACCCATAGAGTAATGAGGAGTGCCCGGACAGAAACAGAAGAGCAAGGTCCTTGCCCTCTTGGAGGTGCTCTCTAAAAGTGGGCGTGAGGAGGTGGAGGGCAGTAATGTAAAGCTGGTCAAGAGAAGCAATGGAGGGCAGGGAGGAATTATTTCTGGCTGCTGGGGTGGAGGGGAGAACAGTCAAGAAGAATCAGGAACAGCTTCATGGAATAAGTGTACTGAAGAAGAATGGAAAGGAAGAGTTGCAAAGACCTGTGCGTGCCAGACCTTTACCATTACTTTCTTATTTAAGTCACATCCTCGCTTGACAGCTCAGCAAAGTGAAGTACATAGAAGCTAAATGTCTTGCCTGTGTCACACAGGTACATCAAGATCTGATCCTAAAGCCTGTGAAAGTGGAGTTCACCCCTCCTCTTTTATCTACTTGGAGAAAACACACACACTCACACACAGTTAATACTTACATAAAATGGATATTTTAAACATTTATGCCCTTAACAAATCTTAAACTTTTTCTGTATCGACAAAGACCAAGATCCACCTCATTCTTCTGCCTGCCTGCCCTGCTTTCCATGATATGGCTGTGCCATGCTGACACAGTCCCCTCCCAAACATCACTTAGGTTGTTTTCATTTTCTGCCACTATACATTGCAGTGAGTATCCTTCTACACATATTTTTGCATGTATACCCATAGGGAAATTTGTAGAAATGGAACTGCTGATTAAATGAAGAAGTACATTTTACAACTGGACAAACATGGCCACTTTGAGGTAGGCAGGAATCTGAAGGGGAAAGGCAAGCATTCTCAGGAGAAAAAATTGAGTGATGCAGGCTTACTTGTAGGGAGAACTGAGGTTTTAAGCATAGGGACTGTCATTGTTGCAGGAAGCCTTGAAGGCCAGGTGATATACACAGGATGAGGACAGGGCCTCACACTTAGAGCCTGTTCAGCCACTGATGAACTGATAGGTGACAGTATTTGTTTCCTTGGTTGCATCATCACTTGAAGAGCCATCTTCAAGATAAAGGATTCTCTAAGATGGCGTACAAGTCTGGCTTATCATACCTAGCTGGAAACAGAGAGCTGGGTGTTTACATCTAGCATCTGTTATACGCTGGACTTATATGCTGCCAGGCATGTTGAATGTCAAAACACCTCCTTTCATTCTACCTCTCTTCACACAGAACTTAGCACCAAACCCCGACCTAGCCAGCTCTGCGCCTAAGGTGTGTCCTCTCCTGCCCCGACCTCCCTTTTGCTCAGCAAACTTCTCAGTGAAGCCTTCTCAACTCTTCCAGGGAGGAGCTCACTCTTACTCCGAGGAGGGACTCAGAGCCTTGTTCTTGCCTTAATCTGCTAATAAGTTTGTCTCTTCCAACTGGACTTAAGCTCCTGGAGAGCAGGGCCCTGGCTACACCTTGTAGTAAGTGAGCAATTCACATTTATTGAAGGAACTAGCTACTTATGAGATGATCACACAGTTCCCCTCAAATGCCCCATCTCTTAGCTTCCCAACTCCCCATCCAGGAGTGATCTGTCTCAGCTGTACCTCAGAAGAGAACATGGTAGCACAGGTCCCGATGCACCAGCAGACCACAGGTTTGGTGAGGCGGCCCTCCTTGATGCCCCGGCAGATCTTATACTCCTCAGTGCCCCCTATCTGCCGAGGAACAGGGAACAAGAAAAAACCGAGTTAGTGGCCCTCATCCTGAATTGCTACGAGGGCAGCAGCACTGCAGCAGGAAAATCTATCCCAAATCGAGCAGTCAAGTGTCCTGAGTTACAACTTGGCTAAAAAATGAGGAGACGACGGCTTGGCCCAAATAATAGTCTGGAAGATGAGGGTAGATAAAAAGAAAAACTGCAAAGAGGTAGCGGGTATCCTAGGGGAGTCCTCGAGACTCCCCTTCCTTGATCTAGGTATAAGATGATTTAGAATCAGACCTGATCAGAGGTACAACCAAGGGATAGGATGGGATTATAGGACTCTCCCAAACTTAAAAAATATACTTTTCACTGTTTATAGCTATCCTCCGTCCCACCAGGTAGAGAACATGGCCAGACACTGCAAAGATTCTTCTTCATTGGCACTGAAACATCTTAATGCCACCAAGAGGCAAGTACTCCTTTTTCAGGAACAAACACAGCAACGTTAAGAATGACAACCTCTAGGTCCCAGAGTCTAAGGGGCAGGATTACCAGGAACTGTCACCATAAATTATATATGACCAAAATGCATGAATTTTTAAAAAACTGAGATCATATGTAACTTTTAGAATCAGAAAAAGTTTTAAGTTTTTTCTTCAAATAACTCACCTCTCCAAGAACCACAATCATTTTGACTCCTGGAGTGTCCTGGTAACGTAACACGTGATCCATAAACGTTGAACCGGGGTACCTGGGGAGAGAAGAGAGGGCATATAGGATCAGGAGGGGACTTGGGGAGGTGTGTGTTCAGGTGAGGTGTGGGAAGCATGCTTGTACTAAGATTACTGTGGGTTTTTTGTGGTATGGATGCCCAGCGAGGCTCCAGAGAGGCCTTAGGAATAATGAGGGTAGGATATGGTGAGGGAGTAAATGAGCACAAGGGAAGGGAAGGAAAGGAAGAAGAGTTAATAAGCCCAGAGAGGTTCACTTGGTGGTAAGAGATGCCTGGAGAGTGCCTAATTGGTGATTTTAAAGTATGTCCACAAATTCTTGAATATGGGTTGAATTTAATGATTAGCTTCTAATGAACAAAATGTGGCAAAACTGATTCTATAATATCGACTTCTGAGGCTGGGTTATAAAAAAGAATAGCTTTATCTACGGCCATGCCACCCTGAACAAGCCCGATCCCGTCTGATCTCAGCTTAGCAGGGTTGGGCCTGGTTAGTACTTGGATGGAGACCACCTAGGAAGACCAAGTGCTGTAGGCGTAAAAAATAAAATATTAATAATAAATAAACAAACAAATAAATAAAAAGAATAGCTTCTCTCTGCCTTTAACTGCTCCCTTTATGGAAAGCCCAGTGCCAAGTCCTCAGGACACTAAGCAGCCTGTTGAAAGGCCAGAGAAGAGCCACCTTGCCAGCCATGTGGATGAGGCCCCTCCTGTAACTCTGATGATGTTTATTATTGTCTAAAGCCACTATGCTTTGGGGTGATTTTTCTTTTACATAGCAATAGATGATTAATATGTAATGTGCCAAGCTATTTCTCAGGATGGCAGTCTACTGTTAGAACCTCTATATTATTTTTATTTTCTGCTGTTGCATGAATTTGTTTGCAAAAGGATTGTTTAAGGCCAAGTGTGATTCCTTGCAGATCTCCATGTGCTTTTGAGATGCTCAAGAGCATTATAAATTCATAGAGCCCAGAACAAAAAACAGCACTGCCCAGACTCATGTGACCCCGGAGCCTTTCGTCAGGGATCACCCGGGAACCAGGGTTCCCCAGTCTATGGCAGGAATCCTTCCTCACTCAGGAGTTCCATCTGAAATGACACGGGAGAGCCAGGGAGACTGACAAGTGACTCACTCTCCCAAAAGCTTTTGGTTTTGAGCCAAACAGTAGAAGTAGTAAGAGTAGTAGTAATAATAACGACTGCCAGCAATGACTAATATTTATGATGGTATTAAGTATACTGATTATTGTTCCCACCAACAAAAATAATGAGGACACTGTTTGTGAAATAATAATACAGTGGTCTCTGCCTCCAGTTCCTGACACAGAGCTCCTATAACCTTTGTGATCCCCCAGGTGTTAAGGATGCAAGGAACATCTTTTGTTCTAGCATTTGGTCTTTGACCCCAGTTCCTGACACTGGGCTCCTAACACCTTTTAATTTCCTGAGTAACAGGGGTGATTGGAGCATCTTTCAGAGAGCTCCTAAATCCTTTGGCATGTCCTGGGTGACAGAAGCATCTTCTGTTCTAATGAGGCAACTCTTGGTGGGCTCCCGCATAGGGCCCCCAGCTCCTACTTGGGGCTGGTCACCAGAAAGACCACAATTAGAAGCTTGGAACTTTCAGCCCCACTCCCCAGCCTCTGGAGAGTGGGTAGAGACTGAGTTAATAATTATGCCTACGTGACAGAGCATCTACACAAATCCCTAAACATGGGGATTGAGGAGCTTGTGGGTAGGTGAACACACCAAGGATAGTGTGTGCCCAGAGGGGGCCTGGAAGCTCTGTGCATGTGTTGCCCTACACCTTTCTTTCATCTGGCTGTTCCTGAGCTGTATCCTTTCACAATAAACTGGTAAGCTAATATGTAAACTTTTCCTGAGTTCTGTGAGGCATTCTAGCAAATTATTAAACACAAGGAGGAGGTTGTGGGAATCCCCGATTTATAGCTAGTTGGTCAGAAATACTAGAGGCCTGGACTTCAAATTGGCATCAGAAGGGAGGGCAGTCTTGTGAGACTGAGCCCTTAACCTGTGGGAACCCACGCTGTCTACAGGTGGACAGTGTCAGAATGGAACTGAACTATAGAACACCCAGCGGGCACCTGTGGAGAACCGAACTGCCTGGTGTGGGAAAAACACCTACATAGTTAGTGGCCAGAAATGTGAGTGTGGTAGTAGTAGAGAGCAAAGAAATAGTTTTTCCCCTCACTATTATTAGCTACAATACTTATTGAGTACCTACTAAGTGCAAGGCCCTGTATTAGCCACTGTAGATGACCTCATTTAATCCTCCCACCAGTCCCATGAGATGGGCACTACTATTTTACCCACTGATGTGTAAGGTGATGGAGGTCTAGGGAGGGTAAACAAACTGCCCAGGATGTCCTGCTGGTAAATGGGGAAACTGGGATTTGAACTCCTTTGGTCTGATTTCAGAATCAGTCCTGCTAACCACTGCACTCTGCTGCTTCCCTATGGCCACACTTCAGAAAACAAATAGAACTACCCCAAAGGCCCAAATGCTATTTAAAAACACCTTTCCCTGTATTTCCTGATTTTATGCTCATGTCAGTCATGAGACAGGAGCTGCCCCATTTTATGGACTTAAAGATTCCTATTTGAAATTAATACAATATTGAATGTCAACTGTAATGTCAGAAAGAAAGGAGAGAAGGTAGAAAATAAAAAAGAAGGGAAGGGAAAGGAAGGAAAGTAGGGGAAAGGAAAGCAAGAGAGGGGAGGAGGGAAGGAGGGAGGAAGAAAAGAAAGAATAAGTGCCAGGAACTCAGCAGCAGTGAATAGTATGGGAGGTCCCTTTCGTCCCCAGCTGATCACCTGTCTCCACCAATGGCCACGCCCTCATAGACACCATCCGTGGTTCGAGAGATGATATTGTTGAGCTCGTTGGACATGCCCCCAGAACGCGAGACATAGGCCACGCTGCCAGGGCGGTACAGCTTGGAGGCCAGGATGTTGTCCAGCATCCCACCTGTATTCCCGATTTTAAAGCACCCAGGCTTGATGCCTCCAACCTGCAGGGACAGAAACAGCAATCAGGAGGTAAGGTGCACTCCTGATTGACCACAGAGCTCAGAGGAATTACCAAGCCTGGTATCACCGGCCCAGCCCACTCTGGCCAGGCTGGGGAGGAAAGGCCAAGAGAGCCAACATCTGCACACTGGGTTTTCTGCTTAAGAATCTCTTCTCTACCTCAAAATACATTACACAGAAAAAAGAGAGCCTTGTTTGTAAAACATGGCTTACTGCTGATAGGTATACTCAGGGTTAAGTCACCTCCTTTGCTCTTTCAGAGAGCTCCTAAATCCTTTGGCATGGACACCCAGGAAAGGAGTATAACACAGGTGTACACCTCTGCTCAAAATCCTTTGGCATGACAACACCCAGGAAAGGAGTATAACACAGGTGTACACCTCTGCTCAAAATCCCTCTGCCTCTGAGATGAAAGGTCCCTTTGTTTTAGCTTCAGACGAATTTTAATGTGACAACTAAATAAAAACAACAAAAAAAAATACAGAGCAATTTCTCCTTATGTGAAGACCTTTGGGTCAAAAATAAAGCCTCCAGGTAGATTTTTCTTTGGTTTACAATTAAAGGAATAATCAAAGACTATGCTACGGTTGTATGACGAAGGCCAAACACTTAAAACAAGAATCTTCTCGTGAGCCCCTAGGAACTATAAAGGTGATCCAGACTGTGGAGAGAGCTTTTTAAAAATTAACTGGAAGTCAACAGGCTGACCTTCAACAGGTACTCCCTAAATCTTTTTAATGAAAGACGGGGACAGAAGAGTCAAAAAGCGAGCTTCCTGCAGGCCCAGGACTTCATAAGGTAACCTTGACCTTAAAATGCTTTCTGAAAAGGATACTTACAGTGGCAGGTCCAATGATGGTCACGCCCTTCTGCTCTGCCTTCTTGATCAGCTTCCTCGTGAGGGCCTCAGGGATACCTTCCGCTATGATGGCAATGGTCCGGATCTAGAGGATGAGAGGAGTCCCTTCCTATTTACTTTACACGTCAGACGGGACAACGAGGCAGTAACCATTTAAGAACCCACCTCCCATGACTCCTTCCAGACTCTACGGACAAAGTAATACTAACAATATACAATGCTTCTTCCCGCAGGTGTCTGTTTCTAACCTGATCACACCATTTCTCCCCCCAGAAAAGAGGCATGGGCACCCAAAACTTATCTCACAATGATTTGGTAACCAAATAGGAGCAAATGTTTCCAAAACCTTGCTGGTTAAAGCTGCTGTATTCTACCCAAGAACCCACAAGACTGAGACTCACCTGCTCCCCACCTGTCCCTCACCTGTCCTGAAAGCAGCTATCTATAGCTTTCTCTACTGCGTCCTCTAAGTCTCTGACTGACCCCAAAGGACAGGGCCAGTACGTGACAGAAACAAGCTGCTTCCACACTGAGACCAGAAAGTGGGCTGGGGGACAAAGCCAGAGGAAATGGGGCTGGGTGGAAAGAGTGAGACTGACTCACGTCCATCGCTGACTCAAGTCTAGGAGTCGGCAAACGTTTCAATAAAGGGCCAGATAGTATTTTAGGCTTTGTTGGACATGTGGTCTCTGTGGTAACTATTAAATTTGCCTTTGTAGCATGAAAACAGCCATAGACAATATATAAATGAATGAGCATGGCTGCGTTCCAGTAAAATGTTATTTATAAAACAGGTGGAGGGCTAGTTTGGCCCTTGGGTTGGTCTGCAGGTTACCTACCTCTGATCTAGACTAAAAAGGCAGCTCAGTTTTAGCAAGTATGCTTTTGTTTCTGCTTCATCTAGACCAAACAAGTGTATGTTCTCTAGTCAAACACTGAACCAAACCAGTCTGGGTGGCATAAGATAATAATTCTGAACAGGTGAATCAATATCTTATTCTATAAAGGGTCTTACAAATCAATACCAAAGAAGACAAACACCTCAACAGAAAAAAAAGGAGGCCAAATCATACAATATAAATGGCCAATAAGTGTTTTTAAAAGCTCATCTTACTTAATAATCAAAGGTATGCAAAATTAAATAAATGCTTATCAATTTGTCAAATATGTGTTTTTAAAATCCAAACATTCAGTATTGGTACAGAAAAACAAGCATTCTCAAACTCCCGATGGAAGATACATCTATACACCTTTTCTGGAGGGCACCTCAGCAGGATGGACCAAAAGCTTTAAAATCTGCTCATTCTGATGTAGCAGTTTGACTTCTAGACTTTATTCTGGGGAAATCATTAAGGAAATATGAAAATGTTACCCCAAGGTGCTCATCACAAGATTTGAAAAAGTAAAACGAATACTACTAATAAATAGTTATTGATGTGGAAAGAGTAACTAAAGAAAATGAATTATAAAATAGTTCTGTAAAATATCATTCCATTTGGTTAAATCCAGGAAAAGTTGTGAATAAGGATATATACTCAAACACAGCAGCTGTGTTTCTGGGAAATGGGGCTTGAGGTATTTATTCTCTATTTATCAGTATTTACATTTTTTTCTATAATAGGTAACAATTTTATAAGAAAGAAAGTGCTTTAGATTCTGTCTACAAAGCCAGTCTTAGATGGCACAGAGAGAATCAGGTAGGAGCGGCTGACCCTGAATTCTTTGTTGGCCCAGGTGAGCAGCCCACCTGCCCTCAGGTACTAATGCTGCCTTCTAAGATCAAGTGCCTCCAACCACTTTCACCCAGATCACTGTCCGGTCCAGAGTCCCAAGCCCTTTGTCCAAGGAGACAGTGACTATGGAGCTTTCCCTACTGCCCCCTCCTCCATGCAGGGCCCCGCGATCTACCTGTGCATAACTCATGGTCTCAACGGTACTGTCATAGGCGGAGCGGAGAGAGGCGAAGTTGATCAGCACATCTACCTCAGGGTGTTTCTTCATGGCATCAGCCATGTTCTTGAAGACAGGGATCAGGATCTCTTTGTGACCCCAGTAAAACTTCTGCTTGTGGTCCCCACTGTGAGAATGGTGGAAGAGGGGTCAGGACAGCTCGTTAGGGTCAGGGAGAGGGAGGCTGATGGGAGGAGCACCTAGAAGGTGGACAGGCATCTGTGGGAAAAGACCCCTAGAAACATGGGTCACCCAACTCTGGGATGGGCAGAGGGTTCCCTAGCTAAGGGGCTAATCTAGCTGCTTCCCCAGCTCCGTCTCAGTGAGGCGGAGATTAGGTGGAGATCTTGCAGCCTCCTTGCCGTGGCGTGACTCACGTGAAAGGGTAGACCATGGCAGCCACTGAGGGCTCATCTCGGGAGCAGACGTAGTCAAAGTCCAGCATGCCTTGCACAGCCCGCGTCTGCATGCCCCAAACGATGGCCTTGGTGTGGTGGCTGAAGAGGGTGGCACTCCTCCCTGATGGGCAAAGATACCACACGTGCACCCAGAACACACATCTGGTGAGACCCGCAGGGGCAGGGACTAGCCGCCAGACCCCTCCATGCCCCAAGTCCAGGGAGAGAGGCTAATCAAATCCACAAAGGAAAGTCAAGAGGACAGAATTTTGAGAACTTGGGGAAGAGGTGCCTCGATTTCTTCTGGAACGAACAGAGAAAGGACTCTCCCTACAGAGAACGGGCCCAGCAGGAGGATTCCTACGGGGCCTGCTCAATTTCACAGGAAAGGCATGTAATCAGCCTCCTGCCTATCTGCAAATGCGGCTTGATAAATTATTTTTAAAGTCACTGGGAAAAGTGTTAAGCTCTCCTGATTTTGGTGACAAAAAGAAATTACACAATTTCCCAAGAATCCCATAACCTCGAAATCTGGACATAAACCATCCCGGGTCAGAATTTGAATTCTCAAGGTCTAGGTCAGTGTAGGTCTAATGAAGAGGTTTCTCAGCCTTATGTCTGACGTGCCAGTCCGGGCTCTGGCAAGGCTGTATTCCTCCCACCTCCTCCCTCCACCAGGTGGCTCTTTCCTGTCCAGAAAAATGCTCTTGGTCGAGCTCTCATAAGGGGTGAGGGGCAAAAATAAGGAACAAAGAGAGCTGGCAGAAGTGGATTCCTCAGCCTTGAAGGGAAAGACCCCTTCACCACCCTGCAAGAAGGTGACCTCACTTTCTGTCCCCTACAAACCCTACTGGAGGGAAGTAGCCCTGAGGGGAGGCTCTCTCATCTCCAGGGGGAAAACAGTGCAGAGCTCAATGGCATCTGGTATTTATTAACCAACTGTACTAATGCAGGCTTAGCTACCAAGTTCAAAGTCTGATTAAATGAACGGAAGAGTTCAGTTTCCCAAGGCACGTAGATTTCTCATCCCCAAAGGCCCGCCTCTTCTACCACAGCCATTAGCTACTCATGACACAGGCTCCTGACGTTGCAAATACCCGGAATTTACTGTGGCTGGACTCATCTGGGTTCCGACGAGACATGAGATCACAGAACAAGGGAAGTCACCTAATCCAGTGCCCTCACTTCTCAGTCCCAGGAAACAGAAGCCCAGAGATGCCAAATGACAGAGATCCTAGGTCATCTAGCATCAGAGCCAGCAGATTACAGCTCAATTGTGCAAGCGAGGAAGAGGAATACAAGCCAGCGTGGCCCCACCACTCCCATCCTTGGGGGAGCCCACGTCCAAGTCAGCACGCACACATGTGCACATACACACCTGTCCACTCAAGAGGTTGCAGAAATCAGGACGAAGCTTGGAATCTCTACAAACCCACCCAAGCCTCTGTATGAAAGAAGCAGAACCAGAGCGCTCGCCTCCTCTAGCACAAAGGACCCAAAGCAGATAGGGGTGATCCTCAGCCCACCAGCATCAAGGAAGCCCCAGAGACAAACCCTACTCCGGGGCTAGGAGCTCCCCACATGGTTCCTCCTCTAGAGTTGAGGGAAGGGCCTATCCAGGCAAAACTGGTCCTTCCTCTCCCACTTCTCAGTAAGCACAAACCCTTCCCTTGAGGTAGAGGAGCTCTGGGATACCAAGAGTGGCCTCTATTCTCTTAGCACATTGCTCAGCCACAGGTCATGCCTTTTAAGAAACAACGGATCTTGCCAAATGGCCAAAGGGCTGCATTCTTGGCCTTTTTGGAGTTATATAAACAACTCTGACTAGTTGCAAGGGGTCAAATATCATCGTAAGACTCCCTTTCCCCAGGTTGAAATCTCCTGCGGCTATGAACAAATGTCAAGTAAAAGAGACGTCTTGGTGCTTTGAACAAGTAGATGTGTGTTCTGTGTATGACTGTCCTAAACAGTGACCTCAGACACAAAAAAAGCCCATACCCTTTCTACATGGCACCCTCTCCTTTTCTACCTCATTTTCCACCTAAACCCCAGAGAAATCTGAACTTGTCTCTGGTATTGGGAGCTCTGGGATAAAGTTGGTGATGGTGAGGCCGAGGTGGGCAAAGTAAGAAAGTGATGCCATCATGAGATGCTGAGGAGACTTGAGGGTGGTCTGTGGCTCCCCTCCTCCCCAATTGTGTTCTGCCACTTCCCCTTCAGTTTCAATAACTCCCTCCTTCTCAGGAGGACCCACCCTCCTAGGTACCACCCCTCTCCAAGGCTGTGGGCCTGGGGTCTCCACCCACCTCCTAAGTGTGGAGCCAGAGACAGCCACAAGGCCAGGAGAGCATTGAGAAGGGTGCAAACTAAGTGGGCGTGGGAAGGAAGGGAAAGCAAAGACTAGGACTTGGGGACAGGTCACACCAAGGCAGGGACAAAATATACCAGACAACACTGCAACCCATGGGGAGGGGAAAACAAAGCACATGGTAAGACTGCAACCCACTAACAAGCGACACGCAGAGTTGGGTGGGGCAGGGGTGTCCTACCTTGCAGGGATCGTGGACTTGGGACTGAATCTGTCAAAGAAAATGACCAAGGCAACTGAGTGACCTGCTGATAGCTGGAGGCTTTGGAGGAGGGTGGGAACAGGGAAGGATCCCATGGACAAGCCTAGCAAGGCAGATGTCTTCACCATCTCTCATCTAATCCACAATCAACAGAAGTAAAGCCAGCAGAAGAGGAGACAGCACCAGTGAGCAAAGCGAAGCAAGAAAGAGCTAAGGACCAAAGGGGACAGAGGGGGGGCAGAAAGAGGGGCAGGAGGGGCATGAAGTCTTGGAGGGTGCCTCAAACACTGCAGCCCCCACCCAGACCCTCTGGAGCCTCTTAACGCCAATCTCATTTTGTCCCCATGAAGCATAGTAAGAACAGACCACTGTGGGGCTGAACCTGTCATTTTGTGCTATGGATGTGGGGACTGCAGGGCAGTGGCTTTCAATCTTGGGAGCCTGGAGCCAGTGCTACTATTTCACAAAATACCTTAAGCATGCTCTGTCTGTACCAGGAAGAGGGTGCATAGGCTACACCAGGCCAGTGGCGACTAACACTGGTTATTGAATACTGGCTGCAAGAGCTGGCTGGTAGAGATCATGTCTTTGATGAATCAGAAGATGGAAAATGAAGTAGGCAAAGTACAGATGGGCTGGGGGACAGCTTTGTTCTTATAGTGAGCTCACAGGAATGTCTTTGTAGGAGCCCCAGGATGATGGGGTGGGTGGGAATTACTGCTATATGGGAGCTTGCTCTGCCTTCCTGAGCTCCAGGCTCCAGCCTTCCACTTAGGAGTAGAGTCTGGGAGACCTTCCCACCTCCTGGGATTTCTGTAGCCCTGTTTCCTCGCAGCACCCTGCCCAGCTCACATACGTCCACACAAGGGAGTGGAAAAGAAGATGGTGGAGAGTGAGGTTACCCAGGTAACCCAGGCACAGTGTGGGTCCCAGGCACCAGGAGAGCCCACAGGGCAGGCTCAGAGCATCCTCCAGTCTGTTCCTGTCCCATGCACCACACCTACGCTTACGGCAAAGCCCAATGTCTTCCACCACTTCTGCTGGCCCACAGGGCCCAGAAAGGGGAGAGGGACAGAGGGCTCCAAGCAGCTGGGAGTTACCTTGTAGTATAGCAGGCTTGGCCTTCTTTGCAGGTGCCACTTCATCAGCCTTGGACTCAGAAAAAGATGCAGTCCTGCTGGGGGCTGGAGTCTGGGGTGGGACAAGGAGAGAGAGTAAGTCACAGTAGCAGCTGGAGGAAAAAGGGCATTGGTCCTTAAGGTGCCCGAAGAAATCAGGTAATAAGAACTAAGTACAGCATTGTTCTTAAGTTGCTGCCAACAGAAACATTCTAACAACCTTCTGAGACAGGCATTAGTATTGTCCCCATGCTACAGATGAGCAAACTGAGGCTCTGAGCAGGTATGATAATTGCTGAGGTCTCTCCCCTTGGCAGAATGTGAACTCAGGTCTGATTTAAAAACCCCTGGTCTTTCCATTATACTACCTTGACGGGTATAGAAAAAAAACTGGAAGATCCAGAAACGAACTATGTGCTACTTCCCCCTCCATTTCCCTAATGTCCCCAAATGGCTAGGGAGAGAGGAGGCGCACCATGTCCTGGATGGGATGGCAGTGTGACAGGCTGACAAAGATGGCACAGCAGGCTTTAAGGCAGAAGCCAGCCAGCACCTACCGATGTGCTCCCACTGGCGTTGAGGAGGAAGTTTGCAGTATGGGCGGCTGTAGGTGGCTGATTGGGGATGGGCCGGTGGCCCAGGGCCATGCCCACAATGGCTGTCATATGAGTCTCGGTGCCAAACACGTGGATGGGGATTCCAGTGGTCTTCCCTGTGAAAGGGGGAAAAGAGCACATCAGTCAAGTCTTCAAGTAACTGCCCAAAGTCCACATGACTCTGCAAAAGTCCCTTTAGAGTCCTGCCTGATGTCTGGCACTTTCTGTGCAATTATCTGAGACAAGTCAGCTGTCGCATCTTCAATACCAAACAAATCTTTGTAAAGACCATCTGCTGATAAGAGCAAGAAAGAGCTTTGCTGACACTGTCAAGTGACCATTATTGGTGTTTACGCTCCTCTGGTTCACAGCCTGAACCCTGACTCTCCAAACCCCTCATCACCTGCTGTTGCCACACTCCGGCCTCCCTGGCCTGACCTCTGTTCTTGAACATTGGGCTCATCTGCCCAAGCCTCCAGTCCTGCTCCTTCCCCTGCATGGAGCGCTCCCACGCCAGATGTCCACTAAGCTGTTCTTGTCACGCAGCTCCAAGTGCCACCTCCTGAGTAAGGCCTTCTCTGCCCTCTACTCTACACCCCCTGCCTGCTTCACCATATAGATCCCTAACAGCCTCTTGTGCCAGTTACTGTTTACTTGTCTAATGTCACAACTGGGACTGTGTTGTCCCGAGGGCCGGGCCCAAGGCAGATACTTTTTAGGAGAAAACTAGGACTTGACACTTTAAGTGACTGAGGTGGGTTTAGTGTTTGCTGTGGGTACCAGATTTGGAAAACTAGGAAGATGAAAAGATTTTGTCTATCCAGTCAGAGAGCACACTCACTGAGAACGAGTGTCTTATGTCTGTCACCCCTCTGGCACTTCACGTGAACCTGCTCCACACGTAGCTGCTCTCAGCTACGGGGGCTTTACTTTACTCAAGACCAAAGCTGCTGGTCACGAAGTTCACAGGTTTCAGGTTCAGTCGGGTCAACTCAGAGAGACCCAAATTCAGTCCTGACTGATGAGATGTAGTCCCAGACTTTTTTAATGCTCTGAATTTTAGGTCCTCGTGAACCTGCAGGACCCACTCAAAACGCAGAAGGGAGAAAGGAAACCAAAACGGATGCCACACCTTCTCCTCCTGCATCTCAACAAGGGCAACTCTTCGGTTCTACCAGTTACCAGATCCGTGCCCTCTCGTCCCCACATCCAGGCCACCACAGCCCTGGACTCTGCCGCAGCCTGCTCAGTGCTCTCCCTGCTTCTACCCTGGTTGCCCTTTGGTCTGTATTCCACCAAGCAGCCAAAATAACCCTTCACACTTAAGTCAAATTATGTCACCTATCTGGTCAAATTCTCCTGGCAGCTGCCAATCCAGGGTGACAGTCAATACCCCCAGGACCTGTACTAGCCCCATGTCTGCCCCCACTGCCTCTCTTCCTCCATCTCCCAACAACCTGCCACTCCCTCCCTCAGCCCTACCCCCTAGCCCTCCCTGCTGGGCCTGCACATGCTGATACTCTCACCTCAGGTCCTTGGAGTTTGCCTTTCCTGTACATAGTCACCACAAACCTGCTCCTGCCTCCCTGCCAGGTCTTTGCCCAAATGTTACCTTTTCAGTCAAGCGTTCTCTGATCACCCCATTTAAAACTGCCCCCACTCCCTCGCACACACGCTATCCCTTCACCCTGCTTTGTTTTCCTTCACGTGCTTAGTGCTACCTGACATTATAGTCACTGTTCTCAACTGCACGAGGGTTTGGCTGGCTGTCGTGTGTGTGGCTGTAACCCCAGCACTTAGCACAGAGCCCAGCACAGAGCAGACGTTCCACAAATATTTGTTGAATGAATAGCTAAGTGAAAACGCTTTACTGCTGATTCTGCAGTTTAGGACGGGTGCTCTATGTCAGAGGAGGTCAGAAAGCAGAGGTAGAAGCAAGCTGCATGCCCAGAAGGCACGGAACTATCCAAAGACTGACTCAGAACTCCCAAGGAAGCAGGCTACCAACACTCAGGGTGGGAGGGAGAGAAAAGGTCCCCATCTTACCAACTTCTCCCATCACCCGTAAGCCCTCTTGATAGTTGGGGCCACCTCTTCGGACAAAGATAGTGACCTCGTGCTCCTTTAGGGGGCCCTGGAAATCTCGAATCGCTCTCACGATGCCCTGGAAGCATAAAGGGACAAACATGCAAATGACTAAAAATAAAGCAGCCATAAATCAATCATTTATAACCATGATAAACGTACCAGGCTGTATATAACAAGGGCTGCTTTGCACGAAGCATGGCAGGACCCAGCAGTCAAGGGTTTTTACACGTGTGGACTGGACTATGCATTAACTACCCAAAGGCCTCGGACATGCTATCACTTGTAATGTTGCTGAGGGGAGAATCTGGAATACCCAGGTGTGACACCATGTGATGTGTGCGGTGCTAAGCCTCCAACGTCAGAGGGACCTTGCTGGTCCCTCTCATTCTAAGTCATTCTTGTTATCTTTTACTGCAATTATGGGGGTGAAGGGATCTATGCTGGGGTCCTACGCATGAGTGCTCAGAGGTATCAGGACATGGTCTACTTAAATGTCAACGTCTTGTGAAAGCTTCTTCAAGAGATTTAGGGGAACTGCTCTTGCAATGGCTATCAATTTTGGGAACATGGGAGAATATACAAGTGTGTAAGTTTTGTCTCTCCAGATGAGAGCTAATTTACTGAGTCACGAGTTTCATTTGTCACCAAAGCCATTTCACCCAAAACTTTACACACAATTCTTGCTCCAGACCTAACCATCCTTGTCACCAGTGCTGCCTTTATTATAGGGTTGGTAAGACAAAGTTGACAAGACTGACCTGTTTCAGATTTGTCTGCTAAATCAGGTCCACTTAGAGAAACCCTCTTTTAGGCAGGACTTATGGGGCCTGGTCCTCCACTTCTTGAGAGCTCAGATTTTCAGAGTTGACAGTTATTTATTCATTGTTCTCAAAACCTACACAGAACTATCAGGTGCGGCACATTCTTTTGAATAGCTTCAATGAGTATCTGACAGAATAATAAATGGCCTCCTGAGGTTGCTGTCTTGAAGGGAATGACTTTTGAGACATGTTAGCTGTCATCCTTGTTGACGGCAGTCATACTTTAAAACAGCATGACCTGTGCACAGGAGTCAAGGCTGGGTGACAAGGAGCCCCAAATTGTCAAAACACTTTCCTCATTCTGACCTTTTGGAGAAAGGGCTGATGACTGTGAGAGGGAAGACTAGGCACTGCAGAGAACCCAGTGTCAGAATAGAGGGCTGAAAATGAGGGTTCATCAAGCCAGTTCTTCAAGAACTGGTTCTGAAAGGGGGGATTGGCAGACCTTGGCCTTCTCCCCACAGTTCAGATGGGAGAATTACAACCCAGTGAGTGCTTGCTGTTTACCCAGAGACACACAGCTTCAGATCCAGATCTGTCACAGTGTCCTCTGCATCCTCCACTGGGGACCCTGGGGCAAGAGCCCCTAATCCAGACTGGGTACCTCATGGAAACTTGCTTCTGTCTTAAAGATTGCTTGTGGAAACCTCTCCCTGATTCTCCCAAACACACATTCCCCAGAAACTGCAGTCACTACAGCTCGTTACCTTGAACGTGGCAGCCACGTTGGTAAAGTTCGCAATGCTGCCTCCAATGATGAGGATCTTGCCTGGGTTTGCAGTGAGAGAGAAGTGAAAAGGGTTAGAAAGGTAGACTTGAGATCTCACCAGAAAGCCAACTGAGTTCTCTCCTCTGAGCAAGGGTCCCCCAACTGTTAGGAGGTATCAGTGCAGAGTCAGGAGGAGCAGGCTGGTTTCTCACGATATCTATCACTTTCATCAGCGACACTCTCCATTACCAATACCACTGAGCAGCGGGTTAATCTGAACCCACGGAATCTCTAGGCCATTTCTAGCTTGGTTTCTGGATACGCCTGGTGGGAATTTCTATCTGACTTCATGGAAGGGAACTGGTACGTGCAGTCTGCAAACACTGGACTGGTGGTAAAGGAAAGCTGGAATTGCACAGCCAGGTAACAAATATTGAAGTGGGCCTCTGAGAACTGAGTTTATAGCAGTCAGAGTGAGAGCATGCCTCATCTCCTCCCTCACACCTGTTTATAGGACTTTTTGTACACACCACCTCGTGAGAGCCCCACATCTGACAGATGCTGTCACTGCCCACTGTGCAGTCAGGAAAGCTGCGGTCCAAATGTTAAATGACTATCCCCAAGTTGCAAAAGACCAGGACCACAACCTCGGTGCTTCCTAGGCCAAAACTTCCCCCTGTAGAACACTGGGCCGTCCTGGGGAAGGAGAGTGTGTGTCTCACCATCTGGGTGCTTCTCGCGGGTCATGAGGGAGAGGATCGTCTTGGCATAGTCATAGGTCTGCTGCTCACTGGGGGCACCCGAGTACTCCCCATAGTTCGCCAGCTCATTGACGCCCCCTAGGTCACAGATGGTATCACTGCCAGGGAGACAGGGAAGACAGTGCTGGCTTCATTTCTAGTGGCAGAGGGTGGCAGCCTGGTGACTAGGAGGACACAGACACCCCCAAAGCCCTGAAGTCAGACTATGGAACTGATGACCTCTCAGTCCTCAGACCTTCAAGCCCCATACAAGTCACATGCGAAGGTTAACTGTGCTGCATCACTCTCCCAGGCAGTGCACTCGATGGTAGGCAAAATGAACAAAGAGCACCCCCCAACACACAACCCAAGAGTCCCTGCCAGGCTGCCCAATGGAGAAATACAACTGCTGCAGCCAGAGGGAAGCAGGGAAGGAGGTGTGGCCAATCACAGGCCTAGAAATGAGCCGATATCCACTGAGCTTTAAGAGGAACACTATCAATTATCACGAAGAGTATAGAATAAGACCCTAATATTTCTATAAATTGCAAAAGCATATTTCTACAGGCACTAAAATGTCTGGAAAGACACACAGCGAAGTGTTCATTGTAGTGACCTGGTGGGGGAAGAGTGGGGACACAGCAGCATTCACTTTCTAGTTCATTTTCTGTATTTCTGTACCTTCATGTACAGCATATATCACTAATTATAACTAAAACTAATAAAAATAACCTCATTTTGAAGTAAAAGGAAGGTGCAGGCCTTCACTAGAGCCTCTTAGACCCCTCTGGTATATCCCATGACTCCTGCTCTATACCAAAGTAGGAAACTGGAGACCCCCAGAGGTGAAGTAGCTTGATCCAGGGAATGCACATGTGGATCCTGGGTAAAACCAACTGGCATCCCTTCAGCAGCCCCTCAGTCACCTGTACACAACTGAGGCACCACCTCCAGCCACCATGGTCCAGATTCTCCCCTTGGGGTTCAGCAAGGTCAGCTTCAGGCTTGCTCCACTTTTGGCATCCAGGTCTGCAATGTAGGCTTCCTAGGGATGACACAACAAGTGGGCCCTGGGGACACCCCTTTCACCAGGTCCCTTCCCTTCCCCTTTCCCTGGAGACACGTGAAGAGGTCCCTAACGGTTTTAATAAAGCCAGGGAGAAAAGGCTGTGTGGGGCCTTATGTGCCTGGGACAAAATATAATGGCATCTTCGAGTACCAAAACCATGCATGGGCACAGTCACCAACTACAGACAAATTTCCCAATTCCTTTCTCTCTGACTTCAAATTCTTGGCCCTCTGCCTAAGTGCCAAGCCTCACTATGTCACTCTGCTTCTACAATAGCCCCTGCTCCCAGTATCTGCCTGCCTAGATTATCACAAGACCTTTCCCCACCCCCAGGTCCTACCCCTTCTCCTAGTCCAGCCTCTTCCCTTGGCCTGGGTTACCTATGCAGACTTGATTCTGCTGTGAGAACCTCTCCGAAGATGAGGTAGGAAGGAGCAATTACAATTCTCAGCAGGTGGAGGAGAGAACTACCTCTGGACAGAATGCGGTAGAGCTACTTGGAATTATCAACAAACAAGAAATCAAGTTAAGAGCTCAGGGAAGGTGATTGAGAGAGAAGTCTAAAAGGATTTCTGGCCAGGATTCAGAGGCTTGGCTGACTCCCACCCCCACCCCCTGTGGGGTTTTTAAAAAATTAAATGGTTCTCGGCCTGCCTTTCTCTGCCAAACACAGCCCACAAGGGGGCCAAATGCTCATTAGAGATTAGTCACCCCCCCACACCTCCATGCCTCTCCATGTCCTTCCCAAACCAGCCTTACCTCTGGATAAGCCTCACGTCCAAAAGGGGGAGGGAACTCTATATCGCCCCACTTCACTTTGCAGATGTAATCAGCAGTGGCATCCACCTTAGCCGCCAAGTCAAGGATGTAGACGCCATCTTTGGTCACAACTGTGAGAAAAACAGAGGCAATCAGACGCTAGGCCCAGGCAAAGGGGATCACCAACCTCCAAACCTCTCTATAGACTTCCCCACACACCACTCCCATGGTTTCCAGGGCTCACACAGGCCCAATGACTCTCTCCCTTGGCAAGAAACCTGAATGATTCTATGGAGCCACAGCTTTCCCCACATCAAAGGAAAGACAAATCTTAGAAGACAAGTTGCCCCTCCCTGAGCTAAAGGTAACATGACAGGGAAATCTGTTTCAGTTGCTATAGCAATTTGTAAACATTTTCATAAAATGCTACATGCTTTCTCTTAAATATCTAACCATTCACTCATTCATGGCCCGACCATTAGAAAATGTGAAAGGTGCAGGTTGCTGCCAGAAGACCCCCCTAGGTGTACACATATGTATGCACATTCACGTTTCCTGGGGTCCAGCTGGGGTAAGCTCATTGCTTGGGGGAGTGGGAGGCCATGGGGTGCACTGGGCTCCCAGCCAGCAGGATTCATTTACTGCCGCCTCACTGTACATCCATCTTCCCTTTCCCTCAGGGCCATTTAGCTAATTAAGTTAGCACAGAGCCATCTGGTCCATTAGAAGGGCTGCAACCCCAGCTGTAACCTGGAATCCGGACTTTGCCCTGAGAAGCCTTAGCCAGAACCAACCCATACCACCTAACTCCTTCCCTGTCTGAGAGACTTGGGCCAAGGCTTCCTGTCCTGGGGGAGAGGGGTGGTGGTCGATGATTGACCAACTCCTGGAGAGGGAAGAAGGGGGCCTCTGAGAACACAGAGAGGAAAGAAGGGCCTATACAGAAGCAGCCTTTCTCCTGGGCCAACAGCCTAACCCACTGACAGGAACAATCACAAAGTGCAGTCAGATCAAAACCAGAACTTCCCCCATCACGAAACAAATTAAGGCCAAAGAAAGAAGCTAAAGTTGGTCAAAAGGAGAAATAATCATGGCCTTCTGAGAACTCAGAAACAGGAATTAGCTTAGAGATCCCTCTGCACACATACACCTCCCTGTACTGCCCTCTGCAAGTGGAGGTCTGGTCCTATAAATGTCAAGACCAAGGTTACTGTAGGCACTGGGATCCTCCTATAACTAACTGACCCTTGCCCCATCCCACCCCAGTTACCAAGGGGGTTGATCTCGAGGTAGGTGAAGAACAGATCCTCATATAAATTGAAGAGACCGGAGATAAAACTGGCCAGAATTCTAAAGGGGAAGGGAGAGAAAGAGTCAGTCCATCAGGGAGTGGGGTCAGCAGCAACGTCACTGCCCCCAACATTTCCACTTCCCATCATCCCACCATCCCGCCACCCCACCGACTCCTCACTTTCCTCTGCCAAGCCTGCTCCCTGGACATCACTCTCTAGCCACTGAGGCAGAAAGGAGCTGTCAGTCAGGGAGCCAAAGGAGGAGGCACCAGACAGACAGGGGCAAGGAGGTGAGGGACGCTGACAGCATGTTTTAGTCTGAGTCAGCCACCCCCCAGCTCCCATCCTCGGGATAGGGAGGAGCTGTGCCTACCATCTACTCCCCACCTCCTACCGAAATAGGGAGGACCACTCTGCTTCCCCTGCTGTGCCCAGAGCCTGTCGGCCTTCCCTGTCCCCGCATTGCCACCTCCCTGCAGACCCTTTCACTCAACTCTTTCTTGTCTTTAGGGGCATGGACCAATAGATGTTTCTTGATGTCCTCAGGATTCAGCTTCTCATCCACACCAACGAGCAGTTTCTGGGCTTTGGCATCCACGTCACCTACATCCACCCCTCCCTCGTGGTGGAACAGGACGTAGTCACCTTCTCGGGTAGCATAGATGCACACGTAGAACTCTTCCGCCTTAGAGTAGATGAAGCACCACATGGGTGAGGGGCACTGAACTGGGGCCAGGGTCCAACCCCTGTGGTCTCATTTCTAAAACCCATAGAGAGCATTCACCAGGGCAGACCTGTTTACTGCCTCCCCCTGGGGGACAAGAGGAGGGAAAAGGCCACTGCCTCACCGGCCAATAGTTCAGACTAAGTCAGCATGACCTGATCTGGGGGACAGGGTCCAACCTTTAAGTCTCTCATCCGAGTGCTGGGAAGTCATCAGCCCTGATTTCTCCTGACTGCAAACTAAGCCCTTTCCTTCATCTCTGCACCCCTTCTTTACAGACCCCTCAGACACTCAGTGCAGCTTCACAGACTCTGGCCCCTTTAACTTTTCTCCAGTAGCTTGATTTCTCCTTTCATCATTTCAGTCTCAATAAACACAAGGCTCCAGGAGGGAGAAGACTCAGCCTGGAGCTACCTCATACGTACCTGACTGTGTGGAACAAAGGGTTCGATCAGGAAGTTCTTGAGTAAGCCTCTGGCCTTGCCTACCTACAGAGATGGAAGGAGATAAAGCTTAAATGGATAGCACATCCTGATCCTGAACACAGAAGGAAGTGGGGCCCAGGCACTACCATAACACTCAGCAAAGAGAGATTTTTCCAGAAACCAGGGCAATGGGGTCAGAGACCTCTAAGCTAAAGAATTCCTCATGAGATCCCCTCTTTCATCCTCTTGCCCTTGTGTCAGCCACACTTCAATATGTACTGACCTTGCACGTTCTTTTGCTGCCTCCTCTAGGGAGTGATAAATGAGCTGTAACATTGCCCCACCCCCCAAAACACAGTGATTAGGAGTCATCTCTCTCCTGCCTTCACACAAACAAAAGAGCTCAGACAAATCAAGGCTATCTATCCCAGAGTTCAGGCAGGGAGAGCCAGTCCGAGGACATGAGTCCAGACATGGGGGAATAGTGGGGGTGGTAGGCGCTGAGAAGAGAGCAAGAGCTTGATTAGGAAAACTTTTCCACCCAGACTCTCACGGCTGAGGACAACAGGCCTGCAGAGCTAATCAGTCTGAGTGGGTCCCTGGTGGCAGCTGAGGCAAACAGCCCTCATCCCAGCATGTCCTGAAGCCCCCGCCCGCCTGTGCGTCATTGCTGAGTCAGGGACCAGACAGTGATCCATCAGAGGTAATGAGCCACTCTTGCCAGGGCCAACACTGCTGCCAGCTCAGACGTCCCCGACATCCCTTCCCAACATCCAGCTGAGGAGAAGGGAGCATGAGGACCTCTCCCTAAGGACATTGCTTAGCCCCCAACTCTGCTGTCCTCTCCCCAAAGGCCTAGAAGTATGAAGGTCAAGATCCTTCAGCCTCCAAGTCCATGCAGAACTTCAAGGCTCCCTCTTTACCAGTGAGGGCTGTGAATTAACATGAAGAGCTAATCTGAGGAAGCCCAATCAGAGAAGAAGCTAGCTCCACTGCCACCTTCATCCCACTTGTGAGGTAGCCAAGGAAGAGAACAGCTCACTCCTGGCCCATGGTCATCCCAGATGGGACACTAGGTAGGGATGGCACATGCTCCCTAGTCTAAACCAAGCCTCAGCCTATCTCCCCATTCTGTTCTCTAGCTCCTCTTGGGAGTGAAATGGAAAATAAATGCAATTTTATTTCTGAGCATCTCTTAGCCTTCCTAAACTCACTTTAGCTCCCTCGTCTACAAAGCTGAGATTAATCACCAAACCAGGAGAAGCCAAGAATTGAATTTACTCTTCAATAGTATTACCTGTCACATCCTAGGTTCTTGGTTCAATCACATTTCTATCTAAATAATTCTTCATCTCCCTTCAACTATTTTACCCACCCCCTTAGGGTATGCAAGTCATGAAAAGCTACCATAACCTTTCTAGAAATCGAAAAGGAGTTCCCAGAATGGGCCTCAGATCATTGTTAAAGAAACAGACGACTTCTGAATTTTGAACTGTCCTGGGGTAAAGTTCGCGGCACATCTGGCCTTTCCCAGATAGGGGGGCTGGGAACGAGCACAAGACAGGCCCTGCTTCCTAAATCAGCTCCACAGGACTCCTAACTCCCCCAGGCTGAAATCTGACCAGTTGTGGGGGTGAGCCACAGGGTTACTGATCTGGAAGTGACCATGTTTGCTTCTGTTACCACCCTATGTCCACCAGACCCTAAACTCAGACTCACCAGAGCTTCCTGTCCCAGCCGCGGCTTCAGCCAGGACTTGACACCATCCAGAGTGAGGTTGACCCCAACTAGGCCCAGCTTTCCACGTCGTTTGATCAACTGGTCTGGCTTGACCACCAATCTCTGGAACGAGAGAGGTTTGTATTTAGAGCAAGGAAAGCGAAGGTAGAGTACAAGGTGACAGCTTGTGCACCCAAAACGCATGATAGCCTATGTAGCTTCCAATTCACTCTACTCCCCAAACTAAATCCACTTCTCCTTCACGGTCAACTCCTAGAAGCTTCATTCATCTATCCCAGCCTACATCTTTCTTCTGACAACCAGGAACCTAGAACTATCTGTGTACAGGTTGGGACCGGGCCCAGCATAGATACTCACCAAATATCTGCTCAATAAATAAGTGAATTCCTACTCTCCCCCTAAGTGGTATCTTAGCTTCATTAAACCATAAACTCCTTGGAATATGGACATTGCTCTGTGTTCCAAAAGGGAGAACAGAGAGACAGACTCTAGGGATGACAGCAGAACCTTAGAGGTCATCTGGTCAACACTATCCCTGTGCTTGAATCCTGTCTACAAGCCCAACAGGCAGCCCTCAGCCACTGTTCATACACCTCCAGGGCAAGGTAATTCACTACCTCAAGAGGCAACTCCCTTTGTGGTTGGGAGGCTTCCCAGTCGGAAGAACTGTGCATCCCTGAAACCCTCACCATTGGTCCTAGTCTTGTTCTCTGAACTCTGCCAAAGAAATCTAAGCTTCCCAACCCTTCCCAATAGTGGCCCTGCAGGGATCTGAAGAAGAGCCTCTACTCCAGGTTGGCCCCAAGGCCATCAATCATTCTATACAAAGTACAATGACATACTTCCTCATGGCCCTGACACATTCCTAATGTGCTACACTGTGTGTGGGGTGGGCGGGGTGGGGGGCGCTGGTGGGCAGCACATATCTTTGTTTTACTGAGCATCTACCAAGTGGCAAGCAGCTTGCTAAGTGCTTTTCAGACATTACTGCTAATCCTTACAAGGTTAGTGTTATGTCCATTTGACAGATGGGGAGCCCGAGATGTAAAATGGTTTGCTCTAGGTCACATAGTTAATAAACTGAGCTGTCATTTGGACTTGTGTGTCCAGTTCCAAGCCCATGACTGTGTGCCATGTTAGGGTACCTCAACACACAGGGAGTTGAACACAAAACCCTGCTCAGTGTACTGCATGTTGCCCACTGATGCAAGCTGCCTGCCATCACACGACCCATTAGGACATCTCCAACAAACCGAGTGTTTTCTCTTCCTTGGACTATGGACCTAGATGAAAGGTCCAGGATGGGGAGTGGACTCACCTGGCTGAGCAACCAGGGGTGGTCCTGCAGCAGGTGGGCCCAGTCTGTGTCAGGGGTGACCCTGGCATACTTGAACCGGTTCTGGATGGCCGAGGTGGTGCAGATGTACTTGTAAAGGAGTTCTTTGCCAGTCTGCTCTGAAATCGCCTTGGCCGACATGGCTGCAGAGGGAACTGCTCTACCTGTTAGGGTAAGAGGAGCTGGTCAGAAGGGGCAGGAAGTGGCAGCACTATCTTCTCCAGCAGGGCAGATGCAAGCCCAGCTGTCCCCAGACAATAAGACCAGATCTCAGTGCTTCCCAAGAAGGAAAAGGGCTGCCCCAGTAGGAAAGATGGGATCTCAATCAGCAGAAGAGGAAGATTAGAAAACAGTGGGGGAGGGAAACAGTAGAGAAAAATAAAGGTGGCATTTGCCCTAGAACTCTTGGCATCAATCCTGTCCTATCTCTATTTCCTCTAGGAAAACCACCTCACCCATGACATTTGTCTTGCAACAAAGGCAGTCAGATGGGGAGACCAGAATATCAGTGGTGTGATCCAAACATGAGTGTGGGTCCCACCCAAGGTGGGCACACAAACACTGACACATACCCTTTGGTTCTGAGACCTGTGGGGAGCACAGCCAAATTGTGCAATGCTAGCCTTCCTTACTCCCCCTACAAATTTTGTCTCCCCCACACACAGACTCACCCACTTCACACACTTACATACATCACCAATTGAGGGCCAGGCCAATAAGTTTACTTAGTTTCAAGCAAGACTAAGCCCACTGAGGAGTGAAGAGGAAGACTCATCTCAAAGATCATTTCTCTCAGGACACTGGACTTCTATCCATGAGTTAAGAGTAGACACAGGGTGAGGGAACTATGACCTTCAGTGCATCGCTCCCCACCCCTGCTCCAGAGTCACCCAGTTGCTAATTTAGAGCAAAACAGAGGACTCTCTAGGGACCATTTCATGCTAGTCACTTCTATCTGAGCCAGGGATGGGTGAGGAGGCAGAAACCAACCTCAGTCACATGGATTTAGAAACTCACCTTATGTGAGCACTGTCTAGAGCATCAAGATTCATACCCTTTCTTAGATGAGGAATAGAAAAGCTCAGGATTAAGATAACTTGCCCAAGAAGCCTAACTAAGTAGCAGGGGACCCAAGACTTAAAACCTAAACTCTTTTACTCCTGATCCTCAGGAAACCCCACATCTCATTCAAGAGAAAAGACCACTTCACTTCAAAGAAGGGTATGTGTGACTATTTCATTTCCCTCCCTATCGCTTTGTCCTGACACACCCATTCTGCCGTGGGTAGTGGTGACAGGAGTGAGTTAGGGAGAAGAATGGGGGAGTAGGAGGGGAAGGAAACCAAGTCATTATGCCAAAAGCTTGGCCGGATCAGGAAAAGCCACTCCCATATCTCCCACAAAGATCCCAAACTAAAATTATTGAATTTGCTAGGGCAGAAAAGTCAAGTGCAAATAAAGGAGGGCAGAGTTAGGGAACTGGCTGGTTTATAAGCCTACAGGAAGGTTGGGAAACTGTGCATGTACCTTGCCATCTGAGGGAAGGCCAGCGTTCCAGGGGCCACTCTGTATCTCCCTCCCAACTGGCCAGGCTGGGGCTTCAGGTTCTAATCTTGGCTTAGGTGGCTCCTTCGGCCTCCCAGCTAGTCTCTAGCTGGGCACAATGGGCACATTCAGCCTGATGTCTGGCCCAAAGTGGGGTAACTGGAAAGGGGCTCAAAGGAGACATGCCCTTTTCTGGCTTCCCCCTAGAATGACTTCCAGCTCCATCTCAACATGAGTTTCAGAAGGAGAGGCCTCAACCAGCCCCACTGCCCCATAGGAGTTCCTCCACCCCCACCCTCTCTAGCTCAATTTCTCAACCTTCTTGACTCAGACCAGAAAAACTGGTCCTGAAATCAGATGGGTACAACAACCCCCTCCCAAACAGAGTGCAGCCCAGGGCAGCAGATCAAGCAGAGAAAGGAGAGGGCAGCAGCTTTTGACCACCCTCAGCAGTTCTGGCACATCAGGTTCAGATGACCTCAAAATCCAGGAGGAAGGAAGCTGCTCAGCTTAGCCTTTCCAGCAGAGAGAAGTCTGACAGACACTCCTAAAACAATAATCTCTCAAGCTTGGCACCTCATAAAACAGACAAAGACCCAGCTTTGGAAAGGACAGGGTGAGAAAAGGGACTTTATATAGCTTATAGCGGGAAAAACCATTAATTTTCTTGAGCCCCAGGTCAAATCTCAGATCCAAGAGCTCATCTCCATAAGATCCTCAGAAGGAAATGCTAGAGAAGATACAACAGGAGGATAATACAGGATAGAAAAGATTTGCCTGCTTACCAAAAAAAAACAGATTTGCCACTAGAGCACTCTGACCTAAATGGGGCAAGTCCTCTGAAAGCCAAGACAGAGAATTTATAAAATAGAATATAAGCAAGAAAAGAATCTGGCCTCTGTATATTCACCAATGTAGGGTAAGAAGGCTTACAAATCTTGTAACTTGGATTGGGTAGAGATAAGTCCCATTCAGCAGGGTCTTGAAGTCTCCCTAGACTTCCCTATTTGAAGTCTCAGACTCTTGAGTATTTGAAGAAAAGCCCAGAAATGTGAGCATGTACCTGATTGTGCATATCATTCAAAGTGCTGGCCTAAGACTATTATCTGATGGTCTCTAGACCACCAATTTAAAACATTAGCCCTAATGACAACGGGACTTAAAGTATGTACCAAACTGGGTCTGAGGAGCACACCCTCAAAGTTTTAGACTGCCTCCCTAGGAGCTTAATGCACTGTCGAACTGGTGATAGATGATTTCAGGGCAGAGTTGAAACCCCGGGGGTCCACTGTGGGGCCCAAGAAACTGCTACCTAATAAGAGGCAAATGTGTAAACCATTTGGGGGAAATCATGCCGAGGAACCTGAAACACATACACATACACACACTCCAAAGGAAAGACCTTATATGCTGAATAGGGTCTTGTCTGCAGACAGGGTAAATGACCCAGGATTGAGTTCAGCTACAGCAGCCACTCAGGGCAGAAGCAGCCCACAGGGAAAGCTGAATGAATGGAGCCTGTTCCCCAGGAATGTACCCCTGGGACACAGCCAGTGGAGGAACCACTGGGGAGACTACTTAGGATCTTTCTCTGGGAAGAACAAAAAAGCAGGTTAGTATCGATAAGGCTGGGGTTTTTTGAGGGAACAGGCAATCTTTGGAGTAAAGGAAAGGGCAGTGTTCTGTGAGTGCCCCTTACATAGTGACAGAATGGTGGTGGGGACACCAGCTGCCCAGTGTCTGAGGGATCTTTCCATAGAGGTCTCCCAAGCTGTTTAAGAAGCCCTGTAAGAGGTGAAAATTACCAGCCTGGGGAGCTGGGGTCTCCCAGCTGCCTGTCACCCAACATTTCAGAAATCCAAGGAAGTGAGATGGCTGAAACCCAGAGCAAAGTGACTGTGCCATGCACTGCTCCCCACCATCCTCTCCAAAATCCTCTTTCCCAGGCAGACTGCTGGGGACCACCAAACGGCAGGACAGAACTCCGTGGAACTGCACAGTGTCTGTCAAGGTTGGAGAGGGCAACCAACGCTGGGACTGGCCCTCAGCCAGGCCCAACAGGAGGGCAGCAGTAGCATCCTCTGGCCCCTTGAGGACCTTGCCGCGGCCAAGCTCGGCGTCAGCGCCAGGGGTGGGGAGGGAGACGGGCACCCCGGCCATCTGTCGCTTAAAGGCTGGGCCCGAAGCCACCTCCAGAGCGACGAGGGTCCCCTCCTGCGCCGCCACTCTACGGCCAGGGCCCCGGGCAGAGGCCAAGCCTCGGGCACCCTTGGGCGGCCCGCTCGTTGCACTCGGGTGCGGGGCTCCATCGACTCTCCACGGAACTAAGAGAAAGGGCCTGAGCCCGGCGGCGTGCGAGGGGGGCCAGGGTGAGGTGAATGGTCACCGGTCTGCTTCCCGTCCCCCGCATCCGGTGTGGGGGGGGGGCCGGATGGGGGCAAGAGGTGTCCCGACAGCGGCCGAAGAGACTCGATAACTGGCCCCGGGAGGTGGGGATGGGGGGGTGAGGGCCACCCGCAGGAAGCCAACGCAACTGGGCGGACGGAAGAGAAGCAGGGGCTGCAGCAAGACCTGTGCAAACTGCCCGCATCCGGAAGGTGGCGGGGTCAGGGGGGGCGGGCAGGGGGCACACAGCCGCGGGCCGGGGTCCCGGACGCAGACGAACTTCCGAACAGGTGCACGGGGCGCACGCGGGCGCCCGGCCGGCGTGGGGGGGTGGGGCGGTTCCGGGTGGCGGGAGCGCGGCAGGAAGCGCCGCGGCCGGGTGGGGGCCCGCCCGTCAACGCGGCCGCCCGCCACTCACCTCTCCGCGGAAGTCCGTGCGCGGGGCTCCCTCCTCGGGCCTCGGGTCACACAGGCCGCCAGCCGGAGCGCGCCGCCCGCCCGGGATCCGGCTTTTGTCCCGGCCTCCGCGCGCTTCTCCCCGCCCCCATCGGCTCACGTTGCGAGCCGCCCGGCGATTGGTCACACGCGTTCCCTAGCCTGAGCGCCGGGGCCCCTCCCCATTCGCTGTCCGGCGTGGCCCCGCCCCCGGGGGCGGGCCGCAGGGGCTGCTGGGACTTGTAGTCCCGCTGGCGCATCCGTCCAGATGGTTGGCGGGCACCGCCTGTCTGACGGCAGCTGGGTCCGGGAGGGACGCGGGGCGGGGCCTCGGGTGGGGAGATGGGTGAGGCTACGCTGGGAGGAGAGCGTACCGGGCTATGGGCCGTGGCCTGATCGCTTAGGGGATGGGCCGACTGCTGATCGGACGGGGGTGTTGTGGCGGGGTGTTGGCCGGACAGGCCGTCGTACAGCTTTGGGGACCTGGAGTCTCCTTCCCGCCTCCCATGGGAAAAAACGTCCGCGTCCCGGCTGCGTGAAGTCACTCAGACCGAGCCCAGTAGCTCAGTCCCACTTTTTAAGCAGCCGTGGCAGGCTGCTTTCCCATATGCACGTGGACACACTCGGTTGAGCCGGTGCTAAGAGCCAAAGCTAACAAATCAAACCTCCCAGTGGGGCATAGGTTGGGGGAGAGGGTAAGCAAGTGGGGCTAGGACAGTGCCGGTCTCACTTCCTTCCGTCCCACTCACCCGCTCACCTCTGTGCGGATTCACAGGAGATTCTAGCGCAGGGCTGGAGCCATCTCGGCCGCCACTCTCCTGCTCCTACCCCCCACCCAACCTCATGCATGCATCGACACTAGAATGAATGAACTGCTACCTCCCTCTTCTCCGTTACCTGTGAGACAGATTACATTTTCTGAACCAAAAACTGGGACATCAGGTCTGACAGGCGCTGGTGAACTTCTGGAGCAGACTATATAAAATAGTCAGGACTGTATCTACATCTCCGGCATTCTGGCGCTCCGCTACCTCTCCCCCAGTCCTGTTATGTATCTGGAGCTGCTCCCTGCCCTTAATAGCTGTCTAGTTCCAGGGTGGAGAATCATGCGTTGAGCGGCTCAGTTTAAGAGGTCAGCGCAGTATGCAGAGTCAGCATGCCTGTGCCCCTGCCAAGCACCTGGGGCACCATGACGCTGTAACAATATTGTGACATTCTTGTGGACAAAAACTTCTCCAAGCCCTTCTCCCCACAATCCAGTTGTAGCCAGGAGTGGGGCAGCTAAACTTGCTTCCATGCTTGAACCAAGTGATCTCTGATGACATCAATGTATGGTCCCTTCCTTCATAGACATCATTTTCAAATAGCGGATCCTCACTTATCCTCCCTCTTGGTCCTAGAGAGTCTCCCACCCCTATCAAGAATCTCCCCAAACAAAAAAATATTGGAGAAGGATCACCTCTGTAAGTAAAGAAAACATCTGTGAGGGTATTTTATTTTGGCCTTGGAGAACAGCAACTCAAGGTCTTCATGGGCTAGCAGGAAGATTGCAGTCAGGAGGGATCACCTGTGCAGCAGTTTTTTCCTCCCTTTTGAAAGATAGACTCATCCAGAAAGAGGCATTCAGGTAGAACATAAACTGTAATAAATTCTTTGTACGTTCTAGAATTTTATATAAATGAAATAATGTGGTCTTTTTTTGGTCTGAATTCTTTCACTCAGCATAATTATTTTGAGATTTATCCATATCATGCATGTATCAATAGTTCTTTCCTGTTTATTGCTGAGTAGTATTCCATTACATGGATAAACAAAAATTTATTCATCCATTCACCTGTCGATGGATATGTTTCCAGTTCGGGGCTATGAGAAATAAAGCTGCTCTAAGTGTTCCTGTACAGCTTTAATTTCTCTTGGATAAATTCCTAGAAGTAAAATGCCTGGGACATATGGTAAGGGCATGTTTAACTTTTTAAGAAGCTGCCAAACTGTTTCCCAAGTGGTTATACTCAACAATGTTTGAGAATTCCAGTTGCTTAACACCTTCTCCAGGACCTGGGAAGGTCAATCATTTTTATTTTAACCATTCTAGTGAGTGTGTCTCACTGTGGTTTTTAATTTGTGTTTCTGTACTGACTAATGATGTTGAATATCTTTTCATGTGCTAACTGGCCATCTATCTATCTTCTTTAATGAAGTCACTTCAAATCACTTGGTCATTTTTCTTATCAGGCTCATTGTAATATTTTTTGTCGAATATACGTTTTACAAATATTTTACCCCAGTCTGCGGCTTGTCTTTTAATTTTCTTAACTGTGTCTTTTTTTTACTAGTGTCTTTTGAAGATTTTGATAATGTCAAGCTTATTTCTATTTGTCGTGGTTTTTGTGCCCTATTATTTTCACCTATTTTTTTATAGTTTTATAATTTTACCCCTTACATTTAAATCTTTCAAGTTAACTTTTGTATATGGTGTGGGATAAGTCAGGTTTTTTGTTTGTTTGTTATTTTGCCATATGGTTTTCTAATTGTTCCAGCACCATTTGTTGAAAAGATTGAATTTCCCCATTGAATTTCCTTGGCAATTTTGTTGAACATTAATTGATCATATACATGCGAATCTATTCCTGGATTCTCTATTCTGTTCCACTGATCTATATATTGATCTTTATGCTAATACCATTACTATAGCTTTAAAATAAGTCTTGAAAGCAAAGAGTGTAAGTGCTCCTTGTCCTTTTTCAAAATTGTTTTGGCTATTCTAGGTCTTTTGCATTTCTCCATGAGTTTTAGAAGCAGCTTGTCAATTGCTAAAAAAAATATATGTCTTCTGAGATTTTGATTGGGATTGCATTTAATCCACAGATTTCCACTTTGCAGGAGTTTTTTTTTTTTTTTTTCCAGTTAACTGCTGTTCACTTCAGCAGTGTGTTCAACTCACCTGTGTGCCCATCTTAATAACCTAGAATGGGACAAGTTTCAGTCCAGTGCTTGGGGATGCTGCTCCTTACACACCTTATAAACTTACGCAGATCTGGTCTTTGCTTACTTCCTTCTCTGCTTAGGTCTCCAGAACACCATTCTACTCACCCTCAGCTCAAATCTTATTCCATCTGTGACCTATTCCAGTCTAACTGAATCGTTCACTTATCTGGGCCTCACCTCCCTCACAGGCACACAGAACTTTGAATGACTAATATCACTTTGGCCATTCATTATTGTTTGTGCATCTTGCTCCCTGATTAGACAGAACTCTTCCAGGGAAGGAACCATGTTATTTTTCTTGGTATTGAAGAAGTTTTCTTCTTTTAATTTAAATCTTTTATTGGGGATAATTATAGATTCATATGCAGTTGTAAGAGATAAAATCCAAAGAGATCCCATGTATTTTTACCCAGTTTACTCCAATGGTAATATCTTGAAAAACTTTAGCACAACAACACAATCAAAAAATTGACACTGACACAATCCACTGATCTTATTTAGATTTCTCAAATTTTTCATTTACTCATTGTGTGTGTATTTAGAATAACTTTTTACTATTCAAACCAATGATTTATTTAGCTCCTACTATGTGCCAGACAATTAAATTCTGGAAATAGGAGGTTAACACAAGTTCTCCTAGGCACTAGAGTCTGAGGGCCTGGGATTGACTCCTTCCTGTACCACTTGCTAGTTCAGTGATCCTGGGCCTGTTACTCAATCTCTTTATCAGTAAAGATTTTCCTTATCTGTAAAATCAAGTAATAACGGTACCTCGCCCATAGCCTTGTATTGTACTTAGTGGTATGCCTGGGATACTAAAATTATGTATAATAATGTTAGTTTTTTTACTGACCACCTTCCATGAGCAACTGTGTGCCAGACTTCACTTCTGCAAGCAGCTTTATATAGGTCACAATCTCATTTGCCTTGGATAATGTAGCAATAAATAAAATAAAGTAAAATAAAAATAATGTAGCAAAGGCAGGGTATCTGTTAGAAGCTAGAAGAACCTAGTCCACCTTTTCTTTTTTTGGGGGGTGGGGGTGGGGGTGGTGTGGGGAGGGAAGAATAAGGGAGAATATCAGGAAAGGTGTTGATCCAGGCCTGCCACTAGCAGGGGCTGAATAAATGTGTTAAATTAGTGGTTGAATTCACTTTTATTTTCCACGTTGTCTCATGCAAACCTTCACACCTGTAATGTTTTATGATCTGCACGTTCCCTTGACAGGCGGAAACTTAAAGGCTCAGAGCCCTTATGTGCCAGCCGCCGGGCCACGCAATGAGAGACTGCCCGAGGGCTACGGCCACTCCTAGCCCAGTGCTCTCTCCCCCGGAAGGCGGTACACGCGGTGCACATAGCCTCGCCACGTGGGCCTTAACCCCATTTGGCATTGTGCCTCCCTCCCAACCTCTTCCTATTTTCCTGGCTGTACATTCTGGACACGATTCGACTCCGGAGAAAACCGATGGGACATGCAATAGCGCACCCTGTGCAGCGAGGCCGTCGCACACTCGCCGGACACGCGCCCATCACTCCCCCGGCCAGCGCGCAGATGCTCTTGTCCCCGCGGCTTAAGCCCGGCCAGAGCGAGGGGCGGGCCCGGAAGTCGCGCGCGGCGCCCCGTTGCTAGGAGACGGGGCCTCCACACACCAGGCCGAGGGCTCCTCCCTCCTGGGTCCGCGCCCGCATCTGCGAATTCCGTCCTCATGTCGGACCAAGAGCCCGACGGCTTGCGGAGCACTTTTCCCTCTTACATGGCCGAGGGCGAGCGGCTTTACCTCTGCGGGGAGTTCTCCAAAGCCGCCCACAGCTTCAGCAACGTGAGTGGCGCCCTGAACCTACCCAGCACCCATCACCCATCACCGGTGACTGATAACGCCCAGGTCCTGACGATGCCCGGAGGACCCTATTGTTTCTGTTATTCATTTGTTGCTGATTGATGCTCCGTCGTGAGAGATAAGCCCCTGCTGAGCCAGTTTCTACCAATTCCCACTTGCGTCCTGCCTGATTTCTTAATACTCATTCTATGTGTTAACAGTGACCTCTTCTACTCTTTTGCTCAAATGTTTCGTGATTGACTGGCCTCCTTCTACAGAGCAGTCTCAGTTTGCCACCATTGGCCAGGAGATTGGCTGGGAGACTTCTTGCAGAAGTGAAGTCTCTGGCACACAGTTGCTCATGGAGGGTGGTCAGCAAATAGCTAACATTATTACACATCATCTTAGTGTAAATTGCTCCACCCGACCCTAAAGGGATTGAGTGCTGTTTTAGGATACCAGGCATACTGCTAAATACACTACAAGCCTATAGGGGAGGGACTACTGTTACTCCATTTTACAGAAAAGGAAACTGATAAAGAAGTTGAGTAACATGTCCAAGATCATTGAACTAGCAAGTGGCAGAGGAAGGATTCAACCTCAGGCACTCAGATTCCAGTGCTGAGTTGCTAACCACCAGAGGACACTACCTCATAAGTAAACTATTAGGTGTTCTTATGACAATTTCTTTTACAACAAATAGCCTACTTCTTATTCCCAATGAGTGGCAGAATAGTCCTCTAACCAGTCCCAAGACTATCCCTGAAATCACGCTTCTCAACTGCTACCCAGAATCTCTATTTCTTTGATCACCAACCAAACCCTAAAACCAGAACTAATTGACCAGATGGCCAACAACTCAGTTCAGGAGCCCTGCTCCCACCATTCTCCTCTTTCAGGATCATGTTCCATCCTGGAGAAGCTCAGGCAGAGAGCTTCTACCTTGGAGGGAAGATAGCTTTGGGTGAGAAGTGGCCTTTTTCCACGAAAGAAAGTAGCTACTTCCTCTTCCTGGAAAAGGAGGAAGGTCTTATCAAGGGGTGGATACAATCTGTTGCCTCAGGAAGGACAGTACTCCACAGACTATGGTAATGATCTCAAACAGAAAAAGAGAGGACATGGAGAGTAGAGGAAGCATTCTGCTCCCATTTTAGGGCCGAAATCACAATTTCAGTTTTGCTGGCATTTTAATCTTAATCCCCCCGAAAAGTGATTCATTCTCAATAAGCTATATAAAAACAGGGCTAGTAGAATGGATAACTCAAGTTGCAGGTTGTCCTAAAATCCATTTTGTTAGCCTTCAGAATGTATTTTGAGGGTACTGTGCAGCCGTTTCAGATTTGTGGATGCATTTGGTATGCACCAAACATCCTAAGATTCTATTGTCTGATGAACTTGAGGAATCTCAGACGTTCTGGGGTGGGGAGGCAGGATTCAGTATAACTACAGAGTAGAATATTCTCACATCTCAACTAGTGGTTTCCACAATAGCTTGTGATAAGACCTTGTTCAAGAAGAGCCACTTGCAGATAATCAAGTTGACTAAGCAAAGATAGATATTGTGCTGCTTTTGGTCTGATAAGATCCAAAGACCTGTTTGCTGCCCCGAGGAGTTCTCTTGAAACTCTGGCAGTGGGGTTTGGGCTGCTATTTCCAATCCACCTTCTACCTAGCCCTGCGTGGTACCTGTCAACCTGAGTGGTTCCTTTCTCAGGCTCTTCACCTTCAGAATGGAGATAAGAACTGCCTGGTTGCCCGCTCCAAGTGCTTTCTGAAGATGGGAGAGTTGGAGAAATCTCTGAAAGATGCTGAGGCTTCACTCCAGAGCGACCCGACTTTCTGCAAGGTATGGGTGTAAGACTCAATCTTGCTTTCACCACTGCCTTTGTCTGCAGCAGCCTCTGCTTAGAAGTCTTCATAGGTCATTGCCTAGCTCCCTGCCCCTGTATCCCAACCCTGACCCTCAACCCAGGACCCTCTCTCTGTTCCACCACACCTGAGTCCTGTAAGGCCTTGTTTGTCTACCTCGATTTGACTTCCTCTCATTTCAGGGGATTTTACAAAAGGCAGAAACCCTGTACACCATGGGAGACTTTGAGTTTGCCTTGGTATTCTATCATCGAGGCTATAAGCTGCGGCCTGATCGGGAATTCAAAGTTGGAATTCAGAAAGCCCAGGAAGCTATCAACAACTCAGTGGGAAGTGAGTGACCATGGGGTGTATACCTTTATTCAGCAAGTCTCTTGGAATCCTTGAGTTTGGAGGAAGGCCTGAGGTGCCTTGGGTGAGCAACCACCAGGAGGCCTGCAGGGCATCTCATGCTTGGATTTGACCGCTGCTAATTTCATTGAGGATTAGGAACTGTCTAGTAGGAGGACGAGTACCCGATCTGCTGCACTGCAATGTCTTGTTCTCCTAGAGCTGGATGAGAACGACTGTTTCACTAACCCCAAGCCAGATGAGGAGGCCTATTTTTGGCCTGGTGTCATAGGGTAGAATGGAATCTTGAGCCTAGTCTTCTCTAGCCTCTGGCTTCCTCCCTTAACACCTGTGCACCAAGGGCTGGCCTTACCATCAGCTCAGTGGCAGGGAGGAGGAGGAAGGAGAGCAAGAGCTTACCAGTGTGAGCACCAGAGTGTAGAAACAGCATGAAATCTGGCTGCCTTCAACTAGTGGGATCTGCCTAACTCCTACAAGAGAATTACAACAAACACCCTGTATCATTTGCCTGCCAGCCTGGCTCAGAGCCAGCTTTGCAACAACCCCCACCATCCTTCTGCCAAAGGCAGCCATTTCCACGTAAAAATATGTGATAGGTCATACCAGGGGTCTGGCCAACCTGAGTCCAAGTTTCTTGCAGGTCCTTCTTCGATTAAGCTGGAGAACAAAGGAGACCTCTCCTTCTTAAGCAAGCAGGCTGAGGTAAGGGTCCTGGTTCTGATGCCACCCCTCTAAGATAAGGCCACATGTGCACGAGGTGCACAGGTCTTAGTGGCTCTCTTGCTTGGGAGTGACTAGATTCTGCCCATCACAGGCAGCCATGAGATTCTGCTCCAGCTTTAGAGGGGCCTCGGGAGTCTAGCTATTCCTGGACCAGACACACTCCTTGAGTCTTGGCCCACAGGGAGGTCCTGCAGGAGGAGGAGTCTGGGATCACAGACTCTGGGGCCCTGGCTGGGTTCTCTATGCTCCCTGCTGAAGCTCTGTCAGGTGTTGCTCTGTCTTCCCAGAATATGAAAGCCCTGCAGAAGCTTCATCCTGTGAGACAGCTCTTACACCACCCCAAGAGAGAGTCCAAGCGGAAGGGCTCATTCAAGAGTGAGAGGACTGTTCGCCAACTCCTGGGCGAGCTCTACGTGGACAAGGAGTATCTGGAGAAGCTCCTCTTGGACGAAGGTTTCAGACACTTTGTTTGCAACAGGGAACGGAGCAAGAGGAATCTTGGGTGGATGCTCAATACACAAGGCAGAGGCAGAGCCTATCATATAATATTAACTGACGTGTTCCTATGGATGGGTTTTACTAGCATTCTCATTTTACAAATGAGGAAACTGAGGTGCAGAAAGGTTAAGTGGTATATGGCCATGCCACCCTGAACAAGCCCGATCCCATATGATCTCAAAAGCTAAGTAGGGTTGGGTCTGGTTAGCACTTGGATAGGAGACCACCTAGGACCACCTATTTTTATGCTGTAGGCATAAAAAATAATAAAAAATAAGGGATTGTCAGCTGACAAGGTCCTTGCGATCTGTGAGTCCAACCAAGGGTTGCCTCGCCCCCCCTCTGCCCCCGCCCTCCCCCCCCCAAAAGAAAGAAAAATAAAGGTTAAGTAAATCACCTGAGGTCATGTATAGGGAACCAGTGACACAACTTTCAGATTTGAATTCAGCAAGCTCAGTTTCAGAACCAGTGACCTTAAGCACATGGTACATGGGGAGGGAACACCAGAGATTTGGGTTCCTCTACCATCTCGGACCCTGAAGGGGCATCCCCTGAGCCATCAATCTGTACAAAGGACAGAATAATTCAGCTGGGAGGCACTACAAGGAGAATCCTAGGATGCTAATACTAGAATGTCCTGAACCTCATCTGGCCTAGCCCCTTCTTTTATAGATAAGGAAAGAGACCCTGCATGGGGAATAACTTGTCCAAGGTGACAAGCAAGCTAAGGGTGGAGTTGACATCAGAGCCCAGGCCTCCTAACCTCTGGTCCGACATTCTTTCCACCATGCTGTGCTGGTGGTGACAGGAAAGGTGATGGAGCCTTGAAATGAATGCCTCACATAAGCATGAGGGTTGGGAGTATTGCCATAGCTGATAAACCTGAGGAGGGGTCATCCTTGAATCAAATGTCTTTTCTCTATAACTGACTTTCAAAGTCATCTGCAGGATTCCCTGCAGGTCTGTGTCACAGGCAGCTTCATGGCTGGCACACCTCGGAAACAGGCCTGGATGCTTCCCTCCCCCCAAAAGAGCTTCTGTAGAGGGAAGGAGTGGCCTGACCATTGCCCCAGGTGGCCTTGCAACTTTGCTATCAGCTCTAATCTCTCTGTTCAGGCAGAGGGCAGCATGTGGACACACCCCTCCAGCTCCCAGCTTGCCAGGACCCTGGAGAATCACATGGCACTGGCAGCCTGGGCCGGGTCATGCACTTAGACTTTGTCTTCCCTGGGGACACAGCTTGAAATGGGGGAGCTCTGAAGGCTGGGGGCTGTTCACCAGCTGCCTCTTCTGTTAGCTCCTCATAGTTCGCCATAAGGGACCTATGATCTAAGCTCTGTATCATGGGAGTGCCTGAAATCATGGGGTTCTGGCCTCATGTGGGCCCAGACAGACCACTCTGTCACCCATGTGCTCTCGCTTTCCTGTTTCCACAACTCGAGGCAGATTCCACACAAGGGTACCCCACAGCAGGGACTCCAAGCCAAGAAGAGGTAGCTCCCTGCCACCTCTGTCCTGTTTGGTTCCTCCTCTCATTCTCCTCCACAGACCTGACTAAAGGCACCATCAAGTATGGCCTGACTGTGGAGGACCTCATCATGACGGGCATCAACTACCTGGACACCCGCAGCAACTTCTGGAGGCAGCAGAAGCCCATCTACGCCAGGGAGCGTGACCGGAAGCTAATGCAAGAGAAATGGCTGCGGGACCGCAAACGCCGTCCCTCGCAGACAGCCCGTTACATCCTCAAGAGCCTGGAGGACATCGACATGTGTGGGTGGCGTTCTAAGAGGGGTGGGGTCTTTTCCAGGTGGGGAGGGAGCCAACAGAGAAGCCTGAGCCCTCGGCTTCCCTGGACTGGGGACGGTTATGTGGGGGAGGGAGGTTCTCCCATCAGCCGTGAGGAAGCTACTTCCACCTCCACGTCCCCTCTTTTCCTTGCCAGTGCTGACCAGCGGCAGTGCTGAAGGGAGTCTTCAGAAAGCTGAGAAAGTGCTGAAGAAGGTGCTGGAATGGAACAAAGACGAGGTGCCCAACAAGGACGAACTGGTTGGCAACCTGTACAGCTGCATAGGGAATGCCCAGATCGAGCTGGGGCAGATGGTAGCAGCCCTGCAGAGCCACAGAAAGGACCTTGAGATCGCCAAGGAATAGTGAGTGCCTGGGGAGGCCGAGCAGCCAAGGCCCAGGGGCCTACAGAGGAGTGGGGCTGGGGCTAAATCTCAGCCCTTTGCCAGGGCTGCTGGTGGCTGACCTCCCATCTTCTGCCTTGCATGCCTCAGGTAGATCCCACAGAGGGAGGAGTCCCCTGCCCAGGACTGGGGGTAAGGGGCGGAACAAGACTGTCAGCTTTTTTTTTTGCCACAAAGAGGAGGGCAGCTCCAGACTCCAAACAGCTTCCAGTAATCTGGCTCTTAGGGACATTTTTATTCTTACACCATCCTGATAAGCATTCCTCAACCCCAGATGTGCCAGATGCCGCTAGCACTAGAAACACAGCCGTGACCAGACACAAAGGCCATTCCCCTGCAGGTGCCAAGGAGAAAGTGACATAGCGAGTCAACCACCACTATGATAAGTGTCATAAAGGAAAAGTACAGGACCCAGTACTATGAGAAGTATATCCCAGGAGGACATGGCTGGGCATTGGCAAACACACCCGGCCTGTGGGAAGGCCCTGAGACAGATGGGAGGAAGCCGAAGGCTGGAGAGCACAGAGTATTATTGCCAGAGGAAGAGTGGCTAAGAAGAGGCTGGACCAAGAGGGCAGGGCTTAGATCCAGCAGGGCCTTGGAAACCATGTGCTCTGGAGTTCGGCCCAACTAGGGTTCAGAATTGTACTTCCCAGCCATGGGACCTCAGGCAAGGCATTTGGTCTCTCTCAGCTTCAATGCCTCTTCTGTCAGATGGACATAATAGCTCCACCACGCAGAGTGCACATAAGGACGTCAGGACACTGCTGGGTATCCATGATAACAGTAATATCAGTTCTCCCAGGAACCAGCTCTTTCCAAACTTGACGGCCCACTCTCAGAGGTACCATGGCTTCCTGGGCATCTGGTTTGAACCTTTGGAATCATTTGTGACTTTCTCCTGCCCGGTTCCTACTTGTCCACAGTTCTGAGCCTCTTTCTGTCTCCCATCCTCCCATTTCCACTCATGGGTAGGCCCTTGGCTCTCTCTGCCTTCAGCTACTCCCACACATCACCCCCATGATGCACTGCTTTTTATCTGTCAACCCCCTTTCCCCGGCTGACAAACAGGTCTTGGCCCCGCATTGCCTGCAGGTTGAAACCAAATGCCTTTGTTTGACACTCAAGGCCTCCTCTGAACCTCGTCCTGCACAGCCCTCTGATGTCAGTCCTCCGCTCAGGTCAAACTGGATTTCCTGAACACTCCTGCCTCATGCCCTCTCCTCCTCACTCATCTGAGCTCTGCGTGCTGTTTATTTCCAGTTCGTTTCCCATCTGCCTCTACCATGCTGAGCAGGAGTACTACTCATTGGCCATGCTGGAAGTAGAAAACAAGCAAACAAACAACCAGCTGTGGAGACACCTGACTTTGACTTCTGGCTCTGGCACTCAGGAGCTGTGTGGATTTGACTAAGTTGCTTACGTTCTCAGTTTCCTCATCTCTAGTGATGGTATCATAGTATCAGCTCACGGGTTTTATGAGGATCAAATCGATATACATACACGCAGCACTTTGGATCCAGTTATATCATACACCCTGAAGGCACGTACGTCTTTACTTCTGGCCAGACTCCAGACTCCTGAGCCCCAGACCTGTATATCCAGCTAATTCCAAGGCATTTCCACTTGGAAGTTCCACCAGAACCCCAAATTTAACGTATCCAAAGTGGAATTCTTTATCTTCATCCCATACCTCTTGCTCCAGGATTCCCTACCCATGGGGATGGCACTGTTGGCCACTCATTCCCCAAGTAGCCGAGGTGGCCTCCCAGATGCCTCTCTCCCCTCACTGCTCACGCCCAGCCCGCCCATGTCCTGTCCATGCCTCCTCCTGCCCATCTCCTGGAGTACCTTCCCTCCTCGCTTCCCTCCCATGGTTCAGTCCAGACCCTCCTAGCTTCTTGCCTGTTTTCTCCGACCTGCATTTCCTGCAACTGAGCTGGCCCTTCTGTGGAAAACAAACCCTTGGTCAAGATAAAATTCAAGCGCAGTTCTGCCACCCTTCCTGGCCTGACTTGTCCTGATCTCTCTTGCCCAGCTCTTTCCAGGCCCATAGGCATCTGTGCCCCAGCCAAAACCCTGTGGCTCTGCTCCTGCTAGTCCCTAAATGGGACCACCTCCTCTTTCCTCAGCCCTTTCTTCATTAACTCCATTCTGCTCATCCTTCAAAATTTAAATAAGCAAAGCCTTTCATGCTCCTCAGCAGTGATAGAAATCCCTCCTCTATGCTCCCTCTCCATACTCCACGTGTATCCTGTTTACCCTGTTAGACTTTGGACTCTGGACAGAACTATTTTATATTCCCATTCTCCCAGCACCTGCCACAAGTGAACACGTAATAAATGTATGCTAAGTGACTAAGTAAACATAGGCATTCCTTAAACAAAGTTAGTTCCTTTTTAACATCCTCAAACAGGTCTCCTGTCTTGAGAGTTGGTCACTCTAATTAGCCACGAGCCTCCCTCTCTGCGCCCCCGCAAAAGAGCCTATCATCCTTGGAGGGGCACTTCAAATCCCAACTTGTCTAAGTAGCTTCTTGAATGGTCCCAGCCCTCATTTCTTTCTCCAAATACTCTATAGATGATTTGATTGCATACTTTTTCATTGCTATTATTACCTTGTTACATGTTGTGGTTATGAATAACATTATATCTTTTCATTCTTTCATTCATTAAACCATAACAGAGAACCCACTTTGGAAGGGGAAGCTGGCATCAGAGGTGCAGGTGCCTGAGAGCAGGAGGTGCGAAGTATGGCCTAGGGGCCTAAGGAGAAAGGCAGGCAGGAGCACTTCTGGGAGCTGAGGAGGATTTGGAGAGGATCAGAGAGTCAGCAAGGGGGATGAGGAAGAGGGAGAAGGACACCCTAGGCAGAGGGACATGGCAGGGTTGGAGGATTTGGGGAACTGCAGGTAGTGTGGCACGGCTGGGGGGTCAGGACCTGTGAGGAGTAGGTGGACCTGATACCGCTCTGAGGAGGAAGGACATTAACCTGAAGGTACAAAGGGCCAGTGAGTTTGATTTTAGGCAAGTACCCCAGCGTCGTACTTGATTCACAACCCTGTGGTGCTGAGCACAGAATTTAAAAGTCGCTCCCTTCCCTTCCCTGGGACCGTGCTGAGATGTTTGTCCTTCTGTGTATTTACCTACATATTTATATATGTCTGTACAGAGACTTTTAAAAACGAAAGCAACCCAATTCTCTGTTTTGTTTTTTGAAGAATGTGTCTTGGGAAGGGTTTCTTTCCTTGGCTGCCTAGAAAGGCATTTCAGCTCACGCAGGAATCTGCATCACTACGTCTTTGTGGGCGCTTAGGCTGCCCCGCTTCTTCCATACAAACAGTGCCGCAGTGGGACTCCACAGGTGTGTGTGAGTAGCTCTGTGGGTCAAGGAACAGCTTGGTCAGATGTGCATTTTAGGAAGACAGGCTGGCCACGTGGGGAGGCTGGATTAGAGGAGAGTTTCATGGGAGACATGGAAGCCTCTGGGTTGCAGGGTCTTGAGGGGCGCAAAGGAAATGGGAAAGGAGAGAATAAGAGAGGATTTCGTCAAGGGGTCTGGAATTGGGGAAGGTTTTCTTATTTCATTTGTTCGGAAGGAGGTCATTTTTAAGAGATAAGATTGTTCATATGGCAATGGCAGATAACTAATGTAGTGGGCGCAACTGTCTTTTTCTATATGGAAATCTCTCACTCTTTCCCAGAGACACATGAACACTGTACAGAATTTAAATAATGTGGATAAATTCCAAGTTTCCCTCATACTCTCGTTTCCCTTGGATAATCACCATTGATAGTTAGACTTAGCTTCTCTCCACTTTTAAAAATGGCCACTTTTTACTTATTTACTTATTTTTTTTGATAGTTTAAAACAAACACGCTTTTATTTTTTTACAGTTAGAAGTCTGGCGGTTAGAAGTCTGATGGCAGTTTCACTGGGCGAAAATCGAGGTGTTGGTAGGGCTGCATTCCCTCCAGAGGTGCTAGGGCAGAATCTGTTTCCTTGCCTTTTCCAGCTTCCTGAGCTGCGTTCATGGCCATCCTTGGCACCTGGCCTCTTCCTCCATTTTCAAAGCCAGAAGCACAAGTTCAGGCTTCAGGCCCACGTATTTATTCTGGAGCAATACATATAGTATACACTCCTGTCATCTGACTTTTTAACTTAATATATCCGGGACTTTTTTTCATTTACAAAAATTGCCAGTGTTAAGGCACCGATAATGTTTAGATTGCTTTCAAGTGTATTCCTGTCACATTATCTTCTTGGGGTAAATTTCTAAAAGGGAAATTACTAAATCAAAGGAACGTATTTGCAAGCTGTTGACTAATCATCCTCCAGAAATGTCCCAATAATGTTCACCCCAGTTCATGAGCATGAGAGGGCCTGCGTGTGTCAGCCTTGCCAACCTGAGTATGTTCCTCAAACTAGACCCTGAATCCGAGGCCAGGGCCCCTGTCTTTGACTTTTTTTCTGTTTTTCACTGTGCCTAGGATGGTGGATTTCTAGTGAACAAATTGTCATGATTCTTCCCCACAGTGACCTTCCTGATGCCAAGTCGAGAGCCCTTGACAACATTGGCAGGGTTTTTGCTAGAGTTGGGAAATTCCAGCAAGCCATTGACACGTGAGTGACTAAGTGCTGCCCCTTCACCTTGGAACCAGGACTTCACACTTTCACACCTGACTCCCAGCCTGGGGCCAGGATGCCAGGCGAGGAGGCATGAGAAGACAGAGTTTTGCTCCTGACTCTGCTAGGTGACTTTGGGCAAGCCACTTTGTAAACTCTGGGGCTTATCAGCTTAATTACTTAATTCACCAGAATCAGTATGTTCTCAAATCAGTATGTCCCAGTGACAAGAATCACCTGCAGCATTTGTTAGGCATGTGAATTACTGGGCCTCTTCCCTGGAAATTTTGATTCTAGTTCAGGTTGGAGCAAACGGATCTGTTTTCAACAACGACTCCAGGTGATCCTTATCTTGGGCCGATTCAGGAACTGTCAGACCAGTTGAGTCTGGGACCTCTTATGACACTATTCTCTGACTCTGCTGGTCAAGTGGGGTCAATGGAGCCTGAAATCCCTAGGTGGCCCAACTGCTGGGGCCAGTGACCTACTCCAACGGGGTGATTCAGCCCCAGGGAGACTTGGGGCAGGGCCTGCACTGGAAGAGCCAGCTCCTTGGGCTACTTAGTACAGAGGTAAATAAATTGTCCTTCCAGCCCTCATCTCTTGATTGAAATAGACTTGTTCACCTCTGCTACACTTCATTTGATTTTTTGAATCATCCCTGGTGTCCAAGTGCCCAAAGATAGAGGAACATGAGAGTTAGCCTGACCATTAGTATCTTTTTATAATAAAAAGTTTTCTAGTAAATATGTACTTATTATTAAAATATTAATTTGGAAAATACAGAAAAGTAGAAGAAAAATTATTTGGTGCCACCACCAAAAGACAAGTACTAATTCTAATCCTACTCATACTTTTATTGATATTTTGTTTTTTTTTTTTCATTCCAGTCATTTTTCTGTGTTGGTTTTCTCTGATAACATTTTTTCATAGTATCTTAAATATTATTTATATGTCGTTCAAATGCTGTTTCATAAACCTTATTTTCAATTGTATCGAATTCAGTCCCATAGATGTTCCAAAATAGCTTTGGTAGTTTTAAAAAATGTTAACGCTTCTTAGCTCCACCCCTGTAACTAAAAGAACTGGGTTAGAAAAAAGTTTTTATTCTGCCACCCAGTAATGGGTCTCGACCTCCTGTGGCTAAGTGTGGAGTTGAAGCTGACCTGCTTTTTCATGTCCCCAGGTGGGAGGAGAAGATCCCTTTGGCAAAAACCACCTTGGAGAAGACCTGGCTGTTCCATGAGATCGGTCGTTGCTACTTGGAGCTGGACCAGGCCTGGCAGGCTCAGAATTACGGAGAAAAGTCCCAGCAGTGTGCGGAAGAAGAAGGGGACATTGAGTGGCAGCTGAATGCCAGTGTTCTGGTGGCACAAGCGCAAGGTATGGGCTCAGAGAAGACACCTGGGCCACACCCAGGCTGGGAGTCCTGAGGGCTGAGCTTACCATCCCAGTGTGCCACTGCCCAGATTCATTCTCATTCTGAGTGGGGACCAACCCCCATTCTGACCAGCACATGGTAAGTGCCTACTTTGGGCTAAGCTCAATCAGGGCTTGGGGAGCCCTGAGAGCAGCCCCTGCCTGTAGGGAACTCAGCTGCAGACCAGCACAGCACCATGTCGTTGTCAAAACAATGCCACTTCTTCTTGCCTTGGGACTCTTTACCCTGGCTTTCTTGTATTTAATTACTCTGCAAGCCAATGCTGTAGGCATTATTGTCTTCATTTCATAGATGGGGAAACTGAGGCACTGAGTGGTTCAGCAGATTGCCCCAGGTCACACAAGAGAACTTTCTGGAGTGATTGACATGTTCTAAAGCTGGGTCATGGTGATCATTGTACAACTCTATACATAAAAATCATTGAACTATATACTTAGAAATGGGAACATATTATAATGTGTGAATCACATCTCAATCAAGTTGTTTGAAAAAAGAGCAAGGAATGAGGAGAAACAGATGAAATAAGACTGGCAATATTTTGATAATTTTTGAAGCTAGATGATGAGTAATGGGGGTTCATTATGTTATTCCTTCTACTTTTGTGTATTTTTGGAATATTTCATAATACAGTGTTAAAAAGAAAATGGCTTCAGGTGGTAGGCTGACAAGTGAGGGAGCCGGGACTAGAACCCAGTTCTGTATGACTCCAGAGCTCACGCTCTTTCTTTATTATTATTATCATTTATGCCTACAGCACCTGGTCTGCCTAGGTGGTCTCCCATCCAAGTACTAACCAGGCCCGACCCTGCTTAGCTTCTGCCATCAGACATCGGGCTTGTTCAGGGTGACATGGCCATAAACCATGGACTGTGGCTCCACTGGGGCACAAACCCAGGGCTTTCTGCATGTAAAGCAGACATGCTAACCGCTACACTATGGAACTACATCCCAGAGCCCAGGCACTTGATCGCTGTGCCAAGCTGCTGCTGTCCAGGGTACACAGCTGACCCCAGTGAAGGAGGAAATGTGCCTGGGTATAATGATCAGGGGCATAATCATTCGTTCATTTACTCATACCACAAATACTCACTTGGTGCCTTGTGGGCACCAACTTGGGCATATAGTACGGGGCAAAACTGTTAACAATTTCCTGCTCTCCTGTCTGAGGAAGTCACTTTTAAACAGAAACTTTAAAGATGAGAAAGCACCAGCTCTTTTAAGAGCTGAAAACAGAGATTTCCAGACAAAGGAACAGCATTTAGGAAGGTGGGCCTGAGTTGAGCCGATTTTAGAAGCTGAAGGAGGCCAGTGTCACCTGAAGCTCCTGGAGGCCAGGGCCATCTGGAGGGAGGAAGTTGGTGAAGGACCAGATCCACAGGCCTCGTGGGCCTCTTTCCAAATCATAGATTCCTGAAAGCATAGAGAAAACCACTGAAAGCTTTAAACCTAAAACACAGACAAGATTACTGTGGCTTTTCCTAGAAGTCTTTCCTGTTCTTAGGATGGCATTGTATAAGCCGAAGGGGAGACGAGATATACCCCTCAGGGCTGACATTATCCCAAGTCCACCTGAAGACTTATTACACCCTGAGGTCCTCAGGAAAACCAGGCTACTCACTGCCAGTCTCAGTGTCCCTGCTGTGGGGTTAAAAAAAAAAAATCAAATGCAGTAAATAGCCTGGGAGCCACTGAGTTCTAGAGGAAGCACAGCCTAGCAGACAGAACTTGGGCTCTGGGCCCTCCTGGCGCAGGTATCTTGGGCAAGTGCCACTCTGTGCCTCAGTTTCAGATGATTATGGTATCTACCTATAGGTTGGTGTGAAGATAAAAGGTAATACTTAAGCATGTAAGCACTGAGATCAGGACTCAGTAATACTCATCTCTTTCTTTCTAGCCTCTTGTAAGCTTCCCGTAAGTGTTTCTAACAGTGATGAGAAAAGTCTTTTGGGCTCAACAAAAATGTAGGTGTAAATGTGTGGATTTGTGCACACCCAGCAAGTGGTAAATCCTGCCACGTCCAGCACGGCTCTGGAAAATATACCTGGGTGGGAACGGTGGGAGATGAAGAAAAAGAAAGCTGGGATCAGGAGGTCCACTGTCCACTGATGGTGGAGCAGTGGCGCAGTTCTGTTTTTGCAAGCTGCTTTTATACAAGAACATACAATAGTTGGCATAAGCAGTTTCCCTTAAGCATAGCAACATACCTTATCATGACCTTCAGCTTGTTTGTCTGCCTGCAGCTACATTTGCACTATCTTGTTCTTAGAAGGAGTTTGCAGAGGCGAGGAAACCCTTGGTTGCCCTCGCAATCTGCAAAGACCTTATCAGCTTACAATCTGCTCTCCACAGATTTGCATGGAGTGGAGAAAGAAGAGGAAAACAGCTCCCAGAATCAAGATAACTTTGGGTTATCTTAAAAGATTCATTGAAATGAAAAGATTAGTCTTTCATGTTTTATTCTCTTAAATAAGCATTAAGACTCCTCTACAGACCTGCAGTGTCAGAACGACACCAATGTGCATTCAGAGTGCATTCAGGTCTTTCTTTTTAAATGTGTTTGAAAAAAAATGTATACGCCTACTTTCAGAATTACATTCGAATCACTTTTCCAATGGAGTAGTCTTTGGCAGTTTAGCTTGTGGACACAGGGCCCTCCTTTCCCCATGTATCCCAAGGCAGTTTGGGGGAGGCGGGTGGATCTTGGGTATATTCAATTATAAGAGAAAGCAGTGGTGTGTGAAGAAGCTGAAATGTGGGGTTCCCAGACCCTGGCTGATGAGTACTTTTCTCCTTTCTTCCCGAAATTAAGCTCTTTTTAAGGACAGTCAATCATTCCAGTGCCGGCTCCAGCACTAATTGGTGGCATGGGTGAAGCTTGGAGGAGCCACCTCATGTCTAGGTTCAGATTGCTCTGAAAGTTGGGCTCAAGGGAGCTGAGGTTCTAGCCCCTGCATCACCCAGCTCTTCCGTATTTTGTTTGGTCTTACCAGCATTCTTAAAACATTTTAGCAAAGATTTTTAAAATATGGAAACATATTTTTAAAATATGGAAACATATCTCCTGGAACAACCTAAAGATGAGGAAAGATGGAGTTGTCCCCCACCTTGGAGACACACGTGTGTGCAGTCTCCCTTCCCTCGTCGACCCCTTAGAATGGCCTAAGATCCAAGGTTCAGGTTCCCAGGTTCTGTCCTTAGTGGGGAGACAGCCCAAGAATGTGATGAAAAGGGTGGCGCTGGGCAGCTCCATGATGCTGTCTGAGGCCTGGGGCTGACTCCAGCTCACACAAGCTTCTAACTGACCCTGGGACTGGCCGGGCTGGCTGGGGGTTCCTGAGGGAGCTTGGCATCTTTAGGGCAGCCCAATCGTGCAATGTACAATGTCACCTCTACTTGTCTGTGTCTTCCCTTGCTCTCCAGTGAAGCTGAGAGACTTTGAGTCGGCCGTGAACAACTTTGAGAAGGCCTTGGAGAGGGCGAAGCTTGTCCACAACAACGAGGCACAGCAGGCCATCATCAGTGTGAGCCTTTGTCCCAAGCTGGGCCCTGGCTGCGGGGAGTGGGGCGGGTGGCGCCTCGGGCCCTTAGCCTTTACACTTGGCCACTCTGCAGACATGATCACCCACCACCTGCAGGGCACAGTCTAGGTAGGGGGCAGTGGCTTTCAAATGCTGACCGCTGCCATCGGTTTATATAGCAACCCAAAACACATATTTTTATTTGAAATAAAAACTAGAAAGTTTTAGAAAGCATACTTACCTTTACTATGTATGCTGATATTTCCTATTCTATTTTAGTTTTTAAAAAATTTTTTAATGCTAGTTGAGACCTACGTTGATTTTGGGATTTACAGCTTGAAAAATGCTGCCTTCTTCAGGAGACAGCAAGAAATACAGTACGATTGCCTCACTCATGGGCACTGCTCAATAAACAAACAGCCGCCGGCCCTGTGCAGCCATTTAGATTTCCATGAATCGAAAGTAAATGCAATTTAAAGTTCTGTTTCTCAGTTGCACTAGCCACATTTTTAGTGCTCCCTAGCTGCCTGTGGGTTGTGGGTACCATGTAGTGCAGATCTCAAGTATCCCCATTGTTGCAGAAGTTTCCGTTGGGTGGTGCTGGCCTAGACTATAAGCTTCAGAAGGCAGAGAACAGAGGTGAAGCCACTGCTCCCAGAGCCACTCCAGCCAGATGCTCAGCAGGGTCAGCACACTGACCTTGCAGATATACAGGCAGCTAAGCAGGAGCCTCCTGGTTACCTCAACTCCTGCTGCCGACGGACTGGACTGCTGTCCCTCAAGCTGTTCCATGTCTAAATCTCAGAGCCACCACCAGCACATGGCTAGACCCCAGTGAGCATCTGCTGGAGTGAATCAAACAGGGCTCTCATTCTCGAGAGCTTGGGGACAGCATGAAAGGCATGGCCTCAGGAACCACATTAGAGGCGCAGTAGACATTCAGAAAAGGGAGCAGGAACCCTGAGAAGTGACACCTCAAGGATGCTCCAGTTGGAGGTGGGCCTCATGCTGGCTTTGAAGGACAAGGACAGCAGGGTCTTACAGGCTGAGAGGATCTGTGGGAGACAGAAAAGAGATCCTGGCCTGGATCCAAGGGCTGGGTCACGATGACAGGGGGGTAGGGGCAAAGAACCCCAGACAGTTGATAGACCAGCTTCGACTTAAAGGGCTAGGATAGCAGAGAAGCCACCTGACCCACTCGGATTTTTAGGGGGCGATCTCGTAGTTTGTGGGGACAATGGTGAGGCTATTCCTTCCTTGTCATGGTGGAGAAATCACTCCCAAGTGACCCCACCATGTGGCAGTCCATGCCCTGCTTTCACCCAGCCCAGGGCAGCTGAGGCCTAGCACACTGCTGTCTTCTTTCTCTGTCGAGGGAGTCAGCTTTCCAAAGGTGCACCTTGCCTTTAAATCTGGCCTCCAGAGGCAAAGCACTCCCCTTCTTTGGTTCACAGTTGTGGGCTTTCCCATTTAATCCTCTTCCACATGGTCACCCTACAAATATCTGGAGAGATAGCATAGCAATTAAATTCAGTGAATATTTGCTGACCACAAGTCAGCCTGGGCTGTCCAGCCAAAAGGTGACAACTGTGATCCTGGCCATCAGGAACTTTGGTGTCAGCAGGAAGGTTAAAACAAAAACCACTTGTTTACACCCAGTGCAGTAGGGACCAGAGGATTCAGAGTGAGAGAGGCCCATTAAGGAGGGTTTGAGGTCGCTTGAAAGCTGGGCAGGATCTTGAAAGGTTTATAGGTAGAGAGAAGTACCTGTCAAGCCACATTGTCCCAGGGCCCTAAGTCAACTACTCATGGGGCCAGGTCCCTGACCTTTCACCCTCCTGAATTGGCATCTCCAGGCAGGAAAGTATACAGGGATGCAGGCCTGGTGGTCGTTCAGTAGATGGTTCTGAGTACCTACTGGTGCTCCGCCCCATGTAAGTCACAGGAAGAAGGCAGAGACTGCCTTCAAGATATTCATGGGATGAGTTCTAGGCCCCCCGGGGAAGCTGCAGGCCCCCTGGAGGCCCCTCTGAAGGCAGGCCAGCCTCCAGCTCCCCAAACCCAGGTGTGTGTCTGGGTTCCCTTCGGGGCTTGCTGCCTTGCTGCCTTGCTGTGTGCTTAGGGCCTTGTACTGTCTTTGCATTGGCTAAAGCCAAAAGCAGCTTTAGGTAAAAAAAAAGGTAGAATTTAGGAGACAGACACACCTCCCAAATACATGCTAAGCCCAAGGGAAATGCAGTTTGAGTTCCCTGCAGTCATGTAGTTCATATTGATTAGCCTGGGAAATTCTGAGTCCCTAGACTATCAACTAACCTCCAGGCAGAAGCCTCCAGAGGAGCCTGGAGCAAAGGAAAGGTCAGGGTTAGCGCAGAGCCCTGTCTGCTGGGGTGGGGACTTGGGTGAAAGGGGAGGTTAGGTGTCCAAAGAAATGTGGACAGTTTACTGGCTTCTCTACCACCATAGGCTTTGGACGATGCCAACAAGGGCATCGTTGGTGAGCTGAAGAAAACGAACTACAGGGACTTGATCAAAATGAAGAAAGAGAAAGGTAGGTTCCTCCAGCCCTTGAGAGGGCAGCTTTATAATTTTCCCCGTGCATTCTCTTCTGTCGGTCCCAGCTGCATTTTCCCTTGCTTCTCCAGGCCCAGGGCTTAGCATTGTTTACCACACATTGCGATTTCAGTGCCACCAGCAGCAGGAGAGGGAGGGGATCCAGCCCACCTGGGGCTGAGGTCCAAGTCCAGGCTGTCTGCCCTGGGAGCTCACTCCTGCATTTCTTCAATTAATTCATCAAATATTTGATGAACACTTGACATGCACCAGAAAGGTATATGATCTGGGGGAGACAGAGGCACGCAGTCCCTGCCCTGGAGGAGCCCACCACCCAGTGGGAAAGCGAGACTGTTGTCTGCGGGGTGGGTTCCTGCAGGCGAGCACTAAACCAGAGAACTGCTCTGCTGTGAGCACGAGTGAAGGCCTCTCTCTCTGCTTCAGGCTGCAAGGGGTGCCCAGGTCTGAGATGGAAGAGGGAGAACGTTTCTGGCAGGGAATAGTAGGAGCAAAGACAGAGGTGGAATGACAGTAACTTATACTTTGGGGGCTCTTCCTACATGCCAGGCGCTAAGTGAAGCATCAGACAGGATAATCTCATTCAGTCCTCCCCACCCTAGGAGGTAGGTACTGTTTGGGGGGCAACGGAGGCTGGGTGAGGTTGAATGATCTGCCCGGTCCACACAACAGCCTGACTCGGAACTACATCACACGTCATCTGCGGCAGAGGCTGTTTTTTGGAGCCAGCATAGATAGGGCAGGGGTGGGGCCAGGGGTAAAGATGAATACACCATATCAGACTCTCCCAAGGTCCCAGGGAGTAAGAGGACTTTGACGCCCCTCTCCCACTCCAGGTTCTCTGAAGGAAGTGAGGGGAGAGGAGGAAGCTCTAGCTGGGACCCTTAAACCTCACTGAGTCAGCAGGGATGGCCCCAGAGGAAATGGGTGGTAAGAGAAGCTGATCTTCCTATGAGCCAGGCACTCTTCTCAGGATTTTATACATACTGACTTATCGAATCCCTCAAAAGTAAAGTATTATTATTTGCTTGATTTTATGGATAACACAGAAGCAGAGGGGTTAAAGTCGCACAGTGGTTTTCTGTCTTGGGCAGCCTGGCTCAAGAACCCAGGCTTTTCCCACAGTTCTATGCTGTTCCTGGTGACAAGACAGCCTCTGTCTGCCCTTTTGTGGTGCCCTCCCCCAGCTGTACCGCAATGAAAGGGAGCAGGAGCTGGGACTCTGTGCACCCAAAAGGACATACCCTCCCCAAGCACCAAGGCCAAAGCCCTCTCAGATCCCGGCACAGGAGCAGGAACTGAGTGTGTGTGATTTATGGGCACCTGGGCAGCTCCTTTTATCCTGCACCTACCACACGGTGGACAGATACCCTCAGAGAGAGGCTCTGCCCTTGTCTCACATGACCATGCAGCTGCTTTCAGAAGCCACAGGGGCAAGAGACGTTAAGGGACACAGCTAGGAAACGGCAGATGCTCCAAGCAGCCTTCCTCATACCACCGTCCCCGACCTTGGCAAGCCACGTGCCGGGAAGGTGTCCTCCGAAAAACTTACTTGGGAAGGCCTCGCGGCCAGGCACTTCCCTTCCACAACAGCAGGCGGCAGCATTGCACATGTCTTCACCGCCCAAAGGCCGTCTCTTCCCAGCTGTGAACCAGGAGCCCCTGTGGACACCTTAGAGATTAGGGGCTTCCAGGAAGAGAACATAGAGGTGACTCAGGAGGGGACTTTTCTCTGTAGCTGGTAAAAACAGGGAGCAAGGGTCCCTCTGGCTGTAAAACAGCTCTCCAGCTGAACTTACCACTAGCAGTGTGCTCATACTTTTACAGGGAACCTCCCAACAAATGGTGAATGTGCTTCCCAGGGACAAAGAGAAATCCAAAATGAGGCTGCTGGAGAAAAGACCCCTTCTGTCTTTTCCCAGAACCTATGCTATTTCTCATAGGGAAAGAGAATGTGCTCTGGGGGCAGATGGTCCTGGGTTCAAATTCTGGCTCTGCATTTATTTATTTGCAGTGTGACCATGGGGTGTGATTTCTCTTTATCAATCTCAGGTCCCTTGACTGCAAATACTGTATTTTCCAAGACAACTGAATGGTATAAGCTGTGCAGCTCACATGATGCCTGGAACAGGGCTGGCACTCAGTAATGGATGATTCCCTTTCTCTCCTTTTGGAAAGAGGTGCTTCTCTTAGAAGCACAGCCCCACCCCACAGGCTGGGGTTCACCCAGGCCCAGAGCTAGACAAACTCTTACCTTTCTTCGCTCCTTTCTCTTGTTTTTCAGAAGAGGCTGCTGAATTGGACAATTCAGCTGTGATGGCAAGGGAGAAGGAAACACTGAGAAGACAGAGAGATGGACCTGAGAAGGTGATGAAGTATTGGGAAAGAAGGCACACTGACAGTGAGAAAGATACAGAAGATGAGTCGTCTAACGAAGCTCTGACGACCACAGAGAGTGGACAAGAAGAAGAGAGGCAGAGAAAAGTCGTAGAAAAAGTCAGCTCCTTAAGGAAAAGAGAACTGGGAGCCATGGGGAAAGATTCAGGAAATGTTCACAAGAAGCTGTCTGGAGAATTAGGCATAAGATCGGGAGAAGCAGGAAGGAAACTACCAGAAGTGAGCAGAAAGGAATCAAGAGAAATTTACAGGCGGCCTTCAGATCTGGACCAAAAATTCTTAGAAGATTTACATGGAAGGGAATCGGAAGGACTGAAGGAGAGACTTACAGAAGCTGGCAGAAGAGACTCGGAAGAACTGGGGAAAATAGAATTGGGAGAAATAGGAAAAATGACAACAGAAAATGCTGAAAAAATTGAAAAAGGTGAAAAGGAAGATGAATGAAGCCATTGTTCGTAGTTATTAGGATTGGTTGGCTGGTGCTCGCAGGGACCCTGGGGATTTTAGCAAACTAGACTTTCAAGTTGAGATTTTTTTTAATAAGAAAAAACGTGGCCTGGGTTCTACAGGTCATCTCTGCCTCTTCCTGTTACCGTTCTCCCTTTAAATATATGTATCTTTCACTCCTACAAACACTGAGTCTGTCATTTTGTCTCCTCGCCCCTACCTATTCTCAAAAGACCCTCAGAGAATGAATGACCTGGCACAGGGTACCAGTTCCCCAGTACAAGGAATTCTAACCTTCCCCTGACTGGGTGAGAAACACAGAGACCCTCAAACAAGGCCTGACCCAGAGTGTGATCAAGGTTATGAAGTATGGTACTCTTTCTCAGGCCCAGTCCAAGGACCTCATGGAAGACTGAGAAAGGTGCTAAGTAGAAAGGGTTTCAGGAAGGTGAAGAAACAGGTGAGCTCCAAGGAACCGGGACAACTTAAAGGGGGAAGAAAGAGAAAGGCCTGGGAATAGACGGCTGGCCATTGGTTCATCCTGCTGAGTACCTACTGTGTGCAGGGCACTGTGGGAGGCTCTACGGAAGAAATAATAATGGGACAGCCTCAGACATCACTCAGTGAGGGAGACCTACCCATAAACCCCGAAGCCCTGAAAGCAGAATGAAGTGAATGCTGGCACTGATAGGGGCACTGTTCTCCAGGAGCCCAGAGGAAGACCGAAGTTTCCTGCCCCAGAATCAGGAGTAGCCTAGGTCTAGGAGCTGTGGCTCACCTGCTGTGTCACCTCTGCCTGTACAGTCAAGTGAGCTAAGGCTCCCACGCTTGTGTCCTCCTTTTTAGAATGGTTATCTGCCTCAGGGGTTGCAGTGAGGATTGCAGGAGTGCTTGCTTAGCACAGCACTTGCTACACAGGGAGCTCTCCAAAATCTACTGGAGCTTTCAGGGGCTTCACAGAAGTGGTGGAGGGCTGAGCAGCTGCCTCAGGGGATGGGTTAGGCGTTTCACCGCGGTATTCATCCGTCCCTCCGGCCTGTGGTCGCGCCCCACAATTCCCGGCAGGGCTGGGCAGAGGCGGCGTTCAGGCTGGGACAGGGCCGGGGCTAGGCTGCGGGAAGTGAGCCAGTTTCAGTTGCCACTTCTCGCGAGGCGCCCCGAACAACTCGGTGAGCAAGATACACGGTCTCTTATCTCGCGACAGAAGCAACTTAATGCAAGCCAACACCCACGACGAAGGCAGCACCCGTGTTTTAACTAAAACGCGGAATCCGCCCTGCCCTTGCAGCGGCCCTGCCTCCCCCGCTCATCCTCAGCCCGGCGGGGGACCCTAGGGGCGGGGGCGGGGTGGGGGGAGGAAGGGTGACTGCGTTCCTCTTTAAGAGTTCATCATTGACACCTACAAGAAAAACAAAAAAAAGGGCAGAAAAGCTCCTCCCTTGGAGCCCCTAGCCTCCGGCCCGACAGGTGCGCGGCAGGTGCGCCCCCCGGCAGGATGCGGCGCCCGCGCCCCGGCTCCCGGCGCCCGCCCGAGTCCGGCGAGGCCCGGCCGCGCCTGCGCAGAGGGGCGCGCCCGGCCCGGCCCCTCCCGCCCGCGCCCCGCCCCGGCCAGGGGTCGGCTATGTAAGGGGGCCCCGGGAGGGCCGGCGACCTCGCTGGGCTCCGCGTCCCTCCGCGCAGGCGGGCGGCCCCGGAGAGCTGGTGCCCAGGAAGGCGGCCGCGGCGCCCCGTGCCCATCATGGTGAGCGGGCGCGGGCCGGGCCCCGGCGGGGCGGGAAGGGGAGAAGGGGGCCTCGGGGATGTTCGGAGGAAGTGGCATGCAAATGAGGCCCGGAGGTTCCGGAGTTGAGTCGGGTCGAGGCCTTTCGGGGCCGTTGGGTGCAGCCCGGAGGTAGGGGAGACGCCGGGCTGTGGGGGAGGGGACTCCGGACCTGCGGACCCGACGGGCCTGGACGGGCCGGGCCGGGCCTGTCCTCGCCCTCCCCTGCCCTAGGGCCCAGCTGGAGCTCGAACGCGGCTCTCTGGGCTGACGGGAGGTCGGGGCCGGGGCAGGAGGTTTGTTGGCGCGTTGACAACGTGTGGCCTTTAGCAGGCAGGAACACGCGCGGCCCGGAGAGGTGCTGCCGACACCCGGCAAAGTGAGTGGCAGGCCGAGCGGGACCCTGAGCGCGGTCGTCGGTACCGCCCAGTCCTGGAGCAGGCACAGAGCCAGGGCTCGGTGGCGGGGGGAGGCAGTGGCAGAGGAGGAGGTGGCGTGTGTGGGTGAATGAGGCGCTTTGTCTTGCGTTCTCTTTCCCTGCCCCCCACCAGCCCTTCTGTGGGACCATTGTCCCCCCTTTCCCGGACAAGAGAGTATTATCTGTTCCTGTCATTGTTGGGGGAAGGGAGGAAGTCTTTCCGTAATCCTTCTCCACTCCCACCCTCTTCTGCACACTCAGAGCCGGGGCACACTTGCCCAGACCTAAGACCCCTACCTCCACAGAAGTCATCCTGACCTAACAGGTGCTGAGGGTATAAGCTAGTCCTCCCTGCGCACACTTGCAGCGTATTTCTTTTAGAGGTGGCGGCAGTGGGTGATCCTGGGCACTACAGCTCTAACTAGAGGGCAAGCTCAGAGAAGTCTGCTCTCCATCCTCCACAACCAGAAGCAGTTGGTACCGGAGGACTGAGAAGGAAAGTCCACGGCTTGGAAGGCACCCACACTCCCAGGGTGCCTGTAAATCAGGGCGGGAGAGCTCCAGGCAGGGGTTGCCACTTAGAAAGAGGCCAGAGACAAGGCGGCAAGGTGGCCACAAGTGGCCTGACTGACATCTGCTCTTCCCCTCCTCACACAGAATAGAGGCTTCTCTCGAAAGAGCCACACATTCCTGCCTAAGATTTTCTTCCGCAAGATGTCATCCTCAGGGGCCAAGGACAAGCCTGAGCTGCAGTTTCCCTTCCTGCAGGACGAGGAGACGGTGGGCACGCTTCAAGAATGCAAGACGCTCTTCATTTTGCGTGGCCTGCCAGGGAGCGGCAAGTCCACTCTGGCACGGGTCATCACGGACAGGTACCGTGACAGCACCAAGATGGTGTCTGCCGATGCTTACAAGATTACCCCTGCTCGAGGAGCCTTCCCCAAGGAGTACGAGCAGCTGGACAAGGAATTGGCTGATTGCTGCCGCCGGGACATCCGAGTCCTTGTGCTGGATGACACCAACCATGAGCGGGAGCGGCTGGAGCAGCTCTTTGAAATGGCTGATCAGTACCAGTACCAGGTGGTGCTGGTGGAGCCCAAGACAGCATGGCGGCTGGACTGTGCCCAGCTTAAGGAGAAGAGCCAGTGGCAGCTGTCAGTCGATGAGCTAAAGAAGTTGAAGCCGGGGCTAGAGAAGGACTTCCTGCCACTCTACTTTGGCTGGTTCCTGACCAAGAAGAGTTCTGAGAGCCTCCGCAAAGCCGGCCAGACCTTCCTGGATGAGCTGGGGAACCACAAGGCCTTCAAGAAGGAGCTGCGACATTGTAGGTGGTGGGGCAGGTCAGGGGCAGTTAGCAGGGTACAAGGTGCTGCATGCGCAGGACCACAGTGTCATCAAAGCACTGGGAGCAAAGTGAGGAAACAGGTGGAAGCTCACCTGGCACAAGGCTGAGGTAGACTTGGGTAGTGAGAGCGCAGTGGGATATGGAGAGAGGCGCTTCCAGAGCACTTTGTCTCCCACTGCACCCTTCCTTCCTGTCCTCTTCTCCCCAATTCCCCTTTCCCAGCCTGAATCTAGACCACGGACCTGTCTTAGAAGTGGGAAAAACAAATAATTGTCATAACAGAAAATACGTCAGCATTTCTTATAGCCTTGGAGAATCTGGGTCAGTATTTTCAAATAACTTTTAGCAGCAGAACTGTTTTCTAAAATACTCGACAGAATCCTAAGCTGCAAAAACATTATAAGTAGGACTGTTGTGACTTCACTGGGGGGTGGGTGGTTCCTTGGCCTTGGGCTACCCATTGCACCTCCTGTCGCATCCCACAGCTCAGAGAAAAATGCCTTCCTTTTGCAGATGGGAAAACGGGCCCAGAAGGGATGTGAGGTTTGCCCAAAGCCATAGTGAGAGCCTGAACTCTTGTCGACTCCAGCAGGGTCTCCCCAGGGTTCTCTCCTGGCAAGGGCTGTTTGCTTCGGTGTAGTTAAGGAAAGACCCTGGTGGCCCTCACTCCTGCAGCGGCCTCCTGGGGATAGGGCACCTTCCACCTGTCCTTTTAACCCATTTCCAGTTTCCTTACATTTTAGGTTATCTTCATATTTGATAATCACCCCCTACCATGTTTCTTTGTGACGCTCAGAGGCAGATTTATGCCTGTATATGTTCTCAGAGAATTCTTTGCTTGGCTTCTAAAGCCTGAACACTGGGAAGCCAGGGAACAGTGCAGCCTGCAGTGCCACTGGCCAGGTGTGAGCCCTGTCCCTGTGAATAGCTTGAGAGGAAAGTGCAGTAGAGGTGGAGCTCCTGGTTAAAGCTGGTGGCTCTTCCCTGGAGAGTGACTGCCTCTTGAAAGTTGCTTTTACCATCAAAATCTGAAACCCTTTCCTGCCTGAGATACAGCAGGAGAAATGTACTGGGCCAAGAATAAGGCCAGCTCTCAGAGTAGTGGCTTCCCTCCTCCTGGAGATGAGCGACATCCTCACAGGAATTTGACTCTGGGAATAAACAGGGAAAACCGGTACCTCCAAAACTTAGTCTGGAAATTGAACTTACAGATACTCCACACCTTGTGTCTACCGGCCACACACCATCTTATCATATCCCAAGACCTGTTATATCCCAGGCTTTATATAGGCTTTCACCCACCAAACACGCTGGCAAGGTACACAGTATGGTGACTAGGTAACTTCTCACCCAGGTGAGCCCAAGTGAAATGGGGTGCTGTTGATAGTTAATAGTTACCCGAGTGGTTGTGGGGAAAATGGCTGGTCACCCTAATTGTTGTATTTGACTGACAGGTAAGGGTCGATCACTTGCCCCAGATCAAACAGCTTATAGGAGGGCTGTGATGTTAATTATGCTTTTTCCGGCTCCTTCCATTGTACCACATAGGTCCCAACCATCTTTTTCTTTCTTACTCAACTTTTCGTGACTTATATTGCCTACTCTTGGGTTGCAAGAGCCTTAGTTTTCAATTTGGGAAGAGATGTAAAAATCTGTGTAATTTAAGAATTTAAGCACCTTTTTATAGCTCTGAAGTTGCTATCAGTTTGACCAACTAATGAGTAAATGAGTTAGCTTAACGTCCTAATTTTTTCCCTCTGGGCCTTTTGGTGATTGACAGATGTTGGGATGCCCATGCTCTGCTCTCTTGCCCTGACCTCCCCACTCTCTTCACCCTGCAGTTATCTCTGGGGATGAGCCCAGGGAGAAGATCGACCTGGTCACCTACTTTGGGAAGAGACCCCCGGGCGTGCTGCACTGCACAACCAAGTTCTGTGACTACGGGAAGGCCACCGGGGCAGATGAGTACGCCCAGCAGGATGTGAGTGCTCCCCAGGGACGCCAGCTGAGGTGGGGATGAGGTTCTCGGGGTACGTCCTAGCCTAAGGCAGGGACCAGAAACCAGCTCAAGAAGAATGACATCTGCTCCAGCTCTCCCCTCTGGATGGCTTAGTTGCATAGACCTCAGGCGCCCTTTCTGGGGATCCTGCCCTGTGATGTCACCTGCCTGCACATTTGTCCCCAGGCCCGCCCACCAGTGCTGTTTCTTTCTTAAGGTTCATGGAGAATGCTTGTTGGCAACAGGCTCCTGCTCTGGCCTCTCTAAGCCTGCATTGTTTCAAATGCTAGGAGTCCCTTGTCCTCAGGGAACCTGGCACTCTGAGGTTCTGTCCCCAGGTTTGAGGCCTGGCCTTGCCCCAGAGTAGAGAATGTCCAGGGATAGTAAGGCTCATTGGCTTGGGTGTACCAGACCCTTCCTCACCTCACGGTTGGCGTCTTTGCCCACAGCCTCTGACATGATGATCTGTTGTCAGGCCATTCCTGACTCTGCACCCATTTCCTCCCACTTCGCTGTCTAGGCTAATGCAACCAGTTTACCTGTGGTCATCGGTGTCCCACTTGAATGGAAGCTCCCTGAGGGCATTTATTTTGGTTACCCTTGTATTCCTAGCACAGCTGCATGAAAGAATGTGTAACACCTTCCACTACCAGATCTCACCATTCATTGAGCAGTATGTGTTAAGTACCATTTACATGCTAGACACCACTGGGACAAATGATTATGGGTGAAAATAGAGAAGCTTCTAGAGGCGGATGAGGGAGATGGCATTTCTTAAAGAATCAGATACAACCAGATGTACATGTGCAATCAGATGTAAACCAGGGTGTCTAGAGATTTTGTTCAAAGGCATTTATTTCTCACCTTGCCCTGCATTCCAGCTTATGGCCTGGCTACCGGAGTGGCTGTTACCAGGGGAAGCCAAGTAGTAGTGACATAGCACTTATTATGTTCCCAACACTATTCCAAGCTCTTCACCCAGTCACTCCTTTAACTCTCATGTGGATGTGTCTGGTGTCACGGGTTCTAGTGTCAGCCCCATTCTATAGGTAAGCTAACGTGGAGAGGTTCAACAGCTTGCTCACAGCCCGTAGCTAGGCAGCTAGGAAGGGGGGTTCTGAACACAGGAAGTCTGGCTTTTAACCCCTACCTCTCTGGCACCTTCCTTTTTTTTTGCATCAGCCTGAACAGTGTCAGTGGAGACACGCCCAACACCATACAAGCTGCATGTCATGGATGTTTGCAGGTGACGTGCCTGTACCAAAGGGCTCTGCTCCAGAGTGCTCACTTGTTGGACGCACCCTTGGCAGCTGTCCTCTCTGGAGGCCACAACCTCTAATGTGGTCCTCTCATGCTCTCTCTCCATAGGTGGTAAAGAAGTCTTACTGCAAGGCCTTCACGCTGACCATTTCTGCTCTCTTTGTGACGCCCAAGACGACAGGAGCCCAGGTAGAGCTGAGTGAGCAGGAGCTGCTGCTGTGGCCAAGTGATGTGGATAAGCTGTCTCTCTCTGACAGCCTGCCCCGGGGGAGCCGCGCTCACATCACCCTAGGCTGCGCAGGTGACGTGGAGCCTGTGCAGACCGGCATTGACCTCCTGGAGATTGTGCGGCAGGAGAAGGGGGGCAGCAGAGGTGAGGAGGTGGGTGAGCTAACCCGAGGCAAGCTCTTCTCCATGGGCAATGGGCGCTGGATGCTGAACCTGGCCAAGAAGCTGAAGGTCAGGGCCATCTTCACGGGCTACTACGGGAAGGGCATACCTGTGCCCACGCACGGCAGCCGCAAGGGGGGTGTCTTTCAGTCCTGCACCATCAACTGAGTGTTCTCACCACCCCGTGCCCCTCGCTCTTTAGAAGGGATGGAGGGAGGAGGAAACACGCCCTCTACTTGATCTTTGTTTTAAGATTTTTTTACTCAAAATTAACCTTCCTATAACTTTTTAAAAACTTGTAAAATAACTGCCTCTTTTTTCCTACCAGCCCCCTTTCCCTCTAACACTCAAGTTTTCAACAAGGTGGGTGGGCAAGTGCCATTCAGGAACCTGGACCAAAGCTGATGAGGCTGGGTGAGCTGGGCCTGGAGCTGCAGCCACAACCCCGAGCCCTACTTTCAGTTACTGGTGCCCCTAGCGCAAGTCCAAGTCCACTGCCCTGCCCAGAGCTGGCCGTTGGGAGAGACACCTCAGAGCTACACATTGCCCATGGGGTGGTCACCATGGCCACGGAACACGGGGTGGATGTGAAGGGGAGGGTCCCTGGGCTTTGATCCCATTTCTTGATCAGTGTAGCTCCAAGAAAAGCTGGGGCTGTTTACCAGGGTAGAAAAAGATCTGTCTCCTACTTTGGGTCCTAAGTACCTATCTCCCCTTCACTCTGTAACTAGGTAACAATTTGATAATTAGGAAAGAAAACAGAACAGTAAGCGGCAGCCACATCCCAGGCTGGCTGCTGGCCTTACTCCAGGAAGGAAATGGGGTGGCCATCCTTTCCAGCGGTGTGACTGCCATGTGGATGGGAGACCGAGGCCAGAGACAGTGCCTCAGTGGGGAAGCTCCAGTCTTGCAGTCTGCCCAGCCCATCCTGCCTCCTTGGTGCCTCTGGAGGCCTGTGTGCCTCCTCTGAACGGGGCTGGTGGGTACTAAGAGCCAATGGAGTAGACTCCTGGCTGTTAAGGGCTAAGCCTCAACTGGGAATGGGTTTTTAATACAGCAAATTGGGTTGTGGTTCCTGAGGTGTGGTTCCCTCCACTGTCCTCTGCTCAGTAACAGGGCCTTGCTAATTAGGTTGTCACTCAACAAAAATGCTTGGGATTTGAGTTACTATCCTGGCTTTGCCCAACCTCAGAAACTTGTAAGACTGATGAAATAAATCATGTTAACCTAGCTGTGCAGTCTTTCTCACCCTTCTGTGCCCAGCTCATCTTCCCTGGGGCAATGGCTGGGTGTGTTAGGACTGGCTTTGTCTCACAGCTTGGGGCCATCGGTCCTGTCTCCCCGCTGCTGGCTGGGCACAGCTGTGGCAAGTTTGGGCAGCTGAACAGTGCTGGCTTTCATAGGAAGGCAGAAAGGAGAGAGGCTGGTCTTAGATGCACACAGAAAGTGGGAGTTGGCTGGGTATGAGGAACGGGGAGCATAGAGCTTCTCGTCCCCCATTAACTCCTAAAACAGGCCCACAGGTGTGCCCAGCCAGTCCAATCAGATTTCTCAGAGAAACAAGACTCCTAACTCCTAGGATGGGTTACCCCATTTGTCTAGGAAGGCTACCCTCAGGTCACTGCTGCTTCAAACACAAGGGAAGACCTGACAGAGTCTCTTCCAGCCAACAAGGGCCTGGATGGCTACACAGAGAACTTCCCAGGCCTAACTCAGTCATCACTTCACTGTGGCCTTGGCACCAAAGGGGGAGGACTGGAAAGAAAAGAGCAGGGGCTCTGAAGGAAGAGAAAGCATACAATCTACTGAGTTCAAGGTCTTGCCCCACCATTTCTACCACCAAAACACCAAAAACTTAAGTTTCAGCTCAAACCTGTAGTGTCTGCCTGGAATCCCAATAAGATTCCTCACCATGAACACTAAGCTTGACCGGAACACCATGCTATACGCCACTGCTTCCCAGCTTGCCTCCCATGTAGAACAGGACACCAGTAGAAAAGCGAGGGCATTTGCAAAGAGTGGTGTTTCCAAGTGTGAGCTGATGTCAGGGTGGGCCCAGGGCCTACTCAGCACTCACATGCTAAAAATAGGCTTGGGAGAGGCAGCCAGCACCCACCTGCCACCAGGCTGGGGGTGCCCACATCCTGTGGGGAACCACACTGAGCCTAAAATGAGCTCTGACCGACTCTGGAGTGACACAAAGTAGCTGCCAGAGCAAAGTGCCAGAAAGGGTCAAAACATTTTATTCTCTTAATTTTTTTCTTTTTTAATAAAGTTAAACAGTAAAACAAAAATTCACAAGCTGCCTCCCTGTACACCCCCCACCTCCCTCCCCTACCCGCAGTTTTCGGTGTTGGCTCCCTTTCCTTCACCCACTCACAGATACAGGGCATCCAACTGAGAAAACGAAACTGCTCTAAGTACATGGAGACATGATGAAGGGAGGAGGTGAATTGTGTCCACATTCAAGGTTAAATTGAGCAAGTCTGCATTTTCTGGGTTCTGGATGGTTTCATTAGCCAAATTGAAAAAAGAAATTCCCTGGACCAGATGCTGTAAAGGAAAGACGGGCTTGTTAGTTGATTCTGGGTTTTCTAGGGAAGATCACTTTGCTCTCTGATAATGGGAAAGTCTCCAAGGACTGGTTCAGACTTGGAGAAAAGCATCTACGGTATCAAGCAGCCTGAGCCCTGGGGTGTGAGGAGCGCGTGAGCATGTGTGTGTAGCTTCTAACACCTTCTCCCATGCAGAGAAGCCTGGGTACTAGGCAGCTTAATAATGCCTCCCTGACCCTGTGGAGGTTTGGCACTAATGGTCCCAAGGCAAGATGTGCCCAGGACACTCCCTCCATCCTCACTCAGCGATACCTGAGTGGACAGAGAGGCCCTGCTAGATGCGAATTCAGCTGCCTCCACTCATGAAACCCACTGCCTAAATGGAGAGTCGTGGTGTCAGCTTGTGACCTGGGAACTCCCAAGAACAGCAGACATACCCACCTTCAAAGCTGAAACCCCCAGGACCACCGAAGAAGGCCTTGAAGATATTGTTTGCATCAAAATCTGTGGAGCAAGGTGAGAAATAGGGAAGGAACAAGGTGAAAAAAACTGAAGGGGAACTTATGACACTGAGATTGGGTCTCCAAAGCATTCTTTCCCAAATTGTACCATTTTCTTCCTTTCCCCAAACTTTAGACTAGAGGTGAGCAAATCTGCCTTGCCCCATGCGAACCTTCCCACTCGATCCTCCTCCTAGGGTATGTTCCCTTCTCCTTCCAAGTGCAGTCCCAAAGGGAAACATTCTTTGCCTCAACTTACATTGCTAGCCCTCTCCTCCACAACTGGGAGTGCCAACCGCACTGCAGACACAGACTTTCCCCACATGCCCCATAATGCTGCAGCTGCTAATGAAAAGGCTGAAATTTATCACATGCTATCAAGAATATAACACCTATTATTTATTGTACCTGTTTGATTCTATGCTGTCTAGACTATAAGCCAGAAAAAAAGCTGAGGTTTATTAAAGCACTTACTATGTACCAATCATAGCACTGGGTATTTACATTATATCATTTAATCCTAATAATAGTCTGTCAGGTATTATTCTCCATTTATACTCAACAGGACCTAAGTAGGGAGTTCAAATAACTTACCCAACAGTGTGTGGCCAGTAAAAGCAACAGAACTGAAAATTCCAACTCCTTTCTGACTCTTAACATTGTACCCTTGTCACCAGGCCACAGCAGGTCTGATGTCCCTATCTGGCATGACCACCTAAGTTATCCAGAAAGATTTACTTCTACCAGCTGATCTATGTCCCAAAGTGAATTCTTTGCTAGCATATCTGTTCACCTTCCTGGGTCCTCTCACTCAGTGAATGGCCCCATGGAGTCAGCTATGCCAAAGCCACTCTCGTCTCAGTCATTGCCTTCTCCCAACACATTCAGCAACAAAACTCCTGCTGAGTCCACTATTTCCCAACTGCCCTCCAGTCCTTTCCTATCTACTATATCTTCCCTCCACTGCTATACTCTTCTCCTTCCAAACCACTTCTGACTGCCATCACAAATGTATTTCTGGAGCCTAAATCTGGTCCATAGCTCTCCTACTGAAAACCCCTCAATAGCTTTCAATTGCGTATAGCTCTTCTCAACTGCTGGGTAGAGCAGTGTTTATTATTGGTAAACCTGGGTTTTAAAAATACACACCCCATCTGGAATGGAGAGATCAGGGTTACCTATATATCAATCTTATTTTAAATTCCAACATTTAAACATTTTCTTAGTGAAGGAGAAAGGGTTGGCATGAGAGCTAGGCATGGTTCAGGGCCTCTTACCTCTGAGCGAGCTCACAGTGAGCAGTAATACTGACAGCTGTGCTTTATGTTATTCTAAGTCTTTGAGGGAAATTAAAATCTCTGAGGACTTACAGGAATGTGTGGTGCACACAAATGTCAGCAGACATTTTACAGTGGGAGACTAAAGATCTTCCATCCAATAGGAAAATCCCATATTCCTTACTCCAGCCCCTGAGGCCTTCTGAGGTTTACTCCAGCTCTTTCTGACCTCATCTTTCCTCACTGCCTGCCTTGAGCACCCTCTATCCTAGACTAAGCCCCTTGCAGTTCCTAAGGGTGCTATGTTATTCTGTACTTCCATGCTAGTGCTTACTCCTTGGGACCTATTCTGCATCCGGGGTACCTTGCTACACCTGATTGTACTCATTGGATTCTATGTCTGTTAGATCAGGGGTCAGATTTGGTCCATGGGCTAGAGTCTGCAAATCCCCAGACTGGGTTCCTGGAAGTCAGGGAGCCTATTTGATTCATCTTTGTTATTCCCAGCACTCAACACAGTGCCTCATGCATCACAGATCTTCATGAAGGGTGCACTTTATGAGTCACTGTGTCACTGGGTGATGACATAGACTCTCCCTCTGGGGTGTCTTTAGAAATAATTCTAGTATTCCACAGTTGTCAGATTCATCCCAGGCTGCAGCAATCAACTCACCACCCATGTTCATGCCCTCCTCATCTAGGTCCTGTCCACTGTCATAGCGAGTCTTTTTCTTAGGATCAGAGAGGATGGTAAAAGCTTCCCCAACTTCCTTGAACTTTTTCTCCTCTTCCTTCTGAACTTCGGCACTGGCTCCACTGTGCCGATCTAAACAGGAGGGGTACAGGAAGAAACTGTCTCAGAGTCTCAAGAATACAAAGTTGAAGCGAAAAACCATATTATGTCTGACTTTAGAATTCGGTACTTCCCAAGGTCTGGGGGCTACTGAGCTTGGCAAGACTTTCTTCCCAGATGAAGAGCCTCTCTGAAGCTTTCATTCTGGACTGAGTCTGGTAGTGGGCTAGCCTGGCTTGCTGTTTCCACGGGGTTTCCGCTCCCTACCGCTCTACCTGGATGGTGCATCAAGGCCCGTTTCCGATATGCTTTCTTGATCTCATCCTCAGAGGCATTCTTGTCCACTCCCAGAATCTTATAGTAATCTTTTCTCTTACTCTTCTTCAGTTCCAGCTGTGCATTTTTCAGGAGCTGTTTGTGTTCTAGAGGGAGACATCTAGCATCAAGGACAACTCTGATTCTCGCTTCCCTTACCAGGTCCCAGCCCAGATGGCTCTGGCGTCGGAAGCCTTGTTAACCACACCAGGGGCTTTTATGTCGGTATTTTTCCTGGAGATTAAAAAAATCTACTCATACTTAGGTTCTTCACATCAGCCTCATCACACAGAAAAGGAAGTAAAAGTGACAGGGAGAATTTGGGACCAGAATATAGGTGCCTCGTCCCGCACTCAGGCTCTCTGTTCACTTCTTCCTGGCTGTCAAATCAGCTCCAGCTTCAACCCTGACCCCTGAATCAAACTTTGCCAGTGTCCAGTTTTAGGGCCTACAAGTAAGACCACACAGTTCCCTGAGAAAACATGCCCCCAAACACCTTTACCTTTTGTTTTCTCTGTCTGATAAACTTTTTCATAGTCCCGCACTGCTTCTTCATACTGTTCTGTGTCCATGTAACTGAGAAGAAAATACAAAACAGTGGAGTGACATAAATAGCAATAGCCTTCAGTATAACTCTAGGGGAAGTGGTATGGCTCGAACAAGATACACAGACTTTTGGTTGAGGTGCTTCATGAAACAGGAGTCCTTAAGCTAGCTGTGAGAAAAATTAACTACCAGTTGCTCAAGAAGAAAAGAGATAGGTCTCATGCCATTTACACACAACGAGCAAAGTGATATTCTGCTCTGAGCAGAAAGCAATCAAGAGGAGTCAATTCCTTCTGATTTCACAAACAGCCACCAAGAGGCATCTGGCCTGCCCTAGGAAAGACAATGTGAAGATACCTACTTGATTACTTGGGACTGAAACACACAAGAAAAATTATCAAGTGAGATAAATGGTATGGAAGAGCTTTGGAACCTACAGTGCCATAAACATGCAGGGCCAGCTCCAATCCAGAATAGAAGTGGGATTAGTGAGCCACTAAAAGGATCTGTGTCAAGGTGGCGACTACTGGCAAATGCTTCCATTAAGACCAACCTGAGAGATGCAGGTGAGACAGAAAATGACACTCTAAACTTAACAGGCTTGATGCATTTTGATTACACAGATGAAAGGAGGGGCCTTGGCCCAAGATGGGAGGAATCTAGCTTGATAGGCTGATTACCAGACCTTTTAAGTCTCTTCCACGGAAGCAAAGTGGCATCTTCCCTGTGCTGATAAGATCAATGGCACCAAACTGGCCTACTAATTAAACAGACCATGGTAGGAGTTCCAGAAACAGACACCATCAGCTGGGGAGTAGGAAGTGACCATTTGGTGCAGCCAACTGCTACACAAGAGAGATTCACTTTACTCCACTGCTCCCACACAGGCCCATCTTCACAAATACCAGCGCCCCACCACGCTCAGAGGCAAGGACAGGGGAATGCTGCTGATGTGGCTGGCCAATGGGAAGCCCAACATCTGTGGCATTTTTGATTTTCTGGCAACGTCTTGATTCACACAACTTTTAAAAAATGATAAAACCATACTCTGCAGACACAGGGCACAAATGCTACTAACTCGGAGAACCCATTTACACAATGAAGTATAATATAAACTGAAGTAAAAGAAAATTGGTAACTGATAGCCCTGGGTGTAGAATGATCTGACAAGCAAGCAACCTTGATGAACTTTCCAGGCCCATATATAATGCATTCACCAAATTTATAGTGACTTGCATTTTTATTTCATATTAAAAAAAAATATTAAGACATCCTTATATTAAAAATTTTTTTCTAAAGTTGAAGAAAAAGTAGAAAACTAAGAACTTTAGGGAAAATGGAAAACTCCAGCCCATGATGAGAGATCTAGCAAAGATCTGACATCTTCTCCACTTTAAGGGTAAGTTGAGGCAGACTGGGGTAGCAGTCAGGCCTCTGGTAAGGCTCTGGTGTGAGATACTTCATTTTTAATTTTTCCAAGCATCATACATTCATTCAATAAAACATTTCTTGAGTGAGCACCTACTATGTGCCAAGCACTGTGCCAAGTTAGAGCAAAAGTGTACAACACAAAACAAAATCTCCAAAGGAAATGAATTTAAACTTTAACAAAAGCAATTTGGGTCAGGCATCAGAAGAAACTTACTGACCGTGAGGGCCGTAAGACACAGGCATGGGAGACTGAGGGAGCTTGTGCAATCTCCTCCGCTGGAGGTCTATAAAGATAGTCTAGGGCTGGAACAATCCCACCTAGAGGCAGGGGGAAGGACCAAATGACCTCACAACATCCCCGAGTCTGCTTCATCATCCGTAATGCAACACCCCTGGTGGGCCAGCAGCAACTCCCTCTTCCCCGCACCCACTAGAGGCACTCACCACTGAGCTCTTCTCAAGTAGGCTTTTATATAAGTGTCATCGAGCTTCACTGCATTTGTGCAGTCTTCTATTGCATCATCTAGTTTCCTAAGCTTCAGGAGAGAGAGAGCAGTCATACTTCACATCATGGTGATTGAAGGAGCCCAGAAGCTGTGAGCATGGCTTCAAAATTCTAAGATCAGTCTTGCTGACTCCCTGTCACACTTGTTCTTGGTCACCGGGAAAACCAGTATTCTCAGAGGGCTAAGGACACCAAATTCAAAACTGGTTTCTTTTCTAAGTAATGGAAGCCAGGCACACTTATCTGCAAAGATAAAACCACTTCAACCATTCCAGGTTAGTGTCCAACCAAGATGTGGAAATAGTAAGGGTGGTTCCTGCTCTCCATTCTTCCAGAGGTCAATTAAAGGGATCAGGATTACTGGAATTTTTAACTATTGGAACTCTGCAAGGGCAAGGAGCCTACTATGCTTTCTTATACTGTAGCACCACAGGGGCACTCAGGCTATTTTCAACTGGGCTTAGTGACCATCAGTTATGCTTAAGAAAAAAAAAACACACCTGTCTCATACTCTCAATTCTTTTAAATTACCCTTAAAAAAAGAAATAATCATTCATTTAGGCAAAAAGCAGCAATAGTTGCTGAAAGCAATTATTCCAAAGCTTCTGGTCATTCTCACGGAGGAAAGTGATCTTGGGAAAGAATAGGTGGGAATATCCTTTCAAAATGTCCTCAAGTGCCCCTAAATTCCACAGAAAATATAAAGCTTGCTTTACAAGAGGAAGTTCCTAACAAGCTGAGATACCAACCAAAACAACTTTCTCTCCCATTATCTGGTTTATCCTCATTCTGATTTCCCAGTCCTCTTCCACATCCCTTAAAGATATCTCCATAGGCCCAAGACCCAGACCAAGTGCTTACCTTGGAATTAACCGTACCCCGATTACAGTAGAGTTTAGCATTTGTTTTTATATTGTTGGGGTCTATCCCCAGGGCTTCTGTGTACAGTTCATATGCTAGCTTGTAATTTCCTTCTTTAAAGGCTTTATTCCCGTCTTCTTTCTTTGCTTTAAGGGCTTTAGCATTCTACAGAGAAAAGTAAGGGGCGGTCAGTTCACATTCAGAAAGCCTCAGACTACTGCAGAGAGAGGCCAGAGTCAATTTTCAACTTCTTAGATTCCAGTGGTTTAGCATCAGACAGTGTCCCCAACCCGCTCCTCCACCCTCTGGGCTACAAAGTACCAAAGAGGCCTGTGCTTCCCAGGGTTTACCTCTATTCCCCAGGACAAGCATTACTACCTTTTCTCCATTAAAGGAAGAACAAAAGAAAAACACTCAGGACATTAAAAGAATCTGACCTTATCTGATCACATTTACCTTTCGGAAATTAAAAGTCGTCCTGAAATCATTTCTAATGAAAGGATCAAGCACCCTGGGCAAGGCAGAAGAGAGGCTATCATATTCCTTGTGATTTTAAAACCTTCCATTTCAACTCTCTTAAAGGCTCAAAATGGAAGTTTTCTTTCGCACCCAGATCTGGTACCTAGAACTTACTCTGCAAGCAATGCAAGCCTTTTCGTGGTCGGGAGCCATCCTGAGAGCCTGTACAAAAAACTGAACCGCCTTCTCAATACAATCTTCATAATAAAGGCAAAGACCTCGTACATACAGAGCATCAGCATTGGTGGAATCCATTCGTAAAATGTCACTGCAATAGTCAGAAAAGGGGCACATTCAGCTGTGGTTTGGATCTCCCTACCTTTACTGTAACTTGTGGCCAAGTTTTTTCTTGACCATGTGTTTAGTATGGAAAGTATCTAAAGGTAGACAGATTACCAAGAATTCTTCCCAAACTTTCCTCAAATAAACCACCTATATTTATCTTTAATATACTTCTAGTGTCTCACAGTCATTATTAGAATAGGGATTGGCAAACGATAGCCCACAGAGCCAAATCCTGCCTGCCACCAGTTTTGTAAATAAAATCTGACTAAGAGCCACATCATTTGTCTATTATCTATGGATGCTTTTGCATTATAATGGCAGAGTTGAATAGTTGCAATGGAGATCAAATGTCCTGGAAAACCTAAAATATTTACTATCTAGCCCTTTACGATTTGCAAACCTGTGGAAAAGACAGAAAAGGAGATTTAAAAAATAAAAATAAATTCACACATCTGTTCTTTCACATACAGCTCAAGTACCTACTATACTCCTATATTCCCTATGGGTTTTCAAATCCAGTCTCATCTTTGGCTTTAAGTCCCAGGAAGGTCTGATCAGCCCTACCTACAGGACATATAGTAGCTCCTGCAGTAAAGAGCTACCAAATAGCACCCATCCAGTGGAATCTGGCATTTCACTGCAGAACATGCCTGACTTTATACCTGGCCACAGATTGTGCTTCTGGATAACGACCCAGCATTGCTAAACATTCTGCTTTGAGGATTTTGAAGCGATGGCAGGCAGGGGCAAATTCTAGGGCACGGTCCATGCAGAAAACCACCTATAGGGAGGAAGAAAGCAAATAAGGCTCTTCATCCTGGACTCCAGAAATGTCTTCATTTAAGTCTGGTCACAGGCAACAGACAGATTCAAAGGAGAGTAATATCAGGGTTTAAGAACATACTTAACTCATCTGATTAAACCACTGAAATGATGACAGCAAACATTTACTGAGTATTTTATATGTTAATCCATTTGATGCTCACACAATTTTATAATAGGTAATATTACCTTTATTTTACTGATGAGAAAACTAAAGCACAGAGATCAAGTAACTTGTTCAAGGTTATCAAAGCTAGTAAGTTGATAGAAACAGGATTTGAACTTAGACGTGAAGACTCCAGAGCCTATAACATTAATTGCCATGCTAAGCTGCCTCCATGGTGAAGCATATCCACAAAGACTATGATCAAAACTCACAATCTTCTACTGTGGAAAGTGTTATTTGCCACTTTGCATAATTCACACACTAGCCTAGTAAGAAAAGGAGTACCAAAAATAATTTGGTATGGAATCATTGCTCTCTATGTTACTGAAAATGCTCGCACTCCTCACCTCCCTGTGCCAATGAGCCTCACATCTCAGAGTATCCTGCTGGCTACTCTTCCACTTTTGTGTTAGTACAGAAATATACCAATAAGACAATTATTTTAAATAGTCCTAAATAGACTATAGCAGGTTACCATGCTATACTCAACATGGTGCTATCCAAACCAAAAGCCAAGTCTGTCTGTCTCTGTCTCTCTCCCTCACACATACACACAGAGCTTGGATTAGTTCACTCTTTCAGCTGCATAAAGGCTGTGCATATATTTCTATTTTCTCTTTTCAGAAGTTTGTTCCGTGAGCTTTCATCTTTGGTTTAGCTACTATTCCTGGGAAGTGCTTGCTGAATCATATTCTCCTCCAAGAATAACTGACCCAAAAAAAAAAATCTGGAGTTTAGGTTTGGGGACACACCCATTCCCTCTAAGAATTTGGCCATGTGGATCAGGAAAGGATGAAATCTGAAATCGGAGAAGCAGAAATAACAAATTACATCAACAGGACACCAGTTAGATAATGTGTCTCTAAAATGGGATAAAGAAGCTCCCCATGTACTAATATGGAAAGACTTCCAAGGTCTATTCAATGGAAAAAAAGCAAGATACAGAACTATGTAAAGCATATTACCTTTCAGGCAAAACAAACAGACAAAAAACAAACAAACAAACAAACAAACAAACAAATAGATAGATAAAATTAAGAATCTATATTTGTAGCTCTTAGAGCAAAATGCTGATGCAGCTGCAGCAAAGTTTCTTCCACCCGTTCCTACTTCCGCCTCATTGCTGCTCGCTCTCGCCAAGGAACCAGTCAGTCAGGAAGCCACACCACAGCCATCCATGGCTTTTAAGATACTGGAGAGACAGACACCCATGGAACCAGAAGTGACAATTCACTGAATCAGAATTACTCTAACCAGCCGCAACGTAAAATCTTTGGAGAAAGTGTATGCTCACTTGATCAGAAGTACAAGGAAAATATCGAAGTGAAAAGACCAGTTCAGATGCCTACCAAGACTCTCAGAATCACTACAAGAAAAACTCCCTGTGGAAAAGGTTCTAAGACTTGGAATCATTGTCACATGGGGATCCACAACCGATTTATTCTGAGATTGTTCAGCAGATTACTTTCATCAGTACTGAGTCAGGAATCGAGGGTAAAGTCACCACTGCACATGCTTAATCAACCTTTTTAATAAATCGACTATCAACTGTTAAAAAAAATCTATTTTTGTATTTGCTTATATATGTAGAAAATTATGGAAGGAAATAGAAGAAACAAGAACAGTGGTTACCTTAGGGTGAGAACTAGAAAGGTGGAGGGCAAGTTTGGGGCAATACTGATGTCTGAACATCTGTTTATACTTGCTAACTTTTGAACCACAAAAAGCACCTATTTGAAAATTAAATTTAAAAGTCTGAGGAAGTAGGTGAACACCATGAGCTATTCCACTGGGAAGACCTGCAGTATCAACAGAGCAGTGGTAGGGATGCCGCTCCTTCAGTGGCACAGGTTACTGTCCTGAGAGTTCTAAAGACTATAGGAAAATTCAGGGGACAGAATTATGGTGTTAATTTTTCCCCTTAAATGTAAAAAGAATGGAGGTAGGGAGGGAGCCATCAAAACTTGAGCAGCCACACCTTGCTGCCTTCACAATGTTCTGAATAGGGATGGTTCTGTCAACTTGGGAGTGTCAATTGGAGGCTCAGTGCTTCACTTACTACCCCCACCTCCCAATGCCTAGGGACAGCTGCAGGCAAAGGAGATCTTTGTTTCTTCCAACTTCATTTGTTTCTCCTGCCAGGATCATAATTCTTCATTTGTGACATCACCATGAGCTATGGGGTAGGGGGGAGGGACTGGGATGTCACAAACAGAGGATTCTGTCACAAACTGGAGATCCTGGTTCCCGAGTGGCAAGAGAAAAGAAATCCAAAGACTGCCTTTCAAGACAAAGCTTTTGCCTATGTATATCTCAGAAACGACAGGAGGCAGAACTGCTTTCCAAACACATAAACACTAAAACAAAACTTACAAATCATACCACAAAGACACCATGGTTATTAAAACCAATGGACAGAAGAGGGATGCTAATAAGTTAATGCTGGGACTCTGCATAAGCTCATCATACACATATTTATTACCAAATAAAAGACTTTAACAGTGTGTATCTTAAGAATATTCTTAACTGTACCCTTTTATCACATATTTATTGAATATCTGCTGCAGAAAGCACATAGCAAATTCTCATAAATGATATGAAAACTACATTCCTTGGATGGTACTTGCAAACTTCAAGTGATCCTGAAAATCGATCCTGATCAGTGGTTTTTAACTGGTTGGGGGCCATTCATCTCCCCTTTTGAAACTCTAGTAATAGCTACTTCAAATTACCATCTAAAGAAAGGATCTAGGAAATATACAGATGAAGCATAATTGCTACAAGACAGAGAAAGATATCTGTAACTTTTATACTTTTCACGTTTCCGATTTGTCAACCCTTTGTTTGGATTTAAAGTTCCACAATCTATCACACAGCTCCATAAAGGACAGCAGTGTGCTTTTGTAGAAAAACCTAATGTCAAAAAGGTAGTGATGACAGGTTATGTACACTATTCAAAATGTAAAAGGGATCTCTCTCTGGTTTTGATTTCTAGCTCTATTCAGTTCCCATAAAGTATGTGTTAAAGCTAGCTCTCATTATTCAAATATAAGTGAATTATCCAAACTCAATATTTAATTCCAATTGGCTTTTTCCTCTTTTTTCCTAAAAGTACACTTTTAGGCCACTATCTTACATCAAAAAACAGGAATGAACTCAAGTAACAAAACTCATTTTGCTTTTTATCATAAAGCCAAATATAATTAAGAAAAAATGTACCTTAGTAAAAAATATTTTAACTGCTGGTGACGTGGAACAATAGGAACTCTCAATCATTGCTAGTGGGAATGCAAAATGGTACAGCCACTTTGGAAGGCAGTTTGGCAATTTCTTGTAAAACTAAATATACTCTTAGCATATAATCCAGCAATCACACTTCTTGGTATTTACCCAAAGGAGTTGAAGATTTATGTTCACACAAAAATCTGTACAAAGATGTTTAAAGTAGCTTTATTCTTAACTGCCAAAAACTCTGATTGTAATCACTGTACTTCTCTGGTGGGGGATATTGACAATGGGGGACACTATGCTTGTACAGAGGTAGGGAGTATATGGGAAATCTCTGAACCTTCTTTTCAATTTCCTGTGATCTTAAAACTGTTCTAAAAAATTTATAAAGTCTTAAAAAAAGAAAGTAAAAAAATGTCAAAGTCAAATTAAAGTGAAAATTTACTATTCTAGATCTTCTGTACCATGGTACCATACTACTATTCTTCATTCTCATTCTCTCTCTCTCTCTCTCTCTCTCTCTCACACACACACACACACACACACACACACACGGAACTTTGTGAGAAAGGACAGATGACATTTCCTCATAGTTGTACCTTACCTTCCGAAAATCCCGCTTCTCAAAATCCGTTTCTGCTATTTTCTCATATTCTATGACTGCATTAGCATTCTTGAACTACACCAGAAAATCAGATAGGGGAAAATTTTAATGAAGTTGTAGATTCGATCACCACAAAAATCAATAAAACCCTAATGAATTTGTTACTTCAAGGAAATCAGAGCCACAGATTTTTCATAAATCAAGCTGGTGGCAATGCAGCCAAAACTCCTTAAGATAAAGACTAAGACCTAAACCTCACCCTCCGTTTGAACTTAAAGTCTGGAATATGAGTCATGCTTTGATATGCAGAGAATAAAGGCAAGGCATTATCAGGGACTAAGCAGTAGTTTGAAGATTCTCACTAAAATGCATCCACGGGTAAACGGAACATATTTGGAGATAGAACTCAACATGTCTCAGCTGCTACCAATTTAACCAGGATTTCAATTTACTCAAATTCTTTAACTTCACTCAAATCAGTTCTTGAAGCATCTGCTTAGCCCCACAGCTGTTTCAGAAATCTCTAATTTTCACAGATACCTAAAGCTGTATATCATATTTAAAACTGCTTTGACAGGTAAGGAGAGAGACTATGAGACTTGTCTACAGTCACTCATGTGTGGCTGATGGCAAAAGTGAGACTAGATCTCAGTTCTGACTCTCAAGTCATTATTGTTCCCAAATATACCCACTGCCTCTGCTAACAGACACAATGAGACCCATACCTCCTGTTGTGCCTGAGCATTTTTGTGATCCAGTTCTAGAGCTCTCTGGAAACTGCGACATGCTGCCATGGCATTCCCCAAAGATAAGTGGCATTTGCCCTCTCGCAGATGTCCCTAGAAGAAACACAAAGAGAGAAAACAGGGAGTCTGAGTGGCCAAGCAGACAGAAATCAAAATCAGCAACAAACACCCACACAAATTCAACATGAGATGAAAATGGCCAAGCAGTGGTTCTCAACCAGGCTGATTCTGCCTTCCATGGGACACTGGCAATGTTAGAGACATTTTTGAGTGTTACAAATGGAAAGGGAGGGGATGCTACTGTTACTTAGTGGTTCAAGGCCAGGGATGCTGCTAAACACCTTACAACGTATAAGAGAGCCACCCCCTCGCCTCCTCCCCCCTCCAACAAAGATTATCTGGCTCAAAATGTCAACAGTGTTGAGACTGAGAAACCCTGGGCTAGCAGAACTCAACTGCAGCAACTCAGTCCTCCTCAAAGAACCCCATTACATACCCGGACAAAACTGTCATCCAACCTCACTGACTGCTGTGCATCTCCAAGAGCTTCCCGGAACCTTCCAAGCATCATCAAGGTGGCTGCTCGATTCCCATAGTAACTAGCATTTTTAGGACATGTGTCTATAGGAAAGCCAGAAGAATGTAAAACAAAGTTTAGCATGGGTCACAGATTCAAAAACTCACAGACTACCTCCCTGAGAACTATATCAAGGAAATTAAACTATAATAGGAATGGTGACACACTCTTTTTAAAAGGTCATGGCCAAATTTTTGAACAACTTTGCAAACGAATAGCAGCAATGGTACAACCAATTTAAAAAGAAAACAAGCCATTTAAAAATCATTTAAAGTACTCTGATTCAATCTTTTTAATGAACTTTGTTTCAAATAGTAAGATATGAAAATGTATTTACATTTGTTTAGCTGGGAGTAGGGAGCCTATAAAGCAAGTTGGGTGAGAAAAATGCCAACATGGGGTTAAAATATGTTGGCAAGGTGAGCAGAGTGGTCACTAAGACCTGACCATATCTATAAAGACCATTTTCTAAGATAGTAAGTAAATGAACTGGCAATGGCTGAAATGAACAAATTTAGGTGGGCATCTTAGTACCATAACTTCTGGAATTAATGGAATTGCTTTTAATTTGCCAAAAGAACTACTCACTTAAGCTAGAAAAAAGTAATTCCCCTCATGAGCTAATTAAACCTGAAGGTATTTACATAGTATCATGTACAACCCACTAGCAAAAGGCAACTTCTTAAAGAGAAACTACTTATAACAGTATCTGGCAAATTATTTTGAGCATGAGCATTAGGTCCTTCTCACCTATGGCTTTTGTATAATAATTATAAGCTTCATTGTAATCTTTCTTGGCATAGTATGCATTTCCTTGTTCCTTGAAAGACTCTGCTTCCCTGAAAAGGAAAGAGAAAGAGAATCATGTTACTACTTAGAGAGGCAGAAAGCTCTGAAGCCTCAGGGAAGCAACCTTTGGTCTACGGCCCCTGGCACATTGAGTTGAAAGTGTGATAATACTTGACGGAATTTACAGATTCCTTCAGATTAACTGATGGACCAAAAGGAGGTGCTAATGGAAGAATTCAGGTTTTTCAGATGCTATTTTTTGTTACTTAGGTACATTCAAACTAAATCAAGAAAACCTCTCTCATGTTGCCTGCCTTACCTCACTATGCCCACCTATAGTCGGTCATTTTCCTGACAGGCAAATTTAGATGTTCTCTCAGAGACTGAATCTTTATATTTATTTCCTTTCCACTGTGTCACAACTGCTGTACTTTTAGCAAACTTACACAAAATGAGCTAAGGTAATTTATTCAAGGGCAACTGATTTCTCAATGTGAGTCACATCCTTAGAATTTTAATGATTTATTCTCTTGAAAAAATGGCTCATGCATTTGTCACTGGAAGGACAAGCAGAGCGAAAGCAGATGGTAAAGGAGTTAAAAGCATAGCATATTGGTGTTTAAGATGGAGGACAGAGTTGAGTGACAGCAGAAACCAAGAACTTGGATAACAGGGACATAAGAGATGCAGGCTGCCAGTGTCATGCTCTAAGAAGTACCCATCTACTGGTGTTCCCTCTGCCCATCACATCATCTATCTGGGTACTTAAGTGCCTCCTCTACCATCTCTGTAGTACCCTGCATAACCACCAAGTGGGCAGTATCATAATTTTTGCCTTAACCCAAGATCCATTTTTTGAAGCTATGCCATTAGACAATAGTACTTTCCAAAAGGAGTAATGTTCTATCGTTGTGAATTATATTCCTGACCAAGGAACTAGAATCAAATAAGATAGGACCAACGATGTGTTAACTAGTAACCTCTATCAAAGATACCCAAAATCATTCTAATGATCAACTTGAGTGACAAATATAATTGTCAAAATTACTGCAAAAGAACTGAACATTTTTGTTATATAAGAAATAATCTTTCTTTTCCTGTCCTCCACACATGCAAAAGAGAACCAAGTTCAAGGGCTGTCTGAAGTGGGGACAAATGTACATAATTCTTAACCTTGGTGATGGTGTAGAAGCTTATAGTTTGATTCTATGGACACTAGCTTTGGGGAGTTTGTGATTTATTCACGTATGTATTTTAAACTACAGACTGGCAAAGCCACCCTCCTTTCACTGAGGCAGTCTCCCTTTTCATTCTTCTCCATCGCTGTCCTGACAAGCCCTACTAACATGAAAAGGCTGCTGTAAGGAAGGAGAAGGAAAATGAAAATGACCTATAAATGCTGACAGATTTGTACTGTAATGGACATAAACCTGAGTATACCAACTGTAACAATGCTGTAAAGTGGCCATCTGCTATTAAAGTCAAGAAGAATCCCCCAACTGCAAGACTTATGGGGTCAACTGCAATCTTTCTACGTGGTGTACACCAGCAGTCCCCAACCTTTTTGGTACTAGACACCAGTGCTCCTATGAGAATCTAATGCCTGATGATCTGACATGGAGCTGAGGCAGTGATGCTAGCGCTGGAGAGCGGCTGCAAAGGCAGATGAAGCTTCGCTCACTCTTCCGCTGCTCACCTCCTGCTGTGCAGCCCGGTTCCTAACAGGCCACAAACTGGTACTGGTCCACGGCCCAGGGGTTGGAGACCCCTGGTGTACACCATCCTGTAACTTGAAATGAAGCAAGGTATTATAAATACTATGATGAGGAACCTATCCTTTCAGAGCAGACATGCCAAGAGAGATGAAAAAAGGGCTTCCCCAATACCGGACTTCAGAAGTCGAGTCAAATTCCTGTGACGAAATGGAGCAATAAATTCCAAGGAAACATTAGGCCCAATTGGTACCTGAGAAGATCTAGCCTTCTTTCTTCAGTTGACCAAAAATATACAAGTCCTTAAGGAAAATCAAAGGCATCTAAGCACCTGGATAGACATGTCAGCAGTATAAAGCTTGTTGGTCAGAAATGAAACAACCTGTAGAGCTACTGAAAGGTGCATTTTCTTTTGTAAAACAGTAATCCTAAGGAGGCAATGAGTTTAGCACTGGCTTCCAGTAAAAATACAAAGGATGATTTCTGTATAAGATTAGTAATAATCATTGAGGCCAGATACTTTCCATACATTATCTTATCACGGGAGTTTCATTATTCCCATTTTTCAAATGAGGAAAAGGCTTAGAGGTTAAAAACTAGCACAAAGTCAGGATGTCAACACACACCTGTCAGACTCCAAACCTGAGCACTTTTTACTATGCTATGCTTTCTCTTTAATACTCACCTAAGTATTACTGCCTAAGACTAAAAATTAGTCTGTATCGCCTAGAATAAGACATGGGCCATGAATGTGAATTGCTTTAAAATAAGACAGAAAATAGCCCAGCATATAAAATCCAACTCCAGAACTGCAAGCTGGATTTAAACAAGTGAAATGACATTCCCAACAATAAGTCATAGAGAGAGCAGGGCTCCTTTCTCTTTATGATGCAAGACCTAGTGAACTGGACTTTGCCTCCCCCAAGAAATGCATTTCATTTTAGTAAATGGTGAGTAGATTCCATTCTAGAGCAAACAAAGCAAGTAATGTAGAGTCAGCCCACAGCAGAAAGAACAAGAATTGTGTTGTGACAAGTTACCATGTTTTTAACCTCACACTGCACAGCATCAGGCCAGAATTAGCTATTCCCACACAACTGCCTCATGAAAAGGACTTATTTTCATAGAAACATGTTTGATTACCAGCTGCCTAAACAATGGGTACTTGGTGCTTTTAGACTGAATGCTTATTTTCTGCCTCCAGGTCCAACACCCAAAGTAGAGACCCTCCTTCATTTTGAACCTCCCCACCAAATACACGACAAGCTTTAACCAATGGGCCTGACCCTGCGAAACCAGTCGAGGAAAAAGTGGATCTTTGGAATCCAGCATGGCAGCAGCAAGAACTGAACAAGGCTGCATCAGGAACAATTCCAGGGTCAAATCCATTCAAGTCCTGCCCTGGGAGTCTGAGAAAGGGCTGAGGCTTGTTCAAGTTGCCCTTACAGCAAAGGGACTGAAGGATGAGATGTCAAAGGCGTGGGACTGGAAAAGAAGGAGAAGAGCTGGTTAACACTGGAATTGAGGGCAATCTGGCAGAGACATCTGTCACTCCAATTACTGCCGATGTCAATTCATTTGATAACCAAGTGAGGTTACAACATATACCTACTAAAATTCATCAGTACTGAGAAAAAAAGAATGAGGATTAACTGAATTCACCAGGACTATCTTTTTTTAAAAAAAAAGGATTCCAAAAGGGACTAAATTAAACCAGAAATTATCTTCTACAGCCACAAAATAAAATTCAGACTAAATCTTGAACTATAATACCACAGCAAAATATAAACTTGGCCATAACTGACCTGATAGCACTATTAACAGCTATACTAGATCTCTAGTGTTTTTTCAGATTTTTAAAGCATTTCCAATGAAGATCTTTGAAATGGTCTTCTGAAGTGGGTATAGTGATAATATCACATTGTCCAACAGAGGAAAAGATACCGAGGCACCCAAGGTGGCTGCACAGATTTCCCAACTCCTAGAGTCCTATGTATTTCTTTCCAGTTACTATTAAGGTTTTTAGATTAAAAATAATTTGTCCAGTTTTCCACTCAATCCTTGGGTCAACTCTAAGCAGAATAAGCATATCTCTGATTTACTAACAGATGCTGGAAATGTCTTTACCTCCACCACACCAATTCTTTCACTTTAATAGCCAGAAACAAATTCTTATGAAAACTACTGAAAGGTTTTCAAAAACTGTCCTCTAGGATGTGCTATAGGAGGGTTTTCCACAATAGGATCAGTGCTGGAGGGCTAGGTTCAGATATAGATAGATAAGGAGAATACATTCCACTCTTGGTCTACTTTGCTATTTTAAAAATGTATTTATTTTTTCAGAAATAATCCCATCAATTAGAAAACTGCAGCTCTGAAAAACTGCTCTTGTACACTATTTGTGTATTAAAAATCTGTATATCCTCTGATTATGAAGTTTATATTCCTTCTCTCTCAATTTAGCACTCATTCATCACAGATGCTGTTCATCCCAACAAATATTGCCAAGGGAATCATTTGGTATCACAAAGGTCTTAGCAGGATTCAGCATCATGTGATCAAATAAATAACATTGCCTGCCAATTTTGCACATTTACAGCTCAGTTAAATTAAAAACACATTAAAACACCATAGTTGACATTGCCATGTGTCCCAAATTAGATGCCTTATAAAAATTTCCATTTCTCTCTCAATACTTCCAAGTTTACACTAAAGCAAGACCTTTGTCTTAGGCCAACTAGTCTATCTTTTAGCAATTAAAGAGGTATTCAGGAATTTTAAATAGCTTTCACTAATGCAGGATTCACTGGGTGGTAATTTTTAAACATCCTCAACATAGCAGGGTTTGCTCTGGAATCACTTCCCAATTCTAGATTATGCAATTCTAGATTACTAAAATAGGAATGGGATGCTTCATCATTTGTACAGAATCATTCTAAGATGGTTCTACCTTGGTTCATAAAAATAAAGACCAGCATGGTTTTACTATTCTGCAACATTCTTAACCTAGGAAATGCTGATTAGATTTCTCTATGACCAAAAAAAACAACATATCATACTGCTTTTTCATTTCAGGTATTTGGCTAAAATAATATATTTTTAATAAAGTTCAGTTCTTCCTATAGTATTAATAATAGTTTAAATCAAAAAGATACAGCAGCTTGAATAAAGTTCTTTCTTTCTTTCTTTCTTTCTTTCTTTCTTTCTTTCTTTCTTTCTTTCTTTTTTGCATTGTTAAAAATTACAACTCAGGACAAAGTGGAAACTATTTTATTGTCAGGAAGAATCTTAGAAAAAAATATCTTTCCTTTTCTTACTCCCAGGCTTTAACAATAGGAATTTATACTGACAGTGAATATAAATATCCAAATATCCTTTACACATTCCTACTATTATTTACTACTTCTAAAATGTCACCCTTACTCTATCATTGTTGCACCCATTTCTTTTATTCAGTTTAATTTACAAGTTGCCCACTGATCTTGAAATGTCCTCCATCCTTCAGAATTCATATCTTGGCCAGTGTCAGAGTAGAAATTCTTCTTCCTTCCCACAGCCTGAAACCTCTTGTCCCCAAAGGCATGTCACAGAGCCTGTTTCATGCTGTACTCTCTCTGACCTTCATGAGGGAATAAAGTAAAAGGAGCCCAGGAGACTAATTTTTATTCTGTCTTACCAAATACATATATTCTCTCTTATCATTTGACTAGTCTAGGGGTGAAATGACAATTTGCATTTTACATAGATAGGCAGAAGCCATATAGAACTTAGTATAATTCCACAGATTGAGTACTTGCTATATACAAGGTGCTGCATACTGAGTGCAAATAAAGGCTTCATAATGATCCAAAGAAAAAAGAGGGTGGGCTCTATCTAACTGCTACCTGTTACTAAAGGTGGGCTGCCCAGTTTCCTTTACCCAACTTTCTGTAGAATAGACAGCTTCTACTTTCACTTTAATTCCCACAATTAAAACACCTGCCTTCCCCCTCCAAAAGAAGGAAGACGATGAAGATGAACAAAACCTACAAACATATCAGTTCAAATAGTTCTCTGTCTGGATATTCAGGGGGAAGCCTCAATAGAGGCAGAGCACAAAGTGGAGTCACAGATAGTCTATACAACGCAGCAGCACTCTCTACTGCCCAAGTAAGGAAGGACAATAGGCAACATGCTGGAGTCGGCTCTGCCTCATTCAATTGTGGGGGTTGGGGGGACCAATCAATCAACCTGGAGGTAAATCCCATTAGTGCATGCAGAAGGATATTCACACAGAATAGATGCTTCAACTGTGAGTTATAAACTTATACTAGTTTCTTACTATACCAGTTCCTTAAGTGGGACGTGTCACAATCTGTGGCCTCCACCTAACCTTCAATTATCCCTGGGGAAAGAATACTCAACCATAAAGCTGCTTCTGAGAAATAAGCTTTCCTGAAGCCACTCTGAGGACACAAGCACTAGCTTTTCAGAATTAGACAGAGGCTTCTTTTCATAACATATCCCCAAACCCACCATTTTGTATTCCTTGGTTCCCCATTCCATGACATCTCCCACTCTCATGGAGATACTGGCACCCATCAAAAATCCAGAACAGAGGAATTTTCTGAGGGTTATTTTTTCTTTTTTTTTCAGGGGAAGTGGGTGGGAACCAGAATGGGGAATTTGTATTGTCAACTTATATTTTGCCTCCAAAGTTCTCTAGGTTCCTCACTTCAACAGGTGGTTGTGGTTGACTGTCTCATAGCAAACTGCCTGAGAAAGAACTCTCAAGACTGAAACTCCAAGAATGAGACAGGGTCCTGCTTGCTTCACCGTCCCGCTCCTGCCCAAAGTTGAATATTAGAATCAGAAGAGATGCTTAACACTTTGCTCATCCAGCAGGCTGGTCTCCCCACACAAACAGTAAATTATATGCCAAAAAAATATTAGGTCTCAGAATCAGACTTTAAAAGTCAAATATTCTTTCTCATATCATCATTCTTAAAGGCCTCAACCACTCAAAATGAATATACTACTGAGATAATGTGCACTCCGAATCCTGCTCTTACTGCTGAAATTCAGATGGTTTAAAAGAATACCTGGAACGACCTCTAAGTAACTTCCACATCACTCAGCACTGGAGAAAGGGGACCAAACATTAGTGGATAAGGGAGAAATGGGCTCTCAGAGGGACTTTGCATCAGACCACAAGGCACCTAGGCAGCCGCTGACCATTGTTCTCCAATCTTCTCAAGTCCTAGAGGAAAAAAGCAAAGGCAAGTGCCCAGTAGTCAGCTTTTTAAAACTTTTAATATACTAGCTTCAATGACCAAACTAATCCCTGATTGGCTAGAATGTACAATATGGTCTGGTTTTAAGCCAATCAGAGTTCTGGTCGTTGGGAATGAACTAAACATTAGAGCAACTGCCACTCACTTGACCCAACATTTTATTAAAAATCACTCAATTTCCTTGGCTCTGGTTAATATGTAGATATGAATTAGAGCAGCAAGGAAGAGAGAGAGAGCCTTCCTCTGTATTTCACCTTTGCTCTAGATATTATTATTTAACAATTTCACAACTTGTTAATATCAGGGTTCAATTAATTTGCTGGTATTCAGGATTCTTTATTCCTAGGTTTATTCCTTCCTTAACCATGACTGATTTGTCAACACCTCCCATTTCTTCATCTCTGACCCCAAAATTAAAATGAAAGCTGAGAGCAGTGTTTCTCACTGATTTGGGTTCAAGGTCAAAGATAAATTCCCATTCAACTTGCAGGCTTACTGAAATGTCTAGTTACCTGTCCTGGAACTTCAAGAGAAAGTTTAGGGGGATAAATGCCCTCAGAATTTAAACAGGATGAGGAAGAAGAGGAGGAGAAGTCTCTTCAGTGAAGGCTATGAACTCCAAAACATCTCAGAGTAAACAGAGAGCAACTATAGTAGACCCTGGGAAATGAATTCAGGATTCAGTGATTCTCATTCAAAACATGAACAAATAAAAGGCAAGATTAAGAGTTAAGATATGTGAAAAATGTAAACAACCTTCCTCGAAACTTCTAAATTTCCACTTCATTTTTAGCACTGGATCTAGGTACTAAGAAAGGGCCTAAAAAGAATTGTTCTAGCTTGTGTCCATCAGGAAAACAGAAATAGAGAAGTTAAGATTATCAGCTCAAGTAATCAGGTGAGGATGTCCTGGCTCCTCAGACTATGGCTCCCATTGGTTATTTTAGACCTCATTATCCAGTCATGCCAGGTTCTTGCCAGAGACACAGCAGTGCTTCCTCTATTAAAGAACAACTTGAAATCTTTCGATTTTACCATAACAAAGACCTTTAGATACCAAGCAGTTCCCAAGCCCAGAAATGTGACCAAAGCTTTCACTCAAGACAGGTAGGAATTTATATATTAGGTAAAACAATTAGCAGCTTCCCAGGGAAATGCTTTAAATCAGCTGAAATGTAAAACCTCTGAAATTTAGCCTTATGGTTCCCAAGTCACTTTTATTTCTTCTGGTGGGCAAAGGGAAATAAATAATCTTCATGTACAGAACACAGATCTATTTTAGAGTGCCAACTAATACATCTTTTATTTTAGCCTCCCGGCTGCTATGAGGGGAAAAGAACTTTGTCAGAGTGACAGGCAGAAAAAAAAAAAAGTTAGCTTCTTTTCTCTCTCAAGATAGTTACACTAAATAAAATATGTAGCCATTTAAAACACTGTAACCATTAGGTCCAGTGTTTGAAAGCTCCCCTCATTTTGCCCCTAACAATTTAGCAGAAGCAGCAGCAGCAGCAGAATGCCCCTGAGCCAAGATGTAAGGAAGGGTGGGCTCCTTGCTGGACCTCACAAAAACAACCCAAGAGGCCCATCAAATCTTATGTTCCCTAGTGAACTGGTAGTAAGACTGTAACGAGAAATGTGAAACTGGGCCAAATGACAAATGAAGTCAGATAGCAAAGGGTACTTGTAAGGGATTATCCCTGCTCTCTGCTATGGCTACATAGGAAGATTCCAAGATACCTGAAAAATGTAAACAACCTTCCTCCAAACATCTAAATTCCCACTCCATTTTTAGCACTGGAAAAACATAAACAAGGCTTTTCTTACTAACAGATCCCAGTGTTTACCCTCGTAAGAATGACAGAAAGTCACAGCGATTTTTGTTTATTTCACTATATTTTCCTTTTGATATGTTCATCTAAGGAGTATAATAAACATCTATGTGTATAACCTACAAGTCTATTTGTAATATTTTTCATAAATTTTTTTCTTAGTGGTAGATAAAATAATTGTGCATTTTACAATCAATGACATCTTAAATTTCAATAAGTCAACACCCTCTTATTTTGTTGTACTGCTACCAAATACCATGTTTTTGTGTAATGCATTCACATTACAATATCACCAGTTTTATGTTTCTTAACATAACTTCAGGTTCATTTATTATAAATTATAACAGAATATTTTCTAAAGCTGCTTTTTTTTTTTAAGGAAAAGGATTTGCTTTGAAATGGAACGCAAATTAGGGATAGTCCCTACATCAGAGATTTACACTGAGTAGAACTGAGGTTTTTAAACTACATATAACCCAAGACCCTATTTATAGCACAAAGAACCACCAAACTCTTTCCAAAGGAAGTAGATCCTCATAATTAATTTAAACTGTGTTGGGGGTAGTTTTATTTACCATTTTGCAGTTCCTTAATGATGCTGATGATGCCTAAGTCAAAATACCTGGAAACTAAAACTGATGTGAAAACTCAAAACTAAGGAGAGAGAGAGATTAGACTCTGGGATCCTGACTTCTCTGATATCCCAGGGACCTACTATACTTTGTCAAGCCTCTCAGGTCCCAATACATCAGGAACTTGGAACACTGGATGCAGTAACTATCCTTAAGCTTGTTAACTCTTCATTCTGTCTCACTGAATACCTCTTATGTTTTTAAACTCGGATAGCAAAATATCTCAGAATCCTGACTTCAGATCTCGTGACATACGTGGGAAGGAGACTGAGGGGGCTGCAGTCAATTAATCTGCAGCTGATGAGAAAAGATCTCCAAACTTCCAGAACCGTTTTGTTGCAGAATTAGGACAAGTATGACTACCGACAACTGCGTTCCAACCTCATTTCCAACCTGCCTTAGCTGCAGCCAGAATCCAGAGTGTTCTCGAAAATCACGCACTCAGCAGCTCCCTTGGCTCATTCAGACTGGCAATCTCGAGCCACTGCGGCTGCCCAGGGGTTGGTGCCAACCGCGCTCGGGCAGCTGCCCCCTCCTCCTCACTGCTTAAGAAAGAACAGTCCTGGGAGGAATAAGGATCTTACTCGGGAGGACGGAAAGACAGAGGGAAAGGAGTTTGACACGTAGAGCATGAAACAAGCCCCTTCCTCCTCTTTCTCTCTCCATCACCTTCGACTTCTGGGGTAACCGGAGAGGGGGTGGGGGGTGACCGACGACCAGGTCAATCAATAAATGGAGCCACACAATCACCTCGGACCCAGACCAGAGCTCGCTGGGGTGGGATCACAGAGGACAAGAGGTGGAGAGATGCGAAGTGCTGAGAGACAACAACGCACAGAATAGGAGAAGACGGAGGTCGGGAGCGACATAAGGAAGTTGTCATCGCCGCCGCGCCGCCTCCCCTCGCCCCCCCCACCCACGATGGACCTCGGATACCCTCCGGGAACAGGTCCCCACCGCACGGACGACCTTCCTCTGTGCCGGAGAACAAGGCCGCGCGCCTAGACTCCCCAGCCAGGCGGAAGCAGGAGGGCAGGACCGACCTCGGAGAGCGCCCCCTCAGGGGGTCCATCCCGACTGGACTTCAGATTTGGGGGGGGTGTCTACGGAGGGCGGGGCAAAGCCTTGAAAGCTAGGCGCTGCGTCCAGGTACCCAGAGCCCCGGAGCTGAAGCTCGCCCCTTCCACTACCCGGTTACCTCTTCGCTTCTTCGTTGTCGGGCAGCGCCGGCTCGGCCGCCGCCATGAGCACATCGCACTCCGCGGCCGCCGCCATCTTACCGCCGGGACCAGAGAGCCGGGTGGGAGGCCGGCGGAGAAGAGCACTTCCGGTCGGAGCATCGAGCGGCTCGGCGGCGCTGCGCCCAGAGGGGCTCCCTCGAGCCCGCCTACCAGCGAGAGGCTCCGCTGGGGGCCAGAGCGGCCGCCCGCCCGCGGAGGTCCACGGAGGTCTCCGCGTCGGGGCGGGGGCCCAGGGACGGCTCCTGTGCGTCGGGGGCGCCACTTTCCCCGCGGGTCGAAAGGGGTTACGGGCGGGGGTCGCCTCTCTAGGCCTTGGTTCTCCTCAGTCGTCCGAGAGCCTCGTTGCCATAGCCACTTCCAATCCTAGAGCGTCTCCTGTAAGTCCCCAAGGAGCCCGGTGACCCAGGACTCCAGGGGATAGACCTCCCCTCTCAGCGTGACCTTCCCGATCTCGGGATAAGTCCGCAGCTTCCTCCCGGAACAGACAAGAAGAGGCACTCTGAGCCCGGCGCCCTCAGCTTTCATCGGCCCTTGGAAGCCCAGCCCAGCCAAGCCAGGGCAACGCGGGGCGTCTTCGCCTCGCGCCTTTCATCCCCTCCGGATCTCCAAGCACCGACTGGTTCAGCACCCTCATGACGCCGACCCTTTTATGAGGCTGCTTTCATGTCAACCGCTCGGGAGTGCCATCTCAGCATTAAGCCTAGGAAGGGTGGCACAGCGCCCCAGACCCTGCCCTGGAGTTTATAAGGCAGCTCATGGGATGAGGTCCCTGACCATGTCCCCAGTGCTTCCCCCCGCCACCTTCCCCCCCTCCCATCCCATATAAACTCCCTGTTCGGCATGCTTGTGCCAAATGCAGGCCTGGGAACTCGCGGAGACAGGGACACAGCCTAACATTTAACCTCACCTAAACCGACAATACTTGTGGCGTTGCATTAAAGTGGGCTTTTTCTGAGGTTAAATCGAGGGAGTTTGAGGTTAAAAATTTTAAAGCCGTGGGGAACTATAATAAGGCGGCAAGGGAATTTAAAAAGGATCTATCCTCTTCCTCCAGCAAAACAGTATGTGCCATTGTCCCTAGGCTGCTTGCATGGACCCTGCCTATCAGAATGCCAAGGAAGTTGAAACCACGCCCACCGTTTGGGAAGGGGAGAATGGGAGAGGCTCAGTTGGCTGAAAGGAAGGTCATTTATCCAGCCCTCTCCAGAGTGCCCATTCGCTCTACTCTGGGTTGGAAGTGTACAGACTCGGAGACCGCCTGCCCTGCCGGCCAGTGGCTTACAGTCTGCAGTCTGATGCAGGAGTCAATCTTTCACCATCTTCACTTTGTGTTCTCTGCATCTATGCCAATTAATCTACTCCCAGGGCTTCCGCATTCTTCACAAATCTCCAAGGCTTAACATATTTAAATTTAAATTTCCTATCCACCCTTTAACAAGAGAAAAAAAACAAATGCTGCACCTGGTTCTCGTTTCCTGAATTCCTTTTCTTGTTGAATGGATTCACCATTCAGCTGGTCATCCAATGAGAAAGATGGGAAACATCATGAATTCCTCTCTCTCACTCCTGACTCCCAATTTATCGCCAAGTCTTGTTGATTCTCCTACCAAAAGTCTACCAGATCTATCTAACACCTTTCAGCCAAACTCAGGCTTTCATTATTTTTTAAAAACTTGGAATACTTTCAAAGTCTCCTAACTGGTTCGTTACCCAGTCTGATCTTTCTCCAATCTTCAGTCTTCTGCCAGAGTGACCTTAAAAACAAAAATTGATCGTGTCTTCCCACTAAAACCTTTGGCTTTCCACTGCTGTTAAGGATACAGTATGAACTCTTAGGCCTACACAAGGCTTTTATTTGACTCCTTTCTACCCTCAGTATTGAACCCAAGTACTTGTGTTGTGGTGCGACTAAAACCCACACAAAAAATGTTGAGATTAATTATGAGCTTTTATTAGCCAGCAGGTGACTGACCCTCTACCACGCAGAGTTTGAAGAGACCAGCCCCAGGTTCTTAGGGAAGGCAGATTATAAAGCCTCTCCCTCTACCCCCTCCAGAGCGGGAGTTAGTCCTTTACAAAGCTAGCAGGATTTACTCATTACAAGGATAAATGTCTTTGCAGAAGGTCTTGTTATCTGTATCCTGGAATGTTGTGCTCTTAGCATATGAGCTCATTGTCACAAGTTTCAGGACAGACAGGAAGCGGTTAAAGGTTCCAGGAACTAGGCATTCTTGTCCTAGTTAAAAATTGCTAAGTAAAGAATTCCTTTGTCTAGTTTCAGGGCTTTTAATTAACTTTTCCCCTTATCACATTCCCGCAGGCTGTCACACTTGTAGTTCCAGAAAATGCCACCATTCTTGCTATGCTCTCTCCACCTTTTCCTCCCAAGTCTTTCAAAACTCAACGCAAACATGACCTCCTCCAGGAAGTTCTCTGTCATGCTGTGTTAGCTGGAGAATTACTGTTTAAAATTAATTACTTGCTAGAAATTACAGTTGGCTATCGCCATAGGAACATGGGCTACTAACTATGGAAACATAACATTCTAACAAGCTTTCTGCTTCTGCACCCCCGCTGGCACACCTGACCAGTGGGTTGACAGGTAATGAAAAGAAGAAAAATAGACCTTTGTGTTCAGACAGAATGAAGAATGGGATTTGGGGCTTAAAAACCCTGTACCTCTAGCTTTCGGGGCTGCTTAATTTGGGGTCTGTGGACCCCTGGTAGACCCCCCAGCTGGCTGAATACAGAGTGTGATTCCTAGGACTCACTGAGAATTCTGGTGGTCCGTGTGTCTTTCGGGGGCTGGCGGCCACAACAATGCCCACAGCCCCCAAGTTAAACGCCCCTCTGCTGTGCTCCCATAGCAGCTCTGGAAAAGCTCTTACCATGCTGTACTGTAATTGTTGGTTTAGATGTCTGGCTCCTCCAGACAACGATAGTCTTCTGATGGGCAGCTACCGTGTCTACACAGCCCACTTTTCTAGGCACGTGGCCGTGTAACAGAGTAGGTGCTCAGGGAGACCTCAATGAACACGCGCTTGAATAAACGAAGTTCATCGGTGGTTACTGCACTACGCAGTGGCCTTTAGGGAAAGGACGTCTGGGTCTCAGGTGACCCAGGCCGGGCACCCCACCTTCAGGGAGCCTGCGCAGCGGCGGCCCCTTCCCGGCGTCATGTGCCCCGCCGGGCTCTGGGGGCGCTGTGCCGGCGGCACCCTGTCTCCGCCCCGGAATGCGCCTCGCGGGTCGGAAGCCGGGGTGCGCGGCCCGACCGGCCCGGGGTGACCCGGAAGAGCTGCCCCTGGCCTGGTCCCGGCCCGGCCGGGCTTGTGCGAGGACCCCGGGAGGTACGGAGCGGGGGGCCGCCCTGGGTGGCAGACCGTCCCGCTTTTGATTCCCTCCCTCTGGGCGGGGGTCCCCTCTGGCCGCCGGGTGTTTTCTTGGGGCATCTGCTATGGCGGGGCTCGCTATGGGGGGGCTCTTCTGCAAGGGGAGGTGGAGCTACCTGGTTTAGGAGTTTACTCCGAAGAGGTTTCTGTTTGGGACCCCTTCTGGGGAGTGCCCTTGGCATCTCTGCCCTCTGGGGGAATCTGGAGCTGCTTAGGGGAAACTTGGCACCGGGACACCTGCGAGGAAATCTCTGGGGGCCTCTTTGGAGCAGGGGTTTCTGTGTCTGAGCTTTCTCAGCTGGGTCTGCCAGTTCAAGGGCAGCAACAACCGTCTCCTTTCCGGAGCCTTTTCCCCTTAGGTTCCTTCCTCCTCTCTCCCCTGATGATCTGTATCTCAACATGGACTTGACTAGAAACGAGAAGGAATGAATTGCTGTTCTGATAAGTCATACAGGAAAGCAAAATACTCTCCTTATCTGTTCACTCTCTTCGGAAGAGTGGCTTAAGACAGAGCCACGCGAAATAGTATTGCTGCTTGTTTCTCCTGGGGTCATAGTTAAAAGGAGAAGCTGAGCCTCAGCCCCCTCCAGCAATTGGTCCCGTGTGAGCTTTGTCAGTTCACTTTACTTTTCTAGACCATGGACCTCTTCTGTAAAATGAGTGTATTCATTTCCTATTCCCTCATATTAGCGTTCTCTAGAGAAACAACTAATAAAGATGTGTGTGTGTGTGTGTGTGTGCGTGCATAATTACATCTTTGTCTACCGTCTATCCATCTATCTTTATCTGTCTATCATCTATCTATCTATCTATCTATCTATCTATCTATTTATCTATCTATCTATCATCACCTGTCTATCTCCGCGTCCTGTGTTCAAAGAGGAACTTGGTCAGTGGTTCATTTAAATTAGCGACTCTCTTGCCCCTACATGGCAAAATTTACTGACCATCTGCTCAGTGCCAGTTACTGGCCAGGTGCTGGGAATAACAGTGATGAATAAGAAACAGCCCCCTGTCCCATGGTGGGCCTAGTCATATAATTCTGACATACACCCTGATTAGAACAGGGGCAGTGGTGAATCCCAGCGGGAATGCGTGCAGTTCAGAACTTGGGCTCTCCGTTATGTGAGGTCTGACTTCTGTTTTGATCCCACCTCACCCAGTGTCCTGTTCTTCAAGGTTGAAGGCTAAGCATGGGGAAGAGCTGCAAGGTGGTGGTGTGTGGCCAGGCATCTGTGGGCAAAACGTCAATCCTGGAGCAGCTCCTGTACGGGAACCATGTAGTAGGTGAGTGTTGGTGGGAGCTGGGGAATGGTGGAAGAAGTTGAATAAGGAGTAGTATCTGATAACAACACATGGAGGCTGAAAGCTGCTCCTAGTGGTTATCGTACCCCAAAGATAAAATCTACATCAGGCCCCCAAGCCCTGCAACATTGAGATCTGGAGGAAGGAAGCCTAATATCTGAGACAAGGAGGAAAAGATCCCAGGTCACACTTGCTTTAAATGGTATGAACATGAGATTAATGTCTGTTCCCCAAACCCTTCCAGTCCTGCTGGACTGTCTCGCCCTCTCCTCAGTCGCCACATACCTTTGTCTCCCTGTTTGGTCAGCCTGTCAGAATATGCTCAATCACTCACATGTCCCATCTCCCTCTTCCTGACAAACAAGTTTTCTCATTTTATCTCAGGTTCTGAGATGATTGAGACGCAGGAGGACATCTACGTGGGCTCCATTGAGACCGACCGGGGGGTGCGGGAGCAGGTGCGTTTCTATGACACCCGGGGGCTCCGAGATGGGGCCGAGCTGCCCCGGCACTGCTTCTCCTGCACTGACGGCTACGTCCTGGTCTACAGCACAGACAGCCGAGAGTCCTTTCAGCGTGTGGAGATGCTTAAGAAGGAAATTGACAAATCCAAGGACAAGAAGGAGGTGTGTGTGCGAGCCTGGCGGTGAGAGAGAGTAGGCCCTGAGTTGGCTTTGGGATGCTTAGCATGGCTGTTTTTCATTCATTTGTCAGGAGGTGGGTTAAGAGCTAGAGGGGCAGTGGAGGCCACTGGAGGGTGTCTTCATCCCTAGAGGTGGCTTCATATTGAGGCAGCTCAACTGAAGAGTTTTCTCTTCAGTTTAAGAGATCCTTGACCTAACACATGAAGCACTCACTAGTCTTTTCTTATAATGGTTTTGTACTATGAGCCGTGAAGGCCCTTCTGCTCTCAAATACCCCCTTAAGCTGCAGGTATTCTGGGAGTGCTTCCTCACCAGTTAGTTAGCCAGAAACTGACTGACTGCTAGTCATGAGCAGTCATGGATGATACAGAGCTTATAACGGAACTTCTGGAGGGAGAGCCAGAGGGATGCCAAGATTTGAACAGAGGAAGGAGAGAAAAAAGCAACCATTTTCCCTCTCCTCAGTCTGTGGTTTCTAATGCAGAAAGAGATGAGACATCAGCCATTGAGACTTTCCTTTTCCTAGAACTCCTGCGTGGTCACCAGCCCTCACACTCATTCCTGAGGTCCATGGTACATCCACAGACCTCTACTCTGTCCCTCTTTCCTAGGTCACCATCGTGGTCCTCGGTAACAAGTGTGATCTGCAAGAGCAGCGGCGTGTGGACCCAGATGTGGCTCAGCATTGGGCCAAGTCAGAGAAGGTGAAGCTGTGGGAGGTATCGGTGGCTGACCGCCGCTCCCTCCTGGAGCCCTTCGTCTACCTGGCCAGCAAGATGACCCAGCCCCAAAGCAAGTCTGCCTTCCCCCTCAGCCGCAAGAACAAGGGCAGTGGCTCCTTGGATAGCTGAAGAGCTGCCATCCCTTCACCTTCCCAGCCTCAGCCCAGCTTCTGAGGCTTTGGAAGAAGGGTTGAGGGGAAGGGGGACCCCCCGCTAGGCCTGGCAGCTGGGCTGTCCCAGGCTCAGGACACTTTTGTTCCCTCTCAACTCCGGGAAGTGCAAGTAATCTAGGTTAGCACCCCCAACCTCTTTCTTTACCCCCACTTTCATCATATCTGCCCCGCTGTGACCAGGGGCAGTTGTGAGTTGGTGTCCTTTCCACCCATCCTGGATGGGAAGCATAGTTACTATGCAGAAGTGCCCAGTCTAGGGTCTGGTCATTCACAGGGGTCCCATGTCTCTGAGCCTCTGTCGATGACATACACACACACGTGCATGTGGCAACAGCCTGGACTCTAGGGAAGGGGTGTCCAGGTGTCGTGTATGTGTACCTGCTGGTGTTAGGGGTGCCTCCTCATCCAGCAGCCTGACCTTTCTCCTGTCTCTACCTTGGCTGGAAGAAGCCAGCCTCCTGGGAAGTGTGACTTTCTATTCGACCTCTTCCCCCAATTGTTTCACTTCCTATTTCTGCTCAGGGAGCAGATGGGCCTTATTAGTTGAGGTGGGATGGGACGATGACAGGGCTGTCGCCAATGGGTTTTGTGACCCAGCAAGACTTTTCCCTCTCTGGGCTTCAGTTTTCTCATCTGTAAAGTGACAGGAGTTGCTTAGATGACCTTCTAGATCCTCTCCAGCCCTGTGATTTCATAATGCCCATGGCTTCGGACCAGTTATGACTACCGTTTGCTTCTCCCTCTTCCAAGGTGCTATGCCTACCAGCCCTAGAGGCTGAAACACTGCTCTCCACCAACCACCAGGGGGCACGAGTGCACTGTCTGCTCTAGTTGACAGGATGACTGCTCAGTGCCCATTGGGGAACCTCACCCATGGGGGCTGGTCTTCACCCCTTCCTGTGGTTGTTTCCAGCTAATAGCTGGACTTTATTTATAAATTACCTGTTAAAATTAGTATGCTGCCATAGTTGAGGCTGGACAAGGTGCTCCTCTAGCCCTTCTTACCTCAGATGCCTGAACAGAGCAAGGCAAACAAATAGCTTCTCAAAAGCTGACAGATCTGTTGGGGCTCAGAAGGGTGGTTACACTCTCAACATGCTATAAAGTGAGCTTATGACCCACAACTTTCTGTGTCCACTTTGTGCTTCCTCTAATGGAGACAGCTACCATTGGTGAGCACTGACAGCCAAGTGACCTCCAATACATGCCTCTTCTCCCCAAAACAGGAGAGGTGAACAGGGGGGAGTGGCCCAGGATAGGGTGAGTCAAGTTAGGGTATATATAGGCTCGGGCTTAAAGTTCATTTATTGACGCATTGGACACAATAAAACCACAACTGTTATCAAAAAGTTTCCCTCTCCTCCCCCCACCCCCTTTTCCTTGTTCTCCCATTGGAAATATCTTAAAAAATAGATACAGGTGGATACTGGCAAAGTCCCATATTGTGGAGTGAGGGGGGCAGTGCTGGGGTGGGGTAGAGGTTGTGACATTAACCTTGACAGCGTGAACATGGCTCTTTTAGAGTTATCAGACTGGATCCCAACACTCAGCTTCACAGTGAGGGGGGCTTGGGGTGCTGGTAGGGAGGAAGAAAAGCTGAATTTAGTTCTAGGGATCAGTTTGGGGTGAAGAATTAGAGGAGAAAACTCTTCACTTGGGAGCCCTGGGGGATTCAATTTAGCGGGTCAATAGTCTGAGGGAGACCCAGTACCCCCACCCTAGAGCTGGGGTTCAGAAGGAATCTAAAGGCTAAGAGAGGACTGGTCACTTCCTCTGTTAAAACTGGGTCTAGCCAGAACATCACCACCACCCCTGTCCTAGCCCAATTCCACTGGACCAGATAAAGACCCCTAAAGCTTTCAGCACCGGCCTCCGCCATGGCTTTACTCCACCTTGGCACTGCTCCCTTTCTCTTCCAGTCCACTGCACCCCCATGGTCTCTTTTTCCAGATAGCCTTGAACCCACTCCAGCTTGAAAGCCCATCTCTCATCTCCAGTCACTCTCCACAGCATTCAGCGAGGCAGGGAGGGCCTCCCCAGGATATGGAAGTAGAGGTCACAGACATCTCCAGGGTAGAAGTTAAGATTTCTAGGGCCCCTGGCCATGCAGGCATAGGTCTTGAGTGGGGAAAATGAGAGCACCATGGGTCTGGGCTAGGATTTTGCATAGATATTTGGGATTTCTATTTGCTCCCCATAAATCAGGCCAGGAAATGCAAGGGAGCCTGGAACTAGCCCTAGAAGGCCTGGGAAATGAGAGTGGGCATGGCCCTTGGGCTAGGGGGATATTAGTTGATCCCCAGTCCAGATGGAGTGAAGGGCAGCGGCCCTGTAAGCTAGCCCAGCTCTCTCTAGATTGTTCAGGAACTCCTAGGCTGTAAAAGGCAGTTCCCTGTGGGATGTAAGAACTGAGGCATCTCAGGGAGAGGAGAGTGGGGAGAGTGACTGCTAGGAAATCAGCCCTGTCCTCCCCAGGAGGGCTAATAGGGGGCAAAGAGGATGGGTCCTGTGGCAGGGCGGACGGCTCCTGCTGGGGTGCGAAACAGAGCTGGGCCCAGGATAGGAGCAGGGAAGAGGGTGGTGGCTGCTGTGGGGGCAGGCCTGAGGGCAAGGGGCCCTGGCAGAGCACAGATGGCAGCGGCCGCAGTGGGGATCGGGCTGGGCAGGAAGCGGGCTGCCAGCGTCTTGGTGAGTTGCTTCTGCAAGGCCAGTTTAGACTGCAAAGAAGAGAGAGAGAGGACTGGACACAGTGCTCTAACCCCAGAAAATCCTCCCTCCCTGGGCTCCGTCCTTGGGCATTTTGCTGCAGGAAAAACGTGCCTTTTAGGGTTCCAAACCTAAATCCTCCTCCCCAGCCAACATTCATTCCAAAGAGCTTTCTCCACCACCTGTCTTCCTGCCCAGAGGGAGGAGAATCAGGATGGGCCAAGGAAGGAGGCTGTGTGGGGTTGGGGTGAGATGGTTTCTAGGAGATGCACGCCCACCCCTTGCTCTTTCCCGAGATTCCTACCCAGGCCCACCTCCCCGGAAATTCCTCTGGACAGATCCCAAGACAACCAAAAACACAACCCCAGCTCTTTATCTGCCCAGGCAGCCTAGGAGAGGGGTGGCTTTATTCCTGCCCCAGTCCCAGCTAGCTCCTGCTCCCCACAGCCCCCATCTTGACCAGGGGCCCAGCCCTGTTGCCTGGAGACAGATACCTTGAGGATACTCACAGCCAGCGCTGCGTGCTTCTGCAGCTTGCTGTGCTGGCTGGAGGGCTTGGGGGGTTTCCCGGCCAGACGGTCTTTGTGTCTCCTGCTGCTCAGGTGCTAATGGACAGACAGACAGACTGGGAACAAGATGAGGAAGCCCAAGGACCCCCAACTACTTCATTACCCTCGACTAGCTCACCCTTTTCTACCCACAGTTCACACACTGAACTTGCATTTACTGGGCATCACCTGGAATGACCTTGGGAAGGGGAGGTAAGAATTGGCCTTTGACCTCCTGGAGTCCAATGTCCCACTAGCCTCATTCCTCTTCCTCCAGCTGTTCCCTCTGGCTCTGCTCTACCCACCTTCTCTCCTCAAGCTATTTCCTCCTCTGGCACTGGTCCTACCCTCTCACCCCTGCTTCAACCCCAATCCCAGCCTCCCTTCTCCCACCTGCTTGAGTTGGGTCTCTGAATTGACCTGGAGCTGACAAATGGCACAGTGAAAAGGAGGACTGGGCCCCTGCCGGGTCCCCCGGCCCCCAGTCACTCTCTTGGCCTTGTGTCCAGCTCCTCCCCGGGGCACTGGGCGACCTCGGCCCCTGCGGGGAGCCCCTTGCTGACCTTCCACCATCCACCGGTGCTTGGCTCCTGGAGGGAGGAAAGAAGACAGCCTGTCAGCATCAAAGAAAGGCTGCAATGGCCATGGAGACCCCTCCAAACTAGGTCAGACTGGTTGTCCCTTTAGCCTCAAGGTTGCTCAGCACATATACTCCCCATCAGCCATATGAGATTTTCCCATCCCTGCAAGGTCCTCCCATCCCTGCAAGGTCCCTATCTCATTTCAAGCCAGCCTCCCCCAAGGAAGGCCTTCTCGCAGTGTAACTGGTCGGCTTCCCTTCCCTCATCTCAATCCCTTGCTCTGGGTCTGACCTAAGGAGAGATGGAAAAGGTGTCCCCTGACTTCTCTGGAGTGATCCTTCAGTTCTTGCTTCTCGTCCCTCCTCAAGCATTAGGGCAAAGACCTGAACTGCCCACCCAGTAACAGCTGAGCACAACACCTTTGTCACCAAGCCCTTGAGCAAAAGTGCCTAGAACCTCTAGCCTGCCCATATCTGGTGAGGGGCAGCCTCCCTGTCTCTCTCCTTCCCCCAGACTTCAGTTGGTGGGGCACACTGACCTGTATTGTGAGCCTGAAGCTGGGAGGCAGAGTTCACTGTCACCTTACACGTGGGGCAGTAGAGGCGCCCCTTCTCACTCCTGCGTTCCCCACTCACACCACTTCCCACAGCAGCTGCTGCTGGCTCAGGCCCTGGTGCTTCTCTCCCAGGCTCTGGGGAGCAAGGTGGGCAGGAGGAAGAAGAGGAAGAAGAAGAAGAAGAGCCAGCATCCAAGAGGTCTGAGAGGGCTGGCTCCCTGGGCGTTGGGTTGAGAGTCAGTGGTGGCTGTAGTGGCTGGCCAGGAGGAGGGGCTGCAGGAACTGCTGGGGAGATGGAGGGCATCAGGTGAGTGAGGCCTGAGATGTTTCTGGAGACCATGATTTTAAGTACTGATATATTGGGGATGGCATGGCAGAGTGGAAGAGTCAATAGTGCAGGGATGACCACCACTGAATTCCAGACCCCACTCTCCCAACCAACTCACTGGGCAGACTTGGGCCTCTTTGGTCCTCAGTTTCCCCATCTGAAATCATAAAAGTTGGACAGAGTGATCTCAGCAAGCCCTCGCAGTCCTGATATTCTAGTTATTAACTAACTGTTAAATAAGTGGAAATCACCAAAAAGTACTAGAATGTTCATAGAGCCCTATTCATAATACCATAAAACTGGAATCTATTCATATGTCTATCAAGGAGAACAGAGTTTTAAAATATAGTCACGTAGTCATGCAATGGAATATTACACAGCAATAGAAAGGGATAAACTAGCTACATGCAACAACATGGAAGAATCTTATGATATTGATGAATGTTCATGAAAGATGAACAAAAGTCACACAAAAGCCTACATACTATATGATTTACCAAAACCAAGTGAAACTGATCTATGCTGAGAAAAATCAAGGTCGTAGGTACCCTGGGGAGAGGGGCGTAGGTGGTTGAATGGTGTCACCCCAAAATTCGTGTCCACTGGTAACCTCAGAATGTGACCTTATTTTGAAAATAAGGCCTTTGCAGATGTAATTAGCTAAGATGATGTCATGGTGGATTAGGGTCGGCCCTAATCCACTGACTGGGATCGTTATAAAAAGACCATGTGAAGACACAGACACACATATGGGAGAATGAAATGTGAAGATGGAGGCAGGAATGGGAACAAGGCATCCACAAGGCAACGAATGCCAGGGATTCCTGGCAACCACCAGAAGCTAGAAGAGAGGCATGGGACAGAGTCTCCATGAAAGAACCAACCGTGTAAACACCCTGATTTCAAACTTCTGACCTCCAAAAATATGAGAAAATAAGCTTCTGTTGTTTCCAGCCACCCAATTTGTGGTCATTCATTACAGCAACCCTAGGAAACTAATACAACAAGACAGTACTGGAAGGGGCCAGAGGTGGGCTTCTGGGTGCTCGAGAGATGTTTCGTGATCTCAGTGTATTCAGACGAGAAAATTCACTGGGCTTTCCACCTGTGTGTGCTTATTTCTCTGTGTAGGAATACTCCAACACAAGCAAAAATAATAAGCAGGAATTTCTCAGTCCCTTGTTAGAAACCAGATTTGGAGTGGGGGGGCTGGAAAAAGAGTTCAAGACTGACCTTTGCTCTGAATCTCTCCAGGGGCTCCACTGGCCACAGCTGGGGTTGGGGACACTGGTGTCCCATCCTGGGCCAGGGTTTGGGGCCTCTGCTTGCTCTTGGCGGCTTCGACAGCCTTGAGTTTTCTGGCGTGTTTGTGGCCTTTATAATGGGCTTCGGCCTGGTTCTGGGAGGGGAGGGCATGGGGTCACCATTCATTCACTGTGTTCACGTACTCCTTTGGTGAGTTGGTGCTGGGCAGGGGGCAGGTCAGAGGGAGGCAGGTCTCGGGGCATGTGAGAGACAAGTCCTTGTCATTGTCATCATTATTATAGTAAGTATGTGGCCCTGAGATTTACAGAACACATTCTCATACATGAGCTCCCGGGCAGGCAGCCTGTGGTTTCAAGTTTTGAATTGGTCACTTAGTAGCAGTGCATCTTTGGTCACCTCACCTCACCTCTGGGAGCCTCAGTTTGCTCATCTGTAAACTTTCTAATGACTTCACAGGATTGTGAGAATTAAATGAGAACCCGAATGATAAGGGCCCGGTATATACAGTGGTGCTTAATGAATGCTAGTGACTGAGTTTATAAATGCCCAAATGGAGGAAACAAAGCAGTCCTCACCCTTTGGGGTATGTGCACCCTAGAACATTCATCCCTGTGTTCCTTTTTTCAACAAATAGTTATTGAGCATTAGCTATTTGCCAAGCACTGTGCCAGGGGCCCAGCATGAAGTAGACATGATCCTTCCCTCGGAGTGAAGTCTCTCTGTCCAGTTTGTGCACAACTCATGTAACCTGAAAGCCTGGAGGGGGCCCCCAAATCTGGTCTGGAAGTGTCCTCCCTCCTTCAACCATAGGTCTCTGCTTGTTGTTCCCAAACACAGGGAAGACAGTCCCCGCAGCTACTCCCCAGATGCATTCATCAGAGCAAGTCTGCTAAGAGCATCTCTGCAAACCCGAAGTCCCCAGACAAAGGGAAATCTTCCCTGGGAGGCCAGAATGAGGCTCCTCCACTATTTAGGGGCAGACTATGGTAGAAAGTATGTGGGCCTTGGGGTCAGCCCAGTCTGGGTTCAAATTCCAGCTCTGCTACTTACCAGCTGTGTGGCCTCAGGCAGGTCACTTAACCTCTCTGAGGCTCAGTTTCCTCATCTGAAAAGTGGGGATGATAACAGTGCCTCTATGCATCTCACAGATGTATCATAGAACTAATTAAGATGATGGACATGATCATATTCTGTAAGCTCTCAGGTGCTTTAAGAACTCAGCTCCAAACCAGGAGCTGATGGGGTGGCCTCTGGGACCCAGGGTGAAAAAGGAAGGGCAGTCTTCTCTCTTGGATCTTGGAAGGATCCAGAACACAAGACAGAGACATAGGGGAGGGAAATAGAGTCCCAGAGGGACTAGAGAGGGAAGGGGCAAAGGACTGGAGAGAGGAGAGGATGGATGTATAAAGGACCAAGCTTGCTTCTTCTGCAACCAGGGATGAAAAATACAGACCACAATCCCTTTGCTACCCCTGTTCCTCCAGGAAAGACCCAAAAACCAAGTCTACAGCCCTCTCCACTCCCAGTCCCCTCCCCAGCTTGTTTCCACTATTTCCTCTCACCGCTGAGTTGAACCTCAGGTGACAGATGTTACAGGAAATGAAGAGCTTCTTCTTCAGAGGGGAGGGGACCCCAAATGTGTGGCTGATGACAGCTTTCTGAACAGGGTCCATCTGTGAAGGGGGTGGGAGGGCACAATAACTCTGGGGTTGAATTGTGAAGGGTGGGGGCAACACAAAATGCCAAAAACTAAAGATTATTGAGGAGGGTAATGGTCAGCCCCTAACTTTTCCATTCTTGCAGTGTTAGACACAGAAAAAGAAACAACCATTTCCCTGGCAGATTTTATCTGTTAGCCTGGGACTCTGCGTGGAGGCAGGAGGTGGCCAGGGTGACCTCCATGATCTTGAGAGAGAGAATCATGTCCTGGTGATTAATTGGGCATTTCTTGCCATCCCTGTGGTCTGTTTTTTGTTTGTTTGTTTGTTTGTTCGTTTTTTTTTCATTCACAAGAATCACAATTATTGGGACAGAGAGTTGGGGGCAGGGAGAGGTAGAGAAAGAACCAAGAGTCTCTCTGTTGGAATTTCCTCTCCCATAACCTAGCCTTGCACTGTGGGCTGGGGAAGGTCAGCCTTATCTCATGAGCTGTAATACTGTCACAGGACCTGAGAGGGAGAGTGAGGGTCATGGCCAGGGAGAGGTGGGGGGCCAGAAGAGGGTAGGCAGCAGCAAGTGGAGGGTAGAGGGTTCTCTGAGCAGTAGAATCATTTCTTGGGAGTATTAATTTGTGTCTTTTTCTTTTCCTTATTTTAAACATTTTTCTTCTATCAAACCAATCCTCTATGCTCCCTTTTCTCAAAAGCCTGGATTGTTGGGCCAAAAGCATAAACTGTCTAGGCTTGCTTGCTAAGAGGAAATCTCCAAGCCTTCCTGAAAAGAAAACAGAGGCTCTGAGAGAAAAGCATGGTTCCAGAAAACCCCCTGAGAACAGAAAGAGGTTCTAACCTTCTTAGAGCCTAGGGAAGGGGAGGCAGGAGACAGAACCTCAGAGAAAGGCCTGTGGAGACCCCAGCAATGAAGACAACAGCGGTTTCACCTGCTCTTGAGGGACCATGCACTTGAACAGAAAGCATGTCAGTAAGTGACAGCAAAAACCAAAGACCAGAGGACCCTCCCCAAATGTCTCAGGCTCCTGAGGACCTCTGAAGACCTAGAGGGTGGGAAGGAAGGGATTCCTCAGGGTGACTGAGACTGAATTTCCCAACATCTTGTAAGGATGGGATAGGGCTTGTCAATGATTACATTTGATTTTTCAAAATTAAATAAGAGGGGCTCCTTATAGCTCATGCAGTGAAATCAAACTCATGCTCACTACACCTGCACACATGGAATACATAGACTAGTATACAGACAGACAGACAGCACATAAGCTTACAGGCAATTACAGGTTACAGAGATATGCAGAAAGATATACACTCGAGCACAAACGGCACAACCATGGACAAATGCACACTCACACAGAACCCTCACTCAAGGGTCAGACATACACCAAACACATACATAGTTGACACAAAACACCTCTCAGATACACAGGCACAAAGACACACACACACACACTGGACACCAACAACGACCTATAGAGACACAAATTGAAACAAGAAGGCACACCTGACTGCACACAGGCATACATAAATCATCGACAGACGTCTTTGCACCAAAACTCAAGTGAAACCGATAGTGCAGACCCTATAGGTCCAGCAGTTGTTATTGAGGTAGCGGGGAACACCATCCTCCCTCCTTAGCCCAGGTAGCTGGGCCCAGCAGTCTCTATTTGGGGAGGGCCTAGTCACTTGGGAATGTTGGAGGACAATAGCTCCCGGCTAAGCCAGCTTCTGAGAGCTGGCCCTCTGAGCCCACCCTCCCTGCCCACCCTTAGCTTGGCTGCATGCCCCACCCATCAGCCCAGCCCGTACCGTGCTGAAGTTGGGGAAGAGACTGAGCGGGGCAGCGCCATTGAAGTGGAAGGTGAGCAAGTGCTTGAAGTCCAGCGAGGGCTGCAGAGGCCTGGCAGGCAGGGGCAGGGAGGCCAGCAGGGGGCTGGGGGCACTGGAAGCTGGGCCTGCTGCAGGAGGAAGAAGGGCAGGGTCTGACACGGGGAGCCACAGGGCTCTCGCCTACTTCCATGGCTAGAACGAGAGGCTGATGGGCTTCTTGGGTGTGGAGCCAGGGCAGAAGCTCCTGTCTTCCTTTTGCAAAGGAGCACTAATCACACCTGGGCAATTACAGCCCACCTCTGTGCCTCTCCTCTCTTCTGGGGAAGCAAAAGCAGGGAACCCACAGCACAAGGCTCCCAGACCCGAAGGGTGACTCTCCTACCCTTACAGAGGCCCAAATGAACCCCTGAGGAGCATCAGGCCAAGGGAGGGGACAGAGGCATCAGGGCAAGCTCCCAACACAGACATACCACCATAGAGACTGCATAATGTGCTGGGTTTCCACTTTATTGCAAATTAGATCCAAACCCAGGAGGCCTGGTGAAGCCAGTCCCTCCATTCCTTCTCACTCACTCTCCCTCTCCATATCCAGATCCACATCATTCAAGCAAAGGCTAATAGAGGGGATAGGAAACCCATGGAATCTGAAGGAATGTGTCCCCCAGCTCTGGTGAGGTCCCAACTGCTTCCCCCAGGAGGCAAAAGCCCTCCAACATCCCTGGGCCAGGCCTACAGCGGAGGTACAGCACTGGTTTTACAGTCTTTGGTCTTAAAGGTCTGAGGCAGAGAGAGAGGAGGGCTATGAACTTGGAGGAACATCCAGATTTACAGAGAAAAAAATTAAAAATAAATCCAGCTCATGTGGGGCTTTTTCGGACCCTGTCATTGCAAAACCAAAAGAACCTTTAGATTTACTTGTTAACACTGCAAAAGATAGGATGGATTTATTTCACATTTATAGATTTATATGTCTATATACACGGTCACATACAGAACAGCCTCAGGCAGTCTATTGGTGGGTAGGGGAGGGAGGGCATTACTACCTCCCTCAAGCCACTAGCTGTGCCCAGAGAAGGTGTCAAAAATAAAAATAGTGACCTGCTCTCCGGTCATATCTGAAGAGAGGAGATGCTACCAGGATTGGGGCTAAGAAATAGTCAAGGACCCATTCTCCTTTCCCTCAGACTTCCTCCCTGCAACCAAGACCCCCCCTCCCACTTTTCTAGGGCCAAAACTTGCGCTGAGCACAGAAGGAAAAGGGGAGGCCACTCCTTACCAAACTCTAGAATGGTCAGGAGCAATATGCAGTGTGCCTCAGACCCTGGCATCTCTGCCCACAGGCCCAGGCCCGCAGGCCTGGGGCAGCACTCAGCGAGGAGCAGAGGAAGCCCGGGGGGGGGGGGAGGGAGGGGGGGTGGAAGGCCATGGTTAGCCGGTCAGCTTGGGCACAGCACCGTCAAGTCCGGCTCGGCCCTTAGAGTGCACAGGCCCCCAGGCTGGCCGGGGAGGGGGAGGAGGTCACCTTGGCGCGAGCCGCGAGCCCCGCCGCCCCGCGCCCCAGCCGCCCTCTAAGGAGTCCGCGGCCAGCGCGAAGTCGAACTCGTGCAGCGGGGGCCCGTCCACGGCGATGGTGACTGCGGGGTGGCACCGGCCCGCCCCGGCCCCGCCCCGCGCCCCCCACCGCAGCGCCCGCCTGCGGCCCACCTTGGCCAGGAGGCCGGCGCCGGCGGGCAGCGCCAGGGCCAGCGCGGCGAGCGCGGCGAAGTCGGGGAAGCGCTCGTGGAGCTCGGAGCGCGCGCAGGCCAGCCTGGCGCAGAGCGCGCGGGGGCCCAGGCGGCCCAGGCCGCCCACCGCGCGCTTGAAGAGCCCGAAGGCGCCCAGCGCGCGCGGGCGCACCACGGCCGCGCCGAAGGCGCCCAGCAGGACCCTCAGCGCGCCCTCGCCGTGCGCGCCCAGCTCCTCGGGCGCCCGCGGGTAGCGGCGGGGGTCGAAGATCGTGGCGAAGGCGGCCACGGCCTCCAGGGAGGGCCCGGGGTAGGCGTCCCGCAGGCCCCTCCGCACCGAGTCCAAGAAGGCCCCCCGCAGCTGCTCCAAGCCCCGGACCGCCGCCTCCGAGTAGCCGACCAGCTCCACGCCGCGGTAGGTGCGGCGCCCGCCCAGCGAGGCGGGCCCGGAGGATGCCAGTTCTCGCAGGAAGCCCTGGAGGTGTGCGCCACCCGAGCTGCCCTGCGTTTGGAGGGAGGCTGCAGCTGCCATCACCAGGGGCTGCAGCAAGGCCAAGTCCGGCTCTTCCGGCTGGAGGACAAGGGCGAGCTTCTGCACGGAGGGCAGTGTGTCCAGCAGCAGGTGGGTGAAGGCCACGAAGGTGAACTGGCGAAGGGCAAGGGCCAGTGCCCTCGCTGTAGGTGAGGCTGGGGCTGAGGCCTCTAGTGTGGGCACCAGGGAAGGCCAAGCCTCAGCCACTGCTTCCACGATAGGCAGCAGGGAGGCCCAGGGCACTGGCCGCGGTCCTGCCAAGTCGATAGCTGCAAGGTCCAGGGCTGCTCGGAGCTCAGGGACCATGTGGGAACTGGGACCACCGTGGAGGCGGAATAGGGCATCCAGTACACTTTCATATTCACTTAGGTAGGCAGGGGGTTCAGGATCTGGTCGGCCAGGGAGGCAGTGTAGCTCGGTGAGCAGTGGGCAGGTGGCCTGGAGTTGCCGGCCCACACTCCCCAGGCGGTCACTGGGCAGGCTCGAGTTGAGCCAGGCCAGCTTGGGTGCAGACACGCCGAAAGCCTGCAAGATGTCCAGGAGTTGGCCAGCAGTGGCCTTATCCTCCTGTAGTTCCACACTGCCCAGGAAGGTGGTGGCAGGCTGGCCATCGCAGGGGGACACTGAAGTGGCAAACAAGGCCAGACTGTGGGACTCAGGCCAGTCCTTGGTCTCATCCAACACCAGCCCCACATATGGGGATGCCTTCAGGCGCTGGCAAGCCTCTGTGTGCAAGACACTGGCAATAGCCACCTGGGACAGCCAGAGAGAGAAAGGGAGGGAGGACAGAGTTAGGCTTGTCCTGAGAAAGAGAGGCAGGCAGAACAGGGAGAGAGAAAGAGCACAGACTTTGGGGTCAGACAGACTTAGGGACTAATTCTAGCTTTGTCACTTAATGGCTGTGTGACTTTGGGCAAGTCATTTCACCTCTCTGAGCCTCAGTTTTCTCAGTTCTAAAATTGGGCTAACATGTGCCCTTGATCTCCTCAAAAGGTTGTCGTGGATATATATGTAACTTTTTGTTGTGCTTATAAATGCAAAATTCGTTCTAAACCATAAAGGTTCTACAGCACTTGGTATGTGTTTCTATAGCATCACCCAGTCGGCCTTATTCCTGGGGGTCTCCCTCCACTGCTGCTCAGGGATTAACTAATAGAAATGTTTACTCCAACTCCCAACCAGGGCCCCAGGGCCCCAGCTGTGTGCTCTATTTGTCTGTTATCTCTCCACAAAATGAGATCAACTCCCCGACCCCCACATCAGCCCCTAGGACTCACAGAGCTAGTACCTAGGACAGAGCTGCAACTTGCATTCCCCCAGTGGCCACGTGGGTAATACTGACCTTGAAATGGGCCAGGGATAAAGAAAGCAAAGGGAATGGGGAAGCCCATGCCTGCTCCCCAACTCCATCACTTCATGCCATGAGAGCAGAGGGACCTAGCTTTTCAGTGGAAGTCACAAAACCAGACTTTTATATGTAATCTCTCATTTTGTTAAACTTGGGAGCTAACTTAAGTTTTTCAAAAACACTGTGAAAACCAACAAAATAAATCTGTGGGCTGATGAAACCTCCGGGCCACCAGTTTGCAGTCTGGCCTAGGTAGTGAGGGGAGTACCAAGGACAGGGCCTAGTCTGGCTTCTTCCCTGTTGTGTCCCCAGCAGCTGGCCCAGGGCCTGGCACACAGTATGCCCTCACTGAAAGTTCTGACGGGTGAAGGTATGAATGAAGTTCTCTGGCTGCTGTCCAAGGGCCTGGCATCCTGGCACTGTGCCCAGATGGCTTGATGTCCTCCCTCCCCAAACCCTCCCCCATACCTCTGGCTGCCACCCACCTGCATGTCCCTCACCCTCCTGGGGCTGTAGTAATCACCATGCTCCGTGCCCAGCAGCGCCTGGCACAGGTTGAACCTCTGTAGCTCGAGTAGGGCAGAGCAGCGGTCATCGGGCACATCCTCCTTGGCCATGCAGTACACTGTGGTTAGCACAGCCACTTTGGCCGGGTCTACCTCCACCTTGATGCCCCCAGAGGTGGGGGAGTTGGCCAGCGCTGAGTAGACCCTTCCTCCCTCAGCCTGGCCTTCAAAAGTGGGCTGGCCCCGGTTGACAGCCAGAGCCTGGCGGTGAGCCCCCGAGGTCACATGGCGCAGCAGGGCATGGCGCTGGAAGTTGTCAGTGCCCACCGTGAAGGCGTTCTCAGCTTTGCCGTGCTTATTCCGTACCAGGGCCTGGCGGCACTCAAGGCAAAACATCAGCTTTCGCTCGTAGTCAAAGTCCAGCCAGGTGAACTCCTCTTTCCAGTGCTCATTGAAGTAACGCTTGCACTTCTTGTTGGAGTTGGAGGCCTCTCCAGCTGGTTTCTTCCCCGGGGGCACCATTCCTGCTCAAGGGACAGGGCACCCCCTACCCCCACCTAAATGCTCCCGACCCCAGCTTTCTCCTCACACAGAGGCACTTCCCTTGACAAAGGGAGTTGCTGAGGAAACAGGAGAGGGGCAGCCCACCAGGCTAATGGGACCATCCATCTAACTTAGCTGGGAAAGTTTATTCCTGCTCCACCGGTGGGAGACTGGAGATGAAAGAGACAAGGGAGGGGTGTTAGGGAGTCCACCATGGAGTCACACTGCCCACAGAGCATTCCCCAGCTGAGGGGTAGACCAGACCCAATGGGAAAGGGCTATTGGGAGTAGACGGGGTCATGCAAAGGGCCATAGACTCATCCAAAGTGGGGAGGTATGTGAGCCTCAGCATCTCTCCCCAGGGTCTCCTTCCACTCAAGACAAGGAGTTGATTAGAGTAGACTGATGGAAAGACTGGCACTGTCTATGCAACCCTATTTTATAGGTGGAGGAACTGAGTCTCAGAGACAGAGTGGTTCTCAGGACTCATGAATAATTTGTGGCTGAGCCAGAACAAAAACTCGGCCCTCCACTCTACAGCCATGCCACCCTGAACAAGCCTGATCCCGTCTGATCTCAGAAGCTAAGCAGGGTTGGGCCTGGTTAGTACTTGGATGGGAGACCACCTAGGAAGACCAGGTGCTATAGGTGTAAAAAGAAACAAACAAAAACCCTCGGACCTCCTGACTCCTCACCCAGAAGGTGACTGGTCCCTCCAGTCCATAGTCATTTATTTCATCAGATGGAAGTCAGCACAAAGCTGAGCTTTCGGAGCTACAGACCAAGAAACAGGATTTGTTTTCTCTGGAACTCCCTTCCCTAAATGCACACATGGGTGTGCATGCACACAGACACATGCACACACACACACAAACACACATGTAGTGTGGTTCTGGGAAGGACAGTCCAGAATTTGGGGACTAGGCCCCAGACTGAAGGCACCCAGCTGGTTGCTGCTACTTCCCAGACTCTACCATCACCAGGATGAGCAGTTCAGGACCAGAAAGCCATGTCCAGCCAATGGCCAAAATCTGCAATTTTGCCTCCTAATTATTTCTCAAACCTGTCCCCTCTTCTCCATGACTACTAATAACAACAGCAGTCACTGCCATTTATCAAGCATGAACGAGGTCAGGCCCTGTGCTTCATACTTTGCAGTGACTCCAAGAGGAGACCAAGATTCCTCTTGTAGGGACTCTCTCAGGGTGGTATTCTCATTGTAGAGAGGAGGAAACCAAGGCTCAGGGACTTTAAGTGACTCACCCAAGGTTCCACAAGCATTAAGTGGCTGAGGCAGACTTAGATCTCAAGTCATCCTGACCCCACAGGCCACACTGCAACTCTGGTCTGCACCATCTCACTGGATTATGCAGCTACCTCCACCTCTGCAGTCATCCCCCAAATTCGTCCCTCACACGGCAGCCAGAGAGCAAGGCTACACACAGATCCAGCTATGTCCCTCCCTTGCTTCCCCTTCTCAGAGGTGTTCTGTTGCCTAAGTCTACACACCTCACCATGAGCCAGTGAGGCTGCCTGCCCTGCCCTTGCCTGCCTCTGGAGACCTGCAGAGCCTCCTGTCATTCCTGCCTGCTCAGCCAACTCCAAACGCTTACCATTCTCCACACACATTACTGTTACTTTTGCTCCTGCCTTCATCTCTCTGTGCCTGGAATTCCCTACCCCTCAGTTGTTCCTGGCTAATCCCCATTCATTCCTGGAGAGCAGCTCAGACATCCCCTGGGCTGGTACCGGCCCCCTAGTCTCCCAAACTCCCCTGTGCACAGTGAATGTGGGATTCTCTGTGCACCTCTGTACTTGGTTCCTGGAAGGCCAAGATGACAGTTGTTCATTTTCAGATCTCTAAGTCCCTATATAGGACTAAGCATGCAGATACCTGTCAGCAAAAGCTGGTTGTTTAAAAGAATGAGAGGATTTATTTTGGCTTTGTGAAAGAACTTTCTGTTTCTGAGGCTGTTGTCTAGAGGAGTCTAAGTTCTGAGAAAGCAGTAACTGCCTTGTCCACCCAATACCATATCCAGCACTCTACGTGGAACCTGGCACTTAGTGGGTGGGCAAAATAAGGGTGGATGAGTAGGATTCCAAGGGTGACCCATTCGGTGTAAGAAAGGCACTTGTGCTGCCAGATGTGAGTGAAAAACACTGGTCTTCTTCCCCTGGACTCTGCGGGGCATTTGATACTGCTCGCCATGCCCCCCCTTGAAACACATTTTCCTCTTGGTTTCCAAGACTCTACCTTCTCTGGTTTTCCTTCTCCCCATCAGCCAGCCACTCCTCAGCCAGCCTGTGTTGTCATCTCTACCTCCTCTTCCTAACCTCGAACTGTCCAAAGAGACCAGAACCATCTCTTCTGGCCAGTCTGAAATACACAACCCCAGCCCGGGCCACTCCTCTGGGTACCACACCTCTCCATCCAGCCATCTTTCTGGCTTGTCTAAATAGAACTCTCAATCTGTTCTTACAAAATATGTTCCTCTCCTAATTGTCCCCAGCCCAGGAAATGGCCCATCTTCCACCCAGATGCTGTGACCAAAAACCCGCCCCTCTAAGCCCAGCTCTCTTCCACATTCAGTACTTGACCCATCCCCACATCCTGTCAATTCCACCTTTAACTCATCCTTTCTCTCCATGCTGCCGTTACCATCCTCTTCCAGGCCACCTTCATCTCTTGTCTGGACTACATCAGTCACTTCCCCAGGGCATTCTTACCCATTTGTGAGTCATTCGGACCCCACCAGCCAGAGGGGCTTTAAAAACCACTGCTTAATACCCCTTCACTTCTGCCTGTTGATCTGAGGCCAGTGCCAGAATCTCTTTCTAGGCCTGTCAAATGCCCAGGCATTGCTGACCTCACTAGCAGCCACTGTGTCTCCCTCTCCTTTCAGCTACAATGGCCTTTTTATGGTTCCTCCAGAATGCCAGGTTCCCATCATCAGCGCCTGTGCACGTGTTGTGCTTTCTTCCAGAATGTTCCTATCCTCCCTCTCAACACTTTGCCTATTCCATTTTCTCTCTAGTTTTAGCTTAACCATCCCTTTCAGAGAAGACTTCAATAATTATCCTTTCCAAGGAAGTCCCCTTCTTTTCTGTCAGTATCCCATTTGTTCCTGCCACTGCACTCCCACAGTTTACAAATCTTATTTCTGTGCAGTTCTTTTGCTTGCTGTTGCTGTGTCTCTGTTTCTCTGTTTGCTTTTCTCTCTGTTTCTGTCTGTCTCTGTCTCTCTGTCTCTGTCTCTCTCATTCCCTGTGGCTTCCCATTGAACCCCAGAGAAGGGAACAGACCTGACACCCAGCAGGTGCTCCTCGAAATTTAGGCATCGAATGAGTAAGGAAGCATGAATTATCAGGCAGAGAGAGCAGTGGAGAGAGACCTTGGACATCTGTTGGGTGGCTAAAACAGCTGCCTTTGTCATCCTTTCCTCCCAAGATTCCATGATTCTGAGACTGTGTCCAGCCCACTACTCAAAGGGTCTTAGAATGGGGAGGAGGCACAAAGCCAAGGTGATACCTTTCTGGAAGTTTGTCAGATCCTTTCCACATACCTAGAAGCTGGCTCTCCTGCCTCATTCTGCAGAGGATAAAATGACTATGAGACCTAGGATGTTTTTGATAAAAGAGCAAAAGAGCAGATAGAAGGGATGCTGGGAAGATGGAGATTCTGAAATTGCACTGTCTGATATGGTAGCCGCTAGCCAAATGTGAGTGTTTAAAATGAATCAGAATTAAAATTCAGTTCCTCAGTCACCCTAGCCACAATTCAAATTCTCAATAGCCCTAGGATGCTAGTGGCTATTGTATCAGATAGCTCAGATAAAGAACATTTACAATAACCGAGAAAGTTCTGTTGCACAGCGCCACTCAGACACACACACACACACACACACACACACCCCAAAAGCCATTGACTTCCCCCATCTCAGCCTGAGGGAACTAGGCTGGGTGGGGTGGGGTGGGGTGTAAGGACACCGTGACAATATGACCAAGGCCGATGCATATGGCAGACCCAGGTCCCTCCCACCCCTCTGCACCCTGGCGGGCTGGGTGGAAGCCAGCACCACTGAGGGCTACTGGGGCAACGAGGGTGGGTTTGCTACCAGGGCACAGAAGCCTCCAGCAGGGTTGATCTGACCTCAGGATGATGGTCCCCAGCCTCCTCCCCAGGCTCTTTTGGGCCCCTCCATGGGGACCCCACTAAAGAGGAGTCCAGGCTCGGGGCAGAGGAGGGGTGGGCACCGGAGCTCCCCGCACGCCTGGCCTGTCCCCGGGGGTGTGCACGCGCAGGGCTGGGGAACTTCCTCTGGGGGGCGCGTAGGGCCGGGTCCCTCGGGGGCACCGGCCGCCTGTCCGCGGGTGCTGCCCGCCCGCCCGCAGGACCCCCGCCGGGCAGCTGCATTAGGGGCGCCCCTCCCGGCCCAGCGCCCCCCACACACACTCACGGGGACACAGCAGTCACCATCTTGCGCGGTCGGTGGACGCTCTGGCCGCGGTCTCCTTGGGCTCCACCGAGCCACAGCAGCCACTAGCGGCAACCGCGGCGAAGACGGCCAGCACCCAGGGCCGGCCGGGCTCGGGCCGGCGGCGCCCAGCCCAGCCCACCCCGGGGCGCGCCCGCCCGCTGTCCCGGCTGCGCGGGCCCCGCGTCCCCCTCGGCCTCCCCCGGCGTCACCCTCGGCCTCCCCTGCCAAGTGCGCTGCGGCCCGAGCCACTGAAGTTGGAGGCAGGATGCTCCCCGGGGCGGGAGGGACAGGAGTCCTGCACCCCGCACAGGTGCGCGCTGTGGACGCGGCTGCGGGGATCTGGTGGACCAAGCGCTTTGGCACCCCAGGAGCAGCGGGCAGCGGGAGGTTTGAGGGGAGAGTCGATCAGGTTTCACAGCGGGGTCAGAGAAGTTTTTATCCCGGGAAGGGCATTCCAGGCAGCGGGGCTGGCAGAGCATGGGGACGTTAAAAGGACAGCGCAGGGTCACAGAGGGCAAGGCAGAGTGAAGGCATTGGGGCTTGGGAGGCTGGGTGCTGCGGGGTGGGAAGCAGTGACTGCTGCTGGAAGGCTCTGCAGTGAATCCTGAACATTACGATTTTCCACCCGGTGGGGAACCTCAGGAGGTGTCTGGGCTGGGGGTTTAAGGTTCGAATGAGTTATTTGTAATGGGGAGGACTGAAGTGAGGTGTGGGGGAGAGGGAGGAGTAACCACTTCCTGGAATCCTCAGATGCACAGGAGACCCTTGCTCCTTTGGGGGTTCCCCAGAGTGGGGAAGGGAAGGTCTTGGGTAGTGCTCAATTCCTCAGTACATGTACCAGAATTGGAGAGGGTGTGGGTTCCCTGCAGGAGGGACGTGGGGTTGTGACACCCCAACCTTCCCAGACCTGGAGTTCAGAGGCCTGCTCCGGTGACATCGAACTCTTAGGCCTTGGGCTGGACACAGCTATGAGCCTCAATTTTATCATCTGTGAAGTGGGAATTGCATCCAGGTGAGGAGAAAAGGGTGGGACAGGAATGGGTCTGAGGACCAAATGAGTTGCTGAGCATGGAGGTCATTTGAAGAGGGGGTGCCAGGGGCATATTTGATGACCTAGTCTCCTGTCCATTCAGCACAAAGTCACTCGGAAATGCCTTCCAGCCCTCTCACGATTAGGTCTACTTCTCTCCCACACAAGGCCTAGGGCACACGTTGATTGAGGTTGGGGCCTCTTTAGGGGCTTCTGGGAACTTCCCCAGCACCCTTCACCCAGTGCTGCCCTGTGCCACCCACTCACTGTCTGCCTCTGATATTCACCATGAACCCTGGCCCGAGGGCTGCTGGGATGATGCATGAATCATGGCACATGCACACACACGTGTGACTGCCTGACTTGTGGGTACACTCAAAGGAAAGTGCTGCACCCCCCACACCTGCCCCAGGATGGCACCACAGAGCCTGACAGGTCTAATAAGAATTCTGTACCCACAAAAGGGTCAGGTGTGTGTGTGGGGGTCTTCTCTGATGGCATATTGTAGCAGAACAGCCACCCTGGCTAAGTGTCTCAGAGCGGTCCCTCCCCATTCTTAGTCAGTGGTCACAGCTGGTAAGCTTCCTCCAGAGGGTGGTGGGTTGTTGTTTGGTCAAACATGAACGAATCAGACTCTGTGGCAGAGACAAGGCCACTCCCAGGGGTCCAAATGAGGCTGGGGCAGCAAGCAGAGCTGGAGTCTCGTGAAATAATATCACCCTGGCTGCCACCCAAGGGAGAGGCTCTGGGGAAACCACATCTTACTGTTTGCCATCACTGGGAAGAGCACAGGAACACACACTATGAGGTCCACAGGCCCCCACGCAGATGGCAACAGTCACAGATGTCAAGGCACACACTCAGACACCTCTCCTCGTGATGAAACTGTCTACGCACAGTGACGTGAGCACATACGGAGGTGGCACCCACGCAGAGACAGATACCCATGCTGGCCGGGGGGCAAAGTCAGGCACAGAGGCCACGCACGAGCATGCACGTATGCACAGGCAAGATGAACAAAGATGTACTCAGAGGAACGGACACGCAGAGTCCTACAGAGGCACATACAGACAATACAAAACAACAAGCATGCAGCAGCACACACCATCTCCAAGAGGTACACATGTACACAAAGGTCTAGATACAGACACATTTACCCAGAGATAGGTGCATGCACACACCCCGCGTACAAAACTAAATGCATCTGACGGACACACAAGCTCGTACGGCCAAATTCAGAGTCTCTCTCTCTCCACCATGAGTCATGGGGCAGATGATAGGGTCCTCCCTAGGCACACACGCACGCATCTCAAATAGTAAAGCTGCTGTTTCTATCACAGATAAAACCAAAACTACGAAGGAAGTGGGAGTCCAGGAGGGAGAGAGAGCCAAAGGCAGGGAATGGGAGTTTGAACCAAGACCCTCTGCTTGCCCACTCCCGCCAGGGCCAGGGGGGGTCCTCTCCACATTCTCCAGAGCCCCCAATCCACTTCTGGGTCGGCCAGCACTCAGGAGGCATTGCTATTCCAGAAGCCCTTCTCCCCGTGCTAGAGGAAGATCCCCAACCCTGTCACAAGATGGACTCTGCCCCCCAGCCCAGTCTCCAACTCTTGCCCCCATGGAAAGGGCTCCCAAAAGTACCCCCTGAAAGGTAATAGCTGACTCTCTCAAAGAAGGCCAGGTAACACCAGCGTGGAGAGGTGAGCCAGGAGACCAGGGATAAAGGTGGGGGGCACCGGCATTGACCCCAGCACAAAGGCTAGACCTCAGGTAGGAGGCCCCCAGATTTCTGCCTGTCTCCCTCTGTCTGCTTTTTTCTCTTTCTCTGCCACAGTAGCAAACCCCTTTCAGCCCTCTCCCCTGATGCTCCTTGGAGGCTCCTGGCAGCCCCTTAGAGGCAGTTAAAGTGATTTGATACAAGGAACCTTGACACAGCACAGTCTTCTGAGAACCTAGACAGTCTTCTGGCCCAAAGTGCAGCACCCCTCACTCCTGAAGGTAGACGTGCAGCTCCCCAACTGTCCCTGCCACCCCACCTTTGAATATATCTACAGAGGTATATACAGATCCCAGGCAGAGTAGGGGCTCCCCTGCTCAGCCCAAGACCTGAGAAAGGGTACCAAGAGTCAGTTGGCTAAGGGAGTCTCTTAAAAGGCAACTTTGGGGGCCAACAATAGCAGGAAAAGGATAGGGCTGGGAGCAGGGACAGGCCCACCCTTGTCCCCAAGCCCCCTCCCCACCCTGGCTCTGGTGTCCTCAGTACTCACCCAAGAGCATTCTTTGCTTAGGAGGCACCGGAGACACCAGGCACCGCTGAGCTGAGTGAGGAGCAAATGAAACCCAGCCCGAGAGTGATAGAGGGAAGGGGTGGGGGATGTGAGGGACAGGAGGGAAGTGCACGAGGGAGGGACTCCTGCTCCTGCCTGGAAAGCAGCGGTCACCAGGCTCTGGCTCCCCTGGCTAGCAAAGAGCTGCACGGGGCCTGGTTTCCTCCAGCCCAACCAGGGGTGGGAAGAATGGGGCACTTCTTTCCCCAAGAGTAGGAAGTGGGGCAAATGAGAGACTCAGGGTGGCAGGGGGCGTCCACTCCTGGAGAGTCCCTGTCTAGTGACTCTTACACTGAAGCAAAGAGCTGACCCTGCCCACAGAGACCTCCAGGAAAGGGGGTGTTGCCAGGCCCTTCTCTGCCTGCCAGAAAGTTCTTGCTGCCGAACTTTGAAGCCCTTACTCAGAACTCGCTGCTGCAGGAGCCCCCTTCTCCTGTCCATCCATCCCCTTAGATTTACCTCTTTTCTGCTGAAAATGAGGCTCAGAGAGGTGTTACCACTTTGTTCCAGAGTGCTGGCCATGGCGCGGGGAGAAGGGAGCCCAGGTGGCTTGCCCCTCTTAGTCCAGTACCTGGACTGTCAGACCTGCGACCTGGGCAATGCCAGGAAGGGGTGGTGGTCGGCATCTGATGGGCTAGGACTTCTGACACCTCTCCTTTGCCCTCACCCTTTCCTCTCCCCCATTTGCCCCTTTCCTCCCTCCTCTTCCTGAAACCGGGCTGTCTAGTCACCTGAGCACCTGGTGGCAGGGAGGGGGGTGAACGGGGAGAGGAGACACAGACAACCCACAGCTGGATCCAGTCTGACATTCCAAGCCTGGGTCCCAGCGCTCGCCCCCCACCCTCTCAGCATCCTGTCTCCACCAGACAATAACTTGTAATCTCTGGAGCAGCCAGTACCTGAGCCGCAAAGAAGGTCTAGGGAGGGGTTGGCAGCAGCAGCTCCTGAAAACAGGTTTGTTAGGAAGAGGCTTTGGGGGAAGGACTTGCTGGTGTGGGGAGGAAAAGGAAACTCAAGCCCAGAGCTCATTAACCCACCCAGAGACACAGACGAAAGCTTTGTCTTCAGCCGGGGCAGGGATCTGAGCTAAGCCCCTTAATTCTCCACCCAGATGGCCTTGCCTTTCCTGGTGGTCCTTGGGGGAGGTGCTGATGGTCAGGTTCACACCTGGCGGAGGAGGATGCCTGGCGGTCCTGGGAGAGCAAGGGGCACTTCTAGCACATGCCACTTAAGCATAACAGCAGGAGGCACTGGTTAGATTGCAAGAACTTCTCAGTGGCCTTGAGGGAGCACAGTTTCTCTGAAACGAGTACCCAAACACCTCAGGATGGGTTGGGGGTGGACTGAGGAGGAATCAGCAACCCAGGGACATACTGAAGAGATGAGGGGACAGGCTGGAGGGCTTCCGGGACCTCCTGATGGGACTGAAATTAATCCATCTGCGGGGAGTAGGGGGTGAGGAGCTCATCAAGCCAGTGACTCAGGCGTGACCCAGCTCAAGGTCTTTGATCTCTGGGGCTCAGAATGCAGCCAGAGGCCTCTGCAGTCCAAGACTTGGAGAGGAGATGGAAGGACTGATTAGAACAGGAGCTAAGGAAGGCCTGAGGGTGCAGGGCAGGGGAAGGTCTCTGCCTGCCGCTCTGATCCCTTCCTGCCCCCAAAGGCACAGGGAAGTCGGGCGCAGCCCTCTTTGCCCTGAAATCCACTATAGTCTGACTCCATCTCTGCCTTCCTGTCCCCATGAGTGTCTACCCTTCACTCCCACCCATGGGCCACCTGGCTATTTCAGTAAATCAGACCTTAAATCACTTCCAAAATTTCCTTCTCTCCCCTCTAGTGTCACGTTGCAATGGATGATGGAGGATGGGGTGGGCCCTGAATTGGATGGCTGGATCCGTCCTGCCGAGAGATAAGGGAAGGGAGAGTCCCCTCTCTCTCCCTAGCCATTCCAGGCAGAGTGGGAGATGGCTGGCATCTCCCCATTTTTCAGGTGAGGACATTAAGGCACGTGGCAGAGGAGAGGCCATGGGGCCTGAGGACTTGAGGAGTCATCTGTCCTAGGAGCTGGTCTGCCTTCTCTGGGCCATCCTCCCTCCCCGTGGGGGCCACCTCTACTCCCCATCCCTAAAACACAACCGCTCTCTGCCGCAAGCAGGGAGGGCATGTGAGACCGGACTTAGGGTCAGAAACACTAGGATCTGAACCAAGCTCTGTGGCCCTGGGTAAGTTGCTTAAACTCTCTGAGCTCCAGGATCAGAGTTGCTGCTATGAGGACTGAATGCCATCGTCTACGCCTGGGATGGCTGGGTGGGGAGGGCACGCCATGCTGCGTGTGGATGTGCTTTGTAAACTCTGTGTACAAAAGCTCTGAAGCAGATGCTCAGCTTGGTGCTAGAGATAGGTCGCAGCTGCTTGCCCAGGTGTCCCCATGCCCTGTGCTGGCCCGACATCTGCACTAGAGATTACAGCTAGGAGGGTTGAATAAGCAAATTTTTTCCCTACAGATGTTCAAGAACCACCTAAAATTGTTTAGGGGTTTGTGCGTGTGTGTGTGTGCGTGTGTGTGTGTGTGTGTGTGTGTGTGTGTGTGTGTGTGTGACAGAGAGAGAGAGAGAGAGAGAGAGAGAGAGAGAGAGAGATGCACAGATGGTCAATAGGGTCATTGAGTTTGGCCTTATTGGGGCAGGTGTTTCTGATGCCCACCCCTCTTGTGGTGAAAGATGGCTTAAGATGCATTCCTGAGGAATGAAAGGGCCTGCTGTGTGGGAGACAGATGAGGTGGAGGGTGGGCTGGGAACGCTGGGAAAGTACCTGGAGGAGGGAAATGGGGAAGTGTGGGTACCTGCTGTTTCCCCATCCTGTGCCCCCTCCCAGGTGTTTCAGGCTCACTCTGAGCTGGGAGCTGGGGTGGCTGAGTGAGGAGGCCTCTGACCCAGGAATTCGGCAGGAAACTCCGAGAGGGAAGAACTGTATTTCCCCCCAATATCTCCCTCTCATGAACAGCCTCGGGTACAGGAGCCAGGGAGAGGGACCCCGCCTCACTGCCTGTGACGGCCTGTCACTGTGCAAGCTGCCAGCCCTGCAGACCCCTAATCAAAGTGACAGCTCCTGGAGGTCTCCCAGAGAGGGAGGTCTTAAGGGGCATGGCTAGGACGTCCCACCCCCACACCTTCATTGCCCTCTCGTGGAACAAGGACTGAGACCTCATTGTCTAGGAACAAAGCAGTGTGTTAAGAGCCCCTGAGCCTCCGAGAAGGGAGGTATGGCTCTCTCCACTTCTGAGGCTGCCCAAGTCGGCCGCACCCTGAGGACTCTCTGCTCTGGCCCAGTACTGATGTCCTGAGGTACGTCCCCTCACCTCATACCTCACCTCAGGGCAGTTGCTAGCAACCTCTTTCTGGGGGTGGCCTCCTCCACTCCCAGCTGTCAGAGCGTCAAGGAGACAGGAGAAATCCATGGGAGGGGAGTGATGTCAGAGGCCTCACCCATGGCCTTACAGATAAACCGGGGCTGAAGTTCCAGTATTCCAGGGTTCCTGGGAATCTGAGGACCCTTCGTCCTTGCCCTACATACAACCATCACGCACTCTCCCATGCTTTCCGCTCATTCCTCTTAGCCTGGAGGTTGTAAAGATCTGGCCCCATGGCTGACTTCTCCTCTGGACTGTGAGTGCCCAGAGGGCAGGCACAGACTCTCCTCAGAGTGGAATCCCACATCCTGCAGGGGCCAGCCTGGGGCCTACACAAGGTTGGAGGGCTGGGCGATGGACTGACGATTCCTGGCAGGACCATGCCTTACTAAGTTCCATTTAACAATCTGGAGAGGAGGACCAGGCATCACATCTCCTGCTGCCTCGCCACACACCTACCCACCCAGTACTTGGGGGATGAAGACTGTGGGAAGGGGGAAGCCAGGTGAAGGGGGTTCCCATCCCTCTGGGCAGCCCGACTCTGGCCACAGGTGTCCAGCACTGTGATCTTTTCTCCTCATACCCCACCCGCTCTCTCCACACTGGTGTGGTGGGTGGGGAAGGGAAGAGGGAGGGTTTGTACCACAGGGACCACTACCTGGAAGCAGGGCCTGAAAAAGGGCTGTGTTAGAGGACAGCAGGGATGCGACAGTGTTCTTGGGCCACAGAACTGGCCTTTCTCATCCAACACTGCTCTCCAGGCTTGTTTCCCTCTCGGCGGCCCACTTTCTGACAACAGAACTGCCCATCACAACATCGGCTCAGCTAGAGTCATCCTTGGCACCTCCCTCCCTCACGGCCCCCACATCCCATCGGTCACCGAGTCCTAATGGTTCTGCTACAGTAGGCCCCAGAATCTGTTTCCTTCATCCCATCCTCTCTCTTCACATGTACCCCCAAGTCTCACCCTTCTCCCTCACCAGCCTCTACAAACACTAACTACTCCTGCTCAAACCCTTCGATGATGCCTGTCATCTTCAGATCAAAGGCCGAACGCTTAGCTCACCTTCAGGGCCCTCACAGGTGGCTCCTGCTCACCTCCCACCATGCTTGCCACGTACCCAGCACTGCCCACTGCTCCTGGGAAGCCAAGGACCTTAGGCGCATTTGCTCCAGCTCTCTCCCTGCCTGGGATTCCCTTTCTGCCTCCAAGATCCAACGTCAATGTCACTTCTCTGAAGCTTTCTCTAACTCGAGTCAATTCACTTCTCCCTCTGTTGACTTCTCGAAGCACCCCATACCCACCCCTGTGAAGCCCGCTGTCGTCTTAGCCAAACTCGTCTGCCTGGGTGGTTATTCAGACAGCACTGTCCTAACAGGCGGGTGTGTCGCCTTTTAAAAATATGGATCCTCAGGCAAATGCTGTAGCTTCTCACTTACGTACAGAATCTAAAAAAGTTGCACTCATAGAGGTAGAGTAGCATGGTGGTTGCCAGGGGCTAGGGAGTGGGGGACACGGGGAGATGTTGGTCAGAGGGTACAAGCTTCCAGCTACAAGCTAAGGAAGATCTGTGGACCTAGTGCCCAGCACAGCGACCATATTAACAACACCGCGTTGTATACTTGAACGTAGGGGAGAGGTAGGTCTTAACTGTTGTCACCACACACACCATTATACTTAAGTGAGGTGCTGGAGGTGTTAACTAACCTTACTGCGGAAATCATCTTGCAATATATATATGTGCATCGAATCGTGACGTTAGACATCTTACACGTGTTATTTGTCGATAATGCCTCAATCAAGCTGGGAGAAAAAAAAATACAACCCCCTAAAACAGAAGCTTGCACCGAGTAGGATGGCTCCGAGTGTCTGACGAATTAATGAGTAACTTTGAACTCCAGAAACATCCTACAGTCAGATACACTCTTACTCAGAGTCACAATCTTGGTGCCCAGCCAGCCTCGAGCGCTCAGGTGGAAAATCTGGTACACCAGCCATCAGAGCATTCCCTGCCTTGCTTATGCAGTGACCTCGGTCCGCAATGTCCCTTCTCCCCTTCCCCCTGGGCCGAGCTCAGCATCCACCCCTTCCTTCAGGAAGCCTTTCCTGGTGCCCTCAGGTATACTCGCCACCCCTGGGGATATGTCCCACGAAGCACAACACTCATCTGCTCTTTTTGTGTCGGTTTCAGCCCCAAAGACTGACTCAGTCTTGGTGGTGGTGGTACGGGGGTGGGGTGGGGGTTGAGGAGGGAGACTGGAACTTATTTGTTTCCAGGCCCCAGGCGGTACAGGAAACGCAGTGGGTGCCCCAAATATTTACCAAAAGAACAGGCAGCCCTGTTCAGAGCTCAGAGCGTAGCCCTCTGGCAAAGCTGCCAACCTGGGCTGCCCTCAAGATCCAGGCAGAAGTTTAGGCCCTTGCTGCCTCCCCACGCTGGGCCTGGTTCTGAACCTGTTTCCACTGCCAGCCGGCAGCCTGCCTCTCCTTATTTTCCCCATGGCCCCCATGGGCCTGTCAGCGGGAATCACCTTCACAAATGCATTCACCCATTTCCCCCAGAAATCTGCCTTGCAAGCAGCTGCCCCTTCAGTGCTTGAAGCCAAAACTCTGCAACCCCAGACAAGGAGAGGAGGAAATCCTGGCCAGGAGTCCAGTGGCCAGAGGAAGAGGGGCTTCCCTGGTCCATCCCTCAGCCAGAGTGTCATGTGCCTTGCTGACCCTGGTGTCCAGGGACCGGAGCAGGAGCCTGGGATACCCTGAAGGTGAGGCCCTTGCCTACCCCTGCCAGGAGGGCTCCAGACTGGGGTCTTGGTTCCAAAAGACCCCACAGGGAAACCCCCAGATCCAGAAGGACCTTAAGAGGAGGCCTCGGACCTAAAGACCCTCAGATCTTGAGAGACCCCAAGAGGGTTGTCCAGATGCTAAACAAAACTTGATGGCATCTGGGGGACTTCAGACCCTAAGACCCATTGAGGGCATCCTAGACCCAAAGACCCCACAAAGACCCTTCAGAGGGGGGCCCAGAGCCAAATTTGTGGGCACAGTGCCCCTCTACACTTACCTGACCCCGCGGGGGCCTTTCCCTGGCTGAGCTGCCGCAGCCGCCTCTGGTGGGCCCGTCCCTCACAGTGCACCTGGGCCTGGGCCGCGGAGTTCAGCTGGATGTTGCAAACGTCACAGAGTGTGTATGATGGCCGTTTCCTCTCCCGCTTGGGCTTAGGTGGTTCTGGGGCCCGAGGTGGGCACTCAGCCGCTCCAGATATGGGAGGTTCCTTCTCAGTGGAGGGAGATGGGCTCAGTGGCCGCTTCATACCTGAGCAGATAGAGAGGGGGACAAATAAATAAAGGCTGAGTGTTGCGAACACATAGAAGGAGGAAGTTGGGTTCAAGACCCAGAGGTGCCTGGGCCCTTTATGCCAGCTGAAACTCCCCAGCTATTAGAAAGCCCCGACCCAAGGATGGCAAAAGGGAGCATAGTAAGGTCTATTTCAAACAAAGCAGCATTCATTAAAAGGCAGAAATATCTGGAAGAGAGCCAGAAATGTCTACATGCTGGGTGGCCAACACCTGGGGACACGACCACAGAGCAAAGGGAGGCTTGGGTCTTGGAGAACAGGTGGGACCGAGGAACAGGCAGCAGCAAGGTTGTTGGAGTCACATTTTGGGAAGCCAATGCCCTGTTCTCAGCCCTGCGGCAGGAGCTGACAATCCTGTGACAAGCAGGCATGTGGCGCTTGCTGGAGACGCAGCAGCCGCTGGCCAGGGTAGTGACTGCAGAAACCCAACCTCCCTGTGCCCGAGGCCCGGCTGGGTGACATTTACAAACGGTGACAGTGTGTGAAGCCATCTCCACCCTGTCCCATGTGGGTCCAGATGCTCCCTGCTGTCTTGGCCCCCAACCTGTAGCAACAGTTGGTATTTTTAGTAGAGACCTGGGCCCTACACACACACACACACACATCCTGGGCCCTGCAGAGCTTGCATATCACCCCTCCAGGCCCCTTATCTCCCACGGACTGTCTTTCCTTTCCAACTAATTTCTCTGAAACTTTCCCTCCTGACTCCTCTGCCTCTAACGGGCTCTATTCCAGTGCTGCTCAGTGACCTTTCTCAGACTGAAATGTGTCCATTTTTCTACTTCCTTTCTGAATCTGTCTGCATGTTTCCTGCCTCTGCTTCAGACTGGGGACTTCCTGTGGGCAGGGCCTGTGTCCCCCTCACCAGGACAGAATTCCTGAGTTCAGGGACTATGTATTTCTCTCAGATTGGGGGAGTCCCAAGGCTAGGGTCTGAATGAGGCATGACTGAGCCCATCTTTCTTGTGATGGACTGAACTGCGTCCATCAAAAATTCACATGCCCAAGTTCTAACTTCTGGTACCTCAGAATGTGATTGCATTTGGAGAGGAGGTCTTTAAAGAAGTAATTAAGTTAAGATGAGGTCCTTTGGGTAGTCCTTAATCCAATATGACTGGTATCCTTATAAAAGGAGAAAATTTGGACCCAGACAGTTACAGAGAGAAGACCATATGAAGACACAGGGAGAAGGCAGCCACCTGCAAGCCAAGGAAAGGGGCCTCAGAAGAAACTAACCCTGCCGACACCTTGATGTCAGATTTCTAGCCTCCAGAATTATGATAATATAAATTTCTGGTGTTGAAGCCACCCAGCCAGTGGTACTTTGTTTTGGCAGCCCCAGCAAACTAATACATCCTCCTAAAGGGCACTTCATGTATCCTTAGGCTCATGCTCATTTTGCAGATTAGACCAAGTGAAGTCAAGTGACGCCCCAATAGTCTCGTAAGGCCATACATCCCGTGGTGGAGCCAGTGTATGAACAAAGAAAATGAATTTCTCAAGTCCACAGCCAAGAACCTTCCTGTAGACCCTGGACCCTGCCCCAACTCTTAGTAAGATGCTCATCACTTCTGTGGGCAGTCATCCCGCACACAGGTCTGTCATTACAGGTGTGGGGACTATGTGTGAATAGAACAGAGGGGAACAGCAATTAAGAGCATGAGCTCGCTGCTGACTCACATCTGTTCGAATCTCAACTCTGCCCCTTACTGGCTATGTGATCTGAGCTTCAGTCCTCTCATCTGTGTCTCTATGAAATGGGGTGACACATAACAGTTCCTAAGTCATAAGCACATTGTGAGGATTAAATGAGCTGATCTATATAAATGCTTCTCAGTGTCCTATAAAAGTCAGCGATTATTAATCGGAGGTGTATCTGTTTTGCAGCGTATGAGTGGAGTCAGCTGGTCTGTCACCCTGCATGTCTGTCAAGCCATACCTGGGTCACTGCGAATGTTTCTTTTACCCCATCGTTTGCTGAGGCGAATCTGCGTCATTTACTGCGTGCATGTCACAGGGCAGCTGTATAACGATGCAGTGTCATTATGCCCATGTCACTGAATGTCTGAGACCCTTCATATGTTATAAGATACGACCTTGTTTGGAAATAGTGTCATTACAGATGTTATTTGTTAAGTTAAGATGAGGCCATTCTGGAGCAGGGTGGCCCCCCAATCCAATATGACTGGTGTGTTCTTATAAAAGAGGGAAATTTGGACACATCACGCACATCATGAGAACGCCATGTAAAGATGAAGGTGGAGATTGGGGTGAAGCTTTTACAGACCAAGGAACACCAAAGATTGCCAGCGAATCACCAGAAGCTAGGGGAGAGGCATGGAACAGATGTCCTCACGGCCCTCAGAAGCAACCAACCCTGATGATACTTATCTTGGACCTTTAGCCTCCAGAACTATGAGACAATAGGTGTCTGTTGTTTAGACTACCTGGTTTGTAGTTCTTTCAGCATCCTAACTAACACACCATGGGTCTGACCCTGTGCTCTCGTGGGTGCCTGATGATTTGATTTGAGGACCCCGCGCTCTGTAGGGTGGTGTGGCTGGTCTGCAGTACCCGAGATAGCCTCCAGGTGGCGCAGCAAGCCCCTAGCAGGCACTAAGAGGTGGAGGAACTCAGGACCCCCTCCTTGCAGGGTGGACCTCACTCCTCTGCACTCCTGGGGCCACTAGGCTGCCCCTCTGAGCCATACCAAGCTCCCGGACACAGTATCTGCAGTCCAGGGTACATCAGCTCGTGAGAAGCGGCCCCCTTGAAGCTGTACAGAGACCCCACCAGCATTGTGCACCCTCTCACCTATAGATGGAGGTCATCATAGCTATTCTCCTGCCTTTACAAGTCTTCTCTCACCCTTCAAGCAGAAAGAAGGGGCAGGAAAAGTACCAGGTGCGAGGTTCGGAGGGGGGCCCAACTGGCCAGGGAGGGAGAAGAGGTATCAGGGGAATGAGATTTTTCTGGCCATGCCAAGGGAGCTAGCTGCCTGCCTGGCCAGCAATGGGGTGAGGGGGGGTGGAGGGGGGTTGAAATTTCCATGCAATTTATGACAGGCAGGCCAAGGACATGGCCCAAGAGAGCAGACAAATATCTGCCATGGGGCTGATTAAACCTCTGTGATATACAGCCTCTGGGCTCACAGGGCCCTCCCGGATTCTCGGGCTAATTGTGTCCCCTCCGCCAGGCTACTGGGCTTGCCACAGCCTGTCCTGCCTGACCCAGCCTTCCCAGCTGTCCCCTCAGGAGACCACTCTGGCTAAGCTAGGGCTCCCACTCAGAAAATCTGTAGGGGTAGGCAATTTTTAGGGCGCACAAACATCTATCTAACCCCTGCTGCGAGCACCAGCCAGTCAGCAAACCCTGCACTGGCCCCTATTCAGAACCAGCATGACTCACCCTAGCTAGACCTCCACTTGGACAGGATCTGGTTCACATGCTCTCTTTAACAGAAGAGGAAATTAAGTCCCAGAGCCGGGGAGTGGACGTTCTTCAAAATACACAGAAAGACAGCGAAAACCTGCTTCTAAAAGCTTCCCTACCTCCCTCTCGACCACCCAGCTGCCCAGGCCACTTCTTTATAATGACGACCACTTTACTGAGAGCTTACTGTGTGCCAGGTGCTTTACACACAGGATCTCTCTTAAACTTCACAAGGAACCCATGAGGTGGGCACTATTATTAACCTATTACCCCACATCACAGATTAGAGAACGGGCTCCGAGGTTTCACCAGACCTGAACCTACGTTTGTCTGACTCTGGAGCCCACGTCCTTAACTACTTATTGCCTGATCCCACTTCTCCTTAAAGCCTGCCAAATCCTGATTTGAACTGCTGAGTGGAGAAGGGGGTTAGAGATTCGAAAACAAGCTTCTGGGGAGACGCAGGGCTGCCCAGCCTCTATCAGGCTGGGGTGCCAGGCAAGGAGGTGCCACACCCTGGTCAGGAAGGGTTAGAGCCCAAGCCAGAGAGGCTGGGAGGGAGGGGTGTGAAGAGAGGGGGAGAACTGAACTGAACTGAACAGGAGAAAAGACCAGATGAAAGCAGAGCGAAAGAGCATGCAGCGAAAGGCTGTCAGTCTGTGTGTGATTTACACAGCAGCAAAGGGTAAATCTCCCTCTGTCCTCACTTTTCCTGAGAGATGGGCTGAGGCTGCCACAGGGAGGGTGAGTGTTGGACCACAGGAGGGAGCCACCGGCTTTAAGGCAGGCTCACACCAGAGCTGGACAGCTTATGGAGGCTAGGGCTGCTGCTCGCCTGCCTGTCCGTGTGTCCTCCATATGGAGCTGGAGGGCCTGGGGGTGGAGGGAGCACTCAGGCAGGGCCCCAGGGCCTCCGCTCCACCACTTCTTGCTGAGTGACAAGGAACTTCAGGGCCCAGTTTCACTGCGACCCGACCCTCTGGCATTGGAATTCTCTGCCTGCCTATCTAATGAGGGTTGGATAGAAAGAAGTTTGGAAGCTAAAAAATGCAGAGCCAGAGTTGTCTCAGCTGCAGCCTGGGGAAGGGGGCCCTCAGGAAAGAGCTACTCTTGCCAAAGGGTTAACGGGAGAGGAAGGTTGTCAGCCTGTCCCAAGGTTTTGGTCAGGCATGAAGGGCTCCCTCGTCAAACCTTTAATGAGCCCAATTACACTCTGGTATTTTCCCCCACGGCTGCCAACATTTACCCTTCTGCTTCCCCCTGCCAGGTCCCAGGTCCTGCCTCTGAGAAGGGAGCCTGGCTGGCTGGCCAACCTTAGGGCTGTCCCTGCTCCCCTGGGCTTTGGTTTCCATCTTTAAAAAGAGGGGGCTGGGCTGAGATAATCGTTTAGGTCCCTTGCAGGCAGTGTGGCAGTGGCAACACAGAGCAGCTGCCTCTAAGGTGGGGCTTGCAGGAGGCCAGTGCGGTGGGTATAGAGAAAGAACCAGGTGGCTAGTGCATGTTGACTTCTGGGCACTGTAGAAACATCACCTCTGTCGAACCTCATTACAACCCTGTGAGACTTTACAGATGAGAAAATTGAGGCTCACAGTCAAAAAGAGAGGCAGGTGAGTAGAGTCAGTTCTCTCTCACCCTATGATTCAGGGGCAGGGGGTGCAAGACACTGGAGACCCCCAGCCCAGTCACTTACGGGATCAGGAGTGTGGGATCTCCCCTCCCCACTGACTCAGCTTCAGAAAGAAGTGCTTGGAAGAAGAGAGGCCTTGTCCGTTGCTGTCCTAGTAAAGTGTGAGCCTTCCTGGGTCTGGCTGCTCCCTTAATGGCCCACGGGAGCCACAACTGAGGGATTTGTTCCCTCTTCCCTGCCACCTTGCTTCTCCCAAGGCTGACAGCTTCCGAGGGGAAGGGGGAGGGGGAACAACCCACTTCAATGTGTGGCCACCACAGAGTGGCACCCATCCCAGCCATACCACAGGATTGCCCAGAGTCACACCCAAAACTCCCCAGCAGAGCCAGAGACCCCCACCTAGAGGGTAGGAGGGCGTGAGTGAGGCCAGCAGTGTCAAGCTCCAGCCCACACATCCCTGCCTTGCTGGAGCAGGATGCCCTGAGGGCTGGGCAACAGCTGGTCCAGGTGTCAGGGGCCAGGTGGGGGTTCCACTGGGCAAACCAAGGCAGGCATATGTCTTCCCATCCAGAGTGGTGACAAAGGAAGCCTGTCACCTTCCCCGGGGGACCGCTGGGTGCTGGGAATTTCAGGAGTGAGCTAAGAGTGAGCTAAAAGTCAACACTCCAGCTCCAAGGAAGGGAGAGAGAGGGCATGCGAGGTGAGGGAGAGTGGACCCAGGGATGAGGTCACTGTCCCACACCACTTTCTCTTCCCCCAGTCTGTTCTGTCCTCACCCCCTATTGAAGGTGTATCCCAGAAGCCCTCCTCACACGCCCCAAGATAGGAACTGCCTCTCCTGCACAGTGAGACTCCCCAAAAGACCCTCATGCCACCGTCACTACGTAAGTCCTTCTTGCTATCTAACCTGCATCTCACTTTGCAGGGTCCACAGTGGTAACACAGCAACTGCTTCTAAGGTGGTGGTGGGGTGACTAGGAAGAGACTCTGCCTCGGTACCCCTCTTCCAGCCTATGCTGCCACGCAGGACCTAGGAAACCTGACTTGTTGTACTCCACACCCCACTCTTAGACATAATGGGCCCCAGGATCCTAGCACTGCTCAGCCTCCCCCACAGCTGGCTGTCCCAGCCCAAATCCCCACAGTTCTGAGCAGTAGCTCTCCCAAACCCCACTCCCTCCCACCATGGCCCCACCATCAGGATCACCAAGTTGGGACTGAGGAATGAGTACTGGGAGCCAAAAGGAGAAGGGCTGGGAGGTTCCAGGACTGTCTGAGAGTTGTGGGTAGGAGGCAGGCTCGGAGGGCCCACTGCTGACCAGGAGAAGGTCGGCCTGAAGGGGGAGGGGCGGGACAGGAAGGCCTCCAATGACTGGGAATGACTCAGGTGCAGGAGCTGGGCTGGCAAGAGTGCTCTGCACCCCTAAAAAAGACAACAGGTCATCTCTCCTTCCCCACCCCTTTCCTCCTATCCCAGGAGCTGCTGAGGGTGGATTGATTTCGGGGTTCTCTAAACTTCCTAGGGAAAGAAGGTGAGTTATTAGGTTGAGCCCCATCTCCAGGGAGCGGTTTCCTCTTCAGGGTGGAGGTCTCATCCCCGCTGCCCTGTGGTCCCCAGCCTACCTTCCCCTACCAGGACCTGGAAGTCCTTGCCATCACCCTTGCTGTCCCGGCTCCTAGTCCTGCTTTAATGGTGGCTCTTGTCCCCGCACCTTCCCCCCACACAAGGTGGGGCAGGGTCCTCGCTTCCCCGCGCCGCCCCCCGCAGCCCCCCAGGGTCACCTACACCCCACCCGTCGCGTGGCGCCCTCGGGCGCTCAATCCCAGCGGCGCGTGGGTCGGGGATGGGCAGCGCCGCCACCTACCCACCTACCTGACGGGCGCTGGCGACCTGCGCGCGGCCGGCCGGGGCGGTCCGGCTCCGCGGCTCCCGGGGTGCGCGGCGGGTGCGGCCCGGAGCCCGCCCCTGGGCGGCTGGCGCGGAGCAGGTGCCAGGAGCCGCGCCGCCCTGAGCCCAGCCGGGCGAGCGGGCCTGCGGAGGGGCTGCCCTGGGGGCTCGCTGGAGAGGGGCGAGGGCACACCAGGGCCTCTGCCCACACAAGGGCTGGGCCGACTGGGGAATCTCCTCTCTACCCCTGGCCCGCCAGGCCTGAATGCCCTTCAGCTTCCAAGGGGTCCCAGAGCTTAGGGAAGGGGACCCCAAAGTGGCCACCTCCCACTGGCCTGCTGTGACCTCCCTCCCCTCCGACCTCCCTCCCGTAAATTACCTCTTTTGTTTTTCTTTTGGAGGGGGGGAGCTCAGAGGGCAGGAGGAAGTTAACATTCATGGAGCACCTACTGGGTGCCAGGAGGGATCACACTCAATCCACATAACCACTCTGCGGGGACTGGTTTGATCCCCATTTTACAGACCAGGAAATGAGAGATTGAGGACATTAAGTAACTGATCCAAGTCACACAGAGAGTGAGCACCAAGTGGAAAACTCCAGACTGCCCCTAGGAACCATATTCCGAGGTCAGGGGAGATAGCCAGCCACTGGCTTGTTGGGGAAAGTTCATCCATGTGTGTGGCAGGGGTCATTCGGTGCCCGGGGTCCAGGCCACAGTGGGGGCACAATATGGGAGAAGGAAGCCAAGCAGGGGAAGACAGGAGTCAGGGATTGGTGGCCTGACCTCCTAAGGGTGCTCTGCCATCTTCATTATTGGGGAGGCAGTAATAGTAAGAAAACGAGTCCCAAAGAAAGAGGACAGATACGACTCGGTATCCACAGAAGAGGTATCAGTGCTGCTCCTACACCTCGTGCTCCTGGCCAGCCTCATGTGCACCAGGTCCCCCAAGACAGGAGGGGAGCCCTGGCAATGCCTCCTCACTCCTGCAAACCAGTCTCCTAGCACTTCTTCCTGGTCCTCACACCCACCAACTCACTCCTGTCTCAAGACCCTTTGCCCTTGCTGTTCCCTAAGCCTGGAATGCTCCTTGGCCTTCACAGGGTTGTTTCCTTGTCGCTCAGGCCTCAGCTCCAAAGTCAGCCTTCCCAGACCCCATTCCTCAGTCCCATTATTCTGTGTCCCAGCCCCTCTTAGGGCATCTGCCAAGATGAAATTATTTTGCTTAGATACTTACCTGTCTTCCTCCTGAGGCCAGGGCCTTTATCTCTCAGGTATCCAAAGCACTAGCATAAAGTTTGATGCATGCCTAACAGATGCTTGATACAAGGGTGTTGAATAAATGCACGAATTCGTTTCCACATTAAACTGTACACTATTAGTAGGTGAATTGTATGATATGTGACTTATATCTCAATAAAGCAGTTATATAAATCAATCAATCAATCAATCAATTCAGGGTGGGGACAGCAGTTATGGTACACCGTGGGTAACTCACCATCCCATAGCACACCCACCCTCTAACTTAATCCAGTCACACATTTCTCCCTGACAGTCCGCGTCCTGTGTCTGTCCATGGAGAACTGCAGTTGCTCAGGCTTGGAAGGGATCTTAGAGGTCATCCTGTCCTTTTTGTAACTTGTCCCTGACTTTACCTTCTGGCTTCTGCTCGAACATGCCAATGATAAAGAGCTCACTGCCTCCTGAGACAGCCCACGCCACTGCTGGGTAGTTCTCAATGATAGAAATCTCATCACTATGGGAAGCTGAAAGCTGCTTTCTTACAACGCCATGTCCCAGCTCTAGAGCTGCTCATCAGTCGTTTGGAGAAAGTACACTCTACCTTCTGCAGCCAGCTAACGTGGCTGACAGCTTCTTCCCAAGGGGTCTCTTCTCTCAGTTAAAGAGACCATTTCCCTCAACTATTCTTCCCTTTCCCCAAGGCCACCTCCTCCAGGCAGCCCATCTGACATGCTCCCAGGGCATCTTGTGTGAGTCATTGACACTATTTATCACATTGTCTTGAACTGTCTCTCTCAAGCCCTCTCCTGGGTACCTCACTGCACTGAGTGGGTTAATTCTACCCAGTACCTTGAATGGTGACCAGCTAACCTGAACTCTTGAATTAGCTTTTTACAGAGCTGGGGCGTCCATGAAACCCCCCAGCTCTATTTTCACATGATACACTGTGGAGTTCAGCCTCCCCATATAGTCTGGAGAGTGATTTCTTGAACTGTGAGCATCAGACCTTATGTTTGGGCTTGCTGGCTCTCACATTCTGCTCAGCCTGTTGAAATCATTCAGCAGGACCACAGGTGCCAGCTTAATGTGACCACAAAGACGTGGCTTCACCTAGATACCTAGAAAAAACACACTCCTACACTCTAACACAGACAAAACACTGCCGTTTGTGGTGGGCCGCCTGTATTCCAGGCCCTTCCCACGTTTTTATCGATCCATTTTATCTTCCCAATAGCCCTGAAAGGTAGTATTCCTCTCCTCACTTTTAAGATCAAAAAAGGGAGGCTGTGAGAGGTTAGTTTACTTACCGAAGTTCACACAGCTAGAAAGGGATAAGGCTGAACCTCACTGAGTTGACTCTATAGGTTTTCTTTCTCCTATGTCGTGGTGCCTCTAAACGCCTTATCTCAACATGCCCTGCGAGTTTCTCCCTAGAAAGGTGGGCCAAGGAGGAAGAAAACAGAACAGCATTTCCTAGTAATGAGAGCTAAAGGTGCCACATGGTGCTAGTGCACCTTGCCCACCTACCACTCCTCCAAGGAGAGGTTCAGGCCCCTGGTTATTGCCTCCCTTGGCCAGAAAATGACCATCAGTTTAAATAAAGCCACTGAGTCTCTAGTTGGGCCACTCAGTCCTCACTACTGCCCAGTCTCATGCTCCTATCACCTCTCCCTTTGTGTCCTCTGTGATAAATTCCCTGCCTAGCACACAGAAGACAACCAATACAGACTGCTGGGTTTGAAGAATGGCCCATTCTCACTGTAGGTGCGAGAAATGGAGTGGGCTGTGTGGGCTTCAGCCAGTTACTTTCCCTCTCTGAGCTTGTTTTTTTTTTTTAATCTGTAAAATGAGGCAAATAATATATAACAACATGGCTGAGGGTGATGTGAGATCGTCACTGACGTAATATATGCCTAATTAATGATACAGGCATCGTTAATGAGGTGTTATGGTCTCCACTTTAGAAACGGGATGTTGAGGCTCAGAGAGGTGAAGGGACTTTGGTACCCACATTACCAGCTTGGAAGTGGCTCAGACAGAACAGGAGCCCAGGTGAGCCTGGCCTTAAGGCTGTGCCCTTTTCCCTGTCCAGGGCACCTTCTCTGATTGCTCAATAAATATAATTTCTAGTAGGAAAATCTGAGACGGTTATATTAATCACTCATACTAATGACATCAAGGGCCCAGCTGAGGTAAAGCCTGTAGCAAAAGGGCTCAGGCAAAGAGCCATAGACTTCTGACCAGCCAGCAGCTTCGTTCTTCTCATAGCCTGGGCTGGGGGGGCATGGCAATGTAATTCTGGGTCCCTGGGTTCCAAGCAGGTGGGAGAGACCCCATTCCCGAGTTGGCCTGCCCTTTCCATCATGGGTCCTTTCCCTCCCCACCGAAAGGGCAGAATCACTAAAGGCTTGAACAAGTCCACTGTACTCCCTCCCCCCTCGGGCCAGCCTTTTGCCTCCTAAAATAGCCCAGAGCCACCATGTGCCCAGGGCAGCTCCCCACCCATTGCAAATCCCCCTGAAATTAAATCCCCATCCTGCCCCAAGCAGGACGGCACCACCTCCTGCCACCGTTGGGCTCCAGGGCTGGCCAGGCTCCCCCCAATGGTAACAGGGACAGTTGTCCTTCACGGTGACCGAGACATAAATCCCCGAATAATGAGACAGGCGCTCGGAACACAGAACCAGACACGGTGCTAATTGGTTTACTCTGGGTAGAAATAATGTGGAGACCACAGCAACAGGCCTCAGTTTCCTAGCCAGTAAAATGGGGTGGGGAGACGTGATTACTTCCTGTGTCCTGGCCTGGGCTGATTTTCTGTGTCCTCTGACCGGCCTCATACCCAGACTCCCCATCTGAGAATGATAACTTCTCAGACGTAAAAGGGAAGGTTGGGTCCTCTGATCCAAGTCTTAAAGTAGGGAGGCCCGGATCATCCCTACCATGATCTAGAAACACCTTCTTTCCATTAAACAATAACAACAACAACAATAACCAAACAACCAAACTAAGGCTCAATCCTTCCCAGCAGACACAAGGATGGGGGTGGGGAGGCCGGGAATGCCCACGCCATCTCCCATCCTCATGTGAGGCCAGGATTGGACTCTTGGATGAGCCAGAGGTCCTCAGTTTGCAGTAATCAGAATGAGATTATCACATTAAACTTTAAAAGTCTTTGCTCAAAAAGAAGCAGCAGCAGCTGACACCCTTGACTCACCCGACTTTGCCACTGTCACCCTCTCCTGGACCATGGCCAGATGAGCTCCAGATACCAGCCACACGGAGGCTCCACTGCAATGGGCCAGGGGCAGGGGAATGGACTGGAAGACCTCTCCAGGCTCCGGCTGCTTCTGAGTTGTGGCGAGATGTGAGGAGGAGGGCCAGGGAGAGGGCGAGCACGTGTCTGTGGGAGGAAGTTGGAGGGCCTCATGAGAACAGGAATAATGTGGAGCAGGAAAATATGCACTTACAGTACAACTCTGCCACCTACTAACCTGTGACCGAGAACGTGCCCCTTTTCTCCTCACCTCAGGTTCCTTGACTGAGAAATGGGGGCAATGATAACGATAACTAGCAATAAATCTCCTGATGCTATGCTGACATCTGAGAGGATTAAATAAGATGATATGTAGAAAATCCCCTGCAAACTGTAAAGAGCCACTGTGATGTGAGGGATGACATTGTTAGTTACAGCAGGAGGCTCAGAAAGAACTTTCTTTCAGCTGCATATTGGAAACTAATGGGGGCAAAGAGAAAGGGAAGACAAATGGACCTGGGTAGACCCTAGAAGTCTCACCAACAATCCCTTCTGTGTCCATCCCTTGCCCAGACTAAACCCTTCCCCTCCTGCCCATCACCTTGACTCCAACGCTGCCAGCCTGTCCCCAGTCTTTCTCACTTCAGAGCTGTATCCAACTTGTGTTTGTTGCCAGTGCAACGGAAGTTATTTCGACCTCCTCACCCGGTTTGGCAGAGCTGCCAGGGCTGTGTAGGAGAGGCCAGGGTGTCCACAGTAGAGGTGGCCCTCTCTCCAGATCTATCAGCTGCAATAGCAGCAGTCTACGAGGCAATCAGCTTACTGGCAGGACTGCCCCATGGAAGGGACCAGAAAGACTGAGGGCCCAAGGGTCCTCACTGGGACCTCGGCTACCTTCCCTCTTACTTAAAGAGCTGCATTCAGCAGAGGCTGGGAGAGGCCCTGACTACCAGCCAGGATCAACCCTGTGGAAATTAGGATCTTTGAATCTCCCTGACCCACCCTTCATTTCCTGATGCTTTAATTTAGTTTGTCCAGCAGAATCCTCTCACCCTTGCCCATCCCACTGGACCTTGGGGTCCTTTCCTTTCCCTCCGTATGAGAACTGAACCCAACCCATCCTCATTTCAGAAGGATGGAGGCAGGGGAAGGCTGAGGATGACCCCGAGAATCCAGGGTCACCTGGGGCAGGAAAGAGGGGCAAGCCTTTAAGCCCACTGGCTGAGGGAGACGGTGGGGTGGCCACAGTCCTCCTAGCTGGCCAGGAAACAGCTGGCAACCACATCAAGGAGTCCTCTCAAATCGGTCCAGTGGGTGGAAGCACACACTATTGCAGGCCATGAAGGAGGCCTTTCAAAACCCACTGAGAGCTTCCAAGAAATGCCCAAGGATGGGCTGTTTCAACCTGGCCCACGCCCCCAGGCCCTCTGTCCAGCCTCCAGGCCGCAGGACTGCTTCCCACAGCAGAGCTGCTCCAAGGCCTTGGCTGGGAGGCAGCTCAGGCCCAGGACAGAGCCTGAGCTCTGCTGCCATCAGACTTTGGGCAAGTTGCTTCGCCTCTGACCTATAAAACGGGTCTGATAGTATCTACCTTATAGGGTTGTTAGGAGACTTGAGAGATGATCTAGGAAAAGTGTCTCTCCTTGTGGCTGGCAGAGAGTAGGAGGTCAGTAAAATCACTGAATAAACATTTGCTGAACCCTAATATGCCAGAACAGCTCTATTCTATGCCCTGGGACCCAGCAGTCAACCAATGTCCTGAGAGGACTTCATGGGGCCTGCATTGGGCAGTGGGCAATGGGCACACTAATAAGCAGATAAACGCACAAGGTCAGGGAGGACAAGTGGCCAGGAAAGGCCTCTCTGAGGTGGCTCAGTTCAGCCCAGACCTGGCTGAGATGAAAGTCAGGCCTGCCTGAGGGTCCTCAACCACGGCTGCTCACCAGAATCGTCTAGGCAACTTGGAACACATCTGACTGGGCCCCTCCCCAGGGAAGATTCCAGGGTCAGTCTGGGGTGCGGCCTGGGCACTGGGGCTTTTAAATTCTGCCCAGGTGATTCTGATGTGCAGCCAATGGTGAGAATCCCACATCCTACAGGACTCCCAAGTGCTGGCCACATGAGCATCACCTGGACAGCTCGTCAGGAATCTCAGGCTGAGCCCCTACTCCAGGGGTTCGGATTCAGGGGTGGGATGCGGCCCAGAGCCTGCCTTTATAATGAGCACCCAGGTGATTCCAAAGAGTACACAGGTGCAGAGCTGCGTGTAGGACAGGCCTCCCTGTGCTGATCCCAGCCACGCCGATGGGGGCACCTGCTGCCTTAACAAACAGTGGTGATTACCTTGTACAGCCCCCCACCCTCGGTCTGGAAGGACCCGCTACTTTCTCAGCCAGTCGAGTCCTGCACATGCAACCTAGGCTTGTCATGAAGACTGAAGGGCCCCCTTGCTGTGGGCTTGGACTGTTTCCCCACCACCCTCAATCCCTTGGCTGAGCACCCCCTGCCATTCTGCTCCATGTCCATGTGTGTTGACTGGTGGGACCCTGAGCTCCCAGGAGTAGAGCTGGCTCCTCCAAGTATGTGGGACCAGGCCTGGCACCCCACAGGGCATGATTTATTCTTGTTGAAGGAATCCCAAATCTGTCCAGCCTCCACTGGGCACAGCTGCTCCCAAACCTGGGCCAAAGATGCCAGGGTTGTGACCTGCTCCTCGAGATCCCTGCTCTATCCCTTTCTCCTGTCCTGGGTCTCTGGTCCTGGGACTCCTCTGGTGGAGTCTGACTCCCCTCTGTCCCATTGCATTTAGCCCTGCCCTAGGCACGAAGCCCTGTGATGGGAGACGTTGCACAGTTATGCTCCCAAGGCAGAGGCACTGTGGCATGCCCCTCCCTTCTTGCCAAAGGATCAGGTGCCCCCTCCCCCAGCCTTCAGGTGCCTGGCCTAAGGGATGTCCACCCCTTCCTTTAGGAAAGCTGCATGGCATACCCATACTGCCTGGGTTCTAATCCTACCTCTGCCATTTTTTGTGTGGCCTTGGCCACTTCTGTGCCTCACTTTTCCCAACTTTAGTTAAATAAGGATAAGTAGTACCTCTTTTAGAGGGTCATTATGGGGATTCAATGAACTAATATTTGTAAAAAGTTTAGCAAATCGGTGCAAGGTAATCACTACATGTTTGTTAAATAATGTTTAAAAATATATGATTCTAGGAAGGCGATGCTTTAGTCAGTTGACCAAAGGGATCCAGATGATACGCCAGGTCTGGAAGGCTGGGATTAAGATTCCATTTCACAGGTGAGGAGACTGAGCATCAAGGTGAGGATGCTACTTGCCCCAGATGACACTCAAACCTTGGGTCTGTGTCACTTCAAGCCTTCTCTCTCCTGGCCTAGGTGAGGTCTGTGCCCTGCACGCACTGACAGAGGCCTCTTTGTACCACTTCCCAGGGTCACACCCTGAGCTTGGAGCCAGGAGTGGGACAAGCACCCTGTGTCTGGGTCTGTTTCACAGCCAGGTCTGTGGCCGCCCTGTCTACTCCAGCCACGTGCTCTGGGTGGGCAGATCCAAGGGCCTTCCAGTCCCCTACCCCAACCTCAGCAAGGCATCTCCGACCCCCTCTGAGCTGCACTCAGTTAGGAGACAGACTTGGAGGGAGCCCCAAGGAAAACACCCCAGTTCTTGGTTTCCACCCTGTGCAAACTCCAGGGTCCAGATACTGAGGTGTCCTGGGGCCTTGGAGGAAGGAAGGGGCAGGAGCCAAGGGTGTGGGGAATGACATCAAAGTCACTATGGGCAGGTGGGGAGGACTGTGCTGGGATCCCGGGGAGTGGGACAGGAATTACTTTGCTCTTTCTACCTCTCTAATTTTAATGCAATCAGTTCACTTCTCTTTACAACCTGGATCGGCATAAGAGCCCCCTCAGTGTCCTTTCTGCCTCCACTCCTCCACTTCCTGCCCTCCCAGTCTGTTCTCCACGCAGCGAGAAGGAGGCTTTTAAAAAAGCACATCTGATCATGTCACTCTCCTGCCTAAAACTTCTAAAGGTTTCTCCTTTAAAGAAAATTCTTACTGCCGCCTGGAAGATTTAGCCCCTACTCACCTTTCCAAAACCTTACAGATATGACTGGTAAAAACAATACTGATAAGGTTAGAAGCAGATACAGGAAGACTTGTTATTGACTAAAATAGAAAGAAGAATCCAATCTTGACCACAACCCTTTTTTAAAATTTAAACCTTCCAAAATGGGGAAGAGTTTACCCAATTGCACAATGACAGGCTCGAGTCAGAAGCCTTTGATTACTGCCTTAGGATCGACGAATCAAATCTTGACAGCAAAATTTATGCAGAATCGAAGCCAGTGAAGATAATTTTGGTAAAAATAAAATGGAATGAAGAAAATGGAAATTTAACTGTACCATTGAGAAGAAACAGAAAAATCCGATCAAGGAATTAAGTTGGATGAATAGTGTTCAAACTGGAAAACACGTTCTAAAAAAGTATCCAGGGTTGGTATGTTTTGATTTAAAATGTTTACATTCAAAACATCCTGGGGTCAGAATGTCCAGGTTAAAATATCCTGAGTCCCTCTGATCTGTTTTTGTACTGCTCCCTACCTTGCTTTCGATACTCCAGCCACACTGAGCTCCTTTTCTCCCCAAAGAACCAGCCAGCTCTCCCTCACCTCTGAGCATTCTAGAAACCTGTTCTCTCTGCCTGGAGCACTCTTTTCCTCTGGGCTCTTACCTTCCCTTCTCAGGGCTGATGCTGAAATATCACCTCCATGAGAGGCCTTCCCTCACTACCCTCCTTAAGGTAGATTTCCTTCCTGCCTCCTTGTCTTCTTTCTCATTCACCTTGTCTTATTCCTCCTTAAATTCCCAGAGCAGGGCCTAGCAAGTATAACACACAGTAGATGTTCAATAAATATTTGCTGAATAAATGAATAAATTAGTGTCACTGGGGTGAGGGGTAGGGGAATGGGTTGGGGTTTACAAAGGCCCCTGAGAGAGAAGGAAAACAGTGTATGGACACACTCTTATAACTCTATTCCCCTTTATTCATGACACTAAGCTCCAGAGAAGCCCATTTGAGCAGGAGACAAAAGAGGAGAAAGTACCAGTCTTGCTTTATTTTTGCCCCTTGCCCAGCTTCCTAAGGTCCAGGCCCATGTGCCAACTGGCCAGCTGCCCCCCAAGATGGGCTGCCCCCCTCCCCCTGGGCCTGGCTCCCACATTTGGCTGTTGGCCAGGCTATTTGGGGAAACTTCCTGATCCCCTCTCTGGCCTCTCCACCCCCATACCTCATCCTGCAGCCTGGGAATAGTTGTCCCCGACCTCAACCTAGGGACAGTCTTATTCCCAATTAATACCCAGATGGTTGAAACCATCTCTAAAAGCTTCTCGTGTCCCTTTCCCCTCAGGAAGCTGCTAACTAGGACAGCAGATCTCAGAATGAGGTCACAGAACGCTACCTGCTCCTACAATTCTTTCCCGGCCAGACACTAGTGGGGACAACAGTCCCCGTTGCAGGCCTGTGAAGACGGAGAAGACGTGGGTGAGGGGGAAATGTGGGAAGAGATGAGAAATGGCTGCAGCCTGAGGTTCTTTTTGCCCAAAGAGCAGCCCCAGCTTGGTCTGGGGAGGCGGCCTGGCTGAGGGGAGTGAGGAAACGTGGGTTCCAGTCTACTCTGTCTGAATGGGGATTTCGTTAGCTCTCCAGGTGCTTGCAGGGCAGGATGAGACAGTTCTGTATAGAATACAGCCCCGTACAAACTCTAGGGGTGAAAAGACGCTTGGGGTCCCAGGGAGATCACTCTGGGATAGATCCTGGGATAGAAGGGGGCCCAAACCCACTAGGGAATCATTTCTCTGGTGAAGTTTCGCTCTGCCACTGGTTCAAGCCCCGGCCTACGAGAGGTGGGTAGACTTTGCCCACATTCCGAAGACCACACCCCGTGTTTTCCTCTTTGGGATCCCCTGTTCCCATCCCCTTCCCCGTGGCATTTTCTCTCCCCTAGGTGGGGGGACAAGGTGGGTATGTGCAGGGGTGTGTCTTGTACCTCCCCATCCTGCCTATCCAGTGGGAGGCGTGTAGCTGGCATCGGATGTAGGAACTGACAGACCTGAGATCAGGAGAGTAGAGAAGTCTGGGGCCTGGGGATGCAGGAAAGGTGTGTGGGGACCTGGATCGGGGCAGTGGGGGCATAGCGGGGCTGGTCTGGCCTCTTGCTTGGGCATCTGAAGTGGGGAGAAGTATCAGTGGAATCAGTCTTCACCCCACCCAAGGAAACCTTAGTCAAATAAACAAACAGCCTACACAGCCGCTCCTGTGCAAGAAGCCACGGCAGTGAGGAAAGGCCTGCAGAGGTGTGTGTGTTGGGGGGAGGTGGCTGGGGAGAGGGCAGGGAGGCTGTTTGCACAGGCCCCACAGCCCAGGGGCAGTTGGCGGAAATATCTGGAATAGGGTGGGGAGCACAGTGGTGGTTTGGAGCAGGAAGCTGGGGCCTGGGGTGGGTGCGTTGAGCTTGGCCGCTTCGAGGAAAATGAAAAGTGTCAATTCAGCCCCACTCTGGTCAACGCCTCTCCTGAGGGGCACTCCAAGTCCCCAGCACCCTCCCTCAGCTCAAAGTCGATTGGATCAATCAGACAGAAGGGGCTCTCTACCCACACCGCCACTCTGCTCCTACACCTATGCCCCTGGGCCTTGTCACTCAAAATTTCAGAGTCGAGCCAAAGCCCCCAAAGTCTGTTTTCAGCAGAGGAGCTGGGGAAAATGGGCCAACATCTGCCCTCTCCAGAATCTGATATCTTTCCCCACTCCTTGCCTGGCACTGGAGGGACCCAGAAATGATGGCAGTCCCCTCCTCCAGATGCTTTGCTACCTTCTTCTACACTCAGAGACATTTGGCTGTCCTGTTCCCCTAGGACACCTCGTGAGAGTAAGACAGGGAGAGAAAAGAGAGACACAACACCCAGACTTAGAGGCAGAGATGAAGAGAAGTAAAGACAGAAAGAGACAGACTAGAGAGATGCCACACTGAGGCAGATGGTGAGAGACAGGAGAGATATTTAGAGTAAGGAAGTGTGTGTGTGTGTGTGTGTGTGTGTGTGTGTGTGTGTGTGTGTGTGTGTGTGTGTCAGAGACAGGAGGGCAGAGACACACAGAAAATGAGACACTGAGAAAGAGAGAGACAGAGACACACATACAGAGCTAAAGGAAGAGGAAAATAGACAGATACACAGAAAAAGAGAGCCTGAGAGACAGGGAGCGAAGAGAGACAGAACATGGCAGGCATAGGAGCAGGGAAAGGACTGAGAAAAGGACTGAAGAGAGCAGGCAGGAGGCACAGGGACACTTATAGGTTGAGAGGCAGAAAGAAGCTCACAGACCTACACAGGGACTGACAGACTGGAAGAGACTTAGGGACCTGGAGACATCCCTGGTGAGACTTGGGGGAGCAGAGGTGCTGAACATCAAGCCTAGTGGGGTTTTCGAGGAGTCCCTGGAGGGCAGTGCTGCTGCCTCCTGTCCCAGACACTGAACCTCTGCAGGCATCTGGCCCCTCGCCACCAGAGCTGGCAGATCACCCGAGGTGCATGAAAAGTCACTGATGGAGAAGAACGAGGCTGTGGCTGTGGTGACGGCTCAGGGGTCTGCAAAGTGCATGTGTCAGGGCGCATCTGCAGGGGATCCATTCCCAAGACGGAACCTGCAGTGGTGTTTAGGGCCGTGCAACATTTGTGAGTTAGTGTAGGTGGCATGTGGGCCTGGGTGTGTGAGTGTCTGAGTGTGAGTGTGTGTGTGAGTGCATGTGTGAATGTGTGTGTGTCCAGTTTCATCAAGCACTTCACAGCACTAATGAGGCCAAGGTGGCAGGTTCGATCCTCAAATAGCCAATCGGAATTAAGTGAGTCAGAGATGGCCATAAAAAGACCGCGTGTCTCTCCCTTCTGAACAGACGGTGTGTCCAGGTGCCACAGGGCACTCAACTATAGTCGAGACCAATGTGCCATTTATTCCCGCCAGGGATGACTCCCACTGCCTGGCCAGCTGGCCCCACACTCTTCCCCATGATGCAAACTTACAGGAGGACCCACACTACAGACACTTGGACCCCTCCCTGACTGCAGGCACAGCTCCCTCTGAGAAGGAAGCTGGAAGGATGGTGGGGTCTGGCCCTGATCCTCTGCCAGTTTGGCTTCTACCCTTCCTGCTGCTGTAGCCCCATTTAGCTTCCCCCTTCCTCTTTGGGTCCAGAGAGTGCCCACACCCTCCCCACATTCAGGAGATAAGCAACCTCTCTCCTTCTCATCCTTTCCCTCTTAAGCATCACAGGACATTTTTAAAAACTGTCCCAATTTTGGGTGGAGAATGAGGTCAGGAGGCCCAAGGGGAAACCACTTGGTGACAGCTGACAGTCCTAATTTCACCTTGAAACTCCTTCCTGGTCCTGGAGGGGGCATATCCTAAGCCCAGTTTTACAGGGACACTACTATATTGGGGGACAGCCAGCAGGAAGGGAATTCACCAAACAGTGATGTCGGTCACAGGAGCTTCCAGGCCCACCCCTAACATTTGCAGGGCCTAGGACAAGAGGACAAATGGGGGCCCATATACATGTCTAAATATTTAAAAGTTATGTATCGAGCTAACAAATTGTTAATAAAGTATATTGTAACTTCCCACCTTGATAAATATACTTTCATAATGACCTGGAAGACCAGGTTCAAAGTTAGATTTCTCTGATTCCTGGGAATTTTGTGGAAGGACAACAGTCTGGTGGGAGAGAGAGCTCCACTCCCACCCTGGCCCCAGCCAGTATCCATCCCTTTTCCCACTGCCAGCTTCTTTCTGCACCACGAGGGACTCATATGCATGAATGTGGACACTCAGCCTCACATCCTAGTTCCATCTTCACGCCCTGCAAACAATGGCCTTTAGCAACCTTTAGTCTTCCCTCAGGTCTAGGGTGCACACCTAATGGCATATCTTGCCCTGGGGAGAACAGGCCCAGGGGAGAGGCTTGGATGAGCTGGGAGCAAGTTGGTGACCATCTGGGCAAAGGCCTTCAGAGTCACAGGTATAGGCAATGTAGTCTCAAAGGAGATGCACAAGCTCTTCCCTTGGCATTGCTGACTCCTCACCCCACAGGGAGGAGGACGGCCAGAGGAATGCCACAGCGGAGCCCTTGAAAGCACCCAGCTAGGGCATGGGCATCCCCTCCCTTGCCCCGGTTTAAGGGTGCTTACTAGATCCAGCCTTTCCCAACAGCTTCCAGAGCTCCAGCCAGGAACTGAAGCTGTCATTCCACTGGAGGGCAGCTTGGAAAATCCCCAAATAGGGCTTATACTGTTTATCTTCCTGGAAAATTTTAGTGCAGCTTGACCCCAACTTGTGGATTTCTGGAGGTGGTGAGGGCAGGGAGGTGATGACAATGAGGCATTTTTTTTTTTTAAATTGGGTCTTTAAGTCAGTCTGTTCCCCTGAGTCATAGTCCCAAGTGGGCTCCTGTTGTCACTGGTCTCTGCCCTGCTGGGGCCCCTCTCCTCACACTGGAGACAAAAACAGGGTGACTAAGAGATGAGGAGGTGAGGGGCCCTGGGCAGCCCAGACATGTCTAGCAGAGATCCAGGGACCAGCACGGGGCAGGGACTGGTGGGGTGGTAGTAGTGAAGGGCATTGCTCTCTCTGGCCAAGTTTTAAAAAAACCTTCCAACCCCCACCCCACCCCAGCAGATCGGCTTTGCTGTCCTACACACAAGGGGACACTTATACTCGTTGAGCCCTCACCAGGCGCCAGGCACTGTGCTAAGAGCTCTATGGGCATATTCTCACTTAATCCTTGCAGCCACCCTATGAGGTGGGTTCTATTATTATCCCCATTTTACAGGTGGGGAAGCGAACTCAAAGAGGTTAAGTAACTTGCCCAAGGTCGCACAGAAGGTAAAGGTGATAGAACTTAAGTCTAACTGACCCCAAAGCCCCCACTCCTTCTACTGTAGCACACTGCCTCCCAGAAGCAAGAAGCTGGCACAGAAACAGAAGGGATGACGGTCATGTATGCGAAAGAACTTCCTGACAATGACAGTGTGTGTGGTGGGAGGAAACAATGGAATGAAGTTAAACAGACACAGAAAGCCCTCCCACCTGTCTGGAGGCTGGTGTGTCCGAGGCATGTGATGATCTGGAAGGTCTATGGGGTCCTGACTGGATCCATAGCAGCATCCTGCCTACGTCCACTCTACAATCGGGGTCCTCTGCTCTACCCTAACCCAGTACCAAGGCCCAAATTCTTGCTGTCCTCTGTGGCTCTGAGGTCTAAGCTTCATATCTGAGTTGCCAGCCTAAGACCACCTTTTCTAGAAAGCTTTCCTTGAGGTTCTGGGAAGCAGGACCCCTTTCCTACAGCCTAAATCCCAACAGGGAGGGTGCAAATGCACCCCATGTCTACAATAAGGGCCGCATCTGAGATCGTCTCCCCCACCTGGCTCTGGGACATTAACACAGAAGAGATCTTAGTCCCCAGGCCCCTGGCTTTCCCAGGCAATCTGTACGACCCCTGCTGCTTCCTCCTCTTCCTCACCCTTGCACATCTGAATCTTGGTGTAGGTAAATGATACAGGTGCCCTGGGGCTCAGCAGAAAACCGAGGCCCCAGCTCACCTCAGCAGTGGCTCCTACCTCATTTGCACACAGAACAGAAGCCTTTCGGGTCACCCCATCACTCTCTAAGGGAGGGGGCGGGTAGGATGCTGCACTTGGATGAGGCACGGGGCACCGAGGTTCATGAAGTTCCTTACTGGGTGCCCATAGCCACCACCCCCAACCTGCTCTTCTCCAGAAAACAGTGTGCCTGATGTCCAGCTCGGCGCTTCCCCATCTCTCGCAGCCCGCCCCGGCCTCAGGGACCCTTTAAACTTCCCCAGGGTTCAGTCTCACCGTCTAGATGCCCAGGGGTCGGTGCGCAGAGCCGGTAGGCATGTCCTCACTGTCCTTTGGGGACCCCAATTGTGAGACAAGGGCACAGGACAGGTGGAAGGGGATGCCCCGTGCTCCTGCGCCGCCCTCGACGTCCTTCGTGTGGACCAGACCGCGCCGCTGACTTACCTGCGGGGCAGAGACGGAGCCGCCGCGGCCACCTGCTCTGGCAGCGCTGGGTCGGGCCGCGGCTTTGGGCTGCCCAGGGAAGGGGCGGGACCGGGCCGGGGGCGGGGCCGGGAGGGGGAGCTGCAGCCGAGCCCCTCCCCGAGTCTCGGCCGGGTGGGTGGACCGGCCTCCGCAGGTGGGGAAGAAGAGGGGTGCATCCGGGCCGCTAGGGAGGTCGGGCGCCCTGGACCTCCTGAGGGCTGGAAAGTGAGGATGCCTGGGTCCTGAGGACCTCGCGACATCCCTTCGTCAGGCAGCCCTGCCCAGGTACCCAGGAGAGAGTGGCTCCGTTTAAAGACCCTCGGTCGAAGAAAACTTGGGAACCCCCTCATTTCCGCGCCCTGGCTTGAGTTCTCCCTTTCATCTGAGCTCAAGAAAGCTCTCCCAGCCTGGTAAGGTGGGTATAGATAGGATATGCCCTCTGAAGTGTCCCCACCCCGCTCCCATCCAGGGGCTGAGTTCCCACTGAGGGGACCACTAGGTGCCCAGGTCATCTTTACCCTCAGTCCCTCTCTCCCCCTGCAGTACAGTCCCCCTCTCCCCCTGCAGTACAGTCCCCCTCCCATGCCCCCAACACCAGCTCAGGTCCCTCAGCTGTCACTGTTTAGCCCTGGAATGACAGGCGTCCGGACTCCGTGAGTCCAGCCACATTCAAGGCCATTGAGCTTAGCACCCCTGGGCCCATGCCCCCCTCCCTCTACCCCCAGTCGCTAATTTTATTGACCTGTAAAAGGCACATTGCTGGCAGGGGTGATAAGAACTGAAGGCGAAGTGGGAGCGGATGGGGATAGAAGGGACTCCTGGGAGATGAAGATGGGACAAGAAGGAAAAGGGTGGTGACTCCTGGAGCCACCCAAGAGACATGGGAGATTAGGAGGAAGGACCCTGAGAAAGAAAGGTACAGAACTGAAATGTCAGCTCTCAATCAGACAAGAGGCAGACTGAAGAATATACTGGGGGAGAGAGAGTGCATTATATCCCATCTACCCTGAGGCAGGACCAAGGATGTAACAGGAGAGAAAGAGGTTAGACAGCAGGAAGAACTGCCGCCCTGCTCTCAAATCTCTGCCCTAGCCACCTCCTTCCTCTTGAAGGTGACTCCTGCCTGCTGGGCCTCTTACTACAGAAATAGCCTTTCCCTGAAGAATCAACCTAGATCTTGCCTTTCTTTTTCTTTCTTTCTTGTTAAAATGAGAACAGAAAATTTAGGCCTTTACAACTTCTCCCACCCCCATGCCTATACCTCAGTTCTCTCAGCCTCTCCCCAGCCCAAGGGAGATGACCTGGGGGGGGGCAGGGGAAGATAGAGAGAGGGGCATTTGGGTTGAAGCCCCTTGTGAGGTGGAGAGGGCAGGAAGGCCTCATATTTTTGAGGGCTCTCAAATTTAGACTTTTTGATGCTCTCTCCCAATAACATTACACAATATCCATGAAGAGGAGTGTTAAAAAAACAAACTTTTAATATTCAAAATATACCACAAAGCAGATCAGTGGATGGAGAGGGGAGGAGGAAGGGCTTATAATGGGAACAAGGAAAGTTTAGAGAGGAATGGCTCTGTTCATTAGATTGATGTGGAGGAGCATACATACATTAAAAGTTATCAAATTGTGCACTATGTGTACAGCTTACTTTGTGAATTATGCCTCAAATTTACAAATGTTTATAAAATACCACACATATTCTATACCAATTTTCCATTTGAAAAAAATCTTTTAACTTGTGGAGAGCCTCAAAAAATAGAAGTGGCCTTGACAGGGAAAGAATGTTAAGGGGCCCGTGGAAACTGGTGATTCCCAGTGTAGTAGTCCTCCCTTATCTGTGGGGACATGTTCCGAAACCCCCAGGGGATGCCTGAACCACAGATATACTGTTTTTTCCTACACATACATACCTATGATAAAGTTGAATTTATAAATTATGCACAGTAAGAGATTAACAATAAAATAGAACAATTATAACAATATACTGTGATAAAAGTTACATAAATGTCTCTCGCTCTCAAAGTATCTTATTATACTACACTCACCTCATTGTGATTATGTGAGATGATTCAATGTCTAGGCGAGGAGATGAAGTGAGGTGAAATGACGTAGGCATCGTGACACAGGCTACCGTAAGGGTTACCTGAATGCAAGCACTGAGATACCTAGACAGTCAGTCTGATAACCCAGATGGCTACTCAGTGACTACTGGCCAGACGGGTGGGGTACACAGTGTAGATGTGCTGGACAAAGGGACGATTCACATCCAGGTGGGACAGAGCAGGATGGCAGGAGATGTCATCACGCTACTCAGAATGGGGCACAATTTAAAATTTATAGATTGTTTATTTCCGGAGTTTTCCATTTAATATGTTCGGACTGCAGTTGACTGTGGGTAACTGAAAAGCAAAACCGTGGGTAAGGGGGTAGTCTCTTGCCTTCGTTCCTCCCCAACCCCATTCCCACTCCATCCAGCGTGTAAGAGTGTCTGTGTGGGTGTGATGGGGTCAGAGGGTGAGCTGTGGCCCTTCAGAGCTAGCCTGGGCGCCTGAGCTGGCCACGCCGGCAGGAGGGGAGTGCACCCAGGCTTTGCTCCGAAGACAGTGGCCGTTGTGGATTCTCCCGCCCCCTGCAGCCTGAGCCGGGCACTGCAGCGACACGACGGTTAGGCCAGGGAGAGGTCTGACAGGCTCTGGGCACAGTGCTGCACGAAGTCGAAGTCGGGCACGGGAAAGGGCACGCGGGACCACTTCTTGGCCTGGAATCGCCCTCGTGGCGTCTCCAGCAGCATGCTGTGGACTTTGAGCACTGGCAGGTTCACCGACTTGTAGATCATCTGGAGACCCCATAGCTGGGGGTAGGACAGAGATGGCAGGGTCTGGGTCTCTCCCCTCAGACTGGGCTCCTCTTAGGTTGGGGTCCCCGAATGCAGGGCCTCTGTCTTCTATTTCAAACAGAGCTATCTCCCCTCCCAAAGATAGGGGCTGGACCACCCTCCTCAGATTTGGGGGCTCCTGAGGCAGGGCTGTCTCCCCCATCCCTGTGACGGCACCCTGGTGATGCAGGCTGGGCCTCCTCTCTCAGAATGAGGACTTCTAAAGGCTGGAGCTGAGGGCTATTGCACCCGCACTTACTTCCCCACAGTTCCTGCAGCTAATGGTGCCCCCAGGCCTCCAGTCCTTGAAGACTTTGTCTATGGCCACCGGCTTCTGGGAGACTTTGTAGTAGATCCTGGAAAAGAATGGGAGTGGCCACAGTTCTCACGGACCCCCCCCCCACGCCCACTGCCCATGCCCAGACCACATGCCATCTCACTTGCTGCCTGTCCAGCGGCTCAAGACGTTAATGAGTTCTGCCTGTGCTGCCTCCATTACACTCCCTTCAGACCAGGTTTGGGCCTCAGCACCACCCACCTACCTGGTCGATCTCAACAATCTCCCAGTGGATCTCCCTTCCTCACCCTTCTACTGTACTCCATCCTTACTCCCACCCCGACATTATTCTCTGCCAATTGCCAGAGTAATCTCCTAAAAATGTAAATATGACTCTGAAATTCCCTGGCTCAGAATCCATCCAGGACACCTCACTACCTACTAAACTCTCAGCCCGACCTTCAAGGTCCTCCATAAGCGAGTCGTCTTTCTTCAGAACCTTGTCTGCTCAAGTCAACCAGTATCACGCCTGTTACATCATCCCTATCTTCCTCTCACAGCCTAACCCAGCCATCCTTCAAGATCTAACTGAAATGAGACCCCCTCAAATGAGAGAACCTGTGTGAAGACCCCCTCGGCACAGTGGCCTGGCACACAGCAGGTGCCTAATAAATGCTTACTTAACAAATGAACCAACAGAGGATGAAGAAAGGCTACCTCTAGGGGGCGGAGGATGAGGAGATGCTAAGGGACAACCAGTCCCTCTTGATGTCTTCATAATAGGTAGGACCTGGGGGCCAGTTTGTGGTCCCTCAGCATTTGGCATTCTGAATTCCAAACTGCAGTGGCTGTGGGAGCTTAGACAAGTCACTGAGTATCTCTGAGCCTCTACTTCCTCATCTGCACAACGGGGTGATGATAAAACCTGTCAAGCCGGACTAGTGTGAAAATGTAAACTTGGTACTTGTTAAAATGCTCTTTAACCTCCCAAACACTTAATGCACCCTGCCCTCCCTCTCATCTGGACAGCCCCTTCCATAGGTCTCACGAGAAGTTGGGGTTCACGTTGACATGGTGGGTACCCTCCACCTTCCGCAAGTCGCTCCCATGGCCCACGGCCACCATGCAGTTGATGCAGAGAAGCTGCACCTGCTCCGCCAGGAACTGCTGCCGTTTGCTCTCCTGCTGGGCTGCCTGGGCTGCCCTCTTGACCAGGGCTGTTGTCTGCAGATCTCGGATCTGGGGTGGGAGAGGATACCAGGTATGGCTAGGACACGAGAGACTTAACACCAGGAATGCTCCTAGGTGGACAAGGGGTTCTTAAAGACCTCAGATCATTAGTACCCAGAAGGGGCTTTCCTTAACCCTGCCTGGAGCTTTCAGAAGCAACTCGGTAGAGAAACATAAATACTGGGATGGGGAGTAACAATGGGAGTGGGGCAAACTTTTTTACAGAATCTTTGGAGGATTTTGCGCACAAGTGCTTCTTTGAACCTAACACGGGGTACCATTAATAATTATGTTGGGACAACAGGAGTAACAGGGACCATCCTGTGTGAGGCTGAATCATGATGATTCTACCTCAGGGGACTGACTTAAGTGCTGGTTCTGGGTTTATTTTGTGCACTTGTCTTTGCTTCCCCCACTGCTTGGTTCTAGAAGGGGCCGTAAGGTGGCTCTCACAGATATATAAGTATTTGATGAGGAAGATAAATTAAAAGACTTGGATGAGATCTGTTCCCAAGGCATTTTGGGGAAACAGCCATTGCCTTCCTTGCGACCCCATCTCTGACTTCTACCTTTCCCTGGATTCAAACTTTCCCCAGGTGGACCAAGTTCACCTCCAGAGGAAGGGGGAACAGGGGTGTGCATGCGTTTGCATCAGAGACCTTCCAGGCAGAACATCCACAGCCCCCCTCCCCATGGGCAGCACAGGGTGTCCACAGACCTTGGCCTGGTACTCAGCCGGGTCCATCTCCTGCACAGCAGCCACTGCCTGTTTCATCAGAATCTCCAGTGCCTCGTTGGTCTGCTCCCGATGCAGCTCCCGACTGCCATGGGTTGCCACAAATGAGTACACACTCTCATTGGCCCGGGCACGGCCCCTTGCCTAGGGAGGGAGATAAGAAAGGGCCCTGAGTGGGACTAGGGTCCCACATAGGATCCTTCGAGGACTGTCAAGGGGGTTAGTTTGGGTACCTGGACCATAGAGATCTCGTTGGTCAGGAGCCCATAGCGCACCACCACGTTACACTGGGGGATGTCCAGTCCCTCTTCTGCCACACTCGTGGCCACCAGGAGGTTCAGGGTGCCAACTCGGAACTTGCGAATCACTTCTTGCTGGTCCCGCTAGGGGTAGGGGAAGAGGAAGAGGATGGTACCTGAAGTGGGTTCAGGCCTACCCTCCTTCCGGCCCAGCCTCTTCTGGTTCAGCCCTTTTACTCACAATCTTGGCCCCTTTCCCAAGGGACCTTAAATCTCCACCTTCACCCCCAGCTCCCTCCAGAATCTTGCCCATCTTCTCAGGTGATCATCTAACCCCGCTATCCCCTAGGGACTCCTAAGCATCTCTGACCCTGTTCTCTAGGAGCTCTCAGGACCTGTTCACCTAAAAAAGACCTCAGACCTGGATTCTCTGTCCTGAGGACATCACTCACCTCTTTTCCTGAAGACCCCCAAGTTTCTGCCTCTCTATCCCCAGAGACTCTCACATTGGGGTAACCTTCAGCCTTGGGGATCTCAGTGTCTGCCTTTCTCTCCCAGCTCTCTGCCCTCTGCTTGGAGATAATCAGTCACCCCATCTCTCTGCGCTAAAGACTCTCACCCCTTCTCTTCTCCCTTAGGGAACTCCCCCACCCTCAGCTCCTTTCCCTAAAGCCCACACCTGGGTCATAGTGGTGCCCCGGCTGTTATTCCCAGCCCCAATCAACATCTGGGCCCTGATGTCCACTGTCCGCAGACCGGGCTGCTGCTGGAGCCAGAGCAGGAGGGAGTGAGTGCTCTGACGGGTGCAGGTGAAGATGATGCCCCTGGGGTTGCTGGGCTTCCCAAACTGCCTCTTCAGGATCTGTTCTAGCATCTCCAGTTTCGGGTTCTCAGGGCCTTGAGTTGCCAGGAGGGCCAGCTCATTCTTGTGGTCTGACAGAAAAGCCCCAAAACAGAGGCATAGGACTCAGGTCCAGAGGTGAGCAGGACATGGGGAAGGGGTTCACAAGGATAGGATTGCAGAAGTCCAGAGTGAACCTGAGGATACCTGCTTCTGCCTACTTTCCCCTGAGTAGCACCAAGAACACATGTAAGAACACCCTCTGCCTACCCAGCCTCAAGGCCAGCCAGCCTCACACCAGGGGCCTAGAGTCTAGAATCCTTTGCTCACATACCTTATCCAGCACCCCTCTTCAACCCTGCTACCAGAATGACCCTCGACCTTTCCATGCTGACCTCTGCAAACTCAGCACTGACTCAACTTCAGATCTCCTCAGAAAGATCCTTGCCCCTCAGCCTCTACTGAGGTGTCTAGCCTTAAATTTCACCCCCGGACTCCCTCACTTTTCCAATTTAAAAATACCACACACCCCAGACTTTCGAGAAGAGTCCCACATTAAATGGTTTTCAAACCATTTAACGGAAATTCACTTTTACATCTAATGCAAACCCTCACAAATGAGGGCGTGTGTCTTCTGTCATATCCACGGCCTTGACTTCTGGTTATAAACGCAGAGCCCCAGTACCCTCGTGGCACTGGCGCCCGGCCCCCTGGCTGGCCTCGGACCGCTGTCCCATTCTGAACCCCGCTCCTGCCCGCGAGCCTCACCATCGAACAGCGCCAGCAGCCAGCGCTCGGCGCGCAGGACCTGGGTCTTGGTGTCGCGCTCCCGGTCGTAGAAATCCTGCAGGGCCTCCAGCGCGTCCACCGCGCGCACCGTGTCGTGGATGAGCAGCGCGTCGTTGTAGCGCCGCAGGTGCAGCGCGTACACCCGCTGCTGCTGGAGGCCGGCCACGGCCGCTGCGGGCCGCCAGGGGGCGCCAGGTCGGCGAGGCCCCGCGGGCCCCGCCCACCCAGGCCCCGCCCCGAGTGGAGCCCCGCCCCACACGAAGCCCCGCCTGCAGAGGCCCCGCCCCAAACGGAGCCCCGCCCCTGGCCCCGCCTCAAATGGAGCCCGGCCCCGCCCACCTAGGCCCCGCCTCCAACAGAGCCCCGCCCCGGGCCCCACCTACACAGGCCCCCGCACCAAAGCAAAAGCCCCCGCCCCCATTAGAAGCCCCGCCCCGGCGGAGCTCCGCCCCCAACGGAGCCCCACCCCCGAGGCTCCGCCCAGGCCGGCTGGATCCCGGACTGCACCCGCCGCTGCCGCGCCCTCTGCTAGGTCACCCCCTCTCACCTGTTTGGCTCAGCTCCACCACCTGCCGCTCATACGTCTGCGTCCCAAAGTCCCGGCTCAACTCGGGCGTCTCCAGGCGGTCGTGGATTTGGTCCATGAGCTTCTTCAGCATGTCCCCAAACGGGTCCTGGATGAGCAGAGTGAGGGCGTGATACAGTTTCTATACCCACAGGGGAATGGACCCCCGGGGATCTCTGTGCGAGGCCTTGCTGTTACTTGCCCTCCTGTCGGTGCTGGAGAGGAGGGAGCTCCAAGGGGGGGGGACAGGCTGTGGTGTGAAGAAGCCTTGGCTGGAGGCAGGGGTCAAGTTCCTAAATCCTGCCCCTGCTCTGTCTCCTCTCCCCACGTGCCCTGGGCCTCTGGCTTGAAAACAGTTATGTCTAGTCCTTGTCCAGCCGTGTCATAGAAGACACCAGGCAGTGTCCAAACCGCTGGAGAGAGCTTGGAACAGCCTCAGCACAACGTGTCCCAGCTTTATGATGTGATTCCCAAAGCACTCTGCAGCATACCCAGGGTTTTGACGGATGCGCACAGTGGCATCCAAGTGAAACCAGACAGCGGGCCGTGGGCACGGGCTGCATCTGCCCCATTTCACAGAAAGAAGAAATGGAGGCTCAGATACATAAGCAAGAAACCTAAAGTCACAGAGCTAGTGAGGATGGAGTCAGGGAGTCAGGGCTCAACCTCGGCTGCCCTAATATCACCCCGGGCTCCACCCCAGCATTGTGCCCCTCCTTCCACAAACCTGGCTGCGCCTGTGGCAAAGATCATACTGTTTGCAGGGCTGGCGGTTGTGCTCCTGCAGCTGGGGGCGGTAGGTCTTGGGCGACATGATGCGCCATGTGTCCAGGTTGGCACAGAGCTGGAACAACAGGGAGAGAGGGGTTCACTGAAATGGGGAGGGTTCCTGCAGGGACAATGGGCAGAGCTTTGGGGCAGGTTGGGTCCCAGCTGAGGCAGGGGCATTGAGGGAAGGGAGTCATCTATTCAACAAATATTTATTGCTCTCCCTCTCTGTGCCTGGTGCTGTAGTAGGTGTATCTTAAGTTGGAGAGATAGATGACAAACTAGCAAAGAACAGGATTAGAATTTCAGATAGTGTTAACAAGCTCTGAAGAGAATAAAATTGGATTATGTGACAGAGTACAGTGGGGATGATCAGGAAAGACTTTGAAAGGGTGACATGCAAGCTGTTCCCTGAATGACAAGAAGGAACCAGACAGGTAAAAGGCGGGGTGGGGGGGAGGGGAGGAAGAAGGGCATTCGGTGCAGAAGGAATGGCAAGTGCGAAAGTCCTGAGAGGGGAATAAGCCTGACATGCTCAAGATGCAGAGAGAAGGCCAGTACAACAGGAGTAAAGGGGAGGGTGGAGAGGTAGGCAGGGGCTAGGTCACATGGAACTTTGTAAGCCAGAGTAGAGAGTTGGGTGCTTATTCTAAGAGCAATAAGAAGTCTTTGGAGGCTAGAACCTAGGTAAGGAAGGAGTCTGGACCCTGCTGGGGTGGGGGCCAGGGGAGGGCTGGTGGGCATCGGGTCGGGCAGGCCAGGGAGATCCCTGGTGAATCAGGGTAGATGGACGTCACAGGGGACAAGCTGACCTGCAAGATGTGGTCAATGGCTCCATCGAGCTTGGTGGCCCTGCCAGTGCCTGGGGAGGCGGTGAGACCCAGCACCTGAGGCAGAGGCCTTTTCCTCTGGAGTTTATGCTGTAGATACCGACTCAGGATGACGTTGTAGACAGTGTCTTTGTGCGTGTGGTGACACTCATCCACCACGAGCAGGGAGAACTCTGGGGGCACACAGGGAGAGGCTGTGACCTGTTTTGCAAAGCCCTTTCTCCCAAAAGTTTGGTTTCATGTGGTTCCCACATAGCATCTGAGAATTCCTTTCCCCCTTACTACTTGCAGTCAGACCCCAGAGAATGGCCAGGCAGGGATGATTTACCTCCATTTTATAGATTAGTAAACCGAGGCTCAGCTAGGGGAAGGGACATGCCCAAGATCCTGCAGTGTAGCCAGGTCTTTTTCTGCTAGGGTGTATGCTGGGGTTTGGCGAATGGGGGAGCTCTGACTCCCACAAAATCTCCCAACATCTTTACTAGAAGTGGGGCCCTGGGTTTGGCAGGCAAGTGTGCCTCAGGGTTGCCTCACCACTGAGCTCCACGTGCTCCTCCTCCTCAGGGCTGACCAGCGCCATCTGCAGCAGCTCAGCTGTACAGATGAGCAGGTCATTCTTCCGGGCCAAGTGGCCAAAGCCAGGTCGTGGCCCCATGTCCCCACTCAGGGTTGTGATGGCCCAGCGCCCATCCAGCATGCGGCTGAACTCTTCACAATGCTGCGTCACCAAGTGTACCTGGGAGTGGAGATGAGGTGGAGAGAGGAAGCTGGATGCGGGGGCAAGGGTGTGGGGAGGAGGCAAGGACTGGAGTGAATGAAAAGGTGACCTTAGAGATGGCCACAGCAGCTCTGGAGTTCTGGAGGGTCTTGAAAGGCACCCCAGGAGCTGAGAGTTCACTGAGAGGGCAGGCCACTCACCCTGTTGACTAATACAACCACCTTGGCTCTGTCCACGGTCTCGAGGTGCCTCTTGGCCACATAAGCAGCTGCCCGGGTCTTCCCAGACCCCGTGGGCAGCCATATGATGATATTCTTGCCCTCCAGGGCAGGCATGATCACCTCCCACTGGTAGGGTCGCAGCTCCATTCTGGGAATGGCAGGAGACTCAGATCCCTGGCCCCCCCTGGCCCCCTCTCAGGCCAGATCCCCTTAGAGCTGCCCCCTACTAACTCCCAGCTTGCCTAGTCCCGTGCAGAGACCTCCCTTTGCCCGACTCCAACCTTCTTGAGGGAGGTGGCATAGGCCACCGGGAGAACCTGCCAGGATTACTGATCTGGCCAAGTAAGCAGGGGTAACACTAACTATATCTGACTCACGTCCCGCCTCACCTGCACCACCAGCCAAGGGCAGCCCTGCTTGGCTTAGCCTGTCTGCTAGGCGCTGGGCTCTGCTGACAACGAAAATGGAAACTGAAACTAAGGGGAGGAGCCAGCTCAGCCGAGCTGGAGCTGAGCCTTAGGAATCTCCCTTTACAACCCTGAGAAAAAACTGCCTGGGACTCAGAAGGGGCCCAGAAATTCTGCTGACACAAAAGCACCTTTTCATAACTTCTGGGTCTGGCCAGCCACCCCACCCCACCCTCACTGCCTTTGGAGTCAGCTGTTATCATGTCACCCAAGCAAAGGCAGGCAGCCAGATGAACTGGAACCTGCCACCCCGGCACCTGGACCAGCAACAGCCAAGAGTGGGGAGAAGTGAGGGCTGCAGCCAGGCAGATCCTGTCACCCTAGGGGCATGGGACTAGACATGAGGCTTGCTGGGGGGTGTCCCCAGCACAACCTGTGCTTAATAAGCTCCAACTTGTAGGAGGTCCTGATGGGAACAGGGTCAGCCTGCCAAAGCCTGGGGACTACTGAAGAAACAATCACATAGAGAAAAAAAAAAAAAAGCTTTATTGATCCCTCCAAGGGATTAATGCCAGGAAATGAATGGTCCCCATCCACGTCCCTCACCCCTGGGGGTCAGACAGAACAGTGAAGGCAACGCATGGCCCCTCCAGCCCAGGTTGAACTTTTAACCCCTGGAGCACTCACTCAAACTAAAATTGGCAGTCTTGCTCTTGAGGAAACACTGATCTGGGCCAGGCCCAGGGCTCGAAGACTCTAAACTTCTATGGGGACCAGGGCTGGGAGCCACCAGGGCTGGGCAGGGTTTCTCCAGCCACTGCAGAGGGTCTGAACCCCAGACCCAGAAGGCCCCTCCCAAGGTCAGACATGTGAAGGCTGGGACAGAACTGCAGGCTTGGGGGTACCCGAGAGCCCCAAAAGGGCTGCAGCATCAGGGGCTGGAGGGCCTCTGACTGGAGTGTGTCAAACTGAGAAAAACCTGGCACCAGGGGTGCCCCTAGGGATCAGATCAGCATCCAAGGTGGAGACATTCGAGGTTGAGGCTGCAGTCCAATCCGGGACTACTTGTCGATGAGCCCCCCCTCCTTGAGCTTGAAGTAGAAGAACTTCTCCAGGGCACTGGCACAGCGGCAGTACTCGCTGTCCGGGGGGTTGTACTCGCGGCAGTTGGCGATGACCCGCTGCAGGTCAGCCACAAAGAGCTTCCGGGTCACATAGTAACGGCTGCGCAGTCGTTCCGTCATGGTCTTCAGGTCTGGGGCAGCAGGGCAGAAGGACATGCCACTTAGAAGCTGAGGACAGGGAGTCAAAGGGGGCTGGGAATGGATCTGGGAGTGGAAATGGAAGGGGTCGGGACGGAGTATCCTCACCGATGGGGAAGCGGATGACCTCGTAGTAGTCAGGGGCCTCCGACTTCTTCACCGGCTCCATGAAGGGCCAGGCACTGGGGTGTGACTGGAGAGGAGAGCTGAGCTGCAGCCAGGCCCACTGTGCCCCAGGCCCAGCTTGTGACTGTCACCCACCCCACAATGGGTCATAAGCCACAGCCATTGGTGCAGGAGCCCCCAGAAGGAAGCCTGGTCTCCCTACCTTGATTTGGGCCAGCAGGTTTTTGAGGGTTGTGTAGAGCTGGTCAGGGTCCTTCAGCTCCTTCCTGGGGTGACATATGGCAAATCTGAGACTCCTGCTCCCTCTGCCTCCCCCAACGACCCCTACCTCTATACAACACTCACCCCTTCTCCTTCCCCAGTGGTTTCCAGCCTGTCTCTCCTGCAAAGTGGAAAGTGGGGAGAATACCCCTAAGAATGTCTGTCCACACCCCAAGCAGAGGGCTCCCTCCCTCACCAAGATCCCTGCTCACGAATGCCGGGGACACTCTCCACAGGGATCTGCCTCACACCCTCCTTGAAGCAGCTGAGCCCGGGGTAGACCTTTCGAATCTGTGCCTGTTTGCGCTCGATCAGCTTCTTGATGATCTGAGGAAGGAAGGGTCTGAGAGGCCAACCCCAGCCCCAGCAACTACCCTCCCCGGCCACAGTCAGAGCCCGCACCACTGTGTCCAGGTGCCTCCCCTCTTCTCCTAGAGGCACAGAAAGAACTAAGGTCCTGGCTCCACCTCACGCGTGCACATGCACACACACGTAGTACACATCCACACACGTGCTCACCCCCCACCCCGCAAACTCCACAAAAAGCCCCATGGACGAGTGCATGTGTGTGCACCCATACAACCTCCTTCTGCTTCTTGATGATGTGGGAGAGCTCCGTGTACGGGATGCGGGGATTCAGCTCACACTCCATCAATGTCGCCCCCTCGTAGTCCTTGATGTAGCCCAAGTAGCGGCTCTTGGGCACCTTGATGTCCTTGGAGAAGCCCTAGGGAGTGGGAGTCAATGCATCAGCCAGACTTTTCCCACTTTACCAGACCTTTCCCAGGAGCACGAGGAGCAGTGTGTGCCACGTGCCCTCTCCCCAGTTCCGGAACCCCCTCTGGTGGTCCTCAGCACAGTGTTCTGCACTTGGAAGGCTCAATCTGTCCCTGCAAAGGTTCCAGGTCAACTGTCCCTCCTGACAGTCCCCCGACAGCCTCTCAGTTCTGCCAGATACCCTACGGGACCCTACGTACTGGGGCAGCAGCAGGAGGAAGACAGGTAGGAAGGACATGCCTGCAGGTGTTGGATCAACGGGGGACGCAAAGGGATCCCCAGTCCATCCACACCAGGGGTCTAGACAGAATGACCCCTGCCCCAGGTGGTGGGCAAGTGTGGGGTGGGTGAGGTGAGTCACCTGTTTTTTGAAGTAGCCAATGGCATACTCATCAGCATAGGTGAGGAAGTAGAGGATGTTGTGTTTGATGTGATACTCCTTCAGGTGGTTCATCAGGTGAGTCCCATAACCCTGCAAGGGAAGGAGCAGAGCTTACCAGGGGAGAGGGGGCAGCCCTAGTGCTGGACAGGCCCTAGGAGGGCCCTGAGCCCAGAGAGGAAGCAGACTGAACAGGAGGTGGGAGATCTAACCAGGAGATCCAAGGCGGGTAGGAAGAACGACAGCCAGCAGAGGTGGGGAGTTTATACCGAGAAAAGTGAAGGACACTAGATTTGTAAGCACTTGCTCTGGGCCAGGCCAGTGAGCAGCACTTTATAGACCAATTCTCAAGTTAAGCCACGAAGTAGGTATGACTTTCATTTTACAGAAGAGGAAACTGAAACTCAGCTACGTGAGAAAGTGTGTCCAAGGTCAGGTGGCCAGCCACAGCAGGGCCAAGATCCAAACCCAACCAGGAAGCTGCTGTCCACGGGCCACTGGTTCCTGGTCCCCGGGCCTCGGAATCAGTGGGAAGGAGGAAAGGAATACCAAAGGCCCTGCTCATTGCACCATCTCCCACACATGTCAGGAACAAGGAGGCACCAAGCAGATCTGGATTACAGGAAAAGGAGAACCAGGGACCCTACTGGTGGGTCTGTTGTGACAGTGAAAGGGCAGGAGCCAGGCCTATCACCCAGCGCAGGGCTGCTGTAAAAATCACTCACTCTCCAGAGTCTGCAAACGGTCTTGTGATGAAGGAAATTCAAGTCCACTTAAAAGTCACGGATTCGTGGGGTCTATTTGTCAACAGGCATTGTTCAGTCCACAGTTACTAAAGTACAAGTGCCACCTTGTGGCGGAGGGAGGCACTGTCGAGACACTAAAAATGGGTGAGGGCTGCTTCCATCACCATGCCTCTGCTCTGACCTGGTCCAAACTCAGAAGCAGGTGGTGGGATGGGGCAGGGGCTGGGGCCAGGGGCACGCACTCACCTTGACCTGTTCATTTGAGGTGACAGCACAGAAGACAATCTCTGTGAAGCCCTGAGTGGGAAACATGCGGAAGCAGATCCCACCAATGACCCGCCCGTCCTTGATCAAGGCAAGAGTCTTGTGCTTCCTGAGGGAAGAGGGAACAGATCATAGTCCCTATCTGACCCCCAAATGTTCCCAAGGTCCCCAGAGTCCTGGGGGCAAGACGTACTTAAGTCTTGGAACTGAGAAACAAGAGTTCCCAAAGAGGCCTGGGGAGGGATGGGGAGGCCAAGCATAAGTGCCCAAGTGTGGTGGGAGGTTGGGGCTCTCCTGGGGACGCACGGGTCAAAGACGAGGCGGGCGATATACTCCTTGGGCATGCGTGGCAGCTGGTGGGAGAAGACATTCTGCAGCCCCACAAGCCAGAGCAACACCCGCCGGTTGGCCTTGGGTGTCAGCGAGTTGCCGATGACATGGAACTCGATGATGCCGCGGCGCTCCTCCAGACGGGCTGTCTCATCCCGGGCTGCATTGGCCGACAGCAGGCTAGTCTGGGCACCAGAAGAGGGGCAGTAAGCTAAGGTCTCCGACCCATGAGGTGCTCTCCCTATTGGCCAGCAAACCAGGCTGCCTACCTCAGGCCCCAGCATGGCAGCAGGGTCAGTGATGGTGAGCATGACCTCGTTGACCAGCTCCATTGGGATGTCGCCCATTACACGGAGCCGCTTGGCATCTTCCAGGGTTAGGTTCTCTGGGAGCTTCCTCTTCTCACCTGCTGGGGAGGTTGGCAAGGTCTCCCAGGGATAGCGAGAGAGTTTGGGGCAGAGGTGAATGAGGGTTAGAGGTCAGGTGTCAAGTACCCACCTGGCATGGGCTCAGTACCTCCGGAATCCAAACTCAAGGAGCTGTTGCTGCCTCCACCCATTGTAGGGCTGAAGATGGGGGTGCTGGGCACAACTGCTGCACTGACTGTAGCTAAGAGAGAGAGAGACAGAGAGAAGAATCAGGAGACAGGGTGCAAAGGTATTAGTGGACCTTAAAAAGGGATCCGGACCCTCCAATCACTAGCTGAGCCCTCCTGCATTTCCCCACTTCTGCCATTCATAGCCCCTCTTCCACAGTGGGGGCCTAGCTCAACCAGGAAGGCCAAAGAGAGATCTTGCAGAACCTGCTGTGGCACATACCGGGCCGGGGCACCAGCTGAGTCCCCTCTGAGGGCGGCATGGTGAAGCCTGACTCCCAGATCGGAGAGTTTGCCCCGTAGATCTCCTCCTCCAGCATGGACAGGAATCTGTGGGGAGGTTACAGCCTGTCCCACAACTCTGTCCAACCAAGGGAGCAGCCTGGGCCAGACACCAGGGGGACCAGAGGTGGGTCAAAGAGACAGACCCTATTCTCAAGGAACTGGGAGCCTAAGAACAGAGACAACCTCTACCTTCAGACTAGGGGGAGACACAGTCCCCTTCCTTCTTGGGGACCCTGGTCAAAGGTAAGGGACAGGACAAACGCAGGACAGAGACCAAAAGCCCAACTTGCCATAGTGCACAGAACAGGGAGACAGGGTCTGATGCCATCCTGTACTGTGTGACCAGACAGGGCACCAAGGTACTCTGAACCTCAATATCAAAATGGGGCTCAAAGTCCACCCCCTCCTGCCACCTTATTCTCACCTGGTGGCACAAGGGGCACCGAAGGGCCTGGATTAGTAAAGCCTTCTTGAACTAGGCAGCTGTGAGCAGATTTAAAATGAGAGGAAGGTGTGACAGAAGAGAAGAAAGTCTTACAGAAAGAACTAGAACATGAGTGAAAATCAGTTTCACCTCAAGTGTAACCTCTGGTTTTTGAGGTGCTGTAGTAGAAAGGATTCTGAGGCTGTGTCCAGGCCCCACGGGAAACAATTAGTAATATCTACCAGGGGTGTGGGCAGGGGTGGTGTTAGCACTCGGGCCATGTACCTGCCATCCCCAGACTAGAACGCGCAAAGGCAAATGCTAGCAAGTTGCGTCTGGGCCATGGGCAAGTCTGCCAGGTAGACACCCAGATCCCAAAAGGCTCATGGAGGGAGAGGAGGGACCAATCCAGGAAGCCTTCCTGGAAAAAAGGGGGACAACAGGGAGGATGTGAACTTGGGGCAAAATCTTGATAGGCCAGAAAGAGCCTTACTTGGGGAAGTGGGTGAGGATGAGGGTCCTCTTCTCCGGCACCAGCTTGTCCTTCTCCACCCGGAACTTCTCTAGCAGCTGCCGCCGGGTGACAGTGAAGATGGAGCGAAGAAGGCTTCGCCCAAAGACATGAGTGGTCTCGTAGCGGGGGAGGCTATCGCAACTCTGGGGCACGTGGCAGTAACAGAGCCATCTGAGGGGAGTGGCGAGGTGGTAAGTGAGAGTGGAAACCAAAGAGCCCAGGCTGGGCTACAAGCTTCCCCCCATGCTATTCCTCTCTGGGCCTACCTGGTATAATTGACCTTGTAGGTAGCCACATCCTCAGCCTGAGACCTCTGCCGAAATTGGGCTGGTGTCTCAAGCTTCCAGTAGTTAAGGCAGAGCAGGAACATCTTTGAGAGCTCAAACATTGTCTGCCGCTCCCGGGGGGCCAGGTGACTGAACTTGTACTGCACGAAGTTTAGCACACCCTGAGAAGGGGTGGACAGGGGACACAACCAGGAAGGAGGTATGAGCAGCCAGGAGGGGCTTCTGATCCAAAAACAGAGGTTTCCTGAGGGCAGGGGCAAGACTCTCCTCTCATTCTGAGGCTCTCTGAAAAGATACTATGCTGCCTTCCCAAGCCCACATATACCCCGAGGTTAGCACAAAACACCCTCCCAGCTTGGAACCTCTCCCGTTCTTATCGTGAGGAGGATGAAAAAAACAAGCTCCCCGCTCCTCCAAGAATCCCCCAATTCTCTAGCCCCCATCTTCACCCCACCTGCTCAATATTAGGCTTCTCAAAAGGGGGGCTGCCCAGAGACCCCTCCACCACAGGCCGAGTCATCTGTAGGATGCATTTCCGCAGGAGCTGGAGGGAGAGGAAGGGAGAGGGACAGAGGTCAGCACAGCTCTGAGAGGAAGACCCCCCAGCCTCAACTCCTTTGCTCATTCACTCTCACTCTCGCTTGGAGGAAGCTCACCTTGAAGAGGTAGAAGTAGACCTGCTTAGTGTCCGTGTCCTCCTCCTTGTGAACAGACATGAACAGATTCTCCACATCTACCACCATCCCCAGCAGCCGGTTAATCTCATCCTCTGACACATTCTCTAAGTGTGACACGTGGTCAGCTGCAAGAACAGGTGGCAGAGTTGGGAAGAATGGACAGAAGGGATCGACAGCACTTTCTGCCCCTCTTCATCGCCAGGGAAGATACACCCTCAGTCCCTTTAATCACTCCAACCAGCAACAAGACTGACTGCTCCTGTATGAGCTGTATAAGCCTGTGGGTGACCCCCTGGTCTCTTTTGAATCAGATTTCCTTTTTCCTCCCTTGGGAGATACACGCTCCCAACTCGATTCTTCCTTAGAAGGTATCTGTGGTTGTTAAGAGATGAAGCTCCGGGGCACTTAAGTCACCCTGTATGTACAAGCAGGACCCGGCACCTGACTCTCCCTCATCCCCACCTCCAAGGGCAATACCTGCCTTACCCAAGGGGTGCTCACAGCTGCGGCACAGCTCACTCAGGTTGGCAGCGGGCTGCTGCAGGTCCATGCGAGGGGCAGTGGGGGGCTTGGGGTTTTTCCAGCCATTGCACTTGCACGTTTCATTGGCCTGAAGGCAGAAGGCTCAGTCAGCAGCCCCGCACTCCAGGGACGAGGAGAGCGCCCCAGCCACAGCTTCGCTCCCATCGCCACCGGAGCCCTAGGCTGCCCCAAGCCCCGCCCCTCGCCCCAGGCCCCGCCCCCACCTTGCAAGCCGAGAAGACCCCTAGCTTCTCGAGCTTCTTGGCGCGCGGCAGCCCCCGGACTTGAGCCTTCCGCTGGCTGGCGCGCTGCTGCTGGCTCAGGCCGGGTCGAGCCGGGTCGCCCCCGCTCCCGGTCCCCCCACTTCCTACCCCAGGCCCCCCCGTCCCGGCGCTCCCGGCTGGGGCTGCCGCCGGGGCGGGGGCTGGGGCCGGAGTGGGAACCGGAGTCGGCGCCGAAGTCTGGCCAGGGGTAGGAGTCGGAATGGGGGCAGGGGCTGGGGACTGCAGGGGCCGGGGCTGCGCGGCCGGGGCCGGGGTCGAGGCCTGGGAAGGTTCCGCCATGGCCTCCCCCGCAGCGGAGCGCGGCGCGGCGCGGCGCTCCCAGCGCTAGGGCCGCATGGGCCGCCGGCGCGCAGTGCGCAGGCGTCGGCGCCCCGGAGCATGTTGGGAGTTGTAGTCCGCTGCTGCTCCCTTTGCTTCCAGCTTCCAGACTTTTCTATGTGGTCCCTTGGTCTCAGACAGCCAGAGGCAGCCCAGGCCAGCACCCCCGATGGACCCCTCCTCACTGCCAGACCCTCTTGAAGGTTTAAAGGATAGCGAAGGTGGTGGTTCTCTTGGGGGTTAGAAGAAGCGCCCCAGGAAATGCTTCTGGTTGGGGGACTCCCCTCCCAAGCCCCGAGGGTGGAGGGATAGGTCTGGGGCCTGGGATCGAGTTGGCTTCCCGGCACATCTCCCACCCACCCCCACCCTGTCCCTGCCTGACGGGTCTCCGGAGACAGAATGGTAGCTGCGGAAATAGAACTGCAGTTCTCTTGGCCCGTGAAGGGTTACACAGGTGTGTTCTCGGGGGTGTTTCACCTGCACCCTTCCGCACACTTTTCTGTGTGTACGTTATACTTCCTCGGAAAGGGTTTTTTATAAAAACAATAAGTGCCAGAGGCAGGGCGGTGGTCCCAAAGACTGCCAAGGCGGGTATGAGGTAGAGAGAGGGGGGCGGAAGCCTTTCCCAGCGTATGACGCGGTTTCTCTCCAACATGTGGGCACCTTGAGGACTCATCTGTGTGGTGATCCCCAAGCCCAGCCCAAGCCTGCCGCACAGTAAGCCCAGGACGGATGAATGAAGGAAGCCGGTGCCCGGTGTATCAGTGTGTCACAGGATAGCTCCTCCTGTCCCCAATGTGTCCACGGGATTGGGCGTGGTGGTCGGAGAAAGGCAAGACGTTCCAAGAACGGATGATCCTGTGGTCACACTCCAACGGCTCCGACCAGGGGACAGCCCTTGCCCCTAGACCTGAATCTCGGAAGGGCATCAAATGCCCTGCGGTGGCTCAGTGTCATTTCCACTCTGGGCTGGTGACCACCGCTCGGTGGGATCTCCAATTGGCCTGATGGCGGTGGGGAGGGGCTCGAAAAGGGGGCAGGGTCCACGGTAAAAGCAGCAGCGAGTGCGCCGGGGCGGCTGAGGACCTGACCCGTGGGGGTAGGACGCACACAGCGGACCCCGAACCCCGCGGAGGCGAACGGAAGGCCGAGCCGCCGCGGAGCGGGACTGGAACCGTGCGGGGCGCGGGGGGGGGGTCGTCCCTCCTTTCCGGGCCCCACCCCTGCACGAGCACCAAGTGCTGCACTCGGAGCCTCGTGCGCTCGGACGGCAGTTGCTCACTCGGATGAAGCGGGTCGGTAGCGGGCTCCCCAGCGGGAGCCAGGCCGCGTCCCGGTGCCCCAGCACGGCCCTCGTCCAGCAGAACCAGGTGGCCGTGCTGCCGGTGCAGCTGCTCAAGGACACTGCGGCAGGTGCGCCGGACAACGTCCAGGCGGAGGATGGCTTCCAGATGAAGATGAACGCCCGCGGCTTCAACCCCGAGGAGCTGGTGGTACAAGTGGACGGGCGGTGCCTGATGGTGACGGGCCAGCGGCAAACGGAGGGCTACAACCCGGATGGGGGCCGCTTCCGCGCGGCACAGGGGCTGTACCGACAAATGCAGCTCCCGCGGCACCTGGATCCCGCCGCCATGACCTGCTGCCTGACCCCCTCGGGCCATCTGTGTGTCCAAGGCCAGTGCCGGGCGCCGCCTTCCGCTGAAACCCTGACAGGATCGTCCTCTAGATTGAGGAGCCCGGGGCTCTAAGGGTTCCAACCCAGCCTGACCCAGTAAACCACCACCCTAGTGAGCAGTAGCCTTAGCATCTGTGGTCTTTTCTTGGGGTTGGGGCTCAGAGGTGGAGGTATAACAAAGGTAGAGGGGGGTCCACCAAAAATCCGGCCTCTGCGGCTCTGGGAGAAGCTGTGGTTGTGGGGTGGGGGGCAGTGTTGTCCTACTCAGCTCAGCTCACAGCTTGGATCAACATCCCGAGCCTTTGACAGCTGAGAGCAGCAGTGCCAGCAGGGAGCAGCAGAGGGAAAGCCCAAGAGTCACCTGGTTCCAGAACCAGCAGAGGGCCCCCCAGAGACCTGAGACCAGATGGCTTGGACCTGGTGAGGCTGCTGTCTTGGCCTAATGATCAGTTCAAAGTTCCAGAGGTGGTGGTTATTTCTTCCTCTTCAGGGAAGAGAGTGAGAGGACTCAGTCCCTCACAGGCCTGGTACAGACTAGATGAAACCCCCAAAGTTGGTTTTGGATGTTTCAGAGACCAACTACTTTCAAATCCAGACAGCACGTAATCAGGAGGGGGTAGGGGAGAGACAAATGCAGGACTCTGAGCTTCAGACTTGGTGAGATTCAGTTCCAGGTCACTCTTACCCTACCCCCATGCCATTAGTACTGGTAGTACTAAAAGCCTCGTTCTCTTGGTTACCGTGACCACCAGCATCCCCTCACTTGGAGGCAGGGAGCTTTTGTTTAACAAGATTCAGTAGTTCATTTTCAATTAACTTCAAATAAGCTAGAGAGGTCTGATAAACTGCCAGAGAAAGACAAGGAAGACAGGTGGGAGATCGATTGATCGGCTGACTATATTGACAAGATACTGATTGGTTACATGTTGAAGAAAACATACAATACAAAATACAGAAAAGTTGGTTCCATCCCCTCCCACTCCCCCCCCTTACCCACCCACCCCCAAATACTCATCATCGTGATTTGGTCAAAATAGGGCTCAGAGCCAGAGGTTGGGGTGACTAAGGACCAGGGGGGCGGAATGGGTTGTAGGCAATGGGTTTGTGGCTGTCACAATAATGCTGTGATAATGCTGTGGTTTCTCTCCCAGCTGAGTCGGGGGGGGTGGGGGCTGCAGCCTGATGCCAGCCAGCTGAGGGAAGAACTGCCTCTCCCTTCACTAGCCCCTAAGGCCTGCCCCACCTCCCAGAACCAAGCCCACTCCAAGCACGGTAAGGATACGAATGCTCTTGCTGAATATGCTCATCAGCAAGAGGAAAGAGGGAAACTACTCCAAGCCCTGCCTCCCCATGTACAAGGGTGCAGGGAACAGGGGCCCATGGCTACTACCAGCAAAGGGAGAGTGGGAGAGCAGTAGAAAGGGCAGGAAGTGGGAAGAGCAGATCATATATATTAAAAAAGTGACTTAAGACTTAAAGTTGAATTAGTATTTGTACAGAAAGGTGCAGATGGAATAACTCACTCCGGCCTATGATCAAAATTATACGGAGAAATCATGGTGGACCCGTCCCCCTGCCCCCCCAGTGGTGGCCCGAGTCATTAAGTGCGATTGGTTAGAGTGGATTCCAGTCGGGTCGTTCAGGCGGAGGAGGTGGGGGCAGTGGGCAGGCAAGGGGGGCTCAGTTGCTGCAGCACTGGCTCCGGCTGGCTGGGTTGTTCTCCTGGAGGTCCACACCTCGGTTCCGGCCTGGAGCACCAGCTGCATTCTGGGGCTCATTCTTGGGGAGCTTCTTAGCTGTTTGGGAGGAGAGGAGGGAAAAATGTTTGTGGGGTACCCCAGTACTACCTCCCAAGTCCACTTGAGTAGAATCTTGCCTTTACCACCTAATCACTAAAAACGAACATACTGAGGGCTTTGCTTCTATGTGTCAGGTGCATTCTGAGCGTTTCAGAAAAACAGTGTTTCAGAGAGGTTAAGTAACTTGCCCAAGACTAGAGTTAATAAGTGGTAGGGCTAGGATTTGAACCTAGGCAGGATGACACCAGAGCCAAATGGGCTAAAAAAATGCTAAGAAGTGGGTAGGATGGTGATACACAGTTTCAGGTGGGTGGCAGGCTGAAAGATCAGGAAATAAAATGTTGAGACTTTGACCCAGGCTTTAGAAACTTCTGAAGTGAAATAGCTACATATATGGGAGTCAGATGAAGAAAAAATTTCATCAGAATATTAAAAATGGTAAAAAATTTGTTGGCGAAGGGACTCCACAAACCTACTACAGAATAGCAGGCAAGTGCTATGTATGCCCTGATCTGGGGAGGGGAGGAGGGGCGGCTTACCTATTGCCATGAAAATTTCATTCACGTTCATTGCAGTCTTTGCTGATGTTTCCATGAACAGCAAACTGTTGTCGTCTGCATAGGCCTGTGCTTCCTGATTTGGATAGGGGTGAGAAAGTGGGTGGGAGGGAAATGTTGACAGTTGGCAGGGGCTGGGGCCCAGGATAAAAAAATCTTCCCTGATCACAAGTGCCTTATACACACAGAGACACTGCAGGGGTTTTCAGGCCTGTAGCTCTCCAGCTCTGGGTTCCCTGAGACATCTGCCCTATCACCCCTGCTCCCCACTTCAGGTATAGCACCTCTCAGCTCACAAACATCAGCAGATGCTCTACTCAGGCTTCCCTATGTCCATTTTGCCTTCTTGCTTTTTGAAACCACTAGACTAGAAAAATACTTCTACAAAGTTATCCTACAAATACAGTAACACATTTGAACAAAAGCACAGAAGTATGTGCATATGGACCACAGCACTGTTCCCAGTCTTTTGCTATTGCAAACAACCCAGAAGCCTATCCGTTAGGGACTGGTAAAAGAAAATAAATATACAGTGTGTAGAACACACTCCAATCTATGTAAATAAAGGGATTCATACACATGTGCATATTTCTGGAAGATGAGAAACGGGGGGGGAGGTTGAGTTTCAAGGGTTAGAGACTTAAACTTGATTCTGTGTACCTTCTTGCACTGTTTAAGTTTTACCATGTATGTGTATAACATAAAAAAATATTTTTTTCAGTAAGTTTCATTTATAAGTCAGTTTACAGAAAAAAATAAACAAAAGCTTCAGCTATCCATATGCACAAACACCCTACTGACAATGAACAAGGAGAGGCAGACAACAATTCCTTTCAGTTCATACTTGAGTCACAAGAGGATGGCAGATAAAGCGCCCCTGCTGCCTCCCAACGTGGCCCTACCTGAAGCCCAAGCAGCCTGGGGAAATCCAAGTGGAGCTGGCTTATTCCTCCCCCAAATTCCCAAATCCTGTCCATCCCCCCAACCTGGAATTCCACGGCTCTCTTGCTGGCCAGGTCCGCCTTGTTACCCGCGAGTGCGATGACGATGTTGGGGCTGGCCTGCCTCTGTAACTCCTTCACCCAGTTCTTGGCCCGTGCAAACGTATCCTGGGGAGACAGGGCCGGAATGTCAAAGGGACAGAGGAGGCATTCGTCCCAAGGCCACTCACTAGAAAAGCTCGCAATGGCAGGGCCAAGGTGTCTAAGATGTCACCACCCTGAAGATTCCGGTGAGATACCCACACATAACAGAGGAAATCTGCCCACACCCCATCCAGGAACAAGGGTTGAGAAGTAAAGGGAAGTCTTTACTGTGTTGGTGATGTCATAGACCACGATGGCAGCTTGGGCCCCCCGATAGTACATGGGGGCCAGGCTGTGATACCGCTCCTGTCCAGCTGTGTCCCAGATCTCAAACTTGACTGTTGTGTCGTCCAAGCAGACCGTCTGTGTGAGGAAGGCCGCTGTGAGAGGAAAGGTGATGGTACCAGGTAAGAAGGAGCTTGAGCAGCCATATCCACCCATCTCTACTGCTGCGTCCGGGCTCTGGCACTCAGAAGCCTTCTGCTGAGATGGGCACAGAAAAGCCCCCGACACGGCAGTCAAAGCACGCCTGAGCAAGGCAGGCAGAATTTGTATTTCTCTGTACACATATCGCGGGGGCTGCGGAATGCACAGACTTCATAGACCTACGCCCAGCAAGGGCAGGAGAAGAGAAGCCTGCTGGCACTTGGGCCATTTCAGGAGCATTCTCTGAAAAATGTGGCAAGGGGCAGAAGAGGGAAAGCCCAGGGAAATCTGACTCTCTAGGCTCAAATGAGTGGGCCTGGGCCCAGCCACCCTCTTCTTCCACCCCCTCACCCCCCCAGAGAGAACAGTCCAGCTGGAAACCTTCTGAGTCCCTTCAGTTTGCTCCAGCCCAGGGGTGTCACTGGCCTTCTGTTTCCTGAGGACATTCTCACATATTTAGCTATGCTGGGGATGCCTGAAAGTACAGGCTGTTCCACTCCCAGGCAGAAGCTGGGTGGCCAGCTTCCTAACCGCCTCTGCCACCTCCAGGCATGCTGGCTAGCCACCACCCCCAGCTCTGACCTCGACCCATTCCTGATTGGCCACCATGTAGCTTGACCTTCAGGGAACACAGTGACCCTATCTTTGGCCTGAGGAGGCAAGGGAACATGTGGCACTTATTTAAATGCTTCCATAGGGAAATCTCAGAGCTGAGACAGGCAGGTGCAAGGCCCCTTTCCCTGGGACCCAGTAGAGGATCCCATAGAGCTCTGTTTTCCAAAGTCTCTCCTGTCTGCCTTCCCCCCACCTCCCTGAGGACACGGGGCACTGCCTCACTTCCCTCTCTCTGGCTCCTGACTCGAGTGCTGAGGAGGCAGCAGAAGACTGCTGACACGGCCCATTCGTTTCCAGCTGCCTAGAAACCTCCTACCAACCAAGAGGATAGAGAAAGGATAACTCAAACCCAAGGTCGACCCTGGCCCCTTGAGGTTTGTACTGGCTACTGAGGCAGGAGCTGAGTCCAGACCCTCAGATCCTAAATACTGACCACTGGGGAATCAAGGACAGGCTCGGAGCCCAAGGAAGAGTAAAAGTCAGTTTCAGAAATGTCAGCCCACTCATCAGGCCATTTCCCCATTTTGGAAAGTGGGAGGCCAAGGCAGATGCACTGCTTGGCACAGTAAGAAGGACCCGCAGACATCTTGACCCAGCCTCACCCTTCCTAGAGGCTCTGTCAGTGGAAGGGTCTTCGCCAAGGTGACAAAATAATTAAGAGGCAGAACCGAGATTGGAAGCCAGCTTTGTTTGACTCCCAGCTAACTCTTAGAACACTACCATGGAGACCAGCTGCTGGTTTAATTCTGAGACCCAGATGAGGAGAGGTTCTCCGGCCCCAGGAGTGCTTAGTCTCTCTGGGCAGGCAGCTCCCTTCTCCTCAATGCCAAGGTCTTTCTTTGGCCTCCCTGAGGCCCACCCCCACTTGCTTGTGCCCCCTCACCTCCAATTGTGCTCTCCTGGTACTCATGGAATTGTCCCTTGACAAAGCGGAGGACGAGGCTGGATTTGCCCACTGCGGACTCCCCCAGTAGGACCAGCTTAAACTGACAGATCTTGTTCCCAGCAGCTGGTCCGTTGGGTCGCGCTGCACCTCCCCGACCCGCCATGGCCCGTCCTGCTGTAGTGGTACCAGTGAGCGTGGGGGCAGGGGCCGGTGCTATGCAGAGAGGCACTTCGTGGAGAGGGGGCTTCCAACTGTAAAGGAGAAATCAGAAGTACCTGGTTAGCCCAGAGACTATTACACAGTGAGCCCTCCTTAAATCACAGGGCTCTCCCTCTGCCCCCCCCAATCCTGAAGACCTGGCTGACCACCTCCCATCACCCCAACTCCCTGCCCTCCACTCCCAGAAGTTAGGAGAAAAGCTCTGACTAGGCTGTACCACAAATATATTTGCTGTACAACCATCTGAGCAGTAAAAAGAAAAACTGCCTCCCAATTTAGGCTTGTGCATCTGAGCAAACATACTGATTTCCTAATCCCAAATATGTACATTCACATAAAAATACATACAGGAGAGAAATGGGCATGTGCCAGCCTGGTGACAATGAAGTTAACAGGCTCCTCAGAGCACCGAAAAATCGCCCAGGAAAACATTAGGATCTAGGTCAACAAACAATGAACTTGCAGTCTGGTAGCTAAGCTCACAGCCCGCCTCTGTGCAAAGCCAGAGCGGGTGGTGAGGCTGACGAGGGCGCAGGGAATCTTGGGAGAAAGCTCCTCAGACAAGGTGCTTGGCTAACCTAATGGGCACTCAGGGATCAGGCCTGTGCAAGCTGTTATCAAAATGGCCATTTTGTCCTGCCATCTCCAGAAGGACTGACTTTTTCAGTCTGAGGCTGGACTGTGCACTGGAATCAAAGCCTTATCCTAAGCCACCTCCCCACAGTTCTCTCATTTTTATGGGCCAGAAGTCTCACACACATTAAAAAACAAAACACACACAAAATCAAACACACACCAATGCCAAAGCTCTGCTGGCAGTCAGAATGGCTGCCAAATTTCCCTTTTAAATAGAGACCTCGGTTCCATTCTCTACTGACAGAGGCAGAGGGTGACGCAGAGGAAGAAAAGGGGAGGTGTGAGAGGGCGGAGACAAACATGGGACCCCGAGACCTGCACCCCCAGCTGGTGGTGTTCCAGCACTGACTGACATCTTAGTCACTTGGTTAGTGATAGCTTAGGAGGCACACTTTTTTTTAAGTTTTGGAACTGCAAAGAAGGATGAGGAGTCTATCTCAAGAAGCCTGTCTACAAGATTTATACTAAAAGATATCAGGACATATACAGAATATTTTACAAACAAGTGCTATAAGTAGGTACCATGCCGAAAACACTGTACAGAGTTTGAATTCAAGTTGGAAAGAAAAGATTTTGATTAGGCTGTGCTCTGCGTAATGGAGTCCAAGTAGGAGGGGTCTTTGAAACAGGATGCCACGGATGGCCCTGACCTGCCCTCTGAGCAAAGGGAGTATATTCTCTTACAGTAATAGGATGGGTAGCAAATAAAGAGGGGGATGTTTGTAAGAACCAGTGGTCGATGCCTGTGCAAGAAGCTGACAGCAAAAGGCATGCTTTGTGCAACCTCCAATCATTTTTTACATCCAAGTTCTCCCAGCAACGCATTTAAAAAGTGAGCTTCAGGAAGAATGATTCACTAACCAGGAACAAGAGTTTCCTTTCTGGACAGCACCAAAGGAAAAAAGGTTTGAAATGGGGCCACCTCTTCTTCCAAGAGTACAAGGAAGGAAGTATGTGAGGGGCGAGGATCTCAATTAGTGACAAGCAAAGCCAGTTTTGAAATATTTTGTAGTTTAAGATGTTTTCTCTTTTCACCCCCATCAACAATTTTGCAAAATTCTATGGCTCTTGAAACAAGGTCTATGCTTCTGGCTCCTTTGAACGCCTTCTTTACAATGCCTGTTGACATACTGGGAATTCAAAGGGTGCTTACTAAATGAAATAATTTTCAGACAGCTAACATTTACTCAGCAATTGCGCAACCATTATCTCCTTTAAGCTTTAAAACAAAGGCTATTTCAAATGAATAGCCTGATGTTCAGGTATTAAATGCCCTGCTCAAGGCTGCCCAGCAAACAGGTGACAGAGCCTGATCGAGTAAACTCAGGTTGCCTACATGCTCATTTCTCTCCTTGCCATTCTCCCTGCTGTAGAAGAAAGATGGCAGCAACATCCACACCATGTTTGGTTTGGGGTTGCTGAGTACATAAGACTCTTTTTGTGGCAGCAGCTTTGCTGGCCCAGCAAGGTCTGGCTCCGGCAGACAGTCACAGTGATCTTGCAGTCCCTGAGTACTCTCAACAGTGGGAGGAGCCACCCAGGGCCAGGCAGGGTGACAGCAACAGAGGAAAACCACAATGGAATTACAAGTTGGTTACTGCCATGAATCCACATGACACAGAATCTCAGCCAGGCAACAGTGTGGCTGGGGCACTAGAGAAGGAGTTACGAAAGAGTGGGGAGAGGGGAACAGAAGATGAAGTCCCCCATTCCGAAAAAACCAAAGCTGTGGGCTACCGATATGGGTAAACAGCACCTACAAGTCAAGAAAAACATAGGTAACATCTGAGTCTTGTCCCTATCAAACCTGCCCAGACAGAATGTGATTTTTTAACAAGTCAGAAGGAGAGACAAATAACTCTTCTGCAGTGGTTCTCGACTCTGTACGTCAAAATCACCAGCCCGCAGAGGTTCCAATGAAGGTCTGGAGGAGCACCTGGTATCTGTACTTTTTTAAAAAGCGCTATCCATATTCTGCGTGGCACAAACTGGCTGGTGACATGTTCTGCCTAGATGCTGGTCCTGCCTTCCACAGACACCTGAGCAGGCACACCCGGCACTTTTTATGGCCTGCTGCCTCATAGTTTTCCTGGCCCCACTTGGTTATCACATGAACAGAGGTGGTGAACCTTCCCAGATAATAAAGCACAGAGGAAGCTGATTTTGCCATGAAGGGCACACCCAGACAGGGGTTAGTGTCTAAGACAGGCGGGTGGCTCCACCCAGAGTCCCAGGAAGCTTTATGTCATTCCCTGCCAGGCAAGTGGAAAAGGTGAATTCACACACGGAGCTGGCCTACTGCCTAAGGGAGGGAATCTCACTGTGAGAATCTTTCCGCCTGAACCAGTGACAAGAATCATCCACAGGTGCAGTCAGGTGATGAAATTACAACCAAAAATGGTATACTAAATGTCTCCTTTCAGACAAAAATCAAACTCTTTTTAAGAGCTAAAGTTGTAGTCAAAGTTTCTTATAAGATAAAGAATGGGCCAAAGATTAAGAGAAAAAAATCTCTTCAGTGGTCTCTTCAGCACCAAGAAAAATACACAAGTAAGATGAACTTCCTCCTGGATATTTATTTACATGAAGCTGCCGAAATGGGTGGAGCTTCAGACCCATAACAAAAGACTCTTTGCGATGACCTGCTCCCCTCACCAAATCAGAACTCTGGTTTGTTCAGAGGCCATGGAGAATAAACACCATTCCTAATCTCGCATCTTCACAGGAAAGGAAGACAAATGCAAGAAGTAGGGGACACCTTATGCCTTTTCCTACAATGCACATGAAAGGGCAGAAGGGATCCAAGCTCCTAAACAGTTGGGCCCAGTGAACAGGCATAATGGGCATGTGCCCAGATAGTTTTGGGCCCAAGGGGAGACAGAGAAAGAGAAAGAAAAATTTTTTCCTTGCTCTGGGTTCCTCTGCTCCGGACACCACAGGTCAGTGTGTCTCAAACTTTGTTCATCAGAATCGCCCAGAGCATTTTGAGAAAATAACCTTAACTGAACTGGTATCTCTAGAGGTGGAGTTCAGAAATCAACATTTTCAAAATAAGTTCCCCCAAGTGATTCTAGGCAGCAGATTTAAGCATGAGAGCCACAGTTGATATTGGAAGGAGGGAGAAATGCGAAAGACAGAAAGGTACCCCCGGATCAGCGCTGTGGACAATACAGGTGGATCAGATCAGAGGTACGAACTGATTGCTGGCTTCATTCAACAAATGAAGCCTTCTCCAAGCCACCAGATGCTGCCGGAATGCCTGCCGCCCCTCTTCCTAGCCTCCACGGGAAATTTTCACCTTTCCTCTTCTTTAATCCATGAAGTCACCCACTTCATACGTTGTGTCCTTCCTGGTAAAACGGTGAGCAATTCCAGCTGATGGGTGTCTCTCACGCTTCCTGTTTGCTTCAGCAACTTCCTCTAGTTGACAATCTAAGTACAGCCTGGATAGTGAGCTGATTAGGGAAACCAATCAGATTCTGTTGACTAGAGGCTGGGCTGGAGATTCACTCACTCAAGGCTCACTCAAGTTAGCCAGAAAGGAAGTTGGGGGGTGCCGTGAGAACCGAGTGACCCTGCCCAGGCCCCCCTAAAGGTGGTTCTGGCCAGTGACTCTTCAGCTATGCTCTACTCTGAAAAAAAGCATTCCTGAAAATTTAACACCGCAAGAGTTAGGCAATAGAAGCTGACAGCAGAAGAGACTTGTTAGCTAAAAGGGGAGGAAACATGGGACACAGGAGGAGAGGGAACTAGTTTCAAAGGCTAAGGTAGAAGACACTTAAAAATACAGATCAGCCAGGGAGATGATTTACTCAGACTCTAGAACACACCTCTGCATCAAAGGGGGAAAATAGCTACCACCGTGCACAGGACCAAAGGGCAGACTCACGGCAGGACTACCTGGGCCTCTAGCTGGTTGCAGAGCTAGCTACAAGCCGTGAGCTACAAAAAGTGTACTCAGTCGCTCTTCCCAGCACAACTAGCAGGTTAGACCTTGAGAGACTGAACCAGGCTTGGTTAAAGCCTGGCTCCACCATTTATTTTAACTGAGTGACCTTGGCCAAGTCAGACAAGTGACCGCTTTTAGCTTCAGTCCCATATCTATAAAATGGTATTATTTAATACTAACAACCTTATTATTTAATAAGGTTGTTGGAGAGGTTAAATGAAACAATGCATAGCATACACAGTACAGTATTAGGCTGAAGGTAAAGTTCCAACAAGTGCCAGGTTTATTACACTAAGAGGCTAAGTAGTTTTGACTCATTAGTTGTTAAAGATCAAAAGGTCATTGAAGACCTAATGCTCCTTTTCCAAACTACAGAGGAGATGAAGGTGAGGTGAGGTGACCTGCCCAGGATCACAGCCAGGTAGTGGCAGAGCCTGAGCACAGGACCCATAACGCCAGCAAGGCTCCCTCATCAGAGACAGAGAACCCAAGAATATTACCAATGTCATCAAAGCCACTTGGAATCACAGGGGCTACTGCCTTCTGTGTACATTTTAATAAAAAATGGAAATTATGGAAAAATTAGTTTGTATCAAATTAAAAGAAAACATTGCTAAATGGAAAACTCCTGTCTTGATTTTGTAGATACTTGGATATATATAAGGGTAAAAATCTGTCCAGCTGTCCACTTAAGATTTGTAAACCTTACTATATGTAAGTTACATGTCAATAAAAAGGTAAAACAGATCTGGTATGGAATTTCACATATAATGAGAAATTAAATCTTACAAATGATATGACACCAATCTAGCTCCCCTGTACATAAAATATTTTCTGCCTCCTCTTTAGTATAACAAAATTCAGAATAATAAAGACAATAAAAAGATGATCCCTGAATTAGAGAACTGAAGGAAAACAGGGGCAAGGTAATAGGATTCAGACAAATATGACTGTTGCATATATATTAAAGATACATTTATTGTTCGCACTTAACTGGGCTAAAGAGTTATAAAGCTGTTTGAAGCATCATTGTACTAAAAAGGGAAGCCAATATTTGTCTTTTCAATGGGGAGGAAGGTTGATGCGATGCTCCACACTCTCCAACCAGTTCAGAGAATATCTTAGGAAAAAGGGGTTTGGGGTGCAGTGGGGGAGATGGAACCAAAGAGAGGGGTGTCCTCCCACGTGGTCAGGACTACGGGATTGCTACACATAGGACCTGTGCCTCCCTGGGAGAGTATAACAGAGTAAGCTTTGCCCCGGAAATCAGGTTGAGATTTAAGAAGCACTCTGATGGGGTTTCTCAGTTCAAGGCTAGGGCTTCTCATCCCACTAGTAAGTAGGGGGCTTAGGGGAAATGGCATCAGGAGAGGAAGGGGGTGCTACCTTTACACGGCCACAGCAAGACTCCCCACTTTCCAGGAGGAAGGGAGGTACATCATCCCTGAGTGGGTCCTGTACCACTGGGACTGGCCTTTGAATTTGCCCCCAGCCACCCAACTCTCTTAACTGGGATCAGTTTCATCTCACTCCCCTTTCAATGATAAGACTCTCCTGGGGCTGAGTGCCTAGACTTAACACAGCAAGGCCCCAGTGGAGTCCAAGAGAACTCTAGCTGAGGGAACCAAGTCCACAAACACCTGCAAAAGGGGCCAGTATGCAGGGGCACCAACAGGTTTCAGCCCTGCGTACACATGACCCAGTGGTCCTTTACCATACTGTCCAGGCTGAACCTAGAGCTCTGCCAGGACTCAGCAGGACAGGCCTGCTATGTCATTCAGGACATGCTAAGCTGGGTTATGTGGGAGCCCCTTGAGGGACAGACCTCCAGCTTCCTGGAGCCCTGCCCCAGCAAGAACACCACGTAATCCTTCTCTGAGCTCCAAGCTGCTTTCTCAGCTCTTGACAACAGATGGGTTCCCCAGGGAGGCTGAGAGAAGCAGAGTCAGCGCTAACTTCAGGCCAAGGATGAAAACCTCCAGTCCATGCTCCCTCTCTCTCTGCACCCACAGGGAGGAAGGCTGCCCAGGGTGGGGCAGGGACATCTCCACGTAGCTGCTGACACAGCTTGGTCAGTGTGATCTGCCTGTACTGTTCACAGAAGGGCCCCAGGATTCATGGGCAACTCTAGGATTCTCATTCACTGGTCCTGCTGGCCAACAGTGGAGCCAGTCATTTCAGTGGCAGGTTAGGAAGGAAGGCCATCCAGACAAGGGATGACCTGAAGCTGTACCAGCAAGGCTCGTCCTGCCTACTGATTCTATGAGGCACCAAGAGATTATTCTCCTTAAGAGGGCCTGGCCTCCAACTCAGCACATCCCAGTCAGCAAGGCTGTGGCAGATTCTCTGGCTCTACCTAGGGCAGCTCTATAAGAAGCCTCAAGCAAAAGCTCAAGTTGAAGTCTGGCACTTTCTGCAGCACAAATCCACACACACATCCAGCTAGGAGAGATGGTGAGCACTGGACTGGGGCTGTGTGATTGCTCACCCCCATCAGCCAGCTCTTCACCTGCCAGTGCCAGGTTGGGATGCTAAGAAGAGAGCCAGCCAAGGCGCAGGTTCTTGCCTGGACCCAAACTATACCTCCTGTGGTCCCAAGATGGAGCACAAGTTATGTGAAAGCTGGGCGGCATTTCTGTTGATCCACAAGCCTCACAACTGCCCTGTATTTGTTTTGCTCATGCAGTTACTATTTTCTTAGGACAGACAGTTCTCACTGGAATCTCATCAATGCAGGGTCTTTCTTCCCTTCTGCCTCAGGAGGGTCTCTGTAGGAGCCAGGAGTACTAGCCAGGACAGCTGCCACTTCTGCTGCTGCCCCAGGCCCAGAAAGACTCCAAAAACCTCTGCTGAAGGTCAGGGTCATCAGCAGCACCTGTTCATCCAGCTACTCATACCAGCAACTGCAACAGACACCTCTCACAAACCCTTCTTGTGTCTACAAAGAACAAAAATCAAAAGAAAGCCAATTTAACTCACTGCCCTCTTTGTCTTGCCTTCATCTCCTCAACAGAGAGCAGGGGACAGAGGTCACATCTGAGAGGAGAGCAGGAGAAAAAAGAGTCTGGTAGGGAATACCAACCAGCAAACCAAATTCCTCTTGCTCAGCGACCACATACACTGTGGTCACAGGCTGCCCAATGAACAAGAAACAAGGTCAAAGTTCCCACTGGAAGATATGAGGGGCAGTGGCTGCTCTAAGGAGCCTAGATGCCAAAGAATATTTTAGGCTAACTTTTTGTCTTAATTTTTGCTGAGGAAAATGTAGAATGGTGCCAGCTGAAGAAATCAGGCAATGAATGGGTCTAAAAACATTTCAATGAATGAATTACACTTCTACTTTCATGGCCCCAAATTTTCAGAAGACTGTTGAGTGTGGTGAGAAGTTGGAGAACTTGGGGCTTGAGGGTTGGGAGTGAGAAAGTGAGTGAAATTAAGGGCATTGCTGTAGACAAAAAGGGTCACCAAATAAAGGCTGGACTATGAGTTTCTTTTAACAGCACATAACATCAAGCTTGACATGCTGATACACACTGCTCATAAATGTGGTGAACTGAGCCTGCAATATAAGGCCTGGTTAGGTCTGGCAAGTGAATGGGGCAGCTGAAGGCTTAAATACACATCCATCTGCCAGATGGCTCAGATCCCCAAAGAGAGCCACAGCCCAGCAGAAAAGACACCTCACTATCCCAAATAGGTTCCTTCGGCACAAGGGTGAAAAGGACAAGTGCTGTGGAGTCAGCAAACCTCAATTCCTGGAGTCACCACTTACTAGGCTGACCTTGTATTGTGCTGCTGAACCCATTTCCTCACATGTGAAATGGAAAGAGTAATATCCATCTCCCAGAGCTGCTGGGAAGATACATATAAGACTCTTAGCAAAGGGTCTGGCTCAGAGCAAGCACTCAGTGAATGTTCACAGGGCAGGGAAGCCCCTGTCCCTCAATGGCCCTATGAAGAGGATTCCTCAGTTGAAACTTTCAGACACTATTCATGCATCCTTTTGCTTCCAGTTTCCCTGGACTCCATTCTTCAGTGCCCCTCATGTGGGAAGAATGCTGAATCAGATAATTGGTATAGTGTGAATGTTTATGTCCCCCCCCCCCAAAAATCCATGTTGAAATCCTAATCCCCAGCATGATGGTATTGGGAGGTGGGGCTTGTGGGAGATTAGGCCATGAGGGCAGAGCCCTCATGATTGGGATCAGTGCTCTTTTAAAGAGGTTGTGGAGAGCTTCCTTGCTCTTTCCATCATGTGAGGATGCAGTGAGAAGCGGGCAGTCTGCAACCTGGAGGAGGGCCTTCATCAGAACCCAACCATGCTGGCATTCTGATCTTGGACTTCCAGCCTCCCAAACTGTGAGAATTAAATCTATTTGCTTATAAGCCACCCAGTCTACGAGATTTTGGTATAGCAGCCCAAACAGACTAAACAACTTTCACCAGTGTCCTAGATAAAGGACAGCTCACACCTGATGTCCTGTGTCTTGTTAACAACCCTAACCTGTATTCTCTCAAGAGTGGTTTCCAAAGCCACAAAAATGGAGGAGACCACCACCATCCAAAAAAATCAGCACTAAATTGAAATCCCCAATCAGGCAAACCATAGCCCCTTAAAAAAAAAGCCCCATGACACAAAGCATCTTAGAGCCCAAATGCCCTCCCTTCCATCTCAAAGCCTTTTTCAGGAAAGGGAAGAAGTGGTTCAATTGTGTAGAGGGGGAGGGGACAGGACTAGGACAGCTGACAAAGAAACCAGAGTTCCTTTTAAAAACCAGGCTGAAAATACTAGATGTTTGGAAACTGGCATCATTAATCACCACAGCCATCTAAACAACTCAGAAAGTGATGTGATGACTAGGAAAGCAGCCAGGGTTCAGGAGGCCACCCACGTCACCCCCACCCCCAAGCCTGGGTTGCTTCTGACAGAGCCACCTGAAGGGGATACACACGAAGCTATGACTCGAAGGCAAGAGGCTTGTAAACCAACTCCTATTAAGATCCCAAGTTAGTGTTTCCAGCAGGGTTCAAGTTACACATCTTCAGAGGGATGACAGTACAATGGAAGGATTTAAGCTAGTCAATAATTCAGGATCACAGCTCAAAGTGACAGCCTGCCCTGAGCCCGCCTAGAGCATAAGTCCTGCACAAACCCTCCCAAAGGGGAAGTCTGTTTTTGAATGAAGGCAAAGGAATGCCAGTCCAGACCACGTGGACTCTGTTACCAGACTGAGTCCTGGAAGGTTTGGCTGGAGAACTCAGTGCCTGAAACAGAGGACAATTATTACCTCATCCTCCTAACTGGATAGTAAACTCCAGAGTAAATACCGAATCTGACCATTTTTGGATCAAAGCATTAGTCAGGGATATGAGAAGAATGAATGGGTGAGTAGAGAAGCAATAGCTTTCTATTGGGTTCAACTCCCAGGGTTCTCATACAGTGGATTTCCCAGATGTATCGCCACCTTTCCCAACTCCGAAGTCTCCAGTGACTGTGGCTAACCACCAAGAGAAGAAACAACTTGAACCCAGCCACATAATTCCATATCAACATGCTTAGAGGAAATGTTTGCTAAAAAGACCGTAGGTTTGGAGAAACATTTGATTCTAGGACTTGGGCAGGAAATACACAAGGTGAGCCTGGAGTATCCCACAGTGCCTACGAAGAAAGAAAGTGCTGAAAAAACCAAAACCCTAAAAAAGTCCCACAATGATGGGGGTAAATTTGAGCAATAAAATAGTGTTGGATCATAAACCAAAATCCAAGACAAATATCCATGAGTCTGTACTGATATAAATAACCAAACAAACAAATGGGGAGAACTAAACAAATCTCTTGTGCACAAGAATTCCAAATGAGTCATGTAGATACTGCCCTCAAGGAGAGGAGCATAACTCCCCACTCCTCAAGGGCGGGCTACACATAGAGACTTCCTTCCAAAGAGGACAGTACGAAAGAGGGGAGGGGAGACAGCTGGACAAACCTGCAAACGTCACCTCAGCCAGGTGACCACAGCTGACAGCCACAGTGCTAAGGCATGTTAATGTTAACTGTATTTAAACTTGATATGAAGTGATGAAAATGGCACTTTAACTCTGAGGTCTTCCTCCCAAACACTCATAACCCATCTAATCATGAGAAAAACATCAGATGAATCCCAGTTGAAAAACCTACTAGTCTGTGGCCACACTACCCTCAACAAGCCCGATCCCGTCTGATCTCAGAAGCTAAGCACGGTTGGGCCTGGTTAGTACTTAGTCAGGAGACCACCTAGGAAGACTAAGTGCCATAGGCACACAAAAAATAATAATAAAAAATAAGGGATTGTAAACTGACAAGGTCCTTGCAATCTGTGAGGTCAACCAAGGGTTGCCTCGCTAAATAAACAAACAAATAAATAAATGACATGCTATAAAATACTTGATCAGTACTCCTCAAAACTGTCAAGGTTGTCAAAAACAAGGAAAGTCTAAAAAACTATCACAGCCAAGAGGAGCCTAAGGAGACATGACAACTAATGTAATATGGTGTCCTAGATGGGATCCTAGAACAGATAAAGGACATTAAATAAAAATAAAGGAAATCTGAATAAAGTATGGACTTTAATTAATAATATATCAACATTGGTTCATTAATTTTGACGAATGTACAATACTAATGTAAGATGTTAATAATAGTGGAAACTGGGTGCAGGGGTTTATGAGAAAACTCTACTACTTTTGCAATTTTTCTAAAACTATTTGAAATAAAAAAGGTTATTTAAAAAAAAAAAAAAGCAAGCCAGTGACTCATCTTGTGACCAAAGGAGATCCAAGGATTCCACAAACTCATATTTGTAAGGACAAGTTGATTTTACGGGGAGCTAGAGAGGGAAGTGGATTGGTGTGAGCCCCAGCAACAGTCTTAAGGAGAGCAGAATACCCAAATCCGTAGGCAGAGGGCAGGAAAATTTAAAGGCCATACCTGTGGGTTACACAAGGGAAGGCTACTCTCACCACTGCCGATCCAACTGAGCCTGTGCAGATGTGTAAAGTAGCACCCACAGGCCAGAGTTAAATTCACTTCCACTGACCCTTGCTAAGTAAGTCCCAGCCTGGGGCTGCTGCTGCCTCACCACACACAGCTGCAGAAACACAGTGACCAGGTCGCATGCTGTAGAAATGAGTCAAAAGGACTGAGGATGGTCAAAGCCTTGCCCATCTTTTCCTGTGAAACTCTTCACTGGAAATGGAGATTTGGAAACCTCTGCCCTTCAGAATTTAGTTTGGCACCTGTCCCTGCCTCCTCCCCATCTCCTCTATCATCTGTACTGTAACGTTCATCCTATTTACCTGTTTGCTCTTCTACCTGTGAGCAACTTTCTAGAGGATGGTTTGAAGAAACAACCCACGCTTTGGGATCAGGTGGATATGAGTGTGAATCCCAGGTCACCACATCCAAGCTGCATGAGCTTAGGAAGTGTGTGTTAAGGGCGATGGGCAGGCATTTGCTTCAAGGACAGGTGTGAATGTAACAACCAAAAGGGGGGCTACTATGCTGGGCACCTTGGTAGGACTGGACACACAGATAAAACAGGACATAATTGGTGCCCCTAAAGGGCTCACACACTAGACAGGAAGTAGACAAGAAGCAATGTGAGGAAGCACACGGGGGAGAAAAGCCCTCAGCCTACCTGAAGGGACGGAGGGCTTCATAGAGGAAGCAACATCCCAACTGAGCTTTGAAAGAATGGGAGGTACAGCTCCCAATAAGGTGAGATGGAGATCCTTCCAGGCAAAGGGAAAAGCTCACTGTCCAGAGGTCGGGCAAGGAGGGGCTGTGCTGCATAGGGATCCACGTGCAAACTTTCAATTCCATCCCCTACTCTGCCACTTACTGCATGGGGACATGACATGGGGATTAAATGGAGTACCTTCCTCCTGGGGCTGTTATAAGAATCGAAGGAGTCAGTATGTGTGAAGGGCTCTGGAGAGTGCACAGCACATATTAAACAAAGCTCAAAAAGTTTAGCTTTTATTTGTATTATTGTTCCTATATACAGGATATAGGAATATTTACTCTGAAAACTAATCTCTTATACTATGAGGTTATTAATCAGAGGATACCTTAGGAACTACTCCAATTCTCCTCTGCCAAGGCTCTTCAAGGCACTAGTTTAGGGGACATCCCAGTTTACAAATCCTACCTGAAACAGTGCTTCTCAAATAGCCTCAACAAAAGTATCTATGACTCAAGTTAGGAAAGAAAAAAGGAAAAACCCCAGGAATTTGGGAATCAAACCCAAAGCACCCTGCTGCAATCAAAATATTGTCCTCCAGCTTCTTGTTTTAGCTTAAATTCATGCAAATTTTGCATTCCAATCTATAATAGATTTAGGACTGTTTTAATATGAAAATGCTTAAAACTGAAAAAGACTGAACTGCAAAGACATCACCTACTCTGTTTCTCTGAGTATCCACAGCACATGACTCTAGCCAGGTCTGAGAACCCTGGAGAAGCACAACCATGGCCTTGGCCTTCTCTTCCGGAAAATAGAAATACAACCCATACTATCTATGAAGCCAGACAATATACGAAAAAATCGAGCAACACACCAGACATCACAGAGACTCTTGGTACAAATGTTGAATCAGAATCCTAGGGATGAATTATGATGTACCTTTACAACCCCAGGGATCCAAAAAATTGTTATTTTGTGACTTTATCTGTGCCAGAAACTAGACTAGCTCCTTTACCCTTTGTTTCTAATTCTGCAGATATTTTGTATCCCCATTTAACCAGAAGAAACAGAGGCTCAGCTAGGTCAAGTAACCGAGCCCAAGGCCATGTGACTGTAAATGGGGTAGTCCAGATGACAACTCAGGTCTGACTACTCTCGTGCCTTCCACCCCATCACACCGCTTCTCTGTTTACAGGGCAAGGGTTAGAAAAAGTTTCTTTCTAAGACGTACTCGCTTAATGGGACTAAATGTAAACTATGACCTTGCTCTGTTTCCATATAAATTCTAGTAAAAGGAGCTCTTAGTAGAGAGACACATTCTTCCCAGCTGCAAACAGGAGGCAGCACCAAAGAGGAATCAGAGGGGTAAGCAGGGACCAGCTACACTGGTCCCCCAAGCCCTTAACCCTGACTAGAGAGACCCTTGAGTCTACTCACTTTTGCTTTCATTTTCTAGCCATCATGATTTTTCTGGTTTCTAAGAAATTAATGGCATGCAAATGTCAGCAAACTCTCATGGTCCCCAGAGAAAGAGGAAAAGGGGATCAAGAAAGAGGCTAGGAGCGGGGGAAGGGTGGGGGGAGAAAACCAGAAGCAGAGAAGGAGGGCCAATGATGAAGAACGCTAAAGAGTCTTGGGCCACTGCCTGCTCACCTTGCATGCTCATTCCTTTAACAAATAGACTAAAGGGAAGCCCACTATTAGGACAGACGAGGAACAACTAATCCCAAATCTCAAGTCCTGGCTCTACCACTTTGTCTGATCTAAGGCAAGCTACTTAAATTCCCTCAGCATCATGTCTAAGGTGGAGATGCAAATCCCATGGTCTCCGATGACTCTTGAGAGGAACATATATGAAAAGAACTTTGTACCTTGAAAATGATTTATAAAAATTACTTGTTACCACCCCTCTGTAGTATAAAAGCAGAAAAAGGCCTACTAGTTATGAGGCAAGAGAGGAGAGTAAGGGCATCAGAGAGAAGGAGCTTCTGTCCCACACAGAGCCCACTCTCCTGCCAAGCAATGCCAGATTTTGAGACTTCTGGATGCCAGAAGTGACTGCCTAACTACCTGGAGCACTGGTGCTTTCCTTGTCTCTCTAAAAGAGAGCTTTTACTTCAAAAGCCTGTTTCAGAAACAGAGCTAGGACAGCATGTCCAGACAAAGAAGGTTACCTCAGAAGATTGGCCAGCCTCATCCTGGGACTCCCAAAGAGGTCCAGAAACCAGTCTACTACTGAGAAAGTAAGTTTAGTCAGAGACCAATGGCTGGTGAACAGCCAGGCCTCTCTGGCTCTGCCCCTCAGAGGCATAGGCTGATCAGATTAGAGAAACTAGGTTGACCACAGAAGTCTCCAAAGACCCTCAAAAGGCCCCCACACAGATAGACGGCTTGTGATCTATTGATCATAATAAGGAAGTCCTTTTGTTGTCCGATAAAAATGAAATAAGTGCATCCCTGGTCTAGCTCAAAAGTTTGGAGGAGTCAGACACTGGTCACTGTCCAGAAGTTCAGAAAGATCTCAAAGCAAAAAGACTTTAGCACTTATGAGTAGCATCCAAGGGCAGTAAAGATAGCTTAGAACACTGAGGAGCTACAGAAATTCCCAAAGATTGCGTGGCCTTCCCTCCCTTCCTCCACTGTAGATAGCTAGGGTCAGTCATGGCCTCAAAGAGACAGGCTGCTCACATTAAGGTATAGTCTCTGGCCTGTACTTTGGCCACATAACAAAGAACCTCCCAGTTTGGTCTGAGACAGCAGCCATTTCACACACCTAGGTCCCAAGCAACAGACAAGGATCAGATGTCAGTACGGGACGTGTCTTGGAAAGTCTGGCAGGTATGGGAATTCTTTGGGCTACAAAAATTAGCACATTAAGAACCCAGAAGTGCCATTATGATCTTAATTTATTCTTCTGTAATCTACAATTTGTCCAAGCCCAGAAGGGATTGCATCTAGATCCTTGGGGCTAGAAGTGGCATGTACCTGTTGATCAGGGAGGGGTATATGGGTGAGTGCGTGCGTGCATGCGTGCGTGCATGTTTAGGGGTGGGAAGGCAAAAGCTCAGGACACTTCCATTTCAGACTCATTTTTGGTCTTTCTCCTCCTTCCTTAAGACCAACAGACAGCAGGCCCAGGAGGTGCAGTCCCTCTGAGGCAACTTGGTAACCACTCACATGCTCTGGGAAGACAGCCCTGAGCCTGGAGCACTGAGGGGTGGGGTGGGGGGAGAGTGAGAAGATAATGGATGTGCAGATCCACCCTGATCTGTGATCTGTAGTTGGATTAAGCAAACCTCAGCTAAATTTTTCAGAGACAGGAAGAGAGATACACTCAGAGGATAACACAACTAGAGAACAACATAACTAGAGGGCAGGGCTGGGGGCGGAGGGGGCAAGACAAGGAGAAGACAGCTCGTTCCTAAATAGTGGCCCAGACTTTAAACCCTGCGGAGATCCTGGTTTGCTCTCTGGCTTGGAGGAAGAGATGAAGTGAGCAGTTGTGGGAGCGTGTGCGTGGGGAATGGTCTTATTTAGGACCCCACCCCATACACGCTTCCAGGAAATCGACATGGAATTCCTTTAGGGTTGGAGAAGCAACTGCTTTTGCGCAGCAGGTGGAAGGCAAACGGCGACGGACAGCACTCCTCGCCACCTCTAAAAGAGCATGGGGGCAGGCTCCTTCATACCTGGCAGAGATTCCTCCAATGCTGGGAGCAGAACTTAGGGTCTCTGCCTCCCACGACTGGGCTGGACAGGCCAGAGGAGAGCCATGAGGGCTTCCCAAGGCTCACGAAAGGTAAGTGAAGGAAGGAGAGAAGCGCTCCCCTCTGGCCCGACGCCTGAGGAGCTCCTGAAGAGGGGGCTACGGGTCGGGGGAGGGGTCAGTATCTCCCTGAGCCGGGGATGGGCGGGAGGAAGGGCTGCCCCGAAGAGACTTCAACGCGAGCGAGACACTGAGTCCCGGGGCAGGGACACTCACGGCGGTTCCGGGGCGGCGGCGCTGCTGGGGGCCGGGGCTCGGACAGGCTCCACTCCTCTACCCCCGGCGGTGTCCCAGGCTCCGGCCTCCACTTCCGCCTTTCAGCCGCTCCGGATCCGGATCTCAACCTCCGACCCGCCCCTCAGCACTCCGGATGACTGACAGAGCGGATGGACCAATGGGAGGCAGTCATAGCCGACTCGCCAGCGACGCCTGTCAGGGGCGCGGGAGACGCGGGAGGGCGCGCGCGAGGGCCTGTGGGACTTGTAGTTTGCAGCGCTGGGAGGATCCGCTGGCCTCCTGGGACTCGTAGGGTGGAGCCCGCTGCCGGCGAGGCGGAGCCCGGCCGGGAACTTTTTAAGGACCGACCTGCCAACAGCGTCACCGCGGATTCCAGGCACCCAGAGGATAAGGCGGATACCCGAGCGTTGGAAGAGGGCAGAAGGCTGCGTGTGCAGAATTGTGAAGGGAAAAACATGGTGTGAGTGAATATATGCACACGAGGCTTCCTGGACTAGTCCTGAGCTTTCGCTACCCCAGAGAAGACGCTGTCTGCACTTTTGGACCCAGTCAGCTCTGGGAGCCCCATTATTGGGGCCCTTCTGTAATGGGGAAGGTGATGGAAGTGCTGTAGGAAGGGTCCTCTGGAGGCTACTGAGTGAGATCAAAGGGAGAACTCCTGCCACTGCCCAGCGATAAACCAGCACCCTCCTCCTTTGGCTCGACACACCAGGACCACCTCTGCCTCCCTCGACACCCAGCTGGAATCAACTCTTGTCTCTGATGCCAGAGACAGAGCTAGATCACTCTGCCTTGACTCTCCCCATCCATAAATATAGATTAAAACCACTTCTGTTAGCCTCCATCTCACCTTCCATATAGATCAAGATTGATTCTATTTTTTTCTGCTACCCTCAGTATGTATGGATTAGGACCACTTCTGCTTCTGCCTACCCCCTAACCCACCCCCCAACCCAGGCCATAGCTCCTCTGCTTCTGCATCTCACCCCCAGAGACACTACTTAAAACCTGTATGGAATCAAAGCTCACCCCAGAGATGGCTGTAGGCTTTGTTCCTATGACACAGGCCAACACCAAGCATACTTTGGAGCCTGAGCTAGAGAATTGATCTGTCTGGAACAACCTGCCACAAAACTGCCCACACCTATTTTCATCTGGTCACCAGAGTGCCTCTTTCTAACAACATTCATGACACTCACCTCCCATCCCTGTAATGATCATCAGAGAACTGAAAGCTAAGAGAGAAGAAAGGGCAAAGAGGATGGGTGGAGTGGGATTCCTACCAGGTTCTTGGCTGGTGACAAGCTCTTCCCCCAGACCCTGTTGTACCTGGCCTGAAACAGGTATAGGATTGATTATCCAGGATTAGTGGAGACTCCCATGGGTTACCTTTCCAGGTGTGGAGGTGAGCCTGAGCCAGGATTCTGTCCCCCCACATATTGTGCCTGAATCTGGCTGTGACTGTGATAGAGAGAGGAGTGGGTATAATGGCCCATAGTGACTCATTAAGGTTTCTGCCTCATCCCCGGGGCCTCTGGTGGCATGAATGTGGTGCCAAGTGGATTGGTTGGCGTCTTTGCCCTTCCTAGAGACAGCAACAGGGCCCTGGGGATATGATGGGGGAGTGATGGCAATGTAGGCTCCTCCAAAGCCCTAGGGCTCTCAGACCAACCTTCAGAAACAGCCAGAGCCAACAACTACAAAAATAGAGTTTATTTCTTATTCAAAAGTGAGCACAGGCTATTGTGTGGTAAAGGAGAGCAGGAGACCAGGGTGAGTTTGTAAGAAGTCAGGGCCCTGAGTGAGACCAAGTTGGAAGAGGGGAGAACAGGCTTGGCTAAGGTCTGGGGGCAAGGGAGGGTAGAGAGAGTTGCTGGGACTGTTTCAAGTTGCTGGCAGCAGAAGAGACCACCTTCAGTGAAAGTCTGCAGAAAGAAACAGAGATGTTGACAGGCCCAGACCCAGGGGTAGAAATAGACATTGCTGGGCCCAGAAAGTACCCACTGGGACATAAGAACCTGGCAGCACATTCTAAGGCAAGGATTGCAAACTCAAAAACCCACAGAGACCAGACCAAGAATTTAAATGAGGGAAGCTAGCTGGATGTTAGGAGACAGTCAAGAAACATGGGGACTGTAAAGAAATGAAGAATGTAGGCCTCATAAAAAATAGACAGTGGTCTATGGCCTTGCTACCCTGAACAAGCCCGATTCCGTCTGATCTCGGAAGCTAAGCAGGGTCGGGCCTGGTTAGTAGCTGGATAGGAGACTACCTAAGAAGACCAGGTGCTATATAGGCATTAAAAATAAAATACTAATAATAATACTACTACTAATAATAAGGGATTGTAAGCTGACAAGGTCCTTGCAACCTGTGAGGTCAATCAAGGGTTGTGTCACATGCATAAAATAATAAACAAACAAACAAACAAATAAATAATACAGAGGCCAGTGGCCACCCAACACCATCTGATTATTGCCAGATGGAATGTTGACTCAGGATTGACAGATGTCCTAATATTTTTTAGAGAAACTGGAATATCTAGATTTTTATGTAAAGTCGTTTGATTTTTTTGTTGGCAACTCATTCATATTTTGGGGGAAAAAATGCTGAGAGCCAAAGAGTACACATCTGGGGGTCCTCAGCTTGTATTCTGTGTGGCCTGTGGGATGCAGTGAGGCCCTCCAGCCTGGGGTGATAGTGGGAAGCCTAAGAAGTCTTGATTGCTCAAATGCCAGCCAGCATCTCAAACCTAGCCCTCTTGAGGTGACATTGCTCTCAAGGTCTCCAGCAGACATCCAAGGACTGGGACAAAAGACCTCACAATATCACTACACTATCTCTGCAGTGGAATATACAATCTAGCTCTCTGGCTGTAGACACAAAGATCCTGCATGGTCTTGCCTTAGTCTCCATTTCCCAGGCTGGATATGGGGCCCTTCCCCATCCCCTTCTGTTCTTTCATCTCTACCTGCCTCCAGGTCCTGGGGAGAAAGCAAGACATCTCATCTGCCCAGTCCAACGGCCATCGCGGTCTGTCTCATGCCTGTTGGGTTCCACAGCCTCAGGTGGCTCCCCTCCCAGAGGAGGAGGATAGGGGAAGGTTTGGAAAAGGGAAGAGGGTCTGAAGTAACCAGGCTTTGTGATAAAGTCCTGAGAATCCAGCACCAACCAGACCAGCTGGTGGCTGCTGACCCGAGGCAGGAGGCCATGGGCCCAGCTGTTTCCTGATGGCAGGTGGCAATGCCCACCCCAGACAGTCCTGGGCCCGGGGCCAGGGTCAGTGGAAAGTGTCTGACCTGGACCGGAAGTTGTCCCTCATGAGGCCTGGAGATGGGGGTGAGGCCTCTGGCACTTGGGAGGGTCCCAGAGGGTCAGGCTCTAAAGGGTAAGGGGACAACATGGAGGGTCTCAAGTTGGGAGGTATAGCCCCCATCTCTGCTGTCCCCACACTGGCTTGGCAGTGGACCTCAGCAAGAGTAGTATCCTGGAGGCTAGGTGGTGGTCCAGACAGACAGGGAGAGATGCACGGAGGCCTCAGCTGGGGGCACGGAGGGGCTGAAGGCCAAGCCGAGACTATTGGGTGGCCTGGGGAACCCAGCCTGGCCTGCAGCAGTCCCATCATGTGTCGAAGCTCCTGGCTGAGCTGAGATACTTCCTGGTTGAGACGGGAGATCTGTTGAAAACACATCAAATTTTTTCCCAGGTACCACAAAAATCACCACCCTCCTAAGTGCACCTCCCCTCTACAATTTCTGAAACTCTTTCACAACCGCTCTCTGCCCATGGCCACTGTGAGAAGACAGGGCAGGAGCTATTTTTGTCTAGATGTAAATACCCCAACCTCCTTCCAAAAAAGATTTGAGCAGCAGCTATTGCCATCCTCCCCATCGCCCTAGTTTTACAAGACGTAGAAAAATGTGCTCAAAGAAGTTGCATAGCTGTGAAGTGATAGACGTAGCCTTACTGTCAGGTGATCCTATCATAGAAGTTCAAGTGTCTATTCAGTGTTTTTCAAATTTCAGAGAGTACAGAATCAACTAAGAAACGTAAAAAAGCAGATTTGGGGGCCCTACCACAGACATTTCAAACTGGGTGAGGCGAAGGTGTCTACCTTTTACCAGGTTCTCCAGGTGCTGATAGACACTCAGGGCACCTGGAACCTAGCCTAGAACTGTGAGAGGAAGCAGAATGGGCACTCAGTCTTGCTGAACAAGGGTTGGCCCCGCCCCTAGCCCCAGGGCCTGCCCAAGCCTGGGTGTTCCCCTGGGAACCCCGATGTTTATCAGAACAAGGGAAGGCCAACTCCCAAGGGATGGGCCTGGCTGCACTGTGGCGACAGCTCTGAGATCCCTGGGGAGGAGACCTAGACAGTCTCAGCATACAGGATCTGGGCTCTCCCTGACCAGAATTCGGAGACTGGGGTCCAGGTCTCTCAAGGCCAAAGGCCTCTCAGCCTTCCTGTTCTCTGCCCCCCACATCTGCTTAGCACTCATTTTCCCAAGGCTGGGGTAAGGGAAAGGCCTGGAGCATTGCGACTTGGTGGAGGGGACATTCTGTGCAGGAGAGTGTGCTATGTGGTGCAGAGAGAAGAGGCCCTCTTTCCAGGCTGGACAACCTGAGCCAGCTGGGAAGAAGGGGAAGAAGCAATCAGTGAGTACTTAGAACATTCCAGAGACTGGGCCATGCATTCGTGAGCTCTCATTGCCTCCTCACAATGACTCTGGGAAGAATAGATTATTTTCCCCATTTTTAGATGAGAAAATCAAAGTTCAGAGTAGTTGTGGGATTTGCCCAAGGTCATCTAGCTAGTGTGAATATTTGAATTCAGGACTCTGGCTCCAAGCCCTGAAATGCCCTCTCTGAAATATGAGGCATATCTCTGATCCCAAGGTTGAAGGGAAGGAGCCAGCCCCAACCTACCTCCTGGTTCAGTCTGCAGACCTTTTCCTTCATCTCCTCAGCCTCAGTGGCCACTTCCTGGCTGGGCATGGTCCCTGCAGGCAAAATAGGGAGAAGGGGTGCAGGGTGAATTCAGGGAGCATGAGTCTACAGCTTAGGTGAAGCCCTTTCCCCCCTCCTGTAGCTGGGCAAGCAGAGAGCAAGGGGAAAGCAAACTCTGGGCTCAGGACGATGGGGAACCCAAACTCTCAAGTTGGTTTCAGGCTCTATGACTTCCCCAGGCCCTATCTCTACAGCTGAAGGGATAGATCTTCTGATGTCTGAACACAGCAGTGTTCTTATCATGCTTTCATGCCTTGCAATAACTGCCTTACTCCATCCCTCAAACTCCTACCCACCTTTATGACCCAACTCAAGAGTTTCCTCTAGGAGGAAGAGATAGGGATGCTCTCCTCTCCTACCTCAGAGCCCTGTTCTTGTCTTAGTTGTGGTACTCAGCATGCTGTTCAGGACTTGTTTATCTGAGAGCACAGCTGTCTCCCCCGCTAGACTAGGTGTTCACTAGGAGTGTGGGCCAGGTTAGGTTTATCTGTGTATTCCCAGCAAAGTACCTGGCACATGGTAGGCCCTTACTACATGTGAGATAAATGGATGGATGAATGGATGAGTAAATGAAGAAATGAATGGCAGACGAATGGATAACAATGAGTTGAAGTCCACTGCTGGCTCTTACCTGTAGGAGGGGCCTGTGAGCGGGGCCTAGGGTGCTCAGGTCTCCTGCTGAACCGGAATGTAGGGGCCTCAGCAGTGCTGCCAGAGTCCTCAATGCCATCCACTATCCTGGGACGGGGGCAGTGGTCATCAGTCCCATGGGGAGATGGTAAGGGCCAAGCAGAGTAGGCAGAGGGTGAACAGGGGCAGCAATGCCAAGGAGCTGGGGAGGAGCAACAGTCAAGGGCGGGGAGGGTTGCAAGCTGTTGTGGATCAGGAAGGGTGGGGTGGGGAGATGAGGCAAAAACAGGGTGGAGCACTGGTAGGAATGCTGGGGACAGAGCTCAGAGAAGGTTCTGGAAGCCAGCAGGGGTAAGGAGAAGGCAAGGGAGGCTGGTATCTCACCGGGGACTGAGGTCTGGAGGTCCAAAGGTTCCCAGTGGGGGAATGAGAAGCTGGGGGGGCTTCCAGGCAGCAAAGCCCCTGGGAGGGACATGAGGGGAGGGGCTGCGGCTCCGGCCAGCCAGGGCAGGGGACAGGGATGGGGACAAGGAAGAGGAGGAAACAAGGGCCGAGAATGGGGGCAGCTCCTCGCCCAAAAGGCTGACCAGGGAGCCCCGAGGCCGTGCTGGGCTAAGGTTGGGCAGCAGGAGAGGCCTGCGGGGCCTGGGACCACCTCCAGGCTCCACCCCAACCTCGACCTCCGTAATGGATGGCAGGGTCTTGTCTGAGGAGGAACCGAGGCTTTCCGAGCGGGGCTGTAGGCAGAGAGGGCAGCTGATGTCACAGTACAGTGAACAACAGGCCCCTTCATTAAGCCATTAAACAACAGTCTTCACTGGCGGATCCTGCGCCCCATCCCCTCTCCCTTCTCCTTGCAGCAGAGGAGCTAATGACAGGTGCCCCTCACTCCCAGGCTCTCCTCATGCAATCTCAACCCCATCCAGGAAAGGAGTGTTACCTGAGAGAGCCTAGGGGATCGGGAAAAGCGGCTGAGGCCCTGCAGGGACAGAGCAGGGTCAAGCTGACTCATACATCCCCGGTGCCTTGGTGCAGCACCACCTAGTCCCACCCATGAGTGATGAGGGGTTTGAATATATGGGGCCTTTTTTGTGGACTTGAGTCAGAGACTCCTCCAACTCCAACTCAGGGAATTTCTGAGTGGAAAGTCAGTCTGAAAAACAGTAAAAGACACAGATCTGACCAAGCGCCTAAAACAAAATGGGCTCAGGAAATATTTAAAAAGTGGAAGCCCCAGGGGATAGAACCCAGTCCAGAGAGAGACTTGAGGTATAAGAAGCAAACGAGGGTGATTATCTCCAAAGTGGGGGTCCTTTGGGGACTCTGGAGTGAGGCTGAGGGGTGACCCATAGGAGATGGGTCAGTAGAGTTGGAGGTAGAGGTGATGAGAGATGGTTCATGGGGTTGGGTGATGGCCAATGGACATGCATCAGTGGGATTGGAAGATGTTAAGCATGAAAGGGGCAATGGATAGGTATTCCTGGGCTTGAGGGAGGATGTTTTTAGGGTGGAAGGTGATGAATGAGACTCTCTCTGGGGCTGGGGGAGATCTGCTTTGAAGGAGGGGATCTTGGAGGAAATGGTGGCCATAGGGGGTCTACATACATTGTTGTCAGAGCCCTGGCGCAGATTGAAGGTGAGGTCCCGGGGCAGGCCAGCCCGGAAGGCAGCCCCATATTCAGGATAGAGCCTCAGGACCTCAGCCAGCCCTCGGCTGTTCAGCTGCTGCAGGCCACAGTAGGTTAGTGCTTTCACGTCAGCGCTGGTCTTCAGCACGCAGCTTGGGCTTGCCCCTGACCCAGGCTCCTGCCCTGGCTCAGGGATATCTGCCCCAATCAAGTCCCCCTTCCCTGTGGGGAAGGGATGAGGACAGTCAGCTGGGGCAGAGGGACCCAGAGGATACGATTGAGAGGCGGTCAATGAATTTGAGGGGTTATCAATATATTTGAAGGATAGCTGAAGGCAGGTCAAGCAATGGGATTGGTGGAAATAATCAAATGAGTTGGGAAAAGGTCAGTGGAGAATGACTGGCGAAGTTGGGAGACAGCCAATGGAGGATGTCAGTAAGGCTGGAGGAATGATCAGTGGAATTGAGCAATCAACAAAGAATGGCCAGAGGGATCAGTTAAAGGGTAAAGGTCAATGAAATTGAGGATCAATGAGGAAGAGTCAATTCAGTTGGGAGACAGTGCAATGGGAAAGGGTCAATTAATTGATTTGGAAGACAGCCACTGAGGAAGGGTTGATGGGTTGAGGGATGGCCAATGGGATTACGGGAGAACCCAAAGTGAAGGGACTGAGAAAGAGTACTCCTGAGCAGGAATTCCAGATATCCACTGTGGGAATGAATCCCAGTCCCTAGATTCCTAGCCATTCCCAAGGCTTCTGGGGGAAGGTGGTGGGGTAGGTAATAGGTGGTGGTGGGATCCTCACCCAAGATGGCCAGCACCATGTTGTCACGGAGCACCTCGAGCGAGCCTGAGCAGACATAATAGTGCGCCTGCAAAGCGTCTCCACGGCGCAACAGGTACTCGCCCGGAGCACAGAACGACGTCTTGATGTGCAGGGAGAGGGCCCGCAGGCAGCCCCTGCTTGCTGCTCCAAACAGTGGCAGCTTCAGGATCTCCCGATTCAGGTGCATAGCAATGTCAGCTCTCAGCTCGTCTGGGAAGTCACGCAGTAACTGCATAAGGGGCATAGGTCATTCTGGCCACCCTACTGCATCTGCTACTTGAGTTCTACCAAGATGCTGAGCTATTTCCTTGGAAAGAGATCCAACTTGCCCTTTGCTTTGAAGTTACCCATTTCTGACCTTCCAGAAGATGTCTGTTTTTCTAACCTCAGTTCTGGGGCAGAGACTAGGTCTTTTCCTGTCTGTTCACTGCCTATGGCTACACACCGTGGTCACACATGTCCTGGTTACTCGACCCATATATGCAATTCCATCCATGGTGGGTCAGCCTCAAACTGGGAGTCAGGAAACTAGAAGTCACCTCTGCTTCTAAATTCCTGTGGACCTCAAGTAATCCATTTCCTCTCAATGGACCTCAGTACCCCCATCTGTAAATTGCAGTGGTACACTAGACCTTGAGCATTACCAACCACAACCAAACTTAATATTCACAGTTCCCTCCTCATCTTATGGAGCCCCTTGGCCACTCTGGCTTGTTGACCTCTCTCTTGTCCCCACTCCCTCCCCAGGACCTCTTTCCTCAGCCTACCCCTTTGGCTCTCTTCTAACTTTCCATAGTCTCCTTCTAGTACGGCAACCAGCTTCCTGACTTCCCACTTCCTATAAGCCTGGAGCCCTACATCTGGGTCCAGACCGGTATTTTCAAACAAACTCCACTTAGGTCTCCCACAGGCACCATGCTCTCATCATGGCCCCACTCTGGACTCTCATTTTCACCCCTAAGTCCAATCTTCCTCCTATAATGCTTCCATTCCCATCCCTTTGCCCAAGCCAAAAATCTGGGAATCACTCTGAGGTCCTCTTCTGCAACCAAGCTAACCAAGTCCCATGGCACCTGCTCTCAGAAATACTTTCTACAGCCCCAGGACACTCCCCAACCTAAGCATTTTGCAGGATAAAATCTAAAGTCAAGGACATCTATGAGCTGGGCCTGCCCACCTTCTGAGCTCCATCTCCCACTCAGCACTCCACAGCACTCACACCCCTGCTCCTGAAGGCTCCCTGAACTACTTTCAGTTCCCTGAATTCTCCCTGCTCTCTAGTTTCATTTCCAGACCTGTGTTCCTATTGCTCTTTCTGCCTGGAATGGCCTTCTGGTAGCAGGCCAATTTCCTTCTTGTCCTTCACCATGTCTCCTCTTCCTGTGCCATTTCCCTGACTCCACTAGGCCCAGACACAATAAGGGCCCCAAGGCACCTACATCCCTCCAGTGGGGGCCCATTCACTGTGTAATTATTGGTTTACCTGTCTGTCTCCCTCACCGAACTGGTGTCTCCCTGAGGGCAAGGGCTGAGTATAATCACCTCTGAGCTCCCTGGGTCCTGCACAGAGGCTGAGCCAAAGCAGGTGCTTGGGAGATGTTGGCAGAAGGGGGTATGTGGCATTTAGCTAAGGCCTGAGGTCCCTTTCAGGTCCTATATGCTAGTGCCCAGGAAAGAGGATGTGGATGTGGGTGGGTGCATGCCCATGTGAAAAGCACCTCGCCCCCCCGCCCCGGACTCCATTCGATTCCTGCTCCGAGGCGCCGCACTGCCCACCTCGTTGGCGTCGATGCCGCTGTTGACGGCCCACGTGGTCTGGAAGTACTCGAGCATGCGCTGTTTGAGCGGCCGCGGCAGGCGGTGCACGCGGATGAAGTCCTTGAGGTCCTTCATGCGGCTGTGGTAGAGCGAGCGGCGCGAGTACATGCGCTGGATGATGGCGGTCACGTTCCCGAACACCACGGCGTGCATCAGCGCTGCAGTGGCGGGGAGCCGGTTAGGGCGGCCACCCACTCCCGAGCCCACCCGGTGCTGGATGGGTCTCTGGGCTCTGGGCAAGGGGCAGAAGAGCCATGGGTTCCTGCGTGCCTACCTGGTGCCGGGTGCTGGCTTGGGGTAGGGAATAGAGGGTGGTCCCCAGAGGAGTCCGACCTGATGCTCCTTCTATGCCCACCACCCCCACCTCCTTAGCACATGAGTTTCCCATCCCCTTTGCAGGAGGCCACATCTATTTGTGGCGTCCCCTGGGGCCAGCATGTAGTAGGTGTTGAGAAAGCATCTACGACTGAATGCAGGACTGTCTGAACATGGATGGACACCTTGCTTTCTCTGGGCCTCAGTTTCCCTTTCTGCATGCTTAGCAAGGGCTACCCCAGGGCTCGGCAGGCCAGGCCTCACCGCCTATGAGCATAGTGCAAATGGAGAAGATCTTCTCGGCGTCGGTGTTGGCGCACACGTTGCCGAAGCCCACGCTGGTGAGGCTGCTCAGCGTGAAGTAGAGCGCGGCGATGTAGGCGCTGCGCCTCGACGGGCCCCCAGCCGAGCCGTTGACATAGGGCACCTCCAGACGTTTGCCCAACTCATGCAACCAGCCTGGGGGATGCAAGAAGATCTCGCTGCTGTGCAAGCAGTGGAGAACTGGGTTTCCCTGAGTTGCCTATGCTTGACCTTGGGCAAGTATTTACAGAAAGGAGGGGAGGTCTGCACCTCCTGGCACAGGAAATGCAAGGTCTGTCCTGGGCCTCCAGGCAGTGAATTGGTTACAATTGCAGCCCAAGACTACCAATTTCTTACACTGATGACTATTTAGCGACCCCTTCGACTTCCTAATAGTTTATTGAGTGCCTCATGTATACAGGATGCTGAGACTTGACCCAGCCAGCCAGCCATTCTCCCTTCCCTGGTGGAATGTACAGTCTGAGGGTAAAGGGACATGAAATAAATCATTATGGGTGGAAGGCAAGCTACTAAAAAGGAAGTATAGAGTGTCTTAAGACACCAATAGGTAAGGGAGAATCAATCATTGGAGGTGGAGTAGGGTACAGGTCCTGAAATGCTCCCTTAGGACAGAGCATTTTAGTTGAGACTGCAATGAGTAGAAAAGCCGCCTAGGTGAAGAAGAGAGAGAAGACAGAAAGAAGAAAATTCCAAAAAGGAAAATATATTCAGGGCCATGGTGAGAAAGCAGTACATCCTGGGTGCTGGAGGAAGGTCAGTGTGGCTGCAACATAGGGGACACGGGAGAAAGAGAAGCCAGGTGGGGAGAGAGAGGGATGCAGCACTATCTACGGTGTACACTAAATGTGGACTCTATTCTGAGGGCAGTGGGGAGCCACTGGAAGGGGCCAAGGGTCCTGCCCCAAATGCCTTCCCTCATAGGGTGTGTCCCATATTATATGCTGTGAACTTCCCCCAAGGCAAAACCCTTTTCTTCAAGCCAGTATTCCAATGCTTGATCTGGAAGGAGCTCAAAGCATGTTGATTTGATGAATGTAGGAATGGGTGGTGGGTGTGGGTACTGGTAGAGGCATTAACTTGGGGGCCTGAGTGGACACTGAAGGTGGATGGGTGGTCAGTGAAAGCCTGAGGGTGGTGGCTCACCGATGTCCCAGAGCAGCGGGTCATTGGCCTCCATCTCCCGGCGCCCGATGACATACCAGATGCAGGCCATCCAGTGGGCAAGGAGCGCAAAGACAGACATGAGCAGTGTGAGCACCACAGCGCTGCACTGTGAGTACCGCTCCAGCTTCTGCAGCAGTCTCAGCAGCCGCAGCAGCCGCACTGTCTTCAGCAGGTGCACCAGCGATGTCTGCAGGAGTGTGGCAAAGAAGGCTGTCAGAGGCACCCCTCCTCAGAGCCCCCACAGCCCCCATGTTCCTTTCTAGCACCTTGTCATCAGATACCCTGGAGCCAGCGGAAGCTGCAGCAGAAAAAAAATATCCCAGTTGTCCTGAGGTTTCCAGTAAATGCAGGGCGAAGACAATAATGCTAAAACTAATAATGGCTAACATTATGTGCCAGGCACTGGGCTAAGTATTTGTAATTCTCATTAAAAAAAAATTATGCCTTCAGTCCAATTCTAATCATCTCAGTATGCAGATGAATAAACTAAGGCTCAGAGAGGCTAGTGACTTGCTCAAGCTCACAGACCAAAGACATGATGGGGCTGGAACTCAAACCTGGGCTGATACTGAAGTTCATTTTGTGCTATATTGCCTCTTAGCACTGTGGTCTGTGAAAGAGTAAGTCTTGGTTAGCAGCAGGGGAATAGGCAGAATGACCTCTGGCCCCTGCTCAAAGCCTCCAGTGTCGTAGGCACAATCAGCTGTGGACAAGAGCTGGTTGTTAGTGACAACAGCGATTGTGATGGCAGCCTCCCCTTAAGACATAGAGAAGCATGGTAGGGGGGACAGGCAAGAGGCTTGAGGACTGGGGACAGTTTAGGGATGTTTCCTCTTGTGGGTCAGCTGCAGATGAGAGGATCATGCCAAAATGTTGAGGGAAGAGCAGGGACTGAAGGAGGCTAGGCTGAGAGGTCCCAGCTCTCGTGAGGCTAGGTCGAGGTTGATGGAGTTAGTGGTACCGAGTAAGAGTCCTATAAATGTTAGCTAATATTACCGCTATAGCCATAATTTTCATTGTGGTTATTAATGCTTTAATTAGCTCTTCAAATCTTGTAGATGAAGAGCAGGTGGGTGGCTTGTTTTCTCACTAGTCTGGGTGGAGACAGCTTGGAGGCCAGGACTAGGGGCTCTGGGACAGTGCCTGGGTAACCTGGCATGAAGGCCCTTCACCATGCTTTCAGGGGCCTCCAGGAGCATCCATCATAGCTCTGGCCCCATATATGGTTCCTGAGACACCTATGCCATTTACTCTAATTTTAGGTGAAGTAGGTAGCCCTGATTTCTCCCCCTTCATGGACCCTCTCTAGGGATTAATGCCTGCCCCTGCCTCTGCCTCCCAGAGCTCTCAACTTAAGCTCTTTAGGGCTTCCCTCAGTCTCTTGCCCCTGGGCCCCACTCCCTTGGGATCCTCCTCTCCTCCTTGGAACAAATTATTCCAAGCCTGGCTTCTTCAAGTCCACAGTACTACCAGTGCCTCCCCATCCTCTCTCTTTGCTCTGCTTCCCTCCAGCCCCAGCATTGCTCCTCACCTCCCCTTATGTCAGACCATCCACTCAGGTACCCTGGTTTCCTGGAAAGTAGGGTGCTATGTTAGAAAGAATACTAGACTAGGAGTCTGGAGACCTGGTTCCGATCTCCCTCCTGTCATTGTTAGTTGCATGACCTTTGGCAAAGCATTTAACCTCTCTGAGTTTCTTCATCTACCTCTGAAAAAGAGTAGTAAGAGAATCTGCCCTGAAGTGTTACTGTGAGGCTTCTAGGTGATGATGTGTGTCAAAGTACTTAGTGAACCTGAAGGTACCAGAGGAGGGAAACTGCCTGGGAGGAAGGACAGGGGCCTGTTTGCAGCTCTCCCTCTCCCCAGGAACAGCTGTCTGCTCAGCTGACACAACTTGGTGGGCATGGGGATGGGAAGGGATGGCCAGAGCCTCAGGTCAGACACACACACATGCACGTGTGTGGGAGCGCGCACACACGTGTACACAGCCAGAAGAGGCCCACAGCTCGTTGGCGGCTAGTTAAATCTGGCTACGTGTAGGTGGTTTCCCGCTATAGCTAAGTGTGGCAGAGAGAGGAGCGCACAGGGAAACAGCTTTCCACCTCCTCACCCCAAACCAAGGGGTTCTAGGGACACAGGGTGGGACTCCCTCACTCTGGACTTGAGAAGACCTACTCTCTCCCAGCTGGGTACATAGCTGACCACTCAAGAGCACCTCCAGGCAGTCCCTAGGGAGCAGAGAGGACAACAGATCTCAGCACTCTCTGCCTCCAAACCCACCCCACAGCCTCTATGTCCTTGTCCGGGCTTGCTGTGCTCCCCTCAAGTGCTCTCTCTCCGCATCCCCTGCCAGTCAAATCCTATTCTCTATCTAGAGTCTAGCTCTACTCTTACCTTCCTCAGGAACCCTTCGCAGTCCGCCCTAGCTTCTGCCCAACTGGGGTACTTTGGCCTCCTAGGTGTTGGCCAGATTTTAGATCATTTTTACACATGCCCATGTTCCAGCCTGGAAATTCAACTGGCCAGCTCCATGCCCAGCACCCCGCCCGCCAATACCTGGGCCCCATCTTCCATTTCATTCACCTTTTCTGTTCCTACTGTCCCCTCCAGCAGTCCTGCCCCCTCACAAGCTTGGCTGCTTGGGGGCTGAATTCTTGTCCCTTTTCCCCACAGTGACCATGCCGCACACAGTGCTTTGCAGACAGCTAAATGCTCATCGGTTGTTTGTTAAATAAAAATGTGAAAAGTACCACTCATCTGGCATCAGGCCAACGTCGCCTTGGTAGCCCTACTTGGCTTTTTATTTGTCTCGGCTTCCCTTAGAGATTGTGAGCTGAGCTCCCCAATAGCACAGACCCTCTCAGATCATTCTCAGCTCTTAATGCCTGCCTCATAGGGCTCTGCCCATAGCAGGTTCCTGACAAACATTCTCAAGAGGACTGATGGGAAGGACTGAATCTGGGTTTGGGGTGGGACCCTTAACGGGAGATATCATGCTGAAGCTGGGAGGCTAGGCTGCATATAGGAGGGGATCACTCACCACGGTGATGTTGAAGATGTAAAGCAGGTCAAAAGGCAGAGCAGCAATAAGGTCGACAAAGAACCAGGTGGCCAGGTAGTGGAGGCCAATGGAGCGAGGAGCAGAGACTACCTGGCCGGACTGGGACACATAGGTGGTGCGGAAGTTGAGGATGATATCTAGGAGTGCAAGAGGCTGTTACTAGGGGGTCAGGCCAAGGGGCCAAGGAACTGAGTAAGCTGGGAACAGGTCTTATGGACCTGGAATGGAGTTGGGGACAGGAATAGGAAAGATAGTTCGGGCTTCTGGCTGGTCCTTAGGGAAGACAGGTCCAAAATCAGAAGGTCGCAAGGGTTAGGGATCAGAGTACATGGACCATTAGGACTTAAAGACCCAGAAATAAATGGACTCTGAATGCCTGGGTCATGCAGGCCCAGGATAGAGTGAGGCTTGACTGAGTGGGTCCCTCCAGCCCACCCACCATAGTATGTGGGGCAGAGGGTCTGACCCAAAATGAAGAGCATCTCCACGGCAATGTCGCTGACAAGAGTGTGTCGAGAAGTGATGGGGGTGTCGTCATCGCCCAAAAAGCAGACATTGTAGGGGACGGTGACCGCAACGTAGAAGGTGGCGAGGAGGATGAGGCCATCCCAGACAGCCTTGGGGACGCTGTAGTGGAGGAGGAGGCAGCGGGACCCCCCCACGGAGGCCACCTTGTACTCGGGCACTGATGGCTTTGGCTCAAACACGTTCTAAGGGGAAAGGGGTGGCAGTTGGGGATACTTGGGGAAAAGAGGAGCCAAGGCTGGGGTAGGGAGAGGCAGGGAATGGGAAAAGAGGGGAGTGGGTACTGCAAGCATGATCAAAAGAAGAGATAGAAGGTGTAGGAGAGGGGTTCAGGGCCTGGCACCTGACACTTCCTTCCTCTGCCACATTACTACTCAGGCCCCATTTTGTATCAATCATCTTTTGTCAGGGGTATTTGAAGGCATAACATTCACATTTGAGGAGAGTATGACAAATTGGACACATGCCCTAGCTTGAGAAGTCACTAACTTCTCCCTCAAGTTCTTTTTGGGTTCTGGAGGCCCAGTGGGTGATGGATGTATCACAGGAGTGAAGGGAGGCTGGCATGATGTACCCCATTCCTTGAAGTCCTAACAGACTACACAGAAGTTCAAAGATTCAACCCTGTGGCTTTATCAGGATCCTAGGAGTGGTACACAGGGCTAGATGCCAGGTCCCCAATGGGAGCTTTCTCCCTAGGATCACAGCTTGTGATTTCACCCACCCCCCTTATCAGCCAGAGATAAATGATATAATTGCTGCTTGAGCCCCACCTTTGTAACATCATGTCAATCAGAAGGAAGCAAGGGAGATGGCGATGAAAGAAGATGCAAGGGGACATGGGGAAGAGCAGAGTCAGACAAGAAAAATTGGCAGACAAAGAGACAAGTCACTGGCGGGGGACAGAGGGGACCAAACAGACAGGGAAGCAAGAAGCCAGTAACAGGTACCTCAGAATCATTCCTGGGAGATGTTGGGGTGGAAACAAGACTCACATTATTGGTTTTCATGCCTCCATGGCCCCGACCACCAAAGTGGCCAGTCAGTCGATGCAAGGCAGTACGGTTCTGTCTTCTGGTGGATCGAAGTCTTGAGCCAGTTCCCCTCCTGCCAAGGGAGTTTTCTGTTGGGAAGCAGGGTGCAAAGATAAGTGGGGGCATATCCCATGAGGCTGGGTAGGGAGCGGTCTTATATGACCTTGGGCAAGGGTCTCTGGTCATTTATGCTTTCTCCCCAGACTTTCAGTTACCATGATTACTGTCCCCATGGCCTCCTGAGGGGCCAAGTCCTGGGCTTCCACTCTGAGTGATGTCCTTGAAGGAAAAGAGGAAAAGTACTACCTCTCCGATCTCATTCTTGATGGGCATCATGTCCAGGAGACACCAAAAGGCCGAGCCTGTAGATGTGGGGAGATGAAGGGTGAGGTTGAGCAGCCATAGCGTCCTTTTTCCCTAATCCCCCTTAGTTCCTGGGCATAGTCTAAAGGCTTAGCAAAAATTCAGAGCTGGAAAGAAACCCAAGGTTAGGTCAGCTGACTCTTTCACCTTCCAGATGGGAGAACCAAGCCCAGAAAGGGTCAGGAATACACTCAATGTCACACAGTCAGCTTGTGGCAGTGTGGAGACCAGCATCCATGCTTCTACTTTGCCAAGTGGACTCTGAGTAAAGCCCAGGGGCTGGGCATGGATGCAGGGTGGGTAAGGTCCCTCACCATCCTTCCGGTAAAAGCAAATTTCAGCCCGGTGCTCCTGATGGCTCTCCAGGGCCTTCTGCAGTCTCTGCAGGGCTGGTTCATTTGTCTCTGGACCATAGAGGAAACGGCAGCTACACGTTTTCTGCATGACCTCTGTACGACCGTAGCCTGTGAGCTCGCAGAAGCCGTCAGAGCAGTAAACTATAGGAAAGCCTCGTGGGCCCTGTGCGTTGGCCAAAAGGAAGTTGCTGTCTGTGGGAAGAAGAGATCAAGGTCAGACCAAGGCCAGGAGGGGAGCTCAGCTTCCAGGTGGGCAGTACCTCGCCCAAACTGTGGTCAGAGGTCACAGAGCCAGGAGCTTTCCAGGATTCCACATGATTCCTGGATCCCTCTTTGGGATATTCTGAAATGAAAGTAAAAAGAGATAGAGCAAAAGGACAAGGACTTAAGTACGGCCTGGAACTAGGACAGGAACTACTAGGGGGTTGAATAAGGAACCCCAAGAGGTCATACAATCTATCCCTTTGCTCTTACTGTAGGAGGCAGCATAGCATGGTGAGTACAGGCATGGGTTTCAGCACACCCACCTTTGCCATTTATTGACTGTGTAACCTTGGGCAAGTTAATTAACTCCTCTGTGCCTCAGATTCCTTACCTGCAAAGTGAGGGATAATATATCTTCCTCACATAGTTGTGAGAGTTACATAAGTTATCTGGGAAGAACAAGCCTGGCACACAGTCACACAGTCAGTACTACTCTGAGAAGGTGAAATGATTCCCCCACATTCATACAGTTTTCAAAGCACATCCATAGCCACTACCCTGTCATCCTATCAGAGAGGGGACAGGGCAGATTCTGGTGGTATCATGCCAATTTTAGTGATAGGAAAACCAAAAAGCAGATATTATCCAAACTCAAGAATCTCCTTTATGCGAAGGGAGACAGTGATAAGTAACATCTTGATTTCCTGCCTTCCCCTTTAGTTAATTTCAGGGGGGTCTGTCCTCACTGCTTAAAGTCTGACAGGATTGAACAATGAAGTTGTGGCTCCAGCAACCTCAGTAGCAGGACCTAAGGCAGCTCACTCCAGTTTCAATGGGTGGGAGGCCACAGCTGGGCTCTATAGGGCATTCAGGGACAGAATCTTAGTTGAGGGAAGGGGCCTGAGACCAGCCAGTGGGGGTGGGGGTACTAGGAAGAGTGAGTGTCTGGAAGTGGGGTGGCTGATGGGGACACTGAGGATCCCTGGGAGAACCTGGGCCCTGGGCAGCAGCCTCCTTCTATCCCAGGGCCCGTTGCCCTGGTGATGGGCGCTATGGAAACAAGGGAGGTGTGTATGTGGAAGGAGGGTGGGGAGGCGGGTAGGGCCCCCGGCAGCTCGGTTTCCACCCTCGGTTGCCGCTTCCCCCACCTTCCAGATCCAGGCCAGGGTGCCGGAGAGGGGCAGGTGGCAATCTCTAGGCTGCAAAGTAGGAAAAGGGAATGGCGGGAGAAGAGGCGGGGAAGGAGGCGTGTGGCTGTCCAAGGTGCTGAACCTGGAACCCAAGCTGGGTGGGCGAGCAGGGAGTTCCCTTCGTCACACGGAGCGCCCACCCTCCTCCTTCTGGCTCACCCCCCTCAGACACGGACGCGCCAAGATTTGGGGGCGCGTGACCTTAATCCAAACTAGGTCCTGCTGAAGTCTGATCTCCCCCCAACACACTTTCCCCCATTGGGGGGAAGGGAATACCGGAGTCGTCTGGGAGAAGACCCTCAGAGCGCCTGGTCATTCCGCCCCACCTCCGCGTCTCAGACACCCCGTTCACACCCCCAGCAGAGCTCTGCCCCAGGGTGGGCCGCTCCCAAGGCCTTTCCTTCGTTTTGCCGCACAAAGAGCCTTTCCTGCCTCCAGTTACACCTCCAATCTTGGCCTATCTCCCCCACCCACCCCCCGCACTCTTGGCCTCACCCCACCTGCCCTCGCAGAAAGCTCCCAGTCGTGTTCCTTTCCCGCGGCTTCTGGAGTCCTTGGACCCTCCGTGCCACTCACTCTGCTCACCTCGGGCCTGACCGCATCCAGGGAACCCAAGTCGGCCCTGAAAAAGTCTTGGCGCCCCTGCTCGAACCCCCAGTCCCAGCCACTGCCCCACTCACGAGTGCCGTCGAAGCGGGTGGCAATGGTGTCCAGGAAGGTGTTTTGCGGGGCCAGCAACCCCTTCATGACCGGCATGGCCTCGGGGCGCAGGTTCGAGGAGCGGCGCCGGGGGGCATTCAGCGCGGCCCGGCCCAAGAGGGCGCGCTGCCGGCGGGGCCGGGGCGCCCCATGCGCCCGCCTGCCTCCTCCCCTCCCTTTCGCGGCAGCCTCTCTGCTCCAAACCCCGCAGCGTGAAGCTCGGCTTGGCGCCGCCTCGGTGGTTCTGTATCCCACGAGCCAGGTTCTTTCCCCAGGGCTCGGCCCGCTCCCGCCACGTGGCCCCGCACGGGGAGGGGCCGTCAGCGACACCCGCACCCCTTTCGGCGGCCCTCCTCCTGGAGGAGAGCGGCCCACGCGTGTCTCTCGGGGAGAGAATTCGCGACACGCCCACCTGGAGTCGAGTCTCCAATGAGTGGGGCGGGACTTGAGTGACAGACACTCCCCTTCCAGGGTGGCCACGCCCCCACGCGTGGTTCCCTGGCGCTACTTGTGGCTCCGCCCCACGGGTTTTCCCCGCGCACTGCCCACGCCGGGAATGGTACCGGGTTCACAGTGCCGCCTGCTGGAGCTAGGCTATTTCTCAGCACCCCCAGGTCTCTGAGCTGCAGTGTGAGACAGCAAGGGTTAAAAAGGCAAGTTTTTGCCAGTTGGGGATCCCAGGAAAGGCTGGGAAGTCAATTTCTAAATGCACTACTTATCCCCTCTATCTGTGCCTCAGTTTGCATAGCCCACCCTGGCGAATTCTGCCTCTGAGTCCAGCAGGATGGATGAAAGCGCTTTGGAGTACACTGGGTAGCATCTAGGTTCTGCCATTTACTGTGTGACTTAGCTTCTCAGAGCCTCACTTTCCTCATCTGTAAAATGGAGTTAATAATTTTTACCTCATGCGGTTGTGAAAATTTAATAGCATAATGTATGTTATTGGCACAAAATAAGTGTGTTAGCAATTTTCTCCCTGATTTTCCTCTTCTTATGGTCTTGATTGAACCTTCCTTTCTGCTGCCACCTAAGTGGATAAAAGGCTGAAAGAAGTCTTGGCTGAGAAAGATAGTCTCAAGGTAGGCAGCATCAGTCTGCAAATCTCCAAAGGTGTGCTGATGGACCTTGATCTCTACCTTCTCTAAGAAATAACGAGTGCAGCAGCAATAAGGATCCAGGTGAGACACAGGACTTTCTCACCACAGAAGCAGAAAATTGTTGGGGTGGCTGAGCATGGTAGCTTACAATGGCTGATCTCTGGAACAAAACAGCCAAAAGCAGTGAGAATGGAAAGATGGTTCAGAGAGAAGTCAAGCCAGTGCTCCTCTCCCTATCCTCCAGAGTTGGGGCCCAGCATTAGTTCAGATGCTAGATTGCTTAAAAGTGCCACATCATTTTGTGTCTCTACTTTTGGGTGTTATGTTAGTTCCCTAGGGCTCCTGTAACAAAGTATCACAAATTGGGTAGCTTAAACAATAGAAATTTATTGTCTCACAGTTCTGGAGACAAGGAGTCCAAGCTCTAGATGATGGCAATATTGGTTCCTTTTGAAAGCTGTCCGGGAAAATCTATTCCATGCCTCTCTTCTAGCTTTTGGTAGGTTGCTGGCAATCTTTGACATTCCTTGGCTTGTAGATGTGTCACCCTGTCTCTTCCTTTATATTCACATGGGTTCTCCCTGTGTGCATTTCTGGGTCTAAAATGCCATCTTTTTAAATAAAGATTAGTCATATTGGATCGGAGGCCCACCTCACTTCAACATGACCTCATCTTAACTAACTACATTTGTAACTACCCTCCAAATAAGGTCACATCCTGAAGCCCTAGGGATTAGAACTTCAACATATGAATTTGAGGAGAGGACACAATTCAACCTGTAACAGCAGGGTTCAGCTAAAGTTGCAGGAAAATCTTACTTCATCCATGCATAAAAACTTGTGACTCACAAGTACCTGCAGAATAAGGCCTGATGACTTGTGAGGGTCTTCACAATCAGGGCTGCACGACCCTAACCTTCTCCCCTCCAGCTTCACCACTCCCCACACCCTCTCCTCATACTGCAGCCACTTGGGATGATTCATGTTGAACCTCATATTCCCTGCCTTCTCCGCAGGCTTAGCTTGCACCCCTTCCCAGCAGGATTCTGCTCCTCTGTGTAGCCTTTCTCACTCTCTCTCTAGTCCTATGTCTCTCCATACAGGCCGGATAAAGAATGACTAGCAGACCATCAAGGGAGTGTCTGTCCAGCATCCTCCTCTCCAAGCATGCACATATACGGTTATCTCCGCACCCCAGGGCCTTGAACGTCTCCTTGCTCTGGGAATTCCCCATTCAAGCTTGTTTCAGGTTCAACGACGCTTAAACTCAGGTGCCTTAGAGCCCGGCTCTTGGGCTCTTTATAGTTCGCAAGACTCTTATGCCCCCTGGAGGTGGGGACGCGACGACGCAGGGACAGAGAGACCAGCCACACTAACGAAGACTCGTCTTTATTTTTTTGTTTTCTAGGGGGTGACATCTGGCAAGCAGAGGGACGAGGGCAGAGCCAGGACAGGGCCCAAACAAGGGCTCAGACCCCGGACCGTCCCCACGGCGCGGCAGACGAGGCGGCTGCAGACTGGCAAAGGCGCCCGGAGCAGGGGCGAGGCGCCGGCTCTGCGCCCGCGCGGCGGCCCATGGTCAGGATGCCGGCCGCGTGGTTCCCGCTGGCTTGCAAGAGGCGCTGCAGCCGGCCCTGCAGGCCCGGAGGCCCCGGGCGCCGCTTGCCTAGGGTGAGGATGCCGGCCGCATGGTTGCCGGCGCCGTGCAGCAGCTCGTAGAGGCGGCAGGAGCACGTCTTCTGGCGGCAGCAGTCGGGCAGGGGCTGCGCCACCGCCCCGGGCGACAGCAGTGAGGGCGGTGGCAGCAGCAGCAGCAACAGCAGCAGCGTCACGGCGGCCCAGGAGACCTAGGGAGGTGGAGACCGGGCCCTGGGGGTCTTCCCAGTGCGCCCGCAGCCAGCCCCTACACCCAGGCCCTGTTCAGCTCCGTGCGCCCCCCTTCCTGGCCTGCGCCCCTCCTTTGCTGTCCCTTCGTTTTCCTGCCTCTGCGGCCATGTTCGGTGAAGAATGGTTCATGTTTACCTGCTCAATGTTTACTTGTTCCATGGTTCTTCTTTACCTGCTCATCCTTCAAGTCCTAGCACAGCATTTCCTCCAGGAAGCCCTTTGAGACGCCCCCTGGGAAGAATGACTCTCTCTTCTGGGTACCCTTTGTCTCTTGTACCCCCATTAGAATGTTTACCACTCCACCTCAAAACAGGTGTGTCTGAATCTGTTTACACCAGAAGTTTGGACACTCTAGGAAACAGAGCGGTACTTAGTCCTGCTCTTCCTCCCCACAGCTGCAAACTTGTGGAAATCAAAGGCTGGCAGGATCTAAATTGCTGTCTTATCTGCTTGGCTCCTTGCAAGGGCACTGCATTCTGTGGCTTTGGTCCAGTTTCCTACCCTCGCATGGGGCACAGCTTCTTCAACTTGTGAACTAGGTATGAAATAATTCCTACTGTGCAGGGCTGCTGGGAGGATGAAAGGAGATGTCAGGTGCAAACACAGCAGCTGGTACACAGTAAGTGCTCAATAAACAGCTCTTAGGAGAACAGGGCACAACCGAATGTTAGCCAAGGCAGGTTCTTGGCCAAGGGTCCACCCAGTCCCCTGCCTGCCTTGGAGCCCACATAGGAGAAAATTAAGAGAGGAGACAGACACCCTTAGCCTTTCTTCCACCCCTGAGTAAGCACTCTCATTGTCCCTTGGTATGATATGTCCCCTCTATCCCTGGCTCTTTCATTACCTTTGTAGAAGGAGAGTTCATGGTGTCTGGATCTCAGAGTGAAGCAGCCAGGAAAGTTGTTGTCTCCAATGATCCAAATAGCGAGGAACCTGGAGGCTGACAACTGTGACCTGCTACCAGGGACCTGGAGTTTATAGCGCTCTGAGGTGGCGGGGGAGAGACAGACACTTGCGTCTACTCTGGGGCCAGACAAAGGCAAGTCTAAGATTAGTCTTGCGCAGGGGGGTGGTCTCCAGGCTGGGCCCAAGGAATGGCCGCCAAGGCGCATAGAGGCTGGAGTTGGATCACTGTGCCCCTGGTCCCCCCCTTGTCTGTCTGCCTGCTCCCTGGAGATGGCGTGGTCTCCGGGCACTAATGAGGCCACCTTGCACCCAGGAATCTGGGAGCACAAAAGAGGCCTTGGCTGGGGCTTGGCCTGGGACAATGTGTATGTGTGGGGACAGCTGCTAATTAAGGGCAGGAGAGGAGGTGGTCATGAAACCCACACTCCACATGGTATATGTGGAGTGGGGGTGGGGCACCCAGGTAGCAGACCTCTCTTCCCCTGCAGCTTGTCACTGCCACTGAGGTCTGTCAGGCTCCAGGGCCCTCTTCCCCCATGGAAAAAAGCTTATGAGCTGGCTCTCCCTCTCTAAGCTCTCTTAGTCTCTCTACCTTTTCCACCAACCCCCCAAGATAGAAAACCTCGAAAACTAAACCTAGGCACTGGGAGGGAAGCAGCCAAACCTGGTGTTATCCTTTGACCTCCCCAGCTTCCTTCCTGGAAGGGAGGATGGGGTCCTATCCCACTAGCAGTGAATGAGCCACCATGCCTGAAGTCTCTTTTTCATGTCACTGTCCATCGAGCACCTGCTCTGTGCCAGGCCCTGCACTGGGCGCTGGACTGACAGTGTGCATAGGACGTGCCCAGTTTTCAAGGAGCTCCAAAGTCTAGGTGGGGGTGCGACCTGGCATAATGATAGCTCAGTGGGAGAAAGGACTCTGAAAAGGCCTTTCATGAAAAGGGGATTTCTACCCAGTAAGCCTGGAGAAGTCATTCTGCAGAAGGGACAACTTAAGGAAAAGCCTGGAGGTGACAGTGCTTAGCTCATGTGGGATAGTGAAGGGTCATCCTCATGGTCACAGATTCCCTATTCTGAAGGGATAGGTGGTTGGACAAGGAAATGAGGGCCAGAAATGCAATCTTTATGAGTTTTTTGGTGAAATCACTAATTACCTACTGATTAAGATCAGTTACCTTACATTTTCTGGTCCAAAGCTGATTTTTTTTTTTTTTGAAAAGCAGAGTATCCCTTTTATTATATATATTTTTACATAACCTTTTCAACCTAGAATCAGGTAACTAACTCCCTGTCTCTCCCATCATAGGAGAAGGGTCCTGAACATTACGATAGGCAAAAAGGCTTTTAGGTAATAAAATATTTTAAATTGAACCATTAAAATTTTTCAATTTTCTTGAGTACATTGGAAAGTGGGAAAAAGACAGGAAGGAAAAATGGTATTCCAAACAAACAGACTGTAACATCCTCTATGTTTAAAGAGTCTTAGAGGCTAAGCTGATTGATCTTGATCCTGTGGGTACTAGGGAGCCATGGAAGATTTTAGCAGGAAGGAGTCAGGGACTGATGTAGGAGCCTAGTGGGTGGGCACAGGGACCTGGAATTCAGAGGCAGCATCAGAGACTTAGGTGCCATGTTACTTAGGGCCTTGGGCAAGCCTCACAACCTCGTGAAGACTCAGTGTCCTCCACTGGTAAGATCAGCAGTTGACCACATGTTCTCCACGGTTGCTTCCTGCTGTGATGCTTTATGATTTGCAGTACAGCCTCTGCCCATGGAAGTGATTTGTGGGTGTTGGGCAAGGAAGGGGACCCATGCTGAGCCAGGGCCAGGGCAGTTGGGGAGCAGCCCCTTCATGTTTAGGTTAAGCTTGGGATGGGGAGAGGTAGAAGGGGGCTTCATGTCTTCTGGGTTAACCCAGGCCATAGCTCCTCCAGGGCTCTCAAGTGCACACACCCCAGTGGAAAGGGGGGAAAGCGCTGACATCCAGAGCTGAAGGTGGTGGGTAGGGAGTGGGGGCGAGCGACAGGCTTCAGCAGGAGCAGAGCAAAAGGGACCCCTGTGATTTCCCCAAAAGCAGATCCCGAGTCAAAAATCTGGGTGCAAGAGGTTTATTTAGGAGGTGAGCCTAAAAAACACGTAAGGGAGTGGTGACGGAAAGAAGGCCATTAAGAACTGTGTAAATAAGAGAGTTGCCACCTGTGGACAACTGGTGCAAAATACACTTCAGAACTGTCGCCCTGAGGGACAGTGAAGCTGAGGTCTGTATTCCCAACTCCTGTTTCCTGCTGACTGAGGGTCGCTCCTGAGAATGGTAATTCCCAACACTTGCAGTCTGCCCAGAGCACTGGGCTGAGAGGCACGGGAGCCATCAGCATGTCTCAGAACTCTCTGGCAGCGACCTCAAGTGTAGGCTGAGGGGTGCACTTGGGCCAGGCACCGCAGGCGTCTGCTGTACCCCTGAAGTCGCTGCCTCAGAATTGGCTAAGTCGGACATCCTTAAGGCCTAGCAGCTCTGATGCACAACTGTCGGTGACAGAGTCAAAGACCCTGGCCAAGGGCTCCCCACCCAGAAAGACCACGCAGGAGAGAGCAAGGTGGCCTTTGGGGGTGACTGGGGCACTGGGCAGGCCTCAGCTCAGGACACCACCCTGCTCTGTAGGAGCTGGGCCAGGTGCCTATGCCGAAGGACCCGGGGCATCTCAGGAGGGAAGCAGTACGAGGGGCAGGCAGCGAGGGCTTCCCGGAGATCTCTGAAGGCCCCCTGCCCCACCAGGTGGACTCTGGCAGGGCCCACGCTGCCCCGGAACCTCAGGGACTTGTAGCAGGGAGAGACTTCCTGAAGGCAGTGGTCAAGCTGAGAACAGAAAGGCCTGACTGAGGCTGGCATGTGGCTGTCTTACTGTGTGGCATGTGGATGAGGTTTGCCCGACTGTGCCCAGCATATGCGTGGATAGGAGTTTCACGTGTACACATGTCTGTGGGACACACCCCTCCCTTCCTAGAGCCTCAGGAACGTTCTCCTCCCTGACCACCTCCTCCCATCATTCCATTGTGCCCACAGCACTTGGGGGTGTGCAGAGTGAAGGGGACATGCAGTGAAATCCTGTCCCTGTCTCATTTACCTTGTCTCGGTTTTCCTCCGACAGGTTCCTCAGCCCCCTCAGTGCCACAAACACCTCATAGTGGGGAGCAGAGCCTCCTGAGGAATCTGCAGACAAACCCCACACACATGCATCCTGTGAACAGGGCAGCTTTCACAGCCAGTGACTGCTGCCCCTCCCTTTTGTCCCCACTCTGATGTTCATGGGGCTTCTTGGTGGGGAGGAGGATGAATGGAACCTGGAACTTAGTCCTCAGTATGAAACAGGTGAGGAATGGAAATGGGAAGAGACTGTAGCAGGAGGGATGGGAGTTAAATGTGGGGAAGCATTTCTAGGATCAGCAAAGTACGCCGGGTCTTACCTCTTTCCTAGATGTCTCCCAGGAGGATGGGTATGGGTTGGGGGACAGCCAGCCCGAGAGCAGGAGCTGATAGAGAAGCTTACCCAGAATGCTGCTCTCCACACAGCCATGGTCCAACAGCTTGGCCCCTGGCCACTGCACCACTGCTCGGCCCAGAGCCTCGGAGAACACGTCCTCGCTCATGTCTTCTCCTCGCACACTCAGGGTCTGGCCCAGCCTGGAGAGGAGAGAGGAGGAGGCAGAGGAGTCCAGGGCACAAGGATGGCCCCTCAACTCCCTGGGAGGTCACCTACCTGCTGATGAACCTGACAACTGGACACTGGTTGTAGGCACCAACCACCTGTACCACATCACCGAGACAGCACCTGACAGGGTGGTTGTGGGGAGAGGTCAGTCCCAAGGACCCATTAGCTCATGCCCCTGGCTCTCAAGAGTCCCAGAGGGCCTGAGGTGGCTGGGGGTGGGCAGGTAATCACCTGGTTAGGCTGGCATGGTCAGTCAGCACCAGCTCATACTCCTTGCCCTTCTGGGCCTCGGCCAGCAGGACAGTGGCAGCAACCTCTTCCCAGTCTCCTTCTTTGACTGGGAGCAGCTCAATCAAGGGGGCTCCGGGGGTCAGGACGTAGACTCCATGGGGCTGCTCCGGCCACAGGTTCAGGCCCATTACTCCTGAGGGGAGCAAGCAAGCTTCTCATCTGGTGGCCACTGTGTTCTGCTAGGCCCTCACCTCTAAGGACCTGATCCCGCTGCTGCCCTTCCACTCCCTCCCTCGTGGCTTCCCCAGGCTTAGCACACTGCCCCTAGGGCCCTAACTGGGGAGAGGAAGTGGTTCTGGAGGCAGCAGACCTGGGGGTAAATGCTGGTGCTGTGTGAATTTATGTAACCTCTGTAAGCCTCAGTTTCTTCATCTGTAAAATGGAGCTGCTGGTGTTGGGGAGGATATACAGGCTGTTTGGGGGAATTAAATGCTATGATAATGGAGGGCCCACTACACGGCACCGAGCTGTGTGCTTTCTGCCCCCATCCCCTGGCCACCACCCTTGAGTCCTGCTGACCTCCAGAGGCAGCATAAGCAGGTGAGAAGAAGGCTAGCCCTTGGCACCACAAGGCCCCCAAGGCAGCCACAGCCTCGGCCTGGCCTCCTGCATCCAGAGTCACTGCCACCTGCATCTTTGGCCAGAGCCGAAGGGCCAGTCCTCGGGGCCCCTGCTCTAGGGCCTCCCGCAGCTCAGCTGCCCGTCTCGGGAGAGGTGCTCCTGGGTTCCCAGCAGCTATTGCCTCAGCCAGCTCTTCACCGTTGGCTTCCAGGCCCAAGAAGATGTCCAAGAGTTCAACTGCTGTCCCGGCTCCCAGTGCCCGCAGCCCTGGGGACCTCAGTGCCTCCAACAGTAGAGCCCCAGGGGCCTTGGATCCAGGGGGGCTAACCTGGCTGAGGGCATGCCAAGGCCAGGTCAGGGGGTGGGGCCAGGGGGAAGTGGGAGTCACACAGGCCATGCCTCCGGGAGCCAGCACCTCTGGGTATGCCTTGTTTAGGGCTGCCAGACCCAGTAAGGTGGCCTGGAGGGAGACAAAAGAGGTTGTTGGCTCCTGGGCTGAGCCAGACCCCGAGTCCCCAGTTTGGGGGTTCTTTGCCCATCCTGATAGAAGGGGTTGGCTGCAGGTAGGGATTTCTGGTGGGGCTGGGCTCCATTCTTCTCAGTTTACCTGCAGAGAGGCCTCCCCGTGGTGCTGGTTTGAGGTAGGAGTCAGGAGCTGCCCCCCACTTTCTTCCTCTTGGGCCTGGCTCGCCTTGATCAGAGGAAGATGATTCCGGAAAGTAGTCATATCTGTGACCCCAAAGACACCATAAACTCCTTATGAAGCCACAGAATTTCCCAAGGGTTTTAGGAAGAGACCCAGAATAGGTCTGGGGAGAAGGGGACTATCAGTGCCCAGGAGGGGAAAATTCATCTTGACTGATCCGGAGCCGGGGAGGGTCTCCGGGTCAGGCCCCTCTGTGTTGGCAGCAAAAGAGGGGCTGAGAGATCTTCAGGTCCTGGACTCTGACTATCCTGTGGGGTTGCTTTCTCTTTGGGCCACCTCCCCAGACCCTGGAAAACACACCTGTGCTTCCTTTGAGAGGACAGCGGGGACCCTGGGCTTCCTTCAGACACCACCTCAGGGTCTGCTGCTGGCTCTGGGCCACGTGCAGTGTGCTCTGCTCCAGTCTCCACTGCTGCCAGGCAGCTGCCCAGCGCAGGACCTCCCATGCCACACGGTACTGGAGGCCAGCAAGCCAGGACAGTCTGGGCCCCTGGGACCGCTGCTGCCGGAGCAAGGCCGGCGGTGGCAGCAGCAACAGCAGCAGCAACAGCAGCAGCAACAGCAGCAGCAGCAGCATCTCTAGGTAACCCCTGGGAGGAGGAAGGGACCAGAGTGCTGGTGTCGGAGGGGCAAGGAATAACCCATTTCGTACCATTCCCACCCCCACTCTACTGCAGACAGGAAAGCCAAGGACAAAAGAAATTTAGGAAGAAGCCAGGACATCCTTCAGGCAGGTGAGACAGAGGAGAGAGCATCGGGCTTTAGAGTCACACTGACCTAAGTGCGAGTCCTGACTCTGCCACTTGCTACCTGTTTGGCCCCAGGTAGTTCGGCTAGCTGCCCTGAGCTCCGTTCCCCTGTCAAATGGGAACATAATACCTGCCTCAGAAGGTGCAGAAAGGGCTTGGCACGGTGCCTGCTTAATGAATGACAGATCTTGCCAATTCCTGCCTGAGTGCCTCTGCGTCGTCCCGAGATCCACCCTGTACCAGCTCTGCGTCCCTCCCGACCCCTGGACAGAGGTTCATGTCCCACATGCACCTGTCACCGCCCACTTGTGCCTACTCCCTGCACCCAGGGCCCCCTCAGCACTCCGGTCTCAGTACACAGCAGGCCAGAAAGATGGAGCCATGGCTTTACAGGCCTGGGCTGCACAACAGGGAAATCCGGCCACTGAGCCTAAGGGAGGAGCTGGGATGGGGGGTGCTCTTAAAGGAGCCAGTTGCCTAAGGAGGACGTGCTGGGTGCTGGCCCACGCTGGCAGACATGGGAAGCCAGGGCCGAGGAAAAGAGAGCTAAGTGTGGAGAAGAGCACCGGGAAGCAGCTGCAGCTGGGAGCGAGGCACGCCCTATCCTGGAGCAGATTCAAGCTTGAGCACCGATAAAAATCAGTCTTTTCTCCCAACCCAGAACTCTTCTTCAGAAAGGTAGTAGAGAAAGAAAGCACATTTTTATTGAGTAAGCACTATACCAGAATGTGGTTGCATCCCAGGCAAGCTGCCAGATTGCAAAGACAGAAGAGAGCCTCACTCCATTTTACACCCAAGTGGATGGAACCATTATGCACCGTCTCAATATAAGTGATAACTAGTCCTCAAGTGAAAGGACCTGGTGGCACCAGTTGTCACATATAGTTCATCCTAACTTTACCGAGGAATTGGAGACACCATCTGTGTTAGCTTGTTGGCTTTATCCCAAGGAAAAACAAGCTTCTATCTATGGCACAGGGTAGTTTTGCAACTTAGAGCAAGGTGCCCCCTGAAGTTAGGCTCCTGCTCTCTGGCTGTAAAGTCTGAGAAGCCGTGCTCCAGAATAAGCTTCCTCTGCTGCCCGTGGTTAAGCCCTCCCTGCACCTGTGTTCTTGACCCAGGCTCTCAGGCACTAACCGCCCTCACCTACCTCTAGGTCTTGCAGCGTCTCTTCCTCCCCTCTGTCCGTCACCAAATTGTCCACTATATTTGTGAGTCTGTTTTTGATTAGTTTCTTCTTTTTATTCCTTAGATTCCGCATAGAAGTGAAATCATATAGTGTTTGTCTTTCTCCGTCCGACTTAAATGCCTTCTAGGTCCATCAAAGCAATGCCTTCTTCCTTTTAGTCTGCGTGTGTCTTTTAATCTGGAGTGAGTCTCATGTAGGCAGCATATGTAGGGGTCTTGTTTTCTTATCCTTTTAGCCACTCTATCTTTTGGTTGGAGCATTTAATTCTTTTCCATTTGAGGTACTTATTGATAGAAATGTAGTCGTTACCGTTCTTTATTCCCGTTTTTGATACACGTTTTTTCTTCTTAAAGAAGTCCCTCCAACATTTCTGGTCATACTGGCTTGGTGGTGATAAATTCCTTTAGCTTATTTTTTTTCCGGGAAGCTTTTTACTTGTCCTTCAACTCTGATAGCTTTACTGGATAGATTATTCTTGGTTGTAGATCCTGGGTCTTCATCATGTCGAATATTTTTTTTGTCAAGTCCTTCTGTCCGGCATAGTTTCTTTTGAGAAATCTGCTGCCAGTCTTATGGGCATTCCCTTATAAGTAACTATCTGTTTTTCTCTTGCTGCTTTTAATATTCTTCTATTATTATTATTATTATTATTATTATTATTATTATTATTTAACCTTTGGCATTTTAATTATGATGTGTCTTGGTGTTGGTCTTTTTGGGTTCATCTCTTTTGGAACTCTTGGAACTTCCTGGGGTTGTATGTCTATTTTCTTCACCAGGTTAGGGAAGTTTCCATCATTATTTCTTCAAACAGCTGTTCAACATCTTGATTTTCTTCAGTTATGCTTATCAGACGGATTTTGGATCCTTAATAGTGTCCCATATGCTCCTTAGATATTTTTAGTCTTGGCATCTTATCTCTTGCCATTCTGATTGAATGTCCTTGGCTTTCCCATCCTTTAGATAGAGCATTTGATCTTTTTCTTTATTCGCTGTTTATTCCTTTGTTAATTCCATTTAATATACTTCTCATCTCAGATAATGTGTTCTTCATTTCAGACTGGTTCCTTTTTATAATTTCCATTTCCACTTTTATGTTTTGTATCTCTTTGTTGAAGTTCTCACTGAATTTAACCAAAAGTTCATTGAGAATCTTTATAAACAGTGTTTTGAACTCTGCATCTGTTAGATTAGTTGACGTCAATATATCTGATCTCTGTTCTGATCTCTCATATGGTTTCTGCTTCTTGGTCTTCCCATTTTGGCTGCCTTTCCATATCTGTTTATGTACTAAGAAAAGCTTCTAAGTCTCCCAGTCTTAGTTCAGACTTGTGTAGCAGGTGTCTAGTGACACAGTCCTGAGAGGGGTTCAGCTACAGGCCAAATTTAGCCCAAGCCTCTGACCCTCTGGGGCCACCTGTTAAGATTCAGCAAGCAGTCCACAGATGCTGTGCTTATAGCTGCCTCAAAAGGCCACACCAGAAACTGAGGCCAGCTGGCTCCAGTGTGAGTCTAGGTGCTGCTCAGCAAGAATATACCAGGATCTGGCTTGGGTGGGGCCTTGAGTTGGGAGAGGCAGGGTTTCAGGGAATCCTCTGGGCAGAGCCACCTCTGTTATCCAGTTTGATGACGTCACAGCTATGGTGGCACTGTGTCCAGAGCACTTGGATAGGGGAGGGCTCAACAGGGAACAATGGAAACCACTGGTGCTTCTGAACAGAACATTTCGCCTCGGTCCTCACTCCAACAATGTCTCCCTGTAAGTCCCTGGTGCCCCCTGCGCGCAGCTGAACCCGGCACTGGTGCTCAGAGCGAGCAGGTCTGTCACTGGGAAAATCTGCTCCCAGACGTGGCCCCTTTAAGAGGCTTCGGCCACAGCCCCCGTCTCACTCAGCCACTCGAGACTGGGCAGCCCTGCGTCCTCACCTCGCCCTACCTCCTCCCGTTGCAGGGTGCTTTCTGGGATTTCTCCCTAGTTGTATGGCTTGTTCATCTAGATTCCAGGCAATTTTTCTTTGTTGCTGCTCCTTGTTTCCATCACAACTTTGATTTGGTTGCCAGAGGGATGCACAGAGCCTCTATCCACGCCGTTTTGGTTGTCCCCTCTATTTCTTCTTGAGGCATTTTCAGTAGTTCCTGACTTTCTAGGAATTTGTCCATTTCACCTGTCATCTGATGTACAAGCATACAATTGTTCATAGTACTCCTTTATAATTCTTCTATTTCTGGAAGGTCTATGGTAATGTCTCCTTTTTTGTTTCTGTTTTTCTTGGTCAATCTAATGAAAGGTTGTCAACATTGATCTTTTAAAAAAATAGTTTTGGGTTTTATTTTCTCTATTGTTTTTCTATTACCTATTTCATTAATGTCTGCTCTATTTATCACTTCTTTCCTTTAGCTTATTTTTTTTTTCAATGTCTTAAGTTGGAAGGTTGGGTTATTGAGTTTTTTTTTTTCCCCTTTTAACGTAGGTCTTTACAGCTATAAAATTCTCTCTAAGTACTGCGTTAGCGGCATCCCATGTTTTATGTTGGATATTTATTTTCATTCCTCTCATAGTATTTTCTAGTTTCCTTTTTTTTTTCTTCCTTAACCCATTGGGTATTTTGAAGTGTATCGTTTTATTTCCATATATTAGTAAAATTTCCAGGGCTTGTTACTGGTATTTGTTTGAGTGGCTGGATTACTTTGGTGAATTTATTCCCCACATAATGTGAAGCTTGTTAATGTTCTTCAGGGGGGTGCAGACTCGAGTATGCCCACAGTCACCCTAGCATAATAGTGATTTTTCATAGGTCTTCCTCTTTCCCTGACCATAGCCAGCTGTTAAATTATACTAACTATTGGCTGGCTGCTATATATTTTTTTCAACACCACCCTGGAAAATAAATTGCTCCCCAAACTGATCCAATCAAAGGTCAGTATTTGAGGTTTGTTCTGACTCTGAGAGAGCGCCTCCCAGCTGTCTCTTTCACCATCTCTCTCCAGCAAACCAGCCAGTCCAGGTTAGCCTATATCTCCAATGTAGCGATCATTGTCTTTCACCACAACCTCCAGCACCCTTAAGCTTGAAATTCTTTTGCAGATTTAGTCCGTTCATTTGAGGAGACAGCCAAAGCTCTCTGTTCTATAGCCTGCCTCTCCCTTCTAGGTCTAAATCTCTGAGCCATGTCTCTGGCCTCTGGTATTGGGGGTGGGAATAATGGTACATTTCTGAGTGATGTACCCACCTCAAAAGCTGAATGTCTTTTTCTTTCTTAACTCCTATTGATTCCTTAAGAGCCAGCTTGAGCTGTTTGTTGCCCTTCCTCTGTGTTCTTTTGTATTCGATAATGGTCTTGGGATACCTTTACTAACATAATAGCAGCATGAACTGTCTCAACTGTTTGTGCTAGCTGCCTTTCCCAACTGCAATCTTCTTGAGGGCAGGAACAATTTCTCATCCCACACACAGTGCCTGGCTCAGGGCGGGTATTCTAAATGCACTGAATTTTAAAGATGAGCTTCATAAGAGGAAGAGTATAGAGACAGGAGGCTAGGAGATAGATTATCATTCTAATTTCCAAAACATATGAGCAGGAAGGTAAGAAATGCACCCCCGCCCCCCAATCTGCCATCAAAACTGATGCCTCGTTCTCTGAGGCAGCCAACTCCCAATTAGTTCTTTTCAGAATCAAACTGATGATTTCAAACTTTTCCATATTAAACCACCCTACCTCACCATCTAATAGAAAAAAAATTAAAACAGGACTCAATATTGTCCCTGCAGAGGAAGCCTTTATTGTAACATAAAATACACAATTTTGTGATTGCCCCAGGTAAAATTAAACACAATACGTTTTTTTTTTTTTTGGTGGCTATATAGTAATCTGACTCAACACTAAAATATGTATCTGAAATAATTTCACAAAGTTTTAAAAAGAAAAATTATAAAAAGTAAAGTTCCATTTTTAAGTTATATTCGCTTTTTCTCCCCACCCCCACCCCCGACCCCCTACAAAACCCTGCACGTAGCACACATGGAGTTGGATCACTTTGATGACTTCTGTGTGTGTGTCTGGGAGCGACTGAGAGGCTGAGGCAGTCGAGACTTCCCATTGCCTCTTCTTCTAGTTTGCAGGAACAGGGAGACAGGAAGTATAGTGCAGATAATGATCACACCTTTCAGTTGAAAATCTCTCCCAGCCATAGGCACAGCCCCAGGAAAACTGAAGACAGCTCAGCAACTGTACAAGCGTGGGAACCCCACGCTCGGCACTTGGCCTCCAAACCCCAATGCCAACTGTAAAGTGAGAGCTCTGCCTACAGCATACCCTAGGGCTGAGTCCACTATCCATATGAAAGTGTGTCAATTCCTGTTCCCCTCACCATCAGAGCTACTGGGACAGCAAGAAGCAGATGATGGCGAAGCCAGAGTGATGGGCAGGTGAAGGCTCTTTAAGACGGGGCCCAAGAGCAGTCCGGCTTCCTTTTCACCTTTCCCCAACACTCCCACATCACAGGTAGAATTTTAATGAAATCTTGAGGGGCACGTAGGGGCGTAGTAGCATCCTATGTCAATGCTGATATCCATGGAGGGGTCAAAACTGCTCCTCAGAGGCAGAGAGATTCTACTGCCTGGCATAGAAAAATAAATCAGTGTATGAAACCAAGCCAGGGCAAACAGCAGCCTTTTTAAAAGTCATCTTCCAATAAATAATTACTACAGAGGAATATTTTCCTTTAACATCAAAACACTGATAAGCTCAAAAGTTATTTTTGTAAAAAAAAAATATCCGTTTATTTACTCACACGTATAAAAATAAGGTTTTTAGGGCCATTCTCTCTTGGGCGTGGTCATGTCCTCCTTTTAGAGGGGGCTGGGGGTGACCTTATAGACTTAACCCGAAAGCTCTACCTGCTCCCGCCTCCTCCACTTGCCTGCCATAGCCCATTCTTTTTTTCTGGTATAAAGCTACAGAAAATATGTAGGCAAAATTATGCTGAGGCTTTTTGTTTTGTTTTGTTTTCTCAGCTTACCAAACTTTCAGCAAACTTGCTGACTGCATTTCCCCAAACTACCAAGGCCTGACACCCAGCACCTTGCACCAGGTGGGCAATGGCACCCACTGACTGTGCTGGCCCTGGGTTTGGACCACGCTCTTGCCACCCATACCCCAAGACATCGTGTGTGAACAGTGAAGGGAAATGAGGTGACCTGACACAGCAAGAAAGAATTTTGATGTCAAATTAGGGTGAAAAGCGGAAAACAAAAAGTCCCAATTTAGAAACAAAAACACCATTTAACATTTGCAAAAAGCCATTATCAATGAGCTTTCAGAAAGCCTCGCTCAGAGCAGACGAAGGATGAACAGACTGGTAGCGCAGCCTCCCTGGGTGACAAGGCGACACTCAGGCCCTCGAGCCAGGGATGGGCATTCCACTCTGGCTGCCAACACAAGGACATCAACACTGTCAGCTTCAGTTATGTGACCCCCTCTTCTTCCCTCTAGTCCACCAAACGTGTCTGCACATGTGTACACACAGAGGAGCTGAGTGGCAGTCCCACAGAGTGAGAGGAGGGAGGGAAGCAGGCAGGGAGGGAAGCGGGGGAGAACAAGCATTATTTAAAAAGCCACTACCCATCCCCAAACCCCTGCCTCCCCTTGCCCCAACAACCCTCATATGTCAGCCCTTTTCCCATCACTATCCTGGAAAATGGTGGTGAAGGGGAGTGGGGAGGTGGGACTGGCTTTCTTTGTCTAAAGGCAGTTTCTACATTTCAGAAGAAAAGCAGAGACACTCATGGTTATATAACAATTGTCTGGCAGACACAGTGACAAAGACTCAACAGAGAGGAGGTGCTTTCTCCTCCCTTTTTCCTTCTCTTACTTGAACTTGTCAAGTTCAGCTACCCTCAAGACACGTGGCCAAATTCCAGGGTTCATGGAAATAACTGCCTTTTTGTACAAGGTTAAAACAACCAACAGCATCTGTTTGTGGCCACAATGCTATAGCTAAACTCTGGACAGCAAGGGGGAGAAACACCACAATGTACAAACTCACACACACAAGCACATACGCACGCGCGCGCGCACGCACACACACACACACACTCCCTTCACTGGTGTCACCATGCATAGAAACACTAAAGTCACAACTAGTATTAACACTTCACATTATAAGTATTGTTTCCAAAGAGAGGCGATTCATGGAATTAAAACATCCACAAGAGTAACGCCTCTAGTAAGGACGAAGACGCTGAAGATGGAGATGAGAGGTCACGATTGTGCGTGTGGGATCCACTGAGTGTCCATAGGTCGGCCTAAGAGTTCCTCCACACGGCGCGCCACATCCATCGTGTCGTCCAGGTCAAAGTCCCCATCAGTGTCAAGGACAGGGTCAGGACTTGGGAGGGAAAGAGGAGATGGAGAGAAAGGGAAAGGCTGTCAGAGGCCAGTGAGAAGCAGAGATTACCCCGAGTCCGCAACCCACCAGGTGAGCTGCCCGAGACCACATGTACCCCTGGCTTCCTGGGAAAAGAACCACTTCTGATCTGAACACTGAGAGTAGATTCCTTTGCTAGCTGGTCAGAAAGACTCAGACTAAAAATACCCACCCTCCCAGCTGCCCCTAATGCTGGTTGTCCAGACAGATCTAAACCCCATCTGGTCCTTATACAGAGCAAGAAAAATCTCCATTTTGGAAGCAGATGACACTTGCCCAACCTCACTCTAAACTACCAATAGTTCTGGTTCGATCTCTTCCACGTGGGCACATGCCAGAGCGAGGCCTGGCTGGGTGGTCTCGGACCTAAAGAAGCTCTGGATTCCTTTGCCCACCAGCCTTCCAGGGTCCAGCCTGAGGCCAATTGCCCAGTTCCTCCCCACAGAGCCCAGGAGAACACAACTTACTTCTGCGGGTACATGTTATAATGAGCCTGGGGGCACACGGCTGGAGAGGGAGCCTGGTCCATGTAGGTGGCACTGCCCCCTGCAGAGTCTGCAGATGTCACAAACCTGTGGGAAGAAGCAGAGCAGAGCCTCAGCAGCCTTGGGGCAGCAGGTGACTTAGGGAGCGGCTCAGGGATATCTTTATGTCTTTTTCAGGTGTAGACGGACTAAGTGCCCATTAAGCCTGGGGCTCTGAATGCAGGAGTGGGGTTCTGGGTACTGGCCCCATGGTGACCAAACCTAGTTCCCTCCCTGGGGCTGAGCCAGGTTTTAGTGGGAAGGGAACGCTGGGCCCATGAATGGCAGAAGAGGGCAGCAGTGAGGGGTGAAGGAAGACAGCCAGGGGAGGAGGAAAGAGGCGACAGGAGACCAGAGCAGGACCCTGGGCACTTACTCAGGGACCACTTGCTTGATCTGTGGCTTCACGTATCCATCCACTGCTTTAGCTGCCAAGGGGGGAACGGTGATGAGAACCAAAGTTCTCACATGAAGTAAAAATGCAACCTCCTTTATAAATCACATATTTTCTTAAGATAGGACACAACCATCATCTATGTTACCTTAGAATCTGATACAAGCACTTAACATATCAATCTGTTAGGAAGACCGGGCAGAGGAGAAGCCTCAAAACTAAAACTGCAGGTGAAGATATCTTCCAAGTTGGCTCGAATGTATTAATAAATTCTTCAAACCACAGAAAATATACACTTCCACACGAATCAGAATCAAGCATTAATCGCATACTAACTGTAAAAAATATATATATATATCTTTAAAAGCTTAAAGCCGCAGATGCCATAGAGGGACAGGACTTGCTCTGTGTCTGGGGGGACAAAATTAGGATCAACCAGTGAGAAGAGGACAAATTCTTAGTCACATAAGGAAAAATGTTGTCATATTAGAGCTGCCCTCCCCCCATCAATGGGCTGTCTTGGGAAGAACTGGTTTCCTTATGACTGGAGGTTTTTAAGTGGAAGGTGTACAAACACATGTCAGGATCACACAGAAAAATCTACGCATTAGAGAGGGATTAAACTGACTTGATGACCCTGGAAGTTACTGTGTCTACTCTTTTAGGAAAGGGAATTCAGGTCTCTGCATGCTCTTCATGGCCCTGGGCATGCTGCATCTGGGGATAATTTGATGGTCACTGTCCCAGGGAGTGTTGTCTGTGCCCTGTGGCTGCTTAGAATACTCACCACAGAATCCCACTGGGATGTGGCCACTAGGGGACAAACCTGAAAGTGACCTGGCCAGCATAGTTACCTTTTTAAACTCTTTCCCATTTAGGGACAAAACAAAACAAAACAAAAACAACCCCCTGCAGCTCACTGCCAGAGTTCATTTAATGTCACGCATAGAAATGCTGTGTTTTCTAGGATTTGACATTTTCAGCGCTCGAATTACCAAAAACAGAATGCTATAAATAGAATGATGTCATTTGTTTCCAAAGGCTATTGCTATATTAGAACGATGCAAAAATAACAATAAAATTGAGATATTTCAGGGCAAACTTCGGGGGGTAAGGTTAGGACTAATTTGCGAGTTATCTCAGGGTAAACGCTACAGACAGATGCAAGCGCCAACAGTGAGTATTCTGGGACAACAAATGGGAAATGGGTTAAAAGGCTGATGATGGAAATGGAGTTAAGTAGATAGTAGGAATGTGATGGTCTGAAGTAAGTGAATGAAGTCTTGTTTCCTGGGAATGTGAGGATGGACATAAGTATAATCCTGACTAAATTATATGATGAAGAATACTTTAGAGTCAACAGGATGGAACAGCCCGAGGCAGTGAATGCTACATGGTTCACAAATTGCTTGGTATCCTAACCTGCTTCTTATAGGGCTTCAAATGTCAGGGGCTACCCTTTCATAGTATCTCATGCTTTTTGTGTTTACGGTCTACAGAGAATTTTACAGATTGTCAAAAAAAACAAAAACAAAAAACCCAAAGAACTGTTATTAAATAGAATTTAAAAATCTAGATTAGCTGTGCTAACAAAAAGCAGCAGTGATAGGATTAATCCAAAATACCACATAAATCTAAAAATATTTTGGCTTATTCCCCACTTAGAAATATAACCACCACCTTAGGGTAGGAAGGCATGATATAAAAGACAGAATCTATAAAGGAAAAAGGTTATAGATTGGGTTATATAAAAATTACAAGTCTTTGCACTTCAGCAAAAGGAAACTTAAATGTTAAAAGACAATGACACACTGAGAAAAACATTTGCTATATATAATAAAGGGTTTATTTACTATGTAAATCTACTTATACATCATCAAGAAAAAAAGGAATTCCAAAAGAAAGATGAGCAAGGAACATGAGCGCACTTCATGGAAAAAATACAAACGACCCAAAATGGAGAGGTTAACAAACCCAGGCTCTGGTGCTAGACTATCGGAGCTCAAATCCTGGTTTGGCCTCCTCCTAGCTGTGTAACCTTTGCCAAATTATTTTCCTTCTTTGTGCCTCAGTCCCTCATATGTAAAATGGGGATAACAATAGTACCTACTTCATAAGCCTGTTTTGAGAATTAAAGGAGATACGATATGAAATGTGCTCAGAAGAGTGCCTGGCACACAGTAAGCATTCAACAAATGTTAGCTGCTACTCGCATTCTATTTATTATTATTGTTATGACCGTCATATGAAAAGATGTTTTGACCTTACCTAGAATCAAAGAAGTGAAAATAAGAACTGAGATACCATTTATATGCTAATCGGACTGGCAACCATGAAATGGATGGACAGGACCTATGACTGGCAGGGGGATGGAGAAGTAGATGTTCCATTGACATCTGTGGGACCGAAAATGGATCCTGCTCTCTGGAGGGCAATTTTGCAAAGATGTGTCGAAATGCTTAAAAAGAATATACTTTATAACAAATTCTACTTTAGAAATTTATCCTAAGGAAATAATTGAATGAGATGCACGTACCAGCTTATCTCTATATTAATCCTAATAAAAAACTGTGAATAACTTAAAATTGTAAAGATATTAAATAACCAATTGAAATATATATCATGGAATCACCATATAATGGAATCCTATGCAATTATTAAAATGACATTGTAATTATATTTACTGACCTGTAACTTTGCCTATGACGTATTTTGAAAAAAAGAAAAAAATCAGATCACAACAGCTGATGTATGATATGACCAGAACCTTTTACCCTGAACTCCAAGCCTGACATGATTTGGCCCGTCCTTTTGCTTTGCCCTTATCTCCTACCACTTTCTTCCTTGCTCAACCAGCTCTAGCCTCCCAGGCCCTCACCAACCACACCAACCTCACTTCCACTGCAGGGTTTTTGCACTTGTTCTCTCAGTCTAGAATGTTCTCTTGCTAGATGTTTAGACACTAGCAAGTTCCTCACTTCACTCAGGTCTATTCTGATGTCACCTTCTCAGGGAAGGTTTCTAGTGAGAGGCTACTCCCTATCCTCTTCTCTGTCACTTCTCAATGTTTAACTTTGCTTATTTGTCTTCAAAGCATCCATTACCACATTTTTTAAATTTACTTATCTTACTTATATATTTATTTCTTTACTTGTTCATTGCCTTTCTTCTGCTATTAGATCAGAACCTCCATAAAGGAAGTACTTAATAAACATCTGGTGACTGAATGAATGAATAAAGAATACATATCTATACAGACTAGAAAAATATTCACTAAATTATTTACAGTAGTTAATCTCTAGATAAGAGATGTTGTATAATATCTGTTTTCTTTTCTATACTTTTTTGGAAATTTTACAATAAATCCATAATACTTTTATGCCCAGAAAACAATAAAACCATTTGTTTTGAAAAACAAAATTTTATCTTCCTAATTTTGTTTGATCTAAACTTGTGTTAAAAGCAATTTGTTCCCTTCGATTTGATATTTGGGGTTAGTGGCAGATGTTTTCTGTATGACTGAAGAATATGACCCAGAATTTCCATCTGTCCTGGAAAATGCTCAGATGGCAGTATCTGAATACGAATTGTGTAGATTTTCATGCCAGGTAGACAGGCAGACAGACAGAAGCACATACACAAAACTAAAACAAAACCAAAATCACAACAAAACCAAATCAGAATGCGAACATTGTTACCAGTGGCAGGCTCGCATGGAACTGGTGTGTAATACTTGGAGTATACTTCATCTTTTGGCCGATCAGGGAACACGTAGATAAGGTAATTCAAGTCCCCCAAACGGTCCGCCAGGGACCGGATAGAGAAGTCTCTGGTGGTAAAAGGCATCAGATTCCAAAACATTCTTTCCTCTAGATCAATAAACAGAATAATCATATTCTAAACATGATTTCTGAATAGGAAATCTTAATACCCAAATACACTACAATTTAAAGCTCTCCATTAAAATTGTACCAATAAAATCTCCATTTAAAAAGAACAACAGGTTACAGATCAAGCAGCTGTTTTTAAAACCCATGGGTAGATAGCTGGTAATGCACACACCACTTCCCTAGAGATCCAATGATCTCTCTCAGGTAGTTTCAAGTTCAAGTGGTATTCTGTCCCTTTCAAAAAAGTATATAAAAAAGATAGGAAGCATGCCCATAGCCGAGGACAGGTGAGCTTTATTAAACACTATTAACATCTTTAAGTCACAGGAAAAAAAACTCGTGAATTACTCTTATTGTGAGAGTAAGAGGAAAGAATTAACATTCTTGGATGGAAATGATCCATGGCAATAGCCCTGTGTAGTTAGGATAAAGGAATAATTAAAAGAGCATATTATTTCTACTCTAAAGACTCCTAATCATCAAAGTAATTTTTCTCTGAAATAGCTCCAGGTTGAGTAATAAGAAGGAAAACATTTCAAAAGGGAAGCAACAGAGAATTTGGACAGGACACTGTATTACAGGTAGCGACATCACAGTTATACATCTGCATTTCTCAAAATTAGCGCTTGTGTTTCCCATAATAAGATTTTAAACAGGCTGCCGTACTCCCTGCATCTGTGTCATGGTTACACATTTGTGCTTCCCATAATCAGTACTGGCCCCAACAAATACGTACTCAATAAACTGTATGTTATGTTAATTTTGCAACGAAAGCAGCTAACTAGAGCACCTTGGCTGTCTCTTAAGAAAGGAAGAATACTCACGAGAATCAAACTTCCAAGCAATGGTGATGCCGCCAATTTCAGAGTCGCTAAATCTCAGCAGGAAGGTCCCATCGGGCTTGTTAATGAGTAGGTCATGGGCCTGCTGCTTATTCACAAAACCCAAAATAGCCCTGCATCACAAAGACCAAAGGAGCAGAAGCAGAGTATGATTTTTTAACGTCAGAAAGATGACCTTTGTGTTATTCTGCTGACTTAAGAGCTGACCTAAGAAATGACAACTCTCACCCATCATTCCAATGAGGCTTGAGATGTTTTTTTAACACTTCCATCACGCCATCAAACCACTGCCAGAAAGTGTAATTCCGTCCTGGTAAATTCTCCTGGTTGGAGACACAACAATGGACATAAGAAGGCAGAAGTAAGACTCGGAATGTTACTTGTATATGCTTTAACTGGAAAAATAAAAAGGAAAGCAAACATCTACACTGTCAGAATCATACAAATATACAAGCCTTCATCCACTTTCCCAAATAAATGGTCCTGCCACTAAAAAACACAATAGGAAAAGAGGAAAGCAGGGGGAAATATCAGAGCAATTACCAATACCCATGGACCCCTGCCACAAACACCTTCTCTGGACCTGGGCTGACTGGGCTTTTGCTGTTTTTGATGTGAGGTCTATGACCAGCAGCAGCATCACCCAACAGCTTCTGAGAAATACAAGTTTCAGGCCTCATCTCAGACCTATTGAATCAGAGCCTGCATCTTAACAAGATGTTTGGGGGTGAAGGGGTTATAAATTTGAACTGAATTAAATCACACTGGGAGGCCCCAAAGATTGCTTCATCACACAGCAGTTAACAAAAATTATCAGCAAAATGCAATTATCTGATTTAGGGGAAGTCACCCCACAGGAGCCTGACTTTGCATGCCACATCGGGGACATCATAATCAATGGGACAGAGTCGTTAAGCTCTGATCATGACCAAAGCTTTACTTCTCATGAATTACATTAATGTTTGCTTTGTGCTGTCTCCTATATGAAAAGCATTGGCTGCACACAAAGCCCAATTTACTTAAATAACACAAACATGTAATTTTCTACATGAAAAGTATGTAGGTGTCCATCTATTTAGGAGCTTATGACTTTGGGAACATTTCATTAGAGACAAGAAGCACAGAGCAGGGGCAGGGAGACTCTTGAAGGCATCTGGTTTGGAGGGGTTGATCGCATCGTAGCCTGCTGCGGGTCCCTCACCCTGTTGAACTGGGACCAGGACACGGACATGCTGTTGTAGTCCTCCAGGTGGCCGCTGCTGCTGTTGAACAGTTTCTGTGCCAGGAACACCAGGTTCTCCTTGGTCAGGCCCCGGTTGCTCTGCACTTCGGCCTTGAATTTCATGTTGAGCGCATCACACAGCTGCGGCCACAGCACTTTGTCAGGCACGGCAAATGGCACCCTGCCCTGAGAGGGAGAGAGGCCAGAATCTCGTGAGAAAACAGTTGCAGATTTACTCCCTCGACCCGCGCAAAAGAAAAATGCTGATGGCTGGATGTAGTTACAAATGTTTATCTTACAGAGCCTGAGGATCAGTTCACACTTTCATAGGGTGTGCAGTGCTGGGAAGCTCAAAAGGTTCGTTTTACCTTCTTCACACACACCCTAAAGGGTACCTTTGTGTTGTCTAAGGTGTTCTCTAAATGAGCTGCTGAACGTGTGGTCCAATCCTACATTCTCAAAACCACAAAAACAGAACATGATCAAGGTCTGGCTCTCCCACTGTACATCGATGGGAAAAGAAATCTAAAAGACAGGTTCTCTAGCTAAGTCCAGAGAGAGAGAATGTGTGTGTGTGTGTGTGTGTGTGTGTGTGTGTGTGTGTGTGTGTGTACAAGTGCAATCCTTGCCCTTGAAAACTTCTGCCAAGAACTCTGGCTCAAAGTGAAATAATAAATAGTAACTGCGAGATGGATGACTTTATTAAGAAACAGGTTAAAATATGAACCTTTAATAAACTGCTCTTCATCCCATTCAGCCACAGTATATTTTATTTTAATTATTACAAAGAACTTTTATGACTAGGCAATTCCTTCACATGATATAAAATTTAAAAAGCATAGAAGGTTAACAGTGAAGTCACTTTCCTATCCCTGTCCCCTAGCAACTCAGTTCCTCTCCCCAAAAACATGTAATCTAGTTTCTTGTGTATACCTCCAAAGATATTCTATGCAGGCCAGCAAATATACTAACTTTTCATGAAAAAAGATGCAAATGGAAGCATAAAATCCATACGTTCTACATCTCCCCTTTTTTCACTTAGAACTATAATTGCAGGACCTCACATCGGCATATTAAAAAATTCCTCATTTTCTTTTGTGGCTGCTAAATATTCTACAGCATGGAGGAACAATAATGTATTTAACCTGATCCCCACAGATGGATATCTATGAATCAGCCTCCAATCTTTAGCTATTACAAACAGTGCTGCAACGTACTTATATCATTTGACGCATATACAAATAAATACATCTGTAAATTCCTACAATTATGTATTTATTTCAAAACAGCAGAGGGTGTACATTAGCTATTAACATACTGAAAAATGTTAAAAATGCTTATTAACTTAGACAAGATACTTTAGTAATGTCATGTTGCAGAAGATGCCAAAGTTACTGGGGGAGTGAGATCTGTGGACAGGCAGGAAAGGAAATGAGAGATGTGGCAATCCTCCCCAGGAAGCTTATCAGGGACATGACGCAGGCAGATAGTTTTTAAAAGGAGCCTCAAAACCAGGGTTTGCATTACACATCAAGGAGCACAAGTGTGGTAGAATTTCTGATACAAATCTCACTTTGGCAGCAAAAATATTGTTCTCTAAAAAAGATTATTGAGAGTGTATGACTCTTCACAGAAGTCACATTACAGAACATACTTCAATGTCTCAAATAACAACTATAACCCTTAAATCATGCTTTTACAGACTAATCTCTACAGGAAATACGCAACATGTAGAACTTTGCCTACTGAAGGGTTTTGAAAATACTAATCAAGCAGCACACCAGTGGGATTCAGAGAGTATCTGGGTGCACAGACCCGCAAAATCGTATTTGTCCCTTTAGACAAAGCATCTCATTCTTCATGAGAGCCCTGGGATGAATCACAGAATCTAAACTTTTGAAAAGGCATGACATGTCACCCTCATTTATTGGAAGGAAGATGACAGGAAGCAACTTCTAAGTTTAAGTAACCTCCTGAGAAGTCTAACCTCTAGAAAGAACCTGGGAGTCCCAAATTTCATTTATGAGTTCACCCAAGACTCAAAATAATGTTCACTGAGTACTATGTGACAAGAATTTTGTATGTTATCTAATTTAATCTTCTCAACAACGCTATGAAGCATTATCGACCTTGTGTAGCAGATACTAAGGGGAAACGTAAGCTCAGTGGTAAAGTGAATTTCCCATGGTCACAAAGGAAGGAAATCTGGGGCCTGAACTGAGACTGTGGCCTGACTTCAAGCCCATGCTCTTTCCATTTTCCATGTTCTCTCTATTCTGTCTCTGACAAAGGAAAATAACATTTTTTTCTATGCTCTTTGGGGGGATAACACATGAAAGAGATTCATGACACAGGCGTCAAGACAGTGAGAGCCACAGGCCCAAGGAATCCACTCACAGGTTCTGCAAAAGCATTGTCCCAGAGAACAGTGGCCGTCGCATTGTTGTCCTGGCTGCCGTGGACAATCACTACCACCGGGAGGGATAGGGTCTAAAAAGACACGGGAGAAGGGCTGAGCACCCACAGGTCACGCATTCTTTTCCTTCTTTTCTTTGTTTGCTATCACAACACAATCATTCTCCCCTCAAGTTTCAGTAAATGTCACCCTTGGATATAGAATGTGTGGGGCTCCAGGAATAATATAACTTTTCCACATTGGCACAATCTTAGAAATTTTTGCTATATGAAAAGAGATTTTATTAGATATTTCTGAAGGATGGCGTACATTCTCAAAGTTACGTGGAAAACAAGAGAGAGAAAAGAGAGAACGGAGACATTTCTGGGGGCGCGGGTGGGAAAGCGAGTAACACATGTCTAAAATTTATTACAGCTGTTACTCAGATTCATCCCGAGTGATGTTTCTCCTGATTCATTTTCTACTTATGTCTCCAGCTATTTCAGTTTGTTTGTGTTTGTGCTTTCTTAAGAGAATCTAAGAGAGACAGTTCTAAGGATGAGGTCTCCTCCCTTACTGTTTATCAGTCAACAAAAGGAAGACACTAAGTGATCAAAACAATTCCTGGGTGATGTAAAGTACAGACACACTCCTGCTCACCCGCTCACACACACTGCTAAGGGACAGCTTTACCTTGACTTGAAAAACCAGCTCGTTTCCACCAACACTAAACTGCGACTCAAACAGGATTGTAAATTTCTCTTCTGTTACTGACTCTGCTCCACGACGGTCAGACCTCTTAATTCGTTTCAGGGACTGCGAAGGAGAAAATCAAGGTGACGAAGCCCTCACACGGACAGGGAAAATCCATTCTTCCTCTTCTCCCATGCTCACCATGTTTCTAAAGTGGGCGCTGAGGGTGCCAGTGGCTTGGTGATACTCCATCACACAGCAGTTGTTCAAGATCTCTCCACTGTAATCACTGCAAGTCAGAGAGAGATGCAAATCTGAATCCACATGTGGTCTCAGCTCACATGGGATAGAAATACAGTCGGGGTAGGAGGAAACAGAGAAGGTTTTACAAATATATCATTCAGAGGAAATGATAGCTCCATAACAATACACAAAAAAATAAATATACATGATATATACAAGTTTTCTTAAATACATTCTTAAGTGAAACCAAATCATACTATCTTCACAGAAAAACTCAAAAGGGCTCATAGCGCTCCTACACAGGGATGGCTGAGCCCAGAGGTTTCCTAGGAGGATCACTTCTTCCTGATGTGAGGACTCGAGAAAAGGGGCAGACAGACGTGAGGGAGGCACGCGTACTTGCGCGTGTTCTCGTTCTTCAGCAGGGACTTGGCCTGCTGCTCGCTGATGATGGTGGCCTTCACCTGTGGGGGGTTCATGTGCACGTTCAGCTTCCCGCCCACCAGCAGGCGCACGGTGGCTGCAAACTTGGTCTGGGTCTTCAGGACCTGAGGGGGCTGCTTCTCAATGATGAAGGTGCTGTGGGGACACAAGTGACCAGATGCTGCCTCAGGAGGCAGGGCTCTGGTCCCTCCTCCACGTGGGGAGGCTGCCTTGGACAGGGCTCAGCAGGCAAAGGAAGAGCACGTGGCAGAGACCCTGTTCCCAGGGAGGCCACTGAGATTTAGTGGGGGATAATGGTGAAAAAAGAGGCAGGGAAATGAACTCAGCCGCTGGCGTGGGCCACAGAGAAAAAGGGCAGACCATATGGTGGCGACGAGAGAGACTGGGCAAGGTCAACGCCAAGCAGCCACAGCAACTGGGGACAGAGGGGATGGGGTGTGAGGCAGACAGAGACAAGGATTCAAGCAAAAGCACCTGCTGCCTCCCCCATGCCAACCACATGGGGGGCTGGATGTGACCAAGAGGCGGCAATCACCTGGTCACCAGGGCTGAGATGATGTCTGTGATGGTGGCGTTGACCTCCGCCAGCATCTCCTCCACTGGGCCGGGGATGGGCAGCTGCTGGCAGAGGTGCTCAGCTCTGCGGATCTGCTGCCGGTTCTGCCAGATGATCTCGGCCAGCTTCTCACACCTGCACACAAGCACCAAGGCCGACAGGAAGGATGAGGTCTTCGCCCCATCCCCTGGGAAGAGCCCTCAAGACCGAGCTCCACTGTCACCCTGGAAGCCCTCACCAAGAAGGCTCTGCACCTCAGCCACCACGCCCATCCATGAGCAGAGAGGAGCTGCCCTGCCATCCAGAAACACAGATGCACACTGGAGGAGCGACCCTGATTTGGACCCACCCAGCCTGAGCATCACTCTGCACACCCGCCCTGCCCCTCCCCAACACAGGGACTCCCTTCCTGGGGGAGGCATGATTGGGGGCAACAAAGTTCGGATCAGGAGCCAGAACCACTGGGGAAATAAGACCTGTCACAGGACAGAGTGAGCCGGCTGCATGTGGAAACACGAGGACAGAAGCAGCAGCTGGAGGCACCACCCTGAGCCCCTCCCTGCCCCCCACGCCCATTACCAGGACTGCAGCACGTCCAGGCTGCCCTCGGGGGGCCCTCCGTTCCCGGCCAGCTGCTGCCTGCGCTTCCACTGGATCAGCTCATCGTCCAGAATGATGGTCTGCTGCTTGCGCAGCAGCTGCAGGGTCTTCTGGTGCTTCTCGGCCAGCTCCTGCAGGGAGGGGGGCGCGCAGGCCCTTCTGGGCTCCCAGAGAACGCCCTGCAGCGCCTCACTCCGGAGGCAGGGCCGCCCCTCCCCTGACTGCTCTGCCTCACAGGCCCCCACAGGGAAGAGGGGGCTGAGGCCTGCAGCTCTGCTGGGTCCTGCTCTCTTCCTGGCTCTAGTCTCTCTCGGGTCCCCCGATAGCTCAGTATATGGACCCCGCTTCCTGAGAAGAGAGGGAGGCAGACCCCACTCACCACGCGGTACTGCTGCAGCGTCTGGGCCTCGCGCTGCAGCCAGGCCTCCAGGGACACCTGCTTCTGCTGAAGGGCCGTCTCCCGGCTCAGACGCTCCTGGGGGTTCAGCTGGGCCAGCTGGGCGAACTGAGCTAGAGGAGAGGACAGGAGACCCATGACCGTGATCTCTCAGCTTCCAGCAGGAGGCCCAGAGAACACTCACCTGTTCTGAAGGCACGACCCCTAAGGGACATGTCTCACAGGTGGCAAGTCAGGGCTCTGCCAGCCCAGAGTGCCAGCGATGAGGGGTCTCCACTTCCCGGCCTCCTGACTCTGAGCTCCCAGCTAGGAACCAGGGAGATGGAGGCTTGGGAGTACAGCTGAGCAGGATCCTACCCTGAAGCCTCCCTTCCCACCCTACTCCACACAGCTGGCTGCCCAGCTCTCCTCAGGCCACACGGCGGTACAGCTTGGGGCACTGCCCGTTTGGAAGTATCCCCTGACTGGGTGAACTCGGCAAATTGCTTCACCATCCTATGCCTCAGTTTCCCTATGTGTATAATGGGAGGATCCTGCTCCCAGACTCAGTGGCCTGCTGTGACCATTAAAAAGTAATGATACAGAAAATGCTCAAAAATCTGCCTGGCACATGGAATCTCATCAGTGGCAGGAACAGGGAGTCGGGGAGGACTCATCACACTTAAAAAAAAAAAATCAGTTATGAAGTACTTAAGACATAAGGAAGGTGAAAAGAATAATGCAGGGAACACCTGTATAGCTATAATCCAGCTGAAGAAATAAAACATTTCCAGAGTTAAAGCCACCTGTCCACCCTCCCTGGCTTGTAAACCCATCCTTCCCATCAAAAAGATGCTGGGATGATTATATCCTGCCGATAGCCTTTTTGAACATCTCCCTGTCTTTACTTGGGCTGAGCTAAGAAGATGTGAGTGTCAGTGTGTCTTGGTCAAGTTCCTGGCAGGCCTCTGAAGGCCATGTCACACTGACCCAGGCCCTGCCCCATGGATACACAAGCTGGGACAGACCAAAGCTAATTGACAGCCAGGAAGAGCCCAGAACTAGAGAGAATTCAGAAATATTCCTCCAATCTCACTGCAGGGGACAGAGCAGGAAGAGCAATGTCCAGTATGCAACACAGGAGAGAAGCCTGGACAGCCACCTCAGGGATCCTGTCACCCACAGGGAGGTGGCAGTGACTCCAACACCTGGGCCCAGCCTCCCTATGCAAGTGACCCAGTTGGGCCTCTCTTGGCAATTTGCAGAAGCTTCTGGGAAGGACGCCAGGAGACGTGAGGCAATTGTCTGCTCCACTGGAGGGAGCTGAGCCTTCTTGTACACAAACAGATCAACAGCCTGTGTTTCTGATGAGTGAACTTGATAAATGACTAAACTGAGGTTGCATGATGGGTACAAACCCAAACTAGAATCGAAACCTAAACCTATAAATAGAACACAGAAAACCCAAGAATAGGATAATCAATAAGATCAACCAGTCCAAGGCACTGGGTAGAACCAATAGCCTGAATCTCCTGACCCTAACCCAAGAAGTTCTCTCTGGGGTCAGTCTGCAGTGGAATCAAATGGAAGGAAGATAGGCTAGAATCATCCCACCAACATCTACTCAACCCCTACTATGATTCAGGCAATGTCCTCGCCTCGGGGTACAGAGTTATAGGACACAGTCCCTTCTCAGAGAATTTATACTCTGGTAGGGAAGACAGAGTTCATAATTATGATAATACGGTTGTGAGATCAAGCTCACATGCATGGTATCAGACGAGGACATGGCACATGTACGTTTTTATGCCTGGTTGGTTGAGCAAAGGCTTCACTGAAACTTTGAGCTGGGCATGCAAACAGGGAGAGGAAACTACAAAGTCACACGGCCAGGTTCCCAAAGGACAGTAGGGGGTGCTGTTGTGGCTCCAGAGCCTCAAGACGGACTCAAGTCTCTGTACTCAAGTATGAGGCAGGATTTAGACCAGGAAGGGCGCCTTTGTCTACACCGATTACTGAGGTGCATTCATGTGGTCTGCCCCGGATATCTTCTCTGAATAATCTTACAGAACAAGTTTGTCACCACGAACACAGCCTTTTGCTCTTCTACTGGCCCTGCTTAGAGGCTAACATTTCAAAAGCAGCCTTATAAAATGCCTACTATGTGCAAAAGCCTTGTTTGGTACTGTTTACTCGACTGGAAGCTCCTTCCCACAAGAGGACCAGGAGCTCCCTGGGTGTGGGAGGCCTGAGTGACATCCCCATCTTCAAAGGCAAGCGCTTGAATTGCCCCCTCCTAAGTCTCATCCTCTCAGCACTGTCTTCAATGCAAATGATCCCCGGCTGTTCCAGAGAAAGGTAGCTGCTTCTCTTCCTATTGGGTCTGAGCTTCTCTCTAGTCCTCACTCCCGGCCTCACCCTGGATCCTCAGGCTCTCTTGATACTGGATGATGAAGTACTCTTGAGTCTGCTGCAGCTTCTTCAGTTCATTCTCTGTGTCCTGCGTCACCAGTCGCAGCTCCTCAAATGTCTGGTTGATCTGAAGGTGTTTCTGGGACATGGTGTCAGCAAGACTTCCAGATGGAGAGGTACCCTGGAGACAGACCGGGAGGAGTGTGCAGGCAGCAGTGAGCTGGGCAGGAACGATGGGAGAACACCTCAGGCCTTAATCCCAAGGAAAAGCCAGTGCTAGCACCTGGGCTGAAACCCTGAAACCTAAATTCTGAATCAGAGGAATTACAAATATTATTTGTGAGAACTGGTGTAGAGTGGGATAAGAGGAGAAACAGGTGACCTGACAGACTAGGGAACCTTCATAAAGCATAGTAGAAACTTCTACTGCAGTTCTGACCTCCGCCACAGTCTCCCAAACAGGGTCCATTTAATTCCCTTCAAAGAGACTGGGACTCGATACGTCCCAGGAGTTACCCTGGTTTTCCTACTAGTGATGATGACCCCTCATTACACTTTCTTTCATTGATCTGACGCCATGAACTGTACTAGGTGCTGAGGACACAGTGGAGAACAAAGCTTTGTGAACCCATATCATCTGTGTCCTCACTCAAGACCTTCTTGTGACTGAAGGAAGAGGGAAGATAGTGAACCTCTCATAGGTGGCACCCTGGAGACCCCAAAACAAAGTTACAGGGGAAGCATCAACAGGTCTTGGATCCAGACATTTAAGTGACCCAGTCTGATCCGTTCCCTCAGCACCTGGCTGAGAGGGGGCTAAGCAGAAATGTTTCTTAAGTAATCTCACCTGAATAGAAACATGACTTTACCCCAAAATTATTCAGTTGGGGGTAAATTATTTTGCACTTGTTCACATTGTTTTGTGGTTGCAACCTCATCAAGGCTAAAAATCAGTTAAGATCAGAGAACAGTCTTCTATTTCTTTTGTGCCCCTTAGGACAATGCTCTGTTTTAAAGACACTAATAGAGGCACACTGAGCTGAGTCATCATTACAAAACCGGGTCCAGAGAGAAGTGGGCAAGAAAGGACTTTCCGCTCCGTTCCCGATACCACTTGGGGCACTCACATTGTTGGCTTCTCGGACCAGCCTCTGTTCATTGTACAGAATGTGCCGGATGCAGCGGACCAGCTCCATGGGGCAGCGGTCATACGTGTTCTGAAAGAATTTAAGAGCAGATATCACTTTTTCACATTCCATGCTATGGGCCTCACCCCACCTTGGAGGAGACTCCTGGAGACACAAGGCTGTGATCATGATTCTGCTCCTCCAGTATCAACGGGGACAAGAAAAGCAGATTGTAGGAAATCCAATTCTAGTTAAGAAGGTAAGATTATTTTATTTCTTGTATCCTAATTTGTCTAAAGTGCTAGGATACCATTTTTGGAAACAGGATAATAAATTTCAAAGAGGCCATATCATCTGGACACCACCTTGATACTCTGAGGACACAATATCACTTATTTAGCATTAGCATCCTGATCAGGGATACGTAACCTGCATCTATCTAATCATAAAAAAACTTCACACAAACTCCAAATGAGGTACATTTGATCTTCAAAAAGTAGAGGAGCTGAGTTATTTTAAAATGTCCAGGTAATGAAAGACAAAGAAAGGTTGAGAAATAGTTCCAGATTAAAGGAAATTCAAGAGACATGACAACTAGATGTAATATGTGATCTTGGGCTGGATCATGGGGGTAAATGCCCTAAAGCAGCGGTCCCCAAATTTTTTAGCACCAGAGACCAGTGCTCCTATGAGAATCTAACGGCTGATGATCTGAGGTGGAGCCGAGGTGGTGAAGCTAGTGCTGGGAGCGGCTGCAAATACAGAGGAAGCTTCACTCACTCGCCTGCTGCTCACCTCCTGCTGTGCGGCATGGTTACTAACAGGCCACGGATCAGTACCAATCCTCGGCCCAGGGGTTGGGGACCTCTGCCATAAAGGGTATTAAGTTAATTGACAAACTGAAAATATAAACATGAGATTACCTAAATTTAACTACCTCAATGTTAAATGTACTAAATATGATAACTGTCCTATAACTGTGTAAGAGAAGGTTCATATTCTTAGAAAATGGACACTGAAGCACTTTGGGGCAAAGGGACATGATGTGTGCAATTTAATCTCAAGTGATGAAAAATGTGTGTGTGGAGAGAGCACATGATGAAGCAAATGTTAACAACCTGGGCATAAGTAGTGGTTCTTTGTATCGCTTACAACTTACTGTGCATTTGAAATCATTCTCAAATGCAAAGTTAAGAAAGGCTACAACCACGAACCAAACAATAAGATCTTCATACAAGTAACATGTAGCTCAACCACTCCGAGCTGAAGAAGAGAAAGCCAATCTCTACAGGAAGTACAAATAACAGACGAGTCCCTCCGAGGCTAGTGAATTAAGTGTGACCCAGAGTTCACACCCACCTGGAGCTGCGTGGCATAGTGCCCCAGCTTGATCTTCAGTAAGAACCCATCTTCCCCCACTTGGTGCTCCGCCTTCTTCTGCAGCTCCTGCACCAGGCCCTCCAGGAGCTGAGTGGCCTTAATGTTCTCCTGTGGATTATCAAGATCTATTGAGTCCCTAGGGGAAAAAAATTACATACATATGTATACATACATGCACATGAGCCTGTACAAATGCAGCCTCAACACATCACATTTTTTCTCTGGCTAATGTGATTTCTGTATAATGCTCACTGCAAATTCTAGGGAAGAGTTCCATTCAAAGTGACTAGATGTCTACATTAATCTATCCTCGACCTTAACTAACTACCTCAAAAGACTCTAGAGTAGTACTTGTTTTTACAACGTACTGCCCTTTCTCCTTCCTCCTGCCGACTTGCTCTGGTGCTTGTGCTATGTGCTTCTTGGAATGAAGGGAAAGGGAAAGTGTTTGTGTACAGTGGAGGAAACAAAGACTCTGATAATTTCCTATTTATAGTTACCCCTCGATGGTGTAAAGGCACAAGGACAAGAATGTTCTACATGTTTTTCCAGCCTTGACTACTTCTATGTGTTGCTAATTTCACAGAGTATTTCTCAAGTAGTAACACGTGAAACATTTATTGCTATTTCTAAGGAGCAATTTGAGGTATTGGAAATGAGATATTAAAACAGAAAATGCCTACAAGATTTAGGACAACACTTACTCTTCCAGTGAACTAGAGAAACCCTTCTATGGACTTCGTATTAATTCAGAGCCATTTAACTGGTGGCAGGGTTTGGGTAGCCTTCCCTCTCTTCCCTCTCTTCCTTCCTTCCTTCCTTCCTTCCTTCCTTCCTTCCTTCCTTCTTTCCTTCCTCCCTCCCCTATTCTCACCACCCCCCCCCCATTCTCAACTCTCTCTCTTTTTAAATAACTTAGGCAACTACTGCTATTGGGCAGTACTAAATTACTCAGCTCACTGAAGAAACCAAACAGCTGTCAGATTGAAATAACATTCAATTACTGCTGCCCAGGTCTGGAGTCAACTAAGAGATCTGGTGGTAGCTAAAAGGCACAGTCATCTCTGACCAACCCCCTGAGGTCAGTTAGCAACTAATTTCAAACAGAAGCACAAACCAGTACAACTAAACACTGATAACAGACTTCATCAAATAATATGCTCAAATCTATACTTGGAGAAGACAGCTGAGAAAGCCAGATTCTAAATGTGTATGCTCTATGTACTAAATAAAATCTATATTAAATAAAGCCTGAAAGGAATGAACTATGGCCCTGTGCTTCTGTCTTGACTGACAATAATACACTTCTTGTCTGAGGAATCCGTTCTTGAGAAGATCAAGTCTCTGAGCAAAACCCATGGAAACCAAGTGATGGTTCTTGTGCTTAATTCTCAGCTTCAAAAAAAATTTTTTTCTTAACATAAACATGGAGAAATGAAGATATTTTTAAATTAAAATCATGTTCTTAAGAAAATCAAAACTAAATAAAATTCCAGACTTATCAGAGTGATCACTTCATAATATCTAACCACTGTGTTGTACTCCTGAAACTAATTAATACTACATGTCACTGTAACTGGGAAAAAATGTTTTTAAACTAAATAAAATTCAGATTTCCCTTAATTATCAACACAAGACTTTTAACGTTCATTCAGTAAGAAGACTACATGGGAAACCTACTAAATGAAAACATAAATCAACAGAAACTTCCTACTAACTTTTTTTCTAAGCTCTCCCTACTATTAAAACAGAAAAAAAAAAAGGAAATGGAAACGCACTGAGCAAGGTGCAATTGACATGCTCACAATTAGCTCCTTTTTTTCCTCAGTTAATTACATGAGACTGAGTTTAATTGCCTAAATTGCTTAGGAAATTGCCTTCCTTTGGTGCTACTTCTGGAGAGAAATCTGTTACTAACTGCACGATTGTAATTATTCCAAGACAGCGTTACTGACAGGTATACAGCCTTCCTCAAACAGTAGCAAGAAGGCTGTCTCCTCCTGGTTCTGTCAAAGAGAACCCCCCACTCACAATGGCGACCTGACGTATCTGAAAAGTATGTCCGATCTGACTGACAGAGTGATAACCAACCAGCGCGTTCCCAGACCCTGAGCAGAGCAGCATACGGCCTGCTGCCTGGCGTGCAATAAGGCCGATTAAAAAGCTTTGTTATCAGTCTACTGCACTGTATTAACTCTAAAAGAATTTAAAAACAAAATATCCCCTGAATCTATAAACAGTAACTTGAAAAGAAAAATAAGGATGCTTTCTAAATCTGCCACCAAGATGTAATTATTGTTAATATTTAGGTGTGTCATCGTTTAGTTGTGTGTATGTGTGTGTACACATTACATATAAATTTAAAAACACCAATGCGTCTATTGTTAAATTTGTCAACAATACATTTTATTAAATTATGTGCACAGGCCCACCTTATCTGCCCCATTCAGCACTAAGTTCTACATAGACAAGGGCTTCAATTTTTTCATATGAGCTCTACCTCCTACAACACTGCTAGGGACCCTGTAGGCACTCAAAACACATTTGTTAATTCTTTTTTTATGAGTAGCAATGCTCCAATGTTTTTAGGCAGAATTAACTATTAAAGGAAAGAAATCCTATTTAAAAAAATCCCAAGAGTCCTTCCATTTTCCTAAAACCTAAGATGAGATAAAATAGCTTTTCCTAACTCACATAATTTTTCTTTAAACGTACAAGTTTTGGAGTCTCCATCCTATTATCTTTCCAATCAAACTTCGATATGCTTGTGCTTCATGATCTGATGGAGAAAACCATCCACTTACCACGCTTGGCTTTCAATCCACTGGGATAAATAATGGCGCACCTCAATGGGGAAATGCTGGCCGTACAATGCTTGCATCTGGTGAAGGGCATCTCCCTGCAGCTGCTGGGCTTGGATCCACACAGCCATCTCTATAATCTGCTAAACAAACAGTCAGTGGTTTGGGTGGGTTTCCCCCCACCCCTTTTAAATCCACTAGAGTTAATATTCACATAATTATAAAAGCTAAAATAAATGCTTTTAAGTGTTTTTGGATTGACTGAAGATCAGTATTTTGGAACTGAATTTTAGCTTTGGAATGTTTTCAGAATGTAGATGTTCAGTGCAGCCATGGAAAGCTTTATAACTGGGTCTGTGAAGCTCCAATGATAAAATGCACTGAATTCCTATAAGCAAAAGGGCAAAACCACATTAAAAGAACTGCCTATAGCACCATAGACATTTTCTTAACTTTTGTTCTACACTTGAAACAAAGGTAAGTAGCATTTCAACAAAAATGATAAATAAGTAGCACAGGGATTTTTTTTTTTAGTCGCTTGTTTTAGATTTGGTATTTTGAGTTTTAAGAAATACAATAAACACTAACATTTTGAAAATGATCCAGTAAAAGAAAAGTGAAAATATTTAAAGCATGGGTCGAGTCCTATGTATTACCACTAGTTACCTAAGCACACATAGGACACAGTTTTATCTGGAAAAATACCTCAAGGTTCACCTTCTAAGTTATTGCTAAGGAATTTATGAAGCGATGTTATGTTAATTATAGCCTTTAAAAATCTCCCTGACATAAAAACAATACATCCCACCTCAAAGTCAGAAACAAAAACCATTACATTCCCATAGTGGGCAGGTTTTTAAAATAAGCTTTTGATTTCTGAAAAATGATTTTATAAAACTAGCACGATGCCTTCTCTGACTCACCTGAGAATTTTCAATTCATTTGGCAGAAACTCTCTGGGCTTAACCAGATTGCGGCAGCAACGTTACTTTCATCTCCACAGAAGGGACTAAACCAAACCTTGCTCTAACACTCTGACCCACAATGTACAATTTGGTGTTAGGCAGGGCTATCCTGGATCCCATCCACAACAACTTGGCCACTGGTTTGCACAGTTCTCCCAAGAGCTATGCTCCAGTCAGAGTCCAGTGAATTAGACCTTGATTTTGCTGAACGCCAGGGACTACACGTGTGTTAGGAAACAAAACTCCTGTCTCAGTTTGTTGTGTTCCGATCACGTAACTCTGAGCTATTTATGGGACGAGTCAGTTAGCCAGCAATGAGGTGTGGGGCAAGTGCCAGTTACCTATTTTAGACTTGTGCAATGCTATAGAACACTTGAGAAGTGTATAGTTTTAGTTAGGGCTTTGGGGTATTAAGACTGATAGATCACCCGAGATACCAAATTTCAATGGCTGAGAGTTTACTAGGAGAAAGACTGGGATCAAAGAGCCACCTCCAGAAACAATTCCATGTTATAATCAAACATCTGGAACACATTTAATTATACAATGTAATTTTTAATCAAATATATCAAATCCCAAGACTTTGGAAACTTGGAATAGATACCAAAGCATGTTTTATTGGATAAAAGGTAAAGGAATGGATAGATGAACAGATGGATGAAGGCGCTTAGGCTTTTATGTGTATGGTAGAACAGAAAAGGAATGAAAAAAAGAATACAGGTATTAAAAATAACGACTCTTTTAGTAGTAAGGAATTGGTAAGGAATGGTCCTTAATGAATGTTTGAATAATACCAACAGACAGAAAAGTTATCCTGCATCCTGCATTCATTAACTGAATTGACCCAAGAGACAAAAGAAGGAAAATTGTGGGAAAACTTTTCTCCCCTCAGAGACTCCGTCTCAATTTACCCAAATAAAATAGCAATCTGGTCACTATACTCAGTCTGCTTTAGTTTCCTTCATATCATTTATCACTTCCTGACGTTTCATCACATATCTGTTTACTGTCCTCACAGGAGGATGAAATCACCATGAACATAATGACTTTGTTTTGTTTGCTGTTCCTTCTCCTGGGCCTAGAACAGTGCCTGGCACATAAGCAGTCAGTAAAAATTTTTTGTTGCATAAATAAATGTGTACACACAATTTAATCAAATCAATCAGCTCTTTTCAAATTATTATGGAACAAGGTATCAGGATGGAATACTAAGGTAATACATTGAAACAGATTTTATCATTTGGATGATTTCATAATTTGGATGAGTCTATATTGACGATGGTCTATTTATCCCTTAATAACATATACCACAATTTGTAATTTTTCCTATTAATTTTTCTTGATTTGTTTTTGTTTATCTTCTGAGCTCTCAACAGGAAGTGAAGGGAACATATTTATTCACTACTGTGTTCCCAGTGCCTTGTACAGTGGCTTGCCATGGTAAGTAGTCAATAAACATTTGTTGAGTGATTAAATACATCCCAAATATTTGGTAAATATTTCACATGTCATGCTGGCTGAGCATATTATAGTAGCCTGTTCTTGTTTTAAGGAAGACTACGGTGATATGCCATCTATGTGGGGGTACTATATAAACACCACACTATTTTGTCTTACATTTTATATTAATTCTTAATTTTTATCAAAGAATGGGATGCTGAACTCTTAGAATTGGTCAGAATATTTTTATAGCTCTAAATATGAATATATAATAATTATTTTCTAAAATGCCATTTGAAGAATAATAGCTGGTAAATATAAGGTAGCAACCACCTTATTTTGATAAATACAACATACTTTAATTCTACTACATTGAAAGGCTTTGACATTTGACATATGTAACTGGAAAACAGATTTTACCTACTACTAGTCAAAAATGTGAAATAAAAAACACACTAAATAATACAGAATCATTTTTGTTTTGCTTTTTAACTAAGAACTATAAATACATGGAATATGAGAGGACTTACTGAGATTATCATGTAACAATTTAAATATGTGATTTAGGGAGAAAAACACTTGTATCAATAAAATTTAGACTCTAAGTAGTGCTTTTCTTCATATAATAAAACTCTTCATGCCCATTATTAGGCTACGCCTGCCTGCACCTGCTATAAGCTGATTCCTTACCCTTTCTCACCAGTCTTTATCCTGTCATCAAATAGTATTCCAAATATGCACTGACTGCACCTCTGTCCTCAGTACATGCTCTCTTCTGCTTATTTACAGGCAGTTCCATCTTCGATGCATGATGTTCTGATAAGGGAAATGGTTTGTATCTTTGGTAAACCATCACAGGGGCTTCTCTAAGGACTGGAAAATAGATTTGCAATCTTATTTTTAGCCAAAGATGAGAACTATTTGAGCATTGCTCAGTTAGGCATAGTATTCATAAGCATTCCAAACAACCCAAATAGCCTGGGATACAGAATATTGTACTTTCTGAAAGGATAAGGTATCTACATTGACCTTATGTATCTGGTTGTGTCCTAGGAGTCCTGAATAAAGCAGACCCTTGGGCACTTTAAAACCTTTGAAAGGGTTTCAAAGTCTAATAAATAGCTCATAATGTGTAAGCATATTGAAAACCATAAAAAAATAAATGTTCACTAACATAAATAAGTGATATGAGTGGGTGGGATTTAGGGGTAATATTGTCTCAATAATAAATACCTCTTTATTAGGTGCTTTCCCTTGTAAAGATAAAATATAAACCTCTGTAAAGAAAAACTTCACTCCCTCTGAAGACTTCTAAAACATTTTGGCCAAGGTCGTGCCATGGCCAAACTGTGGTTGGCGGGGAAATAACCAGTATATGACAACTGAAGGCTCTCAATGCAAATGGGCAAACTGAGTGAATGAATTCTAGTTTGGGGCAGGATGGGGGAAGTGAAAATGTGTGCAGGGATTTATTTGCTGGATTCATGTGTACAATGTAAAGCATTTTATAATTCCTATCCTCCATCCTACCACTACCACGCCATCCCATCCCATGCTAAGGCCAGAGAGTCTAAAACGAGGTTAAAGTTCTAAAGATAATGGCAAACTCATCTGAATAGAGTTATTCAAGATTTAACCTCTTAAACCACTCTGTGCTTCAGTTTCTTTTTTTTATTTTTTTCAAATGAGAATAATGGCACTTAACATCCCTCAGGGGGTTGCTGTAAGAGCGAGTTAATATATGTAAATGTTTAAGATCGTGCCTGGCTCATAGTAAGTGGTCAATATTATTCTGATTTTTACAACATTAAACTTAAAAGGTGGCTTCCTTCTCCCCATCTCCAGTTTTAACTTAACTTCAACAAACTACACCTTTTCAAAGTCAATCCTCCACAACTGAGCTCTTTGCTCACCTTTCTCCTTAACCAATATTCTGCAGTACAAACTTAACTTTCCTTTTAAAAGATGGTACAGTCTTCCCATTTTTAATCCATTTCACTGGCACAAATGATGGATGAGAAAGGGTGGAGGGTGGTGAAAAGGCACTGGGAGGATGTTCTCACCTCACCTCTGAATGAAAAAACTGAGAATTGTGAGGGGTGGTAAAACAAGAGCAAGACTGCCATAGATACAGTAAGTCTTCACTTAATGTCAATTGGTTCTACGGCTTTAAGCGAAATGATGTTAATGAAACCAATTTAACTATAGGCTAATTGATATAAAAAAGAGTTATTAAGTTCCTATAGCATCTCATCAATATTATAACGAAACAACAGTGAATGAAATGACCTGCTGTATACTAGACTTAAGGGAAAAAAAAAAGAATCTTGTTCCTTCCAAGGACACATCTGACTCCAACTAATTAAAATGGAAATTATTAGCAACAAATATTTTGATTCATTTAATAAGTAAAAATAATTTCAGAAATAAGATTGAAAAATGAATTAAAATAACATTTATTATTACTATCATTTACTGAACACTTAGCTATAATATTTATTACAATAAATGTTTTTATGAATCTACTCCTCTAATCCTCACAAAACCGTAGGAGGTAGGCACTATTATTATCCCCAGCTTACAAATGAGAAAACTGAGGCTCAGCAAATTAAATAGAGTTGTAAAATGGTATAAGAACTTTGGAAAACAATCTGGCAGTTCTTCAAAAGGTTAAACATGGAATTACAATATGACCCAGCAGTTCCACTCCTTAGTACATGCCTGAGAACTGAAAACATATTTCTACAAAAACTTGTATACAAATATCCATAGCAGCATTATTCATAACAGCCAAAAAAAAAAAAAAGAAATAATCCAAATGTCCATCAATGGATGAATAAATAATATGCATGTAAATGGAAAAATGGGTAAAATGGAATATTATTCAGACATAAAAAGAAATAAAGTACTGACACATGACACAACATGGATGAACCTTGAAAACATTATGCTAAGTGAAAGAGGCCAGACACAAAAGGCCACACATACTCTAAATTCCATTTATATGAAATGTCCAGAATAGGCAAACCTCTAGGGGCAAAGTAGATTGACTGCTGGTTGCCAAGGGCTGGAGAAGTGGGAAGTGACTTTTAACGTGATGGGTTTCTTTTTGGGGTGAAATACTTGCCCCAGGTCTCACACTACTGAGGGGCACCATCTGGGCTGGGTCTGGGCAGTCAGTAACATGCTCCCTTTGTCTTGAGGACTTTTGGTGGTTGATTATATGATTTTTTGTACTTTGTTGTATGTTTGCTATATTTCATGATTTAAAGAAAGAAAAAGGCTAAGAAATTAGAATAAGAAACCTAACACTGCAAGGCTGTGATTTAGGCAAAGACTCGGTCTAGCTCCTTTGCTGGAAAGTATAAGGCAAGGAACCAGGATTCAAAACTATTATCCATATCAGCACCATTTAATGACTACAGAACTTTGGATAAAATATAAAGAGCAAGTTCCCCAGTTGTGTCAATGGCGATACTAGTACATCTATTCAGTGGTGGTAGTTATCGAGTAGTAGGAACTTGGAGGGACAGAAACATTAAATAGTAGTAATAAAAGATTGAGACTTTGCTTGTATTAAAATTGGCCAAATACCAAGATAGAAGGTTAGAGTAAAACTTTCCCATTTAGAAGTAGGTCAATAACAGAGCCAGCTGCTCTTAAAAAAATTTCTAAACACTACTTTGTGAGTAATCAGGAAGGCAATTCTCTAACAAAATCAGATTATTAAACAGATGGGAAGAGAACAGAAAGAATAAAAATATTTGGCTTATAAAGAAACAAGGAAAAATTTGCCCAGGCAACATCGAGATGATAATATTCTGGGAAAACAATCAGTCATAAATCTTTACATCCAGCCAAAACATTACATATTATTTCGTGAAGCAGAGAAAGCAAATGAAGGAGGGAGAAGGGAAGGTAGACAGGAGGGAAGTGAGGGAAGGTAGGAAAACTATTTGCTTAATCAGTGGGTTATCATATATTTAAAACCTCACCTAAATATATCTTGGTCAAAAACACAGAATCTCAAAAATAAGGAGATTAGACTCAGAAGGATCATTGTAGCTGCTAAAACCATTAAGTGATGCTTGTTGGGAACAGGATATTCACACAGCGTCAAAGTAGTACCGCACATGTTGCTATTGTTCGCAAAGGGAAAAAGGTACATTTTCAGTGGAAAAAGCTGGCAAACAACACCTTAACCAAGCAATTAAACATTCCCAATCATGGGACAAACGGACATTTTATGTCTCCAGATGTGATACACTCAAAAGAATAGACAAACCAAATGTTTTACCCATACTCATGAAGAAACAATTAGACAAATCTAAACTGTGAGACTCTAATGAAAGACAGAAAACTGTGGAACTATTTTAAGTTAAAGGAAATTAAAAGGACATGATAACTACCTACAGCATAAATTAAAAAAAAAAAAAACAAAAAACCTACAGCTCTAAAAGACTACTAGGACAATTAAATAAGAAAAAATTTTAATTTAAATATCGACTATATCTTGGGTATTATTGTATCAATATTAAATTTCTTAAGAATGGTTGAAGATACATAGGAGAATGATTTTGTTCTGGGTAAATATATACTCAACTATTTAAGGGTAAAGTCATGATGTCTGCTACCTATTTTCAAAGGGAGAAGGAGAGGGAGGTGTTACCTAAATGTAAAAATTGTGAGCAATTGGTCTACCTAGGCAAAGTGTATGTGAGTGTTCATGGTTCTATCCTTTCAATTTTTCAGTAATTAAAAAAGATTAATCAAAATTAAGGGCAAAAATTCCAAATAAGAAAAAAAGTAATGAAAGTAGAGGTTTGACTCTCATCTTGAAATTGTCCCTGGCGGTACATAAAAATCTGGACTTCTCAGACTCTGTGCTGCAGCTGGTAGGATGCTGTCATACAAGATAGGTTCCCTCCTGCCACATGGGCCTGCAGCTTGAATGCATGTGCGTTATCATTCTTTCTGTGTCGAAATCCATTTAGCAACTTGAACAACCCATTTAGGAAGACGCTACATCACTACCACTCCCCAGATAAGAAAAACATTTGCTGTAGCCCATAATGGCCATCTGCATTATGCAAAAGTAAGAAATGATTTGAGGCTGTCATGTTGACCTATGTCAGCCTCAGAATTTCTAATGAAGGTTAACCTCTCTACCCATTTTATACCACTAATCAAGAGCAACTAATTCATCTTAGAATATGTTTCTTGTACAGTGTAAATCCTTAGTTCAGGAAATCAAAATTCCTCAGCCACTAAAATATACTGAGTTTCCATACCATTCAAATGAAAGAGAATCTTTTCTCTCTTGTTAAGTTTTTTCCTTTAAAAAATAAAAGCAATTTATTAATAAATCTATACACATTCTTCATATTTTCCCCATTGAAGATCACAACCTTCCTCTTAATTGAGAATTATAGTATTAAGTTTCCACCTAGCAAAATTCATTTGAAGGGCACCTTACACTAGGCTAACTCCCAAGGACAACCATTAGTCAGATATAATATACAATAGTGAGGAACTAGTAATAACCTAAATATCCAAAATAGGAGAATAAACTAGAACATTTTAATTTGATGGAATATAGTGCAACAATTTAAAATTTAAAGGCTATGTAGACACATTTTTAAAATGTATATAGAAAGAATGGTAAATGAAAAGGTACACAATATATATGCTGGAGGACAAATACCAGAGACAGGTCAAAGAGAACTGCAAACGGTTGTTACATTTTGGTTAAGAAGTTTTGGTACAAATTTTTGAAAAGTTTTTTTTATTAACTTTTGTTTAGAATGTAAAACTTGAAATATAAATTTAATAGTCATGGGCAATTGGTACAACTCACTATCTCCCTCAGGAACCACACATCAAAGAACATGCAAAAGACACAGGAAGAAATATTTCCCATGACAGTGCCAGATTATGGCACTTTCTTACAAATTAGGTCATCCTGATTGAAGTAGAACATGAAATAGTAAAAATTCAGAATTATAAAGTTTTTTAAAAAAATAAATGCAATTCCATTATTTTCAAATATATAGCACTGCTTTAACTATTAATAGCTAAACTTAATTTGTAATTCTGACATCTATTTATGTAATATTTTATTTAAAGGCTTTCAAATGCCTTGTACCCAATAACTATTCATATTATTTTGTTTAATAAACCTTTCTTCTTGAAATAGTATAAAGGTAAATGGCACAAAAATATATTTTGAAGTATTTTTTTTGAAGTCCAGAAGAAACAAAAAATGTTTATGTAGAAAAGAGTAGATGAAATAAGATGAACAAAACTTTGGTAATTTTTGAACTTGAGTGATGCATCTACAGGAATTCATAATCTACTATTCTCTCTTATTTTGTGTGTGTTTGAAAATGTTCCTACCAAACACTAAGAATACTAAAAGGAAAAACAAAAGGTAAACTAGAACTGAGACCAGGTTGAAGACAACTGAACATGGAGGTAATGAAGTTTAAATTTAGGTTTTATTGTGATTTCTGAAAGAAATGTGGAAAATAGGGAAAAAAAGACTATTTGGGAAAGTCATATTTCAAGACAATAAATAGTACTTAGGGTCATATTTGGCTCTTTTAATCTTCGATATGACAAAGTGACTGGTCTCTGTAGTCTCGTACCAATTTTAAATAGAATGAATTGCACAGAAAATCCTCACAGCAGTACAAGAATTCCTTTTCAAAAACTACACTTTCCTTACCCCTAATGACACACCTGAATAAAACCGGCCTACAAGAAAGTCCTTGATAGTTCCAGGGTAACAATGCAGGGCCGCCAGAAGGCTACAGTTACAAGGTCAGATCCCACAAAGCCTTAGCCACTGGTTAACTTTGCTCCTAATTCAAAGGCCAACAGAACTGAGGGGAAAAAAATCTTCCTGCTTTGTTGATATGAACTTATTTTGTGCCCAGAACGTATATCTAAAGCCACAGCAAGGTTTATATTCCCTCTTGGATTCTTCACTATCTCAGAAAGGTTGAACAGATCGGGCCAGTTTCTAAGAACAGAAAGGCAACCCTGTATGGCAATCATGCTAAGGATGCCCTGAGATAATTCTCCCTGGTTTGCACTCCACATCTTTTATGTACATCAGCACCAGCGCTCACCCAACAATCTCTACTCTCAATAGAAAACCTGGGGAAAAGACCAAACAACACTAGAAATGCACACCTATCTACTGAACCCAAACCAAGTGCAGAAGAATATAGTATTTCCCCCCTCTTTTCAGGTAGCTGTGTCCTCTGCCTTTACCATCATAATCTACTTCATTTTTGCTCACAGTTATTTGAACATAAATCCTTTCAAAAATCAAAATAGAAAATGAATCTAAATATGTTTTGGTTAAAATAATGGAAGACTAAAATCTTCTTTCTTAAAAGAGAGAAATGCCTCATCAGCTAGTTCCTTTGTCTGCTCTTTGGATGATCTGCCATTTGTGAAGCCCAAATGCAGCTTTTTGAAGATAATGCCAACGTGTGGGGTAGAACACTCACTGTTTAAGTAAAACGAGTCCTGCAGAAAAGATGAGTCTAACAATGGGTAGCAGGAGCTAAGAAATTCATTCTAATTCTGAGATGAAATAACACTTAAATAAGAGCTCATTGTGTCTTAGAAAATCAAAATGGTCCCTTGGGAGAAAAAAAGTTATCCAGTATAAGAAATAATAATGATATCAGGACATTCAACATTAAGCTGAATCAAAACTGTGCACAAAGTAACATTTACCACAGCATCAATACTGGAAATTTGCAATAAAATACAATTATTTTTGCTAAAACAATCTTTTTCTGGAAACGGGTTCTCTCTCATTCTATATGTGCTGAGATAGCTACACACAATTTAGTACCGTGAACTTGAGTGCATGTTACTACAACGTGCAACAGATGCACTGAAAAAACCCCACCTCTCAACTAACTGCTTTGGCCCCAAGACATCAGCCAGGATAACGGCAGAGCTCTTGTGTCTATGCTCGGTCGCAGGCTGCACCGTTACAGGAAGAAGCTAAGAGCAGCGATTTCCTTCCAAAAGGTCAGCTGCTTCAGACAGACCAAACAGAAAGCAGTTGATTCTTGCCAACTTCCCCTCCTGCTTCTGCAGCGTGTACGCAATAGCATCTGGTTTCCAGTAAAGCTCCAAAGAAAAACAAAACAAATGTGAGACCCACAACCTATGCAATGTCAAGTGTCTCACTTGACTAAATCGAAGACAAAAAGCTCACATGAAGCTGCACTTTTTAAGCAGCAGTGGAACTGTAAAGAACCACCAGATTCGCTGTGGACTTAAGTATGAGGGGAAAGACCATCCTAGACTTTACACTAATCCTCCAGAAGTCTTTCCCTAAAAATATAATGGCATTTTGGCTATCATAAATATGACAACGTGTAAGGTCCCTAGCTGATTGATATAAAAGTGAATCTTTAGCTTTCTTCTTCTGAAACTGAAGTCAAATCATCATCTAACATGCTAAGGCACTGGCCGGGTTCAATACTGATAATCAGCAAAAGCAAATATACAGTGATTATATAGTTTCTTAAATTAGACATGGAGAAAAAACTGTATAACGAAGAACAAAAAAAGAGGAAGAGGACATAAAATATGATTTTAAATCTTCTTTAGGAAGTAACCCTAAAGTAGTTACAGAATAATACTGGATACACACCCAGCCCCCAAAGAAACAACGCGTAGACTTCTTTAAATTAGGTGAGCATCTATGCATTCACTTTTCCTAGGGACAACAAAATTAGATCCCTTTGACTATAAAAGTGAAGAATGAAGGAAAAATAAAGAATTTTTAAGTTTTCTCAGCCAGATTGGCTCCTGGTTTAGCTATCTACATAAGACTTACAAGAAAATGTGACAGTCCTTCAGAAGGGCTCCTGCAGCATGTCATAGGGTTCTATGTGGTTTCTAACTCGTTAGTTTCAGGTTGTGGTGGCAACAGAGACATCAGGCTTTTTGTGAGACAAGCTCCTGTTCTAAAGATTCTATGCTTTGATGATGGAAAGTATGCAACCCACTCTGTGACTACCCCATTTGAAAGGAAGACAGTTTGGGGTTCAAGGAAAAACATTAGTTGGTTATATATGCTAAACTAACAACTGCTGCCCACACTAGCAACTGTTTCACATTGGAAACAAAATAAACTATTACATTTTCAAGTCTTTCCTATACATAATCACCAAACATTACATAACAGTAAAGGAATTAGCACAGAAAGTAGAAAAAAGAGGGTACTAGCAGTCGTAATAGTAATAACAGTAACGGTAGTAATAACAAACATTCAAGGAGTTCTCACGATGTCATGAACTCATGCACAGTTATATGCTCTTTACCTGTGCCCTCATTTAATCCTTTGATTATTTTGTGTGAGTTTATTATCTTTGTTCTCTAGTTGAGGAAACAGGCTTAAGGGTTAGGAAATTTGCCCAAAGTCCTGCAGCAAGGAAGTGAAAGAACTGGGATTAGAACCTAGGCTGTGTCCACTCCTGGGCACATGCTCTCACCCCCAGTAGTCTATTTCTTAAAACCCCTCACTGAATGAAATGAGTTTTTCCAGATGACACCTGTGGTTTACGACTGCTTTATGATAAAAGCTACACACAAAGTACAACTCACAAGGAGATACAAAAAATTATTTGACAATCCAAAAATGCTTTCCCTAAAGGTCAGAGAACATCAAGATGACAACCCTTCAAATGACCGAAGAAAGTCATATTAGGGGTTTGGTGGTTCGCCTTCACGCCGCTAAATCAATCAGAAGTCGGCTAAAAACTTTAGATTGTAAAAGGGAGTGGGAGGAGAATAACGAGAACAGGTTTGGGGGTGAGTAACTTTCCAATGAGGCCAAAACCTAGATCCTGACCACTTGTGGTCAGAATTAACATTGTGACATTTCCTATAAGTCCAGTGAGTGGCTGGTTACGGTCGTTACATTTGCTCCCAAATTCCTTATTGGGTTTCCATTAGCTACACTATTATCCATCATTAATATTTACCAGAGAACATCCTAAGCCCGGGTTTCCTGGTGGCAGAAAACATTTCTCACTGAGGACAAGAATTATTAATACAATCGAGAAAACAACTTTTAAAATAATCCTACTGAGTAAGATAGGATAGTAAAGATACTGAGTAAGTTGTCACCTGGGTTACTGTTCACATTTCACCAATAACTAAACACCAACTTTCCTAATGCTGACGTGCATATGGAGTTACAGACCAGGTATAAACGATAAATTCTGTGATAGCTGATCAACACTAATAAGAAAAACACAAAAATAACCATGTTACTGTGCACAACACTTATATCCTACGTCTTTTATCATTTTGATCATCCCAGTTTTAAAAGGTGGAATAACTTAACTTTCTGGAATTACAATGTGTCCAACACTCTGGGCATAAGAACCAAAGCAATTTTGAGTCGCTTGTTGCTCAACAACTACATTGTAAGTTATCCCAGGGCAGGAACCATATCTCATTCATTTTGATTCCCTCAACACAGGACATGGTACATGACAGATGTTCAATAATTGTGTGTTAAATTAAATACAATTTTTGTGGACCTCTGTGTTACAAAAAGTACCTAAATTGGGGGAAATGGCTGGTAGGTCAGTTATTTCCTTAAGATGTTATTTTTAACACTGGGAGGTCATTAACTTGAATCCTTATTACAGGAATAATGGGACTGAATCATACTTGATAGAAACTGTGACGGAGGTTTTGACTCATCATTGCGGCTAATCAAGGTAAATATAATCGCAAGTTGTATCACTCCATAAACATCGTGACAAGTTTGTAAAATAGAGCTAACACCTCACTGCAGCAATCTCAAAGAGGAGAATTACATGAAATGCGATGATGCTTACATGAGCTAAAATTCCAAAGAAAGGTTTTTCTTTATGCAAACGAAACTGGTTTTTCTTCTTCCTTTAATTATGTCTCAAGAAAGAAGCTGAGTATAAACGAAGAGCACAATGTTTATCAACAATTCACTCCTTCTGTTACCCTGTGCACACCAAATACAATCCAGAAAGATTTATTATTGTGCCAAAACAAGAGGATGAGGTCTATATCCAGAATGGAGATTAATGTTGGAAGGATGACTCAGGGCTAATGGCATCGGTCTGGTAGACGCTGAACCTATTTTTCATCCGATAGTTCTTCAGCTACAGAGTCGAATGCCACCTCAGGAAGGAATTTCAGAAAATATAGTCACACTTGACTACAGACTATTTTTTATTCAAGAAGTATTTCCATGTAGCAAAGTAAGTTTAGCAAATGAAAATAGAGTCTTGAATCACTATGGATGTCCCCTACCCTTGCCAAAAATGACAAGCTGCTTGCTCAAAACTGTCACTAATTAGCAGCTGCTGCTGTAAAGAAAACCAAAATAAGTGCCAATAAAAGCATACTGAACTGAAAGGGGGCCTATGACAAGGAATGGGAAATGTGAGGATCTATTTGTGACTAGTAAACTTTCTAAATGCTGCCAACTAAATGTGGGAGACCAGGGGGCAGGGCGATAACGGCGACAGATGTCCCTTCATATGTAAAGAGGACGGACTTAGAAGAGTCTCCTAGCGTCTGGAAAGGCACACAAATCCCAGGGCACTGAGGTTACTCAATTCCACTGCAGCCATTTCCACCTCTCCAACAGGAACTCATCTTGGTTTGGGGAGTAATTTCTTCATTGTCAATACTGTCTCTGGCATACTACCACCTGCATTTTCACACATCATAAAAACCAAACTTTAAAAATGCTTTTTGTGTTCTAATGGCTTCGGCCCAAACTCTTATGGTTGAATCTAGTTGTTGACCCTTCGCTTTACAGGTTGAAAAAATAGATCAAGGGAAGCAGAAGTGATCTGTCCTGTGTCAGTGAGCAGGGGATCCAGTGGTACAAAATCACTTGACTGTTCAGTATGAGGCTCTAAAATCACTCAGATTAAGATCCTGCTTGAAGTCTAAATTGCATGGACTACTTTTCAAATCATTCTCCAAGGTTCTCCCTCTCTTCTTCTCTTTGCTTCTTAACCATTCAGATATCCCAGTATAATTCTCTTTTTTCCTCAACAAGGGTAGACTGATAGAAAGCCATTACTATTTTATTTATATTTGGACCACAGGGTCAGGTTGTCTCTGTGGCAACTACTCAGAAAAATGAGAGTGAGAAAGAAAAAAAATAAGGGATGAAGGGTAGGAGGAACAGAGGGAGGGAGGGAAGAAGAAAGTGAAAATGGAAAAACAGAGAAAATAAACAAGCATGAGCATATAATTTCTTAATGAAGCTGCAGTCTAAACCTCTTTTGTACCTGCTGTTCCCTTGTGTAATGTTTGTCTTAATGTCTGTATAAACAATTATAACAATGTACCAGTAATTTTCCAGTTCACAATCAGGCTATAAGAACAATTTGCTTTATGAAACACGGAGAAAGACTAATCTCTGATATTACAGTCAGTGCAGGTTTATCAGCAAGACTTGAAGGAGATAAGCCTACTGACATACAGATTAGAAATCACATTTTCAGATCTTTAATAACCCCCTAGCGGTCTGCAACAAGCTGTTGAATTAACTTGTCTTTAGATACTTACTGTGCATGCATTGCTTGCTAGGTCAGGTACAAAGCAAAACTAGAAATCCAGCCGGGAGGAAATTGTCAAGTCTCTAAGCAAAAGGGTCATATTTAAAAAAAAAAAATTTAAAGGGACAAAATTATATAATTCCACTTACATGAGGTACCTAGAGGAGTAAAATTTACATAGAGAGAAAGAAGAAGGGTGGTTGCCAGGGGCTGGGGGACAGGAGAGTGAGAATTATTGCTTAAGGGGTACAGTTTCAGTCTGGGATGATAAAAAAGTTCTGGAGATAGATGGTGGTGATGGTTGCATGACACTGTGAATGTACTTAATGGTACAGAATTGCACACTAAAAATGGTTAAAACAGTGTAAACAAAATTTTAATGGGGGAAAAAGCCAATTCTTGCCTACTGAACTCATATATTTAACTCTGAAATCCAAAGGAAACAGAGAATCGGCTTTTCCTTCTCCTTTCTTTCGCAGTAAAAGGCATACTGAGGGTTGACGTCTTGGAATACACCCTCTTTATTGAGATTAAAAAGCAATAAATGGAATCAAGGTATCTTCAACACCAACCAATGCTTATTACCAGAGATTAGTATCTGCCCATCATAAACAAAGGTACATGAATTAATCCTCTCACAGAAACGGTACTTAGTTAATGTATACTTACTGAGCACCTGTTACATGCCAAGCTCTGTTCCAGGTACTGAGGACGTAGCAGTGAACAAGAGAGACATGCTTTTTATGAACTTAGGCTCTAGATTCTAATATTAAATACTTAAAAGTTTAAATAAATACAGCCTATGCTATACTTTCTCATTTTTGCTTTTAATTTTCTTCTTTTTATTTCCGTTGTTGGAAAAGGATACCTACCACTTGACTATTATAGAACTGTACAGGTGAACTGTACAAAGTCTGTACATTCAAACCAATATTCGGAAAAAGGTTTTCAAAGCATCTCAACAAAATCAGACTAACAAGGGTGATGGCTGACTTTGTGAAAGGCCTGCCAATGTGAAAGCAATTTCTGATGAAACCTCAACATCTGTTCATCCCTGCTGAAAGTTGATCATCTTTATGGAGCTTTAGTAAGTGCAAAACAAATCAGGTCTAATCGAGGATTCCACGGTTAAGAACATTTCAGTATGGTATTAGTCCAGCTTTTCTCCACGATATAGTTTTATATAGAGGTTAACTTTCATGCTTGGTACAATCAAATCAAATCAATTATCTTTCAGAGATGATTTGCAGATTCAATCCACAAGGTACTAAAAAATAAAGCATAGTTAAAAACTCACAACAGGACTTGAGTTTCCACCCACCAATGCATAGCAGCACAAGGTGGTATGTGGCTAGCAAACATTTAGTCTCTTCTTTTTCCCATAGAATAAAATATGGGTCAGAGTCTACTCAAACAAGAAATACCATCACAGTAAAAAACTAGGTATAACAAAAATATTTTAAATACTTGAAAATGCGCCATTTGTTTCTCAAGTCAACACAACAATATCTTATTCAATATAATGAATATAATGCACTTTAAAACAAGATTCAGACTCCTTGGAGCACAACAACTTTTGCATATGCTCTTAAATGTTCGTTTAAGAAAATATTTTAAATATTCTAACATAGGTTGTCATATTAGAAACAAATATTTTTACTTTATGGAAATAATCCTCAATTTTATTAAAGAATTAATAATATTCAATAAAGTATATATCAGGATGTTTTAAGTGTTAGAATTAGCCTACTTTTGGTACCACACTAAAATAAAGGGGTTCCAGAAGCCCGCCTAGTACTCAAAGCTATTCAACATTTTATTAATCATTAAAAGCCAACTAATTTGGCTTAGATGTCAACCAATATTCAAAGTAACACAGAAGTTTTACCCATTTCTTCAAAGATTCCTTCTAGAATCAGAGATCGTAAGAGACCATTAAGATAAACTAAATAAGCAGGCAGGCTTTAGGATGAAGGGTTTAGGCATTACTTAGATTACCTAGGTTCCATAATCTCTCTAACCAAGTCAGCCAGCTGAAGCTCTGTTTGTTCAGTCTTCCACACATAGTTGCACTTATCACCCCATCTATAAAGAACTAAAAATTGCACCCCTCCCTTAGGTACCTCTTAAGACTAAACTAACATTAGAAGAAATGAAAAATGTGAAAGGAAAAATTTCATCTGTAACTAGAAGTTCCCAAATTTCAAGCATAAATTATAAATGTACCATAAAAACGAATAGTCACTAAGACCAAAAGATGAACACATTTTCTAGACAAACTCAGTTTCACACACACACGCACACACACCAAAGCAAAACAAATTAACAAAAACTCTGCCTAAAAGTGATTTGATAGTTGAGTAATACCTAAAAAATAATGGGTTGTTTTACTTCCAGATTTTAAGCAAGGTCATACAGGTGACAATGTAGGCTGATTCATCAAAGTTCAATACCCAGGCCCTTGCACCTTGCAACCTCTTCTTGTACCCTCTTTCCAGCCACCTTCCAAATAGAATGTTTCATAATCCATTTGCATGTTTGTCGTTTGGAACATGGAACATTTTCTCAAAGAAATGAAGTTATAAAGAGATGAAGAGTTCCTAGGTAAGCCCCAAAACCTCAGTGGATATACAATCCTACAAAATCTAATCATTCTTTATAATTTTGTTTCTAAAGAAAAAGATGTTAGAATTTCTAATCAGAAATACCATTAATAACAAATGCTCCTATTCTTGTGGGTTCCCTGTCCTGGCTCCCAAACAGCACCAGTGGGAGAAGTCTTCCTCTCAAGAAAAGGGAAGGACCTCCGAGGACATGGATGATGCTTCAACCAGGCCTTGGTGCAGCAGTTCCCAAAACAGGGAGTGCGTGCACGTGTGTGTATGCGTGTGTATGTGTTCAGGAATGCTGTCTGGTGGGAATTGAGGGGTGTCATTTTCTTCAGGTAAGAGCAGCTTCTGCTTGCTTACAGAGCCATGGCTTCAGTTCTCAGAAGGCAAGAGTCCCTGTTTGAATCTAAGTTATTTATAAGCTAGATGTTAAAGTAGGAGATAGCTATACTTTATTTCTATAGAAAGCCTATAACTGCACTGTCCAATGTGACAGCCACTAGCTGTATGTGCTACAAGGCACCTGAAATGTGGCCAGTGTCACTGAGAAATTGAGTTTTTAAGTTTTATTTCATTTAAATTAACTTAAATGTAAAATTAAAAACTAATGCTCAATTAAGTTATTGGAAAATTTTCAAGTATATTTGGAACAATTTGGGTATGTGAAATCTACTTTATCGGATGATAGAGATTTTCTGAAATCTGAACATGTATTTCTAGTGAAAATTTTGCATCCAAATTAGATATACTTAACACAGAAAAGGAATGTAAAATATCTCTTTAATAGTTTTTCTATTAATTGTATGTTGAAATGATATTTTTATATACTTGGCTAAAGGACAAATGTTATTAAAATTTATTTCATCTGTTTCTTTTTATTTTTTTAAGGTAGCTACTATAAAATTACATTTATATTTGTAATGGATAGTGCTTATCTATAATACTTTATATATTTCCTATATAACTTTTGTTTATAGTTTTCTAGTTTATATATGTCTTACTTGTAACTTTTATAACTTTCCCTCTACATTTTGCTTAGAGGAAAATTTTTTTGAAAGTGATCTTAAGCTTTTAAATTAATTAAAATTTAAAAATATATGTAGTCTTACTGTACTTACTGAATTAGCATAAAACTACACCATTTTGAGTTGTATTTGCACAGAGTATTGTTTTTAAAAATTGTTATTCTGTTAATCTTTATAAAAAGATATATTTAAGAAGACTAGATCTAGTAATTCTTTAATGGAACTACTAGTGATTATCTACCAGTTGTTCAAAGAATGTGAAATTCATTTTGATTCATATTAAAAATATATCCTAATGCATATTGCAAAGGAAGTTCATGCAAATTATTGCCTCCAAAAAATTTTTAATGATCTAAATTAAATATTCAATAATTAAAACAAGGTGGTATATTCAGAAACATCCTGATCTATGGAACAGAATAGACAAGAAACAGATCTGAACATGGAGAAGGACTTAATATGTAATAATGATGGACTTTCATATTAGCGGGGAAAAAAGAGGGAGCTGGAAGAAATGGTGCGTTTTTATTTTTAAATAACCGGCTGGCCACTTGGAATTGATTTAGATTGAAACTGTTAATATATGTAAAATATTGAACTCAGTGCTTGGCACACAGTGAGTGATCAATAAATATAAATTATTGTTATTTTTAGGAAAACAAAGCTACATTTCCACCTCATTTCTTACATAGAAATAGATTCCCAGTAAATTGAGAGACTGAATGCAAAAATAAATAAATAGATAAATAGATAAATAAAAATAAAACCATGAAATAATCTAAAAGAAAATAAAAAATGAAAATTTAACAATCTTTGGGTATGGATGGTTTTATAAGCATGCATTAATAGCAAGATCAGAGAAGAAAAGACTGCTAGATTAGACTACCTAAAAATTTAACATTTTTATACTGCAGAAAATACTACACAAAGCTGAAAGTCAAAAAGGAAGTCAAAAAAGAAGAAACTGGGAGGAAATTACTTATAATATGTAAAACAAAAAGATCTTTGGGAAAACTCAAATACCTATAATAGAAAAAAAGGCAAATTATATAAAAAGGTAAATTACAAAAAGGAAACAAAATGGCCAATAAACATGTGAAACACTGTCCAAACTTGCTAGAAATCAAAGAAATACAAACAAATGTGAGAGGTTAGCGAAGATATAAAGGCTGTCAATACTCAGTTATAGAGGATGTGGGGAAATGGCCATCCCTTCATGCACTAGTTATTGGTAGGCACATCAGCTGGGATAGTGTTTTTGGAGAGCAGTTGGCGCTATCTATTCAAATGACTCAGCAACTCCACTTTTAGAACTTACATTAAGGAAACAGCCTGGTAAATATGAAAAAATCCACTCAGCCCAAGGATCTACACCATGGTGATGTTTATAAAAGTAAAAAACCAGAAACAACCTAAATATCCATAAATAGATTAACTAAATTATGAGAGGGCTATACAATGAACACAGATCTTAAAATGTTAAAGTAGACTAATATTTATTAAGTTTCTGGGGAAAACAAGTTCCTCCTGAGCCCCAAATAACATTATCAGACTAGAGGTTTGTATTAACTGTAAATTTGGATTATTTGTTATCTCATCTCCATATTCCCTAACCCCATTACCTGTGTTAATGGGGAGTTGGTTGTTTATATTAGGGCCTTGGAACTAGAGACCATGAAACTCCCAAAGTATAAGCAAAATTTTATGTTTATATATATTTTATTGGGAGGAGAGTTAATGGTTTCATCAAAGTCTCAAAAGGTCCCCTAATCCCCAAATGGTTAAGAACCACTGGCATATATAGTTTAACAGGTCAAGCAAGGTGTTGTCTAATTTTGCCTTAAAAAGCATATGTGAGGGGAAAAAGCATATGTGATTATACAGCCCATTCATTCACTAGTCAGCAAAGACTTAGTATTTACCAAGTCTTACCTTGATTGGTAGCCAAATTACCACAAAATCTTGGAATACATTTCTTTACATATTTTGGAAGCATTCTACACACACACACACACACACACACACACACACACACACACACACACCCTTAAAAAGCCTTCTAGCAGCTATGAGACAAAAAGCTGATCAAAATGTTTCAAACAAAATTAACTTAACTTCTGAAAGAAGTAATTTTTTTACAGTCGTTGAGTCTTACATACATTTGAGCTTCTTTAAGAAATGACCTTAATAGTTATGGACCAGAAAAAGACATCTTTGTGAGGACAGCCAAATTCTCAGTCAGATAAATACTAGAACAAAAAACAAGTAACTAGGTTTAAATAAAGAGAGAAATAAAATGTGTTGTATAATTTGACTGATGCCATATTATAAAATATATGATGCTAAATTTGAGGTCCCAAATTTACAAGACTTATAAAAATGCCATGGTTTGATGAAAATAAGTTAGACACATATAAGAAGAAACTGGTCTAATGTCACAATATCACAGTGATAAAAACAGATTACAGGAACTACAAATGAACTGAAACAATAGAAAAACATACTTTGAATTAAATGAGATTATCACATTTTCAGGAGGCAGAAGAGTAAGAAGTGATAAGCAAGAAGAACCTTAAAATCAAAAGGATTTATTGATGAAGACATACTGGGAAATATATGTTTATGTCTTTATTTTCAATACATGAAAATATTTATCTTAATTTGAATTAACTATGTATTTAGGTTTTAAAAGCACTTAAAAGATACTACAGGATTTCTTTATGTTTTATTGTTCTCAAAACTGACAAAATAAGATTCTGTTACAGTAAATTTCATTACAATAAATTACAAGGCATAATCTAGATTAAGGTAGATTTTTACTGAGATGAATTTTACATATAATAAGTAGGTCTGCTGGGCTCAAAAATATTTATTTTTAAGACTATAATTTTATTTGTTGCAAAGTGATAAGACCTAAATAGCCAAACTCCAGAATTCTCCGAAAACATCAACTTGTAATTTATTTTCATTTCTTTTCTTCTTTAAACTCCTTAAAATGTTAAAATGCTTTTAAACACTGAAGCTAATTACAAGGAAACTATTTAACATAAATTTAATTAAGGCAGAACACAAGCCTCTTGTTTTAACAATGACATATACCCAAAAGAAAGTATCATTCGCTAGAGATTTCCTTTACTAGATATTCCCAGATGAATATCATATAAACAATTAGAGAAGTCATTAAGCATGACTAATGGAATTATAAGAAAAATAAATCCATAAACCTAGCAACCTTTGTAAGTATCATGAAAGAGAAAGCAGTACAAAAGCAATGCAGAAAGTATACTGAAATGATACAATGTTAAGAGTTGTAAGAAGTTAAAATAAACTAGATCAAAATTTTTTAAAGTCAAAATACCACACACACCTTCAATATGAAATGAATGGTAACTTAGTGGAGCACATAAACAAGTAAAATGATATAGTTTCTTTATTATATTCATTAAATATAATTTTCCATCAGCTTATACATAAAAATATGAAGCATTCCACCAAGTATAGGAAATAAGTGCTCAAGTTCAAATTATTTTAACTCTGAAAACGCTGAATACAATTAGAATGATTTTAATATAGTTCTTCAACAAAAGGTGTCTTATAACCATACCAAATAAGTATGCCATGTCAAATATATTTAACACAAACATCACAAACTACTCATTTTTCTGCTCCTGAAAAGGAAATTCTAACTGAAAACAAAAACAGGTTTCTCATTCTAAGATCAACACCATTGAAAAAATTAGTTCCCCCATCAAGCTTTACTGAGATATAACTGACATACAACATTTTGGAAATTTAAGGTGCACAAAGTGATGAACTTTATTTAGGTATATATTACAAAATGGTTACACAATAAGGTTAGTTAACACATCCATCAACTCACATAGTTACCACTTTTGTTGTGGTGAGAACTTTAAAGAGCTACTCTCTTAGCAACTTTAAAATATATAACACAGTATGGTTAACTAGAGGCACCAAACTTCTGTTTGTGCCCTTTGACCACCTTCACCTATACCTCCATCTTTGGCAACCACCAATCTGCTGCTTCTATGAGTTCGTTTTTTTTTTTAGATCTACATTTAAGTGAGATCATACAGTATTTGTCTTTGTCTGACTTATTTCACTTAGCATAATGCCCTTAAGGTTTATCTATGTTGTCACAAATGGCAGGATTTCCTCTTTTATGGCTGAATAACATATATACGTTTATATATGTGATAAAAATATATATAGAAGGGATAAATATATATAATTTTAAAATGGAATAATACTCCATTTTGTATATATAAATAAAAAGGAATATATATCACATATTATTTATCCATTCACTAAAAACAAGCTGTTTCTTGATTACAAAGGTATTTCCTATTCATTATTACCTGTTTATTATAAAATATGAGAAGATACTAGAAAGCGTGCACAGACACACATCCAGAATCCCATGATCCAGAAGAAATCTTTTTCCAAAGCCTATTATTCTTTTTTTCAAGCACGACTGCATGTGATTGTTTTCTAATTTGCTTTTTCATTTAGTAATACACTGTGAACTTTAGCTAAGTCATTAAATTGTGTTTTATAACATAATTTGAAATGGCTAAACAGTTTCCATTGTATGGAAATTCAATTAAGTTCATTCATCCTCTAACACTGAACACGGAAGTTATTTCCAATTTCTTGCTATTTTAAATAACACTATGAGGATTATCCTTGTATACAAATCTTTGAACACATTTCAGATGATGTCATCTAATTGGAACTGTTAGGTCAAAGGGTACACACATTTTTAAAGCTCTTCAAAAAAAGCACCAATTTACATTCTGATCAATGAGTAAAGTATGGGTTTCCCTACCTTCCTAAGCAATACTGTTTTTAATTTTTCAACATTATTAGTCCTTATAAATCTGTTCACTGAAAAAATTTATATCATTGTTTTTATTTGCATTTCTTAATTTCTAGTGCAGCCGAACAAAATTTTACATAATTATTGGCCATCTGTATGTTTCTTTTGTTCATTTTCTCATTACGAGAACCATCCTTTTCTTATTACTTGTATATATTCTTTATAAATTGAAAATATTAATCCATAGCCTTTTGTCATATATATTAAAATATTTTTCTTATTTTGTCATTTACCTTTTGTTTCTGGCATCTAGGGCATAAAAAAGTTTTTAATATTTATGTATTTATATATATATATTTCTTTTATGTGTTGTTTCATAAAAGACACTGTTTTAAGTTTGTCCTGTTAGAATTTACCAATATAACTGGAATGTAATGCTAAATCTTGTCAAAACTAGACCACTCACGTTAGGGTAATAAAAATCCAAAACTATAAATTTTAACAATGTCACATTTCTAAAACAAAATTTAAAATGTGTGCTTAAGGTAATAAGTTATCTTACTTAAGGACCCATTCCTTTAAACTTATGTGCTTTGCTCTGGTGTTGCAAAATCAAAGATTTATGCTTCATCACCAACTCAGCATGTTAACAGTAGCCATGTCATTCAGGAAGCCAAATATTTTCCATTTTGTTTGGATACCTTCAGCAGTTAAGGAAGAAAGCCAATCTCTTTTCACATTATAGTGAATTTAGTATTTTTACATGAAAATTAAACTTACTGCAAGATAAACTCATCTTTAAAATATGTTTAGGATAAGCTTCAGAGTTTTCATTTATCATTACATAATTGAAACAATAACAACATAAAAATAAGAAATATTTGCATTGCATCTTTATATATTAGACCCTCCATACATTTTGGAGTAAGGCTCTACAATGTCCAATTCTCACTATAATTCTCCCTCACTTTCTATCAGACACAGAAAAAAAAATCCTCAAAACATAACCCCACAGGGTGAACTGACTATTTCATTTTGTAAAGAGCTGTATGTTTCTGTAGATCTCGTTTGCTATTTTTCTCAAGCCTAAAAGATTACCAAAAGATTTTTAGAAACATTAAACAAAACGAAAAAATAGAATTAGCCTAATTTCTGAGAGAACTTTTTACCTAGTTTAAGCTATGAATGAATATACTATAGAACGCTATAGTATAAAGTTGATAAATTCCAAAATTCCAATTTTTAGTGCTTCAAAAGATTAAGTGCTCAACATTTTCTTTTTACAAATGCTACAATGGCATTTGTGAAGGTAGCTTATTTAAAATATTTCTTCCAAGTTGGATTTTTAAATCTCATTCTTTACCAAAACAGTGATTGGCCACCAGCTACAGGCTCTGAATTTTAGACAACACAAAATAGTTTTTCACAAACTCTAATTTACTCTCACCTAAGGGGTGGAAAACCCCATTGAAAGCTTTTAAAACTCAGCAGACATAGGAACAAAAAAAAAAGCTTTAATTGTAGGATCTCACTGACATAAACATAAGGAAATTCTGAGTTATAGATACTTCACATTAAGCTTTTTCCACTGACACTGTAACTTCTGTCAACATTCAAAGAAAATTCAACCCTGGTCAAAGGTGGCAGGTTTGACAATCCTGAAAGTGAACATCCTCTGTTTATTTGAACTAGTTTACACTCTCTGCTCAGGGAACTCAAGTTTTTCTCATCCCTGACTTGATAGCTCAAATGCAAATCACTACATTTTAGGCTTGTGAATTGCATCTCCAAGATTTCACTTCACAATCCACCACCAAGGAAAAATGGTGAGAGAAAATAGGCATCGGATAGAAAAAGGAATACATTTCTGAGACTAGTTTCTACTGGCTCTTGCATACCTCTAACTACACAATAATTCATTCAGTTACCTTTTTCCCTAAAATTAAAATCTTAAGTCTCGATTTCAGAAATCACAATTAGTAGCTCTAAAAAGCTTTTTAAAAGCAAGAATAGGATGTTAATCTCTTCAAAATAAAGTTGTAAACAAAATGAGCCAGATACTTGCATCCTCAGTCAACAAACAGGTATGTCACATGCCACCGTGGCACAAAAGGTCCTTTTGTTTGTAAATAGAGCCAAGAAGACAGCTTAAAGCTCTTCTCCTGTGACATGTATGGTACTGCTAAGAAAAGAACAACAAAGGACAACCTATCATTAAAATTAAGACTTTCTGTTTTAATATAATTTCTACCATGAATATACAGATTAGTTGAAAAGATACTTATCATCACCTTCATAAACAAAAAGAATTCCAAATATATTATAAAATTTTTTCTTTACAGGAAAAACAAGTCTGTTTGGGAACACAAGCCTTAAAGAAATCACTGTCTTATTGCAAAGTTCCAGTTGCCTGCACTCCTTTGCAGTGCAAGGGTTAGGAATGCAGCCTCTGGAATCAGCATGGCCTGGATCTGGATCCAGCTCTGTCAGTAAGAGCAATGTGACCTTGGACAAGTTACTTAACTTCTCTGTGGTCATTTCTTCATCTTTCATCTGAGGATAATACCCACCCCTCTGAGGATCATGAGTTAAAACATGGCAAGAGCTTATTACATGGTCTGCTTGGCACTGTAAGTGGACTGTGTTAGGTATTATTTTTATTACTTTCTACTTTAGGCTTTGGCAATAATTTAATGAATTTTCTGATCAGTTTTTAAAAGATGGCATAATGATAATTATAGAGATAATTACTATATCTTCCCAGATGAACCTATGGTAAGCAGGGCTATAGATCAGAGTGGTAAACAGTCCTTTTTAATACAAACCAGGGATGTGGCTGTTACTGGTAACTTCGGCTTGATTTCCCATATGCAAAAAAATCCCCTACCAGGGAAAAACAAGCAGTATTAGAAAACACTTGGGTTTGTCCTGTTATCATTGCAGGGTAAAGCCAAATTCACTTTTACTAGCCTGATGGGCATTGAAAATATTAGTCACCAAATTAATCCCAACAAATAGCAATAATTGATTGGCTCACTGATGTATTTCCCCTTGTCTTCCCCAACCTTTCTCTAACGAGTCAGAGAGGAAAGTTTTCATATTTTCTGAGAATCTCATTACTGCTCTCAAACCATACTCTATATCTTAGTATAATTAAAAAATGAGTCAGCACAAGCACTTCAAAAAAACTAGTGGTGCATAGAATATGGAGATATTGCTCTTCATAATAGAAATCTGGGAAAATAAAAAGAGTTAGTCAGAGTGCCAGAGGCAATGGAAGAATAAATGGAGAGTGGGTACTGGAGTAGATTTTGCAAGCTAGCTTTCAAAAGATGAATAAATGCTCTTTACCAGTCAATATATGTATTGTTTATCTTAATAGTATTATAATACATGGGAGACAGATGTAATTATTATGAATAAACCCAAAGAAGAACATGTCTACTATGTGACAAAATAAATTCTGCTTTCTTGAATATTGGGGGGAAATGGAAGGTCAAGATACTCTATGTATTAAACTCATTTGCAAATTACAAAACGTATAACTGAATAACATGCTAATGAGGCACTACCTTTAGTAATGTGAAAATTTAGGAGAGATAAGCTGCCCCTAAACTGCAAACATAATTGAATTCCAATTTCATTAGAAGTCTATTTAGTCATTACATTTCTTAGAATAAAATTAGTCAAAGGCCCAGCAAAGGCCACTTGCGTCTGTCACTGAAACAATACTATTACACGCTCCTTTCAAGGATATACTTCTCAAGGCTCCGTATAACTCAGACTTCAACAGATTTATATAAGCGGTAACCTACCACGTGAAAATTACACAGGAGGGTCAAGGGAAAGTTTTGTGGCTCAGGGTGATTGCTCCTAAGTTCTGCCACCGTACCCTAAATTCCTCCTTGTTCTTGTTTAACTCCTCCCTGACATTGGCATGGCTTTTAGGTGAGGTCAGAAAAACTGCTACAGTCACTACTAAATACGTTGGGTTCTATATTATATAAACCTGTGGCAACTCCTCTTTGAAGGTTGATATTCAAGACTGCACATAACATGTTTCAACTCTTGTTGTACGTTTTCTAGGTACCTGGGAGGAAACAGATGGCAGCAGCCCCATTTTTCTGTTAATTGTGCCTTTGTTGTTGTTGCTGTTATTGTTTTGTTGTTGTTGTTGTTGTTGTTATTGTTTTAGGATTTCTTCCAAGGTTGCTAAACCTTGAAGAGATGTGGGGAAAGATTCAGGAATGCCTTGCCTTCCCAATTGTATATTCAGGCTGGGCTGAGTAAAGCTGTCATGAAGCAGGTGACTGGGTCACAGACAAACCACATGGCATCTGACGCTTGTCTTTATGTTTCAAATTATAATGTGACACAATGAGAAGGTTAACATGTGGACCTAATTTTGAAAATACAAACAGGAAGCACCCCCACCCCAATATTACCATTAAAAAAAAAAGGAAACCAAACCTCAAAGATACCTTCCAAGGAAGTCATGGGTGTGACCAAAACTAACAAAAGTAATGAAGCGTCATCTAAAACCCTGAAACCAACAAAAGTGAGGGTCTCATTCAACCAACTAAAAAATTAACACCTATAAATTACTCCTCTCTTTGATTAGGAAAAATAGCATAGACTTAAGATATGTAAAAACTTCTCCAAACTGGCTTATGTTTTAGTAGTAAAGGATCATCATTAATAAGAAAACATCCAGTGCCAACATTCTACTTAAAATAAAGACATGATAATTAAGACTAAACACAATTTTCAAAAGAAAAAATTTTTATCACTGTGATGCTCAAGATTTAAATGTACAAAAAAACTGCCTGATCAATGGAAACTAGATTGTTAAATCTGACTTTCTTATTCCCAGAAATAAGCATAAAACTCTTGTGTTTCCAACATTGCAGGGGAAAAAATACTTCTGATTTTAGAGTAGTTCTGTTAACAAAGCTCAAATTTAAAGAAAAATTTTTTTTCCTGTAAATACCACACAAAATTGGGGACAGTGATACTTTAGAGCTAACTTTTAAACATTATTTTTATTAAGAAGTTCCAGAATCAAAGTATTTTGATACTTTATTATGCAGGAAAGGGATATTTTTCTGAAGAGCTCAGTAACCTGGAATTGTCAGATAACTTTAAAATAAGTTTCAAATACTCAAAACAAATTAATTTAAAAAGAGAGGTTTTTGCTCCCTTTTGTAGGAATCATGTGATAATCTACACTCTTTTAACAGAAGCAAACAATGTGTCACTGGTAGAACATCCAGAAATCTGAGAAAACTTTATGAACACATACATGTTTGTAGGGCACTAGAATAAGCTTCCTTTGATTCTACCTTCAACCTGCAATCTAATCTTGAGCATATATTTACCTACTCATAACATCCTCCTTTTGTGTGTGTGTGCTTTTTATTTCAACATTTTCCTTTTGTTAGACTACCTGTATTATCTACATACACAAAAACAAGCCAAAGGAACCACCACAAGCATATTCATAAATAAACCTAACACAAATCACAAATAATTTAAATAAACTTGAAAAAAATTGACATAAGTACCAAAAAAACAATAAAGGACACCTTTTACTAGTCTTGATGTGGTTTTTGCATATGTAATTAAAATTTTTTAAATCAAATGAGAGCAAGGAAATGTAGATGAAATGAGAAGTTGGAGCACAATAGGAAGTGCTGACCAAAATATTTATGTTGTAACGCTCCAAACAATGATAGCACTGTTTTCCCCTTCTATCATATATATCATGAAGAAACATTTCTACCTTGAATTTCTTAACACAACCCGTATCAATATCCTGTTAGCAAAAATGTGAATACTGAAAAAGCAAGAACTAGTGAGAAGGTGGGATAATTTATTTAGTTGGGTATACAGCTAAAAGATTTTCCGCAGAGTATAACTCCGAGTTATGCAATAACCAAATGCTGGTGATAGAAATCAACTCGTTTTTCTGATGTTTTGCGTTTTTAAAAATAGATCTCTTCATTCTTTCCTTATGTCTCAACCAGGTACTTGAAATGTTCATCTTCCAAAGGCTACAGAAAACAAGTAATCTACTAGATAACACTTACCTGACCAAAAATGTGGTGCTGTTTTAAACACAACAGACATCACAAACTATCGCATAGTAAATTTCTCTGAAAATCAGCAGCCCCTTTCCAATTTATGGTATCAATTCTAACAGCTGTGACCTTTCATGAGATGGAAATTGGTACCAAAACAAACAAAAAACGTAAAACCTTAAAATAAGCCTTCAAATGGTAGAATCCATTTGAAATTATCAGAACTGATCCAATGTTCATAGTATTACAAAATAAAATTAGAAAAACATGAAAGGCATGCTAAATAAAATACATCCTCTTCTAAGAACTGTAGCAAATGACTATAAACAATATGAACAAACGAACAAGAACAGAAGAATGTTTAGCAAAGAGGCAAAGTTTTACTAATTGAACAATAACAAAATTATTTGAGACAATACACTCAACAGGTGAAAGCTTATTATGGCCTAGAAGGCTATCCAACCACTCTGGAAATTTAAGATGCAAGTGCATGATAAGCAGCATTTGAAGACTGAGGAAACGATATAAGCTCAGTTTAATAATTTGGTGACACACTAGCCCTTTCAAGGGGCATTCCTTGAGGACATTCCACAGACAACTTATGATGAGGTTGCATTTGGACAAAGATCTACCATTTCACTGTGCTTTGGGAAGAGCAGTATCAGAGAGAGTCCTCAGACTGACATTTCAATCCCTGAACTACCGTGCAAACTGAGCAGGCCACTTACTCCACCTACTTGGACCTCAGTTTCCTCATTTGTACAATAAACAAATGTAGCATAACTGCTGGGATCCTTTCCAAATCTAACATTCTACGATCCGCTTTTAGCACTATTTATTCAATACAAAGCCATGACAGATCACAGGGGACAAGAAGAAAGAAGAACGAGGCATGGCTCTTCTGGAAAGAGAGGATCACTATCTCTTTTTGCCTTTAAAATTCTTGTGGCTGTCATTAATCTCATCTTCCTGAAAGCTGGTACTTGTTTTTCTTCTTTGCCTTTTCCATCACTCCTGGCTACAAGTGTTTGCAATCGCCTCTTGCTCCACACAAGTTTTCCTCTTTGATCAGCCTGACCATCTTGCCAGATTCCTTTAGCCTCAGACCAGCTTTTGAGACACACAACTCCCCTTTCCTCCAACTCTCTATAGCTACCCCCGACACCAGGAGCACTTTTTGACTCTTTATCCTGGGCTAGGAAAAAAAAAAAAAGAACACGGTGCATCCCACTGCTACATGCACGAGCCGAGGGCCTGGCGGGTCCTGATGTGGGGTCCCGCACTCAGAGCCTTATCGAAATGTTCCTATTTGTTGCCTTGACTCCTTATAAGGCACTCTTTTCCCTGGAGCTCTTGCTAGTACCCCCCCACCTCACCCTACCGTGCACCCCCAGGCTCACCCCATGCCCCGGGAGTCGCAGATACCTCTTTTGAAAGAAGGAAAAGCAAGGAGACGGCGCGGGGGGGCGGCTATTCAGATCTGCACCCCCAAAGTGTGAGCGGCCGCGAGCAGCCCCCCGCCCCGTGGCTCTCAGGGGCAGGGCGCCGGGGTCCCTCCGCGCCCCTCCTCAGACCCACGCGCCCCGCCTGGTACTCCACACCTTCCGCCGGCCGCGGCCTCTGCAGAATGCGGGTCCCGCGTCCCGGTCCCCGGTCCCCGGTCCCCGCAGCGCCCCTCGCCCAGGCGCAGCGGCCGCGGCCGCCTCCCTGCCCGGGAGCGATGGCGGCGGCGCGGCCCTGCCGGGCGTCCGGGCGGCGGGGGCGCGGGGCCCCGCCCGGGGACGGGCTCCCCGGCCTCTCGCCGCCACCCCGGGCCCCGAGCCCGGGGCCGGCCCCGCAGCGCCTACCTCGTCCGGCGCGTCGGGGGCGCCGGGGGCTGCGTCTCGGCCGCCCGCTCTGTGGCCCGCTCCGTCCCCCCGGCCGGGCCGCCGCGCGGACTCGCCTGCACAGGGTGCCCGCCCGCGGTGGGTGACGGCTGCAGCCGCGACTCGCCTCCTCGCGCCGGGGCCCACGGGGGCGCGCGCGCCGCTCGCGCGCGGAGCCCCGGGCGCGCGCGCCGCTTCCTGGTTCCGCCCGCGCGCGCCCCGCGGGCCCCTCGCACCCCCTCCGCGGCCGCCCCGGAGGAGCCCGGGTCCGGCCGCGCGCAGCCCCTGCTCGCCGAGGTGCCCGCGTCCCCCCCGCGCTCAGCTCCGCAGCCCGGCCCCGCGGGCCGCGAGCCCGGCCTGCCCTTCTTGGAACGGGTCGACCACCCACCTAGCAGGGTGCGGGCGCCTGGCCGGCCACTGTGGTCGCACGAGTTGCCCACCCCACCCCACCCCACCCCCCGCTTTCGCCTCCCGCCCACCTCCCTTCCCCCGGGGCTGAGGCCCGCGTTCTGGGTCCCGTCCCTCCCAAACCGAGGTCAGAAGTCCGCTCCCGGCCCATCAATAATTATCCCGGGTTTGCTCCCTGGAGGGCGTTTCAGCCAGGGCTCCTGCTGCTTACCACCCAGATGGCAGAAAGCCTAGATGAACATGGCAGGAGTTACATTCGCCCAGGCCCACTGGACCCATCCACTGTTTCAGAGGGAATCAATGGGGCCAGGGGTGTCTGAGATCATTTCCCTCCCAGGGCAATCTTGCTAGCTCCCACCAGTCAGAGGTGGGAGAGGGGCTGACTGCTCTATCCCAAGAAGGAAGAATAAGCAGAGTCACCTCTGTAGGATCCAGGTGAAAGAGGTGCCTGAGACCCTTTTCCATGTAATGGGGAGGGAGTGCCATGCCTGAGGAGGCAACCTGAGTCACCCGCTCTCCTCTCCTCTGGCTACATCTGTGGAGCTGGTAGATGGTTTCCCTGGCAACCCTCCAGGGGCCAGCACCAAAGCAAGGCATGTCAGATCTCCAGAACCCCAGCTGCAGGTGCAGAAGAAGGACCCCACACATACACCCACAGTGTCCCTTTCCTAGAGTCTGAAAATCTTCACATCCCAAGACGATCAAGATCTGCAAGGCCCCAAGTTGTCTTGTAACCTCCCTTTGGCAGGTCTTCCCAGCAGCCTTCCCTTCACCTCCAGAATAACACAAGCCACAAAGATCTTTGTGTCTGTGGCTGATCACAAAGTCCTCCCTGACCCAGGCTCCTGCTTCTGTTCCACACTCTGGGCCAACACCTGGCACAGTGCTTTGCACAGAATAGGTGCAGGGAGCTTGGAGGCTGGAGCAGGACAAGCCTGAGCAGGAAGCTGGATGGAATCACCAGTCCTGAGCTCTCTGGCAGCCCCTCCGACAGTCACTGTCCATGATGTTTCGACACTTAGACATACCATATTTCTCTTTCTTGTAAGTCTTCATACTTGCACACAGGCTGTTCCCTCTGGCTGGAATGTCTTCCTGTCCTCTTGATATCTGCCCTTCGGTGACACCTGCTCCAGGTAGTACAAACCTGTTTCCCACCCCCACGTACATGTCTTTATTATGCTACCTCTCCTGTTGAAGGTCTATTTGTTTACTTGTCTCTCTGCCCCCAATGGCAGACATAGAATCCCAGTCCTCCTAAAACTTCCACCCCGTACCCAGCCCAGAGCAGACACCCAACAAACATTTGAGGAACAAACCCTATGCTCTAGGAATGGAAATGGAAAGCAGGAGAACTTCATAGTAATAAGAGCACAGAATCTAAAATCAGGCGCATTGTCAACTCCTTGAGCCATGTAATCTTGAGCAAGCTTTCTGCCTCGATTTCCACACTGTAATATAGCGATAGTAGTAGGAACTACCTCCTTGTCTTGTGATGAGAATTAAGTAAGTTAATACATATAAAATGCTCCCAACACTGTAAAGCACCATAGAGCTGTTAACTAGCACTACTACTTCTAGTAACAGCTGAGATTTACACCCCCTTCATAGGACTGGTCAGAGCCAGGACTCAGTCCAGCTGCCTCAGCTGCTCCGCCGCAGAGTGCTAATTTGAATGCTCTAGAAGGTGGGGCAGGGACAGTTCCTTATTCTTCATCGACTAGTACATCTCTGACTGACCACTAGGCACCAAGCTAGTCCTGGCTGGCTGTGAGCACAGACATAAAGGACAGAATGTTCTGGGTGATTACCTCAGCAAAACAAAAATGTTGTCAATCTGAGATAGGAAGGAGGGTCCAACATCTATCTACCTCTCCCTATTTGCCAATTCAGATGAAATGAGACCCTTTTCTCCTGGGCTTCAGGGACGTAGTCCCATAAGTTGAGGAGACATCAGACTGAGAAATGACACACAAGGAGTCCAAGGAAGAAAAATTGAACAGGATCCAGAAAGACCCCACAGAGAGCCCACTTAGAAAGGCCCCAGAGGCATACTTGCAGACGCAGAGATATCCACAGGAGAGAGTTGGTGTCATCTCCCGGTTCATGCTGGCCTGACTCAGGAGAAAAAGTCCCTTGGTGGAGAGCCTGGAAGTCTGGTGGGCAGCCTTGTTCATACCTCTGACCTACTCTCAACCAGCTTGACTCCAGCTTCTCTCCCTCGCTCTCATGGACAAGCATGTGGCTGCCACAGAATACAGATCTTCACGTCCTCTCCCAGCCCTGCCCAGCCACAGGGAGATCTTGAGGCCATTTACTGGAAACATAATTGAAACCACAACCATAACACTCTCTAGCCAGACACCCACACTCTTCTAGCTTCCATCTCCAGACCTCTCTGGACCCCAGCAATCAGGTTGGCCCTGGAGGACCACTGGCCACACAGTAGCCAAGGAAGGATACCGGCAGGAACTTCCATTCTTCCGTAGAAGTATGATTCCTCTCTACTAAGTCAGTTCAGGCTTCAGGAGCCATAGGGAGGAGGCATCGGATACTCAGCAGACAGGAAAGTGGAGACTCCAGGTCTCCAGGGCATCAGTCGGGAGGTTTGGCACAGACAGTGGTTCAGGAGGTGCTCCATGGGTGCGAGGGCATACTTCTACCAGAGTATGGGCAGTGAAAGCAGCTGAGTTACACAGTTAGGTCTGGTTGCAAATCCCGCTCTGCCAAATTACCATCTGTGTGACCTTAGTCAAAGTACTTCACTCCTCTGGGGGCCTTGGTTTCTCTCATGTATAAGTCATAGGAACTAAAGTCTAGGATATGTTTGTAAATGCCTAGGATCTTTCTGGAAGTGCATGTAAGACCCTAGTAACTGTGTTTGCCTCTGCAGAGGGGACTTGGGGGACAGGAAAAGAGACTAACTTGTACCATATATCCTTTTGAATCTTTTGAATTTTGTGCCACATGCTGTACTACCTATTAAAACATTAAGGAAATGAAGATTTTTAAAAAGAAAAAGGAGAGAGCATGTTTATGAAAGTCACTAAGATCATGCATAGCTTGAGGAAGGTACTCGATAAATGAACATTTTTTTTCTCTTTTTTTCCTTCAGCAGAACCCCACCAGTTTGCTGGGCCAGGAAGGAGTGGGTATGGGGGCAGAGTCGTGGACTCAGGATGGGATGTGAGTGATGGGTGTGCAGGTCCTTGCAGGACATGCTCCCCAGCGATTCTCACACGCTCTCCATTGTCTTATTTCTATATGCCTCACCTGTCTGGGCTCCCTTCCAGTCAGTGCTTTCTCTGGAAAGCCCCAGTGCCCCCTCCCTATGCCTGCCTCCTGAGACAGGTTCAATGTGCCTTCTCCACCCAGAGTCCTGGAGTGATGCTACATTATCCAGAGAGGGTGGGGCTGACACAGAGAAGGGAGCCAGAGTATCGCCCCAGCTACTATCTTGCTGGCTTGTCAGGTGGTTTAAGAACTCAAAAGTCAGCCCAGGGTCTATGGCCATGCTACATAGACTCTGGGCTGACTTTTGAGTTCCGACTGATCTTGGAAGCTAAGCAGGGTCTGGCCTGGTTAGTACTTGGATGGGAGACCACCTAGGAAGACGACGTGCTGTAGGCATAATAGATAGATATAGATGGATGGATGGATGGATGGATAGATAGATAGACAGACAGACAGTTAGATAGATAGATAAAAATAAGGGATTGTAAGCTGGCAAGGTCCTTGCATTCTGTGAGGTCAACTAAGGGTTGCCTTGCCTAAAAAAAAAAAATTCAGCCCAGTGCCAGGCAAAGATGAAGCTGCTGTCATTGCCACCATGGGCAGAAAGGCAGAGGTCAGGGCGTCAGAGAGGAGAGAGCCTTCTGAGTGCTGTGGGTCAGAATGTGTGAGAGGAAAACTAGGACCTGCTCTAGCGTGAGAAATTCCCTGAACCAATCAGAGCTTGGGGGGCAGCCAGGTGCCTGTTCAGGAGGCTACATTAATCCAACGAATATTGAATATTTATGGAGCCACTATTATGAACTAAGTAGTGAGAAACACCCCTTTAGGCCACTAGTTAGAGCCATATGAAGAAATTTGAAGAGCTTTGCTATAGCAGGATTGAGAGGCTACAGTAATCAATGCAGGGGAGAAAATGCTCTACTGGCCAAGGTCTCTGAGCGGCTACTATGTGCTAGGCACTAGAGTGAGTCCTCACAGCAATCCTGGGATGTAGGTCTTGCTGTCTTCTTTTTATGAAGGAGGTCGCTCAGCTCAGAGAGGCAGACTCATATGCCCAGGGCCACACAGCAGAACCAAATTTGCACCAGGTCCAAAACCTTTTTGTTTTCCTCTATGCCACATTGACTCTATGAAAGGTGAAGAGGATGTCTCCAGGTGGCTAAAGGAGGAATGGCATTCAAGATAGGTGAAATGGAGTGGGCAAAGGCTTGGAGCTGAGGGAGGCCAGTGCTTTGGAGAAACAGTACAGCTGAAGCCTGGAGTGGAGGGAAGGCCCATGTTTGGCGCTATTGCAGCAGTGTATGAAGACCAGGACAGTAGCCAGTGAGGAGGGAGTAGGGCATCAGCCCATTCTTCATTTTGGCTTCATATCTCCCACTTGCTCCTGGGATTGGGGAGCCTATTTTTGAAGATTGGAGTAGAGGAATTTTTGAGGATTGGAGTAGGGGAGAGGCAGGGAAATGTGGGTAGGTGGAAGCAGTGAGAAACCAGGGAACAATGAGAAACAGACAGGGAAAAAGGAACCCCCACTTGTCCTGACAAAGGACAGTGGCAGAGTGAAGGAGATGCACAGCCTTCTCCCACACAATCCCCAGAGGGCTCGAGGCGGAATGCTACAAAAGCTTTCCTGTTGGGCTGGAAGGAGGAGAAACTAGCTCAGCGGGAAGATGGGCCTGGTAGTCATCATTGATGAGGATGGGATCCAGATCGGACCAGGCCTGCTGAGTCCCACTCAGCTGTACAGCTTTGTGCCCATGGCCCTTTCCTCTCTCTTAGCAGGCTTTGGGCCTACCCCTGCTAAGGTTGGGCTCCTTCCTGCCCTCCTGACTGGATAGGCAATGTGCATGCTTACTGGTGCTGCATCGCCCCACCTCCACCCCACCCCAGGTCCTGCCAGCAGGTGGACAGGGCCGCTGGGCAAACAAAGGCAAGATTTCCCCCTCCCACCCACCCTGGCAGCACCACACCCCTCCCCTCTATTCCCAGAAACAGAGGACAGTTGCTATGCCTCAGGCGGGATGGCCTTGTGTTCTCTTGGTGACTTCACTGTAAATTGACTTCCCTGAAGAGGGGTAGAGAACAGGGCACAGAGGCAGGAAGGGGGAACAGGCTTCACCCAAGACCCATCAGCTTCTCCCCCTGCCCCAAATTCACACAGAATTCCTAAACATGCGCACACACCCAGACCCTCTCTTGGTCCTGCTCTGTCTTCATGGACAAGAATAGGGACAGCATTTCTACAGGAAGGTGAGGAGACCTGGGGAGAGGCAGAGACTTTGGTCTGGGGGGTTTGGCATAGGTTGGGCATGGGCCTGTGGCCTCCTTCCAGGTGCCTTGGGAGTGTGGATGTAGTGGAGGTGGACAATGCCAGCAGAGGCAGGGTGTGGATGAGAGAATATTTAAGAGCCCAAGGGCTTCAGCTCCCTGCTCTCTGCTGGACGTGGAGATCCTTCCTGGTCTGCCTCCAGCTTTCTTGGGAAGGCTCTGCACCTCCAGATCAGACCAGGCCTCCCCACCTCCCCTCTGGCTCCCATACAACAGGAACTCTCCTTGAAGAAGAGACTTGCAGCAGGAGAAATAAAGGCATCTCTGTACAATCTCCCTGTGCCACCAAAGGATGGTTAGGTCAAGGTGACCTCCATCTGTTCTCCACAGTATAGGAGCAGCAGCAGGGCCTTCTCCTCTAACCTGGTCTCCAAGGGCTGAGCAGAAACAGAACTTGAGAAAATTCTTACTTTCCTCCATAAACTCAAACCAACATACAAGTCGCACTGCCTCATTCCACAGAGCAGGGGCATGGACTGACCTGGAGATGGGCAGGCCACATGGAGCGGCACAGAACAATTATGGGCTATCCCAGTCAAAGGAGGCAACTTCACTCTTCGGGTGTGGGCTAGGGTTAGGGGAAGTCGAGAAAGCCTGTAGTGAGACCCTGCCCACAGAGTCGAGAAACTTGGATCCTGGTACCAGCTGTATACTTACTGGCCAGACAGCTCTGGGTGGACAGCTCTCTTTCCTGGATTCATCAAAGAAGATGATTCTAGCCCTGCCAAACTTCGAGGTTTTTGCGAGGATGAGTTGAGTCGAACAGTGCAACCATGTTTGTAATGAATGTGCCTCCATTCAGTTCAGGATACGTGCGTAGTGTGTGAACTACAGACTAAGCTAGGAATCATTATCATTCCTAATGAAATATGGTCAATCTTCTTTGGGGAGATGTATTCCTGTAAGATTTTTACAATCTTCCTCACTCCCCATGTAATGCTGCAACCTGGAACTGGGGATGAAGGGTAGTTAGGGGAGGCCAGCCTGGGACCCCAGCTCAGTCCAGACAGTTTTTTGATCTTCCTGAACTCAATCCTCTAGGCCTCAGTTTTCTCTTCTGTACTCTGGGTCCCTAAAACCACCAAGGTGCTTTGTGGTGAAAAATAGCAGAGACCAAACCAGGGGACTGAAAGCAAAAAGAAACCCCAAATTTGACATTTCCGGGTAGTTGTGTTATCCGGAGCCGCGACCACAGTCACCTCTGCCCCCAACCCAACTCTGACACCCTTCCCTCCTCCGCTCCTTTGGGTGGCCTTTGCCCATCCTAACAAAGCTCCAAAGCTCCTCCCCCTTCCACTGCAATTCAAAGAGAAAACAGATACACAAAGAAATGGAGAGAAACCCAGACAGAATCAGATAACCAGACAGAGACCTAGAAAGAAAGAATCAAAAGGAAGAGAATCAAAAAGCAAGAGGAAGAAACATGTAGTGAAGGACACTGTGATTCTGAGAGGCCAAATGGGAAGAGCCAGAGGTTGGCCAGGGGAACAGCTGCCACTGCTAGACACAAGGTGGTGGTGGAGGGTACAGGAGGGCCCCGAAGGCACTGTGGGTACATCCTTTTAGGACAACACCTCCAGTTGTTCACTGGCACCTCAATGCTAGCTTTTTTAGGACCCAGTTCTACCCACCCCCTAGCCAAACCCAGCTCAACCCAACCAGATGTTCAGTGGGTGGGGTTGCCAGCTGGAGCAGCAGGCCCCTTCAGGCCCTGGGAAGGAGGCTGCCTGGAATGGGGCAGGCAGAACCCCAACTCTGGAGCCGGCACCCCCATATCACCCTCTCCAGACACCCAAATGTGAGTGCATGGCAAGTGGGGTTCTCTGCCCTCCAGATGTGATTGAGAGTCCCACTGACTATCTGTCTGCTCAAAGTGAGAAGCTGGAGGGCACAGGTGCCAAGTTGGACCCACCCTCTGTGTGGCAATGGGTTTGGATCTGCCACTGACAGGCTGCATGACACTGGCCAAGTCACTTCCCCTCTTCAGCCTCTGTTTCCCCATTTGTAAGATCATCTTTATAGTCATTTCCAGCTATGACCATTGACTCTCATTCCAGGTGGCCCCCTAGCTCTGTGCGTCTGACCCTCCCCTACTAAACTCATGTCACAGAGTGGGGGAAGAAGGGACAGAGATGCCTTGTGTTTCCTGCTCCCTAGGGCTCCCCTATGAGACATCTAAAGAGCAAGGTTTTCTCAATCCTTTGTGAATCCCTTTACAGTTTTCAATTCCTTTCCTCGTGATCCTGCCAACTAAGACTGCAACCACACATGGAAGTGTGTGTGTGATACTCAGACATTCCAGCTTTTATAGCTTTAAACTTCGGTTTTTCTCTGAAGTGAGAAGAATGAAAGTTAGTAGGTAATGAGGAACAAGAAGGTGGGAGAGTGGAGGAGGGAAAAGAATGGAGAGAAAAGGGCAGATCCAAGAAGGTGCTGGGGGTGGGTGGAGGGGGGAAGAGAAGAACGATCCCCTGAGGACAGAAATCTTGGCCCAGCTGGGCCATGAGTGGGCAGCCAGGCTGGCCCTTCTCTTGGTGCTGCCAATACCAACTGCCAGGCAGAAGGAGGCCTAGAGGAGAGGGAAGCTGGGCAAAGGGGATGGAAGACTTCCAGTCCAGCGTTGCCCAATTCTGCAGGCCCCTTCTGCGGCGCTCAGGGAGGGGCCATAATCCAGGCAAGGCTCGGGGAGGGTGTTCCCTGCTATGGCAAGACCTACAGGCAGTCTTGAACTTGTGAGGATTCAAGACAGCCCTCCCTGGACTTTTCTTGAGGTAGGACCTGCCCCTGTGACTGTTTTGGGGAGGGGAGGGGCAGAATCATTTATGAACCTTAGTCTGCCAACTAGGCCATGTGCCCAATGTGTGATGCTGGGCAAGCCTCTTCCCCTCTCTGAACTTCCATTCCTAATCTGCGAAATCTCAGCGGCGGGGGTGGGGGAGTGGAGGGCGGTGGTCCAAACATGTGATGACCAAGGTTCTTTTCTGTTTCATCTGCAGAGGGTGAGTGCAGGGTGGTGGGAGTAATGGCAGGAGGGGAGATGGGGCCCTGGCGGTGAGCTGGCTTCTCTGGAATCCCCAGTCTTTCCCCTCTCTAGGCTTTGCCTCTGAAGTCACAGAAGCTGTGTCCCCAACCCACGTAAACACACGCATGCACACATTTACTTTTTTAATTGAGAGACTCAAGATGACAAACGCCAGAGCTGGAAGGCATGGCCCACTAGCCCAACCCACTCTTCCTCCCTTTTTACAGATGAGAAAGCCGAGGCCCTGGTTTTGGGATTTCCATCCCGAGCCCGGGATTTCCCGCCCTCCCACTCCCAGCCCCCCCGCCCTCCTCCCCGGCCACTCCTGTGCCTCTTGCCCACGACGGTCCCGGACCACAGGCGAGGGCCTGCTGGGACTCCCAGGGGGACTCCGCCGTCGGGGCAGCCCCCACGCCTGGCGCCACCCCGCCCGGCCGGTCGGGGCCCTGGCCGCGGCCGGCGCTGCGCACCCGCCGCGGAGCCAGCGACCGAGGGCGGAGGCGGGGAGGGCGCGACCGAGGCTGGGAGGGGTGTTGGCGAGCGCTCGCGCGCTGTGTATGGTCTATCGGAGGCAGCTGACCTTTGAGGAGGAAATCGCTGCTCCGGCTCCTTCCTGTAGTAACAGCCGCCGCCGCCGCCGCCGCCGCCGGAGCCGGGGCCGGAGTGAGAGCCGCGGGCGCAGCGCCCGCCCCGCCGCCGGACGGCTCGGCGCCGCCAGGTGGGTGGCCGCGGGGCGCGTCCCGGGAGGCGCGCGCGGAGAGGAGGGGGTGTGTGGGGGGGTGGCCAGGGGGACACTCGACTCCCGTCCGGGCCCCGCGCCTGGTGACCCGAAGCTCGACGACCGGGAGCGATGCTGGGAACGGTCCCCGCCACCCAGAGCGAGCTGCGGCGCAGCGCGGACAGCGGGGACGCGGGACGCGGACAGAGGGGCAGCGCCCGGGGGGGCAGAGGGCGCTGTGGGGCCGGACAGCAGGAGACCGTCGGGCCCCGCTGTCGGGGCGCCTCCAAAGAGGGGGAGCGTCTGCCTCCCCAGCCCTCCCTTTGAACACCAGCCCCAGCCGCGTGCCCGCAGGGACCCGGCCGTCCAGCGGGAGCCGTCGGCGGCCTGACTTTGGGCTGGGCTCTCCCTCTTGCCCAGAAACTGGAGGGTGGGGGCAATGTCGCAGCCCTCCCTGGAGGGCCGTGGGCCTCCACCATCAAGTTTCTCTTTCAGTTTCTAGCTGTCCCCCCTCTGGGGAAGCCCCGGTGGGGCGAGGGGAGAGGAAGAGGAGGAGGGCACCTGACTTTCGAGAGCCCCTCCCCAAGCCTCAGCGGGTTCCTCGTCGGAGGCAGGGCGGCCTTCCCCTCCTCACCATCTCTCTTCCCGCACAGGAAAGCATGTCTGTGGGAGGGGAGGAGCCGGGCCTGACCGCGGTCCAGGGATGGGTGGGCATGGCAGGGCCAAGGGCAGGCCCAGCCTATGCCCCTGCTTAGGAGGCGCCTCCTCAGCCTTCTGCTCGCCCTAGGTGAACGGACATGGCGGGCTGGATCCAGGCCCAGCAGCTGCAGGGAGATGCGCTGCGCCAGATGCAGGTGTTATATGGGCAGCACTTCCCCATCGAGGTCCGGCACTACTTAGCGCAATGGATCGAGAGCCAGCCTTGGTAGGTGCCCCTGCTTCCCCTTCCTTCATGGGTCCCTGCCCCCACCCCCCGTCCAGGTCCCCTGGCCTTTAGGTCTCCTCTTTGTGGTTTGGTGTGGTCCTGGTCCCATCTGTTTCTCTGTGTGGGGAAGGAGCCATGTTCCTGGGAAAGGGGAACAGGGAAATGGGAGCCTGGGAGGGGAGAGGGGATGTCTCTAGACTCTGATGCCTGTGGAACTGCCAGGAACACGTCTTGTGGGCTCTAGAGCGCCGTTAGTCATGAGCCTGGGATTTCCATGCCCCTCTTGGTGCCTGACTTCCTTGTCAAGGAGGCATCACAGTAGGCTTCTCTGCCCTGCCCTGCCCCAAGGGATGCCATTGACCCGGAAAATCCCCAGGATAAGGCCCAGGCCATCCAGCTTCTGGAGGGCCTGGTGCAGGAGCTGCAGAAGAAGGCGGAGCACCAAGTGGGGGAAGATGGGTTCTTACTGAAGATCAAGCTGGGGCACTATGCCACGCAGCTCCAGGTGGGTGTGAACTCTGGGTCATCGCAGACAAACAGGGTTTGCCTTCTCTTTGAAGCATCAGAACCCCTGGATTTTTTCTTGGTCTGGCCACTGACTCACTGTGTGACCCTGGGTTTATTGGCAACTTTTCTGTGCTTCAATTTTCCCCACCCCCTCTTTCTAAGTCAGACCCATTGAATTCCTTTAGCATATTAAGAAGCAAGGGGCGGGGTGTATTTGTCCCCAAGAAAAGGGGGATAGGTGAAATGGCATTCTGGACAGATCAAGAAGAAAGGATGGAGGTAAACTGAGTTAGAGACAGGAAGGCTGACAGATCCTAGAAATGAGGGAATGAAGCAACCAGACATCTGCCTTGGGGCTTTTTTGAAGGTAGGAGAGCCGCTGAAGTGGGGTAGAAGAGGAACAGAGTTACCTGGAGGCAGAGGCTGGATAAAAGAGCCTTGAATTAGGGTTTAGATCATAAGATGCAACTTCTTCACATGAGAGGTGGGGAGAAGGATTATAGGGGAGAGGGGAAGTTTTTGTGGAAGCAAGAAAGGGGTGTGGGTGGTAATCATAATCAAGCATTTATTGTAATTCACGTGTATTTCTTAGACAGCTCTTCTTAAACACAAGCATCAAAGTTCCAGGGAAAGAAAAAGTCCATCCCAGAAGAGGGAGGAAACAAGAAAAACCAAGGGGGGAAGAGGGAAACAGAACAGGAATCCAGGACTGAAATATAATGGAAAGTGCCTTTCTCTTGACATTAGATACCCCAAGTTTGCTCAGTCAGTTGTTTGCCCCTTAACCTCTCTGAGTATCAGTTTTCTCATCTGTGAAATGGGGATAATTGGTCTTGCTTATGTTACAAGGGTTTCTATGATATGAAAGTCAAAGGAGGTGGTTTACAAAGCCATGGGGTTTTAATGTACTGCACATCAAATGGAGATCTGAGAGGGGAAATCAAGTCAAGGAGAGATAGAGGTGTCTGGTGACAGTTCCTGAAGCTTCCTGGGGAAAGCTGAGGCAGAAGCTGGAGGCGAGGAAGGGGTGGACATACGCTGTGACAGGCGTGGTGGGTGCAGAGGGTGGCCACTGGTAGCTGCTCTTGGATTTTTTCAGAACACGTATGACCGCTGTCCCATGGAGCTGGTCCGCTGCATCCGGCACATTCTGTACAATGAACAGAGGCTGGTCCGAGAAGCCAACAATGTGAGTGTCTCATGGGTATGGAGGGAGAGGGGTTGGGAAGTCCTGCATGCCTTTCTCTCCAAACACAGCTGTGTTTTATAAATACTGTCATGAGAGAGCACAAAACAGATAAGAGACCTGAGCAAATGTGACAGGCAATATTATGTTATATATTATGGGGACCCCTGCCCCCACTAGCTTCAGTCAGTCCCTGGCTCTATCACTTACCAGCTCTGTGACTTGAGCAAGTTTCTTATCCTCTCTGAGCCTCTGTTTCTTCAGTTATAATTGGTAATAGGTAGCCTTGCAGAGTGATTGTGAGAATTAAATGAGATACTATGTAGGCAGGGGATAGACAAACAGAAGAGGAAGCCCTAAATATATATATACATACACATACGCACACACATGCCTTGGAAACTCCAAGTTTGGCCTTACAAATCACCAGGGAAAAGAATTATCATTCAATAAATGAGGCTGGGACCAAAATAAGAAATAGTCTCTGGTGGGTTCTGTGAAGAAAAAGGGAGCCAAGGTGTGTGTCAGAAGAGCTAAAACAGGCAAGCGCAGAGCAGTTAGGCTCAGAGACACAGAACAGGGACTCATCACTCAAATTCTGAAATCGTAAAGGCATTGAACATCTACTTGGAGAATGGTACAAATGCTACATTATCTGCAATAGAGCAAAATGAATTTCACAGAATGATATCATACGCATAAAGACCACAGACTAGTGCCTAGAACACAGGTCATATTTATTATTCATTTGTTGTTGTGGACAATGATTTCAGGAATTTGGCAGTTGATTCAGTAAACATGTATTGAGGTCCTGTAGTAAGGGTTAGGACTGGAGAAACAGGTAAAGGCCTGGTCCCCACCGGAAAGGAATTCAGATGATAGCTTCTCGAGAGATCAGTTGAGTGCTAGGGGGACATATGTGGGAAAAGTTTCCTTCTTAGGTTGGAGCAGGCTCGTGGTGGGGTGTCCTGAGGAAAGGGAGGTCTGAACTACAGTATGGAAAAAAGGAGGGAGGAGAAGGGAGAAGTTTTAGTTAAAAGGAACAACTGTATAGTGAGGGCAGGAAGACATGTGCCTTCTTATCACATTTGAAAGACTCACAAGTAGTGCAGCTGGGAGAAAGCTGCCAATGGGAGCCTCGATAGGTAAAGCCAGAGAGGAGGCAGAAGCCAGGTCACAGAGGGTCTTCTGGGACAACCCTGTGTCTACAGACTTCATGCAGTCACAGAACTATCTGTAAACAGACAAGTGAATTTGGCTCCAATTAAGAAATGCATGACTATGACACAGGTGTTGTCATGGTAGTGGGTGGGGAGGATCATTCCTTCCCCCAGCCATCAAGATATTCTTGAATACCTTGAGGATTTTGTGGTGGACAAAGCAGATGAGGTTCTAGTACTTAGGGGGCTCACACCCTAGTGCAGGAAGGCAGAGAAGAAAGAAGTAAACACAAGGACTAGACGCTCTCAGATAAGGGCGGTGCTATTTTAAATTGGCCCTTCAGAGAAGGCCACTCTGAAAAGGTGACAGTTGAAGTGCCAGCCTCAGGAAGATTTAGTGCCAGACTGTTCTAGAGTGATGAACAAGTGCAAAGGCCCCAAGGCAGGAACATGCTGTGTGTTCAAGTAACAGAAAGTAGCTGGTGTGCTCGGGCAGCAGTGGAACTGGGTGTGAAGATAGGCAGAGGCTCTCAGCTAGGGCATTGGCGGGTTCTTCACAGAACCTACCAGACACTATTTCTAGGGTGTAAGGAATCTGGTTTTTATTCAAAGGACAGTTCATTGGAAAGGCTCCGAAGACATGGCTGAAGAATAGATCAGATCAGGTTACTTAAATGTCTGAACCTAAAAAGCCCTTGTTCATGCCTCCCCCTCTGTAACTTGACTTTGGGGTCTCCAGGACACCACCTATGAAAGGTGTACCTTCTTCCCTGTTCCCTCAGTCACAAAAAGGTGAGTGAGGACAAAGATGTGTATTCTCCTAGCCTTGTTCTCTGATCTGTCCCCAGCATCTAGCATAGTCCGTGGCATTGGATTAGTGAAAGAATGTGAAATGTGGGGTCATTATCCTTAGTAGAAAAATCCAGGTAACTCTTGGGACTTAAATTTTTCAAAGAGAATTTAGATGGACCCTGTCTGGGATACTTTGGTGGAGGCCAGAACTGCAACAGATGTTTCTACTATGCTTGATGAAGATGCCAGAGCCTGTCAGGTCACCCGTTTCTTCTTCTTTCCCTGCTCCACCCCAGTTCTGTCAAATGACTATCCTTCTGACTCAAATTGCCCTTCCTACTCCAGATTTGGAGTTTGGGGTCTATAGTATTTGTGGTCCCTGAGGCCTGAGGTGTTCTCCCATCATCCCTGCCCAGCTCACTCCTGCCTGTCCTCTCCCCCGATCTGTCTCCAGGGTACCTCTCCTCCTGGGGTCCTGGTTGACGCCATGTCCCAGAAACACCTTCAGATCAACCAGACATTTGAAGAGCTGCGACTGGTGACGCAGGACACGGAGAATGAACTGAAAAAGCTGCAGCAGACTCAAGAGTACTTCATCATCCAGTATCAAGAGAGCCTGAGGATCCAGGGTGAGCCTGCTGTACTGTGGGCCATGTGTATAGCAAGGACAGGAGTGAGGACCCTTATGAGCTCCTATAGGGCTGGGGCTAGGTTGATATCTATCTCTCCAGAAGCTTCCTCAAAGCCTGGAATGAGTAATGGCTCCTGGTGATGGAGCCCCTGCTGTGGACCAGGCTCCAGGCTATGCCCTTAGCATGCATTATTCAACTCAACATTTAGGACAGCTCTGAGAAGTAGGTAGTTATATTATCCCTATTGCAGATGGTAAAACTGAGGTTCAAAGCAAACAAGTGACTTGGCCTGGGTTGCTTGTACATTGCAGAGCTGGATCTCAACTAGAGATGTGTCATAAAATCCCTGTGCTTTAACTTATATCCTCTAATTGTAGGTATTCAGTAAATATCTCCATGAATGAATGAATGAATGAATGAATATGAATGGAAAAAGTGTTCCCCAATCAGAGGGAGGATTTAAGTTGGGAGTCCCCTGGTTGAACTAGGCAGGAGAGTGGTGAAACTCCAGGAATTCCCCTTATTGAATCTCCTTGATAGATGGAGCTGGAAGGGGCAGGTAGTAGTTGAAATTTTTCCTGTCTTGTAGGAGAGAGTTTGCCAATGGATGCCATGAATAGGATGTGGGGAAAGAAAAATTAACTCAAAGGGAATTAACTCCAAGTATAATTAGAGGAGTCTTGAAACATGGCCCATCTTCCTCCCACTCCAGACTGACCTCAGAGGGGTACCACCCCATCCTAGTGAAACAGGAAGTGTCAAGCGGCCTTTTCTTTTGCTCTTCTTTTTCTGGCTTCTTCAAGTAGAACCTTAGGTTATTGATTTTAGACCTTTCCTCTTATCTAATATATATATTCAGAGCTATAAATCTCCCACTAAGCAATGTTTTAGCTGCAGCTAATGATTTTGGATATGCTGTATATTCATTATCATTTAGTTTGAGGTATTTTTAAATTTCTCTTCTGATTTTTTTACCCATATATTTAGAAGTATATTGTTTAATTTCCAAATATTTTTTTCTAGATGTCGTATTGTTATGGAGTTAATTTTTATTTTGTTATTAAATTGCACTGTTGTCAGAGAACGTACTCTGTATGATCCCAAATTTTTAAAATTTATTGAGACTTGTTCTTATGGCCCAGCATATTCTCAATCTTGTTGAATGTATCTGATGGACTTGAAAAAAAAATGTTTTCTACAGTGTTTCATTCAAAAGCAGCAATAGTAAATTCAATTATATTAACACATATAATGTTGTATTTTAAAATAAATATTTAACTTCATTATATTTAAATGTATTATAAATATTTATATACTATATATGATATATGGTATTTTTTAATATTATAAAATTTTAAATATATATTAAGTAAATATGTATTTATTATGTTAACATAATAAAGTTTACCAAAAAAAGGCAAAAACAAAAACCAACATCTGTATTTTCCAAAACAAAATTTAGTGAGCAGAGTGGCATTGCTTTACATTTTTGCAGATTGCTTTAATATTAGGCTTAATAGGAGATGGCTGGATCTTGCTTTCCATCTGTTGTAATACCACATATCTTGTAGCCACTAGAAAATCCCACTGTATAGTTATAAGAAATTAAAATAGAAAAAGGCAAAGAAAGGCTTATAACTTTTGAAAATAGCTTTGGCTTTGTGGATGCCCTATAGGAATCTTGGGGACCCTACATTAATCCCTGGTCCACACTTAGAGAACCAGTGATCTATATCTTTATTTATTTATTTATTTACTTACTTACTTATTTACTTACTTATTTGTTTATTAATTATTATGGTGACATTGGCTAACAAAATCCAGTAAGTTTCAGGCATACAATTTCTTTATTTTTGATACTGAAAGAGAGGTATCAAAATCTCCTATTATATCATGAAACCGCATATTTCCCAATTATTTCTATAAATATTTTCTTTATGTATTTTGAAGCTTTGTTATTAGATTCACGTATATTTATGTAGTAAACATACATCTATATATTATGATTATTTTTTTTCCGATTGACACTTTAATAATTACAAAATATCTTTCTCGATCTCTGATAATGCTCTTTGTCTTGAAGTCTACTTTATCAAAAATTAATGTAACTACTCCAGCCTTTTTGTTATGTATTGGCACAGAATATCATTATCCATGCTCTTTAAAATTTTAAATTTAGACATGTAATTGTCTTGCTTTTGTATTTATTCTGACAATCACTGCTTTTAATTGAGGTGCTTAGTCCATAAATATATAGTGTAGTATGTAATACAATTGAGTTGAGGTCTATAGTATATATTTTTGGTTTTGCACCATTTCAGTTTTTGTTTCTCTTTTTTTTTTATTATTATGTTTTTTCTTAGGATTCTCCTTACCTGTGCAAGCTTTCCTCCTAACCCTGCCATGTCAATGTTTTCTGTGCCCTGAGGCCAACATATAGCCTGAATTGTAGTAGGTGTTGAGTGAATATCACTAGGATGACTCTAGCATGTCTTCCTCTCATCTGATTCCACCCCAGACTGAACCCAGAGAGGATGGCCCACTTCCTAGATTAGGGAACAGAAAATTCAAGCTATCCTACCAAAAGGCTTGGACTGGTTGACAGTATTTATGATCCTGTTCTTGGATTTTCTGTTTTCTGTTTATGGTTTTGGATTTGGATTCTGGTTTGGGTTTGTATTTATCAAGTTCACTCATCAGAAACACAGGCTGTTGATCTGTTTGTGTACAAGAAGGCTCAGCTCCCTCCAATAGAGCAATTGCCTCATGTCTCCTGGCATCCTTCCCAGAAGCTCCTGCAAATTGCCAAGAGAGGCCCAACTGGGTCACTTGCATAGGGAGGCTGGGCCCAGGTGTTGGAGTCACTGCCACCTCCCTGTGGGTGACAGGATCCCTGAGGTGGCTATCCAGGCTTCTCTCCTGTGTTGCATACTGGACATTGCTCTTCCTGCTCTGTCCCCTGCAGTGAGATTGGAGGAATATTTCTGAATTCTCCTCTAGTTCTGGGCTCTTCCTGGCTGTCTAAGTTGCTTTGGTCTGTCCCAGCTTGTGTATCCATGGGGCAGGGCCTGGGTCAGTGTGACATGGCCTTCAGAGGCCTGCCAGGAACTTGACCACGACACACTGACACTCACATCTTCTTGGCTCAGCCCAAGTAAAGACAGGGAGATGTTCAAAAAGGCTATCGGCAGGATATAATCATCCCAGCATCTAGGGTAGTGGTTCTTTTAAATGGGAAGGAAGGGTTTACAAGCCAGGGAGGGTGGACAGGTGGCTTTAACTATGGAAATGTTTTATTTCTTCAGCTGGATTATGGCTATACAGGTGTTCCCTGCATTATTCTTCTCACCTTCCTTATGTCTTAAGTACTTCATAACTGATTTTTTTTTAAAAAGTGTGATGGGTCCTCCCTGACTCCCTATTCCCACCACTGATTAGATTTCATGTGCCAGGCAGATTTTTGAGCATTTTCTGTATCATTACTTTTTAATGGTCACAGCAGGCCACTGAGGCTGGGAGCAGGATCCTCCCATTATACACATGGGGAGACTGAGGCACAGGATGGTGAAGTGATTTGCCGAGTTCACCCAGTCAGGGGATACTTCCAAACGGGCAGTGCCCCAAGCTGTACCGCCGTGTGGCCTGAGGAGAGCTGGGCAGCCAGCTGTGTGGAGTAGGGTGGGAAGGGAGGCTGCAGGGTAGGATCCTGCTCAACTGTACCCCCAAGCCTCCATCTCCCCGGTTCCTAGCTGGGAGCTCAGAGTCAGGAGGCCGGGAAGCGGAGACCCCTCATCGCTGGCACTCTGGGCTGCCAGAGCCCTGACTTGCCACCTGTGAGACATGTCCCTTAGGGGTCGTGCCTTCAGAACAGGTGAGCGTGACTTCTCTGGGCCTCTTGCTGGAAGCTGGGAGATCACGGTCATGGGTCTCCTGTCCTCTCCTCTAGCTCAGTTCGCCCAGCTGGCCCAGCTGAACCCCCAGGAGCGTCAGAACCGGGAGACAGGCCTTCAGCAGAAGCAGGTGTCCCTGGAGGCCTGGCTGCAGCGCGAGGCCCAGACGCTGCAGCAGTACCGTGTGGTGAGTGGGGTCTGCATCCCTCTCTTCTCAGGCGGGGAGGGAGGGGTCCACATCTCGAGCTGACAGGGGACCGGAGAGAGGGCTAGAGCCAGGAAGAGAGCAGGAGCCAGCAGAGCTGCAGGCCTCAGCCCCCTCTTCCCTGTGGGGGCCTGTGAGGCAGAGCAGTCAGGGGAGGGGCGGCCCTGCCTCCGGAGTGAGGCGCTGCAGGGCATTCTCTGGGAGCCCAGAAGGGCCTGCACCCCCCTCCCTGCAGGAGCTGGCCGAGAAGCACCAGAAGACCCTGCAGCTGCTGCGCAAGCAGCAGACCATCATTCTGGATGACGAGCTGATCCAGTGGAAGCGCAGGCAGCAGCTGGCCGGGAACGGAGGGCCCCCCGAGGGCAGCCTGGACGTGCTGCAGTCCTGGTAATGGGCGTGGGGGGCAGGGAGGGGCTCAGGGTGGTGCCTCCAGCTGCTGCTTCTGTCCTCGTGTTTCCACATGCAGCCGGCTCACTCTGTCCTGTGACAGGTCTTATTTCCCCAGTGGTTCTGGCTCCTGATCCGAACTTTGTTGCCCCCAATCATGCCTCCCCTAAGAAGGGTGTCTCTGTGTTGGGGAGGGGCAGGGCGGGTGTGCAGAGTGATGCTCAGGCTGGGTGGGTCCAAATCAGGGTCGCTCCTCCAGTGTGCGTCTGTGTTTCTGGATGGCAGGGCAGCTCCTCTCTGCTCATGGATGGGCGTGGTGGCTGAGGTGCAGAGCCTTCTTGGTGAGGGCTTCCAGGGTGACAGTGGACCTGGGTCTTGAGGGCTCTTCCCAGGGGATGGGGCGAAGACCTCATCCTTCCTGTCGGCCTTGGTGCTTGTGTGCAGGTGTGAGAAGTTGGCCGAGATCATCTGGCAGAACCGGCAGCAGATCCGCAGAGCTGAGCACCTCTGCCAGCAGCTGCCCATCCCCGGCCCAGTGGAGGAGATGCTGGCGGAGGTCAACGCCACCATCACAGACATCATCTCAGCCCTGGTGACCAGGTGATTGCCGCCTCTTGGTCACATCCAGCCCCCCATGTGGTTGGCATGGGGGAGGCAGCAGGTGCTTTTGCTTGAATCCTTGTCTCTGTCTGTCTCACACCCCATCCCCTCTGTCCCCAGTTGCTGTGGCTGCTTGGCGTTGACCTTGCCCAGTCTCTCTTGTCGCCACCATATGGTCTGCCCTTTTTCTCTGTGGCCCACGCCAGCGCCTGAGTTCTTTTCCCTGCCTTTCCTTTCACCATCATCCCCCACCAAATCTCAGTGGCCTCCCTGGGAACAGGGTCTCTGCCACGTGCTCTTTCTTTGCCTGCTGAGCCCTGTCCAAAGCAGCCTCCCTACGTGGAGGAGGGACCAGAGCCCTGTCTCCTGAGGCAGCGTCTGGTCACTTGTGTCCCCACAGCACCTTCATCATTGAGAAGCAGCCCCCTCAGGTCCTGAAGACCCAGACCAAGTTTGCAGCCACCGTGCGCCTGCTGGTGGGTGGGAAGCTGAACGTGCACATGAACCCCCCGCAGGTGAAGGCCACCATCATCAGCGAGCAGCAGGCCAAGTCCCTGCTGAAGAATGAGAACACGCGCAAGTACGCGTGCCTCCCTCGCGTCTGTCCTTCCCAGGCTCCTCTGGGGCCTGCCTCGGGGCCTGCCTCTGTCCTATACCTGGGGTCCTAGTGAAAAGACAGCACGATCTCCCTCCCTGCACATTTTGTCCTGACATTGCAGACATGGTGGAGTGTTCCCCAGGCCCCACCTCCACCCCCCGTTCACTCTATCCTGGTTTCCACTCTTTTCCTCCCGCTAAGGGGCCTTCTCAGCCCCTGCCGTGCCTGGCACACAGTAGGTCAACAAGGATTGCTTTGCACTGCTGGGGTGTTCCAGGACCTGTGCAAAGCACGGGGACACGGATTTAAACAGAACTTGGTGGTGTCCTCACCTAACCTCTTGACTAGCAGAGCAAGCAGAAGACATGAGAAATGATTACTGATGTGTGACAAGGGAGACATGTAGGGCACTGTGGAAGTGGGTCACAGTGGGGACAGAGAAGAATGACAGTCTCAAGCTGCAGAAGGACTAGGAAGTAGCTGGAGAAAAGGCATGGAGAGAGAAGACTTTGAGACAGAGAGAATGTGGGCTTTGTCCTGAAGGAGGCACATGTCTCACCCACAAAGGGTGCGGTGAATGAAGGAAGGAAGGAAGGAAGGAAGGAAGGAAGGAAGGAAGGAAGGAAGGAAAGAGTTAATGAGTGAAGTGGAAGACTTGGTCATGCGTGTGAGTGCCTACATGTGGTCTGAGGATAGGATGATGAAGAAGACCAAGAGGTTCTCAGTCCTTTAGAGATCACATTTTGGCTAGGGAGGGAGACAGCCGTGCACTTTTAAAATAAAGCAATGTCAATAAGTGATGGGCCCTAGAAGGAACATTAAAACAGAGTGATATTACAGCATCTGGATAGATGTGGCAATACGACACGGGTGGTCAAGGAAGGCCCTTCTGAGGAGATACTTGTAATGAGACCTGAATGAGAAGGTAAAGAGTGGTTTGGGGCAACAGGAAGAGCAAGTATAAAAGTCCTGAGGCCGGCACCAGGCTTGCATGTTCAGCAAGTGGGCAAGGCAGTGTGGCTCTCTTGTCCTGAGTGAGCGGTTGAGGCCAGGAAGATGGGCAGGGGTTGATCACCGGGATCCTTGTAAGCGGTGCTCATGATTTTTATTTTACGTGCCCTCACATCAATCTTGACGCGTAAGGAATTTTCACCTAATGGTAGAGAACCAGGCTCTACCCTTGAGACTTTGCTTGGGTGGGTACTCTTGGGTTGATGAGAAAATAAGGCCAGAGACACACTGAGGGACGCTCTTAGAGGATGAGGTAGGGGCGGAGGGCAGGGCCTTCTGGAGCGAAGACCTCGGCCCAAGGCTCAGACAAGGCTGTGGCCCTGGCATGGGGCCTGTGTGGAGATGGGGCTCCCTCTACTTCACAGTGAGTGCAGTGGAGAGATCTTGAACAACTGCTGCGTGATGGAGTATCACCAAGCCACTGGCACCCTCAGCGCCCACTTCAGAAACATGGTGAGGACAGGGCCTGGCCCCTGGAGGGGAGGTCTGCCCAGAAATAAGTCCTTGTTACCAGCTCCTGACTCCCTGCCCCCGCTCTGACCCTGCCTTATAGTCGCTAAAGAGGATCAGGCGTGCCGACCGGCGAGGCGCAGAGTCTGTGACAGAGGAGAAGTTCACGGTCTTGTTTGAGTCTCAGTTCAGCGTAGGCAGCAATGAGCTTGTGTTCCAGGTGAAGGTGAGGCCCTGTTCTCCCATCCCCCGTGAGTTACCCAAGGTGGCGCAGGGACCTGCCTGCGGCCACTGGCTGGTTTGGGAAAGCCAGCTCTGAATCCTCTCTCCCACGGTCTCGGACCAGTTACCCCGTGACACGATCAGAAAACCTACTTTCACTCTGCCGGTGCCTGTTTTCGAGGTTATAACCTGGCACCAGCCCACAGAATTTAGGCGATGGGCCAAGAATAAATACATCGCGTTTTTGTGTTTGTTTTTTGCTTTGGCTTCGTTGGGAGGGGCTTGTGGTGGGGACTGTGGGTGAGGAGTGAGGGTTGGGAGTCTTGCCTAGGCGGAGGGTAAATGGTGGTCGTACACCCACCCTCAACTCATATTCGTTTGACTCCCCCAGACCTTGTCCCTTCCTGTGGTTGTCATCGTTCATGGCAGCCAGGACCACAATGCTACTGCCACCGTGCTGTGGGACAACGCCTTTGCTGAGCCGGTGAGTCCCCAGGTCACCCCCATCTTCAGGCTCCAGGAGTCTCCCCAAGTCAGCTCCAACCCCTCTAGGCCCCTGCCGATGGCTCCCCCCTCTCGCCCCTAACCAGACCAGAACAAGGTGAGGTGAGAGGGGCAGCTGCCGTGGGGGCCTTGCCCTTGACATGTCCTCAAGCTCTGTCTGGGCTCTGGTCTTGAGACTGGGTTCTTCCAGGCCTGTGAGCTTGGTGTTCAGGCTCTGGTCCCTGATCTTCCTTCAGATTGTAGTTTGGGTCCCTTATTTTTGTTCTTAATCCTCTCGTGTGGGTCTCTATCCTGCACCCCCACCCCTGTGCCCCTGCTCCCCACCTTCCTTTCCCTTGTGTCTGTCTTCTTTTCTGGATCTTTCTTAGTCTTCTCTGTCTCTAGGTACCAAAATACCTGTGTTGTCTGCATTTGTGTGTAACTAGTTCCTGCTCCTTCAATCTGCCTTTTTTCCTTCTTCTCTCCCTCTCAGGGCAGGGTGCCATTTGCCGTGCCTGACAAAGTGCTGTGGCCGCAGCTGTGTGATGCGCTCAACATGAAATTCAAGGCCGAAGTGCAGAGCAACCGGGGCCTGACCAAGGAGAACCTGGTGTTCCTGGCACAGAAACTATTCAACAGCAGCAGCGGCCACCTGGAGGACTACAACAGCATGTCCGTGTCCTGGTCCCAGTTCAACAGGGTGAGGGACCCACAGCCAACTGCCTGCCTGGGCCCACCTGTGCCCTGCCACCCCTCCCCCACCTCAGAGACAGGTTACTGCCTGAGGTCAGCGTCGCTCCCTCTCCGTGACCAGGAGAGATGGAGGCCAGTACCCCACAGAATGCAGGCAGCTGTGAGAGCCAAAGCAGGACCCAGGAAGGAACCCAGAGCTGACAGTCAGGATCCTTGGGTTCTAGTCTTAGTCCCATTAACTAATTTTCCAGGCCCCTTCCCTTCTCTGTGCCACGTTTCCCCATTGTGAAATAAAGGGGCTGGGCAGGAATGACTGTGGTGGTCTCATCCAGCTCAGACAATTTTTTGCACCTCCTGCCCTCAACCCATGGAATTGCCTTAGGACCCTGTGTCTGAGAGGCCAGAGGCAAGCTGACTCTGGTTCCCTAGGATAGGGGTTAGGGACTGCAGAGTGTGGGACAAGTAGGATGAGGAACTGAGAGAGGGTCTGGGTAAAGATGAGAGGGCACTGACTGTTTGCTGGGCCACCCGTGATGACAGAGGCACAAGCCCTGACTTGGGGTTTGTTTCCTGGGGCTTCTCAGGAGAACTTGCCGGGCTGGAACTACACCTTCTGGCAGTGGTTTGATGGGGTCATGGAGGTGCTGAAGAAGCATCACAAGCCCCATTGGAATGACGGGTGAGAAGCAGTGGGCATGGCAGTGGGCGGGGCAGGGGCCTCGGGGCCAGGGGCTGCCGGCCCAGCAGTAACCCTGTATGTTCCATGCACCCAGGGCCATCCTAGGTTTTGTGAATAAGCAACAGGCCCACGACCTGCTCATCAACAAGCCCGATGGGACCTTCTTATTGCGCTTTAGCGACTCAGAAATCGGGGGCATTACCATTGCCTGGAAGTTTGACTCTCGTGAGTGCCCTATTCTGCCCACCCTCCAGCCCCAATGGTGCTGTTTCCCATTTCCTTGCTCCTCACTCTCTACCTGGCCCGCATCCTTAGCAGGTACCCAGTGGGAAAGCTCAGAGTATGAAAGGGACGTTGCTCTGAAGCTCTTTCCCTTTCTATCATTTTCCATTCTGGAGAACCTAAAACCATTGGCCCTCTAGACTCCAGGAGCACTGAGCGAGTCCTTCAGCAGTTTTATGCCCTCCCTGCTCTGCTGTGGCCCAGGCTTGTTGGTGTCTGCTCACCTGGTCTGCCCAGTACAAGAGTCCCGAGGCCACTTCCTTACCCTATGCCGGGGAGCACAGGCTAGCAGAAGCTTGGATGTCTCCACAAGTCTGCCCGAAACCCCCACAGCCCTGATCCTCTTCCTGACAGTGGCGGGTTGTGGGAACGAGCTTGTCCTTTTCATAGCTGATCGCAACCTGTGGAACCTGAAGCCATTCACCACGCGGGACTTCTCCATCCGGTCCCTGGCCGACCGCCTGGGGGACCTGAGCTATCTCATCTACGTGTTTCCCGACCGGCCCAAGGATGAGGTCTTCTCCAAGTACTATACTCCTGTGCTGGGTGCGTCCTGCCCCGGTCCTCCCAAGTCCTCCTCAGCCCAAGGACACATTCTTGAGCTAGGCGGCGGGGATTGCCCAAGAAGGGCCCAGGGGCCATTTCCCTGTGGGTTTTGGTCCATGGGATGGTGCAAAGCACTTGGAGAGGATTCCAGGGCTCACAAATGAAGAAAGGGAAAGCCAAACCTCTGAGTCTGTTTTCTTCTCTGCAAAGCAAAAAGCTGAGTGCACCCTCGCTTCTGCGCCCTTGGAAGTGCTGAGGGAGGACCTGGGATAATGCAAACCCATCGAAAAACAGCACTGCTCCCCTACTCCCTCCTTATCCACTCCCCTCCCACTGCTCCCCTCCCTCCATCCTGTTCCCGGATAGAGTGTAAGAAGCAGAGTGGACAGGGTTTTCCCCTTTAGCCCGTCCCCAGCCTGTTGGTTAGGTTTGCTCCTTGGGGTTGATTCTGCTTCCTTGGCAGGGTGGGGAGAGAGAAAGAAAAGGGCCAGAAAAGGAAATGGGAGAAGGATGAGATTGCAGCCAGGGTCTGGGTGGCCCTCAGCCTGGGTCTGTCAGCAGGTGTTCACTGGGGGTCCACAGGAAATCTCATCCCTGCTGAGGCCCTGGGGACATGGGGAGGAGACAGACCGCGTGGGCGAGCTCCCAGACACCTTGGTTCTCATCACTGTTTTCCCCTGAGCAGTTAAAGCGATGGACGGATACGTGAAGCCACAGATCAAGCAAGTGGTCCCTGAGTAAGTGTGTCCAGGGTCTGGCTCTGGTCTCCTCCCCTTCTTCTCCACCCATCACTGCTGCCCTTCTCTGCCATTCATGGGTCTGGCATTCCCTTCCCACTGAAACCTGGCTCAGCCCCAGGGTGTGAACCAGGCCAGTACCCAGAACCCCCATGCCCAGTGGGCATTTTGTCCTTCTACACCTGAAAAAGACATGAAGATGTCCCTGAACCCCTTCCCTAGTCACTGCCTGCCCTGAGGCCAACTGAGGCTCTGCTCTGCTTCCTCCCACAGGTTTGTGACATCTGCAGACTCTGCAGGGGGCAGTGCCACCTACATGGACCAGGCTCCCTCTCCAGTCGTGTACCCCCAGGCTCATTATAACATGTACCCGCAGAAGTAAGTTGTGTTCTCATGGACTCTATGGGGAGGGTACTATACCTTAGGCTGGACTCTGGAAGGCTAGTGGGAAAGGAATCCAGAGCTTCTGTAGGTCTGAGACCACCCAGCCAGGCCTGCCTAGGTACATGGAGAGTGAGAGCAACCAGTGAAAACAAAACAAAACAGCATTTTGAAGCTACACATAGCAGGGTCCTTGCTGTGATGCTGACTAGCTGTGTGACCTTCGGAAAATTACTGAGACTCTCTGATGCTCAGTTTTTCATCTGTAAAATGGAGGCAAAAATACCTTCCTCGTCTATGGCCGTGCCACCCTGAATAATCCCTATCCCGTCTGATCTCGGAAGCTAAGCAGGGGCAGGCCTGGTTAGTACTTGGATGAGAGACCACCGAGGAATAGCAGGTGCTGTAGGCGTAAAAAATAAAAAATAAAAATAAATAAGGGATTGTAAACTGACAAGGTCCTTAAAACCTGTGAGGTCAACCAAGGGTTGCCTCCCCTAAGGAAAAAAAAAAAAAAAGAATACCTGCCTCAGGGCTCAGGACTAAATGAGAGTGCAGGTAAAGCCTATAACACAGGTGAGGCTGTTGTAGGGGCTTCACACAGGGCAACTAAAGATAGGGTGGTCATTCTAGCTTAGGAGTTGGGTGGGAACAGGGTGTCAGTTGCTCCTCTCGGGAATTCCGGGGTAGAGAATTAATTCCCATCTGAGCTGTGGGTGGCCTGGATTGGATGTCCGGGTGCTTGGGAGGCTCACACTATAGTGGAATGACCACCAGAATTCCAATCCTGATTCAACCTACCAGCCTGGTGGCCCTGAGCGAGTTCCCAAGCATGGCCGAGCCCCATCTCCTCCTCTGCAAAGTGGAGTAAATGCCAACCTTACAGTTGGCTGAGAGAACTAGAGTGGTTATAAGGCCCAGGCCATCGTAGTTGCTCAGTGAATTGTGTCTAGGACTTAATGGAACAGCGTCATGGGTGGGCAGAGCTCACTGGCCCAAGCACCTTGTTTTATAGATGAGAACAGGGAGAGGAAATGAATTCCCTGTGATCGCTCAGTAAAGTAGCAAGAGATGAGACTGAGGTGCCTCCCAAAGAGCCAGAGACCGACTTACTTGATCTGGGGGAACCAGGGTCCGACCAGAGCTAGCCCTATTCCCATGACACCGATGTGAGGACCCTGGGGCTGTGAGGCAGGCCAGCTCCCTCTGACAGCCCCTTTCTCTACCAGTTCTGACCCCGCCCTCGACCAGGATGGAGAATTCGACCTGGATGAGACCATGGATGTAGCCCAACACATGGAAGAACTGCTAAGCCGCCCGATGGCCAGTCTGGACCCCAGCCTGTCCCCGCCGACTAATCTTTTCACCTCTGCCAGAGGCTCACTCTCTTGAACGTTTGCATCCCACACTTCTCTTTGGAAACAATACTCAATGGGAAGGGTTCCTATTAATTGTGATTTTCGTATTGCTGTGTATGTCGATGCCTTTGCGGGCAGCACGTGTACCCTGCGTACATGTGTGTGTTTGTGTACGAGGTGTGTCTGTCGCGCATTCGCAGTCCTGAGTGTGTGGCTGCAGCAGCAGCAGCCACCTTCTTCTTCAGGTCAAGGCATTCTGAGAGCCCTCTGAGTCTGTCTGTCGTGGAAGACACTGAGCTGCTCCTGTCGTATCAGGTACTCAGTGCAGGTAAAACTGCGCCTTAACCTGCTCAGTGACTATCTGAAAATATTCAAGGAAGGGACTGGAGACAGGTGATGTCTCTCAGCTTAAGTTTTACTCCTGGGTTGAAGCTTCGCCGTGTGTGTGCGTGCGTGTGTGTGTGCGTGCACGTGTGTGTGCACGCCTGTTCTCATGCACATGTGTTGGTCTATTGATTCTTCCCTCAGGAGGAGGTTGGGGTTCCTTTTTTGAGTAATATTTTATACTTTATCTAAACAATATGGACTCCAGACTTCTTGTGAACTGAGAGCTTTTTATCTAGGCCGTGGCCATGTCCCCAACACAGCAAAAATAGGTCATTTGAGTCGGGCCTGTCAAAGCTGCTCTGTGTGTAATTTCTTGACCTCTTGGCCACCAGCCAGGAGTGTGATGTGACTGCCCATCCTCCTGCTATCTCTTCCCACCCAGTGTGCCCTCCCCTTCATCTGGCCCCAGCTTTCTTCCCTTGCTTCTCTTCTTCATAGGAAGGGTAGGAGAAGGGATGATGGGTCTAGGACATGGGTGAATGGGGCACCCAGGACTTGCAGGGTTAAAACTGTCCAATCCTGGAAAAAAAAACCTGCAGCAAAAGATAGCAGAAAATCAGCTGCTTGCTGCAAGCCTATGGAATCTGGAGTGAGGAGTGAAAGCTGATCTCTGCTTCCACTTTGCTGGGAGGTGGAACCTGGAAGAGGCCTCATCACAGTTGCATAACCGGCTATGGTCTGAGAAGGCCTGGCTCCCAGCCTCACTCCCTCTCGGCCCTCTGAGGCCGTCTGGCACACACCCAAGGGCAGCTGACGGCGGGTGAGGGAGCATGGTAGAGCATGGAGCTCCAGGCGCAAACCTCTCTGACGGCAGGTGGGGATGGGAAGAGGGAGTCTTTTGTACTTTGTACATAGGCCACACATTTGTGAAAACAGTGTTTTGGAATAAAATATTTTTTTCATAAAACTGCCAGTGTGGCTTTTTATTGGGGAGCCCTGGGTGACGAGGATCACTGGAGCTGGAAGCGTTTTGTTCCTTTCCTCCCGCCATAGCAGATGCTGTAATGCGAAGCCTGACGCTTCAGATCTGCTCCCTCTTCTATGGTTTTAAGGGTGCCAATCCCCTGGAACAATGTCACTTCTTCTCAGAAAACTTGAGGTCTTGGGAAAAGATGGGTCAGGAATTAGTGGGGTAAAGGGGCACAAGGAACCGGAAAATCTGTGGTCTGGCCTCTCCTTATCAGCTGCCACTATGAAGCTGACATCTGAAGGCCAGGGCCAAAATGACTCAACCCCCACGGGGCCAGGGGCCAGGGTCGCTGGAGAGGCCCACAACAGGCTCCCTTCCCATGGCCTCTTCCCAGGGACCAGCAGGTGGCACCATCCCACTGCCACTGGGTTTTCAAATGGTCAGCCTGAGACCAGGAGGGAGGCTGGGCAGAGCCAGCTGGTCTCCCCATTTGGACCCCACTGGCACGCAGGTCCTGAGTCAAGGGGCTGTCACTGGGGTCCTTGAGGGGAAGGAGGAGCAAGGACCTGCTGACAAGGTTTCTTTAGAGCTCAAAGGGAGGGAAGAGAGGCTCCCAGCCAGGCCCAGGAGGCACAGGGGCCTGGAAGGGGGTGAAGGGAGTGGGTGCTGAGCCTGAGCCTGAACACACTAATCTCCCTTCCATCTCTGCAGGGGAAGGAGGCTCGTGTCTCGCAGCCCACAGCCCGCAAGGCTCCTCGCAGCCCGCGAGGCTCCTCCTGTCTCATGCCTCGCTAGGTTCCTAGGCTTCGTGGTACTCAACACAAGGGGATGGGGCGGGGGAGAGCTGAGTGGGCGCTGATGGCTGTGAATTCTCACCACTGACTGCCAGCTGTAGCGGCAGCCAGTTAGTTGTTTACTTGGTTGCCACTGAGTGAACTGAAGAGAAAGTGATAATGGAGCAACTGTGGAAGGGGAGGCCTTGGGGGTGGGGTGGGAGTATCTCCATCCCAACCCCCCTTAGTCAGTTTATCTGACTCCAGACAGAAGGCTCAGCTTGCAAAGGCCCCTGGAGGGAGGGGGGAGGCCTCCACTCTGACACCTTTGTGCCTGAGGAGTATGACCTCCTGCTCCTCCAGTGACCCCTTAGCTGGAGGCCGGTGGCTAACATAAGGTGGGCGGTACTCGATGCCCAAGAAGTGGGCCTGTGTCAACTCAGGAATGAGGCTAAGGCCACCAGCCCAGGGGCAGGGGCCACCACCTCCTCTCCATGGGGAAGGCTCCCTCAGGACTGAAGCAGGGAAAAGGGGAACTTCTACTAGCCAGAGACAGAGCTGCCGCGCTATCAGACGGGTCCTAAATAACTTTTATTTTTGAAAGTTCAAGTAGATACAGCAATATACAAAAAAAAAAAAAAAAAAACAAACCCACAATAATATAAATTTTTACACTATGAAGTAAGTATACATTGGAATTTGATGCAGAGGCCAGAACAGGAGATTACAAACCACTGTATAAGTAGGTTAAGTGATAGATGGGAACGCTTTGGCTGTGCCAGGGTTGAAGAAGGGCAGACAATGGAGAGAAAGTGGCCAGGTCCTGGAGGACCTGGTTCTTCAAGAGAGCGGCCAGACCACGTCTCAGCTCCTTTCAGAACTTTGCTACAATCAGAATTAAACCCCGACACACACACTACCTCGAAGCCTCAAACTTTGCAGTATCCTCTCCAGAGAAGCCCGGATCCTTGCCCCAGGTCCCTCTAACCTAAATCTTTTCTCAACTCGTGCGTCAAGCTTATTATGAACGAAAGAGAGTTGCCAGAGAAGGGATAGCTCTGTACTACTTGTCAATTGTTTCCTGGCAGGAGGACAGGGGACAGGGATGGCCAAGGGAAACGCTTGTTTGTCTTGGAGAGAAGATCCTCATCCCCTTAATTCAGAAACGAGCTCATTTTGGTGTAACAAATGTAATTCCATAGAAATTCTGGTCAACTGAGACAAGGTGGTTTTGAACCACCTACTATTGCCATGCCTCTGGGGCGGAGGAGGCCCCAATATCAGAGACCACTTCTCACCCTCCTCGCTGTTCTGGAGTGCATGGTAAATTCGACCTGTTCGGCCCCAGTGGGTAGGAGACAGTCGCCCATGCTGGGGGAGGCTGGAGGCACATGCCTCATGCAAGGAACAGACTGAGTTTATCAGGAAGCCTTGGCCCCTGGCTTAACCAAGTGAAGAAATGATTACAGGTACTGTGGGAAATCGTCAAGAAACTGGAATAAGAACCACATTCCCTGAGCTCAACCAGACCCTTGGCTGGGGCTAAGTCATGGCTAAGTCATGTTCAACCTGTAACTCTCTCTTTCTCTTATACCAGGAGGTCCCAAGACCAGGATTCCTAAAGCAAATAGTACAAGGGACCTTTGGATGCTGGAAGGAGCCATATCCCAATGTGGGGTCAGGTGGACTAGGGTAAGGAAGGAGAATCACCCCATCCCTCATAAGGCACCCACAGAACCACCCGGCTCTGAAACAGGAGCGCAAGTCTGGGGGAAAGGAAAGAGAGGTTGTAAGCACCCCTATGCCCAGCCTTGCCTGTCAATAGGCCAATGCATAAAAGGGAAAATAAAAACCGTTTATAAAAAGAAGTCTAGAATGGTTAGGTTCTCCTTCAGCCTTTCAATTTCAAAACCAAAGTCCAAGCCACAGCTTCAGATGCCTTTTAAGGGTTGGATCTGAAGCCCACTGCAGGGTTTATATAAAGTATCAGCCTGAAGGAAGCTGAATGCCTAAAGCACCGAAGAGGCTATTAACCGGGTGTTCTTAAATACAGAAAAGGCTATGCTGATACAGTGTTCTTTGCCCTTTAAATTTTTTTTTTTTTTTTTAATTTAAAAAGAAACCTAGGGGCTTTGAAAGTCCTATCTTCTATTTGGACGTTAGCAAGGTTAAAAGTGCAATGCCAGGGGTATGTAGCTAGAGGCAGCCTGTGGCATCAGCTTACAGAAATAGGCAGAGGGATGCCGCTGGCACCAGGAGGCACTTGTCTAACAACAACAACAAGCTGCTGAGAAAGGAGGGCAGGGGAGCGAGAAAAGACATTTCCTTTTTCTCCTTCTTGCCACCCCTTCTCCACATCCCCTGATCACAGTCTCAGAGAACACATTCTTATTTGCATTTAGATAAAAGCATATCACCCACATTCATTCATTTCTCTATTTTTAAAAGTGCCCAGATTGCTCATAGATAGATAACAGAAGTAAGAGACTTGAAAAAATCTGGAACCACAAAGCGAGGAGTTCAGACGCTCTGGGGTTTGGCTGCTTAGGGTGGTGGAACACAGGAGGTGCCTCCGTCATGTCTCTCTGCAGCTCCAGTCCTCGGCTCCTCACATGGGGGAGGTAGCACACTCTGAGGTCAGCTCCATGTCGAATGTGAGGGACTCTGGAGGGACAGACAAGGAGAGCTGGGTCAGTTGCCTGAGCCCTTCAGCCGGCAGGGCACACACTCCTAGCCCTCAGGCCACTGCTGCCATCCAGTCTCCTACCCCTTACAGCCACCGCAAGGCTGGGTAATCCAGATTTACTCTCCTTTCTGTAGGGGCTGGCCCTATGGAAGGGCTCCATCCCCTCCCTACCATAACTCATTCCCAACTCTCCCTGTTTGGGAATGACTTTGGGCTGCCATGTTCAATGTGGCTACCGAACACTTGAAACGTGGCTAGTCCACACAGAGAGGGCCTGGAGCTGCAAAACGCTCAGCAGATCTCACGCTCAGTGCGGGAGAAACCTCATTTATTTTTTCATACACATTGAAATGATGGTATTTTGGATTTATTGGGTTAAATAAATTACATTATTAAAATTAACCTCACCTGCTTCTTTTTACTGTTTTTAATGTGGCTACGGGAAAATTTACATTCACACATGTGGTGCACATCCCGTTTCTACTGGTGAGTTCTGCCCTAACACCGCCTTCTACAATCCACGTGACCAGCTCTTCACTCTGCACATGGGACATCTCACAAGGGGGACTGATTTCCCTCACAGGGACAAAGTCTGCCAACCAAATACTCACCAAACTGCCCTCCTGCTGAGGATTCAGCACCTTCACCATTATTTCCAAACTGCATCAATGAATCTAAAGTGCGGGGGGACATCGGCAGGTCAATGGTATTGCTGCAGGTCGTTCTGTAGGAAATGGGGAGCCGTGGGAGGGGAAAGGGCCGGGTTGACAAGACACAATGGAGAAAAAAAAAAAAAAAGAACAAAACACACACACACAAGCCATCAAACTCTGGTCTCCAACAGAAAAATAAAAGCTCAAGCTTTTTAAACACACAGGTCACTTTGAGTAGTGAACAGAGCCCAGGGCCTTCCAACCCTTCGCAGGATAACTCTCGCCCAGTGTCCCGTTCCCAGGGGTGACTGAGGACATCAGAAATGAAGGCAAAATTGGGAAGGGGAGCCACTTACGGTGTCACACAGATAAACTTGGTCTTCAGGTAGGGGGCAGCACCTGGGAAGAGGAAAACCGGGGCTTACTGATTGTGACCTCACGGTGGGTCTGGGGCAGGAGGAAGCCAGCTGCCACGCCACGGCTGACTTGAAACTCAGCCCGTCCTCCAGCAGAGACCGTTTTGAGCCTCATCTCCCTCCATGGCTACCTCTCCTCACTTGTGTACTATCTGCTGTTCTAGGCGCATCAACTTGGAAGTTCAATTCTTTCCATAAAGCTTCCCTTAACTACAGAGACTTTTCAGCATTCCCCAGTCCCACCTGAGCAGAGCTGGTGTTCACTCTCCCTGGGCTGTGTACGTTTAACTGCCTGCATGTGGTCTAAAGGTTGGCTGCTGGCCGGGTCATATCTCTTAGATAACTTCTCTACATGCAGGAGTGGAGCTTCTGCAGTCGGCACAGCGTCTTGCTCAGATGCCAAGGTCACCAAGTCTTTAAGAGACTGTGAAGCCACTAAGGCTCATGGTTCCACAGCTGAGGGTTACACCTGCTATTCCGATTGGCACCAATCTGTGCCTATTACATTGTTAGGTGAGGGTATCAGTAACTTTCCAGTTGGATAGCTACATCACAAAAAAGCGGCCTCTCTACAAAGGGAAGACATCTGTGGTGCAGTAGAGTTGACTCTAGACTGGAAAATGGGAGGCCTAGGCCTCTTTACATCTTCAATAGCTAATAGACCTGGGACAAGGCACTTTCTCATGTATAAAATAAGGGGGAGGAGAAGAGGGAAGTGCCCATCTCTGCCATTTATAATTCTTGTTCTATAGTTATTAATATAAGAATTGGAATTAATGAATTTTCTGTGCTAAAGGCTTACACCAAGACGTCAAGGAACCTGGAGACACTGGCATAAAATCTGGGGAATTCAGGTGAACATATGATGTAGGAGACATGGGGCAGGGTGGGTGGGGTGGAGGGTGGTGAGAGAAGCACAGATATAAGGCTTGGGGCTTCCAGAGAAAGTGAGGGTTCAGAAAACATGATGACAATCCGAGGAAAGGCATTGCCAAGGGACCCTTAGATCTTTGCCATCTAAGTTTATTTTGGGCCAAGAAATAGATTTATCCACTGCAGAGTCCAAAGATGCCACTGAGGCAAGGTTCAGGTGTCTCAGAAATCCATGTGGCCCAGACCTGAGGGGAGCTGCCACCCTGAACAGAGTTAATTCCCCAGTGATCAAGTTAGCTAGGGAAAATACCTGCCACCTGAGATGGAACAGGAGAAGCAAAGGAGGCTGACTGAAAGCCTAGTTAACAGCTCCGTACAAGGTTGTAAAGGTACTTTATCCAACTGCAAGGTAAGAGATTTGTCGTTTCTAAGAGGGGGCTCTCTTCCTTAAGCCATAGGAAATACTGTGTGGGCTTCTGGTGGGAAAGCAAGGAGAAGGAAAGAGTCCTGGACAGGCAATCTATCTCTGAGAGACAGTGACACCTTCCTGATGGGGGCAGAGAGAAAATGGTCACAGACTCATCTCCCTGAGGACTCCCATCTCAATACAGGGCTGCACGTACACGCCACCCACCCCGACGGGCCCCCTCACCCATCTTCACACTCACACCACACTGAACCCTTCCTTGCACACTGCTTACACTCCCCTTTCCAGGTGGCAGGCAAAGCACTCAAGTAATTAGTTCCTTTTTCATGATTGGCATGTTGCCCCTGAGAAAACGCTAATGGCTCTGGCAGGAAAGGACCTTGCCTCCTGGTTGCACAGGAGGGTAGATGATAATGGAGGGCACAGCCTCGGATTGGGAACTTGGATCTTGAAAGCAGTATTAGTTGAAGGACCAGCACTGGGACCTAAATGTCCTCTGCAGAAGAAACAAAGAGTCGTGTGACAGGAGCTGATAAACACATCTCCCAACTGAAGCACAACGTGGAGAGAGAGATAAGCAGCAGACAGGAAGTGAAAGCTAAACTCTTCTACAGCAGGAACAAAACTCAAAACCAGAACAAGGGGAAAAGGAAAGTCTATTGTCAATTAGTTCAGACTCCCTCTTCCAATTCCAACTCTTCCCACCCCAAGAAATTCTTCGGAGGGAATTCCTACAAGAAAGTGTGAGGGAAGCAGGTGGGTGTGTGTGAGAGCTATTTGTATAAAAACAGTCTTTGCAAAAGCTACTGGGGCAGGAGAGCTAACCTCAGAGGATCACTTTAAGCCATTGCTGGCTCCGTGATCAAGAAAAATTAAATAAAAACAAAAATGGTAAATCATAGATTCCTCATCAGGATCTGGATGGAGAACGCAGAGAGTCAAAGGCAGCCAACGCTGGTGGGGCTAGAGTAGAGGGCTTGGCCCCACCACGCAGATGACAGCATTATAGGTTTGATGTAAAATAATTTGCATGTAATTTACATAAACACATACGCTCTTACACATGAAAAAACACCTTTTTTTCAATAGCTATGCATTCAAAATACAGTTCCACACCCTTCCCACCAGTTACTGTCTTGCCTTTCAATCACCACTCTCCCCGACTCTGCTCTTAAACCGTGTTCTAACGCTGCTAACACACATTTCCTCCAGAAAGTCTTTCTTCATCCCACTTGACACTGCTTATATTGCTCAGTGGTGGGGAAAAGGAAACACACTAGACTAAAGTCTGGGTTTTAAACTTCTAACATCTACTATGTACTAGCTGGGCATCCTGTTACTTAAGAATTCAGTCCTCACTTTCTCTTCAAAGCATTTTGAGTATGTTTAGAGGGGTGGTGCTCCCAGTAGGGCAGAAGCTAGTGACTCTGAGTCCTCTCCTTTCGCTAACCCCATCAGCCACCCTAAAAGCACTCACTACAAAGTTCTTTCCCATAGAGAGGAATAAAAATCACCAGGTTTCTCAGAAACAAAATAAAACAAAACAAACAAACAAACAGAAAAACCTACACAATTTAAAACATCGGTGAAGAACTTGAACAGACATTTTTTCCAAAGAAGACATACAGATGGCCAACAGGCACATGAAAAGTTACCCAATGTCACTAATCAGGGAAATGCAAATCAAAACCATGAGATACTACCACCTTATACCAGAATGACTAGTATCAAAAAGACAAAAATAGTATTGGTGAGGATGTAGAGAAAAGGGAACCCTTGTACATTGTTGGTGGGAATTTAAAATGATTAAGCCACTATGAGAAACAGTATGGATGTCCCTTAAAAAATTAAAAAAGAACTATATGATCCAGCAATTTCACTTCTGGGTTTCTATCCAAAGAAGATGAAAACACTAATTTGAAGAGATATATGTACCTTTATATTCATTGCAGCATTATTTGCAATAGCCAAGAATGGAAGCAACTTAAGTGTTCATTGATAGATGATTGTATAAAGATGTGATATATGTCAGAATATTATTCAGCCATAAAAAAGAATGAAATCTTGTCATTTGCAACATCATAGATGGACTTAGAAAGTATTATGCTATGTGAAATAAGTCAAAAAACACTATATGACTTCACTTAAAATGTGGAATTTAAAAACACAAAACAGAAACAGTCTCATAAAGTAAACAAATTGGTGGTTAACAGAGAGGGGAGGGGTTACGTGGGTGAAATAGGTGAAGGCAGATAAAAAGTAAAGTTTCTAGTTGTAAAATAAATCAAGGGATATGATGTACAGCACAGGGAATAGAGTCAATAATATTGTAATAAATTTGTATGGTGACATGGTAACCAGACTTATCATGGGATCATTTTATAATGTATATAACTATCGAGTTATTACGATGTAGGCCTGAAATGAATAGGATATTATACGTCACTTATACATCAATTACATGCTCACATACATATATACACAGTGGGCATTCACCTGTCTGTCCTCCAAGGATCCTGCAATTTCCCACTTTTCCCCAGAATTAAATGCCTAACATGGAAAATCAACAACTACCTGGGTCAGCCTCAGTATGCTCCTGGCTTTCTGGTCGACAGTACTTTCCGAACGCCTCCTCCTTGGGAATGTCAGGGTAGAGATAGACCAGGGGTGACACTAGGATGTTGGTAGCATCCATGATCTTATAGCCCATGATGATTTCCGCAAATGACATGTTGTTCAGCTGCTGCTTGGTATATGGTTCCACCGACTGGATCTGCGTCTTACCTGTCATAGGATACGGGAAGGGAAGATAATGGAATCTATGGCTAGGTAATCTCAGAGAAAACTACCTAATTTGTTCTTCTTTGAGAGGGAAAGGCTTAAGCCAGCCTAGCGCTTGAAATCCTAAATATTTCACTCAGTCATCTGGCACTGTGGATATGTTCAGCTGGCTTCTGGAGAGGCTATCCAGCTGGGTCACAGGTAACACACTTGAATAACTACTTGCGTAAGATATATTAACAGGGGAGGTGAGAAAGGAGATGAAGAACAAAATTTAAATTGCAAATTTCTAGGCAAACATTAGATCCTGGAGCAAGCAAAATGAAACTGGCAAACCACTCCTTCAGCTGGAAGAACTTGGAGAACTAAGAAGCCAACCCAAGTGTGTTTTGCAAGTCTGAGGCAGGGAGTGCGAGGCCATCTCCGCCCACGAGGGGGCAGTGGGTGCTTGAAACTAGCAGCAGCCATGCTGGGGAGCAGAAACTGTCACCAGTGCGGGTGGGGGACAGCCAAGCTTACCGCTGATGTCCTTCTCCACCCATGTGAAAGTGACGCCTCCTTCTTTGCTGCTTTCACTGAATCTCAGCAGGAAGGTGCCTGGGGGCTTGGTGCTCAGAATGGCTCTCTCCCTCTCCTTACTAATGAAGCCCATTATGTACCTGGAGCCACAGAGGAGCAAGAGAATGTATGGGTTGAAGGGAACCCAGCTGTTGGCCTGAGACAGCAGATAGCCTGTTACACCTGTGTACTCTGCCAGACACAAGAGTGTCAACCTACCCTTCATTCCAAAGGGCCAGGATGTACTTTTTCACAAGGTCAATGATATTGTCCAGCCAGACCCAGAAGGAGAAGCCCTTGCCAGCCATGTTTTCCTGGAAAAAAGGGATAGTGGGAAGGTCAAGGCTACCGCCATCTCAGCTTTTTCCTTTCTAGGGGCACAGTGCCACCAACATCCTCAGGCCTATCCACCCTACTGGCTGTAGGACTAAGAGTCTCCGGCCTGCAGGTCCAGTGTCCTCCACAACTTTGCAGGTGAGCATCCCCTCCCACACCTCTTCCCAAGACGAGGAGACAAGGAGTTAGTTAACAAGGTCGCTTACTTTGCAAAATTTTGCCCATGTGATCTGACACCCTGAATAGTTCACACCAGGTCCTGAGGAAAAAAAAATAATAAAGAATTGTAATTTTCAGCTTTGAATCAATCTTATTTCTTAAAACAGAACACACACTGACTGATACACATTTGTCCCACAATGGGCCTTGAAGCCACTGGTTTGGTTTTCACGTATTTGAAGGTTGTGCCCATTGTGCACACATGCATGTGTGTATGCAAGTGTGCACACACACCCACATACTCACACAATATACCCAACCTCATCATTTGAAGCCCCCCACTCCCTGAGCTGTTTAGCCTCACAGCGGTGGTAGATGATCTATCCCCTGTTCTTCCTAACCTTGTGTGGTGACCTAGGGACCAGCAGGCACACTCATAAGCTGACCGATAGTGTTACAAGATCACATCTAGTGGTGGCACAGATCAGAGCTACTTATAGTCCAGGTAGAACATAAAACATCCTACTAAATTTTTTTTCCAGAGGAAAAATTTAACAACGTACAGTTTATTGAAGAAATGAAAAGGGATATCAAGCTGATAGTTCTACCTTCTAACAAGCACTTAAAATATCTTCCTAAGATTAGACAAAGTAGTACCCTGGGAGGGTGAGGGAGACAGCCATGAAGAGAAAAGAAATCTGTCTCCCACTGCACACAAATGAACACCCGAGGCAAACTTCCTCTGGATCATGTGTGCTCTGGCCCAGGCACAGAGCCTTGTCCAGTGAATATTCCTGAATGAAAAGACACACAGGCCAGATTCCTTTTCTGAGGAGGGCAAAAGAGAGAAGAGGCAAAATGCTGACCTAGGAGCTTCTCTGCTAGTGTAGTCAACTGCTCGATGCTCAGCCCCCGCTTCGTGGTGGAAGAAAACTGCCAGCTCAGCACCTCAGCCACTTGATCCCAGGTTCCAATCGGGGGCTTGGTGAAGAAGTTCACGTTCTATTGAAAATAACACATTTAGATGAGAGGGTGGTGCTTGATGACCTGTACTAGGTACCACAATCACCACTGGGCAGCAAGGAATCAGAAGAGAAGGTGGGTTTCCTTCCAGAGGATGGGGCACTAACCTTGGGGTTGTTGGTCAGCATGTTATACCACAGGATGGACGCCCAGGCATTTGGCATCTGACAGATGTTGGAGATCACCACGACTGGCAAGGAGTGGGTCTGTGGAGCAAGTAGGGAGTGAGCTTGGGACACAGGTTTTCAAAATCTCTTCACCCATGTATCTCCCGGGGTTCAGAGTAAAAAAAACCATGTTGTGAACCACACCCACTGCCACCTCTCCTCTGAGTCGGTTCAACACCCAGAGCGAGAAGAATATGAAACAAGGGCCATGGGACTCAAAGTTGCTGTCTGAATATAATCAGGAATTTGTAAAATCTGACTTGCTCAGAGTTGGACTCACAGTCCACAGATTCGCCACATACAAAACCTGAAAGGCATTCTCTGAAAATTGAAGAGGTATCTGCCCATTAAATAGAGAGGCTTCAGAAATCAAAGACTAGGATTCCTATTTTTCCAGACATATGTTTAACGATCAAGGAAGTTGGAAAAGGGAAGGGAAAGGCCATGGTTTTCTGTATACTAAAAACATTGGCCGTTTAAAGACCATTCTGCCTAAACTTTATAAAGTTAACTAACTATATATTGAGTTTGCTGAAAGCTGAGTAAACATGAATCTTCTAAGGATTCAAGCCAGACTTTACTTTCTGATGGGATACTAAGGATTTTTTGGAGAAGAAGAAGCAAAAATAAATAGTGTTTATAGTAAAGAGACATCATCCCACTTTCTGCAGTAAAAATCCTACCCAGAAGTTCTCATCCCAAATCACCCCTGCGTATAGCCGGGTCCCCACTGTGTAGCAGAACTCACTTCTAGGTCAATCTTGAGGCCTTGGTGATACACTTCAGTCTCAAAGGTGATCAGGTGCAGCTCCTCTGTCACAATCAGGGAGGCCTACAACAAGGACATTCAGTGCTAACAGCCACAGTGGAGGAGAGGACATGCCACAGCCTCACTGCACTAAGAGTAACCCGCCAGGTGGCCACGGACAAACTGCCAGGGACACAGCTCTGAGCATAAACTCTCTTCAACACCAGACTCTCCAATGCTGTGACCTTCAAAAACCTGATCTTTTACTGGGTTTTATTATAACATTACAGAGACCCAATAGGTTATTTATAAAATGGGTAAAGCACAATAACAAAACAGTGAACACCTGCATGCCCCTCACCCAGTTTAAGGAAAAGACCATTACCATGGAGATTCTCTGGGTGTCCTCCCCCAAACCCATCCCTATCCCTCTTCCCTCAGCTGTAACTGCTATTTTATCTTTTGGGTTTACCATTTCCTAGCTTTTCTTTATGGTTTTACCATAGTTATATCTCTAAACAGTGTATATACTGTTTAGTTTAAGGTGTTTGTGAACCTTAGACACATGAAATCATACCCTGTGTATTCTATAGTGACTTAGTTTTCACATCCGTGTGGTTGTGTGTATCTGCAATTTATTCATTTTCACAGCTGTAGAGTACGCCATCATATGGCTACACCACAAATCATTTACCCATTCTAGTGTTGATGATGTAGAATTGTATTTAGGGCTTATAACCAGGCTGCTATGACATCTTGTACATGTCTCCTGATACACATGTGCAAAGGTTTCTCTACTGTTAAATCCTGGGAGTGGCACTGCTGGTTTATAAAGCGTTTTCATTTCTATAGTGTCAAATTGTTTTCCAAAGTAACTCTAACAATTTATACTCCCACCAGCAGTATAGCAACCTTGTTTTGAATGAGAATTACTAATGAATTCTAAGAAACAAAATTCCAATTCATTTTTAAAATACTGTTTTCCTGATTACAAAAGTAATCATACATGTTGAGTTTAAAATGTAGATATTATAGAAGCATTGTAGAGCAGCCTCAGATACATAAGCACTGTTCGGTGCATATTCCTCTAGAGTTTTTTGATGCATACATGAACATGCAAAAATCAGTATAGTGCATTTTTTAAACAATATACTAATATACAACTTGGATTATTTTGCACGCTTTTTTAAACAAACATACCACATACATTTTTTCATCTTAATGCACACTCTTTACTATCAAACATTATAAATTCTATTTTCTTTCTTTTTTTTTTTTTTAAGGCTTGCTACATTTTAGAAAAGAGGGAAGAGTGGCTAGGGGACGAATATCAGAAAAAGAACAGGGTGTCAAAATTTCTTTTTCAAAATTTCTTTTTGGTCACATTTACCTATTTTTTTTGTTGTTGTTGTTTGTTTTTAAGTTTATTCTTGACACTAAGAATCCAACAATCTGAATCAATGGAAGGCTGAGATGAAATAAAGGGGGTAAAGAACAAGTTTTGCTCTTCTTCTTTTTTCAAATGTGTAAGTCAGATTTGTTACAATCTTCTATCCCACCTCAGTGAGAAAAACAAGTTACCAAAACTGGAGCCAGAAAGCGTCAGCTGGCAGGAGCTGGAAGAGAAGTTGGGAAAGCCCCGGGCCAGGTGGCAGGCTTTTCTACTAAATGGGCGTGAATAATGCAGCAAGGGACTTTCCATTCCTACTTAATAATGAGCTAGCTCCAGGGACAACTGAGGAAATGTTCCAAGTCAGAGAACTCATGGCAGATGTGACATTCTGGCCCACCATGACTTTTCTGAATGACTAGAGCTGAAACAGCAGGTCTCTGTCTCTAATTCTGTGCCCTTTTCTCTCCCCCTCAAAGAAAACCCTCCTAGTTGGCTTTCATTCCCAACAAAACTTACGTCACAGTTGGCTCGGCCCCCGTTACCACATCTTTGCTCTCTCAGGGTCTGTAAAAAAAGCAAACAGCACCTCTGTCACATAAGGCTGTCCCCTACCCTGTCCCTCTGCCAGAGGCCTTGGAGAAGGGTAGCCCCAGCACCTCCCACGTACCAAGTGTTTGAATTCTGCGGAGAGGCTGCCATTGTTGGATTCTTCCATGTTCATCACTTTCGTGTTTGTGCCCAGAATGTTAAATTTCCGAGATCTGAATCACAGGAGAAAAAACAACCACATAAGGTGACTGAGTAGCCAAAGGACAAAGTTCGACTCAACAGAACAAAAGAAAATCTCTGGGCTGAACTCACCCTCTGAGAGCAGCAACGTCCCCAGAATCTCTGTGAAGAACACAAACCAGTGTTAATAAAACAGACCCCGTATTTCTTCAAAAAGTCTACTTTCTACTTTGAACACCTATAATTTACTCTGATGGAAAAACTGCTGTACTGTTGGGAATTTCTGCAAACTACTCAATTACATTTATATGTGAAATATAACCTTGCACATGTTTAAGTAGTAGGCACAGCTGGTTCCTACCCAACAATAAACTGCTCCCTTCCTAAGAGAATCTTGAGTCTGCTCAGGTGTCCCTCACATGTACCTTCAGGGGATCCTGCTCCTTCAGTCCATCAGAACACAGCATGCCTACCGTGCAGTGGTCCAGGGGAGTGAGGATATGACCTCTATTGTCTCAATCAGACTGGAAGGGCATTATATCCCAGACTGGATTTACATTCCATAGCTTCAGCTGAACATAAGCAAGGAAGCAGGAAGCATGTAGCCTTAACTACAAGCAACTATGTTGCAACCCAGAAGGGAACTTTAGAATGCAGGTGATGAGAAGAGACGGAAGATCCTGGGTCCCTGATGGCATCATGAATCACTGATCTTACCTTCAGGAACTTGCTCTAACTCTGCATTTCCAGTTACACTGGGTTGCAAATTTCCTTATTGTTTAAGCCACACTGGGTTTTCTGTAAAGTTTTACTGTTACCTGCAACTCAGAGCATCCCATTTGATATAGCTGGAAATATTCTTCCTGGTGTATCCACTGTCCCTTAACTCTGTGTTTTCAATTACATAGTTTTTTATATAGTCACATTTCTCAGTGTTTCCCCCCCTTTTTTTAAATTATTTTATACTGTTTTAAAAGTTCTCCATTGCTATACATTCACTTACTTTTAGAATAATAGCTATAATTTGTTAAACAGTGTATTCCAAGTAGGATTACAGATTAAAATTGATCAATTTTTAAATAATTTAGAAGATATATTTCTGCATATCACATTTTAGAACTTAAGAGTCTTCATTTCATTTTCAGGAAAGTCTATGTCTAACCTATATTTCTTTTATAAAAACATTTTTTTTTAATTACAGCTTTGGTGTATAACCGATGAACAATAATAAACTGCACTATTTAAGATGCATAATTTGATATGCTTTGATAAATGTATATATACTGTACACACTTGTGAAATCATCAGCCTGATCAAGATAGTGAACATACCTATCATTTCCAAAGTTTCCCCATGCCCATTTGCAATCCATTCTCCAATCCCACACTCTACCCCAGCCCGTCACCAGGCAACTATGGATCTATTTTCAGTCACTATAGATTCATTTACATTTCTAGAATTTTACATAAATGGAAACATAGAATATGTACTATTTTTTTCTTGGTCCAGCTTCTTTCACTCAGTATAATTATTTTGAGATTTGTTCATGTTTTGCAGGTATCAGTAGTTCATTCCTTTTTGTTGGTGAGTAATATTCCATTTTATAGATATACACAATTTTTTAATTCATTTCCCTGTTAATAGACATTTACCTATGAAAGAACATTCAGGTACAACCCTTTGTGTGGACATATGCTTTCATTTCTCTTAAGTTAATACCTAGGTGTGGAAAGGTTGGTGACAGGGTAGGTGTGCGTTAAAATTTTTAGGAAACTGCCAAACTGTTTTCCAAAGAGGTTCTACCACTTTGTCATTTTACCAACATTACATTATATACTTACCTATGGTTTTTTTCTCCTATATTTTAAAGATAATTTTGTTTTAAACATGTAGCTACATCTGGAATTTATTCTGATGGACAGTAAAAAGTAAAATTCTAACTTTTCACTCAAATCCCCCTAATACCCAGTTGTGCCAAAACCACTAACTAACTAATCCATCCTTTTCTCACTAGTGTGAGATATCAATTTAAACATATATTAATTCCTTATATAAACCTGAAGTCTATTTCTGGATTTAGAATTTTGTTTAATGATCAATTTATTCCTGCCCTAAGAACATATTCATTTAGTAACTGAAACTTTATGATACATTTTAATATGTGGCAGCACAGTTTTTACACCACACCTCATTATTTTTATTTATTTTTTTAAAATGTTTTTGAAAGTAGAATGGTTGTGTGGCTGGGAGGAGAGGGAAATAAGGATTTGTTATTCAATGGATGTAATTTTGATTTTTTCAAGATGAAACATCTTAGAGCTCTGTTACACAATAATGTGAAAACAATTAACACTACTGAACTATACACTTACAAGTGGTTAAGATGGTTAATTTTATGTTAAAAAATTTAACTATAATTAAAAATAAATCCTTTCTTAAAAAGCTATCTTTGCTATTTTTTTTAACTAAGAAAAGCGAGTCAAGAGTTTAAAAAATCTCATAGGAAAAATCTTATTTGCATTTTGTTTGGTGCTGTATCAACTGGGAAGAATAAATATCTTTTTAGTAAAATTAGAAGCCTGCAATCCAGGAATATGAGTTGTCTCATCACTTTTTACAATATCCTTTCCTCATTAAAATGTCATCATTTTCTTCAAATAGATCTTAAATACTTCTGTTAACTTGATCACAATATATTTTTACTTTTGTTGCTTATTGTGAGATCATTTTTCTATTATAATTCCTAACTTGTTAATGCTAATTTATGGTTGAAGTTGTTCATTTTTGCTTATTTATTTATTAAACCTACCACCTTTCTCAAGTCCCTTATTTCATTAGTAATTATTTAGTAATTATTTCCATTTTCATCAGTAATTATTTTCCAGTTCATTCTGAAGAATTTCTAGATAATGATATTACCTAAAAAATAAGAATACTTTTTTTCTTTTCTAATCTCTTCAAAGAGCATGCCCATTTTAATTTTTGAAAGGTACTGTCACATTTTGAAAAGTATTCTATCATGGTGAAGTGTGGAACAATAAAAAAAAAACCATTGTCCCCATATATTCTGTTTTAAATAATGTGCATAATTTACATTTACAAGTAAAAAATTAAAGAAAAAGAGGAACTTGAGGTCACAACAGCAATCTCAACTCAAATCTGTACCACCAGCTTTGTGGTTTTATTCAAGCACGTAAATGACAATGCACTGCAAGTCCTTCGAAAACTTTTTTCAAAAAAACAAAAGATCTCTGAATGGAGATAAAGTCTCTAAGTTCACATGATGTCTGTCAACGTTCTCATTTCTCTATCACTCATTTGAAAAAAAAAGAATAAAGAGCTAAGATAAGGAGTACTTACTTGTCAATGCATACTTTAATTTTAAGCTGATAATTTAACTCAGGAAATTTGACCAGCAATCTATTTCAAAAATAAAAAAAAAGGTTTCTGAGCAAAGAAAAAACAACCCAATTTTTTTTTAAAGTAGTCTCCCCAGAAACTTCTAGCTGAAGAAACATAAATACATCGTAATCCCAAACTCTTCTTCTTGCCAGTGCTGTCTTTGATCTTAAGTTAAGCATCACCCCTTAGGACAAAGGTACTGAAAAAAAGCCTAAGAACTTAGACAAAGTTGTGAGAGATTCACCAAAAGATAATAAAAGCCATTTCATGAAAATTTTACAGGAATATGAGCTGGTATTCTCTCTATTAATCTTGAAACTCAACACCACACCAAGTATCTGAAGAGGGAAATTTCACTGCAGAAGGGCAAACCCCAGCCTACCTGTCTGACTTGAGTGTGAAAGTAACACTCCACTTGGCAGGCCCACCACCCACCTATCTTGTGGCCCCTTAGCTTCTATATCACTAAGGCTTACTTTTTCCCTTGAAATCCTCAGGGAAAAGTAGGCTCAAAGAACAGAAAATAATCAGCATTGTTTTGCCCCTTTTGAAGACAGAAGGAGATGCTGTTGTCTAAGACTATAGCCCTGGGACCATAAGAATATGCCCAGAGAACCTCAAAAAGATGACCTTTCTCTAACTTTTGACAGAAGAATCAAAGAGCAAGTTGCTATTATGCCAACGAATCCCACTCCACCACAGTATTGCCTGTGATGCCTGTGAAGAACAACCCTGGCCACCAACTCTGTTCTCATCCTGAGAATGTTCCTCAATAAAATATCTACCAAAAGTGGAAGTGCAGTGGCCCACCTGACTTTGGTGGTAAACTGGACACCGGTCTTGATGACTAAGGGCCGGTCGGGATGCATGGGCATGCAGGGCTGCCGCTCCACCACAAAGGCACTGAAAGGGAAAGAGGACAGCAGTTTGCACGCTACGCAGTGGACCAGTCTTTGTCCTGTGCCTCCGAAGTGAGCAAGTCTTTTGTTGAAGGATGTGATTTTTGAGGTGGGAGGTGCAGAAAGGGACAGGATTCTAAGTTACCTTTTCATTAAGTTTCTAAACAGCTCCACGATCCTCTCCTCCAGCATTGGCCGGTGCTGTACAATGGGGTCCCCTTTGTAGGAAACTTTTTGCTGCAATTCTTCCAGTTTCTTAATTTGTTGGCGGGTCTGAAGTTGAGACTCTGCTAATGAGGTTATCCTGCCAATAAAATAAGTAAGTTACCAGTTACCTAAGGGAGTGTACACAGGTACAGGGTTAAATTGGGAGAAGGGGAAGGGAATACCACAAACACCATAATACAGTCCCCTAAAATAAGAAAGGAAAACTTTTTTATTGTGGTAAAATATCCATAACATGAAATTTACCATTTGTGAGTGTACAATTCAGCAGCATTAAACAAGAGGAGATTTAGTCTACCTTTTAAAAATAGCCTCTTCCTAATTAAATTTTTACATTTTAAAAAGGGAGGTAGGCACAGAGGAAGAAGTGTCAAAATTTATACCTCTAGGAGGTATTACCAAAGTTATCATTGGAAAGCGACAAGCGTTAGAACTCAGATATGGAGAACAAGAAATAGGAAATTTGGAACCCACTTTGTTCACCCTAACTTATCCTGTACCAACATGTGGAACCTGGGGAAACACGGGAGGTTAGACAGTCCAGAGCAGCTCTTCCACTCAGTATCTGACCAGGTCCCTTCACCATCGTGGGCCTTAATGTTCCCTTGCATGAGAGAAGGAGTTGAACTGCACGATCCCCATGAGCCCTTTTAACATCAATCTTCAGTGGAGCAAAGGATATGACATTATGTTTCAAAACACTGATATATGCACATAGAAAAAGTGGACAGGGAGACAAAAGTTGATTAAGACTGTGACCAAGAATAAAGAATATTAGTCTCTCCCTGAAGGTCTACCACTAGTTTAATAAAGACTCAATGACCTCTAAATGAGAATGTGAAGGATGCAGAGGTGGGGAAGGGTCCCTTATCAGAAAGCATTTAGCAAAACTCAGAGTTAGTAAGGACATGAACATAGAGGCCTCCTCACGTACAGCTGTCCTAAATCTCTAATTTCATGCTCTGTGTTTCTGGGTTCCCCTCATGTCAAGTTTCTCCTAGTTTATTTAAGCTGGTGCAACAAATTCATTATTGGGCCTTGCACATCAAGGGTGCTTAAAAAGATATGCTGGATGAAAGAGTGTAAAAGAACAGATTATAAAAGAACATATTAAGAATGATTTCACTGATATAAAAATGTACTGATTTCTATCTTTATATGTGTATATATACAATAACAGATATCTAGTGATGGTCACCAAAATCTTAACTGCAGGGACCTCTGAACAATTCAATTCTAAGAGACTTTCTTCCTTTTGTTAATTTTCTGAATTTGTACTTTTTTCCTTTATAAAAAGCATGTGTCATTTAGATTATTAGAGTAACTAAAATTTAAAATTTAGTCTGTGTTTTTTTTTAGTCTGTGTTACTATGTGTTAAATACAGTTAAACCAAAGCTTTCTCTAAATTATGAAATAAAACATTTAAAACAGAGAATTTTTTAGAATTGTCCAAATAAAGTAAAAGCTTTAAGTCTTAGATTTAATTTGAATATGCAAAAGTCCCCACCTTTGAGATACAGTACCAACTCTTAGGGTCTGCAGTTATGACAATAATTAAGCACAGCTTTCCAGAAGGAAAGGAAAAACTTCTCTTTCATCATTTACCAGTTTTCAAGACGATCGAGGCAGATGTTGGGAGGGCCTCCAATGCAAGCGATCTGTTGCCGCCTCTTCCAGTCAGCCAGCTCTTCATCTGTGAGAGTTTTCTGCACGTACTCCATAGCTGACAAAAGCCCCGCCAACTCACTCACGATGCTCTGGTTGGAAACCAAAACAAAGTCAGAAAACATCTATTTCCTCAGACGGTCTCTAACCACATGCTATAGTCAATTCTAGAGAAGGAACTTATTAGAAACCAGGCAAATTCTGCCACAGGAAGCCGAGATCCCACAGGTGACAGAGACACACAGGGGAAGTTGCCTGATGCTCTTACTCGCCGCATCTGGTCCAGCGCTGTTAGCATCTGTTCTAGCTGCTGCATCTTCTGCCTGGTCACTGACTGATTGTTTCCATTCAGATCTTGCATATCTGTGGAGGAAGGAAAAACTACCTGACCTGAGGGAACACTCTGATCCTTAGTAATTAGGCTCCCTTAAGCAACAGTAGCCCCTAAGGACTCCTCCCCACAAAGTCTGAACACAGTGTCAAGACAAGTAAGTCCTGAAACTCAAGTAACGCAAACTCACTTTCTATGGGAGATTTTAACGTCTCTAATATTCACTTGCCTCCTTGACTCTTGAGGGTTTTATAGTTGAAATCAAAGTCATCCTGGAGATTCTCTACCACTTTCATTTTCTGTTCTAGATCCTGTTTAAAACAAACAAACACAATAGAAAAGATTTCCCTGAGGAGAGGAAAAAGGAAGTTTCCGAGATGATTTAAAATGAAGTCAAAACATCAAAAAACATCCAGGCAGGTCCCACAGGCAATAACTCCTAGAAAAGGGATATTTTCCCCAGAGTTGTTCTACCTGTACTCGCTTCCGAACATCCTGTAGGTGCTGCTCCAGCATCTGCTGCTTCTCTGTCACCACGGCAGCTGTAGGGTGGTTGGCCTGGCCCCCTTGCTGCCAAAAAAGGGAGTTGACACACACATGAATACAAGAAATACCTCTGACCAGTCCCCATCCCATCCCGTTACCACTACCCATTCTGTTTGGCCTGAGACACCACTGCCATTGTGAGGGGAAGGGGAAGAGGCAGTGTGCCAGGCACTGCAACAGGCAGTCCCGTGGCACCTGGTGCTGTCAGTGTGGTGCCAAGGAAGTTCTCACAGAGTTTTACCTGTATCCTCTGTCTTTTCCCTCTAGGTCACCTACCCTATATACTGTACTAGGAGACCACATGTTCACATGTGGGGCTAAGACATGGTTCCTACCTTCTAAAGCTCATTCTCGGTAAGTATGTAAAAAAAATTCTAAACAATTATAACAGCAGATTTTGGATACCTATTGAAATGTATGCAGTGTCAGATATATTTCTGTAGGATAATAAAAAAACCATTCTGTCCTGGGGTAAAATGCCATATCAAAAAATATTTCTTCAGGGGGAAAAGAAGAGGCTGGTACCTTTAAAAGATCAAATAGCACATGAAACTTAAAAATCATAAGTTTTGTCAAAGTAATAAGACACCTTCTGACCAAAAAACACCATCTAAAAGCTGCACTGATCAAGACAATGTGGTACGACAGAGGATAGAGATCTCAGTTAATGAAACAGAATTGAGAGTCCAGAAAAGCCTTTACACACCCAGTGTTCCAAGTTAGAAATTCTCAGGTTTCTTTGATTTCAGAGTTACCAAATCCTCGGCACTATATTCCCTAATCTCTAGAATCAATCTCTAGTGCCACTGGCTCAGTTTAAGCTCCAACTGTTGATCTTTTGGCCTCTGATCTCTCTCACTTCCAATCTGGTTTCTACACTGCTACCAGAAGTCTCCAAAATCGATCTCAACATGCTGGTTTTAGATAGGACCATTCTATCCCATCCCCATGGTCCCTACCCAAGCCCGCAGAAAACAAACTTCCTTTCGAAGTTTTGAGAAAGCAGTCTCGGCCTCTGTTTATTCTCTTCATGGGAGGCGGGGGGGGGGGGATGTGTGTGACTCATCTGTGCAGTTGGGAGAAAGACTCTGCGAACGTAAAGACCTTCGAAGAACCCAGCACTCAGGCTGGTGCCTCTCTCCTCCCACTCTTGCTTTCCTGGGGTGCACCAGGGGCAGGAGTGAGGGCCTGGCCTCTAAATGCAATTCTAGGGCCCATCTCTCCAATCTGTGGGTACGAGTCTCTGAAGCTCCACATAGATGGCTGGGGAAGTGCTACTCTACAAACCCAATCTCTCTACCCCATGATCTAACTCAGGGGGTGGGGGACAGGTATTAGAAAGCCCCTATGGTTACCTAACCAAGCCACACCTTCCAGTCTTGTTTTACCAACAATACAGCTGATATTTTAATCTGTATTCGATTCTCATGTGTATTTCTCAATTGGCACCACACTTACTAGGGGAAAACAGATGTGATTAATTATCATCTACAGAAACCTGCCCCAAATACCTTTGTAAAAACTATCAATTCCCACTGTTTCCAGGAATAAACATCTCAGCCCAACACAGACAGATATCTCACTCAATCTCATAACAACTTAAACCTTCCCTCCCTGTGTTTCAGTGACCCCAAACTACCTACTCTTCCCCAAATATAGCATGTTTTCACACTCTGCCTCCCCACACACTGTCCAGTCAGCCCAACTTCTTTCCAAGAGCCCCTGAACTCATTCACCTTTAAACTCAGTGCAATTGTTTGCTTTCCTGAGAAACTCTGTTCAACTTTCTTAGGCAAATTACTCACATCCTCCCGTGTGTTTTTCTCACTTTGAGTGTCTGTGTACCTATAATCCTAACTAGACTAACAGCCCCGGTAGCAGGTATCATGTCTACTAGTCTTCCTATCTCCTGGTGCTTTAGTCATTAAAGACACTTAAGAATATTCCAGATGATGTAAACAGCAAAAATAACAGTGATGCCTGGGTTGGGACCTCAAATGTCCAACTAGCAGTTCTAAGTTCAAGGACTGCAGACTTTCTCTCTAAGGGTAAGGTGGTAAATATTTTTGGCTTTGTGGGTCATATAGCCTGTCATAAATACTAAGTCCCACCATTGCAGCATGAAAGCAGCTACAATGAACGTGTATGGCTGTGTTCTAAAAAAACCTTCATTTATAAAAATGGGCAGCCTGGAAATCTATCGTATAGAAATCAAAGCATGGATACATAAAGATACATAAAGAGACACTGAAGTAATTTAATAATGAAAAAAAATAGAATGAAGCAAATGTCTCTCAAAGGGGGAATAATTTAATAAATTACAGCAAACCTACACCAGACTACAATGCAGCAAATAAAGAAAAGAAGTTGGTTTTCTATTACCTAACTTAGAAGGATTTACGTGATACAATATTAAAAGAAAGAGCAAGATGAAGGGAAGTAAACCCATTTAAGTATAATGTGTGTATGTATTTTCTAGTTTATATGAGCCTGGAGAAAGGAATATACATCAGACTATTCATGGTGGTTTCTTGGGAAGAAAATATAGAGAGAGGTAATGAATGTCATCTCAGATTTTTAAAAAACTTTCTTCCTTGTACTTTTTTCTAATAATATACTCGGGAAAAAAAATAAATTTATTTTCATTATATAAAATTTAAAAACCCAAAACACCCACTTCTACCCTGGCAGTCAGTGTGCATCTTAACAAACATGAGAGCAAACACATCTTTGTATACAAGAAAGCCAGCACATCTGCAACAGCACTGTGTGTTCCCAGCTCTCACCTGGGCTGCAGTGGCTGCAGTTTGGAGGAGGCGAGACTCTTCCCACAGGCACCGGGCCACAATCCGGGCAATTTCCATTGGCTTCTCAAGATACCTGCTCTGTAAGTAGGAGAGAAAGAGAATGAAAAGCAGCAATAGACTAAGCAGCTGTGGATGGAACTTTGCTAACGTAAAGCTGAATTCCTCATAAATTGAGTATTACATTCACTACATGAAACAATACATCAAAGGCTTCAGAGCCTAGCTATAATCAGTAGGAGATTAAGGGGAGAAAAGAAGGCAGGTATGATGAGCTGTGCACAGGCAGCTGAGTGTTTGGACAGTGAATTGTCCTGGGCTTACAGGGAGGCGACCAGCTACGTCCAGGAGATTTCAACAATGGTCAAACATTTAACATTTAAAAGTAAGAGTCATCTTCCTATGAGGGGACCTGGTTAAAACCATGTTATCAACATGTTAAAATGATTAACATAATCACGTTATTACTTTGACTAAAGAAGCGAATTTCTGGTAATGATGCCACCAAGACTTGAGAAGGGACTAATTACTTTTCCTTTGATTTAAAGTACAAGGTAGGTTCTCATTACTTCGCCAAATGTGAAAAGAAATACTTCCAGGAAAACCCTACTCAGAAGGTTCAATTTCTGCTCTATTCATTTTCTCATCACACCTGAAGGAACTGCTTGATTCTTCGCAGATTGTGCTGATAGAGAACGTTCGACTCTTGTAGGAAGCGGCTGTACTGCTGGTCAATCTCACCCAAGAGGTTATGAAACACCAAAGTGGCATGGGATTCTTTGCTGGCCGCATAAGCCCTAGGAAAAGGAAGGATAAAGAATGATTCTGAAACACACATACACACACACCACCACCAAGTAGGAAGAAAAAAACAAAGACAACTCCAATGCTTTCACCCACTCATCATTTTAGATTCATCTTGTTCAGCAACAATAAATATTAGTGTAATAATTATTAAAGCTTATTCCATATACTATTACCCAGTGTCACAGTCTATACTTATAAAATATTTGAGTGAAATGGACAGATATGCTATTTTGCTTTATATCCTCAGTCAACTATGTGGTCAGATTATTGGTAGCAAATAAGGAATCCCAGCATAGGATGGCCGATCTCCAACATCTCTGAATTACCTCCCTGGCCCCTCACCAAATTCTGGAAAAACTAGGTCATAGGCCTGAATTAAACCAAAATTAATAGGTGGATCTGAACACATTAAAGTGAAGGACATAGTTGTTGAAATTCCATACTATTATTTCCTCTGAACAAGTCTACTTCTCCTACTTGTCTCTTTAATCAAAGAAGAATCAGAAGGACTCAACTTCTATCCATGACAGAATTCTCTTTCAGATAAAAAATATTTGTAGCATGTCCCTGAAGTGTGAGAACACAAGAGGCTCTCACCAAGTCAAGGAGATCCAAATCAGCCTTGAAAACATCTACCACCAACCAGGCTAGTTCAGTGTGCCAAAAGACAGCTGCCTGTGTGTGCTTCTAATGTAGAAAAATGTTTATACAAGACTAAGAGTACCTCTTCATCTTCTGATCTCTTCTACCCCATCACCTGTACCCTACGTTTTTTGATGAAACAGTTAACACAGAGCTAAGCTAGAGAAGACCATATCTCTTGACGTAAACCAAAACCTAACCATTTGGGGAGTTTCTCAAGAAGGGCTTACCAATCTTGACTCTCAATCCAAGGGGCCAGAAACTGCCGCAGCTCCATCGGGAAGCTGTCGCTGTACAGCTGATGAAGCTGCTCCAGGTATCGTGTGTCGAGCTGCTGTAGCTGATTCCATTGGGCCATTCTGCTGGAATCAGGGGTCCCAACTGTAAATCAAAGGGTTCATTTGGTCACTATAAGTCCCAGTAGGGGTAAACAATCTAGAAATAGCCCATCTACTCAACACAGGCGTCGGGTCTGTGATTAGGAATAAAAAGATACTTTGGAAAGGATCCTGCATGTCCCTCCCAGCTCAGAATAACACATACACATTCACAGGCTCTACCTCTGGAACTATATCACAGGTCCTTCTCAACTGAATGGTAATGTAGGCCTGAGGCCAAGTTCTAGAATCCATTATCTACTGGAGGTATACGAAGTTGAAAAATTACTTAACTTCCAGATTTCCATATTCTCACCTATAAAATAGAGATCGTAATTCCTACCTCAGGACTACTGAGATCATATGTCTAAAGCACCCAGCTCAGTGCCTAGCACACAGCAGATGCTCAACAGATGTCAGTTCCTTTGCACCCTACATCCCTGGTCAGTGAACTGGTAGGTATACACAGTAAACCGAACTAAGACCAAAATGTGGGGTGTGGATATTCAGGGAGGACAGAGAGCTAATACCAAGACTATAGGTTTAAAAGTGTAAGCAACAATCTGCCTGCAATTCTCCCACTTATCAAAAAGTAATTGTTTTTTAAATTTCTCAGTCTGGGATGAGAAAAAAGAGGAGCTAAATACCAGGCACACAAATTGTCTCCAAGTTCATGAATACTCCAAGAGAAATGTTCAGGTATGAGAAACCAACCCAGCTAACCACCTTGAGTCCTCTTTCTGAACAGCTTGGATCATGAAAATAGTGATACAGACCAAGTGGTCTTTAGAAGTTGTAAAAATAACTACAAGTAATAGCCAAAGACTAAGGTATATACAGGTCAAAGTATCTTGAGACGGTTCTCTGGGATAGTGAGAATGTTAATGGAAGGCCGAACACATACACTAAACTGGATTTCTTGATTATTTATTTCTCGGAGAAGACTACATGCTACATGCTGAAGCATTGTAACCATGGTGTGTATTATTCTCAGTAAGTAATCAAAGGCCATTAGAACTCCTGCAATATTTACATTAGAACCAAGTTAAAATCTGCCTCATAGGCTAAAAAGCATCAAGATCTGATTTGCACAGAAATCCGTATAATACGCCAATTTGTGTAGATTATACTGAATACAAATGCACTGAAACTCTGACTTGCCATATTGAAATATGGTAGCCACTAGCCACATGTAGCCACTGGATACTTGATATGTGGCTGCTTCAAACTGAGAAATGCCACTGATTCTGAAGACTTAGTAAAGAAAAAAAAAGTAAAATATCTCATTAGTATTGAAATATTGATAATATTTTGGGGTTAAATAAAATATACTATTAAAATGAATTCCACCCATTTCTTTTTACTTCTTTTAATGTGGCTATTGGAAACTTTAACATTACATAGATGACTTGCATTCTACCTTTATTGGACACTGCTGCTCTTATGTAACCAAAAAGCTATGATTCTTCTAATAAAGGATTTAAAGAAATAGACACCTACTTTTCACAATAGTTTTTTCCATTAAACTAAAGCACCCAAAACGACTGATATTACATTATGCTTCTTCGTCTAATAACAGTAAGACTATAAGAGCTGTCTTATACATACACTTAACTCATTGTAAATTAAAACCAAAGAGCAGGTAGTATTTTCAAGAACATGAGCAAAGGGTCAAATTGTGATCTCTCTGTTGGCTGCTTAGCTACAAATCATATTTAACCAATGGGGCCACAGGGCAATCAGACCAAATGCTCTTCATAAGAACTGCGTATCCTTAAGAGATCACTAGGCAAATCATCCAGGAAAATCATTGCCAACTAGCTTTGTGGTAATTGTTTTACTGAAAAATTTTTTTTTCAAAGCCTGCTTTATTTCACAATCTCAATTCTGGTTTTTCAAATTATAACTTAATCTAAAGAACTCCACTAAATTTTCACTAAAGTATTTCTTATCAATGGAACAATTCTAAGCTTGTGATTTAATAACCACTTTCACTGAACCCCAGAACACAGAGAGTAATGTACACAACAATATGCGTGCCAAGTACCATTCCTGAGTAGGAGAGAAGTCAATTTATTCCATACAGTGGCTGCCTTAAGGCATGACATAGGGCTTAATTCTCTCAAGGTGTTTACTAAATTTAGGTTAGCAGATAGTAAATGTTAGCATGTAAAGGGAAGTGTGACTATTTTCTACAACTGAAGAGAAAAGAAAAATAAAATGACAAGTCACCAAAGACTTTTCAAGCTTTTTGAAACTGAAATTTCTCAACCCCTTGGGGATAATTTTACCAAAAACAAGTCATAAGGCAAATAATCATTGTCTAGTGGGGAACTTATTACTGTAAAGATCACTGAAAAAGTTTGTCAAAAGTCACAGTTCTCATTTATATACTTCAATGTGAAGTAATGAAGGGCAGTTTGAGAAGCACAAATTAGGACCACTTACCAAAGTTTTCATTACATCATTTCATAAAACTGCTTTTTAAATAAGACAGGTACTTTACGTCCATGCACCAGTGGATTTACGATAGGGGTGAGGGCAGGAGGGGAAAAGCGAAGAGGGAGACAGACGCATCCGATAACCCAGAACAGAAAGTGATCTAAAGATGATTTCTGTTCCACCTTGCAATATGTCACATAATTTTTCTTTGGGCGTTGGCCATACTCTACATTAGAAATACTTGTATCTTAAATAAAGCATACTTGTGTTTTTTCTGTTGCCTCAGAGGAGCACTGAGCAACTCTTTGTTATTGGGAAAGGCCCAAAGACATAATCAAAGTGTAAAGTAACAGAAGTATACTTTCACTAATTCCTATAGAAACTAGTCCTTTTAAGAAGACATTTTTAAAAGATTACAACAGCAATCATGCTCACTGTGAAAATTTTGGGGGTGAAAAAAACAAGAAAGATAAAGTCACCCATATCCTACAATCTTATCTAGAACTGCAGCTGACATATTGCTCTAATTCCTTTTATTCTATCTCAAGGATTGTATATATAGTTCTTTTTAAAAGTTGAGATCATAGTATTTTTACAGCTCTGTATTCTCTTTTAAAGCTTATTATGCAGCAAGCATTTTTCATGCAAAGAGATTTTTGTTTAAAGCCCACAAAACAACTATTTAGTTTCTATTAGTGTCTTCAATATAATCCTGCTAATCCTGTTGAGGGCCACTGCATCCATTTATATTTGAAAGCTCCAATTTATTTATCCTCATCATACCACATTCAAAAAATAGTAGGTAATTGCAAACTCAAAGTAAATTAGGGAGGATAAAAAGTAAAAGGCAATTAACGCTAGACAAAGACACTGAACCTTTATGAAATTTTTACTGTAGGATTAAAGGTGTAATGAATGACAGGGAGTCCACATTTAAGTATGATAGCTTTAACTACTGAACCATTAATAACTTAACCACTCATGATTACCCTAGAGATTAAGACTCTGAAAGTTCAAATTAAAAAAGACCATTCAAAATAAATTCACTTGTATAATAAACATATAATTTCCTTGCTTACAAATCCAAATAGTACCTTTCTAATGTTTAAGACTAGAAGTTTGCCTTTACAATAAGAAGTCTATATATAAATTTAGTTTTGATTTCCTAGAAAGACAAATTATTAATACTTGAGTGCCCAATTTAAACTATACTTACTCTAATATTCAAATGTATTCAGTTACAAATAATAAGATTTGTTTTAAAGTCAGAAACCAAGTCTTCCTCGCAAAAAAAATGGACATTGAAATATAAAGAACTTTAATTATACTTCCCTGATAATGTGGCAAAATTGAATAAATGAAAGAAATAATAAGTTACTAGGGATTAGAGCTTGGAAAAGTGAGGGAAAGAACAGTTTTTCATGACATTCTGGAGCATTCTCAACCCAAAAGTTTTACTATCCCTCATCCTTCTCATCTCGCTTTAATTCTTCATGGAAAGAGTTAAAGCATCTTGTACCAAGCACATTATTTTTTCCATTCCAAATCTTATCACTAGCACTACCTTTGCATAGCTATCTAATGTATATCCAGAAAGAGAGAGAATAAAATGTACTAGGTTTACAGTTAGCTTTAAGAGGCGGAGACTGCCAGGAACGTGAACAGCAAAAAGGAAAGAAAACCTAGCGCTCTGATCCAAGAAGGACTGCCAGCATTCTAAAAACAAAACCAAAAGAACTTCCCAAAATGTGGAGTTCACCCTGCTGTCTTTGAGAAAAAGATTCTGAGAACTATGAATTACTAAGGCCTCTTACTACTTCAAATCTAAGAGTACTAAGGAATGAAAATTAAAAAAAAAAAAACAACTGATGTATTCTACTTAATTCATTTGGCATAATATTTGATCATAAATATTTCGGATTAAAGGTGCAAGAGCCTAACAAATATAATTCCCTCTAAAGTGAAAGTAATACAGCTAGACTCGCTTTGTCAATTACTAAGTATACAGTTTATGGTTAAAGATGCCTGAGAACAGATCTGCCTCTAGAGAAAAACCACAAAACATACCAAATTTGTGTGTCACATGGCCTCCCCACTCTGTGACACTTCCACTCCCCCAACCAGACACACTCCTCTGACTCTGTGTGTGTGGTATGAGGCCTGGGACACTAGAAGCTTTCCACTGGCTGGGTCTGGGTGCAAACCCTGCCTGCCACTTATCAGCTATTTGTTTGGAGGACATTACTTGACTATGGAGCAAGCCTCTTCTTCAGTAAAATAGAGAAGTACCCTTCTTTTGAAGGATTGCTGCAAAAGTTAAAAATCATAATGAACATACAGTCCCTCCTACACAATAAGGTGCTGGGTGCATCTTACTGCTGCATTCTTCCCCTCCCCACCCAATATTTCTTATGCTAAATCCACTTCTTCAATGCTCTGAAAGAACATAGATTAATTCCTCAGATTAGTTATGTTAAATGATAAAGTCAGCCTTCCCTCCTATGTAAAACACACACATTTGTATCATATCCTAAGGGAGGGAGTCAGTAATGCTTTGCTGTGCAAGGGGACAAGGGGAGTACAGGAAGGATGGGTGATCAAATATTTCCATACATAGTTCACCTAAGGATAGCCCTGGGTCCTATAAAGACTAAAAGTGAAAACACTACATGATATCTAAATGAAAGAAAAAGATGAGACTTGTTAGTGGTTACCAGAGAGAGGGGGTAAGGGAGGGAGGGGTCAGAGGGGGTCAAATACTTGGTGGCGGAAGAAAATTTAACTTGGGGTGGTGAACACACTATGACTATACATACGATGCGTATTATTGAATTGTACACTTGAAACCTATTTGTATTCACCAATGTCGCTCCAATAATTTTAACAAAAAAGAGTAAAAAAAAGAAAAAGAAAAAACAACCTTGGTTTAAGAGGAGTCCAAATAACTGATGATTATTGCTAATATTTATATATAGCACTATGTGCCAGACACTGTGTTAAGCACTTGATCTATATTTATTTACTCCTTTATCTTCACAAAAACCTCATCAGATAGATGTCATTTTTATCCCCATTTTACAGAGGAAACTGAGGCACAGAATTTTAAGTGACTCACCCAGGGTCACAAGTGGTAAAGGTGTGGAGCTGGAATCCTAACCTAAACACAGCAGTCTGTTTTCAGAGTTCCTGCTCTTAACCACTGTTCTAGAGCGGGAGTTTTCATTGATCTTTAAGTCACCCATGAGTCAACCAGCATACCGAGCCAATGTGAACTTGCAGTATTTTAACAGATATACAGAGTGTTCCAATGAAAGGATCTATCAGTCCCACTGTAACTGGGCCACATCTAGAATGATGTTGTAACTGTATTAATTTAAATGGCACACTATAAAACAAACACATTCAGGGAGGGGTAGTCAGGGTATGTCCCAGTTAGAAGACTTGTGGAGCAGAGAGTGGGCTTAGAAGAGAAAAAGTTCAAGTATGGAAGAGTGGCTCTTCAAACACTTGGGAAGTCTGTGCATGAAAGGATAAATCACCCTAGAACCAGAACCCATTCTCCCATAATACCTACTCACAAACTCTGCCCTCTTCCCTACACCCTGTAGAGGCTCCCCACCCCAGAAATTAGAATTATAAGAGCAGACATTAAAAAAAAAAAATACATAGAGATGCCTGGGAACTGAACCAGATGCCAGAACCAGATGCCAAATCAGAATTGCTGAGGGTGGGAACTAGGTTTTGATATTTAAAAGCTCTTCCGATGATGCTAACATGCTAACGTGTGGCCAGACCAAGAAACTCAGAATCAGAGCAGAGGTCAGGGCTCAACCCTGGATGTACATGAGAATCCCCTAAAGGGTTCTGAGAAGCCAGATGCTGATCCTTACTCCAGATGGACTGAATGATATCCTCCAGGGGTGGGGTCCAGGCAGCTGCCATGAAGCAGAACACTGTAAAAACTGCATAAGGAGACTATGGCATGAGGTGAGGTTGGAGGAGGCTCTTGTGGAAGCCTTACTGAGAAACACGGCAATGAGGAGATCTGCAAAGTTTTAAACAGACAAATGACAACTTGATTTACATTTCGGACAGATCTGTTAGGCTGCAATAATCAAGGTAAAGAGATGGTAGTGGCCAGAACTTGGGTAGTGGCCTCAGAAACGTTTCGAAGTGAACGTCTTCCAGAAATACTAAAGAGAGAGGTGTTATGGTGTTTGGTGATTGGTTGAAGAGCAAAAGAAGGAGTAAGGGACAACCTCCCAGGTTCCCATTAAGTGTTCTAATGGAGGTCAAGTGCTCACCCTGGGAAATGTCACAGCAGTAATTCTGAAACCAGGAGAGCAACTGGGCTGGATGGCCTCTAAAGGCTATTTAGTCTATAAACTGCAATCAGGTTCCATTCCTTCAAGACCTTTATAAGTTACCACAATCCAAGAATAAATGCTGCGGTAAAAGTAATAAATTGATATTCAACAAAAAAAAGTCCAGGATTGGTACTCCAGCTCACTGAAAAACTCTACTGATCCTCCTAGAAAAGGAGTCAAAGAAAACTGGCCAGAAACCTTGGAGCCAAAAGACACGTAGGCCATGAGGAGGGCTCTGAACTGTCTCCCCATGGCTAATTGTCTCCCTCCAATACATTTCCACACTGTGGAGAGAACTTTTCAAGACATACACTTGATCTTTCTACTCCCCTGCTTAAAACCCCACTGATGACCCTGCATTGTTCTTAGGCTGAAGAACATGCCAAAATAGGTCATAGTAAGACATAAGAGTGTCATGCCTAGAGCATGGGTCTTGGAGCCACAGAGCTCAGACTTGAATCCTGGCTCCAGTTAGACGTATGAGAGTTAGTGCCAGTTATTTCACCTCTTTCTGCCTCAGTTTCCTCATGAGCAAAAAGGGGAGAAAACAGGACTCACAGAGTCACTGTTAAGACTAAATGAGTTAATGCACACAAAGCATTTAGGACACAGCTGGCCACAGTATATAAAGAAGTATTATTTATATGACCAGTGGCCTGCCTAGTCCTGCCTTTCTTGCCTTGGCTGGCACCAGCCTGCTGGCTGAGCTCCTGGCACTCAACTGTTTTTCTTTCAGCTGCTCGAAAACACTAAGGCTTCCATCCACAGGCCCTCTGCACGCACCTTATAATATCACTATCACCATTACTTGGACCCGAACACTGTGACTCCATAATTTGCATTTGTAACCACTATGCTGTACTGCCAGCTCCATGAGGGCAGGAAAAGCCTGGCCTTTTGACTAATGTGTCCTCCCCTCACCACTCCCACCAGAATCCAACACAGTGCCCAGCTCACAATAGGTGCTCAAAAAAACATCTTGAACGAATAAACTGCAGGTATGAATTATAACTACACTGAGTGAGCCAGGCGAGGACACTGCACCTAGTAGGTATTCTGAGAAGCAGACCAACTCTTTCGGTGTTTCTGTTTGGAAAGTTCAAGAATGATCCTTTAGTGACCATTTAATAAGAATAAAATCACAGCACTCCCCCAGCTCAAAAACATGATTGACTTCTCATTGTTGAAGTCAAAAATCTTTATCCCCACCTAAGGCTCCCCAACTACTAAGGCAACTTTGACCACCTCCAACTCCACTCTCTAGCCTCAAGATGACTTTCAAAATGTCCTGTCTTCATACAGTCAAACTTACTTCCCCCTTGCCCCATACCCCCACATACTTTGTTCCTTTCTCACAGATATTCTGGCCTAAGAGGTTTTTCCCCTTGGTAGCACAATATATCCTTTTCCTGTTGGTGCTAGAGAGGCTTTCCCTACCCCATATCTGGTCCAACCACTGCTTTAACTCTGAATGCCCACAGTAACTACACACACAGTGGAGGCTTTTTCTTCTTTTGGTTCCTCTTCGCTTGAGGAGAAGCTCTCTGATGGCATCTCTCACATGTCATTCTGGTTGGAGCTTCCAACTAGATATTCGATTTAAGATACCAAACAAACATTTCCTGTGCAGTGTCTTTCCTTCACTACATTTGCATACACACATAAATACCACCTCTACTGAAGAAGTTTCTACTGAACAGGCATTGATGACCACAGCACTGAAAAACATGGCACTGATATGGAAACCACATCTAGGAAAACAAGATGAGCTCTTCCCTGCATGATTGGCTACCTAGAATTTGGAAGTTTTTCCAGAGGGAAGCAAAGCATCCTTCCAATGAGCTATGAGTGCTGAGGAACTCACCCTCCCAAGAATCAAAGGCCAGTTGCCAACTTTTTAAAACAGAAGTACAGCCTTTGAGAAACAACTTGGGCAAGCAAATCGTCCTGTCAAAATTTCCAGGCTTGAAGGCAACTGAAGGGAGGAGAAGGAAAAAGCCTGTGGGTTCTGTTATCTTTGGCGAAAGCCCAAACTAAAACAGCCATAAAAGCATTCACTGATCTAGAACATCACATGTTATTAATATTCCTTTAAGATAGGCAACCGAAATAAAGCAGAGAAAGGAAACTTAAATTTCTGAATCTCGATGTTATAGACCCATAATATAAATCAACACTTTTTGAAGAGAAGGAAGAACATTTTCGCAAATGTATTCAGGTCACTTTCCTTGCATGAGATATTAAGGAAATCCTCGTCACTTAGCATGGAACAACGTATGAGAGTCCCCACTCATAGATCCTGTGTTAGAACTCCTTCCTCCAAAATAATTATGATCTGAGGGCAGAACCTCAAATCCAGAGAGTATTTATAATGGTTGGAAAACATGGCCCCAAATTCTTTGATACTCGTCCTAATAAGAGAAGGGATCTTTGTCCTCTCCCCTTGAATCTGGCTAAGCCCATGGTTGTTCCAGCCAAGTATGACAGAAGTGTCAACATGCAACTCCCAAGTCTATGCCACTTCCACCTGATTCTCTTGGAAGACACATTCTCCAGAACCCAGCCAACATCCTGTGAGAAGCCTAAGGCAGAAAGGAAGGCCACGTGGAGGCACCTGGTCTACAGTCCCAGCTGAGATCACCCTTTGATTCGTCCCAGCTCAGGAACATATGTGCATGAAGAAAGCATCCTCCAGATGACGACCACCCAGATGTTCCAGACTTCCTAGCTGAGGCCGCAGACATTGTGGAGCAAAGGCAAGTCACCCCTGCTGTGCCTATCTAAATTACAGTCCCCAAATCCATGGGTATCTGTGGCTCCTATTTTATGTCATTCAGTTTGAGGCAGTTTATTGCATTTGGTGACTAGAACAACATTCTAACCGTGATGGAATATCATCTTTATAGAGAGTCCAACTTCCATAAAAAGAATTTGAAGTTTCAAAGGAAAAGGCTTTGCTATTAAAACTATTTTAATAGTAAACCTCTTTTTTCCTCTGTGCACTCACTTTTAAATGATTCTTCCAGTCCCACTTTTTCCAAATAACATCAATATACTGACAATCCCCAAATTTACTTCTCCAGCCCTATTCTCTCTCATGAACTCCAGAGTCTGATATTTAATTGCCTATTCAATATCTCTCTCCACCTGGTTGTCTAACAAGCACCTCACATATAATGTACCCCAAATTAACCCCTTCATTAAAAACCTCTCCCAGCCAACTTCTCCAAGAATCTTCTCCATTTTAGCAAATGGCAATTCCATTCTTGCATGTGCTCAGGCTAAAAATTTTGAAAATAAGCCTTGACTCCAATTTTACTCCTCCTCTTCCTCCTTTGCCTTCTCCTTCTCCTTCCTCCCTCTCCTCACCCCCACCAACATTCAACCTATTAACAAATTCTGCTGGCTCTACCTTCAAAATATATCTAGAATGTGACCACTTCTCAGCATATCCACTGCTACAGTCTTAGTATAAGCCGCCATCATCTCTTACCTAGACCACTACACTAAACTCCTAACTGGTCTTGATGATCTCACCCTTGTCTCTCTATAGTCTATTCTCCACATTACAGATCCCTTCAAAATATGTCATTCCCCTGCTCAAAATCCACTCAGAAAAAAATTCAAACATCTACCATGGCCCACCAGATAATCTATTTTACCCCTGGAAGCTTCTCTGACCTCCTTTCCCACTGCTAACCCCTCTGCTCACACCTATCTCCTTTCCACTTCTGTAATACACCATGGACATTTCTGCCCTAGGCCTTTTGTGCTTTCTTCCCATTCCTGAAAAGCTCTTCCCCTAATAGCTACATAGCTCACTCACTCACTACATTCAGGTCTCTGCACAAATATCCCTTCACACAGCACATATACCTCCACTGAACTTTTCTTCACAGTACTCATCACCCTCCAATATTTCATATACTTCTTTTTTATCTCTTTCCACCACCACCTGCTAGATGTAAGTTCCATAAGAACAAGACTTTCTTCTGTTCACTGCTACTCCTCCAACACCTAGAAGATGCTCAAATATTTATTGAATAAATAAACGAAACTTAAATGTTTCTCAAAAAAATTTGTAACCTGCTTTTAGCAGAGAAGACTGAAATATCGTTAAGAAGCTAATTAACTTCACATAATGGCATAAGCTAATCATTCTTAAGCATGAGTAAATCGGTGCAATATTTCATGTAAATTTACTGCAAGTAACAAAGCAAATATACAATGTTTCCCAATAGAAAAATTTATATTAAAATGTAAGTCTCTAAAGAATTTTTTTTAATATAAAGCTTTTCCCATAAAGCTAAACTGTTACATAGTAAAGTTGTTTCACCTTAAATTGAAAGAATGAGACTTTAATACCCTGTTGTCATCTAAAAGAGGACATTTCATGACATATGCCTGTTGGCAATATTTGAGAATCTAAGAAACAATACCATAACTAAATATGGACATGTAAACACTGAAATGAGGTATCTCATAAAACATAAAGCCACTTGGATGAATAACTTTATTCTGAGGTATTCCCAAAGTGAAAATGCTAAGACCCAACAGAGAGTCAATAGCAAATCTGTTAACACAGTAAATCTATTGTCTGCTCTTCAACGCTTTATCCTCAAGACATTTGGGCTCCAACTCAATAATAAAAAGCATCTGTCATTGTTGTTCTTGTTTAAGAGCTCTTAAAACATATAAAATACAACTTCCTTACTTTACAGACATAGAAATAGATCACTGACATGAGCATTGGAAACAACATCCAATAGCCAGCTTCCTGACTTAGTCTAGGGTTCGTTCCACCGTGATGTGACTGACTTAAGAGGCAAGCAGTGAATCAAGGCTTCAATTTTATAACTGGAAAATATGGTTAGACGGGGTTAAAAAAGTCTGACCTCAAAGAGAAAATCATCTGTCCAGGCATAAAAATAGGGTCACAATTGTTTCACTCTTGAAGAAGAATATTTTGTTGTGGGTATTTTTTTTTTTTTAACGTTTATTACATAACTGTAACCTCAGGAGATAAAAATTCACAGAAGTAAAATATATCATTTCTTAGAGGTTTTCTTTTCTTCCTACCCCTACCCCCAGTTTTATTGTTATAATTGACATATAACATTGTGTCAGTTTTAGGTGTACAACATAATGATTTTTTATATGTATATATTGCGGAATGCTTACCACAAAAGTTAACACCTATCACTTCACAGTTACATTTTTTTCTTGTGATGAGAACATTCAAGATCAACTCTCTTAGCCACTTTCAAATATATAATACAGTATTATTAACTATAGTCACCATGCTGTACATTATGTCCCCATTTCAGATGTTTGTAGCCAACCTGTGACATCAAGGAGGCCACACATAGAGGTGTCACTGGTTCATCGAGCATCCAAGTGCCTCTTTACCAGGTGCTTGGCTAAGCTCAGGGAACACAGAATTGGAGAATTCACAGTCCCTATCAGAGCAAGAGGACTGCCAAACTCTAGGGAGCACCCCTGGAATATGACTCCAAAATAAAATGGGAAATGGTGCTCCTGAGAGTTATGTTATCTGGTCCTTATTGTCAAGAAAGGTACAGTTTTGAAAGAAAGGCAGACATGTAACAAGACAATTACATGAAAATGGATTGGTGCTACACTAGAAGGCATATATTTTACAAGGTGGAGTGGATCTACAGGAGATACGGTAGTGCTAGCAACGAAGGGGTAACCAGTCCAAGTAGAATCACATATGTAAGCACAAGAGTGCTCAAGAGGACATGACATAGATCTTCTGGTTACACATGACCCAAAAGTCTACTAAAGTGACCGTAAAGCTGGGGCAATGGGTACGAGACCTCAAAGAATGGGAAATGAGATGATGATGGACAAAAGAAAGCAATGAAATTCTGGAATCCAGAAAGTGGAGAAATGGTAACTGACCAAGCACAGCTGAGAAAACTGAACAGTAAGTGCCTGCAGAAGGGATTTCCAAACAGAAGTATGCTGTATAACCCCCAATAAAGCTCAAAGTGGGAGGTAGTAGGTATGGTTAAGGCAGAAATGAAAGGTTTAGCTGAAAATAGAACTAGTTGAAAAACCTGTACAAAGAGCTGCAGATTCCTCCAAATAACTACCTCTCTCCAAATCAGGCAGGGAACAGAATACTTATTGTCTGGAAAGCTAAGTCTGGACTTGGGGACACCAGACACAGCCAAGAGCAAGAGAGTCATTGAACTTAAACAACAGAGATTAGGCGAGAAGTTATATACAACAGCTCCCAAAATCCTGGCAGCCAGGGCCCACCCCAATCACCCCACGGTGAAGCCCAAGATACAACCCCAACAGGCACATAAGACCATTCAACTTTAACTAAGAACTACAATGCTTTTGAAGAAAACATCCAATGTGAAAGATTGAGATGAGCATAAGTAAAAAGGAACAAACCAAGGATTCAGAGTACTCGAAGCAGACAAAATATTCACAAAACTGTAAATAATATCCTCAGAGACAAATTACACCCACCAAACAGGAATAGGATAAAAATGAAGATGAATATTAAAATGGCAACTGAAAATAGAGCTGAAATTGAAAACAATGGCCTGAATTAAAAATTAAAGAGATGCATCGAAAGACCTAGCCAAGGAAATCTTCTAGAATGCAATCCACAACAACAACAAAAAAGATGGGAAATAGAATGAAGGGGAAACAAAAACAAAACAAAGCAAACCTCTGTTTTGCTATTGGAACTATGCAGAAGATTCAATATCTGACCACGAGGATTCACAGAAAAGAGAAGGAGGAAATGATAAGGTGGGAATTAACAAAGAATTAATAAGAATGTCCCTTTCTAGATTGCAAGCGACACATCCAATACTCGATTCAATGAATGAAAATAGACCCACACTAAGGCACATCCTGTGAAATTTCAGAACAGCGGGAATAAAAAAGTTAAACAAGTTTCCAAAGAAAAGAACCAGGTCTCTTGGAGAAGATCAGAAATCAGAATGCATCAGACTTGCAACATAAACACTGAAAGATTCAAAATCAATTAAGGCAAAAATGCCTTCAAAGCAATGAGCAAATGCTTCAATGCCCACCCAAATGATAACTCCAGTATAAAGTGAGAATAAAGATAGATACATGACAGCTCAAAAAACTGACTTCCCATACACCTTTTCCTGACAGCATATTACCAGAATATGTGCTTCAGCAAATGAAGCAGTAAAACCAGAAAGAGAAAGACATGGGATCAGCAAAAAAGAGAATCCAACATAGCAGTGGTAAAAGAAGACTCAAATTGCAGGACTGGGGGTGGAAGGGGCCTTGCAAGAAAACAATGAATAGCTTGTCAATGTGTTTAATTAAGTATTTGAAGTAAATGACCAGGCATTTGAGAAACCTGCTGGAACATTTGGGGAAATTAGTGATAGGTATAAGAAAACCAAACAAATCTTCAAAAAGAAAAATATCAACTCCAGGAAAAACAAATATTTGTATGTGAAAGTAAACATAATCATATAATACTAGTTGGCTTATCATTGAACAATATTTATTCAGTCAAAATAAAATGCTTAACTAAAGTGATTTAAAAATTATGATGATTATATTGTGAAGCATACAAGGAATAGTGGGGGTAAAAAAATAATATTCACCAATGATAACTGGAAGTTAAAAGGTGTATAAAACTTGATATGTCAAAAATAGCAGTATAAGCGTATTACTTAGAAGCATGGAACATACATTCTAGAAGAAAAAGCTACATGTTTTGAAAGTAGCTGTTTCTGAGAAGCAATACATGATATGAGGAGAGATGGACAGAAGACTGTTATTTTACTATAAGTCTTTCAGTATTCTTTAATTTCTAAATTATTTGCATGTATTACTTAGATAAAATTAAAATTATGTTCTAAAGTGAAATGCTTAGTACCAAAAATAAAATTAAAATTAGGTAACATCATTTTATAGTTTCTCAGAAGGAACCTCCTTCCTTGACTCATTTGCTCATTTATTCATTCAAAAAAAATCTGGAACCAAGGGCAGGGTAGAGTGGTAAACTGGACAGACAGGTCTCCGCCCTCCTTGAGATGAAGGAAGACAGACAAGCAAACTAGGAAGATAATTAATACTTGTGATAAGAGCAGTAAAGATAGGACAGGGAGTAACTGAGGTCAGGCTGGCATACTTTAGATAATCAGGGAAGGCATCTTAGAGGAAATAACTATTTGTTCTGACCTCTAAAGGAAAACAGACCTTTTTATGTTAAATTCAAATCTTGAAATGGTCAGGTCTGTGCTCAAGGATTCTTATAGGAGACTTGGTAGTTCCCACTTCTCACCAAGACCTGTCTCCTGTCATGTGGCTGTTAAATAAAAAATCCTTAGTAACAGGAGATAGTTAAATCTATCCGCCCCCCCCCCGCCCCCCACTCCCCACCCTCACTAGCAGGCTGGCTTCTTCTCCCTTTTTTTGTTGAGGCTCCACTTGGTTTTTGCCTCTGAAGAGGCGACATTTTCTTAAGAGCTCAGTTTACCTACCCAACACTTCTTGGTATTTTGCACAGGAGGGTTTTCAAGGTATCTAGTCTACCACAGAATGGGAACAGAAATCGGGATGTGAAAATTAAAGGAATTTCAGAAAACTTTAGAGGTAGGACCAACAGGACTTGCTGAGAATTTGAGAAGCCGAGGTATGAGAAAACAGGGGAATAAAGAACATTCCTAGATTCTTTTATCTGCACAATGGAGCAATGCCAGTTACTTAGATGGGGAATATTAGGAAGAACGGCACAAGCTTGTAGTGAGAAAGTTGAAGATTTATGTTTTGGACAAAATAAACAGGTGACAAGTACAGGCTGTCCAACGGGAAATGTCAAGTAAGCAGCAGGATACAGGTATCGGAAGCCCAGGCTGCTGGCTGCCTGGGTTGGAGGTGCACCTTTCATAGTCATCAGGATGGAGAAGTCAAAGTAACAAATAAGGTAACATGGAAAGAAAATATAGAAGAAAATGGAGCCCCCAACAGAGGCCTGAGGCACCTCAACATCATTGTTCGAGTAGAGGATGAACCAGAAAAAGAACCTGGGAAAGACCCATAAGACTGAAGAAAAATATGTTGTCACAGAAGCCAAGGGAAGAATGTTGCTATGAAAAAGATATGTTTGTGTCCAATACCACTCAAAGAGTGAGCAAAATGATGACAGAGGAGCAGCATCCATTCAATCTGGTAATGCAGAAATCACTATGACACTCCAGCCCACTATTCCTACCATTCCTACTCTTTCCTTAGATTAAGTTAATGTTTCTGAACCCCAAGACGAAGCCACCAAGAAGTCCACAAAGGCACTCAAGCCCCTCTTGTTACTTTTCTTCCTGGGATTCATTGTCTTAGAGGCTCTCCGGAACCCCTGGAACACTGTCTTCTCTATTTTGTTCCTTAATCTGATGGGGAAAATAATGAATAAAAAGGGCTCAAAAAGAATGACCTCTAGAAATAGTGATTCTCCTCCCTCAAAGGATTTAGAAATCTTCAGTGTTTCTCCACTATTCCAATCCACCTAGGCTCAGCAATGTTCAGGCGTTAAGGAGGAATCAATACTCCATCCAGCATAATATGTGTAAGGGCAGAGAGATTAGACATAAAGACCATAAATCTATACTTGACTGCGGTCCTCTGGCCAGCCTTATCTAGATCCAGGAGAATTTAAGGATTGAATTTAGGGGAGAAAAGGGTAAGTACTGGATTTCCTTGTCCTTGGTATATTAACCACAAGAGTCCCAAAGTTTGTTTCTTCATAAGCCAAATTCTAGAAGAGAATTTTATGCCAATTTTAAAAAGTTTTAAAAAGGAAAAATTAAGCTTATCCAAAATATACAAAGAATTCTTAAAATATTCTCAAAAATAAGAAAATGAACAACCCAATTTAAAAAACAGGCAAAATATCTGAACAGGCATCCCATCAAAGACAGAGAAACAGAGGGCAAAAAAGCATATGAAAAAATGCTCGACAACATACGCCATCAGGAAACTGCAAATTTAAACAACAATAAGATACCACTACACACCTACTAGAATGGCCAAAATGCAAAACACTTACACCACCAAATGCTTGTGAGGATGCAGAACAACAGGAACTCTCATTCATTGCTGGTGAGAATGCAAAATGGTACAGCCGCTTTGGAAGGCAGTTTGGCAGTTTCTCACAAAACTAAACACACTCTAGCAATCATTCTCATCGGTATTTACCCAAATGAATTGAAAACTTAATGTCTATACAAAAACCTGCACAGGAATATTTATAGCATCTTTTTTTCATAACTGCCCAAACTTGGAAGCAATCAAGATGTCCTTCAATAGGTGCACGGATAACTGTGGTACACACAGAAGATGGAACATTATTCGACAATAAGAAGAAATGAGCTATCAAGCCACAAAAAGACATAGAGGAATCTGAAAGAATGTTGCTAAGTGAAAAAAGACAATCTGAAATGGCCACAAATGTATGATTCCAACTATATGGTTTTCTGAAAAAGATAAAACTATGGAGACAGTAATAAAGATCAGTGGTCACATGGGTTGGCAGAAGGATGAATAAGAGGAGCACAGGGAATTTTTAAGGCAGTGAAACTATTCAGTACGATACTGTAATGGTAGATCCATGTCATTATACAGTTTTGTCAAAAGTCCATAGAATGTACAATAGAATGAACTCTAATATAAACTATGAATTTTTTGTTAATGATAATGTATTAATACTGGCTCATTGATCATAGCAAATGTACATACTAATGCACAAAGTTAATTGGAGAAACCATGAGGGAGAAAGAAAAGGAGGTATAAGAAAACTCTGTACTTTCAGCTCGACTTTTCTATAAACCTAAAACTGCTCTGAAAAATATATAGTTTTATTAATTTTAAATATATAAATTGAGCTTTATAAAAAATATTTTAAAAGATAAATCTGACTCATAAAGTTTAAATATTCAAGATGAAAGATGAGCTATCTCTCCAATTAGACAAGTTTTTCTATGAAAGTCTTATCAAAATGAATAATATACTTGAAAAAATAAGTGACCTCCTTTTAACATTATCATTCTAAGTGATGTAAGCACTCTTCAGAGAACAGCTAATCTTATCCACTAGCATCCACACAAGCAGTTAAGAAAAGGCCCTATTACTCATAAAATTATAATCCAGTAATGTAAGTGAGGTAGTGGCTATAACTTAGAAAGAAAAAGAATAAATACTTTGAATATAAGGAAGAAACACTATTCCAATTTACACTGGGGGTAGCTTACTATCTAAATTATAAAAACCACACCCATGTAGAACCTATAGCCTGAAGCATGAATTGACATTGGATTTTTCCAATCACTCAATTGGCCCAAGATAAGGTAACAATCCTATCAAGATTATTTCCACTTAATGGAAAAGAACACAAATGTTAAGTGACCATGCAGATAATGGAAGAGCCAAAACACAAACTTGGAAGTCCTCAAACTCCCAAGCCCCAGGGTCAAATGATCTGTTTTAAGTCTTATCTATGCTATAAGATCTCTAACAAGTGGAATTCTCTTTGAATTTGTTATGCAAGAAGAAAAGAAAATGAGAGCTTTACTCATTTTATATTTAATAAATGAAAGTTAACATTATAAAGGCATGTCTGAAATAGGATACTTTTTATAGAATTTAAAGGCAATTCTTTACCAGAATTATCTCTTTAAAGACAATTCGTAAACTGTCTTTAGAAAGCAAGTGAAGCAGTCAGAAACTGTCTATGTTCATAAACAGTCTAGCAAAAAACAGAATATTATTTTTGTAAAGTCATGATTGTTTTGATAGTTGTAATTCATCCTTGATTAATATTCAAGGTCATAAATATCAAGAAGAATAAACAGAATAAAAATAAATCTCCAAAACATTTTCCTTTAGAAGACTACATGTTTACCTACCATTTACCTTTATCTCCAGAACAATTTCTAAACTCTGTGGATGTGACTTCACTAATCTGAAGAAGACATCCTAGTTTAGGGTCCTTAGAGCAGCATTTTTCAAACCAAGGCCCCCATGTTTGCCTGTCAAAATGACCCTAGATCTACTAAATCAGACTCTCTGAGGCAGAATCGTGGAAACTTTTTTTTCTAAATGATTAGTATATCAAACAAATATCTCAGGGATTCTCACGTCAAAAGCTTTACTTACACCAGCAGTTCTCAAACATTTGCTCTCAGGACTCCTTGATAGCTTTAAAAATTGAAGACCCCAAAGAGTTTTTGTTTATGCAAGTTATATCTATTAATATTTATATCATAAAATGAAACAGAAAATTTTTAAACACTATTAATTCATTTTAAAATAATAAACTTATTACAAGTTAACATAAATAACATTTCTATGAAAAATAGCTATATTTTCCAAAACAAAAAAAAATTAGTGGAAAAGGGCATGGTAAAGGTTTGGAAACTTCTCTAATATCTGGCTTAATAGAAGACAGCTAGATTTTCATATATGCTTCTGTATTCATACTGTCCCAGCATGCTGTTTAGGCTGAAATATAAGAACAAATTTGGCCTCACACCAGTTGGAAAAGTATCTTGATAGCCTTTTCAGGTAATTTTGGATATTCTTCTTTAATACTACACCAAAACTCAACAACTGATAGTGTCTTAGAGGTTAGATGCAATATGGAATTTGCAGCCCTATCAAATGAACTTTTCATACTCAGTTATATTAAGATCCAAGTCTATCTTGCATTTTGAACAGAATGTTTTCCCATGCATACTTGTATAAAACAATGCACTAATCATTTAGAAAATACTATTTCAGAGACATGCAGACCTTCCAAACGTTGATACATTTCATTATACAGTAAAAATCACATTTGTTATACACAAAAAAAATCACATTTGTTACCATAAAAAAATGACATTCATTAATATTGGAAAGTTGTCAGACTCGCAGAAATGGATACAAGTTTTCTCAAATTCTAATTTTACTCAAAAGCTTACATTCCATCATTGGCAACCAATTTCGTCAGTTGTTTTTCTTGAAAAGACAGCCTCCCTTCTTTCATTTTTGAGAATATGTTTACCAATATCCCAGTTGGTCTGTCAGTCATTCTTGCAAGTAAAAATGGTGTTTCATTTTTAAAAAGCACCTAGTTTGAGATTGTAACTCAAATAACCCCACAAGTGCTTTTCCTTAAGACAACCATCCTATTTCTGTATGTGCCAAAGTGCTTTATGCATGCCTCCCATTTCATTACAGAATATAAAAAGGACACGTCCTCAAGCGTTGAGAGATAATGAAATTAATACTACTTATTGTTTCATCATGGACATTCTTAAGTGAAATCAGTTTTTTCCCCCCTGTGAATATGCTGAATACTATAAATAGTATAAGTGCAAAGGCCAAGTAAAAAACACAAATAATTCTATAAAAGTAATTTTGATCGCAAAGACACCCCCCTCCAAAAGATCTTAGGAAATGCCCAGGGGTCTGTGGACCATACTCAGAATTGCTGCTATAGACAACTCAAACAGAAGCATCAAAGACCAACTCCTATCCAGGGGAGCAATAACACCCCAAAACAAGCATTTGCTGCATTTTAGGGATAAAGTAGCAGAAATCAATAGAAGCTAGGCCCTGGCATCATAGATATAAAAAAAAAAATGGGTTGCAGGGAATGGGTTGCAGGGAGTTGTAATAATTCCTACCTGCCACAGTGACAGTCTCACACTGGGGTTTCATTTAACGAGGTGGCTAGACTTCTCTCCAGAATTAAAGTTTAAGTTTAAGGGGGGAAATGTGTACTCTATTAACTGAAAAGCTACATTTCTAAATAGTATGCATATTATAATTAAAACATTAAAAGTATATACATACAGATTATTCATATGTGCCTGAGCACAAATATGAGAATATTTGCATGGTTTTCTGTCTTTAGATTCTGCAATCTATGCCTGTCATTAGATTAATTAAATAAATTAAATAAATAATAAATAATTTATTATTACTACTATGTAGACCTTTAAAACATGAGACAGATATAAACACATTTACACAGAACATTTTCTAAGATAAAGTGACAAAAGCAAGATAGTGTTATGGTGTATATGTGCTACAATCTGAGAAAGGAAAAAAGAGAAAGAATATGTTTGCATGTGTACAAATGAAGCCACTGAAAAGATAAGAAACAGGAAGATAGTTCAGAGGATAAAGTGATACTACACACCTTTATATACTGATTAAACTTTTTTTCTAAAATATTGCTTTTGCAACAAAGAAAACTAAAGTCTGGAGCTGAAAAACAAGACTGATATATTCTTCCTGCAAATCTGTGTTAAGATTCGAATTCAACTTTCGTAAAAAAGTGGAGTAATTTTCAATGCAGAGACTATGCATAGGGGTCTTCTCTGTCCCCCACCTCCAATCTCATTCTCCATTACTTGGAAAACATTCTCACTGGGTATTAAAGAATGGTACTCTCATTGTAAAGCTTAAATTGAAGTAGAAATCTATGAAATCAGATAGCTGTATACAGGGCACTTCTAAACCAGGACACCTCAGATATTTTGAAAGAAACAAAACTTTTTTAATTAATAAATTTTACTCTTTAGAGCAGTTTAAGTTTAAAGCAAAACTGTGTGGAAACTATAGAGTTCCCATAAGCCCTCTGCCCTGCAACATGCACAACCTCCCCCACTATGAGCATCAGGCACTACAGTGGTACACGTGAGAAACAGGAATCTTAGATGCTCCATGATTCCCCCAAATAGTAATTAGGACCCTAAAGTATTCCACATGCTTCTGCCCACTAACAGTCCACTCTTATTTATGCACTCTAATGCAGAGACAATAACATGTGGAATTAAGAATAAACATTGACATTTGGCTTCAGAATGCTTCAACTATTCCATCCGTCCCGATGTATTAGACAGTTACTATCCTAACTATATTTTAGTTTGGTTAATGTTTCAGTAAATTTGCTTTCCCTAAACATACTGATAAAAAAGAGACCCAAATACAAAATGGATTTGTCAGGCAGTCAGTCTGCGATTAAATATTTATTGTGTCTAAACCACAAGTAGAAAAAAACTCAAAGGCCGACTATTTTAATGCTAACTCAATGCAATACTGCACTTTGGTTTCTAGGAGAGGTAATTACACAGCTAACATCTGGGTTTTGAGGCTTTGAAAATTACATTTGGGTAGATTGAGTGGGGAGAGAAGGGGAGAACAAAGTAAAAGTCTAATGTTTTTAGATTCTGGCAGAAAAACTGCTTGCTAAACAGCAAAACAAAATTAATGTTAGAAAAGACATGAAAACATGTATTTTAGGAAGTTTTCAGCTAAGCAGGTGTTCAAATCCAGACTCAAATCCTCTAATTCTTATAACATGAATGAGGTTAGGACACCACAAACGGATAAAATTAACCAACAAAGCAGGAAAACAGGTGATTAACACCAGACAAGGCAGGGTTTTCCTAAACTGAGCTCACCTTCAATAATCTAAATCAGTTTTCAGAAATGTCTTCTACAAAAACTACCTAAACATCCCCCTAATAATTTGCACTCCTCCTCCACAATAGGGAAGCCATTTATTTACCAGAAGGTTTACTTTCTCTTTCAAGCTCTGCTGGCTTCCTCCTGCCCCACATATGGCCAAGAAACAACTGGAAGGCCTCTTCTTTCCTGCCTTCTCAGGTCCCAAACTGGAGGGCTAGCGTCTGAGAATTGTTGCAGAGAGAAGCTGAGTGCTTTTCTTTTCACCACAAGGCTTATTTTGAATACAAATTTCTTTGCAAAGGAAAGTTACAAGACGGGAATATAAAACTTTACTCCTCCTGTGAAAACACAGGCACTCGTATACATACATGTACACACACTCACAGACGAAAAGGGACAGATCACCTGCCAGCCTCGTACAGACCATTCACTCCACCTCAGCCCAAATTACCTGCTGTCACACCCCTCCCTGCCTGACTCCTTTACCCCTCAAATTTTCAATATTATCTGCACTTTTTGTGTCATAAAAGACTCCAAGGGGCTGTTCAAATTCCTAAGTGATAATAAATTTTTAATGTGTTGAATATTGCTTTAAATAAATGGGCTGCAATCATCAGTTTGGAAGATGCAGAGAGACACTTTTCACAGTGACATTGGTGACATTCGTATAAACAGAAATGTTTTTCCTGCCTTGCCTATTCCTTTCACGTGATGGCTTCCATCTCCAACACCACAATGTAAACTCCCTGGCCCCACTTCATTTAGTTTTTTCCCTATTAGGTTTGAATCTCCCAATTACTCCTTTTTTCCTTTGGGTCATTAGTGGCTACTGTGAATCATAATTTCCCTGGCTGTAGTTAGATAGATACTGCAGTTTTTAATTATTAGCACTCAAGTGTTGGCTATCTGCCAGGCACTTTGCAAAGTACTTTACATACATTATCTTGCTTAATCCTCACAACTCCCCTCCATTCAGACCTGGTACCCACATTTTATGAGTAGAGAAACTGAAGCCCAGAGAAGTTAAAGCAACTGACCCAAGATCCAAGAGGTGGATGGGGATGAAAGCCCAAGAGTCTGACTTCATAGCACATTCTTTTACCTCCTATAGCAACTGTGGACCAGAAAAGACCCTCAAACACACTGACCAAGCATTTCAACATTACAGTAATAGTTACCTTAGAAAAGCGCAAAATAAAAGTTCCTTGTCTGATGTAATTAAAAAGTCAAAGGTCAGGTTCACTGATAAGAAAAGTCTTTCATTCTTATGGATGGGGTAACAGAAAGAAAAACCAGATAATCCAAACCTTATTTTATTTGGGGGGCAGATTTGCCTATTTTTTTTATTTGGCTCTGAAAAAGGAATTTGCAATAAATATGTCCAAGATAAATTGGTAAGTAGAAAAAGCTTCAAAAAGTCCAGAGAAATACATGCCAAACTATTAACAAGATTATACACACACACACACACACACACACACATATGTATGTATACATATATATAGGTATATATGTATATATGTGTGTATATATATAATATATATTGTTTATATTTCTACAAATTAAAAATTTTTTCAGTAGCATGTATTCCTTTTGTAAACAGGACAAAACAACTTATTTTAATGACATTTCTGCAATTATTAACATATGAGAAGGGATAGGAGCTATGTCTCCACAGCTTTCTTTCTCTCAATTTAGTTCTCCTAAATTAAGAACTTCCACTTAGACCTCCCTGAATGCACTCTGCTGTTTTAAGGCTCTGCACACTCCTGTTCCCTCTGCCTTGAATGCACCTGTTCACCATTCAGTTTTGTGGGGAGAATTTCTTAGCCATTTAATAAGAACTTATTAACTGTGAACAGAAATAGAGTTCTTATTTATGCCAGGCATTATGCTAAGCATTTTATTTATTTTATATTTTAGGAGAGGCAACCCTGGTTGACCTCACAGATTGCAAGGACCTAGTCAGTTTATAATCCCTTATTTTTATACTTTTAACGCCTACAGCGCCTGCTCTTCCTAGGTGGTCTCCCATCCAAGTACTAACCAGGCCTGACCCTGCTTGGCTTCCAAGATCAGATGGATCAGGCTTGTTTAGGGTAGCATGGCCATAGACAACATTGTATCCATAGTACTTCACTGACTCTTCAACAGCCCTGGGAGACAGGTACTGTTATCCTCTCCTTTTACAGATGAGAAAATTGAGGCTCAGATTTTGACTAGAAAGTGGCAGATTCAGGATCCAATCCCAGATCTGTTTGACTCTAGAGTCTGAGCCTTGAACCACTCACTATTTTACCATCTACCCTGCCCCAAGTCCATACTGATACAACACACGCCCCACAATAATGCCTCCAGTTCTTGGAAACAGGGCCATGTTTCATTGCCTTTGGGTCCTGCCTGGCACAATAACAGGCTCTTAATCTATAATATGATTGCCGATCTGAACCAAGAATTATGATAATCCTAACGTGGTAAATGAGAACTGAGCATAACAGAAATTCATTCTTCCATATGCTAATCCCTTTCAAAACCAGAGACATTACAATTTACCACCAAAGTACCATCTCGCCATCCTAACTAAAGTGCACCATAGTAAGCCAAGCTTCCTAGCAACAAATATGTAAACCATAACATTAACTTTTTTCACCAAAACCAACAAAGACTGAAACAGCTCAGAACATCATCCTGCTGAACCTCACCAAGGCTGCTCCAGGACACCAGGGCTGCTTCAGGATTTAAGTGCTCTTTGGCTGGTTTTTATAAATGACCCAAAAGTTATACTAAAAGTTTTAAAATATGGAAGACATAAAATGCAAGTGGTCAATTTGTAGCCAATTAAAAATCTTCAAAAAACACTTCTGCACTTAACACACACAAATCCGATAAATCAGGACACCAGTCTCTGGGTGCTGGCCCAGTTTATAAGGTAAACCTCAATGACAACTCCACTAGGGCAGAGGTCACGTGCACTTACTAACTCTGAATGAATTAACCAACACTGGGCACATGCCTGGCACACAATAGGTGCTCCATAATTAAACACCAGTACCCCGCCTCAAAAAGCTTTAAAAGCTTCCTCTATGGAAGGACAACTGAAATTCCTTGGTCTTGCATTCAAGGCTTCTTACAAGTAGGCAATCCTTCTTCCCTGCTTACCTTCCTAATCTATTAGGATTTTGTTTGTGCTATACCACTATACCTTCTCATCCCTAATTATTTATACCTATCAAATTCCAACCATTATTTGGGACCCAGATCATATCTCTCCTTTAGCAAGAAGACCTAGACAACTCCAATCCTCATGACCTCTCCTTTCTCTAACAACCTATAGTGCTTAGTGCAGCACTGTGTCCAATAGAACTTTCCATGATAATGGTATGTTCTCTATCTATACTTTTTAAAATATATAATAACTACCTTGTTGGACAGCACAGGCTTAATGTCTCACCATCTCTTTGAGGACATGTTGCATTGTATGGATAAAGTATCAAGTGGCCTTAGTGGACTGCAAGTTCTACAAACAAAACTTTCACTAAGTTGCAAAAAGTAAATATTTGTATACCATCTCGGAGAGAACCATAAAGTAAAAAGGTGCTGGACTAAGTATCTGTTATAATGGTCACTGCTCCATCTCTTCTCACATCTGAATGTCAAGACACAAAGAAGCAGGGAGAAGAAAGCAACTTTCTGGAGACACAAATGACCACTGATCAAGCCACAAGGCACTTTGGTTTAAATGACATTTACGTCACAACTGTCTTTCACCTAGAAGCTTGCCTAAATAATATATCTTTCCATTAGCAAATAGCTTAATTCTGATGGTAAATTATGCTGACCAAAAAATTAGTTACTTTCCAAGTTAGGCAGAGAAGTTAGATAGAAAAATAATCTTAAACAAACCCTATTTGTACTTTTTCTTTTACTATATATCTCCTATGGATTTTTACAGGCTATTGGTGGTATTTCACTACCCAGGTATATGTTTGAATTTCACTCACTCTAACTCAAGACCAAATACTTAAGCACAGAAAGTCAAAAGAACACAAAATATACAGAAGCTGTAAGTTCCACCACTATGGCCCTCTGCTGCCTTAGGCAAGTATCTTGTTCCTTTGGCCTCAATTTCCTTACCTACAAAATAGGGTTAAGATTATATGAACTATCTACCCCTTGTGGGTCAAGCCATAACTGGATGTTTCTAAATGGCAATTCTTCCTAAAAGAACTACATATAAAAGATTCATAGATTTGCTAGTGGTTCTTTGTCGTGAATGTGCTAACAAATACAGAGACTAAGATCAAGCTTCCAATATCTACAAAACAAAAAAAATTTTTTTGTATTGCAGACTTCTTTCCCTCAGTCCCCTATGCAAATGCCTGAGTAAAAATTCTGCTACTACTCCAGCCTGGTACATGTAATAAGGAAATAAATGTGTTGACTCAGGGAACACAGACATATTCAATATAAAATAAAATAGAAATTGGCTGAATCAAGTCATATCACAGTCTAAATCCACACCTAAAAGACTGAGATGATTTACTACCTTGATTTATTCAAACCACAGCTAGCCAAAACGTTACAACCCATACACAAAACAAATATACCTTCTAGATACACACACAAATAAAACCAGCAGATACACACACACTATATACATTTTTTAATAAGAAAAAGTGTGTTCATACCATACACCCACTTACATAACACAGGGGATGTGTACTAAACATAAAAAAGCATCTTGGGTGACAATCTGAATTTTGCTAACTTAAGCCCAACCACACCACCCAAATACAGGTAAAGTTTGCACACATGGCTTCACCAAAGCCAGCCTGTCTTTGTTTCCTTCTCCTCCGCATTTACCCAAGATCTTGGCTCTGAGACAGAAAACTCCCACTCTTGATTGGTGCGTTCTGTCCTATGCAATTAAGCAACACCACAATCCAGTAAACGCAAGGGCTCAATTATTTATCTTCTGGCAGAGGTTACCAGGTGTTTATAAAAGAACAATGTCAAGGAGAAAAGAGGTTTATTTCTCTCTAGAGCTGGCTAGATGAGAAGGAAGGTTATTTTGTTTTTGTTATTTTTTTAGAAAGGGGAGGAGGGGAGAACGGCTTAACCTAGAAAAAGATGGGAGGGAATTTAGAAAGAATACAAGGCTGTCAATTTCCCTACAGGAAACTTGATTCTTAAGCAATAATCCTACCCACAACCAACCAGAGCAAAAGGCTGTAAGGGGGAGACACCTATTCAGACCTCCAGAGGGGCACGGCTGGCTCCTAAAGGAGCTTCAACAGCGCGAGGCCAAGAAAGTGGAGGGAGGCGGAGGGGAGGCTCTTTTCAACCGACCCCCAACCTCCCCGTGATCCCTGCCAGCGTGACAGCGGCTCCTGCGGCCGGAACGTCCCCGGAGCCCCGGGGAACAGGAAGTCGGGGGGCTGTCCCTCACTCCTGCCGCCCCCACCCAGAGTTCTCTCGCCCCACAGTCCTCCCCCCGCGAGCCCATTCTCCCTTCCTCGGCGCCTCCCCATTCTCCGAAGAATGAAACTTCCTTCCAGCGCCCCCAGTCCCCGCCGAGCTCGCGCGCCTGTCATCCCCAGGAGTCGTCCCTGCGGAGCGACTCTCCGCGTCTCCTCGTATCCCCTCGCCCTCCTTAGGTTTCCATCCACAACTGCCCCAAACACCCTGGGGGGGGGCTCCCAGTCCCTCCGGTGCCCGCAGCCCAGGATCCTCAAGTCTGGGAGCCGTCGGAGGGGCGGCCCCACCCTTCGCCCCGTTCACCTGTTTCTCGGGCTGAGGCCCGGCAGGCCGGGGTGCGCTTGCGCCGGGGTGCGGGCCGCGGGGCTCCCTCAGGCCACAGGGCCTCTCCTAGCAGACACCGAGGGAGTGCGGAGCTGGGGTGCTCGTCAGATATCCGGTTCGGGCTCGCTCGCTCCGCGACGACGTCGGAAGCCCCGGCTCTCCCTGTCTACACCGCCGCAGCTCCGGAAACCTCTGAATTACAGCGCCTCCAGCCAATCCCTGCCCAGCCCCAGCCGGCCGCGGCACGCCGCCTGCATAATTCATGAGACGGCCAGTTCCCTCCGCCACCCAGAGGCCCCGCTGCGGGCCCCGGGCCCCGAAGCCCCGCCCACCGACCAATGAGGGCGGCCGCTGCGGGAGGGGGCGGGGCCACGGGGGCTGGGAACGCCCCGTGGCGGCTGTTCCGACGGCTCAGTGCTCCTCCCTCCGCTGCCGCGGAGGAATTGCCAAGGCCTCGGGCCCAGGAACCCGGGGGGAGGGAGGGAAGATGACCGGAATGTCCTGCTAAAAACTCAGCTGAGTTCCTGGCAGTGCGTGACGTCAAGACACTTTAAATGCCCCTGATGCAGCTCTCCGCGGCCTGTTCTCCCCTTTCCCGGCCCTGACACCACGTGGCAGCGAGGCTGGGAGTCACCAACCACGTGGGAATCAGCCAGTTAGACAATCCCCAGGTAATGCTAGATCCTCAGGGGGCCCAACGCCTCAGCTAGCTGGGTTTCTGGCGACAGGCAAAAGAACATGGGTGACTCCCGCCTGCTTTGAACTTCAGTTTCTGCGCGAGACAGGACACACGCACACCCGGAAATATGACGTGGAAATAGAGTAATTACTAGAGTGCGTGGGGAGAGGGGAGTGGATCGAACCCTACTCTCCGTTCCATCACTTCAAGCATCAAACGCCAACTGCTGGCACGTTGGCCAGTTCACGAGAATGCAGAAGACACGACACATGAAGACTGACACATATACACGTTATTTTTATGCTTCTGAGTTGAAATGCTTGAAATTGCCTGCCTTTTTTTTTTTTCTCGTCGACTTCAAACGCAAGTTTAAAGGAAATGTAGACATTTTACCTTGCATAATAGAGGATGTACTTTGCATAATGGAGTAATTTGTGTCTGTGTGCTGATACTATCAGGGTTTTTAAATAACAGCTATTAGTACTTGTCTATTTTGTTTGTTTAATACAAAGGGGTATAAAGATAAAATCTTAAAAGGGCCTGTTGTGTCACCACCCAGATAACCCCTGATGGTAGTTATTTCAATGAAACTAACACGTTTGTAGTTAGGAAATTCGAACAGTTCAGAAAAGTTGAAAATTTAAAATGAAAATTCCCCTCTTCCCCCACCAGTTCTCGCCCCAAAGATAGCTGTTCTTATTAATCTCTGGTGAGAAAATTAATGACTCTTAACCTTTAGGGGCTGAAGGCTCTCACAGAGCTTTCTGGATTCTGCTGGAGACTATGGATTCTAGCCCTAGATATGTATGGTATAAGCTTTTACTCACAATTTCTTGTGGTTCCCCAGAATCTGAAAAGAAGACAAAGACCAGATTTGGACCTTTGGACCACCTTATTCACATCCCAATGAGAGATGAGAGCAGTATAAGGCAACTAGTAGGCTCACTGGTGGTGGGATTGAGTTTCCCATTGCCCTTCTGTAGACCCAGCCCAGTGTGGAAATTGCTGTTTCTATCTGAGGGTGTGTGTGTGTGTTGATCACTGTGTCTATCTTTACCTTCACCCAGAACAAACAAATATCCCCCACTTTCCACCTCAGCTAAACCCTGCTTTAGCTGTGCTATCCCATGCAGTTGACTGCCTCTCTGAGAACACAGTAACTAATATTTATTTAGTTATTTACTGCTTACAAAGCACTTGCACACTCATGGCCTCCTTTCTTTCTCACAACAATTATGTGTAGCAGATAGGAGAGGCCATATTATTTATTGATAGAAAACTAAGACCAAAATAGTATGACAATCTCAGATCATGGAGATACTCAGAGATATACCAGACCCAGGTTTTTGAACTTCACATCCCATCATTTTGTTCCATCCTCCTCCCCTGACTCTTCAGCAGCTGGCTTTTGTTTTCCTCAGTGCTGTCTCCTGAATTCGCACAGAAAATCTACCCCTGAGCCTATCTGTTCCACCTGCAAAACCTCTCTCCAGCCCAGCCACTAGCTGTTCTCCACACTCTGCCAGTCCCTCTTGGCCTACAGATGGTAGTTTCTTTCACAATGCTTTGACCTGAACTTCTCTTTCCAGTTTCATCCCCTCTATACCACATACCTTAAGCCTCCACACTGAATTTATCACCTTTCTCCAAACATGTCAACACCTCTGTAACTTCATGCCATTGCAGATCTTCCTGCCACATGGAATACCTTCTCTTTCTCCACTTCCTACATGAAAAACTCTTGCTCATTCTTCAAAGCCTCGTTCCCATATCACCTCCTCTGGGCTTTCAGAGATTCTTCCTGGTAAAGTTAATCTTTTCTGCTGGACTCCCTTAGAGGGAGTTTCCCTATCTAGTATAGCATTCTCTGCCTCATTAGCTTACTTCCTGATAAATAAAATTAATGATTAACATTTATAAAGTAAATAGTATTTTCCAAGAACTGGGCTAAGGTTATTATGTCATTTGATTCTCACCAGAACCTAGTGATATAGGGTGTTACCATAATTATTTTCAAATGAGGAAACTATAGGTGAGAAAGTGAAAGACTGATCTAAGATCCCACAGCTAGAAACTATAAGTGAACTCAGAATGAGTATCAGGTCTGGCTGACTCCAAAGCCCAGACTCTCTGCCCACATGTTTGAAAATATCTAGCATCTAGCCCAGAACTCACCTAAGCCTAATTTAATTAAAAAGTAATAAATATGTGTTGGATAATCATATCAGCAACAGCTAACGCTTAAGGAGTATTTACTGTTGCACTAGCCAGTACTCTAAGTATGTATTATATAACACATGTATTAACTCATTTAATCCTTACAATAACCTCATGAGGAACATACTGTGATTTTACAGAAGAAAATGAGGCATACTCAAGGTGAAGCGACTTCCCCAAGTACACAGAGCTGGTAAATGGCAGAGCTGAGCTTCAAATCCAAGTGTGTACATCGAGAGCCTGAATAACTGCTCTTCCTTGACCATAGTTCCAGGCTTAACTTTCCTCTTGGATCCCCCAAATAAGGGTCTAAAGGAGGGGAAAAGGTGAAACTTCCATTTTATACTCATCAAGTGAATAAAGGCACTGTGCCAAAGTCTGGTGAGTTTATGGTGATTTATGAACACATCCTCAAAATTCTTTGACATTTCTCCCATCTAAAGGTAAAGTCTAATTCCATCCCCTCAGGGACTTCTAATAAATAGAATATAGTGTAAATGATGCTCCACGGCTTCTAAGAATAGTTCATAAAAGGTGATACAGCTTCCACCTGGCTCTTTCTCCTGGGACACGCCTCCTTGGAACTTAGCGACCATGTTGTAAGGAAGCCCAACCTCTATATAGAAGCCACACTAAGGTGTTCTGGCCAACAGTCCAGCTAAGGCCCAACTGACAGCAAACATCAACTGTGAGAGAACCAGAGTCCAGATGATTCTAGCCCCTGGCTTTCAAACCACACCACTGGAGGCCAGATAGAGTAGAGAAGAAACATTTTTGTTGAGCCTTCCCCAGATTGCAAATCCATGAGCAAATAAATGCTGTCATTGCTTTAAGCCACTAAGATTTGGGTTTGTTTGTTACACATCAATAGGTAACCAGAATAGGTTTCTATTTACCACCTCAGAGAGACTCATAGGAACTATAGGCTAGATCAGGAACTGAGACTTATCAGACTTTTTAAAGTTCTAGAAATATTTTATTTACTTCCTCTTCCCTGGAGGAATTAGTAGTAAAACTCTAAATCAGGAAGAAGGTATAGCAAGGAAGAGAAGATTTAGAGAAAAAGATCAGAGGTGGCAAATGGTGGGAAGTCACTGCAGTGACCAAAAGTGATAACTTGTATGGGTAATGGGAACCCCGTGGGACTCAGCAACAGAAAGGTTCATTCACACAGGGCTGCCCAACACCCCCTCACTAAAATCACAGAGAAGAGCAAGTCTGTGCAAAATAAACTTCTTGTATCTCTACTTTCCTTGTGCAGAAACACTTCTCAGGTATCATCATGTAAGCATCCTCCTTTCTTCCTGTTTGAAGAACAGTCCTCCCTCCTCAATACTTTCAAGGCTGAGCTCTTTTCCTGCTTAAAATATCATTCCTACCATGTCATTCTGTTCCTTCAGTCCATTTCCCACCACAGCGTATTTGTACGTGCCACTCCTTTTCCTTCTCCAACTTTGGCCCAATTAGTTTCCTCTCACCCTTCTGGTCTCATCTACTCAGAAAGGCCTTGTCCAACCTCCCCCACCCAAAGTTGCTCCTGGCTCCTTAATCTCTATCTCTATATGCTGTTTCTTGTGGAACTCTTGTTATAATTCTCATTCTATTTATCTGTTTATAGTTCCTTATCTGTCATCCTTATTAGATTGTCCATTCCAAAAAAATAGATTTTACCTGTTTGGTGCTCCCTAGGAAATGAGTGCTCAAAAAATACTTAGTGAATGAATGGAAGTGCTTTTGGTTACACCCCTCCCCTCTCTGAGCTTTATCGATTCTCCTCTCCCTCCTTACCTTCTCTACTTATTCCTTCCCTTCTGGCTCCAAAGATACTCCTTCTTTCCTACCTTGACCCCAAGAACCCCCCTTTCTTATCATGACCTCCATGTCCTCACCCTAACTTGCTCCACCAAAGGGTCTTCTGCCCTTTCCTCTCCAAAGCAGTGTACTTAAAGGCCATCAGGGACCTGTTCCTCCCCAAATTTGAAGTATTCTTCCCAATCATCTTACTTTATTCTACAGTCTGGTACTATTGATTATCTGCCTTCCTCATTCCTAGGCATTCTTTCCTCTCTTGATCATCACAGTGGCCAAAGAAAGCAATTGCATTAACTAGAAAGCTAATGGGATCTGAAATGAGACACTCTGGGTTTGAATCCCAGCTCTGACACAGAATAAGCTGTGCAACCCTGGAGAAGGTTTTAACCTCTCTGAGCCTCAGCACACTCATTTTCAAATACAGAACATAATTCTGACTTTGGTGAGTTTGCATTAAAGTGCTTTTGATTGGAAGATACTCTCAAGTTAACTGTGCAGCATGACAGATAAAAGCCAGGTGAACCCCTAGCAGGGTTCACCACTCAGCCACCTACACAGCAGCGTGATCCTGGGCCAATTGCTTAACCTCTCTGAGCCTCAGTTTCCTCATCTGTGAAACAGAGAATATGAGACCATCTACCTCATAGGTTGTCGTGAAGATTAAATGAGATAACCTACAAAGCATTCAATACAGTATTTCGCACATTGTGACCCCTCAATATGTGTTAACTATTATTATCTTATGCAGAAACAAAAACAAAAACAAGGTTGGGGGAGGGGAGACTTATTGAAAGGGAACTAGGATCTCTCCCAAATTCAAATAAAGAGTTAAACAACCACACCTTGGGAAGAGCAATTCTGGGAACCTCACCAGAGGGAGTTTGTGTAACATCCCACTAGCGTTCTGCCCTTCCCTTGTCATGACTTGACTTGAGGCTGCTACTAAAAATGTTCAGTCTCTATGGCTGTTGACTCAAAATTTTAAATTGCTGGCAGAGAGGATTTCATTGGTCCATACAGGACCAGAAATCTATTCTTAACAAAGCATCTGTGGACAGGGTAGGAGATCTTTGTACCAGCAGAGACAAAACCCTGGAGAAAGGGGGCAGAGACTTTTCTAAGCAGAGGGCCATCCAATAAATACACATCAGAACTACCTGAGATAATGTTTATGAAAGTGCCTTACACCCAGCTAGATTTTCTCCCTCCCTAACCATTTCACAGTCTAGTTTGCAGCTCCCCCAACTCCCATCATCCCCTAATGGTGAAAACTCCTATCTTTAATTCTAAATTCCATCCTCTTCTCTCCTTAACTCCCTCCCTTGGCAAACTCATCTATTCCTAGGACTTCAAGGACCATCTCTCCTCTTGTCACTTTTATGGTGTCTTTTAGGTATAAATTACTTTCTCTCTTGAGTCCATAGCAACTTCTTCTGTAAAATGTCTCCTGTTTCCTTATCTGTAAAACAAGACCCATTTTACTCATTACATTCCATAATCCTATTAACTGTTCCTCAGTCATGCCTTCAGTGTTCCCACTTCTTAGTCTTCCTGTATAGTGTTCCCTTTGCCTGAAGATATCGTATCACTGCTTTCATTTAATTAACATGTATTGAGTACCTATTGTTTCAATAGATAGCTCTTGGGTCCTGCGTGGCTGAAGTCCTCCTTTCCTGAGAATTGCTCCTCCCCTCCTCTATCATACACTGGAGTAGGACCCACCAGCCACATCTGTATGACACTATCCTGTCCTCCTGTCCATAGATTATTAAATCTAGGTCAAACACTGATGTTAATTGGCTTAATCAGATTCTCTCTGCCAGGAACTTGGAATATGAAACTGAGAGGCTCAGGGTTCCGTTAACACCAACACTTTAGACAGGGCCATCCATCAACTCCCTCTCAGAAGTCCCTAGAGATCTTCTGATTCCTGCCTGTCCTTCTTTGGCTGCTCAGCAATTCCTTGGAATCCACGGATATCTTGGCAGCCTTCCAACATAAGTTCCTTTTTCCCTTTTAGCCAATGTCCTTTTCTTATACTTTCTTCCACATGACATCAACCAATACAATTGTATTTGAGACACCATTAGGCTCTGGTGACACAAAAATCAAGTAAAATACTATCTCTGCTCCACAGCAACTTCTATTTGAAATTCTACCCAGGTTTCAAATCACAATCTAAAAGCCCCATTCCTCCTTTAAGTTTTCCCATATTCTCAAGCAGGATTAATCCCTTTCTGATATATTGTCATTGCGTTTTGCTTTAAAGCCCTTTAAAATCAAGAGCTAGATATGTTGTCTTTCAGTCTCCTGACTCCTAGCACAGTATCATAAACAGATCATTTAAAAAGAACATCTATTGTTTTGTCTGTCCATCAACCTCTTCCCTTTCTATTGATAACTGCAACCCAAATTTCCTTTGGAAAATTTGCCTTCCTTCACACTCAATCCCACACTTTGGGTGGGTTCTAGAAGTACATGACCTAGATTTGGTCAGAGGCACAGCGGTTGGAATGTGTGACCTGTCAGGGCAAATGGGCATCATATCTGAGATTCTAGCTGGAAGCATTTGAAGATAAACCATCTTGATGGGGTTGTTCAGCTGTTAAGCCATAAGCCTGCAGCTATTGATGGTCATCTTTGCCAAACATGGAAAAAGTCTGGTTATTAATGAAACACATACAGTAGAAAAAAGAAGATAAGAAGAGAGATAAATTCTAATAATAATACATCAGAAATTTCATACAGACACCCCTGGACCTATTATCAGGAACGTTTTCAGTTACATTAATTCCCTCGGTGTTAGTTTTCAGTTTTGCTTGTTTTTTTTTTTCTGCTGAAGCCAGTTTGAGGTGAGTTGATGACGCTTGCAATGGAAAGAGTCTTGTCATTAATTAATTCATTCAACAAATGTTTATTGACATAAAGTTCTATGGGAGCCCTGAGAAGAGAATGATTAGTGTGACTGAGGTGGGACTGGGAAGAGGTTGGTTTAAGAGGGAAGATGAATTCTACAACATAAATAAATAAATAAATAAATAAATAAATAAATAAATAAATAAATAAAGACTGTAGTCAAAAAAAAAAAAAAAAAAGAACAGGGAGATAGAAATGGAGAAGGCATTCCAGAGAGAGGGAACAGCCTGAGCAAAGGGCCACAGACCTGAAAATGTGTGGTCCATTTCTGGCCAGCAGGCTTCCTAAAGAGCATGCTAAAGAACAGCAAGAACTGGTGTAAAGACCAGAATCTTAAGAGAACTTATGAACCGTGCCAAGGAGTTAACCCTTTGGTCAAAGGAAGGTATTTAAATTGTGAAGTACAATATAGATACACATGTAGATGTAGATGTTTAGATATAGATGTAGATGTAGATTTAGACGTATAGATAGATGATGATTGATAGATGATAGATGATAGATGATAGATGATGATGATGATAGATAGATAGATAGATAGATAGATAGATAAATAGATAGACAGACAGACAGATAGATACATTTGAATACACTAGGTGAGAGCACATGAGTATCTGGACCAGGCCAAGACTGACCACAGCTATCTTCTCCTGATCCCAATGGAAAGTTACCTATTAGGGATAAGGACTTTGAAGATACCACTTAGAGACCTGAGAACTCAGTCTGAGGCTATAGAACTTCCTTAGCTCCCCGGTAACATTGAAGGAAATTTTGGGGGAGGCAATACTCCTGGTTTATTGTCTGATTCTAACCCATGGAAATAATGTTAATAATAGGTGGGCAAGTTCAGGTCTGGTTGGTGGAAAAGATGTTTTGTGGGTGTGGAACTTTGGGATGCCCATCAGATCCTACTGGCAGGCAGTCGATTATTTCACCAGTGCCTGAGACCAGCCCTCCTCCTCCCCTCATCTGTAAGAGAGGAGGAAAAGGGGTAATTTATGGTGCTGGGTGAACTTCTGGAGCTGTGGCCCCACACTGCGATGTAAAGGAGGAACAGTGCAGAGCCCATGGAGCCATGGCTGTTCAGAGAATTAGGACCACTCTTAACAAAGTGGTGACCAGAACAGAACTGAGATGGGAAGGTACAGCAAAGTAACTGGGCTGGCTGGTATGGAAAGTGTGGGGTACCAGCGAGGGGGCAAGGCTTGTGCAAGAAAAGGAAGAGACGTCGGGAGCCTTACTGCTATGGGCTGATGTCTCAGGGCCTTTCTTTGTTCCCTTCCACAGCTGGGGTTCTGACTTCATTCTGTTTCTCACAGCTGCACATCTGGACCTCAGAGGAAGACGGACCCTTAGTGTGGGTCTCCTGGGTCCCAATATCCAAATTTTCAGCATCATTTTCTAATTCTTTTGGAGGGAAATCAACCCCTTCCAGGAAATTTAGAACTCTGGATTCTGGGGATAGGGGCAGGAGAGTCAAAGGAGAATATGTGACTCATTAGGAAAGACTCAGTTTGTCCAGGGTAAGGCAGGATGCTGGGGTAGAGCCTCAAAAACGACATTAAATTTATTTGGGACACTCCTTCCCAGGTGATTCTGATGCTGGAAGAACCCACATGATAATTTGAGTCTATTGCTCTGGGAAATCCTGTGGGCAAGAGGGGCAGGCCACCCCTGGGGAAGAGAGTCTCCACAAACAATAAAATAGGTGCCCACCCAAGGGTCATGGGGAGAAGTAACTATGCTGTGTGGCTACAACTGGCATGTGACACGCACAGGAATCCTTTCTTTATGGCATTCAGTCCTCTGAATCAGGGCCTCTGACTTTTCCACTCCAGAGGCTGCCTCCTCCAGGCTTATGATTCTGAAGTGTGTACCTGGGGGAAAGCTCAAGTGGAGTAGAGTAACTGGGTGTGTCTGGAGGGCCAAAGTCCAGACAGCAGGGAAGTGGATCCAGACTGTACAGAGTTACAGATTACAATAGACTGTGGAGCCAGGCTACTGAGTTTAAAATCCCAGCTTGGCCACTTAGCAGCTACATGACTTTAGACAAGTACACTCTGTGTTTCTTTATCTCTAAAATGGGGGTGATAATAACACACCACAACACACACATACACACCCAGGCAAATGAAGCAAGTTTAACCAACAGTCCTCTCTTTTTCTCTCCCTCTTTGGTTCCTTCCTGTCCTCTGTAACTTATCCTATGTAATTGCCTTCAGAGAGTACAACCCAACACAGATCCTTTTAGAAAAGCAGGTTTATTGGTCGGGCTGCTCACCAGGACACAGCAACGTGAAAGGCTCTCTAGAGCCTGCAGGAAACTGCGTCTGCCCACAACTTAGGCCACTTTGGCGCATCAGCACCAAGGGACCTTGTCCCGCAATCCCCATCCTCCCTCAGCTGACCTGTCTCTGAGCATTCAGAAAAGAGAAGGAAACCAAGGAAAGCGGGAGGGGTGGGGAGGAAAGCCAGCAAAGCTTTGTATTGTAAAAAAAGGTTTGTGTCCCCAGGCTCCCTCCCTCCCTCCCTCCCTCCCTCCACCCATTAAAACAATTAGCTGCAATTCTAAAAAGCAGAGCAGGGGAGATAAGGCAGAGGAGGTGGGGGAGAAGGAGGAAGCCTTCAGTCCCCTCTTTGGGCTGTGACTTGCAGGGGAGGGAAGTTGCCCTTGCTCCTGACAACCCCCTTTACTGAGGAGGAACAGTGGGGCTTTAACATCCTGAGGAGAACCTGGAAGCAGCATCTCTCTTACCCACAAAGATTCAGGAGAGGAACCCATAAGGGCAAGGAGGTTTTGGCAAGTTCTGCATCTCTTATACTAGCTCTAGGGAAGGATCTTGAGAAGAATCTGCCTGGAGTGAGGCCAGGCTGGGTTGACCCTATACACAGAGAAACTATGTTCTCCCCATCACCCCTCCAGCTCTCAGTTCTGCGGCCTGGCCATTAAGCACCTTGCTTTCTTTCCAGCAGCCTTCCTCCTAACTCCCAGCTTTCTGCAGTCTGGTGCTGCCCCCTTCTGGGACCCTAATTTTAAGGAATAGATTGCTCCTGGGGCACCATCCAGAGCCCAATTGAGGGACGGGATGATGCTTACCTCTCTCTTTGGTTCATCGCTTTCTCGCACTGTCCTCTGTCCTTTTCCTGAAATGGTCCTGGTGTCCTCTGAGAACCCCAGTAAGATGGGATTCTAGTCCTGTGTTTCTCATGCTACTAATGAAGAGAACGCTCATCTCTTCACCCATTTCCACTGTCTACTATTTCCCATTCTTTTTTCCAAAGCCAAAGCCATGTGTGCAGATACATAACTGTGTGTGTGTGGGCGTGTGTGTGCATTCCCCCCCCCCCCCCCCCCGTGGCTCCGCTTAGCTCCGGCCTTCCTTGTTGGGAGCCTTTGCAGACACAGCCTGTGCTAGACCCTCCTCCAGGTTCATGGCTCACTCTGCCCTCTCTCCTCCACTGCCCAGGTTCTCCCAAAAGCTGCTTTCAAGTTCTCCCGGCATAGGACCTCCCATGCGGGCGGGCGAGGGTCTTCCTCAGAATTCACTCTTTCCTCTTATGGTAATTTCGGCTTTGAAGCCTCCAGGGATCAGGGTGAGAAAGAAGAGCTCAGTGAGCAGGAATGACAGCAGCTGGGTGTCAGTTTGGGGGAAAGGCAGCCTGGCCCCAGGGAGAGGAGGCCAACTCTGGAAACGACAGCGGTTTCCCCCCAGGATCCCCAACTTGCCCAACCAGGATGTGGCTCACTCTCCTCTCCGTTTCCACCCAGACTACGCCCGGAGTGGGGCTGTGCATTGTGGAGGCCTCGGCCTCCCCACCCGGGTCTGTAATAGCTGTTAAGACTTGCGGGGCATGGTACTCCTCGAGGGGAGGTGTTCTCACTTTAGAAACATGATCGGCCCGTCTGGGGCCCGAGAAAGAATGCGAGAAAGGGGAAGTTCAGGAGGGAAAGGAATGGGGGCGGGGGCGGGGAACCGGCGGGGGGGGGGGACAGCGGGGTGGCGCGGCCTCCAGGGCTGAGCCCCCCGCCCCCTCAGTCGCTGTCGCTCTTGTCCACCAGCACGGCGTCCGACTCCTCGGTGATCTCCAGCAGCGTGCGCACGTCGGGGCTGCTCCCGCGCAGCAGGTCGAGGGCCTCGCCGCGCTCGGCGCCGCCGCCCTCGTCGTTGTCGTCGTCGGCGCCCACCTCCACCATCTCGGTGGCCTTGAGCACCTCCACCTCGCCCTCGCGGATCTTCTTGACGTGGAAGGTGAAGGGCGGCACCTTGTACACGGCGGTCTTGGCGCGCGCGTACACCACGTGGTCGGGCGTGAAGGACTTGCGCAGCTTCTCCCGCGACGTCTTCAGCTTCTCGCGCCGCTCGGCGGGGACCAGGCGCGTGCCCAGCTTGTTCATGCGCTTCTCCAGCGTGTGCCGCGTCTTCTCCAGGTTCTCCTTGGTCTTGAGGCGCGTCTTCTCCAGGTTCTCGCGCGTGCGCACCTTCGTCTTCTCCATCTTCTCCTTGGAGAAGGCCTTCTTGAAGTCGTCCACGCGCCGCAGGCCGCTGCGCTTGATGCGCTCGGCGCGCGACTCCTCGATGACCTCCTCCACCTCCACCGCCTCGTCCGACGACAGCTCCAGCACCGCCGCGTCCTCCTCCGCCCGCTCGCCCTCGCCCAGCTCGTCGCCCTCCTTCTCCGGCAGCGCCTCGGACTCCTTCAGCGACTTGCTGATGCTCAGCTTGGCGGGCAGCTTCACGTCGTCCTGAAAGGAGAGCAGGAGGAGGAGATGAGAGGGGGCGGGGCCGGAGCTGGCTGGGGGCTCGGGGAGATGCTGGGCGAGCCCGAGGCTGGGGGGTGGCGACTCTGAGCAGTGCGTGGGACGCACGAACTCGACCTGCACTTGTATCCCCAGCGCCTGCCACAGAGCTGGACGCCTCGTGGGATCCCTATAAATACGCGTCGGGTGAGTGGTAACTAGACATGCAGGGCGAGGAGGGAACGGAGCTCCGGGGTAGGAGGCTGACCTGTAGTGGAACAGCACTTTGGTTAAAGATCTCCGTGGCCCTCCAACCCTGTCCTAGTGCCCTGCATCCACCCTTCTCAATATGCAGCCTTTGCCCTGGCGTCCCGGGGATGGCAATTTAACCTTGGAAGTGGACAGAGCGCCCTCTGGTGCACGAAGTCACACACTGCCCGGGCCAGGTCTAAAAAGCAAAAGGGTTTGCGAAGCGTTTGTTCAGGCTGAGGCGGAGTGGTAGGTGAACTCACAGCCAATTCCCAGGCGACCCCCAAGTAGGGTAAAGGGAGTGCGTTTTCCAAACTTGAAACCTCTTCTGAACCAGTCTTAGGGAAGGAGAGCTGTGGCCCTGCCCTCCCCGCAGCCCCCAACCTCCTCACACCATTTGGCTCCACCAGTATTCGTTCCCCTCCGAGTAGAAATTCAGGGAGAAAAGAAGAAGCTGGCTGGCATGTGTTTTCTCCCCATAATAGATATTTCTTCTCTGGTCTGACTTCTCCGCCTTGGAATGGAAGGGAGGGGTTACTTGTCCATTTTCACTTTTTTTCCCCCAGACTGGAGCCCAAGTGGCCAGGAGTAGGATGGTGGTCCTAGATTCCCTAAGCTCTTAGAACTCAAAGCCAGTTCTTCCCTCCTCCCCTAGGAGGACATAGCATCAGCACTGTTTTCCATTTCAGGACGCTTTTCCAAGATCCTGACTCTGGGCCAGAGTTTCAGGTTCTCAGGATCACCACCCACCAGAAGGCAGGAGAGGCGGGCACAGAAAAGGAACAACGGCATAATTCAGAACATAATAGGGTTTCCTCTTTGGCCAAGACTCTCTTTAGAGACTTCAGATGAAGAAATGAGTTTTTATAAAGGGTTTTCTGAAGATAGTTTCCCAGAATTGTAAGAAAATTCTGAGAAAAATAAGGCAATGTGAGCTGAGCCCTCTCATAAACACGCAAACACACATACACACATACATTGGCCATTTGGTATCTCTGCACCATCTGCCACAGAAATTCCTTCCATAGCCCTTGGCCTCTTTCCTCTTCCCTTCCATCCACAACCCCCCACCCCGAGTTTCCTGGTTTACACTGAAAACTAGGAACACCACCTCCCAACTTCCTTCCCTCCCTGTCAATAGCATTAGCAGGAACAAAGAAGGAATGCTGGCTCCACCTCTTCTCCCAAACTGAGCACCAGCTCTTCTGGGCATCAAGCCACCTCAAGTTCTCTATACTTGACTACACCTCCCAGCAGGCAAGGTGACCTGGGCACAGGGCATGCTGGGACTTGTAGTCTCCTGTTGACATAGCTAGCTTAGTACTATTGTGGGCATCCTATGGCATTCTGTCTACACGTCTGCCTTTCACCACTTACAGAGGCATTGAAGGTGTGTTTTCTTTGTTCTGAGTGTAAGAGTGTCCCAGACTCTCTTAGCATTCCCTCTGATTTTCAGTTGTATCCTTTGGGTCTCCTTTTGCAATCAATATTCCCTGTCCAGTACTCAAGTCCTCTCTCTGTCACACCATCTCAGGACTCTAGGATCTAAACTTTCCACTACCTCTTCATATGTCTCCACCCAAAATTTACCTGCAGCTCATATTAAAAAACAAAAAACAAAAAACAAACAAAAAAAAACTCTGATCTCTCTTTCACAGCCTCCCAGAATAGAAACCCACAGACATGCCACCAAAGGGTGGAGGAGAACCCCTCCTTTCACTAAGCTCAGACAATGTGGATGGGCTAGGGAAGGATTAAGGGTGATAGGCGGGGAATAGTCAGGAAAACAGACCCAGCTGCTGGAAAACAAATCCACATTGTCTCCCTGCTCCACCTCCAGCATCCCTGATTCTCCCCCCTGTTCTACCCCTCCCCCTAAAGCCTGAGCTGGCTGGTTTTCCTGGCCTCTGGCTTCCTAGATAAAGGTCTTTGCCAACTAAGCTTGGAAGTGAGCAGGGCTAGGGAGAGAGATGTAGACTTCTTGTAGCAAATCCTGTCTTTTCAGTACCTGATGAAAGGTCTCAAATACATCAGGGAGCAATCCCAGTAAGGGGAGGTTTATTTCTGGATTTGGGGCATCTCCTCCAGTCCAAATAGGTACCTACGGCTATAACATCATTCACTGTAGGTTTTCCCCCTGAGAATAATGGTTTACACCAGAGGAGCTGCCTTGGTAGAAGATCAGGGAATAGGGGAAGAAACAACTACTCAAGTCCCTGGACAATGTCTAGGGGGCTGGCTCTGGAGAGAATATACCACCAAGACTTTCGGCTTTTCTCCTCCATTAACAAATTTTCTCTTTTCTTCCCCTTTCCAGGCCAGGTTTCCTCTATGACTCACAGCCTTGGAGTGCTGTCTTGGGCCCACCCAGTCTGCCTGTTGCTACAACAACCATAAACACAATCCCAAAGCACCTCCCCCTACCCTGGGCACACAGGCCAGGCACCCTTGTCCCACCCCTACTTCCCTGGCAGAGCTCCTGAACCAAAGAAGAGGCCTCAGGGGGTGGCAAGGAGAGAGGGCTCTACTTGTTCTGTTTTCACATTTTATTAAACAAAAAGCACCACTCCCAACAGGCTTGGTTTCCAGAGTTACCTTTAATGACCAGATCTGAACAAAAGCATGCACAGCTTCCCCTGCCCCCACCAAGCACACACAGCTCCCCAACTCAGGAAGGCACCAGTCCAGAATGAATTTAGTCCAGGGAAGCTCTCAGCCCCTTCCATTCCACTCCCCATCCCTGCTGTATAAAATTAAGATCCTTTGACTTAGGATGAATATTTTATATTCTACATAAAAATATAATTTAATTGAGCACCTACTATGTGTCTGGTCCTCGACCAGGCACTTCACATCTGTCAGGGAGAAGAGTCACTGTCATAAAGCCCTGAGAGCAAACCAGCTCTATCCCCAGCTACTGCCTGAGAATGGCCAGAGAAGATGTTAGAAAGGTAATTCAGAGACCCAGGATCTGCTCAGAGAGGATGTTAGGAGAGGGTGTGGACTGGGGTAGAGTGAAAGAGAGAGAAAATCTTTAAAACGCAGGCTATCCACTTTAGGTTGCCAAGACAAGAGGGTGGGTGGAACCACAGGCCAAGGGTCCTTCTTTTCTGCTACAAGATGATTCTTAATAGGGGCGATTTTGTCCCTAAGAGGGCAGAAATTGATTCCTGGGACAGGGGGAGTTAGATAATAATTTTTGGTGCTCTAAAAAGTCCCAGTACACAAATAGATATATAGTATAACTGTGGCATTACAATTTTATGGGGGAGGGGACAATTAGGGGGAAATGTCTAAAAGGACTCCTAGGGGGATGATTATGAAAAAAAAAAAAAGTTGAGAAACACTGTGCTATAGGGAAGCCAGAAGATCCAAGCCAGAACCAGCTAAACGGTACCCCCTTCCGGGCTTTCAGTGTTGGCAGCTTTTGAGTGCCCCACCCAAGGCAGGATCTGGCAAACAGAAGGGATCTCTTTGCAAAACATTAAAAAAAAAAAATCCTTGGAAAAAATAAGTGTAAATGTTCTTCCTAGCTACAGGGAGAGAGAGAGTGGAGAGGGCACAGAATAGACCCCAGGCCTGGGTCTTATGAAAGCCCTCTATAAAGAGGCTTTGAGTCAAACTGGCCTGCCCCGGAGGAGGAGACAGAAGGGTGAAGGCAAGGGGGAATCAGAAGCCACAACAGTTTCATGCAATTTCATGCAGGGCACATTGGGTGCAGCTCAAGTATAGCGTTTGGAGAATCTACTATTAAGACGGAAATCAAGATGTAGGAGAGGTCACCTTCCCTTCACCTCCCACCCCACACCATATTTGCTTGAACTCTGCATAATGTGAGAGTGTTTCACAACACCCATCACCCACCCACAAGGGGTAGCTTAGAAGAGGCCGGCTACTCCGCGCTGACCACCACTAAGCAGCGGGCTAATGGTGGACTTGTAGTGACACCGCATGCCCACAGCCCCATGGAACCCAGGAGACTCTAAGTGCCCCCACCAGCTGTCGGCTCCTTTGGGGTGGGCAGAGGCACAGGTTCTGGGTAATAGGGCAGTGCCCTAGGCATCTGGTCAAAGGTTGGGAACTCAGGCACTGTCTCAGGCTTCAGGTCAAAGGGTTCAGTCTCAGGCAGAAGGTCAAAAGGCACGATCTTGGGTGTGGCCAGGTCAGAGGGTGCTTTCAGCTTCTTCTTGGGCTAAGATGAGGAAAATGGGTTTAAATGGGGCTTGGGTGCAGGTGGGTTGAGAGAAAGAGGCCTTGGTGAGCATGCAGAGTTGGGGTTGGTGAGTAAGTAGGAAGGCAGAGAGAGTACATAATGTATTAGGATAAAAAGAAACCACATTTTAAATACTTCATCAAGTGGACCAGACCTATGAATTAATACACAATTTAAATGGAACCTCCTCCTTTCCTCCCTCTAGAATCTTCCCCATCCTCTTCTTGGCCTCCTACCTTCTATCTCTACCAGATGTGACAGTGGGATGATGCTTTTGGGGGGTGGAGTGGAGTGATGGGAGAAAAAGGCTGCTAGGGGTGGAGGAGGAGTTTTCTAAGAGGCTCCAAGGAATAAAAGAGAAGGCAAACAACTTCACTGTCTTCAGAGTCAGACGCTGTTGATCCAGTTCTAGTTATTCCCTGGGGCAGGGTGGGCACTGGGTGCCGCCCCGGATAAGGAGAGGGAGAGGCATCAGTTCTAGTTATTCCCTGGGGCAGGGTGGGCACTGGGTGCCGCCCCGGATAAGGAGAGGGAGAGGCAAACAAGAGGGACATCCCAGCTATTTACTTTTGGCCACCGTCCTCACCTCATGCCTCTCTTGCCACCCTCCCCTGACCCATGCTTGGGGCTATCAGACACCAAGACACACAGAGAAATCAGGATAAAAAACCAAGCTATATTTATGACAGGTGCGCCTGCATCCTGGGGCATCCAGTGACAGCTCCAAGCAGAGGGGCTGAGCTGCCACTCTTGCTTTGGACAATCAGAAGTCAGGGAAGAGGGACATTTGGGGGCACTACCAGACTCCAGTGACAACAATGTTACTGGAAAACAAAAGCAGCAGGTGCCAACCTGCCCTGTGGGTAGAAAGAAGGTAAGAGTGGCAGGGAGGCTGAGGAGACAGGAGCTACCATGGTCCTCTCCGAGCAAGGTACAGAGGCCATGCCAAGGGACACCCACACTGGCCAGGGAGCTCTCGTCCTTACACCCTGCTCCCCCTGCCCACTGTCATTGGGCCAGGTAACCACACATTGCCTCTACTTCAGCACTGTAAGGCTGAGTAGCTATTGGCCACCAACCTTAGCCCCTCTTGGCCAACACTGCACTACCACCCGCCACACACACACACGCACAAAGCAACCCCAGTGAAGGAGCCAGAACTAACCCTCCGTTAGAGCAAGGCCCCACCCTGATTTCTGCTGCAGAGCCTGAGGAGGTGGGGAGCAGAAAGTGTAGCAGAAGAAGGGGTACACCTGGGTTCTGGCCTCAGCTTTGCTGCCCAATCACTTAAGTGACATAGGCAATTAACTTCTCCTCTCTTGGCCTCAGCTTCCTCTGCTACAAAATGAAGAAACTGAAGTTGACTATCTCTGAGGCATCGTCCAGCTCAAAAAACCCATCATGACAGAATGATGAAATGTTCACAATGGTATGGTTTAAAAAAAAAAAAAGTAACAAACCATGCTTACCTCTGAGGTTGGTTGCTTAGCAACAATAATCCCTCTCCTCTCCCTATCAGTTGCCCACTGTGCCCGCTCCTTTCTTTTTAACTTTGGCCTTTACAACAGGCAAATTGCTTCATTTACTTTTTTAAAAAATCAGCAAGAGAAGTGAAATTTCCTTTAGTCTTAGAAATACCCCTAAAATACTCGCCCTCCTTTGGATCCAGTGACCAGGAAAAACAACCCAAATTCAGCTTTTTGGATAGAAAGGAGTAGTGAGCACTCTCTCACAGCCACTAGGCTTAGAAAGTGAGGGGAACCAGAGCCCCAAGTTGGAAATATTCCTCGACAAAGGTTTAGAGTTCTTCTGGAACAAGGTAACCTATTTTTCCTCGAGTCCAGGAAGGAGCTGTAGGTTGGGGTAGGACTTGGGGAGAAGCCAGCAAGCCCTCATTCCAGCCCTGGTGTCCTCCCCTTTAGTGCTTTTGAGCTACCTAATCCCTTAAGTGCTTCTTGGTCCTATCCTCAAGTGCTTGGAGCAAGTTTAATGGGTACGTGTGTAGGTCACTAACTGCCTCATTGTAACTGCTCAAGAAAACATTTATTTCCATTTTAGCATCCCCTTCTGGAATAAAATAACTCGAATAGTATCTAAGTCCTTGTCTGAGAGAATCAGCTCTTTGATGATCACAGCTCCTCCTGTTTGTGTAGGGCTCACGAAGTGCCTGATCAAACTCCCAGCAGTGCTCCGCCCACTGCCCCCTAGCTACTGGTAGGATCCACTTCTCTCATTCACTCGCTGTTGCCTAGCTGTCACCTGATAGCATGGGATGCTAAAGTGCTAGTTATTGTTTGCAAAACGGGGAGGGAAATACCAGAGAAAGACATTAATAACTCAGAAGTGAGTTCAAAGTAAGGGCTCTGATATCCTTGAGTGGGAGGGGCTGAATTGTGTGTGTGTGTGCAAGCGTGCAGGCACGCACAGTGCAAACAATCTGGCATCATTATGTCTAGCAGTTCTTTGAATCTGAGGTGGAGCCACACAAGGGATTCCCTCCTTTATTCCTCAGGAAGGAGGTGTGGGAGGCCAGATGATCCCACAGCTGGGGCCTTCCCACCCTTTCATGCTTTCCTCCACCCTGCCCTTTTTGCTATATCAGCACCTCCCACATCTGCAGTAGAGAATACAGCATCCCCTCCCCTGTTCCCATGCTGGAGAACTCATACCATCTCCAAATCTCTCTCTGCCTGGCCACCCAAGCATCCTACAGGGTCAGCCTGATTTTCCCATAAATGTTGCCGCCCCCAATCTTCCCTATTAGGTCTGCCAAGACGCAGAGCTATTTTTACCTCATTCTCTTCCCAGGCTTGCAGACCTCAGGGAGGAGCAACCTCTGTTTTCCTCTAGCATTTGAGTACCGCCCCCCCCCCCCAACCACCACCTGGAACATCTGCTCTGCAGCTCAGGGAAATTCTGCTTCTCTGAGCCCCACCCTGTTGCTGGAATCTTTTCCTTACCTCTGAGCTCTTCTCTGAGGTGGGACCACTTTAGTGTCAGTTATTTTCCCCTGTGTTTTGGGGGCTCAGGGTCCCCAGCTTGAGCTGTTTCCTCTACCTCAACTCTGTATCCCCCACTGGCCCTGGTTTAGTACAGATTCAGTCAAAGCCAACCCGTCCCTTACAGGCACACGATATACAGCCACAGATCCCTGCCAACTGCTGAGAGGGAGTAACAGAGAGATGCTATTGGCCTCTGCAGGGACGTCTTTCTCCCTCCACACCTGTCCCTCTCTCAGAATCTCCATCTTTAACATAGGGAAGTTTAACCAGAGACCAAGAATTTTCCCAGATCCTACAGTCTGGAATCTTGAAAATGAGAAGGGTCACCCATTCTAGACCTTCATGGCAACCCTTTACCACACCAAGCACTGGAGAAAAGATGAAGCTGGCTTGCTCCCCTGTCTTGTTCTCCTCCATTTAATGTCCCCCCAGTGCTGCTAGGTGGATCTCTTTAGAAATCTCATCTCCACCTATTGTGCTTCCTCCGAGCAGTTAAATTAAGTGGAAGCAACTCCGGGCAAACATTTTCTACCAGATAGTGCTGCGTGAGGGGAAGCAAAGCTTCTTAAAAGCTAAGTGCCTCTTGGGAGGAGTCCCTGAGCATGGGAGGAGGACTAGAGTGTGCCAAGTCTGCCTCTGTCCCATCACCACCTCCTCAGATAAGTGCGAGCTCACCCACCTCCCTGTGTCTACTGTCCTCAACACTTGTTCCAATCTGCATCTTTCTTAGCTCCTTCCAGAGGAACCAAAGCAAGGACCTCATGGCATCTCCAGATGGTCACTCAGAACCCAGCTTGACCAGGTCCCACAGAGGTCAGTGAAACCACAGCTCCCTGATAGGGCTTTTGTCACCTAAGGGGTATGGGATATCTGACCTTCCATTTCTTTCCATTCCCTGGGGTAGGGAGAGGAAGGGAAAGAGGGAGCACAGACTACCCCTCCATCCCCATGATCTCACCTTCTTGGGGTTGGAACATCAACCAGGCCTGCAGGAAGCAGAGAGGAGGTGAGGCTGGGCACATTCCCACCCAAACAAAGATCACCAAGCCCTCAGCTCAGACTCACCTTAATGGAATTGGGGCGGGGGTGCGGGTGGAGAGGGGTAGCAATACTAAGATTCCCGAGTTTATTTGGGGTGTTATGATACAAAAACTCCATTTTAATATAGGCAGGAGGAATGGGAGAGGTGCAAAGGAAGCAACGGGAGCCCTGGGCGGCGCCTGGGGCACGCCGATCACCTCCTGCCAGCGCGCGGGCTCCTTCACCACCCCCGCAGGTATGCAGGGTGATTCACTGCGCCCGGACCGCGGGTCCCCGTGGGGGCTGTCCACTGCCCTCCACCAGCGCCTCTTGCCCTCCTCGCGCTGCCTCCCCCTGCCCCGCGCCTGCATGCTTCCACCCGGCCAGGGGGATCGGCGCGCGGCCGGCGAGGGTGTCTCCAGCCGCCTGAGAGTGCCGGGAGGCCAGGGGCAGATGGCAGCGAGGGGACGGGGAGGCGGCCGAGGCTGAGGCGGGGGCGCGGGGTCCGCCGGGGTGCGCAGGCTGTGCTGTCCCTCGCCTGCCGCAGCCCCCGCCGGTGCGTGCCTGAGCCCTGAATCACCCGCTATATCGGGCGGGCAGCGCCGGAGGCCCCAACCCCGGGCCGCGCCGCCCGTGTCCGCTTACAGCGGGCCCCAGCGGCCACCAGGGACCCCTGGCTTTCCCTGAAACTTCTCGGAGTGGGAAGACGTCGACCAGCCAAGTTGGGAGCAGTCTGCGAGGGGCCGTGTCCCAGAGTCCAGCCCCCGAATTCGCTTCCACTCCTCGTCTGACACCCGAGGGAAGAGGGCTGGGTGGGGACGCTCGGGGTGCAGAGCGCGCCCCTCTGCGCGCTCCAGGAACCCGCCGCTCACCCCCGCCTCACCCCGTCCCATCCAGCCGCGCTCGCCCGAAGGGAGGAGGGTGGGTCCCCTGAGCCCTGCGGGGCTGGCGGGAGAGCCGCGCCGCGCGCGGGCGGGTTCCCCCGCCCCAGGCCCCCGGCCGGGGCCGACGCGCGAGGTGCGGGGCTCCGGGCGCGGTCCTCGCCGCCAGCTCACCTGGTAGATCATGACTTTAAAGTTGCGGCGCCGCAGCAGCTCCGCCTCGTTGACCTCCAGCTTCTTGATCTGGCCGGCCTGGCGCTCCAGGCTGCCGCGCACCGTCTTCACGTTGACGCTGACCTTGCGCACCTTCTCCAGCAGCTTGCTCACCGTGTTGCTCGTGGTGGCGTGCGCCTTGCCCAGCTTGCTCAGCTCCCCCTGGATGCTCTGCACGGCGCCCTCCATCTCCGCCTGCCGCTCCTCCAGCTGCGCTTGGGTCAGCTGGATCTGGTCGACGGCGCCGATGATTTTGTCCAGAAGGCTCAGCACCAGCACGCCGTTCACCTGGTCCGACTTGATCAGCTCCTCGGATCCGGCCCCCGACGGCTCCTCAGCCGCCGGCGCCCGCACCGGGGAGGACACCAGGTCCTCGGGGTCAGGGTACCCGGGAAGCGGCTGCTCAATGATATGGAGCTGGGTGTCCTCCATGGCTACCGGAGCCGTGCGGGGCCGGCCGGGTGGAGCTGAAGCCGGAGCGGGAGAGGAGGAAGAGCGAGAGGGGGGAGAACGAGAACGACAGGAGAGCGGAGGAAACTCGAGCCACGTCCGTGCGCCCCGGGACCTCGGCCAGGACTGTGGGGCGGGGGATCGGTGAGCTCCCCGGCTCCCAGGCCAAATCCCGGAGTGTCGTTGCCCATTGGCTGGCCCCACCCCAGAAAGGGAGGGACCGGGGCAGAAGGGGAGACCGTTGATGAGGAAGGGAGGGCAACCAGGGGGACCCAGGAGCCGAGCGCCCCACCCTTCCCAGGATGGTTGGAATAGTTGGAGCGGGAGACCAGGGCCTCCACTGGCAGCGGAGGCGGCGGGAGCGGGACTGGGGCGGAGGAATGTGAGCTGGAGAGGAAACAGGTCCTAGAGTGTTGCTCTACTTTCCCCTCTCTCCTTTTCTGCTCACCCGCAAACCTACCTCAGCCTTTTAAGTGCTAGGCCGGTGAGTCAGGTGGAACACGAACGAGATCCTGGAATTATATGTGAAATATTGTACTGTATTTGCCTGTGTTCAGTTTTTGAAAGAGAAAGGATTCACGGCTTACACATTCTTTTCGAAGGGACCTCTAAGTCCCTCTCCCCCGAGTTACCAACTGCTGTTCTAAAAGCTTGAGGGGTTGTTTGGGGAAGGGTATGGAAGAGAAATTTTAAGTTAGGGTCACCGTGGTGGAGAGAGGCTGCAAAACTTCTCTAGACTCCTCTTAGAATTATCCTAACAAAGTAGGATTAAGATGGGCAATAAAATAGAAAGTAAAGGCTGTTCGTACCCACCCTCTAACTTCTCTCTAAAAATCACCTTTCCCTGTTCCCCAGAGGCTTAGCTGACACTAAATTCAGAGAGCAGGATCTAAGTATGCACCCTTCTCTCTAGATCCTAGAGACTAGCGCTCAGCAATTAGAGAGATCATCAAATTCCCCTTCATTTGACAGAAGGGAGCAGGAGGGCCTGTAGAGGGGAAATGACTGGAGGCTGCCGGCAAGATAGCGTTGCTTGTCGCTCTAACCAGGTCCCTGGACTCCTCTAGCTTTTTTCACCTTATCACTGTACCTTTCATTGGGCAGACATGGCCACCGACCCGTGCTGGTCTTGAGACTGTCAACCCGAGGTTTAACTACAGACACATTTTCAACCATACTGGATACCAAGGAGCAGGATCAAGCAGGACCTTTAGCTGAGAAGTCCAGGGAAGAGAGACTGCCCATGAGCCCCCATTTTGCTCTCTAGCACAGCACTGGAGCTGAGTTCTCTGGAACAGCACCAGTTCCCTTTCCCCCAGAAAAGCTGCAAACCTTTTCCCTGGTTAGGAAAGCAAGCCTGGGTTTCCCCAGCTGGGTAGATGATGGCTTTGGCAAACGGCCTGTTCTAGTATGGCATGCATTATCATCAGGAACTGTGAAAACTGTTTGGTGGGAACCCAGGGCCCCATCAATTCAGTGAAAGAACCCGTTAACCCAGGAAGGAGCTGAAGAGCTCACTCTCTGGGATAGTCTAGGATAGCCCCAACAACTATTGGATGGATAAAATATTTCCCCTAACACTTAGATAGCTGTTTTCTCAGAAATGAGTGGCTTTCTTGTCTGAGATTCAAGTAGAATGAACTGGAATATAAAGTCATAACTGGTGTATAAAATCATATGTCATATGTAATATATAAAATTACATATGTGCTGAAACTGACATTGACAATTTATTTTAGTATTTAAGAGAAAATGTATTTTTGGCAGTGTAAGTTGCTTCCACTGAAGACTGATAATATTTCTAGAAAAAAGAAGAGAAACAGTAGAGAACCTTACTGGACCTTCATAAGGTTCTTATATTTTTTAATTTGTTAGATTATTTTCACAGATGACACAAAAAATACAAATTGTGAATAGCACACAAAAGAAATATTGTGAAAAGATGTTTTTTCTAATCCTGTCTACAACAATTATTTTCTCTCCCAGGGGACAATTGTTACTCTTTCCTTGTGTCATCTTGTATAGAAAGTCTCTGCCTCTATGATCAAATATATAGATTTCTCAGCATTTTGCTTTTTTTTTTTTTGGTCATTATCTTGAAGATTGTTCCACATCAGTACATGGAGCTGTCTTGTTTCCCAATGTATAGATGTACTATACTTATTTAACCAATTCTTCATTGATGGACATTTAGAGAATACAATTTAAACATCACTTGCAGGGAGGAGGTTGCTGAAGAGGAGTTTTAGTGGTTGGTGTGATTTTTGTGGTTGCATGCTTGCGAAAAGAAATTAAGTCCATGCCATTTTGGCTTTTCCATCAGGAAAGTATTTCTACTCTTCAAAAAGGAATGTCAACATCTGTGGATGAGTCAAATTATGTCCCGGGGATAGTCTAGTGACTACATCTCTGACTCATTTAATGCCTCCTTGATGGAATTTTGCAGAAAGGGCTCTACCCCAACATACCTATGTCCAAGAAATAATCTGTATCAAATTTCTCTGCTATTCCTCTTCTTACTAAATGCCAGCTAAATCCAACAGGGGGCGAGATGAGCCTTGGTGAACTAGCTTTATCAACACCAACATTTCAGAGCTTGAGTGGAGCAATCCTTCCCAGAGGACTTCACTCCATTTCACTGAAAACAAGAGGTTTCCCTTCGTTTAGAATCGCATTCGGCAGGCCATTGCTTGCATTCAGGGTTGACACTTTGCATTTTCCATTGCTCACTCTAATTGCTGAAAGGCACACTGTTCCATTGTGTGCTTTCAGCTGCTGAGGCAGTCTGTAAATGGGTTAGAGAGGTGGAAACAAACAACCCTTTGGCCCAGAAAAATAACACCGGGACACAACCATGTCAGCGGCTGGAATCTTATAGCACTCTATCATATTCCTCCATCTGTCCACTTGTTCAACAAAATGTGACTACTTACCATGAGCCAGCTGGAGACTTCGAGGAGGAGGAATAAACCCCAGTCCTTCCTATTGAGAAATTCATAGCGCAGCAGGAGAGACAGATGCATAGTTTCTGATACAAAGTGGAAGGTGTTCCAGCAGCTCAGGGAAGGTCACAACTACTTCCTGGGAGAGTGGGGAAGAGTTCACAGAGGAGAGTCTCTAGGTATAATAAAGAAAGAGGGAGGGTGGGTAGACCTTTCTCCACCTGCCAGCAGTGACAACATGAAGTGTGAAAATGCAGGACTGAGCGGTGGGTAGCCAGGTATTGCTCATTTCTTATCCTGGTTCTTCCATAAGGCTTTTATCAGTTTACAGTTAGGAAGATCCAGCAAGGCTTAAGGGGTGTGGCATGCAATATGTTCCATTCAGTTCTGGATCTGTGCTGAAAGAGATCCTAGGGAGACAGTGTATGTTGTTAATAATAAATGGTTGGGATGAATGATGTGTCCTCACATCAGAAAAGCAAACCATCTGCACAGAAGACCCATCCTCAGCAGCTGGCTTACAGTCGCCAAGGGCAACAACAATGCTTTCTTCCCAGATTTGTAGGCACTTTTCTTGTCCCTCTGATGTATATGAAAAGTGCTTATAATTTTTTGTGTATTTCTCTTCCTCACAAATTCCTTTCTTCTTCAAACATTAATATATAGTGCAGCCTTTCTGAATCAGAAAACTAAAAATTATTCAGTGCCAATTTATGCACAATTTGGTGCTAGAAACCATTCAAAAGATACAGAGAGTTTGCTGTGGAGAAAGAGTTTTTGTCTCAAGGAAATAGTTATTCAGGCTAACACACAGAAAACATCAAGAACATACATTAAGGAAAACACCGTCAAATCTCCCCTCCTCCTTTGCCTTCAATATACACTGGTCTCTTTTCCTAAAAATAAAAAACAAAGACAACCACACAAGCAAACAAAAACTGCAGTCTTCATGGTTTTACCTTCCTCTTTCCTCAAATTTAGGTCCATCTGTTTTCTCAGGTTTAAACTCCATTGTTTTCTAGAACTGTGGCTACGGATCCCTTACCCTCAATTCAGGCCTTAAATTTCTGCAGTTTATCCAAAAAGGCGACTTCCTCTCCAAAAGAGAACTTATAAGTCACTAATAAACTCCTATGCTACTAATTTTCTCTCCTTCACTAATTTCATTTGAACTCTGCAGGATTTAGAAGTGCTGTCCTCGAGACTGCTCCTCTTTGACTTTTGTGAGGCTCTTATTTTTATTTCTTGTCTCATTTGCTAACTTCTTTTTTCTTCTTTTCATTTTATTTTTTTAACAGCTCTGAAAATGGCTCAAAAATATCCTAGCTTTCTTGATCTATAATGTATTAATATTTAATTCACCCATTTAAAGTGTACAGTTCAATGGTTTTTAGTACACTTACAGAGTTGGCAACCACAGTCAATTTTAGAACATTTTCATCTCCCACAAAATAAACACCTGCCTAATAAAAAGTAAATCTAGACTTAGTAAAGACAGACTTTATTTGAAAGGATTATTGTATGGGAAGAAAGAGACTATTGCAATCAGGGGAGGGTGGGTTCAATTGTAATGAACAGAACACTGTGACCCTAAGATCTGCAAGTGTCCCAAAAAAAGTTTTGGCTGAACCAAAAAGAGTTTTCTTTTATAGAGAGGAGTAAACAAAGGTAGGAAGAACCAGGTGGAGAGAGTGGATGAACGGGTGGCGTGATAGCAAAGCAGATGAGAGAATGTTTTTCTCTGAAGCTGGCCTGGCCTTCGGAGCTGTCGTGTGCTGGCTCAGGCTGAGTGGGTCAAAGATCAGGGAGGGGCCTGGAGAAAGGAGAGAATCTTATACAAAGTTTGGTTAACAAGCATTTTGTTCTGAGCGATCAGTGGGAACAAGCAGTTCAATGATCATTTATGAGGCAAAAAATAAGAATGTGGAAGGTCTGTGTCTGTCCTTGTCATAGGTAAACAAGAGGGGCATCCATGAGTATAAGGGAGAAAGTGATTCTTTGCAGTACGCTGTTTTCCAGAACATAAAAGTATAGGCAGATTTCTTGAAACTTCAGTATTTCCCAGGAGCACAGGGCTCAAGTAAAATTCAACATTGTCACCTGTACCCATTAACTGTCACTCCCCATTCCTCCCTTCTACCAGTCTCTAGCAATAACTGATCTACTTTCTGTCTATGAACTTGCATACTCTGGACACTTCATAGAAGTGGAATCATGTAGTATGTGGCCTTTTGTGTCTGGCTTCTTTTACATAGTATGTTTTCAAGGTTGACTCATGTCATAGTACTTTATCAGTATTTCATTCCTTTTAATGGCTGAATAAAATTCTATTGTATAGATATACTATATACTGTTTGTTCATCAGTTGATGGACATTTGGGTTGTTTCCATTTGGGGGCTGTTATGAATAATTCTTCTATAAATATTCATGCTATTTTCTTTCTCCTTTTTTTTTTTTTCTTTTTTGCACTGTTTTCTTAATTTAGGCATTTCTCGTGGCTTGTCTTCAGACTTCTGCTCTGGTTCCAGTCACTTTCCCTTTTTCCTTTTCCTTTTCTCTTCTTTATGACTCTAAACTCAGTATCTCTGGTCCTGAAATGAGGAGATATTAAAATTATTTAAAAGCAGTGGCACAGATATCAACTGATCAAAATGGATCCTGCTCTCGATCACACTTAAAGCAGATTTCTCTTGGTCCCTGCTGTGCTGGGCATTCCCAGGGTTCCTCAAGTAGCTGCTGAATCCCATGAATCTAGGAGGAGCAGTAGTAGTTTATCACTACTATGTCAACCTTGGGCTTGGAACTGTTTCCTACAGGCCAGGTTCTCTCTCATCTCCCAATGCTTACAGCCTATGTGGATATCTCACTCTCATCCTGACTCAACACCTATATACTAAATTTAACACCTTTCTTCAGAAAGCAGACCCCTCATGACTTTCTTACTTCTGTCAATGGTAACATCGTCTCTTAACCACCAGGCTCCAACCTTGCAGTTGTCTTTAACTCCTCTTTCTCCCTTACCGTCCAAAGCAAACAAAATCCCAAGCCTGCCTGTCTTTCCCCCATGATTATTCTCCTGATGTTCCCATTCCTGTAGCCATCTTGCTAGTTCAGTTCTCATTCCTTGATGCCTGAGTTGTTACTGTACTTTCCCAGCTGCTTTCTGCATCGTTAACCTCTTCCCCAATTCATCCTTCATGCACAATTGAACTTCCTAAAATGTTACTTGTTGTCTCCCCTCGGCAAAAAAAAAAAAAAAGCTTCTATGGCTTTATCTTTATTTACTTAATATAGCAGAAATTTGTTAGGTTTTAGCTTCCAGATTTTACCTGACCCCTACAATTTAATACATATTGATTATTATTTTTAATTTCTGCTATACCTTTACATTAACCTCCTACTATTCCAGTTAGCCTGATAGAATTTGTTTCAAAGATATGCCATTAACATCATCCCCTTCAACATCTCTTATATTATTGTTTCTTTCTGTGTATGTTTGCTCTCTTCTGCTAAGTTCTTATAGGCTTGGACTTCTTTGAAATCTATGTAGCACCTAGCACAGTTTAATATTCAAAAGACACTCAGTTTAGAATTATGGCTTGAAATCAACAAATTATGGAATGCTCAATCAGTAAGGGACCCTAGCAGTGCAATGTTTCTTCAAGATCAGGTATCAACTCAGGGATCATCTGATTAGATGTTTTTCAGGTGAGAAAACTAAGGCCCAAAGAGGTGGGGTATATAAATGGAAACTTGGTTCAATGTGAATCATTTCAGAAAATGAATTAGCAAAGATTAAATTATGAAATAGTTAACAACATTTTTAAGAAATTCAACGGTAAAGGTGAGACTGGGCAGGAAAGAGCAAATCCTGGAAGTCATGCTAAGAGGCCTGGACTTTATCCTGAAGGTTATGGGGTACTACTTAAGGATTTTAACCAAAACGGGGAGAGGAACTGATTTGCATTTTAGAAAGGGAATTTATTTGAGGGAATGTAAATAATAGTTTGGAAGGGGCTGAGACCAGATGCCAGATCAGAAGCTACAGTAGTAGTCCCAGCAAAATATAATGACCATCTGAACTAAAGCAGTACATGTACATAGAAGGAAGAGATCTACAGGAGAGAAAATCAATAGGGCTTGGTGATTGATTACATGTAAAAAATAAGGGAAAAAGAGGAGTCTAAATATTATAATTTTTTTCATGTAAGAGTACAGATATAGAAACCATATAAAATTGGATTAAATATGTATTAATCCTTTGCTATTCCCTGGACAATACTTTAAAACATAAATTCCTGATGTTAGTTTATTTATTTATAATTGATTTCTTTCTTTATGAAAGTAGCAAAGTATATGTAGAAAGGCATTGTTAATTTACTTTTCAGATAATATAAAATCCATGAGTTCATAATGATGTTAAACAAACAAAAAACTCTTTGAACATCACCTTTGGAAAATACTAGAAAACCAACTTATTATTTGAAAACTAAAAATACAGAGAATAGCTAAGCATTTATCCTACCTTGTATGCTTGAATTGTACTTCAAGATAAGGGAGAAAAAAGCTTGTATTTATAGAATAATTTTATCTCATAAGCGAAGAAGAAAATAATAGAGTTAGGATATCACCATTTTGAAGACCAGTGAAATAATGATCTAAGTAATGATCATTAATGCCTGCTAAAACTTTTAGGTGAAAACTAATGGGGAACTGTATAATTGTTGTATCAGACTAACACCTAACCCCAATCATTAATCTTTTTTTCAGTGGGAAAGACAGTTCATTCCTTCTCTTGTTTACTGAAAGCAGATTCAAGAAAATGGGTTTTTCCACCTGACTCATTAATCTTAATCTTATAAGAAGAGAGATGATTGACATTATGTGTCTGGAGTGTGTTGTAATAGGAAGTACACTTATAAAATAGTCTTGATAAAAAAACAACAACATAATTAATTCTGAATTTTATCAAATGTCAAGATCTAACTACCAGTTCATAGGAAATATAAGGGTCAGAGAAATATATTAAACAATATGTAAGAATGCCATTAGCAAAACTGAGAGGTAGAAAATTCTACAGGACAAACAACCCAGTTTCTCCAACAAACAAATTGCTGTGGGGTTGGGGGGCTATGGGAATGGGGGAGGGGAAAAATGATTACAAAGAGGAAAATCACTGAAATTAAAAAGGACTTTAAAAGCCTATTTCATAATTCTGCATTGCATATTAGAAAGTTGCAAAGGGAGTAGATATTAGAAGTTCTCATCACAAGACAAGAAATTCTGCAACTATGTATAGTGGATGTTAACTAGACTTATTGTGATGATCATTTTGTAATATATGTAAATATCAAATCATTATGTTGTATGCCTGAAACTAATACAATATTGTATGTTAATTATACCTCAATTTAAAAAAAAGCCTATAAAAAAATGAAAAAGCCATTCAATCAATTACAATATATGTATCTGATTAGAACAAACAAATTATAAACCAAAAAGGTTTATGAGACCATCAGGGAAATTTGAACACTGATTAGTTGTTTGCTGACATCAAGGAATTATTATTACATTTGAAGGTATGATAGTGTCATTGTGGTTATGCTTTAAAAATAATCCTTATATTTAGGAGATACATACTGAAGTATTTACAGATGAAATGATATCACATCTAGAATATGATGAGAAAAAGTCCTGAGGGAAGTGGATGGGAAATAGATGAAACAAGATTGGCCATGTATTAGTCATCATTGAAGCAAGGCGATAGATATATAGGGATTCATTACATTATTCTCAGTTGAACTTTCTCACAATAAAAAATACTAAGTTTGTTTTGAAGATGAAATGTGTTTATATATGTAAAGGGACGTGTCAGAATGGTTGACACAACAGTAGTGGCAAGAAATGTACGTGACTCTTTTCCTTTGAACCAGTCAAGAACTGGTATTCAAGAAGACTCTCAAACTCACTCTGTTGGTCACAAAGAATTCCACCCACTTCTTTTCAACTTTCCAGTTGGAACCAAGACCAGATCTTTATAAGACACGCTCACTGAAAACAGTGTTTAGCAGCTGTGCTCATCTAAGCAAAACCATTTCTTTTGTGGAATCTGGACCTTTTCCCAGGAAACGATGTTTCCATTTTACAGTGCAACAGAACAGGAAGAGTGTCAGCTCTTGTTCAGATATAGATTCTTTGTGCTCCAGTCAGATTTCCACGTTCCCATTGTGCTCTGGGTGTGAGAGTCCAGCTGTGTGTTGGTGGAGTGACTCATTTTTCCACCAACACACATATTTCTATGAATCCCAGGGGCCCCTGATTGGTGTGAACTAGCAGTCAACACAGACTTGGTTTCTGGATCCATTATATGACTTCATGGAGATAATTTAAAGTTTTTCCATGAGCAAAATTGAGGCAATTCAACTATTCAAATAATTCATGCTCCAAAACCTTTAATGTTTTATAAGTGGTTATTAAGAGCAGCTATTTGATACCACAAGGGAATATAAAGGAAAAAAGAAGCATAATCTATGTTCTTTCGGTGTTTAATTAACCCCATTGAGGAAATTAATGTACGAGAAGTAGAAAAACTCCCAAATAATAGATGATATCTAGTACAAATGTATATAAAATGTATTCATCAATGTTTAGGAGCACTAGAATAATAGAGTGATCAAATAGGAAGAGGCTCTCTGGAAAAAAAATTTATAAAATTTTAAATTATTTAAAATTATTTAAAGTTTTTTTCTGAACCGTTTGAGAGTAAATTGACAACCTGATATCTTGTCATTCCCAAATACATTAATATGTGTTTTCTACAAACAAGGACAGTACAACCATCAAAATCAGGAAATTAATGGTGTCTGGCTCTCGCTCTCACAGCCATTGCAGTACACTGAGCTCCACAGAGACAGTGCCAGGGCAAGTGAGAGCTGGATGGGCACTGGGTGACTCTGTGCTCACTGAGGAAAAGTAATTAAACATGGGCAAAGGAGGTCCTAAGAAGCCAAGAGGCAAAATGTTATCATATACATTCTTTGCGCAAACTTGCTGGGAGGAACACAAGAAGAAGCATCCAGATGCTTCAGTCAACTTCTCAGAGTTTTCTAAGAAGTACTTAGAGAGGTGGAAGACCGTGTCTGCTAGAGGGTAAGGAAATGAAAACATGGCAAAGGCAGACAAGGCCTGCTATGAAGGAGAAATAATAACTTGTATCTCCCCTAAAAGGGAAACAAAAGAAGTTCAAGGATCCCAATGCACCCAAGAGGCTTCCTTTGGCCTTTTTTTTTTCAGGCCTATAACACCTGGTCTTCCTAGGTAGTCTCCCATCCAAGTACTAACCAGGCCCGACCCTGCTTAGCTTCTAAGATCAGACAGGATTGGGCTTGTTTAGGGTGGCATGGCTGTAGACTTCTTTGTCCTTTTTCTTGTTTTGTTCTGAGTATTGCCCCAAAATTGAAGGAAAGCATCTGGCGTCTCCATTGGTGAAGATGCTGGAAGAGATGTGGAATAACACCGCTGCAGATGAAAAGAAGGCTGCTATACTGAAGGAAAAATATGAAAACGATGTTGCTGTATAGTGAGTAAAGGAAAGCCTGACGTGATGAAAAACGATGTTGTCAAGGCTGAGAAAAACAAGGAGGAGGAGGAGGAGAATGAATAAGTCGCCTGGAGCAGTTTTCTCTTGCCTATAATGCATTTAAGCCCCCTGTGCATCACTCACTCCTTTAAAAAGAAAAGAAAATTGAAATGTAAGGCTGTGTAAGATTTGTTTTTAAACCATAGTCTTTTATTATTATTATTATTGCTTAAAACACTACCAAATGTGTGTTTAGATAACCCTGTCCTGGTGGTATTTCAGTAGCCACTGACCTTGCCTGGTACAGTACTGGGGTTGTAAATTGGCATGGAAACTTAAAGCAGTTTCTTGTTGGTGCACAGCACAAACAGTTATACATGGGGATGGTAGTTTTTCATCTTCAGTAGTCTCTGATGCAGCTTATACAAAATAATTGTTATTCTGTTACTCTATACCACTTTATAATTACAGGGGGGAAAATGAAGCTGTTTTGATGACATTCTGAATGCTTCTAAGTAAATAATCTTTTAATTGAAAAAAAATCAAGAGTCTACGGTCATGCCATCCTGAACAAGACTGATCTTGTCTTATCTTGGAAGCTAAGCAGGGTCAGGCCTGGTTAGACTTGGATGGGAGACACCTAGGAAGACCAGGTTTTGTAGGCGCAAAAAAGTTTTAAAAAATAAAAAATAAAAGGATTGTAAACTGACAAGGTCCTTGCAATCTGTGAGGTCAAGCAAGGGTTGGCTCACCTAAACAAACAAGCAAATAAATAAATAGATCGATCAAGAAATTAACATTAATACATACCTCCATCTGGTTCTCAGCAGCCTATCAAATTTCCTCATTTGTCTCAATAATCTCTTAATTGCTACATGATCAAATCTGACATCACTCCTTGAATTTAGTTGTTGCATCTCTTTTCGTTTCCTTCAATCAGAAGAATACTTCTTCATTCTTTCCTTTTTTAATTCTGACGTTTTTGAAGATTACAGGATGGTTATTATGTAGAATGTTGCTCAGTTTGGGCTTGTCTGATGTTTCCTTGTGATTAGATTTAGGATGCTTGTCTTTGGTAGGAATGGCACAAAAGGGATGCTGTGTTCTTCTCATTGTACCCTATCAGGTGGTACGTGATTTTGGTTTGCCATTGTTAGTGATGTTAATCTTGATCAGTTGGTTAAGACAGTATCTTTTGTACTTTTCCAGTGTAAACACTCTTTTCCTCTGTGTCATCTATAACTATTTTGTAAGGTGGCATTTTGAGACTAAGTAAACATTTCGTATTCCAATTCCTTGAATAGCACAAACTACCACAACTTACCCAATATGAAATAGTTTGGATAGCACTATAACTATTTTATTTTTACTTAAAAGTCTCAAAAAAGAAAATCTCCATGTCCAATTGGTTTTAGTGAAAAATTCTACCAAATATTTAAGGAAGAATTAACACCTTTCCCAATCCATTTTATGAGACCAGTGTTACCCTGATATTAAAACCAGACAGACAGTACCAAAAAAAGAAAACCACAGACCAATATCCTTCATGAAAATACACCCCAAAATCCTTAACAAAATATTTAGCGAATAGGATTCAGAAATATGTAAAAAAGAATTATATACATGGGCAAGTGGGGTTTATTCTAAGGTTGTAAGGCTGAGTCAGTATTCAAAATTCAATCAGTGTAATGCACCATATTAACAAGAAGGAAAAACACAGATCATATCAATAGATCTTGAAAGTGCATTTGACAAAATTCAACAACTATTTATAATAAAACTCTCAGAAAACTAGGAATGGGAGAAAATTTCCACAACTTGATAAAAAATATCTACCAAAAAAAATCCTACAGCTAACATCACATTTAATGGTGAAAGACTGAATTCTTTCTTCCTGAGGCTGGTAACAAGTTAAAGGTGTCTGTTCTCCTATGGCCAGGCCACCCTCAACATGCCTGATTTTGTCTGACCTTGGAAGCTAAGCAGGGTCAGGTCAGGTTAGTATTTGGATAGGAGACCCTAGGAATACCAACCAGGTGCTGTAGGCTTAAAAAACAAAAGATGTCTGCTCTTATGACTCTTATTCAACAATTCAACATAGTAGTGGAAGAGCTAGCCCACACAATAAAGTAAGGGAATAAAAAAGATAAGAAAAAAGAAAAAAAGTTGTGCCTTTGTGCAGATGGCATGATGGTCTATGTAGAAAATCCTAAGGAAGTTAAAAAAAAAAGCTTCTAGAATGAACACATGAGTTCAGCAAAGTTACAGGATATACAACAAACACGCAAAAATCAATTGTATTTCTATACAGTTGTAGTGAACACATGGAAACTGGAATTAAAAATACAATATCATTTATAGTTGTTCAAAAAATGAAATACATACAAATCCAATGAAATATGTAAAATGATCAGTTTTATTTATAATTTTTAAAATAAAATCACCCCATGTGTTAAAATTTTTATAAGTTTTTATCAATATTTATTAGTTTACATAGTATTTGGCCTCATAGATCTTCTGTATCTGTAGTTAAAACCAATTCTCATTCTCATTATTTGTAGTCTTTCTCTTACTTTACCAGAAATTTTCTTATTTTTATTGATATTCAAAAAGAACTAGCTATTATATTTGTTATCCTTTAAGTCATTTTGACTTTATTCTTTCTGCCTTTTTGGGGTTTATTTTGTTGTGTTTTAAAAACTGTTATGTTTATTTACTTTATTTATTAATAAACATTTAAAGTTATGATTATTCTTCTCATTCTTTGAATGAAACTTCAGTGATGTCCCATAACAGCTGATATGTAGTGTTGTTATTATTAGAAGATTGGTCTTCAACTCAGTCTTGAAAGAAACAATTTGCAGAGAGGTGGTAGAATCATTTTCAGTGGACAAAGCAGGCAGAGAATAGACCGGGTTCACAGTGAACAGACGAACACCCATTTATCCTTTAAGACTCAACTCAAATTTAATCTCTTCTGTAATAGTTTCAAAGCATAGTTAATGAACCCTTAATCAGCGCGTCCACAGTACTATCTATATATTGCTAACAAAAATCCTTATTGTATTATAGATTCTGAGTTCCTTGAAGTTAAGGCCCTTGTCCAATTTCCTATACTGAAGCCTGAGTCATACGAAGCCCAAAACTTTGTATTGAATGAAAGAATGGAAGAACCATGTAAAAGTTAACTGAAAAACTCCTAAAATTCACTTACTTCATTTTTTAACTCAAATTTAGTGTTGTTAATAACTATACATATTACCCCAAAATTTTTAAGTTCCATTCCCCAAAATATTTTTTTCCAAAATATATATTTTTTTAAGTAGGGATCATTCATTGTTCACCTGTATTCAAAATCTCTAAAACTCCAAGTGAAAAGAAACTTAGAATTAAAATAGGGCTCCAGGCAATATCCAACTGAAAGTTACCTCTTGGGTAGCTCTCTGCTTCCCCTAAAAAAAGTTTTCTTCCTTGAAGACCATGCCTCTATACATCCTTCCTACAAGTTTCAAGCAGACTCCCTTCCCCCACAACTCCCTCCTTAAAATACCACACAAGCCCATATGACTTTTTATGAAACAAAAACATTTCATTTGTAAAGCATAGCAATCTCTAGCCTTAAATAAGTATGTGATTACAAATACAAATAACCCACATCGATTTGTCACAAGAAACTATACTTCCAGGTTTGTTTTCTTTCTTTCAAAAATATTTATGAAGTATATGTTGAATGCTGAACTAAGCTAGGCAGTAGAAATACAACAGTTCAAGTTAGATCTATCCCTTGACCATTAAATCAACCAGATCCTTTCTATTGGAATTGTCCAATGTATTTCTTCACTGCAAGTCTTATCTCTTTCCTCCAGGTCACTAGAAACCCAATACTGAAACAGTTGCCAGATTCTCTACTTCAGAAAACCTCCTTGAACTAGTTTCTTGTTTTCCTGGGCAAATTCTTCAGGTCTAATGTCACAGAGAGGCTTCTCTGCCCTGTTTCAATCAATCTTTCCCTTTTCCCCATTTCAAGTTTTCTCATGTTTTCTCAATTTTATTTCTTTAAAAAGCCTCTTTCATGGTGTTCTCAGCTTCCACAAGTTAAGAGGCTCCTCACCTCATGTGTTGGTCACAAGGTTGCATAAAATGTCACATGCCTTAAGCTCATTCATATCTCCTTGTGAATTTAATCATTAGCAGAGTTAAAGAAAGCTGACATTCCTTGAGCTCCATAGGAAGCCTCAAAATCTATTATGAACAGACTTTTACTTTTTACCAAAAGACTTTAAACATTGACAGGCTTTGAAAGTAAAAGCAGAGTGTTATTTTGAGAAACTTAGACTGAAACTGCAGAAGAGACTACTCACTCCTATGAAAACAAATTGTAAATCGACATTTCAAGAAGGAGAATTCTTTCACCCAACACTCAAATCAGACCCTTGGTAGAATAGCTTAAGAATTAGAGTTCCTTTTTACATAAAAGGGAGAAAAAAATTATTTGACTAAACATAAGCAATCATTAAACTGAGCTACTATTATCTCAAAGAATTCACACGAGAGAATAAAATTTTAAATCAAAATTTTACTGCTTGCTGCCAACTACTTGCAGGTAAACAGTTGGAAAATGATGCAGAGCAAAATTTGTAAGTATTCTGGGTTAAACAGTGCTCCCCCAAAACTCATGTGCACCTTGACCTGTGAACATAACCTTATTGGGAAATAGGTCGTTTGCAGATGTAATCAAGTTAAGATGAAGTCATACGGGATTAACATACAGATATACAGAGGAAGGAATGCTATGTAAAGATGGAAGCAGTAATTGGAGTGATGCATCTCCTCACTCCAGAAAAGCTCCCCCATTGGAGTGATGCACTTACAATTCTTTCAGGCAACCACCAGCTAGGAAGAGGGGATGAAGGATTCTTCCCTACAGTCTTTAGAAATATCATGACCCCGCAAACACCTTGATTTCAGACTTCTAGCCTCTGGACTTGTGAGAGGATAAATTTTTGTTGTTTTAAGCCATGCGGTTAGTGGTAATTTGTGCACTGGCCCTAGCAAACTAATACAGAAAGCATATGGAAAAGACAGACACAAGCAAATATGTATTTCAAAACACCTGGTTTAACTTTAATACTCTGCTCTAGGCCCTTTCTAGGAATCAAAGCTGGATGAGCCAACATGAGCTGACCTTTCACTGATTGAATTTGGACAATTGCTGCACATTCATTCAAACTAAAAAAATAGAGAAAAAAGAGAGAAAAAAGAGAGAAAAAGATTTATTCTAATCATTCTACTCAGGGACAAATCTTAACATTTTGAGACTCTGTTAGATCACTGTCTCCATTCTCTGCTTTGTCTTGATAGTGAAAAACTAATTTTGTAATTATTGTTTAGGCATTTTCACAGATGCTAAGAAACAGCTCACTCAGTTCAAACACCAGAACTGCAGTACTGATTGGTCCTCATATGGAATTGTTCACGTCTTCTAGGGCTATATAGTCAACATCATTTTACATGATCTTGTTGGACATAAGCTGTACTTGTTCTAGTGACAGTAAGGCATAAGCACAATCCTTTTTGTCTTTTCTTCCCCGGAGAAGCATACAGGCAACTATAGATAAAAATCAACATAAATGTGAATATTCTGGATCAAAATATTTTGATCAGTTTTGGGCAAAGTTAGTGTATTTGCTGACTGTGATGAAAACAAATCTGACTTTAGTTTCTAATATTAATACTTACTATTTCTATTCTATTTTATTAGCTTTTATGTCTTCATCTGAACAAACTTCTATTTATCCTTCAATATCCATCACAAATGTCATGGATATAAAGTTTTTTAAAGCCTTCCCCATGGCCAGGCAGGATTAATAACGTTCTTCTATAGACTTCTGTTCTGGTCATTGCTAAACTACATATATTATGAGTTAGTTGTTTGTCTCCCCTGGCAGACTGTAAGATTGTGTTCATCTTTGCATTTCTAGTTTCTAGCATTATGCCTGTTATAAAGTATGTATTTAATAGATGTTTGCTGCAGGAGTGTTGGATTTTTTATGACTAAAAGCTTTTTATAAAAGTATTCTTCATTGAATTGAAAGAGTGTTTTCCTCATAGGTATGCTTCAATGTAGAATAACTTCGAGAACTGTAACTAGAATACAGACATCAGCACTATTATTGTACTGAACTTGATGATCCTGCAAAGTTTTCACTGACTCCACAGACATTTTCTAATTCTAGGTTCTGCTCTGAACCCTTCCCAGTTGTCCCTTCACATCTTTGTTACGAGAATACAAGCATCTGTCATGAGCTCTCCTCCCCACAGACAGTGAAGTTCATAAAACGAAGGGGATAGACGGGCAGGATGTAAACATATTCCCTTTTTGTCTGAATACCTGTGTTCTTTTGTTGATAGTAGATTTCTATTAGAAGGTGATTCTTCCAAGATCACCTATCCATTTACTTATTCATTCAAGAAATGGTATATTTACTATGAATGAATAGGCCCAATGCTAGGGGAGAAAAGTTTATAATTTGCTAATAGAAAAAAATCACGTGGAAAATACTTTTTATAGAAGAGAAACAGAAAAGTCCCACGAGTGTCCCAATCAGGAAAATAAAGCTTAAGGAGGTGAACTAACTTGCTCAAGTTCACACACCTTGTTAACTGTTGAAGCTGGGATTTGTCTGTCTTACATTTGATATTGAATGGAATTAATGGAGGAAGGGAGACTCAAGCCGGGTTCAGGATGTTACAAAAGCTCATGGTCTACTACACTACATCATGCTGCCTCCCATAGGCTATTGCTTTAGTTGTCTGAGAGAGGCAAATGGACCTGTACTAGGTTATTGACATTGAAAATAAAAAAGGGAAAGGGGCAAAGGCAAGAAATAAATGCAGGACACACAATTAGTGGGATGTGGCAACTGACTAAATGTGGAAACAAAAAAGTGGAATTAAAGATGGCTTAAACTTGGAGCCTGGGTAACTAGAAAAACAATAATGCCATTAGCGGGATCAAGGACTCAGGGGAAGGGACAGTTTTTTACTCAGTAAGAGCTCTAATCCTTGAGAATTCTGCTCTCATGTCACCTCCTCAATGTAAGCTTTTCTGACATCCTTCAGTCTACTAATCAGTATTTTGTCTCTCAATAATAATAATGACAATGATGATAGCTAACAGTTTAATGCAGGCTGAGTGTCAATCATGTGCTAGATTCCTGGTATTCCTCAAAATAACCATATGAGGTAAGTACTATTATTAACACCATTTTACATAAGAAGAAACTGGTGCTTACAGCCTTAAGGTTATAGATATTAAATGGCAGATTGAGATTTGAGTCCGGTTGGACTCCGAGACAAGCACTCTTAACAGAAGCAGAAAAGTGCCATACCTAACATACAGGAAATAGGGACAAAATGGCTGAGTTTGAATTCTGCTCTGCCATTTACTAGCTGAGTGACCTTGAGCAAATAATTGTATCTCAATTTCACTGTATCATCTTTTAAATGGGGATAATAATAGTATTTGTCTCCCGATGTTGTGAGGATTAAACAAATTCACATTTATAAAAGTTAGAAAACTACCTGGTACATAGTAAATATTAATCAACGCACTCACTTTCTCTCTTCCTCCTGTGCACCCTCAATTATTGGAACTTTACTTCTCACTGAACTGTGAGCTGCTCTAGGATAGGAAGCGTGTCCATTTCACTTCCCTATCCCCAGCTGCCAGTCTGCCACATAGCAGGCCCTCAGCAAGCGTTATTTGCCTGAATGACATTACTGAAATTATGGCAGCTTGAAATTTCATCCCTGAGCCTTGGAGAAGAGCAGTAGATAGAAAAACAGGAGCCCCACGCATAGACACTCAAGCCTGACAATAATAGGCAGGACTACCAAGGAAGAGGTCATGGAGGATTAGAAATAGAAAACTGGAGAAAGATGGATAGCAAGATATGAAAGGAGACAGAAAAGGAGCTCCAAGAGGATATACTTTCAAGGAAGCCATGAAAAAAGAGTTCAAGGGAATTGAGGGAATCCAGATGAAAGGCTGTCTTGAAAGGTGGAGTATGAAAAATTTGTGGTTAGCAAGCAGCTGACTCTGAGGTCTAAAAAGTATTTTTTTAGGACGTAGAGGAAGGAAATGACAGTCATTGTGTAATAGTTTTCTAAAACTTGGCAGGCTTTCAAATGTGGGTCCCTGTCTGCCTTGCCAGGAAAGTTGAGAAAGCTAGGGAGCATTTAAGATTGCAGGTGAAAAGGGAGAGTCTGGGCCTCTCCAAGGTGCTACTTCTCACTTAAATTGTAATGAAGTCAAGTTCTACCTTCACTCGCAATGTGAAAGAGAAAATTCAAATTAAATGTCCTTTTTCTTTTGCCCTTCATTATTTCGTTTAGGCTGGTAAAGCAGGACTGATGATGTTTATGCCAGGTAGACAAAATTATCAGCATCTTTATCAGGTCTTTATCTGAAGTGTCTCTTCCTCGTTATACCTGAATCTCAATAGGGTTCCCCCACCCACGGAGACTGCATAACCGGTTTGCCGAGTTTTTCCTGATACAGTCAGTCCTAGCTCTTACCAACGACGACGGGGATCCCTAGTCCTTAAAAGGCCAAGAAAAGGGAATCTATATTAATATTTGAGAAAGGCGTTTTTATAAGAACATGTAGGCATCACTGGAGCATTTACAAAAATAAATTATTCTTTAAAAAATTTTGAGAAATAGAAAACCCTTATGCGGTCGAATAGGCCCAAAACTGCACCATACATACCTTCACAACACACAGTCTTACGGGGTTTTTTTCTCATTATTGGAGAAAAACAGACCTGTACAGTTGCTGGAGGGACTAAACCAAGGATCGTTTTAAGGACGGGTTTTCCATAACTGAGTGTTCAAGGCTTTACTACGGGACCTAGCACCTTTAGCAATCAAGTCGCTCCGCACTCTGAGGCTCGAATTTTTTCGTGTGTGTGTGTGTGTGCATGGGTTTGTGTTTGATGTCTGTGTGTATGGATGGATGTGTGTGTGATGTATATGGATGTGTGTGTTGTGTGTATGGATGGGTGTGTGTGTGATATGTGTGTCTGGATGGGTTTATGTGTGTCTGGATGGGTGTGTGTGTGTGTGGATGAGTTTGTGTGTGTCTGGATGGGTGTGTGTGTTTGTATGGATGTGTGTGGTGTGTCTGGGTGGGTGTGTGGTGTGTCTGGATGGGTGTGTGTGTGTATGGATGTGTGTGGTGTGTCTGGACGGGTGTGTGTGTGTGTCTGGATGTGTGTGGTGTGTCTGGGTGGGTGTGTGGTGTGTCTGGACGGGTGTGTGTGTGTGTGTCTGGACGTGTGTGGTATGTCTGAATGTGTGTGTGTATGGATGTGTGTGGTGTGTCTGGACGGGTGTGTGTGTCTGGACGTGTGGTGTGTCTGGATGTGTGTGTCTGTGTGTCTGGATGGGTGTGTGTGTGTCTGGACGTGTGGTGTGTCTGGATGTGTGTGTCTGTGTGTCTGGACGGGTGTGTGTGTGTCTGGACGGGTGGGTGTGTGTCTGGACGTGTGTGTGTGTCTGGATGGGTGTGTGTGTGTATGGACGTGTGTGGTGTGTCTGGACGGGTGTGTGTGTGTGTATGGACGTGTGTGGTGTGTCTGGATGGGTGTGTGTGGGTGGGTGGGTGTGTCTGGACTGGACGCGCTTCCCAGCTCCCTTCCAGCCCTCACGTCACTTCATCACGATCTCTCTCTCTCTTTCTTAAGGCGACATCCCCCGAGAAGAAAACGCTGCGAATCGCCTGCAGGGTAAGCGCTAGGGAGAAGGGCTTCTGCAGGCATCGGAGGGATTCCAGGTCGCGAGCACCCGCACCCCCAGCCCGACGCACCCACCACCCTCCAGCCCCGGAGCCGCGACCGCGGGGCCAAGATGGCGCCCGCCGCAGGGGGCCCCCGCGACCGCGGCTCCGCACTGCGGCAGCGCCGAGGCCGCGCCCCATTGGCCGGCTGCGGGGAGGTCACCGGGGGGCGGCGGCCGCGGCGGCGCGGGGGCGGGGCTTCGGGGACGCACGCGCGTCCGGGCGCTGCTGCCGGCGCCCAGGCGGCTGCGGCTCGGTCTGCGGCGGCGGCGGCGGCCCTCCCCCCCGCCCCCACGGCGGCCGCAGGTGAGCCGGGAGCGGCCTCCGAGGCGCGCGGGGAATCCTCCTAGACCCTCGCTCGGCAGAGGAACCAGCAGGGACCTCAGGGTCTGAAAGGACGTCGGGGTTTCGCCCCTCTCCGGGCAGGCACCCTTCCTGTGGGCAGAAGAGGAGCCGGAGGAGGTTCGTTCACTCCCCTCCGGAGGCTCTGGTCCCCTCGCTCCCTGAAGGCGTAGACGGAGGCGCTGAAGGTTACTGGGATGTTCGAAGAATGGGGGGGGGCTTCTTAAAGGGGCTCCCAGTTTGAGGATTCCCCCCGTTCCAGTCCCCCCGCTCGGAGGTCGGTGTGCCTGGGCTCGGAGAATCCCTGATTTCTCACTGAGGAAATCAAGCAGGTGCCTGTGAATACCTGGTTGGGAGGGGAGGCGTGAATGGCAGTAGTTAAAGCGCTGGCGCTGTAAAGATTTTGGACTCGTTTGTGCAGAATTATGTTTCTTTATGTGTTGTTCTGTGACATCCCGCCAGCCCCCGGCATCGCTTTGGCCCATTCGGTTTTCTCTGTGGCTCCAGGGGGATAGGGCTGTTCTAGGAAGGCTTTTGATCGTTAGAAAACAGGAGGAGAGAGGTAACTAGTTGGAGGCTGTCGATATGGGCAGCCTCTGCTCTGTGCCGATCGGGCATCATTTTATGTGTTCAGAAATTGTGGGATCCTTGTGGAGGAATGGTGTGTGTCGTGTGTGTGGGGGGGAGGTAACAGCCGTTTAGGATGATAATTCAGGTATAGACGATCATGAAGTCAAGCTATAGAGTCTCCTGAAAAATCCATGCTTCTACCTGAGTGTGTTGTTTTGCTGTCTTGAGCATCAAACGCACAATGGTTTTCTCCTTCGGATTTCTCAAAATGTCTCCTAGCCTTCCAGAAAGGTAACTGCCTTTGACATCAGTTTCAGCGATCATTACGGATGCTCTCAGAATACTAAAAATAGTGTACATTTGGCTGAGTTTAGATACTGTACAGCCTGCGCCTTACAATAGCTGATTGAGAATGAATAATTGCAGTTTCAGGACCACTGATAGCGCCAATTGTCTTTCTTACCCGGCAGCGATAAGACAGCCCTAAAATGAGACCTTTGTTGGCTCATGCATGAGAAGCTTTAACAGATGAACAATGTAATTACCCTTGAAGGTGGGGATAAGAAACAGAAAGCCGCAGAGGTGAAAAGCCTAGTCTCTGGCTTGCTAAAACTGCTTTGTCATCATCAATGTATTCCTGTCATGCTTCACTTGAAATTGAGCTGAACATGCAAGCTGTTTTTTAGATAATGATTATGTGTTTAGACTCTTTCAGGAGAAAATGGTGCTTTCTGAGGAGTCTGGAAGGTTAAACCCTTGTAGTTGTAGCTGTAGGGTAGTGCTAGGGCTTTGGCTCTTAGACATGGGTAGTAGAGGATAGGAAACGAGTTGCAATGGAGACATCCTTTATTAAAGGGTAATCGAGGTCTCTTCTGTTTGTTTCCTGGCACAAGTGGGGGGAAAAAAGAACAGTGTGAATGTCACTACTTCAAAATATTGTGTCCAGGGTATTAAAGAGCTGTTTGGGATTCCCAGTTCCTGTTTTTAATCTGGTTACATTCTTATGTAGTATTGAGATGTCCCAAAATATTGTCATTTGATCCTGATGTTGACTACAAAGGAAGTGACTTTTCATCAGGCACTCTGCAGGGAGAGGATTCAGTAACAGCCTTTGCAATTTCTTTTTTCTGGCTTTCTAAGCAGGATGTTAAAGCAGTTGTTAAACACCTGTCAGCATGAGGTGGAAGATATGAAATGCAAAACAAAAGGGTCTTGCTAGGGTGTTGTTTGCTCTTAGCCCTCTTAGTAATTTCCAAGAACATGTAATTTTTTCTTTTTGCCTTAGGTTGGAGAGAAATCCAGGTACTCAATTGACATACCTTCTGCCGCCATGGGGGAGCTTTTCCGGAGTGAGGAGATGACGCTGGCCCAGCTTTTTCTACAGTCAGAAGCTGCTTATTGTTGCGTCAGTGAATTAGGAGAACTCGGAAAGGTTCAGTTTCGTGATGTAAGTAGTTGTGGGGCTGTTTCTTGATTACCACTGAACTGTATTTTTCTTCTCATGGCCAGTTGCCTTATGATGAATGTTTTGCTTTTTATTTACAAAAACAACATTACAGCAGTGTAATGGGTTATTGTTGGTACCATTTTCTGAATTGTCTTTCTAGAGGTGAGAATGTTGTGTGCAAATCCTTTCATGCTTTTACTAGCTCCCCCTCTGAGAATAATCCTAAGCATTCTCAAGGTAATTGCTTGGGATGCAGGTGGAGGACACTAAAGTAACATTTTCAAGGCTTGCACTTTGCTTTTGGGCTCCTTAACACCCATAACAAGGTATTTTTTAAAAAATTATCATAGCTGTTCCATACAGTAGGACACATTTAGTATAAAATTTGAAGCATCCAGTTAACAGATATATAGTATATAATTAAGCATATACTGAATGCTCATTATTCTGAAGCATTATGCCCAGCACTTAGAGAAGATATCAAAAGAAAATGAACAGTCTAAGCATAAAAAGTATGCCCTGTAGGGCATAGAATCTAATCAGGAAGATACAATATATGCTTCTGAAAGCCGGGCGGGGGGGTGTGGGGGGGGACAAGTTAACAATTAATCTCAGAGCTCCATGTACCTCTCATTGATAACATTCATTATAGTTGTGGTTTTACATTAATCCATGTGAGTAGTTGATTAAAGTCTATTATCTAAGCACCATAAAGACAGAGACATTTATTATTGTATCCTTAGTACCCACATATAAGTTACTCAGTCAGTATTTGCTGGAATGAATGGGTGGGTGAAAAAGGAGTGGTCAGAAAGGTGTGGAATTCATTGATATTGGCTTCCTGAAATTGACAAACTTTCAGGAGGTTCTCAGTCTGAACTGAAATTGCACAAATATAACCCATTAATGTCATCTTATTCCTCATTCTCTTTGAACCTTTTAAAAAATATTTAATCAAATTATCTTATTGCAATTTAACTTTTTATTATTGTAGCTTTTGCGGAAGTGGGTGACAGGTTATTTATAAAACTTTTATCACATGTATTTATAAAATTTGATGTCAAATGTTCATCACTTTTTTGTACTTTATTTCTTGAACCTGCTTTTTTTTCATTTTTTTTAACACTGCATAATTTTAAATTTATTGAAATTTGTCTTATGGTTTAGCACATGGTCTCTTTACTGTTATGTGCACCTTTGTAAAGAACATGTATTCTTCTGTTGGTGGTAAAGTGCTTCATAAATGTAAATTAGGTTCAGTCGCCTGTCAGTGTTGTTCAAGTCTTTTCTTCCCCACAGATTTTGTGTCTACTTCCCTCAATTTTGAGAGAATAGCATTAAAATCTTAAAATCATCATAGATTCATCTCTTTTTCCTTCCAGTACTGTTGGGTGTTGCTTGATGTACTTTCATGACCAAAGTATAAGGAGTTTATTGTTCCCAGCTCAGTATGTTCTCTCAGCATGTCAGCAGTATAGTGAGTCATCATGAAGTCCATAATGGTTTTTGCTCCATGGATCAGGGAACCAATGTGGAGGTTGTTCCAGTTGTTGAGTACATGTGGTCCATACATCCAGAATCAGGGAGAATGACTACAGATTGGATTCGTGGTCCCCCTGAGCTCCTGTAAGATAGAAGTTCTGGAGGCTGCGGAGTGTAAGATTGAGGAACTAGCATCCTCTTGTTCTGGTGAAGGCTGTCTTCTTGGTGCATAGCTGGAGTCTTCTCGCTGTGTCCTCACATGAGGAAGAATTCTGTGAACCTTTTTATACCATCTCTTGTGGAATGTTTGCCTACCTGACTCAGATTCCTTCTCTTAACTTTCTGAGAACTCATTTTCTTCCACCAGCCTCTCCTTTCTCTTCTCCACCCTGTCCTTGGTGTCAATGTTTTTCAAGCTCTCTTTTCTGCTCTCTCTGGATAAGCTCCTCCACCCTCACATCTTCCTGTATCGTGTGTGTGTGTGTGTGTGTGTGTGTGTGTGAGAGAGAGAGAGAGAGAGAGAGAGAGAGAGAGGGAGAGAGAGAGAGAGGGAGATTGAGAGAGAGATTTCATCTGTTCTCAAATCTTCCATCTTTATTCATTGAGTCCTAAGTCTATAAGTCTATATCTCTGGCCCTGATCTCCCAAACGCTTTCCCTAAATTTACTACTCTCTAAGATTATCTTTTCTGATTCTCAAGCTAGTGTGTCTAAATACCCACATCTTACCTTTTCACAAACTACTTCATCTTGACATCCTAAACTTGAGCTAATACATTGATATTTTTCTGGTTTTCTAGCCTGAAACCTAAATCAAACGTGTCACCCTTGATTTTCAACCCTTCATTTGGTCCTATGGTGTCTCCCTTCTATTCAGAGTTTTTAACTTTAACTTATGATGTATTTCAATAATACAAAAAATTATAGGGAATAATATAATGAATGCCTGTGTTTCTACTACATACTTAAGAGATAAACATTCCACATATAATTGAATGCTCCTGGCTATCTTTCCTCTCTGCCTTAATTTCTCTCTCTTCCTTGCCAGAAGTAATTTTCTACAGTGATTTTTGCTTTTATCATTTCCATACATTTTTATTTTTTACTTTTGCCAAATATATATTGCCAAATAATAATATATAGTATAATTTTGTGTTTTAAAACTATATACATGGTATCATATTGTATGTATCCTTCAGTGGGTACTTTTTCAATTCAACATTTGTGGTATTTAACTATGTTGATATAGGTAGTGTAGTACATTCCTTTAAATTGCTTTATAGTTATTGTAAGAATATACAGTTTATCATTTTTACCTTCTGATAAATATTTAGGTTGATTGCAGTTCTTTGCTATTATAGTGTTGTAATGAAGATTCTAGTATATGTCTCCTAATATACATATATAATAGTTTCTCCAGGGCAGTAGTTCTCAAACTTTTTGGTCTAAGAACCTCTTTAAAAAAATTACTAAGGACCCCAAACAGCTATTGTTATAGCTATCGAAATTTACTGCATTGAATATTACAACTGAAAAATGTTTAAAAAATATATTTATTAAATCATTTAAAATTTTTAATAAAAAGCCAACTACGTATTATAACATTTTTAATGAATATTAACTATATTCTCCAAAACAAAAAAATAATAGTGAGAAGAGTGGTATTGCTTTTACATTTTTGGAAATCTTTTAGTGTCTGAATTAATAGAAGATAGCTGGATTCTCATATTTGCTTCTGTAATCAGTCTGCTTAACATCTGTCATGAGCCTCTGGAAAACTTCACTGAACACTCATGAAAGAATGAAAATGAAAAAGCCAAATGATGTCTTAGTATTATTGTGAAAATGGACCTGCTGCTACTCCAGGGATTATAATTAGGAAAGGCATTGCTGAGTATCGTGTGCTTCTCTGACTGTTAGATGCTGTCCTGTCAACGTGTACTTTACGGTGCATGTACCTGTTCACACTCCCATCACTGGTTGAGGGTTCCTGTATGCCCAATTGCATCAACAACTCTGTGCACAGTCTTAAAGAAATTTGCAAGTATAATGGATGTGAAGTGGTATCCTCTTATTTTAATTTGCATTTCCAGTTTAGTACACTTGGTATCTTTTTTTTATCTGTTTATTGGACATAAAGAGTTTCGTTTTCCATGAGTGTCTATCCATATCATCTGCCTGTTTGGCAATTAGGTTTGCTTGTCTTTTGATTGTTGACTTGCAGGATTTGTAAATATTTGTGCATTCTGGAAGCTAATCTCTTTCTACTACTTTACTGATAACTTCTTTCAGACTGTCTCCTGTCTCTTTCCTTTATTTATGGCATATTTTCTCATATATAAAGTTTATTTTTCTTTTTTGCTCATTAGTATTTTTCTTTCTAAATTTTTATTTTGAAAAATTTTAACCCTGAACACTCTTATGTAGATTCACCAGTTGTTAACAATTTGCCACATTTAATCTATCTATCTATCTATTATCTATCTATATATTTTTTTACTAAACCATTAAAAAGTAAGCTCTTTCTTTCTTTCAAATCCTTATCCTTTTCTTTATTTTTCTTATACACCATATACATTGGGACCTTCAGTAATATGTTGAAGAAGAACAGCAAGCTAAAACTGGTTAGGTTTGTGTTGACCTGTGTGTAACTAAAAACCCAAATGATAGGGGTGTACTTTTCTCGTGTAACATGAAGCCAGCTCCACACTGTCATCAGTGTCTGAAGATCATCCTGTATCTGTTTGACTGTCCTTGAGCATTTTTTTGGCTTTTGTTCTTACAGATAACCAACACAGCTCCAGACATTTCATCTAAGGAAGTAAAGGGAAGAAGGACTAATATCAGGGGGAAAAAAAAAAACCTTCCCAGAAATCCTCAGCATACTTTTCTAATTTATTATTAGCCAGAATTATGGCATATACTAGCTGCAAGGGAACCTGGGAAATGTTTTTCAACTGAGGAACTGCTGCCCTGAACAAAATTAGGATTTTTGTCACCAAGAAAATAGGGCAAAATGCTATGGTCTGTATCTGTCATCCGGCATTCTTGTCTTGCTCCTGACTTTAAAGAGAACCTTTTTTAATGTTTCACAATTTAAGTAAGATTTTTACTCTTACATCTGTTTATTACATAGAAAATTCTGTTTATTAGATTATGCAGATTCCTTTCAATTTCTCATTTTCTAAAGTTATTTTCACAAATGATTGTGGAATTTTATTGAATGCCTTTTCTTCATCTATTGAGATGATTGTGTTTTTTCTCCTTAATGTATTAATTTGGTGAATTATATATCCAGATTTTTCCTACTATTTTTTAACAGTTTTACTGAGATATGATTCACATACCATACAATTTGTCCATTTTTAAAGTGTATGATTCAGTGATTTTTAGTATATTCCCAGAGTTATACAACCATAACCAAAATCAGTTTTAGAACATTTTCATTAATCCAACAAGAAACCCTGTACCCATTAATAGTTACTCCCCATATCCTCCCAACTCCTCATGCCCCTCAACCCCTGTCAACCACTAATCTACTTTTGTTTCTGTGGATTTGCCTCTTCTAGACATTTCCTGTGAATGAAATCAAAATATGTCTTTTATGACTGGCTTCTTTCACTTAGCATGGTGTTTTCAAGGTTCATCTATGTCATAACTTTCCTTTTGCATTTTTTTATATTAAAATATGCAACATATTAAAACAAGTGGTTCCACTATAAGAAGAAGCTGATATCTATCTTCTCTTGATGAAAAGATACTGCTCTGGGTTTTAAACGGACATGTTTCCTCCAGCTTGTTCAAAGTCTTATTTTCCTCATCCATTTTTCTCTTTGATTGACTTCTTTTCTCCTCTTCAGTCTCTTACTTTCTAACACTATCGTGACAATTTACATTTTTTCAATAGATGCCTTGTTGAGCGATTCATATTATTATTGCAGGCATTCTTCTCAACAACCCTGCAAATTAGAACCTACTTTTGAGCTGTGGAGACTACCATTCTCATTTTACCAATTAGGAACCTATGGCAAAGATGAAAATAATTACCCAAAGGACATAAAGCTTTGTACTGAGGATTGCCTGATTCCACAGCCTATGTTCTTTTTAATCAAGATATACCAAAAAAGTTGTCCTTTACAGTATATAATTAAGTGTTTTTTAGTGTACTCAAAGGTTGTGCAACTATCACCAGAACATTTCATTACCCCCAAAAGAAACCCTATATCCCTTAGTGGTCACTCTCCATCTTCCCTAGCCCTTGGCAGCCACCTAATCTATCTCTGTCTTTATGATTTTCCTATTCTGGACGTTATATAAATGGAATCATGTAATATGCAGTCTTTTGTGACTGGCTTTTTTCACTTCCCATATTGTTTTCAGGGTTCATCCTTCTTGACTACATGTATTAATATTTCACTTCTTTTTATGACTGAATAATATTCCATTTATATATTTTACACACACATACACACCCCTTTTTTATTTATTCATCAGTTGATGAACATATTTGGGTTATTTTCACTTTTTGGCTATTGTGAGTAATGCTGCTGTAAACATTTGTTACAGGTATTTGAGTATTTATTTTCACTTCCTTTTGGTATTACCTAGGAGTGAATTGCTGGGTCACATGGTAATTCTATGTTTAACTTTTCGAGGAACCTCCAGACAGCTTGTACGGCTTTCCACAGCAGCCATATCATTTTACGTTCTCATCAGCAATCTTCACATCTTCACCAGCATTTATTCTGCCCCTTCCTTTTTTTTTTTTTAATTATAGCCATCCTAATGGGTATGAAGTGGTATCTCATAATGGTTTTCCTCATGGCTAATGATGTGCAACATCTTTTCATATGCTTATTGGCCATTTGTACAGATGTTTTAAAAATGTAAAATTATGCTTGCAAACCTGGGATAAACTCAACTTGGTCTTTATAAGGTATATTTCAAAAGAATTTTAGGGTTTAGTTTCCTAATATTTTATTAAGGTTTTTAATTTATACTTATAAGTGATGTTGGTCTATAATTATCCTTTCTCAAACTATTCTTAGTTTAGTGTCAAGGTTATACTGGCCAGTCTCTTACTAGTTGAGGAGTGTTTGTCCATTTTCCTCCTCTTTGGAATGATTTTTCTAAGGTTTGGGCTTATCTAGTCTTTGTATGATTAGTAGAAGCTATCTTTATAACCTTGTAGGACTGGTGTTTTTAGATCATAGGTTTATTCTGTTTTGTTTTTTTTTAAGTTAGTTTTAATAAGTTATATTTTTCTAGAAAATTGTGCATTTGCAATCCAAACTTTCTGAGAAGTTATTGGCGTAAAGCTTATTTTAGTATTTTAAAAAATCTTTTTTATCTGTGGTTGCTTTTTTTTTATTGTGTTTATTTATGCCTTCTATAAGTCTTATAAACATTTTGGCTATTTTATCTTTTCAAACAACCAGCTGTCAAGAAAAAAAATAATAAAAATAACCAGCTTTTGATCTGGGGCATCTTCTCGAGGACTTTATTTTATTATAAGACTTTCATTCATTTTCGTTCTTTGGTGTTTTCTACTTCCTATTATCTTTTTCTAACTTCTTGAATTTGAACATTTAGCACATTAATTTTTAGTCTTTTCTATTACATGCATTTAAGGTCTGTTATTTAAATTTCCTTTTAATAACACTTTAGCTTCATCCTACAAAGTTTGATCTTTTGCATTTTTATTCATTCTAAATTATTTAAATTACTTTATATATGTCAATTAATAAACACTAAATATTAAGATCTTTTGTAAAGAATTATTGAAATCATTTACAAATCCTTAAACATATATAAACTTCAATTTTCTGATGAAAGGATATTCTAATAAATGAAATACTGCATCAAGATTCATATATCACTTATTAAGGAAAAGAGTTAACAAAATTGTTCTTTTGTAGCCAATTACCTAGGCTCTTCTCAGATGATGGTAAACAGCCTCTCAGCCTTGCAAATCTGAAGCCTTATTGTCTATAAACATATATTTGTGTCATTCATCAACTACAGCTTACTTAAATGAAATAAGATACGGATTTTCTTTTGTTGCTGTTTGGGGAGGAGAAAGCCATGTGTTAGTTCATGTCATCTGTAGGATCAATTGAACTAGATTTTCTCAGTTGCTAGAAAAATAAAAATATTTTTTAATGATGTTAAATATAAAATAATTACAACACTGTTCATGGCAAATGTGGTTGCTGTAAGTTTTATTCTTTCAAATGTGGACATGATTGTATGTATTTAGAAGTAGTCACATCACCATTAAAATCAGCTATTCAAAAACAAACAAAAAATTATTATAATTTTTTCTTTGAGCCATGAATTATTTGGAACTATTTTAGAATCTCCAAAAATGTTAAGTTGTATTTTTGATACTGATTTCTGACTTAATTGTATCATAATTAGAGAACATTATATAGTACCAATTCTTTACTAGTGAGACTTGCTGCATGACTTATTTGGTGGTCAGTTTTTATAAATCAGTTCTTGTTGGATGCAGGGATAAAATGCGTGTGTGTGTTAGATTAAGCTAATTATATTGTTCAGATTTTCTCTATTATTTAGTAAATTTGATGTATCAATAATTTTAAATTTAGGTTAAAATTTCCCATAGTATAGACAGGTTTGTCAGTTTCTCCTTGTGGTTCTGTTCATTTTCATTTGAAATATTTTGTAGATACCTTGCCCAAGATGCCTTATCTGAAACAGACTGTGGGGTGACTTGCAGTTGAACCTTGCCTCCTGATTATGAAACCAGTAGTTCTCATGTCTGCTTTCATTTCAGAGTGTCATGTTTATTGAAGTGGAAATTTCTGAATGGGAGGTTCAGAAAAAAACGAACTAACATTTTATTAGGGCATACAAGTTTAGAATTGTTGCAACTTCCTGGGAATTTTTCCTATTATCATTATATAGTGATTCTCTTCATTTCTAATAATGCTTTTGCCTTAGATTTTGTCTACTATTAATATCATAATACCAATTATTTTCTTACTAGTTTTCTCTGTCACCAGTCTTTCTTATAGTTTCTTCTTTACACACAATATTCTTCACAACAAGATCTTTAAAATATATATTTTGTAATTTATTTATTTAAAGAATATTTTTTAAAAATTGATTGTTTTCCTACTGCCCGTAGGATGGAGTTGCCTGCTTCTCGCTTCCTACATAGCCCCTCTCTTCAGCTACAGCAAATGTCTTGCCTTCTCTGAATATATGATTTATTTATGTCTTTGAGTCACGAGCCACTTGTCATAATCTTTCTTCTTCCATTCTACCTGTTTCTGCTTGGCAAACTCCGTTTCATCCTCCCTAGTTCCAGCTCAGGTGGTTACCTTTGACATTTTTTTCTTTATGCCCAAGATAGAATTAGTTGTTCCTACTGTGTATGCTCATCTCCCACCCCAACCCCATCACCATATTTTTTATAGAGGTAAAATTTATGTTTAGTGAAATGCATGGACCTTAAGAGTACAAGTTGATGATTTTGGTAAATTTATACACCTTTGAAACCACCACACCAATCATGATATTGAATATTTGCAGCAGCCCAGAAAGTTATCTTGTGCTCACTTCTGCCCTTAGGTGACTGCTATTTTGATTCTATCAGCATAGATTGGTTTTGCCTGTTCTTGAACTTCATGTAAATGAAATACATTTCAAACTCTTATGTCTTATTTCTTTCTCTCAGCCTAATGAATTCGAGATTTGTCTGTTTTTGCATATATCTTTAGTTGATTCTTCTTCATTGCTGAGTAATATTTCATTGTATGAATATACCACAATGTCTTTATCCACTCTCCTGTTGATGGACATTTGGATCATTGCCAGTTTGGGGCTATTGTGAATAAAGCTGCTATAACCATTCTTGTATAAGTCTCTGTGGATGTGTTTTTATTTCCTTATATAAGTAGCTAGTAGTGGAATGCTCAACCATGAACTAGGTTGGTATATGTTTAACTGTGTAGGAAACTGCCAACAATGTTTTACTTTTTAATAAAATATATCACAACAAATTGTATTAATTGATTGTATCTGTTTCGTCTTTGGGACTGAGTTCCTCAAAGCTAGGATATATCTTATTCTTTGTTTATATCAGTATATAATACAGTGTCTGGCACAGTTTGGTGCCCCATAAATGTTGAGTAAGTAACTATAGTCATTATTTTAGCACTTTTACAGAATTTATCACATATTATCTTATTGGTTATGTTCATCTTTCTTCTGTACTAGATTCCAAGATTTTTAATGAGTAGGAGCTTCTTTTATTCTTGTTTGTTTTTCCCAGAATATCTGTCACCTTGTTTTGAAAGTTACTCGTGATATATGAATGAATAAACCAGCCTGGCCCTAGGACAGAAGAACAAGAGGAGTTTGCCTTCTGTCTCTTCTGACTGGGAAGAAGGAGAGAAGGAAAACCACACAGAGTGTTTATAATATCCATTGTCTGAATTTTTGGTGGTTGTGGAGAACAGGGGGGCTCACTGAAACTTTTGGGCTGGAAGAACATTTTATACCACTGTGTTTTGTCTAATTTGCTTCTATTCCAACAAAATGTTGCAGCCGTGAGAGAAGGGTTTCTATCTGTAGTTGCTATGACTGGCCCCAAAGTAGATTATGTAGATCAGTAGACAGTTTTTATTAGTGTTGCATCATACACTGATACAAAATTGTTTCCATTTTGCAAGATGTGTTGCTTGTGAAACAGGAAATAGGTATAGTGTTTGAATATTTGGTACTGTGTTCTTATTTTGCAGTTAAACCCAGATGTGAATGTTTTCCAGAGGAAATTTGTAAATGAAGTTAGAAGATGTGAAGAAATGGATCGAAAGCTTCGTATGTGCATTTTGGTCTTATACGATATTCCTATAATGAGTCATTTGTCTTAAATTAGAGACACTATTCCTCTTAATAAAGGAACAGCATGATTTAGGGGGAAAAAAAGAAGAAAAGTTTTGTGATCCTGATGTTAAGATGAATTTTTTGTATCTAAGTAGAATTTGTGGCATTTGGGGTAGGTGGTGCTTAATGGAAACCTTGTCTGAGGTGACAAAGCTGCAAGCTGAAAACACTGGCTATTTTTTGTAGGAAGGGTCTTATAGCAGTACTACACTATAACATTCTGAGAGGACTCAGACCACCATCGATTGCAGATATCAGCATAGCCACTTCTCAATATGAGCTATTTATGAGGGAAGAAACTAATGTTTTTAAAGATCCTATTGAAAGTTAGGGTATTCATATACTTTATTTCATTCATTCCCCATAACATTCCTTCTGGCTGGGTGTTAACCTATTTAATTTAATTTCTAATCTCTGAAACCAAGGATCAGAGAGGTTAAGTGACTTGCCCAGGAATGTAAGTGGTCATGATAAAAATCAGTATTTGAATCCAGGTTCCTTCTGCCTCTAAAACCAAGATCTTGCTATACTATGCCAACTTTCAGTTAGCTAATAGGTGTATTTGGTTCCCATCCTAGAAAAGGTAAGTAGGTGTAACCTGAAACACTTTTCTGGTGTTTTGGGTCTTATTCCTCCTCTTGCTTTTCATTTGTTATGTTTCACTTAGATTGACCTGATTGTTTTCAAATATATGAAATCCTTTTGATTTGGAGTTGTCACACTAGTGTGTCAATTAGCAAATTTTCTATTGAATTGGCTTTGTTATAGTCTGCTCTGCCAGCAGTACCTGTGACCAGAACCATCATACTCTGGGGTAGCAGTCACATGGGGTGGAGAGCTAAAGCAAATGGGGACCAGTTTGAAGATCAGAAGAGGGAAAGAAGACAGTAGTGGAATGATAACCCTCCTTGGGGTAGCTGTGCTTTTAGAGTGTGAGGAAGGAGGAGGAGGAATGTAGAGGAAGAAAGATTTACATGTTCTGCTTCTTTTATGTGAAAGTATCTTTCTTAGAATGAAGCTTCTTTTAGCTGGGTTCGGGTTTTTTTTCCCCCCTCAAATATTGGCATGTGCTATACATGAATGTTTTAATTTTGTTATTTTAGGATTTGTTGAGAAAGAGATAAGAAAAGCTAATATCCCAATAATGGACACTGGCGAAAATCCAGAGGTGCCCTTCCCACGGGACATGATTGACCTAGAGGTAAACCATTCTGAGGAAGCCAGATAAATTCCTTTCTACGTAAATGCAGACATTTCTCAGTGGATGGAGAGTAGGGTAATTCTTGCTCTCCTTGTCAGTACTGTCTATTGATTACACATTTCTTGTGAATGGGATTGAAAGGGAGTCCCTTTTTTTTTTTTGGTATAGAACAGTATCTGAAACAATATCACATGTCACTAGATAAATGTTTATTGAAACCTTATTCAATTAATGTCAGTTTATCTAGTAATTTTTTTATCTCATAGACTAAATGGATAAATAGCCAGTAGACTTTTAAATATTTATTTTATCTATCTGAAGTCTCCTGAGGAATTCAACCAAGTGTATAATAGAATCTACAGACAAAGAAAGAAAATTTTAAGCAAAATTTTTCATAAAGAAAATATTTACCCTGGCAAAATCACATATATGCAGGGTAAATATAAGATATCCTTGAACTGTCAGGGTATCAAGAGTTCTGTAGGAGGTTTGAATTCATCTTTCTTTCAGAGCAAGCACTTCGAGTTCAGTTTGAGTTAATAGTTGGAAATTTTTTTTTTTGTAGGCCAATTTTGAGAAGATTGAAAATGAACTGAAAGAAATCAACACAAACCAGGAAGCTCTGAAGAGAAACTTCCTGGAACTGACTGAATTAAAATTTATACTTCGCAAAACTCAGCAGTTTTTTGATGAGGTCAGACTATTGTTTCTTTTAGTATTTAAGCAGCTGATAAATCCACAAGTGGGCCATGTTTTTATTCCAATAATTATTTTTAATTTGCTAATTTGAAAGCAATACCATTTTTACACCCTGTTTAAGTTGATTTAGTCAGATTATGTTCCATTTGTCATGCAGTACACAGCCAGCCATAGTTTTGTATATTTTTACATTTTCTGCAATTTTTCATCTCAAGATGGGGAAAGGAACCCTGCAGTAGTTATATAAACATAATTAGTTGAAATTTTTACATTCTATTTTAAGGTAAGTAAATGTTCAAGGTTAAAGTTGAAGCAACAAGAAACATTTGGTTACACGTGAAGTTATAACAAAGGTTTACTGTCCAAACTTTTTGTCTTCAAATCTTAACTTTCTGTGTTTTCTTATCAACCTTTGAGCACATTTTTAACTACTTCAGATAGCAATGTCACACTTTAATTTTTTTTAAGGTTTTTTTTTTTTGTTTTGTTTAATGTTATGGAAATATTGGTAGGACACCTGTTTGGAATTCCTGGATTTTCACATAAACTCAACTGCATTATCTTATAGGGGAAAATGTTAATAAGTTCCTGGTTTATAAATATAGGCGACTAAGTTGCCAGGTGGCAGCTTGCTGAGGTGACCTCATGGAAGGGATTAGGAGTAAGGCTTTCAGAAGGCTTCCTTCTCCTAATTAAACCTGGGGAGGAGTCTTAGCTTTCAGTCTGGACATGCATTTACTGGTGGCCTAAAATATGAATAGCTTCTCTTTTCAACAAGTGTCTTTGTCGCCAGGTTAGCAACATCGGACACTTCAGAGATTGTTCTAGTCAGTGTTGTGTTCAGTATGCATTCCCATAAAGTTCTTTGTTTCCTTTGCTCAAAAAAAAAAAATTGTGGCAAAGCTTTTAAAAAATGGAGGCACCTTAGTTTGAGAACCACTGGGCTAGAGAAAGTCAGCTGAAGATGTGATACTCAATAACTAAGGATTTGACTCGGAGAAGCCATGCTAATTAAAAAGATCTGCTGGGGTGAGGGAAAGGGGAAAAAGTTCTTATGAATCCAATTGACTGGCCCTCCTGAGGATCAGAATCTGGCTATGTATCAGGAGAGGTTTAGTGTGAATATTCAGCTTGCTTACTGAGTTGAGAGTTTTGAGATGGATGGCAGTGTCTTTCACCATTCACCAATATGGTCACATTAGAGGGTGTGAGACAGTGTGATTAACTCTTTCCAAGTCTTCCAGGTCTCTTGCAACAGGTATGGTCACTTATGGCATGTGGTTTTAAATAAATAAGTAATCTAGAATTCCACTATGCTTACTGCCTAAACATTATTGTATTTATCTTCATTAATTCACTGAGGATTTGATGGACACCTGCTCTTTGTGGGGCATCAGATGGGTAAGACATGGTCTCTATGCTCAAAGAACATACCACTTAGTCATGTCAGAAAACATCCCCAGACACAATGCCTCCACGTGTTCACAGATGTGAACTTTTCTAAGTGTGTCCAAGCTGCTACCCATAGATCCAATGTAAAACTGGCCTCAAGATCAAAGCTCAGCTCCTTTTATCATCATTTGGGTCTTAATTCTCCCCCTAGTTCCTTTTTTCTCTTTAAATATATAGCCTTTTGTTTACTGTTGGAATGTTGCTGAAGTGTGAGAAAATATCTTTCATAACCTCCTGAGTTTAAGGATTGGAATAGGCTTCCTAGTCTACTTCATTCCAGGAGAAATTCTGAATAAAGACTGAAATGGTCGCCTTTCAGCGAAATAGTAATTTAAACTGTTCATCTTATTACTTAAAATATATATATATAGTAAAAATGAAATAAGAGGAACCACATGGAAAGATGATATAAGATTTTTAAATCATAAGTTATAGGTTTAGGAATCTTCCTCATGATCAATAAGTCTAAACATGAAATGCCCATGCTGGGAGGTACATCTTAAGTCTTTTTGGCCCCATCCATGATGAGTTGCTTTCCCCCTCCCACTCATGCCAAACATTTTTTTTTCTTTTTTAATCTTTGGAAGTACTTTTGAGCACCAGTCCTTGGCCGTAAAAGGTTCTTTAATCATCAGTCCTTCTCATTCCCAGCACCCTCATCCCAGTGCAGGAAATCTGCCAAGAGCCACTCTGCCTTTTCTCTAAGTATGTGGTCAGTGCCTTGCCCATTCTTGCCCCTAGCTCGTAGCCTTGGCCACATCCCTTTCAATAACCCTTGCCCTGCTTATTACCAAACAGCAGCTTCATTTGTCACTACCATGATAGGAGACAAGACCACAGAACAAACATGTTTGCACATGTGAGGGCCTGCTTTAAGTAATGCAAAAGAGAAGTAAGCTGGGGACCCTCAAGTCTTGGAAACAGTTTTTTCATGAGATTTCTCTTTTATGCCTGAAATTATAAGGTTTGCAAATAACCTTAAACACTACCTATTTCAAACCCTTCTTTTTGATGAATGTGATCAATAATTTATAATAATGAATTAGCAGAAAATGGCTAAATCAGACAATGATTCTTTCCATCTTTTGGTGTAGGGGTTATGATTGGTGAGATGTATAGAAGGGGAAAGGTAAACACGTATTGAATATTCTTATGATTTAAGATGATTATGAATTCAACTTAGCCATTTCTTTCCAGAGCATTTAAAATGACTTGTTAATGATTATCCTTTTCTCAGTCTTCTTGCTTATGAAGAACTGTAAGAGCTGGAGAGATTTCTCTGCATCTTTTACCATAAGCACCATAACATATGAGAACGTAAAGAAGACTGGAAAAGTAATGGTTAATGGCATGCAGATCCCTGCCTTCCTTTCCTTCTGAGTTTTCCATCCATCTGCTTTCTTTACTTTTCTTTTCCATCTGCCATCTCCTTTGGGGCTTGGGCAAATACCTTAGGTGATAAAATGTAATTTCTTAATATAGATGGAAGTAAAAGTGTTTGCTCTTGGTAATTAATGTAGCTTGAACTGGATATGCTACTTATACTTAAGGGTAGAAATAGTACTGAAGCTCTGTTACTTCTTTTTTGGAAGCATGGTTTTAGTATTCTGACTGGGGGATGGGGTAAGCCAGAGGGCATGGCAAGTAATTTAGAGGAACTTTGGCAGTGTTGTTATTGTTGCTAGAGGACCCAGGTTAGGAGTTAGATGCCGGAGGACTTGCATTTAGAGATTGATTTGAAAACCCTCAGTGGTCTGGTCATCCTAGTTTTACATTAGGCACAATTGTATTATTTACAACTTTTTAACTGTCCTCTCTAAGACTTAGGATTCTTGAGCATAAAGTAGTGAAATTATGAATTAGAAATAATTATGTTTCTATTTAACTTTAATCCCACTGTTTTTTGTTTTGTTTTGTTTTGTTTTTTTATACCCAGGGATAAGTCTCAGATATAGTCTTTGGAGGAATGCTATTCCATCAGTTGTCCTGTTAGAGCACATATGTTCTCTCTGAGTCTGACCTTTAGGGTTTACTCAAACCAGGCCTTATGAACCATGAGGGGAAGTAGGCAGGAGTCTCTGAGTGGCAGTCAATTTCACTTTTTTGCTAAGGAACATCCCAAGAGCAAGTTGAAATACAAGTCATCTGGATCTTGGAGTCAGCTGATTTGACTTTAAGTAGAAGCAAAAAAAGCCCTCTAACTTCCCATTTGATAGTAAGTGGAAACTCATGCCCCTACTATAGTATCTTAAACTTTTCTAAATCTCATAGTACTGTTTCTCTGCCCTACTGGCATGCCCAGTACCTGCTCTTTCTTTTTTTTTGGATCAAAGTTGATCCTGCTATTAGGATTTACTTCCCAAAACAGTTGCTTTAACTTTTTTAGGCTTTCTGACTTATATTTTTAGTCATGACTTGAGGTTCCCATGTGGCTTTTTTTTTGATAATGAGATTGACAGGAGTAAAATCAAATAGAAATTTGGAGTGAAAATAATGCAGTAAAATTTTCCTAATTTTTGTTTGTTTGTTTGTTTAGTTTTGTCTTTGAAAAGAAAGGTTATTTTGGCTTGCTTCTAGTCTTTGGTCAAACAAATAGTGCATGGATTTGAAAGTTGGGGAGATTGGGCAGTGGATATATCAATTGGTTTTTATTTTTTTAGGGCAGCTTCTCTTTCCTAATGGATGGAAAAGGTGGTAGCTTGTGTTGCGTCGGGAGAGGCTAGGGAATATAGACCTTCATCTGAGAATGTCCCTCTCCTCCTTCATTTCATTGTATAAACTGTCATGGTGGAAATCATTTTAAATCTAAATGATTAAACTAGCCTACACACTCTATTTTGGCTTAATATCTGTTACCTTATTCACTTCGCTCATTTAAATTGTTGAATTGAGTTATATTCTCAAGAATCCTTAAACCATAAAGCCTACGTGAACTTTTTAATATTCCTAGTTTCCTTTTTCCCTCTCCTAATGTGGTGGCAGCCCAGGCCTGCTATTATGCTGCTTCTCCTTTTGGAGAAAGGAATACTCTTTAAATCCTAGGATTTGGAGCATTTATATAGTGGCCATGCTGAAAGTTCTCATAGTCTACATTTTTAAGAGTACAGAAACCTAGGAATCTGGAGATGCTCCTTCCACCTTTCTCCAGATCACACACTGTTCAAGACAGTGATGGCACCTTGCTTTTTCCTTGGAAAAAGAGTCTCCATCTGCCACATTCTCACAAAGGAGAAATTTTAGTTTGTAGCTGCCTAGAAATTTAATGTTAAGAGTGCCTACAGAACTGCCTTGTTTTGCTGAAAAGAAACTCTTTAGCTTCTAGCCACATGCAAAGTTATTTCCTGGTATTTTCGTGGCTTATTCAGGAAAACATAGGAGAAAAAAATGCCTTCCACCAAGTACGATTTATACATGTCACCATCATTTAATGGTTTTTTTAATTTCTTATTTCTTAAACCATTTCCCCAGATGCTTTGCTGGGGTAATTATGCTTTCTTTACCTCTTGTTTCTTTCCTTTGTTTTCTTTCCCTAGTCGTCTTGTCTTCTTTTTGTGGGTATGTCTTCTCTTTTGGTGGTTTGTTTTTCATCTTTATTTTCTGAACTTATCTCCTGGTTCCTCGTTCCCTGCATGCCACTAACTATTTTCATTAGATATTAATTGATTTGTGAATTCAGGCTGAATTGCATCATCAGCAGATGGCGGATCCAGACCTGTTGGAAGAGTCCTCATCCCTCTTGGAGCCAAGTGAGATGGGAAGAGGCACACCTCTGAGGCTTGGGTAAGTACCACTTCAGCCCTCTGTACTCATTGGAGTCATGTTCATTTTTGCTGTTCAAAAGAGCAAAAGGCTGGGCATTCACTTGCTTCCAGAATATGCTCTCTCCTGAGCCTGTTGAAAGTCATTCATATGTCGATCTGGATTCAGTTCCTGAGTTGTTTTGTCAGCTCTCTTTTGGGTCCAGGAATAAGGCTTTTTCTTTTGACATAATGCATTGCCTCATGTTTGCTGTCTCTGTCCCTCTCTTCTCACTTTCCTCCTTTGTCCTAATACCTTCCATCTCATGGCATGGAATGGATTTCCCAATCTGCCTCTTCTCCCCACAGCTTCGTGGCTGGCGTGATTAACCGGGAGCGCATCCCTACTTTTGAACGCATGCTTTGGCGGGTGTGCCGGGGGAATGTGTTCCTGCGACAGGCTGAAATCGAGAACCCCCTGGAGGATCCCGTGACTGTAAGACAAGGAAATTGTGTCCCGTGGAGTAGGTCCTGTAAAGGGAGTTCAAAGTAGTAACAGCATGGTGCCACCTGGCTCCAACCCTCCCACAAAGGAGCCCTTATGTTTACCCCTGCTTTGATCCGCAGATTTGAAGGACTGCCCTTTTCCTCTTAGCTTCCATTGTATGTTTACATGCGATGTATGCATGACATATGCATATACATTTTTAAGCTTTACCTCTGTGGGTACAATTTTGATTTTAAATATGTTTCTTCCATTTATTTTAACCTTTAAATTTATTTGTTTTCTGTTACTTATCTGGAACCAAAAGAAAATGAACTTTCTATGAAAATTAACCTAAAGTAAGACATCTGGTTCCAAGTTTGGTAATATCCATGTGTGAAAAGATGAAAGAGTGACTAAATCGTGACCTCTATAAGTTGATGAAATTTTAGTTGGTAAGGTTTTTTTCTACTTGTTTTTTGGAAGATTTAGAAACTTAGTTTTAAAATACATATCGTACCAGATAGGTTGCTCTTCCCCACCCAATGCTTTAGAAAATAGAAATGGTTTAACATCTTAGCATTTGACATAATGGGACAGAGTTCTTAGCATAAACCTTCACTGAGTGTGGTGAGTCCTGATTTCAGGGGTCATAAGCAAAGAGGATTAAATGTTCTGTAAATAATTTACTTCTCTTTTGTATTAGTATTATTTAGAAATCCGAAGTGGGTTTTTCTGTTTTAAATTATCTTTTAGAGTTCTTAGATTAGTGTTCTTTGCTCTAAGAGAACAGATTCAATCATGAGGCTTCTCAGAGTGGGTGGGTCATGCAGCTAAAAATAATCCAGTTACAGTATGTGGCTTTTATCTACGGTATTGAGTGGGAGTGTGGCGACACTTAGGTTACAGTGAGTTCCTTCACCCAGAGGAACAGTTTTACAGTCTTACCACAGACTGTTCTTGGTGGTGGACACTGCAGTCTGCAGTCACTCCTAATGTGGAGCTGTACTCAGGAGTATGCAGTGAAGTTTCTGGGCAACAGAAACTATTCTATCAACAAATCGAGGAAAGTGGGGTCTGGATAGCTACAGCAGAGCAGCCGCGCCACGAATGTGCTCCAGTTTATCCCTAGAGGATTTAGGAATTTAAGAGACTTATTTTCTTCATTCTTTATCCCCTTTTATTCTTCTAAAGTTTTGTTTGCTTGTTTTCATATTAGAAAGACTTTAGGAATATGAGAAAATACAGGCAACCAGAGACAATCCTGGTTAACACCCTGTAGAGCTTATTCTTCTGGTCTTTCCTTCCAGTCTTTGTATCAGACTTCAGGTGTACACTTGGTAGGGATTGCCCTCTACCCTGCCCCCGCAAATCTAGCCAGCATGGATCATGAGATTCTACATCAGCATTCTCCCCAGCTGCTCAGTGTCATGTAGTTATCTAGTTCCTTTTACCTGGAAATTTCTAAGAATGGAAATGGACAGGAATGACTCCCTTCTCTTTCTTCTCCTCTGTACTTATGCCATTCAGGCAGTGTAAGGTTTAAAGTTGAATTGGTAAATAGGGCTAAATTGTGCTAAGAGGAGAATCATCTTAGAGTCTGTGTCAAGCCCTTGGTTGAGTATTAAAAACAAATACAGAAACTATTAGAGATCACATGTTATTATAGAGAAGCTTAAGAAATGGGTGGAGGATTGTGGTTAAAGTATGGGGTTGCCATATCCTTAAAGGGTTCTTGTTTCTGTGTCACCAAGAAAGTAAGTTATTTAAAAAGTTTTCTTGCAGATTAGAAGTCTGAACGCTTGGTTTTTGGTCTGGGGTCTAGGGTGACTACGTGCACAAGTCTGTGTTCATTATTTTCTTCCAAGGCGATCAGCTGAAAAACAGAGTCAAGAAAATCTGTGAGGGGTAAGAGAAACATGCTTCCCCCCAGAGATGCAGCCATGTCGCCTAACTCTTAAGCCTTAGAATATAGTATGATGAAACACGAACCCTATTAATCTACCTTGACATGGTGAATATATCTTTTAATAACATTAGGGCTCTTTTAAACAATTACAAATGGCCTAAGTTCATTTTTAAAAGTACTCTCAAAACCACAACTTCCTTTCCTTGAATAAAAGTAATCAGGACTCATGATTTATAAATGGTACATTGTTCTGGGACAGTGGGTTTGCAGCGTGCCATAGGCACAATGCCCTTAAACTTTTCTGAAATTCTGCCCATAAGATCTTCTGTGCCATTTTACTAATATAACTTGTATTAACTGGTTTTTGGGGTTTTTTTTTCTTAATCTAAGAGAATTTAATAGCTACAGAGAATGTCAAGATAATGCAAATGTTATTGGTCTGTCTGTAGGCCACTTTCCATAAATAATCATTATGAGTTAGTGCATCAGCCTGAACTAATCCTGTTTTCACCTTTCTAGTAAATTAGGATTACTTTCTGAGATTATTTAAATAGGATAGGTTGGGAAACTTTCGTGTTCTTCAGGCTGTGTCTCTGCATTCCAGGTTCCGGGCCTCGCTCTACCCCTGTCCTGAGACTCCCCAGGAGAGGAAGGAAATGGCGTCTGGAGTTAATACCAGAATTGACGATCTCCAAATGGTACACAGGCGGCGGGAGGGAATTTGTTTTTGTGAAATACTGAAATAGAAGACCAGTCTCCTTCCTTGAAACATAGTTTATTAGGCACCTGCAGCCACTCGGGATACCAAAAAAACAAATGTCCCTCAGGAGCGGGGGAAAAGTTTCAGAGAATGAGTGTTAAAAATAGCATGAATCATCTTCACACAAAAGAGGAATGCTGAGCATCTGAAATGGTTGTCCTTTAGAGTATTCACTTCCCCTCCTCATGAGTAAGGTATTTTTTATAATAAATTTTAAAAGTATGCTTAGTTAAGACAAAAAATGTCAAATAATACAGACTTACATATAAAGTCATTTCGCCCTCACACACACACATGGGCTGTGACTCTAGAGGTGGCCACTCTTAACATCTTGGTCTGTGTCCTTCTGGTCTTCTTGGGTCTTAACCACACAATCCAGCCAGAGTCCTGGTGTAACTGTGTACCCACAAAGAGACTTTGTTACAAGACTTTTACCAAATCGCAGTGTGCGTGGTTTGCACACATCATGGTTGTCTCAGGGTTTTAAGGAAGGAGTCATGATTTATGCATACGTGGAAGGAGAAGCGTGGCCAGTCTTCTTCCCTGTTGAAAGAATGTGATGATTGCCTCTTGAAACATTAGTAAACACACCAAGCCCAAAGGCATTTCTTTCCAGCAGTGGCAAAATTGGCAAAGATCTGTTGTAATTCCCTTTTCAACTCCTTTCCTCCTCTTCCCCTCCAATTTCCATTGTATGTGACCCACCGTCTTGGCCTATTGCTGGCTTCTTTGAGATATACTTGTATCTGTTAAACCAAAACAGCTGCTGAGTGATAGGCCATGTTAGTGTGTTCTGGGTTCTAGGACTGTCTTATCCCCTCCCAGACTTATGAGTAGATTTTAAAGAGCATGTGTGACCCAGCTGTGTGAATGAAACTTTATAAAGAGATTGAATACCAAGGAGTGATTTCTGGGGTGGGGGATGAGAAGAGAGAAGAGCAAATAGAACATTGCTTGCAACTTTATTTAGCATCATTCCAGAAGTTTTAATAGCAATTATAAAATTGTCAACAGCCAGAAGAAGTGAAAGAAGCTTTATTCCTTTATTCTCAAGTGATTTAAGAATTTCTCTAGTATGCCATGGCTTTTTTTTTAATACCTCTCTAAGGAAGTCACCTTCTACTTCCCAAGACAGTTTTTCAGGGAGTACTTACTATTTATTTTTCTAAATGGACTTGAAGAGACTTATGCTAAAATGGTTAGCATGTAGCTTTTTCCTCTTCAAAGAATTATAAAGATTCAAGATAAGTTCTCATGCAGAAGTGTGAGTGGTGGGTTGCCTGCCCAATTTTGGCTTAGCCTCTCTTCTGTTATTAAATATTAAATATTTGGTGATAAGCAAGGCAGTAGAATGTATAGTTTCCTGCTCCTTCCTCCCAATCTAGTCTTGGAAGTATGATTTCTCTGAGGGAAATTGTACTGGCTTTCAAAGGATCAGCACTGAAACATCCCCTTCCCACCCCAAGAAGCCTGACCAGAAGATAAAGGCTTATCTGCCCCATGATGACAGTGGTATGTGGCAGTCTAAGGCCCCTCTAAAGCCTCTGGGTCTTCCTGACCCCAGCGTCTTCCGTCTCCTGTTTCAGGGTCTTTCATGACATAGGCAGGCGATGATGTTCAGCGCTGCCTCTCTCCCACCGCTTCCTGATGCTGGCTTGTGTTCAGGGGATTCTTCAGCTTGCTATCATTAAGTATAGGTTTGGTACTTAATCAACACTTGGGTCTGTGGTGCTGAGTTTTGGTGCTTCACAAAGAAAGTCATCACTTTTTAATGATCCTAGTAAACGCCAATGACCTGCCTCATGCCATGGATTTGGTGGTAGGATGAAATATATAGAGAAAAGCTAAAAAGCATTTTCTCAGGCTTCTCTTGAGCTTGAAGCTAAACAAAAATGAATGGTAGAGACTAGAACTCTAATTTCTTATAATTTGGCCAAAAAGAAAAAGAAGCCATTGTCAGAAGAAGGAGAAAACAGATCCCCACCAAAAAGCTGTGCCTCTTTGCCATTCATCTCCTAAGACCTAAGACTGGTATGAGAAGGGTCCCTCCTGTGTTCCTTTCTCTTCCAAAGGTTCTGAATCAGACAGAGGATCACCGCCAGAGGGTTCTGCAGGCAGCTGCTAAGAACATCCGTGTCTGGTTCATCAAAGTACGGAAGATGAAGGCTATCTACCACACTCTGAACCTGTGCAACATAGACGTGACCCAGAAGTGCCTGATTGCAGAGGTCTGGTGCCCTGTCACTGACCTTGACTCTATCCAGTTTGCACTCAGAAGAGGCACGGTGAGTCTCCTTCCAGCAGTACAGTCTATGGCCAGGAAAAGAGTTTCCCATCAACCGTAACATTAATTACATTTTCTTAGCATTTTTACTCTCCTAGTTATTTAACATATTTATCTGGTACTCATCGCATATTCTGACAATACAGTTCATATATGTATCCTTGTTTTCCAAAGGTGGAAACTACAGTTCAAAAAAGATTAAATGACTTGATTATATACCCATGATTCTTCTGCATTGCTTATGACCAGGATGTCAACTTCCTGATCCACTCTCTCTGTCCATTAGACTACTTCTGTAGTATAACCCTGGCAGTCCTGTTTAGTAGAGCTACTGCCCTGTTCAAGGCACTGATCTAGGTAGAAATGTAAAAAATAAGCCTTAGGGTATCCTACAGTTTACTTGGAGAGGCTAGCATACAAGATTGTCTGTGCTAAGAGTGGTTTATGTGCATGGAGGGAGGGTGCTAGCTTTTCTAGCTAAGATGATCAGACAAAAGCTTCAGGAAGAAAGTGGTACGGGAGCTGTGAATAATGAGTAAAATGTTGACAGCAACCAAGAGAAGAAAACAATATGGACAAAGGCAGGAAGTACAGTACAACCATGCATGGTTGGGCAAGAATAGGAATTATAATGAATGAACTAAAACAGTAGGAGGTAAACATGATTAGATTGATTGAAGCCTAACTGTGAAAGTTTTTTAAATACCCGATTATAGAGTTTAAATTTTATTCCAGAGGGAGTAGAGAGGCACTGGAAGTCGTTTAGCAGTGAAAGAACCTGATCAAAGCAGTTTTATAGAAGTAATTTTTTGGTAGTATCTAGGTGGATTAGGAGTTAAAGAGTGTCTAGAGGTGGGGAGTCAGGAGGTTATTGTAAACACAGAGTAGAAAGTTATATTTAACAACAGGAAAAGAAAATAATGGTGAATGTGTGAGACATTCTGAAGGAAGAATCAATAGGTATACTTGGTTTCTAGCAACATGCAGAGGAAATATAAAGAGAAAAAAATTTTAAATGTTTCTGAGGCATCAGAGCTGGTGGCTGGTAGAAAAATGGTTTCATTGATGGAAGTAAAAGTTCAGCAAGAGAAGCTTATTAACAATAAGGGGAAGATGGCCGGTTCAGTTTTGAGCACATCAAGAAACCAGATAGAAATCCATATGGAAATGTCAAGCAGATAATGGGACAGGTTTTTGATAGAAAGGGCAAAATGAAAGATATGGGATTCATGAGGGTTGAAGAGAGTGAGACCTTCAAGAGAGAAAATAATGAAACTAAAGATAGAACCTTAGGGGCCCATCAATGTCTGTAGATAAGCAGAGGAGGAAAAGCCAGCAAGGAGACAGAGAAGGCATGGTTAGCGAGGAGGGAACTCCAAAGGAATAAAGGTTTTCACCTAAGAAGAGGAAGACCTCCAGAGTCAAGGTCTTGTATATGGGAGAAGAGACTTCGGATCTGGCGGTGAACCAGCCACTTTGACTAACCTGGACTACAAGGACCTAGGGCGTTTAGGTGGAAGGAGGAGAGACAGAGAATATGCTTTGCTCTCTCCATAAGTGAGGGAAGGAGCAAATGACAATGTCTCCAGAGAAAGGGCTTTCATGTTTTCTTTGGTTACTCATTTAAAATTTCTTTCACAGGAAGGAAATTCTTCCCAAGACTTATTTTAAATCTTTCATTGTAAATTTTATACTTAATTTTAGTTTCTCCAAAAACTGAGAAAGATCGAGATAAAATGTACATAAAATAAAACACACACATTCTACGTGTACAGTTCGATGGGTCTTGACAAATGGTGCGCCCGTGCAGCCACCACGGCTCTTCGGGCGGATGCCCTAACCTCGGTCCTTGTGCTTGCTGTTCCCCAGGAGCACAGCGGTTCCACCGTGCCCTCCATTTTGAACAGGATGCAGACAAACCAGACTCCCCCCACCTATAACAAAACGAACAAGTTCACATATGGCTTTCAGAATATAGTAGATGCTTACGGGATCGGAACTTACCGAGAGATAAATCCAGGTAAAAAAGCTTGAATCGTTTCCCTCTGGAGGTTTTATTTCTTATTATGTTGTAATGCCTCACTTTAAATGCTATTGATTTAAAACAAAAGATGTCAAGACCTCAGCCCTAATATGATTCCTGTAAGGTGTGTCCATTTTGACATAGGGAGTGAGGTGTATCACCAGGGGGCACTCCTTTTAAGAGGCGGTTTTACAAAACAGGTTATTTAGAGAAACTTGTTGATTATGAAGGGAAACATAAACAATGAAAATTTGACTGTGTAAATTTTTCATAATTTTAGTATTAAATAAAAAGAATTATAGAAATTATCTCATTCAATTTCCCATCCAACAGCAGAAAAAATCTTATTTTTTTTTAATAAGATGCTTTTATAGGAACGAACTCAGTGGATTGGATTCTTCTGTATGTGCTATAAAATACCTGGCTTCCTTTAGCTTACCATTTGCAGGAACTGCTGTAAACAAAAATTTTTTTCTAAAATATCTGACAGTTTTAAATGGCTTCTCTGTTCCAGGTTAGACAGAGAAAATAGAGCAATCATTGACCATTTTAGGCACAGGGAAAATTTCTCCGCTGTTGGAAGAGTTAATTATTAAATCAGGAGTCTGAGAATTTGTTTTCAGCTGGAGCCTTCTGAGGACCTGCTTTGCTCCAGGTTCCGGGCCTTCTCTCACTCACCTGGTAGCCTTGTTCAACTAGGAGGCAGTTGACGCACAAGAGAAGAAAGCCAGCCTGCCCCAGGAGCAGCGTCCCAGGGGTTAGAAAACAGGAATCAGAGAACAAACCACAGAGTTGCCAACGCTAGAGACAAAACTTTCACTTCCTGTGTTTTTCTTGGTTTAAAATGCTAGCAGTAGCTCGGATGCCATCGGAGTTGCTTTGTGAGGTATGCAGATCCCCCAGGAAAGTTTCCCCAGGAGTCTGTTTGATCAGCAGCTTGGGAATAAGTCACTTCGTGCTGATCTTAGCGTATGGAAAAGAATGTGACATGTTGGGAGTTGCTGTGGTTTTCTGTATTTGTGTTTTTCCTCATTTAGTTTATTTTTATTTTTTATTTTTTTTTAATTACAGTTGACCTAAACTATTCTCTTAGTTTCAGGTGTCCACCATACTGATTAGACTTTTATGTGACTTAAGAAGTGATCTCCCTGATAAGTCTAGTGCCCATCTGACATCCTTTGACTTTTTTTATAGCTCCGTATACCATCATCACTTTCCCTTTCCTATTTGCTGTGATGTTTGGGGACTTTGGCCATGGCATTCTGATGACCCTTTTTGCTGTATGGATGGTGTTAAGAGAGAGCCGGATCCTCTCTCAGAAGAATGAGAATGAGGTAATGTTTGAGTTACATCTGCATTAGACTGAACAACTTTATAATTTCTCAGGCATTCATTATCAAAAGTATTACCTTGCATCCTTTTGTCCATGAATTTATAGAGGAGTTGTGTTCAATTTACCACTAAAAAGGCCACATGCTGTGAAAGTGAGTTTCTGGTTGGCATTCTGTTTCACTCTACTTCAAGCTCAACTGACCCCTGACACACAGAGTAAAGTACTGTGAGAGGAAGGGTCTAGCGTATTCTGTGTAATATTGTCACAGTGTGACCTACAGTACATACATTTCATCGACTTCTTTCTTTTGGTTCCCAGATGTTTAGCACAGTGTTCAGTGGCCGGTACATTATCCTATTGATGGGCGTGTTCTCTATCTACACTGGCCTCATCTACAACGATTGCTTTTCCAAGTCTCTTAATGTCTTCGGGTCATCCTGGAGCGTACGGCCAATGTTCACTCTATATAATTGGACGTAAGTTGCAAAAGAAGCTAAAGGCCAAAGTTTATTTCTTTCATATTCAGCTCTGATTTTTCAGACAAATGGTAAACTAACACTTCTTTAGGAGGTGGTTGAAAATGTCTCTGTTTGAGACAACTGCAGTGTGTCTTCTTTTTTATGCTCCAGCCTGGGAATTGTTTTGTGATTTGTTCAGCAGCATGAAGGAACTGAGACTATAAATTCGCATATTGATGCTTTCTGTAAATTAAAAGCAGATTCCCCAGATTCCTTGCTTGGTTATGTATGTGTGTTTAATCAATCAATCTCCCTCCCTCCCTCCCTCCTTCTCTCTTTCTTTTTTTCTTCTCTTTTTTTTTTTATCTCCAACCCCTTCTCATCTCATGCTAGTTCCTCCTATTTTGTTGAAGAGATGAGATAACTTTAGTAGTTTCTTTAAGATCAGTTTCTGGACCCTAGTAGTTCCCCTCTGTTGATTAAAAACTAAATGCAACTTTCCTCCTAATGTGGTAGGGAGGAGACGCTTCGGGGGAACCCTGTGCTCCAGCTGAACCCAGCTGTCCCTGGAGTTTTTGGTGGACCATACCCTTTCGGCATCGATCCAGTAAGAGCGCTTCTTTCCTATATGTCTGACACCAAAGGTTTAAATTGTGACCCTAAAGTGAGAGAATTAAAGTAAATAGTTATTTGGGTTTTTTGTTGACATATTTTTGGAAAAAACTTGGTTTATCTGTCTAGTGTACTTTTAAGCCATAAAAGACCCAAGTGCCTTGGAACCAATAATTTTTCCTTCACTGTTTATTTCAGAGATAGCTAATAACATTGACTCTGGGAAGACTGATTTTCAAGACTCCTTCCAAGTTTAATTTGTTTTATTTAACTTAGTTTGGTTTTTATTTTTCTCAGAAATTTTAACAAAGCAGAAATAGCTTTTCCCCCCATGGGTTTAGATTTTCATTTTTGTATTTACATGCTTATAAGAATTTATCCCAGAATTTAATTTTTTTTCACATACTTAGGCAGATAAAGTGTGATCAGATCTTTTGTATTATGTGTTTTAACAAGGGAGTGAGGGGGTTTAAGAATAAACATTAAAAAGTAAGGATTACAAAATTCCAGAAGAAAAACAGACATTATGAACCAGAAAGATTAAGATTTCTTATAAGAAATAGGAATTAATCTCACCTTTAGAAAACATTTCAGATTGTTACAGATGAGAAATGTGGGCAAAAGCATAGAGATGGGGAGATACCAAGTTATTTTATTGTTATAGAAGCTAATGTTTCTGAAATGCTTACTGTGGGCCAGGCACTATACCAAGCCCTGTATACCAAGCATATCTGATTTATCCTCAAATAATTCTAACAGGGAGGTAATGCTACCCTTATTATACAGATAAGGACACTGAAGCTTGGAAAGGTTTAATAATACTTTACATATGCATTTAACAAACGTTTATTGAATCCTTATTGTCTGCAAGGCATAGTGCCTTCTGGGGAAAACAGAATTTTAAGCCATAGATCCTGCCCTCAAGTAGTTTGGAGTCTAATAATAACATTACCTAATGTTTCTATAATATTCTGTAGTTAACAAGTCTTTTTTGCAGACATTTCATTTGATACGTATAGGGTAGATGTCTTTGGCGTGCCTGTGGGCCACCCAGGTATAGATAGATGTTGTAGTTGTAGAGGTGATTTTCAGGTGAGACTGGGGCTGGAAGAGAGAACCCGTCATAAGTTTTCAGGTTAGTGGTCACTGAGGATGAGTTCTTCGTGGAGAGGTCAGTTCAGAAAAAGGCTGAAGATCAGGCTTATCAGGCTACAGAGTTTGCACTTTAAAGATAACAGTGGGAATTTTGGAGGAGGTTTTGGCTCAGGGAAATGATTGCATCAGAGTCACAATTTAGAAAATATAATCTGATGGCCAAGTGTAGGCAGAACTGTCAGAAAATATATTACAAGCATTCAGGCCTCAGGGGACAAAGCTTAAGGCAATTAATATTTAAAAGTAAATGAAATGCTAGTGTCTCAGGGACATGATCAGCAAAACAAAGATTGTGGGAACATCTACAAGATAACTAACCTCATTTCTTCAAAAAAATTTTTGCAAAGAATAAAAAAAGAGAGCTGGAGGGAAAACCTATAGATTAGAGACTTCTGAGCTATGTCAACAATTGCAGTGTAGAAACTTTATCTGGACACTACTTCAAATAAATGAAATTTAAAAAATAATATTTTTAGACACTGTTAAGGAAATCTGAATACGCATATATATTTCATGATATTAAAAATTATTGTTAATGCTTTGGGGTATGATAACAGTATTATGGTCATGTTTTTAAAATGAATCATTATCTTTTAGAGATCTATACTGAAATATTTACAGGTAAAATTATATTATATCTGAATTTGCTTCAAAATAATATGGAGGTGGGGACCAGGTTGTGGGTGTGATGAAACAAGATTGACTGTGAGCTGGTAAGTTGAGTGTGAGTAATTGTTGAAGCTGGGTGATAGGTGCATGGGGGTATGTTTACAATTTTCTATAATTAAAAAAAGACTTTTTAAAAATAGGCGAATATTTTTTTATTTGAGAGCTCTGTAATAACACCTTTTATGGTTTTTGGGTCGTGACAGATTTGGAACATTGCTACCAATAAACTGACCTTCCTCAACTCCTTTAAGATGAAGATGTCTGTTATCCTTGGTATCATCCACATGATGTTTGGTGTCAGCCTGAGCCTTTTCAACCATACGTGAGTCTTCTGTTTCTGTCATCTGAACGCGAGTAGTTTAAATAATGCTTTTGCATAAAGAAATCACAACATCTTTGGGGAAGAATTAGTAACTCAGAACCCCATTCTGCATTAAAGTGCTTTTATAAAAAGTGTATGTTCTTAAATGAGGCTTACTTAATGTTAGTCTGTTAACAATTTACGACTGTAGTAAAAATCTTTGAGAAAACCTTATGTAGTTTTCATCAAAATAAGTTATTTTTTTCTCTTGCTGTGTAACTTGTATAAAATTATAAACTGTGGTCTCATAATGTACTAGATTTCCAAGTCCCTCTTCGGGAGAATGACAGTGATACTACTGCAGCTGTCCAGGGTCCAAAAGTTTGGAAGTCACAGTAATACTGCTCGTCTCTGTTGCCTCCAGTGCTTCTGGCTCTTGCTTCTTCAAGTGATGAAAAGTTGAGGGAGCATTAGGAGAAAATCTAGTGAGGATTCTGTTTGGTGTAGGAGTGACCCTGAGTCTGTTCACCTTTCACATTTTTTCTCTTTTTAGTTATTTCAGGAAGCCCCTGAATATCTACTTTGGATTTATTCCTGAAATAATCTTCATGACCTCTTTGTTTGGCTACTTGGTTATCCTTATTTTTTACAAGTGGACGGCCTATGACGCTCATACATCTAAGAAAGCACCAAGCCTTCTGATCCATTTCATAAACATGTTCCTCTTTTCCTACCCGGAGTCTGGTAATTCGATGCTGTATTCTGGACAGGTGCGTCAGCCCAGAAGTGGACTGTCTTAGGTGGTTACCCTAGGTCAGAAAGATGTTTTCATGACCCTAAAAAAGCCTTAAAAAATCCCTTTCTGTAGTATTTGGTTTTCAGTCCACATATTCAGAGCTAAATTCAGCTCATCCTCTTTACTTGGGAGGGTCTACTATAATTTCTGTATCTAGAAAGTGTTGGATAATAACTCACATCCTATGAGACAATTCCTGGGCTTTGCCACAACATTTAATTATTTTGAGAAACTGGATAGCGTTTTTCACAGATCAGTAAGAAAGTACTGTTTTAGGGGAAATTTGTGCTGCAGTTCAAAAGTGCATGTTTGATCAATGTGATGTCTCTTGTCCTTCTTACTTTGCAGAAAGGAATTCAGTGTTTTCTGGTAGTGGTTGCGCTGCTATGTGTACCGTGGATGCTGCTGTTTAAACCACTGGTGCTGCGCCATCAGTATTTGAGGAGGAAGCACTTGGTGGGTGAATTTCTGTTGTTGAAAGTTACTAGATTCTCTTTTTTTTTAAGATCAAGGCAATTCCTCATTGGATCTAATGAATTTTGCATAAGTCTATATACTCTTAAAATGCATTTGTGTCATATCCCAGCATGAGTACAGGACCTGCTGAAATTAAAATAACAAACAAACATGTTTTTGCTGCTTGGACATTTGGATTCAGCTTTGTGTAGCTCGGGTACAGAGAATCAGTCATAAGTTTTTACCTTTCCTGGTCACGATTTGCTCATGTTGTGCTCAGCAAAATCCAGGTCTGGGCCTGTCTAGATGCAGCAGCATCAGTCAAAGCAAGGCTGCAAGAGCTATAGCTGGGTGAAGCCACTCATGTGGTTTGCCTGAGCAACCACAGGGCTGCCGCTGAGACATTTTCTTTTAAAATGAGACAATGATACTTTGACCAACTAAAACATCCGGGAAAAAGATTTGGTTTGAAGAACTTTGATTTTTTTTCTTTTTAAAAAGCAGCATAAATATTTGTATTTACTTAATATATATGTACATATGAATTCTACACATGCGCGCATGCACACACACACACACACACACACACACTTAAATTGCCAAATGTTCATTTCTGGCTAAGCGATAATTCTTACATATGATGCTGCCTGGTAAAACCCAAAAGATCTTTTTGCATGACTCTCATACGGCTGTTAGATTATTGCTCCTGTTGGAGAGCTGCTGAGTTATGAGACCCTCCTTCTCCCTTTTCTGACCATCTTCATCCTTCCATGTACCCTCCATTCGTCTCCCCTTTCACTCCCTCCCTCTTTCGTTTCCTTCTCCCTCCTCTTTTCTTCCATTCACTATCAGGAAGGGCAACCTGTGGAGGTCCCAGTCAGCCCAACCCCGAGCCAGCAGGGACTAGAGGCAGCAGCGGCTGCAACAGTGAGTGAATTAAAACCAACAAACCATCATGTTTTGTTTCAAGAGGTGGCAAACAGTGCAGCAGAATTCTTTTTAACTGTATTGAGAGCATGGGACATGTGTGCTCTTGGGAAGTATGTCCTTGTTACTCATCGAGAAGATGACAGAAAAGATTTCCACCTCTTATGAGTAGATTCTGATATCATCTTTGCCATTGGTCTACTAAATTTCTATTCAGATATGTAAGTACAGTCATGTTTATGGAAGCAAAGTGGCTGTTGTACCTTCTCCAAGTCCCATCATCTTAATCCAAGATGGCAGCTCTTGGACTCATCCACTTTCATGTCTGTATTTTGTGATCATGTATTCGATGACTTTTCAGCATGGAGTATGAACATCTCTGTGATTCTTGAATTGATTTCCCAATACTTTATAGTTCTGTTTCAGAATGACATTTGGACACTTGGCCCATTTTTGCTGTGACTTACTCTCTTTCCAGTGGAAGCTTATACATGTCGACTTTTTTGTGAGAGACTCAGAAGTTCTCAGGTCCTCAGCTATGCCAGTGAGACCTCCATTCTGCCATTTGTCTAGTGTATACTGTACATCTGGTGTAATCAAATCATCTTCTGTTTTGATCTTTCCTTCCAATACTAACTCATGATTCAGTATTAGCACTTTGAATGTTAAGCGTTTCAATATTGGTCCTTAAAAACATCTCTTAACCAAAATCTTACAATGCCCTAATGTCAGATCATCCCAGTCTATTCTAGGTAGTGAACTATAAGATTTTTAAGTCTCACCATTAGTGATTACTCTTGTACTATTGTGTTCTAAGTAGCATCATACTCCTTTAAAAGAGAACGGAATGTTTAAATGGATAACCATTTCTTTCATTAGATGTTTCTGATCATTTTAAACTTAACAAACTACTATAATCTTCCTTCTAGAACGAGTCTACAAGGGCTGATGTTTTGAATCAGAACAGCTTAAAATTATTTTAAGTAGGAACTACTTCCTCCTTTCCTGTGAGAAAAAAATTTTTAAATCCCTTAAAGCACATACTTTCGATTTATTGACTTTCTTTCAATGTGCTCTTTTTTCTGCTAGTCTTAGTATACTTAAGATGTGCTTCCAATGTGTCAGTCTTGATGCTTTTAAATCTGGCATCCTTTTTTCTGAAGCTATCCAAGTTAAAAGTCCCCACTCTAGAAACCTGCACATTCATAGGATCTTCTTAGCCCACTGGTTTTTTAGTTAAACATCTGGAGAGCAGCCTGAAAGCATCAGGATGATAATTCTATAACAAGGGCCCTAGATTCTTGATCCCAAGGCCTGAGGATATGAACACTGACCTGTTTTCATTCTGTTCTATGCCCTCTTGGTTGTCTGTAAGCCACATATCACAGTTTAATTTTTCTTTTCTTATTTCTGCCAGTGTGTGTCTGTCTCATCCCCTTTCCCATAACTCATTCTTTATGTTCTGAAGGGACAATTTTTAGTGTCTAGCTCGGAGGTTTAACCTGTCTGCCTCCCACTTTATTCTCTGGTTGGGGAAAACTTCAGAAGTGGCCTTCTGCTTTAGGGGCCTTGAAGCCCAAAGCCTGCCTCCTCTACCCTGTAAGCCATCCCAGAATACGCCAGAGTCCTCCCCTGTCACCCATGCCCTTTATTGCCTTCTCAGTCCACGTTTTGAGGGTTGTCAGGTGTAACATTTGCATGATCTGGAGGCACCCAGGGCTTCTTCAGTGATTCTCAAATCTGACTACACTTCAGAATCACCTGGTAAACTTTAAATTTGTTTCTTGGGGTATTAAAACAGATAAATGAAAGAAGAAATAAAGATGACCCATGATTCCATGACCCAGACAATCCCCTACTGACATTAAAAAATAAAATTAAAGCAGTAGGGAGAATTTGAGATCTTGATCCCTAGCACGTTTTGTCAGTTTGGCTCAAATAAACTCTTATAAAAAATCAAAACAATGCAGATAATATTGAAAGCAAAATCCTCCTTGTCCCTTCTCCTCCTCAGGGGTATTACTAACAGAATTTTGCCTCTAAATTGTGTTCCACATATGTCAGCACGTGAATCATCTACTGATATAAGTATATATGTGGATGTACATATATATTTGAAACACATTAGGAATTGTGTTTAAACTGTAGCACTCTTCTGCCCCTTGATTTATTAGGTTTTTAAAAATTTAGTATATCTTGGAGATTGTTTTATAGTAATATTTTTTTTTATATAGTTGCCTAGCATTCCATAGACCAGAGTCCCCAACCCTCAAGCCACCTGTCCGTGGCCTGTTAGGAACGAGGCCACATAGCAGGAGGGGAACCACAAGTAAGCGAGCAAAACTTCATCTGAATTTGTAGCCACCCCGCAACGCTAGCATCACCACCTCAGCTCCACCTCAGATCATCAGGCATTAGATTCTCATAGGAGCACCAGTCCCTAGTGCCAAAAAGGTTGGGGACCACTGCCACAGACCATCTGTTGGACATGCTGCATTCATGCAATCACTCTCTTACTGATGGATGTATTAATGGTTCTCAGTTCTTTGCTATTGCAAATAACAGTGCAGGGAACATCCTTGACCACGTATATTCCTAGCAGTGGCTGGGATTGCTGAGTCTCAAAGGGTGCATATTGCATATGCATTTTTTGTGTGTGTGCTTGCATTTTCAATTTTAATAAACAGTCAGTTGATTATACAGTTTATACTAGAGGAATATATTTTTTAATACAGATTTCCTAGACCCCACCCCAGACCTACTAAATTGATACTTTCTGGGGGTAGTATTCAAGAATCTCTGTTCAATGAAATGCAGCTTTCAAGGTGATTCTGATACAACCGGTTTTCTGACCAGCACATGAGAACCGTTGCTAGAAGGAGAGAGAGGATTTGCCCAGACACTGAGGTCTGGTGGTCAGTTAAGCTGTGGCAATAGGGTAAGGTACGAGTGGGACCGCAGGGTGGTAGACCAATCCTGCTTGCACTGTGCTGCTTGCCCACAGGGCCATTTTGCAGGAGAGCAGTCTTCCAGCTCTTATCCTGTTCGGCTCTCTGGACAGAAACTGTATGAAGTAGCTCTAAGAGCTGTTTCTTTAGTCCCTCTCACTCTGTGGCAGGTTAGCACTAATTAGTATATGTCAGACTTAATCCCAGTTCTGCCTGGTTTTTGTACCCAAAGGGTCCTTTTGCCTCAATAAACACAAGCTTTTCCATATCAGGTTGACTTAGAAATTCTAATTCTGGAGACGCTGCTGGGAAGTATGCCTGGGAAGTGAGGAGAAGCAAATACTCCATCAGCATCTACCCACATGCCTGTGAAAGTGTTGTTTAACACTGTAGAATCTTCCATTGAAGGAAAGGAGCTTGTTTTCTTTTCTTTTTTTTAATCACAAGCTAATATACATTAGGCATTTTTTCCTTCCCTGATCTAGGAAGTCCTTTGTTCCTGAGCAGAGACCCAGCACATTACTTGGAGAGATTGCTGGAACTCTTGGGCTCCTGTTGAAAGCTTATCAGACCAGGTTACAGTCACCCTGTCATTTGGCTCCCCTCCTTCTTAGAAAGTCTAATCTTTAGTTCCAGAAAAACTTAGGCCATTGAAGGCTTTGCAGATAGAGCTACACTTGTTTCAAGAGTCAGTTCATATCAAGCTTTCTATTCAGGCAAGATTCTCAGTTAGCGTGGACCGAGGCAAGGTTGGTTGGTGTCTCTTGGTGCATCAGGCAGAATTGGATATTTCCTCTGATCAGGGTGAGGCGGTAATTGTAGTTGGGGCTGTGGCTGGGGTGGTGGTGACTGGGGTGGGAACAGTGATTTATTTCTACTTAGTTGTTCTTTCAGTGGGTTCTGTTTTTGTTGTTAGAATACATGCTTTTCTGAGGTTTGTATGTACTAACCATCACCCTTCCCCACCTCACAGAATGTCACACTAAAGCCCAGGCAAATTCTACTCTTTCTGTTCATCTGTGTAGGGAACTCTCAACTTTGGTGGGATCAGGGTGGGCAACGGACCGACAGAGGAGGATGCTGAGATTATTCAGCATGACCAGCTCTCCACCCATTCAGAAGATGCAGAAGAGGTAAGATCCAGTGGAGTGGGCTTCCTCTCCTTCTACTTCAGGTCGGCCCTAGTCTTGTGTACCTAAGTGGCCTCACTCTAGTCTTCTCCTTGAAAAATGAAAATACTAATACTAATGATCAGCCTGCCTTCTGGACTTCTTAGGGCACCACAGCTTTTTCCAGTGGGCCCCTGCTCTAATCTCCAGGTGTTGCTTGCAGAGCCTACAGCAGCTGTATTCTACTGTCTGACTTCTTAAACTCTGAATTGCATGCAGGTCTCAATTACTAACCGCTTCCCAGGCAACGAGGCAAAGTAGGCCCCAGCTTCCCAGCTCTTATTTCTAGAAATACAGCCCACTTAATGACAGTTTCCTCATCCCTTGTCCCTTTCAAGGGTGGTTCCAATTGGAATTGTGATCACTGGTACTTTTGAAGTCCTATCCAACTGATATGCTCTTGTTGCAGAGATTTTATTTGAGCCTTTTAAAAATGTCATTTGCCTACTTTTTACAGGGAGAGTGAAAAGTAGTAAGGCCAATCTACATTTTTCCTACACCGCTACCTCCAAGCTCAAATTTTTTAAAACCCAGTCTCCTTGCCTGACCACTTATACCACAAAGCCTCTGAAGTGAACTTTTGAATCTCATCCATTCATTATATTCTTTTTTAAAGTATATAGAATAGGGGTTGAGGACCCAGGTGACTGGGCTTTTCAGTCTAACTGACCACTTCCACTATGTGAATGACTTTTTAAACAATTGAAAGGGTTGGGGTGCCTTTTAAAAACAAGTATCTTAATGCTGTCAGTCCTGCTAATTTTGCTTTCTATATGTGCTATGCCTCCAACGTGTTAGACCGTTTAACATGAACAGTCCTCCCCAAGAAGTGATCAGTAGCCTTGTGTTCGTGACTTGTGACCTTGTGTGTGGCGTGGCTTCCCACTAAGTGTAACTTTGTGTTTTCAAGCCTACCGAGGATGAAGTGGTAAGAAACAAGCTGCTTTGCCTTCATGTTTATCTGGGGCTTCTCTTCCCGTCCTTGTGATCACTCTGCTGACCCTGCCGCATCCGGGGGCCACACATGACATCGTGTATCCTGCATCTCACTGGCCATTTCTAACCAGTTCGTGAACCCATGTTCTGAAAAAGCTCATCTCCATTAACTGCATCTCATGTCGGTTACCTCTGTCTTTGTTTCACTGACTTTGCTGATCTAATACCTCTGAGAATGGCTTTGAAAGGAGCTACAAGTAATGTCTGCGTTGGCATTCTTGAAGTGACTCCCTTTGGGAGTTAAATCCCCCTGGCTTCTGCCTTCCTCTCCTTGATGTTATGTATGGTCGCTCTGCCACTGGGAGTAGCTGCTTCTCCCCTGCTCCTCTGAGTGCTTATGAGTACAGCTACCCCTTCCTCCCTGTCTGAGATGCAGCCACCCTCTTCCTGCTGCCCTCATCGGCTTGATGATGCTTGGAGTGAGAACTGCTAGGCTCACTTGGGCTCAGCCCTACCTCCGTGTGACCCAGGTAGGAGGTAGACAGCTTTGAAAAGAAGGCTCTGCCTCCTGGATGCATCTCAGAAAAAAAATCTATCTGCGTGAAAGGATTTCATATTATACCAGCCACACACAGAGAAAAACAGGGAATAGAAAGTTAATTAAATATTCAGGCACATCTGGAGTAGGCCTTCTAGCTCAGCAATAATTCATGTAGGAATGTACAGATTTAGAATTGGGTTTTTGAAAAGCCTTGCTGCACTGTTTGCATCTTCCCCCAAAACCTCTCTAAAATACCTAAACCGATGAACCCTTCCCTTTCCTGGCTCTCCTGGTCCTCTCGAAGGGGGCAGAGGGATGGGAATGGGAAAACCTTTGCTCTTCTGTGTAAAAACAGACAGTGCTCAGTCTTCTAAAGGCTGGAGGGGCTCCTGCGCAGGCATCCGGGAGCTTCTGAGTTCCTCTGGACCCTCGTCTGTGCAGTCACTAGCTGAGCTGCCTGGAAGGGCTGAGTGGGGGGTGTACTCCATGTCAGTGAGGAGCCCAACCCTCTCCCAGTAACACCACCTCCAACAGTTTGCTCTAAATGTCTTCCTACCTGGGCCCCCAATGCCATGGTCATTGTCAGAACAGTCCCTATTAGTAGCCCTATCCCAGGGGTGTTGGACATCCAAACAAGATGGACTGTAATTCAGCCACCCGTCTCTGCATCTCCAGCTCCCTCCAGGGTTCGGCTTCCTGTAGCTTCCCAAGGAGTCATAATACTTTATCAGGCATTGATACAGTCTAGTCTTATACAGCCAAATTTAGATACTATCACAGTTATCTAAAGATTTCAAACAAAGCAGATATTTTTAGTTTCAGCCTACCTCAAGAACTTCATTTTGCTTGGCTGTGAAAACCTGTTCGCTCCATGCAGGTCATTGTTTCAGCCCAATGGAAATAGCAGTTCCTCTCCTGGTGGGGCCCTCGGTCTGGTTGCAGACCAGGGCCAGGCCAGTTGATTGTCTGAGAAATATTTGAAGGCTGTAACCATTCAGCAGGGGTCAGTGGCACCTCTCCCTACCATGCCATCTCACCAGATGCATTCATCCCACCCATCTATTCATTTACCCTGCATGTGCCAAGCACTTTGTTTAATGATGCAGAAACTGCAAGAAGAAAAACAGTCCTTGCTTTCAAGGAACTCCCAAGCAAATTTAGAAGATAATCTGGGTAACAGATGCTTTGATCAAAGTGTGCCCAGGATGCTGTGGGAACACAGAAATAGGGTACCTGACCAACATTGGGTGGGGGTGGGGAAGAGGAGACCAGGAAAGGATCCCCTAAGGAAATTATTGCTAAGCTTAGTCTGGTCAAGCAGGAGTCTTTGTGGAGGAAGGAAGGGAAGCAGAAGCATGAGGAGTACATATAGTTATCATAAAGACAGAAAGGCTTGCGGGCCCATCATGCTTTGGGGATAAGCAAGTATTCAGCTTGGCTAAAGCTCAGAGTCAGGAGTCTGGTGAAAGATGAGACTAGAGGTTGGCAGAAAAGAGCCATAGAGTGTTTGCACAACAAGAGGCTGTCAGGGGGTGGTAGCAGTAACAGCACATGTGCATTTTTGGAATACCCTATTGGGGACAGAGGATATATTGGATTGGAGACAGGACACAGTCTGGAGGCATGGAGACCAGCTAGTCTGCTATGAGTCCAGAAAGAAGGGAGGCCTGAAGTGAAGTAAGACATTTGCAGGGGAGTTGGAAAGGAAGGGAACGATATGAGACTGCAGAAGTAAAAGCTACATGAATGTAGGCATGAAGAGAGTGGGTGAAGATTCAATATTGATTACCACGCTTGGGGCACTAGTAGTGACAGTGTGTTAGACATGGGACATGGAGTAGAAGTAGGTAATGGGGTCAGAGGACAGCAACTAACTTGGAGTGGCTTTGAGCTTGAAGCACTGTGGTATCCCAGGAGGAGACATAGCACAGCTAGTTGGAAATGGGCAATTTAGAAATGGAGGTGTCACTACTAGGGGTAGTCATTGAAGCCCTGAGTGGCATTGCTACAGAAAGATGTCAGGGCTGAGGCTGGAACTCTGACATTTAAGGAAGAATCAAGACGGAGACTGAGAAGGAACATCCAGAGAAGTAGGAGGGAAACTGAGGGGAAGTGAGTGTCTTAAAAGGGAGGAGAAAAAGGTAATAGTGACCAGAGGCTTAGGACACAGAGTGTTAGACGACATGACCAGGAGGTAAGGGCTGGTTTGTGGAGCAGAGCAAGTGGAAGCCAGGGAGAAGCAATGAGGGTCGGATGGGCGGTGAGGAAGCAGATGGAGCATGGAGATGGAGTCTGCAGGGATTTGGAGTCAGTCATAGCTGACTCATCAGTGGATCTGAGTGACAGACTCCCTTAATTCTCATCCCATTATCTTCCCCCATTATACAGGTAAGAAAACTTGCCCCGTGTTACAAAGCAGGAAGTTGGGAATGAAGGACAGGAGAAAGTGTAATTCCTGGAAGGGAAGATACCTCCCTCCCCTCCATCCGTTTTATTAATGGGAGAAACTGGAGGTGAAATAAAAATGCTGAAGGAGCTGGTTCTGAGGGAGCCCAGCAGTCGCAGCTTTGGTAGAGCTCTTGGGAGTAAAGACCTGGTCCTGGAAGCCAGGGACCTCTTTTTCCTCTGAGCATGGACTTTGAGGTGACAGCCAGCAGTGGTGGGAAAGAGCTCCTAACAGTGTTGTTGGGGTTGAGGTACCTAGGATTACCCTAGTTTTCAGGGTAGGTAGGAGGCTTGAGGAGCCAGTTCCAGAAGAAAAGCCCAGCAATACTCTGGGTGTAGTCAGAGATGAGAGAAAATGGTGCGTTGGAGCTGTCCCCCCTCCCCATTGGGGACACCCAGGAGGCCAGGGTTGTTCATGCTTCTCCAGCCCAGCCCCTTCTCACATCCTGCCCTCATGTGATTTCCCAAGGCAATTCTTGTGTCCTTTGGGTGTGGAATCATGTGAGTCTTGAAAGAAACTGGTGAAAAGTAGACTCTGACCTGAGGGGCAGGACAGGCTGGGGAGGCCCGTTGGGCAGCTGCCCTCTGCTCCTGGGGTTCCTGTCTGAGTTGCAGGGAGGGGCCCCAGGAGGGAACCACCTCCTGTTCTATAGTGGCTGTCAGTTACTCCACTGGGAGAGTGAGAGGCCACGGAATCCACCTGGTGCTTCTAGAATGTCTGTATGCTTGTTCCAGCCCTACTTTTTTATTCTGGAAATAATTTTTGATGTGGAAAGGAAAACTGGGAAAAAGGAAGTGTGAGGAAAACAGAAACAAAAACCAATAAATGTTCTATCTGGTCCTAGTCAACTGCCCAAATAGGAATTGGTAAAACTTTTGCCAAAATTGCCCTGTGTCATCTGTTCAGAAGTCACAAAAGGAAAAGGAAGTTAGTTGTCTTGCTCCCAGCAGTTTGTAGAAACTAAATTCAGTGACTGTAGAAGTTGAGTCTCCTCTGGGCAGTTTCTAGCCTGACAGCCTGTGTCCTGAAGCACAGCACAGGGAGAAGCCCTTCCGGGCCTCCTGGCTTGTTTACAGCAGGATGCTCCCAGAAGGTGGGCTCAGTCAGCCAGGGCAAATTCAGCAGCAGGTCCTCAGAGTCCCGGGTCCAGACAGTTGTCTTCTCTGAGCCCTCTTAACTCTGCATACACCCCACTGGACCTCACAGCCCAGCAGGGAGGAAAACTATGTGTCGAGAAGACTCAGGAAGATGTAGCTCATTAAAATGTAGTGTATGGAGAGGAATGGGACTGTCCCAGTTGGGGTCTAAGCCAGGCAGGATTTCTGGGGACGGCGTGGATGAAATCTCCACCAGAGTGCTCCTGGGCTCCTGGCCCGTGGAGCCCAAAGTGCCATGTGGCCACAGCCCAGACTCCACACATGCCCCTCCCTGCCTTATATCTTCTCTCTGTTTCCTCCCACCAGTTCGACTTTGGAGACACCATGGTCCACCAGGCCATCCACACCATCGAGTACTGCCTCGGCTGCATCTCCAACACCGCCTCCTACCTGCGGCTCTGGGCCCTCAGCCTTGCTCATGCTCGTGAGTATTTCTCTCAGATCAAAAACTGGTTTTCCACGTTGTCACAAATAGCTGAGTAATACAAGAGTAATACAATGGTCCATTGTATATATGGATTTCATTAACAAATGTCACCATAAAAAAAAACACTATGGTTTCTCCTTCTTGGGGCATTCTCTCAGGTGGAGGGCTTAAAGAGAGGAAATTACATTAAGGCTCTAGGCTTATCCAGATTCTAAGTCCAGGGAGACGGATGGCCAGGTGGGAGCATCAGCACTTCTGCCAAGGTAGCTAGTGACTCATGGTGTCCCATTAAGGTCATGGGAAGCCAAACTGCAAGGAGTGCTCCAGGTGAGGGGCAGCAGAGTGGAGTGCAGGGCCCACAGTGCCTCTTGCCAAACTGAACCAGATGTCGTGTCTCCCCGGTCCCCAGAGCTGTCTGAGGTACTTTGGACCATGGTGATCCACATCGGCCTGAGTGTGAAGAGCTTGGCAGGAAGTCTGGCGTTGTTCTTCATCTTCGCTGCCTTTGCCACCCTCACTGTGGCCATCCTCCTGATCATGGAGGGCCTCTCGGCCTTCCTCCACGCACTGCGGTTACACTGGTGAGGGTTTGGTTTTGGTTGTTTTTTTTAACACCTATAGCGTCTGGTCTTCCAAGGTGGTCTGCCATCCAAGTACTAACGAGGCCTGACCCTGCTTAGCTCCCGAAATCAGATGAGATCAGGCACCTTCAGGGTAACATAACCGTAGACTTTACTTGTTTTCTTTAATGTAGTTTGTGGCTCTAAATGGCCCTGCGTAGAGAGAGAGCTCAGCTTAGCGAGAGCTGGGGTCTGGGCTGGGCTGTGACTCCAAGACCGCAAAGTGTAGGGTTTGCGAGATGAACAAATAAAATTATAGGTCACTCAAGTTAAATTTGAATTTCAGATCAACAATGAATAGTGTATTTCTTAGTATAAGTAGTTCCCAAATGCGCATGGGACACACTTATACTAAAAACTAGGCAGTATCCGGCTGCCCTGCCTCTTTGGGTCTCCTTTATGTTGTGATGCTCCCTTTCTGGGTCTCGAACCCCTGTGATTCTCGAAGCTCTAGACCCTCCAGAGAAACACTCCCCTCCACCATGTGTGCACACAGAGTTTTACCTGTTTAGGGGTCACAAACTCACTGACCCGTCTTTAGGAACCCCATAGGTGTTACTGATGTCAGAGTCAGCAGAGGGCCTGAAAAGTCTCTTTCCATCGCCTGTCCAAACCTGAAGAAAAGTCCAAAATCTGAACCCAGAAACCTCTTTCCCACCCGTTAACTTTGCTTTTTCTCCTGGGTTGGTTACAGCTGAGCCTCCTCAAAGATTCTGTTGTTTGTTGTTCTAAATTACAGAGACAAAAAGGGGAGACAGTGGGACTTACTCTTCCCTCAAAAGCTCCTTCAGATGCATCTGTCCTGCGTCAGTACGCACTGCTCTCTCTGACCCGGCTTTCTTTCCCCCTCGCCTCTCTCCTCCCCACCCAGCTGTTGTTTACTGTCCAGCCAGGAGGCTGGGAGCATGGCATGATTCAGACTGCTGGCCGCTCCCCTGTTCTCAGCTTATCAGTGTGCTGTCTCCCCAGCACACTTCCTCAGCCACTGGTGTGAGGGAACGTCTGTGCGGCCAGCCCATGGTGACTCACTTTTTCTTGTGCTCTTGGCTTCCTTCCTTTCCTAGTCACTTCTCTGTCTCCTGAGCCCTGGGCTTGAGGGATCGGTTACCACCCTACCTTCATGCCAGCCTGAGTGGGGAGCCTGTTGCCTCTTCCCAGGTGGGCTGGCGAGAGGTCAGTCAGGGTGCTGGACCAGAACTGTTAAGAGCAGTGAGCCAGGCACACCAGGATGTGAGGAAGGTCGCCTGAGCCTCGGCAATTTCTGAGGTCATGTTTTGTTGCCAGAAGGATTACTTCTTTCTCAGGCTCATCTGAGACCTTCGAGTAAAGGTGTCTTCCCACATCCTCATGAATGAGCCCAAAGAAGTGCTAAGTGACAAGTGCAGGCTTCAGAATCAGGCTTGCCTGGGTTTGAATTCCAGCTCTGCCCACACTGGCTGTGTGACCCTGAGGAAAGCCCTTACCTCTCTGAACCTCACTTTCTTGCATGTGAAGAGGGGATGATTTCCACAGGACAAAGTTGCCATGACAAAACTTGAAATAATGCACATACCAAGTGACTGTCACAGTGCCCTGGCACGTTGTAAACCATTGTTCAAAGTGCAGATCTCGGCCTCCGTGCTTAAAGGTCAGATGCTCTGTGGAGAGGGCACCGGGCTGCTGTCCCTTGTTAAAGTAACTCTTTAAATCTGTTTAGGGAGAGGGGAGACCTGTGGGAGGATACATGATACCATCTGAGTGCCTCTCAGACAGAGTTTGCAAGGAATAGGTGTGTCACCCACATTGGTTTTGGTCGTGGAAGTCCTGAGTAGAAGAGGAAAAAAAAAGTAAAAACTCCTTCGCTGCAGCAGCTTTTCAAAATCCCATCATGGGAGGCAGGTTTAGAGCTCACCCTCACCACTGAAAATGAGGGAATGAAATCGGTGCTAGTGCACCCCCTCCTGGCCGCATGTGGATGTGCTTCAAGGGTATTCCTGGGTCTTCACAGTCCACCCGGATGGGAGTTCCGAGTTGTGAGGGGTGGGAACAGCTAGTCCTACTGAAAATGGCTGCAGGGTCATTGCTGCTGATTTTCCTGGTGTCCAGCCTGGGCATCTTCACACTCGTCACTATATCTCTGGTATTCAGCTAGGATTTCCTGATTCTGACAAAAGGGCTGCCCCATTATACAAGTTATGGCTCTCTTTGGTGGAGACAAAAACAAAAACGAAAACATGATTTGATAACAAATATTAGCCACTAGTCTGAGATTCATGTAAGATCGGAAGGAGATGAGTGACATTTCAAAACAACAGCGAGCAGGTTAACGTGCCATTCTGCTAGTCCTGTCTCTTTTTGAGTTGTCCCTCCCTTTTCTCCCATAAACCATGTAAAGTGGACTGGGGTTTCCTGCCACCCTAATTAGATGCCTTTTGTTCCTCAGAAAAGGCAGATGCGGGGATATGCTTTGTAGTTATAACTGTGGGAGCCATACTGATTTTAGTGGGAAGACTTGCCCATTGCTGACCTTCAAAAGAACCTAATCCCTTCTTATCTAGCAGATTCCACATACATGCAGATGTGCATACTTACACACTTGCAGATTGGTTGATGGCTAAAGAGACAGAACTGAGGACCAGTTAATTGTAAGGAATACAATGGTACCACATCAGGACATCATGGGATAGTCGAGTGAATGGCTGCCCCAGGAGGAGTAAGAATACCTGAAGTGCAGTCCAGGCTGACATCAGCATCCTGGCATTTGGGTATGTTCCAGGCCCTGAACTGCTCAGAGAGTGACAGAAAGGGCCAGAGAAGCAGCTGGGCCCAGAATCATCTTTCTAAAACTGCCTCCCCTCAGTCACACCCCTGCCAGGAAAAGGAAGAGGCCCCGGAACTTCTTTCCCCTTTACTCACTCAAGGAAATGAGGTTTCCTGTTACACAGCAGGAGGGATCTCTTTGTGGACTCCTAGTTATCCTCTGGGTCACTGGGTGGCCTTTGCCAGGTACTAGAGCTGGAAGGGGTGACAGAAACCCATTTGCCTGCCTGGGGCTGTCCTCACAACTGTGGAATTCTGAGGTGCATTTTAGCAGATTGGGGTATGGGAACCTGGAGTCTCCCCCAGCAGAACCTCTAAGGAAGAACTTGCAGAGCTGCCAGAGGGGCCCCGTTGCACCCCCACACAGAGAATTTCATGTTTGTACTTTCTCAGGAAGCACACATTTCCCTGGTTGGGAAGGAGAAGAGGGTGGGGAGACCAACAGGGAAATCGCTTTCCAGCTTTACGCCAGGAGGTTGGGTGAGCATAGCTGAGGTGAAGTCAGGCTGACCCAGAGATATACAAGATGTCCCTGTGGTGGCCACCCTAAGTCTCTAACCTTGAGCAGCAGCTAGTGGGAAAGGCAGTATCAGGTGGCGTGACAGAGGTGTCACCCATCTGCTCATACAGCAGAATGTGTGTGCCCTATTCCAGGTGTGTCCCCTTTCCTCTCCACTGGGCCTCGTGGGTAGATAAGACAGAGCGATGCCAAGAGAAGGGCGGTAACCCCACGGACATCAGAAAATTTCTGAAGTTTCTCCATTTGCCCAATTTAGAATTAGAATTATTTGTTTGATTAGCCAGCCAGGTGAGAGTTCCAGATATCTCGTGGACCTGAAGGTGACTTGCTTGCCCATTATCTGGCTACATCTGTTGAATGAAAATGGGCATGTCAGTGTATTTTCAGTTGTTCAGAAACCCCTTGCCATATGTAAACACAGCCTACCCAACATGAATTCAGACCTGACAGCAGTGGGCAACAAGCAGGAACCTAGCCCCATCCTTACCACCTTCCCCCAGAGGAGGCCCCAGTAGCTGGAACTGGTAGGACTTCTTTGGTTGTTGGGATGTGGGAGCAAATCCAGGTCCTGGTGTGGACTTGCTCTTGCGAGAGATCTGTAACTGGGTTGAAGCTCACCATCCTGGATCCCGTTTTCCCTGGGGCTCGGCCCGGGAACTACTGGGAATTCTCTAGTCTGAGAGGCTCTAGGATGTTGGCTCAGCCCTGGAATGTGGGGCTGTGGGGGAGAAGGCTGCCTGTTCCTACACCCACACAGAAAATTCTGTTCACCTCTTCTCCCCAGGGGTGGAACTGGCAGCTCTGCAGTCAGTGTCCTCAGCCAGCACCCCAGGGCTGAAGGAGCTGTAGAGGTCCTCCCAGTACCACCCACAGACAATCCCGATGCCCTCTGCTAGGCCCCAGGCCACTCCCTCTCACTTTTCCCTAATTCCTCCCCTCCTGGCTTGGAGGAAAGACGAGACCCTGCATGGAAACCATTGCCTGCCCCAGCTCCCAGCTCGGCCTGTTCTTGCAGGGGTTCTGGTGCCCCCAGGGTCACACAGCCCTGAGTGGAAACTATTCCTCAGGGCAGCTCTCCTTGGCTTTTCTATCCTCTGAATCATGCGTTTTTCTGCCCTTATTTGGTGGTGGTTCGGTTGCTGGGCAGCCGTCCAGGGCGAGTTTGCAGGGAGCAGCACAGCCAAGCAGCCTGGCTCTGCTCGCAGGGGCCGGACTCCCTTCCTGCCCCTAGAGTCTGAGCGGGCCCCAGGGAGACAGGCGGGGATGGACGCTGAGCTGCCTGGGAAGAGAGTTAAAGCTGTTTTTCCTTTCAGTCCCCAAGAGAAGAATTCGTTCTCAGATGTTTTTGTAGTTGGAGCATATTTTTGCCACGGTGTCGAGAGGAGACGTCCCCTCCTGACTTCCCCGCTTTCCTGGGAATTTCCTCCCTTAAATTGAAAGCCTCCACTGTTCGCTCACATACCCTCCCTTCTCCTTCCTCCCCGCGAGAACACAAACAAGAAAACAGTGGTGCCTGCAGGGTTCCTCGCAGGGCTGGCAGCTGCCTGGGCTTCCCTCGGAGGTCTTCCGAGAGCCCCTGCCAGGAGCTGGTGTTTGGGGGGCTCTTCTTCATCGCTGGTCAGGACTCAGGCCAGCTGAACTTTTGCACAGGGCTCTGCTCAGCAGGACAGAGCGGGGACTGAGGACGCACCATGCATTGGTGTACTGAGCTCCTGCTGAGGGCAGGCCCTGGGCATCGGTAGCGGAGCCATGTTCACTGTGGGAAGCCGGCCGAGGTCTGGGCTTAGTGGGCCAGCAGGTGGGCCACAGCGGGCAGCACTGCTTTCCGAGCTCACCCAGGAAAGTGAGGCTTCAGGGAGTGTGAGGTCAGGGCATCTTTCTGGCCCAATTATGAAATCCCAAAATGTTTCTGTGGAATGATGACATCCCTCTTCCCTTTCTCCAGGGTTGAATTCCAGAATAAGTTCTACAGCGGGACCGGTTTCAAGTTCCTGCCCTTCTCCTTCGAGCACATTCGGGAAGGGAAGTTTGACGAGTGAGCCCCTCGTGGGGCTGTGTGCCTGCTGCCCTCCATGGTGATTAGCTGTATTCCTCTTGCCTGTTGGTTGTGATCCCTGGATATTGGGGCATTTATGTCATCCCTGCCACCCTCCTCCAACTGCCTGAGTCATTTAGGTAAATCCAGCCTTCCCTTGGGTTTCCCACCACCTCATCTTCGTGTCATAGTATAGGGACTTTCTAGAGAAGCTGGGATCTGGCTGTCAATCATACCACTGGGCACCAGCCTTGCCCTTGATCTCCATCTCTGTCCAGCCAAAGACAGCCCCTCTCTGTCCCCTGCTGGTGATTGTGTGCATTTACATGTGAGCCCACAGCCCACGGAAGGAGGGCCTTTGCCATCCACACCCAGAGTGAGCCCCAGCTCCTGCCATTCTACTTACTAGTTGTGTGGGGGTGCTCTTTAACACTCCACCGTTGGGTTAGCAGGGGTGAGTCCAGGAAGATGGTATTTATCTCCTCTACCATTCCCCCTCTGGTCTTCAGAGCACTTGTTAATCAAGAATTCAGCTGGACCCCACTGTGCCATTGTGCATGGCCTCTCCCTGTCACCCCCAAGGGTCCCAGGGTACCCAACACTACCCTCCTGACTACCCTACATTCACACCCTCTCCTCCCTCCCAGTATCCCCTCCTTTCCCTCTCCCATTTGTACCCTATGTAATATAGCACAGATGGGAGTGACCCAAAACAGAGGTCCTGGCTGACTGCTTCTCAGGCCAGGTGTGGGCCCTGCCACAAGCAGGGGGTTTAAACTGATACTTTTTCCCTGTGCACGCCCTGAGGCCTTTCCCCACCTCCAATCATGAGTCTTGAGTATAGGACTGTAGTCGTCAGGGTGGTCCCCCAGCAGGCCTGCCTTGCTCTGTCCACCAGTGCCCCTTCCCACTTCCACACTGAGCCCAAGTCGGGGGAGTGAGGTCCTAGGCAGGGAAGGTCAGTGTCATTTATGGTTTGCAGATTGGAGAGGCCACTGGCAGGGACGCTGTGCAGTCTTGAGAGCTACATGGCCCTGCCCTGTGGACTGGTGGTGAACGCCCCCAAGAGGCTCCCATCACTCCACTCTGCCTGCAGGTCTTAAGGCCTTTTAATCATGTGTTGGTGTAGCAGCCCTGGCTGCTTCAGCTAAATTGATCCTGTCACAGTCAGTGGTTGAGGTAAGCCCCTGAATTGGCCAGGCCCCTGATCTCTTCCCACCCAGGCTTTTCTGAATAAGCTACTGGGAGCTGCTGGCTCGACTCTCCCAGGCTGGGCTGGCCCTGGACGTGGGTCCCCTGCCCAGTTTCCCAGCTTCCCCATGTGCTGGCCAGTGTGACTCGACCCAGACCTTGTGCAGAGCCCCGTCGCCCCTGGTCCCTGTGGTTTACATGATGAGCTTTGTTCTGTTTACAGCAGGGCGTGAAGCAGAGTTTCTGTGTCAGGAACCCTGCCCAAGGCCCTTCTGTTCAGACATTCCTGTGCTGAATAAAGTGTGTGTGAGTCTACCAGGGAGGCTGCCTGTCTGTGCCCACAGCCCCACAGTCACACTTCCCCTCCCTCCAGCATTTCTGCTTTTCTCTCTGATCAAAGGCCACAGCTGTAGTGGCCTGGCCAGGCAATTTGTGAAATTCTCACCTTATCTCAAGTTACCCAGGCACCTTCCACTCCTAATGAGCCAAGGCGGCTTTACAGATACTACCCACTATGGGGAGGGGACTTGGTGTCCCTCCCATCTTTGTCTCCCTTTCCTGCACTATAGACCTAAATGTGGAGGTCGGGGCAGTGGAGGCCTGGGCATCTGCCCATCCTCTCTCTCCCTCTTTTCAAAGCCCTCCAGGGTTCAGCAGCCTATTTTGAGCCCTGGTGCCCTTGGCCTGGGTGTAAGTGGAGGCTCAGCATGGGGTTCCTCAGGGCAGCTGGAGGTTGGCAGGCAGCTGAAAAGCCGGCAGACTGTTCGGGCAGGCATTCTCCTAACTGCCGCGTACAGCATCTACATTCCTCCCAGTGCCCTCCCTCCTGGGGGCTCCAGGGCAGGAATATGAACAGCAGGCTGACAACTGCTGCTCCAAGAGGGTCAGGAAAACCCTCATTTCATGTTCCTTATTCCCCTCCACCACCAGCCTCAAACCCTGTCCTCCCTGAGAGGCCAGCTGCCCTGAAAGAGGCCCTGGGTGCAGCACCCTGACCTCATTCCTTAAATAAATCCAGAGTGAAAATTCAGGTGAATGAACTCTTAGCCTCTGCTCTGTTAATGATTCAAAAAGGGAGGCCTAATAAAAATAGATATTTGGAATTGATGGAATAGACATGAGAGTCCAGAAGTAAACTCGAATGTTTATGGTCAATTGATTTTCCACAAAGAGGCCATGACAGTTTGATGGGGGAAAGAACAGTATTTTCAACAAAAGAGGTTAGTAAATGGTATCCACATGCAAAAGAACGAATTTGGACCTCAACCCCGCACTATATACAAAAAGTAACTCAAAATGGATCATGGACCTAAATGTAAGGTAAAACGAAAACTCTTAGAAGAAATCATGAGAACACATTATGACTTTGGGTTAGGCGATGATTTTCAGATATAACATCAAAAGCATCAGTGATAAAAAAGACAACTTTGGCTTTAGCAAAATTTTTACATTTTGTGCTTCAAAGGCCAGAATCAAAACAATGCTCACACTGGGAGAAGATAATTGCAGATCATATGGAGCTGACCCTTGAAATACAGGGTCCCTTTGTACATGGGTTGTGGGTTTTTTGTTTGTTTGTTTCTTTTTTTTAGTAAATATACAGTCAGCACTCTGCATCCCAGGTTGAATGGCCAATAACACATGAAAAGATGTGTAGGAAACGCATGGAAATACCACTTCACACACACTGAAGAGGCTACAATAAAAAAAGCTAACAAAAAGTGTCAGTAAGGATGTGGAGAAACGAACCCCCATCCACTACTGGTAGGAATGTAAAATGGTGTGGCTGCTCAAAATGCTAAACAATTGACATAAGACCCATCAATTCAACTTCTAGGTATCCACTCAAGAAAAATGAAAAACCATGCACATAGATTTGTACACAGTGTTCATGGTAGCATTATTCATAACAGCCCAACATGAGAACAACCCAACTGTCTATCAGGGATGAGCGGATAAACAAAAAGCATTTCCATACAATGGATATTATTCTACAATAAAAAGGAATGAAGTACTGACACATGCTGCAACCTGAATGAACCTCAAAAATATGCTAAGAAGCCAGACACAATACCACAAATGTACAATTCCATTTATGTGAAATGTCTAGAATGGTTAAATTTTTAGAGACAAAGTAGATGGGTAGTTGCCTAGGACTGGCTGCTGGGTGGGGTTTGGGAACAGGATTAAAATGGTAGATCCCCTTCTTGTGGACTCCCTGGACCCCAGACATGTACTGAGTGAGCCCCTGTCCAGCCAATGCCCTTCATCTTGAGATCCTAGAACCAGCATGAAGAATGTGGCTTTGGGCCTGCTTAGCATTATAAAGATAGGGGACAATTCTATCACCACCCTGTCTTGTTATTCAATGAGGACCTGGGTGGGATCACGCCTCTTTCTACCCCAGCTGGTGGCATTGGCACTCCCCTCAAATCTGAGTGACCTGCTGGTGCTCCCAGCTCCCCAGACTACCCTTGGCATGTCCTAGGTATGAGCAAGGTGGATGGGACCCTAGCTGGGCTGTGGCGACTGCATGGCAGAGCAGAGGGACAAGTGGTCCTGGATGTATTCTACGGTATACAGGCAAAGAATCAGGCTGGCCAGGAATGAAAGAGACAAGATGGAGAGCAGAGAACCAGGCCAATTTGTTTTACACAAACAAAAAGCAATAAAGTGTGCCATTTGGTAAAAGAATCCAACAGTACAAAAAACCCTATTATAAGTCTTCACTCCCAGCATCCCAATACCCCAACCAGTTTACAAAGCCTTTTTGTGTTGTCATTAACGCAAATGGGAGTGTACTATACCTGCCGCTTGGTTTGACCTTTAAGAAAAAAATACAGTCTGCAGAACATTCTGAATCAGCACCAACACACCTTATTCTTTTTTAGCAAATGCTTGATACCTCATACCTTAATTTCTTCAACCAGTTCCCTACTGTCCTCAAAGAACTCCTAGCCTGATGGGGAAGATGAGAAAAGAGACTGTGACATGCCCCACTGATGATGCTACTGCCCAAAGACAGCCTTGAGCTCAGGCCTTGAATGTGCTACCAACCCCCCAGATGGTGTCCCCAACCTGCTGTCCCTGCCAGGAAGCCCCCACCACTCTGGGTGGATCCAGACCCCACCAGGGCTGCAGAGCCAGGACCAAAGGCAGGGGGACTGCTGCTTTGTGTCTGCAGCTGGGGACAAAGGGCAGAGGAGCCAGTCAAGCTTGGTGGACTCCCATGTTCTCTTTCAGTCCAGGTTCCACATTCTCTAGATTGGCAACCGTCCTCTGACCCTTTCTCTGTCTCTAAGCAGCTTCACTGAGACCTGACAATCCGGAAAAATCTACACCTGCCTCCAAAAGGACTCAGGATCCTTTCAGAAAACAGCCTTTCTCAATGGCCCACCGCAAAGCCCCACTCACCCCCTCCTTGCCCAGAGAGGCAGCTTGAAAAGTTGCAGCATCTGGGAAACAGTGGCAAGAACACTAGTCTCGGAATTAGGAGTTCTGGTTCTAGTCCCAGACCGCGCTCTCCTGCTGCCATTCATCTCGTCCACGTCACTTCCTCTCTCCGGCCCCACCATGTCAAATGAAGATAACTTCCGTCCTCTGCTGCTGTTACCCTTGAAGGACCCAATGAAGAGACGCGTCCACCAGGCCCTGCCCCATGGCCAGTCCAGGCTCACAGGGCCCATGACCCGCGCCCCGACTCTGTGCCTGCTCTTATGGTTCCTCAGATCCGCCCAGCTCTTTCGTCACCGTTCGGGGGTCTTCACCTACAGACACTTTTCTCCACCTGGAATGCTTCCCCCCCTTCCTCCTCCTCTCTTAGTCCACCTCAGTGGAATTCATCAACTGAACGTCCCTTCCTTCCGGAGGCCTTAGACCGGCTGCCCTTCGCAGCATCAGGACCACAGTGTAACCCTGACGTACGCCTTTGGTTCTAGGTCTCCACCCGGAAAGGAGTGGCAGCGCCCGGCACAACATAAACTCCAAAGAGACCTTCACCGGGTGCTCGGGGGGGTGTGGGGAGAGAACGTGAGAACGGCCCTCGGCTTCCGACCGCCCTGGGGTCGCGCGCTCCGCCCCGCACGCGGCCGGGCTTCCTCAGGCCGCCGCCTGGGACCCGGAAGCCGGGCTCCCCGCTGTCTCCCGGCGGGCGCGTGACCCTTCAGCGCCACGTGACCCGAGGCCGGCAGCTGATTGGGCCCGGGCCGTCCCGCCCCCGCGTTAGTTTCCGGCGGGGCCTCGGCGGGGCTCGGCGCGCCCGCTGGACCATGGAGGTCGCGGCGCTGGGGCTCCTGCTCCTGGTGGTGGCGGGGAGCTCGGCCGGGGACGAGGCCCGGGAGGCGGAGGCCGTGCGGGCGCTGCTGGCGCGGCTGCTGGGGCCCGGGCCGGCGGCCGCCTTCTCGGTGTCGGTGGAGCGCGCCCTGGCGGCCGAGTCCGGGCTGGACACCTACCGCTTGAGCGGCGGCGGCGCGGGGGCGCGCGTGCAGGTGCGCGGCTCCAGCGGCGTGGCCGCCGCCGCGGGGCTGCACCGCTACCTGCGTGACTTCTGCGGCTGCCACGTGGCCTGGTCCGGCTCCCAGCTGCGCCTGCCGCAGCCGCTGCCCGCCGTGCCCGAGGAGCTGACCGAGGCCACGCCCAACAGGTACGGGCGGGATCGGGACCCGCCCGTCGCATCCCCTGCTGCCGGCGCTGCCGCTGCCGCCTCCAGCCGCAGAGCGCCCAACCCTCGCTCGAGTCCCCCGTCCCACCGCAGCTAGCCTAGGGTCGCACAGCTCTGGCCTCCGAGCCTACTTCCGCCTTGTCCGGCTAACTCACAGAGTCTGGAGGCTTCGGCTAGAAATCAGTGACAAAAGATTGATTGAGGGCTCTTAAGGTTTATAAACCGCACACACAACGAGGCCATCCCCAGGGCGTCCTGAAGAAGGAAGAAAAGCCGAGCGTTCTTAACGTAAATGGCACGTTCTTCAGAAGACGGTCCTACATTCTTAGCCTCTGGGTTGGTCCTAGATGGTAATCCTGTGTCCTGGAGAGTGACCATTCTTTCCGTGGCCCTTCAGGGGATAACTGGAGAGCTATCTGGAGGTTTGATGTCAATCCAGACATTGATGCAGCACTGGAAAGTTCAAAAGGTTAAGTCCCAGCCCAGTTAAAAACAAGAATCGACTCATTTCCCCATGACTCAGCCTACTTGATTTTAGAAATTTAGCAGCTTGACTCCATGTCATTTCTTCACTCTGTTCTTTGGCCTCCAAAAGCCCTGTGTCCTTGAGCAAGTCGCTTAGCCACGCAGAGCCTCAGTTGGCTCGTATGAGAAATGGAAATAATGACATCTACCATGCAGAGTTGGTTGTGAGGATTTGAACGGTGATGGGAGTAGAATTTGTGATGCATAATTGGTGATCAGTAAATGCTATTTCTTTTCTTTCCCACCCTCTCTTCAGAGATGCTTACTGAGGGATGACACCCCTCCCTCTCACAGGCCTCTGTTCTAGCGCTTGCCTCACTGCATGAAGGTGACGTGTTCTCCCTTCCAAGACAGGGATCAACAGTGCCATAGAACACTTAAACATGGTGCACAGAGTAGGGGCTCTAGAGGAGTTGAATAGAATATGCTCTCTGGAATATCTGGGGCTAGAGGGCCCTGGAGGAGTGATAGGGGCATGTGGGTGGGTACCTCAGAAGCTCAGGACCTGAGTCTTAGGTCCACCTGGGGTGGATCCCGGAGTGAAGCAGTGAACGGGCCACATTTGGAACCCTGCCCCTAAATATGGGGTCAGGCCGCCCTCTGAGCTCTTCCAGAATGATGGCCCCTCTCGGGTGGAAGACATCCTCCTTGCCCCGAGGCACACGTCCCAGCTCGTACCCCCGCCTGCAGGTACCGCTATTACCAGAATGTGTGCACACAGAGTTACTCCTTCGTGTGGTGGGACTGGGCCCGCTGGGAGCAGGAGATCGACTGGATGGCGCTGAATGGCATCAACCTGGCACTGGCTTGGAGTGGCCAGGAGGCCATCTGGCAGCGGGTGCGTGCCCACCGCATAGGCCACCCCAGGTGTTCCCAGCCCCCATTTCTGCATCAGCACAGTGTCTGACACACAGCGAATAAGGGCTCTAGAATTGTTTGTGACGTGCAGGATAGCTCCAACCCTATGGAAACTAACACATAGGAGCACTTATAGAGGGCTGGACCCAGCATTCCACTGTAAACACTTTAAGAAACTGCAGCTCCCCTTGCTCCCCACCCTACCTCCAATCAGTCTGCTGCTTCAACAGATTCTGTCTCATTAGAAGCTCTTGATCTGCCTTATCCTCTCCATCCCTAGTCTTGGCCCTGGTTCAGGCTTTCTTCCCCTCTCCCTGCACCTCCATCCCCCCTTCCACCACTTTGCCACAAAAGCCTCTAAACCATACTCCTGGCTTTTCAAGTTCTGCCAGTGTCCTTTTTGAAATGGAAATCTGGTTGAGGCTGTCCCTAACACACTTGGGAATGCCCCAATTGTCTTCAGTCTTTGTCTGGGCTTGGAGCTTTCATCCCTGGGCCCTGAGGGCACTGGCAGCACCAGGGGCAGCTTAAGCTCCCTGCAGAGCTGTCCTCACCCATCCCTCAAGCCAGCCTTGCTCCATAAAGCCTTCTAAGGCCCCTCCCTGTTTTGGGGAGAGCTTCTTTGTGCCTCACCTCACCTGTGCAACAAAGGTGACATAATAGTAAACTCACCTATTCTCAGATCTGTTTCTCCTAGATTGTGAGCTCCTTGCAAGGTGGGGTCACATTTTGACTTAGTAACTGTAACTAAGCACAGCACAGAGAAGAGATAAGTGAATGCTGAATGAATCAATCAGTGAATGGAGATGATTATATTTATGTGTGGGGATTGCCTTCCTCTTCAGGTGTACCTGGCTTTGGGCCTGACCCAGTCAGAGATCGATGAGTACTTCACTGGTCCTGCCTTCCTGGCCTGGGGGCGCATGGGTAACCTGCACACCTGGGGTGGCCCCCTGCCCTTCTCCTGGCACCTCAAGCAGCTTTACCTGCAGGTAAAAGGATCGGGAAGGGAAGGGGCAGAATTGGTGCCAGACAGTAATGGGTCCAGGGAGGATGGTATTTGGCCAGCCTTAAGCCTCTTAACTGGACCCTAGTAACTCTTCATGCCCTGGAGGAGTGAGGCCCTCCCACTTCAGGCAGGCCATGCTCACCAGCTCTCCCTCCCATTCCTCCCAGCATCGGATCCTGGACCGGATGCGCTCCTTCGGTATGATCCCTGTGTTGCCTGCATTTGCAGGGCATGTCCCCAAGGCTATCACCAGGTGAGGCTTCCCCCCACCCCACCTCCCACTCAGCTCAGAGAATTTATTTTGCCCTGCCAGACTTGATTTAAGGAAAAACTGGAGCTGTGTGTAGGCTCTGCCTTGATTCCTGGCTCTGCTACCCATTAGCTGTGTGACATTGGACAGATTACATGACTACTCTGTGCCTCAGTTTTCTCACTTGTAAAATATACATGCATGGCACAGATTCGTAGCACATGTCAGCTCTTACGAGTGGTAGTAGGGGTGCACTGGTCTCTGTTCTACCTTCATCTCCTCCTCTGTACTACTCACCCATCCTCTCTCATGACAGCAAATTCTTCAAGGCCCAGCAGAGACTTCCCCTCCTTCAGGAAGCCTTGCTGGGGCCCTCAGTATTGTTTGCCATCTCCTTCATGCCCATGAGCACCCGGTTCCCACCACTCTCACAGTACTTAGCACACGCCGCTGTCCTCACTGGCCACCCCTTCGTCTCTTTGGGTAGCAGAAGCCTCACCCTTACAAACTGAACATTTGTTGGGCTGTTTGGGGCTGCCAGACCAGGCTCTGCACTGGGCCCTGGGAGGCAGTGACAAAGGTTCACTGAGTTCTTGCCCCTGGTAGAAGATAGGCTGGCAGGGGGCTACAATTCAGTGATAGGGTGGAAATGTATAGGGGCCCAGCCCACTTCTCTGTCAAAGTCACTTCTGCCTGAGGAAGAGGGGCAGCAAGAGCTCAGAACAGAGGCAGTACTGGGCCAGACCTTGAAAAGTGAGTGTTGCTCATTTCAACCAGTGGCAGGGGAGAGACAGCAAAACCTGTCCAGAATAGGTGAAATTTAAAAGATGTCAAGATGGGTAAGCAGGGAGGAAGGAGGAAAGAACTCAGCATGGGACACAGTATGTGCAAAGGCACAGAGGCATGAGAGACCAGGATGAGTTCCAGGAATTGCAGATAAGTTCATGAGGCTGATAATGAATACTGTGTCAGTCTCCAGTAAAGATCTGGACTGTTCCCCCTGCACCCCCAACTAGGGTGTTTCCTCAGGTCAATGTCACCCAGATGGGCAGTTGGGGACACTTCAACTGCTCCTACTCCTGCTCCTTCCTCCTGGCTCCGGAAGACCCCCTTTTCCCTATCGTGGGGAGCCTCTTTCTGCGGGAGCTGACCAAAGAGTTTGGCACGGATCACATATATGGAGCCGACACTTTCAACGAGATGCAGCCCCCATCCTCGGAGCCCTCTTACCTTGCTGCAGCCACTGCCGCTGTCTACCAGGCCATGATCACAGGTTTGGTGCCAGGGGGAGATAGGGAAAGGGAGCCCCTGGACCCTCAGGGATATGGGTCTGGGAGCAGGGACTTGGGATAATAAGACTTCACTGTGACACATAGCACTTTACAGTATACCAAGCACCTGTACACATCATCTCATATAATCACACTAACTGAGAGGCGAGCTCCAGAAACAGACCACCTCCTGAAACCCTGGCACTGCCACCTGCTGCCTGTGTGACTTGCAACAAGTGACCTCTAAGTGCCTCAGTTGCTTCACCTATAAAATGCGGCTCCTTCATAGGTAGAATGATGTCGGCCCAGAGAATAGTATCATTAAGTGCTGCCTATTGAAAATATTTTATTTGGTTTCCACCTCCGTGCTGAGATACATAACACATGTCACAGATTAGGGGATGTGCCCAAAGCTGATAGGTACTCTTCCTGGTACACACATGTGAACTCAGCTCCCCTTCCTGCCGCTTACAGGGGAGGGGCAAAGAGGGGCCAGGTCAGGAGTGGCTTGGTGGGGTGGCCTCTATGTCATCAAGGAAGGGAGTAGATTGGCTCAGGCTTCCTTGAGCAGCACTGCCTCAAGTCTGATTCAGGAGGACTGGAGGCCTTAGCCCAGAGCCTGTTAGATCTGCAAATTCAGCCTCCTCCCCTAGCCTCCTCTTCCATCCCCCACCTCCTGAATCAGAATGTCAGGCCTAGGAGTGTGTGTTTTAACCAGTCCTCTGGGTAATTTTGATCCTGGAGCTCCCAGTTGGAGGCAGGAGGAGACAGGAAGGGTATGTGTAATGAAATGCCCTGCTGCTTGGGGGATTCAGGGGAAGGAAGTGTCCTATGATAGTCATTTAACTTTTGTTTCCTCATCTATAGAATGGGGTAAATGTTACCCTGGTCCCCTCTCCTCTCATCACCCATTTTCTCTGTCTCCCTGACCACAGTGGACCCTGATGCTATATGGCTGCTCCAAGGCTGGCTCTTCCAGCACCAGCCCCAGTTCTGGGGGCCCGCGCAGGTCGCAGCTGTGCTCGGAGCAGTACCCCGTGGCCGCCTTCTGGTTCTGGACCTGTTTGCTGAGAGTCAGCCCGTGTACATTCGCACAGCCTCCTTCCAGGGCCAGCCCTTCATCTGGTGCATGCTGCATAACTTTGGGGGAAACCACGGCCTGTTTGGGGCCCTGGAGGCTGTGAACCAAGGCCCTGCGGCTGCCCGCCTCTTCCCCAACTCCACCATGGTAGGCACAGGCATGGCCCCTGAAGGCATTGACCAGAATGAAGTGGTCTATGCCCTCATGGCCGAACTGGGCTGGCGGAAGGACCCAGTGGCAGATCTGGGGGCTTGGGTGACCAGCTTTGCGGCCCGGCGGTATGGGGTCTCCCATGGGGATGCAGAAGCAGCATGGAGGCTACTTCTCAGGAGTGTCTACAACTGCTCTGGCGAGGGCTGTACTGGCCACAATCGAAGCCCGCTGGTCAGGCGGCCATCCCTACAGATGGTTACCACTGTCTGGTACAACCGATCAGATGTATTTGAGGCCTGGCGGCTGCTACTAACAGCTACCCCAACCCTGGCCGCCAGCCGGCTCTTCTGCTATGACCTGGTGGACATCACTCGTCAGGCGATCCAGGAGCTGGTCAGCTTGTACTATGGGGATGTGAGGACCGCCTACCTGAATAAGGATCTGGCTACCCTGTTGAGGGCAGCAGGCATCCTGGCCTACGAGCTGCTGCCCTCACTGGACAACATACTGGCTACCGATAGCCACTTCCTCCTGGGCAGCTGGCTGGAGCAGGCCCGGGCGGCAGCAGTCAGTGAGGCTGAGGCCTCTTTCTATGAACAGAACAGCCGCTACCAGCTGACCCTTTGGGGGCCAGAGGGCAACATCCTAGACTATGCCAACAAGCAGCTGGCAGGACTGGTAGCCAGTTACTATACCCCCCGCTGGCAGCTCTTCATGAAGATGCTGGTTGAGAGCCTGGTCCAAGGCATTCCCTTCCAACAGCACCAGTTTGACAAGAATGCCTTCCAGCTAGAGCAGACCTTCGTCTTCAGCACACGGAGGTATCCAAACCAGCCCCAAGGCGACACTGTGGACCTAGCCAAGAAGCTCTTCCTCAAATATTACCCCCGGTGGGTAGCTGGCTCCTTGTGACAGATTCCTGCCCCCGGGCCACGTTCCCCCTAAGTTTCAGGCCTGGGCAGGTTCCTAGGGCTCGGAACTGGGCAACCACCGCTGGAGGTCCTCAGGCCTGGGCGAAGGAACTCACAACCTGCTGGTAGGATCAGGAGTAGGAAGTTTGGAGGGAAGTGAGCTGCCCTCCTCCACCCCAAATTGGGATCAGAGTACTCTTTTAATACAACTTAATAAACTGATGAATCACCTGGGACTGTCTGTCAGAATGTCACTGCCATGACCCCTGGGAAGACTCAGGGCTACAGCATGGACATTGGTGTGGGGCCAGTTCTCTCTGCCCCCTTGTCTTAGTCTCCCCATTTTAATATCAACCCCTGCCCTTTGAACCCCTTCCCTTTCACACTCTCAGCAGCAAACTTTGGAAAACATATTCATCTCTGTGAGACAGAGGCATGCCCAGGTGAAGATCTGCCTGGTCAGTGCCCACAGGGTAGCCCACACCTCCTGCTTAGAAAGTTTCACCCTCCTCCTAACCAGCAACTGAAGAAGGGTATTCCAAGCAGTGGCCTGATCTCTCCCTTGACCTAGAACAGGATAGGGAGAGCAGTCCAGACTCCTGTAGAGAGTTCAGCCTCGAAGTGGTGCTGAAGACACAACAAGGGGTGGGGACCCTTGAGGGCAGGGGCGGAGCAAAGTAGATGATATCTAGTCCAGTGCCTAGAGCCTAGAACTCCCAGAGCTGCTTCCATACGTACCTCCCCATGGACCGCACCGTGGTTCTCATCACCGGCTGCTCCTCCGGCATTGGCTTGCACCTGGCCCTGCGTCTGGCTTCGGACCCCTCCCATAGCTTTAAAGGTACATGAGCAGACTGGGCTGGAGAGAAGGGAGCAGCCCCTGGTCCAAGGAGATCTAGGTAAGGTAAGCAGGGCATTCAGATCCTCATCTTCTCCCCCCAACCTCCAGTGTATGCCACGCTCCGGGACCTGAGCACGCAGGGTCCACTGTGGGAGGCAGCCCAGTCCCGAGGGTGCCCTCCTGGCTCCCTGGAGACGTTGCAGCTGGATGTGCAGGACGCAGATTCTGTGGCCGCAGCCCGGGCACGTGTGACCGAGGGCCGCGTGGACGTGCTGGGTGAGCCTCCCTGAAACACACGTGCAGGAGCCTTCTTCCCCCACCCTGTGTCCACACCAAGGTGTCCCTAAGGCCCAGGTAACACAAGGGGACTGGTTGGATCAGAGGGCGGTGTATGAGGCAGGTGAGGTCAGACCTCTGGGCCTCTCTCCCCACAGTGTGTAATGCAGGCCGGGGCCTGCTCGGGCCGCTGGAGGAGCACTCGGAGGACGATGTGGGCTCTGTGCTGGATGTGAACGTGGTTGGGACCGTGCGGATGCTCCAGGCCTTCCTACCGGACATGAAGCGCCGCCGCTCAGGACGCATATTAGTGACAGGGAGCATGGGAGGCTTGATGGGTGAGTGGAAGGGGCCAGGGGCGGGTAAGGACAGGCCCTGGGCTGCCTGGGCATGGCCAGCTCTCCAAGGACCTACTCCCTTGCAAGTCTCAGCAGCCTCGACTCCCTTCAAAGGGCTGCCTTTCAATGCTGTTTACTGCGCTAGCAAGTTCGCCATCGAAGGTTTATGCGAGAGTCTGGCGGTTCTGCTGCTGCCCTTCGGAGTCCAGTGAGTCACTGTCCTCCCCTGGAACCCTCTGAATTCTGATTTTGGGACACCTCTTCCCTTTCCCCGTCTTGTTGGAGCTACTCTCAGGCATTCTCCCTGGCCCCGCTCTACTGCCGCTCACATTCGTTGTATGCCAGGCACTGTACTGGGCCCTGGCATTCGTGCGATCTCGCTGGTGAGATGGTGGTGGTGTTATTGGGAAGTTCAGGCACATAGAGGTTAGGTGACTGGCCCACGGTCACACAACCGAATGTGACCCAACCAGGTGGCATTCTGAGGCCAGAGTCTCTCTCACACCCTCGGGGGCTGTGGGAGCGCTTCCCAACCCCCGCCTTGTCCCTGTCGGGACAGGCCCTGTTCACCCGCCCCTGCCCAGCGTCTGCTTACCTGCTCCCAGCTTGAGCCTCATCGAGTGCGGCCCAGTGCGCACCGCGTTCCAGGAGAAGGTGCGGCCCGGCCCTGGCGTGGCCCTGGACGGCGCGGACACGCAGACTCGCGACCTCTTTGCCCGCTTCCAGAGCCACTTCGAGCAGGTCTTCTGCGGGGCGGCGCAGGACCCGGAGGACGTGACAGAGGTGGGAGCGGGGCAGGGCTCCGCGAGCTGGGGCAGCGGTGGGGCCCCGCGCGGCCCCACCCAGCGCGTCCCCCTCGCCGCCGCAGGTCTTCCTGGCCGCGCTGCGGGCCCCGCGGCCCGCCCTGCGCTACTTCAGCTCCGACCGCCTCCTGCCCCTGGTGCAGCTGCGCCTGGCCGACCCCAGCGGCTGCAGCTACGTGGCCGCCATGCACAGAGCCGTGTTCAGTGACGAGCCCGCCGAGAGTCCGGACGGCGCCCGGAAGGAGTCCGCATCTGCAGAACTAGCGGGCCCTGAGCTCGACACTCCTCCCGCCGCCCCGCAATAAAGGCTTAGTGCCCTGCGGTCCCCCGCGATGTCCTTTGTGTCCCTGGGGTGTGCTGTGCTGGGGGATGGGACGGGCTCCTGACCAGACTACTGCGCAGGCAGGTGCTGGGGGCAAGCAACCTGAAAAGGCTTCCTTACCCCAGGTTACGCCTTCGCAGAAACCTCCCAGAAAGCGGGGGAGCAAGCCAGGGTCTTGCCTCAAGCCCACCGCCCTCATCTGCAGCAGTGGGAGTTAGGGGGGCCTGAAAGGAGGGAGAGTCAGGTTTTCCCTTGGCCCCCACTAGTCATGGGACCTCAGGTAAAACAGACCCTCTGCGTCTGTTATCTGTAAAGTGGGTATAATCTTTGTCAGGGATCATAGTGAGGATTAATTGAGGTAATGCCTGAAATGCTGGTGCAGAGGTCTTAATAGCACGGCCATCATCATTACTACTAGAGGTATCACTAGTATTGTAATTGAATTTGCATGCAGTAGCCAGATGTGTAAAGAAGAAACAAGGCCAAATGTATTAAAAGGAGACAGCCCCACTCACCCTCCTCCTTGCCCCCTTGCCCTAGACAAAACTAGTGGAAGATTCAAAACAAAACAAAACAAAACAAAAAGTACCTCAGTGGGAGGGATCCAACAGGCCCAGAAGCTGCTTCTCACCAGGAGGTTTAGCCAGGGCTTCAACCTGGTGGTTTGTCAGTGCCTGTCCTCCTTCCAGAAGCCTGCCAAAGGAGCTGGAGCAGCAGGAGCCACTGAAAGAGGCCTGCAGGGCTGGGTGCTGGGGGAGGAGTGGAGAACTGGTAGAAACTAGGTGAGGAGGTTGCAGGCAGAGAAAAGGGGCAGGAGTGCCCTGAAGGGGATGATATTGAGGAAGGGACTGACGGAGGGAGGGGGAGGACCAGGGTCATGGTTGCTGAGAGCCTATAAATGGGAATAGAGAGGAACCTACTGGAGTCCTTGAGGGCTTTGTGTGGGACCTTAGCGCATCCTGACCTGTCCCCAAATCCGGATAATGGCCAGCTCCAGATCTTTAGACCACCTGCTGCTTCTACTTCTGGGGAAAGGTTCAAGAAAGGGCCTCAATCACACCATACCTGCCTATCTCCCCGCCCCACTGGCCTACATCGGTCCACTGTCCCTGCAGCATCCAGGAAGGCTACAGGAATGGGACGAGGCCAAGGTGGCACATATCCCTGAGGTGTGGGAACTGCTCCCTTTGCACTTGTGTGTGTATGCACTACAAGGTCACCCTAGGGAAACACGATGATGAGAAAGGAAGAGTGTGACCCCTCTCTTTTCAATACATTCATACTCTTAATCTCATGCAGCCCTGTAGCCAAGCTCCCTGTGATTTTAATGGCCCCAGTATTTTGACAATTAGAATTGAATAATTTAATTCTTAATTAGGTCTTTGTTTTGCTGTTAACTACTCTTCCTGCTCAACTCCTTTCCTTCTCAGGAATTGTCTTCAGGAATGTAGTCATAAATTGCTGATATTGTATCTCTGTTGAACAGGAGGAGGTCACTTCAAGATCCAGAAGAGAATTAATGAGTTTGTTTTGCAGAAGGGAAGACTGTCTTCAAGGTAGCTGTGACCAACTGCTGAAACCCAGGAGCCTGATGCAAAAAAAAGTGTTATCGGAGACTAAAGAAACAGACTTCTCTCTCAGTTCCCTGAAAATTGCCCCTCCCTTACTCCCTAGCCACATAAAAACTCCCTACTTTTGCATTTTGAGGGGGATGGATTTGAGAGATCTTGCTCTCCTGTCCTCTCACTGGGGCCAAATCAAATAAACCTTTCTATATCTCCAAGCACCAGTGTCTCAATGGTTTGGCCCATTAGCGCATCAGGTACAGAATTTTGGAAGGTGATTTTGTACCAGTCTTGTGACTTCGAATGCCAATTACATGCTGATGATACCCCTACCAAAAAACCCTTACATATCTTCAACTTCATTTTCTCCCACAAATTTCAGACATATATCTCTTCAACATCTTGATGCTTAGTAAATTTAATGTGTGCAAACCCTGATTCCTGATTTCCAGCCCTCCCATCTACTCTGAAAGACTTCCCCACTTCAGTATGACAATTCCATGCTTCCAGTTGCTCAATCCAAAAACCTTGAATACTACTTTACTCCAGTCTTTCTTTCTCTCATCCTTCAAAAAATTCAGCAAATACTGATAGCTCTATCTTCAATTTTTAAGGAATATTTGAAAATCACCCTAGTCCATGTGTTATCTCTCCTGGATTATTGCAGTAGCCTTCTAACTGGTTCACCACCAACTCGAAGTTTCCACAGTGCAGCCAGAATGATCTTTTAGAAAGCAAAGTCTCAACATTTCATGTTTTTGCTCAAAACACTCCTGTGTCTTCCTCTCTCAGTAAAATCTAAGGTTTTTCCCCCAAGGCCTCTAACACCATTTTGGGTTTGGCCAGGGCCTCCTTTTTGACTCTCTCACTACTTTCCTTTATCTGATTCAGCTGGTCTGGCCTTCTGCCCTAGAGCCTCTGAGCTGGCTGTCCCCTCTGTGTGGTTCACTATCCCTAATCTCCCAATTCCATCTCCTGCTTCAGGTCTTTACTGTTTTCATGGATGACCCTATCTAGAATAACATTCCCTCCCCTCGGCTATAGTCCCCCTATAGTTCCCTTGCCCTGTTTTATATTTCTGCATTGCCTTTATCACCACTAGATTTGTTACAGATTTATTGACTTATTGACTTTATTGTTATAGATTTATTTATAGCCTTCACCATCCCATCCCAAGACACAAGAATCTAAGTTCCAGGAAGGCAAGGACTATTTTGTTCACTGTTTGATCACTTGTGCCAAGAATGTTTCCTGATCATGCAAGGCACTAAATACACATTTACTGAATAAAAGTGACTGTTAGCTTGCAACCTGGGGAGTTCCCTGGGTGAAATCTAAAACTGGCCTCTGTACACAGAGGGTGAGAAGAGATGGAAGAAACAGGCAGACCATTCTGGACTGGGAGGTGGAAGGTTTAACAAGCAAGAAAACTTACAAAGCTTGTCCTAGGTGGCCACAAGACAAGTAGATTTCTGTACCCACCAGAATCTTAAGAGTTTATACATGGGCCTTAAGTAGGCTCAGTCACAGTTGCTGTTCAGATGGTCTCAACAATACATTGTTCTCTCAAGGCTTCGTCCTTGAAGACGGCTCCCTTTGCGAGAACGATAGGTACAGCATACATTCCAAGGACATGGGAGGAGTTGAGGAGATTCCTAATGCCTGGGTCCAGCTCAAGGGTCGACCCGCAGTTGTCCTCTCAATGCCCTCCTCCAACAGTGACTCAGTGTAGGCAAATGAGACTGTATGTCCGGACGTTTCATGATATTTCCTTACAGTCTTTGCAGTTTGCTTCTTCAAACTGGTCCTCTCTTAAAATCCAATTTAAGATGTCTCCTGCAAGAAGCCTGGCCTCAGTGCCTTTGTGGCTGTATAACTTTCCATCCTTGACTCCAGGGGAAGATCCAGATTCTGTTGGGCCAGAGGCTTATACACTTTTGGAGGCCCTCTTTAAGAATATAAAAAGCACCCAATTAAGTGTGATAGTTAGCATTTATTTTGTTTGGGAAAATAAACCACAGCACATTACTGGAATCTTAGAGATTAGTTTCCTTCCCTTTTGAGATCTCCATGAACAATTTACCTGAAATGTTTCTTGATGGCAACCTGACTGCTCCTCCTCATAGGGACTACCAGCTTTTCCTCATTAGCTTCACGGTAAATCCTCGCCTCCCACTCTTGTCCCCCTTTCTCCTGTCCACAGAGCTCATCCTCTGGCAGCTCACAAGCAGAGGTCTCCTCCTCTCTCCTACAAACTTGCACCTCACTGTTTTTTTGGGGTGGGGTGGGGGTGGGGAGGGTGGCGGTGTGTGTAGAGTATCCCACGGGATCCACCGGACATGGTGTTGTCATCACTTTCCTATATGTTCCTGAAACACAGGACCCCGATTTTCACATCTGTGAAATGGGGTCTTGGACAGAGTTGTCCCGTGGCCTCCCACGTGAGGATCCTCAAACCGGGGGACGCCAGGAGGGAGGGACCCAGGGGCGCCGAGCCCTCATTTAAGTGCTGCTGCCCTGGGATCCCCACCTCTGACCCCGAAACTTACTAAGGACAGCCAGGTATTCTGACTTAGAAACCGCTTCCTGGATGAGCTGGCTGAAGCCAATGTTTCTCTCAGGAGCTGGAGGGCATCGCGAAACGGGGTTTTGAGCTCGCCCTTTCCTCTCCTCACCAGAACCTGCGTGGCTGGGACCTGGGAAGGATCCCCCCCATTGCCCACGCGTCTGAGTTCGCGTTCCCCCCTCAGCAGGACACGCTCCTATCCCACGAGAAATCTCGCGAGAACCCCGCGCCGAACAGCTGTCGCGACATTTGGCCGCTCTCGGGTCCCGTAGCTCCGAGCCGCGGGTCCTGGACGAGTGCTTCCGGGTCGCGCCCGAGACAGCCTCGGCGGCGCTGGGCGTGCAGCTGACGCCGGGAGGACTCAGTAAGTGGGGGGGCCGAGCAGAGCCCCAGCGCCCCCTCCTAGTCTCCTCCTCTGATTCCTCGAAATCCCTGGTGTAGCTTAGCAAGAGAGCCCGGGGTTCTGGACGGACCGCCGCCCTGAGACTCCGGCGCTCCTGTCAGTTCCCTCCCGCAGGATCTTGATTTCAGTTCGGCGAGTTCATCGCTCCACCTGAGAGATGAGGAAACGGAGTCTTCGAGCACAGCCCGAGGCTCCGTCTGCCGGGCTCCATCCCCTCCCGGCTCTGTATCCCCTGTCTTGGGTCCAAGGCCCCAGACAGATACCGTCCACCTCAGTCACCCTCGTCCGGGGGCTGGAGGGCATCGTGAAAAGGGCTTTTAAGCCCGCCTTGGCCTCCTCTCCCCGGTATCTGTGTGGCTGGGCTCTGGAAAGGTTTCCCCCGTTTCCCAAATGTCTGAGTTCGTCTGGTCTCCCTGTCTGCAGGCCTAGCTAAGGCAGCATGGCCGTATTCCGGTCGGGCCTCCTAGTGCTGACGACACCGCTGGCCTCCCTGGCCCCTCGCCTGGCTCCTATCCTGACCTCGGCCGCTCGGCTGGTGAACCGCACGCTCTATGTACATCTGCAGCCGGGCATGAGCCTAGAGGGCGCGGCTCAGCCCCAGTCCAGCCCCGTGCAGGCCACGTTTGAGGTTCTCGATTTCATCACGAACTTCTACAATGGCGCCGAAGTCTACACTCACCTGGACGTCAGAATCCTGCTGACCAACATCCGAACCAAGAGCGCCTTTCTCCCTCTCCAGCCCAGCCCAGTCCAGAACCTGGCCCACCCGCCGGAGGTGGTGCTGACTGACTTCCAGACCCTGGATGGAAGCCAGTACAACCCCGTGAAGCAACAGCTAGAGCGTTACGCCACCAGCTGTTACAGTTGTTGCCCGCAACTGTCTTCAGTGCTACTAAACCCCGATTATGGGCCTGGAGAGCTACCCGTGGGATCCCTGGATGTCCCCTTACCCTCCACCATCAGGCCATCCTCCCCCGTGGCCAGATCGCCAAAGCAGCCGGTGCGTGGCTACCGTCGTGGGGCTGTGGGTGGCACGTTTGACCGCCTGCACAATGCCCACAAGGTGTTGCTCAGTGTTGCGTGCATCCTGGCCCAGGAGCAGCTTGTGGTGGGAGTAGCAGACAAAGACCTGTTGAAGAGTGAGTGAGAGAGACCCTGGATTAGGGTGGTGGAGAACCCCCAAAGCTCCTTGCACCTGCCAATGCCAAGATTGAGAAAGGGTGGGGCCATCCATTACTTTCCACTCTTCCCAAATGTCACAGTGTCTGGCACTCAGTGCTAAAGAAATTTTGTTAAGTGAATAAAGGTAGCTTTCTCATTGTGTATTCTAATCAGTCCTCACTCAGAACCCCCCAAAAGCCAAGGAATCTACACTTTTAAAAAGTTCTCTGGGTGAGGAACCATAATGTTTGAGACTGGGAATAAATCGATAAGTAAATTGTAGGCAATAGTGGTAGGGACAGTAAGAGAGGACTTGAGGATGACATGATTAGCATCTGGCTTCGATGTTATCTGGCACTGCTAGTTCTCATGCCAGCCCATGCGGTGACTATTGTGCTTCCCTGCTGCCTGCCCTTCATAGCTTTCCCATCACAGACCACTTCCCAGTTTAGCCCAGTTAGTTCCTACTCCCCCTCCCCCCATAAGATGCTTAGGGACACTCTTTCTCCCAATAAAAAGATCTCACTGTTCTTGGCTCCTTCCTAAGGCAAGTTGCTCCCTGAGCTGCTCCAACCCTACACAGAACGCGTGGAACATCTGAGTGAGTTCCTGGTGGACATCAAGCCCTCCTTGACTTATGATATCGTCCCCCTGCTGGACCCCTATGGGCCCGCTGGCTCTGACCCCTCTCTGGAGTTCCTGGTGGTCAGCGAGGAGACCTGTCGTGGGGGGATGGCCGTCAACCGCTTCCGCCTTGAGAATGTAACCCCTGAGGGAGACTGGCAGAGGGAATGGATGGGGACGGGGAAGGCCATTGTGGGCGGCTGTTGGAAGTACCATGAACCCAGAGGAGGGAAGAGAGGGCTCAAGATAGTGGAAGGAGGCAAGGAGGAACTGGTTCCCAGGTTGCCCTCTGAGGCAAGCTCTACCTCTGGGGTAAGTAGGGGATAATAAGGGAGCAAGTTCTTCATCTCATCCCTCCTCCTTTACCTCAGGACTTGGAGGAGCTTGCCTTGTACCAGATCCAGCTCCTGAAGGACCTAAACCACAAGGAAAATGAAGAGGACAAAGTCAGCTCCTCCAGCTTTCGCCAGAGAATGCTGGGAACCCTGCTTCGGCCACCATATGTAAGCATGTCCTCCCTCCCTACTACCTGCTTGGGTGTGCTGGAAGTGCTGAAGGGGTCACCCCGAAGCGTGAGCCTGAGGTCCCTAGTAACTGTGGGGTTCCCTCTCTACCCCCAGAAGAGGCCAGAGCTCCCCTCATGTCTCTACGTGATTGGACTGACAGGCATCAGTGGCTCTGGGAAGAGCTCAGTAGCTCAGCGGCTGAAGGGCCTGGGAGCATTTGTCATTGACAGTGACCAGCTGGGCCATCGGGCCTATGCTCCAGGTGGTCCTGCCTACCAGCCTGTGGTGGAGGCCTTTGGAACAGGTAATAACTGGAAAGGGCTGGAGGAGGCCTGAAGTGAGGAGATGGCTTGGTCTCCTAGCCCAGTCCTCTGTCTTTGTTGTCTAGATATTCTCCATAAAGATGGCATTATCAACAGGAAGGTCCTGGGAAGCCGGGTTTTTGGGAACAAGGTAAACACACACCTCTGAGCGACTATAGACCTAGAGGTTGGGACCCACTGGTCCTCTCAGGTCTGCCTCAGAATGCCAATTTCCATTTATTTATTCCCAACTACCTCTTCCCTCAGCTGGCTCTGTCTCCGAGGAGAGGTAACCACTGCCCAATCCCTCTGTTTTCCTCAGAAGCAGCTGAAGATACTCACAGACATTATGTGGCCAGTTATTGCAAAGCTGACCAGAGAGGAGTTGGATCAGGCTGTGGCTGAGGGTGAGTACAAGGGATTATGGGAGTGGCTAAGGGTCACAGTTAAACAGATATTCCCCCTGGGAGTTTCCCCACTGCAGGCCTGACCATCCATTTTCCCAGGGACTATGTACCATTGGCTCTCTTGATTGGAAGCAAATGCAGGGTGCTACTGGCAGTGACTGGGGTCTCCCCACAGGAAAGCGTGTGTGCGTGATTGATGCTGCCATGCTACTTGAAGCTGGTTGGCAGAACATGGTGCATGAGGTGTGGACCGTTGTCATCCCTGAGACTGAGGTATTTGGACCCCACCTGCCACGCTAACCTCATGGTGTCTGCAGATTGCTCTTAGCCAATGTGCTGACACATGTTATGTCTGCGCCCAGGCTGTACGACGAATTGTGGAAAGGGATGGCTTGAGTGAGGCTGCGGCTCAAAGCCGGCTACAGAGCCAGATGAATGGGCAGCAGCTTGTGGACCAGAGCCATGTGGTGCTGAGCACCTTGTGGGAGCCACACATCACCCAGCGCCAGGTTAGTGTCCAGGGACAGGCTGGATTATGGGAGGAGTCTCCAGTGGGTGCCTGCCTGACCCTGTCCTCTTCCTCCCAAATTCTGGCCTGCTTAAAGGTGGAGAAAGCCTGGGCCCTCCTGCAGAAGCGCATCCACAAGACACCATCAGGCCTATGACTGACAATGAGTTTTCTGTGGGGCTAGATTGGCCCCTGGAGCTGACAAGAGATCCAGCGGTGAGGAGGAATGGGGGCCTCAATGCTCACCGTGGCTCACTAAAGGGCTGTGAGCTAAACAGGGCAGGGCCAGACAGGGCCAGGCTGGGCCTGGTGGAAACAGTATGCCTACCCAGCTTGCTGGTGTTTTGGCCAACACTGAGGTTGTGGTTCATGGGAGAGCAGGCCTCTCTGGCATTCCAAATCCAGTCTTGCCTACAGGTGTCTGTGGTACCTATGGTCAACGGGCTGGGACAAACATGGAACTTGTAAAAGAATTAAAGGTAAATGTCTCCAGGTGCTGCCTGTATGTTGTGTGCTTCCTGCCCTAATGCCTCTGAGTATCTGTGGTACCCTTGAGTGAGAAGTGCAGGGATCAGGCCTGAGATGAAAGTCAGGAGAGAAGTGGTTAAGAAAGAGCATGGCCTTTGGAGCTAGCCAGACTGTAGCTAGCCTTGGCCCTGTCACTGACTAGCTGCGTGCTTTGGGAGGAGTTACAGACTTTGCAGGTGCCTCAGTTTCCTCGTCTCTAAATTAGCATAACTTGGCTGACGGGCGCTTTGAAAGCGTCAATGCCACAAGTATCCTGCCAGACGCTGGCTGGGTGTTGGGAGGGCCATTCTTGAACAAGCCAGGCGCGCCTGTCACCCCAGAGCTTGCAGCCAGGCGAGGTAGGACAAGGAGGCTGGGGAAGCAGGCCACGCGGGCCGGGGGTGGACGCGCCGGGACGCGGCAGTGCGCATGCGTACAGCTATCTGCGCCACCTGGTTCAAGCCTTCTGGGGGGACCCCACTTCACAGAATGTGCTTCCTGTCGCCCGGACTGCGGAGCGCCCGTCCCGAGGGAGGGAGGGCGGGAGGGACTGACGGGGAGAACGGCCCGAAGGCCCCGGAGCCCGACGCGGCCCGCTCGGCCGCACTCGCCGGCTCCGGGCCGCGCAGGCGCACCGCCCCCGCCCCGCCCCTGCCGCGCGGGCGCTGGTTGGCGGGCTCGGGTCACGTGGGCGCACAGCCCTCGCCCCGCGGTCGGGGCCGCCCGGGCTGGTTTCCGGTGCGGTGGGTCGGAGATGACGGAGCCCAGCGCCTCTCCGGAGGACCCCTGGGTCAAGGCAAGCCCCGTGGGCGCTCACGCCGGGGGACGGAGGGCGGGGCGGGCGCGCTGACGTAGGGGGTGTGGAAGGTGAGGGGAGGCTCTCCGGGCCCCAGAGCCTGTCCCGCTCCCCTGGCCGCGGGGCTGCGGGGAAGACAGCTCTGCAGCCTGCGCCAGGCGGGGAGACGACGCTCGTGTGCGCGCGCGTCAGAGGGGCCGGGGCCGGGGCCGAGGACTGGGGCGGGGGAGGGCTCACTCCGGCGGTCGGCGCTCCGCCGGCCTAGCCAGCCAGCCCGGCCCTGGGGGGAACCCTTCAGTTGCGTGCGCGCAGGAACGTGCTGAGTGAGTGGAGGCGATTTCCTCCGCGGACAGAGGTCTGATAAGTTCCTTCGTTGGTGCCGCAGGTGGAGTATGCCTACAGCGACAACAGCCTGGACCCCGGTGAGTGCCTTCCCCTTCCAGAGTCTTCAGCTCTAGAGTGACACTCCTTCTTCACTCCTACTACTTGTGTGGCCATGCCAGCCACACCTGACCACAGTCCACTGTCCCTGAACCAGAAACAGGGAGGGAGGAGCTGGAGGACAGGGACAGGAAGCATCCAATGATGATACCTAGTTTCCTCTGCCCTTGAGTAGGGAGGTGATGGAAATAGTGATAGCTGGTCAGTCTCTCACCGTCATCATGTCTGGATGTTACTGTAGGAGCCAACGGGTATCATTGCAGGCCTGTGGAGCAGTGTAGACACTAGGGACAGGAGCATTGCAGCATGGCACCACAGGAAGTAGGTGGCCCAAATATGGCTGGCTGGCTTTTGGGTTGAAGGGGAAAGGTCAGCATTTAAGGATCAGGAAGCCATCGTGCCCACAGGGGTCTGAGGGCCTAGCAGTGTCCCCAAACCGTACTCCTTAGTGATTGAGGCCTCTCTTTTCCAGGGCTTTTTGTAGAAAGCACCCACAAGGGGAGTGTAGTGTCCAGAGCTAATAGCATCGGTTCCACCAGTGCCTCTTCCGTCCCCAACACAGGTAGGCAGCAACATCCACCCCCCAACCTGGGGGGACTCAGATGTTCCATCATTTTAGTATCTTTTTAGATGGAATGCTCCAGCCATCCACTTGGGGATGCTAGAGCCCTAGTACTAGACACAAGGTCTTTCCATCTTTAACCTCACTTAGAATATTAGGGTCCCATGTCTGGGTACCAGTTTATTCCCAGTTAGGAAGGTGGACTAGCTGGGTCTCACTGGGCCCCAGAATGACCTCTTCCTGCCCCCAACTCTGAGCATAGATGACGAGGACAGTGATTACCACCAGGAGTCCTACAAGGAGTCCTACAAGGACCGGCGACGGCGAGCACACACTCAGGCTGAACAGAAGAGGAGGGATGCCATCAAGGTGATTGGGGGGCCTGCACCTCAACCAGCATAGGAGGGCCCTGCATATTTCAGATTCACTGTGCCCTGACCCCATGAGATAGTCCTATGCAGCCTTGGGGGCAGCTAGTCTAGTCCCTGGACATGAACACGTCCCTCCTCCTACCTTCTCACCCCTATTTTGTGAGCATGGAATTTGGTGTCATGGAAGAAAAGCTTTGTGCTAGTTTGCTTTAACCCCTCAGAGTTAAGGATTCCATTTCTCTTGCTCTCTCCACAGAGGGGCTATGATGACCTTCAGACCATCGTCCCCACCTGCCAGCAGCAAGACTTCTCCATTGGCTCCCAAAAGCTCAGCAAAGCCATCGTTCTACAGAAGAGTATGGCCAGGGAGAACACTGGAGGGGTTGGAGCCAGTGGGGCTATGAGAAGGCTAGCCTCATACCCACTGTCAGCCTGGCCCTGGTGGGGTGGTTGTAATGGGAGAGTTGGGGTATGGGGAAAGGGGAAACAAAATAAGCCTTGTCCTTCTAGCTGACACTTCCTCTGTGCTCACCCCTAGCAATTGACTACATCCAGTTTCTGCACAAGGAGAAGAAAAAGCAGGAGGAGGAGGTGTCCACACTACGTAAGGACGTCATGGCTCTAAAGATTATGAAAGTGTAAGAGGGGTGCTGAACTGGGGGAACCAGAGCTTCCAAGGGGACTCTGAGGCCAACTTCAGTTCATACCCTCCTCTTTGTTTAAAGGCCATATCAGATAATACTCTCACTCCCTCAGGTGGCCACTTAGAGGCAGGACCCTGTACACCAATAGTCCCTCACGTATAGCACTCTGGAAGTCTGTTGGATTAATAAAAGGAAGATTGGAGAAGATAGGTCTTCATTTTTGACCTAGAAGCAGGTTCTAGCTGATACTATGTCCCAGAAGCTCTCTAGGAATCCCCTGCCAGGGAGGGGGATATATATGGTAATCCTATTGTTCTTCCTGGGTGGTAAGGCAGCTGCAGCATCTTATCCCTGGCCTGCTTTCTTTCAGGAACTATGAGCAGATTGTGAAGGCACACCAGGACAACCCCCATGAGGGGGAGGACCAGGTCTCTGACCAGGTCAAGTTCAACGTGTTTCAAGGCATCATGGACTCCCTCTTCCAGTCTTTCAATGCCTCCATCTCCATGGCCAGCTTTCAGGAGCTGTCAGCCTGTGTCTTCAGCTGGATTGAGGAGCACTGTAAGCCTCAGGTATGGAGCAGCAGTGGTCACTGGGTCTGGGGTCTTTTCCCCACCCTCAGGCAGAGTGGCCCAAGCCATTTTCTGAAAAGCAGGTAGCAGCTTTTAGGTTTCTTCAAGGATTTCCACAACTCCCAGTATTCTAGTTTCTCTGTTCTTTGCTTTCTAAAGCCGATTCTCCTGCTAAGGTGCCATTTGGCAAGTATGATTGAGCACTTACTCCTTCAAGGCCAAGATCAACCTTAGTTTAGCCCATGTTATGGCTGCCTTGGTCACTCCTTGGTTGCCCAGTATGTAAGCCCCCATCACTTACAGCAGAATTTACTTGGGGTTTTCCTGGCTCTTACTCTCAGGCCTAAAGTAGTTTTTCCCAGCTTATCATTTGTATTATTACACTGAGTCTTTTGTCTCTGAGGCCTGATTGCTTTTTCTGAGGCTTGCTTTCTTTTTTGTTGTTTCCCAGCATTTTTATTGTGAGACACTTTAAACAATACAAGATTGAGAGGATTTTACAACATTCATATATCAGCCACCTAAATCTTACCATTTTTCGTATTTTCTTGACCATGTAATCATCCCATCTCTCCATCTTTTGAGGGCATTGCAGAGTAAACTTTAGACATCTGCTTCTCAGGGGCTTTTTTTTTTTTTTTTAATTGTACTCAAACACACCTCGTTTAGGCAGGCATCACGGAGATAGCTCTGCCCTCACTTGAACATTGTCTCTCCTTTTCCTGCCCCACCAGACCCTACGGGAGATTGTGATTGGTGTCCTACACCAGCTGAAGAACCAGCTTTACTGACTGGCCCTTGGAACCTGCAGAACAGCCAGCAAGAGGCCTTAAGTCTCCTGCTCAGCCATAGAAGTGCTGGGCTTGAGATTGGACTGCGACACCATATACCAGTCAGCTCGTTTCTCCTTGGAGTTTGGCCCCCTAGCCCCTCTCATCTTCAGTGGGGCTGGGATGTTTGTTTTGTGAATGCTTCTGATTAATTTATTATATTGACCATAGAGCTCGAACTTAGTCTCCCCCCAGAGAAGTCCTTGGGATGGAGGTCTGCTCTGGATACCCCAGAGAACTCCTGGCCTCTCCCCTTTTCCTAAGCCTCAAATTTCAGCTCACGATCTACACATATTTGGAAACTACTGTTTGCCTCTGTTTTGGTCTCTTGGGCAACACTTGGCCCAAGTTTGGCCATTTTGGCAGTAGTCAGATGGGAGGAAAGGAGTAGGAAATACTCCCACAGCCATGAAGGGTGAAAGGCCACTGTGTACCTAGGCTAGAGCTGCCTGGTCAGCCCAAGGTGAAGCCAGGGCTTTCTGGCCAGCTCAGGGCAGGGCTGCCAGGTTCTTGCCCTTGCCTCCCACTCTTATCACCCATACCTCCTCCCCAGTTCTGGGTGGTACAGGGAAATAACCTCCCCCACCTATCCCTGCCCTGTCTGTCCCCACAGGCAATAGCACTGCACAGCAAAGTCAAGTGTGACACAGTAGCATATATTAAAGTTTTATTTTTCTAAATACCAATAATACAATTTTGCTAAAGCTACAATTTTAAAACATTAACTGGGCCTCAAAACCACTCTCAGCCTTTCTATCGAATGTATCTGAGTTTCCACCACCTCTCAGTGCTGCCTGCACTTCTCCTGGGACTTGGGGGTAGGTGAAAGGGTGAAGGCGTGGATGAAGGTCTCCTGGGATACAGAGCCCAGGAGTCTGGGGGTATGGTCCTGGACTCCATGAATACCATGTAAAATAGCCTTTCTCTGCCCTTGTCCCCCAAGCTCCCTTTTGCCTTCCTCAGGTTTAATATCAGGAAGGTTTGATTATCCAGAGGAAATTAAATATTTTTATATCAAATTATAATAAATTCTGCCAAATGCTTTCCTTTAGCGTTCCAAGTTCAAGTGTTAAGCTCAAGTAACTGAAATGTGGACGATGCCATGAGCGTGACCATACACTTGGCAACCACTCCCTTTGCCTGATACTCTGGTTTATGCCCCTCACCCAATGCTCTGACCAAGGTAGAGAGCAGCAAGAACGACAACAAAAAAACTGGCCTAAATAGAGCAGCCAGTCTGGGACATCTCTGTCTCCATCCCTCAGTCCTGTCAGAGGGGTTCTCAGGGGTCTGGGAGCTTGACGTTGTAATCTTCATCTGTTTCTATCCCGACTTCCTCCTGTGAGACAAGTGAGTTAAGATCTCCCTGCATGAAACCCCAGGGGAGCAAAGGGAGAGATCCACTTACAAAGAACTGCTTCTTGCTCTTGGGGTATCCTTCAAGGATTGCATCATACAGCTCAGTTGCCTGACAAGAAACAAAACCACCCCTTTGCAGATGGACGGTACTTGGCAATGCCTGACAGATCCATGATTTTGGGCCGCAGTTTCTCCAGGGGCTGCCATTTTCCAGGGCCCGCTCCTGTACTTACCATCCTCTTCCGCTTCCTCCACTCTTTGCAGTACTTCTGCCTCTCTCTGTCCACCTAGACAGGAGAAATAGGTTCTTCTAACCACTCAGCTGCTGCTGGGGTCAACCCTCATCCTCACTCTGCACAGGCAGCTCTCCCTAGTGGCCCTCCCAACCCACCTGCTCTTTCTCTTCTGGGGTCACATGGTTGGTGGCTGCTCTGATGTTCTTCAGTCTTTCTGTGTAGCCAGCACATTCCTTCTTTAACTCCTGGATCTCTTTCTGCATCTCAGGTGTGGTCAAGGCATTAGTTAACTCCTTCAATTCTGAAACCACATCTCCGTGAGGTTACTTGCTACCCTCAAAGAAGGGATTCTCTCCCAGTGAGCACTCCCTGAGGTAGGGGACGAGGCCTCCACTAGCTCCAGGTTCTACACAGTCCAGAATGGGCCCCTTACTTTAGGAATGCTCAGGAGAGATTAAGGCTTACAGAAATCAGTTTATTCTAGTTTCTTTCTCCTCCATCTATAAGTAGTGGTAGGGTGCAAGGCTGAACAAACTGTCAGCTGTAGCCAGTTAAAGGAGCAGGAATAAAGAAGTGTAGGAACAGTACACTGATAATCATGGTAGGGAAAGGAAATGCATGTCTTGCTCACATGTATTTCAAAATCCATTGGTTGTCATATTTATTTTAATGTAATGCCTATGGCAGCCCAGCAAAGGGGTCTTCATTGCAACAAGACATACTACAGTCAACGAACCATTCACTTAGTAATGCCTGACCTTCAGACTGACTCTGACATTAGGATCACCCTCCAGGGACTGCCCAGTCCTACCAGCCTCCATATGGCGACAGCTCTGCTGCAAGCTTTGCACCTTGGCAGTGAGAGCCACGATTTTGGCGTCCAGGCCTTGGAGGTCAGCATCACTCACCATGTCAAACTGGTCCTGCCAGAGACAAGAGGAAAGTGGGTTGATGTACAGCACAGGATGGGAACCTACATCTGGAAAAGCCAAGATTCACATACACTCAAGAACATGAGACCCTCTAAAGGGCTGGGTAAAATAGCAGGAGGGTACTTTTGAGAAATCATTGAGTTTAGTGCTGGCTGGGTCAGGCAAAAAGATATCAAAGTTGAAACCTGATGCCTGTCCCCAAGGGGCTTCCAGATTGGCAGGATACTGAATAGGACAGAAACATCTTTCAGTTTAGTAAACTTTTCACTGGGCTGAAGGAGTAAAGAAACATTCTTTTCAAAGTGGTGGTACCTAAATTATGGGCTTCCGTACTAGGAAGAATCCGAGCAGGTGAATAGGCATGGTGGGAGATTTAGTTAAGTGACTCCAGTAAACGTCTGAGGAACCCCACCCCTGTGACAAACCAGCTATAGAAAAGAACTATGTTGGGCTCAGTGGGGGTCTTGTCAATTGGTGGGGGGGGGGGGCAGGTAAGTTAGAAAGGATGTGAATGCCAGCCAGGGCAATCTAGACTCTACATTAAGGCAAGGTAAACCTTTAGAGCAGGAGGCAGTAAACTGTATCCTGCAAACCAAAATCCTACCAGATGCATATTTTTGAAAACAAAAATATATTGAAACAGCCACACCTACTAATTACACATTATCTGTGGATGCTTTTGCTCTACAGCAGTGGACTTGAATAGTCATGACAGTTGTATACCTGTGACAAGAGACCATCTGACCTGTAAAGCATACAAATATTAACTGGCTCGCCCTTTACAGAAAAAGTCTGCCAGGTTCTCCTTTAGGGGATCTTTAATATAGTAACATAATGAAACCTATTTTAGGAAAATTAGCCTTGATAGTGGTTTGGTCTACTAGATGTTAGATGCTTGTGAGGGTGCTAAGCAAAGGTGAATGAGAAATGGGGTCTGCCCTAGAATTGTTTAGTGAGGGAGAGAAGTAAAAAGACAATAATAATACAGTGTGCCTCAAAAGAAGCACTTGACGAAGCAATGAGAGCATTCTGGGAGTTTCTGGAGGTGATGCCTAAGGGAAATCCTAAAGGTTGAATAAGAGGTAGCTGGGAAGAGGCAGAAGAGGAAGAAGGGACTAAAAACCTCCAGGCAGAGGAAGGACAATGAGCAAAGGATAGAGGAGTTAAGTACATAAACAGTGCAGTACTAATGAATGGAGAAATGGCCAACAGGCTGGAGGCAGGCTGGGGCCAAAAGTCTCCAAGTGCCTTTTAGCTGTTGAAGAGAGCACTAGGGTTTTAAGTAGGGAGTTAGCATGATTAGAACTTCATTAACACAGATCACTCTGGTTGCAATGTTTAAGATATTTCTGAGGAGACAAGGAGATCTATTAGGAGGATATTGCAATAGGTGAGAGCCTGAACTGGAGCAGTGACGGCAGATGGAAAGGAGAGGATGGATTCAAGAAGGGGAAAATCGGCTGCACTTGATGACTGACCAGGCATGGAAAGCAAGAAAAGTTTCGATTCCCTAGTCTCTGACTTGAGTGGAGAACGGTTCCATTAAGGGAGCAGAGAGCCAGAAGAGCCGGTTCAGGGGAGAGATGAGGCCTTCTACCTTAGCAATGATTCCTGAAAGACATCCAGGTGGAGGTCTGGGCTGGACATACAAAATTAATGCGTGTGTTTAGGGAGGGAAGTGGAGACAGAAGGAAAGTCATGTGGCAGATGGTGGTTCTAAGCGGAACTTCCGAGCGGAAATGGATCTTGGTAGCAGTAATTCAGGATTTTTCTGTCATTTATCATCTTTTAAATCTGGAAATCATAGTGAGAGGAGAGCACGCTTTGATTTCAAGGACGCCTGGGACTCCTTACGCGGCGGTAGGACAGCTGAGTTTCATGAGCTGCCTCAGTTCCCCCGCAGTCCACGGCAGGGGCTGGTTAACTTAACGCTGGGCTCCCACACGGGCGAAAATCGGCGCTTTTCCCTCACCTGGTCCGCGAAATAGATTTTCTGCTTGCCGTACATCTTCTCTCGGATCCTGCCCTGCTGGGCCAGCTGCTCCAGAGCCTTCACCACCGCCTGGCGGAGGAGGGGAGGGGCCGGAGCGGTCGGAAGGGTGGCTTCGGGCCCGGGCAGCGGTGACGCGGGGCAGCGCGCGCGACACGACGGAGGAAGCTCGAGCGAGTGGCAGCTCCGGCAGGGCGGCACCCCAGGCTGATTCCAGGGGCCGGTCCCGAGGGAAGGCAGGCCGGGAGAGGGTCCTCACCGCCTTGCCCAGCCCGTGCTCCCTCTGCAGGTTCCCGAACACATCCTGGGCGCTGTAGGGCCGGTTCTGCTCCTGCAGGTACCTCAGGAGGATCCCGGGGGCTACGGGGAAGGACGAGGCAGGGGAGGGGGGGTTCCGCTCGGCCGACACCCCCTCCCCGCCCCCCTCCCGGTCCTCCCGGCGCCCACGGCCCGTTACCTCCCGCCGCAGCTTCCGCCCGGCCTTTACTCATGGCCGTTCCCGCCGCCGCACTCCGAAAGCCGGATGTTACCGTTGCTCGGGGCAACGGCTCCTTCCGGCGGCGCGGGGGGCGGGGCCCGCGCGCCGCCAGGCGGGAAGCGGTGCCTCGCGGGACGGAGGGAGCCTCCGCGGGCGCCGCGCGCTCGGGTCCCCCCCTCCCCTCCCTCGCGGGATGAAGGCCGTGTGGGGGGGACGCCCCACGGTCTGGACACCGGGCCCCGCCCCCGGCGGCCGCGCGCTCGTGGCCAGAGGCGCGTGTTCGGGCGGGAAGGAACCTCGGGCTCGGCTCCCCGCCGGACCAGTCGCTTGCTCAAGGCCCCGGGGCAGCTGCCCACAGGGACGCGTCCCTCCTGTAGCGCGGGGCCGGGCCCTTCGTCAGTCAGGCTCGTCGAGTAGGAACCCGAGGGGCTCGCGGGAGGCGCGTCGCGAAGACCGGCTGAGACGCGTGAACGCCCGCGGGGCGAGCTCGGCGCCGCCCGCGTTTGCTCCTTCACCGAGCTCCGCGCCCAGGGGGCGCTCGACGCACGCGCTGGTTTCAGACGCCGAAGGACGGGGGGCGGGGGCGGGGGGAAAGTTTGAAGATCAGTTTCCTGTTGGCCGAGTCGGTCTTACGGCAACACCTGGTAGGTGCTTTCCACTCCTGCCCACAGTGGCCAGTGGGACAAAACCTAAAATAAGTATTTCTAGTTTCTAAGGTCAGCGGAAAGCCAAAGAGCAGCTGTCCCTGCGGCTCAATCCAGAGGAGGAGCAAGGTGCTTTTAAAGCCTTCTTGCCTAAAATCTCAGCCTTGAAACGTACTTAACACGTTTAGGGGATAGTATCAAGAATTGTAAATGATGGATCTGCAGGCTAGATGCCAGCCAAGAGTGCCAGCTGTCTGGACTCTCTTGGGAAGTGCATAGAGGTCTCAGACCATGGTGACTGTTCTGGAAAAATGGGGATGGGCAGGCAGGTCCCTTACACCTGGGCTTCCCCTTGAGACTGTCACCTCCTCAAATCAATCACATCCAAGATTAACAAGGGACCTATCAAGGGTAAGACATCATTCAACATCAGTCTTTTAAAGGTTGTTCTCAAACAAGATTTATTCCTCAGCACCCCTCCCACCCCATCCCCAACCCAATTCACAGTGGAGGACTAAGGAGAATCAGAGCAGGATCCCCCAGGTATAAGAAACACCTTCCAAAGATGTTGCTCTCCTTCCTTACCTCCTTGCTAAATCCCAAGGCCTGAAGCTACACACACTCATGCACACACAAAATCCCACTCCTTTCCCACACCTCTCATTTGACATCTGGGCTCTGAGAAAAGATAAGGTGTTCAGTCTGTTTGAGAACCCTAAAGTGGGGAGATGCCATTACTGCTAACCTTCACACTAAAGTAAGTGACTATGAAACAGGCACCTAGCTCTTTTCCCTTCTCATTGTCAACTATTTTCACTCCCCAGCCTCTACCTTGTCCATCAACCAAGAACATGTTAACACACTCCCACCTGCAGCACATGAAAATGGGCTCTGTCCAGCATCCCTCACCCAGGTGTGGGGGTGTTGGGGAGTGGTCCCTGAGGATCAGCAAAAGGTTAATAGAGGGAAAGAGGATAGAAGAGTTTGGCTTGAGCTCTGATTGGGGAGGCAGAGAGAGGCTGTAGGCTGGCACAGATTTAGAACCAATTACCATTTTTAGTTTTTGTCTCATGATTTTACTAGGGGCAGTCTAACAGATACCCCTTAGAGGGGTCTCTGCTGGTTATAGACACATTCTTGCTAACTGGGCTCATCCTTAAAAGAGGCCCTCCCAAGTTGGGAAGCAGTTCAAGATAAAAGTATTAAAGGAGCTGAACAGGGAGTAAGAATAGCTGGTGCAAGAGCTGGTGGCTCCTGGGACGAATGCCACTGAGCCACTGGTAAAGTGCTACTCTGACATCCCCCATGGAATTATTGCTTCTCCAGAGGAGGAGCAGGGGAAGGAACAGGAACATGGAAATTGGTATGGTATGGTATTGCTTTGCTCGTTGCTTAGCCTGATGGTCAAATGAAGCCAGGGGTTAGCAGCACCAAAGATTACCAGGCAGCTCCAGAAGATTCAGTGAGACCACGAGATATAGAGGCACTCAACCTCCCAGCCAGCTGACCCCATAGCCCAAGGTAATGTAGAAGAGGCCTACCCCCACACTATGTTCACAGTTCTTAAAGTTTCACAAGCAATATTTTGGAGTACTGGAGGTTAGGCCTCAAGAAATGAGGATGGGCTAGGGCAGAGGGAACTGGCCTGCTCTGCAGACCAAAGGACAGGTTTGCTTAGAAAAATACAAATCAAATCATGGCTTAGCAAAAGGAGGATGACAGTGTAACTTCCAGCTGCTGCCTGACTTGGAGCTCTAGGGAGGTGATGAAGGAGGAAGAAAGGGCTCTTCTATCACAGAGGACCCCCAAGCACCCATGCCTAGAAGCAAACAGCAGCACCCCCTCAAAGGGGAACCAATACCCCTGACTACTTTGTTCCCCCGAAGTACCATTCTGAGAAAAGCCTCCCTTGGGAAACACACTCTCACTTCTGTGACTGAACTCAGAAATGGGTGTCTTGCTGGTAGCAGGGGAGTATCCTCTCTTAGCAGGCCTCTGAGCATCAGCCAGGCCACCAGGCATACAAATATAATTCAGGGAGTGGGACCTGGGTTCTTCCCTTGCCCCTTCACCTTAAGTAGGATGAGGAGGAAAAAAAACCTAAACCACAGTGACCCCCCCAAAAGGATTCTCTGCCTCAGTGGCTCCTGGAACTGGCGGGGTCCAGCTGATTCAGCTCTGACTGGTCCAGAAGTTCAAAGTCATCCCCCTCAGCATCAGTGTCCAGGTCTGAACTGGGGGCCCGGAGGAAGCCTCTTGTTGCTCTCCGGGGAGTTGGGCCGGAAGGGCCTGGCTGGGATGACCCTGACAGAGCCAGCTGAATCATGCCCTGGGAGACCAGGCTGGCAAGATTGCTGGTGAGGTTGGATCCCGCAGGCAGGGCACCAAGCAGGAGCTCTGGCAGTGCAGCCTCGTTCTGGCTGGCAGGGGCGGCCTGGGGCTCCTCAGCCCCTGGTGGGGAACGGTACATTAAGCTGGGCATCCCAATGCTGGTATCATCCTCTTCATCCAGGCCAGCAGGATCCACGTTAATGGAAGGAAAGTCTGGAAGGTCTCTGGCAAAGGATTCCTCTGGATCACTGTGACCATCTAGGTCTGGGAGAATACAAGGGTGTCAGACACAGCAACTGCCTGGCCCTCCTGTGCCCCAACCCCATAAGTCAACCTCACATAACCAGATTTATCATCTACCCTGGATATCTAATGGTGAAAACAGACCCATGGCACTGGTCAGCTTTTCCCCACCACTTACAGATTACTGTGCTCTCTACTGGCCAGAGAACTCTCCCTCTCGTTTCACTATGCTCCCCATGAACCTACAACCTGAGGCGACTAAGGAAATGAGGATTCCAAGGAAAGCAGCTTTGCCAGCCTAGATGCAGCCATGCCCCTAAGGCTGCTCTGCCACCTGATCCACTATTCAGAAAACAGGAGAGAAAGGGCATTATCCCCTCTGTCTGGGGAAGCTGAAAGACAACAGTCAGAGCCATTATCAACCCAGGTCCAAGATTCTCACCTTCAGAGCCTTCTGTTAGAGGTGTTTGGCCCCTTGAAAGATTGAATGTGCCATTGTCTGTACAGGAGACTTCAGCGTCCGAGTGCTCAGAGTCTGTGATGGCCAATTCCCTGGCAACAGTAGAATCATCCAGCTTAGGAAAAGAAAAGACCAACAAGCCTGAAGAGATGATGCAATTAAAAACAGATGCAATTCCCCAGTTACAGATTTACTAATTAGCTGGTCCTGAAGGCTGTCCTAAGGCCAACAGTGTAACCTGGTGGGAATGGGGACTTCAGTCAAAAGCTTGATCTCTTTTAGTCTGTTCCCCCAAGGAAAACACCTTATTCATCAACCTTGAGCATAGGAAGGAGTCTTAGAAGTCAACTAGCCACTTACTCTTAAGCAAATAATTGATCCAGAGAATACGTTTTATGGGTGGCCTGTAAGACATACTCACTGCCTGACCAAAGGTGGGCTGGGCTGTTTAAAAGATGATCACATCAGTTCCAGAAGTTCTGCCATGATCGTGGGGGTTAAAAGACATGGGAGAGGTTGTGCTGGTCACCACACTCAAATTGAGATCTATGTACAAAGTCCCCATATAATAGTAACTTCTCTCCTCATAGCTCTTGGGGACAGGGGAAGGGGCAGACATTTAGCCCATAATGAGCTTACTGCCTAAATGTGAGGTAGCAAATGGTAAAAGGGAGCGAAAAAAAAAAAAAAAAACTTGCCAGAGGTGCAGATCCCATACCCAAGATACCTGAGGACAGAAGGCAGCAAGCTCCTCTTCGCTGTCACTTTGGTTGTCCACCGCACGTTCTGGGTGAAGAGCTCTGCGGCGCACTATGCAGAAAGAGCAGGAGGCCTTGTCACCTTCCCTTGAGGGGATACCCCCACCCCTTTTGGACTTTAAAGGCATAAAAGGAGAACATAAGAGAACCAAGCTCTCTGAATATGGCCCTAAGCCAGCCTAACAATGCCACAGGGTGGGTTGCTGAGCCTAAGTGGCAAGGTAAGCTTGTAACACAGGGAAGGAAGATCTCTCTTCCAACAGCTCTCCTTCCACCAGCACCCTTTGTGACCACTCCCTTTTTGTTCTGGTCAGGTGATCGACTACCAGGCTCGTCAACAGCTCTCAGGATCAGTGAGGGCAGACCAAGTCAAGCCGGAAAATGGACACTATCATAGAGAGGGCAAAGGAAGACACCCACCTTAGTTTAATCAGGCTTTTGAGGGCTGATACTATTCAGCTGGCTGCCAGAGGGAACTTGGGCCTTGGTGACCACATGTAGGGCTATTTGAAGGCCAGGGCTTAAGGAAATACCCAATCTAGCCAGACCACAGAAGAGAGGAAAAAGTATGCATGACTGTCATTCCTGTGCTGGAGGATCTCAGGCTAGCATGCTTTGGTTTTTGAGGCAGCAAGTCTGAATCACCTTTGGAAGGCGGCTCTCAGTAGTGAAAAGAGGCCTGGCTTAGGGTTTAAAAGACCTAATCTGCCATTTACTAACTGTGAGCTTCAATTTCCTCAACTGAAAAAGCAAGAAAATACCACCCTCTTCTCAAAGTTGTTATAAAGGTAAAATAAAATGATGTATGGAGAGCAGTTAGTACAGTGCTTGGACACACAGAAAGTGCTTCATAAAAAGCAGCAAACACTAGAAATATCTTCATTGTCTTTTATTCAACTTGGGAGAGCTTTCCTTGGATTTAAAATGGGAGTGTCTAGAATTCCAAGTGGCGAAATTGGTAAGCCTGCACAGATTTCCCTCAAAGAGAATATCACCTTTATCTACCACCCCTCACAGCTCGGTTCTTCCACTTCTGAGGACCTACCCATTATGTCAAACCTACAGGCTTTTCCTTCTCTTCCTTAAATTGCCCAAGTGGAAGGAAGCCTCCCCTTGACACTTACATTGTCTCTCTCTCTGCTTGGACATCATGTAGCCACGGACACTGAAGTCCAGCCGCTGCAGAGCTGGCTTCAGCCATACGTAAGCTCGATCCCACAGTCGGTGGTATACGACAAGGGGCAACATCATGACAGTGACAACTGAGAAGAGTGAGAAACAGTGGCAAAATAGAGAAGGGGTTGTGCAAAACAGTCCTACCTGTCCCCTGGTATTGTGTCCTGAGGGCTTGGACACTTAAGTAGGGAACAGTTCTGCTTAATTCTGTTGGTCACCTTCACTAATTGCCCATACTCCATGATGGGGTTTAGAAGGGCAGACACTTCTGTAGCCATCTACAGGGTGTGCACAGCAGAATATGCTGCTGATACCTGGTGGGTAGAACCAGGCAGTGTGGTCACTTACATATGGGTGTCAGTGAGTCATAAACAAGGCTGAATGGTAACAATGCCTCAGAAATTACACAATAAGTCATGTGAGTTTCTAATATATAATGGCCACAGCCATAATTGCTTAGTTCTTCCAGCCTTAAACTAGCAGAGTTCATGCAAAAGGAACTAAATTCATAAAACTATGCTCCAGGGTGGAAAAAGTACTCAAGAGTAAATGGAACCCAGTAGAGGATCCCTGAAAAGTTATATTCTGTTACATAATACAGACTAAAAATTCCCTCCTTAAATAGGGACAGAGATAGTCCTTTACATTGGTAATACAGTGTATGTTACTGGACCCTGGTCAATTTCTAAAGCTGACTTGGTAAGAAAAGGACTTTATATGTGGGGAGCCTGCTACAGATAAGAAAAAAGATATTTTCATGACAACAGGTCATGAAAATATACAAAAGGTAATTTCCTAGAGAAACAAAATATAAAAGTCCTCTCTCTAGACCCACAGTTACCTGTGGTTGGAAAAGCTATGAGTAGGGTAACATCGCAAGGGAGGTATAGCCATACTTACGCATTAAGTAGGACAGCAGGAGCCCAGGGACGTAGCGGCCCAAGACAGCCAAAAAGGTCAGTATTCCACAGCTCAGCAAGCAGAACTGAGGGAGTCAAGAAACAGTATTAAATTTCTGCTATATGGCAGGGGGCTGGGGTGGGGACAGGAGGAAAGGTGAAGATGTGACTGAATTCTTTATGACTTTTGACTAAAGCATGGGCATGTGAGAATGAAAGATGTGCCTAGGGACCGTTACATCCAGTGGTGATTTTCTTTGGGAAGAAAGGAAGATGTCCACTTCTATTCAAACTCCTTTTCTGTGACTAACCCCATAGGGTTGCACTTTTCATGCTGGAAAACTTGTTTGAATAGGATTTAGCCAAAAATTCTCTCTGAAAGCTAGTGTTGGTAGTGAGTTTTTTGTCAAAGTAAAAATAAAATAAAATAAAAATAAAATACCCCAACAAACTCGCATGTTTAAAATGACAAAGAATGCACACAAGCAAGCTTTCTTTCTCATTTTGGGGCAGGAAGATGGCATAATCTAAATGGCAAGCACCCAAAGAAAGAGTCATCAAGCTCTTGCCTTAGTCCCAGTGACTGGTCAGAAGCTCTTCCCTACAACTTCCCTTTGTTTCTACAAAGATCATGGTCTTTTCTTTCTTGAATGAAAATACAAGGTAAAAGGGCGGTTCCAGTTTAGCATGAACTTAAACTGAGAAGCCAGAAGTGAAAGTGAAAAAGGGAAGTCTTACCTTGCCTGGGTTTTGCTTTTTGAAAAGCAAAAGATTCCTTATGAAAATGGTCCCACTAACCCAGACTTCAGCTACATGATGACAGAGCTCGGGCACGCTGAGCAACCGAGGGTGCACAAAGCCCCAGCTATGGGAGAAAGAAGGGGAGCTGTGAAAGGAGGGTGTTGAGAATTCCCCCCATCTTACTGTATAGGTAGCCAAAGCTTCCAGGTTTAAACAGGGGCTGAGGAGTGGCTTTGGAGATGAAGCATGACTCTCTTCTTGACTCACCAGGTTGAAACTTGAATTTAGGGACTACCAGGGTAAACTTGTTCTGACAACTCCACCCTATGAGCAAGCAGCCTAATCCACATGTGTAAGCCTGCGGCCAGCTCCAAAGCCCTTTGTGCTTAGAAACATCATCCCTGCACTCAAACCATTGCAATTCACTACGATTGCAATCCAGAAATAAAAGTAAAGCACAGTCTGACACCACTGCTGCTGAGGGCAGAGGCAATGGTGAACGTGCCCCCTCGGAAAGAAAATAAAGCAAAACCAAAATAAACCATAGCAGAGAAAATTCCTTGTATCACACATACAGGATGAGTGAACTGCGAAATGAAATCAGGAGCTATAAGACACAAGAGAAATCTTTGGCTTGCTGATGCCAGGAACCTATGTGTTTTCTGATCAGGGAACTTTAAATAGCCAGAGGTCACAGAAAACACTAAATGACCTGGTATAAAAGCCAGGAGACAAATAAAGTAAGTTGCCTCTAGGTTTTCACACTAGGGCTGGAAATGCAGCTAATTCCTTGGCATGTCAAGTTATGGGCCTCGGCTGTGCTTTCCTTTTCAGAAACTTATCTTGTAAATATCAGAGAACACTAGCCATCTCAACATGTTGTTGTTTGAACTTTATGATTTGTTAAAATGATTATCTGGAACAGACTAGGTTCCCAGCTTACACTTTGTCTAAAACATGGGGTTAACAACATATAATCAGAATATTACAAGAGAATCAATCAGAGCAACAAAAAGGGATTTAATTAGTGTTCCATACCTCTCATTGTCTAATGCGTCGGGTCTTGGCGCTACAATATTAAAACAAACACCAGCATTAGTTGGTAGGGAAAACTTAACATGAAAATGTTAGGCTGTTGGTCTGACAGCTCAAGTTTTAATAGGTCTGGGGAAAATAAATAAAAAGAGACTGTATGCTATACTGTCAGAGTTAGGGAACTGCAGACAAGGGAATGATGACTGATGCCTACTCATTTCTCCAGCAGGGTGAGGTGGAAAGGGGAGAGGATCCAAATGCAGCATTAGGGCCCCTTCGAAAGTACTACAGCCCAGGGCCCAGGTACACATGAAAAATGGTCTGTCTCACCCCTCAAGTGTATTTGAGTTGCTCTTACACATCGAGGTACACCAGGACAATGAGACATATAATAACTACTCCAAACCTTTAGAGGGGGAAAAATAAGTGCAGTTTGCTGCCAGCATTAATTTAATTTTACATACACATGCTCTTTGGGGCTGAAGCAAATGTGACTGGTTTTCAATGTGAAAATAAAATATAAAAACTGTTCTTGGAGTTATTTCTAAACAGAACTTATCTCTAATCCTAACATAACAGAAATGTATACATAAATCAGATTCACCAAATGACTCTTCAGTTAACAACAGTTCAAGAATGATGTTAACATCATGCATAGGAATGCTATGTTTTCTAGGATTTGACATTTTCAGCGATCAAGAATTACTATATTTTGTAAATGGAAATACTACTAAAAACAGAATGCTGTCCTAAATAGAATAATGTTATTTGTTTCCAAAGACTATTAATATACTAGAATGATGTGAAAATAATAATAAAAGCGAAATATTTCATGGCAAACTTTGGGGGTAAGGTTAGGACTGTAATCCGTGAGTTATCTCAGGGTTAAACACTGAAGCCACAAGTGTGTCCAGTGAGTATTCTCCGGGAAAATGGGAAATGGGTTAAAAAGAGACCCATTAACTACAATAAATGATGTAGTCTTTTGACAGGTGAATAAACTAGATGATTCCTTGAAGTCTCTGCAAAATAAGATGGGAATGTATTTAAAAGCTGTACACTCTGGTCTGAATATCTTGCCAATACTTCAAAATTAACATGACCAAAGCTTGTATCAACTTTCCTCACTCTTGTTCTCCATTCAAACTGACTCCCCTGTATGGCGTTGCTTGTATCTGTGAATTATAATGCAATTCTACTCTCCTACCTTTAAAATCCCAAAGTCAGCTTTTATCCCTTACTCTTCTACCTCCTATTTATCAGTCTTGATGTGCCTTCCTCTTTCACAGCTCTCCAGGCTATCCACCGTTTCTTTCCACAAACACGTTCCTGACTTCTCCTCACACAAATACCGCCACAGTTTCTTATCAGGCTTCCTTCCTTCTTCCTTTTCTCCTCTTATGTGGTCCTGTAAAATGCTATCAGATCAATCTTTAATATCATCTCAGCATAGAGCTCTAATTTAAAAAATCTTCAATGACTATCCACTACCTAAAGGATAAAGTCTAAACTTCTAAGCCTAATTTTAAAGCCTTATAAAATCTAATCCCAACATATTTTGTTTTATTTCCTAGCCCTCCTTTTTTTTCCTCTTCACTACCATGAAACTGTTTGATTCCCTGTTCTCAGGACATGCTTTGCAGCTTCTGGTTCCTCAAACTAGTCAAACAACTAGTCCCTCTAGAAACACACTTTTTTCTCTACCTATCCAAATATTTTGCTTCATTCAAGGCTTGAACTAGGGCAAAAATATATGACAAACAAATTGATCACAAATTGCACTGTGACATCTCTGGTACTGTTCCATAACAGTCATTTAAGTTTTCTTATGTTTATTTATGTATAATCTTTGAGAAAAGGAACCATATCGTAGAGTACTTTATATGTTATAATGCCTGGCTTAGTACTTTGCAAATTAAACAATTTTTTAAAATCATTTATTATTACTTACGCCTACAGCACCTGGTCTTCCTAGGTGGTCTCCCATCCAAATACTAACCAGGCCCGACCCTGCCTAGCTTCTGAGATCAGACATCGGGCTTGTTCACGGTGGCTTGGCCATAGACCCTAGACCGTGGCTCCACTGGGGCACAAACCCAGGGCCTTCTGCATGTAAAGCAGATGTGCTAACTGCTACACTATGGAACCACGTCTACAAATTAAACAATTTAAAAGAAATCCCTGAGAGGCATATGGATACTGCCTTAGTAAAGAGGTAGTATCCAATGAGGTAAATTTTTTTTAAAAAATTGAGGACTATTTGGACGTGGTTCCATAGTGCAATGATTAATACATCTGTTTTATAAGCAGAAGTTCCTGGGTTCGCACCCCAGTGGAATCACAGTCCATGATCTACAGCCATGCCACCCTGAACAAGCCCTATGTCTGATCTTGGAAGCTAAGCAGGATCAGGCCTGGTTAGTACTTGGATGGAAGACCACCTAAGACCAGGTGCTACAGGCATAAATAATAATATTTAAAAAGAAAAAAAAAAAAACTGAGGACTATTAAGGACTACTTATTCCTTACGCCAATTATGAGGGCAAGAATATCTCAAATAGTGGGTAAAGATTTTCTGAGCTTAAACAATGGGAAGGGCAGAACTTGGTTTCTTCCTTTCTAAAAAACTACACACAGATGGAACAGTAGCCCTTCTAAGCATATCCTAAAGCAAATAATTCGGACATAAAAAGACATTCTCAGTTCCACATATTCCATCATAAACCCCCAAAACTAAAGATAAAAATGATAAGAAAGACCATTTCCAATTCAACTTGTTCTAAATGCTACCAAACTCACCTTTTATTTCAGGCCAGATTTTGTTCTTCCACTGATCTATACACACTATGATCATTGAGCTGAATGCAAGTAAAAACACAAGACGAAGGGATGTCAGTGCAAAGAACCTAGAAAGAAGGAAAAACAAAAGATAGATCATTATCCTATTAGGCTTACTTCAGAAAAGACCATATGTGCACTACAGTCTAGTACTTAAGTACTAGTCATATACTTTGGGGGAAAAAAATCACTCAAACTTTCTGAACTTCTGCTATTTTACCTATGGGCCAGAGATTCCATAAAGGCAGAGAACCAAACGAAATAACATCTTAAAGCCACTTTCAACTTTTAAGGCTGTGATTCTATTAACTTTAGAAAGAAATTCATCCTTGATAATAAGTTATGGTGAAAGCAACACCTTTCTACCAAATTAGACCCAAGTGTAGGGGCAACAAATTGATAGAGAAGCATTAAAGAGTATTTAATTCAATTGACTATCTTTTCGCAAATGAAGGAACTGAGGCCCAAAAAGGTAAAATGACTTCTCAAGGTCACACAGAAAGCAAGCACTGAAGCTACAGCTAAAAGCCAGTTCTCCAGAATTAACAACAATCCTTCTTAAACACTTCCCAAAAGTTGAAGAGGGAACACTTCTTGATTCATTTTATGAAACCAGTATGACCCTAATACCAAAGCCAAAAACACTACAAGAAAACTACAGACCAATATCCCTTACGAGTACAGATGCAAAATATTCAATAAAATACTAGCAAACTAAATTCAGCAGCATATTAAAAGGATTATACACCATGATCAAATCCTGTGATTTATTCCAGGAATGCAAGGGTGGTACAACATACAAAAATCAATAAATGTGTAATGTATCACATTAACAGAATGAAGGAAAAGCTAGTTCTTATTTGAAGGAATCAACCATAAATATTCACAAACAATGTGAGGAATCGCAACAGCGACAGCACATCTGAAAATATTAAAGAATTACTGTTAATTTCTTAAGTGCTATAATGTTATGGAAGTTATGGTTTTCACGTCCCCATCATTTAGAGATACATACTAAAATATTTATGAATAATATGATCTCTGGGATGTGCCAAAATAATACAGTTTGGCAAAAGAAATGGTATGAAAGAAAATGAAACAAGATTGATCGTGAGTTGGTAAGTGCTGAAGTTGGGTGATATAGTAAATGGGATTCTTTATTTATACTATTCTCTCCTATTTGTATTTATTTAAAATCTTTCATGATATTTAAAATAAAAGCTAGTTCTTCAGAGTCTTTCTATTATACCACCCTCTAAGACAGAGCCTTGCAGAGTGTCTATAATCCAGAGCTGGTCCACAATCTTATTCCACTTGTGAGGTGAAATATTTCGTCTCTGAGGAAGTAAGCGCAAAATTGAAAACAAGCATTTAGAAATTTGTATAGCAATTTGACCAAGTAATTCTGAATCTAAGAATACATTTGGGCTTGTACTGTCTGAGCCTTTTAAAACTTAATTTTTCTAATAACTCATTATTGTGTATTTTACAAAAGTATCGATTTATAACAGATGGAGGAAAACAATAACACTAGTCCTCACCACAGATGGGTTTAAGAAACACTGTTCTAAGATCTAGAGAGAAGCAGAATGCATCACCAAAGAGGTGGTTCAGCAGGGCAGTTAGGCATGGCTTATCAAGTTAGACTGGCTTGAGTTTGATTCTCTAAACAGCCACTCTTAGTCATGTGACCTTGAATAAATTAGCTTGACTGCTTTAAGCCTCAGTTTCCTTATCTATATGTGATATTAACAATAAATCTTGTAGGACGGTAGGCATTAAAAACGACATACTTAATCACCTAGAAAAATATCATACTTGATCCTGCTAAAAAAAAAAAAGAACATACAAGGCAACTAATAACAGTGGTTCCCAACCTTTTTGGCACGAGGACATAGTGCTCCTATGAGAATCTAATGCCTGATGATCTGAGGTGGAGCTGAGGTAGTGATGCTGGCACTGGAGGGTGGCTGCAAATACACATGAAGCTTCGCTTGCTTGCCCACCGTTCACCTGCTACTGTGCAGCCCAGTTCCTAACAGGCCACAGACCAGTATACCAGTCTGCCACCTGGAGGTTGGGGACCCCCGACCTAATACATGCCTAACACACAGTTTTATTCAATTTTACAGTGAGAAGTGTTATTAGCAATGATCACAGTAAGATCAAACAAGGGTAAGGACAATCAAGGGCTGGTTATAAGTGACCTCTTTTCAACTCAATATGACCTAATGACTGGACATAATCACAGAACAATACCACGTATAATCTTTATCATGTTTTTAAAAAGTTTTGTCTATTTGTTTACATGAATACACATGGAGGGACTGGCAGAGGAACTTTTTGTCTCTAGACATTTTGTACTTTGTTTGGGGTGGAAAGGATACTGTAATTATACATGTGATTAAAGAATGAGAGCAGCTTAATAGGAATAAGCCTCCAGGCCATTAATCTTCTCTTCAAAGATATTTCATCGACCCAACAAATAAGTAAATTTAAAAAGGCCAAGGATAAGGGCTTCACAGTATCTTGCTCTCCTGTGTTACTGGCTCCATGTCCCAAAAGTAGGATGTGGCATGACCGCTATTTTCTCCAGAGTATTTGATAGGGTTCACTGGGGAGGCCATCCAGACTGTCTACAATCTCCACTTTCATGATTACTAACACAAACATAAACTGGGGTAGGGAAGGATATTAAGCTCTCCTAAAAAGGTCAGTTTTCCAAAGATGATGTCAATAAAAATACTGTTTCTCCAAGACCTGGACATTTTAATAGCCTGTTTCAGCACCCTTTTGCTTCAATTCAATTCCGCAAATATTTGAGTGCCTGTTATAGCCCAGGCCTTATAAGCAATCCAGTTACAAAAATAAATAAGACATGGACCTACTCTGAATTGTATTTACATGTCTGTGTATGTTTGCAATGTAACATGACATGGGGTGATGATAAAGAAAAGGACATCTAAGCTGGGATTTGAAAGCCAAATGGTAAGAAAACAGCAAAAGAATGTAGGGAGGGAAGACATTTAGATGGGGAGAAGAGCCAGCTGGCAAGACATATTTAAGATGACAGGTAGTTTGATAGAACTAAAACATAGTACTGGGAGGCAGGTTGTGAAAGGCATTTTATGACAAGAGTACTGGATTTTATTCTGTAGATGATGGTGAATCAATAAAGAATTTTACAAAAGATGTATTTTCAGAGTCATGAAAGCTAAGATCTTCTTGAACAAGATTAATCCTGGTTCATAAGTCAATTTTAGGACCAGATGTATCCTTTTCCTGAATGAGCCAATGCAGAAACTTCAGAAGAGTTTTTCTGTGATATAAATAACATTTCTTGGGAAAATAATTTCTTCCATATAACCAATTAATTATAACTTAATTAATGGAAAGATCACCTCAAATCATTAGGGCTGACCCCACCAAAGTACTAGACAATTAATATTAATGTTCCCTTGGGAGTCTATCAAATATAAAAAAATATAGATGTGTGTGCTCCTTTCTGGTGTACCAGCCCTCAACACTAAATTTCTGGACAAAAAGGGAATATATATCACAGACAAGTGTGGGAGTCTCATAATTTTGACATTTTATGGAAGTAACCTGAAAGCCCACCTGCAAAAAAAAAAAAACTCTGCAACTATATGCAAGGATAAGACATAGTTGAAGTTAAAATACTTTTGAGACTGGTATAGATTAAGAAATGGAAAAAAAATAAGGAAAGATTCCTGTGGATTAGTTTAGTCCTGCAATGTCTATTCATACTGGCCAAAAAAATTCACTTGCAGCTATAACAGTGTACAAGTATGATAAGACAACATGCAAAACATTTTTCAACAACTAAAATTAGCATGAGAACTTCTCAACTTAGCAAAAACAACTGCAAATGCAGTCAATTCCAGATATTCACATGTGAATTATTTCAATTTGGGGACTGCCCATAGGCCATTACTCCTTCTATCCATTGTGGGTCCACAATCAGTTTTTCCTTAATGATATGATACTCGTTTTTCTTATTTCTAAAGGAAAGCATGTTAATTGAAGACAGTTTGGAAAACATGAGTAATAATTAAAGAAAATAAAAAATAAAATTTGTACATATATGAAAGTCTTGCAAAAAAAATTTTTTTGAAACCTGAATCTGATCAAGCCTCTAAATCCAACTACCAATTTACAGGAATACAGAGCACAGGAACATGTTAAGCTACGGACAGGGATGCAAGCAGCAAAATCCAATCTGTAGGACACTTTACAGGACAAACTGCAGAGGAAAAAACAGAGTAAAAGAGATGCCAAAAAAAAAAAAAAAAAGGCAATCAGTCACAATGTGTGGACTTCATTTGAATCCTAACCCAAACAAACTATTTTTTAAAAAAAAATGACATTTATGACTTACGAAAACTGGAAATTTTAACATGAACTAAAATTAATTTTCTACATGCAATAGTGGTAGTATTTTTTTAAGTCTTTATTTTTCATGGATGCATACTGAAACACAGATTAAATGATATGAAATCTAGAATTTGCCTCAATAAAAAAGATTGAAAAGAACTGGGGTATAGAATACACAAAATTGGCCATGAAAAATGTTTAAAGCTGAGTATATGGTGACAAATGATATTATTCTGTCTACTTATGTATCTGTTTCAAATTTTCCATAAAAAAGTTTTTTAAAATGACCCATTATCCACATATATACCCCAAAATGTGAGCAGAGGTTACAATCTTCATTAAAATAAAATATTCACATAGAAAATCTCCATGGAAGTCTTAGGCATATCTGGTTTAAAACCTCCTTCTTCATTTAACAGTACAAAGATATGCTTTCCTATATCAGAAAATCATTAAAAATTTTTATAAATAATTGCATCATACATATATAAAATTAAGTCTTTTCAACCTTTCCCTAAGGTTGAACTAAGATGTTTCCAATTTTTGATGTAATAAAGTAAAGCTGAACTATGTGTCACTGAGCATAAATCTTTGTCTTATGATTAACTACTTTGAGTGGGATTACTAGGTCAAAAGGCATTAATTTTTTAACAGTTTTACTGAGATACAGTTTGCATACTTTTAAGATTTCACCAGTTTAAATTGTCTAATTCAATGGTTTTTAGTATATTCAGAGTTGTGCACCTATCACCATTATCTAATTTAAAACATTTTCATCACTCCCAAAAGAAACCCATACCCATTTTATCCAGCATCTGAGAAGGTATTACATTCTTAAGTATCTTAATATATGTTGCCCTGAAGAAGCCCAATCCTGTCTGATCTCTGAAGCTAAGCAGGGTTGGGCCTGGTTAGTACTTGGCTGGGAGACCACCTAGGAAGACCAGGTGCTGTAGGTGTAAAAATATGTGTGTGTGTATACATTATGTGTGTGTGTGTATATAACGTATACACACACACACATATGTATATATACATGTTGCCAAAGTACTTTCTAGAAAGGCTGTTTTTCCATATTTTTACCAGAAATATTATCATTTAAAAAAAAACCTAATGAACAGAAATAAGCAATTCTTATTTAATAAGTAATTCTTATTGCACTGCCATTTATAGCAGAACTTTTTATTACTAAAGAGTGAAATTTTATATATCCATCGATTTATTATTATTTCTGTCCTTTTGTATATGGTCATTCCCCTTCATTAGGGACTAAAATCCAATTATGTATTATTCTAAATATTCTTTGGAAAAACAATCTGATGTCTAGAAATTCATGAGAAATTCCAAAACTAATCAAATTTTTGAGGTTAACTATATCATGGATCCTCATTATTGGTACAGGTAAATCAGAGTTTGCTATAAAGTTTATCCTACAATCATAAAAAACAAAATAAAGACCACACTTCTATTTTCAATCAAAGAAGATACTATTTCTGGGTTCCTCTGCTATTACAGAGTAAGCTTGTCTCAGTGGCACTTCAGAACAAAGCATCCCATCCTATAGGGACAGAATGCCCATTATTGTACAGCACTTGCAGTCTGGTTAATGAGCCAGTCACTGGTAAATTAGAATGAAAAAAATTAACCCAACCTATGTCATGTAGTTAGTCAAGGCTTGCACAAAACCAGAAATGAAACCAACTGGCTGCTGTGACCTACCTTATGTTAATGGACAGAAAGCACCCAACCTTATAATTAGGACAGATAAAAACTGATGGCAAAAGAGAGGGGGAAAAAAAAACCAAGGCATCCTTAGGAGTCTTCTTGGAAACAAAAATAAGAATCCTCCAAATATCATCAAAAACATCTGCACAATAGATTTCATCTGAAATTTTATGTATATACATATTTTTTCACAGAACAAATGTCTCTACTTAAATAGGCTCTTCCTTCCATTTCCTATTCCTCACTATTGTTTTTCACTCAAATTCTAACCTTTTAAATCAGAATCGCTATATACCTTTAATCACATCTTGGGTCATTTTTTTATTCAAAGGAGTTTTTTGGGAGGCTGGAGAGAGAACACACCTTGTTTCAATTAGGAAAACAACAGATCGCATAATATCCCCTAGAATATGGTATGGTTAACACAGACTAGTGACTGTAAAAGCAGATCTCAACAAGAATCAGCTTATGGATTTCTCTAAATCAATATCTATAATTTAAAGATCACCTAGAATCATATAATGTTAAAAATTGGAAAACTGGAAAGTAGCTTAGCAGCCATTCAGCTTTCCTTGACCCATTTGCTCCTCACAGAAGGAGGTGCCTGGAGTTCACATGCATTTCCAGGGCTCTTTTGTCCTCCCCCTTATCTCCTAGGTCTGAGTCAAACTAAAAAGTTATTTGAACAGGTTCTTTTCTGATCCTGTCAGGATGCACTTTTGCTGACTCAGATATTCTTCCCCCAAATAACTCATCTACAGGTGGTGTTGAGGTTAATGAAAAAACCAGCAATTGGAAAGGAAAACCTGACATGTCTGTTATTATCCTAGAGATAATAACGTCATCAGTAACCAGAAGCAATATAAGCTAGAAGATCTCTGATACGATGACCATAATTTCTTTAGAATCTAGGGGAGAAAAAAAGAAGCAAAAGCCTTGAATTCTATAGTAGTAAGGCATCTACGTCTATCTCTATCTTTTATGCTTTTTTAAAATTATTATTAAGCTGTAAGAGGACACATTCACAGGTACAGAAAAACTTTCACTGAGAATATAAAACACTGAAAGTTAAAAGCTACCTAAATTCTGCTTTTTTGTATTCCTGTCCAATCTTCTAATACCTCAAAATATATAAAACATCTCAGAGTTAATTCAAATGTATAATGAAAAAAAATATTTCAGATCTGATTTCTCTCTGACCTGAGCCAATGATCCTCCTTCATTTCCTAGACACTTATAATGTCCAAGAATTAAACACTTTTCGACACTCCAAAGTGAAACGTAAACACCCATATTCAATATGATGCTACTGGAATGTGAAGTCTTTCATTCTGAACCTCAAACTACCTTCCAAGAAAGCACATTTCCTAAAACAAACAATCCTGTGAATTCCAATGCTAAACTACCTTAGCTTTGGACTATTAGTCATTCTGTACCCTTCACAGGTATAAGTGAGTCCTCTCCATAACTGGCATACCTAACTCCTCTATAAGTCTCAAGAGTCACGCCCTCATTTTACTATCTCTCCCCCCCAAGTACAGAGTGTGACAGGAATTTAATGAGATTAACTGTGTTCTGGATACACAGCAGGCAAGCTACCAGGAAATGCCAGAGATAAAGACCCATAACAGCAATGCTTGAAGAGACCAAGAGTAGGAAAAGGAGATCTGAGTGAGATTCTAAACATAACATATTAATAAACTTAAGTAAACAACAATTGAGGGCCAGCAAATTAAGGCTAACACTGTAACATTTGAAGACGTGTCTTAGAACAACAGCTCCAGAGAATTCCACTGGCATTCTACTTCAAAAATCTCTTCTAGCAAGGGGCATGTGGAAAGTCCCCTCCGCAAAAATAACAAACATGCTACTGATCAATTTACATTTATAAATCTTTGGTTTATCAGGATTCATTTAAATTTTGACAACGTTTTTATATATATCAGCCAGTCACACTTGGACACAAACTGGTTTATTGAGGACCAACTTTTTTCTCAGAGTACAATCCCAACATAGGGAAAGAAGTTTTGACTGGATGGCTTGGGTTAGGGGTTGGGATGGAGAAGCAGAAGGAAGGGAAGAAAGGTTATGTTGGTAAACACTCCTGAATGAAGTGCTACAACTAAGGGTTTCTGGCAGAGAACAACAGGAGAGAAGTAAGTTACTGGGGATCAAAGAAGAAGCACTACGGAAAAAAGAAGAATGCTGGGGGGAAAAGTTTATCAAGTTAGCTAAAGGCTCTGGAAGCAACAAAAGGCAGACTGCTGTAACAACTTTAACCTGAGTCTCCTTCAAACCGAGAGGGTTAACTTAATAGCTGAACACTGTGTCTTTCCCTTGGAACTATTTATTCTCCAGCTGAGAAAAATTTCTTCCAGAGAAAGAGGATAATAAAGGTTTTTGTTTTTAAACCGAGAACTTTAAAAGGAAAGCTAGTTTTAACAAAACCAAAAAATTTTGCAAGCACATACCTTGTTCTGTTTCAGGCTTATCTAGAAGTGTTATTTCATTAAATAACCTCCCTACACCTCAGTCCCCTGGGAATCTGATCAATAATATGGCCCTCGATCTGCTTGGCAGATCCTGTGACGACCTAAGTCCACTTTAGGTGATAACTGAGAGAAGCAGACACATACAGAGTCTTAGAGTGTATTTATGATCCCACTTTTCCAGCTCAGGAAAATTCACAGAGACTATTAGACGTCCTCAATTTCCTTACCTATGATCCATGACTAAGGATGTCTCTCCCATTCCGTGGGACAGGGAAGAGCTGCAATCCTAAGTGACTTTCAAACGGGTGAAATCTCACAATCTCTACTTCATAATCGTTCTTTAAGAGCTTACAACTTTCTCTCAAGTTGCAGTTTTGGAGGCCCTCCCTGACGCTCAGTTCCCTGAGTGGGCGAAAGGATATCTAACGTGCTAATTATTCTAAAGCAGATCGCTCAGGCTAGTTTTCTTACCACACCGAGGTGTTTTCGAGACCTCACGCAACTCCCCCAATAATAACTGCCAGAACCTCTGGAGACAGCCCTCGAACCACACTGGAGCACAACAGAGAACGGAGGGGACGGCCCTGAAGGCTAAAATGAGGCGCCCTCGCTCGCCGCCAGCGGCTCAAGACGTAACCCAATCCACTCCCGCCGGATGCGCGGGGCGAGGGTGCGGGCAGGTCAAGTAGGGAAGACAAGTGAAGGCGGCCCCGCGGAGAACTGCGCTGCGAAAGCCTGCAGGCGGGATGAGGTGGAAGGAAGCGAGGCAAAACCAGGCAGGTACAGAAGGAGCCAGCGCCACGAAGAACACGGGAGGTGAGGGGTACAGCCCTAGAGAAACCTGATGCATGTGCGCCCCGGAGCGTTTCCGAGGGTCCAGTTTCTCACCAGAAAGCCGCGTTCAGCCCCACACACCACAGGGCGCTCCTGGCTGGCCGCTCCCACACCAGGGTTGCCTGCACCCGGCTCAACAGAGGCTCGTAAGGGCCCAGCACCTCCACCAGGGCCTGCTGCGCCGCCTCAACCTGCTGGTCCCGCTCCAAGGAGCCTGACATGGCGCCGCGGCCCCTGAGAGGTGGCCCCGAAGCTGGGCCCGGGGCCGCGGCCAGCCCCTCGGCCTCAGCCATCGCCCCCCGCCAGCCACCACATCCGGGGCCGCGGCCCGACAGTCACAATAACACCGACTGCGCAGACGCGCGATTCGGCCCGGGGGTGCGCACTGCGCCTGCGCGGGGGCGCCGGCGCGCGTCCACCCGGAAGAGAGAACGCGACGTCAAAGGACGTGCCGCTCCCCGGAGTCTGAGCGCGGCGCCGGGGCGCGCGCACGCGCAGTCCGCACGCCTGCGGTCACGTGGCTGAGGCCGCGCCGTCGCCGCGACCCGCTTCTCTTCGGGGGGGGAGGGCGTCCGCGGGCGGGGCGGGTCGTCGGCGCCTGCGCCGTGGGCCGAGCGGCGGGAGAGGCTGCTGTGCGTGCCGCCGGCGGCGGGTGCGGAGCGATGCCGCGCGAAATCATCACCCTCCAGCTGGGCCAGTGCGGCAATCAGAGTGAGCAGACCTGCGGCCCCCGCCACCCGCCACGCTCCTTAGACGCGAGGGGGTCTCGCTGCGCGATCCTGGACTCGCATCTGCCCCTCCCGACAAGCGGGTCATCCCCTGACCTAGTGGCCGGTTTGCTCGACCCCGAGAGGCAGGCGGCTCGCCCAGTCGCTGCCCCCATAGCTCTTTCCTTTGTTTTGGGAGATTCCTGACTTCCTATGCCTGGACCCAGGCGCTCGGTCCCCAGCTCCTAGTTGGAAGCTGCCCAGACCCAGATATCTTCTTTCTCCTCGCTCCGTCCCTCCCCCCGCAGTTGGGTTCGAGTTCTGGAAACAGCTGTGCGCCGAGCATGGGATCAGCCCCGAGGGCATCGTGGAGGAATTCGCCACCGAGGGCACTGACCGCAAGGACGTCTTTTTCTACCAGGTGCTGCTCCCAGCGACTGGGCCAGGGTTGGCAGTGGCCCAGGGGGCCTGAAGGGAAGGGCAGGGCAGAGGCTCGGTACAGGGAAGCTTGCTAGGCAGAGGAGCCAGGGCGGCCTGCTTAAGGAGGGTGGGCAGGTAGGAGCCAGAGTTGGGCGGAAGGAGGACTGGGCTGGCCTTTGCTGACTAGGTTTCCTCCTGACTCTGTTGGCAGGCGGATGATGAGCACTACATCCCCAGGGCCGTGCTGCTGGACCTGGAGCCCCGCGTCATCCACTCCATCCTCAACTCCCCTTATGCCAAGCTCTACAACCCAGAGAACATCTACCTGTCCGAGCATGGAGGAGGAGCTGGCAACAACTGGGCCAGTGGATTCTCCCAGGTCGTTTGCTGTTCCCCTGGCAGGACCTGCAAGGCTCTTCCTGTGTGGGGGCAGGACCTGCAAGGCTCTTCCTGTGTGGGGACAGGCCCTATGACTTCCCAGAGAGAGATGAAATCAGAGGTGTATGAATGGGAAAGGGAGAGCGAGAGACCTGACTGAGAGGAGTTTTTTTCTCTAAGTCAACTATGTCATGTTGTTAAGAGTCTACACTAGCTAGTGTTGTGTGCTAGGCATACTAAGTAATTTTCACTCATTTAAACCTCCCAACAACTCTAGGGGTAGGTACTACAGGTCCATAGACTCATATCTGCTTTTCCAGAATCCAAAAAACTCTGAAAGTATAAGATAATTTATAACTCATTTAGCAATGAAACCAAATCTCAATGGAGACAGGCTGTTATCATTTACATCCAGTTTATTGTCATTACTCATACCTTTCTTTGCAGAAATATTAACGTATTTGATTAGCACACCTCAGACCCCCCCCACTAAAGTTTCACTTAACGTACAATATATGTACCGTATTACTTTTCTAGACTCTGAAATATTTGATTCCAAATCATAGGCCCTAAGAATTTTAGATAAGGGTATGTGGACCTGTATTATTACCTTCATTAAACTGAAGTAGAGGGAGATTAGGTAACCTGCTCAGGGTCACTTGGCTAAATAGAACGAGAGCTAATAATGAACCCAGGCGGTCTGGATGTAGAGTGCCTGCTCCTAACCACTGTTATATTGCTCAATACAAATAAAAGCAGGGCCTTTTTGCTCCAGAAAAGAACTTGTAGGTGCTATAAGAACTAAGAGTGGCTGTTGTGAGGTCTTTTTTCCCATGGTCCTGTCCCACTCTGACTCCATGTCTGTACAGGGAGAGAAGATCCATGAGGACATTTTTGACATCATAGACCGGGAGGCAGATGGCAGTGACAGTCTAGAGGTGAGTGTCTCAGGAATGCTGTTGGTAACTGACATAGGGAAGGCTTGGCAATACCCTCTAGAAACAACCTGTTAGGTGCAAGACCCACCTGTGTACCCTTTGCACTGGACAGAAGCCACCAGACCTTAATGGAAATAAGACAATCTCCTAAGCTCTGGGCAGGGGGAGTGGAGGAGAGGTCTCAGAAAGATAGGAGTCCAGGAAATTGTGGGATGGGTACAGTGTGAAATCCTGCCACTAGATACCTAGACACTGACTGCTCCTTTCCCATTTAGGGCTTCGTTCTGTGTCACTCCATTGCAGGGGGAACAGGCTCTGGCCTGGGCTCCTACCTCTTAGAACGGCTAAATGACAGGTATGGACTTGGTTTCTCAAGTAACTGGGAGTCTTTCCAGATATACCTCCCTAGTCACTAGAGCCAAAAAGGGCCCTTCTGCCTCATCTTATAGTGAGGAACGTCAATATATGAACTGAGAACCTGATCCACTCTCAGGGCTTGGAACCAGAGCCTAAAATCTAGGCTCTAGAAAAAGAGATGAAGGTTCAGGGAGTTTGGATGGTTTGGAGTTAGAACCTTAGATTCTAAGATGTCTCTCTGCCTTTAGGAAAAGTTACAAACTTCCAAAAGTCAAGTCTCCTTTCTCTGCTGATGCTGTGGCCCACACCAGTTTCCCTATACAGATTTAGCTGCTTCCAAACAGTTGTTGGGAGCTCCGTATTTATCAAGCCTTCAGTCTGTTACCCTAACCTTCTCTCACTCCCACCAGGTACCCCAAGAAGCTGGTGCAGACATACTCAGTTTTTCCCAACCAGGATGAGATGAGCGATGTAGTCGTCCAGCCCTACAACTCATTGCTCACGCTCAAGAGGCTGACCCAGAACGCAGACTGTGTGGTGAGTACTGGATACCTTTTCCTACTCCCAAATCCCGTCTGTCTCATCATTTTTCAGGCATTTAAAAATTCCATTTTGAAGTCTCTTGGGCCACAGTTCTATGTAAATGCCTTTTGGGTGGGTCTTTCTGGCTATGAGGCTTAAGGGAAATTAAGCTTAAGAGTCAAGGCTCAGGCAAAGCTCCTGTTCTTTCTAGTCCCCAAAATCTGTCACATTCTTCTGTCTGCCCAGGTGGTGCTGGACAACACAGCTCTGAACCGGATCGCTACTGACCGCCTGCACATCCAGAACCCATCCTTCTCCCAGATCAACCAGCTGGTGAGCCCCTATTCCTGGACTCCTTTGAACTGGAACCCCTCCTTGCTGCAGTGCCATCTGGGGACGGGAGGCCTCCCCAAGAAAGATGCATGACGTGGCACCCCTGTCCCCAGGTGTCCACCATCATGTCAGCCAGCACCACCACCCTGCGCTACCCCGGCTACATGAACAACGATCTCATCGGCCTCATCGCCTCGCTCATTCCCACACCGCGGCTCCACTTCCTCATGACCGGCTACACCCCCCTCACCACAGACCAGTCGGTAGGAGCAGCCCTCAGTGTCCCAGTCAGGGCTAACCCTGGGCCCAGTAGGCCCCAAGCGAGCCTTGCTCTCCTCTCTGCTGCCCCAGGACCTGCCCTTTGTGGCCCCCAGAGGCTCTGTGCTCAGGGACTGGCACCAATTGTGTGACTTCTGTGTTGACTTGCTGTCCTCCTCCCTTGCCCTGGCTCCCTGCAGGGCCTGGGATGTGCGGGTCTGCTTATGCTCCTGCACAGCGGCACGAGTTTGCTGAGCTGAGCAGGGCTAAGATTCCTGATCTCACAGCAGAGGCTCAGTATAGACCTGAATCTAAAGACACTCCCCCAAGAGACCATACTGCTGCGGGTCTGGAGGGGAACATGGGTTGCCTACTCTTCTGTCCATGCATCTCTGGACTGTGCCCTGAGTGCCGGCTTGGTCCCCGTGGCCTACTGTCCCCTCAGGTGGCCAGCGTGAGGAAGACCACGGTCCTGGACGTCATGAGGCGGCTGCTGCAGCCCAAGAACGTGATGGTGTCCACTGGCCGGGATCGCCAGACCAACCACTGCTACATCGCCATCCTCAACATCATCCAGGGGGAGGTGGACCCCACTCAGGTAGGTGAGGCCCCTTCTTTCCAGTCCTGGAACCCGCAGGGGTAGAGGAGAAGTGACCACCACCATTCCTGTGCCCACCCCAGGTCCACAAGAGCCTGCAGAGGATCCGGGAACGGAAGTTGGCCAACTTCATCCCCTGGGGCCCAGCCAGCATCCAGGTGGCCCTGTCGAGGAAGTCTCCTTACCTGCCCTCTGCCCACCGAGTCAGCGGGCTCATGATGGCCAACCACACCAGCATCTCTTCGGTGAGGCTCACAGTTTGCACCTATTTTCCCATAATTTTCCTGGTTGTGCGCCACCCCTCTGTACCCATGCTGCTTTGCTTCTGGCTTTTTTACTGTGGAGCTAGCTCAGCCTTAGTTCCCTGGCTCTCAGAGCCATTTTAATCCTTGAAGTTCTTTGTGACCCCTGCTTTCTGTACACCTCAAGCTCTTCGAGCGGACCTGTCGCCAGTATGACAAGCTGCGGAAGCGGGAAGCCTTCCTGGAGCAGTTCCGCAAGGAAGACATCTTCAAGGAGAACTTTGACGAACTGGACACATCCAGGGAGATTGTGCAGCAGCTCATAGACGAGTACCATGCAGCCACGCGGCCAGACTACATCTCCTGGGGCACCCAGGAGCAGTGAGTCCCCAGGAGCAAGACCCTCATCTGCCTTACTGGTTGGCCCAGGCCTGGCCTGACTGACCTCCCCTCAGAGCACAGGGACCTCGCTCATCTCTTTCTCATCAACACACCTACACGAACTCTCTGTTGTACTGGGGACCTGTTTATTTCTCTTTTCATAAGACTATTTATGTTTAATAAAGCACTGGATATTAATCAGGCATTGGTCTCTGAAATCTTGGATAACTGGGAAAGAGGAATGCCTGTTTTTTCTCCATTACTAACAGGGTCTTCTTCCCCCACTTGCAGCATCTTCAATTCTGAGCAAACACCTCCCCTAGCTTTTCTTTCTGCCTTGTTTTGAAGAACATGGGTGTGGTAGACACTCTTGAGAAACTTGCAGGGTAAAAAGACCCACAGATGGCTCTCTATTTGACACTCCAGTCCCAGTACCCTCTCACCCCTCCCTGTATCAGATACCCATTCCACTGGTTTCACATTCTCACCTCAGAGTGTCTTATTAATCATCAGGTCAACAGGCCTGTGGTCACTCCACCTTCAACCTTCCAGGCCTCAGGCAAGCAATAGACTCGGCACAAGTGCCTTTAATCTTCATGTAGGTAAGGCAGTGCCCAAGAGCCAGTCAAGGAGAGCCCAGGTCAGGCAGCTGGAGTCAGGAGACCAAACCAAAAGCCTAGGCTCTAAGGGCTAAAAATGCAACCGTCACTAAGGCACCATGATGCTGTTCTCCGATGGCCTCTGGTTACATAAAGGACCAATGCCTTCCACTTCCAGTGGAAGATTGCGGGGAAGTAGTAAATAGGTAGAAGCTTAAATCTGAAAGATCAAAGGGGCAAAGCAGGTTGTCCCTAGACTGGTGGACTGTCAGGGTCCATCTCAGGTCCTCATATACCGTAAAGGTGAGGATTGTAGTAGTATTAGCTAACGTGCATGTGGGCACTGTGCTAAGTACTTCACATTATTTTGTTTATTCCTCGTGACAACCCACTGAAGTGGTAGATATTATTAATCCTATTTTTTTAATGAGGAAATTGGTTAATTTATCAAGTCACCCAGCTCATAAATGGCAGAGTGAAAATTTTACCTAACTGGCATCAGTGTTCCTAAACGTGCATCCTACCTTTTGTGATATCTTACTAGGCTGGTATAAAATCATCCTATTTCTGAAGTCTTTTGGAGCCTCTGGATAGACCCATGGTTGTCAGAGGATGTGGGGACCTTGAATACCTGTGCATATAGGGTAAATACAATCTGGGGGAGGTGGGTGTCAGCCTCCACTGGTATACCTGCAAAGTGTTCCCATCACCCAGGTCAAAGTAGCTGGGGACCTGTTGTTTTGTCTTCTTACCCTCATGACCCCAGGCTGTCTGGGGCCAAAGCCAGAGGGTCAAGCCCTGTGCATGAGGGATTGGGGTTGGCAGAGCTCAGCATGCAGATGAAGCACACCAGCCCTAGAAGGCATCTGCAGCTCCCTATAGAGGCTGAAGAGTACCTAGGAACTTTGGACAAATTAAGACTTTTTCCCTCTTGCTCACTATTGGCCTGGGGAAACGCTTTTCCTTCTATAAACCTATTGATCTTTAATAAAGCTCTGGAGGTGAACAGAGTAAACAACATACAGGCCGATCCTCATGAACAAAAGGAATCCTCACAAGATTGCTGGGCAGAGAAGAGGCAGTCAGAAACCAGGCCCTGGGCTGGCTGAAGGGTGACAGGAAGGCCAGAAGCCTGTTAACTACAGTAGTCAAACCACGAGCCTGTCACTATCAGTTGCCAGTGTCTGTAGGAAGCTGCCTTGGGAAATCCAGTCTGGTAGATGTCAATCATCTATTCTCCCAGAACAGAGTAAGATAACTTCAGGGAAAACCAGCACGCACCTACTTAGTCCCTTGGCTCTACCTCTGAGCCATGTACCACTGGGTACCTTGTCTTGCTCCTCCTCCTTTATCAAATGTGCCTCTGGGGCATTTGCATGAGCAGGGGATCATGAGCCAGCAGATGCCACAAGACTGCTCTCTGTGAGTGGCTTGCTGGCACACCTCCAGGCTATAAGCGATGCCAGGGCCCTCCTTTGTAGTATCCAGTTAAAGCATATGGAGCCCCAGGCATAGGAAACACCTAGTTAGTCCAAAGTAAAAGTTTTGTGTGAATAGTTGTATAGTCCCCAACACAGAGAAGTAAACACCCTGCACAGGTGGGCCTCCCTGGGAGGGAGAACTAACTGGGTCTGCAAAGTTGCTTCTATTTTCTGACTGCTGAGTGTCAGGCATTTTAAGCACAGGCAAACACCTCAATGCCAGCTTCAGGGCCAAGCCCCACCTCCAAAGCTATTTCCAGATTACCCATCACTCCACACCAGCGCAGCCCCTCCCTGTACTTGGCCAGCGGCAAACCCCAAAGCATGTCAACTAGAGGGCAGTGAGGAGGCCAGGTGGAAAGGGAGGGAGGCCTCCGGGAATCAGGGCAGCAGGTGGTGCTGGTGGTAAGAAATCCCTGTGGTCGGAGAGAATGAAAGCCACAGAAGTTAACAGTCCCTTATGAGAGACAAGAGCTGCTGTGGAAAAGCTGGAGAGAAAACAGAATACTCAATCTGAAACAGGGACCTCTTTTTGACTAAACAAAGAAGAGAAAACAAACCACTTGAAGGTGATGTTCCCAGAACATCAGTGTGACGTGACCCCAGGATCCCTCAAACATGCATAAGACAGAGATCTAGCAGTAGGAAGCACATAACCCAAAACAGAGTGGTGTAAACAAATCTAAAACTGAAGGATTGTAACTTTAGAAAGTGGATTGAGGTGAGGCTAGTAAGTGGTCTTCTCCATCTGGAAGGAGATGCTTAGAAGGAGGTGCAATGGCTGCCAAATATATGATGGGCTGGCCACTGTAAGAGGGAAGGGACTCGATGTGTCAATCCGTTCACTGGAAGAAGTTCCACACAATCTATCACAACAGTGTGTTCTCAATAAATATTTCTTGAATGTTCACAAGAACGAGAGGCTGTGGGAGGCCAGTCACACAGAGAAATGATTGTTTGATGGCCTTGAATTCTGAGGGAAAGTTTCCCAAGTGGAGATGTAAGAGAAGGTCGAGGGACTAGCACACACAGAGGCCCGGGCTGGGTAGGGAAATGGGAGGTAGAGTTCACTTCTCCTCTGCAGCTCAACCACCTGCTTCCCATCATCTAGAGTGAGGGAGCTGACACCTGTCAGTCGGGGCCACCAGGGGCCACCTGGGAACAAGGGAAAGCTACAGGTAGAGAAAGGGGGTTTGGCCCAACCCAGCCACAACAGAAGGCTTCACAGAGATAAGCCAGCAGGGCCTTGTAGGCACGGGAGCAGTTAATGCACTGACACCCACAGGGGAAAGCATGGTAGGCAAAGGGAAGCACCTGAGAGAGGAAGGAGGCCTAAAGACAGGACCGTGGTTTCTGGAAACTGCAAAGACTCAGAAGGTGAATTTAGGGGAGCAACAGGAAATGAGGTCAGACCACACAGGTCATGCAGGGCCTTTTAGGCCATGTAGAGTTTGGATTTTATTCTCTGAGCAAAAGGGAACCCCTGAAAGTTAGCTAGGACACTCCAGCCACCAACCTGCTCTTTCTGGACTTTTCCCCTCAAATGATATCCCCTTTTTTTCTATTCCCTCCTGTTCCCTAAATTTCTGCAACCAATACTTGGAAGACTCTGATATCACAGCTCTTGTCTGTCTTGACATTCCTTTCTGAGGTTTCCACTCCTGCTTAGATGCTGTTGCTGGCATGCTGACAACCTGCTCTTTATCATTTTTCCCCAGGAGCTCTGGCCTGCCCTGCCCTGCTCAAGCTGCCCCAGACCAGCTCTGTTCAGTAGACTGCCCCATTTCCTCCCCTCCCTCCCCCTTCCTGACCAGGCACAGACAGGGCCTCCTCCCCATGCTCAACCAAAACACTCCCCTTTCTGTCTCCAGTCCACCAGATACATAATTTCACATTATTTTTGTGTGATGATTAGTGTTAGTGTTATAATTACTTTGATTATGTAATTTTTTTTTTCGATACTCTCAAGTACAACCTCATGTATTCTGTAGAATGCTTAGGCATCCTTGTGGTTAATTCTAAAATATATTAAGATGGTTTTTGTTTTTGAAAGTTGTGAAGACATGTGGATATGAAACTTGGACATTCTCTATCTGTTAAAAATAAAAATATAAAGGGAAAATTAGGGCTCACACCTATAACTAAAGACTTTAAAAAAAATAATGATAGATTTTCAGGAAAACAGAAAGAAATGTATGAGAGGTCTCCCTTCACCTAGCCTCCCCTGATGTTAACATCTTGCATAACTGAAGTTGACTATCAAAACCAGGAAGATGACATTGGCACAATCCACAAAGCATATGCAGACTTCACCCGTTATATATAGTGTACTCATTTGTGCATGAGTAATTATACAATTTTATCATATACATACCTTTCTTAAACTCCCTCCATAATCAAGAGACTTAATTGCACCATCTCATGGCTCTCTTGTGCCAACATTTTATATCCACATTTGGAGAAAACACAGCAAAATAATTATCAATTGATATTTGGATTGTGAATTTTTATTTTCTTTTAAAATTTTTCAGTCTTTTCCATTTTTCTTCAGTAAAAATACATTACTTTTATGAGAAAAATATCTGGAAGAAATGTATAACATATACCATAATATTTATAAGCGCATGCTCCAACCACTTCAAATTGGTAAAAGATCTGGTAAATTTTAACTTATTAATTTAAAGTTTACTCTTAGATCAAAATAATTCCCATTCCATGGGTAAAATTTTTTCCATGTCCTACAGAGCAATTTAAAAGGAAAACATCCAACCATTGTTCATAATTCTATCTTAGTCTGCCCTTAAAGTTAAATCGAACAAGGTAAAAGGACATTGTCCTGGTTATTTATTGCTGCATAAAAATTCATCAAAAAACATAGAGACATACTGACTTATTGTTTCTCTTGATTCTGTGACTTTATTGGGCAGTTCTGCTGGTCTCGTCTGGCTTGCTTGGGCTATTATAGATGGCTAGAATGAGTAGGCGGTCCAAGTTGGCCTCATTAACATGTGTGGCGATTGGTGCTGGGTAGGGAGCCTCAGGTCTCCTCCTCATGACCTTCCAATCTCCAGTTGACTAGATTCACTTCCTTACATAGGGGTCCAGGACAGTGTTCCAAGAGGGTACACCCCACTTACCCTCATGTGCTTGTATCATGCACACGGGCCAAAGCAAGTCTCATGGCCAAGCACAGAGTCAATAAGGGAGAAGCTATATAAGGACATGAATATTGGGAGGCAGGATTCATTAGGGGCCATCAATGCGACCATCTACTACAGATATGAAGGCTTGCTCCTTTGTAAGAATTTAAATATTGGTAAAATAAAATACTGCTTTGGGGCCAATGGTCTGGTTTAGTAAGGCAATTATGAGGTAATTTCTAATCTGCATATAACTGTGATTCAATCAAAATAGTAGAAAAGGCCAACTTCTTCATAACTAATTTAGGAACTAGTGCTCTATAAAGTGAGTTGCATAACATAGTTAAATAATCAATTCGACATTACATTTGTTTTTACATCATGGCCTAAACTTCATAAATCTATTTCCATATGTAGAAAATATATAGGTAAAAAATTCTCTTTTCTTAATATTCCCTAAACATGTTAGCTTTTTATTTAAAAAAAATATATATATATATATATTATTTTTAAAAATTTGTGAAAATTCTAATTTCTAAAAGTTCTACATTAAACCAACTTGTACCTCAGAACTAATTTCTTCAAATAAGGAAAATGTGAAAATAGAAATGTTTTAAAATTATTTTAATGGATATGTTTCTTTCACTATAAACAGAATCGATACGTTATACAACTAATTTTAATTCTGTGGTCCCCTTAAAGCCTGACTGATCCAATGGCTTCCAAAAGTATACAGCACGTAGATGAATAAGACTCAAGATCAAATGTTTCAGCTGATCTTGAGAATACTGTAGTTTCTCAGACACCTGCAATGATGCCTGTTCCATCACCTGGAAGATGCTCCCTCTAGAAGAACCCGCCCACCCATTTCTGTGCCACACCTCTCCATGACTCTCCTCATTCCAACCGCACTGGGCTTTGTTCACATCCTTCAATCAGTCACACTCTGGTGTCCCAGCCTTCACCACGTGTCTCCTCCTCTGAAATCTCTCCTCCCCACACCATTCCTTCACCTAGCTGGCTCCTGACTCATCCTCCAGGTCACGTAGGTGTCACTTCTAAAAGACTTCTAGCTTCCCTATATATGTTCCACCAGTACTTTTCCCTGTACTTTTTCTGCCATAAATGTCACAACACTTTATTATTTTATGCTTTGTTTTTTTTTCTCCCTGAAGGCAAGGACTGACCTGTTCACTGTTATATTTCTAGTGTCTGACCCATGATGGACACTCAGAAATATCCCTCAAATGAATGTAAATACCAGTCAGAAAGAAAATGAAAGAAGGCACTCTGATTGCCAAGTTCAGGAACTCAAGATTATGCACTTTATTCACAGGTGGGCCCATTCAGTCTTGACTCATAGTCTACTTTTATTTTAAACAAAAGTCTGGTCTATTTAGGTGTATGAATTTCTAGACCAAAACAAATTTGAAAGGAGAAAGGAGAGGACTACTGAGGACTTTAAAAGCAGTGAGGGCCAGCACTATCACCCAGATAAGTAGAGAAGAGATGAAAAATTATAAAAAGCAATAAGGAAGGGGCCAGTTGGCTTAGGGGTGAACATACCTCTAAAGGAGTCTGTGGGTCCAGATACAAAGGCTAGTGTTCACGCTCATGCCTCAGGTCAACAAGAAGACTTTATTTCATTCAGTATATTCCATTTAAGAAACAAGCGAAGTATACATTTGACAAATATTCCCATCAAAAATAATTTTTAAATGTTTTAAGTTATGAGATCTAGAGAGATAAGCCTGGTTAATCCAGAAAATTCACTTATCTACATGGAAATTTTTTTTCTGGTAAAAGTGGAACAATGATAAAAACAATAAAATAAATGAAGGGCTACCGCTTTTCCACTGAAACGAGGGAGTAAACTTCCTTGGGGTTACCTGTACTCTGTTCCTGACAATTACCCCATTATGCTTCAATTAATGGTTCACTTCCCTGTCTTCCCTGCTGGCCTATGCATTTCTGTGGACTGGGACTGTGTCTTTTATCTCTGCATCCCTGATATCTGCTGTAAGTCCTAACACATTACAGCTATTCAACAAACATTGGTTGAACAAATGAAAGAATGATGTCAAGGCCTTAGCTTCTACTCCCTGCCTTTCCTTTAATAAGACGAAAGACTTGCTACACAATCAGACAATTGTGGACCCCACGATAAATTCCGTGTATTCACCATTAGCCTGTAGATTAGAAATATTGTGATTTTAATCCTAAACCGTTTATTAAGAGAAGGGAAAAGAAGGGAAGAGATGTAATTTGTGCAACTTTAGAAATGAATTTTTTTCGATTCCTTTTATGCATGATATAAGAAAAGATATATTCCAGGATTTTTACACTGAATAGCGTATGGTATCAGAAAACAAATGGCTTGATGTAGCTGAATTTCTGATATTTGATCCTTTTGAAATTTTCCCAGTGGGTGCATTATACAAGGTGCTACTAACTCCTGAATGGAAACAAACTAGTGACTACAAGTATTTTACTTCCTACCAGATCAAATAATAGCCATAAATCATGAACTGGATCTATAGACAGCTGCACCAAATGGGGCTATCAGAGGAAGGCAGAGCACTTCCAAGGCTGGACCTGTAAAGTAAGTTGGAAAAAGGGGGCAGTCAGAACGGGCTAAGCTGGAAGGTCTCCCACAGGGTAAAACAAAATTGCCAACTGGATATGGTCCTCTAAAACAACTTTGTAATGACTTGCCTTGCTCAAGGAGCATAGCCACGGTCAAGAGAAGGCTGGAAGGAGGTGATAAGGAGGAAGAAAGCCTTAGGTATCACCAAAGTGCAGCTGAACCAATGAGGAGAACAGCCTCACGTCTCACTCCAGTCTTAAAAAGAATTTATCTTCCGTTCCTTAATCAACAGTCCCTCCTGAGAATCCCCACTCCCTGTATGTCCCATCCTTCTCCTGAACCGAGAACTGCTCCCCAAAACTTTTTCTTGCCCACTTAGGTTACAGGTTTAGAAATGGTACTACTCTGAGTATCTCATCAACCTGGCCCCCAAGGCTGGAAAAGAATCATAGAGAGCATTGCCACAGGGATAGTATGAAAATAATAATAATACTAAAACAACCTGAAGTTCATGAAAAGGATGAAGCAGAAATGAAAATAACAGAGTTTAGGTCAAGGGACTAAGGAAGGCCAGACTACTACTTCTACTCCTAGGCCTTAACCATAGGCAACACAACGAGATGATTCCCCCACCCAGAGCCAGGGAGTGACCTTAACTGAAGTTGTGTAGCCCCCTGGAAATCCTTGTGACCTAGTCCTCTCATGGATTGTAAACAGATCAGTCCCAAGGACACTATAATACTCTGCTCTGGTGTTCAATTGTGTTCAAAGATCTCCCCACAGTGACTGTTCAAACCCAACAGGCTATGTTCCTTTGGACACACAGTATTTATTTCTCTGTATGCACTGTCATTGTCCCCTGCTCATTCAGCAAGTTCCTCGCCACTACCTCTAACCCATATGTTGTCAGGTAACTAATATTATCAGGTGATGCAGCAGCTGCTAATCCATAGGCCCTGAGCCACCAAACTGATCATTACTTCTCTGCCATACTCCATTCATTTATAACCCAGCTGTGAGAACAAGGCTCCTATAAATACACGCATTCCTTCTGCTTGCCCTATGTCAATAGTTCTTAACCTTTGTTGATTCATGGATCTCTTTGAGAATCTGCTATGAACTTCCCCAGAAAAAAATAAACATATGGATTTGAAAAGAATTTCAAGGGGTTCCTGACTCATCCTTCAGACCTCACCCCAATGCTAACAATTCCTGAAGCAAGAATTGATGGCATTTCTAAAGAAGGAGGCAGTCAGAAGAGTGACAGATTAAGCTTGATTCTTTCCTACTTGTTCTCCATATGCATAAAAGCCTACAGCGGATTTGAGAACAAAAGCCAGCCATGTGCTGTCCCCACCTGTCCACCTGGCTCAGGCAGCAGGCTCATAATGCCCAATAGAGACAGGACATATACCTCCCCCAGACACAAAATACCCCATCTATGGATCTAGCCCAGACCTTACACACCTTTCCCTTTGGCCATTCAGACAAACCAGGTGACTCTGGTGCTCATCTTGTCACCTTGAACTAGTAGATGAAAAGGACTTCTGCTAGGTCAGTTGGGCCACACCTTCTCTATGTTTACTTCTTCTCCCTTTACATCTCTGTCTCTGTCTCTCTTAACACACACACACACACATACACACACACATGCACACACATGCACACATACACACACAGTCCGGTTGCACTCATAATAGCCAGTGTCAGTATCCTGAGCCTGGAGAAGACCACCTGGAGCAAATCTCCAGGTCAAACTGCTGAACTCAGTGATGACTGCCATCTGGCCACTAGCCACCAGGCCAGATTATATTTCCTGAGTCACTAGGACCTCCTCAAAAACCACAGACTTCACTGAAATGGTTTTCTCATGCTAATATCCTACTCCAACCCTCTCTACCTCAGGAAAAAATAAAAATAAAACAACAGCCTTAATCTTGGCACAGGACTAAGTACTCATCACACACACACACACACACACGCCGCACACATGGTTGCCACCAAGCCCCCAGCCTATGCCAAAAATGATTATGTATTTCTAATAAAGACTGACCATAAATATAATTGATGGTCTGTGGACCGCAGGAATGGGGAGAGATCTCATGGCCCTTCCATAGATTAGGGACGTCTCCCATTCTATGGCTTTCCCAACCATAGGAAAGCCAATCAAGGTGGCTCCCTCCTCCCCATACACATGTACCCATTATTCTGACCAGTAGAATGTTAGCAAGAAAAACAAAACTCTAAGGTACCAAAAAAACTCTTAATGCTCTGGACAGAGTCAACTCTTAATGCTGTGGACAATTACATGAATTTCTAATTCTGTGAATAACCTGTCATCAGAGTTTTATTCTAAGATCCAGCCCAATTCTGGCCTGTCACTATGTGCTTTCAAGCAATGCAATGTAATTAAGATGTTATCATACCCTACCTATCAGAACATTGTGACTCACTAGATTTGCGATCTTAGGCAGGTCACTTCCGTTCCCAAGGCCTACAGTTTCATCGTTCATTTGCCATTCGCTCAACAAATATTTATTGAGAAGCTAGTAAGTTCCAAGCACTGAGCTAAGTGCTGAACACAACAAAGATGAGCAAGATATCTCCCTGCTGAAGAAATTTTCAGTCTACTGTTTATGTGTTTACATAAACAACTTGTCACATTACTGAGGGAAACTGGGAAGAGAGCTCCAGGTATGTGATTAGGGACACGGGGGTCTGTAAAAATAAGGGGTTGGGCTTCTAGATGAAAGAGTCTGTTATTCTAAGATTGTGATGCATTCCAAAAGGACACAGAAGCCATTTGGATATTCTGCTCCAGGGAAGTATGTGCAATACCAGCCCTCCACTAGTGCAGATAAGAGTTTACCATTGGCAGTTTACCATTTGGCACCAATACCTCCTTCAAACTGAACAGAAGCCAGCTTCTCCTTATCAGGCTTTTACCTTATCCAATTTTAATGATCACCTAGAAGTGTAAATGACACTTGGTAAAATCAAGTCTCTTCCAGTTCAAAGGTCAGAAAGGACATTACATATACTTGTGCCATACGTACGTATATACAATCAAACAGCTAATGAAACAAAGGGAAAAATTAAGAGGGGAAAATATTAGGAGGGAGAAAAAAAACAAACCTGGACACATATAAAATAAATTCATCATAAGGTTTTCTTTCAAACAAAAACAAAAAAAAAAAAACCTGCTGTGTTATTGTTGGGACTCAGTATTCACCCTGAGATGCTATTGAACTAAAATTGTGGCTCACAATTAACTCACACACCAATTAATACTATTTAACCCACAAATACTGAAAAAAACAAGAGTTATGAATTCCTAAAAGGTCAATGTCAATCTTTTCAGGTTGTTCTTTTCTTTTTCTGTCTACTCGTATTTCCTATATTTTATACAACAAATATATTTAGATGCTATAATGTTTAAAACCTGGTAGAGGTAATTATTTTACATAGAATAACATACGTCACCTTCTATTAAAATATTGATTAGTTTTTTTCTGTCTTCCCAAGATAGTGTAAGCAGTCTGATGCTGCCACATCCAAATTGGCTGGTAAGTCAGTTTTATGTATAACCCAGTACTTAGATTTTGTTCTATCTAGAAGTAGAAATGCAGGTCATATACAAGGCTTTTTCCATTCCATTTTTAATTCTTTATCTTATAAATATATATATTTAGTGATCAACAATTTTGTGTTAAAAAGACATCTTGATGCTTGCACAATAATGTGAAAATAGTTAATGCCACTAAACTGTACACTTAAAAAATGGTGAAAATGGTAAATTTACATTATGTATATTTTACCATAATATTTTAAAATAAATAATTAAAATACTTTAATTAAAAATTATAATTGATTTGTGTATATGGACTTTGTATCCTGTAACCTTTCTAAACTCACTTGTTAGTTCTAGTAGCTTTTTAAAATATTTCTTAGGATTTTCTAGGTACAATCATGTCTCATGTCTCCTATAAGATAGTTTTATTTCTTTCTTTCAGAAAAAAATCTGTATTAATGGAGCAGATTATCAGAAACCAAAATCTTTTATTCTGTACCCTCAAATGCTGCTAAGATATGTTAAGGAGGAACCATGTCTCACAGATGTCAACTCAGATTAGGGAAGATAAAATTAAAAGTACTTTGATTCCAACATGTGAGATCAGTTTGAGAATGACTTTGCTTCAACATGTGATTAACAGAAAACATCTCAAGCCATGTATCACTCCTGAGCCAGAGAGGAATGGCGGCAGAGGGAAGTGGATGTTGGTTGCTTCTAGGGTTCCTTGCTTATTTGATCACAGGATGATGCAACCAGGGAGCACTGTTTCAACCTGTTGGTCTTGGTCAATCCAGAAAACACACTTGCTGACTTGTTTTTATCACTAATTCACAATTGGGATTGAAGCAAGTAAGGGAAGGGACTCCAATAGTTCTCACTTGGGAATCCTAGGCCCTGAAAGCCTGCACAAAGGAATTCTCTGAAACCAGCAGAGCCCTGGGATCGACAACAGCCAAAGTCATAAACTTGAGAGGCAAGGAACCAGAGGGACAGGGAAGCCGGGGCTAAAATAATGAGAGCTCCAAAACAAAAAAGTAAAAACCATTAATAAAAAGTGCTAAAAGGTGAATATAGGGCTAGATCTTTCAATTTTCGATGAGACTGCTAAATAATGATTCTTAGAATTTGGTGGTAGCTGATTTAACAAACCAAGTGATAGAGAGCAGAAAACTAAGACCATATCAAAAGTCCTTTTTAAAAAAATCTCCTAAATAGTTTTAATTAGCCAAATTTGATAGCCCGGCATAGCTGAGGAGATTTACTTATAATAAACACCAGTAGAGGCAAAATGGACCAAAAATTTCAACAAACATCTAAAAACAATGAAAGCTTTAGAAATAAAGGAATAACAACTTAATCCTAGATACCTAAAGAGATCAACTTATTAAATATAACAACATATTAAAGCAGCAGTCAGAAATATGTCTTACCATATTGGAAGCATTTTTTAACCTCATCAATAAAAAAATATATCTGAGACCTAGAATCACAAATGGCTAAGACAATAGGATCTTTTTTTTTTTATAGTAACTTTTTGATTTTTTAAAATCAAGTTTATTGGGGTAACATTGGTTAATACAATTATATAATTTCAGGTGTACATTATAATTTGACATCTGTACATTCTAAAAAATAGGATCTTAAAAAGGAACTCTGACAAAAGCGCCAACACAACTATATCACAAGTCAAACAAAAATTATATTTACCGTAAGAAGGAGGGAAAAAATACAACGTTCACAATAAAAGAAAGGAAAATATAGACCATGCACAATAATACTAGTAGTGTAGATAACATAAATACTTTTTTTTTTTAAAAAGAAATAAGCCTCAGTTTCCTCATTCATAAAATGAAAAGTTGAAATAGACTAGGTGCTTAACATGGGTGTTGGTCTGACAGGAGCCTCCAGACAGCCCCTCCCACAGCAAACTGCCTCTTCCCTTTCCAGAAGGCCTTCGTGAACAGCATGAACAGAGCAGGGAAAACCCATTGAGAAGGACTAATCAATAAATGATCTCCCTGTCCCCTCCAGCTCCAGCATGCGGTCACTGTACTGCCAATAAATCAACATCATGATGCTCAGTGGCTACAAGGCAGAAGCTCCATTCTGCACAAAGAAATAGAGCAGATAATGGAAAGGATAGAAACATCCCTATCTTTCTAACAGCTACTTTCTGGAAAGTACATTTAAAAAACATCAAGATAAAAAATGTTAAATACATTTTAAGGCAGGCATTCCTAGCAAAATGTGGTTCTGAGGCAGACCCGAATGAGGGCTAAAGTCATACATTTTGTGGCTGAAACTGTAGCTGTTAACAACTATGAGAACGGACATTGCAATTAGGGACAACATGGACATGAACAAAGAACAGTCATAGAATCTTGAAAATGTCATCAAAAATTACATAATTTCCAATAAATTAAGTAAAGATGGATGCAAAAAAATATTTAAAATAATTTTTTTAAATTTCTGCATCTTTTCTCTAATAGGTATAAAGATATTAAAACACAATCATTTATTTTAAAAAATATTACATGATTTCTTTTACAGGGGAACTGGTGCCATACACAAATTACCTTAGCATTCAAGTGCTCTTAAAAGAATGTTCTCACATGTATACTTGGGATAAGTTTTCATTTAAAATCGATTGTGAAATTATATAGGGTGCAATGATATGATCCTTGATACTTTTGTAAGTTTTTTAATGTTCAAAATTAAAAGTTTGAAAGTTCCATTTGGATTACATCTATTTAATTTTAAAATGTTTGGATTTTGGTATGTGGATAGCTGAATCCTGAGTGTGTAATTTCTGCCTGGTCAGCCATGTATCTTTTCAGTACTTGCTTTAATAAGAGAAATAAAAAGACTCAATTAAGCAAACCGTAGAGCAGTGTTTCTTAAACTTTAACATGCATACAAATAACCCAGCGATCTCCTGAAAATGCAGATTCTGATTCAGTAGATATGGAGTGGGACTTGACACGGGATATTTTTAACATGCCTCCAAGTGATGCTGCTGCTGCTGCCAGTAGATCCAGAATGAAACATGAAGAGCTGAGCTGGAGAGGAATGGCTTTCTAACTTAGGTGCAAGAGAATACCTGGAGGGCCTGTTAAACCAGACTGTTAGACCCCACCCGAGAGGTTTCCAATTTAGGGGTTCTGAGGCAGGGTACAAAATTCTGCCTTTCTAACAGGTTCTCAGGCAATGCTGATGCTTTGAGAACTACTGCTGTCAAGGAAAGAATATTAGACTGTAAAAGAGAAAATCTGGGTTTGGCCTCAGCCTTGTTACTAACTGGCCCTAAGACTTGATCAGGTAGGAAAGTATTCAGCTGCAATTAAAAGAACATTCCATTAACAGCAGCGTAAACAAATAGTTTGTTTTTCCCACTTGGTAAATCCAGAGTTGGGTAGTTCAAGGTCAAGACACCTAAGGACACATGGCCTTTCTATCTAAAATGTGGCTTTTGTGTTCACGGGCATAAAATGGCTGCTGAACCAAGTTCCAAGCAGAAGGAAGAGAGCAGAGCAAAGGGGGCGTCTGACTGCACACTTGCCCTTTTGAAAACGTTTCCCAGGAGCTTCATTTTGTGTCTTCTGCTTACACTGCACTGGGCAGAACTGAGCAACCACAGATCTATGGTTGGGAGGTGACTAGTGGGGAGGGAGTTGGACTCAGCCACTAGCATTGTCTACCACAGTGACCTCAGACAAAGACACAGATCTTCATTATAACAGCAAGACTACAAACTCCAAAACATAAGTATACATCTCAGCTCTCTGAACTCCAGTCAGTCTCCTAACCCATAAAATGCGTGAGAGACACTCCTGGCATTTGGTGGCAGGGCAATTCGTCACCATGTTGGACTATTCCTGTACATTGCAGGACATTTAGCACTCTGCTTTCCAGGTACCACATGCCAGTATTGCCCACCCCCACCATTGTGATAAATCCAAACAGGCCTCTCTACTGGTTTTGTAGGTGCCCCTGGTTAGAGTGGGGCATGAGAGGGGACTGTCTTCTGGGGTTGGAAACCATTGTACTAGATGATGTCTGGTCCAGAATTGTATGATTTTCTCTGATCTTTTTAATAAAGACGGGGTGCTTTTTTGAAGCTCTGACTACTCAGCAGGAGCATGGGGCCTCACTCTCTGCCTCATGGTGGGTAGAGGCATTCTTTCATCTCCTTATTGCTATTTTTAAATAATTACTAGTTTACCTATCTGAAAAAGCACTCCTCCTCATTTGGTTTACATGCTATCCAACACCACAACTCTACTACTTGTTCCAACGATCTACCTACTTCCAATCATTCTTCCACATTCTCCAGACACTCCTCTCCACCCCAAGCCTCACCTTCCAACCCTAGGTACTTTTATAACCATCGAGATGGTCCTGACTGGACTGGCTGTTCCTTGACCTCACTGCTGATGCCCTTTCCCACTTCTCTTTTTGTCACCCACACTAATGTGGACAGAACTTAACACCTGCCATCCCACAAACTACTCTGCACTCTTAAACTTGACTGGTTTACTCTTGTACCATCACTGCCTGCATCTCCACTTTCTCATTCCCTGTGTCCTATTCTTCTTCCTAGTGTTGATTTCACTCTTCCAAGTTATCAGCCCTTCCTAGATCCATATTCTTTTCCATGCAGCTTGGATAATTAGATCCATTCTACCTTTATTCCTGGACTTCACTTCATCCTCCTGGTAAAAGCACAGACAGGGCTCTAGTTCTCTTTCTGCCCTCTGACTCCTACAATCCCACACCCACACAGTCTGTTGCCATGACAACTCGGTGGTCTCTAACTGCCTCACCCCTCTCCACCAATTGGCTTGATAGTTCTACTTGTCTTTATCAGACCTCTCTCCCTACCTTTATTGCCTCCCCACTCATTCTCATTCTCAGCAGAAAACTTCACTCCTACTTGACAGTGAAAATAGAAGCCCGTCAGGCAGGATCCCCCTCAACTTCCTGCCCCCACTCCCACCTCCCTAAAACACTTATTTTTATCTATACTTATCCTTTCTTCCCTTTTATTGTGGGAAAAATTTCCTTCCTGTATTAATCCTCCACCTGAGTCCTGTATCCCAATAGCTCCAGCCTCCTCAGGAACCATGGCTCTCAAAAATCCCTTCTCTGTCCCTTCAGTATTTCAACATGGAAATCTCTTTTATGTTCTAGAAAGCAGTGTTCCCCACACACTACATTCCCATCTTCATTGTACAAGTGTCCCCTTCTCTCTTTTCCTTTAGAGCCAAAGTTGTTAACCTTTTTTACACTATGGATGCCTTCAGCAGTCTGGTAATGAACCAGATACATGAAATTACTATGGAAATCAATTATATTGAAATACAGTTGTTACAATATACTTTTTAAATCTGTGGTATAGTAATAAATGTGCTTTGTTCTTTTATTTTATTTGTGTATCCTTTATTAACACATTAAATAACAAGATCTTGAAGTGGATATCCCATACTTTCAAGTAATGGTGATCCTAAACAATAGTTTGCACCATTTGTACCAAACTGTAATGTAACATCAATATAGCTGTGATTGTTATAGGTGACAAAGAAACTGGTACTGCTATTACTAATGAAGGGTGATGCCTACAGTTAGAAATGAATGAAAAATCAAAATGTAATTTTTTCCCATTTAAATTCATGGATCCCCTGAATTCAATCCATAGAGCCCTTGGAGGGGGTCTGTGGATCCCAGATCAAAACCCCTGTTTAAAAGTCTATACTCCCTGCCCACATTCTTATCTCCCATTTATGTCTCAATTTTATGATTCCTCAAATATTCACTAATGCCAACTATGTATAAAGATAAGTAACCCTTTGAAATCTGTTTTTTTTTTTTTCTCTCTCTCATGGCCCAGGGTCACTCTCTTCACCAAAGTCATCAACAATCCCCCAAATTTGAAGATCCCTTTTCCATCTCCATATTACTCCATCTCCCTACAGCTCCATACACTAATTCATTACCTCCTTGGAAGTTTCTCCTTCCTAAGTTCCTACAGTATCCTCTATGGCTGTGGCTTCAGCAGCAAGTAAAAAAGCAAATTAAATAGCTTAAACCAAAAGGAAAAATCTATCTCACATTTTAAGAGATATGGGGTAAATCAGAGCTGATTAATTTGATGGTTTAGCAATATCATCAAAAACCCAGTCGCCCTCCATCTTCTTGCTCTACTACCCTCAGCATAATGGCTCATCCCCAAGATACTCTCTACACAGCTAAAAGATGATAGTAGCAGTTCCTGGTGCCATATCCAAACGTGACAACGTGCAGCTGAAGAAGACAGTGTGTCTCTCCTTATATGTCTATTTGTAACCAGTGAGGAGACCTTCCCCAGAAGCCCCCAGAAGTCTTTCCTCACATTTCATTGACCTGAATTGCATTTTATGTCCCCTCCTAAGTCAGTCACTGGCACGGAAGCTGTGATAACTATAATCGGCTTGGATTAATTAGGATTTACTGCTAAACCACTTGGAAGAAGAGTGGAATGCAGAACAAAATCCAGGCTCTGCCAGGAACAAAGAGGGTAGGCAATCACATCTCACCGACACACACTAGTGTTTCTTCTGCTTTTTTGCTTGCGCCTTCGTTTTTCTTTGCACCACAATCTTCCTTTCTACCGCTTGTGTCATATTTTATCAGGTTATATTCCAGCTCTCTTTCAATCAAGAACCATCTCACGCCATGCATTCTCCCTGGGTGACCCTATTCATGTGTGTGGCTTTAATTGCCACTTGGGTACAGCTGGCTCTCTACCTAGATCTTGCTCCTTAGCTCTAAGCCTGTTTATCTGTTGCCTACTGGACCCCTACCTCCATCTGGATATCCCTTGGGCCTCTCATACTCAATCTGTGCATACATGCTCCTCCTGAATTGCCTGTGTCTCAGTAAATGGCTCTACCTTCACCCAACATCCCATGTTCGAAATTTGTTGCCTCCAACTCTTTTCTCTCCCCTATCCCCATTACATGTTCAGTCATCTTGAACTCCTGTATATGCTGTCCACTCAGTGTCTATAGAATCTGTCCCCTCCTCTCCATCATTGGGGAGGACTCTCTTTATTTCAGGTCTGGCTGGTAACCTGGCCCCTTGCTCCACTCAAGCCATGCCTGTCTCACTGATGCCAGATGGATCGTTCTAAAATGCAAATCTGATTCTGTCCCAGCCCTGTTCAGGATTCTTCAGCAGCTTCCTATTCTGCAAGACACATCCAGGTCTGGTCCCTGCTGACTTCTCCAGTTCACTACCTGTTCACCACTAAACTCAACATATCCTCTCCCACATCTGGCCTGTATAGCTGCTGCTTCTTCCACACCATTGGCTCCCTCAACACATACACACACACACACACACACACACACACACACACACACACACACACTTTTATTTCTTCCACATGCATTCAAAAATACTTTAGTTTTTGTTTTGTAATAAGGGATGAGACTATGGATATTGTTCTGTAATTTAATTTTGTCACCTACCATGTGTTGGCAATTTTTCCATGCCAATGAGACCTCCACCTTATATTTCTTACAAATGGTTCCTTTGTATTGCTTAATAGGGATGTGTGTAGTTTATTTGACTACACCTCTATTAATGGACACATAGATATCTCTGTAGTTTTTCACCTTTATAAACACTGCAGTAGCACACACCCCTGTACTTTGTGCAAGTATCTTAGCATTTGTGTCATCAGGGATCTAGTGATTTCTGGAATTGCAGGATCAAAGGTTATGTGCATTTGACATGTCAATAGAGCTATCAGTTTACCCTCTAGAATGTATACATTTATACAACCACCAATAATGCATAAAAATAATATATAAAAGCACCCATTTCTCAGAATCAACACTAGATACTATCAATTTTTAAATTTTGCTAATCTAATTTTGCCTTAAATTTGTATTCTTATGATTACTAGTAAGTCAGCATTTTTTATATACTTTTAAAATGTATTAGGGTGACATTGGTTAATATATATATTTTTTATTTATCATAAACTGTTTATTCTCCTTACCACCATTTTCTGAGTGTGTTTTCCTATTGATTTGTATCCCCTTCCATTTTCCCCACCTGGTCAATTCCTACAAGACATTCAAGACTAGGCCAGGCACCCACCATCTCCACCTCCAAAGTCTTACACAATTTTCTGGCCTCTCCCTGTCCCCCACCTCACCCAAGTTAAGGCCCCAACTCTGCCTTTTGTGCTAACCTTGCTGTGTGTTTATCTCTTCCACGAGGCCATGGGCACTTAGTTCTCTTACCTCTATTTCCCAGCTCATACTTCCTGCATTGTAAAAAGGTGGATAATAAAAGAATGAAAGAATGAGCAAATGATCACAAACAGGATTACTTTTAGGCTTACTTCCTTTTTCCTATTCCTTGAGAAAATAATACAGAACAAAATAATCTATTTTTTTTCTATTTTATAACCAAATGTGAATTTAGCATAGCTCCCTTCACATAAAGAGCTCTTTGCTTCCACTGTTTGAAATTTTCCTGGGCTTCCTTTTGAAAGTAAAACTCCCTGGGGTCATAGGATCACAGTCTCAAGGTCTGAAGCTGCTCTGACTAGCTGTCTTCCTCCTTGAGGATACACCTTCTTCGAGTCCCTGAGATACACCCTTATTTCTCCACCTCACATCTCTGCCTCCTTATCTCCCTTACATACTTGTACTCTTAATATATTGCAGGTGAGGTGTCCAGGAAAGGCCACAAATGAAGAGACAGTCAAACAATGTTTTGTTCAACCTGGAATGTCAAATAAAGGCTTAGGACATTTAACCAACTTGTTAGTTTACAGATGCTACTTTTATTATCAAGAGCAGACCAAGGCCTCAGATAAAGGAATGCCACATCCTACTACATTATCATAAACTGGATCAGAGAACATGGAGCCAAGTAAATTAAACTCAGTATTTAATAATCAAGCATTGAGACCCTGATTCTGAAGCCCAAGAAAGACCATGAACTTGGGCCTTTTGCTCTACCTCAATAGAAGTTAGATCTGAAACCGAATCTGTAGGATCATGACAAATAATTAGGTTTTCATTTTTAAAGTTTTATTTAAAGCAATCATTCATTTTGATTTTATCCTGAATAAGATCTTTCACCTGTAGAAGCAGCCAAGCTATACTTCAGTTCCCATCTGTAGCAGCAGCCTAGCTATACTTTAGCTCTGAATGCATCTAGTGATAATTATAACCACAACTAATAGGTATTTTCTTTGAGTCTGGCACAGTGCTAAGTGCTCAACTCATTTAACAGATACGAACTGGTCATTTTTCAGCAGAAATGGAAAGCATAGTCTGCTAATGACTGGGAACATTTACATTTAGCTCCACTAATGTACATAAGTGTCTGTTTCCAACTGATGTCTACAGACTAGAAGGGGCCTCCAGCTTGTCAGAGATGGCTTCTTAGAGGAAACTTTACACTGTAACTTTCCCAACTCAGATGAATTCACACGTTCTAACCTGTTTGCCTATAAACTGGGATTTGAAGGATGTTCCCACTTCTGTGAGACTAGGAGGAGCAAGGCACTGTTATTAATCATAAGAAAAGGCTGAAATTAAACTCTCATGTTTCACAAGTGTTCATAAACTGCTTACAGCTTATTATTTTCAAGGAAGCAAACAGACACTCCAGCCTCACCAGGAGGGAGACCTGACAAGTTTACTCTCATCTCTGAAATCTTCCTCTTCACCTGGGCGGACTCAGAGAAGGACCTGGCACAGCCTCTGAAGACAGCCGGCCCTGAAGGAGTGGCTCTGGCGGGGAAAGAGAGCCTCGGGGCTAACGGAGGGGCTCCCAACTCACCCTCAAACTTTAAAGGGAGCAGCCAGACCTTCCCTGAAAAGATGAGGCAGCCGGTCCTCCTGGGGGCTGCTGGGAGGGAGAGGGCTGGGAGGCTTGAGTGGGGTGAGGGGAATGGAAGCTGAGCTGAGGCCAGGGAGAGGGCGGGCATGGAGCGAGCCAGAGACTTCTAAAGAAGCCCAGAAGATTCCTGGCTGCTGGGAATGGAAGGCTGCCGAGTTCTCTCTCTCTCTCTCTCTCTCTCTCTCTCTCTCTCTCTCTCTCTCTCTCAATAAAATAAAATAAAGTAAAATAAAATAAAATACAAAAAAATAAAATAAAATACAATAAAATACAATAAAAAAAAAAAAAACTTCGTCTGACATGACTCTTGGCGCTAGTGCTTTTGCCAGCGCTTCTGCAGCGGCTCCCGGAGAAAGCCTGCGGGGGCAGACAGACGGCCCATCCGCGAGGAAGAGCGGCCAGAAGCCGGCCCATGTCGGAGCCGGAGCTTGGAATGTTACTGGGTTGGGAGAAGACTCTTTAATAATTGGTTTCGAGACAATTGGCCATCCATTTGGAAAAGATAAAGTAGATCCCTATCTTAGAGCAGGCCTTCAAATAAGTTCCAGATGAACTTAAAGACCTGCAGGGAACAAGCGAAACTACTGCGGGGGCTTTTGGACAAAGACGTAGAAGACAGGTTTGTGATGCTGGGGGAGGGGAAGGCTTCTTTAACAAGTTATAACACGTGCAAAACAGAAGAAAAAGATGGGTCAGTTTGTCTGCATAAATAGAAAACTGGGCAAAGGATATCAACAGGCAGTTCCTAAAGGTCAGTAACAAAAGAAAATCTAATCAATTTCACTAGTGATCATAACTGGAAATTACAACCAGGAGATCTCATTGGGCAGTCATGGGATTGACAAAAATTAAGATCTGATAAACCAAGGGTGGATGCAGGTGTAGGGAAATGAAAACTCTATTGTTGGTAAATGTGTAAATTGGTACAACTAGGAGAAAATATATAAAACCTTGTAAGGTTGAAGCTGCACAGACCCCTAGCAGATATTTTCCTTCATGTTCACAAGTGAACAAGTCCTGTACTCCTTTGATGTAATAGGGAATAAGTGAAAACAATCAAATTGCCCACGTGGAAACTGAATAAAATGGTTTTATTCATCCAATAAAATACTATAAAGCAGCTAAAAGGAATGAAATAAGCCTATACATACCAACATTGCTAAATATCAAAAATCTAGTGTAGGGTGAAAAAAAGTTATAAAAGGATATTGCACTCTGATACCATTCCTATACAATTTCAAAACAGAAATGTATAGAAAAGAATACAAAAATCATGCTTCTATGCTTAAAACTTTTCGTAATTTAAAATAATATATAAACTACAACGAGATACTACTTTACACTCATTAAGATGGCTATTATTTTTTTTTTAAGAAAGTAACAAGTATTGGCAAGGATGTAGAGAAATTGGAATGCTTGTGCACTGCTAGTGGAAATGTAAAATGGTGCAGCACTATAGATAATGGTATGGCATTTTGTGAAAAAATTAAACATGAAATTACCATGTGATCCAACAATTTTACCCAGAAGAATTGAAATCAGGAACTCAGATTTTTTACACCCATGTTCATTACAGAATTATTCACAATAGCTAATATGTGGAAGCAACTCCAGCTGCCCATCAATAGATGAATGAATAAACACAAAATGTGGCATACATACAATGGCATATTATACAGCCTTAAAAAGGAACGGCATTCTGACACATGAAGCAACCCTGAAGACATTACGCCAAGTGAAATAAGCCAGACACAAAGGTACAAATACTGTGTGATTCCACCTATGTGAGCTACCTAGAGTAGTTAAAGTCATAGAGACAGAACGACGAATGGTGGTTAGGGCAGTTATTGTTTAGTGGGTACAGATTTTCAGTTTGGGCAAATGGCAAAGTCCTGGACACGCATGATAGTGATGTTTGTAGAAGAATGTGAGTGTAATTTATGCCACAGAATTATGCATTTAAAAGGATTTAAAAGGTAAGTTTTCTGTTAGATAAATCTGATGTAAACGTAGAAATTTAAAAGAAGGTATTGGCTTCGACCCATTTAGCAGAGCCTCCCACCAATCTACAGCCAGCGCAGCCGACTCCGCACCCCGGGGCCGCCCCTCCTCCCGCCGCCCCGGCTGGCATCACGGCGCAGGCGCGGGGCTGAGGCGCGGGGCAGGCGGGGGCGTGGCCTCGCTCTGCGCCGGTGCCGCACTCCCGCTGCCAGGGTCGTGCGGGAGATGCTGCCCAGGTTGGGCGTCCCGGCCCGCCGGCCGCGGCGAGGCCCGCCCTGCACACGCGCAGACCGAGCCCCGGCGGCAAAAAGCGAGGAGAGCGCCGGCTGTCCACGGCCTGCGCGTCCGGCTGCCGGGCCTTGGTCGGCGCTGTGACTCCCCCGGGCCGGGCCGGGCCGGCGCGCCCACGTCTGCAGAGCGATGCCCCGGGAGATCATCACCCTGCAGCTGGGCCAGTGCGGCAACCAGAGTGAGCGAGCGTGCGCCGGGCCCCTCCACCTTCCGGTGCTGCCCCCCTTCGGGTCCCACCCAGATGCTTGTCATCCTCCAGTCCCCCTTTCCCTCCCGTGAACCCCCTGCCCTACGGCGCTCGATGAAGGAGCCCCAGACCCAGACCTGCGTCTCCAGTCCTGGTCTGTGACTGCTCCCAGACCAGGCGTCTTGGGTCCATCCTCTGGTGTGAAAGCCTCTGAGCCTAACCCTGGGCTCCTGAGGCCGCGTGACTGTAGCGGACCGGGCATCTCTCTCTTCATCCCCCAGTTGGGTTCGAGTTCTGGAAACAGCTGTGCGCCGAGCATGGGATCAGCCCCGAGGGCATCGTGGAGGAATTCGCCACCGAGGGCACTGACCGCAAGGACGTCTTTTTCTACCAGGTGCTCCCAGTGACTTGGCCAGGGGGCCTAAAGGAAGGGCAGCGGCTTGGGGAAACCCTACTGGGCAGAGAGGCCAGAGCTTCTGGCTCGAGGAGGGAGGGCAGGCAGGAACCAGAGTAGGAGGGAAGGAGGACTGGGCTGCCCTGAGCTGAGTGGGCCCCCTCCTGGACTCCCGCTGACAGGCAGACGATGAGCACTACATCCCCAGGGCAGTGCTGCTGGACCTGGAGCCCCGCGTGATCCACTCCATCCTCAACTCCCCTTATGCCAAGCTCTACAACCCAGAGAACATCTACCTGTCGGAGCATGGAGGAGGAGCTGGCAACAACTGGGCCAGTGGATTCTCCCAGGTATTCAGGTGGCCATCCCAGACCCTTGATATTTTCCTCCCCTGGACAGGATAGGCTCGAGCAGCCTGGGAATCTGACCAAACTAGATTAACCATAAATAAGATACAAAAGGATACCCTGACAAGAGGGACAGCCAGGGAGGTTTATGCAAACTGCAGATTATTTACAAAGTAGCTTTTTTGGGTTGAGGGCCACAGCTGAGGCTCTGAGGATGGCAGAAGTGTCCCAGGATAGAGTTCTTGGTGCTAAAAAGAGATATTCTCCAGAATCTTCATCCTGACCGTTCTTCCCTATGTCTTTGTACAGGGTGAGAAAATCCATGAAGACATTTTTGACATCATAGACAGAGAAGCAGATGGAAGTGACAGCCTAGAGGTGAGGTTCTGCCCCACTGAAGAAAAAACACAAATGCTGAAAAGTGCTGGGGGAAGGTCAGGAGGTAGCCTGAAAAGGTGGTATAATGGGGGAAATTCAATTCAAAACTCATTTACAGAGCATCAGATGTGAGATATTGAGGTAAATAAGGTACAGTCCTTGTTCTCAAGGAGATCCTAATCTGGATGGCATCAGCTTCTTAGGCCTGAGTCATTCTTTTCAGGGACCCTCAGCCTGGATGGACACAGAGGAAGCCCTGAGACATGAGTGTGTTGGGAGTAGGGAATGAGACAAGCCTGAAACCTCTCCCCAGATTCCTGGAGAATGCCTCTCCATCTCTCCCCATGCAGGGCTTTGTACTGTGTCACTCCATCGCTGGGGGGACAGGTTCTGGCCTGGGCTCTTACCTCCTGGAGCGACTGAATGACAGGTGAGCCTGTGTTTGAGGAGAAAGTATTAGCCCTGGTTTCCTGGGCAATGGCTTTTTTTTTTTGTCACTTTTTTTTCCGTGGACTGAAAAGCCTGCCACTAGCCCTTTGAGTCATAAGTAGGAACAGAGCCTGGCCACCTAGGAAACATCTTGGAAGCAGTAACTCCTGGGAGGAATGTTTGCCTAAGGAGAAAAGGGGGCCCACAGAGATCGATGCTTTAGGCTTATCTTTTTGGCTCCTGGGCTCTGAAGACTCAGTTCTGCCCTCACCCCTTTTGTGCCAGGGCTGGGTAGCTCTTGGAAAGGAATGGCCCCTGTTATCCCTAGAGAAAACAGAAATGGGCAGCAATGGGAGTCCTTTCAATTCACTGTGCCACCTTCCCCCTTTCCTCTTCTTCACCTCCAGGTACCCCAAGAAGCTGGTACAGACATACTCAGTGTTTCCCAACCAGGATGAGATGAGCGACGTAGTTGTCCAGCCCTACAACTCATTGCTAACACTCAAGAGGCTGACTCAGAATGCAGACTGTGTGGTGAGCATTGGAGGAGGGAGTGGGGGAGTTGCGTCTGCCTCCCCAAACCAGTAAGACACATACACTTGCCCTTCCTGAGCCCCTGCCCAGAGAAGAGAGGACCAACAAAGCCATACCTGCTGTCCCAAATTATGAAATTAAGAACCTGACCCCAAGTTGCTTATAGTCCCCAACATGTCCCCACTTAGCCTTCCTAATGCCTACTCATGCTTAAATTTTCAGCCCAAGAGTCACTTTCTTAGCATAAACCTTCCCTGGTCACTCAAAGTCACATTCCTTTGTGCATAATTCAGTCTGTATAAAAGTATATAACTATGCCTTTCTGTTATTTTATATTTTATGTCAGCCTCCCTCCACTAGACTGCAGACCCAAAGACCATGCCTGTTTATTCTCCATGGTACTTCCAGAGCCAGGCACAGTGCATGGCAATGGGGACAATCAAATATTTGTTTACTTCACTGGATGGTAGAAAAGTGTCTCGTGATGCCCCAGACACAGTACTTTCCTTTTAAATTAGCACACCTACTTCCTAGTTTGGGAGTTGAGAGGAGAACTAAGCTAATAACTTATTTCTCTGCTCCCTTTCTCCTCAAAAAAGGTGCCGTGACCCTCTTCTGTCCCCCTAGGTGGTGCTGGACAACACAGCTCTGAACCGGATCGCTACTGACCGCCTGCACATCCAGAACCCATCCTTCTCCCAGATCAACCAGCTGGTGAGCCCCTATTCCTGGACTCCTTTGAACTGGAACCCCTCCTTGCTGCAGTGCCATCTGGGGACAGGAGACCTCCCCAAGAAAGATGCATGACGTGGCATCCCTGTCCCCAGGTGTCCACCATCATGTCAGCCAGCACCACCACCCTGCGCTACCCCGGCTACATGAACAACGATCTCATCGGCCTCATCGCCTCGCTCATTCCCACACCGCGGCTCCACTTCCTCATGACCGGCTATACCCCCCTCACCACAGACCAGTCGGTAGGAGCATCCCAGTCCGGGCTAGCCCTGGGCCCAGTAGGCCCCAAGCGAGCCTTGCTCTCCTCCCTGCTGCCCCAGGACCTGCCCTTGTGGCCCCCAGAGGCTCTGTGCTCAGGGACTGGCACCGATTGTGTGACTTCTGTGTTGACTTGCTGTCCTCCTCCCTTGCCCTGGCTCCCTGCAGGGCCTAGGATGTGTGGGGTCTGCTTATGCTCCTGCACAGCAGCACAAGTTTGCTGACCTGAGCAGGGCTAAGATTCCTGATCTCATAGTAGAGGCTCAGTATAGACATGAATCTAAAGACACTCCCCCAAGAGACCATACTGCTGCGGGTCTGGAGGGGAACATGGGTTGCCTACTCTTCTGTCCATGCATCTCTGGACTGTGCCCTGAGTGCCGGCTTGGTCCCTGTGGCCTACTGTCCCCTCAGGTGGCCAGCGTGAGGAAGACCACGGTCCTGGACGTCATGAGGCGGCTGCTGCAGCCCAAGAACGTGATGGTGTCCACTGGCCGGGATCGCCAGACCAACCACTGCTACATCGCCATCCTCAACATCATCCAGGGGGAGGTGGACCCCACTCAGGTAGGTGAGGCCCCTTCGTCCCAGCCCTGGAACCCGCAGGGTTAGAAGAGAAGCGACCACCACCATTCCTGTGCCCACCCCAGGTCCACAAGAGCCTGCAGAGGATCCGGGAACGGAAGCTGGCCAACTTCATCCCCTGGGGCCCAGCCAGCATCCAGGTGGCCCTGTCGAGGAAGTCTCCTTACCTGACTTCTGCCCATCGAGTCAGCGGGCTCATGATGGCCAACCATACCAGTATTTCCTCGGTGAGGCTTATCTCCTGGTTTTCTTTGGCCACTCAGCTCCACTAGCACCTGCATCATTCTCTCCCAGTCTATTCCAACTCCCTGTCCTGCACTGGCTCCCATCATGGAGATTTCTATCTCTTTCAGCTCTTTGAAAGTTCCTGCCAGCAGTATGATAAGCTGCGGAAACGGGAGGCCTTCCTGGAGCAGTTCCGCAAGGAGGACATTTTCAAGGAGAACTTTGACGAACTGGACAGATCCAGAGAGGTGGTGCAGGAGCTCATCGATGAGTATCATGCAGCCACACGGCCGGACTACATCTCCTGGGGCACCCAGGAGCAGTGACTTCCTCCCTACTACTCCCCCTGGACAGTAAGCACCGCCCCGTTATGCCTGGTCCCTCTGACCCAAATTCCCTTCACCAGCAATCCTTCTAGGTTCATCTTCAACCCAGAAGCTGGCCCTTCTCTCTCCTTCCCATGCCCTGACCCTTGATATGCTTATTTAGCTCTAATAAAGTAATAAAGCTTGGTTGCAGATATAATCAGGGCTTGGTCTGTGAATATGAAGGCCTCGATCATTCCTCCCATTGCCCAGGCACTTGTTGGCAGGGTAGCCTTTACCTGCTCCACTTTCTTACCACTTAGTATAGCTCTTAATGTGTCCACTGTTACCACTGGTATCCCTTGCATAGAACCAGGCTGTTTTACTGGAGTTAGACCTACCCTAAAGACTCCGGAGGATTATCGAGGTCTGCAGTCTCCTCCTCCTCCTCGTTTAAGCTCTTGCCTTAGGGTGGATCATTATTGCCCCAGCCTTCTCCATTTAGGGCAGAGGGTGGGGGTTACTGAAGGAGGGCCTACAGCCTTTAAAGCAGGTCAGGAAAGCTGGGACTCTGGATTCCCAGTGCCCAAGGCTATCCGATCTTCAGGAATTCAACTCCATTCAACCCAACCTGATAAAGCAGGAAAGAAACTCAGGAGTAGGGGTGAGCCCATCCTAACTAGTTCCTTATCTGTGCCAGAAAAGTTCTTGGGTCTGATCCTGCTCCAGGCTTCTCTCCATCCCAGGCCCAAAGCAGTAGGCACACCAAAGATGGACCCAACCAGGCCCTAGAAGCTGGACACCAGGGTGGGAACTGGGTAGTGCCAGTCCTGATGACTCACTGCCTTCTGGCCTTGGGGATGCCAAAGGCGATCCCTATGCCACTCAGTGGAGAAGAGAGGGTGAGTAATTGCCAGCTTCCACAACTGCCCTCTTGTCTGCCCCACCCACCACCCTATGGCAGCATACCGGTTAAGAGGAGGTTAAAGCCAGAAGGTCAAGGAGGGTGGAGCCCTGTGATGTCCAGACTTCTCTCAGTGCTGGTAAAAGCCCAGAGTGTGGGCGTCTTTAGGGGTGGAGCTCTAACTTGTCCTACTGACAACACTCCCACAGGAAGGATTTGTGTAAATAAGGATTTTTTTTTCTTCTCTTCTACAAATAAATTAAGAAACAAACTAGAAAATTTTCTGCACCCATTACAGCCCTTGGGTGTGTGGTGTGCCCTGTCCCTGCAGGGTCGAAAGGGTCCATGGTTCCCTCAAATCTCAGAGCAGTTCAAGTCCAGGCTGGAGACGGGAGGGAGGTCGTGACCTCTTGGCAGGCTCATTCCTGCAGCTGCCCCAAATAGCCAGACTGTCCCTGGGGCTCTTCCAGGCCCGGGTGCTGGCTGGGAGAGGAGGTGTCTGGCAGGTCTTGGCGTGGAGGAGAAGGGCTGCTGCAGGGCCTCTCAGAGGAGGGGTTGGCCAAGTAGGCATTCACCAGCTGCATGATTTCTTCCACCTAAGAGAGGGCAGAGGTCAGGGTGCAACAGGGGCCCCACTGGATTCTCCTGGCTAATCCTCCACCCTGGGTCCTTACCAAGGCCTTACATGAGCTGCCCTCTGCAATTTTTCCCTCCTTATTATCACTCTTTCCCTCACTCACTATGTGCCAGTCACACTTGCTTTTTTCTGTTTCTCTAATATGCTGTTTATTCTCATCTCAGGGTCTTTGTACTTGCAATTCCCTTTCCTGGAATGTTGTTCCCCAGATCTTCTTATGGCTAGCTTAAATGTCACCTTTGAGTATCCTTTTCTGACTATCCTACCTAATGCTATGGCCCCCTCATAACCTCCTGTCACACTACTCTTTCCTTTGTAGCATTTATCTCTATCCTAAATAGTCTGATTTCTCGTTTAGAGTCTGACTCTCCCACTTTAATGTAAGCTCCTTGATCTTATCTTTGATCACTGCTGGGTCTCCAGTGCCTAGAGCTGTACCTGAACTGTGCTCTGTTTAATAAACCTTTCTTGACATCTTTTCCCTTCTTTCCTCTTTCCACATCCCTCTTTATCACTCACCTGGGGACTCTGCAGGAGGATCTGGCTCTCTCCCACCCTCAATGCTAGAGTGTGGGGGCCCATTAGCTGGCAGGCGGCCACATGGCCATAGCTGACACTGTGGATGGGCTCTGTCTCACCAGGTCGAGAGAGGGACATGGCCTTGGCTCCCAAGCCCAGGCATAGCTTCTGTGGAGCACCCCCATCAGGCTCCTGCAAACACACAGGCAGAGTCAGGGTGCAAAAAGGGGACCCCATAGCACGGCTTTTTTTTTTTTTTTTTGGTGGGAGAAGATGGCTGTGAGTAGGAAGTTTCCTGGTCTCTCTACAATCCACAGTGGATGTGAGGGGTGACTAAGGCTCTAGAGGCATAAGGGTCCAAGGGCCAGGCAGTGAATCCTGGGATCTGGGATGGGCAGCTGTGCTGGGTGTAGGGAGTGAAGTGACCCACATTGGGGACCTCTGGCTCTGGGGCAAAGGTGTGGGGCTTGGGCCACCAGAGTCCCCCTCTCCCTTCTCCCCCTCACCGTGCTCAGCTCCAGAACGTCATACCGAGCAGCGCCGAACCCTGGACACTGCGCCGCCAGAGCCAGGTAGGCAGCCATGGCCTCAGCTCGGCCCATGCCCCGTAGCCGCTTCCAGCTGCCCAGCACAGCAGCCGCGGTGCCGGTGCCGGTGCCGGTGCCACCTCCTCCCTCTCGGACCAAGCTTCCCGCCTTGCGGCCCGCCCCGCCACGCCGGGCCCGCTCCGCTCGGCGCTTGGCGAGTCCCGGGCTCCAGATCGCCCCGGCCAGCAGGGCGGCAGATGGGGGAGGCCTGGGGACTGGGCGCGGGGGAGGGTGTTCGCGCGGCGGGGTTGGGGGCGGCAGCAAGCGGTCCAGGCGCGGCGCAGGCGCCCGCGTGGAGAAGTCCCGGTGCAGGCTCTGCAGACGCAGCGCTGCCAGGGCGCGCAGCGTGTCGTCGGGCGGGGGTGGCCGGCCGCGCAGCAGCAGAGCGTGAGCCTGCGGGGAGGCAGCCGGCGTCAGCCAGGCAGCGGCGGCTGTGCGGTCGCAAGAACGCCTCAGCGCGAGGAATCTGAGGTCTGGGGTCAAGGGAAGCCCCCCCATGGGGTTGCCAGAACGAAGAAACGCGATGGCCCGGCCGGGGATGGGCTGAGGCTCAGGGGTCTTTTGCGGGGAGGGGGCCCGCGTGGATGCCGGAGATCCTCACCTGCTCAAAGAGGAAAGGCAGTTCGTGACTGTCTGGGGACAGCCCCTCAGGGTGCAGAGGTCCGTGAAGACGCAGACACAGTCGCCAAGCCGAGTCGGGCGAGTCCTCCAGCCAGGTCTCCTCCTCCGCAGACAAACTGCAACAGAGAACACCCCCTTCAGGGTGCGGGCCTCTGGGAGTGCGGCCCATTGTCGGGGTGGGGGTGGGAGGCAGGGTGGAGTGGACCGTGGAGCGGAGCCTCGAAGCCCGATGCAAGCCGCTGGCGGGCAGGGGTCCATCTGCGAACCAGCACACATCACTGTGCAGGGCGCGTGGCCAGCGCTCACAAACGTTGGCTCAGGGGCTGACCGAAGCGGAGAGGCCGGTGGGCTAAAGGAGCGCAGGGCTGGGGCTGGACATTTACTTCTCAAACCTGGTGAGCACGTCGGCCACGAGAGTCCCTCCAGCCAGGGCTCGCTCCTGGGCCCCTCGCTGCTCATACAGCGCGAATGCGTTACGGCTTCGGGCTAAGCCCAGCCGCCCCACCAGCTCTCGAGCCACCTAGAGGGAAGAGGGCGGGAGGGGACATTCAGGCCGCGCAAGGGTCTTGCCAGGACTTCTGGAGGGGCAGATCCAGCTTCAGGGTCTCCTAGGTCTCTCAGTCCTGCCAAACACACCTCTCACCCAGGATGAATCTCACACTCGGGGCAAACCTAGGGTCCAAGCTCCCGGCCAGCGGGGCGTGGGAAGCTGGGAGAAAGGGTTGAGGTTTCAGGGATCTTTCTCTGGCCTTACTTCCGCCGCAGTGGTGTGGGAGTCTATGGCCACAGGGCAGGCACCAGCCCCGGGACAGTGCACGGTGCATAACAACTCTTGCCGACGGCTCAGCGCGGAAATCTCTGCCAGCGAAGGCACCAGCTCTCTGCCTCGAGTCCGACCCAGCGCTTTTCGAATAAACCGCGCATATTCCGCCAATTCCGAGTCCGGGAGTGCCTGCTCAGTTCTGGAGTAGGGAGAACCCGAGGCTCAGGGTCCTGGGGGCTTTCCTTCCCCCTCTCCCTCGCCCTCTTATTTTATAGTTTATTTCTTCTAGTCGATTCCCTCCCCTCCAACTTTAAGTTCCTTGAAGGAAGCAACAGGCTTTTCTGAATCTACCAGTGACTCTCTGTATGGAGATGAATTACTTTCTAAGGTCCCTGGAGACTCCTAACTTCCCCCTCTCACTTCCCAAAGTTTCCATAACCCTCTTTCAGGTCGAAATCCAAAATACAGACCTGGCTCTGGACTGCATGCCCCCTGAGGAAAAACATCTTTTGATAATTCCTCTGCCCAAAGGGGGTACCTATTTGTAATTTCTTTGCCTGCAAGTGAGATGTGATTTTGTAATTCCCACAAAATCGCTGTACTTATTAGCTGCGGCCCTGTCCTTGGGCAAGTCCCTTCTCTTCTCTGGGTCTAAGTTCTCCATCTGCCAAACCATTTGAAAAGGACTGTTATTCTCTCCTGGCCCTGTAGCTTTCTTGCCTTAATCTTACCCCACCCTACCCCTCTTACCTCTCCAGATGTCCTAGGAGGTGCCCCCGTACAGCTCCCCCAGGCCGGAAGGTGCAGCTCATACAGGTGAGGAGCTGCCAGTACCGTAGGGCCGCGGGGTCTTCGGTAGCCCGGAGTCCGGGGGGGCCAGCAGGGCCCGAGGTCTGCTTAGCCAGCTGCAGGAAGAGTTCATCGCGGAGCGCAGGCAGGTCCCGGCAGGTTTGGAGTACACCCTGCATCAGGGGCCCCGGGCGCCGCGCCCCCTCCAGGGCCTGCAGTGCCAGGAACAGCCTCACCGCCTCCTCGCGCAAGGGCGCGTAGCCCGGACCTGTGGAAGGGTGGGGGCGGAGGGACGGTTTGGAGAGGGGACACAGAGCTGGGCCCTGGGAGGAAGGCATGAACCAGAGGGGGTCAGAGGGAGTATAAGAGGACAGAGGGTGACAAGGAGGGGAGGGTACGAAGGACAGGAAGAGTGAAGGGAAAGCAATGGTCCCCACAGAGCCAAACTCTCAACCCCTACCTCCCAGTGACCCTCTGGAACTGCTAAAGCTGTAAGGTAGAGGGACAGACTAAAGGACATAGGTTCAAACCCAGATTCTGTAATTGAATACAGAGAGCCATCACCATGGATCCCAAAACAGGCTGGACTGGGAGTCAGAAAATCAGGGCTCTTCTCCCAGCTCCTCTAGCTTTAGGACCTGGGCTAGTTACTAATATTTCCCCTTTTGGGGAGAAATCTAGTCGGATGGGGCTAGCACATTCTCCCAGAGTACTAGCCTTCCCACCACTTGTAAAGGTGGTGCAGCATGGTCTTAAAAGTATAATGAAAGAATATAAGAAAATGTAAAAACTCATGAAGAAACATCAGTAGTCAGAAACAGACCCATAGGAGAGGTGGTCAAAGGGGACCGTTTTTTCTGTGCTGTCTTCCCACCCTGCCACCTTGGGTATGTCTGGTCAGCTTCCGGTTTCACCTTTATCCTTTGAAAAGTGAGGAGCTGAATAGATCCCCTGAGGATTCCTGGGTCTCTGTCAGGTGAGGCATTCCGATTCCTCATCCAAGGGACTTGGGACACAGAACTACTCACCAGGGGCACTGACTCCATAGGGCAAGGGCAGGAGTGGTGCGTACAAGGCCCCACTGGTGTGCCTCAGAATCGGGTTCCGATGGTAAATGAGGGCCACCGCCTCCGGGTCCCCGCAACTATCCTAGAGGCCAGGGAGAGGTTCAAAGTGATGGAGAAGAGAGCGCGCCATGAATCCAGATAACTGCTGGGTCCACCACCCTCCTCTTTCTCAACGGAGTCCCCTCTCTGTCACCTGAATGTCTCTGAGCAGCAGCTGGGTGGGGGTCTCCAGTGGTGCCTTGGAGGCAATCACTTCGCGCAGCGCCGCCCCCCAGCGCTCTGCCTCGGCCTGCCGCGGGGAGCAGAGCCGGACGCTGTGCTTCCGACCAGACACCGTCACTGACCACAGACCTGAAGGAAAGAGAGGCCCGGGAAGGCAATCAGGGCCGGCTGGGGGCCCTGCCGGCAAAGGCACGAGAGTCCCCACGAGGTCTCACCGGTCTCTTTAGGCCTGCGTTCCGGGCCGGTTACCGAGCACAAGCTGGTGAGCACAAGGCTCCCAAGGCGCCGCGCCCCCTTCCCGTTGCTGCTGAACTGGTCCAGGGAGTCCCTGGTGAGCACGAACCAGGACCGGCGCGGAGGTAACCAGGGCCTCGCCCCTCCTCCGCGGGGCTCGCGGTACAGCCAACCTAAGGGGAGGGGATCAGCAGAAGACATTATCCCCTGGAGGGTTGGGATTGGGGGGGCCTCCGGAGTGCAGAAGATGTGTCTTCACCTTTCACGACAACGTCTACGTCGTCCTCCAGCGGCCCTTTCTCTGGGATGAGGCTCCGCGTCTCCTCCCAGCTCTGCAGCCTGGTCCAGAGGGGAGGCAGGGTTGGGCGAAGCTGAGGGTGGTGCACCACGCCTCCAGGGGGCTCCTCTATAGGGGTTCCCCAGACCTCGAGGGGTGCCTGCTTCGGGCTGGGCACCCCTCCCCCAGGCTGTGGGAACCGCTGGGCCAGTCTGACCTCGCACCAGAAATAGCCCGCACCCCCCTTCCTCCCGGCGCCCCCAGCCGGACCGCCCCCACGGGACCCCAGCCAAACCACAGCGTCCGGTAGTGACTCTCCCTTATTGCACAATCGCGGGAGCGAAAGCAGCATGAGTAGGGGTCTTGGGAATGGGCTGGGGTCTCCAGACCATGGGGCAGAGCTCACCTGTCTGAGATTGGCCCGCTCCTCACAGGCTGAGTCAGCGACACTTCCAGGGGGCCCTGGGGAAACAAGCTCAAGATCAGAGCTCTCCTCATAGGATGCACCTGGCTTCTGCCCCCAGAACAGTGCTGCTCAGGAGGTTGAGGAATCAAGGAGTGGAGTCGTGATTGTGAGCCAGTGAGCTAAAACCCCTATCTCACCCCTCCCGCCAGTCTCTACAGAACAGCCCCCCACTAAGAAGCCATGGCTCCCACTTTATCTGCGTTACCCTTTGAAGAGGCAATCAGGGCTTTGGTAGAGTGTAAAGAGCACTGGGCAGTGAGTCAGGAGACTTGGGTTCTAAAACCAGCTCAAGCACTAACTCTCTGTGGAACTTTGTTAAGTTCCTTCCAGTCTTTGGGTCTTAACTTCCCCATCTTTGAAAAGGGAGAAGTAAATGCACACCCTTCTTGCTCTGGCAGGTTCAAAGTCACCCTCTCCTCATTTTCCCTTAGTTGGCCGACGTGCAAGCAGGAGGTGGCACAAAGGTGAATGAAGGGAAGAGAGACTCCTTCAGTATAGGGCTTTCTCCAAGAACTTCTTATGCCTTCCCAAAGACACCCCTGAGACTCTATGTAGCCAAGACCCTGACCCTTTGCTGGGGCTGAGAAAGGGCAGGTCTGGCTGAGGAATGGCACACACTCCACAGAAGAGCTGTAGTAGGGGATTTTGCTCCCCCACCTCCACATTTCTAGACCTTCAACTGTAGACTGGGGTCTGAGAGAGGCCGCAAACTCATCCAAGAGCCAGGTCAGACAGGAACTGTGCCATCCTCCCATTGCGCCCAGACTGCTAAAGCCAGGAGGAGGGGGGTGGGGGCAGAGACACCTGTCTCCAAGCTCTGGGGAGAGGGGTGGAGGTGGAGCATGAGGCAGGCAATGGCCTGGTTCACAGAGCTGCCCCTGCTCAGCCTGGAAGCTTGGAGACTCCTGGGTCCTGTGCCTGTGCCTTCCTGGGGCGAAGGTCCACCTATTTTCTGGAGGGTCTGAAAGGGGCTCTTGGCTACACCACTACGGGGTAAGGGGTGGCAGGTGCTGACTACCCTCTTAGACCAACTCGCCTAATCGTAGTCCCCTGCTTCCCTCCCTTCCCTCCCCTCTATATTTATCCGCCCTCCGCCTCCGCCAGGTGCTGGCGCCGGCCCCGGCGGCGAAGCCCGCCCCACCCGGGCACGGAGCCACCAGGCCTGCTGGGGACCCCTGAGCGGGGGATGGGAGCCTGACTCAGGCCACAGCACACGGGATTCTGGTTGCCGGTGTGCTGGGGAATTGGAGAGGAGACGTCAGGGGATGGAAGTATCCCACACCAATGAAGCCTCAGTTTCTCCAGGGGGAGATTCGACAAAACCAGGGAGCTGAGTGTCCCTCACCATCCCCTTAGGGATTTCCCAGGGGCCTCACCAAGAAGGGCCGAGAGTTCTGTCCTGTGTGGCAGGGTAATGACGAGGGGTCCTCGAAGAGTTGTGGCCCCCTGTTCCCTCTCCGCGGGGTCCCTGCCACGGACCCCAATCTGAGGATGCCTTCTCCCCCTCGCCCAGGTCCCCGCGGCGGGAGCTCCCGCATCTGGCCCCGGCGCTCAGAATTCACGACCTGGGAGCGGAGCGGACCCAGGCGTCCGAGCCGCCCAGCCGGCCTCGCCACATTCCTCGGCGCTGGCGGAGGCGGAAGGAGACGGGATGGGACGCGGGCCCGGCGGGGAAGGGAGAGGCAGGGCCAGGTCGGGCCACGCGCGACGCCTCCCCCGCCTCAGGGCCCCCAGCAGGTGGACAGCGCCCAGCGTGCGGCGCGAGGCCCATAGGCACATCCGAGTAGGGCTGCTCCTTGAGCTTCTGTGGGCTTATGGCCCCCAGGCAAAACCTCTCGCACGTCTCCTGCCCGCCGAGAGCGCGGCATTTGGCTGTCGTCTGGAGCAGGATCAGGCGTGACAGCCGGTGGTAGTCAGAGGGATTCAGACAAGGCTCTAAACCCCCCGGGACTTACTCTCCCGCCGCCCGCTGGACTTGGGGTCCGTAGCTCAAAGGTCTCCTCGTCCTCGTCCTCGTCCCCGTCCCCGCTAAGCTCGCCGTCCCCGTAGTCCCGGTGCAGAAGAGTAAAGCCTCGACGGCAGCAGAGGAGCCACCACAATCCCCCGGGGAGAGGCATCCGGGCGAGCAGCCGGGGGATGGGGGCGCAGGCAGCCGGGGCTGAGCTGCAGGGGGTCGGAGAGACTGATGGGGCTCCGACCCGAGCAGGGGAAAGATGAAGCAGGAAGAAGGGAAGGGAGAGAGGAACAGGGAGGAGGCAGTGTCTGGCGCTGGGGTGCAAGGGGTCGCTAGCTAGAGCCTGCAGGGGGCTCGGTGTCTGGGCCCCCGGAGGGGGAGGGGGAAAAGCGTCCAGGGCCCAAAGGGGGAGGAGGGAGCAATGTCCGGAGCTGGGAAGTACTGTCCGTTGTAGTGTCCAGCCCTGTGGGGGGCAGTGTCCGGTGCAGTGTCCAAGGTGGGCAGCTGTCCAAGCTCCAGGGAGGGTCGTGTCCGGTGGGGTGTCCGGTGGCCGGGGCCCGGGCCGCGCGCGCTGCGCTCCCTGCAGCCCGGGACTGGCGCGCTAGGGGCGCGAGCACAGTGCCGGGACCCGCCTCCCAAATCCCCTCCCCTTCGCCCCCCTCCCTCCCTCTTCTTTTTCTCCTCCCTTCTTTACAGGGCAGGGTCCAATTTTCGTCACAGCCTCCTCTGCCCAATCCCTGTGCCTGGCGCCGGGCGCGGCCACCAATCAAGCTAGCGAAACCGCGGCGGGTTGCATCATGTGCCACTGGCTCGGTGACAGCGGGGAGGGACAGGGGAATTGGGAGGGAGGGTTCGGGGCGATGTTAGCCACGCCCCCGTCTCGGAGGTCGTGCAGGGAGTGCTAGTGACGTCACGGAAGCCCTCCTTAAAGCTCTTCTTTTAACTCTTGACTCACTAACCAGCAGATTAAAACCCTCCTGAGCAGGAACTTTGGAGAACCAAGGGCATAGGACATCCAGGAAAGCCTCACTTGCTGCCCTCTGAACCTCTGAACCTGTCTCGTCTCACGGTCCCTGAGAAAGGAAAGAGCCTTCGCTACCTGCGCAAGGCACAGCTGTAGATGTGGCCCTCGCCCATGGGTGAAGGAGTCTAGTCCCTCGACCTGAGTCACCTCCTTTCCCAAGTGAAGTGCGGATTTAGGACGAAAATAAATCTAATTTAGAGCGCACAGCTCACTGAACCCCAGTGCGGAGGGCGACTTGGGCTTCTAGGGAATTCTGTGGTCTTCGGGTAGAGTGGAGTCCTCTCCGGGTGAATACCCTGCGGTTCTGTGCAGGAAGGGGTTAACCGAGGCTCAGGGGGGACGGGGCGGGGCCGCGGACGGGGCCGGGGCGGTGGCGGGCGCGCGCGTGCGTTGCTGACTCAGCGGCGATTCCCGCGGTCTCCGGTGGAGGGTTCCAGGTTGACTCCCAGCGGCTGGCGTGTGGGACCCTTTGAGGATCGCCGCCATCTCCACGCCTTCCTAGGATCCCGCCCCTGGAGGCCGTGGTTGGGTCTCAGCCGCCCGAGGCTCTGGGAAGGAAGGGTAGCCCGAGCTGGGCAGGGCTGGACAGGGCGGGGACATCAGGCCAGCACCTCCCTGGAGACCTCCCCGCCACGCCCCGCCCTTCTTGCTCCAGGTCCCCAGACTGCTGGCTGGAGTGGTCCAGGCAGCAAAACTACCCGGATATTAAGCTGCGAGACTTGGCGCACGTGAACATCATCCTGCCTATCGTGATTGTGTAAAACAAAGACCAGGAATCAATGCGACTGTCTCTAGAGGCCACCACGGCCTTGTCCTGGCCCCAAATGAGTCGCCTGCACTGAGGTTTCCTAGGAGTGGAGATACCACAATTCTCTTTCCTGTCTGTAACCCAGGCCGCGACCTGCAGGGAAGTTCTTTCCGAGGTCTAACCTCTCTCTGGCAGGCTTAGCACATTTCTTCTGACCCTGTCCCCAGGAAAGACTGAGAAAGGCAGTCACCTCCACCTCCACCACGCCTGTGATAACGACTCTGGAAATTTGCAAATTGGAATTTTCTCCTTGGTTTTTCTTCAAGGTGAAAAACTTCAACGCTGCTTTTTACTTTTTCTTTCCACCACAGAACCTTGGAAGAGACGATGAAATGGTAATCTAATTCAAAAGCCCACCCCAAATGGGAATCTCCTGCCCCCCTCCCTTCCCCCACACCTTGCACAGGAACACACTGTCCCGGACAGCCTGGCCTGAACATTCCAGAGGCGGGGAACTCGGTACTTGCTAAGGCAGCCATTACTGGATAGCACTCTGGTTGTTAGAAAGCTCTATCTTACGCTGTTTCAAGAGGAACCCCCCTCAACCCCTCCTCTCCTGGCAGCTTTCCCACCTCGCCTCTGTTGGCAGAGACCGGGTGAAAGTGGAGGGGGTGTCAGTGCCTGCAGTTTCAGTGGCCTAGCAGCCCCCACCCCCACCCAGGCTCTCAGCACCTTCCACAGAAAGCCAGGCGCCTTGGAGGTGGGGCGGGCATGGGGGGGGGGAGAGAAAGGGTGGACAGGCATGGCTGCCCTGCTACAAATCACTTCCAAGTTGCTGACTCAAAAATAGTAACAGTTGTTGGATTGCGTCTCATTTCCATGTTATCAATTTAATGTGACAAAGTACAGAAGCCATCCCTTTAGGTCCCTGCCTCTTTCAGTGTTCCCCCACCTACTCCCCTTTCCCTCTTTCCTCCCTGATTCACTTCCTCAGCCCGCCCCCTCCCCTAGATTCGCAGCACTAGTTAGTTGTCCCAGAAGGAGCCACTGTGGGTCTCGGTGGGAGCCGAGCAGGAAGAAAGGCGGGGCCGGCGGGGGCAGCGGCCGCCGGGGTGAGGCCCTGGGCTGCAGCCACCACCCCGGAGCAGCCTTCGCAGGTCCTGGCGGAAGCGCAAGCCCAGAAAGGCGTAGAGCACGGGGTTGAGGCCGCAACGGGCTAGAGCCAGGCCCCCGGTCACCAGCAGTGCCAGGTCCTTGCGCTTGCTGGCAGGGCAGCTCCGCTCGCGGGCGGCCAGTAGGTCGGCCGTATCCAATAGCAGGGCGAGACTGTAGGGCAGCTGCAGCACCACGAAGGCCGCCACCAAGGCCACCACGACGCGCAGCGCGCGCCGGCGCTCCGGCCCCCTGGCGGCCAGCAGCGTGCGTCCCAGGAGCGCGTAGCAGGCCCCCATGACGCCCAGGGGCAGCACGAAGCCCAGGACCACCTGCCCCACTGCGCTCGCCCCCTTCACCGTCTGCGTGAGGCCCTCGGGGAAGACGAGCCGGCAGCGCCGCTGGCCTTCCCGCTGCCCATCCTGGCTGAAAAGAAGAGCAGGCAGCGCCAGGAACAGCGACAGCAGCCACACCATGGCTGAGACCAAGTGTGCTCTGCCGGCCGTGGAGCGCCGGGGTCCAGCTGGGAGGGCGCGCGTGATGGCCACGTAGCGGTCGGCGCTGATACAGGCCAAGAAGAGGAAGCCGGCGTGGAAGGAGGCTGAGTAGAGGCCCGAGATGGCGCGGCAGGTGACACTTCCCAGACTCCAGCCCTGCAGAGCCCCAGCTGCAGCAAAGGGCAGAGTCAGGGCCAGCAGAAGGTCGGCTAGGGCCAGCTGGAGCAGGTGGGCAGAGGTAGGGGATCGGGCAGCTCGTCGCGCCGCCAGGTGGGTGGCCAGGACCAGGCCATTGCCCGCCAGACCCAGCGCAGCAACCGTCAGGGATACACTGGGTTGGAAGGCGCGACTGAAAGCCTGGACATCTGCCTTGTAGCAGAGCTCTGGCAGTGGCTCCGCGGAGTATGCCTCTTCATCAGCCCCCGAGTAGGGGCCCCAGGAAACCTGGGAACGTCAAAATGAGAGGAGAGACCTTATGAGACATCTTCCCAGTCCCAGCCCCTCCTACATATGACTTCCAAGCTGGAGTGTGACCAGGTACAACCATACATGGGGAGAAAACACAAATTCTCCTCCACTCTCTTCCCAGCACCACCTCAACAGGCCTTGACTTCCCTTGCACTCCGGACTCTGCATCCAGCTCTTTGGGTGACCTTGAATAAGATACAGCCTAATATGTAATGTCAAGATTAGAAATTGTAACCAGCCCACTTGGCAGTGTTGTTTGAAATAGAAAGATAATGGATATGAAGAAGCATCTGCGCCCTTCATAGACCAAGGGTCTGTATTATTAATAAACGTTCAGTTTTGCTTTCAGCGCCCTCTCCTGGGAGAACTCCCACATGCAGGCTTTGCCTCAGAACTGGTGGCCAAACCACACATCTCCTTTCCCTTTTCTGCTCTGCACCCCACCTCTACCTCCAGTACAGGTGCACTGAACAACTCATGACAAGCCGGTCTCAAGAACCGGGGCTCAGGTTTTGGGCTGAGACCTTGGACCTCTACGTTCAGCTTGCCCTCCCCCTCATCCCCAGTCCCATCCCTCAACCCCAGCCTCACATAACCAGCCCCAGTTACATGGAGGGCCCCAGTCCCAAATGGCTACAGGCATCCTGGATGGCTCATAGCACACAAGAGGCCTGTTGCCAGATGTGGAATCCCATCCCTTCACCTTACCCTCCCTCTCTGTAATTCTTCCCCCTTGTTCCCACTCCCACCTGCTCTGCGGGCTCAGTCCCCATCTCTGGCTACACCGGTTTCTGAGGTATAGCGCTGGGGAGAGAAGTTAAAATAGTGGGACAGGAAGGAAGGGGCGGGGAAAGGGACCAAGAAGGCGGTGGGGATTAGGGTCTGTGGGCTCTCTTTACCTACCTCCACCCCTAATTTCACTTTACCCTGCCAGTAGAAAGAGGTTTTGGAATATCCTTATTTGCTAGCTACCTGTGTGATCTTGAGTAAGTTTTTTTGTTCGTTTGTTTGTTTTTTATCTCTCTGAGCCTCAGGTTTTTCAACTGCAAAGTGGAATAAGGTAAAAATGCTGAATTCACAGGGTTGTGAAGGTGCCGAGCAAGGGTCCTCGGAGCATGATTTGCCTTCAGAAAATGTTAGAATCTTTTACTCACTCTTCTCCCCTTCTCCAGGCTTTTAGGTTTTTCAGGACCTCCCTTCCCCCACCCCTGGGACCACAGTCCCTGCCAGCCTCGGGTTATTCAGGGTATTTCCCGGTGGCTGGAGGCTCTCTACCCCCACCCTTTCGGAGCGGAGCTGAGGCTCGCGCTTGCGCGGGGTCCGGGAAAGCGGCGCGTGTCAGGAGAGAGAGGCTGGGGAAGGGGGGAGGTGAGAGGAGAGCGGGCGGAAAGGAGAGAGAGAGAGAGCAGCGGAGAACCAGGGACGACAGAGAGCGGGCAGGGGGAGAGGGTTGGGGGAGAGAGGAAAGAGGGAAGGGTGGGGAAGGAGGAGAGACAGCGATCCGCGGCGAACCCCAGGAGAGCTGGGAGCCGGAGCGAAACTGGAGCCCTAGCCTGATCGGGGCTCTGGGAGGCGGCCGCCGAGACGCTTCAGCCCTGCAGAATGCTTCTCCAGCTCTTCTGCACCTTGCTCGCCGCGGTCTCAGGAGCCCGGGGCTGGGGCTACTGTGAGTGCCGGGCTTGGAAGCCGGCAGGGTTGGGCCCAGGAGCCCAAAGCCTGCAGGGCGGGTCCCGCACCGCATTGCGGCTAGGTGGTCGCGGGTCCCTTCCAGGGCGGCGCGCGCTCGCTCTTTCATCCTTTCCTGCCTCTCCTCCGCGCTCCGCAATGCAGGCTGGCGGGCGGGCCCCGGCTGGGGCTGGGCTCGCTGTCGAGGATAAAGTCGGCCCCGGACTCTGTTTGCGACAGAGATTTAAACGGGAACTTGTGCCTGGGTTTGAGAGTTGAGGATAAGGGTGTTATTGGCGATTGGGGCTAGGGTTAAGGTTTGGCGGGGGCCGGGCCTGAGGTTGGGCTTGGAACTGGCGCAGGGGCTAGGGTTGGGAGCTGGGATCCAAGCAGGAGTTGGTGCCCCAGATAGATGCGAAGGTTGGATATGTTGCTGGCGATGGTACCAGGACTAGCTGGGTTTGGAACCAAGGGCTGGATTTGGGGTTGGTGTAGGTTGGGGGTGCTAATGAGTGAGATTGTTGCTCAGGCTGGGGCTAGATTGGGGTCTTAGGCTGACTTAGATTCCAGAGGATGCTGATCGTGTTTTGGGGAGTACTGAGCTGGGTTGGTACCAGGGCAAAAACAGAGCTAGGGAGGGTCTGGCCTAGGGGCTTCCCCAGAAGGAGAAGGCAGCTTCCCCTGAGTGTGCAGTCCAGGTTGAGTAGATGGTTTAAGTTAGGGCTAGGTTAGCGGCTGGAGGACCAAGAAGGAGATCCATTTGCTCAGTATGCCTGGCCTTTGGGAAGACCTGGGAGGGTCTAACATGTCCATTCCCTCAACCCAGACGGCTGTGATGAGGAGCTGGTTGGTCCCCTGTATGCACGCTCCCTGGGTGCCTCTTCCTACTATGGACTCCTCACTACACCACGCTTTGCTCGGCTGCACGGTGAGCGCCCGGTGTTTCACTGTGGTGTGGAGGACTCTGGAGGGCTTAAGAGTAAAGGGGGAGCCAGTGGTGAAAGCCCTTGCCCCTTCTACAGGCATAAGTGGATGGTCTCCCCGGATTGGGGACCCGAATCCCTGGCTCCAGATCGACTTAATGAAGAAGCATCGGATCCGGGCTGTGGCCACACAGGGCTCCTTTAACTCGTGGGACTGGGTCACACGTTACATGCTGCTCTACGGTGACCGCGTGGACAGCTGGACGCCGTTCTACCAGCAAGGGCACAACGCGGTACTCCAGGCCCCTGAGTAGCACTTGGGGAACCTCCTCAGCTCTGTGACCTGGGCTGGGCACTAGCTTTTGGGGAAGGGAAAGTGAGGGCACAGAGGAGCAGTGCCTTCCACTCCACAGACTCAGTCCAGAGGGATTGTCAGCCCACCATGTGTGCAAGACATTTCTGGATGACAGGGTTTAATATACTTTAGGGTAAAATCTGGGTGAGCTTCTTGAAGAAGGTGACACCTGAATTGAGCTTTGAGAAAGTAATAGGATATTGGGAGAGGACACTAAGCTAGGGACTAACTGTGTTTACATAAACCCCTGAAGGCAGGGTTGATCAAGGAGTTTGCTTTTCGGAAGTCGAGACTGGCTGGCTGTGACAACTGTGGACGGGGAGGCTGTGGGGAAACAGGCAGAGGGTGGGGACCTTGTCACTCCTCTTCCCTTCCCCCGCAGACCTTCTTCGGTAACGTGAATGAGTCGGCAGTGGTGCGCCACGACCTGCACTACCACTTCACGGCGCGCTACATCCGCATCGTGCCCTTGGCTTGGAACCCGCGCGGCAAGATCGGCCTGAGGCTCGGCCTCTACGGCTGCCCTTACAGTAAGGATGCGGAGGTCGCGGCGGGGGCCTGGAGACCGACAGTCTCCCGGTCGCCCCGCTCACCTTCGGTCGTTCGCGCAGAGTCGGACGTGCTCTACTTCGACGGCGATGATGCCATCTCGTACCGCTTCCCGCGAGGGGTCAGCCGGAGCCTGTGGGACGTGTTCGCTTTCAGCTTCAAGACCGAAGAGAAGGATGGGCTCCTGCTGCACGCCGAGGGAGCCCAGGGCGACTACGTGACACTAGAGCTGCAGGGGGCGCACTTACTGCTGCACATGAGCCTGGGTGAGCTCAGCGACCCTGGGTGTGACCCTTGAGGCGCTCCCGCCGCACCCCTCGGTGCACCTCCTCCGCGAAGCCTCGCGCGCGCGTCCCATGTTTCCCCTTCTAATTGGACCAACCGCCTTTTTCGTATAGATTTTAGTGCTGGCAAAACACTGGATTCCCAGTCAGGAGAACTGGATTCCAGTTTCAGCCCCACTGCTACCTACCAGTGGTGTGACCTGGACAAAACACTTTCCCAGTCCCAGTCTCCTCCTTGTAAAGTCATTACATACACACACACCCCAGAAGAGTTATTATTTGGTATTGCATTAGCTTTTCATAAAATCCACATGATGATGTAAAGCAGCTATCATGCCTCAAGTTTTACTGATAGGAAAACAGGCTCAGAGAGGTTAAATGACTTACCCTAAGTCACAGCCTAATCAATGTCCGGGCTCTCGGTGGCCCAGTCTCTACATGCCCACTCTCCCTGGCTGCTGCCACTGCTGCTTTGCCTGGGGGTTAGAGCTGGCTGGGGTTCTCCAGGTTCCTGGGCTGACCCTGCCCCACCCCACCCTCAGGCAGCAGCCCCATCCAGCCAAGGCCTGGTCACACCACCGTGAGTGCTGGCGGTGTCCTCAATGATCAGCACTGGCATTACGTGCGTGTGGATCGATTTGGCCGCCAAGCAAATCTCACCCTGGATGGCTACGTGCAGCGTTTCATTCTCAATGGCGACTTTGAGAGACTGAACCTGGACACAGAGGTGAGTAGAGCTGGGGAGGCACCGTTTGTTTGATTGGGATGCTGGGTGAGTCAGTGGTGGACAGCACTTCTCTCCAGCAGAGGTGAGACCTTGCTTTCTGGTTCTTGAATATCCTAGGCAGCTCTTGACAAAGGTTTGAGTCATAGAGAGGCCTGGGTTTTGTTTGTGTTTTTGTTTTAAAACACCTGCAGCACCTGGTCTTCCTGGGTGGTCTCCCATCCAAGTACTAACCAGGCCTGACCCTGCTTAGCTTCCAAAATCAGCCCAGAGCAGGCACACATTCAGGGTGGCATGGCCATAAACGAAAGGTCTTGGGTTTTGTTGTTGCATCGTTGTTGCTGTTAGCATGAAGATTCCTGGGTACCACCCCAGGACTCCTGAAATAAGGTCTGGAAATCTAGATTTTTGAGATCAGGCAAGATGATAATATTGCCCCCTTGGATTGCCTAACTGTGGAGTTGGTAAAGACCCTGGCCTTGATCTGCAGATAAATAATCCTAGAAAGGTTTATTGACTTATCCAAGGGCCTGCAGCCAATTTGTGGTGGAGTCAGGTTAGAACCCAAGCCAAGGAAGGCCCAGTGAGCTTCCAGCTTTAATATCGATACCAGGGAAATGTGTGTTTTAAGTCTTTTATAAAGCTGTATGACCAGGAGTGCGAGGAAGGTGTGCAGGCTCCCGCACCCAGAGAACGCCACTCCCAAATGCCCCTATCCCCGCAGATGTTCATCGGGGGTCTGGTGGGCGCGGCACAGAAGAACCTTGCCTATCGACATAATTTCCGTGGCTGCATGGAAAATGTAATCTTCAACCGTGTCAACATCGCAGACCTGGCCGTGAGGCGCCATTCGCGGATCACCTTCGAGGCTAGTAGGCAGGGGATCTGGGAAGACGGGATATTAAAGTCGCTCAAAAAGCAAAGAGGTGGAACGGGAAGAGATTTTTGACAAAAGCTGAGGGCCTCTCTCCCCCCAGCCAGATGCTCAAGTTTGGGTATCACCGACTACAGGAGGGCAAAGACCACCCCTCTACCTCCCAGTTAAGAAGCTATGGTCTGGTTCAACCACCTCCTGAATTAATAGATGAGGAAACAAGGCGCAGAGGTCGGGAGTGGTTTGGCCAGAGGGCACACAGTTGCGCAGTGGCTTATTAGGGACTTGAACTTAGGACAGTCTTGGTGTGCTCATCTCTTCACCCGCTCAGGAGCCTCTGTCCGGGGGTCTGCCGGAAATCACCTCTGGACGCAGAAAGAAAGGAATGAAGGCGGTTGCCCTGGAGACAGTGTGGATCAGTGATAGCCCGCTACAGCCGGACACGCTTCTGGAGGGTGGGAATGGTTAGGGTTGGAGGTCTTACCGCCATGCCCCACACCAAGGGAGTGCCTCGATAAAGATCTTGGACCCGATGAAAACGGAATCCCCCGCAGAGGCCGGTGGGGCATGGCTCAGGTATTGATGGAGCCTCACTTTTGCCTCCAGGGTAAGGTGGCCTTCCGCTGTCTGGACCCCGTTCCTCACCCGGTCAACTTCGGGGGTCCTCACAACTTCGTGCAAGTCCCTGGCTTTCCGCGCCGCGGCCGCCTCGCAGTCTCTTTTCGCTTCCGCACCTGGGACCTCACCGGCCTGCTACTTTACTCCAGCCTGGGGGACGGGCTGGGCCATGTGGAGCTGATGCTCAGCGAAGGGCAGGTCAATGTGTCCATTGCGCAGACTGGCCGAAAGAAGCTCCAGTTTGCCGCTGGTGAATAAGTGGAGTGAGGGGACAGGGGACGGGGACTGGCCGGAGGCAGACGGCACCAGTAGCCCAGAAAAGAGAAGAGCAGGGGAGGTTGTAGGCCTGGACCTGGGCCTTTGCATACTGGAGAGGAGTGAAGGAGTGAAAAGGGCAGAGCAGGAGGTCCCAGGGCTCTCGAAAAAAGTGAGAGTGGATGGAGCAGGGGCTGGGGGCAGATCTGAGGGGCTAAGAGTGCTGGAAGAAGCAGGAAGCCTGAGAGTCCAGGTATTCTCCAGTTCCGGAGGGTCTCTGGAGGTGTTTGTTATTCATTTATGACTTTGCAGACTCTATCAGCTACTGGGGTTATGGATAGTGAAGAGAGACACTCAGAGCTGTCATCAGTGTGATAAGTCTAACAAAGGGGGGGGCACATAGGCTGCTGTTGGGACACAGAGTCGGGGGTATTCCTTCCCCGGGAAAGACATATTTCTTCTAGAATGTGGTGCTTTCCTCACCCACAGCATCCTTCTTTTCTGGCCAGGGTACCGCCTGAACGATGGCTTTTGGCATGAGGTGAATTTTGCGGCACAGGAAAACCATGCAGTCATCAGCATTGATGATGTGGAAGGGGCAGAGGTCAGGGTCTCATACCCACTGCTGATCCGTACAGGGACCTCATACTTCTTTGGGGGTAAGTGGGGACCAACTTGGCCAGACCTCTTTTTCTGGGTGGGAAGGCTCCACCCAGATGAGGCTGCATGAAGAACTTAGTAGGGATAAATCCTTCTTTCCCCTCTGGGGCCTTGGGGACTCAATGGTCAGTGCCATTGTCTATTGGCTCCCTTTTTTTCCTTCATATCTTGCTCTCCCTTGGCATCTCCCTGGGGGAGGGTCTCTGGGGTCTCTCATGGGGAGGACCTCACAGGGATGGTTTCTCCAGGTTGTCCCAAACCAGCCAGTCGATCAGGCTGCCACTCCAACCAGACAGCATTCCATGGCTGCATGGAGCTGTTCAAAGTGGATGGTCAACTGGTCAACCTGACTCTGGTGGAGGGCCGGCGGCTTGGATACTATGCTGAGGTCCTCTTTGATACATGTGGCATCACTGATAGGTATCTAGAAGCCCCTCTCCCAACAAGAGGTGACGCTCTCCAAAGTCCTCTTCCATGGTCTCCCAATAGGAGCAGACTTTCTCAATAATGTCCCTTCTCCTGGTCCCAGCTTCTCACTTTCCAGCACTAGGGATATGATTCCTCCTTGACCTCTCACTTCCAATTTCTTCACTTAAAGTGACACATGTTCAAAATTAAAATGAAGCATCTATTTTTTTGGTCTAGAGGGTTTTATTTTGGGGGGCGGGGGTTATAAGGCATTGTTTATTCTTCTGGGGGAAAGGGAAACAGTATTACTTGAGCCCTGAGGCCTACATCATGCCCCAGCATTTAGGTTCATACCTGGCTCATTAGGTGAGGTGTGTCTCACTGGGTTCTGATACTCTTAGGAGCTGGGAGTGGAGCCTGTAGGGTCAGACCCCACTCTCAAGCTCCTTCCCTTGGTGTTGGTCTCCTTCCCTAGGTGTAGCCCTAACATGTGTGAGCATGATGGACGCTGCTACCAGTCTTGGGATGACTTCATCTGCTACTGTGAACTGACAGGCTACAAGGGGGAGACCTGCCACCAACGTAAGCCACTGGGGATGTGGGAGAGAGTCATGGACAGGGGAGGTCAGGAGAAGGTTGCTGGGCATCATGAAGTTGCTAAAGATGGTGGGGCTGGCCCTCCTAGTCCTCTGACCCCATAATTGCCTTTTTCCCACCCCACCACCTACCAGCTTTATATAAAGAATCCTGTGAGGCTTATCGGCTCAGTGGGAAAACTTCTGGAAACTTCACCATTGATCCTGATGGCAGTGGCCCCCTGAAGCCATTTGTAGTGTACTGTGATATCCGAGGTAAGTGGCTCTGACAGATGATGAAGGGGCAGCTGACAAGGCTATGTGGTGGTGTGGGGGAAACAGGGAAAGACTGAAGAGTGGACAGAGGCCCGTAAGATTTAACTGTCGTGGGGATAAAGGTCAGAGGGGACAAGGGACACTCAGGAATTTTCTAGCCTTGCAGATAAATTCCAGCTTCCTGATCCATTCCAGCTGTCTCGTTTCCAGCCTATAATATTGAGGGTCTGGAGCTAAGCCAGAATGGAGCCACTGGCCACATTTATTGACTCTGAGTTGCAGCCGTGGTGGTAGAGGTGGGCAAGGAGATGGGTAGAAAATGCTCATCTCCAGCCAGAGTTCTATCCTGTCCCCTCCACCAGAGAACCGGGCCTGGACAGTTGTGCGGCATGACAGGCTGTGGACAACTCGGGTGACAGGTTCTAGCATGGAACGGCCATTCTTGGGGGCTGTCCAATACTGGAATGCATCCTGGGAGGAAGTCAGTGCCCTGGCCAATGCTTCACAGCACTGTGAACAGTGGATCGAGTTCTCCTGTTACAATTCCCGGCTGCTCAACACTGCAGGTTGGGACTGGGATCGGGGAGGGTGAGGTGGGGAGCTGGAGGAGAGACCAGTGGGGGCCTGGGAGAAGAAAACCGGACAGTTCAGCTGAGCCCTGGGCTAGAAGATTCAAGCAAGGGTCTGGGCTGCTTAGAAGGGTGAGAGGGGAGACCAGAGACTGACTAATGAAGGGATAGGGCCTGCAAACTGCCTGCACCTCTTCTCCAGGAGGCTACCCCTATAGCTTTTGGATTGGCCGAAATGAGGAGCAGCACTTCTACTGGGGAGGCTCGCAGCCTGGGATCCAGCGTTGTGCCTGTGGTCTGGACCGGAGCTGTGTGGACCCCGCTCTGCACTGTAACTGTGATGCTGACCAGCCCCAGTGGTGAGGGGGTGGGCAAAGCAACAGGGCTTTCAGGATTCTAGGGCAGGTAAGTGGCAGGGGCTGAGCCACTGCACCTTGCCCCCACAGGAGAACTGACAAAGGACTGCTGACCTTTGTGGACCATTTGCCTGTCACTCAGGTGGTGGTGGGGGATACGAACCGCTCTACTTCTGAGGCCCAGTTCTTCCTGAGGCCTCTGCGCTGCTATGGCGATCGTGAGTGGTAGACTCCTTATATGTGCCTTCCTTATGTTGGCTCTCCAGTTTCCAAAATCTAGGCCACATGACCCACTGGGCACCTCTAGGACACACTGCCAGACACCCCAGGTCTTGATGTGATATGACCCCTATCTGTGTTGCTCCTTATTCTCTTTCCCTACCTTCCCTCACCCTTCCTGAGGCTGCCTTACCCCCACCCCCCACATACACCCTCCAACCCCCCTAAGGCCTTCTTCCATCTGGTTTTATAGGAAATTCCTGGAATACTATCTCCTTCCACACTGGGGCTGCACTACGCTTTCCTCCAATCCGTGCCAACCACAGCCTTGACGTCTCCTTCTACTTCAGGACCTCGGCTCCCTCAGGAGTATTCCTAGAGAATATGGGAGGCTCTTACTACCAGTGGTGCCGACCTTACGTGCGGGTGGAACTAAACAGTGAGCAGGCACAATGGTTAAAGACATAGGGTAGATGATGATCTCTAGAGATAAATGGGGTAGGTGGAGGCTGAGAAAGGAGACAAGGGCAGATGCCCTTTGAGAGGCAACATGGAGAGGGCTTTTGATGACCCTGGGTTTTAGACCCAGCTCTGCTTTGATAGCTGGCATTGTGACCTGGGTGGGGCACCCAATTTGCCTCTTTGGGCCTTAGGCCCCTTAACTGTAAATAAGGAAGCTGGACTCCTGAGGTGTCTCCTGCCTGACTAGCTATGCTGCTAACCTGAGAAGTGGGGTTGGGAAGCTGGCTCCAGGGATCTACAAATTTGGGAGACCCGGGGTAGGTATGACGTTAAACAGTTTATGGGTTTTGTCCCAGGCTGTAGATAAACTGAAGGAACATTCAAGGAGCTCCAAAGAGTGAAGAAGAGAAGTTGTATTAGGTGGGGACTCTGTGACAGATCTTGGAGGTCTGAGTCCTCTCCTCTTCACCCCCACATTGTCCAGCATCCTGGGATGTGGTCTTTGCCTTCGATGTGGGAAATGGAGATGAGAACCTGACAGTACACTCAGATGACTTTGAGTTCAATGACGATGAGTGGCACCTGGTCCGGGCTGAAATCAACGTGAAGCAGGCCCGGCTCCGTGTAGATCACCGGCCCTGGGTGGTGCGGCCCATGCCTCTACAGACCTACATCTGGCTGGAGTATGACCAGCCCCTCTATGTTGGTGAGCAGCTACCCAGAGGCAGGTCTGAAGCATCCTTCACCTTCCCGCCCTCCTCTCAAGGTTGTTCTCCTTGTTTCCAGGAACCCCATGTCTTAGGTCCTAACGCCCTCTGCTTCAGAGTGAGTTAAAGGCCCACCTTTCCTCTCTAGTCCCTGGCTCCATTTCATTCTTCTAGCTCCCTTGGTTCCCCTCCTAACCTTAATATTTATAGCCATCTCTTGCTCTACACCCATTTCTTGAACTGTTCACCATTCTCAGGATCTGCAGAGCTTAAGAGGCGCCCCTTTGTGGGCTGCTTGAGGGCTATGCGTCTGAATGGAGTGACTCTGAACCTGGAAGGCCGTGCCAATGCCTCGGAGGGTACCTCGCCCAACTGCACAGGCCACTGCACCCACCCCCGGTTCCCCTGTTTTCATGGAGGCCGCTGCGTGGAACGCTACAGCTACTATACATGTGACTGTGACCTCACAGCCTTCGATGGGCCATATTGCAACCACGGTCAGTGCTGCTAGTTATAGGAGGACAGGGAGTCATAGGGTGTAAGGGGATGTAGGATGGCAGAGAAGGCAGGAGGGTTTAATAAAGTCAGCACCAGGGAAAACTGGAGTTGTTCTTGGGTTCCTGAGCTCTGAGCTGGGGCCGTTAGGTAGCTGAAGATGCTAGGTGACTCCAAAGGCATAAAGTGGGGCAAGGGCGGGATGGTACATCTGGTAGTAAAAGAACTCAAAGCAACAAGCAAATAACTTCCCCATTTTCCCACTATCACCAAGGTAACACAGGTTACTCCCCTTGCAAGCATATCCACCACAGACGGCATGATGCCCTCCTATGCCCTTTCCTATTTGACATTTGCTGCACTCCTAAAACATGTCTACAACCTGGTTCTTGGTTAAGGAGAGCTCTGTCATTCACCACAGCAAGATTTCTGCATATATGCCCAGACTGCATCCTCCCTAAGGCTGGTCTAGGAGGATGCATGAGCAGGTAGGTTACTGATGGGAAGTCTGGTGGAGGAGGGAGATACAGGGACTTAGGGACCAAGAGAAGACCTTTCTTTGATCTAGGTTTGGAAGTGTGAGTAGTGGTGAGTGTACCAGATGGGGTCATGATATCTCAACTCTAATCTTGGCTCCTCCATCTCCACTTACTGTGTAGCCTTGATTAAGTCACTAACTCATTTCTAAGCTTCAGTTTCCCCAACTGTTAAATGCAGGAGCTGGATTAATCTTTTACCTTTCCCATGGTTTTAAGATTCCACTCTGTGACAGAAGGACTCAAGGGAACTTAAAAGTGAAGGGAGGTGTGTTGTGGTGATGGCAGAAACTGAGGGCAAGTCCTGGGTGTGTGTAGATGACATACACAATGTCTGAATGTGGGAATGGAAGCCCTGACCTCACTACCTTGCCTTCAGATATTGGTGGTTTCTTTGAGCCTGGCACCTGGATGCGCTATAACCTGCAGTCAGCGCTGCGTTCTGCAGCCCGGGAGTTTTCCCACATGCTGAGCCGGCCAGTGCCAGGCTACGAGCCGGGCTACATCCCTGGCTACGACACTCCTGGCTATGTGCCTGGCTACCATGGCCCTGGGTACCGTCTGCCTGACTACCCACAGCCCGGCCGGCCTGTGCCAGGTTACCGGGGGCCTGTCTACAACGTTACTGGAGAGGAAGTGTCCTTCAGCTTCAGCACCCACTCTGCCCCTGCCGTCCTGCTTTATGTCAGCTCTTTTGTGCGTGACTACATGGCTGTACTCATCAAGGAAGATGGTAAGCTCCCGACAGGCTCTCTCCCTCAACTCCAGCTTGCTCCAGTGCACCCCTCATTTTCATAACTTGATTCACCGGGGACCCAGGTGATCTTAGAAGATGGGGATTGTGAGAGCTGACAGACTCCCTCTTTCTCTTCTCTATCCCACAGGGACCCTGCAATTGCGCTATCAGCTGGGCACCAGTCCTTACGTATACCAACTAACCACCCGACCAGTCACTGATGGCCAGCCCCACAATGTCAACATCACCCGGGTCTACCGCAACCTCTTAATCCAGGTGTGTGTAGATGGAGGTGGACCAGTTCAGATTGTAAGTTCATGCTTTAGGTTGTGGCACCCAGGAAAATGTAAAATATTTACCATTTGTGAGCATATGCCAATTGACAGAGGACCTTCATGTCTATTACCTCATGAGACTCAAAACAGGTCTATGAGGCAGTTTGGGTAGGCAGGTGTTCTTATTATCTCTGTTTTACAAATGAGTAAATGGGCTCAGAAAAGTGAGTTTTCCCAACATCAAACCACCCCAGGAAGCCTCAGAAACAGGGCTCAAAACCAGGTTGTTGGGTTTTTAATACCAAATCCTACATCTGGGTCCAGGAATCACCCACCTAAGACTGAACTAAGAGTTATCACCAGTTTAGACAGAGCTCAGAGTTCCTGCATAGTCTTGGCTCTGTCTACCTCTGGTTCTCCCTCCTTCATCTCCTTTCCCTTCCCTGCCTCAGGTGGACTACTTCCCACTGACAGAACAGAAGTTCTCACTGTTGGTGGACAGCCAGCTGGACTCACCCAAGGCTTTGTATCTAGGGCGTGTAATGGGTAAGCTATGGGTGAGAATGCGTTTTGGGTAAGAAGTGGGTGAAGTCCCTGGAACCTAAAGGAGAGTGAAGGAACTAAAAATGGCGGTGAAGGTGGTGATAAAGATGAGTAAAACCTATGCATGGTGAGAGGGAGCAAGGCTATCGGTGGTCCAAGCCACTTTCCTTCTGAACCTGCCTCTCCTTCAGAGACAGGAGTAATTGATCCAGAGATCCAGCGCTACAACACACCAGGTTTCTCAGGCTGCCTGTCCGGTGTTCGATTCAACAATGTGGCTCCCTTGAAGACTCACTTCCGAACCCCTCGACCCATGACAGCTGAACTAGCTGAGGCCCTTAGAGTTCAGGGAGAACTATCTGAATCTAACTGTGGAGCCATGCCACGTCTTATATCAGAGGTGCCACCTGAGCTGGATCCCTGGTATCTGCCCCCAGGTACAACGCCGGGACACAGAAAAGGGAGGGAAGGGAGGGACAACAGGGAAGGAAAATGATTCTTAACATGGAGGAAGCTTTTCCTAACTGGTACTTTCTCCTCTTCAGACTTCCCATACTACCACGACGATGGATGGGTTGCCATACTTTTAGGCTGTGAGTAGTGCAATCACTACCCTGACCTCCTAACCCCACCCTCTGACTGTCAGAATTCTCTTCTGCCCGGTATCCCTAGGGCTGAAGGCACTAGGTGCACAGTGGTGCAAAGGATGAGATAGGCTGGCGATTTTTATATGTTTGAGGATGTTATAGACTTTTAATTGAAATATTAAAATGAGGCAATGGCTAAGGAATGAGGAAATGGGGGTACAGTAGAGAGATGAGAAATTAGGGGTAACTACCAGGGATGTGGAAAGAGAATATTAGAAACAGAACACAGCAAGGGATAACCAGGAATTCAGACCTACCAGAACCTTAGGAATAGGCTGAGTTGGTATAGAGCAGACACTGTCATACATGTATGCTTTTGGCCGAAAGCTTACATATGTTTATATATGGGTGAGACCTCACAGATCTGAATTGTTCCTTTTTTTCTCTTTCAGTTTTGGTGGCCTTCCTGCTGCTGGGGCTGGTGGGAATGTTGGTGCTCTTCTATCTGCAAAATCATCGTTACAAGGGTTCCTACCACACCAATGAGCCCAAGGCCACCCATGATTACCATCCTGGCAGCAAACCTCCCCTACCTACTTCAGGCACTGCCCGGGCCCCAGCGCCTACACCAGCTTCCACCCAAGTTCCAGCCCCGGCCCCAGCCCCAGCCCCAGCCCCAGCCCCAGCCCCAACCCCAGCCCCTGGCCCCCGGGACCAAAACCTACCCCAGATCCTGGAGGAGTCCAGGTCTGAATGAACCAGAAGGGCTTCAGGGACCAAGTCCATTTCCTCTGAATTCCCCAGTACCTGCTTCTACTCCACCCTGTCAGGGACATTTGGCTCCTCTTAGCTGGTTCTGTCCATCCAGAGGATGACCCTCCTGCCAAGTTTTGTGGGCAGAGCTACAGATGGGACCAAAGGGAGTGGCTGAGCCTCACTGCCTAAACCAATGCCCTGCCCATTTCCGTTTCCCCAGGCTCCTGGTCATTTGCCTGCCCCAAAGGAGAAGCCTCACTGGGTTGAGACAGGCCCTTCCTGCCATCCCTGTCCCAGCTGCTGCCAGGGATTAACAGAGTGCAGGGGATATTAACTGCCTCCCTTCAAACATTCAATCTCAGCAGGGACAGATGTGTGGGATTGCAGGGATGCACAGGGTATGGGGGAAGGAGGCTGCTAAATCATATCCCCAGCCTCCCCGCTGCCCTTCAAATTGTCTTCCATCTGCTTCTACTCAGTTGGGGGTTAGGGAGGGCTCCATTGCTATCCCCTGCCCGCCTTTTTCTTTTTTTTACAGAGACCAAAAGGCCTCAGTTTAGCACCTTGGTACCTCCACTGCTTCACATGCTTTAGCCAAAGCCATAAAAGTGTAGAGAATAATGCAGACACACCGACTAGCCAGGCCCTACACTCTTCCTCCCTCTTCCAAGATATGCAATAGCCTTGGTGCCTGTCCAAAGGCTCAGCCCCCTCTCCAATGCATGAGGAGCCCTCTTTCCTCCGCTCAGAGATGCTGCTTCGTTTGCCCAGGAGGTCATATTCTTTATATATATATTTTGTTGCAAAGTCTCTCTAAAGAGAAACTCTATGTATTACTCTAATTTTTAAATTATCAGTTTATATATAAAAGAAAAAATCAATCAACTGTTCTGTCTTGTGCCATGCCAATGGTCTTTAGTTTGCTTCTCCTGTGTTAGGAGTTCCATGAGGTCTGCTGGTCACTCAGCCAGCCTCGTCCAGCCTCCACTCTGAAGCTATGCTCTGAGACTCGGAGCTATTCTAATAAAGCAGAGTGGCAGAGCCCCAGTCTGTGTGTGGTAGCTGGTGTCGTTAGGGGTAAGTGAGATGGTTTTAACGGAACTAAGCTGAGGGCCCAAGGATTTCTATGTGGAGCGCCCAGAATCTTTGTATCACCCACCAGGACATGTGTGTACATGTCCCACAAAAATCCCTGGTTCTTCCCCCTTCCCTCCCGCAGCCCCATATCTCAGTGGACAAGTTGGGGTCAGAATGCTAAAGCTTCAGCCCAAGCTGACCCTGTACCACCATCCCTGGATCCTTCCAGATCCAAAGCACACGATACACACAACTTGCCAAAATGGATTCTGCCACTTTATTCAGATAAGAGGTCACAAGCCACAGGACTTTAAAGTGCATGAAATTCACTGGCAATAAAGCCGCACATATACCAGCCTCCCTCCCCCCTAGTCCCCACCACCTCGCTCCATTCACCATTACATGTCTGGTGGGAGGGACTGAGACCCATTATTAAAGGTGAAGAACAGCATGGAAAAAGGATGGGAATGCTGGAACCAGAGTATTAGTGGTCTGAAACAGGGGAAGAAGGGCATGGACCAGAGAGTCTGCACTGAGGGGAGGGTGGGCCAGTCTAGCCTCTCAAAGACTGGATACAATTTTTCCACCTGTTCCTCATGGTCAGCCCCTGGCATTTCAGACAGACCTAATTTCTCCTTCATCCATCTCTGGTTTTCCTCTATAATTTATGAGTAATTCAGGGTACACAGTGCAGCCAGAAGGTATCCCCAATACACTATGAATACAAACCACAGCATATGTAGATTTCAGAATCATGACAGGGGCTGGCCCAATCAGGTTAGAAGAGGCTCTGTCAGGCACTGGCTGGGCATGTGGTCTGTGCTGAGTATATGTGCCCACAAGTATGGGGCGGGGGAGAGGGAGAGGGAGGGAGAGGGAGAAAGAGAGAGAGAGAGAGAGAGAGAGAGAGAGAGAGAGAGAGAGAGAGAGAGAGAGAGAACGAGCGTGTGTGTGTACATGTCCCACAAAAATCCCTGGGCTCCTAGGCAAAGGGGACCCCAGTAAGTTTCATGGGACAGCCAGTGGGGTTGGAGGAAGGGAGTGGTCAGCATCAACTTGGAAAGAGAGGCTCTGATTCCCCACAGAGACGGGAGAAGCCTGCTCCCTCTTCTAATACTCCCTAGGCCAGTCTGTACTTGCCCACATCCTTTTTACCTAACACAATGCACCTTATTCCCTGCCAGATCAGCATGTCAGCCATAGACATAGGGCCGCTCTTAGAGCTGGCCCCATTATCATTAATTCTTCTGTGTCAGGTATCTCCTCCTGCCTCCACCAGGAGATGGAACAGAGCTGGAGGAGAAACGTCTACCCCTCTCCTTCCCCCTTTCTCAGGAATGGGATTTGGACAAGGACCCCTCAGACCTTAGCTCAAACTCCACCTCAATCTACAGACCTTGTAAAAGGAATAAAGTGCTTTCCTCTGCATGAATCCCAGAGAGAATGGCACCATGGACTGGCACAGGTAGTCATCTTGACACTTCAATACCCTCTGCCAATCTTCAGTACACACATGATGCCATCCTAAACACGTGCAATTTGGGAGCCCCTCACCCACCTCCAAACACATACTGTCAACTCATCCTTTCCAACAGCAGGTGCTACAGACAGGAAAGTAAGTCACTAAACCTCCCCCCTCTCTAGTCCAGGCCCACACCCATCTACCTGAAAGAGAAAAGTAACAGTGGCCTGGCCTCAAAGGGGAATAAAAGGCCTAAAAACAACTACAGAAGCAGGGAACCAGAGCACTCACACCCAGCCCAGCAATCTCCCGCCCCCTTCAGCAGCAGCATAATGCCTGCCTACAATCGTTAAACTTTGGAAGGAGCTAACAGGGCACTGGCACTTGTTCCTGGGTATCTGAAAATGATTCCATCTCCAGAATATACAGGGGTTTCTCAAAGCCTGCTGGGCCCCAAACTGAGTAGTTTACCTACTGTCATCAGGCTAGTACTTTTCTCTGTCCATGCTACCTATACTTAGAACCCACACTTTCAGTTTGAACCCTGCCGGGAGAGAAGAGGTAGTAAGGTGACCCATCTCCCCTCTGAATTCAGTCTGTGCTGCCTGCCAGGCTCACCTGTAACCCAGATCACTCATAAGCCCTAGGTACTGAACTTCACTTAGCCTGTCCTCTCCAGGTCTTACGACCACAGAGACATGCTGTGTCCAATAACATAAGGACCCTGTATTTGGAAAGTTAGAATTACAGGCTAATGCTTGTTAGGAAATGCCCAAGTTGATTCCTGAGGCCCACAGCCTGGGTGACAAGACCTAAAGAATATGTCATCCACTCCCAGCCTGTACTCTCTTCCTCTGACTTCTGCGATGCTCTCTCCTGGGAGCCCAAGCCCTAGCTGCCTCTGTCTCCCCTCTCACTGAGACAGTTTTATCCCCACTGGACACAGCCGAGGCCTCACTACAGAGGGAGTGGGTGGGGTTTCTTGGTGTGGGAGACACATAGTGCAGGAAACTCGAGCAGCAGTGGTATGTGCATGAAAGCAAAGACAGTGCCGCTACCACAAGCGCTGGTGTGGGGCCAAGGAGGGCTAAAGGACATCAGTCTCTCTCTCGATCCCCACGTACTTGAGGGCATCAGCTTGGCTGTACCTGTCCCGGAGCAGGAGGAAGAACCAGGTTACTAAGAAGCCTTTTGTGATTGAAAAGATGGAGTCTCCTCCTGTTTCACTTCCCCTCCCACTTCCTAACAGTAGTTTATAATGCTCCTCGTTCTGAAGCAAGGCACCAGAGATCAGAACAAAAGAAACGCTTGACCACTGTGAGATCCTCTTCTTTATCTACATCACCCACCTTAAGCCCCTAAATCAATTCCAACAGCCATCCTTTCCTCTTCTAGGGCTACCTCCCTAGGACCATTCCTGCTGCCTCACCTGTAATCAAAGAAGAGCTCTTCGCCAGCTTGAATTGCCCTCTTGGCAAAGATCCCAATCCGATGATCTCCGTTCACCATGACCACTAAAAATAGGATAAACTCCAGGCTAGGCTTCTAGTCAACCCAAGTCAACAATCAGTAGTGATTCTGGGCTGACTATGTCCAAACTTCCAGTGAAAACATAAATGAAGTGGAATTAGAAAGTAGTCAGCGAAGGTAGTTGCTTCTATGTGTTTAGATCTGTTTTTCTCGCTAGTGACATGGAGGAAGAATTATCCTTAAAAAATTCATGTTTGTGAGAAAATGTTTATAATGTATTCAGTGAAAAACGCAGATTATAAAACTGAGAGAGAGAGAGAGAGAGGCTCAGAATGATACCAGACATTAATCATGATTATCTTTGGACAAAAAAAAAATAACTCATCTATTTAAAAAAAAGCTGAATAATGGATAGAGATCATAATCAACAAAGCATCTCTCCCCCACCCTACCTCCCAGATCCCCAGGAACTCACCTTTGGCATAACAGTTTGGGTTCACAGAATGGTTTGCAAATCGAATTTTGTTTCCTTTCCGGGTAGCATCCACTACAAAATCTGTACAAAGTAAACCAAGGAAGACTATGAGCTCACCAGGCAACTCCACAGCTTCTTGAGCCTGAATTTAAAATAAATCAAACAGTGACAGAAACATGACAGTCCACTGAGAATATTTAAGCCCAGCATACTAACAGGAGCTGGAAAAGCAGGCTGCGTAAGAATGCAAACTCATGTGGGAATACTCCCTTTGGGTTCCCCTTTTTTGCTGGAATTATGGATATCCTCTTCTCATCTATCTGGTAGGGAGACTTCTGAGGTGTAAGTGCTCAATGCTCTCATTACAAACACAACCTGGAAAAAATAGACTCTCTTAAAGCCAGCGAACTGTGGCTCAACAGTGTCTCTGATGCTCTCTGCATCTGTTGGAAGATTCAGAGCTGATGTGAACTTGGACCATAGCTAGGGAAATCTCGTAGGATGACCTGCCAAGACCACCGTGGAATGAGAAAGACTCTGTACCATTGTTGAGGTTGAAGAGGAAGCTGGACATATATTTGTCATAGACCTTCCCTCGTCGATCTGCCTCATCCTGAGAAATGAGCTGCAAAAACAGACATGGAACAAGCGGGGGAGTTAGGCTGTCTGCTCAGGTCATGATACCCTGACCCTAGGAAGGATTGGGATGGGACAGTGTCATACGTAGGTGCTTATGGGGTGTCATGAGAATCATGAGAGACAGAGCCTGGCTTATTTCATTCCAACCCCTACCCAGGCTGGCCAGTATTAAGGTTGAAGAGTCCCCCACCTGCCCTGCTTATGTGGCCTGATCTCCCAAAGAGTCAAAGAGTGGTTTGTTTCAGGATTACAAATAGTTCTGTGGGATCCCCAAAGAGGCCACATGAGAACTCAGCTGAGTTATTTAGAGATTAATTAGCAGAAGTCTGGACCACAGAAAATCAGGGTTTCTCATCAGTATCTCCCCAGATAAGAATGTGGGCCAAACTGATAGCACTCACCTCACCACAGTATTCAGAAATGAACTCGTTCTTCTGCACAGACTCCTTAATGAAGGTGCCCCATCCGGCCACATCTGAGGGTGCCAGCAGCAGGTGCTGGGGAAGAGGGAGGCAAAGCTCAGACTACAGGGTATGTGTGAGTAAGGGGCTATGTGTACTGAATGTGCATGTGTGTGGTGGGGGGCAGGGTAGAAAGAACTAGCAACTGTGAAGAGGATCTGAAAACAGAAAAAGGTCTAAGCTATTCTGTTCTGGTGGGAGGAAAAACAAAAGAGGGAGGTGGTGAGAGGAAGCATGACGCCTCTTCCTGTAGACCTGAGGACCTCCTAGGCCTGAGTCTATGGGAATTCTCTACTACATGTCAAGTAAAAACAGACATCAATGACGTGTCCATCCTCTGCTCCTTTCAGTCTGGCCCCTTTCAGGGGATCACTTTTGTAACTCCTCATTGGGACAGAAAACTATTAATTCAGTAAATGTGTCTTCTGGATTTACCAAACACTTTCACGTACAAACCCTGCCAAGAACTAGTAGAATGAGGCTGTTCAAGACTATTCAGTCTTTCCTACTCCATCAACTGGCCTGGAATCCTGAGAAAAGCCCTCACCTTCTTGAGGCCACGCTGGATGCTGCAGTTTTTACAGGAAACCACTTTGCAGTCCCAGTGCTCTGAGGCCCCACAGGTAAGACACAGGTCGGGGTCACACTCTCGCACAGCCAGATAGCAAGGACATTGCTTGGTATTGCACTGGGTCTTACAGCGACAGCCAGGGAAACGATTTTGACCTGGGTGGGATGACAGGTAAGGTTAGGAAGAGAAGCAGACTAATGCTGGGGCTCAGGTTTGACTCAAGGAGAGCAGGGAAATTTTGTATTTAAGGATACTTGGCAAAATAGGAGAGAAGTTCCCCTCCCCATAATGATATACTCAAATTTTTTTCCAACTAACATGAAGTTTCTCTCAATATTCATGCCTGAGAGTCAAAAATGCAAGTTCGACTACGGAGATGCTCTCCCTCCCCCTTGTTGGTAGAATTTAAAAGGGAGGTGGATAGTGCCCCAAAGAAAGAAATCAGTGTTTTTCACTGATAAGTACATGACATCAAAACAAGAATCATTTTGAGAAGATTACATCCGTTCTATGTTACTCTCTTCCACCCACCACCCTCCGCAGCACAAGCACCCCTCTGCTGTGGTTAAGATTGATATCTGCTATGAGTTAGGAGGTATTTCCAGCGTAACTGCCTGGGCATCAAGTTCTGCAAGCTCTGGGGGCTGCCATCAAACTGCCTTGATGGGGAAGGGCACTGTGGGATCACAAGTGAAAGAGAAGCACTTTTAGCTTCTATTGTACCTTCTGCTAACATCCAGACCGACCTGATATTATAACTCCAGATGTTCAACTAAAATATATACAGAATTGTAACCTATACATACTGTAAAGCAACATCCTGGAAAGGGAGGCTGTGACTGCACTATAAGGAAAAACATTCTTAATTCTGGCCTGGAAGGTAAAGTTGAAAAAGCATCTGATTTTTGTATAATTGTTGCTATTATAATCATACACTTAAGGCTTTTTAAAAAATGACTTTTCCATATCTTAAGTCTCTTGTCTCCTCTGTAGAACGTTTAAAACATAGCAAAGAGAATATCAGAATGCCCATAAGCAACAAAAGTTATGGGGGGGGATCTGGGGTACATTGAGGCTGACTGTTTTGGTAGACTACAGGGGAAAATGGAGAACTCTTACAGTCTGGGTTGCACTGGCAGAACTTCTCACAGAAATTCTGAGTCATGATGCAAGGGCAGGTGCTGTCACAAGGGCGGTCTGGGTGGTCACAGGGTTGGTAGTTATACACTTGAGTGGAAGAGTTATCTAGGAGAGAAAAGAATAAACCAAGACACTGTTGTACCCATGCTTCCTAGCTGTCCTCTCTCCCAAGTGTCCAATGGCTCTGATTCAAAGGAGGCTTGTTCAAACTATAACCTTGGACACACATTTAGCACCTGAAGTGAGAGGCAATCCTAGTTATGGTTGGGTGATTTGCTTTGTGGGGAGAGTGTGGAAATGGTCCAGGACTATAATGCAGCTATTCCAAACATTAAATGAAGTCTAAGACCCGGCAAATGGCACACCATGAAAGTTAGAGACCATGAGGCCCATAACTCTACCTCCTAACAGGTCTTCACAGCTGCAGTGAGAAGCTGAGCTGTTCTCAGCTGCTGCTGAGAAATCTGCAGCCTGCGGAAGCGGTGCAGGGTCAGTAAGTGCAGCTGCAGGTAGAGTGGGGGATGGCCATAGGGTGAGACCTCAAGTTGAACTGCCGAAGAATGTCCTGGTGGAACTTACCTTTCTTCAGCTGAATTTTCCTGCAGTGTGCAGCCCACAACCTGAAAAAAAGATTGGATAGGTCTGGATCACGGCCCTGGGGAACTCTGCAGACATTCAGGTCAAGGACAATGTGACCTGGTCTGAGGGTCTGGAGTTTCATAACTGGGGAGTCTCCTCCCCAAATTCCTTCACAGGAGGCCTCTACTCTGGTACACAGAAGCTAGAGTCCATCCCAAATCCCATTCAGCTGGCCTATGCCTCAAGATTTAAACATAAACATCACCCTTAACAAACAAACATATGTAAAAAACAAACAAACATATGTAAAAAACAAACAAACAAAAACAGAAACAAAACCAAACCCAACCCTCTAAGTCTATTATTATGTTATCGGTTCTCCTTCTTGCTTGTCTTCAGCCTTTGGGAGGTAAAAATATGGGGGAGCTTCAAGATGGGGAGGTGAAAAGCCTTTTCAGGAATATGACCTAAATGACGGAACTGAAAGGGATCAGACACAGGGACTTCATTCTATTTCTAGAACCAAAGTCAATTCCTTTAATAGATGACAGTCATTAGGGTACCAAGCAAGGCAAAGTGTCAAAAATTATTTTAAAGAAACTTCCAACCCTAAGCAAAGGCTAGTTAGAAAACAACATTATTATGCAGCTTAGAAAAACAACACAAGTGCCCAAAAACAAACCAAACAAAACAAATCTGGTCAGGATTGAGAAGTAGGTATAGAGCTTGCAGAAGTGGGTAACTAATCACCTAACGAGGAACATGGCTTCTGGGTGGAGCCATGAGGCCAGCTCACATTCTACTGGCCAGGAGCATAAATGGAAAACCAGATAGTTATCTTGTGATCTACAGCATGTAGGGTTAGGGGTAGGGCTGGCTAATACATGGCACAGACCCGCAGGGAGCTGGGATGGCTGGCCCTCAGTGTGCCAAGCCAAACAGATGGGCAGTGGCTAAAGAGGGAGACAGATGGGAAGTCCAAGGGGGAGATCAGAGAACAGGGAACAGCCTGGCCACAGAAAGTCCATTGTCTGATCCTTGCCTGTGCTTTCTTTTCTTCTTCTGCGAGGGGTTCATGAGCTCATCTGTTGGCAGCTTCAGGATAAGTGATTCTTTGACTGCAAACTGAAAAACCTGGAAGAGAAATCCAAGAGGACCTTCCTGAGCTAGGCGGTCATATAAGTGATCTAGCCAGGTGCTGGGCTTGGGGGGATTACGGAGAGCTCAGAGGTAGCTAGCTGACTGAGCATCTCTTCAGTCAGGTAGACACAGAATGGCAAAGACTGAGTCAATTCTTAAGTATTTATCCTGACTTAGGAAAGGAGAAATACTGAGCACATTTACAGCCTTCCTGGTTAGCAACTTTCATCTACCGCTCTGCTTACCAAGCCCTCCCCAGCCGATTCTTACCAACAGTATCTCTCTCTTCTTAGGAAGGGCAACCTTGTGCACTCTGTGCAGCTAAGTTTAAGACCTGACATTAATGATACCACCTGGCAAAGCACTAGCTCCCTCTGCTGGTATAAAGATGTGAGAGCCTTGACTAGGATGTTATTTCAGGAAGGTGAGTTCCCTTTCATTGAGCTTCTTCCCTTATAGCATTCGTTTTTAACTCTTTCTTTTCTTTTTTAATTATAGGCCTTCTTGGTCCCTCTCATTCTCTGCCTCTGAGAGGAGACCACACTCTGTGGAGTGTTACCCCTTTTCTAATAAACTTTCCTTTTGACTCTTAAAAAAAAAATTATAGGCCTTCTCGAGATTCTAGGAAAAGTATAAATCTTCTCAGGAGAATACACATAAAAATTGTTTTGTACTTAATTCAATAGATCTTTAGGTTAAGAACCTGTGCCTCAGGGAAACAGGCCTGAGCTCCACAACAAAAGCAAAGGGCACTTTGGCTCATGGTTCTACTGCTTGTTCTAAGTAAAGGAAGCATGAAGAAGAGGCCACAGAGACTCCCCCAGAAGTTAGAGAGCCAAGTGAGCAAGTGTTCCTCTCTTATTGGACAGATTGGCCCTAACGCCTGACCCCCTGTCCCTGCTTCACTGTCTTCTCACTGCAGCCTTTCCTGCCTCCAGAGCATTGGTGGCTACCATCAAACTGTGATTCTAAGAACAGCATGAGTGAGAAGGGGGAGACCCAGGCCCAGCTATTAGGGGTGGTGATTAGAACATCTAGTGATAAAACATTTGGAGGATAAAGCAATAAGGAGACTGATAGAGGGAGCAGTAGCTATAGCTGAGAAACAGGAATAGGAAAGAAGATCTCCAGAAAGACCCAGGAGTCTCTTCTAGGAAACAAATCTACATTTAGAATAAAAGGTGGGAAGAAAACAAAAAAGCTAAAAGAGAATAGAAACAGCCAAAAGTTAGATAGTGGCTAGAGACAGAGATAAGAATTCAGTAGGGAGGAGAGCAGGTCTCCAGGCACTGATAGGTCTGGCCTTTACAGGGGGCCCTGTGTTTGGGGAACCCACTTCATGACCCAGAAGTACAGGATCATCGGGAACTGAGCCTGAGACAGCTTCTCTCCAGACAGGGAGGCTTATGAGACAGCAAAAAGGCTGAAAGAGCACTGCGTGAAAGGAGGGCCCAGCCTTGTTCTTGCTAGTTTCAGACAGTACCTGCTTGCACGTCTTAGTTCCCAGAAGCCTCGCTATTGAACAGAAGTTGTTGAAGTAGGTGCCATGAAAGACTCGAAAAAGAGATTCTTCAGCCCCAGTCCATTCCACAGGCTCTGAAGGTGCTTCCACTACACAGAGCTGAGGTGGAGCCGGACTAGCCTTCTGTTTTGTGGGGGTCTGACAGCGAGAGTTAGCCTCTAAGAGAGAAAGAAATACAAGAAACAGAAGGTAAAATGCAGTTGTCATGAACAGCTGGTCACAAACTTAGAAGTATTTCATTCTTCTTTAAAAAGGCAGCATAGTTAGGAACAAAATATTCTGTCTCCACTGCTTACAGATGAACTTGTGTAAAGAATTAACAATTTTACAAAATGCAGTAACATTAAGTGTTAGGCAGTGATCCTGGGTTTACCAGTGTCCTCTCGTAGAAAGACAAAATCATTTTCTTTCCACTGTACCTGAAGAACTGGAGGCCCAGTCATTGCCTGTGTCCCTGTCACTGTCCCCTTCTTTAGTCTCAGCCACGGCAGAGGCTGAAGTGTTGGAGCAGGAAGCACTGACCACGTGGTGCCTTCGCCGGCGACGACCAGAGCACTTGGAGCGAGGGTTGTGGAGCATGGCGTACTCCTTTGCTCCTTCCTGCAATGGACACGTTACAGGTAGAAAACAGAAACAGGCCCAGAATCACCATATTGAGCCCATCATCACAAACCATCTTCCTCAACATCTGTGATTATGTACAGTGATACTGTCTTTTTGATTTTTTTCTGTACCATATAAGTGTGACTATAACTGCTTAACAAACGTTCTAAAACTTACAAACTCACAAAAGAAATATCTTACAAAGTAATCTTTAAAAAGATATAATCTATGCATCTTTAGCTTTCCAGTGAGTTGTATCTAAAATTCATTTGCATATTAGCTGTTTGGAATTTGAGAACACATCCTCCTGCAGACGAGGAAATGAGGTTCAGAGAGAAGGGACCTGCTTAAGAGTATATACCTAATTGTTCAAGAGTAGGTACAAGAATCAGGGCTCCTTGCCTCCAGACACACTGCTCTTTACAGTTTACTGCGCTGCTGTTTCAGTAACAAAATGTGTCATCCTTGAATTTGTACAATGACTACTTAATTCTGAAACTTCCCTACAAATCAGTATATTAAACTTGGATGAATATTGTTTTATTACTTTATAGCTATGTTTTTTTTTAAAGACCAAATAACTATCATTCAACTTGATCATCTATCTTCTTAGCCAACTTGGTTCTCAAAGACTTCTAGCTGTTTCTGAAAACTAAATCTACATGTAAAGGATAAAGGTTGACTATTACTAAGGACATTCAGAACAATATACTATAGGCCCTAAAGGAAACTGCAAAAAGTTTTGAAATTAATTGAATCTGATATTATATGCCTATGCTACAATGTGACACACACAGCATCACTTATAATGTATTCTCACTTGAAACATTTAACATAAATATAGTTAAGCCTCCAGAGCTAATTCTAGCTTATGGGAAATAAAGGACAGAGTTAACACATTAAATGACACCAGAAGAAAACAACAGACAAATCCAGAATGTGGGACTTCCTATAAGACAACCAGCCTGAACTTTTCAGAAAGATAAAAAAAAAGCAGTGTGATTATTCAAGATTAAAAGAGACTGAAAAGACATAATAACCAAATATGATGCATGACTGTGTGATCTTGATTTGAAAAAAAAAATTGCTATTTTTGGTACCACTGGAAACATCTTAGCTGTAATAATGTGGTTATATAATATATTTATTTTTAGGAGATTCATGCTGAAACAGCAAAGAAGCATCACAATATCTGCAATTTCTTTTCAAATAGCTTAGCAAAAGATCCATACACACAAATATAATAAAACAAACATGAAAAATGTTATTAAATCGAGGAAAAGTATCTTTCAATTTATTTGCATGACTAAAAATTATCTTAATAAAAAGTTGATGAAGGAAATAGTCCAGCATTATATTTGAATATGTATTCATTTATAAAAAGCAATAAAAGAAAACCTGTACATATATATTTTTCTGTAAGTTAAACACAGCTCCAATTCAAACAATAAGGTTTTAGGCTCTGAAATCCGAGCAGATGATATTTAGAGCAGGAAAGTTCTCAGTGCTCTTCAAACCTTACTCCGTAAGATTAACTGCACAGTCCTCCTGCCCCAGTATCTGGGAGCTCCTTAAGAGCAGAAGTCATGTTTTATTTGTACTTTATGACTCCCGGGGTACTATGCTATGTACTGTCTCACTTGGTTTGTGTTCTCAGGGGCAGAAAGCCCAAGGACCATTTCCTGCTTAGCTCAATGTTCAACAAAGTTAACAATGGCAGAACAGCTTAAGAACATACCAGCAAAAGGAAGCAGTCTGTGCCACATGGTTCTGGTTCAATCTTGATTTCTTTGTTCTTGCGTTTATATACATTAGGGGTGGCATGAAAAGCTGGAAAATACAACACTGTCTTGTTTCCAATGGTTCATCCACTTGACAGGATGGGGAGGAACAAAACTGAATTAGGGAGCTAGTGTAGACTACAGCTATAAACATGTGCACAAAATTTAATCATTTCTGATTATCAACACAATGCTTTCAAAGATAGAAGGTATTTAGGAACAATTATGTTGCTGATTATTCTGTCCTGACCATGCAAAGCACACTGCACTATAACTGAACCAGCCCTTTGTAAAACTATCAAAAGATCAGAAGCCAGGAACTCTATCTGATAAACTAAAATAAAAAGAAGGAAATGGTGGTTGGGAATGGAAAACTGGAGAGCATATCAGAGTAGCCCTACTCACGGTGAAGGAAGCAATCGTATTTAAAGCAGCGCCGGCAAAAAAGTGTGTGGAAGGAGTGCAGAGACTGCTCCCGCTGCACAGACTTGGCATTGGGGCCATCGATGTTGGGTGTGCACTGAGGAGGAAGTGCATTGGGGTCTGACATTTCTGTCAGCTCTCGATACCTATTTAGGAAAAGAGAGATAAAAGTTCCCCCCAGGGAAATGTCTCTACTGAAAAAAATATAGATTGAGCACTGAGAGTCATCCAGGTATATTCTGTCAAGGGAGGATGGATATTTTTATGGGTCTTGTTGATGGTGGAATGACGTTTATCTACATGGGTACACCACTGTAGTTATGCTGGGCTGGGCATATAACTGAAAGTAAGGGGAGGGAAAGATTTGATAAGTATGGTGCTGCAGTAACTCTCCAGAAATATAGCAGAATTTTAAAAGTTCTCTAACCAGACTTACCCAAAAGCCAGCAAACAATGACCCTTAATATGGGAATGGGCATTTAGAGGTAAGCAAGTAAGCAAGAAATAATCAGATACAAGGGCAAATCATAATGCATTTACCATAAACAAAGCTTTATATTAATCAATTATAGGCTTGAATAAAAATTTTGCTAGAGTACACTACATAGCCTGAGGGGGACAGCTTTCCTTACCTCTCCTTCATGTCATCTGGGACACCATTCTCAGGGAACATTGAGGCGATTGCGCTGAAGATCATGTCATTTGGGAACTGTTTCTTGGAACTCTTTTTGTTGCCTGAATTTGAAAAGACAAAAAGCTCCTGAGTGCTATCTATAAACAGAGGATGTAAAGAAAGCTGTTTGGTCATTTTTCCTTTTGTCACAGCATTTCAATTAGAGCTGCTTTGTTAACCTAACCATTGACTGTTTAGGAACACATAAAGGTCAGGGTTACCTAGACTTATCTAATGGGATACCAGTAAATAAGGAAATTGGAGCCATCTTCATATTAACACAAAATCCACATTACAAGATAGAATCTGGAGGAGAAAACCAGAGTTTTCATAGAGACCAGAATATAGAAGAATTCTATCATAATGTTGATGCTGAAGAATAACTTAATTATAACAAGATATTGTGTACCTGGACATACAGTATAATTAAATAACAGAGTAAAATTAAAAATTAAATTAAATATTAACAACATGGAAAATGCTCATAAGAATAAAAAGAAATATAAAATTATATGCGTATATACACACAGAAAGCATGATCCCAATTTCACGTAACATATATATAAACAGGTTGATTTATATGTGTGCTTTTTAAAACTGAGATATAATACATATAACATTGTATTAGTTTTAGATATACACACATTTTTTAGGTCTAGAAGGAAATATTAATGCTGGTTATTCCGAGGTAGAAGGATTACACAATAATTTTATTGTCTTCTTTATAACTTTCATGTTTTCCAAATATACCACTCTTATAATTAGAAGTGAACAATGATTATTCTCTAAGTTCTTCTAACTTCTTCTTTAGCTAGGTCGCACCTATCTTAAGCTATTAGTCAATGACCATTTTTTCTTTTAAGTGGACCAATGACAAGCATCAACAGCCTTTAATAAGCAATAAACCTTTCTGTTTTTTCCTTCTTCCCTCTCTCTGTTACTTTCAAAGTGGAATAAAGAAGTAGTGCTATTTACTTTCAATAGCATGTCGTTTTCTCTTCCTTGTTACTGGTAGATCTTCTTTGCTGTCATCTTGCTTTCCATCTGAGGTGTCATTGTGTCCTTCTTCCTCCTCATCTGAGTATTGATTCAGGGCATCTACCAACTCCAGGAAAACAGCATCACTAATCAGGACAGATCCAGGGATCATCTCTGAAACATAAGGATTAGATAGGTGAGCAGTGGTTGTTTTATACTCCTTCATTAGTCCTCCTGGGAAGCTTTTCTTATATTCATTCCTGAGGCCCAGATAGATAACACACGTACACTTTTATACGGACAAATAGGGAATTACAACCATTGATCAGCTCTTACAACTGCAACGGTTCAGCTGGCTAGAGTAGAAAATCATGTAGACTTTACTTCTACTGGCGTACTTCACTTCCTCAGTCACAGGTTAATCTGTACCTATGGTCCAAAATCTCACAAAAAAAATGTAGACACAATACAGATTGGACAGAAAAAGAATGATAAAGTGAAAAGGTACCTGGTTTTGCATTTGATCGGTCAATAGTGACTTCTTTCAATCAAAAAACAGCACTTTTCAAAAGACAGCTCTTTTTCTAACATTGCACTATTGTATACTACACCTTAGGAGAAAGACTTTGAACAGTAGGGGGCGTTGTGGATAAATGCATTTCACCAGCATCACAACAGCACCCACAACTGTCAAAAGAGCAGGTAACGCTATTGGTTTGGAAATTGAAAAGGAATCTCTCCCCATCTTCCCACCTCTTACACACTGACAGCCTTTTCCATAACTACAACTAAATCCAAATGACTTGCTTTTAGAAAAGTCAGGATATTATAACTTAGCCAACTTCTGAGAGACCCAGGAGATATGTGGATCAAAGAAGACAGAGAGACTATGCTCACTGCCATTCTCAGAGAGAGGAAAATGAAGGACAAATGGCCTTGGCTGGATTTATGGAAAAATTTAAGATCAAACTTAATTATATACTAAACTTTCTCTTCAGCCACCAATTACTATATGATCCTTTTATGTCTGAACTCCTTTTAAAATTTAACTGGAATATTTTTAATATAACATTTCTACTCCCAGCCATGTGATGACACTGAAATATCATGAGGCAGGAGATAATAGGAAGATGATGATACACCAAAGAAGAGGCACCGTTCGAACAGTTTTCTTCCAAAGAGCTCGGCACCACTACCTTCTTCACCGTGGACTTTCCCTTCGTAATTATTGATCAGCTCCTCAATGAACGTCTCATCTTCTTCTTTCACCTCATCTCCCATGTATGGAATATTGCACAAAACTGTCTCATCTTCTACCTGAAATCAAACCAGATGTGAGTCAATCTGCAAATCTACTATGTGTCTCCTCTCTTCTGTTTAATGAATTTTGTGGGCCACTTTTGCTGCTTGAATCTCCTGAAAATGACTTTGGTCACAGAGTTTCTTGTATTTTAAAGACTGGCCATTTTGTTTTGTCAACAAAACCTCAAATGGAAGGAGACAATGCTACTTTGGAGGGGGAAAAAAGGTCAGTTCAACTACTTGAGAATATTAACTACCAAATGTTTAGTATGATACTAAAAATTATATTTTCACTAATACCCAGAATTTGACAGCATATTTATCTTTCAGTGATTCTATTATCTCATTTATTCCCACTAAATAGGTACAAATATCACCTAAAAACAGTTAAAAGGTCTTTAATTCTAATTCTTCTCAGAAGTAGAGAGACATAGATGAAAAGGAAGGTTTCCAAGAGTATAATGTTATATAACCACAATATTTAGAAAACTGGGCAATCATAACATTTCTAGATATTCTATTAAACACACTAAGACTAACCTCTCATAATAATAAAAAAGTGTGATTACAACTCATGTCAATAACACTCAGTGGGAACCTACAGTCAATTGCAGTATGAACTACGAATATTTTCTGACAATAAACAATACTAATAGTTTTTTTTTTTTGGTTCAGTACAGAACATGGTCAATTTTTTTCTTTATTATTTTTTTTTACAGTCAATTCTTAAATCCTCAAGTATTAAAGTAAAATTAAAGTTTTATTCTAAGAGAGAATTCCCTTCTGCAAATCTACATCCTATTCTAGTCAGCAAAGTTGCTATCTGTCACCAGGCAGATGAGAAGCAATAGAGAGAACTTACTATCAGGACCACAAATAGCTCTAGTAAGAGTCAGCCTAAAGGCCCACATGAAAGGATCCCTGTTTGCCTCCTTTATCTCAGTTGCTTTCAGAGCATCTTGCCTTTAGGGGATTCAGAAAGGATTGCACCATCGGCAGGGAGTTGTCAACGTGCTTAAGCCTCAAGTGTCTGTTTTAGACTGCATTTAACTGCACATAATGTTATGAAATTGGGTCAAGGTAGTAAGGGAAAATTGGAGTCTTGCCCAGTCTTATTCATTCAAAAAAGAACCAGCGTCAACCCAGAAGTAGTACACTTCAGAGCACAAACTCTAACAAGTTAGAACGACCTGAAATATACCTTTTAGAGCAAATAAATTACAAAAGCCTTCTTCCCTGTACCTCCAAGTTTTGTTAAGTATATTCTGACAATATTTACCTTAAAAGGAGTGCCAGCATATCAACATAAGAAAATTATACAGTTTAAACAATCACCACAGAGCTTTCAATACATACCATAAAGTTCTGCTGGAGAGGAGACCAGGAATACATGATGGGAACCAACGCAACTGTGTTCAGAGACCTCATTAACATATGCTGGCTTGCAAATCCTGGGAAAATGCTCTCTATGGTACACTGAAATATAAGCAATGACATGGAGAGGGAAATGGAAGCCCACAATCCAAGAGAGAATTATAGTTTCCTTCCAAATGATCCCAGCAGCTTTCTAATTCTTCTAATTCTTCCAAATTAATAAACTGAGGGTTTTTTTTTTTCCACAGTCAGTTCCTAAAAGGAACCATTGCACTGTAAACCTGTGGAAAGTAGGAACTATCTCTTATTCACCTTTGTATCCTCCACAAGTCCAACACAATGCCTCTCATACTCAATGACGTTTATTTCAAATCCCACACTTGATATTTATTTCAATCTAAAAACTGTTGGTCTCGTTAGGCTGTACACAACAGCAAAGGGCCTCTGAAAGTCCTAAGAAATGAGGAGGATGAGGAAATTTTCCTGAAAGCCTAAACATAGGGGAAAGGGACAGTAGAGGTGGGAACAAAAGAAGTTATAGTCATATTTTGCTATGGGAAATGAAATTACTCTCAATATACTACCTGCTTTTTATATCTTAAAAACATTATCTCTTGAAGAAACTAAAATGATTTGTAAATTTATAATAAGGGATATCCCTTTGATCAATATACTCCTGTCCATGAGCCAGAGCATTCCTTTTCCAATAATATTAAAGTACCTGAAGTACCAAAAGCACAAAAAGAAAAAAGAAAAAAAAGTTGCTTTGAAGCCTGAACCAGAGTTCAGGAAAGCAGACAGTAAATGTCTTATTTTTCTAAGAAACACTCATGATTATGTTCATTAACTGAGGAGAACAGGTTCTTTTGGCTACAGATTTACCATCTTAGTTATTCAAAGTTGACTATAATAGCTGTATCCATTATCCTTACTTATTTACTAATCACAAATACAAGTCCAAGGAAGAGAGGAAGGCTGAGCTTCAACACACAGAAATACCTTTTTGAGAAAAGGATGCCCACTCACAGGCTTCATCAACTGGACAGGTTGAACACGAAGTTTCTTCCATTCTTCATTGAGGATCTGGGTTTTTTCTTGAACTTTAGCAAAATTTGCTACATATAGAGCCTAGCAAAGTCAAGAAAAAAATTGTTAGGATTTCAAGGGAAGAGTTAAAAAAAAAAAATCCAACCTCTCCACACTGGATCAATATATTAAAATATAAAACCTTTCACTTAAATTTTTTTTTTTACCTTTGCACCCATATTTGCCTGAAGCCGTTTAAGTTGCCGAAGTCGCATGTATTCAGATTTAACTTTTCTTTTCCAATAAGTAATACATTTGGAAGTTGGGGGATTTGGCATATCCATTTTGCTGTAATCTAAGAGAAATGGGGATAAGAAAATAGCATTTTACTGCCTGGAAATAAAGCATTTTTCAAACTCAAATAAACATGGTCAGTTATGCTTTCATTTCCATTACATTTATTCACAAAAACATACGTTTAAAGAACCCAAATCTATGAGTTCAACAAAAAAGTTCAATTAAAAGATTTCACATTAGTAATTCCTGGTCAGATTACCAAAAAGCCTAGCTTCTGCCTTCCTGTGGTACCTTGTTTCCAATTCAGCATTCAAGAAGTTCTCCCAGATAATTAGGAACTTGGATTCCTTGGAAATTTGGAAGCCTACCCACTACATTGATTAACAGAAATGTTCAGCAAGAATCAAGTTAATATCAAAGAGCTTCATGGAAAGTTCCACACTACAAAACTATAACGGCCAAATTATCTAAATCTACTTAGCAATAAAGATCAGATATGACAACAGCATAATTTTGTCTCCAGGTCAACAGTAAGACATATGGAAATATATAACACTACAAATAACTTTGGTGTTTAAATTAAGTTTTAAAGAAGTACTTACTGTAACACACTCTACCTACCTCATAAAATGCAAGCGGAAGTGTCGAGTTTTATAATGTGCCTTCCGTTCTTCAGAGGAATGGGAAGACATAAAGGCAAAACAAATGTTCAGCTTTTCAAAAGAGAATAGACAGTGGTTTTAAGTCAGTGAAGCATATTCAGACCCTGATCACCTCAGTAGAGTTCTCCCCCATAACTATAAAAACATGAAGTCTCTGCTACCATCATTTCTCCATGTAAGTCAGTTCCCAATGATACCTGATGCCATTTGGGAAGGGTCCTTTATTTTTTTTAATTCTATCTTTCCAGTCATGTCTACAACTATATCCTCACAACTACCAAATCTGATATTCTGCTTTTCTGAATAAATGTTTAGGCTCAGCCTGCAGGCCTATCAATTATTTTAGAGAAAGAACAAATATTAAGTACATGTAAAACTTCAATAAAAATCTTTAAGATTATACTTTTACTCTATATTAACTACTTAGGTTTCCTACAGAACTAGTTCTACTTATTTCACTTAATATTTTAAATTTCTGAAAATATTACAAGGAGCTATAAAGAGCCAAAAGAAATTAAAGTTTCAGGCCTTGATCGTTAATATTTCTAAAAAATGTTTTCTTTTGGAGTTTAATATCATATTTCTAAAGTATTGTTAAATTACCTTTTTCCCATAAGAATTGAAAGCAGAGACAAGAAAACAGCAAAATTTAACTGTCAATTATATATACCACAATCAGATCATAATTATAATATATCATGCATATGGACTTTGTTTCATTTGATAAACCAAATGGAACAGTGTAATACAATATGAAATTCAGAGAAAAAAAGGAAGGAACAGCAAAGAAGCAGACTTGCTGTGTTTACTATAAATTCAATCAAGTGATTCAAGCTCTTAAAAACAAAATTCCCTGTGAGTTAAATATTATCTGCCTGGAAGAGGAGAATGAAACAACATAATCTAAGAATTTGAATCCAAGAATGCTAAGGTGTAGGGTTATAAAAAAAATTTAATCTGACCCGAATTTCTTTCATACAAATTGCACCATCTCTCTTCCTCCTACATCTTTTAAATATTTTCCATTCTTCTATGGAATGGGACCAAAAGAGAGATTTTTTGAATGATAAAACTATTTAAGGACATACACCACACTCATATGTAATACTATGTAGTTGTTCATATAATGTCCTAAACAAGCTTAAGAATAGTCTGCTTCAGAAAATGAAAAAATGGTTCATATGCAAGACAAAACTACACCCCTTAGAAACTTTAGGTCACACTTATTGAGATACAAATGACCCAAATGGTATAGATTACAATTCAGTGAGACATCATAACCTCCCAAGAAAATGAGTTTTAATTGCAATTCCACTTCTATTCTTTTTGGAACTCATTTCTCTTTTTGAAATAGTAAGCTTAGAGCAGGTTGCTCCCATTATTTAAAACTGGAGATCAAGTAATGAAAAAGAACATAACCCACAGCTGTGAGGATGTGTGTGTGCGCGCGTGCATGTGTGTAGATTTCTTAGAGTGAAAAATATCAATATTTTTATTAAAAGTTATAACTGTAGGATCTCCTAGTCTGTCAAGAGAGATGACAGTAAATGTACCACATTAGTCCAGTAATTAATGGCAGTATTTCTAATTTTACTCAAGTACTTTATTTAGCCAAAGGAGTATACAAATACATACAAAAATGTCACTGAGTTTTAACCAATCATAATGTAAAATAAGTCACACTTCCTCCTTTTACAATAAAAGTGATATTTGAATCCCATGTGACCATGAGCCAATATTTATTTTGCTTATCTTTTTAATGGGTCTTCAATGTCTCTAAAGTTTATTTGGCAATTGGTCAGTCCCCACAGAGTGTAAGAGGCAGATGGGACAGGCTGCTTGGAACAGATATGCATAATTAAATAGACAAGAGACATATGGCCATAAGAGGGGTTCTCACAGTATCTGGACACTAACCAACAGGTATCACTTAAAAGGTTTAAACAAACAAACAAATGAAATATTCAGCATTCATTCACTAGAACAAATTTAAAGAAATAGGTTCATTCATTTAGGTAAAGGGAATGGCACATAAAGATACTTTATATTTCTACTTGATCTATTCTTTAGTTACTTCGACATACAAAATAGCATTTATTTTCCAGTTACATTCTTAGCTAGTACTCAAGAGCTTTTCATTATGTTCGCTTATATATTGAGAGTAAACTCCAAAACATGCTGCTTTGGTCAAGAAATTTAAAAGTACATCTTTATATAAAAAACTCCTACAACTCAATAAGATAAGCAACACAATAAAAAATGGCAAAAAATTTAAATGAGTACTTCACCAAAAAAGATATGGGAATGGCATACAAGCACACAAAAAGATGCTCAATATTATTAGTCATTAGGGAAATGCTAATTAAACCTACAATGATATACTATAACACATACACTAGAATGGCTAAAATTAAAAAGATTGATAATACTAATTGCTGGTAAGCATGTGGAGCAACTGGAATCCTCATACATTGCTGGTAGGAATGCAAAAGAATACAGCTACTTTGGAATAGTTTGCCAGTTTTGTTTTTCTTTTAATAATAAAGTTAAATATACACTTACCATATAATCTGGCATACAATTCCTAATTATTCAGGAGAAATGAAAATATATGTCCCCACAAAGACATGTACACAAATGTTCATAGCACCTTTATTCATAATAGCCAAAAAATGGAGACAAGACAAACATCTATGGATTGGTGAATGGATACAAAGTGTAGTATATATACACAATGGAATACTCTCAGCAATAAAAAGGAATAAACAGTTCCTATACACATACAACACATCTCAAAAGCATTGTGCTAACTGAAAGAAGTCAGATATAAAAATTACATACATGATTCCATTTATATGACGTTCTGCTAAAATAATTACAGAAAGGGCAAATCTACAGTGACAAAACAAATCAGTGGTTGCCAGGGCTTGAATTGGAGGAAAGGATTAAAAAGAACCATAAGGGAATTGTTTTGGGATGATAAAAATGTTCTATACATTGGTGGTGGTGATGGTTATTTGACTATTTACTTTTATAAAAATTTACTGAACTATATACATAATATGGTTAATTTATTGCATGTAAATTTTTACCTCAATAGAGCTTATTAAAAAAAAAAGTCTTTCTTGATGATACATAAATCCGGTATTTTCCAAAGACGTACTATTAAAAATCTGTAGGTAATTTCACCTTAAAAAAAAAAAACTCGAGTAACTTCAGAATGAATAACAATAGAATGATCAAAACTGATTCATTAATGGTAAAAAATGTTATGCGTATACTAATGTAATATGTTAATAATAAGGGAAACTGAATGTGAGGTTAAACAGGAATTCCCTATATTCTTTATAATTTTTCTGTAAATCTAAAACAGTTCTAAAAAATAAAGTTTATTTTTAAACAAGATTGATAATTGGAAATAATAAGTACCTTATTTAATGTCAAATTTCTACAGGCAAAGAGAGCCATAAAAACTTGGACATCTTTCCCTAGTAAACTGGATCTCAATTTGCTTCAAAGGCTAAAATTAGAATGTAGTCTGTCACTAGTTGGAAATGGGAAAACATTATGGAAATATTTGGGGACAAAACATTTAAGGAACAATATTCTTAGCCTTAGAGAAACTGAGATCAGTATATAAAAGTCCCAAATTACGATGTTTTTTCATCCACATAAAGGTGCCCCTATGCAGAAAAAGCTTGTCTTAGGGTCAAGATTAATGTTTTTAATACTTTCTCTTTTATAACAAACAATTTTATTAACCAGCAGGCTCAGTATGTCTTTGGAGGCAGATGGCACTGAAGATATTTAAATTTTCTGTCTCATTCTTTCCTTTTCAGTTCATGGTAGAGTTGGAACATAAACAGTAGGGATGAACCTACCTCTGCAAAAAGCTCTAGTAACACACAATTGAGTCATTCTGGTGATCATCAATTTCAACATTCCTGTTAAAATCAACTCTTTGGCGAGTTATACAATAACAGATCTTTCAACCAGGATCTATTAAGCACATCTTTGATTTATACCCTCCCACTTCTCCAAGGTATTTATATTTGTTATTAGTTTGAGCTTCTGGGCACTATAAACATAGAAAAAACCTTACTAACAGGAAGCTATGACCCTAAATTCTTATTTAAATTATAGCATTAATATTTCCTAGTGTTGCTTTATTAAAAGAATCAGGTCATTTGCACTAGAGACAACAGTGATAAGAATTAAAGCAGGATTAATTTTTATGAGACCCAAAGGAAAAAACTGGCTCTTAGAATATACAACGCTGCTTTAAAAGCATTAAAGCAATCTCATAGGCTAGAGCCCTTCTTTGGCTGGTTCTGTACTACACCAGCATCTTAATATTTAGTGACTGCTCATTATTATTCAACAAAAATAAGACTTACTTTTTTTGAATTTTAGTATTAAGGCAAGTGTGTCAGAGAACACAACACACCAGAGGCACTAACCTCCAATTACTCATTAAGCGCTGACAAAAGGTATGAATGAGCCCACAATACAGTATAACAACAGAAGCTGGAGACTTTCTGTAATGAAGGTATTTCCTAAGAGCAGTTTTTCCTTTATAAACCCTCCCCCTCACTCTCATTCTCTTCACTTTTCTCTATAAGCCTTTTCTTGTTTCTCTTTCACTTAACTACCCTATGTAGAAACATAATGTGTTTTTAGTGTTGCTGCCTCAAACCTTTTTTGGGAAATTGCTAGTTAACAAAGTAGAAACTTTTTTTTTTACAAAGTAGAAACCTTAAAACTTAGTCCAAGACAGGAAAAAGATACACTATTTAATTGAATGAATTGTTACACGTTTCATATAAGGCATAAAGCAAGGGCAGGGGCTGGTACCCCCAGGACTAAGGAAGCCATTTTTTCAGATATCAAAAATTAAACAGATGAAATTAGTATTTTAAATAGTTTTTAAAAGGTATGCCAATTCAAAGGCAAGTAAGATAAGAGAAACAAGGGTGACAATATCTTCTCACCTTTCCCCTTCTCTTTTATAACAAACAATAAAAGTCATCTTGGGAGCAAATTTTCATTTTTAATCCTAGGCTCCTTATTCTAGGGCTGTTTCAAAGAGAATTAAAATAACACCATAATGAAGAGGCCATTTCAACCTCAGGTAGTTTTAAAGCTGTGCCTTGGCCTCAAGTCCCATGACTGGAATACAAATACTCTGCCAGTTAGCAGAATTAGGATCTAGAGCCCCTGATTCTCAACCCCAGAGATCTGACTATTATTTATATATTCCACAAATATGTACTGAGCGCTTGTGTGCCTGGCACTGTTTTACGTGCTTAAGGCTCATCCGTGAATAAAACAGAAACATCCCTGCCCTGGGAGAGTTAATTCACACGGTGATACACACACTCAGCAGAAACCTTGACAACAGTAGTATCACTACATTTTTATAGTCTTGTCCTCTATTATAATTTTTTTAAGTACTTATCTCCTAACACATTCTTCAATGTAAATAAGTTATGTCTTTTATCAATGCCACACCACCCTAGCTCTGGGGATGCCAAGGCTTAAAATAGATGAGCTCCCACAGAAACCTCAGATAGCAGGTTCTCAGGCAGGAAACTTCATTCAATGCCGGTTTCTTAAACTTAGAAGCACCAGGTGGGGGATTTTTCTCTTCAGAGACGTCACGTCAGCAAAGGTGGAGGAATGCCGTTCTAGTACGCACGCAGCTGCTCGTCCACCTGGGCTCCCTCCCTCGCCCTCTAGCCCTAAGCTCCCCACCTAGGCTGCTCCATGCACGATCCTACATTACACCTACGACAGCCCGCTCTCCACATCCCACCGGCGGCACTCACCTGCTTCCACATCCCTTCGCCCTATCCGCCCCCGAGACAACTTCTCGAGAGTCGCTTTTTACTGAACTAGGTGTGTCCCACATTTCCTGACAGGCAGTGTCCCGCATACAACACCTTGACTCTGCGTCCAGGCGCTTTGCCTTCCACCGTGTGGTCCCCAGGAGAATTTCGGGGTGGGCAGGGATTGGCGCGAGACCAAGTCTGGGGAGAAGCAGCCTCTCAACTGAGGGCTGGCCCGGGTGAGGGGAGCGGGGCGCCCAGAGCGCAAAGCCTGAGGAGGCGTCTCCAGCGGCTCTACCCCGAGCGCGAGCGACCCCTTGTATTCTGCACCCTTAGCCCCGCGTTCGCCTCACCCTCGTCCTGGCCCTGTTTTTTGCTGTCACCCCTTCCTCAACAAGCCCTCCCCCACCCCAAAGTCATCGCACGCCGAGACCCCGCGTCCGGCCCTCCCGAGGGGCAGTCCCGGGTCCCAGGGAGTCCACCCCGCCGAGGGCCCCCGCGGGCGCCCCCGCCCACCCGCAGCCGCCCTACGCCAGGGCTCCCGCCCACCCCGGCCCATCCCGCCCTCCAACGGGAGTCCCCATCCCCGGGCCCGCCCCCGCCGCTCCTCCTCCCGACACGCCGCCCTCCCCGCCTCAGACGCGGTCCTCGCCGGGGGCTCTGTCGCCCCGGCGCCCCTTCTGCCCCTCTGAGCCTCGCGACCGGGAGTGGGCGCCTCGCTGTCCCCCGCCGGGCAGGCAGGGTGCCCCCCCGTTCCCTCCCAACCCCCCGACTCCTCCGCCTCCCCCTCTCCCCGCCGGGGGCGGCGAGGAGCGGAGGCCCGGCCCCACCGCCCGGCCCGGTCTTGTTTACTCACTCACCCTCCATCCCGAGGCGCAGGGGGCCGCCGCCAGCGCGCCTGCGCGCGCCGCCCCGCCCCCGCGCCGCCGCCCGCGCCTGCGCACTGCGCCGCCCCGCCGCGCGCCCGCCGCCTGCGCCGCCGGCGTCGCGGCTCGGCCGATGCGGCCCCGACGTCCTGCACGAAGGCGTCCCAAGGGGTGCCACCCGAGCCCGATGGCTTCCCAGGGGCGCCGGTAGGGGGATAGGTAGGGTTCTTGGGACCCCTTGAAGAGCCACTAATATCTTCTCGAAGACCTTATCCGGAGGTGACCCCACTCCCGCAGGCTGGTGACAGGACTCGTCTCACTGCAGCATTCAAAGCCAAGCCCGAACCCCTTCATACCGATCCCTCACCCCTACCCATCCCCCTCCCCCCCAAAAAAAAAACTCGTGTATGTACTCTCAGTCACTCTTGCTTTACTTACACCCCACTTCCCTGTTTCTGTCAATAGTTCCTCCAGTCACTTAGGTTCAAAGGAGCCTTGTGTCAGAGTGTCGCCTCGGAAGATACCGTAAGGTGCAAAGGCAACTCTGCTGGAGAGAAATTGGGTAGGCATCGCCTTAACCAAAGGATCCAAGTTAACATCGCTCGTGATAAGAGAGATTCTTGTTAGGTTGTGTTCTCGATACGATGTGATAAGGACACAACATCACATCTGGAGTATTCTTGGAAAAAAAATGCATACGCTGAATTAAATCATGAGGAAGCATTAGACGAACCCATGAAATAACTAGACAGTATCTTCAAAAAATGGCAAGGTCATAAAATAAAAAAAGGTGAGGAACTGTCCCAGATTAGAAGAGACGTGACAACTAAATGTAATGGGTGATCCTAGATTGAGTCCTGGTCCAGATAAAGGACACCAGTGGGGTAACGAAATTAGAATATAGTGCACAGATTGCTTAATAGTATTTTATCAGTCTTCATTCCTTGTTTTGGCAATTGTACTTCCTCAACATTTGAGGATGTTGACTGACCAATATACAGGAACTCTCTACCATTTGTGACCCCTGTAAATCTGAAATTATTTCAAAATATAAAGTTAAAATTTTAAATACAAAATAACATCACCTTAAATTTGTTCCCAAGTATATAACTATAAAAGCCTATAATGTTTATTCTTCAAATAATCTTCATAACAACTCTATGAAATAGGGAGGATTTCAGTTTTACACACAAGGCTATCATGGCATAAAAGAGTTAAAAGACTTGCCTTCTGAATGCTAAAAATTGCTCTGTCAGGTCTTAAACTCAGGTCTTTGGATTTCAGATTTAGTGTTCTTTTCCTTTTATCAGAAACTTTGACTTTGCTCTTTTTCTCTTGCTTCTATCCAATTAACTACCAAATAAAGGCAAAATTTCTTTATATTCAGCAGTTTACAATGATGTTCCTTTCCATTTCCAATGCCTTATAGATCAGTGATTCCCAAACTTGGCTCACATTGAAATAACCAGGGGAGCTTTAATATCCGATGACTTCTTCTTACCTCCAGAGAGTCTAATTGGTCTGGAGTATGGCCCGTACTTTGCAAGTTCTAACAGCATCCCAGGTGATTCCACTGTATGCCCAAATTTGAGAACCATTACACTACATAAATAATTGTTGGAAAAAAAGAATGTGGATTCTCTAAGGAAAGATGTTCAGAAGATCTGAATGTCAGGACTGAGACTGGTGAGAAATTGGGGAACCACCAACTAACACTATGGGAATGGACAGCACTGCTTTAAGAGAGTATGCCAACTGACAAGAGGAGAGCTACCAAGAAACTTTGCAATAATGAAGAAAATACGGTTACAGAAATACTTTGAGATGGAAAAGAAGGGAGACGAGGGAGTTTATGTTAAAGTTGTAGATCAGACTCCTGCAACCTTGCTCAAGCTCCACCTCCTTCTAGATCTCCTGTGCTTCCACCCCAGTACCACTTTGCACTCACTACTGTGCTGTATACCTTTATCATAGCCACCAAAATAGTTGGCATAAGACTGAATCCTGGGTTTAGTAATCCTTGTTCAGTGTAGGATTATAAAAGCACAACTTTCCACATTACCAATAAGCAAAGGCTTCTTGGGAAAAATTTATCTGCCAATTGGTTCCTCATCGTTGTGATGGGAGAGAGTTTTTCCTAAGACCAGGCTCTTTCTTAGCTGACCATGGTCCATGAGAAACTAACAGCCAAACTTTGTTTGGCCAGCTCTTCCTCTACCACTTTTTCTTTCTCAACTCTTCAGGTCGTTGTCCTATAAATTCGTAGAAAAACTGTTGGCAAGTGGTCAGCAACTGGACCTTTGAAAAACAGTACCATCACCCCTGCCCCACTCCTCCCAGCCCCACCCCCAGGCAGTTAATAGGAGAAAGGAATAACTGTGTCGTTCCTGGCTCCCAATTGTTCATTTGCTCTTAAACTGGAGGCCTTTGGGGCTGAAAAAAACTGGACAAAGTGTGCTGAGTAGCCTAATAGAGCTCGTTCTTTTTCTGAAAGTTCCCTAATGCAGAAAAATTAAATTTGTGTTTAATTTCTGAAACTTGATGCCTGATTTCCCTTGGCAGCCATTCTCCTGGACTTGGCTGAGAGTCCAGCAACACTAGTATTCTGATTTATACCAGCTCAACTTGCTCCCTAGAGAAGAAGAGTATGATTTACTTGACCATTTTCTTAAATCCTCTTAATTTGCATGCATTTTAGTATGATCTTACTGGCTTTAATATGCTGTGTCTCTGACCACTGGCCCCAACGAAGCTTTAGGGAAGACGGTTCTCTTCTGAGCACTCACATCCCCATTACAAAGCAAGATTTTGTTCTACTCAGTGATTAGACATGACATGTTATGTGTTCTGTTCCTTCTGGAGCAGGCAAGTTCTAAGTGTATTTTTTTGTCCCTCTCTGGTCTTCAGGCCACTGATAGGGAAGGAAATGATGCTTCCCAAAATTCAAACAGAGCTGGCTGCGCTATTTCTTTCTCCCTTGCAATCTTCCTCCCTTTCTTCCAGCCCCCTTTGGATGGTGACCCCTTGACTCATTCTGCCCCTCCCTTGTAAATCCCACAGTGATATCAAATAGCATTTCTCTAAGGGGACACAGAGGACTGAAGAAAGGTTGGGCCCCAGACAGTCCTGGACAGGGAAGTGTAAACACAGCTGTGGAGATGGGAGCAAATCATCCTCCCTCCCCCAGTTCCCACCCAGAAGCAGGGAAAGGCCACCCTGCTATGGGGAAACAAACAACAAAACAAAGCAAAGCACAACCTAAAAGCCTGCAGAAGGTCACCAGAAACTAGGGCTGCTGCCCAGGCCTTGGTGGGGCCAGCTCAAGTGCCAGTCCCCTCCCTGAACACGTCTGAACACTTAGAGGCACAGGCAGTTCCAAAGCAAATTGAGGCCTGGACATTACTGAGCCTGGAAGCATGGCTCAATTTTTAAAGCCTATTCACTCCAAGACACTTTGTCTTCTGATCTCAAAAACACAGCATTCCGCCCCCAGGTACTTACTTAGCTCCTGACCCCTAGTTGCTTAGGGATGGATGGTAATAATACATTCAATTCAGCAAGTAAGAACAGGTCCACAATAAACCTTTGTCCATGACTGTTATAAAGTTTAAACTCTGAGCTTCCAAGCCAAAATATTAGAAAGGACCTCCTTAGCCTTTGTTTATTACAAAATAAATAATTCCAATAGGAAAGGATTTTCTCTTTGGGGGATTACTTGGGTGGGATCTATGCCTTACTTTGCACATACTCTATAAGCTCCAACCCCACAGCTAGGGTGGTGCTGCCCATTTCTCACTCTCTCAGCACGGTTAATATAGGGCCTTGATCCCACCAGACACGCCTTTGGCACAGCTCTGCTGGGAAGTAGCCTTGATTGGGTAAACAGCTAATGAGCTATGCTTCCTTTCTGGCCATCAGTCTCCTCAGCTGTAAAATTGCAGAACTAGAAAAATGAGAATAGTCTTCAAATACTGACGGCTCGTTATGTGCCTGACAATATGCTAAGTACTTTACAAAGGTCATCTCATTTTATGTGAAGTCAATAGTATTCTCATCCTCATCTTACAGCAGAGGAAACGAGTGCTTAAAGGGATTCTGGATCTTGCCCCAAATCACCCAGCTGATAAATGGTGTGGCCAAGATTTGACCCCAGTCATTCTGATCCCCAAACCCATGATGTGAACCACTCCACTTTCTATCTCTTCCTTTTTCTGAGATCTTCTAGCTCTGACATCATGATTCTGGATGCTCTCCATGGCTTTCTGCTCTCATCAGTGATGCCAGAAAAGAGAGATGTGTTTAGGACTCTACTCTGCAAGTCTAGAGGAAAACAATTCCTGAAAGGCAGGGGGCTCCTTACTTCCATTGTGTTGGAGACGCCAATCAAAGCTGGACACTTGACAGACCCTCATATCAGCAGGCAACAGCCTGTGTGGAAGACAAACAAATTGTAGCCAGACAGGAAAGGGGAGTGCCCCTTGGCTCTGTGACTTCCCTTCTCTATTTCCTGGTTTATCAGCAGGGTCCTGTGCTTCTGTTGCTATGTCCCTTTGTACTGTGCCTAGAATAGGATTCCAGGCTACAGAGACCCTTTTGAAGCAAGAAAAGTACAATACATACATCTACAGATTATATCTATGACACTGTATGTAAAGAAACAGAAGCAAATCATATTTCTTTATGTATTTAACGAATTGCCTTTAGCATTCACATAATCATTACAGTGGACTGTATGTGAACTTACATCATCTCGTGTAATCCTTGAAAGATGCCTGGGAGGTAGGTACTGTTATCCCCATTTTACAGAGAAAAACACTGAGGCTCAGGGAGATTACAACATTGGTCACAGCCACAAGACTGTTAAGTAGAAGAGCTGGAATTCAAACCCAGGCTAGATTCATTTGATTGCAGAGTCTGTATTCTTTTCAATAAACGGAGAGTTATGTAACAAAAGGAACAAAAATTTAAAACTGGAAGGTTCTCAGAATATCTTAGAAATCTAGTTGCCATAACTATATGTGTTACACATTATGATAGTAACTCTCACTTATCGCGTGCTTGTTAGTGCCAGGCATTGGACTCCTTTACATGCATTATCTCTACTGCTTGGCAAGAAACACACTAGTAACTCCATTTTTGCAGATAGGAAAACAAGCTCAGAGGAGTTAAGTAATCGTACAAGGTCACATACAGCCAAATAAGTGTTGGAGCTGAGATTCAAACTCAAGTCTGCTCAACTCCAGAGTGTATGCTCTTAACCTCTAAGGTAACAGAAATAATAGTATACATTAATTACAGGCCAAATACTGCTCTAAGTATTTTAAATCTTACAACTTATAGATAGTATTATCTCCATTTTACAGATGAGAAAAATATTTCCTTTAATAGCACTACTTAAGCTTACATTATAAACACTACATGTGTTAAAACACACATGCACTATTAGTGTCATATCTGCTTAACATATCTTGGTTCTAATACAATCTAAAAAAATGATTTATTTCATAGTGTCATGGTTTTGGTTTTTTTTTTTATTGTCCATCTAATGCATTGAGGTCTTGGAAGAAAGGATCTGAAAAGATATTGCCTGTAGGTGAAGCAGGCACAGTCAAGAGAGGGGTTGTACTGAGTGGGGAGGGCCCTCTGGCCATAAGGAGCCTTGTCTGTATCCCTTTCAGTTTGATTCTGTCTAACACATTGGCTAGCAGGTGGACTTCCATCAGGTATTGTGGAGCAGATGTAAAGTGCCAGGATTTCAGCATCAAGAAGACCTGGGTATCAATATTAGTTACATGATCTTGGACATGTTTCAGTTTCCTCATCTGTAAAGTGGCTATGTTACCTAATTTAACAGAGTTGTGAGTTTTAAATAAACCACTTTGTATGAAGCATTGAGCCTACTGCCTAGCATCCTCAGGGCATCCCTGTGTTATACAATATCCAGCCTCCTGAAGTGCTGGGAGCAGGGAGAACTGTTCCTGGGGATGGTTTCATAGGACAGCGGAGGAGTGGAGGGAGGGTAAAAGCAATTCTGGCATCTGGCTTTGGATCCTGAGAGCAACCATGAGTCAGCCTTAAGTGCTGAGGGACCAGCAGTGTTCTCAGTACTCTGGGGCGTGTGCTGTGGTCACTTGGCCATAGTCCTCTTCAGTCACACTGTCTGAACGTTGTTCTCGTAAATCTAGCTGGTTTCTTTTTGAAAAACAGCCTCCACCATGTGATGTCATGGCCCAGCCTGTGTCAAGGAAGGAGGGGTAGTAAGTTGTACACCGAATTTTATTTCTGGAGAGGTCGGTGGTCCTAGAAAAACTATCTCCCTTTCAAGGCTCAATAATAATCAATACTCTGATTTGGAGTGAGATAGAAGTGATAAATCATAATGGTTAAGACATGAAGCTTAGCATCAAGCAGTTCTGGGTTCAAATTCTGGCTGTCAATTACTACCTGTGGGACCTTGGGCAAACCACTCCTGTTTTCCTATTTCACTCACAGACAAGATCATTCTGATGTTATGGTGGTAAGGTTTGAAGAAATCAGCACATGCGTCAAGGAACACACTGTATAACACATAGCAATTGTTCAATAAATGGTAGCTACTATTAAGTCCTCAGCTGTTGTTGGGGAATATAACTTAACCATTTTCTATCTTTTTACCAACCTGAGAAACAAAGTTTTTTCCAATAACCATTTTTCCCTCTGAGCAATGGTCATGCTCCTCATACCTAATGTGCCATCATTCTGGAGATGAGAAAGCTGGGGAGAGATGGAGTAGTTGTGGCCCTACTGCTCCTCTCTCCAATTTGGAAGGATCAGCCTCACCCAGCCAGAACTTCTGGCTTTCCTGACCCCGATTCTCTCCCACATCTTCTCCTATGCTCTGCTCTTTATTTTGCAGACAGTTGGGGAAAAGACCAGTATGTGTGAATGTCTCTACATGGGACATGGGGAGAGTAGGGAGAAGGCTGAGAATTAGAAATGGCATTTCTTCTGACTGAGTCATCTCTACTCCTGCTTCAGGAGGAATGGCCTTTAGCCTGTAATAAGAAGGGAAATTTACATGGTAGTAGGATCCCTACCCAGAAAAAGTCAATCCAGGTTGGGGCCAGAAATCTCAGGTCAATGTTCACCTGGACCAGAACCACAAGCCTCTGTTCCCAAAAGCACTAGGGTTGAAAGTAAGGTATGGATAGAGGAATAAGGGAGTATGTAGGGAACTTAAAGACCAGACTCCACTGGATATAAGAAGACAAAAGATGACCAAAAACAATACTACAGTTAAAAGGAAAGAGGCACATCCATATATGGTATCATGGAAAGATATCCAAGACGTACTATTAAGTAAAAAAAGAATCACTGAACAACACAGATGTTGAATTAGAACATGGAACTATCTTTTATGGCAACCTGGAAGAAGAAGGTGAGGTGTCCAGTCCCCCCTTCAGCCCCAAAGGACTTCCATAGCCAACCCCAAGTTACCAAGATGCTCCCAGAGGTCAACAAAAACATCCGAACATCTAACTGGTAAGGAAAGGAAAAGTGGGAAGAGAAAAATCAGGAGAGAAAATCCCCAAATTTTCCAACAGGAGTTTAGCTTTCTATATTCAGGAAAGACTATAACAAGCTCTCCTCTGGAGGCCTCTACATCCCGATGCAAGCTTAACCCCAACTCTAGGGTAAAAATCACACTTTCTACCAAGTCATCTATATTTTCCCTTCTGATTCTAAGCTCATTTTGTACCTGAGAATGTTGAGCTCCAAAGGTGAAATGGCCTGCCCAAGGTTACATGGCAAGACAGAGGCAGAACCTGCCCTCAGCATCCTAACCAATGTTTGTTTGTATCCATTATGCAATACTGCCCTATTTAAAACCCAACATTTGCTTTTGTCAACTTTAATTTTCATCCCAAACCCAGTCCTAACTCAGAGTGGGCTCAGGTGCTTCTGGTCCCAGGCCAATAGAAATGACTGGTTTTTCTTTCTGCCTCTCCTTGCTTCCTCCCCGCTTTTTATCACCCAGAAATCTCCCTCTTGACCATGTTTTCTTTCTGAAAAGGGCAATCACAAGTGGAAGGGAAGAAATAGATTTTGTCCCCCACCTGAAATGGCTCTGAAGCCACCTGGCTCTTTTCTGTACATTGCAGATGACCCTCCCCAAGAGGGCTTTGGGGTTCATGCCAAGTGTGCGACCTCCCTTCTCCCTCTGGCTGCCTTGCTAAAGCAAGCTCTTGACTTTGCTGTGGAGGATGACAGGTTATCAGTGACCATGATTCAAGACCCTAAGATCCTGAGATAAAGATTTTGAAGAGAGATCATGAAAGATAATTTGTGGTGAACAGGGATCAGTAAACTTGGACAACAGCAGCAGCTGAGTACAAGGGTCAGTGTCTGGGAGTAATTTAGGAAAGTTTGGTGCTGACAGCTGTGTCTGGAGTTGAATGTCATGGCCAAGTCAGCTCCTGGGCTCCTCCACTTCTTCAGGCGAAATGAAGCTCTGACTCAGGTCTCAGAGACAGCTGTGATGTGGCAGAAGTCAGGGCCCCTGGGGCCCCAATGCTCAGCCATACTGCTTGCCAGCAGTGTGACCTTATGTAAGTCCTTAGGAAAGGAAGAAAGGAAAGCAGCATCTACTGAGTGAGTGCAATGCCCTTTCCCACATGTCATCCTTACTAGTGATGAGAGTAATGTCCCTATTTCACTTAGGAGGACACTGAGAATTTGTGATGGTAACTGAAGTCATTCCACGCTATATAGCTGGGGAGTGGGAAGATGTAATTAGGACCCAGAGTTTCTAAACTCAAGTTCTGGGTTCTTTCTCTTGAGCTTCAGCTTCTTTCTCTGTAAAACGGGGATAATAATGTACCCACCTCATGAATGAAGTCACACGTTGTAGGTTCTAAACCCTCCCCTTCTCAGGGTTGTGGCCACTTTCTATTTGTGAATGAAGTCATCTTACGTTTGCCCCTCCCCCCGTCCTGTTTGTAGTTCTAGGCCCCAGGAGGTACCGCAGAGAGAGGGTATTTAGACTCCGCTTTTCCCTCTACCCAGGTCCCCAGGCCTTGCACTGACTCTGGAGGGCTGACTCTGTCTTCTCCTCCCGGGTTTTGGCAGGCGGGCTGACATCAGTGGGTGTTCCCAGGGAAAGAGAACTGTGAGCCCAGCTCCAGGCTCCCCTTCCCCCACGGCCAGGACAGCCCTAAACCCCTGCCTTAGATATTGCGGCGTCGAGAGGCCCTCTGAGTTCCCAGACCCCTCCCTCTCCTCCGAGTCCCGGGGAACAGCTCGCTTCTCACCCTACCTTCACCCCTGTCCATCTCCCCTTGAAAGAGAATCCCGGGAGCGGATGCTCGGAGACCCTGGCGAGTCCCGGGCGCCACTTTGCCGAGCCTAGGAAAAGGATCTCGGTTCTGGGGTGACGAGGGGGAGCTGTCCAGCCCCTCAGGGTGAGCTAGAAGGAAGGGTGGGCCATCGCCGGTGAGGAGGAGGGAGCGGCGGGCGCCAGGGCCGGGTGGGGCTGCTACTCTCCCCCAACACCCCGCGGGCTGCGGGCGTCGCCCCCGCCCCCCACGTGGCCGTCGCCGTTCCAGCCCCTGCGAGGAAGCGGCGCGCTTCCTGCGGCCGGGGCCGGGGATATAGGCGCCCCCGCCCCTGCCCCTCGTCGCCTGCTCTGCGCGATGGCCTCGCTCCGCGCGGAGAGCGCCGGCGGCGGCCCGCGGCCCCCGGCCCCGCGCGCCGGGCGCCCCGCGGCGCTCCGCCTCCTCCTGCTGCTGGGCGGTGAGCGCGGCGCCCCCGGGCCGGGTGGGACGCGCGAGAGGCCCCGGACGGGAGCGGGGCTGGCCAGCCGAGGCTGCAGCCGCTCCGGGCTCCGGGTGCCCCCAGCGCTGTCCCTCGGACAGTCCCTGGCCCCAGCGCGGCGAGGGCGCAGAGCTAGCCGCTTCCCGCTTGGGGGCAAGCTGGGGGCTCCGGGGCCCCGCGGAGGGGTCTCGGGAGGTCTAGGACTGCCGACGAGGGAGGGGATTGGGGGTCTGAATGTGAGTAGAAAAGAGCTGGTACCAGGCCTTCCCTTCCAGGCGCTGAGACACCCTGTGGGTGGATTATTCCTCCTCCTCTTCTGAGAGTAGCTCTGACTTCTCAGGGTCTCGTTCCCCAGCCCACACCCATCCTCCAGGCTCCACTACCCAGATCCCAGCCATCCCAGTCCTCTCCCATTTCTGCCCACAGCTGTCCTGAAGCCCCAGGAGTCCCTGGCTCAGCTTCTTACCACCCCAGGCAGCTTGGTGGCACAAGGTGAGTAGCCAGCAGCTGTGGGAGGGTGGCCTGGGGCTAGAGGAGAGGCAAGTCAGTGGGGAGGGTCCCTTTCCCACAAGGCAGGCCTCAAGCCCAACTGGTGCTCCTCTCTATTCTGTTTTGGGGTCTTTGTATCTTTCTCCCTCTTATTCCACAAAACCCCCATCCAACTCTGAGCTGGTCCACCTCACAGGTGGTTTAGAAGACCCCAGAAAAAGTGTATATGGAAACTCTTGTCAGACTAGGAAGTGCTGTGCACATGGAAGGCATTAAAATTTTCCTGATCTGGGGCGCTCTCCTCAGCCAGAAGTGTCTTGCTTCGGAAAACTTCTGAGGCTCTCCTGGCAGTTCCCATGTTTGAAAAAAGGGACAGTGGTCCTTCAGTGGAAATTCCTGGACCAGAGGGCTTGAAGGGAGGGGCAGGGTGTGGTCAATGTGCAGTATCTGTGCCCACAGGGAAAATGATGGAGGAGATCTATAAGGAAAATGTCCAACTTTGCTGGCAAGACTATAAGACTCAAATGGAGTCTATCGAAAAAGACTGGTGCGACTGGGCCATAATTAGCAGGTATGGGCGGTGCTGAAGGGTGGCTTGGGCCAGGGGAGGGGTCTGCTCCTGTGGGTGGGCCTTGAGTGAATGTGGGGCACTCCTTTCTCTGGGCCCAAGCCCTTCCTCATTCTAGTCTTCTCCTGCCCCCAGGCCTTATAGTTCACTGCAGTTTTGCTTGGAACAGAATGCAGAGTCGTTTGGCCTGGGTTTCCCCAATCCCTGGGCAGAAAAGGTCATCTTTGAGACTCACCAGATCCACTTTGCCAACTGCCCTTTGGCGCAACCCTTCACAGACCCCCCAGAAGATGTGCTCTTGGCCATGATCATAGTCCCCATCTGCCTCATCCCGTTCCTCGTCACCATTGTGGTATGGAGGAGTAAAGACGGTGAAGCCCAGACCTAGGGTGGCATGAGTTTTCTCAGCAGCCATCTTGTTCCTTTCCCCTGCCCCCGCCAGGTCTCTCTCCTCCTCTCCCTACCTCCTTTTTTTCACTCCCACCCCTACTGCAGATCTTTAGATTGGTGGAAATGGGAGCTGGGTGGGGTCATGGCACAAGTTCTGTAATCTTCAAAATAAAAGATTTGTTTTGTACACTGTCCTCCTCTCCATCCCAGTGGGGCCTGTGTCCTACCCAGCGTCTCTGTCATTCCCATAGGCAGCAGACCTAGAAGAAACTAGATAGCCCGGCTGTTTTGTTCACTTACTTGCCCCCCCACAGTCCCCCAGCTCCCCCACCTGAAGGCCACACTCCTACACTCCTTCCTCCCAAGGCGGGGCCTTTCCTGCCCCTATCCAAACCCAGCTCCAGGAAACATGCAGGAAAAGACTCCCTTCCGGTCTGGACAGCAGTTAGAGTATGGGGGGAAAGGGCAAGGGAGAACTCTGCTGTGACTCCTGCAAGAAAGAAGGGGGGCCACCCAGGAGCCCTGAATGTTCCCCTTCTTTGTGCCTTAGTTTATTCCCAGAGCCTGGGAATAGGAACCCTGATCTGACCAACTAGAGTCTATTCCTAAAGACCTCAGGATTGAAAGCAAAGGCAGTGGGGGCTCCTCCCTGTACTAGGTTCATTTTACAGGACTCTCCATCCTGATCCCTGGCCCTCTTCCTACATTGTCCTGGACCCCAAGGGGGTGTGGTCTACAGCTTGGCCACACACTGCCCCCTGGTGTCTGCTAAAGCCAAAAACCAGAAGATGGATGTGTGGTGGTAGAAACTCAAAAATGAGATTGGACATTTCAGTCAGAGACTTGCCATCTCTATAGCAACCACTAGTTCTTCTATCAGCTTCCCGAGTCATACTTATGCTCCTTTAAGACACTTTCACATTGTTGACATAGAAATGTCTAAACCTGTAGAGAATTTTTATGAGTTTATTTGAGCCCAAAGTGACAACATAGGCCAGTGAGCAAGATCTCAAATGCTCTAGAGAAAAACAGTTTTGCAGTTTCTTTTATGCATTTGAAATTAAGGAGGAAGCATAGGAAGATCACATGAATGTGGGAGAAAGCAAGGTGGGGATTCGATTATAGGATAGTTAAGATTATTTGGTCTCTTGAGGGTAGTCATGTCTTAGAAGGAGGAATCCGAAAAGAGGCATTTCAAAGGTGTGTTAACCTAGAGACAAACAATTAACAGGGTTTGCTTAAGGCAAACATGAACCTTTTATTAAAGATTTATATGCCTGGGGTGTGACTACCCACCATGACCTGCCCAATTAGGGATTTGTGATTTATTACAGCACCACTTTTTTTTTTTTTCTAGACCACTTCCTTGGGACACACCTAGTCTCTGTGATTCACCATTTTGGTATAAAAACACTCCTGTATGTTCCCAGAACAGTAAGGCCCAGTTCTCACCATGAAACTTCACCTCTGGTTCTCCCTGGGACAAACCTGTCAGGTCATCAAAAACATCTAGATAACAATTTTGTTATCCATATAGACACCTGATTATTTCTTGTGGCATCTGAAGGCCTCTTCAGGGATTTTCCTTTCTTCTTTGTTGAGATAACTGCCTCCCTGAGTATATGTATATCCATTTCCTACACATGCCTATATATTATATGTGTGTGTGCGCACACACACACACACACACACACACACACGCTTCTTGGGATATATGTATTCATTCTCAGAGACACACTTCTCACAGGACATATCTGTCTCTCTAGAGACCTACCTATTCCCTAGGACATTTTGAGTTTCACCTGAGGTAAATCTTTGCTCTGTTTCTATTAATGGATATATTTATCCTTTCCTTGGACCATATTTGCCTTCATGTATTTTACTAACATACAAAGGCATTTTGGTATAAGACACTGTGTATGGCATATTGTGTTGGAAAGAGAGAATCATCAGGATTTGGATGTGAAGGAGGTGACAGAGATGAGAGGTTAGAGTTGACTCAGACTTTGAACCTGAGTTACTAGGAAAAGGTGAAAGTAATAACAGCAAAGGGCCATTAGCAGAAGGAGCTGGCCTGAAGAAAATTATATACAATATGAGGTAACAATGGAGCAAGTTGTTATGTCCCTCAGAGAATTAGAAATGTGGTGGTGGTGGTGGTGGAAAGAGGGTGGTGCTAGAAATATAGGTTAGGAGTATTTTGCACAGAAATGCCATGTGAAGCCATTACAAGGATAACAGTGCTAAGAGAGGTGTATTGAACAGAAAATGGCTGATGTTAGGTTCTTAGAAAACCCCCACATTTAAAGAATGAAAAAAAAAGGAGACGAAGGGAAAGATCAGAAAGGTAGTAGCAGAACAAGGATAATGCAGAGCCATGGAAGCAAAGGAGATGGTGCCCTTTGAGAGAACATTATTAATTGAATGATTCATTCATTCATGCAATTGAATATTTATTTGTTGGGCACTTCTGTGGACCAGGAAATGAGCACAATGAGGGATGAACTTGATGAGGGAGATGTTAAGAGATCAGACAGGAAATGAGAGGATGGCAATGTCAAGGAAACTACGTATTTTCAAATAGGACTGATCTCAGCATGTTTGTAGACTAGGAGAGAGAAGCCAAGAGAAAGGGAAAGAGGGAAGAGGATACACAGAGAAATCCTGGAGGAAGGTGGAAAGGAGAGGCAAGAAGATGTGGCAAAGGGTTGGCCTTGTAAAAGAAGAGTTACACTTCTTTTGAGTCCAAAAAGAAGTAAAAGTGGAGAGGAATTTTTGAGGGATGAATCAAATGTGACAGAAGGAGAGGAAAATATTAAGAGGTTTACAAGCATGGCCTCAATTTCATAAAATAGAAGGGAAGGACATTCTACAGAGACGGGGGAGATAGGGACAGGCGGAATAGCTTGATGAGTGTGGAAATATTTGAAGAGTTACCTTGATAAATATGATAGGGAGACAATAAAAGACAAAGGGTTGCTGGGCTGCACTGATTGGCCTGCAGTTAGGTTAGGGAACTGGAGCTCAGTCAGTATGTTCTGGTGATTTTTTTCCCCCCACAGTAATACTCCCCTAACAAGGAATGAAAAGGGGGAATGGTGGGCAGGGAGCAACAGCCCTGGTTTGTGAACTGACCAGCAGGTAGGTAGGCAAGGGACAGAACTGAATAGTATAGGCTGGGTAATGAGTCAGATAGACCAAAAGTCTGGAACTTGATACTAGGCATGTGAGGATATGGGAGAGATGAGAAATAGATGGCTGTGATTAAAGATGGTAGCTGTGGGTCTCTCTCACTCTCTGCCTTTGTGAAGTGTTATCCCTTTTCTAATAAACTTTCCTTTTGACTCTAACTTTGATTTCTACACTCTCTGCCAAAAACAAAACAAAACAACAACAACAAAAGAAACCACTCTTCTTTTCTCAGTGCAGGGATTGGTCTCCCTCGCACTTGGGGGAATTTGCCCTGTCCTGCATCATCTTTTCTGATGACCACAAAGAGACCAAAAGCCATAAATTCATCTTACCCAAGCTCGCCATGGCGCTTCTCATCTGAGAGAGAGTGGAATTTACTTCCCTATGCTGTGCAGATCAATTGGCCTTGGGCAAATGGTTGATAGCGTTTCTAGGGGCTGGTGAGAGACTTTTTTTTTTTAACTTAGCAGGAGTCCACTGGTCCTGTCTATTTTTCCTACTTTTCTTCCTCTAATTTCCCTGACTCAATGCCATCACCATTGGAATTGCAGAGAAGACCTGCTCAGGGATTCCATCAAAATTCCAAATTAAAAGGCTGCAGCACCTTTGGGACACAACAGGACGGACCGCAAGGCTTCCTGCTACTTCCAGATGCTGGAACAACCTCACATTCTCTGCCTTCGGTGCCCTTAGAATAAACTTCCAGACATTTTTATTCCCAGTAAGCAGGGACTACAGCCCTATCTGAGCTTTGAAGCTACAGAGACAGACCTTCATCTCTTAACATCCCAGAAAAAAATATCTGAGGGGGAATAATGTAGGAAGGAGGCAAGAGAATTAAAATGGCAATCAAGCTACATTAAGAGACTGCAATATGCCGATCAGCCTGACAGCCAGGCCAGGGAGGACACCTTCAGAACAAAGAAAGATTTCTGCTGAAACAACTGACAACTCATTTTCCCACACCCCTTGGAAGGGAAAACTAGACAACAGTGTCTTTAAGTGGGACCTACACCAACCAAATCGCTCATTCCCTATGGCTAAAACCATGGGGAACCTATGAATTAAAGGCTAAGAACTGCCAGCTGGCTTTTTCAGGCTACATGCTCTTCCCTTTCCCCTTTCTCACTGTACATCCATGTAGAAGGAAATGGGAACTAAGAATGATACATAAACGGAATTCTCTGAATACTCAGGGTCCCTCTCACTCTCTGCCCCTGGAAAGATACCACACTCCGTGTTATCCCTTTTCTAAGGAACAATCCTTTTGTCTCTGAGAGTGGGGGTCAGAAATTGTAGTTCTGAATCTGGGAAATGGAGATGTTTTCAGCGATAAAAGCTACACATGTGCTCCCACCGATGCTGAAGGAGCCTGAGGATTGGTGGAGTTGAAAAACATAGGAATTGAGATCTTGAGGCATTTTAAGACGTTAAATTAAAGTGTCAATTGACACAAATGTACAAATGTAAGATGAAAAGAAGCCGAGCACAGGGGACAAGCCCAGGCTGGGGTCTGGAGACCTGGAGATTTTTACTAACTGTGTCGCTTTGGGGAAGTCACTGCCCTTCTCTGAGGCTGAATCAGAAGACTTCTCGGGGACTTTTCTGCCTTAAACGGTCATTATTTTTAGGCTAATGGCAAGAGACTGGCTAAAGAGGAAGATCCCTCCCGTTAGGCCGAGGCCGCCCTCTGCTGAGAAGAGTCCGGAACCTTTCTGCGGAGCTTTCTGCCCGGCGTGCCGAGCGGAGACCGGAAGTCCTCCGCCGGGAGGTTCCGGGTTTCCTGGGTTACTACGATGGCGATGAGTTTCGAGTGGCCGTGGCAGTACCGCTTCCCGCCCTTCTTTACGTGAGGTTCAGACCCCGAGAAGCCCCTCTGCGCCTCCCTCCCTTTCCTCGGACCCCAGGGCGCTGCCCCGATCTTCCACGTGGGGAGGGGGAGAAAGGACCCGATTGCCACCACCCTCCCTCAGCCCCTTACTTTCTCCCTATATGCGCCCCCGGCAAGTGCTGCCTCTCACGCTCTCACTCCCTCTAATTCTGCAACCCATCCCCTTCACCCGGCAGGTTACAGCCGAACGTGGACACTCGGCAGAAGCAGCTGGCCGCCTGGTGCTCGCTTGTCCTGTCCTTCTGCCGCCTGCACAAACAGTCCAGCATGACGGTGATGGAAGCTCAAGAGAGCCCGCTCTTCAACAACGTGAAGCTACAGCGTATCCTCCCTCAGGCTCTTCCACAACCTACACATAGGCACTTCCACACCTTCCCACATGCGGACTTCACACACCCCACTTCACGCACAGGTTCCCACACAGGCTGGCCTTGGGAAAGACCGAGTGTGTAGCTTACACCCGTTTACCACCCCCACACCAACCTAAATGCAGCACCAAACTCTCTTGTCCTGGGCAGTGATGGGTACCCGGTGTCCTTCAAGTCTTAGAAACTCTGCTCTGAAGCCAAGCCCCAAGCTTTTCAACCTGAGCCCTTTAGACTCTTTGAATCTCTTATCCTCATCTTTGTGAGGCTTAAGCTCTGCTACTGCCTTTAGTAATTTTCTCCACCTACTCGCCTCCTCCCAGGAAGCAGGGGTCATTTGTTTTTGCTGGCTGATTCATACCTAAAATATCTGTGCAGAAAGGCTAAAGGAAGGACTGAAGACTGAGGGTGAGAAATGGTAGTGCCTCTCATTTTGTAAAGTGTTTCCTTTTAATTAGAATAGTTTCTTTTTAACTTCTGCCCTCCGATATCCAGGAAATGCCAATTTATATGCTTTTGGGAAGTGTACGTATAGTTTGTGGGAGAGAGAGGAAGGGGACAGGTGGTTTTCAGTATGAGACTGGCTCTGAGAATTTTTATCCCACCCAGTTCATTTCATTAATGCCATTCCCTTAACCTTAAATCAGGAAAGCTCCCTATGGAATCGATCCAGATTGTATTAGAGGAACTGAGGAAGAAAGGTGGGTTCAGTTCTCCAGATTCCTTATTTTTCCACCTAGTTGGGTTTTCCTGAGGGAAGATTAACACAAGTCTTTTCTTGTAATAACTTCTCTCCCCTGGCTTGGAGCCCAGAGTGCTCTGTACAGTAGATATCCCAATTCCGCAGGTCGTTTTCTCCATAGGAATACAAAGCTGAAATCTCTCCATCTGTGCTTTAACACCTGAAGAGATATAGAAAGAGAGTGGGTGCCTTGCTCATAGTCATAGCATAACAAATTTTGAATTTCTCTTTCTGAAAGCTGAGTCTCTTCCACTCTGTTCAACCTTGGTTTTTGCCTGTCTTCCTTCTTAGAGCATGATGCTTTCATAAATATCTATTTTGCAGGGAACCTTGAGTGGTTGGATAAGAACAAATCTAGCTTCCTGATCATGTGGCGGAGACCAGAGGAATGGGGGAAACTCATTTATCAGTGGGTGAGATTATTCTGCTGCAATGACCCATGCATGGCAAAGGAGAAATATATCGGTGCTCAGCAGATACCTGGTGTTCTCAGATCCAGACTGAGCAAAGCTGGAGGGGGGCAAAAAAAGGAAGCATAGGTCTTCCAGGCAAGATTCTTTCAGTGACTTAATTTCCTTGGCTGTACAAAACTTCTCTTTCTTTGACTGTTGGAGGTCAGAGGCTCCATGAGGCCATGTTTGGAGAATGCTCTATTGGGAACCACTAGTACTATTGTTGGCTAGAGCCTCTGACCACAGAAGATAAATGGGGAAAGGAAGGAAAAAAAAAAAACATGGGGCCCCTCCCCCCACCACACTCTTTTAGGGCTGTCCACAATATGAATGCCACATTCTGAACCAGTGTGGGTGTGGGGACACACTGTCCCTCAAATTGTCAGCCACCACCATTTCTAAGCATTCCCAAGAGAGAGAGGTGGGGAAGAAGCATCAACAACCCAAATAAAACAAACACATACCACCCATTCCTGGACAGGAAAACAACCAGAATAAGAGGTCATTGCTCAGACACGTGAAGGCCTGTGGTTTAGTGGTTCAGAATTTGTGTGTACATGTATAAATATAGTACCTGTAGGGTTTGTGGATTTTAGCCATTCCTCTGCAGAGGTTACAGGGAGCTCTGGTTTGGGAATAGGTATCATTCCTGGGTCAGAGAGGTAGAGTTGGTGAGTTTACCTTCTCCCAGGAGATTCCTGGTCCTTATTCAGTCCCCATTTTCTGTGTCCATAGGTTTCCAGGAGTGGCCAAAACAACTCCGTGTTCACCCTGTATGAACTGACCAATGGGGAAGATACAGAGGATGAGGGTAATGCTTTTCCCTTTCCCCCTCAGTTTTGTCATCTGAATCCTCTCTCCAGTCCTTGTTTAATTGAAATTCAGGCATTTCTCTGCCTCTGAATTCCACATACTACATAATACAAGGGTTCTTAACCCATGTTCATTATTTCCATAGATCACCTGAATTCACATACAAAAAAACCCCCAAATTTTTGTTTGTGGGGGTGTATATCTATTTTTCTGGGTATAGAGTCCATATTATCAGATTTTCAAGGGCATATGTGACCCATAAAAGTTAATTACTGGTGTAAATGCCGAATGAGGAACCAGGGCAGGAGATGAAGCCTGAAATCTCATTCCTTGCTGACTCAGGTTTTCTTTCACCCTTTATTTTTATAAAGAGCTCAAGATTTGTGGGTGTTAGCTGAAGGGATTGGGCCAACACCTCCAGCTCTTTTAAATACTTTGTTTTCTGGCCAGGCAAGGATTTGTATACTGTTTGATTTTTTTACATAGTATAAATACTCTCTTAGCTCTTTTATTTCTGACTTTATATTTTGATCCCCGGGATCACCAAAAGTTTCAGTCTTAGCTGAGGAAAAGAGTGCCTCCCCTTTCTGCCAGACCCTGGCTGTCCCAACAGAGCTTACAGCTCTTGGCTCTTCCCCCTGCCCTGCAGGCCTCTGCTTGCTATCCCCACCACCACCTATGACTTCAGTGCTGCATCCTTGCCCAGCCCACCACTCAGGCTAGACAAAGCAGGAGGCTTCCCTAGAAAGCAGGCTTCCAGACTCATAGCTGGGCCCCTGCAGAGGGTGAGGTGTGCAAGCCTGTTAGGGCTTGCCTCGTGTCTCACATCTCCCTGCAATATCTTGCCATATCTCCAGACACTCAGCTGGCCCTTGGCTCCCAGCTTTGTTTCTTTTAAGTAGGAAAGGGCAGATATCTGTGCTGGACCCTAACAGTCTCCTGGCCAGAGGTATGGTTATATATCTTTGTGTTAGGACAGATCCTCCTGATGGGTACAGTTGTGCAGCTAGGGTCAGTCAGTGTTCAGTAACAAGGGCCTTGTGCTCCCTAGGCTTGACTGTCAAGGGCCCCTCTTTGTGGCGCCCGAGCAAACGGTGTCACTCTTGTGTATCAGACACTAATGGATTGGGGAGCACATGGGAGTTGAGCCTGAGAGAAGAACCAAGAAGGGGGAAATAAGCAGGAATGCTCATTTTATGCTAAGATATGCTAAGCTTTTCTTCCACCTCTTACTCCTAAGGAGTACCTCGGAAGGATGGGTGGCAGCTGCGGCAGTATAAATGGTACTTATACATACTGGCCTCATAATGTATCAGTTTCCAACTAGACTGGTCTCCTCAGAGGCTTTGAGACCCCAAGGACCTGAGTGTCCCTGACTGTCCATATCTCCCTGTCCAGAGTTTCATGGGCTGGATGAGGCAACCTTACTGCGGGCTCTGCAGGCCCTACAGCAGGAGCACAAGGCAGAGATCATCACCATCAGCGATGGCCGAGGCGTCAAGTTCTTCTAGCAAAGACCTGTCTCCCTTTACTTCTTACCTCCCACCCTTCCAGGGCTTTCAAAAGGAGACAGACCCAGTGTCCCCACAGACTGGATCTGTGACTCCACCAGACTCAAAAGGGCTTCAGTCCACGGATGGGTTTCCCACTTACCCCATGTGTCTGTCCCTGGGATAGAGCAAGGCTGAGGTGCCAGGGAGAAAAGATGTGCTTCTCCTTGTCCTACCTCCTCTCCTGTCCTAGATTGTCCCTAAGTCAGGGTCTGTAAACTTAACACCACATGTGTCCACATACCTAGTGTACACACACACACACAAACACACACACACACACACACACACACACAGCCTGCACAAGCTTCTGTCTCTTCTTGCTTCTCCCTTAGCTGTTGTTGCCTCCCCTCAGGCTGGTGCTGGATCCTTCCTAGGGGATAATGGAAGCCCTGGCTGCAGGCAGCCTTCCAGGCAATACGAAGCTAGGAGGCCCAGGAAAGGGCCTGTCTATGAGAGGTGGGGCTGGACACTGATTTATGATATTAAAAAGCTCAACCCCACTGCTTGCCTCTGACATTACTACTGGAGTGGGCGTGCGGAGGGTTGTGAAGTGTTACCCCCCGAGCAAATCCCAGTTTAGGAGACGGGAGAGAAGTCCTATGGCCTTTGTAAATGAAAAGGTACTCCAATGCTTGCCAGCTCCAGTGAGCCTGTGGTTTTACATCTGTTGGGTGGGCTGTGTGGGGGAGTGCTGATGGAACACAGCTTGGGGACAGACTGCTTTCTGTGTCTGAATTGGAGTAACTTAATGGCTTCCCCTTCCCTCACCTCCCCCAAGAAAGTCCTGAACTACTCTGAAGCCCCTCCCTCTCTCCATCTGGTCTGGGTGAGGTAGTTGAAGCCTAGGGGAGCTGAGGGGGAGTAAACCGGATGTGGACTTTGGTTTATTGGAAACTTTGGCAAACAGAAGGGGGAGGAAGGAGAGCCCACAAGCAAAAACAGCCACTCTAATCAGGGCCAGGCTGCGGTCAAGGTAGGGAGGTGAAAGGGATGGGTGACCCGAGTCCTCGGTCTGGAGGTGGGGCTTGCCCTGGGGTGCACAGACCTACCCCTGTGCGTCCCAGGAGGAAACCTGACTTTTTTCACTGACCTCTGTATTGTCGGCCTGGGACTACACTGGACAAGGAGGGGTGGGGCTGCTTTATCTGGGGTGTGCAGGCAGGTGGTAACCTTCTAGCCACCCGCCCCCCCCCCGCCCTTTCTAGTGCCCGGGAGTCGAAGTCACGTTTCCTCTCCCTGTTCAGCATCGTCCCCCCCCCAAAAAAACAGGTTTGCACACTTTTAGTGTGGGAGGACACACCACCGTCTCGAACTAGGTTCTCCGGCAGGAGCCTGAAGGCCGGCTCGGGAAGGCGGGGAAGGGGTGGGGTGGGGTGGCGGCGGGGCCGGGCCGGCGGGGCCGGGCCGCCGCTGAGGTGAGCGGCTGCGCACCGGGTCCACCGCTGCTCCTCCGAGGGGGCGGCCCTGGGAGGTAGGGGCGGGGGCTCGGCCGGGGGCGGGCCACCGGGGCGGGACGGGGCGGGAAAGCCGGGGACTGGGGCCCCAGAGCTCAGCCCGAGTGCTGCGCAGCCAGCCAGTCTGCCTGTCAGGCCGCCGCCTCCCCAGCCGCCGGGCCCTCACCCATGCTGGCACCTCCAGCCCCGGGGAACGCCGTCCCCATGTCCCAGGCGGAGGCCGACCTGGCACTGCGGCCCCCGCCCCCGCCCGCCGCCGCCGGGCCAGCCCGCCTCGCGCCCCCGCCGCGCCGGGCGCGCCGCTCCTCTGGCAAGGCTGAGCCCCGGCCGCGCTCCTCCCGTCCCAGCCGCCGCAGCTCCGTCGACTTGGGGCTGCTCAGCTCGTGGTCCCAGCCAGCCTCGCTCGCTCCAGAGCCCCCCGATCCTCCGGACTCCGCTGGTCCCATCCCGGCGACGAGCCCACCGCCTCGTTCCGAAGAGCCCCCGGAGGGCGCGTGGACTGGGGGCGCCCTGGTGAAGGCTACGGACTCTGAGCATCCGGAGCTCGCATGCTCTGTGGGATGCCCGGGGTCCCGGGACCCGCCCAGGGCCCCCGAATCCGCGGCCCAGGAGAGGAGACGAGAGCAGGAGGAAAAGGAGGATATGGAGACTCAGGCTGTGGCGACGTCTCCGGACGGCCGGTACCTCAAGTTTGACATCGAGATTGGACGTGGCTCATTCAAGACGGTGTATCGAGGGCTGGACACTGACACCACAGTGGAGGTGGCCTGGTGTGAGCTGCAGGTGCGGCTGGGCACCCCCTTGGTGGCACCTTGGGATGGCACCCTTTGGAGGTCTTGGGATGGGAGACCCAGGGGACAGCAGTAAGGCAGGGATGTATTTTTCCAGTCAAATGTTCAGACATTCCTGCCACCCCCTCCCCTTTGCTCTGATGATCCATGGACTTGGCTGGTTCTGAGCTACAAAAAGAGAAACAAGCCGTGGTATATAGTGGCTCCCCTGTGGGTTTGGACATTCTTACTTTAAAGTCTCCATACTTATCCCTGAGAGGTGGAAAGTAAGATAGTAGGAAATCCAGTAGGGAGCTAACTCAGGTCTGAGAGGTGACTGGCCTCACCACTTTTCTGCAAGTGGTGCCTCCCTTCCCCTAAGTCCTCAGACCCTCAGCACCACCCCGATTCACCTTCTGCTCCCTCAACCAGGATCTTTGCAGGAGGCTGGGATGATGGAGGCCAGGAGGTGGGGCAGGGTGCTCTCTACTTCCAGATTTCTGGCTGTTGTGGAAGGATGGGGCTCCTGCCAGGCCCCTTCTGCAGCTGTCAGACTTCTGGATTTCCCCATAGTTGAGGGTGGGGAAGACAAGGAGCCCCGGCCCTGGCCTGAGCCCAGTCCTGTTCCTCATCCCATTGCTCCCTCATCCCAGATTCAAAAGCGCAGAGCCTCATGGGCTTTAAGGGGATATTGGTTCAAAGGGTCTTACTGCCTAGGGGGAGAACTTAGTTAAGTCTGGGCCACCAGCTTTGGATTCGGACTGGGGGACAGAGCCTGGGGGAAGGGTCCTTCCATGGAGTCCTGGCACTGGGCTTGCCCCTTGCTCCTGCTAGTGCCGCACCCCAGGCTCTAGGCCAGGCAAGGAAAGGCAGCCAAACGGAGGTGGGGGTGATGGGGGGAGCAGGGGTGGTAAGGGAGGGAGATGAGACAGGGGCGGGACACCGATGAGGCTGGGGGCGGTCTCCTGGTGCCTGGTCCTTGATCCTTCCTCTCTTTTTCTGTACCTCCCTCTGTAGCCCTCCCGCCTCCTGTCTGGTTCTAGCAGTTCTGTTCCTGGGCCAACCCCCTTGCCGGCCCCATTCTCTACCCGCGGGCCACCCGCCTGCTGCCCGCCTGCCTGCTGCCTGCCCGCTGCCTGCCCGCTGCCAGTCCCCAGGCTCCCCCTCCCGCCCCACGGCCAGCCTGGGCAGCCACAAAGGCGCTATTGAGCTCAGGGCTCCTGGACCAGGCTTCATAAAGACGCTTGTGTCCAGCAGGGGGTCCCGGGGGTGGCCCCAGGCCCAGGATGGGTGTATCCGAGGAGTAGCCCAAAGGGCGGACCTGGAATTGGGGTCTACAGGGGGTTGGGCTAGTGATCCCACTGACCCAGCCCTGCCTCCTGTGCCCCATGCCTCTCTCTGTGGGGGTCCTGGGCCTGACTGTGACCTTGATCCCCAACCCCTACCCCACAGACTCGGAAACTGTCTCGAGCTGAGCGGCAGCGATTTTCAGAGGAGGTGGAGATGCTCAAGGGGCTGCAGCACCCCAACATTGTCCGCTTCTATGACTCGTGGAAGTCGGTTCTGAGGGGCCAGGTTTGCATTGTGCTGGTCACGGAACTCATGACCTCTGGCACACTCAAGACGTGAGCTCTCTGCCTGGTGGTGGTGGTCGGTGGGAAAGCTGGTGGTGGGAGGTTTCCATTGCTTCTGGAATTTCTGCCAGGCTTCCAAACTCTATATCCACATCCAGTACCAGGCTCACTACCTCTCACCACCACCACCCCGCACACCCTCCCCTCTCCCCCAGTGAATGGCAAGGTCCACTCAGACTCCAGCCAAAACTTAGGGGTCTCCCCAGATGCCTCCTCTCTCTCCACTCTGCACTTCCCTCCCCCATCAGTCTGTCTCCAAGTCCCTCCTTATATCTTCCCACTTGGCTTTCACTGGCCCATCTAATTCCCCACCTCAACTGCCACCTCACTGGTCTTTTCTCTCCAAGCTCTTCTGTCTTCCTGCAGCCTGGGGATCTCTCTCTCTATTGCAAATCTGACCATATCACTCTTTTTCTTAAAAACCCTTCAAGGTTTTCCATGGCCCTCAGGATAAAGTTCATTCTTGCTTAACTTCTCACAGCTCTTAGGATCCAGCCTCATCTTCAGCTTAAAATCCAGACAAACCAAATTTCCAGCACCTCCTCCCAGCCTGCCCTGTGGCTTGCTGTCCGTGCCTTTGAGCATGCTGTCCCCTCTCCCTGGAAAGTCTCCATCCCCATTTCATCCTTGAACTTATCCTTCAGTATGCAACACGAAGTTATTTCCTCTGTGGAGTCCTCCCCCACACCAGGGCAGTTAGTCATCCCTTTCTGTGCTTCCACAGCTCTGTTGGCCTCAGCCCTATAACTTCATGTCTACTTACCACACCCCTCCGACTGTTTCTCCCTGGATCCTGGCATGGTCCTAGGCTAGGAGAATGTTTACAGAAGATGCATAGATGTCATACATAGATGGTGGTGTGGTGGGGGGCTTGGGGAAACTTCTCAGTGGGGACTCCCTCCCCTGCTTCGACCCTGGCTATGCTCCCTCCCCAAGATACCTGAGGAGGTTCCGTGAGATGAAGCCCCGAGTCCTTCAGCGCTGGAGCCGCCAAATTCTACGGGGGCTTCATTTTCTACACTCCCGGGTACCCCCCATCCTGCACCGAGATCTCAAGTGTGACAACGTCTTTATCACGGGCCCTACGGGCTCTGTCAAGATCGGGGACCTGGGCCTTGCCACACTCAAGCGTGCCTCCTTTGCCAAGAGTGTCATTGGTGCGTCCCTCCAGTAGGATCTTTGCCATTCTTACCTCCCCTGCATTAGAAGAAAGCCTGGGGTCCCCCTTCCCCCAGCAGGGTTCTTTGAGATCCACAGAGTTAAAAAAAACATGGGGAAGATGGGAGATCTATGGCATCCCTTCTCCCCGTTACCACAGTGGGAAAGAGTCAGTCACTTGCACTCCAGAACTTGCAGGTGCCTAATCTATGGTATGCCCAAAGGGGGCAGGGGGTGAAGGGACAAAGACAGAGGGAACTTTGCAGCCTGATGCCTGCTGTGGATCTCACAGGGACCCCGGAATTCATGGCTCCAGAAATGTATGAGGAAAAGTACGATGAGGCCGTGGATGTGTACGCATTTGGCATGTGCATGCTGGAGATGGCTACCTCCGAGTACCCTTACTCTGAGTGCCAGAATGCCGCGCAAATCTACCGCAAGGTCACCTCGGTGAGAGGAGGCAGGGAGGAGAGGGAATTCCAGGTCCCTCCCATTTTCCTGTCCTAACCAGCCCGCAGTCAAGGTCCTTTCCTTTAATGAAAACAGACTAGATACAAAGATACCCTAGTTTACACTGAAGGCTATTGGGTGCACACCCGCCTCCCTCCACTACAAGCTGTTTAGAATAATGATGTGTGTGGCACTCCAAATGATTTTCCTTCTAACTTCTCATCCAATCATTCCAGCTGCTCTGTGGAGTGAGCAGAGCAAATATTCTGCCCAGCGTTTTACAAATGAGAAAACTGGTTCAGGGGCAGACTTGTTCAAGGTCACACTGTCATCCATGGGGCACCTGGGATTCGAAATCAAATTTCCCAGAAGGGGTTGCGGTGCTTTTGAGCCTGCACTTGTGGCTACCTCTGGCACGTGAATGGTGGAGGTAGGGGGGATGGGAAAGGGGCTGTCAAGCAGAAAGCTGGGGCACAGAGAGCTGAGGCTCATGCGACCCCTTCCCCCAGGGCACAAAGCCAAACAGCTTTTACAAGGTGAAGATGCCTGAAGTGAAGGAGATCATTGAAGGCTGCATCAGAACGGATAAGAACGAGAGGTGCAGAGAAGGGGGCTGGGTGGGGGTGCGTTGTGGGGGCGGGGCTGAGGTGGGGCTCAGCTCACTGCAGCCTGCCTTCAGGTTCACCATTCAGGACCTTCTGGCTCACGCTTTCTTCCGCGAAGAGCGTGGTGTGCATGTGGAGCTGGCCGAGGAGGACGATGGTGAGAAGCCGGACCTCAAGCTTTGGCTTCGCATGGAGGATGCGCGGCGAGGGGGTCGCACACGGGACAACCAGGCCATTGAGTTTCTGTTCCAGCTGGGCCGGGATGCGGCTGAGGAAGTGGCACAGGAAATGGTGAGCAGAGGACAGCCCAGCGGGCTGGTGTGTGATGGGTGCCAGGGTGGTGGGGATGGGGCCCAATCCACCTTCTCAGCATCTCCTGCCAGTGCCTTCCAGCCCCGTTCTCCCTAACCCACGCACACACACACATCCTGTGGTCCACACATTGAAGATTTTCTTTACAAGAACAGACCCTGGGTCCTCCAGCCTTTGGCCTTTACTTCCAGCTGATCTGATGTTCCTTGAATGTCTTTCCCTCCAATTTATTTACCTATTTATTTTTCTCTTTTTTGCTCTCTCCCCCACCCCCAATCTCTTGTTCTATTCTATTTCTTCCTTTATGCTCAGAACCATCAACTTTAGGAGGCTATATCATTACAGAGTCAAAATTAAATGCTGCTTTTCACTTAAGCAGGTCTTCAGTTACAGGACCCACCATGACTGGTCTTGTTTTCTACCAGGTTACATTTCTGTTTTTTTCTTCTACTAGACTATAAACTCCTTGAAGGCAATAGACACTGTATTTTATTTATTTTTCTATCCCTGACAGGGCTTGGCACATGGTAGAAACTCATTAATAGCCTATGTGTGTACCTAGCTTAGAGCACTTTCATGTGCATTTGATTATTGTTATCAACTCTGTATAAATATATCCTTATATATTGGTGAGGAAATTAAAGCTCAGAGAGAGGTTGAATATCTTGTCCAAGGGGCCAAGCAAGTAGGTGGCAGAGATGGATCTAAACTCAGACTGTTCAGCCTTTAACTCAGATCACCCTGCCCCGCCTCCTTAACGTGCCCAGCAAAGTTTGTCATTGAAATGAATAAGATGGGAGCTGGTGGACCAGGAGAGGTATACCTAGGATGTAGAATGTGTGTGGACAGAAGCTTGTGGGCTGGGTTAGCAAGGCCTGAGGGGGAAGGGAGAGAATATGAGATTCTTAATGGAAAAATGGCAGTTGGAAGGGTGGGGATCATTTATGGGTCAAGAACCTGAGAAAGCATTTGAAATGTGGCATCAGAGCAGGTCTCCACAGCACTAACCTGAGATCAAATCTCGACCCATTAGTTATTTTCAGGAGTTCTTGACCTTGACACTACTGACATCTTTGTTTGGGGGACTGTCTTGTGCATTGTAGGTTGTTGATAAGAATCTCTGACTTTTACTCACTAGATGCCACCAGCACCTACCTCCAGTTATGACAACTAAAAAGTCTCCAAATATTGCCAAATGTTCCCCCCCCTCCAACTGAAAGCAATTGACTTACTGTGTAACTATAAACTGCTCACTTATTTCTAAAATGGAGTTGATAAGACCTACTTCAGAAGGTTATTGGGAGGAATTAATGTCAGTTGATGGGCACAGTAGGTAACCAATAAGTGTTGGTTCCCTTCCCATATCCTGGAGGCCCCAAAAAAGTGTTCTGATGGGCCTTTGAGGAGAGTCTCAAACTGCATTTTTCACCCTCCCAACTCCAGGTCGCCCTGGGCTTAGTCTGTGAAGCTGATTACCAGCCAGTGGCCCGTGCAGTACGTGAACGGGTGGCCGCTATCCAGCGAAAGCGTGAGAAGCTGCGTAAAGCTAGGGAGTTGGAGGCCCTCCCTCCTGCGCCAGAACCCCAGCCAGCAACTGTCCCCATGGCTCCTGGACTCCCCAGTGCCTTTCCCCATGAGCCTGAGGAGCCAGAGGCAGACCAGCACCAGCTCTTCCTCTTCCGCCATGCCAGCTACTCATCTACCACCTGTAAGTCTCCTCTGACCTCAGGACTTAGGTCCCTTAGCCTCTCTCCCCGACCCAGAAGTTCACCCCAGCAGCACTGTCACTTACCCTGCCTTCTACATCTAGCCATGGAGCTCTTTCTGGAAAACTTCAAGCCTGTCCTTGCTCAGGCAGACCCCCTCCCCTATTCTCCCCTTTTTTGATTCCCTCCCTCCTCCACCAGCGGATTGCGAGACTGATGGCTACCTCAGCTCTTCTGGCTTCCTGGATACCTCCGACCCTGCCCTTCAGGCCCCTAATGGGGTGCCATCCAGCCCTGCTGAGTCACATCTCTGCCTGCCCTCGGTAAGAGAGGGTCACCCCGGGAGGAGGGGCTTTCAGCCATTCCAAACCTATGACCTGTCTCTCTCCTTGTGAAATCCAACCCCATTACCTGGTCCCATGTCCCTGGAAACGCATCACTCTTATCCTCATCTTCCTTAATTCCATCTCCTTATTACCTCTGCATCCTTGAAATCATTTCCCTGGATCTGAACAATTATTTTCCCCTGATCTCATGAACCCATATCCTATTTTAGGCTTTTGCCCTATCCATTCCACGTTCTGGCCCTGGCAGTGACTTTTCCCCTGGAGACAAGTAAGTTCTGGTAGGAGCTGAGGTGCTAGAGTGAGACATATGGAGCTCTGGAGTCCCAGTGTCCATTCTGACACTCTTCTATCTTCTTTCCTTTTTGCAGCTATGCCTCAGATGTAGCATCAGGCCTTAGTGACATGAGTGAAGGGATGGGACAGATGAGGAGACCCCAAGGGAGAAATCTCCGGCGCAGACCCCGATCCCGGCTTCGGGTCACTAGTGTAAGAAAGGGGCAGAGATGGGCAATAATCTTCAAGCCCAGGAACTGTCAGGAGGATGGGGGAGGCTGGCCAGAAAAGGGAAGTAGCAGCATATGATTGGTACCCAAATGGCAGCCAGGCCAGTCTCTAATACTAGACTTTGGGAGCAGGGTCTTCTTTTCCCCAGTTTCAATCTAGCCACTATCACTTGGATGGAGTGGGGTGGAGACATGTGATGAGGACAGAGGGCTTGACCTCCTCCTTTCTGCTGAATTTGAATCTGAAGGTCTCGGACCAGAATGACAGAGTGGTTGAGTGCCAGCTACAGACACACAACAGCAAGATGGTGACCTTCCGATTTGATCTGGATGGCGACAGCCCAGAAGAGATTGCGGCTGCCATGGTGAGGAGGAGAGAGATGAGGGCCTGGTACAAGAGTTTCCCTCTTGATGTTGCCTGGTGCTGAATGCACCCCACCTCCTCTTCCAACAGCAAGGGTTTTGAAAGCACTGGTGGCACTCAGCACAGTGACCCTGAAGACATCTCTATTCTTGTTTAGGAGATTTGTTTCTCCAGTGAGGTTTGGATCCTCAGCTGGAGCAATTAGAGACTAACATAGGATATACACAAGTGCTACAGTGAAGTACATGCTAGACACATGATACTGTGGCTGTGAGTAAAGGAGGGCTAGGGGCAGGAAGGGAAAGAAGTAGGACTTATGCAAAATCTTGACAGATGTGTAAGAATGACAATGAAGGGTGGAAAGAGCATGTCTAGTGGGGGTGCTGCATAAGCAAAGGCATATAAGTAAGGAGTGACTTGGAACATGGCACAGGGCGGGTTTCACGAAGAGACCACTAGAACTAAGGGTTCTAATAGGAGCCCTTCTGGAATCAAGGTTGGGCATGTAGAATAGACCTGGGTTATAGATGGTCTTAAGAGTTAGGCAGAGTATAACACAGTGAGAGTAGGTTTTAAGAAGACCAATCTGCCATGGGTTGGAGTTGGGGGTAGGGAATCCAGTTGGCAGGTGGGTACAAGAAGCCAGGTGTGGTCTGGAGAGAATGGTTTATGGTGGGAGGGAAGAAGAAAGGGGTGAATCTGAGGGTTGTTTCAGGAAAATAAATTACAATCTAGCAATTTATTGACAACAAAATGTACATAGTAGATGCTCAACAAATATTTGCTGAGTTGATATGATAGGATATTAGGGAGAGGGGATATCAAGGACAGCTTGTAGCTTGGAGGAACTAATGGGAGCAGACCATCAAAGGAAAGAGGAAGTTGGAAATGGAAGTAGGCTCTTTTAGGGGTCATGATGAGCTTGAATGATAGAGGGACTAGTAAGGTAAGATTCTCCATTGGAGTATGATGTGGCTCAGGCAGGGCTAGAGAGAGGGAGTCGTCAGTACAGAATTAAAGGGAGATGGACCTACAAAACCAGAGGCATAGAGGGCCTGAGTGTGTCTCATTGGATACCCACAGTTTCAGAATAGGAGGAGAAATAGGTCATCGAAGGACACAGAGATGGAGACTGAGAGGTAGAAGGAGCCCCAACAGATGTTAGTAAAAACCGAATGAGGAGAATTTCAAGGAGATGACATAGGATGAAGCCTGAGGCAAGATCAGGCCGACACCAGCCTCTGGGGTAAAGGGGGAAAGTAAATGGAGAAATGTCAGGCTTCAGGAACTTTCTCCTGACAAGCTTCTCCTCTATTATGACATTCACCTTGTATCCAGGACAAAGAAAATATCACTTGGCACTCAAGCTTACCACCTTCTATCAAGCTTACTTGGCCCTTCCAGAATCTCCCCTCTAGCCACACTGTTTTCTGAATGGTCCTCTGAAGAGGCTGGGTGCCTTTTTACTTCTGCCTCCCTCTGCTCAGAGGTCTCACCCTGAGAGGCTTTCAAGCCCCTCGGATCCCACACAGGCACTGTGACCCTGACCCCTGAACCCAGGATCCGTTGCCCTCTTTTCCTTACCAGTTCTTCCTCCACTCCTCTGCAGCAGAGTTCTCCAAAGATTTAAATCTGACCTTGTTGCTTGTGCCCCAGAACCTTTACTGGCTATTTGTGGTTACAGAGTAAGGTCCTAATTCGGGAACATGGCCTTTAAAATTCACAGCACTCTCAGCTATACTTAAGTCTACACTATTTTGTGAATGTGCTATGACTTTTCATGCCTCAGAGCTATTATCAATTCTGTTCTCTCTGCCTGCATTGCCCTTCTCTTCCTGATAAATGGCATGGAACAGAGAAAAGTGGACTTTTCATGTGAGACCTGAGTTCAAATTTCAGCTCTTATTTACTAATTCAGTGAACTTGGGCAGGTTTCTTAACCTCTCTGAACCTCGGTTGCTCATCAGTAAAATGCAGGTGATAATAATTATTTTGCAAAGATATTCTGATATAATTTATGAGATATGATATAATACATATGAGAAATGATACAATATAATGTATGAGAAGTGTCCACACATTGTAGGCCCTCAATAAAAGGTTGCTTTCTTACTTATCCTTCAAGGTTCAGTTCTGTGATATCATCCCAGCAATCTTGTCTTCCCCCAGGGTGGTATGACCTGTTCTCTCTCTGGAATAGCATTTTTAAAAACTTTTATTAAAAAACATAAAATTTGCCCTCTTAACCATTTTTAAGTATACAGTTCATGAACGTTAAGTATATTCACATCATTATGAAACAGATTTCCAGAACTTATTGATACTGTGAATTTGAGACTCTATACTATTAAAAAAACAACTCTCCTCCTGGAATAGTGTTTTTATCTATCCCGCATTCATAAATGCCTTACCTACCACGGGATGACTTGCAGTATATTGAGTTCTGTATATGTGTGTCTTTTCCACTAGATTTTGGGCTTTTTGAGGACTAGGACCTTATTTTAATGCTCTCCTGTATTCCTCACAGTACCTAGCGCAATGCCTGGCATGTAGCATGTGCTCAATAAGTGTTTGTGGAATTGAATGTTGTATTTACCACTTATTGCCTTATTTTTACGTGTGTGTGTGTGCGTGTGTGTGTGATATTTTATAAGCCCTATGCAAGCAATATTGTGTCCAAAAGCATGTGAGGATGTGAGACAACAGTAGGAAAGACCTCAGGCTTTAGCTTTCAACAGATTGCAGTGCAAATCCTGTGATCTTGGGCAGACTGAACTTAACTGATCTTGGGCAGACCTCTTTGAGCTTTGGTTATCTTAACTCTATAATGGGGTTGTTAATATAGCCCCCCAGAAAGCTATTGGTGTTAAATGTGAAAAGATATGTTAAGCCTCTAGTAATACATGCATCCTATGAATATTTCCTCTAAGCTGTAGTTCTCTTTACACCACACAGTGCCTGGGACACAGTAGATATTTACTAAATATTTGTTTTAGGTTAGTGGTTGGCAGGAGCAGCAGGACGAAGGGCTAGTTTTTAAAGATCAGGGAAGGTGGAGAGGGATAAGTGGGATAACTGAGCCCTCCCTCCCCTTCCTACTGCCCTTTGCTAGGTATATAATGAGTTCATTCTGCCTTCGGAGCGAGCTGGATTCCTGAGCCGAATTCGGGAGATTATCCAGCGAGTGGAGACCCTGTTGAAGAGGGATACTGGCCCTGTGGAGGCTGCTGAAGACCCTCTGGGTTCCCAGGTCAGACTCCTCTGGGCACCTGTAGGGAAATGGACTCTGTTCCAGGCTTCATTACTCTCTGCCTCACCAGTCACCTTGGATCTAACTCCACGTCTCTGGGAACCTAAAACACTGGCTCTTGGCCCATTTGAGATTCTGATGAAAGCCATGGACCTTTGTTCTAGAATAATGTGTTCAACACATACTTTTAACTCATTATTTTGAAATAATTTCAGACATAAAAAGTTGCAAGAATTGTACAAAGATACTCTGTAGGCAAGAGTTTTGCCACATTAGCTTTATCTTTCTCTTTTCCTCTCTCCGCTCTTTATGTATGCATTTTTTTTTTCTGAACCAGAGTAAGTTGCAGACATTATATCCCTTTAACTATAAATGTTTCAGCAAATACACTTTTGAATTCCTTCAAGTTCATCTGTGGACTCCTAGAGGTCCATGAGTCCTAGCCTAGCTTAAGAACCACAGTTTGAAACCTTCCATCTAAGACTTGGCTGTTCCCTACTGTGACTGTGGGCCCCCTTCTCTCCCTCAGGAGGAGCCAGCACCATCGCCTGCCCTCCTGGGCCCCTTCCCCAACCCATCCAGTGGTATGTACTGACTTCTGTCCCCCTTGGGCTGTTCCTGGGAAGGGCAAAGGGAATGGAAGACTGGAATCTCAACACACCCTCCTCCCCAGCAGAGCTTCAGAGCAGCACCTCCCTGGAGCAGAGCAGCTGGGCAGCCTTCTCCACACCCCCATCTTCTCCTGGGACCCCCTTGTCTCCTGGAAACCCATTTTCTCCTGGAACTCCTGTTTTCCCAAGTCCCATCTTCCCTATTGCTTATCCCCCATGTCATACCAGCTCCTCCCCATTCTCTCCAGTTTCTTCCCAGGTCTCAAATCTCTCTTCATACACCCCCAGCTCTCCACTTCCGTTCTCCCCCGGTGCATCCCCGTTTCCAACCCCACCCTCTCAGTTTTCAGAGAGTTCTCTCCTCCCTAGTTCTCCACCCATCTCTCCCAGTTTTTCCCAGGTCACTCTTATGCCTCCTTCCTTTCCTCCATGCCCCTCTGCTTCTCCCCTCCCCTCCACCACAGCAGGCCCTCTCCTGTCTCTGGCTAGTGCCTTCTCACTGGCTGTGATGACTGTGGCCCAGTCCCTGTTGTCCCCCTCACCTGGACTCCTTTCCCAGTCTCCTACAGCCCTTCCTGGTCCCTTACCGAGCCTGCCCCCTCCCACTCCCCTTGCTCCCTGTGGCCAAGAGAGTCCTTCAGCTTTGACAGCTGAGATGGAGAGTGAGGTGAGTAGGGTACCAAGAGGGATAATTAGGTGGGCTTCATTCTTCATTTCTCTCCTCATGGACCCACACTTTGTAGACCTCCCCAAATCCTGCTCGGCCACTCCTGAGTGAAGCCAGACTGGCACCTATCTCTGAAGGTGAGGCCTCTGACCACTGATCTTCCCCTACCCATCATCCTCAGTCCACTTTATATCCATCATGCCACTGATTTCTCTCTCTTCTTCCATGATTCCCTCCTTGTCTCTCTACAGAGGGAAAGCCTCAGCTTGTTGGGCGTTTCCAGGTGACTTCACCCAAGGAACCAGCTGAGCCTCTTCCCCTGCAACCAACACCCCCAACGCTCTCTGATTCCCTTAAGCCTCCAACTCCTCAGCTGACCTCAGAGAGCTCAGATACAGAGGATAGTGCTGGAGGCGGCCCAGAGGCCAGGGAGGCTCTGGCTGAGAGTGACCGTGCAGCTGAGGGCTTGGGGGCTGGAGTTGAGGAAGAAGGGGACAGTGGGAAGGAACCCCGAGTGGTGGACAGCCCTCCACCCCTGAGCCATCCCAGCTCAGTATGGATGAACTACTCCTACAGCAGCCTGTGTCTGAGTAGTGAGGAATCAGAGAGCAGTGGGGAGGATGAGGAATTCTGGGCTGAGCTGCAGAGTCTTCGACAAAAGTGAGTCTGGGGAGATGGAGGACATGAGGTGGACTTGGGAGAGCAAGAAAGGTGGCTAGCTCTCTCAAGCTCCTGGTGCATCCTCAGGCACTTGTCAGAAGTGGAGGCACTACAGACACTACAGAAAAAGGAAATTGAGGACTTGTACAGCAGGCTTGGGAAGCAGCCCCCACCAGGCATCGTGGCTCCAGCTGCTATGCTGTCCAGCCGCCAGCGCCGCATCTCCAAGGGCAGCTTCCCCACCTCCCGACGCAACAGCCTGCAGCGATCTGAAGCCCCAGGCCCTGGTGAGATTGCAGTTGCCCAGCTCCCATCTTTCACTAGGTCCCCTTACCTAGTGATCCAGATTTCTTCAAGGCCCTGGGGGTCTGCCCTTGGTTTGGGGGGACTAGCTCCCTTCTCCCCATGACGTCTTCCCTCACTCAGTTCTCTCCCTCCCCATCCTGCACCCAGGCATCATACGAAGGAACTCCCTGAGTGGCAGCAGCACCGGCTCCCAGGAGCAGCGGGCAAGCAAGGGGGTGACATTCGCCGGGGATGTTGGCAGGATGGTGAGGGCAGGCCCAAGAGAGGGAGAGCCCAGGGAATGATAAATGGCTGCGGTTTCACCCTCCTCCCACCCTAGAGGTTTCTTCAGTGCTTTTTCTTTTTCTTCCAGTGAATTCAGATCAGAAGCTGTGTCTCTCCCACACCAGGGCCCACCATGGAGCTTGAGCTCTCAGAATCTGCTGACCAACACAACTCTGCAAGGAAGACCTCGGCACTGAGGGAGTAAAAGGCCAGAGGGGCATGGAGAGTGCTGCTCCATTACAGGGAAGGGCCAAACGTGGGAACTATTTGCTGGGTGTAGAAGATGTAAATTCTGCAGCCTCCCATCTGCATCCCTGCCACCTCCCCAGCCAAGAGTCAACCACTAAGCAGTCCCACCCAAGCACAGATGTTTCCAGAAGGCACACTCCAAGCTGGGCCAGTGGAGGGGGACACTAGAATTAGCAGCAGCTAATAAAAATGCTGGAATTAGGACTCTGTGAATTTGTATCTGTTGGGACTTTTAGAACTGGAGGCAAAGGCTTGTGGGGTAAGGAAGGGGAGAATTTAGAAGGGACTCTCCTTTCATAATGAGTGGCAGGGGTGAAAGTTGCCCAGCATTCTGGTTTCCTATTAACAGCAGCTCATGAGGAAACTGCAAGGTCAACGATACACCTCACCAAGATGATTCCATCCAGACCCCACTTTAGGCCTACACAGGCAGTCCCCAGTGGAAGTTAAAAAACAAAGCTGCTTGCCTCTCATCCTTCATCTACCTCTCTCTCTAGGGGTGGGGAAAGGCAGTAAAGTTGGAGTAGTTATTCTTGAGGGTATAGAACAGAAGCGTGACATTCCTTTCCCAAAAACATGGTTCCGTATCAAACTGCCCAGTGACCCACCACGATCTTTCCCTTAAATCAGATGGAAAGATCTCACAGAAAAAGTAATTCTAGTTAAACATTTATGGATCCCTGGGGCACGCCACTGCTGCAACTTGTGGAGCTTCCCAGCATGAAGTGTCAGCACCAACACACCTGACTCGGAGAGAGATGACTCAGTTTATTATTCTCAACCTAACCCCATCTTTCCTGTAGGCTCCAACACTGCACAGAGCTGCCATACCCACTCCTATAATAGCCCACCTCTTGCCTGCCTTCCTCCCAGCTCCTGGGAGGTGAAGGGGATAAACCACAGAGTCAGAAACCCAAGGTCGGATACCTTTCAAACAACGAAGCAAACTACATACAAAAAGGGCTCAGCTACTGCACACAGCGGTGGGCAACGTTTCCTTGACAATGGCCAAATGCATACACTTCTGGCTGCTTGGGCTCAGTCATCATCCAAGGTAGTAAGGTGGCCAGCAAGGCTGTGAGCAGGCTTCAATCTCTACATGTTCATGGGGGCATCATCCATCAGGAGAAGGGGCTCCAGCAGGTTGGGGATGTGCGATGCCCATCTGGATCAGGGCCCTGATGCCCTTGCCAGAGCTCGAGCACGAGCAGCTTTGGCCTCATCCTCCAGCTCATCTAAGAAGCGCTCCTGGGACACGGAGTAAAGGGTGTAACCATCTGGGGAGGTGGGTTCAGGAAACCACGTGGAGTATGCACATTCCCATTTCCTAGACTCGCTTCCGCCACCCTTGTTAATCTCTCATCCTCTCAGACCAGTGATTTAATCTTCCACCCTTGGCTCTTCAGAGCCATGACCCCCGGCTCCATCATCTGAATAAACTATGTTAAAAGACCCCCGGCTCCATCATCTGAATAAACTATGTTAAAAGAGCACCTTAAAATGACACAGAAAGGCACAGTAAACGCCTGGCTCAGCGCTAGGCTTTTCACAGCTCAGGCTCCTTCGACCGCCCCCACACTGTCCTTCAACAAGGCCCTGCTCCCCTTCCCTTGCCCCCAAATGCGGTCTCCCTGAGCCCACAGTCCAAATGGATACAAATAGCTAACACCAGCGCCCCGATTCCCAGGCCGGTCACGATGTTGCGGGTCCGCCGTTGCGGCAGCGTCTTCTGCCACTGGGCGAGCTGCACCTGCCGCATGAATTGCAGTTGTGCGGGAGTCAGCGCCTCCCGAGCAGGGTCGATGCGCTGGGCCGCGGGAGCCTGCCCGCTCTTCGCACCCAGAGGGTCGCCAGCGCCCGGGGCCGCCATGTTGCCGCCCCGCCCTTCGCGGTCTCAGGGCGCGGAGCTTGCTGGGAATCGTAGTCCTCGGCCGCCCAAGGGACGCCGGGAGTTGCAGTCCGCGTTTTCTGTTGTGCCCGGAGTGTGGCTCCTGGCCCCGGGGAAGCGGGGCGAGGGGAAGGGGACAGTCGAAAAGCGGCCTTGCTTTCTGATTGGCCGAGGGGTCAGCGGCCGTTGGAGCGGGAATAGCCTGGGGAGGGAATTGGGTTTTCCTCAGACTCGAGGCGAGGACACAAGCACACAGAAGGGGGCGAGGAATCCAGAGTGCGGCCGAAGGCTCTGGAGAGAAGCGCAGGGGGCCGGTGTCCGCGCCTCAGGAGCCATCGGAGAGCCCCAGGAGGCTTCTGAAAAATGAACGCACCCATGAGGCCCAAATTGGCCTCTCTCAGTGACTTTCAGTTTGGAGCCGTTGCCACGGAGACGATCGAAGATGTTCTGCTCCACTTGGCCCAGCAGAACGAGCGAGCGGTGCAGGAGGCCGCGGGCCGGATGGGCAGCTTCAGGGACACCCGGCTCGTGGGTGTGGACGCAGGGCAAGGGAGCCGCGCTTAGGGGAGCCCTGGGCATCTGACTTTGAGGCGCCGACCTTGTGATTCGGTTTAGTTTATTCATTCACATGAGTTTTGTTAGTGCCTACATTATGCAAGATGCTGGGGCTATAGTGATGGGCAAGACACACCAACCAGCACCCTACCCTTGATTTCCACAAGGATAGAGTAGTTGTTATCTAGTCTGGATGGAAAAGGAAGATGAAATAGAGACCTAGTCTCTGCTTTCAAACCATGTATATAAACCTTGGAGAATATTAGGACAAATCCGCAAATGCTTAGGTCCAAGATGGTTAGATAAGTGACATAGTAGATCAAACGAGCTTTTATGGGCTTTAATAGAGTGATGGGGTAGAATTAAAGGCCTCAAGGCATCATGGTATTTGAGGTAGACCTTGAAGGATGATAATCTGGTTGGTGAAGGAGCTAAAGGGAGACAGCATTTCTAACATGAGTAAAACTGTGGAAATAGGGATGCTTAGGATGAGTGTGAGTATAGTGTAGTCCAGGTTGGCCAGAGCATGTGAAAAAGTAATAGAAATTAATATCAGAAAGGTAGTTTGGAGACATTCCATGTGGAACTTTGCCAAGGTGAAGAATTTATACTTGGTTTAGTAGGAAAGAAAAAAAAGGCATTGAAGGTTTTTCAATATGGGTGTGATACAACTGTAACCTTTGCCTTAGAAAAAAATTATTTTGGCTGTGATGTAAAGGATGAATTGGAGTAGAAAGAAATGGGAGATAGGCAGCCCAGTGGTAGTTTAGGTGATAGGGCTGAGGGAATGGTGAGGCTGAGTTTAAATCATCTCAGAGGTAAATTCTAGGGTTCTGCAGCGGATGAACCTAAGAAGTGAGGGAGGCAAAGATGACTATGTCAAAGGGTTGAGCCTAGGAAACTGGGAATATAGTGGTGTCATTAAGAGAAACACACACATACATTTAAAAAAAAAACAGGAGGGAGTGTGACTTTTGTTTGGGAAAGATAATAGCTTTGGTTTCAAATCTAAGTTTCAGATGTTTGTAAAACATTCAGAGAAATATTTCTAGCAGCCAGTTTAAAAAGTAAGTCAGAAGAAAGGTCAAAACTAGAGGTAAACGTTTGGGGGTTATCTCCAAAATACTACTGAAATTGTAGCAGAGGATGAGCTCCTAGAGGGGAAAAGGAGAAGGTCAAGGACAGTTACTTGGGAAACATTTTGTGTTCAGGGGTTTGGGGTAGGAAGAAGAGTATTAAAGACATGAAAGGAGTGGTTTGAGAGACAGAGACAGAGCCAAAGACCTTTAGAAAGCAAGAGGAGAGTTTCAAGAAGGACAATGGTCAGCATAGATCAGATGCTTCAGGGCTATAAAAAACAGGAATGAGGATTGCAAAAGGGCCATGATACTTAATAATTTGGACATATTCGCTGGCCTTTCAGACAATCATTTCAGCAGGCTGGGTAAAGCAGAAGCCAAGTAGAACATTGCAGAGTGAATGATGCAGTGGAAGCAGCAGGTATAAGCTAGGCTTTCAAGAAATTTAACAGTGAGATAAAGCCCTAGCTTAAGAGGATAGAAGGGGAGGGTCTTTTATGGAAAAGGAGTTGAAATCAAGTTAAACGTAGATCTGAGTATGTTTGTAAGTACAGGAGGTAGAACCAGCACCAAGGGAGAGGTGTACCCTCACCCATGTCACCTAACCTAAGCTAAATTTTCTTGGCAAATTAAAATGGGAAACAGAAAAAATTGCCCATATAATCCAGGCCCAAACCAAAATCAAACCAAACTACTATAAACACAGAATAAAAACAAAATGATGGAATCCTAAACTCCAACAAATAAAAGGACTGGCTAATAATACACAATTATGTATGTGTTCTGGGATATTTGGATATTTTGCTTAATTGCTTAAACTAATTCTCTTCTTCATTGGACACTGCTAGCAGCGCTTTAGTTTCTGTAATAATAAGATTTTTGTACAGACACTATGTGTGATGTGTGTCAAAGAAATTGTTAAATTATCTCATGCTAACTTGACTTTTTCTAAGAAAGTCAAATTTTCTCTGAAGACAATATGGTAATTTGTTTGTAATTTTTTTCTGATTGGTGCTAAAAGTTCCCAGTTCTGCGGGAGTCTTTTTTTTTTTTTTTTTTTTGAGAACATTAACCTTGTTTCCACCCTCTAATGTCATTTCAAACTAAATAGAATTCTATCTGGGGTGGTTCTTTCAAAGAGAAACAGGCAACCTAAAATCTTGCCAAGGTATCTTGCCCTTCCCACCTTCCAGTGAATTTTTTTCTCCAAATTGGGCTATGTTCTCCTGATTTGGAGGATGTGTCTTTAAAACCAGCCACTCCACCGTAACAAACTTGCTCCTGGGGAGATGCTCAACTATCCCAGATTTACCCAACAAACTGATAGTGGAGAGATGGTGTCAGCTGTAAGGTGAATCATGTTTGTAAAGCAATGGGAGTTCTCCAGAGGGTGGTTACTAAACAAACAGTATTATAAAGAATATTGAGGCTCCAGGAGGGACCTCTCTGTTCCTGTCAACATTCCACTGCAAACAGAATATAAGGGTTAAGGTTCTTATCCATCCAAGAATCTCCCTTGAAGCTAGGGTTCTCAGCATGGTGTAGAGGCCAGTTAGACCAGCTGGTATGTTTATGTGTAACTGGCTAAGCCTTTTGTCAGCTGAGACCCACAGGAAGGCTCAAAGGTCACTGAGGGGGCTTGGTAAGCCCTTGGTAAATCTTTGGCACTCAGTCAGCCTCCTTTCTATGCCTCTGATCTGCCTATTGGCAGCAAAGGGAACTAAGCTCAGCTTGGGTTGTTTCAGTCTCATCTTTCTCACCTTCTGACCCTCTTCCCTTGGCCCCATCATGGCTTTTACACAATGCCAAGAGTTCACAGAGTGGTTTTGGTTGCACCTTGTGAATTAGGCTCTTCTTTCCTGTTTTGGCAGAGTTTGTTTTTCTCCTGTCTGAACAATGGTGTCTGGAGAAATCCGTGAGCTACCAGGCTGTAGAAATCCTAGAAAGGTAAAGCCCTGAGCATAAGGCATTTGTAAGGAGTACCTTTCAGAATGGCTAATGTACCCAAACCTTAAAAACAAACAAACAAACAAACAAACAAACAAACAAAAAAACAGTACTAGTGCCCTGTACCATGAGACCTGGTTTTGTACCCTCTATTACTTGCAAATGTAAATTTCTTAGCTTGCAATTGCTGTTGGAAAGAATAAGACACAGCATAATTTGAGTTTGGATTGTTTAATCTCTCCTTCCCTTCTTTATAGGTTTATGGTTAAACAGGCAGAGAATATCTGCAGGCAAGCCACAACCCAGCTGAGAGAGAAGACAGAGCCTCAGAATTGGAGGGCTCTGAAGGAGCAGCTTTTCGACAAGTTTATCCTGCGTCTTGTGTCATGTATTCAGCTGGCAAGCAAACTTTCTTTCCACTACAAAGTAAGGAGCTGGGGTTGCTCATGGGCACCTGAGTGTTAGAAAGAAACTAGCTCATCCAAAGGTGACTGTGAGAAACCTACTCCTAGGCTAGGTGATACTACTCATGTGGAAATTCCAGAGTGTGATTATGCTTCCTAAGCATGCCTCCTACACACACACACACACACACACACACACACACACACACACACACACACTCAGTCACACAGAGGCAATTATTAAATAGCCTGAAGGTCTGTTCCCAAAGTATAATTGCTGGACAGATGCCATTATTCATGCAGGTCACCTTTTCTCCCCTTGGATTCAAGGACAATTTACATAAGGTGTCTGAATTGCCAACAAACTTATCAGTACTAAAGGCAAACCACTACATTTATAAAGAATAAATTTTTTTATATGTCACTATTCAATGCCTGTATAACAAAATATTGTTCAACAAATATTTATTGCCTTCTATGGCCAGATGCTGTACTAGGTGCCATGGCTGCAACAGTAAAACTATTGTCTGTGCACTAAAGGAACTTATTACCCAATGAAAGAAGACACAGGCAAATAGTGTGGGAAAATGTCCTGATCATTGTAAATGCAGAGGGCTATAAATGTACCTTATCAGCCTTGGAGAGTCAAGGAAGTGTATTTAGAGAAAAGGACCTCTCAAAGCAGGAGGGGGTGTGGAAAATGGGTGGGTCCTAAGGGAAGAGGGAGAGGAGTTAAGGAAGCAGGGAGAGAGGTGAGAGAGAAAAGGGAGATCCAGATACAGGAATCAGCACAGAGGCTTGGAGAGCTTGGTGGGTTTGGGAACTGTAATTCTATACGGCAGGCATCAAGTGTAAGGGGGAATTACCAAGAGAAAAGATGAGATGAAGGCATGGCTAGATTGCAAAGGGCTTTGTATACTATGCCAAGATGTATGACCTTTACTCTGACACCTTTCTCTTTTTCTCACTTTTGTTTTTCTTTGCTCAGATAATCAGTAACATTACAGTCCTGAATTTCCTCCAGACTCTAGGGTATATACACACAAAAGAAGAACTTCTGGAGTCAGAGCTTGATGTTTTGAAGTCCCTGAACTTCCAAATCAATCTGCCTACTCCCTTGGCATATGTGGAGATGCTCCTGGAGGTTCTAGGTACTTTATTTAGTGTGTCAGGGACTGTGGGTTGGAATCTTCCATAGAAGACGATAAGAATATGCCCAGGGGTTTGGGGGCAGTGGGCAGAACCCACCAATGAGGAACAGCCCGAAGCCTGAGATGACTGAGGAAAGTGTTTCCTCTGGTACTTGTCAGGGAAAGAAACTCAGGTCTCAGCACCTGGCTTCTTTTAGGCGCTCTCTTAGTATAGGAACAGGGGTCAAGGAGTTGATTTTATAGAGGCATGAGATAAGAGGAGACCATACAAAAACACTCTAATTGTATGTATACTGTGGATGGAGGTTTCCCTACTTCTCCCTTTGTCCTTTCAAATCGACTTCCAGCTAAAGAGGTTTCTTACAGTAGAACAAAGCAACCAGGAAGCACATTAGCTGCTCAACAGCTTTAGTTACATAACAACAGTGATTAGGATCAGAAAAACCTCACATAATGCTCTTTTCCTTGCGCATACTCCATATAGGATACAATGGCTGCTCCGTCCCAGCCACACGGCTGCATGCAACTTGCCTGACCCTGCTTGACCTAGTCTATCTTTTGCATGAATCTGTGTATGAGAGTCTGCTGAGGGCTTCAATTGAGAACTCCACACCCAGTCAGCTGCAAGGGTAAGGCAACTCCTTTAGGGTAGGCTCCTTCCAGAAATAGGGAGGTGGGAACATCACATGATGACTTGGGGGATGGGAGTTTACCTACCAAGACATCCAGTCCACAGATAACCTGCACAAGTTACCTGATTTAGTATGTTGTTTGGCTGCAGATGACTGAGCCCAACCAGCAAAACCCTAAATGCTTTCACTTTTAAATTTAAATTACTTCAAGTAATTACATACTTTCTTTCCTAGTTCTTCTTTTATAGCTGTTTATAATTTGAGATTATTGGACTGCTTTTATAGTCACTTAGGAAAACAAGCCAGTCACAGGGTTGCAACTTGGACAAAAGTGTTTGATTACTGTAAAGTCAGGCTTGTAAAAAACCTCACAGTTACATTTGTTAGGGAGACAGATGGAACAACAAAAGACCTACAAACCATTTAGACAGGAGGCTCATGTTTTAATCCATTGATTTGAGGGAGTTGGGAGAGAGGTCAATTAGCTATTACTTGACCATTTCCTTCTATATTTAAAAAATCCAAGATGATCAACACCAACAACTAATAGCTGAGGTCCCATGACCCTAGGATTTAGATCACGTTTCATTCTAGCTCCAAAATAAATAATGGTTTTCATCACGCAGGGAAAAGTTTGTTTCAGTGAAAGAAGATTTCATGCTGTTGGCAGTGGGAATCATTGCAGCAAGTGCTTTCATCCAAAACCATGAGTGTTGGAGCCAGGTACGCACCACTGAGCAGGACTGGCATGGTCAGAATTCATTTAATAGAAAGCATTCTCCCTTTAGTTAAAGAAAAACAGAAGATAACCTATAAGACAAGTGCCAATACCCAGGATTAGGATGAATGAGCAGGATTTGGGAGAGGAAAAACTAGGTTAGGACTGAGGAGTGTTTTCCAGTTCTCTTCTTATGAAATTGGAAATGGAGGCCCAAGTTCAGCTTGTTCTTTTCCCTTAATGATGATAATCCACTATCACATTAAAGTCCAATATATCCTCCCAAAAGGAGAAAATGTCTAGGCCCAAATTTCCCTCTCACAATTCATAAAACTAGCAAAATGAAATGTCTAGCAGAAACTTTACACAATAATACTAGCAGGGCAAAGGTATCCTAATATAATCTGGCCATTAGTAAACACTGGGATCTGGATTTAATCTTCTCTGTAAATTCAGAGAAACAAAATTATATTTGGCTTGAGAGAACAGCCCAAGCAATTTGTCTGCTTGTGCACTAAAACACCTCGGGCTGATCTAGTAATAAGAAACATGTCTCTCTTTCTGAAGGTAGTGGGGCATTTGCAGAGCATCACTGGCATTGCCTTGGAGAGCATTGCTGCGTTTTCTTACGCAATCCTGACTCACAGCGTGGGAGCCAACACTCCGGGGCAACAGCAGTCTGTTCCTTCCCACCTGGCAGCCAGAGCTCTGAGGGCCACTGCTTCCTCCAACATGTGAGGCAGGCTGAATCCATCAAATATAAACAGCCTTCTGTCCCTGCACGCATCCCTCCCTCTGTTTACTTTCATACTCAGGGTACAAAAGCTGCAAGTATCTTTCAAACTGTGTTTTGTATTCCAACTTCATGTTTATTTTTCTGCATCAGATAAAGAATTAAGATGGACAAGCATGTCCTTTTTGTCATATCAGACTAAAAATGTGAAAAACTAGGAGAAATAGAATATTAGTTAAGTTGGTTCAGCTTTGTTTTAACAAGATACTTAAGGCTTTTCTTTAACTGTTCATTTAATTAAGAGAACATCAGACATGGAGATTATTAACCAGGGGCTCAAAAAATGAGGCCATCTGGATGACTTTGATGGAGCAAAGAGGCAGCCTTTATTTCCCCTTAAAGATAATTTAATGTCTGTTCATTGAGATCTACACAAAAGGGGTTCTCTCTACAGCTATTTCCACTAGTCTTTTGAAAAAGTAACACTAACTCATCTCAAAGCATGTTTCAACAGAATTTCCATACCTACACTTGAACTCAATTCTCCCAGAATACAAAGTACTCTATTTTAGTAAAAGAAAAACCCAATAGTGCACCTTGGGCAGTTATCAGACTGCAGCAAATCTTTTATTACAAATAATTAAATCTCTCCATAATGTCTCAAACAGTATCAAACAATGTTTCATATCTCTAACACAGAGCAGAGTCGGCATTCAGTACTAGAACCGAGTGAGAAGTGTTAAATTTCAAGCTTCTGATCATATCCCATGGTGACCAAAGCTTTTATGTCATTTTCTCACATTATCCAACTGTGTATCTCATACATCTCGTCGTCTCAGTGGAGACAAAAGTTTCTAGTTCATATTAAGTGCGTGAAGTTGAGAGAGATAAAATCCAGCGAAAACACATCGATCTCAACTCAACTCAGTTATATATATAAAAAAAAAAAAACATAAGCAAACTTAAATTAGTTTTAAGGGGAGAGAGGGAAAGGAAGGCATGGGTTAAGGGTCAAAACTATAACTAAGGCTAGTAGTTATACATAGCATGTTATAGCTCTGGAAACTGTCATATGGTATTTTAAAATAAAGTGGCTTTTGTGGATCTTTTCTTTTTTGGTATTGTAAACATGTGTTGTTTAATAGTACCCAAATTTAATTTAAAATATTTTTTTCAAACAAAAAGAAATTTAAAGCCTTTAAGGCAAACATACCCCTAAGGAAAAAAGAAAGTCATTTGTTATAAAACTGTGAGGACACCCAAGCAAGACCCCACTTAAGATTCGTCAGCATGAACTTGAGAGCTTTTGTCCACTGTTCCTCAGAGTTGAACTGGGTTTTGATGGAATAGGAGCCACCACTGCCTCCTGTGTCTTCAATCTTGCCTTTCTCCACATCCATTCTGCAGATGGACAGAACAGAGCTCATTAGTAACTGAGATCCGAGTTAAGTCAGTTCAGGCAAATGGGCAGGGACTTGATCACGGGACCATTCACGTCACTTTATCTATTAGAGAACTCTTGGCGAGGAATGGTAGTGTATTTTGGACTAACTTAAAAGCCAAAAATCAAGAAGGCTGTCACAAGAGCCTCATTGTCATCGTGAAGTACAGAGACAGGACACACACCCAAACAGATGAGAAGCCTGGAGCAGAGGGTTAAGTGAGGGTTACAGTACTCCTCACTGTTTTCCTCGGCATCCTGAACTCATGGGGAGAGAAGGTAAGCAGAAGAAAAGAAACACTTTGTTTTGGGGTGATAGAAGCAGCTTAGCCTTACTCTCTTAACTACAGTCTCCATCCATTACTGGGCACCTATACAGTTTGACCAAAGGAAGCATTCTTGTACGTTTCCAAGGGTTTATAGGGAAACATTCCTGAAATTGGAGGATGAATTTGAGCTCTGTGCCAAGAAAATCCCCCAAACCACCTAAGGCAACATTCTTTTTTCCCCATGGACCAGGAGGTCGTATTCTGTCCCACTTGCAGTGTTAGATCAGTGTGTGTCCATCAGTGTCATGTGATTTTGCACCATGTTCTGTTTTCCCACCATATATACTGTTTTTCCTCCATTACTGTCCCTTCAGTTCTGCTCAATTTGTTCCTACTCTAGGTTCATTCAACATTGGGGGATACTGACCTGTAGGGAAGACAAAAACGTGTCTCGCCTTTCTCAACCTCTTCTTTGAACTGCTGCACACAGTCCAGGAAAGCCACCATTGCATGGTCAAACTTGTTGTCCCAGAAAAACCGCAACCCCCCCGAGCAGTATAACGGCAGCTCCTGTCCAAGAAGAGAGAACTGGCTATGGGTGTGACACCAAGACATGCTACCAGAGGCTATTCCCAATCCTATCAGTCTCTCAAGTCTTCTTTAAGTATTCCACTGGAAACACTAAACTTGGGCAAATAATAATGCACCTAGAAACGTTTTACCATCAATGAAAATGTATTAAATATTAAACATCTACCTCAGAGCAATTTCTTCCCCATCCTAAAGCACACATTCTCTGATCTGCCCACATCCCTTCTCCACAGACTGTAAAAACCTAATTTTCTCTATAGGCCTCAAAGAGCTAATCCTGAACTAGACATGACATTGAACAAGACACTGGCTCTTCATGAGATATCTAACGCTAGGAAAGAAAGTGAATAATGCCATCATCAAAAGTAGACCATTTCATTAGGAGACACAAGAATTCTGTATTCCAGTGGAAGCGGAACTTCCCAGAGTACCTTAGATTTGTCTGTCAGAGACTCCAGGTACGAGTGGTTTCCATAGGGAACAAGTCGATACCTAAAATGGAGATTCATACAGAGATGGATACAGGATTCCTCCTAAAGTGATTATTGGGATGTTAGAACCCAGTGGTTTTCAGACTCCATCCTACCCAGGGACCTCTTTTATTATTCCCACCCCTCTCTCACCTCCCCATAGGCTCCATATTTAAGGTATTGTTTATTGAACAAAGTACATTTATTACACAATTGCCTGGGGACTCTTGTTGACTGATGTGTTTTGGTTTAGATTTAAAAACAAAAACTGAAAACAGTTTGAGGAACGGTAAGGTTCTGAAGATGGTAGGTTGGAGACCATGACTATGGTCACTCAGCTCAGGATTGCTGAGCAGTAGAAAGAGCATTATGGTAAAGGGAAAACCAAAGCAGAATCTTTACAGAGAGAAAACCCCGTCTGTTGGGAGCCAGGGCTCCTGCCATAGTGGAAAACAGCACCAGAATGGACATATGATTATATCAAAGACATACCACATCCCAAGATATGGCTACATTTCTTACCTCTGAAATTTCAGACCCATCTTATTGGCCAGAGCATGAAGCAGCAACACTGTCTGGCCCCAGGCAGCATTAATTTCATTCCATTCCACAGGAACACTGGGCAAACGACCCAGTCTGAAGTTATTAATTGTGCCAAATTGTCCACTATGCCTAGAGAAGAAGGCAGAAGGGCAGGGAAAAATACAGGGAAAACTTAAAACTTAGCAACTTCTGAGACTTTCTGCTCTCACCTAAAACCTAGCACAAATCTCTCTCCTTATCTCCAGATTCATATATCCAAGCTCTACTTGGTACTTTAAATACATATCTGAAATGTGAGTCATCATCTTTCTACCTGCTTCTCAGATGCCAAAGCAGAAATCTGGGCATTATCCCTGAATGCTCTCAGCTCCCTCCCCCGACAAAACCACCAAACTCTGTTGATTCTACCTTCTAAATCTCTTTTATCTATCCACATCTCTGCAAACTCATTGCCAATTCTCTTTTCCTGTTTAGATTCCTACTGACAAGTCTCCTTACTAAAAAATGCTGCCCTCTTCCCCCAAGTCATTTCTCACGTTGCAGGGAAAGCTATCATCACAAACATAGACGTAACTATGTACTTCTCTGCCTAAAATGCTTTTATGGCTCCCACTGCCTTTTGGATAAAGTCTAAATTCTTCGTGGGGTCTATAAGATCCTTTAGGAATTGCTAACTCTCCAGTTTCATATCTTGTCATTCTCCCCTTTATACTCAATCTTGTCACAATAAACTCCTTTCAGTTCTCTGAATTCACCACTCCCCTTTCTTCTGTTTCTTTGCACATGATGTTCTCTCTGCCAGGAACAACCTCCCTCATCTGCAGATTTCTACTTCACATCTCAGCTTAAACATCAACCTCCTCTGGGGGAAACTTTCCATGTGGCCTCTCCACATTGGGTAGTGTCCTTATGTATGTGCCCACAGCACCCTAAGTTAACCATTATCGCACTGTATTACAATTGTCTATTACTTATCCATCTCTTTCAGGAGATGATAAAGCAACAAGAAGACAGAATGCATATTGTTTGCTGTTGCCCTCCTAGTGCTTAGCAAAGTGCCTACCAGACAGTTAAATGGATAAAATGTTCAATAAATTAATACTTGAATGACCCTGGGGATAAGAAATCAGCTCCAGGCAGAGGACCTGGATGTGGCTGGATGGCTCAGATCGTTCCCTTTTCTCGGAAGACTGGATGTCACCAAGCTCTAGAATTCCAATCCCCTGATTATGCCTATCCTATCACAAGGAATAAAAGAAACCTAGATGGGGTGAACATGACATAAGCCCTATTTTGTGGGAGGTGGGCACCCTGGCTTAGTGGCAAATAGCTAAGGTCCAGATATGTAGTACTTCCCAGATGCTCCTCACCCTTTGGCCCTTATTACCAAATGTGGAAGGTTGCATTAAAGACGTTGGTTTTCTTCAGCTTGTCCAGCTGCATCTGGGCATAACGCATCTGGTTTTCTACACTCTTCAGCTCATCATCCAGTTCCAGCTGTTGTCGTTTAAATTCACTGTATTCCCTCTGATACCTATGAGCAGCCAAGGTGGCCATTGAAGGCTGTTAGGTTGGGGGCTAAAATTTCTCTGTCACCACCCCTCTCAAGAATTTATTCTTAGTCTTAGTGATTATGGTTACATCTAGTCACAGCATATTTTAGATTTGGCATAGACCCCACTCAGAAGAATATACTTGCCCTAGTTGTTTTCTCTGGGAGGGACAAAAATGTCTCAAACTCCTGCTGCTCATATGCAAAAAGGGGAGGAAAAAAGGACTCTCCCAAACCAGAACCAAACACCTCCTAGATGTCTGTGATCCTTTCCAGAAGTGAGATGAGGGGGTCAAGAGTGACTTCTTCCATGGATTGGCCATAACTGAGCTTCTATAACTTCACCTCAACATTATAGTTAGTGTCCTTTAAATAGTTCATGAACACCATTTCCAATAGAACTTGTTATACCACTCTGTGAAAAATTAACTTTTTTCTGTCTTTCACTTCCCCAACTTCAGTTAGTATGGACACTGTGTCTCCTCCAATAGATAGAGGGTTCTCTTAGCTCAAGAGCACCAATGAAATCTTTGAGCTGGGAAAGAACAAATGTAGGCCAGTGTGCACATCTGCCCAGAGGAGGATGCCAGGTGCAGCAGACTTACACAGACTGAGCCCGGGTCCCTGCAGCACAGAGCTGTGACTAGGGCCCTGATTCTCAGCTCTCTGTTTAACCAACACAATTTTTTTTCACTTAATCATGTTGACCCTTCATATATAACCCTCCAACAAACCTCTACAAACAGTGCCTCGAAACAATATGCAGGATGACAGCTGACTGCTGCTTACAGACTAATCAGACACATTCAGCTGGAAGCCATTTCCCCTCCTGGGACCTTGAGGGCAGGAAGATAGAAGAAGAGGGTGATCACTCACTGAGCCTCTTCCTGATCTAGTCTCTCAGCCTCAGCCTGGACCTTCTCGAGATTTTCTGCTATGACCTTGCGGTTCTTTTCCACATCTTCCAACTCTTGGATTAGCCTCTCCTCCTCTAATGCCAGCTCTTTTAGCTCCATCTGTAGCTGTTCACTGTCATCCTCATTCATCTGCTCTAAGATCTCCAAACAGCGTCTGAAAAGGACATAGGCAGAAAATGCTTACCAGAGGGAAACTGCTATTCTGTTTACCTGGGTGGAGCATAGCTCTTGGGTAAGGGCCAAGCAGTCTCACAGCAGTGACAGCTCTAAGATTCAGATCTCATTTTCCAGGCCTTGGCTCCAGAGGCACTCACTTGTAGTTCTGACATTCATTTTCAGTGACATTGAGCTGAGTGTCCAGCTGGTCTAAAAGAGTATCTGTGCATTCCTCACATAGTGGGTGATCCACATCGGTCTGGCCTGACATGATGTCAAAAAGGTCCCCAGTGACCTGGAAGTGTGGGAGAGTCAGGGTAGAGTTTGCTCCATACTACTGGCCCAGGATCCCCTTCTACCAACCAGGCCCACTGCTTGACGCTGGAATGAGGCCAACTTGCCTTCAGTCTTCGGCTGAGGTTCTCCATGGTGCCGCCATCGGATGCCTCCCCGATCAGAGTGAAGCTATTGGCACTTTCTGTAGACATCATCCTGCAGACAGCCCCCCGCCCATGGGCCACATGAGGGAGCAGAGAGGCCTCTTCCACCTACTGAGGTGCCAGTGGCAGAGACTCTCAAGCACCAGCTGAGGGGCCTGAAGGTGCACACCCACTCCTAGCCCAACTGACCTCCCAAGGGTACCTCTCTCCCAAGGGAAGGCCATGCTGGTCTTCCACAGGGGCACTCGGCACGAAGGTTGGCCTGGATGAACTAAGGAGGGAGAGGGGGCATCAAAAACTGGTATGTGTGTGTCTATAGTAGCAAAGGAAGGAGAATCAGGAAAGACCATTTTTTAATATTATAGCCTCTGCCAGCTACCTTCACATGCATCCATTAACTAAGGACCTGAACGTCTAACATTTGCTGTTTTAAAACTTTTCAAGAGCTCTCTTCTACTAGTAAGTCTCTTCCTTTCCTCAATTCTTCATTATAAGAGCTATTGCCCCTTCCCACTGTATGAACAGCTATAGAAAAAATTCAATCGGTATTGGAAGGTAATGGACTGGGCATAAGGAAATGCATCTTTTCTGGAAGAGCCAAAAGGTTAGGTGATGATTCATCTCCATCACCTGGCTCCAGATCTCAATTTTGGATTCAGTTAAAATTCTACTGGTTTTTGGCAAGGAGCAGGGGGCTGAGGAGTAGTAGGCACCTGGCTGGGGGGATGAATCTGCGAGAGACACCATCCTGGCGAGTTTCAATAAATGGCTCCTGGGAAGAAAATAAGTGGCATTACAATTCTTGCAGCTTAGAGGTAGAGTATATTTCCCAAAAAGCCTCAGAAATATTGGGTTTTACCCGTGATTGATAACCATGAGACTTGATAAACCACAAAGACTTAAGAAATGGGTATTATTTAGCCAATCTTTGGATAAAGGCACTAAGAAAGGACCCCTGGTACAGACAAACCCCAAGTCTCATATGATTTTTTGTGGGGAACAGTATTCTCTAACTATATTATACTCTATTATAGTTAAATTTGTATTTTCTCAACACTTACTAGTCAGGGGTAGGGGTGAGATGCTCTAAATCACAGCACAAGAAAAAAGAAGATCAGACTGTAATAAAGTTTGCTATGGCATTGGCATAGAACAAAGTAGATAATTTATATGTTTTCAATACTTTGATATAATTTATGTGATCAAAATTTTATGGTATTATAATAAAAATTATCACTGATGTTATCACAGTTTAAAAATGACATGCTGTCTAACACTGATGATCATTTCTGGCTAGGGTAGTCATACAACTCGCTGCCCAAACCAAGATGCTTTTGAGAATGGAGAGGAATGGATACTAATTATTAGATTGGACAACAGATGTAAACAGGAATGCCCTAAGATGACCTGGATACATAAGTCATCCCATCTCTCACCTATAATGGCTTATAATTCTGCCTTAAATAAAGAAGGGCCTCTCTCCACATTTTTGAATGGATGCCTCATTCAGTAACCTTGTGACCTCAAGTGTACTTCTGTACCTCCAATGATCTACACTGGTCTGATCATGTAGAAAGTCTCTTGTTAACCAGAAATCTCAAAAGTCTAGAAGCACCAAGTATCCTGCAGAAACCTAGTTTTCATTTCAGTGTTTTCATACCTCTCCTGAGTTAGCCTCTTCTTCCTGGGTCTCTCCTGGTTTCACCTGGGCTGTGGCAAGTAATGGAGCTAAGGGCAAGGAAAATATTGAGTCAGAAAGAGTCTTATCAAAGCAAGAAGAGGTATGAAAGTGTGGGAAGAGAATTGAAAATATCCTCATCGCCACCCCACTTCCACCTTCTTCTTAAAGTACCACTTACAAAAAGAAGAATCTCTTGCCTTCTTCTCCTTATTCCCATTAAATCAGATTATGGAGTTGTCAACATTTTTTCCAGTATAATGGTATCATGGCTACATTTTTAAAAAGACACCTTATCATGCTCGCTTCAGCAGCACATATACTAAAATTGGAATGATAGAGAAAGATAAGCATGGCCTTGGTGCAAGGATGACATGCAAATTCAAGGATGACGTGCAAATTCGTGAAGCAAAAAAAAAAAAAAAGATATACCTTATCATTCAAGAATAGCTACCAAAATATTTACATATTTATGTTTGGAATTTGCTTCAAAATAATTTGTTGTGGGAAGGGCATGGTGGGGCTGTAGATAAAACACGATTAAATATGCATTGATAATTACTGAAGCTAGGTAATGGGTACATGAGGTTCCTTATAGACTTTGAAGTTTTCTATAATAAAAATAATAAAATAATTGACTGAGAATGGGCAGTGAGTAGAGGTATAGAGTACACAAGAATGAGAGAATGCAGTTAATTGTTGAAGCCAGGTAATGTATACAAGAGTTCATTATGCTATTCTCTTGGGTGTATGTTTGACATTTTCCATAATAAAAAGTTTAAAATATATTAGTCAATTCCCCTCAAAAAAGAGAAATCAGATCTTAATAACAATACCTAGCATTTATGGAGTATTATTTGCCCAGCATATTCCTAAGTATTTATGTTCTTTGTCATATTTGATCCTTACAACTACCTTGAGGTTGTTTTACATTTTACAGATAAAGAAACTAAGAAAGCTGGGCCTAGAGAGATGAAGTAACTACAAAAAGTCATTCAGCTAGTAAATGACGGTCAGGATTTAAATCCAAGCAGGCTCATGAGCTTATTTAAACTGGCTGTTGAGTCTTTTTTTCTAACTTCATCTCGCTTCTTGGAACTATGAGACTGTGCCTCCCCATATCACTTGCTGACTCCTGGGTAAGTCATTTAAGCTCTTTGAGTCATTCCTCATCTGTAACATGATCCATGAGGGCTGCTGCAGGCCTAAACAAGGTAATGTATGTAGTGCAACTGCTGTATGTTAAGTCCTCAACAAATGCCTTTATTGCATATACACATTCCTTTACCCTGACACAGCAGGAGTAGAAAACCAGAGTCAGGGTGCCAGAGAGATGAACTGACTTTCCTAGGTTTACACAGCGAGTCTGTAGCGGACTACACGGATCGAAGACCTTCAACTCCGAAGCCGCCCACTTTCAACGATCTCGGTCACCCTCTTTCCAAGGGTCTCGCTGACCTGTGAGCTCCTGGATGGTGACATGGTCCAGAATCTTGAAGCTCGTGTCCAGTTTCAGGGGCTGGCTGCAGCGCTGGCACACGAAGCTCACCTGCATGGTGCTGCTGGACGACTTAGACCCCTCCATCCCTGCGGCGACGGAGAGCAGGCGACGTTAGGGAGACTCGGGACTCGGGAAGCCCGGATCCCGGGCTACCACCTGCCTCGCTGGTGAGGTTAAGGGGGAAAATTCCCGCCCGCGTCTTTCCCTCTAGGAGCGGCACGACAGCCACAGGACCTGCTTCCGGGGCAGCCCGGGCAAAGGCAGTTTCAGCCCCGTTGGGGAGGGGCTGCAACAGGGTGCGTAAGGGCTCCCAGGCTCCCTTCTAAGGTCGCGCGGTTCAGCCCTCGACTCTCTTCACCTCGGGGCCCGGAGCCCGCCTCCCGGGTCCGCTCTACCGCGGGGGCACGGTGGCCTCGGGTGTGCCCCGGAGCGAGGCCTCCAGAACTGCCATCGCCCAGTTCTCAGCCACTTCCCGGTCGGCCAGCGGAGGACTTCCGCCCTGACCGGACGTTACGTCACGACGCGGGCAGCTGCAGGAGGAGCCAGGAGGTCGGGCCCGGTGCTCCGGCTTCCCGGACCCGCAGCGGCCCCTAGAGGCCAAACTGGGGAACTCAGCCTGCGTCTGCGGGTGCGAGAAGGTTGAGAGGCGAAGTGGAAGGACCGAGTTGGGTTGAGAGAACGAGGAGCCTCCGCTGTTCTTTAATTCAGTGACTTCTCTTCAGATTTGTCGCTTCTGGACGGAGACACTTTACTGCTTTCTGCACTATCAGGTTTAAAAATTTCTCCTCTGGAGAGCTGGGCTTTCTTTCAAAGGCCCCTGAGAGAGTGGGAGACACACTCAGGGGGAAGGCCAGCAGGTAAACTTCATTGCGTTTTATTTTGTATTATAAAATTACAGTTATTCATCAGGGAAAATCGAGAGCTTCAGATATTGAAACGTATTGCAAAGTATAAAACTAAAACATGTTTGTCTTGGTGCAGTAATAGACCAATGAAACAATAGAATTCGAAAAATAGACCAGGTACGTGGGGATTTAGGGCATAATAAAGTATTTCAAATCATTGGGGAAATGAATGCTTAATAAGTGATAAGTAGGTCCAGAGAGCCATGTAGATAGCCATGAGCTGAATCTTTTACTTCGTTGCTTACACCAAAAGAAGTTACACCAATTGGTCACAATTTTAAGCATCAAAAATATCATGATTAAAAGTACTCGATGAAAGCATGAGTGAATATTTTTTATAATCGTGGAGTGGAGAAGACCTATCTAAGCATGACATGAAGATCAGAAGCCAAAAAGGGAAATATTGAATTTTACTCCTTGGAAATAAAAACTTTTGTAACTATTAAAGACTGTAAAAAAAAATTACAGAGGAAAAATGTGGAAGATAGTTGCAGCTCATAAGATAGAAGGTAAATTTCCTTAATATATAGAACTCTATTCAATCAATAAAAATTCAAATAGGCCAATAATTAAATGGGCAAAAAATATGAAAAAGTAGCTCACAGAAAGACAAATTGTTGATAAATTAAAAGATGCTTCATTTCACTTGTAATTAAGTCAATGGAAATTAAACTTTGGTGAGGCAGTATTTCTCATTTATGAGATTGGTAAAGGCTGAACCAGTTGATAATATCCAGTGTTAATGTGATTTTGGGGAACTCTAGAATACTGTTGTTGACTGGGAGTATAAATTAGTATAATATTTTTTGGAGGTCAATTTAGGAATATTTATAAAATTTTAAATGTTCATATTCTTTATCCCATAGAATAGCTTTCTAAGAATTTTCCTAATAGATATGCAAGCGATCAAATATACATGTACAAGAATTTTCACTGCCAATGTCCTTCAGTAATAGGGGACTGTTTAAATAAATTATTGTATTATCCATTTAGCAGAATACTACACAACCATTAAAAAGAATGAGGTAAACTTGCTTTTTACTTGGTTTATTTGTCTACTTTGAGAATAATCTGAAGAAGGGCAAGGGTAGAAGCAGGAAGACCAATTAAGAAGTTTTTGCATGAATTGAGGCAAGAGAGATGATTATCAATTGAAATAAGAAAAGTAATAGGCAGTATACATGGTATGATTCCATTTGTACAAAAAAATAACATGGTATATAGTCTATGATATGACGTTATGTGTTGTTATATGAAGTGATATGTAGCAAGCAGTGTCTCACTGAACAACGGAACAAAGACTTTATTGCACACAATTTGTATTGTCAGATTTTTTACAATAAACCTGTAATTTACAATTAAACTTACAGAAAGATAACATAACAATACAAGAAGTTAGGTGAATAGTATCATGAAATTACCCATAATCTCACACTATAATTTGTTTTCCATTAAAATGCTTTTCCTATTATTTTTTTAACATGGTTGTATTTTTATTTATAAACTATGAAATTTTTGTATGTTTTCACATTTAATTTTACATATTTTTCCATGTTGCTATGTTTTTTGTAACTGTCATGGCTGCATTACATTATATCAAGTGCACTAACTTAATATATTTCTTTGTTGCTGGAAATTTCCATTGCTTCCAGTTTTGGTGATGACCATAATACTTCAATAAAGAATTGACTGCTTCCTTACAACAGAGCCTCACTGTTGGGATTACTGATGAAAAAGTGTGGCTATTTCATGTCTCCTGATTAAAATTAGCAATAGTTTTTCATAGTGGCTGTACAGTAATTCTGCCTTCAGTAATGTGTGAGAGCGTGTTTCACAATGCCTTGGCCAGTATTTGGTATCATATATTTGAGGAACGAGGGCGGAAAAAAAAAAAAGCACATCCCTGTTATTTTAATTGGCATCATTGGTACATATTGGCTTCTCTTTATTGAATTTTCTGTGTGCTTCCTTTCGTTTATCTACTAGGTTCTTAATATTTGCTCAATATTTTTCATTATTTTGCATGAATGGTCTATTAAGATATTTTCCAGATGTGCAAAAGTTTTAAATTCTTATGAGATCAAATCTATTTTTTTTCTTAGTGACTTATATTGCTTAGAAAGTTGTTCCCACTTCTAGAAGTGACTTTCCTGTTATTTTAAATGTAGGTAATCCTCCTATAATTAATATTAGATGCAATATATGGAACTAGATTGATTTTCTCCTGATATTAGTTTTTACAACCCTCCTTCCCCTTGGATCTTCCAGCATGAGACCCCTAGAGGAGGTAAGAGGAATCATTCCCAAAGAATTCTCACCTAGGCCTGGTGTGGCCCTTTAGTAGTCCTACATTTATTCCGGCTTGGCTGCCAGTAACACCATCTCAAAAAGGCATAGAGATGTAATGGGCTTCTAAAGAGGTAGGGAGTATAGCGATTACAGCTGAGAAAGTCTAGACTGCCTAGGTTCAAACCCTATCTTTGTCATTCACCAATACTGACCTTGAGCAAGTTTATTAAACTACTCTGTGCTTTATTTTTTTATTTCTAAAAGCAGCCATAAGAATGTATTTTCCATACGGTAGTGTCATGATTAAATGATCTAATAATATGAAGTACGAAGAGCAATGCCTGGCATGTAGTAAACTGTGTGTCTTGCTGCTTGGAGAATATATAACAGTATGTATAATGATTGATGGATTGTGAATAATCAATAACATGCCCAAGTCATTAATTCAACATTTATTGAGGACCGACCATTTGCCAGTCACTCTTCTAGGTCTTAGAGAATACATGGTAAACTGCTCTAAGAGTTTATATTTTAGAGGATTTTGACAATAAACAAGTAAATGAATAAGATTTCAGATAATAGTAGGTGTTATAGGTTGAACTATGTCTCCCCAAAAGATGTTGATGTCCTAACCCCAGTGCCTGTGACTGTGACCTTATAGAATAGAATCTTTGCAGATAAGTTAATGACTGGTGTTTTTATAAAGAGAGACAGTTTGGATACAAAGATAGACATGAACAGAAGGAAGACACGTGAAGAGACACACAGAGAAGACAGTTGTTTAAGCCAAGAAACACCTGAAGCTACCAGGAGCTAAGAGAGGCCTGGAACATGTTCTTTAGCACCTTCGGAGGGAGCACGGTCCGGCTACTTTGATTTCATGATTCTAACCAATTCTAGCCTCCAGAATTGTGAGACAGTACATTTCTCTTGTTCTAAGCCACCCAGTTTGTGGTACTTTGTTACAGCAGTAAACACATTAAGTGAAGGCAAGGGTAGATGAAGTTACTTCAACTGGAGGATTCAGGAGGGCCTCTGTTAGCTAGGAAATCATTGAGGGTGACACAGGGAAGAGATATAATCTCGCTGAGTCTTAAAACTAGTGAAGCATTAAATTAAGAAAAGGACACAAATGTAAGTGTACAGCTCAGTGAATTTTCACAAACGAACACACCCATTTGTAACCAGCACTCCACTCTTCTGGCCCATGCCCCCTTCCAGGTGCTACTCACCATGAGGAGAAACAGCATCCTCACTTCTACCACCATAGATTAGTTTTGACTGTTTTTGAACTTCATGTAAATGGAATCATACATTAGTACTCTTTTGTTTTTGGTTTCCTTTTTAAATTTTGTTATTTTATTTTTCCATTACAGTTGACATTCAATTTTATTAGTTTCAGGCATACAGCATAGTGGTTAGACATTTATATAGTTTATGAAGTGATCCCCCCAATAAATCTAGTACCCACCTGGCATCATACATAGTTATTACAATATTATTGACTATATTCCCTATGCTGTACTTTACATCTGTGACTTTACAACTACTAATTTGTACTTCGTTATCCCTTTACCTTTTTCACCCAGCCCCCACAACCCTCTTCTTTTACCTAGCATTGTGATTCCTCCATCTTATGTGTAGTTTTAGTTCATCCGTTCTCAATACTATGCAGTATTCCATTGTGAATATATTAAAATTTAGTTATCTATCCTACTCTTGAGAGGCATTTGAGTAGTTTCCAGTTGCGGTATTGTGAATAGTGTTTACATAAACATTCTTGTTCACATTCTTGGTGAATATATTTATGCTTTTCTGTTGGGTATGTTTCTAGAGTTGAGATTTCTGGGTCACAGGTATATGTAGAAATCTATACATATGTTTATTCAGCTTCAGTAGATATTGCTATAACCGTGGTTGACATATTAAAAGATAGCTTGGGTGTGAGTATAGGGAATAGAATGTGGTAGTGGGTGTGGTGACAAGAGTGAAAATAGAGACTAAATAGTCTATTGTAATAGTCCTAGCCAAGGATGACAATGACTGACTAGGATAACAAATGAGGAGACAGAGAAAGGCATGCTCATACAGGATTCATTATTCGGGTAAGGTTGACAAAGCCTGCTGATGGTTGGATGTGGGTAGACGAGGAAGAGGAATCAGGTTGATAGTTGTAGGTGGACAGGTGTCAGTTACTGAGATGGGGAAGAGTAGGAAAATAACAGGTGTGTGGGAGAATCAAGAATTCTGGTTTGACCATGTTAAGTTTGAGATGCCTATTAGCTATCCAAGAAGAGATGTCACGTAGACAATTGGAGCTCAGTTAGATGTCCAGACTGGAAAAAATTGAGGGCCATCAGCATACAGGTGTTGAGTACCACTGTGAGGTTTAAGTAAGAGGGAGAGGTGACCACTGGTGCTGTCAACATGGAAGTCATTGGTAATCTAACAAAACTATCTTGGTGAGAACATGGAATGGGAAAGCCTGATTGAAATGGACTGGAGTAAGTGGAAGATGAGAAAGAAGAGTAAGAGACAATAATATTGCTCAAGAAGTCTGACTATGAAGAAGGGTACAGAAAAAAAGTGTTAGTAAGAGGAATCTGGGTTCAAGGGAGGGTTTTTCTCAAGATGGGAGATATTTATCATGTTTGGATGTGATCCAGTAGAGAGAGAGAAGAGTAATATAGGATAAAAAAATGATAATCACTGAAGGATAATCAGAAAGTGAAAGGGGCTGGGTCCCAGTACACAAAAGGAAATGCTGGTTTTTGATGGGAACAGATGTTTCCTTCAATGAAAGAAGAGGAAAGGCAGAAGGGATGTGCAGATTGGCAGATCTGGGGATGAAATAAAGTTCTCATTGCTTCTGTTTTCTCAGCGAAGAATAATCCAAGACTATAAATTGGAATTGGGAGGAGAGGAATATTAGAGGTTTAGGAAGATGAGAAGGTATGATGGTCATTTGAAGTGTGGGAGAGTAAACTTGTCAGAAGCACATAGTAGGATCTCAGGCAGTGCTGTGCACCCATTTGAGAGTTGTGGACATGAATTTAAAGTGAGACCAGTCATCAGTGATTGTGTTTGATTCATAAGCACCCAGGAATGAATAGTCTGTTAAATATAATGGTACCCTCAGCAGTTGTTCACTGAATAAATAAATGAGTGGAGTATTATATAAAACATTTGGATAAGGGAAGAGGATGGGAAATAAAGAAGGAATGTGTGCCTTCTTATAATTTACTTGAAGACAAAACTCAATCATTTGAGAACAAAGCCATATTTCAACAAGCACAAACATACTAAGTTTTCAAGTTGAAGTCATTAATTCTGTAAAAAATGCAGGGGAATGGCATACTTAAAATGGGGTGAAGTTAATTTGAGAAAGCATTCCTGAAGTTAGGTTCCAGATCAGAGTTCAAAAATTCCTAGGAACAAATGTTAACAGAAAGCAGAGGAAGAAGGGGGAAAAATTAGAAGTTGATAAGCAAGATGGGTAGTATGGGCAATGTTGTATGTAGCCCTGAATAACTGGAAAAGGAATTTGAGTCTGAAAGCAAGGATAATTATATAGTTTAAGAAGTAACCTCTTCATGCTAAGCAATAACAGGTAGCTTATCTGACAACGACTACTATGTATCTAATTCCTGCCTGTGCCCCAGCACTGTGCTAGTTCTTTAACATGTATTTGATTTTCCAATACTCACAACAACCCTAAGAATTATATATTATTTATTAATGATTGAAATTCCATTTGACAGATGAGGGAATTGAGACTCAGCACTTCAGTAATTTTACCAAGGTATCACAGTTGGCAAAGAGCTGAGGTAGGGATAGAAGCCAGGTCTCTCTGATTTCGAAGGTAACAGCCAGTTGCACTTCACTTAACTGCATATTCCCACCATTTTCCTTGCACTTAGTACAGAGGCCTGCCCGGGATAAATGTTCAGCAGCAACAGCAACCCCCAAACATACATCAGATTACCTGCCTTTGCACCTAATTCCAATTGTTTCCTAACAACCCTCCCTGCCCCACTCCCACCTCCAGCTTACTAGTCTTTCAATTTCTTCAATAGGACAACCTCTTTCACTCTCCAGGGCATTTGCTTGTGCTGCACCTGCACCTTTGAGGCTTGTCCCTTCACTCTTCCCAGGCTAACTCCTTTACATCCTTTAGATTTCAGCATAATTGTCACTCCATCTGAGAGGCCTTCCTTGGCCATTCTTCATAAAATAGGCCTTGGGTATTCTTGATAAGTCATTTATTAACTAATATTTATCAGATTTTGTAATTATGGTGCTAGTTTACTTCCTGGTGTCCTTTCCCAGTATTAAGCCCCATCAGACCCAAGAACTTGAGGCTCGTTTACCTTTGATTTCCCAGAGCTGTGCTGTTCAGTACTGAGGCACTGATCAGACATGGCTATTCAACACTGCAAATGTGGCACCCCTGAGTCAAGGTGTGCAGTTGAGTGTAAAATTCATACCAGATTTCGAAGACTTGGTATGAAAAAAGAATGTATACAATCTCGTTAATATGTTTTATATTACCTGTTGAGAAATATTTGGACAAACTGGGTTAAACATGATTAAAATTAATTTCATCTATTTGACTTTTTAGTGTGGCTACTCTTAGATTTTAACTTACGTGAGTGACTCACATTACATTTCTAGGCTCTGAGGCAGTATTGTCCCCGAGTCTAGCAGTGTCCTGGCCCAATGACATTCATTCACCCAATGAGCGAAATATCCAATGTTAAGAGACAGACCGAATGAATGGGTGAATAAAAAGATACGGTCTCTGCCTTCCTTAGGAAAATGGATACGGCTCTGTCCTAGAAGTCGGGAGATCTGGGTTCTGGTTCAGGATTTGCTGTTATCGCTGTGCATACAGCCTATCCCTCTCTGGGCGTCCATTTGCCCATCAAGCAGTTGATCTCTGCGGTCTGAAAGTGCATGAAGATAAGCGGCGGAGGAAGGCGGGGAAGCCTGCTACAACAGAACTTTTCTTCTCTTTGGCTCTAGCCTCAACACGAGAGCTTCGGCCGACGGGAGGAGGCAGCAGGGATCGCAGACGAGACCCCTGAACCTAGCTCCGGGCCCGCCTGCTTCCTCCGTCTGACGTCACTAGGGCGCGACGGCGCCGTCGGTGCTGGCCTGAAGGCGGCGGCGGCTCCTAAGGTCCCTTCGGTGAAGGAGGGTGCCGGGCGCACGAGAGTCAAACAGTTCCCGAGTCTTTTTGAAACTCAGTTCTCGTCAACTCCACCACCCACCCCCTCTCACTTGTCTCTTACCACGCACTGGAACCGGGGAGACACGGGCCGAGCTGGAGCATCCGGGGCCGACCCTCAGTGCGCCTGCGCGGGGCACGTGCGCGTCCTCGCCGGGGTCCCGGCGATTGGCTGTGACGCAACTTCCGGCGTGAGCGGCGAAAGCCGGGAGGGCGAGCGAGAGAGTGAGCAGGCAGCAGGCAGCAGGCGGGCAGGCGGGCAAGCAGCACCCAGGGAGGGCGGGCGCGAGCGAGGGAGCGAGCAGGGAGGAACCAGCGAGGGCGGCCGCGTCCGAGAGCAGCCGAGTTTCCTCCCGTCCCTCTGACCCCTCCCCGGAGCCCACAGCGCCTCCGGTCTCCAGCGGAGCGGACACGGCCCGACCCGGCCATGGCCTCGTTGCTGAAGGTGGATCAGGAAGTGAAGCTCAAGGTAGCGGCGCCGGTCCGGCCTCCTTACCCCTCGCTTCGATCCCCGAGCAGTCTGACCGGCTCCCAACTCCCCATGGCGTCTTTGTCTCCCTGGGGACACCAGCTCTGAGCTTCCGCTCGGCTCAGCCCAGCCCCCTCCCCCCCCTCGCTGAGATGGCATCGGGGGAGAGGATAATATAGGGTGGCCTTCAGTACCTCGTCTGGTGATGGAGAGCCCCGGGGAGACTTTCCGCGGACACGTGGTGGACTCAGTGCTTTAGGCTAGTGACAGCTGGAAGTTCCCCAGCCCAGCAACGTCCCCGCCTCCGGACGCTGCCTCTGCCCCTGCCCTTGGGCGTCAGGCCTGCCTCGCATCATAGGCAAGGTCTGAACAGGGGTTGGCGCTTCTGTGAGCTCACACCTCCCCTATCTACTTGTCTTTCGTCTGCTCTCAAATTCAGATAGCCTCAGACACAGGGAGGGAGGGAGGGAGGGAGAGAAGACAGGCGGGTGCTGCCCTCAAGCCCCGCTTCCCTCTCCTGAGATGGAGAAATGGGTTCTCAAAAAAATGAAGTATTTGAAATCTGGGGGCCTCTCAGCTTCTCATTATAATTACAAGGTGAGGAAAAGAGAACTAGATTTGGGTTTCCCCATCCGGCCCATACTTCTTTTGCCAGGTACTGACTCGCTCTTACTGAATTGCTTTCTTTGTTAATTTTAGGTTGATTCTTTCAGGGAGCGGATCACAAGCGAGGTGAGTGAAATAAAGAGAAAAATGAGTGTCGGTTAATAATTGGAGTTTCCAAAAGAAGAGATAACTGTAGAGAGGTACCTTCACACAATTATTAATGAATTTTTTCTCATCTTTATTTAGGCAGAAGACTTGGTGGCAAATTTTTTCCCAAAGAAGTTGTTAGAACTTGATAGTTTTTTGAAGGTGAGAGACCTTTTTCTTTTCCTCCAATTCCCCAGTTATTTTAGTTCTGGTCTTTCTCTCAAATGGGACAAGTCATATGTTGATTCTCTTTTGTTTTGTACTGTAAAGCATTAAAGCATTCTCATTTATTGCCCTTCAAATTTTTTGTTCATCTTGAAAAGACTGTTTCGGGGGTGGGCGTCTCTTTCAGGAACCAATCCTAAACATCCATGACCTAACTCAGATCCACTCAGACATGAATCTACCTGTCCCTGACCCCATTCTTCTCACCAATAGCCATGATGGACTGGACGGTGTAAGTGTTCTATATTTATCTTTGTGTTCTGAAGCAATAGGTGCTCTCCTATTTCCTGGTCAATTTGAACATGTACAGAGGAGACAGTGGGATTTGGATCTGAGAATGAAGACTGTCACAAACGTGACTCCAGAACACCCCCCTTAGACACTGATTTTCTTTTATAGCAGGGGTGAATTTGCCAATGCCACTCTGTGAGAGTGAGTTTCAAGTAGAACTAATAGCTACCGGTGCCCCCAGGTTATCTGGTCTGTCCTCATGGCTCTAAGCAAGACTTTTCTTACCTGTTTCAATGTCTTGAGTCTTGTTATAGGATTAGTAGTTTTTTCTTGATATATAACTGCTGACCCTGTGTTTGGTGTGTATCTTTATTATCTAGTCCTTATCAGTTATATGTCTACATTCTATAACACTGATGACACTATTGTTCTTTGTCTGCATTACTGTGTCATTGATAGGACTTGCCATTCTGGAAAGCAGAAACTATCTTCATCATTTTTGTATCCCCAGTACCTAACATTGTTCTAGTACATAGCAGATGCTTAAATACGTGTTTATTAATTGAATATTATGTTTCTTTGTGGAACCAATAAATTTGTACATATTCCCTTTAATTATCTTTACCCTGCAGTGAATGGTTCTTTTTTATTCTGTTGTTTACAGTGTCCACCCCTCTCCCCTAATTTTTTAATGTAGTATATATCTTGAAAGGTTGGTCTTACCAACTAGAATCTAAATTGCTTTGGGGCAAGAACCTTTTCTTAAAGTTTTGTATGTCCTTGGTAAGTTGTACATAAATTCATACGATAACCTATGGGGTCAAAGAAGGGACTAAACTTATTTGAAGTGTAACCCATGATAGGGCTTTGCGTGTTGAGAGCAGGCTAATTCCTGTCTCTTTGTATACTTAGCCCACTTACAAGAAGCGAAGATTGGATGAATGTGAAGAGGCCTTCCAAGGTAAGAGGCACCCTTCCCTACACTACCCCTCCCACCCTCTGGCTTGCAGCCTTGAGAAGCAGGATGGATCTGGTATTCTCCTAGCTTGGAAGCAGATTCTGACTTTATTTCCCAGAGTAACCATTACCAAGTCTTCCAAACAATGGTCATTATTTAGTACTCTAAACCTAATTTTTAAATAAATAGGGAGGATTTGACTTAGTGTGCACTGCTAAAGGAGAGAAGTTGGGAGGTGGCTACATGCTGTAGATTTTTTACAGAAGTCCCAGTTCCGTCTTATTTTTATCCTCTTCAATGATAGTTGGTATATTAATCTTTAGAATGTGTTTAGATTTCCTTATTTGGGCATATTTAGACACTTGTTAATTCATACATTCTCTTTTTTATTCTGTTGGTGATATAATGGTTTGTAGATAGGGTTGTGACAGATACAAGGAAGTGGTAATGGCATCTCATGGGTCTGGGGAAGAAAACAGAAGGGTGGGGGATGTTGTGTCCTGGGCCCCATCCCAATTATTTGGCCTTCTTCATGTCCTTGCCAGGAACCAAGGTGTTCGTGATGCCCAATGGGATGCTAAAAAGCAACCAGCAGCTGGTGGACATTATTGAGAAAGTGAAACCTGAGATCCGGCTGCTGATTGAGAAATGCAACACGGTGAGGCAGGGGCTAGTGACCTGTGGGCTGACCTCAGACAGCCTGGATTGAACCATGAAAAATGATGAATGGGGGCTGGAGGCATGGAGGTGATACGGGTGTTGGCAGACTAAGTATCTTGGCTCCTTTGCTCCTGGAATCTGGCCCTAGTAGCATGAATTGTATATTTCATGGCATCTGCAGTAAAAGCAATGGTCTTCATATATATTTTTTGGTATCCTCACCTTCTAGGTCAAAATGTGGGTACAGCTCCTGATTCCTAGGATAGAAGATGGGAACAACTTCGGGGTGTCCATTCAGGTAATGGGCTTGCATTACACACTGGAGAGAAAGGTTTGGGAGATACTTTCATCTACCCTGTTTTGTTTTCTCTTTCTCTTTGGTCTGCTGAGGAATGATGTGGAAGTGACTTTTGACTCACTTTTTTTTTTCCAGGAGGAGACAGTTGCTGAACTAAGGACTGTTGAGAGTGAAGCTGCATCTTATCTGGACCAGATTTCTAGGTATGGCTACTTGGGTTTGGCCTAGGAATTGGGCGTTGGTGAGGCGATAAGCACTGTCCAGGGTCTCCTGCAGCTTCCTCCTCTTTCCTCTCTTTCCAGATATTATATTACAAGAGCCAAATTGGTTTCTAAAATAGCTAAATATCCCCATGTGGTAAGTAAGGGTTTTGTGGCTTGAGGGTGGAAGTGGTGGGATAGGGAGGAGTGACTATTAGTGGGAAAGAACTGTCTGTAGACAGGCCTTGGGAAGTAGCCTTTTCTCTGCCCTGTCTTTCAGGAGGACTATCGCCGCACCGTGACGGAGATTGATGAGAAAGAATACATCAGCCTTCGTCTGATCATATCAGAACTAAGGAACCAATATGTAAGTAACCTTGGCCCCTGCCCACAGTTGCCTTGGCTTCTCTTAGTTCTGGTGATAAATTTCTTGCCACTGTCTAGGGCTCAAGATGAGGGATGGAGGTAAAATGAGTAGAACAAATTCTGCTCATCAACTGACTGTTGAGAACTGAAGTCATTGAGGGCTTCTACCTGGGTGTCTCCCTTATTTCTACCTGAGTGGGAAGGAGTGCAGTATAGTATAGGGGCAAAGATGAGGTTGTTAGAGTCAGACAGACTTAGCTTTAGAATTAGCTCTACCTTTAACGTGTGGCCTTGGGCAAGTTGTTTAACCTCAAATTTTAGTTTCCTCATCTCTAAAGTGGAACTTGAGTATCTACTGCACAAAGATGGTTTTTAAAAATGAGTGAGATAAAATATTAAAGGACCAAGTGCAATTTTTGATATGTTAAGTGCTTGATAAATGTTAGTTATTGTTAGAAACTCGGAGCCTTGGAAATACTCGGGTATATCCAGTTTGGGGGTGTAAGAGAGGTGTAGGGCAGCACCCTGAATTCAGGTTCAAATGAGTGATATTGGCACTATGAATAAAATTGCTTGGGGATTTGGGAAGGAGAGATCATGTTTTCTTTTTGAGGTAAGGGTAGAATAGATGTGTGATTTCCTGCTCACTCTTTTTCTAGGTCACTCTACATGACATGATCTTGAAAAATATCGAGAAGATCAAACGGCCCCGGAGCAGCAATGCAGAGACACTGTACTGAGGCCAGGGCCAGGGCCAGGGGACTCTGTGAGTCTGGCTCAAGACCGACATTGCCTTGGTTTGTTACATGACTATCGTGATGGGGAAACTGGCTGGAAATAGTAATCACACCTCTCTGTTTTTAGTTAGAGTCTAATGAAACTCTCCTGTAGTTCTGTGACGTGTTTACCTCTTTTTTCAGGCCTCAGGAACTCTTGTATTTCCTTCCCTAATACCCCACACTCAACCTGACTTAATTTCTGGAGAACTCCAGGTTTGTGTGTGCAGGATGTTGGCACAAGAATACTTGTGTTTTCTGTCCCCTCTCTATCCCCTGCCCCCTCAGTGTCTTGGGCTTTTCTTCCTTCTGATGATTAGTTGGTTAGAAGCTGAGGGAACTCGAAGGAAAGTGCTAGGTGGTTTTTTTTAGAATGCAGGTCAGGAGGGACCAGCTCCTCTCCCTTACATAATGTCTCTTGCCACTGTGGTTGTTGGACCCTCCCTGCCTTGCCATAGTGGTCAGGATGATGACTTTGAGTTTCCCACCAACATGCATCCCACCTTGAACCTGATCATGACAAGAAACACCTAACTCCTTCAGATGTTTTTATAACTAGAATTTTCACATACACATATGTGCGTGATAGACACACACAGATGCGCATACATCTGCCTTCCTGCTCTGTTACCTGGCATCCTTCCATCCCTCCCCAAACCCTGTCACACACACACTGTTCAGAAGATGATAGTTGTCTTAGTTATCATCTGCTGGGTCCCATCATCTGATATTGTAGCCTCTTGGTGCTCAGGGGCTGGTGAGTTGGAGGAAAACCAAAAGGTGAGAAGCAGAGGGATTGGGGAAGGCTCCTTTCTCTGTAACTTGGGTCCTTTTGGGCATTATTGCAAAGGCCAGTCCTCTGACTCCTGGTTCCTTCTTCCCAGGCCAGTTGTCAGTTGGGATGGGAATGTCTACAGCTGTGAGGGCCAGATGCTGCTGCTTCTGCTGGGATTGCCCCTTGGGAAGAATATTTCTCTTATTTATAGTATTGTGCTCCCAGGGAAAGCAGTCACTTGTGTGTGTATGTGTGTGTGCATGTACACATGCATGTACATATTGTATGTGTGTGGAAATCTGGACAAGTCAAAACTATAGAAGAGTTGCCTCTTATCTCTTGAATCTTCCAGAGATATCCCCCACTTTTCTATTCTACTGTTACTAGGGAGTCAGTATCTGCAGTCAGCCTGCTCGTGACTCTCAGTGTCTTTCTTATTCTTCCCCCTTCTTGGTCTTCCAACCCCCAATTATATCTCCACCTGGATGCATCATTTTTACTCCCAATATATTACAGAGAAGGAGTCAAGATGCTGTCTTCCCATGAATAGTACTTAGTAACAAACCAATTGCATTTTAGTTGGGCAATGCCCCTACCCACCCTCCAGATCCCTTCCAGATAAAACCCTTCCCTCCTCCCACCATGCATTTCTCAGTTTCCCTTTTTGTTGGATTGTTCCACTGCCCCTCCTCCTACCCTACCACCCTTGGATCGTAATGTAAAATTCTTTTACCATGTCAAGAAATTATTAAAAATACAGGTACTTTGACCTCTTTTTAAAGCCGCAGACCCTGGTGCGATGCTCTAGTGGCTAGGGACGTATCGGTAATCACATGCGTGCATGTTGGGACACCTATCTTCACATAAAACTCCAGTCATCACCTTATTGGGTGTCTTTGCCAATCGAGCTACCTCTTTTCTCTGGAATAATGGAAAAACTGAGGCTTCTTCCTACTAAAAAGCAAGGGTAGGTCCTTCATTTATGTTCAGTCTGAATTATGTGAAAGTTAGCTATTTCCTAACCTTAAGCTGCTTTCCGTCCTGACCCTCGCTCAACAAGATCCCTAGTTCTTTCCTTCCCCTGTGATACCCGTGAACTGCCAGGAGAGGCTGCTCTAGTTCCACTTGGGGAATCACCTGGTGCAAGGCACACCCTACCCTGTCATTTTCTTTACCTTCTACTAAGTCTCCTCTCTGAATAATGTCTTAAATTTCTTGAGGAAATGCCAGCAGACACCTGGTTTTGGTTTTCAAAAGACTTGGAGGGCTGTCTAGGACACTACTCCCTCTAAATAAAGTTTCCTCAATGTCCACCTTGTTAAGTAGCCTTTGGATATCCAATGATCCTTTCATTGTCTCTGCAAAAAGAGATCTAAGGTCTTGAACAATGGAGGAACATCTCTGTTCTGTTTCAGAGATCAGTACCAGTAGCTAATAGTTTTTTAATGCCTACCCTGTGTCAGGCTTTGTTGAGCACTTTATGTGCATGATCACATTTAATCTTCATGATTCTATAGGGTAGATATATTCTATATAGGTGAAGACACTGAGACTCATGGTAAGGTACCTCCCCTGAGGTCACACAGCTTAAAAACCTGGAATTGGTGCACAAGCCTGACTGCTAAATCCAGGCACAACTCCTTCCTCACTGACTAGATAGAAGAGTCCTGAGACTACAGATCAAGGGCTTGGCCACAGGCAGCTAGCAGAACACAGTGCTTACTGCTGAACTGGGCAGTGGATCCTGGAAATATTGGTGGTAGTGCCTGCCAGGAGGTAGGAAAATGGACAGTTATAGTGTCTGCATGCAGCACACAGGCCTTGGTTGGGCATCTGAGAATTGCATTCTTCCTCAGACTCATTTTGGATGGAAGGTAGGGTTTAGCGTTAATCCAGATGCCCTCTAATCTAGTCTAAATGATGGAAATCAGTAGTGAGTACTGACTGCTGCACGTGGAGGTAGTACCTTGGGCCAAACCACAGGACAGAAAATTGGAACAGAATTATACAAATCAAGGTCAGAAATTTCCTGTTCAACCCACGGGGTGGAGTCTTCTCCATTCCTATTCATCCTACTGAATATAAGCCCTTATTTGATGTGAGTAACTAGAAAGAGCAGCTGGTAGGACTCTCATTTCAGCTCTCAGCATTCACCATGAATCCCAAGGTAGTTCTTGTATTCCTGGCACTGTCCCTCATTACCATCTTTGCCCTGGCCTATGTCTTGCTGAGCAGCCAAGGGGGCTCTATCCAGCCTCCCCGCTGCCCCTCCGTATCCCACACTACCCAGCCCTGGACACGCCCTGGTCAGAGCCAGCTGTTTGCAGACCTGAGCCGAGAGGAGCTGACGGCTGTGATGAGCTTTCTGACGCAGCAGCTGGGGCCAGGCCTGGTGGACGCAGCCCAGGCCCTGCCCTCGGACAACTGTGTCTTCTCGGTGGAGCTGCAGCTGCCCCGCAAGGCCGCAGCCCTGGCCCACCTGGACAGGGGGCGCCCCCCACCTGCCCGGGAGGCACTGGCCATCGTCTTCTTTGGCGGACAACCCCAGCCCAACGTGAGTGAGCTGGTGGTGGGACCGCTGCCCCACCCGTCCTACATTCGCGACGTGACCGTGGAGCGTCACGGGGGCCCCCTGCCCTATCACCGACGCCCCATGTTGGGAACTGAGTTTGCTCAAATGTGGAAACATTTGAAAGAGGTGGAACTACCTAAGGCACCAGTCTTCCTCGCTTCAGTCTTCAACTACAATGGCTCCACTTTGGCACCTCTGCAGGCTACCCCTAGTGGCTTGCGCTCAGGGGACCGGACTACCTGGATAGCCCTCCACCATAACATCTCAGGTGTTGGGATTTTCCTTCACCCAGTGGGGCTGGAGCTACTGCTGGACCATAGGGCCCTGGACCCTTCCCGCTGGGCTGTCCAACAGGTCTTCTACCTTGGGCGCTACTATGCAGACTTGGGACAGTTGGAATGGGAGTTTAAGGCTGGCCGACTGGAAGTGGTTAGAGTCCCCCTGCCCCTGCCGAATGGGGCTTCATCCCTGCGGTCCCGGAGCTCCCCAGGTCCTCTTCCCCCTCTGCAGTTCTCACCCCAGGGCTCCCGATACAGTGTACAAGGGAGCCTTGTGGTGTCCTCCCTCTGGACATTCACCTTTGGCCATGGGGTGTTCAGTGGCATGAGGATTTTTGATGTTCGGTTCCAGGGTGAGCGAGTGGCCTATGAAGTTGGTGTCCAAGAGTGCGTATCTATATATGGTGCCGATTCACCCAAGACAATGATGACTCGATATTTGGATAGCAGCTATGGAATTGGCCGTCACAGCCGAGGCTTGGTGCGGGGAGTGGACTGCCCCTATCAATCCACAATGGTGGACATCCACATATTAATGGACAAAGGGACAGTCCAGTTGCTCCCAGGGGCTGTGTGTATATTTGAGGAGGCCCAGGGACTACCTCTTCGAAGGCACCACAATCACCTTCAAAGTCATTTCTATGGTGGCTTGGCCGGCTCAGCCCTTGTAGTCAGGTCTGTGTCATCCATAGGCAACTATGACTACATTTGGGATTTTGTACTGCACCCAAATGGGGCGCTTGAAGGGCGGGTCCATGCCACAGGCTTTGTCAACACAGCTTTTCTGAGTGGGAGAGAGGAAAGCCTCCTCTTTGGGAACCGTGTGGGGGAGCAAGTGCTGGGGGCAGTTCACACACATGCTTTCCACTTCAAGCTGGACCTGGATGTGGCAGGTGAGTGCTCAGGGGTTGAGGATCGAGAATGGGGGTGGAGCAGAGGCAAGAAAGACCCCCAAATCAAGCCAAGGCCAGAGGGTGGCTGGCATTTCCAGCACAATTCATTGTGGAACAGAGCGGGGACTGATTTGAGTGTATTCAAGTGTAGTCAGCCTGAAATACTGGGCTTACTGAGTATCTGGCAAAAGGCAGAGAGGCTTCTCTGCCAGGTCCTGATTACCCGGCCCTCTGACTTGCTGCAATTGTGAAATTAGTTTAAATATAATGGCTGTACCTGGCTGCCTTAACCTGGAGTGACACTGTGGATGGTGAATTTGCCCTGAGGTGGGGCAGGGCTGGAGTTGGGGTTCCCCAAGTTCTCCCTAACTAATTCTGAGAGTCAGTGGAGGTGGGGAAAGCAAAGGGTAGGAGGCAGTCTGTCTAAAGAGGTTTTCTGAATAGAGGCAGTCCAGGGCATGAGAAAGGTGGGTTCTAGCTGGGAGTTGCTCTATAGGATTTTGGACAATGGAATATGGGATTGTGGCCCCATCCTCCTGGGGGGCCATCCCTTTCCTGCCAGCACATGTCATCACAATGGGTTCTACCATGACTTGGCAGACACGCAGTAGGCTTGCTGCAAGTGTAGAAAGGGAGTTCTCAAGTAGGGCTCAGGACAAAAAGAGGACTTGCTGCTCATAACGTTTTTGTTGAGGATGGAAAATAACCCACTTATCAAATCACAGGTGATTAGAACCAGGAAGAAAATTAGAGACCCACCAGACCCTCTCCCATTTTACAGTTAGAGAAATTAAGGAGGGTGGGGTGGGAGATGGGACAGGAAGTGACTGCTCAAGTTTAACAGTCTTTTTTGTGAAAAAATTTTTTCTCTTAAGTATAAAGATATGACGTGTGTGTGTGTGTGTGTGTGTGTGTGTGTGTGTGTGTGTGGTGTGTGGGGGCAGAGGGCAGGAAGAACTAAGAAAATAGCATGATCAAAATGGCATATTAACGATTCTTTGGCATATTTGGAATAAGACTTTTATGATTTGAAGTTTCTCTTCAGCATTTTTGGTATTAAAGAGCCTTGTCTTGGGGAGTAAAATCAAGTAACATTTGTTAGATCCCTACTGTGCGCAGCACAGGCCAGTGCTGTGGGCCAGAGGTTATGTCGGGACCCTGAGCACAGGATAACCAGCAGAGGCACCGGCTTCTGTGTGCCAGGTACCTTTGTTACGTCATGTTTAACATAACTGACAGTCTGAAACTGCAAAAACAAAGGATCTGTCTGATCAAGTGTTTAGTGGGGTGATGAGTGCAGGTTATGAATGCAGTAGAGTTCCAGGGAGTCTCCAGACAACTTAAAGACGTGAATCTACTCACTTCTGAAAAAGACTGAAAGTGGTCCCCACCCTGCTGAGAAAGAGCAAATTCTCAGAGGTGAGAGAGGTATGCAGGGCATCATGGGCAGGACTGAGTTTTTCCAGCCAACTTCTCCAAGACAAATATCCCTTTTATAGTTACGGGAATATTACTAACCTGGAGTAATCTGCATGTGCTTTTCCATTTACAGAGCTCAGCCATAGAACAACTTTTACTATGCTCAGTGTAGAGATTTGGAAAATAAGAATCAGAAGCCAATAATTGGTCCAAGGTCTATTTGGTAAACCAGGGTTAACAGAACTGCTGCAGTGATGGAAATGTTCTATATCTGCATTGTCCAATACGTAAGCCACTAGCCACGTGTGGCTGCTATTGAGCACTTGAATTGTGACTAGTGAGCAACTGAGTTTTTAATTTAAAAGCTGTGGGCAGTAACCACATTGGACAAGGCAAGGTCGAAGAAGATGGGCTGGCACCCAACTCTCAACCTCCTGGCTCCGAGCATGAAGTGCTCTCTAATGAACTCTGCTGCCCTTTGTTAGGGCAGTGTCGTGGACATCGTGGGGTGGATGAAGAGCCTGTCTCACCTGGCGTGGAACTCCTTTCCCTCCCATCACTCTGGCAGGGCTGAAAAACTGGGTGGTAGCTGAAGACGTGGTGTTTAAACCTGTGGCAGCCCCTTGGAGTCCAGAACACCAGCTGCACCGTCCACAGCTGACTCGGCAGGTCCTGGGAAGGGAGGACCTGACAGCTTTTTCCTTGGGAAGCCCCCTTCCTCGCTACCTTTACCTGGCTGGCAACCAGACTAATGCCTGGGGTCACCAGCGCGGGTACCGAATCCAGATTCACAGCCCCCTTGGCATACACATGCCCTTGGAAAGCGACATGGAGAGGGCCCTCAGCTGGGGGAGGTGAGGAGGGCCCTGGGCAGTGGGTGGTAGGGAAGAACTGGTCCCCTTCCCAATCCTAGCTCTTGGGGACCCCAACTCACTATGCTTGGCTTACCATTGCACCCCTATATCTCCTCAGATGCAAGTAGATGTGGGATGGGAGATGGTCTCACACAGACTCTAATCTAAAGGACTTCTGGGACAGTAAAAGCCTTTGACATTTCCTGACCCTACCTTCTCACGACATTCATTCCTGGTCAGATACCAGCTCGCGGTGACCCGGAGGAAGGAGGAAGAGTCACAGAGCAGCAGCATCTATTACCAGAATGACATCTGGACACCCACTCTTGCCTTTGCTGATTTCATCAATAATGAGACTCTCTTAGGAGAGGTTGGTAGCCCCAGGGGCAGAGGAGGGAGGCTCCTCTGTGTCTGGTATCTTGGCTGCCCAACCCCTGGCAGTAGGTTGGAGGGAATTGTACGTTTCCAGTTCTCAGATTCAGCAGCTAGTGAGTTCTCATGACCAACGTGAGTCATTCCTCCTAGGGTGAGATTAGCCTTGGGACAATGACTACCCTATAGCTTCTCACATGGGTCATTGAACCCATTATGTGGGCCTGGGACTGGGAGAAGGTAGAAGGGAGCTAAGGCTGGAGGCTGGGGATGGTGGCTGAGGGGTGATTCTTTGGGTCTTGCCTCCAAAGTACTCTAGCTCCTCCCTTTTCCTGCAGGACCTGGTGGCTTGGGTTACAGCCAGCTTCCTGCACATTCCCCATGCCGAGGATGTCCCCAACACAGTGACTCTGGGGAACAAAGTTGGCTTCTTGCTCCGACCCTATAACTTCTTTGATGAGGACCCCTCCATCTTCTCCCCAGGCAGCGTCTACTTTGAGAAGGGCCAGGATGCTGGGCTCTGCAGTGTCAACCCTGTGGCCTGCATCCCCCATCTGGCAACCTGTATCCCGGACTTGCCCCCTTTCTCTTACCAAGGCTTTTAACCCCAGAGTGTGGTGGGATACAGAGAGGGGGTGGGCATGTGCTAAGATATATGTACTTTTCTGTTCTTCCTATTTCCCTGAATTCAATGCTTTTAATGTTTCTCAGGAAACAGCCTCCTCCCGTACTTAACCCCCATATATCCTTTCGGTTAATTCTTATTTTCAGTCTCTTTTTTCTAAATGATGATTTTATATAAATGATATTATTAAAATATTCAAGCAAGAACCCTCAAATTGTACCACTCAGAAATAGCAAGTGTTCACATTTGGTGAACGTTATGCCAGATGTTTCTTTATCCAGGTGCATCGAAATGGAAGAATAGATAGGATTTTGTAAAAATAGATGTAATATGCAATTTGTAATAAAAACTATTACAAAGTTTTTACTTGATTTTCTTCTATGTGACTTGGAGTATCTAGAATTCCCCCAGAGGATATTAAGGATTCTGGCCAAGGAAATTGGCAATGGAGGAGAAGAGGACAACGGGACAGACCTGGCCAAGGAATGCTGCTTCGGAAGCTGAAGGGCTGGGGGTGGGGATTTCCTTGGAAGGAGAACAATAGTTCCAGGTTACAGGAAAGAGAACATCTGGCCCTGGGAAGATAGGGGCTGGGGGAAGAAGCGGAGCTGAGGGGGGCGAGGGGCCACAGACCTTGCTCCTTGATAGTGGTGTATTTCCTGGCTCAGGCTGGTCAGCTGCGTTATTTTGAAATCCCTCCCCTTCTCCTACCCAGCTCTCCCGAGTTCCAACCCTGACCCAGAGAACAGAGTCTGATTTGGAGCCTGGAAGACAAAGCCATTTAAGGTCTGTGGAAATCGCTGCTGCCCTGCTTCAGGCCCGCCCCCTAGCCCTGCCTGGCCCGGCCCCCCACCCCCAGCCTTCTCAGTTCTTCCCATCCTCAGTCTCCTGTGCCTCTGAATACAGGGAACCTAAACCAGAGTCCAGGATCCCCCAGTATAGGAGCCAAGAGAGACCCTCTTCTGCTGGCCTGAGAACACACGTCTCTGGTTCAGTCCTCTGTCCCTGTTTATGGGACAATGAACCAGAAGACCACCCTGGTGCTCCTTGCTCTGGCTGTCATCACCATCTTTGCTTTGGTGTGTGTCTTGCTAGCTGGCAGGGGAAGAGATGGGGGTGAACCCAGCATGCGTCCCCCCTGCCCCTCCATGCCTCCCAGTGCCCAGCCCTGGACACTCCCTGGTCAGAGCCAGCTGTTTGCAGACCTGAGCCGAGAGGAGCTGACGGCTGTGATGAGCTTTCTGATGCGGCAGCTGGGGCCAGGCCTGGTGGACGCAGCCCAGGCCCTGCCCTCGGACAACTGTGTCTTCTCGGTGGAGCTGCAGCTGCCCCGCAAGGCCGCAGCCCTGGCCCACCTGGACAGGGGGCGCCCCCCACCTGCCCGGGAGGCACTGGCCATCGTCTTCTTTGGCGGACAACCCCAGCCCAACGTGAGTGAGCTGGTGGTGGGACCGCTGCCCCACCTGTCCTACATTCGCGACGTGACCGTGGAGCGTCACGGGGGCCCCCTGCCCTATCACCGACGCCCCGTGCTGATCCGAGAGTACCTGGACATAGACCAGATGATCTTCGACAGAGAACTGCCCCAGGTGGCAGGTCTCCTCCACCACTGCTGCTTCTACAGACACGGAGGAAAGAACCTCGTGACAATGACCACGGCCCCCCGGGGCTTGCAGTCGGGGGACCGGGCCACCTGGTTTGGCCTCTACTACAACATGTCAGGATCTGGGTTTTACCTGCACCCTGTGGGATTGGAGCTGCTGGTGGACCACAAGGCTCTGGACCCTGCCCAGTGGACCATCCAGAAAGTATTCTTCCAAGGCCGCTACTATGAGAGCCTGGCCCAATTGGAGGACCAGTTTGAAGCCGGCCTGGTGAATGTGGTGCTGATCCCAGACAATGGCACAGGTGGGTCCTGGTCCCTGAAGTCCCGAGTGCCCCCGGGTCCAGCTCCCCCTCTTCAGTTTCATCCCCAGGGCCCCCGCTTCAGTGTCCAGGGGAGTCAAGTAGCCTCTTCACTGTGGACTTTCTCCTTTGGCCTCGGAGCTTTCAGTGGCCCAAGGATCTTTGACATCCGCTTCCAGGGAGCACGGCTAGCTTACGAGATCAGCCTCCAAGAAGCCTTGGCCGTCTATGGAGGAAATTCTCCTGCAGCTATGCTGACCCGCTACATCGATGGCAGCTTTGGCATGGGCAAGTACTCCTCGCCCCTGATCCGCGGGGTGGACTGTCCCTACCTGGCCACCTACGTGGACTGGCACTTCCTTTTGGAGTCACAAGCCCCCAAAACAATACATGATAACTTTTGTGTGTTTGAACAGAACCAGGGCCTCGCCCTGAGGCGACACCACTCAGATATTTACTCCCACTATTTCGGAGGCCTTGCAGAGACAGTGCTGGTTGTCAGATCTGTGTCCACCATGCTCAACTATGACTATGTGTGGGATATGGTCTTCCACCCCAACGGGGCCATAGAAGTCAAATTCCATACCACAGGCTACATCAACTCAGCATTCCTCTTTGGTGCTGCCCGAAAGTACGGGAACCAGGTTGGGGAGCACACGCTGGGCACTGTCCACACCCACAGTGCCCACTTCAAGGTGGATCTGGATGTAGGAGGTAAGACATCCTGGAGGGGGAGAGGATTCCAGAAGACGGGGCTGAAGAGTTGTCTATAGCTGTTTTGGGTTTATGGCGATTATGCAGGAAAGAAAGATTTGAGAACAAACATGTGGTTTCGGAGTTTCATGCTTCTTCTCTTGCTGAATGGGAGAGAAATGGATTCTGAATTTTATTTAGATCATTGGCTGGGTGCACAGCTGCCACCCTTTCTCCATGTAACTCATCAGAAAATCTTGGGAAATGGCAAAGCTCAGAGAGGAGGCAGCATCTTCTGGGCCGACAGGGTCCCCTTGCCCTCTTCCCTCCCTTACACTTATATGGGCCCCATTGTAGGGAGGCAGTTCTGTTTTTCAGTTCACATCCCTGCATCTGGCCTGTGGCACTGCTGTTTTGGAGGATCTGTTTGCATTCTGCCAAGTCCCTGGTACATGCAGGCCAGTCATGGAACACCCTAGGTGGGACATTCCCTTAGGAGATGGACCCCGCTTCTTCCTGATTTTTCTGTCTGTCTCTGGGGACCTAACACTTAAGTGTGAGGGAAGAATGGATACTTTAGAGCACTCCAGACAGTTCCTGGTGGTCCCAAAGACAGCCAAGGAAACACGATGTCTTGCAATCTGTCTTTTCACTTTCCTTCCCCACATTGAGCTGATCACCAGATTTCTTTTCTGTTCTGCCTCTGAAATATCTCAAACATCTCTCTGGGCCTCTCTGCCATCCCTGTGTTGGTGCCGGCGCTTTCGCGCGCGCTCTCTTTCTCTCTCTCCCTCCCTCCCTCCCTCCCTCCCTCCCTCCCTCCCTCCCTCCCTCCCTCCCTCCTTCTTCTTCTTCTTCTTCTTCTTCTTCTTCTTCTTCTTCTTCTTCTTCTTCTTCTTCTTCTTCTTCTTCTTCTTCTTCTTCTTCTTCTTCTTCTTCTTCTTCTTCTTCTCTCTCTCTCTCTCTCTCTCTCTCTCTCTCTCTCTCTCTCTCTGTTGTTTTCACTCTTCCTCTCAGATCCATGGTCTACTCTGTACCCAGAGGAACCTACCAGCCCATGCCAGCCCTCCCCTTCTTCCTTTGCCCATCACCTATAAGATCCCATCTGCAGAAGACCTACAAGGCCCTTCCCTTTAGAATGCAGTTCCATCCTACCTTTCAGATTCTTCTGTGACTGCTTTAGCCACAGTGAAACCCACCCTGTCCCTGGCCTCACACATACCACGTATTACGGTCAGGTTTCTTTTGCTTTTGCCCATGTTTTGCCCCCTGCCTAGAATGCCCTCCTATGTCATCTCTGCTGGTAACATCCTCTAAGGCCAGGGTGAAGTTACCCCCCTTTTCCTGCCTGCGCCTCTATTCCCATAACCTTGATTCTTGAATGTGCTTCTCTCACGTTGCAGGCAGGACTTTGCCTTCTGCATCCCCTGTGAGAGCAGAAGGGTAAGGATGATGTTCGTTCATCTGTGTGTCCCCAGGGCCAAGCATGGGCCTCACACTAATGAGTATAAGTGAATGAACAAATGAAATGATGAATGAATGAAATCCTTGATGAAATATTTTACAGATCAACAGCTTTGGCTGAAAGATTGGAAATATCTTGGGGACAGGGAAGAGAAGTAGGATGCACACTGAATTCTGGGCTTCCTTTTGACCCCCCACTCTGAAGCTAATTGGGGACAGGACAGCTGCATGGCAAGCCCTTCCTCCCACCTCTCTCCTCACCAACCTTTACTCAAATCGGCAGGACTGGAAAACTGGGTCTGGGCTGAGGACATGGCCTTTTTCCCCGTGGCGGTGCCTTGGAGCCCTGAGCACCAGATGCAGAGGCTGCAGGTGACCCGGAAGCTGCTGGAGACAGAGGAAGAGGCTGCCTTTCCCCTGGGCAGCACCTCTCCTCGCTATGTGTACCTGGCCAGCAACCACAGCAACAAGTGGGGTCACCCTCGGGGCTACCGCATCCAGATACTCAGCTTCGCTGGGGAGCCGCTACCCCAGAACAGCTCTATGGAGAGAGCTGTCAGCTGGGGAAGGTGAGGGGCAGGGTGAGGGAGATGAGAGTTGAGAAGGGAACACTGGAATGGGCATTTGGAAACTCAGTTCAAACTGTATGTGAAGTGAGTGAGATAAGAGCTCCAGAGGATTTCCCGGTTATCAAAAGACACACACAGTGGGCACACCCTCCTGGTGGAGGACTCAGGCCTGAGAACTCTTTTCTCTTTTGTATGGGGGAGGGGCAGTGCTGGGAGGTGGCAGTGGGTTAAACAGGAGGACCTAGAAAGGTGGTGGATGGCACACTAGGGTGGCGTTGGAGTCCCTGTGTGAATGAGATGGGAAAGCTGAGGGTTGTGAGCTCAGCTCTTTTCTGTCATAAAAAGGCAGCAGAATAGGGTAAGGACCACAGAGACCTGACCAGTGCTTCCCTAGGTACCAGCTGGCTGTGACCCAGCGGAAGGAGGAGGAGTCCAGCAGCACCAGTATCTATAATCAGAATGACCCCTGGGCCCCCACGGTGGACTTCACTAACTTCATCAACAACGAGAGCATTGCTGGAGAGGTCAGCTGACTATGGGAGGGCTGGTGGGGGGCAAGGGGGCACGACAATGAGCCTCCTCCACCTTCTCTTGGGGATCCCTGAAAACTGTCTGCTCTCCTCAGGGGTAGGGCTGACTCCTGCCTTCTCTACTTTCATGGATCTGATCATTCCCTCTTGAAGGAATCTTCCAGGCTGGGAGTTCATTTTCAGACACTGACTGAGGTCCTGGCCTATCCTCGAGACCCCACAGCCCTCTAAGTCTCAGTTTTGTGGACTGAATCCTTTTCAGGCCCTGGGACTCAATGAGGGCCGAGGTCACTAGGAAAGACCATGTCTCTTGTACCTAAAGCTAATTCCTGGCATGACCACGAGAGGATTAATTTCTGAACATTGGCCTTTTCTGCCTTCCGAACCCTGATCTTCCCTCTTCTATCTCCCCTCCCTCAGTTATAGTTTGGAACTCTCCGGGAGTTAGGCAGGGAGGAGCCAAAGTAGCCTGTGGGATCGTCATTCCTGCGAGATGAGGAGGCCAATGGAGATGTGATGGGAAATGTCAGAGAAATGTCCAGCACAGGCCACAAGAGAGAGGCAATTGATTATGCTTTAACTTCTGGACCAGTAGGAAAAACGTTTAAAGGTTTAAGATCCTTTAGAGGGAAGGTGTGCTAGCATAGCAAATCCTCACATACGAGGCTACTGCGAGAGGCAGGCGTGTCCTTAGCAAAGCCAGGCATCATGATCCTCTTCCTTCTCCCCTGCTAGGACTTGGTGGCCTGGGTGACAGCCGGATTCCTGCACATCCCACATGCAGAGGATATTCCCAACACGGTGACTGCGGGGAATGGTGTGGGCTTCTTCCTGCGACCCTACAACTTCTTTGACCAGGACCCCTCCTCTGACTCTGCTGACTCCATCTACTTCCGAGAGGACCAGGATGCCGGGTCCTGTGAGGTCAACTCCCTAGCTTGCCTCGCCAAGGCTGCTGACTGTGCCCTTGACCTTCCTGCCTTCTCCCATGGGGGCTTCTCTCACAACTAGGTGGTCCCTGAGATGAGGGAAGTGATCAGGGGCCCCAGGGCCTGGGTGTATGGGGATGGGTAGCAGTAGGCCGTGGGTTGGACAGCCTGATGCTCTCTTTTTTCTCCCTCCCCCAAAGTTACCTCCTCCCATCACATTCCCTTTTTTCCCCTCTCTACTGGGAACATCCTGAAGCTGTATGCTGGGGACACAGGGGAGGCTCATCTTTACTGCCACCAGACCTGTGGGTTTCCATCCCAGAGAGTTGAGGAATGGCCTGCTGAGAGCTTGGAATGATGGCCAAGCTTTTCCACAGAAGACTTCCCCCTTCATTTTTATTTCTGGTTCCCAAATCTTTTTAGGCCTTCTCCAGGTTCTTTCTGGCCTGTCCAGTCCCTCCCTTGGGTCTCTGCGATGGGGATAGTTTCCTAGAAGCCCAGGGCAGTGTTCATGCCTGGCCTATGTATCCATGGATGAGCTGACCAGGGCTTCTTGGCCTATATTCCCTCTTATCCGAGACTTCCTCCTTTCCCTCTTCCTCTTGCCTACTGTCTCCTCCTCTTGTTCCTACCCGTCCTTATATCCTGGGATTTCCCTCCCAGCCTTGAGCAGCTGTTCCTCTACCCTGCTGCTCCTCTAGCCCTCATTTCTCAACTTAAGTCTCCTCTCCTGGCCCTACGCCTGTGAAAGCCTCAAAATGCAAGGGACATCTAGTTTGAGAGTACAATCCCTGTCTGTTCCCCTGTGTCTGTCACATATGAGGAGTAGGAGTTTCCCCCACCCCAGCCCAGGGTAGGATGTGTTTCCTCTGTCCATTTATCTGGATACCCTGCCTCACGTTCTCAGTAGAAGGTGGTCACAGAGACAGCAACAGCTCCAGTTGGTATTTGAGGTGGTTTTGTGGGTGCAGTGTTAACAAGGAATGGTTATGTTGTGCCACGACTGTGTGTGACCAATGACCTCTGTACTCCACAGCAGCTAACACGGGAGGCTGAGTGGGCACCAAGAGTGAGAAGCAGAAAGACACAGGAACTCCAGCAAGGACTGGGCCCGGGGCTGTTCAGTCTCATACGGGCATGCAAGTAAGCCAGGGCTTCTGGGGTAAGGAGCCTCCACCAAGCCACCCCTCCAGAGGTCTGGATTGGGGGCAGATATACTAATAGCAAGAGTTTGGAAAGACCTGAAATGTCCTTCCCTAGAGGATTGGTTAAATAAATTCTGATACAGCCTTACAATGCAGTACTATGCAGCTATAAATATATCTCTTTGTACACTAATAGGGAATAATCTTCCAGAAAAGGGCAAGATATAGGAGTTTGTCTAGCGCACTTCTCATCTGTGTTTTAGGAGGGAGGAGAAGAATATAAATACATATTTACTTATATATGCATATTCAGAAGAAACGGGTAACACTGGCTGCCTCTGGGGAGGGAACCAGGAGGTTGGGGACAGGGGAGGGAGGGGACTTAACACTCTATACCTTTTTGTATATTTTGAATTTTGAACCATGTGACCATGTACCTATTCAAATTAAATAATAAATAGAATCAAACAGGACTTGACTTTTTCTTTTTTAATGACATGTCCTTTAAGACAGCTTATGGGTAGGGGAGGGTAAAGTGACTTAAGGGATAGACCCAGGGACTCAATTTTCTCAAGTTTTTGACACTAGAGAAATGGGCACGGCCTCTGGTAACGCCTTTGCTTCTCTTGCTTGAATACCTCTGAGGAAAACATTCAACCTCAGTCGGTCTCTCCTGTTCTTTCACTCACTTTTGCTCTCTGTCTCTCTTAGAAGAGGGGGCGATGAGAAGCAATAGGGAGGGATAACTTCTGCCTTCTGGAAACTCAGGCCTGGCCAAGAGGGGAAGTGAGAAACAGATTTTGGATGCTGCTCAGCTTATGACCAGAGGGAGATCTATCCAGGGAGCTCAAGCATCAATTTCTGCCACCTTCTACCCTGCCGCAAGCTCAGGTTCACTTTTGGGTCAATGGAACAGTGGACGGAGAGGAGTCAATGAGCTGGAGAGAAACCAGGTGCCAAAAAAGAGAGGGAAAGACTTTGTTCAATAAGGAGTAGAGGGCCAGTGATGGTTGGATTAATTCATTGCCTGGGGTGCAAGCAACAGTGACAGAGGACACAAAGAGATTGAGGACAAGGGAGACTGAAGACCGAGATGGCAGAGAAAAAGAGATGTCCTAGCCTGATGAGGCTCTGACACTGACTTTATACTTCCTCTTTCTCTGATCTGAGTAACTTACCTTCTCCTTTAAATGCATATCCTTTTGTTTCCACCTCCTATGGCTCTTTCTTACGGTGAGTTGCCAATGGTCAGTGATGGGAAAAAGGAATAACGGAATGCTGGTGTCCACCCCTCCCCCTACCCCAACTTACTAACTTCAAGCTTATTACCTTGAAACCCATCTCCACGCAAAAAATATGAGTGTTTGTATGGAGTAGGTGTGTGTATGTGTGTGAATGTTACCGTGGTTGTGTCTCTCTTCATCTTACCGTAGAGATCACCTGCCCCAGGCCTCAGTGGTTGAATAGGTTGCAAGAGTTTCAGCCCAGCTAGGATCAGGAGAGCTACATGACCAGCCCTTCCCCAACCCCACCCTCCTCTTTGGCAGGACTGGAGAAATGGGTCTGAGTTGAGGACATCGCCTTTGTCCCCACAGCAGTACCCAGGAGCCTCAATACAATCTCTTGTTTAGCCTACTGAAGCTGGCTAGAGTTTTGGCCTCAGACTTGTGGTCAAGTGACAGGAGTGGGTAGTGACTGAGGATGTCAGGTTCTGAAGGAACTACTGTCCCCAGGGCTGAGAACTTTAACACTTGGGTCCATTGCCCTAAGAGGAGCTGAATAAGGAGACATCTGGGGCTTAGGTCAGAGGTCATCGCTGCGACTTCCCCAGGAATGTAGACACTGGAACCTCCCATGAGGAGCATGAGATGTGCTTGCCGCCTCTGCTGTCCTCCTGAAGCCCCTGGGAAGGGCTCCAGCTCTGAATGCAAAAGAAGAATTCCTCCATGCATTCGACAAAGAATGGAATGCCTTCTAAGTGCCAGGCAAGGCACTAGGCTATATTAGTGAATAAGAGATACAATACCTGCTCTCAAGGGTGACAGAGGCAAGTAAAAGCAGCAATTACAGATGAGAACTGTCAGAGGGAAGACAGGACATGGACACAGCAAGGGCCCCTCACCCAGATTTTGGAGTTGGGGAAGGCTTCCTGAGGGATCTGATGTCAAAACCCATCCTGGCAGAGGAGCAGAAGTTGGCTGAGGGAGAAAGAAGAGCGGAAAGAATGTTCCAAACAGAGGGAATAGCATGTTCAAAGGCCAGGAGGTGATGAGGTACCCAAGTTCATTGATAGGCGGGTGGGCTGTGAGGAGAGCCTGGAGAAACAAGAAGGGGACAGAGGAGGCAGGTCTTTGCAAACCATGGTTACCCTAGAAAAATGGGGAGCCATGGAAGGATTTTAAGTGAGAATGGACGAATCAGATTTTAGGACATTCTGGCTCATAAACAAAGAATAGCGTTGATGGAAGGCCTAGTCACAAGAAGGGGGTCAGAGGTAAAAAATGATGGCGGTCTGAACGCACGGTGAGGCCTGGTGGAGGACTATGGGAAGTCTGGCCTAGGGAGGTCCTGTTTGGCCTTGTGCGGCCCACAGCCTCCGGAATGGAAGAGCATTATAGAATTCACTGAACACTTAAGAGGTTATTTGAGAGATCCAGTTGCTGATTAAAGTAAATCCCACTCAACAATCGGTCACCCTTATAGTCAGTATGATTAAGTGATAATTGCTTAGATCATCTTTGTCAGAGTTATACAGTGCACAGTGGGCTTGGAAAAAAGGGGGAAAAAAAAGGCGTCTGAGGCCCTCCTGACAGCTGCCTTGATTGGGTTTGGTGTGTAATTCTACAGCCTCTTTACCTATTTCAGGGACCCTACCCTTTGCGGCTCCTCCTGAAAGATTCTCTTTTAGTTATCCACTCCTCTCCCTGTATTTATAATCTCTCCCTCTTGACTGGCTCTTCCTCTAGATTCTCATCTTGCTAAACTTCTCTGGGACCCTTCATCTCCCCTACATGGGGTGGCGGGGGAAGGGGACAAGGGTTCTTCTCTCAGGCCTCCTCCAAGGAGGGGTCCCACCCATCCTAGGCCTGCTTCCTGCCCTCCCCAAGACCATCCTCAACCCACTGGCCTCGCTCCAATGACCCTTGAACTACAGCCACTGCTCTGACAAAGGTCACTAGTGACTTCTAAGTGAAAATCAATGGGACTTTCCAGCCATCTACTTTCCGGACCTCTCAGTGGCATCTGACAATGCTGACAGCTCCCCTCTGGAAACTCTCCTGTCTCGACTTCCCCACATTTGTACTCCTCCTCATCCATAATTGCTGCTTCTCAATCTGTTATGATAGCCCCTTTATCCCTGCTCTGCCCACTTGCCCCGTTGGCCCCAAACCTTGGCGTTTTCTGGTACTCTGTCTTTGACCCTCCTCTCTTCTCTCTCTCTCCAGAGGTCCTCCCTAGGTGACCTCAGCCTCTTATACTTCAATGGCTAAAAATTGTTGTTTCGCCCAAATCCGTATTTCTAGCCTAGAACATCTCTCCTGCACTCTAGACCCACAGAGCCTGCTGCCATTTTTCTAGATATCTATGTTGGAGCTTCCTATGAGCACCTCGAACTAAAAATTGTTAGTTTCCCCCTTAAATTTTCTGCTCTGTGTATGTCCTGCTGGGGAAAGTCTCTACCACCCACCCAGTCACCCAATGGTGTCATATAAGACACTGTGCCCTCTCTATCCACCCACATCCAATTGGGCACCAAGTCCCATCCACTCTACTCTTAAGCAGCTCTCAGAACCATCCCTTCCTCTCTGTCCTCCAGGTCACTGGCCCCATCCTGGCTCTTTGCTTCCTGCCTTGTCTTCTCACCTCTAATCTGTACCTCATCTAAGCCAGAGTCATCTCCCTAGAATGCAGATCAGAGCAGAATGCACCTGGTGTCCATGGCAGTGGAGCTGGCTGCACAGAGCCTCTGGAGCAGCAGCTCTGCTGAGGTACCAGATTCTCGTCCCAGTCCTCCGCCTGAGGGCTAGGGGTGGACTCAGGCTAAACTCATCTTCATCACATTCTCAGAGGCTGAGGCCAAGTTTATTCAAAGCAAAATAGGACCTAGTAGGGAGGAGCAGGATATGTGGTCCTATCTCCTGAGTGATTCTCCAGAAGGGACACTTTTTAAACAGGTTTTTAGGGTATTGAATTAAATTGATGATTGTGAAGACTAGACAATATCAAAGAAAACAATGTGACAACAAGACACTTCGGGAAGGTGGTCAGGGTGACACCGTTTTATATACCAATTCTCCTACCCAGATCGTTACCCATCTCCCCAGGTCAGAGCCTGGTGATACCCCACCACAGTGAATATTGACCTCTGCTAGGTAACACTGCTCAGGACAAGCAACATTTGCCATTGTCATGGTGTGCCCTTCCTTAGTTAGGGGCTGAGACTGTAACTTACCAAAGGGCCAGACTCACTGTAGCCTTGTGCCCAGGTGTAGGCCTTGATGTTAGATTCCACTCCCCCTTATTCTCAAGGTCACAAGCCCATTTTCAATGACCCCTTCCTGCCTTACTTATAGCAATTCTATTGTTTGTCTTGCCTGCAAGCTCTCCAGTCCCTCTTTCCCAGCTGACTGCTCAGTCAATGGGAATATTGGGCATGAATTTTACTCACCAGTACTCAGGGGTAGGGATTAAACGTGTTTCTTTAATTTTCTGTGAGAGATAACCAGCTCTGTGTCTTCACTCACACGATTGGAGGAAATTCAATTACAGGCATGCTTGTGTGTGTGTATGTATGGGGGGATGCTCACCCTTAGGGTTAAGTAAGACTCTAGTCTGGGCTTTTGGGGGATGTTTGGCGACTTTTCAGTTGCAGCAGCACAGCTATCATACTCACTTCTGCTTCCCTGAGCCAGACTTACCAAGGCATGGATAGAAGGAGGGGTTGACCCATACCTGCTCTCTCTTGCTTGTTCACAAGATGTTTTAAAACTTTTTTTTTTTAATTAAAAATGTTCATAATACAGTTTCCTATGAAGAGCTTCTGCAGAGCATGAAAACCAGACCAGAAAAAGCAAAACCAGTTCCTGCCGTCCTTGAGGGCAGGAAGGGCTGACCGCCGTGGAGAGGGGGGTTATTTTGTTCAAATTCCATCCTGGGGAAGGGTGGACCTTGAAGTGAGCCCCATTATTCCTTCCACAGCTTTACAAAACATTGGAGAGGAAAACCTGTCGAGTGTCCATACCCAAAAGAGCTGGTCACATGAATATTTATAGATAAGTGACCTTTCTTGGATTAGTTAACCTGGTTTAATTTGCCCAGGTTCTGAGATGTCTCGCTGTCTTCCTCGAACTACTACTTTTCTTAAAACACAAACCGCACAAGACTTGCTGACTTTAGGTCTCCTGATCCCCTTCCTTCCCATCCTCACCTCACACCAAACACACTCACCTTTTAGCCATTCCCTGCTCATGCGGAGGCTGCCTTGAGTTTCTGTATCTCTGCACCTTCTGTTCCCTGCAGCTGGAATGTCCTCCTCATTCTTAGTGGGAGATGCATTGTCTACAAGGTCAGTTTAACGTCTGTTTCTGGGGAAGTCTTCTTGGAAATGTCCAGCTTAGAAAGGATTCTTCCCCAGGCTCCTGAGAGAATCGTGACCCCTCTCTGGAAGCCTCAGTGTCTCCTAGTTCCTCTCAGGACCTGGCTGCCCAGATCATGGTGGCCTCCTCACATCACCTGGCAGACAATGGAGGCGGCTTTGCTCCCTGCCTCTGCAAAATTTTGGAGGAAGTTTTTCTGTAGTTGAGGGTTGCAGGTTGTTGGGTTAATTTCATAGCCAGTTTTCCAGGTCCCCTGACCTCTGACCTGGCCCATCAGTCCTGCTCAAGGTGGTGGTGGGAGGGGGTCTCTGTTACACTCTGCAGCCTCTGCACCCTCTCCAACTCCTGACTGGCTTCACACCCTGCATGCTCCAGTGATTTAGGATGCTCAGGGCCTCCACAGTGTAACCTGCCTGGCTCAGCCCTTTATCCCCCGGCTCCTCCCAGGTGCTTTGTGTTCTCAGCATTACTCCCAAGCATCCCTGAGGCTGCTGGTAGGGTTGTGATTGATAAGAGGAACAGCAGAGTGCTGAGTAACAGAGCCTGGAGCATACCACAAACTAGAGGAAAGAAGGAGGAAATCTGGGTGGAGAGATGTGGGCAAGTGAGTTTCACTTGCAGCCAAGAGAAAGGTTCCATCTGGAGGGGGGAGGAAGAGCCCAAGCATAGTCGTTTTCTGCCCCTGTCACTTCTTCCTTTTGCCTCCCTCGAGCTGTGTAATCTCCAAAACCAAACCCTCCCCTACTTCATTCCCCAGCCCTGACCCGGAGTGTTTGATTTGGAACAGGAAGACAGAGGATTACGTGGGCCACTTACAGTTCAGGTTCCTACCTCAGCCCCACCTCCTGAGCCTGGCCTGAACCCTGACCCCCTCCAGCTCCAGCTCCCAACCCTCTGCCCTTATCTTCAATGTACCCATGATGCCTCTTGCCCAGCAGTGCCACCCAGAGACCAGCAACCTCCAGAGACTGAAAGAGGAATCCTGCACCCAGGTCCTGTCTGCTTATCTTTCTATCTCCCCTTCTGCACTCCCATTCAAGAACCTGGGGACAGCCCGGGGCTTAAGCTATGGCTGTCTTCATTATTCTGTCCCTGGGTAGTGTTCTGCTGATTGGCTTGGGTGAAGGTGGAGCTGGGAATGAGAAAGAAGTTGAGAGGAAATGTAAACCAGGCCAGACTCCCCACTGCCCCTCCATGCCTCCCAGTGCCCAGCCCTGGACACGCCCTGGTCAGAGCCAGCTGTTTGCAGACCTGAGCCGAGAGGAGCTGACGGCTGTGATGAGCTTTCTGACGCAGCAGCTGGGGCCAGGCCTGGTGGACGCAGCCCAGGCCCTGCCCTCGGACAACTGTGTCTTCTCGGTGGAGCTGCAGCTGCCCTGCAAGGCCGCAGCCCTGGCCCACCTGGACAGGGGGCGCCCCCCACCTGCCCGGGAGGCACTGGCCATCGTCTTCTTTGGCGGACAACCCCAGCCCAACGTGAGTGAGCTGGTGGTGGGACCGCTGCCCCACCCGTCCTACATTCGCGACGTGACCGTGGAGCGTCACGGGGGCCCCCTGCCCTATCACCGACGCCCCGTGCTGATCCGAGAGTACCTGGACATAGACCAGATGATCTTCGGAAGAGAACTGCCCCAGGTGGCTGGTCTCCTCCACCACTGCTGCTTCTACAGACACGGAGGAAGGAACTTTGTGATGATGAACACATCCCCCCGGGGTTTGCAATCGGGACCGGGCCACCTGGTTCAGCCTCTACTACAACATCTCAGGGGCCGGGTTTTACCTGCACCCCGTGGGGTTGGAGCTGCTGGTAGACCACAAGGCTCTGGACCCTGCCCAGTGGACCATCCAGAAAGTATTCTTCCAAGGCCGCTACTATGAGAGCCTGGCCCAGCTGGAGGACCAGTTTGAAGCCGGCCTGGTGAATGTGGTGCTGATCCCAGACAATGGCACAGGTGGGTCCTGGTCCCTGAAGTCCCGAGTGCCCCCGGGTTCAGCTCCCCCTCTTCAGTTTCATCCCCAGGGCCCCCGCTTCAGTGTCCAGGGGAGTCAAGTAGCCTCTTCACTGTGGACTTTCTCCTTTGGCCTCAGAGCTTTCAGTGGCCCAAGGATCTTTGACATCCGCTTCCAAGGGGAGAGAGTGGCCTATGAAGTCAGTGCCCAAGAGGCCTTGACTGTCTATGTTGGTAATTCTCCTCCTCTGCGAAGGTGATACACAGATGGTAGCTTTGGCTTGGGCCTCTTCTCTTCACCCCTGACCCATGGAGTGGACTGGCACTTCCTTTTGGAGTCACAAACCCCCAAAACAATCAATACATGATACCTTTTGTGTGTTTGAACAGAACCAGGGCCTCCCCACTCAGATATTCACTCCCACTATTTTGGGGGCCTTGCAGAGACAGTGCTAGTCGTCAGATCTGTGTCCACCATGCTCAACTATGACTATGTGTGGGATATGGTCTTCCACCCCAATGGGGCTGTAGAAGTCAAATTCCATACCACGGGCTACATCAGCTCAGCATTCCTCTTTGATGCTGCCCGAAAGTACGGGAACCAGGTTGGGGAGCACACGCTGGGCACCATCCACACCCACAGTGCCCACTTCAAGGTGGATCTGGATGTAGGAGGTAAGACATCCTGGAGGGGCAAAGGATTCCAGTAGACAGGGCTGAAGTCTCCATGCCAAGTTTTAACAATTGTCATTGAAACATTAAAAATGTAAAAGTATATGAAGTAAATGTGAAAGTCATCCGATTCCCCAGAGATTTTCACTCTTAGCAGATCAGTTATTTCGCACTTAAAAACAGTCTTCCATATTATTAAATATTGCATCTGCAATTATAATTTATTATATTGTACACTATGTGTAAAAGTGATAAACTGATACTCATATTTAGATTTTTTTTAATATCAAATTTGGGTTGTAATGCATATTTATTTCACCACTTCTGTCATTATAATATATAATTCACGCAAGCAAAAATATTTAGCGAATGCATATTTGTGCCAAGCACTGCACTAACGTAATTTCACAAAAGAAACAACATTCCTACTCTCAACCACAAAAATGATGTTATGTTGTTATGTCATTCTTGGTGCATCATATCCAGGGTACATGATGTTGACATGTCTTAGTGTAAGTGACATGGACCTCAAGCACTTGGTTAAGGTGATGTCTTCTGGCTTTCTCTATTGTAAAAGTTAATATTTTTCCATCTGCAATAAATAAATATCTTGAGGAAATTATTTTTATGTTACACAGATACCCTATTTCTTTTCTTCTCAGACTTTTACCCACTAATTTTAGTATATTGGTGGATTTTCTTACAACAATTATTACTATGGTGTTCCCCTACTGATCATTTACATTATCTTCCTTATTCTTTATACATTTATTAATTGGAATTCTCCATAAGAAAGAGTTATTCCTCCCAGTACTATCATTTGGTTGTATCCCAAATTGTTTCATTTTTTGGCCATTGGGAGACCTTTCATTTTGGTTCCTGTGTCCTTTTAACATGACTCTGTCCTTTTTGGAGCATTTCTTTATTTTCTGGCACCACAAGAAATTTCAACTTGTTTTTTTCCCTGTTCCACCCCTGAAATCAATCTACCACTTCTCCAAGGAGCTCCGATTCCTATTATTGGAGAATAGTATTTAGAAACCAAGATCTGGGACCAGGTGTGCTCATTATGACTGGACTCTCACTGCTTTTAGGGTCTCTCACTGGACTTAGCTAAAATATAAACATGGGTATTCTAACTGACACATGCATTTCTTTTTATCTCTGCATCTAAGCAATGAAGACTCATAAAGAGCACCTGGAATGGTACCGGACACACAATAAAAAGGATTAGCTATTGCCGTATTATTCACATGATCCTGCTTGAATGAATGTACCAGAAAGAACTCTTGGCCTTTAATTGTTACCTACGTGTGGAAATCCTGCGATGTGAACTAGGGGCAGTGAATCCACAAAAGGAAACTGAGGGTTTGCTTAATCAGTCTCTGTTCTCTTCTCGTCTTGGGAGGCATAGAGGAAGCTTCCAGCATGTTTTGGTTTACTGCTCTTCGGTCTCAGATCATTTAAGTTGACTTCTAATATGGGACCTAGTTAGACTCTAACAAATTATTCAACACCCCCGAAAGTTCAGGTGAACTGATTGCCTTCGGATCTGCTCTTAATTCCTTGCCAAACCCCAAACTACGGGAAACACCTCCAAGCTCTAGCAGCATTGGGCCCAAGGTCTGGCCTACACGTCTGCTATCAATGTGTAGTGGGGCCACTCTATGTTGGTTTCCTCCACGTGCTGACATGTACGCAGTGTAGAGCCAGGCTAAGACCTGGGTCCCTAAGCACTGCCACAAAACTAACCATGTACCCTTAGTTACAAACCAGGGCATGTCATTTAAATTCTCTAAGCTGCAGTTGTCCCATCTGTAAAATGGGGATGATTGTAGTTCCTTCTTCATCAAATTGTTATACAAGTAAATCATCAACACTATAGCACTTTGCATGCTGCTGTGCCGAGCACCTTCAGGTTCAACAAATACGAGCCACGTTTACATGCTATGTTGTTAGTTTCATGACAAGGCTGTCCTGGTGATGCCATGGGGCTTCAGGTATGAAGCACAGACCCCTTCCTCAGGTCAGAAAGATCCTGACTCTGCACATCGCCTGCAAGACTGCTCCAACCTCAGGTGAACCACCTTCCCTTGTAGCCCCTCAGAGAGAGGTGAGGGGAGGACCAGTCACAGAGCATCTGGGACTGTTATCAGAGGTTACATCAGGGACAAAGATTTTCTCCAAATATCTGGATGAGGAATATCTTGGGGAGGGGAGGGAAAGTAGGATGCACACTGAGTTCTGGGCTTCCCCTTGGTCCCACTCTGAAACCAGGTAGGGACATAGCAGGTGCATGACCAGCCCTCTGTTTCACCCTTGCCCTCACCAACCTCCCCTCAACCCGGCAGGACTGAAAAACTGGGTCTGGGCTGAGGACATGGCCTTTGTCCTCATGGTGATACCTTAGAGCCCTGAGCACCAGATGCAGAGGCTACAGATGACCCGGAAGCTACTGGAGACAAAGGAAGAGGCTGCCTTCCCCCTGGGAGGCACCCACCCTTGCTATCTGTACCTGGCCAGCAACCACAGCAACAAATGGGGACACCTTCGGGGCTACCGCATCCAGATGCTCAGCTTTGCCGGGGAGCCGCTACCCCAGACCAGCTCTGTGGAAAGAGCCTTCAGCTGAGGGAGGTGAGGGGCAGGGCGTCAGGCTGGGAGAGATGGACTGTAAGAAAGACCCCATGTTGCTGGGAACCCAGATTCCTCAACCTCCCATGGGCGTTCATGCACACACTCACTCACCACACATGCTCATACACACACTCAGAGTCCTGTGGCCACAATCTTTAGCCATTTAAAATGAAGCCTATCGTCTATGACCACGCCACCCTGAACAAGCCCGATCCCATCTGATCTCAGAAGTTAAGCAGGGTCAGGGCTGGTTAGTACTTGGATGGGAAAGAGACTACCTAGGAAGATAAGGTGTTTTAGGTGTAAAAAATAAAATTAAAAAATGAGGGATTGTAAACTGACAAGGTCCTCGCAATCTGTGAGGTCAACTAAGGGTTGCCTCACTTAAAAAAAATTATATATATATATATATAATGCAGCCTACTGGCTGCATAGATGAATGGAGAGATACATGTGGAATCAAATATAATAAAATGTTAAAGGTAGAATCTGGGTTGTGAGTATATGGATGTTCACTATACTCTTCTTTCAATTTTTTTGTGGGTTTAAATGTTTACAATAAAGATTGGAGGAGAAAACAAAGAGTAAAAGCGGAACGCAGACCAGAGGGAATATTGCCTCAAATCCAGGTATTTGATATAGAGAAATTGATTTAAAATGGGAAACAGGCCATGTCCATGCATTTGCATCCAGGGCTCGAGCTCTGATCTGGATAGATACGTGAGCGACATTTGGACCTGAAGTCTAGACAATGGGCCAGTTATTGTTTGAGACACAGAATATTGAACAAATGTGGGAACTCTATGAGAGGCAGGGAGAATGGGGGAAATGTGCTCATTTTTCCTTTGTGTTCCCTCTTCAGTGTAACTTCAGACAGTAGGACAGGTTGATGACCTGTGATTCTAACCCACATCTCCTGTAGGTACCAGCTGGCTGTGACCCAGCAGCACCAGCATTTACAATTTGAATGACCCTTGGACATGCACTGTGGACTTCACTGACTTCATCAACAATGAGACTGTTTCAGGGCAGGTCAGTCCGCAAGGATGCAGAGGGAGCATGGATGAGTCACTTTACTCCAGGCCAGGTTCCTTGGAGAAATGAAGCTTTGTAATTTCACATTTTTTGTGGGTCAGTGAGCTGGATTCTTATATACAAGGCTACTGCGGAAAGCAGGCGTGTCCTTAGCAAAGCCAGGCATCGTGATCCTCTTCCTTCTCCCCTGCTAGGACTTGGTGGCCTGGGTGACAGCCGGATTCCTGCACATCCCACATGCAGAGGATATTCCCAACACGGTGACTGTGGGGAATGGTGTGGGCTTCTTCCTTCAACCCTACAACTTCTTTGACCAGGACCCCTCTTCTGACTCTGCTGACTCCATCTACTTCCAGGAGGATCAGGATGCCGGGTCCTGTGAGGTCAACTCCCTAGCTTGCCTTGCCAAGACGGCTGACTGTGCCCTTGACCTTCCTGCCTTCTCCCATGGGGGCTTCTCTCACAACTAGGAGGTCCCTGAGTTGAGGAAAGTGATCAGGGGCCCAAAGGCCAGGGTGTATGGGGAGAGGAGCAGTAGGCAGTAGGCCAGGAAGCCTGAAGCCCTCTTCTCCTTCCTCACACCCTGAGGTCTCCTTCTCCTCCACCTCAAAGTCCTCTCTCTCCCATCACCCTCCCTTACATCTGTCCCTTGCTGGAGGCATCTTGAGCCTGTGACACCTGATGTGGGGCGGGCAGGACGGACTCAGCTTTGTTGACCCTTGACCTGCTGAGTTCCCATCCCAGAGAGAAGAGGAATTGCCAGGTGAGAGCCTCGCGTGATGGCCAAGCTTTTCCCCAGAATACTTCAGTTTTTTTCTAACAGCTTTTAAATTTTATTATTTATAGTGAGATAGAATTCACATACCATAAAATCCACCCTTTTAACGTGTGAGTATAATTTAGTGGGGGTTTTTATATTCGTAAAGTTGAGCGACCATTGGCACTATCTCATTTGAGAACATTTTCATCACCCGAGAAAGAAGCCCCATCCCTGTCAGTAGTCACTTCTGATTTCCCTTTGACCCCTTTGCAGCTTTAGGCAAACAGAAAGTTTTCTGTCACTATAGATCTGCCCATATTCTAGACGTTTCTTTAAATAGTATACAACACGCGGTGTTTTGTGATTGGCTTCTTTCACTTAGCATGTTTCTGAGGTGCATCCATGTTGCAGCATAAATCAATATTTCATTCCTTTATGACCAAATTCCATTGTACAGTACACTGTGTTTGTTTCTCCGTATCGGTTGGGGAACATTTGGGCTCTTTTACTTTTGCGTTATTAGCAATAATGCTGCTGTGAACGCTGGTGCACACACTTTCATGTGGACATATGCTTTATCTCTCTTGGGTGTACACCTGGGTGTGGCATTGCTGGGTCGCATGGTCACTCTGTGTTTAATCATTTGAGGAACTGCCAGACTGTTTTCCAAAGCGACGGCACCATTTTGTTTTATTGCAATAAAATATACATAACCTAAAAATTTACCATGAGACCGTTTTTAAAGGTACAGGTCAGTGGCATTCAGCACATTCAGAAGCTTTTTTTTTGGTCCTGCCCAGCTCCTCGTCTGTCCCGGAGCTGGGGAAGCCTTGAACACGCAGAGGGCTGTCCTATGGGAGAGAAGGACAGTTCATGGTTGTCTCCTTTTGGGAGACGTTTGTCTCTGGACAGCTTTCTTCATTTTGTCTCTCTGCCTCTTACTATATAAACAAACATGTTCCTCCTGTCACCTTGTCATCTGTTTGCTCTGCCAAATAATCTTCTTCTAAGTTGCTGCTATTTACATAGGCCATGTGGAGGATGCTTCTGAGATGGTCACGTGACAGCAGCAGTCCAGGGAGTTTCGTTGGTGAAATGTTAAGGGTCGTCTGTTCCCAGGACCATAGGTGACAATGGCCTGGCTCTACTACTGTGCAGCAGCCACATAGTCACCAGAATATCACTGGGAGTAGGAACCATAAAGCCTCAGGAGCTCAGGCAAGCAGGCCAGGAGTTGCTCAATCAAGGGCGCACATGCCCTTGGGTGTCCCAGTGGGGATCAGCGACATGGTCATGCCACAGGCTCCAGGGCCTCACATGCCTGCTGTGTGGACTTTGCATGGGCATAAATAAGAACTGGGATATTTTCCAGAAAGAAATGTAGGGGCAGGAGTAAGGTGGAGAGGATGTAGGGCTCAAAGAGCACGCTTTCTCTGGTGCCTCCAGACCAGAGAAACCTATGTGGTCTGCAGCCTGCCCACTTCTGCCCGTGTCTTTTCTGGAAGTGGGGGCATGAGGTCAGGGAAAGAGGGGCTCCTTCCCCAGCAGGAATCCCCTAGCTGTTGGGTAGGGCCCTGGCAAGAGAGGCGTTTAGGGCACAGATATTTGGGTTCAACTCAGCTTGTGACCAGAGCAAAATGGCAAGCTAGGAGCTTAGACACCATGGAGACCCTGTGGTTCCCTCAAGAACCTCCTAGAATCCAGGCTCAACCTAGTGAGCTAGAAAGGAACTAAGTTCTGGCAAATGGACCTTCATACAAAAACTAAACAGCATGGGAGCCACATTCTCCATTCAAGAATAAAAGCAGGATATGATGACAAGTGCTCAGACGGGAAAAGGTTAAGGCAGGGCTGGTTTGCTGTTGCTGAGTTTTCTTTCCATTTTGCTTCTCTGATCAGTGATTTAGTTTCTCTTTATGCTGTCAGGCCAAACAAATATCATGTTTTGACTTTCTTGTTTAAAAAAATTTGGACCATGTTGGGAGTAAATGCTTTCATCCTGTTCCCAAAACAAATGCTGTGGGAGAGCCAAGGATGCTTCTCTCTCTCTCTCTCTTTCTCTCTCTCTCTCACACACACACACACACACACACACACACACACACACACATTTCGATCAGTGTGAGCTTCCTGTCCTGGGCTGTTAGTGGTTCCTACCTCCTGTCCCCACTTTAGCACTTGGCCTGTGGCTGATGGTTGACCGTGTGTGCTCCACTCAGGCTCAGGTGGGTGTCTGAATCTCTCGTAGCATCCCTCCTCCCCACATCTGAATCCTGTGAAGGGAAATAGAGCATAGCGTTCTCAGTGGGGCTTGGGTCGCAGACAGCCTCCCACTGCATGTTTCTCATACTTGTTGACATCACGTCCATGGACCAGAATGTGATGGGGGCTCCCCCTTTCTTGAGGACCCTCAAGGAATGTGATGTCTCAGTCTCTCCCACTTCCCCCATTGAAATAGAACCAGTATGATGGAGACAAGGCTGAGCTAGCTGGTTTCCCCCTCTGTTGCCTCTTTTATTCCTCACAACGACCTTGAGAAGCAGATGTTATTATTGCCATTTTACAGATGAAATTAAGATTCAGAGAGATTAAGTAACTTGCCCCAAGTCACCTGGCTAGTAAGTGGTAGGGCTGGGATTGAACCCAGGTCTTTGTGGAATTATACCTGATTGCCTTCCCCTGTGCCACTGCTGTTTGTCACTGACTGACTGGCAGGCCTGGTTAAAGAATTAAACAAGGTAATGGTTGAGAAGCACTTGGCACCCGATCCATGATAAGTGACCTTCTAAGAGCAAAAGTATATTTACTCAATGGACCTGAGTAAAAATATGCACAATTGCCTTAAAGCAAAAGCTCTCAACCCACATTGATGTGAAATCACGGCAATGGGGTGGTGCCTGTAAACACCTCACATACTCAGGCTGCACCTCAAACCAATGAAATCCAAATCTCGGAGGGTGAGTCTCAGGCATTAGCAGAGTAAATTTCCCCCAGGTGATTCTAACACGTAGCCAAGGCTGAGAAAACCCTGGGACAGCAGTTCAGTGTCATCTGGCCAGAGGAGCCTGACCAGAGAGTTTAAGATACGTAAAGAATGTGTCTGTCAGAAGACATGGACAGGAGCGTTACAGAGCCTGCCCTCTCAGTGACAATTCGACCACGCCTGGAGCAGAGGACCCACCCAAGGCCGGGAGGAGGAGACGGGGGGATGGAGGCACCAGGTCCTAAGAACCTAACTCAGAACCAACTGCTGATTCTGGCTCACAGCTCGGTGGACCAGCTTCCCACCACACAGGGAAGAAACGGGCAAGTCAGTTATAGCTCTTGTGTAAATGAACTAATCCGTATCCTCATACTACTAGCTTTTGCTCGACAGTTACTGTAAATGAAGATTAACCTTCAGGTGTTACTTTGGTAAATTTAGATCTTCCCTGAAAGACGGTCCCCCTCGGTGAGCTGATGCATCTGGTTTCTGATTTAGGCCCCTCCCTTGAACTGTGGTGAATTCACCAACAGAGACCGTGAGGTATCCTAGAGACAGCCACAGGCTCCAGACACAACCCACACCAGCTTCTCTGCGGACTTCGCGTCTAACGTCCTGAACAGAGACTCCCTGCAAGCAGATTCCCACCTTCCCTCCTCCTCCTATAGTTTTTCCCTGGTCAAATGCCTCATACATCCTCAGAGCTCCCCACTCTCCAGAGTACATTAGATTGTTCACACTCCCTGCCCTCCACACTGTCCTGACCCTGTGCCCTTCCCCAAACAGGCTGTCCCTTTCCACTCACACCTCTGCTCATGTACTTTCCCCTGTCCTTTCTATGACTCCTTCCTCTTTCCTCTTCCCCTGTTCTTCATCTGGTGATGCCTTCCTTATTCATCCGCTAAAACCCAATTTAAATATCACACACATCCCCACCTTTCCCTGCTTGTTGCTTCATTCTCCCCAGCTCCTTTAGTACTTTAAACAAAATTCTATGACAGAGGTTCACACGCTGAACACTAGTTCATTGTCTACACGTGTCCTCCTCTCATTTGCCATCATAGAACCTGAGCTTCAGGAATAGGAACCATGTCCTATTGGCCATGGTGGCCTGGTGCTTAGCATGGTGTCATGCTCACTATGGGTGTTTAAAGGCATCTCTGTTGAAATCTAAACAAACAATAATAGTTACGGCCAAGTAATTCTTTTTTGACTAACTCAAAAAACAAAGATCTAAGAAAGTCCAAAGATCCTGAGTGAAAAATCACCCTGGCTGCACAGGTTAAGCCAGGACATGAGGCCAAAGGGTGACAATGACACTCTGAGTCCAGGCATTTTCTCTCCAGATGAAATCTTCACCATTGGAGGCAGCAACCCAAAAAAAGTTGTAAGAAGAAGATGGGGCAGACAGATGGCAGGTCTGTAAATCAGTTCCCTGCACCGGGCTGTCCCTGAAGCAGGCAAGGGGTGTCCAGAACCGGGGCAAACCCAAGAGGACGTGGTGTGGGAGAGCTAAAAGCATAGGCTGGACATTAGACCCCAAAATGCTACAGAATTTGGCATATATGTGGAAGAGTATGTTTCTGAGGCACCAAATCAGTGAGTCAATATTTTCCTCATTCTGCAACGTGGTGTAATGGTTTATAGTGTGGCTTCTGGGATCAAATTGCTGGGAGTTGGACCTGGCAAGTGTGACCTTGGGCAACTTATTTAACTTTTCTGGGCCTTACTTTCATCACCTGTAAAATGGGGACAGTAATAAAATCTATACCAGGATTTTTATGAAGATTAACTGGGTTAATCTGTATAATTTTCTAAGACTAGTCCTTGGCATATAGTAAAAGCTCAGTGAATGCTAGCTATTATTTAATAATTATTAACCAGCATCTACTGGGTATTTGAATTAATGTATAACAAACCACCATTAAAAAAAAATAGTGGCTTAAAACAACAAACCATTTTATTTGCTCATTATTCTGTAGGTTGGCCCTCTGGGCTGGGCTCAGTTGGGTAGTTCTTTCTCTGGAATTGTCTAGGATCACTCACATGGCTGTAAATATCTGTCAGAGAGCCTGGGGCTGGATTGTCTAAGATGACCTCACTCACATGTCTGGCAGCCGGGCTGGCTGTCAAATATAGGCCACATGTTAAAGCATCGTATCTGCAGCAGCCCAGCCTGGACTTCTCCCCTTTGTGGTCCAGGGTTCTAATTGCAGTCCAAAGAGGACAGGCCCTAGTGTGCGAATGCTTTTCAAGTTCCTGCTTGCATCACGTAGGCTAATGTCTCATTGGCCAACGTAAAAGAGTCAAAGAATGGAGGCATAATCTTCTTGTCGTGACAGGAAGAGGGACAAAGTCACAAAGCAAAGGAGCATGTGTCAGCAATGGGAGAAACCATCATCATAGCCTTCTAAGCAATCCACCACACTGGCACCAAAGATGCAGGCAGAACTCAGATCTGGAAGCTGGAAGGGGTGCTTTTGTGGCCCTCAGGGCTCAGGATAGCAGAAAAGAGGGTTAAGGCATATGTAAAATAACTCTAAGACAAGGTTTGAACATGCTAAGTGCTCTAAGATAAGAATGGTTAAGTGCTAGGGGAGTTCAGGTCAGAATGATTCTTTACAGCTGACAATGGGAAGCACCAGTTGTAAAGGCTTTATTAGCTTGGCCTTGAAGTCGGGAAGGCTTTATTGGCTTGGCCCTGAGGTAGGTTTAAAATCTGGATGTGTGGAGATGGAGAAAATGATATTTCAGGGGGAAGGAAAATCAAAGTTAGGCAAACCAAGGTATGTTCAGGAAATCCAAACCCATCAGTATGTCTGGAGTGAGGTGTTCTTGAAGTGGACCTGCAAGGCGTGATGCTAGAAAGATAATCTGGGGTTCAATTGTAGGTGAGTTTGAGTTTGAACTTTATTCTGTAGGAAATAGGGAGCCACGGTTAATTTTCAGGTGTTAAGTGAAAACAAATGTATCATAAAAGGTTCTTTTGCCAGTAGACTGTAGGATGGCTTAGGTTAGGGAATGAGAAGGGGAGTAGGAGACCATTAGGTAATAAAGGGACTAACAAGTCTAGGCAGAGGGATTGATGAAAAGCAGCAAGAGCAGAAAACCAAGGAAAATTCAAAATCTGATGAGGCATCAAGGATGATTCAAGAGTTACCAGGTTCACAGTACCTGTGGGATGGCAGGAGGAGATGTGTTTACAAGCAGAAGTCTGGAGGAAGAATAGGTCTGGGAAAAACTCATACATTTGGGAAACGTATGGGACATTCAGGTGGTATCCAAGCAGAGTCTAACATCTCGAAGACTATAGAAGGAGGAAGGGGAGAAAAGAGAGTAGAACTTGCTGAAGCAACAATGAACGCAGTGAAGGTGAGCACTTCAAGGCAATTATCTGTCAGAAGTGGCAGATGTGGCCAAAGGATTAAGAAAGAAGAAGGATGAGAAAAGGCCAACCAGCAGATGTGACAGTGAGAAGGTCATGACGACTTCTCAGTAGAGCAGGGGAAGCTTAAGTTGCATAGTGAGGAGAGCAATAGGTACCCTGTTCTCTGGAATTCAAGGTTGGAGAGATCCCCTGGACTTACATGATCCCAGGGCCGCCCTCCTTCCACTTGAAACCTGCTAAAGTGGAGAAGGCTTTGAAATCTTAAAAATAAAACAAACACTGACTTTTCTTTCTAGTCTAAAGGAGGGAGGCATGCTAGACTCCTTGCCCTTCTCCCTTTCTCTCCTACCTGCTGGCTGGAGATCAGGCACTGTCAAGACTCGGTCCAGGGAGACAGGCGTTGGCGGTCAGACAGCTGTTTACTTCCCAGCAGAGCTCTGTTGTGTTTTCATAGCTCAGAATAGTTCCTTGGCCCTCTCCAGGCCTGGGTGCAGGGGAAACCTCACTGTTTGTTTTCATGACAATTCAGGGCCTCACCTCTTCTTTCTCTGCATCATGGTTCTCATTTAAGAACTCTCAGAAAGGGTAAGTTGTGGGTTAAGAGGGTCCAAGACTACTAATTTCCTAATTATGTCCCCCAACTGGGCTCCAGAAGAGAGAAGGACAATAACTGACTGTACAACATGGACATTTTGGTTGGGATGAAAATTCCACAGCCATTAAAGAAAGAGTTGATTAAAGGACTACAGGGCAGAGCTGGGAGGAAAAAAAGAGGTGGGAGAGAAGAGGGCGGAAAGGATGACCCCCCGCCCCAATCTGGATCTTGGCTGGATGCCAGGCTCTATGTAGAGGGAGCTGGCTCCTGATTGAGAATGGTGAGGGACTTCTCTGATTGCAACTGGACCTCAAGTCTTCGCTGGTTTCTGGCAGCACCAGTGTTTGGAAAAAGTCCAGAGGTGGGGACAAGCACTGGCTTCACTGAATACGCTTTTGAACTCATTACTTTAAAAAATATTTTAATTAAAAAGATATGTACACACAGTTTCCTTCTGGCGGTAATGAATCATTTACTTCTGTTAGGTCATTAAAATGCAGGCACCACCGCTTTGGAGCTATTTTTAAAAGAACACCTCAGAGTCAGAAAACCTTAGAACTGAAAGGAGGCTGCAAGTCGCCAAGTCTCATTTTACAGTTGACAAAAGTAAACCCCCAAAGAATTCTAGTGACTTGGCTAAGGTCACACAGCTCTTTGATCTTCCTATTTTTTCTTTTTCTTTTTTACCTTATAAATCCCAGTGGTGGAAGTGAAGGAGGAGAAGTCTCATGAGCTGCCTTCTGAAAGCCTGAGGATATTTTTTGAGTCTTCTAAAGAAAGACACACCAAGCTCCTGTCCACCATGAGTCCCCAACTCATTCCACACCCAAGCAGGCTGAGCTGTGACTGAGCGACTGATAACATATTCTCTCCCCTCATTCTTTAGTTGGCCCCAATTCTTCCAAAGAATCTGTGAGCCGAAGCAAGGAGGGACAGCAGACTGGGGCTGGAACCTTAGCTCACCCTTCCCATCTCTCCTCAGAGAGCCCCTCTTTGCTTCTGGGGTACAGACCAGGAAGAAAGGGGGAAATTACCTTTTTCCAAATAGTCCCAACCACTATTTTAGAGGCTTACTTGCCTTGCCTTTGCCTCAGCTGTGCGCCAGCAACAAAATTTAACTCCTGGCCGAAAGGATCACACTTGACATCAAGAATGTTTCCTAACTGCTAGGGTGGTTTGGCACTGCCAAAGGGTTGGTCGCAAGCTGGAGAAGTAGCACCATCTGGTCATGAGGGAACTGGTTGACAATCTGTGGCACCAGGATATTCTCTTGAGGGAAGAAGAACTTCTTTGAAGAGCAGCAGTAAGGAAGATGGAGAAGAGAGAGAGGATGGTTAGTCTGAACCTTCGTCCCGTAAAGGGTCCAATGATTCATTTGATTTCAGCTGAAGGCAGACCCTTGGGTGGTAGGAAGGAGGTAGTGAGGGGGCAGTTCTTGACTGTTTGCAGTAAAGCAAATGCCCTCTGGAATTTTTCTTTTTTCTTGTGAACAAAATGTCCAGCCCATTCTGAGACAGGCAGCATGCTCCCTGACACCTGGTCAATAAGTGCACAGTTCAAGGTCCTGAAGCTGAACTTTCTCACCCCGTCAGAGATAAGTCAGCCATTTTCACTGGCTAACAATAATTAATCCGCCTCTCCCTTCACCTGCTTTCCCCCACATATTTTTGTGAAAAATAAACAGGGTCACTCACTTAAAACGTGACAGCGGTTGATCTAGACAGTGTCTACTGTCTACCCCTAAACACCTCCCCCTTGATCACTTGGTAGGGGGGAAAAAAAGAACCTGAAAAGAAATAAAGACATTTAAAAACAAAACTGTACAACACGCAGTTTGGGCTGTAACCCTTCAGAGAAATCTCCCCCGCTGCTCTGCCAAAGCTTTAGCCTGAGCTGGGTTTTGCATCCCTGATGCGATGTGCAGACAAGATTCATTCTAGCGATCACAGCTCAGCAAAAAGGCAGCTCCTCTCTCAATAGGACCCAGAGCCCCAGTCAGAATAGAGGATTTGGCAGCAGGTAAATTAGCATTTTTTTTTGGTAATAAATGTAATTTTTGGATGAGTTATGAGACAAATTATGACTCCTTTTCCTCTTTGCTTTCCTGTAAGCAAATAAACTTGTTTGAGTGAATGAGTCAACTCTGCTCTGAGCAAGAAGGTGCCAGGACACTGGACCCAGCTGCCCTTACTAATAGCAGACCAGACTGCACATTCTGGCACATTTCCTTTATGTCCTTCCCAAACCAAGATCCCCAAGGGTCTGGATTTCTGTCTGTGGAGAAAGTGCCTAAGAAGGGCCCAGCTGGTATTCCTGTAAAAGAAGGGGCCATATAATTTTTTATCTTTACTGCTTCTGAGACTCAGCTGATAGTTTTCCCAGAGGCCATCAATAGGTCTTGACCAAATAATGAGCTCGCTGATATTTGTACAAATGGATTCAGTTTTGATCTAAGGATCCCCCAATTGACATAGTTGTGCAAATGTCTAACCTCTCTGCCCCACCAGGGTGTCAAGGTCCCAGAGGACATCATGATTTAACTTTGAATTCCTCGTAGAGCCAGGCATGACACTTTATTCAGGAAATGCTTGTTGGATTAAACGAGAGACCTTCTTGAAAGAGAAGATGACAGGAGTTAGAAGGAGATGATGGAATCCCTTCTCTGGAGAGAGTTTTTGAAATGAGTAAATTCTCATCAAAATCTCAAGCAACTCAAATACTTTATCCACATTATTCACCTCAAATACCCATAAGTCCTTTGAACATTTGAGAACTCCACAATTTTTCTCTTCAGTCAGCTTTCTAGCGGGCTCAGTTCCTTCGGGGCCTCACCTCTTTTTGCACATGATAAAAATGTGCTGGGAGCAGCAACAAGAGGCTGGAAGGCAGAAAGGTGGAGAGAAGCAAATAGTCTCATGACCCCTAGAGGGTCCCCCTGCCAGGCTGGCTGCCTGCCAGAGAAACTTTTCCTCTGCCCTGTGCACAGATATCAACTCCATGAGTTCTTATCAACATAAGCATTCTCCCTGAGGTTCTCCAGAAGATAGGGCTCTCCACTGGCCCCCCACATGCTCAGCACATGACATAACCCCGCCTGACTCAAAGATTCTGACTCCTAGCAGCCCCGTGGAGAGCCAGACAGTGGCCTTTGAATATTTTGTCAGAGGATCTGCCCTATTTGCCCTCAACTCACCTCACACCATAGAAATTCCAGTCCCCAGGGATCACTGCAATAGTTAGTTACTCAATACTTTCTAGGAAGGCTTATCTGGGAAGAGGGAAGGGGTTTTCTCTTCTGGTGGAGCCCACTCATTAACTGTGGCCTAGTACAGAACACCCTCCCCGACGACATTGGCAAGTACATGCCTCATTACAGACCACCCACGGCCAACACCATGATTACCTGTTCTGCAGGCTGGACATGGTAGGATAAGGTTGCCTGGAGCAGCAGAGACAATGTGGTCAAGGACAGTTGAAATCTGCTTGAGGTGGGTGGGAGTCCATGGGAGTTGGAGATAAGACTCCAGATCATACATTCTGAATGATGTTTTAATCATTTCCAGCATGGGATATTGTCAATCTTTGCTACAGATCCATTAGCTCTGAGTTTCTTATCCCTGTCCCCAACCTACCCCTTACAAGGCAATAGGGACTTACTGATGAGAAATTCAGATGGGTTTTAAAAAATTGTATTCCTACTGGCTCTTACTCTTGAAAAGGCATCAATTCATCCCTTGATTCAGCCCCCTGCCTCCTTCAGAGTCCTAAGTGCCCCAAGTGTGAGGTTTCGGTTTCTGCACTGCCGTAGGGTGGTTTATGCTTATGCAGGTTAGAAGGCAGCAGTGCTTCTCATGACTGGGCATTTGTTACTTTTATTTATTTCTTGTCTACATCCCTGTCTATAATAAAATCGTATTGACTTCCTGGCGAATGTATGTATGTGTGTGTGTATTCACAGATGATTATTTTCTGGCCCTGAGCTATGGAGCCCTACAGGAAGAGAGTTTGATCTCCCAAACCAGAGGCATTTCCTGGACCCTAATGCAGTCAAGAAAGGCCCAGAAAGGTGACAGGACCCAGTACAATGGAACTCACTATCTTCTAAATTAATAACTTAAAACTTGAATAGCTAGAGCACCAAGACTTCTTTTTGTCCCAAATAAAGGCAGTTGCAGACTTAGGAAGTCAGGCATCCTTGCAAGAACCATGGCAATTTAGACTCTGTCCTGTGTCTCTGGCTGGGTTTCAGAGCCAGGAGGGCACTGTCAAGCGGCATGCAAAAGTTAATAATTGTCCCTGCCCAGTACAGACCTGATCAGGCTGTTTTTGTGTGCCTCTTTTTCTATTTTACGTAAATCACCCTGAATGTGTTTGCATCAACCTACTGATGATGCACCTTTGATCAATAGGTTTTAGACAAAAGTGGTTTTTGAGTCCAAAGATCAGGGCTGGGTTGATCTGCAGACTGGTTACAGGGTGTATAAAACAGGCAAGGCGCAGGCTGATAGCAGAGCAATCACCACCAAGTCTGAAATAATTACCAGGGCTTAGCCAACGGCTTCCAGAGCGGCCAGGGAGGAAGGATGGAGGAAGGAATGAATGTTCTTCATGACTTTGGGATCCAGTCAACGCGCTATCTCCAGGTGAATTACCAGGACTCCCAGGACTGGTTCATCTTGGTGTCCATGGTCGCAGACCTCAGGAATGCCTTCTATGTCCTCTTCCCCATCTGGTTCCATATTCGAGAAGCTGTGGGCATCAAACTCCTGTGGGTAGCTGTGATTGGAGACTGGCTCAACCTCGTCTTTAAGTGGTGAGTAAGAGCCAGACAGAGAGGAGATTGCAAAGAAAGAAAGAGAATGGCATTCTCCCTGGAAATGTCTATCCGTCAGAAGGTGCCTTCTCTGTGCTATTAGGGGAGACACAGTTTACTCCCCTCCTGACTTTGGATCAGCTACATAAAGACAAAAGACAGAGAAAACCCTGTCAGTGTGTTGAAGATATAGAAAAGCTATTCATCCAGATGGAAGGCCAGCTGGATTTAGTGAAAAGTCTGAATTATAGGCTACTAGCAAAGAAATGCAGTTTTATTACTTTGAAGCAGAATAGATAACATAAAGATTGATGTACGAAAGAAGAAAAATGATATATATATAAAGGAAACATAATTTTAAAACCTATTGTGTGGGGTTAATGAGAAGTAGTCCAGAGGACTGGGATCCAGCCTTTGTTCAGCCACCTATCAGCTGTGTCTCCTGGGAAAGTCATAGCATCTCTCTATTTCATAATCTGTAAACTTCAGTTATCTCTTCAGTTAACTAATAATGATAGTTAACATTTACTGAACAGTTAGTATGCTCCGGGCCATGTGCTAAGTGCTTTTCTGGGTGTAGTTACTATATTACAGATGAAGAGACCATGACTACTAGCTCAATATGGGTTATAAATGTCAGAGGCAGGATTTAAGGTCACACAGGCTGGCTTGGGTCAAGGCTGTCAAGAACTACATTATATCCAGTGCAGATAAATGGATTCTTGGGAGGAAAAACCTTAATTTTAGTGTTTGCTAATTTCTATTTATATATTCCCATTATTGCTACTTTCAAGCTACCGATGAGTCCAGATTGCAAAAATCCTGAATATTTTACGATTGTGAGCCAATACCAGCTGACTCTAGCACATTATTGGTTTAGCCTCTATTTCCTTATCTACAGAATTAAGAGTTGGGCCAGCTGTCCTCTGAGAACTTCGCTATCCCTAAAGCTATTTATGTCTACTGTCAGGAGATTCTTAAGATCTCTTCCAACTCTAATATTCTTTGGCCATAAACAAAAATCCTTTACAGTAGAAAAAATTATTGGGCTTAGAAACCCAAGGCATATTGATTAGATTCTGAAACTTCTGTTGAAAAATCAACTAAGTTATATCTGTAATGTTTCTATTCAACAGATGACCCTAAAATGTAAAAAGATAAAGGGTTATTCCAAATATCTGACCTTGAGAAAAGAATGATAGATTTCCTCTAAGTTGGTAGAGGTCAGAGTTAGTGGCTGTCCTTGATTTTGGTGAGAAATCATGATTCCACCACCTCAGAGAAAGAGAAGCATCCAGACAGACCACTGACACCTATTTCTCCTGTGAAAAATATATGTATTTTTCAGAGGGTTAGGGGCTTGTCTGAGATATCCTGTTTCAAAGCAGAGAGGATATAGAGCAAACACCTGAAGTTATGCATGTCCTTACAGAGAGTGCCACCTCTCCTGGGGTCGGGGAGGGGAAGACTTATTCTTTGGGCTGGGGCTCATTATCTGATCCCTGAGGCTGGAAGAGAAAGAAGAACTTGATAGAATATGCAAGTCCAAGTTGCAACTATAGGTCCATATGCATCCTTCTAGGACAGATTATTTAGAGGTTTAAAAAAAGTCACATAACTGCCATAAATATGGATTTTAGGATCTTGGGTTTATTTATTTATGTTTGCATAAATAATACATTCAAATAGTTCAAAATTCAGAAAAAAACTAGGTACCATAAAATTCTCCCCAGCCACCCAGTTCTCTTCTTGAAGGCTCCAATGCTACCAGTTTTCTGTTTAGGGTCACATAGATCTTCCTCTCAGCTACTCTCTCTTCTCAAAGGCGTCAGCTTCAGGCAAAATTGTTCCTTCATTAACTCCAGACACTGATTCTGCTTTTCCACAGGATTCTGTTTGGGCAGCGCCCATACTGGTGGGTCCTGGACACCGACTACTACAGCAACACCTCTGTGCCGCAGATAAAGCAGTTTCCAGTCACCTGTGAGACTGGACCAGGTGAGAGTCCTTGCCCTGTAGAGAAGGGAGCTGGGGAGCCTTGCTCGCGGTGGACACCTGTTAACATTCATTGTGGATGAAGAGTGGACATGAGCGTTTTGTCACGGTCTTCAATGCGGTACAATTTCATTTCAATTCACGTCAAGAAGGCCTTCCTGAATAGCATGTTACTGTTACTTTGGAAATCTGCCTGATGTTTCCAGAGCCTAAATTGCTAGTCCAGAGAGGCAAGAGCCCCTTGTGAACAAAGGAATAATGAGAGTAACTGTGCTACGGCCCTTTGTCTGGGAAAGGGAAAGAGCTAGAGACCTGAGCCCCTGGCTGTCCTTCCCAGAGGCCTGGCCTGGCAGATGTGTCCTACTGAGCTGATCATCCAAGCCACGCCCTGTCTGCATTTTACTAGTTACAGCCAGATGAGTATTCAATCAAAGGATAGACTTTGTTTTTCAGTAGGTAATTGGAATACCCAGCCCCTCCTCTCACCCTTAGGTGTCGGTGCTGTCACCCCTCCTCAGAGACCCTACCTCTGGCCCCCAAACGAAGGCATGGCCCTCGTTATTTGTCCTCACAAACCCTTTGTTTACTCAGGACCCTATTTATTAACTCGGATGTGATTTATCAAGCACCTATTCTGTGCTAGACACTGTTCTAGTGACTTAGAATAACTCAGTGGATAAAACGGTCCAAGATTCCTTCCCTCATGGAGCTGAAATTTGAATGGTGTGTGTGTGTGTGTGTGTGTGTGCACGCATACACGTGTGTGTATAATATATAACATCATAACAGACAATTAAAATATATAAAATATTATACGATGATCATTTAGAAAGAAGAGGAGGAAGAAGCAGAAATCGAGGAGGAGGAGCAGAAGAGAAGAAAAAACAAATCTTACCTATGGGGTTTCCTGGAAAGCAGACTCAGATGGAGATCAGCATGCAGGCATTTACCTACTCTCAGGAGCAATACTTACGAAGGAAGGATCAGAAGTCTAGTAGTGATTCAGTCTCAGGCAACCCCACAGGGAGTTCTGAAGCTGGAGATGGCCCTGCAGAGTCGCCCTGAATTGGGTCAGGGAGACCAGGATCTTATGCCCCAATATAGGGTTACTCTAATAAAGATGGCTCTCTGCAGTCCAGGGTGATGCCCAGGGAAGGCTGAGAGCTGAGGATGTCTGTGACCACAACAGCTGAGAAAGAAACTCCTTCAGTCCAGAAGGAGATCTGAGTGGTCCATCTCAGGACCCTCTTTCTCTAGGGGTAGAAGGATCAGGAATGGGAACTGTTGAAGAATTTAAAAGGGTGGTCAGCGTAGGACTCAGGTGAAATTTCAGCAAAAACTTAAAGGAGTCATGGGATTAGCCAGTAACTTTCTGGAGGCAGGTTCTGTCTGGCCAGAAAGACTAACAATGCAGAGATGCTGAAGTGGGAGCATGTTTAAATGAGAGCAACAAGGCCAGCTTGGATAGAGCAGAGGGAACAAGGAGAGAATGGAAGAGAGGTAATGGGGGGTGCAAATGGGTTTGTAATCAGACATCCAGTACACTGACTCTTTGTGTAATCTCTAGACTGTATATAACTACGAGAGTTGGGCTTTCTCTGGTTTTGCTCACCTCTGTACTCCCAGAGACTAGCACCATGCTGGGCATGTAATAGGAGCTCAACAGATATTTGTTAAATAGATGATTAAATGGATAAATGAATGCATGGCAGGGTGGGTGGGTGGATGGATGGATGGATGGATGGACAGATGGATAGAAAGATGGATGAAAAGATGACACCCCCAGCAGTCTCCCAGATGGAAACTTTTCACCTTCAGTTCATTCATTCCTCTCTTTCCTTCCTTTTAGGGAGTCCCTCTGGCCATGCCATGGGTGCAGCAGGTGTATATTATGTGATGGTTTCTTCTACCCTCTCTATATTTCGGGGAAAGAAAAAGCCGACCTACAGGTTTTGGTAAGAACTCAGAGCTGGGCTGTGGGTGGTGGAGGGCAGAAGGTGGCTCTCTCTGTAGCTGACGACATAGCACTTGCTCTTCCTCACATTTCCCTAGCCCAACTACACTTTGAGTTGGTCCTGGTAAGAGTTGTCACATTCCTACTGAGGGGGAACATTAGAGTCACAAAATATTAGGGTTGGAAGAGACCCAGGAATGTAACTCCTAATTTTATAGATAAGGAAACAAGCCCCTAGCAAAGGAGGGGTTTCTCGAGATCAGGTATGGAGGTGGTGGCAGGCCGTAAATAAAGACCCTTTTCTGTACCAACCATAGAGCCAGGGCCCCATCCAGGTTAAAACAAACAAACAAATAGAAGACATTCTTACGACAGGAAATTCTGGATATGCAGCCACTGTGCAAATCCTTAATTATCAAACATGTAAAACAAGGGGGTTAAAATTCACATCGGCAGGGCTTCTCCACGTGCCACAGCATCTTGGAGCTTTGCAGCATGGGCTTCAATTTACAAAAAATCCACTGAGGGAACCTAAGTTTGCCAGGCTCTGTCATTCATTCCTTCCAGGGTTTTCTCTTTGCTGAGGAATCTGTATCAGGGTTCTGTTACAGCTGCTTCTTCTGTTGCAGGTGCTTGACTGTCATTTTGTGGCTGGCATTCTGGGTGGTGCAGCTGAACGTCTGTCTGTCACGAATCTACCTTGCTGCTCATTTTCCCCATCAGGTTGTTGCTGGAGTCTTGTCAGGTATCAGCTGATCTGGCTCCCTCCCCCCCTCCCTCCCTCCCCCATTGATTCATTTCTCCCTAATCAGGACAAAACCCCAGCACTCCTACCATGTTCTGTGGTTATCAATGCCATTAGTGTTTTAGTGGGTTAAAAGTCAAGGGTAGGCAATTCGAAATGATTCACTTCTATAGGAGTGCCCAGATTCACACAATTAAGTATGTTCCAGAAATCTTGGCAAGGCATCAGATTAACATGCCCATTTGAATTAGTTTGAAATCTCCAAGCTTTTTACGTTCTTTATTTCTCACTGATCTTCAACTGGAAGGGGTCTTAAGTTTAGTCTTAAGGCACACTACCAAACTGAACAAATGAACGGTGTCCTAGGAAAGCTCTTTATTTAAATTAATTTATTTGCAAACCTACTAGAGCTCTCTACCCCTGAGAGTATTCAAGTAGAGACATGAGGACCTCCGGCAGGAAACATGCAAGCAGTAGGAGGATGTGTGGGGCATGACTCTTCCATCTGAAAGAATCTGTGGCTGAGGACAGGCTGGAGTCACATATGGTAATAAACCAGGTGACCCTCTAATCTAGTATCTGTGATTTAACTCCACGATGGCAGGACAGATGACTATCAGCTCCAAACCCACCTCCAGTTGAAGGTCTAAAGTCTTCTCTGTGTCTCACAGTCATTCTTTCTTCCACTCAGGTATTGCTGTTGCCGAAACTTTCCGCAACATCCAGAGCATCTACAATGCCAGTCTCAAGAAATATTTTCTCATTACCTTCTTCCTGTTCAGTTTTGCCATTGGATTTTACTTGCTGCTGAAGGGGCTCGGTATAGACCTCCTGTGGACTCTAGAGAAAGCCAAGAGATGGTGTGAACGGCCAGAGTGGGTTCACATTGACACCACGCCTTTTGCCAGCCTCCTGAAGAACGTGGGTACCCTGTTTGGCCTGGGGCTTGCTCTCAACTCCAGCATGTACAGGGAGAGCTGCAAAGGCAAGCTTAGCAAGTGGTACCCGTTCCGCCTCAGCTGCATCGTTACCTCCCTGGTCCTCCTGCACCTCTTTGACTCTTTGAAACCTCCATCCCAAATTGAGCTGGTCTTCTACATTCTGTCTTTCTGCAAGAGTGCAGCAGTGCCCCTGGCATCTGTCAGTCTCATCCCCTACTGCCTCTCCCGGATCCTGAGCCAGCCAGACAAGAAGTCTTTGTAAGGAATGTGGAGTCTTCAGTATCTAAAGTCAACAACTGTGCCAAGGATTGAGGGCAACTAGTGTCTTCTGCCAGCCCACTTTGAGGCCAGAGGTGCCAGAGTCAGCTTGTGGGATCCCCTTCCTTCTTTGCAATTCTAATTGTATTGGGTGATGTTTTTTGAAAAGCTAGTAAGGCTATTTGAAAAAGCCTCATCTTGAAGAAGTTCTGGATTTTTTCCTGAAGACTTACTTATTCTGGTGTCAGATCTACAGAAGGCAGACTTCCAGGTTGGGCCAGCTCACAATCCTAGGCTGGGGATTCCCACCTGAGAATTTTCTACCTGTGCTCATCCTTACCCAGAAAAAGCGAAAGGAGAAGTGGATTTCATAGGAAAAGAAGAATGGATTAAGGAAGATTTTGGTATCTTGTACGTCATGCACACCTAAATAGCTTTAATTATATTTAAGACTTTAGGTAAGGAACTCTCAATAGTGGGGGGACCAACTTAAAATATAATTAATAGGTGGTTAGTGGGAGTAATTCTTCTTATATTTTTCTGTTATATATCCGTGGTCATTGCATTTACTAGGATTTCAGAATGACTGCAATGACCTAGATTTTTACTAAAGTCAGAACATTCAGACATAGTCAGCTTCACATTAGCCTCTGTATTAGCTCTGCTCTCCTTTCCCAAGAATTTTTCTACTGGCTCCACACCCACCCTGCTGGAAACTCAGATGCCTAAAGGCGTCTGACTCTATAGCGGTACTTTTGTATGTTTCAGTTGAGGCCTGAAGTCTTGGGCAAGGAAATAGCAAGAAGAGGCAAGGATTCCCCTCTCCAGAAGGTCACTCCAATGTTACTTTTGATTCCTGGAGAGTAACCTTGACTCTTTTCTTATCCCAAGCCAATCAAGAGTACTATCTTGGAGAGAAAGCCTCCTTGCCTGTTCTCCAGTTTCAAAGGATTTGCAGAATATATCCTTAAAAAAAAAATGCTGAAGGCTATTTATTTGAGAGTCCTTGTTTTTGTTACTAATTATATAGTTCACCTTATATTATCCTTCATACCAACCATCCTGGGTCATAACAGCTTTGAAAAGAAAAATATATATGTGCAGTATTTTATTAAAACAACATTTTATTTAAGAATGAAGTCTTGTTGATTACTGTGTTTTAGATGCAATGGGATCTGAAGGTTTTAATTCTGGCTCAGCTAAATTTCTAGCTCTTTCTCTATCTCCCTAAACAAATAATTTAGTTTCTGTGCGCCTATGTTTGCCCTTTAGAGAAGGAATGTGCTTTATCTTAGATTAGCCAGGAGTCCCAGCAGAGTTGAAAAGACTTATGAAATGTCTATGGGGCCCAGGTAGAGTTGAGCATATCAACATAGGTACAATATCTCTGGCCAAGAGTGAACATTAGTTTTCAGACCACAGGTCACCATGAGTTGCTCTGTGGACTCAAACCACAACTTGAGGGTAGACAAGCAGGGTCATTACCAAACTAAGCAATCTGAGAATGTAAGTCATCGCAGCAGAACAGGACTGGGCAGACTTCAGAACCCATAACCCAGTGTCAACAAGGTTTTGGATTATAATTTTAAAAAGTCAGAACAGAACAAGTCATAGTGCCAGTGAATGCTCAACGGAGCTATTACAATTTTCCCTACTTAAATGGTTTATTTTATTCTGGGTATAGGGTCTCACCTCCAAGGGCCTTGACTCATTAGCATATTAAAATAACTCTGGACCTACTGTGGGTGAGATCTGCTCACTCACTTCAGAACTTTGGAATATATTTATTTAGGGAAAGTTGAGTATCCCTGTTGGATCTGGTTTCTTCAGTGGGGACCAGGCCCCTAAGGGACTCTAAGGGTCTCACCAAGGGAGAAGGGAAATGGTCTTGTTCTGTCTGAATTGAACCCCACTAATTAGGCATGGCCCCTGTCCTTGATGAGTTATTTGTTCTCAGTGACCAAGTCCGGTTTCCTTGCAATGGGATTCTGACAGACAGTAAATAGTGCCCCTGCCCCCAGCAGTTGGGAAGGTTGATAAGGATGTATAATAACAGGTAAAATTCATTGAGTGCTTACTATATGCCAGGTTCTGTCCTATGCATTTTATTTATTTATACAATTAACTCGCTTAATTCTAACATCTCTGAGAGGTGGGAGCTGTAATTTACCCTCATGTTACATATGAATAGGTACAGAGGGGTTAGGTGTCTCACCCAGACCAGTGGAGCCACTTTGAGAACCAGGCAATCTGTCTCCAGAGTCCATGCTTCACCCTCTAACCCGCTCACCCCCATACCGCACAAATGCCAGTCAGACTGTATCAAACTGTCCTTCAGATACCAGATATGACTCTTAATTCAGACCACAAAAAATTTGATTTCTTATGGCTAAAGAACATTATAAAACTTAAGAGTAATCCTCCCAGTGAACGAGTAGTATTCATTCTACTTATGAAAATACCTTATTTCAAAGGTAATTTCATAAAATTACTATTAGAACAGGCATAACCCAGTTAGTTAGTTCAACAGTAGTGTCTAGAACGCTTTAGCTCTTTGTTTTCTTTCTTTCAAGAAAGAGGTTAAAAGTCATGCTCAGCCTATCTGGGTCAGATAGTTAAGTAACATACTGTTTCTACCACCGAGATAGAGCAAGAAGATAGAATTACCACAAAGAACGTTTGGTATCGATCCATATACAGGGGTAGAAAATAAAGAGACACTGGGAAAGATTGCTTAGATCAGAGACTTCACAAACGCAGGATTGCAAACTTTTATTGGCCCAGGAAACATCCGGAAATGGACAGCCCCAAAAGCTTAGAATTTGTGATGGGTAAAGCTGAGCAGAAAGAGTGTCAGCCCATGACTCATCTGTAATATAGTCAATGTATTAGCACATTTGTGATCACTGATCTCCCCAAGTTGCAGAGGTAGGTTTGCTTTTGAGATGACTTGTGAATCCTCATGATGGATCATGTGGTAAGACTGTTTAACCAATGACAGCTTTAAACTAAGGTCCATGGCATGTTCTAGCATAATGAAAGCTGTTCTAGCAGTCTATCAGTTTTGAGGCACTAGGCTTGGGGATCACACACACACACACACACACACACACACACACACACCAATTAAATTATTACCTTAGGAAAACAGACTCATTAAGAAAGTGCTGCTGTCTGGGGCAATGCTGCTTGCTGCACCACAGATAGACCAAAGGCTTAAGGCTTTGTATGTGCTTTAACAAGATTTATCTAGCCTCTAAAATTTTTACAACAACTTTATTGAGATATAACTCATATACCATATAATTTACCCATTTAAAGTGTACAATTAAATGGTTTTAGAATAATCAGAGAATTGTACAACCATCACCACCAATTAATTTTAGAACACTTTTTGTCAGTTCATAAAGAAACCCCATACCCATTAGAAGTCACCTCCATTTCACCCCAACTCAATCAGCCCTGGGCAAACTCTAGTCTACTTCTGTCTCATGGATTTGCTTATTCTGGGCATTATATATGAATGGAATTATACAATAAGTGACCTTTGTATCTGGCTTTGCTCACTTAGCACGATGTTTTCAAGGATCCCTTGTGGTGTGATGTGTATCAGTTCTTCATTCCTTTTTATAAGCAAACAATATTCCATTGTATAGATATCCCAAATTTTTTCTGTTCATTAGTTGATTGGTTATTTTGGCTATCATGAATAATAAGAGTTTTTGTGCGGAATGATGATTTCATTTCTCCTGGGTATATACCTAGAGGTAAAATTGCCAGATCATATGGTAACACTGGTTAACCCTTTTGAGGAACTGCCAGACTGTTTTCCCAAAAGCTTAATAAGGAAGTTTTACAATGTTTGTGGTTTTGCCATCTCTTTCAATTTCCTTGGATCATATTCTGTCCTATAACTTTGTCTAATTCTTTGCCTTGAAAACGTTTTAAAGCAAGATTGATCAGATGATCAGATTTTACATTATGAAATGTCAATAGGCTCCTCCTACCTTTTGTTGGTAACGGCTTTATTGTTCCAGTATGTGTTCCAAGAGTATTTCACTTAAAGATGTGTCTGGATATTTGAAGTTCTAGCCCTAATCAATTGACTAGTTGTTTGCAACTGTCAAAAATTGCTGACTTGTTTTCTGAAAGCCATTACTTTAGCTGCTAAATTATTAACACTTATTGATTTCACTCTGTAGTAACTGCCAACTAGGTCAGGTGCCTTAAGGACTGTATGTGTAAATAAAATAAGACTCTGGCCAAATAGCCCTCTGATGATGTTGTTCAGGAAAAGGTTGACTAGAAATAGTTTAAAGAAGTAGACAACAAAAGCCACTTCCACCAAAGAACCAAGAACCTAGTGAATTTGGAAGAGAAACCAGCAATTGTCTAGTCTAGTGAGGGGCGACCCAAAGCCCAAAATCTAATTACAGAGTGAAAGATTAAAAAGCTACCACTGGGTTGCTACTTCTTAATAAAAAAAAAAAAGTTTATAAATACTTGTTTGTTTCCTGAATTGGCCCTTATTTTTTTTTTAAATTGCTCGCTGTCAATTCTATTCAAAAAACTTTTTTATGTCACAGATTCAGAAATTTAGGTGTAGAGAGATGAACTAGCTCCTCTAAGTCACATAAGTAGTCTGTTTCCAGGTCTCATGATTCTTAGCAGAGGGCAGTCTCCCCTTGCCTGTCTCCTACATTCACTTGGGCTGCTATGTCAACATGAAGCTGCTGAAACAGAAGTGAAAGACTTAAGTAAACAGAAGAATCCACTTATTTGAACCAGAACCAGGGTTTGTTAACCAAATTAAAAACACAGCTAGAATAACTGTTCAAGGTGGCCTGTTCCTAATTATGTTATGTGCTCCTCTCTGCCTTTGCTTTCATAAATCTTTCCAGGGCAGAAATGTAACTACAGCAAGAAACAACTTGGTGTTTTTTATGGGTTTTGGAATTTTTTTTTGCATGAGGGTAGTTTTCCATGCAGCAAATTTACAATGCTTTCCTTTATGCTGTCTTCTCTCTTTCTTCTTTTGCCGTTCACATCGCATAGTCATTGTCCTCGGATCAGCTCAACTCAGCTGCGGTGTATGAAGGCTGGTAGGACTTCTCTCATTCACTCCATCACAGAACTGGGGGTCTGATCCTTTATTAGCTGCATCACTTTTTATTCAGAGGCAAAGAGAATGAAAATCTAATTCCTTTTTCTCCATTGTGAATGGTTTTGGACTCCTTGGCCAAGGCGTGCCATAATGATCTCATCTTTGCAACTCCATCTTTCACTCTAATCCCCTTCAACACCAGCCCACTGGCAACATGCCACTGATCCCTTCTTGATCCATCCTTGTAAGGAACAAAAGTGAGCCTTTAGGAAGATGTAATTTGACTTAATTGATTTGATAATCCAAGTGGCATAAATCAATGTCTTTATTTTGACCATGTCTTCAGGCTGCCTATGTCTTCTTCACCAGTCTATTCCCCTGGCCCCATACAATGTCCTCCTCACCAGGCCATCCCCCTGCCCCATACCATGCCTGCAATGGAATGGCAATGGCATCATCTCTCCCTACAGACCATGGTGAAACTGCCATGGACACGCTGCCCCAAAGCCTCCAAAAAGTTTCTTTTCTTCAGGAGCCTTAGGCAAGGCCCTGGATCCTGACAGATATCAGAGTTGATTCAGGAAAAGCTGATACAGCATCCCCTGCTTTTGATCTGGTTCTCCAAGCTTTGTCAGCAGGCTTGCTCGCTACAGTGGTGGCCAAACTGTTATCTCCAGAACTATGCCCTTTCTCATTTTCTATCTACAGTACTCTGTGCAACTACACAATATGTTTCTAAGAACTTCCATAGGTCATATGACCCCAAACATCCTGAGATCAGACTGGTGAGTTAATTCCTCAGTTGGGGGTGGCTGAGCTCAACCCCACTTTGAGAAAAATGGAAGACCTGGAGAGGATTCTGCCCATTTTGGGCTCTTTCACCTGAGGAGTTTAGGTTTCCAGTTAGTTATAAGTTTCCTTTGCGGATACCTACAGTATCCAATCCTTGAAGATGATTAATTGGGAGAAATAAAGAATAAGAAAATGTTAGAGAAGAACTTGATGAGGGGAAGAGTTGGGAATAGAAACAGGTTTCCCCTCAAGTTTCATTTTGGGCTGAGCCTGATGGGAAACTCAGGGCAGAGAGGATGAATCTGAAATGTTCCATTCTCTTCATTAATAGGGGAGAATCTCCACGATTGCCCATATACCATTATTTCCACACAAAATATCTAATAAAACAACAGTTTTCAACTGAGGGTAATTGTGCCTTTTAGGTGACATTTTGCAATGTCCAGAGACATTTTTGGTTTCCATAACTGGCTGCTGATATCTAGGAGGTAGAGATCAGGCAGGCTGCTACACATCCTAGAATGCACAGCCCTGCACAACAAAGAATTATCCTGCCCAAAATGTTCATAGTGCCAGGATTGAGAAACCCTGTAACAAACCAAAGAGGAGAATCATCACAGTGTACCTGAAACAATTTTCCTCCAGTGAAATGTTTTCAACACGACGTCAGAGCACTGCTGTGTAAATGGGTCATTCTGGTGTGCCAAGCAGCCCCTCTTTCATTTCTGTCTTAAGTGGGAGATTTATTGCTCTAAATTCTAAAATCCTTACCTCAACAAGGTCAACTTGTTAAAAAAAAAAACAAAAAAAAAAAACCTAGAGTTGTTGAATCTAGATTCGTATAAGTAAAACCACTCTTGCCTCCAGGACTTTTGTAGAGACCCTGAAGCTGAATGTGTTTCTAGGTATAAATCAATGTCTTAAATACAGGATAAAATGTGTAGAGGGAATGAGAGTTTTAGATGGAGTTAGGGTTGGAGGGGCAGAGTCTGGATGAGAGCCCCACCTATTGTAAGAATTTGGTAGACGAACTGCCCTTCCGCAAAAGGCTCTGGGTGTACTTAACATAGTTGTTAAATCACCAGGGAGAGGAATGAGTAAAACAAAACACATCCTTAGGAGAACAAACAAAGAATGTAGTTAAGACACACTGCCTAGCACCAGTGCTTAATCCCACTGAGCTTGGATTTCTCTAGAGAAGGCAGAAGAGATGAGGTACTTCCTTGATGTCTTGTTGCTACAAAACTCAGTATCCTACGCTGTTGGTTCAAACTCCTGATTTAATATCTGTTACTTGCTGGTGAAGAAAATTCTAAATGCATTGCGTCTTAGCACCCAAATTAAGTTAAGAAGGAAAAAAATCGATCCCAGGCTAAATAGCCTTCTGATGATGGTGTTAAAGAAAGAATTCACTAGAAAATTTATTTTAAATGATGTGTAAATTTTAATAACACTTCATTCCAACAAATATTTCTTTGATTTCTAGTTTTTAAATATTAGCCCATACCCAAGATATATCCTTTTAAAATTATTCTATATACCCTCAATTTGCCACAAATATCTATCCACTTTTCTGTTTTTTACAGCTCCTTAATATAATGTCCTCTTAGTTCCTTGGTGTAACTATCCAGTATCCTATTCTGAACTCTTTCATTCCTAGTTTTTAAAAAAGAAGAAGGACGAATTTGCTATAGGCCTGGCTCTGTAATAGTAATTGAAGAGCTGGTATTTACACACACACACACACACACACACACACACACACACACACACACACACACACACACACACACACACACACAGAGTTCTTTGGCATTTTGGATATATTCTGGCCTCTGAAATCTGATTTCCTCCTCTCTGCCCATTTTAAAAATAGGTCCCTGCCGCTGGGCTGGTTATTGTTGAGTCTTCAGTAAGCTCTAATGATTGCTCTGCCAGGAGACAGGGGACTGACTCCAAACAGGTTGTAACACCCAGCATGTCTTTTCCGCAGCCCCCCAGTCCTCTCTCAGCATCTCTAGATTCTAGAGCAAAGAGTTCTGATGCCAGAGTTCACATTTCCCCATACCTTGGCATTCCACTAATAAGAATTTTTGTTGCAAAACAGAATCCAGCAGTTGATTTATATTATAGCTGTCTACTTTGCCTACTCAGAGAACTGTTTTAGGCCCAAAATGCTCAGACCCCGGAGTGTACTGCAATAGATACTGTGATTCACAAGCAACTTTACAGAAGAGGTTATCAAACTCAACTCTAAACTACATTTTCTTGACCTCAAAATTCACTTCCAAACTTTTTGCAAAACACACATCTGATATAGTTGTAACCTTGCCATTTAGTGTTCTCTGTCACTTAAGATAATTTATTCTATACATTTCCTAGAGCCAGCAGAGGCTACATTTCTGTCTATTTAAAACAGTTCACTGGTGTTTCCTTTATGCCACTATACCATAATTTGCAGAGACATTTCCTTATTTGGCATTTGGCTCATTTCCAAATTCTTCACTCCTATAAATAGCAGCACATGAACATCTTTGCACAAATTGCATTTTTTCCCTTTTGGGTTATTTCCTTGGGGTATATTCCCAAAACTGGTATTAGTGGGTCAAAGGTTTGAAGTTTCATAGCTCTTGTTACCCACTGCCAGAATATTTCCCAGGAAGATTGTGGTATATATGAGCATTTCCCATGTTTAACCAGGTTTCCCACGATATATAAAATTAACTTTCATCTTCTCTTATTCTATAAACTTCAGTGGGGGCAGGGAGTTACAAAATTTCAAAATGAAACAAAATAGAGATAGAAGCACTCTTTCTGTAGCCAAGACAAGCTCTTTTAAGCTAACTTGAGAAAATGCTACCCCACCTGTGCCAGGGTGAACTATCTGAATTCCAGACAGAACTGACACCCAAGGTTCTGTGAAGTAGTGTCAGCTGCTGATATCTGAGGCTGAAATAGTTTCAGGGAGAATTTAAAGCTAGCAAGTAACAAGTGATCAGGAAGACTTAGTAAGAAGGGTGGGGAAAGAGGAAGAAAAGGATGTATCCTCTTGTCATTACTGCCTTTGGGGTGATGGTACCAGCAGCTAGAGAAATAAACTGGTTCTGTGCCTTTGAGATTCAGATTATCCACCATGTGAAGGTGACTTCTAAGAATTGTGAATGCTGGAGGATCGTGGTTTCCTTGGTTTAAGAATCAAAACCCAACCAAACAAAACAAAAATAACCCACTGAGTCATCCTTACCATCTGGTTTCTTGAGCTAATAATGGTGGTGACGATGATGATGATGACCTCGTACTAAGTACTTACTATGTCCCTGTCACTTTTCTAAGGGGTTTACACCTATAATTCATTTCATCCCCAACAACCATTAGTATCCCCACTTTACAGATGAAGAAACAGAATCAGAAAGCTAAGAAACTTACTCAAAGTCACAGAACTAGTAAGTGTCTGACCACTGCACCATACTGCCTCAGGTGCTGCAACAGAAAATGGCTCATACCGGGTTAAATGACGCACAGCAGTATCCAATTTTAGGCTATTTTAAAAACTTCTGAAAACTTAAAATTATTTATGTTTCCTGCCTACTCATTTAAATTGAAACAATGTGTTATTCAGACATGTCTTATTTAAATTTAAGCTGTATGTGTATTACATACATATATTAAATATTATATATTTAAACATTGAACATGATTTTTAAATGCCTAAGAAAGACTGAAAAGAATATGCCAAAATGACAACATTGACTATCTTTAGTAGTGGAATCATGGATTTTTTTTTCTTCTTTCCACGTTTCATTTTTTCTCAATTGTTCTGTAATAAGCATGTACTATTCTGCTATTCTTTGTTTTGAAAAAAAATTCAAATAAAAAATAAAGTGCAATGAAATTCTATATTTATACCCTATTCAAAAACTATTCATATTTTACCAAATTTGCCTCTCACTCTCATATTATATATGTGTATACACACACACACACACACACACACACATATATATATATATATATATATTCTTATTTTTGGATTACTCATTTAAGGGTAATTTGCAAGCATCGTAACTGCTTTACCTTCTAAATACTTCATACTATGTCCTAAGAACAAGGACATTCTCTTACACAACCACAGTGACGTGTGTTCCTTCTTTAATTCCAAAGAAACTCAGTTTAAGAACAACAATTAAAAATAAACTAAGACAAACATGGTATTTTCTGTTTTAATACCTTGCACTCTGGGTTAAATGACCATTCCTTGTTCTCTTAAGCTCATCTGCCCTACCTAATCCTTGTCCACATGCCCACCTGTGCCCCATTCCTGCTGGAACAACTTCTGGAACACCTTTGTCTCCTTGGCATCCCTGAGCCTCAGTTTCCTGTCAGTGCTGAGTGTCTTAGTACCAGTCTATGCACGTCCTCCTTCCCTCTCTGGAAGCCAGCAAGTGGATTATTCAATTAACACAACACTTAGATTAGTATTAATTTAAAGTTAATATCTTCATTTTGTTACTGTTGGAACACTTAAAACTCTAAAAGTTTTTAATTATCCTTTTAGTAATCCCTTATAATAATAATAATAATCACTTAGTAAGCAAGGTCCATCTTTTAATTTAATACTTTAACTAGAATAATTCATTTAACAAGTATTTATTGAGTATCTGCTATATCCCAGGCATTGTTGAAATTAAAATAGCTAGCACCTTTGAGTAATTACTATGTCCCAGGTACTTCACCTGGGATTCCTGAGTTACCTCACAACTATTACGATTCCCATTTCCTTGATGGGTAAACTGAGAAGTTAAGTCATTTGCCCAAGATCCTGCAGCTAGCCAGTATTCAGACCCAGGCAGTCTGCCTCTTCCAGAACCTATACTCATAGGCACCAGGTAACACCTCTGGGGTGCCTTAAGGGAGGCTCATTTGTGAAGTCAGGGAGGGCACTAGCATTTGTGAGATCATGGGGATTCTTGCCTAAAATGGTGTTGGTTGTGGTCAAGGGCGGGATCCAAAAGATATTTCCATTTTCCCTGCAGATAAAATAGATAAAAGCAAAAATAATATGTGTGCGTGTGGTGATTATTTCTGTAAAAACTGATAATAGGCTGCTGGCCTTAACTTGGCTTCTAAGACATTCTACTCCCTCTAGCCACTCCTCTTGAGATGGACATCACTTGTAAAATTCTTAATCTTTTAGGAGGAAATGAAATGGGACAACTCTTGCAGAGTTAATCTTTATAGTAAACCTAGTTAAGTTTTCTTCCCTCCAGATAAATTGCCCTGGTGACTCAGATCCTGTAACTATTGGTAAGGGTCTTCAGCCCATTGTCAGCAGAAATGCTGTTAAGTTAGAGAGGGCTCTTACAGCCTGAGAGGGGAGGGGACTTTAGGCCAAAGGTCTTTTTTTCTCTAAGAAATATATTAACCAAGCCTGTTTTCCTTTACTCACTTAATAAGCAAACCAATAGCAATTAATAGATATATAATTTAAATGATAAATTTGTATTTTCTTTTCCTTGTCTAGAGACGGAGAAGGCACTTTGGCAGCATACCCAAGACCCCACCCTGACTGAGGCAGAAAGGGAAAGAGCTCCCTGAAACCCCAGTAGGCAGGGACTACAGCCATTCTCAGCAGGAAGCAGATATGGAAAGAGAGACCTCCCGTTCTTCAACATCCATACTAATAATAGGGGGGTGCGTGTCTCTTAGAAAAGAGTCAGAAAAGTTAGGGGGTTTCTGGTCTGCCTGCAAAGACACTGAGGTCATCCTATCCTAGAAGGGGTCCGCCCTAATCCGCCCACAATTTAGCAAGCCAGAGGGCATTTTTAACTCACAAAGAAACCGGTAGGCATAGAATTAGGTACCAGTTTAAACCAGTCACTCTGCACCTGCGCAATGAAGACCCCAACGACCTTCAGCTCACCTGAGCCTCACTATACCATCATTATAATATGATGCATATGCCCAGAAGTTCATTCATATCATTATAACAGACTGAATTCTGAGGACGAACATGTGCAGAAAGCAAATGATGAATCACTGAGGCCTGTCAGTCTTCGTTGTCAATCAAGGAAGCCCACTCCTCTGAGAAAAGTAACCACCCACAGCAAAAAGGATAAAAACCCCCAAAGGCTTTGCTACCAGGCCTTTTGAGCCACGCTTCTCTTGCTCAGGCCTGCTTCCACGTCTGGACGTGTACTCTCCTTTCTAATAAAACTTTTCTACTGTGTTTTGGTGTCTTGCTCAATTCTTTGTTCGAGACATCAAGAACCTGGACAACGCGCCAGGAGAGGACCCCACTCTCCAGTAACACTCTCTCCTCTGCCGATTTGTTCATCCCTCTTTGTCTCAGTCTCACCTTCGTTCTACTCAAGGTTTAAATTAGCAAATGTGCAGTAAAATCTCCAGCTCTGGGCTCTGGAGGCCGACCTGGATGCACGGTGTCAGGCTCCCTTCCCCAGTGCTTCCCTTTGGGATATGCAGATGAGAGGCACAAACAAGGGACCAGATGGAAAGTGAGGCCAGGGTACTTATTCCTGAGGGGCGTTAAAAAACAGAATTCGAACAAGTAAATCTGAGATCTAAGCAGCTTTATTAAGCAATTCATGGATCAGGCAGCATCTCATTTAGCAACTGGAAGGGCGCCCCAGGGGCTGGAACAAAATGAAAAGTTTTTATAGGAAGAAGAGTGGGGAGAAGGAAGCTATCGACAAAAGAAAAGGAAGGATTAAGGTGGGGCCGGGACAGCTTTTCATTGGGGGAAGAGAACTGGGAAGAGTGTTTATTGGATCGAGTGTTTATCTGTTTATCGTGCAGATGACCTCTTCTTTCTGCCCCATTGAAAGATTCCCTTACTGGTGCTTAACCAGAAAATTCCATACTGACTGATTAAGATTTTTTTTCTGGGAGTGGTTGAAACTGCCAATTGGATCAGCTATTAAATCTGTTTGGAATCATGAGCTTTAATCCCGAGCAATGCCGTTTGGGGCCAGTGTTTTTTTTCTCTAGCGGATCACTGAGCTTCGGCGCTGTCCCTTATGGAAGTCCACAGCTACTGTTAGGCCACCCTTTCCACACACAGCTCTCCCTCTGGCTTTCAGGTACATTCATGCCTGAGGGTGAGTTTGGGAGGGAGATGTGTAGGGTGTAATGGCTCCTGGTTTGTTGGCCCCAGGATGCTGCACTCTTTTTTTTATTGATTTCCTTCAACCCTACCCACACTTTCATGAACAACACTCTTCTTAAACTCTCCTGAAAGTACCCAGTTGGAGCATGCCATGTTTCCTGCAGGGGCCCCTGCCGATCCCCCAGTGGCTGTCAAACTAATATCCCCCATCCAGACCTATCTCTGCCATTTCTAGAACCATACATTCAACTACCCATTTAACCTCAACTTGGATTTCTCGCAGGTGCCTTGAACTCGAAACATACAAACCCGATGTAGGATAAGAAATACATATGGTCTTTGTTCCCAGAGCTCCTAAAACCCTTGGATGAGAGCAATAAGGGTGTCTTGATATTCATAACAAACCATTTTGAACCACACTGTAGCTGATGTTAATAAAGCGATTTTGGGATCACACCAAAGGTGGGGGCTTGTTGCCATGGGAACCAACCTGCGACTAGAGGGTTAGAACTTTCAGTCCCACCCCCATGACCTCCAGGGAGGGAAGAGGAATTTGAGCTTGCATCTTTAGCCGACGGCCAATGATTTATTTAATCAATCGTGCCTATGTAATTAAGCCTCCGTAAAAACCCAAAAGGACGGGGTTTGGAGATCTCTGAGTTGGTGAACACGTGGGGACACAGGGAGAGTGCGCACCTGGAGAGGGCGTGGAAGCTCTGTACACTTTCCCCATGCTTTGCCCTGTGCACCTCTATCATCTGGCTGTTCTTAAGTTGTATCCTTGTATAATAAAGCGGTGATCCAGTGAGTAAAATGTTTCTCTGAGTTCTCTGATTTGCTCGAGCAAATTAATCTAGCCCAAGAAAGGGATTGTTGGAAACTCTGATTTTTAGATCTGCAGCCAGTCTGTCAGAAGTGCAGGTGAAGACCTGGGCTTGGGACTGGTGTCTGAAGTGGTGGTGGGCGGACAATCTTGTAGGACTAACCTCTTAATCTGTGGAATCTGATGCTATTTCCAGGTAGACAGTGTCAGAATTGAGTTGAACTGTAGGATCCCCAGCTTGTGTCCCCAGGATTGTTTATTAGATGTGTGGGGGAAGCAACCCCCTTCACACATTGGAACTGGATCCAGAACCCACAGAGAGAAGAATGGGAATAACTGCTAAAGAATATAGAGTCGCTTTTAGAGGTGATGAAAATGTTCTAAAACTGTAGAGATTACTCAACTCTGTGTATATACCAAAAATAAGTGAACTGTACACTTGCCATAGATGAATGTGATGGTATATGAATTATATCTCAATACAGGTCTTACCCCTCTGAATATATCACATGGCCTCTATGAACGAGCTTGACCTTGCTGCCTTCTCCTCCTTCCAGGTATTACCTAGGGTGCCACACTCCAGCCTCCTCTGGGCTTTGGCACAGCCCTCTTCTCGGAACTCTTCACCCACTTCACATAGTAAATTCCTCTTCGTTTGGTATCACTCTCTCAAAGAAATCTCCTTGTCTCCTTGTCCACCCATCCCCAGCCTAGAACAACGAGCTTGCCAGGCCCATGCATAGCACCCCCTTTACTCTTCCTCTCTAACGAGTATCAGTTTGTGGTTATTTGAGACATGTGTGTCTTCAGTGGATTCTAAGCCCATGAGGGCAGCTCCGTGCCTGCTTTGCTTGCCATTGTGCATGACCCAGGGCCAATGAAGAAGGAGGCCTCACTAAGTCCTTGTTGAATAATAAATGAAAAATAGACAACTATTTGCTGCCGAGTTGGAAAAACAACTAACAAATTACAGATGCAAGTACCTCAGAGTTCCACAAATGACTCAATAAAAAGACATCCTCAGGCACTCCCAATACAAAATTACAAAGAGGTTGAAAACCCAAATGACCGGGCAGGTTTTTATGGAAACCTTGGCCTCTTCTAGAAGTTTCTCCCCAGTAGGCAACGACCTCTCTGAACAGCCAATTACTAGGAAGTCGTGAGTAAGACTGGTTGCTGTTTCTCAAGATAGGGACTGACTCTCAAAGGTTCTAAGCTATAGTATAACCCAAGCCCCTCAAGCCCATGGACTTTTGGTGTGTGGCTCTTGCTTTTTGCTGGCAGTCACAGACCTATTGGTGGCTTAACCAACGACGGCCACATTGTGTCCGCCCCTGTGACACTCCAGTTCCCTGTCACCTCTATGATGCTTTGAACACCATAAAAGCAGAGAAAACATACACAAAACATCACAGTGATAACAGAACTCATTATTACACAGTGACACCTAATTGGTTATGTAAGAATTAACACCGTGGTTGTCAATTTTTATCTTCAGCATCACTCTCTATATATTTTTCTTACTTTCCTGGGTTTCCTTTCCAGAATTATTTGTCACTCTCCTAGGTTCAAAGCCATTTTTAGTCCTATATCTTCATAGGGCTACGGGAATCTTCAGAAACAAGAGAAAAAAGAATATCTCTGACCAGCTGAGATTCAGACTCTGCATAGTAAACCACTCAATTGTGGACCAGGATATGGGCCTGATTATATTCTCCAAAACAAGCTCCCATTTTCTGTTTAAATTTGACTTGAAACATCAATAAGATTTTTAAAATATTTTTTAAAATTGGTCCCTTAGAACCTGGTGTCTCTCACCAAAATAGTGCATTCTACAATCTTGTTCAGCCAAGTCCCATAGTCTTATCATTCGGATATGTGGTATTTACTGACTGGGTCTAATTACAAGTATAAAAACATATGTGTGTCTTCTCAGGTCTCATGATTAATAGTGAGCTCTAAGGTTTCATGTCTCCTCTTTAGAATTTTTGGGTAATTCTTCATCTTGGAAAATTTTGTGCTTGATTGACTGACTGGAAGATCTCCAAACACATATTCTCTGTTCATTGTGTGTGATCACCAGTCTTGATAAGTTTTTTCTGTTCTTTGTACAATTTCTACCTTTTCCCAAAATATTTGTCTCACATTAGTTTCTCACAGTCACACTTTCCTAACCCCACAGGAAAAAAGGTATAAACCTATTTATTTCATTTTGAAAATCCATACTTATTGATACTGCTCTATTGATTAAAATAAACATATTCTGGCATATTCACCTTTTTAATAAATTATGTATCAACTTCTTTTGAGGCCTTTCACATACTCTACTTATTTCAGTTCATCGTAATTGTTTTTTTTCCTTTTCGATGTCAAAATTATTGCAATTTGGTCCTTCCTTATCCTTCCACCACTACCCGCCTGAAATCCTTGTTCTCTAGACCCATTCTTAGCTTCCCTTGCTTCAAGATGCAGAATCACCCTCCAAGAAGTCTTAATTCATCTTAGTGAGAGTCAAGGTTTGGCAGAAGCGTGGCTGTTGATGAGCTGCAGACAGGGTCAGAACCAGAGAAACATATGTAAAGGTCACGAGTTCACAATGATTTTTCTAACTGAATTTACATTTCCTGCTCTTTTTTATTCCTCATATGCCTTGCCAACCACCATTATGCCCTCCCTTTGTTGATGATGATGTCTGTTGGGTTAGTTTCTTTGCTCTAGTTGACCAATCCGTCCTCCTTCAGAAACAGCAGGCAACACCACACGCACACACACACACACACACACTAACCAGAGCCAGTGTCCTTCTCATGTGCATTGCTGGAGGCAGCTTCCTGACAATCAGACATCTTTTTAAGACAATGATTCCTTCTGGAGTAAAGTCACAACAGAGAGTTTCAGGGAACGTTTGGTTTTCTTTTTATTGTTTTGCTGAACTGACATCACGGAAGCTGACATTTGTTCTCGCAGAGTATTTTCATTTAATTTTTTAAATTATAGTTCTTGCTTTTTCTGATTAAGCAAGCATCGCACAAAGGAATTATAAAGAAGACGATTCCCCTAAGAAGTGATGGAACTACTGTTGGAAATTACTGAAAAGTATAAAGGTGAAAAATTTTTTAATGAAAAATGATTAAATAAAAATCTAATTTCATCACCCAGAAATAACTCCTACTAACATTTTGAAATACGAAGTATTGAATGTAACAAAGAAAGAAATCAACATGATCTGAAATTAAAAAGTTTCTGAACTTCAGACAAATATTTTATCGGGTACACTAGAGATTTCTCTAAAGGTTAAAAAATGTAAAAAATTATTAGGAGTCGGTTGGGCCAGTATAATTTGTTTTACCCCAACTAATAGAGTTGTCATGAAAAGTCATAATGATGGTATAATTCTGATTTAAAAGCACATATTTATGAGTTAAACATTCTTACAATCAAAATGGCAGAATAAAAACTGTGGGGTCCAAAATTCTCAGACTTTCCCCAATTTTTTTCTTTTTTGTTTACTACTTTTTTAAAAATATAAGTTAATGAGATACATTTGTTTTAGGTAAACTTAGTCAATCCATAAATATCAGAAGATCTCTCTGATATCTAACTGGATAATCAAAACATTTTTTAATTAAAAAAAAAGTTTAAGATCCAACCCTACTTTTAAGTTCATTCATTGTAAAAGAGAAAAGAATAAGGTCTATTGCCATGCCACCCCGAATGTGCCCAATCTCGTCTGATCTCAGAAGTTAAGCAGGGTCGGGCCTGGTTAGTACTTGGAGGGAAGACCACCTAGGAAGACCAGGTGCTGTAGGCATTAAAAAAAGAAGAAGAATAGAGAAAAGCTGAGCTATGAGCACAACATTCAGGATTGCTACCAGACAATGAGCACCCGTTATAGACACACTGACTGTGCAGATCCCTTGAGGTGTCCCTGTTGTCCTGGTGCTTCCCCTAGAACAAGCCCCAGCACCGCCTCAGCAATAAAGCCCAGCAAGGGGCTCCCAGGGCCCTGCCCTCCAGAGCCCCAGCACTTCTCTCAGTGAAACCATATTTCAAGCCTAGGGGTCATCCCTTCACACCTCTCTTTCACTCATTCCCATACTGAATCTGTCAGAAAGTCTCTGTGGCTCTACCTTCAAGTACATCCAGAACCCATCATCTGGATCTGAGCCTAGATTACAGCATTAGCCTCCCAACAGACCCCCACCTCCTCTCACGCCTCCAACAGCCTTCTCTCAGCAGAACAGCCACGCTGGTTATTTTAAAATAAAAGTCATACCCTGGCCCTGGTGCCTAAAACGCTTCAATGGGTGGGATGTCACTCAGAGTACATGTGCTCCTCGCAGGGGTCCACAAAACCCCTCATCTCTCTGAGCTTCTCTCCTTCTCCAGCCCCCACTCCAGCCACTCTGGTTCCTTGGGGTCCCTGGAGCAGGCCAGGCGCCCTCCAGCTTTAAAGCTTGGTATCAGCTGTTCCCTCTCCCCATGCTCTGCCCTCAGACACCTGCTTGCCTGATGCCCTCATCTCTGTCAAGTCTTTGCCTGATTCTCTCCCCTCCCAAGTCTCCTTTCCTTCCCTCTACCAGTCCTGTTCTCCTTTATTGATCAGATTCATTATTTATTGTGTGTCTGCCTCACTAAAATATAAACTTTCCTAGGGAAGGAATTCTTTTGTTCACTGTTGGATTCCAAGCACCTAGAATAGTGCCTGACACATGGTGGGCATGTAGTAAATATTTGTTGAAATTGGCATCACCTAAAACTATCCTATAAAAGGCAGTCAATGGAAATAGAAATGACAAAGTGCATCATAGGGGAACAATTGTGGTTAGTAAAATGATTGTACACAAGTTCAGAGTATCCATCAGTCCCACTGCTCCCACAGCCCCACCCTGAATTACCTGACGATAGGAGGCTTGGGTTTGGTGCTGCAGAAAAAAACTGCTCGTTCTGCTTTGTCGGTTCTCAAATTCATTTCAAAATTATAGCTTGCTTTATTTTCAGATCGTGACTGTCTTGAACAGTGCATCTCTTTTACTTCGTTTTGACTTTTAGAAGTTTCTAATTGTCTTTCCATTGTCTCATTGGAAGCTAAAACGTATGCTTTCAGCTCATCAAGGACTTCAAAGTTTCTTGTCACACTACTGAGCTGTTCCATTGCAATTTTCTTACCTTCAGTCCTCACTCAGTTTTGTTGTTTCTTATATCATCCTATGTATTCCTCTTTCTCGAATTCTTCTCGTTTTGCTGAATTTTGCCCAACAAACCAAATCAAGTACCGTTTGTATATTCCAGAAAGGGAGCGTAGGTAGTAACCTTTCTGAGTCCTTGTCTGTCTGCCAGTACGTCTATTTTATCCATTCTAGAATCTTGTCAAATTTATATTCCAGGTGACTGCTGATGCCGTCAGCCGCTGGTCTTTGCAGCCACAACTCTCATATGTCGCCCAAGGTCCTTCTGCCTATCCCTCTCTCTCATGGTGGCTACCAAATCACATAGAAACAATAGAAGTCAGCTCTCTGGTGTACATAGGTCCGATACTTGCAAGTAGTGAACAAATGCAATGTGTGTCCCTCAGGTTATGTTATGAATTCATCAGTGTGCCTTGCTATGAAAGCCTAATGTGAAGGGTTTTATAAAAATAAGTCACCCATTAATTTATCACTGAAGGACATCTAGATTCTTATAAGGCAAACTTGCCTAGAGCAAAGGATGACTGAAATAGCCAGAAATACACACCATCATTGTTGCTTTTTATCAACAGTCAGGAGGCTATGGGAAGTCAAGAAGCTGGAAAAAAAAAAAAAAGGGTTAAAGATGCAGAACTTCAGGAAGATGGAGAAAGACTGAGAGAAGACCTGGAGGTAACATTCAAAGCTCAGCCTTAAAAAAGATGAAAAAAGAAAAAAAAAATGTCTGTTATGTTGTAGCCATTACCAGAATCAGTACAGAGGAATCTAGAGGAAGCCTAGGAAAACAGGCACCACGAATGCTGTTTTCTGAAGTAAGTTAGCACTCGCCACTATTCAGAATCTCTGTTCTCAGTGGAGTTCAATGCATAAAGTATCAAGCGTCAATTTAATCAGAGAAGGATTCAAACTCTCAAAAACACAAATGACAGATCATTTCCAGAAGGCCACAGCTCATCTCTTGATTCCCGGCTTGCATTTTGGGAAACATCTGATTACTTCACAAGCCACAGACAAGGTCTTCAAAGCAACAAGGGAACAAGACAATTATAAGCCTTCTTTCAGGCTGGCTGAATTAGCAGGGGCTCTTTTATCCTCTTTTCCTGGCCGAGGCCTTGGCAACCACAGGCTCGCAGCACCCTCTGCTGTTAAATTGCAAAGGACAGTGCCTGGCTGTTGCGGCTGAGGCTGCTCAAGGATTCTGGTCTGGGGCAAGAGGCAAATTACAGGAGCAGAAGAAATGCAAATTTTGCTTTCAGGCCAACCTTCCGAATGAGTTAATCTCACTGGTAAGAGACTGCAAAGACAAAGCAAAACGAAAACGGGCGGCTGAACTTTTCCAGCAAGGCAGCTTTTCAGCCTTTTCTAAGCTGGTGGAAATCCCCCATGCACCCACACTAAGCTTCCAAAACAGGAAAAATACCCTTTTTCTCATTGCCATTTATGAAACTCATGTAATTCTGTCTCCATGGAAATTGGGTCCAGAGTAACAGAAAGGAGGAGACAGCATTAGAATTAAATGTAGGGAATGAGGGGCTTATCTTTGAAACCCCGCAAGAATAGACCCCTGGTTTTTCAGTTTTAGCATTATAATGTATGTACCTGCCTTAACAGAGGTAAAATTAGCTGCTACATGGCAACATTATAATGGAAGGTTTTCATTTCTATTTATAACTTGCTTGTTTGATCCTTTTTCCTTGCCAAAAGCACCAGACGACAGCCTCAAGATCCTTAAATGCCCTTGTCCTAAAATCACTCATTCCACCATGAGAAAGAGGCTACTTTATTTTTTTTAAAAAAGATATTGGTCATATATATAATTCGTGTGATTTTTCAAAATATATTAGTGAACATACTGAGCGGCCACACAGCACTATGGTCAGGCAGATGGACTCAAGGGCCAAGTTGCTGGTCGGAGATGTGCCCTGCCATTTACTACCTGAGTAACCACAAACAAACTCCTTATCTTCTCTCCCTGTGCCTCAGTATACTCATCTATAAAATGGGGATGACAGGGATCCATCTCCTGGGGTTGTTCTGAGAATGAAATGAGTTGACATTTATAAAGTGCTTAGAATAGTGCCTGGCAGAACTATGTAAGTGTTGGTTTAGTACCAACTAGTAATTAAACAATGCCAAACAATAATAAAATAAAAATCATGCAGCGGCACTGAAGTCTGCTTTTCATTATTTGGAATTGCAACGGGCAGGGGGTTATTTTTATCGAGCATGCCTTCCCTGTGTCCGTGAGGACTTTCAGATTGTTGCATTTTTGTCACCCTCTTTCTGCTGAGGTGAACCACATGATTTAACTTCTGCTCATGGTGGTGGGGGAGCGGGCCTCAGGGGGTCAGAAGAGATGGCCTCACAGCGGTGAAAGAGGCTCATTTGGATAAAGAGCAGCATGAGTTTCATGTTGGTCTTACTCTCTGCCTCCTTGTAACAGCCACATAAAAAGTGCCCCAACCGTGTACAACACCTTGATGGGTCCAGCAGCCTCTTCCAGACCCTGGTCACCTTGTGGGGCTGATGACATTCATAGCAACTTCTGTAAAAAAGGGGCTCAGCGATGGCCATCTGTTTAGAAGGGAAAACAGCAGAATTGTCTTAAAACAAACTTTTAGTTTTGTTTGCCTGGTCAGCACACTGCTTTATTTGAGGTGGCTTGGTTGTTGGAAATCATAAAGAGACTAAATTCTCCCCAAGCCTCCCTTGTCGCTGTCACAACACAACCCTTCCCCCTCCCCCGCCCCCATTATTCTCTTTTACTTTATCCTGTTCTTTCCTCTTTGACTTAACAGAATGCATGATTTTACATTTATTTGTCTTTTTTCTTTCTTCTCCAAGGCTGTAAATGCTGTAAGAACAGTGACTACAGCTATATTATTCACCATCGTGGCCCAGTTCTTAAAACTGATCTGGCACACACTACACTCTCAATAAATATCTGTTGACTACATGAACAAATGAATTCTGTGATTACAACATGCACAAGTCAACATCAACAAAAACAAGTCGGATAATATGAAACAAAGAGAAACTATTATTTTCACAGATGAAAATGGTGACCGACCCTTATTTCTGAAACACGTGGCTTTGAGGTTGATGTCTGAAGATGAACAGGGAGGGATATTTACCAGCAAGCCTTGGCTGCAGGTTGCTTCTGCAGGAAGTTTGTGAAAGGGCTCAGCAAAAAAAAAGAGAGAAGGCTGTTCCTGGCAAGACTTTGGCAAGCTACAAGCAGTAGTCTGCACAGAAGGTGCAGACCTTTCTGGAAAAAGAAGGAAACTTCTCCATCACTCTTTCCCAAGTAGCCCTGGTTACCCTCCATCAAGGGCACTTTAGTCATAGTTTGGATCAAATTCAGGAAAAGAATGGGAGACATAGAGGCCTTCTGCAAGAGAGTGTTTCAGTAGGGAATGTAGAACCGTCTGTTTTCCCAGCGGGGCCCTGGAGTTTATTTAAGTTCTTACTAAGAAAAAGGCCTGGCATTCCAGCAGGCTTGGCCGACTCACTGGTTTCCACTCAGGACTAAAAGGTGAGGTAGGGCTATAGGACATTTAGGCACAATAACTTCCTGAAGTCTGTCTGTCGCTGCTCTGTGTCTGTTTCTCACACCAACGTCTGACCCAGTCCTACGTGTGCACGTAGAATTAGTTACACAGGAGCCCCTCGCCTTGGGAAAACATCTGTCTTCAGCAATTTGTGGGTGCTTAAGTCACAAAACTTTCTCACACAGAAAGGAGTTCTCACTATTTTCTAAGACGTGAAAGTGGGTTATTACATACACTGGAATACATGAAACTCTGTCACATTGTGCCAATTAACAAAATACCTATTATTCTATTTGTAATAATCTAATCTTACTCTAATAAATAATTAAACTCATTCTGGTTCGTTTTCTGGTGAACCTCATGAAAGACAATTCACCCACCCCCTGAATACAAACTGTTCCTCACTCCCCCGACCCGCCACCAGTTTCCCTTTTCATGGGACATTAGATTAGGGTCCCTTTCACCGGCATGAATGACATCGCCAGTTCCAAAACAACTGCTTCGTTCTCCATTTCTTTATACAACTAATTATTATTTTCACATAATTTGTTCAAGTTTTGTGTATTTTTCTGAGTTATTTCAAAGTTTCTTCTTTCTTAAGACACTATGTTCGCATCTCCATTTTCAGGTCAAAATGCTTAGGGGGAGTCTCGGCAGGGAGACCAGACACCCCGGCTTGCCTGAGGCCATCCTGGTTTGTGACAGGGCTTCTGCTGTGATGATGGAGCACCCCCTTCCCTCTCAGAAGTGCCTGAGTGTGGATAATAAATGATATGGCTCTAGGTCTACATAATCAGAACCCACTTGAGTGATGGCCAGTCAGGGTGGCCTCAAGTCCACTGCCCTTATTATACAGTGAAGAAACAAAGGCACAAAGGGATAGAGGGAGATCACATAGACGTGAGAAAAATGAATTCACCTGGGTCTCTGTTCAAAGGAATCCTTCTGGAAGTATAGGATCACCTTTGAAGCAACTAATACTGGCCCACCTCGCACCAATGAACCCGTTTTGTACTGCATGACTTTTATCCTATGGTTTTGTCTTAAAACATGGCACGCATTTAACTGAGAAAAGCAAAATGCAAAGGAATGTACAGTATGTTCTCATTTATGTTCTGAAAGAGGGGAGATTTATACACAGCTATGAAAAAATACTACCAGCACATACAAGGAATTGATAACAGTGATTGTCTCTAGCAAGGGAAATTGGGTTACTCAGGGGCAGGATCGGAGACTTTTAAAAAATACATTTTAAAAATCTCTCGATGATGCCTTTCGTACTCATGTATGTGTAAATTTTGCCTAGGAAACTCAAATTTCTCATCCTCTGCCCACCTCCCTGCAGCCCAGATCCCCCACTGTCTGCCTCCCAGCTCCCTCAGAAGTCCTCAAACTCCCGGCTCCTGTCCCTGACAAGCAGGTTGTCTTGTGGCTTTCAGTCTTACCAGACAAGTTGTTTCAGCTTCTTTCACTCCAGGAAGAGTAATTGGATCCCGTCATTCTCACCTTAGAGGCTCTTGACACATGAGGAGACATGATTGCCTGCCAGGGTAGTATTCACCCAGAGGCCCCGTCTGTGCAACTTCAGTTCGTTCTCATTAAACCATGTTTACAGCCAGAAGCTCATTTAACGATGTGCCTCTCAGAGGTGGAAGCTCATGGAAACAGCTGCCCACAACCACAGCTACAGCGTGTGGATGTCGTTTTCTTATTTCTCTTATTTCAACCTGGCTGTCTAGGCCTTGATCATCTTTCTTCTGGCTAAAGTTATAGCTAGATCTGAGTGTTAGGTTAATTTCAGTTTAAGATCTTAATTATAAAGGTGAATAATTTTTGCCAACACAAACAAGGAGCTTATTCCTCAAATGAGAGGCTAAATGTTTACCATTGTACATGGCGATGTCAGATTTAGGCCCATCATTGACTCGGCTGTTTTCATTGCTCACACGCAATTGGAGTTTGTGCATCATTTTCGAAGTCAGGTGTGAGGTCACTTGGTTTACGAAACCTTGAGTTTTGAGACAGTACACTGCGATAGGAAGAGCTAGCGCAAAAGTTCAGGGGATTCTTACCGGGGCTGTCAGTGGGTAGCATACCTTTGGGCAAGTCACGTAAGAGTTTATCTCCTTTAATGGTGAAAATGGTAACTTTTACATTGTTTATTTTACGACAATAAAGAAAGAATTTACCTCCTTATTTGCAAGATCAGGTTGTTGATCTCTAAGGTTCTTTCCTGGCCTAGAAATGTGTTCTGAATCCGTCACCTTACTTAGGATAGTCCCAGAAAGACCTGAAACCTAGTAAGACAATTGGGGATTAGTACCAAACAGCTTTTAAAATTGGCATTGATTAAATGAGAGACAACTTGTGAATACATGGCTCCTCTTTCAAAGACTGAAAGGATTTATCAGTCAGAATTCTTGGTTTTGCAGACTGCATTCTTATTCATAGTACCAAACTTTCTACAGGTATATCATGTGCACATGTAATCACATAACTTCACCAGGAGACCCAGGATTCAACTATTGGATTTGAAGGACCAGCACACCTCCGAACATCATAACTGACATGCCCGTGAGGGGAAAACTCAGTGGCTGTTTAGGGGGATTTGCCTACATTTTAGATGGAAAGGCACATTAAAAATTACTCCTTAAATTTGAAGCTAATCTTTTTAACTACCTGAGCTTATTGCACTGTGGTATTATCACTAATTATGTATCCACTGGTGCCTAACTCCCCTGAACCTAGGTGGTTGCACTAAATCAGTGGTTTTCTATGGGGCACCTCAGGGCCTGCCTAAGAGCCTGCGGAACTCCAGGCCTCCACTCCTGCTCCAACCAGGTCAGAACAGCTTTCATCCATTTCTATATTGGGCTTCTGGATCTAAGACTTCATGATGGTTTCCTTGACCTAAATCTTAGAAGCCACTGCACTAGGCGACCCCTCCCTCCATTTCTTCCAGCAAAATTTTATGAAGCCATGTTCCTTGGCTGCCTCAGTTTCTCCAGCAGGAAAAGCAGCAGAATTTCCTTATGAAGGAATTTTACATGAATAAAGTCCTTGTGTGAACAAGATGAACATCTAAATGGAAGCTATATGCCAGTAGCTCCTGAGATCAAAAGCGGCCTCCCTTAGGCTCCAAAGTAACTTAGGAAGGCATACGGGATGCCCACACCCATGTCCACATCAGCACCACCCAAGGATGCATCTCGAGGGGAGGTGGTAGAAGGGTGGCTACCCTTTCATTTATAATCAATTCTCAGTTTGCAGGTAAAGAGGAACCGAACATTAGGTAATCAAAAATTATGTTAGGTCGACCTGGAGAATCTGTAGTGTTTTCTTGAGCACTTACAGATGGATATGTTATGTCATGATGTCTCAGTGAACTAGGTACTACCATTACTGCCATGTTAGCAGTGAGGAAGCTGAAGGTTGAAAAGGCAAGACAACTTTCCCAAGGAGAGTAACTGATGAAACCAAATTATTTTTAGTTGTATTCTTAAATTGTGAAATATAAAGTCATGGAATAAAACATACCTTTAGACTATAATAAAAAATTATAAAGCAAACACCTATGTAACTGCTACCTAAGTCAAGAAACAAAACATTGTCGACACCCCAGACAGATATCATCCTCCCACTGTCATCTAGGGTCCCTTATCCATCCTGCTCCAAGCTCTCCCCAGAGGTAAATGTTGGCCTTTCAAAAGCAATCACTTACCTGTTTTTTGTTTTGTTTTGTTTTTAAAGCATTTTAGCACCTGTAGATGCAAAAAGCCAGGATTTCTACTCAGGTCTATGAAACTCCAGTCTATGCTCTGAGCCTCAAAATAATGCTTCCTCTGGTTCTATCAGTTATTGATAGATGAGTTTAAATTTCCATCAATTGTGGATTTGTTTCTCCCTTCAGAAATGTCAATGTCTGCTTTATGTAGGCTTTTGTTAGGCACATATAAATTTAGAACTATCTTATGTTCCTTTGATCTCTAATAATGATTTTTAAAGTCACAGCTTATAGCCTGAAAGTCTCATTTGTCTGACAATAATGAAGCTATCCCAGCTTTCTTTGGGTTAGTCTTCATGGTATATTTTTCCTTTTTTTTTCCTGCTTCAATAAGACTTGGAGCATCTTTTTACTATATATTTTTGTGGCTTCTTGACCTCTTCGCAAAGTTATTAGATACCTTTTAGTTCTGAAATACAAGCTTAGAAAAAAATATACGAAAAAAAAAAAGAGAACAAAAAAAGAATGTGAATGAGCCTAAGCTCTAGATCAAGCCTCCAGCCTGCCTGGCACTCTCCTTTGGCAGCTATAGTTCTATGTGAAGAAAGGGTGCAGCTGGTTTTCGATAAATTAGTATACTTATCAACATAACACTCATTCACATAGGGTATGTCTAATGGGGCCAAATCAGAAAGTTGTTTATTAACAGATACTGCATAAGCACACTGGAGTATACTATGTAAGTTAGTCATACACCGTACCACAATCATTGCAAATTAAACGACTTTATTGTCCAAGAGACTCTTTCTGTGGTCACCCACCGCAGACCCGTTCTCTGAGGTAGGAACGCCAGGAAGGTGCCCTGAGTCCTTACTCTTCAGCACTCTGTGGGCCGATATAGTCCTGGAGAAGCGCCTGCACCTCTGCCCGCCGGCTCATCTTGGTGGCCTTGCCCTGAAAGCGACCTTTCTTCCCTGCTCCTTTGCCTTCCAGCACCTCAGCCACCCTGGGGAGCAGAGATAGTCAGGAGCAGGTCTTCAAGGGAAAAGCCACAGAAAAACCAAGAGCAGCCCTGAGTGTTTCCCCATGAACTTGGGAAGGAGAAGAAGAGTAGATGGCTTCTAGAAATCCTTCTTAAAAACACGTGCACATGTGCACAAAGGTGTATGTACCATGTTAATTGTAGGAGTGAATAACTGGAAGCAATGGAAGTGTCTAGAGATGGCCCAAATTACGGGAACTCCAGGGAACAGGGGAAGTGTACACCAGGGGTCAGGGGCTGCAGACAATGCCTGTGGGAAGCAGCTGTGAGGCAAACTGGGGGTGAGCAAGAAAGATGGGATTGGGCAACCTGAACAAGCCAGTCCTGCCTGAAGAGGGCGGCCACTGCTCAGTTACTCGCAGCTACCACCACACGGAATGTGGGCCAGAGCTGCCAGGGCCTTTTTTTTCCCCTTTTCTGAGAAAAGTTAGAATTGTTTATTTTTATGTAAAAATCTCCTGACTTTAGAATGTGGCAACTAATTTTAAAAATTTAAAATAGTATGCAGGCCAAACCCATCTACAGGCCAATTCTGGCTCCCTGTCAGAACCTCTGCTTTAAAAGCTTATGTTTTTCTACAATGCTTTACAGTGAACACACATTTATCAGAGTCACTCGGGACTTTGAAAAACCTAAATGCTAGAAATAATAGGGGGTACTACACCACTATATATAATTTAGAATAAAATGTAAACAATAATATAAAGGTAAAGAAGGCCAACAAAATTCTAATTTTTCCCTAACAACTTCACCAACGCCTTTTTCAATTTTATCTCAAACTCCTAATTTTTTTTCCCCAAAGAATTTGTGCTTCTGCTCTGCTGGTGCCTTAAGCACCTGTTTCATCTGCCTACTGATAACCCAGCACCTGTATTCAGGTATGACTTAGGAATCTCAATTGCTAAAAGCAAGAACAAAGCACACGAATTTAGAGCCGAAAGACCTGGGTTCGAGTCTCGGTCCTGAGATTTGAGTCCCAGGCACGTTGGTGGGCTGTCCCTCATCTATAAAACTGGGAATGATGGTGGTGAAAGTTACTTCTGCTTAACCCACCCCACAGGCTTTTGACATGAATCAAAACGAGATTGAAGACGTGGTGGTCCTTGTCCTCAGTAAAGACTCATATTAGTAAGTCAGGCTTACAGAGCCTCCCATCCATTCAAGGCAGACCACAAAAGGTTACCTGGGCCCCAGGGTCTCCACGGCCTCAGCTGGCCCTGCCAGGAGGAAGAGCCCCGCACCTTTCTCATCGCCCACAGTTAAGAACAGAAGGGTCTCCTAGGAGGTAAGACAAAGAGATGAATTCTGATACATAAGGATGTGGGGCCAACCCCCCTAAATTCTGTACTCTCCACAGTCTCTAGTTTTTTTTTAATCATATTGTAATTATAAATGTATCAAATCAATACACTGTACACCTTAAACATATACAATGTCACATATCAATTAAAAACAAAAAAAATGTTTTCCCTTAAACCACAGGTGATGTTCCAGACAAGTAATAATACAGCCCTTCACTCTGGCCCATTAGGGCCAAAATATATTTGCGAGTGACTATCTAGGAACTTAGATTCACTAAGGAGGCAGAAGGCTGCTTACCATGGACAAGCATAAAATGCCTTTTGTAGCCTGACTACCACCCATCCCCCACACACCCCATGACTGCCATTGCCTAATCTCTGTGTTTCCCTCTGCCTGCCGGCCTTTGCTCCCTTATCTGTTGATGAGGTCTCCAAAATGCCCTCCCCTGAAACCTCCCCACCTTTTCAAGTAATGTGCTCCTCTGCCTACAGCATCTACTACCCTAAATTAATGTCAACATACACATTCAGAGAGTGAGCGCCTTGAGAACCAGTACTCTCTACAGAATTGTGAAAAGAGACACACGCACTGCTTGGCCCAAAGTAGGTATTCCAAAAAGTGTTTTTTGAAATAAATACAAAAGAGAGACCTGGAAAACACTAAGCTCCAGACTGTCAGGACGAGAAAGGGCCACTGAAGCCAGAGGAAAAAGGAAGGGATGACCTTCAAAGACCTAGTCAACCTTCATTATTTCTAAAATCTGGCCCTCAGCACACGTAAACCTGGGTGGCTTAAAAGAGGTCCAGCTCTGTTAACTGGAGCCCAGAAGGTGGTAAATGTCATAGCCCCAGAAAGGTCAATACCACAGACCTAGCTCAAAACCTAAAACAGCGTGGCTCAGAGCTCTGATGATCAAAAACCAGTGCCGGATGAATTTCTATTCCCTACTCTTCAAATGCTCATGTGGAGAGACTTAAGCTAAACTAACACCCTCACTTACGTCTCTACCCAGAGTGTGTGGAGAACCTCATGCTCCTCTTACCTCTGACCCAATCTCATTGGCAATGATGTTCATGAACTCAGAATCACCCTCCTTCCTACAATAAAGGACACAGAAGTGAGATCCAGGTTGGAGTGGGAGCTGGGAAAACACAGGAAGCCCAGCTCTTCCTGGTAAGGCTGGCCTCCCTGCTGTCTGTTTGACAATGTCCCAGACGCCCTGAGCAGAGAGAAAGAGCTGGCAGAGGACGTCCTCAGCCTCAGTAGTTCATAACAAGTTTTGCATTTACTTCTGTCTTCCTTAAATAGGATTCGCCCAAGTTAGCAGAGATGTTAGATGGTGAAAGAGGTAAGGAAAAGTGCTAATGAAAGTTACAGTGAAGATGTTTACGTCAAACCCAATAAATCTTGTAGGTAACACATTTCTTAGGGTCTCTCCAGCCTTGAGAATACCAGTGAGTGACCTGTCGCCCACTACACACTACATGCACAGGAGGGGCTGAGCCCTAAAGCCCAAGGCCCCCACCTCGTCTCTCACCTGTGTAATGTGACCACACCTCCCCAGTCTGGGCTCGTCCTGAGGCTGTGGGCAATGTGTACAGCCAGGTCTCTCAGCAGATTCAGGTTGTTCTGAAATGGATGCCAAAACTTAGTAGACAGGTGGAAAGGGTAACACCAGAGCACCACCTCCTCTCGGCTTTATCCTCCCCTCACTCTCCCTCTGACAAGCTACACATCCGGTTAGGCAGAGGGACAGAGTCTGGGGAGCCCATTCCAGGCACAGCCCACACCCTCTCCATCCTCCATGATCACCTTCTGCAGGAGCTTGGAGGAGTTCTGCAGCTTTTTCACTGCTTCCACGTGATCCTCTGCACCACACCTGCAAGAGAGGTCCATGGGGATCTGCCCAGCTTCCCAATTGCTTTTGGTGTCGGGGTTCATCAGCAATGACCTTCTCGAGAATGTGACTCCCTCCAGACAGAGACCTGGGGACATTCTAAGGTGGCTTCCTAGGCAATTGGAGGAGAGTATACAAAGGAATAAACCATTTTGTTTGGGATTGATTTATTATCCAAAGCGCTTTATCATTTGTGAGCATATCTCATCCCCCCAGAAACAGAATATTCTGACTGCCTTACAGGTAGGAAATCTAGGCCCCAGGGTGTCCAGATGGGAGAAACAGAAGGCAACAGAAGGGGGCATACTTCAGCAGCGCAGTCAGCGCTTTTTCAGTTCCATGACTTCTCTCCATCCACTTCAGCACCCGGTTCCCAGCCAGAAATATCAAGTTGGTTTTGTTCTTTTTGCCCTTCTCAGTGCCCAGAATTTTAATGACCTACATGAGACAAGGAGGTAACACACACACACATGCAGAAACTGCACTGGGTGCTGGACCCCAGAGTAGGAGATACCAAGACTGCCCCCCCAGGCTCAGAAGCAATAAAGGAGCAATTTCGCTCAGCTCCTTTATCATCCCATCTATCACTCCCAGCCCTGTTGTGATCCCCCACTCTCCCGATGTCCTCTCTCCCAACCATTTAAAAGCCCTTCCTCACCTACCTGAAGGTCACTGAGATTGCTCACATGGGTGCCACAACACATGTTGGAATCAACACTCTCGATGGTGACAACTCGAATGGGCCCAGCGTGATCATCGGGCAAACCACGGCCCCTCACCTGGTACACAGGGGAGGGGGAAGGGCTGTCTGAATTTTGATGAGGAACCTTCAGAGGGCCATTCTACAGAAGCCACCCCACCAGTTCTCCACTCACCTGCTCCACCTCAGGATCATCCAGGCTCAGTTCCCGCACCTTCACGGGCAGGCGATCTCTGATTTTTTCATTGACACTCTGCTCAATGGCAGCTACTTGCTCTGCAGTCAGAGAGGGTCTGTCCAGCTCAATCACACTCCGGAGTCGCCCTAACTCCCTGTCAGAAGAAGGAGAATAGCCACAGGATGCTGACGACGACAACAACAATATCAGAAAGTTTACGGTTTACAAAGAATGTTCATGTAAATTATCTTATTCAATCCTCACAAAAACCCTGCAAGGTAACATTTCCATCTTACAGATGAGGGGTAGTAAGGAACGTGATCTAAGTCACACAGCCAGGATTCACCCTAGGTCTTTGGGTCCCAAATTCCATGTTTTTTCCGAAGAAAAGGCAGATGTTTTTTCTCATCCTCGTGTTTCCTCTCAGAAACACTAGGTCATCTACCACCCTGTCTTCAAGGGGACAAGAGAACTCAGCATATTTTGAACACTGCCCTTTCTTTTATCCTCCTACTTGCTGACCCATTACTGGAAAATAAACTGATAGTCAGGGACCATGCCCTACAATTAGTCTTAAACCTCCTGCTCACCATGATGTTGTCTTCAGCCCAAACAGATGATCAGCAATTGCTGTGATGAGATGCTGCCCTAAACAGAAAGAGAGACAGAAGAGTGAGAAGCCGAGACAGCCACATACTCCCACGATACCATCCCAAAATTTTCCTTGTCAAAGATCTGCCAGACACTAAGTAATAAATACTCTTGAGATACTTCATTGAAACTGTCCTCATGAGAATTCTGCAAGAGGCTTTATGATGCCATTCGCAAATAAGGAAATTGAGGCCTATAACTTGGCAAATAACTTGCCAAGGTAACGTAGCTCATTAGAAGGATTTCAACTCAAGTTTTAACGTGCCGCATTCATTCAACAAATATTTGTCAAGTGCATACCAAATGTAAAGCACTGGGTTTGGCATTAAAGATATAGCATTATCCCTGATTGATGACAGTGAGGAAGAGGAAGAAGAGGAAAAGAAGGGATTAATAGTGAGGGCAAAGGGAACAACATAGCCAAAGGCCTTAAAGGAAAAAAGAAACAGGATGTGTTTAAGGAATTGAGAAGGCCCACAGGGCCAGAATGCAGAGAGCAAGACGGAGGGCCACCAACTAGGGATGGAGCGGCAGAAAAGCACCAGCCCAGTTAGGGCTTGGGGTCATGATAAGTTTGGCTTTTCCATGAACTACAGGAATCCTCTGAAAAGCTTTAAGCAGGAAAAGTGACATGATCAGATATTTATTTTTGAAAGATTATTCTGGCTGCTTTGCGAAGAATGAGCTGCAAAAAAGCAAGACTGAATGTGGAGACTAGCCGGGAGCTTACTACAGAGGTCTGGGGAAGGACAATGAAAGCATCGACAGTGGGAAGAAGTAGAGAAGTACTCAGAAAGTAAACCGATAAACTCAGTAACTGATGGGCTATCCCCAAAGAGGATTTCAGCAACTGGGTGGATATTGATGCCATGAGCCAAACATAGAGGATGCAAACAGAAGACCAGGTCTGGGGAAGGAAGTGGCTTTTTCATTTTAAACATTTTGAATTTTAAAAGTATATAAGACATCCTAATAAAGATACCAAGTGGGAAGTTAGTTGATTATAGTCAAATCCAGCAGTTATTCTAATACTTTTAACTGTTCATATCGCTTTTATAACATTTATCACATCTTGCCTCAATCAGCGCTGATTCTGAATGTCTGTCTCTTCCAAAAGGATCCAAGAGGATCCAAACCATATCTCTGTGACATCCCCACACACAACTGCCCCTCCTGTACATCCCCTATACCACCCACCTACCTGAATGCTGCTGCATGTGGTCAAACCTCCGCTCCCAGTCCACCCGGACCTGGACCTCAGTCCCAGGGGTCAGGGGTGTTTGCGTGAAATGATCGGCCTGGGTTCCACGTCGGGTCACTCTCAGCACAGAGATGTCATTGATTGTACCACGGTCATCAGGCTGGGGAAAGAAGCAAAGATCATCAGTGGTGGGAGGCAGGGCTCACCCTAACTTCTAGATACAAAGACCCTCCAGAGAAAGCGTGTGAGAAACATACCCAGATTTTGAGATTCCCTAAGGAAGAAAAGGCTATACCAAGTGACCTAAGGGAAGCAAGGGGGTAAGCCACTTTGTTCCATTAGGGGGACTGTCTCTGTCCTCTTCATTCTGAATACCTACGTATTTGTCCTTCAGAACAGAATAACAGAATTAAAATAAAGATTTTAACTACAGCAATAAAGATTTTAGTAAAACCCAAAGAACCTTAATTCTCACTTTCATTCCCTTAGTTTAGATTCCTATCTTTCGATAGTTTTTAAAATGATCTGAAATTTCCTCCCTCCCTCCACTTCATCCTCTGACTGGTACTGAAATTAGATTAAAATTTTTCATTCATTCAAAAAAAAAGATCAAGTGCCAAGACTTGATATTTTTTTATCAAGTCTAACAAAATGCTATGCCACCTAAGAATACAATGTAAACAAGACATGATCCGTAACAGAACTTCAGAGTCTGGAGAATACAGACATGCAAACAAGTAGCTGCAATATGATCTACTGCATGCCACAACATGAAAAGTATTGTTCCAGAGGAGCTCAAAGGAAGGAGACCTAACAGTCTCGGGGAATGATGGAAGACTTCCTGAAAGAAGTGATGCATAAAATGAGACATGGTTTTCTGATCTGCAGAAAATCCATGCTGGAAAAATCACTCTAGTAATGATTACACTGAAATGAAATTGAAACTTTTCACTATCAAGTTTACTGAACATGTTCTCTCACATCATTGATTTGCCTAAATACCCTCCATGGCTCCATGAAGCCCACATACCTCAACACATCCTTAAAGGCCCTCTGAACTGGCCCCGACTTACCTTCCCCTGGTCGTCTCTAGCCTGTCATTAACACACACCAGACCTCAACTATATCCAACTATTTGCACTTAACTAGACTTGTCAGATTCTTTCAGGCTTCCCTGCCTTCGTTTGTGCTATTATCACTGCTGGAAAAAACTTTCCCATAATGCCCACTTTTGGGTGTCATTATCCTCCTTCCCCCTGTTCACATTGGACCCCGTCCATACACCACCGCAGCAATGATGAGTCCTCTCTGCTGTGATCCCCCAGGGGAACCTTTTTCAGTCCTTGAAAAACACTTAAGCTAATTCCTACCTCCTGCTTTTGCACTTGCTATTCCTGCTGCCTAGAATATTTTCCCTCCCCCACTAGCAGTACCAGACCATTACAATGGCTTACGCCTCACTTCCCTTAGGTCTTTACTGAAATAACTGACCCCCTACCTAGGAGAACATCCCATCACTCTCTTTCTCTCAAGTATTAATTTTACAGAACTTATATATGGCATAATAATTACAGCTGTATCCTCCGATGAATATTCTATGTATGTGGAGAAACTGTCATGTTCACCCCTATCCTCAGAGCTTGAAATCTGTACTCAGTATATGTTATGGCTAGATAAGTATTTGTCGATAAACATTCCTAGAAGTCTACAGCCATGCCACCCTGAACACGCTCAATCCTGTCGGATCTCAGAAGCTAAGCAACGTCAGGCCTCGTTGGTAGTGGGATGGGAGACCACCGAGGAACACCGGGTGCTGTAGGAGTTAAAAAATAAATAAAAAATAAATAAATAAATAAATAAAACATCTGTTGAATGAACGAATGAACGGAACTGAATTAACTTCCCCCCGTTTGCACCACGCCTGGCACGGAGGGGCAGGAGGGCATCCTCCACCTGGGCACAAAGGAACGGGAAGCGTCCTGGGAGCGGGGGGAGGCAGGGACGGGCAGGTACCTGGCCCCCGCCCTCAGGGAAGAGCAGCGTGTCCTCCAGCACCACGTGGAACCCGCTCAGCACCTCCTTCTGGCCATTGCTTCCCTCGGTCTGCAGCTGGGCGGGACGGCAGGACAGCACGGTGGTGGCGAGCTGGACACGCAGGGGCGAGACGGACGGTGAGCCCGGACTCCAGCCCCCCCTGCCCCCCGCCCCGGCGGCACCCGCCTCGGCTCCCCCCCACGCCGCGCCCGCCCGGCCGCACCTGCCGCGCGTAGCTGTCCCGCTGACACTGGAACGCCATCGCCGGACACTAAAATAAATAAATAAAACGAGAAAAAACAAGAGTCAACGCCCCGGGGCGACGGCGGCCGGCAAGGGACAGGCGCAGCGCGGGGCGTCCCTGCGCAGGGGCGGGAGGACGGGTGCGGGGCGCGGCTAGGGCGGGCTTGTTGGACGGGCCATTTGCAGCCGTTCACCACCGTCTGAAGGGTTTGAAAGGGACCCCGAATAAAAGGGCCAGAATGCGAAACGAGACACGGCACGACACAGCGCCCTCACCCGGTCAGCGCCCTGACTGGGCCTAGGGGTGGGCGCAACCCGGGCCGCGGGGCCCCCGCGGGGCGGAGCCGCGGGCCGGGCCGGACCGATGCCCAGCGGTGCCCCGGGGAGATGCCACGCGGAGCACGTGCGCCAGTGGTTTGTTTAAATCGACATATCCCGAGTACTGATTTTGTCAGCTAATGGGCGTTTAAAGATAAGTGAGGTTTTTTCCTATGAGATTTTCAACACCTGGTGTGTATTTTCCACTCACGTCCCAGGGCGGACTAACCGCACGGCAGGGACCTCCGCACTGGGGCTGCTCAGTGGGACAGCGGAGGTAAGCGGTCAACGGGCATGAAACGGCCGTGGGTGCCTCACATTTTTAACGGATTAAAAGTTGAAATTAACGTCCTGCGCCTATAAATCAACTAGTAACAACTTGAAGGTTCCAGATGTTTCAGAATTTAGGATTTTTCAGGTTTTAGGCAGTAATGTAGGAGCACACTCCATGTGATATGTAACGCGCTCCATCTGGAACTTTGGAGCAAGATCATGTAATCAAACCCATTAATATTTTCTTTTTTCTTTCTTTTTTTTTTTTTTTGAGAATACTGTGCCTTTACTGGCTACTTGAGGGGGATGAAGGAGGAGGAGGAAGTGGCCCCAACACCAGACCAAAAGTGCTTCAAATGCCAAGATATAAATACACTAAATAGAATAAACAAAGACTAAATAGCATCACATCATTCTAGGTCATGTTTTGCTGTCAAATGAGTTTGAGTATAAAATTTTTTTTAAGAAAGTTTTCAGAACTTCTTGTTTTTCAGAATTATGGATAACGGAACATATGCTATACAAGTTCAAATCCTAACTTTGCCACTTATTGTGACCTATTTGATCAAGTATCAAAAGAAAAGACTTAAATATTTTATAGGGTGATAGAAGATTCAAAAACTTTAATAAAATAATATACAAATAATAAATTGTAAAGCATGATACAAATATAGCTTCATATTATCAGTTTTTTTTTTAAGTTAAAGGGCTAATGTCAACAGCAAGATTGGTAAAAGACATAGACACAGCACATTAAAAGAAATGCAAATCACTCATAAAAATAAACAATGAGATAATTAAAAGCAAATTAAACCAGGTACAATTTTGTATCTTGGCAAATATATAAAAAGTTCTAGAAGTCTATGGCCATGCTATCCTGAACCAGCCCAATCCCGTCTGATTTCAGAAGCTAAAGAGGTTAGTACTTGGATAGGAGACCACCTAGGAAGAGTAGGTGCTATAGGCGTAAAAAATTTAAAAATTAGGGATTGTAAACTAACAAGGTCCTTGCAGTCTGTGAGGTCAACCAAGGGTTGCCTTACCTAAAAAAAATTTTTTTAGATAAAAATAAATAAAAGTTTCTAGAAAATGAAGCAAAGTCTGGGCATTACAATTTAAGTCAAGTTAAAGTACAATTAGGCACTCGAAAAATATGTGGATGAGTAGAGTAGCTGATGAATGGAGGACTAAACAGAAAAAGGTATAAACTAATGTAACAATTAGCTTTAAAACTATAAGGGATTTCTTGAGTGTACAGGAAGCTGACTTGAGTTTCTGGCTGGTTCTAGGATTGGCAGTATTAGCCAAATAGTGAAAGGCTGGTTTCTACTCTGAGAAATCAGAGCATGATCTATACATGGGAAAGTCCCCCAGCTTGGTTAAAAGCCAGCTCCCAACATCTTCCAGTCCCAAATGAGGACTGGGATCTCTGACACCCACCCCCCTCTTTGAGAGGAAATATTGAGGAAGAAGAGGTATACTTCCAGGAAGAAGTACAAGAAGGAAAGAGACAGAGACCAGTTTCTAGGAATTTATTATAATCTATACGCTGCTTCTTTAGCTTTTGTTCTGCCACATATGCACACATGCTCAAATACTCAACAGAGCCCTGATGAATGGCCCAAACACAGAGATTACAGGCAATTAGTAGGAAATCAGAAGGCCCCCTGCCCAGTCTACTCCCCTCCTATCTTGCCATCTGATGCAGCAGCCATAGTCAAGGGCATTGAGTAGGTTCCTGGTAAATCTCTGTGGATAATGATGATGACATGGAACCTGGGGGGTGAGGGGCGGGGGCAGGATTAGTCTAGAAAGAAGAAATAAAGCATAAAGAAGGACCCTTAATTAAAAGGAACTAGGAAAGTTCAGAGATCTCAAGAGACCCTGAAGCACAGCCAAAGAGCTGACGAAGGCCTAGGCCCTAGTTTGTCAAAGTGACTGGAAGATAGCCACAGCTTCCTCCCCAGTTCTGCTTCACGTAAATTAATTACTTGTTGCATCTCCATGGTCAGAATCATCCTAGGGGGGAAAAAAGATAAAAGCACCTGTAAAGTCTGCAACAGATGAACATTTGTGTTTACAAACACTGCTTACTTCCTCTTGTTCTCCAAGTTTTCCTTCATGATTATCTGAGTCACATAACTTTTGGGGAGGCTAATACAGAAGGATTTAAACTTTGTAAAATAAAATAAACCACTGTGTCATGCATTATTTAGTTTCAGAATTTCAACTGATGCTCCTGCTCCTTACAGCTGTAAAGATAGTTAACAGGGCCAGGTCTGCCCCAAGATGGAGAAGTAGAGGGGAAGATGGAAGTGAGGACGGTCTTGCTGGGGTTTTCCAAAGCCTGGAGAAGAACATTCGACCACTTGTGTCAAATTCAGATTTGGCTAACATGCACTGAGAACTACTGTGTGCTAGGGACTGAGACAGAAGCTTTCTAGTACCTTATTTTTAAAAACTAAAAGGAAACTGCAGTGTTGAGGGGCAGGCTTCACTTACATCCAGGTCATCCATGGCAGGGGGAGGTCTCTTGGTGCTGACCTTCTTCAGAAGCTAGTGGGAAGAGAAAAGTAGTCACAAGAGAAGAAAAAGGGTGAGGGGAGAGCAAACTGCATACTGAGGAACCACAGAATGGTCCCAGCCAGAAATTCACACTATCTTCCAAGCCCCTAACACATCACTGGAATGAATTGGAGAAAAGTAAATTGGTCCCCTTTTTAAAGTAAATTTAAACACACACAGAGCACCCCATTACTAATCCAGGTTGGGGTCTGCTAGTGTTCTTGTAACTCAAACAATAGTAGCTGAAATTCTGAACCCAAATAACAATGGCAGGGTGCAATTTATTGGGAACTTGCAATGTGAATTTTTATGGTGCTTAGTTTAAGCTTCCTATGAAGTTGGTCTGGCTCAAGAAAACACACACCCACACAGAAAATAGAATAGAGAACAAAAATTACAGAAAAGCAGGAAAAGGTTTTCTGAAACTTTTTCAGAACACAAGCTCTACTCTGTAAATAATGAGTGAATCTATGTATACAATTCACTAATAGAATATTCATTTCTCCCATCCCTACTAAATATTACATAAAATACATAAAGACTATCAGCACTGATGAGCAGCTGCATGGGCAGCTTATATATTTCTGCTTAGCCCTGATGACAATCCTCCAGAGAAATGTGTGCAGAGACACAGAGAATGATCAAGATGGGCAGAAAATGTCATTACCTCTGCATAATGTTCCACCTGAGCCAGCTCCACCTCTTCGTCCCCTTCCCAGTCTCTCCAATTATCAAAGTCCACAGACAACCACACCGGCTGCAAGAGAAAGCTTGAGAGTCACAAGCCAGGAAGGCAGCAACTGAAGTGCATAGAAGAGTGTGAGTACATTCATAGGACATGGTTGGGGGAAAGAAGGTCAATGGGGGTACAGGCTTCCCAACAGCACCCCTTTGACTAACTCCCCTCTAGGTTCCATGTCATCATCATTATTCACAGAGATTTGCTGGGAAACTACTAAATGCCAAGCACAATGCCAGGAATTATAGGGGATGGAAAAGCATAGAAATTCTGCCCTCTGGGAAAAAAATGAGTAGGGAGATACATCTGGAAATATAACTGTGTCTTAAAGCATCATAGGGTCAACCAAGCAAGACATGAAGTCAGAAACAACCCTTCAAGATCATTGTTCCAAGTTCCCACACTGAGACAGGGAAAGAAATTATTCACTCATTCATTTAACAGATGTTTATGGGCCAGACTCTGAGTTTGGCACTGGGATTATAAAAATGCTCAATACGTAGTCCCAGCCATCGAAAAGTAATTGCAAGAGGGAAATGTATATAAATTGCTATAATACAGTGTGGAAAGTGTGGTGGTAGGTTATGTAGAGGATATTTTGAGAACCTAGCCTTCTTGAAGTAGTAGGACCTTAAAGGATGAGTAGAGGTTAGGTGGGAGAAAGTAGTGGGGATAGAGGCTCTTCAGGTAGAAGGTACAGCTTGAGCAAAGGTACAGAGTTGAGAAATAGCCTGATATGTGCAAAAGAGGTGCAAGCAGTTTGCTGTGGCTGGAACATGAAGTTTGAGGCAGAGAATAATGAGATATAATGCTGCAGAGAAAGGAATAGCCATGACATGTACTGATATCTCGTGCTTGGACTTAAACCCAAAGGGTAGAGGTTACAAGCTCAAATTCTTGAAGGAGTCAGGGAGATAATGAAAAGGAATAAAGTGAGGTGCACCACATGCCCCATTTAAAGTTCCAGCTCTTAGCATTTGGAAATTTAGACCAGTGTGGCCAGAGTCTTCATTTTCTGAGAGAATCTGATAATCTGAATTTTAAGGTGAAATCTCCACATTTTATATGTCAGCAACTGATAAAAAAAAAATTCTAAATGTCACCAATCAAAATAATTTTTAACACTGTGAAGACTGCTGAAACAAATTTGAGAGCCAGATCCAATTAGCAAGCAGCCAATTTTCAACCTGTAGAAGAAGAAGCCATTGGAGGATATTAAGAGGGTGGGGGAAATGACAGGGTCAAATGTGTGGTTTAGTCAGACCATGCTGGGAGAAACATATTAGATGGATGGGGATGGCAAATACACAACAAACTCAACCAGTGATGGATGAGGCCTGAATTAGGAAGAGATGAAGTAATGCATTCGATACTATTTAGAAGGTCAAACATTCAAGACCTGGTGAGAGGTTAAATGTTGATTGGAAAGGAAGCAAAGGTGATTTCCAGACCTAACCTGGATACTTGGGTACATGAATAGAGAGCACAGGAGAAAGAGCAGGCCAGTCCCTACCTTGATATCCTCCTTGGTAAGCCGGGGCCAAGCCACCTTTTCCTTCCATTTCCTCACAAAGCAAGTAATGGAGCGGCCAGAGCGCTTATCCTGGGAGTCCTGCCAGATAGAAAACCTCATTCGCAGGGTCTGAGGTTTAAAGTGAATCTCCCATTTCCCAGGCAGCCTTCCCATCCAGACCTTTCAGAACCACCCCACCCTTACCTTGGAGTTCACTTTGGCATAGAACTCAATCTCATTGTACAACTCCACTCCATCTGCATTCTTGCAGCTGAGGAAGAAATGCAGCTGAGATGCAGGAGGCTGAGTGTGGGGACATTAGGAGAAGGGAGTTTTCCGGGAAGCCAGGTCTTTCAGAGGGGGGTGCATTACCTAAACACAATGCGGTGGTCTTCAAGGAGCACATGGACGTCAGTGCTGTCCTCAACACAAAACTCCATGAACACATACTTGGGCCTGTCGTACCACAGGGTCCGGGCATGCTGCCTGAAGAGGAGTTGAGGCGGGGCTTCATAGGAGTGGGAGAGGGAAGACTGAGGGCATTTGAGAAAGATGGGAGGAGGGGAAATTGCAGCCCTGTCAAAGCGGAGCTAAATGAGACAGAAGCGGGTGGAAGGGGAGTGACTGGAGTGGGTGTGCGTGGTGAACCTGGGGACAACGAAAGTGTGAGAACAGAGAGGTAGGGAGTTATGGAGAACATCGAGGTCACACACTGCCCCTCGGCACCCCAAAGTTACAGATACCTGGGGTCTGTGGTTCCCATGGTACCTCGCAGAACTTGGAGCGCCCAGAAAATGTGGGACAAGAAATCTCCACGGAAAAGGGCGGCCGGAAACACTCACCGTGCCATGGCGGCTCCTGCTGCCGGGTGGCATTTGGAGTCCGAGGCAAGGGCTGCTATCTTTAGATCCTGGGGACGCCCCCAGCAGCTGCCTCTCCTTATATGGCTGGGGAAAGGGTTCAGAGGCAAGTGGGAGACGGCCCCTACAGTCAAGGGGGCCGCAGTCGGGGGAGACACTGTGGGAGAGCATAATCCCTGCAGCCCTTCAGTTCTTGGGGTCTCCAGAAATGTACAGATTCGGAAGGGATGAGCCACCCACTGGGACCAGGGCCACGGCCACACTGCACTTGATCCCCACGGAATGACTACCCGGCTTCATTCACCTGTCCCTCCAGCGCTTAGTAACCTCAGCGCCTGATGCACACCACAGTGAGACGCTCCGTAAAAAACTGATTCGCCCGAATTAAATCCCCTGGGAAGGCCCGCCCCGGGTGACGTCTGCACCGCGGGGACGTCTGCAGCTCGGTGACGTCAGAGTCCGGCCCCCACCCCGGCTCCTCGGGGTTCCCCGGAAGCGCGCCGTTGCCATGGCAGCGAGGGGGCGTGGCGGACTGCGGCAGCGCTTCCGGGAAAATGGCGGCTGTCGGAGCAGCTGCGGAGCCGCCAACGGTGGTGGCGGCCGCTGGACTAAAGGCGAAGAGCGAAGAGGAGGAAGAGGAGGAGTCGCTGCCACCGCTCGAGGCGGTGCGCTGGGCCCCGGTGGGGGCCGTGGCGGAGGCCGGGCCCGGGGCCGCGGCCTTCTCAGAGGCGGCGGCGGCCGAGGAGCCCGGCCCGACCCCGGGCTCCCCGCCCGACTCGCCCGGCCGGACGCTGCGGCGGCTGCGGGCCGAGCGGCGGCGGCTGGACTCGGCGCTGCTCGCGCTGTCCTCGCACTTCGCTCAGGTTCAGTTCCGCTTGCGCCAGGTGGTGCGCGGGGCGCCGGCGGAGCAGCAGCGCCTGCTGCGCGAGCTCGAGGACTTCGCCTTCCGCGGCTGCCCGCACGTCCTGGGCTGTGGGGGGCCCGAGGACACCGCCGGCGACGAGGCGGACGGGCTGCTGGCGATCCAGCCGCGGTGGCGGGGCGAGGAGCCGGTGAGCCGCGGGGGCGAGGCCCGGAGGGATAAGGGAGTGGGAGGGGGCTGGGGGGGTGACGCTGCGGAGGAGAAGGAAGGGGGCTGCAATGAGAAGCCGACCGTTCCTGCGTCCCCGACCGAGACTGACACAAGGGCGCGGGGCCCGCCAGGAGGGCCGGAACCTGGTTGTGAGAGGTGTCCGGTGCGATGACAGGAAGGGCAGAGGAGCAGTGAGCGAAGGTAGTAGTCCGAGGGCAACAGAACGAGCAACCGAAGCAATGCTGCTCTCGCTCACTTTGCTGTCACTTTGCTGGTACCTTTGCTGATAGGGTGACCCCCTGTTGTAGCCGCCAGCCCCCGAAAGACACGGACCACCCGAAATCAGTGAGCTATAGGAAACACACTCTTTATTCAGCCAGCTGGGCCTGCCAGGGCTACGCAGACCCCAAATTAAGCAGCCCCGAAATGTCGAGGTCCAGGGGTTTTAAGCCCCAAATCCCATTCTTCATTCTGTCTGAACACAAAGGTCTGTTTTTCTTCTGTTCACTACCTGTCAACCCACAGGTTGGGTGTGCAAGCGGGGGTGCAGAAGCAAAAAACTTATTGTTAGAATGTTATGTCCTTATGGGTGATAGCCTATGTTCCCATGGCAGTAGTTAAACAGTAATTTCCAGCAAGTGATAAATTTCAAGCAGTCATTTTCCAGCCACCACTCCCCGACCCTGTGGATGGGGAAAATTGGCTAGTGAAGGGCAAGTGAATTGGAATCCATGAAATTTTAGATCTACTCTCGGCCCCTGCTTTCCTGGAATCTAGAGAATCGTTAATCTTTAGACTCTTGTCTGAGTGAGAGCTCTGGTGAACAGCAAATTGAAAGGAACACAATTCCTGATTTTATGAATTTCCTAATTATAGTATTGTATAACTCCTTCCCCATCCTGCTTAATAACTAGGTATTCTAAATGAGGTCCCTTTGGTAACAGACATGATCCATTCACGTAGCCTACCCCAAGAAGTTATGAGAATCTGTACACCACACCCAGTGAATGTTTTCTTACAGTCTTTGAATGTTTTCGTGCACTCTCTGGAAGTGCACAGTTGTACATAGGTGTTGAAGAGACTCACCATCTTTTCTCCACCTTTTTATTCAAGTTACAATCTAAATGTGGCTTTCTTCCCACTTAAGTTGGTTTAAACCAATTAGACTTATCAGTAACAGATACTGAAATGTTTATTTTAATCTGAAATGTTGTATTTACTGTTCCACCCTTCTCTTCACGTACCCACAGCTCCTCAAGGAGCAGGCCATACATTTAAGGAATAGAAAGGATAGAAAGAATTATTGTGGCCAGGCCCTGTTCAGGGGTGAGGAGCACCAAAGGTTCCCTGTGGATGTGTTGCTCTTTTGGTTGTTCATTTCACTTTTAGAGACAGTACAGCAAAAGAAAGGAAGGAAGGAAGGAAGGAAGGAAGGAAGGAAGGAAGGAAGGAAGGAAGGAAGGAAGGAAAGAAGGAAAGAAAGAAGGAAAGAAAGAAAGAAAGAAAGAAAGAAAGAAAGAAAGAAAGGAAAGAAAGGAAGGAAAGAAAGGAAGGAAAGAAAGGAAGGAAAGAAAGGAAGGAAAGAAAGGAAGGAAAGAAAGGAAGGAAAGAAAGGAAGGAAAGAAAGGAAGGAAAGAAAGAAAGGAAAGAAAGAAAGGAAAGAAAGAAAGGAAAGAAAGAAAGGAAGAAAGAAAGGAAGAAAGAAAGGAAGAAAGAAAAAGAAAGAAAGAAAGAAAGAAAGAAAGAAAGAAAGAAAGAAAGAAAGAAAGAAAGAAAAAAAGTGTAGTGCTCAAAAATACCTAACAAGCAGCCATAATCTTGTGTGTATATATTGAGACATGAACAGAGAGTGCCAAAGTGGAGGGTATGTGTGAACCAAATGATTTACTTATCAGTCCCAGATATTTTTAAACCAGTATTTTATTCCACTTCATACTGGAAATTATTTTTATTTCCTGCCTTTCACTGGAACTCATCATTCTGACCTGTTAAACTTCTTCGCTCACACTCCAGTAAACACCATACTAGAACTACCATGGCAAGGGACAAGAGTTCAGCAGACATTCTCCTGCAACTGGAATCACGATTTATGACTGGTTTCTTTCTTCCTTGGCTTCATAAAATTGGGATACAATGAAAACACAAAGTTTATCTAGTTCTTGCTCCTTGGGCTGGTTAGACAGCTTCCTCCAGAGTTCATTATAGCATCCCCCCTTATCCAAGGGGAATATAATCCAAGGCCCCCAATGGATGCCCGATATCTTGGATAATATCAAACTTATATACTACTTTTTTTCCTATACTTACATACCTATGTTAAAGTTTAATTTATAAATTAGAAACAATAAGAGAGTAACAACAATAACTAATAATAAAATAGGACAAGTATAACAATATACTATAATAAAAGTTATGTGAATGTCTTTGAACCATTAGTAAGTAAAATAAGGGTTACCTGAACACAAGCACTACAATACTGCAATAATCAATCTGATAACCACAATGACTACTAAGTAACTATATGCAGGTGGTGCATATAGTGTGGATACCTGGGTACTCTAGACAAAGGAGTGATTCAGACCCACAGAATGGTGCACAATTTAAAATGTATGAATTGTTTATTTCTGGAATTTTCTATTTAATATTTTTGGACCTCAGTTGACCACAGGCGACTAAAACCACAAAAAGCGAAACCACAGATAAGGGTGGACTATGAATTCGGAATGTTATTTTCTACCAGATTCAGTTCAGTAACAGACAACAAATATGTCTTGAGAACTAGGTACCATGTGAGGCCTTTAGGGTACAAAGTCAAGGCATTCATAGACTGGGGGAGATAGAATCCTAGTCAAATAACATGAGCTAAAGTAGAAGTGTGTACAAAACTCAGAGGGGGAAATGATGCCTGGGGAACTCGAGGAAACCTTTTAAAGGATAGCTAGGCCTCTTGGGGGAGAGGCATAGCTTTCTAAGGATAACTACAACACTCAGAAAAGATTGGGGGTGGGGGAGGTATCCTGAGAGAAGGCTTCTTTCATGTTGAATAAAGCTAAAGCAAGAGAATTGCTTTTTAAATAGCTCGAACAGAAAGTTAATTTGTTTTTCATCTGTTCTCTTTCATACCTTACTTCTGGAGGGCTTGGTAAGTACCATTTTAAGGTTAAATTTAATATCCTATAGGCTTCTAGTTTAAAATGCAGTCTTGCACATGCATGATTTGCTGGGTTTGCTTTGCTTTGTTTTTGATACTCAAGAAAGGCCTAGAAGAACCAGTTTAAATGCGGAAACTACCTGGTGGCCAACCGTGAGAAAAGTAGTCACTGCTCAGGGAAACTTACCAGACATTTTTTTTTAAACACTCTTACCTTCTCACCCCCATTATTTGACTTTGTTTGTTTGTTTGTTTGTTTTCACTTCCCCAGGCATCTGAACTTATTCTTTTGACTTTGCAGAAGTCTATAATATGTTGGAGGGGCTTCAAACCTTTGAAAACCTGTTTTGAGTTATAAAGCCTTTGTCTACACTCTTCTCTCCAGATTCTCTTAAAAAATTGGCTGCAGAAAATATTCAGGAGTTGTTCTGTGGTAATTGGCTGTGGAGGACAGCATGTCTAATTCCTGAGAGGGTGTCTTGGCTAAGATAAATTGTCTCAATCCTAACTAGACCTTTGAGGAAAAAAGAAACAGTCTCAACAAAAGGCCCCATTGTGTTCATATCCTATTTCCAATGAGGGATAAATACTTTCTTAAAGAAAACACAGATTTAATAAATTGCCCTGGATGAAATAATTACTCATTTACTTATAAATTCCATATTTCATCTGGATTGTTTGGAAACATTTTATATTTTACTAGTCATTGTTGGCTTGAGAGGATTCTGAATGTTCTCTGAATTTTCTTTTTCCTATGAAATAAACCTAAGTATTTTCTCATCTTAGAGTGAGCAGGAGAAACGGGAACGTCTGGAAACCCAAAGAGAGAAGCAAAAGGAACTGATACTGCAGCTGAAAACCCAGCTAGATGACCTGGAAACCTTTGCCTATCAAGAAGGCAATTATGACTCCCTCCCACAGTCCATGGTCTTAGAAAGACAGCGGGTGAGTAGACAACAGGCATCTCTACCACTACCAAAGGTTATCTTGTTCCTTTCATCGTTTACAGGACATTCTTTCCTAGCTTGCTTGCCCTTGGCCTTACTGAGAATTCCTTTGCTGGCCCAAATATAAGGGAAATTTTACTATTACAGGGACCAGTCTTGATTCACACATGGAAATACAAGTTCCAAAGATTTATAATATGATGACTGAGCTCTTTCTTTTTGGTAGTGTTAATAATAGTAGTACTATGTAACATTAACAATACAACTTTTATCTGATCATTAACAGTTCCACTTGGGCACATCATACAATTTAAATTAGCTTTTATTCCTCACAACCAGTTGGTAACTATTCTAGGAATCCAGACTGACATTAATGCTGTATTTATTTAAGCAACACCTAGATAGATAGGTAAATTTGCTGGTAGAAATACAGCTACTACATGTTTCTCCCTGAGACGTGGCTGTTTCTATGGCTGGGCTAGAGTTACATTATCTAGATTTCCTTGTTCCTAATATTATCACAAGGATATTTTGGCTTTAATGTACCTTGATGTTTTGTAAAGATTTTTTATTGGAAGAAGGGATGAGTAGGACTAGAACTAAGAAAAAGTAGGATTTATTTCCTTGAAGGCCTTGGGAGAAGCTAAGTATGAGGCTTTTGGGGTCATCAGCCACTTTGGATTATTCACACTGTTGTTCTCTTAAGTGAAACTTGCCTGGCTTGGTGGAACATTTGCAGTGAGAGGAGCGATTTCCGTCAGTGAGAAACCAAGGGTTCTTGTTACTCTCAGAGGAGAGAAAGGTCTCTCTTCGCTGTGATCAGCAATGAATTTGGAAGCTCTCTGTATCTTTGATTTCTGTTTAAGGGTAGAAGGCGTACTAGTAAAGATTCCCCTTCCTAACCCTCTCCCTGAAACTTCCAAAGGGTGTGCTCATTGCTTGTGGTTTTTATAGGTGATCATAGATGAGTTAATAAAGAAACTGGACATGAATCTGAATGAGGACATCAGTTCACTGTCCACTGAAGAGCTTCGACAGCGTGTGGATGCAGCCGTGGCTCAGATCGTCAACCCAGCCCGAGTGAAAGAACAGTTAGTTGAGCAGCTGAAAACTCAGATCCGAGACCTTGAGATGTTCATCAACTTCATCCAAGGTCAGAGGAACAGGTGGGAAGAGGAGGGTTGACAGATGTTAGGATAATTGTATGTATTCTGAGGACTAATACCCGAAAGCGCCAATCTTGATGTACTGTTTATGAGGTTTGATCAGTCAATAAGGGAGCCAGCATGGTAGAGTAGAAAGAACATGGATTTTGGAACTGGGTAGTTAAAATCCCAGCTCTGCATTTACTGGCTTCCTGTCCTTAGGCAGGTTCCTAACCTGTTTGGTCCCACTCTCCTCACTCATAAAATGATTCATGCCTTTTTTTCACTGAGCAAATATTTATTGAGCCAGCAACTATATCCCAGTCGCTGTACTACACACTTAAATAAAATATATTTGTGAAAGTTTTTTGTCATGTGGTAGGCACTAGTAAATATTATTTTTCCTTTAAAAATCTGCCATAAAAAGGCTAAATAAGTATCTCTTCTTTGTAACTTCTGATTACAGATGAAGTGGGGAGCCCATTGCAGACAGATAGTGGACATTGCGATTGCAAAGCCAATGGGAAGATAGGAAATGGCCCCACCAGAACAAGCAGCAGCAGACTACCTCCAGGAAACAGTAAACGTGAGTAAACAGATTAGGCAAATCTATAGAATCAGAAAGTAGATTAGTGGTTGCTTAGGGCTTGGGTTGGGGAGAAATTGTGAATGGGAAATGCTAATGGTACAGGGTGTTTTGGTGGGATGATGGTTACACAATTCTGTGAGTATACTAAAAAACCACTGAAATATCTACTTAAAGTGGGTGAATTCTATGGTATGTGAATGATATCTCAATATAACTGTTAATTAACCAAAAAAAGGGAAGTCCAGCAGCATCCTTAACCAAAAAAACTAAGTCCAGTGACATCCTGGGTGGCTCTGGGCTTCATGTGGAACCCATACATAACTTAGAAGCAAGACTTGATCTCAGTTTGTGGCTTGTTGAATGTACTTCTGTGTCATTGTGGCCCTAACTAATGAGCCGTTCTGTTTTCTCAACAGAAAAGGCAGAAGATGTGAAGAAAGTTCGAGAGACGGGACTGCACCTGATGCGGCGAGCACTGGCAGTGCTCCAGATCTTTGCTGTTAGTCAATTTGGTTGTGCCACGGGCCAGATCCCACAAACCCTGTGGCCAAGGGGCCAGGCTGACAGGGACTACTCTCCCTTACTGAAGAGGCTAGAGGTGTCAGTAGACAGAGTGAAGCAGTTAGCCTTAAGGCACCAGCCACATGACCACGTCATCACCTCTGCCAACCTCCAGGACCTCTCTCTGGGAGGCAAGGACGAGTTGACTACTGCTGTGCGGAAGGAGCTAACAGTGGCTGTGAGGGACCTCCTGGCCCATGGATTATATGCCACCTCACCAGGGATGAGCCTCGTCATGGCCCCCATTGCTTGTTTGCTGCCAGCCCTCTCCTCGGCCCCTGAAGCCATGCACCCCTGGGAGCTCTTTGTAAAGTACTATCATGCTAAGAACGGCCGTGCTTATGTGGAATCCCCAGCCCGGAAGCTCTCCCAGTCCTTTGCCCTGCCCATTATGGGAGGCAGTGTTGTAACTCCCAAGCAGAGCCTACTGACAGCCATCCACATGGTGCTGACAGAGCACGACCCTTTTAAGCGCAGTGCAGACTCAGAGTTGAAGGCCTTGGTGTGCATGGCATTGAATGAGCAGCGTCTCGTGTCTTGGGTGAACCTCATCTGCAAGTCAGGGTCACTCATCGAGTCCCACTACCAGCCTTGGAGCTACATGGCACACACAGGCTTTGAGAGTGCCCTCAACCTGCTCAGTCGCCTCAGCAGCCTCAAGTTCAGTCTCCCTGTAGACCTTGCTGTGCGCCAGCTAAAGAACATCAAAGATGCCTTTTAATGGGAATGCCCTGGCCCTACCCCACCACCTTGCTCAGTGAGGAAAGATGGTTAGTCTTCGAGGTGTGGAAAAAGGAGTAGGAGGAAGGATTAAAGACGTTTTCCCCAGCAAAATGACTGCAGAGCCTCGTTTCCCCACCAGCGAAGCACCTCAGAAAGAAATTCTGAAGACTTTCTTGTTTAAAGATTCTTCTTTGGTGTATAACCAGTGTACACGTGGCACATAAATCAGTCATGGCACACAGTCAGTGCACCAACTCCTCATGCCATGTCTGACTTTCAGAAAACCCAGGTCGCACTAACCATTCTCTTTATGACTGTGAGTGACAATGTGAATGAGTTATTGGTCCTGGAAGACATTTGTCTTGAGGCTCCTGGTAGTCAAGTTGGGAGCCAACGTCAAGGGAGGCTATGTATATTCAATAGCTGCCTCTAAAACTAGGAATGGGAATATTCAGAGGACAGTTTTTCTAAGGGAATTAACCTCAAGGTGATTTTAATATGAGCCTTTTTTCATGTGGAGGTAAGAACTGAAATCTGTTCCTGGCAAGGTGGTCCTCTTATGGCATAGACGATGGTCTTTTGGTTTAGAGCTGGTTGTTTATAAGGAATGACAACGATTGTCTGGTACCATGTCCTCTGGCAAGTAACCTTTCCTCTCTGCACAACCCAACGAGACTCTGATAATCTCACAAGTAGATGTGTTAGAAGTATACTTCTTGAATCATTGTCACCCGAGGCAAGTGTGAATAGGAAAACTGATCAGTGACCAGCAGGCAACACCTTCCAGGGCTGTGACTCCTCTCGTCCTGGAAGCTGGATGATGGAGGAGGTCTGATCATGGGATAAGTACTCCAGAGCTGGGGAAATAAGACAGGTCACTGTGGACAGACAAGGGACTGAACACGTCATTGTAAAGCTGACTCTAGAGTGGTCCTATTTGGTTTTCAGTATTTCAGCCTTTTTAGTTGATATTTGTCATTCAGCCTGTGTACGGCTCCAGGACTGACCAAAGATGGGCAAAGCGTGTCACTTTCTGGAAAACCAGATGGGCTCCCAACACTGCTGATTCAGCATCATGTCACGTGTTAAACTGCCAGCTGCACTTTGTGTCTGCACTATTATGTAGTGCATTTTACCTTAACATTTTTAGTAACATGTTATTTAAGATGTATTGTTGATAACTCTTTAGAATTAGTTCTCCATCTGTGTGAAACAGAATAAATGTAAAATGCTGTGAAAAAAGTGATATATGTGTGATTGCTAATAAAATCCTAGTCATTTGTGTAGATGCCCCGCAAATACCTTAGAGACCCTTGGCTTTGGCTGTAGCTCTTGTCTGGCCATTATCAGGCCATCTGATCCAGATCATTTCTTTGAGCTATGTCTAGCTCCTGGCCTTTCTGCCTCTTCTCTGCCCTCTGCCCAAGATCAACTCAGCTTTGGTGGTGGTTTTTTGCCCCCTGAGTAAATTCACTAAAAAGTGCCCTGTCTCACCCAGGCCTCCAGTCCCATCCGACAGCAGCCACCACACATGCCACTTTTGGAATTGGCACTTATAAATCCATTTGTCTGGATATCATTTAGGTTGGGTGACAACTGCTATAGCCATATGGCATAGCCCTGGGTCACCCCAGTATTGTCTTTTTTAATCCTCAAAGACTAATTTGTATTAAGGTTTTGTGCTAGCATCATGGGAAGCATTTTTATATGTGTCATCGTAATTTAATTTTCAGTACTTGTAAGGCAGGACAATATTATCCCCATTTATAGTTGAGGAAACTAAACTCCAGAAAGTTGAATATTTTGTTTGCGTTTACATGATGAAAGAGCTGGGATTTTGAACTCCAATTGCCTGAATCCATATTCTAGCTAAGTCAATAGCCTATTTAATGTTACTTGTCATGTTACCTCACTGTATCATGCTGCTTCTAGATCTTTTGTTCCTCTCCCTCCTTTCTCAAAGTTAAGATCTATAGATCATATGGCTCCACTCCAGACTTGTTGGGTTGGAGATCCATCTTTAATAAGCAACCCAAGTAATTCTGATGCACACACAAGTCTGAGGGGCAACTGAATAACTGAGGCTGGTTCCGTTAGGGAGCAGATGAAAAGGGATGGATAAGATTTAAAAGACAAGGCAAAATTCACAAGATTTAGTTACTAATTTTATTTGGAGAGAGTTTGTGAGAAGAGTCCAAGGCAATTATTAGATTTCAGGGTTTGGTTTCTGTTTTTTAAGGAAGCAGCAGCAAAAGAGGCAGAAGCAGATGAGGCTGGGAAAAGACAGTGGAGGTGGAAATAGACAAGGTAGTGTGGTATGGTGGAAAGAGCACTAGGTCTGGAATGGGGAGACCTTGCTCTGCATCACCAACTCCAACTTTGCTGCTCCAGAACTATCCTCTCATCTTTGAGAGGCCAGAGTAGATGATTTCTGAGGCCCCTTTCAACTCTAAAATGTCATATTCCAAATTAAAGAAGAAAATGTTTTGACTGTAGAAATATAAGTATGTAATTAGGGTGCTGAACTGTTGTAATGGGGTCCTGATGGCTGCAAGGGAAAAAAAATGGTCCCTGGAGAGCTTCGAGAAAATTGGTTCCACAACTTGCCCAAGATCAATCCTATAGATTTTCTGATGTTCAAATGAGCAAAAATCAGTAAGATGGTTTCTCTCTCTTGAGTTTGGAAGATAAAGAACCATCTAAAAACACTCCTCCAGTGAGCGATGAGAAATAATTTCCGTTCAAAAGCCAACTAGTTCTGAGTTCAAACCTATTTGAATCCCATCTATGCTACTGATCAGGCTCCACCTCAGGTAGCATCTCAATTTCTTCATGTCTAAAAGGAAGAAAAATAGGCTCTTGACTTACCCAAAGTGCCTAGCACAAGAGTAAATGCTCAGTATGGTGACAGGGTAAACAGTATGGGCTCAGAAGGCCTGCTTGAGTCTGTGTCCCTGCTCCACCACTTACAAGCTGTAGACTTTGGGCAACGTAAATCTCTAAACCTGTTTCCTCAGCAGTATAATGGAAATAATAGTGTCTATCTCCTAGTGTTGTTATGAGGATCAAGTGAAATACGTAAACATAGTAACTAGACTTAGATAGGGTAAGCAGCTACTGTTATCACCATCCCCGTCCTTCACCACCAACGTTGCCAGTCTGTAACGTCTGTAACTAGACTCTAAATGGCAGAGGCAAGTGTCCTTCCTTACACCTAACAGTTCACACGGTGGTCACTAAAAATTGTACTATTTTGTTAACTCCTTTCAAGGCCAGAAAAGTACATTTCAAATTGTGCGCCCCTCCCAGCGTCAGAGAAAGGAACTACAGCCCAAGGGCGGCGAAGCAGCAGAGTCCAGAGCCCGAGCGCTTTCAAGCCTTGCGCTTCCCACGCTTGCTAAAGACGACTCTGTGGCCTCCGTCGATTGCTGGCGCTGCTAATAAAATCTGGTGGGAATACATGAAAGGCCAGGCCTTGCTTTCCCACACAGGCTCCCCCGCCCTCAACCCAGAGCCTGAGCACCACGCAAGAGGCGGGCGGGGCCTGAGGGGCGGGACCGGAACTGAGGTCATCGTCTTCCGGGGTGAAAGGTTAGCGGAAGTGTGGTTCTTTCCTTTCTGCTCTCGGCCCGAGTTGCTGCTGTCGGTAAGTGGAGGCTCGGGGAGGGTCTTACCATCCGCCGCCATCCGCGGCCTGGGGGTCGAGCTGCGGGGCGGCGACGGGCACCCACAGTTCCTCGCTCTGCGGCGGCTGCGTAGCGGATCGTGCCCCGGGAGCAGGGCCCGCTGGACCGGGCCGAGGCAACCGTGAGCGGAGCCTGAAGTTCCGGGCTCGCAGCCTGCGCTCGCGGCTTTCTGAGCGACCTCTTTTTCCCTGCAGAAATGGGCAAGTTTATGAAACCCGGGAAGGTAGTGTTAGTCCTGGCTGGACGCTACTCCGGACGCAAAGCAGTCATCGTGAAGGTACCCGTCTCGCGAGCTTTCATGCGGCCTTTCCCAGCAATCCGGCCGGTTTCGGAGGGCGGGCACTCCTGGAATTCAAGAACTGGTTTGGGGACGTGAACTGCAGGTGGGGGTAGGGGCGAGTGCATAAGAACGCATCTTCCACCAAAAAGGTTTTAGATAACTGGACAGTGTTTATCGAACGCTTGCTTGGACTCCGGCGGATTGTCCTTCTGCCTGCATCTTTCAGCCTCTCCAGATGTCCCTAATCTCTGGCCCCAAACAGCAGTGCTTTGGGCTGTTTTGGGGACACTGGTGAACCCCGGTTCACCTTCCCCCATCTACCTGAGACTGGTTTCCAGAATTAGGCTGCCAATTTTGGAATCCTGCCTCTACCCCTTACTAGCAGTGCAATCGTGGAGAAAGTTAAGAATTGTAAAGTTCCAAGAACAGTTGTTTGGCACACAGCAAGCACTTCATAAATGTTAACTTATTTTTAAATCTTACCCTTCCAGGAGCCTCTCCAGAATCTTCCTGGTGGGAATGAACACTGCTCTTACCCCTACTATTTTTTGGGCATCTGGCATAGCACTTGGTGTCTGCTTTGTGGGTTTTTGTTCTGTACAATAGTGGGTTTCAGAGACCTGGGGGTGAGGTTATCCCTTTTAAACATAACCCCGCCTACATCTAGCACAGGGCCTAATTGGGCCCTCAGTTGATAACAAATGTAATTCTTGCTCATTCAGAACATTGATGATGGCACCTCAGACCGCCCCTACAGCCATGCTCTGGTGGCTGGAATTGACCGCTATCCCCGCAAAGTGACAGCTGCCATGGGCAAGAAGAAAATTGCCAAGAGGTCAAAGATCAAGTCTTTTGTGAAAGTTTATAACTACAATCACCTCATGCCCACAAGGTAAGCATTTCAAGAATAGGAATAAAAGTCACTTTATTTTTTTAAACCCCTCTCTGCACTGCCGAATAAGGAGACAACCATGTTTCCATTCCAGTGTGGGGAAGAAACATTGTTTCCTTTTGTCACTTATAAAATGATTGTGGTTTCTAGTTGTACCTCTTTCATCCATCTTGGAGCCATGTTCCTATCATTTTCTGTGGTGATTGCACTAACTTGGTGGAGCAGGTTTAAAAAATCTCAAACTTGCTCTTTAACTGTCTTTCACCTGAAAATTCTTTGTGCTGAATAAAGACTTGTTTCATTTGTTTGCATCCACAGTAAACACAGACATAGGGTCTGGCCTGCCCTCTTCCATCCTTCCACGCTCAAGGATAGTTATTATAGGCTTTCACAAATGGTGAACAAATTAAAGCAAATCTCCCTCAGTTCCACTTGAACGCTGGGCCCTTTACTTTCCGGCCTTTCGGGGTATTGCACAGCACATAAACTATCTAGGTAGGAGGGTCGTAAAGAAATATAAGATTTGAAAGAATCCTGAACAATGATTAGCAAAACCCAGCAGCATGTGCCTTAAAGTTCTCTCGTGGGACTTCACATTTATATTTGGTTTGTTGACCTAAAATAGCAGAGCAGTTCCTCAGGTGTTGGGAAGTGATGAGATTGAGGCAACTAACCACCCAGGTTTTGCGCTGTTACATAATGAGACTCTGAGCCTATGTAGGCAGAACTTAAGAGCAATAATTACAATGGCTCTGAATAGAAAGCCACCTACCGTGATCAAAGTAAAGAAGGTGTAACGAAGTGATGGTTCTTAGCTAGAAAAATGAGTCAATTTATGTCACTGAGTTTGTTAATATTGGGGATTTCCAAGGAATATCATCAGGACTTTGGGACAGCTTTTGATGGTTGCCCCTGTGGAATCAGACCCTGACACCCCAGTGTCCCAAAAGGACTTGGGTGGCTCTGTGAAGGCCCTGGCAGTATACAGGCTGATGCTACCTCCCCACCATTGTCCCCAGGTACTCTGTGGATATCCCCTTGGACAAAACTGTCGTCAACAAGGATGTCTTCAGAGACCCTGCTCTGAAACGCAAGGCCCGACGGGAAGCCAAGGTCAAGTTTGAAGAGAGGTAAGTAGGCTTTGGAGGTGGGTGTTATAGTATGGTCTTACTAATTTCTCATGAAGGAAATTTTGTCTCTTTGTTCCCTTTCTCAATGGTGTTTTTTTCCCTTCTAGGTACAAGACAGGCAAGAACAAATGGTTCTTCCAGAAGCTGCGGTTCTAGATCTTTTTTGTTTCAGTCATTAAAAGTCCCAAAACTAGTCCTTTGTCTGTTGCATGTATTATTAATCTGGGAAAGGAGAACAGTCCTAAGATGAGAGACAGTGGTTGGGTGAGGGGCTGTGGGAAAATATAAAAATTAATTTTGCCTTTGTGAGACTTGCAAGGACTGCAGTCCTTGGCCTAGTAATCCTTTAATGATCTGGCTGCTCTCGATAGGTAAAGTTATCAGTACTACTGCACTGCTTCCCAAAAAGGCTATTCCTGGCATTTTTAGGTGCAGAATTTTTTGACATCCCTGGCTTCAGCTCTACATAACTAGAGAACCTGAGCCACCCCTCCCACCACCACCCCTCCTTGGACAACTAAAGGCCCCTTCGAGTGGGCACTGGCTACTTTGGACTGAGAACTACTAACCTGAAGTTCTCAAACCTTAGCACAAGTGGCTTGTCAAACCGGGGTGCCAGAGTCCCACCCTTTGACTTAGATTTAGTTGGTAAGAATTGCCAACGAGTCTGGTGATACTGGTCCTCCGATGAGGACCACACTAGATGATACTGATGTCGGTCCAGAGCAGCCATTCCTAGTGGGACCAGGGAGAGAGGTCAGTATCCAAACAGACTGGCAAGAAGGGGTGATTCTTGGAGCTTGGGATGCTTGTGACCCTGTTTTACTGATAAGACCAACTGAGCTGCTGCTAAGCTGCTAGATGAAACTAGGATTCACTCCTATATTTGCAAGCCTTGCATTTGGTACACTTCCAGGATTGGGGGAGGGAGAGGGGAATAGAAAAGGACTCAGTAAGTTACTCTTGTAAAAACCTGTGTGCTTTCATTTGTCTCCTCACAAGTATGGGACATCTCTTGAGAAACTTAAGTTTGTCAAGTCACAAATGGAAACAAATTTAAACCCTCCTTTGTCAAAAAATTCAATTTCCACTCTGCCTCAAGGCCCTAGTTCAAATAATATCCAACCAGGTTTGTTTACATGCTTCCTTTCCTAGGAGTGTGACCTTAGGCAAGTTTATATATTTCTGTGTCAGAAATTTAGAATCTTAATCTGTAAAATGGGAGGATAGAACCATACTTACAGGGTTGTGAAGACCTGAGTTTAATTCATGCAAAGCAGAACCAGTTTTGGGCAAGACACCTTTCAGTAGATGCTATTAGAATTTTGTGAACTTGGTGAAGGGGATCTATCCTGGTGCCATTTGTCATTCAATGGTTTTGTCAATGTCTGCATGTACCCGCCATCTCCTGGGCTGTAGGGAAATATCCATTAAGACAGCAGACAAAATTCTACTGATGGGCTTCTGCTGGGATTGATAAAGTGGGCACGAATGGTTGGGGCCAGAATTGAGTTTCCAGTTAATAGGGTAACTTGCCTTGAATCAGCTGGGTGAAGTCTGCCGACCAGGGAGGCTCCTCCCAGGGGCGGGGAAACCAGTTGGGGGGCGTGTGAGCATCGAAGGGCAGGGATTTCCCTGAAATGAAAGCGGAAGCAAAGAGCCAGCTCTCAGAACCGACAGAATCGCCTCTCAGGTCCTGCTGGGAGAAATCCAAGCCGCTCGGGAGAAACGAGTTTAGTCAGGGTGAGCTCTGCCACTTCGTGTCCAGTTCTGAATCCTCGGCGCTTGCCAACCAGTTCCCAGGCCCATGGCAGTGACTCAAGATGCTGTAAGTGAGGAGGAGGGTGTTGGGGGTGGAAGAAGCTGAGGAGCACTCCTCTTGGGTGGGAAACTGCAGGGCTCAACGGTTAAGCCTCTCCCTGCTCATCTCTTAGTGCTGATGAAGTCTGGGGAGAAACCTGCTGGGATTTCCTCTTCCCTATGGAGTTAGTCCCTAATTATTGCCTCAATTCTGTAACCTGCACCTCAGGAGCACGTGAATTCCTTATATGAATGTGCATTTTTCTAGGGAGAGACTTCATAGTTTTCATCAGATACCGAGGGTACTATGGCCTGAAATGTTTGAGAATTGCTCTAATGACAGTTCTAAACATTTAAGAAGTGCTCACATTCATCTGAGATCTCCCCCAACAGATTCTTTCTGCTTCCAACTGAGCTTAACCATGGGGCCCCCTTCTGGGTCAGAGGAAGAAGTGTACCGCCTCTGAGAACTGACCTTCTGCCTGTCTGCGGCGGTCCATTTCCTGACCAGTGCATGCCCCTACTCGTGCTGCACTAAGCTCTGTGAGGACTGGTTCCCAGTCTAGCCTGTTCACCTTTATTCCCCAGAGCCTGATACTACACTTGACATGCAGGAGACAATAAACAGCTGTTGAGTGAATGAATCTCACCTCTCCAGTTTTTTCAGTCTTTCCTCCCCTGATACTACCCCATTTCAAATACACTGATTTATTTCTCACTTAACCGTTTTGCATTTGCCCATCAAATATAAGAAGGAAGACCACAGGCTATCTAGAGCCGACCTGCCTAGTTCCAAATCCTGGTTCTAATTATGTGGCCCCGGGCACGTTATTAGCCTCTTTAAAGTTTACAGTCTAACCCCCATTTTGAAACCTAAAAGATGGGAACGAAAGTAGCACCTCACAAGAATATCTACCTGTAAGAATTAAACTAGATAACCTGTAAATTAATACAATAAAAACTTAGCACACTGCTTGACACATACTAAGCACTCAGGATATGTTCATTATTGTTAATATTATTGCTAACCTTTTCAGAAACCCCAGGACCATCTTGATTTACCCCTACCTCATGCCTACCTCTCAGCTAAAACCACTATTTTAAAGGGTCTTTACTTTTTAAAATGGAAGGAAGGAAGGTGGGTTCAGGAAACTTTGTTTTTTAATCACACTAAATTCATTATTAAGAGACAGCATTTATTAATAACATTTTGGTGTCTACCTGAAGTTTTTAATGTATTAATAAATATCCTTACTTATGGATAATAATGAATTAAAACTTTTTAAATCAACAGAATAGGGATTTTAATATAGTTTTAAATTGCTTTTTTATCTTATTGTGAGCATTTTTTCACGTTTTCCATTAATATGTCTTTTAATTTTTACATAACATTTTATATTTAGCTATTCTGCTGTTGGACATTTCCTTTTTGTTGTAAACAAGACTACAATAATAATCTTTGTACATGAACTTCTGACTATTTCCTTATGATAAGCAGGACTGGCTTTTTGTTGCTCAGTGTCAGTGGTCATTCTCATTCTTCATTGAAGCTGGCTTGTTAGCAGCATTTGGCAAGAGCTGCTGGCTCCTCCTCCTTGAAACTCCTTCGTTCTTCACACCTTCCCTCTCCCTCTGGTTTCACTAGCCACTCCTCTGTACCTCCTTGTTCCCCCAACCTTAGTGTTGGATGCCCCAGAAATCAGCTCTTGGACCTCTTTTATATCTACACCCATCCCCTTGTTCTCATTTAGTTTTGTGACTTTAAATCTCTCTGCATGGGTAATTCCCAAATTTATACCGTTAGCCTGAATCTCTTCCCTGAATGCTAGATCAGATCGGTAGGGACAACTGCCACTATACATCTCTGCTGGGATGTCAGATGGGCACTCTACACTTAACATGTTCAAAATAGCCCCCTAACTTTCTACCCCAAATCTCTTCCAGCCACAGTATTCCCCATTTCAGCAAATGTCTCTCCTTCCCTCCAGTTTCTCAGATCAAAAAGCTTAGCATCGTCCCAGACTCCTTTCTTCTATACCCTATTTCCAATTCAGTAGCAACTTTAGTCGATCTAGACTCTTGACTGCTCCTCACAACTTCCAATGCTGCCAAGTGGTCCAAGCCAACAACATCATTCACCTGGACACTATAATGGCCTCTTAAGTGGTCTCCCTGCTTGTGCCAACTTCCCACTTCTCTCTATTCATACAACAGCCAAGAAATCCTGTTAACATTTAAGGCTGCCTATGGCTTCCCCTCACATTGAGTAAAAGGCCCTGAATGCTCCAACCCCGTTTCTTCTGTGACTTCATTTCCAACCAATTTCCGCTTGCTTCCTCTGTCCCAGCCACACTGGCCTCCCTGCTATTCTCCAAATATACCTGACAAACTCCTACCTCATGTCCTTTGCACTTGCTGTTCTCTCTGCATAGAACTGTCCTCAACATGTATACATGGCTTGCTCCTTCTCAGCAAGGCCTATTCTGATCACCCTATTTAAAACTGTCCTCCAGCATTCTCTGTCCTCCTTTCTCTGCTTTGTGGTTATCTGTAATACTTATCACTAACATAAGGTATATTTTGCTTATTTATTCTCTTATTGTCTGGCTTATCCTCTAGAATGTAAACTTCACAAAGTAGTTTTGTCTGTTTTGTTTACTTCTGTGTCCCCAGAACCTACAACAGGGCCTGGCCAATGGTAGATGCTCAGTAGCTAATTGTTGAATGAGTGAATGAGTAGGCAAGTGAACAGTGAGTAATGCCTTTCTTGAAGCCCTGTTTTTGCAGCTCCATTTCATCCCTCTTCCTGTATGTCTGACACTACCCAATCCTGGCCTGGCCCTGCTTATCTCTGGCCTGCTTATCTTCTCTGTTTCTTCTCTGCATTTCTTTGTCTCTCCTGACCTCTGACCAGTTATCCTCAAAGATTACATTTTTAAAGCTCTGTCATTCAGAGAGTTCTTCCATCCTCTTGGCTTTGACCATCACCAAATGCTGTTCTTTCCCTGAGCCTTATCCACTAAGTCCTCTTCCTGACCCTATGTGTCTTCAGTGGCCTTGGATTTGATTTACTTTGACCCATTAATTAAACTTGATGAATCTCTGGTTCCTCATCTATAAAAATGGGTCTTATTAAAATAGAAAACATGTAATACAGCATTTGTTATGTGCCAAGAACCACTGTTCCAAACAAAATTATATACAGGTGGAAACTGCTATTGTGCACATTTTACATGTGAGGAAAGAAAGGCACTGAAGTTAAATAACTTGAAGTAGTAAGAAGAGCTGATGTAAGCCCCAGAGGTTTGGCCCCAGAATCTGTGGTCTTAACTGTTATGCTAAACTGCCTCCCAGTACTCCCATGGTGAACATAGATAGCATGAGATTTTATCTTATGGGGTAGTGAGGTTCTAAACTCAGTGAGTAGGGCAGAAGAATGTATATAGTCAAAATTAACTTTAAATCATGAACTTACTCCTTAAGTATCCAGAGTTTAAAATCTCTCAATGAGCTCAATGTAGAATAGATTGAAGTTTTTTTCCCAAATGGACATTGCCTTTCATTTAGAAACCATATTATCACGTTATATGAATAAAGAGTCTGTACAGTGGAATTCAAGTATGTGACTACAGCCTGTGTTGTCCTTAAGAGGGTCCGGGAAAAGAGAAGTTTCAGTTGGGAGTTAGAGAAAGGATGGTCGTTTTGTGATACTTAAATGAGATGGAGTCCAACTGTGCCTGGCACTTTCCAGGCCATCATCAATAACCACTGGCTCTCTTTCCTGGCTTTCTGGGTCAGTGGCATTATACCAAACTCTCAGACATTCAGGTCTGCAACCTGGCATCATCTCTCCAGTTCAGTCCTCTCTCCCTTTTTGATACAAACATCCACAGAATCTGGGTGCTTTTCCTCATAAAATGTACTTCTCTACATGTGCTTTTTTGAGCCCATTGCTGGAGGCCCACGTCAGCCCCTGTCACATTAGTGGGAACTAGAACCACAATCTGGGTTTGTTTTCTTCGCTCCACAATTCCTGCCCCAGTTCATCCTTCATCACTGCTAGAACCTCCTTTAAATTCCATGTCTATCACCTCACTCCCTCTTTCAGAAATCTTTAGTTCCCCATTTCCTACTGATATCACATCTAAACTCTCCTGCTTGAGTTATTCTTTAAATACTCTGAAACTATTATTTATTTTTAAGCTATTTATTAACTAGCATTGCCAAATACTAGATTTTTCTTTTTCTTTTTTTCATCTTTTTGTCCTTTTTAGATTTGCAATTACGTATAATTACATTGAGATTTAAGGCAGAAGTTAAAAAAGCAGATGGACTGAGGACCTAATCCAGCCTAGTAATATATTTCATTTTTCATGTTTTAAATATTTCATGTTTCATGTTTCATGTTTATCTTTTTCAAATAAAAATCCAGATTTCTTATTTCCCTTAAAAATGGGAAGATATAGGATATTGGGATGACACTTCCATGTCAAAAAACCTGGTTAGAGCTGAGAAGAGGTAGCCACTTTAGTGGAGACATGCTCTCCAGTTTGTCAGAGTCCCCGCCACTCTATTATACTGCACTGGCTTCCTTGACTCACTGATGTCACCTATCTGACCCTTATAGGCACTGCACCTGCAACCCCTTATTTGCAGTAATTTTTTAAGAATGAGATACCTTCCTCACTACTCATAAAGCAGCATTATCTGAGTCCTAGTATTTTTCTGTTTCAAAGAGTGAACGCACTAAATTTCTTCATTGTCCTCTGTAATATGCTCCCATCCTGTCATTCTTTTAACAAACATTTGCTGAATGCCAGGGACTCTGCTGAACTGGTGACAGATGACCAGGGCAGAGGCCCATCTTCTCAAGGAAACTCAAACTTAGACTCTGGGCTGACCTTATTTGTCAGGCTACCGAACCACAGGTGAACTCTGCCAGCTAACGTCTGCTCCAACTAACAAAGGTGCATTTATTCCTTTCCCTGGTATCTTTCCCCTGCCACTGTTGTCAGCTTTTTCTCTGGACCTGTTCCTAATCACACCCAGCATGAAAGGCTGCCTGAAACAGTAGGAGGGGCAGCAGTCAAGGGACAAGCTGAGAGATATGGGGTAAATTATTCCCCAATTCAGTTTGATTTATTTACTGAAAAGCACAGATTAGCAGTTCAGAGTCAGACTGCCTAGGACCAAATGACTTTGGATAAGTCACTTAACATCTCTGAGCTTCAGTTTCCTCATCTGTAAAAGAGGATAAAAGAGTATATTTATCTCATAGGGTTGTTGAGAAAACTGAGTGATACAATCCATACAAAGGGCTTAGCACAGTGCCTGATGCTTAATTAGTGCTTAATACATGTCAGCTGATAGTATGATATTTTTGCAACTCCAATCCCCCATTCCTCCAGGAGGCCTCCCTGTGTTAACTCCTTTGAGACTGCCCCTCCTTCAAACTCCTGCTGTCCCCTGCAATCAGTTCTGTGATCTTGCAGTCTTGGTTACTGTTTTGTACAGGGCTGAGGGCTAGACCCTTGTCTTCCACTGCCTTGTATCAGTCCCCAGCACCTCATAGCAGGAATTCGATCAGTGTTCAACTCTAGGTATCAGTAAGGAACCAGTCATGCCTGGTGCAAAGGCTCCTGCCCTTCAGAGTGGCTAAGGCTACCAAGTCCTCAGTAGATTGGGGCAGGACCAGCCCAAGGCCGGGTGAAGGGGTTGGGTTTTTCTTGGGCTGAGCATCAACTCTACTCCAGAATAGGGTCTCCTTTCCCCTGGCTTACTCATTCTCTAGAAAGGCAGGTGGAGATCTGGTTGTTCCCCTCTGTCCTCATAGGCACTCTTCAGGGAGAGCCAATTCCACATCATTCAGGAGGAGCAGGCCAGACTAAAGATGAGGTTGCAGGAGCTGCAGCAGCTGAAAAGGTTGCTCAGGAACTCCCCCCAGGACAAGGTAAGCTGGGAGAAGCTGTGTGGCTTGATAGAAAACTGGGTGACTTCTTAGTTTCACTCTTAGCTCTGCCACTTCCTCACTGTGTGACCTTAAGTATGTACTTGAAACAATACTCTGACCCTATTTTCTTATCTGTAAACTGGAACTACCTACCTCGCAAGCTTGTGTGAGGACAAACTAAGATCTTGTATGTAAAGAAAGGACTGGTTTAACCTGCAGGCATCCACTCATTTATCCAGCTCTACTTCCAATAAACATATTCATCCTAGGCACTCAGTATCAATCACATGGAATTGGGGACACTTTCTTCCTGGGAGGGAGTGGGGAACTCTCCCACCCTTGAAGGCTGCATCAACTTCCCCTCCCCCATCTCCAGGTCCCATTCCTAGTGCCTGAAGTCCCCCTCGTGTTTCAAGGACACATTCAGCAGGACAAGGAAGTGCCCAGGTCTTTGGTTTCCAACTTACAGATTTGCTACCCTCTGCGTGGGGGCTCTGCTCTGGTCACCTTTGATGACCCCAAGGGTAAGCTCTCCGGGGAAGCCTTGGGAGGGAGGCTGGGAGGCTTCCTAGAAGTGACCCTGCTCCCTCCACCCAGTGGCCAGTCGGGTGCTACAGCAAAAGGAACATAAGATCGATTTGGAGGAGTGCCGGCTGTGGGTGCAGGTCCAGCCCTTGGAGCTGCCTTTGGTGACCACCATCCAGGTATAGAATGGCAGGGTCCTGGGACATGCAGGGGGGTGCTGTGCACCTAGGCATGGGGGTGTGGGGGAGTGCCTGGGACCACTCCTTGTCTCCCCCTAGGTGTCCAGCCAGATAAATAGGAAGAGAGTGCTGGTCAGTGGGCTTCCTGATGGTCTCAGGCTGAGTGAGGAGGAGCTGCTGGACAAGCTGGAGATCTTCTTTGGGAAGACGAAGAATGGAGGTGGTGATGTGGAAATCCGGGAAATGCTGCACGGGGCTGTCATGCTGGGCTTTGCTAAGGATGAAGGTAAGGACCCCACTGTGGAGATTAGGGCAGATGCATCAGGGTCCAGGGGAGGAAAGCTCATGATGCTAAAAGTCCACCTCACCCTGTCCCCACAGTGGCCCAGAACCTGTGCCAGATTGGTGAGTTCACAGTGCCATTGGGTGGACAGCAGTTCCCTCTGAAAGTCTCTCCCTACATGAGTGCGGAGATCCAGAAGGCTGAGGTAAGTAGGAAGGTGCAGAATGGGGGCTAGGCCAGCTCACCTGTCTTCCTCGCCAGAAACTGCCCAAGGAAGGATCCAAGCCCCCAAACGCCACTGACCTACCCACTGCCAGCCTCTCCAGGCTTCCTGCCCCTCTCATGCTCCCATGGGCACTGCCTGCCCCAACCTCTGCCCTCAACTCGACTGTCGTGAACCTTTGCTTACCTCCCGGCTCCTATTCCAGATCAGATCACAGCCAATGCCCCAGTCGGTGCTGGTGCTCAACATTCCCGATGTCTTGGATGGCCCGGAGATGCATGACATCCTGGAGATCCACTTCCAGAAGCCCACCCGTGGGGGAGGGGAGGTAGAGGCCCTGACATTTGTGCCCAAGGGACAGCAAGGCCTAGCAGTCTTCACCCCCGAGTCTGGCTAGATAGAAGCTTGCCCTTCTCATCACCCACCACTCCTCTGCCCAGGTTCTAAAACCAGGCTGGGGTCAGGTGCACAGAGATAAAAGAAGTCATGCTGGTCAGTAGCAAGCAGGGACTCCTTGTTGTAAAACGTGGCCCTGGAACAGTAAAGGTGCCTGCATGGTGTGCTCTTTCTCATTTCATTTTTTGAAAGGAAACTTGGATTTGAGCATGGAAGAGGCTCGGAGGAAGGGTAGAAACCTAATCCTCCACTATCAGCACTGGTCTTCCACCAGCTCACCTGCCCCTCCACTCTCAGAAGCAACATCCAGGACCCAGGGTTTGGATTTTTATTGACACAAACACAAAGGCAGCTTCGGTCGGTAATGGGGTGGGGTACACAAAAGCAAAAGTCGCACTTCATACCCTTTAGACCTCATTTAGACAAAGAAGCTGAGCCCCTCCCACACCTCCCATTGGCATTGGTCTGGGTAGTAACCCTCCCTAATTCCAGCTCAGAGAGAAGAGGGAGATACACTCCTACCCCAGGAAGTCCCCCCTTTGGTTCTAGTAGCCCGAGCTCTACACCCCCCTCTCTCCCCTACTCCATCTCCCCACCCATGTAAACGAAGTTTGGGGCTGAGTCTGAAAAGCTGCCTCCCTGCTCTGAGAAGGCAGGGGGCCTTCCATGACTGTGTGGGGATGTGCTTTAATTTTTAATTTGGTCCCAGGACAAGAAATAGATCGCACTGCCTCCCAGAGCTCTGGCTGGTAAATGTCACACTTATCTGCAAGGCTGAGAAAGCTTCCCCACCTTTCTCCTCAACCACCCATACAGAACTGACAGCCCCAGAGACAGGACACGGCACAGACCCCAGGTGGTTACGGGCTGGCCTCCCACCCATTGGCACACACAGATTTTTGGTAGTGTTGTGGGACTGGGGAGCAGCAAAACCCCAGCTCCACCATAACAAGGAAGGCACTGGGGAGTACAGGAGTAGAGAAGGTGTGAGACAGGGACTCCCTCCCACACACACATACACAAGCACAAGTTTTCCATTGCTAAGGCACTGAGAACAAATCCAGAGAACTCAGTGAAGGAAGCGGGGCTCTGTGTCCCTCCCACAGAGTCATGACCTACGGGAGCAGGTTCCTGCCCTTGTTGTAAGAGGCAACCTTGGTTAAGAGTAGCAGTAAACTTGGAGGTGGAAGAAGCCCAGTTGTGCTTAAGAACTTGGGGACAAGACGATGAGGCCATGCAGTGAGGCAAGGGAGTTCAAAGATGGGCACTGGCTGGCCCGAGTTGAAGGGACATGCTGGACTCACACGGATTGGCCCCATATCCTGAGCTGACATTTCACTTCTTTGGGGAGGTGGTAGGGCAGAAGCAGGAGGGGAGGTGAGGCAGAGGCAGAAGCACGCAGAACAGGATAGGAAGGGACTGGCTAGCCTTGGCACAAAAGCAGCACAGTAGGCCCAGGGGAAAGGGTGGGGTCGGGAAGCAGCCGGCCTCCCTCTAACCCTCCCTGTCCCCTTGGCAGGGCCCAGACATCCAAGTGGTCACTTCCCAACCTCTTCAGAGGGAAGGAAGGAGGGAGGGGGCAGCCCTGACTAAAGAGAAAGAACAGGACGAGGGAAGAGGTCGTCACCACGGAGACAGTTGGGGGAGAGAGGGCAGAGCATTATGGTAAAGGATGAAATTCAAGGGTCTGCTGGCCAGCAGAATGCGGCTTCCCAGCTTCTCTCTTCCCGGGTCCCGAGGGTCTCCCGGCCCCCGCCCTAGTTCTCCTTCTCTGGCCCAGGCACCAGGATGACTTTGCCCACATTCTTCTTCTCCTGCAACTGCCTCATGGCATCTGCCACCTGGAAAGGAAGACAAGACTGCTCCCAGTGCCATCCAACCCCTCCAGAGAGCCAGCCTAAAGGAGGAATTCTACCCCTGGGACCCCAGCCTTCCAGGTCCTACCCAGGCCCTCCCTGCAGAGCCATCACACACTCACCTTCTCGAAGGGCCACACGGAGTCAATGCGGGGTTTGATGCGGCCCTGGTTGTACAGAGCCAGGAGGCGGGCCACCACACCACTGACCAACTCCCCCTCATCATTCAGGGCAGCCAGGTAGAAGCCACACACAGCTCGGTTGGCTGGTAGCAGCTGCAGAGCTGTCACACTGAACTGATTCCACCATGTGCGTGCCAGGGCCATCAGGTTCCGCTTGGGGCCTGTCAGCATGTTGGCCATTCCTGAGAGACAAGGAGACAGTCCGTGAATCCAGGTGCCAGGCACACCCCTATGTATCCAGATCCATGCTCATTTGCCCACTGTGGGCCCCTTATAAATATCCACACCAGTGCCAGGGAGTGACAGGATAATCCCCCACATTCAGGCTACCAGCCCCAAAATGACTCTAGGTGACTTGAAAATGGTTCTAATGTTTATTTTTGTGTGACATATATTTTTAAATGGAAATGAAGTTTGCCCAAGAATCTCAGGAGGGTAAAACAGGAAGGCAGACTGGTTGATTTTGCATCAGGAATAATTCCCAAACAGAAACACAGAAAGAACACAGAATTTATTATGACTTGCATGCAAGGCTGTGAAAACAGAATAACAGTAGCTGTGCCCAGGCAGCAGCAATCTGAATGCAACACCCAGGCCCTGACACTCTAGAGCACCTGAGTCCCTGCCTCTTCTTCACTCAAAAGCCCTGGGCCCCTATATCCCACCCTGCTTCCCCTAAGTCCTCCTCTCCATTCTGGCCCCCTGACTTACCATAGATGATCACTTTACCCATTGGTTTGAGGAGATTGTAGCCCTTGGCAGTATCTGACCCACCTAGAGGGTCCATGACGATGTCCACTCCTGTCATAGAGTAAAGGAACCCAGGAACAACATTAGAAGCCACTAATCTGAAAACCCCCCTCCCTACCTCTTCCCATACCCTGACCCCACCTTTGGGGGAGATCTTCTTGATCTCATCTGCATAGTCAGTCGTATGGTAGTCAATGGGGTATGTGACCCCATTCTCCTTCAGCACCTCGTGCTTGCTGGCCGAGGCCGTTCCGAACACCGTCACATTCTCCACTGTACGGCACAGCTGCAAGGCAGCCATACCCACACCCCCTGCAACAAGACACTTTCATAAGAGAGGAGAGGATATAGAGTCACCCAGCCACCACTCTCCATTCTTGCCTCTCAAGGACCCAGCCCATCACTTTCAGTTTGCCTGGGTTCCTTTGGAGGCTTTCTCCCCTAATCCCATGTCCAATTTCTATGACTGAGGATTGGGAGGAGGGTGGTTGGCAAGAAAGGGATGCTGGGTGAGGGCATGTTGCTATGGACCTGGTGCCTGAATGTTGCCACGGCAACCATACTGCAGCGGCCTCTGGACACCATAGGCCAAGGCAGCCTGTTGTTGCCATGACAACAGTCGAGACCTGCTGCAGGGAAGGGGCCTAGAAGGAAATCTAGGTGGGGTAAGGAGTGGGGATAAAGGGAAGGGGCCTGTCACCTGCAGCCATGTGTACCAAGACACTGTGGCCAGGCTGTAGGTTGCCGAAGTCAAAGAGGACCATGTAGGCTGTGAGGTAATTGACCAGCAAGGCAGCAGCTTCCTCAAAGGTCATGGCCTCAGGCATCAGGTAGGTGTTGGCTGAGGGCACAGTCACCTCCTCCTGCCACATGCCTGTCCGGATAAACACCATCACCCGGTCCCCTACCTTGAAGAATGGAAGAAGAGCATGATTCAGTCACTCATTCACTCACCCATTAGCAATGTGGGACCTCCCGCTATACATAAGGCCCTCTTTCTGGTCATGCAGAAGCAGCAGAAGCAGCAGTAGTAGTCATAGTAATAATACTAATGTCATCAAAAATAATAACTTACCTTTACTGAGTGCTTACCAAGGTACAGGCCCTGTTATTATAAGTGATTTATATTTGAAGGCTCAACTAATCCTTATGCCTAATCCTTTGAGGTAGATCCTATCCTTATCTCCATTTTACAGATGTTAGGCTTTACTATTGTGTAATGTCCCTGATGCAAGAAGCTTACATTTAAGGCAGTATGAAGTTGAAGAGAGCAAACTGATTCTGTTTAAAAAAAGAAATGGGTTCTACTGTTTACGGAAAGTGTGACCATGGGCAAATAAAAAATTACTTAACTTTTTGAGACCCGGTTTTCCTATCTATAAAATAGAGCAGTTATGAAGATTAAGTGGCAAAAAAATCATTCAGTGAAATTTTTGAGCCCAATGTCAGCCACATAGTAGGCACTTAGTAGGTTTAGCTAATAATAATGATAACAAATAATGACAATAACAAGGAGGGGAGGTCACTAATCCAGTAACTGAAGGAAGAGGGAGTATGTGGTACGTGCCATATCACAGCACAGGTAAAGGTCTCTGAGCAGTCAGAGCTGGGTGTGGTCACCTCAGGAGAAGTATCTGAGCCAGCACTGGGGACCAATAGAGCACTTTCACCCAGAGATGGGGGAAGGGTGGTAGACAAGGAGAGCCACACAATCCCACCCACCAGGAAAGGATACTTTCCTCACTCTCAGCAACCTGCAGGTGAGCCTCCTTAGAGGAGAGAAAGGGAGAAAACAGAACCCTTTCTCGCAGCTTAGCAACTGGAGTCAAGGGAAGGACAGGAGAAAGGGGCCTTCTCAGGAGAAAGGCAGGCCTGTCCTCCCTCTCTGAAGAGCACAGAGAGGGAGGTACGAGTGCTGTTCTGGGACAATCCGGGTCTGTCTTGGTTCCTGCCAGGAATGATGGGAATTTTGTATACTAACCAGACTTTGGATCCATGAAGGAGGATGGGACTCCCCTACACACCCTTTTTCATGTCCTCAAGTCCCCACACTCCACTGAGGAAGACTTCTGAGGGCAGGCTAGGATCTTTCCCTGTAAGCACTGATCTGAGATGAGGTCTAGGGAATGGAAGCACTCCACCCCAAGACTCAGGACTAGCAGACTCGGCAATCACCCTGGAAGCCTGGGAAAAACGCAGTGGTCAGCTGGGTGGTGGCCAGGCCCAGATCTGGCCCTGAACAAGGCTCACCACTTACCCAGATTAATGCCCACCCTCAGACCATCACAGAGCAGGGTTGGCCCTGGAATACTGGGAGGCAGAGAGGGCTCTCCCCAGAAAATCTAGCCTCTTACAATCAGATTCTTGCCCTGGACAGGATATCCTGTATTTACCAACCGGAAAGTGTGGGGAGGAGAGGTTAGGTGGGTGGCCGTCAGCAGTAACTTCCCCCACCAAAAATAAAAAATTCCTCTTAGCACCTTCTCAAGAGTAGGACTATTTAGAAGTCAGTGGAAAAGGTGGGGCCAGAGCTGAATCCAGAATAAAAAAGCCATTTAAAGAGATGTTCGCATGTACAAAAAAAAATCCAAGAATTCCAACTCTGAGATCTGGAACTGGCAGGTTCAGGTAAGAGGAAGGCTGCATCTTAAGAGCCTCTCTTCTCTTGCACGAACCTGATTTGAAAGGAAACCCCTAAACAAATGACGTGCCAAGGCTCACCCAAAGTTTCCCGAAAAGTTGGTCATTTGCAACTCTCTGCTGTCCAGGGTTGTGGCCAAGATTAATGATAAACGAAAAGGAGAAACAGCCTGGCAGAGCTGGGCCAACCTGCTCCCGGTGCCACACCCCCAACCCCAGACCAAACGGGCGCTGCCGGGCTTTCTGAGGGTCCTCCACAAGGAAGGCAGAGGCGGGTTCTGACCGCCCGAACGTCCCCAAGGGCAGATTCGGGGTCGTGGCCCTACAGCGCGGTCGCGGGAGGCAGAGTCCAAGACAAAGATCCAGACACCCAATCTTCCCCCCTGCTCGTGCCTCCCTCCCGCCACCCCCAAACCAGACTGGCGGTGGAGGGGTGGCGGCAGGCTCCCTTTCCTCCAAGATGGGCGTGCCTCGTCTCGAGGCCCTGCTCTGGGAGGGGCCGCCTCACACCCCAACAGACCACGGGGCTGCATGTGACCCGGGCTCTGGCACCGCCCGACGGCCCCGCCAAACCCGAACACGCAGCTCCTCACGCTCCCTCGGGGAGAGAGGCACAGCCATCATTCAGGTTCAGGGACCACAATTACCAGGGGAGCATGTGGCGGGCAGGGGTACCGGAGTGGCTTCCCCGCGCATTGGGGTGCGGTGCAGGCCATCGTACGCATGCGCGCGGGAAGCCTCATTGTTTTTCTCTCCCCCCCACACGCCCACCATCGCGGCTTCTGGGCGGCGGCCGCAGTCAGACCTGGTTGGGGAAGGGGCGATGACTCCGTCTCTACCCCCAACCCCCAATATAAATCCGGTTCTCCGGGGGCCTCGGACGCAGGCCGCTCGTCCACGCTTCCCACACCCGTCAGCCTCAGTCGGCGCCCCACTCCCAGGCCTGCCACGCCCCTGGCGCCCGCCCCGCCGCCCCCGCAGCCCCGCGCGGCCCGGCCCGGCCCGCTCACCTTACGGTCGCTGACGCCCTCGCCCACCGCCACCACGACCCCCGCGCCTTCCATGCCCGGCGTGAGGGGCAGCGGCGGCAGCCGGTCGTGCATCCCCTGCCGGGCCAGAAGGTCAGAGAAGTTGAGGCCGCAGGCCCGGACGCGCAGCGTCAGCTGGCCGGGGCCCGGGGCCGGGGGCGCGGCCGGCCGCGTCTGCAGCTTGAGCTTGTCGTAGCCCCCGAAGCCGGTGAGCACCAGGCAGCGCAGCTGCGGCGGCGCCGCGGCGGCGGCGGCGGCCTCGGGCGGCGGCGCCTCGCCGGCTGCTCTGGCGTCCGGCGGCTGCGGAGCGGCGGCGGCTTCCCCGGCCCCAGCCTCGGCCGCCGCCACCACGACGGCCGCCTCGGCGGCTTCCCTCTCGGCCGACATGGCTGGGAATCCGGACGTGCGCGCCCGGGAGGCTGCAGGGTGCACAGCTGGGGGGGCGGGGCGCGCGTCCGGGCTGGGCGACGGGGGGCGGAGCCCCGGCCCGGGGGCGGGGCCTGGAGCCGGGGGCGGGGCCGGCGCGCTCCCTTAAAGGGCCAGGCCGCCCAGTGCGGTAGCGGCAGACGCGCCAAGAGCGGTCGCAGGCAGCATCGGGGGACAGACACGCGCAGGGGCCTTCTTGGGGTCCTGCAGATCGCGATCCAATTAATTAATTTATTCATAATAAACCTTATGCGAGTTAAAAAATATATATAGATATGCCAAAGGGCAGTCTGAAGGACGATCCCAAAACTTGGGCTGACATCAGATTGAGGGGAGCCAGCCACCTGTGGAGCGGAACCCAACCAAGTTGTTCTTCAGGCTCTGGCCCTACCCATGTGTGACCCGCTCCGTGTAGCCTAGCACTGGCAGGCTCGAAGCAGAGAGAAGATCGAGTCTTTAAAGTTTTCCGTCTGATTTTGTTCGTTCTCGCGCTGTGCCTCAGCTGTCCTCTCTGTAAAATGGAAATGATGATGTCGCTTTGGCGAAGTGTAAAGAGAATTAAATCACGTCTCCTCGATCTAAAGAAGAGCTTTTAAAAGATGCCATGCCAGTGCAAATCATTGATTCCGAATCAAGGCTGAAATGCCTTGGGAGCTTGTCCCTGGCTCCAGCTGTCACCCTGGGCCGTTCGACTTGCCTCTTTCTCCTCCCCAGCTCCGTCTCCCCGAAGTGTCCACCAGAAGCTTCCCCCCAAAACTTTTCACCCTGCTTTTGGCTGGAGAAACCCATTCCTGCTTCCCTGCTAATCCAAGCCCGTCGTTAGGTCACCAAGCCCCAGACTAGGCCTTCCGTTGCCATGGGGACAGAAAGCCTTGACGTAACCATCGTCCTGGTGGGTGTGCTGGAGTCCATACTTTTTCCCCAAGACTCCCTGCCGGGACAGGAGCGTGGAGGAGGGAGACCGAACCCAAAAGACTCCCTCCTTCATGCAACACCTTGCAGCTCCTCCTGCTCAAGAAGCGGATGACTGCCCCGCGCGTGTCCGCACCAGCACACTGGCGGGCACGCGCGAGCACGCAGAGGCCCGAGCCCCGCGCGTGTGCTGCTCCTACCCTACCCCCCGAAACTTCGCCCGAGCTCTGCCCCGTCCCCATTCCCAAGGAAGCCAAATCGGTCACATAGCCCGGCTCGGCCCGCCCCCAAACTCCAAGGGCCTCTTAGACCCCACCAGGCGCGCCAGAGCCCGGATCCCGGGACTGTTTCCCCGAGCCCCGCCCCGCTCCTCTGGGCCCCGCCCCCCGAGCGAGCGGGCGGGAGGCGGGGCCGGGGGCGCGGCCGCCGGGTTGGGGGCGGGGCGGACGGGGGGGCCGCGGCCCCGGGCGGGGGCTCGGCGCGGGCCCGCGAGATGCCGGTGTCGGCGGCCCGAGCGGCTGCAGCTGCAGCGGCTGGGGAGGCTGCAGCGGGGCCCGGGAGGGGGACTGCGCGGGGGCCCGGCGCATAGCCCGGACCATGGAGGGGCAGAGCGGCCGCTGCAAGATCGTGGTGGTGGGGGACGCGGAGTGCGGCAAGACGGCGCTGCTGCAGGTGTTCGCCAAGGACGCCTATCCCGGGGTGAGGGACCGGCGTCTTGGGAGGTGGGAACTGAGGCCGCGGGGGCGGGTGACTGGGGCCCCAGGGACGGATGGCAATGGGTGCTGGGGTAGTCAGGGGAAAGGGGCTCGGAGGAGCGCGGGTGGTGTTAGGGGCTCTGGAAAGACTGCAGAGGATTGGGGTGGGAGGAATTGGGGATCAGGGGGAGATGAATGGGGTTTGAGAGAAGCAGAGGATCCCGAGGGGGGGCGCTAAGGGAATGTCGGGGGTCCTGGGCATCCTAGAGGAGAAGGACTAGGGGCTGAAAAAACTGGGAGGGGGTCGGGAACCCAGCAGAGATTCCCTGAGGTAGCCACTCCTGGGATCTCCCCTCTGCCCAACACCAAACCAACTTGTGTACAGGGGCTAGGCTGGGCTGGACAGGGTGTGGGAGTGAGGAGGGCATTTGGGGTGAGGACTGGAGGATCTCATCTTGACCCATCCCTCTTTGCAGAGTTATGTCCCCACCGTGTTTGAGAACTACACCGCGAGCTTTGAAATCGACAAGCGCCGCATTGAGCTCAACATGTGGGACACTTCAGGTAGCCAAGTCCCTGGGGTCACCCTGACTATCAAGACCCCTACCTTGGTATTGTCCTTGGCTAGACCCTTAGGCTGCAGGTCAGCTCAGCCCACCCATTCCATTCTTGGAGGGAGAGAAATAAATTTTCTGCCTAAAGCCAGGGAAACTGAGGCAGAGCTTGCTGACAAACATAGAAACCATGTCCAGTATCCAATCCCGTCTGGACACTGCCTACCTGAGAAAGTTGGGAAGGAATGTTTTTTTCATTTGGGAACATTGTTTTTAGGAGATAGGACTGGGTTTAGGAAAGCCATTTAGAATTTCTTTGGGAACTGCTTTGGGTTTGGGAACTGCTTTTCTAGACTGAACTGTAGAAATCTGAGATCAAGTCCCAAGAGGATGGGAGAACTCTCCCTTCTCCAAAAAGGAGAAGGGTTTTTATTTTTAACCTGGTCCTCTGGAGGGCTTTAGAAGATGTCTGTCAAAGTCTAGAAAGCACATGCAAAATTTTGTGAGAATGTCGACAAATTTCACGAGCTTCTCAGACTCAGAAAAGATTAAGAATGATTACTTTTAGAGAACCCCCTAGGGAAGTAGAGAGCTGTTTTCTCACATCTAACCTACCTTCTGTCTCCCCCCACCTTAGAGAAACACAGACTCCTTGATGAGAATTTAATAATTGCTCTTTTCCATTCTCTGCTCTTAACATCCCTTAGCCAGTATTGCTAAGGTCTCCCATTCCGTTCCAAGCGTTGCATCCACTCAGGACCCTCATCTGTTCCCTCTCTCCCTCTTTTCTCAGGTTCCTCTTACTATGATAACGTGCGGCCCCTGGCATATCCTGATTCAGATGCTGTACTCATCTGCTTTGACATTAGCCGACCAGAAACACTGGACAATGTCCTCAAGAAGGTGGGAGCCTAAGGAAACAGGAAGCTAGACTCAGAAGGACCAGAAAACCTGGTCCTGACACAATATAAGCCTTCAGCTAGGAGTGTATAAGGTTCTCATACTCCTCCACCCTCTTTTCCTGGAAATTAGTCCTCAGAGCTGGATAGGGCATCTGGAGGTGATGAGGCAGAGCAGGGAGAGGTACTAAAGGGATTTGTTAGCCACTTTCCCATCTCCTTGGGCATGGGAGCCCCATATGGACAGGATGGGAATCCTGCTTTTGGAATTCAGGAAAGCCCTGTGGTATCCTCTCCAGGCCCCTATTTCCATGAGAAAAGCCCATGGTGAAAGGATAGAAGTCAGCTAAGGCAGCCCCAGTTCCCAGATGGGGGAGGGTAGGGCAGAATTGGTCTGTTCCCAGGAACTAATTTGGGACAGAGAAGGTTCTAGGCTGGCATATGCTTCATGGCCTCTGAGGTAGAAAAAGAGCCCCCAACCCTACAGCCCCACTCCAGCCCTCAGCTCCCTCCCGTTCCACACCCCATCCTGCTTTCAGCCCAAGCCCACCAGTCTCACATCCTTGCTTACATGGGAGAGTCCAGAGGGGTGCATGGTTTTCACATGCCATGAGGGAGGATGTCCTCCTGGGATGGAGCACGATTCATCCTGTACCTTCTTCGTTCCCTCTATACCTCTATTTTCTTCTTTATTTTCTTCCCTCAAATAGTGGCAAGGGGAGACTCAGGAGTTTTGCCCCAATGCCAAGGTTGTGCTGGTTGGCTGTAAACTGGACATGCGGACTGACCTGGCCACACTGAGGGAGCTGTCCAAGCAGAGACTTATTCCTGTTACACACGAGCAGGTACGACCCTTGACCTCTGACCTAGTCCTGGCCTGGACCTCCCACCTCTGACCTTCTCAATCTCTTATTTTAAAACACCCTACACTTTGCTCATCCCTTGCCCTGGCCTCTGACCTCTGACCTGATCCCTTGACCCTCTCCCCCAGCCTCCACCAGAGCTGCAGCCCAGGCCCCATAACTTCCTCCTTGTACTCCATCCTTCCAGGGTACTGTGCTGGCCAAGCAGGTGGGGGCCGTGTCCTACGTGGAGTGCTCCTCCAGGTCCTCTGAGCGCAGCGTCAGGGATGTTTTCCACGTGGCCACAGTGGCCTCCCTTGGCCGTGGCACTAGGCAGCTTCGCCGTACCGATTCACGCCGGGGACTGCAGCGATCTTCTCAGCTGGCAGGACGGCCAGACCGGGGCAACGGGAATGAAGGCGAGATACACAAGGATCGAGCCAAGAGCTGCAATCTCATGTGAGGGGCTGGGGTGGGGCAGTGTCAAGAGAGGTGGCAAAGGGAACAGTTGCTCCCCAGCCTGCACCCGGGCTTCCTGACTTTGGCTAGGACTTCAGGGCAGGCAAAGTGAGCAATTCTCCTGAGCAAAGGAGCCAGAGCCAGAGGCAGAGGGTGCCACCATTCCCCACATTCTCATCCCCCTCTTCTCGACAGGAAGGTGAAGGAGCTAGCAGGACAGGCATGTAGGCCTGGAGCTAGGATGGGGCACGGGGGTTGGGGAAGCTGGCATCAAGCAGTGACCTTGGTTGAGTCTCAGTACATTAATGATGCCTTCTTTCCCCACCTCCAGACCCATATCCTGGCCTTGGCTTCTTTCCCTAAAGAAAGTATCCATTTCGTGACCTTCCCTCTACTCTCACTTCTACAGCTGTTCTCACTCCATCTAACCTCTAGGCAACAATGCACTAAATTAAAAAGCAAGTTGAGAAGCCCCTCCCCCTACATGCCCACTGGTCCCAACCCCCCCCCCATGCATTCCTCCAACAGTCCCCAAATAAAGCCCATGTCCATGGAAAACGGCTGTGGCTTTAGTTTTGTTGCTTTCTTAAAAAAAATCGATTTCTAGCAGCAGGAGGGGAAGTTAGACTTCTGGAAGAACTTTCCTGTCTCTGCTCACAGAAGTAGCAGAGGGGATAGTGGCAAGTTGGGTCAGCAGTGTCCTTTTAAGAGCTAAAGGAGGGGGAGTGGGTATCTTGGGAATTTTCGTCTCAGTTAGTGAGCCAGACAATCCTAAGGCCATTAGGGGGATTTTATGTGGACTGATGTGCTGTTCATTACTCAGTCCAGTTGGGGTCCCCTGCTAGTGTGGAAGGAGTCTGCTGAAGTGGTCCAGGCCCCTTGTTCACTGTCCTGGCAGTTGTAGGGGTAGGGAGGGCATCAAAAGCTTCCATGTTGAGAAGCTGACCCTGGGCAGAGTAAAATTTCCCAAGGGGACAGAGGTTTGATTCTGGGGCCCTCCCCAAGGGTGGGCAAGGGTTCTCACCCTCTTTCCAACCTGAGCTCCTTGATAATTTGAGGGGAGCATCAGCTGAGTTTAGGGTCACACCACCACCCCCACCTCTTAAAGAAGGAAAGCTGGCGGAGGGGCCGGGTGCAGCACTTGTTGTCAGGAAAGACAGTGCTGGTCTGTTTTCTCTGGAGTCTGGTTTCACATTGTCCTGTATTCCCTCCCTGGCTCTGGTCCCACTGGCCTCTTTTCGGTGACATTCTCCCCCAGGAACCATCCATGGCTTTCCCCTCCCCCAGCCCCAGCCAGTTCTTCCAGAAACATACTGGGAGAGAACACAGACCTTACCCTCCCATCTGCTGGGATCCCCGTAATTCACAGCCCAACCCTCCCCCATTCATTCAGTAAATATGTACTGAGCACCAACTGTGTGCCAGACACTGGCTTAGGAGACTGAAAGAACCAGTATCTCTGCTCTGGAGGCCAGCCCAGCAGGGAGCAGAAGTACCGCAGGTGTGACAGTGTTTTGGCTCTGGGAGTTCCTTAAGGCTCCGGAGCCAGTCCTCTGAGATAGGTCCCGAGGGTTGAGGGTTGAAGAGGAGTTTGCCAGGCAGGGAAAGGGTAAGAAAGGCACTATGAACAAGAGGGTACAGCATGTGCAGACACATGGAGATGAGAAAGAACATGGCATGGTTGGGGCCGCTATGGCTAGAAGGGCAGAAGACACAGCTGGGAAGGTATATTGGGGCCACTGCAGGGTCCACAAAGGACCCAGACCTCATTCTGAGGATGTGAGGAGGCATGAGGGATTTCAAGCAGAAAATGAAGTGACCAGATTTGTTTTTTGGATAGAAGGTTATCTGGATGAAGGTTACCTGGGGGTTTGGCTCTGAGATGTGTCATTTAAAATAGCTTCTCCTTTCCCTATGCCAGGGCCCAGCCTTGAAATGAAAGGAAACCCCCACCCTCTCCTGGCTCATCAGACGCCCTTTCCCTCCCTACCTCTCCTACAGGACCCTGTCCTGTTCCATCTCAGCCAATCTTCTCAAGAATTCTGGGACAGCTTCAAGGGCACAGGGTACCCCACGCTGTCAAACTAAGAGACTGACTTTGAGATCCTCCTCAAGGACCCTAAGTCCTGGTTTGGGGGTGCTGGAAAAGGCTGGGGCTTCCAGGCCCATCTCCCAGTATGGTCCCAAAGAACTGACCCTCCCCACACAGGGACCTGCTGTACCATCGACTTAGGATTTGGGGCCTTGTGGCTTCTCTTTTCCACTTTGGCCTTTAGTATAAAGCAGACTCAAGCCTGTGGCCCCTCTCTTCTCCCAACCTCCCTCTCCTGCTGCGCTCAGGGAATGCAAACACATTTCAAAATCCGCCTAAAGCAAATATAATTAGGAAGATAAATCAGCTGGAGGAGCCCCCAAAGTTTAATACATTTCCAATACCACTGGCAACAGATTTTGGTTCCTTCTGCAGGTCTGGGTTACCAGACGTTTTATTTCAGGGTAGGGGGCCATGCCTCTGGGCTCAGGAGCCCAGTAGGTGGGAGGAGGGAATGGAGCTGTTGTTCCTTGATCTTCAAAGGCCTCTGCAGGCTGCGGAGAGAGGAGCTAACCCCCACTCCCACCCCAGATGCGGAGTCAGACTGGGCTTCCTCCCCTGCAGCTGTTTCCCCCACAAATTAGACTCTGGTTTGGGAAACAATGTAGCCTCGTTAATCATTTAATGAAATAAACAACTAATCACGCTGTGATGCTTACAGTGTTTCTTAACCTCAGCAATCAGCCTGCCCAGGAGGAGGAGGGGGAAGGTTGGGATGGGGCCAGGGCAGGGGCAGGGACTTGGTCTAACCTCCAAAATGCTTCAGCTAACAGAGGGTCATCTTCTTTGTGACTCCGGCCTTCCCAGGAATGAGGGAGAGTCATGAAAAGAGCTTGAGATTTGGAGGCAGAAGTTTGAGTGCCCGCCCCTTCCTCCCTGGGGAGCCTTTGGTGAGATCCTGCACCTGTAGGAACTTCAGTTTTCACACCTGGAAAAGGGAGCTTATCACATCTACTTCATTGTGTTGTCGAGGAAGTTTCAGAGAGGAGAAAGGACGTAGAAGAGCTGTTTGACCCCTTAAAGGGGTCTGAGCAGATGTCAACCTTTATTCTTTACAACTTAGACATCCACTGCTTCTGAGCTGGGCCTGATGTGGGGGGGCTTCTTGTGCTGGGGATATAAAGGCTGGAGGAAGGCCAAAACACAGAAAGGGGAGGTTGCTATGTCCTGTTCCTACACCTATCCCCAGGGCTAGAAAGCTTTAGTGACTCCTCTTAAGTCTCTGTGCTTTTGGTCCTCATTCTTCTGAACTCTCCTATTACCTTTTCGGAAGTCTCTGGGTGAAGACCCCATGTTGCCATAGTGACCCCACCCCAGGTCTCGAAGGCTGAAGGAGGTGGGTCATGTCCCCCAGGTTGCCAGTGGACACCAGCAATCCTGGAACCCCACACTCTCTTCCTCAGGAAAGGGGTTCAGCTCTTATGCAGTATCCCCCCTTCCCTCTCTAACAACAAAGGAGTTTTTTCTACACACTGCAGCCCCTCTCCTGCCTTCGTCCTACCAGCTGGGTTCCCAGGTCTCTCTCCATCTCTAGTCAACCTTCTGCTCCCTCTTGTCAAGGTTGGGGGTGAGAGTCGGAGAGGGAGGCCCCAGGCCCAGGCGGGTGGGGTGAATCCCAAGCAGCTACCTCCCAGCAGCCAGAGAGACAAGAGGGACACATACATAAATGCTCCTCCCTCCCAGGAAAATGCCTCCTCTGCTGTTGACTCCTAAATAACAGATGTCTGTCTGCATATTAATGAGATTGGACGAATAATTGGTGAGTTTTTCATTCAGTGTCAGAATGAACCCGGAGGCCTTATGTTCATGAACACAGACACCCACTCACACCCCCCACCCCACCCCACTCTCCTCTTTCCCCAGAGCACAATAAGACAGACGCAGATGCTGGCAAGCTTGACCCACAGAGTAGAGGGGCAGACGGAGCTGGGAGGGGGTGTCAGCAGGAGGGACAACTCCAAGGTCTGGGGCTGGGTTTGTTAGGTTTCTCTCTCTCTTGATTGCCATCTCCCCAGCCCCCTCCGACCCCCAGGGACAAAGCTTGCATTTGTGAGATTTTACCACATGCAGAAGGGGCCAGGAGGAAGGTGGGAACCAAAGGGTAGGGAGAATTGTGGGGAGAGGCAGGCAACAAAGCCAGTCTTTCAGAGAGGTTATGCCTCGTGGGCTTCTTACCTTGCTTTAGCCCCTGCTCCAGGCTGTGAGATGGAAGAACTGAGGTTTTGGGGATCAGCTGAGTACTCTGTGCAAGTTACCCGACCTCTCTGAGCCTCTCACTCTTCTTGTCTCTAAGAACATCTACCTTGCAAGATTGAAAAGATGAAATGAGATAGGGTCATGTGTCCATTAGTGCTTGGTTTATCATAGGCCCCAACACATATTTGTTCTGTCCCCACTTATCCCCAAAACATACCAAGACAATTTCAGAATTGCTGCCTTTCCTGCCAGACCCACCTTTGTTAGGGCAGGGATTAATTAGAAGTTTAGTAATTATCCTAGCTCCCTGGAAACTGAGAAGAAAAGATAGAGGGGCAGGAACAGAGAAAGAGGAGATTAGATAGACACAGGAGAGAAAACGGGGAAACCAAAGCCTGGAATAGCAGGAAAAGAGACCACAGAGATAAAGAACCCTGAGGCAGCAGGGAAGGGAGAAGGACTTCCAGGCAAGTAGATCAAGCCCTGGAATGAGAGTGTAGAATCTAGACTAGATCCTAGAAGGCCCAGTTCTGCTGTGAACTCGCTGTTGGACTTTAGCAAGTCTCATCCCCCGCTTAAGCATCTCAGTCTCCTCATCTGTAAATGGGACTGGTTTGTTCTCTAAGGTCCCTTCTCAGTGTGTGAGAACAAGAGCACTAGTGGCCTGGGGGAGCACAGGGGAAGGGAGGTGGGCTGGTGGCCCCCACCAACACACACACCCTATGGCCCATCAGTCACTCTTGCTCTGTCTCCTCTTCCCCTTGGTAAATGGATCTGCTGCACCAGCAAACAACTGTCCATTGTGTCCTAATAAGGGACGAGCGGGGAAAACCAATCACTTATAATGCAAATGAGCGGCGGCTGCAGCCTCCTCCTTTCACTGAGTGCCTCTCTTCTGCCCAGACCCCAGCACTGCCCCAGTTGGGCCTTTCTCCCTAGCCCCAGTTCCCATCTGGTCCTGGTGGTGGGGAGAGGGGGGAGGGAGGCCCAGACTGGCCTTCCCATTGTCCCTCATGGCCACTCCCTGCAAGGAGCCTCAACTCTCACAGCCTTGAGAGGCTCAGCTTCCCTCCTCACTCCCAGGGCATCTCAGGTTTTGTTTTTAATAGAGGTGAAATTCACATAACAGAAAATTAGCCATTTTAAGGACAATTCTGTGACATTTCTTGCATTCACAATGTGGTGCAACCAACACCTCTCTCTGCCCGTATCAGTCCCCCACAGCCTCCAGGGAAGCCAAAGGGTCAAGACATAAGGGAGGCTGGTTTGGGGCTAATGGCTGAGAAAAGTCCAGAGCTGGGGTGAAGGGGGACAAGCTCTGCAATTCGGGATGGAGACAGAAGGGAGAAATCATCACTGCCTCCCCCAGCACAGGTCTGGGCAGTGTTTTTAGGGAATGGCCTCTCAAATTCCTATGGAGGTTTTTTCTTCTTTTCTTCTTTTTTTTTTCTTTTTTGTTTTCTTTTTTTCTTTTCTTAATTTCTCTGGTTAGAAAGTGGATCTTGGTTTCCATGGCTTTCAGAGCCCTGTGGGCCTGGGGATGATCCCACCAGCAGGCTTTCCTTGTCACCTGCAAAGGGCCCTGAGACAGCCCTCGCAAACCCTATGCCAACGGGAGAGACCACCCCTCACCGGGCCCCAGGGGCAGGCTTCAACCAAGGGAACATTTTCGACCCACTTGGCACGAGTTTGGCACGAGTTTATTGCAGAGTCCTTCAGTTTAACAGCTGGAGAGACCCACATAAATTATCATCTCAGCTTCCCTTGCTAATATACACTACCATTTGGTTTTATGTCATTTTCAAGAGAAGACGGCAAACATCTGCTTACCTGTGTGTCTGTGTTACCTTTGGATTCACCTTTTTTTTCTTTCCCTGATCTAGGACATGTGGTAACGCTTTAAAATAAACCTCTTCCAGAACTAACCAGTGCCACGTGCATCAGTATTACAGAAAAAAAATCTTTTACAGGCCACAAACTTTCTTTTTTCATTTTTAATTAAGCAAGCGAAGCACACTTGGAATTAAGTCCAAGTGTTATGGTTGGAGTGATCCATCCTCGGGCCACGATGGGTGGATCCAAAGGCATTCCTAGGTGATTAGCAAGCGAAGTCATTTTGACTGACACCTGATTGCTATATAATATTGCCTAGTGGGCATGGGCTTACCCAGAATTCAGTCTATTATAATTCAGTTCATGAACTTCAGGCATAAACATAGTATTATAATGACCTTCTGCACAGGCATCTGTGGCAAGATCAGGCCAGCTAAGACTGTGACCCTCCTGTCCTTTGTCTCTGGGGATACAAAAGGGATTCTCCAACTACCAATCGGGTGTTCTCTGGGTGGTCTCTGGGCTGGGCCCCTATTCCTTTGCTCCTCTGCCCCTCATGTCTGACTAGCTACCTAATGCAAGTGGGAACCAAGTGCCACAAACTTTATCTTTCCCATTCCCTACTCTGCTCAACTGGAGTCCATACTCCCTCTCCCCCAGACAAAATACAGTCCAGACAATATAATGAGGGTATTTTTATCTGTGGCCTAATGAATAGGGACTCCTGGGCTAATTAGCTCCAGGTCTGCCACCGATTCACTGGGTGGTGACCTTTGACAAGGCCCTGGCCCTTAGTTTTATCGCCTAGGAAGTAGAGATAACAATCTTTACCCTAGTCATCTCCCAGGGAACAAGCGAGGAGAGAGAAATAGTGGTTGTGTCAGTGCTTTGAACTTGTAGAGGTTATCGTGAACATCATAATTATTTCTCCAGTGGTGTCAGCAGCAGTTTATCTGTCTTGAGTAAGCAGCCTGGAGGCCTTGCTGGAGGGGCACATGGTTAGGAGAAACCGGCATTCTGGCTTGGGTGGATGTTGCTCTGATTAGTCACAAAGGCTTAGGCTTCGTGATAGGCAAAAGAGAATCACGGAGGAAATCAGTAGGTGTAGGCTTGGAAGAGGACAAGTGGTTCTTGGACATTTAGATCTCATATTGTTTGTAGAATAAATTGGGGTCCTAGAAAAATGAGTGGGAGGAACTGCAGGAAATTAGCACTCCCAGTGACAGAACATGGGTAGTTTTCCAGGAACCAAAAGTTTTGAGAGTAGGGCCAGCCCTTGGACAACACTTCACTCAGATCATTCATCCTTTCACTTATTAATTCAGCAAATACTCATTGGGTATATGCCAGGCACACAGCTAGGTTACAACAAAGATCAAATGATACTAATCCTGCCCATAAGGACCTTCTAGTCAAATAGAGAAATAACTTATTGAAGGAAAAGGTGTCATAAATAAAGCAAAAATTCTGAGGTGGAGGAGGTGGGGTGGACAGGATTTGGGACTGTGATGGTGTTGCAGGATACTGGGCAAAGAGACAGGACACCGAGGCAATAAGCGGGAAGTAGTGTTTATTGGTGCTGGCTCTGGGCTCAGCAGATTCACATCCAAAGGCTGAGCCCAGATCACAGCAAGGCTTTTCCTTTTATATGCATCTTATGTTTCCTCATGTTTACAGATCTGCTTGTTCTTCCTATATAAGGAAAGTGTATTTTGATTGGCTGGGGAAGTGAATAACTTTTAACTGTCCTAGGGAGCAGTCAGCTCAGCCTCCGCTAACCACAATCCCAGAGCAGAACTGGCTCCATACAAGATACAGTTTGAGCAAAACCTGTGGGTCCTCGTATTTGTTGATCAGGATGGCTGAAAGGGAGCAGCAGGCAAAGCACAGACAGATTGAGTTTGGGCTTGAGATGGACGATCTGGAGAGACTGGGTGGATGCGTCAGAGAAATGTATCGTTAGAAGACTGTCCCATCTCTCCTCTTTCTGGATCAGATGCTCTTTCCCCCGATTCTAGCAGCTGGGGCTCTAAAATCTCCTGGCTTCTTTTTTCACCTGGCCAAATCCTACCCATGCTCCAAGGGCCAGGTTGCCCAGAGGCCTCCTCATAGTAGGCAGACCATTACGTAAATCATTGCTTAGATTTTCATCATTCAGACTCATTTCAGGATCAGCTCCCTCTGCATCTCCCACAGCAAGCAGAGCCTAACCCCACCACACAGCCTCCCAGAGGGCTTCTGAACCAAAGGCGCAATTCTGCAAGTTTTCTGTTGCTTTCATGCCTCATCCATTGAATAGTAAGCAATTCGAAGGCTAGAAATGGACACACACACACACACACACACACACACACACACCGAGGCTACCACAGAAGTGGGCACATAGTCTTTTCTCAATCCTTACCCCCGTCCTAGGACACAACTTAGCTTCTCACAAATCTTTGAATCAAGGCTTTGCCACCTTTGATTGTGTGACCTTGGGCAAGTTGCTTGACCTCTCAAAGCATCATTTTCCTCATTTGTATGTTAGGAATAGTACATGGCACTTGAGTGTGGCGAATGACAGTCTTTAATGATTGTTATTGTTGTTGCTCCTGAGAGCCAGCAAGAATCGATGGTCCTCAGAACCCAGGCCTAGGTTTCCATTTTCCTTTCTTTCTAATTTAGTTGTCTTCTCCCACCTGCCTCCTGTTTTGCTCTCTTTATTTCCTGTCGCTGGTCTGTGGGTCTCCCTTTAGGCCACCTTTCTCTTCTCCCCTCAGAGAGTCCGTTGGTAGCTATCGGTAGCTATCGCTGGGCAGATTGTCTGTGCCTCGCCTGCCATCAGTCAATAAAAATAAATTACAAAATAATTTGTTTTATTTGTTCTTGTTACCTTGAGGGCTATCTGAAATTGCCTTTAGAAAGCTGAATTTGCATATCTCTATGCTGGAGTCAAAGGCTGCAGCTGTGGTTTCACTGCAATTTAAATATTAATAAAACCTCCTAAACCTCTAGCTGTTTTTTAAAAAAGTCTGGCCCTTCCTCCCCTAGGTTGCTAGTAGTCTTTGTCCTTTGTTTCATATTTGTTTAAAGGGCCATTATGGAGTCAACTGAAGCCAGCTGCTGCAACCTTGTAGATAAGAAACACTAACCATCCCGTAAACCTATTTTTCTTAACAGCCCCAAGATTCACCTCTCCTGGAGACAAATAGCCCACAGGTTACACTTTATGTTCCTCTCACTAAGCCAGTGGTTCTCAAACTTGAGCCTGCTTCAGAATCAGACTGCTGGGACCTACTCAGTTTCCGATTCTGTAAACTAAGGCCCCAGGATATACATATCTAACAAGTTCCTAGACGATGTTACTGCTCCCCTTCCCCATAAGACCATGGTTTGAGAATCACTGCACTATGTTGCATGCTAAGCTGCTTTATTATTCCAGGTCCCTGAAACTAGGACCCCAGAGTTCTTGTTCTCTGCCTCTACATATGAGGGGAGTCTGTCCAGTTCTCTAGGCTCTCAAACCATTACTTAGATTTTCTTGATCAGACTCAATTCAGGATCAGCTATCTCTACACCTCCCCAATCCCCCCTCCCCACAGGACCTGGCTGTCTCTAGTTCTCCTTAATTTTCTGTTTGCCCAGATTCATTTCTTTAATTTTCTCCTTGTTACTGGCAGATTTACAGGCTGCTTGGGGGAGCTAAAAGTCAGGTAACGGGGCCTCTGGCTCAGCTGTTTCACAGCCTTTGATAAGCAAGCTCCCATGGTGTCTGGCTAGCACGCCCCAATCTCTCTGGAGTCTCTGTGGGGAGATCTGCAGCTCCCCCTTACCCTGCCTTATCTGCTCCTCACAGGACACACTCTGGGCAGCTTGGCTCCTTCCACTCTAACCACCCCAACATTCTTTTCTTTTTCTCCCGCATGTATTTGAGCAGATACTTTGTTGGTGATTCTGGTTGCATTTTTCAGGAGGCAGATAATTTACCAAGCAAGCTCTTCTCTAGGCCCCTCCCTGCGCCTGCAGGATAATCCCTCCTCTTCCTTTCCAGCTCCTTTGCAGAAGTTCATTTCCTGAAATGAGATAAAGGCAGTACAGAAACTAGTTCCCTAAATGCTGCTGTGCCCAGAGAGGACTAAAGACTGTGAGATGGAAAATGTGAGAGGACATCTTAAAGCCAGAGGTGAAAGGAACAAGATCTACTCCATCATCAGTTAAGACTCTTAAACCCAGCCAAGCATCATGAGGCCAGGGCTAGAAGTTGACTTTCAGGAAAGGTTACAAAGAGCTCCAAAAACAGATGGGGTGGACTACTGTTGCGGGACTTTGAGTGACAATCACAGAAAATGTGTTAATGTCTTAGTCATCTTTACTTTCACCCAGAATTCCTAGGAAGGCAGGCTGTGCTAGATAGATGATGCTTTTTCTATTAACTCATCAGTGATGAGGGCAGCAGGCTGAGGCCTGGCTCACCACCAGGGTCCAGTAAGCCACGGCTTATAACTGGAAATGAAACACTTTTGACTAAGGACTGGGTGTGTAGCACTTGTTTCTGGCCTGCCTTTACTGCTAACGACTCCCTGGCAGATAGGCAGGGAGCTGGCAAGGGCTCTGTAGAGGTCTGTAGGCCAGGCTGAACTGGACAGCTTTGACAACTGAAAGATAAGCAATCATAAGCTGGGAGGCTGGATGGGAGTGGAAATAAGGGTAGCCATGATCCTTTGCCTAGGGCTGCTTCCCAGGCAGAGTTGCCACTTGGAGGCAGGCAGCTTCTATTGCCTCCCACCATGGCCCATGAAAGCAGCTAGAGTGCTAGTTTCCTTTACAACCCACTCCTCTCCCCCAATTCCCTCGAGGCTTGAAGCAGTGTGTCTTCTGACCTGGGGTCGGTGACTGATGCAGGTCGAGAGCTGTATGATAGGATGGAAAGGGCACAGGTTCAGATATCCGGGTCAACATTTACGAGCTGTGCAAACAGCACAAACATTCTTTTCAGTTCTCATTCTTCAAATGAGTTGACAAATACCAACTTCACAGAGCTGTAATGAAGACTAAATGAGAAATGTAATAATGGCAGTCAGTTCCATTTTCTCTACTCTTCCCTAACCCACCCACCCTTCTCACAAGTGTGGTAGCACCCAATCATGAGGATTTCATTCTCTCTGCCTCAAAGAGAATTCCAGTCTCTGAACAGCATGAAGACCAAAAAGTGATGACACAAACCTTTATCTGTGGATTAAGCATTTTAAATAAGAGTAGTTGTCAGAATTCTAAAGCTGTCTTCCCTGGACTTCTGTCCCCTGGTTATTAAATCAAACAGGAATGTAGGCACTACAGTGAAGGGGCTTTGCAGCTTCAATTAAGGTTAAGGGCTATAAGATAGGGAGATCACCCTGGATTATCTGGCAGGCACAATCTAATCACTTGAGCCCTTAAAAACAGAAATTTCTCTGGCAGGAGTTAAGAGAGGAGGAGGCAGAGGGGGAAGTGAGAATCCAAATGTGAGAGAGATTCGAACAGCCATGGCCAGGTTTGAAGATGGTGGTAGAGAATCATGAGCCTAGGAATGTGGGCGGCCTCTAGAAGCTACGGTTGACCTCTGGCCAAGAGAGGTCACAGAGGTTTAGACCTACAACTTTGAAGAACAATTTGGCCAACAACAGGAAATGAACTTGGAAGTGGCTTCATGCCTCTAAAAAGGAACACAGCCTTGCGGACACCTTAGTTTTGGCCTTGTGAAACCCAAAACAAGGAAACCAGTTGAGCCGACTTGGACTTCTGACCTACAGAACTGTGACATAATAAATGGGCACTGTTTTAAGCCCTGAGATTTGTGAGAATTTGTTCGGCAGCAACAGAAAGTAATACAGTAGGTTGTGAAGTCCCCTCAACACCCTAGGAGGTAGGTACTGTTACTACCCCCATTTTATAGACAAGGAGACTAAAGCAGAGTGAAAAGGCTCTGAGAGCTCTGCAGGTGTGAGGCTCAAGAACAGTTGTGTACACTAGGATGTGAAGTGCCGCAGAGGGGATACAGTCAATTATACTGTAATAACTATGCCCAGTGAGTACTAATCGGGGGGACCACTTCATAAATTACATAAATGTCTAACCACTATGTTATACCTGGAACTCAAATAATACTGCATGTCAACTCTAATTGAAAATTTTAAAAAAAAGGAAAAACAGTCACGTAGTAGAAGTGTTTGCTATCAAGTTTATTTGCAGGTGAATAGCCAACATTTACAAATCATATTTTGTACAATCCAGTGTGCACTGCCCTCACACAGTGGGGGGCTAAGGAAGACCTAGTCCTTCCAACAGCTATAAGCAGTCCTGGATAATGATTTATGAAAAACATTTTCTCTTCCTTCAGCAAACAAAATTATTTATGAAGCTGTACAGTTCAGCAATAGGGAGCGAAAAAAAATTACCTCAAGGAAAGCAACAGCTCCTTTCCTGGTGGGATCCGTCATTTTACAGACAGGAAATGTTCATATCAGAGATCTTATATTTCAAGAGGAATGGGTTACATAACAGAGCTACAACAGCAAACATCTGACTTATTACTAATAAGGAATTACAAGACTATCTTTGGACCCCAGTTCTTGACCAGACTTTTAGAGATTGGGGCCAGCACGGCTCCCCTCTCCTCTAATTACTCTCAAGTTTCATATTTATATCCACTGCCCGCCTCTGAATTCCTTTCCCAGTGCTCCATTCCAACATTCAAGAGCTGCCCAAGGACTGTTCTGCTTTTAAGTCACATCACATACCCCTAAGTACTCACATACCCCTAAGACCCTTCTGTTGAAGGGTCTGACTCTTGGCCTTTATGAATGCGAGAGGCTTTAGAGAAACAAACTCAGGGAGACCATCTATTCTCCTGAGGCCAGCCACTCTGTGCCTCCAGCTTTAAGCTGACAGCCCCAGTACAAGGGATAGGGCTGATAAATAATGAATCAGCATCTTGCTCAATTGGTGGTGTTTAAAATGGTTTTAAATTCTTTTCAGGTGAAAAATTACCACAATTTTGTGCTCATGGCAGATTTCAAAGGGAGACTTGAAACAGAAAATCTTTAAGGGATCTTTGTATAGCCTGAAGTAGGCTGGCATCCATAAAATATTTAGTAACTGGAACTGTGGAAGGACTGAAGAGGAGCTCCCAGGGCCTGGCAAAAGGCCATTCCCGAAGCTCGTTCTTGGGGTTCTGTAGAGACAGGCCCTATACACTAGACACATGGCTGGCTGGACTGAGCAGCAGCTCTAGGAGATCTGGGGTATAAGGTAGGTGTTCAGCTCCTGGCACTGGTAGAGGGCTACGCTGTCCAACACCCATTCTCGGGTCACCACAGGTGCCTCACACATCTGCCCAATCGCTGAGGACAGAGAACACAAGCAGAGATTAGTGTCAAATCACATTTTCCCTGACCAGACTCTAGTCAATGTACTCTGGGGACCTGGCTGTATGAGTTCGTAGGGTTATTCAGGTGAGATCAAAATTGTTGCTCTTAAGTTATACTTTAAGACATAGGACTTTATTCGGAAGCCTGAGAAGTGACTGCTGGTGAAAGCTTACAGCTTCTGATAACTGTTAAAGGAAAAGTCACCAGAGACAGCAAAACGGCATTACAATTTAGCGATGTGAAAACGTATTTGTAATATTGTGAGTGAAAAAGCAAAACAGTATGATGAGCACGATCACATCTGTATAAAATCTATGAGTGTACATATACATACACATATGCTTGGAAAAATTTTACGATGATCATCTCAAAGTGGTAGGATTACTGAAAATCTTTTGTTGTGTTTGTACTCATTTCTATTTTTTTGTGACGAACATTCACATTTAATACCCTTCCTCCATGGAAATAGTTCATGCATTACTTTTACAATGCAAAATAAACCAAAAGTTTTAAAAGAACATTTTAGCCATCCATCCACCACCTATCCACCCATCCTTCCAGCCATCCGGTATTTACTGAACACCTAGAATGTGCTGAGAACTACATTAATTAAGCACTGGGTAAACTGTGGTGAACCAAACTCATCCTACAGGACCCCATATGACACAAGTACATGCTTGTGGCCTTCTGAAGACCCGAACAGCTGTACCATACACTCCAGTTGATCTGAAAAGGACCTTTACACCTAAAATCACCACAGTAATCCATACACTTAACCTGGGCCCTCTACCCTGTACTCCTCTGGATGAAGGCTTACAGCAAGACTTACCATGGAAGCCACTGTCCTCTGTCCAGGCATCTGGCTGCACAACCACAACTGGGTGAGTATCCTGCATCCCCGAAAAAGAAATATTACAGGTATTAGAACAGGACTTTTAGAATAGTCACTTCATCACTTCTTGATGGGTTGCTGAAGTAGACTACTCTGGGGCAACCACAGAAAGGAAGAAAGACACAAAGCAAAAAGGAAGGGATAGAGGGAAAGAGCCTTCCCTCAGAACATAAAATACTTATTCTTTACAGTCTTCTGGCACATGATCAGAGGAGGCTCATGGTGAAGAGAGGCTTGAGGCTACACTGGGGAGGTGGTGGCTCATAAGGACTGATGAGTGACACCTTGCTCAGTCACCGGAAAGAATATTAACATTGTGTCCTCCTCCCTCTCTGACAGGAGGACCAAACGCTTACCTCGCCGAGGGTGAATGATGAAGGCTCCTTCACCACAGAAGCCCCACAGAGCTGCACCATCCACTCTAATTGATCTAAATAGAATATTTAAACCAAAAATCACCACAGTAATCTGCACATTTAACCTGGGCCCTCTGCCCCATATTCCTCTCAACGAAGGTTTACAGCAAGACATCTCAGTGGGAGTTCCTGTCTCTCTGCCCCAAAGGGACAGAAAGGCTTTAAACTACAATATATAGTACGGGTACAAAATTTAAGTCAATTTGCAACTGATATGTTACCTACTTTGGTTATCAGTCCCCATAAGGCCACTTGGTAGATAAGGTTTAATAGTCTCTCAAAAACATTTTGATAGAAAAAAAATACAAGATCTAATTTCTATTAATTTGCTAAACTGCTGGCAAGATACTGTGAAAAAAAACTCCCACCTGCCTTCTCTCCCTCCTTGCCTAATTCTGTGTTGGTAATTGATAATCACAGCCACTGACAGCACCATGCTCGGTGATAATTACTATAAATGTCAAGAAATAGGAAGATAATTTATTCAGTCAAAAAAAAAAAAATACTTTTCCTCCTGGACAGAGACTCAACATGTCAGCTGGGAAAGGCTACATGCTGAGGTGGATTCAACATACTCGGGGGCCTAGAAACCAGGAGAGAACGTAGAAGTGTTCCACTTGCACCTGGAAAATCAGCAGAACTGACTGATGAGTGGCTTCCAGGCCCCTTTGGATGCTCTATTCCATCAACTGATTCCTGGAAATTACTGAGGTGCTCCTGTTTGCCTGAGTGCAGTGAGGTCAACTGACTCACCTCTAAAATGATACCTGCTAGAGACTCTGGTTTTCATTACACCGAAGTACAAAAACACTGAGAAATCCTTGAGTGGTAAGTGAAAGTTTCATAAAAACTCAATCCATAACCAATAAAGACATAAGCAAACTTTGTCATGCTCTCTTGCTGCCACTCATGTGTCCCTGACCAGATGCCAAGGCCATCTTCTGAGGAGTAAGAGGACCTGATCCCTGGGGCAGAAGTGTGCAAAGAGGCAAAGGTAGGGAGACTTTGTCTTAAAAAGAACCAAATCTATATACATACCAGGGCCTCAATGCCACACAACTCGAGTTGAGGCCTACAGCACTCCTAATCACATTCAGTGTCAAATTTAATTAGAAAATGTTCATCAAGAGTCTTCCCCTGCTCTGAAGCCCCAGGCCCACAGGGCTTATGCAGCTGCTGAGCTTTCTTCTCTGTATCAAATAAAGATGGTTTAGGAAGAGCAGAACTCTCTCCCTTCTTATTTTCCTTTTTTTTAGACCAAAGGGCCATAAAAGCAGTTCTACCCCATCTGATCACATAACATACTGTGTCCCAGATGTTAATTCTTCACTGCCTTCCAGCTCTTGAGACAGGGTACAGGGATGTTTTTTCTGACAGGTGTGGTTTTGTCTGACAGGTGGCAGAGAATATAATCTCTCACCAATCTGAGGAATCCCAATAAGACAACCCCTCCTATATAAAACTCCACTATGTTAGGGAAAGGCTGGTGCTGGACTCTGCAGTTCTCCCAGTCTCTTACCTGTGGGCATGTTGGTAAAAGGTCCGTAGCAACAGATTTCTAGGCCCCTGAAGATCTGGGAGAAGAGGGGGACAGAAAGATGGAGAGAAAGAAACACGAGTTATAAGAGTATGGGTTTTATTAAAAACAATATAAAGAGACTCTCAGTTTAATGTCCAGAACACTGGTGGATTTTAGAAAACGTTTCTGAAGTGTGTGTAGTTTATCTATAGTCATACTTTGTCATTCAAGGGCTGGGCATACACCTTGCCACCAGTCAGGCCCAGGCTCCATTCTGATAACCTTTTCCAGGTGATTTAACTTCTTGTTAGAGATGAGAAGGTAAAAAAAAGGTCATTTTTTTAATAGCAAGAAATTCAGCTATTAGCTCGCATTTCATGTTTATCCAGACGTGGTACATTAGTACTAGCCATGGCCCTGACTGGCAGAGAAGTCTACACTTGTATGTACATGCTCCTTTTCTCTTCTTTCTGGTTCCAAGCATCTGTTCCTGCCTTCATACTGCTCTGAGAATGCCCACTGTTCCCTCAGGAACAATGCAGTGATGCCTGGTTCTGCCTCTTCTTACAGAGCTGACCTTAATGCCTGGTTTCCAGGAGACACAGATCACACTGGACCTCCTAGAGGGCCTCTCCCACCTATAGGGCTCAATAGCACTATCCGGAAGACCTTTCTGCAATAACGGAAATGTTCTTTATTTGTATTAATAAGGTAGCCACGAGCCACATGCAGCTGAGCACCTGAATGTGGTTTGGATGAATGAGAAACTAAACTTCATATTTTATTTTAGTTACTTAAAATTTAAATGTCCCTATGTGGTTGGCTGGTGGCTGCTGTGTTCAATAGGCAAATTCTTACAAATGCATTGGTTTTGGTTTTTAGGAAATGACTTGGGTATCATTTAAAAGAAATCTAAATTTGTGCCAATTGGCTGGATATGTATCATTTAAGTAACCTTCTTTCTCTTAACCCCCTTTCTTTCTTCCCATTTCCACTGGAAAGAAAATTGCCTCAGCCTAGAACTCACCTTGCTTCAAATCAGAGAGACTGGGGAAGAGAAAAATCACGAAGCTAAAAGCACATGACTACCTTTTAGGAAGTGCCCCCCAACATTCCCCTTCCCCAAACTACAGCCAGAGGGATGAGAAAGAACAGCAAGAGAAATCTATTTTTGTTTTTAGTGACAAGTCTCCATCTGCGCCATTCTCGCTGTGAATAAACAGCATCCTCAAACTGTTGACAGGACTTAAGATGTCCATAATGCTAAAAGTTCTCCCCAGGCAGTCAGGTGGAGCCAAATGTTGTTGTAAAAAGTGCAGAAGATTGGAAATTTTTATATTTGGGCTGACACTCATTGAGGAGAATCACTAGTTAGCAGATAAGAAATCTGAAGTTTCACCTCTACAAATATATTTCTCTTCCAAGGAAAATACTATGGTGAGATTTTGTATCTTCAGAATGTCATTACTCTGATCACTGCCACTCCAAATGCAGAAAAAAACCCCAAACACTGAATTTCCTTTGAAGGAGAAAAGAATCTGGTGCTAATTCTGCTTTGCATATACAAATGGCTGGATCACACAAGCTCCCCTGGGGTGAAGACAGAAGCAGAAATAGGGTCAACAGCTTTTCTTGGCATCTCAAAGTCACTTGTTAGGTTCAGAGGGGTGTGGGTAGGGTGACCCCAAGGGTTCAGAGCTCCCGGACTTGATTTGTGATCATCTTACAAAGCAGTTTTCCTTGGACAATTATCTCTATGTGTTTTCTCTCAAGTTCTATACAGAGACAGAAGGTGCCCCATATGGGGATGTCCTGAAATGCAGTTCACACTTATAAAGAAATGCAGACCAGGAGCAAAAACACTCAGTCAGGGACCTGCGAAAGCAGCTGGCTCAGGCCTGACACACACGTGTGAAATCTTGCTTGGACTTCTCCCTGACAGAAGAACACAGTTTTGTTTACATCTTAGTTTTTGCTATAGGATGATCTGGAGAAAGTCACAGAGTCTTCCTGGGCTTCTAGTACTTCATTTTCAAAAATGTCAGAATAAACTCTTTTTCTCCTCAGTGAAACCTCCTCTAACTTTCCAAGAACCCATGGTATTGTAATTAAGAGCTCAGATTCTAGAGCTAGACTGGCTGGGTTCAACTTCTAGTTGTGAGTTCTCACAACTAGCTGTGTAAACTTGGGCAATTACTCAACTTCTCTGAACCTCAATTTTCTCATGTATAAAACAGGCATAATTATAGTACATGTCTCATAAGGTTGCTGTAAAATTATTAATCCGTTAAAATATGGTTGAGTGTTTAAAGCTCGCTATAGTGAACATTATGCAGATGTTAGCTATTGAGTATCAATCACTTTCACGTCTATGCACTCACAGACAACACTGTGTACATCTCCTCACAGCACTTATCACACTGCTTTGGAGTAAGACATGGTGAAGTGGAAAGAACAAAGCTTGGATTCACATCTGTTTCAAATCCCAGCTCTGCTACTCATCAGCTGAGACTTGCTTCTCTAAGCTTCTAAGTTCTCTCTGTCATGAAACAGAGAGAATTCTTATTTACCTTGTTGGCCTAGGAGAACTAAAAAGGAACCCACGTGGAAGCATCTAGCTACTGCTCTAGCAGGGAGTATGTAATGCCCCTTACAAGATGAGTGAGACCATCTCCATGAAGGTGGCTGGAACGCAGAGGGGTTTTTTGTCAACATAGGGGAGGAGGGCCTTACCTTTCCGTCCTGGGATTCTCTTGCTCGCTTTGGACCTTGGTGGTTCCTTCCATTGACAACATCACCTCTTACTTCAAAATCGAGCTAAAAGAAACCAAACCCAAACCACAGGGATCAGAGGAAGAGAGGCCTCCTTCAATGGAAATAGTACTGTACATGTGTTTTATTTAAGGAATTCAGTACTGCTAGGCAAAGTTTTGACCCCGTTCTTCCCCTACACCCTCTTTTTGGTGGACTGGATGAAATGACCAGTATCTCAGCTGCTGAAATCAATTCCCTGAAGCAAATCTTCGTGGGCAGAAATTAACAATTGGCTTTTCACCTCACTGGGACTTAATACATTTTAATTTTCAACATTTATCTCCTCTCAAAACATTCACTTAGCATTTAAATTAAACTGCTAATGCTGTGCTGTTATAAAGATAACGAGAATTTCTGATCTCTTAAATCAATTGTGGATTACCATCTAAAGGCTTCTCAGATTTTCATTGAGAGATTTAGTTAATGAAACCAAAATGATAAAATATACATTTAACACACTGAAGAAAGAGGTTTTTCATAATTACTATTTTGACTGGTCAAGGACAAGAAAATGAAGAATAATGTGACTGGGGAGAAACCTGGGGAAGAATGCTTAGAAATAATTTTGACTGAAACTCAAATTATAGGAAGACCACATCTGTTGCCAAGAATATTAAGAAGAAAAAACAGTCATGATAGTATAACCACAGGCTGCTGTTAGGGGAAAGACCACTTAATATTTCCTAGTCACGTGGGAGGAATCCAGTGATAAATATGTAATCTATTAAAAGATAACCCTCACATTTATAGTCCTGATTGTACTCCTGTACCTCCTTAACCTCTCTAACCAGATACTTAGTATTAAATCCCAAAATTCACCCATCTAAAACAAAGCTTTTGATTCTACTCCTGCCCTTCCCCTCTCCCACTATGCTCCTCCCCAATATCTTCCTTATCTAATTTAATATTACCAATATTCACTCTATTGTTCAGGCCAAAAGCCCAAGCATCACCTTCTCAATTCTCTTTATCTCATCCTCCAAATTTAACCCATTAGAAAGTCCTAGCTCCAAATATATCTCAAACCAACCTCTTCTTATCATCGCTATGTCTTCAATTACCTTATGTAGATCATTTAAACTCCTTACAATGACTTACACCAAACCCTACTGGCTCTGGCACTTGTCTCCGACCTTCTCCAACCCCTTGTCTAATCTCTGTTCCCTACATATTACTCACCGATTATTACTCTCCAGCTACACCAGTCTATTTTTCTTTAACAAACACACTCATTTCTGCCTAAAACACTTGTTGCCTACATTTTTCAAGGCCAATTCTTTGTGTTTTAGTCTCATCTTAAGCATTTTTGAAGCCATCCTAGTCTCCTTAAAGTAGTCAACCTCTGCCCCAATTACTCTCTGCTATTCTGTATATTTCTTCACAATATTTGTTGTTATTTTAAGTGATCTCTTTTCTTGTGTATTGCCCCTGAAAAGGACAAGAAACCCACTAGAGTAGGGGCCTGTCAGTCTTGTTTACTGCTGCATTCCTGGTACTTAGCATATAGTAGGCTCCAAATAATATAGGTCACTGAATGAAAGTTAAAACCAACAATAATGTCAATTATTTATGAATATGTTTAATAGTATGCAATAGTTTAAAAGCACTTTTGCTAATTTTATATTGCCTGATCTGTCACCAGCAGCTCTTAGATAGTTCTGTTCTAAAATTATTCCTCCTCCTACTCTCAATTATCTCTCACTGTTCTCAGTATCATAAAGAGTAATATCTCTTTGAAGGAATCTGATTTCTAAACAGATGCATTTGCATATTAATAGGAAGAATTTTTCTTGAACAGTGAACAACCAGTTCTCTATAAAGGTGTATTTGTATACATGTAAGATTTAGGTGGGCCCACTTCTTTTGCTTATCAATCTTTTTTTTCCCCTTTATAAACTCCTTTTCTTTCTTCCTAAGAAAGGTTTGTTTCTACCAAAACTTAGAACAAATGAGTGAGAAACACAATTTCTGGGTTTGTTCTGCTTAACTCTTGATAAGCCCCATCATCAGAGAAAATCTGTGGAAAGTAGTGTGAGGAAGGAAGCAGCTAAATTTCCGATGATTATGTGACTCATCTGCACCAAGGCTTTTTGATTGGTTTGTAACATCAAATACCTACCTCATCTAGAATCTTTCTTTCTTTAATAGACTGGGTCACCCCTAAAGAGATCACAGAAAAGACAGGTCACAATGCAGAAGAACATGCTCTTTTCGTGTAGGTGGATGCTAAAGTAATTCGCATAAGCGTTCAGGAGGAATAGCACTGAGTATAGATCCCCCCTATAAAGCCAGTCCTTAATAAAGCTTGTAGCAGAGATTTCCTTCTGGAGACACAGTTGACACTTAATCTAAATATTATAAAAGTGCCTGTTGCACATACATTTTTGCATTACTATTAAATAAATACCTAGTTCCTATGCTAACATTGCTAGGAGCAGACTAGGTTCCATTAGTTACAAAAAGAAATTCATTTCCCCAGCATGACCAGCTAGTTTACTGTTATCATTAAAGACCTTTGGTAATTCAGATTCCACATCAGCAAGTGTTAAATGTTAGGTGTAAAATTGCAATTCTGAGGTGTTAAAGGAAAGGAGGAATACATTGTACTTACAGAAATAGCTAACTACCCACTTTCTTCCCGCAATTCCCAGAAAATATTTCAGTGTCCGTTCACATACAAACTCAGTGTCTGCAGAATGAAAAACATCCAAAGAATTAGTACAAGTTAAAAACAAGGTCAGGAAGAGCTGTCATAGAAGCTAAAGAACTCCAGATCCGTGTTACTTGAAATCAACCTGGATGGATGACTCCCATATCCCTGGTGATAGAATCAGAAGCTGGAAGCACCCCCTAATTACAAGCAGCAGGTGTGGATCTTTGGAGGCCTGGAAAAGGCTGATATAAAGTTAAAACCAGAGGAAATGTATGCCCTATCTTCTAGATGCCAAAACTACCTATAGATGTCCATCACTGTGTTCAAGAAATTATCCACATCAGCAATGCCGATATAAGTGTGTGGAGAAGATCTATTTTACTGGATGGCAATATGTGGAAGGAGAATAAAACAGTATTGTTGAAATGCTATATCTGAAATGTCAATGTAAGTGACAAATTTTCACCCCCAGAACTTCTATTTGGGGAATTCTAACCCTTTAATTCCTAATTCCCTTGAACAGGACAGAAAAATACTGAGTATTTTCATAGCTTTCCTCCTTTCAACTACTTCAGAAAGCAGTAGTTGAAGAATCACTTATTTCCTAGTGTTTTAAAGACCCCATTGAAGAACTAATCAAACTGAGGAAAAAAAAAACTTAATTGTAAATAGGAGAAATGTATTTAACTAAATCCTAAACACAGTAGCCCATCTCCCAGTAATAGCAACAGCCATTCCCCCTCACAGAATTCTTTATAAATTATTAAAATCTTTTTTCTTTTATCACAAATTTATAGCTTAACTTCTGTGAAAGTTGATTCAATATATTTTAAACTCAGAAATTTTAGCTCAAAAGTGTTGTACTGCCTTTGAGTTTAAAGGTTGAATTACTTTAGATTTAATTTACATTTTACTTTCCTTTTCATCTTCCAGTGGTTTTGTTCCAAACCTATAGCTTAAGATATATTATACTTTAATGATATCTATGTCTAAAATAGTACTTAGTTCAAACTACCTTCTTCTGGCACCAGGTTCCTGCATTATTCTGACTCTGTGTTATAACCTGTATGAAGTAAAAACCTAACAACTTAGAGGTTCTAAGGCAATGTGCCCCTGTCAAGGAGTCTGGACCCTCTGCTCAAAGACCTGTGGCAATTTGAACAGAAACATCCTGGAGTGAACCATCATATTCCCAGAAAGTTAATAACTGACTATTGGAAGATTTACATTTATGCTATGCTTAACAAATACTCCCATTTCTTCATGTAATATTATACAACAGATGCAATATATTCTATAAAGGTTCTTGGTATACCTGTTTTCATAATGACATGAGTAGTCTCTTCGGTAATTAGATTAGTTAAAGTGATGTGGTGTTTTCTGGCAAATTTGTGTACAAGCATCTGAAATCAAATCAAATATTACATTATAATAAATTACCTCTAGTGCACAGCTTACAGTTTTCGTTATCCTAGCTCTGAGTTTCCATTTTTTCCCTCAGAAAAAATATATTCTTTTTATTCTAAGATGTCTGAAATCTCAAAATAAATAGTAATTTTAATACAAATTATATACAAATCAGAGGAAGAAATTCTAAACTAGTCCATGTTAGCAGACGTGAACTATAACCACGGATTTAAAATAATAATTTTCCCTTTAATAGCAGATATCATTTGGTTCCCTAAGACAACTAGTTTCTTTGTAGTGATACTTTACTATACCATAATTTAGATTTATCAGCCTACACTATATAAACTGAGAGGTAACTAGCCTATACAGAAAATTATGCTATATATATGTGGCTTAAAAATAAGATTCAATTCTCTGATAGTTACAAAATGTTCAAGTCAAGAGTGCAAAAACTATCCATTTCTCTTGAGGAGGACTGGAAGAGACTCATATTACTCCCAAAAGAAATCTAGAGCCTTCTAGCTATTATCTATCAATCAAATAAAAATCAATAGGCAGTAAAGGAAATTAACAAGATCCATTATGGACACAGCTGACATAATTAGTAGCTACTGTTTGGTAAATAACTCTGTTTACCAAGGGCCATCATTTACTAGCCATTGCCACCCAAGCCAATATTTATGTGCTGTACAATACTGCAGTAGAGATCAGGCTATCTTTCTTTCATGCTGCCTTATTTCATACTGCCACAGGGCACTGAAAAAAGCAGGCTAGTGAAGCTAATGACATCCTTCCCCTTTTGCCACTGCCCTCTGTCAGGATCATTAGCAATTCTGAACTGATTAATTGCTGAAATCCCAGCCTTGAAACAGTGTTCAGTTAGAAAAGCAGCTGATAAAAAGATCATCTTAATATGGGCTTCAGAATTAATCATGTATAATAGTCAGCAGCTTTCATAATAAATTTATCACACTTCAGCAACTCTGAATAGAGCTGAAAAGTTTTCCTCTTTGCTTGTTTAAAGACAATATGTACTCACGCCACTTATAGTCTAATCTGCAGCACAGAATTGCCCGTGGCAAAAATGATTAGATCATTTTAGCCTCCTCTGAAAAGCTGAACTCACAAAACAAAGAAGAAATGCTATTTTTCAGTGAATAAATGGGAATTCTAGATATGCAGGCAAATGATCAAGGGCAACATAAACAGACACAGGTATGAATTTTCAGAGCAAACAGCTGGTCTGGGTACCAGGTTGTGAAATGAGAATTCTAGCATTATTGAGAACTTATATTCATTATACCTACTAGGGCAGACATAGCTTACTTTGTCTTTTTAGTAGTGGGATACATCTGGCCACAGGGAATGTTATGCTGAGTTGCTACCCATGGAGAAGTTAAGACGAGAAATGGTTCTTATCCTAGAAAGGATATATCAACAAAGAAACTCAAGAATGACTGGGTCATCTCTCAGTGTGTAATAAATGACACCCACTATTGAATTCATTTGATATTCTGGATGTGTTATCTTATCATGGTTCTTTAAGAAATATTCACTCGATTAATTTATTATGAAGTGATAGCAATGGTGATTAATTATAAGAAATAAAAATTTTCTAAGATGTCAGAAATCTATACTAAGCTCAAGTAGAAACAAGGTTTCAGTAGTCCTAATATTTTAATGAGTATTCTTCCACAGCGTGAAACAATTTGTTTCTGGCATGAGGGACAAGTAGATGTCAAAATCCTAATAGGGAGGGGGTCCTATAGAACAGAAATTATGGGGCAGAATGCTGAATAACTGTGTCGCTAGCCAGGATAAAGACAAATATCCGCTGGAGAAATGTCATTATCTGGCAGTGTGCTTGGAACTAGCTTGAATTTAGTTAATCATGCTGTATGTTCTCTCAGATATGAACAAAGGGGAAAAGATGCCTCCTGGGGAGTAGAGCTACACTTATCTGCTTTTTTAGATAAGAAAATCAAAATCCATGCTTTAGCTTTATCTAGGTCCAAATTTTTCAGTAATGGAAATTAAATTACATAGCATTGTGTCTGTTTCCTAGATTTCTTCTTATAGGTTATACATTGCTGGTATCTATTCAAAACTATCTGCAGTATGTTAATAAAGTCTTAGTCATTAGGGAGACACATATGGACACACTCACAAATTCTTTGTGGGTCAAGCCTGATGCCACCATAGATATTCTTTTGTTAACTTTTTGTGTTGAAGATATCACTTCTGGCTTCTTGCTCACACTTTCTTCTCTCATATTATACTCAACAGTATTAATATGAGCAGCAGCTGAACTCTTGGCAGATTTTTCAACTTGAAACTGGGGTAATTTCAATGCAGATGTTGAAGCTGGCATGCTGCAAACATAAGGCAGCTCTGGGGCTCTGTCTTCAGAGGGATCAGATTGAGGGTCATCAGAGAAGAGGCTGACTCCAGACTCTAGATAAGGGATTCCCTCTGAAAGGAATGGGGGAAGAAGTTTAATCTACATGACAATGAATCTTGAATTATAATATCTAGTCTCTGCTAAGAATCAAAAGATAGATTAGATTAATTTAAGAGAAAAATTGGTACACTAAAACACTGTTAGTGGAAGTATAAAGTGGCTTAAGGTTTCTAAAGGACAATTGGCATTATATTCCAAAAGCCTTGTGAGTCTTTACACTTCCAGTCAAAGTCAAGTTTTAGAAATGTATCCTAAAGAAATCAAAGATGTATGCAAAAGTTTAGTCATAGGAATGTTCAGTGCTACCCTGTTTATAACAGTAAAGTATTAGAAACAACCTAAATGTCCAATAATAGATTAAATAAATTACAGCACATTTACTCCAATGGAGTACTCCTCACCCATTACATTTAATTACGATAAAATGGAGAAATGCACACATCCACGTTCATTGCAGTGTTACTCATAATAGCCAAGAACTGAAGCAACTCAAATGTCTATCAACAGATGAATGAATAAAGAAAATTTGGTAAATATATACAACGGTCTGAAAACGCAAAATGGATGGCTTAGAAAAAGAAAATCCTGTCACACACTACAAGCATGGATGAACCCTTAAGGACATTATAAGTGAAAGAAGTCAGTCACTAAAAAACCAAATACTGTATGATTCCATTTACATGAGGTGTCAAAAGTAGTCAAACTCTTAGAAAGTAGAATGGTGGTTGCCAGGGGGTAGGGGAGCGGAAAAGGGAGTTGCTGTTTAAAAGGTACAGTTTCAGTTTTACAAGACAAACAAGCTCTAGAGATCTGTTACACAATGGGAATACTAATAATAGTGAACACTTAAACATGTAGGATGGTAAATTTTGTTGTTTTTTTATCACAATTAAAAATAAAAGCGAAATTTAAATGCCATTGATTTTAAGATGCTATTCTGTTTTAGAATCTTAAAAAAAAGTTGCATCTTAGAATCCATTAAATCCAATATTACAAGGTCTGCTTTCTATAATTTTGGTCATTCATTTCATCTAGTTTAAATATCTTTTTTATTTCCCACATTCTTCAACTGTTTGGCAATGAGCATAGAGTACTTTAGTAGGATGGAAAAAAAGGCTGAAAATGGGAAATACTCAATTTTTGTTTCTTCATTCATGATATCATTACCTTCTTCATCTAATAAGTCATCTGATATTATTACTAAATTAAAAATAGGAGACCATCTCTGAAACATTTCAGAAAATATCACTCCATCAGGAAGTAAGCACTGCTTAGTAGAATGAGATTCCTAAAATGATCCTAATTAAAATGGCCAAATACCACATTTAGATGCCAAAAAGCACCTTTTATGATGTTTTTGAGAATTAATTCAAAACTTTCTTTACTAATTAAAATTTTGATTTACAAGCCATAAAACACACCATTCATTTTAAGTAATTTATAAGACATAAATTGTACAGTCATTTATTTCATTAATTCACAAAATAAGAGCTTATTTTGGAGATTTGACTCATTTTTCAGTAAAGGACAGGCCTAAAACTTTATTCTAGAACTCGTACTTAACAGTTAAAGTGAAGTATCTAGAACACACCAAGATACTCTCATCCTCAAAACTGTTAGAGTTAAACCAGTATAGACAGATTAACAACTGCAATAATTTTCAAGTAAACTTTGATTGACATTCAAACTATTTTTTAAAAAATGGGTTTAAGTATAACAGGTGCATTCATGATATATTAGTATGTCTGAAAGTTAATTACCCAGAGTATCTTTAGATAAGATTCAGAGTAAAATAAACGTGTTTTCTCCATCAGAAAAGATGAAATATTATCTAGAAATAGTCTTGGCAAATAAGACTGCTCATTATACCTTGGGCTTCAGGCTTTGTCAGTTGCTGCTCCAACACATTAGCAACTTTATCGAGCTCCTTTTGAGACGGCCAGTTTCTGTTCTGAAGACTCTGTGAGTGGCTGTGCACATACCACCTATCATCTAATAATTGGGATTTAGAAGGGGAAGACCTAGAAAGAAGGATGACAGGAGAAAACCATCACCACAGCTCCTGAAAGGAGGAATCATACTTCTCAAGCAGCCAAAGCATAAGGGAAACAGTTCACTGTCAAGAGAGATTGGGACTGACTAGCAAAAAAGAACCCAAGTGAAGGTTCAGAAGCCTGGATGCATGATGTCGGCCAACATGTCAGGGTTGACATATAACATTTCTTAGGCACTATATCTCTTAGTCGTTTAAAAGCATGTCAGCAAATGTCAGCAAATTATTCACTGCCACGTAGTCAAATTCTATGGCACTATTCCACTTGAGTCCCAATGGGTGTGTCAGAAGCAGATTTTTCATGACAATAGAAAGTTGATTTTGACATTGGTATACTCATTCTTTCCACCCGTTATCATAGAACCATCCCTATGTCCTGCCTTTTCAATGTCCAAAATAAAATCATTCTAAAAACAGAAAGCTAGCCACAAAGTACTATTAGAATAGTCTATGTACACAGTCATTCCTCTACTCTTTCAGGTGTTCAGGACTTTGCTGAATAAGTTACTTAAAAAATTTAAAGGATCACCAACATAAGCTAATTAATTCAAATAGTTATTGGTTATTTACTATGAGTCAGGCACTAATATTCGATCCTGTGGATTGAAAATGAGCAAGACCTAAATCGCTGCTCTCAAGTAGTCTAATAGAGGGAAGAAACTCAATGTGTAGGTTCTTTAATAGAAGTTTCTTAGGGTACACTAGGGTGGGGAAGCAGGAGCAGGCATATTTGGTCTGGATATTAAATGGGTGCTTAGCTCAATTAGTTAAAGCATGACAATGAAGTCATTACTTCTAAACATGGGTTTAGTACCTATGGAGGCTGGATCTTTTACTTCTCTGTCATAGCCACAGTGGTAGTACTCTAACCTCAAAATACATCTTCAGTGACATACCAGAAGCTTGGAAAAGGTGGTATGATTAGATTATTGACAACTTATCACTATTCCCAGAAATATAAGTAAATGCATAAATGTATAAAATATACATAAATTCAGTAGGAACTCAATAAAAGATTTCCTCTTCCTTCCTACAGTGGTAAGATGTGTGACTCTAACGGCTCTGAGGCTTCTTCCTCAACAATCAAATAGGAATAATAGTCCAGAACTTGTTCTTTTACCTTTAGTGTTGTTGTGAACATCAAATGAGAAAGCAGGTAAAGTATTTTTGAAAATAAAAAGTACTATACAGTCTTGTCTCAGCGATTTGCAAAAACACCCTAAAGATACTATGACTATTTCTTGGAGTAAATCAATAGCTCAACTTTTTCTACAAAGGCAAAAACTTCGATTAGGACAAGGGCTGCCTTGGAGAAGTCTACTATCAGCCTCCAGGCTTGTTTAGGTTTTAGTTCTATGCTTTATTCTGACTTTCAGAAGGGAGAGATGTACTGTGCATCTCCCATATTGTCGCCCAGGCCTTGTAGAGTCTAAAAAGCCTATAAAAATTAAGCAAAAGAAGTGTCTTAAGGCAATGAGAGGTTAGAAATGTCTGTGCACAAAAACCCAGAGAAAGTACGGTGAAAAACATTTAACAATGAGAGTTCAATATAAGCAAAAGTGTTACTTAGACACCACAATTTGACATTTACTACTTACCTTTCCACTCCCAGTTCTTTACTTTTATTGGTGGATCTACCTGGAGATTCTTGAAAGTTGTTTGCAGAAAGGCTTTCCGGATTCCGCCTTATAGGATATGCACTACTTTTCTCTGAAGTTAATACTGCTTTAAATGGAATGAGAAAACAAAGAAATCGACTGTTTCAAAGAAATCGAGACTGTTTTGTCCTGATGATAATTTGAGTGAGTATATCAATTTTTTTCAAAAGCAGCAATCTGTGACAATCAAATTGGTTTTTAGCAAGTATATCAGACAGAATTTTAAAAACACAGTGATCCAGCAGCAAATGGAACTAAAAAATGTATAATAGGATCACTTTAAAACTGCATAAATAAAGATACCTGAGACAAGGCTAAAAAAAACATGTATTTATATTTTTGGTCCTTAATGATAAGAAAACAAGAATGGGAAATGATTTTTTTAATCTCTAGAGTGAACTATATTACACTCAAATCCCCTTAGATAACAGGGAAAAGAAAGTACTGGAGAGCACAAAGCACATTCCCTTTTCCATTTCTACTGTCTCTACATCAAAGGCTGTATAGGATGGGGGTTTGAGCTTTTTCATATTTGGGGAAACAGAGGGGAGGGGTCAGATGAGAATGGAAAAACAGGTGACATTTTGCTTCATATTTTCAATTACTGAAGAAAAAAAACAAAACAACACACACACAAAAACAAGGTGTTGACTGATAAGAAACCTCAAAGTAATAAGTGGAATTAATGATGAAATGGCACAAGAAAGAAAAACACAAAACAGACCAAAGGCAAAGTTCTGGCATGTTCGTACATCCTTTTTACTTATTAATTCCTTCAAATGTATTACTGTCCTCTGCTTTCTAGGAAGTAGCTTAAAGGCAAAAATTTTTTAAAAGCAAAAACACTTAATTACAAATGTCTTCTATCCATTAAAAAGACAACTGTAACTTATTTTGAGCTTTATCAGAAAAGCTAAAACCCATAAACTGAGGCAGAAAAATTTAAATAAAAGGCTGTATTAATTAAACTGTTTTTTTTTTTTTTAAAGACACAGGGGGCCTGAGGGGAAATAATCATTGATTTCTTGAATTAATCCTCAAATGAATTATTTATAGTTTTCTTTGTGCTCATCTTTTCTGGACCTGTGGGTGTCTATGAACACAAGAACTCTCTCTGCCTGAAGCTAGAGCTGCTTAAAGCAAGCAGAATCTCAGTCTAACCATGTAGGTTTTCCTTTCAACTCAGTGTGTAAAGCTTTTTAATAAGGATATCATTTCTTCAAAAATACAGAGTAATAATTGGTAAAAGGTAATATGCAGTCTCTACGGGAACACACCAAATGGGATTAACGATTTGAAAGTGTTATAAAAAAAAAGAAGTGAAAGGGGCGAAGCCTCGCACACAAACACAGATATTAGTCATCACATCACCTGAACACATTTAGTGTATGAGTCCATCTTTTCACTATGACAGGATCAACGGTACCTAAAAAATACAGGGCAAAACTTTTCTGTTCTTTTTTCTTAATTCTTATTTCAAAAAATGCAGGGATCCACAGCCCAAGTACTGAGACAGTACTATATTCACCCTTAAATCGTTCCCTTATCTGAGGGTCTTAACATGTCACATGATACATTCTTCATGAGTAGGCAATATGGGCCAGATCAAACATTCAGTAAATTTACTGACTGCCTATTATGTGCTAAGTACTGTGCGAAGCGTTGGGAGAATCAAAGGAAAAGGCATTGGGGAGGAAGAAAAGAGACCTTAAGAAATGATAAAATATAAAATGCAGAACCCACAATAAAATGCAACTTTAAATAAAGCTCAGATGTGTCTGAAAACCACTTCTTATATAATGGGCTATGATATTATAAATGCTAATGTTTGCTTTATGAATGACAGGTAATCCAGGAGAAAAAAAGTCAAGTGCCTGATATAAAATAGCTTTACCTGTAGAGGGAGGTACACATAATTTATAATGGATCAGTATACACATTTGCACAAAAATATTATGCACATTTGAAAATGACCCTTAGATATACACTAGGGCAGATCCATGCTGAGAGCAAGACATTTCACGTAAAAACCCTAGAATAATAAATAAGTGTATTACCAAAGATAGAATAAAACTTTCTAACAAAAATATTTTATATAGAGTCAGAAGAAATTTTCAAAAAGGTTCTCAAATGCATGGTAAAATAGTGTATAAAAATACAGCATTTATGAAATTAAAATCAAGCCACACAGAAATCTTCAGATCTTCAGAAAAAAATAAATACCTACCCCCCAAAGATGAGATAGATTTACACACATATTAAAAACCAGTTATTTATAAGTTGTACATTAAAATGGAAAGTTTAGTCTGTTTTTAGACTGAAGATGGTGAAAACACCTCAAAGAAGAGAATTGGACTAGGGACTAGATTTTGGGCTTTGTTATCTGGGAGATGAACTAAATGAAGATATAGTTACAAAGAAAGCATTTAAGGAAATACATTTGAACCACTGCCATAGCAACAGAATTCCTAGTTTCTCATACACGAGCTACTGTTTCTCCCTGAACATAAAAATACTGCAAGGCACTCTCCTGGCAAGGCCACCGTTCTGAATAATTAAGACTTGACTTCCTAGAAAGATTCAAAGGAAGGATCTAGGATCCCCAGTAGGACTAGGGATGATGTGATGAAGAAGGAACTATAACTCTAAGTTAGCTAGGTAGGTATCATTGAGATAGTAGTGAAGAACCTTTGGGAGGGCTCACCACACCTACCTACTCCTAAGCACCAGCTCTCCCCCTGGTGCCTAGCCTCTCATCTATTTGTCTAAGTATCTGCCCCTATTTAAAAACCTACCTAATGTGCTGTCCTTCATAATGCTCTTTCCAATTAAATATTCAAAATTTCATCTTACTTTATTTATGCCACACTATTCCTCATCTCAGTGCTCATTTCTTACAGGAAGTCAGCTCTGATAACTTCACCTGCCTGGGTAATCCAAATGCCTCCTCTCAAAGGTCCACCTGGCCTTGTTAATAATTACAACGTTGTGATAAAGCATCTGACTCTGACACATAATTGGGCTCTCTGTAGCATAGGGTATCTCTTCCTATAAACCAGAAAGCACATGAAATAATGCTTTGTGATCTGACACCTGTATTACAAGGAATATGTCTGAGTGTGTGTGTGTGTGTTTAAGCTATCTAAAATAATGAGGGTTACCTATTTCCAGTCTCTCTCATTACACTCAGCTTCCTATGGGTTCCCCACAGCGTCTACTCATTGTGGGTATTCAGTCAGACAATGACACTTAATGACTGTCTTGATCCCTCTGAATGGTAAATTAGTTGCTAGCAGGGACTAGACCAAAGCTCTAAAATTCTCCTGGAGTGACTCAGCAAATATATACTGAGCGAAGATTAAATGTTGAAACTATGCCTACATTTTTCAGAAGATAAAGGCTTAGGGAGGAGAATTTTGCTTAAGAAGAATTTGGTCAGTATAACAAACCTTTTTCTGATGTGTTTTGTTTCGGAATTAGCAGCTCTTCAGGGGTATAAGAATCAGCTATGGGGGGCACGGACGTGTTAGGCTGGCTCCCGTGTTGCTCCAACACTGCTTCCAGTTTGGCCATTTCCTGCCGGAGCTTTATCAGGTTATCTTGCATGGTATCCTTCTGCTGCAAACCCAAGAAATGACACTAAGAAAGTTACATTCTTTTAGAAACTTGCCAGAATGTAAGAATGTCACAGCAATTAATTTTAGCACAGGAATTAAAAATCATCTAGTATGGAATTATGAGTTCTGGATGAATACCTTTTAATCCAACCATGCAATTAATGGCCATGAAATTACAGAATGATGTTTGAGAAAAAAAATTTCCTCAAATTCTCTCAAATAGACTGCTTTATTGTGATGTCCTTTTGAAGTTGGTTATTTTTTTTAAAGCTTGGAAGCAAAAATAAATTAAAGTGCTTAAACACTTCTGATATTTAAAATTAGCATGACTGTTAACATTTTACATAGGCTGTGTTGCAAAGATTTAATATTGTGAGACTTATAAGAGATTAGTTAGTCCATATAAAAATGTCTGATTTCTGACTTGTGAGGATTTAGTTCTCTGGGATTCTTTGAATGCTTAGTTTCCAACAGAAACCACAAAGCACTAATTCATTAATTTATCTATTTGTTCATTCAACAACTATTTGTTGACCATCTATTTTATGTCAGACACTGTGCTAGTGCTATAAATATAGCCCTCATGGTGCTGCCATTCTAGATAGGGACAGGGCACCTAGAGAAAGTCACAGAAGGACCTGTTAGAAGGCACAATCCAACAGAAAGAGGCTGAGGAAAGCCTGTAAAGACAGTTATTGTTTTCAACTCAGAAAGGCTTTCCTGCTTATAAGGCCCTTAATGTTTATTTTTCCATTTAAAAAAGATTTCTGCTAAGTCTAAGGTTTTTGATAAACAAAGTATCTGGTAAGATTACCAAAATATTCATTTCTTCATTACTTTTTAGCAAGAACATCAATGGCTGCCAGCAATCCCTGGGGAAACGAGTTGTTTCACCCTCCATTTCTTCTTCTCATACTTGAAAATGACTTTGTGACTTTGCCCTCTACTAAAAACTAGCTATCTACTCTCTCTTACTACACTGGTCATTTTATGACCTGAAAATGTATTCACAGTGGCTTCCAGTGCGGCCCTGAGACTGTCTGGCTGCCCATGTCCACAGCAGCGCCATTGCCACCACGTGGTGCTCTTGAGTAGTTCCGTCACTGACCAAAAAAGGCTGGCTTCAGTCATTTTGGAAGGAAACCATCCAGACATCCATAAGCTTCAGAGCTGTACTAGTCACTTCTGCCACAACCATCACAACTACCCTCTATGTGGCCATTAAACAGGTTAGAAAATCAGAAAAAATAGTAAATGGGAGAATTATAGTTATATAAGTTTTGTGTTTTCTCAAAGGAATTACTTTATAAATTAAATGATTCCCTGTAAGCAATTGGCCTGATACATTTGGGAGACCAAAACAAATTGCTTACCAAATTTTCTTGATTCCAATTCTTAAGTGTTTCTAAAATGAGCCCTACTCTTCTATTTCCTAATATGTTACTCAGAATTCTACTTTTCATACAGCTACCTTACTGTGGAAGTTCCTTAAAAGCCATATTATATCTTCTTTCATAAGCACCTCAGTTGTATACCACTGCTCAGATAAATTACTTTCTGAACATTACATAATTATTACTCATTATTGCCTTAGGGCAAAGTTCAAATTCCTAAGCATAACATTCAAAAAGCCCTTCATACCCTGATCTTATTATCTCTTATTTTCTTCACAAACCACCCACGTGCCATTTTCTAGAAACACAGTACAATTCTGTCTTTCCTGGGCATTTCATGCCTCTGTTCCTTTGCCTCTATTGCTGCCTCCCTTCTCTTTCCATTTAGAAAACTTCTCATCTTTCAAGGCCCAATTTGAATGTCCCCTTTGGAATCTCCACCAATAATACATCTCCTATCAGGAACAGGTGATTTCTCACTATCTCACTCACACTGCTAATGCATTAGTATACCAAAGTGGAATACATGACCCTCTTTTGATACAGCAGTGCTTCATATGTCCTTGCTACAGAACAAACAAGTTTTGAAGGTTTAGCTTATTCACTAAATCCAGTGTTTAGTGGTCTGCAGTGAGCTAAGTGGCATGCATGTATGTGTGTATATGAAATAAAAAGTAGCATGAGTTCGTGCATGAGTTCTATCCAGTTGATCACAATCTAATTTGAGGAGACAAGGTACCGAACACACAACTGTTATACCACTGATTCTAAGGGATGATATAACCAAATGTAAGAATGTGGATGCATACTACTGAATGCAGAAGACACCACACACATCCACACATGCTTTTTACCTGAGTGGTTAAAATATCGCTCTGAGAGGACAGCCTTGAACACTCTCCAGAGAGGCTTGTTTCATTCTCATATTCAGATGCTGCTTCATCTTTAATGATAATAAAAATAGAAATACAGCTGTAAATACAGACAGCAAATACTGCAACTTGCTGTATCTGGCTTTCCCACTGGCAGGACAAATATCACTTTCACATCATGCAAAATGATTACATTCCTTGTTTTGGGACAGCCAGATGTCCTCTATATATCATAACAATGAAAACTAGAAGCAAGACCACCAACCTTAGGGCATTAAATCGCATTCGAATAGAGATGTTCTGGCTAGGTGAAAAACTTTTAAGAAAAAGCACATTAGGAGGAACATGTCTAAAGTTTAAGAAGCAGTTACTTTAATTATACTTGGAAACTCATAAAATGTACTCCCCCAAAGACACAAATATTTAGTGCATTTCTATAAAACAGATGGTTCCAATACCTAAGTTTGAATCCACACTCTGCTCTTCTTGATTATATTCTTCTGGGCCAGTTTCCCTTTCATCATCTTCTGAAACCAATTCCTTGTCACTCAGAACTTCCTGGTTTTCAGACTGGTGTCTCATTTGTTTAGAAGGAGGATCAAACGTCAAGAAAGGATCCTGGGTGTTTGGATTAGCAATCAAGTCTTCCAATGCACTGTGTTGTGAGGAAAATAAGCTACCAGAACATCTCGCTTCCTCACTAAGGTGATGTTCCGGGGATGCCTTTGCTGATGCTATCCGGTTACTGCCATCATTTAAACTATTCTTCAATGATACCAGGTTCTCTTCTGTTTTCTTAGACAGACCCTCTGTGGCAACAGCATTATGTCTGGTAGATGAAGAAGGTATTTTAGTGACTTTACCAAATAATAAGTGTTGAAAACAGGGAAGCTCTTCATCCTCACTAGACACATCCTCTTCTGAGGACTCTAATTTCCTAGCCCTTCTTCGGCGACCTTGAGACAAACTTGCATGGGCTAAGGGACTAGGGCTCCTTCTGAATTCTCCTTTCTGGACATTTTTGCTAAAAACAGCAGATCTTTCCTGAATGCCACTTTCATCAAAGCTGATATTGTCCTTTATTTTGTCATCATTTAACAGGTCATCCGGTGTCTCAGAACAAACCTGAGAAATATTACTGTTTCCCATAGGTTGCTCTAAGTTTTCTGAAATTTGACATGGAGAGACATCTGCATTAACAGCCTGAACCACTCCTTCATTTTCTCCTTGCCTTTTTATTTCAGAATGTTTACAATTACTTAGAGGAAGGCTTTGCTCATAGACTTCAGGCTGCATGAGACCCAACTGAAGCACAGCATTTAATTTTGGTCCTCTGTTTCTACTTAGTTCTGCTTGAATGTTTTCACCACTGGAACCTACTTCATTGACACTAGAGCCTAGTTCATTGGTACTGGAACCTGCTTCATAAATACCGCTTGAGCTGCCTTCTTTAAAAGTGCTTTCTCTAATGTTATTTTGGCTAATTGTGCCCACTGTACTTTGAATGATGGTCTCATTTCCTATTGCTCTTTCAGGGAATATTGAATGTTCTTCAAACTTTTCCTCTGACAGATTTTTCTTACATATAGTTTTAACAGATGACTTGATGGGAGAAATGGATGGCATATGATATGGGTTTTGTGAAAGTCCAAGTTTATTTGCAATAGTGAGTTCAGTTTCATTTCTTCTAGACTGAAATGACTGACAAAGCCTAGAGACTTCTTTTATGCCATATCTGGCATAATCTCCTGGCTTTTTGTCTTTCTCAGAAACCCCAGGAAAGCCTATAGTTGTATAAACTGCCTGCACATGCTCGATGTTAGACTCTTTCTTTCCCTGATTTCCTTTTCGGTCACATTCAAGAGTGACTTTTGGACTTTGTTTTATCAAGGACCTGGAGTGGGCATAGCCTGTTGCACATTCCTTTTCTAGATTTCCTGGGTCTGAAAACAAAGCAAATGACTGACGGTTTGAAACCTTGAATGTATTCTGTAAATACTGCGTATCAAGTTCATTCTCTTCTATTTCAATGTTTGTCTTCTGAGTGGAGTTAACTTCATGTCTCAATGGATCTTTAAAGCTCTCTGTGTCATTTCTAGTTTCTTTAAAACAACCATGAATAAGTTCTCTGGGGTTTTCAATTGCTGCACACAGATCTGCATGTTGGTTTGGTGCTGTCTTTGCCCTCCCTGGGATGTCAGATTCCAGTAATGAGATACTATCTTGAGTGCCATAATCCGTTTCAGGTACCAATAAAATACTGGTACTCTCTGTAGATCGATCAGTTTGTGAACCTCTTCCTTCACCAAAGATTAGAATTTTGGGGTCTTTGGTACTATTAGACACTTGAATTGTTCGTAGATTCTCTTTTATTTCTTCTCCTTGAAGGCTAGGATTGACAAACTCTTGACGTTTATTAGAACTTGAACCATTAGTAAAAAAACCAGGTACGTTTGTTATATTTAATTCGGGAAAAGCTTCACTGGAAAGTCTTTTATTTATTGCCTCATTTGGCATGTTATTCTTCTTGGCTCCAGTTGCAGATTCTTTATCTTCTACGAACTGAAGTTTTTTGCTGTGTCTGTCTGGCATTCGGTCAGAATTTTTTTCCTTCAGTTCTTCACTGCTGGAACAACTATCAATTTGTAGTTCAGTATGATTAGGTGGGCTTGAATTTCTATTGACTACTAGTTCAAGTGCATGAATATGCCTGGTAGAGGACTTCCTCCTCAGCCTATTCTTCTTGAGTGCTTTTGAACCGTGAATATTTAATTCTAGTTCCACATTGCTTATGTTGTTGGGTACAGACTCAACTTTAGTTCTGAAAGCAGATTCTTTTTCCAATGATTCTGTTGGGTTTGTATTTTTCTTCTTCTGAACATAATCACCTTTTGTTTCATTCTCATGACCATCATTAGAACTATTCATCACATGACCATTCTGCTCTATTTGGTCAGTTCCCTCAATTATATTTTCAGAAGTTTTTTGAACAGTTGTCAAATCTATTTTCTTGATAAAATCCTCAGGATGAAGGCCTGATGTAGTTCTTCTTTTACGTTTTAGTTTATTTGTGAGGGGGCACTCTTGTGTTATCTGAGGTTCTGTAGCAGATGCTCTTGTAATTAGATTTTCAGTTATGTGGCTTAAGTTAGGGAGGCTTGCTTTCCTCCGATATGTTTTCCCAAATATTTTATCTTCAATATTACTTTCTATCAATTTGGAGTGAACTCTTTCACATATTAAAGCACCATGAGGATCACTGGCCTTTAAGGCTATTTCCTCTGAAGCACCAGAGTATCCATCTACTTCATTTGGAACTTCTACCACATTAGATTCAGACCTCTCATCAAGTAAGACATCAGAAGTTAATGTTTCATCACGTCTGGAAAACCACTCATTAACTTTCTGTATGCTACTATTCCGTGTTATCCAAGGAATATCTTTGGAATCTCTAGGACTGTCAGAGCATGGAGGTTTCTGCTTATTCAGTTTTATTCTTCCATTCAGGGGATCAGCATTTAGAACTACCTTTTTCTCTGTGCTGGAAGTCTGCCTATCATTACATGTTTCCTTAGTTTCAACCCATCTGTTCTGCTGGCTCCTTGCTAAGCCAGGCTGTTTGCTTTTATTACAGAAGTCAGTCTTTTCTACATTCATTCTGTCTTTAGTGTATAATAAACTGCTGTTCTCATGCTGTAATGAGTTGGCATGAGTATTTGTGCCACATGGCTGAACATGCAAGTTTGAAACAGAACTACCCTGATATTTTCCTGGATGCTTCTCAGCTTCATGCTTCTCAGTGGTAGTCAAATCGTTATTATTGGATTTACGTTGTTCAATATTTGTTATATCCTCAGAAAACTCACAAGCATCTGAAGATATACAAAAACAACAGGTTATTAACAACTGAATTATCATGGAAAAAAGTGCACTTAATACAACTTAGGAGTGGAAATGAAACTGGCTAATTTTAGAGAAACTAACCTCTTAAACAACCAAGTATACAAAAAATGTAGCTCATACTCGTTTACTTAATTCCTGTTTATCTAGATTCTCATTAGTTCCACCTGAGACAATTAAAATTTTAATTTCAGAATTTCCCCTACTCATAAACCACACCTCCTATTTCCCTAATCTCTAACAGTAAATTAAAAGCAGACTGTTTGGACATCATACAGTGCTGTTTTATCTTCAGACTCATATTCCCTATACTTAAATACCAGTATGCAAAAGACGAAATACAAACACACCAATTAAAAGTCAACAACCAATTACATAGGGTACTGTCATAATCATATCATTCTAATACAACTGAAATAGATCAGGTTGTACCATAACATGAGAAAAAACAATATTCTAACTCTGCCAAGAGATGTTGTAAATTATAAACGTCCCAAATGGCCTTCAGAATAATCTAATTACAGTTCTGTATCTACCCATTCTCTCTTCAATGCCCGTTATATTGAGAAAACTTGCCATTATCCTTTTTTGCAGGATTCAAACTGGCTTCAGCCCTGGCTCCTTGAGGGGTGATCTGTAACAACTCACGATCTCCAACACTACAGAGAAAAGACAGAGCCTTAATGAGAAACACTAATTATACACTCAAAGAGTTGTCAAATGAAAAAGATCAAGTATTTTAGCGCCTCTAGGTAGGGTTGCAGTAAGTTGATCAATTTGATTCATTTAGACTGAGGATACCTAGTCACAAAAATCAGAGCAGAAGTATAGAGCATTGTTTTATGGACATGCCAATGAAAGCCAAAACTTAAAAGACAGCCCATTTAAAAGACAAACAGCAGCCAAAAAGACAGCAAAGCAAAAAACCCCACAAAACTTAAAAGTATATCTTAATGAGCAAGAACAAAGACCTAAACAAAAGGAGCTCTAGGGTAGAGTAGACATCCCAACAGAACGCAAAGAATGCGCCATTCTGTAACTCTGCTTTCTGTGCTTCTTTATAGGCTAAAAATAATTTCCTCCCAATTGAAAGATTAGGAAAAAGTCATTTGGAAACAAAATCTGATTGACAAGGACACCATCAAAATTCAGAGAAGCCATCACAGATACTAATGTTAAGCAATAATTCCTAAGGAAAGAAATTTAACAAGTAACACAGTTAAGGGCTGTTTGTAGGTTATTGTGTAATTTATGTAGACAAAGTTTGAGGGATAGATGGAATTAAGAAACAGAGGAAGGAACCGAAAAAGGAGTCCATGAATATTTTCATCAGCCACAATTACCACTGTGTTGATACTACTGTACATGAGGGACTAAGCTAGAACATAGCAGAATCTTCTGGTGGTGGTGATTCTCTATGAACTCTACTAAGAAATCAAACAAAAAAGGTATTTTCTCAGCTATAAAATGCGGAGATTTAATACACAATAGAACATACAGATGTCAAATTATGACGTACACCTGAAAATTATATAATTGTATTAACCAATGTTACCCCGATAAACAACTTAAAAAAAATGAGACTTAATGGTCTATTTCAATGCCATAATTCTAAAGAAATACCAATCGTCATTATTAAGTAAATACAAAAATGCCAGCCTCATAGACAAAGGTTCTCTGACTCACCTGCAATAACTTGCTTTATTAACTGTATCTTCAGAAGAATCAGATCCTAAAAAATTTCCCCAGATACCCCCAAATAACAAGTCAATAAAAGGACTTTTATCGAAAGGGTTAAACTCAAAAAACATACTTTTTACAAGACAGATATTTATTCAAGAAATATTTCCTGAGCTCCCACTATATGGCAGGCACAATGATACATAAGTCAGGCAATACAGAGAAGTGATTATAAGCACTGGCTCTGAAGCCTGAATTCCTAGGTTTGAATCATGGCTCTGCCACTTACTAATTTTACAACCTTGGCAAAATTTCTTAACCTCACTGTGCCTCAATTTCCTCACTTGGAAAAGAAGTATAATAGTAACAACCTCTGAGGTTTGTCATGCATTTAAATCAGTTATACAAGTAAAACACAACAGTGTCTAGACTGCATTAAGTGCTCATAAATGTTTGCTATTATGGCCATTTTGATTGTTTTTATGATACAGTCTAGGAATTTACAACTTTAAGAGGGGAAAAGACATACAAATAATTTCAAGAAAGTCTGGTAAGTGCTATGGTAAACATATGGTGGTGCTTGCAAGGCCAGAGAATAGTCCCTCTCTCCACTTGTTAATATGTTCTAAAAGATAAAATGATTAGAGAAAACTGTCTAAATTGAGCTCAGCTTTTCTTAAAAGTCTTCTAGTCTAGTATAATTTATCTTGGATCCTTTCAAATGCCAATCCATCATGTTCTTTTTTATCCCAAATCTCCATCTTTCCAATGTGGAGTGAGCCCTCACTTAATGTCATCAATAGGTTCTGCAACTTTAAGCAAAATAAAACATATCCAAAACCAATTTTTTTATAGACTAACTGATAAAAAAGAGAGTTAAGTTCCAATAGCATCTCAACATCATAATAAAAACAGAAGAATTATTTGAGGACCTGCTGTATATTTATTTCCACATACTTATAACTGGACATCTTTCTTTTGCTCTTTATAAAAATAGGTTCTTAAAGATGAGAGCCGCATCTTTTACATTATTTATAAACATACCATAAAGCTAGTAAAATTATTTTTTTCCACTTTCCAAAGCTCTCTGCCACTGTGTAAATTATGCCAAGGTTTTTGGTAAAACTGTAAGACAAAGAATCCAACAACTATTGTTCTAAACTTACTAAATTTGGGACTCTTACCCAATTCAATGTAGACAAACTTATTCTGAGGTTGTATCTGTTGCTTTGTCCTCAGAGATCTCACAATTCCAAGGTTAGAGAGTTGGATGCTACTAAGACTGGTTTCCTGCTGAGCAGTAAAGAATGATTGACTAATTATTGGCTAGCTGATTTTTTTTTAACCTGGAGAGAAATCCAAGGTCATGAACAAAGCAAATAGACCATAATTAATTAACTAAAATTTATGATACCTGGAAAACACACTTGGCAAACTACACACCAACATGTGTAAGCTCTTTGTGGTTTGAATGTTTTTTCTTCTCTCTGTTGTTTTAATTTTTTCTAAGAAATGCATATTTTGAAGCTAATACTTTATATTATAGAAAAGGAATAAGATTCACTTAGTACACATTTCCAATCATATCTGATAACAGGGTTGGCAACTAAGATAAAATAAATTTTCAAAAAAGAATAAAAATACTAAAATCCAGAAGTCCTAAGAACATTTAGTACAAGAAAGAATATTTAAAAATGCAAGATTACTCTAATAAAGCTTTCCCTCTTCTTTTTGAGCCCTTTGGTACCTACTGAAAAATGAATGCTGGTACTATAAGAATTATTATCTTTGAGATCCCTATTGTCCATTCACATTTGAGTAACAACAGCACAAATCACTGCCTTTTTGTGTGTGACAATTACACCTTTTAAATTGAAGCAATTTTCAAATGTTAAAACTGATTTTCTTTTCAGGCAGCCTTCAGAAGAAAAAAAATAGAAGATACTTCCTCATGCGTGGAGAATTGCCATGAGATGATTATTTTAAAAATTAGCAAGTTTAAAACCATCAGTGATCTTGTGGCTATTTTAGATAGACAAGCATGAGAATGGATAAAGCACTAGAGTAGAGGAAGGGCCTGCAAGGTCTTTTGCTCATACTAGGCACACAGACCTTCTCTCAACTCCAATCCTTCTTCATTAGAACATTTGCCCAACCACTTAATTTACTATCTTACCTTGTTTACTGACTTTTTATATAAATCACTAACTCATTAATTTACAATGCTCAATAAAGAGATGTTATCAGAATAAATGAAAATGGCTTTACCAAGGCAGAATTTTCAAGTTCATTCTGTTGAAGTCTTTTGGCACGGTTTCGGTACCCCAAACTTTGGATGATAGAAACTTCTTCATTTAGATGCTCAGCAGAGTTATTTTCCTTTTTTGAAAAGTTGTAATTGTTTGCAACTGTGAATTACAAAAAAAAAAAAACATTATTTTCAGAGTTAAAAAAATGTATTAACTGTAATCAAAAACCCAAGATAAATCCTGTGTATGCTTAGATGTATTAAAGCAATGCAAAAGTTACCTAAAAATTTTTTTTTGAAGTTTAGCTTATGACAGAAATGGTATATCAGTAGAGGAAAGACACTGTTCTATGTTGCATAAATAAATATTTTGTCTTATTAATCTTTATGCCAAGTTCTGTCACCTGCCCCAGGTGAGGAATACAGAAAACAAATGCCATCATTTTGTCCTGAAAGGGCTCTCGATAGAGCCAGGAATGCCAGTTCTATAGGAAACTGTTAAGAAATCAGTGGGTCTAACTTAATCAAACATTCATTGTCTCCCTGATCAGCTGTGGGGCCTGGATCCATTTAGAGACTCCTGGCTACACCAGGCTTCAGCCAGGAAAGTCTCCACAATAACCAGAAACATGACAGACAGACCCAGTCAGATGAGGTTAACCTTGATATAATCCCTCGATGTAGAACCTGGGGAAACCACAATTACTGTGATACAATGCCAAGAAAGGAGCCCTTGTCTGATAGTAGACACAGCTGTGGTTCCCAGTGTTACTGATAGTCATTTTCCAAAGAGAGACATCCACCCACTTTCTTTCTAGATTTTGGTGCTGCAAGAGCCTTCTAGCACTTATTTTCTGTGGAACAAACATTACAACCTCAAGTATATTGTCTGGCCTACAGAACTGCTGGGTCACATTTCTTCCTGGGGTCATGTTATACCTTGTGAGAGTCTGAAGGAAAGGCTTGGGAACACTTCCTGTAATAGGTCACTTCCTATAAGAAAAGGGCCAACCTATAATTTTTTCTAAATCAACTTTGGAAATTTTGCTCCTAGGAAACAAAGACATAGACCATCAAAGTTACTTCCACTCCTTTTTCCTCACCTCAATACTAAAAAGTTTAACCTATTAAATAGCATTCACTGACTCTAAGATACCAACAATGTAAGAAGTACCATTATTTTCTATACCACCAATAAAAAAACAACACTAAATTAAATAATAATACACCATTGATGGTAAGTTGCCCCCAATGTGAAAAATGTAAATTTTATGATCAATAAAGTGTGAGACCAGTGGGAATGATTTAAAAGATAGATTACAGATAAAGAGCTAAAATTAAACTAGATCAAAAGGTCTTACACCTATTCAGAGAAAACAATTGTGTAAACTTCGGACAGCCACTTGAGCAGTAGCCCCTGGAGCTAAACAACACTTACACTGCAATCCCGTGTCAAGCTCAAAAGCATGAATGATTTTCAATAGTTCTTCAACAAGTTGACTAAATCTTGTACTTTCTTGTAGGCTTCTGAAATTAGATTGTTTGAGAGATACATTTACCAAGTAATTATCAACTTTTTAAGAATAAAATAAGGAAAGACATGTAAACTATTAAAAAAGATGGAGCAACAGTAGAAAAACTATATTCAAAGAACAGAGCTTTCAGTAACATTACACTATAATCAAAACATCATTGATATTAAATATTCATTTTTATAATTTTTTTCGCCATTCAAGTCTACCAAAAGCCTACAGCTATCTAAAATAATGGTACTCTGAATCCATAGTAGGTATAAATCCAGTGCACAGAGAACTTATTATTCTTAACCTCTGAACCCTATCTATCCAACCTCCCATTAGCTCTCAAGGATTTCTGTCAAATGGTGACAGATAATGCCCAAAGATTTTCATTTAGTAAAACTGTAGAACAATCTTATTCATCTATTCCTTTAAATATCTGAGTAACTACTATGTGCCAAAAACTGGAAAAAGTATTGATTGAGATAGACCAACGCCAATGCCCTAATAGAACTTAGGTCCTGGCCAGAGGGATGCATGGTATGTAAATACATTGTGTATGTAAATAATTAAGTAGAAATAAATTCAAGGAAGAAAAATAAAAGCATGATCAGAAGATAATGGGGGCAGGGTGGTACAGTCCTACTTTAGATAAGACTGCTAGTTCTAGCATTGACCAGAGCATTAGAAAGAGGCAGTGAATTGCTAATACTTGTCTAACGCAGATGTACCATAAAACTTTCAAGAAAATGCCTTAAGAAACAATTTACTCTGTCAGCTAAACACTTTTTTAAACATTTTCTATTGAGGAATGGTTTAATAGGAACACCAGCTACATTATTCAGGAATTTCCACTTTTTACTGCTGTTGCTGCTTCTATCCTCCCATCACTACCCAAATTATATACCTTTTGGTTATATCATTCTTACACAAAGGACACTGTGATGGCCCTTTCTTCTGGTTGAGAAGTTTCAGCATGCAAAATCTATAAATTATAAAGAATGAGAAGAACAGTAAGTTACTTATTTTTTTTTTTTGCAGAGAGAATATTCAAAGGCAAATAGCCATGAAAAGATAATCTCACAACTGCCCTTAAAAGCCATTTTAAAGGTAATGGCAGGTGAATTACAACCAATGGCTTTAATTATTTTCGGATGCTGCATTAGCAAAAACCAAACTTACATAAGCAATGATCTATGAAAACTAAACTTAAATGCGGATGGCTCACTGTTATGATCAAATAAAACTTATTAAAGAGTTAATATGGCATATTTAATGATAATTATGCTGCATCATCAGACATAAATGGTAAGTAGTTTAAGTAAAATGATTATGATTAGTTTAAAAACTCAGCACCTCACACTACAAAGCTATAGTAACCAAGACAGTATGGTACTGGAATAAAGATAGACATACACATCAATGGAATAGAATTGAGAGTACAAAAATAAAACCACACATCTATTGTCAATTGATTTTAAACACCAAGATAATTAAATGGAAAAAGAATAATCTTATCAACGAATAGTGCTGAGGCAAACTACATACCAACTTGTAAAAAATGAAGAAAGACTCCTAACAAAAAAATTAACTCAAAATGGATCAGAGAACAAAATATAAGAACTAAAACCAAATCTCTGTAACCTTGGGTTAAGCAGTGATTTCTTAAACACCAAAACCACAAGTAACCAAAGGGAAAAATAGAAGAACTGGACTACATCAAACTTAAAACTTTTGTGCTACAATACCATGAAGAAAGTGAAAGGACAATCACAGAATGGGAAAAATATGTACAAATCATATTTCTGATGAATTTGCATCCAGAATATATAAAGAATGCTTATAACTCAATAATAAACAAAGAAACAACCCAATTAAAAAAAGAGTGAAGGTTCTGAATAGACATTTTCTCCAAAGGAGATACACAAATGTTCAACAAGCCCATGAAAAGATATTCAATATAATTAGTCATTAGAAAAATATGAATCAAAGCCACAATGAGATGCCACTTTTTAGATCCACGGGGATGACTAAAATAAAAATAAAATCTGGTATTAGGGAAGATGCAGAGAAATTGAAATCCTTATTCATTGTTGGTAGAAATATAAAACAATGCAGCCACTTTGGACAACAGCTATTTTGAAAAACAATTTGGTAATTCCTCAAAATACTAAACAGAAAGTTATCATTTGACTCTGTAATTCTTTTTCTAGATTTCTTCCCAGGAGAAATGAAAACATAAGTACAAGCAAAACTTGTACACAAATATTTATAGCAGCATTATTCATAACAGCCAAAAAGCAGAAACAATCTAAATGTCCACCGATCATGACTAGAAAGGCAAAATGTGGTATGTCCACAACAGAACATTATCCAGCCATAAAAAGAATGAAGTTCTGACATAAGCTGCAATATTGGATGAACTCTAAAAACATTACACTAAATAAAAGAAGCCAGACACAAAAGGCCAGGTATTGCATGATTCCATTTATATGAAATGTCCAGAACAGGCAAATCTGGAGACAGAATGATTTATGCTTGTCTAAGGAGGTGGGAATGGGGAGTAGCTGCTTATGGGTAAGGGTTTCTTTTGGGTGACGAAATGTTTAAACTTAGATTGTGGTGATGGATGTACAACTCTGAATATATTTAAAAAAACTGATATGTACATTTTAAATCGGTGAATTTCATAGCACGTAAACTATGTCACAATATAAATGTTAAATAAAAACTTCAAGGCAGGGAAAAAATGAGCCCATTTTAACATTCACAATGCCTGACATAGTGTCTAGCAAAACTAAGCTGCTCACTAGAAGTCTAAGGAAGTCTTCTGAGACACTTAGGCTTTTAGAATGGCTCTGGATGTAGAACATTTTTGTTGGTGGTCTCAGACAACGAATATGGCTAAGAAGACTTGAAGAACACATACAATATACTCTAATGAGTCAGCTTCCTTAACAAAGGAAACACTGCTTCTATTGGCTGGAAATGCTTATAAAGATCAATGTTCCCTTAGGAAGAAGACAAAAGGAGATTCAAGAAAAAAGTAGAAAGGTAAAAAGGAAAGAGAACAGTAGAAACAGCCATGGTGATCATTAAAAGCAGCAATTCACTCATACAACCAATATTTTACTACATGGCTGGCACTGTTCCAGATGTTTAAGGGATTCAGTGGGAAAGCAGGATAAAATCCCTGCCATTATAAAGGACATATTATTCTGGCTAGGGAGGTGACTAGGGAAGGAAGCAGAGAACAGATATGGACATTGAAGAGAGCCAAGAAAGTAAAAAGGGTGCTGAAAAGGCAGTGGGACTGGTGAACCAGACACTTACGGAATGCTTTCTACTGGCCAGGTCCTTTAACATGCACTGCCCTCTCTTAATTCACACACAGACCCTTAAGTATTATCTTCATTTTATAGGAGAATTGTCCCAGATCCATAGTAATCAAGTGGTAAAGGTGATACTGGATCTGAAATTGAACTGCAGCAAAGTTCATGGTCTTTCTACTAAAGCGAGTGAATATAGGTAGGTATAGTCAAGGAGGTTCAGGGGATCTTCTTTACCTATACGGATACTTTAATACCAGCAACAACTACATAGTTTATGAAAAAAGGGGATCAAAAAACTACCTGTATTGTATGTAAATTCTCTTTAAAGAGCCACAGAATACAGGATACCACTCCTTGAGAAAAAACAAATACTACCTGTACTCGCTACCATAGAAGCTCTAGGAGGCATCAATGCACTACACTGACAACTGGTACAATTCAACAATTCAAAGTGGGGATAGGGAGAAAATTCCATGAGCATAGTATGGTAGAACACAGGAGCTAAACTATAGTGTTGCAGCCTGTACAATAATTACATAAATAACACAAGGAAACTACGTATGTAGAAATCAACCAAGATATGAGTTCCAATCTCTCTTTATGCTAGAAAAAGAACAGATGTATAAAGGTTATTAACTAAACTCAAGAGAAAATGTACATGACACGAGAAGACTGAACTAAGGAAAATACCGACAGATCAAAAGAACATTGGCATATCCTATGGGGCTTGGAAGAAAAAAAATTTTAATTGTTTTAGAGCTTTGGGAAATCTATATGATACACCAATTAAATAAGAACACATGTATAAGTTCTACACAGATTCTCAGTGAAAAGATCTAAGACAAGTTTTGGGCCTAGATTTCTAATGCTTAAGGAGAGACAATACATTTTTTAAGCAAATGCAGTATGTTTTCTGAAGGATGTCTTCAATTTTTAAAGAAAAAGCTGATAAAAAATAGTAAAATCACAATGCTACACACTAATTTGAGGGATTTTTCAGAAAGTACTCATTTTTTAGCACATCTATTACATCCAGAGCAGTTGAACAATGTCATGGAAACTCATCTAATTTTGAGCTGTTTGTTCAAGTCTACCCTGGCAGGAAGCAATAAATTAATAGTTCTAAGTCTAGGCAAAAATAAAGGCTGGCTGGCTTTTGGTTACCTTAGATTATTTTAGAAGGCCTGGATTCCTGTCAATAGAACTAAGATTACAGACCAATATGATCCCTAGTTAAAGGAAATATCCAGAGAGTCCCACAGCTTAGCATCTCAGCATCCTTATGTTGCTCATCTCACCAAACCCTGTTAGTTTCTTTAAGAAGGCTCTATTTTCTTAATCAAACCTCTTGTGTGCACTTTAGTTTCAACCTATCCTGAGCCTGTTATCCGGGAGAGTGTGCCTACACGCCATGCCTGGTATCTCAGGCTCATGGGTCAAGGCTCATGACCTAGGGACAAGTCTTATCCCTAACCCTTAGTCTCCTATGGCTGAATCCCTGCTTTTTGTCCCTTATAATCACCACCCTGAACTTCTGCTCATTTCTGCTGCTACACTCCTGAGAGACTGTGTATGTTCAATCTACTTGCTAGACTACACATTTCTTGCCTATTTCTGGACTACTGACATATCAACTTATTGTTAGACTCCAAAATCCCGATATTATGATCTAATGTATCTAGTTATCAAACATCCCTGACACTGACTCACCACTTACCTGGATCTCCTCAGTCAGCTGACCCCAGGATTTGCCTTACTTGGTCTATCTGCTCCTTGTACCTTAGCCATCCCTGGTTGCACCTCAGCCATCCCTAGTCTGGTCCCTCTTACCATCTCCGTATCCTCCAAATAAGTGTATGTGTACAAGAATCTTCTTGAAAATCTTGTCAAAATGAAAATTGATTCAGAAAGTTTGGAGTAGAGCTGAGATTCTAGAAAGTGCCCATGTAACGTGGTTGCTGCAGGTCCACGAGTCCCACTCTGAGTAGTAAGTTCCTAGAGCTGCACCATATGATATAGCAGCTACTAGCCACACATGGCTCGTGAGCACTGAAATATGACTAGTCTGAACTGAGATGTTCTATAAGCATAAAAAAACACAGGCTTTTAGAAGCTCACTACAAAAAACAGTATAAAAAAAAATCTCATTAATATTTTCATATTGTGGGAGGAGGGGGAAAATATTTTCATATTGATTATATTTTGAAATGGCAAAATACTGGTCATAGTTGGGTTTAAATATATATATATATATATATATATATATATATATATATATAACTGTAATTTCAAAAAAATTTTAAATTTTACTTTTTAGTAATGTGGCTACCAGGAAATTTAAATTACACCAACAATTCGTATCTCTTTGGATAATATGGTTCTAGATCTTCCAAGTTCATCTGTTATTTAGAAACTGTAAACTAATGCATGAATGGCCTGATTTTTTTTTCTACACTGGTGTTATCTTTTTTGTATATCTCATAAAAGATTTCAAACTATAGGCTTACTCTAGTCTATAAAGCTATTTTATCATTAGCAATTAGAATTCATCCTGAGAAAATACAATTAATGCTTGGGGTATCTTCTCCAGCTTTTTCACCATACAGATCCAAGTGGTATTCAGATTGTAAAAATATAAAACAGAAGAGATGTCATGAAAAAGTTGATCTATTACTTGGGTATTATATTCTACTTATAATTCTAATATGTTATTTAAAATATGACTGGTTCTTCTGCTTATCATATTCTCTACATTAGGAATTGCAAGCCTTTCTCATTCTCCCCCAGTTGCCAACTTTAACCCTTTCAATCTCAAAAGATGTCTGTACCTCCAACTTCACTGAGCTCAAACTACAACTCCCCCAACTCTCCATCAAAAATTTTCTGTAGACTTATTCTTTTCCTTCATTACTACTTATGAGTGACAACTTTTTCTCTCTCTTATATATTCATTTTCTATTTCCAGTTCCTTCTACTTCCTCCTGAACCTTCTCTGTCTTGGAAATGACATCACCCCTCTGAGGGTTCCTTCCTCTTCTAACACAACTTAACACATAGGCAAAGTTAGTGTCTTCTTCTTAGGACATATTCTACTTCTCTTCTTACCCTTGATCACATTATTTCCTCTGCCTATAATTTCCTTCTTCCACAAGCTCTGAAAGTAATGAATGTTCATAACTTAATCTCTCCTTTACTCACTCTACTACTATGTATTCATTATTCAAGGTGACAGAAAAGTATACATTTCAGAAAGATTCTCATCAAGAAACAGTGTAAGTCTCAAATATAGAAAGTCAATCTGTAGCTCTGTAACCTTTTAAATACTGGTACTTTTAAATTTTATTTTATAACAGTATTGATCTACAAAGAAACTGGTCCTACATTGAACCTTATGAGGAGGAAAGCAGGACATGTGAAATGAACAGAGAAACTGGCAAGGTTAAAACACAATTTACTTATTTCACAATTGCTTGCAATCTGCTTCCACCTATGAATATGAAAAAACCCCAAATAACTATTCAGTCATTTCATATCCCACTAGATAAATATGCCAATATTTCATCAGGAACTACGGCTACAACCAACATATGCTGACAAAGTACTCAATGAGGCAGACAGACTTAGAATTTTCTTTCACTTAACTGAAGAAACTAATGCTTCTATAAAGTTAGGTGATTTCTGTGTTATGAAGGATAAGCACAAAAATTAATAATGGAGCCACATAAAACATTCAAACTTACTTGCAAAATATGTGGTCACATTTTGTGGAAACAGGCTCTTTGATCAGCTCCAGACTAGAAGGGTAGGGGGGAAAAAAACGTGGCTCAATAATTCATTTAAAAATAAATATATTCTCAGTAAAGAAGTTCAACTTTAAGTGGCTATAACTGAGTCAAGGTAGGGTTTTAAGTTCATTCAATAATCATTTATTAAATGTCTGCTGTGCTAGAAGCCAAAAATACAGCAGAGAATATGATCCTTATCTTCACTGAACTTTCAGACACCAAAACACAATACTATTCTTTTCAATACTCTATACTATCTATAGCATTTAAAAGATTAGCTGATATTACTTTACATTAGTTTTCACCGATCTATTTTTTTGAGCTTTCATAGGACATCATAAGACATCATATATCTTAACTAAACTTTAAGCTCCACAAAGACAAAAATTTCTTGTATTTCTTTTGGATTCCCTCACAAAACTATTGTGTATGTGTGATTACTTAATTTCTTAATATGAAAAATTTGAAGCATTTACACAAATAAAATAGTAAAATGAACTCCCAATTTCAACAATTACCAATTCACAGACAATCTTATTTCATTCATGGCCAACATCCACCCAAAGCCCAGGTTATTTTAAAATGAATCCCAGCCATCATATAATTTCATCTATAAATATTTCAGAACATATCTTTAAAAGAGACTTTTTTAGCATAACCATGAGAACATTACTCCTAAAAAATAATTTTGCTAATATCATTTAATATACAATAAACTTTCTAATATTCCTGTCTCATAAAAATTTAATGATAAAATCTCTAGGTAAATCAGGATCCAAACAAGATCTACAAATTGCATTTGGTTGATATATCTTAAGCCTTGTTTATTCTATAGTTTTTCTCCACCTTTGTCATTTATTTGAACTACATAATTTCCCACATTCTGGACTTTGCTGGTTGTTATCCTATGGTGTAGTTTAACATGTTCCTCTAACTTCTATTTCCTGTAAACTAGACCTACAGGCTTGATCAAATTAAGGTTCAATTCTTTTTGGCAAGAGCAATTTTTATTACTTCACTTCAGGAGGTTCATGATGTTTGCTTTGTGATTGTTTTCTGAAAACAATGTAATAAATACTAACTGAAGAAAATAATAAACTCAAAAAATATTAAAGTTTCAAGAAAATACCTCACTCAAATTCCTATCCCTACCCACCTATCCACAAAATCTTAAGGCCTTCCTGAGATGAATTCATTTACTAATACAAAAAGTATTTACTGAGCATCTACTATATGCATGCACTGTTCCTGGGGATGGAAATACAGTAGTAAACAACACAAAGCCTGCCCTTACAGAACTTACTTTTTAGTTGCGGTAGACAGTTGATTGAGAAATGAGCAAGGACATATGGGAATAGGGCTAAAAAGAAAAATAAATAAGGGCCAGGGGGATAGGGAGTACAGCGTGTGTGGGGAGTATATAAAGGTCAGGAAAGGCCTCATGGAAAGTGGCAGGCAGCTGAATAATGTGAAGAAACAAGCTGTGCAATGATTGAGGGAAGAACATTCCATCAGAGGAGGCAGATAAGACAGACTCTGACCAGGACCATGCCTGGTGTTTTGAAGAACAGAGAGTAGGTAGGGTGCTAGGATGGAATGATTGAAGGGATAACTACCAGAAAAAGAGGTCAGAGAGGGAGTTGGGAACCTGTGCAGGTAGGAACTTAGAGGCTATTTTAAGTCTTTCGCTTTTATTCTGAATGAGAGCTTTAGAACTGATTTTTGGTAAAGTTCAGGCAGGACATCAAACAAAAGGTAACTTGTGTGTGACAGAAATGTGGTCCTTTTCATTACATGTTAAACTTTTTAGAAAAAGATCACAAGAAAAACTAGAGGACAACAGCCTCATTGTGAAGGATCTGGTAACACAACTCTTGTAATCATGAGGTTTCTGACGCAGCACAGGGGAAGAAAAAGAAAAATACTGGAGTAAGGTTAGAAAGCAGGGTTTCTACTACCAGCTCTTTTTATTAGCAGAGTGACCTCAGGTCAAGCATTCTACCTGACAAAACCTCAGTTTCCTATAAAGAAACCATCTCCCATTCTACCAGTCTCTTCAGGCTACTGTGAGAATAAAATTAAGTGCTACTTGGGAAAATGTTCACAACCTGAGATAACTTGTACCACTTTGTGATTAAAACAACAAATAAACAACCCAACAAAGAGAACTCTGATTTGTTACCAAATCACTGTTCCTCAGATAAGCTAGATATCAAAGACATTCTCAGTAAAAGAGAAATTGGATTCAGCTATGATACCAGATGGCTTTCATTCTCACCACTGACTCAGTTCTGAAATGATTATATTTCAGTATGGTAATTATAAGCTAAACTATACAAACATACTGTAAACAAACTTCAAACAGATGAAAACTCCAATATGTAAAAAGATAATGACTGTTGAAAAAACTTGAAGAGGGAATGAAAATGAAAAGAAAAAAATTAAAATGTTACTCTTCTAGGTCCTGATGAGAGCGCTTACTATAAAAGTGACTCAAATATTTTTAAACACTTTTCAAATCAGGCCTACTGCACATCTGCATTTTGAGCTTTCAAAATGGGTAAGTACTGAAAAAAGAAGCTAGGTTAGATTCTAAAAAAATCACTACCCACCAAGATGCTATTTTCAAAACCTCTTCTGAAAGTTAAAATTTTTATATAGTCACGTACAAAAAGTTAAAAATGATCAATTATCAGAAACTGTGACTCTGAGGCCAACAGAAGGAATTTCAGCTCTAGAGACCTCAAAGAACTTGGAAACCTACCCTATAGCTACCATAAGCAACACTGTTTCTAGTTATAATCAGGAATCATTTAAGACATAACAGCAAATTGCACTGTTTTGGGCACTGTTAAAAAAAAAAGTAAATATGATTTCCATCCTAAAACTTTCCATTAAATGAGTTTAAAGTTTAGCCATGACTGGGATGCAGTTTTAGTTTAAAAACCTGTCTATTTCTAATAAAAAACAGATTTAAAAAAATAATCTATAAAATATAAAATACTATACTGAAATAAAAATTTAACATTAACACTCACCTTGCACATTTAACTTTTATGTATCTGAGTTTTTTAATTGATGGTTTAATTTGCCAGAGTGAGGGAAAAAAAGTTTTTATGACTAAGTTCCTTGGAAATGTAAAATAAATGGACCCAAATGCCACATTATTGAGGACTTTTTGATCACTCTTTGTAATTATCATGAGTAAGTTTTACGCTTTTTCAAAAGCAATTTTTTCCCCCAATTGCCACTTCCTGCTTTTCTAGCTCTAATGTTTCACGAATTAGGCTGTAAATCTCATTTAGCTCTTGTTTTTGTTTGGCTGAAATGTTGAGAAGGGAGAGCAATGTTACTTATAAATCTTCTCTCTCTCTGAAAATACAACTTCCATTTTCTTTAATCTTATTTACTTGACTCCAAATATGAAAAACTACTTTCATGAAGCACAAAGAAAAATTTACTTAAATTTATTCTCCTGTATAGAAAGAAGCAAAAGGTGCAGCTTTTCAATTTATTTTTTGAATGAAACCCACCATTAACCATCACCATATTAAAAACAACTAAACTATCAAAGAACCAATATAGTTTATTATTTAATACCTTTGACAAATATTTACCAAGTGGCTACTATGCCCCTGAGGATGCAGAAGCAATACAAACAAAAACCTCTGCCCTTATGGGGTTTATATTCTGTGGGAGTAGAGAAAAAGGATAAAATGCACATACAGAATGTCATAGTAATGAGAGTTTCAGAGAAAAATAAAACAGGAAAAGGGGATAAGGAGTATGTTGAGGTGAAGTTAGAATTTTAAATGATTGTCTGAAAATGACAATTTTCTTTGAGAAGCTGGTATTTCAATCAAGACTTACAAGCCATGCAATTATTGAGAGAAGATTCCAGGCAGAGAAAACAGCAAGCATGAAAGCTCAGAGGCAGAAGAATGTTACGTCTGAAGAACAGTTAAGAGGTCAAAATGACCAGAGTAAAGAGAATAAGGAGGGAGAAGGTAGGTAACAGTTGTTCTAAATTTCTTTTCTGGCTTTTCACAGAAGAGACTGAAGTATGGCTAATTTATGTTGTAGATTTAAGAGATACCATAGAAATCATCTAGTGACTGCTTGATGAAGTTCATAACCTTTGTTGTGCCATGGACCCCTTTTGGCAGCTGGTGAAGCTCATGACTCCCTTTCTCAAAGTAATTTTTTCAAATGCATAAAATAAAAATATGCAAAATTAAATAAGAAACTAAATACAGTTCTATTCAGAGGCCTCCAGGGTCATGGAGGGCCGACAAGAGGTCCTGAATACATACACACAACAGAACTTGCCAGGATGATGGAAATGTTCTATATCTTGACTGGGTTACATAGATATAGAGAGAGACAGAAAGAGAGAGAGAGAGAGAAAGAGAGAGATACACTTGTCAAAACTCATACACTTGTACACTTCAGATCTTTGCATTTCACTGTATGTAAATCACACCTCAATTTAAAAAAAAAAACTTGAATATTTTGGTCCTCTCTCTAAGATGAACACAAACAAAGGCTCACACAAAGTCAGAGAGACTTGCTAAAGGCTTTGAAGACGTGTATTATTTAAACATACAGGGCTAGTTTTGGTCAAAGACCTACCCACTTACAGACACCAATCATTCCTAATTTTATTTTGCCATCATTAAGTATATCCATTCCAAGTGAGCAAGCTGATTTTAGAGTCAAATAAAAAGTTCAAGTGCCACTAATCTGAACCAGATCCCTGCCCCAACGTAGAACCAATCAATGCAATTGGTGGACTAGGAAAGATAGGGAGCTATGCATGTTGAGCCTGTAGAGAGAGAAAGGGAGATGCAGAGGGGAGAAAAAGGAGTAATTTTCTATATTCTTAAAGCTCTTTAGTTAAGAAGAGCAGCAACTTTAAAAGCCTATTCTTAACAAACATAATTTTTTCTTGTTACTATGTAGGGTCAATTATTTTGATTTGCATAAAACACAATCTAAGAGGTAGAATCGCAAATTAATAAATTCTTCGTTTGACTTACCAGATTGGACACTCTAAGATTTTCTGCATAGCATTAAGGACATTTTGTACTTCTTCAACGCGACCCGCACATAAATCCATTTCTTCCTGTTACAATGAACTTGGACACATAAGCTTAAATGTATGCTTTAAAATTTTTATTAAAAAACAACTTAATTTCATTGTCATTTTAAACAAGAGAAATTTAAAATTGGAGTGCTTTAGAATTATAGCAACCATAGAACTAATGACAAAAGCCTTTTTTAAAACTCTAAACATTATTTTTTTAATTAAGACATTTAAATTCTCTGTTTTCACATGTAGCCTCCAACCACCTCCTTTTGGTCTTTCCCTTTCTCCAAGCAAAGTCAAGGTACAGTGGGGTGACTGACAGGGTGAGTGGTGGCTGCCTCGGATTTCTCCAAATGTCCTGGCTGTTTTCTCTTGCTTAAAACGAAAACCAACAACAACAAAAAAAACCAACACCAAACAAGGCTCTCCGCCCTTGGCCTTTCCCAGTGCTTCCCAGCTGCCTGCACGCATCTCAGGATCCTCAGGCACCAGGCCAGCGGCATCTGCGACTTTCTACTCTCCCCTCTACTTTCTTCTTGACCCTTCTCAGAAACGCGTGTGAATACAGTTCTTAAAGGCTCTCCCTCCCCACGAAATCCTGTCTCCTCCTCTTCCCAGACACGTTCCTGCCTCCAGTTCTTCCTCAGAGTCCCCTTTGCACCTAAACCAGCCTACTATGTCGTCCTCCTCGAGACACATTCCAGTTCCTATCATCGGTACTCCTCGTCGGCCACACCCAGTCCCCTCTCGCATCCTTGTCTTCTCCCTCGACCCTGAGACCCCCAAAGTGCCCCCCTCCCCCACAATTTCCTGACTCAACGTCTGAGGCTTCCCAGGTTCCTCTCTCAGCCCGCCCCTGCCAGACACCATCCATCCATCTTGCTCTCCTTCAGAAGTTCCCTCTCCCCACTCTCACCACACCTGTTCTCACCTGTCTCCCGAGGTCCCCCTGAGGACCCTTCTCCCTTCTCCAGGGCTCTCTCACCATTACTCAAAACAAAGCGTCTGGGCTTCCCGGATTCAGGGGCCAATGTATTCAAAAAGCCCCGCGAACCGCGCTGGCTCCAGAAGCTTCAACGAGCGGACGCCGCGCAGTCGCAGTTTCAATGTATCTGTAATTCCCGCACTTTTCCGTCGCCACGGAAACTGGCCTCCGCGGCGGAGCAAGAGCCTATCAGAATGCGACCCTGAAACACGTGACGGGAGGGCGGGGCGGAAACAGCCGGGGGTCTCTCAGGGCTCCGGATTGGCCAGCCACTCTCTCCCCTGCGTTACGCAATTAGAAAGGGACGGAAGAGGAAGAATCCTGAGTTTTCTCGGAGGCGCCCGCCTCCTCACCTCCACGCTTCCAAGGGCGTCCTATGACGTCACAGTGGTGGCTGTCCCCAAGTCCGAATCCTCGAGGCCCGAATATGAGCGAGAGATAGTGTCTGCAACACTCGCCGGAAGAGGCCCCGTCTCCTCACACTCTCCGCCGCAATGGAAGTCTCCAGTTTAGGTAAATAAAAGGATTGTGGGCAAAAAAAAAGAAAAAGAACACCAACTACGATTTCCAGCATGCATTGCGGATCGAAAGGCCTTCGTCGCTGTGTTCCTTGGAAAGTGTAGTCTTATGGAGAGGAACTTTCGACACTGGGAGTGGGCGCGATTCTCATGGAGCCGAGTTGATACACTAAAACAGCTCCGCGCGCGTACGCACGTCACCAGACATGGAGTGGAGCCTTAGGTGTTCGTATCTCGAGAGCGGAGAATAGGCTAAAGAACCGACCCGTCCTAGGAAGACTCCAACTCCCAGCCAGCCCCGCGAGTCTCGCTCGGGTAAGTAGTCCTCTAAGGTCAGTGACCTGAGGGGACTCCGTGGGCGCCGAATTAGCTGGGAAGGGGAAATGGGCCCCGACCCACGGCTGCGCACTCGTAGTTCCGCCCCTCGCGGCCCCAATGTTTGTTATTGTTGTGAGGTTCGGGCTGCTCTTGCCCCGCCTCCGCTAGCGTATCTTCGACCAATCAATAGGGTGGTAATTGTGAAGGACACCTGGTGAGAGCCAATCATCTTGTCGGAAACTCAGAGAGCCAGGGGACTAGGCCCTGTCTCTCTCCGCCATGTTAGATTCACCCTGCAGGGAAAGCGGATGATCTGGTAGCGACCGGTCTCAGCACTGGCCTCCGGCAGGCGCCCCCCGGGGGCGAGAAGCTGGTAAGGAAGCTGCTGCGGTTACCTGGGGGAGAGGTCATATTGCACAGAGAGGATTTGGGGAAGTTTAAGGGAGCAACCCTGCAAAGAGGGGCGACTTTTTCCATGTCTAGGGGCAGCTGATCTTTTCAGGGCTCGGATGAGAGAGCCGTTCCTGTCCTAGGGGCCGAGAGGGCAGATGCTGCCGGAGGGATGGAAGGTCGGTGGCTTGGAACGCCCGCTTCTCCAGATGGAAGGCCGAGAATCCCCGGCACAGAAAGGGCCTAGGCAAAGAAAACAAAGTCCTTAAGGGATGGTGACAGTGTTTGGGGGACATGAGAGTGCTAGGAAGCGATAACTGCAAGATTAGTATGAAGTCCTCAAGGGGAAAAAAAAATGACACTACCCACCCAGTCTCCTCACCCCATCCCCCACCATTTTTTTGAGAACCTCGTCAAAGTCTCCTTGGTCAGGGACCTCTCGTTTTAGAAAGGCATCGTTTTTCCTTTTAGTCAAACATTTAGCTTTCTGGTCACACGGTTTATTGCCTAGAATATCTTACACAGGCCTCTGGCGGACTCAGTAATCTAAAGATCAGGTTCTCCGGTCAGCTTTTTTAAAGGAATTTTTGGTATCCTTAACCGACATAGAGGAAAAGCTGACTTGTGCCAAGCAAAAGTGAGTCAGTGGCATGAACTTAACAATAATGCCAGTTTTGAAAGCTGAAGGCCTCGGCCCCAGTTTCCTGACTTTACTGGATTCAAACTTACAGGGACAGATGGGCCCAACCCTAGCTTTGGTGTTTCCACAAGTTCAAGATTAATGCTCTTGCTAAAAGAATTTTCATATACAAGCCAAACGGAAGCAGGCAGTTCTTTATGAAGATCTGGCTATTATTCAGCTAAGTTAGCCTCCCTCACTTCCTGTTTTCTCCTCATCAGCCTACCAGCTGGATGAACTCCAAAGTATCTAAATTTCCAATTGTGTAATTTGAGAAAAAGGAAGATTAGTTTCCTCTGGACTCTTACAAGTGTGGAAGTGTTTCTCTGAAGTTGAAAAGTGAGACTTTCAGAGTACCCACTTTGGGCAAATAGTCACTTAATTTCCTTGATTTTTTTGGTCTAAGATTCTAGGGAGTTGAGAGGAATTCTGTCCAAGTTTTAAGGACCCCCAAATTGCATTCCATGTGAATGAATACTGGATGTCAACAGGATTGGTGCTAAAAACCAGTATTATTTGGTAATGAACTTGGCTTTGGATCAAGATAAAGAATGGGAAAATTTGGGAGATAATTATTTTTGAATTTTAAAAAAGATAGCTAATCCTCAGATTTTTAAGTTTTTTTTTTCATGACAGTATCTGTTGTGTTGTTTCACAGGCTATCCCATTATACTGTGGAAAACCACTATTTTAGGTCCCAAAGACTGATCTATTATCATTTTATATTTGAGTAACAATTTTGAAGAACTTGCACACATTTTTATTTGATCCTTATGATAATATTGTTAGGTAGTAAAAGCAGAGATATTAGACCTATTTTACAGATTAAGAAACTAAAGCTCCGGAGTTAAATGACTTGCTCAATTATATGGCTCGTGATGTGGCAGGGATGTGTCGAACCCAGCTCTTTCAACGCTGTGCTTCCTTCCCCATTACATTATAAACCCCTGGGACTTAATCTTGTTCATCTACTCCTGTGCTTAGATCAGAATCTGGTCTTTATAGATGTTTATTAAAAATTTGTCAATATGTTTAAAAGCTCCATTTTTCATTACAACTTATATTTAGATTTAAACTATTTTTTTATAGTCATAAAACCAAACCAATTTTTAACAACACATCAGTAAACAAAATCCTTAGTTAAAAATAGATGTTCAGTTAAAGAATTGTTAACTTCTTAGGCATCATAGTGGTATCATGATTATGTTTTTTAAAATTTTTATCTTTTAAAGATATACATTTATGGATGAAATGATGGCTGTCTGTCAAAATAATCTAGTAGGAAAGGGTATTGCTGTTAACAATACCCTTGTTCTGAGTTGATGCTGATTATGGAAGATAGCTAATGGATCCAGTGAGATTTAATAAATAATTAGTCTCTTTTGTATAAGTTTAAATTTTCTCATAATCATTTTTTAAAAAATTAGACTACCATAGTTTGGTTAGAACAGTTAACTATAGTCTCTCCATATGGGGGAGTTGGGAGGTATGTAGGGGTATAGATGAAGTGAGGGTAACATGTTCATTACTCTTCACTTTTATATGTTTGAAATTTTTCATACAAGGAAAAAAGTAGACTACAAAACAGATGAAGGGTGTTGAATGCTACCTATGTGTAGTTTCTTGGCTAGTGTTTTGGCTTCTAAATTGTTAAAATTGATCTTATAGAAAACTTGGGTTGCTCAATTTGGAAAAGGCTGTTTTTCCCAGAAAATGTAGAATGTTGAAGTTATAAGAATGTAAATTCTCTGAGGGTAGAGACCTGATCTGATTTATCTGGTATCCTGCTACCAGCAGATAGGTATCTGTTTAGTTAACCAATCATTATAAAGTTCCAGAAAATCCTAAAGGATTTAACAAATGTTAGATGATTTCTGTGGGCTTGGCCAAAATTTACATTTTGTCAGCAAACATTAACTGTGAGATTTGTTTTAAACCATCCACTAGATTGAGAAGAGCAGAGATGTTGCCTTATTCACTGCTGTGTCCTCCTAGCCTAGCCCAAACCCTTTCTAATGTGTTTTTTTTCTCTCTCTCTCTCTCTCTCATCCTCTCGGCTCTAGCCCCACAGTATGGAACCACAGGTTACTCTAAATGTGACTTTTAAAAATGAAACTCAAAGCTTTCTGGTTTCTGATCCAGAGAATACAACATGGGCTGATGTTGAAGCAATGGTGAGTGTTAACTTTGTTGTGTTTCTCCATCCTTTAAGCATAGATCGTTTTCCCTAAAGGTAGCTATTTTTAGCAGTGTTTCATAGCTGCAAAGTCTGTCATATTTACCTTTTGGAAAATTATTTTTGGCAAGGATTCAGTATTCATATAGGAGATGTGCCCCAGTAAAGGGAACAAATAATTCCTTTTGAAGAGTTAGGAAAAGGAAGGTTATTTTTTTTTAAGTGAGATAGGACTTACAAAAACATTAATTTTAGAAATTGTCTGAGGAATGAATTAGTGTGTGGGCCCCACCCTAACCAGGCCCCAGAAGAATGTGCTCTTTCCTGAGAGCAAATATGTGACTGGTTTGTGATCCATCAAGGATATAACTTGTGTTTTGCAAGAACTGATTGATTGTTTTTATTGCTAGGTCAGAGGTTGAATAAGTTGAGCGCAAAAAAAAAAAAAAAAACCAACAACAACAACCCTACTGGTGTTTAGACAGAAATTCATCTTTATTTTTCTTCTTGGTTTGCCCTTTGTACTCTTGTTCAATTTGTAGTAGTAAATGTTTTACTTCATGTATCACTCTTTGTCTAACAAAACCATGTGGTAAAAACTTATATCTGGTTAGTAAAAGCCTTTTATCTGGTTATGTGTTTTGGTAACTAAAAAGGAAAAGAAATGGTAGAGAGACTACAAAAGATGGTTTGATCTGGTCTTCTGTCTTCCAGTAAATGCTTTATACTGTCCTAGATTGTCAGTTATCTAGAAAGTCAGATCTTGTTTGTCAAATGATCTGAAAATCAAACAGTTACTTTTTTTCCTAGTAGTTAAATGAGCTGAAACTTACCTTTTTTCTTTTTTGTAAATTTTAAATTATAAAAGTGTCATACATGCCCATTACAAGTGAAACAATCCAAACATGTATAAAGAAAAAGTTAACATCCCTCCACTCCCCCCTCCCTTCATCCACTATTTCCACCTTTCTGGGGTAATCAACGTTAACATCTTGTATGTACTTAGATACATTTCCCATGTTCATACATATATGTGTTAGGATTATACTATAAACATTCTGCAGCTTGCTTTTCTTACCCAACATTATATTATATACATACTTCTGAATGAATACGTCAGGATCCAAGCTCATTCTTTTTAAAGTTATGGATTGTCCACAATATTATTGGTATTGTACCATAGTAGTTATCTCATTGCAAGATTGTTTCCAGTTTTTTTAATTCAGGTATAATTGACATATTAGTTTCAGTTACACGACATAATGTTTATTTATATATTGTGAAATGGTTACCACAATAAGTCGAGTTAACTTTCATCACTATACAGTTTTTCTCTTGAGAACTTATGAGATCTACTCTCTTACCAACTTTCACATATATGATACAGTATTGTTAACTGTAGTCACCATGCTGTTTATTACATCCCCAGGACTTATTTATTTCATAACCAGAAATTTGTACCTTTTAACCACCTTCACCTATTTCACCTATGTCAAACCCCTTCTTCTGGTAACTACCAGTGTATTCGCTATATCTGAGTTTGTTGTTTGTTTTTTTTCTGAGTCCACATATAAGTAAAATCATATAATAGTCTTTCTCTGTCTGACTTCACTTAGCATAATGCCCTCAAGCTCAAAGTTTTTTCTTTTTTTTCAAATTATACTTTTTAAATTAATTTTTAAAATTTATTTTGGTAGATAATTCAAAAGTTATAATTATGACAAATTTGAATTTCATTTATGTATAGAAGTATAATCATTGTTACGAACTATTATAGGAAAGAACATTTCAGTTTTTCTGAAAAGTGTCTGAGTATTGAAGTATCTGGAGTGGCTTATATAAGTCCAGTTACATTCTTTTAGATCAAAGAGTTCTAGTTGGGAAGGACCTTTGACTCTGTCACTAAGATGCTTTATTAAAGCCTGGCAAATGCTTTGAATCTTGGGTTTTATAATTTATATGATGGGAAGAGTGATAGTGACTCAAGGTCAAAAGGTTGTTTTGTTTTTTTTTTCTTTAACCACTATAAAATAAACTGCAAGGGATAGCTGTTTGTATGTATAACTTATGTACTCTTTCTTCTATAGGATAAAGATTTCCAAAGTGAGATTAATGGGTCACAAGACATGTGATTTAAATTTTAGTGAATACTACCAGGTGCTTTGAAGAAGAATTATAGCACCTTACAGAAATACATGACAGCGCCCTAAAGTTTTGACAGCATTGGGTGTTAATGGCTTTAATTTTTTTTTTCCCATTCTGTTGAGATGACATCTCATTGCTTTAACTTGCATTTTTCTAACTACCATTGGGTTGAACATCTTTTCATATATTTGTTTAGGCATAATCTTATGATTAGCAGTTTTGTAGATGCTCTTTGTATATTGTGGATATTAACCCTTTGTCTAGTATGAGTTGCACATATTTTCCCCGGGCAATTGTTTGTCTTTCGCCTTTGTTTATGGTGTGTGTGTTCTTTTTCTTTTTATCATATAGAATGTTTAATTTTTATGTAATGAAATATGCCTGTTCTTTATAACTTCTAGATTTATGTTACAAACTACCTTTTTGATATATTGATTATATAGTGTGTACATTTCATTTGCAGGTAAAAGTCTCATTTGACCTGTACACTATTCAAATAAAATATCTGGATGAGGAAAACGAAGAGGTAAAGTATATGATGGTACCATTGGCCAGGTATATGGAATCGGGATGTTATTTCTCAAGACTGGTGTGGGGCTTAAAAAGTTCAGAATAGTGTTTATCTCATTTGTGTAATGGTTTAAATGTCTGATTGCGTGTTCTTGGCTGACTTGTGACATCTGAGATGGAGTTGGGAAATAGGGAAGCAACATTGAAGAAAATGTGGGAGAGAACTTTTAAAACTTCATAGTGACCTTAAGTTCAAATATATCACAAGGTACCATTTAGTTTTTAATAAAATAATAGTAACCTTTATCAAGTGGTTACAGTGTGTTAGTCTAACAACAATACTGTGTGTTTTGTACATTGTTCTCATTTATTTACCCATTAGGAAACTAAGGCACAGAGAGGTTAAATAACTTGTCAAAAGGCACAAAAGTTTTCTCCAGAGCCCAGGCTCTTAACCACTATGTTATGTTGCTGCATAATGTACATGAAATAAAGGAGGATGCAATAGTTAAGCAATAAAATTATGTTATTATTAGTCAATTAGTTCATAATATTGGAAAAACTGAACACTTACCTGAAATTTTATATCTGTCTGGTGAGGCTCATCCTAGTGACAGAAATGCTCATTTGATGATACGTTTATAATTCACTATTGCTTTTTTCTTTTTACAGGTATCCATCAACAGTCAAGGTGCGTTAAAAGCCTTAATCTAATCATGAACATATGCATTTCCATTTGCACAATCTTGTTGCAGTATTCATTTTAGAGTGGGATTTTGTGTATAGTAAATTGACATTGCATTTACTTATCCATCAGCATTATAAAATGAAAGTAGCAGATTTTTATAGCAGTTTTTGTACGTAGTGCTTTAGAGTAGAGTCTAAGGTCAGCTCTAGTGGGAGGTTCTCTTATATTTAACATGGTAATCTGAAAACATGCCTCCCAATTCAACACATATAACTTGTTCTCCTGATATATTGCATTTGTTTCTGCTTTAGTATATATGTTAGTGCTAATTTATAAATAAATGGTATTCCAGGAGCATATTTATAAGGTAGTTGATTGTTCAGAGGTTGGAGTACATTTTCCCATAGGAACACTGTTATATTTGAAGTTTAGGTTCCTAGGTGGCTCCCAAAAGCTTATTTTAACCAGGTGAAATGATAGTATTAACTCCCTTGAGTCCTGGGCTTCTCTAAGCTTAGTGTGAGGGAGCTGGGTAGAGGTTTCATAACTGGAAGGATCCAGTGGCACAGAGAGAGGGATTTAAGGGGAGGACAAACCTGCAAGTAGCTTCTATTTGCAATGGGATGAGAAAGGAGTTTGTCAGCAAAAAATTAGTAGCTGTTCATTTATAAGGAATGTAAGCGGACATGGTTCCATAGTATAGAGGTTAGCTCATCTGCTTTACATGCATAAAGGTCCTGGGTTTGTACCCCAATAGAGCCTCGGTTCATGTTCTATGACCATTCCACCTGAACAAGCCCGATGTCTGATCTCAGAACCTAAGCAGGGTTGGGCCTGGTTAGTACTTGGATCGGAGACCACCTAGAAAGACCAGTTGCTGTAGGCATAAATAATAATAAAATTTAAAAAATAAAGGATTGTAAACTAAGAATTCTTAAAAGTAAGAATTGGTTTTACTTACAGAATCTTTTGGGCTGGCGAAGAAATATCATAGCATGTATTTTTTGTCCTTTTAGGAGAGTATGAAGAAGCACTTAAGGTAATGGTTATTGCTTTTTTTTTTTTTTTTTCAAATTTTTAAATTATTTATTGACTGAAACTTGAACCCGAATTCCATTACATGGGAGAGAAAATAAACTAACGAATATAAACACAACAAAACCTATTTTTAGAGAACTGATGAATAGGGCATACCCCTCAGCAAAAGGCATAAGCTTTTTACATAAGCTTCTTTTTATTTACTGTTCTATCTCATTGCTGGTCTTGGTGCCACTGCCCTATCATTTAAAAATACAAAGAACTCTGGAATGATGCTTTCTGGTTGACATTTTCAGTATAATGTGGGAGAATTTAAGGTATAAAGCATCTGCTTACAATCTCGTTTGTTAGTGATGAATTGAGCATTCCTTAAGGTCCCTTCTTTAAGGTGTGTCAGCTTTCCATTCATTACCCCTTTTGTAATTAAAGATATTCTTTAAAGTTTGACTATTCTTTATGAACTTCTAGTCTAAGACTAAGCTATTTTCCATAATCATTTTTGGTTTAGAGAGGGAGAGGTAAGATTTTTCATTTAGGAGCTAGATTTACCCTTTTTAGTTTCTGGTCACAATGCTATTTTTGATGCCTCTAGTTTCAGTAGTTTAACCAGTGTCGTCTTGGTTTTTACTCAGAAATCCTTAATTACCAGCTAGTCTCTTGGTTTTGGATATTGAATCCAGGTCTTTCCCTGGATTCTCTTAGTTAAGATACCCATATCTGTTAATTTCTTATGCTTCATAATTTCCCTCTGCCCCAATTTCATGTGGTCTTCCATTTTCCTCTATGCTCCTTTACTCCTGTCCAACTCTTCTGGCTTTTCTCTTTCCTTACTCTCAGAAGCTATAATAGTCTGAAAAAATCTTCTAAGATCTCAAAACTCTTCTGCTTTTTCTACAGTCACTATTAGTTTTATCTATTCAGTCAAAAATCTTGGACCTCAGGTGTCCAAAGTTTATATAAGCCGTCTTGCCCCAGGAAGCAAGACACACACATACAATTTAATGCTTAAGATCCCGTGTTTGTTTATACTTTGACATTTTACATTATAGTTATTTCTTGAGCAATTTTTTCCACAGACTCTGCCACACATTTTACTATAAGCTTTTTGATTTATGGTTTAGAATAGGGGTTGGCAAACTATAGCCAGTGGCTGGCCATGTATTTTTATAAAGTTTTATTGGAACACAGCCATGTCTATTGTATTGTCTGTGGCTACCTTTGTGCTACAATAGCAGAGTTGAGTAGTTATGACAGAAACTGTGTGGCCTACAAGCCTAAAATTTATGTGGTCCTTTAAAAAGTTTGCTGATCCCTGATTTAAATAATATCTTTCAAACATATTGAACGTAAAATGCTATTTTAAAGTGGAATGTTAAGAAATCTAATGCGTAAAGTAGATAAAAGAATAGTTCTTGTTACTGGGTGACAAGTAGGAGAGCTAGAACTCTGTGAATTTGACTCCTAATCTCTTGGATACCTTCTTGGATACCTCCTAATACCTTCATGAAATCTCAAATGCTCCTTGAAGTTGAGTTTTTAAAATAGAATTAAGAAGATGCTCTTCAAAAGAGGTGACCAAATGCTTTCCTAAATACTATTTTATGCAGGAAAATAAGTAATAATATGATATAGCTTCTTTTCTTGGGTTAAGATAGTCTGGGATTGACTTTTTTGAAAAGTTGGGATTAAATCCATAAATGGAATCCTACATAAAAACAAATAAACAGAAAAGTAGTAATCCAGTTAATGAAAACATCTCACCTGGTAAACTACTGCACTAAAAACCTACTTTTGTGTAACAACAAAACCATTCCTACTTAACATTCTTGGCAAAGAAACAGGATGCTGAGTGTTAACATGGTATATGTTATTTGATTTAATAAAACAAACATTTTCCAGCATAATTCACCACACCTCTTTGAATTTTCATTAGGGAAATGAGACTCACATGATATGTTTTTATTTCATAACCTATGCTCTCAGATGGCAGTTAAGCAAGGAAACCAACTGCAAATGCAAGTCCATGAAGGCTACTGTGAAGTTGATGAAGCCGCACCCCCAATTGTAGCAGAAAAACAACCAGTCATGAGGGCAGGGAAGAAGCCACTTGCACATTATTCCTCACTGGTGAGAGTCTTGGGATCAGACATGAAGACCCCTGAGGAGCCTGCGGTAGAGGTACGAAGGGACCATTCCTGTCTCTAAAATTTTTAAAACCTTATATCTCTTGTTTCTGTTGTAAGATTCAAGCCTTCGTCAAAAATCAGGAGTACGTGGTGACCATCTCTGATTTTTTGAAATTGGTAACAGTAGCACTCCTGGAGAAGGGCAAATAGGATGACACACAAGTTTTATTTTTCTTTTATACTCCTTTATATTATTATTATTTTTAGATCTTATATTTATGTTTGACAAAAGAAACCTCAAAATAATATATTAAGTAGAAATAAAAGTAACCTTCAAGATCTTGAATTGTGTTTTCTTTGCAGCAGTTTCCACTTGCTCCATGTGACTTAGATCAGCCTCAAGACAAGCCCCCAGACTGGTTCACAAGCTACCTGGAGACAGTGAGTGTTATTTCTGGCTTGGGTTTTAGCAGAAGTGTGTGGAATGTGGAAGAAATAGCCAACCCCAGATAGCTTCTGCCTCCGGTAGCTAATAATCTCCAAACTACAGCAGTTCCAGTCAAGAAAGCTCCTACCTTTTTAAATGTTGTGCCAGAAAAAATTTACTTCTCAGAATGTAAGGGAAAGGGATAACTCACTATGCTTGAGAACGAAGAAGGTGGAAATTAACTCATGAAAGGATTTCTTGTTGTTTTTTTGAACCAGTTTAGCTGTGGAAGAAAGACCTTCTTTTGCTGTTTCCATTCCTTCGTGCATTAGTTATTAGCTATTTTATTAACTAACCTTCTTATATCAGATAGCAACATTTCAGGCCTGTTTGATATCTTCATACCTTTTCCAGTATTGGAATTGAAGGATTTTTTCCCCATCTTCTGCTCTACATTTTAGTTTAGAGAACAAGTGGTTAAAGAAACAGTCGAGAAACTTGAACAGAAATTACATGAGAAGCTTGTCCTCCAGAATTCATCCCTGGGTTCCTGTCCCTCAGATGTCTCAATGCCAATTTCAGAGGAAACACTGTTTTTGCCAGAAAACCAGTTCAACTGGCATATTGCTTGCAGCAACTGCCAAAGGAGGATCTTTGGTGTGCGCTACCAGTGCAGGTAAGCAGTAACTTGGGAATGAACAGCTCTTAGTAGACCTTCCTGGCATTTGGGGGAGGTAAAGGGATATTGGGTTTACTCTACCTCTGGGCATCAGATAAAATAGCTTTGCTTTGGGAACAAACCATTCTTCACCCTCAACAAAATAACTTTGAAAGTTAACTAACTGTTCAGATTGTTTTGTTCAGACATACTTTTAAAATAACAGAGCCAGACAAAGTTATGTTCCCCAAAGCAAAACTAGATCACCAAAAATTATCTCCCTGTTGTTCTAAATACTTTGATATCTCGCCTTCTCTCATATTGTCCTTTGAAATAGATACAGGTTAAATGTTATTGTCCTCATTTTATTAATGAGGAAAATTGAGACATGATATGGTCGGGTGGTATGCTCAGATTACCACCTAGCTGTTAGTAGAGCAGATATGCAGGTCTGGTCTCATATCTCCCTACCTCAGGTATTTCCTATACCATTCTTTTCCCCCATAGCCTGTGCCCATCCTACAATATCTGTGAAGATTGTGAATCAAGGCCATATGCCCATGACTCCAACCATGTCCTGCTGAAATTGCGGAAACCTGTTGTGGGTTCCTCTGAACCATTCTCTCACTCAAGGCTTTCTGCTCCTCGTCTTCCTGCTGCTCTGGAACAAGCCAGGTAAACCATGTGTACATGGGATGCTTGTTCTCTGATCCGCTTTTTGGTTCTGGTGACACACTGTGAATTACAAAACTACAAATAGTCTCCTTAGTTCCTGCTCATTTCTAGTTGATGTACCATGATGAGGACAATTATTCAAAGCTAATGAAATGGAAATGAGAACTATAGAAGGAGGTTAAGAAACTAAACTAGAAGCTAACACTGATGGAGAGTAAAAGTGGCTTGAAATAGCTTCAACATTATTTTGTGAACTTTGTTTTTAAGATTTATTTGTTATCTCACAGGCTCCAGAAACAGGTTGACAAGAACTTTCTTAAAGCAGAAAAGCAAAGGTTGCGAGCTGAAAAGAAACAGCGTAAAGCAGAGGTCAAGGAACTTAAAAAGCAGCTTAAACTCCACAGGAAGATTCATCTGTGGAATTCGATCCATGGACTTCAGAGCCCCAAGTCTCCCTTGGGCCGACCCGAGAGCTTGTTGCATTCTAACACCCTCATGTAAGTCTAAGGCCATGGTGGGAGCCAACACTTAAGGTCCAGCCCTCTTAGGACTGGACCTTCAGCCTGCACCTCTCCTAGATATTGGCAGCCCCCAGCACCCAAATCCTTAAAATTTCTCATTTTCTTATTCTAGCATTCTTAAAGGTTATTTGGTAGTCTGTTGGTTTTTTTGTTTTTTTTTGTTTGTTTGTTTTGACACTTGCTTTGTCTTTTTCAGAAAGGTAGAAACCAGTAAGGTTTAGAACTGACTGGTATGACCTCTCTTCACTGGAGGCAGTGTGGATTTAATAGAAAAGGAACAAATATTTTAAGAGCCTGATTCTACTTGTTTTATTTATAGACCCTTTTAGTTATTCTCACCATAGCTTTTTAGCTCAGAAGTCAACTCTGTTCTCTGTTTTTTAAAAAAGTTTTATTAGTAGTACATCTCAAGAGTCATAACCTCTTGAACCACAGTCAGTGTTGGATATTCAAAAGCCATCACACCCAGCAGCAAGTGACTATCTGAATTTCTGTTCAGGCTCCCTTTGCAGCCCTGTGCCCCAGTTATGCCAACCCTCAGTGCAGCATTTGTGGATGAGAATTTGCCTGATGGGACTCATCTTCAGCCAGGAACCAAGTTTATCAAACACTGGAGGATGAAAAATACAGGAAATGTAAAGTGGAGTACAGACACAAAGGTATTTTTCCCACAAAAATGTGAAGATGAAGTGATTCAAAGTGACAGTGTTCAGCTGACAAGCTAATTTTTCTCTTGTCACTTTCAGCTCAAGTTCATGTGGGGAAATCTGACTTTGGCTTCTACAGAAAAGAAGGATGTTTTGGTTCCCTGCCTGAAGGCTGGCCATGTGGGAACTGTGTCTGTGGAGTTCATCGCCCCAGCCTTGGAGGGAACGTACACGTCCCATTGGCGTCTTTCTCACAAAGGCCAGCAGTTTGGGCCTCGGGTCTGGTGCAGTATCATAGTGGACCCTTTCCCCTCCACAGACGGTTCCGATAACATCGAAAAGGGCATGATCAGCTTAAGCAAAACTGGTGATCTCACCTGCCAGCAACAGGTGAGCATTGGAAAGGTGACCAGAGCTAAAAGAGCCCACTCATGACTGGTTGGTCTTTCAGAATTTGGAAAGTCTAGCTGTTTTTCCTCCGCCTAAAATGCACATATGCTTATACTGGACTTGTCCTCAGGGGCTTTGTTTACATGTCCTTAGGATCTGGTGCAGGAATCCCTGAGTGCTTTTGTATCTCTCTGTCATGATGCATGGCCAGTCTCTGCTTCTCTGAGGAAAACAGGGCTGCCTGGTTGGCCTCTGGAACGACTGTACCTAATGGCTTTGCTACAAAATATTCATCCCTCCTGAGTACCTCTCGTGTGTGTAAAGTCTTGCCCTGGTTGTAACTTGGTGCACTGTTTTTAGGCACCTTCCTATAGGCACTTTTTTTTTAGCGTATTTACTATTTAAATTTAGTTACCCATTTTAATGTCCTGGTTTTGACTATTAATGGTTAATCTAAGTTGTCATTATGAAAAGTTAGGTGAAGGGGATAATAATTGAACTCTACTATTTTTGCAACTTTTCTATAAGTCAAATTATATTAAAACAAAAAAGTCTTAAAACATGTAGAGGTGCAGTATTTTGTTTTGAGGGAATAACTATCTGCTTGCCTTTTTTAGTTTTGTTAAGGGCCTAAAATTTGTTCCAATGGTTTTTCTCCATAGGAAGCTTTTCTTCTGGCTAAAGAAGAAAGTCAGCTTGGTGAGGCAACTGAGCAGACAGAAGAGACGGAAACCTGCATCCCACAGAAGACCAAAAATATTGCCAGCGAGAGGGAGCTCTACATCCCATCTGTAGACCTTTTGACTGCCCAGGTGGAAGATTGAGCACTTTAAGGGGCAAGGGACAGAAAGTATTGGGGAAAGAGTCCTTAACCTTGTTGAAAAGAAAGTGGTATAGTTATAGATGGTGTCTAGGAGCTTAGAGATAAGCCCCCTTCGATTCAGTCAGATGCATTCAATGGCAATGAGATCTGTGGAAGCAAGTTTCTCAATTAAATGATTTCTCTTTGAATTGAGAACTCGCCAATATACTTTGCCATATCTTCCCTTTAGTTGTCTTTTCATTTCTGCCAACTGATTCACCTTCACCCCACAGTATTTTCTCTTTCCTGCCATTTGGTTATTTGAATGACTAGTTCACCTTTAACTCTTCCTGTTATCATTTGACTGAGGTGAGGCATGGATTTGAACAGAGTTGAATCTAGGTTGGTGTGGGTGGAGCTCAGTGACCTGCAAGTCCTACCAAGGCTAAACATGGCTCCAGTGTGTACTGCAGGTAGACTAACTGCCCCCTTTTCCCCCAGGATCTGCTGTCCTTTGAGCTGTTGGATATAAACATTGTCCAAGAGTTGGAAAGAGTGCCCCACAACACCCCTGTAGGTAAGAATGTCAGTCCACCTTGTGTATTTTATTTATAGACACAAAAGTACTGCAGCCTAAACTGGTAGTATTTTGTTCTGAGGACGTAGATGGCAAGGATTTCTCCCACAATTTCTCCCAAAGCAACACCCATGAGTCCATTTTCCTCCTTTTCTCTGTTGTCTGTCAGACAACAATATAAGTTTGTGTAAGGTCTCCACACCGTAAAGTGATCCCCTTCTCCATTTTTTTCTGGATGTTCATGTCCCTTTGTTTCTTCACATTCATGGTTCTATGTCTTGGCCATGGGCTTCCAGACTAAACACTGTTTATGATCCTTCTTGCATTGATTGATCTGAGATACTTGCACACCTAATAGTCTGGAGAAATTGTTTACAACAGGTCTTGAAGCGTACCTAGGTTTATTTTAGCCCTGTAGGAGGCAAGAAGCCTGTGAGTTGCTGCTTCTGGACCCTGACTGTTGATGATGTGATGCTTTTTCTTAGTTGATGGTTCTTCTGTCTTCATTCTCCAGATATGACTCCCTGCATGTCTCCTCTGCCACATGACAGTCCTTTAATAGAGAAACCAGGCTTGGGGCAGATACAGGAAGAGAGTGAAGGGGCGGGATTTAAAACACTTCCTGGTAAGGGGTTAAATATTTATAAAGTATTTGCATCCTCTCCTTCCATTCCACACCCCGTTTTTACACATACCCCCCTACTAATGTTACTTTGTCATGTGAATTGGGTTTTCTGTAACACATTTTTTTGAAGTCTCTACCTTCACATGACACAGATTGCAGCTACTCCATGGCATAATGTCAGCATGGGTACGTGACTAGAGAAAGCTCCTCAACAGTTTAAACATCAAGTGTAGATAAGGTTCGTGTCTTTCAGATTCCACAGTGTCAGTAAAGAGGAAAGCTGAGAAAGTTGCTTCAGTGGAGGAGGCAGAAGATGACCTGAGTGGCACCCAGTTCGTGTGTGAGACTGTAATCCGATCCCTTACCTTGGATGCTGCCCCTGACCACAGCCCACCGTACAGACAGAATTCCCTGCACAGTGAGTGTCCCTGAAATTCCCTGCCCAACAAGGCAGTGCCTAAGTTGTGATTATCAGACCTGAGTAGGTAGAAGTGCTATTCTTCACTGAGAGCAGAGGTCGGTGGTCTTTTTTAGAATCTGGATCATGGTTATTTCTTTAGAGTACATACTATACCTGGCTATTTTAACTATAACATCAAGAGCAAAACAGCCACCATAACGCATTTCTGCACTTTGTCAGGGGCAGAATTACAGCTACAAGCCATAGAGGAACAGCAGCCAGTTGTGCTGCCTGGATTCTGCAGTAAGGGAGTCTTCCAGTAAGATGACTGAGCTCCTTAGCAGAGACCCCATTGACAGCTGAATTGTCTCCTTTCTTCAAAGGCAACAATCCATGATAGTAAGCAGAAGCAGGAGTATGAGACTGAGTTTCTCAAGGTTAAATTCTGCTGTAGCAAATTCTTTTGTAACAGAAATTTCAGATTTTACCTTGGGTACCATTCTACCTAGGTACCAGATAGGTAGAACCAATACTGTCTATCTCAAGAACTATCCAAAAATTCAAATTCTAGTGCATCAAAATAACGTTGGAGATCTCTTGTGCTGTTAATGAAGTTTTACCTATACCTTTAAATGTGATTTTAAACGTAGTCTCTCTTATTTGAAATATACACATATGTATTTTCCCCATACACACTTGTGTACAAATGTACAACAAAAAGGATAACACTAAAATGTTCACAGTCATTAGTTATCTTAGGATTATAGATACTTTTTTCCTCCTCATCCATGTTTTGCCAATTTTCTAGACTGTCTACTCAGTTTGCAAAAAAGAAGAGAGTAGGCATACAGTCCTACGAAACTTACCATGTAACATTTTATTTTTTATAGTACTGTAAGCTCCCATGCTATATCAGTTTTGCTTTGACCATTATCTCAGTCTATTAACTGTCACGTGAAGAGAAAAAGGGATGGGGCCTCCTCGTTTTAAGATGTTTCTGCCTACCTTGTTTTTGTGAGCTTCAGTTCTGTCCACCCTTACATAGGCTTCAAAATTAGAATATGGCCATAACTCTGGTTCTAGCAGCAGCCCTTCCCTCTTGTTCATTCCTCTCCTCTGGCTTTCATAATTGTAGCTTGTGGGGTCAGGCCTGGTTAGTACTTGGATAGGAGATTCTAGGAAGACCAGGTGCTTTCGGCATAAAAAACAAGGGATTGTAAGATGACAAAGTCTTGCAAGCTGTGAGGTCAACCAAGGGTTGCCTCACCTAAATAATAATAATAAATAAATAATAAATTAATAATAATAATTGTAGCTCACAACCCAGTTTTACCAGATAAGGGACTGCTTTCTGCTGATACATTAAAATTGGTTGCTTTCATTCTTTAGTGAAATGTGCCTTGCCTGAAGAGGGACCACTTGGAGATGAGAGGGCAGAGATTGTCCATATCGCTGAGGAAGAAGCTGTTGAGGAGGAGGAGGAGGAGGATGAACTCAAAGATGAAGTTCAGAGTCAGTCCTCTGCTTCCTCAGAGGATTATATCATCATCCTGCCTGAGTGCTTTGACACCAGCCGCCCCCTGGGGGACTCCATGTACAGCTCCGCACTTTCGCAGCAAGGCCTGGAGCGAGGGGCTGAAGGCGAGCCTGGGGTTGAGGCTGGGCAGGAACCAGTCGAGGCTGGGGAGAGACCCCCTGGAGGGGAGAACCAGCCGCAGGGGCACAGCATCAATGATATCCTCATGACTTCACAGACTCTGGACACAGTGCTCTTAACCCCAGAAGTGGTGGGGCCTCCACCACAGTTGCCCAGGTACCATTCACATCCCCCTTGGCTGGGCTGTTCTTCAGAGGTGGAATAAAGAGGAATCACCTTGATCTCAAAACCTGTTTTTTTTTTTGTTTGTTTTTTTGTTTTGTTTTGTTTTGTCTTGTTTTTGGTCAGCATGGAAAGACTATTTCCCATAGTAAAGTCTGAATTTAGATGAATAAAAGTTTGATTCTGGATTCAAAAGAAATGCTTGTTTTAGTTAACCCTGATTATCTAAATATCATCTATCTACTTATGGTTTGATTGTTAAGAGCCAGTTTTTAAACACAAACGTCCCTGGAACTTTCCTGGACTCATGGGCAAAGGCAGCACAAACTCATTCTCATATTAATCCAAACAAAGTATAATTAGGAAGTTTAATCTGATATGGAAAGAGCATGATATAAAACCAGGTAGAAGTTATTTTTACTTCTCTGGCTATGTGTCACTGCTCTCATAGTATGGAAAATGGTGGAACCTTAACTATAATTTCAACCATTCTCCTAGGGAACTAGACATTCCCCTTTATCAGCACCACTTGATGTGGGGATAAGCGACTAAACTAAGGCCAGTTTTTCTAGCTTGATTGTGGCTGAAGAGGGAAACCAAAAGAAGAGCTCTTCTCACCTGATCCCTAATTTCAGACATGTGATCTGGATCAGAAGTGTGAAGCCTCTAAAGAATTTGGCACTGCCGTGCTGTTTACTGTCTCCTCGCTGTTACCAGAGGTGCCTTTTCAACTTACTTTGAATATTGTGTCTTTCTGAAGGAGCCCTCCTTGTGCACAGCGTCATGGCTCCCCAGGAATGGATTTACCCGTTACCATACGAGAAGTTTCTTCAATCCCTGATCAGATCAGAGGAGGTAATGACCAGCCTGAGCTTTCTCTTTTCCTGTGCTGCTTCCTAGTGGAAACCCAGGCATTCTTTGTGATCCTTAGAAATTTTTAGGAACTTTCCCTTTCACCCTTTCTGTGCTTCTCACACTTTTTTTTTTTTTCTATTCTCTGGCTTCATATTTATTAAATGAGACCTCGTGGAGGTTGGCATTATGCTGTAGTGGAAAGAACACAGGCTTTGGAGGCAGATTAGTCTAGGTTCCAGCCACAGTCCACATTTCCTCACTACGTGAGGGTTATAACACCTGCAGGTCTATTTTCTTATCTACAAAATGTGGAGAAGAGTACCTTGAATTCGTGAGTAGACAAAGTAACTTTCCACTCTTCCTTAAAACCTAAAAGTACGAAAAAAGTAATAAGTCAGTATGATAAGATTATAGAATTAACTTTTCAGATTCAGTAAGTCACCTTGTGTTGCCTTCTGGACAGTTTTATTTAAACCACCTAAAATTTTTTCAAGTATTTAATAAAAAAGACTTTATAAAAACACTGATTAGATTACCACCTGCCTCAATAGTAGCCTTGCCATGAGGTAGGAAACAGTAGGGACTTGTGGATGCTGCATCTAACCAACAGCTGTTTTGCTTTTAGAGCCCAGAGGCTCATCAGGACTTGTAAACAGCAGACAGAAGAGCTGTGACCACTCAAGGTAACTGGACCTTGTGTAGCCTCTTCCTTAGAAGCAGGTGGATATCCTAGTGTTGCTTCTGCTTAAAGAAGCCTCTCAGAACATGTGCCATTCCAGAGAGCAGAGGAGAGCCATCATTCCTCCTCCTCCTTATTTCTCGTAGAACTTGTGAGCAACACTGAACACAGGGCTAAAGTTGATGTTTAAGAGTGTTCACATTCCAGATCAGAAAGGAGTGCTCTCAAATTCAACTCATCCTTAGTACCAGAGGAGAAGGCAGGAAGGGCAAGCCCGCTGTGCCTCTTAGTAACTTAGACACACATGCCTCTCTGTTCCCAATCATCTCACGAACATTGTCAAGGTGGGCTCTTCCCTACTACGTCCAGTAAATCATATTTCCTTTGAGAGGTGTTTCCTCTAAGATGATAATTGAGCAGAGAGACTACTAGTACCCCACTATGCCCTTGACCACATTAATTTTCAGCGGGGACTGAAATTTGGCATGGTAACCAGAGTGGTGTGTTTTCTGCAGCGTCCATATCTTGCATCAGTAAGCCGACCCCTACATCAACCAAGATTTATAGTTATAAAACAGTTACATTCTCTTTTTACATTTAGTTTTTTTTTCTCAAGGAAATCTCATTTTCTTTCAAGAATTAGAGCCTAGATTATCTTGTAGGAAGATAATGGTTTGTGTTTCTTTAGGGAGGTAATTTGCTCTTCCTCCACAGACACCACCACCATGGGAGCAGCATTGCTGGAGGACTGGTGAAGGGGGCTTTGTCTGTCGCTGCCTCTGCATACAAGGCCTTGTTTGCTGGGCCACCAGTCACTGCACAGGTCAGTGTATGTTTCATTTTCCTGAACCAAATCCAAGTTGTCAGTGAAAATGATGTCATCTCTCTGGCTTTGAGAGTACTTTGGCATAATAGAAAGTATAAACTTTAGGTTTAGTTTTTCATTAACACATAACTGCACCACTTTCTAGCTGTATGACTTTGGCCAAGTTTCTTAAGGGCGGAAAGGAAAAAGATCTAATGTTTGTTGAGGACCTGCATTGTGTGGGGAGCTATCCAGGTATCAGCACTGCCAGATGAATAAGACACTAGTCCTTTCCTGTAGACTGTGAAACAAGCCAGGTAAACAGACATGTAGAATATAAGATACCATGCCTGTATTTTTGACAGATGGAACACCCCAGCCTGGTGTGGGCCCCTGAGTGTGCCAGGAAAGCCTTCCTGGTAGATGATACCTGAACTAAGTTCTTAAGGACAAAATAAATGTTTGCCAGGAAAAAGGGATAGAAAAGGCATTGTAGACAGAGAGTAGCCAGTAAGTAGACTTGGAAATGTGAGTCTGGAAGATGAATTTGGGCTGAGAAGAGCAAGAAAAGATCTTAACAGCAGGATGCTGTTGTTAAGTGGTTTGGATTTTATTTTACAGCTAGTGGGAAGAGCCACTGAAGGGTTTTAGGGGAATAATTAATGTCAGGTTTGTTCATAGGAGACTGGTGGAGATGGTAAAGAAATCCAGTTGAGAATCCATGTGTAGGTGGAAAAGGTAGGAGAGAAATAGATAGAAATGGCAGAATTTGGAAACCATGATTAAATGGCTAGAAAGGAGTCAAGGATAAGTCCCAAGTCTCTGGCTTAGGCAAACAATAGTAGCATTCATTAAGATATTCAGGAAGAAGGATATGTTTGGGCAGGAGGCAAAGAAATTTAGATCAGTTTGGGATTGTGTTGAATTTGAGGCACATCCAGGTAAAGTTATCTAGAGTGCAGTTGGATATGTATTTCTGGATTATGTGAGCTATTTGGCCTGGAGATGAAGTCACTTATGTACAGGTTATATCAGAAGCCATGTGATTAGATGAGATTTTCCAGAAGAATGGATAAAGCAAGAAGCAGCCTTTAAGGATCATGGAAAAAAAGAGAGCCCTACGAAGAGTCTGAGAACTCGGAGACAAATGAGCTCTGTGCTGGAGCTTATTGAAGGGAATTTTAAATGAGGACATGGCCAACAGCATCAGATATTACAGAAAAGTATGAACGGGTGGAGAGGACTTTGAGGATGCAAGTATGTCTCAGGTTCAAATAGCTGGATACAAAGGTAAAAAAGAGTGAAAGCTAGGGATACATAAGGCATATTTAAAGATGGGTGAGCCAGTAGCAAAGGAGATTAACAATCAAGATGAGAGAGGATAATTAATAGAAATATCTGAGGTGGCAAGAGGTCATGAGATACAGAGCAAAGTGCATGTGGAAAGATGAACCTGGAAAGAAGGATGGATAATTTATTCTGAAATAAGAGGGAAGAAAGGAACAGTGAAATTGGATGTAGAGGGAAATGCTAGACTATGCTCAGAACATTTATATACATTGTCTCATCTTAATGCTCACAACAGTCCTGCAGAATAGGAGGTATTCTGTGTCTCCATTTTCATAAATAAAGGAATTGATACTCGACACAGTTGATAAGTAAATGATAAGACTTAGGGTATTCCAAGTGTTAGGATATAGGTAAGTTATATGTCCACCCAAAGGCTTGACCCAAAGAGGAAGGTAAATGAATGTCAGCTCCCCCTTCCTTTAATCACTTTTATTCTTTAAAAAAAAAAAAATTCAAGAAGGTCTCCCAGGATATAATTTTCCAAGCAGTTTTTTTTTGCCCAGCTCCTTTGCATATCTGACTGAATATCCAGTGCTAACTTCCAATAACAGTCTCTTCTCATACTTATACTTGCTCCATCTTCATGAGTGCCTTTATCTTCATAGGATTTCCAGAGCTTGTTTGCATCTTTCTTCATCTGGCCAAAGAATACTTCTGAAAGTCCCCTTGTAAAGCATTCTTATAGTTCTAAGGACAGTTCATCAATTGCCAGATTTTAGTTACAAACCATACCTAATCCAAAACAGAGCCTTCTGTGTCCTCCCCTCAGATGACCCATTACTATCAGGTGGACAGGAGTGCTGTACCGTTCTATCTAACTGCCTAATATTTTGAATAATTTACAACAAAAATATGTAAATTATATAGAGAATGTTTTGCTTTTCTTGACTCTATACAGCCAGTAGTTTCTGAAGATCGGACAGCAGCCCTGATGGCCCATCTCTTTGAAATGGGATTCTGTGACAGGCAGCTGAACATGAGGCTATTGAAGAAACACAATTACAACATCCTGCAGGTTGTGACAGAACTCCTTCACATCAACAACAATGACTGGTACAGCCACCGCTATTGAGGAGTGACCATGTGTATTAAATAACTTTGCTGCTCAGAGATGATCTTCATTCTGTCATTGAGGTGCAGGGTAGAAGCCCTTGCTTACCTTTTAGTCTGATGAATCTGTATAGAGCTCATCACTGAATTGTCAAGACAATACCTGTATTACAGTATTTTTTGGAGCAAATCAAAGACCAGAACATAAATTTTCACTTTAGACATTGAATGAGTAGTAGGAAGACAGCTTTTCAATTGATATGGATAAAATTCCTTTCTCCATTTTAGTGCATTGAAGAGTATAACTTGAACTTCCTATATACAGTCTTTTTTCTTTCTGCTTGAATTGAAGTTGAGTATTTTTCTGGGTTAATGTGGATATTTTTATGGGGTTGTGTGTTGTCAGTTTTTAAAAGAAATTAACCCTGAAAGTTGTTTTCAAGAATTAACTCTCATAATTTCTCTACCCTACCCCAAGCCTCGTAGCAAGGAGGTATTGAAATGGCACCCAGAGCATGATAGGAATATTGTTCTTCCTTTCTCAAGGAGAAAATAATTTCCCTGCAAAACTTAGTAGTTGACACTGCTGTTTTCTGAGGAGCCCATTCATGCATTTAAGAATATTTAGCTTCTGGGTCTCTGCAGTTCATTAAAAGAAAGGGGAGTGTGCTAATCAGACCACCAGCACCTATTTAGCAGAGTCTACTGTAGTAATTTTGCATCCATTTTTCTTCTATTTAAAGGAAAAATTTTAGATATTTTGCTAATCTTATAGAGAAGGAAATAAAACTCAAAGGGAAAAGTAAATTTAACAGTTACCTTTTTTCTTATGTCCGGTCGGATCTTATTTACAGTAGGGTGGGGGGAAATAGAAACATGAGACAAGTGAAAGGCAGACTCCTGTGTTAATCTCAGGAAAGTTCAGGGAAGGGCAGTTGAGTGTAGTGAGGCACAGGAAAGCCTGATGGCTTCCTACATGTCTGAAGTCTCTTCTGGGCTATCTAGCCCTAGAGTCTAGAACAGGAAGAAGAGGCGGGTGTTTTGCAAAACTTGGATGGGTGCAAACACTAAAAAAGTTTTGGTTTAACCCCAGAATGAGTTGGGGAGACCTTGCTTCCAGGGGTGCCTGTCCTTGCTTTGTTTACAGAAGGGAATTTGGGTACAATTGAAGAGGTTACAAAAAACACTAAAATATATTCATGAAATTGACTTCCAGAAAAAGAGTCTGACCCCCAGCTCGAAGGGGGAAGAATAGCAAAATGGTATTATTTAACCCGGTTGGTATTTATAATGAATGATTTTAGCTGTTCATTAGCCATAATGATGTTTATTTACAGTATAACTCAATTGCTATGAAGCCAGGAGTCACAGTACAAGACAACCAGGCAGTTCATCATTTAAAACGTTTTTACCTGGGCTTCTGGGTAGAGGCTGAGCGGCAGGATGTGTGTAATTGGGTTGATGTCGGACGGGTCTGTCTTGACCATCTAAGTCATATTGTAGGGGCCGGGAGGGCCCTGGGGTCGGGTCGTGCGTCCCGTTGTGCTTGCACACAGCCGCTGAAAGAATGGTAAAATAAAGGCTCTTTGAAACTCCTGCCTGGATTGGCTGGCCCTTGCTTACTCCTCGTCGGGGGTCTGGGGGGCCCTTGGAGAACCGCGAACGTCCGGCCCGGGTGTCTAGGGGCGGGCGCTGGGAGGGCGGGGAGGGGCTGGGGCGGAGCCTCGCCGGGGCCCGAGTCAAAGTTCGGGGCCCACACCCCGGCTCCAGCACTTCCGATTGCTCTTGCGGCCCTTTCTGTCGCCGTCACCTGGGGGTAAGGCTGTCCCGGAACCCTTCTTGCCCTTTGGGAGGCAAGGGCCAGGGCCCCTCCGGCGGCTCCTGGCCCAGCGCACGCGCGCGCGCGGCTGCCAAGCTCCTCTAACTGCCCCTCGGGCTGTTTGGTGGGACGAATTTCGACCTCTCCGTCTGCTCTCACCCCCCACCCCGGCCCGTGGTCCTCCCCGGAGGGGCCCCGGAAGCCCCCACTTCCTCCAACGCGGCGAATTTGCTCCCCCAGCCCTCTGCGGAGGGGCCGGTTGCCCTGGCCGGCGCCAGCCCGCGGCCCTCCCCGCAGGTGCACTCCGAGCCTCTGCCCTCGCAGCTGAGAGGAGCGCGCATCCCGGACCTGAACCAGGGGAGGCTCCTGTATTTCAGCCCAGGAAGGTCTGAGTGTGGCTCAACTTGCCCACTCATTCTGCCACCACTCGAGTTTGGGGGCGAGGAGCTGGACTTTAGTCTTGATCTTCCTAGCGAAGGACAGACCTTGACATCGCTACAACCATCCCCCAGGCATTTTTTTTCTACCCCACCTCAGAAAGCGGTGAGGAAGAGGTTTATGCACCCTTCCAGGGTTATTTTAAGGTTCTTGGCCACACCTGTCATCAGCCAAGCCTCCTTTTTCTTGTTTCAAAGAGTCCCTGCCTTCTCATTAAAGCCTGCACCTGCCTGGGCTCAGGAATGAAGCTTGCCTTCCACACCTGGGCTGGAAGACCTCGGGTGTTTCTAAAGACCCCTGCAGAGTTGTTGCAGAGGAAGAAGGGGCTCTCCCGGCTCCTGCCTCGCCCTACACAACTTCCTTGAAGTAAGTGACGGCTCAGCAACTTTTCCAGAAAAAAAACCTGCTCTGCCATCCACTTGTGGAAGTCCCTCAAGTGAACCGAAATAACTTCTGCTTTTCTCTTCTCTCTCATAGGCAGATTGAGCTCTCCTACAATAATGAAAGGAGTTGAAATGCATCGTGATTTCTGACCAGAAAGTCCTGTGTAACTGCTCCATTTTCCATACTCTAGCTTCCTTAGGCTTGAACTTGCTGAAATTGTGGTGGGACGCCTTGCCAGTCTTGAAAACATAAACTCGGAGTGCATTCAGCATCAGTGCTGACAAGAACTGAACTTTGTTCTTTTGTCAGTGAAAAAGCCCCCTGAACGATGGGTGAGACATTCTCCCAGCTGGGCTCCCAGGAGGATGAAAACAAGTCAATCCTGCCCACCGACCCCGCCACGGGCAGCAAAGCTGCCACCTATGCCAGCAACGGTTGTAGCAAGTCTCTTTCTTCCTGTGCACCTTGTGAAAGGGCTGCTGGTGCCAGCTTTGTGACTTGTCTCACCTGCCAGGGCAGTGGGGAGATTCCTCAAGGTGAGTGGCCCAGGGCTCTGGAAATATCCTGGATCCAGGAGAAACTCTTAGCTGGCCCAGGGCCAGGCCCCTCTGAGTCTCTTTGAATGGGTTGGGTCTTCCAGTTCTCGGTTCCCCAGTTTCAGGCTGGCCAGGGAGATACTAACCCCTCCTGCCCTGGTTGCACTCTCCAGCACTAGGGGGTTTCCAGTCTCTTCACTCCCTTAGCAACACTGTGCCTTAGGATTCAGGAAATTACAAATAACTTCTCCAAAGAAGTTTGGCTCTGATTTGCTGGGGATTTGCTGGGGATTTGCAGAGTCACATCTTTTGATTCTTCACATTTGTTGATTCTTCACATCTGTTGATGAAAATCTCACTTCCATTCTAGAGATAGCAAAGCCGAGCTGCCAACTTCAGTGGCATAGCCCAGTGTTCCCAGTCCTGCTCTGGGGCAGAGGCAGCATACTTCTGACATAGCTCTGTGGGGTAGAGGGCTACTTCTGCCAGGTTGGCACAGGAAACATTTGTCATGGACACTTCTTGGCCCTTCCTCTCACTTCTTTCTCTTTACAGAGCTAGAGAAGCAGCTGGTGGCCCTCATTCCCTATGGGGACCAGAGACTGAAGCCCAGACACACGTAAGCCCCTCTTCCTACCCCAGGCCCACAGGCCATCGCTCCTGGGGGCTGTTTCTCTTTGTCTCCCTCGTTTTGCCTTCCCCATCCCCACCAAGTTTTCTCTATTGGCTCTCCCCTAGAAAGCCTGAGCCTCACTGGGCTCAGATGTACTAGCCCCGTTTCTGAGAATTTTCGTGATTTAAGAAACCTGGGGCATAGCTACCTGAGGCCACATAGTGTCCTTCTCCTGAGCATCACTGCCTCCAGTAAGCATGGTTCCCTTTTGAAAACAGAGAGGACTTCTTGACGCTGCAGGTCCTAACAGGAGGGAGGGAATAGCCCTGGCTGCAAGTTATTTTTCCTTCAAGCTTCCCTTGCTGTGGCAGTTCAGACCTGCTTGTTCTCTTCTCAGTAGAGATGGAAAACTATTTGCTCCCTGTTCTGAGGCACTTCAGTACCTCAGAGGGAGCCCTGAGTTTCACTGGGGGGCCTGTGACCCTGTTTGTCACCTGGGTCCATTTCACATGGATCCTTACAACCTCCTCGCAAGGTCCTGAGCTTCAGCCTGGGAGCCACCACCCAGCCCTCCCCACCACTACACCAGAATCCGAATCTGACAGCGCCCCTCTTCAGATACACTTACAAGGTGCTGTCTCTTTAATGGCGATCTCAATTTTTAATTAGGTGGACAGATGATGTCCTGTTCTGAATATTAAAACTCAGAAGTCTCAAATTTCATGTGGGCCGACTTTTTTCTAGTGGTGATAGCATTGATTAAGCTTTAGCTATGTGCCAGGACCTGGGATTAGTGCTTTTTCATGCATCAGCCCATAACAAATACTATGAGGTAGGTGCAATTATCTCCATTTTACAAGAAAACTGAGGCTTGGGGTTGCTCAGAGTTACTGGGCCAGTGGGTATGGAGAACAGGGAATGAAAGCCAGGCTGCCTGCCTCCTAGTCCTATGCTCCTACCTGCTCTGGGCCACATCTGAGTGTAGACTGGTTCTCCACATCCAGGGGGCTAAATGTATAGTTGTGAGGTGGGGTGCAGAGGAGAAGAGTGTCTGAAAGCCCCCTGCCTGAGTGTGCTTGGTGTTCAGACTTCTCCACTCCCCTGCTTTCCCACAGGAAGCTCTCCGTGTTCCTGGCAGTGCTTGTCTGTCTGGTGATTTCCTCCCTCTCCATCTTTTTCCTGTTTCCCCGGTCCATCACCGTGCAGCCAGCAGGCCTCAACTCCTCCAGCGTGGCCTTTGACAAAGCTGATATCCATCTCAACGTAACGGTGGGTGGGTGCCTGTACCCCTGTGCCCAGCAGTACTCCTCTATAGCCCTTATCCAGTGTTGTGACCCTGGGCATTGATAGCCAGGGATCTTTTGGCACCCAGAGGATGTCAGAAACCTGGGGGGAAGCAGGAGCAGCCATGAGCCCCATAACCAATTGTGTAGCGTTGGGACCCTTCACAGTGAGGGGTCAGAACCACGGCCTGAGAAGTAAATCACAGAGTGTAATAGGGGTGGCATGCTTGAGACTCCCTGGATGGGCAGAGTGGGACTGGATCCTAAACCAGCTTGGTGTTTTAGTTAAAGGTGAGCCCGTCACCATTAAGAGCCCCTGTGAGGGGCTCCTGGCACTGGTTCTCAGCAGCTGATGCTGGGGGGGGGGGGGGTTGAAACTGTTTGATGTTTCTTTTCCAAGGTGGCCACCTTCTACCTTCCCTTTCCTTGTCTTCATCCCTAGAATATCTTGAACATCTCCAATAGCAACTACTACTCCATCACTGTGACCCAGCTGACCATCGAGATTCTGCACCTGTCCCTCGTTGTGGGGCAGGTCTCCAACAGCCTCCTCCTACACATCGGCCCTTTGGCCAGCAAACAGGTGACTCCCTCTCCCTGGCCAGCCCTGCCCATCGGTGTGTGGATGTGTGCAGTGGTGGGAAGGGGCAGCTGGAGTTGGGGCTAACACTACACCCATTTGATTGACAGATGGTTTATGCAGTAGCCAACAGGATCTGGGATGAAAACACATAGTGAGTATACCTTGATCTCTTCTCCCTCAGCCTCTTTCCCGGTTAGAAACCCAGTTTTAATCCCCACCAGATTTCCTGATTGCTTAGCAAACCCTGCCATCAGCATCTGGCCTGCACTCATGGCTGAGACTGAAATGTGCAAGGGTTTAGGGTCCCAGCCTCTGCCTGTTTGGACATAGATTGGAGTGGAAAACAAGCTAGAATATGGTTAGTCCTTGCAATATGTGACCTTGCGCTCCTCAGCTTGGATTGCTGAGAAGGATAAATGTCTTGTTTTCTGCCGAGGAATGTGCCTTGGCATGTCCTAGGCCAAGCCAATAGGGATTGGAAGACTGTCATTCCAGCAAAGGTGACAAACCTTAGGGAGAGAAAGAGGGGGAGAGAAGGAATGGGAGAGGGTCCCCTGATGGACAGGGGCCCATAGGGTGAGGATGGTGGGACCTGTAGGTCTCTAAGCCTTCTGACAGGCTCCTCAGTGAAACGTGTCCCCATGTTTGTTCTCTCCCTCTCAGCAAAATCTGTACCTCGCTGAAAATCAAAGTTCACCACGTGCTTTTGCACATCCAGTAAGTACAGCTTGGAGCCCTGGTATCTCCTCTCCTGCCTCTCGTCTCTTCTCAGCTCCTCCTCTTGGGAGCAGAGTCCCTCAAACTGACCCCATGAATCTGTTCTTGGGAGTAGCAGGTCCAGCTCCTTCTTCAGGTCCCACCTTGCTTATAAGTTATGAGTGTGACGGCCACAGAGCTGTCTGGAACACAGGTGGGGCAGCAGTCCTAGGTGCTTTAGCAGAGTGGGGAGCAAAAGGAGGGGGGACTCTGAGGGAGCCAAGCCTCCCCAGAGAGCAGAACAGGGAGGGCCCAAGCTTCCCCCTTCCTCCTGGACCTAACAACAAAGCCTGCTTCCTCCTTTCCAGGGGCACCCTGACCTATACTTACCTGAGCCATTCGGAGCAGGCCGTCTTCCAGAGCTACGAATACGTGGACTGCCGGGGAAACATGTCGGGGGCCCACTTGCTGGACTCTCACCCGCCGTGACCTGTCTGCTGTCTCCAAACTCCAGGCACCTGCCAGCCTGGTCTCTCTCTCTCTCTCACAACTCCCTGGTGATCAAGGAAGGACTATGGTGACTTCGCCAAAGGAAAATCACTGCTTTATCATACCCTCCACCCGTACCCCACACACACACACACACACACACACACACACACACACACACACACACACTGTTAGCACAGGAAGCTTTCTGTGGAAGTTCACACACATGCACACGCACACACACACCCCCGATTTCCACAGAAATGGAAGGCTGGCTTTTCTAGCCACTGGCACCAGGCTTTTCCCTTGGTCTGTCTTGAGGGAAGTCTGACCTGACATTTCCTCGGAGGTACCGAGTCCCTGGAGTGGACCTTGCCCTGTCTGTTCTAAATGCTTTGGTTGCCAAGCTCCTCAGGGGTGCTTGACTGTGGAGAAAGCTTTAGTTCTAGCTGGCTTTAAAAACATGAGTCCTTTTCAAGTTTTCCACCCAGTGATGGGAAAACAACTTGGAAGACATCCAGTGCTGTCTCTGTGGCCTTTTTTGGGTACAGAGATACTCTCCTGTGCCTCCCTGCTTTGTTTGTGTGTCAAAATGATGGTCTGCTTCTCTCCTGGTAACTTGCCCCTTACCTATCTGCCAGCAGGATTGGCCAAGGCCCTGTGGCTCTCTATCCTTCCTAATTAAAGATCGTCCCGGTTCCTAGGAAGACCAAGTTATTCTCCAGCTCAAGCTTCTCTCCCTAGAAGTTTTGTTATTCTCTTTATAGCTGAAGCCAAAGTAATAGAGGAATGGAGGGAGGCACCAGGCACCCTTTGGGCCTCCACAGGAAAAACAGACGAAGCCAGAGTCATTTTAAATGATGTTTATTAAAGGAGAGCTCAAGTGAGTGGACACAGGCAGGTCACAGATGTGAGTGGTCAGTACCCAGCCAGTCAGTACCCAGGGCCCACCTTCTGCTTCCAGAGGCCTCTGCTTTCCTTCAGGCATTGACAGCATGGAGCAGCACATCCAGTTAGGACTGATCTAGACTCTCGCCTCTTTGCTGTCACTTAGGTGAAGCTAAACCCCAGGTATTCCAGGTGCCACTGGGCTCCAAATGGAGGCGGTTTCTGTTCTTCAGCCAAATGGGAATGGCATGTGCTCACTAAAGGTGGCTAAGGTTTTCATCACCCAGACAAGCAGAGACATGAGCTGAGGTGGTGGGCAAAGCTGAACTTTGAAGTAGGATGGATGGAGAGGGGAGAGTGATGACAGAACCTGGTGACTAGCTGGCTGGGGAACAAGAGGAAGGAAGATTATGCTGTCTCCATACTTTCATGTCTGGGTAATTGGGGTCAAGGTGGTGCTGACAAGAGCTCAGAAGTTCAGGAAGCCCGGGCTAGAGCTTCTGCTGTGCGTAGGTCACCAAATGTAAAGAATCTATGTTGTATTCAATAAACTACAGTCAACAAAGTTTAAAAAAGAAAAAGTCTCCTTGTGAGTGGGGAGGGAGCTTGTGGACATGTCCCATCTCTCAACCTGTTTCTTAATGTCCGAGCGCTTGTCAAATTCTCTTCCCCAGGCCGAGCCCCTGGATAACGTGTCCTGCCTTTCTGGATTCTGAGAGAGGGCTCCCAAGGAGCTTGATCTCTCCCAATTTTAATATTCCTGTTCTGTGCCCCAGCCCCAATGCTTCCCTCTGGAAACACTGCACTAAGGGGCACCTTCAGTCTGACCCAAGGCGAGGTGGTGGGGACTACAAGGACAGGACCCAGGTATCCTCACCAGTTCCAGGTGAAGGAGGTGGTCGGGCTGGGGGACCCTGGTGTCAGCTTCAGGAAGTGGTGAGGGGGATGCCCAGGCCCTTGGAGCCTCTTGGCTGAGACCCAGGAAGGAAGAGGCCGGAGGATTTTTATGGGCCAGTCTCCCTCCTCTTCTCAGGGCCAGGTGTCCTGTGCCTGAGAGGCTATATACCCCCTTTATTCCGAGCTCTGTCTCTTCATTCCTGCCTCTCATCATCCATTCAACAGCTGAGTGCCCCCTGTGGGCCAGGCATTACACTGGACTTGGGAGGGGGTGTCCCTGCCTGCCACCTCTTCCTACTTCTGCCGCTCGCCTACTCTGGTGGGAGGCAACCCTGCTGTCCCCAGTTGAATCTCAGTAAGCATGGGCTAGGAGGAAGGGATGATGGCTCCTGTGAGTGTCATAAACCTGAAGCCCCCAACAGAACTATCGTTGCTAAAACGGCAAGTAGTGAAGCTGTAGACTTGAGTGTCCAGGGCCAAGTCCTCCCACTGAGTTAGCCTAGAGCAGCAGGGAATTTCACTTTCTTCTCCCACCTTCTCCAACCCCTTCATGGGTCTTCCTGCCTCCTTCCCCTCATTCCAGTCTCACAGAGCTGACCAGTCTCCCTTCTTTGCAGGAAGAAATCACATTTTATTCCTGGCTAGCCTCTTCTTCGAGAGTGGGTCAGGAGAGGGAGGTTTTGGAGTAGAGATGTTGCTGGGTGGTGAGAAGGTGGGCTTGCTCATCTGTTTTTTACTGATGGCCAGTAGGGTCTTGGGGGTCTATCTCTGGATCACCACTGCTGTATGTAATTCTTTGACTGAGAAGAGGGAAAGATGAGACAAAACAGGTTAGGTATCGATTTCTGGGCCTGCTGGTTCCAGAACATTTTAGTAAGCCTTTTGAGGCCAGAGGAATCAAAGTGAAATGTCAGAGCCCAGTCCTCATCCTAACAGGGCTAGGAATGAGCCCAGCTCTAAGCTAAGTGCTTTCGATGCCTTCTCTTGGAATTGTCACGAGCAGCTCTCATGATATCTCTGTTAAGGAGGTGGCATTACTCTCATGTTATGGATGAGGCAGCTGGGGCTCAGGGATTAGATTATGCTGCCGGGGAGTGGGGATCCTGACTGAGACCAAGGACCTCTGACTTCAGGTCTTGCCTTCCTCGTGCTCCAGCTCTACCCCAATCAGCACTTGAAACGACCCCTTTATTTTGCCTCTCTGGCACCTGTCCTATCTTTCCAAAAAAAGGTTGTTAACCCTTCTACTTATGCTTAGTGCTGAGCAACAGGCCCCACATAGACATTTTTAAAAGGTAAGGAATGGAGGAATGGGCCCCCTCCCCCACTCCCGCCAAGGAAGTCTGTCTAGACTCCACACGCTCACAGACACGCAGCCGGAATCGGCCTTCACCCTGTCTCACCGTGAATCGTGTGTACTTAGTGTATTTATCCGGGCTACCTTGGTCTGATTTCCTGAAACCTGATGATGAAACAAAGCATGTGTTACTCATTTTGCAGTTTCTGAGACTGGAACAGGTCAGAGATGGACTGGGGAAGAGGTGGAGGGCCCTACCTGGCACTGCACAGACTGAGCCCACCTTAAAAACTCTCATTGTGACTCCCTGTTCCAGGCTTCACAGGTCTCAGTATATCTGTTAAGTTCATACCCAACCTTCTGACCACCCTTATTCTCTCTGTCACCCTTGCCCTAGAGCAGTGGTCCCCAATCTTTTTGGCACCAGCGACCAGTGCTCCTATGAGAATCTAATGGCTGATGATTTGAAGTGGAGCTGAGGCGGTGATGCTAACTAAATACAGAAGGAGCTTTGCTCTCTCACCCACCCGCTGCTCATCCGCTGCTGCTGTGGCCCAGGGGTTTGGGGACCCCTTCCCTAGAGGAAGGGCTGACGACTTCTCAGCCATTCCCTGAGGAAGTTTGCAGCCTTCTTTGCAGCTCTAGGTTGCAAACAGGCTCCAAGAGAGTAGCCCCCAAGTAAAGGCCCAGGGAGCTAGGGAGAGGCAGAAAGGGGCTGGTGACAGATGTAGATTCTGGATTACAGAGCTGGGATGGAAGCACAGGGCTTTCTTCTTGAACACCTCCCCTTCTCAGGCCTCTCACTTACCAGTGTCTTGAGAGATTTTTGGCCCTCTTTGGAATTTGTCGTCAAAGCAGTTACACTGCCTTTCATTTCGATGAGTCCCTACTGAGCCAAGCTGGGGATAAGGTTTTTGAGGATCCTGCTGATTGTTCCTGCAGGTGTACCAAGTAAGAGGGTCTTGGGCATTTTGTTGCCTTGGCTGAGGTGGTGGCTGTGGTGGCGGTGGTGGGGCTTGTGGCTGCAGTGGCTGCGCCTGTGCCTGTGGCAGCTCTGTGAGCTTCAACGAGGGTGGCTGTGCTTGTGCCGGGGGTGGCTGTGTTTGTGCCGGGGGTGGCTGTGTTTGTGCCAGGGGCTGCTGTTCTTGTTCAGGGGTCGGCTGTGATTGCATCGTTGATGACTGTGGCTCCTGCTGTGACCCCTGAGAAGACTGGGGTTTTTTCCTACTTTGGTTTTCTTCCCTTTTGAGTTTCTTCAGTTCCTGGCAAGAGGCCCCGGGCAAGTGACATCCTCCTCCCTCCCACCCAGTTATCCATCTGTCAGATACCACAAATGAATCCATAGGTTGAGATGGCTGAAGGGTCTCTCTGTTCCCTGGAGTTGGAGGCTGAGGCTAGAGAGAGGACTATGTCCCTTCATACACCACAACAGCTGTTTTTCTGGTGACAGAGCCCCCGCCCAAGAAACACTGTCTCTGAGCCCCTACCTCCTAGCTTGGGAGTTTTGCACTGAAACAGTTTGCAGTACAGAAAGATAAAGAATAGTTTCTCGCAAGCACTTTGAAACAGCACTGTCCAATAGAAATAAAATGTATGTCATGTGTAATTTTCAATTCTCTAGTAGCCACATAAAGAGTAAGAAGAATCGGGTGAAACTAATTTTAATAATACATTTTATTTAATCCCATATATCTAAAACATGTAACCAATGTGAAAATATTACATAATTTATATTCTTTGGTTTTGTACTGAGATCTCAAAACCCAACATGCGTTTTACACTTAACAGCACATCTTATTCTGGACACTACATTTTCAGCAAAAATAATCAGATTTAGATTTCATAAAATGACAATTGAAAAAGTAGATTCACATATTTAAGTTGTTCCAAACATAGTTTTCCAATATATAAGCTGAGAATTAGTTTTATATTTTACCTTTAAATGAATTAAGTGTACATAATATCTTAAATTTAGTTCCTCAGTCTCACTGGTCACATCTCAAGGGCTTGATAGCGCACAGGCTGGTGGCCATTCTATTGGACAGTGCCGCTTTAAAATCTCCCAGGGCTGAGTCCCCTCACTAAGTTTCAACCTAGCACAACAGCAAAGCTGAGTCACCCCAATACATGTACAGTTCAGCCAAGAGAAGGTCAAAGAACATTGCTTTCCTCCTACCCCCAGCAAAACAATGTTCACCAGATAACAGCTTCCTAGGGGTCTATCTTCCCTCCCCATTCCCTTCCTGGCCCTGGAAGGACCCCAATAAACCTGGCCCCTCTCATGCACCTGCTCTTCCTGTTGCTGCTGCTCTTGCTGGGCCATCAGCCACCTCCTCCGATCCAAAGCCATCTGTCGGCGGCGGGCCTCCCAGTGGTAAGCACTACCCATGATGGTGGGGGTGGCAGAAGGCCCCAGGCAGAGCTCAGGACGCTGCTACTGCCCCCATCACCTCTGTCTCCTCTCACCCCAACCCCACTGCCTATCACCAGAACCACCTCACAATGTGGCCACTACCAAGGCAACTGGATAGGACCCCTGCTTTGGGGAGCAGGGAGGTGTTTCTCCCAAGCCTTCTAGGGAACATCCGTGATGTATCTTTCTCTCCAGGGCCCTGAACAGGTAGAAGACACCTTCCCACCTAATTCTGAGTCTCAGTGGGCCCCAGGGACAATTCCAAAGTCAACTGGCTTTTCTCTTTGGTTTCTTCCTCCCACCCATCCTCCTCTGGTCCTCTACTGATCTCCCTCCCACAAAGGTATCTGGAGTTAACTTTCCTACAGTCCTCCATCTCCTCCCCCTGTGCTAAATCAGGAGGAAAGGAAACACAAAATCCAGATAACTTCCAGAGGCCTGAGCCCTCTGAAGGGAAGGTGGCTAACTGTAAAGTGATGTAGTCCTGAGATTTATAATGCAGGCCACAAGCTGAGTGTCTACCTCTTCTTCTGACCCTGCAGACCCTACCTCACCTCTGGGGGCTTCAGTTTCCTTGCACATGGAACAAGAAGAAGGGTATTACTTCTTCAGAGGACTGGTATCAGGACCAAATGGATCAATGGATGAGAAATGTACAAGATGAAAGTTGTTGAGCTACACAGTGTTGTTGTCCCATCTGACTTGTGTCCCAAGTAGGTAGAGTGGCCAGTGTGTGTGTGGGAGTGGGGGTGGGGAGAATCATTGCTTCCTGCCCAGGAAGCTTCTGGGGACAGGGTCTGGGTAGACTATTGACCTACCTCCTACGTATACATGCCTTTAAACACAGACATAAATCTTTTTGGAAGAAGCAGAGCCTGAGTCCAGCTTCAGGGCTAAGGTCAGGGAAAATATATTTAAAAAAGGGGCTTTATACCCAGCCCCAGACTGTATGGAGGGAGGGTGCAGGGAGCCCTTGAACTAGAGAACAGGTGCCTGGAGAGCCTGTCAAGTCAGTCAACTGGTACTGTGGATCAACTTGGGCTTTGAAGTTAAACAAAGACTCAGATTCAGGTTCAAAAGTGGTTGTGTCACCTACTAGGTGGGGGGGACTTAGGCAGGTCATTCAGTGTCTCTGAGCCTTTCCTCTGAAGGTTGTTGAAAGCCCCCAGGAAATGCATGAAAAGTGCCTTCCCTCACAGTGGGCACCTGGCTATGGCCAGCTGGTAGGGATGCCCCAGCTCTGCTGAGGGGCCAGTGGGGCACTGGGCTTTCTGGATTTTTTTCCTCCTTTGCTAGCTCTTTCTCTTCCTCCTAGCACCCAGGGGTATCATCTGCAACAAAAAATGACAGGAGTTTCCAGATGCATAAGATGAAATTGAAGCTTGTCATTGGACATTTATCTTCATATAAACTAACTCTAAAAATATCTAGATGGAAACAATAATAAGAGGAAGAGAAAGGCATTTGACTTCCCAATAATTAAATGTGCAAAGGAGGAAGTGGCTTCTTGTTTGCATCTCTTCCTCTTACTTCCTTCTTACTCTTCTCCTACCCTAGAAAGAACAGGTATCAATCGGATGGGGAGATACTCAGAGTGGGAGAGGTGGACTGGGCTGCATGTAGGGAAGTGTTCCCAACCCTCTGAGCAAGTCTTCATGCCAGAGGAGGCGTTTTCTGGGTAAATCTGCCAAAATTATGCCCTTTCCCTTCTTTTTGAGCCCCTCTCCTGCTGCCCCTGTGCACACTACCTCTCCCAACCCCACCTCTGACTTCAGACTTCCCTCCAGCTCCAGGATTCTACTCCACATCCCACTCTACCCCTTCTAATCTGGATTTTAACTGATATTGGCCCTCAGAGGACTTCTCATGTGGTCATCGGATTGTGGCCACAGGCATTTTTTTTGAATGGCTAGAAATTAATTTTTATTTGGCCACTTGCATTTTTAAAGTAAGCTTGTTATTATTCAAGACCCATAATTTTTTTTGTTATGGAAGGAATAAAATATAGGTAGAAGCAATGGGCCAGGTAAGTCCTGTGAAATACCAAGTAGGTATTACTAGGAATGCAAATGTGGTCTAGCACGTCTATCTCTCTGATCAGTTTTTCACCTGCAAAGTAAGGGTAATAATAATACCTCCATCCTGGAGGTGTTGTGATGATTAAAGGAAATAACCCATGTCACGCACTTGGTTGAATAAACAGAGGCTATTATTATGGTAGTATTCCACAAATTTAAGATATCATTTGTGAGAGGCACCATTGTCCTGTTACCCTAAGCAAGAAAAGAAGAGAAGGAGAAGAAAGACACACTGCCAGGTAAACAGCAGCAGTGCTTTTTCTTGGCATCAAATGTAAGATGCATCCTGGTTTCTGAGATGTGAAGATGTGAAAAAAATGTGCGTCTTCAAATGGGTGAAATCAGGCACCATTCTGGAGTGTGACCATCGCCACCTGAATGGCTCTCAGCAGGAAGCCTGGGCCCTAAGCCTCTGTCTGTCCCACCTGGATGACCTTGAACTTTCCATCTGGACCTGGGTTTCCCTGTCCACCCGGTAAGCACAGGATGGATGACTTTCCGACACGCTGAGGGGTGGTGTCCGCCTTTGCTGCTCTCTGCTGCCCTGTGCTGATGTGCTGGCCCTGCTGCCCTGAAGTGGGAAGCAATCCGGTCTTAGCTGAAAGGATGACACAGCGCCCCTAAGGAGTGATGAAGTGCAGGTAAAGGAGTGAGATGGCCCCCAACTGGGTTGGGATTGTAAAGGCGGGACCGGGCTCCCTACATTGCGCCCTCAGCTGCCCACCTCACACCTGAGACTGCTTCCAGAGGTCTGGTTGGCTTGAATATCCTTTCTGAAGCTCCGTTTTCTCATTTGTTAAGTGGGAATCATAAACCCTGACCACCTTTCCTCACAAAGTGCATGGGTAAAAGGATCTACTGATAATAAAGATATAAAACCGCCACCCAAGAGCAAGGGGACCCTCAACTCTGTGGGAGGAAGAAGAGGAAGGAGGCTGGGGACTTTGGGAAATCGGCCTCGGCAGCCTCAGTTTCTTCAGGTGTAAAATAGGATAAACAACCCCTTTGGTTTAGGATTGTTGAAAGAAGATGTGGGGATTTGCTGGCCCTCAGTGGGCACTCAATAATGACAGGCAATTTTTGAAGCCCAGTTCTTGGTTGAGTCTAACTCGTTGTATGGATCCAGTCTAGCTGGCCATGAAACTTGCTCTCCGGTACACCAACTCTTGTTTTAGCCCCAGGATCCTGAGCACACTGGGGCTGAGGGGAGTGTTGGGCAGGCACCCTGCTGCCCCAGGCATCTATCCCCTCACCCCCATCATATGTAACTGTCAAGAAGTCACACACCCAGGTTTTCAGGCCTGGAGTAACAATGCCTGTCAAAGAAATACAGTGTATTAGCCTCAAACCTCTGCTTAAAAAGATACAATTCTTTGCTCACACCTCAAGAAGTATTAAAGAGAAGCCAATTAATAATCCTTGGCAACCTAGTGTCGTCTATGCTTTTTTATTATCCCCATCCACAGCTCTCTTTTCATCCCATAGTTCTTGCGGCCTCCTAGTCATTAACAATTCAAAAAAAAAAAAACACACACACACACACAAAAATTCAGCACATGTGTTATGTGCATCTTCCTTTTCTCTCTCAACCAGAAGATCCTAGAAACTGCTTTGCATACTCTCCTCAGGGACTTAGAAGGTTAGGGTGAGGGAAGAGCAGTGAGAAATTGAATTTCAGCTACTGGTCCTGGAAGTTGATATCCTGAAAAATATAATATTTGCTTAATATAGTATTTGCTTAATAAAATATAATATTTGCTTCACAGTAAAAACTGCGAAGGCAGGACTGCACCAGGGCCAGAAAAAGACAGATACACAGGGGCCTGGACTTGAAGAAGCTATCCTACCCCTGCTTCAGTCTCTCCTTCAGTCTCAAGTCCTGTAGCGAAATACTTCTCAAACTTTAAAATGCATGAGAACTCGACAAGTTTCATTAAAAATCAGACTCTGACTCGGTAGGTCTGAGGCCCGTGGTTCTGCATTTCTAATACTCCTAAGTGATGTCAATGCTGCTGGTCAATACCACACTTTGAGCTGCAAAGCTGTGGCAAAATGTCTTACCTTGACTCCTTTTCAAAACAGGGCATAGGTATCCCTAACTTTGCTGGCTGTTCCTAGAAAAAACTCTCCCCTAACAACAGCAGCGTCAGACAGACTGACCTACTTCTGTCAGTCCTCATAGCAGTATAGGTTTTTGAAGTGAACACTTTTGTAACTGGGGAAAAGGAGAGGGTGGGGGAGAAGTAAATAAAGGGGGAGAGGGAGAGTCAGAGAGAAGGGAGAGGTCAGAAAAAACAAATCGGTACCTCTCTACAACCAGGTATCTTCAAATAGTTGTAAAGATAAAAACTGGATGGAGCTGTCCAAGAAGAGAGTAAAAACGGTGAAGGCAGGACTGTACCAGGGCCAGAAAATACAGATACACAGGGGCCTGGACTTGAAGAAGCTGTCCTAGAGCTCCACAGTGCCCAGCATCATGCCTGGTACATACTAGACAGTCAGGAAATCTTGCAGAAATTCATGAATGCATGACGGAATGCACTGGAGGGGGAGGAGGAGGGTCCTGAGTCTGGGAATCAAACATTTACTGCTAGCCTGGGAGTTTCTTGGTCTAGGGTCCTTGAGTCCTTGAGTCCTTGGAGGGTCTGTTGATACTGGGGTGGCCAAGAATGCCTAGAAACCCTGCATTTCTATGCACGGTCTGGGTAGTATTGAACTCACAGGCCTTTAGCAGCAAGAAGAGACTTGGAGAAAAACAGAGCCTAGGGGCAGAGATGACAATGGAGAGAGAGGACCACTTCAAGGCCTTGCAGGCTGAAACCATGGGCTGAGAGTCATCATGAGTCCTGGCTCTCCTTAGCAGATTGACTTGGAAAAGCCACTTCCCCTTGGGAATCCAGGTGTCCTTGACATGAGATAAAGGGCTTAGATGATTCCAGGTTCCTTCCCCATGAAAGTCTGTACTCTGGAGTAGGGGAAGGTAGGGGATGCATGGAGCTCACCTAGGAAGTAGCTGAGGACATCCTTGCCTCCAAAGCACAGCATCCTAACCAAGTACTTGTCTGAGTGCACACATCAAGAGAGGTGGAGTAGGAGAGTAGATCCTAGGAGTGGGTATCAGCTTGGGAATCACAGAAACCCATTTTTCAATCTCAGCTTTGTTTCAATAATAAATTTAAAAAAAAAAAAAAAAAACAACCTACCTCTTAGAATCGGCGAAGGAAAAAAATGTGTGAAAGGGCCTCTTAGGTCCTACCCTTCTCCACTACTAGGGGCCCTTTCAGAGGCAATGGGTCTAAACCCAAGTCCCAGCGCCCAGCCAAGGGCCAGAAAGGGGCAGATGCTGCCCCCCGGTGGTTATGCTTATCACTGCCTGATTCCTGAAGAAAAGTGGAAGAGTAGGGGGTTAAATTGTTCAGGTCCCTTTGCCTCCCTTTTGGAGTCTTCCTTTCAACAGGGCCTTTTATACAATTTGGGAATCAGAACTCCAACCTCTTCGAGTGGTTATTATGTGAAGGTTGATCAGGTTAAATGAACACTCTTTCTAATTCAATTACATTTCGCACACTTTCACTTTGGGCCAAATAATAGGTGCGGGGAAGGCTGAGGTAGGAGGAGGTGCAGGTCAGGAGAGTTATGAAGAAATGGGCAAGGAGTTAATCTTCTGGTGTCAAATCATGGCATGTTGTACATAGAAAAGGTGGCCCAGGAAGTTAATGTACAACATGCCACGATTTGACACCAGAGGATTAGCTCCTTGCCCATTTCTATGACAATGAAAGACCTTTCTAAAGGTTAGTTTCTCCCTCTGCTGGTCACGTGGCTCCCAGGGCAAAGGCGAGGACATTAGTCAAAGGAAGTCATATCATTCATATCCACCAAGGCCTCCCCTGCTAGAACATGCAAGGCAGAGAGCTCCGTCCCTCCTTGGCCGCAAACCTGTGTCCTCCTGGGAGAATACAGTCATCTTCCTCAGGGAAACCAGGCAGGGTCATGGAGAGCCTCCTCTGCAGGCTAAGACACTGCCTGTGATGTCCCTACTACCACCTTAGCGCTGCTGTTCTCCCACAGTGACACCAGTCCTCATGAGCAGTGTCTCTTCTCAGTCTCTTACCCCCACTTGATTGACCCTGAACTCACAGGGGCAGACACTAGCCTCAGTCACATCTGTTGTCCCAAGTCCCAGCCTGTATTCCACACAGCCTACGTACTTGACAAACGAGTCTCAATGGAAGGGCCCATGATGCCCAGGTGGTGAAGAGTGAGTCAAGAGTTAGAACCGAAGAATCGGAGATGGTCCTAGCTGTCACTGAGGTGGCCATTTTTTTGAGAATAAAACCAGGAATGGACCCAATGTATGTGTGATTTTAGAAAATGGTAAAGTTAGACTCTCAAGTCAGTGGGAAAAGACAAAGTAGTCTACATGCAGGACTGAGACAACCGGGCAGCCGTCCTCTGGAGAAAAAATAATAAATTTAGCCACATTTTAATCTATATACCAGGACAAATTTCAAAAAGGAAATATTTAAATGCTAAGGCAAAGCATTAAAAATGCTGTATGAAAACCATGGGACAATTACTGCATAAGTTTGGAGTCACAGAAGCCAAATTTTTAGAAAAGATGAACATACTTGAGTTCTAGAAATTCTAAATTCTTTGGAGAACACCAAACATAAGCAGAGCAATAGAACAATAAAAACATAAGAAAAAAACTGCAATTATACTACAAAAAATATAATCAATGATAAAGAGATCCTAGAAATTGAAAAGAAACAGCTGAATAGACAATAGAAAACGGGCAAAGGATATACAGTTCACATGGAAAAACAAATGTATACACTGACATCTTCCTCCTGGCCATTTTACCTCTCTGTACTACTGTCTGTCCCCTCTAGTCTCTGTCCGGAGGGGCCTGGGGCAAGCACACATCCCAAAGACCCGTATATATATCAAGTTCCCCTTGACACCAAACACGAGACAATAGACTGAGGGGAAGGCACAGCAGAGGCCTGCATGGAACACACGCACTCCCATGTTCTCCGGGAAGAGAGGTAGGTAAACGCTACAGTGAAACAGGGCAGTGCAATGTTCAGGGCCTCCAGTTGTAGAGGCGGAATAGGAAATCCTCTCCAACGCAGAGGCACATTGCTTCCTCTTCGTACACTGGACGACTGAGAAGGAAGCCCAGGAGCCGGTGAGCCTCTGCAGGTCCTGGAAGCGTTACATTCCACACGTGGAAATACTGCTTGGGCTTATAAACCAGGTGACTCGAAAGACTTTCAGCTTGGAGGTCGCCCAGAGCAGGAAAGGGCTGTGAGCACAGGGGGGCCTGCACGTGAAGAAAGCTGATGTGATGAAAAACGGATGGAGCTGTCTAAGAGGACAGAGTAAAAACAGTGAAGGCAGGACTGCTCCAGGGCCAGATAAAAACATATACACAGGGGCCTGGACTTGAAGAAGCTGTCCTACTCCTCTGGCAGGGGCCCCCGCAGTCCTCTGATGCCCAAAGAACAGAACGCGTAGGGCCTCCTGGAGGTGGCGGCCTTGGCATAGGCTGACATTCTCTGGTTGCGAACAGGCCTCCCCGGCAGCGTCACGGGCAGAGGATGTGGCTGAGTGGCAGCCGGAAGAGGAACGAAGAGCATGACATGCCTCCTGTCGACCACAGGGGCTAGGTCGCGTTCACCTCTATGACCCCAGGACCCACGAGTGACAAGCACAGAGTAGGCGTGACACCAAAGAATCAGTTGAATCGAAAAATATTTCCAGGTCAGGACATCAGATGATTTTTTTGAGAGAAAAGCCCAGAAATAGACCTAGATACATATGTGTGTGTGTGCTTTTTTACACGAGGAAGGTGGCATGTGAAACTGACGAGGAGATGGGCTCTCCCCTGAATGGTGCTGAGACAACTGGGTAGCCGCCCAGAAGAAATAAAGTCAGCTCGAAAGCTGAACTCATAAACCAGGAAACACACAAAGTGGGAAAGAGATGGAATGCAAAAAACACCAACGATTCTAAGGACAACAGACAAAGGATATGAACACTCAGCTCACAGAAAGTAAACAGCAGCGGATCTTCGGCGCAGGGAGAGGTACACAGCCTTGCTCACGGTAAGAGACAGCAGGGGGTATCGTGAAAAGTTTGATAACACGACGGTTGGGCCAGGCTGCAGGCAACAGGCACCGGTCAAGAAGGCGAAGTGTGCTCAAGTCACCACTCTTGGCAGCGACGGTAACTGGGTCCATGATGAGACCGTGGGACACTTGGACAGGGGCTCACCGGACAGCCACGCCCTGGGTCACCCTCACATTTGCAAGCACTTTGGTCCGTGCACATGGATGCGGGCCTGCTGAGGGGGACTGACCCACGTTAACGAAACTCACCAGGAGATGGTGCGTGAACCAGAACGCTCAATCATTCATTTAGAACAAAAGTTACTCCTCTGCGATGACAGAACACGTGTGTCTGCAATCCAAGGCACCCGGGGCCACAAAATCAGTGAGCACAAGATGGCCCAATACACGTGGAAGCGAGCAGAAAGGCAGGGAAACACAGTGAGGGTCAGGATGATTACGAGCCAGAAGGTCTGCTGATCACTTTCTACAAGTACAAATTGCATTATTTAATATCTATGTTCATTCATTCATTTATTCATTCGACCAAAAACTGCTAAGCGATCTAGTATATATGCCAAGCACTGCTGGAGGTACTGGAGATAGACAAAGACAAAGATCCCTGCTCTGGAGCTTACACGCTGTTAGGCTAAAAGGCAATAAACGAGTAAATGTGTCAAACGTCACGGGATACAGGCCATGGAGTAAAATAAAGCCAGGTGATGGAGAACGGGCTCCTGAGTGGATGAGGGAGGACGAAATGCAGGACTATACACCAGCCCGATAGTGTTCTCGCATTCTCTAGATGAAGAGGCGAAGCTAGGCAGAACTGGCCAGCCTGAGATATTTTCCCCTGGGTTTGGTGCTTTCAGGTGTACTTCGTGCCAGGCATGTCCCACTGTTCCTAATAATGAGTTCTCACCTCATTCCCTCCCAATTTATAGACGGTACGTGGAAGGCAGAGGGCTAAACGAGGCCGAGTCAAGCTCTAGGTAAGTCCCACGGTCAGAGCCCAGGTCTTCCGAGTCAGTGATCTCAGCCGCCGCACCGAGGCTTGGCTCCCGTCTCTGCAGACGGAGACCCGCGCGGCGTGCTCAGTGGGCTGGGCGCACAAGGACAGCGTCTTCTCTTTCCTCCGTTGCTCTTTTCTAGGCCCCGCGGTCTCGGTTTCCGGTGGGGATTCGGCCTCTTCCACTAAGCCAAGGCTTGGGGTTTGGGCGAGTCGCCTAACCTCTGGGTCTCAACCATACCCTGTAGGTAAACTTCGCAAGTCTGACATGAGGAAAGCACTTCACACAGAGCCTGGCCAGAACATCGGATGTTTTCTACTGAATCCGTCTACGGGGAACCAGATGCGATGCAGGCTCAGCTGTTTCAGTGTCACAGCCATGATCCTTTCAACCAGAACCTCATCTCTAGACCAGGGGTCCCTGACCCCAGGGGCCACAGACGCCATTCGGTGGGGGTCATGGAAAGGAGGGAGAGGGGAGGCACAGCAAGAGGTGAGTGGTGGGCCAGCTGGGAAGCTTCATCTGCATTTGCAGCCGCTCTGGGGGCTAGCATCCCCCGCCTCGCTCCACCTCAGAGCATCCCCAGGCATGAGATTCTCATAGGAGCACGGGTCCCTGGTGTCGTAAAGGTTGGGGACCGCCGCTCCAGCCGACTAAACCAAGGGGGCCTCGCCAGCTCCGTTTATGCTCCCCCCTCAGGCGCACAAAGCAGGCATTAAGGTTTCCACTTCTCAGCTGGGGACACGATGCGGCAGCGGAGGCGAAGGAGTCTGCCCAAGTGAGGGGCGGGCAGGGCAGGGCAGGGCAGGGCAGGGCGGGGATCCTGAGCACCCGGGAAGGAGGCGGCCCTCTCAGGGCAGGATCTCGGGGACCAACTGTTCTCTGCGGCCCCTGCCCGGCCACCCCGGACGGGCGCTTCTCCCCGAGTCCTCCACCTGGATTGAGCCAACCCCGGGACCCTCTTGACCTCACAACAATGACCCCACGGCTTCCTTCGAACTCGGACCTGTCTGCTTCAACTCGCGGCCACCCACGGTTCCCCCTCGGTTCGCAGGGGGCCCAACCCCACCCCGGGTTCTGCCTTCACCGGAGCGCGGACCCCGACGAAGCGCTCGGCCGTCGCCCGCGTTCCGCGCGTGCGCCCCGGATCCCGAGGAGCCGGAGGCGGGTGGCCCGCGCGCGCGGATCCGCCTGGCGGCGCGACAAGGCGGGACATGCAAATTAGCGGCGCTGTCGCCGCCGTTCCAAGCAGGGATAGAAATTCACTGAAAAACGTGGAGAATTAAACAATCTGCGCCGGATCTGAATTAGTCGATGGAAGTGTCAAGACGACACGGCAGGAGAGCCCTCCATCGGGCGTGGCGGCGCTCACCGTGCGTGGACCGCGGGCGCCAGGGGGAGGTCGGCGGGCGGGGCGCGGAGTGGGACATCGCTTCTCGGCCTTTTGGCTAAGATCAAGTGTAGTATCTGTTCTTATCAGTTTAATATCTGATACGTCCTCTATCCGAGGACAATATATTAAATGGATTTTTGGAGCTGGGAGTCGGAACAGGAGCTTGCTCCGTCCGCTCCGCGCATCGACCCGGTATTGCAGTGCCTCCGGGAGCGGTGCACCCCCTCGGGGAAGATTGCTGGTTCCGAAAGGAAGACTTTGTTTTTTTTCTCGGTTTTTCAGAAATCGCGAACAGGCTCCCGGCAGTTTTTCCCCGGGCCTATTTGGCTGCAACCCGGGTGGTGGTCGGGTCGCCCTGTGCTGTGTGATTTCCTGTCCTATGTGAGCGGCGGTTTCTCTTCTCTGGGTCGTTTCCCCTGCGCCCGGGTCCGGGAGGAATCCTCCGCGATGCTGTCGCCTTCCCCGCGCGGCCGCGGGCTGTGCCGCGTCTCTGGGTTCATGGTTCCTCTGTAAACGACATCGCCCTCTGACCCTCTCCCGGGAAGAGAGCGGCACGTGAAGGCCGAGCGAGCAGTCCACCCGCATGGTCCAGGCCGGAAGCTCAGTGGCCACCTCTGCAGTCCCCGAGCTGGGCGTACGAGGGCGCACCTTCCCCCTGGCACCGCGCGCGTCCAGCGCCAGGAGTTTGCTGAGCTGGACCTATCTCAACACACTGTCCCACGAGATGTCAGTCACTACAGGTCTCCCCGGTAGCCCCTTCGCCCACATCGGGCCCCAACCCCAACATCCCCAGATGCTCCCGGACGTTCGGCGCCCCTTCTCTCCAGGGCAGGTTCCCCGTGGCCGCTGCTTTTCCTCGCCCTCCGCCCGAGGCGGGCCCAGGCCGCGGGCGCGGTGCTCGCCGGCTCCGGCGGAGACGCGCGACGCGGCCGCACGTGCGGACAGGCGGGCGCTGCCTGGCGCCGGGCCTTCCACTCGGAGGACTGGCGTCCGGTTCCTCCGGGGAGCCCTGGCCTCGCCTCGCTCTGCCGGGCCCCTCCGGTCCCGCACACAACGGGCAGGTGGGGTGCTACCCGCGCGGCCAGGCCTTCCCTGCTAGGGAAGGAGAAGCCGGATCTGGATCTGCTGGATCGGGGCAGTGTCCGGCCTCGCTTGGCTGCGCCTCGGAACGGCCTTGCGGCCCGCGGGATTGCGGTCTCCGCGGCGGGGGCCCGAGGCCGGTGTCCTTCAAAGCCGGCCGGGTGTCTCTCCCTGGGGCACAGTGGGACTGCAGAAGCGCTCCTCCGAGTGTCCTGCGAAGATGCCCCCGCCGGGCCACTCGGCTCCGACACAGGGAACGGGCCGCGACAACGTCCAGTGAGCTCCCGCAGACCCGCCCGCGAGTCGACTCATGGCCGTTCCGGACTGGCTTGGTGTTAGCGCCCCGCCGGCACCCAGTGCGGGCTGAGGGGCCAGCGAATGGCCCCGTTGGGCCACAGACGGGAGGCCGCCCAGCCCGCCGGAAGGCCGTCGGGCCCCTACGGGACTAAGCTGACAGCAAGTCCCCCGCCCCCACCCGCGTACCTTCTGCAGAACCACACGCGACCCCTCCCCGCCCCCGGCTTCTATTCGCCCCACACAGGCACGGAGAGGGGACGAGAAGGTGCGGGACTCACAGCAGGAGGCCTTCCTGGCTAGGCGGGTCGGCGGGGTGGTATCCTGTCCCCTCATTCCCCGATGCCCCCCGCCCCCACAGTTGCTTTGCACCTGCGAGTTCTGCCCACGCTCTTGCCGCAGACTCCAGCGCCCCGCTCTGCGGTGGGAAATGTTCCATTCCAGTGAACGGAACCACCCGGGGCCCGGATCGGCGGGCGGGGAACACGGACGGGAGCGGGAGCGGAGGGGTCCTGAGCAGGGAGGGGCGGGGATGGCGGTGGGGGTGGGGGTGGGGGCGGCCGAGGAACGTCAGCGTCGCGATTCGCGGGGCGCTGGCCGAGCGAACCGAGGCGCGACCTCCTTGGCGGAGCGCGCGTGGAGCGCGCGGCTCGCGTGGAGGGGGAGAGGGCGGTGAACGAAAGCGCGTTCTCGCTTTCCCGGGCTCCGACCGGCGGCCCTTCCCGCAGGCCCCGGCGGCCGCCCCTCGTCTCCTGCGCTGTCGGCGCTCGATCCCTCCGGGCCCGCGGGGGCGGGGGGGTGCGGGCTGGGGTTCGGCGCCCCACCGGGTTCGGGCCGGCCGCGCGCGCAGCCGGTCGGGAGGGTGGAGTCCGGCGCTGGCGCCGCCTCTCCGGGGACAGAAGGCGGGGCATGCAGATCAGAGGTGGCCGTTGGGCGCGGGAAGGAGGCAGCGAGCGGGAGCACGGGATTTCGGGTTCGGAACGCCGAGCGCAGGAAAACCCGCAGGCGGGGCTGGTGGCGTCCGCCGTCCCGTGGACGAGGCCGGGAAACGGGACGAGCAGCGCGGGCGTGGGGTGGTCACCGTGGCTTGAGTGTGTGTGCGCGGAGCAGTGCGGCGGCTTGGGCGCGGCGCCGGGCATCGCTTCTCGGCCTTTTGGCTAAGATCAAGTGTAGTATCTGTTCTTATCAGTTTAATATCTGATACGTCCTCTATCCGAGGACAATATATTAAATGGATTTTTGGAGCTGGGAGTCGGAATAGGAGCTTGCTCCGTCCGCTCCGCGCATCGACCCGGTATTGCAGTGCCTCCGGGAACGGTGCACCCCCCCGGGGTAAAATGGTGGTATCGAAGGAAAGACGTCACCTTCTCTAGTTTTCTTACTATGTTCCCTGATGCATTCCTGGTAGTTTCTGGCTCTTAGGATTACGGTCTAACGGCCTTTCCAGGCAGTTCGCGTAGCTGGTCTGGGAGTTTCTGCTGTTTTTTATGATCGCTGGCTTCCCTTCTTGGTCGTTATCCGCTGTTCCTTGAGCCATGGAGGAATCTTCGGCGACCCCTCCACTTCTCCGCGCGGCCGCGGGCTGTCCCGCGTCTCTGGGTTCATGGTTTCTCTCTAAAAGACATCGTCCTCCGACCCCCTCCCTGGGCGGGAGCTGCACCACCTCTGCAGTCCCCGAGATGAGCGTGCGAGGGCGCACCTACCCCCTGGCACCGCACGCGTCCCGCGCCCTGAGTTTGCTGAGCTGTCTGGCAGCCACCGGGACAGATCTCAACACACTGTCCCACGAGATGTGTCAGTCACTATGTTGTGGCCGCCAGTCCCCGAAAGACACACGGACCACCGGAACTCAGTGAGACCTAGGAAACACACTCTTTGTTCGGCCAGCTGGGTCTGCCAGGTGTAGACAGACGCCAAATTCAGCAGCCCGGAAAGGTAGAGGTCAGGGTTTTTAAGCCCCAAATCCCATTCTTCATTCTGTCTGAACACAAAGATCTCTTTTTCTCCTATTCACTACCTGTCAACCCAATAGCCAGGTGTGCCAGCGGGGGTGCAGAAGCAGAAGGCTTATTGTTAGAATGTTACGTTTCTATAGTTATTAGCCCATGTTCCCATGACGGTAGCCAGGCCGTAATTGCCAGCAAGCAGTTAATTTTCAAACACTGATTCTCCAGCCAACACATCCCCCACTGGCCTTAGCAGAAATCAAATCTTTGATTCTTCATGCGGGATTTGCACATAGCCTCCATTCTATAATACTAAAAGTCTGATAGGATTATTTCCCTTATATATGCAAACAAGAAATGAAGAAAATATGGGCCCACCCAAAGTGACCAAGAAGAGGAGAATGATTCAAGGCCCAGCTACAGCAGGTAGAAGGGTTGTTAGCCACGGTGACCAATGGAACATCCTGCGAAACCACTTGTTGGACTCTAGTCTCTGCTTTTCTCTGGCATCTGAATTTCTCTGTACTGGTCATAAGCTTTCTCTGATCACTCCAGAGTTCTTGGCACAGAAGCAACGGGTTTCACCTAGAGCCATGCATAACCCGTCTGTTCTAAGAATAATCAATCTAAACTTCTCCTATTTTGGAGGACTATTCACTTCTGCTAGCGAATCGACTTGAAGTTCTAGCCTGCTGGCGGTGTCTTTTAAGGTCTTGATATCCTTATCTAGCTGCATCCCAACCTCGCGGAAATCATTTTCTCCCTTAATGAGAGCGGTAGTGCCTGCAGCTGCAGACAGAGCCTGCTATCCCCAGTCCTACAAGAAGAGTACTAAGACTGGTACGACCCGTTCCTGCAACCTGTCCTGATCGAAGAAATGGAGTCTGCCTTCCGGCCCAGTGTAAAGGGACACTTGGGGGAGCACAAAAACCCGGATGCAGATATTAGCCTCACCTGAGTTGAAAAGAACAGACGCAGCACAGTGAGTGAGGCCGCTATCACATGCGAGCCGAGTGTTATGTGGAGCCTTATCATATTTATTCCCCGAGGTAGGTACTTCGATAGTGCGATTACAGCTATCGAAGTAAGGTGACTGCGCCCACAGCTTGGAATAGTTCTTTGAAATTAGGCAAACTCCTTTTCCTTGTACGTCTCCTAAGGTGAGTCGAGGAGTTTCCCATTCACAGCCCTCAGCGCTGCTGAGCTCACTGAGGTTTAGAGGAGTTCCTACCCCGACGTAATAAGGGGGCTTTGGGTTCAGGCACCACCAGCACTCTTGCCCTATGTCTGGTGAGGACTTACTCAGGACCTTGTGTACTGTTGTTAGCATCGTTATTAATGCTCCTTCTGGTTCCGGTTGTGGCTGGTTGAATGCGCGAGGTTTGATAGCTGTTAGGCCACTACTGGGAGAGGCTTGAGACAGAGTGGGAGTTGCTCCAGAAACAGGAGTTCTCTTAGATGTAGTACTTTGGGGTAGTCCTGGAACTAGAAGTGGTCTGTTGGGTCCTGTAGGGTGAGCTTCCCTAGGGAGGTCCTTAACCTGGAGAGTAAATTACAATCCAGAATCTTACCCAGTTTTATATAATCTGATACCCCATGTCTGTCCTGTGAGCTAACAATGTTGTCCCCCGGGGCTGCGGGTTTTGATGGTGATTATGAGAGGCTTACAAGACCCAAGAGAGCATGTGGAGGGGTTTGGTCCTCTCATAAAACTAATACGATTATCATTTTGCTTTTTATAATTATCTATAGTAGAGATAGTTTCACAACCCCAGTTAGCACAAGAAAATTGGCCTTGACCCTCACGATTAAGCCCCTCGTTCTCCACGTGGCCAGGTAACCCTGGGTAATGTCCCTGGGGACAAATACAGAGCCATATCCCTAAGGGGCTTTTCTCAGCCGGTAATATGCCACAGCCGGGTCCTCCCTTGGAGCCTAAGTACGCTCCTCCCGATCCAAGGTGGTGTCCGGCTGTTGCAGCGGCGAGGGGTTCTCTGGCAAGCCGGCACAAGTCTCCTCCTCGGATCTCTGGAGTACCGTGGCCCGTGATGTTCTGGGCAGTAATTTCACCGGTCTCGGTCACCACGAGTTCCCATCCTCTAGGCTGGGGAATGTTTCTGTGTGCCTGGGCTAAAGAGGAAAAAAGGAAGAAGCAGAGGGTTAGACTTAGGTACGTCTGAGTCTTCGTCTTAAGGGCCCGTCTTCCTGAGCTGTCCGCTCTCGTGCTGCCTTCACGTGGGAGAGATGAATGTCCATGACGGGATGCCGTCTCCTTTAGCTGCAGTGGGCGTTGTCAGGTAGACAGGGGACGGTCCTTTCCACTTGGGTTCTAGTCCTTTGGAAGTGAACTTCCGGATCCACGCAGAGTCCCCAGGCTGAAACTGATGGGACAGTCCGTCCCCCGGAGCTGAGCGGACAGCACGAACCCCAGACCAAATGTCCTTCTGTACGCTTTGAAGGGCCTGTAAAGACTTAAGTAAAACAGGGTTCCATAATTCTGCCTTTTTCTCATCTTTTATTCTAGGTACCAAAGGTGGGGGTTTTCCAGAGAAAGTGTCAAACGGGGCGAATCCGTTAACATCTGGAGTACACCTGGCTCGGAGAAGAGCAAAGGGGGGAAGTTCTACCCAGGTCCCACCAGTTTCTAATCCTAACTTGACTAATGTCTCTTTTAGGGTCCAATTCATTCGCTCTACGTGGCCCGAACACTGGGGCCGGTGGGCGCAGTGGAGTTTCCATCTCAAGTTTAGGGAGCTGGCCAATTGCTGTGACACCTTTGCTACGAAGGCTGGCCCATTTTCCGACCCTCAAGTTCCAGGGAGACCAAATCGAGGGAGGATTTCTTGTGGTGGTTTCTGAGTAACTACCAAGGCAGTTTCTTTCCTGGTGGGGAAGGCCTCTACCCATGCTGAAAAGGTATCTATAAAAACAAGTACATATTTGTAGCCTCCCACAGTCGGGGTTACCTCAGTAAAATCGACCTCCCGGTGGTCCCCCGGATAAGTTCCTCTTGCCCTATGCCTACGTTCTTCTTTTTCCCCCTTCTTTGGATCAACTCGGGCACAAGCCGGGCATTGTGAGGCAATCTCCTCTGCAGTCCTTCTCCCTTTTAACGAGTGAAAGTAGGGGTCTAAAGCTTGGAGCATCTTAGTTCGCCCTAGGTGTGTGGTCTGCTGTACCTGGTGGAGGACACTCCTTCCCAGGGCCCGTGAAGCTCGATTTTTCCATCTGGGGTTGTCCACCACCCGTGTCGGTTCCTAGTGGCTCCTTTGTCTTGAAAATACGTGTCCTCTTCTGCCGTATAGGTCGGAGATGGAGGCAGCTCTGGGTAAGGGATGACCGTCACTAGATGTGACCTCCGCAGTTCTTGCCTCTGCATTGACTTGTCTCTTTCCCTCAGCCGCAGGACTATTCTCTTTTTGATGTCCTTTACAATAAACAATAGCCAGAGCCTTAGGCATCCATATTGCTCCAAGGAAGGCTAAGATCTCCTCCTTGTTCTTAATGTCCTTCCCAGCTGAAGTCGGAAGCCCCCTTTCCTTGTAAATGGCTCCATGTACGTGTGCCGTGGCAAAGGCGTGTCGGCTGTCTGTGTATATTCTGACCGTCTTATCCTTTCCCCATCACAGTGCCTTTTGAGCCGAAGTCTCATGGGGAAGACCCTGTGACCAGATAGTGCCAGTTAGGGTAACGACCGCTGCCCCAGCACACCCCCTTCCTTCTTGCCCGAAGCTGCTCCCGTCTGTGAACAGAACTTCATCAGCCTCTGGCAGAGGGGAGTCTTTGAGGTCTGGCCTCGAGGAACACGCAGCGCCCGTGAAATCTGTGCAGTTGTGAATGGGGGTCTCGGGGTCCAGGTCTGGCAGCAGATTGGCCGGGTTGATGACGGTAGCTTTGGAGAAGTTAATCCTTCGCTGGTCAAGGAGGAGAGCCCGCTATCGAGGGATTCTGGAGTTAGTCATCCACCGTTCTGGGCTGCTGCGGAGAAGAGCCTCTGCCGCATGAGGGGCAGTCATGTCTAAACTCTGCCCAGGGTGAGCTTGTCAGCTTCTCTGACCAGGAGAGCCGTCGCTGCTATGGCTCGTAGGCAGGGTGGCCATCCAGAGGCGACGGTGCCTAGCCTCCCTGATAGATTGGCGACTGGTCGGCGGCGCCATGGGCCTAACGTTTGGGTTAGGATCCCTTTGGCAATTCCCTTGGTCTCACCTTCAAGAAGGTGAAATCCCTTGGTGATATCGGGAAGAGCAAGGGCTGGCTGGGGCTGATACGAGTGCCTGCTTGAGAAGATCAAAGGCCTTCGGTTCCGTCTCTGTCCAACTGAGGGGCTGATTTCCTCCTGCAGCCGAGTACAGGGGCTTTGCGATCTCTGCGAACCCAGGAATCCAGAGTCTGCAACAGCCCGCCGCCCCGAGGAATTCTCTTACGTGTCTCTTGGTGGTGGGTACCGGAATCTGGAGAATGGCCTCAATCCTCTGCCGGGAGAGAGTCCGTTTCCCTCCTTCGAGGGTAGACCCGAGGTAAGCCACCGACCCTGTGCCCAGCTGGTCTTTCTTAGCTGAGACCCGGTACCCGTATGCTACCAGGGTGCCGAGGAAGTCCCTGGTGGCCGTGAGACAGGTTTCCTCGGTTTCAGCTGCTAAGAGTAAACCATCAGCATACTGGAGTAATGTGCCGTCAGGATGACGTTGACGGAAGGGACGGAGATCTGCACTGAGGGCCTCGTCGAACAGGGTAGGAGAATTTTTAAATCCCTGCGGTAAACGTGTCCAGGTTAGCTGGCCCGAGAATCCCCCTTCTGGGTCTGTCCACTCAAAAGCAAAGATAGGCTGGCTGATGAGGGCTGAAGGGAGTGCTGAAGGAAGCATCTTTCAGATCGAATACAGTCTAAACAGTTCTCTCAGGAGGCAGCAAGCTTCGGAGAGTGTCCGGGTGAGGTACAGTCGGGTGGATGGTTGCAACCCGCTCGTTCACTTCTCTCAAGTCTTGAACTGGCCGGTCGTCCTGAGCGCCAGGCTGCTGGACTGGGAGCGAGGGAGCGTTCCACGGTGACCGACACGGCACAAGAATCCCTGCTTCTCGCAGCCGCTGGAGGCGCTTCCTTATACCGATTTTGGCATCTCGGGCAATTGGGTATTGCTTAACCCGGACGGGGGTCGCGGTAGCGGTTAAACCCACTACTACCGGGGCTTGGTGCCCAGCCAAACCTGGGGCATTGTTTTCAGCCCATGCTCCTGGGTATTCTGTCAGGAGTCTGTCTAGTAAGGGCCCCGTGGATGGGTCCTTCTCGTGGAGGAGGTGCTCTTCAGATAGAGGACAGGTAACTAAGATAGTTGACAGGGCAGACGTGGACATCTGAGGTGTACTGGCTCCGAATGTGATGGTAGCCTTTAGCTTTTGGGGTAGGTCTCTACCAAGAAGTGGGGCTGGACGCTCTGGAATTACGAGGAAAGAGTGGGTCACCATCCCTCGCCCCAGATCTACAGTGCTTTCAGCGGTCCACGGGTGTTCTCGTGTTTTGTCCGCGGCCCCTTGGACGGTGGTCTTTCTTTCGGAGATCGGTCCCCCTGGGTCGAGTAACACTGAGTGGGTAGCCCCTGTGTCCACCAAGAAGTTAACAGTTTTGCCCCCAATTTTTAAAGCTACCCTGGGCTCCCGGGGGCTTAGTGTGCAGGAGCCCCGGCCCCGTCAGTCCTCTTCCTCAGTGACGAGGGTCTTAGTCTTGTGGTTTTCCTGGTCTTTTGCGTTATCCTCAGGACCTTCGTTTTCCCAATGGCCTTCTTTCTTGCAAGAGGCACACTAATTTTTTCCTAGGGGTGTGTAGCCCTTACGTGGGCCTCTTTCTGCCCTAGTGTTCCCGGATCTCTCCTCCTAGATGGCAGCTACCATAATCTTAGCCCTACGTTTGGGGTCATCTGGTGCCCCCCTGTTGTCAAACATCACCTTCTGGGCTATTTCAACAAACTGGGACAGGTTCATCCCTGCAAAACCTTTTAATTTCTGCAATTTACGCCAGATGTCAGGGCCTGCCTGAGCAGCAAACGCTACATTAGTTGCCCTCTGGTTCTCAGGGGCCTCAGGAGCAATGGGGGCGTATACCTAGTCCGCCTCCTGCAGTTGTTCAAGAAATGCTCCAGGGGGATCCTGAGGTCCCTGCATAACTTCAGTTACCTTAGAAAGGTTAGTTGGCTGACAGGCAGCCATCCGAATTCCCCCAGTTAGAATCTGGTGGACCCGGTCTAACGCCGTTCTCCCCGCCTGAGAACTGTGTCCCCAGTCTGGGCGGGTGGAGGGACATTTCTCCTCAGCCTGTTCCCACGCTTCCTCGACCTCCCTCCCTCCCGCAGCTATCTTTTGTGCTTGCGCCCGAATGCGTCCAGTCCTTGTTCCTCTGCAGTGAAGAGGGTAACTAAAAGCTGTTGACGACGGTCCCAGGTGAGGCAGTGAGTCTGAAAGACACTCTCTAAGAGTCCCATTAATGCCTGAGGTTTCTCAGAAAACGGCGGATTCTGTGCCTTCCAGCTGTACAAGTCACTAGTCGAGAAAGGCACGTAAACCATAAAGGCCGGTCAGTGTGGTGCCCCTGGGGTGGCGCTTCTCGCAAGGGCAGAATGACAGTGGGGGGTGGTATCGGCTGGTGCCCCGCCCAGGGTGGGAGCAGGAGGCCCATAGGGGTTACCTGCCCTGTCCCAGGAGGCGGGGCGGTGCTGTTGGGCCTCTGTTGCCCTGGATTATAGGGTGGGGGAAGGTCACTGTCCTCCGGTGGAGATTGGAGGACTGAGGGACTGGGCTGTCCTGGAGATTCGGTTGCTGCATGTTTCGGGCGACCCACAACTAAAACTCGCACCCCTAGAGAGAGAGCACACCGGCGGAGCCAAGGAGGGGCGTTCTGAACAAGATTTAACCATTGATCAATCAATGTAGGGAAACTGATCAGGATGTTCCAAACATTCCTCAGCAAACCCTGGTCAAAGGAGCCCTCCGGAGGCCAGTTTACACCAAAAGACGGCCGCTCGACTTCACACAATGTCCACAATCTGCCTGGATAAAACTTTATGCCAGTCAGCTCCCTCTGCAAACCCTTCTTTGAAATGTCTCTTGGGGTGTCTCCTGCGAACTCGGGTTTCCCATCGCTTGCGCAAAAACACAACACAGACACTCAGACAAGAACGATTACCGAGGTGTAGGAGGACCCAGAGGAGTCTGCCACCTACAGCCTAGAGAGGACCAGAGACAATAGACAGAACCTGAAAACAGGGCAGAGGAGGCGGCGACCCGCGGCCTGGCCACGGTCCGGGAGATATGACTGCGTCCAGTCTCTCCATGGACCCCCCTGACCGGTCAACAGAAACAGGAAGGTACATTTTATCCGGACGCCGAGGCTTCGGAGATTCCAGATTCCCGTCGGGACCAGGAACAAAGAGTGTGTCCTAAAGTTACGTCCCTGACGACTGCATTAACCCCACCACGGCAGGCATTCAAGGGCCCTGGAACGTCTCAGGTTGGCCACCCCTTTGAATCCGTAACAGGGACAGCAGTCGCTTTGGAGGCGGGTTGGTCTTAGATCTCAGGGCCACTCTCCGACGTCTCGCTGGGGCCTCCAAATGTTGTGGCGGCCAGACCCCAAAAGACACAGGGAACACCGGAACTCTGGGAGTCCTGGGAAATACACTCTTTATTCAGCCAGCTGGGTCTGCCAGGACTACGCAGACCCCAAATTAAGCACCCCTGAAATGTCGAGGTCCAGGGTTTTTAAGCCCCAAATCCCAGTCTTCATTCTGTCTGAACACAAAGGTCTCTTTTTCTTCTATTCACTACCTGTCGGCCCACCCGTCAGGTGTGCCAGCGGGGGTGCAGAAGCAGCACGCTTACTGTTAGAATGTTATGTTCCCATAGTCAGTAGCCCATGTTCCCATGACGGTGGCCAGGCAGTAATTGCCAGCAAGCAGTTAATTTTCAAACAGTGATTCTCCAGCCAACACAGCTACGGGTCTCCCCCTTCGCCCCCATCTCTACCAACCGCGGGCCCCTCCCCAACCCCAATCTCCCCAGACGCCCCCGGACGTTTGCCGCCCTTTCTCTCACGGGCAGGTTCCCCGCGGCCGCTGCTTTTCCTCGCCCTCCGCCCGAGGCGGGCCCAGGCCGCGGGCGCGGTGACTCGCCGGCTCCGGCGGAGACGCGCGACGCGGCCGCACGTGCGGACAGGCGGGCGCTGCCTGGCGCGGGGCCTCCCACTCGGAGGACTGGCGTCCGGTTCCTCCGGGGAGCCCTGGCCTCGCCTCGCTCTGCCGGGCCCCTCCGGTCCCGCACACAACGGGCAGGTGGGGTGCTACCCGCGCGGCCAGGCCTTCCCTGCTAGGGAAGGAGAAGCCGTTCTGCTGGATCGGGGCAGTGTCCGGCCTCGCTTGGCTGCGCCTCAGAACGGCCTCGGGGCCCGCGGGCCTCACGGCGCTCCCCCGGCAGCGCCGCCCGGCACCGGGATTCCGGTCTCCGCGGCGGGGGCCCGAGGCCGGTGTCCTTCAAAGCCGGCCGGGTGTCTCTCCCTGGGGCACAGTGGGACTCCAGGAGCGCTCCTCCGAGTGTCCAGCGAAGATGCCTCCGCCGGGCCACTTGGCTCCGACACAGGGAACGGGCCGCGACAACGTCCAGTGAGCTCCCGCAGACCTGCCCGCGAGTCGGCTAATGGCCATGCCGGACTGGCTTGGTATTAGCGCCCCGCCGGCACCCAGTGCGGGCTGAGGGGCCAGCGAATGGCCCCGTTGGGCCACAGACGGGAGGCCGCACAGCCCGCCGGAAGGCCGTCGGGCCCCTACGGGACTAAGCTGAGAGCAAGTCCCCCGCCCCAACCCCCTCCCACGTACCTTCTGCAGAACCACACGCGACCCCTCCCCGCCCCCGGCTTCTTTTGGCCCCACACACGCACCGAGAGGGGACGAGAAGGTGCGGGACTCACAGCAGGAGGCCTGAGGGCCCGCAGGGAGACCGGGCAGGCCGCTGTCCTGAAGGCGGGAGAGGCGAGGCCGACCAGCCGTCCGTCCGCCGTCAAACGCCCAAAGGCAGGCAGACTCCACGGCACGCTGCGAGCTGCCTTCTCCTCCGAGAACCGCGGAGGTGGGGAGCCGCTCTCCGTGGGCACCGGGCACCGTACGGATGGAACGGGGCCTCTGGGGCCCCGCCTTCTGCTGGGGGCCGTCCACGGACTGCGGTGGGTCAGGGTCTGACGGCCGACCTGCCGCGTCCTGCTTCCTCCGCAGACGCTGGTTCCCGGACTGATCTGAGCAAGGGCTCCCGGCGGCGCGAGGGCGGGGCGACGTGGGGCTGGGGGTACCCTGAGAGTCCGACCCAGCCGGTCGTGTCCGGGGTACGAATGAGTCTGCGAAGGGGACAGACGTAGGGGTGGGGGCGATCACGGGAGCAAAGAGCCCGCGAGGAGCAAGCAGGCGTTCCCGGGGGGAAGGGCAGTTCCGAGACCCAGATCACAGCCTGCAGACGGCTGGGCGGGTCGGCGGGGTGCTATCCTGTCCCCGCATTCCCCGATGCCTCCCCCCCCACAGTTGCTTTGCACCTGCGAGTTCTGCCCACGCTCTTGCCGCAGACTCCAGCGCCCCGCTCTGCGGTGGGAAACGTTCCATTCCAGTGAACGGAACCAGGCCGTCCGGCCCTCCCAGGACGGAACCACCCGGGGCCCGGATCGGCGGGCGGGGAACGCAGACGCGAGCGGGAGCGGAGGGGTCCTGAGCAGGGAGGGGCGGGGATGGCGGTGGCGTTGGGGGTGGGGGCGGCCGAGGAGCCGTCAGCGTCGCGATTCGCGGGGCGCTGGCCGCGCGAGCCGAGGCGCGACCTCCTTGGCGGAGCGGGCGTGGAGCGCGCGGCTCGCGTGGAGGGGGAGAGGGCGGTGAACGAAAGCGCGTTCTCGCTTTCCCGGGCTCCGACCGGCAGCCCTTCCCGCAGGCCCCGGCGGCCGCCCCTCGTCTCCTGCGCTGTCGGCGCTCGATCCCTCCGGGCCCGCGGGGGGGGGGGCGTGCGGGCGGGGGTTCGGCACCCCACCGGGTTCCGGCCCGCCGCGCGCGCAGCCGGTCGGGAGGGTGGAGTCCGGCGCTGGCGCCGCCTCTCCGGGGACAGAAGGCGGGGCATGCAGATCAGAGGTGGCCTTTGGGCGCGGGAAGGAGGCAGCGAGCGGGAGCACGGGATTTCGGGTTCGGAACGCCGAGCGCAGGAAAACCCGCAGGCGGGGCTGGTGGCGTCCGCCGTCCCGTGGACGAGGCCGGGAAACGGGACGAGCAGCGCGGGCGTGGGGTGGTCACCGTGCCTTGAGTGTGTGTGCGCGGAGCAGTGCGGCGGCTTGGGCGCGGCGCCGGGCATCGCTTCTCGGCCTTTTGGCTAAGATCAAGTGTAGTATCTGTTCTTATCAGTTTAATATCTGATACGTCCTCTATCCGAGGACAATATATTAAATGGATTTTTGGAGCTGGGAGTCGGAATAGGAGCTTGCTCCGTCCGCTCCGCGCATCGACCCGGTATTGCAGTGCCTCCGGGAACGGTGCACCCCCTCGGGGGAACCACATGGTTGTCAAAAAATAGCTGCTAAGCAGGCTTCCGGGGCAACGTGGGCTAGGTCTTTGCCAGCAGGTGTCCAATTCTCGGGCACTCGTTCTCAGTCCCAGAGTCCATTGGGGCACCCGGCCCCCGGGACCTCTGATGCAGAGGGTATGGGGTTTTCTTGGCCAAGTCCCTGCACCTCGTGCTGGGCGTCTCTCGCGCGCGCTTAACGCTTGATTCAATTTTCGGCTGCATTTCACGCGGGAGGGGAGATGATCACTTCTCCATTTCAGAAAAATAGTGGACTGAAAAATAGGTTTCTCCACAAGAAGAGGCTCTTGGCCTTCAAGAGAAGTTGAGAAAATAAGTAGCATGAGGTTTAGACGTCATACGGGTAGAAATAACTGTTTGCATCATTTACAGTAGCCAAGATATATAATGGAATGTTATCCGGCTGTACAAAAAGGACGAAGTCTTGCCGCTGTGACAACATGGACGTCCGGACCTCAAGGGCATTCTGAAGGGCATCGTGCTAAGTGAAGTACACCAGTATGCCAGACGGATGCCAGACAGAAATACCGCATGGTCTGTCTCACTGATCCAGAGGGTCCATAGCCAGGTCCTCCTACTGTTAACAGCTTACAGGAGTGCCCCTATTGTCCAGGATCTTGTCCACCTTTACGGCGTGAAACAACCGGTAAGTATAAAACGGCACTCGGGTGACCAGCATTGTTCAGGCCCAGGTGACTCCGTCTGAATGCTGTGAACCTCTGTGGCTAACCAGCATCAGAGAGGTGCCGTGCTTTGGGTTACGGTGGAAATGGTTAGGTTTTTTAAAAAATGAACTAATGTACTTGACAAAGTTTTCCTCTCAGGCAGTAATGCAATTTAAAGCGTCATTTCTCAGTAATCATTTTGCTAGTATTCATTTCATCGTTTCACTTATGATTCCATTTGAGATTTCTGAGGTACTCACTCATCAAGAGGGCAAGCAGGAACATAGGGAAGGATTCCTGTTTGAGTTGTGGGAGTGAATGAATGAAAAGACAACATGCTGCACTGAAGAGATGAGATCAGCAGCAGCTTATTAGTCAGGTAGACTCAGCCTGGGCCTGGAGGACACGGTTCGCCATGCAGGTCCGTCTGCCCTTGTGTTGCTCTCAGGAACAACACCACGGAAGCAGTAGCTGTGGGCAGCAGGCCTTGCCCCTTTTCTGCCCATCTGTCTTCCCCTGCCATCTGGAAATCTGTCTTTTCTAATGAGGAGAAGGCTAGCAGGCCAGGATAGGAGAAGTCCAAGGGAAGCGCCTGTAATTGGGAGCCACTAAGGACACAGGCCTCTCCTTTTCCAAGCTGTTTCCCGCCACCTGCCAGCCCATCATGAGGCTCTTTGGGCCTCCACCTGGGGACAAAGAAGGGAAGGAAGCCTGTTCCCACCAACCTTCTTCCTCCCACCAGGAACTCCTGCTTCCAACCCGCGCCACCCCAGCATCCACAACTAAAAGGGGGCTTTGACCTAGATTTCTTCACGTGCCACTCCCCTCAATTCCACAAAACCCAGAAGGGCCCACAGGAGACTATGGACCTGGAACCAAAAACAGCTTTGGAGGCCACATGTTTGTTAGGCTAATACTCCCTGGATTTCACAGCCGGGCCGGCGCTGAGCAGTGGCTAGGGGAAGTCCCCTACATTCACAGGATCCTAAAGGATTCTGGTTTGCAAAATGGAATTCACATGCAGGTATTTATAGTTACATTGTTTTTATAAACAAACATTTACAATGTAAGTTTTACAGAAAAGTTCCAAAAGTAGTACAAAGGTAGTTCCTGAATGCTCCCATAAATTTCATAGCCAGTTTCTCCTGTTGTTAATAGCTTAGATTACAATGGTCCCTTTATCACAACTAATTAACCAATATTGATACATCATTATAAACTAAATCCCGTACTTTATTCGGATTTAATTGACTTTTCCAATACCTTTTTCCTTCTGGGATCCCATTAGGACCATATATAAAAACCTATTTTAATTTTTCATAATTTGTAAAAGCATATATTATGAACATGTGCCACACTGACGATGGGAACTAAAATAAACTTTATTTCAGAGAAATAAATATATATACATATATATATCCCACTAGTCCTACTACTGGCCATGCCTGTACCATTCATGGGAATGAATGTACAAGTGATGTAGAAATAAGGTTTCAAATGTATAAAGCCAGAGATAGTCTATGGAAATTTTGATAATCATATGTGTCAAGTTGTAAGTGGAGAAATTGGTTGACACTGATGCCTACTCAAAATGGAGTAGCACAGTATATACAATTTTATTTTCACCATACATTTTAAAAATGGAATTGCATGAAATATAATTTACCGGATTTCCAGTGTTTACAAAGAAGATAGTGACGACATACTGGTTGATGAGTGTCATCAATATAGAATATTAAAGTTAGTCACTTCACAGGAAAACTTGAAGTGCCCAGTGTTCTTAGAGCTTACATACAAAGTAAACTTCCATAAGGGTAGCTTGCCCAAATTTGAGAGTAATTCTAAAAATGTATATATTACTAACAATGGGATGTGAAGCTGAAACTTTTCTAAATTTTCAACAAAATAATTTTTACCTGAGAGAGGAGAGGAGGCATCTGAAAAAATGCAAAGGGAAGGGCTTGCAGAAATGATGGACTTCAAACAGTTAAAGTCCATTCCTGACTGACGACCGCCGCTTCCTCCTGCCAGGACTCTCCAGCTAACTTGTTCTCCCATAGCTACCTATCCACTTCAAGGACTCTCCAGCTGCCTCAGGTCCCAGCTGCCACCACCCAAAATGGAAAGAAGATGCCCTTCAGACCTATGGCTTAAGTCATAATTTTGCGATGCCAGCGGGAGGCTGGTCCAGAGGAAAATGTAAGGCCACTTTAAGATGTCTTGTTGGCTGACACCAGATATCATCATTTATTCGTCCCTCTGCCTTTAGGCTCATCTCCTCAAACTCCTTGTCCTTCTCTTTCTCTGAAATAAAGTTTATTTTAGTTCCCATTGTCAGTGTGAATGTAGGGGACTTCCCCTAACCACTGCTCAGCGCCGGCCCGGCTGTGAAATCCAGGGAGTATTAGCCTAACAAACATGTGGCCTCCAAAGCTGTTTTTGGTTCCAGGTCCATAGTCTCCTGTGGGCCCTTCTGGGTTTTGGAATTGAGGGGAGTGGCACGTGAAGAAATCTAGGTCAAAGCTCCCTTTTAGTTGTGGATGCTGGGGTGGCGTGGGTTGGAAGCAGGAGTTCCTGGTGGGAGGAAGAAGGTTGGTGGGAACAGGCTTCCTTCCCTTCTTTGTCCCCAGGTGGAGGCCCAAAGAGCCTCATGATGGGCTGGCAGGTGGCGGGAAACAGCTTGGAAAAGGAGAGGCCTGTGTCCTTAGTGGCTCCCAATTACAGGTGCTTCCCTTGGACTTCTCCTATCCTGGCCTGCTAGCCTTCTCCTCATTAGAAAAGACAGATTTCCAGATGGCAGGGGAAGACAGATGGGCAGAAAAGGGGCAAGGCCTGCTGCCCACAGCTACTGCTTCCGTGGTGTTGTTCCTGAGAGCAACACAAGGGCGGACGGACCTGCATGGCGAACCGTGTCCTCTAGGCCCAGGCTGAGTCTACCTGACTAATAAGCTGCTGCTGATCTCATCTCTTCAGTGCAGCATGTTGTCTTTTCATTCATTCACTCCCACAACTCAAACAGGAATCCTTCCCTATGTTCCTGCTTGCCCTCTTGATGAGTGAGTACCTCAGAAATCTCAAATGGAATAATAAGTGAAACTTTTTAAAAAACCTAACCATTTCCACCGTAACCCAAAGCACGGCACCTCTCTGATGCTGGTTAGCCACAGAGGTTCACAGCATTCAGACGGAGTCACCTGGGCCTGAACAATGCTGCACCCGAGTGCTGTTTTATACTTACCCGTTGTTTCACGCCGTAAAGGTGAAAGATCCTGGACAATAGGGGCACTCCTGTAAGCTGTTAACAGTAGGAGGACCTGGCTATGGACCCTATGGATCAGTGAGACAGACCATGCATGCGGTATTTCTCTGTCTGGCATACTGGTGTACTTCACTTAGCACGATGCCCTTCATAATGCCCTTGAGGTCCGGACGTCCATGTTGTCACAGCGGCAAGACTTCGTCCTTTTTGTACAGCCGGATAACATCCCATTATATATCTTGGCTACAGTAAATGATGCAAACAGTTATTTTCACCCGTATGACGTCTAAACCTCAGGCTACTTATTTTCTCAACTTCTCTTGAAGGCCAAGAGCCTCTTCTTGCTAAAATGGAGACGTGATCATCTCCCCCTCCCCCGTGAAGTGCAGCCGAAAACTGAATCAAGCGTTAAGCGCACGCGAGAGACGCCCAGCACGAGGTGCAGGGACTCGGCCAAGAAAACCCCATACCCTCTGCATCAGAGGTCCTGGAGACCGGGTGCTCCAAAGGACTCTGGGACTGAGGAGGAGCACCCGAAGATTCAACCCCTGCTGGCAAAGTCCTACCCCACTGCCCCGGAAGCCTGGTTAGCAGCTATTTTTCGACGACCATGTGATTCCCCCGGGGGGTGCACCGTTCCCGGAGGCACTGCAATACCGGGTCGATGCGCGGAGCGGACGGAGCAAGCTCCTATTCCGACTCCCAGCTCCAAAAATCCATTTAATATATTGTCCTCGGATAGAGGACGTATCAGATATTAAACTGATAAGAACAGATACTACACTTGATCTTAGCCAAAAGGCCGAGAAGCGATGCCCAGCGCCGCGCCCAAGCCGCCGCACTGCTCCGCGCACACACACTCAAGGCACGGTGACCACCCCACGCCCGCGCTGCTCGTCCCGTTTCCCGGCCTCGTCCACGGGACGGCGGACGCCACCAGCCCCTCCTGCGGGTTTTCCTGCGCTCGGCGTTCCGAACCCGAAATCCCGTGCTCCCGCTCGCTGCCTCCTTCCCGCGCCCAACGGCCACCTCTGATCTGCATGCCCCGCCTTCTGTCCCCGGAGAGGCGGCGCCAGCGCCGGACTCCACCCTCCCGACCGGCTGCGCGCGCGGCGGGCCCGAGCCCGGTGGGGCGCCGAACCCCCGCCCGCACCCCCCCCGCCCCCGCGGGCCCGGAGGGATCGAGCGCCGACAGCGGAGGAGACGAGGGGCGGCCGCCGGGGCCTGCGGGAAGGGCCGCCGGTCGGAGCCCGGGAAAGCGAGAACGCGCTTTCGTTCACCGCCCTCTCCCCCTCCACGCGAGCCGCGCGCTGCACGCGCGCTCCGCCAAGGAGGTCGCGCCTCGGCTCGCTCGGCCAGCGCCCCGCGAATCGCGACGCTGACGGCTCCTCGGTGGCCCCCACCCCCACACACACGGCCATCCCCCCCCTCCCTGCTCAGGACCCCTCCGCTCCCGCTCGCGTCCGCGTTCCCCGCCCGCCAATCCGGGCCCCGGGTGGTTCCGTCCTGGGAGGGCCGGACGGCCTGGTTCCGTTCACTGGAATGGAACGTTTCCCACCGCAGAGCGGGGCGCTGGAGTCTGCGGCAAGAGCGTGGGCAGAACTCGCAGGTGCAAAGCAACTGAGGGGTGGGGCGGGGGGCATCGGGGAATGCGGGGACAGGATAGCACCCCGCCGACCCGCCCAGCCGTCTGCAGGCTGTGATCTGGGTCTCCGAACTGCACCCCGGGAACGCCTGCTTGCTCCTCGTTGGCTCTTTGCTCCCGTGATCGCCCCCACCCCTACGTCTGTCCCCTTCGCAGACTCATTCGTACCCCAGACCCCCCGGACCCGACCGGCTGGGTCGGCCTCTCAGGGAACCACCAGCCCCACGTCGCCCCGCCCTCGCGCCGCCGGGAGCCCTTGCTCAGATCAGTCCGGGAACCAGCGTCTGCGGAGGAAGCAGGACGCGGCAGGTCGGCCGTCAGACCCTGACCCACCGCAGTCCGTGGACGGCCCCCAGCAGAAGGCGGGGCCCCAGAGGCCCCGTTCCATCCATACGGTGCCCGGTGCCCACGGAGAGCGGCTCCCCACCTCCGCGGTTCTCGGAGGAGAAGGCAGCTCGCAGCGTGCCGTGGAGTCTGCCTGCCTTTGGCCGTTTGACGGCGGACGGACGGCTGGTCGGCCTCGCCTCTCCCGCCTTCAGGACAGCGGCCTGCCCGGTCTCCCTGCGGGCCCTCAGGCCTCCTGCTGTGAGTCCCGCACCTTCTCCTCCCCTCTCGGTGCCTGTGTGGGGCCAAAAGAAGCCGGGGGCGGGGAGGGGTCGCGTGTGGTTCTGCAGAAGGTACGTGGGAGGGGGTTGGGGCGGGGGACTTGCTCTCAGCTTAGTCCCGTAGGGGCCCGACGGCCTTCCGGCGGGCTGGGCGGCCTCCCGTCTGTGGCCCAACGGGGCCATTCGCTGGCCCCTCAGCCCGCACTGGGTGCCGGCGGGGCGCTAATACCAAGCCAGTACGGCATGGCCATTAGTCGACTCGCGGGCAGGTCTGCGGGAGCTCACTGGACGTTGTCGCGGCCCGTTCCCTGTGTCGGAGCCAAGTGGCCCGGCGGAGGCATCTTCGCTGGACGCTCGGAGGAGCGCTTCTGCAGTCCCACTGTGCTCCAGGGAGAGACACCCGGCCGGCTTTGAAGGACACCGGCCTCGGGCCCCCGCCGCGGAGACCGCAATCTTGGTGCCGGGCGGCGCTGCCGGGGGAGCGCCGTGAGGCCCGCGGGCCCCCAGGCCGTTCCGAGGCGCAGCCAAGCGAGGCCGGACACTGCCCCGATCCAGCAGAACGGCTTCTCCTTCCCTAGCAGGGAAGGCCTGGCCGCGCGGGTAGCACCCCACCTGCCCGTTGTGTGCGGGACCGGAGGGGCCCGGCAGAGCGAGGCGAGGCCAGGGCTCCCCGGAGGAACCGGACGCCAGTCCTCTGAGTGGGAGGCCCGGTGCCAGGCAGCGCCCGCCTGTTCGCACGTGCGGCCGAGTCGCGTGTCTCCGCCGGAGACCGCGAGTCACCGCGCCCGCGGCCTGGGCCCGCCTTGGGCGGAGGGCGAGGAAAAGCAGCGGCCACAGGGAACCTGCCCTGGAGAGAAGGGGCGGCGAACGTCCGGGAGCGTCTGGGGAGATTGGGGTTGGGGAGGGGCCCGCGGTTGGTGGAGATGGGGGCGAAGGGGGAGACCCCTAGCTGTGTTGGCTGGAGAATCACTGTTTGAAAATTAACTGCTTGCTGGCAATTACTGCCTGGCCACCGTCATGGGAACATGGGCTACTAACTATGGGAACATAACATTCTAACAGTAAGCGTGCTGCTTCTGCACCCCTGCTGGCACACCTGGCCGGTGGGCCGACAGGTAGTGAATAGAAGAAAAAGAGACCTTTGTGTTCAGACAGAATGAAGACTGGGATTTGGGGCTTAAAAACCCTGGACCTCGACATTTCGGGGCTGCTGAATTTGGGGTCTGCGTAGTCCTGGCAGACCCAGCTGGCTGAATAAAGAGTGTGTTTCCCAGGACTCCCAGAGTTCCGGTGTTCCCTGTGTCTTTTGGGGTCTGGCCGCCACAACATTTGGAGGCCCCAGCGAGACGTCGGGGAGTGGCCCTGAGATCTAAGACCGACCCGCCTCCAAAGCGACTGCTGTCCCTGTTACGGATTCAAAGGGGTGGCCAACCTGAGACGTTCCAGGGCCCTTGAATGCCTGCCGTGGTGGGGTTAATGCAGTCGTCAGGGACGTAACTTTAGGACACACTCTTTGTTCCTGGTCCCGACGGGAATCTGGAATCTCCGAGGCCTCGGCGTCCGGATAAAATGTACCTTCCTGTTTCTGTTGACCGGTCAGGGGGGTCCGTGGAGAGACTGGACGCAGTCATATCTCCCGGACCGTGGCCAGGCCGCAGGTCGCCGCCTCCTCTGCCCTGTTTTCAGGTTCTGTCTATTGTCTCTGGTCCTCTCTAGGCTGTAGGTGGCAGACTCCTCTGGGTCCTCCTACACCTCGGTAATCGTTCTTGTCTGAGTGTCTGTGTTGTGTTTTTGCGCAAGCGATGGGAAGCCCGAGTTCGCAGGAGACACCCCAAGAGACATTTCAAAGAAGGGTTTGCAGAGGGAGCTGACTGGCATAAAGTTTTATCCAGGCAGACTGTGGACATTGTGTGAAGTCGAGCGGCCGTCTTTTGGTGTAAACTGGCCTCCGGAGGGCTCCTTTGACCAGGGTTTGCTGAGGAATGTTTGGAACATCCTGATCAGTTTCCCTACACTGATTGATCAATGGTTAAATCTTGTTCAGAACGCCCCTCCTTGGCTCCGCCGGCGTGCTCTCTCTCTAGGGGTGCGAGTTTTAGTTGTGGGTCGCCCGAAACATGCAGCCACCGAATCTCTTGGACAGCCCAGTCCCTCAGTCCTCCAATCTCCACCGGAGGACAGTGACCTTCCCCCACCCTATAATCCAGGGCAACAGAGGCCCAACAGCACCGCCCCGCCTCCTGGGACAGGGCAGGTAACCCCTATGGGCCTCCTGCTCCCACTCTGGGCGGGGCACCAGCCGATACCACCCCCCCTGTCATTCTGCCCTTGCGAGAAGCGCCACCCCAGGGGCACCACACTGACCGGCCTTTATGGTTTACGTGCCTTTCTCGACTAGTGACTTGTACAGCTGGAAGGCACAGAATCCGCCGTTTTCTGAGAAACCTCAGGCATTAATGGGACTCTTAGAGAGTGTCTTTCAGACTCACTGCCTCACCTGGGACGGTTGTCAACAGCTTTCAGTTACCCTCTTCACTGCAGAGGAACAAGGACGGGACGCATTCGGGCGCAAGCACAAAAGATAGCTGCGGGAGGGAGGGAGGTCGAGGAAGCGTGGGAACAGACTGAGGAGAAATGTCCCTCCACCCGCCCAGACTGGGGACACAATTCTCAGGCGGGGAGAACGGCGTTAGACCGGGTCCACCAGATTCTAACTGGGGGAATTCGGATGGCTGCCTGTCAGCCAACTAACCTTTCTAAGGTAACTGAAGTTATGCAGGGACCTCAGGATTCCCCCGGAGCATTTCTTGAACAACTGCAGGAGGCGGACCAGGTATACGCCCCCATTGCTCCTGAGGCCCCTGACAACCAGAGGGCAACTAATGTCGCGTTTTCTGCTCAGGCAGGCCCTGACATCTGGCGTAAATTGCAGAAATTAAAAGGTTTTGCAGGGATGAACCTGTCCCAGTTTGTTGAAATAGCCCAGAAGGTGATGTTTGACAACAGGGGGGCATCAGATGACCCCAAACGTAGGGCTAAGATTATGGTAGCTGCCATCCAGGAGGAGAGATCCGGGAACACTAGGGCACGGAAGGGAGGTTAGAAAGAGGCCCACGTAAGGGCTACACACCCCTAGGAAAAAATCAGTGTGCCTCTTGCAAGAAAGAAGGCCATTGGGAAAACGAAGGTCCTGAGGAAAACGCAAAAGACCAGGAAAACCACAAGACTAAGACCCTCGTCACTGAGGAAGAGGACTGACGGGGCCGGGGCTCCTGCACACTAAGCCCCCGGGAGCCCAGGGTAGCTTTAAAAATTGGGGGCAAAACTGTTAACTTCTTGGTGGACACAGGGGCTACCCACTCAGTGTTACTCGACCCAGGGGGACCGATCTCCGAAAGAAAGACCACCGTCCAAGGGGCCGCGGACAAAACACGAGAACACCCGTGGACCGCTGAAAGCACTGTAGATCTGGGGCGAGGGATGGTGACCCACTCTTTCCTCGTAATTCCAGAGCGTCCAGCCCCACTTCTTGGTAGAGACCTACCCCAAAAGCTAAGGGCTGCCATCACATTCGGAGACAGTACACCTCAGATGTCCACGTCTGCCCCGTCAACTATCTTAGTTACCTGTCCTCTATCTGAAGAGCACCTCCTCCACGAGAAGGACCCATCCACGGGGCCCTTACTAGACAGACTCCTGACAGAATACCCAGGAGCATGGGCTGAAAACAATGCCCCAGGGTTGGCTGGGCACCAAGCCCCGGTAGTAGTGAGTTTAACCGCTACCGCGACCCCCGTCCGGGTTAAGCAATACCCAATTGCCCGAGATGCCAAAATCGGTATAAGGAAGCGCATCCAGCGGCTGCGAGAAGCAGGGATTCTTGTGCCGTGCCGGTCACCGTGGAACGCTCCCTCGCTCCCAGTCCAGGAGCCTGGCGCTCAGGACGACAGGCCAGTTCAAGACTTGAGAGAAGTGAACGAGCGGGTTGCAACCATCCACCCGACTGTACCCCACCCGTACATTCTCCGAAGCTTGCTGCCTCCTGAGAGAACTGTTTAGACCGTATTCGATCTGAGAGATGCTTCCTTCAGCACTCCCTCAGCCCTCATCAGCCAGCCTATCTTTGCTTTTGAGTGGACAGACCCAGAAGGGGGATTCTCGGGCCAGCTAACCTGGACACGTTTACCGCAGGGATTTAAAAATTCTCCTACCCTGTTCGACGAGGCCCTCAGTGCAGATCTCTGTCCCTTCCGTCAACGTCATCCTGATGGCACATTACTCCAGTATGCTGATGGTTTACTACTAGCAGCTGAAACCGAGGAAACCTGTCTCACGGCCACCAGGGTCTTCCTCGGCACCCTGGAGGCATACGGGTACCGGGTCTCAGCTACGAAAGACCAGCTGGGCACACGGTCGGTGGCTTACCTCGGTTCTACCCTCGAAGGAGGGAAACGGACTCTCTCCCGGCAGAGGATTGAGGCCATTCTCCAGATTCCGGTACCCACCACCAAGAGACACGTAAGAGAATTCCTCGGGGCGGCGGGCTGTTGCAGACTCTGGATTCCTGGGTTGCAGAGATCGCAAAGCCCCTGGACTCGGCTGCAGGAGGAAATCAGCCCCTCAGTTGGACAGAGACGGAACCGAAGGCCTTTGATCTTCTCAAGCAGGCACTCGTATCAGCCCCAGCCAGCCCTTGCTCTTCCCGATATCACCAAGGGATTTCATCTTTTTGTAGGTGAGACCAAGGGATTTGCCAAAGGGGTCCTAACCCAAACGTTAGGCCCATGGCGCCGCCGACCATCGCCAATCTATCGGGGAGGCTAGGCACCGTCGCCTCTGGATGGCCACCCTGCCTACGAGCCATAGCAGCGACGGCTCTCCTGGTCAGAGAAGCTGACAAGCTCACCCTAGGCAAAGTTTAGACATGACTGCCCCTCATGCGGCAGAGGCTCTTCTCCGCAGCAGCCCGGAACGGTGGATGACTAACTCCAGAATCCCTCGATAGCGGGCTCTCCTCCTTGACCAGCCAAGGAATAACTTCTCCAAAGCTACCGTCATCAACCCGGCCAATCTGTTCCCGGACCCGGACCCCAAGATCCCCATTCACATCTGCACAGATTTCACTGACGCTGCATGTTCCTCGAGGCCAGACCTCAAAGACTCCCCTCTGCCAGAGGCTGATGAAGTTCTGTTCACGGACGGGAGCAGCTTCGGGCAAGAAGGAAGGGGGTGTGCTGGGGCACCGGTCGTTACCCTAACTGGCACTATCTGGTCACAGGCTCTTCCCCATGGGACTTCTGCTCAAAAGGCACTGTGATGGGGAAAGGATCAGGCGGTCACAACATACACAGACAGCCGACACGCCTTTGCCACGGCACACGTACATGGAGCCATTTACAAGGAAAGGGGGCTTCTGACTTCAGCTGGGAAGGACATTCAGAAAAAGAGGAGATCTTAGCCTTCCTTGAAGCTATATGGATGCCTAAGGCTCTGGCTATTGTTCATTGTAAAGGACATCAAAAAGGGAATAGTCCTGCGGCTGAGGGAAAGAGACAAGCCGATGTAGAGGCAAGTACTGCGGTCACGAGGCCAGTGGGGCCCCCACCACATCTACTGACTGTCGTCCCTTACCCAGAGCTGCCTCCATCTCCGACCTATACGGCAGAAGAGGACACGTATTTTCAAGACAAAGGAGCCACTAGGAACCGACACGGGTGGTGGACAACCCCAGATGGAAAAATCGAGCTCTCACGGGCCCTGGGAAGGAGTGTCCTCCACCAGGTACAGCAGACCACACACCTAGGGCAAACTAAGATGCTCCCAGCTTTATACCCCTACTTTCACTCGTTAAAAGGGAAAGGACTGCAGAGGAGATTGCCTCACAATGCCCGGCTTGTGCCCGAGTTGATCCAAAGAAGGGGAAAAAAGAAGAACGTAGGCATAGGGCAAGGGGAACTTATCCGGGGGACCACCAGGAGGTCGATTTTACTGAGGTAACCCCGACTGTGGGAGGCTACAAATATGTACTTGTTTTTATAGATACCTTTTCAGGATGGGTAGAGGCCTTTCCCACCAGGAAAGAAACTGCCTTGGTAGTTACTCAGAAACCACCACAAGAAATCCTCCCTCGTTTTGGTCTCCCTGGAACTTGAGGGTCGGAAAATGGGCCAGCCTTCGTAGCAAAGGTGTCACAGCAATTGGCTAGCTACCTAAACTTGAGATGGAAACTCCACTGCGCCCACCGGCCCCAGTGTTCGGGCCAAGTAGAGCGAATGAATCGGACCCTAAAAGAGACATTAGTCAAGTTAGGATTAGAAACTGGTGGGACCTGGGTAGAACTGCCCCCCTTTGCTCTTCTCCGAGCCAGGTATACTCCAGATGTTAACGAATTCGCCGCGTTTGACACTTTCTCTGGAAAACCCCCACCTTTGGTACCTAGAATAAAAGATGAGAAAAAGGCAGAATTATGGAACCCTGTTTTACTTAAATCTTTACAGGCCTTTCAAAGCGTACAGGAGGAGATTTGGTCTGGGGTTCGTGCTGTCCTCTCAGCTCCGGGGTACGGACTTTCCCAACAGTTTCAGCCTGGGGACTCTGCGTGGATCCGGAAGTTCCCTTCCAAAGGACTAGAACCCAAGTGGAAAGGACCGTCCCCTGTCTACCTGACAACGCCCACTGCAGCTAAAGGAGACGGCATCCCATCATGGACATTCGTCTCTCCCACGTGAAGGCAGCACGAGAGTGGACAGCTCAGGAAGACGGGCCCTTAAGACGAAGACTCAGACATACATAAGGCTAACCCTCTGCTTCTTCCTTTTTTCCTCTTTAGCCCAGGCACACAGAAACATTCCCCAGCCTAGAGGATGGGAACTCGTGGTGACCGAGACCGGTGAAATTACTGCCCAGAACATCACGGGCCACGGTACTCCAGAGATCTGAGGAGGAGACTTGTGCCGGCTTGCCAGAGAACCCCTCGCCGCTGCAACAGCCGGCCACCACCTTGGGTCGGGAGGAGCGTACTTCGGCTCCAAGCGAGGACCGACTGTGGCATATTACCGGCTGAGAAAAGCCTCTTAGGGATAGGGCTCTGTATTTGTCCCCAAGGATGTTACCTAGGGATACCTGGCCACTAGGAGAACGAGGGGCTTAATCGTGAGGGCCAAGGCCAATTTTCTTGTGCTAACTGGGGTTGTGAAACTATCTCTACTATAGATAATTATAAAAAGTTTTATGAGAGGACCAAACCCCTCCACATGCTCTCTTGGGTCTTGTAAGCCTCTCATAATCACCATCAAAACCCGCAGCCCCGGGGGACAACATTGTTAGCTCACAGGACAGACCTAGGGTATTAGATTATATAAAACTGGGTATGATTCTGGATTGTATTTTACTCTCCAGGTTAAGGACCTCCCTAGGGAAACTCACCCTATAGGACCCAACGAACCACTTCTAGTTCCAGGACTACGTCAAAGTACTACATCTAAGAGAACTCCTGTTTCTGGAGCAACTCCAACTCTGGCTCTAGCCTCTCCAGGTAGTCGCCTAACAGCTATCAAACCTCGGGCATTTGACCAGCCACAACCGGAACCAGAAGGAGCATTAATAACGATGCTAACAACAGTACACAAGATCCTGAATAAGACCTCACCAGACATAGGGCAAGAGTGCCGGTTGTGCCTGAACCCAAAGCCCCCTTATTATGTCGGGGTAGGAACTCCTCTAAACCTCAGTGAGCTCAGCAGCGCAGAGGGCTGTGAATGGGAAACTCCTCGACTCACCTTAGGAGACGTACAAGGAAAAGGAGTTTGCCTAATTTCAAAGAACTATTCCAAGCTGTGGGCGCAGTCACCTTACTTCGATAGCTGTAATCGCACTATCGAAGTACCTACCTCGGGGAATAAATATGATAAGGCTCCACATAACACTCGGCTCGCATGTGATAGCGGCCTCACTCACTGTGCTGCGTCTGTTCTTTTCAACTCAGGTGAGGCTAATATCTGCATCCGGGTTTTTGTGCTCCCCCAAGTGTCCCTTTACACTGGGCCGGAAGGCAGATTCCGTTTCTTCGATCAGGACAGGTTACAGGAACGGGTCGTACCAGTCTTAGTACTCTTCTTGTAGGACTCGGGATAGCAGGCTCTGCAGCTGCAGGCACTACCGCTCTCATTAAGAGAGAAAATGACTTTCGCGAGGTTGGGATGCAGCTAGATAAGGATATCAAGACCTTAAAAGACACCACCAGCAGGCTAGAACTTCAAGTCGATTCGCTAGCAGAAGTGAATAGTCCTCCAAAATAGGAGAAGTTTAGATTGATTATTCTTAGAACAGACGGGTTATGCATGGCTCTAGTTGAAACCCGTTGCTTCTATGCCAAGAACTCTGGAGTGATCAGAGAAAGCTTATGACCAGTACAGAGAAATTCAGATGCCAGAGAAAAGCAGAGACTAGAGTCCAACAAGTGGTTTCGCAGGATGTTCCATTGGTCACCGTGGCTAACAACCCTTCTACCTGCTGTAGCTGGGCCTTGAATCATTCTCCTCTTCTTGGTCACTTTGGGTGGGCCCATGTTTTCTTCATTTCTTGTTTGCATATATAAGGGAAATAATCCTATCAGACTTTTAGTATTACAGAATAGAGGCTACGTGCAAATCCCCCATGAGGAACCAAAGATTTGATTTCTGCTAAGGCCCGTGGGGAATGTGGTGGCTGGAGAATCTCAGTGTTTGAAAATTAACTGCTTGCTGGAAATTACTGCCTGGCTACCGTCATGGGAACATGGGCTAATAACTATGGGAACATAACATTCTAACAATAAGCGTGCTGCTTCTGCACCCCCGCTGGCACACCTGGCTATTGGGTTGACAGGTAGTGAATAGAAGAAAAAGAGACCTTTGTGTTCAGACAGAATGAAGAATGGGATTTGGGGCTTAAAAACCCTGGACCTCTACCTTTCCGGGCTGCTGAATTTGGCGTCTGTCTACCCCTGGCAGACCCAGCTGGCCGAATAAAGAGTGTGTTTCCTAGGCCTCACTGAGTTCCGGTGGTCCGTGTGTCTTTCGGGGACTGGCGGCCACAACATAGTGACTGACACATCTCGTGGGACAGTGTGTTGAGATCTGTCCTGGTGGCTGCCATACAGGTCAGCAAGCTCATGGCGCTGGACGCGTGCGGTGCCAGGGGGAAGGTGCGCCCTCGCACGCTCATCTCGGGGACTGCAGAGGTGGTGCAGCTCCAGCCCAGTGAGGGGGTCGGAGGACGATGTCGTTTAGAGAAAAACCATGAACCCAGAGACGCGGGACAGCCCGCGGCCGCGCGGAGAAGACGGAGGCATCGTCGAAGATGCCTCCACGGATCCAGGTGCAGCGGGTAACGACCAAGAAGGGAAGCCACCGCTCATAAAGAACAAGAGAAGCTCCCAGACAACCGCACGTAAGCGCCGTTACACCGTAATCCTAAGAGTCAGAAACCCCTAGTGTCTGCCACGAAACAGCAGAAAGAAGGCAAGAAATGGTGACGTCTTTCCTTCAATACCATCGTTTTTTCCCCCGGGGGGGTGCACCGTTCCCGGAGGCACTGCAATACCGGGTCGATGCGCGGAGCGGACGGAGCAAGCTCCTATTCCGACTCCCAGCTCCAAAAATCCATTTAATACATTGTCCTCGGATAGAGGACGTATCAGATATTAAACTGATAAGAACAGATACTACACTTGATCTTAGCCAAAAGGCCGAGAAGCGATGCCCAGCGCCGCGCCCAAGCCGCCGCACTGCTCCGCGCACACACACTCAAGGCACGGTGACCACCCCACGCCCGCGCTGCTCGTCCCGTTTCCCGGCCTCGTCCACGGGACGGCGGACGCCACCAGCCCCTCCTGCGGGTTTTCCTGCGCTCGGCGTTCCGAACCCGAAATCCCGTGCTCCCGCTCGCTGCCTCCTTCCCGCGCCCAACGGCCACCTCTGATCTGCATGCCCCGCCTTCTGTCCCCGGAGAGGCGGCGCCAGCGCCGGACTCCACCCTCCCGACCGGCTGCGCGCGCGGCGGGCCCGAACCCGGTGGGGTGCCGAACCCCCGCCCGCACCCCCCCGCCCCCGCGGGCCCGGAGGGATCGAGCGCCGACAGCGCAGGAGACGAGGGGCGGCCGCCGGGGCCTGAGGGAAGGGCCGCCGGTCGGAGCCCGGGAAAGCGAGAACGCGCTTTCGTTCACCGCCCTCTCCCCCTCCACGCGAGCCGCGCGCTCCACGCCCGCTCCGCCAAGGAGATCGCGCCTCGGCTCGCTCGGCCAGCGCCCCGCGAATCGCGACGCTGACGGCTCCTCGGCCGCCCCCACCCCCACCGCCACCTCCATCCCCGCCCCTCCCTGCTCAGGACCCCTCCGCTCCCGCTCGCGTCCGCGTTCCCCGCCCGCCGATCCGGGCCCCGGGTGGTTCCGTTCACTGGAATGGAACATTTCCCACCGCAGAGCGGGGCGCTGGAGTCTGCGGCAAGAGCGTGGGCAGAACTCGCAGGTGCAAAGCAACTGTGGGGGCGGGGGGCATCGGGGAATGAGGGGACAGGATACCACACCGCCGACCCGCCCAGCCAGGAAGGCCTCCTGCTGTGAGTCCCGCACCTTCTCGTCCCCTCTCCGTGCCTGTGTGGGACGAATAGAAGCCGGGGGCGGGGAGGGGTCGCGTGTGGTTCTGCAGAAGGTACGCGGGTGGGGGCGGGGGACTTGCTCTCAGCTTAGTCCCGTAGGGGCCCGACGGCCTTCCGGCGGGCTGGGCGGCCTCCCGTCTGTGGCCCAACAGGGCCATTCGCTGGCCCCTCAGCCCGCACTGGGTGCCGGCGGGGCGCTAACACCAAGCCAGTCCGGTACGGCCATGAGTCGACTCGCGGGCGGGTCTGCGGGAGCTCACTGGACGTTGTCGCGGCCCGTTCCCTGTGTCGGAGCCAAGTGGCCCGGCGGGGGCATCTTCGCAGGACACTCGGAGGAGCGCTTCTGCAGTCCCACTGTGCCCCAGGGAGAGACACCCGGCCGGCTTTGAAGGACACCGGCCTCGGGCCCCCGCCGCGGAGACCGCAATCCCGCGGGCCGCAAGGCCGTTCCGAGGCGCAGCCAAGCGAGGCCGGACACTGCCCCGATGCAGCAGAACGGCTTCTCCTTCCCTAGCAGGGAAGGCCTGGCCGCCTGGGTAGCACCCCACCTGCCCGCTGTGTGCGGGACCGGAGGGGCCCGGCAGAGCGAGGCGAGGCCAGGGCTCCCCGGAGGAACCGGACGCCAGTCCTCCGAGTGGGAGGCCCGGCGCCAGGCAGCGCCCGCCTGTCCGCACGTGCGGCCGCGTCGCGCGTCTCCGCCGGAGCCGGCGAGTCACCGCGCCCGCGGCCTGGGCCCGCCTCGGGCGGAGGGCGAGGAAAAGCAGCGGCCACGGGGAACCTGCCCTGGAGAGAAGGGGCGCCGAACGTCCGGGAGCGTCTGGGGATGTTGGGGTTGGGGCCCGCTGTTGGTAGAGATGTGGGCGAAGGGGCTACCGGGGAGACCTGTAGTGACTGACATCTCGTGGGACAGTGTGTTGAGATAGGTCCAGCTCAGCAAACTCCTGGCGCTGGACGCGCGCGGTGCCAGGGGGAAGGTGCGCCCTCGTACGCCCAGCTCGGGGACTGCAGAGGTGGCCACTGAGCTTCCGGCCTGGACCCTGCGGGTGGACTGCTCGCTCGGCCTTCACGTGCCGCTCTCTTCCCGGGAGAGGGTCAGAGGGCGATGTCGTTTACAGAGGAACCATGAACCCAGAGACGCGGCACAGCCCGCGGCCGCGCGGGGAAGGCGACAGCATCGCGGAGGATTCCTCCCCGACCCGGGCGCAGGGGAAACGACCCAGAGAAGAGAAGCCGCCGCTCACATAGGACAGGAAATCACACAGCACAGGGCGACCCGACCACCACCCGGGTTGCAGCCAAATAGGCCCGGGGAAAAACTGCCTGGAGGCTGTTCGCGATTTCTAAAGAACCGAGAAAAAAACAAAGTCTTCCTTTCGGCACCAGCAATCTTCCCCCGGGGGGGTGCACCGTTCCCGGAGGCACTGCAATACCGGGTCGATGCGCGGAGCGGACGGAGCAAGCTCCTATTCCGACTCCCAGCTCCAAAAATCCATTTAATATATTGTCCTCGGATAGAGGACGTATCAGATATTAAACTGATAAGAACAGATACTACACTTGATCTTAGCCAAAAGGCCGAGAAGCGATGTCCCACTCCGCGCCCCGCCCGCCGACCTCCCCCTGGCGCCCGCGGTCCACGCACGGTGAGCGCCGCCACGCCCGATCGAGGTCTCTCCTGCCGTGTCGTCTTGACACTTCCATCGACTAATTCAGATCCGGCGCAGATTGTTTAATTCTCCACGTTTTTCAGTGAATTTCTATCCCTGCTTGGAACGGCGGCGACAGCGCCGCTAATTTGCATGTCCCGCCTTGTCGCGCCGCCAGGCGGATCCGCGCGCGCGGGCCACCCGCCTCCGGCTCCTCGGGATCCGGGGCGCACGCGCGGAACCCGGGCCGCGGCCGAGCGCTTCGTCGGGGTCCGCGCTCCCGGGAAGGCAGAACCCGGGGGGGTTGGGCCCCCTGCGAACCGAGGGGGAACCGTGGGTGGCCGCGAGTTGAAGCAGACAGGTCCAAGTTCGAAGGAAGCCGTGGGGTCGTCGTCGTGAGGTCAAGAGGGTCCCGGGGCTGGCTCGGTCCAGGTGGAGGACTCGGGGAGAAGCGCCCGTCCGGGGTGGCCGGGCAGGGGCCGCAGAGAACAGTTGGTCCCCGAGATCCTGCCCTGAGAGGGCCGCCTCCTTCCCGGGTGCTCAGGATCCCCGCCCTGCCCTGCCCTGCCTTGCCCGCCCCTCACTTGGGCAGACTCCTTCACCTCCGCTGCCGCATCGTGTCCCCAGCTGAGAAGTGGAAACCTTAATGCCTGCTTTGTGCACCTGAGGGGGGAGCATAAACGGAGCTGGCGAGGCCCCCTTGGTTTAGTCGGCTAGAGCGGCGGTCCCCAACCTTTACATCAGGGACCCGTGCTCCTATGAGAATCTCATGCCTGGGGATGCTGAGGTGGAGCGAGGCGGGGGATGCTAGCCCCCAGAGCGGCTGCAAATGCAGATGAAGCTTCCCAGCTGGCCCACCTCCTGCTGTGCCTCCCCTCTCCCTCCTCCCTAACGACCCCCACCCAATGGCGTCTGTGGCCCCTGGGGTCAGGGACCCCTGGTCTAGAGATGAGGTTCTGGTTGAAAGGATCATGGCTGTGACACTGAAACAGCTGAGCCTGCATCGCATCTGGTTCCCCGTAGACGGATTCAGTAGAAAACATCCGATGTTCTGGCCAGGCTCTGTGTGAAGTGCTTTCCTCATGTCAGACTTGCGAAGTTTACCTACAGGGTATGGTTGAGACCCAGAGGTTAGGCGACTCGCCCAAACCCCAAGCCTTGGCTTAGTGGAAGAGGCCGGATCCCCACAGGAAACCGAGACCGCGGAGACTAGAAAAGAGCAACGGAGGAAAGAGAAGACGCTGTCCTTGTGCGCCCAGCCCACCGTAAAACGGAGTGTCGCTGAGCTCGCCACGCGGGTCTGGGTCTCCGTCTGCAGAGACGGGAGCCAAGCCTCGGTGCGGCGGCTGAGATCACTGACTCGGAAGACCTGGGCTCTGACCGTGGGACTTACCTAGAGCTTGACTCGGCCTCGTTTAACCCTCTGCCTTCCACGTACCGTCTATAAATTGGGAGGGAATGAGGTGAGAACTCATTATTAGGAACAGTGGGACATGCCTGGCACGAAGTACACCTGAAAGCACCAAACCCAGGGGAAAATATCTCAGGCTGGCCAGTTCTGCCTAGCTTCGCCTCTTCATCTAGAGAATGCGAGAACACTACCGGGCTGGCGTATAGTCCTGTGTTCTGTCCTCCCTCATCCACTCAGGAGCCTGTTCTCCATCACCTGGCTTTATTTTACTCCATGGCCTGTATCCCGTGACGTTTGACACATTTACTCGTTTATTGCCTTTTAGCCTAACAGCGTGTAAGCTCCAGAGCAGGGATCTTTGTCTTTGTCTATCTCCAGTACCTCCAGCAGTGCTTGGCATATATACTAGATTGCTTAGCAGTTTTTGGTTGAATGAATGAATGAATGAATGAACATAGATATTAAATAATGCAATTTGTACGTGTAGAAAGTGATCAGCAGACCTTCTGGCTCGTAATCATCCTGACCCTCACTGTGTTTCCCTGCCTTTCTGCTCGCTTCCACATGTATCGGGCCATCTTGTGTTCACTGATTTTGTGGTCCCGGGTGCCTTGGATTGCAGACACGTGTTCTGTCATCGCGGAGGAGTAACTTTTGTTCTAAATGATGATTCAGCGTTCTGGTTCACGCACCATCTCCTGGTGAGTTTCGTTAATGTGGGTCAGTCCCCCTCAGGAGGCCCGCATCCATGTGCACGGACCAAAGTGCTTGCAAATGTGAGGGTGACCCAGGGCGTGGCTGTCCGGCGAGCACCTGTCCAAGTGTCCCATGGTCTCACTGTGGACCCAGTTACCGTCGCTGCCAAGAGTGGTGACTTGAGCACACTTCGCCTTCTTGACCGGTGCCTGTTGCCTGCAGCCTGGCCCAACCGTCGTGTTATCAAACTTTTCACGATACCCCCTGCTGTCTCTTACAGTGAGCAAGGCTGTGCACCTCTCCCTGCGCCGAAGATCCGCTGCTGTTTACTTTCTGTGAGCTGAGTGTTCATATCCTTTGCCTGTTGTCCTTAGAATCGTTGGTCTTTTTCGCATTCCATCTCTTTCCCACTTTGTGTGTGTCCTGGTGTATGAGTTCAGCTTTCGAGCTGACTTTATTTCTTCTTGGTGGCTACCCAGTTGTCTCAGCACCATACAGGGGAGAGCCCATCTCCTCGTCAGTTTCAGATGCCACCTTCGTCATGTAAAAAAGTGCACACAGACATATGTATCTAGGTCTATTTCTGGGCTTTTCTCTCAAAAAAATCATGTGATGTCCTGACCTGGAAATATTTTTCGATTCAACTGATTCTTTGGTGTCACGCCTACTCTGTGCTTGTCACTCCTGGGTCCTGGGGTCATAGAGGTGAACGCGACCTAGCCCCTGTGGTCGACAGGAGGCATGTCATGCTCTTCCGTTCCTCTTCCGGCTGCCACTCAGCCACATCCTCTGCCCGTGACGCTGCCGGGGAGGCCTGTTCGCAACCAGAGAATGTCAGCCCATGCCAAGGCCGCCAACTCCAGGTGGTCCTACGTGTTCTGTCCTTTGGGCATTGGAGGACTGCTGGGTCCCCTGCCAGAGGAGTAGGGCAGCTTCTTCAAGTCCAGGTCCCTGTGTATGTGTTTTTTTTCTGGCCCTGGCGCAGTCCTGCCTTCACTGTTTTTACTCTGTCCTCTTAGACAACTCCATCCGTTTTTAATCACATCAGCTTTCTTCACATGCAGGCCCCCCTGTGCTCATAGCCCTTTTCTGCTCTGGGCGACCTCCAAGACGAAAGTCTTTCGAGTCACCTGGTTTATAAGCCCAAGCAGTATTTCCAGGTGTGGAATGTAATGCTTCCAGGACCTGCAGAGGCTCACCGGGTCCTGGGCTTCCTTCTCAGTTGTCCAGTGTACGAAGAGGAAGCAATGTGCCTCTGCGTTGGAGAGGATTTCCTATTCCGCCTCTACAACTGGAGGCCCTGAACATTGCACTGCCCTGTTTCACTGTAGCGTTTACCTACCTCTCTTCCCGGAGAACATGGGAGTGCGTGTGTCCCATGCAGGCCTCTGCTGTGCCTTCCCCTCAGTCTGTTGTCTCATGTTTGGTGTCAGGGGGGAACTTGATATATATACGGGTCTTTGGGATGTGTGGTTGGCCCAGGCCCCTCCGGACAGAGACTAGAGGGGACAGACAGTAGTACAGAGAGGTAAAATGGCCAGGAGGAAGATGTCAGTGTATATATTTGTTTTTCTATGTGAACAGGATATCCTTTGCCTGTTTTCTATTGTCTATTCAGCTGTTTTTTTTCAATTTCTGGGATCTCTCTATCATTGGTGATTATATTTTTTGTAGTATAATTGCAGTTTTTTTCTTATGTTTTTATTGTTCTATTGCTCTGCTTATGTTTGGTGTTCTCCAAAGAATTTAGAATTTCTAGAACTCAAGTATGTTCATCTTTTCTAAAAATTTGGCTTCTGTGACTCCAAACTTATGCAGTAATTGTCCCATGGTTTTCATACAGCGTTTTTAATGCTTTGCCTTAGCATTCAAATATTTCCTTTTTGAAATTTGTCCTGGTATATAGATTAAAGTGTGGCTAAATTTATTATTTTTTCTCCAGAGGACGGCTGCCCGGTTGTCTCAGTCCTGCATGTAGACTACTTTGTCTTTTCCCACTGACTTGAGAGTCTAACTTTACCATTTTCTAAAATCACACATACATTGGGTCCATTTCTAGTTTTATTCTCAAAAAAATGGCCACCTCAGTGACAGCCAGGACCATCTCTGATTCTTCGGTTCTAACTCTTGACTCACTCTTCACCACCTGGGCATCATGGGCCCTTCCATTGAGACTCGTTTGTCAAGTACGTAGGCTGTGTGGAATACAGGCTGCGACTTGGGACAACAGATGTGACTGAGGCTAGTGTCTGCCCCTGTGAGTTCAGGGTCAATCAAGTGGGGGTAAGAGACTGAGAAGAGACACTGCTCATGAGGACTGGTGCCACTGTGGGAGAACAGCAGCGCTAAGGTGGTAGTAGGGACATCACAGTCAGTGTCTAAGCCTGCAGAGGAGGCTCTTCATGACCCTGCCTGGTTTCCCTGAGGAAGATGACTGTATTCTCCCAGGAGGACACAGTTTTGCGGCCAAGGAGGGACGGAGCTCTCTGCCTTGCATGTTCTAGCAGGGGAGGCCTTGGTGGATATGAATGATATGACTTCCTTTGACTAATGTCCCTGCCTTTGCCCTGGGAGCCACGTGTCCAGCAGAGGGAGAAACTAGCCTTTAGAAAGGTCTTTCATTGTCATAGAAATGGGCAAGGAGTTAATCCTCTGGTGTCAAATTGTGTCATGTTGTACATTAACTTCCTGGGCCACCTTTTCTTGCCACTGGTTGAGACAAAAAATTCCAGATGATTCTCATGTTCTGGGGTCAGCGGTATAAGGAGACATGGGGAGCAGAGACTGAAGACATGAAATTCAAGCTGGTGTTTTTGTTCTGTTTTCTGAATGGTGTGAGAAAGATCTGGAAGCAGCAGTAGGGAACAAGGACACACACTCCCTTTCTAGTTCCTACAGAAGGAGGTACGTTTGGAGAGGCACCTCCTAAGAAGGCTGTAGGGAAATCATGTCCTCTGGAGAGAGGTTTGAGAAACAACAGAAGAGTATTTCGAACATTTCAAGAAGAAATTCTTGGAAGATGGGCAGGATTTTAGGCGTTGGGGAGAAATGAGATAAAATGAGTTACAGATGAAAAAAGGGATGTTCAGAGTCTCATGGGGAGAAGGAATGATCTTCCCGTGGTGACTTCAGAGAATGACAAAAGAGCATGAGATGGGTCATGTCCTGGAAGCTTCCGATAGCTGATCCTACCAATCACTAAGACGACTTCGCTTCATAGGTTTGATGTAGTAAATGGTCGTAGAAGCTTGAGCTGCGTGTCACGGAACTGGTGACCTATGTTTTGCCGAGGAGTTTACTTTTTATTGAAAACTACTAAAGGCGATCATGAGGTAGTTTAAAATGCGGGGAAAAAAACCTGTTAAGCAGAGTGAATTGCAAAAGGTTAGGTAACCCGATGTTTTCTTCAAGCCCGTGTGTTCACAAGACACCAAAAAGAGTTTTGTTTTAGTCAAAAAGCTTTTAAAGAGTTACTAGAGGACAGTAGGCAGGTGTCGGGGAGGATACGCAGCATCTTTTCTTTTCCTCGATTCCCCCCCGCAGGGGGTGCCCCGCTCCCGGAGGCGCTGCAACACCCGGGCGATGCGCGGAGCGGACGGAGCACGCTCCTCCTCCGACTCCCAGCTCCAAAAACCCACCTAATACGCTGTCCTCGGATGGAGGACGTACGAGATGTTAAACTGATAAGAACAGACACTACACTCGATCTCAGCCAACAGGCGGAGAAGCGGTGCCCGCCGCCCGCCCCGCCCGCCGACCTCCACGCACGGTCGCTGTCAGCCGGGCCCCCGTCCCTCGCCTCCTTGGAAGGACAGGGGGGGTCGCTGGAAGGTCACCCTCGCGCCGTTTGTAGGGTTATTCTTTTAATTCTCTCCACGAAAGCGGAATCGCGCACCCGCTGCTGCCCGGTGGGCCCCGCGCGGGGCGGCCGAGCTCCGTCCCGTCAGCCCAAACCGGGAGCAAGGGCGGGGGCGGGGGGGCAGGGCGGCGGGCAGGAGGGGCCTGTGGGGCCGGGGCCCGGGCGGACGATTCCCCGCAGCGGGACGGGGCGGCAGGGCGCCGGGGAGACTGGCTGCGCGCATGGGGCCCGAGGGGCTCGTTTCGGAGTCCGGGAGCTCGAGTCCCGGAGGGGAGCTTCCCCGCGAGGCGCGGGGCTGAGGGCGGGCGTTAAGGGGCGAGGCGCGGAGGAGGCGTGTGGGACGCGGAGGGCCCGGCCCGGCCGCCCGAGGGCTTCTCTCCCACGGCGGCACCTGCTGTCTCTCGGAGCTGTTGGGGTGAACCGCACGCGGGGCTCCGGCGTCGGGCTCCCTCAGCTATGGATCTCATCCCACCCCCTTGATCCAGTCCGAGTGCACCGCTCACCACCACCCTGTGCCCAGCACGCGGTCGGTGCTCTGCAAACGGCTGAGTGAACAAATGATGCCCAGGTCAGCCTGATCCAGAAAAGCAGCCATTGGGATGCTCCTGGCGGAACCAGGGGAATAGGTCAGGGGAATCTGGCTGGGGTGTCAGGACACCATGAGAGAAGAGAGTATCTTACTAAACCAAAATGCTTCCACAATTGAAAACGTCAGAGATTGGAGTACGGAAAGGTTTATAGATTGATCAAGAAGGTGTCAATTGAGAGGATGGGACACCTAAGGATGCCTCAAATCCATTTTCAACAGACATATAAAATTAAGTAATAACTACTCTGAGATATAATTCTTCCCATCCCCTGTCTCCCCATACACTCATTCTCATCCTCTTCCTGGCTCGCTGCAGAACTTTGCCAGGGGGACTCGATTCAGTTCATAACACCCACTGAACTAGAATCTGCATTGTATAAGGTCCACAGGGGATTCATGGTCACGTAAAAGACTGAGAAGCAATAGTTCAAGTTACACACACTAGAAAAGAAAAAGCAGTGGGAGGTCAATTTGTATATGTCACTTTGTATCTATCTGAGGAAAACGTTCCATATGAGACTGGCTCTCTGGGCCAATGTGTTTTGTTAGTGGTTGAAATACCATAACAGCTACCAGGTATAGAAGATGCATATGCCTAGCCCTTTGACGAGTATTTCACTCATTTTGCCTTATTTAATTTTCATAATAACCTGTGAGATTAGCACTGTCCTCTGATTTTACAGATGAAGAGGTCGATGCTGGGAAATATAAGTAATTCACCCAAGGGTTCACTGGGAAATTCTAAAGTCGGGACTGGAACTTCCAAGCCTGTGTCCCTTCAAGTGTCCCCAAGCCATCAGCATCAGTATCACCTGAGCACTTGTTAGAAATGCACATTCTCCACTTGTGACTGACTGAGAAACCTGGATGTGGGGCCTAGCAGTCTGTGTTTTATCAGGTCCTCCAGATGGTTCTGATATATTCACAAAGTTGAGAACCTCTCTTTGAGGCTATCCTCCCTCTTAATGTATGGGAGACAGCATTGGTGACTTGGCAGAGAAATCTCTCAAAGAAAAAAGACTGAATCAAACAGATCAGCTTGCTGAAGATTGGCTCCTGTTGTGAAAGCCCATCAGCTTTGGATGACTGACCCGTCACAGCGTTCCCTTCAGAGCATGGGCCTGATGCACCCCCTGCCTCACCTCTTCGCCTCTAATTTGGTTGTTCCTCCTCCCTCATCTTTGCTCTTCAGACATTATCAGCTTCTTGGGGCTCCTGTTGCTGTTTTTTGCTGACCACCCAAGTCCCGTTCCCCAACCAAGGCCTTGCCTAAGTGCCAGGCTCCTGTGCAAATGGATGCTGGGACATTGGTTCCCATGTGGATCTGTCCCCACAGACACCATGGCATAGCTGCAACTGAGTTCTTCATAACTCTCCTGTCCTGCAGCCTCCTCCTGCCTCAGCCTTCCCCGCACCTATTGTTTGGCCTAAAGTGCAAGTGTGGGAAATGTAATTGAAATTAGAATTTTCTGCTCGAAGAGTGTTTATTTAAACCTGATCAACCTCCACATGATAACTTGAAGAGGTGGGGTTTCGATTCCCAAATTGTATAAAAGGCCCTGTCTGAAAGGAAGACTCCAAAAGGGAGGCAAAGGGACCTGAACAATTTAACCCCCTACTCTTCCACTTTTCTTCAGGAATCAGGCAGTGATAAGCATAACCACCGGGGGGCAGCATCTGCCCCTTTCTGGCCCTTGGCTGGGCACTGGGACTTAGTTTTAGACCCATTGCCTCTGAAAGGGCCCCTAGCAGTGGAGAAGGGTACGGCCTAAGGGGCCCTTTCATACATTTTTTTTCCTTCGCCGATTCTAAGTCGTAGGTTGTGTTTTTTTTTTTTTTTAATTTTATTCTTGAAACAAAGCTGAGATTGAAAAATGGGTTTTTGTGATTCCCAAGCTGATAGCTGCTCCTAGGATCCACTCTCCCACTCCACCTCTCTTGATGTGTGCGCTCAGACAAGTACTTGGTTAGGATGCTGTACTGTGGAGGCAAGGATGTCCTCAGCTACTTCCTAGGTGAGCTCTATGCATCCCCAGCCCTCCCCTACTCCAGAGCATAGACTGTTATGGGAATGGAGCCTGGAATCATCTAAGCCTTTTATCGCATGCTAGGGACACCTAGATTCCCAAAGGGAAGTGGCTTTTCCAAGCCGGTCTGCTAGTGAGAGGCAGAACTCATGATGACTCTCAGCCCATGGTTTCAGCCTGCAAGGCCTCGAAGCAGGTCTCTCTCTGTATTGTCATCCCCACCCTTAGGCTCTGTTTTTCTCTAAGTGTCTTTTTTCTGCTAAAGGCCTGTGTGTTCAATACTACCCAGATCTTGCATAGATATGCGGGATTTCTAGGCATTCTTGGCTACTCCAGTATCAACAGACCCTCCAAGACTCAAGGACCCTAGACCAAGAAACTCCCAGGCTAGGAGTAAATGTTTGGTTTCCATACTCAGGGATCTCCCCCTCTCCCTCCAGTACATTTAATCATTCCGTCATGCATTCATTAATTCCTGCAAGATTTCCTGACTGTCTAGTATGTACCAGGCATGGTGCTGGGCACTGTGGAGCTCTAGATGAGAAGACACCAGCCCCTGGGCTGAGCGGTTAGTCTGATGGGAGAGACAGCTCTGAGGGAGAGCAATGACACAGCAGTTGGAATCTGATCCAGGTGAGGGAGCCAATAGGAGGAAGCAGGTGGGTCCTGGCTAGTCTGTCCTATTTAGAATGCTTACCTGACTCCTTGTCACTTAAACGTTGGCTCTAAGGTCACCAATTGGAGAGGGCTACCTCAGCACATATGTCCCTCTCCCTGCGCTCACAATCTAAACTAATTCCTTTTCCCCATCACTCTCCTGCACAGGTCTCTGCTTTATTTTCCTTGATGTCATGTATCAGCATCTGAAATTACCTTCTTTATTCATGGCCTGTCTCTTCCCACTCTCCAATACAATGTACTCTCTATCAGGGCAGATCTTTATCCATCTCACTCAGGAGTATATGTTCAGAACCTAAAGTGGTGCTTCACACCTAGCAGGCACTCCATATATGATTGTTCAATGAATGAATATTTGAATGTTCTCTGGAGAGAATCCCCTAGTCTAGTAGATCCTGGGCTATGATCTCATGGAGAGAAAGGGCTGCAGAAGTGAGGAAAGAAAATGGTCATCAATGGAGGAAGGCTTCCTGGGGCTGGGGCTGGGTTTTGGAGTTCCTTTTTAAAGGAGACACAGTTGGGGTAGGCCTGAAACCTGGTGCTACCCTGTCAATCTGGCTCCCTTCCTTCACCCCTCCCCAACCCCACCTCCTCCTTCCCATTTGTTCATCAACACCTTCCCTGACAACAAAAGATGGTGTGGTGAAATTGCCAGTTTCATATCCTTTATCAGATAATCAAGTGACAATTTCCTTCCTGGGTGAGGCTCAGGAGATATAAGAAAAATGTTAAAGAAATGTCAAAGATTGTTGAAGACAGGTAAAACAATTTATAAGTTTTCAGTTCTCTGTGTGTTTTTGGTTTCATAGCCATTGTAACATTTGTTCAAAGCCAAGTTTGGCTAATTTCTAGCTGGGCGACATTGGGCAAATTAACTAACCTTTCTGAGCTTTGATTTCTTCCTTTTAGAATAACCATACTTCTTGGGTTGAGTTGTGTAATTAAAAAGGAAAGTGTGGAAAGTTCCTAGACCAGTGGCTGGCATTCAGTGGTCACTCAATGGAGAAGTGGTTCCCTACCTCTTGGCCTGCTGTCTTGCCCTCTCCTAACTGACTGTGCTCAGCTCCACTTCTGTGCCGTAGCTCCTGCTGTGATCTGCTACCCCCCAACATGGGAGTGTAACAAACTAATTTCTTAAGGTCTCATTCTCTCTAGGGATTCAAAGAGACCTTCCAGCATCTTGGAGGAAACCGGGTGGCTAGTTTTGTAGCAAGGAGGGAGAGAAGGAGGCGGCAAAGCAGGCTGGTGGTAAATAGGGAAGCTAGTGGGAAGGAAAGGGTAGGCTCCCCTGTCTGACAATGACTGCCCCTCCTCTTTTTCTAATCCCTCTCAAATATAGCCTTTAAAGAGTTAATATTGAATTATGTAATAAATGTAAGAACCCAGCCTCCATGTAAAAATGGAAATATTAGTTACAATTTCATTCTCCTATCCTTTTTGTCACACTGTCCCTTTGTGACATCTCTTCAGGGGTGCTTAGATTATATCAGGTTGCAGTGGCTGGGGGGATGCCTGCCACTCAGTCCTGTCTCCTTCCTTACCAATCCTACACAGGACTAATTAACTTCTAGAAATGATTCTGGAAGCTTTCATCTGACACTTTTCCTTCTTTGAAGTCCTACAAGTGATCATCTCACAATTTACAAAGGCTCAATACATGTGCTGTTCTGTACTATCACCGCCTTCATTGTGTTGATGAAACACCCAAATCTGTAGACAATTTTTATGAGTTTATTTGAGCCCAAACTGATGACAATTGCTGGGAACCAAGATCTCAAATACTCTGGAGAATGACTCAGGAGGGAACGGAAGGTAAGAAAGATTACATGAGGGCGGGAGATGCAAGGTGAAGATTGGATTACAGGATAGTTAACAAGATCATGTGTTTTTTTGAGGGTGATTAAGTTTATTTCAAAGGTGTATTAATTGAGATGCACAAAAACATTAGAGAGGGCTTGCTTAAGGCAAAGTCAAACCTTTTTCTAAAAAGTTACATGCCAGAGGTCTGACTATTAACCATGACCTGCCTCGTTAGGAATTTATGAGCAGATAACCCTGTGAAGTTACTTCCCAAAAAGAACCCCTTTTGTCCATACTTGTTTGTGGCCAGTCTTGTTTCTCTCACTAGCGTGTAAGCCCTCTGAGGCTAGGCCCTGTAGCCTGTACATTCTCTATATCCCCCATAGTCTCTCAGGCTCATATAGAGCATACAGTGCCAATGAAGTCAGTAAATGCCAGCCCTGTGGAATGAAGAGTTCTGACTTCATTTATTTGAACAAAGGAGACCCTTAAGAGGTCTGCTGCTGGCTAGCACTCTGACCAGTGATTGAGGAGTTTTTGCTGGAGATGCCTAGCCCTACAGCCTCATTGATGAGAAAGGATGGGTAGGTAACCCGGTGGTCAGGAGCCCAGGCACTGGATACAGACAGATCCTTGCTCAGCCTCTTACTAGCTATGCGTGACCGTGGACAAGTCTTTGAACCCTTCTGAGGTCTCTTCACCTGTGCCATGCAGGCAACACCAGTCCCCATCTCTCTCTGGCTGTTTTGAGAATTGATAGGGATAATGGGTTTGGGCCATTTTATGGGGTTTCAGGGACACACAGGTTTGAGTATTGGATTAGGAAAGGTGAAGGAGGAAGACTTGTCAGTATCTGTCCAGGAGACCGGGGTGGGGGGATTATACACGTGAGTGGAAGGAGAACCCTGCCCGGGGGCGGGGGCGAGCGGTGGTGTCGAGCTCTTCTCGAGGTAGACGCTGCCACACACGTGTCCCTTTGCCCTTCCCACCTTCCCTCCCTGATTAGTACCGAGTTTCATTCCAAATATTAGACTCTGGTAGAAAAGACCAATTAACCGGTCGCGGATGGAGCAGACACCCGGCCCCGCGAGGCCGAGGCGGAGGCCGCGGGCGCCCCTGGCCCCGCCCCTCGCCCCGCCCCCGCCGCCTCGGGGGCGCTGGTTGGCCCGCGGCGCTTGACGTCACGCGCGGGCTTTAAGGCCGGGCCGGGCGGCAGGCTCCGCAGTGGCCGCGCTGGGCGGGCGGCGCGCGGCTCCCCTGGCGCTGCGGGGCGGGTCTGGCGGCGGCTCCGGAGGGCGCCGCTGACGGAGGTAAAGGGGCCGACAGCCGGGCCGAGGCGGCTCTGGTCCGGGGCCCGGCGCGCGGAGGGGAGTCGCGGGGCGGTGGGGCACGGGTCCGCGGTCGGGAGGGCGTGCCGGCCTCCCGGGGAGGTGCGGGGAAGGTGGGAGAGGGCCTCAGGCTCCGGTCTCAGCGCCCCGCACCCCAGCTCTTCATTTTGGGGGGGGCGCTGCCTGACCTGCCCTTCCCGCGAGGGCTCTTGCCCGGGGAACAGGGGTCGCGGCGTCTGCTGCCGCGCCGCAAGCGGGAGATGCTCTGGAAGCCGACGACAGCCAGGTTCAGGCCTCACCTCCCACCTGTGTCCCGGGACCCGGGGGTCGGTGTCTGTCTCTAGGTCTCATCGCCCTTGTTAGGGGTCCGGGAAGAAAGGAGAGCCTCTGCTCCCTGCAACTGCTTTATAAAAAGGAGGAAAAAAGAATTTTAACAAGGAAAGCATGCATGGGTGGCTGATGTAGGAGAGGATCAAGAAGTTGCACATTTTATGTTTATTCTTAAATGTCTCCTTTTTTTCTTTTTCCCCTGATGACTTTCCCTGTTCAGATAACCCGGCTGTGGTCCCCAGAGCCCCAAGACCTGCACTTTAGCCCGAGCTCATCATGGGGAACCACTTAACAGAGATGGCGCCCACCGCCTCCTTCTTGCCCCACTTCCAGGCCCTGCACGTTGTGGTCATTGGGCTGGACTCAGCTGGAAAGACCTCCCTCCTTTACCGTCTCAAGTTCAAGGAGTTTGTCCAGAGCGTCCCCACCAAAGGCTTCAACACCGAGAAGATCCGGGTGCCCCTGGGGGGGTCCCGTAGTATCACCTTCCAAGTGTGGGATGTTGGTGGGCAGGAGAAGCTTCGACCTCTGTGGCGCTCCTACACACGCCGGACAGACGGGCTGGTGTTTGTGGTGGATGCTGCTGAGGCTGAGCGGCTGGAGGAGGCTAAGGTGGAGCTACACCGAATCAGCCGGGCCTCGGACAACCAGGGTGTGCCTGTGTTGGTGCTGGCCAACAAGCAGGATCAGCCTGGGGCACTGAGTGCTGCCGAGGTGGAGAAGAGGCTGGCAGTCCGAGAGCTGGCTGCTACCACGCTCACCCACGTGCAGAGCTGCAGCGCTGTGGATGGGGTGGGTCTGCAGCTGGGCCTTGAGCGCCTTTATGAGATGATCCTCAAGAGGAAGAAGGCAGCCCGGGCAAGCAAGAAGAGACGATGACTGGAGGCCGTCCCCTCTTCACCAGTAGAGATCTGCACACTTGGACAGCCAGCGGAAACTGCTGCCCCTTAGCCCCAGAATGCAGGACCTGTCCACCTCAGTGAAGGACCCAGGTGCTAGCACACTGGGGAAACCTGTTTTGGTGCCGAATTGGGGAGCAGGATGAGAGATGGATTGTCTGCTCACATCTCTCCCTCATCCTCAGATTGGAGACGTGGGGGCTGCAGGACTGAGGAGGCTTCAATGTAAACTGTGACTCTACCTCGACCCTGTTTCTTGTTTTTCTTTGGCTTTTTGGTCAGATGTGTTTTGGGGCAAAGTAAAGTTGCTTAGAGAATGCATTTGGGATGAACGAGAGAAATGTCTCTGCCCTGCTCCCAACTGGGGAGTCTCCCCAGGCTGCTTTTCTAGGGATGCCCACTGTAGTCTTTATTTTTGTGTCTGTGAAAGTGCCAAGAATCTCTTCCCACTTTTGTAGATCCACAACCATTTTATAAGCCATGTGTGTCCTCTGTATTAACTATTTTTTAGCATTTGTCTATAAGTTATTAAAGACTGATGATACTGTAGCTTTAACCTTAGTCTGGCATTTTCATCTTTCCTTACCTAGCCCCATGGACAGTCCAACATTTCTATATGGGCAAAGGTGGGGTGTGGGGGCGGGTGGTAAGAACAAATTATATTAAAGCTAAATTTGCAAAGCAAGCCCTCTAGGAATTAGAGAGTTGAACCCTTCCCCCAAGCTATTGCCTGATCTCTGCAGTTTTGTTTTTTTGGGGTGTGTGTGTCCCTTTCTCCTACTTTTCTCCTTTCCCCTTATCCTCTTACTTACCCCTGATACCACCTACTCCTTGCAGATTTAAAGTTAAATTTTGCTGGTCTGAGCTGTTCCTAGTTTCTTGCTGTTGGGGATACCTCCTAGGTCTATATATAAAATTCTCAAGGAGCCATTCTATTTCTATTCTCCCTCTCTCCCCAGCACTCAGGGTTGGTCTGATTTTTTTTTTCCACCTTGGGATCCTGTGAGAATGGAAAGTAATTCTTTCTGGCCTGAAGCCACCTCGGTGCACTCAACCTGCTGACTGTGCTTACTGGCAGCATGGCAGAGGCTGGTGCCAGATTGAGCCAGCTTGGCCCTGTGACTAAGCCGTGAGTCTCCCAGCTCTGGGAATGAGCTATTACCAGGAGAGGGGCAGTAGTAGCCGTTTGTGCCTGGTGGGAGTGAGGACTGCTGGACATCCACCCCTAACCCTCTGGGACAGGTGGGGGAAGGTGCAGGCCACCGATGTTAGCAGTGATGGTAAGGATAAATGCTAACATGAGGGCTAGAGTTCCCTTGCCCAGACTTTCAGGGCTGCTCTCTTCTCGCCAGCTTCAGGGTCAGCTGTGTCTTAGATAACTATCAGATCTTCCTAATTGGCAGGAGTGAGCAAAAATGTAGCCCTCCAGTCCGGCCCCCAGCCTTTGTGCAAACTGGGATCCCCAGAGCAGGTTTGGAGTCCCTGCTCCAAAATCAGATAAAAGGACCTAGGGAGGGGGAGAGGTGCTTGGAAACCATGTGTGGGGGAGTCTTCCTAAGGAACTGGGTTCTTCCCAGCGGGGCTGGCAGAAGCCCAAGTTTTGCTGAGTGTGGACCAGTTCAGATTTGCTGCCTCCTCCTGGCAGGACAAGGGTGCGTGTGCATTGATCCAGAAGGCTGCTTAGTGTGCGTCAGTTCTGGGACCTGCTTGACGAAGCTGCTGGGCTGGTTCTGCTGGGGACACCTGCTACCTGGCCCCTCTCTGCACACCCTGTGACTCATGTCTCCCCGTGCTACAGCAGAGTCCTCTTCTGCAGCCCAGGAACAGGCCAGGGAGGACCTGGTTGGAAGGACCCTCTGTCCTGCGGGGAGATCTTTCTTTCCCACTCTACCCCAGTTCTGCTCTTCTGTCTCAAAATCTTCAAAGACATGTTTTCTCCATATCTGCTTACCTGAAGGACTGTGGTCTCTGGATTTGAAAGGAAGATGTATGCGGAGGTGTTCTCCCCTCTTTAGCAGAGGGACCTCCAAGGTGTCAGCTCTTGGTTCTGGCTCTGCTAACCACTCTCCCTCCCTATCTGGTTAAGACTGTCTTCTGCTTTCCCCGCCTCCAGCCCTGGGGGCCATGGTCCTCAGGAGACAAGTTAATGTCTTAGCTCTTCCCTACATCCCTCTGGCCTGACCAGCTGGTGGGGGTGGAGGACTGGGATGGAGTGGGGGGTGGTGTGGGGATGATGACACAAATGAAAGTGAGATGGAGAAACCAGTTGCTTTGAAGGGGTTGTGGGGAGGGGGGAACACTGAAGAATTCTGATTAGAAAGCTAAGTTCTGGCTGAGTGGGGGGTGAGAGCTTTGGAATAATCCTCCTGCCTTGGTCCATCTCACTCAGGCATTGCCCAGGCATTCTGCATGTTGAGCTTCTGAGCTAATGGTTTGGAGTGGGGGTAGGATCAGGGTTGGGGGTGGATTGTAGCTCCCTTTTCCCAGCTTCTTTATTAAGTAGACTTTGAGACCATAAGATGGATGCTGAGGGAGAGGCTCCCTGAGGGCAGAGGGTCTCTGGGGACCAGCAGTGGTGGGCAGGGGTCAGCTGCCTGTGATATGAAGCTGAAGGAGACCAGTGGGCCCAGAGTTGGTCCCGCTTCTGAGCTGCCCTGCCCCCTCCCTCATCTCTTCACAAGGGTAGGGTTGTAAAATCTGCATAGAGGGCACTTTCCCTGGGGGCCTGGCCCTTCCCCAAGCCCCTCCTCATGAGAGCAAAGGCCCTCTCATCTTCCCATGCCATCTCGTCTTATGCTGTACTTGCTCAAGGAAGAAAAAAACGCAAAGAGGAAGGAAAGAAGTCCCCAAGGCCCAGAGGGGGCAGTGACTTGCCCAAGGACACACAGCTACTTAGTGGTACATCCAGATTCTTCCTCCTAGGCTGGCTTTTTGTACTCATAGTGCAAGTGCCAGGAGATAGGAGCCAGGCGGCAGGTCCAGCATCTCAAGAGTTCTAACCTCCCCTTCCTTTCCTCCCTCCCAGTCTTGATTAGACTAAGCCCGCTTTCCGCTTCCCCACCCCATCTTCCTGAGGAGTGGGAGTTTTATCTCCAGAGCCCAGCACAGCTCTGGCTTTAAATCTGGCCAGAAGTCCCCACCCTCCTTTCACACTGACCATGTGTCATTCCAAATCTTTCTTGAGATGGACACCTCCACTGGGGCCAGGAAGCACTGAACTCCACCGAAGCACTGGCAGTGCACAGGACAGCCTGTTCTCCAGCACAGGCCGTTTGGGATGGAGGCCAGTGGGAGGGAGGGAGTGGAGGCAGTAAGGGAAGCCCAGGCCAATGCTGGGCTGTAAGGAGTGGGCAGTATGTAGCCACACATCATTTCCAAGGCCATCTGCAGGAGCATGGCTGAGGAATTTGCGGGTGGGTGTCATGGGACCTCCTCCCCAGCCAAGCCAGAGAAGGGTGTTTTCCTTCCTTTTTAAAGAAAAAAATTTTACTGTTCTCCCCCACCCCCACCTGTTTACAAAAGTAATAGATCTTTGCTGTGGAAGAAATTTAGAATTTTAGAAGATGGAAAACCCCATAATCTGAACTTCATAGCTAGCTGAACATTTGCACAGGTTTTTGTATATAATCTTCCAGATATGTTTTTATCTGCATATATAAAAAAGGAATGTATATATCACACTCATGGGATTATATAAGGCATAGTGTACAGTTTCGCTTTTCTCATTTATATCTTGGGCATTATTCAACGTCAGGACATGTGGATTTTTCTCATTCTTTTGATGACTACATGAAATTCCATTGTATGAATGCACCATCATTTATTCATTAAATCCACAGAGTATCCACAGTAATGAACTTCCCTGGACATATTTCTTTGTACACTTGGGGAAAGACTTCTGGTAGGATAAATTCCTAGAAGTGTACACATATTTCAAGGTTTCATAGGTAGTGCCAAAGTATGTGTTTGTACAGAGAGGGTTTAGGTGGGGAGGAAAATTTAATCCAGCCTCCACATCCTCCACCCCCAGATTTCAAGGCCTCTTCAAACTGAGGCGAGTGTGTGTGGGGTAGGCACTATGGTGCTCTTGTTTTGGGGGAGGTAAGAAATACAATCGACGTGGCGGGGGACTTGCAGGTGTGGGGAGTGGGCTTGAGCTGACTTTCTGGGCCTGGGGATTGAGCCCTGTGCAGGGCTGCCTGGCTGATGGCAGAGGTGGGCAGATGGTGAGGACTCCCTAAGCACCCGGGCTTCTCACAGACATCAGGCAGAGTGGGCGAAACAACTCCTAAAATAAATCCCCAGGACTTGGCTCACGGAGGCAGTCAGGCTGAGACTAGGAGTGCATGCTGTGAAGGGAACGTGAAAACAAACCGGGAGCCTAAAGGAGGGCAGCTGAGGCCCTGGATCTCCCCACAGGGTGACCCCCAACTCCTCTAGTAGGGACCCCCACCGATTGCGATAGCTTATGGGCTCCTAGGACAGAAAGCAGAGGCCTGAAGCACCAGACACCTCAGCTACCCTGGGCTGTTTGGGGTTCCATCTCTCTGTTTAGTTCATTTAGGCCCCTGGGCTAATCCCAAATCTACACCCTGCCTGAACGGAGTGGGGTGGCTGGGAGGTGGAGAGAGGAGGGTTTATCTCCTTAGCACCTCCCCCCCTCTCCTATGAGATCTGAAAAGATTTGTGGGGGTGGATAGAAATGACAGCTGGGTTTTGAAGATTGATGGAAGTGAGGTTTTGTGATGTGATTGTGTTTGTTTTTACGAGATTATCCATGGCTTTTCACTCCAGATGTAGACTTTTATCCTTAGGGAGAGGGAAGGCAGAACTGCTTACTCACTCTGGAACTCTTCCAGTCTAATGGGGGAGAACAGAAGAGTCGCTGGTCTGACCAGGCAGCACATCAGAAAGTAACCCACATAGCAAGACGTGGCTCTGCCACCTATTCTGTGACCTTGACCAAGCCATTTTTAGTCTCCCGGCCTCAGTTTACTCTTCCGTAAAGTGAGGGGGCTGAGGAAACGATATCAGATCTTTGTTGGTTCAGATTCTACGGCTCTCGGTACAAAGTGGGTCTGGGGAATGCCTTCATAATCTTCCTTCATCTTATCACTCTCTGAAATTATCTTGTTTTGTTTTTTGTTTTCTGTCCACCTTCATCTCTGGGCTATGCTTTCTAGGAGGAGAGCTAACCACTGTATCCCCAGGACAGTGGTGGGCACACAGTAGGTGCTCACCTTCTATCTGTGGGATGTGGAGTGTCCACTCAGGGGTTGGAGGGTTGGGGTGTCACTGGTTGAAGGAGTGGCTTTTGTCTATAAATGCGGATAGCACTCAGGAAAGAAGCTGTCAAGTAAGGTTGGAGAGTTTATCTGGGAAGACTTCCTGGAGGAGGTAATGAAAAGAAACAGATTTGGAATGCTAATGCAGTATTCTGATTAACAAGGGACTTGAAGAACCATGGGCTTGGAAGCACTTTCTCGGCCCTACCTACTGCTCCTGAGGAAAGATGTGAGTCTGAGTTTTAATAGACAGTTTCGTTCCTCCCTCTCCAGTAATTTAATGACCTAGCCCGGGACGCTCCCTAGATTCTGTTTACCACTCCTCTCCCCCAGCTCCTCCCAAGGTTACCCCAGGATAGTCAAGCTGTACCTAGATTCCCATCTTCTGCCTCCCACCCCAGAGGAGCCGTGTGGGGCAGGTTTTGAGAAGGGACTCTCAGGTTTTAGCCAGTGCTGCCCATACAGCAGCTACTGGTCCCACGTGGCACTAAACGTGGGAAAAGGCTGAACTGAGCCGAAACAGGCTGTAAGTGTGAAACACACGACACATTTTTAAGACTTAGTACAAAAAAGGAATGTCAACTATCTTATTCATATTCTTTATATAGCTATGTTGAAAGGAAAAAATTTAAATCTACCGAGTTAAATAAATTAAAATTAGTGTCACCTGCTTCTTTTTACCTTTTTAAACAATGTGGCTGCGAGAAATTCTCAAACAACATATGTGGTTCGCATTCTATTTCTATCGGCATCGCAGGCCCAGATTTTGGAGGAAGGGACATGATGGGCAAAAGGACGGGAGGTCTCTCGTTCTTTTCTTCTGAAATCAGAAAAAGATTAAACTGCAGCAGTCTGGAAGGAGGGGAGATGACAGGAAGGACGGAGAAACCTGACAGATCTGCATACTCTCCTTCCTTTCGAAAAGCTTTCTGAACAGGAGAAGATTTTACATATCTTGAATTGTCTGAAAGCATCCAACTATGATTCTCAACGATCCAAATCGGATTACTTAGCAGATGATTTTCCTAACTTCGTTCAGGGTGTTTTCACTTTATAAACAGCAATTTAACTGTCTACTTGATGATGAACCCAGATATCTGGAATCCGCGGAAAATTCCTAACATGATTTTACCCAGTAGTTTCTGATCTTTCATCACACTGCTGTGATAGCAGCAACATTGTTGATAGACTGAGGTTTTCTCATCCTGCCCTCCCTGCTGCCTTCCTCTGCCCAACCCATCCTGCACCCCACCCAAAAACGCTGGCGCAGAGAGAGGGCTCAGCATGTGGTGCTGAAGGAGAAAATGCGAGCTGAGGGTCTGGATAATCCACAACCTGAATTATCTGCCCTTGAGTTTGTACCTACATAAGCAGGTGGCCTATATGCAGACAGGATGTACTGGGATGAGCCATGGGGATCAGGTTAACACCTGGTGAGAGAGAGGGAGGGAGAGAGAGAGTGCCGTTCCCCCCCACCCCGCCACCACTTATCTCCCATCCAAAACATTAATTCAGTCAGTCATTCATTTTCTTCAATCAAACACACTTAATATCATAATATTTAGCATCACTGTGCACTGATACACCGTCCTAGGCACTGGTGCTCGGGTGCAATCAGCACACAAAGGCCTCCTAGATCTGGTTTCCTGAGAGAGGGATTCAGGGGGCACATGGTTTATTGAGGGCGAAATCTCAGGAGAAGGGGAGGGAAGCAGGATGGGGCAGAGGAGGGGCTGAGCAAGGACAAGCAGGGGTCTAGTTCTGGTGTGATCCTGTAGGGCAGCTCTGGATGTGGATGGAACCCAGAAAGGATGGCCCCTGAAGCAGAGACTGGTCCTTTTTTATCCTCTGCAGTCAGCTGCTTGGCTGCCACTTGCTGGAGTCTCCAAAGAAGGGATAGCCAGGAACCCTCGGAGCCAGTCCAGGGGTTCTGGATGGGGCGTCGAGGGCGTCCCTCTTGAGGTGTTGCCCATGAAGAGAGGAGCCCACTGACCTGGGAAAGCCCGAGTCTTGATCGTGTGCTTAGCAATCCAGTCCTGGGCCTCAGCCCTTACCTGCCTTTGTCTTGCCTTGTTTCTGCCACCATCTGTCTCTGTCCTTGGTTCCTGCGTCTGATCCTGCCCTCCCTCTTCTGGAGGTTTATCTGAAACCCTGGGTGAAATGCTGCGTTTCTTCAAGAGTGTCCCGGGAGCTGGGGCTACTGAGTCATTCCTGTTGACCACTTTCCTTGCCAATGGGGCTGTTGAGCCCCATTGCTCCTCCAAGCAGAAAGCTTTGGTGTCCCAGGGGACTTTTGATCCAATCTCCTTCTTTTTCCCTTTATTGGTCATATCCATCCCCATCTCTTTTGTGGAGAAAGGACAGTTTAGGAGAAATTGATTCTCAAGGCTTGATTTAAATGTTACAAGGTACATTGTCTGGAAGGGAAGGATGGGATCTGGGCTGGCTTCCTTAGAAACTTCAGCATAGAAAAGACACCTCCTTTCCCTCCCTTCTCCCCTCTCCCAAATTTGAACAGGGACTGGGGTAGAGGAAGAGATGATTGTTTTGCCCAAATGCTGGGGGATGGATAAACTGAACCTTTCTTTCCTCTGGCATAGCCCTGTTTGTAGAGGTGATGGAATTCTAAGGCAAAAAGCAAGAGAGAAAAAGGGCATTTGGCTGCTCTTTTACACCCCAAATCACACAGAGGGCCCAGCGTCATGCCCTCCACATCTCCCTGGTCCTCACATGTGGATTTCTTGTGGTCTCTCTCTCTCTCTCTCTCTCTCTCTCTCTCTCTCTCTCTCACACACACACACACCCTCAAATTGTTGAAACCAGAGCTGCTGGCTCTAGGGAGAGAGGTGAGGAAGCAGCCTGGACAGGTGTGGGTGGCCACATACCTTTTCTTCTGGGAGGTGACACTTCCACTACACCTCCACAGGTTTCATGTGAACCTCACCCTTGCCTTGGCCCCGTGTTGACAGGGTGGGCAGGAGTTGAGCTGGCCCATTGCCAACAAGGAAAGCATTCTTAACAGGCCCTTGAATATTCAGCGCATCAATTCTTTCAAGGACCAAATTCGGGGGAAACTCATCTTAAAGAATAGCAGTAGGAATTAGGCCTAGATTACTGGGTGAATTTCAGTGATGGCTGAGAGGAGCACCATGAAGAAGGTTGGGGAGCACACATTGTCCCCGATGTATTGGCTGAAGGCAGGGTGTGGGACCAGGATACAGTTTGGGGTCTGGATCAGAAAAATTAACCCCGGAGGCCCAAAGCATCTGGCATCTCTGAATCAGAGGAAGGGACTGCCTGACTGAATGTGTCACCCCCATTAGGCTGGGGTTGGGGCTGTAATTGCTGTAATTCGTTGATGAATGCAATTTGCAGCTGGCTTCTCTCTCTGTGACAGGCTTCAATTAGAGCTGCCAAAAGGCTCTGGAGTGGGAGGGGGAGCTGAGATGTTTCCAACTGTTTCTCCTGGTCCCCTCTCAGCTTTCTGACCCACCCCTAACGAGAGGGAGTTTTTAGGTTAATTAACAGCCCCCCCCCAAACATACCCCCAGAGATAAAAATTGAGAACAAGTGGTACTGGAGTGGAGAGGGAGAAAGGTATAAAATGAAGGATGCCTTCCTATAGCCTGGTCTGGGGTGTTATAGATTTTAAAACTCGACTATTTTCAATTTAGTTTAGCTTTTCCTGATTTATTTTAGAGCTCTGAAAAGCCTGTAAGGAAGAAGACTTTTGAGCCAAACTCCTTATTTCAATCTTATAGCCCCCTCTCCATCTCATCAAAGGAAAAAAATATGAGAGAGAACGATGGAGAGAGAAAAATCGGTTTTTCATAGATATATACTAATTTTAATTTCAAAGGACTAAAGGGACACTAGAGATCATTGAGTCCAATGGTTTTCAAACTCTCCAATAAAGCAGTGGGAATATTTCTTCCAATGAAATCTAATATAGAAGGTCAATGTGTAAAACAAGTCAGGACTGATCCACTTAAAGTGGAAGTGGGGGCTCTGAGGGCCCGAGGCTATTCTCCCCCATTCCGGCCTCTGTGTCCTCCCTCTGAGATCTGTAAGGTCCATTTAAGATGACCAACTCATTTCAGTTTTTTTCTGGTTTTAGCATGGCAACTTCCAAATCCCAAGAATTTTGTGGAACCTGAGCAAACCAGGACAGTTGGCTCCCTACATTCAGTGGAGCATTAAAAAACCCCACTGACATAGCTCCTTTGATCTATTGATGAAGACACTGAGGCTGAGAGATGTGACATGGTTTGGAGTCCCACAGACAGGTTCCCAGTGCCCAGGAGCAGTATACATATGGGGAGGCAAGTCTTGCCCCTCCTTCCTGTATCTCTGTGAGAGGTAAACTGTCCACCTCCAAATCTCCCTCCGGTCAAGAAACCTTCTAACGAAGCCTTCCTGCATCCCCCTAGAAAGAGTTATGTCCTCCCTCCCAGCTCTTCTGTTAGAGTGTTTATAAGATAGAGTCATTTTTTATCTTGTGTCTTTCTTCCTATTTGGACTGGAAAATTCTTGGTTCCATGTCTCATTTATTTCCTATCCCTCAGCTTCTAGTGCTGCGTCTGGCATAGAGCAGGCATTCAAACGATGGATAGATGGATGGATGGATGGATGGATGGATGGATGGATGGATGGATGGATTGGAAGATGGGTAGATGGCATGAGTGGGTGCATAGACAGATGGGTGGGTAGAATGCTGGGTGCCGTATTGAAGCCTTTTAGATGGAAAAACTGGGTAGATTCTCAGCAAGCTCCTCTTACATCAATTCCTCCTAATAAGGCCATTTTGCCTGAATCCGATTTTCGGAACGCTTAGCATCCCTATATTTAGAGGCAACAACCGAAGCAGCTTCCCCATGCAGTTAGAAATCATTTGTGGCATTGCTTTCCCCTGTGCAAAGTTACCGTTTCACTACACAAATACAATATTTGATGAAAATACCTCAAATAGGCAGCTGATGGCAGTGACGAATGCTGTCTGAAAATAAAACAGTTTAAAATATCAACCAAGGATAAGTGTAGGAGGCAAGGAGAGAGGGTGAGGCGTTGGTGAATAGAGGCCGCAAGACAATCAGGACTCAAGGACTGGACAGGCTGGAATCGGGACAGGATGTGAGGTGCACATCAGGAGAACCTCCCACTGATCAGGATCGAGAGACAATAGGATGGAAAGCTTCAAAAGAAAGAGGGGGGTGGTGTTGATCACGTTGGGAAGTAAAACATTACATTTAATGATTTTTCATGAGTCTTTCTTGACCTGCCATTAATTCAACTATGATTTCTTGGGAGTCCATTCTGACCCATGTTTAGAGACAAGCACTTTCGCTTACATTGTTCTCAGCCCATCGGGCCCCGGGGCGGGAAGACAGTCAACACACCCCCGGTGCACATTCTTCTCAGGCTATCTCGTGCACACCCATGGTTTTACCACAGCAGCTACACCGACTCCGAAGTGTTCATCCCTAGCCCAGACCTCTTCTTGAGTCCCGCACCTTCCCTCTGCCTCACTGCTGGATATCTCTCCCGGGGGTCTACAGGTGCCTCAAACTCAAGAGACCCCACCTTGAACTCATTTGTTTTCTGTCTAAACGTTTTTCTGCTGCCCCGATTCCTCATCTCTATTCCTGGCTCCTGACCCACGTAACACCCAAGTCAGACCCTGGCCCTCATCCTTCTCTCCCTCCGCTGTTCTCATCCCCTATACTGGTCACCAGGGCCAGTAATTCTACTCCCTAAACACCTCAGGTCTGTGTTTTCCTCTTCCTCTCCAAAGGAGCTGCCCTCAGTTCCGGTCCTTACCATTTGTCCCTGCGTTATCACCCTAGTTTCCTCAGGGGTCTCTTACTTTCCTATCTTGCACCCTGGGAATCTATTCTTCACATATAGTTGCCAGACTCATTTTTCCAAAATGCCAATCTGATCCGTCACCTTCCCTACTTAAAGCCTTTTGATGAAAGCTCAAATGTCTTTAAAATAACATTCAGACGCCTTAGCTTCTGTAGCAAAGGCTTTCGTAGTCTGTCACTCTGCTTCACCTCTCACTCAGCTGCGCCAAATCGTGACCCTTGCCGGCCACGCTCTCACTCTGCCGGGCCCCTGCTTTTGGACACGGTATTCCTGCTACCTCGGAACGCCTCTCCTCCCATTTGCACTGATTTAATTCCTCTTCGCTCTTTATGACTCAGCGTTTTGGGTGTCACCTCCTCCAAGCAGACTCTTTGACTACGTCTTCGCTCCTGAGTTTGGGAGAGGTGCTCCTCCTCTGACCTCATATCATCCAGTGCTTGTCTCTTCCTTCCCTCTGATTGCACCGCAGTACAGTTGCCTGTTTATTCGCCTGTTTCTGTCACTCCAATGTGAAATGTCCCAGGACAGGTAGGCTGTCTTTCATGCCTGCATTCCTTGTGCTGAGTGTGTTGCTTGCCGCACAGTGTGTCCAGTAAATGTTTGTTGAATGAATGCATGCCCTCCTGTAGTTCTCTATCATCTATGGGCGTTTGATCTCATCCTTCCTCTCGAGGAGGCCAATTCAGTTCAGTTTAAGATAGGACTCAGGATGTGCTGTAGAAACCAGTACATTTTTCTCTCTCCCCCTCCCCTGTCTTCCTCAGATTTTGCTGGCAGCCACGCCCTTGGCACAGACACAGGCGGCTCAGTCTGCAGAACGTCAGCTGGTAGCGAACAGCCCTTCCCTTCCTCCCTGGCTCTGTCTTCTTCGCTCAGCACAAATCGTTTTTCCTTTTTGGGTGTTCAGAGCTCTGATAGCAGAGGCTGGGTGGGAGGGTGGCAGTGTCGGGCTGTGTGCAGGGAGGAGGAAAAGGGAGGTGCGGGAGAACCGAGGCATGGATGGAAGCACTACTAGGAAGGCCCTTTTGAGGGAGAAAGAAAATTTAGCTCTTTGGGGCTGCCTGGGGTGGAGCAGCTGGGAATGCTTGTCCCTTTTTGCTCCCTGAGAGCTGAGATTGCCCTGCTGATATTTAGCCTTCTAAATATTGGTCAGCTTTCCAAGGGAGGAAGAGAGAGAGAGAGAGAGAGAGAGAGAGAGAGAGAGAGAGAGAGAGACAGAGAGAGAGAGAAATTGTTATGGATTTTCATACTGGCCCTATATATTTGCTTGCTACCACTGGGCAGACTCTTGGGGGTAAGGCTACTTTTTTTTTTTTCATTTTGGAGAACATAGGAAAAGAGAATCTATCAAATACTTTATTTGTTTATTTATTTTTTCCTTCATTCACGGGTGATGCCTGTTGCTGCTGGGGGCAGAGATGAAAAAGTCTCAGTGCTCTTGGAGCTCACTATCTGAGGGGGGGTAAGGCCTGTAAATGGATGTGACGATTCAGCCTGATAAATTTGGAATGGCTGTGAGAGCAAGGGGCTTGGTGGGCTGGGCTTGGAGGACAGGTCACTCTGTCCACGGAAGGCATCAGCTAAGGAGGTGACCATGGCCCTCCAGGAGAGATTTCTGCACAGCCTGGTCCTCATAAGAACTGCTTCCAACTTCAATTCCTCAGAGGAGATTCTCTTCAACTCTTCATGAGAAAAACAGCAGCATATATGGTAGGAAGGATGCGAAATTTGGAGAAGACCATATGGTTTTAGATTCTGGCTCACCAACTTCATTCATTCATTCATTCATTCACTCATTCAGTAAATGTCCCTAGATGGAATGTGAGACCTTGAGAAATTGAGATTACTTCTCCGAGATTCAGTCTTCTCATTTACATATTTGGGATACTGGGCACACTCACTCTGTCCTTCTTTCTGGAGGATTACATGAACTGACGTACATGGCAACGTTTTATAAACTTTAAAGTGCTTTGCAAATGTGATCTGCTATTTATCCTTCCACTTATGCATTCACTTGATCAGCCCGTAACTACTGAGTGCCCTATTCTAAGGCCTGACAAGCCCCTCTTCCAGACAGGAACCTGCTTCATGCACGTGAGTGTATATGTGCGTGTGTGACCAAGCAGCAATCGTCTGCTTTGTCTGAAGGAAAATCTTAGCTTCCGCAGGCCCCAGCCCTCACCTTCAGCTGCAGGCAGCCAAGGACTCTTCCCTCTCCCGTCTCTCCCTAGGCTGATGGATGCTGGAGCATGGAGGAGGCCAGCAGGGTGCATGACTCACCAGCCTTAGTCACCCTGCTGCCGGGACTTCTTACAAGACAAAGACCCCAAATAGAAACATGGCTGAAGAGCAAGGCTGTGTCTCTGCGCCACCAGGAAAGGGGCGGAACTCATTATTTTGTACTTCCTCAGCATTGCCCCCCGCAACACTCACATCAAGAGCATCTTAGAGAACCCCAGGGCCGAAGGGTGGCAGAGATGGAGACCCTGGCCTAGTGGTGAGTGGGAGACTGGAGGCTGCTTTTTCACTATAGTCATTGTCTAAGCCACATCATCACCTCTGACGTGTGTACAGTGATTTACAGTTTATAAAGTGCTTTCTCTCACTTGATTCTCACAAGAACCCGTGAGGCTGTTACTGGAGAGGCAGAATAGTGTAGAGGTGGAGTGCGTGGCCGCCGGAGGCAAACAACCTGCATTCGAATCCATGTCTGTTGCTTGCCATCTTGAGATTGGCCAGGTCTCTTAACTTCTTTGTGTCTCAGTTTTCTCATTTAAAAAAATAGAGATAGTCTACGGCCATGCTACCCTAAACGAGTCTGACCCCATCTAATCTCAGAAGCTAAGCAGGGTCAGGCCTGGTTAGTACTTGGATGGGAGACCACCCAGGAAGACCAGAGATTGTAAGGTGACAAGGTCCTTGCAATCTGTGAGATCAACCAAGGGTTGCCTCGCCTAAAAAAAAAAACAAAAAACAAACAAACAAATAAATAAATAAGGATAACAGTAACTACTCTATACAGTTTTTGTAAAAATTAATGGCTTGCTTCTTTATTGTCAGTCTTCCCAAATTCGACTGGAACCTACAGAAAGGAGTGGTCTTTGCTTTATTTGTTGGGTGTCTGGACTTTTTAGGACGCTGGCCAACAGAGAGAGGTTTGCAAATATAATATTTGTGAATATTGCATGAGATACCAGACAGGAAGGTGTTTTATAATCTAAAAGAGACCAGGAGAGGGAGTTAACTTTTTATCCAAGGCATGGTCCTGGCGACACAGTGTCCCCCCGTGAACACTCGGTGGTTCATGACGACATGCCCTTGGAAGAGTGTTTTGTGGTCAGAATACATTTTCTGTGTCCTCTCATTCTTTCATTCATTTGTTTGTTTCTTCACATGGTCAGCACTCCTTGAGTACCACTCTTGCCAGTCCCTGTTCTGGGCAGCGGGCATAGAGTCATGTGAACAAGGCAAATTATGTCCTTGCTCAGCAAACAGTCTATGGGACAGAGAGTCCCGGAGGATTCCGGTGTTGTGTGGTGCCAACTCCCAGGGTAGATGGGTGCATAGGGGCTCTAGGGTCACAGAATCCTCCTGTCACTCTTTCCCATAACTTATGGGGGTGGGGGTGGAGTCTGCCCTGCAGGGACTCTCCCAGCCCAATCTGAGATATCTTTTTGCTCATGGGTCCAGGGTGGGAAGCAGGTGGGAGAAACTCTAGGAAAGCCCCACAGGGAGAACCCTGACTGGTATGTTCCTGTTATAACCTTACAGCTCAGACCCCTGTGTCGCCTTGTAAGACGTCTGCAAGCCAGGCACGCCATTTCAGCCTCCTTCAATTAAACATTACCAAGATGGGGAGACTTGGAGTGCAGCCTGGCCAATGGATTATTTATTCCATCATTTGAATCTCAATACATCTCCAAATTTTCCTTGATTTAGCTAATTCAAGAGATTAAGGGCCAGATGTGATGGGGGCAGGGTTGCCACTAAGTGTCACAAACCCCTCGCTTTGTACCAGCTAATGGGAGACCATAATTGCCCAGATGGTGGGGAAGCATGATTAGTCCTTCTTTTATGCCAAGCCCCAAGAGACAGGAATTAATCATAGAGCCAGAGTGGGAGGGGCTCTTCTCTCTCATGCTCTCTCTTAAGCTGGCAAGAAGGTCCCTGATGAATATGCAGTAGAAGAAGCTGCTTGGTCTTCCTGCTTAGCTCCAATCAGGTCCACCTATAGCTTAGGATTCTGGCAGACTCTGCTGCTCAATACAGCTTTTTGCTCCAAGGCTTCTCCCTCTGCTGCATATTTTGTTTCCCTTCTTTGCCTGCACACTTCGCTTCACCTCCAACTCACCCTGTGTTTATGTTCTTGGCAACACTCTTATCAAGGTCAAGAGTGACCTACTTCCCACGATTAACGGCCTCCAGGATTGTTCTCTCATCTGTTTGACCTCCCTGTAATGTTTGAAGCTGTTGGTCATGCCTTCTTTTGGAAACTCTTTTCTTGTCTTCTGGGACGCCCTGTGCCTCTTTTTCTGATTTTTTCTTTTCCGTCTTCACCTTCCTCCCTGCTCCTGAATATGTTGACAAATTCCCAGTTTTCTGTCTTAGACCTTTGTCTATTCTCTTGGCTTCCTCGGTGAGTGGCAGATACTATTGGATGCCAATTTAACAATCATTCTCTTTTTCTTTGTGTTCTCGGAAGGCCACTCTCTAGGGGATGATCATGACTGGTCCAAGAAATCATGCTAAATAATTTATCTTTGCCTGTGATTTGTTTAAGGGTGGACACAAGACATAGTCCTAGCCAATGGGGCATGTGTGAGTGGCTGGGGAGGGGTTTCAGGGAGCAAATGTGTGAGGAGAAGCAGCTCTTCTTGCCTTTAACTAAGTTGTGAGGATATGGTGTCTAAAGCTGCAGCATCCATCTTGTGAGCCTGGGGAGAAGACCAATAGGTTCAATCACAGTGATGCTGCCCTGGAGCTTTGATGTAGTTAAGGCAACAAATGCATCAGTCCTGAGCTGGCCCTGCTATTCTAATTTTTAAGCTGCCAAAAGCATTCCTAACACATATGCTGGGAGATATTAGCATCTCCCGTGACTTCAACTACCAGCTCTCTCTGTTAGTGCGTCCCTAGTTTATATGTTTAACTCAGACCTCTTGTCTGCAGCATCACAGACATCTTCACTTGGATATCCCTGAAACCTAACATCTAGAACAAAACCCCATCTATGTGTCCTCTTATCCTCAGACCAAATCATCCTACAGTCATCCTACAGTACTTTATTCATACCTCTGCTAGGGTACTTGTCCCATGAGTGTGTGTGTTTTCCTTTCTAGAATTTGAACTGAAAACTTATTCATCTTTAACTCCCGAGTATCAAGTAGGAGCTCATTCAGTTCTTGCTGAACAAGTTAAGTTGTGAATGTTCAGATGTGCTCAGCTGCAAGTAATAGAGCACCTAAAGAACAACAACTTAAAATGTAAGGGTATCTAATTATCTCGCAAAACACGAAGTCTGGAGGTAGGTAGTTCGTTCCATAATTAGTTAAGCAGCTCAGCAAAATCAGAGTACTGAGTCAGAATTTCTGGGATTCTCCTGACTGAGGATCTCTGAGAATCTCAGATTCTTCATGGTTGCAAAGTAGCTGCCACAGCTCCAACATCACATCCTTACACAGTAGCCTTCCGAACAGGAAATAAGGATGGGGTAGGGGGATCACGGCAGGAGCAGAAGGGCTTCTGCTTCACATACTTTTGGGGAAGGCAGATCCTCATTATTGGTGACTAGAACTGTGTTATATGCTCCCTTGGACATGTTTCTGGCAAAGGGAACAGCAGTGGCTACCAGGAATGACTTTGAGCAATCCCAAGTCATCCTTGGTGCTGTGCACATTGCTGTGTGACAAACTCAGGGTTCTGAATCAAGACAGAAGAGGGAAGTATCTACTGTATTGGTGATCGATGATGCTGGCCATTGATGTGCTCTATCTTGGTCCAAATTCTTCCAGAACCCTCACTGCTTTCTTAAGCACTTCCAAGATACATGTAGCTCTGTGGTGAGTGAATCCATGCAGGAACAATCCTCAAACGCTCCACGTTTAGTGAGCCGCAGCTGAGGCTGACCGTGTGCAGTTCTACAACTTTGTGACCTTTTCCCCCTGCAGGGCTGCTGCAGACAAACGTGAAGGTAGTTCATTGAGCCAGTGTCAAGGGGGGAGCAAGATGGGGCTTGCCAAGCCATGCACTGTGGCATGGGGTTGTGTCTGTTTGAGGGAGGGGTGTCTTGTGTCCATTCTCACAAATGCATCTGAAGGGCTGGGGTTTCCTTGCCTTCCAGTTTATACCCCCACCAGTAGCATATGAGGATGTCCATCTCTCTGTACGCTCTCCATTACTAAGTGTTAATCATTTTAGAAGGTCTTTAACAATCTGTTATCTGGTTCCCCTGGCTCCAGCCTTCCTCTATGCACTTGCTATCTACTCTCAGATTTCTCTCTCCAAGAACTTTGAAAGATCTTCTGACTCTCCCTTACTAATTAAGTTAAATCCCTTACTTGGCATTCTGGGCCCCTCAGGATGTGGCCCCACCCTATGTGCCCAGACTTATTTCTCATTACGAATCTTTCGCCTAAGCCAAACTTTTGCTTTTATGCTGTTCTCCACCCTCAAATTCCTTCTTTTCTGCTCATTCTTGAAGACGTGGCTCAGATCCCATCTCCTGCAGAAACATCCTTGGCCACTCTGGCCTACCCTCTGCACACCTCTGCATTCCTTTGGTTCAGTGGTTCTCAAGCTTGGCTGCATGTTCGGATCACCTGTCGAGCTTTAGAAAATACTAGTGCTGGGTACCCCACAGACATTCTGGTTTAACCTGTCTGGGTGCCAGACTGGATGCTGGGACTTTTAGACTCCAGGTAATTCCCGGTAATTGGACTTATTGCCTTGCATATGGGATAGATGCCTGGGGGAGCTTTAAAAACCAGGGTTCCTAGCTGCCCCCTTGGAGGTTCTGACATCTGAATTTTCTGAATTTTTTCTACAGCTCCCCAGGTAATTCTGATGTTCAACTTGATTAAAGGCCACTGTGATATGGTTACGTTTTTTTTACATGCCTGTGGGGCTATGTACAGAGTAAGTGCTTAATAGTGTCTAATTATTTTTATACATTAACTGATTAAGGAGAACTCGAGTGACATAAGTATGCAAAAGAGATTTGGCAACTGTAATGTGCTGTGCAAGCACAAGACTTTATTACTGAGGTTATTATTATTACTATTTTAAAGTTCCAGGTTTGTCTTTGCAGTTTTTGAGGAAGGGCTGTGTTAGGTGCTAGTGAGTTCTTGGGAAATGTCCGTTGAATGTGTACATGAAGGGGAACCCTTTATAATATGGGATGCTGCACAAACTTGGTCTGGGCTGTGATCCTAAGATGCCTGCTCACAGATAAGTATGTGGTGGAGAGTAAGGTAGGAAGATTGCTATAAATCCGAAGTTAAATATCTTCTCTCTCCACCTCCAATAAAGAGAAAAGTTTGGAACTTCATGCAAAAACATCTTTGTGATTTTGCCTCTGTAAACAAACCCGATTCCTTGTGTTAAGTCCTGGGGCTGGTGGTCCACCCCAGGGCGATGTCCTGGCCTGTCTCATAGAAAGTGGTGGCTTTGTGTGGCTTCCAGGTTTGGCTGCCTCTTTGGGAGTTTGATTTGGGAAAGGGGAGAAAAAGGCGATTTAAGTTGCTGCCATCAATTCCTAGGATGAATGGCTAAGTGATGATGCTGGTGAACAATCTGCATTTAAGAGGCGGTTAGGGAGTTTGGTGAATAGCCCATGATTGCAGATAAACACCACCTGCCATGCTGTCCGCCGCAGCCCCCCCTTCTGCTAGAGAGTGAGAGTTTTCTCTTGGGCAGAGAAGCTGTTCGCCTGTTCCTTCACTCTCCAATGCGTTTATGCTATTGTTTAGGAGCTAGACGAGAAAACTGGTTCTACAGGAAGTTTAGCTGGTTCCTCTGGGAAGAAGGAAGAGCTGTTTCCAATCAAGGCTCCTCTACTTTTGATTAAATTGGAAAAGCAATGGCTGCAGAGGCACTTTCCTGGGCCCCGAATGTCCTTTTAGTGTGCTCTGTGGATGTCATGCTTGTTGGAATGCAATTTCATGGCCCTAACACCAGACTCAAGGTAGGCTGGGATCTTTAAGAAGCACCCTTGGGTGATCTTATGAACCCTAAGGCTGTGGGTTCTAAACATAGGTGAGCTTTGTCATTACCTAGAGGGGGTTAAAAACTATAGCTCTTCAGACCCCAGCCCCTGGAGATTCTGATTCTGTAGGCCAGGACTCCTTGGGTGGGAAGTGAGAAGGGTTCTCCCAAGGGATTTTGTGAAAGAGCCGGGTCTGGGAATCACCACCTTCAGGAATTGATGTGATGTAAAACACTGGGAAACCCCCTATTAGTTCTACAGGACCTGAAACAGAAGAGGTAGGGAGAGAAGCTCAGGGCCAGGACCTGGGCCCAGCACTTGGAGCCAGATAGGCGTTAACTACAGACCTCATAAGCCCTTTGAACCAGCACTTCATCTGCTCCTGGGTGGGAACAGCATCCTGCAAACTAATTTCGGCACTGAGCTTATCTGAGCCAGGGGAGGCTACGGGTGGGGTGGGAAAATCACTGGTCTAAGCAAGTTGAAAGTTTTCCAAGTTTAACCATCTTTGTGAACTTGGGCAACTTTCCCTAACCGTTCTGAATGAGGTTTTGTGTGTAAAACGAAGATAATCATGATCACTCTGGACACTATGTAGGATTTATTAATATAAGGTGGAATGCAAATAACAGCACCAGAAAAATGCGTGAAATCACAGAAATGGAAATTTAAACCAACTTGAAATACAACGATTTCACATAGTCGGTGGATTATTTTTTAAAATGACAGTCTTTAATGCTGGTGCAGTTACAGTGAAATTGGTGCACTCATAGATGGTCAGGAGACATTGCTAATTGATATGCACCTCTTAGAAAGTGATATGCAACCCCGTGCCAAGAGCCATAAAGATGCCCACACCCATTGACTCAGTAATCCCATTTCTGGGAATTATCTGAATAATTAAAGCAGAAGCAGAATTACGTGTATAAGTATGTGTACTGCAGCTTTACTAATAAAGCAAGCAAATAAGCAAACAAATAAACCTGAAAATTAGCTAAACATTAAACACTTGGGAGACTGTTTCAAATTAAAGTAGATCTATGCATTGGAGCACTGTGCAGATGGTAAAAAGCTCATCCATTATGGAGACCCTATAGCAAATAGAAAACATTTATAAGCGTCAAGTGAAAGTAGCATAACCCCAGGTGGTGTGCTCAAGGCGAGTGTAGACAGCGGATGGAGGTAACATGCAAAACAGAGTAGTTATGCAAAGGTTAGGATTATAGGTACTTTTCTCTTTTCCAAAATTAAAAAACTTTTACATTTTTTTTAATATTAGAAATTTACTAATTCCCAAACTGAAAACTGTTGTATGTTCCTGAAAGCTTGTTAGAGGTGAATCTAGTACATAGGACTCACCTTTATCATTCCAGGTCAATAAGACTGATCACCTCCCTTCATTTAATGCCCAGCCAAATGCTGGAGAAGGAGCTTGAGATGAGAACTGTGGGTACCTACAGGCTCTAGGAAAGTGCACGTCCTGCATCTGTGGAGTGAGTTTGTGTACAGTTCTCTGGGCCACTGCTGGGGCAGGAGGAAAAGAAGGTACGTGGGTATTAGGTCTCAAGGGGTTGATAAAATAGGGAGTTAGACACCTTTTGGATGTGTCTGTTTAATCCCAGTGGTTCTCAGCTGAAGCTGGTACAGTCCCCACAGGGGACATTTTGATTCTCACAATGATTGGAGGGTTTACTATTACTGGCATTTAGCAAATGAGGTTGAGATGGTCCTGCACAACAAGTGATCTGGCCCACAATGCCCACAGTGCCCCTGTTGAGAAACACTGATTTAGTTCGTATCCCACAGTCAGGACAGCCATGTACAGGTATGCAGGTTGCCCACTGCACAGCTCTTGAGGGCATCATTTACACGGTGTTCATACATGTGGATTCTGAAACCAGAGTTCCGGAGCTAAATGCCAGTTGGAAAACCTTGGAGATGTTGCTTATCTTCTGTGTACTTCAGTTTCCTCTTGTGAAATGGAAATAGCAATAGTAATGTAAATAATAATAGTGATGATAATGATGATGATGGTGATGATAATGTAAGACTACCTCACAGGGTTACTTTTGTGATGACATGAGTTAGTGTATGTAGAATTGAGACCAGTGCCTGGCACATGGTAAATGTTCGACTCACATTAAATGATGATTATTCTCTGAGATCTAATTTTCCCATCCACTAGGGTGGGGCACCAGTTTCTACTCCCTGATCCTAACTGTACATGCTCGTATTCTTGCTCTCCCTGAGGCTTAACTTTTCCTGGTCCTACCTGTAATCTTATAAAGTCCCTTGCTTAAGCTTGCTTGAGTTGGTTTTTGTAATCTGTAACGCAAAGTCTTAATAACTAGAACAGAGAGAAAAAGGCACACCTGCGTGGAACAACCGTGGATAATACAAAAGAGCTTCCAATTAAGTGTGAGAATGCTTGGTCTGGAAAGCCCATAAATGCCCCCAGACAATACCTAATCATAACTGAATGACATTTTGATACAAACCACACGTCATTAAGCAAATGGAATGCTGCTAGCTTGGCTCTTGTTCTAAGAAAACAGACAGGCCCAATAAACAGGACCAGTCTAGACATCGACCGAAAAGTCAAAGGAAAGAGACCCTCTCTCTCAAAACCAGCCCTGCTAGCTAGCATCTGGAGTTCTATCCTCAGCCATTCATGCCTTTGTTTAGCAGCTGCCTTCTCTGAATACACCAAATGTCCCTGCGAAGGGTAACTCAGAAAGCCTGCTACACTCTACTGAGAATGTGCCTAGTGAGTGGGTTCCTTCTGCCTCCTCCACTTTCCATCCCCAGCCACCAAGGGGGCAGCGAGAGAGTCTGAGGAGGATGGAGGAGGACGAGCATTGCAGAGTGGATCTGCCTTCAGGTGCTGATGGTCTCAGCGACCCTATGTTTACAGAGAGAGCAGTGGATGCCTCCCCTGCAGCCGAGTGCCGTTGGTCAGAGAAAGATGGATTTAGCGCTGGGTCACGTCCAGCGTAGATTATTGAGCAGTTTTCTGTATAGACATTAGGCTCATGTTGGGACAACAGCTGGACCAGCTCGAGCTTGTTCAGTTAATAATTTACTGCCAGGGAAATGAGAGTTAAATGAGTCAGGAGGCACATTCTGTGTGAACTTTGGGATACCTCTGACAGCAATTTGTGTAATTTGTCCAGGAAGATACTAAAGCTGTCTGAATTCTAATGTCCTGCTTGCCACACTGACCCTTTGGATCTGTTTTATTAACGTGGTTGGTGCTGATTTATGCTTATTTTACTGCTTTGGTTTCTCTTCTGAGCTCATGACCAGAGCCGTGGTAACTGGAAAATGGCTCTGTGAGGAATTATGTCCCCAGGTGTCCTTATTCATGAAAAGCTACAAGCTGCTGTGGGTTTTCTCTGCTTTGCAGGGCTGAGATGTCTTGCAGCAAAATTGCCCCTTTCTGCCCTACTGGCTGCCGTGTGTGAGCAGGTGGGTGACCTGTGCAGTCAAGGAGGGCCCCGGGTTCAGAAGGACCCCATGCGTGATTTAATGTTCTGCTGCTACCGTTTTGAAATTCTTTTTTTTTCCCAAAAGTTTTATTTTTCAATTAGAGTTGACATTCAACATTATTTCCTATTAGTTTCGGGTGTATAGCATAGTGGGTAGACGTTTATGTCACTTACAAAGTGATCCCCCTGAATCATCTAGTCCCCACCTGGAAGTATACACAATTGTTACAGCGTTATTGACTGTATTCCCTATGCTGTACTTCACATCCCTGGACTGTTTTGTAAAAACCAACGTGGACTTCTTAATTCCTTCAACTTCTTCACCCAGCCCCGCTACTTCCCCTCCCATCTGTCAATTACCAGTTTGTTCTCTGTATTTATGAGAGTCTATTTTCATTTGTTTATTCATTTATTTTATTCTTTATGTTCCACATATACGTGAAATCGTATGGTATTTGTCTTTTTCTGTCTGACTCATTTCACTTAGAATAGTACCCTCTAGGTCCATCCATGTCATTGCAAATGGTAAGATTTCATTTTTTATGGCTGAGTAATTTTCCATTGTGTAACTTCTTTATCCAGTTGTCTATTGATGGGCACTTAGGTTCCTTCTATGTGAAATTCTTAATTTATAAACAAGAGGTTCACATTTTGTACCGGGCCCTGAAAATTATGTATTCGAGCCTGTGTGTGTGCCATGATTCTGATGTTGAATTTGAGTGACCCTCCAAGGTTATTCTGTCCTTTCTCCTGCCTCAGGGACTGTCCTGAAATCCTAACTATTAAAGACTCAGGAAGGCTATGGCTATTCTGTCCAAGAATCTTACAGCCCTACTAGTCAAGATATCTTAAAATACAAAACAGATAAAGAATTTGTTTAAATTTGTTTAAAAATAAGTGATGAATGGATATACTTTAAAATTCAAAAGCTACAGAAAGTATATGTGCGGCACCCTTGTTATCCCATAGTCTTCTTGTTCCCTTCCCGTAGAAGCAAGCTCTACAAGTCTCAGGGAAACTTCCAGGGAGTCGATGCTTCAATGAACATATGTGTACATACCTCCATGTTTCTTTTTTCTTTGCCAGATGGTGGGATAAGTTGTACACTATTTTGACCCTTCCTCTTTTCACCTAATTATGCATCTTGGAAAATTCCAAATCATCATGTGGATCTACCTTATTCTTTTTTCAATAACAATTTCTCATTATTTTGATTTATTATAGTTTCCTTAACAAGTTCACCGTTGATGGACACTTAGGTCATTTCTGACCTTTTGCTCCTATAAACAATGTTCTTCGAATTGCATTGTCAGAGTTAGCAAAGTGAAATATAGACGTCCCAGTTAAATTTGAATTTCAAAAATACAATGAATAGTTTGTAAATATAAGTATGTCTCAATACTTATATCCCAAGAGGGCAGGACATTTGGGACATAGTTATACTAAAAAAAGTTGTGTTTATCTGAAATGTAGATTTAACCAGGTGCCTATACCTTATTCAGCAGCCCTATCCTAGAACAGTGCCTGGCACATAGTAGGGACTCAGTAAAGATTTATTGAGTAAACGAATAAACAAATAAATGTTTCCTCTCTAGAAGCTCATGAAAGCAGCTACGTGGGCATAGTTTTTACTCTGTCTGCAGTGCTTAACAGATATTTGATCAATATAGGCATACCTCATTTTATTATAATTCATAGACATTACATTTTTTTACGAATTGAAAGTAAGTTTCTCCACCAGCAAAAAAAAAATGTTATTTGCTTAAGGCTCAGATGATGGTTCACATTTTTTAGCAATAAAATATTATCTGATTAAGGTATTTACATTTTTTGACATAATGCTATTGTACACTTAATAGACTACAGTATAATATAAACATATCTTTTATATGAACTGGGAAACCAAAAAATTTATATGACTTGCTTTATTATGATATTTGCTTTATTGCAGTGGTCTGGAACTGAACCTGAACTATCTCCGAAGTATTTATGCCTGTACGTGGGTAAACACTACAGAGAACGTCTTTGTGAATGCTTCATTTGGCCCACGAGAGAATGTATTTGTAGAATAAATTTATGTGTTGAAAAGTTTGATAGATTCTGCCAAATTGCCCTCCACAGGCCTCCAATGCTTCTTGGCCAAGATGTCTAATTTTATTTCTGCTCATCACCCAAAGTCAGTTAACCTTTGGGGAACTTCTCCTTTGAGGCTGGTCTAAATGGGAGTCAAAAAAGAATCGAAAGTGCCATCATAATACCACCCTTTTATGCCTCCTCCATCAATTTATGCCAAAAATGAGGAACTTTACATGCAAATGGCAGTAGATAACATCTGGCTCATCAGGACCCCCTGGCAGTCTTGTCCCCAAAGGCGCTGGAGAAGCCCATCAGACCCTGCCGGCTCCTGGTGATGGATGGCTTACATTGGTTGGTCTGTCCCAGAGGTGCTCTTGGGTTATAGTCCACCTGCCTTCTCATCTTCCAATCTGTCACTAACACAAGAAGATTTAATCATTATAATGAGGCTGCCACTGAGAGCACGCTCTGCCACCTCTGGTGGGAAAGCCTGTTCCACATCTTCTCTGGCCATCCTAAGCATGCGTGGTCTTTGTTTGCCAACCACCAAAATCTAGTGGTTGCACGGATCTGGGTCCCTATTTCACCACTTCCTGTATTAGCCGGGTGACCTTGGACGAGTTATTTAACCTCTCTGAACATCAGTGTCCTCTGCAGTAAAAAGGGGCTAATTATTCCTACTTATTACCTCGAGGGTTTGTCATGAAATTCAGAGCAATAGTTTATGGGGGAAAAGGTGTGGAAATTGTGAAGTGTTCTATAAATATACAATATTTTAAAATATTTTGAGGAGGAGAGTGTGGACGGCAGAAGGTCTTGAGTAGTTACGGAATTGTTATTATTATTTTTTACCAGTGTGGCTTCAAAGTTGCTACCCAGGAGGACTTCAAAGGCAACCACATGGAAGGTGGGGCTTGCCATTTACAAAAGACTGAGAAACAGTCAACAGCAATCAATAGGTTCCATCAAAGCCAGGGAGCAGAGCTGACTAATTACATGATGAGTGAAGCGTCTCTAAGCTGCCACCCTTTGGTGACTGTCAGGTCTTGGAACTGGGCTCTCTGCTCCCCTGGGTTCCCATTTTTTCTATCTAGAAGACCCTCTCAAGATTGTCCATTGGGACCAACAATGTTTACGTCACCAGCTTCTAGAAACCTGCAATTTCCAAAGAGGCCACTGTCTAACCTAATTTAAAACTGGGCTTCTTCCACACTTTCACCTTGGAATCTCTTGATCCCTGGAATGGGAGCTCTTGCAATTTAAGACAGAAAGCTATTTCTCAGCACTCCCTGGTAGGAGAGGCTTCCTGGAAGTGGCTGGAAAGCAGAGCAAGTGCTGAGCCCTGGGGCGAGGGTGGGTGGTTCATTCTTACCCCAGGATGAGTGTCAGGACAGCTGAAGTGACGGTCCTGAGCTACCCTGTACCTGCCTGCCAACTCTGGGTTTTTGGCTCTGAACAATTCTTTTTTCTCTGAAGTAAAAAGAAAGGTGGAAAATCAGTGTTGTGTGTGTGTGTGTGTGACGGGGGGGGGGGGAGGGAGGAAGGAAGGAAGGAAGGAAGGAAGGAAGGAAGGAAGGAAGGAAGGAAGGAAGGGGAGAGAGAAGACAAGACTTACTGACCTGGTCCCTTACTGCGAGGACTGGTGAATTTCGGCATTGTGTGAAATGCCAGCAAGCTGCGAATTAAGAATAACTTCCAACATCTGCTTCCACTGTAAATTACCGCCGAGAGCATCCTGTTACACCTTTGCAGAGAAGCTGCCCTTGTGGCCAGTTGTTGGGACTGACTGCCTCACACCCAGAGGTGAGAAATACACAGAATGCAAAGGGGTTTGTCTAGGCCGCTTGGGGGTTAGGGATTTCCCTGGGTGGAGAGAACAAACAGATGTAATCAAAGCAGATCAAAATGCAGTTTACCTTACATCGTTCTGCATCTGGGGGCGGAAACAAATTCTGAGCTTTAGCAAAGCAGAGAAGTGAAAGGTAGATGGCACTTGGATGCCAGCAAAATCCCATATAACTATTATAGTATGTTGCCTGGGTGTCTTCACTCCTTCCAGTAAGGGCGAGGTGACGCATTTGACAAGGGTGACTGGCTCCTGGCTTGCTGGGTTGTGACACATTAGTGTTTCCTCCCCTGCACTCTCACTTCCCTGGGAGTTCTGGATTGGAAAGCTGGATGGGTCCCTTGCAGGATTCTGTTGCAGGTACAGGAAAAATGGATGCATGGAAGATGGAAGTAAAAACCTTCCCATTCTCCATTCCAACTCCCATGCCCAGTGTCCCAGGACTCCCCTGCTCAATTACAGTTTGGAAGTTTGGGAACCTGTGGATTTTTAAAAAAATATCGGTTTTCTCTTGCTTTGTTTCAGCTCCACTGGCAGCTCAAAAGTCTCTCCCCCTGACCACTGCTTCTAAAACGGTATCCCTCCTTCTACTCCACACTGTCTGCGTGTCACCTCTAGGAGCTAGAACAAAAGGTCCAGGGGGCAGGGATCTCTGTCAGGTTTTTCTCATTGGCATATGTCCAGCCCCTAGCAGCACCATGCCTGGTCCGTCACAGATGCTCATACATCTTGTTTGAATGAACACCGAATGGAATAATCCCCTTGCTTTATATTAGTCCTAATTGTTGTCAAAGATCCCTTGCTTACTTATCTGTTTGCCTATTTGTTGTCTGTCTCTCTGGCTGGATTAGAACCTCCACCAGGGCAGAGACGTTTCTATCTTGTTTTCCAATGTCTACCTAACATCAGTGCCTGCAAGAGTGGCTGACACTTAAAGATGCTTGATAAGCATTTGTTAAATGAACGAACAGGGAACCATGTTTTTCACAGACGGATGTGTCCAGTGGTATGGGGGCGGGAATAACCCACACATTGTATCTGGGGGCAGAGTCTCAGCTGCAATATCTTTGGGAGAGACAAGATTCAACGCATAGCCATTGTCTTACCTTTGCGATGTAAATGAATCACCCAGGACTGGTTTTCCTAGTACAGGAAAGCCTAGATAAACTAGAGCAGTTTGGGAGTAGAGGAGGTTCTGAATAATGGAGTTTTCTGGTTGAAGGAGGGCTACATGGTCCTGGTCCAGGATTTTAGAATAATAGAGTATCTTAAAGGTGATAGGCTGTTTCTCGATTCAGGATAAAGGGGCTGGCTTGGGAGCGTTTATGGTCAGCATTAGCCATGATGGCTCCTGGCCAGCGATGATAAAAACGTACAGCAAATGTATGTAGGTGATTTGGGCTAAAACCAACACAACGCAAAAGATTAAGCCCGGAATTGACATTTGGGGGAAACAAAATATTGACTCGTCCTGCTTTCGTACTTCCGATTAAAAGGAAAGTATCGAAACAGCAAATTCAGTTAAAGATCCAGGTTAGATTGTGTCTGATCCATAGAGATTTTATTGTACATTTGGATAATGTCTTGATGCTACACAGCTTTGGATTACTAATAGGTGACATATATTGTGCATGGACAACGTGCCAGGCACTATCCTGAGCTGTTTACATTAATTAACTCATTTATCTTCATAACAATTCTATGCAGGTACTTTTATTATCTCCATTCTACAGCTGAGAAAACCGAGGCTTGGAGAGGGTAGGTGACTGGTCCAAGTTTACACAGCTCTGAAGTGGCAGAATCAGAATTTGAATCTAGACTCCAGAGCCTACATAATGCTCTGCTGCCCATGGTGACCTACTTGTCCTGGTTTGCCCAGGACTTTTCCGATTTGGCACTGAAATTCCCACACTCTAGGAACTCCCTCAGTCCCAGGCAACCTCGGATGATTGGTCACTTTACCTCTGCCTCTTAAATACAGCGTTTCAAGGTCAGCTCTGTGGTAAGTAAAGCCACAATGACCTCTAGCCAGTTTGCTGATCACTAACAAGAAGGAGATTGCAAAAATGAACTTGTCAAGCTCTTGCTATTAAAGTAAAATAATGGGTAATAGATGGAGAACATTTGTGGAGAGGTCAAAAACAGGAGCCAAAGAAAACATTTCCAAATCAACACTAAATAATGACTGAGAGAGAATGGAGTTGGCAATAAAGAAGGTGATGATGGTGACGGCGGTGCTGCCTCTAACTGGTTGAGTGCGTGGCCAGGTTCTATGCTGATCACGCTTCTTGTGTTAACTCATTTAATCCCAACCATGGGAGGGAGGCACTACTATTATCCCACTTTGCAGATGACAAAATTAAGGCTCAACAAAGTTAAGTGAGGAGAACCTTTGCAGTAGCCAAGAAAGGAGCTGGCCTCTGGGTGGGAAAAGGAATGTGAGCTCTCTGCCTGTACTTGGCTCAAAAGGTTTTTAAAAAATGTTTCCTACTTATAATTTTTCCAGAATCTCTGAGGACAGAAAGCATTTTTCCAGACCAGTAGTCTGCTCAGATTCTAATTGGAAATTGGGATAAGGGACCGAGTGCCAGCGTGTCCCTTTCACTCACTCGAAAGGTTACTTTCCTGCAATCAGTAACTTCTTTAACGCGCAGCACTTGCCACACATCCCTGTTTTTTTTTTCTGAGTTGGCGAGAGTCAGGCTTCTGCTGTGTGACTTGGCCAGACAACTGAATGTTAATGAGTGACTGGTGTGATAACACGGAAACAGTTACCTGTTAGACGTTGGAGTGCTACAGGGGAAGCTGCTAGGATATCTGAGCTTAGGTCCTTCTGGAAGGGCCACTATTTTGTTTTATGTACCTTTGTACATTATTTCTGTCGCCCTCAAGGGCTCACAATTAATTTTCATTTGTCCTGGTCCTTTATGCATGGCTTGCTTCCTGGTGTCCTACCCAAATCTTTTCTTTTACAATATTATCATGCTATAGAAAGAAAAGATCTCTTTAGAGCTAAGTAATAAATGGACTTTTTGTTTTCTTCTGCGGAGGGAGTGGGCCTAATTTGCCAAAATCCCAGTGGCTGTCATTTGTTCTGCTTTCAGATAGAACGTATTAAACAGGGCTTTTGTTTTTGTTTAATTTTCTTGTTACCATTTTTTAAAAATAAACCCTGATTTCATGGATGTGCGAAGTGTGATTTAGTAAATAAAGTTGAATGAAAGGGTAGCTATCTACATGCATTTGAAAAATTGTGGTAAAATGCGCATAACATAAAATCTACCATCTTAACCATTTTTAAGTGTACAGTTCAGTGGCATTAAGTACGTTTACATTGTTGTGTTTTCTTACAAAACTGAAACTATATCCAATAAATAAGAACTCCCCACCTTGGCACCTCTCCAATTTCCTTCACCAGTGTGTTTTAGGAAGGTCGATAGTATATTAAAAATGAATTGTCTCCCTTAACTGACCCAGGTCTGGGTTCATCACTGTTTCTAGGAGGAAGTGATTATACGACCACGTGAATCATCTGCCTATAATGATGGTGGTCAAATAATTGAAACTTCCCTCTTTAAAATTGTGGGCAGGAAAGGGGTCTTGGAGTCACAATTCACTGAGGTCTATCAAGTTCAAGGGCAAGCTCACTGGTAATTAATGGTCCAGACAATTGTCAGGTGGGACAGATGCTGGGCTGACATTCTGGGGAAAGATTAAGGAATAGAATTTTTAATAAATAGTGGAAAAAATTTAAAGATAATAGATGCTCCATTATAAAAAAATTTTAATGTATAACAGCATATAAAAAGAAAATTGTCTTTCCTTAGGGCCCTCTCCTGTTTCTTGTGTTTCTTTTCAGATTAAATATGTATAAAAGCATATGTTTTCAAGTATGTTTATATCCATCTGTATCAACTATTCTTTGAAAAATGTAACAACAACAATGGGATCTTACTATTCAAACCACACTGTCATTTTGCGGCTGCCTTATGTTCCTTCACTCTGTGGATGTATCTGATTCATTAGGGTGGTTCATAGACTTCCCCTATTACAAGGAGTGTGGCAATGAACATCTCCATGCATCTGGACATGTAGTTTTGCATTCTCATGTGCACATGTCTATAGGACAAATTCCGATAAATCAGATTTAAAAATTAGATGACTATTGCCAAATATAGAAAGATAAAATTTTAAGACAGCTGCTGACCTCTTGAGAAGCTTACTCAGGGTCTTGTGAGTGACAGTAAGCTGAAGAGCTTTCCCACTCAGGAAGTCAGGTAGGACCGACCATTCAACTGATGAAAGTGCCACGTGCTCCTGGTACCTGCATACTTTCCAACTAAAGTACTCCTAGCATCCATCCTCATTATAAGTGGTCAACTTAGCTTTCTGATTTCAAAGCCAGTCACTTGATGACTTTAGTGAGTATTAATCAATTCTCTGCAGACCACACTCTTCAACCTAGGGGGACCAGTGAAATTTACAATCCAGTGTCCTTACTTGACGTTGAGGTGATCAGCCAAGGGTTAGCTGTTCAAAGGCCCTGTTTGAAAAATCTTTCCAGCACCTTGTCATCTTTTTCAGTCAGTACCTGTTTTTGGTCAAGGTTTTATGAATGTCTGTGGAATGAATAAATTACCATAAAGTGGTTTGTCTCTCCTTCAGATTATAAACACCTCTCCAGCAGATCCCCAAGGGCTAAAAGTCACCCAGCCTGAATCTTCTATTCATCCTGCACCCTCAGCTGCTCACTGGATTGCTGGCTTAAATGACCAAATACCCACGCCACACTGAGACTTGGGTTAAGTCTCAAGTTTTCACTTTTCCCAAAGCCCAGGAGCATCCTATGTTGATCCTGGCTAACCTTGAAGAGTTTGCCCTAGGAGAAAAACATTTCCCCTTGGAAATTATGCCATTCACTTTTTCAGGGTCTGATTGGAATCCAGCCAAGAATCTGTCCAAGACAGATCTGAGGTAGTGATTCGCATTAGTTGACTCTGTCCGCCCAGGGAACAGAAGCCATCTGTTGGATGCTGGAGGAGTCAGTGACAGATGCCTCTCAGGGGCTGTAGGAAGAGCTTCTGCAACTTCAGCTGGGGGAGATTCCCCAAGTGACAGCAATGCCTCCTCCCAAATTGAAATTTTGATCTATTTTCTGCATATGATTTCTGAACTGATATTCTTCTGGTGATAAGGCAATAAAGCAATGACAGGTGTCAATCATCTTCATGTTCTCAGCGGGAAAAGTCACGTTTTTTCACTGCTGGCATGACCTACTAATAGAAGAGCAGGATTTATACCACCATAGGATTTAGGCACTGGAACGTCTGCCTGCCTCCTTAAATTAGCTTTACATGTCATTGAGAGTAGCAAAGAGGGGTTTGGGCCTGCGTGCCTTATCCATAAATCATTCACTAGTTCCTATGGTAATCATTCTGTTTTTCTTGAGCATTTTTGAGCTTGAGTCATAGATTTCTGAAACACCTTGCCAGAATAGCAAGACTTTACAGTGCTAGAAAATCTAATTGTTTCTAGGGTCAGCAAGCCTTTATTTGAAGAACTTTCTGCATGGCTGGCAGGCCTTAGAAGTGCCTCTCTCATGCAGTGGGGAGTTAGTCTCTGAATGTGCCATGCATGAATTCATGAAGGGATTAGAAACGCTCAAAGTTTCAGATGCAGCTTGTGTAGTATAGTACAGAGCAAGACAACCTCAGTTTAAGTGCCTCCTCTGCCCCTTATTACTTGTGTCACATTGGACAAGTCACTTCATGGCCCTGAGCTACATATATTCATTCATCAGTTGGTCACTGAGCATCAGTAGCACATGGAATGAATGAATGAATGAGCATATTGAGCACCCACCATCCTCTTGTCATTGTGGTAGGTGTCTTTTCACTGTTTTCTTCTCTATAAAATGTAGTTAATATCTGCTTTCTATCTCTCCAAAGTTTCCATGAGATTCAAAACAAGAAAATGCATGGGAAAGTACTTTAGAAGGAGCAAATAATATAACCATATGGAGGCCTGTTACCTTTGCTTTTAATTTAGATTTTCCACTTCCTTTGTTTTCCTTTCTCATCCTTCCAAGTCTATACCAGTTTGCCTGGGTGTGGCTTCATGAGGCTGATTATTTACCATGTCATCCAAATCCAGTGTAGACACATAGCTGGGAGTGTAGCATTTCCTTCCAAACCCATGCCCTCAGGTGCACGTGTCATCTTGAAAAGTACACCAGTGGGAACAACAGTTTCCTACATGTCATGAGAGATTGAGGCTGAATATGTGTGTGAATCACGTGAAGTTGAAGGGTGGCATTCAGTGCCTTTGTACAGTTCATTCCCACATTGCCAGAGGTGAGATCTGAGCAATCAGGTGAACTTGATCACCTAAAGCAAAAAGAGCTGGGCTTAGGAGTGAGACCCTCCAATCCAGACCTCTTTGCTCTGCCTGTTGCTAGTTGTGTAAAGATGGCTTGACCCAGTTTAGGCAAAAAGGGGAATCCTGTGGAAGGATTCTAGGGCATCTAGAATCGGGGTGGCAGCAGTCAGTAACTTAAATGCCCCTAGGACCCTCTTTCCTCTCTGTTTCTTCCTCCCTTATGTGTTGGCTTTATTCTTTTAGTTCAGCTTTCAACCCAGAAAGGACCATGGCTTCTGGGAGCTCTTGTGTCTCACAGATCATAACTTTACCATTAGAGAAGCCCTGGTCTCTCCTTTCAATTCCAATTTCAAAAATCATTGGAGAAGTCTGACTGGCCTGGCTTGGGTCAGATGTCTGGTTCTGGACCAATCAACAGTAGCAAGAAGCGGTGTGGGGTGGCGTGTTGTAGAGACAAAACCAGTCCCAGAGATTGGGAAATTCACTGTGAGTCTGGCTGCTAACCTACTTATACAGTTACTTTGCCTCTCTGAGCCTCAGTTTCCTCATACGTAAAATGGGACTAGTAATACCATCCAACACCACAATAAGGTATAGAGCTCTTACATTTTGACACTTTCATCTTGTCCTTAGATTTAGCTAGTAAAAGGGGCTGAGAAATAATGAGACAAACCAGAAAAACTAACTTATTTACAAAGAAATTTGGTGACATGCAATATCTATTTCATATACTGAATGTGTAAAGCAGTTATTTTTAAGCCTAAATTATTTCCTAGGCAATACGTAAATTCTGGAATTCAGTGTCTAATTAAATAATACCTTTAAAAATGGTTGATGAAACTGTGTGAATATTTAAAAATGCAAACCGAGCTGTCATAAAAACAAAAAAACACTAGTGCAGGCATAAAAGAAAATAATTGAATGTGAAATCTTCCTGTTTTATGTAAACCAGGCTTAAAACTAATAAAGGGAAAGGTAAAATGTAGAGAATTATAAGGAATAGTTTTTAAATAAAAAATTTAAAACTATAATAAAGACATTAGTAATACATTTCATGATATATGCAATTTGTAACATACAAATTGTATGTACAAGTAATCAGTCTTTTTTTCATATTTATAGAAATAGCTGGATGATACTGAAAGAGCATGTTTCCTTGTGCTCTGGAGGAAGAAAGGTCTCCTTGTGGGCAGAAGTGATACTAATCTGAGCACCCATCTCCTAAGTGGCCAAGGGGACAGTTTCTTGATCACAGACCCAGCTGGAATTTACAGGTAGTTGTGAATGATTAGCCCAGGCTAAGATAATTGGGGAAAATACGGTTCTTAGAAAGAATTGGAGGATATTGTTTAAGGCTTAAACCAACCCTGCTCAAATTTGCTTCTGAAAAGCAACAAAAATTGGAGGCCCATCATTTGAGGCCTGAACAAATGGCCCTGTTGACTGTCTCCCTACTTTGTATTTTGCAGTTCCTATCTACCTCCTAGGGTTGTAATGATAATGACTAAAGTATCTAGCCAAGTGTCTAAGTAGGTACTCAATAAATAATGATTTTCTTTACCCTATGGCTTAAAACTCTTTTAAAAAAATCATGGGCACATAAACAAAGCTGGCTACAGACGGTCAATTGTAAGAGTGAGACACATGGCTCAAATATTGACCATGATATCCACAGTAATTCTCACTTTAAAAAAATATCTCCGTAATCTAAATGCTTCCTGGCCCATGAAGAATCAGGCAGGCTAGAGCATGTTTGGCTGAAGATACGCATGAACTATAATTATAGTTCATGGTATTCTAAAGTCTTAAAATAGCAGAACACTGATTTAAATTGTAGTTTAGAATTTCTCAAATCACTACCTCTTTCAAAGAAGTCCACGTCCTCATGACATTGTCAGCCCAATTTAAAAAAGCAAGAAATATAGTTTATTATCTGAATGTGTAATCTGCATTATATAGCAGGACATTTCTAACTAGCCATGTGGCTTGGGCCAAAGTGCTTGATCTCTTCAATTTGAATAACACCTTTGTACCTACCGCATGTAAGGCTTCGGGATGGACTTTAGTGGATGACTCAGACATGCCTTTAGGGAGAAGGGCATAGTGGGCAGTATAGAATCCACAAGAGTTCTGGAAGCTTAGAGCATATTTAGGAGGGCAGACTAGCAAGTGGTTTGGTTTGGTTGAAGTGTATGGGATGTGTAGAGGAGTGTGGGAGCTAAGGTTGTTATGGAGCTATTAACTGACTATAGTTGTCATAGGAGGCAGGTGCCATGAATTTGGAGCCTGGGTGACTTGGAGAATAAGATGCCTTTTAAACAGCATTGAGTGAAAATAGCAAAAAGGGTTAGTGTGGGAAAAAAAGAATGATGATTTTGGTTTTAAGTATACTAAGTTTAAGGTTCTAGCTGGACATCCAGCTGGAGCTTCTGATAGGTAACTGAAATGTAGGATTAGGCTTGGGAGAGTTTCAAGAGCTAGAGACATAGATCTGAGAATTGCCAGAAGTGATAGCTGAACTTGACTAGCTTTGTATTGATTAGGATGTAGGTTCAGCTGATAAAACTATCAAATAATGATAGTTTAAACCAGAGAGAAGTGTATTTCTTTCTCTCTCATATAATAATTCAGGAGTAAGCAGTCTAGGGCTGACATGGTGTCTCTGGGAGGTCAGAGACTTAGGCTCCCTCTATCTTTTTGCTTCATCAACCTCAGCGTCATGACCTTGTTCACACGGTCCAAGGTGACTCAACATTACCACATCTGTTCCTCCAGGTGGTGGGAAGTGGGAAAAATGGGAAAAAAAAGTATTATAGTATGACCTGAAAGTATTATAGGACCAGAACTCCAGTCTTTAGCTAGCCATGCGGCTGCCCAAAATAAAGGTTACATTTCTCATCTCCCTTGAAGCTCAGTGGCCAATGGAAAGTGAGTAAAAGACATATGAGCAACTTCTAGGTCCACTGTATGAATATGTTTTAAATATCAATATGTTTTTGTATACTGAGTCAGAGAGTGTAGTGTTGTGAAAGCCAAATTAAGGAGTGTCCTCTGAAGCAGGAGTTTCATAATGCTGCTAACAGGTCACAGAGGGTGAGAACTGAAGACATTAGGGCAGTGGCCCTCAACCAGGATTATTATGCTCCTCAGGGGACATTTGGCAGGATGATATTACTCCCCAGTAGACATTCGGCAATTCCTGGAGACATTTTTGACGTTTGTGACAATGGAGGGGAAGGGATGCTATTGACATCTACTAGGTAGAAGCCAGAACACTGCTAAAGACCCTACAGTGTGTATGAAAATCCCCCAATAACAAAGAATGATTCCACTCCAAAATGTCAATATGCCAAAATTGAGAAATCTTATATTAGGGGATTAGGGCAGTGGTTCTCTAACTTTGCTACACATCAGAGTCACCTGGGAGCTTTTTAAAACCCTGATGCTCAGGTCACACCCAGACTGATTCATTCAGAATATATCAGAGGGTTTGATTATATTATCTCTGAAATCCCTTCCAAGTCTAAGACTTTATGAGAAATAGAAGTGATTAAATACTGTGAATAGATCCAAATTTCCAAGTAGTTGACAGTGTGACCCTAATCAACCCTTGTTCTGTCTGAATATCCATTAGGTGCAAGTCCATGGAGACAAAACAGAAAGGGGATTTCTGCCTGTGCTAAGCAATCAATATTGGATCGCTAAGTCTTCCAGAAATTTCCATGTGAACTCTTTGCACAATGATATTTGAGAGTGGGCATGGGAGTTAGGGAAGATCAGAGTCTTTCTGCATCACAGAAAAGCAAATTTATAACTAAGAAGAAAAAATATCTTTTCCCTGCACATACCCATGTGATAGAGGATTATTCTCACTTCCCCCTTCACTTCCGTCACCCAATGTGCAATAAAAGAGGGAAAAATGGAGATGTTGTGGAACAAATGACTTTGTTTGAAAGGCCAAAACCACAGGCTGGTGTTTATGGGAGGATGCAGACTGGGACACTGTTGAGAGGCAAATGGAATGCTTGTTAGGGGACTCTTTTGATCATTACTGAACCAAGCAAGGGAACCCTGGCCTCTGAACTCTGTCTCTTTAATGCCTGGCTCTGAAAGCAGGCACTTGGCTCCTTAATTGCCCCATATGCTGGTTTTATTTGGCGGCTCAGCTGGGTGGAGTGAACTCTAGGAAGAGATGTATTCGTTTTTAGTTACCTCACCAGATTGCTAATTTTCACTCTGGAAGCATAAATCACCATAATTACTGTAATCCCAAGATGGAGAGGCAGCTATTCTGGTACCAGAGCAGTAGCTATGGCTACCCCAAAGCTCTTCTACCTGAGGCTCGGGGCCTGGAGAGCCAGGAAGGAGACCCACAGGGCTCCCTCCCTGGCACTCTCAAATTTGGGATGGACAGCGTGCTTGGAACTCCTTCACCTGGCAGAAGAGATGGAGTTTTTGGAGGAGCAGTGTCTTTTGAGTTAATGGCAAGAGCGTGCGGATTGACACAGACTTTCAGCCCTGAACTAACTGGACAGCTGTTTACATGCTCAGCCGGCACACAGAGTGGCAGCTCCTCTTAATTTCTGGTCTCTTCTCATCAACACACTTCTTGGTTTGGCTGTGTTTTTTGCATCTTAAAAGTTCCTGAAGAATGACCTCAGGCGGAAACTAGAGGCTATAAAAATACCCCATTCCCTGGAAGTGGGGGCTAAATATCACCAGAGAAAAAAGAAGCCTAACGTAAGCTTGTCACTTCGTCACCTAAACTTGCAATATTGATTAAAACAATTTTTTTTAAAAAAGATAAAACTAACCTAAACTAAGTCTAAGAAATACCAACTAGATGCTGAAGCAGGGTCAGTCACTTAAAGGATGGTTAACTTATAAATAAACATGTGAAAATTCTTTGCCATTCCCACTGGAGGAGGCGGATATGGGGGAATAATTTTCTTAACAAGTTCACATCATAAGGTGTCTGATTTTTTTCTTTTTCCTGCCATTTCTAAGACAGCCCTTAAAATTAAAAAGAAAGGAGAAATTTGACTGTGCCACAAAAGAGGAAAAACTAGTTGAGACAGAACATTTTTTGCCTGATATTGGTAAGCTTTGGAGAATTTAGAGCTCAAAGTATTCATTATTACTGATGGCAGGTTGATGGCCTAGGAAGAGAGGGAATTTTAGGTTAGAGACATTTTGTGTAACATTGGGGCTGTGCTTAGGCATTAGAAGATAAGGCAGACAATGAATTGCAACAGGAGGAACCGCCCTGTAAGATGACCTTGGCTCTGGTTGGCTCCCTTTCCTCCTCCCAGCTACCCTCAGATGACAGGGAGCAGATAAGATATGTTTTGTGTCTTCCAATCACCTGCCCTCATGTTTAGGCAGCAGAAAGGCTTGAGCTATAAACACAACTCTGCCACCTACCATGAACGTGGAATCTAGAATATTCTAGTTCTTCCTTGATGGTTTTCCACCACCTTTAAGACCCCTAATGATTATTTCTAGAACCTACCACAATACCTGGCCACAAAGTAGGTGTTCAATCCATGTTTGATGAATTGATTCAAATTTAAAGAAGAATTTGGGGGAAAAGTCAGAGTGAAAAATAAGGGGTGTTTCACTATTTCACCACCTCTGGGGTCCTATCCCTATTGGTGAGGGCCTTAGATGAAAGGGCTCAAGCCATTTTCATTGATGTCTTTAGGTTGGTTCCCAGGCTCTTTGGCTGGGTCAGGGATCCAGTGGAGCATTAAAAAAGGGGCCATTTTTTTTTTTCTGAAGTCTTTCTGCATTAGTAACAATCATGGTTGAGTGGAAGTTACACGCTTAGAGAAAATTATTCTGATCTTGTTTTCCAGAGCAGAGGTGTTTCCCCTCAGATCCCAGTTTTACTCGATCAGAAAAAACCAGAGCTGTCTTTCCTGCAGCAACACCATTTCGTTTGGTGACAGGAAGTCCTGTGATTTTTCTCACCAAATTCCCTGAGGATGCCACCTTTCAGCTACAAACACTTAGACTATTTCTGCTCTCCCCATGCAATCTAGGGTTGCTAAGAAGTTCAGTACTTTGTTCTCTGCTTCCTACCTTGCCCCAACCCCCCAAGTTCTTACCCAACTGCCTACAACTGGGACCAGTCTCTGAGACAGAGCAGAAATAATGTGGGAATTGTGGTTAAGGTTCAACACATATATCGTTATGGGAATAAGCATAAAAGCAAAGCCCTTGTTACTACAAGAAGGGTGGTGGGAAATCATTTCTTATCCATCATGGGTGGTGGTATGGGTAATGAGTAAGCACAGGCTATTAAAAAATTTTTTTTTGTGAAGCTAAATTATTTATTGGGAATTATCATGGCTATGTTAAAAGAGCCACATGGAGGCTGCCCAAGGAAAGCAGTATAATAATAATGGGCAATTCATTATATCTGGTTTTAATGTTTAAAAATATCATATCCAAAGGACAATTAGAATGCATTTGCTTTGAACTACATTTAGTTGAGCATCTCTTATGGGGAAAGTAGCATCCATGTAAAAATTAGAAAAGTTCTTATAGTATTTACTGCTACTCCTACTACATGTGGTGGTTTTATAGCCTTTTTTTTCCCCAGAGGTTTTAAAACAAAACAAACTCCAGGTTTTCCTGCCTCTTCAAGTGAAATATTGGAGGAAAATTATATAATTTCTTCAAGGCAAAGAAGCACAAAGAAAGGAAGTCAAATGGAATAAGGCCTGATATCCTAACTCCAAACTGACAAGTCAAGCACATGGAATCAAGTGCAGGATTTTCCATTCCATTCATGGGGAAAAGAAGGAAGAGAAAGAGGAAGAGTGGGAAGAGCTCAGAGCGTACAGTGTTGACTCCTTAGGAACCTGGGAACATGGAGCTCTGGGAGGCAGCGACTGCTGCTGCTCCAGTTTTCTCCTGCCACCCTATAGTCCATGGTGAGGTGTTGGAGGAACTGAGTCCAAAAGTGCAGCAGCGTAATGTAGCCTGAAACTAGAAGCAAAAGGGTTTGCTTCCACCCTTTTGATTGATTACAGGACCACTCACTTTGGGGTGCCTCTGTTTTCTTATTCATCACACAGAGCAGTGTTGTGTGGGAAAATCCTTGCCTCACCATAGGGGTTGCCACGAAGGAAAAGGGGACCCAAAGCAGAAGTTGGGAGACCTTGTGCTGGCTGGAAAATGACTGCTTGGCTATCGCCCATGGGAACATGGGCTATCACCTATGGGAACATAACATCTCACAATAAGCTTTCTGCTTCTGTACCCTGGCTTGCATAACTGACCTGTGGGTTGACAGTAAATAGAAGAAAAATAGACCTTTGTGTTCAGACAGAATGAAGAATAGTGTTTAGGGCTTAAAAACCCTGGAACTCTACATTTCGGGGCGGCTTAATTTGGGGCCTGCGTAGCCCTGGCAGACCCGGCTGGCTGCACAAAGGGTGTGTTTCCTATGACTCACTGAGTTCTGCTGGTCCGTGTGTCTATCTGGGGCTGCCGGCTACAACAACCTGAGCTTATGACATTGGGTTCGCAGCACAGCAGATATTTGCGGGGACATCTTCTGAGAGAACTGAGGTTAGTAGCATCATTATTATCGGGGAAATCAGGGGTTGAGATTTTCTCACAAGACAGGAGCCAGGTGGCATTCTGGGGTCTGAGGCCTGGGAATCTGGGCTTGACAAGCCACAATGGCCATTGTCTCGGCCTTGGGATGGTAGCAGCTGCCATTTGTAGTGCGTTTACTTACTTTGGGCTCCTTACATAGCTGTGTCGTTTCGTCATCACCTAGTGGGAACATTATCCCAGTTTAGAGAGGAAAAACTAAGGCCCCGGAGACTGGTTTGCCCGAGGTCACTCAGCCACACGGTGGAAACGTCAGTTTCCTCATCCGTGCAACGCACTGAAAACAGACCTAGAATCCCTTGCCCGCTGGTGTGTTGCAGAGATAGTCGCGAGACGAGTCACGAAAAGGCAGAACACTCTCTTTAAAGCGAGCTTCGCCTTTTCTCAACGTGACCCCGGGTGCCCGAGTCAAGGGCGCTAACGCGCAGGCGCGGGCCGCGCCCGCCCCCCCGGCGCCGGGCGCACAGGCCGCGGGCGCCCTCTGCCGACGCGGGGCGGGAGCGCGCTGCGCGGCGGCGGTCCCAGGCCCGGGGTCCGCCGAGAACGCCGCCAGCCTGTAGAGGGCGCCAGCGGCGCGCGCGCGCGGAGGACCGCCCCCCCCGGGGTCGTTCCTTCCTCAAGCACTTCCTGTTTGATCTCTATGGTTGGTTCGTTTCCGCCCGGAGACGTTCTCAATTGACCATAAACAGAGGGGACGGGCGCCGACCCGGAAGTGGAAGCCGGAGCCCGGCCCGAGTAGCTCCGAAGCCTGCAGTGAGGGGCCCGGGTCGCGGCCGGGGTCGGGTCAGGGGCCGGGGCCGGGGTCGGGGCCGGGGTCGGGGCCAGGGGGCAGCCGCAGCCATGGCGGTGGCCGTGGCCCTGGCGGGAGCCCTGAACGGGACGGAGCTGGGCCCCGCGGAGGAGCTCGCCAAGCTCGAGTATCTGTCCTTGGTGTCGAAGGTGTGCACCGAGCTGGACAATCACCTGGGGATCAACGACAAGGATCTGGGTGAGTGTGGGGAAGTTCCTGCGGCCTCGGGGTTTGGGGGCCGAGGGAAGCGGGAGAGGAGTGGGTTTGAGGAGCCGAGTGGCCGTGCCGAGTGTCTCTGTCACAGAGGCTCGAGTGTCTGGGGCACTTGTTAGCCGTGGGCTCCGCACGAGAAGCCTCCAGGCAGGAGCTGTTCGAAACCACCTCCCAGGGCTGTCAGCGAAACCCCGAGCGGCCATCACTGCGTGCTTCCCCTCCTCTCCCCGCACCCCCCTCCTTCCCCCTCCTTCCCCCTCCTTCCCCCTCCCCGCCCAGCCCCAGGTCATGAAACAAACAGCGTTAGCAACAGCCGCAGCGGTCACAGTGATGACAATAACGGTAGACGTTATTCTTGCACCGGCTGCTTGTCAAGTAACCTTCATCAGCATGCCATGTGGGATATTTGGGGGCGGCCTGCCCTGGGCCCAATTCGGTACCTACTTGTGAGGGTTGTTGTGAGGGTCATGGGTTAACCCACTTAGCATCGTGAGCGTCCTGTAGGAGCTGGTCATAAAGTCGTGACCACCGGCGTTGTTAGTAACTTGTTATGCATAAGCTGTGTCCATGTAGCCTGATGGCATCTGGCTTTCACGTATTGTCACCAAAAAGGTAAAAGCACATTCCACCATGGAAATGGTCTGGTAGTATTAGTTTATAAGTTAGTCATTCAGATCACCCATGTTATATTTGTTAGGATTAAGATCTGCATGAAATCATTCCAATTTTCTTGTGGGACTCACAGGTTGAGGTGCTTTACCTCGGCCCGTCGTAAAATGCACTTCTCAAAGTCTGTTCATAAAATAGCTCTAATATTAGAAATCTCAAGAACCAGGCAGTTTTGCAGAGAAAAATTGGAGGAGGAGCAAGTGAGTCTTTCATCCACTTGGACATGGTACCATCCAGCAGCTGCTTGACCCTTATATAAGGATTGTGTTTGCCTTTCCAGAAACTAGAAAGCTTCCTATGTGTGTGTCATTTGTGTATGTGTATGTGTGTGCATGGACTCATGCTTTTGGACATTGTTACCTCTAGAGTTTATATGGCAGTCTGCACAGCTAGTAGTTTCATGAGAAGCAAGTACGATGATATGAGACAAGGGGGTCTTCCTTTAAATATGCTCAAGGGCCTGGTGGGCAGTTTTGTAGTAATATCATTTTTCATTTATAAAAATTAACTAGAACATACATGGATAATCTTGGTAGTCTAAATTCTCTTTATTCTTACTGGATGGTGGACTCTGGTTTTTATGACTGTTGGGTAGTGTAAATAGTTTTGTTTTTAGCATATATGAAATTCATCTTTTGCTTAAGTCTTCCTTCTTGTTTTAATCTCTTTTCTCATTTGCAGCTGAATTTGTGATCAGTCTTGCTGAGAAAAATACCACCTTTGACACTTTTAAGGCTTCTCTGGTCAAAAATGGTGCAGAATTCACGGTATGTATATCAGGAGACCCCTTTTTTATTTTAATGTCACTATTGAATTTAAATTTTAGTAGAAGTTAATGTAGGGTTTTAAACAGAGAAAAGAGATAATTTGTACATCACTCAAATGCACCAATAATTATAATCTTCTGATGCCACTAAGCAGTGGTATTGTAACTGGATTTCCTATGACACCTTTCTAGGAAAATGGGGCAGGTAGGCCTAACCACCCTTCTCTAGGGGTCATCCCTTTTCTTAGTGTTTTTAAGCACTGATTCAGGAGCCCATAATTTTTGTTCTGTTTCTTTTCAAAGGATTCGCTTGTAAGTAACTTGCTGCGTCTCATACAAACCATGCGGCCTCCAGCAAAGCCTTCTACTAGCAAAGGTGAGCAGAGCTTCTAGCTGAGCTTAGTTTCCAGAATGGTTCGATTGTGAGCAGTCTGTAAATTGTGTTCTTTTCCCTTGTAGCAGCTGATGAATAAGTATATGTTCTAGTAAAAAAATTCAAATGACGTAAAATTAAGATTATAAGAATTATAAGATATAACCAATCAAATGAATACTGATGTACCACTCCCCCATGTGCAGATAGTTTGTGAGGGTTTTATAATCAGTTTTTTTCAGAAAATTGAGTTATGTTTATATTAACATATATGAGTAACGTAGAAAACTACAGTGTTATGTTTTTAGTTTGATGCAAATCTAATGTTGAAGTTAAGAATATTAAATGTATCTTTTTCAATTGTTAACTGTTAAGAATATTAAACGTATCTTTTTAAATTGTTAACTGTTAAGAATATTAAATGAATCTTTTTTTTTTTTAATTCCTTCATGCTATTTAACGAAACAAGATCCGATTGTTAAACCCAAAACTGAAAAAGAAAAACTGAAGGAACTCTTCCCAGTCCTTTGCCAACCAGACAACCCTTCTGTTCGGGTACTGATACTATCATGAGAATGTCTTCTATAACTGCATGTTCCCCCGACCCCTGCCTCTTTTCTTTTTCTCATTCGTTATTAATTTTAAGTTTACTTCATTGTAAGATATTTTTCAAAGTGAAAGTGTCTGATCACCTTCTGGGCACATACTATGTATAAAATAGTGTTAAAAGGTTTAGAGAATGAAATCTGAGGGAAATGAGACTGGGAATTGTGGAAAGCAGTGGCTAGGGATATGAAATGGGTATGAAATAACTTAAGGTTCTGAAACAGATGCCTGATATATGAAATTAGATATTTTTTGTTCCATTAATGTGTTAGAATGTCTAATTTTTGAAATGTTTTGATTTTAAAATTTTCATCTTAGCAAGAATTTATTGAATACCTACTATGTGCCAAGCACTGTTCTAAGTACCAAGGATATGGCAGTGAACAAAACAGACCAGTTTCTGTCCTCTTGGGTGTTACATCCTAGTATTGGGATGGGGTAGGAAATAAACGTGTAAACTCCTCTAGTGGGAAGCAGACAGACAATAGACAAGTAAATGTATAATATGGCTGGTAACTGTAAGAATTATGGAAAATAAAGCAGGTGAAAAGGGTAAAGAGTGTGCAGAAGGGTAGTTGGTTTTTAAAAATTTTAGTATCTGTTTCCTATTTATAATCATTAGTTTCATGATTTCACAGAAGGGGTGATATCTAATTTTCTTCCATAGCTTTGCATTAAGAATAAAGGGGATTTGCCTAATGCAAAATGACTTCCAAGAGCCTTTGCTTACTCCTCTGTCTCTATCTTAAATTGTGTTGGAAATCTGTACTCTCTTTTTCTTCCTTCACCTTCATGGTCAGTGGTATAGGGGCTGTCAGATTTGTAGTACCTGAAGTACAGATTCTTGAGTGATTTCTTCTCCCTCCTCCTAACTTTGCTGGCCTCTGACCCTGTAGACCATGCTGGACGAGGATGATGTGAAAGTTGCTGTGGATGTCCTAAAAGAACTGGAGGCCTTGATGCCCAGTGCAGCAGGCCAGGAGAAACAAAGAGACTCTGAGCACCGGTTTGTCCTTGTTCTACCCTCTGGAAGTTAGGATACTATGACGGTTGAATTTTGGGGACCAGCCAAGCAAAATTTTGGGCAGGTTTATTGAATCTGGACTGGCCATGTTCCATATTGCTACATCTGTTTTTATTGCTCCCTGTCAAGAGTCTGCAACAAATGCTAAGATGTTCAGAGGATAGAAGTCTGGGCTCAAAGAGGCTGAACATGTTTATGGCCTCATCCTTTGTTGGCTTGTTGTGATGTCATAATTATTGAAACTAATTCAGTTTAATGCTAAGAAGGCACCTACCATGTACATGACACTGTGCTGGGTGCTTGGGGATGCAGAGATGGAAGTGGGCTGGTTTATTTTTCAAACAGGTGTTTATTAATTTGTTAGGGACAAGTCAAAGAAGAAGAAGCGGAGCCGGAGCCGGGATCGAGAGCGAGAGCGAGACCGTGACCGTGACCGTGACCGTGACCGTGACAGAGAGCGAGACCGTGATAGAGACAGAGACCACAAACGGAGACACCGGTCCCGCTCTAGGACCCGGGAGAGGATTAAAGGGAAGTCTAGATATCGGTCCAGGAGTAGAAGTCAGAGTCCCCCAAAAGACCGGAAAGAGCGAGACAAGTATGGAGAGAGGAATCTGGATAGATGGCGGGATAAGCATGTGGACCGCCCTCCCCCGGAAGAACCCGCCATTGGGGACATTTACAATGGCAAAGTTACCAGCATCATGCAGTTTGGTTGCTTTGTGCAGCTGGAAGGACTGAGGTAATGGCTGGTGCTCTTCGTTCACACCAGTGATGGGCAGGGTTTCTTTTATCACTGGGATTTTCACGTTCTAAAAAGTTATTATGATTAGTGACACTTTAATTAAATCAGCCATATCAGGTTGTTAGATATTAACTCTTTGAAATGTCATAGAGCCATTTATTTCTTCCTCTGCCTTTAAGAGCTCTGCCCTTTTGCGGGTAGAGACAGATGAGAACCTTCATGTCTTACTCCCCTCCCCCATGTATTTTTTTGGGAGGGTGGTAATACTGTATTGTTTGACAACCTTGGTACTTTCTTCTTGAGTTTAAGACCATTTTTGTTTGTTTAGTTCCAACAAGGGTAGAAATCTGTTGGGGAAAAGGTATTTTGGGCATGCTCCAGATGTACCCAACTCTTCCTCAGGAAGCGGTGGGAAGGCCTGGTGCACATCTCTGAGCTCCGGAGGGAAGGCCGTGTGGCCAATGTGGCTGATGTGGTGAGCAAAGGCCAAAGGGTCAAGGTCAAAGTGCTGTCCTTCACTGGGACCAAGACCAGTCTGAGCATGAAGGTAGGTGAGACATCCAGTCTATTTCCACATCTGATGGCCAAGGAAACATAAGAGGACAGTAAGTGAGCTAGCTTTATTGTGTTCGTGCCTTAGGATGTAGATCAAGAGACTGGAGAAGATCTAAACCCAAATCGACGACGAAATCTTGTTGGGGAGACTAATGAGGAGACCTCAATGAGGAATCCAGACAGACCCACTCACCTGTCCCTTGTCAGCGCCCCTGAAGTAGAAGATGACTCGCTGGAGCGCAAGCGCCTTACCCGCATCTCTGACCCAGAGAAGTGGGAGATCAAACAGGTTGGGGTCATTTGCTTTTATGGACACATAGTCAGTCATTCAGTGTGTAGCATAGTGGTTAAGAGGGTGGGCCCTGGTGCATGCTGGCCTTTGGTGACTTCTGGGTAATTACTAGTTGTATGATCCTGGGCCACATTACTCTACCTGTTTGTGCCTCAGTGCATTCCTCTGTAATCCAGGGCTGGTGGTGGCCTTGTGGGAACTAAATGAATTTGTAGTTGTGAAGCTCTTGGATTAGTGGCTGCATTTGGTAATGCTGTGTAAATATTTGTTCTTGTTTCCATCATTCATCAGTAAACATCAGAGCCATCGTATGCTGGGCACTGTGTAGATGCTAGGGCTACAAAGACAGTGCATCATGATTACTGCCCTTGAGGAGCTCTCAAGTCCAGTGGAGGAGACAGATCAAAACAGATAGTTGTGAAGGTTTACATATTACATAATAAAGCAAGTGCAGAGTGCTGTGGAATCAAGGGAAGGAGCAGATTGCTCTTCCTGGGGAAGAGAGCCTTGAGCCATGCTTTTGGGCATCACGTTGTCTTGCCTCCCAGGGCTGGGATATATGATGTTTGAGACCCTACAGTTCTGAGCCGGAGGAGGAGAAAACCTTGGTTTTCTACATGAAACCTTTGTTTTAGCTCTCTTTCATGAAAGGAGAGTTTTGATTCTAGCAAGTTAAAAGTGCTGCCTTCTGTCCTTTGGCTAGATGATTGCTGCCAACGTCCTTTCCAAAGAAGAGTTTCCAGACTTTGATGAAGAGACTGGCATTCTCCCTAAAGTGGATGATGAAGAAGGTAACCAGCCTCTAGGATCAATCAGGATAAGGGATTGAGAGGACTTTTGGCAAGCAGAGCCATTGGACTGGGCTGTTTATTTGTAGTTTAATCCAGTGGTTATGAATCATCTCTTCTTGGGTCTCACCACACAAGAACAAGGGTCCCTCCATGATAGAAGCAAAAAGTTTGGCAAACATTTATACATTGTTATACTTGTTGCTTATAATAAGGTTTTAGAATAGAAAAAGTTATAATTGTATTTTGTGGAGTAAATTTAATCTTACATTCTTAGATTACCTGCAAATTTCCCCAGAAACAACTTTTAACTCAGTCCATTAACAATTTTTAAAAATTTTGTAAATACTATAATGGGACACATATAATTTATATAGCAGTAATAAATGAATGTACTAAATAAACATCTATGCACCTGCCACCCAGCTTACGTAGAGCTTTACCAGCAGCTTTGAAGACCCTATATCCCCTCTCTGATTAGATCTTTCTCCCTCCTCTTCTGGGTAACCACCATTCTAAATTTTGTATTAATCATTTCCTCACTTTTCTTTAGTGTTTTACCATCTCTATATCTGTCCCTAAGCATTATACCATTTAGTTTGTTTTTGAACTTAATTTTTTTGATTCATCATTCTTTTAATATTTATCTTTGTAGATTTATTTCATTTGTTTTCACTGCTGCAGAGTGTTGCTGTAGATAAATTTACCATAATTTATCCATTTTATTTTTGACGGGCATATGGGCTGTGTCTTTTTTTGTTTACCTTTGTGAATAATACTATTATAAAACTTCTATATTTGCTTCTTAATGCACATGTGCAAGACTTTTTCCTGTATATGTAGGAGAAGAGCTACTGGGTAGTAGGAAATGTGCATGTTCAGCTTTACCAGGCAGTCCAGATTGTTTTCTAAAGTTTTTGTGCCAATTTACATTTTTACTGTAAGTGTGAGTTCCTGATGCTTCACGTTCTTGCCATCATTTGGTATTATCCCATTGTCTAACATATTTTTTTTTCTTTGTCAATTTGTTAAGAGTTGCTCTATAATGAAGTTGGATGGCAAATGTCTTAGTACCATCTAGAATATCAGAAGAACATTCTTTCATAGGCTTAATTTCTTTTGAAAGTAGCTCTGATCAGTTCTTGGGCTGGAGCAGAAATGCACTAGAAATGGCTGGAGAGCAGGGGGAACAGTCACCTGGGCTATTGTTTCACTTGCATCGCTGTCTTTTTGACCTCGGGAGCCAACTGTAATAAAGACTGCTGGTGCCCATCGGAATTAATTATTTTGGTGAAATGATTCGTCATTTCTCTCTTTTGTTTTTGGCTAATTCTTCTTTTTGGGGGACTTTTAGATGAGGACCTTGAGATCGAACTGGTTGAGGAAGAGCCTCCATTCCTGAGAGGGCATACCAAGCAAAGCATGGACATGAGCCCTATTAAAATTGTTAAGGTAAGAAATGCTGGGACTCTAACCTGGATGTGTCAAGTGAGTTCTTAACGTAATAGTTCAGTTTTTCAGAGCAGGTTATTAGATCTGTATAAGCAGAACTTGGGCCGCAGGAGGTAGTATTGACTGTTTTTGTTTTAAAGGGACATTGACTTGGCTTCGTTCCTTTTGCATTTTAATTTTTCTGGTCTCATTTTACTGTGTTTTTGGAGGAAGCAGAGATAAATACATGTGCTTGATCTACTAACCTTGCTTTTGCCCAGGCCTTAGGGCTTGAATCAGTCCTTTGAAGTTTCAAAGGCAATTTTGAAGGGTTCAATTGCTGCTGGCCTCTAACAGAAAATGATAGTGTTGCTTGTTGTGGAGGGCAGAGCTGTGAGGAGAAGAATCACAGTTATGATAAAATTTCAAGTTTGATAAAGGATTATCTTAAAGGTCTCTCAGTCCAGCCACCCATTCAGAGTTTATAATCCACCCTTGTCTTCTCACATCTGCCTGACATTGTTGGTGACGGGATTTGCCAGCCTGTAAGGAGACACATTCCTTCTTCTATTAGATCTGATCACTAGTTCTTTAGGTGGAGCTGAAATCTGTTTTACCAAGGTGTCCATACTGGTCTTTATTTTAGTTCTTGGAACCATATAAAGGAAATTTTATTCTTTTCTTTTGTCTTATTTCTCTTGGGGTTCTCATCTTCAAGCCAACATCCCAAATTCTTTCAGTGTTTTATCACTGTCCTCTTTTATTTTCTCTGAATTTGCTATAATTTATCCATTTTTTTCATGTAGTCTGGTATGTTGATAAGAACTTTCTTCTAGGTAGGTCTCATTCTTTAGATTCAAGTGGCTTGACATCTATATTTTATTTCTTGGACATTTAATGAATGCTAAGATTCCATTCTGATTTTGCTTTTTCTTCTGTTACACTAGAACCCAGATGGCTCCCTCTCCCAAGCAGCAATGATGCAGAGTGCCTTGGCTAAAGAGAGACGGGAACTCAAGCAGGCCCAACGGGAAGCTGAGATGGATTCTATACCCATGGGACTCAATAAACACTGGGTTGATCCTCTGCCTGATGGTAGGAGCCTGGGATGGGGGGTTTGGACTTTTCAAAAAAAATCTGAGTCTTTAAGTACATAGGGAGGGGACACTGCCAGCACATAGTGAAGATTTAGCCTTTGGCTTTAGTGATTTTTTTTCCCCTTCAGCTAAACCATGCTTTCATTTTATTTTTAAAACAAGTGTTTAAAACCAAATATGTTTTAGTAACCCTTCTCAGATGATTAGATTGGCTGAGTTTTCCTTCTGAATAACTTAAAAAATTTTATTCTAAAAATAATACAGCTTTGAAACTTCCGTTTTTATATAATTCTTTGTACAGTAAATATTAACTAACTGTTGAATGTAGTCATAACAAGTATTTATTAATTTATGTTAGGTAGCTGAAGATATAGTTGTAAATTAGACATGATCCTTGCCTTTATGAGGCTTACAGTTTAGTGGGGAAAACTGATATTAATCAAATAATTACCAAGTAACTGGCTAAATCATGAAGAAGTCTTGTAGTTGGCTATGGTGAGTCACTTCCCTGAGAAGATTGAGAACTGAAGGATAAATAGGATTTAGCCTGTCAAAGGGGATGGGGCAGGGGTTGGGGAGTTTATTCTAGGTTGAGGAATAGCTTGTGCTGGGATCGTAAGGTAGGAAAGAAGACTTGTGTGCCTGCAGTACAGACAATGATGGGTGGAGTCATGGGAGATGAAGGGTGGTAGGTCAGGACTTTGTAGATGGCATAGGCATTAAGGCTCAATTCTAAAGTTCACTGAGAAATGTTACAAAGTTCTAAGCAGGGGACTTGCATGATCAGAGTTGCGTTTCCAAAGGAATTTGAGGGCGCCCTGCAGTGGATCGGATGGGGCAGGAGTAGCCACATGAGATGAATTAAGAGGCTTTTGTAATATTGCAGAGGGGAAAGGATGGTGCCCTTAACACAAAACAGAAAGAAGGGATATACTAGAAGATGTGATTTGTCGAATATGGAGGAGAGCGGGTAGCTTGAAGACAATACTAAGTTTCTTGATTTCGTTACAGCTGAAGGCAGGCAGATTGCTGCCAATATGAGGGGTATTGGGATGATGCCCAATGACATTCCTGAGTGGAAGAAGCATGCCTTTGGGGGCAACAAAGCTTCTTATGGAAAGAAGACTCAGATGTCAATCATTGAGCAGAGAGAGAGCCTGCCCATCTACAAACTGAAGGAGCAGCTGGTCCAGGTGAGAAGCCCCTTTATGAAGTATTGGGGATTGGGGAGTAGGGACATTTCTAAGAGAAGGATGACATGTTTTGATTGAAATTAGCTGGATAGGTATGTGTACATTCGAAGTAGCTTTTTTGAAAGGAATAGGAAAAAACATTTAAAGTTTAAAAAAATATATTTACTAGTCTACACAATTTTGTACATCCTATACGGAGATAAATCTTTTTGAATGGGAAGATCTCGGAGCAGTTTCAGGTGGGCGGAATATTGTGTTGTACAGATCAACAGCTCTGGTCAATAAGAAAAATGAGGATGCTTGGCCATTAATCTCATATAGGCAAGGCTTTGCCTCAAGTACTTATTACCATTTTCTGGAGATCTGATTTTTAAGACCATCAGATTTCCCGAGGCAACTGATTTCCTGGTTTCCAGTGAATCCTTTCAATAAAATCTTATATGTACACAAGCAAGTATTAATATGTATGTGTACACACACACAGGCATTAAATGTTTTGTATGTATGGTGTGTTTCTCGATGGTACCATGCATCTTGCTTTTTCCTCTTAATTGTGTAGCTCAGAGGTTGTGTCTTTTTTTGTTTTTCTTTCTTTTTTTTTTTTTTGGTGCTTACTGTGTAGATATTCTCTGGTTTATTTGACTAGTCCGGTGTTAGTAGACATATAGGCTGATGGCAATCCTTTGCTTTTATGAACAGTGTAGTAATGAGATGACTGTTGGGGTAAGGCACTGGAGATTTGGGAGCGATAGTAGGAACACTTTATATACCTTTTTATGACAGTCGAATTCTTTAACCATGTACATGTAATACTTTAAAAAATTATATATGTACATCAGGGATATCTAGGTGATAGTTTATACTTTCGGCATCTTTTTTATGTTTTTATGAATTTAAGAAAACCAGTAAACTAAAAATAAATTTGAGTCAGTTAAAAAAAGAATACCCATAAAATTTAAAGTTTTTAATTTTAGTTATAGATGCAATTAAAATAAGAGCATCGCCCATATTAAAAATCAATAGTATATTTTTCTTCATGATTAAAAAGAATTTAAACTCTGGTTATAATTTTATCACATGTATATTATTTTGTCCCTTTTTTTCCTTTAGTTTTAGAATGTAAACAGTTATTTTACCCCAGAGTAATGTATGTCCAATTTCAATGACAGTATTTGCATTCTGTTGCTTTCAGGCTGTCCATGACAATCAGATCCTGATTGTTATCGGGGAGACAGGATCCGGGAAAACAACGCAGATCACCCAGTATCTGGCGGAGGCGGGCTACACTTCCAGGGGCAAGATTGGTTGTACGCAGCCCAGAAGAGTGGCAGCCATGTCAGTGGCCAAAAGGGTGTCAGAGGAGTTTGGCTGTTGCTTAGGTCAGGAGGTAAGTAAGTAGTGAAACTGTTTTGGAAATACCTGAAGAAAGGTAAAGAGGCTCAGAGCTTTATCTATTAAGTAGGAATAATGCTACCTTTTTTCAGATTTCTCCTAAGGGGGAGAGGATTTCATTGTCATCACTGATCTATTCAGAATCAAGTCCAAGGTTGATTTTACAATGAGGAAATCATTGTACATCTTCGTCAAATTCTTATCTATTAAGAGTAACAGTCAGACTGGGCTGAAATCTTGCCTGGTGATTGCACTACAGAGAGGTTTGTGTCCAAGATTTTCAGCTTCTGTTTTGTTTTAGGTGGGCTATACCATTCGATTTGAGGACTGCACCAGCCCCGAAACAGTTATCAAGTACATGACAGACGGGATGTTGCTCCGAGAGTGCCTGATTGACCCTGACCTCACTCAGTATGCAATCATCATGTTGGATGAGGCACACGAGAGGACAATTCACACTGACGTGCTCTTTGGATTGTTGAAAAAGGTAACTGGGTTTTCTCTGGTGTCCTTTCTAGCAGTTGGGAATAGAATTCTGGGAATTGGATTTGAGTACCTCTCTTTCCTTTTGGGTAGTCCTTTTTAGTAAGCCACATCACATTTCCCTTTAGACAGTTCAGAAACGGCAGGACATGAAGCTGATTGTCACCTCAGCCACCTTGGATGCAGTGAAGTTTTCTCAGTACTTCTACGAAGCTCCCATCTTCACCATTCCTGGTCGAACATATCCGGTGGAAATACTGTACACAAAAGAACCTGAGACAGATTATCTGGATGCCAGCTTGATCACTGTCATGCAGATCCATTTAACAGAACCACCAGGTAGGGGGAAAGAGCATTTTTTCCTCTTAGACCATAAATCCTAATGTGGGTGTCTTTTCCACTTATCTTTTTAAAAAATGAATTTTAAATAAGTCTCAGGCTTCCATGTTTGAAATGGTGGTGGTGAAGATATAAATAATGGTGTGCAGTGTTTAAATGTACCTATTTAAACACAGACACAAATTATAAGTAAATAAATAAAAAGAAGCAGAATAAACACAGAGGGATGAAAACCTTTTGATTTATTAGAAGTCAGAATTTGAGTGTATTTCCTGTCATTTGGAGTTCTGTTAATGTCACTATTGCCTTTGGATAGGACATACAGAGAAAGTAAATTAGTGCTCCTGTTCTCTTAGGTGACATCCTGGTCTTTCTGACTGGTCAGGAAGAGATCGATACTGCTTGTGAGATCCTGTATGAAAGAATGAAATCCCTGGGACCTGATGTTCCAGAGCTGATCATCCTCCCTGTATACTCTGCTCTGCCCAGTGAGATGCAGACCCGAATCTTTGACCCAGCTCCACCCGGCAGCAGAAAGGTAACCCTGGGCAGAAATGAATCTCCCTTGTCCTCTGAAACCATGTGGTGTGTGCAGCTGGCCCTAAAGGGGATTGTTTAGATGTGTGCAAGTCTTGTTTGTTATGTTTTAGAGACTAATCCAGCCAGTTTGTTAAGGAATGAAGATTTTGAATGTGATTCCTGCTCCTCTTTTTTTTCCCCTTCATTTAACAAATATTTTCTGAGCATCCTTCAGGCTTTGGGGGTAGACCAGGGCTTAAATCTGAGGACAGGCCTTTCTTTATCTTCTTTCTTTTTTCTTTTTTCTTTTTTTAGGTTAGGCAACCCTTGGTTGACCTCACAGATTGCAAGGACCTTGTCAGCTTACAATCCATTATCTACCTATCTATCTATCTATCTATCTATCTATCTATCTATCTATCTGTATATATATATTTATTTATTTATTTGTTTATTTGTTTATTTATTTTAATTTTCAAAATTTTTTACGCCTATAGCAGCTGGTCTTTCTAGGTGGTCTCCCATCCAAGTGCTAACCAGGCCCGACCCTGCTTAGCTTCTGAGATCCGATGGGATCAGGCTTGTTCAGGCATGGCTGTAGATGACAGGCCTTTCTTTAGTGTAGAGCATGTACCAGTAGGCAGGCCTTTAGCATGTAGTGTGAAAGTGCTACTGATGCTCTGGATACCCAAGGAGGAGCACCCAATCAGTGTTCTTAGAGAAAGTAAGGATCTAAGCTAGTCTTGAGGAACACAGAATGTTCATCTAAGTGAGAATGGCAGGACACCCATTCAAGTAGACACAATAGCCTGTGGTAGCCTAGGGGCGAGCCACTGTGGCCATTTTAGGGAGCTGCGTTGTTCCAGTAGCTGGAACTGACTGTGTCTGAGACAGTAGGAAAGGAGATGGATGGATTTTTTAAATAACAGATTTATTGACATATAATTTATGTACTATACAATTCATTCCTTTAAAGTGTACAATTCAGTGGTTTTTAGTCTATTCACAGATTGTGTAACCATGAATTACTATTATTAATAGTTAATTAATCATTAACCATTAATTACTATAATTAATTTTAGAACAATTTCACCATCCCAAAAGAAATCCCAGGCACTTAGCAATCACCCCCATTCACCCCTCTGCTCATCCCCTGGGAACCACTAATCTACTTTCTATGGATTTGCCTATTCTGGATATTTTATGTAAATGAGATCATATAATATGTGGTCCTTGGTAACTAGGTTTTTTTACTTAGCATGTTTTCAAGGTTCATCCATGTTGTAGCATGTCTAAGTACTTCATTTTTTTATTGCTGAATAATATTCTATTGTAGATTATTATCCTTCATCTAAAATGTGGATATACCACATTTTGTTTATCTATTCATCAGTTGATGGACCTTTTGGTTATTTCCACATTTTAATTGTTATGAATAATGCTGCCTTGAACATTTGCTTTCAAGTTATGTAGACATATGTTTTCATTTCCCTAGGAATGGAAGACAGGTAGATTTGAATAACATTAAGAGTTAGAATAGACAAGACATAGTGGGTGCCTGGTAATGTGAGGGAGAAGGGCAGGGGAGAAGTCAGGAATGAATCCCAGGTTTCTGGCTTGGGCAGCTGGGTGGAAGATGGTGCCAAGGAGGGAAACACGGAGGAGGAACAGGTCATGGGGAAGGAAGGTGATTCGTCTCTGTTGTGTTCCTAGTGATTGGGCTTCTTCCTGAGAGGGCTTCTGCAGCTCTGTGGCAGGTAGAAGCCTCTCAGGGCTGGTCAGGGTCTAGCATGATGCTAGATGTTCTGGTGCCTGCTTGCAATTATTTTCCCAAGCAATTGTATTTTATTAGCTGAACCTGTGGGTGGAAGAACAGTGGCAGTGCCAAGCTGAGACCAATAATCTCCTAGATCACGTATACTCCTGCATACACACAAACCGTGAAATTCCTCTGCTGCCTTGTGGTTCATTTTATGATTAGAAGGAAAAAAAAGCTCCCCCTTGTTCTATATACACAAACAGCCCATTTTGTAGTCCAGATGTCCCTGTGGAGGAAGAAAAATCTCATTTTGCACTGGCACATGTGATGCCAGGAAGTCTCTGCTTTCCCAGGGTGCCAGAAAATTAAAATCGTAGTAATCAACATTGGATCTAGAAAATGGATATGTGGCTATTTGCACCAAAGGAAATTGGATTTGATTGGCCTTTGCTTTTTCCTCTTCTCTTTCTCTTCTCAGGTACCACCCCCTTCCCAAGCTCACCCTTAAGACGAAAACATCTCTCCTTCCCCCCGTTTGAGGCTGAACTGAGTATTAAGTGCTTTCTGTCTAGAGGAGATAACAGCATACTTCTCCAGATATCTGAGTTCAGAAGTCCTTTTTCACACCCTGGGGCTGAACCTGAGCCGTTCAATCCAGCTCTGTCCCTGTCACCTGCAGGTCGTGATTGCCACCAACATTGCAGAGACATCACTGACCATTGATGGCATCTATTATGTGGTGGACCCTGGATTTGTGAAGCAGAAAGTTTACAATTCCAAGACAGGGATCGACCAGCTGGTGGTGACTCCTATTTCTCAGGTAATGGTGGCTTCTATCCGTAGCTTTTCTGAAAATCCTAGTTAGGGCCTTTCTTCATAAAAGTGTTTTATGTTTTTGTATTTTGAACTTTATTATTTTCAAAGATGAACTTTTAAAATACTAAGCGAGATAAGAAGATTTTGTGTTTTTAATCTTTAGAATAGTGTTTCAACATTAAAAACCCCATAAAATTTGAATTTAAAAAAAAAGTTTGAATCTTAGCACCATAGATTATCTAATATAGATGGTAAGAACATATTTTTTAAGTACCGTACTTAGCCATAGATATGTGAGATAGTAATAATTCATAAAATGATGATGTTCTTTTTGGTCTTTATAGAATAATTTTCTGCCTAAATTATATTTAAAAATGAATAACCCGATCATCCTTTTTGAGGGCAGTTGGACACAGTGTATCCAAAATTTAAAAGATCATCTCTTTAACCTATCAGTTCCAGTATATCTGAAAGTTAGAAATGATTGAATACATATCTAAAGGTGATGGCAAAGGATGTTCACTAAAGCACTGTCTAGATTAGAGGAAACCTGGAAAAGTTTTAAATGAGCTCCAAAAGGGAAGCAGTTTAATAAAATATGGTAAATGTATGCCACAGAATGTTATGTAGCGTTAACATGGTGGTGTAAATCTGTATTTAATGATATAAGCATACGACTGCACTATGTTATTTGAAAAAAGTGAGCTACAAAATAGCAGGAATAATATCCAATTTTTGTTTAAAAATAGATGGTGTGCACTTGTGCACAGTATATGTGAACCAGCCTGAGACTTGCAAGCATGTAGTTGAAATGTTCGTTGAGGTTGTTTCTCAGTGGTGCTTCTGGTTGCTGTGCTGTTGAATGAAGTGCACTTTTTTATTTATACTTTTATATATTGTCTTAATATTTTATGAGAGGTATGGATTAGTTTCATAATCTATAAAAGCCATCAGGCTGTTTTCATTTTGAAAATTAATAATAGCTAACGCTTGCAGGGTACTCACCAAGTGCTGCCAGGCACTAACCTAGGTACTTTCACTTACCTGAACTCATCACAGTCTTGCGTCGATCCTTTGTGGTAGATATTATTATCCTCATTTCACAGATGAGACTGAGGCAGGAGGGTTAAATGGCTTGCCTAAGGTCATACAGCTAGTGGAGCTAGCGTTTGAACCTGGGCAGCCTGGCTCCAGCGTGTGTACTCTACCACTACCCAAGGTGGTGCAAATAGCTCACAAAGATTGAGAAATTAGACTTGCCCTTTCTGTTTAGAGAGAGGCATCTGTAGAATGCTGTGGAGTCCCACAGTGTATGACCATTGCCTGTCTTTGTGTAGTTAATGACCTTTCATACTACGTTCCTTTGGTTTGAAGCTGGCAGAGGAATTTTAAATCCTGATACTATTTGTAACACAGATGGTTTTATAAAAAAAAAAATGGCCCTCCAGATTGTTCTTGACTTTTTCCTAGCAGCCTATGGCTAAATGATAACATTTTATTATTATTATTACTATTTATTATTTATGCTTATAGCCACTGGTCTTCCTAGGTGATCTCCCATCCAAGTACTAACCAGGCCCAACCCTGCTTAGCTTCTGAAATCAGACATCGGACTTGTTCAGGGTGGCATGAGTGTAGACCATGGACCAGGGCTCCACTGGGGCACGAACCCAGGACCTTCTGTGTGTAAAGCAGACATGCTTACTGCTACACTATAGAACCATGTCCTTTTTTTTTTTTTTAATTTCAAAAATTAGTGCTCCTCTCCCCTAAGTATAGGAGTAGTATTACATTATTTTTATTTAAGTATTTAATTTTCCTGGTTATTAAGGTTATAAGTGTTCAATATTGGATATTTGTTAAAGAAAATAGAGCCCATCAGCAAGCCTACTGTCAGAGTTAGCCATAGTTAACATTTTAGGATATTTGTCCCTAGTTTTTTTTTTTCCTTCTGGTAGTTTATATTATACATGCATAAAGATTTTTTTTGTTGTTGTTTTTTTACAAAATCAATATTATGTTGTAACTTGCTTCTTCACCTCTGTGAATGAACATTTCTTTTTGACCTTGAGCATCTCAAACCTGATTTTTAAAGTGACGGCAGTCATCATTGGTATATTAACATTACATTTATTTTGTTCACTTACATTTTTGATCATAACCGGGGGCAGTATTTTGTCATCTTGTTTTATTCTTTGTCTTCTGTGTTGTCACACACTATTTGAAGGTCTGCTTCTGTGATATTTATAATATTTCTTTCATTCACCTTACCTGTATTTGCCTCACTTGAACAGGCTTTCCTGAAATGTTGAGTACTGGAGAGGGGATGATAATAACATTGGTAGTCTTGGAAGTAGTCCTAAAGGAAGTAAAATAAACCCCATTTCAGATTTTACCAATTGCCCCTCTTTTAACAGCTTTCCTGGATAGGGCTGTTAACAGATATGTTACTTTTATATTCCCATGCCTCTAGGCTCAGGCAAAGCAACGAGCTGGCAGAGCTGGAAGAACAGGCCCAGGGAAGTGTTACAGGCTATACACGGAACGTGCCTACCGAGATGAAATGCTGACCACCAACGTGCCGGAAATCCAGAGAACCAATTTAGCAAGCACAGTGCTCTCGCTCAAGGTAGAAATTGTTTTGTTAGAATGGGTTGGTGAACAGTCCAATCTTACGGCCTTAGTAAATGAATCTCAGTTTTATGAACCTTGTTAAATACTTTAGTAACCTCATGGAACCAGTCCCTTTGAGTGAAATGCAGATGGCTTTGTTAACAGCCTTTCCACTGTGGGTCCAGGGCTAAGTTGGCATGTTTGCTGTGAATACATGTTTTTTTCTTATCATAATAATCAGCAGAATGTTTGATTATAAAAGATATTAGTTAGGAGGATTTTCTAACATCCAAAAAGGACATTAGAAATATCTAATCAGTGCCAAACTGTGGACAAACATACTTCTTTTATTCCTTTAGTTTTTATATCCAATTCTGTTCCTTTAGAATAAATGCAAAACTGCCAGTCCAAAAACTTTGCAAGGGAGCTATCAGTAGAGGTTTCAGACTGGCCCTCTGGGGGCTTGTTTTTCGTTCTGAATCATTGTACTTCCTCTCTCAGTCCCATGAGGACTTTCATTCTCCTTTGGCAGGGAGAGCCACATGAGTAATTTTCCAGATGATGGCACCAACCCCCCGCCCTCCCTCACTCCCCCCCCAACTGATGCTACCCTGGAGCCCTGGCACTTTACTGGTGCAGAGTGCTCTGTAGTAATTTATTATTCATTCTCCACAAGGGAGGCTAAAACAGAGCTTTAGAAAAAGCCTGTTCCAGTCTCTGGAGTGACAACAGATGCATCTGTGGCTCAAACTTCTACTCCAGTTATGTCCTTGGTAAATTACCTGCCTGGCCCTTTGCTCCATATTCTCACCTCAAAAGGGGATGTTGAATAGTATCTGTCGTGAAGATAAATGAGATAATGCAGGTAAAGGCACTTGGCACAGTGCTTACTGATTGCTAACATAATTCCTTGTAGTTATTATTCATACAGTAAACATTTATTGAACACCTGCTGTGTTTATAGTCATGATCACTTTATAAGAAAGACACAGAAAGCTTAGGTTCTACCATACAACCCTTTGTACACACTTGGATAGAGCATTATTCATTTGTTTCTTTTATCATCAAATTAGCTAACAAATGTATTGACTACTTATTGTGTGCCAGGCATGCAGATTGCCCTGCGTTTGGTTTTGTGTCCATCATTCTCACTATTGTGTACTCTGAGAGCAGGGGCCATATCTTAATCATCTCCATATTCCTACAACTGAACACAGTATGAGGCACTTCCTAGATGCACAGTAGAAATTATGTATGCAAGAAACAGAACAAGCTGGTTATTGTCTATGTATGATAAGATATGTAACACATTACCATTGTTATCTTTTAAAAGTTTTATCAGTGGGATTAGATACATTCACAGTGTTGTGCAGCCATCACCACTATCTATTTCTGGAACTTTTTCATCATCCCAAACAGAAACTCTGTATCCATTAAATCAAACTATCTTTCTCCCCTCCCTCCAGCCCCTGGTAATCATTATTCTCTCTGTCTCTGTGAATATACATATTCTAGGTACCTCATATAAGTAGACTCAAACAATATTTGTCCTTTTGCATCTGGCTTATTTTACTTTGCATAATGTTTCCAAGGTTCATTATGTAGCACGTTATAATTTCATTCCTTTTTAAGGGTGAATAATATTCCATGATGTGTATGCACCATGTTTTGTTTATCCGTTCACGTTGATGGACATTTGGGTGGTTTCTACCTTTTGACTACTGTGAATAATGTTGCTGTGAACATTAGTGTACAAGTGTCTGTTTGAGACCCTGCTTTCAGTTCTTTGGGGTATACATCTAGAAATGGAATTGCTGCATAATACGGTGATTCTGTGTTCAACTTATTTAGGAATCATCGAATTGTGTATTATTTTACATTCCCACCAGCAATGTTTAAGGGTTCCTATTTTTCCAGATCCTTGCCAGCATTTGTTATTTCCTATTTGTTGCTTATTATTATGTTTTATAGCCATCCTCGTGGGTATGAAGTGGTGTCTCATTGTGGCTTTGATTTGTAGTTCCCTAACTACTAGTTAGTGTTGTACATCTTTCCATGTGCTGCTTGGTCATTTTTATATCTTCTTTGGAGGAATATCTATTCAAGTCCTTTGCCCATTTTTTGTCATCTTTTTATTGTTGAGTTGCATGTGCTATCAGTTTGAGGCAGTGTTTTTTAAAGTCTCCTGAGAAAGTGTGTGCGCTCTACTAGTCTGAATTTTCTGTGGCCCAGCTGTGGAGATTCCTGCTAGTCTTCATGGTGGCTTCCTGATTGCAGTTGAAGAAACAGGAAAGATAGTAGTTGTCCTCCATGTTAATTTAACACTAGTGAGGCTGACCCTCCTATTACACTTCTTCCTTTTTGTTCTAGGCCATGGGGATCAATGACTTGCTGTCCTTTGACTTCATGGATGCCCCACCAATGGAAACCTTGATCACAGCCATGGAGCAGCTGTACACGCTGGGGGCCCTGGATGATGAGGGCCTGCTTACTCGCCTGGGCCGCAGGGTAGGGGACAGACAAAACTTGCAGTGGTTTTGGGACAATTCCCTGGCTAGTCTTTCATACTCTTTGTTTTGTACAAAATGAAGGCCCTGGATAAGCTTTGAGTAGATGTCTAAATGCCTGTTTTTAACTTGGATTTTCCACTGTCTTAAAACTGTTTTTTTTAATAGAAAAAAGAATTTTATCCACAGTTTTATGTCAGGATATATTATTACATCTAGCCTTAATTTCAAAAGATGTCTGCAAAATTCCCACCTACCCCAACAGTAGTTGTTCTTGGTCACATACATTTTATTGGGATTATTTGGGAAATAAAAAAAAAAAACAAACAGCAGTGTTGTTCTGATGGAGATAGGAATCCCACATCGTCATGCTTGATTAAACCTGTGGTCTGTTACCATCCAGGTCCTACAGGGAAGCAACTGCAGTTTCTTCTTCTCCCTCTAGATGGCGGAATTCCCCTTGGAGCCAATGCTGTGCAAAATGCTGATCATGTCTGTGCATCTGGGCTGCAGTGAGGAAATGCTGACCATCGTGTCCATGCTCTCGGTGCAGAATGTCTTCTACAGGCCCAAGGTAAGGGTTCAGGCCTATACTCAGAGAGGAGTGTGCCAAAGTTGGGTGAAATCGGCCATTGCCACTGCAGTGCTTAATGCAGACACTTGACAGGGCCACATAGGGCTTCGTGAAACTGCTGGGTGTTCAGTTAGTAGCTGTGGGGTGGGAAATGATCCTTTGTCCCACTGCTTGACAGGATAAACAAGCTCTCGCTGATCAGAAGAAGGCTAAATTCCACCAGACCGAAGGGGACCACCTCACTTTGCTGGCCGTGTACAACTCCTGGAAGAACAACAAATTCTCCAACCCCTGGTGCTATGAGAACTTTATCCAGGCTCGTTCTTTGCGCCGGGCCCAGGACATTCGCAAGCAGATGTTAGGCATAATGGACAGGTAACATCTGGTGACTTTTCTCCACGTTTGAGTTGGACTTCCTTGAATGTCATGTCTGCTCATCTCTGTATGTATCTGTGAAGCTATAGACTCACATAACCTTTTTCCTCCAGCTTTTCCATCTTTGTTATACTCCTCCTCAGGCAAGGGTACAGCTGAGAATCACTTTAGAAAGTTTCTAAGAGGAAGATGATTTATTGTTGAAAAATGCTCTTAGTTTACAAGCATCTGGAACATTATTAATCGAATTGAATTAAGTCTCTGGCTCTTACTATGTCCATCTTATCCACTGTGCAGAGCTGCCTCTGTACTCACTTAGGGTTAGGAGGAGAGTCTCAGTGCCTACTCTGGGGACCCAAGACGGGGGTGTTGGGCACCATCATTCTGGAAGACAGAACCTCTGAAAGCAGAGTTGCCTCACATCTTTTTCCTCTGTTTTATTTTCCTGATAGACACAAGCTGGATGTGGTCTCCTGTGGTAAGTCCACCGTCCGAGTGCAAAAGGCCATCTGCAGTGGATTCTTTCGAAATGCTGCTAAGAAAGACCCGCAGGAGGGTTACCGGACACTGATTGACCAGCAGGTGGTCTACATCCATCCTTCCAGTGCTCTGTTCAACAGACAGCCGGAATGGTAGGTGGGCAGGCCCTGGGCCTGGGGTCTGTTCTGGGTAGAGAGAACCTATAAATCCACTGGCCATTTGTATTTGTGTCTTTACCCCCCACACACACACACACCCTTCCACCCTTGTACTTCCTATTTTAACATCGCTTATGTTTCTAGGGCAGCACAGTATCAGCCCTTTTTGAGAGAAATAAAACCATAAGGATGAGAGCTAGGAAGGATCTTAAGAATTATCTAGTGAGGTGATTAAAAAAGTTTTTATGTAAATTTTTAAAAAAAATTTAATCTTACCCACCCTAACATAAAACTGATTTAAAAACACCGTGCCACCATGATAGAAGGGTTAGAGATGTAGCGCCTTGCCTGCTTGGCCTTCCCTATTCCCTTGTGGCAACCCCTGAGGCTCCTCTTCAGAGCCCTAGAGTTCTGTGGTGACAGCCTAAAAAAAATCACCCTCCCATTTCACAGAGCAAGAAACAAGTCCAGAGAAGTCACGTGATTGTTTCTGTGTCACTTGACTATTTAGAGCTAGAGCCAAGTCTAGAGCACATTATCCTTATAGCTTTCTTGTGGTTAGAGGGATGCAGGCTCCTCAGCATCTGAGCATGGTTGTCATAAAGACAGCAGGTAAGAGGGTAGCATGCAAGTTCAGCTATGGCCCGCCAGGGACCAGAGTGACTGTGGAGTAGGGCCTCTGTCAGAGGCTTGAGCCTGTCTCTGTCCCTCTTCAGGGTGGTATACCACGAGCTGGTGCTGACCACGAAGGAGTATATGCGTGAGGTCACCACCATCGACCCCCGGTGGCTTGTGGAATTTGCTCCGGCCTTCTTCAAGGTCTCTGACCCAACCAAGCTCAGCAAACAGAAGAAGCAGCAGCGTCTTGAGCCCTTATACAACCGCTATGAGGAGCCCAACGCCTGGAGAATATCTCGGGCCTTCCGGCGGCGCTAAAAGGCAAGACTTGCCTGTTTGCCTCTCCTGCACCAGTGGCCCTGGGCTTGACTTCACTCTTACTGGTGAAAAGCTGGTCCTGGGGATACAGCTGTCCAGTGACTGAGTGTTGTAACTGGATATTTTCTAAACTTGACTCGCATTTCTTCCCTGGTGGTAAAATAGAAACAGGGATTTATGCCTGATTTGACCAGAGCCTCCAGCCCCCACCAGGGGCCAGCACAGGCTCACAGCCAGCTAAGGGCACACTGCATCATCTTTAAGAAAGGGGTAACACGTACGGCCCTGGGATGAGAAGAGGCTGTTGGAAGCATCAGACAGATGTGCGCGGTGGGGGCCTGATGCCCTCCCTGGCTGGTACTCTGGAGGAGGGAGCCACGATGCTTCCTGAAAGTGTTGGCTCTCCCTTCCTGCTCCTTTCCATTCCCTGTACTTTCACTTATCTCTTGGAAATATTTATTTTCTTAAGGAAACAAAAATGGTTTTCGGTGAAAGTTTCTTTTAACTGAAAGGTAAGGATATTGGCCTGGGCTCAGAGGATATTGGCTTGGGCTCAGGGTAGGGAGATTTGGTATCTGTGGCTTCAGTGCACATGGTGGAGGCTTCCCTGAGGAGTGACGCATAGCCCCGACCTCCACGCTTATCTCTCAGCACCGGCCTAGCCCTGTCTGCTGTGGATAGCCCTGGGATTAACCACATCCATTGCACAGACTCTCAGAGCTGGGGGCCTGAATGGTTGCAGATGCCACATATTGAATGCAGAAGGCTCTCCCTGGCTCCCTCTCCCACCCACCACACCATGTGCAGCGTGTTCAGTTTCCTTTTGAAACAAGCAAGTAAGGACATGGATTTTATTTTATTTTGCTTTGTTTTTCTGTCCCCTGAGGTCCTTGATGGGCTGTAACAAAGGGTTTTTATGGTCAAAGCCTCTTCCCCTCCCCATCCCCAAACAGAAAACCAACGTAACACCTCTCCGAGCCGGTTAGTGCTGCCCGGCATCTGTGCTCCGGCCACCTCTTGGCCTGAGTAGTTTTCTCCTAGCATTCTGTTGGGGAATGGCCACCTCCTAGTGCTCCTCTTAGTTTCTGAGGATGCTCTCGATGGTAGAATATCAGACAGACCTTGCCAAGCCAGGTTGTGGACCTTCTGGAAAGCTGTTCTGGAGCTGGAGCTTGTAGAGAAGCCTCTGGGGGATTGGGCACATTGTATGTTCTAGCCTGAACTGCCTCCCACATCTCTATTCTAGTGAGTTCTGAAACAATGTAAATATTAGAACTACCATAGATTTGTATGCCAGATACTAGGAGAGACTACACAACATTCTAGCATATGAAGGAATAGAGGATATTAACCGGGTGGCAGACACACCACCCTCAAGACACAGTTCAGGGGACCCAGGGGAGAGAAATACAGGCCCAGGAGTCTGCTGACCAAGGGCCCTGCCCCTTTTGAGCTGAGTGTGCGCATTCAATTCTGTTGGAGTATGCTCCTCAGGAAGCCCAGGCCTGTAATTAAGGGCAGGAATCGTTTGCGTGCCAACCTTTAAGGCCTTATAGGGGAGAGACAGAGAAGGGACTGACAGGAAACTGAAAAGGCAGCAGGAACTAAGCATCCAGCTCCCCAGTCTTAATTTCAGCCGAGGTCTCACTGTTTAGCAATCACCTCTGAGCTTTGCAGCCCAGCCCCCCTGTCCCAGCTGAGTGACCAGCACTGGCAGCCGGTCATCATCTGTGAGGACAGAGTTCTGAGATGTAAGCTGAGGTTGAGAAGAGGATGTTTAACAGGCCAAGGTGAGAGACAGCAGGGCGGGTCATCTTTCTGGGTCAGGAGCATATAAAGCACGCTAGCCTGGTGGGTGTTCCTTGAAGATCCCCCCCAGGAGCTAGGGTCACTTCTCTGCTATCATAACATGGCCGGGGGTCTGACCTTCAGACTGCCCATCAGGAAATGCATACCAGCTGCCTTGCCAGCCTGCTCAGAAGGGGTCTTCCAGCCAGATTCAGAAGGAGGACTCGCCTGCTGCTCCTTCACAATGGGGCCCTTGTTTCTCTTCCCTGAACCAATATTATCCGAGATTGAGTGACAGCCCAGGAGAGGATGTGGATCTCACGCAGGGAGCTGGAATCTTCTCGACCATTAAAGTCTACTGTTCACCGCACCCCTGCGGGAGCCTCGCTCAGGAGTTTCCTGCCCCTGCACATGTGCTGAGTCTGTGCTTGTTTGTGTATGTTGGGTGACTGTCTCTGTGGGGCATGTGTAAACTCCGCTGCTGGGTCAGGCTCCTTGGTCCTGGGTTCACCTTCATGCAGCCTGGAGCATGATTTGGTTTTGGCTCGCTCTCCTTCAGTCCAGAAGTTTCCTCTGGTGTTTGCTGTATCCTCTGAGCAGTGCCCTCCTAAGTTTAAGTCTGAACGAAGAACCGTGAGTGGCTGCTTGTTAATGAACATTTCAGAAGGCAGAGGTCCCATATCTCAGCCTGTGGAGACCTTTTCTAGATGCTGCTTCTCATGTAAATCCCTGTCTCGTGTGTGTACTCAGGACCAGTTTGCACTCAACTTTTATACCTTCTTCCCACTGTGCTAGCCTGCCTTTTATGTGGGATTAAATCATATATTTGTAAAACCTTGTATTTTAAAATGTTCTTTTCCTTGCTCTAAATCTTAAGTCAGTACATTGATGCTCTGTTTCTAGGGGAAAAAAATGTTGCTTTTTATTTGTGGGTAGTGGTCCACAGGGCATCCCTTCCTGAGAGGGCCTCGGGGTCTTAGCATTAGTACTGGGCAGGGGCTGCAGGTAGGAGTGGGGCAGGTGTTAAGGAGGGCCAGGCAGCCCAGCCTCGGCATGGCCATGGTTCTGACAAACTGGAAAGTGCCTGGCTCCTGGGAAGCTGTTTGCACAGTGGCTGCCTTTCTGTCCTTTCCTCTGCAGCTAACCCTGTCATAGCTGCTCAGCCATACCCACTCTTTTCAGCCTTGCCTTTCCCACTGCCCCAGAAAACTCAGCTCCAAGGTTCTAGTCTCTCCCAGATTTAGCCTAGGAGAATCTACACTGTTCCCTACTCTCCTTTTCCCCAAAGACCTACCGTCCTTTTCCTAAACTGGCCAGGACCCAGGGCTATTTCCAGCTTATCCCTGTACCCTCTTGCCTGGGTGCCTTTCTTTTCCCGTTCTCCAGACCTTTCCACACAAACTCTTATTTCCAACTTCAGCAGAAATGGCAACCTGGAGCCATGGCAGGAAGGGAGAACACACAATTGGGGTACATGTAGGTAGTGTGGCTCATGGCAGCAACTGTGATCACACAAACCCTACCCCCAGGAGGCCTCAGAGCTCAGTAGCACTACCTGCCCCACCCCCACCCCACCCAGGGAGATAGCTGCAGGAACTATGCAGGTGGCCAAGGGGTCATGGGGCCAGATTACTAAGTACCCTGTGTCCATTATTTCGAGATCCTTAGACAATAATCCCGGAAGGAGGACAGAGCAGGTATCACTGGGCCCGTTTTTCAGAGGAAAAAGTCAGAGGTGAACCATCTTTTCCAAACCCATATGGGAAATCCAGTGTCAGGGTCAGGCCCCAAACTCTGTTTATCTGCCCCAAGGCTGAGCTCTTTCCAATCCCAAGTCCTTCTCCCATGGTAGCAAAGAGGACACAGGAGAACTAACAGGAGAAGCAGAGGCCTTTATTAGGGTCCAGCAGATGAGGTGGAGGTGGAAGTGGTATCCCAGGCCTGGGCCTAGGAAAAGGTAGAGCAAAGGGCCCTGGAAGCAGGAGCTCAGCCCTCCCTCCTCTACTAGCAACCCCTCCACCACCCCAGGTTCCTTCCTCCAACCTCCCCCTGCCCTGGGAACACAGCACCAAGAACTGACAAGCAGGACCCTCAGGGTCACAGCTCAGGGGTGGAGTACAGGATCTAGGCTTCTGTCTCCCCACAGTGGGAGATCTGGGGAGCTCAATGCATCCCTCTCCACCAGGATAAAGTGGGGATGCTCCTCTGTCCCCCAGAACAGAACAAACTTGTTCTCTGTGATGGGGGAGAGGGAGTAGGGCACGGGCCTCTGATCAGGACCTGGGAAAAAGCCAGAGGTGAAGCCCCCGAGTTTCACTTGCAGCATCTCCACTTTTCCTTCCCATCGGCTCTGGTGAGCAGCTCAGTCTGGACCAGGGCAACCAATGGGCCAGTGGGGATGCGCCAAAGACATCTGTGGGTTTCAGAGTGAGGGTTTCCCCGACACCAAATTCATCTCTATGTACACAGGGCATCACCCTGGCGGTGAAGGAGCAGCTGCTAGAGGCAGGCTAGTAGGAATAGCCACCCTTAGGGCCAAAGGGCTGGGCAGGGCCAGTCAGCTCTGGGAGGTAGGCAGGGCTCTCGTCCAAGTGGGACAAAGGGACTGTGTCCTCCTCACTGACTGGCCGGTCAAACTCGGCCTTGAGAGCTGGACGCTGATTGTCCGGGAAAGCCAGAGAGAAGAGGGCCTCAGGTTCGCACACAAACTTGTACACGTAACGCTCGCCAGCCACCTGTGGGGAGAGAGGGCCTGGGTCAGCCTAGTTCTCCCTCCGGGTCCGAGTAGAGGTGGGGAACCCAGCCCTTCTCTGGGCCCAGGAGGGTGTGTGGGGTACATTTCTCTCCCATGCTGGTTCCTCTAAGCAGCTGACACCCTTCACAGTTCTCTCACCTCACACTCAATCTCTCCATGCTTTGGGCTTGTCAGTTACTGTTTAGCGCTTTTTTGAGAGAGGAATGTTGGGATTATCCAGTTTCTTGTCCTCTGACTGGTTCATTATCTGCTCCTATAGATCCCTGTGTAGGCTCTCCAGCCCCCTGCCCCCATTACCTTCCCACAGTCACTGTCCCCGACCCTCTTGTCCCTGGACCTTTAAACCCAGACCTTCTGCATGATGCCTTTCTCATAATAGTATCGGAGTGAGCGGCTCAGTTTGTCATAATTCATAGCTGGACGGTTCTTCTGGATGCCCCAGAGCCTGGCGACCTGGGGGGAAAGGTGACAGTTTGGGGATGGCAATGCTAGGTCAGCAGAGGAAAAAGGAGGGGCAAGTTAGAAACAGCACTTGAGAGTCTTAGTGTAAAATGCTAAGCTGGTCCTGCAATGAAGCACCAGACCACAGACCCAGGTTTGACAAGAATGCAGGTCAGGTAACGCGGCAGCGATGGGGAGGGCACATCCCACCGGTTCCCACCTTCTCTCATCTCCAGCCCCAAAAAGCTACTGGGAGGAGAGGCGGGGACATCTGAGAGGCCCACCTCCTCAGGCTCAATTAGTTTGAACTCCATTCCCCGGCCAGTCCAGGCAATGAAGTGGGCGTTTGTTGGGTCATCCAGCAGGGCCACCAGAAACTGCCACAGCTGCAAGGCACCCCGGCGCTGGTAGGGCGGTCCCTCTCGGAATGCTCCAACCCCTTCCTGTTTGATATCTCCTGGGGAGCACAGGAAAGGGGAGTAGGGTTTGTGCCTCGCCCAGGGGTCTCTCCAGGCCCTTTCCCTTGACATGTCATGTGATTCCTGGGAGGACACAAAGGGTATGGATAAGACCCTGACCCTATTATAAAAAGTAACTTCTCTGACCTTCAAATTTCTCAGGGACGACGCAGACATCATCTGGGAATGGCTGCACAGGTTTCTCATAGCCATAGCCTTGAGGAGGAAGTTGGGGGTCACTCATCTCTGGAGGTTCACTGATGAGGCCCAGAGAGTCCAGAGGGACTCCTGGCCAGGAGACCCTCCCGCACAACAGGACCCCTTCTTCCAACTTGGAGGGTTTGACAGGGAGGAGGCTGTCTTACCAATGGTCCCGTCACGTGGGGAGGGCCCAGGGAACCCCTCGGTGTGGAGGTACATTGACGCACAGCCAGGGACATCTGGGGTTGAAAAAAGGGTGATGTTATAGGTGGCTGGGGTGGAGGTAGGGGTGGGGGCGGCAGGCCTCCCATACACATTCAAGAACTTCCTGCCAGCCTGCATTCTGGCTTAGCTCCCAGCTGCCTGCCTACCACCAGTCCCAAGGGAAGTTCACCCAGAGGCGTGAGGCTGGAACCCTTCAGCTGAAGGGTTGGGCCAGAGGGCAAGGATGGCAGCAGCTGGGTCTGGGCAAAGCTGTTCCACCAGGCCCAGGATTCCAGGGAGCAGCTGTTTCCTGTGAGTTTAGGGGGAGGAGGGACGGGCAGAGATGAACCTCCGGGGAAAGGGTACAGTGTCCATGTCTAAGACTCCCTTGGAATGGGCTAACCTCCGGTCGGCAGGTCAGGTTCCTTGCCCAGTTCCACGTGAGGGAGGGCAGGAGGGTGAGGGGAGAGACTGCGTGTAGCTATATCTGGGGAAGAGGCAGTGGGCACTGTGCTGTTTTTTTTTTTTTTTTTTAAGTCAGAGAGCAGAGCACATTCCAGTCCTTTCCATTCCAAAGGAATGAAACCGCCCCACTCCACCTGGAGGCGGTTGTGTAAAGCCACCGGTTCGGGCTCCACTCCCACCTATGAATGAGATGCTGAAACCCGACACCTCAGGGAGGAGGCGGGAGGGTGGGCTCATTCATGCCTCCATTTTGTGAATGGAATTCCTGACTCCATTCAGAGGAAGCTGAAGGGGGAGGGGCAGGAGTTCAAGGGCATGTAACATGATCCCCTCCGGTCTCCAGCCTTTGAAGGTCGCCGGCAAGAGCGTCTCCCTCTTCTTTCCTGCATCTCGCTGCCAGGCAGGGCTCAAGCTCCTACCCTGGGTTTGAGGGGAGACACACCCTTCTGGTTCTCACTCGGGCAGCTTGGGGGTTTGTGGTTCATCCCCCTGCCCCTAAAAGACTGGGCATCAGGGAAAGGGAAATTCAAAAGCTCCGGCCTGCTCTCAGCCTACTCTAATTGCTGAATTTATTTTTCTCATTTTGGGGGATGGAACAAGCCGAGGTTTTCTGCCCTGGCCCAACCCTCTGCGCTTGTGACTCTGAACTGCAGCTACCTCTGAATATGTCTGAGTGCATCTTATTCTAGTCAACACCAGGTAGAAGGAGAATTTACAGCAGTCCCTACTTCTGGTACCCAGCTCTGGCTAGGAAGGTGGATCATTTATCAACCTGGAGCTTGAACAGGTTGTGGAAACCACATATTAACTCTGAAGTTCCAATTGGGAACGATGAGCCTGGCTAGCTTCAAGTTCATGTTTCTCCTCATTCAAATCCCTTTGTGTTTTTTAAGCTTCTGCGGGCACAGAGCACAAGGACACATCCTATTCATCTTTCTATCCTCCAACTCCACATACTCGTGCTCCTGGCACAGAATTTTGCTCTCAGTAGATCATTACAATCCCAAACACCTGCTACATAGACAGAAATGCCTTAACTTTCCTATTAAGTGACATGCTACCTACGGGCAAGGACCTACATCCCATTTACCTTTTATCTGAATGTAAGTTTTTGGATTGAAAAAGGACAGTTCTTTTGCATCTATGAAAAGAGTGAATGGGCTGGACGTATGAACTGGTAAACTTGTGGGAGGACATTCTGGGGCTGATCACCAGTAAGCCCACCCCAAGTCCCCACCCCCACCCCAGGAGCATCTCTTACCTGAGTCATAGGCGAAGTCAGTCTGTTCCTGTTTGATCACCACCCCCGCCCCTGGGTACCTGTGCCCATTGACCCCACCCTGGCCCACAGCCAGCTGTTCATACAGGGGGTCAAGATATTCCTGCTTGAAGCTCTGCTGGGGGTAGGGTGGGCAGGGCTCCGACAGCTGGTGTTGGTAGGGGGCTGGGGGCGGTTCCCGGCCCCCTCCCTGAGAGGAGGATGTGAAGGAGTGGCAAACATCCAAGGGCTGCTGGAAGATGGAGCTGGAAATGGTTGGATGGAGAAGGAAGAGGAGAGATTATTAGATTAAGCGCCCCTAGGGCCCACCACTCCCAGAGCTAACTCGCAGAGTGGGCTTCAGTGTGGGGGGGTCAATATCTCTTCCTCCCTCCCTCCCCCCACCCCTCATAAGGCAGGTGAACACTCCAGGATTGAGGAAAACCTGCTGAGACCTGGGCCTGCAGGTTCTGGGGTCTCCTTACCTGTGCTCCCCGAGGTACGCATGGCCAGGGCGGGGCTGAGAGGTGCCAGAGGATCTCAGGAAACTCCGCTGTTCTGCCCGGGGAAAGGGCTGCAGGGGCGACTGTCCGGGGGCACCAGGGGTGGGGGACTTGATGGTGATTTGTCTAGGGGGGTCATAGGCACTGGAGTTGAGGGGGAGACAGGGGTGAGGGGGCAGAGAAGCTGGGCAAGCATCTTTGAACCCTTCGTCCACCCCCAGGGAAATGAGGGCACAGGGATCATGGAGAAGGAAGAAGAGAGGATGCTGGGAAAGGTAAGGCATGAGCCAAACTCGGCCCCAAATGAACTCTTTCTCCTTTCATAAGTGCTGAAACTGGGTGTAACCTTGAGAACACCTCGACCCAGCCTCGAGTCACTGGGTCGGGTGGGACAGTGGCTTCTTCAGTGGAAACAGACTCTGCCTGGGCCTTAATACACATCCGCTGAGCCCCTGGCTGCATTTTTCATCCTGATCGCTCAGGAAATCCTGAGCTGTACTGTATCCCTTACAGGAGCTCAGAAACCCTTTCTGTTGTCTTAACTGCTGCCTCGTCTGCCTCCCTGCCTCCTGCAGCCTACCCTTCGCCAGGGCTGGGCTGGGGCTCACCTGGAATAAAGGCACTGCTCGCCATGGTGGTAGGGGAGTGGCGGCTTCCTGCTGCAGGACAGGGCCGGGTCGGTGCGGGGACTCTGGGGTTCCTTCTTGATCCTGGTGGTGGGGCTGTGGAAAGCTACTGTGGGGGTGAGGGGACACAGGGCAGGGCCAGGGTGTCACAGGAGAGGCAGTAAGAGCTTCTGACCCCTTCTGCTCTCTGAGGACCAGTGGGTGACCAATACAGCCTCATCCCCTCTCTGAGTCTCAGTTTTCAGGGATCTGTAGTCAGACTCTTTACAGAACAGTTCGGCTCTTTATGTTGTGTCTACTTTTATCCATCAGGCTAATGTCCAATATTAACCAGAGAAATGGTCTAAAGCTCAACATTTAATGCAACCCTAAACCCCGCAAAACACCTTTTGAGTGTGGTTTTCCTGAGTGTGCTGGAAAATTCCAAGGGCGAGAAATGTTTTCTTATCTGAGGCTGTAAAAAAATCTCTTTTTCTGGTTAAGGTTGGATATTAGCCCGCTCGCATGTCAGCTGACTAACATTATACACATGCTCCCAATTATCTGTGAAGAACCTCGGCCTTTCCTGTGGCCCCTGCTGGGTCTGAAAACTCCAGCCACCAGGCTGAGCAGCAGAGTTGGTTCCAAGTTGGTGAGTGTGAGATTCTGTCTTACTGTAGCAGAGTCAAAGGCCTGCAATCCATTGTTGTTATCTGCTGTTTTCAATTATTTGTGCCCTCTTTCATTTAATCGGTGAAGACAGCTGAGAGCAAAGTATTTGACATTAAAGCAGGGTTTCTCAACCTCGGCTATTGACATTTGGGCCAGATTTTTTGTTGTGGGGGGCTATCATGAGCACTGTAGGGTGTTTAGCAGCATCCTGGCCCCTACCAACTAGATGTCAGCAGCTTCCACCTTCAGTTGTGGCAACCAAAAATATCTGCAGACATAGTCACAAGTCTCCAGGGGGGGAAAATAGCCTCCAAGTTGCATAAAAGTAACGTGGAATGGTAGAACTGGACCCTGCTGAACTGATTAAGCCGCTTATTTCAGAAATAAGGAAATGGAGGATCAGAGAGATGGAGTGTCTGTTTCAAAGTCACACAGCTAGGATGGAGCAAGCCCTGATTTGCACCACGGTCTGCATCTCCCAGTTACTGTTTTGGTCTTTGAGTTCAAACCCAAGAGTGGGAACCCTGCCCTTTACCCTTTTCTTTAGGAGAGAACAAGTTAATCTTTTGTGATTCTCTATCTGTGACTCATTTCCTGCCCTCCCTCACTCCCCATCCCCTCTACCCAGGACCCTCTACTCACAGTTTTCTGAATGGAAATCAGGAACAAACTGCTCATCACTATCTGGTACCTGAGCTGGAGAGAGAGGTCAGAGGTGAGTCTGAGGTGGGGGCCCTGGATGGTGGCCCCTGGGAGACACCATTATTGCAGCCCTGCAGACTAGCACCCTCCAGAGAGAGAAAACAGCCTTCCTAGGACTGAAGACAATTCCTTCCCAGGTCCTAGTGCCCTCCTTCTCTGGGCACCATTAAGACCCTGGGGGGAAGGCTGCAAGTTCCCAGAACCTGTCGGAGCAGATTCCAGAGTCTTTTCCTAGATGCTTTGTCTTTATTCCCTCCATTTTTCTCAAGTGAACACAGCCCTGCCCTTTAGTGTTTACAAAGCTCACAGCAGAGTCACATCTGGGATGGGCAGGCCTTAGGAGGAGTGAGATCCTGTGGCTTTAGAATCACACACAGGGGGAGATGCGGCATCTGGGCTGGGCCCAGGAATCTGCATTTTATACAACCTCTCGGTGGAATCTAGAGCCTGGAAAAGGAGATGGAATGGAGGAAAGAGGGTGGTTCAATAGAGGTGAAAAGAGGATGACAGAGGAGGGAGAGGAGGGGGCTGGGGACACTGGCAGGTCAGACGCCTCATCCCTTTGATGTGCAGCTAGGAAAGAGGGGGACTTCTTAAGCATAGAGGTCTGAGGAGCTCTGCTCCCAGGGTACCAGCGTGGGTGCAGCTGAGTTTGGGGATTAGGCAGCAAAACTAAAATAGAACAGCAGCTCATCTGTGGCCTCCAACCTGGATATCCGGGCTTTGGTTTCTAGTTATCCTGGCCTCACCAACTCCTTCAGGTGGGTATATATAGCTGAGTACCTTCCCGGATCCCAGAGACTTTACTTTGTCTACTTTTGCTCCTCAGAATGAAAACATCACAGCAGGAAGAGGAAGGGTAGACACCAAGGTCCCTTGTCCCTTCAGAGTGGGCAATGGGGAAGCTGATAGGTAAAATGACCAGAGCTGGGAAAGGCTGGTAGAGGTGAGAGACCCAAGGAGACGGCTGGAGGACATACTCACTTGTCCTAGCCTGTACACATCCCACTCTCTAGTGCTTCGCTCCTGGGCAAAGGCTCTATGGTTTTCTCCTGGGATTTCAGGCACAGCCTCGGATCCGAGCTCCTTACTTCCATTCTCACCTCCTATATTCAGTTGTTCCCCACATAGCTGTCAGAGTGATCTTTTCACAACAGAAGTCGAACCACTTCTCTCCCTGGCTTAAAGAACAAACCCCCAACTCTTCCCCTGGGCCTCCCATGCCCAGCTCACCTCTCTGACCTGCCTCTCCTTGCCCTTTCCTCTCTAGAGCTCTGGTCTCCTTTTGAGTCCTCAAGCTCGTCAGATTGATCCCTCTCTCCAGATCGTTGCCTACCTGTTTTTTTCTGGCCATTGAAGTCTTTGCTCACTTTGTCACCTCCTCAGAGGCCGTCTCTGACCACCCAAACCAAAGTGGTCCCTCCCGACCTTCTCTCACATCCCGTTTTATTTTTTTCTCCAGCACTTATGGCTACCTGAACTTACATGTTTATTGTTCATCTTCCCCACCAGAAAGTTAATTAAGCTTGCTGAGGGCAGGGGCTTTATCTGTCTTGTTCTTCTGATTCCACAGCATCCCTTTCCCCACCCCCAGGGTCTGGCTCAGAATAAACACTCCGTGTATTATTTGTTGACTCCTTGAATAAACATACAAAGACCCCTGTCCTCAGGCTGGGGGGAGCCAGCATAGCGGGCCTGGGAGCAAGAAACTGAAGGATCCTAACCAGCCAGCCCTTCCTTCACTCCAAGGGCTCCCCCACTCCACCACCAGGTAACAGAGGCAGGTCCTGAGGGGAAAGCCCATCTCACAAGGGCATACTTCGGGCTGTGGGAGGAAGAATCTTCATCAACCTGCTTTAAATATGAGAGGTACCAAATGTTCTAAAATACATGTTTATAGACAGTTGATTGACTTCTTAACAGAGGGATTGGGCAGAGGGGTTTAAGAATCAGAAGCCACCAGCAGCTAAAGAACTTATGAAACATCAGCATAAAACAATTCGAAAGTGATCAAATAAGTCAGTAGGACATGAAATTCCTTGGGAAACACAAATGAAAACACGTGGGAAGCATAACTAGGGCACAAAGGCAATCATTCCCAAACCGGCCTGAGCCAAGAACCTGGGGGTTTTGCTAGAAACATGGATTCCCAGATCCACCCCGCCCCGCCCCCCAATCTCATTCCATAGGCCTGGGTGGGGCCCAGACATCTGTATTTTTAGCAAGAGCCCCTGGTGGCCCGTAAGAACAGGTAGGTTTGGGAAACACTAGATAAAGGAAAGGATGAGAAAACCTGCTCACTGCCCAAGGGCCAAAGGCCAGAGCTCACCCCTGCTGTGTCCTCTGGACCAGGTGGTGGGGTGGGGGTGATGAGAGCAGGGCGAACATTTCTCTCCCTGCTACCTAGGCAAGGAGGGTCCCGAGGGCGGGGGTGCAGACCATGTGGGAGGCTGACGCACTGTGGGCCCCCTCTGAGGCTTCATTAACTGCCACTTTCCACTGAGATAATGGGCTGGGGGCATCTCCTGCTGGCGTCACAGGCCAGTTCACATGAGCTAGAGAGCCCTAGGGGTCATCTTGCCTTTTTTCCCATCTCAGGCCTGAAGGTTTGAGCAGAACCCCGCCTCCCCACAGCAGTCTCAGAAGAGGCCACCCCTAGCACACAGACCTTACCGGGAAGAGGTGGTGCCACCTTCTTCCTGAGCCAGAAGAAATTGGGCAGAGGCAAAAATGAGTTATTGGCGTGAACACCGGTCCCCTGCTTGGCCCTCCCCCAGAACACTGGTTTCTCCTAAAGGGGCAGGACAGGGCCTCAGTTGCTCAGAGAATGTTAACAAAGAATTAGGAAGAGCACACTGCAGCCCGTGTTCCTGGAGAGCAGGAGAATTTCTAATGACCCTATTTGGTTTCGAGTGTACACCACTCTATTTGTTGATGTGGCTGAGTTTTGGCTGCAAAGCCAGTGAACCAGGGTCTTCCCCCAACTCCATCTGGGCACTAAGGTTGAGTTTATCTGCCTGGGGACATGGTGGGTGATTAAGGAGGGATGGGAAAACTGCCAAGCTAGTATAATGCTCCAAGAGAGAATTTTAGGGAACTGTTCCTCTAACAGGGGGAGGGGCTGGAGGGCCTCCCGAACCGGGCCATGGGAGAAATGGGAGGTTAAACCAGCCAAGCAGCTAAGCCTACACCAAGTTAGCCACCTACCTACACCATAAAGGCCCCATCATCTGTTCCCCTACCTAGGGCCCAATCGCAGGGTGAAAGGGCCTCGTAAGGAGTCCCAGTGGAGAGGTGGAGAGGCTGAGTTTCTGCTCCATTGTGTCACCACTGGCCTCTGCTCTCACCCCTACCCTGCCCCCACTCTGGCAGCCTTTGTACTGGAGGGGACATTTGTCCCCAAGACCCTCCTGGAAGGGGAGGAGACAGAAAGATGTAGAAGGAGGCACTGGAGCTAAGAAGGACTGGGGGAGGGGATTAACCCCATCTCTCCCCACAGACATGCTGAAGCACCAGCATGCATACACATGGGTTCACACACACCCTAATTCCTTTCACTTCACGGAAGCACATGAGCAAAACATCCTCCATGCACACCCTTCCTTCACACACGGGGTCTCCTTTTGGACTTACAAAGCCGATGGCGGAAAGAAACCAAAAGGCAAGGGGACTGGAAACCTCAGAGGAGCAATGATTCTTATGGAAAGGGGAGCATTAGACCCACCCTTTTGAGAATCTCATAAAAGCCGTAGATCATTCTCTTCCAACAAAATTCATGTTCCTTTGTATGTGGTGCACCCCAACAATTTTATGCACAATGTCAGGGGCTCAAGGACCCCAGCAACCTATCTGCAGAGCTTCTGAGACTCCAAGACTCCAGCAGCCTTACACAAAGGACAGGCATGGCCCAGAGTCGATGTCCCTTATTACCAAATAGACTAGTCATTGTCCCTGAGGGTTCCCAGCAAGCTGGGAAAGAAAACCTGGACCAGAAGCAGCATATCTTCCACCACAACCAGGCACAGCTTGGGTTTAGCCTGCTTGAGCCTAGGTTTCCTTACAGCAGTCCGATCCTTTCTCCAGCAACTCAACAGATCCTAGGCACCCCAAAACCAGACATGCCCTCTTAGCCTCACTTCACCCCCCACCCCCCTCTGCCTAGAAAACCACCAACTCCTAAGATGTCTGTGCTGCTTCTACAAAGCCCCACTCACACGCACCCCCAATGCTGCTCAGACACCGGGCTCCGAACCCACAACCACATCAGCCGGATCCAACTTGGGCATCCCCTGAATTCTTCACAGTCCCACCCACACTACAAGGACCTGCTGCTTCTTTCCAAAATGAGGCTTTAGGAAGAAATCAAGCTGAGGGACGGCGGTTGGTCTCTGGCGCCCATTCTGACTGACGTGCGACCCACCACCGGCAAGTTTCCAAAGGAGCTAGCCCCTCCCTGCCACCCCAAAGCTCCCGCTGGGCTGCGGGGGTCACTGACCTTGTGGGAAGAGGCAGGAGAGGAGGCTGGGGTGGTGCTGGGATGGTGCAGGGGGACAGGGCCCCGGCAGCTGCATCTGTCTCCGCAGAGAGAGTGAGAAGGAGCGAGCGGCCTCAGCATCCCCCCCTCAGGCCTGGCCATCCATCGCCAGCTGGGAACCTGAGCTGCTCCCTCAGAAGGAAGGAGAGGGAACCAAGGAGATCCCGGCGCCCCCCCACTCCGCCTTTCAATCCCCACCCCCACCTCCCCACCCACTGGATTTAAATGTACAGAGACTCCTGGGGCAGCAGCACGGAACACACTCACTTGCTGTCACACTGACACATGCAGATAGACACACGTACAGTCTCTAGACCCCCACCGCCAAGGGGTGGGGCTTCCAAGGTTGAGAGGAGATGAGAACATTTTCCTCCCCTTTCCGTTCCAAACCCGGGCACGAATGGACCAGCTGCTGCCAAAATGCCAACCTCTGAGCCTACCCCTAGATCGCAACTCTGGAAGCTGCCCCTGTGGGGAGCTCAGGGACCCTCAGCTGACAGACCAGGACCCTGGGGAGCCAGACAGAAATCAGGCATTGGGAAAGGAAGTCTTTGAGAGACTGTGGAAACTGACACCTCTGCGATCTTCAGCTTTAGCCCAGCTCCGGAACCTCGGGAGGATGGGCAGAATGGGCACAGCTCTGCCTGTAATTCGGAGCTGGGCACCCAGGGCTTGCAGAATCAGGATACCCCCAGAAACTCCAGATCCTCTAACACTCATACAGCCAGTCGGCCATGAATTCTACAAAATGTCTTGAGCACTTGCTCTATGCAAATAGCGTTCCATTAACATATGTATTTTGGATACCACAGTGGTCAAGACCGATCTAGCTTCACTCCAGGGACCTAGTCGGGGGTCTTTCCCTTCCACCCCAAGCGTTTATAGAGGGTTCCAGAAGAGCTGGGTTAGAGTTTAAAAAAATCACCAGGGATACCCAGATGGTGGGCTAGGAAGATCCTGAAGAAGAGGTGTTCCTAGTGTAGTGGTTTCTTGGTTTTCAGAGTGTTAAAATTAAGGGACCCTAAGATGGGGGTGTTAACCCTTCCCTCCCAGAGACTGTCTGAACACCATTTGCCTCCTACCTGCAGCCCCACCAGCGACACCCTCAGGCTCCACCAAAACACACCAATGAATCCAATCAGAACTCCAGAACACACTTCCCCACAGAGCCAAGGCCCAGCTACTGACCCAGAACCTCAGCCAGCTAGCAGCTAGAGCTTACCCCCGGGAAACAAGGGGGGATTTGCCTGAGGTAGAGGAATTCAGGAGGAAAGGAGTGAGGATCAATGGCCATCAGAATCACAATCAAGGGTGTTTGGGGGTGGGGAGGAGGAGCCCTAAGCCCTCTTTGCCAAAAGGCAGCAAAAAAGATTTAAACTTTTGGTGTTCTTTCGGTTCAGACAGTAAATTGTTTGTCACTGGGAGCTGGGAAGAAGAGAAACCAAGGGGATGGAAATCAATGTCTTGGCAACTCCTGAAGACAGGTAACAAATTAATTGCTCCTTCTCATCCTCTAGTTCCTCTCTCTCCCTCCCCAACACCCCAACACACACCTCAGCCAGGTGGCTGCTGCCAAACAAACTTTGCAAATGAAAATTTCAACCAGGAAAATGGGCTTGGGGCCAAGTTCCATTCAAATAAGCAAATACCCCACACAATGGTCTGATTCATCCACAGGCCTAGTTACACAAGCCTGGCTCAGGGAAGAGAAAATAAATATCAATATAAGTGTCCACACTAGGCTCTGGGGAGCGCAGAGAGGCAGGGGACTTGGGGAGGAAGCCTTGGAGAGCTTCTTGAAGCCAGGGAGAGAGGAAGTGGGCTAGGTTGGAATACCAGGGGTAAAGAACACCCCCTACCCCAGTAATGGAAAAGGTCGGGAAACTACTCACCTTCAGCGAGCCACGTCTCCTGGAAATGACTTAGATCCTGGAAGAGATCTGAGGGGTGAATAATGGAATTGGAGGCTGAGGTGGAGGTGGTGGTGAGAGGGAGCCCCAGCGAGCCCAGTGACCCACCTTGCGGGGGGGGGAGGGGACGAAAATGATCAGAGTCCCCAGGAGGGAGAGTCATTTTGGGAAACGGGCGGGGGTTCCAGGATCGGCCTTCGGGGCGTGTGTGGTTGGGAGGGTCGCGGTTTGTCTCTCGGGCTCTTTACCTTCGGAGTCGGGGGTCGGCAGGGAGCCGGGGTCCATGAGCTTCGGGACAATCAGCGCTTCGCGCAAGCTCCCATTTCCGGGCGATTTCTGCGGGGGAATGGGAAGAATGCCCGTGGTTACCCCGGAGCCGGCCGGCCTGCGGGGTGGGACTGGGGTCCCAGGGTGACCCGGGCGGGAAAACCCTGAACCCCGCTGGAGCCTCGGGGAAGGGGCTGTGTGGCGGGCAGGGGCGGGGTGCAGGCGGGGGCGGGCGTTGAGGCCAGCGCGGCGCTCACGCTGCAGAAGGTGTAGGGCACTTGCTGGTCCAAGTATCCGCCTTTCATCCTCCGCTCCATCCGGCCGCTCCCTCCGGCCGCGCCGCCCGGGCCTCGCGCGGGGGCCGAGACCTAGGCGGGTGGGGGTCTGCGCTCGCACGCCGTCCTAGGAAGGCAGCGGGGTTGGGGGTGGGTGAGGGCGGCGGGGAGGGGACCGTCCCCAGGCTCTGGGTCCAATGGCAAAACTTCTCCGACTCGCTCGGGCGACGGTGGGGGTGGGTTTCCGCCTGCCGAGAGGAGCGCCGCCGCCACTCCCCTCCCGCCAAAGGCGGTCCCACCTGCTCCCGGGAGCCTGGCTTGGCGTTTCGGGTGCTTTCTGCAGCCCTGCTCTGCCCAGGCTCGGTTACATAAGACGTGTGAGTGTGCGTGTGTGTGAGTGTGCGTGTGAGTGTGTGTGTGTGCGCGCGCGCGAGGATCGGGCGAGGCGCGCACCGTTCGCACGCCCACGGCTCCGGCGCCCCCTCCAGCCCGGAATCCCAGCGCCTCCCACCCCGCGCCCTGGAATCTGCGTTAGGGGCGGCGAGAAAGTGCGGGGCGTCCTGGCGGCGAGGCGGGGAAGCACGGGCATTGTCCCTCCCCCCGCTCCCGCAGCCTCACCTGAGGCCGGGGCTTCCGTGCTGGAGCCGCGAGGCGTCCCGAGCATGCCCCGGGGCCGCGGCAAGGGCCACGGGGCTAGGCCGGAGCGAGGCGGCCCCGGCCCGGGTCCCCAGCGCACCGGCTTGTTTTCCTGGCGCCGCCGACAGTTGTGAGCCCGGGGGAGCCGCTGATTGGTGCGTTTCCGTCCCCTCGGCCTCGGCTCGCTCTCTCCCCCCGCCAGCCCCCCCACCCCATTCCCTTTGTTTCATTGACTTTTGTGAATGAAACCCCAGGGCCGGGCACGCCTGCCAATCCGGAGACTCGCTTGGCCGAGCCAGGGGGCGGGGTTTCCCAGCCACGCGGGCCAATCAGAACGCAGGGGTTGGCTCCCGGCTTCATTCACTGCTTGGGCTCCCATTCATAAAAAAATAAACTCGCGGCCAGAGTTCATTCAGAAAGAGCTGAGAGAAAAGGCCGGAACCCGAGGACCCGACGGCTTCTCCGCGAGCCTCAGCAGCAGCCCCGGGTCTGAGGCTTGGCGAGCCCCTCCGGCTGGAGTCCGCACGCGTCCTTGTGCCCTTGCTTGTACGTGGGAGTGTGAACATGTCTGTGTGCTCACACTGGGAGGAGGCGAGAGGATTTGTCGTGCCCAGTGGAACGACAGTAACTAGCATTTATATGAAGCGCTTCTCTTCCACGTGCTCATTTCATTCTCACTACCTGGGGAAGTGGCTTTATGGTTTCCTTTTTACAGAGATTGAAAAGGAACACTCAGAGAGGTGCAGTCAGCGGCTCCCAATCCCCTATATTCTCCTGTATAGCCCTTTGGGGCCACAGTTAAATGAATTAAAGCTACGTGACAACAACTAATACACAGTAGACACTTAATAAATATCAGCTGGCACAGAATTCAGGCTTTTCCTCAAGGGTCTGAGCTCTGCAGAGCAGTTTTGTGACCTACTTTCTATTGATGGCAGCGAAAACGGCCCCAGCGTGGACTTCTGAAAGGATAGTTCATCGCAGCCACCTTTCCTCTTATCCTGAGAGCAAACACACGGTATTAAGGAACAAAAGCTCCAACAGATCTTATGATCTGAGGGCAGTTCTACCCCCAAATCTGGTCATAGTCTCTGTCACTTTGTTTATTCACTTCATCTAATAAACATGTATTGTGCCAGACACAGTATTGTGTCCCTGGCAGGGAGCAGTGACCAAGACAAGCACTTGATGAGAGTTGGCCTGCTTAGGCTGCAACCGTGGGTCACATAGAACACAAAATCCCCCAGGCCTTTTTTTCTGAGATAATTGTCTGGGTCTACAGTTTATGCACTTCTTCAAGGAGAGCCTGATTTTGCTTCCTGCCTGTTTGTGATAAACACAAGACTGGCTGTTTTCAAATTCATCTAATCTAACACCCCATTTTACAGATGAGGCAGTGGAGGTTCAGAAAAGGAAATGATAACGCATGAACTCTTCCAGTTGATCAAGGTCAGGACTGGGATTAGAACACTAAACCTGTAGCACCTATTTAGGGCTCATTTCACAAGATCATCTTGGAGAAATGAAAATAAACTTCCCTCTTTTCTCTGCTGAAATGTACTTTAAGGCTCATCTCTACTGTGCCTTTCCTCCAGGAAGCCTTCCAGATAGCCTGAATTAGTTCCTTAAAGACCCACAATATTCTTGCTTATATCTCTGGTGTTAATGTCTTTTATTCTGTCTCTTTGTATAGTCATCCGTAAGTGTGGAGAGCTGTCCAGGGTCTTGGAGGAAGTCTTATTTGCCTCTATAATTCTTCCCCTAGCCTGCTTCACATGTGTGAGGGTCCCATGAAATGCTAGTGTAGTGGATAGGTACAATAAAGACAAAACTAATGGAGCCTAGCAGGAAACCTGCCAAAGGGAGAAGAGACAAGCCCTAGCAAATCCCAGCTCTGGGCTGGATGGAACCAGTTGAGGGAGTAGCTTGTGTCTCTAGGCCAAGAGAAGTGGGGGAGGAGGACAGAAGATTCTTCTGGGAGGCAGTTCTGATGTAGTGTCCATGACAATGTAGAGAATTCCAGTGGACCCCTGAGTGAGCACTCCAGTTGGGGATTTTCTAGGAGTGCCCCATGGGTTCTGAGGTTTTACTTTTTTATGGAGGACCACTGGTTCCCTGGAGAGTAACTGCTCCTCATTCCCCATCCTAGGACCTTCTTTGGCTTCAGCTCAGCATGCAGGCTGAGTGAGAAAAGGTACCACTGTTGCCGCTACTGCTGTCACTCACTCAGCCTCCGATTCAACAACACCCAGGCTCAGAGCAGTGAGATCTCTAGGGGAGGGGGGGAAATTTGAGCCTTTTCTAAGGCTCCAGGTGTTGGGGAGAGGATGGAATAGAGGGGCTAGTGGTTTCTGTTGGGGTAATAACCAACATTTACTTGCCATTTGCTGCTGCAAGGGCTAGACCTGCATTAACTGGTGCAGCCTTCATAGCAATCCTGTGAAGTGTCGTCCCCATTTTACAAATGAGGAAACTGAGGCCTTGACAACACACATCTACCCCAAGGGTCCACTCAACAGACTGAAGATACCCCAAATGGACTAGGCAGAAAGACTACACTTTGAGGAAACACACAGCAATCTGAATGGACAAACCTGAGAGTTCACATGGACATGCCCAGGTTAAGGATGCTCACAGCCCCCTCCTGGACACACAGCTTCAGGGAGGATGCACACAACATACTTCCTGATACCCCCACCCCAACACACCTTTGGTGGGGGTTGCATAATGCTTCCTTTTCTCTAGTAATCAGAGCTGGACTCTGACCAGTTTCCCAGAATTCTAAGTTATAAAATGTAAATGTGGGTTTTAGATATGCAGATGTTCATACTAAGGCAGCCTGAGACTTGCTCCAAGAGCTGGAAGGTCAGAGTTATGGGATGAGGAGGGAGAGGAAGGTGGATCAGACTAAGAGGCCCAGTTGTCATCAGAGAAGCAGGCCTTCAGATAGGGTAGTGGCAGGGGGCTGAGTGATCTGTAAAACCTGACTGTGAGGGGAAGACAGAAATGTCTTCAAAGGCCTGGCTGCCTTAATGTCGGGAAGAGCTGAGGGTCCCAGAGGCTTAAATGGTGGAACTCAGAAGAATAACCCAGAGAGACAGCTGGGTAAGACCAGATGGGTGACATAAACAAGGTTAAGTGGTATCCTATGTCCCTTTAGTGTCTCCCAGGCTAGAGTTGTCACCAAGGGGAATGAATCAGAGAGCAGGGTCAGGCGGTGGGGTGGAGGAACATGGGGTTTTCCCATGGCTGCTGGGTAAGGATCACTAAGAAAAATGTACCACTCTTGGGCTTCCTTTAGTCCTTGTCTTACAGTTCCACTTTCACACTGATTGCTTCCTCTAGACTTCTGGGGCTCTGAACCCAGGGACAATGATGTGCAACTGCCTGAAACCAACTGCCCACATCAATGTGTCTATTCATGTGGGCATTTGCTGAGGAGAAGGTCCATCAGGGGTCATCACAGAGCAGGTCTATGAAGCCACCCGCCCCCCAGGTTAAGAACCACTGGCCTATCTCAGATGGCTCTATAAGGTGATAGATCTTGTCAATATGCACTACCTTAAAAGTCGTTGGAAAGGCACTACTTTTGGAGAATGTGCTTGGAAGGATGGTGGAACAACTACTTCTGTTATTCCTCTTCACCTTCCACTTAGCCTGAGACCTCTCTTGAGACCCACAGAAAAGGGGGTCTTCCCTCTAGGCAATTGCCAGGAGCGTGTTTGGCTGAAGAAGATACAGGGAAATCTGGTGTCTTGCTCAACTCCAGAGGGCGCCCTGGTAGAGGAGAACTGTTTCAGGAGAAAAGACGGAAAGATGAGGCCTTGGATGGAGATTGGGCCTCTCTTTCCCTTGTATGGGGGAAGGGGGTCGGCTGTCCTCAAGAACATTGGCAGAACCAGGAGGAGAAAAAACCCCAGCCTGATTCCTGTGGAATCTCCTACAGCAGTTGGAGCCGGCAGTCAGGAATTTGGGGTGGAAGGTTCTGGTTCTGAGGGAGACCCACATCTGGGGTGACAACAGTGATATTCTCAGCAGTAGAGCAATAGACATGATGATACCAGTGTGGGGCCAGCCAATCTCCGGGCTGATTTTAGGACCTTTGGGGAGCATTGAAATATTTTTAAAGAAGGTTGAGTAAATGTGTCCTCCTTTCATCTGGAATATTGTCCCAGGAGGAAAGTTTGAGCCTAATGCTGGGAAGAGTCTGGGAGGCCAAAGAGACATCAAGGGTGCCCCAAAGGAAGTAATGTTTATTTTTCGAAGGTGTTGGTGACTTCGGCTTTTCACATTTGCTGCCAGCAGAAGCCCAGGACTCCCCCAAAATGCAAAGCCTTCCTTATCTTGTCTGTCTCTTTCCCTATTTGTCCAGATTTCAGTCCGCTGCTTTTAGGTGAAGCCCCCCAGTTCAAGGACAGGCTCAGGATATAAGATTTTATTTTTCCCTTTGAATTTTTCTCCTTTCTGTCAAAGAGAGACAAACGGACAAATGTCAGCAGCCTGAAAAATTGGAATGGAATCGGTTCCAGTTGGGCAGAGTCCAGGATGTTCCCCTTTTTAATTAAGTGCGGACTTGAATTATGAGGGCCGCAGCTCCCACTGGGCGGGGCTCTGCCACTGGAAGGCGATTTCTCTTGCTAAAGATTAAACGCCGTTTATTCCACTTAGTCTCTCCTTAGTTCTCTGAGAGTGTCTATATTTGCTCTTGTCATCACGAATAATGGACAATCGTGTGGATGCCCCAGCTCATTAGGGCCGCGGCAGGGATCCCCACTGCTGGCAGAGCCTGGCGACTTGACTCATCCTGAACTCTTTTTGGGGGGAATAGTGGTGGGGATAGGGATTCTTGGTTTTATTTCTGAGGTTCCCCTCCCCCAAATAGAAACTCTTTCCCCTCCCCGTTCCTGTCTGTTTCACCCCAAGCTCTGACTGCACCCCGATGCTGGGGGGCTCACCTGTGACTGGGGAAGCTGCTGCTATAGATTTATCTCTCCTGTTGATTCTCATCTATGCTGCTGGTGATTCCAGCCCAGATATATCTGGTAATTTACAGCTACGCTTGTTATTTATGATCTGGGGCCGTGGAGCTCAGAGCCCAGGAAATGATGCTTCTGCTGGTTGAAGCCTCTGCTTTCTTCTCCCTCTGTGGGGACCAAGAGCCTGGGTGGAGAAGAGCATGGTGGACAGGAGGGACTTTGGGGAGACGCATGCTGACAGGACACGATACCTAACCAGATGGAGACCAGGCATTCTGGATCCTAACTGGAGTTTCCAAAATATGGTGTTGGCACATGTGCTTTATACTTCATTGTCTTCCTAAGCCTTCTCAGGTGAGGTTACCTTATTATATTTCCCCATCATTCCTCCAAATAGGTATTTTTAGTTCTATTTTATAGTCAAGCACTCTAAAGTTCAGAGAACAATTTGCCTGATGTCACCTAGGGGTGGAGACGTGGGAGAGGGGACCAAACTCTTACCTCCTCCTGATTCCCTTGCCCAGGTCTACCTAGCTCCAGGGGTAGCCGCTTCTGAGAGCCAAATAGAGACAAAGCAAGTGTCCTTACCAGCCTGATCCCCAGTCCTTTGATATCCTGACCCCATCTGACCCTCCCCTCCTTGACATTTCCTTTTTAATGTTCGTTTCCCCCCTAGAAATCCCACTTTCCTGTTAAGAAATACCTGATAGAGTCTTGCTAATTGTGTGTCTTCTTAGGGGGTGGTTCAGCATTTTCTTAAATTGCACATCAGACATGAATGTCTCCCACAAAGGGAAAACTGAGAGGGGTGGGGGAGCATTTTGCTCCCTAGAAATTGAGAATGTAAAGTATATTTAATTAAAATGATAAATCTGATTTTCAGTTTTGTTTTTACTACCGCTAAAACTAATCTATTTTATGCACGTTTGCAGAAGGCTGCAGCCATCAAATCAGAGAATATTAGAGCTGTGAGGCACCTGGAGATCTTTCTGGGCCAAACCCTTCATATTATTAACAAAGAAACTGAGTCTCAGATTGGGGAAGGGACCCCTGAAGTTCCAGTGATGTGTGAGGGGCTGGTTCTTCCCCCCTCTTCCTTCTGTCCCTACTTAAACTTACTGGTGTATCTCAAGGGCAGGAATCGCCTGGCTTGGCTCCTCCTCTTTCTTTTTAAAATTCTCTTTCTTCCCCTCAACCCCCAAAGCAAACTCATATTGGGAGGGGCTTGGCCTCTGGAGCCCCTTCCCCCACCTCCCTAGTTGGTACCGATTAATTTTCTACCCAGTTCCCTCCCTCTGGCCCTGTGTAGCTCCCAGGCCTGGATGCTTATTCTGCGTAGATTTCATTTGGTGAGATTTAAAATTGTACTTGGTTCTCTGTATTTTTTTTCTCTGCCTTACTACGGGGTAGTAACCAAACCTTTGTGCCAGCTACGTCTGCAGCATTGAAAACAGAAGCTATTGAATTCCTATTTTATGTCGCTTTTGCTTAAAACAAGACTGTAAATGTGAAATGTTTCTTTATTTGAATATGATAAGACAGCCACATGGTACAAAATGCAAAAGTCACATATTGTTCTCTGGTATAATTTTATAATCTCTCCCCTGGCAACCCATTTTAGCTTCCTCGAGGCAGCCATGGCGTTCGATGTCTTGTGCATTCTTGGTGACACAGACTGTGTGTCTACACACATGACCCCAACAAATACAGACCTCACACTCAGACATTAATCCCCTGTCTTTTGTTTACACAAATGATAGAGAACTGTGAGCACTGTGGCACGAGTGTATTAAAAGCCAAAGAAACTTCATCCCGACATGGCTCGGTGTAACCAGAGAACACACAGTACAAGAAGCACTGTCTGCAGCTGGACTAAAAGGTCTGGAGGTCGTTCTACGACATGATAGTCGTGCCCACTCCTCACCTCCCATACGATGAAAAATAAAGACAATATAAACCTTAGAATCAGAAGAGGTCCAGACAAGATTTGATTTTCATCCTGACAACCAATATCAAAGTATTTTGAAGAAAAAAAATTTGGTGTCTCTGCTTTTGTGAAGGCCCGAGCACCGTCTTAGTCTGACTGGGGTTACCTGGCATGGGTTCTGAGATGGACAGGCCCAGGTCCAAATCCTGGTTGTGTCTCTGACTGACTTCAGGATCTGGGTGAGTCAGTGAATCTCTCTGAGCCTCACTTTTCTCATCCATATAATGGGAATAAGAAGATCTGCCTTGGCTCTCGATTTCAGTTACCTTGTAGGGGAGAGGGGACTAGAGATAATGTGTTATCAGTGCAGGGTTAACAGAAACGAGCCTCCTTTTAACCTCTTTTTTTTCTCTCTCTGTAAGTGTGTGCACACACACGTGCAGGTCTCTGTGGCTGTGCCCTTCCCCTTGCACATCCTCACTGCACAGCCTTTTCCACTTTTGGTCTCTACTACTCCCAGTGCGTGGGCTAATGTGTGGATAGGGCGTCAGGTCTTACAGGTAGTGGAGTGGGGCGAGGGCTCTTTTCAGCCCATCCTGACAACCCCATCCCCTTCTGTGTGCTGCTGTCTTGGAGAAGCCTTGCTTAGCCATGTTTCTGGTGTGCCAACTTAGAGGCAGTGGTCTCTCTCACTTACTGGGTGCTGGTGGCTGAGCTTATTTGGATTCTAAGGGAGGTGGCTTCAAGTCTGCTGGGGCCCAGCCTGCAGAGGCTGTTGAGATGTCTAAGCTTCTAGGAACAAGGGACTCCACCTTCTTGCACAGATAAGTGAGGGGTCTAGTTAAGAGGCAGGAGGTAGCTGTCAAAGGAGGGAGGATTGTGGGTCTTTGTGTGTGTGTGTATGTGTGTGTGTGTACAAGTTATAATAGTGACTGCTTTACTTCTCATTTCCAAGAAGGAAGAAAGCTGCAGTAATTTCTTCAGAATGAAGAGTCCCCTCTAAGAGACTCCAAGGTTGTACCCAAGAAAGCTCGCACATTCCATGGGAAATGTCTTTCTGGGGTCTGGGGAGCTGGACAAAATAGAGGAAACAACCAATTCGCTTGGTCCAATTTCCTTCAGAAACCTTTGTCAGCTTCTCCCTCAACCCTAACTTCAGTTCAAACTCAGCAAGCATTTACCAAAATATACTTTGTGTAAAAACATATTCCTGGGGTCGTGAGGCTCAGAAATGAGTCAGGCCCCTACCTCTGCCCAGAGGGGCCCACCATCTGGTGATGGCATCATGGGTGTGGATGGTGGGGAGAAACTATACATTCTCCCTGTGTTTGTAGAAAAGCCGGAGGGCTCCTTTTCATTAGAGGAAGAGAGACCAGGTATGGCAACTTCAGTCCCAGAGATCCTATTCCTTCCAGTCTGTCTCTAATGCCATTCCCTCCCCAAAATCTTTCCTGGTAGATTTTTTTTTCCTCCCAGGGAGCTGGTTATTCTTCTTCAATTTTCTCAGTGCAAGTTGCAGAGAACTTATTTATTCACTGGGCGAGGTAAAGTCTTTCTCATGATGCTGATCTCCCTTGACCTTGTATTAGACTCCTCCTCAGACTTGTCTTGGATTCTCCCACTAGATTAGAGGTTCCGTGGGGGTAGCCTGGGCACCTCACTCCTTTTCTGTACCCACTGTGGTACGCAGTGCAGCCTCTGGAGCAGTCAGGGCTTTGCAATCTGCCTGCTGAGGCTGAATAGAAGACAGATGCTTTGTAGAGCGCCTGGAACTAAGTTTGTGGCCAGGAGATGCTCTCTGGAGACATAAGGAAGCACTGGAGTCTCTGAGGCAAGACTTGGAACACGAAGGGCTGTGAGCCAAGTTGGGCCCAGTGCCTGTTTTTGTGTGGCCTGACAGCTATGTTCAACAATTGAAACCAATAATAATAATAAAACAATATTTTGTGACATATGAAAAATGTAAGAAATTCAAATTTTAGTGTCCAGAACTAGTTTTATTGGGACATAGCTATACTTATTTGTAAGTTATTTTTGTGCTACAACAGCAGAGTTGAGTAGTTGCAAAAGAGATGGTGTGACTCACAGAATGTGCAGTATTTGCTCCCTTTACAGAAAAAGGTTTGCTGAGCCTCGCTCTAAAGCAAAGGAGTACTTATGGAAGGCTGGGCCACCCAAGGGAAGGGCCAACTGTCTCTGGGCAAGTCAGGGGTACAGGCAGCCCATGATTCGTTTTCCCAGCAAGAACCCTGCCCAGGGGGCAGAGAGAGACCTAAGGAGGTGTCTCTTCCCTGGTCAGGAGAGCTGGGAGTCGAGGTGGAGCTAAGTGACAGAGAGACTGGGGCTTTGGGGTTTGCTTCCATGTGGCATGGCTCTCTGGCCTGAGTTTCCTGCTTCTTCCCACAGCCTTCCTGGGTCTGGGAGCCTGAGGGGCTTGTACAAATAGAAAAAGAGTTTCCAAATACACCATGCTCTTACCTTCCTGAAGCCTGGCTCTTTCTGAGAGAGATGGAGGACATTCGAGAATCCTCAAGGGGGAGCCCTGTCCATCACCACAGGCTCTGGACCCTAGGGTGAGAAGTGACAGCGTCTGCCAGGGCAGGGCTCACCACCGTGCCACTGGAGTTGGCTCCGATCTGCACTCTGCCACCTACAAAGAAGGGGTTCACCAAGCATACTTTGTGCTCTCCCCTTCCTCCCTGCACCCACATGGTGGGGGCAGCTGGAGACAGTTGGGAAACGTGCCTTGAAGAACAGATGAGTCAGAGAGATGATCAAAAGACCCTGTGCTTGGGCGGCCATTCCCAGAAGGCCTTGTGCCTGAGTGGCATTGGCCAAAGTGGGAGGGGTCACCGTTGGGGGTCAAACCCAGGAGAAGGAGACTATCTTGAGCAGAACTGACAGCAATTCTTTTGAAAGCTGATGCCTGCAGTGCTGGCCATGTCCCTCTCATTTGTTCATTCATCTGTACAACACACTTTTGTGGAGCTTACCCTTTGGTAGAGAAGGTTAGCATTCTCTGCTGTGGGGAGGAAGTTATGGGTAAATCAGAAATCATTAACATTTACTGAGAGCGCCCTAGGTGTCAGGCACTATTCTAAGCCCTGTGCTTGCATAAAATCCTTGAATCCTCTCGAAAACGCTCTGTGTGTGGGGGTGGGTGGGGTGGGAGGGAGCGTTGGACAGGTACTGTCATCCTCTTATTATAAACGGGAACACACAGGCTCAGCGAGGAGAGGAAACTTGTCTGAGGTCACCCAGTTGAGAAGGGGCAGAGTCAGCCTATGAATCCAGGCTTGTGTGATTTCAGAGTCCTAACCACAGCCTGAACTTAGATGTTGGAAGGAGAGAGAGAGACCTTCTTTTTGGGGAGGATCAGAGGAGGTGACAATGGAGCTGGCATTGAGGTGAGTGGGATTCGGGTGTGGGGAGGGTGTTCCAGGCTCAGGAGATACCAGGACTAAAGGCTGAGAAGCACAGGCTAGGTAGGGGAAGACTCCAGGGTGGCATGTAAAGGACTGTGGGGAGACTAAAAAACCCTGAGATAGTTGCCTTGCAATTTTCTCTTTGGAATTTTGGCTCTGCGGCCTCAGGCCTGATGTCTGTGCTTACTGTCCACACAGCTGAGTGAGAAATTCCAGACTGATGTGAGAGAAAGAGAGGGCCTGACCTTGCCCAGGTCGACACACACCAAGTAGCCTTGGACGCATTTCCCAGGTCTTAGGCCTGACCTGGGTGTTGGGATTCTCCAGAATGGGGCCTGGGTTCACTGAGATTCCAGATCCCTCCGGTGACCCTTCTGTGGGGCTGTCACATCTCTGGAACCTTGGGAAGGAAGAAAAAGGGAACTGAATTCCTTTGTAAGCTTGTGGCTTGTGGCTTCTCACCACGTTGAATTCACTGTCCACTTCTGGGATGGAGTGGGGGAGATTTTACCTTCAGGAACCTGGAAGACCAAAGTTGGGGGTCCAATTAGAGATTTAGCAGCAGACAACCCAGAAGAATGAGCCTCAGGCATCCAACCTGGGTCCATGACACCTACATCCATGCTCAATAAATACTTTTGAATGAAAGAAGGAGTTGAGTGGGTGCTGGGGGAAGGGGTTTGTCTGTGGAGGTGTCGAACAGGCCTCTACCTGCCAGAGGCTTCCTGTCTAGTCAAGGAGGTGGGTGGGGAGTGGCACTGTAATGGGATAATAATAACAACATATTTCATAACTCAAGGTTGAGGCACTGAAGGCAACCTGGGCAAGGTACATGTCAATGTAAGGGTGGGGGAGCCACTCCCAGAGGAGGCATCCCCAATTCTGCCCTAAAGAGGCTCTGAGCTCCCTGCTCTGCTCAGGGGTGGCTTTTGTTAGAGGTCTTTCCACTCTGATCCCCTTATGCACACAGTCCGGGTGTCAGGCCCTATTTAGTGTCTGCTGCTCTCTGCCCAGGATGGAGACACCAGAACCAAAAGGAAAGCTGTGTGTCTTCCTTGAGGCAGGCGGAGGGAGGAGGCTTTGGTGACTTCCCACCCCCACCCCAGCAGTTGCAAAGCTTATTTCCTCTGCTCAGACAGTTCTGGGGAGTGAGTTGTACTTAAACCCAGTTTCAGCAACTGCATGTGAAGTGGGAAACATTGCCTTGTCCCATGGGTCCCCCTGGTGAGAGGGTGTCTGCTCATGCCCTCCAAGTCCACCACCTTCCCATGGCCAGGGTAATGGTGGTGACTCTGTATCCCACTCTTCTTTCCCAATCCCCTCAGGATTTCAAGCTGGAGACCTGCTTTTAGCTCTGACCCCGCCCTCTTGCCTCTTCCCTCTCCCAGGGCAGGCAGCTACCAAACAACCTCAGTGCCAGTTTATAATGCTGAGTCTCACCCATCTCTCTACATTATCGTATCACAGCCTGGGAGGCCCAGAGAGGTTAAGCGACTTGCCGAAGTCCACACAGCCAGAAATGGAGCCTGCATTGCTCTGGTTCTGGGTCCATTGTATCAGTGGACTCCACAGATGGAGAACAGAAGACATGAGGCCTGTCTCAGACACCTGCATCCCGAGGAGCAGGGCAAAGAGGGAGAGTCCCAACTGAGGACTCCTGGTTCCAGATAATGCAGATGGGAACGAGAGTCAGAGAAAGGAAAGTGAAGAAGAAAAGAACTGCTGGTGGCAGAGCTGTGTGTCCTCCACATCTGGAGGCAGGAAATCCTGCTCAAGCCTCCACGCCTGGTGGCTGCTGGTTGAAAGCATCTTTTGCTGCCTGCTCCCTGGGATGGAGTGCTGGTGGGGACAAGTTGTTAATTTATGTGCAACCCTTGGAGCCCTGTCTTTGAGAATAAATACCAGGCTAATGGAAACAGCAAACAGGTGCTACATCTGGGGTCTCAGACTTGGACAAACAGCAGCATTTCTGGGGTTGGGGTGGGAGGAGGAGGTGGAAGGTGATTAAGTAGTTATTTTACCCATTTTATTCACTTATTGAGCAACTGCTACATACCAGGCACTGGGCCAGGAGGTGGAATACATAGTCAATGACAGGCCAAAATAACAGCAAATCTTTTTTTTCAGCACTCGCCTCGTGCCAGGCTAAATATTTTACATTCGTTGCTCACATATTCTGCATCACACACATGTGGGGCTCAGAGAAGTTAAGTCACTTTCCCAGAGTCACAGAGCTACTAAGTGGCCAGGGAGACAGCTGACAATACAGCAGATCTGGTCTCCCTCTTGGGTCTGTTCAGAGCGCCTTAAGGTGTCTCAGTGAGGGGGGCTCCACTGGGGGAAGTGGGGAGCTTCTGAGCGGGGCCTTGTTAGGATGAGTGAGATTTCATCCGAGGGGGAGGGGAAACATTTCCAGGTTGAAGAAGCAGCATTTGCAAAGGCGCAGAAGTCCAGAAGGAAATATGTGTTCCAGGGTGGCAACGAGCTTGAGTATTCCGGGTGAGACTGGGGAGTGTGTGGCTATTTTGGAGACCAAGGTTAGGAGCCTGGATTGCGTTCTGCAGATAATGCAGAGTCCTGGGGCAGGGAGAGGCGTGGAGCCGGGGAGGGAGGGAGGACAATGGCTTGGAATTTTGAAGAGTAACTCATCCCTCGATCCTGTCCTGTCGCAAGGCCCATACCTCCCCCCTCTTGCCACAGAAGACGTGATGCCATCATTTGGCCCAGACAGATGGCAGAGGCGCGACGGCGTGACAGCTGAAAGCATGGACTCGGGAAGCTGACTCTTTTTGCCCTGTCATCAACGAGCTACGGCGACTTGAGCAAGTTAACCTCTCTTTGCCTCAATTTGCTCATCCAGAAAATAGCAGTGATGACAGTTCCTAACTCAGAGAGTTGGGGACGAAGATGAAATGAGATACTATAGTGGGGCCACAGTGTCAGGCAGTCTGTAAGTGTTCAATAAATGCTAGTTTTTGTTATCAGATGTCACCTTCCCGCCCAGCACCCTGGGTCCAGTTGACACCTTGGCGTCCTGATGATCAGGAATTTCCTGAGTCGGATCTAAATCTTCCTTGCTGGATCCCAGTTTCCCTGACAGCCTTTCAGGACTGGGAGGTACACTGCGTGCAGTGCTCCCTAACCTTACTCCGCCCCTGTAATCTCAGGTTCTTCCCTTCTCCCCTCCCCTGGGATTATCATAAACCCCCTGCAGTGGGCCGGCCTGGCTGGGCCCCATGGCCCTTTGAAGTCCTCAGCCAGGTTCCCAGCCTCACACACTGACTTCTGAGAAAGCTGCTTCCCATCAAATCCTGCCGCCCAAAAGACTCCCCTCTTAGGTATTTCTGCCAACTCCGTTTTATAATCTCCGTGCTGGGGAGGGAGGACAGTACAGGCACTTTGAGCACAGGAAGGAAGCAATTAAATTATTAGCACTTTGAGAAATTAAACGACATAACTTATGGCAGAATAAGTTTAGCAAAAAAAAAAAAAAAGAGAGAGAAACCATGTAATGTGAGAAAACAATTAAAAAGAATTATATAAGGCTGGGCTCGCTCCTTTATTGCTATAGAGTTAGCAGTTCATTGATTATCGTCTTGTTATAATGCAGCAGGATGGCGCGGGCTGTCGCGGAGGCAGCGACACTCAGGAAGTGAGGTGCTTAGCTGGGTCCTGCAAAAGGACACAGAGGAGGAGCTGAAAGGTTTTTCTGGAGGGGGAGGAGGATGGGAGAACGGGGTCAGGGGAGGATCACCAGAGCAGGTCTTCCTGCTCCCTGCTCCCTGCTCCTGCTTTGGGAGAATTGTCGGTTTCAGCCTGCCCAGCCTCTGTGCCCCAGCAATTCCGCTCTTGGGTATTTATCCAGAGAAACGTTCACACAGCCCCGTAAGGGGACATGGATGAGGCTGGTCGCCGAGGCACTGGGCTGGCAGCGTAGAAAGGTAAATGGGGGTGGATGTGCCACCGAGCAGCCTTGAGAAGGAGACGGGTGTACCCAGTCACATGGCTAGATCTTAAAACCTAAGAGCTCCACAGCAGTGAACAAAAAGCACACTGCCTCACCTAGACCACATGCAGGAATCTCCCAGACAGGCTGAGCGAAAGAAGCAAGACGTGAAAAGGGACCCACTGTACCATTCCATTTAGACGAAGTTCAAGAACAAGCCAAACTAATGGGTGGTGACGGAAGCTGGAACCGTGCCGCCGGCAGGGGAAGCGGGGAGGGATAGATAGTTCATTGCCTGGGAAGAGGCCCAAGAGAACCTTTCTGGGGTGCTGGAAATGTGTTCTGTTTTGACCTAGGTGGCGATGACCTCTCTCTAGGTGTGCAGATAGAGAAAAAAGTCGAGTTTATACTTAAGACCAGTGCAATTATACACGTTCTGCATGGTATGCCTCAATAGGAGAGTCCAGAGCGAAGAATGTTGCTAAGGGGGAAAAAGAAGTACAGACACAAGGAAACAGGACACAATGCCACTCATGTAAATAAAAACCCACATACATATGCAATGACACCACCTATTCTTCAAGAACTCAACAAACAGAAAGACAGAGGCTATCGTATAGACGCAGGCTATGGGGATAAAAGGGAATGAATGAATGACTAAATGAATGAATGAATGAAAACCAAGAGCAATGTCCTGTGAAGACTAATGACGGTGCCAGGCCATGGACCGAGAGTATGGTTAACTTGACCTTCCGGCTCTGATTCAGAAGTTTGTAGAAAGTCATTAGTTAATTAATCAGGGGGTCTTTGGGCTGGATGTGGTATGAGTGGGTGTTGGGGCATTTAGATCTGAGGGGTGAGTGTAGCCTCGGTCACTGATGCCTGCCAGGAGGTTATGGTGGCACCTATCTCATGCTTCTGTCCTTTCCTACAGTTTACCAAGCAAGACGATCCTGTCTCCTTCCTTAGAGGGACTCATGCATGGTGGGCAGCTCCCTGGGGTGGGTGGACCGGAGCTCCCACCTATGCTTAGCTCAGACCTTCCACTCCCAGCTGGGTTTCCCGGCAGGTTTCTTAGTATCTCCGAATTCTTTATCTGTTACAAGGAGATGATGAAAAGGGTGTCCACAGTGAGGGTGGTTTGGAGCGGGGCCCTTTGATGTAAAGAGCCAGATAATAAATATTTTCAGCTTTGCAGCCCCTAAGGTCTTTGTCACAGCCACGCTGGTAGCAGTCATGATGTAAATGAACGTACATGGCTGTGTTCCAACACAACTTTATTTATGAACATTGAAATTTGAATATCATAATTTTCATGTATTACAAAAAATTATTATTCTTATTTTTACAAGCCATTTAAAATGTGACAATGACTTTTAGCTGGCAGGCTATGCACTAGCTGGGCAGGTGGTGGACTGGCCCAAGGGCTTTAGCTTGCTGACCCCTGGTTATGTGGGATCAGTGCTCAGCATATAGCAGGCACTCAAGAGGGCGACAATATTATTCGTCTCAACCCCCTTTTACAGAAAGCAGAGGTGCAGAGAGGCAAAATGGCTTAACCAAGGTCACCAGAGAGTTAGTGGCAGAGCTGAGACTCTGACCCAGATCTCCTGTTTCTGCAGTCAGAGCGGTGGTTTCAACCTATTTTGAAAAATGCCTGAGGCGGGAAGGGTCAGGTTGCACCTCAGGTCCCCTTGGCTTCATCCTCGGGTGGCCAGTTTTGCCTGATGGATCAGAGAACGCCTTGCATTCGTAGGATGCATTTTTACTCTTCAAAGCCTCTCCTCATCCTGCGTTTAAACAGTGACTAGTGCTACTCTGCACTCCTGTTTCCTAGTCTTTTTTGTCTTGTGATGTCCGTGTTGTGAATTTCTTGACGTGGATGTCGTAAGGGGAGTCAAAGCAAACTTCTGGCTGCATTTCTGTAAAGTTCAAAACCAGGCGAAGCTGACCTATGCTGTTAGAAGCCAGGAGCGTGGTTATGCCAGGAAGGAGGCACGTGGGGGCCTCTGGGGTTCAGGAAATGTTCTGCCTCTTGATCTGGGAATGATCCTTGTGAAAAGTCATCGAACCTACACTTACAGTCTGGGCACGTTTCGGTGTAGATGTTCTGCTCTAATAAGCTGTACATAAAATGGCTCCAAAGGCACTTGAGAAAACCGGTGAACTTTTGGCGAGTCTAGTTGCAGGAACAGGAGGGCAATGCTGACTTCATCCAGGCATTTTTGCTCTGCTGGGTAGCAGACACCGCTGAAAAAGCCTTGCCGACGAGACCAGAAACTCACTGGGCCATACCCGCCTTCTCCTTAACACCGAAGGTGCTAGTCTTGTCTCCTTGGAGCACAGATACAAGAGAGTCTGATTGTGTTTGTGAGCGTCGGTGTATGAGATGTTGGTGTGAGTCTGTGGGCACCACCTTAAACAGGGCCCAGAAGCTCTCGTCTCCCGTGGAGATGGGATTGGGGACCTAGCAGGGCCCGTGTGTACACACGAGGGTAGCGTGTGGCACGTATGGAGGTGCTGGGACTCATCTCTCTGGCGCAAGTGCCTTGGCACACATGGCTCCTGCTCCTCCTGTGAACGGCCTTTATGTGTTTTTGTAACACATGGCCCTCGATTGCTGCAGTTTTATGCAGAGAAAACGGGTTCTGGTAACTGGCCGACCCCTTCAGCCATGGCCCATGTGGGTGAATCTCAAGCCCTCTATTTGTTTCTGGAAGGTTTGCTGGAATTCTCTGTAAAATATGCCAAGAGAAGAAATTAATTTATTTAAATCGGATGATTTAATTCTCATTCACAGGGAGCGAAACCCAGATTTTGCATCGTAGGGGCCTGAAGGAGAGAGAGGGATAAAGAGAGGTGAAGAAAGTAGAAACGGCGATTTCGGCTGGACCTGGAAAAGAACTTCTCTCCACTGGAAGGAGCTTCACACTTGGACCGAGGAGAGGGGCCTGTCTCCCTGGCCTTCCTGTGAAAAAGGGCTGACCTTGACCAGATTTGAGAAAGGGCATTTCCGTCCTTCCACCCAGTGTCCCCCTCATGGACCCCCTGCTGACTGAGCTCCCCTAGTCCTCGCCTTCAGCATTATACCCCACCCACTGAGATCCATCCCTACCTACCTCTCTTTCCCTTCTTTGAACTTGACTGCTCTAGTTCTAAGAGCGCACCCTGCCCCTGCATGTTTCTTTCTACTGCCTGCAACATCCTCCTTCACCCTTGGCCTACCTGGTGAACCCTTATTTGTCCTTGATTCTGCTCAGATGTCATGTTTTATGAGATACTTTCCGGTCTCCTCTCCCTTGCAAATATCTCAACTGGGTACTCACCACATGCAGCTATAATTCTTTGCACATGTGTTTTTCTCCCACATTTGGCCACAAGTTTCTCCTGGGTAGAGACTGTATCTTGTTCATCTCTGAATCACCGGATCCCAGTGTAATGCTGGCCACAGAGGAGACGCTGGACCAAGAGAAGCTTCCTGAATGAATGAACCCACAGCAGAGAAACGGACAGAATGGATTCCGCGGGCCTCAGATGCAGACACACAGGCATGTGCACAGTCCTTCACCAAACCACCCTTCACGTGCTAAAGTCCTCGCACAAATATTCACCCATGCAGACACGTGCGCCTCACCTCTGACCTGCGGCTGCTGCGATTAAATTCTATTCATTGATTCTTGTTCTGCACACCCTGGCACTTTGCTTTCAGAAGGGCTCTGGGGAGCAGTGGCTGTCCTTCCAGATGAGATCTACCTGAGTCTACAAAAAGCACGAGATGTGGGTGAAAGGTGGGCCTGGAGGGACATTTTGATATGGGACCAAGACCAAGTCAGGGGAGTTGGTACTTTGGGGTCCTGGAGGAGATGGGCTGCTCCGCCTGTGATCACGGGGTGAGGTAGAAAGGCCTGTGGGGAAAAGGGTTGGGTCAGTGACCCAGAATAGAGCAGGATCACAGGCTGCCTGGACAGATGATGCTCGTTCCACTTGGATGAGTATTCCCACAGGCTCTTCCTCTGCAGTCAAGTGCTTGTTCTAGTGAGAATGCACACAGTGTGCCCTGCCAGGGAAAATGAATGAACGAATTAATAAACGAAAGAAAGAATTCATTGTATGAATTGGGCATGCTGTCTCACATCCCTGAGACTGACTTTTTCTCACCTGTAAGTCAAGGGGTTGTTGAACCAGATGCTTCCTGGAGCCTTTTCCGTTCTGCTTCCGCTCTGCTCCCCTCTTCGTCTATTAGTGGCACATGCATGGCACATACATAAATAATCATATACTTACATTAACTATTAACTTCACCTTATACTTCTTGGTATCCCCTTGGGCTCTCAGCATAGGAGGATGGAGACTCTGGAGTCAGACAAGCGAAGGTTTGAATTTTTGAGTTTGCCACTAGTTAACTGTGTGACTTAGGACAGGTCCTGTGAGCCTCCATTTCTTTATCCTTGAAGTAGGGATAATAATCATCCTACTTATGGCTCAGAGTTGAGTTGTGAGCATCAAAGAGAGATAATAAGCCTAAAAGACTTTTGCAAGAAATGTTACTAAGGCGTTCTTTATGATTGTCCCACACAGTAGGCGCTCAGTAAATGCTCACTAAATGAATGAATGACTTTCTGGATTTGCTTCCATCGTCACTCATGCTCTGCTAACACGAATTCCTCCGTCTGTGTGTTTTTAATGGCCCTTACCCTCATGCTGCAGAGAGCTCCAGGCGATGCAGCCAGAAGTCCCCCAACACTCCTTGGAGCCCACGACCTAAGTGCTCCAACTTTGTCCCTCCCACAAGTCAACTGAATGGGTCGGGGCTGGGAGGGGGAAACAAAGGAGCTGTTAGCAGGTTGGAGCAATTGGGCTCATCCCGGTGCAAGTCGCCACCAATAAAACCTAATCAATGCAATCCCTTTTAAGTTGGTTGGATCAGTGACCCAGAAAATAGCTCCCCTGTAGAAAAGGAAATGATAGTCAATAAACTTAGACGTCAATGGGAAAAATCTATTAAAGTGAGTGAGATATCAGGAGACCTCTGGTGTTAACGGAGACCCTTTGGAACAAAGCCATGGAGTGAGAGTGGGTTTTTAACCCCTTTGAGGCCGGAGTTGCCTGGGGTCCCGACTTGAACAGCAGCAGAGGCTGCAGTTTCTGCAGCTTTGCTTGGCCCCGGGTTCCCCAAACAGTATCCAGGAGCCCGTGCAGTGCTGAGCTCTGTGCTGCTTGCCTGTTCGAGCTGGTCCTTTGGGAGCATGTGTTCCCTGCACGATGATCAGCAGCTGGGCTGGTCCAAGGCTCTGGGGTGCTGCCCTTAGAGATGACACCTCTCTAGACCACAGGAAAAGGAGCTGCTCCCTCAGTCACCAGAGCTGCTCTGACCTGGGTGTGGGGAGCCAGAGGGCAATGCCTCACCCTGGACCCGACCTGCTGACACCAGCCTGCCAATTAGTGGGGCTCCACTAGAGTTTACAAGGACATGAAAGCTGTCCCCAAGAAAATGGCCTGGCCTGCACACTGCTTTAGCAGCTCTTCAAAGTCCCTATGATCAAGTGGGGTGGGGTAGGAGGGACATTATGATAGGCTGGTGGGTTTCAGGGTAAAGCTATGTTGACCCCAGAAAAATATGGGAGCCCACAGGCAGGAAGGGAACTCTCAGAATGGTACGTGCTGGTCCCAGGAATGCCACACAGCCACTCCAGGCCCTGGTCCCACACCCATCCTCACTGCTAGCACCAAGCTGCACACACTGCACCTGTGCATATGCAGCTGTGGGCATGTCTCACCGGGTGAGGGCTGCTATTAAAGAACGTCACCATCATGTCATGCTCAACAGTCACAGTGTCTTTGATAAAGGAGATTTGGACGTGCTCATGTATCGTGAATAAAAGTGAAAGTGTAAGAGTAAGTTTAAAGGGAATCTTGTTTATAGAGAATTGGGGTGAGCTACACAGGAACCACCCAGGGGTGAAGGGTTGCAAGGAACAAGACCTTGGCTGTGTTCTGCTTCCTCATTTGCTTTTAAACAGAGCCTTTGGCTGCTCATCTCCATGTCCAGTGACTACACACGTTTTTTATATGTTATTATTATTGTTATTGCTATTGTTTATCTTTGAGTTTTATAGTCTCCTTTCGAAACGGTAGAGTCATATAGTCATAGTATTTATGCCCTCCTGGAGCTGGCGGGTTCTAGGGGAGATATGGGCAGTATCTTGGTCTGTTTGGAACATTTTCAGGGCACATAGGTGGATGTTTATGCTCCAAGGGGCCACAGAGCCCACAAGGATAAGATAAGATCACTGGATGACACAATTATAGACAATATCTGCAAACTGGAGGTAAAGGCCATCCTTGCAATCCCTCTTTCCATCTCTCCTGATGATGCCCACATTGCTTGTGGGGGTCAGCCGTTTTGGGATGGGGCTGGTTATATCTGCTGGGGACTGTGAAAGATGTTCTAATGTGTCTGAGGAGGTAACTGATAAGCAACTGTATAAACATAATTTTTGAGCTCGGCTTGTCCTGTTCTCCGGCATAGGAATGCATCACTTTTCTGAGTGTATTGGAACCAGATGGGTCTCTATTTCATTCGCCAACTCATGTTGGTCATGGCCTCTGGGAGGAGGTGGGGAGATTTCCACTAGTGGTGACAGAATAAACTGACAAACATGCCATAGACATATGAGCCTGGTTTCTGGTTTGTCTGAGATATGGGTTCATGGCCTCTTTGGGACCTGGAGATTTCTTTTGGCATTTCAGAGAACATTCTGTAAGCTTCTGATGTGTCTCAAGTCTTTCCGGTGAGCCCAAAGCCTTGGGTGAGTGTCCATCTACTTCCATCCCAGGAGCAGGGCGGGGATGTTCCTTAGAGACCTTTCTCTCTTCTCCTTTAACTCAGTGACCCGCCCCCCTCCCCAACTTAAAAGGCCTGTGAAAATGGAGTCTGAATTATCTGAGAAAAAAATCAACTTCTCATTCCTGAGGAAGCAGCCCGAGCTTTGGAGTCCGTCGATCTTTCTCTGAGTTTCAGGGTAATCTCTTCCTCGCTATGTCCGATCTCTCTCAGCCCCAGTCTTCTCATCCGTAAAATGAAGGCCAATTGTATTTTCCTCACGGTGTTACTTTCAGGATCAAACAAGACAATGTGTAGGTGACATATTTACCGTGGTCACTGGCACGTAGTAGGAGCGTGGAAATAAAGCGCTGTTGCTTTCCCAAGGATCATATTTTCAACAGGGAAAGAGAGTATAAGCGAGATTTTTTGGAACAGCCATTGTTGATAAGAATGCATCGCTGTTGTGGGATGACGGTGGGGTCCAAGGACCCTTCTGGCCCTGGGGTGGGGGGGAGGTGCAAGGGCCCTTCTGGCCTCGGTGGCCTGACTACAAGGGCGCTAATCGGAGGCCTCAGCAAGGCGCTGTGTGTTTCTGCCACAAGGTGGCAGTGCTGGCAAGCACACCGCCTCCCGCGGCCCGGAGAGGCCCCAGATCAGAAGCATTCATTCACCTCCAGCTTAAATCATTTTAAGAACGCGAAGGCTTTACAGATCACCTAATTCCATAATTCTACACCTTGGGAAATGGAGGCCCAGAGAGGGCAAGAGCTTTCTCCAGGGTCACAGAGCAAGTCAGTGGCAGAGCGGGGCGCACCGGCCGTCTAGGACTCCTGGCCAGGTTCATCCATCCAACCAACTCGCCTTTGTCATCCTGCTCTTTCCCATCACATTCTTCCCCTCAGGTTTTCACGATTCCCCAAGGTCTTAACAATGTATTGTGCACCTCGCTTACCATGAATCAGTATCCTAGTGACAGAGGCAATGAGAAAGCTGTTTCTTTCCTCCTTCCCCTGCAATGGTCTGGGATTTTCTCAAGTCCAGGGTGAATGGGTGGCCTAGCCCTGGTTTGCCTGCTCTTTCACAGGATTAGTAGGACCCGGTCTAGCTGCGTGTGTTTAAGACTTGGCCTGTGCTTGTTTTGGCTTCTGCTTCATGTTAGGAACCAAGTAATGGCCTGACCTTCACCCAGTGATATTGGGAGAGGATGATGACACCCCGCTCACAGCAGAGGAAGCTGAGCCTCAGAAGCTTGGAGAGCGAAGTAACTCACCCTGGGTCATGCAGGATTTCGGGAACCTGAGCTTCTGCTCTTTCTGGGCTGGCCCAGGAGGGTGGGCGAGGACTGGGATGACCTGCCTTTAGGTTTTGTGTCCTGCCATGGAAAGTCCCCGAGCAGAACATTCTTTGTACAGACTCCTTCTTTCCTCCCCACTTTGCCTCCTCCCCACTGCAGCTTCCTACAAGCTCCTTTCCAGAGCAGTCACTTGCTGAATAGGTTGCTAGTGGAAATGTGGTTTTCAAATTTGGGAAATCTCCATTAAGTCCTTTATTTAAGAAGGATGTCATTATCGCGCCTCCCCGAGGACTATTACGGTTCTATTAGGCAAGGCCGCAGACTTCCTAGGTACTGTCTGGGGTCTGATTCCTGGGCAGGAAAATGTGAGACAGGAAGAAGGGGAGGGGGAGGGGGAGAGAGTAGAGGGGATGGGGGAGGAGAAGGAAGAAAGGAGAAAGAATGAAAGAATGCAGGAGAGAAAGAAAAAGGAGCCAGGAGTGAGAGGAGAGGCAGGGGGCATACCCTTTGGCTCCTCGAGGTGGTGAAGACCGGGCCAGGACCCTGGGCCACTTGGCCACCTGCTAGGCTAGAGAGTTTAAAATTAAACTGGAGGGGTGATGCCCTGAACCGCCTTCCTCCTTTCCTCCTCTGAGCAGATGGGGGGCTACAAGGGAATCCAGACAACTCAGGCCTCCTGCCCTCCAGCTGCGGGTCCAGCCTCAGGCCTCCAGGTTCATACTGGGGAGGGGTCTCTGTGAGTGCTGGGGGAGGGGAAGGGGACCCAGGGAGGGCAGTTCTGGACCCCGAGTCTGAGCTCAGGGCGTTGGCCGTCCTGACCACTCTGGTGGACATGCTACTGCTTCTTCTCTGCCCCTCTCTCTAGAAGGTAAGCTGCAGAAAAGCAGGACCTCCTCTCAGCTCTCTGCCGTCTCCCAGGCACTGAGAACAGAGCCGGGCACACAGTAGGTGCTCAGTAAGTCTTTGTGGAATGAATAATAAATAAACAGTGGCTGAAGAATCGTTTTGCTGGTTCCCCATCTTCTCCCTTCTCACATTCGGAGCAGTCCTCTGGTCCTCTGACACGCGCACACACACGCACTCACACACGCACACCACACCCACCCCGGGCAGGGTTTCAGGAGGGTCAGGAACTGCATGGCAGGCAGCTGACACTGGCTTGGCTAAATGAGAAAAGAAAAAAAAAACCCCAAAACATATGCCTCCCCTGGGACCTGCCTGTTAGGGGGTTACCAGCCACAGGCTGGAGGCGGTTTTAGCCTCTGGGCAGGAAGGCTGCTGCTCTGTGGACAAACATCCTGGCTGGGAAATCCCCTGGCCTGGGGTCCCTGGGGCCTGGTCGCCCTGCTTCATGCCATCCTGGCCTCCTCAGGGCTTCTTCCCCTGGTTCTGAGCTTGAGGCCATGCCCGTCCCACCTCCCCCAGGAGCCCCTGTGAGAACTAGCCCAGTGCCCTGGGGTGCCCCACCCTCGGAGCCCCGGTGCAGAAGTGATTAATGAGTCTGAGGAAGACTTTCTTCCCAGCTGTGTCAACACGCCCCTGCCGGCCTCCGAAGTGGCCCTGCGAGCTGTAGGAATGGCCTCCTCCATGCCATTCTCCCCTCATCCAGGGGCCTCCTTCAGGGCCCTGGGCCTCCCACTGGGCCATCAGAGTCTGATGGTGGTGATGATGATGATGATGATGATTTTATGATGCCTACAGCACTTGATATTTGCAGAGAGCATGACCCTCCTTTTTCTCGGCTCCTCCTTCCAGCTGCCGGAGCCAGGAGATCAGGTGCGGCTGTCCTTGGATCAGGAGAGAAACTGGGTTACAGTTGCTGGAACGTACACCACTTCCTCTGTGAGGCCTTCCCTGATCGCAGGCAGGCTTTGCACATCTCCCCACCCTCCTCCGGTCACTGTGCGGAGAGCACATCTGTTTTCCTCACTGCTTCCCCCAGGGAGGAGACCGTGTGTTTCTCTGTGTCTAATGCAGCTTTGTACCTGCAACCCTCTTCCTCCACATCCCTGACCTCACGGCAACCTAGCACGACGCGTGGCACAGGCTGTGACAAACACGGAACGAGCAAACGACCTGGAGATCTGGAATGATTTGGAATTCCAGGGCTCTGGTCTGTCTGTGATTCTGCAGACCGATTCCCTGGTGTTGGGACTGGCTCAGACCTGCCCATGACCGCACTTCCTGCCGCTGGTCCCAGCTCGTCCTCGTGGGGCTCTCAGCGGTTGCCACCCAAGGAACTCTGGTGGAGTGATCATGAACTTGGCTGCCGTGGAGTGGGGGTAGGAGATGGGGGGCCAGGAAGCCATAAGCAGCCACATGATTTTTTTAAATAAACGTTCTATTTTGGAATGATTTTATATTTATAGAAAAGTTAAGTGCTAGGACAAGTTCCTGTTCCCCTTTACCCAGTTTCCCCTCGTGTTAATATGTCGTATGACCAAGGCACTTTCACCAAAACTGAAAAATTAACACTGGCGCCTTCCTAGCAATTAACCTCTAATTTGTATTTGTATTCCACCAGTTTTCCCATAAATGTCCTTTTTTTCTGTTCCTGAATCTAATCCTGGATACCCCGTTGTAGTTAACCCATGTGACTTTGACGATGGCCTTTTACTTAAAAATGTGTGCAAGTGTCATTTTCTTCCTCATATTCTGAGTTGATTTTATGTGAGAACAAAAGTTTTCCCTGCCAAATAGTCCAGTAAATGAAAGCCACCGTTTGTTTCCTGTGACTTCTCAGGCCCTTCTGCACCCGGCTGTGTGCCTGGCAGGTGAAGGACAGTCTCGGGTCATCTTCTGGATTCACAACATTAAAAATCTGCTGATTGCGGGTCTGATCTGAAAAGGGAACGGGGACCTTTGGGACAGTATAGGGCTGGGGCAGCAGAGGGACAGGTGGGAAAGGACTTATGTGAGTATGTTTGGAGGGATTGGAAGGTGGGGAAGAGGAACCTTGGGGTGGTAGTCTGGGGTCCCTTGAGAGGATGCCTGAGCTGTGCATAGACTCGTCCTGTGCTCCCTGGTTCCTGGTCCTGCGCGTTCCCCACCCCCGTCCTTCCCTCTCCACCCTGCATCTTCTTACGTGTGTAGCTATTTGCAGCATCACAGTTGGTCTTGGTTTGCATGTGTTCCCGGTCAGCTGGTGGAATAATTAGAGTTAAATTTTCAATTAAAATGTTACCGGATGTTTTGTTAATAGCAGAGGTGAACATTTTGCCCGCTTTAAAGAAGACAGCATCTTTTGTGCAACTAAGGCTTTGCAGGCCCAAAGGGCTTGGGGAGAAAGAGGCTGGAATGTAGGCGGGGAGATGGGTCAGTTAAGGTCCTTGCTCTTTGGCCCCCTCCACAGACCAGCTCCCCTTCTGGTGTGCAGGTCTCTGACCAATGTCCGCTGATGTCATTTTCTGCACTTCTGGTTTCTAACTCCCTTTGCTCCAAGAGATGGACAGGCTGGTGGGGCTATGGGAGGATGTGGGAGGTAAGGTATTTGGAGTTTGATTTTGAAACTCTTCCCACTTCTGAAAGGATAGCCAGGGACTTCTGGGAGAGTCCTCCGTGAGCTATCTATTTCCTTTAGGGGCTGGGTGGAGGGAGGAGGAGGCTAAGGATGGATAAAAGCCTAAGTGACCTCCTGCCTTGTTGGAGACAGAACACCCTACTACTGGGTGGCTTGAGGTCAGAGGTCCAGGACACGCCCTCGGGCTTTCACCGAAGGCCTCACAAGGCCTCTCACTCTTGGAAGGAAGAGGCCTGCAGAAGGCAAGCACCACTGGGCACAGGGATCCCCTGACCCCACAGACACCAGTGCATTAAACAGGCAACTCCTCTCATCTCTGGGCGGAGGGAGCCGTGATGTGTGTGGGAGCATGGGGGCATTCACCACTCTCTCCTTCATTATGCTTTACTGCAAATCCACTTCCTGATCTGAATATGATAATCTCAGAGATCCATAGTAGGAGGTTGCTGCCTTAAAAACCCTTAAATGGTGGCTTAAAACCTCATCATTTTTTACCCCTAGTCGTTCCTCTAATTCAACCCGAATCTGCTGGTTTAGAGAGGAGTATAGGTTTATTGTACTAGGTATGCTTTGGGGGAGCTTGCCTGCCCATCCCTCATCCCAGCCTCTGTAGGAACTGCCAGTTTAAATGGTGGAGGTAGCCCGGGTCCTGGGTCATGATTGCTGCTCCCGATGATTGGAGCAGGGATGGGCACCTAAAGACAGGCAACTATAGACCGGCTAGGGACCCAAGGCCTTGTCTAAACCAGGAGTTGGGCCAATCAGATTCCTGTCTTGAACCTCAGCTGGAAAACAGAAGCTGGACCTGGTAGCGGCTGGAATAGTAGCCTGTGGGGCTTCCATGAGGTTGAAGATGAAAAGCCAAACTCTCATGCAAACCAAAGTTAGAAAGGAGCTGAAAAAACAGTGGAGGAAGCTTGGTTGGCCGAGAGGACAATGGGACCTAAGCCCAGAGAGAAACAAGACAGGTCCAACTGCTCCCACCTTCTTTGTACCTTTCCTATTTGCATTCTGGTTATCGACCCCCCGACTACATGTATCCTTGCCTGCAGCTCCCCTTTTCTTGCAGTGACTTCAGTGAGCCTCTGTTCACTGCAGATAAATGAGCCAGATCAGAATATAGGCCCATGTGGTCCACTCCTGGGAGCCCAGTTCCCTCCTTCCAGCATCCCTGAGACGGTGAGATATTCTCTAGAGCTCTGAGCTGGGACAAGGAATGTGTTTCCCATGTAGGCTCTGTACTATGGCTCTGGTGGATATGGGGAGGAGTAGGCTTTGGGAGTCTGGCTGGGGGACCTAAGCACTCCATGGGAAAATGAGTGTGGATTTCGAAACAACCAGTTCAACGGGGACCTCTGTGGTTGGGCCTGAGCATGGGCTCCTGTGCGGCCCGGTGAGATATCACTTCTCTCCGCCTTGCCTTTCCTCTCCATCCTAAAGCCCTCCTCAAGTCTCTCTCTGTTAGATCTGCTGGCTCCTCACCGCCTCTGGGACCTGCCTTCTTTCTCCATCCTCTGAGCTTCACGAAGGAGCTGTCTGCTTCCGGACCTCCCATGGACTCCTCAGCTCTTCCCACCGTTCTGTGGTCACACATGTGGTCGTCCATGGGTTTGACGGCGACACAGATTTTGGTTGACTTTGAAGTTGCTCTTACTAATGTCACTGATGACCTGCTTGTCTTTGAACTATGGTTTGGTTCTCGTCTTCATGCCCTTACCACTCTGCTGCACAAACCCTTCCTCTTCCTTTAGTTTATCAGCTCTCCTGGTCCCCTGGGTATCACTCTTCCCTGCTCTTTCTTCTCCCGGGTCTCCTCACTGGCCCCTTGTCTTCTCATCTTTTCCCACCTTTCCGCTGCCGACCTTTTATCTTCTGCTCTCTTCTTCCTCTGAACCCTCTCTCTGGCTCCGCTCATCTGAGCCCCCGCTGCTTCCACAGCAGTGCCTCCAGCCTAACCGTTTCCCTGAACCACGAGCCCTGAGCCCATCATATTGCCTCTGGCCATTTCAGCTGAACAGCTCGCACTCACTCAGAGTCAAGTCCAAAACCGAGCACATCCTCTGCTCCCCAGCTTGCCCCTCCTCCCGAACTTCCCTGTTTCCTTCGCTGTTGCCACAATGCACGATCGCCCAAATCAGAACTGTGGAAATCAACTTAGACTCCTCCCTCTCCCTCATCCCCCACATCTAGTCAGTCACCACGTTGTGCAGCTTCTTACCAGAAATCTCTTTAAATCGATTCCTGCTCTTCACTCCCACCATCACGGTCTTAGCTCAGGTCTTTATCGTGTCTCCCTTGGATTATTGCAAAATATCCCAACTGATTTTTCTAGTCCCAGATAGTTCCAGCTTTAACCCCTCCTCTCCATGGCTGCCATCATTCTCTTTCTAAAAGGAGATTGAAAATGCCATTTTCTGCTTAAAAGCTTCCAATGGCTCCTCATTGCCAACAGAATAAAATTCAAATTTTTACCTTAGCAGACAGGGCTTTGCATGGTCTAGGCCAAGTTTATCTTATCCTCTCCCATTGCTGCTGCTCCTTTTGCATCACCCAGGCCTCTCTTGGTCTCAAATCATGCTATCTTCTTTCATCCTCTGCCTTAGCACATGTAGGTCTGTTATGGACTAAGTGTTTGTGTCTCCCTCAAACTCATGTTGAAATCCTAATCCCTAATTCAATGATGTTTAGAGGTGGGGCCTTTGGGAGGTGATAAAGTCCTGATGATGGGCCCCCATGATGAGGTTAGTGCCCTTATAAAACGAGATCCCAGAGCATTCTCTCGCCCCTCCTGCCATAAAGACAGCCTTTTGTGAACCAGGAAGTGGGTTCTCAACAGACACCAAATATACTAGCCCCTTGACCTTTGACTTCCCAGCCTCCAGAACTGTGAGAACAACTTTCTGATGTTCATAAGCCACTCAGTCTGTGGCAGTTTCGTTAGAGCAGTCTGAGTGAGCTAAGATAGGGCCCTTGTCTGAAAAGTGCTCGTCCATCTGTAAGGAATTCAAGGCCCTGCTTTGCAAAACCCTCCTCCACTGTGAGCTCAGTTGTTGTCCTCTCTAAATTCCCATATTTCTTTGTCTCAGAAGTGCACACATTCCCTACGGTGGTTAATTTTCTATGTCTCTCTGACCGTACTAGGTTGTAAGGATCTTGAGGCCCAGGGTCACGTCTTATTCAACCAATGCTTGCCAGTGTCTGGCATACGGAGGTGTTCAGTGGATGTCTATTATTGCAAGATTGAATAAATGAACAAATGGATGACTTATTTTGGTCTGCGTCTGGGTCTAGCTCTACCTAATCTGTGGGTATAAGCCGCAGTGGTGGTTAGGGGTTGGAAGTGCATTTCTCACGTGCTGTTTTGTTTACCGTCTCCCCAAGACAGTGTCCAGCACATGCCACAGGCTCAGAGTGTTTGTTGGTGGATTGGATGCCCGAAAGGTTCTGGGTTTAGGCTGACTTAAATTTGAAATGAAAAGCAACATGGAGACAATCTTCTCTCCGTTTACAGATAAGGCAACCTGAACTTAGAAAGCTTGTGCGACTCTTCCCAGGTTCATGGTAGTAGCAGATTTTCTAAGCGACAGGGTGCTGTGACACGCGGGACCCCTTGGTTCGGAGTTGCTGACCAGCATGGAGCCCTCAGCACACATGGGATCGGTGTGCTCTCAAGCCAGATTCACCTGGACATGCTGTTCTCTGCGGGTTAGAGATCGTTTCACAGGGATTTATATCCCAAGAAGAGATATTCTCGAGCAGGTCCAGGTCTAGGGTGAGGGAAGTAAGACACTTGCCACAGGCCCAAAATGTAACGGGGCACCAAAAACCTCAGTTATCAAGATAAATAAAATTTAACACACTATTAAAAAAAAAATCAGTAAACTACAGGCCATGGGTAGGCTGCCTGCTTTTAAAAATAAAGTTTTATCGGAACTGGGGCTGGTATTAAGGTGAGGTGAATGAGGCAGGGGATTGAGTACAAAAGGTTAGATCTTGTCTTCATTTGAAATTTTTCATATTTTGTTCATCATGAATTTTTGCATTAATTTGGATTTTTAAATACTGCATTAACATATTATCTATCTTGATTTCTGAGATTTGGAGACTCCGCTTAAATTTTGTACCCTAGGCAAGTGCCTCACCTGTCAGGGCTTTCCCCCAGTGTACTGAACCCTGGATCCAAAGACAGCTCGCTTCCTCTGGGTCCCGGGCTGACCACAGCCCCAAGCAGCCTTTATAAAGTAAACGCTGGATGGACATTTTCAGTCCTTCGGAAATTGTGGCATGAGGTCCTGCTCTGGGTTTTTTGGAAGTTAAATCTCCCTTGGCCCGTTGGCCACTGGGGTAACAGAACTGGGATTCTAAATGTCTTCTAATCCCTGCCCTCCCCTTCATCCCCACTGCTCTGCCTTATCAGCTCCTCTTCTCTTCTGACTGGTGCCCCTGCCTCCAGCCTCACCCCTTTGCACCCCAGCTTCCATAGGGTCACCTTTACAAAGCTACGCATCTGACCTCTGTGTGTCCCAGCTAAACTCTCCAGCGTCCCCGACACATAAGTCCCAGTGCCCTGAGCAACCCCCCTTCCTGAGCCAGCCTAGCCCTTGAATCATGTCTATGCTCCGGCACACCAGACTCCTCAGGTTATGGGTGTGTGTATATCCCCTTTCTTTCCTGCTTCTTTTGTCTTTGCACACATGGTTCCCCCCTTAGATGCCTTGTCCCCTCTTGCCTACCTTCTAAACCAGCCCAAGGGGATTCTCCTCTGGGCTTTATGACTCTCCTCTGCTTACTCTGGCTATTTCATTTGTTCCTCGGCATGTAGTTATTTATTTACAGGACGGTGTCCCCAACCAAACTGTGAGCTTGAGGGTGGATCATGTCCATTTTATAACCACCTCCCTTCCCCATCCCCACACTCTCAGAATGTGGACTGACACAAAATAGACTCTGAGGGAATGAATGAATGAATGAATGAATGAATCCATTAGTAGAAAAGGCATTATCTAGTTTGCCTCTTTAGAATTTATTATGCAGCAAGAATTTGAGCAGAGCCCTAATCCCTGGCTTTATTCTAGAGCTCATAGCATCAGATTTAAAAGTTAGGGGTTCCTGGTACCCCAGAGCTAGAGAGGACAAATGAGAAGGCCACTTTGGGTCATTCCAGGGTAGGAAATTAAAACTAAATTGAGTTAATTAGTGTTCATATTGAGCCCTACTTTTTGAGTGTGCTAAAAATCTGATCAAAGAAATAATAAAAAGAATAGAATCATTTTTTTTTAAAGTAAGAGAAAAGAGAAAAAGACAAAGATGTTGATTTAAGATATGGCACAGGGCTGGGGCCCCGGGGGAAAACCTGGTGAAGGCTCCTGTTGTTTGGGGTTGGAGGTCACAGAAGCAGCCGCTGCCTGAAGATCAAGCTCGAGGTTCTGGAGTGATGGAAAAACCTGGCCTGATGCTTTTCCTCAGTGGACCCTTAACTCGCTAACAGGAGCCAGCTGAGCGAACACAAACAGAGGCGCTGTAACCGGCACAGATCCCAGCTTCCTCTGAAATTTCCAGGCCTCTTTTTTCCTGTCGGATTCCAGACAGATGAAATTTTCCTGGCCCCAGCCCTGTTCCTGGCAGCATCTCCCCTCTGAATCACCATAAATCAGGGCTGGAGTGAGCAGTGGGGTTTTCCTGATTGACAAGTGGCTGCCCTGGTAAAATGGGGGTTCCATTTCCTAGACTAAAAATAGCTCTGGGGTGCTTACCTGAGCCCTCCTCATCTTAAGTCCCTGGTAGATATCTGCTTTGAATTTAAACTATTCATATCTGTCTGTGATTATTATTTCATCAAGAAGGGCTGTGGATGTGCAGATGTGAGCCACCGGGTGCTCAAAGTGGGGGCTCAAACTGGTGGTAAGCGACACCATTGTTCATGGGATCACATCGGGGGGCCTGTGCATTCCTCAAAGACTTCATCATCCACGAAGCCCCCAATTAATTTCAATACAAACACCGGATTTGGCCTCCCCCACGCCTTCACAGCCATAACACATGAGGTCATGCCGTTTTGGTTAACCAAAGGAGTTTCAAGACTGAAGTGGGGGGTGCTGGTGGAGGGGTGCTTCTAGGCCCCGAGGTATCTATCCTGCATGGCTCAGGACAGGCTGTTTACTGCATAGGGTCCACCACACACTTCAACTCTCTCTCTTGCCTTCTTTTTATCAGAAATTCTGAAATCTTATTTTTTTTTCTGTCTCTTTTCCCAGCTCCCCTAGCCTCATCTCCAGCGACTGGGCTACCAACCCACCACCCCTGTAGTTCTTTGAAAATATCCAGAGCCCCTCCCCGTCTATACTCTTGCACACACAGCTCCATCAACCTGGATGGCTTTTTACTCCTTCATCTGGTTCCTTGTTCTCCAAAATTCTCTTCAGGAGTTTCTTCTTCCAGGAAGCCTTCCCCATCACTCCATTCAGAATTAAGTGCTACTCTCCTCTATTGCTATAGCTCACTGATTCTCAAACATGAGCCGCATCAGAATTACCTAGAGGGTTTGTTGTTACTCAGTTTGCTAGGCTCACCTCCAGTTTCCCAATCAATAGGTCTGGAGAAGGACTAGAAATTTGCATTTCTAACAAGCTCCCTGGAGAGACTGATGCTACTAGAGGCTCGTGGGGCCTCCTCCATTTGATAGGACTTATCCTGCTGGGTCGCAATGACCTCTTTATTCTTTCCTTCTACTGGGAGATCTGGGACTATCTTTCTCATCTCCTTATCTCTGCTTAGCACAGTGCACAGTGCATGCATGGTACAGTGAAGTGGTCCACTGAAGGTTTGTCGATTGAATGAACTGTGGGTACAGAACCGTCGTGCTGGTTGCAGAGCTCATTTGAGGGGAGTAGGGCAGCAGACAGAGCCTGGCCTTTAAAGACCTGGTTGCTATCTTCTGACTGCTGGACAGGAAAGCGGTTATTGGGGTTCTGAGGGTCATGAATCAGGATCACCCAATGAAAGTGAATGGGTGCAAATCCCTCTCTCTTCCTGCAGGTCCCCCAGAAAGCCTGAAACAGGAGGGCCATGATTCAGCTGCCAGCCAGAGATGCCAGATATGGAAATGGGGAGTCAGGATTTCAACATGATTTTCTCCCTCTGAGTCCTGGGAATACCAAATGTTGAAAGGATACTGGGGACCCTATCATTTCCCTTAAGCTACGTCCAAATCCCAGCCACCTTTCCTGTTACCTTATACTCCAGCCACACTGTCAGGTGAGATGTCACCCTTGCCCCAAACTACGAGGACACATCCTGTGCCTTACTCTTCTCTGTAGCTGACCTTTCCCCGTCCACACTTACAATTGTGATTTCTATAATTCCCTAAATGTACCATTTCTTTCATACTTCCTTACTTTTGCTCATGCTGTCACCTCTGCTCGGCACTTCACTTGTTCCTTCTCTGCTGGTCCATGTCCGACCCATCCATTCAAGGCCAAATCCAAACGTAGCTACCTCTGTGCAGGTCAGAGTCTCACTGACTCTCCTTGGCTCTCACATGGCAGCAACATCACGTTCTGTTTCATTATTTCATATGGGTTTGGTTCCTGTCTGAAATAGGAAGTCTCAGTCGTTCCTCTACCTCTGTTCTCTGGCTTGGTTTGCACTGGCCACCCAGTCAGGTGCTTTGAACTGGGCTGTACCTGCTCATCTTGGAGTACATGTTGGTGAGGGGAATCCTCTTGGGATATTGCTCCCCCTTTAACTACCAGGACTGGTTGGCTGAGCAAGGGATCTCCTCCTCCCAGCCTGGATTCCAGGGATGTCCCTGTCTAGCCACATGCTCAGCTAAAACAGATAACAGGTTGGTGAGGAGAAGGGTAGTGCCCAGCGGCTGGCGTGGGGCAGAGAGAAGAGACTCCTGAGTTCAGTGGGAGAAGGTTGGAAGCCTGGTCCTGCTTCTTACCACCTGGATCAAATAAAGTTGTTCGTTGTCCATCAAGCTTCGGGTTCTTCTGTGAGATGGGGATAATAACGCTCACTTCCAAGGCTATAGTAAGAAACACAAAAGACAACATACAACTGGCTTCAGGCTCAGGTGCCTCTCTCTCCCTCTCCACTAGAGCTTCAAGACTGGGCCCATAAACTTTCTATTTGTAAGTCTCCAAAGTGGTCAGCTTTCCACAAAGCCCCCCCTTAATTTTCTCACAGGAATAGCGGACAGCAGTCTGCGAGGGGAGTCCATCAAGGCTGGAAGCAAGCTGTTTTGCCCAGGCTGATTTCAGCTGGAAAACAAGTCCTCAGACAAGAGGGAGGAAAAATTATTAAAGGATTAAATCTAGAATAATCCTATAAGCCCCAGGAGGCTCAGAAAGCAATAAGCCATAGACTTAAAATCTGACCTGTGAAGTCACGGGGGCAGAATGAGCATCTGAAGGCTGGGAGTGGGTTTCAAGTGTAGAATGCGGTCAGATACTTTCGAAAAAGTGGCCTCATTTTCTCTGCTCAGACAGCGTTTTTCCCCCCTCATCTTGTCATGGTTTTTAATAACAATGAGTGAGCAGCAGGAGTGGGGGAACGTTAGCTAAAATTCCATAAAAATAAAAATTTAATTAAAATACACAAGTCGTGAAATTCCATCCTTGTAAAGTGAGATGTCTTGGGACTCTGCCCTAAGCAGATCCTGTTCCGCTGCCCCTGGTTCACACGGGCTCCTCCTTGGACCCTGATAGATGACATGCAGCTTGGACATGCCTTGCCAGCTGAGTGAGGGGGTGTCTTCCGGCCCCTCCTCCACACTCTCTCCAGGGTGAGGGAGATCCCCCGTGTCCTGCCCAGAAAGGCCAGAAGAGCTACCGGGCTGGAGTGGGGGTGTTTTACAGGACTGGAGCCAGGCCCTTGTGTGTGGGCTGCGGAAGGGACTGAGCACTTTGAGGTTTGGGGGCAGAAAGTATGGTTTTCACATTTTTTTCTGGGCAGAGACAAGAGCACAGACCTGGCCATTGAAACCTGCGAGTCTTAAAATTCTAGTTTTGAGGATGTCATAACTAGTTGGACAACTTGAACAACTCATGTTTTGGGGGCCTCAGTTTCCCTATCTGTAAAATTAATTGATCAAGTTAGATCGGAGATTTTGCAAAATATACATTGAGGATTTTACAAAACCTTCCTCAGGGCCTCTTGAGGGGTTGGAGGGTTAAGGCCTCCCTTCTCCCCACCTTCCCTGTCTCCTTTTGTGTTTTCTTGTAAGATTTTGTTTGAACACAGGATGCTGAGGCTGAAAACGTTGGAAAACGTCTTGAGATCCTTCTGGTTACAACAGCATATCATCTACCCTAGAGTGTATGACTCCAGAGTCCATCTGGCAGTGTGCTCGTCCTGTCTGCTCTTGTGTATGAGCATCCCACCCCAACCCCATCACCACCCTCCTTTTTATTTATTTATTTTTTTTACTATCTTGATTTCTAAGTTATGGAACAATTTGAAAATCAAATGAAAATGACCAATTCTCTCTCCAAAAAAATACACATAGAAAAAATATATATTATAAAAATAGAACTATTTTAGCATCTGGATTCCTTTTGAAAAAGGAAATGCCTTTATTTTGGAAAATTACTTGATAGGACTCTAGGTCCCAGGTTGGAGGATGAAAGGTGGGAGCAGAACAAAGAGCGGGCTAACTTGCTTTGCGTAAGACACTGGCTGGGTTTGCACATCCTTGCGTCACCCTGCTGGTACTGCCCTCCTGCTCTAGGTTGACCCAGATGTGCAAATCAGCCCTTCCCCATGACATCAATACCAAAAAACGTGTTGCAGACTTGGCTAAAGGTGTGAGGACTAGCAAGGCAGAGTAGATGAAAATCCCACCTGTTCTCAGTCTTTTGATAGCAAGCGATTAAACCTCACTTCACATTCCTCAAAAAAGAAACTAGGAAAAATGGAATAGGTGGCTTGCTTAACTGGGAAATCGATGGCAGATCCATGGTCCCAAAGGGTTGCACAACTCAAGGGGGTGCTGTTCATAAAGTGGCAGCTCTCACATTGGCTTAAGTGGATCCAGGGACTCAAAAGACGCCTCCCTTCTTGTCCCCCTGCCTCCCTTGGCTTGGCTTCTTTTGGTCTTGGCTTCATTCTCTTTCCTGAAGAGAGGCCTCTTTCACACAGTTGGAAAGATGTCCCCAGCAGCCCCAGGACTACCTCATACCAGCTCAGTCACCAAGTCTCTGGGGGATGGGGTACCTTAATTGGATTGGGCCAGGCCTAGGTCAGGTGCTCACCCTGGTGGCTGGGGGGCTGGCATACTGTGTATGGCAACACTTCTAGAAACATGGAACTGCAAGGAAAAAGCAATTGTCTGTTTTTACCTAATGATGAAAGGGACACTGGGCAGATAAAAACAAATATACACACAAATAAAACAACATCAAAACAACAAAAAAATGCCTACTCTGCCGTGCTGGTTCTTGAAACTTTAGTCCAGTCTGAAATATGTGTTGACCATAGCATGAGTGATTGTGTGAGTATGGAAGACACAGAGAGAGGCTGATTTTCGTGTCTGGGTCAATTCAGAGCAGAATAAGAGTGGTACCTATAGGGTAGTGGGATGATCCACAAACTGAACCAATTTGGAAGACAGCAGAGCCCATGGTAACCAGGAAAGTCATTAGTCAGATACCAGAATCCCTGAAGGGGCTGGTAGGGGGTGCACGTGTGATGGGATAGGCACTGATTTTATTGGACCTCAGAGGATCAGGTGTCTTAGCTGATATCTGGATCATGCACCCAAAATGTTGCCTACAACTCTGGGGAATTCAGGATCCTCTGAAACCCACCCGGTGGAGAGTCCCCAATGTGGATCCTGTCTCTCTCTCTGGCCTTTATTTTCTTTCTCCACACTCATTCATGCACGTCCTCTCATCCAGCAGACTCTGAGGCTGAGACCCCAATCCTTCATACTTGGCTCCCTCTAACTCCTCTGAGACGTGATGCATCTGCCTCCATGGGAATCTTGACTGTTCTCAAAAGACTACTGGGCAAGACTCCTTCTGCATTTGTATCAAGTTTCCTCCCCCTCAGGATGAGGTAGCAATCCCAAGAGACAAGAGACAAGAAGTCCTTCTATCCCCACCCCTCCTGTCCCCACTGCTGAGAACTCATCCTTCCCGATGATGTCATCTCTGGCACATGGGCCTCGGCTAGAATGTGCAGCTTCGGGTCACCCACTGCAGGTGGCTCCTAGCAGGGGAGCTGCCATGGCCTCGTCCTGGGCCTCAGCTGCTGCGGGATTTACAGCTACCTGCTTTTTGGGGAATCTGACAACTACAGAAAGGGTTGGAGAAAGGTTTTGAATTTGTCCCAAGGAAATAATTCAAAAGAAGAACACTACAGGCAGAAAGTGTCCCTTGGTATGGTAGTGACACTAATCAGCAAAACCTAGAGGTCCAGCAATGCAAAGGACCAACATTTGCCCTGCACTTGTCTCGTTAAGCCACCTGGTAGGCACTTGGCTCTGGCTGATACAGTGAGCAGGAGGCAGAGCTGGGCTTTAAGCCTGAGGTCTTCCAGCTACCCACTACGACCTGGCTCCCTCTGCCTGGTTTTACCACTTACCTTGCACAAGTTCGGAAAGCTGAAGATGTCTATCGCTTGCTGGCTTACTTTGTATTGTGCACCATACCAGACATGCCACATGCGTTCTCCCATCAAATCTTCCCTAGACCCTGTGAGATGGATGTTATTTTAAAGAGGAGGATGCAGAGGGTGGGTATGGGATTTGTCCAGAGTCACACACAGTTGTACTTTTAGGTTGCATCTGATTGTGTTTACCACTTGTGTCATCCCCAGGAGACGCTGACCAACCCGATGGCGGGGGCTGTCGTACCGACTAAGTGCCCAGTGAGCATTGGCTGATGCTGTGAAAGGACAGTAACGGATTCACAGCTGTTTCCGTCGTGCTGCCTGGAGTCTAGCCCTCACTCTGGACCAGGCGTCACGTTTCTGGATGGCTAGGAGGGCTGTGGGTGGGGGCTGGAAGCAAAAGCAAAAGGAGAGCGGATCTGGTCCTCTCATTCTGCACAGGCCTGTGCTGAGCTTCCCCGTCACCGGCCGCTAGCACAGCCAGCTGTGGCCCGGTGACTAAGCTGTGGCCAGTCCAATGAAGGAGCAAACCTGCAGGTACTTGCTGAGGAAGCTGCCTGCCCGCCCTCCTCTCTCCTCCTTGTCTTGGGCTCAAGTGCTGATCACTGTAAGGAATGACAGGGGTATCCAGACATGCTCCTGTGGGCTGTCTGCCTGCCCTGGTTCACAGAGTGAGAGAAAAATGAAATTCTCTCCTCCACTGTATTGTTGTTTGTTCCAGCATCTTAGGTTGTACCTCAACTCTTGTCTGGTTGTTTGCTTGCTGTCCCACCATCGCCCGCACTCCAGCTCCTTAAAGGCCTCTTGTCCACCCCTTTATCCCTCAGTCACCAAAGTGTGGACCCAAATCCCTTTTCTTTTTTTTTTTTTTTAGCAAAACTAAGACAGGGTGGATTAAAAAAAAAATTTGTGAACTACAAAGAGAAGTCAAAGGAGAAATAAAATCCAGGAAGCTAAGCATAAACCAAGCCAGGTCCAGGGCAGGCCTTAGGGTTTTTGCCTGAGGAGCTGGAAATTTAGAAGATGTGAGATTTAAAAAAGTAATTCCAGAAAGTGATAAAAACTTAAATGTTGCAAAATTTATATACTGATAGCACATGAGCTCCTTCAGGGACACAGAAACAAAGGGATTTGGCTCCTCCGTAGGAAGCTTCCAGAGGCCATTGTTAATAACACCCCTTTTGTGATTCATAGATGGAAAATAGAGTTGGCTGGAGGATGTGTTTCAGGCTTTTGCCTGGGGCAGCCCAAGGGCCTTGTCCTACTAGGTTAGGTGACTCACCTCACCTTTCAGAATTTCCAACTGGTATAACTTCGTAGCCACTTTCTGGAGTTTTTTCTCCTCAGCTCTGGCTGCTTCTAACTAGTATCATCTTGTTTTCTGCCCTCTCTGGCCTGGCCTCCTGGCCACATTCTTTCTTGGCCAAGACCCCCAAGTTCCCTCTAGCTCTCTGGAACCCCTCTTCTTAATTCTGGGTTAAGTTTGGAGTGACTTGTGTCAACCCTAAGCCATGCCAGGACTCTGGCGATGAGTACAACGAATAACCCCTGCCCCCATATGTCCCAGAGTCCTGTGGGGATTTGACATGTGTAGATCCCAAAGTCCCACAACTGCTTCCTTACACAGTATCCTTCGCGTCCACAGAAGGAAGGGAAGAAATACTAAATGGGCATCTCTGTGCCCTAGGTATCTCCCCCCTTGTTTCTCATCTAGCTGCCATGTACTAACAGAGGAGACAGCAGAGGCCCAGAGGGTGAAGGTCTTTGCCAACATCACACAGCCACTGAGTGATGGGGCTGGGATTTGAACTGAGTGAGTTCTCTCAGACTCCAAAGCCTGGGCTCTTCCCTTCCCGAAGTCTCTAAACAGGAACACACACAGACACTTGAGGGTGCAGGGAGGAGTGTTTGGTCAGAGATGCAGGAAGATAGTGGGATCAAATAGGAGCGGACTCAGATAACGAGGATCGAGATGCTGGAGAAGGAAGGTGACAGACGGACGGACTAGCTGATGGAGGAGAGAGGTGATGGCGGGGTGAAAGGGTTCTGCTTTGACAAGGGATTTGGGATTCCAAGCCGGGGCTTTTTTTCCACACTACATCTTGCTGGAAACACCTCACATCCCCACACGCGATGAGCTCATCCTTCTGTTGGCACTGACTCGCCTCTCATCTTGGCCCTGGCTGGGACACGCCAACATTTCTGCAGGAGGAATAAGCAATAACAGGAATCTCATTTTTCTCCCTAAAATAATACCTCTCTCTTCTGCCAGCAAGCGGAGAGCTGCTCCTACCAGCAGCCCTGTGGGAAGCCTGTCCCCAGCTCTGCAGGATTAGTCTGACGCTGGCAGCAGGCAAGGCAGCCCTCAGGTGACATCAAGCTCTTGGCTACAGATCGCCAAAGTCTTTCTCAGCCCTGGAGGGTTATTCACCTCCAAGTCCCCATCCCAGGCTCTCCAGGGCACACTGCTCTTGCCAGTGTGGGCCACAGGCTCCTCCTGTAGCTGGTGGCTTCCTTGGCATCTCTCTAGGACCTAAGCAATTTCCTACAAGGAAAGGATCATTGGAAAAACCATTTTTAACAGGAAAAATTTAATTTTTCTGCTAAAGGCTTTCCCCCTGGGGAGGGGGAGGGGGAAAGAGTCCTCATTTACCTAAAGGTCTGAGTGCCCGGAAATTTCTTCCCTATGTGCGCATTACCTACTTCCTGGCTGCAGAGATGGAAGGACTCGGATAATTCAGAAGATATTAAACAGATTCATAATGGACCCGGCAGTGTAAACATGTCTCAAGTGCAGACAGAAATGCCACAAGTTCCTATCTGGTTTAATGTAAAACATACACCCATTGTGTCTGCGTTCCCATTTTACAAACAAACGAGGTGAGGAGATGGACTCGGAAAGTGTCCCTGGGGATCCAGGTGCCTCCATTCCATGCAATTTCCAGGCTTCTTCTGCCCACAAGCAACTCGGAAAAGAACGCTTAATGTAGCCTTGCAGATCCCTGCCAAAAGGCCGAGCAAATGGGAGTGGCCCAGCCAAAGGGTCTGCAGCCATCCCGCAGCTCTTCGTGGTGATGCCCCAAGTGGCCGAAGGCTCCAGGTCCCATAGAGGGTGTTACCGGCAGAATGGTCCAGGCATCAGGAGGCCTGGAATGAAATCCCACCTTGGCCCTCACCGCCTGCAGGCTGTGTGACCCCAGGCAACGGACAGCACCTCTCTGCCCCATCCCAGACCTGTGTACCTACTGTGTGGTAGCGAGTGCCCCATGAGACAAGGTCAGTGTCCTTGGTTAAGATGTAAATGGTCTCAGGAGAGGCCGTTTTTCCATTTTAATTTAAACCCAGAGGTCCTGGAAGGTCATGTCGCTGTCAGAATGTCTAAATGTGTTGAGGCAGGATCACTGACGCAAGGGCCAAAATGACTAATTTGGCCTTAACTAGTTCGGTGTGGGGAGAATCAGCCAAACCAATGACCCGGCTGAATTGATTGGTGGGTTCAACTGAAACGCACCACCTGGTGGGCTCAGGCAGGGGCACGGCGCTGCTGGACACAGGATGGTGGATGAAACGTCAGAGAGTGGACTGTGGAGCCAGCCTGCCTGGGCCTTGCTGTGTGACACAGGACAGATCCCCCAACTCTCCTGTATCCCAGGTTCCTCTATGGCCAAATGGGGAATGAAAGAAGGCACCTCAAAGTTTGGGAGGATTAAATGATGTCCTATGTGTGAAGCGCTGTGCACAACGCCTGACCCCCACCCCTCTGCAAGCGTTAGCTATGATTTGTGTCAGGGGAACTCCGGGCACTGACAGCGAAATCTTTCTAGAGAATAAAAGAAATTCTTCAGATGAGGAAATGGAGGCTGGTGTGTACATTCTTCCCAAATTCTTAAGGAAAATTGAAAAGAGAGGAGAATCAGAGCCAGCGAAGAAAGAAATACCAAAAGTAATCCCCCTACTCACCATCATTTAAGAGTTTATAGCAAAAGGGGGCCCCTGATCTGAGTGCTCAGCTTCCTCTAAAAATACCCCTCTCCATAGGGCAAGCCAAGGGGATGAGCCTCCCTATAGCAGAGGAGGCTTTAAACTGGAGTCAACCAAGAAGAGCGCCTCCTTAAAAGAAAGAAAAAGGAGAACATTGTCGCCCGTCAGATTGGCGGTTCCAGACAGCTCCAATTTCAAAACCATAACCTCATCAAATCCCCCTCTGCCCCCCTAAAGGCTCCCCTCTCCCAACAAACAGAGTTTTCCATTGTGGAGAAGGGAAGAAATGCGGCTCTAATCCCCTTTGTTCCATGATTTCATCTCCTTCTCTCTCTCTTCCTGGGGGACTCCAGGCAAACATTTGGAAAAGGGAAGGTGGAGCAGGAAAGGGAGCCAGCACTCTTTTCATGGTGGGGGGAGGTCACTCTGGGCTTTGGGCAGGAGGTAGGGGAGCTGGAAGAGATAACCCATCCCTTCCCCCAGCAGGCAGCAAAAGCTGGAAACTTGGGAGACTTCCAGGAGGCCACCCTCCCCATCTTTCCACCCCAGCCCACATGCCACTGATTTCACCTTTTACTGTGTCCCCAATGACCCATCATGAACACGCTCGCTGACTGAGTGCAAGCCTCACCGTTTCTCACCACGTTTTGCAACAGCTGCCCAAGTTGTCTCTCAGACTCCAGTGCTGTCCGCCTTGGGCCCGTCCTCTACCCAGCTGACCAGGTGAGCCGCCAGGTCACCCCTCAGTGGCTTCGCTTCATCCACAGGATAAAGCCCAAGATCTCATGTGGCCTTCAAGGCCCTCTTGTCCTTTCCCTGCCTCCTCTCCAACCTCGGTTGTCACAGCGTCCACTTGGTACCGCACTATTCAACGACCTCGCACTCCTTAGAGTACTGTCTTTCACCTCCCCTGTCACTCCTGTTGCTTTCCCTCTTCCAGGAAGACACAAACATTTTCTCTCTCTCTCTCTCTCTCTCTCTCTCTCTCTCTCTCTCTCTCTCTCTCCCTCTCTCCCCCTCCCCACTCCACTCTCTCCCACTTCTCATAGGAGCTCCTAAACTCCTTTGTGCTTATCTCTGCCACCTTTTTATTAAAGCATCCACTTATCTCTCCCCCACTAAGGTCCTTGAGGGAGAGGAGCCCGTCTCCACATTTTCATGTTTGTGCTTTCCCAGGCCCTAGCAAAGCTCTTGGCCAGTCAACCCTAACCCCCATTTTACATGCTTCAGGGAAGCCAGGCAAGCCGTCTGCTCTCAAACCCTCGACTGCTCATTTACCTTCTCTCAGTTCTTCCTGCTGCCTGCCATGACCCACTGCAGAAACCTTTTCTTCTATTTAAAGATGGCAGGTGAATGCAAACATGTCAACTTTTGCTCCCTCCCAAACCAAGATCTCATTGAAACAACATTTTTTTTTTCTTTTAAGCATAAACCCACAAGAACGAGGAGACCAGGAGAGGAAATAATACACAACAAAAGAAAGCTTGGTCTTACACCAGCTGCATGGAAAGCAGACAGCCAATCAGATTTTCGCTGCCTGAATTTCGGAAATGATGGCACTAGGGACCTTTGGAACCTCTGGGAGATGGATAGGGGTGCTCTGCTAGGGCAGACTGGTTTGAAATCAGAGAAACAGCCCCAGGTCCCTCCCACACTCGGAACAGCTGGTGGTGCAGGACTTCTCAGGGCCCTTAATAAGCTGATACGCAGTGTTTATTGAGACTGTTCAAAAAAGGGGTTCACTGGGCAGCGTGTTATAAACATATTTATTCTTGAAACATTTCCCCCTACCTTTTAACATCTTGAGGGACATAGCTTGGGCAATGATGTTAAAATCAGGGAGAGAGAGTGGGAGGACATAATAGAGCAACCTCTTCAGTCAGGTCTACTAAGTTCATCCATCCGTCCGTCTGTCCATCCATCCATCCATCCATCCATCCATCCATCCATCCATCCATCCAATATTTATTAAATATCCACTATGTGCCAGGCTGGGCATGCTATGGAAACAAAGATGAATGATGCTGTTCCCACCCTGAGGGAACTGATCTGGTGGAGAAGTAACCAGTTCCCATATAGCCTCATTCAGGTAACAGAAGGATCTAGCCTTTTCCCTTCCTCTCTCCAAAACCACCTTCTTCTAGAATATTTAGGGCAAGCATGGTCTCTTCCATGTCTCCATGGGTCACACTCAGCTCTCACCTGGCTCTTTCTCCCCAGATCGGCCTGGTTCCATCAGAGATCCCCTCCAGCCTTCTGCTGGTCAGCACAGAGCTCCACGAACACAGGGCTGGTGTGTGTCCTACAGACTTTTACTCCAGGTTGCAGGCAACATACTTTTCTAGGCAGGAAGCCACTTGAAATCAAAGATCATCCATTGCTAGACGAGGGGTCAGCAGATTTTTTGTAAAGCGTCAAATAGTAAATATTTTAGGCTTTGTGAACCAAGAGGCAAAACCAAACATATCATGTATATACTTATATAACGACAGAAAAAGCAAATTTCCACAAATTTTTTATTAGAGAAATTCAAAGTAATAATAATTTTTTCAGATCCTGTGTCTCGGGGTCTGGCCATGTCTCTGTGGGAAATCATCAGGGTGGCAGAGCATGGATTGATGCTTTCAGAATCCTGGGCTCTTAAATGTACCCCAGCACCTTGTTTGATCAAAGGGAAGGGCCTCTGAGGGGCGGGAGAGCTGTACAGTGAAGTGGGCTAGTACAGCTCTCCAGACCTGGGGTCTCCCACGTCTGGCTCGGACACCCAGCTCTGGCCGTCATTTGCTGTGTTTCCATGTATCTCGGGATATAGTCATTTGTAAAATGGGAATAATAGTGACATCTTCTTCGTGGTGTTATTGTGAGGATGAAATGAAACAACGTACAGCCCATGGCCCAGAGGGAGCATTCAATGAATCTTAACATTTTTTTTCCTTTTAGTTTTGTTGATATATAATTGGCATTCAGCACTGACAAGGTTAAGGTGTATGGCATAATGACTTGATTTGCATATGTTATGAAATAATTACTGCAATCTTTAGTTACCGTCCATCATTTCATATAGATACAAAGAAAGTAAGAAATATATGGTTTTTCTTCTTTGCGATGAGAACTTTTAGGATCTTCTCTCGTGTGTGTGTGCATGTGTGTGTGTGCGTGCATGTGTTATGTACCCTTGAGTCGGCTCCGACTCCTGACGACCCTATGAATGAATGATGTCCACATTGTTCTGTCCTAGAAGCCCTGCTCAGCTCCTGTAGATGCATGCTTGTCGCTTCATCTCATATTTTCTTCTTCTTTTCCTGCTGCCTTCTATTTTCCCAGCATTGTTGTCTTTTCCCAAGAGCCCTGCCTTCTCGTGACGAGCCTGAAGTAGGACAGCTTGTTTTATCACTTTTGCTGCCAGTGATGCTTCAGGCTTAGTTTGCTCCAGGACCCACTGTTCTTTCTGATGGGCCATGGTATCGTAGAGCTCTCCTCCAGCACGAACTCTCAAAGGTACAATACAGCAGCGTTAGCTCTAGTTATCTTCTTGTCCATTTTAATATTCTGATTATTAGATTTATTGCTATTTTTTTAGAAACGGAGCTCTGAATTGAAATTCATGGGGAATAACTTTGAGGTATAGTCTAGTGTAGACTTGACCAATAGAAGTAGAGCCACATGTAACTCTAAATATTTTAGTAGCCACTTTAAAAAAAGTAAAACTAAACTGATAAAATTAATTTTAATAATATATTTTATTGAACCCAGTATAGCAAACATATTATTATTTCAATGTGTAGACAACAAGACAAATTATTAACGATATATTAGGCATTTCTTCTTCGCACTTAGTCTTTGAATTGGTGTATATTTCACACAGCACATCTCAGCGTGGACTAGCCACATTTCAAGAGCTCAGAGTCACACATGGGCAGTGGTGCCACATTGGACAGAACAACCCGTGCCATCCCTCAGTGTCCCCTATGTGGTTCTAGGGGGAGATGGGCTCCCTCAAAGGTCATGATGGGAAGAATGCCCCTGGGTCCCCCTAGCCTCATGTATCCAGCGAGAGGAGCAGACCAGATATCCTGGAAGAGGGGGGAGGCAAAAAGGTCTCCCATCTGTTGAGTGTTAACCTCTGAACCATTTAACCAAACATTGGCTTCTCTTGTCATTTGATAAGGTGCATTCAGCAAAGGGAGATGAGAAAATTGGGAGGTTATTCTTTTAAATTACATCAGCAGGGGGTTTGTTTCTGCCGCAGAGCTCGGAGGGTCCCGTCTGGGCCATCACATCACCAGCAGCACACTCAAGGACAGATTTGAGTGCTTTCCTCTGCCTGGGCGTTCAGGCATTCACAGGGATATAAAAAAAAAAAAGCAAGAGGGATTTGAAAATAAAGCCCATGCACAGCAGGCTGTCTGCTTTGAGCCAGGGCTGCAGCGAGGGTGATTATGGAGGAAGGAATGGTTTGTGTCACCGTCACACGGAAATGTCCGACGGCTTTTCTGCAGAGACAACACCTCGCAGTCTTCCAGAGACTCTGTGTGCAGACTTCCGGAGCTGTCGGGGACCTCCAAGGCCATCCTGCCCACCCAGCCCCCCTGAAGTCGAGTCCCTCAGTGGAATGGGCCAGCGAGCAGTCTAGACAGATAGGGACCTGCAGGGCTGGCCAGCTGGCTTCTGCTGGCAGATCTGACCTGTTGAGAGGACGGTCAGGTCCTGGACAGAAGGGCGGGATCCCAGGATTTGGCTGCTGTCTCGGGTCTAGCCCTCCCTCCTATTCCCCTCCTGACCTCCCAAGGGTGGGAGAAGGTTATCTTCCCAGGCCCTGGCGCTTCCGTGGCTCCACTCACGCCTCGTGGGAGGTGAACTGAGCTCTAGAGGGAGTCAGGAATCTGACATGAATGCCTTGTATGACCCTGAACTAGTCCCTTCTCTCTAGACCTCAGTTTCCCCCTGGGTCAAAAGAATTGGATGTATTGGTCCTCAAGATCCTGCAACTCTGCCCACAGTGGTGTTTGTTCACAGGAGTTCTCCAGCAGGGAGGAAACACACATTCTCTGCTTCTTCCAGAGACTCACGGCTGCGCATCAGAAGCCTTCTCTGCCATCTTGTCTATACCCATCGCACCCAGACTTTAGTCCTTTGCTCTGGGCCCTTCTCTTTGGTTCCAGAGCCAATGAGTTCTCACCTGCCTCCTCCGCTGGACTCACTAGTCCTGTGTCTCATATGTCACTCCTTCTCTGGTGAAAGCAAGGCAATCCGTTCTCCCCAAGCACTAAGTTCAAGCCCTGGGCTGAGCTCTTTCCCACATGTTAGCTAGTACAGTCTTCATAACAGCTCAGGGCCATGGATCATGGATAAGCCTCCTTTCAGATGAAGACACTGAGGCTTAGAAGCCATGGCTCGGCCAACCTCCCACATTTGGAAGAACCAGGATTCAGGCCAGGTCGGTTTGACGCTAAAGGCCAGATTCTTTCTACTGCATCTTTTAACACCTTTCTGTGTCACCTAGCCATCTGGGTTCTTCCTGGGTGAGACTCCAGGCTCCTAGAGGTCAAGGGAGGCAGAATGGCAGAGCAGGCAATGCGTAGAATCTTACCCCTTTTGGCAGACGGGGTAAGAGGAAGGGAAGTGCTCAAGGCTCAGAAACTGGTCAGGACGTGACAGGAATTAACTTGAGCCCAAAGCTCCCTGTGTGACTTCACTCTGGTTCCAGACTCCAACTCAGGTCATGCCCAGTTTCACTGACCAGCCTGGCTTGCTAGGGAGGGCTCTGTAATGAGTTCCACACAACAGCCCAAATGACACAAGGCAAGGTGCCGTCATTCCCAACACAGGGTAGACATGTGGCCCTGGGCAAATTTCTCCAACTCTCAGAACTTTGTTTCCCCATCTACATAATGGACATAAAATCCCCATCCACCTCAATAGGCAGCAACAGAGACAATACTTCACTGGCTCTGATGTAAAAATACCATTTTTTCTTACTCTCTCGTCGTGCCCATCCAAAGTGTCACCGGTAGCACATGCCTGGCAGATATTTGTTGGACGTATTCTAGTCACCAACCTTTGGGAAGCCTTTTAGGGTTTACTGAATATTCCCATGTTTTTATTCTTTAATTCTCCCGACAGGCCTTTTGGAAGGTGGCGCTGCCCTTGCTCTTGGCCCTAGTTTACAGATGAGGAAACTGAGGCCCGTCTTTTATGGCTCCCATCTGGCTGAGGAGTTGGGATGCTTTTTGCTGACAACTCTCTGTCTTCTTGTCATTTAGAGAGAACAAACCTGCAAGGGCATCTCAGTGGCCAGCTGCAGCCCAGATGTGGAGGTCGGGATGGCCACAAAGGAGTTGGGTAGGTGGGAACGTCCTCCCATTTCCTCCCTTGAAGACTAATGGCTCTGGGGCCATTGGAGGCGCTGAGGCTGTGGCTGGATTAGGGGCCTCCCTGGAGCCTCTCTGAGGCAGGAGCTATGCTCATCTTGAAAACAATCCCTTCACATGAGGTGGCTCCTTGAAGGCTGAAATCAAAGGGCAGGGGCTCAGTCAGCTGCCTCCCTTTCCCCTCACAGAGTAAGTCTCTAAACAAGTTTCTTTAGGCCCTAGAGCCTAGGTGCCTTCGTCCAGGTCTGGGGAAAGGCAAGAAGGCAAGTATGCTAAAATAGGAAACCATCTTGGCCAGAATTCTGTTTGTTCATTTATTTTTTTATTTTTATATTTTTTTTGGGGGGGATCAGCATTTTGAATTCTCTTCTCTGGTCATGGAGTGAACAGACAGACACAGACACGAAGAGAAAACATACACACAATGCACGCACTTATGCAACCATACTCATGTGCACAAATATGCCTCTGTACACACACACACACACACACACACACACACACACACACACACACCCCTGCGTGCACACGCACACACATGCTCACCTCCCAGGAGCCACCATGAGCTCCCTTAAGCCCCTGGGGTGGGGAGGAGGGAAGGAAGCTGGGTGTCATATATCATTCCTTTCCAAAAAGACAGTGTCCTCTCTGCCCAAAGCGCAGGGGGATGGGGGTGGGGGAGTGGTGGGCAGCCGTGAACCGGTCTCGGGAAGGAGCCCCTCTGGCCCATATTTCACAGACACCCCAGACGGAGCCCGCTGTCAGGAGTGCTGTCTAATTTCCTCCCCTGACTGCTGTCCCAGATCCCCCCAACAAAGAGGGGCATTGTGTCCTCATCCCCACCCCTGGCATCTGCTCCGCAGAGATCCGTCCAAGACGCACAGAGGGGATTTGGGGGATGAAGGCGCCACATCCTGCACTGCAGCCCCCAGAAGGGCCACACATTCTCAAGCTTAAAGAGCCTGTTGCTGGCTGATGGGTCCTCCAGCCTCGCAGGCCTCAGATACCCCAGTACCCCTCACTCTCCCAACAGACTTCTCGATCCCCCCAAGGTTCTGGAATAGCTTCTCCGTAAGTCTTTCAGGAAAGAGGTGGGTGAGGAAAACATTGACAGAGTAGTGGCTAAGGATGAAGCATTTTAAGGGAACTGAGCCTCTCTGCCCTCCCCCAGAAGAAACATGTCCTTTATCCCTTGGCTTCCCCTCTGGAGGGGACTTGCGGGTTGGCCAGGCTGCCTCCAGGATAGCCACTGGGAAGAGGCAGCTGTGCCTGGTTTTCTCTGTTCTAGCTCTTTCAAGGTTGGACATTCTGGGAAGGGAAAATGGAGGGGACAGTGCTGAGGGAAGATAGAATGAAGAAAAAGTAGCCTGGCAAGAGAGGACTATGGGGTCTAGAACCATTGTGAGGCTTCCTGGGAGAATCCTGTCAAGCAGTGCCCAGGGCGGCCACTTTCTGACTCCCTTCCAGGGACACCTTCAAAGAGGCTGTTCCTCACCAGGGGCCAGGCCACTGGGTCAAGATCGGAGCGATGCCTCCCAAGGAGAGTGTGCGTGCGTGTGTGTTGGGGTCAGGGGGAGGATGCTTTAATAGCTGAATCACTATCATAATGTGTGCTTAGGGCTGTTGTGGCCACAGAGTAGAGTAAAATTAGATGGAGTTCCTACATATCAGAAGCAAATCTGGCCCAAGCGTCCTCCAAGCCCCTCATCACTACCCCTACTGCTTCTCAGCAGTGCTTCTGATCTGCACACTTTGGCGCTTTGAAAACATTTTGCCCATAGTATCTGCTTCTCTTTTGCACTCAAGGAAGAACAAGGTACTCGAATGCTTTGCTTTTGCACATAGGAAATTGGTCCAGAGAGTGGCTTGGTTGAAGTCACATAGCAAATGACGCTAAGACCTAAGCCTCTTCCTTCTTGCTCTGTATTTTTGTTGTCACTGGTTCGCAGTCTCCCCGTAGAAGAAGAAAACTCTGTCTAGACACATTGTGTGTGTCTGTGCGTGGGGGTGTCTGTGCGTGTGTGTGTGTGAGAGAGAGAATCTCATATTCCTGAGGGCCTGCTCTGAGCCAGGTACTGTGCCACGTGTTCTGGAGAACGGACCCCATTGTCATGGGGACAGGCTGGCTCTGTCTCCACTCACCACACCCAGGACTCAGCATATAGTTGGCATTCCAGAAATAATATTTTTGTGGAATGACTGGAAGAATAAATCTAATCCCCCACAGCATGTGAGTAAAATACAATCTCTAATTTGTAGAAGCGTCTTTCAACAAATGCTTGCAAGCACTTCTGTAGGCCACTGGGATGAGGAAACTAGGCTCAGAGGATTTAAGTGCTTGACAAAAGCCACCCAGCCAGCGCGCGGCATAGCCTGTGTTGGAATCTCAGTTTGTCAGTCTCTGAAGTGTATGTGTGTGTGTGTGCATGTGTGTGCACACATGTGTGGTGGGAGCTGGGGGAGGGAAGGTGCTAAGGGATTTCTCCTCTTGCCATGCAGGGAATATTAAAGGGGAACAACTGGAAGAGGATACCATTCCACTAGGCATGCGTTCAGCTCAGACACAGGCATGCAGCTCCCTGGCCAGGTGTGCTGGGTGCATTAGACAGGCTTTGTCTTCCTGGAAAACTGGTTTTAAATCATTTTTAAAGACACAAATAAAAACATCTTTTACGGGCACTGTGAAAGCCTGCTGCTTGATGGACGTCTGCAGCAAGTTTTCCGTTGTACCATCACTTTAGAGACTTTGAATTTGCCCTTCTGGATTTTCTCAAAGCGTGGTAAATCTGCTGGATGGTAGGGAAATCGATGGGCAGGCTCTGGCTAAGATGAGCACAGACCTGATGGGAGCCACCCTTCACAGACGCAGCGGAGCCTGCTCCTTTCCCAGTGACACTGGAGTTAAGCCCAGGCGTGGGCCCCAGTTCTGGGGACAGGCCGGAGTCCTGAGCCAGCAGCCCCGGTTAGAAAATTAATAAAGAATGAGAAACTCTCACAGCCAGGCCCCTGGTGAGAGACGAGTTAGGTCATGTCTCTTTCTGTTCAATCGGATATTAGTCCCAACCCTGATGTCACCTTCGAGCTATTAAGCATCATCACCCTCAGAGACACGCGTAAGCTGCTTACAAGCCTCTTATCAGGTCAGGCCCTGGACGCTGTTTCTTTGCAGCTGTAGGTCGGAGGGAAGAGGCTGATTCAGACTTCAGGCAGGGATCAGGGCTCAGAGTAGGCAAGTCAAAGACAGAGAATCTTAGTCCTGGGTAGACAGAATCAGAGACAGTTCCTCTGGGCCACAGAACCAGGGTAAGTGTCCACTGTCCCTTTTTCAGACAAGAACATGGCCTATCAGACCTGGTGGGCTCTAGAGGCCTGGACTACGTCAATCTGGCTCGTCTAATCAGCTTCTGGGCCAGAGCGTCCCTTATACAGTCCATGTGGCCAGTAATGGGCACTGGGACTTGAGAAGCCAGGTGATACTACTTATTTAATAAGTCCTCCATCCACCCATCCATGCCATGCCATAATTACCTGTTGAGCCTTTATTATGTACTAGGCACCATGCTAGGAGCTGGGAATAAAATGGTCAGAAGAACACACCTCCTTTTCTTCCCTCCAACTTGGAAAGCAGATCGTAAATAAATAAGCAGACAACAAATAAAAGAATGATAAATTGTGGTAGAGCCGTAAAGAAACACACATAAAGTGGGAAGAGAGATAAAAAGACAGTAGTGGCCAGGGATGATGGTGGCATAGATTTGAGATTTTTTTTTTTTTCGATTCGAGATATTTTGGAAGGTGTCTTTTCAGTGTCTGCAGCAGATGACACTGAGAAGGTACAGTGAGAGCAGGGTCGTGGTGAGAGCCCGGTGCAGTGGTGGCCAAGAGAAGAAGCCAACTGCTGCATGGGTAGTTGTAAGGGATTAGCTGGCACAGGCCCCTCTGCCTGGTTGGAAAATATGTAGCTCTTAATGGAAAACAGTTCCACTCAGTGGAAGAAAGAAAGCCACACACCATGGGCTCTCCTGGGTACTGGAACTGTGGCACTTTGGGGGTCCGGACAGGAAAGAGTGGATCCTTGCCTGACACATGTTTTCTTCTCTGAATAGAAGAGCTGTAGAGATGTTACCATCACAGCTACCATCCAGCTACCAGCACAGGACCCCGTCCAGGCAGGTGGGTAGATTTCTAAAGCCCTGAGTCCTCCCAGGCCCTTTCACTTAGAAAAGGATTCTCTACCCACTTCATCTCTCTTTCATCGCTCCAAAGGGCAGCCACACACTTGCTCATCCTTGATGCTCTCTCAAGGATGGAGAAACTCATTACTGAAAAGTTACCATTCAGGAGTTCTTGGTTGTTTGGATTCTTACCATGCCACCATCTCTGGTCAGAATCACTGGTTCAGGGAGCTGCTGGTGGGTGGCCTTGCTTCCCTGGTACAGATTGGCACCCCAGGCAAAACAGAGGATTTTTACCAACTGAGGAGCAGCTGGTCCCCACTACTGTTCACCCAGCGCTCGTCAATTAAATGCCATCGCTGAAGCGTGGGAGGAGTCCAGGGAGTGTTCAAAAGAAACTGGAAAACACTTGATCGATATGTATGTACACTTCTAATATCATCATCATAAACTCCCCTGGATGGACTCACTAATTGTGTTTATTGGGGAAATTAAAATTCTCACATCGAAAGAGATTTTTTTTTTTCCTATTGATTCCTATCGATTGACGAATGCTGCTGGCTGAAGTCAGGCATTGGCCTACTGTTGACAACTGGTTGAGCCTCGTTGACACATTAAAACTCTGTGTTCCTTTTGACTCGTCCCTTTAAGCGTTCCTAGAGTGCCCAAGTACTTGGTCTGGGAAAGCATTTTAAACAGAAAAGAAAGAGCAAAGGAATTTAGGAGAGAAATCGCATGGTGTGTGTATATGGAAGGGCAGGTGGCGTGGTATTGCAGGAGCATGGAGTTTGTAGCAGGGGTGGTGGGATGAGGTTGTAGAGCGAGGCAGAGGCCAGGGCATGGGGACCCTGGAGACTTGTGCAGGGTTTTAGACTTTATTTTATAGGTGATGGGAAGCCATTGGTAGGTTTCAAATCAGAGGTGACATAGCGTGTGCATGTGCGTGTGTGTGTGCGTGTGCGTGTGTTTGTGTGACTGCTTTGAAGGGCCACAGATCAGAAGGAGGGAGAGCTATAGGAGACTCTAATTCACGTGAAAAAGCCTGAACAAAGGCATTGGTGGTGGGAAGGCAGTGGGTGTGAGAAATTTCTACATAGGAAGCAAAGTGAGCAGGACCAGGTAATCGGTTCTGCAAAGCAGGGATTTTAGCATCAAGGATGTGTCCCTGGTTTCCAGGACAAGTGAATGGGTAGAATGTGGTGTCTCCAGCTAAAACACAGGGTTTGGAATGCAGGCTAAGGGGAAGGCCTAAAGGAGAATGGGGACTTCCCCTTCTGACATTTTGAGTTTGCCATGCCTACAGTCGTCTCGGTGGCCAAGGACCGTGGAATATGAAACCTTAAGCCCCTAGACTGGGAGGAGGGAAGTGGTGTCCTGGTGCCAGAATGCCAGGATTCAAATCCCAGGGTAATAATCAACTGGCGTGGCCACTTTTCAAGAGGTGATGCAGCAGAAAAGAATGACCCCCCAAATCCCAGGGGCCCACAGAGACGAACTTCTATATCCTCGTTGACATACAGGAAGGTTCTGCTTTGGCATTGGCTTCGCTCTACATCTTTCTCATTCTGGAACCCAGGCTAACAGCACTACCTCTTAGAACATTTCCTGACACGGAGTAAACACTATATAAATGTAGGTGGACGGGGGAGAGGGAGCAGGGAGAGTTATTTTTAATGGGCACAGAGTTTCAGTTTGGGAAGAGGAAGAAGCTCTGCAGAAGATGGTGTCTGCCATTGCACAGCCACGTGGAAGTGACCAGTGCTGCAGAACTGTCCACTTAAAATAGTTAAACTTTTATGTTATGTGAATTTTACCACAATAAAAAATATATATAGGTAGATGGGTTCATCTGAGGAGAGCCTGAAGGGGAGGAAGGTGGTGGCAGAAAGAAGACACCTTGGAAACCAGCGGTGGGGACAACAGTATTGAAAAAGCCGTCTACGTGGAGCGGGGAGCGGGAGGGGGACAGAGAAGGAAGATTCTGGACAGACAAGAGAGGCTGATGTCCTCTGAAGCCACAGGAGTCAAATGAAGAGTGTTGGAGTGCCTGAGGGGACCTGTTTGGTTGGCTTTGAACCTGAACCTTCCTTTTGGCACCTTGATTCTGGTGGGTCTTCTGTCCTCTGCTAGTTCCTGATGATGTAGTAATTTCTGGTCACTGCCCACACCTGGCCCAGACTGCCTCAAAGCCAAACCCTGGCCAGGTCTCCTATCCTGCCTCCCTCCCTCCCTCCTTCAGCCAGTCCTATTTTGTTCATTGTTGACATCTCTGTGAGACAATTCTTTTTTTTTTTAATTAAAAAGACATAGAATTGGGGGCATTTTTTTCTTGTGTCATTTTTATTACGATTAGGGTATGTTGTTTTACCCTGAAAAACAACACAACTTTCAGGTGTTGAATTTAAAAATTAGGGATGGCTAGTTTATGGTCAAGATTCCTTTAATAACATGAGTTCACCTTCTGTTTATAGAACTTTGACTGTTTGATAAGCCATAGGCTTAGGAAGCTGAAAGCTAAATTTTTACGATGAGAAATAAAGACAATGTCGTTGCATGGAAGAAAAGATTTTTTTTGGCAATGATTACACTTGTACTCCTGCCTTTTGAAGAACCTAAGGGGGGATACCTTGTTCTAGAAGATTTCTTCCCCTTTTTTGTTGCTTCTAGACATTGGCCAGTCATCATACCAGCATGAGAGGATCACACACAGAACAACAGTGGTTCTTAGCTCCGCAAGGAAAAAGGCCTGGGAACGTTGCTTTTTTATTGATTTTATTCCTCCAAGAGTATTCTTACTAAGTGAATTGACCTTGCACAGTTAACTTGATGTCATCTTAAGAAAATAAATGAAGTATGCTTTAGAAAAACATCACACATGCTCTAACCAGCCATCTCATTTGGCAATCATTTTCCACAACAGTCATCCTTTCGGGATGGGGAGGTGGGGTTCTTTTTACAAGTGAATGATTAAATCTACATACAAGGGATCCAAACTCTTGCTGACCTCCCTCTGCGCCACAGCAGCTGGTTTGGGGAGACTGAGCACTGGGGCAGGCAGGGGGTCTCTCTTCAAGGCTTCAGTCGCCCCAGGTTGTCTGGCCATCAGTCCTGGAGTGTCACCCCGAGAGGACACGCGCAGTTCACACACACATAAACTTAGTAGCTCCTTCCATAACAACAGCATTTGTGAAACACATCAAATGGGTTCAAGTGCACCCTCTCTTGTGGAGAAAGGATTGGTCTTTTATCCCCATTTGCAGTCAGAGTCCTTTGAAAGCACAAGACACTGCAGCTAGAGAACCTCCTTCTCCAGGGTTCCACATTTCTAGGCCCTCACCCAGCAGCCCTAGTATAATTTCTCCATCCTCAGAACATAGGGGACACTTTCCAGCCCTCAACTCAATAATGTGAGCATCTGGATAGTTTTTCAATTTAGAAATTGTGGGTTTAAAAGGAATAGCTGCTCCGTTGCTCTGGGACACTGCTCGACAGTCCCAGCTGTATTCCTGAATTGATTTGGAAAAAGCAGGTGGTGTCCTGGGTCCATTTCAACCCCACCCCCACAGTCGAGCCTGTGTGAACGGGCCTGTATGGGACCGCGGAGACCTACACCAGGCTATTTTGCTGACTGTCTTCTTCCAGCCAGCGCTCATAAAGTTGCCCACCTAACAACAGCCAGCAAATTTGGAGACAGGGATGGTTTCTGATTTGCAGCAACTGAGTTTCTGTCCTCAACCCTTCTCACACTGGGTTTTCCTGGGGTCTGGGGACAACTCAGGGTCCCCAAAGCCTCAAATATAGAGTCCAGAAAGGAACGGTGGTCTGGGGTGTGTGTGTGTGTGTGTGTGTGTGAGTCATTTCCTTTCTTCTGAATCATTAGCTTTCATGAGTCACCAGCTGGTCCCAGTGCTCCTCTCCCAGGAGACCGGGTGGTATCCAGACCTGGAGGAGGCCTGGATGGTGTAGGAGGAAGGTGAGGGGGAGATGTGGGCAGCAGCCAAGACACCCTGAGGAGCAGTGTCCCTAGAGCTTCTCCTGGCTTTACTGGGGTCCAGTCTGGCTGCTATATGATTCCATAAGAATTGTGAGAAGCAAAGGCCCTGGGGAAGGGGCCGCTAAGACAGAGCAATGCTGGATAGAACTTTCTGGAAAACTTCAAGGCCCCAGGAACACCAGGCAGCTTCATATCCAAAAGTCACTACAAGATGTGGAGAGGCTGCCTGGGGTGAGTGGGAGAAGGGGAAGGTGGGACTGGGGCAGGGGTAGCTGGATAGGGGGCTGAGTCCTCAGTCTTTTGTTCTCCATGGAGAATCTCACTCTGAACTTGGAGAGGCTGCAGAGTCCCCATCCTCAGGGTCTTGCTCATGAGGGGAGATGGGTTGACCTCCCTTCACACGCTTCCACTTCATTCTTCGGTTCTGGAACCACACTTTGACCTGACAGAGGAAGCAAAGGAGCCCAGTGAATACAAGCACTTCCCCAGCTGATGCTCAGGCTAGCTAGGGGGCAGCTCCAGGGACCCAGCTCTGAATACTACTTGCCCCTCCTTGCTCCCCCAAAGGTCCAGGACTTGGAACCAAAGGGAGGACACACCAATCTGCCCAGAGGCCTGCCTTGTGTCTCCAGATAAAGAAAGCCCTAGACAGACATGGGAACAGGTTCTACAAGTCACTCTGCATTGGTCCCCTCCCCTTTTACATGCCCCTGTTTTCCTGTACCAACACTCCCTCCCTCTAGCTTCTATTACCCAAGGTCTGGGAGCAAAAGATCACCAGCCTCATCTTTATAGAGCATCTTTTATAAAGCACCTTCCAGTTTACGTAGCTCTGGTCTGCACGTTTTCTCCCTTGAGCTTCAGCATTACCTGCAGGTTGGGGTTATGACCTGTTTTACAGGTGGAGATCCAGAGAGGGTGGGAGACATGTCTCAAGGGTCACAGGGCAAGGAAGTGTTGGAGGCAGGATTTGAATCTAAGTCTTTTGTTCTAAACTTAGTTCTCTGGCAGAGTGCTTTACCCACTGAAAACTGCTATCAAATATTATTATTATTATTCCTAGTATTATTATATTTTACTCCACGTCAGAGCATGGGTGTGGGTGGAATGCTCTGAGGGAAAGCCCGAAACAAAGGGCTAGGAAGTTCTCAGAGCGTGCCCAGGAACCAGCTGCATACCCGAATCAGCTGGAGAATGTATTAGAGATGCAGAATCCAGGCCTACTCATTATTACGGCACAATCGCTCTCCGGAGTTCCAAAACTGGCGTTGTAAACAAGCGCCCAGGTGATCCCAGTGCACACTCAAGTTGGGAAATAAACAGACCAGAGGCTCCAACGCTGGCTATGCGTCAGAATCACCGGTGCACCTTTGAAAACCTCTGATGCCCGAACTACAACCCAGACCCATGAAAACAATCGTATCAGTGTAATTAAAATCTCCCCAGGTGATTCTCAGGTAAAGGCACAGTTGGGAACCACTGCACTGGGCAAAGGGAGAAGGAAAAGAAGGTTGGGTGGGGGTGGGGAGTGGTGGGAAGGGAGGAGGGTGAGAGAGCCCAGGAAAGGAGGGATGCCCAGAAGAGCAGCCCTGCCCCTGCCCCAGGAAGCACCTGCCGCTCGGAGAGGTCCAGGTTCACAGCGATTTCATATCTCCGGAGCCGGGTCAGGTAGTTATGGTGAGCAAACTCGGCCTCGAGCTCCCTCAGCTGCTCCTTGGTAAAAGCTGTCCTCTCCTTGCGGGCCTTGCTGCCGCCCTCTGGTTTCCCTCGGTTCTCCTGGTTGTCTGGGGAGAGAGGGACCCAAAGAAGATGTGAGGTACAGGGGTGGGGGGTTAATTCTCTTTCTTTTGTCCTTAAGTGCAGAACAGCCTTTCCCTATCTCTCTTATTTTAAAGATGCTGAGAAAGAACCCATATTGTCCCTTTATCTTTCCCTCTAGTGTCTTAATTCCCTGAAAATGGGGAAGTTTTTTTGGCTCCCAACTTCAAGTGTCACCCTCGTACCCCCAACTTTTTTATTCCCAAAGCACAAGAAGCTTTATTTGGCTGTTTAATGATCTCTACCACTCAGCCCACCCCCACCTTGACATTAGTAGTGGCTGTAAGCTTGTGGGCATTATGCTCTGAAACAGAGGTTCTCTGTCCACAGTGACATGGGCATCGGCTGAGAACTGTTAGAAACAAGAGTCCTGGGGCCTCACCTCAGACCTACTGAATCAGAGACTCTGGGAACGGGGCTCAGCGATCTGCTTTAACAAACCCTCCAGGTGATCCTGACGCACGGTCAGGTTTAAAAAACTGCTCCCAGACCTTGCTAAAAGGGTGCTCTAGTGGCAGCAGCATCAGGGAACTGGGGCAGACTTGCAAGATCTCAATTCCCATCCCACCCTGGCCTCCCCACCTGAATCCAAATCTCGCATTTTAGCAAGATCCCCGGGGGAGCTGTGCGCACCTGTAAACAGAGAAGTGCTGCTTTAAGTGTCCTTCCCCCTTTGACACTAGGAGAGGTTTGGAAAGTTCATCTATGAGGGAGGCTCTGAGTTTGACACAGCAAAGGCTCAGTCATAACTGGCTAACAGGGTGCAGGGACCAAGCACAGTGCATGTACCAGCCCCACTAGGTGCGTTCTGGCGTTCGTCCTATTCCATAGACCAGAAAGCTAAGCACAGAGGACTAAGCGAGCTGTCCAGGTTCACCCAGTGCCATCAGCCAGTGAGGGGCAGAGGCAGGAATGAAACCCAGGCGGTTGGACTCACAATTCACATGAAATCTATGCAGGAAGGGTTTACAAACTGTAAAGCGCGGTAGCAACAAAAGGGCTTGACTGGATCCTCATCTCCCGAGCAGAGTGAGGGGTGCTCTGCCTTCCTGTTAGTGGAGGTGGTGGGTGGAGAGGGCACAGGAAGGAGACACACACACCTCGCACTGACTAACAATGGGTGCCGCGTGTCCGGTGCTGGCTGCGCGAACCACCCTTCCTGCCCGCCCTGGTGCAGAGGAATCTTCCACTTCCTCGCCCTGGTTTTACAGACCTGGAGACAGGGCCGAAGTCAGGTGCAGGGCTGAAAGCTGCACCCCGACCTCCTGCTGCCCCTTCGAGGCCCCCCTCCATCTCCACTTGCTTGTGTGTGTCCGCGGGAGATTCCCTGTTCTCCGAGGCTGGGACTAAAGTGCCCAGGGTGGGGGACAAGGCGAGGGGGGGGGGGCTGCCCACACCCCCAGCATCACAGCCCCATCGTGGCGCTGGGTGGGGACACAGAGACCCCTCTTCAATGTCAGTCTCGCGTGCTAGTCCCCTTCTCAGCCCTTCCTCCTGCTTTCCCCTCAGCCCCTCGCTTGCGTTTGACTCCGTCCTCGGCCCCCCGCTTCACGCCGGCGCCCGAAGCCCGGGAGAAGGGTCGGGGTGGCGGCTGGGGGCGCGGGGAAGCTCCCCGTAAAGCGATTGGGGTGCTGCGGCCCCTGCCTGGCGCCCCGAGGGGGAGAGGAGTGGGCGGGGACCCGAGAAGGCGGAGGAGGGGGCGCCCCGGGAGCTCCCCGATGTCCCGATGCGCCCTGGGCCGGGTGCGAGGGGCAGGAGGGAGCGCGCTCTCGGGCCGTGGTGCCCCCAGGAGTCCTGGGCCTTGGAAGCGGGTCTGGAAGGGCGGGCAGTCCTGCAGCGGGATGGGGTGTGTGTGTGGGGGGGGACCAGAGCACATCCCAGCTCACAGTGAGGCCGGGAACCCCCCACCACCACGCACACTCATTTCCCGCCCCCTCCTGTCCCAGGGCCTGGCGTTTTCCAGCCCTTCCCTTTAACAACTGGAGGGGGTGTCAAACCCTGGATCCTCCTTGCTGGAGCCTTTGAGGAAGTCACTGAACCTCTCTGGGTATCAGTCACCTCGTCAAGAAATGGGGGGAAATGAAGTACCTCCCAGGGTTATTGGGAAGATTGGTGGAGGTAAGCTGTGGGAAATGCTTTCAAAACTTTAACGCAGTGGAAAAGCATAAAGTCTTCTTCCAATTCTTCAACTCCAGGAGATGGCCTCTGAGGGGCTGGGATGGTAACAGCCGGCACTGCCTGGAGGGATTCCACGTGCTTAAGGTGCAGCTGCTTTAATCCTCTCCACACAGCACCCCCAGGAGCAGGTCCTCTTATTATCCCTTTTAGCACTGTCACGTGGATTTGTGTGATCATTTGATTAATAGCTCCCCCCTGACCCCCCAGGGATGTAACTGCTTTTTCTCACTTGCTACTGTGCCTGGCACATAGGAGTTACTTGCTAACTCTTTGCCAGATCTTTCTTAGTATACAGAGGAGGAAGCAGCCTCAGGGGCTCAGGACCTTACCTAGTGTGCTGGGAAGCTTTTAGGTGGCAGAACTGAGATTCGAAACCAGATCCACCTGGCTAGAGCCCAGGCCAGCAACCCTGGCATCGTCAGGTTCTCCATTTGGTGTTTGGCTGGTTGGGGACTGGACCATGGCAGCTCTGCTTGTCTCTACCTCCAGGGCTCCGGGGAGGCCTGCCTAGGGTTGATGCCCATGCCTACCGTCCCCTTTCTCCCAGGCCTGCTTAGGTATACAGAGGTGCTCTGCGAAATCTCAGAACAAACAACCCCCCCCCCCCAGCACCCACGTAGTCCTGCACATAATTCTTCTAAGAGAGACGAAGGGAAGCAGGGAGAGGACTCCGCTGAGTTGGTCTTGGACTGGTTATGTGGGCAGCCGACCACCATCGACTTGGTTGACACTCCTTACCTATTTTCCTCTCCTGCTTCTATTGTCGTGATTTAGGCACTGGGGTCTCAGAATGGGAAAGGAGAGGAAATAGGACAAAGAAGTCTGAGCTGAGAACTTGGGGCAACTTCTGCTAGAGGGGGTGGGATACTGGCACCAGAAGGACACTGTCCTCGTCAGCTTCCTGGAGGGAGAAGAACTTTCATCACGGGTGGAAATGACAAAAGGCCAGAAGTATGGGAAGCTAGCATGAAAACTGAAGTGGACATTATGGTTCCCTTTGTTCTGCAACATTTTCAACACAGAAAAAGAAAAAAAAAAAAGAAGAAGAACTATGAGCACTTTTGTGCCATTTTTGGCCAGAGGGTGTTCAGTTTGCCGGCTCACATGCACAGTTCATGGGCACGCTAACTCCAGGATGGCTTGATACCAAGAGTGCACCTTTGTTGAGGAGCCTCCCGCCCTCTCTGAGCCTCGGTTTCCCCATGTGTAGAAGTATGGGGTTGGGCTGAGCCTTCTTTCTCCTAGAAAGTGGTGTCGGAGTTTTTTCTCAATACACAGCCTTGACGCCCTTTTCTCTCCCTAGTCCCTCTTCTGTTGAGAATCCCTGGTTTTGAACCTGAGCCCCTTCCAGTTTTAAATATTCTTGTCTTGGCCTCTAGTTCCTCCATCCAGTCATATCTGGGGTCTTTCCATGTTCCCTGTCCTAAGACACTCCCACCCCAGCCACCCCAAGGTCCTTGTCCCAAAGAACAAGGTTATGTGGGGGAATTTCTTTCTCCCTCTCTGACTTGCAAATCTCCTCACCCCAAGAGGAGTGCAGGGGGTTTGTGTTTGTAGAGGTGTTTGAGGACCTATTGGACAGCCTGAGCTTTAGCTGGCTCCAAGAAAGAGCTCTCTAACCTTGGGCAAGTCTCTTAAGTTTTCTGAGCTTCAGTTTCCTCATTTCCAAAATGAGAATAGCTACATCCACTGTGATCCGAAGGCTGCTGAGAAGGTGAAACGGGATGAGTAGGCTGTGTCTAACACCTGGCATAGGCCTGGCACGCTATTGAGACTTTGAAAGAACCACGAGAAGAGGTTCTGTTGGAGATGATGGATAGTTGATTCACGGTGGAGGTTAGAGATGATGCTGTTTAAGGTACCGTGGCTCCAGAGCTGTGTGAAAGGGATGCCTTTTCAATGTCTGGCTTTCTAACTGTTTTTCCTTTCTCCATTACTATTCTACATCTCTGCTTGGATCTCTGTCTCTGGCTACTATTGTGTCAGGCTTCCAAGGGGTCACGATTCCAGGCATAGTAACGAGCATCGATCAGAATCATCACACATTGGTCCTCCTGGTCCTGCGGGAGCCTCTTCAGAACTGCAGAAGGAGAAGGCTGGCACTCAGCTGGCCACCTCTGTGCTGAAGCAGGAGCTGCTCCGCCCTGCCCTAGCGCCTGCGCAACCCTCTGAGGGAGCAGGACCATGATGGAACAGCCAGCAGTGCCCAGAGAAATTCAAACAGGATGTGTGTGTGTGTGACTGCGGTTTCCACCATGAGCTTTTACACCCCCCAAAGTAAATTATTTCATAAATAGCTGTCACTTTTGGCAGGCCTTCCTAAAGCCGGCAGACAGCTTTATCGGAGCTACAAGGAAGTTCAGACAGACTCCGAGAAACATGCCTTTTTGGAGTCCTGTATCTCTATTCCCCAATTCTCAGCCATTTTACATGAATTTCCGTCCAAGACCAAATAGAAAGCCATGTATTCAAATAGCACTTTGCAGTTGGCCATGGACTTCTTTCCCCCAAAGATAAACTTCTTTTACAGATGAGCCTAGAGGAGGTAAGGGACATGCCTAAAGCAAGTTAGAGGCAGGACTGGACCTAGAACCCAGATTTCCTTGATATGAAGCAATTTCCACCTGTTGTAGCCGCTTAAGTATTCTGTGAGGTAGGTGAGGTATGCATTAGCCATTAAACAGATGAGGAAATTAAGACTCAGAGGCTAAATGGCTTGCTGAACGTCCCCTGGGACCCACGGTGTCACACAGCCCTGGGGAATGATGAGCAGGGAGCTATGAAAACGAAAGTGGACGTTACGCTCACGCCATCTGTGTCTGGATCTAGGTCTGTCTCTCTGGGACTCCCCAGGGAGGGGAGAGGGTGGGGGATACTTGGGGCATGACGTCAGGAGGTGAGATCTTGACAAACCCTCTGAAAACAGTGTCTGGCTTTCTTCACTGTGCATACCTTTGACGTCCTTGTTAGTTCTGATACTTTCAACTCCAGGAGTCAAAGCCCATCAAAATAGACAAGACCTGGATGGAGCCAGCCCAAGACCAGTTGAGCTTTGGCTTCTAGGACCTCTCTGGCTTCCTGGGACTGGCCTGCCTTCCTCCCTGGGTCCCACCCACCTCACTATCCAGGCCCTTTTCCTCTCCTGTAGGTGCCTGAAGAGATGATACAGAAATCTCTTTGAGGAGCCCAGCAGTGGGGCTGGAGAATTCAAAATATGTTTTCTTGGAGAGAAGCAGATTCTTCTGGAATGGGAATGCCTGGTGCTACACTAGTCTTTCCTGTGAGTCCCAGGTGGGGTGGGGTGGTGAGGGTGACTGGTGGTGAGAGAGGGTGAAATGAATGGGGTGATGAGATGGGGTGTGGGGCCCGAGGAAGATGGGAAAAGAGAAGTGAGGAAGAAAGGAGGCCCTGGAAATGAGAGGTGGGAGCAGCGTCAAGCCTCCAAGATAGGCTAGGGGTAGGCACAGGCAGTGCTGGGCTTTATTTGTGTTTATAAGTTCCAGATGTCGCCCATAGCTGTCACCAAAGGAAGTGTGGGCTTCAGGACCCCGGCCCACTGCTCATACTTTTCCTTAACCACTGCACTCAAGGAAAACAGAGAAACATGAAATATAAAAGGGTGGAATGGGGGTGGGGGAGGAGTGCTGGCCAGAAGCCAGAGAAGCCTGATTCAGTGAGCAGAGAGGTCCTTGGGGCAGGGGTCCTGCCCCTCAGAAAGGGCTGCTCTGCCTCTGGGAGCGTCCCTACCTCCCTGGGCCCAGGTGCCCTAATTTATTCAGGCCAGAGAAATAGGTGAGCAGGGTGGGACTCCTGAGTCCCCATCCTGGCAGGGTAGTAGGCAGGGCTGAGGTGGCCCCTCGTCTGATCCATCTCCTTACAGCCCATGAGCTCTTTAGACCCTTCCATCTTAGAAGCTGGTCAGAATCTTGGTGCCTCAGTGGAAATTGACTTTTTCTAGAATTTTCAGAACGTATCTGGGTGGGGCCTGAGCACGCCCAGGCACAGGGTTAGTGATGATGCCTCTGAGTTCAGACAATGGCCAGAGCCTAGCCTCCTGTGGTTAGGCCCTGATCTCCGTCTGTCAGAGGAGGAGAAGCAGGAGCTCTAACCAGAAGGCAGGGGTTCCTGTCTCTCCTCCCAAGCTGGCCACTCTGGAGCCTAAGGCTTCCTCCTCCTGGGGTTGAAGTTGAGATGAGAGGGGCTGCAGCCGCCATGTGCCTCTGAAACCACACCCTGTCCAGCACTGCGATGACCCTGGACCAGTGAGCATACAGAGGCAGCTAGGCCTGGCCGGTGGCGGGCTGCAAAGGCTCCATTTGAGCTTGCATCACTGTCTAGCTGGATTTTGAACACAGGCGACCTGGGAGGCAGCCAGGTCAGGGAAGACTTTGAAAAGAGAAGGGTGCGCATTTGCAGATTTTGAGAAATTGAGCTGAGGGGTTACCAAGTGTTGGCTGTGGTCTCATCTAGTCCTACAGCAACCCTACGGGATACTGTTATTTCCATTTTTCAGAGGAGACCAGGACTCTGAGGTTTCGGACTTGCTTGAGTTCACACTGTCAGGAAGTTGTGCATCTAAGACCTGAACCAGGTCTGCCATACGGTGCACTTAACGTTAGTCCCTGACCCCGTTACCCAATTACAAGGTTGCAGCCCAGCAAAGGAGTAGGGTGGATATGAGATCACCCAGCGAGGTACTCAGCATCGCTCTAGTGACCCAGGTGACAATCACTGAAGTTGTCTATTTCATTATCATCTCCTTTCCTTTTTTCTCTCTCAAACAGCCCACTTCTTTAGAGACTCATTCCTAAAAATGGCTCCACTTTTTTTTTTTTTTATCTCTGTTTGTAGGTGTAAAATAATAATGCAAGGATCTGCTTGGCCAGAAATAATGCTCTCTCCGAGTGCAAAAGCTGTAGTGGCAACAGGATGCCAGGCTAGGGAAGCTCTGAGGTCATGCCCATCTCTGAGATGCTGCTTTCACTCGAGGGGTTTTTAACATTTGTGCCACTGCTGGAACCTTGTCCTTGTCCTCATACCCTCTGTTTATGGCCTGAATCGTGTCCCTCCCTCCCAATTTGTATGTTGAAGTCCTAACCCCAGTACATCAGACTGTGATTGTATTCGGCAACTGGACCCTTAAAGAGAATAAATAGCTGAAGCCTGGGCCCCCACTTTGGGCCCCCCTCCTTAAGTTAAAATGAGGCTGTTAGGGTGGGCCCTAATCCAATCTGACTGGTGTATTTAGAAGAAGAGTCATAGATTAGGGCACACAGACAGATGCGCACACAGGAAAGGCCACATGGGGATACAGCAAGAAGGTGGCCATTTGCAAGCCAAGGCGAGAAGCCTCAGGAGAAATCAAACCTGACAACATCTCGATTTCTAAGTTTTAGCTTCCAGAACTATGAGAAAACAAATGTCTATTGTTTAAGCCACCCTGTCTGTGGTATTTTATTATGATGGCCTGAGCAGACTAAGATAGCCCCTCACTCTCTGTAGCCAGAGCTCGCCACTGAGAAGAGGGAGAAAAGCCATGAGGGGTGGTTGGCAAGGCTGATGCTAGCCCATAGGGGACCTCTCTGTAAATTAGAAAAAGGCACCCTTTCCTCGACTGGAGAACACAGCCACGTGTCCATGCGACAGCTGGGCCCTCTAGCTGTCCAGCCATGGTGGCCCCCTGACTGCTCTGCCCTGGTGAGTCCACTTTATTGCTCAGTCATAGCAGCTGCACTTATTTCCCATGGTGGCCATGGTACTTGGGAACTGACCCCAGTACCCCATGGGGGATTCCTGCAGAGTCAGCTTGACCTGCATGTGGCTGTTTATGTGTCTTTCTGACCCCAGCACTCGCTGTGACCCTGGGCTGGTTTCATAATTGAAGTCTGGCTCTCTGCACACTTTTTCATGAGTGAGACTATAAAAGTTCTGATGCATTTTACAGAAGCACATCAAACATGGTGGGGACCTTCATGCCAGGCAGTGAAGCCATGCTCAGAGAGAAGGTGAGAAAGCGAATGAATAAATGAATGAATGAATGCCAGGCTGTAAGAGAGACTATTGACCAGACATCGAATGAGCTCCTCCTGTGTACAAATGTTTCAACAGGTGCTAGGGAGATTTCACAGTGAATCAGACCTATTCTGGCCCTCCAAGCACTTCAGTTTTAGGAAGAAAGGCAGCCATATGCATCTATAACTCATATGCATCTAAATCATCTTAGCCAACTGTGGTTTAATATTAAAACGGAGGTATAAACAAGGCTTGCTCTGTGTGTGGGGTGGGGAGGGAGGTCAAGAAAGAATTCTAGGATACTCAACAAACCAGGAATAGAAGAAAATGATCTTAACATAATAAAGGCCATGTATGAAAATCCGTTAGCTAACATTATATGTAATGATGAAAAACTGAAAGCTTTTCCTCTAAGATTAGGAATAGGACAAAGATGCCCACTGTTGCCACATCTATTCAACATAACACTGGAAGTCCTCGCCAGATAAATCAGGCAAGGAAAAGAAATAAAAGGCATCTGCATTGGAAAGGAAGAAGTAAAATAACTTTTGTTTGCAGATAACATGATCTCATATGTGGGGGACCCTAAAGATCCCATAAAAAACCCTATTAGAACTAATAAATGAACTCAGCAAAGTTGCAGGGTAGAAAACCAACATGCAAAAATCAATTGTATTTCTATAGGCTAGCAATGAACAATTTGAAAAAGAAATTAAGAAAACAACTTACATTTACAATAGCATCGAAAAGAATAAAATACATAGGAATAAACAACTAAGGAGACGAAAGACTTGTACATTTAAAACTACAAATCGATTCCGAAAGAGAGAAGACAAATAAGGGGAAAGACATCTTGTGTGTATAGATTGGAAGACTTACTATTGTTAAAACGTCCATACTACTCAAAGGGATCCACAGATTCAATGCAATCCCTATTGAAATTCCAATGGCATTTTTTTTTGCAAAAATAGAAAGAAAAATAATCTCTAAGGACCTTTAACAGATAAAACAATCTTGAGAAAGGAAATATGGAGGCTTTGCAATGTCTGATTTCAAAACATATTACAAAGCTACAGTAACCAAAACACTGTGGTACTGGAATAAAGACAGATGTGTAGACCAATGGAACAGAATAGATGCCCAGAAGGGAACCCTCACATATATGGTCAAATGATTTTCAACAGACGTGCTAAGGCTCATTGATGGGCAAAAGACGGTCTTCAACAAATGGTGCTGAGAAAACTGGATATCCACAAGCAACCGAATGAAGTTGGACCCTTTATACCATATTGAAAAATTAACTCAAAATGGATTAAAGACTTAAACATAGACCTACCTAAAACTATAAAACTCTAGAAGAAAACAGGGGAGGAGAGCTTCATAACATTGGGTTTGGCGATGATTCCTTGGCTATGACATCAGCAGCACAGGCAACAAAAACAAAAAAGGACAAATGGGAATACATTAAACTTAAAAACTTCTGTGAAGCAAAGGGAACAATCAACAATGAAAAGGAAAGTTATAAATGGGAGAAAATATCTGCAAACCATGTATCTGAAAAGGGGTTAATATCCAGAATATGTAAAGAACTCCTACAAGTCAACAACAAAAGTCCAACGATTCAATTAAAAAAAGAGGCAAAGAACTTGAATGAACATTTCTCTAAAGAAGAGATACAAATGTCCAATAAGCATATGAAGAGATGCTCCACATCACCAGTCATTAAGGAAATGCAAATCAAAACCACAATATCACCTCATACCCATTAGGAGGGCCACCAACAGAAACAAACAAACCCAGAAAGCAAGTGTTGGTGAGGATATGAAGAAATTGAAACCCTTGTCCACTTTCGATGGAACTGTAAAGTGGTACAGTGGCTATGGCAAAGAATATGATGGTTCCCCCAAAACTAAAAATAGAATTATCTTATGATCTAGCAATTCCACTTCTGAGTAAAAATCCAAAAGAATTCAAAAGCAGGATCTTGAAGAAATATTTGTACACCCCTGTTCACTGCAGAAGTATTCGTAATAGCCAAGAGGTGAAAGCAGAATGGATAGAGAAAATGTGGCATATACATACAATGGAATACTATTCAGCCTTAAAAAGAAGGAAATCTTGTTATATGCTACAACATGAACAAACCAGGAGCATATTATGCTAACTAAAATAAGCCAGTTACAAAAAAAATAAGTACTGCATAATTCCACTCATAAGAGGTACCTGAGGTAGGCAAACTTGTAGGAACAGCAAGTAGAATGCTGGTTGTTCAATGGATATAGAATTGATTTCAGTTTTACAAGATGAAAAATGTTCAGAGATCTGTGTCACCACAATGTGCATGTAGCTAACAGTACCGTACTATACACACTTAAAAATGGTTGTGATGGTAAATTTTGTTATGCGTTTTTAACCCTAATAAAGAAAAGGAGATTTCGAATACAAGATGTCCCATGGTAAGACTCTCAGAAGAGCTTCTACGAAGTTAAACGTTGCATTTAGAAAGTCAGCCCAGGTTCTAGTGGATACAATAATTTGAAATTTCTTAACAATAGCTTTCACTGAAATGATACTATGTTCAAGAGGAATCATAAACTAAAAAAAAAAAAAAGAATTCTTGAAAGGGGTGGTTTTCAGACTGGACGTTCCAACAAGTAGGACTTCAATCCGCAGAAGAGTGAGGGGAGGAAAAGCAGGGTGTGTCTGCAAGGCAAGTAACTGGTGTAGCTGGCGGCAAGGTGAGTGGAGATGGAGGTGGGAGGGGTGGCCTGCAGAGAAAAAGGGGAAAGGGCCCATTCTATTTGTGGTGGGTTTGAAACCTTGGGCGAAAGTTCAGGGGATTGCACAGGAGCAGGCCGAGATCAGGTCTTGCATGAGAGAGAAATCGTGAAGGACCCACCCTGGGAGGCACAAGTGTTGGAGCTGAGGGGAGACGGGACAAAGCGAGCCTGATGAGGGCTGAGTAAGTGAGTCCGTGAGAGCCCAGCCTGCAGGGCTGGGCCCAAGCACAGCGGCTCTCCCCGGTGGGCGATCACATTCACCTGCAGCCAGGCTGATCACGCGCGACCTTCCCTTGAACTCGGTCAGGAAATCCCTGGCGAAATCCCTCCTCCCCATAAATTAAAGACAACCACGGTAGCAACGACAGATTGGGGGCAAACAACAGTGGCCTCACAGCTGTCCCTGCCAGCAGGGGTCTTTAACACCCACTGGCTCAGGCTGGATGTGATGGGGGTAAGATAACATCACGCTGATCTTCTAAATCAGTTTTGTGCTGTGAACCAGCAGAAGGTCTCGGGGTGGGGGGGTTTGGGACCCCCTCTTTCCTGATCATTTCTTTGAGTGAATCTGCTCTGCTTCCAGTCAGAGGGTAGAGAGCGCAGTTAGGGCTGGCAGAGGAAGGAGAGGGGAGAGCATAAGATGTTCCTCTTAAAATAAGCTTTTAGTAACTTTCTGTTACTGGAATCCCCTTGGCCAGCCAGCGTAGAACACAACTTAACAGGCACAGCTCAACCACAGCCTCCGCAGCAGAGCTCTGAGCTCCAAGCTCCTAATTGACGACAAATGGGTTTTAGAACCAATAATGATAGCAAGAAGTTCCCACGTCTTATACTCCAGATTCGGGAATTTCTGAGACAACACATTTGAAATACTCAATTCCATTGACCCCATAAATCTAGAGAGATTTGTCAGACTCTATGTTCCAAAGGCTGGTTCTGGAAACATGGGCCTAATGCCATTTGTAGCTTTTATTTATTGAATTCACGGGCCAGGCACAGTGTTAATCTCGTAGATCACTGCATTTAATGTTCACAGAGACTCTACATAAAAGGGTTTATTTTACAGCTGGAGAAACTGAGGCTCCCAGACGTTAAGAATTTTTCCAAAGTCATGCAGCCAAAAGTTGCAATGCTGACACTGAAACCTGTCTGATCGATTGTAAAGCACCAAGAAAAACACGTTTCTCATCGATGCTCGTTAACCTTCCAGCGATGGCTTAGCAAGGGCCAGGGTGAGACGTGGAAGGCACCCATGTTGAGTGCAAAATGCAAGGGGTTCCTAGAACCTCAGTAATTGAGAGAAATAATATTTTAATGCCACATTTTTAAAAATCAAAATTAATACAAAAAATACACAATAAATAAAATATTAAAATTTTAAATAAGAGAGTATCAAACCAGCGACTCAGGATTGGCTGGGTGAGGGGACAGTCCTTTATGGGTTTGTCTCTTGTGAGCAGATTCCTGAAGTGGGTTGTGAGCCTTGCCCACCACGTTCCCTTTGCCCACCACGTCCCCCTTTCTTTAGGCTCTTACAAAGCTGATCTTTCTCATCTACTTCCCCTCCAGCCGAATTCCAGAGGAAGACTCAAGCAGCTATAACTGGGAGATAAAGATTTCTGTGCTGAACAGAGAGTGGGTCTGGAACCCCAGAGTGTCAATAAAAGTTAGTTTGCTGGGCCCTGCCTTATATGACTGCTGCCACTGCTGCTGTTCCTGAGGAGACTCCCAGGGCCCCTCCCAGATGAGAACCTCCCCCACCTCGAGGCTGACCCTACCAAGAAGTGCAGGGCATTCTGTAAAGGGTGTCCACGTGCTCTTGGGGTGGCCAGCTCCTTGGCATGCGAGCTTACTCCCTAATGCAGCTCCGTGGGCCACCAGCCAAAAAGAAAGATGCGTATTTGGGTTTTGCTGAAACACGAAATGATTTAGTCTAAGCCCAGCCCTTGGCTTTGCCCAGGCCTTCCCAATGCCTTGGCTCTCAGGGACCTGAAAGTGGCTGGATGCGGCCAAGGGAGGTGTGGGCAGAGACGGAGGAACTACAGTTTCCAGTGCCACAGTGGGGAGAGCTCTTCAGCCAGGCGCGGAGCCAAGCTGCTGAGAGCTCCTTGGAGAGAAGCAGAAAGTGCCCCATTGTCGGCAGACCTCCAACCAGGGCTAGGAATAGTTCAGGATTTAATGGGTTGAACATTTAAAGGGCCCTTCTATTGAGCAGCGGGGAGGACTATGGTCATTATCCCCCACTGTGAGCATGTTGAGGGGCTTCTTCAAGCATGGAGACGCAATATTTCAAAATGAGGATTGTGCTGAGATCTACTGAAGGGTGTGGGATTTGGGGTCTGAGTCTGGGGTTTGGGCTCATTTCTGGGAAAACCAGCTGTCCCAGTTTGCCCCAGGGCTGGGACGTTTCCTGGGACACTGGACTTTCAGTGATAAAATCTAAAAAGACCTGGGCAAATTGAGATGAGTGGGTCTCTCTCTTTAGACTTCATTCTAGCCGTGATCCCCTCACACTTTACGTACCCCCCTTTCCTCACGTATACAACCAAGATACTGTTAAGACCTGCCAGACTCACCTCGCAAGCTGGTGGGACCCGAAACCACTAATGAATGTTGTCTGCCACACCTTGAACCTGATTCTAGAACATCCACTGCCAGACAGGCATCTGCGGGCCTGTCCTCCCTCTCAGTTTGAACTCTTTGGGTGGGGGAGGGACGAGACCACCTTATTCACCTGTATATTCCCAGGGCCAGCGCTTGGCAAAGTGAAGATCCTCGGGAAATCTGGGCTACATTGAAAGCACTTTGTAAAGCAAAGCACAGAGAGTGCTCATTGGCTGGTTGGTACTCTCGTTTTCTGCCTGTCCTGGTTAGCCCCATGAGAAGGTCCTGTACGGGTTTAGACAGACAGACTTTGTCCCAAGGGTGGCTGTCAGGAGGACATAATAGGCAATGGGGGCAGGAGGCATGGGCACTGCCTTGTTTTGGGCAAGGTGGAGCCAGGGAATGAGATAAAAAGTGAATAGGCAGTGAGAGAAGACAGGGAGGGTCCCACAGGGAGATGAAAAAGCAAGAGGTCCCTATCACAGGGAGGAGATGAACTTTAGCTGGGATTTAAACAAGTGGGCCAGCTCCATCCTCTGGCCTCTGGGCTCCAGCGCTAAGCTGGGCTTTACCTGCACGGGGTCCAGTGCTTGCCCTTGGATGCCCACCTCTCCCCAAGGCCAGTGATCCCTCAAAAAGGCCTTCCGTGGTGTCACCAGCCCGCCCCACCCCACACCCCCCATGCTGAGCTGTCCTTTGGTTTGTATACAGCCCAGCTGGGCAGGGGGATACCTTGTGAACAGTTTGCCCTAAATCTCATATTCCGTCTCCCCTCACCCCTTGCCTCTCTCATCTCAGTCGTAGGCCGCTAGGCTCCTAGAGACATAGGCTCCTTCCTGGCTCTGCTTGATCGCCCAGGGTTCCAGCCTTGGTCCTAGCCTTCGAGCCTTTGTCTCAGGCTTCTTCCCTGCTAAGCAAACCCTGTGGCTCTGGGACCATTCAGAGCTGGCTGGGGCAGAGTGGGGAGAAGCATGACCCCCAGGCAGCTGGGGTTCAGGAACACATCTCTCCAGCTCTTGCCAGCCTGCACTGAGGTTCTATCTCACATATTTTCCAAATCTTTGTGGATCCTGTTTCATTCTCTTGCTAACACATCCTTCCTAGGGCCCAGGAGTCCTGGGGACATAGACACAGCCCCCCATCACCAGAGGATTCTAGAACTCTGAGGAGAGGAAACTCTGAAGGTAACACCTGCCTCCGGGTAGATTAGATAGTATTGTTCACAGTTCACGGTCAGGGCAGTTAGGCTCAGAGAGGGCAAGCAACCTTTCCAAGGTCACACAGTACAAAAACAGTCAACTGCTCTTTAGCCACCTACCTGAACTCTCCTTTTTCCGTCTGCTTGACTTCTTCTCCGTCTCATTAGCAGTTCTCCCAAGGACTTCATAGTCCTCGCCTGGGCCTCCCATGTTGTCCACCAGGCCTGGGCTGCTGGCCCCCATCTCCCTGGAGCTCCCAGCTGGGCCCGGGTTAAGCCTGCGCCGGGCCTCGGAGACAGGGAAGTGCCAGTCGGGGGGTTGTGGGAAGGCGGGGTGCTGCTCAGTGAAGATGCGCTCCTCCTGGGGTAGGCTGTGTGGGGTGGCCGCCAGGCAGGAGGCCGAGAAGTCAGGGTATGCTGCTGTCGCTGTCGCCGAGAAGTCTGGTTTCTGGTGGAAGGAGAACGGAGTTGGCGGGTAGTGGGGTAACCCTGAAGCCCCACTGCCTTCGGAGTGGGGATTTCGAAGGCAGCCCCAGACAGGGGCCGGGGGGTGGGGGCTTCTCATGCAGCTGCTGGCCACAGGATCCATCTGCCGTCTGTGCACGCCTCAGTCTCGAAAGGGTTGAGTCTTATACTTTTTATATTCGAATTTTAAAAAATACAAAAAAAAGAAAGAAAGGAAAAAAGGAGAGAAAAATGTTCAACAGAAAGTTCACCCCAGGAATCAAAACAAAAACCAAAACTAAAGTCTCTCTTTAAAGTCCGTGCACACGTGGCCAGCGACACATATGTGTGTGCACACACCTAGGTCGGACTTCGCTCCTTGCTTCTCGCCCCCTGACACGCCAGACTGCCTATTGGGGTCCCCTGTACGTGTATTTGTCGCCGATGACACTAAACATTTTCACTGTCCCAGCCCAGACGCACCAGCTGATGGAGTGGTTGTCCCGAAACCCACAGCAAATGCCTGCAGAGGGCTGGACCAGGGCTGCTGAGACACACTTTTAAATGCTGCAGTGAGGAGAGAGTGACAAATTTCTGAAGTGAAATGTGAGAGAGGAGAGGGAGGGGTTAACCCGCACCCACACGATCCCCTCCAACCAAAACCCGAGCAGGCAACTATTAATCATCAGAAACCTTATATGCACATCTAATGGGATTTGCAGATGGAGACTTTTAAAGAAACATTGTCTGTATTTTTTTTTTTAAGGAGAGAGAGCAGCACACACACACAACCTCTTTAATGTGCCTCCTGTAACACTATGAAGTTGTTTTATTGCACTGTTAACAAAATTCCCCAAGACTTGGATTTGGAAAAAGCCTTAAGTCAGGTCCAGAATCCATCAAGTGCCAAATTCCAGGGAGTGAAGCAGGCAATAAGTGCAAGAGACAAGTTTGCTGATTGCATTTGATTTAAAGGCCCTTCTACCGCTGCTTGCAAAAAGGAAGGTGGATTAAAAGAAATCTTTTTTTGCAAGTCTCAGCGGCCCACTAGGGTCTGTGGTATAAGGGAAGACATTCTCCAGGAAAAAAAATTATTTCTCTCTGCCCAAAGTGACATTCTCACTTTCTCAGTAACTTAAAACAAAACCAAACCAAACAAAACAAAAAACCAATCAGATTCTTCCTTCCGCTCTTTAACCCCCAACTTAATGCCAATTAGCCACACTCTTCTCTAGAGGGATTTCAAGTCATTTTTCTCCACGGCAAAGGAAAAGCTCTTAAATAAGTTCCTTGAAGTTTCTCCTGGCCTCCCCCACCTGTTCCCTGGCCCCCTAACCTTCGCCCACCTGCTTCTTCCTCCCCACCCCCAGAGGCCAAAGCTGCCATGGACTTTGCGGCACAGAAATAGGAATCAGGGGGTATTCTCATTCCCAAAAGAGTTCTCTTTGGCAATGGTCACATGGTCATCCTGGCTGGTGCCTATCACAGGAGGGCCACTGCTATTTCAACTGGTTAATCTGTCTACTTCATCCCCATGGCCTTGCTGGCCTCTGTGGAGGGTTAATGTAATTTCTTGGAGGATGACATTCTGAGCCCACGGGGTCAGAGCTCCTCTCCCACCAACTATTTCCATGGCCCAGAGCAGCAGGATGGGGGGCTGAAATGGGGGCACAAACCATAATAGCAAGGTCTCTGCCATCGGGTTCCAAAGGAGGAGAGGTCTTCGCTCTGGGGCCTGGAGGCTGCATACACGCTCTTTATGGAACAGGCATTTCATCTTCTGGAATGGGCAGCCAGGGCGTCACAGGCCAGCAGAGAAGATGGGTCATAGCCATAAACCAGACTCACCTCTCTGCTTTGTCCAGGACTTAGCTGTTGCATCCACATTTCTCCTCTGAACCTCACCACTCTCCCATTACGGGTAAAGTTAAGGATTATGTTTTACCTTTTACAAATGAGGCTCAGACAGATGATGCGGGCTGCTCAGAGTCACACGGCTAAGAAATGGCAGGACCGGAGTTACCCTCAGGTGTCTGGAGCAGCTTGATGTATGGACTTTGGTCTTAACCAGGTGTGAGTTCAAATCCTAAGTCTGCTACTTTCTGGCTGTGTGCCCTGGGACCAGTCACCTCGCCTCTCTGAGCTTCTGTTTCCTCATCTGGGATGACGGTCCATTCATCCACTGGTGAGAGCTGACATTCATTCGCTGATCTTAGCACTTCCACATATTCCCCAAATGGATCCCCACAAAAGCCCTCTGAGGCAAACGCATTTCTCATGTCCATTTTTTTTTTTCAGAAGAGAGGACTCTGAAGCACAGAGAGGCTATGTAACCTGCCTGGTGTCACCCAGCTGGGAAGCAGAGGTCCCAGAATTCAAACCCAGACAGCCTGGCCCCACTGCATCAGAATACCTACCCCACAGACGTTTGAAAAATTTTTAAATGAATCATTTGTGTGAATTACAAAGTAGATAGTAGATAAATGCGGCTCACATCCGAGCATATCTCATTCTCCTTAACTCGATTTGGAAGGGAGGCTGTGGGGCTGGGGAGCCCTGAAGAAATTCTGCAGAAACAGCCTTGAGAGGTCTCCTGAGGGGCTCCAGGCTGCGGGGGCTCTAGAAGGCGTCCACAGGAGGCTGGGATGGGAGGAAGATCTGGCCTTCCTGGGACCTGGCCCGCAGGCTGTAACCGGATTCCTGCTCTGATCGCATCTGGCCCAAGGACCTCAGCCCAGGGAGGCCCAGCCGCCTGGCCCTTTGCCCCTGGAAGAGGTGGGCCCTGGGTCATGGTGGGGTGGGTGCAGAGGTCAGGAGGGGCAGCAGGGAGGGGGACACAGCGGGGGTGCTCGGTGTAGGGCCCTGGCACCCCGGCGCCCCACAGCTGCTGGTGTCTGTCAGCTACCCCGCAGGGCGCGGCCGGGGGCCCGCTGGCCTCTACATCTTCCTGACAGGCCCCTCTTCTGAGGCCAGGAAAAAACAACAACAGTTCCTCCCCTCTTGGCAACCCATTTGTTAGATGAAGGCCGGGCACCAGCACCTTTAACCTCCTCAGAGTCAGCATTTCCCTGTCAAGGCCCCGCGGGCTCACGAGACAGAGATGGATTGAAGTGGCTGTTTATGGAAAAAAGCCCCGAGGTCCAGCGGCCAAGGGGATCAGGGTTTCCAGGAAGGGAGGGGAACCCGTTTCTGATTGTTGTTATGGGAGGGGGCAGGGGTAGGAAGAGGAAAAGCACGTGCTAGGAGGAGGGTCCCTGAGGGTCCCTGAGGACTGTCTACTCGGCCACACCTGAGCCATTCCAAAGAACTTTCGGAATTTCTCTCATGATGCACAGCAAGCGGGCGTGTCCTTGGCACCACCACCCATCTGCTTCCCTGCGTGGCCACCCCACCCACCTGTGCCTGGAGTTGCAGGGTGCCCCAGGGAGAACCTGGGGCCGGCAGGCAGGAGACTCGGGGTCAAGGTGTGGTCTTGCCTGTCATGGGCTGTGTGGTCTCAGGCAAGTGACACCCTTTTTTGAGCCTCAGTTTTCTCACTGGCAAAATGGAGATGACAGTACCAGCTCCGTGCGCCTGTTCTGAGGAGAAACGAACTGATGTCTGTGAAAAGGCTGGCTGACTATGGAGGGTGATGCATGGGGAGAACTATTACACTTTCCCTTTCTTTGCTGGACCTCAGGGCATGTCGTGTTTTGATGGAGGATGAAGATGGCCCATCCTAGCCCCCTAATACCTAACATAACAAAAGGTCAAGATCACGGCTTTGGGAACCAGCATGGATTCAAATCCCAGCTTTAGCACTTGAGCAACTCTTTTGTCACTTGAGCCTGAGTTTCCTCATCTGTAAACTGGAGATAAACTTCTTTCCCTCTTAGGCTGCTGAGAGAAGTGAGTGAGATGATCTAGAAAAACTCTTGCCATAGCCTGGTGTATAGTTTTTAGTGGTACTCGGTGGATGATGATTATGATAATGATAATGATGAGAACATCTGAGATTTTCTCCTTAAAGACAGCTCCAGAAGGCCCTGTGAACTATTCATGTGCCACCTAAGGGGGACCAAATGAAACCATTAGCATTCGCTCACATGGAACAACGTGTGAACTGGACAGGACGCCTGTTACCGAGCAAGACCCTGGGGGAATGGGACAGGAGACAAACAGACTTTGAATATGGTAGCAGTCCTGCTGGACTAGAATGTTTTCCACTGGGACTGGCGTTTATTTGGAATGTGTGTGTCCTTTGCTTCTCAGAAAGCTTGGAGGTGGCAAGGTCACTACTGCCCCATATGACTTTGTGAGGCTCAAATAATAGGATGGACAAGACAGAGCTGAGTAAACCACAGAATACAGTCCTCACGACTGTCATAGATGCCCCTGCGAAGCCTGCAAAGTGGGGACAAGACACTCCACCCTAGGGAACCAATGATGGGGTCTTTCCCTAAATTCCACAAAACACTGAGTATTAATAGACAGTTTCCTCCGATGAATGTTTTCTCTCATGGCCATACCTTGTCTGCTACTAAGATTGTAGGCAGATGACGGAAAAACACAATGCATAGGGGGGCCTGCATTGGATCCCTGGCTCTTGGAGGTCATGTAACCTCGGTTTCCTCAATTGAAAAGTGGAGGCTGGCTGTGTAGACGATTTACAGACGCTCAGGAGGTGCTCAGAAAACATGTCCTTCCCAGGGCTTCTGTGCCTGAAGGAGTTAGAGGCGAGTTGAGCTCAAGGAAAGGCTCTAAGTTAGGGCAGCCAGATAAAACACAGGAAGCCCATTATGTAATATTTGAGACATATTTATGCTAAAAAGTTATTTGTTTTTTATCTGAAATTCAGATTTAACTGGGGATCCTTTTACCCCCCTAAATCTGGAAACCCTAATCTAAAGCAAAAGTCATCTTTGAGATGACGAAGGCTTAGTTAGGCCTTACCTCCTGAGCCAGGATATTTGCACTTTGACAGAAGCCTCTGGAAAGAAACTCTGAAGGAGGCTCATTCCAAGGGGAGATGTGGTAGTTGCCTTTGGCTGTGGGCTTTCTGGTTGCAGGAGGAGCCCAGGGTCCCCCAGGAAGGTCTCTCATGGAGGTCTTTTGAGTGAGACAAAGCAGAAGGGAGGAGGAAGGAAGGAGAAAGGGCATCCAGGTGGAAAGAGTAAGGACAAAGGTGAGTGCCCCTGGGCAGGAAGTGCTGAAAGAGAGGAGGGTGACCACCAAGCCGGGCAGGGCGCCAGCCTGGGAGGCTCCTGGCCGCCCACTTTCCCGGGCTGCACGTTTGCAGCCCTTGCTTGCAAGGCAGCAGTGCCATTATTTGGGGGGAAACCAGCTAACCAGATAGGACAGCAAACTGGGGATTTATGTGGTGTGGGAACAGCTCGGGTTTCCCTCACTGTTTATCCAGCAGTATTTTTTAAAACAGAAATCAGCACGAGGGTAACCACAGCTGTGAGTTACTGGCTCTGGCTGCAAGGGTTGGGGGTGGGGTGGGGGGTGTCTCCTCTACAGCGCTTTGCTCTGCATTAGCTTAAAAGTTGCTGAAGGAATGTTCCCCTCCCCGGGCACGGTCCAGGTGGAGAGGTGGTTCTGGGCAGGTCTTAGGTTGTTCTCTCTCCTTTAGCAGGGAGTGAATGGGTCAAGGCCTAAAACCTTAGAGGTCACCCGGTCTAGGGGTCACGACCCCACATGGGGCCAGGCTAGTACACGCAAGCTGGGGAAGCCAGCTGGGCTAGAGACACAGGAGTGCAGTGAGAGAGAGAGTACACTGGCCAGTTTTGCCTTGCAAGAACATGGGCCTAATTTTACTAGATCTTTCCAGTTCTTAAAAAGAGCCACGATTCTAGATTTTCATAGGAGATCTCTCAATTTTTAAAAGTTGGTAATACATTTAAAATACCGTTGGTCAATTAAAAGGTGGTTGTTTAGCTGGCAATTTGCAACCTCTGGTCTCCTCCAAGTCAGCCCGCTCCCATTTTACAGATAATAAAGCTGAGATCTAGAAAAGCCTAGTGACTTGCCCAAGGCTGCAAACGTTGCTACTGGGAAAATCATGGGTCCAGGATGCCTGTCCTGTGCTTCTTGCCCAAGTCAGCAGTTTTGCTGGCTAAGTCTGAGGTCTCACCGAGCAGGGCTCAAGTGTTTCCCCGAGCAGCTCTCATTTACAGAGACGTGACATTTGGTGATACGCACTGGAGTGAGGCTGGCATGAATCCATTTTTTACAGGTAGGGACACCAATGCTGGGAGAGGCTAGGTGACTTCAGAGATAGTCTTAGGAAAGACTACAGCCTGGGCCTCTGATGACAGACCTACGATTTTTCCGCCCCCAAAACTCTGTCATCCTCCTAAAAAAGGAACAGAAAATGGATTAGGATACTTGGGTAAACTGAATATTCTTCGTAACTTAAAGTTAATTGAAAATCCATAGGTTATCAATTTTCCAAGTGAGAGAATAAAATAGGAGGTATTTCAAAGAGCAATTATGCGAGGCATGGTTTAATCTTTCTTTGATGATTCCGAAGGCATTTCAAGGGAATGTAATGCCTTGGGGCGTCATTATGAACACCAATAATTACTGTGTAGGGCTGTGAGACAAGTTCTCATCAATTCCCTCCTGGCTGTTTGGGTGTTCTCAGAGAGATCACAGCGCGTGGTGGTGAGCACATGTTTGTGTTCCATACTGTTCTCTCTCTCTGTGTCCTTTTCAGGGAGGTGTTGTGGAGGAAGCAGTGTCCCAGGAGGAATCTCGCCAACCTTTCATCTTCTAAAACATGGGACAATGCCAACTCCTTCTATACTCATCGTACAAGTTTCTCCTTAACAAAGGGCCTAAACTGCACAGCGTTAAAGCAGGAAGAGCTCAGGTCATTTTATTATGGAAAAGTCTGAGGCCCAGAGAGGTTAGGGGCCTTGTCCAAGGGCACACAGCCAGGGAGTAGGTCCTAGAATCTGTTTTTTTTTTCCCCTTTTTTTTCTTTTTGCTTTTTAGATTTAGTCTTTCCTGAATACCACACTGAGGCAGAAAAGACCTATAGGAACTGAAAGCAGAACACACAGTCACACATGCAAATGGAGGCACACAGGATCTCCCTGGCCACAAATCTTCTCAGCTTTAGGAGACGGCCTGCCCAAGTCCAGGAGGAGGTGAACCCCTTAGCTCAGGGCAGGGAGGAACTCAAGCCAGGGTAGCTGAGACACCATCTTGAGGTTTATGGTTTCATGAATGTCGGAGAGTTTTACAACGTGATAATTTCAAGTGTACAGGCTCCCAGGGCCTTTCTTCTTTTAATTGAAGAAATAAACAATCTCCCCTAAGGCATGCTTAGCCAGGGAGAAAGGCAGGTGCAATGTAAACTGAGGAGAGCAGCAGCCTGGAAGGACTCTGTGTCGTGAAGAAGTAGAATATCCTGGAAATAGAGAGCAAGTTGGCCTTGCCTGAGTCCCAGGAGAGGACGATCATAAGGGGTGCACCACACACGCGCATGTGCACATATATGAACACCTCTGCCTGGGCCCTGAGGGTCCCTACACAGAGCCCATGCATGCGCACCACACGTCACACAAAATCGAATAGAGGCTCAGCGCACCAGCACCACATCAATGTCCATGACAGATGCTCTCGGAGATGCTACCGCGTGTACCTCCTCACCCTTAGGGCAGAGCAGGGCCAGGCACCCACACAGAGTACAGCAACAACGGCTCGATCCAGGTACTCCTAACCACACGCACACACAACTAGACACTCGAGGCGGCACCTCAGGACAGGAGTGTCCCCACATCCCTCTCCCACGATTAACACGAACATTCTCCCTCACCAGACGTAGTGAGGGAGTTTTAGCAGCCCAGGCTCTCAGACAGTGGGACACAGAGATGAGCTCTGCAATCCCGATGCACGGGCTCTCTGGGCTCTCACACTCATATGTACACACGCACTTGCACACGCTGATGCATGTCCTGAGCCTATGTGTGGTCACGTTTCCCAACAGCATCAGTGTTCATTCCTGTTGCCTTAACCACATCACAACTCCCGCTTGTGGCGCCCAAATAATCAGTGTCCCAGGTCGTGGACCTTCAAAGCATCTCATACTCGGGTCAAACTGTCCTGCCTGATAGTCCCTGGAGCACTAAGAGAAAGAACAGGCTGGTTCGAGGCTTTAAGGGGAAACCCTTCAGCTGCAGGTACCGGACGGTAGGCCCCTGGCGCGCCCCCTGGTGGTCACAATCAGAACTGCAGCCACTCTGCTCCGAGTCCGGGCCTCAGCCTCACCCTCTTCCAGGGTGAGGACCACCCTCCCACCCTAGGAGCGTGGGGGACAGACGGGGTGTCAAGTCCCTACTACCCCTGCAGCCCCACAGCTGCGTGCAGACACAGAGGGCGGGAAGAGAGCTCCCTTCAAGTTACTGAACCCCTCCCCTCCAACAGAGCTTATGTCCACCTCAACTTTTATTTTCTGGATTAAATGGAAGATATGTAAGAGCCGGTGGGCTGGGTGCTGGTCACAATGGGGTAGGGGAGAGTTAGTGTGGGTGGGGGCTTGTGTTGTCATAGATAGAGCGGGCAGGGATGGCCATTTTGATAAGGTAACATTTGAGAAGAGACCTGATGAAAATGAGGGAGGGAGGGAGCATGCTGACATTCAGGAGAACCATTCAGGCCGCAAGAACAGGATGTGCAAATGCCCTGAGGCAAGATGGTAAGGACCGGTAAGAAGGCTGGAACAGAGTGAGGGAGGTGGAGAGTGGTTGGAAATGTAGTCAGAGCCATAGCGGGGTGGGAGGAGAGACACACAGGACAGGCCATTGTACATTGTTACCCCATCTTGTTCCAAAATGAAAATTCTCCTTGGAAAAGCTGCCGTGGGCTTAGCATTATCCTGAACACTTGGTAATACACAATGATAAATGCTGGTGCCTCTGTCTGTCACACAGTCTGATTTCAGAGATGACACATGTTCATAAAAAAAAGTAGAAAAACATATAAGACAGCACAAGATGGTAGCGCTAAACAGTGTGGCGTCCACAGGCATATGCAGCCTGGAAGGTCATTTGGGGCTGGAGTTGTCACAGAAGTCACCTTGGAGGACCTGAAGGTGTGAGCCTGGCACAGCGGTAGGGAGACAGGGGAGAGGGCCATCAGAAGCAGGGACAGTCTGGGCAAAGCATAGCAGGGGATGGTAAATGCCACATTTCAGAAAGAATAGAGTCTTGTTTATTTAACACATATTTATTGAGCCAGGTGCTGCTTCTTCATTGAGTCACTTACTGGCTGGGTGACCTTGGGTGAGTTTCCAAACCTCTCTGAGTCTTAGAGCAGTCTGTTTACAACTCCAGTGAAGCTGGTCCTCACCAGTGAAGCTGGGCCCACAGTGACGTGCCAGGTGCTGAGGGCATGGTAGGATGAACGGGTCGTGGTGCTGGCCCAGAAGTTTACAGTTCACAGAAGGGAATAAGGCAGATCTATTAACTCTAGATAGGGGTTCAGACTCGCTGTTGAGGCTGGCTGAAGGGAAGAGGAATGTGGAACGCAAACTGCCCGGAAAACCAGGCCTGGGGTCCATGCTCAGGGCAGAGTGGAGCAGGCCTGGCTCTCCTGCAATAAACTTTCCCAGGCAGGCTTGTCCCTCTGAACAGCACGGATGGGAGCCTCTTAGAACCAATTTCATTCTCCTTGCACTGCAGGAGCTGGCTCCTCAGAGAAAAGGATTATAAATGAGAATCCATTGTCAATCCACAAACAGGCACTGAACATCCACCTAGGAGATCAGAGAAGAGGCCCCAGGCCTGGAACCTCCTGCAGGGCATCCTTGGGGACCCCAGCCAGCTCTAAAGGATCGAGTCAAGGGAATGGAGAAGGGTACTGGGACTGCCATTCACAGGGGAGAGGTCTCCTGGGCAGGGCTGGCCTGGGAAGATCCAGGGAGGGTGGGGCCAAAGGTAGGTCATCAAGGAGGAGTAGGACTGGAGGCCCAGAGGAGGGAGGAAAATGAGTAGAAGGTAGTGGGGGCGTATGTCAGGAGGGATGGGAAAGAACAAAGCATCCTAGAGCCAGGGCATGGGGAACAGGAACAAAGCAGGTTATCTAGATGGAAGGTTCTGGTGGAAAGTGAGGAGAGATGTTAGAAGGGGCGCTGAGAGCCAGACCGCTGAGCAGAGACTGTGGGGTGAGGGGTCCAGAGGGCGATGTTTGCACAAGGGCACTGGGCTGTCCTAGGGTGGCTGGGGAGGGTGTGGAGGGGGCAGGGGAAGGGGGAAGGAGGCAAGGGGACTCAGCAGGAGTCTGGAGCAGCCTGTGTCCTTTAAGGGGGCCCCGGGAGGCAGCTGTGGGTTCAACAGTTCCCTAGGGTTTGCCACTGGAATGTCCCTCAGCATGCAGAAGCCTCCTTGAATTACTGCCACAGGCCGTTTAGCTATGGGGGGGGGGGTCTCATAAATTCAGGAGTGGGGGGCATCTGTGTTTGGACAGAGCAGTCCAGCCTGCTCTGAGTACTGTCGCTGACCAGGTCACTGAACCTGCAGAGCAATCAAATTCCAGAAGGAGCGGCTAGAGGGCAGGGTCACCCCAAGACGACACCCCTCTGGCTCCTAACGCTTCCTTCATTGTCTTCCTCTTTGCTTTCTCTTTCTTTCTTTCTTTCTTTCTTTCTTTCTTTCTTTCTTTCTTTCTTTCTTTCTTTCTTTCTTTCTTTCTTTCTTTCTTTCTTTCTTCTTTCTTTCTTTCTTTCTTTCTTTCTTTCTTTCTTTCTTTCTTTCTTTCTTTCTTTCTTTCTTTCTCTCTCTCTCTCTCTCTCTCTCTCTCTCTCTTTTTCTTTCTTTCTCTCTCTCCCTCCCTTCCTCCCTTCCTTCTTTCTTTTCTTTCTGACCTGGGACTCAGAAGGGAAGATTCAAAGCCTGGCTCTGCCCCTCACTGGCTGTGTGACCAGCATCCAGCCCTGTAGGGTCTGTTAACATTCTCTTCAGTGTCTTGTCCTCTTGCTTCTCGTGTTTAAAAACCATTTCTCTGACAGGAATCCCTACTCATTGTACCTCTGCACTCGCTCCTACATCAGAGGGGTTGGGCTGTGGCAAAAGGTCAAGGTTAAAGGTCCTAATAGTCACACTGCAGCTTCTTTCCTGGGGTAAGCAAGATTCTGAGGCAGCTCCCAGGGTAGGCTCTGAAGTCCTGGGTGGCAGTCCTTGAAGAAGCTGTCCCAGGGTCTGGTGGGGGTGCTTGGGGTGACAGGAGATTTTGTATTTTTCCTCTGCTTAATGAGGGCATTGTGGTGACTGCTCCTAGGTCCTAGGCCACAATAGAGTCACCCCAGCTCCCCACCGCTGTCCTCACAGTTGGCCTCTTCCTGGGCTGGGGTTCTCTGTGTCTGCACCGGCGAGTCCCTCCTTGATGGACCAGGGGAGGCTGGTCAAAGTCACTGCCACAGGGGCTCTCTCGCTGCATCCCTAGCACCCTGATTTTCCTTCAGAGGAGGCCAGACCTGTGGAGCCACACCTCCAGCTCCATTTTGTTCCTCCTAGAACAAAGCCCTATTTCTGGTAATTAGCTTTGCTGGCATTGACGGTGGGGAGGGTGCAGCCCAGCCGGGCTCAGGAGACTCCTGACAATTTCTCTTTTGGGGAAGAGAGCAGCCAGCGGGGATGAAAGACCCGCGAGGTTGGGAGAACTGACAGGGACCGCCACCTCTGCTGCTTGCAACCCCGAGTCCACTAGCCCTGTGACCTCACGTTCCTGCGTGGCGTCTCATGTCTCCTCCTCGCATGCGGACTCATCCTCGGGGACATTTCTCAGCTCTGGCCAGGGTCTGCAGGGCGGTCAGCCCTGGGCACCTCGCTTCCTTACTTGGGGCAGCCTGCCAGAGGGCAGATGTGCCCCTCGCATTGGGTTTTCCGAAACAAAAAGGTGGGGGGCAGCCCCCACCCCACTGCGGGGACTCAGGGGCCTGGGCGCACTGATCCTGGGTTGGACCTCACGGATGGGCCAACAGGGGCACTGAGAACGGCTCAGCCGGTCCCTGACCGGCCAGGACCGGCCCCCGGCTGCGGCCTGGCGGGTCCGGCCTTCCCCCGCGCTCAGCCTCGGGCCCCGGGGCGGCCCCCGGGAGCGGAGCCGCGGCCTCCGCGCGCCCTCAGCTGGCCGAGCCCGGCACTGCGGCCCGCCGGACCCCGGACCTGCGCCCCGAGCCAGCCCCGGGCCAGCCGGGGCCCACCTGTCCCCCCGGAGCGCGGCCCCGCCTCGGCGCGCTGCGGCCGCGCGACCCGGGCGCACCGACCTGCGGGGGCGGGGGTGGGGGGCCGCGCGCACCCTTCAGCGTCGGGGGGAGGTTCGCACCGAGCAGGTGGAGGTGCCCGCGTGTGGGAGGGGGGCTCCTAGGCACAGGGACCATCTCACAGGCTGGCCGTGGAGACACGAGGCCTGAGAAGCCTCCTTATGAAGGTACAGTGACCGCCCCCCCAAGGTCGAGGCTGGGCGGCTGGTGGATTACCAGTACATCCAAGGGGATGGCCTTTGGGGGGCTGCTAGCCGCCATCCTCTGTTTTTAACGTGGACACTGGTCTGCTTTCCTTTTCGCCTTTTACTCACTGTTTGTTCTAGGGGTTGAGGGTGAAAGGAGGGCAGGACTCCTGCAGGGCAGGGTAAAACTGCCTCCCATCTCACAGGGAGGGTTTGAAGACCAGCGTCTGGACTTTCAGAGAAGGACAGTTGTCTGTCACTAATGACTCAGATTTAGCTTTTAAAGGACCATCTGCTATGTCATGAAAGAAAAGTGAAGGAGTTATTTTGGGGGAGGACCACAGGGTGTGGGGTGGGAGCCCAGGGGAGAATGAGAAGAAGAGGAGTCAGCAAGGGGGTGCTGGTGGGGTCCTGGACTTAGGGACAGATCTGGAAAAGTGGTTCACAAGGCCCCTCCCTGAGTCAAAAAGAGATAGTGAGAAGGACAAGTGAGGACACTGTTTGCCAGGGTCATTACTGGCCAATGCCCACAGCTGACTGTCTCACTGTCTGTGCCCAAATCCCTGCCATTGGGTCACCTAGACTGCACCCAGGATGGGACATTCACACTGTCTTCATCCACTGTCTGGATGAAACAAGCCCTTGTACCCCTTATGCAGGTGTGGAGAAGAGTTCTCACACTTGTACTTGGGAGGAGGGTTCTGGGAACCTCCTTACACACAGGTCTTCTGGGCGGGAGCAGGGGGGCTTCTGCAAGGTCTGAGTCCCCTGGGTGGAAGAGGTCATGCCTTCATCTGAACTTCTCAGCAAGCAGTCCCACCCCAGGGAGGTCCTGGACCTGGAGGAGGGGCAGCTAGATAAGGCAAAGAGAGTGGGGAGGAGGAATAGGGAAGAAGACAGGGAAGGAAGGAGGGAGAGGGAGGGCAATTATTTATGTCAATTCTCAGAGAGAGTGGAAGGAGGCCAAGCCAGTTTGCTGCTCCTTGACAGTGTGCCTTGCTCAGTCTGGGTGGGCAGATGGGGCCATGCCAGAGTGGCCTTCCTGTTTCTTCTCTTCATTCCTCAGCATTGCTGGCCCAGAGAGACTTTCTTTAATGGAAGATAGTGACTGGCGGATGGTGAAAGGCGATGCAGAGCAAAGGAAGGAAGCACAGGCCTGCTGCCCTGGGCATTAATATGATTTAGGAGATACATAGGTCACCCCTTCATGACTGAAAGCCATCCTGGAGTGAAGGTTTGCAGCTATTTCTAGGTAAAACCATATGATAAGATGAAATAGCTCAACTCCTGACCATTAAGTCATAAAGGCCATGGCCGTCGTAAATCTCAATCTCTGCAGCCCTGTCTTCTTGCATGGAAACACAGGCCAGCCAGTGCCAGCTGCCTTGCTGAGACCTTCGTCCATCCTGGCAGTGCCTCTGAAGACTGGGCAGGCTTCGGTGCCAAGGACTGTGAGGGCGCTTGAAAGCTGCCCTGAACCTTAATTATTTTTCCTGGGTAATCTAGAATTCTTCCTGGTCTGTGCCAGCTCAAATCCTCCACAACTCACAGCAGACAGGCTGTCCTGGCCACTTACATGTCTGACCACGTTGGGCAGATAAGTTTAGCTTCCTGAATCTTAATTCCCTTATCTTAAAATGTGAGCAATAAGAGTCTCCTGGCCAGGTTGTTTGTGAGGATAAAATGAAATAATAAGCACAGAATACATCCTCATACAAAACATGCCACGTGTCCTTCTCTTATACAGCCTGGCTCAAGTTCTGTCTCCTGTTCCTCAAGCATCATTCCCTATTGTCTCTCTGGCCAAGTCCTACCTGTCCTCAAGGACCTCCTCCCCAAGGGGTCTCCCCAGATCACCCAAACACAGCTGATCACCTGCTTCTTGCTGTGACTGCACATAGGATCCTTTGGCATGGTGGCTTTGAGATTTAGAGGCGAAGTGTCTCTGGAGAGTGGAAATGGTCGTGTTTGCTTTGTGTTTGAGGAACTAGGAAGGGAGATGGGTGTTAGAGAGGATAATGGTTAGGAGCAACTTAGACTGAGAGATTTGGGATTAGGGGAGATGATATTATTGGAGCTGGGTTATAGCTTCTCTTCAAGACCCTGTCTGGATCCTCCTTCAACTAAGCCTTGAATTCCATTTCTGGTCACCATATGTCGGTATTGAGAGAGGGAGCCTAAAGTACAGAAAGCATTGCTTTAAAAAAATAAGTAAATAAAAAATTAGCACTTTTCCAATCTCGTATTAATGAGGTAGAGCTGTAGTTCCTGCTTCTCCCACCCGGCCACATTTTGGGATGATATTCACTGGTGTCCCACTCCCCCAAGAATCTACTTCGGGGACTGGGCCGGACCCTGGTGCTGGCTTTTCCTGTAGCCCCTCCTCTTGCAGTTAGGAAAGCCAATTAAAATGCCAGTGAGACTGATGCTACTTGAATCTGCCCTAATTTTTTTTAAAAAGCTCAATTATTCACAGACTTTAGTACTTTAGAAGTAGTAGTATCATACCTGTGACATACTTTAGGATGGTGTGTGGTGGCATTGTGGTTGAGAAGCACTGAGCTGGAAATGCGGAGAAGGTTGCCCATCTAGGACAAGCAAAAATTCCAGCCAGGGGGCTGTCACTGTTGGGCTTTTCCTGGCTATTTTTGTAAAGGGACAGCAGAGTGCCTTTGACTAAAAGCACAAGTCTGGAGGCAGACTGCCTGGAACCCAAGCCTGTCTCTGTTATCAGCTCTGAGGACTTAGGCAAGACTTACCCTGTCTGTGCCTCAGTTTTCTCATCTATGAAATGGGAGTAATAACAGTCCTATCTCACAGGGTTTTGGGGAGGAATAAATGAGCTAATACAATGACAAGTGCTGAATCAGTGCCTGGTACTTGACGAGGGCCACGTGAGTATTCATTCCTCTTATTGTTGTTAGGAGAGGCCCACCCTACCCACTTATGGTTCACGTGCATCAGATGCTAGCTTCAGAGTATTGTTTTTGTAAGATCGGACGTGGAAAGAGGGGTGGGAAGGAATTGGTGAAAACAGACATCTCATCCACGCAGACGGGGCTGGCTTCATGGGTGGGCGGCCCGTGCAGGCATACAGGGCTCCAGCGTAGAAAGCCCTCACACTTAGTTTCATGCTGTTGCTGTTGTCTTGATATTCTTAATAATATATGAAGAAGGGACTCTGCATTTGCATTTTGCACTGGGCCAGCAAATAATAGCGGTTCCCACAAGCAAATTCCTCTGGATGCAGAAAACCCTTTGTCTTCTTCCTCCTCTGTTCATACCTCTTCCCTTCTCCCATCACAGGCAGGCCCCCAACTTTGGAGATTTGCCCCAGATTGAGCCTTTCTTTTTTTTTCTTTGCCCAATATTTTAATGAAAAAGTTCAAGCATATAGCAACGTTGGAAGCATTTTAGAGAGAATACCTGGACACCTGCACACCAGGTTCCACCATGAACATTTCCTGTATTTGCTTCATCTCATGTCTATAGTGAGGCTTTTGCCACCTTATCTATGCTCATCCCGGACTCTGTCCTCAGCTACTGGACTCCCATCTCTTGCTGACAACTCTAAAGCTTCCAGCCCTGCAGTTGGGACCAGAAAAGGCCTCCTGGGCTTCGGGGTCTGACAGTGGCCTGCAAGAAGGGGTGCTGTGGCTGAGGGGGGAAGCCTGCTGGAGGATCTTGAGAACCTGCTGGGGAAAGGCTGAGACCAAAGTTCCATTAGTCCTGTGGGATGGAGGTACAGGACAGATTAGGATGAGCTCTGGAAAAGCAAGGAAGGTGTCAGTCTGGAGTTTGTACACTGAGATTCCTACTCGAGACCATAGTTCTTGCTAGTTCCTCACGTAGTTTCTCACACCCCAAATGGTCTTCCAAGCGTTTCTCACAAATGGGGTCTGGTGGGCAGATCCAGGCAGCCCTGTGAGGGGGCAGGAGGAGATTCTTCTCCCCACTTCGCAGCAGGAGAAACCAAGCCTCAGAGGTTCCTTCACTTACAAGCCCAAGGTCCCAGGGCTCAAAGAGACAGGCCCAGGAACCACACCCAGATCCCCGGGCACCAAGCACAGGCCTCTTTCTTTTGATCCCATGGGGGAAGGGCAACAGTGTCACATTCCCTTAGGTAATTTGAGGGAGAAAAAAAACCCCAACTTTCTCTCTAGGAAGAAAGAGGGTGTCTGGGCTGTGATTTAGCTCCAAGAGTGTGGTTGGGCTGGGAGTGATCACATTTCAAAGGGTTAGAACTCATTTCTCTACTTTTCGCAGCTTGGGCCCAGAGCTCAAAACTGTGAAGGCTTCTCCCTGCCCCTCCTAGCATCCCCACCCCCACCCCGCCCCCTCCCAAGTGCTGCAGGCAGGTGACACCTGTATTATTGCTAAGGGTTAAAAAGCCCCCGAATCAATAAAACCCATTAATGAGTGTTGGTCCCGCGAAGGCTACAGATAAACCCCTTCTACTCGGTGAGTTCAATCCCATAAAACAGCTCTCCCCTTTCGATCCTGGCATTCATTTGATAGAAAATGTGGAGAAATTTTTAAAAGGTGACTTACTAATTGCCTGTAAAATAAAAGGCAGATGGAAGCTTTATTACAGTTGAAGGAAGTCAGGAATATTAAGGTAAAGTGTCAAATAACAATTGATTTTCCTCAGACATAAAGGGGCGATTTATGGCTTCCTAGTTACTACAAATGAGAAATTATTTGAAGTTCTAAAAAGTATGAGGAGAAATAAAGATTAAATAGAAGATGAAATCATAGGGATTTCTCTGGGAGGTGATTTCAACGCCCCTGGGGGCTAGAATTTATGTGGCCGGGGGCCCAGGCAGCTGGGACTTGGCATGGCAGCTTCAAGATTTAGACATGAGATGATGTAGACGTGAGGTGTCCAAGGAGGACTCGCTTTGTTGGAGGAGCTAGGACAGGGAGATGGGATTAGAGACAGTAGCGTTTAGGGGCGATTTCAGGTGCAGAAGTTTGGGATGAGGAGAGATGGGTTTGTTGGGGATGGGACTCTAGCTTGGTCCCCTGCTAGTGGATACTGGAAAGCTAGGCCAGAAAAGGATGCGTTGGCTTCCCAGGGACCATGATGGCCTTCTTCCAGCGGGGTGGGGCCCACCCTTGCTGGTCCCTGGACAGCAGTGATCGCACACTCCCCTCCAGGCCACAGCACCACCCAAGGCCCTGCGGTGACTTCACCTGATCTGGGCTAACCTGGTCTCCACACTAAAAGCCAAAGAAGACTCACTTTCTGGCTGCCAGATCCTGTGCTGAGGATGGGCTAAGCTTGGGCCCCCCCAGAAGCCAACCTGAGACAAGGATTAAGGGCATGTTGTTTATCTGCGAGGAGCTCACAGTAAATTCCATGAGGAGAGTGAGGCAGGGAAGGCCGTTTGCAGAGTGTTATTAGGCAAGTTATCCCTTGGGCGGCTGGGGTTTGATCTCGCTGGGGCACTTGGGGGGCCAGTGTGGGAGCCACGCCTCAGAGTTCTCCTGCCTGAAGGATGCAGAAGCTGGGGTGTTTATCCACCAACTCCATGCTGTCATTGGTGAGCCTGCTGAGTGGGATGGGGGCATTCTCTGGCCCTCAGGCAGCCAGAAGTTAAGTCCTTTGGGCTCTAAGATGCTGGGGCCCCAGGGGATACAGGCAGGGCACCCACAGCCTCTGCCACGGTGCTTTATATATTTATGTCAATCCTCATTTTTCCCGTCATGTGCACATCAGGGCCCCCCGCTTTATGGAAGAGGCACTGGAGCTTGGAAAGGTTATATAACGCCCACAGCAGGCGGGTTCAGCCAGGATTGATGACGTCACAGCCATTTCCACTTCGTAATTTCTGTGTAGCAAGACATATCTGGAGAGCAGGTTAGGCTGCAGGTTCCCGGGGGCACCCTTAGAGATGGCCCTGGCAGGGGGGCATTTATGGGCTGAGTGGGGTGTCAGGAATTTGTACTTTAATAAGCCACCATCCCAACATGGCAGGCCGCTGGTCAGCCGGGCCGCAGCCACTGTCAGCCTCTTTTCCATAAGTTGTCACCTTTCCACCTCCCTTGTGATTGGGTTTATCCCCCAGGTGCTCCCCAAGGGATCATTCTGAGCCACGTCTCTGCCCCTGAAGGGCCCAGGATTGGAGATAGGAATCGCCAGACTGGAGCAGGCCTCCCAAGCGGCTTCCAGGAAACATGGTTTGCCCTCTGGCTCCCGAGGCCATGAGAACAGGAGAGCCTTGGGGGAGCTGCCTTGGACAAGGTCAACGTTTCCTTAGCTTCTTGGAAGTAAGAAAAGTCCTTGCGAGGAGCAGATGGGGCAGGTGAGAGCGCAGTACTAACCCTCACAGGGGAGTGAGGTGGGCCCGGCTGCAGAAAAGCTTCAGTGGCAGGACTAAGGAAATGGGAGACGACCCCACTGCAGCCAGCATGGAAGGGCAAGAGAGTCACAAACCCGGGAAGAGCAGGCAGGAGGCCATGTCTCTGTGGCCTCTGGACATGAAGAGCCATTTGACAGCAGGGATAATCTGGGCCGACCCTCGGGGGTAGGGGTCCTTCTCTAGCACTCTCTGCAGACCTGCTGGTGCAATTTCCCGTGACAAAGCTTCTCTCTAACACTATGTTAGTGTCCTCCTGCTGCTGCAACCACAGGTTTAGTGGCTTAAATCAACACAGATATCTTACGGGTCTGAAGGTAAGCAGTCCCAGATCAGGGTGTCAGCCAGGCTGCATTCCCTTTGTGGGGGGATCTAAAGGAAAATCTGTTTCTTTGCCTTTTCCAGCTTCTAGAGGCCGCCACGGTCCTAACGCATGGCTCCACATCATTCTGGTCCCTGCTCCATCCTCACTTCTCTGATGCTCTTGCCTCCTTCTTTCCTTTCTAAAGATCTTTTTTGACTATTTTGGACCCATCCAGGATAACTCCCCTCTTAGGATCCACCATGTAATCACACCTGGAAAGTCTCTTTTGCCATGTAGGGTAGCATAGTCTTACAGGGTAATTAGGGGATTGGGATGGGGACCTCTTTTGGGGGTGGGAATAAGAGCTTGGGGTTCCTGTCTCACATCAGCCATAGCAATCTGGGTGACTATAGGTAAGTCTGTCCCTTCTCTGGGCCTTGGTTTCTTCACCTGTGCAGGGAAGCTGGGCCCCTCCTGCCCTTCAAACTGTTTCAGGTGGGGAGCAGCTGGGGAAAGGGTGTGTAGCTGTTGCATTCCAGGGCCTGCCCGAGTCCCACAGAGGGTGTGTGTATGTGTGTGTGTGTGTGTGTGTGTGTGTGTGTGTGTGTGTGTGTGTGTGTGTGTTTAATTTTCTACATTTGGATATGGTCCTAACCCAATAAATGCTTAGGAGATTTCTCTAGAATAGATTAATTTTTACTAGAAAAAAAATATAATTGGTTGATGTTAAGGCTACTGCCCTGACAAATCTGCCTTGGCCGTATATCTAACAAAGTGAAAGACCTGATCTACTTGCACATAAATATGCCATCCTCCCTGCAGGCCCCGGTGGAGCACTTTGGGGAGGTTCCCCTTGGTGATTTATTCTTCATTAATAAGCTCTATGCTATATTAGGATCAGATTTATGACTCTGCCTTTCCAATATTTCTGACATTTCATCTGCAAAGAATTACAAATGAAATCTTGAAACTTTGCCGCTTCTTTCTGCTGGTGCCTGGGCACTGTGTGGTCAAGGGGAGCTGGTGGGATGGCAAAGGCCTGAGGAGCAGGGCAGAGAAGCATGTTGCAAACAGAAAGGAGCAGAGGGCTTGACTTTGGGTGGCCTTAGGTTTGCAAATTGCTCGGAATATGAGCAGTTCCTATTCGAAGGCTAAGAACCATCACCACAGCAGTAACAGTGATACCAGTAACATTTCTCAGAGGCCTGCCATGGTGCCAGGCACAATGATTCATTCGTTCATTCATTCATTCAATAGATGTTTATTGATCACTTACTATGTGCCAAGCGCTGTGTGTATTGCTTGGTGATTGAGATTCAGAAAAATTCAAAAGGGAGCAAAGATGAAGATCCTAGCCTTGATGTGGACAATGTTCCTGCAGAGGTAGGAGGCTGTCTAAGAGGAAAGCACAAACATCATAAGTAAAATGTATAGTATGTTTACAGGTGATAAGGCTTTGGTGAAAGAGCTGGGTAAACGGAGCCGAGTGTGACACGAGGTGGGGTGCGATGTTAATGAAGGGAGCACTCCAACCCCTGAGCTTGGGGTACTGCAGCTTTTCCTGTTTCACAGGTGAGGAAAGAGGCTCAGGGTGTATAAGGAGCTATGCAGTGACACAGAGGGACCGTCTACATAGTGCAGTCTCAGCCCTTAGTGTCTGTTCTCCCCCTTGGCTGCATACCTGCATCCCCTGGGGACCTTAAAAATACTGTCCCCTGGGTCCCACCTGCAGAGGGTCTGGGTGCAGCCTGGGACTTGGGGTGTCTGAAGCACTTCCCCTCCATGACTGTGTTGTGCCGCCAGGGCTCCAGGTCTACGCTCAGACTTTAAAGGCAGGGAGAGCCGCCTGCGAAGTCAGTGCTGCCTCCCTGGCCTCTGTTTTTTCACCTGCAAGATGTGAGTAAAAATATCTGCCCCCTGTTGTGAGGGATGGCATGAGAGTGACATGTGGCTAGTGCCCAGGCCCCTCGGCCCCCTCCATTCCCAGTTGGCCCTGCTGACCCCGGAGTGACTCTGATTATTTCATTCCCACGTGGCAGCCTCTGAGCCACTTGCTCAGAGATACAGAGCTGGCACGTGGCGGATGGAGAGGCAGATCTGAGATCGCCAATGTCACCACAGCCATCTGCCTTCGGAGGACTGGCACTTTCCAGCTCCTGAATCATATCTAGTCTATAACCTGAAGCATTACAGCACAACGGAGCCCGATGCCACCCCAGTACTTACCTGCGCACCTAACACTGTATCTCTGGGCGCTGGGGGAAGATCCAAATGGGAAAAGATATGGGCCTGTCCAGGGGTTTTGTTTGCTGGCCACAGGCAAGAACCAGAAAGCAGACCCACGGGTCACTTCGCAGTGCTGCTAAGTGCCCCGAGAGGTCACAATAGCCAGCAGTGATTTCTGCCAATGCCCCAGCATGTGGAGTGGCAGGAGGGAGAGGCCCTATCAGTCACCCCCATTCTGTTCACAGACTCACAGTAGGTTCCAGCATGGAGGGACAGCAACAGTCTTTTACCTACCCACTTCTCATTTGTCAGATGAAACAAATAGAAATAATTCAAAAAGATGAAGGTGCTGGGCAGAAAGGGCAAATGGCAGGTGTATGTGAGGTGTGTTTCGGGGCAGATAGGAGGCTGCTAAAAGGCTATAACTGCCCTGCTTGACAATAGATATTCAACCAAGGGCAGGGAAGCTTCCTGGAGGAGAAAGAGCTGTTAGGGGCTGAAGAAGTGAGGTCAGTCATGGGGGTTTGGAGGGTGTTATGAAGGAGACCCACTTCCAGTGCCCCCCTGCAGAGAACCGCTTCTATTTCTCAATGTGTTGTCTTTTCTCTGCAGGGGAGCAGCCTGACTACAGCAGAGAGGCAGGGGGATCAGACAGATGGAGAGGAGCCCAGCTCGCTGATGGGAAAGGCCCAGAAATGCAGGTGGAGGCAGAAGGTGGCTCCAGGCTGCGTGGGCCTTGAAGCCAGGCCTGCGCACTTGCACTTGATCTCTGGGGAGCCAAAGTAGCTTCCTGAGCAGGGAAAGGTCAAGATGAGAATACAGCTAGGCCGGTGAGACAGGAACTTGCTGGTCACCTGAGAAAACTGTATAGATGTTCCTGTTAACTTGCTTCGTGGGAAGGTCATCGGTGCCCCAAGCCTGACTTGTAGGCTTATTTATGGAAGATCATGATGACGATGCTTCAGGATGGTTGGGGAGAATCAATGAGGAAAAGTGCTTTGAAAACTATAAACCACCGTGCAGGTTCTCTTGTTGCTACTGTTTGACAGACTCACCAAACAGTGGAGAGAAAAACTAGGGAAGCCCGTGAGGTAGCTACTGGCGACAAATACTCCTACCTCGGACCAGTGGGGACTGAGAGAAAGGATAAATCCAAGGGAAATGCTGCGACCTGGGGACAGGCCTTCTGTAGAAGATGAAGGTGAAAATCACCAATTATCAGAGCTAGAGAAGGGGAGGGGGCAGAGAGCTACTACTTATTGACTCCTACTGGATATCAGAGGAATGCCGGGCAGGTTCCTAACAGGTGAGGAAACTGAGTCCTGAGGTTTAACCTGTTTTATCCTGGGCCTGAACTCTCCTGGTCACTCCACTCGACCCCATTTCCCTGATGGTAATCAGTCTAGCGGGGGCCCTGCCCAGCTGGAAAGTGAGAGTTTTCAGCTTTAGGAAATTTCTGTCATGTAGAATTGTGTGCGCGTTAGGGAGGTTTTAAATGTGCTCACATCAAATGTTTTTCCTCCCTACACTCCTGTCATTCAGTGTGGACTAAGAACCCGCTTGTCCCCAGGTCCTGGTGGGGAGGATGAAGGAGGCAGCGTCCCTATCCCGAGAGGACCAAAGATGGGAGCCCTTGGCACTCATTAAAGCAGAGCTCTGAGCCTCGTTTTGGACCCGATCATTCTTTGTTATGGGGAGGGGGGCAGGTTGTCCTGTACACTGTAGGATGGTCAACAGCATCACTGGCCTCTGCTCATTAGATGTCAGTAGCACCCCCCTGTTGTGACAACCAAAAAGAATGTCTTCAGACATTGCTAATTGTCCCCTTGGGCACGAAATTGCCTCCAGTTGAGAACCACTGCACTAAGGAAGAAGAAAAAACGATGCCTGTATCCTCTACTCATGGACTAAATTTCACTGACATTAATCTAAGATGACTAATTCTGTTTCTGTATTAGCATTTGTATTTTGCTATTTTATATCCTAATAAAGCACAAATTGAATTTAAGGTACAGCTAGATTTCTTTTTGTAAATAATGCCTAATGGATTTCGTTTCGTCAGCTGTCTAGAATGTTCCGGGGGCTCAGACAGAAGTGAAATGCCAGTTGGGGGTGCTGCACCCGAGAAGTTCTTCTGACCAGCATGCTGGCATCCCCTTAAGAGCCATTTATACTTGGGGTTCTCATCTAGGCTCCCACAGAATCGCCTGGGCCTAAAAATCAGATTCCTCCTCCCTTTCTTTGAGGTTAAGATTTTCTAGGTTTCTAAGTTTCTAGGTTTAGGCCCTGGCATCTGTGTGTTTTAAAAAAAATTTACAAACACTTTAGATGACGGGCCCAGTCGGGCATATTCACAATATTCCCCCTCGCTCTTCATGGTCTGGGAAATGAAGCCAGCTCTGCGGTGTGCAGTTCTACCTCTGGCCTGGCCGCGAGATGTCGCTACGAGCCACACTTCCCTGCCTTCTGCAGCGATGAACGGCCGCAGCTGATGGATGGGCCGAGGCCGGGCCATCCTGCTTCTCTCTCCAATGTGAACTGCCCCCCCTCCCCGCCTGCCCCGGCCTCAGATAAAGCTTTCTGATAGACAAGAGCTGGGAACTACCCACCGAAGCTCTGTCTCGTTCCTGCTGTGTTTGGAGCCGCCGAAGGCAGAATTATTAGGGCTGGAAGGGACCTCAGAACATCTCGTGCAGTGGGTTTCAAACCCTTTAAAAACCGGTGTGATTGTTAACTGGAGTCTTGAACAACGTATCTACTTCAATTACTTCAATGTATCTGCTTCAATTTCTTCATGTATAAAATGGGACAAGAATCCATGTGTGTGGCTGTTCTGAGGACAAAGAGAATGAATGCAGGGTAAAGCACATGGCGATGTCCTCAGTAAATGAAAACCTGTTGTCATCGTTTTACGTGTGGGTAAACTGAGGCTCTGTGAAGGGACGTGCCTTGCCTAAGGTCACATAGTGAGATAATGCTGGTCTTGGCCTCCACCTCTGACTTCCTAGTTTACCACTGTTTTCAATGCTCTGATCCTTGCTTTTGGGAAAAATCAAAAACCCCCGAAGGTAGTACAAAGAATAAGAAAAGATAACTTTCTAGGCAGTGAGCTCTACCTGAAGTTGGGAAAAGCCTTGACCCTGGCTTGGGCGCAGAGTTTGGTCTTTTTTCTCGTTTATGAGTGAGGATGAGTCTATCCCCAGGGTCCTGAGAACAATGGCTACGCCTCCCAGGAGTGCAGTGAGGATCAGATCAGAACGTCAGAAAGACCCAGTGCCTTGTCAGATGTCAACACTCAGCAGAGCCACGGGACCCTTCCTCGATCCCAGTGAGAGGCGGCCCCTCACAGGAGGCCATGGGTTCGAGGCTTGGCACCAAACTCGGAGCCCAGGGGCCTCAACCTGAATGTGATTCTGCTGAAACTTGCTGTTTAGTCTTTGTCAAATCATTTCCTCATGTAGGAACTGGGAGTTGGATGACATTATTTGGAGGATTTCCTTCTGGCTCTCACAATCCTTACATGCTCACCTCGTCCCCTTTGATTTAGCTAGCATAGTCCAAGAAAGAGTTAAGCAGTGGCAGCCCCCTCCTGGTGGTGGCAGCCCCTCTTTGGACAGGAAGGTCAGAGGTGAAGTCAATATAGGAGGTGGCCCCTGTCCGTGGAAATGATAATATTTACTTCCTAGACTCACATTTGTTGCCTCTCTCTGAAGCCTCGCCTGCAGTGCCCTCATAAAGACGTTGGCGAGGAGCAGGAGAGTGGCTCAGGCCCTCTCTGAAATGGATACACTGGTCGCACCCCCTCAAGGCTGGTTTCATTTGCCTTCATTTTTAGACACATTCCAAACTTTTCAGCAAATTACAGTGTTTGCCAACTGGCCGTCTGGAGCCTAGGAGAGATGCTATTTATAGCGGAGCTGGAACGCGCCACTCCGGATCAGCCTGTAAGAAACTGGGCCAGAGTGGCGGGGAGTGGTGTCCTGTGCCCTAGGGAGAGGCTGAAGCTCCCGGTGCAGGGTGGCAAAGCCGGGCAGCCCACAGCATAGGCTGCGGGCACATGCCCACACTTGGGCCCTCCATGCCTTGCATATCAGGAGGCTCCTTAGAGATTCCAAGAGCCCCAGAGACAGTGGTACTGCTATGGCCACTGAGCAGTCAAGGTTAAGACTCACCATAGACCATAGGTCCACTCTTGTTCACACCATTTTACTTCATTCATTCCCTCACTCGCTCATTCCTCAGGGTCTGAGTGCTGGCTCCATCACTCCCGGGGGGTGTCAAATCACCTTTGTAAGCCTCAATTTTCCCATCTGTGTAGAGGGTGGATCTGAGCTCTGAAGCTCCTTCCAGCCATACATATGGGACCCCCGTGGGACGTGTAATACACAGCATGTGAATAATAAATGTGTTTGTGTTTCTGCTTGCCCAGTGCTGGGCAAAAGGGCACACAGATGAGAAATATGGGTAACTGTTGTCCTTGCAGTGATCCAGGACCCAGTGTGGGATGCGGCAAACAGACCAGACCCTTGCTCAGGAAAGCAGCACGCCCTCACATGTGTGCCGGTGTCACAGTTAATAAAGGGTTTTTGTGGCACTTGCTGCTTCGTGCGAAGGGTGACGAGGTCCGTTCTCGTTGGGGAAGCATGACATCTCAGAGAGGCTGAGCTCATCCAGTCGGTAAGCAGGGGCCTTCTGGAGCCTTTCTGGCACTCCACATTTTAACCCTCTCTTGAACTTCCCAGTTCTGGGTCTCCCCTCTGTGGGGCCCCCAATTTCCGTCAAAACTCAGTTCTCTTATGTTCCCTCTTTTCTCTTCCTCGTCCATGGGAAACTCTTCCCGCTCTCAGAAAAGGCTTTGATTCGGTTGTTTGCACCTTGGCTCATGCCCAAGTTTCTGGGGGTCCCCAGTGCTGGCCTCATCTGCCACCGGGGAAATCACGTCTCTACCTCACCTTTGCCAGAAAGGGGTATGAAGGCCAGCAGCTGAAGACACCCCCTTTTTTTAAAAAAAGGGAAGTGAGCACATATTGCTTTTACAATAAAAATAAAAAGGAAATCTTTATCTTAAAGAATAATCAGACAGAAGGCGAGATGCGCTTACGTTCAGTGCCTAACAGCCCAGGGGCAGGAGGTCACAGAGGCCCTGCGTGGCCCAGCCTGGAAGGAGGGTCAGGAAGGAGGAGTTCAGGGAGGGTGATGGCACCCTAGGGGACTCTAGGAACGGTAGGTTCCGCGAGGACAGGGGTCTGCTGGGTGCCCCTTTCTCCTCAGCACCATGGACAGCGCCTGACACACAGTAGGTCCTCGGTAAATACTTGTTGATCACAAGGTAAGTAAGGCAAAGGCCTGAATATAAGTGTGCTCCCGGCCAGGGCCGGGGGGCGGAGGTCCCACTAGGCTGGAGGGGAGGGTTTACCTGGGGAGCAAAGGTGAGCTGCGACCCAACTGGAGAAGCACTGCAGTGCCAGCCCGGAAGGGTTTCTTCATTCCCCGGGGAAGAGCAGCCACCCAAGGCAGGGACTGAGTAGCGACGTTTGAAATCAGCCTTTAGAAAAATGGAGCCTGTGGCCCAGACGGTGCTGACCTGTGAACTTGAATGAACTCTGGGAGGGGATTATAAAACTCCTGGGTTTCAGACCGTTCTTTGAGAACCCCTCCCCAGGTGATGGGTTCAGTTTAAACCAAGTCAATGTGAGAGGACCGCAGGCCACCTGAGGGACATGTCCAGGCAGTAACAGAACAGCCAGGGTCCTAGAGACAGGGTGGGGCTGGGTAGCTGGGAGTCGTTCCTACATCAAGACACAAGATGAGGCTGACTGAGAGGAGCAGAAAACTAAGGGCTGAGTGTTGGGGGAGGTCCAGCTGGGGTGGGAGCAGAGGAGGCAGTGGGGGTGTTGGAGAGGTGGGAGGGGAGCCAGGGTAGGAAGAATCCCAGAGACAAGGGAGAGTGTGACCTCAAGGAGAAGCAGGAGAACGAGGCCTGGGAATAGGCCCCAGGACACTGACTTGACTGAGGCTTACACTGATCCTGCTCTTACAGATCCCAAACCAGGGCAGGGTGCTGAGCCAGTGACCGCCCAACTTCTGCCTTTTCATGTGTTCTCTGGCCCTTTCACAGACAGCTAGAAAGAAGTTATATTACATATGTGAATGCAATTCCGTCCTTCCTGCAGGATCTGTCCCCAGCCCCCTTCCTAAGCCATCTCCTGTACCCTCCCCTCCGCCTCCCTGCCCCCAGCTACTCCCAGGTCCTTCTGCTTCGGCCACACAGTCTTGCTCCTGCACAGAGTTTGCTCCTGCCTCGGGACCTATGCACTTGCTATTTCCTCTGCCTGGAATTCCCTACCCTAGATAACCACATGACTCATCCCCTCACTTCCTTCAGATCTCCGCTCCCTTATCTGAGAGCCTTCCTGGCTGCCCTATCTACAGTAGCACTCGCCACTCTCTTCTCCTTCTCCAGCCTTCTGTCTGCCTGTTCCATCACCGCTTGACACTGTACATTTACTAGCTGGCTTATTTATATTCCATCTCTGTCCATCTTAGTCAGCTGTTGCTGAAATGATGCTGTGTAACAAACCACCGCAACGTTCAAGGGCTTAAAACAACAAGCACTTATTCTTTGTAATCTATGAGCCCGTGGGTCAGCCAGGAAACCATGCCTCCAGGCTGTGGCTGGGATGCAGGTCTACTCCAAGTTTCTCTTCATTCGCCTAGGACCAGCAGCTCCTGTTCTGGGACTTTCTCTTCTCAGAGGGAATAGGAGGAACTTAAAAGTCAAGCTGAACCTCATAGCACCTTTAAGGATGCTCACGACATGCTGCTAACATTGCACGGGCCAAAGAAGCGTCATGATCAAGTCCAGTGTCAGTGGAGTGGGGAAATAGACGTCAGCCCTCCACAACAGGTGTGTGAATGTGTGGGTGGGGGCAGGTAGGGCGGGTAGGGGAGTGATTAAATTTTTTTTTAACAACAATTCAAACTATCATATCCCCCAATAACACAAGACACAATGAAGCCAGGGCTGGGGCTGTATCCAGCTTTACCCCAGCACCTGGAATAGTTCTCTGTTCAGAGGAAGAGTACAATAAACAGTTGTTAAGGAACTATGTAAATTAGCCACTTAATATTTGAGTGACAAGCCTGACTCTCTCCTCTCAGCTCCTGTGCCTGAAAGGTTGGTTTTCCCCCATCTTCCTAACACAGCTCTCCTGCTCTCACCTCTCTGGGCCCAGGGATTGGGTGCTGTAACAGGAAGCATGCAAGCCTCCTGTCTCCCTTGGGCTCCCAGTAACTTTGAGCATCTATGTGCCCCTCCCCCTGCTCACCTGGACTCCCATCTCTCAGGATGCTCTGGAAGAAGCTTCCAGGGTCCCCCAGGCTTAGCCAGCTCTGAAGTCTGGCCCACTTGTCATCCCAAGCCTGGCCTTGTTTCCCAGCCTGACCTATTGCAGAGTCCTGGCCAGTGAGGGGTCGGGGGGGAGTCCTGGGGCCCATTCTCTGAGACCCTGACGCTTGAAGAGTTTGTCGGGATGGTTTGAAAAAAAGTTGTTATAAAGGATGCTATTCGACAATCAGCGAGATTCGAAAATGGACTGTATATTATTAGATCATAGTATTGGGTTGACATTCAGTTTCCTGATGTTGATCATTCTCTTGAAGAGATACAAAAGAATGCCCTTGAAATATTTGGCTCAGCAAAACAAAAGACTGAAAAGAATAATGTGCATATGATTATATTAAATGTACGTGTGTGTATAGGAAGAAAGAACTAAACAAACATGGCAAAATGCTAAGAATGGGTGACCGTGTGATAGGTACATGGCAGCTCATAATATTTTTGCAACTTTTCTATGGGGCTTAAAATTTTCAAAATAAGTTTAATAATAAAACAAAAGCTGACAGGTGGGGCCCCTTTATTTTCTGTCTCCTTGTTTTCTCTCCAGCATCCGTGCTCCTACTCAAGGGCCCAGGGTTTTGTAAACATCTCAGTAATGAGCACTCGCCCCCCCCCCCCATTTCATCAATTATAAATGTGCTCACTACTCACCACAGGGCAATTTGTGACGGACTGTGGCTTGCGGTGAGAGTAGCATCATCCAAGTTCACCACAGCCTCGAGTAGAGACGAGGGCTGGGGCCAGAGACAGGGCTGTGGGGGTGGCATGGGCACCCAGGCAGCTCTGCCACCTTCCTGTTTGTCAGCCAAGTGAGGCTACAGAGGGCAACGGGCAAGTCGGTCACTGCTCAGGCTGGTTACTGCTGCCAAGCCAGCCCGGTCGGGTGTGTGCAGCCAGAGCTAGAGGCTCCCTGAGGACCTGAGGTGTCTTGACTCCTGGAAACTGAAGGAGACACTCCGCTAGCCCTGCTCTAAGTGTCTTATGTGTATAAATTTATTTAATCTGCACACACACACACAAAACAACAAGGAACGGCTATTATCATTATACTCATTTGCAGATGAAGAAACTGAGTCATAAAGAAGTTTAGTAACTTCCTCAAAATCACTGGTAAGTGACGAAATCAAGTTTTAATTATTGTGTCCTATTGCTAAGTAATTTCCATTAATAGAAACTGTGTATGTTTAATTGACACCTAATGACGAAAAGGCAGGAACAGCAACCAGTTCCTCGCTGCCTGAATTCACCTCCTGAACCCCACATCGATAATGTCTTTTCCCTGTGTAAAAGCATCCGTTAGTTTCTGCTGCCAATTTACAAAATAGAAATTCTTAATCTGTACAAAGCCCTCTTTTCTATCTAATTTCTCATTTCCCCATCTCCCCTTATTCTGGTGATGGTCCTTTCCCTACCTGCAGTCCATGTAGTTCAGCGGGAGCTGACCCCAGCTTGCCTCACTTCAGACCAATCATGGGATCCAGGACTGGCCGGTCAGGCCACTGAATGCCCCAGCTATAGTGACTGAGCCAATGAGGATCTCTCCTGGGACTCCTTTCTGAACTGCTGGGAAAAGAAAAGGTCTCCTAATGTCGGGTTCAAAGCCTGCTTTCGCCTTGTGGCTTCCCTGGCCTGAGACCCAGCTGCTTGCTTCTGACCACGGGGAAGGATGTAGCCTGCCTGCCCTTCCTCCCCGGTCATTTCTCAGAGTGCGGGTTCCCTGCCTGGCCCTTCTCCCACACAGATGATAAGAAAGAGTCAGACCGTGGCCCTAAATGCACAAGAGGCTGGTGGTGCAGCAGAGAGAGCGCCAAAGTTGGGGCCAGAAGACTTCGGTTAGATCCTAAACTTTGCCATTTCCTTTAATGAATGTGTTTCCAGGCACATTTGTTAATCTCGCTCAGGCTCAGTTTTCCCATCAGTAAAATGGGTCCTGCTGGAGGTTAGATGAGACGTGGTCTTTAGTAGTGACTTAGAGTGACTACAGGATGCCCTTGAAAGTAGGAGTGGCAGAAAAGGCATGGAACTGTGGGAGTTTTCATTCAGAAACAGGGGAGATGACTCTCACAAACGACTTCAAGGAAAGTAGGAGACAAAAATGAAGTTGTGTTTGACGATAGTGGGAGTTGTGATTGTTCAGTGAACCAGTTACATGCACCATCACAGACGTTATGAGTTAGGGTACACACCCAGGAGTCTAAACTTATATCCAGAAGGCCTGTGAGGGCATGGGAGCAGAAGGGGTCCCTTGGCTAAAAGTGTGAATTAAACCCCAAGAGCTTTCCCAGCCTGTCAGGCCCTGTCCTTGAATCTCGCTGCCAGGACTCTGAATCTGCCCATTATGTCCCCTGGGCTCCAGACACAGGAAGGGGCACTCCTGAGCAGCAAGCCAAGCCCCATTCAGCCTGGACCCAGATTCCCACCCGTGCGGTGGTCTGGGTAGAAGCCCGCCAGAGAGTGGTAATTACTGTGAGGTGCAGGGAGCTCAGGTGGGCCCCGCAGACCCCCTCCTCCATGTGGACAGTGAATGGCCCTGGCCCTGGATAAGATGTGTCAGCAGGTGCCTGCCCATCCCTTGCTGAGTTCCCAGGCCCCTGAAGCCCCCTCGTAATAGGAGCCATTTGCCCCATAACCAGTGGGTGACCAGGTTTTTAATCTTGGAGGCCCCTGGGATCTCAGCTGGGAAGTGAGATTTGTCAAATGGGGCGGGGAGAGCCTGTCTGGGAATGCCAGAAGGCTTCTCAGCAGAAGGGGGTTGTCCTGGAGCAATATGTCTTTGGTCCAGACCAGCCCCCAGGCCATCTCTCCAGCCTCCCTCAAGCCCTGAAGACTGCTCTGCTCCTTCTGGTATCTCTCACGTGCCCAGCAGCTGAAAGGAAAGGAAAGCCTGAGTTCGAAATCGGGATGGCTTGTTTTGTACTAACTCAGTTGTGCATCGATTTGGGGTGCCTCTTCGTTGTACCCTCATCCTCCCTCGTTTGAAACTTCCTCTCTGGCCTGCTGCTTGTCAGTGACTGTCCTGCAAAGACTCTCTCCCTGGCCACTGAAACAGCTGCCTCCTGGCTGTCAGGAAGGATGAGAAGAGCACTGGATCAAAACCTGTCTCTTTTCTGCCACAACTTGCTGCGTGACCTTGGGCAGGTCACTTCTTCTCTCTGGCCCTTCATTTCAGTAGAGGGACAGGCTTGGAACTTCTTGAGGTCCCAGTTCTTGAGACACATGATCCCATACAATCCTGAAACATGTCTTTTGTTCTCAGTTTACAGGGGAGAAGATGCTGCTTGGGAGAGGTGAAGCAATTGGCTCAGGCTATGCAGCAAGTTGGTCCAGGGCCAGGATCTGAAGCCTAAGCGCTTTCTCCTCTACTGTGACCTCCAGGCGACCTTGAGACGCCTTCCAGACTACAGGTGGAGCGCCGTGACCGCCGCCCCTCAGGTCCTCATGCCTTCTCGGCATTCGCTGCCTGACCGACCACCTAGTAGTGCCTTTCCTCTGAGATTGTTTCTCCCAGCTCGTCTTTCCCAAATTTTTACAGTATCTACAAGCCGGGAACTTGTTTCCTCATCTGTAGATTCAGCTTCCATAGTCGATAAGCTCAGACACCACCCTCTCAGGGAGGTTGTCCCTGACCACACCATGGGAACAAGAGCCCATCCCTCTCACAGGGGGCAGTTCATTTTCCATCTTTGTTTGGTTATCAACATGTTTTCCACTAGCAGGGAAGTTACAAAAGGCGGGGGTTTGATCTGGTACGTTCTCTGTTCTATCCCCAGCAACGAAAACCAGAACCTAAAACTGTGCTTGGCACGTACAGCGCTCAGCATGTCTCTGTATGTGTGTCTTTCTCAGTAATGCTGTGTGAACAGATGAATGAATTTATGATACGACACGGCCAAGATTTCTGGAGCGTTTACAATGTGCCAGGCTCTGTGTCAGCCTTCACGACGAACTCACAAGGAAGGTCAATTGTTATACTCATTTTACAGATCAGGAAACTGAGTCATGTGCAAGTTAAATCACTTGCCCCATATCCTACTGGCTTTCATCCTCTGCATGTCTGACTCTAGTGCTCACCAGAATGCTCCGTCATCTCAAAAGGAACCTCAAGCTCAAGTGGCCTTTGTCAAAAGAGTGTCTCCTGGCCTTGCTAGGAGTTGGACCTCCAGCATGCGTGGGACCCCGTGCACCAGGGGCCCTCTCCTGGACCTCTTGCTCCTGCCAAGGAGAGAGGCAACGAGGCCCCACAGGAGCCCTGAACACAGAGAGAGACCTGGATCCTTGCCCTCTCGTGGGCAAGGGTCCAGAATCGAAAACAAACACTTTAAAATAAAAGCCATATTAAAAAACAAATTCAACTTTCTGCCTTAAAATATTGTGAGCCAGGGGGGCAATTAGCAATTATGCCGTATTTTATTATGAGAAGATGGAATTCTAATTGGACTGATTTGAATTCCACACACCTCCACAGATTGTTTTGGGAATTAAGGTATCAGTTGTATCGGTAATTATGGTTTACCATTAAATTACCCCCCCACAGAAAACTGTTAAATTGTCTGTGACGGTGCTTAAATTTAGCCCAGACCCATGTCCTATGAAGACTGCGCAAGTCAATACAAGCCACCCGGAAACCACTGGGTGCCCTGTGCCAGGCGGTAATTAGGGGTTGAGGTTTCCAAAGTTTTACCTGAGACAGCAGGGACAAGCCCTGGGCTGCAGGATGCTCACGTGGAGGGCTTGGATGCTGCCCACCTCAGCAATGTCCATGGATCCTGCTTTGCTGGGCCATACCTGAGCTGCAGTAGGCATTCTGGAAGGCAACGTGGTCTCAGCTGATGGTCTACACTTCGGTGAGGTGTGCCAGGGCAGAAGGAGCGTCGAGGCAGTGAGGGACACTATACGGCTCAGGGGCATTGCGATCGCACATATCTAGGACTGAGGCCCTGCTCTGCCACTTAGGGAAGAAGCTTGGGAGGGCCGCTTGATCTCTTTGAGCCTCTGCTTCCTCACCTGACAAGTGGGTGGACCACATGCCTCATGGGTGCGTTATTGTGAAGATTAATTGAGAATAATAATGGTGACAACCATCTCTGGTGCCCTTGCAAGGTGCCCATCATGTGCGTTCATCTTTAATCTCGACGACAAACTTAGGAATCGGATAGAAGTGCTCGAATGGGAGGACTGTTTGGTTGCAAGCCATAAACCTCCATTCCAGTAACTTAAGCAAACTAGGAAGTTATTGGAAGGGTGAGGGGGCACTCACAAAATGGAGAGGAAAGCTGGAGTAGAGACTTAGAGCAGGCAGGACCCCGGGAGCACCAGCAAGCCTCAGGAGCCTGAACTGATCTTCCCAGGTGCCCCGGAGAAACGACCGAGCTCCAACTGCCTCTCCTCTCCCTGCCCACCACACCCCAATACCCTGGTAGTGTTGCAGACCCCCTTGGCCCTTCAGTGGGGGGCAGCAGGAGGAGTGTCCCAAGGGCAGTCACTTGGACTTTCTGTTCCTCAAACAATATTGACGGAAAACTGGGGGGCTCAGGAGTGGATACTATTATCACTATCCCCATTTTATACACCAGGAAACCAAGGGACAGAGACGTTAGCCACTTGACCAAGCGCCCACACTGGTGAGGAGCAGAGCTGGGACCTAAATCCATGCTTTTCCTAGAAAATAGCTTCTTCCTCCAGACCCCAATCTGGACTTCTCCAGGGCAGCACCAGGTATCAGCATCCAGGGCTCTACTGTGAGGTCTCATGCAGATGTCTGACTCTGGGGAGCCCAGCAAGGATGGGAAAGCCTCGGGATGCAGAGGGAATTACTCTCGCCCAACTTACAGGACCAGCCAGACTATAGTGCTTCTCCCTGATCTGTGTGCGAAACAAGCAGCTGTGAGGGAGAGTTGGGAGGGAAGGCCTGTTGTCATGGCAGTGAAGACTTTTAGAAGTTATCAGATGTTATGGGGTTGTTTTCATGTGTGAAAAGGGCTTCCCCTCTCTTATGTCCTTACCTTGGCTTCTGCTGTTTCTTCCACCTAGAATGATGTCTCCCCATCAAGATTTTATAATCCTACACATTCCTGAAAGCTGCACCCAAATTCCACTTTATTAAAGAAGCTTTTTCAATTCCCCAACCAGGGCAGGCCTCTCCTTCCTCTGGCCCTTACAAGGTTTGTAATCTCAGCTTGGCCGGGAGCTTGTTTTCACACCTGCCATCCTGGCAGCAACTCTGAGAACCCTCACCTATCTCAGCCCATGGCACGATGTTGGATCCATGGGACAATTACAGGGTGTGTGCTAAATGGAACAAAACTGCTTTTTTCTCCCTAACAAATTGCATCTTTTTTAGTACTCACTACATGCCAGACTTTCTAAGCCATCTTCTCTAATCCTCCCAACCCCTCTGAGGGATTATGTTCTGTTTTATAAATGAGGAAACTAGAGCACAGAGAGGTTAAGTAACTTGCTCACGGTCACACTGCTATTAAATGGGGTAGCTGGGATTCAGACCCGGGCAGCTTAGAGCCATAGCTCAAGCATGAAACCACCATGATAGATGCCCTCTGTGTCTGTCCTTCTGTCTGGCAGTGGCTTAAAAGGAGCGGCAGACCCCGGGTTGAGTGCTGCAGAGTTCAAATGATGTGTACGACACGTACAATGTCCCCGGGGGGCCTGTTGTACTGTGGAGATGGACTCTGTGGGAGGCCATGAACAAGACAATGAAGTGAAGCTGGGGTAACTGGGACTTGCAGGCACTTGGAGACCATGACGCTGAGCACTCACCGTGTGGTGATTAGATTGTGAGAATTGAGGCATGGGGACAATATTCTGGATTAGGGACTTGAGGTGAAGGGGCTGGAAGGGGCTGAGTGGGGTGGAGGGGAGGGAATGACTGCTGGTAGGCAGTGTTTGTGGTCCGAGGCAGGAAAAGGCCAACCTACAGTGATCAGCTAGATCCCCCAATTCGTACTTATTTCCATCCATCGGGGACTAAGATGGTTCTATCCACTACCAGGCCAGGTGGTTCCCCTGTATATGGGCTTCTGCTTACATGTGGGGCTGAGGCGTCTTAGGATAAGATCCCATAAGGTGCCAGCACCATGCCCTCCAGGCAACTGGAGCAATAATGGCTTCCCTCTGTCTTCTCAGGCAGGGTAGCCAAGGGGCATGAGCTTCACCTGAAAGGAGGGAAAGTCAGAGGGCATAGCTGGATCCTGGGACGCCAGTTGTAAGCTGGGGTAGAAGAGTGATTCAGAGTGTGACACCTTCCAGTGCTAGCATTGAGGTCTCCAACAGTCCCTCGGGGAGCAGGCACTGGAGATACGAGCTGTGGACCTGAAGGGTCAGAGGAAAGCGCTATGTCACCTGGGTCTGGGCTGTCCTTCGCAGGTAACGGTCTATCCCAGGAGTTTTCAGACTCCCTATCCTGCCCTCTCCCTCCCCTGTCTGATGTTCAGACCTGTCACTCCCAAGTTCCCACCTTACTGTCCACCCCTTAAAGTCCCTCCTGCCAGGGCCTTCTTCTGTTCATTTCTCCATGGTGCAGCCACAGAGAAGAAGACTTAGGAGCATAAACGCAACTCTGGCACAGGCTGTTTGGTCCCTGTGACAGCACTCATGTGGGTGACCCCTTTAGACTTGGTTTTGTATGAAGTTGGGACCCAAATTCCACAAGAACACATGGGTGGGTACAGAGGAGGAGAAATCAAGTCTGTCTTCTCCTTGCCCAGTCATCCCCTATAAGTGCTTTCTTCCTATAGTGTTGCCAGGAGAGTAACACAATGATCCGTGGTGTCAACTCGAGTGACATCAAACAATTGTGGAAGAAAGGACATCAGCAAATCAATGGTTGAGGTATGGACAAGCAGACATTTTGTCTTCAGCTGCATGTCCTATTCTTGGTCTTTGTAAATACAGAAGATTCCACCATAACCCAATCCGGCAAGGACTTGGATGCACTGTGAGGTAGATGGCTTCTCCCGGAGCACACTCCAGCTGCCTCTCCTTATCCTGTCATGGAAGGGTTAGCTCTAGTCACAGAAAACAAAGACGACGGGAAGCCAAAGGTGCGAATAGCTCCTCATAAAGCCAGCTCAATAAATCATGCTGTTTCAAGGCCAAGGCTAGGCCCCTTTTAGGCAGCCCTGGCATGAGGAATTCTGAGGGGTGGACAGTGAAGTGGGGGCTTGGGGGTGACAGGTCTGAACATCTGACAGAGAAGACAAAGAGGGCAGGAGGAGTCCAAAATCCAGGAAGCCTGTCCTTCCAGAAAGTACTGACCCTGGAAGAAAGGTTCTCCCAGCACTCATCCTTCTAGTCAGTTCTCACCTGTACCTCTACCCCCACCTAGAGCTGCTCACAGAGACTGGTTCTTCTGATCCCCAAGGTCATGGCCTTTGTGTGTGGATGGAAAGTGCAGCGTGCACATTTGGTTAACTCCTCCTTTTAAAACTGTAAATTATCAAACACAACCCTTTTGGAAAGCAATTTGGCAATAATACCAAGGGCCATAAAAATGTTCATAGCCTTTGGCCCAATAATCTTCCTCCTGGGAATTAATTCTAAGGAAATAACTCATCAGGAAGAGAGAACAATTCTGTATCTACTGAGACATTTACTGCGATATTATTTATGATAGGAAAAAACTGGAGACATCTTCTCGGGCCCACATAGGGGGATGGTCCTATAAATGATGGCCCACCCGTCCAAAGAAATGCTGTGCCACCAGTGAAAATGGTAAATTGGACAACTGTGTAACAAGGGGCAGCATTTAGAAATGAAAAGCATGTGGGAAAGGGCTCACAGAATCATAGATATGCCACGATTATTACGACACTGACGAGTCTGCATTGACAGGTAAGGGTGAGGATCCGCCAGAAGCTGGAGAAATGGAAATAGCTGTTTTGAGGCTCGCAGGGATGGGAAAGTGGGGGAGCCGTGCTTCCGACGGCCGGAGCGTCCTGTTGAGAAATCATTTTTGTTGCATTGTTATTCGTCGCCGCGGCTTTTAGCTCTTTATTGCCTCGTGGGAGGGGGCCCGAGAAGCCCATCATCTCAGACCCAGCCCTGGCTCCCCGCCCCTGGGGCCCCCGAAGGAGGATGCCGCAGCCTCCCGCCCGCAGCTCCGTGGCAGCATCTCCTGCTCCGCTCTGAGCTTTCGGGGGCAGACAGGGCCCTTTGGAGCACTTTTTTTTCATAATCATCGTTCAAATTACCCATTTAAGTCGGTCAAATGAAAAAACCCAGCCGCCCCGCCCGCACGCGGGCCGGCGGGGGCGCCGGGGAGGCTGCCGGGCTCCCCGCGGCGCCCGGCCCTGAGCTCATTTCCTGGGGCGCGCGCGCCGGGCTATTTCAGCCTGGCGCTGTGCAAACACGACAGTCGCCGCGGCCGCCGGGGCCCAAATTACCATCGCATCACAGACAAATACCCGCCACGCCAGGCCTCCGGGGAGGGGCCCCTCTCGGCGCGGGGTCAGGCGGTTCGGGTGGCGCAGCCGCTGCGCCCCTGCGCCGGGTGGCCCGCGAGCTGTGCCGGCTCCCTGCACAGCAAGGGGGACCCCGGGAAAACCATTCCCGCAAGGGCTCCAGTGCAGAAACCTTTGCCTCTTCCAGGGGAGTTGTCCCTGGTTCAGGCCCCCTTTTATTCGGCTGCTTCTTCTCTGCACTTAGGATGAAGACATCCCTCTATCCAGGCACCCCAGGGTTCAAAACCCTATCTCCTGGCTCAGAAACCCCAGCGCTTCTCCATCATCACCTTGAGAGAAAAGTCCCGAATTCCCTAGCCAGATGGTCAAAGCGCCGGTGTCCTGGTCCGGTCCACCGGTCCAGAGGTAGACCCTGACACCCTCCCCCTTCCCCCAGCCCGAGGGCCTCCAGCCACTCAGAGCACCTAGGCCTCTTCACAGTTTCTTGCCTTGTTATTTGCCTTTTTGCTCTGCCTAAATAAATGCTTCTTGTTTTCTCCCCTAGTGAACTCATACACATCTTTAAGACCCAACTCGTATGTAACCTCCTCCAGGGAGCTCTCCCTGCCCCCAGGCAGATTTAGCCCCTTTCCCTTCCTAGCCCTGTATAGAGAAGTCCATGGTACTTCTCCCCTCCTATAATTAATTACTTGTGTGCATGCCTGTGCTACACTGCCCCAAATTCACACATAGCCCTTCCTCCTCTCTAGATAAGGATGCTGCTCTTACTTCCCTGACCCGCTGGCTACTCTCAGACTTTGTCATGTGACTTGCTCTGGCCAGTAAAGTGGGACATACCAGTCAGTGGGGAGCAGAAACTTCCAAAGCCAAGTGTGGTTCACCAGGCTCTCTTTTCCCTCCTTACAACAGAACAAGCAGGAATCCCAGACACTCAGCTTTCTGGTCAGAGGAAACTCTCAAATGAGCATGGCTCAAAATTTAAAGTGCTCTTCGAAAAGACAAGAGCTAACGATTGTTGGCGAGGATGTGGAGCAAAGGGAACCCTTGTGCACTGTTGGTGGGAATAGAAATTGGTACAGCCACCATGGAACACAATATGGAGGTTCCTCAAAAAATTAAAAATAGAACTATTATATAATTCAGCAATCCCACTTCTAGGTATATATCCCAAGGATATGATATCACTATCTCAAAGAGATAGTTGCACCCCCGTCCGTGTTCATAGCAGAAATATTTATAATAGCCAAGACATGGAAACAGCCTAAGTGTCCATCACCAGATGGACAGATAAAGAAAATGTGAGACACACACACACACACACACACACACACACACACACACACACACACCCCACAATGGATTAAATTCAGCAATAGAAAAGAAAGAAATCCTGCCATTTGCAATAAGATGGATGGACCCTGAGAGCATTATGCTAAGTGAAATAAGTCAGAGAAAGAAAAATACTGTTTGATGTCCTATATGTGAAATCCAAAAAAGTTAAACTCATAGAAATAAATAGAGAATAGAATGGTGGTTTCCTGAGAGCAGGGATTTGGTGGGGAATGAAGAGATATTGCTCAAAGGCCACAAACTTCTTGTTATAAGAGCAATAGTTCTGGGGACTCTAATACACAACATGGTGACTATAGTTAACTATGCAGTATTGTATCCTTGAAAGTTGCTAAGAGAATAATGTTCTCACACACACACACACACACAAATGGTAATTCTACGAGGTGATACAGACGTTAACTAACCTTATTGTAGAAATCATTTTGCAATATATCCTTGTATATCAAATTGTCACATTGTATACCTTAAACTTACATGGTGTTGTATGTGAATTGTATCTTAATAATGTTGGGGAGGAAAGATTGTAAATTAGATGATAGATAGATAGATAGATAGATAGATATTTTTTAAGATTTCAATTGCCCTACAGAGCATCCAAAACCTCCAAACTAAAATCTTTTACTTCTTTCTGACCTTCATGGCTTGGGAATTTTGGCAGCTTCTTTGGGGCCTCCCTTTCCTGATGTACCCTTGTGGCCTGATATAACTGTGGCCACAAAGTCATTCATTCAGCCCAGACTGATTAAGTGCTATGGTGCTAGGCAAAAGAAAGCAGAAATGAGTAAGGTATCTTCTAGGGGATCAAAGTATATGGGGAACAAGGACCTGTTAACAAGTTAGAGCACAGCAGTATGCCGAGTGCCATTATAGCCATGTGCATGAGCCGTTGAAAAAATACAGAGGAGGGAACAGCCAGCTCTTACAGGAAGCCCAGGAAGGTGCCTAGAGGAAATAAGAGTTGAGCTGAGCCTTGAAAGATAAAGAGGAGTCCTTTCACAGAGAAGATGGAACAGTGTCCTGAATATGCTAGGAGTCAAAACTCAGGCAGGTTAAAATATAAATGGGGTAGGTGAGAGTAAGGCAGCAGGCTTTGCTGGAGGTGGTGAACTGGAAGGCCCATGTCCTGCCTACAAGGCCTCTGTGGGACAGACAGCCTGGTCTGGATTCAGCCTCCATTTGCCCTGTCTGCCAGGCACCTTTGTGCAGTGCACAGCCTTCACGACCTCACGGCTGCCCTGCCCGCCTAAGCTGGCCGTCAGCGGCATGTTGCTGTGCCAAAAAAAGAGGACTTGAGTTTTGCCACATCTTGCTTTTTTCAAAAAAAGTCAGAAACCCAGATTTTAATGTAAAACGTTTCAATTCATCAAAGATTATTGAGACCATACAACATCCAACCTCAGACCGGATCCATCCTAGAGCTCTAGCTTGCAGCCCCAATGAGAACCAATCCCCAGGACACATTCCACTTTCCTTCCCATTCGTATCATGCAACCTAGTCCTTCACTGGCATCTGACAGGGAAAAAGCACAATCATGGATGAAACTCCCTACAAGGTGCTGCAAAGTTCTGGCAGAAAGATGAGACTGGCCTGTGAACAAGAGGCAAACAATGTGGGAATTCCCGACAGCGGCCGCCCCCTGAGACGATGGGTAAAACTTTCATTTATCAATATACCTTGTTTTGAGAAAACCTCCCCTGCCCTCTTGGATGCTCCTACCTCCGACCTCTCCTGGTTTGTTAATGATAAATGACAAGCAGTAGACATTATTAATTAAACTGCCCCAGTGGTAAAACCCAAGGCCACACACAGACGAGGCATTCAAAGCATTCCTGCTGACCCCCGCCCAGGGCGCAGGCCCCAGGCTTACTCCTGCCCTGGCTGGAACAGGCCCCAGTGGCTACAGGCCTTCCTAGGAACTGTCTGGGCTCCACTCTGTCAAATGGAAATCACCAACACTGCCGCACAGTAATTAAACTCCTGTCATTCTTTTGACAAAAAATGTTTCTCTTGGGACATTCCCACAGGCCATTGAAGGACTGTCTGGGGCCTGCAAGCTCTCAGCTGATTACCAAGGGATTTTTTTTTTGAAATTGACCTTGACTGGGGATCAAAAGGGGATGGGAATTCAAGGGGCTGAGTATTGAGGTGGGAAATGCCTTATAATTAAACTTATCATTTGGTCAGTCAGCTTGAAGCACCAATACCTGCTTCCCTAGGACCAAGATGGGCAGAGATAAAAACACACCTCGAGGCCCATTTATGTATTGTTTGTTTATTGATTTATCCCAAGCACCTAAACAGTAGTTGTTCAATAAGTATTTGTTGACTGATCAGCAGATGTGCTGATGCCAATTCTTAAAAGCAGCAATGAGGAGCGCTTCCCAATTAAGATTCTAGAACCAGTGGCTTCTAATTGTTTGTTGCCACAGATGTGTTGAGGATGAGGCCTGTGTCTCATCAGGCACAATGCCCAGCTCAGGGCCTGCATGCAGTGGCTTCTTAATAGTATCTGTCAACGGAAGGATCCGGGGCAAACCACAGTCCATGGCCAGGTCAGCAGAGCCTCGCTGGGATGTGACCTGTGTACCCTCAGGCAATCCCTTGAGAGGGAGTGGAGCAGTGGCAGTGATAAGGTCAGGAAGCCCACGGATCAGACATCACAGCTGGAAAGGCCTGAGATCGCAGGCAGCCCCTGACTGGACAGAAAGAAGAAATAAGTTAGCTACAGCTTGGGGGTTCTTAAAATTGCAACTTAATTTTCCTGTATCTCTCTGAGACTCCCATCCTGCCCAGTAGCAGCACACTTAATTTCAGCTGAACTCAGAAATCTCAGATTTAAATTCAATCTATTCAGGATTTTCTCATCTCCCTCCCCGGGGCAGTTCCTTAGTTCCAGGGGCTTCTGTGGCATAGCAGGGGGAGCTGGAGGACAGGGGGCACCGAGCCCCCATCATTGGTATCTCTCTTCACTAGCTTCTTGGACATAGTCACCCCACCTCATTGATGTCTGCTAGATTGACGTCCTTTTTCAGCAGCCATCAGTCCACACACTCTGCATTCTCCTCACCCTGCACCCAGGCCATCTGGGGCCACTCACCCTTGCCTAGCACTCTCCATGGCTTCCTTGGGAACATGAAAACCAGCCAAACCCCTATCGCCCCAGGGCTCAGGGAGGTCTTCCTTGGCCCCTGCAGGGTTGCCACTCAGAGTTCCTGATGAACAGTGGGGACACAGTCCCTACCGTTCTGGTGTTTGCCTAATGTCTGTTCTGGTTAGGTGGATTCTGTTCGTGTGCCCCCCCCCCCATTTTTGACTGTTGTCTCTGTTGTGAGCTATGGATGCACATGGAGGGGAGTGTCACCAGTGACAAGGAAATGCTGAGGAGGAAACTTGGTTGATCTTGCAGCATTTTACCTCTTGAATGTCACATGGGGAAATGGAAGTCAAAAAAGCAGGAAGGACTTGCCCAAGTTCACATAGGCTGAGTGAATGGCAGCATTAGGCCAAGAGCCTGGGATTTAGCAAATCACTCCTAGGTCCTCTTCCTAAATTAGGCCCTGTTCCAGGTTCTGTCATGTGCAACTGCAACCCATAAGGTACGTGTGACAGTTTTAAAACGTGGTCACAAATTCTTTGACACTCTTCCTTTTGAAATATGGTCCAAGTCTTCTTTCCTCAAATATTGGCAAACTTGTAACTGTTTCAAGCATATAGAGAAATGACACTATGTGACTTTCAGGTCTAGGTCATCACAGGCCATCAGCTTCTACCTTGTTAGCGGAAACACTTATCTGTGGAACCTGAGCCTCCATGTGAGAAGTCCAATTACCCTGTGGCTGCCATGCTGTGAGGAAGCCCAAGCCACATAGAGAGGCCCTGTGTGGGCACTCCGGTTGACAATTCCTGCTGCACTATCCCAGCCCAGGCACTGGACATGTGAGAGAAGGAGCCACCAGGTGATTTCAACACCTCCAGTCATTTGAGTCTCCTCGACTGAGGCCACAGAAATTGTAGAATCAAGACAGGTCACCCCTTTGGGTCCCAGTCAAATTCCTAACCCTCTGAATCTGTGAGCCTAATAAAATGGCTATGGTTTTATGTCGCCAGGTTTGGGAGGATGTTTTATGCAGCCATAGATAACTGGAACTTTGTGCCATCTTGGCCTGCTGGGATCCTCCAGTCTCTAATGTCTATGCTTCTGTCACCAATTAAGGTACATCTGCTCCCCATCAGGAAGCCACCAAGGAAGGCCTTAAATGTGTGGTGGTGACCCTTGTTTTAGGGAACTTGGGTGAATGAAGTTGGCAACAAAAATGTGTATATTCTGGATAACTTGATAAGTTTCTTAGGGAAGTAAAGGAAGGGAATAATGACTCACTGACAGCAACTCCATTCCTGGCCCTGCCATTCCTCATTTTATTTATTCAGCAAGGGGTCTTTGAGCATCTACTAAGCACTAGGCCCCGATGGGCTCTGGGACATGAACACAGGCGTGAAGCCTCATAGCTCTCATCATCCAGCAAGGGACAAAACTTAAACGATTACTTCATGCACATGCTTTGAATGAAAAGAGTAGGGTCCTGACAGTGGGTGGAAATTATTTCAACTTCACAACACTCTTCTGAGGTGGGTGTGATCATTTCCATTTTGCAGGAGGAGATTGAATCTGAGAGAAGTTAAGTGACCTTCCCAAAGTGACCCAGCAGGGGAAATAGCAGGCTGAAGCAGGACCCTCAAGTGCAACCAAAAAAGCACAGACACAAATGAACGACTCAGCTGGCTAAGTAGGAGATGGCTGGTCTGGTGCCCTCAGATAGGCAACCTCTGAAGGAACCACATTAACCCTGGGAAGCCAGGGCTTGTTAATCCAGCAGGGCTACCTGCCTCTTCCCAAAAGGAGATAGTCCTCTACTGGGAAGGGCCAAGGGGGTTCTAACCACCTACAAGTCCCTGGGCAGCCATTCTCACCCCCTGTAAATGGGGCGAGCATAGCTGGCTGAGGTATAAACACCAAGAGGCAACAGCTGGGACCCCTAACCCAACCATGATTCTGAGTCTCAAGGTCCAGGGGAGGGGCATCAGGAGATGAGACAGGACACCCAGACTCCCCCAAGATGCCACAGAGGAGAGAGCTCCAGATCTTGGGCTGTGGAAAAAGCACCCAGAGAACAGGTTGAAATGCTTGGCTCCCACCTTATGGATTTGGATCCTGTCAGCCCAAAGTGAAGCCTAGGCATCTGTACTTAGGTTCCTCCTGGAGTTCTGAAGCATAGCACCCGGACTCCGGCGCTGGGGGACCACTGCCTCAGAGCATCCTCTCTGGTACCCTCGGCAGACAGAAAAGAAAATGGAAAGCAGAGAAGGGTCATGAGCACACCCTCACCTCTGTCAGGGCTTCCCTCCCCTTGACAGGGCCGAGGGGAAGGTCCAGTGTGGACCTCCAGCCTCTGCCTTGGACTGCCAGCTTCAGGCTTTTTTAGATTCCAGGGGAAAGCCTGTCTTCTTCCTCCTGTGGAAACAGGGAGGGGAGCTCAAAGTCATGGGTAGGGGAGTTGGATGGGCTAGGAGTGAATCCTAGCTCTGCTACTCACTAGTAGCAGGACCCAGTAGCTTTAATAAATATTCAGCAGACCATTAAAAAATATACATCTTTAGATAAACTTTTAATAAAGTCCTCAGAATACTTAAAAGAAGAAAAAAAAACCAGGCTACTAAAAGATGCAAATGGGTGATCAGGCAAATCAGTCATTAGCTAAACTGGCTTCAGGGTAATTGTTCTCCAGCCACGGTATTGGATCCATTCCAAACCTCAGTTTTCCCACCTGTAAAATGAGGCTAATAAAATCTGTTTTACAGTGTTGTAAGGACATTGTACGATGACATGGGCTACGCGCCAGGTAGACGATAAACATCCAATAAATTCGCCTTCCCTCCCTTCCTGAGCATTCGGACCACACAGAGGCCTCCTCTGCTCTTGGCTTTGCCTTTTGAGGAGCTTGTGGTCGCTGAGAGGCTTTCACACTGGAAGTACATGCATTCCAAATTGATACCTAACTGTACATTTTCTGGTGTAAACTATATGTCGACTCTAACTTTAGCCTGGGGGAGCTTTATTATTTGTTTTCCTTTCATAAAAGCTATAATAGAGGAAGAGAAAAACCTGCCTCATACATTCCAATTCCTAAATACACAATTTATAATTTTCTGGGATATTATTTAAGTTTATTTTAGTTCTGGAGTCTCACCATCCCTGTGGGGTGCTTATTTCAGTTCCGGGTGGGCTCTGGAAAGGCCTGGAATATCTCAAAGAGAGGGAAGGAGAATCTTCCCATTCATTAAAGAGCAGACCTGGGTCTTTGCAGATTCTGGGGCCTGGAAGCTTCCCTGACAGCTGAGGGACCCTGGTATGGGGGCTGCACTCACACCAAACTCTACTTTTCATGGGCTGGAGTTTTGACAGTTGGGTTTCTTTCTGCCTTTTTCATGCTTTGCTTTTAGTGAAGTCAATGAGAGGGACATGCTGGGTGATGATCTGGCTGGTGGCTCCTGCTTCTTCCCTTCTTTCTGGAGATGGACAGAAGGCCTAGCTGCCTGTACCTGTGCTCTACATGTGAGAAGACCAGTGACTTCCACCAGGTTCTCAGAAGGGTCAGGGGCCTCCAGAAGGATAAACACCAATGACTAGGTGGTCAAATGTCTACCTCCTTTCCATTCATTTCCAGACCTAAGTCCTGTTCTTGGGACAAAGCCTTGTCTGGCACTCAGAGTAGGGTCTGTCCCCAAGGAAGGCCTCAGCGCAGGTGAACATCCTCCCAGGAGGACTTTGGCTCCTGACCCTGCAGTGGAGAATGGAGAAGGCAGCATACTGGGGTTCTCCCTCATTGTTCTGGTTGCAAATCATAAACTCCCATCCTGAAGCTCCACACGAGGGCTCTCAAACATCAGTGTGCATAAGAATCAAGGGTGATTTTTAAAACACCCAGGGGAATCTGAGGCAGGTGGACACTTGGAAAAACACTGATTGATAAACTTGCTAAAAAGCTGGTCCAAGTTGCTGGGTGTCTTTGAACTATACAAAGTCATGAAAAGTAGGCACCCTTTAAGAAGGCTGATCATGAGGTAGAAGACCAGTTCCCAAAGAGAACAGCCTCTGAGCACAGTAAGAGCATAGCAGCTGATGTAGCACCACTGTGTGCTGGGCAATGTTCTAAGCACATAGGACCCACAGCCCCATGAGGGAGGTGCTCTTCATAGCCTCATTGTACAGGTGAAGAAACAGGCACAGAGAGATACAGTGGAGTAGGCAAGGACCCACAGCTACCCTGGGAGCTGGACTCCAGTAGCCTGGCCCCAGAATCCTTTCTCTTCCCTACATGCTAGAACAGGCTCAGAAGCTGGTGCCACTACTTCAAGAAAGGCCATCTGGCCCTGCAGGAGGGCGAGAGGGTGAGGGCAATGGAGCCCAGATAGGTGAAGGAGACAGTGAGGCTAAAGAGAAATTGGGGGCTTTTGAAGATCACAAGATGTAGTTGACAGAACAATACCCTCCTCAAATGTCCACATCCTAATCCTTGGAACCTGTGAGTATTATCTTACACAGCAAAAAAGATTTTGCAGATGTGATGAAGTATCTTAAAATATGATTATCCTGGATTATCCAGGTGGCTCAATGTAATCACAAAAGACCTTAAATGTGGAAGAGGGAGGCAGTAGGTGAGAGTCACAGGGATGCGATGTGAGAAAGACTCAGCCAGCCGCTGCATGGAAGGAGCCATGAGCCGAGGAATGCAGGCCACCCCTAGAAGCTGGAAGAGGCAAGAAAATGCATTCCTCAGGCAGAAACACAGCCTGCCCTTGGTTTTAGCCCAGTGAGACCCATTTAGGACTCTGACCTCTCAGGTAATAGATTTATATTGTTTTAAGCCAGTAAATTTATGATAATTTGTTATGGCAGCCACAGGAATTTAATAAAAAGAAGAGAAGGAGCTGTAAGAGAGATTTCGCACTTGGATTTGAACAGTGGCTGGAAATAGAAGAGAAAACAGGGAGATCGATCCCAGAGTAGAAGCAGGAGAAACAGTTTTCTCCCAAGATGAAAAAAAAAAATGGGGTTTCCACATGGCTCCCAAGACTCTGTGTCATGATTTTTTAAACAGAGTAGGAGTAAATCAGTCTCTGGGTTGTGTCTCTCTGTAGAACATCTGTTAGGGAAGGATGATGGTGAGTCATTTTTACTTTTTTTTTAAAATATTTGCTTCTCCCAGCCTTCTAAATATCTGATGAAAGCCTGAGGTTCAAATCTCATTAAAAAGCTGGCATTGTTCACCTGGCACATTCTCTAAAATGTGCACAGAATATCTAGGAAGACTTCATAATAACAATTACTAGCAATTAGTTAGTTGTTAATATATAATTGTTCACAGGCGCTGAGTGCTTACTCTTTGCCAGGCACTGTACCAGGCACCTTATGTTTACTATCTCATTTGTTTTGCAACAACCCTTGACGTAAGTCTTACTTTGATTTCCATTTTGTAAACTAGAGGCATTAGATTGGATGGGGTGCAGCCAACATTGCTGGTTACCCATCATCCTTCACTCTTCTTCTTCCTTGCCAGGACACCCTTTTGATGGTGATCAAGAATTGGCCTTTGATGTAAAAACACATACATAGATCAATGGAACAGAATAGAGAGCCCAGAAATAAATCCACGTCTATACACTCATTTAATATATGACACAGGAGGCAAGAATATACAATCGGGTAGAGATAATCTCTTCAATAAATGATGCTGGAAAACCTGGATGGATACATGCAAAAAAATGAAACTGGACCACCCTCTGACACCATATACAAGAATAAACTCAAAATGAATTAAAGACTTAAATGTAAGATTGGAAACCACAAAATTCTGGAAATAAACATTAGCAGTAAACTCTCCGATATTGCTATGAGTAATTTCTTTTCTGATATATCTCCATGGGCATGGGAAACAAACAAACAAACAAAAACTAAGCAAAAGGGACTACATTAAACTAAACATTTTTGCACAGCAAAGAAAGCCATCAACGAAACGAAAAGACAACCTACAGAATGAGAGAAGTTATTTCCCTGTGATACGTCTGATAAGGGGTTAATAGCCAAAATGATAAACAACCCATACAACTCAACACCAAAAAAACTTACAGTCCAATTAAAAATGGCAGAAGATCTGAATAGATATTTCTCCTACAAGGAAACACAGATGGCCAATAGACATGAGAAAAGATGCTCAAGATCACCAATCATCAGAGAAATGCAAAATAAAACAACAAGGAGGTATCACCTCACACCTATCAGGATGGCTATCATCAGTAAATCAAAAAGCAAGTGCTGGCGAGGATGCAGAGAAAAGAAAACCCTCATACACTGGTGATGGGAGGGCAAATTGGCACAGCCACTATGGAAAACAGTCTGGAGTGTTCTCAAGAAGTTAAAAATGAATCTCCCTTTTGACCCAGCAATTGCACTTCCGAGTATTTAACCAAAGAAGACTAAAACACTAATTTGTAAAGACCTATGCACCCCTGTGTTCACAGCAGGACTATTCACAGTAGCCAGGATATGGAAGCAACATAAATGCCCATCAACAGACGACTGGATAAAGGAGCTATGGTTCATATACACAAGGGAATATTACTCACTCATTAAAAAAATGAAATCCAACCATTTTCAATGACATGGGTGGACCTAGAGGTTATTATGCTGAGTGAAATAAGTCAGTCAAAGAAAGATAAATCTCATTATTTCCCTTACATGTGGAATCTCAGGCACAAAAGGGACAATCTAAATGAAAACAGATGCACAGAGAGAGAGGACCACCTGGTCACTGCCAAAGGGGAGAGGTGTTGGAAGGCTGGGAGGAAAAGGCGAAGGGTTGAAGAAGTATAAATTAGTAATTAAAAATCGTCATGGGGATGTAGAGTACAGCATAGGGAATATTGTCAATAGTGTTGTAATGGCTGTGTGGGGAGCCAGATGGGTGATAATTGGAGGGATCATCTCATAAACTATACAAATGTCTAACCAATGCACTATACGCCTGAAACTAATTTAAAAAATGGAAATCGCACACACACATACGTACACAGAACTAGCCTTTGAGTGCAGTGAGTGTCATCACTGATTTTTTAAGTGCCTTTTATCACTGATTAGAAGTGGTTTAAAAAAAATACAAGTGCCAAGGTCCCACCTCAGAGCCACTAAGTACAGATCTGTGGAGTGGGTGGGTCAGGTAGTTGTGAAAAGCTCCAGGGTGATTCGATTGCGCAGCCGGGGTTGAGACTCACTTGTCTAAGCCTACCGGGGTAATTCCTTTCTCTTTGGCCAGGGGCTGGTGCATGAACTATTCTGGCCAAGGAAATGAGGAGCTTGCTTCTGGATGTTGTCATCTGTAAATGACGCGTAGTGTGGTAGCTATCCTGGCCCCATGAAGAGGAAGGAACCTGGGATCTGAAGTTACTGCCGGGCAGCCAGATTAGCTCACTTGGAACCACACGATTTCCAGACTCATTGTTGTATGAGGAATGAATGTCATCCTGGTTTAAGACCGGGGTAGGTAAACTATGATTCAGGGGCCAAATCCAGCTCACTGCTTGATTTTGTAAATAAAGTTTTATTGGAATACAGCCATCCTGTTTATTTGCATATTGTCTACCACTGCTTAGCACTGCAATGGCAGGGATGAGCTGTAACAGAGACCTTCGGCCTATAAAGTTTAAAGTATTTACTATCTGCCCTTTAAAAAAAAATTGCTTACGCCTAATTTAAGTGTCTTTTGGTGGGTTTTTCTACTACTTGGAACTGAGGATATTTGTCGGTTTAGGAGTTTGAGAGTTTAGCTTTCCCAAGATGGCATTGTTAATGATGGCAAGCTTTGCCCTCTCTAAGCCACTTTTTCATGAGAGAATTATCACAGAATGATCTTTCAAGGATTTTAATAGTAGCACCCAATCTCACCTCCCGTGGAGATAGTGGGTGGCGTGGAATCACACAGGCAGGGGCTGCAGACAGGCCTGGCTTTATGTCCTGATTCTACCATATAGAACTACTTGCCTGTGAAGAGTTAGTTCATCCTCTTGTCTTCAACTTTTTTATCTCAAATGAGGACAATTATATTTACATGGATGGGCAGGATTATAGAGGGAATTCCAGACAAAGGAATCAGTGCTGGCAAAGAAACTCTCTTAGTCTGCTCAGGGTGCCATAGCAAAATACCGTAGCCTGGGTGGTCTCACCAACAGACATTTCTTCCCCTCATAGTCTGGAGGCTGGAAGGTCTTAGGAAGGTCCAGCGGTGCGTGTTTGGTGAGATCTCTCTTCCAGGCTTGCAGACGGCCACCTTCTTGAAATGTCCTCATGTGGTGAAAAGGAAGGATGGAAAGAGAGAGAGAGAAAGAGAGAAGAGTGCAAACTCTCTGATGTCCCATAGGACATTAATCCTGTGGGATCAGGGTCCAACCCAATGACCTCATTTAACTTTAATTACTTCCTTAGAGGCCCCACCTCCAAATGCAGTCACATTGTGGGGTAAGAATTTGGGGGGCCTAGGGGCATCCAACTTAGTCCACAGAAGAAACTGAGGTGGGAAAGCTCAGAGTACACATAGAGGACAGCAGGAAGGTCTGTCTGACCTGAGTCAAGAGCTTGTGGAGAGAGGTTGCGGGGCACAGTACTGAACGTAGGCTGGCGTTTGTGTAATCCCGTTGGTCTGGTCTTAGTTCTGGATTCCTGGGAGGAAGCTTCTGCACCCTTGGAATTTTTCTAGTCTCTTTTGTATTCCTGGTCAGTCCCTGAGGCTCCCCAGAGTTTATGCTCACAAAGTGGGCCCCTTGGTAGTTACAGGTTAGAGTCTGTCCATCAAAGGCCGACCATGTGACTAGAGGGTTGGGACTATCAGCCTGACCTCTGGGGCAGGAAAGAAGGCTAGAGATTGGGTTCCATCACATGGCTGGTGATTCAGTCACTAATGCCTATATAATAAAACCCCAATAAAAACTCTGGGGCTTTTTTAAAAAAAGCCTGGTTGAGTTTCTTTGTCGGTGAACACATCGATGTGCTGGGAGGGTGACTGTCTTATGGATCTCTACGTTGGATCTCTTGCTGTATGTGTATCCTTTCTAATAAAACTGTAATTTTAAGAAGACCACTTTGCTAAGCTCTGTGAGCCATTCTAGCAAATTATTAAACCTGAGCAGGTCATGGGAAGCCCCAAATTGGTCAGAACTTGGGGTGACCTGAGTACCCTCAAAATTGTGGCATATGTCGAAAGTAAGGGCAGTCTTGTTGGGGACAGTCTCCTTAGCCTATAAAATCTGCATTAACTCCAGGTAGTGGGGAATTGTGTTATAGATTCATGAATGCCTGATTCAAAAGCTGGACTTTTTTTGGTTGGTGACTAGGACTCATAGAAGGTTTGTGAGAAGAAGATGAGTGACAGGATTAGTAACTGGGATTCTGGAAGAATAATCTGCCGGAGACTGAGGCTGGCCAGAGTTGTCCCTGAGTCCCAGACCCCTTAGGTCAAGCAGTCTCAACTTTGACATGTAATGCTGGTCACCAAAGATGCTTCCTTTCAAAAAATAAAGAGCAGCTGTAAAGCAACCCAGCTATATTGGTGGGGTGGGTGGGAGCTAACCCTAGGTAGGCCAGGAGAGGAAATGCAGAAAATGCTCACTCCTGGGAGCAGGTTAGCTGGTTCTTCCTGGCTCATCCTCTGCAGACACAGAAGGTAAGAGGCCCGTGTGCACACAAGCCCAAGCCTTGTCTTTAAAGCAGAAGGAGTATGGCACCCGAATCAAGGTATGGCTTCCTCTTGGATGTTTGCAGAACCTGAAGCCCCTTTCCTTATCCTTCCTGCGCTCTCCAGCTTGCTTCTTTCTAGCAACAGCTGGAGACTGGCAAATTGTATTTCAACATTTCTTGAACATTCCCCGTAAGCTAGGCACTGACTCTGCTGCATACTCCCTCTCACTGGAGTTGATTCAGCCTTCGCTGAAATACTATCCAGGGTGATGACTTAATCTCTGGGCTGAGTGAGTGCAGCCAGGAAGTTCAAATGGATTTTGCAAGACAAAAACCTAAATCTATTTTGTGGCCACCGAGACACATTCTGACTTCACCACAAATTTTTTTCCATGTGGTATTTGATTGTTTCTGGCATCATTCATTACTTCTTGATAAGTCAGCCAGTCAAAATAGCCAGTCCAGGCCTGTTATTGATCCCACGAGCCCCATCCTGGTGTCCTTGAGTTACTAAAGAGTTAGGTCTTAATCGTTTGCAGCTGTTTCTTCTCGTGCCCTCTATTTTCTCATTGACTTTGATACGAAAAAAACTTCAGAGAGATACTAGTGAAAAAGTTTAATTGCACTCAAAGAAACAGCAGTCGTTTTTCTGTTTTTAGAGTGGTGGTTTGCCAGGGGGTTAGAGAAATGGGAAGTAATTGTTTAATAGGAGTTGGGTTTCAACTTTGCAAGATGAAAAGAGTTCTTTGGAGATGGATGGCCATCGTGGTTGCACAGCAATGTGAGTGTACGTGATGTCACCGAGCTATACATTTAAAAATGATTGAGTCTATGGCCATGCCACCCTGAACAAGCCCGATCCTGTCTGGTCTCAGAAGCTAAGCAGGGTCAGGCCTGGTTAGTACTTGGATGAGAGACCACCTAGGAAGACCAGGTGCTGTAGGCATTAAAATATTTTTTTAAAAAAATAAGAGATTATAAACTGACAAGTTTCTTGCAATCTGTGAGGTCAACCATGGGTTGCCCTGCTTAAAATTTTTTTTAAAAAAATGATTGAGATGGTAAATTTTATGTTCAGTGTATTATACTACAATTGAAAAAAATTTTTAATGAATTAATTGTACCTGTATGGCTTTGTAGAAGCTTTCAGAGCATAATTTTGAGTACGCTTTCAGATGCACAAAGAATATGTTACCCTTGCTTCAAAATAAGTCACAAGAACACATCTGAAAGTCAAGTTCCAGAACTATGGAGTGCTTTCTAGAACTTCCCTTTCAGAATTGCATTCTTGGCTGCTTCCCAAGGTTATTGGCTAGAGCCTTGTTGCTTGAAGTGTGGTTTCCACATCAGCTGCATTAGCCTCACCAAGGAGTTTGATAAAAAAAAATTTTGGCCCCGCCCTTGACGCGAATCAGAATCTCTGGGGCTGGCAACCTGGATTCTGTGTTTTAACAACTCCCCAGGCGATGATCTATGATCACCAAAATTTGAGAAGCAGTGCCCTTGAGTAGTGAACTTTTCCTGTAAAGAAGCAGATAGATGATTGATTGACTCAGATAGTAAATATTTTGGGCTCTGTGGGCCAAAAAGCAAGATCGAGAATATTATGTAAGTTCTTATACATAGCAGGAGAGTAAATAATTTTTTTTATTGACAAATTTTTAAATGCAATCATAATAACTGGAACAATTTTTTGTTATACAAGAATGTTATACAAGAATGAACATTTTTAATAACTTTTCACTTAATTAGATTAATCAAATTGATTGTAGGTGTTCATCTGTAAAACCGTTCTTAGCTCACAGGTTATGAAAAACAAAACAAACAAGTGAATGAGCAAAAACAGGCAGAGGGCTGGATTTGGCTCATAGCCATAATCTGGAAGTACATCCTTGCACATAGCAACCTCCAGTATTCTAGCAGCTCTGCTAGTAGTGAGCAGTTGCCTCCATCCTAGTCTTTCTTTGAGCAACTCCCTTTCTTTTGTTCCATGTAGTCCTGAAGCAACTGTCAGTTCCTCCTTCCCCCGCCATCACTGGCGGAGAGCAGTGGCTGCAGAAACCTTCCAGTGTCAGGGCCCTGAGTTAAAACCTGCCCCAAGGATCGCACTGCGATGTCTAGGCCTTGTGAGATTTTTGAGAACCACACCCCATCTGCCCCTGCCCTTAGATCCACAGACAGCCGTTGTCATATCCACTTACTGATTCAGTTTGGAATGTCTAGTAATGACCCTTAAATCTGTGCAAATGTATTTGAAGTGGCCCCCAGGGATTAAAAATGTGGATGTTCTCTCTCCAGCCATACACTGCTGCCCCACAACCTGGAGATCTTTTATTCTACTTGCCGTTAAACATTTATTTATTGCATATTAATATGTATAAGACATGGGACTTTCTCTCGACCTGTTTGGGCCATGGGATTGTAAAGTGGTATTTATTTATCTTCTAGAAAGAAATCAGGTAATATATGTCAAAAACCACAGCAATGTCCCCCTTCTGAAAAAATAAATAATCCTAGATAAAGAAAATTCTATTTGGGAAAAGCTGTTGAATGTTGAAAAGTGGGTACAGGCTCAATTTACCACCAGCAAGTACCATGCACTCAGATCGCAGGAGACTCACACGCTTGCCATTGGGTCGCCTTCCACAGCAGTTCCATGATGCCCAACAGCCTCCCGTTGACACGGCGGTCACCAGGAGCTGCCACTCAGGTTTGTACCAAGGTCTCTGGGAACACAGAGGAGAATGCGACTCTCAGAGAGAAAAAACTTCTCAAGGAACGGGGTCTCTGAGGCAAGATCTCGAAGTCGAAGTAGAGTTGACTAGCTAACGAAGAGAGCGAGGGCATTCCAGGTCAAAGGCACGGCATGCACGGGGCACGACAGGGAGTGTAAACCATTTGGGACTAGGACATATGTCGGGGGGAGGAGAGGAGGCCGCAGAGATGAGTGGGGCAGGTGCCTGTGCTGGTTTGTGTTATATCAACTTGATTAATCTGGGAATAACACTTCCCAGAACCCTCTTTTCCACATGGATCTGGGGTACAGCAGTCACAAGAAGAACTTGTCAGAGACTTGGGAAATAAAAGCGAAGTGAGTGCATGACTCTCAGAGGGTTGTCACTTTTAGATACTATGAAAGACAGAGGCAGAGGTGTCCCACCTGCTGACCTCGCTGAGCCATGGATCCCCACAGACTTCTCCCCGAGCTCCCTTCATGGCCCCCCGTGGGCAGCTGGACACGCTTGGTTTTTCAAATGCCTCTGCAAGTTTTGACTTGTCACCTCTGGCAAGACTGGTTAGTGACGCTTTCTCTGATTATCCAAATCCCCTTTGAAAACATCACTTCCCTAGCTCCTCCCACATTTGGGTAAGGCGGAACATAGACAGTAAATAAATCTCTTATTCCCACATATGCTGTTTCTCTGGCTGGACCCTAATCAACACAGTCCTTATCATGAGTCCCCTTCTAAGAGCAGGAAAAACCTTCTCCAAAAGCGTCTCCTTTAAACACACATGCACACGCACACACATACACACGTCTCACCTGGGGTAGGCCTCTGAATATCCAGGAGGGCTGGAGGAGAGGTTCTCATACACACAAATGTTAGGTGAGCCACGACCTGCCAGGAGGATGGTGGGCGGCTCCAGCCCTTCAATGGTGGGGCTTCGTCAGTGTCAAGTTCTTTCCAAAAGTCTCGGAGGGCTGCCTACGATGTGTACTGGTGGAACTCAGTGCCTGCTTGAAGACAAAACGATCAGACAACAGGATACCTGGGGCTCCTTCTTTCCTGGGGACCTCCAGTTCAAATCAGTTTCCCTCCTGGGAGATCAGGTCTTCTTGGCTGGGCTCCCAAAGAGAAGCGGGTCCATTTCATATCAACAAGTTCAGCTACTCCTGCATTTCCAAGTCACAGAATTTTCAAGCAGGGTCTTCTCATGTCTCATGACAGCCAGCCCCTGCCCCACAAAGCTCCATCTTCCAGCAAAGGAAATAAACATTGGCTAGACAGCAGCTTGACGATTAAAGGGCACTGGGTGCCAAAGGCACTATGAGGGATACTACAATCCGCCATGAGAATACAGGGAAGGGTCTTACCCCAGGCCAGAGGCTCAGAGAGAGCATCCTGGAGGAAGTGATGTGAGCCGAGGCAAGAGTGGCAGGTAATGTAAGGACCAGCTGCCTCAAGTCCAGAGGTGGGAGAGAGCGTGGGACCTGAGGAAACAAGAGGTGCCTAGCAAGGCACCTGGCAGGTCGCCAGGCAGTGGGAAGAGAATGAGCTGGAGAGCTGGGAGGTCGGACCAGGTCTGGCCCCAGGCCTGGCTGAGGTGAAGGTTCACCATCCTGAGGCCACAGGAAGCAGAGGAGGAGCAGGATCAGATTCCACTCCTGTGGGAAGACTGGTTTGGAGGTGAGTCTAGCAGCCAGAGGCTAGGGAGAGAGTGGCTGAACCAGAGGGTCACTCTGGGGAGAAGTAAATGGATTCATTTCAGGTAGATTTAAGTAGGTAGAAGCTACTCAGGTGGTGGTTAGTAGGTTGGATGCAGGGCATGGGGGCCAGGAAATCGTGGGGGAACCCAGGTGTCTGGCTGGCGAACCTGCGGGGTGGTTGGAGGTGCCCATCTGGTCACGGAGCAGAATCTGCAGTGTGAAGGGGCCCCGCACCGACTTCGAACTGTGCACCTTGTCTCCCCAGACAGCATGAAAGGACCAGGAAAACATGAAGTGGATTCTATGAACAGTATCGTAAGTAAAATAAAGTCTGATAAAGGTGTGCCTGCTGGGGGAAAAAAGGGAAATAAAGTAGCTGAGGGAAGGAAAGCGTCTTGTCCATAAAGAAACAAAGCACGAGGAATAAGAGCTCAAAACGTTCTTCCACGTCTAGGGTCTCTTTCTCCTTCTCCAGGAGGAGGGCTGTGTGAGTTCACCAAAGCTCCGAAGTGTTTGGGATCTGGTTGGTGTTCAAAGGACACCTACAATGGCTGTTAGCGGAGTGATAGCAGGAGTGTGACAGGTGGCTCACTTGACCCTTGCTGGTTCACTCACTCAGCAAACACTTGCTGGGCACCTGCTATGTGCCACTCTCTGATTTCCCCAGGGAGGGAGGAGTGCGGCAGATCAGCTCTGTCCCTGCCTAACAGAGCTTGTCATTGGGCAGCGGAAACAGACACAACATCAATACATGACAAACCCAGACAAGGGCTGGGAAAGAGATCAGCGGGGGCCTGTTTCAGACGGGGTGATCAGGGAAGGCCTCTGGAGAGATTCAAAGTCAGAGAATTTGGGGAGACCGTTTCCAGGCAGAGGAGACAGCACTGCCATAAGCGAAGAGCCTTTGCTTGGAGGAACTAAAAGAGAGGCAATGTAGGTGGAGGGGGCCAGGGTTGGGGTGAGGGCACCCATGGGAGACTAGGCTGGAGGGGAGGTGGGGTCTGACTGTGCAGGAATTGGAATATTTTGGTGAAGTTCAAACCATATGATTCGTCGGGGCCCTTGTTATCCCAGATTTCGATGACGTCTTAAAGAGCCAGTCTCACCCTGCCTGTCATCAAGGGCTCGAGTCTGTTTCCATCTCTAGTTCTCCTTTAAGAAGAGGTGGGGCACCCAGGCTCTCCTGGAACAGGTGACCCAGAAGATGCTCTTTGGTGCTCTGCAGACTGTCCAGCAACATTTTTAGAAAGTGTCCCCTTTTAGATTTAACTTCTCTTAGCCAAATTATCCAGGGAAAAATAAGTCCCTACAAATAGCGATCACCGGCGAGAGGAGAGTCATTATCTTAAATTGAGGCTGGTTTCTAAGAAAAAAGAAAAGAAAAAAAGCCCAAATGCTACTGGGCCAAAACCTCACCCCCACCCACCCCCAGTGTATACGTGAGGCCTGTGGCTCCACCACCCTCCTTGCAAGTATGGGGCTCAACACGAGCCTCTGGGCGAAGGGAAGGAAACGGCAGAGGAAGGAAGGCAAGAGATTAGAGAAGCTGACAGATGTAAATAGCTTCGGAGGAGCCACGCTGTCCCGTGCTCCTCCCCAGAGAGCCCTTTGTACGGAGGAATCTGGTTGCCTGAATGAAAAATGATATCATTTATTTCTTTAGTCAGAGTTGAGCTGTTTTCTTCAGACATAGAAATAACCTAACACTGCAGCACCAACTTGTTGGCCAAACGATAGAGATATCTGTAATTTGGACGCTTGATAATGTCCCGGGTAAACAACCATGGACTTGGTTTCATGGGAGGGGCCCTTCTCCCCACAACATTGCAGAGCTACAGAGGGACTTGCATGAAAGAAGTAATTTCCAAAAGCTTGTCCCAGAGCTCTTGCCTGCTGCAGAGCTGGAAAGGAGCTGGACTTCTCATTCCTGCTGCTCAAGTCACACCCCACTGGCCAAGCATTCTTTAATACAGCAAATACTTACTGAGCACTGACTCTGGCCGGGCCTGTGCAAAGGCACTGGGCCACACACGTGCAAAGGCTGGGACCTTGCCCTTAACAGACGCACGGTCCCCGGGGGAGGGAATCAAGTTCGGCCCATAGGGCAGTCCCTGTAATGCAGCATGTGCACGGCACAGTGGTCTGCTGCCATGAAGGGGCAGGGTTTGAGGTGAGACCTGAAGATGAAGGGGACTTTCCAGACCAGAGGACACGGAGCTAATAAAACAGGATGTGCAAAAGCACAGAGGCTTGAAATTCCCTGGACTTTTGGAAATGAAAAGAAATAAGAATATTGCAGAGAATAAAGTGCTAAGGTAGCCTCTAGTTGAATATATGCCGTGACAGGTGGGCAGAAACCAGACCATATCCTTATAAACTAAGGAGTTTAGAGTTTATCCTTTAGGTAAGAGGGAGCCATGGAGGAATTTTGAGCAGGGAAGTGACATGATTAGAGTTTTGTATTAGATCACTCATTTCTTTCTGTCTTGAAGAAACTCTGCCATGTGTCCTCTCAGGAGACGAGTGCAGACAACTTCCTTATAGCATTGCTTGGGAGAGGGAAAACATCGGAAACAAAGTAAACGTCCACCAGTAGAAAAACATAAATAATGGCGAAGTCATAAAATGTGATAGGGTTCAATAGTTAAAAACGATCCGACACGGCTAGATCGTGAAAGCATAAATTTAAGTTAAAAAAGAAAAGTGAGTTTTAGAATATGTCTAGTATGATAAAGTACGTGTAAAGTTGAAAATCACACGTTGGTATATTGGTTATAAATAATACGAAGAAAAGCATAGAAACAGGTTTTTGTTTCTGGAAAGGGAGGGAAGGCATGGGGAAGGGGAGACGTACAAAGAGAATTTTATCTATGATGTTCCATATGTTATGCATAAAAAGAAATAATGGAGCAGAAACGCTGAAACATTAAATTTTTTGCATTTAAAAAAATCTGAACTTTGCTTTTTAATAAACAGAGAAAGGTCCATCTGGTAGTGGTTTAGAGGATGGAGGAGAGGAGATGCGAGAAGGGGTCTCCAGCCAGTCTCTGCCTTCACACAGCTCCTCCTGGAGAGAGCAGAGCTGGAGACAGACCTTGGGTGAACCCCAGAGGGCAATGTGTACAGAAAACGCCCCACCTTGGCCTGCTCTTGGCCTCTGGGAAGAGCTGAGGTGCAGTTCTGGCCTCTTATCTGATGTCGCTGGAGGACGGGGAGCTCTGTCTTGTCCAGCACTGACCACAGGTCGGATCTGACATGACTTTTAGTCGCAGCATTCTTCACAGTCCTCGGATGCCAGTACCATGCTAGGATGTCTGCTAACCTGGGAGCGGGGGCAGAAACAAGAGGCTTTTAGAATTCCGGGGAACGTTTGGCATTGCATACTCAGAGTAAAGATGGTGTGTGTGCGTGCACATGCACGCACACATGTGTGACCGCACGTGCAAGCCAAAGAGCAAAGTGAAAGCTGGTCTTCTAGAGGGGGTTTGCAGTGGATGCTGCAACTAGAGTGTGCTCACGGATGGGAATGTCTTATATACTCTGGAGAAGTAAGAACGAATGAGGGAATCCGTTTCTAGACTCCTTACCCGTCAGATCGCAGTCCCCTGGCCTACACACTCAGCTAATAGAATAAGCTTGATATACATTTATGAGCCACAGCAGGAAAGCACACCAACTCATTTGTGTCTGCACTCTCCTGAGCTGAGCTAATCCTTGCTTCTACCCCGTCTTGGATTCTGTGGGCATCCAGGAAAAAACAACAAAACTGCGGACTTTCCTGCAATGACATATGTATTTTCATAACGTGTGTCTGTCCTCGAAGGAATGCATTTGCTCCATTCATTCCTTACTGAGGCAAATCTATCATGATCTTTAGGAATAAAGGCATACACAGATACAAAAGTAATAATATGAAAATTATTCTTCTCTAAGGGGCACGTGTCTTTGACATACAGAGCTAGGAGAATATATAAGAAGATACTCTCTTTTACACACACACACATCTCCCCACTATCATTATAATTACCACGCTGGCTCCTAGATCAGGGGTTAGCAGCCTTGGCATGGAGACACCTGGAAAGCATCCAAGGCAATTAGTGGTGTCTCTTCACCACCACCCCCCACCTTAATACCTTCTGGGCCTTTGCACTAACTGTTCCCCCTCCTGGCACATGCATGCCCCAGGTCCTTGTGTGGCTCACTCCTTCACAGCATGTAGGTCTCAGCTTAAATGTTATCTCCTCAGGGAGGCCTGGCCTGGCACTCCATGGCTTTCTGTCTGCTCATAAACTTTATTTTGCTTTACAGAACTTTGCATTCCTGGGCATTAAGCTCTGCATTTCTTTGTTATCTGTCTGACATCCATCTCCCTGCTGGCAGAGACTATGAGCTTCTTGAGGTCCCATGATCACAACTATACACCCAGAGCCTCTGGTAGCACCAGGCATACAGCTGATACTCAATAACTACTAGAAGGATGAATTAACACTTACCCGTCTTTTCTTCTCCATGCCTACCTTCTCCTTCCCTCTACTTCCTCTCCTGCCCCCATCTCTCCTGCCTCTGCCTCAAATCTGCTGGCAGGATCAATCCTCAGGAAGTTGTCAGGTAGGTAAGTTTGTGCTCTGGTCTCCTCTTCTTCCATCTCCCTTTTCTACCCTCCCTCATGGGTACCTATCTTCCATCTGCAGCTGCCCACTGCCAGCTCTGGCCTTCTTGGTGGAGAGGACCCAAGCTCAGGCACCCCAGATGACTGTAGGGAAATTGCGAGCTGTGGAGTGTAAGGTTGTAAGAAAGGCAGGGCTCATTCTCTAAGGTATTCCTGCCAGGCTCATGGAGAGCACCTTTCAGCACCCACTACCCAGCTTCTTGTCTTTCCCACAGGAGCTGATGCCACCATCATGGGGACTCAGCTCCTTCCTTCTTTCCACTTTATGCCTCCTTTCCCCTGCCATGACTGACAGGATCCAACTCTACCCGCATCCCACCAGCTCTCTTTCCTGGCTTCTGCAGCTTCCTGTGTAATCAACGTGGATAGAAGCGTCTGCTGCGTGCAAGTTCCCATGCCGGCATCGCCCGGCCGGTGTGTGCCCCCCTTGCTCTTTTCCTTCCACCTCCTCTCCTCCCTGACAACCTTCAAAGCTCAGCTGGACCCCACCCCTGCCTTGCTCCTCTAAAGCCTCCTACCCCCCAGGGTCTCTACCATTCTGGTGGCAAACAGCCACATACTCCACAGCAGCGCCTCCTGCCCTCATTTCCCACTTGACTCCCCAACAAGGGTATAAACCACCTGAGGGCAGGAGCTGTGTCTTATCTTCAGAGACCCAACATAAAAAGATTCAGGCAAACAGCCTCTTTTCACAGATTTTCCCTTCTCTCCTCCCACCATCATCCATTCCATCCACCTAATATCATGAGAGAAAAACTCCTAAGTAGATGGAACAACAGCTATGCAACCACAATGCATATAGGGTGCCCACTGCAGCTGGGTGCTGGGGGTGCCCTGGTAGGCAGCAACAGACAAGAGTCCCTGCTTTCCTAGGTCTTATAGTCTAGGAGGGAAGAGAGAGAGATCCACCAAATCTTACATGAATAAATCAAAAATTACATGACTTCTGAGATAAGATCTGAAGGAAGGGAGAATTACTTAGGAAGGAGAAAGCAGAGGAATTTGGGCTGGTTTGGTTGGTCAAGGGACATGTCTGAGACTTGATGGATGAACCCTGGACAGAAGGCCCAGCATTTGGAACTGGACAACTGGGCCCCAGTCCTTCGAGAGAAAGATGTACCTCTAGATAACAGGAGACCATATAATTTATTGCCCAAACAGGGACTTTTTTAAGGGTGAAAGTGGGAGCTCGTAATGATTATGCTGGGCCAGTTAATAACTGTAGATATCGATGCTTGGGCAAACCAGGTGCGTGGTTGCACTAATTCAGGAGCAACAGTCTCTCTGCCTCCTGCCCATCTAGCCATGAAAGGAACTTCAGCTATGGGTCAGTGTTGCCAGAGACCTGAGCCTTCGCCTCCCTTAGACGAGGGAGAAGACAGAGGCTGCCTTCCAAGAATAGGCCCCAAGGGAGAGGGTAAGAAGGACAACGACGGCCCCAGAGCTAGAACCAACAAAAAGAAACAAGGGTAGGCCGGTGCGGTGGTGAACCTGTGGGAAGCGTGGCTCTGCAGGCTCTCCACCCGCCCCAGCTGTCCAAGTCTTGCCTGCTTCAAGGAAAACAGCTTCCTGTGGCTCCTTTGAGTTTCTTTTGCTTTACCTCCTTGTGCAAAGGTGGCCTGATTCGTACTTGGAGTATAGGGAGAGCCCCGTGGAGTGTGTATGTATGTGTGAGTGTGTGTGTGTGTATGTGTGTGTGTGTGTGTGTGTGTGTGTGAGAGAGAGAGAGAGAGAGAGAGAGGGAGAGAGACCTAGTTCCCTCTGCCCCTCTGTCTTCTCAGACTATTAATACAAGCCCCGAGTCTGCTGCACCCTCAGAACATGTACTCCCGGCAGCAGAAGCCTCCCCTCCCAGCTGAGCCTGTTGTCTGTTCCGTTTCTGATCGGCGCCAGGCTCATAGACCCCATGTAGGTAGAATATAACTTTCCATAAATAACCCCTAGCCTGACCTACAATTTAGCCTTTGGGTTTTTTTCCCCTCGTGGTAATGGGATTGTAGCCTGGGCTGATCCCTCCTGAATCTCCCGGTCCAGAGAGCAGATTCGAGGTGTATATGGGGTGAGGCATTGCTTGGAACTTCTGGTCCCCCATGCTGCCTGACACATGGTAAGGACCAGTATCTGGTTAGGAACGGTGGATTCAGTCTCATCCAGCATGAATGGCTACACACCTTCAGACCCAGTGCCTTTGCCTGGGCCGAGCCCTCCGCCAAGAATGCCTGTGCACCCTTCCTCACCTGGTGAACCTGTAAGCAGTACCCACTCTGGGAAACTTTTCCAAACATTTGTCCCTTGTCCCCACCACAGAGCCAATTACTCCTGTCCTTGGTCCTATAACACTTTGTACAGAACAGTGTGACCTGATTATCTGCCCATCTGCCCACCAGTTTCTGACAAGCTTGAGCGAGTGTGTTGGGGGGCGGGACTGAGCCCATATCCAGCTGTGGGCAAAACATTTAACCCCTTGGTGCCTCTGATTCAAACACAAACATGGCTCCAGAGCCTGTATCTCCCCCTCCCCATGCCCGAACCATATTGCCTAGTGGGACCAAACCAGGAATCCATTGCCTACCTGCTCTTGTGTTCCAGGCTCTGGGGCACTCTTCACAACCACAGACCCCCTGCAGGGTCTCACTGGGGCTTCTTGCGGCCTGGAAGCAGCAATGCCCACTGACACCTCGCACAGACTTGATGAAGATAATGAATTTAGAAAGGTTCATTGGGAGTTAAAGTGAAAATTCAACAGGACAGACCTCAGCTTACTTTGGGGGGTAAGGAGGGCTCTTGGGGTGGGGCCATCCCAAGATTGGTTTAAAGCTTTGCAATTGATTATCCCTCTCTGAAGAGTATTTCTTGAGTCTCAGCCAGCATCCATGAGAGAAGCACAAGACATTGTCTATGCTTGTGACAATCTTACATCTTCACTAGTGAGACATAAAATTCACATTTGAGAAAAGGCTTGGCTGAGCTCCCTGTGAGCTGGTCCTGAATTGTGCTTGGCTTTGTGTCTATCCCAGTACTAAGCAGGGCATAGCCAGGTGAGGCAGGTGGTCCATGAATGAATGTCAAATGAGATACGCAGAATCAGGAACCCAAACAGAGACATGGCTAAAAGGGGCTGGACATTTGAGGCGAGAGGGATTGGAACATCTCTGGAAGGATCAGGAGAGGTGACAAGGAACATGAACTCCAGAGAAAGAGTGGGATATGTTGGGGATGAGAGGCAAACTAAGGAGGCAGGGATCGGTACAGCAGCCTGGTGGGGTGGAGGATGGGAATCAAGCAGGTGAAAGTCTCACATGTCAGACCAAGAAGCCTGAATGGTGATCCTGGGCAAGGAAGAGCTATTAAGGGCTTTTGAGCAGGGGTGTGACACAATGACCGATGACCGCAGTGTGAAGAGCAGGCTGCTAGAGGGAGACCAGCCTGAGGTTATTGCAATGGCCGAGTAAAGGAATGAGGTCTAGGTTTGGAAAGGAAGAGACGAACATGACTTTACAAAGGAAGAACATGATTGTCACAAGAGCCACTATAGCACAGGCAAAGGTGTCGCAGTGACCAAGAGAAGGATGTTAACTTTGACAGAAATGACTGTGCGGTTGACAAAATGAGACCACATCCTCTCTGTAACGACTCATTGTCTTTATTAACAATGGCTCTGGGTTCTGAAAGATCAGACTGGTATTTCATAAAGCAATATTAACGTTGTCATTCGCTACAAGAAAAACTTTTGCATAAATAACTTAAGTGAGAAAATAAATATGTAACTTAACTCTTTTTAAAAACCACGACTTTCATTCTTGTGGACAAATACCCCATGAAACGATTGCAGAAAACAACCAGCCCAGCAGGCTTTCACATGACATGTGCTTTTGTTTAAAAAAAAAAAAAAAATTAACAATTATAAACTACACAGAAAGTAAGAGCTGTCTGAAAATGATTTTCAAAAGAATTTTAGGTGGCAGCTATTATGCTTTGCGGTTTCTCAGCATATGTACAGCATTTGTCATTTTTTCCCCAGTATTGTTACTTTAATGTAAGATATGCCGTCACACGTAACAACAGTAAGAAGCTATTTTCTAGTCAAAAATGTGTCCGTAAGTGGTAGGCAGGAGGAGGTGCTTCTGGAGGGATCTGTTGGTGCTTGAAAGGGTGGTGGTTGCTCCCTTGGGCTTGCAAGCCCAGTGTCCTGCCTGAGACCTTGAGCTCCTCTGCAGAAGGTGACTAAAATATGGCCATGGAGAGAGGGCAGGGTGCTGCTCTTTGGGAACAGGGGGTGCCTTCTGTCCTTCCCACAACCCTTGGGACCTTCTCCTTCTCTACCCCAATTGATGATGTTGTTTCTGCATCCTCTGAGACAGTGGAGGAGTGGGGGGAGCCAAACATCTGGGGAGGCCCAAACTGGGAAACAACTCAGTGTGTCTTTCAGGAGTTTGTCAGTCCTGAATACTCTCTTTTCTTTTTTCCTGCTTGTTTTTCATCTTTGGCTGTCAGATCAGAGGATTATGACTCCAGATTTTGGACAGGGCCATGGCAGTGATTCAGTCCAACCTCTCTCCCTGCCCATTCAAAAGGCACCCAAGTCCTTGGAATCGCAGGACAAAAGGTTGCTCAGACCCTCATCTGCCCCCACCCTGCTGCATTCTACAAAGAGGAAATCGAGGTCCAGAAAGAAACGAGTGTAGTCCAAGTTCACCCAGCAGTTAGTGGCAGAGCCAGGCCTAGAAACCCCCTCTGCGGCCCCCGTCCTGTGTTCTGGGCTTAGCCTGGCGCTGAAGGCTTTCCGACGGGCACAGGGGTGGACGCGGAATCTATCGAACTTTCTCAACCAGTGCCCAGGCTTTTCTCACTCCCACCGCTCCCTAAAAAAAAAAACCCGGGGATGGGGGGGCGGTGAAATGCTTCCTTTTCTGCCTCCTCTGAAGCGGGACCCGCGACGGGAGGCGGCGCCGGGGGGCGGGCCGCATGGCTCAGTGTCGTGACTCTCAGCTCCCTTCCCTGCGGGAACCCTGGGCGGGAGGGGACGGTGGGGGCTCTGATGGCACCCAGATCCGCGAGGTCTGGCCACCTCCCGCGAAGCCAGGCAGGTCCCGGGCCCCCGCCCCGGGTGGCAGGCACTTAAAAGGAAACACACACGGGACCGCGCGCAGAGAGCAGGACGGGGGCGCGGGGCGGGGGCTCTAGTAGGCGTTCTCCAGCTCGGCCCGGTTGGCTTTGACGCCCCGGGCGCGGGGCCGCGGCTTGCGACCCTTCTGCGGCCGCACGGCCTCGGGCCCGAAGTCCTTGAGCTCCGACTGGTTGTGGAAGCGCGTGAGGCGCTTGCACCTGCACGAGGCCACCAGGCGCACCTTGCGCGCGCGCGGCGCCGCGCCGCCGGGGCACAGCAGCTGCACCCGCTGCGCGCGGTGGCGGTCGGGGACGCAGCGCAGGTCCGGCCCGTCCGGGCGCCACCACTTGCCGCGGCCGATGGCGTTGGGCAGCAGGCGCGCCGGCCCGCACTGGCCGGAGCACACGAGCTCGGTGACCGGCTTGGCGCTGCGGCACGGCCCGTCCGTCACGTAGCGGGTGAAGTGCAGCTCGCGGCAGCTGTACTCGGACGCGTCTGCGGAGAGAGGGCGCGTGAGGGGAGGGGGGGCTCTCCCCGCCGCCCCTCCCTGCCTTCGGGCCCCTCCGGGCCTCCCCGGCCTTCCCCAAGCCCACCTCTCTTCGGATGCTTTTGCCCCCAGGCATCTATCATGGGAAGAGCCCAGCTGGTGCAAAGACCTCCCGCCCACCCTCTCGCCCTACAACTTCACGGTTTAAGGGTGTGTGGGGGGGGGGGGCGGTGGTTCAAATGCCAGCTCCATCGCTGTGTGATCTTGGGCCAGTTACTTCACCTCTCTGTGCGCCCTAGCTGTACAGTGGGCTGTCCTGAGGATTCAATTCGTTAATCCACTGCATACATAAGGAAGGGGACCCCGCCGGGCACACAGGAAGAGCCCAAAGTGTCGACTGTTATTATTGGTTATTATTACTCCTCTCCAAAGGGGTGCTCTTTGTCAGACTTAAGTCACACCTGTGCCACAGGGTCCCTGGCTATGATGGCAGGCGAGGTCCTAGCCACACCCTCCGCCTGTCTCTGGCTTCTTTCGAATTCCTTTTCCCGCCACTTAGGAGGGACATTGAAGAGATGGAGAAAGGAGTAGGGGTTAATTGAAGGTAATAAATCAAGGCAGCAGCTGCTAAAGAGAGGGAGGTTTAGAGGAGGAGAAGTCATTAGACTTGAAAGGAGCCAAAGTACCCCCTCATTATCACTGAGGACACTGAGGCCCGAAGCAGGGTGGGGGAGCACTTGCCCAAAAGGGTTTCCTGACTCTACTTCCCCCAGGGGAGCCAGCACTTCTTGGTCTCACATGGGTGGAAGCTGTATGCGCAATCACCATGGGAGGTTGGCTGGGGCTGGGGGCGCAAAAGGCTGCTTTTTACTATAGTAACTTCCCTACCAGAAAAGGACCAACCTCTGGCATTCCTTTCTCACTGCTTTGGGGGGAATTTGCTCTGCCACTTGGTCCCTAATGCTCCATCCATAATCCCCCACCAGGGCTGCCTTGGAATTGGATCAAACTGCGTTCAAATCTCAGGTCTACTCACTTCCAGGTTACTTAATTTCTGGAACATCAGTTTCTTCACCTTTGAACTAGGGGTTCACCTCATGGTGGGTCCTTGGGGTACAGCACATGCAAGAGCTCACACAGAGCATCTGGCCTTCAGCAAGTGCTCATAGATGTGAGGCTGTCCTGCCTTGTCCCTCCTCAGAGGTGCCAGCAGATCCTGTATTCTTAGGAGGGGATTACTTGAAACTTTCTTTCCCAGTCCCTGAGCCAGTTCCAATGCTGTATCCTCACCACCTTGGCCTCCAACCTGCCCCAGGCTCTCTGTCAGCCCCCTGCCAGCCTCAGTTCCCTGAACTCGGATTCCAAGGCTACACTAGCATGCCATCCTTACCTTACTGTCCCTCTACTATTACTGACAGCAACTGACAGTCTACCTCAGTCTGCAACACATCCCAAAGACAACCCTCCTTTCAGAGGACCCTTATGATAAAAGTGCTCTTCTCCACCCCATACCTTTAGTCTCAAAGGGGTGGTGCGGAGGCCTCCCTCCGTTCTCCGCCCGGTTCATGGTCTTGTTGTTCTCCAGCTCTGGTGGGGGCTCAGGGTACTCGTCCACCTCAGGGATGATTTCGGTGGCATCGTTCTTGAAGGCCTGCCACCCCTGGGCCTCCACCGCACGGAAGGCCGCGTGCACCAGCAGGCAGACGAGACACAGGGCAAGAGAGAGCTGCATGGTGCCAGCCAGAGGAGGGCACCTGGCCTTCCAGTAGCACAGGCTCTGGTCTCTAGCCCAGACACGTTTGCCTTTTTAAAGCCCCCTCTGCCTAGTGCCAGCCAATGACAGGCTGGGGCAGGGCTGGTCCCAAGCTTCCCTCAGTTCGGGGGGAGGGAACCGGGTGTGCTCAGAACAAGCCCTCTCCAAAGACTTCTCCTCAAGTGCAGCAAACTCCCAAACTGCTGCCAGTGCTCCCAGGTGACCCAGAGAGAGGGGTGTGTGTGAGGTGAGCCTGCTCTCCAGCACCTCCCACGTGCAGGCTGTGGTTTGCAGATATCAAAATGAGCCCGGCTCTTAATCTCTACCTCCCTGGGCCCCTCGGGCTTTCTCAAAACAAACTTTGGACCAGCTTAACAAAGAAAACGGTAGTTCTGAGTCCTCCACAGGACTGAGCCCTGCCAAAGCCATTTCTAAGGCCAAGTTCATTTGTCACTCCAACAGATAGCCCTCAGGGTGTCTGCTTCGGCCCCTACAGACCCAGACAGCAGCAGAGGATGCTTTTTTAAAAACCTCATTCGTCCCAACTTGATAAGGCTCAGCATTGATTATCCTGCCCAAGAAAGCCCATCTTGGCATCCTCTAGAAGGCAACAGAGAAAACGGAGGGACACAGCAAGAGTGCCCGCTTTGGTGAGGGGGCAGGGATTCCCATCACAAGGCCAAGAGGAGCAAGTCTACAGGCGCTGGTGATGGAGCTCATGGAAGAAACCTCAATTCATGCTCCTTGGGAATCCTGCACACAGTGACAGGCACTTTTTGGCCAGGACACTCACTGTGGCTTGCAGGCTGATGTGTAAAGGCAGTTATTTCCCTGGCCAGGCGGTGGGTAGGAAAGAGCACAAAATCCCTTTTGTTAGCAAAAGCCAAGGCCAATATTTTTGGCGCTGAAATTTTTTTTCTGTCTCCCTGCCCAATACATTTTCAAAACCAGCTTTGAGTCCTATATAGACAATCTTATTGGTACCAGGTGGAGCATTCCAAGAAACCATCTCGGGTCCAGCCAGCCACAAAGAAACCAAAAGGAATTGCTCCCTCAGCCCTGGAGCAGAATGAGGAGCCTGGGAGGGGCAGAGGCGTGGGGGAGGAAGGTTCACACCTGAGGTGCAGGAAAAGAAAGGAGGCCAGCGGAAGCTTTCATTGCAGATGGGTTGAGGAGGAGCGGCCACTCCTAGCCCTGAAGGGGGCTGGGAAGAGGGCTGTGGCCCAGGTCCCCTTGGTATTTTCACTGGGCAATGAATCAACACTCCCCACCTGCAGGGCCTCTGCGAGGCCTCTGCCACCTGCCCGGACTTGTAAGTCACTGTGTCCATCGGAGGCCTTCTGTCCCTCCTTCTTTCCATCATCCATCATTCGACACATGAATGCAGCTGTTCTGACAGTTTTACAAGCCAGACAGAAGCCCCTGCAGGAAGGGCCCTCTCTGATACCTGCTTCCTAAGTCAGTTTCCTTCGGGGCAGACGAAAACAGCTGTGGCCATTGTTGGGGGTGATCTATCTCTCCCAGCAGAGCCTGTGTGTTGTGAGAAGCTGGCCCTCAGAGCCCCCTCTGTCTGTCTGTGACCCTCCAGCCTCCTTTTCCCTTGCTCTGGAATGTGGACTGTTAACCCCATTGTGGCCGGACACCTGCCTTCTTGCCCTGGACTTCAGAGAGGGCAGGCCTGAGGCCTGGATTCCTTGGGCTGGCAGGATTGATGCTGGAGCCCCACCTGCTGTTGACAGCTGCGGGCCCATCCCCGGGAAATGGAGATGGTGAGGCCTGTCCTCAGGACACTTGTGCCACCTGCCGGAGACAGAAGGAAGAGCCGGCGACTGGAGAACGGTGAGGCTCAGGATTTTAATTTATTACTTCATTTGAAACTGAAGTAATGTTAAAAATAGGGAGAGATATTACAACCTCTATATTATCTCCAAATTTTGATTTATTCTTTCCCAATATTTTCCACAGAATGGCTCCGAGAGAACCTGCTATGATGCCATCTGCTTTTTCACTTAACCCTAATTCTACTTCATATTTACTCAGTCCACAAGCCTGGCATTGTTCAGAGCTTGACGACACTCCCAGAGTTAAACCCCCAGAGTTTTGGCTCACTTCTGCTGTGGATAGTTTATTTCTGGTGTTCCCCAATCCCAGTCAGGAAGCTATGAGCATCCTGTACAAAGCCATCGTTCATATTAAATATTTTATTTTGAGGTAATTGTACATTTACTTGCTCTTAGAAGAAATAATAGACACAGTTCCATGGACCTTTTACTCAGTTTCTCTCTGGTAACATCTTGCAAAACTATAGTACAATATCATAACCAGGATATTGCCATTGATACAGTCCACCAATCCCATTCAGATCTCCCCAGTTCTGCTTGTACTCTGTGTGTGTGTGTGTGTGTGTGTGTGTGTGTGTGTGTGTGTGTGTGTGTGTTTAGTCGTACAAAACTTTATTACACATGTAAGGTCAAGTAGCCACCATCACAGCCGAGATCAAGAACAACTCTATGACCATGAAGATTCCTCTCATTGCTTTTTTATAACCACACTCACCCTCCTCCCACGCCCTCCCTCTTCACTCCGAATCCAATTTGTTCTCCATTTCTATAAATTTTGTCATTTCAGAAATGTAATATAAAATCAATCAATATGTAACCTTTTAGAATTAGCTTCCTTCACTCAGCACAATCCTCTAGTGAGTCATCCCAGTCATTGCATGTATCAACAATTTATTCCTATTTAGTGTGTATTCCAGAAGCGAATGCTGGTTTGAGAGGGTGAACAATTTGCTACCTATTGCAGGGTTGCTCTCCAGAAAGCCCGACCAGGTCCCCAGTCCCACCAGTGACATATAAGTGGGCACATCCATTAGTTTGCTAGAGCTACTGGAACAAAGTACCACACACTGGGGGCTTGAACAACAGAAACGTATTGTCCCACAGTTCTGGAGTCTAGAACTCAGATCTGAGTGTTGGCAGGGCTGGTTCCTTCTGAGAGCTGTGAGGAAGCCTGTGCCATTCCTGTCCTCTAGCTGCTGGTGGTTTGTTGGCACTGTCTGGCATTGCTTGGCCTGTCCAGGAGCATCATCCCAATCTGTGCCTTCATCTTCACACAGCTTTCTCCCTGTGTGCATGTCCACGTCCTCATTTTTATCAGGACATCAGTCATACTGGATTAGGGCTCATGTTAATGACCTCATTGTAACTAATTACACCTGCAATGACCCTACTATCAAATGAAGTCCCATTCTGAGGTACTAGGGGTTAGGATTTGACATGAATCTTAGAGGGACACAAATCAATCTATAACAGTGTGTTTCTCTGCCAGGCTGCCAACATTGGGTTTGGGCTGTTAACATTTTTTAAATTGAGTAAGTTAACAGTTTTACTTAAATTTCTAGCAAGGCTGCTTTTTCTGTGTGATGGTTTACTGGTTTTTGTTTGTTCAAGCTGCTTGTTCATATGCCCACTTACCAAACATTGGATGAAGACCTCCAGCCAAGCACTATGGACTGATACATACTCACCCCTCCAGGAGGCACCCGAACCAGGGAAGAACTGTTCTTCACCTAAACAACTCCATAGAAAGTGATCAGTGCCCCTGAGAAAAGGTTCAGATGCATTTTTTAAAAAGGGACAAAGTATTATGGGCATTCTGAGGAGAGAACACTCTTCTCCTGCGGATGGGTCTGGGATCCTTGCAGAAAGACATGGCATTTGGACCAGGCTTTGAAGGATGGGCCAGATTTGGAAAGTAAGTTACGCTCTTTTGAATCCTTGGGATCACAGAATCTTTGATGTGAAAGCAACATCAAAGGTCGTCTAGTTTCATCTCTACTTGGTATTCAAGCCTCCTGTCTCTAATTCCTGGAAACCGAGGGCTGTCCTGTTGGGCTGCATTTTTAAACAGGTTTTGGTCCCATAGGTCAGTGGTAAAAATGGAATATCTGCATTCAGAGGGGATACCTGTTTGTAGGCAGTTGCCTGCATTGAGGGCTGTCCAGTTCGCCCTGTCTTTACTCACAGTTGAGAACTTGTTCTCTGAGCATGGTTTCAGCTCAGGTGGAAATGTCCTAACTTGTTCATTCAGCAGCTTCTGAGAGATGGGGGAGAGGAGCCGCAAAGAACCTTGTCACTCACATTCCTGTTTACAATAGGGTAATGGCTGCTCCAGACCTAACAGAATGAAACTTCTGCTTCCTTCTGCCTGGAAGACCAGGCCCTTCAAGGCAGGGCCCCCGCCGCCCCAATTCATCCCCAGAACCTCCCCACCTGCCATCCAAACTACCACCCTCTGCCTGGACAGCCCCTGTCTGCAAACCCTTGTTTAAAAAAAAAGAAAAAAGAAAAAAAGTTACTCATGACATGTTAAAAATGGTAAAGACTTCATTGAAGGGGATCTGTGGTGACAGGTATAGGGGCCACTGCAATGCGGTCTTGCAGCTGGGGAGAGAGGTTGGGCTCAACTCCAAGGAAGAGTGGGAATTTACTCCCAAGGAGCCGGGTGGGGGTCACTAGATAGAACACTACTAAGAGGAAACATTGGGGGTGTGGAGGATTCTGGCTAAACTGACCTAATGGACTCTTACTGAAAGGCCAGCGGAATCAGACTTCACCGGGGGATGGTGAAGAATGAGGAAGCTGATAAGATATTGAGGGATCAGACATGGAGGATGGGGGATTCTGGCTAAAGTGACTGAGCAGGATTCTTGCTAAGACTGGACAATACAAAGACAAACATGCAAGTCACAAAGGCAAGGCCTGGCTGAAAAAGAGTTCAGGGGAGCATGACTAGAAGTTCTTTGGCACTCGGTGTGAGACCCTTTCTCTTTCAGTGCCCCCCACCCTCTTCCTTCTGCCCTCCTTCCTCAAAGGGTGGCTGCCTAAGTACTGTATACCTGGAAACGTTAAACTAGAAGGTCATCTAGTCTACAGGCTTTCAATCTAGGTTTCTCACGACCCCAGGTTTCCACAGAGATGACTCATGATTTTAAAAATATGCACATTTTAATTATTTAAAACTGTAATAAAAACACACATCAATCAGACGTGTTATACATCCATGTCTAATAAGCGGGAGACCACCCGTTCATTGTTTTGCCTCCAGTTTAACTCATGTTAGTGTATACATCAGAAACTGAATCTCTGTACACTTGAACTTCTAATAAATGGATCAATTCAGAAGGCCATAGCTCAGAGACTGTCTTTGAAAATTAGACTTGGGCATTTCTGCTCCCAGAAAATGACACAAGCAAGCACAACACACTCTTTCCTTCTGAGTACTGGGGTGTGCTTGACACTGTGCCACGACAGACACAGAAATGAACAGGAAACAAAGCAGATAAAAGAATGCAGTTGTCACCCACAAGTCTCATTTCAACATGTGCTTGTTAAAGCAGCCTAGACCTTTCAAATAAGGGTATACAGAAATCACATCCATACTTTGTGCAATATATATCCATACACAATGGAATGCTATGTAGCTATTAAAATTAATAAGACTATGTGAAATAATGGGTAAAATATGTTAAGCAAAAGACAAAGTGCAAAAAACATTTTCCATTTATGGGGAAAAGGATATCTCTGTGTATACACATGTACACCTATGTGTGTGCTTACATGTGCATGGGATTTTTCTAGAAAGATATACTTAGTGGCTTCCTCTGAGGAGAGGGATTGAAGGTTTGGGGGAGGAGATTCACTTTCTGTTTGAATTTATTACTTGTATATACAGTATTAACTTTTTAATTAAAATGTTTTAAAAATTATACTTAAAAAACCACTTTTACCAGTTTTATATTTTAATGCTCTGACTTAAGATTGTATGTAATGATATGAAGAGTATGTAGCCTGAGTGGTCTGATGAACAATGAGCTAGTCTAATTGCCTCATGCTATCGAGAACTGGAGACTACAGAGGCTGTTTTTCTGCCCAGACTGTTTCTGAGTTTTTTATTCAGAGGGAAAAAGGCAATGCTTAGCCTAAGGGAGAGAATGCTAATGGTGAAATTTAAGGCATCTAGGGGCAGGGATATGTGTTGGGACTGCCCTGTCTGCAGGATCACTCAAAGCCTAAAAAGCCACCCATCTTCATGTGAGGCCTCCTCAGAGACTGTCAGCCCAGCCCCCTGCTTCCTCAGAGACATAAATCTTAATTCCCTCATTTGGAGTAGGCCACTCTACTCAGGAATATTCCAGTCAATTATACTTCAATAAAGCTGAAAATTTTAAATAAGAGAAAAGATGATTTCTAACAGGAAATTTCTGGTACTGAGGAGATGTTCACCAAATATTTACTGGATAAATACAATCATCATAGAACCTATAACTAGGAGGGCTGAACGATTCTTTTTAAGTTAGAAAAAGCATAAAAGCTAAGCAGAAAAGCAATCAACTGTGATAGAACAAACATTTCTTTGTAACATAAGACATTTATTTTGGTTACAGTATTAGTATTTTAACACTGATCAGTGATACAACAGATGTTAAACTTACTTTAAAAAGTCAATTTAATACTTTCCCCTCTTCTGTCCAGAAAAGTCATGCTTTCACAATCGAATGACCCTAAAAGCTGACAGGAGATAAGTTAAGCTTCCACACAATCGACTCCCTCAACCAGAGATGGTCTCTATTTCTAATCAATCAGGATGAAATCGTGACTTGGAAGGAACTTGCTGGCTCTTCAGTGATTCCTGACACGGGTTTTATGACAGAAAATGTCCTGTGAGAAAAGCTCATATTTTTAAAGGATCAGTGCTTATTCTGATTAAAACGTTAGCATCTTAGCATTTAACTTGTGACACAAAAGGCACCAACAGTCCTTTTCCAATCATCCATCACCACGCGGGGGACACGGCGCCGCCTGCTGGTCATCACGTTACACACCCTCGAATTCCCAGGTGGTGGTCAATTTCCAAGCGGGGATTCTTGGAGAACCCTACAGTGTCAGAGCCGAAAGGGACCTTAAAGGTCTTCTAGATGAGTTCCCTCGGTTGACAGACGGTGATTTTTGCCCTCCAGATAACTCAGAGTGGCAGGGAAACAGACCAGCCTGTGGGAGGTGTACTGCTTTAGAACAGAGAAGAAACATTTGGTGCTGTAATTTGGGGGTCCACTAGTCAAAGACAGGGACCATATCAGGGAAGGAGGTGAGTACACCCTGAGTTCCTACTCCATCGCTTCCCGGGGATAAAAAGCTGTCCAGAAACAGCTTCCACTCACCGCTGTGTTAACTCTTATACAATAAAAATCTATTTACTCAAAGATCTAGGAGCTAAAGCTCATGAAGTAAATATGGGGTTTCTGAGACTAAAGACTATCGAGAAATCCCAGGTTATCAGCAAAAAGTAGTGCCAAAGTAAAAGCAGTAATTCTCCCACTGACCTCATGCCCCCTTGAGCTCCTACATGGCTGCAGCCATCCTGTGTAGTGACCACTGCCTGGATGTGGGAGGGGAGCCCCAGCCCCCCTATCCTGAGCCTCTTCCAGAAGCAGAGCAGAAATCTCTGACTTAGGCATGCTACACGTTTCCTGGAAGAAGAGCCACGCATTCTAACCCCAACTTTTACTTCCTTTTCCTGGAGCAGGGATGGGTTGGTGCCAACTCCATCCCACCCTCATCCAGACACCCCACCTTGGCACCGCAGCTTGAATCTTATACTCTGTCCACAAAGTAGACTGGCCCTTGAACACACAAGCTGGGCCAAGGGCGTGTGCAGGGCACCTGGACACTCCCGGGGGCTCATTTCTTGAGGAGAAGTGCAGTGAGAGAGAAAGAATTCAGCTTCAGAGTGGCAAACCTGAAATGGTGCCTCAACTCTGCCTTGAGGTGGGCACTCCTGTGGGCCATGCCCTTTATCACTCTGAACTCCAGGTTTTAAAAAAAGGTGATAATATACAAATGAGCTCTACCAACTAGGGTTATTGTGAGGCGCAAGTCAGATGAAGTGGGAGAGTTATCTGAAAACTGTGAGGTACAGAGTTTAGAGGATGGCCACTTCACTTAGGTGGCTCTATCTGGACAGCCAGTATCTGATCAGGACAGCAGATCCTCGTCTGCTCAGGGCTGCCATGACCACAGAGAAGAGGGGCCGTCCAGGCTGCGCAGTGCTGCCCCTGCTGAGATAGAGACCATTACACCCGTGAGCAAGGCCCGAAGGCATACCTGCTTCTCCTAGCCCTGGCCAAAAGCTCCTGGTCAACTCTGAAAAAGGCACATTCTACAACCTTGACGTGTTAACACTGCCTGAATTTAAATTTAAAACAACTTTAATTATTCAATAAAAGTCCCTGATATTTCATTGCAGGTGAGGCTCTCTTGCAAATCCTTGCAAGTGGTCCTACCACAGATTCAGGCTTCTGGGAGTGTGATACACCCACCAGAACAATGCCCTATATGTATTTGGTTCTCAAAATAAAAAAATTAAGTTCCACAAACCTCTATGTGCTGTGTGCTGGGGGCATGGCTGAGGACCACCTCTCTGCCATTAGGGAACCTGAAGATGACAGCGTTGCCTCACTTTCCATGTGGACAATCATGCAAAGTCCTAACAAGACTGGGTTGAAAACAAAACCCTATATTCTGACAAATGTGCGCACACGAGTGTGAGTGCTAGTGCATTCCGACATTATCCTAAAAAAAAGTCATCTTTGTGTTTGTTTGTTTGCTCTACACCAATAAAAGCTCCATTTGGACGCTCTGTCATGTTTCATTTCTGCCTGGCTGAGTCATTTTTGCTCCCAAGGGTCCAGGATCTTTTCTGGCATCAGAGAGCTGTAAAAACTACCTATAAGTGGGCAGGGGGTGAGCTTGGCCCGTTCATCTCCCTGCTCGCCCTTCCTCTGGTTGTGTTTCTGAGACACACCCCCTCACACACACCCACACCACACGCTGTAATTGGCCAATTTCCTCCTCCTGTTCTTGGAATAGCAACCGAGACAAAAAGCAGATAGCACGAGTGGCTTGGGCTCACCAACACTATAATTCAGGACAAAACCCTTGTAATTCTCCAAATGGTGGGGTTTTTAAATAGGTTGGACTTCAACACTCTGTTTTCTAAAAAAGAAAAATAAAACCATGCCTGAGGCATCTCTCTTCTAACAAACCAAGTGACTAAGAGCAGCCTCAGGGAACTATTCTGCGCTTAAGCCTTCCAGGGGTTCACACTTTAGGAACTATAGATTCAGGGGAATCTGTTTGCCCACCTGAGGGCCTCTTCATTTAGGTATCTTTAATCCTAAAGAAATTATTAAAATGTGGTCTCTTTGTGGGAATTTCTACCCACTAACAACCAACAGCTACCCCACACCAACCTCAGACCTCACGACACAACTCCGCCTAGAAGCAGGGTGTGGGTGACTGTGAGATGGGGGTGACAGACGTAGGGGAGAGAGGCCCACGTTTGCATAGTTCCTTTATAGGGCTTGAGTTGCGGTCCCCACTCAGGAGAGGACCCAGGAGTGGGGGATGGAGAAGATCAGGAAGGGCCCCTGTGAGCAACTCAGGCCTTACACTTCCACGAAGCTCCGGCCTGGGTCATCCAGAAGCATGCATGTCACAGGCCTTCCCTTTCTGCGAACCCACCTCAGAAAGAGGACATCATAAATTGCAGGCACAAGACACACCAGGGAGCAAGAATGTCCTTCTTGGCAAGCTTCTTTATATGCTCCTCAGGGGAAAGTGGCCCAGGGCTGTATTGGGACAGATTTGTGGGCAAGTGCCTGGTGATGCTGGGAGCAGGGTACACTGCGTTTCCTAAACATGACAGCTTGGGACACCTCAACCAAGGCCTCCCCTGTCCAACTTCTAGAGAAGAGGCAGCAGGGGAACCCTAGAGTTTCAATTTCCCCTCCTTGACTAGTCTGTCATTGAGCTGGCAGAGTTGGGCCAAGAAACCATCGTTGGGGCCGATCTCACGGTTCTGCCTTACGATGCTCAGGGCAGACTTGACATCCATCTTCTGACGCATCATGAGGTACGCAATAACTAGAGTTGGGGAGCGGCTGTAACCTTCGCGGCAGTGGACGAGCACACGGCCTGTAAGAAACGGGATGACAATGTGAGCTTGGGCCACCCAATCACCACGACTCTGGTCAAAACTCTTCCAGGAAATGCAAACGAAAAGTACAAGGCAAGGCCATGCTGCACCCCCCAGAAGAGCTCAAATGAAAAAGACAGAAAACACAAAGCATTGGAGAGGATAAGGAGCAACGAGGGCTTTGACCCGTGGCTGGGGGGAGGTCGGGTGGTGTAAGCAGGACCCCACTTTGGGAAACTGTGTGGCGGTACCTACTCAGGTTGAACCCATGACTCCCCAAGAGCCCAGCAAGTCCACCCCAGATCCACGGCCAGCTGGAGTGTACATCCATGTTCACCAAAAGACATGCACCAGAACAAAGCCAGCACCATTCATGGCAGCCCCGGTCTGGAGACTCCAAAAGGCCCACTGATGGCAGGACGGACAGATAACCAGAATGCACAATCCACGTCATCAGAAACAATGTGGACGAAATGCACCAATAGGGTGTATATGACTCCACAGAGCAGGAGAGTAGGCAAAGGGATATATGCTGTTAGAGACCTGGATGGTGGTAAAAGTGGGGGTGGGGGGATTTGAGAGGGAACACGTGGTGGCCTTTCTCGGAGGCTGGTCGCGTTTCGTTCCTTGATGTGGGGGCTGGCACGTGGTTGTGTACAATGCATTGATCTACACACTTGTGATCTGGTTACCGCTCCATATGAATTTGTATTTCAATCAAAAGCAAAACATGAAAACAACCCAAATGTCCATCAACAGGAGAATGGATAAACAAAGTGTGGTACCTCCATATGATGGAATACTCAGCATTAAAAAGGAATGAACTATTGCAACATGGACGAAACGCAAAAAGATCATGCTGAGTGAAGGAGAACAGACCAAAAAGGCGTGCGTGCTGTGTACTTCCATTTATACAAAACTCCACGAAATGTACACTAGTGGCTAGTGACAGAAAACAGATCAGTGGTGGCTTAGGAACGGAGGGGACAGGGGGGAGAAGGGAGGGTCACAAAGAGGCAGAGGAAAAGGCAGGGGTTGGTGGATCTGCTCACTGTCTAGCTGTGGCGACGGCTTCACAAGTGTATACATACGTCAACACTTATTAAACTGTACTATGTGGAGTTTACTGAATGTCAGTTACACCTCAAACAAAGCAGTTTAAAAAAATAAAAGGAACGTAAACGTCAAGTACAAATATAAACCAAGACAAAAAAAATTAAAACAAACACACAGGTGAGAACACCGTCTCATGGCTCCCCCAAAATCCTGCGAGGCCCTGCTCTTAGGCAAGTGCTTGGCAGGTGTGAGCGCTCAGCAGACATCAGCCAACACTGGAGTCTTCCGGTGGCACCCAGTACACCCTCTACTACAGCCCGGCCCCCTGTTACCATCAGCGATGCACCAACCCACCCTCCTCGGCCGGACTGTGCGTTCACTAAGGACTGTGGGGTACTGGTTTTTGGATGCCCTGCGATCGCCAGCCACGTCAGGTGCTCAAAGATATTTGCCTACTAGCCGAGTGAATGATCACCCATAATAACCTCTACACAGGCATTATTTTGAAGGAAATCTGCTGGCCTAGAGTCTGTTAAACAGTCTCTTCTGTTCCCAAAACACAATTCTATTTTCCCAACGCCTCCCAAAGCAGGAAGGGGGAGTCCTCCGCTGCCCTGTGCATTCACTCTCTGGCCAGTGTACCCAGAGTACCCAGAGTGAGGATTTCCCTGTCCCCATCCCAGAGCAGCTGCCTTCCTACCCAAACATCCTCAGCCTGCCTAGGGCTCCGAGCCAACGGGGAAGGGGAGGGTTCAAAGTCGGTCTTTGTAGGCCCCACCCAGACACCACCTCCTCCATGAAGCCTCCCTTGATCTTCCAGGCTGGAAGAGACCACTCCCTCCTCAGAGCACCCGTGGCCATCCCCCCTGGCTCCCCTGAGCCTTGCACTGTGGGAGGCCAGTGAGTTTCTGTTGACTCACTTGGCCAGTCAATCTTAGAAGCATTTACATTTGGCATTAGAGCCCACACAATTCATTTTTGTCACTCGTTCAGTAGTCATCTGCAATGTCCCTGCTATGTGCCTGATGCTACATCATATGCGGGGGAGACAGACGAGGGGGCGGGCTTCATGGAAGAGAGGACATTAGGTCCAGCACTAAAGCACATGGTGGGGTTTGCCAGAGAACAGGGTAGGGAGAGGCAGAAAAGACCTTCCAGACTGGTGACCCAGCCAGCCTATGTGGGCTGAGGTGGAGGTCACAAAAAGTCAAGGTATGTTCCTGGTTGTACGGAAAGAAGAAACAAAGTCAGAGAGCTCCCAGTCCCCTGAATGGATGGCCAAGCGATATACAAGAAGAACGACACCCATCCCCTTAACTGGGCCCCCCATTCTCATCTCTACAGGGGCCAGAACTACAGGAGAAGAGGGTGGTGACATGTAAGAGACCATGAAAGATCACAATGGCCTGACAGTAAAGTGTACAGATTCTCCAGGCAATAAACCTTCTCTCCTGGGCCCCAAATGTGAGATAACCAGCGTCTAATAGACTCTGTTCGCTGGAAAGCATTTCAGTGGGGAGGCTGCAGAAGCAACATCGGTGTAGCAGACAGGCTAGAATCAGGGGGACATGGCCAGTCACACCTCAGTGGAGGTCACTTCCCCTGGGAAGGTGTGGGGTGGGGTGGAAAGAAGAGCTTGGAGCTGGAGCGAAGGTAAAGGCAGCTGCTGAGAGAAAGAAGCTGAAAGCAGAAAGGGCCTGCTCAGCAGATGCCTGGCCTGGGGCCTTCTAGGATTTCTCTCTGGAACACCTTGCCCAGCTGCCAGCACCTCAGAGATCCTGCTTCAGTCTCTGTAGGAAGCATCCAAAATCTGGCTGGAAGACCTGGCCTGTGGGCTACAGTTTACTGATCCCCAGCCTAAGCCAATCGGGGCTGCCCCATTCTCCTCACCAGGTACTCACATCCCCTGACTCTAAGTGAGAGGGGAGGGGAGTTCCACTGGCAGCTTTCTGGGGAATGTTCCACTTGCTCTTAAAAGTGAGAGAAACGTGAGGAAGAGATGGCTGCCTCATCTTTTGCTGCACTTTGTCCTATTGGAACGTGATAACTAGATCTGTTGCAACCACCTTGGGACCATGAGGACAGTGCCCAACCCTGTGGGTGGCAGGAGAGGGAGAGGAAAAGCACCTCCTGGTCCCCATGCCACCATTAAGCTGTTGAATCAGCCACCCCAGGGCTCCTCCACCTTAGGACTTCTTATCATGTAAAATAAGTCTTCATTATTGAAGCTCTTAGAATCAGGGGGGCACATGGCTGGATATTAACCCTCAAAGTCAAATCGACACAAGGACCCTGGCTGGGGCCGCCACTTGTGAAAAGTCTGAATATCTTGTGTAATACGGGGCCACTTGACAGGCAGCCAGAGAGAGACCAAAAGCTCTCCGTCATTCACCACAGGAGACAGGAAACAAGAGGTTTTCCAAGAGGAAGCCTGTTGTGGCCTGTTTTCGAGAAAAAAAAGTCCAGTCAAAGCTGCCTCCTACTGTCTCCTCCGTGGCGGGTCCCTTACCGTTCTTTTGAGCCAAGGCCTGGTCAATGAAGTCTGCAGCCCTTTCAAAGTAGGCGCTAAGGTTGAATTCCTGCGTGTCGTTGGCCTTGATGCCCAAGTAGGTGATGCCGGAGTCCTTGTAGAAGCTGGCATTGGTGTTGACGTGCATGAAGGACCTGCCCTCAGCAGCGTTCAGGACATGGGTGATGCCCAGTTTCTGCAACTTGGGGATGTCTTGAGCCACAGACCTGGACAGAAGACAGCAGCAAGGGGAAGCTTAACTAACCAACCGGCAGCCCCAGGGGGAGGAAGATAGAGAAGATTCTAAGCCTCTTGGCAAAGCGAGGAACTCTCCTGCTCTGGCTCCTGCTGGCTTCTCCCCATCTTATGACCCTCGTCCCTCACCCCAGTTATATCTAATTACCAGCAGCTTCCCCAAATAGACTGGGCAGTTTCATGCCCAAGCTGCTCCCTCTGCCAGGAATGCCCTTCTCCATGGACATGTACCCTCTCATTTTTCACTCCCCTCTGCAGTATTTCCTGACCTCCCCTCCATTTGGCATCACGCTCCCTATACTGTGGTGATCGTAGACAAGTGGCTAAGAATGGGCTCTGGAGCCAAAATGCCTGAGTCTTAATCCAGCCCAGCCATTTACCAGCCAGGCAACCTTGAGCGAGACACTTAACCTTTCTGTGACTCAGTTTCTCTGTCTGTAAAATGGGGATGACAATAGAACCTAGCCCCTGGGGTTTATGAATGTTCAATGAGCTATTATGCTATAGACAGAGCCTGACACTGAGTCAGTGCTACTATTCTAACACTTAATTGTGCTTTTTTGTTTAATGAGTATATAGTGCGTCAGTGAAGAAGAATGAAACCAGTACCTCCCAGGCATTCCATGAATGTACATCAGTACATTCCTTCTTTGGAATAAAAAGTGCAGCATCCCATCCCCCAGAGGTATCCTTCCTGCCACAGTCCACTAGTCACACTGCTGACACTCTCTTGGGTGAGTAAATACTTGGGGAGCAGTGGCCCCGATAGAACTATGAGGGTTACAGAACATTTGATCTGAATAGTCAAAGGGCGCCTTTATTTTCTCTCACAACATCCCAATTCAAACAGCTGTTTGCACATTACAAAACTCCTCCTGCATGATCTCGTTTGCCTGTCACAGTGACAGCCCTGTGAGGAAGGAAGGACAGAACTTAAACTCTGGCCTGATAGGCCAGTGGAAGGATGTACACGTGCTCAAATGGGCTGCTGAGTGGAAGAGCTGGGAGGAAACCTCCTTTCCGCTGACACCAGCCACACTGCTCTGTCCTCTGCCTCAATCTGTTTCTCATGCCCACATCAACTGCAAATCCACCAGAAAACGTGGCACTTCCAGGCTCCTCTCTGCCCTGTGAGCCTTGATCAGGAGCCCTGATTTTGTTAAGGTGTTCGCCATGGGTGGGAGAACACAGGATGCTCAGTCAATCCTCCTTGCTGGGAACCCCACACACCCCTGGAAAAGAAGTCAAGGTCAGATTTGCTTAGAGGACAAGGCATGTGTTTTCTACAGTGGCCATCAGCACTTGCCACTGCAGAAACACATTCACAAGCTTGATTTCTTTGCACTTGGGAAGTGGCCACAGTTAAATGTGCCAAGAGAGCAGGATTTCCGAGGGTGCCAAGGTCACTTGCTGCTTGGGTGGCTGGAGAGGAGTTATCCTCAGAACCTTGCAATTACTAAGGCCTTTGACGGAGACTCTGGGACCCCGTTTTAACTATTCTGCTCATGAAACTACATACAATGGTAAAGCAGCGGCTCGTTAAAAAAACAATTAACTTTGAAGAGTCACTACTATTTATCTCCCTTCTCAATACTAATTCGACATTGGACATATTTACCATTATCATTATGATCACTATTACGAATGGACATATATTGCCTGACACATAGCAGGTACTTAATGTGGTAAATAAAGATGAAATGGATGAGACGGTCCCCCACGAGGCTGGGACCTGCCTTATGGACCCTTTCTAGCTCTAAGGTGACCCCCATTTCTGTGGCAGTCCTTTGGAGAGTAGGCATCAGGTCCAAGTCCAGGACTGGGGAAAGAGACACCAGCAAGACCTTAACCCCATCCTCACAATCCCTCAAACTCGTGTGGGGGCCATCATCTCCATGTGTAGAACGAGAGAGGGGGGTTTACTAAAATGCAGTCGCTGGGCCCATGGAACTTAGGGTCTTGGTAAGTGGGTCCTCAGGGTCTCGTGAAAGTCCAGCCAGAGCTGCCCCCCACCCACCCACGGTTGCACGGGCACGCTGTTCTTTGCTTGGGGCTGGCATGTCAGCACCCCTCAGAACGGTCCACACTGGTTCTCCCCGCTGCTGAGCATTTCTCCCTAGTAGTTTGACGAACGGAAAATGGAAAAATAAATTCGGTCACAACCCCTAAGTGAGAAATAACCATTCATTTCCTGGTGCAGAGAGGGGAGCCTCTTCTAAGGGGCGGCTCGGGTCCTTCTGGGGTTGATCACTGGACCGTTCTAGAATGCCAGGCAACGCCAACCCCCTCTGGAAGGCAGGGGCAGCAGCGGCAGCATCCCCGGCCCCACTCTCCGGACCCCTCCTCCCTCACGGGGGGCATTTCGACGCCGGGAGAGGCCACGCCCACACGGTGACGCCAGCCGGTTGCCATGGCAGCGCAGGCAGACGTTCCGCGGTGACCTCACTGCGGAGCCGGGCAGCCGTCACGTGACGCGCGGCCCGGAGACCCGCCGGGCGGCCGAGGGCCACCTGCTACGTGGACAGGGCAGCCCCGGCCCCGGCCCCGGCCCCGGCCGGCCGAGCCCCCGGCGGTGGCAGACGCGGGGCCCCGAGCACCCCCAGGAGGGGCGGGCCGCGCGGGGCCGGACGGCGACTCCGGCCCCTCCCCCCGGCCCCCCGCAGGGGCGACCACGCCCCGGCCCCCCCCCCGGCCCGCGCCGCCGACGCCCCCTCCCCAGCCCCCCGGCGGGAGGGCGGGGCGCCCCGGGGTGGGCCGCGCCGGTGCGGGGCCCCGGAGCGGCGACTCACGCGTTGCCCACGAAGATCCGGGGGGTGACCTCGTTGCAGGGCTGGCTCGGGAGGCTGTAGCAGCCGCTGCCGTCCGACAGCAGGTCGTTGAGGTCCTGGACCGACAGCTCGAACGGGCCCGACATGGCTGCGGCCGGGGCCTGCGCGCCGGGGCGGCCGCGGCGGAGGGAGAGCGGGGGGGGGGTGGGTCAGCGGGGCGGGGGCTCCGGGGCCGCCCCGCCCCGCCCCGCCCCGGAGGCGGGCCCGCCGGGCGCTGCGGGCCGGGCGCTGCGGGCCGCTCGGAGGAGCCCTCGGCCCTGTCGCCGGGGCGGGCATGCCGCCTCTGTAGGGTTTGGGGTGAGGGTCCTCTCCCACCCCCAACTCAGGCAGTTCCCGTCTCATTATAAACTGGGAAGCGCAGTCCACACGCAGGGCGCCACAAAATGGCCCTAGAGACCGGGGGACACCCAAGTGTGATTGTTTTAAGAGGACGGGGACACCCGGGGGTCGCTCGTGAGCTCTGACTCTGCCCGCTGTGCTCCGGCAGCGCTGGCATCACCCCGGGAGCGTGTCAGAAGAGGCAGGCAGCATCTCCGCCCCGGCTCAGACCAGCTGAAGGACGAGGGGCATTTTACAGATCCGTTCCCCACTCCCACCCCCAGGAGATCTCTACAAAAAGTTCACAAAGTTGGAAAAGCCCTACTCTGGGGCACAATTCTTTCAGCATTCATTGAGAGTCAGCCAGGTGCTTAAAGGCTTGGGTTCTGTGCAACCAGGCTGGGCATTCTGACCTTGGGGAATTCCTTAATTTCTCTGAGACTGCTGAAAAAAAGAAAATGAGGATGATGATACTAATTCCTAACTCCTAGGGAGGGCTGTTCGGGTGATTAAATGTGACACTCAAGGAAAGCGCCCGGCACTCATAGTGAGCACGGAATAGGTAGATGTTCCTTCACTATCTCCATCAGCAAATATGTGGAGCACCTCTAGGTGCCACACCTGTGCTAATGTGGAGATGAATCCCGCTCCTTAGCAGCCGGTTCTGGAGCAGCTGCTGGCTGGCTCTGAGCCACAGAGTGTCAGCAACTCACCCTTTACTGAGATCCCAGTAGGAGCAAAAGACAGCTTTTGTCTTCCCCCACTGCAGGAAAATGGCAGATTCACCCACCCACCCCTTGGAAAAGCAAATGTGCCCCTGGGAATTCAGGAAACACACACTCTGAGCCCAGCTCTGCCACTAACTTGATTCTTGATTCACTTCAGTTTCCTCACCTGCAAGTGAAGAAATGGCATCAGATTATCCTTCAGGTCATAGTTCACCTCCCCCAAAAGCTTGTGATCTCCCACTTTCAGAGGAGCCATTGTAGTGGAGACTCCTTAGCTTAGAGCAGAAGGTATGTAACCAAGGCTGATCTCCCCCCACTCCCGCCCCTCCCAGAACAACAAACCTTTTCCGGCTTCTGCTGGTGGCATCTCCACTTCAAGCAGGAGAGAAAGTTCCTGAGTCTCTCACCCCTCATCTTGACTTGGGCCTGGGTTAGCTTTCAAAAGAGAAGCACTGGGACAGCCAGGCATGCTCCTGCTGCTGCTCCTCCTTCCTTGAGACCTGTCCTTGATGTCATAACTGGGTAACTATGACAACCTGTCATGGGAACAGCTAAGTACCTCACAGAGGAGCCTAGGTGCCTCATTCCTGAAGTGAGTCTAGAAAGAGAAGATGAACAATTCCCTGGATTATCTAGCCTACCCTGTTATTGTCTCTAATCATAGGCAGAGCACAGCCTTCAGGAAGAAACTGGACTTTGGCCACTACATATGTCACAAGAATAGAATACAAATAGGTATGTGGATCATTTAGGCTGGACACTGCGATTAGGGGTTCTGAAAGGGTCTACCTTGGAGATATTGACAGTAAACCAGACCAGTATACGGCTTTACGGTGATGTGGCCTTGTCTACTGAGTTGGGTCAAGAAATCATTAGCATCAGAGACAAATTTACCTTCTATCGGGGAGTTTATTTGAGATAAATGCTAATTTAAACTCTGTAAAGCTAAAGTCAGCTAGCAAGAGGATAGGACTTCAGCACACGATAGACAAGCTGGTCATACCGGGAAAGGGTGGGAGAGGCTCTTTCATGGATTCAAAGGACATTGATCTCTGTCAATTTTACTTTCTCTAGCCCTCACAATTCTCTCATTTCTGCTCAAAACTCTTTGAAAATGTCAGTTTGGAAAATTAAACTAAAATTCCCGAACTGGATTAAGGTCAGAATTCGACATTGTAACGTTTAGTAATTGGGGTCTTTGTCTAGAATGCACACCTATGCTGTAACATTGTTCATTTTTATTTAACTTTTTCTAGTGAAGCCTGCTGTTGACACCAAACCTCCAGTGGCACACACACATCATATTTTAAAACTGAGCAAACTACAGGTATTTGTTTTTGCCATCTGCCGATTTGCCTAATTTTTATCTGTCCTAAAGGGGTCCAGTTTCCTTCTAAATACTTACCTAACCCAAAGATCTGTTAATTCTCATCCTGCCCACACACATCCTCCCCAGTTTCCTCAGCTCTGCTCCCAGTCTCCACCGGGGCCCTCAGTTTGCCTCTGTCCCACAATCCCAAAGGAGGGGGATGCTAAACCATTGTGTGGTAGAGCATGTAGCGATGATGTCACCATGAAGGGGTGCGGTTTCTCACCAGGGCGAACAAAAGAGAATCGACAAAATTGAATATGAAAACAAGAAACTGTGTCAGAAAATTGCCAATGCCCATCGCGGGCCTGCCAAGGTGGATTGCTGGAACGAATATTTTTCCAAGAGGTAGTGTTTTTTTCCCTCTTCATTTCAGTTTTGGAAAGTCATTCCCCTTGTTAAGTTTTAGTGTCTCCTGACACTAGGTTCTCCTGAGTGGGAGGAGTACAGAAAGTTAGGTTGAGGAATAACCGAAAAGACCACGTTAAGGAGAATGAAAACTACCAAAAACAAGGACCTAGTGTTCAAAGAGCTAACTTTTACTTCATCTAAGAGACTTGTTAGAGTCTCATTCAGAGTTTGTTGCGAGAAAGCACTGCGTGCTTTTGTAAAATGATGACCGTAGCAGGGACTATGACGCAGCATTCTTAAGAACTGGTTCCGCAACGATTTCCTGAGCAACTATTATGTGCTCAGCACCAGGAATACAGAGATGAAATGAGATATATACATATATATATTTTTATATTAAATATATAATTTCCTAACCTCAGAGAACTCCAGGTCTGGTGGGGGAGACATTTATGTAAATAATAATGCTATGTGGTCAGGGTTACAGAAGAAGTGTGTGCAAAGGAAAAACTTTGGTAGATGTGGGAGGTGGGGAGTGTCATGATGCCTCTTCAGTATGCTTGTTTATCTGAAACTGAGTTTAAAGCTGAGGAAAGTGAGGTGAAGTACAACTTGTCATCAGCCATTTGAGATTTATCCATAAGCAAGACCTTCCTTCATCATAGAAATCAGACGTTCTCAATTCTTATTTCACGTAATTCCTGAGGAGCTTTTATGAAATGCCATTGCCCAAGCTGCACCCCAGACCAATCACGCAGAATCTTCTAGTGCATAGCAGGGCTGAAAATCACTGATCTAAATTTACCAGCCACTGCGATGCACATTTCTCAGAGTAGTCTGGTTCAGTCGGCGTGTGAGGAGGCCTCAGCTCACGGGACAGCTTGCTCCCTGCACTGCTGCAGCCTGGGTTTGTGACATCACGACTTTATCACCCTTACTGCTATCCACGAGGAGAATTTAATTCTTCACCCAACTTGGGGTTTTGTGTTTTTCAGCTTAAACAGAGAAACAAGGAACCGGGAGCTAGTGAGGATCACCATGGAAAACCAGGGCATTCTGAAGAGGCTTTGTGATCGCAAACCCCACTACGACCGCAAGTCATCGGAGGTCGACTGGCAGGTACGTGAGGATGCTGGGATGTTCCTGTGTGTGCCTAGAGTTCATCTGTGTTCAGAGTAGGGTCAGTTTCAGGAGGGACCCCTGAGCAGCTGAGAATGAGATGGTGAGAAATGCTACAACCTGTAAAAGAAAAACCACCCAGAGCAAACCATCCACAAGCTAAGGACATCTCCTTGGTAGCAAAGCCGTTATGTATCCGTTTCAGGAAAATATCTGGTAGCATCTTCCCCCATCCCTTAATTCATTAAGAAAGGCTGAATGTATAAGCACAGAAGATGAAGGGTATACTATCCAGTATGTGGTTAATTTTGCTTAATTTAGGAATAACCGTTCAAGAAGAAGAAACCGTCTGCAGTGTCTTAGCACCTCCACTCCCTAGCCTGTATCTGAAAGCCTTTTCTAAGCCATCCTTAATATTTAGAACTTCAACTTGCATATCAGCACCCTGGCTTTGACACAAACTTTTCTGATTTTTTTTTCCTTCAAGAATTCAAGACGCTATATCAGAAATACAACAAGATATCTTCTCTCTCGAGATGAATAGGTATGTCTTATCCGGGCTGCTCTTGACTAAAGAACATGGTGATCACGGTTGATACCAAATCCATAAAAACTGTATCGATGGAGAGTGAGGGGACCGGTTAAAGGGTGAAGTTGCTCTTCTACAGTATCAATTGGTCATCATCCATTCAGGGAACTTGGAGCTCTGTCTTTGTTTTCTTTCCATATAAGTAGGAAATGTCTGGCTTTTGTCATCAGCTTTGAGGTTTGACATGAGTCTGAGAAGTGATTTGTTCCAGGAAGATATTAACAAAAGGCCTCGTAGCTTTAATGTTGTGCCAAAGTTACATTACAGGTCTCTGTCACTATTCAAAGGTACCGTTGTCTTGGCATTTTGTATTATTGAACATTATTCATAATGACTCAGTTTGGTTTTCCCCTCCCTGGGGAGAAGAATAAATGGACATTCAGGCTTTCCAAAGAATAGTTCTGTATAATTGATGGTTCTCCATTTCTCTCCCTCTCTTCTCTCTGAATACAAGGTCACTCACTGCAGAAAAGATACAAGAGAAGGCGCTAGGATTTCTTAGCTGCTTAGACTCTCAAGACCCTTCTAAGTGGCTGAATGCTCCATCTTAGAATGCTGCAATAAAGCTTGGAACATAAAGTGAGTAAGTTACATTTAAGGCAACCAGTGGCTTTAAGTCCCATCCCCAAATGCAGACAGCATGGGGTAGGCAGAAGGAAAGAGGCAATAAGCATTTTTATTTGGGGCTATGAAAAGAAGTTTTCATGAGAGAGAGAGAGAGAGAGAGAGAACTTTTTAAAACAAACACCATCACCACCATCCTGAGGGGGAGAAAGGTGGGGTGAGATGATCCAGCCAAAAGTTCAGCTCTATCCAAATGGAAAACAAAAGCACATGGTAAAATTAAGGTTCAGGCAACACGGAGAACAAATGCTATTAGTTTGGCTGTGAATACAGAGAATTGAAAAGGAATGCTTCACCGATGTTTCCATGGACTGTGTTCATTCATAGGGAGCAAGCAACAGTGCAAGTGTCAGAAAATATATCAAAACTCATGGCAAGACAACATTGCATGGCTTCTGTGACCGGCCATGCTGGTTTTGAGCCTGACTTTTTAAACGTTTTATTTTAAAAGATGGTAGATTTTAAATGTTCCCATTACCAGTAAATAATCTTTTTATTTTAAAATAATTGAATTCACTGGAAATTGCAAATAAATGGGTGGGGGGCCTCCGGCACCCTTCCTCCAGCTTTCCCCAATGTTAGCATGTTGTGTAACTATAATACAATATCGAACCAGGTTGACACTGGTGCAATCCATAGAGCATGTGTGTGTGTGTGTGTGTGTGTGTATACATTTCACCAGTTACACATTTGCTTGTATAGCTCTATGCGATTTTATCATGTGTGGCTTTATGTAACTGCAGTATGTTCAAGATGGTTAGCTGTGCCATTATCAAAAGACTCTTTCAGCCACAGCCACCCTCTTCTCCCCATCCCAAACCCTTGACAGTCACCAATCAGTTTTCCCTTTCTATCATTATTTCAGGAGTGTTACATAAATGGGATCATGCAGTATATATCCAATCTTTTGAGATTGGCTGTCATTCACCCCATATAATTTCCTTGAGGTTCATCCAAGTTTTGTGTACCAATGGTTCATTCCTTTTTATCTCTGAGTAGTATTCCGTGGTATGGATGTACCACCATTTATTTAACCATTTACCCATTGAAGGACATTTGGGTAGGTTTTAGTTTTTCGACTATTATGAATAAAGCTGTTATGAACATTTGTGCACAAGTTTCTACATGAAAATAAGTTTCATTTCTCTGGGATAAATGCTCAAGAATGCAATTGCTGGGTTGTATGGTAAGTCTATTTTAATGAAACTACAAAACTGTTTTCCAGAGTGGCCATGCCATTTCATATTCCTACCAGCAATGGATGAGTTTTTCCCACATCCTTACCAGTATTTGAATTTATCACTATTTTTAAAATTTTAGTCATTCTAATACGTGAGTAGTGACATATGACTTGGTTTTAACTTGCATTTCTCTAATGATTAATGAAATTGAACATCTTGCATATGCTTATTTGCCATCTGTCCGTCCTCTTTGGTAAAGTGTCTATGTATCTTTTATCTATGTTCTGACTGGATTGTTGTTTTTTTAAATATTGAATTTTGAGAGTTATTATAGTTATTATTATACAAGCCCTCTTTTGAATATGTGATTTGCAAAATATTTTCTCCCAGTCTGTAATTTGTCTTTTTGTCATCTTAATGGGTTCTTCCACAGAGCAAAGTATACTTAATTTTCATGACATCCAATTTATCAATGATTAAACTATTCTCTATCTTGACTTTATCAATGGTCAGTATTCTGGTTGTGATATTGTGCTATAGCTTTTGCATGTGCTATCACTGGGGGGACTGGGTAAGTGGCACATGGGATTTCTGTATTACTCATATACATGCAAATCTAGAATTATCTCAATATAAAAAATTGAAAGGAAAATATCAATATGTCCAAATATAAATTCATTATTAAACTGGTTCCAGTTCATCTCAGTTTGAGGAACCACCATTCTTCCAGACAGCCAAGTGAGAAACCTGGCAGTCATCCTTTAAATATTTTATATAGAACATATCCTATAATTTTAATCCTTTTAAATGTGTTAATATCATCTATCTTGGTGGCTATTTTAGAGGTATTTGAAATTAATGTGTATTTTGCTGCTGTTGGGAGGAGCGTTCTATAATCCTGTTGGTTGATATTTATGATTTCCTGTTCTAGTTCTATCAATTGCTGAGAGGAGGGTGTTGAAATCCTCAGTTTTAATTGTGAATTTGTCTATTTCTCTTTTCAGTGCTTATTGGTTTTTATTTCATGTATTTTAAAGCTCTGGTGTTTGGTGCATGCACATTTAGGATTGCTATACTTGGTGGAGTATCCTTTTACTATCACATAATGTCCCTCTTTGTCTCTAGTAGTTTTCTTTCTCTGAAGTCGACTTTATATAATAATATTGTCACTACTGCTTTTTAAAATTTGTTGCATTTGTCACTTTGTATCCTTACTTTCTACTTACATATGTACACTTGTAGACAACATATGGTTGGGTCATGTGGGTTTTTTTATCCACTCTGCCAGTCTGTCTTCTTTAATTGGTCCCTTTATCTTCCTCACTTAAAATAATACAATTATTTTACATATTTCCTTTATACACATTGAGCACCACATCAGATGGTGGTGTAACTTTTGCTTAAACCAGAAAAATATGAGTAAAGAAACTCAAGAAGTGAAGAATTATCTATTATGTTTACTACTATTCTTACCTATTGTTTGGTTTCTTTTTCACCCATTTCCGAAAGTGTCAGGCTTCAATTTTTTTCTGTTTGAAGTGCTTCCTTTAGGCATTCTTTGAGGCTAAGGATTTGTTAGTTTCCCTTCCTCTGAGAATGTCTTTATTTCCACTTCATTCCTGAAGGATAATTTCATCACATAGAGGATTCAAAGTTGACATTTCTTTGCTTTCAGCACTTGACAAATGTGTCACTTTTTCTGGCCTTCAGTTTAGAACTTGAATTAGCATTCTTTCTTAGTTGTTTCTTCCTGTTCTTGAGTTTTTTTTCATAGTCTTTCATTTTCAAATTAATTATGATGTGTCTTGGTATGAATTTCTTTGAGGTTATCTTATTTGGAGCTTACCTGCTTCTTGAATCTGTAGGTTTTTTCACCAAACTTGGGGGCTTTAGCCATTATTTCTTTGGATATTTTTTCAGTCCCATACTTTACCCTCTCCTGGGACTCTGTTGATAAAAATATTAGTTCTTTTGTTATTGTCCCATGGGTCCCCGCTTTATTTTCAGTCTGTTGTTCAGATTGAGTAAATTTTACTGATCTGTCAAGTACCCTAATTTGAACTTCTGGCATTTCTACTCTTCTATTGAGGACATACAGGGTTTTTTTATTTTACAATAGATTTTAATTTCTTTAATTTTCATAACTTCTATGTTCTTGCTAATGTTTTTTATTTCCATCCTTCCAAGAAAATTTCTAACTGGTTGTTTTAGCATTTTATTACAACTGTTTTAAAATCCTTGCCAGATAAATTCCAGCATCTGAATTATATCAGTACTGATATCAATTGTCTTTTTCTTATTGAGATTGGGTTTTCGGGGCTTGAGGTATGATGAATGACTTTCTATTGTATCCTGGAAATTTGGGTTGATATGTTAGGGATCGCTTAATCTTATTTATATTTATTTTAGCAAATAAAGGTTCAGTTAGGTGTAGTGCATAAATTCTTGCTTCCTTTATAGGTTAGTACCAATGACAGTGCAGTTTTCTGAGCCTTTGCAATACTAGTCTGAACCACTTTGTTTTGGGGATGTTGCTAGGGTTCCCACCCAATCTGCTGGTGTCTTCTGTCATATTGAAAGGTGCTCCTCCAGGCTGCATCATGTCCCTGGGCCACCTTTGGGGAGGGTCTCCTTATGCCATTGTGTGAAGGACGGACAACACAGACTTTTTTGCTGCTGCTGTGAAAGAAGTAGGCCACCTGCTGGTGCCCTAGTGTGGAAGTAGGGTTGGAGGCACTCCACAAGGTGTCTAATGGATTTCTTCCCTGTTCTTTGACAGAGAAGATGAGATTTTCTTTCTTTCTTTCCTTTTTCTCTCCTTTTTAATTGTCCCTCCTGTCTGTGCTTGTTGGTGGTTCTGGGTTACAGGCCTCTCCAGAGTCCAGTCTGGGGTAGATGGGAGATGAAAACCCAGAAAATGCACCATATTGTTTTTCCTCAAGCCCTGAGGTCCCTAGTCAGGCCATCATTTTCTTTCCAGCATTCAGAGTCCTTTTAGCATTGTCTTTGGAATAAATTTCCAAGGTATTTAGTTATAGTTAGAGAAGAGAAGGAGGGAAAAGTGATTCTATACCATCTTGTCTGAAACAAGCCTGACTTTTAAAGGAAGCAATGGTTTGAAACTGTAAAGAGCAGGACAAGGTAGAATAAGAAATTGATCTACATTAATTCCAGATAGAGAAATGCTGCCTATTGGGTCTGAACTGTATGATTTAAAAATGGGCTTTGTGTATATATTGGTCTGTAGTTATTAAATAAATTGCCAAGTGCTATCATTTTTTGGATGCATGATCCTGTGATTGGTGGTTGTGACACTGATGCGTGGGTGCAAATTTTGATGGGCCACATATCTTAAACATGTATTTGAAAATGCAACGTAACAAGTGTGATTGGCTAATGTTTAACATAGCTGAGCACTGCCTCTGAAGGATGATGTTTGTGGCTTTCTTAAACTCATCACCTGCAGAGAGTGGAGTGTAGGAGGCAGAGAACATTACCCATCGCTGCAGTGAGGATGGCAAACAGGATTAATATACTTACTAACTCTCCTCAATTGATAGTGGATTCTGTGTCCTGAAAGGTCCAAAAGCAGTGCCTAGATTCAGCAGGAGAATGCTGATTGATTAGAAATGTCTGCCAAGAGTGTAGCAAGAAGTAATTGTAGCACACACACCCCACCTATGTCACATCCCTCATCTAGAACGTCCCCTAGAGCTCACATCCTGTCTGGTTGTAGACACAGAGAGCTAGCTTGCATAAGTTTGAAGGCCCAAGGCCTTCAGGGAAATTTCTGCCTTGGAGCTCAGAACGTGTGTTTAATAGCTGGAATGGGAGTAGGAATTGCATTTACAGATGTTCCACCAATGTTTGTTTTCAACAACACTTTTCTGCTTTTTACAAACAGCAGAAACACTTTACAAATGACTTCTGTCTCCAGGGCCCTCTCCATTCTATCCTCACAGATTTGGTAGCAGACCAAACGACTGTAGACACATCTTGCCTTAGGGGTGGGAACGCTACTTTGACAGGAAATAAAGCAAGCATCATATTTCAATGTTTTGCTTCATAATGTACGTGAAGATAATTACCATTTCATCTGACAATTGTGAAAAAATATTAAGCACCAAAAAATGTCTGTCGTGTAGTATGAAATACAAAAAAAGCCAACCGGTGCTCAACCCTTGTGTTCCTATAGCAGAGGAAAAACCACCCAGATGGGACTTGCAGTGTAATGGTTAGGATCTCCACCAAGGTGGAGATTTTTCACGGGTAATTTGGATTTATGTTTTTTCCCTGAGAGCTGATTTTAGATCCTATATAATACAACTTTATATGTGCCATTCACACTTCGAGGGGCAGTTGCCCATCCCTATCCTGATTCTATGTGAAACAGCTCAAGACTAATTTTACTTGATAAGAATCCAGTACTCCATAAAGTGCAAAGAAATCTTCACCCTTTTGCCAGAAAGTTCGCAAGAATGTCATTCTATTAGATGGACCTACCAGGCTAGTGAGCTAGAAAGTTGCAAAGGTGTTTTTGTGTAACAAGGAAAAGGGCAGTTTCTAAATAGACAGCAAATCTTCTCCCTGACGCTTCACCCTTAACCTAGCCTCCTTTTCTTCTCAAGGGAAAGAGCTTGAACATTTACATGTGCAGGCAGCCGCTTTTCAGTCTTAGAAGTTACAGTCATACTGCAGATTATTATGAATTTTAACTGTGAACACATTCCTCACTTCTAAGTCAGTTAACAGGAGCCTCAATCATGGGACCACAAAAGAATGAAATGGTATAGTGTAGGGGGATTAATGACCATCTCTGGTATTAGGGAGACTTGGGCTCAAATACTATAGTTCTGCCATTTATTTAAAGCTGTGAGAGTTTAAACATGTTATTTATTTATATTTTTAATTTAAAAATTTTTTATTTAAATTAAGTTTCATGTATAGTACATTGGTTCGACATCTATGTAGTTCATAAAACAATCACCCCAATTGCTCCCTCCCTCCCCTGGCCCTCCACCTAGCCATCATATTAATGCTAACTGCATTCCCTATGCCGTGCTCCCCACCCCCATGACCAACTATCAACTACTAATTTGTACTTTTTTAACCCTTCACTCCATTTTCCCAGCCCCCCAACCCTCTGTCCGTCACCAAATTGGACATGTTATTTAAACTTTCTAAGCCTTGTTTTTCTCTTTATATAATGGGGGTGATAAGAAATCTTATGTCATAGGCTTGGAGTATTTGTCAAAGTAATGTACATACAGGTTTTAGCATAGCTCCCGGCACAAAATAAAGACCTATATACATTGGCTATTAATGAGAAATAAAATTCTCTGGTCAGCTAATATAGCTCACTTTGTAAATTCTATAAATGTTTAATTATGCTGTACACCTGAAACTAATATAAAATTTTATATATATGTGTATATATGTATATATACACACATACACGTATATATAGTAGCTCACAAATCCTGTGTGACACTTTTACTCAGAGACAACCCATTAAGCTCACACTTAGAATCTATATAACTTGATTTTCACAGTCAGGACTGATGTATTGTGGCTTAGACACAGTTTTGGTGGGGAGAGCAGGTCATCTGGTTTCTCAGGATCCCTATAATCTAAAGGCAGGGACAGGCAAGAACCAAGGTGGCTATCAGTAATGAGAGGGACAAACGACAGAATGAAATCAAACAAAACAAGGACCCAATTGCAGGAGTCTGAGGGTATTTAAAAAGGAGACAAGCAGCCTTACCTTCCTTAAGAGTCCCTGAAAACAGCTCCATATCACTGAATAATACAGTAACTCATGGTGACAGTAAAGTGTGCCTCAATCTTCCAAAAAAGTTTGTGTACACTCACTATTTAAGAAGTCATAGAAGTAAGTTTCCCACTGCCAAGTAAGCCCTCACCATCAGCGAGGTTAAAGTCAGCACTTTGGTGCTCAAAGACAGAGAAACTTCAGTTGCGTGAAAAAATCCCCTTGGGTAAAACAACTCAACTTCAACAAAGCTGGATAAATGAAGTGTCACCATTTGTCTAAAACCTACTTTCCTGCAAATCGGTACCGTATGAATTCACTACTACTGCTCCCCAAAGACCAGCTACTTAGCTTTGGTACAAAGAATCAGGGTCAACTTGCCTGTGATACTTTAATGAATGACACGTGTTATTTTGTGATATGCCCCCTTTCGACTCATCTTTTCTGCTTCAAAGGGGTTCAGTGAAAATCAACAGACAAACAGGAATTCCCCACAAATACTCTTCTTGATGATGGAGTTTATGGAAAATTCCGCCCCTCTCCACACTTGCAATTCTTTGATGGTAACATGGCCGGACTGGGTGGTCTTCTAGGTCCCCTCCAACCTGGATGTTCTAGGATAGTTACCTGACCCAACTAATAGGTACCCAGTGCGTGTCCTTGTTCAGCTTCTCTAAGAGCATTCTGAGCTGGCTCTGTGCACTATGGAGATCCTCCTTCAGCAGCACAGCGTCCACCAGGTGCCCGTAATGCTGGTCTATGAAGGCGGCGGAAGCGGCCATCTCTTGCTGTTCCTCATCCTGCAAAGAGGCAGTCATGGAGCAAGTGTGTGGTTCTCCCCCCAAATAAGAAACCTACAGCCTGTACCTTGGGCAATGTTCCAATCTCTAGCTTTTAAGTGATGAGCAATGACTATGGCCCATTAATAACTAACTGTGAACATAAGAACGGAGTCTCACGACAATATTCTAGCAGACTTACATAAAAGGTAATGGGCAGTAGACATAAACATTGCTCAGTCATTCATTCACAAAATACCTACTGCGGACCTATTAACTGCAAGCCATGGAAGGAAGTGCTTTGGGGAGGATGCTGATTCTATACCTGTGTGTGTCTGTGTCTGTGTTGATATCACCCTTCCTGTCCAAAGGTACTTCCAAAGAAGTGGCAGTGCTGGGTTGCATGGTAATTCGGTTAAATAATTACAGGAAAGAATGATATAAAGAACTATATAAAAGCAAAGTGAGCATTTCTGAAATTAGCTAGGGGGAAACGAAAGAGAAAAGTAGTTCTAATGCCCTCTGAAGAAGCCTGGTATGAGGAAATGATTCTTTTCATTTCCTCATACCAGGGCCAAACACCAGCAAAAGAGACAAAGCTATTCAAGAAAGTGCTAGGGCGACTCTTATCAAGTTCCCCATTTCCTTAGGGTACCTGACTTCTTTAATCAGATTGCTTTCCTAACACCGAACACTAAGGTATAAAGAGCCTGTGATCCCTCCTTTACCCAACCTGTGCTTTTGCCTTTTCATTCCATTCATTCATGCCTTTAATAAGTAGAATTTCAGGCAGGTGGTTGACTGACAATTAGCCAAATAACTGGTTTTTGGAACTTGCAAAACAAAATTTGTCACTGGCATTCACCAATCTCCCCTTCTACCTCTCTCCAGTCTGTCGTTGCCATCTCTCCTCTGCTTCTAGGGGCTCAGTGTTTTGATGCGGCCATATTTTGAGCTGTTCTCCCCTCCCACAAAGAGACCCACGTTCCAAAACAGTCCCTCCTCCTCTCCCCTCTGTCACCCATCAAAACCTGATTCCTACTTCAGTAGGACATCTGCAGTTTCAGAAGATATGTTCTAAAGGTCTAGGAAACAGTTTTGTATGCTACTACAGAGATGGCAGAGACGTAAGAGAAGGCTGAGATGATTTCTTCTGCTAACTTCTTTCCCCCAGGAGGGAAAAAACTAGATTAAATCGGGAGAAGCTTCCTAATTCTGTATTGTGTCTTGCAGGGCGCTCCTCTCGTACACAAAAGCACTCTGCAGTGTCCCAGCGCTGCCCCTGGATCTTCAACCCTACCTCCCTCATCCCCCTACACACACATCCTGGAGACCCGTCTGCTGCTTCTGAAGTTCCCCCTCCTCCAGGACCCTCACTGCTCATCCTGGAAGCATTTAGCTAATTGAGAAATTACAGAAGGAACATTTTTGCCACTAAATACCTTAATCTTCCCAATAAATATTTGTATCTTGAAAGAACGTAAATAAATCTCTAATGGAGTAAAATGTGTGACATTTGTCTTGTAGCCACAAAGCCCCTGAACCCTTTTCCTGGCCTGTAAAGGTGGAATGTTCAATCACCTGCAGCCTCAAGCAGGAGAGTCACAGACCCGAACGGCACATGGGAACGATTCCCGACATGCTGCCCGTTGCCCCTGTGATGGATTAGTTTACCGAACCTGAACTTGGTTTCAATTAAAAACTACTTGTGTTTGGCTTAGGAGTCCAAGAGATTTGTGTGTTGGTCCCTATTTTCCGGGAGGGTACCTACGTGAGGGAGCGGAAGGTGGGTGGGGAGCCCAGGCAAAGCCACCCCTGTCTGAACTGGGATGCACTTCTGGCTGCCCCACCTCGAGCTTTCTGGTCACTTGACCATCTAAATCTGTCCAATAGGCAAAACGGAAAGATGGCCCTGTGCAAAGGTACAGGCGGCCTCATGTCTCTGTAAGGGGCCCTGTTCAGCCTCTGTTAAAGAAATGATCAACCTTGAACTTACAAGTGGAGCTGCTGTGTCCTCACAAGCCGGGGACATGGGTGGCGTCTTCCTTTTTTCCTGAATTGCAGGCTTTACAAATATAACATAGGGTTTGAACTCTGAGGTCCTCAGTTGTCTCAGTGCCTGAGAAAGAAAGTTCAGGAATATTATATGTTGGAAATCTTTTATTGTGAAACATACTTTTCGAATGCTCAGTAATGGTGTGCTTCATCATAAAACCTCAATGGCAAAGGTCCTGTATATGGTCATAGGACGATGGACTTCAACTGGGCAGACCAACTGCTTATTTCCCACCCTCCACTTGGTCACTGGACTCAGCTGGGCCCTGCAGTCCTACTTGTTGACAAGGGAGGTCCCAAAGCCTCAGCTGGCTCCAAGAGTTGCCATCTCTCTTTGCTCTGACCCTGCAAGCTCTAATTAACCTTCTCACACCCTTCTCCACCTGCCCAGTCCCTGAGGGATGAGCCAGCAGGATTCAATGTGTATGTATTTAGTCACACATCATCAATTTGGACTACCCTGATGCAAAATGTTTGCTATCGCACAGGCCTCCTTATGAGTCAAAAAAGAAAAGGTTTGCTAAGCAAATAAACTAAAAAAAAATCACTTGAACCCCACTGTAAAGACTTTAGGTTTTCCATATGCAAATTGTCCTGTTAATTGGTGCATTTTATCTATAATGAAGGGCCTCTATTAGGAAACATTGACATTCAACTGCTATATGTACAATCTGCAGCTGACAAAAAATATTAACAAAATCACTTTCCAATCAAATTTTGAAATTTAAACTTTTAATTTTGACCACCAGCTCCCAGGATGTCTACCTGAGTGAGAGTTTTCCTTTATAGACATAATGTACTTTGTGGAATCTGTTTCAAGCAAACTGCTATAAAATAAAGCCTCCAGCTTCTAGCATAAAACGAGAGCTCCGTTTCTACAGAGGAATAAAAACATCCCCAGACTGAAGCCAACGCTTAGAAGTGTTTCTCAAAGACAAGGTTAAAAAGATGGCTAAGCCCCTGCCGAGCACGCAGCAGGCGGAGTGTGCAGAACTGGAAATGTTTTTGAAGCACTTGACAGGGTCATGTTTCCTTCTGTTCTTCCCTTTCAAATTGCTCTCCTGACCACCTCCTTCAGTGGTTCCCCAAGCCGCTGGTTTCAGGCAGCCAAGAACCGAGCCCCGGTTTCCACCTGGGCACTGACACCTAATTCTCTGTCACATCACAACTGGCCAGTTGGTGCCACCGTCTACTGCATGGCTTACTCCATGCAGAAGTTCCTATCCCTGGTCTCTGGGCCACCAAGAGGGTTCATGAACTCTCTACAATTACAATGTAGTGTTTGTGTATAGAAGTGCACATTTTGGGGTGCAAAGCTTTCATTAGATGCTTAGAGGAGGTTGCAAGAAAATTTTAATATCCAGTGCTCTAGACTAAAAATTCCGTAGCCTGAGGTCCAATGTTCGGTCAAATAATCCCATCTCCCTATTTTATAAATTCCCTTTACAGGAAATGCCCAGCTGGCCCAGGAACTCACATCCGGCTCTACATCCACCAAACAAACTTTGTTTTTGGCCATCACAGCCTGAATGGCATCCAGGCTAGTCCCATAGAGATTTTCCTTGTATTCACCGTGCTCCAGGAACCTAGAACCAGCAAAGAGAAAAGGCCTTTAGTTCCTGAGCTGGCTTACATTAGAAACATGAATGGACTTCCCACCATGACTTTGCTCCCATTTCCCTCCTTCTCTTCCAGAAGCCCTCCCAGGTCAAGCAGAATACTAGATAGATGCAAAGACACGTAGTTACACAGACGGCCAACTGGCCCATCAAGCAAACGTACTTGTTGTGATGTAAGTCAGCCTCAAACGCTTGCTTAGACACAAAGTGATATTCCACCCCCTCCTTCTCATGGCTCTTCCGGGGCCTGGTGGTATCTTTGAAAGAAAAAACGAGAGCTGAGCAAAGAGATATCACGGCACGGTGAGCAAGCACAGCAGTGAGCCTGTGCCCTCATTCAGAATTCATCACTGATTTGTATATACCAACCACTCTGTTCATCCAGCGCCCTTTCCAGGGCCACCACTGATTCACGCAAATCTTTGATGTAGGAAAAAGGAGGCCTCCCATCTTGCAGGAGAGGGAACTGAAAGGTGCAGAGGTGAAGCACTGTGCCAACGACCCAGAGCCAGCAGGTGGCACAGCCAAAGTCTGAACTCTCTGTCTCATGCCAAGTGCACGCCCTTAGCCATCCTCACAAACTGCCTCACCGATGCTGTGGCTTTTAAAGAATCACTGAGGGGATCCCTGTTATGAGCTTTTATTTTATCCCTCGTCCTAATTGCTTTTCGAGAACATAGGAGGCATAAACACAAATGACCCTGCTGTATGCTTTTAATTCTTTATTCAATTATTTCCCCTTTTGAGAGAAAAGGAGACATGAAGACAGACAGTCCTTTTATGGATGGGATGTGCTTCAGCAAAGCTGGCGCTCACACAACTTTAAAGCACAGAGCGTTTTCCCACTGATGTCCATAATGGAACTGAGATGCATACTTTTGGGGGAAGGCAGGTCCTCCACAGAACAGGAGCATGCATGCAGCAGCCACAGCTTTTTCCGTAGTAAAAGGAAAGATGGGTTCTTAAAGGACAGTGTTTTCTGGCCCTTGAAGGCCACACGTGGGGATGCTGTCTTCTATGTGTGGTGTCTTTGGCCAACCTCTGGCAGAGTTGCTAGCAACACTTCTCTGACCATGTCACTCTCTTGCTTTAAAATTTTATTCCCCTACTGATGACATTCTAAAGATCTTACATATGAGACCCACGTGATCTACTCAGCCTCCCACTCGGCTTTATCACCCCCACATCATCCACACCAACTTCCCCAATCCCTAACACTGCTTCGCTGGGCCACACCTTTGTCCCTTTACACATATTATTCTCTCAGTAGAAAGAATTCTTCCTTCTTTCTCTTCCTGGAAAACTCCTACTTATTCTTCAAATCCCAGTATAAAGGTTACTGCCTCTCAGAGGCTTCCCCTGACTCCTGCAGTTCCTAAAAAAAAGGGATAGTCATCTATCTGTGTGTTATACCTGGAAGCAGGTAATCCTGACCATCCAGGTACCCCAACCCCAGGGGATGGATCTGAGGGTTTCACAGGATCTCCGTGGAGCAACTTCTGCATGTCCCATTTCTATCTATTCTATCAGCCTGGAAGGCCATGGTCCCCTGAAACCTACCAGGCCCGTCACAGGTGTGCTGCCAGAATGGCCGCCCCCTGCCTCCCATCCCTGACACTCTGGAAGACAAACCAACTGGGCTACAGGCCCCAAGGCCCAGGGGAGCAGCTTTGGAGCTGCCCTTCCTCAGAACACTCTGGAAAGGTCCCATTACTGCCACCACAGCACTCCCTCTCGGTGCCACTAGGTGCCCACACTGTATCTTTCTGAGACCAGAGAGACCCAGAGGGGATCCCAGAGAGAAAAGGGACAGCAAGAGGCAGAGGTGGCAGGCAGCAGGTGAGAGGCTGTCGTGTGGCCTCGTTAGTAATGTGACTGGGGCAGGCTGCCTGGGCTTGAACCTTGGCTCCACAGCTTACCAACTGTATGACACTGGGCAAGTTAGTTAGCCTTTCTGAGCCTCAGTGTCTTCCTCTGCCGTCTGGGATGATAATCATCCCTCCCCCTCATGGTTACTGGGAAGGCTGACCGAGTTACCACACATGAGAGCTCTTGGTGTAACTCCGAATACTCTTCATTCTCCTTTTCCTCATCCCATTCAGAACCAGAACCTCCCCGCTACTGGATTTCACATCCTCAGCTGCCTCGAGACTCAGGAGCCACCCTAATGGGCCGGATCTAGCCAGATGGGAGTGCCCAAGGGATACCGCTCACTGGCTCTCTGGCTTCCCTGCCCTGCTCTCTCATCCAGGCAGAGCAGGGGCCGTAGGATTCGGAGCCATTTGGAAAAGGAGACTGGAATGCCCCCACTGCTGGGGGACCCTTGCTGTTGGGTTGATGTTGCCACTTGGCCTGCAGTGTGCTCTAGACTCACCTCCCACGCCAGGCAGGAACCTAGTAAGTCCTCTAGCTTCTGCCTCAGAGGGTCCTAGTGGGTCTCTCCCATCATGCCTAGGTCCCATGATCTGTCTATAGCTGGCAGTGCCTGGCGGTTCCTCAGACCCAAAAGATGAGGATGAATGTGGGGAGTCAAGTCCTCACGAAATATTCGTGTGTGGGCACGCACATACGCCACCTCCCCGCCACTGACGCGTGGGCCCTCTTACGTGGAACAGCAACACCAAAGTGCTGTGGGTTCTCTGCCACCACCTTCTGCTTCAGCTCGTGCAGTCGGGCTCCCAGAGACCCTGGGAAACAAAGGGAAGGCTGACCAGGGACCCTGCTGAGCTCCCTGCCCACTCCTGCAAGGAGGAAACCAGTGTGCTCTCTGGAGACGCAGGAGGTCACCTACCAATCAGAACCACCAGGCGGGGCCGCTCGCCTGGCTGATGCTGGTACCTGGTCACCTCCTCATAGGTCAGCAGCTCCAGAGACTCGGCGACTGTGGACACCTTTCCTTCCTGCGGGCTTCCCATTCTCTCCCTTCGGCCCAGCCGGAAGCTCCTCCGAAGACCAGCTTTGGGGGAAGGGCAGGGGGTATCATGGCATTTGTCCCAGTAAAGACTTTCTCCTCCTGGCCAGATCTGGAGGTAGGACTGAGACCCCCTGGTCTCTCCCAACTGCTACAGGAAGATGGTCGAGACACACAGTAATATGATAAAAAGGATGACCACTTGGCATCCAAAATTAGGGTTCAAGGTCACTGCTTTACTTGGCACATGACTGACCTTGGGCAAATCATCACTTTTCTGAGGCTCAATTCCCTGATCGGTGAAATGGGAATACAAATCTACAATGTGCGGACTGGATCCTGGATCAAGAAAAAATGCTCTAAAAGGCTTTGTTGGAACAACTGGCAAAACTTCAATATAAACAATATATTGGATAATAGAATTGTACGTACGTTAAATTATAGGAATTGGTAATTGCCCAGGGTTATATAAATTCTCTAATTGTCCTTAGAGAATACATGCTGAGGTATTTAAGGGCGAAGGGACATAATGTCGGCAATTAACTCTCACTCGACTCAGGAAAAAAAGTATGCAGAGAAAGGGAAGGGATGATAAAACAAACACGGCACAGCATTAACGACTGGTGAACCTGGGTGTGGATGGAGTACATGAGAGTTCCATACCATTCCTACAGCTCTTTGGTGTCAAATCACTTCAGAATCAAAAGTTGCCTATCTCTAAGGGCTTTGTAAAGACTGACCAAAATAGAAGAAGTGAAGGCACATTGGAGACTAGTAGGTAAAAGGCTCCGTTACTGTACGGTGGTGGTGTAGAGTCGAGATCATAATGATAAAAGTGGTATTAATGTAGGAGTCCGGTTATCTTTTCCCGCCAGGACTGCTCCCAGTAGCTGGGTGAATATTGGGGTGGGACATCCCCAAGGTCTGGGCAGGTCAGCTCTTCCTCTGCTGACAGAGATGGTGGGAAAATGTAGGTCCCACAGCCTCAACTGCTCCTGAAAGGTTGCGGGCACTCAGATCACTGTGCTTTTGTCTCTCCCTGACCCATCGTGGGCTGAGCATGGGTGGGAGAGTGTTGGGGGAAGCAACCCCTCTACTTACCCACGTGATGCCCTTTGAAGTACCCCTCGCAGTCACAAGTCTCTGGGAACCAAACAGAGAGGGAGACCAGTGAGCCATGCTGGACACACAGGCCAACCCAGAGGTACCCGGTCCCTGGATGGCTGGGCAGAGCCCTCTGGGGTGCTGTCTCAGGGCACTCGGAAGAAATGCCATGGCCGGGCCACCCCAGAAAAACAAGTTCTTCTGTTCAGCCTAACTCTCCATGCATAGGCCCCAAGTAGCCTTTCTAGGCCCTGGCAGGGGTTCTGGGCGAGCAGGCCCCGTCCCAGCCCCTCTGACTGAGATCACCGTGAACAAGGAAGGAAGACTCACTCACCCTGCCCCGCCCCCATCCTGTCACTTGCCCAGTCACAATCAGCCCAGCCAGAGTCTGGGAAAGGCTGGGGCTGGTGTGCCAGGCGGGCAGGGAGAGGCTCCATCCCCACCAGCTCTGCAGCCTCAGGGAAAAGGCCTGTCAGCTGGCAGAGCAGCGGGGGATGTACAAAGAGCCAAAGGGGCACAGCTCCCCCAGACTGGGGTGGGCCGGGGGTTGGCCAGCGCCTCCAGCCACAGACATTCCACAGAAAAAGGGCATTGGTCGTGTGCGTGGGGGACAAATACCAGGCCTACCTTTGTCACAAGGCTGATCATCTGCGGTTTGCACAAAAGACAGATGGAACAGTGTTAGCGGAGGGGAACCGGGAGGCCCTGCGGCTGAGAGACAGCCATGGCCTCGTGTGCCTGAGGAGCCCTCCATCTGTCCCCTTTCCCTCCTCCAACGCACATGTGATCTGAGCTGCGGTGCATTGTTAAGCCACGACTTGCTCTAATTAATCTTCCTGCCCGTGTCTCATTAGCGGGCCAAAGAAAGCCCGCTCATCACTGGTGTAAGCAGCCTCAAGGCCAGTTTACTCAGTTAGCAGCCCTTCCGACTGAGAGCAAGTCCAGAAGGGTGGCCGTGGCAGTGGCCACCAAGCCAGGGGAGCAGCTCGCTCTGAGGCGCCTGCAGTGGGAACGCTTCCTCTCCATTCTCTAACTCAGGGTCTCTGGTCACAGGCCCTCTGAAAACCTGACCCAGACCTCACTTCCTTGACGTCATGAGGAGATGCCGGACTCTACGACTTTACAGGGCTGTTGTGATGAGGAGGAGGCAAGAAGGTGGACGGGTGTGTTTTCTAAACGGTAAAGTTGTCGGAAAATGTGGGGATACGCAGTTAAATCTGAATCTCAGAAAAACAATGAATCCGTGTGTAGTGTGGGTATATCCCATGGAATATTTGGGGGATACTTACGCTAAAAAATTATGTGTTTATCTAAAATTCAAATTTAACTGGGCATCCTTTATTTTTATTTGCCAAATTCAGCCCCTAACACAGAGGCACAAGATCACTCATAGCCGGCTCCGTTCCCTCCCAAAAATAGAGGTTCCTAAATTGACAGGATCAGAGAGTCCCTCAGGAATATAATGATGCTGTGGACCATCTCCCAGACAGACAGACGGACAGGCACATGCACACTTACACGTAGAGGTTTGCACACAATTTTGGGAGTGGTGTTAACCTGTCCCCCAGTGTCCACAGACTCCAAATACAGAAGCTCTTCTCCAGGGAGTAGCTCTCCCACCCCACCCCCACTTCCCCTCATCCCTCTCCCACCCCCTCCTTCCTCTGGAGGCCTGGGAGCTCAGAGGAATACCTTGGTGCCCCCTCCAGCCCGGTGCCTGCTTCTTCTTGGCACTAAATCTCCGAGTCCTAATCCCAGCCCCTCCCTAGAGTGCCAACCCTGCCAATCTACTCACAGCGGGGCTTCCTGAGGCTCTGGGGGCTTGGCAGGGTGCCTGTGGCTCTCCAGTAGCTTAGGCGCCTGTGGGGACACAGGGGATGGACAGTCCAGGGAACCAGTTAGAGGGGAATCTTACAGAAAACTCAGAAAAAAGGAGGCCTGCCTCCTACAGGTGGGCACAGCCTGGGCCTCTGAGAGCCTCCCGCTGAGTTCCGGTAAACAGGGACACTTTCATGAGGTTCATGAGGAGGAAGAAACTGAGTCTCCTGCCCTGGGAGAAGCTCGCCCAGGCCAAGACGGTCACACACAGTCAGCGGTGGGTTGTAACTTCCTGTGACTGATTCTCTAGGAATCACGCCCCTTCTCCACTCTCACCTGGCCTTCCCATCCCTAAGGAAGCTGAAGAATAGTAGAACAACTCTCAGGAGAGGCTGAAGGTGAAACTGACCTTGATTTAACATCCTCTTCTCCCCTGACAGAGAGCTCAGCCTGACACATTAGCCAGCATGGCAGTCAGTGGGCAGGCAGCCCCCCAGGCCTCACCTCTGACCTGAGAAGAATGCCCAGGGCTCTTGGAGGTGTCCAGATTTCTACATTTAAACACAGCCAAAGAGCCTTTCCCCAAGACCTTGAAACCAAAGATGCAGGTAGATCTGGGGCTCCCCCCTAAGGAAACAGAGTGGAGGGTCTCAAGCTTCAAGCTTCAGCACCTCAGAACCACCTGGAACATCTGCGAGAACACAGAGCTCAGAGTCCACCCCTGGAGTTACTGATGGAGCACATCTGGGGCATTGCCTAGAGATGTGCATTTCTAACAGGTTCTCAGGGTATGCTGCCCCCGCCCTTGGGGACCACACCATGAGGGCCACTGAAACGGACAAACCCTGAGTCTGTCGTTGCCACATTCCACACCCCGGAAAATGGAAGAGGCCTACAAACCTCGGGGGAGGCGAAGCAGTCATAACTGCCACCTGTTCTGACCCAGAATTTACACTTCTGGAAACCCATCCTGAGGAAATCGTTTGAAATGTGAGGAAGAGTCTGTGTGCGAAATAATAATTACAGCCTTGTAGTGCTGAAACTCCAGGGACTGGAAAGTAGGGAAGGAGCGAAGTCACTTAGGTGTGTGTGACTCCCCCTGAGAAGCCTGCCCTGCACACCCGGCCAGGGCCTGTCCTCTTACTCTGACCTGACAGAGAGTACCATCTCCTCCTCCCCCACACCCATCACATTTATATAAAATGCTCATTTCAACCATGCATGACTTTCCATGATGTAGCCACTAAAATCACACAATAAAGAATAGGGAATAATATGAGAAATGCTAATGTCAAAATAGTAAGTCAAAAAAAAAAAAGCAAGACCTCATATTCTATAAGGAACGCTCACATGAAAAACATGGGAAGGAAATAAATTATGGTGTTTGGATAACAGTGAGACTTTGGGTGATTTTCTTTTCCTTGGCTTCTGTATTTTTATGTTTTATCTGTCAACTTTCGCTAAGCATGTATTATAAAATATGCATTAATTTAATAACATAGATTTCCATATATTTATTTACGTCTCAAACAGTCGTCACCACTGGTTATGGGTCAAGAAGAACAAACACAAGTGCGACTGGTACTTACCTCAGAGAACAACACACAGTGCGCCCCTCTGGCTGTGATGACCCGAACGTGGGGATCTGTTGTGTACCTATACCTCTGGCTGCTCCAGAGCCATCCCCTAACAACACGCCCCAGACCCACCTTTCTTGGAACTGCTTGGAGGGAATAAGGCCAGCTCGAAGGTTGGTGTCCCCCACTCGCTTGGCCTGCCACCATGTGGGGTCATCCTGGCTCACCACCTCCAGGATCTGCCTGCGCTGGAAGGGCAGGCCCGCCTCCTGGCAGGGGATGGCCCGGTCCTCCCGCGGGTTGTAGTGGAAGAGGGCCCGCATGAACACCTGTAAGGAGGGGCTCTGGTGAGGTGGCCCTTTGTCATGGAGGCATAGATGTGTCTATGCCGCAGGGAAGGACAAATGACAACCACCGTTCACGATTAGGAAGAACAAGCAGCCTGGAGAACAGAAAGCGAATCAGAAAAGCACTGCTCATGTCTTCTTATTGTTCTTTAACCATTGTGGATGTTATAGTCAGGAAATCCTGCAAGCATCAAAATCCTGCGAGAACCAGAAGATTAATAGATGGGTCCTGTGTCTGAATTTCCCTTCCAACCTAAATATTCCCTTGGTCACCTGTCTGCCATCCTTAGCACACACAAAACAACAATTAGTCCCGGGAACAAAACCCTGCCCTCTACCCTGAAGTCACTCCCTCTGGAGAAGATGGTGGGAAGCATTTTCTCACACTTTCTTGTTCTCGCCTACAATTCAGTAGCATGGATTTAGTTATTTCTATTTGGACCCAATGACTTGAATAGGAAACAGAAGGAAAAAAAAAAAAATGACCAGAGGGCTTCCTTAGATCCGAATCATATTCCTTTATGTGCCAAACAGACAAGTTTCAGTCAACAGTAATGACTTTCTAGCCAGAGGTTGTGAGGACAGATACCCTCATCTGGCCACAGATGTTAGCAGGGTCCCAGCCACTCATAATCTCAAAAGGCCAGCTCAGACTATGCTCTGACCTCGAAAGAAATATTTAGGAGAAATGGGCTAAGGCACAGAGACCCATTTCGTCTTCTAGGAAAACCAAGTTCTCTCACTATGGCAAGTTAAAACCTTCAGCAGCTGCATAGGGGGACTTGTCCCAGGAAGAACAACCTCATCAGGTAAGAAAGAGTCGTCTCTCTATTGTGTGTGCCCTGGGATTCCATGGAAGAGGCAAATGAGAAACAAGCCATAAAGACTTTATTCTTCATTGCCGTGTAAAAAAAACAAAAAAATGACATCAGAGACATTGTCCAATGTTCATCCTCATTCACCCAAATATTTACTGACATCTTCTGTGTGCCAGGTACTAGAATGTCCCCTTTGTCGGGAGTTCAGGACTGAGAGGTGGGGGCTCGGGATCAGCTCTCTTGAAACTCCTTCCAGTCACTGGTGAAAAGTACGAAATTCATTACGTTCTCCTTTCTGCCTTGGCTGCCAGGAAGTTCATCTCCAACTTCATTTGCAATCAGATAATGCCGCTTCTGTCCTCTCTACCGCCACATCAGCTCAGGTCTTAACCACCCCTCGCCTGGTCTCCCTGCCTCTGGTCTCCACCCACTCCACCCTCCTCCACATGGCTACCAGGGAGCTTTCGAAAACACTCATAGGGGGGCATCACTCCCCTCTTTACAAACAAAACAAAGACAAAAAATAAACAACCAGCCTTCGAGCCCAGCTCTCACGCACCTCCCCAGCACAAACTCCCCCTGGACCCCACCACGTGGCTCTTGCACACCAAGCCCCAAACACACCCTCCTCCATTCCTTTGACCTTCCGTATACGCAGACCCCTCTGCCTGGACTTCTCTCCACCTCTCCTTCACCAGGGACACCTACTCACCTTCACCTTCCTCAAGCCTCATTTCCTCATGCCTACGAGGCGACACCTTCTACGGTGCCTGTGACTCTGTACAGACTCTTTCCATAGCACTTATCACATGGCAACAGAAGGCTTGCTCCCCTTTGGAACTAGGAATCCTCGAAGCTCCAATCAGCCCTGTCCCCAGCATCCAGCAGAGCGCCGGGCACAGAGGAGGGGCCCAAAGAAGGTAGGCTCCGCAAAGAGTTAAACAAATGGCAGTTACTTAATTGGTCCCAGAGCCAGCACATTTGGTACCTTCTCCTCCTCTTCAAGGCCCCAATTTTCTATTTTAATTAAAACAAGCTTGGCCTTTTATTAGTAAGCTACGCCAAACCCTGGCAGGGTACGAATACATGACTCACTTTGTGACTGAATTACAATCTATCTAATGAGCATGCGTTCCAAGGACCAGTTTCAAAGGCTGGGTGCAGCCCTCCCCCCACCCCATACCTTGCTCTCCTTTAAACGGTCCTCCTCCTGGGTGGCTGGGATGATTTTCAGGGTGATGGATCCCTGGGACTGCGCCTGAAAGGAGAGAGCACAGGTTTATCGTCTCTCAGGTCTAGTGTTCCTTGAGTTCCCGTCTTACTTCCCAGGTCTGAAAATTCATGTTCAGAGGAAAGTCAGACTCGCTGCCTCCCCTGTGACACCTGCCCCCAGCCACCCCGCTCCTATAATGGCACCAGTCGAATTAACTAAAGCAAAAGTCAAATACCAAGCAGCTGCATGTGCATGGAACAAAGGGACAGAAGATTTTTTAAATGAGAACCTGAAGACAACGCATGCATTGAATTCCAGCTCTCCATCACTCCTGACCCCTAGTACCCCAAAGGGCCGCCCTTCCTTTTCTTGGGTTATTTTAATAACCTAGTCTGGTTTTCTTTTCTTTCTTCCTGCCTGACTTGGGTCTGGTTCCCAGTCAGTACTTCCCTTTTTGCTTCCATCTTTCCGAATGGGCTCTCCAGTCACAGGCCACTCCTATTTCTCAGGAGTTCCCCTTCCCTCTGCCCCTTCCCTGTCCCCAAACCATCAGAAGTTAGCAAAGAGTATCATGCCAGGGGAGGATGCTAAAGATAAAGAGGATAAAGCTATGGCTGGGGCTCTTTACAATTTTAGTTCTGCCTTGAACTCCCAGAATGGACTCTGGGGGCCGTTTTCATCCCAGCACAGATGTGAAGTGCTGTATCCCTTTCCAGATGTTTACATCGTAATGATTACCACACATTGGATGAGATATCATCCCTGTCCCTACTTTCCAGGAAAGGAAACTAAAACTCAGAATGATTTGATGACTTGCCCAAGCCAGAGGCAGGATTCAAACCTAGGATTGGCTGATCCCAAAACCCTAGCTTTGGGTCTTCCCTGTGCTGCAACCACTTATTCCATATTCCTTAGCCTTTTGGAAGAGGGGACCCTTCTGAGGTCCTCAGGAAAGGGAGCCAGGGTTCAGGGGGAGTGGCTGTGCTGAAGAAAGGGTCTGTAAGAGGCAGATAGACTGCCCACCCCCTCGCCCCACACCCCAGGCACACTGTAAGGTCACTTTGCCTGAGGCCTTTCCATGAAAACAGGGAGCCTGAGTCAGATCTGCCCTGGCCCTGGGAAGCACCCGGCTTGGGCCTCCAAAGCACCCTCAGCGCGCATGCAGCACGGACCAGAATCTGGCTGATCTCGTCGGGCCGCTTGTGCAGGACGGCGACCCCGTTCACCTCTCGAAGCTCGTCTCCAACATGGACCAGGCCTAGGAGACACAGATGCTGATCATCAGCCCAGGAAGCGGGCCTTGGCCCCCAGAGCTCGGAGCTCTGGGCACCACTGGGGCCCACCCACGGAACCACTGCAGGGCAGATTCAAGTTGTAGAGACAGGGGCTGGGACTGGGATAAACGGATCACCCACCACGTACTGGGCGCCTCACTGGGCAACACAGTCTCAACCACCCGGTAAAATCCCTGGTTCACACCTGGCAGCTGAGATCCTGAAAAATGATGCAGCTCGCACAAGGTCACAGTGCCAAGAAATAGTGGAGCCTGGGTTCAAACAGTTATTTGGACATAGAAAGCCTATGTTCTTTCTGCTGTAACCTCTGCTTCTTTAAAAATATCTCACTTTCTTCCTTTTCTGGGTTTACAGGAACACTCTAAGAATGTCCTTCTCAAATCTTAACAAGGACACTTAAGGACACCAGGGAAGATGTCAAGAGTGTTAAACACACCTGTCTCTTGGCCTCCATTTTAATGACATGCGTTTCTGAACATTGGACCCTATTTGCTTCTGAAAGTGGACACCCAGGAGGTATGTGGAATCTGGGGCCCACCCAAGACCTGCCGAATCAGAATCTGCCTTTTGACCTTCCCCAAGTGAGAATGTAAGAAGTCAGTCTGTCTACAATTGGAAGAGGACTCTCACCCGACCATACCCATAACACTGTAAAATTACCATTTTTACTCTGTAATTCAAAAATAATCTGTGATGAGATGGAAGAAAAAAAAAAAGAATCTGCCTTTTAACAAGATGCTTGGAGGCGGGGTGGTTCGTGTGCTTGCTCATACTTGAGAAGCTCTGGTCTGGGATCCTACACAACAGTGACCCCCAGACTTTTGGAGCAACACCCCCACGCCAGAAGGATTGCCTCCCGACTCAGGAATTCATCCTCACACCAGTGATTTACAACCTGTCTTCCACCCAAACAAACCAAGGACATGAACACCCTCCCCTCAGTAACAGCGACACCTGGGAGGTGAGGAAGGGGGGCTCCACCCCCCAGTCAGAGGCTACCCGCCAAGCCCACGCTGTATGCTTAACTACCACAGTCCTCAGGCTAAGCCAACACATGAGCCCTTCTGCTCTCCCCCAAAGTACTTCATGCACGAGAGATTTTCAGACAATTAAAATTTCTACCAGGCTTGGAAAAGGGAATTCCAGCCCCGCTCCCCTACTCCCAGCACATCCTAAACAGGTGACCGGATAAGAGGGGAAATGGAGACTCATGGCCAAATGGGGGAAGGCTGGGGGACAACGGCCATCACCTTGGCCAGGCCAACACTGATGCTACTCACCACTGCGGTCTGCTGCGCCCCCTCGCATGATCCTGGCCACCACGACAGCCCCTGAGTGCTCATCCCGCCGGATGGTGGCACCCTGCATCAGAGACAGAGCAGGCCAGCTCCTCAGAAGCACCTCCAAACCTAGACCCTGACTCTGAATTCGACAGAGCCTCCCCAGTCTTCCCTCTGCCACCACAGAGGGCAGATCGGTGGGGACCGTTCCAATACTGAGGACGCAATAAAGCCGACATCTGGCATTAATATAACACAGCACTTTACAGTTTAGACAAAGCCCAATAATGCTGTGACAGTCTCATTTTAGAGAGAAGGACTGGAACTCAAGAGAAGGTAAGCACCCTCAAGGTCACCCAGCTGGTAAGGAGTAAAGCTTTTTGTGATGCAGAATCCAGCACTTTATCACATCACAGCCCTTGCCTCTTGCAAAGACATTTAATAATGAGAATATGTGCCAGCAAATTCCCATCCTGCCTCTAACCAATTGCAGGTTTACCAGGCCTTCTGTTGCAGAGAGGAACCAAATATGCCCTAGCCAGAGCTTCGGGACCAGGGCTGGGCCCATAAAGCACAGCAGAGAGGATGTCCAGGATGAGAAAGGTGCTAACGAGGCCTCAATCGCAGGCTCCACACAGGCCGGACTGTGGCGAGTCTGGCAGGCAGTCAGGTGAAGAGTGAAGGATAGCCCTGAGTGTGAGGTGAAGAGTGGAGTTGGATAGCCCTGGGTGTGAACCACTCCATCATTTGCTAAAAGCATGCGGCCTTAGCAAGGAAGCCCCTTATCCTTCCTCTCAGAGTCTGTTTCCTCTGGGATAGCATTTAACTCATGGGATGGTGCAAGGATTACATTAGATGATACATGCAGGGCACTTAGCACACAGTAAGTGCTCAAGAATTGCTAACCATTTATTACTGGCTGCAGCTGCGAGCACGCTGGCACACCCACCTTGTTTATAGCATCTATCTGAAGTGCATCAGGTAAATACTGCTGGAAAGAAAGGCCATCAGCTGAGCACCCTGTGGCTTCTTGACCCCCAGACCTAGCTTTCCAGCATCTGTATCTAACCTTTCCTCTTTCGCCCATCTCAGGAGAGGGGGTCCTCCTGTCTAGGCTGGTCCATCAATCCCTCCCACCCTCTGCTACGTTCTCAATACCCCTTCTCTACCGGCTCTTTCTCTTGGTGCTAATAATATCATCAGGTCTTTCCCATCATTAGGAAGCATGCGCTCCCAGCAGCAGCAGCCAGTCTCTGTTCCTTTGGAGCAAAGCTTCCTAAAGAAGCAGTGTGCATCTGCTCTCTCTGCTTCCTGCCCTCCAAGTCACTCACCCCCACACCCTCAATGCACCAGCAATGAACGAATGACCCGCCAGCAACCACCCTCAGTCTTCCCTCCTCTCATCTCCCTCCTGTCTAACTCTGGTGCTCGTCCTCCCTCTGGAATTCTCTCTTAGCTCGGGCCCTAGTGACACCTCTCCAGTTCTCAATGACAAATCTTTGCTGAATCCTCCTCTAACTGCCTTTAAATGTTGATTAAAGGGCTAGGGTGTGGCCTCCACCCTTTTCTTGTCTCGCTGTGTATACTTTACCCAGGTGGTCTCGACCTCTTAGGTGTGATTTTAACCCCTCCTAGATATTGGCAGCTGCCAAACTTGTATCTCTGGTCACATAATAATCTCTTCCACTGCTTAGACACCCCGATTTGCAATCACCCTGGTCTCTTGAAGTCAACAGGCCCTAAGCTCCTCTTTATCCCCTACCCTGAATCATGGCCACAACATCCTCTTAGTCATCCCAACTAGATATCTGGGCATTATCCTAGGTGCCTCTCCAGACTCCTACCCAAACCAGGGTAGTCACAAAGTAACACTAATTTTATTCCTCAAATATTTCTTGGATTCCTCTTCCCTATTCCCACAGGCCTAGGTTAAGCCTTGTTTCTGAACATATATCTGACTCCCACCTTCAAATTGGTTTTCTGCTTCTGACCTCCCCCTCAAGGCTACTTGGTAGCCAGGGTGATCTTTCTAAACTACAAATCTGGCCATGCCATTTCTTATGAAAACTTTCAATGGCTCCCCACTGCCTTTGGGGCATAGTTATGGACGGACAATCAGGTTCTTTATGATCTGCCACTGACCTGGCCTCACCTCTGTCACTCCTTATCTCAAACTTGGCATTCCATGTCCATACCAGGCAGCTCAGAGTTCCCGGAAGATACCCTGTTGCTTACTTTACCATGGCTTTGCTTGTGTAGTCTACTGCGTGGAATGCCCTCCCTCTTCCTTTTCCTTTTGGAAAACTCCTGCCCCTTCTTTTGGCATTCAGCATGGGCATCACCTCTCCTCTCCTGGAAAACTCCCAGTCACTACCTCCTGTGAACTGCAAGAGGGTAAGGACTAAGTCTTAGTCATCTCTGAACTCCCTGCACCCAACAGGGTGCTAGGTACACAGGAAGGTGCACAATGTGTTTGCTGAGTCGATGGATGACTGCCCAGTTTGGAAGGTAAGGAAATAAGGCAGAAGAGAGGTCTTGGTCTATTTGTAGAAGTGGCTCATCTGAAGTCATCTGATGAAAGTTGAAAATAAAGGGTGCCGGCTTTAGTATTCTAGGGTAAGGCCACAGAACAGTACTTGTTCATGGCCTGTTAGGAAACAGGCCACACAGCAGGAGGTGAGAGAGTGAAGCTTCATCTGTATTTGCAGCCGCTCCCAGCACTAGCATCACCACCCCAGCTCCACCTCAGATCATCAGGCTTTAGATTCTCATAGGAGCACGGGCCCCTGGTGCCAGTGGTCCCTGGCGACCGCTTCTCTAGGCCAAGCACTCTGGACTTCCCCTACTTCTCTCCATCTAATAAACAATCCTGTCTCTGCCTGGTAAATCAGTGCTGAACCAGGACCAAAATGATAACCATCTGTTAGCTGAGAAGAATGGCTGCTGTCCTGTGCTTCCTCAGTAGTCAGAGCAGGGACTGGCAAACTTTTTCTGTAAAGGGCCAAATGTAAATATTATTGGCTTTGTGGGCCACAGGGTCTCCTTAGCAACGACTGAACTCTGCCATTGCAATGTAAAGGCAGCCACAGACAGTATCTAAATGAAATAGATGGCCATGCACCAGTAAAACCTTATTTATGAAAACTGGCAGTGGGCTGGGTTTGGCCCTTGGGCGGTAGTTTGCCAACCTTTGGCTCAGAGCATGAGGATCAGGGCTTCCCCATATAGCTGTACAGGTTATTTACTGCACAATGGAGCTTGGCTACAGCTGAGGAAGCCTGCAACCACCGAGAGAAAGGAGTACCCTGCACACAAAAGTGTTGCAGGAACTAGTGACAGCCCTGACAAAGCTGCCATCACTCACACTGAAGACTTCAGGGTCCCTCCCCAGTTTTCGGGGTAGAATAAGGAGTGGGTGGGGAGGATATGTAAGTGCCACATACCAGGGGTTCCTTGTTCTTCACCAGGCGGACAATCTTCACTGATTCTTCATCAAAATCCTCATCAATATTATCAGGCAGAGGGGGAAGCACAGGGTCGAAATTCTTCTGGGCAACTGTGTCATGCACCACGAGCATGGCCTTTCAGGAAAGCAAGAGAAATGAAAAGCTGGCCCAGAGCTCACAGGGGTCAGGGTGTCCTGACTGGTCAGTGGTCTGGGAAGTCTCGGATTTCATGTCAGAGACAACCACCCTACATACTGGCACTGAGGATCTCTCACTCAGAAATCTCCTTTCCTGTCTCATGACCAAGCGTTCCCTCCTGCCCCCATCCCAGGAGACACAAGCTGTGTGGGTGGGCAGGGACTGCAGCGTGACTACCCTGAGGTGGGGGGTGGACAGTAGCTGGAGAAGCTCCCTCTCGTCGCTGTGTACAGAGGCGGCCTGCAGCTCCTCCATCACCTGTAGGGGAATAAGACGAGGTCGTGTGTGCTTTGAGGCCACTGGGAGTCACTGTGGAAAACCCGGCTCCTGTGGCCTCAGACCTAAGGGCCCTCCCAGCAACTACTACAGCACCTAGGGGTACATTGGACCCTCAGCCACCCCAGGACTGATGCTCCCAGGGAAATCACACCAAGGATCAGAGGAGCTTAAGCAGCACTACAATGTAATCTTAATGGGCCCTAACTTATAAAGCCCTTATTGGGTGTCATTTGCTTTATGTGGACCTTCTCACTTAACTCTCACAATGAACTAGATATAGTGAGTACTATTATTTTGCCATTTTACAGATGAGAATTAAATGAGAAGGATTTAATATCTTGCCCAAGGTCACAAAGCTGAAGTGAGTGGCCCAGCCAGGACTTGAACCTGGGGTTATCTGGCTCCATTATCTGGGCCTTCATCACAGTACTATTTTATAAAGAAAATGGGGGCTCAGAGAGGTTGAGTGACTTGTTTAAGGTCACAGAGCTTGTAGTAGAGGTATAGTGTTGAGCCTGGGAGTGTGGCAACCTAACATACCCCTCATCACATTCTACAGAGGAGAAAGGTGTGGGATCTGGGCCCATTGGTGCTCCCATCCCTTGGAGGCCATCTCCTGGGATTAGGTGAATTTATTCAGGAGTTGGACTTAATAATCGATGAGGATAGCTTTTCCAAAACCATGCAACAGAGGACAGGACCATAAGAAATTAGGAAGCATTTCTTTAAAAAACGAGATATAAGCAAGTAAGTGGGACGTACTGCAAGTCCCTTGCCCCAAGGACTTCCCAGTGGGCCTCCTCAAAGCCCAGACACAAGGTCTTGTTTGACCTATTCATGTCGCCAGTCATCAACGGTTTGGGAACTGCTGATCAGATCCAAATGCTCTCATTTCACAGCTGGGGACACGGACTTTCTCAGGAACACATAGTAAGTGGGCGTCATCATGTCACCATGTCACCCAGCACAGTCCAAGGCTCATGAGTTCCCCCAGACTGTTAGGAGAACCAGGGAGAAGGAAGAGATGGGAAGAAGTCACTCTTCATTCACCTTGGGGCTCCTGAGGCCCGATGTCCCCTGGCTAAACAATAGCAACGAGCAAGCGAAGGAGCCCCACGGGGTGGAGAAAGGGCTGACACCACAAGGAAAAAGCTGGGGCTTACATCTTCGGCGAGGGCCACAGCGCTGTGCAGAACGGGAGTTGGACTTTGCCTCTCATAATAGCGAAGCTTCTCATGAATCTGCAAAGACAGCCAGTTTCAGGCTGAGGCCTCCCAAACCAGCTGCCCAGGTTTACCCTGGACACCACACAGCCCGCCCAAGGCCGTAAGGCTGCAGAGTGGGTCATCCACGAGGCAGTGTGAGAGAAAGTCCTATGCGGTGAGTTAATGAAGACCTTCCTGGGGCAGGGAGATGGCTAAGATGACCTTCACAGGCCACAGCCAGCTAGGAGGACCTCTAGAAACCCTCACCAGGGGGAAATGACATGGGGCTTTACCTTCATTAAGTAACTGAGGCTTTTTTCACTGAAAACATCCCTCAGGAAGCCCATCTCGTCCTTGTGGTTGGAGTCAGGTCTGAGCTGAGAGGTCAGCAGCGCCAGGGTTTCATGCAGGCCTGAGGAGAGTGTAAGGAAAACAAAATGTAGCAAATGCAACGGTGCCTCCTGCCCTGTGGGACTCCCCGGTGGACCCTCAAACAACACTTCAGCCCTGCCCTGTGGACATTCTTTCCCCGGGCTCCCATTCCCAGGGCTTGGAGGCATGGCAGCTCCTGCAAGCAAAGGCTGGCAGCAGCCTACTTTCTTTCCGGCCTGGGGGTGCTGGGCAGGCTCTTGTCTTCAGGGCCACGGAGGCCCAGCTCAGGGAGGCACTCACCGGAGTCCTCGGACAGCACCGGCATGTCTGTGCTGGTCAGATCCCCAGCTCTGCCTGAGAATGCTGGGAGAATGGGGGTGGAGATGACGCTCGATCAGGCATATCCATTCAAAAGACAATGATTACACATCTACTGTTTCTGTCTGTGACCAATTTGGGGACAGAGGAGATGGGAGCAAATGATTCTCTGCTCCCTTTTTTTTCAGAGGAAGGAAAGAAAACTGAGATTTGCTGTGTGCCCCCAATGTGCCAAGCATTATGCAGGGTGATTTCACACAACATTTTCCTTCATCTGCACACATCCCTGAGGAATGAATACTAACGTTCTCGTTTTACTGGTACAGAACTAAGGCTTGGAGGAATTCAGTAACTTTCCAGCCGGAATCCATACTACGGTGGCCTTTCCAGGCTGGTCTCAGAGGTGCTAAGTGGCCCCGGCCTGACGGTGGCTGCTCCCCTCCACAGCATCCCCGCTCCCCTGTGACCTTCTAAGAGGCCTCGCTCAAGTCCTTTGCCTGTCACACCTTCAACAAGTACCCACCTGAGCCTACGGAGTCCCCTCCTTGCCCTCCACCCTCAAACCCCAGTCGGAAGGGAGCCTCCCCCCAGAACAGAGCATGCACGCAGAGGAGGTGGAGACATGGGAGCGCGGGAGGGGGGACCCCGTCTCCGGAGGCCCCCCACATGCTCTGCCGCACGTGGACCTGCAGAAGTCCTCTTTCCGAAGGGACCGCGGAGGGCAATGCGTCATTCATTCGGCAAACAAGGAGCCAGCCGCCCTGCGCCCCAGCACCGGCGACAGCGACACGCGAAGGACGGTACCCGGCCCTGCAGCCGCCGCCTCCCTTTCTCCGGGCTCTCCCTCCGGGTCCTCCCCGCCCGCGCCCCCGCTGCTCCCCGCGCTCGGGGGGGACCTGTGGGACGAACGGGGAGCGCGGCTGAGCCGGACGGCGAGGGAAGCCTGGGGGGGCGCAGGGGGTGGGCGCGGAGCGAGCGGGGCGCACCGGGCGCGCTGGGGCTTCGGGCAGCCAGGCCCGGGCCGAGGGGCGGGGCCGGAGCGCGCCTCGCGCCCAGCCGGGGGCTCCGGGGGCCTCGAGCCTGCGGCGGGCAGGGGGCCTGGCCCCGGCCCGGCCTCCGCGCCCTCCCGCCGCGGCTCCCGGGCCCCGTGGGGCCCCCGCGCGGGCTCCTACCTGGGCGCGCCGGGATCTCGGCTCCAAGCCCCGGAGCCGCGCGGGGCCCGGAGCCTCCGCCGCCTCTGGCTCCGCCTTCCCGGCCCCTCCCCGCCGCGGCCGCGGAGCCTGAGAAGGCGAGGAGGAGGGGGAAGGAGGGGGAAGGAGGAGGGAGGGGAGGAGGAGGGGGGAGGAGGAGGGGGAGGAGGACGAGGGGGAGAAGGGGGGAGGAGGACGAGGGGGAGAAGGGGGGAGGAGGGAGGAGGAGGGGGGAGGACAGGGCGCGGGAGCAGGGGGAGGAGAGCAGCGGGGAGAGCCCGCGGCGCCCGGCAGCATCAGTCCTCTGCGGGCTCCGGCTCCGCGCTCCTGCGGCGCAGTCCCTCCCCACAGTCTTCCCCCCGAACCCCGAGGAGCCCCTTCCCGTGCCCCCCCCGAACCCCGAGGAGCCCCCTTCCCGGATTCCCCCCCACCAGCCTTCCCCTCAGCTCCCACCGCCCGCACAGACCCCCTCCCCGCCCCCGCAAGGTGTTGCGGGGTGGACGCCTGCGGAACACACTTCGGAGCGCCCCCCAAGCGCCTCTGCTAGAGCATGGGGATTCCGAGGCGAAGGAGGCAGAGAGCCTGGGGGACAGACAGCTCGCTGTGACAGTGCAACGTGCCGGGGAGGATGTATAGGTGCACGCGGCCCTGGGGGCGCGAGGGAGGAAGGGCGGGAGGAGAGGTAGGGCTTGAGGCTGCAAGGCTGCCCCGTGGGGGTTGGGGCCTGGGCTGTGTGCTGGGGCTTCCCTTGGGGGACAGGCTCGGAGATGGCCATGACCACCACTGACTTTGATTGTGCTGTCTCTAAGCCCCAGGTACGCCTCAGATCCCTTCACGTCTCATTAACCCGAGATGGAGACCATTCTTATCTCTGCTCTGTAACTGAGGAAACTGAGGCTCAGGGGTGGAAGGCTGTGTATGGAGGAGCGGGCAGGCGCTGCGGGTGAGAGCAGGTGGTTGGGGGGTAAGAGAGTGAGGAGCAGGTGAGTCCTCCTCCCCTCCGCTCCAGCAGCAAAGTAAGCGCTGCCCATGGTGGGGAGGGGAGTAGGGGTGCAGGGAGTGGTGGACCCAGAGGTTAAGTCTAGTATCAAGGACAGGAAAGGGGTCCATAGCTCCACCTCACCCACCCCTTACCCACCTTCCCAAAGCCTTCAGTGCATGGGGAGGTTGTCAATGGCAGAGTATGTCATGATGACATTTTCCCTCCTTCCTCAAACATCTGCATCAATATTTCCCCAAATGTAAGGCCTAGGAATCATCTAGGGGTTGTGTACCGATGGAGTGGTGCCAGATTCTGTATCTCTAAAAAGCTCCCAGAGGATGTGATGCTCCTTGTCTTAGGACTTCACTTTGGGTAGAGAAAGACTACAGGAAGCACATTTTTACATGGGATGCTTAGTGTTAGATATCAAGAGCCACCCAACATCATTGTTATCAAGGAAATGCACATTAAACCTACAAGCAGGTATCACTATACGTCTATCCTATCATCTAGAAATTCTCCTCCAAGGTATTTATTTAAGAGAAATAAAATCATCTATATTCACTGCATTTTTATTCATAATAACCCAAAACAAAACAATTCAGATGTTCGTCAACAAGTGAATGGATAAATAAATTGATATATTTGTACAGTGGTATATTCACTGATAAGTAAAAAGAAGAAAATGACTATTCAAAAATTATCTCCACCATGCAACAACACGGGTGAATGTCAAAATATATTACACTGAATGAAAGAAGGCAGACACAAAAAAATAGTGTGATCTTGTTGCTGTCACCGCACTCAGAGCCCTAGACTTGGTTTGTCCAAAAAGCCAGGTTATTATTCTTGTACAAATTGTCTAAAGTACTCCAGAAAAGAAATAAGTATTAACAGACCGATTTCAATGGAGTATAATTGTCAAAGAATTCCTCCCTCAAAAGCACCAGAGTTCTGCAGGAAAATTCTACCAAACCTTTAAAGAACAGATATCTTTAACTCTTCTTAAACATAGAAATAGAAGAAAATCTTCAAAATTTTTTTTATAAAGTAAGCATAACATTGATAGTAAATCCTGTCAAGGAAAGAAAAAAAAAAAAGAACCAACCTTACAAATCAGGCTCACTAATGAAAAAAATCCTAAAAACCATTTTAGCTGACAGTTTCACCAGAACACCAAAAGAATAATACACCATGATCAAGTAGACTAAGTCACTCTAAAAATGACAATATTTGGAAACTGAATGGTTTAATATTTGAAAATCTATTACTTAACTCCATACAAGATATTCTGTTAATGAATAAAAACTGAAAAATTAATATTATTATCTCCATAGAGTCTGAAAAGGTATCTATATATAATTTTTTAAAATATCTTTCAAAAATGAAGTGAATAAAAGATTAAACATAGAGTTACCATAGGATCCAGCAACTCCATTTCTAGATATATACCCAAGAGAAATAAAAATAAAAACACAAAAATTTGTATGAGATTATTCAAGCAGTATTATTCATAATAGCCAATACTGGGGAAAAAAATGTCTATTGACTGATAAATGGATAAATAAAATGGGTAAATACAGTGAAATATTATTCAGTAATAAAAATAAATGAAGTACTAATACATGCCGCAATATGGAAGAACATGAAAACATTATATTAAGTGAAAAAAGTCAGTCACGAAAGACCACATATTGTATGATTTCATTTATATGAAAAAATCCAGAATAAGCAAATCTTCAGAGACAGAAAGATTAGTGGTTCCCTAGGCTTGGGGAATGGAAGTGAGGAGTGATTGCTTGTGGGTGCCAGGTTTCTTTTTAAGAGGATGAAAATGTTCTAAAATTAGATTATGGTGACATTTTTACAACTGTGAATATAATAAAAACCATTGAGTTGTACACTTTAAATGGATAAATTTAATGATACGTAAATTATATCTCAATAAAGTTGTTTTTGTAAAAAGTAAATGGTCTAACTCCCCCAAATAGAAGATAGAGATTATCAGACTGGATAAAGAAAAGAAAAAAAAAGCTAGACTTAACTGTGTGCTAGTAGAAGAAACTTACTTGAAGCATAGATAGATTAAAAGAAAATGAATGAAAAAAGATTTACTGTGGAAATACTAATTAAGAAAGCTGAAGTGACTACATTAATATTGGGCAGAGTAGCCTTCAAAACAAGAAATACTACCAGGAATAAGGGAAGATACTTCATTATGATAAGGAATCTGTTGATCAAGAAGACATATCAACCTGAAATGTTCATGAATGCCATAATTAAACCTCAAGGTGCCTACCATCACCAGGGTCATTTGATATCACTCTAGGCCTGTTCGCCAATATGAGCAGATGAGGAAATAAAAGAACAGGCATAGATTCTAGAAGGAGGCAGCACAAGTGATACATGGTATATCAAACTGATATTAAAAATTCAATGACTTTATGAACAAAAATAATTATCAAGTATAATGAAAAAATTACAAACTAAAATAGCAACCAAAAGATGAAATACCAAGTTATAAACCTAATAGGAAGAGTAAAGGACCTATTGATATAAGAGGGGGGAAAAACCTTTAAAACGCTAGTAAAGAACATAGACAATAAACTGTAACTCCGGTAGGGAAAAGGATAGGTCAGTCCTGTAAATATGACAATTCATTATAAAATAATCTCTAAACCCAATGCAATCCCAATAAAAATAGAAAAAGATTTTCAGAGAGAACTTCTTAAATGCTCCTAAAATTCGTCAGGAAAAATAAGCATTGGTTTATAGCAGGAAAATTCTGAAAAAGAAGACTTATGGAACCAGGTGGGTTGAGGTGAAAGATGGCCCTAGCCCCAACAGCTATGAAACATGTCTGATATGAAAACAATTTTTTAAAGTTTAGTACTGAAGAAACCAACAGCCAGACAGATAGAACGGAATAGAAAGTACAGAAATAGTCCTCATGTATATGGTAATTCAGTTTTTTAGAAAGATGACATTATAAATATATACATTACATATATATATATATATATGCATATAAATGTGGGGGGAGGAATTACTAAAAAAAAAATAGTGTAGGGACAACTAGTTACCCTTTATGTAAAAAGAAAAAAACAGCTAGATCCCTACCTCACTCCTCACACCCAGTAAGTTTGGGATGGCCATTCTAAGCAAAATCTAAATCCAAATCTATAAAGAAAAAAACGTGAGTAACTAAGTAAAATGTAAACACTTATAGGCAAAAACAGTATTTGTACATATGATATCGTATGCAACATGATAAACAGCTCAGTTCTTTAAAAGAGTTCACACGTTTAAAGTTCACACACTTTAAAGAAAAAAGAAAAAATAGAAAAATGTTAAAATAGGCATTTTGCTATAAAATCCATACAGATAGCCAATAAATATACAGAAAGATGCAAGACCTTATTCCAGTAAGAATTCGAAACCAGGCAGTGCCCCCTGCGGTCCCCCACATCTGTCTCTTGCTTCAACAGTGTTTGGACAGAACAGACTCAGGGACGCCCCTTTTTCCAGCCTTCGACCTCCCTCCAACCTCTTTTCCACTCGCAGCCTTCGGAATCTTCTTAGCCATCCTTGGCCTCTGAGACCAGCCAACGCTGTGTTTTGAGCTTAATTCCTTACTGCCTAACAACCATGAGCTCTCAAATCTGTCAGAAATACTCCACCAAGGTGGAGGCCACCGTCGACCGCCTCGCTGACCTGAATCTGCGGGCCTCCTGCACCCACCTCTCTCTGGGCTTCTATTTCCTCTGCAACGATGTGGCTCTGGAAGGCCTGGGTTGCTTCTTCTGCCAGCTGGCCAGGAGAAACGCGAGAGCGCCGAACTTCTCTAGAAGATGCAAAACCAGAGTGGCGCTGCACCCTTTTTTAGGACCTGCAGAAGCCTTCTCAAGATGCCTGGGTAAAACTCAGGATGCCATGGAAGCCACCATGGTCATAGAGAAGAGCCTAAACTAGGCCCTTTTGGATCTTTATGCCCTGGGCTCTGCCCGTGCGGACTCCCATCTCTGTGACTTCCTGGAGAGCCACTTCTTAGGTGAGGAGGTGAAACTCATCAAGAAGATGGGTGACCACCTGACAGAGCTCCGCAGGCTGGCCGGCCCCCAGGCTGGGTTCACCCTTAAGCATGACTAAGAGCCTTTGGAGCCCAGGGGCTTTTGAGGGGCCCCTCAGTATCCCCCTGGTTTTGGCCTTGTGCCTGAGCCTCTCCTTGCAGCCAGCAGGCAGCCTTCCAACTCATTCTGGAGCCCTCCTCTCCCATGCCTTGGACCAAATTGAAATAATAAAGCTTTTTGCAGCAAAAATGTTTAAGTATGTTGATATCCAAAGCTGTCAGGGATGTAAGGAAATAAATACATTTACACAGTTGGAAGAAATGTTAATTAGTAAAAAATTTCCTGGAAAATGATTCAGCATTACTTACTAAAATGTTTATATGTAGATGTCCTTTAGCCCAGGGGATATTTGGGCAAGGAAATTGGAATGAAACGTGAGGAGTGTGTGTGTGTGTGTGTGTGTGTGTGTGTGTGTGTGAGAGAGAGAGAGAGAGAGAGAGAGAGAGAGAGAGAGAGAGAGAGGTGAGTGAGATTTTAGAGCTGGAAAGCTAGGGAAAGAGAGCTGTACCTCAGGGTAGAGGTGACACAGGGCAGAGTTGGCCAAGGTGGCTGAAAGCATAGGCAGGGGTCGCCTCAGCCAGCCAGGCCTTGGTTAAGATGCTCTAGCTAGGGCAGCTGCAAACCGAAGAATAGTATGAGCTCAAGGCCCCAGGAGTGAATGAATGACTTGGGGTCCATCTTCACAGAGGAGAGTATAGAAGACACATCTGGAAAAGGTAAAATGTCAGTGATCCTCCAAAAGGTGACAGAAAGGATCTGCTTCAGGCTACAGGCCTGCGTGGTTTGGTTTGGCATTCAGCCCAGACACCAAAGGGAACAGGGAACTATTCCAAGAGGAGGAATGGGCTCCCTCCCAGGCACGCATCAAGCGGGTGAGTCAGGAAGGTCTGAAGAAAGGGCAGGCTTCGTCCATTTACATCTCGGTGAAAACCAGGGAAAGTACTGTCACTCCTATTTTTTTTTGAGGTTTCTGATAACTTCTCTTGTGCGTTGTTTTTGTTACCATCTCAAAAAAATGTATGTTTAGGTTTGTGAAATAGAACGTGCACACAGGAGAGTGCGGAAACGAGACGACGTCACAAATTAAGGAAAAGTAAACATCTGTGTAGCCTCCACCCCACGAAGAAATAAACTCTGCCAACGCAGAAGCTCCTCTCAGATCACATCTCCCCAGTCGGTAGATAACCACTACCGACTTTTCTAGTAATCCCTTCTGCTTTCGGGTTTTACCCTCCAAGTTAGTACGCTACAATACAATGCCATTTCGGCTGGTCTTCCCAAACTTCATCTGGAGAGGGCCATACCATGCCTCTCACATGCCTGCCTTCTGTCACTCAACATTAGGTTTTATTATGATTTACCTTTGTTATCCATAATGTGTGTGGCTGATCTTTTCTCCCACGCTCGGAGATGTCTTTTTGGGCTTCATGGCATCTTTTGATGAAGAGTTTTTCATTGTAACACAGTCTAATTTATCAGTCTTTTCCTCTGCGGTCTGTGCTTGTTGTGTCTTAAGAACTCTTTCCCAACCCTGAGGCCATGATCATGTGCTGCTATTTTTGAAAAGCTTTATCGTTTTGCCTTTTTCATTCAGTTCTGTAATCCTCCTAGAATTGATTTGTGTGTGTGATGGGAGGAAGGGAGCACATCTCGCATTTTTCCCGTGTGTCCCAACATGCTATTGAAAAGACCATCCTTCCCCAACTACTCTACTGTGCCACCTTTGTCACATTGCGTGTCCACACTGTACCTCTCTTGGACCCAGGCAAGAGAGCCCGTACTCTGGGCCACAGGCTTTAGCATCCCTTATATTACAAACACACACATACATGCTAAAGAACACATGGTGTGTTTCTTCACGTTTAGAACAGTCTCGGCAATTATTTATTTTGTTACTGTTTATGTCACATCCGCTCTCTTGTTTCATTCTGTGTCTCGGATAACATATATGTTCGGCATCATCACTTTATTTTCCATTTCTCTTATCCTCCCTTTTCTATTTTCCACCTTTTTCTTTCTCTGTGTTCATTCTGGATGGCTTCTTTAGTTCATTATTATCATTTCAACTGCATCTCACCGGGAACTCATTTATTGAATTCTTAATTCAAATTATTGTATTTTTTTCGTTCCTAAAATTTTATATTGTCCTTTTCAAGAATGCTGGGTCATTTTTTTTTATATTTTCCAGTTCCCTGGCCAAAATTTCAAGCTTGACTTTTACCTTTTTGAACATAGAATCGTTGTTTTAAGGATGCTCTCACTGTTTTCAATCTCTGGAGTCTCCATGGGTCTGTTTCCATTGTACATTCTTGCTTAAGGAGTCTTATCTCCTCATACTGCATATGGTTCTCTTTGATTGTATATTGGGTTGTATTTGAAAAAACAATTTTTAAAAATAATTTGAGATTCAGGCTGATGTTATTTTATTCCAGAAAGGATTTTCATTGGAATGTTTAAGGCACTTGGGGGTAAGGGGAGGGAGGCTATTACCAGCCCAAGACCATTTTAAATTCAAGGTCAAAACTTGAGTTTTCCAGGGACAGCTAAATGACAGAAAGCTAAGTGAAAGCCCACCATGGCCTGGTTTATTAGCAGTTTGCCCTTCTCCCAAAGTGCAGCCCTTTTGGGTCCTAGCCTAAGGTGATTACATCTGTCAGATTCTCTGCCCTTGGAGGGCCCTAGATTCCTACCTCATCCCCTTAGCTGCTTCTCCTGAATTGGTAGGTGTTCCAAGGACAAAAGCACCTTGCATGCTCAGCTCATCCTGCTGAGTTTCTATTTGCAGACCTCAACCTGGTAATTCCTCGTCCTCTTATTAGCTCTTCTTGTTAACTGCTTTTTTATTTCTTACAAAAACCATGTTGTGGAATAATTTTAGATGTACAGAAAGTTTTTGAATGGCCTTCACTCTGTCTAGTTCCCCAAACATTAACATCTTGCATAACCATAGTTTATTTGTCAAAACTAAGAAATTCGTATTGGTACATTACTAGTAACAAAACTCAAGATTCTATTAGTATTTCATTAGTTTTTCCACAATATTCGTTCTCTCTTCTTGGATCCAATCCAAAACACCACATAGCCTTTAGCCTTCAATGTTTTTGAGGTTTTAAAATATACGTCTATTTCACCTAGCTTCTGAGGCAGGCTAGTCCTCATTACCTGGTCTGCCATTGCTGCCTTCCCCCCATCATTTCACTGTCATTCCTCGAAGTGAAAAAAGTCTTCAAACAGTCAACATAAAAATCCTTAAAGGAGTTTTCAGATTTTGTATCAGTGGAAAAAAAAAAACAATTGCGTTTGCACCTGACTGAAGATGGGGGAGCCCCAGGTGGGATAGAAGATGGAATGTGTGTGAGAAAACAAAAGACTGTGGCGTTTCAGGCTATACCACAGCACAAAAGCTCAGTGGTTTAACACCTAAAAGTCTGTCACGTGCTCATATTAGGTCTGCTACAGGCTTGGTCGCTGTCAGGCAGCTTTCTTCCAAGTGGCGACTCAGGGATCCAGGCTCTTTCCAGGTTGTGGCTCACCCATCTTTGTCAAAGACACATCTTCCCCTCTCTCTAGGTTTCCTTCCATGAGGAGGGGGCCCCACTGTTAAAACGCCCTTGGCCTCTCTCCATATCATTTATTTGATTGATGAATTTCAGGGAGAAACAGGTCATGTGTCACCCAGCTTCGCTTCTCTTTCTCTTGAAAGCTGGCTTGTCTGTAAGGAGAGTGTGTTCGCACTTCTACTCCACACCTGAGTGTGACAGGGACAGCCCCAGCCCCACTGTAGGGGGAGACTTGAGTTTTATAGCACTGCCTATGACTACCTAAAGTCTGCTTAATTCTGGGGTTCAGTATTAGGAAGCCCACTCTCCTACACCAAAACTTTGTTACTGCACCTGTATAAACACAACTGACACAACTCACACTTTAATTTTTGTCAGAGATTCTTTCGTCACCTAGGATAGTCATTTTCAACTCAGAGTAATTTTGCCTCCCACGGTGACACTTGACAATGTCTAGAGACATATTTGATCGTCAAAACACAAGGGGCAGGAAGGGCACTACCGGTATCTAGTATGAGAGGCCAGAGAGGCTGCTAAACATTCTATAAATCCCAGGACAGGCCCCTCAATAAGGGATTATCTCACCCAAAATGTCAGTAGTGCTGCCGTTGAGAAAACCTGATCTGAGGGGAGCAAATGACCATCCTAGATCAGGAGAAGTGACTTAGTCCAAGTGAATTCAAACCAGAGGGGAATCGAATAGGGATGACTAAGTGGCACCTGTCAAGCTGGGCCCTTCTTTGGCCAGGTTCCGTCTACCCTACTAACAAGCTTCTCTAAACTCTGCCCCACAGCTAGGACTGAAATTTCAATTCGAGTTTTCTCAGCCGATGAAGAGTAAACTGGGTCTCTTTAGGGTCCTCTCTACTCCTCCCCTCTCCCTTGAGTGGTCTTAAGTCCTGGAGGTCTTTACTTATCATCAAGGCCTAGTGAAGTAGGGGGCAGTTTTCATCCTTGCCTATCTGTGCCAGCATCTGCTGAGCTCTCTGACTTCCTGTGGGCTCCTCTGTGGCTGATTCTCCCTGCCCGTGTCTGCTGCCCACCCCTCCATTCCAGCCACACTTCCTCTAGGCATGGTCAAGCCACTCTCGGACACACAGACGTCATGGGGATGTGATGAGGCTGCTGCAAGCCCACTGGTCCACAAGTCCCTTTGTCTCATCGCTCTCCCACTCTTTGATGTCAGGGCACCTCCCAGTGCTCTGATTAAAAAGCAGAACAAAAGTGTCATCTTGTCTCAAATCCCCAAACCCATCGGAGGATCTATCCATTACCCCCTATTCATCCCAAGGGGAAGGACCAAGCTTATGGCCCACACTAGCCCCTCATCTAGGCCCTTCTCTCCAGCTCTTGTAATACTTTCGGGCCTGGAAGATCCGTTTCTAACAGAGTCTTCAAACCTAGCTCCTGGCTAGTATGGGGATTGAGGGATGGAAGGAAGGACCTCACAATACTCATGAAGGGAGCAAGGATGATGCATATTAGAGCCAACACCCTGTACATAAGAATATAAATTTTAGTGACACTTCTTTTCCAATCCTAAAATGTAATAATAAATAATCCACCTTCTCACACACTTAATTTTTTAAATATCAATATAATGCCTGAATTATAATAGAATAAAAAAATATAAAAGGAAAACACTTGTCACCAAAGAACACATATTTCAAAGTGTCAATGTGCAGACCCCGTGACACCAGAAAACAAAATGAAGTGTCCGATGCTTGTCCCCGCTTATCACAAATAAGTTAGGATTTAAGATAAGTAAGCAGATCAGAAATTATTCTGTATAAAGACAAAACACAAATGAAAGAACAGAGATATACTATCAAACCCTAAAATAAATAGTGTTTTTAATCTCTGCTTTTAAAACTGCAGACACTGATTACCTTTTGCAGTCTGTACATGTGACAAGAGTCGGGTCCTGGGCTGAGATCATTGTTAGACGGTTTTCACTGAGGTGAACCTTTGTCCCTACCCATTAAATTCCAGCAGTGCCCCCAATCATCATGAAATTAAAATGTATCTCCCACATCACCAGGTCTCACACACACACACACACACACACACACACACACACACACACACACACACACACCCCGGCAGCTATTTTGGAAAACGATGTGTCAGGGCTCCCTCCAGTGTGGGTGTCCGTTTTGCCCCTTCCACGGATTCAGTTCCGCAGTAGGAAAATGCTAATTCACTTTTTTAAATGCCAACACAACGCACCGCGCAGGGGTGGACCTGCTTTGCAGTGTGGCCTGCAGATGGCTCCAGCTCAACCCACCCCTGCAGCTTCCCTCTCCGGTGGTGCAACTTGCATGCACTGTCCCCCGCTTCTCCCCAACCCCACACCCCCGTGGCCAAGGTAGGTTCTTCGTCCTCTGGGATTCGATGGAGAAGGCGGGGCAGTGGGCATCGCCAGAGGGCCTCTAACCTCTGTACCACTGACCGCTTGGCAGTCTGGTAGATCTCTGGGCCCCCTCTCAGGATAACGGTCTTTTAAATACATGAAATAAAATACATACGCTTAGAAGAAAACCAATGACGTTGAAGTGGCTATCAAAACAGTTATGTGTCTAATATAGATATAAATGTGGTTCTTTAATAGCTTCTTAAATAACAGCTTCAGTGGCAGTTCTGATAACTAATGATTTTCCGAGCAGTGAGGAGCGTATGCGCTATCCTGAGCTATCGGTGACAACTCACCTGCTAGTGTCTGTACATTTTATCACTGACAAAGTCACAGGTCCTGCTGACACTCATAACAGAAGGAAAAGATGTTACTGAAGCGTTGATGCAAGTCATTATGTGATTTTTTCTCACCCAAATTCAGGGGCTCCCTGAATGTTGCACACTGATCCCCTGGGGGGTGTGCTTGTGGGCACGGTTAAGACCGCCTGCAGGAGACATGGCTTGGGAGAAGGGCCGGTGGGTTTTCAGGCAGGGGGTGGGGATAAGTAAAGGGAGTGGTGGAGGTGGCTTCCTGGGCTGGGAGCCCAGGAATGACCCACACGGCCCCTCCCCTCTCTTCCTCATCTCGACCTTGCTCATCCGGAGGAAGTTAAAGCCCAGTGTGACTGGGTGAGGAGCTCCCAGTCCCAGTCGTGTGCTCCCGTGTGTCCAGCACCCACTATGAGGCCCCTGGTCCTGCTGTGGAGCTGCCTCGTGCTCCCAGGTGAGATGGTGGCAGGGGAAGTGGTGGAGGGATGTGGGGCTCAGGCCCAGGCACACTCTGGTTCTGCAGAGAGGGGACCTCCTGTGAGGCAGCCGCACTGCCTGATCCTTTCAGGCTTCACCCCAGCCCACTCGTCCTCACACTCCTCAGCCCTCAGATGGGGCCGGCACTTGCTGGTTCTGGAACCCAGAGCCAGGCCTTCTCACAGACCGAGGGGTTCCCTCCTTTGTGTGGCTGTGAGAGGTACTTTCCCTGTTTCCCCTTCATTTTCCTACTGTACGTCAAGCCTGGAGGCAGACAAGACATCCCCTATACGGTTGCCAGGATAAACTCAGCAAATAGTTCTTGAATCTCTGCTTTACCACTCACGACAACGCTGAGAGGTAAAGAATTATCTGGTTTCATCAATTCACAAACCTACTTTTTCTTTTTTTTTACCTTTTCACATCAAAAATCAGGATGCGTCTTATAGGTGATATCAGTTGTTCAATTGACAATGTTTTTCTTAGTGGGATATAAAATTATAGTGTACCTTACATATGATAACATTGTAAAGGGCATGAAATATGATGTTGTCATCACATATAGAGGAGAAAACTCAGAGGCCCAGAAAGGGCAAGCAGATTCTCCAAGGTCACACAGTTATTAAGCAGCAGTTCTGGGATTCAAACTTCAGGCTATCTGAATCTAGAGCTTTCTCGCCTACAATCCCTTTAATACGCCAGGTGTAGGGAAACAATTATGTAGAAATGTATATATTTCAACAGCCTGTCCCAAAGTCCCCTGGTGGGGGGAGGGTAGTACCAAGTTTGACAGGATCGCCCCCAGAAAGGGGTGACGGAGAAAAACTTTTTGGTCTTGACCCCAGTATTTGAATCCAGGGAATTGCAATCTCCACCCCTTCTGTGGTTTCAGGTTATGGAGCCATGGTGGGCCCAAACGAGATCGTCAGATTTGAAGGTGACACTGTGTCCCTACAGTGCACCTATGGGGAGGAGCTGAGGAAGAATAAGAAATACTGGTGCAGGAAGAGCGGGCTCCTCATCCCCTACTGCTCTGGCACGATCTATACAGAAGATGACCGGGAGAGGACACAGGGCAGGGTGTCCATCCAAGACAACCCCCAGGAGCTCACACTCAACGTGACCCTGAGGAAGCTCACCAGGCAGGACACGGGAAAGTACTGGTGCGGCGTCAGTATACTGGGTGTCGATGAGACTTTCTTGGTCTCTCTGAAAGTCCTTCAAGGTAACAAATGCCTCTTCTTCTCTGGCTGGAGGACAGGAGATGCGAAGGGGAAGAGGGAGGGGTGGGGGAGTAGTGGTCAGTGGTGCATCCAGGTTCCCCACCACAAAGGGCACAATGCCTCCTGGGGGAGGGTCTCAAGGATGCAGTGAGATCACAGAGGTCAAACGTGCAGCAGCGTTTGGGGCACAGACCCTGCCACATGAGCCTCAGCTCTTCTTTTACTCTGGCTGCCCAGGGTCACACCATTAGTAGGTGGCAAAGCGGGTTAAACTCAGATCTGTCCAACTCCAGGCTCAGTGCCTTTCTTCTCTGTCCAGATATAGGAGAGAGATTGTCATGGGCTGGGGACGAGGTGGACATCCCACCGAATAAAAAAGACTCCCTCCCTTCCTCCCTGGAGTCAGAGAGCTTCCTAAGGATTCCTCAGTCTGGGCCTCTAGCTACTGTACCCCAGACCCACCCACAGCATTCCCTGGGCCAAGGCCACACTGGTCCCAGCTGCCTGTGGCCTCGGCTCTCCCTTCTCACCTCTTCTAACCTCAATCTTGAAGTCCCAAGGAAAGGTATGAGGAGTGCCTAGAACCAGCCTCAGAGGGGCTTGTTGAGTGAGCTCGGGGATGTTAAGGGGCCGAGGCTGGAACCATGGGGCTCAGATTGGAGATGGAGCACCTCTCTGGGTGCCCAGACTCCCACCTGGACCTGCTGAGCCAAGGAGAAAGAAGCCAGGGAGGGTCCCAGGCATAGCCAGCCCCAGTCTGCGGGTCAGTAAGGGGGAGGTAGGTCTTCGTATCCCATTTCGCAGAAGGTGGGCTGAGGCTCTAGGAGATAAAATGATTTTCCCAGTGCCCATGTGGCAGGAAGGGTGGAACCGGAATGCCAAAGCAGGTCATTTCTGGCTTTGGTGTCCGCTCTTTCCCTCTCCTGGCCCGAGAGCTGGGACCCACCCCATCCCCACCGCCAGATCCCCAACATCATGAGTCTCAAAGAAATAAAATTCTCACCGAACTTATAGCAGCTTCAAAACCACATTGATCAGAACCACGATTTACAAGCTTCCCTGATCTCTTTCGATTCTCATCAAGATTCAGACCTCATTTTCATCCCCAGGTGATCAATTTCACCTGTTTGAGGCTTTCTTGTTTTCACTTTTACCCTCATTTATCATTATTTATTTGTGCCTAACATACGCATCATTATATTATCTTCTGGTGTCAGACCTTAATATTAAAAATAAGAAGACTCATGGCAGTGGTGAGCTAGTGAATGTTTACCAACTGGCTGGGGAACCTCCATCTTGTAATGTTTGCCAATTTATCTGGTATAAAAGCTCCTGCCATGGCCAATTTCCAGCCATCAACAGCTTAACAACTGGCTCACAACATTCCTGAAAAGTTAAGAATCAGCTCTCAGAGCCAGGTGAGCCACCTCAGCCCACCACTGAGTATGCTGAAGCATTAGAGGATTCTCGGAATGGCCGGAATAAAATGAAAGTGCCTACTATTATTTCTTTTTATTTATCATTGCCCAGAGGCCCTAGATATGAAATGTGACAAGCTTAAGAAGTATAAATACGGGAAAGGAAAAAGAAAAAGAATCTTTATTTGCAGAAGATAAGATTATTTTCTCAGAAAAGTTGGAGGAAAACTGACCTAGTGTCAGAATAGAGACTGGTGGGGAGAGAGACAGAGGCCAGCATGACATGGAAGTCGGAAGGGAGGAAACTGACAGACAGAATCGGGGAGCTCCATGGCTCCTGGGGGTTGGCCACGCTAGGTTTATGCCCACTGTGCTGAGCACAGAGGTTGGTGTCCAGCCTCGTGGGGAGACCCCATAAACAAGTCATTGCTGCGTAATTGGACATCAGTTCCACTGGCAACGTGCACAGGGCACGTTGGGTACACAAAGAAAAAGGGATTTGCTCCTTCCGGGGAAGGGGTCACAGAGGAGTTGACTTTGAGCCAGCGGCGAAGGACAGAAAAAAGTGTGTTAAGCAGGGATGGAAAGGAAAGAGTGGCACACAGAGGAGCAACATGGTGGAGGCGTGGAGGCAGGCAGGAGGCTCGCTTAAACGGGACACGAGGGCAGCTCGATATGTCAGGCTCCTGGACGGGGAAGAGGTGAAGCTGGCAAGGTGGGCTGAGTCTGAGTTTAAAAGGCCTTGAAAGGCTTAAGACAAAATTTGAACTTTAGCTCATGGGCTATGGGGGAGCCATTGACTGACTATTCTGAGGCAGAGAGTGATGGGATCCAACACATATTTTAGAAACAAAACTGGCATCGGTGCGAAGGGTGGCATGGAAAGGGCAGGCTGATGAGCAGTTGGAGGACAAGGGAAGCTGAAAGTCTGAGCCAAGCGGAAGCCCAGGGGACTGCAGGACAAAAAGGCTAGGGATCTGCTGGTATTTACCATCTGTGACGCCCTGTGGGCTGAGGGGAGAAGATGACCGTGCTCTGAGCGGAGGTAGCGGGTGGGGGCGGGAAGGCTCCTGGCTGCTCCCAAGGCGGATCTGCCTCAGAGCAGTGGTTTCTGCCCCCCTGACACCGCCTCTTCCTTTTCCCCTAGGTCCCTGCTGTCCTCTTTCCCCGACCCCCTCCTTCCAGCCTCTTGCTACAACAAGCCTCCAGTCCAAGGCCAAAGCTTGGCAAACTCAGCTCCCAGAACTGAGTGAGTGAATGGTTTTTCCACCCTTCCTCTGCCCCTTTGTAAAGCAATGTCCAGTGAGCTCCTCCTGCCTGCTGCCTGACACTGCACTTTGTGGCCCTCACAGCCTGGGAGCTAGAGTGTCAGCGGAGGGATCCAAAGCTCAGCAGGGTTAGGTCATTTGCTTAAGGTCACACAGGAAGTAGACACAGCCTGACCAAAAAGCTCATGCATGCTCTGTGTGCTCCACCTAGGGTCTCAGGGACGAGCAGGGGAGGCTGGGCCTTGGGGTCTGACCCAGGGACCTGTCCCTGCCACCCTGCCCTGCCAACCCTGTGGCTGTTTAAGGTCAAGGCCTCCTGAGGTATAGGTGGTAGACGTGGGCATGTGATGGTGACATGAGGACTTTCAGTTGAGGGCAGAGGTGACAACTGGCCTGGACTGTAGGGGAAAGGCAGAAAGGCATCTACTGGGTGGTCACTGGAATGGATCATGGAGATGGGGGCAAGGAACAGTCTGCGAGCACAAAAAGGGGCTGAAAACTGTGCACAGGTGTGGGCCACGCCTGAGACACGGCCTGCTTGCTCAGACGGCTTCTCCCACACCTCGGGTTGCTTCCTGGTGTGTCCTTTATCCTGGGATGTTCTGAGAAACTGGTTCCAGGGAGGGTAGGGGTCATGGTCAAGGGTCAGAAGTCTGGGGAAGCTGGGATTCCAGGGTCAGCTAAGGTGCTGAGGCATTGCTTTTGGACTTGTAGCTTCTCCTAGTCTCCACCTGACAGTCACCACAGCCAAGCAGGGGAAGACAGAGGCCAAGGCCTCTTCGTTCACAAGGACGTCCTCAAACAAGCGCACGGGGACCTCCCTGCACGCAGGAACCGCTCCACATACAGGGAGCTCTCCTCACACAGTCGCTTCGCTGAAGGAAGAGACCTCTCCTCACGAAGCAACCTCTCCTCATGCAGGGGCCTCCCAGCCAGCGACACACCTGGACTCCACCTCAACAGAGGACACCAGCCTTGTCCGCAGCAGCGGTAGCTCCAAGTCCAGGTGAGCTCCAGGTGACCAAAGTCACCTTTCAGGCCATCACCAAACCATAAGGCCCCTTTGAGCAAATAAGAACCCAGCAAGTGTAGACCCCGCTGAAAGTGTCTCCTGGGGCTGGCAGTGGGGGCTGGGGTTCTTTCCTTTGGGACTGACCAGATGTTTGGTCCCTTGTGTCCTCTGATCTCCTTGGGAAAGACAAGGGGCATGGCTGAGACTCAGAATGACAACAGTGTGGTGCACAGCGTGCTGCTGATATCTAGTGACAGCCACTTTCATCTGACCCACAGCGTGAACCTCCCAGTGATCCGCATCTTGGCGCCAGTCCTGGTGCTGCTGACCCTCCTGCTGGCCACAGGCCTGGCTGCCCTCGGCAGGTGCATGCTCCAGTGGAGAAAGAAAGGTGAGCAAAGGTAGATGGGAGTGGGCGGGAGGCTCTCGGCTGGGGACCTTACTGAGACCTGCAGTGCCCCCACCTCCCCAGAGAGACCTCGTGGTTCAGGGTGTCTATCTGACATATTGGCATCAGGAGCCCTGATGCTCCTTTCTGGGGGAACCACAGGGCTGTCAACAGTAGGAAAAAGCAATTCAAATTGGGCAGTGGGGGAATGGGAGCCCTTGGCTTGCTCACATCGATCCAAGCTCATCGGTCACTTCTCTCCCTATCATTCCCAGCAAATCCATGTCCAGTATCTGCAGGTCCAGCTCCCTGTGGGAGGACTGACTATAGGAGAGAAGGCAGGACCGCGTCCTTGAACTTAAAGGACCGAGCCCTTGACCTTAATAAGCATAATGGACATGGTGGCCTCACATCTGCCCCTGAGTCTCCAGAGGCATTCAGCTTGCCATTGTCTGGCTTCAAAGCCCAGCTCTGCCACTTTTTAGCTGTGACCTGGGGCAAGTCACCCAACTTCCCTGAGCCTTGGCTTCTTCAGGTCACGGTTATATGTCCACCAGAAATGGAATGCAAGCCACACGTAATTTAAAATCCTCTGACAATCACACGAAAAGCAAAAAGAAACTAGTGAAGTTCATTTTAATACCATACTTTTTTAACACAATATGTCCAAGACATTATTTCAACACGAAATCAATGTAAAAATATTAATGATCCACATTCTACATTCGTTTTTTCATATAGAATCTTTGAAACCTGGTTTAATCCAGTGCTCAGTGGCCCTGTGTGGCTCGTGGCTTCGGTGGTGGATGCCACAGATGAAGATGAACTAAATTCACAGAAATAGTAGCTACCACATGCCAGACATTGTTGTGTGGCTTATGCTGCTTTTACCTCCTTAATCTCTTCAATACTACAGGGTTATGAACTGTTGACTATAAGTACCCTCACTTTACAGGGGGAGAAACTGAGGCACAAAGTAGCTAAGTGGCTTGCCCTATGTTTTATAGCTAAGAAGCAGTGTAGCCAGGATGATGTGTGGGAAAGCACTTTGCAAACTGGATGCTGTCCCTGTAAAGGTGACCGTGGGGATATCCTGGGCCTGCCTCCCACCTCCTTCCTGTGAGGCCCCAGGAAGAAATGTGAGCTTTGCCCGTGTCCTCAGGTTCACTCAGAGGAGCCAGAGAGGAGGAGCACACAGGGTGAGAGCATTTCTGGTCACAGCCTCAGAGCCTCTTGCCTCAAACTGTCTCCAGCTAGGAGCAGTGACACCGCTTGGTAGCCTGTTAGAAATGCATGCTCTCAGGCCCCAACCCCAACCTCCTGAATTAGAATCTGTAGTTAAATAAAATTTCCCACTAAAGTTTAAGAAGAAACAGAGAATTATTTCCCCAGCCAGTTTCTAGCCCACATGAAGGGATAGCCATGTGCTGATCTCCAAAGGTCGGGTCATTGCCAACGGGCTGAGCTGGAAGGGGCTTCTCTGCCCCACTTGCCTGCCAACTCCCTCTGGTCCACCTCTGTGGGAGTGGCTGCAGGCCACTTGTGGCTACTCCTGGCTTCAAGGTGCTCTTTTCTGGCCTCTTTCAGTTCAACTGGTCGCGGAGACACAGAGGAATGAGAAGGTCCACTTCTCAACCTTGGTAAGAAAGGAGGCAGGACAAAGCCCAAGCTAGGACCCCGGACCCCTCACGGCTGGAACTCGGGACACCTGGGTCCCACCTCTGAATCTTCCTATCTGGTCCCCCATGGCTGACCTCAAGGCAGGGCTTACTTCCCACTTCCTACCTCTGGGTAACCTATGTGAGCCCTGAGACCAAACCGTCCAGCTGTGAGCTGACGGAGTGCCTGACTTTCCTGACTTCCCACAGGGGCCAGGCAGGGCCCTTTCCCAGGCCCAGCGCCCTCTGTTCACCCCATTTTAGAATCAGAGGTCATCAGAGCTGGATCCAGAGAGGGCCTTTGAGATCATCTAGTCCAGCCTTCCCCTAACCTCCTTTCAGAATCCCTAGGGTCGGCAAATAAGTGGAGGGTGTTAGAAATACCCCTCTCAAATGAAATCTCTAGGCATGGGGCCCAGGAACCTGAATTCTAAACACTGCCACCCCTCAACCCCAAGATTCTGACAGCACACCAGATATGAGAGCTACAGACTCTAGTCTGCTTTTGCCAAAGAGGAAATTGAAGCCCAGAGAGGGTAAAAACCTTGCCCACAGTCATACAGCAGGTGGTGGCCCCAACAGAAAGCAAGACCCAGATTGTTCTACTCCCATCTCTCCTCTTTCCATTACACCCTAATGTTTTTCTCTAAGCTTTCCTTGGCTCTGAGACTTGGACTGATGGTGGTGCTCTGAGGAACAGGGACAGAGGGAATGGGGGTGCCTGTGCCCATCTTCCTGTAGAGGAAAATCTGCCCTGAGGCCACCTGCTGCAGGGCCCTTCCCTGACTCCTGGTCCCCAGGCCAGCACTCCACATAAGGGTAGGGCTACAGAATCACAGGTTCAGCATCACCCAACACCTGCAACCTGGCCCCTCCTCCCTAAGCTACTTACCGAGTTGCCTGCACTTCCAGTCCTTTAAGCTTTGGGGCAGGAAAGTGGGCTACTATTGCCTTCTTTTTCCTGGCGCCAGCAAAGACAAAAGCCTCAGGCCCATTCTCCCTAGGGAGGAGAGGGGGCAGGAATGAGATCCTGGGCTGGACTCAGGAAGCAGCCTGTTGTTGTCTCAGGAACCTCTTCAAGGCCAGGAGTGGCAGATGGGAGGGAGGAAAAGGACTGGGGTGGGGGGTGGAGGGCTGTCCTGACCACCTGCGGAGAGCCCAGGCTCCTAGCTATTTGTCCTGGGGCTCACTCCGACTCCAGAAGAGGAGCCAGGATGGGAAGGAGAACCTCCAGGCTGCACTGGGGAGGCCGAGATTGCCTGCAGCAGCCCTGCCGCCCTGCTTTGCTGCCCTGGAACCCACACTGGAGGGGCTGCCTTGTTCTGCTTCCCGCCTGAGTCCCCTGTCCTGCCCCAGCTTGTGGAGGAGGGGACAGGAAAGGGCACAGGGCCAGCAGGGAGGGGAGGGAATGGGCTGGGGGAAGGATGAAACGTGGTCTCCAAGGGGGTCAGAGGCAAGACCCTGTGAACGTGACCAGTTCAGGAAGGTGTAAGACCTCAGAGGAAAGCATTAGGGGTCAGAACAATGTTTTCCCTCCCAAGAGAGTATGGGGGCTGAAAAAATTAATACTTTTCCTCCCGCCTTCTAAGTTCTTCTAGCTGGATTAATAATCAAATTAATAGAGACATATCAGCTGGAGAAAATCAAATGTATAATACGTGCTCACGGGAAATTCACGTGAGCATGAAAAGGCAGCATTTGGTGTATAAGACATTTTGGATAAAGGAGACAATGGGGGGATGCGGTATTAGATTTCAGACGTGAGAACAGGCGATTTCCAGGTAGTTGAGGAAGAATGAAACGAGGCAGGAAAATTGTTGCTAGGCAACTCAGAAACAACGGGACACACACGGGGAATCTAGCTAACAGGCTTGGCATCTTCCTGACTAAAGTAGGGCGAAAATTCTGAAGGTGATTCCTCTTCCTAAAACAGGTGTTTTTGTCTGAATCTTGGGCGAGAAAGCGGGGAAAGCCAAAGGTTCTTTCTGGGTCTTGTTTCTTAATAAACAACTTAAATCAATATCCCAAAAAGGCAGCTTCAGGATGGCAAAATGCCTTTTCCTCTTTTCTTGAACACCTGCTATGTGCCAGAGGCTGTGCATATGTCACGGAATCTTTGTAACTCCTGCACAGCTAGGTATTATTATTCCCCCACCCCCGTTCTTATAGAATAAGAAATAGAGGTTCAGAGGGGGGTAGTAACCTGCCCCCAGCAACTCAGCCTGGAATAGGCAGAACTGGGAAAACTACCCGCAGTCGAAGGGGCTGGCTACAGCACCCTGTGCTTCCCCACCACCCACCCTGAGGTACAAGGGGTTACGAAATGGAGCCAACTCCACAGCCCAGGACTCTTTCCCCAAACTCGGACTGGCCTTAGATCGGGACTCTGCTGTAGCTTCTCAAGGCTTCCCTGTGCTTTAGCTACTGTTTTTCTAGGGCTTAAAAGCAGAGGCTCTCCTATCGATCTTGTATATTCTACGACCCAGAAAACGCCCCCATGCTTGCTGAGACAGGCTGCTGGTCCACGAGACCCATAGCAGACGTGGGGTAGTGGTCCTGGCCACTACCTGTGACGCAGGACAGGGCAAATCTCTCTGAGTGGGGAGCGGGAGACCAAGCCTGACACTGAGAGAAGAGGGTTCCTTGGCAGAGAGTGTAGAAAGAATTCGACACATCCGCCAAAGTTAGGGTCAAAAGGAAAGTTTATTAGAAAAGGGGTGACCTGCCAGAGACAGGGTGTGGGAAGTCAGCTTATATATCATGCTTTAGCTCCTGTGAGTTATGTTTTAAAATCTTTAACTCATTTTCTTTGATATGGGCATTCAGTGAGGATGCAGAAGAGTATGTAGGGTGAAAGGTAAGAATATGCAGCCTGAAAGGCCCCTGCTGGAAGTTCCCAGCCTTCAATGCATAGGTTCTCCATGGTTTTAGCCAGAGAATGAATGATTTTATTTGCGGAGGGCAGCCACTTGAAGTCTGTTCTTTCTGTCCCCCCTTCACAGCGTGGGGAACGGGTCGATAGCCATCCCAGTAGGTGTCCTCAGTGGCCCGGCTGCAGAGCTGGTCAGCACACTGCAATCTCTGAATGTAGCTTGATTTAACGTTTTAGTTCTCTTGCCTCCTCCGTACATTACCTATGTGTGTAGTTTGGCCTCTGCTCCCTGAGATCCTTTCTTCAAATTAAGTCACAAATTGAGTTTGTGACACTTCTGCAGCTGCAGGTGGTCAGTGGTCAGCAGCAGCTGGGTTTTGACCTAATCACAAAGCTGTAAACATGGGATTAATGGGAAATGGACCCAAATCCATTCAGGAGTCTTCTAGTCAGTCCCAGCTCTGCCATATCCTCACTACAGGAAGGGCTGGAGGGGCAAGGGGCATGAGTGACAACATTGTGAAATCTCCTGTCCTCTTCCCCCATCCCCAGTACCCTCGAGCATCCACCTGCGCCCCATCCTCTGCAGTAGGGTATTGATAGAAGCAGGGGCCTCAGTGAGTAGACAGGGTCTCTGAGACAGACAGAAGTGTGTGACGTGCCCTGCCAGGATGATATAGGAAAAGAGCTTGGGTCTGAGGTCAAACAGTGGTGAGTACGAGTCCCAGCACAACCACTTGCCAGCGGTGTGCTGTTGGCAAGTTATATCACCTCCCTGATTCTGTATTCCCATCTGACAGGGTTGTAGTTAGGAAAGAGTAAGATGAGATACCCCACAAGTATCCCAAGCCATGAAACTCTCTGGTTGGGGCACCTCAGGGGAGCTGTGCCCTTGGGGGACCTGGCCGGGGGCCTTGGCAGCTCCTGCCTGTGTTCTGCCCAGCTGTTAGGACAAGGGAACGGGAGGCAGAAAGGCCTGACTTCCGCAGCTGAGGACCAATGGGGGCAGCAGGGCCTGGGTCAGGAGATGGGGTCCCCACTTGCTCTGGACCAGCCACCTATCTTCCTTGGGCCTCAGCTTCCTCACCTGATCATGGAGGGTTACTCAGGCTGACAGTCTCCCAAGAATTCTTTCTGTTTGTTACTCAGTGAATCTCAGGTGCCCGAATTCGCTCTCTCTCTGGGCCTATTGCAAAGAACCTGCAGCCTACACATTTTCCTTCTTAAAGGCTAGAAGCAACATTGATGAAAACAAATTCATCATCCCAGGAGTGCCCAGTTGCTGAGTGATAAAACATTCTCATGAATATTCATTAGAACACGGAGGGGAAAATTCTTATCCCCACTTTACAACTGAGGAAACTGAGCCTTGGGGAGCTTGCCCAAGGTCAGACAGAGAAGAGGAAATTGGACCCCAGGACCCTGACTCCACAGCCAGCCTTCTTCCCCCTCCCCCCCTCCTGCATTTCCCTTTTCTGCCCTAGCTCACAGGCCAGCCCTGCTGCCAAGAACAGCCCGTTCTGACTCGGTCTCTGTTTTAGCCTCTGACGAACGGCCGCGTCCCGGAGTACGCCGTGATCAACCTCGCAGCGCCCACGAGGCCTCATGCCAGCCCCAAGCCCTCGGCCACCCCCTACGGGGAGATCCAGTGCCTAAGCCAGGTGTGGACAGAGGGCCCCAGGGGTCAGGCGTCACCTCATCTGACTCCCCTCTGACAGTGTGTGGGGAGGAAGGCTCTTTCCTCAGCATCCACTCCCCAAACTGCTCCCCCGCATCCACCCACCTACCCCATCACAACCACAGCCTCAGCCGTTTCACTCAGGAGACAAGGCTCTTGACCTTACATCCTCCCCTGCCCCACTCCTGCCCCCCACCCCACCCCGTTCTGTTCAGAAGACTGGGAATCACGGCTTAAGGAGCTCTGGGCTGGCAGGATTCCAATATCTAAAACCAGAGCCTAGCCTGAGGCCATGAGGATAGCTTCCTCAGGGGATGGATGGATGAGGGATGGGGTGGGGGTGAGTCAAAGCCTGAGAATTCTGGGGAGGACTTGTTCCTGTGCCCCTCAGATGGACAGAGGCCTGGAACTGTGGAAAAGGCTGGGGTGGACCCAGCAGCTACTTGGAGACCCCAAGGCTGGGCTCTGCTTTCAGCCCCTACTGTTGTCTGTATGGACCTCGGAGGGCTCTGCATTTCTAATAAGTGCACGGTGATTCTTTCCAGGACACGGAGTGTGACTCGAGCCCAGGGCCACCTCTTCACATGTCCGACGAGGAGCCCAGCCCCTCCCAGTTCATCTCCGTCTAGCGGCAGAGCGCTCTCCAGGCCTGGCTTGCTGACTCTGAGTGGCTGGATTCACACTAAGTTGAATAAGCTTCCTGGCTTTCTGCCATGGCTTCGGCGTCCACCTGCCAGACTCCAGGGCTCTCCTCACCCTCCCCGGGCTCTCTTCGTGCATGCCCCAGTCTGACCTAGAAGCCTTTGTCAACCTGCGATGGTGGCCTCACATTTCCAGCAGAGACAGGACCTCCCCAGCACTTTCACATCCCTGGGCAGGCGTGCAGCTGCTGAACCTCACCCGGGCCAGGCAGGGCTCAGGAGATCTGGTCTGAGTTTGTATCTTCTACAGGCAATCCCTGGCCTGGGTGCCCAGCGACAGGCCGCCTTCCTCCTCTCCAGAGCCCACGTTTCCCTCCCTTCCTTCTATCCTCAGACTGGGCACCACTTTCTCCTGCGTAAGCTAGGGAGGAGGAAGGAACATGGCCGGGTTAGAACCAGATTCCGATTTCTTGAAGGGCACCTGCATCCCAGTCCTTCAGGAAGCTTGTTAAAAATGTGATTTCTGGGCTTCCCAAGACCCACCAAAACCACCTCTGGGGCTAGGCCCAGGGCTCTGCATTTCTAACAAGTGCCTGGTGATTCTAATACTTGAGCTGGAGACCAGTGGGCCTACTGAACTCAGGGCCCTCCAGCTTAGCGTCTACATTTGGTGCATGGGGTCTCCCACCTGCCCCTGTAGGGGCTGCTCTATGCAGGACACCATGACCACAGCTAGGGCTATCCCGGGCCTGCCTGAGTCCGGGGCAGGTGCACGCTAGAAGGCAAGGAGCAGGTGCCTTTCGAATCTCCCCATGCAGCCAGGCAGGCATTCAGGCTTTGGAAGGAGGATGGAGAAGAGCTTAATTCCTTTCTTGTCAAGAAAGAGTTAACTGCCTGTGGGTTCTGGTGGCTGGGGGTGGGAGGAGGAACCACTGGGGCAGGTGGGTATCTAAAATGGAAGAGGAAGGGGGTAGAGCAGGAACCTAAGGGGAACCTCAAGGTGACCCTGAGTCTGGCCCCCTAGAGCAGGGATGGCCGGGTAGAGAAGCAGAACTACTATTATTTTCTTTTTCTATTTTCTTTCAAAAGTGAATTGCAGGTCAGTTACCCCGTTTATAAAACTTAGAAAGATGGGGGGAAAAAGAAAGCAAGTCACCGTAGTCTCACCACTACCCAAAGACCATCATAATTGCATTTTGCTGTATTTCCTTCTCTTTTTTTCTCCTCATCATTTGCTGGTGTTCTTTACAAGTTATTTTATACATACAACTTCATATCCTGCTTGCCCCGCTTAATTAATATATCATAAGCATTCCTCCACGTTTTTACAAACGTTTTATAAATAAAATGCTTATTAGCTGTGCAATATTTCATCCTATCGGTGTGCTTCGATTTATTTGTTCTCTGTCACTAGATAGTTATTTTCTACTTTTGCTTTATAAATAGCTGCATGGTGAATCTTTGCACAAGGCTCTATCTACATTCAGAAATGTCCTTAAGAAGAATTTCCATATGTGGGATTGTCAGGTCATAGAGTGAGAACATTTTTGAAGTTACTGACACCCATTGCTAAACAACTGAGATGTTCTAAATTAAGTGAGCCAGAGAGGGAGGGAGACAGAAAGAATTACCCAAGTAATTAATAATTGTTTGTTTTAAAAATAATAATTATATATTATGATTAACTAACCAACCGATGGCTTTGGGCCAGCTGACTACCTAGGTTCCTGAATATTTGTTGGAGCTTTGAATCAACCCCAGATTCCCTACCATGGACCACCAGCCATCCTGCAGACGTATGAACTTGCAAGATTGTTGCCTATAATCTGTCAAAAGGGGTAAATATTTCTTCCTTACAGATGTCCTATCATAGAACTGCCCCTGCTTCACCTTATCATGCCCCCCTTATCTGCAGCCAATGTAAATTCTTTCAAAACAAATTACATCTTTTTTTTCCCTAAAACATAAAAGTTCTCATCAACTCTAAGATGATAGACATGTTGCTTCCTGCACCTAACCCTGCAGACGGTGGTTTAGACTTCATGGCCTAGGACCGGGTTCTTTTCTGGTTTGCAGTATGGTCCAATAAACCCTTTCTTTTAAAAAAGCTTTTTCAGTCCTTAAATGTTTGTTGTTTGTTTGTTAACACAGCCGTCTGAAATGGCAGAACCCATTTCATTCCACCAAGGCCTTTCATCAGCATCTCCCACAGTCTTCACCAGCCTCTACACCAGTTCCTGTGGGTGTGGCAAGAGAAACTACTCAGGAATGTCCCTACAGGGGGACCCTAGAGGGCCGGGGTGTTGGGTGAAGTGGAGCTGGTCCGATAAAACAAGGAAAACTCACCAAAATGTACGAGCCAGTGCCCAAGACCCCCGGGAGGGGCGAGCACCACTTACCTTCCCAAGGTGCAAAGGGAGCCCCCACAGCTGGAGGCTCCACCCAGGATCCGGGCACAGGGTTTGCCCAGATATTGGGGGGAGGTAGGAGACAGCAAGTTTCGGGTTGTCTCTGAGACCACACAAGTTCCCCCAAAGCAAACTTCCCCCTTGAGGAATCCCTAGGCTGAGGCTGGTGGGAACTGGGTTTGCCTAGGAGAGGAAAGAACCCTCCTGTCCTCTCAGCCGGTCACCAACAGGCGCCTGGGTCTCCCGGGGAGCAGGACTTGGTCAGCTAGGGCATCCCAGCCCCACCCCTTGCCGATTCCCAGACTGTGTGCCCCCTGCACAGACTGATGTCTTTTGTGGCCAAGCTCTCTCCAAGGCAGCCTAGGACTGGCATCCATGGAAGTCTCAGTTTCCGTGGATTTATCAGACACTCAAGTGTTGTTCACAGACGCTCACACTCTTCCTGAACTCCCACCGCTGCCGCCGTGTGCCCTCCCGCTCTGCCCTCCCTGCAGCGGGGCAGACCACTCCCTTACCAATTGCCACTTGCAACCTGCCCCTGCCCCCCCATCTATATACCTTGGCTTTGTAATTTTACTCAAAATATTCAGCTCTGTCATCTTTTGTAGATACGTAAGACTCTGTTCAATCCCCTTGAACAAAAGAATGCCACAAGTATTGCTCACCCATCCGGAGAGCAAGGGTTTCCGGTAATGGGGGGAAAAATTCTTCAGAAAAACTTAGGGAAACATCAAAAGTTGCTAACGTTTAGTTTTGCCTCATCAGGATGTTAATAATAGTAAGCTATTATGTATTCCCCATTTGTTTCTTTAAAAGAAACATTTTAATAGCACAAGGGAGCATTGATTTTTCAAAAATGAATAATTTGAGCTCTCCCTTCCCCACCCTATCCCTTGACAAGTGGTTATCATGACCCTCATCCATCAAGGCGTAGTGAGGAGAGATTTTCTGAGTTCATCCAGGAAGCAGTAGCTCATAGGGAAAGAGAAAACCAAAGTGGGGAAGGTGGGAAGCCCCTGAGCGGGCAAGGGGAAGTGGTGTGCTTTGGGGCACCTGGCAGGTTAAGAGGGAAGTGCTCTCCACCGACAGCATTTGAGGATGTGACACAAGCACCCAGCACTGGCAGCTGCCAGGGGTGCCACAGGGATCTGAGCGGGGGACTCTTAAGCCGGTGCAAAAGCAGCAGGGCTGCTCATCTTGAATGAACCACATGGATTTACCAATCTGTACCCGCCCCACCTCCCACCAAAAAAAAAAGAAAGAAAAAAAGAAGAGAGAAAGCTTGCCCAGGCCCAGAGAAGCAGGACTTGCTGAAGGCCACACAAGTTCCATGTGAAGCTAAGTGGATTAGCCATGGAGTCCTTGAGCCCTCTCCACCCCCTCGAATGCTCGCAGACCGCTGGATACAAGAATTTAGACAGAACCTCGTCTAGGGATGGGAAGTGTGGAACGGAGGGACTGGAAATGTTGTAAGAAACCACAGAACACATGTCACTCGGACTCCATGCCAGAATCACTTGTGCTGCGCTCCCGCTGTCCCCCTCTTCCGAAGACATCACCCTAACCAAGGACTGAGACCAGAAGCCTTCGCTTTCACATTTAATCAAAGGAAAAGAAAGAAAACCAGTCAGAGAGAAAGCTCAGGAATGGGATGGCTGAAGGAGGGGCGCGGGGAAGGGCGACCGGGCTGGGACTGAGTGTGGACAGTTGGGGGGCAGGGTCCTCATTGTCCTGAGGTCCCTCAAATACAAGCATCCACAGCGGAAGGAGAGAGGACAGAGTCAGAACTCGCGCAGTGGGTGCACACACTCGTTCCAACCCACAGGGTGGGGCTGAGGCAGGGGAGGTAGTGCCCATTCAGACAGGGATAATGACAGCCCTGTCCCCTGGGCATCACTAGAGATGATGATGCTAGAACAGTGTCAGAAGTGGAAATGCCCAGCTCCCCTCATCCCCGTCTTTTAGTCGAGGGGCTCTGAAGGTTAACCAGGAAGGTGGGGTGGCTGCAACAGCAGACCCTTCGCTGTCTCTACTCCCAAGTCCCCCAGACGGGGTGGACTCTTGCAAAGGACACCGTGGCCTCTGGCCAACAGGAGAATACCCCACTTGCCTCCCACTCCCAGTTCCCTTGGGCAGAGGGTGAGGGTGGTGCAAGGGAGAGCGGAATTAAGGATAAAAAGAACTCTGACTAAAGGGGAAAGAGGAGTATAAAGATGACTGCATAGTGGATGCAGAGCTATGCAAATGAGATGGGGAAAGGCTTGACCTTGACACCTCCTTTGCATAGCTGATGCAAATGCAAATGAGATCCCTAATATAATAAATATATTTCTAACTTTGTAATAAATATCTGTTTCTTCTCCCTCCCCTTCCCTAGGAAACGGGCACACAGTGGTTCAGGGGCCAGCCTGGGCTGACACTGCAGCGAACACTGAGTAGACATTCAGAAGGACTGGGAAGCACAGGGGCGGGAGTGGTACCCTGCAAGGACAGGCTCCCCCGAGGAAGGATCACAGAGAAGGATGAGGGATGAGATGCCTGGGGAAATCAAGGACAGCATTCTTTTCTTAAAAGGGATTCTCCTACTTTACATAATTTCCTCCCCAAGGACAGGAGAGTGGTGTTTAGGGTCAGGGGACAATAGGAGAGCTGGAGGAAGACATCTGGGAGGGTCAAGGCTCTAGAAACTAGGATAAGGGTCTCATAAGACATAGGGGCTGATGGGGAACCCCAAAGCAGGGGCCCCAAAGAGTGACTTCCCAAGCAAAATCACTCTTTGCTTCTCCTCTCCAAAAGCCAAGCCTGACACACACGCGCCAGTGGCAGAAACAGATCAGGCTGGGCAGCCTGCGGACCATAAGCTGCTCAGAAGCAGCGTGGATGGCGCCCCCTGGACCTGGGCTATGAGGAGCCCAGGAAAATACAAATGTCCTTCACCAAGCCTGTACCCCATGGCCCAGTGCTCGCAAAATCCCCTCTGTACTCTTCCTCAGCCCCCCATGAGGCCCTGATGCCAGTGGGGCACTTAGACCTGGCCAGAGAGCAGACCAAAATGGACATGGTCACGTTCAGGGAACCCAGACCTGTCCCCACCGTGGGCCTTGGAGAGCTTGCCCATCTTCGGTCAATAATAGCGGGCTCCTCATCACAGGGCTCAGCCTCCAACCCACCCGGACCTCGGCTAAGCCCGCTGACACCTGCCAGCTTTGCCCTTCAGGAAGCAAAGCTGGCCTGTCAGGGGCACATTGGAGAAGTCTGTGGAGAGACTTCGGCAGTGAAAAGCTGTGGGTAAGGAAGGACAGGATAGTGTCCACTTGTGGGACCCCACCTCATTCTGAGAGAGCCAAGAGCTGCACTGCTCCCTGGGTTGGCAACTGGCTCGTGCTCTGGCTCCTGCAGCCTTCGGGATGGCACCAGGCTGGCACCACAGCCCAGGCCTGACTGGCCACCTGGGAGCTACTTACCCCCCAGACCACAGGGAAACAGCCTAGGGCCCGCTCCTAGGACATTGGGTATGAGGTGGGAGGAGCCCAGGAATACGGTGGGTGTGGCCAGTCCAGAGGAGAAAAGGGGACTGGAGAGAGGAAGGGGGCGGGGGCAGTGTACCTACTGACCACATGGTCCCATAGCAGCTTTTCTGTTCTTAGGCCTGAGTCTTTGGGCGGTGACTCTGACACATTCCTAGGTACAGTTTGGCCCTCAGAGAGGGTCATCTGGGGGCCAAGGGGGATCGTGAGAGGGCAGCACCTGGGCATAGAGGTACCCCGTGAACGCCCAGCTCCCTGGCAGTGGCACTCCTCTGTGCTGAAGCCAGACTTAGGGCCCCCAGAAGACGCTACCCAGGTAAAACTAGAGCGCCAGGGATGGGAGCTAAGGATGATGGTTGGGGGTCACGGTTGGGGAAGGATGGATTTAGGGTTCTGGGCCACAACCCAGATGGGGTAAGGTCCAGGTGAGCAGGCTCAGTACACCCAGCTGACAGGCACCCACTGGGGCTCCGTCCGTAGCTTCTCCATGGCGGCCTGGAGCTCGCGGAAGGTCCTCTCCAGGTTGCTGTTGACCAGACTAAGGTCAAAGTAGTGCCCGTAGCCCCTCTGGATACGGCTGCTCTCTTCCACTGTCCGTCTCAGGTCCGCCTCCTGCCGGCACAAGAGGCCCTCTCACCGGTCAGTGTCCCACACTCATCTCCATCTTTAGGGGATCTACATTCTGCCCCACTGAGCACACTCCCCAAAGCCCAACCATGGCGGGTACAGAGTCCCTGGCCACAGAGGCAGGAGCCCCTCCCTCCCTCCAGGCCCCAAAGTGGCTCTCCTGCAACCATGGACAGACAGATGGGTAAGAGGAAGGAAGGAAATAGCCTTTAGTAAGTGCCACACATGGCACTAACCATTTTGCCACCAACCCACATCATCTTCACTACAGCTCCGCAAGGCGGGACTAATCATTTCTCTGTTTACAACGGAGAAAACTGAGGTACAGAGGGATCACACAGCCAGCCAGTGACTGCACAGGGCCTTTGTGACTCCAATGCCAGTGTTCCCTTCGGTCTGACTCAGCCCCCTTGTCTGGGCATCCTGAGAGGCACCTGCCACACCTGGTATTAGGGCAACCCCCAGGCACACAAGGCAACCCCCATCTCAGACCCAGTCCAAGCTGGCCAGGCAGGAGTGGGAAGGGAACCTGAATACTGACTTAAATGAGCCAAAGCAGGAGCTCTAGGGATGGCCCAGCGGCCCGCGGCGTTTGTGGCCAGGGCAGGTGTGCGACAGAGGGGAGCCCAGACGGCCCAGACGGCCGAGAAGGTAGTGACCAGAGGCCTGCAGTTCCAGGAGTGGCCCGCAGAGGGACCCCGTGCTCAGAGCTCCGCGGACCCTACAAACCTGGGGAGCCCTGCTCCAAGGGTACCGGGCAGAGGGCTGCGGAAGGACGAAGGGGATCCATGGAAAGTGACCTCCCGTGGCAATCTGATCATGAATTCCTAACCGAGCAGGTCATGGAGGGCTTACCTTTGCTTTCAGCCAGCTCTCTCCGCTGTTTCTGGAACTGCCCCCCACCCCTCTCAGATCCCTTTTTAAAGCATGACTCCCCTCAAGGGAGCACGTAATCTGAACCAATCTGTAATCCAATCCCTTGCGTTCTCCCACCTTCACGTAGTCTTCCTTACTTTCCTTAATTCCCAACGTATAAAAGAAACGGCAAACGTATTCTCCAGCACATTTGAGATCTTGCTCCCTGGCATGTGTCATCAGTTGGACTCAAATAAACTTAGAAAAATTTCTACAGGTTTGGACTTTTTTTTTTTTTTACATCAACAAGAGGGTGCCCTGGAGTCGTGTAACACCTCACTTGAAGTCTCTCCTCGCAGAGCTACCTCCTCCCTGATGCTAGTTCATCCCTCTGGCCAGCCTTCCGGCCTCTGTCTTCCTCCTAACCTTCAGCCTTTCCCTCGGCTGTAAAAGCCCTGAGCCCACCTGGCTCATCTCTCCCCACAGATCTCCTACCGGCCCTCCAGGCTCCCTTCGGTCAGTACTCTGTCCCCACAGAGTAGACCAAGCAGTGGGCCTGGCAGAAGCTCCTGCTCTCGGGGGTAGCTGTGTCCCTGACTCTGAGACACTTTACTTCCTTGCTCATACCTCAGTTCCCACACCTATAAAGCAGAAATCGCAAGTATTCCCTCACTCATACCTCGGTGGGCACCTCTCCCCTCCCCCAATACCACCTTCTCTCCATCAGCACTGGCCTCCCCCCTCCCACCCCAGGCAGCCATCAGACCCCTCCCACTGCATATCAGAGCTCCTCACCGTGAGCTGCTTAGTGGACACGCCACTCTCCAGTGCGGCCCGGTTCATGGCCCGCAGGGTCTCAAAGTCGGGGGCCTCAATGAACACCACATAAGGGACAAACTCAGCTGTTCTCAGCACCTTCACTGCCTGCAGAAGGACAGGAGAGTTGGGGAGTACATCCCATGTACTTCTGAGGTGATGGGGGTGAGGATGGGTACCTAGGAATGGATGAGAAAGGGGTATCTGGGGTTCTGGGACATGCGTCCTAGAGATGAATGGTAGAAAAATAGCTGGCAGGTGGCTAGGGATTGGGGTAACTGGAGCAGATTAGAGGAGTGGGGGTCCAGGAGGCTGAGAAAAGGGGTCCAGGTGGGCTGGGTCCCAAGCAGTAGTTGACAGGTTATATGGGAATGCTCAGGAGACAAGTGCCTAGAAATATAGCGGGGAGAGCTGAGGGAAGCAGAGCACCCAGAGGGGATACTGGGCAGGGTGAAAAGAGTCGGCCAGGCGGTACCTGGGGGTTGACATCCAGCACGCACACCTTGCCGGCCGCAACCACGCCCCGGATGGAGTCGATACGTGTGCCGTACAGGTTGCCCTCGTATTCGCCATGTTCCAGGTAGCGCCCAGCACGGATGTCAGTCTCCATCTCTGCTCGGGACACAAAGCTGTAACCCTGGCCTTCCCTTTCTGAGTCCTTGGGCCGCCGGGATGTGTCTAGCAGGAAGGAGGGACCAAATAGGCTCAGGCTCACCACCACATGCATGCGCTCTGTGTGTGTCACACAGCCTGCCCTCCGGCTTCTCAGCACTGCTGTCTTCCCACACACTGTGCCCTCACCCTCACCACTGGCATACTGAGACTCGAGACATTCGTATTGGGAGAAACATCAAAGATCACTGCTTCAATCCAGGGCTCACAGATGAGGGGCTAAGGCCCAGAGAGGGCAATGTGCATCCCAAAGCCACCCAGCAAGGCGGAGTTGACCTAGGGTCAGCATTTAGGTTCCTACCTCCAGGAACCAGAAGCTTTCACCACCCCAGCTGGGTTCTGCCACCAAGAAGCCCAGTCTCCACAAGGCCACACAAAGCTCATAGCCCTATTTCATACAGGTTCCCGGCTGGGCTTTTAGAAAGTGAAACACAAAAGGGGAGGCAAAGCTGGCCCAGCCCACCTGGCCACAGGTTCAAGGAACAGCTCCGCCCAAACCTCCCCAGGCTGCAGCTCCCCCCACTAACCGAGGGGGCGCACGCCCAACACCTCACACCAGGTTTTCCTATAGATAGATACCCATTCAGTAGACGCAGGCCTGGCCCCCAAGGCATCCCCCACCCAGCAGGGCCCAGCTCCCACTCACAGGGCACCGTGGTGCCGTAGCGATCTGGATCCCACATGATGAGCTTGTTCTTCAGGCTGCGCCGGCCCACACCCTGAGCCCCGATCAGCACCAGGGTTTTCCGGCGGAAGGGGGGCATGCGAGCCACCTCCTCATAAATGAGCAGCTCATGGCGGTCAAACTCTGGACACAAGGAGATGGCACTGCTTGTCAGGTGGAGGGGGTGGGGTTGGGCTCTCAGGGGCCAGGGGCAGCAAGGAGAAACTGCGCAGGGCCTAGAGACAAGACTGGCAGCATCAGAACCAGGAGAGCATATTGTTGGCAGGAAGGGGGCGGGAGTGCCATATTAGAGACAGGGGGAGGGGGGCCTCCAACACCCACCTGCATTCTTGGTGGTCAAATACATCATTCGCTTCTTTTTCTTTCCTGAAAGGCTGCCACATAGGGTCCCTGGCCACAGAAAGATGGGCAGGTGAGGCCAGGCAGAGGCCAGCCACATCCAGATTGGGGGGGAGCGTGGCTTATACCTGAGGTGGGTGTCAGCTCCAGGTCCCGCTTGACAAAGGCTTTCCGCTTCTCCTCCAGCAGCTGGCTGGGGATGAGCCCAGCACTGCCTCCTTCTACGTGGCATGCCTGAAATGGACATGGGCAAAGCACTGCCTGAGTGAGAGGACACTTCCCAAACACCACACCTGGAGAGACTACAGGGGCACCCAGGGCTCACCTGCCACCAATTGGCATCATCCTGGTTTACAATCTGGAGCAAGTCCCCAGCGTTGAAACGCAGGCCTGCTTCTTTGCAAGGGATGAGGTTGTCTCTGACTGGGTCATAGTCAAAGTGGCACTTCACAAATACCTGGCCGGGAATCGGGGGTGGGGAGGGTGTCAAAAGAAGCAGGGAAGGTTGGAGGGGTCATGCCTTCTCCCATTCCCCCCAAGTGGAGAGAGCATCACACAGCCTACCCTCTGCCTCCTCCCTCACAAAGATGACAGAGGGCCTGGCACTGCCCCTCTAAAGTCATGATGCCCCCAGGCCTGGCCAGCCTCCCTGCCACCTGCCTCCCTTTGCATCTAGAACTGAAAGGACTCGGACAGGATAGGGAATCTGCATAGGCCTGGGGCCTTGGCCCCACCCACCAAGGAGGGGGATCACCCAACAAGGGACTCCACTTTGGCAACTAATGCAGGATCCCTCCCATCCACTCATGTCCTCCTCTTTGGAGGACGGGGCTCTGGCAGACAGCTAGAAAGTCAATAGAAGTAGGCACAGCAGCCAGAGTCCACAGCCCACCAACTCGGAGGCAGCTGTTCAGGACACCCGGCGATGCGACTGCGCACTCATGCATACACTTAGGCATGTAGACAGCTACACACAATGAAGGCTCTCACTGTACATTCTGGTATGCACTGAGTATACCAGGCTTTGCCTGCACTCACATCCCTTGCACTTGTGCATGAGTACCCAAGCCTAGGGCAAATGCGCAAGCACGTGCAAGTGCGATACGCAATGAGCGCAGAGGCCTATGGGTGGATGGGCCCACTGCCACACCACAAGCCCACCCCCCATCTTCCTTTGAGCTCAGGTTGAAGAGGGGCTCCCACCCCGAGGCCTGTGACCCTGACAGCTGAGGTTCAGCTCCCCCTTGACCTTGTGCTGGGTGGGGGACCTCAGTTGAAGGACCCACCTGGCGGGGCAGGTGGGGCTCCTGGTAGCTGGGCAGGATCTTGAGGATGACGCTGCCACTGGCGCTGCGCAGGAGCTCCTGCAGCGCGCGGGGGTCACTGCCTACCGGCTGCCCATTCACCTCTTTGATGATGTCACCCACGTGCAACAGGCCTTGCTGAGCCACCATGCCCCCGTGCAGAATGCGCGCGATCACCAACTCGCCGCCCTCCACACGGAACGTCACGCCCTGGGGACCGAGGGCAGGTATGATGAGGCCTCAACTGCTCCATGTCAGAACCTTCGATTGAAATCTCCAGCCCCCGTCCCCCATTCCCATCCCCACCCTTCCACCCCACCCTCACAGACTTCTCCTCTTCCATCCTGATGCCCTGATCTTCACTTACAGGAGCACTAAATTTTACTATTGCAAATAAAGCTGTGGTGAATAATGCTGGCATAGCTGTTCTGAGTCTTTGGGGGTCTTCCACGTAAATTCCTAGAGGGAAAGTGGGCGGAATGAAGGGGGTTCTGGCACATGTATGTTTGTAGTTCACGTGCACAGTGTCTGCGGTCTCCTGGGTCTGCATGGGCCAGTCCCTGGGCAAAGCTGATCCCATCTTCATCTTCAGCCCTCTCCTGACCGGAGTTTTGACCCCACTGGTTATTCTCAATCCCCCCTGCGGGCCCCACCTCTGGCCCTGCCCTGCACTCTCACCAGATGCTCTCCAGCGGTCTTGCGGATGCCCACCATGCGCACAGCATCGGGAGGCACAGGCTGGTTGCTGAATGTGGGGTCCAGGCCGGGGCTGGGGGGTGGTGTCTCATAGGTCTTCGAGGCCACAGAGTCATGCGTCTCCAGGAGGGACTGGGGAGGTGTTGGGAAGAGGAGGGACTAAGGGGCAGTGCCCCATGGTCCCTTCTCACCCCTGTTCCAACTTCCTGTCGGCCCCTCCCCCAATGGCCTGCCCCAATCGCCACTCAAGATGGAAGGGAACCTGAAAGTGGGGCTCCTGGAGGATGCGGGCCAGCTCCGCGGCCGTGCTGCTTTGCTCCGCCAACTGCGCCAGGTCCCGCAGGATCTCCTGCACCAGCTCCAGGTTGTTGTCCCGAACAGCCTCCAGCTTCGTCTCCTCCAGCCGCTCGTGGGCCTGGTGGTGGGGGCATAGCAGGTAAGACCTGATGCTTCCCCGAGATCCCTGGGGTACCAAACAGAGCCCTGGGTACCACCCGCCCTCAAGCAGCCCCCACCCCCAAATCCTTACCTTCGGGCCTTACATAAAAAGTACAACACTATATACACTCTTTGATACCTTGGGTTTTTGGTTTAATTGGCTTGGTTTATGCTGCAATGTGGAGATCTTCCTTTATTATTATTATTATTTTTTTTTTAATTACTACATTTGGCTCATCACATGACTGGAGGATCAAAATTTATTTAATCAGTCTCCACAGGTATTTAGGCTGTTTCTAATATTTTACTATTGCAAATAAAGCTGTGGTGAATAATGCTGGCATAGCTGTTCTGAGTCTTTGGAGGTCTTCCATGTAAATTCCTAGAGGGTCAAGCAGTAAATACGTACACAATTTTATAAAAGATATTGACAAACTCTCCTCCATGGGGCTTGGGCTGCTTTGCCTCCCTACTAGCATTGGATGGATGACTTTCCTAAAGCCTTCCTACCAGAGTGTGTGATCAAATCTTGGAAAGTCTGCCAATCACCTGGATGAGAAATGATCTCTCGGTGGGGCTTAACTTGCTTTTGCTTATTGAGAGAAGTTGAGCGTCCCTTCGTACGGTTAAGACCATCTGTATATCTTTTTCTGTGAATTGTCTGCTCATGTCTTCTGCCAATTTTTCTATCAGTTCTTGGTTTCTTCTGTTTCTCATTTTTTAAATGTTCTCTATGTTAGGTAAATAAGCCCTTTATTTGTGCTATTTCTTACAAATATTTTCCCCCAGTTTGTCATCTGTCTTTTGACTCTGCTTATGGTTTTCTTGTCAATGCAAAAAATAAATAAATAAATAAATAAATATATAAATATATATATATATATACACACACACACACACATATATGTATGTATATATATGTGTATATATATATTTGATATAATTAAATTTGTTAATATTTTATGCATCTGGATTTTGCAGCATAGTTAAAAAAAAAAAAGGCTTTCCCCACACACAGATCCATGTTTTCTCTAGAATGAGTATGGTTTATTTTATCACATTTAGATCTCTGATGTGCTTGGAGTTTATTCTGATATATAGTGTGAGGCACGGATCTACTTTGATTTCTTTCCAAATGACTACCCAGGCATTCCCAATACCATTTATTAAAAATCCATAAGACTAGAAGAGAGCAGTGAAGGGTCAAAGAAGTACAAATTAGTAGTTGAGAGATGATCACGGGGATGGGGGGCATGGCATAGTAAGGTAATGGCTATGTGTAGAGCCAGAGGGAAGATAGAGTAATCAGGGGGATCATTTCATAAACTATATAAATGTCTAACCAAGGTACTGTATACTTGAAACCAAAAACAAAATAAAATGCCAAAAAAAAAAAAAGAAAGGAAACTGAAGGGTGGCACAGACTGATGCATAAATCAAATTAATCCAATAAATAAGGGCCCCCACTTTCTGCCTTAAAATATTCATAAGAAAATAATTGTTTTATTTTCTACGTGTGATGATAGTATGATTACTTTTTAAAGAATCTTTCCCTTTTAGCTATATGTACTGAAATACAAACAAAATTATGTCTGAGATTTGCTTCAAAATAATTCATGAGACAGGGAAGTAGGGGGAGATATGGATAAAACAGGACAGTTCATACATTGTTAAATGTTGAAGGGGACAATGGATGATGGAGGTTCAGGAGACATTTTCTTAAATATCCATAGAGAAAGTTTCTCAAGCACATGAAATGGGGAGATTTTAATAACACCTCTCCGGATACTACTCTGAGGAGTCGGTGAGAGGGACACAGTGCCTGACACACAGCAGGTGCTCCATAAAGTCTAGCTCCTCTCTGTCCTATCTACCCCAAACAGGCCAGGGGAATAGCATCCCACATGAGGAGGCACATTGGCCCTACTGCCACCTAAACTACCCCCTACCAGGTGGGCAGCACTTCAGACTGACTCCCACAGCCTGGCTGGGCAGAGTGCTCCTGTTGGGGAAACAGACAATTGAAGGGGAAAAGAAGCAGCACTCAGAGGCCGTCACACCTTGACGTTCCTCAGAAGCTGGCGGGCAGGGACAGGCCCCAGAAGCTTCCACCAAACCCTGTGTGATCCCCAGTCATTTAGCTCAGCACAGCCCATGGAGCTTCCTGGCTCTGTGTCACCACTGTGTCCAAGTCAATGCTGGGAGTCGGTGGCCCCAGGAACTGTTTCAAGATTGAACAGAGGTACTCAGGTGTGCCACTGTATCACCATGGTGACCCTGACCAGGCTCTTTCAGCTTAAAGGAGCTAGTCTGGCCCAGGTGACATGGCGTGAGCATAGAGGTCACCCATTTAAGCCTCCGCATCTTCTGCTGCATTCCCTAGGAGCCCTCGCCTGAACCAGGCAACCCCCTTACCTCCCATCTTTGGTTTAATGACTCCTCTCCCAGGCTGATCCCTTCCTCCTCCCGGCATAGCTCTCCAAGCTCAACCTTCCCAGCCCAGAGGAAACTTTAAACATTTAATCATTCAAATACAAAAGAAACACTACCCCAAGCTGATCCAAACAGCTGATTGAAGAGGGCTGAGAACACCCAACCTGCATCACAATTTCAACACACTTTTCTGGGACTTTGGAAACTCAGAACTGGATTAATCATATCCTTGGTTCATGATCATGTTCTCATCAGTGGTTTGTGCATGGATTCCTTTCAGTGAGCTGGTATTTAGATAATTTCGTAATAATATAACAAGGATCTAAGAATCCACCACTGAAAACGTAAATAGGGATTTGACAATATCCTACATCTAATCACATGCTCCACACCCCCACCTACGCACCCATCCACTCACAGAAACCACCAGCTTGAGTCCTGGTGTTCCTCATGCGCTGGCTTCCCATTTTACATAGTTTTAGTGTATCTATATGTATTCTAAATATTTCTAGAATAAATATCATTTTTTAATTATTTTTACCTTAAAAAAAGGGAATTATGCTATATATAAAATCTTTGGGGACCTCATTTTTTTCACTTACTATTATTAAATTAATAAAGTTTCACTTAATATTGTTTTACTTAATATAGTTTTTCAACTAATATTAACTGTGTCACTTACTATTCTTTACCCACTATTATTTGGCTAAGATTTACTCTCCTTTTTCATATTAAGAAACAATGTATTTCATTTTTTCACTTATTATTATTTTTCACTTAGCATTATTTTGCTAAGGTTCAATCTTTTTTCCCATACCACATTAGTTCATTCATTTTAACCACTGTATTGTATTCCATTGTGTGACTACCCCACATTTTATTCATCTCTTTGCTCTTGGGAGGCATCTGGGTCATTTCAGATTTTCGCCATTGTGAATTGTGAGGCTACGAACATTCCAGTCTTTGTCTCTTGGAGCACATGTGAGAATTTCTCCAAGGAACAAAATTGCTGGGCCATGAGATGTATGCCCGTCCAATGGTGAAGCAACACATTTGCAAAATATCATCCCATTTAAAAGTCACAACGACTCTGAGAGATTAGTAATATTAAAGGTATTTTCCCAATAAAGTATCTGAGGCTTGAATGGGTAAATGAATTCCTTAACAACATGCAGCTCATCGGTGTATACCAGGGACCCCAGTGGAAGGCTCCAGACTCTCTGAGCTCCCACGCAGCTGTGGTGTCACTATCTGGGCACTTCTTTTTAGAAAGCATGTTCCTGGGACAGCACTCACTGCAGCGTTAGAGGCACCAGGCTCCAGACCCAGAAGAGCAGCTTTGAATTTCTATGGTAACCATTTGTTTAATTCTGCTCTGAAAATCATCTTTGGCACAGCGGGGGCGCAAGCTCACTATGGACCAGAAGCTTGGGCCAGGTCCACAGCTAGTTAATAGTAGAGCCTGTACTTGAACCCAGACCGGCCAGCTCCTGATCCAGAGCCATAAGCTGACTGCAAAGGCAGAAATGACACACAGCTATTCCTTGAAATGTTTTCCCTCTGCCCTCCCACTCCAACCTCTTTAAGCTTGGCAAGAGACAGAGAATTCTCATTTGAAACCCAGGCTCATAATGAAATTGTTCAAAATCTGAAAGAAGTCCCAGAGAGTGGTGTGCCAGAAGGTAACGTCATTCTTTGATCTGGATTGGACCGTGTGATTCCCTCTAGCCAATGGGACATTAGCAAATGTGGTACAAGCAGAGGCTTAGAAAGTGCTTGGGATTTGGGGTTTGTCCTCCCTTGTTGCTGAGATTGCCATGTGAAAAAACAACAACAACAACAATAACAACAAAAAATAAAACATGGCAGTCTCTCAACCTAGATACTGCAGACTTCCCAGCTGAGTGAAGTCATCCTAGAGTGAGGATGTCCATCCCAGAGCCCAGACCAGAAAGACCACCCACTCAATCCACAAAATCACAAGAAACAAATCATGGCTGCTGAGGCTGTTATGTATTGGGATGGTTTGTTACGCAGCAAAGGCGAACTGATACCCTGGGCTCTCTATTATTGTAGCTTCTGCTTGCTGTGTCCACTGGTCGGTCTCTTAGTGACTGTCTTCCAGGGCCCTGTCTTGCTTTGCCATCTCACTCCAGCTTTACTACAGGGGTGGAGTCCTCCCTGTGAGCTCCAGTCCAATGGCCAAGACTACATTATAACAACCCTTTATTGTTTAAAAAGCACCTCCACACCCATGACCTCCCCATAGGCCCACCACTACTCCGAGAGAAGTGGGCATCATTATCTCCACTTTTCAGAAGAAATAACTGAAGCTCAGAGAAGTTGTCAGGCATACTAAAGTCACACAGCCGGCAGGTGAATCTTCCGACTCCAAACCCTGTGTCCTTCTTCATCTCACATGGATTAATTCACATGCCTCCTAGCCGGCAGATGTCTCCACTGGTAACAGTTTGTCAGAATTTCTAAATGTCACCTGCTTTGGATTCCTTACCTTAGCCTTGCCTATTGTTAGAACACCTGCTGCTGACTCCATGTCAGCCCTCCCAGATGCCACCAACCTGCCAGGGCAGCCACCTGTTGTCGATAGCCAAACTCCTGGATTTATGATCTGTCTGCCAGATCTGACTTCCTTCCAGAGCCTTTAACTCTCTGAGTTTGTCCCCTTGAGTCCTGCCCCTCCCTGGTCCTAAATCTACCCAGCTTGGCCTCTCCCACACTGTCTGCCACATCCCCAGAGAGGAGAGTCAAGCCCAAGTCTGTAAGGGTAAGGGAAGGAGGTTAATAGCTACCACACGTGATAGCTATTGACTCTGTCCCTGAGGGTTTCTGAGCTACTTCACCAGGAAAAACAAGTTTTTACAGCTGGATTTTTGATCAAAAAACTTTGTCTACTAGGTTAGAAATGTATCTCTGTATACATAATCATTAAAATTGGTCAGAAAGAGTAAGAAGTAGGTCTTGTCCAAATCAAGTCCCATGGTCAAACCCCGGTGGAGACTCTACCTTTCGATGAGAGAAGTGGCAAAGCTCCATTACAAAGGGTCACACCTACAGGGATGGGGGGGCTTTCACTGAGCACAGACAGGCCTGTATGGAGATTCACTCCCTCTTTGCTCTACAACTGGAGGGAGAGAGAGAAGTTACCAGGTTCCCTTAGCCCGTGCGCCTCTGATTGGGGGCCTCAGAGTGAGGAAATGTCCACACTATCTTCTATTTTACTTTATGTATCTGAAACCATACTAGGCATTTCCCATGAGAAAATTCAGTCCAGCTTATCCCCAAGAACATTTCTAGAGAAGGGAGTTTACTTACGCTGATATGGCACATTGGGAACTTCTCAATTAGACTGTACTGTGAGATCCCAGGACTGGGACATTGCAGGGCTCAGTGAGGAAATGACAGACTTGGGCTCCATCGGGAAACGAACAAACTATCTGACAGTTCGTTGTCATAGACCCAGCACTGTGCCTGGTACTTGGTGAGTGCACAATAGATATTTGTTAAACAGATGATGGATGACTGAATGACAATGGATGACAGAGGCAGCCAGCCAGCAATGCCATCAATAGAGAGCCATCAAATAGATTAGACAAAGCCCCCAGAGAGGAAGGCTACTAGAGGGGATCCTGCTTTGGAGAGGGCTGACTTCTAACCCTGAGGTCCTGCCATCTTTCAAGACTGTCTCACTGTAGAAGCAATAGCTAAAGTGACCCAGAGACAATGTGGTCTAATAAATCCAACTCTGAAATCAGCCTTGGAAGGTTGCAGATGTTGAGGTTCAAAATGCCACTGCCAAGTGTCCACCCTCACACATGCAGAAGCAGACGGATGTGAGGGCATGCACTGCAGCACAGCACTGTCCTCAACAGAGGCAAAGCAGCAGCAACGTACCTGCTGCCTCAGGGAACCAGTGACTCTGTGAAACGTCCCCCCCAACCTGGCTATATCACATTCTCCTTCCTCGCAATCGAAGATATTGCCAGCTTCCTGGTCACCCCCGCCACCATTCACTGAAGACCCTGGGACTGTCTCAGCCCCCAGTGCCCTCTACTGCCTGTTGGTATTTCCACAGTTCACACTCCCTGTCTCACACCTGAAGCTCTAGCCTCACAGAGACATGCACAGTCCCCCATACACCTCTGGCTCTTTCTCACCTCTGCTTCTGCTCAAGCTCTTCCTGTAGCCCCGCATGTCCTCCCCCTCCTCCTCATTCTTCAAGACTCAGCTCAAGTGGCCCTTCCTCCAGAAGCCTTCCCTGCCCACTCCGGACTGGGTTAGGCATCTGTCCTTTTTGCTTCCAAAAGGCTTACTGCATCTGCCTCTATCACTGCCATTACCCGATTGTTTTAAAACTTTCTCTTTTAGTGAGTCTTTTCCCCACCTGATGAATGGCAGGTGAGCTTGAAAAGACATCTGCACAAAATGCCCAACAACAGAGGAATAGACAGGATCAATTCTGGAGCTCTGAGCACACAGGCATGCTCACTCGCCCACCCCACCCCCCCATCACATCCTCCACAGGCGGGCAGTCACCAGTCAGACACAGGGCATCCCCACATGCAGTTGCTCAGGTTCATCATCTGGGCATGGATACTCATGCATACCCCACCCTGGGGGGTCTCCTGTGCCACATGCCCCACGTGTGACTAATACCCCATCCCCCACTGAGCCTCCCCAGACACAGTGTGCTTGTGCCCGTCTCCCTGGAGCACTATACCTTGGCAAGGGATCTTACTATGGGACTTTCCATAATGCCTCGAAGAAAGATCAGGTCCAGTTCTGCAGCCCCCGTGGCATTGGGGAGGGATCCCAGGTTGTCCAGGACTTGCTGCATGGCTGGGCCAAAGGGGTGGACAGTGAGTTACACAGGTGCAAGCTGGGCACAGGAGACCAAACACATCACAGCAACTCCAGCCCCCCATCTCACATCCCACAGAGGACAGCCCCTCCCCAGCAGCACTTCCTTCCCTGCCAGGCATGGGAATGCCGGGGGCAGGAGCCCTAGGAGAAAAGTGGGGAGTTTCTCTCGGCCCTAAGTGATGCCAGCCTGAGCAGGTGGGAGGCTCCAGGCACCATAAAGTGGACTTTGAGGTGAGGGGAGAGGAGACAGGGTTCAGTTTCCAGGTTGCCCTGAACCTGAGAACCACAGGTTCCTCACTCAACCCCTAGATGGGCTGAAACCCCAGGACTTAGCCACCTGCACCTGGCCAACTCAGGAACGAGAGAAACGGTGCTTGGAGCCTGCCCGAGTGTAGGCCTAGAGTCAAGGAGGCAGCTCATGCAGGAAGCCAGGGCCTACGCAGGCATCTAGTACAAGCTATGCCACTAACTCTGTGTGATTTTGCACAAGTCACGGTCCCTCACTGGCTTCAGACTTTCCCTCCTGTAAAATGGGTGGGTCGGACTAGATGGTGTCTACAGGACCTTCAACTCTGACAGACAATGATCCATAATCATTGAGAAATTAATATAGCCAATGCTGAGGCTCAGAACGCTGGCAGGAGCTGGGAAAACAGGCACCCGGAGGCCTGGGATGTCTGTGGATACCCAAGAAGTCAGACCAAGACATCCCAGAGATCAACAGACCCTCAGCCTGGCGACAGGACGTAGCCAAGGATATGAGGACACCAGGCACTAGGCCCCAGCCTTGGCGGTGGAGATCTGAGGTGGGTTGTGGTCACCCACCTGCAGAGGAAGGAGCTCCTGGCTATGGAGGTTCGAGCAGGGGAGGGGGAGAAAGGGAGAAGCAGACTGTGCCCAGCTGGGGGCAGAGATGGGCAGGGGGTATCATTATGCTGCCATCCTGCCACCCACGCCTACATCTGCATAACAGCTCCCAAACCCTGGAGGAGGGGTAGACACCTCCCTGGCATCTCTCATAGCTGTCAGCGCCCCCTCCTCCAGGAAGGAATGGGGATGGGGAGGAGGGGGCACTGAAACTGGACCTGGCAAACATGGCCCAGGGACTCCTGTACTCCCACGCTCTTCCCCTTCACCCCACTTCTCCAGAAGCAAGATCCCAGTCCCTCCTTCAAGCCCCTTCTGCCCAGTTTTAGGCTTAGTGTTGGTGGGAGAACTGCAAGGCCTTTAGGGCTCAGAAAGGTGGGGGCAGGGACCCTTCCCACTCTGCAGGGTATCCTGGCGTCCACACTCCCCAGTCATCCTCACACACCAAGCCCCATGCCTGCTGGCCATGAGGGAGGACTGAGCCAGGGTAGCTGGCACCCTCGGCCTAGGCCAGCTTTCCTGGCGGGCTGTGCCCCCAGACCCTTAGTCTCCCGGAAGTCCGTTCCTAGGGCACCCTCTCCAGACGCCCCAAACCCTGCAGGGCCAGCTTTTCCTCCAGCCTCCCAGCCCGGCCTTTCCCTACCTTCCCTCCGGAGGTCAGCTTCCTCAGAGGAGCCCAGGGATATGCCCTCCAAGGAGGCCCAGCTGCCTGGGCTGCCCGCCATGGCCGCCCCCCGAGCCCGGCCCGGGATTCCCGGAGTCGCCTCCACTCGGTAATGGGCCACCTTCGGAGCCAGAGGCGGTGGCGCTGGGGGAGGCGGGACTCGGAGGGCCCCCCCCCCCGAAGGATCAGCCAATAGCGAGGCTCAGCAGCCTTACGGATTGGCCAGAACAGATGGGTGGGGCGGGGGCGTGGAAGAGAAAGTCCAGGTCCTGCCGCGGGCCCTGGCCCCGAGGGGGTGGGGAGAGGAGGCGGAGAGGAGGGAGAGGGGGGTACATCTGCCACCCCTTCAGATGTGGAGTGGAGCTCAGAGACCCTGCCCTCACAGGCCAGCTGCAGTGAGCCCAAGGGGATGGGGACCTGGCCCCACCTTGGGGACTTGGTCCCCCCCCTTTCCCTTTCCGCCCTCTTGAAGGTACTTTTTCTAATACACCCCACACTACCTCTCCCCTGCCCTCCGACCTCTACTCTTTGACCCCTCTCCAGGCCCAATTTTTTTTTTTTTTTACAAAGGTCCCCTTAGGATTAAAGGAAGCCCCCAGGAATGACTCAATCCTCCACCGGGAGCAGTGGCAATACTGTGGAATGGGACAAGTTCCTCAAACCCCAAATACTTCCTGCTAGCTGCCATCCATGGGGGTCGAGGTATAAAGAACACGGAGAAAAAGTGTGGGGGGGGTGCGGTGGGGGTGGCACCACTGTGGGTAAGGAAGGGTACCCCAAGCCCTTCTTACCCCAACATCTCAGGAGCACTTTCTTCTTCACCCCATATCCTATTAGCTCTTCCCCTTGGGTGAGGGGTGACACCTGAGTAGGGCGGTCAGGCATCTTGGAATTGGGGATGGGAGCAAGGGTGGGCAGGAGGGAGAGACTTGGCAGTTCCCCAGACTAAAGCCTCCATTCTTCTGGAACCCTATACCCATGGGGCCACTACCAGGCACTGCTGCTGCCACCAAACAGCCAGTCCCTGAGGAGTCGGGCCAGGTTGCAGTGCACCCCTGGTTACCATGGCAACAGGAGGGATTATACACCAGGACATTAACCCTGGGATGCAAGAGAAATTTAAAGGGACAGCTCTACCTGGGAGCAGCCCACATCCCCACCATGATTCAAAGAAAGAAAGGAGTCAGATGAAGGAGGAAGAGAGGGGAAGCCTGCAGGTCTGGAGACCAGAGGCAAGTTCTATCATCAGCCCATATACCTACCAACCCATTCCCCAATGCTGTCTGCAGAGGAATACACCCACACCATTTTTCCATTTTCACAATGACAATGACTATGGTGACCCACGGGAAGATGGTGAGAGAAGGACCTTTCTAGCTTTACTCTCTGCAGAGCCCAAGGCTAGGATCTCCTGGAGGAGAAAGAGGGTAGGAGGAGGGTGGACCTGACCTTGTACTGAGGGGCGTAGCTGTCTCTCAGGCCTGTAAAGAGTGTAATGGCCATGAAATGAGCAGGGGCATAACCTGCCATTAGATTTTTAAAGCCAGGAGCCAATCCACCCTGTGGTGGGCACAGAGGGCTGCCCACGGGAAGGGGTAAGAGACTCAAAGCCTTTGAGTCACACAACACTTCTTTACAGAATAGGAAACATAGGCTCCAAGAGGTTAAGCTGCTTGCCTCTATCCTTTCTCCTTTGGATATTGGAAGGCAGAAGCAGCCCATGGCATAACACCCAGGAAAGCAAGGGCCTCAAGAATCCTCAGAGGAAGCAGGCCCCATAGCCATACCCCTGGGCTCCACTCCCCATGCTGTCCCCCACCCCACGCCACTATGCCCCCACCAAGGCCTGCAGCAAGAAAGCCAATTTATTGGCTTCCTTCTCCCTCTACATCCCTGCCAGGCACTATTAATGGGTTTAAGGGCAGCCCCAGATTGAGAGTCCTTTAATCACAGGCTCAGGGATGGACTTCATTAACCCCTAAGCAGCTTACAGTAGTGGCCCAGGCAGGGTGGAGCAGGAGACATCTAGGAGGCCCAGGAGGCTGGACAGGAGGTGGAGGCACTGAGCCCTCTAAAGCTGCAGAAGCTGGGAGACATTAGGACAGTCCCCCCACTACATGGAGAATAGGCTTTTCCTGGGGACAAGTGTGTCACAGTTTAGGCTCTGGCTCACTCACAGCAGCCTTGACTTTCCTGGTTCAGTTTCTCAGAGGGAGAAACAGTCACTCCAACCAAATTGGGAGGCCAGGAACATCTTGCAGAGGCAGCAGCATTACCTCCAGCAAGGGTACGGGCTGCATGGTGCAGAAAGCATCCAGGCAGGGGAAAAGACAGACAAATCAGAGCAAAGCCAGAGAGGTTTATTGTTGTTAGAGCCCTTAGCCTCTAGCACAGAGAACTTCACCTGGTATGTTCCTGAATGTTCTTAAGTGGTCCTTGAACTCCAGAGTAGAATACAGATTTTGTGCTGAGAAGCATTTGTCTAGGATGAGGGCCCACGGCTGTTATCAGATTCTCAAAGGAATCCAGAAACAGAAATTAAGAACCCTGATCTTGTCTCATCACCTCCTTACAGGTGGGGAAACCTAGGTCCTAAAAAGGAAGTGACTGCCTCAAGGTTAGTGAGATAATAACTCAGGAGCACAGAATAACTGTGAATATTCCTAACAGTAACACACTTTCCCAGCACAGCCTTTGAGTCGCCCCTCAACCTCTTTACAGAACAGGAGATACAGGCTCAGAGAGGTTAAACAGCTTGCTCCTGAGGCTTCTTAGCTTATCTGAGTGGCCCATTCCCTTGCCCTAAAACCTACAGAACCAAGTTGAGGTTTCCTGACCTGGCATTCTCCACCCTTAACTTCCTGTGCCCCAGCACACACATACCACATCTCTAGCACGTACTGATCTATTTCACCTGTTTGGTGAGCGACGCACCATGGACTTCTCAGCCTCAGGCTGGGCTGCTGCAGTCCCTGTAACCCCCAGCCATCCTCCAAGCCCAGCTCTTAGGAGCCGCTTCCTAACCAGCCTGGACCCATGCCATTTCTCTCTGGCAATAGTTCACATCATCTCTGAAGCATGTGTGCCCCTGCCCTCCATGGAGGTGAGCTGTGCTGTGTCTCCAGCTCCACCCTGGGGCAGGTGTGGCAGGACCTTAGAAGCTGCCTGAATGAATGGCTGAGTAGCAGCTAGTTAGGTGGAGCAGCGGTGGGGGCAGTTTGTTCTTACAGGGACTGTAGGAGTACCCGCCTGCTGCCCCCCACCCTACCAGCACCCTCTGAACCATTGATATAAACTGATATCCGCACCCACTTCTTACCAGTCTCAGAGTTGGTGGCGGCAACCGGCATGGTGAAGTTGATAAGGGCTCTGAAATGTCTCTCCTAGAGGAGGGGAGAGAGGAGAATGAGAAGGCACAAGGACGAAGCCATGGAAAGGAATTAGGGAGGAGGAGGGCTCTCCCTCAGGATCAACCAACAAGGTAAGAAAGAGGTTGTTGCCCAAAATTGAATGATCTCACAATCCTAGGAGACAGGAAGAACAGATATTTCATGCCCGTTTCTCCAAGGAGGAGGAGACAGAGGATCAGAGAGATTAATTTGTTTAAGGTCACAAAGCTAATAAAGAGAGCTACAATAAAAACCCAAGTTTTATGACTCTTAACAAAAAATTAAGTGTTCCTGCCTGCCATGTCCTTTTTTTTTTCTCTTTATTGAGAGGGGGTGGGTAACAATACAGAATTTGAGTAAAAAGCAGAAAAGATGGATGTTCTCAGATGGTAAGCTTTATAAAGTCAAGAACCACATCTGTTTTATTTTCCCTCTGGATCCTAGGCTTAGCACAGTGTAGATACTCCACAAACATTTGTCTGATAGAAATGATGTCACACCTCCCCAAGGCCTTTCTGGCTTCCTCTTTCCCCTTTTCCCCTTCTTAGCCTACAGCTGGGACAAGCAGAGTAGGAGCTCTGGGCAAAGCGAAGTATAGAGTTTACAGTTCCAGTTCCCATCCTAGGGCCTCCCAAAGCTGGGGTTGGTTCCCCCATTCTTCAGGGGAGGGGTCAGGGGGGCAACCCATCACCCTTTCTCCCTTTTCCTTTCTGGGCATGTGCTGCTGGAGAAATCCCTAATTCCCGGTTGCTATGACAACAAGAGGTAGTGGCTCACAGCAGGGGTGGGGGAGTAGAGGAAAGCAGCTGGTAGTGCCCACTTTAGGAATGAATCCCTGCTGGGCCCAGTGGGCAAGGGAGCCACAACTTCCCTCCCCCCTCAAAGAAAGCATTCTTCTCAGAGGGACCACTACCTAATTTTAATTTTAAAATTAGATAGGCCTGAGCTAACAGATAACAGAAATTACACAGTTGGGGGACGACTCCCCTTCCTCCTGGATCTGCCCCCAAGTATGTGGAAGAAAGCAGTTTTCAGGAAGAGGAAGGGCACCCCCTGTCAGGCTAGCACCCAAGCTGGAAGCAATGCCCAGGATCCACTTTGCCAGAGAGTGCCCCCAGTGCCAACTCCTGCTGTCCCTGTTCCTAGAGAGCTGTGAGGAGGGATCCCTTTCTTCCCCATCCCAGGTTATGACGGCCTGGAACCTGGGGCTTCCTCCTGGCTGGCGCTGCTCACCGTGACAGAGGCACCGACAGAGGGGCTCCAGAATTCCACCTTCCCTAGAGGGCGGAGAGTGGGGAGCGGCCGGGGGAGGGGGGATCCTGTCCTCAGAAGTCTCGCCTAGCCTGCCTGGGTTGTCTCCCTAGTGAGTCGGTTCCCGCGGCAGCGGTGAGCTCTGCCCCACCCCCACTCGAGCCTCCGAGAGGGCGGGCCCGGCTGTGCCCACAGGAGAACGGCGGTGCCAGGCAAACCAGCCTGGCTCGCGGCCAAGGTCCGGAGCCCAGGCATCTGGGAACTCGCACCTCGGCTTCCGAAACCCTTGGCCCGGGTGCCCTCTCACTCCTACCTCTAGGCTCTCTGCAGGACCTAGGGTCGGAGGGGTGATACGGACCAGCCGTGAAACAGGGAGATTTTCCCCAACCTTCCACCTACCCCTTCATCAATACACCTACAAAGAGATGTGGGGAGAAAGGTCTGACAAAGGCGCTCTGAAGGCCGACAGGTCGTGGAGAGGGGGAGGGAGACTGAGGGATGGGGGTCTAGAGGCCCGGCGGACGGCACCGGTGACCCTCAGAGCGCCCCCGCCCCGCGAGCCCGGCCCTAACGCGCTGGGCGCTAGGACCTGGGGGGAGGGGGGCGTGTAGCGAGCCATCAAAGACGGCTTTCTGCGTGAGCGCCCGCGGGAGACCAAAGGATGAGGTCACTGAATGCCTGCGCCCGGCTCGGGTCCTCACTCTGCCCCCCCCCCAGTTGCCCTAACTTTCCGACCCCGGCTCCTGGCTCCTGGCCCCCATCCCCTCCTAGGTCTCCAGGCCCTCACACTAGTCCCGGTCCCCGACCTGCCTCCCCCCGCCCCTCCGCCAGTCTGGGAGGCAGGAGGAGTTCGCCCCTTCCCACACCCCCTCGCAGGGAAGCCTGAGGTATCAGCCTTCCACGGGGACAGGGGAGCCACCGGGCCCCGCACAACCTCTGTCTCGCGCCCCTGCTCCCCGGAAGCGCGAGCAGCGCAGTCCTTACGTAATGCCCGGCTCCGCGGTCCCCCGAATCCGCGCGGCCCCCGGGGAGGCTGCGCGGTCACCCAGGCTCCGCACAGCGCACCAGCGCCGCGCCCGATGTCCCTCCGCAGCCCGGACCGCAGGGGCGCGGGCCAGCGCCAAGGGGCAGCGGGGTTTGGTCTCTCCCTAGGAGCACCCGAAAAGGGGGGGGGGGCTGGAGTTGGAGAGGGAGGGCACGGGCCTGGGAGAAGGGGCCGGAGGAGACCGGATCCAGAGAATAGGGCCCCGGTGCCGTGCCTGGACGTAGAGGACACAGGGACCTTGGGTGGGGGCTGACCGGGGTGCGCCTACCTGAGCCCCGGGGAGCCCCTATCGGGGCGGCTCCCACGCAGCCTGGCGCTCCGCGTTTATTGCTTGTCAATCGCTGCCGCGGCTCTTAAAGCGGCAGGGCCTCGTCTGCGCGAGGGGGCGGAGACCGAGGGGAGAGGAGGGGCGAGCAGGGGCGAGGAGGGGCGAGGAGGGGCGAGGAGGGGCGGTGGGTGTGGATGCCGCGCGGCTACCCGGAGGAAAGGCGTCCTTCCCAGCGGCGAGTGGGGCAGGCGGGGAGGTGGCGGCTGGAGAGACTCCACCAGCCCTCGGGCCCCTGCTCGCTGCCCACTGACAGGGACCTGAGCCACTAGTGTCCCTCCGCGCCCAGCGCTCCCTAAAACGGGCGGTGGTGACAGGTTACTCCGCCCCCTTCCCTCGGCTCAGACCCACGTTCCGGGGGCAGGCGTGCCTCGCTTTTCCTCGTTATCCCGTTGCCCAGCGGGGCAAAGGAACCGCAGGGGTTTAGGGAGACGCCCTCCCCTCCAAGGAGGAGACCCACCCCGCTAGGGCCTCGCGCTCAGAGTCGGATGGTGGATCCCCGGCTCTCCAGACTGGGACACGTCTTTGCGAGGGAGGCCGGGCCCAGAGAGCTGGTTCATACCGCCGGCTGCGGAACACGGAAAGAAGCATCTCGCTATCCTCCTTCCTGAGAGTCCCGTCTCGAGAAGTAAATAAAGGGTTAAACCCAGTCTCCCGCCTTTGCCCAGCCTCGGGCTCCAACTCGCACCTGCTAAGTGAAGGACCCTGTAAGGCTTGGGAATACGGGAGGCTCTGGGAGACCACCCTTCGCTCGGTACGTTGAGCATTTGGGGCCAGCCAGGGTACTACTCTGGCTTGGGTAACCTTCCATCCCCTCCCCCGCCACTTGCCCTCTGGAATACGCAGGGGTTATCCCTCTTCCCTGCTAGCTGGGCTCCTAATATCAGAAATGGACTGAATCCTGAAAATTTGCTTAGAAATCTCAGGAATGGTTTGACTTAGGAATCCGTCTCAGAAGCTGGAAACTGGTCCTAGGCCCCTGGAGATTCAGCCAGCCTCTGGGTTCCCGAGGGCACAGGTTTGGGTGTAGATATAGGAGAAAACCAGAGAACCAGGCCACCCTCTACTGAAAGCTCTGCAGTTTTGATGGCCTACGCCTGAGCCGAAGGAGGAGAAAGGTGGCGACCCCAGAACGAAGAGGCTTCCCGGAGCGCACTGCTTCCAGCTCCTGTGCCTTCAAGCCAGGAGATGCTCTTAGTTCAACTCAGGAAGAAGTCCCCTTCTCGTTGTGAAAATTACCCTCCACTCTATCCTGAGCACTTCTGGACAGGGAATTCCCCGAATATTCGCATTTAGCAGGGAGGCGGAAGGATCTTGAATCTCTCTTAAACCTTAATTATTTCTCAGTCAGGCCAATATTACCCCGCAGCAACCCACAGTTTCAGTTCCATTCAGGATCCCCAAAACAAGGTGGGATCCCAGATTCTAGTTCACTCGGGAGGTGGAGCCCAATTCATTTTTCTTTAAGCCACCTCCCCCCATTAGTCAATCAACAGTATCTCTCTCTGACGGGCCTTGTAGAATGCCAGCTCCTCCCATCGGTTCAGGACCTTACAATTGATAAGGTATTTGATTCTCACGACAGCCCCGTGAGGTTACAGAGTTGGGAGAAAATGTTCTGGATGCAGAGTAAGATGCTCTTATTCTGTTCCAGTCAAGGTGCCAGCTTCAGTGATCCCTGGTCTCTTGGAGCTCACAGTCTGGGGTGAAGGTCGGGATAGGGGTGTCAAGACACCAAAAGTATTTTCTAGTGGTATAACAGCATCATAACGGAGATGCAGTAAGTGTTCTAATCTGGGACCCAAAAGAATAAAGGTGCTACTGGTGAGAAATAGAATAGCTGGGAAGGGAAGGAAGCAGATTCGAGAGGTCCACAATGCATCCCATGGCACCAGCAGGGTGGGGTGGGGATGGGGATGTGGTGGGATGAATCCTCCCCTTGTAGGGTCTGTAATGAGCTCTGCCTTCCTCCCTGCCTCCACCCCAGAGGTTTAAGGATGCGGGCAGTGTCTCTGCTTCCCCTAAAATCAAGGTGTTCCTCTGGTGGGTATTCATCCCAGGGCTTTGGGTGTAAGGGCACAGAGGAAATAAAACTCAGAATGCCTGTTGGGAATTTCCAGCTCTGGCCCTGTATTGAGTGATGTGGTACTTCCAGGAATGCTCAGCAGTGGCCACCAACAACTACCGCCCGCTCCCGATTCCTCACCCAACCTGGCAACTCTCCAGTCTCTGGAAACCTTTTCTATTGACTATATCTCTCAGTATAAAAAAAAAAGTATGGAACCCTCAGTGCATGTAATCTACATTTATATATTATTATGTCTGGGCTATTGAACTAATATGGATATTAAAGACAATTCATAGACAGGAAAATAAATTTTAAAATTATTTTTTAAACTATAACTAGAAGTTCCAGTATTTTCTTGCCACACACCAAAGGATCATCTAGTGCACCCCTAGGTGCATCCCTACTTCAGAAACCACATTTTTAAAGGTAAAGCTGCCCCTTCTTCCCCCTTAAACCCAGGCTCAATGGGACATTCACACGGGTAGCTCTGCCTCCCCTCCAGAACTAAACCAAACCCTCCCTGGAGGATCAAGTGTCCCAACTTCTTGTTCCCTTCACAACCTCAAGACAGCCTGAAACTCCCTCCACCACCACCACCACCATCACCGCCAGCCAGCCACACACCAGCCTGCCTCACACCCACATCAGGTTGCTGACCTGGAGGATGGAAACTGAAAAGCTCTCCCAGAAGCAGCCTGCTTGCCTTTCTCCCCGCACCCTACCCCTGGTCCAACACTGACACTTCGCCTTGCCTCCTTGCTTTACTCCACCACAACCCCATGGAGTAGAAAGTACTAGAACTAGATAATTTTGTGTTGAAATCCTGGTTTGGCTACGTGATATGTGAGTGCTGGACCAGTTACATAACCTCTCTGAGCCTCAGTTTCTTCATCTGTACAATGGAGATAAACACCTCCACCTTGGGGAGGATAGATGTAGAGTGGCTGGCACAGTGCCAGGCACAGAGAAGGTGCTTCATAAATGTGGTTCCCCCCCGGGAGTAGGTCTGAGCGGGCTCTAGCTAGGTGCCAGCCGGGTAGTAGGTGGCAGGTCTGTTTCTGGCTGTCTGATATGCCTGTAACTGACCTTAGGTCCTCCTGGGGAAGGCGGGGCCCACCTCAGGGCTTCTGGAGCTCTAAGTATCTGGTACAGATAGCATGTCCTCTTCCCATTGCCCACACACTCATTAGTGGCATCTTGCCCAGCCCTGTCTTCCACCCATTTCTTTTATCCTCCTCTTCCTCTAGTGCCCCCGCTGAGGTGCTCAGGGCTTTGCTGTGGGCACCACATAAGAGGGCCAAGAACAGGCAGCCCATCGCCAGCATGGGGAAGAGCTTGCAAAAGGCAGTGCAGACCCCGAAAATGAGAAAGAGCTCTGCTAGCCACCCCAAAACCCAATTTTCCCTATAGGAGAAGCCCACAATCCATCTGTGCCTTGAGTGAGCCTGTAGACCCTAACAGGGCAAGGATGGAGGGTCAAAGGTAAGGAAATGGAGTGATACCCTGGGGACTGTGTGAGGCACTATTTAGAGACAGAAAGAAATAAGGGAAGTGTGTCCCCACTTGAACTGGTGACCTGGAAGCGGACTGCATGTACACACACACACACACACACACACACACACACACACACACACGCCCTGTTCTGCTTCCCTCCCCTTTGCTCTGGGCCAAGGGAACACTTAAGACTGGGTTGGGACAGACAGAAGGGACCGGGACAGGGGTTGTGGAGAACACTGGAGGAATTTGCTGAGTGGCTTGGGGCAAGTCATTGGCCTGGGCTGGGTAATCTCCACCTCACAGGCTGTGTAGACTGGAAGAGACAACCGTCATAAAAGTGCTTTGTGAGCCATAGCCGGGAAGTCAGGTCACCCAGGGCATGCTTTGGGCATGTGCCCTTCCTAGGAAAGCAGAGAGGTCCCACCCCAGAGCCATCCTCTGCTCCTCTCCTGCCTCTACCCTATAGTAACAGCTCTTTCCCCTCAGCCCTACTTGGCTCCAACCACTCAACTCCAAGGCACTCCCCCCAGGATCTTCTCTTTCTTCTGCATTGGGCTTTAAATCCAATGAGATTCAATCCCTGGGCCCACCCCAATCCTTTCTGAGGTGGCTGAGGGCAGAGTAGGAGCTCTAAGCCCTCCAACTTCTCTGCTTCCAGCTCCCTGAACTGAGGTGCTGGCGTGGAGAGCAGGCAGGGCCCTGGGATGGAGAGAGAAGTCCAGGTTACCTGCACCCCCACCATCTGGCCCTTCTCCAGACCAGAGTCACTGGGGCAGGGGCTGCGCTCCCACCCCCATCAACGCAGAGTGTGGGAGGGGTCGCCATCACCCCAGGCAGACTGGGCAGTAGGCCTCAGGGTCTATGTTGGAGGTGTTTACAGCAGGAACACCCCAGGCATCCCCTCTTCTGGTCATCCCTACCCCACCTTGAGGCCTCAGCTTCTCTTTGGATCTTCTCTTCTTCTCTGTGCTCTTGGGATGTGAGCTCAGAGCAGCCAGCTCCACAGTCTGACTTGGCCCAAGTTCCTCTTGCATCTGCCTCCCTGTTTCACCCCCAGTTCTCCCTTTCCTCCTACCTTACAGGCACCGGCTCCTGGAGGGCTCCCCTTTCTCCCACTCATCCTTCCCCTCCTGCTCCCTGCTGCCCACAGACCTGAATCCAGCCAACTTGCTCTCTGACCTCCTGGTGTTCCGAAGAGCTTCCTTTTCTTGATTCCTCTGCTTCCACCTCTCCTGAGCTCTGGCTCACACGAGACCCTGACATCATGACACAGATGTACCCAAGGTTTCTTAGGACACTGTGGCACATCCCCAAAGCCTCCTGGTGTTCTAGCCCAAAGCTCTTCCCAGATCACCATGCTCAGGGGCACGACTGCTTGCCCTGAGCTGTCATGGCCCCCTAGTGCCTGCCACAAGAGTCCTCCCCTGACTGGAGGAATGTGCCCCAGTTCCTACTCACTCAACCAGAGGAGCCCTATTCCGTTCTTCCTGGGAGGTGGGGGAGATGAGCTGGGGTTAGGAGAAGGGGGTAGATCTTTCCTTTCCATTGTGCCTGGGGCATTCACCTAGACGGTTCACCCCACTGCTTAGATTCGCATTCTTCAATTTTTGAAAAGCTTATTCATAATTGTCAATTGTATCCTGCAATTGTGGGCCCCTGCTCTGTGCTCTCACCATCACTCACACCAGAGGTCCACCTGTGAGCACTCTGCCAGGCACAGTCTCTTCACATGCGTGAAGTTATTGGAGCTTCCTCACAGCTTTTTGAGATGGGGAATACTACTGTTCCCATCTTACAGATGAAGAAACTGCAACACAGAGAGGCTAAGCAATTTGTCCAAAAGCACTAACTCTGGTCAGTGGTAGAACTGGAATGTGACCCCAGGCTACCTGGCCTCAGGCTCCACTGCATCGGCTGCAGCTCACTTCGTAGGTACTGCTATCAGCTTCATTCTATAGAAGAAGAAACTGAAGGTCAGAGTTGTTGAATGCTTTGACCAGGATCACACAGCAAGCAAAAGAGCTAGGCTTAGTAGGTTTAGTCTGTAAAAAGATTTGCTTAGATTTCCATCAATTATTCTTCAATTTACAAAAGATAACACAAAAACGGCTGAACTCAAATGACATTTAAATGGACTTAGTTTACGACTCTGCATATAATCATCAGCATTAAAAGAAGTAAACACTTAGAAACAATTTATAATCTTTCTAGCTAATCCGTAGCTGTTATCTATCTCAGCTAAATCTAATCTTGAATTTATCTAGACTTGATTAAAATACTCTGACTAATGTGCCGTACATTTTTTATTAACTTGGCATCAAACACTGGATTGGAGGACAGCTTAGCAGCTCTCAAGAGCAGCTGGTAGGGATGCCCTGATGCAAGGGCCTTCTGGCCTTCAGAGACCACCCCTCCCCTCCAGCGCAGAAAACTCAGCCATTTGACCTTGGTTTTCACATCTGTAAAGTGAGAGGTTGGGGCATAGGGACTTATTTACTAAATTCCCTTCCAGCTCCATCAATCTATGCATCGAAATAAACAGCTTCCCACTCTGCTTATGAAAGAAATAAAAACCCTTCTTTCCAACAGGGATTTCCACAAGGTGGCCACTCTATAGGTATTTCTTAAAATATTAATTACTTCACTCAATCAATATTCCCACCACGGAAAAGTCCTTTGAGGAAGGTGACTTTATCTTACAGACCTGTAACTCTAGCACCTCACACAGCTCCTGCCAGCAAGTGGGTGCTCAGTTAACAAACAGTGCAGACTCAGGGGACAGGATCACACAACAGTGGTTTGGGAAGCTCCCAGGCAATGCCAACATACAGCCACGGCTGGGACTAGGTGTGTATAGGAGATCCGGAGAAAGAGATCTGACCCACGGCTTTTGGGGCTCATGGGTGGACAGGTGAGGACCGCCAGGCAGCTGGATACTGGGAGGTCCCCTGAGATGGCTGTGGACCTGCAAGGCACTCAGGACAACAGAAATTGCTGAGGAAACACAGAGCAGAGGGAGGTGAGTGTGCCGCCCAGGCCGAGAAAAGAGAAGAGGCCGCTGAGAACAGATGGCTTCATTCATGCTCCCCAGTGCCCACCCTGCAAAAGGGGTTTCTGTTTGGTGCTTAAGGACATGGAAGCCCAGAGAGGTCAATGACCAGCCCCTGACCACATCCAGCTGGGAGCTCCAGGGTCTCTGGTCCCACTGCCCCTGGCATAGCCTCTGAGAGCAGGGGCGGAACTGATGCTCTCACCTGGGTCATCTCTGTCTCCTCACTCAAGGGAGACTGTCCTGTCCTTCCAAAGGAACATGAAAAAAATAGCTGATCAACATCTGCATAGTGAAAGGTGTTTCTTTATGTGAATTCTAAATATTATACATGTAAAATGTTTCATCAGACATGTTTATTTTCAGTGCCAAATTTCTTCCTGCTTCTCCTGGGTCTGATATGAGGTTAACATCCCTCTTAGAGGCACCCTAATTTGAAGGGAGGAGAGGGGCCGGGGAAAGGGCACGTTAGTTATTTGTGCCATGATGGAGTGAATAGATGATGGAGTTGTCCTCCCTCTCTTCCTGCGTCTGGGAATCACCATGTAGGAGGGAACACCCCTGCCAGCACAACTTCAGTGAAAACAGCTCCTTCTCCTCCTCCACTCCTCCCTTCTCTCCCCGCACAGACCTCGGGAGCCATGCAAGGGGCATCTCACCACTGCTCACCCTGGCAATGAAGCCAGAACTGGGCATCCCATCAGGCTGAGAATGCAGTCCAGGGTGGAGGGTTCTGTAGAAAACGGTTCTCGGTGTCGTTTTATGAGAAAACGTAGATATCACATTAAGCAATTAAGTGAGTTATATATTGAGACCTCATTCGCAGACCAAACATTAAAACAGTAGAATGTAAATAATATAATTTTAAATTGAGGCCTGAGAAATTATTGCTGTTCTGGAAATTACTGGCATTCTGTTTTTCAGAAAAAGTAAGGGTCAGCTAATTGCCTCGCACTCTGGCCTGGCCCGGGAGAGGCCTCACACAGGAAGAGTGCGTGGAACAGATGGTGTAGCCCCTGTGGGGAACAGTCTGGCAGTTCCTCAGAAGGTTAAACAGAGAGTTATGATATGACCCAGCAATCCCACTCCTAGGGAAATGAAAACATACGTCCACAGAAAAACTTGTACACAATGATCATAGCAGGGTTGGTCACCAAAAAGTGAAAACAATCCAAATGTCTGCCAACTGATGAATGGATAAACAAAATGTAGTATAGCTCTACAATAGAATATCATCCTGTTATTAAAGAATGTGAAGAGTAAAGAATTGACCCCTGTTGAGAGGGAGGTCTGGCCTTTGCCTCTGCCCTCTGAGAATCTCTAAGCCCTTGGGATGTCACACAGAAAAGAGTGTTGCATTCACCAGGGGTTCTTGGGTCACCCCAGGTGGCCTAACAATGTGATTTGGGGTGGGGTGTGGATCATATGTTATTAACTCAACCTCCAGAGAGGCTAGATGGACACAATTCAGCCAGGTGAGCTGTCAACGATGCCTATAAAAGCTCTGGACACCAGTGCTCAGTGAGCTTCCCGTGTGACAATATTCATGCCAACATATCATCGCTGGGGAGGTACTGCTGTCCATAACTCCATGGCAGAGGCCAACGGGAAGCTCCATGTTTGAACCTTTCCTGGATTCTGCTAAATGTGCTTGTTCCTTTGGCTGACTTTAAGCTGTATCCTTGAGCTGTAATAAGCAACAACCATGAGCATAACAGCTTATGTGTCTTCTGTGAGTCCTTCGAACACGTTATCAACTGTAATAGTGGTCTTAGGAACCCCCAAACTTGGAACTGGTGTAAAAAGTCAGGGTGGTCTGGACTGTCCCTCCAACGTCACAGAATAACACATGCTACAACATGTGAGAACCTTGAAAACGTATTCTAAGTGAAAAAAGCCAGTCACAAAAGACCCCATATCATATGATCCTATTTACGTGAAATGTCTGGAATAGACATATTTATATAAAAGTCGATTGTTGGTTGCCTAAGGCTGGGAGAAATGTGCGGTGACTGCTAAAGGGTATGGGACCCTTATGTTTACATGTTCTTCCAAAAGCATTTAAAATGTCCTAAAATTGATTGTGGTGTTGGTTGCATAGCCCTGTGAATGTGTTAGAAACCACTGAATTGTACACTGTAAATGGGTGAATTGTGTGGTATGTGAATTATACCTCAAAAAACTTTTACCCGATTAAAAGCGGGTGTATGGAATTGAAGCTCCGGAGGAGGAACTTTGTTATGCTCACTGGTGTGTCCCCAGTGCCTGCAATCCCTCCTGGAGGACAGGTGCTCAATAAATACTGTGCAATAAATACGTCGGGTGACTCCTGGAATCAAAGCAGGGCCCTGAGGACTCCCAGTCTGGGACTTTCCAGACAACTCCCCTTTGCAAACACAAGAGCTGTTTTTAGAGTGCCTCCACCCCAACTCTGCTTTGGGATCCAGCCAAAGGTTTAGCCACATCTGGCCAAGGGGAAGGCCTAGGGGTGAGAGCAAGACAAAGGGTAATGAATAGGAACATCAAGAAGATTGACCCACTTGGTCCCAGGAATTGGAAAGGCCCCTCCAGCATCCCGAGGGTTAGTTCAAATCACCAAAGGGGTTCCTTGGGGCAAAAGGTTTGAGTCTGAGGCCCTCAGACCTGAGGAGGCACCAGGCCTATCTTCTTCAGGAACAGTCTCAGGCCTGGGGACAGGGGTACCAAACGCTCCAATCAAGCTCAGGCAGGAAAAACCAGGCTCAAGAACTGACTCCCTCCTTTCTCTCTAAGCCTCCCTGATTCCTCCCCAGATGGCTTTGGGTCCAGCTGGGAGGTGATCTGCCTGCCTCCCTTATTCGCCTTACACAGAATGTGCAATGAACTGAAATCCACGCTCTCGTTTTATACATTCTGTTTCTCAGGTGAGATGCTTAACACATGTTCACTCAACTAACCCTGGGCGTCTATTCTATTCCAGGCACTGAGCAGTAAACGTGGGACACGGAGTGCATAAAGGCACTGTTCCCTGTCCTCCTCTCCTGGAGTTCAATCTAGCCAGAAGCCAGATATGGGCATCACCTGGCAGAAGACAAGATAAACGCTGCCACAGCTACCTGAGTGGAGCAAGAGCCCCAGGAGCCCAGGGAAGGACAGGGAGGGGACCAAGGAGGCTTCACAGAAGAGGAATTGCCAGGACTGGGTCCCTGGTGGGATATCACCTGGCAAAAGAGTAGAAGCAACTCATTTGAGCTAGAAGAAGCATGAGCAAAGGCTGGGGGGAGGGGTATGAAAGTGCAGGGCTGCTCAAGAGGCCAGTGGAGTCTAATAGGTAGAGGGCCGGACAGGTACAAAGGCAGATGTGGCTAAAGAGAGTGCGTGGAAAGGCAAACGTCCAGAACCGGGAATGATAAATTGTGGTTCGTCCTCACTAAGGAACAGTACTACCCAGCACTGAACGAGAACTAATGGCCGATATGCCTCAGAACACAGAGAAATATCAAAAGCATTGTGCTGAATGAAGCCAGGAACAAAAAAGAACATACTGTTTGATGTCGTTTATATGAAGTTCTAAAATGGGCAAAACTAATCAATAGAGATCAAATCAGCCGTCGCCTGGGGCCAGATGAACTGGAAAGGGGCAGGAGGGAACTTGCTGGCGTGATGGAAATGTTCCGTCTGTGACCATCGGAACGGTACATATTTATCAAGACTTATCCAACTGTACACTGAAAATGGGCGAGGCTTTTTGTGTGTAAATTATATTTCTATAAAGTTGATTTAAAAGGGTTTTTTTCCAAAGGCCAAGGTAAAACTGTTAAGGTCTTTAAATGTCATGTTAAGAAGTTTGGACTTAATTAGTAAAAGGTTTTCCAGTTCCCTTTGGTCTGGTTTGGTAGCGAGTAAAAATCCAACTCAAGCCATCGTAAGTGAAAAAGGGAATTTCTCTGAAAGTTCCAGGGGCAACTCACAGAATTCAAGGAAGATTTGGGGCTGAAATGCTGATGAGCCTTCTCCAGCTTTGCCTCCCAATAACCCCGTGACCTAGTTCTAGTGTTCCCCCCATAGCTGGGGACACAAAACAGAAGCAAAGCGACTTGTCCAGGGACACACAGCCAGCAAGCAGCTATGCAGGCTTGGAACCAAGGACAGTCTAATGCGATACCTGTGTCTTGACCACCAGATCTGGAGGAGCAGGAAAGAGTCCATTTGAAAAGGTCACAGTTTGAAACAGCCGTGTAGATGGAGGGAGAATAAGAAGGGGATGCAGGGTGCGGAGCACAGGGAGCAATCCTGCTTGAGTCAGGAGCAGTCAATGGGCCAAGGGACTGGGAGGTGACAGAGGGAGACTCAGAACTGCAAATGCCCCGAGGCCTGAGGAACAGAGGGCCATGAACCTGGTTGGGATTAGCTTTCCAAGAAGTTGGGACTGTTTCTCCAGATCTGAGTCAGTCTTGAGCTTGAATCTCAACCCCACTATCCTTGGGTAGGTCTCATAACTTCTCGTTTCCTCAAATGCAAAAGGAGTTCACGACACCTCCAAGTGTCGTCAAAATTAGAGATGCTACAATGGGATGCTCCTCCGAGTACCTGGCACTGAGCAACTACAGTAAATATCAGTTATTAGCATATAATTATATATTCATAGAGCTATTGTTATTGATAATAATATTGAGTCCTTTGTGCCTCCTCCCCCAACCTGCTCACCCCATCAAGCATTTTCTCTTGTTCTGGGCCAGAAAGGAGGGTAGCCAAGCACCAACCCTCAGAACTTGACATTTCTTGGAATGAGTGAGTGGGCCCGGAAGAGTAGGGGACTGAGAGCCATTGGTGCCCACAGAGAGCCCTAGAGTTTGTAAGGGCCGCCTCGGTTCTCACAGCAAAAGCTGCAAGACACGTTATTCTTTCAGGAATGAATGCATCGACATTGGACCCTTGCCTACGTGGAATAAATGATAACCTACTTATTGTGATTTGGGGTAGGCCAGCCCCTAGATCTCTTCTCTCACCTAGTACTGTGGCATTTTGAAATAGGAATCCCATTTCTTTTTCTAGAGATTCTTGGCTCCAATGGAAATGCAGTCCTGGTCTCACTTGGCTACTGAGCCATCCCATTAAGTTCAGTGACATTGGCATTGAGTTGCTCACCCCTTTCCCTGAGGGAGACACGGGGATGGGAAAAAAAGAGTGCATCCAGGCGTGGAGGGGCTCGTACATGTTAATTGCCTAATAAGTGCCAAGGTCTGTCCAAGGGCTTCAGCTACATCATTCAACCCAGTCCTTACAACAGCCCTAAGCTATAGGTGCTTTCAACTCCATTTCACATGAGGACCCAGAGGCTCAGGGGATATAATGTCCCTTAATCAAGCTCAAACAGCCCCAAAGTGGTGAAGTGAGAATTCCTGCCCAGAGGCCTCCCTCTTCCTACTGTGCCCTTTCTGAGGTGGGATGGGCATGGAAAAGCATCAGCCTACATTTCACAGCCTTGTCCCAGAAAAGCAGAAATGGTGAACAGGTAGAGGGGCCCTGACAGGCCGCACAGCCAAAGCGCTGTAACCTGAGGCAGCCCAAAGCCTGAGTTCATCGTTCAGGTAGCCGAGACCTGCTGCCCCTCAGAAGGCCTGCAGGTCATCCTCTAGAGGCCCCAGAGTGGTTGGGCAGGCCAAGAAAATCTCCAGGATGAGCAGTGGGGCCTGCACGTGAAGGTAAAAACCTCAGCTTCCCCCGCTCTCCATGCTAGCAGGCCTAGATGCCAGGAAGGGTGCCGAGGCCCCACAGCAGCTCACAGGGCAAGAAGGCACCCTGGATGCAGCCAGATGGGAAGAGAGCCTAGTCCCTCAGCATAGCCCCCTCCTAACTCTGAGAATAACCCCTGGGGAAAGTATGGCTCCCTCTCAACCCGAGACAGTTCCTCCTTAGGATCTGTAGATTTGGAACAAAAAGTTACCCTACTCCTCCGTGCCTCCTGCCTCTGCTGCCCACACCTTTGGGCCCCTGGCAGGGACTGTGCCCTGGTCAGGACAGCTGGCAGCCCATGTGCTTCCACCCCCACCCTCTCCCTGTTCTCATCTCCCAGGTTTTAACCGGGGCAAGAAAAGGAGGCCAACCTGGGGGTGGGCCTTAGAAGGAAAGGAAGCGCGGATCCGAAGGAATATAAAGGGCCATGGCGGTCCTAGCCAGAGACTCTTTCGCGTGCTGCTCTGTACCTGCCCAGCACCATGGTAATGTCTGGTGGCCCCTGCCAGCCGTGTTCTCCAGGAGCTTGGGGATGGAGGCTGGCACCAAGGGCCCCTCCCCCAAGGTATTAAGGGCATGGAGGATCAAGCCCAGGGAGGCCCCTTCTGCCACCTGACGACCTGCAAGACAGCTACCGGGGTTTTCTTCCTTGCTTTGGGTGGCCAGGATGAGGGATTTCCTGATGTGGAGAGGGTTGAGTGTGTCAGGAGCTCTGGGGTGTGTGCGTGTGCGGACATCATAGCATGTGAATCACTGTGTGCGCCAGCACTAAATCTTCTGTGCACAGCCGGGGTGTGGGTGCGCGGGTCTCTGGGCTGGCATTCCTGCATGCAACTGTGTCAGGAGTCATTCATTTACCATGTATTATTGAGCATCTACTCAGTGCCAAGTGCCTTTCCAGGTGGTTGTGATAATACATCAGACTCCTGCTGTAACAGGTCTTAAACGGGGTGGGGGAGCTTAGGAAGGATGAAGACAATCTAAAGAAGCACAGTACCTAGTAAGTTAGAAGGTGAAGGGATGGGTTGTGATTTGAAATAGGGGTATCTGAGTAGGACTCATTCAGAAGGTGAATTTTGAGCTGATTCCTGCAGGAGGGGAGGGAGTTGACCACGAAGATATCCAAAGGAAGAGTCTTCCAGGCAGAGAACAGCATGTCTGGCATTTTTTAAGAGCCAAGAAGGGGGGGAGGCTGGAGCTGGGTGAGCAGGGAGTTGTGGAATAGACCAGTGCGCTGACCGATGGCTCTGTGCCATCCTTGTGTGTCCATCTCCGCGTGTGCCTCCCGGTCCATCCCCACGGTCCCCCGTTTTTCTGGTGCCTTGTGCGTGTCCCTTTAAGGCCAGGTGTGCGTCATTCAGCCTGGTTCTTTACGGTATTCATGTACCTGTGTACATCCCAGAGGCAGACACGGCCCTGTTTCTGAGCATCCCGGAGCCCCAGCTTGCCTACCCCTCCAAGGGCCACCTGGCTGGGCCTCCCATGCTCACCGAGGGCGATGTCTGCTCCGCTTTGTCCAGACACCAGCTCTGCGCTGCCCATGGGCACCGGTCCTGATGTGCCTGGTGGTCCTGCTGCTGCCACCCGAGGGTGCCCGGGGAGAGGAGCTGCAGCTGCAGAAAGGCCGCAGGCCCAGGGCGGCCTATTGGCTGACCACTTTCAGCCAGTTCAACAAGTACCTGGAGAAGCTCTTCAACGGCAGGTGGGCTGCAGAGCGGGGAGGGGAGGGAGGGGGGCAGGAAAGGGACGCCGCCAGCCCCCACCCCACACGCATCGCAGCCCCATGACCTCTGCAAAGATGTTTCCCAGCTTGAAGTCTAAGGACGCCAAGAAATCTAAAGACGTTAAAGACCCCAAGAAAAGCTCGGACAGCACAAAAACGCCACCTATCACGAAGCCCCTATCAACCCGCGCCGCGAAACCCCCGCCACAGGACCACGCGAAGCCCCCAGCGCGCAACCCCACCAAGCCCCCGCCGTGGATGTCCTCGAAACCTGAACCCCCGACCTCCTCCCGGGGCCCCAGGTAGGAGAACCCAGGCTGGGCGGGCAGCAGTCAGGGGCCTCGGAACTGGGGACAAATCGAGCAGGAGTGAGAGGAAGCCCTGGGAGGGTGGGGAGATGCCAGGGCCCCCGGGGACTTCCTTCTCCAGCCTGGGCTTTGACCTCGAGACTCCCTCCTCAAGTTTCCCTGCCCACCCACCCCCTTCACATTTGAGAGGGGCCCTACCCCTCTCTCCCCCCAGAACAATAAAGAGAAACAGAATCTCTGTTGCTTCTGTGACTAATGTAGGCCCTGGGCAGGAAGGAACCTGTCCTTCTAGGGGGCGTCTGGACTCTGGAGCTCCTGCTGTGGGAGGAAGAGATGTGGGTTGCAGAGGCTTCCCTGCCCTCCCTGCAACTCCTCCACTTCCCCCACCTCTCACTACCCGCCAGAGTGGGGGCTTGACCAGGGAGAGAGCAGAGGGGAGCAGGTCGCAGCAACCTCGAAGGAGGGGCTTCAGCCAAGGCCCACCCCGCCCGGGTTTCCACACAGAGCAGGGCAGCTTGGATGCCAGCCAAGGTGTCAGTGTTGGCACAAGAGCAGGCAGCAGTGCCTTTGTCTGCCCCTCAGTGTGCACAGCGCTGGGTCTTGCCTTTGCCTCCTGGCCCCTTTCAGCCCCTCTGGCAACGGGCAGAGCAGGAAAAGGGATTGGAGCTCAGCCAGGGCCGGTCCCTGGCAAGCTGGCTGCAAGGATGGCACTCCGCTCTGGCGGCTGGCGGCCATCAGAGAGGCCTGGGCAGGGCCAGAGGCACATCTCATGCCAATTCACACAATGGTGTGTCCTGACGAGGGTCCTAGTTCCTGCCCCTGGGAAGTGCCTACACCTCTCCCTACTCAGAACCCGACCCTTTAGCTCAGGTGCCATCATCAGGACCCAAACTTTGGTCTCCTGCTGAAACCAGTCTCCCTCCCAGACACCCCTGTGGACTTAAGAATCAGCCTGAGCCGTGTGTTTCCTGCATTCTCTCCAGGCCTTTGCCTTTCAGGGCCTACCTAGTACCATTTTCAGGTCACTCACAGTCAGGACTGGAGGGAAAAACACAACGTGGTGTTGTTGCCTGCCACGGGGGTCAGAGTAAGGTTTCAAGCCCGGGAAAATGGACCCCCTTATCCACCAAACTCACAAGCCCTATCTCTGTAGGCAGACCATGCAGGGGCGGGGGGAAGCAGGAGGAGCCGTTCCAGGAACCCAAAAGTTTCTAGTTCTCTCGTCACCACCCCCACCCCACCACCAATGACTGTCCCTTATCCACAGGTGCTCCCAACCCCAGGAAAAGGGGAGAGAAGCTCCTCCCTCCCAGTCTCACACACACACACACACACACACACACACGCACACCCCACCCCATCCTACCTCTTCAGGTGGCTGAGAAGGGCAAGGTCTGGTGAAGGCCTGGGGCCCCCCGAGACCCCTCCTCAGTGCAGGCCTCCCTCGGGATCTGGGTTCTCACCCTCCCAGAGCTGGCGTGCGGCGGCATCCACAGATTAAACTCCTGGAGGCGGCCAGAGCTTGGCTAACCCAGTCTCCTCCCCAGAAGGCCACATTGCCCCAGAGGCCTCCCTTTCTGCAGCTGCTTGAAAGCTCCTTCGCCCAGGAGCTCACTACTTCTCAGCACAAGTTCTCTCCAAATTCCTGATTCTTCAGAGATGCTCCTTTATAGTCCCCAAAAGCCTGTCTTCTGGCGGCCCTTCCCGGAGCCACATGGAGGTCACCATAAGCCTCTCCCACAAGAAGGAGCTTCCATGTTCGAAGAGCACATTCTCTCTCTGCTCACCTTTCCAGCACGTTCCTGGAAATGTTGGTTGACCGGTGGCTGCATCACAGCTCTGCCCCTCGGAAGCTCCCATTTACAGAGCATTTCCCTGGGTCAAGGGCCATGTTAACTGTTTCACATGCATTATTTTATGTCATGCTCACTGCAACCCTATCATTCTTCCTCCCATTGTGCAGAAGAGGAATCTGAGGCTCAGAGACAGAAAGTGACAGATTCAGATTTGAACCCAGGTTCATCTGACTCTAACGCAGATGCTGGATCCCACCATCCGCCTGTTGTCTGCGCAGGACCTTGGACAAGCCGCTGCACCTCCCTGAGCCTCAGTCTCCTCCTCTGTAGAGTGAGGATAACCGTCTCACCCTCGCAGGGTTGTGGGCAGGATTAAATGCCCCTGGCACACAGTAGGCTCATGTTTTTCAACAATCCACATGACACCATCTCCTGACTGCTCTCCTCTGGCCAGGCCTCTGCAGAGCCCTGTATCCGCTGATGCACGTCTACACAGCTCCGACCCGCCCGGAGGAGGGCAACTCCGAAGCCACAGATGCAGCTGGTGACTGTCTTAGCACCAGTCCTTCTTCGGGGCTGGGCCGTCACCCCTGCCGCCCATGCCAAGGACACTAGGTTACAGGAAAGCAGGGGTGGGGTGCAGCTGGGAGTAGAGCTACCATCAGACTAATAAGCAGGAGGGTCTAGAGGTGCTGAAATGGGAAGACTCAAGCTCAAGACTGCTGCTCCACTGACTTGCTGAATGACCTTGGAGGAGTCCTGCCTCCCTCTGGGACACAACTTGCCGCTCTGTGAAGTGGAGAGGATGAGCTGAATGGCTCTGGTGACCCTATAGATCTTCTGGATCATTCATAACACCCTCCTTCCCCTTCTCCTCCTCCTTTCTCCCCCGCTTTCTTTCCTGGCATTTGGCTGCTCTTGCCCCGACCAGGGATCCACAGAGACACACAGAGGGAGGCTATGTCTTTGATTTGCTTTATTTAGCCTGTATCAGGGCAGGGAGTAGGCTTTGGCCGCCGCCAAGAGTGTGTATGGGAGAGCTGGGTTGGCACTATCCTAGGAGTCAGCGGAGGCAGGATGTGGCATTACAAGTCCATCGGGCTGAGCTCCCTGTGAGGAGAGGGCAGAACATGGCAGTGTAAGTGGGCAGTCCTTGTGCCCAAGGGAGACCTCAGGCCAGCCCTGGGCCCCTGTTCTCCTCCCCGCACCCTCCCATTTCAGCCCCAGGGAGCTGGACAGATAGGGCAGAGACTCAAACCTACCTGGGGGCAGCTGCGTGGCTGGAGCCCCACTCCAAGAAGTCCAGCATATCTTCTTTGTCTCTTTTCCCATACCTGGGAGGGGAGAGGCAGCTGAGGCAAGCGCTGTGCCCAGGAGCCAGCTCACCTGCCTCATGCCTGTCCTTGGACACCATCCCACCTGGGCACACGAGCCTGGTCAGTACAGAGGCTCTGCTCTCTCAAGAGAATGGACAGAGCAGGGACTGGGGTCGTGGCCCAGGGTCCCAGGAGCTGGGACCTCTCTCCTGCTCTCTCATACACACCTGGGCCTAGTCAGCATGTTGATGTATCTGCGGAGCTCAGCTGCATACTGGGCCATCTCCTCTGGCGCCGCGTTGTCCCCCGGGTACGCTGGCTCCAGAGGGGCCCCTTCGGTACCCAGTGGTAGCTGCAGCAACAGAGCCACACACGTGGACAGGAGCAGCAGGGAGAGGCAGCAGCGTGTGGTGTCCATCTGAGGAGCAATGAGCAGGGAGATAGAGACAGAACAGGGCCCACCCCAGCAGCCTGGGGCCCAGGAACCAGAGCAGAATGGCGCTCAGACCTGAGCACCGCACTGCCCTGGAGAGCACAGACAGCCCCTCTGGTGAGCAGTGCAGCAGCCGGAGCTCAGCAGGGGCCTCAGCAAAGTAGTAAAGAGTAATGGAAAGGGTGGGGCCATGGAGCAGGAGGCACGGGATGCATGACACCAGGGTCCGATGGCAGATGTGGGGTGGGGGCCGGAGGGAAAGGGTTGGTGGGAAGTAAAGGTACTCCCGCTCACCTACAGGGCAGGGGACTCAGAATGAACTTGTGAGCCAAAGGACAAAAATCCAGAGCCTGTGGGTCTGCCCCGACCCCCGTCCCGGCCAGGGATAGACGTGCAGATACCGACGGTCACGGTCACAAACACGAATCCCAATCACTCACAAGGTCATAGTCATACACGTCTGTGTTTGTAGCCGCTCACCACACACATTTTCAGTCTTCTAGTCACAGATTGCTCTTTCAGGGTGACAGATTAGTCCAGACGTAGAGCCAGATCCACACAGGACCTTAGGCCTCCTGAGGCCCTCAGTCCTGCAAAGTATCAACTCCTTCCCGCATCCCAGGTCCTAGCCCCAGGGAGTCCCCCAGAGCCCTGCAGAGCCTGCGGCAGGCTAAGCCCACTTACCCTGAGTCCCGAACAAGCACGTCCTAAACCAAGCAGGTGCCTGCTTCAGGCTGGATGGGTCCTCCGGCTCTCGGCCATGCCCCTTTATAGTCCTCAGCCCCCCAGAGTCCCCGCCTCCTGTCAGCCTCTCTCACTCCCCAGCGCTCATCCCTCCCCCTACTGTCTCCCTGGTACCCACAACATCAGTGCTGGGGCCAGGGATGAGAGGGGCACAGAGCCGTGGCGCGGGGGCCAGACCAGCAGTGTAATGGGTAAAAGTAGACCGCAATAAGTCCCCTGTGGTCCCCCATCTGTCTTTGGGCACCAGAGCTGGCTTGGTTCAAGGAGGACAGGGGTCTGGGACCTCAGGATGAATGAAAGGTTCTGGTTGCAGACCTCAGAACAGCCAGCCCCTCCTGCCTCCCAAAGATTAACCCAAAACATCAAACAGGTTCCCTCAGAGCAGAAGACTGAGGCTGGGCCTCTGAGACCAGTGATGAAGGATGGAGACCCAGGACTTTCTCTCCATTTTGGAACTAGAACAAGGTGAAGATGCCTCGGGTAACTAGGCAATGTGGAAAAGAGTGGGGACCCAACCAGAGAGAAACCCAGTCTTTGGCTCGTGTGTAAGATACAGAACTAGACCTGACATGCCTGGGTTCAGGGAAAATGTGGGTGCCAATTTCTGGTAGCCATTTCGGAGCCACCATTCCAGGGAATTGATAAAGACCAGCCTCATTTGTAAAGCCTTGAATTTTCCAGAGTGCTCCCAGCTCAATCACCTCGCTGAGTCCCTACAACAACCCATTTTTCAGATTCAGAAACTAAGGCTCAGACCCATTGCGTCTTATATAACTAGTCAGTGAGACAGCCAGGAAATGAAACAAAGTCTGACTCCAAAATCTGAACTCTTTTTTTATCTAAGTGGGGCTGTCAGAGTTTTGCTATAATTTCTCATTTTTAGCTGAGAAATGTGAGGCTCTCAGAAGTGAAGATATTGGCCCAAGATCACACAGCTGTCTAGAACGCGAGTTCTGGCCTAGATTCCCAACCCCACCAATCCCAACAGTCCTCCCACTCAGGAGCCTCTGAGTCTCCCTCTGCATCCCCCTCTGCATCCCTGCCCCACCCTCCACCCCAACTCCTCCACAGCTCAGGCCTAGGGCTGTGTCTCAATGAGACACTAAAGGCCTAGAAAGGGCTCAAGGACCTCTCACTCGCGAGGTTCTGCTGTCCCAGATCAGGACACCATACGTGTGTATTAGGAGAGGAGTTGGGGTGGTGGGGGGAGGACCGGTGATAATGCTGCCGGGATCTGAGCTTCAGTTTTCCTCAAGGTAATGAAGAGAAAGGAAGGCTCAGTAAACATCTGTCTTCTGCTTGTTCCTCGCAATTCTGATACCTGGTGACAAGAGCAACAGTGCTTCGCCTGATGGCGACTGACATTCCACAAAGCAAACGTGGAGGTGTTCTGTCTCCACAAGCCCCCGCCCTTCCCTGGGCCTAGGTTCAGACTTTGCAAAAGGAGGAAGGGGAACTAGTGGCTGGACCCTGGAGGCCCGCGGTGAGGCCCGCGGTGAGGCCTGGGGTGAGGCCCGCAGAGGCTGCAGTGTGCCACCAGGGGGTGCCAGGCTCCAGCTGGGGTTGGAAGAGCCTGGGCTCCCCCATAGGACTATACTATAGCCTGGGGGCACCTCTTCTGGCTACTATTTTCGTCAGGCTCCAGCCCCTGCAGACAGATGGTGGATCTGGGAATGGACTTGAGTGCTGGGGCCATTAATAGCTTTGTAAACAGCTTTGTCACTGCCTAAGAAATGAAAGGTACTTCACAGTGTCATTTTTCTCTTTTGCAAATAACAAATCCCTCTTCTGGGACCTCTCTGCCACGTTATGACAGTTGAGGAGGAAGCGGTGGAAGCTGTGCTTTCGAAACAGTATGGCCACGTCCAGAACTGCGATGCTTGGTTCTCATTCATCTTTATGGATTCCCGGGGCTTGGGCGACCTGCTTAGAAAGGCATCAAGGACTTACTTGCGGGCAGGCTAAGTGGAAATGACAGTGGTTCCTCTCCCCCTGCCCAACCCCATGCCCACTGGGACAGGGAAGATGACCATTGGGCAGTGTTGGGGATAGAGTGAGGGCCATGATGAGACTAGGAAAAGAACACCCCAGAAACCTGTGAGGTCACAGGGTAAAGGCGAGTGTACAGTAGCAAGGAGAATGGGGGTCCCCACATATAAGACTGCAAGGAATATAACCAGCATCGCGTCTTTCATAAGAGTGCCTCCATGTAGGCCCAACGACCCCAAAAACATCATGCTGGGGAGGCCACAGGTAAGTGCTACATCAACAGCCTTAGCTGAGCTCCCAGCCGGGAGCACCCGCTGGACACATGAGTGAGCTTCCTTGGACATCAGCCCCGTGCAGCCCTGAGTCAGAAAGCTGCAGCCTCAGCCAACCTCCAACTCACTATGTGAGAGACTCCAAGTGACAACTGCTTAGTCAAGCCCTTCCCAATCCTGACCCACAAAATCAGGAGTGAAGTTGAATGGGTTTTTAAGCTCCTAAGTTTTAGGGTAACTTGTTATGCAGCGTGGTAATGGCTGACCTACTCTACTCCCATTCTTCCCTTTCCACTGCTGGAACACCCAGAGCAGTGATGGTGGGCCGTCTTCAGTCATGTAGATGAGGGCATGGGGAACCCACAAAATAGGACCCTGGGCTCTTGGATGTCCTCATAGAGCAGAGCTGCCGACTCCCCAGATGCCGCTTGTGTTTTATATAAGACAGAAATCAATTTCTATCTCGTTTAAGCCACTGTTAATTCTGTCTCTATTTAAGAAGCCAAATCAATACCCTAAAGATATAATGTGTGTAAAACAAATAGCTCAGTGTCTAGCACATAAGTGCTCTTTTAAAAAGGTAGCTTATTGCTGTCATCATCATTAATATTAGATCATTAACATTACATCTAAGGCTCCCTCCGCTCCGACGTTGATAGAGTCCGATCAGCAGTGAATTAACCGCCTTCTCAAAACTCTACCATGTAAACAGAAGTTTAGCCCATGTCACTGATGGTCAACCAGACATGTCATGTTGGGCAGAAATTGTCTGGTATGCAGAATTCAGACCAGAGATCTCGTCCATCATCCTCCTGACTGCAGCCCTCCCAGACAGACCAACAGATGGGATGATGGACACTGACACAGATACACATCCTCCCACTTGCCTGATGGCAAAATGAACCAAAGCTCGTGGTTGCCATTTTGTGCCCTTATCCTACCTCCCCTGGTCCAGGGGGAATGAGATTGGAGGAGAGAAGATGGGGGGGTGAGATAGGAAGTGGATCTCAGATAATGACAGCAGGCAGAGGGAAGCAGAGAAACTAACTCTACCCTGAGAAATAAGGAAAGGCTTCTGGGAGAACACTCCCCTGAAGATGTTTGCCAGACAGAAGAAAGGAACATGGCTCTGTAGGCGGGGGAGTGGCCTGGGAAAAAACATCAGAGTTCACATAGCATCAGTCCCGCGACCTGCACCACTCCCTGGACCTGCCTTCACCAAATGAGACTGGAGGGCAACGCAGGGGTGGATAGGAGTCAGAACTCTGAGGCCACCTAGAACACGTGTCCATACAAGACACTCCTACAGCTCTGGGTCTTCTCCCAGAGCCACCTAACTGCAAATAGGCCTGCATGGCCCCTATCCTCCAAAGTGACACCACTCAGCCTTTCCGCCTTTTTTATCCTCTCTGGGTCTGGGGCTTTGGGCTCAATCTGATTCTCCCTTCCATCCCCCAGCCCCCCACCTCAGCCTCAGGCAGGTCCTGCTGAACTAGAGGCCCAGGAAAGAGCTCACAGAGGAGTCTGTGTCTGATGAAGGAGACATAGCCTTTCCTTCAGGGGGACCACCAGACCTAGATCAGAGACAGGAACAAAGAGATGGGCAAAATAGAGCAGCGTCCATGAGAGCTGGGTAGCCACGGAGGGCAGGAAGAATGCTGGATCATCAGGGACAATCAAGGTAGGCCTCCTGGAGAAAGGGGGCTGGGAAGGAAGGGCGTCAGAGACCAGCCTGCAGGCAGGCTCTGGGATTCCTCGAGGTCATAGGTGCAGAGTGATGAGAGATTCAGGTCAGATTCCAGTTTAAACATCTATAGTGCCTTCAGCCTTTTGTGTCTGGTCCAGGGAAAGAGTGGAGGGAAGTACAGAAGGGTACACACATGGCCTTGTCACCAGAAAGGCACAGTTAGTGACTTTTCCACTGAACATGAATACAGCAAGGTGATGGAGGGCAGTGGCTAAGGAAAAAGTCAGTCTCCACACTCCCATAATTCCTCCCACCCAGGGAAAGGGGGTTGTTAGCTATGACCCCCCAGCTGACTTTTCCTCCACAGCTCCATCTTGGATCCCATCTGCACCCCCACCCTGGGGGTTTGTGCCTAGCACGTGAACCCAACCGCTTTCATCTTCAGGGAGGATGCTCTGTCCCCCTCTACTCTGCTCTTTCCACCCTCCCCACCTCCTAGTGACTTCCTCCTGCTCCTCCCTGTGCTTTTGAAGAACTTTCATCTGTCCCCTCCCACCCCACTAGGGCGTCCCTGTCTGGCTGCTGTCCACTCCAAGGCTGGGCAGCAATGTCTTCTCTCAGCTCAGAGCAGAGCGCGTCCCCACATTCCAGCCCAGCCATGTCCTGGGGAGCCTTTAATCCGAGGTGCCCAGCCTTCTCTCCTCTCTCGCGCCTCCATCCCACCTGGATGCCCCCTCCAAGAAGGAGAAACGACAGAAACACAAACGCACACGTTCCAATTCAGTGAAATGTGCTCTTTATTTGGGGATCAGGGAAGGGCCACATACAGCCCTCCAGCCCGGGGCGGGAGGGAGCAGCAGAAATGGAACCAGGTCCCCACCCCCCAAGCCTGCCCCGCCGCCACCATGCAAGCGGGGTCGGTGTAGGTGGCATCTCTCCGAGGAGGCCTGGGGCGTCACCAGCGGTAGGCGACTTCGGGCCTGGAGGAGGGGAAGGAGAGGCATCTGCACGGAGCCCGGCCGAGGACCGGGAGAGGGGAGCCTGGGGTGGGGGCGAGGGGGGGATCTAGGGGGACCCGCGGGGACGAGGCGAGGGCGGCGCTTTTACCGCGACGTGGCGGCGGCCGGGCGGTCGGGGCCGTCCGGGAGGAGCAGCTTGGAGAGGATCTGGGCCGGGCTGTCCCGTTTCCCGTACCTGCGGGCGGGATCGGGCCGCGCGCTCAGGCCGGGCCTCGCCCTGCCCCGGCGGGGGGCGTGGGGGGGGCCCCGACCCCGCCGGCGCGGACCGCGGGGAGCGCGCTCACCGCTGCCGGGTGACCAGGTTGAGGTAGTGGCGCAGGGACGCGTAGTAGCGGCTCAGCTCCTCGGGCGAGGCGTCCTCGCCGGGCGCCTCGGGCTTCGTGGGGTAGGCGGCCGCCAGCGCCCCCAGGCAGGCCAGCAGGGCCAGCAGCGCTGTGGCCGCAGCGGGCCGCCGCCGGCGGGCCGTCACCATCTGCGGGGGACACCGCAGCCTGGGCCACCCAGCCCCGACCCCGGCGGCGGGGGCTGAGGCTGTCTAGGGCTGGTAGGGGACCAAGGCTCAGCACTGCCCCTGCCTCAGTTTCCTCACGGGTCGGAGGGGCCTGAGCCTGCCTGCCTCCCCTCCCCGCCCCCCTGCTGCCCAGAACGGTGGGCGGACAGGCCTCCTCGGCCTCTTTCCCACCCCCCTCTGCTGGCTCCCCCTCCCAACCCAGCTGTCCATCCCTCAGCCACAGTTTCACCACAAATAGCCTGGGCGATCCACATCAGAGCATGCCTAGGCCCAGGGACACTCACAGCAACAGCTCCTGAACGCTAGATAAGCAAGAAGTGGAAGGCGGAAGGCGTCCCAAGGACTGGACTGCTTGCTGCAGGGTGTGTTGTAGCCTCCTCTGCTCAGCGAGCTTCCCTGCGGGGCTTATATCCCAGCCTGGCAAGGGAGGGAGAGTCCAGGGGGAGGGGGATCCCCAGGGGGGAGGGCCCTTCTTCCTTCCTTCCTTCCTTCCTTCCTTCCTTCCTTCCTTCCTTCCTTCCTTCCTTCCTTCCTTCCTTCCTCCACCCCTACCAGATCTCTGAGCTTACACCCAGACAGTGCACTATGTCTCCACCTTGCAGGAGCTGCCAGCCGCCATGCTAAGACTCAAGGTTCCTCTGGACCAGCGCCTAGCCTGAACCCACAGCCCCATGAAAGCAGCTCTAGCCTCCTGAGGAAGTGAAGCATTTGGATCTAGAATCCTGGGGCAGCCCCTTGGACCACGGATGAGATTCCATCCTCCCTAGCCTGTCCACAGGTGGGGAGTAGGGCACGGGAGGCCAGACACATTTTCTCTAGCCTGTGGGACCTATGACCACTCCTCTGAAAAGACAATCTTTTCAGCTCTGTTCAGCAATACCTTGGAGAAGAGCCGGCACTGACAGGATCTTTAGGGAAGTCTCTTTCTACTGGTGGCAGGAGTGGGAGCTATGATCTTGCTCTAGAGCTGCTGCTTATCATGTCCTGGAGGACAGGCCTCTCTGGACATTATGTCCTTCTTTAAAGAAGTGGAGAGAGGGGCAGTAGGAGGCAGAAGCCAGTCCCCTCCCCACAAGCGGCTGAGTTGGCCATCTGTACATTCAGCTTGGCACATGCAGACCTGACTTCAGCCAAACTTGGCACCGAGACCCCTTCCAAGGCAACATGCCCTCATCCCCATCCTCGTGATGCCAAGGCTACCCAAGTGCGTGCCCCTGTCCTCAGCCCTTTGTAGTCTTCAGGGCAAGATCTTCAGCCAGGTGCTTTGAAGGGAAGAGGAAAGGACTAGCGTTTATTAAGCACATATTAGGCAGTACACGATTCCAGGCCCAACAACGCCGTGACCTGACTTTATCCCCAGTTTACAGATGTGGAAACTGAAGCTTAGAGAGGTGAGTGAACAGCCAAGGTGACGCAGGATTCAAACAAGAGAAAAAGGCTGAGGCAGGCCCCAGGAAGAGACCCTCTCAGTCATGAGGTACAGAAAGGCTCACTACCTGGAATAATCATGGGGCTCAGGAGTCCTGCATGGGAGCAGGGGATGGGAGGCTAAATTTGGGGACTGCCATCCCTCTTGAGAGGCCAGGGTATGGAGGGGCCTCCAGACTGCCAACCCCATCAGACCCACCTACCCTAACAGGAAGAGGGGTTGCTGAGGAGTCTCCCCATAAAGCCCTTTCCAGCTCCCCTTCCCCAGCCTGGCCAGAGCCCCCAGGGCTTTCTGGCTTCCCACAAGCCATGAGGGTGGGAGGGGTCATCTTGCCCAGCCCCTGGTTCTGGGCTAGCCGCTCTACCCTCCAGCACAGATGGCCGTGGGTGTTATTTTTAGAGCTCTCCTGAGGGAGAGTCCGGTGCTCCCTCAATCACCTTTTTATAGGTTCAATCACCTGCACTCTCCTCCGGAAATGGCTCCTTATCAGCCCAGCCAGTTGGGCCCCATGGACACTGCACATCCCAAGAAAGGCAGGGCAGTGTGCTGAGCATGGAGGTGGAAGAGGACTTCCCGGCCAGGGGATATGAACTCTCTCATCAGAGGGAGGAGAAAAATCCTTCTTAGGAAGCTTGCATCTGATGGGCAAGGCACGGCCCTATTCTCCAGGAACCCCAGTGTCAGAGGAGTCATGGCCGTATCCTTGGGGATCCCCAGGCTGAGGTGAGGGGTGCAGCAGTATCACTGGGGAGCCACAGTCTGAGGTAGAAGGCCTTCCACTATCCTGGTAGAGCCCTAGCACATAAGGACAAACCCAGAGAGACAAGCCTGGGTCCAGTTTGGAGAGGAGACAGCAGACATAAAAGAACTCCCCTCCTCCAGACGCCATGGAGAGACTAAGACAGGTGCTCACCCTCAGGAACCTGGTGAGGACAGCTGAAATCCAGGCACCCGGGCCTGGACCAGGACCCTTCAGGCTGAAGGGGCAAGAATATTCGAGAGAACAGGGGCCATTTGCTTTTCTGACACTGCCACACTAGCTGGGTAATGACAGGGAGTTTTTAGTGTGCAGATCCCAGGCCAAGAGAGATGACAGGAGTTGTGAGATGCCCCAGGGAGTCTGTGGCACCCCTAGAACCCTTCACACCTTGGGATGTGGGGGTCTGAGGATGGGAGAAGAAACCATGGGGAAGGTAGAGGGCATGGGGAAGGCCCAGATTCTGGGTACAGCCTCTGAAGAAGTCACTCCCCCATTCACCTTCAGTGTGAAAGTAAATGGGACCCGAGGAAGTCCCTCAGGGTGCACAGGAGCCAGGCCCCTATCCATCACTCGCCCTCCAATTACAAGGCAAGCTGATTGGTTCATTAATCACCACTTCCTCACTGAAGAGTTTATTAACTTGTCGATTAGTGGGGAGGATATCTCAGCCCTCGATCAACAGGCTCAGCTACCACCTGCCACCCACATACGCACCGTCATCACTGACCTGTGCCTCAGTAGCTATGAGACATGGCTGGAGGTGGAGGGCTGACATCTGTGAGGGAAGAAACTTCAAATACTGGGGACCAGCACCTGCTTCCAACTTGTCCTCAGAAGGTAAGGGCAGACAGAATCACTGGGATTTCCTCGATCCTTATCCTCAGAGCACCTAGCAAGGCCACCCCAGGGGTCAGGGAGGCCATGGACTTGAACCTCAGCTGACCATTTCCTTTTCCCAGTGGGCTCAAGGGCCATCTATAGTCCACAACTAAAGTTCTATTGGAGCTAGTCATGTCCATTTTTTGTGTAGTTCTGTGGCTGCTTTAGTGCTACAAAGGTGAACGGTTGCAACAAAGACTAAAATATTTACTGTTTGGTCTTTTATAGAAAGATTTTACCAATATCTATTGTAGAGAGAAGCTGAGCCTTGGCTTTGCGCCATGCCACAGGTATCTGTCACTGCATTTTACACAAGGACCTGCAACTTCAAGTGAGGGGAGGCCTCACAGGAGAGCTTCTATCATAAAAAGTGGAAATTCTTTCTTACTGTCTCCCACTTCCATCCCCTGAATATTACCAGGATCTACAGTGTGACAGTTTGGACAATGCCTATTGATCTCACTCACTCACCCATGGCTCTCCTTGCCCTCCCCGGTGTTTTGCAAGCGATGGAAGATCAAGGGAAATACAGAATGCCTCTGCCTGCTTCTCGACCATTTGTCCAAGAAGGTGACAAAGTCTCCTTCATTATGGCTAATATCCCTTCGGAGAGACGTGGCCATTTTTCATTGGTGTCTACTGATTATTCTTCCTTTTCTGCTTTATTTCAAACAAAAAAAGGCCAGAGTGTTTTAAGGGAGAGGACATTTACACTCATGATAAAACGATGAGCTTGTGTTTTTATAAGGACTGTGACAGTAGTCAGCATTTTCCTGGGCTGCGGCCAGTGATCAAAGTAGCCTGGAGAGTTTCACATGGACTAATAAACGAGGAGCCTTCACAGCCAGAGAGCAGACAGATCTGCCACCTCACTCCTGCAGACATTCATTGATTTTCTGCTTTCTCCAGAGGGATTTCTCAGCTAGATGAAAGGCTGTCGGTACTATACGGATGTAACTAGAAGCTGTTCTTGGGTGAAACGTGTCAGACATTTGCAGCTGTGAGAAGTGTGTGTGTGTGTGTGTGTGTGTGTGTGTGTGTGCGCGCGCGCGCAGAGCCAGTTTCCAGCTCGCCTTAAGGCTGCAGAACTAGTGGCTACGTGCACAGACTCAGGGCAGGAGGATCTGGTTGGCCACTTGTCGGCATGTGATCTGGGTAACCTCCATGTGCCTTGGTTTTGTCATCTGACAACTACAGACAACAATAGTACCTGCTTTACATGATTGTGACAATTTTAAAAGCCATTAAGTTCCAGGTAAAATGGGGTAAGTCCACTCTACTCTGTCTCTCCTACTGCAGGCAGCTGTAAAACTTGAACAGAATCGCAGGAAGCAGCCATCTGAGGAGTCTGTAAAGTCAAGAGCAGCAGAAAAATTGGGGAAGAAAGTCAGAATTCTAAGTTCCACTGAACTGGCAGATAGCATCTCAGGTTTTTTTTTTCTTTCTGATATTTCCCATCCTGGACACAAGACAGCTCCCAAGCCAGAACAGGCACTAGGGTGAAGAGAGACTTCTCCAGCAGAAACTCTAGTCCTGCCTCGCGGTGTGGAAGAGGAAGCTCTCACACTCAGAGAGAGTAGAGGGAACCCTGTTTTTCTTTTCTGTGTTTCCTCATGGCCCACCCCCTAGATAATTCTGTGGCAACAGCAGTGGTTACAATAACATCAGCGGCTGGAGGGGCCCACAGACACCTAAAACTCTGAAGGAGGAGAATTTCTCCCTCTGGTGAAAAGAGGGTCACAAGAGAGTGGGGTGCACCCTATTGCTTTATATTCTCTCTCTGTCCTCCTGCCACCTGGCCCTGAAGGCAGGCACAGTCACAGGCAGTGTGGCGCAGAGCCAGACAACTCAAGCCCCAGTTTTCTCACTGGAGAACAAAAAAGGGAGACCTCAGGGAATGGGAAAACAAGATGAAAATAACAGAGATAGAAGAGCACGTTCATCAAGTTGTTCATAAACTCCTGAGCTCGCTATTCAGGAGCACTCAAATGAATCTTCTCCTAAGCAGTATACCTGAGGCTCTGAGAACTGGACTAGGGGATGAATCACTGTCCAGGTCCCAAGCTTGCCACTGGAGGGGACAGATCTGAAGAGCACCGCAATAGCTTTGACATTGAACTGACATTAAAACTATAACCCACAGAAGTCTGGTTCAGGTCATGCATCCGGAACCCATCTGGGTCAGTTACCTGCTAAAACAAAACTGCCAACATTCTCCAAAGAATGTAAACAATAGCCAGGTCCTCCTAACATCATATTTAAAAATATCCAAAATACAAGCTAGAACCAGGAAAATCATCAGCTCCTACAGACAGGTGCAAATGCCTAGATGACAAAGATGTTGGATTTCAAAGACTTCAAAGCAGCTGCTTAAGATGCTCCAGGGAGTAAAGGCAAATACTCTTTAAATAAATGAAAAGATAGAAAAATCTTTGTAATTAAATAAAATATATAAAAAGAACTAAGTGGAAATTTGGAACTGAAAAAAAAATAAAAAATAAAAATTCACTGGATGGGCTCAAATGGCAGAATAAAGATAACAGGAAAGTCAGTGAACTTGAAGCTCTCTCAATGGCAATGATCCAGTTTAAGTCACAGAGAATGATATTGGATAAAAGAAAAAAACATAAACAGAACCTCAGGGATATAAAAGGACAGTACATATGGTTTAAAACTCATGACATCAGAGTTCAAGAAGAAAAAGAGAAAGAGTGCAATACAGGAAAAAATGCTTGAAGAGATAATGGCTAGAAACTTCCACCATTTGTCAAAAGACATAAATTTATAGGTTCAAGAACCTCAGCAAACCCAGCAAGGACAAATTATAATCACGATCCTACTGCTAAAAACAAAACAAAACAAGAAGTCTTGGAAGCAGCCAAGGAAAAAGAGCATGTTACTCGTAGGAAAACAAGTATGCAAGGGACATCAGGTTTCTCACCAGAAACCATGAGACTAGAAATAAGGGGAACATCTTCTAAGTGCCCAAAGGAAATAACTGTTAACCAAGCATTCCACACCCACTGAAACTATCTTTCGAGTATAAAAGTGTAATAAAGAAATCCTCAGTGAAGGAAAACTGAGAGACAATGTATATAGCAGGTCTGCCCTGAAGGAATTGCTAAAGGAAGCTCTTCAGACAGATGTCTAAAAAGAGTATTTTCTCCCAAAGTTCCATATAGGTATGGATGACCTAGAAATCCCACCCCAAGGTATTTATCCTAGAGAAATGAATACGTATGTCCACATGAAAACTTTATTTATAATTGCCCCCACCAAAAGCCACTCTAATGCCCTTCGATGAATGAGTGAATAAACAAACTATAGATATTCGATTCCAGGGTATTTACTACTCAGCAATTTAAAGAAATGAACTATTGATACATGAAATAAATTGGATTAATATCAAAGGCATTAGACTGAGTGAACAGAGCCTGTCTCACAAGGTTACACAGCATGTAATTAAATTTATAAGACATTCTCAAAGAGATAAAACTTTCGTGATGGAGAACAGATCCGTCGTTGCCAGAGATTAAGGCTGGGAGGAGGAGCAACTACCAAAGGAGTCCTTTGTTCTGGGGAATCCTTCAGGGTGATGTAATGCTTTGGTCCCCAGACCACAGTGATGATTACAGGAATCTGTACATGTGTTAAAACGCAGAACAGGGCACCAACCAAAAAAAGTCCATTTTTTTATGCTCATTTTTTTAAACTATGTTGTTTAGGTTACTATCTCTAAAGTGCTTAAAACAGTAAAGTGCTGAAAATAGGCAGCTTCCAAAAAGTGTTCGCTGCTTAAAAATAAAACAGATCCCTGAGTTTTCTAAGAGCTGAGGCACAGGCCTGTATGAGAAACACGGGAAACACTCCTGGGGTGGGGGTGCACTCGAAGACCAGGAGACTCTCCAGCTTTATTGGGGTCTGTGCCTAGATGGTGTCGCCGGATGATTCTGTGCAAATAGAAGGGAGCCAACAGGAAGAGTGATGATCGTTCTGTACACACACAGCCCTTCAGGAAGGGGTGAGGTGGGAAGAGGCAGACTGTGGGGTCCAAACACATGGGGTCCTGTAGGAGCTCAGGGTTCATCTCCAGAATCAAACAAATCCTGGTTCAAACCTGCTTCAGCTACTCACCCAGCCTCCGTAGCCGGAGCAAGTTATTGCACCTCTGAGCCTCAGCTTTGTCATTTGTGAAAAGGAGATCATAAAAGTCCCTGTAAAGGGTCATGCGGATTTAACGATACGATGCCTGTAAGATGCTCGGCACCGTTGCCAGCTCATTGGAAGTGCCCAATAAAACGCTACATTTTATTCCTATTATTTGCAATAAAGAGATTGGCAGGATGCACCCTAAATGTGAACAGAGGGTTACCTTTTGCTGCGAGATTTTTATCCCCAACATTTCATTATAAAAATTTTCAAAGTTACAGCAAGTTGAAGAGGCTGCTCAGTGGATGTTGCTAGTGAGATTTAGGATAAATTTCTTTTTTATATACTTATCTTGGGTTTATAGTCTTCTACAGCAGACATATATTACTTGGGTAATAAAAAATAAGCACAGGGGACGGGGGAAATGTTAACCGCTCAGGACCAAGGACAGAGGCCCACAATCTGAAATCATTGCCTCCGGCTGCTAGCCTCCGCCCACGCGACACCGTTGTGTCCACAGGATGTCAGGAGAGATTTTGCCCAGTGCCTTGCTAAAGTCCAGACACAAGGAGACGGCAACATCTCCACCCCCCACCAAGTGATTCCATTTCCAGGGCAAATCAGATCAAGCCAGAGTAATCAGGTCTTCTCTTTCTACATACAGGGGCAATAGAAAGGGCATGGATTCCGGAGTCAGACTGCTCTGGATTTGCATTTCGCTAGCATTTTTTCAGCTGTGTGACTTTGGGAAAGTTGCCTGACCTCTCTGAGCCTCACTGTAAAAAGGGAATAAATAAAGCTTGTGTCACAGGCTTCTTTCGACAACCAACATTATGGATCTGTCTCCTTTTTCATCCAAACTGTGGTCTCCTCAAGGCCAAGGCCTGGGGCTTCTTCTCTTTGCACCCTAGTGTCTGGTACTGATGGGGACCCTTGCTTCACCTTCTACTCCCTTTGCCTCCTCTCTCTCAAGCTCTGCCATCTACATCTCCCCACTTCTCTCCACCATTCTCACCAGCTCCCTTCCTACTTATTTCCTCCTCCTCCTTCACCCTGTATGCCCCTTCCTCCTCCCCCACCGCCCTCCATCTCCTTGTCCAGCTGAAGTGACAGGCTACATCCCGCACCCTATTCCATGTCCCTGGTGTCCATGAACCACTGTGCAGCCCATGGCCTGCTCCGTGTCCCTCAGCAGAGAGGGCTGGTGGGAGGGGGGAGTGATAAAGTGGTGTCAACTCATTTACTCATCACTTGTTTGCAGCTTCATTAGTCTTAAGGGCTCCATGGAAAGCTATTAGTCGTGACTCAGTCCATGCCATCCATCAGAGAGCAGGGTGGAGGGTGACAGCAGAGAGAGAAGAAAACAAGAAACAATCCACCTCCCACCTCCTTTGCACCTCCCAGGGAGACTGAGGTCCAGGCCAGCTGTGTGGAAACTAGGGTTCCGGGAGCCTGGCCTTGACACCCCCTTCACCAGGACTCTCTACCTCTTGTAGGACACGGGGGTGCTGCTCCCAGCTGGAGGGTACTGGCCTAAAGCCTGTTCTGATGCCTATACACCCCCGCCACAGGCACTGCAGACCTGCCCAATCCTTGGCACCAAGCACTTGGGGCCCTCCCAGCCTCCAACCTCCTTTGCCCCTCTGCCCACTTTACTCTAACCCCCTCTGCCCACTCTCCTCTGTCTCTTGGGGTCCCTTAAAGCTGCATCCCAGGCTCAGAGCCATTTCTACCACTGTCACAAGGGTCGTGCTGCTTAAAGGTCCAGCTCTGGAATTGGAACCATTCAGGAAAACCTCTGGAAACTGCTGTCGCAGAGCCTGAGGCTCCTAAACACTGCCACTGTAACAAGAGTTCTTAAACAGGGTCCTTCAACGGGCCTCATGGGCCTGTGAAGCTCTCGAAGTCGCAGAGCAAAATTTGTGTTGAAGCACATCGTTCCGAGGAAGAGCATCCACGGCTTCCATCCACACTTAAAGCTCTCCCCACCACCTCCCCCAGATCACCTGTCCTGCTGGTAGGGCTCAGCAGCCTTGGGAATTACACCCACTTCACTCCATCTGGGTCTGCGCCTCCGATAGAAAAGCAACAAACTTCTTTACAGCACTTTGATCCAGTATTTTATTTGCGCCTAAAACAATACTAAAAGTCGGAGGAAATGCAATTTGTAGAGGCCACCCCCCCAACCCCACTCCCTGGCTGGGTCAGGGTCCCTCCCTGAGCTCCCCCAAGCATAGCCCTCAACACCCTGCACTAGAAGGGCAGAGGTATTTGTCCATCTGCCCCCTGGACTGTGGGCACCTCACATCCAGTGCTGTTGACTTATTCCTCTCCATCCTGGGCCCCAGCCCAGTGCCAGGCCAGGGAAGAGCCTTGGTAAATGTGTGTTGGATGAAGACATGAATGAGCCCCCATTTTACAAAGAGGTAAGGTGACTTGCCTTGTATGAGGTCACTTAATCTTAACCTGCTGGGTCTAGGCCCCTGGCACAGGCCTGGCTCCCCAGCCCTGTGGTGGGATGTGTTCTTAACTCTTTCTGGTTGTTCCCAGTATCTAGTCTTCCTTTCTTCATTAGTCAGATAACGCCTGACTTAGCTAGCCATTGGCCATCCAGAATAAAAATCACAGTTGCAGTCTCCCTTGTGATTAGTTATTTATATAGGACTAAGTCCTAGCCAATGGATTACAAATGGAAGTGGTGTACCAAAAAATGTCCTCAAAGTCACTTTGAGGAATTATAATATTTGGGGGTTCTTTCCCTGCTTCCTCCTTCCTGTTTGCTATAATAAACACCTAATGGCTGGAGCTCAAGCAAGCATCTTGGACGATGAGTCGAGGGACACATTTTAAAGAGCTAGAGTGAAAATCTTGAAAGACCCTGGATCCTTGATGATTCACTGCCACACCAGCCCTGGGCTACCAACCTCTGGGCTTTTCACCTGAGGGAATAAAACCCCGTGTGTTTATGGCAGTCATTCTCAAAGGATGGTTTCCAGATCAATAGCAGCAGCATCACCTGGCAACTTGTTGTAGAGACACATTCTCAGGACCCATCTGAGGCCTCCTGAATCAGTATCCAGAGTGGGACCTAGCAATCTGTGTTTTAATAAGCCCTCCGTGGGACTCTGATGCATGCTCAAGTTTGAGAACCACTGGTTTAAGTCATAGTTGAGCTGTCCATCCACATCTTGACAACTGGTAAAACATCAAAAAGAAAACAAGGCTTCTAGGCAAGGATTGCACTTCCTCTAACCAGAGAGAGAGAGACAGAGAGAGACAGACACAGAGAGACAGAGAGAGACAGACAGAGACAGAGACAGAGAGAGATGCAGGCAGATGAGGAGAGGAGAGGAGAGGAGAGGAGAGAAAAGAAGAGGAGAGGAGAGGAGAGGAGAGGAGAGGAGAAGAGGAGACTGAGACAGAGAGGAATTTAGAATATAATTGCTCGACTTGAGCAACCAGAAGCAGGCCAGCCTGGGGGAGATGAGAATCTAGATGAGATCCAGGAACAGAAGAGGGGGAAGATGAGGGGAAGGAACAACAGGGAATTTAATCAGCGGCACAGAGCTCAAATTCATCCAAATACTAGCTCCAAAAATGCTTAAAAAAAGATTTTTTTTTCAACTTTTAATTGAAGAATAGCACCCATACATAATGTGCACAAATTATACATGTTCAGCTCCGTGGGTTTTCACAAACACAGCAGTGCAACCAGCACCCAGCATAAGACACAAGGCATATTACCTGCCCCCACCCCAAGAAGTCCTTCTTCCCATCTCTCCCCTGCCGAGGGTAATCACTCATCCTCACTCTAACTTGCCAGTGGAATCTTACGGTGGGTATTCTTTTATGTCCGACTTCATTCACTCAACATGATCTTTGTGAAATTCATCCTTGTTATTGTGTGTCGTTATCGTTTGTTCATTCTCATTCCTGCATAAATTCCATGTGTGCATATGTCACAATTTATCCGTCCTACTGCTGATGAGCATTTGAATCGTCTCAGGTATGGGGGTATTATGACTACAGAGGCTATGAACATTTTGGAAGTGTCTTTCTCTGAACATGTGTACACAGATGTCCCTAGGAGAGGAATTGCTGGGTTATAGGATGGTTTATGTTAAGCTTTACCATATGGTCAAACAGTTTTCCAAAATGGTTGAACCAGTTTGTATTCCCACCAGCACTGTATGAGAGTTCTGGGTGCTCCACATCCTTGCCAACATGAGGTATTATCTCTTTCGTATTTTAGCAATTCTGGTGGCTATGTAGTAGTATCTCATTGTGGTTCTAATTTGCATTTGTCTGATGGCTAAAAAAAATGAGCACCTTTTCATTGCTCATTGACCATCTGAATATCTTCTCTTGTGGATTGCCGGTTGAAAACTTTTACCCATTTTTCTATTAATAGTCTACCTCTTTCTTACGGATTTATACAAGTTATTTATATATTTGGGATAAGAGTCCTTTACAAATGTCTTCTGCCATTCTGTGGCTTGCTTTTCCACCCTGGTTGTAGTATGATCACTATAGTCCAATGTGGCAATTTCCAGGAATATTTTAAATCAGCAGCCAGAGAACATATACATTCTTTTAGGACTCAAATGGGATTGTCACTGCACAGACACTCCTTTAGTTCTGTCCATCTCTACTTGGGGGAGCTCTCCAGAGCTCTAGAGAGTGACAGCCCTAGCCACACATACACGTGAGCCCATGTTCTCACCCATGCACATCACCTCTGAATCTGAATGTCAGTCAACACTAATTGGCAAGCACCACCACTTCAGAGAGGATGTGCTGGGAATCACGTCCCCGGGTGGCAGGCCGTCAGGAAAAGGCAGAAAATTCGGCACAACTTACATGAGTTGAAACCACTTGCACGTGCATGAGTTGGTGCATGTGTTTTCTCAAGCATGTGCATGGCCCTGGGTGCCTGTGTGGGATTTAGCAGGAAGGGGCTCCCCTAGTGATCCAGGACCTGATGCGGAGGCCACCACATGTTCATGTATATACTACTCTGTGTATGTGATGTGAACAGTGCCCCTGAGGTTCAACACTCTCGTGCAGTACAAAACCCGAAACTAGTATGTGGCGGCTCTGCTTTCAGGCAGGAGTCAGGAAAAGCCAGAGAAAGTTTCGCCCAGGTTGTGGCAGAAGCAGGAGCACTAAGGGGAAAAAGCAGATTTGGGAATACGGTGGAACAGGCATGACTGGACAGGACAGGACAGTCTGTCAAGCTAATGAGATGTCACTAATGCTTATGCTTGGAGTTGGGCCAAGCAGAACTCTGTGCTCTGCTGGGAGCCGGGCCTGAGGCCTGTGGCCAGTCTATGATCCACAGGCTCCCTAGTCTGGAGCAGCTGCTCATTTCTCCCCAAGACCACCTTAGGCATGAGGTATCCTAAGAAGAAGGAGAAGGAGGAGAGTGTGTGCCCCAAATTTGCAGCCTCCCGCAGCATATTAAGGGTCCTGAAGGCAGCTGGCAGCAGAAGAAAGGAGGCCAAGGAAGGATTTGAGGGCAGAGCTGACTGTCCTGGGGTGAAGGAGGCAGTGAGAGGGTGTCGTCGGCTTTCCAGGGGCTCTCCCACTGGACACTCTGCCAAATGTAGCCCCTGGTTCTGGGGCCTGCTCAGTGTCCTACAGGCCCCACCCCGCTGAGGTACAGGCAGCCTGAGACTCCCACTTCTGGGAACCCAGGGGCCTGGCTGCCTGTCCCCAAGGGGAAGAAGGTGAGGCCTGTTAGGGAGCAGTGGACAGAGATCTGCTGTGAGGTGCAGAAGGAGCAGGGTCTGGCTGGAAGGGACACTGCAGGGTGTGAGGGCTGTGCCCAGGGGGCCCACGCCCACAGGACAGTCCCTCAGATCGCCACTAGTGCACCCACCCACTGCTCACACCTCCCACAAGCGCGGGCACACGACTGTCACCCTCGGGGACCTAGAGGTTGCACAGCCATCCACGCTCTTGAGTGCAAGTCCACAGCACTCATGGCCGCGGCGACACCCACGGGCAGGCTCATTCGCCCCCAGTGTCCCCGCGCGCCCACCCCACACTCTCCCACCCCCACGCCACCCTGCACCTGCTCCGGCCAGTGCCCACCGCGCCCCCCCATCCCCATCCCGGGGATCCTCCGCGGCCAGTGGAGCTCGGGGGGCGGGGGCGGGCCGGCCCGAGTGTCGGGAGGCGAAGTGCTGTTTGCGCAGCTAAGAGCCTCTGTGTACAGAGCGGCCGGGACGGCGCTATCTCCCCGCGCGCCGAGCCCATTAACCGCGGCCACCGGAACCCCAGCGCCCCCGCCCTCATCCGGCGGCCGCTGATAAGGACCGGAGGGAGCGAAGGGGACAGTCAGTCCCTGACCCCCCGTCACCACCCACCCCGCCTCTGATCGCCCCACAGATCCGGAGAAGTGATGGGGTCGCTGTTAGGGGGCCCCGCCCGGGGAAGCCCTCCCGGAGCTTTCGGGGCTGCGCATCCTGTTCCCCCTCCCGCAGCCCCACCTGCCCTGGCTGCGCCACGTAAGCCTCTCTCCGTCCCCCCTACCCCTCTGCGGGCGTCTACACCGCCAGGGACATATGTCTTGACTTGGATTCCCAGCAGGTGGGGGCAGGAGGCTCCTCGAGCATCCTAAACATTTGGACCATCTCCCCTGCTACTCCTAACTATAACACCGACGTGACCGAGGCTCGACTGGAGCTGCTGAAGAAGCATTGCTGTCATCTGACTTCATGTTCCCAACAATTTCCCAGCAACTCTGGGGCGGGGGTGGGGGAGGTGCACTGTTATCACCCCCATCTTACAGAGGTGGACACTGCTTGCTGGGAGAGGTGGGAAACCCAGCTGGTGCTGTCTGAACCCAGAGCCTGCGCCTGCCTTCTCCTAAGAGACCAGCTAGTTGGTCCAGCCTCCTCCATTGACCGATGAGGAAACTGAGGCACAGCAGGGGGACAGTCCTAGGCAGGCCTCTGTGTCCTGCCCATCACATCTGGGTGTCGGGCATGAGTGTGCTCTGAGGCTCTTGCAATTGATTGTCTTAAGTCTAAACCAGCTCCTGATGGAATCGTTGAAGCTCGATTTTGCTGCTGATTAAATCCAATCTGGATGCATGAGGTGGTGGTATCGGGCATGATATTATTTGTTTGTTTCTCTTCCAAACTGATAGAAAAGTGGTTATCTGACTTTAGAAAAAGAAAAGGCCATTCTAAATACAAAAACAAATGGAAGAATTATAAAGAAAACTTTTTATAAATGAAACTACATTAAAATGTAATGCTTCTCTATATGATTAAAAGAACTAAAAGGCAGAACTCAAATTAAGAAAACATATTCACAACATATACAACCAAAGAAGCATTAGGATCTGAAATATATGAAGAATACCGACAAATCAATGAGAATATGAGAGACACCCCATTTTAAAACATGAGCAAAGACAATATACAAATCACTAATAAATGTGAAAAATATGTATATAGTCTCACTATTGATAAAAAATGCAAATTAAAACAAAGACATGCTTTTTCTCAATTAAAAAAATTGTCAGTGTTAATGCCCAGTGCTGCCCAGGCTGCAGTAAGCTCCTTTGCAAACACTAGAAATAATACCGTAAGAGGACTTCAGGATGTTAGTTTAGAGTAACATGTGTATATCCCTAATCCGAGATTTCCATTTCTGTGAGTATAATCAGTGGATCTGTCCAGAGATAAGCACAAGGATACCCACCTCAGCAGCAATCAAAAATAACACACACAGAGAGAGAGATACAACACAAATATTCGAAATGGCCAACAGAAAAATTATAGTATATACAAAAAATGTACTATTTTACTGGAGTCGTTAAAAATCATGTTTTAGGATAGAAAAGGTGAAGGGATTAAGAAATACAAATTGTCAGTTATAAAAACAGTCATGGGGATATAAAGTACAGCCCAGGGAATATAGTCAATAATATTGTAATAACTGCATATGGGGTTGGGTGGACACTAGACTCATTGGGGTGATCACTTCACAAGATATATAAATGTCTAATCACCTGATTAGATTTAGATTTGTAATAATTTAACCAAATAATTTAAGCTCATTAGAAAAATGTTAAATGACATGAAATATTTATGACATGTGCTTACATGGGAGAAAAGCATAGTACAAAAATTGGTACATACAGAATAATTCCAAGTCTATAAATATACGTGTGTGTGCATGTGTGTGTGTGTGTGCGTGTGTGTGTGTGTAAATCTTGTGGGGATATTCCATACATAAAAATATTAAGAGTGGTTATACCTTGGGATGAGATTACAGGTGATTTTTTCTTTATATTTCTCAGTAATTTTTATAGTTAACTTACTATTTTTATAATAAGAAAAGTTTTAACTGAGAAAGTTAAAAACCAACAAAAAATGAGAACAAAAAAATGTATAATCCATAAAGTATTGTTTCCTTCGTTTTTTTAGTCCAGACTAGGGAACCATGTTGTTGAAGTTTGCTCAGGGGTAGACCCCACTTGCTGCTCTGTGGGGCCCCCAGACTTTCCGAAAGCCCCCCTCTGGCCAACTCGCCCACAGGGACCCCTACCTTGGCCATGGGTGTCTCACCCAAACTCCACCTGTTGTCATCCCCTTTTTTCTGCCTTCTCTCTGCAGGGCAGGAGTCTGCCTGCCAGTCCTCTGTCCCCCCACTCCATATCTCGTCATAGGCCTTAGAACTACAACTGAATGCCTCACCACCACCACCTCTCTGCCTCAGCACCAAAGCCCAGCTCCCTCTCCCCACCTGGTCCTCTGGCCAGGAATGAGGGCCTGAAGAAGGACCAGTGCCAAGAGGAGCTTTGGTGTCACTAGGGGAAAAGCAGAGGCCAGGCCCAGTGCCTGGAAGGAACAAATTTAAGATTCTCCAGGATTAGGTAACAGGGTGTGGACACCCCCTTGGTCCATAAAGAGAGAGGTGAGTATCCAGGTATTTCTCTCCTAAAGACACACACCCAAGTGTATGTTCAGGAGGGGTGGCATTTAGGGTGTCTGAGGAGGAAACTAGGTGCCCATTACTCCCCATGGTTCATCCCAGGACTAAGTCACATGATTTCTGTGGCTGGTGCAACCCAAGTTTCTGTAGTCTTGCAGCCTAAAGAAAAGAATCATTTGGGAACTGTGGTACCAAACAGGCCTAAACTGGAATCCCAGCTCTACAGCCCACTGATTTTCAGCAAGCCAATTGCCCTTGAGCCTTGGTTTCCTCACCTGTACACAGGAATCAGAATAATGCCCTTGCAAGGTCACACTATAAGGATCGCAGATAATGGAGGAAAAACCCAGAGTGAGTGTTCATTAAACCATACCCAAGGCTGATATGCCTGCCTCAGGACTCAGCACCTCGGGCCACTGCCAGGGGAGCTTGCGTGCCCCTGCCCCTCGGCCCAGTCATTTACTCACATGTGGTTTCTCGTGTCCAGCCACACAAACTACTTTTTGAATCCCAGCTCTACGTGTGTTTGCTGCATGCCAGCCTAAGTGGTTCACATTTAATCTGTATAGCAATCCTACGTGGTCCGTGTTATTAGCTCTGTTCTACTGATAAGGAAACTAAAGCTCAGAAAGGTTAAGCAACCTGCCCCAGGCTCCACAGCAGGTAAATGGCAATGCCAGGGCTGAAGCTCAGGCCGTCCTGGCCCTGGTTCAAGCTCTTTCCTGTCTCAGGCTGCCTCATGGGGCCAGATGCCAGCACATTCCTCTGACCCGTGTCCACCCCTCCTCTGGTGGTCAGCACAGATGTGAGTGACTGTGACCCTGAAGCCGTGTCTCTGTTACCAATAATCTCAGACTGGGCAGAGCTCCTCCTCCTCTGCCCTTATTAACTGCACCAAGAGCCTCCTGAGAAAATCAGGCCTCCCTTCCCCGAACCCCTGCTGCTCTCTGGCTTAATTACTTCTCCTTCTGGCTGTAATGAACGTCTCCAAACCCTTGAGACACGGAACTTCAGCAAGAACAGCTCCTCTGTGACTCAGCCCCACCTGCCCTGGCCTGTCCTTTGAGCGGAGACATAGGCCTGGCCCCTACCCCTGTGTCCAGCTGATCCTCAGCTTCAGCTACAAAGGGCATCTGTGGGTGAGAGACTCCCAGCCCCTCAGCCTCCCTGCCCCTGATGGGATGCAGACCTGAAAATCAGATGAAGAGGAGTTAACTCCAAATTGGATCATCAGCCCCTCATCCAGCAACCTGCCCATAGGCATTGGAGCAGACAGCTCAGAATGGCAGCTCTTCCTGCTTCCTACTTGCCCACACCACTGTAGGGACAGTGCGACGAGGCCATTCTTTCCTTTCATTCATTCACCTAACGTTCCCTGAACACTTACTCTGTGCCAATCTCTGCTCCAGGCACTGAGAATATGACAGAGAGCAAGACAGACAAGGCATGTTCCCTTTTGAGGCTTACGGTCCAGCAAAAACACAGCCCAAAGAAGTGAATGAACAGACAAATAAAATTATTTACAAGGAAGGGAAAGTGGGAACAGAGATAGAGTGATAGCTTGAGTATCAGGAGATAAGCAGGGAGAGATGGCATGTATACCTCTATCTCATCTCGTTTAATCCCTAAATTGGAAGCCCTTACAGCAGTCAGCTCTGCATCCCTCGTACTTCAAGTCCAACACGGTTTTACCAAGCCATCACCTCCTATCACCCAGGCTTTGGCCACATATCCACCCTATCCATAACCTAAAACAACCACAGGGAAGAGAGAGAGCAAACAGTGTCAGGAAGGAGGGTTCCCTGCAGCTGTCCAGCCCCCCACTTTCTGCCTCTCCATCCTTCCCCTTGAGTCCCTTATTCCCCCTACCAATCACCAAAATTACTTCCAGGTATTTAAAGAGTTAAATGTCAAAACAAATTAAACCATAGAAAACCAGGAAGAAACAGAATGATCACACCTCCAGAAGGAAGAGACCTTTATGAGTGTAAAAGCTCTGGAAGAAATCACAGCAAAAGGTCAGCAGCCTTGCCCGCCTAAGCGTTAAACATGTGCCTGTCATAAACGCATAACCGAAATTACAAACCAGCTCACCTCTCCTCGCTGGGCTAACTCCTGATTAATCCTAGGTTCAGATCCACAAGGAATCCTCCCTGACTCCCTCCAACCCTCCTCTCACTGGCTCTGGGTTGTCTGTCACCCCTAAGTGCTCCCCACACCCCTGCTGCTCAACCCTCTACCAAAGCAAATTTTGTCGTGAAAGTCAATTTCCATTTCAATTCGCATGGCCCATGGGCACCTTGACATCTTAGGGTCCTTATGCCCAGCACAGAGATGCCTTACACAGAGTAGAACTCAGTAAGTTTTTTTAGTAGATATCTTATATTTTCCAGTTATCTAAATTTTTTTAATTGTAGTAAAATAAACCTAACATAAAATTTACCATCTTAATTTTTTTAAGAAACTGCCATACTATTTCTATAGCTGTACCATTTGACATCCCCACCAACAATGCACAAAGGTTCCAATTTCTCCTCATCCTTGCCAACACTTGTTATTTTCTGGGGTGTTTGATAGTAGCCATCCTAATAGGTAGAAGATGACATCTCACTGTTGTTTTGATTTCTATTTCCTAACAACTATTTTTTTTAATGGAAGAGTGAACAGACTAAAAAACATCCATACGGCAGCTATGAAAAAAGGTTAACATCTTTCATAGGTAAAATGAATATACAAGTCTCTAAGTAAAACATTAAGATCCTCAAAAGATAAATGAATGTGAACAGATGACTCCAAAAAGGGAAAAACAACATGAGAAGAGTCAGCATCATTGGTCACCAAAAAGACAAAGCAGGCTACCATCCATGTTCTACCTGGTAAGATTTCAAAAGCTAAAAAAAAGAAAAAAGATAAAACTCACAGCTGGCAAGAGTGCTGGCAAATAGACATAGCCACTTATTAATGGCTGATGAGAGTGTATGTTGGCACAATCCTTTTGAAAAGCAACTTTTACCCAGAAATTCAGGTTCTGGGCACTTACTGAAATAAACTCAATTCAAAAATATAAGCATAAAATATATATATTACAGTTTATTTATAATAGTAAAAGATTGGAAGCATCATAAACATCTAATAGCATATAATCTACGTTAAAATTAGAAATATTCCTACAGCATAACATTATGTAGTCATCCAAAAGATAATTATGAAGTTTATGAGATAAGAAACTCTTTAGGATTTAAAGTTAAGTGGGAAAAGCAGGATACAAAATGTCACCTACAGTAAGATCTCGACCAGGAAAATAATAAGTGTAGTAAGTATGTATACAAATCCACGGCAGACTGGCAGAAGGAAACCGGCTGATGGGCCTGTGGTTCATTCTTCTTCATTTTGCTTCTCTGTGCTTCCTCTCTCCACACCATACCTCTTCCCAAACCCATAACATAATTAAAATTCTTCATTAACTTTGATCAGATATTCCCTTTTCTGAATATTTATCCTTTTAAAAAATCATTTAATATGAGGAAAATTTCTATGCATAAAGTGCTAATGACAACACTGTTTACAATCGTATATAAATTGGATGCAAAGCAAGTGTTTAATGATAACAAATTGATCAAATAAAAGGAATTTTATTCTTGTTAAAATATTAGGCAGTCACTTAAAGCACAGTAGGAAGTGTTAAGGGTTAGCTTGTGTCTCTCGAAAAGGTAAGTTGAAGTCCTAACCCCCAGTACCTCGGAACGTGACATTATTGGCAGGGTCATTGCAGATGTACTTAGTTCAGATGAGGTCATATTGGAGTAGGGTGGCACTTAGTCCAATAGGACTGGTGTCCTTATGAGAGAAAGAGACACACAGTGGGAGAAGATAGCCATGTGACCATGGAACCAGAGACGGAGGCAGTGTGTCTACAGGCTGAGTAGTGCCAAGGATTGCCAGCAAACATCAAAAGCTAGAGAAGACAAGGAAGGAGTCTCCCCTAAAGGTTTCAGAGGGCGTGTGGCCGTGCTGACCTCTTGATCTTGAACTTCTAACCTTGGAAACTATGAGAAAATACATTTCTGCTGTTTTAAGCCACCCCGTTTGTGACACTTTGATAGGGCAACCCCAGGAAACCAATACAGGAAGTAATAGGGAGAATGTTTATGACATCCTAAGTGAAAAACCAGGAAGATTAATTGCATGTACCCAATGACAGCCATGTTTTAAAAGTGCGTAAAAAGAGCTTGGAAGGAAACAGACCAAATGCAAACAGCAGGTGTTAGTAGGCTAGGTAGTTTCCATTTACTCAGTTTTTAGTAATTTTCCTGTTATTTTTATAGTAAAAAAAGGTTTGCTTAAAAAAAAATGTAAATCCTAATTGTAACCCCAGCTCCGCTTTCCAGTCCCCTTGTCAGGACCCTGGTCTCTCTGCCTGCCATCCACGGCCCCACCACTCCCACCCTATGCCCCAATCCATTCCTCATCTTCCGAAAGCCCCGCGGGGATCAGGCCCCTCCGCTCAGAACCCTGCGGAGGGTCCCCTGGTCTGCTAACCCGCATCCACACCCCTGGCCTCGACAGGCAAGTCGGCGGGGGAACTAGTTCGTAGTCCCCCGGGGTCTCTCAGTCTGAGCCGCAGTGACGGGGAAGGTACCGAGGAAAGGAGCCCAAGACCAGCCTCTGAGGCTTGGACTTGAATCCGCTGGTTCTGACAACAGATCAAAGCAAAGGCTGCTCCCCGTCCCAGGGTCCACTCGTCCAGCCCCCCGCCGGGTCCAGAGGCCACTCCATGGATGTGTCCCGGCTGAGGGCCCCTCTTCCCACCTGTGCCCCCCCTAAAAACCTCCTCCTACTCCTCCTCGTGCCTTTGCCCCTGACTCCTCCCTTAGGCTGCACCATCACTCCCCCCCCCGCCCCGGGGGCTGGGTCTTCACGGGAAAGGCTCGGAGTCCCGGGATCCCAGGGAGGCCCGCGAAGGCTCTGGGAAGGCATGGGTTGAGGGTGGGGAAAGCCAGAGTCCGGGAGGAGAAGCAGTAAACCTGAGCCCCAGGGAATCGAGCCCCACCCCAGCCTCCCAGGGCAGGTTTCCACCAGCCCCTCCCGCAGATGGCTCTACTTTGAGGATCCTGACCCTGCAGCCCGACCCAGCGCATCCCACCGGGGACCCATCCGGAACGGATACAGAACGGCCGGGCCGGCATTGCCCCCTCGTGGCGACAGCGTGTAAGTACCACCTGCCGGCGCACGGTGGAAGCCGCGGCCTTCACCTGTCGGGACCTGACGCCCTGTTTCTAGGCCATGAGGCTGACTCTTCGTCCTTAGGACAGTCCTGATGCCGCACAGTCCCCGACCTACACGTTACCTCACTTTGGAACATGCACGTTTTAGGATGAACCATATGAAATTTAATTTCATATAAGCCATATAAACTTAGCATGTGAAAACACAAAAACATACAAAAGACACACAGGAAGTCTGTCCCACACCTCACCCTCACACACACAGACACACAACACCTCCACACACTTCCCTCTCCTCTGGGAGGCACACAGATGGGTGCCTCAGGGAGCTTACAGCCATGGGACAGGAAGTACCACTTCTCACTACGCTACCTTAACAGAGTCCCTCACAGCACCCTAAGCCCTGCATGGCCCTAAACATTCACATGCAACACCCCTCAATCCAGCTCCACCCCGGTGTCTTCACCTCATACTCCCTAGGGACATCCCTATATTGAGTGCCACCTTTCTCGACCTCTCTGGACCAGCTTACATCTCTGCTCCACAAAACTTTTTGGACTTTAATGCACGTAGACTCCCCTGGGGTCCCGTTAAAGTGCAGGTTCTCATTCAGTAGGCTGAGAGTGGGCCCCAGATTCTGCATTTCTAACCAGCTCCCAGGTGGTGCCACAGACCACACTTTGAATAACCAGGCTCTCCTTCTTTCTCCAGCCACAATTTCCCCAGAAGTTCCATACTATGGTCTCATCCCAGAACCCTCCCCAACCCTCTGCCACCTAGCTTTCCCACCCTACTCCCCACCACCCCAGTGAAATGGGAGCATCACTGAGGAGTGAAGCCAGAGGCCTTTTCTCAGCCTTTGAGGTGTCTACACTCTGGGCTGTGCCTTACTTCCTAAAGCATCTCCACCCAGGGATTCTGGGCGACTCCTCATGGGCCTCCTACTCTGAGCTCCTCTGGGCTCTCCATTTCTGGCGCTTTTTTCTGAAGCCCCCTCCTTGCAGCACATGCCCACACTCAGGGGCTTTGTCTATCACTTCTCCAGGGCCTCCCCAACCCTAACCTCTCTCCTGAGCTCTGGGCCCCTTTTCCAGTTGTCTGCTAGGAAGCTCTACCTGTGCCCTGAAATCCCCTTATCTCCACTTGTCTAAAACCAACCTCCTAGGATCTCCTTAATAACAGTAATGCCTATTTCATGGCATTATTGTTAGAATTAAGTAAATACATATCACGTGCTTAGAACAGTACCTGAGGAAGAGTTTGCTATTATCAGGATAGTAGTAGCCTTTCCTAAGGACCTCCAGTCTCGAGAGATTGTAACCTGAAGACCCTTTCTATCATGGGGTTGGTGATAAATTCTTCTGTCTCTCTTTCCCTCTCCCTCTCCTTCTCCTAATCAAAGAGAAGGTCTCTATCAGATGTTCCTGTCCGGGACACCTGCCTTATACTGCTGATAATCTTTTCCTTTAACGCCCACCCACCCCCACCCCACCCCCGGAAAGCAGCCAGAGACAGGCAGATAGCAGGGAGTCCCCTGCTGGACAAGAGGCTCATAGTACACTTAGAACTGAGTATACCGACCCACCAGGCAGGGACTCCCTTCTCCACCTTGTACTATACGTATTTGCAGAATCCAGTATTTCACAGATTTGTGCCTTGGAGGAAAACTAGGCCTGAAGGAAGCAAACTAACTTTTACTGAGTATTTAACGTCAGACTGGGAACTTGTGCATATGGGAATTCTTTGAATCTTTTTTTTTTATTTTAAAAAATGTCCAGGCATACGCAAAAGTGGAGAGGTAGTATAATGAACCCCCCGTACCCATTGTCCAGCATCAACAAATGTCAGCTCCTAACTCATGGCCAGTCTTGTTTCATCTGTTCCCCCAGCCACTTTCTCCCCTCCATAGTTATGTTGAAGCAAATTTAAGGCATATTACCATTCCACCTATAAATATTCAGTATGTAAACTAAAAGATATGGGATATTTTAAAAAACATAACACACGATCATAATGACACCTAAACTATCTCAAATATCCTTTATGTTCAAATGTCTCTGGTTATCTAATTTTTTATGGTTTGTTTGAATCAAAATCCAAATGATTGAGAGACTTTAAAATATATTTTTTAATCTGTACATTCATCCTTCCCTCTCCTACTCTATGTCTTGCAACTTAATTGTGGAAGAAACCAGGTCATTTGTCCTATAAAGTTTCCCACGGTCTAGATTTGCTGACTGCATGCCCATGGAGAACGTTTCATCTCCACCACAATGCAGTATGATTAAGTTTTATTCTCTTTCTCCCATTTTATAGGTGAGAAAACTGAGGTTCAGGAAAGTTAAATGCCTTGCCCAAACCTTTTGCAGCCTAGGAAGTGGCAGAGCCCAGGCCTTCTGACTGCCAGCCTGGAAAAATGAGACTGCATCCTCAGAGCACCTAGTTCAGCCCCTGGCACACAGTACGTGCTCAGAAAAACTGGTTGACTGAAAAGGCCTTTGTGCACTCGCATTTGTCACACCCTCCAGGTCCATCTCTGAGATAGCACCCACTGGGCTCCACTTCTTCACAAATGAAAAGACCACCTTGGGGTATCTGGGTGTCCTAGGTCCAACTCCATAAACAGGATTCCACAGACCCCATAAACCAAAGCCAGACTTCCCTTTCCACAGGCTTTACTTCTTTCTCTCTGTCTTCTCCTCATTCATTCATTTACTAAACACCTCTCACATGACAGACACCAACAACCTGGTATGTGAATGAGTGTGGCCGTGTGTCTCTATGTGTAAATGGGTATGGTCTCAAAGGGGTGTGTCTGTTTCTAACTGTGAGAAGCTGGGAGCCTGATTCTGAACACAGTGACAACAGGCTTTGCTCTAAAAAAGAAAATAAAACAACAGCTAACTTCAGAGGGGAAAAAAGAAAATTTGGTTGAACCAGAGGCCAACAATAATACTGTAGGCCTTCAGTTCAGAGGGCTTGAGGTGGGGTCAGGTAGGGGTATTGACCCCAAACACCCATGCTCATTTCCTCCAGAAAGCAGGACCAGTTCCCCAACCAAAGGCTCGCCTTCCCCAGGGAGAGAAAATGGAGACAAAGTAGCCCCAGGGTCACTGGCTGGGCCTACAGTTAATCATCTACTTGGGGTATCCCTGTGCCCCATTGGATGCCTGGGGCCACGGCCCTCTGGGCTGAAGCCCAAAGGAGTGAGAAGCCACTCCCCAGCCAGTGTCTGCCTATGGCTCAGGGGAAATGGGGCTGATGCTGCTGGCCCTCAGGAATCCCCCAATCTGAAGAAAGAGGCCATCCTTGCTTGCTCTCCCTGGGGCCCCCAAGTTGGCAGGAGACAGGACTCAGCTACAGCTGGGGGGAAGGACCTGGAAGAGTCATACATTTGGGTGGGAAGGAGTAAAGAGAGGACAGTGCAGGGGTAGAGACCCAGAACAGCAAAGGGAGAGGAAGACTGAAGAAGAATCCTGAGTGCGGGTGGGCAGAGGAAGGTGGACACTGATGAGAGGTTCAGATATAGAGCCCTGGAGGGGAAGCACCTCTGAGTCTGGGGGCTCTGAGGGCAGAGGGGAGGAAGGCAATTGTGCCTCAGGGGCTAGGACCACTCCCTGTGGTGGATTCTGGGAAGTGTATGTGTATGTGTTTGGGGGGTGGGAGGGACCGGCAGCAGTAAAGTGGGAAAAGAAAGAAGGCCCTGAAGGTGGCCCCACAGGGTAGGGGGTACAGACCCTCCATGCCATTGCCTCACTCCCTGTTAGAATCCAGGATTTCTAAGTAGGAAAGTGGAAAAGTTAATGGAGGGGGGTCACAAAGATCAACTCCCCCTCCCCTGCCAGGAGTCCCGTGTCTGGGAGTGGGCATGTTCATGCATGTACCTGTATGTGTGTGCCAGTAGGGGAACCCCAGAGGGGCTTGGTGCACTTACCCAACATTCTTTGGGATATTCAGGAGAGAAGCAGCCCAGGCCATTGATCCCCATTCAGGCAGAGTCCCCGGAGCCTCGCATGGGTAGTACAGAGCTACACATAAGGAAGGAATGAGCAGGGAGTAGAAACTTCAGATACCTTGACAGTAAAGCTGTGTGACATTGGTCAGGACATCACCACGCTACAATTTGTTTCCTCCTCTGTAACAATAGAGGTGGGGGGAGACTCCATGGATCAGAGCGTACCCAGTGTAGGATGTGTACAACTGCAGAGCCTTTAGGCAGCACAAGGACATAGTAATACGTAACAATGAGTCACACATCCTGTGAAAGTTTCCAAATCCTTTTGAAATCTTGCTTCAGAACAGGGATCTGTATCAGAAATGCTTTGCTTCAAAAACAAGCTCCACTGCTTATGAGCTGAGTGAACTTGGCACTCACATACTTCTGTGCCTCAGTTTCTTCATATGTAAAATGAGGATAATAATAATACCCATCCTGGACTCGTTGTGGGGATTAAAAGAGTTAGTGTCAAGTGCTTTGGACAGTGCATGGCATCCTACGTGTGTGGCTATTATCAGCTATTTATGATGTCTACCGGGAGAAAGCCTCCCAGGGCGCTAGAGTATCTTCAACATCTGGCTCTTGTTAATCTGTGTTACCAAGAAAGCAGGTAACACAATGCAGCTGGAATTTAATAACATTGTTTTGTTCTCCCTTTATTCTTAAGACTTTTTCTGTTTACGGTCAGTGATACTGCCATTCTAGGTATAGTCCTGATATGGATACATTTTAAGTTGAAAAAGTTGAAAGAAAACTTTTAATAAGAATAAGGGATAATTTGAAGAGATGACAAAATTCTTCAAGGTGGTACCCAGTAGCTGGAGTTTAACAAACCCTGGTAACTTCATGATGCCAATCTTCTTTGAGCTCAGACCACAGGACAGAGCCATCCATCCCTGCCCTGGCTCTGCCCTCCTACCCTGGTCTCAGATTCCCTTTTAATCATCGAAGATCCCCCGCAGACCCCCAAAGCCACCCCTGGGTCCGCTGAGCCCTTCCTGGAAAGGGCCTTGGCCTCAGATGAAAGACTCTCAGCACCCTTTATCTCGGCCACGTGACCCTCGTTAGTGGGTTTCGGCCCCCCCACACCAGGGGTGGAGGATCCTGCGGGCCCGCCCTCTGACCCGTGGCCTGACCCTCTTCTAACGCACCCAGAGGCGACTCCGCCCCCCCCGCCGCGCCCCGCGGCGGCAAGGCCGGGTCCACCCCGCCGCGGGTTAAGAGCCCCCAGAGCCTGGAGCCCGGGACAGACCGGCACTCGCGCGTGGGGGGCGGGCAGGAGGGGGCCGAGAGGGCTTGGTTGTCATGGCGACGGTGCGGGTAGCCTGGGCCCTGCGGGCCACCGCGGCAGGCCGAGGGAACGCGGGCGCCCGGAGGCTGACCGGCAGCGCCCGGCAGCGGGCGGCGAGGGGCGCCAGCCCCGGCCGCCGGCTCAGCACCGCCCGGGCCCCCGCGCCGTCCGCGCTGGAGGAGGCCGCGGGCGCGGATGATGAGGTCCGCTCGCCTGCAGCGTGCACGCCGCTCCCCGCGCCCCCGGCGCCCCCCGAATCTGCCGAGGCCCCAGGGAACCGCTCGCTGATCCAGCGGGACATCCAGGCCTTCCTGACCCAGTGCGGGGCCAGCCCCGGGGAGGCGCGCCACTGGCTCACGCAGTTCCAGACCTGCCACCCCCCGCCAGACAAGCCCTTCGCGGTCATCGAGGTGAGCAGAGCCCGCGCTGACCACGTCATGCCGAGGGATGGGGTTGTGTGGGGACGTGTGGGACCAACTGCAGACTCTGCGGACCCTGTGGATCCGGGAAGGGGCTCTGCAGAGCCGGGACGGGTGCCGGGGCCTGCGCGAGGCTTTGACCTCTTCCCAGAGTCTCGCGCTCAGCCGGACCGAGTAAGGAGCCTGGGGACACGAGCCCACCGAGTGTGGTGCACTGGAGAATGCCTCCCACCACTGGGCGCAGTTAGGGGTTCAGATGGCAAGTAGGGAACCTGGACTGGAGTCACCTGAGTCATCCCCTCCCCCCAAGGTGTCCTAGAGTCCAAGGTCGCGGGGAGGAGTGGAGGGAGGAACACTAGTGTGAGATAAGGGGACGACAAGACGCAACAGGGCAAAGGGCAGAGCAGGTGGGTGCTGGTGGCAAGAAATGGGGCCTGACAGCTCCAGGGTAGGGTGGCGACACCAACAGGAGTCGGCCAATATTGCGCCTCCTGAACGCCCATTCTTCCGCAGGTGGATGAGCAGGTGCTCAAGGGCCAGCTCCATGTATCCAACCTGGCCTTCGCCTTGGCCTTCCTGCAGCGCATGGACATGAAGCCTCTGGTGGTCCTGGGGCTGCCAGCTCCCACGACTCCCTCAGGCTGTCTTTCCTTCTGGGAGGCCAAGGCACAGCTTGCCCAGAGCTGCAAGGTGCTGGTGGATGCACTGAGGCACAACGCAGCCACCGCTGTGCCTTTCTTTGGGGGCGGATGGGTGCTGGGCGCAGCTGAGCCAGCCCCCCATGCCAGGTTAGTGCCGCCCCTGCCTGCCATGGTGTCCTCAGATCACACGGACTGCACCCACCTTACCCCACATCAGTGTAGGCGGCCCTCCAGAACACCACTTCTGGCCCACAGCTATGGCGGCATCGTCTCGGTGGAGACCGACCTGCTGCAGTGGTGCCTGGAGTCGGGCAGCATCCCCATCCTGTGCCCCATCGGAGAGACAGCCGCGCGCCGCTCCGTGCTTCTCGACTCCCTGGAGGTGACCGCAGCGCTGGCCAAGGAGCTGCAGCCCACCAAGATCATCTTCCTCAATACCACAGGCGGCCTGCGGGACAGCAGCCACAAGGTGTGTGCCCTCATTTCAGGTCCCACTCTCAGCGAGTCTGGGCCTGGCTGAGCCCCTCTCCTGCACCCTTTGAATGCCCCCCTGACGGGCCCCAGAGCCACTCCTAAGCTGGGTGGGTCGGCAATGGCATGTCAGGGGCAGGTTCACCATGGTGCTAGGAATCGGTGTCTTCCCTGGCCTCCGACTCTGGGAAGAGGTAAGGGTGGAAGGGTAAGCGAGGAGAGGTCTGTGGGTCACGGTGGTCCACGGCCGGCTCCGGGCGCAGGTCCTGAGCAACGTGAACCTGCCTGCTGACCTGGACCTGGTGACCAGCGCCGAGTGGGTGAGCACCAAAGAACGGCAGCAGATTCAGCTCATCGTGGACCTGCTCGGCCGCCTGCCCCACCAGTCCTCGGCCGTCATCACCACCGCCAGCACGCTGCTCACCGAGCTCTTCAGCAACAAGGGTGAGGGCCCCCGGCTGGGTCCCGGGAGTCAGCGCCGGCCGCACCGGGGTGGGAGAAGAGAAGCGGCCTCCCCTCTGGTAAGGGGGCGGAGGGGGCGCCGCAGCAGAGGCTGCCTGCTCTCCCCGAACCTGGCGATGGTGAGCAAGGAGGTGGACCCGGCAGCGCCAGAACTTGCGAGAAACCAGACTGCGGGACGTGACTTGGGGGTGTGTGGGAAGAACCTAGAAGGCGTGGCTTGGGGTCCCGAGCCACGTGGAAAGGAGGGGGCGGGACCAGGGGCGGGGTGGGCAGGACCTGGAGTCGGGGAGATGGGCGGGGCTAGGAGAAGTAGGTGGGACTACAGCCCGCGGGCTGAACTTGAACGACAAACCGCCCGTTAAATGCATCTCGTTGCGTGAACATCACGTTCCAAATCCACGCAGACCACGGAAAGCACTTCACTGGGGGGGATCGCCCAAAGAGGGTAATTGTCTCACCAGCCCCCGTCCTATCTGGTACCCCCACGAGGCCGGCCAAACTGAGGAGTGGATGGGACTTAGTTCTCAGGCTGAACCTTCCTCCTCCGTCCCACCCCCAGGGTCCGGGACCCTGTTCAAGAACGCCGAGCGGATGCTGCGAGTGCGCAGCCTGGACAGCCTGGACCAGGGCCGCCTGGTGGACCTAGTCAACACCAGCTTCGGCAAGAAGCTCCGCGACGACTACTTGGCCTCGCTGCGCCCACGGCTGCACTCTGTCTACGTCTCTGAGGGGTGAGCCTGCGGACCCCAGGGGGTAGGGACCGAGGGACAGAGCCGGGCAGCTTCGGACCAAGGTCCCAGACTGACTCTCCCTCCTGCGCCAGGTACAACGCTGCAGCCATTCTGACCACGGAGCCCGTACTGGGGGGCACCCCGTATCTGGACAAGTTTGTCGTGAGCTCCAGCCGCCAGGGCCAAGGCTCCGGCCAGATGCTGTGGGAGTGCCTGCGCCAGGACCTGCAGACGCTTTTCTGGCGCTCTCGGGTCACAAACCCCATCAATCCCTGGTAGGTCCCGGCCTCCCATTCTCCCAGGGGTCCGCAGCCAGGAAGGCTGGAAATCCCCTTCTTTCACTAGCCAGTCCTTCTCCAGGGAAAGGCCTGGTCTAGTGTGGCCACACACATTCCCCAGGGAGCCTGAGACTTCCTCAGAGGCGGACCACACATAACTCCACTCTGCCCTGTGACAGTGGATTCCTTGAAGGGAGTGACACCCCCAACTCTCCCAGAGTCCTGAGAAACCCTGACCTTTCAGGTTTCAGGCACAATTGCCAACTCTGACCCCAGGCCCACCAGCAGAACCCCCCACCCCCTGCCTCTTCGCTTCAGCAACTATCCTCTCACTCCCCACTACCCTGTGGGTACCAAATGGTGAACAAGAACCCCTTCCCTGGCTGCACAGCCAAGGCAGTGTGAAGAGAGCAAGGGATGTCCTCACTCTAACTATAGCAGAGTGACTCTGGCAAGTTACCAGACTTTTCTGCTTTAGCTGCTTCTCTGTGAAAGCACAGTATGACCAGGTCTTGGCTGCTGCTGTGAAGGTAAAATCGGATAACAGACAACAGGTTCTAGCAGAGTGTCTAGCATGAAGTTAAGTCCTCAATAAATAAAACTAGAGAGTACTGAGCACTGGCCTTATCCTAAAAGCTCACTATCCCCCACCCCACCCCCACCCCCAGGTACTTCAAGCACAGTGATGGCAGCTTCTCCAACAAGCAGTGGATCTTTTTCTGGTTTGGCCTGGCTGATATCCGAGACTCCTATGAGCTGGTCAACCACGCCAAGGGGCTGCCGGACTCCTTCTGCAAGCCAGCTTCTGACCCAGGCAGCTGATCCTCACCACCAGCCTTGCAGACCCTGCGGTAGCCAGGGAAGACAAAAAACCACGCCTGGAGGTGACACTAGCAGCCACACATTTGTTGGCTGATTCATCTGCAGAGGAAGCAACTCCCTATTCTACTCTGTCCACGGGGCCAATGTGGGACAAGCACAGAAAGAAGGGCTCATCCCAAACCTCTACATGCTCCAAAGCCACAAGCAGAAGGCCTTCAATTTTCAGTCTAGTGATGGGGGGGGGGGAGGCAGTAGGGGGGGAGTCTTGCCTTTGAGGCCTAAACTTAAGAGTGGGCCAGTTTCTGTGGCCTCTGTGCTATGTTCTGAGGCTCCCTGGCCTAAACCACCACCCCTATCTGTCTTTCTACCATGTATTTTCATTTTGGGGGGTCTTGTAACTTTGTAGGCCTCAATTAAAATGCAAATGCTTGTCTGAGAGTTAGCTCACATGTGAAAGGAAATGAGCAGTGTTCCTCTAGGAGCAAAACCTTGAGGGCTGAGGAACTAGGGGCTCCTAGAGGGAACAGAGGTGCTAAGTGAGATGGAGGGCCCCCAGGATGAATGCTGACCCCATCCCCTTCAACACAGCCCCCAGAGGGGCACCCCTAATCCTAAATTAGGAAACATTCTCCATTCCACAGACTAGACCAACAGCTGCCCCAGCTCCATTTCAGGTTTGTCCTAGGCCCCACTTTGTGAGAGCAGAACACCTTGGGCTGGCAGAAGTCCAAAGCTGGAGGTTTCAACATATTTGACCCCACAATGTGCCAATAGTTGGGACTTTTTTCTGTCAGGAGGTGCATGAACAAGTAGGGAGAGGGTCAATTAGGAGACCACAATGGGACATGAGGGGCTGTGATAAAACCAAACTCCAATAGCGGCCGCTGTCTTCACTCAGGAGAGGGGTGGTGCTGAGTACACATCTGGGCGTGGACATTAGACAGACTTGACCTAGAATCCAGTTCTGTGGCTGGGTTTGCTCTGTGGATTGAGGCAAGCTTCTTACCTTCTCTGAGCCTCCATATCCTCATCTGTAAAATGTAAACACCTCAGCTTCACAGTGGACACTTAACTTTAGTTCTGTCCTTCTAGTTGCACTCACCAAAGATTTCTTCAAAAACAGTTGGCACCAAATGAGGAGGGGAATAAAAGCTACAAGAGGGATTGGGGTGAAAGGACAGAGCATACACTACAGGGAAAATTAGAAAATTCTTGAAAAGAGAGCCAAAGGACGGTGGGAACTCTCCAAACAGGGGAAAGAACAGGTGAGGACCAAGATAGGGCTTAACTGGATACTCTTTCAAGAAAACAAAGATCAGTCCCAGCCAATAGCAAAGTGTCCATGGGGAGAACAGAGAAGCAAAGCCAAATCTCTATATAAAATGTTTATTTTTGGAAAACTGTGTGGTCTGGTGTTTGGGAAGGCACTCACCCTCACCAGGCCAACCATGGAGTTGGAAACAGAAGGCAGGAGGCCACAAGTTGGCTGCTGCCTGCTCCACCCCTGCACACCCGAGTACACTGGGGCCTGCTCTGCTCTTGAGGTGGGTGACAGCCAGTGCTATTTCAGCCCCTGACATACTCTAATAACCTATGAAGCCCATAGGTTGGCTTCTGTGAAGCCCAGCCCCACTGCTCCTCCTGGGCTGATCTCCGGGTCAATATACATACTCACTCTTAGTCTCTGACAAGCACTATGGAGCCTTGCTTCATCTGCCAAGTTCATAGGAATTTTTCACTTTCACTCACTTCTGGTTCTCAGTCTTCTTTCCTCTGTCTCCCACTCTCAGTACCCCCACCCTACCCCTGCCTTACTCCATTCTCTGGGACAGGAGACCTGAGAAACAGCCAACCTTGGCTGTCCTCCTAACAGGAAAAAAAAACCTGTAGGGAACCGTCATGAGGGCTCTCTGCCCCAAGGGCTAAGCCCAGGAATTTGAAAACAGGCCCATCCTCTCTCTCTCCCTCTCTCTCTCTCTCTCTCTCTCTCTCTCTCTCTCTCTCTCTCTCACACACACACACACACACACACACACACACACACCCTAAGGATCAAACACAACAAAAAGCATAAATAAACATAACTGGACTAGCAAGGTGGAAGGTAGGGTGGCCTTCAATGGGTCCTGTACCCATCTCAGCCTCTTGCTGTGCAACTCAGCCATCAGTGGCCAGGATGACAGCAGCCCCAAAGATGCCCACATTCTCTCCCAGGAGCTTCATCTGGTTCCAGAACTCAACGCGTCGTGTGTTGTGCCAGTAGGCAACATTGCCATCAATGAGCAGCATGACTGGGGGCAGCAGTACAGCCAGGATCTGGGCAGCCAGGGTCACATAGTAGCCTGACAGGAAGGCCAGGGCCAGGACACCGTAGAGCACGAAGAATAGCTGGATCATGAGCTCCCCTCCTGGGAGATGGTTCAGATATGCCAGCCGGTCCTCCTTGCTGTGCTGCAGTGAATAGGCCTAGAGACACAACATCCTCTAAGACTCTCCAACAAGCTGAAGAGTCTGTTGGAGGAAGGCCACCCCTAAGATGGCACTCCAAGTCATCCTCTGCAAGGTGGCCTTCTGACTCCCCCTTCAGACTTAGTGCTCTCTAAAAGTAGGCCTGCATCTCCCCCTCAGACTAGGGAACTCCACAAAGTTAGGGCTGATGTCTTCTCCCCCTGGGAACTCATAAGGGTGGGGATGTGTCTCCACAGTCAGACTGGGGCTCTCATCTCCGAATCCAGAGCTCTGCAAATGGGAGATGGTGCCCAGTAACTAAGATAAGACCAAGTAGCCTGGGGCCTGTTCACGTTCCCATCCATATTAGTCTCCCCTAAAGGCATCAGCAAGGACCAAAACTTGGTGCCTTTGGCAGGCCCAGTAGCTCTAAGTGGCAGAGTCCCAGCTGGGGCCTGAACCCTGCCAAACGCCTTTGTCTCCTCTCCCAGTCCTCTGGGAGCTGGAGCCATAAGACCAGTCCATCTTGTTCTCCTGGCTTTGAAGCCTGGGGGTGTATTGTCAGTCCAGCCTTTTCTCTCCCTAGTGTCAATAATATTGGAAGAAGGGACTTGGCCAGGTCTCCAGCACTTGGAGGGCCTCTGAGACCCAGAAACTGGCAGGAGCAATTCCCAGGGGCAAGCCACCGGGACCTATATACAAGGCTTTATTCTGCCCACCTCCTGGGTTCTGCCAGGCATGGGCTCACATTCACTCCCAGTCAAGCACCTCCAACCAGCAGTTCCCCAACCTACCACGCAGATGAGGTAGATGCCCAGGAAGACCTGGCCGGTGGACTGCAGAGAACGGCTGCGGGGTTTCCGCCGGTAGAGCTCCCCAGCGCCACTGGCCAGCACAAGAAAACCACCGATGATGGCAACTGTGCGTGAGTACATACGGACCTACGCCAAGGCAAGGTGACCCCAATCAGGAACTGCAAGTGCCACATTTCTCCTGGCTGCCCAGAGCACAGAACTGCCCATTTCTACATAGCCCCTTTCGTATGATAACCCTCTTACCATTTCTAAGTGTGGTGGGCAGGTACGGCAGTAAAAGATAATTCTTTTTATCAGAAGTGGCCCAGAGGGGTTAATAAAATTGTCCAAGGTCCTACAGAAAGCAAGTGGCAGAACCCAGATACCAAATGTTGCCCCCTTTTCACCCCCAGGTCTGCAGACTCGAATCCCCATGTTCCTTCTGGTATACAGTATAGTCTGTTCCATCAAAAAAACTCATTGATCTCACTGTCCTGTAGCTGTTCACACATCTGCCTCCCCTATGACAGTCCATTCTTTGCATGTAATGCCTTTGTCCCAGATTATCTCCAAACCCGCAATGCCTGGTACAAGTTCTGGATGTTGCAGACTTAAATGCTGCACTAGGATTAATTAAATTTCATAAAATCAGACCATTGGACCAGGCACTCTCCAAGGTTCATTTTGCCCTATGAGTCTGAGATTACTAAACTAATGGTTTAAACGGTTCTGGGAACGAGGTGACTTGCATTCTGGTCCCATCTGTAATGCTACTGTGGTATGACTTTAGGTACGTCTGTTTCCCATCCCCGGACCTGTTTCTGAAAGGAAGGCTTGTGTGGCTATAAGATCCTTCCATAACTGCGGCCTACAATAATCTCCACACTCTTGGAAGCTCGGCCTTCCCAGCATCCGCCCTGAGCATCGGGCTAACACCACGCAATGACCAACTGCCCCGGGAAATGGCCTCGGGCTCCCCAATACCCTAACGAAGTCCTCCCGGGGCCGAGGCGCTCACCTTCAGCCAGTCCCCGTAGTGGACATAGCCCCCGACGTAGGCGGCGTAGGTGCTAACGGCCAGCTGGAGTGCGGCCCCCAGGGCGAACCAGCGCCGCTTCACCCCGAAGGACATGAAACTGGCGCACAGCACAGCCGCCCCCATGTCGAAGTACAGGTAGGGCACGGGGATGTCGGGCTTCCTGCAAGCCGGGAGCGGGAAAGCAACAACGACAGCATGAAGTGGGGGCGGGGAGGGGGGGAACGTTGGGACCCCGGGACTTCCCGCCAGCTCCACTGCTCCCCCACACCAGAGCCCCCTCTCAGGGCCGGGACCCCCCGCGCTATGTTCAGTGCCCACTTTGCTCTGGACCAGAGCCCCTAACAAGCCGAGGTCCCCATTCCTCCCAGTCCAAGGGTCCCAACTTCTTCCCCCACTTCACCGCATCCCCGTTCCTGGAACGCGCCGTCCGCCCCTCCACGCGGTGGGGGACCGCGTAGGGCCGCTCACCGGCGCGCCTCGGCCCTCTCGGCGTACAGCATGAGCTGGCTGAAGCAGCCCCAGAAGGGGCAGCGCGTGAGCAACACCGAGCCCAGCTGCATGAGCAGCTGCAGCATCCAGCGTCGCGAAATCACCTTCGACGCCATCTTGGGGAAGGGCAGTCCGCGGCGGCCTCGCCCCCCTCCCGGAAGCCGGCGCGGGGCCGCGACACGCAACTTCCGATCTCGCGGGTGGTCCCCGCGCCCCCTTCCGTCGGGAAACCAGGCTCTCGCTCTCTAGTTCTGAGCCGAAGGAGGTGTTCTGGCTGCGGAATTCAGCCTTTCCCTCTGCCCCGAGAGGCGTCAGGGCCCTCCTGGAGGCTGCAAGATTGAAAACTAGACTAGAGGGAGGAACGGTGGGTCGAGGACATCAAGGCCCCGCGCCATGGGTGTGATGAAGCGAGCGAGTCTTTGAACGCAGCTACACGTGGGCTTCGATCGTAACCAACTCTGAGACTTGGGGCATATCGCCTACACTTTTGAGGATTCGTCTGGGAAATGGAAAAAGACATCTATCTCACAGGTTGTTGTGAGGTTTAAATGTGACCATGTTGGTTCTAGAACGTAGTTGGGGTTCAATAAATGGTGTATACACACAGCCTGGACAAAAATCCCTCAGCTTCTGTTCAAGTTCAGAGGAAGGGGTTGTCCTGGCTAAGGGTCACCTGTAGAGAAGTTTGGTCTTGGTCTGCCTTTCTTGTCCCCTGAGAGAAGAGAGAGGTCTGATGGGGACACATAGGACATCTCAGATCAGTCGATTTTCTCCAGATCCAATACCCCTACTCTTGCCCAACCTATCATCTTTTGTGGGTTTAACTGCAGCAGGCTTCGAAATGGTCTCCCCCACTTCTTTGGCCTCTTTTGTTCTCAGCTCCCCCAATTCATGTTTTCATAACCATCAAATATTCTTCCTTTCAATTACTTAGCACATTGGCAATTACGTATTTGTGATTCTCTTGTTAATGACTAGATTAACACTAGATTGTGAGCTCCATGTGGCTGTTTTTTATTTACTATCATATATTCCAGGCCTAGTATACAGGATGCATTCAGAATGTGCTGAATAGATAAATGAACAAAAGTGTTGCTACTACGTTTTGTGCATATTAGGTACTTAATCATTTTGAATAAATGGGCAAACGTTCTGGGCATTCTGGGATTGCCACAAAGCTGCCCCCACCTATCTTCCTGCACCACCACTACCCCTGCTTCTCTCATCTACAAACACTCCCATAGGTCATTAGTTCAGAGGAAACTTCTAGTTCCCATGGGAAAAGACGGGGGGTGGGGGGATCGTGTCCAAACACTATTTCTAACAATGTGAATTAAAAATCCTGTATCACCCAGTGAAAGCTGGATGACAAAACACCTTTTCATATTTAATTTTTTATAGTCACTAGGGTAAAGTCTGAGTTTATCAGGAAGAATGTGAGAGAGGAATATACCCATGCGAAAACTAGGGAATGGAATTGTGTAGGCGTATGCTAGCAGAGGGATCACCAGGCAATGGGAATGAGAAAGCCTTGATTAAATGTCATTTTGCCTACCTCCCCTGCCCACCAGTGACAACCACAAGAAGTTTTCAATATAACACAGGTGCATAGTACAGAATAAACTTTCCAGTTGCTTTTATTTTTCCAATCTCACCTGTCCCTGATTCAAACGGGATAAGATATACAGCCCTTGGTAAGGAGCTATGGTGTTGAGGAGGACCAGAAATGGGGTCATGTATGTTCATAAAAGAGTTCTAGAAGCCTGCCAGGTTTCTGCAACAGGAATACTTCTACTCCAGCCTACCTCCATCATAACTTTAACAACTAGCTTCTAATAAGTCCCCAAGACGCCAGGGACACATACGAGTTGGGGGAAAGGAGAATAGGATTAATAAAGTTTTCCTTGATACCCCCATCCCTCTTCTCCAGAGGGGTGTTGAGAAGGATTAGGAACATATCCCTCTTTTTAGGGCTAGGAAAGATGCTGGCATTGTACTAGATCAAAGGAGAGGAAAAGGCAAGTGGGAGATCCTAGGTCCTGAGATGAACACAGCCATTTGTCTTTCCACCCACCACCATTCCTCCCATCCATCTGGGCAGACAGCTAAATCTGAAAGACTTCTGAGGAACATCTTTTCCTCTCCCACAGCTCCATCTGCTTTCCTCAATCCAGCTGCCTCAGCTTCTCTCTGCAGCACCTCCTATGTCTCCAGAGGGCTCTTCCACTCTTCAGCTCCTCTGGGGTCCTGCCTGTGCTTGCACTCGGCCATGACCTCAGCCATGACCACCGCCATAGCACAGTAGCCATCTCAGCCAGGCAGAGCTGGGCCTTCACACTACTCAGCACTGCCCAGGTCAGCCACACACAAGTGCCAAAGATGGCCCAGCTCTCTAAAAGCCCTTTGCAGGTCGCAGTTGCATACCCAGGGGTTATTGGCCAGCAGCAGCCACGTGCCTGCTGTTCAGATACCCACCATCACTTTGAACTCGAGGTGCTGCAGACACTTGCCTACAAGAGTGAGGAGGCCCAGTGCCCACAGGGCTGCAAATGGCTCAGTCTCCAGCTTGTTGATGTTGTTCCCAGAGGACCTCCAAGCCTGGCTTGGTGGCCATGGCTGCACCAACTTATTGAAGCTTGTTCCCAGAAGGCAAGAGCCAGTGTAGGTGACAGAGGCCCCCAAGCCCACTGTGCCCAGCTCAGCCAGCTGATTGTGGCTCAGGTTGAGCTCTTCCAGGTTCCCCAGGCCCACAGGCTACAGGAGTCCGGGTGGCAAGCAGTTGTGAGAGAGGTCCAGGCAGAGCAGAGAACCCAGGGTAGCCGAGAAGTCCAGGGGGCGAGCAGGCCAGCTGTTTGGGGCTGAGGTCTAGGTGCTCCAAGAAACCCATGTCCCCCAGTGCTCCACCAGCCAGATCCCACAGGACGCTGTGAGAAATCAGCAGCCCCCAATCCCCAGAGGCCCTGGAAGGAGCCACCTGGCAGGCAGCTGAGATTATTGTGGCTCAGCTCCAAGAGCCAGACTCTATCAGGGAGCCTGGGAGGGAGGCTGAGCAGGTGCATGGTGTTGGGCATGTTGCCGCCAGATTCCTGAGCAAAATGGATACCACGATTTGGCCATGGCCACTGTGAGGAAGGAATAGCCACATCTGCCCCATCCTTGCCCTTTGAGCCTGGGGTGAGAATGGCATCATGGGTGCTGCAAGACCTTTGTGCCTCACTCCTCCACCCAGGACCCTGGACAAGCATGGTGATGCTGGGGGAGAAAAATAAAAGCAGACACCATTCAGGGGTCTTATCGTTTGCTGGGTCACCCAAAGTGGTCTCAAGAAATCTCGCAATCCCCATGGTTACCTGCTACCCAGATTTCTGGGAAGAGCTATCTCAGCCAGAGACCCCAGCATCCTGATCCCTCATCCCCATCCATTCTTATTTCCTTATTCCTACTTAGGATAAAAGCAATCAGGGAAGGCAGTCCTTTTAATCCTCCAGACCCCTTCTTTACTCCCACTCCAAACCCCACCTCACTTATTTCCCACACAGCCCTAGAAGAAATTTTGCTTTCTCCTGACCTAATTTGGCCTTTGAGGTCAAGTCCTCAGGCCATGGAAGCCCAATGTAGTCACAATACTTCTGGCAGAGTGCAGCCCCAGCCCAGAATTGCCAGGGGAAACAATCTCAGGTCTAGTGTGCTGCCCTCCTGGCCTCTGGCTAGACCCCCACTCCCAAAAGCAGTAATTAGCTCTCAAGAAAGCCACAGCCCTGAGAGTGGGGATGAGAAAGTTGAAGAAATCTCCAAGGCCTTATGGCCTTAATATCTGGGGAGCAGGACCCTACCCTGCCTTTCTAAGAACAGCTCCCCCCCCCACCCTCTTTCTCCCTTCTGGAACCTACACCCCACTCTCTTATCAGGATAGCAGCTTGAGGCCCCTTGGAACCCTCCCTCGCGTCAGGAAAGAGCCAGGTGTCTCCTCTGTCCTCCTATACTACCTAAGAAATCTGCCATCATCTAGAATTCACCTGTGTCTTATCCGGACCCAAAAGAAGGGAATGAACTCTATTGTTCCACTAGCTCAAAGCTCAAAACACTCCACTCTGGCTTTCAAGGAGTCTCCAGCATCTCTTTCTGAAATAAAGAGGGGTCTGGGACAGGTTATCTGTACTCAACACTTTTGCCTGACCCTAGAAGGCTGAACAAGTAACTTTCTTGCTAGGTTCCCCAGTGTGTTCATTAGCTCTGCCCAACATAATTCTTAAGAGAATAATAATGGCCATATAGAAGAGATGGTTACTAAGGGCCAGGCATCTCATTAAAGGCTTCATTTAATCTTCAACCAAGATGCTCATTTTACAGACGAGGAAACTGCTGTTTGGCAAGGCTAAGTAAGTTGTCAAGTCATACTGCTAATGGCTAAGGTGAAATCATACACAACTCAGGCCTGTCTGAATCCAGCCATGCTCCTAATCACTAAGCTAGAGTTCTCCATGCCAGCCAAACACCCCTCTAAGAAATCATGGTCTATAGGTGAATAACAGGTTATCCCCAGAATGAGAAGAGCAACCTAGGATATGAATCTGAGCCTTTGGTTGATCAGACTGAGTCCCTTTGAGTTAATTCAAGTGAAATGGTTCAGGAAAATTATACTGGAAAAAACTGGGGAATCACTGTCAATAATCTCTGAGAGAACATTACAAACAGAAGGTTGCCAGAGACTTGGCTCAACAAAAGTTCTAATTTTCAAGTCAGACAAGTGTAATAATTAACAAAATTCAAAAAGGGCTCATTGAATGTGTTATGTGACCAGTTACCTAAAACATGATGACCACTAGGTACCCACATGAGTTCATTAAAAAGTTATACCCAAACAATTTCCCTTTTTGACAGGGTTACTAGATGGCAGTCACAAACATCTGGATCTTATTAAACTCTCATGATATCCCCTTTGGATAAGATGAAAACAGATGACAGTTTGTAAAATTGGAATTGACAAGGATAACTAGAATATTATAGTCAAGATTTTTTTAAAAGCTCTTAATAGGTTGGAATACTTGGTTAAAAATAAGCCATTTCACTAAAGACAAGACAGCTCCCAGTCACATTTGTCAGTTTAGCAACTCCTATGCCTCTCACCCAAGGGCTGTCAGGAAAAGGAAACATCCTAGAGAGCAAGGACTAGCATGCAGGAGACCTGAGCCCAGGCTAGCCTCAGTTCTAGAAATGAGCAGCAGCTCCGGAGACTAAAGGGCACTTCTCAAAGCAGTAAACTCCCCATCAACCCAAGAACTCAAGTAAGGTCAGTCTGTGGATGATGCTATAGATAGGATGTTTAAACCGGGAGACTGGATTGTTCCACTTGAGCTTGAAGGTCTCTGGCATTTCTAAGTGCTAGAATATTTGTACTGAGCCTCCGATACCACACTTGGGCCAGCCCTGGCACTGGAAGCAACCTATATTTTGCATACTGTTTGCACACCGACTTCTGGATTTACACAGCTGCATATCCTTCCTATAGCCAGTACATGGGGGATGACAGCAAGATACTTTCAGAAAGGCTAATCCAAAAGACAAAAAAAAAGGCTAATCCAAACAAAAAGGTGTATTTGATGACAGCATCCATCTGTAGGCATGACGGGTCCATCACTATAATTACTCCCTTGCAAATATCTTCAGCTGAACTCCCTTCTCCCTCTATACAGACCTGATGAACACCCTGGTTGTACCCAACTATCCACCGTCTGTGTCTGCACCCAAGCAACTCAACACAATTAACACAAAGCCACACAATGAGCACCTAGCTACACTGAGTACACACCTCAAAAAGGCACTCAGCAATTTTCCAGTATTTCCCTCATTTACTGAGCTATAGGACACAAGGTCCCTCAAATCTACAAACTCACTTGCAACTGTACTGTCTTCTACTTCCTTTACAATGGAAGAAGGCCCCCCTTCTATGAGAAGCCAAAACATCTTACCCCTCAACTTCTTAGAGTTCATGACGAGGTAACAACTAATGTTTAGCTCTGGCCCAGTCCTCTAACTCTAGAAGTGATTTCCAGTTGCTCATCTACCATCTGCTCTTCAGTGTTTCACAGGCAAAACATAACTCCTTTTTCCACAAACCTCTTGCTCTCTGTCATCCACCTAAAAGTCATTCTTAGTTCCTCTCTCTCACCTACAATCCATCAATAGGTCCTATCAGTCCTAAAATCACAGTCACCACCATCTCTTGCCTAGACTACTGCTACGGCCTAATGCAAGTCTTTCTCTTCCAATGTTGCCACCTAACATCAGACTAACACCTTAAAACCCTTTAATAGCTCCCCACTGTGCCAAGTACAGAGTCAAGTCCCTATGATGGCTACAAGACCCTGCACGATCTGGCTATTTCTCCATCCTGCTGACAAGGCTTCAGCCACCTGTCTTCTAGCAGTTCCTAAACATTCCAAGCTCTCGTCAACCTCAACTTTGGAACTTGCTGTTCCCTCTATCCAAGCACTCTGTTGTTCTTCAATTATCAGCTTAAGTCACATCTTAGAGGTCACTCACCAGAACAGTTTCTTTAGAACACCAAATGTACCTCCCCACAGTACTACTTTAAACCAAAGACAGACCAGAATGCAGGGTCAGATCAGAATAAACCACCACTTGTTAGCCCTTTCACTGAAGACTACCTGCTGGAATCAGCATTGGATTAGTAGGGAGAAAGGGGAGAGGTTAGCTGAGAAGTCACTAGAAATATGCCTTACCCTCACCTTAACCTTGTGAGTTAAGAAACTTAGTTCCACTTTAGACTTTTCAAAAAATTGAAAATTAAAGGAAAATGGGACAGACAGGCCACAATCTGACCAGTGTTGGTTCCAGCTGCCAAAGTCTGCTTTGAAGAAAACTGGAGGCAAACACTGCTGCTTCTCAGGCTGGACCCAGGTATACTTTCCTGTAACTCCTGTCATGTCTTTTACTGTCCCTTGCCCTCTTTCCAAATTTGACTTCAAGCATCCTCAAAACTCAAATCAGTCCTGGATCATTTTTCATCTTGGCTCAGGTGACTCAGTTATTAAACTAATGTTTTTCAAAACACTACCTTTGGCCTTACATCAATGGCTGGGTGCATGTGAAGTCATAAAATCCTTGGAATCTCAAAATTCCCCATTAGGCCACTAAAGATAAACCTAAACAAATAACTATAATCCAAGTCATACATGCCCCATGACATGATATAAATGATGGGAATCACTTTCCATGTTAATTGCCAAGGATGGCTTCACAGGTAGCTTTGAAGCAAGGCATGGTAGTATAAGACGGAACTGATTATTGTACTTTGTGGGCCAGGAATGAGGGAATGAGTAGGCAAGTTTCTTTTGACATTGTGAAGTACACTTCATTTTCAAAAATGCAAGGGTCAGGAAGAAGCATTTTAGGACCTGTAAGATACGGAAGATGTTAACAATATCTTGGGGGGTGGTAGATATAAAGGGCTTCCTTTATTTTCTAGTTTCCTGGAATAAGCTATATAAGGCTTTTCTAACACAAAAGAGCAAACTTGTTTTGAAACTTGATAACCCAGGAGCAATCCATCACCAGTGGATGGTAGCCCAATATTATCGCTTTTTCACCTGTAAAGCATTTTGTGGTTTTGTTAAACTCAGTTTAGGTGGTATGTGCTGATTTCAAGTTTCTTGAGAGAATTTTCTGGCACCCATGGCCTCCAGCAGTGACAAGAATGCAAATCCATCCCATAAAAAATGATCTTCTGAGATGACTGATCCCAGTTCCCAAACTCTTTAACCCCACCACACTCACCCTATACATGGTAGCTTCTAGCTTTATACATTCTTACCACAGTATCCTCCCCCTGCCAACAGGGCAAATTCTATTTCTGTGTATGACTAAAAAACCTCTACTCCTTCAACCAGCATGACTTACAGGAATATAGATCTTGACACACATTTTAGCTTCAAAATTGTCAAGGAACCTTTACCCAGCACCAGTGGTTCCCAGGCTGGAGCCCCTAAACTAATATTGAAGTGCTTCAGCAATTTTCAAAACAACAAACAGAAATCAGTAATGAGCTGCTCAGACTTACACAGCAGATTCAATATCAACTCAATGTGGTAAGGCTCTTTATACTATATGGATTGGATGCTCTAAATAGCAGTAAACCCAAAGGCACTGAGGGCGCTGAGGTATGTGTATATTTGGAGAGGAAGAGGAACGTCTCAAAGACAAGGAGATACTGCAAAATTACCAGTACACATTTCCTCAGTTTCAAGACTTCTGCACCTCACTCAAATAATTCAATATTCTTTCAATCCTGGGGACAATCCTCCCACTCACCTGTCTCATCTGTGTTTCACCCTAAACCTGGCAAACAACCATGAGCAGTACACATGCCCACAGTCCGCAAAGTCACAGAGCAGTATTAAGAGCCCATAAATGAATAAAGCCTGGGGTTTTGTTCCAGCTCTGCTGCCACGGGCAGCACTGGTACTCTCAACAGGTCACTCAGCCCCGGTGTAACTCACTCCCCTTCTTTCTGTAAAATGAGTGGTTTTCAAATTATAATCAAAGAGATTACTCACGGACTCCAGGGAAGGAGTAGAGATGGAAAATGAGACTGAGAGGGTAAGGCTCTGAGACCTCTAACTCTGCCCAAATGTTTTACAATATGTAAATATAGCTTCACTTATAATGCCATCTAAACAAAGACTTCTAAAACAACATTGGAGCCTCTGGAAATCATCTAATCCAGTCTCATCTCCAGATTTAACCATTCTAGGACCAAGCTAACATTTACAGTAAAACTCACAAAGCATCTTCTAAATATTAAATATTTTATATAACTTATTTCTAGGAGATGGGTGTTACTTCCATGTTGATGGTTGGGGAAACTAAGGCTCAGACAGGTGAAATGACTTATCCACAATCGCAAAGTGAGGAAATGAAGATATGATTTGAACCCAACTATTTGTCCCCAAAGCCCGTCTTTTTCTACACCTTTCCCATCTTATTAACTCCAACTCTTGAATTGCTTAAAATTCTCCCACATCACTTCATAAACTAAAATTGAAGAGTCAAATGTGTTTCCTGCCAGAAATAGTTGGTATACACAGTCTCCCGCTCAGACCTAGAGACTAATAGGAAGAAAATGACATGGGACACATGGCAGAGGTTCCTACTAGCCCCAGTATTTTCCACTAATCACCTTCATTCCTTTAATTGCACCTCTTAGGTTTTCTAGGTCTTGTGAAGTCTCTTTTCCCTTCTCCAGAGGCCGACATTTCCATGCAGACCAAATCAAAGGCTTGGTATTTTAAATCAAGTTCTGGCCAATGGCAGGTAGATAGGAAAGTTTACTTCTCAGTCTTTTTTCCTCTAAAAGGTCCTGTAACAAATGGTCTTATGCATGTACGCAGACCCTTTATTCTCCAACACCACTTAGACACAACTCCCAACCTCAGATGCCCTTAAGTTAGTTATACACTTTATACCACATTTCTGGATGTTCTCGGGGGGTGGAAAGAGATGGTAAAGAATAGAAAGCAAAGAATCTAAAGAAAAAGGTCAAACTTAAGAAATACTTTCAGATCCCCTCCATCCAGGGCCTCTGAAGCACGCACAAACCCGAGACATGAGTGATGGTTAAAAAAATTTGGGTTTTTATTGTTTTTGATAAACAATACTAAAAAAAAAAATGTTCATTTTTGAAGGCAGGGCTTGAATTATTTAATTTTGATCCATTTATTTAATTAAAAAAAAAGGAAGGGGAAAGAGATCATGGCCAAAAAAAATAGTAGTTAATCCTACCCCACTCCCGAAGCTCCAGCCAGTCACATGAGCATTACCCACATCCCACTCAATGCCCAATATTCAGATGGTGGCACACTCTGCCCCACTGGACTGCCCAGAAGGATGGGGTAACAGGTGCTAGTTTTAGCTCTCAGCAGGTTATTCAAACCAGACAAACTAGTGGGCTAAAATCCAGAAATTCTTTCCAGGTTTTCTGCCCATCGGCTGAGCATATACAAACTGTCATAGCTTGTAAAATTTAAGGGGGATGGGGAAGGGCATGAGATCAGGAGGTTGGCAGAAGAGAAACTATAGTTCACCCAAGCTTTCTCCCGCGCTAATAATGACTTTGAATACAGACAAAGAAAAGTTAGGATAGGTGGACGGACTCTAGGTTTCTGATGAAAGAAAATCATCCCTCAAGGAGGAGTTGAGATGTGTCATGCAGGAGTTCTTCCTGCAGAGGGCACAGGAGAAAAGGGCAACTGACTCTCCCACCTAGGAGAAAGGAATAGTGAGGAGGTTCTTCTAGTACCATAAAATTAAACAAAAGGCTGAGGGAGAATCCTGAGGTTCAGGTCAAATGTGGAACCCATCTGCACACACTGGCTCTACAAAACACTACAGGAGATTCTTGCTGTGAACTAAGTCAAGTTAATTGCCTGGCTATGGGTAGTGGGGAGAACAATATATTTTTATTTTTGGAGGGATGAGGTGGGAAGAGTGGCCATGATCTAGTAAAAAGAGACCTGCAAGAAGCAGAAAATATTTAGAGAACATTTTAATATATATTTTCATATATATATTTAAAGTTAAGAAAAATAAAACTAATTCAAGCCATGCCCTGTGCAAAAAAAAGAAAAAAGAAAAAAAAAAAAGAGAAAAATTTAAAGTGAGACCTCTGTCTGCTCCTCTAGTCTCAACTTAAGTATCACAGTCAGCTTGTTACTTTTATTTTGAAAGAGAAGTTGTAAAAGTTTCTTTCAATCATTCAGAAGGCAAGTATAGCCACTTATAAAAACAGAAAGGCAGGGACAGACTAGGAAAGAAAAGTCAGAGGTGGAAGGGTAGAGACAGAAATTTTCGAAAATAAAATTAACAAGGTGACTGTTCCAGAAGGGGGCTGTGAAAAGGACATGGTGGACCGAAGTCTGTTAGTCAAGTAACGATTCAACTTTTAAATTATTCTCTTGTTCTTTTTTGTTGGGTGTTTTGTTTGTTCAAGTCTAAGATTTGGAAATGCTGACCCTTTGTTAACAAGAGCCAACAGAAAATAAAGGATCCCTTCCCTCCCCCGGCCTGCCTCCGCTGAAGCCACCACCATCGCCTCTTGGCTGGATGCTGGAAGAGTCCTCCGTGTGTGTGGACTCAGGATGACAGGGCAGCCTCCTTCTGTGGTTGCTGGGCTTGTGAACGCTGCAGTATCTTTTGGCTTTCCACGTCTCTAAAATGTTTTTCAACCTGAAAGAGACCAGTCAGCCTAGGTCAGAAAAGAAAATGGGCACTCAAAGTCTCTCAAACAGTCCACTCCGGGCTTACCTAGCCCCATCCTGCCAACCAGCCCACAGACTATTCAGGCGCCTTTGCCTTTGCTGTCTGTTGGCCTTTCCAACAAGGCAGGTTGGGAGCCTCTTATTTCAGCCACATTTTTTGCAGCTTCAGCTAAGACTGGCTAAAATAAGATAACTCTATAAACTAAAACAGAAATTCAAGAGATTATTATGACCCCTCTTCACACAAGTACAGAATGGAAAGCTGGTAGAGAATTATATAGTCTTAAAACTTTTTCCATCCACAATATTGATCTTTCAGTACTGTTTGTTTATAAATGCTGCAACTTAAGCTAAAAAGTCAGATGACATACAGGGTCAGAGGCACCAATGGCAACTTATTTATACAACCAGCCCTTCCTGAGAAGAATCCGACCTGGGATGAAAGGAACTGTTCAAGTCTAAAACCACAGAATGGTCTTGCTAATTCCAAAAAGCCACACTGCAGAAGACCACACTGCAGCTGACCACTCGCTTTATTCCACACTGCCCAATGGTTCCACCCCGCACGAGTGTCCCTGCCACAGCTGCAGAGCACCACATTGCAGGGAAGCAGATTGGCTGTGTCAGAAGAGACAGGGATTGCAGCTCACTGTCCTGCCCTGATGCTGGAGCATGAAGGCCGAGGAATCGCCCTCTCCCCTGAAGTTTCACGGCTCCTTTACTTACTATTTTGCGTACATGGCTCAGTGCACTCCCCTCTTTGCCTTTACAGTTTTCCACTTGATATGGGGGTGTAATAACAACTTCTTCCATGACTACAATGTTTTTTTCTTGCCATTTACAGTCTTTAATGCTGGAAGGAGAAGACAGTAGGTAAAAGTTACCTCTTGTGAGCATCCCACACCTCTTGCTGACCCCAACCTCCCAGCTCCCACTCAGCCAACTAGCTGCCAGCAGCCCACAGGGAGTAGCAGCCAGCCAAGAAACATTTCCTGGGCACCATTGGCTAGAAAAAGCAATGAAACTGATGCACATTTACTCTGAGGAGGGCCCAGAAGAGTTTCTCTCTGAAGCATTAAGTACCTGGAAAACTACAGAAAACTTAGTGCCAGCCTCAGAAGTCCAAACCAAAGTGAGTTACAAAAGAACAGCTAGGTTGAGACCACTAGCTTCAACTTAGGTAGCAGCCCTGGGCAGAGGTTGGCAAACTTTTTATATAAAGGTCAGACAGCAAATGTTTTAAACTTACAGGCCATTCAATCTCTGTCACAACCATGGAACTCTGCTGCTGTAGCACAAAAGCAGCCACAAATAATATATAAACTAAGCTGACTTGGTCCAATGGTGGTAGTTTGCCAACCTTTGGCTTAGGGGGAAACTGGCACCTTTAAAAAGACAGGAGAATAAATTCCACATCATACTGTGATCTGTACTCTTTCCACCACCTGAAACAGAAGCTGTTCCTCAAACTGGCCCTTCTCGATTATCAGACAGTTTCCCACCTGCCAAACTGGGAAAACCCATTCCAATTCACACTTGGGAAAACCCAAGGCAACTAATACTAAGAGAGCTCCTTCACATACCTGTAAATGTTAGATACTCACACCAAGGCCTCTTAACAGCTCTGATACCAGCTGCCATCTGTGCACCAGACCCAGGTGGTTAAATAGGGTAACAGAAGGCAAGGGGCGGGGGAAGAACTGTCAAATGTTTCCGTTTTTCGGCAACTAGGAAAGCTACTGGAGAGTCAAATGACTTCTAGTGTGACAAAATGTCTTTTAAGAGGTGGTAATAAGGTGGCCTACTGCTCCCCTCAACTCCCTATGTTTATCCCAATTTACAACTGGGAAGACTAAACAGATATAACTTTCCTTTAAGAAAACTGCCTAATCTTTTAGAGAAAGGTACAAGATCAAAATAACAAAAGAAAAAGAAATACTAGGTCTGGAAGGGATCCTTAGGGATAACCTAATCCAAAACTAAGTCTTATAGATGTAGAAACTGAGAAATTGAAGCCCAGAAAAGACAACGTGTCCACGTTTACATCATTCTTCTATATGGAAAGGCAACAAGCACCCACACTGCTAGGTGCCAAGGTAGTGCCAGCATACTACCCAGCTTCCCTGGTGACTTTCAGGAACATGACTATCCAAGAGTTAACTACCAGAGAGTACAGCCAAGCAATATCACCCCCATGACAAGGTATCCCCTATGATCCCCCAACTCACGTCTTGTGAATGGTCTGGAAGAGCTGCTGGCCCTCTAGGGAGACACCAGCGCTGATTGCATAGGCCTGGCTCAGCTTCTCCTCCTTCTCTGTCCGTGCTTTGCTGGCAAGCTAGGGTGGGGGAGAGGAAAGAGACTCAGAAAAGCATTTATCTTCATTCTTTCCAACAGTCGGAACCTAAGTTGAGGAAAGGAGGCCAGAAAAAACTGGTTTGGGTAGAGTCAGTTTTCTCAGAGATCAAAAGTGAAACAAAAACACACGATATACCTGAAAAGTTACTGCTATTCCTGGCAAACATTCCTTCCTTCCAATATTTATTGTGTATGCCTACCATGTGACAGACATCACTGTGCTAAGCTATAGATTCAGCTCTGAAGGGGGCTAGGGGAAATAGACTATAAACAAAAACAAAGTAATTTATACAGTAGTAAATGCTAGAAAGAAAATAAAGAATAATGTGATAAAATGTGACTGGGGAGCTACTTGATGGGATAGTGATAAAAAGTAATACAAATATAGGAGAGAATTAAGAATTTTTATCAGCTCATGTGCTAGAGCCTCAGGTTTAGAAATTACCATCTATATATAGCACCTTCACAAGCCAGAATTTGCGGCTCTAAAGACTACCTTTCTAGCACCACTATCTATGCACACACAGGGAGCCAAGATGTAAGTAAATCTAACCATGGATATCGTCCACCTTCAACTTGAGATGAAGACCTATCCAGCTCTTTAGAAAAAGCAATGGTCTGCATTCTACTTCAAGTCTGCTCTTTAACTGCCCTCTAGTGGAACAATCACAAATTGATCAAAAGAAATTCTACTAAAATCTAGGAAATCTCTCCCAACAGGAGTGGGGCCTGTCAATCCCTGTTGCCCATCTAATACATTTTTGATCCCATTCCCAACAGTGATCCCATACTATTGGTTGCTAGAGATTTCAGAAGTACGAATTTGTCTGAATGTAAAACAAAACAAATAGGCTGGACAAGATGGTTAAAACCAACAAAAGACAGATAATATACCTGAAAGTCAAACAAATGATCTGATTTTCAGACCCATGAACACCTTAATATACTGATGTTGCAGCACACTAAAGACATACACACAAACGAACAATTTGTCCCCAAACACCAGCTCCTTAAAAACAAAGAGATCATACCTCCAACACATTCCTGAAGCACCTAGATTGCTTGGAATTAAACATTTCTATTCTGCTTTAACAGTGACCCTTCAAACCATAAACCAAATATTGTTTTGAAGGGGGGAAAGTCAACAACATATCTAATTGTTTGCTGGTAAAATAAAGTGCTTTATTAAGGTATGGGTTTGACTATGAAGATGAAAAGAAGAGGTCAGTGGGTTATGGGGAACAAAGGACTTTCATCTCTGCCTCTGAGTTTCAGAAACAGACTGAGGGAGGAGGGGATCTGAGCACAGATGAGAAAGCTCATACACACTTTTATTTCAGTCTTCCCAGATTAAGGGGGAAGGAAAGGTCAAGACTACAGTGATTTGAAGCCAGAGCTCCTTTTTCACATGTCCCCAGGACATGGAGAGACAGATAGCAAGAGTAAATACATAATTTTTCAAGCTCGGTTTTGCCATTTGGCCCCACCAGGTGATAACTTCATAGAGAAATAAATACCAAAGAAATAAACGTATAGGGCTGACAGCATTCTTCCAATCACTGGCAATTCCAACTGCAGCAAGAAAGACTTGTGGCTGGAAAGTTGTTTCTATGGAAAGAGAACTACTGGTAGTAGGTAGATTTTAAGTGGCAACAAGCAAAGCTTACCCAGTCACCAAAAAAACCCTGGTAATAAGGAATTTCCTTGAGTCTCACTTTCCTAACAACCCTGTAGGAAATCTGCAGTCTCTAAGGAAAGAAGGAAAAACTGGAGGGCAGGAGAGCTTCCTGGATTAATCAAGCTCCTGCAGAGCTCCTGGGAAGCCACTGGTGGTCAGGCAGATGTCTACCCTTTGAGAATGCAGGAAGGCCTCATTTTGAGGTCTTTTAAAAAATGTTTATCCTCGAAAACCAAAAACATCTCACAATACTGGGTCAGACAAAGCTGCTTTTGTAAAACTTGTGTTGACTAGATAGTCTAGGTACTTAGAGTAAAATATCCTTGTCACCTGCATAGTAGGTTAAAAATTTAACATCACCCATTTGGTAAGAGAGAAGAGTTGGCTCGGGGAAACCAGGCATCTATGCAGGATGTACAAGAATGGAACTCACAAATTAAGCTAGAAGAGGTGGGGGGAAATGCTAGGAGCACTTTTGAATTTTGCCAGAAACAAAATAAAATGAATATAAATCTCAGCCAAAAGTGATTAGTTTGAACAGCCTGAATAACAGCAACACAATGGTTATAGAACAATGATTTCAAAATGCATCCCTAGCCCCCCAAAAATACCAGTTATAAAATCTCTTCTAAAGGCTCTGAAAGCAAAGGAGAATAAATGATTCTCCCTTTCGACTCATAGTGCAAACAGATCCCAAATGCTACATGATATGAGAGCCCTGGAAAAGTCAGCAGGCATCAGTGTAAGCTAACTGTGTTTCAATTTGTCTCAATATCCTCAACTACTCTACCTGTACCTATAATTGTGCTTTGAAGGTCTGGTCTTAATGCAAACCGTGAAACCTACCATTATCAGTTTACAGACTGTATTTTCATGGCAATATGAAAAATATTTAAATATGATATTCAGCAGAGCTGCTTTCACTAGGAAGTTGTAAAAAAGGGGTAAATTACTCCCAAGGAGAACCCCATCAACTAGGCAGGAGGAAGGTTACCCTCACAAAAAGAATCTAAAAAAGTTGAGGGTGAGAGGGGAGGGACTACCTTGTTCTTTTTAGGAATGTTCCTGAAAACTGATGAAAAATGTAAAGTAAGTGACTATCTCTCTACCCTCAAGGTAGCTGTTACACAGATCAAATTTTCCCACAACATATTTTTCTGTAAACTAATGCATATCTATAAATGGTCCAGTTATTCCAAGTTAATAACTTCATAGTTATTGTTAAACCACCAGAGGGAACCAATAAAAGCTGCCCTTAGGAGAGAAGGTATAGTGTGTACCTTTTAAGCTTGGGAGGGTCATCAGGACTGCAATTTTAAAAATTCAATGACTATCACCATACATCTATTTTCAATGCAAACGTGCATTGAAAGCTGCTGGCCCCTTCCAATAAAAACTGAGGCACTAACTGGTTAGAATCTCATAGACTATTAAAGGCACAAACTTTAAGAGCACACAGGATTCAGGCAAACTGAGAAACACAAACCTACAAATATTTCTTACTAATGTTCATGTGGCTTAATTGAAATGACTACACAAGACAACAAGAGACAGCGTTTAGCTGCCTCTCCTTTAATTTTGTATGTTTCTCAGTGAAAACAGTTATTCCTAGTCCACTAACCTGTGCTTCCTCCTGTGGCCATTTTATATATAGCACCTTAATGTGGGTAATGGAGAAAAGTGCATGAACTTGATACCAAAGCACATCAATATTAAAAGGCTTCTAGTCATGCCTGCTGCTGGCTACTCCTTGAATGAATTAATGAATACCAATGACACATATCTCTTCCTGCACTCAGTGACATGAAGAGCAAGCAACCACAATGATAAATTCCAAATAATGTGCACTTCTTTTTGTTAGTCACCAGCTAGGCCCTCTTATTTCCACACATGCAGACCAGAAAAGCACAGATGTTGTGGGGAATCCAGAGGGAGTCTTACTGCAAGTATTCAGCAGACTGCGACAGCTGATACAACAAGGGAAGCAGAAACCCAGAGACGAACCTGCTGGATGTGACCTTATAACTCCAATGAGCTACTCTCAGTTTGTCTTCTCTGTGTATTTGGGCCTTCCAACTAGCTGACTTCAGAGGGGATAAGAAGCACTGCAGCTGCTGCCCTTTGCCAATGCTGCTTGCAAAGCCTGGTGGAGGCTGAAGGATGGTACAACACCCAGGAACAACTGTCATTCTAAGGGCCCATGTTTGCTCCTGCTGTTTTAATTCTGAGGTGTGCTCTTAGAAAGCCCTCCTTTTTAGCAACAAGCAATCTCTCAAAAATATTTCTCCCAACTATCAATATCCCCTAGTCTTCCTATTCCCTAGCTGAAGTCTCCTGCCTGAAAGTTTCTAATAAAATACTGTTCTTTATGACTTTGGATAACTGGGAACTCAAAAAACAGAGCATCTCTCTTAGAGTGGTGTCCTAGAATACATATTGTAACAACTAAATCAAACACCTGAACCATCGAGCCAAAGAGGCCTGGTAGTTAACACTAAAATTCTAAGAGCTAAACTTGTTGAGCAAGAGTTTACTCCACACTCAGCACCAAGCCACACACTTTACACATATTAAACTTTTAATCTGCACAACAATCCAATAAAATAGGGACTAAAATTACTCCTACTTAACAGATGGAGAAACTAAGGCACAGTTGAGAAACTTGCTCAAGTTTACCAAGCCAGAAGTGGGAGTCTGGATTTGAACCCATTCTGCTTCCAGAGCCTGTATTCTTAAACCTGCACTACATTCCAACAGTTCTAAGAGTACTGTTTTTCCATCAACGTCCCCAGTACAGAACACAATTGTCTACCTTTCATTGAAGGGCCTCTCTTTTCTGAAAAGGACCCCTGGCCTCATCCAAAATCTCAAGGACATCCTTCATTTCTTTTGTTAAAGGTAACTCACAGAAGTGCTTTCAATGGAACAGATGCTATGTGAGGGAGCATTTCAGGTCAATAATTATAGATATTCCCTGGACCCATCATTTCCTGATGTGCCAAGACTAGAGAAGGTAAGTCAAGCAACTCTTGCACTTGAATGTTAAGATACGTTGAGCAGCACTTTGAGCTATGATGAAAAATACCCTGCAAATCCAGGGGCACGGCACCACCTCAATCTCCAGACTTTGACATACTTGTCAAACTATCATATCGCTGCTATAGAATACAGACCAGACTCTAATCACAGTACACGCTATAGGCAAAATTATATCTATGTCAGTAATTTTTGTTATTTGTAATTACATCATTAAACGTTATTCATAGTTATGAGACAATAAAACCTCCTGGATACCAACAGAGTAATTTCCTAGCCCTGAGACCCTGAAACCAGTACTGTTGTATAATCACCACATGGCTCCATCAGAGAAAACTGACTGAGATATAAGCTGAAATCTAACCTCAACAACCTACCTCTAACAGTATACACTCAAATTAGTCATCTGACACAGGGCTGTGAGGATTTAGGGTGATAACATGGGTAAAAAGCACTAGGTGAGCTGTATAAGGAACTGTACAAACACTAGCTGTTAATATTATTACTGTAACATCATTATTATGGTGGCCTGTGGGTCATTCCAGAAAAATCCACATAATCCAACCTTTCTTTAGCCAATGAGCTCAATGCTCTCCCTTCTGGTTTCTATAAGAGATGCCAGAGAGGGTATAAGTCCTATATAGACTATCTTTCAAAGTATAACTAGAATAATATATTGGAAAATGCCTTTACTTTGTGTGCCAAAATGGGGTCCCCACTTATGGAATAAAGAGTTGATTTTATTCAGTGATAGTGAAAGAGCCATGTGCTATTCTTTCTTGAGCCCTGAAGCAAGCAGAGAACGAAGTAAAACTGACGAGCCACCAGACCCCGAAAATAGAGATTCCAACTAAAATCCCTCCAACACTCACTAGCTGCATGAACCTAAGCAAGATTCATAACCTATCTTGAGCCTTGGTCCATTCATCTGGGGCCTACCATGAAAGGTTATTGTTGGCGTTCAGTAAGATATCCAGTTGACCCTTGAACAACACAAGTTTGAACTGCGTGGTCCACTAATACACAGATTTTTTCAATTGACCCTCATTGTTCAAGGGTCAACTCTGTGGCTGGGAATCCGCATAAGTGGAGGGCTGCTATATTTATATCAGGATTTTCAACTTCATGGGAGATCGGCATCCCTGACCCCCACGTTGTTCAAGGATCAACTGTATGTGTAAAGCACCCAACATCAATACTGGCACTTAACTAGTTCTTTCCCTCCTGTTTTAGAACAACTTCCGTTAGCTCATTGACAGAACAGTAAAATTTTCTAAATTGCAAAGATAGACAAATTGAGCACCTGCCAAATGAGCCTGATTCATTTAACTGCCCTCCCTTTATCTAATTAATTACCATTTATTTTTCAAGACCCTACCCCATTGTAACATCTGAGCCTTCCCTAAAATGTTCATTACTCTATGCCAAGGGTTGGCAAACTGCAGCCTGTGAGTCAATTCAGCCAACAACCTGTTTTAGTTCAGTTTTATTGGAACGACCATGCCCATTTGTTTACATATTATCTATGGCTGTTTTTGCTACAAAGGCAAAGTTGAGTAGTTGTGCCAGAGAATGTATAGCCCACAAAGCCTAAAATAATTACTATCAGGATCTTTACAGAAAAAGTTTGCTGTCCCTGATCTATGCTATCATAGCACCTTACTCATACCTCCATTAACACTGATGCCGCCATACCGTTATCCCTAAGATAAATGCTGCTGCCCCTCACTACTCCCAACAAACAAGAGATTCTTGAGGGTAAGGCAGTGTCTTAATCATCCTGACATTCCCAGCACCTAGAAGGGAAGGGCAGCAAGAGGGAAGGTGGATAAAAAAGAAACCTTGACTATTAGTGGTTCATAGACCTAACGGTTCCTAGAGGTTAAGTGACTAATATAAGGTGGCACAATTCATTAGCAGCCCAGCTGTAAATGAATAATTTACAGTTCTTCAAACTCCCCACATTCTACCACACCACACTGTTAACTTGGCGTAGTATGCAGATTCATTACTTTTCTAGTTCAGGTAAAATCTGCTTCACTCTTCAGGGTAGTATCGGGTATTTACCTAAGCGAGTCTCAAAATTACAGTGCTAGAACTGCACCATTTCTCCAACACACACCTGTTCTCTGCCAGGAAAAACAGACCAGTTAGAATTCCCCTTTCTTAACACTAGAAGAGATATCACCCTTGACCTACCAGTAAAGTCTTTATTTTGAATTATCTCCAACAAAGAGGTAAGAATGCAGAGATGGCTGCAAACACCTATGGCACAACTCTGCCAGAGTACTTGGGCAGAGTACTTGGGCTTAAGTCTTTTCAGGTAGACAGCTATCCTCCCCCAACCTCTATGTCAAGAAAGCCCCCTTCAGAACTAAACCCCTGACCTAATGAGAGCCCCCACTGAGTCAGTTGGCTGCCATATACTATAGCAGAGCCATGAGCCCTAACCTGGAGCACTGCACCCCCCATCATGGCTGTCAGGCTGACCTCAAAGTTTGAATGCCGCTGAATGTGACCTCCTTCAAAAGCCTGGCGATTTTTAAAATGGCAGTCACTCTACCTCTCTGACTACATCTGATACCACTACTACTTAACATGCCCCATCACTCAGCAGTGATGGGCTTTCTTCACCCCAACCCCCACCCTCACTGGTATCTTTATAACACTTCTAAGGAAACAGATGTCTGCTCAGAGCCAGGTGCAAAACTTACTACTGGACTCTTAACCAGGGACTGTGGCCTTAACAATATATTCCAATCAAGTGAGCCAGCAGGTAATATACAGCTCCTAGAAACCAGAAAAATTTTATCTGACAAAAAGTCTTGCTTTCGCTAGATAAAGTTATTTCTCTTCCTACATTTACACATGATTATCTTCGACCTCCTACCAATATACACATACCTAAACACAGGATGGCCAGGTCATCTGATTCTACCTACCGGAGTTAACTCCATACCTCAACACATTAGGGTCAAAATATGGTCAAGGGCCTGGCTAAAATGATAGGTCCTTGAACACAGGCCACAATGCAATGGCTATCAACTCCCCCCCCCAGGAATTACCATACTTGAGGATTAACTCTCAAATCACCAGAAAGTCATAAGGTTAGCGAAATTTAAGCTTTGAAACTGGTGGAACTCAAAAATTAAGTCAATACTTCCCTCAGTGTGACATCATACCTAAAAGAAAGCACTGATATCAGTTTTTAAAGTCAATTTTGTGACTCTTCCACTTTCTCAGCCTTAATAGGTCCCTCTACCCACTGACCAAGCTCCAAATACCATTTTTATCCTAAGGCAGCCAACTCATTCTTCATTACCAGGAACTGATGATAAACTCTTTGAATCTCTTCCTGGTTCCATTTGCTCATTCACTGCTTGTAGTAAGATATAAACAGGTAAAAGGAGATTCAAGAAACTGACAAGTCAATCAGTAGTGAAGGGCTTATCTGTAGATTTCATTTTCTATGCTTTCTTTTCCTGTCTCCCCTCACAACACACAAATGTCTCCTTCACAGTTCTCTCACTTAGAAAAGTGGTAAGACTTACATCTCATTCAATGCGCTGGCTGCATTTATCTAAACAAATGAATATATATACTTTCCTTGGCTATGTCACTGAGTTCTTTCCTAAGAGTCTCAGATATTGGAAAACACAGCCTCCTAAATTCTGTGACTGCTCATCTAACCTCTAGTTCACAGGCAAGTGTTAACTATGCCACCTGATAACACTGCCCTGGAAATTCAATTTAATTCTGGACACCAACAAGACATTTCTTAAAAACATCTTTTAAGTTATTACATATTGATGGTATCCAGTACAACTTTGATTTTCCCCAATCTTGGGCTGGTGAGTTCTGATATCTGAACAAATGTCAGAGCCAATGCCAAGAGAGCCTGACATAACAGCATCAATTTTCTTGGCTGCCTTCCCTTTGCCATGTTGCCTCCCTTCCCCCATCTTGCCTCTTAAGCTATAATTCAAGAAACATCAGTTGGCTACACATAGCTGATACAGAAGAACAGAACTAACAACTGCCAAGTCTAATCCTTTTAACACTATGAGATACGTACCAACATTATCCCACTTTAACAGTGAGGAAACTGCTGCTTGGTAAGGTTAAATGTCAGAGAAGTGACTTTAAAGACTTATCTGCTTGGTTTACTAAGCTCTTTCTACTAGACCACACTGCTCCTGGCTACACAACACACGTTTCTCTTTACTTACATTACTTAGGATAATAATATTTTGGTACTTGATTCATTTCACCAAACTACTCTATAAACTTAGGCTTAGCACACACAGCAAGTAGAAAAAACATGGGACTTTGCTGTCAAAACACCAGACCTGAGTTCAAATCCCAGTTCTATCACTTATTGGTTATTTAGCCTTATGCTACTGATTCATCCTCTGTGAGCCTCAGTTTACTCTTCTGTAAGACAGTGATAGTACTCACACCATAAGAACTATTGGTAGGATTAAAAGATGTCTACCAATTGCTAATTCAGAGGATGGCATGTCAAAATATAAGTTCCCACACTACTAGCCATATAACCTACAAGTCACTTAAACAAGTAAGGCTGTTTTCTCATGTTAAGCTAAAAGAAAAATATGCTCTAAAGATCATACCATGTGGCTGTGAGAATGAAATGAGATGTGTCAAAGCTCTTTATAAACTGTGAAGAACTAGAAAAATTAAGGTATGGTCCCCAGCACAGCGTACCACAATACCTTGCACAAAACAGATTTTTAGTAAATGTTTGATAAATGCTACATAAAAGAGAGCCTTATTAATACTGACAAGTCCTGAATAATCTCCTGAGAGCACTACTAACCCATGGGAAAACTCTATCTCCATAGAACAGGATGTGGAGTCAATTCAAAGGAACTTGTTAAGAAACACCTTACCTCACCCCACCATGCAGATCCTAGGGCTCTCATCCTCAAGCAATATTTAAGCTTTCCTCATGATAAATTAATAAGAACCAGAGTGAATAAACTGAACCTCACTTATGATTGGCTTTGGTGTGCTTTTTTTACTTTTATTTAAATGCTTCTATCTTATAGTTAGGAAAATCAAAACACTTTAAGAGGGTGTAATGCTACTGTGGAGAAGATAAAATTATATTCAAAACTTCCACCTTCTGCAACTCCACTGTCCTCTTCCAAGCTTCCTCTTACATCCCACTGCTGTGGATAGACATAGGACTTCTTAGCCTGCAGTGAACTGCCAATAGAAAGCAAAACAGGCTCATCTCCAATTGCTAGTTCATACCTTCTCTAGTTGGGCTGGAATTTAGTATTTCCTTTAAAAGGCCTTCTCTTCCATTTCCTGCTGGGTTGGAGTAAACAAATATATAGTTTATATCAACAAGTTTAATTAAACAGAGCACTTACTACGTAAGCAAGATGACCCAACATGTGATGGTATCTTCCACTAGAAGTGAAGGTCACAAGTAGCACTCCCCTAGACTGTGAGCATCAAGAGTTTTCTTTCAGGAATCTCAGGGCACTTTAGTTCCCTTCTAACATGCTTAAATAATCCTCCATCTTATAAAACCCCAAGTCCATGCTCTTAAATGAGATGATCTTTCCATGTCATTTAAGCAACTTGTAAATAGCTGCCTGGACTAGCTATTTCACTAACACCAGCAGGCTCTTCTAATTCTAACTGAATCCAAGGAGGAATCACAAAGCATCTTCAAAGGTTGGTTTCAAGGGAAAACTAATATTGCTTACTTATAAACATCTCTACAAATAAAAAAAATTAGAAAGAAATCCAAAGATAGCCCTCTAATCTAATTTTAGTTTTTAGTTTCTGACTCCTCTTCTCAGCAAACCTTTTTCAAGACTTTGCAAGCAGACAACAAAGAAAAGTAAAGATTTCTGGTATTCCCCTATTACTTCCTACCACTTTCTTGAATGAATGAGTAAACTACTAGTTTACAACAATGCTAGTAAACAACTAAAACTGACCAGTGGACAGAAAAAATAAGTAAAACTGACCAACAGAAAGCATAATCCTAAAGGCAAGAATAATGTGCAAACTAACCGTGAACTATTTATATCTGAAGTCAAATATAAGAGAACTGCTTCTTAGCAATCCCACCCATACCACTCCAAGCCCTCTCAGATAAATGGTGGTACTTGTTGGTCATGAGCAGAAATCAGTATCTTTTAAATTTAAGAACATCACCTCTTTCAGATAATCGTTCCTCTACCACTCACCAACGATCCAGTTATTTAGTGACAAACTTCTCATACCCTCTAAACACCAAAGAATAACTTAGAGCCTATTTCTCTCAACATACTAAGAATAAACTATTTCACTTGAACTTTTTAAAATCTCTTCAGCTAATAGAAGACCACCCAAAGTTCCTATACTCTAGTAGCAGGTACGTGACTAAGCTGGGATTTCAAAAATCTTTGTTTCTAAGGATGGGGTGTTTGCCTGCAATGGCCTTTAATATGAAACCCAAGACCCTTCCAAATCTGTCCTCAGCCATCACTAAAAAATATGTGATATTTCCCTGGAATCTGGAAGCAAGAGAGTTCCAGACCTGAGGTAACTAAATTCTGCTAGCCTCAGTTATCCTCTATTGTTTCACTGCTAGAGTGTTTTCTTGCTCTGCTCAATTGTAGCAAACATACCACATTCCCAAGAGAGGCAAGAGAATACACATTATACAACTCCCCCAGAGGGAAAAACTTCCACCATGCTAATTTCAGAGACTTAAGGAAAAGCAGCTGCTACTAAAATTGAAGGCCTAACTTACTCATTAGACAAATATTTATTAAGCACCTACTCTGTGCAAAGCTCTGTATGTATGCAGTGGCGAACAAAACAGATGTGGTTCCCATCCTCACAAAACGAAATTTGGTGAGACAGAAAAGCAAACAAATGATATACAATTATAATTACAAAAAGGCTATTAACTTGCTCAGGACTCACAGATCTATACCTGTCCCAGTATAAAACAAAAGCAATCCACTTTACTCTCACAATTGTCCCAGGTTGGACTATAAATGTTATATCTCCTTAGCTCAAAGGATAAGGTATTGTAAGAGAGAAAAATGGCAGAAAATTACTTTAGCCTGGGTATTCAAAGACAACTTCTTAAAAGATGTGCCATTTAACTAAGTCCTGATGGATAAGGATACAGTCATTTTGGAAGCAAGAAAGTTCCAAGTACAGGGGACAGCAAAGGCTATGACAGGCTTGGAATATTATTGTTATCAACAAACTTTGGCTGACAGAACTGAAGAGTCAAAAAAGTGATTTGGAGGTTCCCACAGATCAATTTATACATCTAAGATTAAAACATTCTAAACTTCTAATTTTGTTAGACCTCATATTTCGAACCTATAGACCAAAATGAAGCTCTAAGGCAATGGCTTTCAATTTTTTGTAGGTCATGAATCCCTGAGAATCTGAAAAATACTTTATATCTTCACCGAGGAGAAACATGTATTTATGTATAAACGCATGCACAATATTAGGAGGTTCACAAGCAACACCCCTTCTCAACCCCACCAACACCAGAAGTTCACATCTGGACTCCAGGTTTAAAAAAATAGTTGTTTTTGACAAAGGACAAAAGCAAAAAGTTCTCAACTCTCGTTCTCTATTTAAGCATTAAGATGTTCTTAAAATCTTCTGAAGATATCCAGGAATAGAACTAAATTGACGTGTTTTTTTAAAACAATAACAGAACAAGCTATTTTAAGTCAATGATGGGTAATAAACCATGGGCAACGTATATATCACCAACAGTCAATGAGAAATTTCCCCACCATTCTGGAGAGCCAGAACCGCCCTGGAGTCCTTACCTTGCTAACATTGAGTGAAGCTAAGGGAGGAGGGGTTTCTGTTCGGTCATTAATTATTTCCACATCTGAAACATACTGTAAGTTTATGAGCAAGATGTCTGCATGGTTGGGCTTTCCACTGGAAGAGGGACATTCTGGTGAGAAAATGAAGTTAAGGAAAATAGGGGCAAACAGAGCAGTAACACATCCCAAAAGGGGCACGGAAAACAGAATTCACACAAGGCTCGTGTAGGTGTGCCACGAGGACAGGAGAGCCACACAAGAATCACAACTCTCCTCTAAAAATCTCTGCCTGTCACCTTCTTCCCGCTTGACCCCATAACCAAGATCTCAAGCTTTTCAAAGCCATATATGAGCCCAAACTGGAAGCCTCAAAAGGATTTATCATCACCTTCTATCAGTTTTATGGAGAGGCATAATGCAGTTTTAATGCCTTACGTATACCTAATGAACAAAGGAGAGGCAGTGCTTTATGCTCTTGGTTTAATATTAATACTGCCTTTATTTGTACAGTGCTCTTTTTTTTTTTCCAGAAATTTCCCATTTTGCAGGAGAAAATTACAGCACTGGAAAAGCAGCTCACTCAAGGTAATCCAGTTAGTTAACTCATTCATTCCTTCACTCGTTCTCCAACCACTTATTAAAGGCATACTGTGTCAATTAAAAACAGAGTAATTCCTCATTCCCAAACCCTACCAACTAAACCACTACTGTAAAAGGTTTTATTTGGTCCAGATATGAATTCTTGTATTATATAAAAAAGCAATTGTTCTCGCTGGTAATCAGTTTCAGAGGACATCTTCTTAAGCTAAAAATCTACAAGTTGTAGATTAAAATACTTGCCACTCAACTGCAGCAGACTCAGGAAACTTCTTTTGAAAGATGCCATAAAGCATTTCTCCTCAAAAAAAAAAAAATCCAAATAAACCCACCTGTGGCTCAAATAAAAAAGGAAGGGGTAGCACAATTATTACATCCAACAACCATTTTGTTTCCAAGATTTGAGTTTCCTGGAATAATTCAGAAATCATTTCCACCCCACAGAAGTAGGCCACCGTTTCCATTCTGCTGGACACTGTCACTTTCAAAATGGGAGGTTACTTCTATGGAAAACTCAGAACTCCATGTGCTGGGCTGAGCAAGAGAAGATAACTCATTGCTTCATCTGTAACCCGCACATCCCTACATGACCCCTTGAAAAACGTGGTCCTTTCTCTAGACCAGGTTTCCAATGCAAACATCCCCCAACAGCAATTTTCAAATGACTGAGAAACCTAAAATTCAGCATTCCTCGCCCCCCCAATGGCACCACGCAGACACACGAACCAGCAAAACAAGCCCCCATCCCCAGTTCAGATACAAACTCTGCCCCGCAGTTACTCTCCCCCACAAAACAGGAGAGGCCCATTTGGTCACCACCCCACCGCCCTTCCTCGGACCAAATCCCATCAGTAGACACCCCCTCCTAAACTCCATACCCTTGCCCTCCCTACTAACACTTCCTTACTCCACCACCCCCACCCCATATGATTTTACCCACTCCCCCTACCATCCGGGCTCCAACCCCCCAACCCTCTCCCATGACCACCCCCTCCCCTGATCACTGTCCCGTTTCGTACCGTTTCCCCTCGAAAAGCCATCCGCGTGTCAAGCCCCCTCCCACCCACCGGCGCTCGCTTGGGGCCCACGTCCCACAGGGGTGGGAAACAGGATCCCCAAAGCAGACCGAGGGACCCGCGAGAGGGGGAGGGGAGTCCGGAGCCGCGCGCATGCGCTGCGGGAGCCGCGGTGGCCGGTCGCCCCTAGGCCCGGCGAGGGCCCCAGCCTCGGCCGTCGTCCCCCACCCCCCACCCCCACCACATACACACGCCGGCCCGGCCTCGGGCTCCGCGCAGGCAAGGATACTTAAAGCCAGCATTTTGGACTGGTAGTCGAAGGCTACCACCTCGCCCTGCAGCCGCTGCTCCTGGCACGTCCGGCACGACACCTGGCTCCCAACGCTGAAGTACTCGCCCGGAGGAGCCGCCATCTTGGGAGAGCAGCCGCGGCCGGCGGCGGCGGCGGCAGCAGCGGGCGAAAGCCGGGCCCCCAGTGAGCGCCGCGACGCGCCGCGACGCGACGCGCGGGGCGTGCTGACGTCACGCGCCGGGGCGTGGCCAGGCGCTGGGTGGGGCGGGAGGCGAGGTGGGAGAGGAAAGCCGAGGCGGGGAGCGCGCGTCTGAATCGCGATGTTTGTGCAGCTGCGCCCTCCTGGCGACGTGCTCGCAGGGTTCGTTTTAGAAGTTCAAGGTAAGTGACCCACGTGGACTGAAAAGGGAAAGGAGGAAGGAGCTTCGATTCTCCATCATGTGTACACCTTCTTCACACAAGAGCTCGACTAACTCTCTATTTTGCTTATGAGGAATCCGAGGCCCAGAAGACTAAACATTAAACTTGCCCAGAACGATTATTTCTAGTTACAAAGTGGTAGTGGAAATAACACTGGCTATAGAATTAGCTAAACTGGAATCGAAATCCCAAATCTACTACTTGCTGTTACATGGCTGAGCAAATTTACTAAACCGGATCGTTTTTCATTATTCCTTCTATATTAACACTTATTGAGCACCCCACAACACTTTGAGGTAGGAAACAATATCCCCGTTTTACAGATGGAGAAACTAAATCTTAGAGAAACTAAACTTGTCTGGGGTCACCCAACTAGCAAGGATTTGGTCTGTTTCCAAAAATAGTGCTATTTACTACTATACTATATTAGATAATACCTCATAGAGTTAAATGCGATAAAGTGTATCAATGCATGGCATATAGTAAATAATAAATAGTTCCTTCATGATCACCCATCACCTTTAGAACTCAAGGTGCTTACCCATCTCCCATCTTCTCTAAAAAGCCAGGGGTGGGAGTAAAGAGCAGTGGTAGTAACAAAAGTTGCCTTGGGGCAAGAGTTTGGGAACCTCCCCCCCAGTACATGTAAGTACTATGCAGGTGATTTTTCATGCCCTATCATCACCAGTTTCCACCCCAAACCTACCTACTGCCCCCCCAATATAGAAATTCTGAAGCTTTATGTATAGCAACAGGTTGACCTTTCTCTAGGCCAGAGGGAGGCAGAGGGCCAGCCCTGGCACTACTTAACCTGAACAAAGTTCAGAAATGTTTCCTTGCCGTGCAAGAGACATCAACTTCCTGTTGGTTGTATATTAGTACTATCATTTAATAGGAATAACCTTACTGCTTCCTCATACTTGTGTGTTTTTTTTTTTTTCAGAGAACTTTCATGTCTGGCCCTTGATAACAAGTCCTATGTAACTGCCACTCCACTTTATATGGCATTGTGATTTTAGGTTTTCATATGTAACTGCCAGGGACTGTTAGGAAAGTCTTCCTGGAGGAAGTGAAAAATCGGAGACCCAAAGGACGGGTAGGGAAAGAGTTGCCATGTTCTAGGCAGAGAGAACAGCATGTGCCAGGACACCTAAGAGGAGAGAGCTTTATGATTTCAAGGAATATAAAGTAGCTCCAAAATATTATGAAACAAAGTGTAAGGTTAGGCTGGTGAAGGTTGTCTGGCTAGCGCCAGGACAAACTTTCAAAGTTGTAGAAAATGTAGGCTTTCTCCTTGGAGAAATTGGAAAACATTTAGCAAGAAAGTAGAATGAGATTTATATCCAGTTTCCCTTCCCCATGCCTTTTTAATTCATGAAATTAATTTCTTAACAAGAACCCAGGTTTACATTCTCATTTTCACCCACCCATCAGAAAACTCCAAGAACAAAGCTGCTTGAGATAGGAAGGAACTGAGGAGCCACTTGGTCTCCTCCTCCACCCCTAACCTCTGCCCCTAGACAGAGCATCACCTAGAATAGCTGAGATTTCTATTGTTTGTTGTTCCATAAGATTATTCCAAATTTTGTCGCGAGTGTATCCTCCTCCTCTTCCCATACCAATGCACTTACTATCTCATGGTTTATCTGCCCAGAGTTTTGGAAGGCAAGAGGATGCAAAGACAGCTTAGAACTGGAAGTAGGACTAAGACCATCCTATTTGAATTCGAAAGTCTTTAGGGAAGACCCTTCACAAAATCAAGAGGTCAGTTGTGGATGAAATCGGCGGCAGAGGCTTGGGCTTGGGGAGGAAGGCACGGGACTGATTAGTGGTGTGTACAAACTCAGGGTCCCGCTTCAGTGCCCAGGGGAGGGGGGATGTCCATAGCTCTCTTCTCCACGAGATCTTAGAATATCTTTGGAGGGTAGCAGTTACTGGAGAGGAGAAGTCCAGTCTGGAAGGAACCCTGGCCCTAAGAAATTACACATCCATCTTCGCAGCAGGAAAGCAGGGAGGGACCTGCTCTACTCAGGTTATTCCGTGTCCCTTGACCCGGAACAGCAGCGGGAGCCGTTTCCACGCCCGAAGCCCACGTGCCAACACCAGCGGCCACGTGGGGCTCTGTGGAAACGCCTTCGCAGAGGTTTGTCCTCTGCGCTGCCCAGTAGAGAGGAAGGCCGGAGGCCGGCGCCGGAGGAAGCGGTACCCGCTAGGGCTCCGCCCGCGGGGGCCTGGGCCTGCCGGGGGCGGGGCGGGGCGGGGCGGGGCTTGCGCCGGCTGCTGATGAAGACGACGGGGCCGGGGTTTCGCGAGGGTGGGCTTTGGGGGGCAGTGGGTGTCGGTGTCCTTGTCGTCGGAACGCCTCGGCTTTCGCCCTAGAGCAGGCCCCGGCCCGGCCGGCCCCTGGATCACCATGGAGTCCACTCTAGGCGCGGGCATCGCGATGGCCGAGGCCCTGCAGAACCAGTTGCCCTGGCTGGAGAAAGTGTGGCTCTGGGTCACCTTTCTGGGCGATCCCAAGAGCCTTTTTCTGTTCTACTTCCCCGCGGCCTACTACACCTCTCGCCGTGTGGGCGTCGCAGTGCTCTGGATTAGCCTCATCGCCGAGTGGCTCAACCTCGTCCTCAAGTGGTGAGAATAGCGACGAAGCCCTCCGGCATCCGGTTCTCCCACCCCCAAGGGCCCTGAGTCCTGTGCAAGCCCTGATCTTTCAGCAGGTGCCTCAAGGGCCTGGATCTCCCCCTACCCACCCCCCAACCACCAGTGAACCCATAGCCTTAAGACCTCCCATCCCTACCCTGTGGCCCCTGACTTTTCCCCCTTGAGCATCTTTGTGCATCTTGTTTTCAGACCTCAGAGTCCCTATCCTATCCATTAGACCAAAAAAAAGGGCCTTATCAGAAATCACTTAAGTGGCATGTTTAAAATGCGGATACCCCATCGCATCCCAGACACGCTGATTTAGAAACTCCAGAGGAGGGGCTGGGAATCTGTATTTTAACAAGCATCCATGGTGACTTAAGAAGCATGCTTTTTGCCAGGCTTCACACTAGCTGCTAAAGACAGAGAAAACGTGCATATTAAGGTGTGCTCCCCAGAACATTACCAGCGGCATAGGAAGCATTTGAAAACTTGCTCGAAATGTAGACTCTCAGGCCCTGGGCCAGAGCTACAGTATTAGAATCTTCATTTTAACAAGGACTCCAGGCAATTCGTGTGTAAAGTGTGAAAAGCACTGAGCTAAAACATTGCCTTCCAGGGAGCACTTTCTCTCTTCCCTTTTCCGGTCATTTACTAATAGGCTCTTCACACAGACTTAGAAGCCAGGAATCCCAGGCAAGTAGGTGGGGCCCTTGGCCTTATCTCTTTGTGCCACCTGTTCTCTTGGGTGCCAAAGGGAGCTATGCCTCCCTCTGGGCATGTAATTGCACCTCTCCTCACCTCAGCCTCTGCTGCCAGATCTCCAGCCTGGGAGAGAGAAAGGAGGCTCATAAGAGATCCCTGAATGGGCTGGAATTGCTTGTTGAAAAATGGATTTAGAGTTACCTTCCTTTCCACACAGTTTTGCAAGGCCTTCACCTCTACTGTAAACCGAAAAACAGTTGTGTAATAGTTTTCTTCTTGTCTAACTGTTCATTGTGTTATCTCCTCCCTCAGAGTCTATATGAGCCTTCCTCTTTAGTCTTGTTTCCCTAAGAGTCAGACCACCTCCCCACCCTCCCACTCCTGGTAGACACTCTCAGTGCACATCCTGACAAAAACCCATTCATTTGCTAGGTATGTATTGAGCACCTAGTGCATGAATAAGGCTCAGTTTTTGATGGAAAGAGGCAGTTCCTTTTGTACCTCCCTCCCTAGCACTTGGCTTCCTGCCAGCATCTCTTCCGCCTCACACCTCTTCTTTCTGGCCACAGCAGCATTTTCACAGTGTGTGGTTTCCCAGGGTCCAGTCAAGCACCTGCTAGGCTATGGGATTTTGAATTTTTGTTCTCCTTATTCTTTCACAGCCTCCTCTGTCCATTCCCCATTCACATTTCAGACGTAAGAGGCTTGCCTAAGTACTTTAGGTATCGGTAATTCAGGAGAAAGCAGGAGGGTTAGTGAGAGTCTGGGAGGGAGAGAGAAAGAGAGCCAGGTCCTGGGCTGTCTATGGATGAGAAGAGCAGAGCTGGCCATGCAGTGGGAGGGGTAAGAGTAGGACTTCTGAGTATCTCAGAGCATGTGCATGCATACACACGTGCACACGCACACACACACACCATGATCCCTTACCTTCTTATCACTTTAAAAAATAGTGTGCTTTTTCATGTTTCAAGGTAAAGCACCATAACAATGTAATGGCACAGAATTGGACTCCCTTTCTGACTCCACATGCAGGCCCTCCAGATGTCCATCTGCCCCTCTCCTGTCCCCCTGGCTCCTGCATGTATTTAATGTCATCTTAAAGTTGTTCATTCTTCTAGGTTCCTGTTTGGAGACAGGCCCTTTTGGTGGGTCCATGAGTCTGGATACTACAGCCAGGCCCCAGCTCAGGTTCACCAGTTCCCCTCTTCTTGTGAAACTGGTCCAGGTAAGAAGTCTCAAATCTCTCTTTTTCAGTGTGGTTAGAGTTCAAGAGAGTATTTCAGAGTACTTTTCAGCCAGAGTGGCCCAACCAGAGGCTCAGCCCCTCAGTTACTGTCCCAGGGAACAGTAACTTAACCCCAGGAAGACTACATTGAATTCTGGGAGGAGAGCAACCGTGCTAGTGTGTTAGCTGCCCATCTTGTTTAGAGTAGAGCCACAGGTCAAAGCAGTGGCCTCAGAGAGGGGCAAGGAAGACATCAGGGCAGAGGAGCTGTGGACTAGTGCTGGGAGGTTTTCTCAGCCAGGGGGATGTAGCTGTGTTGAGCTATCACCAGAAGCACCTGGGTTTTGCCCCCATCCTCTCACCACAAGCTTCTGGTTTCCCGACAGGCAGCCCTTCTGGACACTGCATGGTCACAGGAGCAGCCCTCTGGCCCATAATGACAGCCATCTCTTCACAGGTGGCCAGTCGGGCCCACAGGTACACCTGGGCATTGTTCACTAGAGGGAGCAGGGGTGATGGTACCCTGGACCCTAAAGACCCAGTAGCAGGCCTCTTGGGGTCCCAGGGAGCTGGAGTTCTGGGAACCCTGGGCATTTGTGCTATGGGAAGCTGAGCTGTGTCCAAATACCCTCTGAACCATTTGCCTATCTTCTTTTTAGCCGCTGGGTGAGGGTGATGCCAAGCCTGGCTTACTGCACCTTCCTACTGGCTGTTGGCCTGTCCCGGATCTTCCTCTTAGCACATTTCCCTCACCAGGTGTTGGCTGGTCTGATAACTGGTGAGCAGCTGAGACAACAGGATGGGCCCAGAGGTTTCCATTGGCAATGGGAGGACCATTCTAGGATTTTCCCATTGTATTGCCAAACCCAAGGCTTCCTTTATGTCTGTCTGTTTTGCTAAGCTGCATTGTTTCTCAGAGGGGTTCATATCCCCTAACTCCTTGAAGTTGCTGTCCCTCCATTCCCCTAGGTGCTGTCCTGGGCTGGCTGATGGCCCCCCGGGTACCTATGGAGCGGGAGCTAAGCTTCTACGGTTTGACCTCATTGGCTCTCCTGCTGGGTGCCAGCCTCATCTATTGGACCCTCTTTACACTGGGCCTGGATCTTTCATGGTAAGTTCTGCTTTGAAGCATGGGCAGATTAGGCCTGTCCGGCTTCACCTGTACCTAGGCTAATAGATCTCTGGTTTACTATAGCTAAAAAAGGACACATTATCTTTTCACAAACATAGACTGTCCTAGGGTCTCAGCAGAACATGGGGGTCGACCCCAAAGCAGGTGAGAGCCATTGGCTTTCTGGATTCCAGGGAAACTCTCTCCTGGAAAAGACTCTTCCTCCTGACAGGTCAATCAACCTAGCCTCCAAGTGGTGTGAGCGGCCTGAGTGGGTACACATGGACAGCCGGCCCTTTGCCTCCCTGAGCCGTGACTCAGGGGCCGCCCTTGGTTTGGGCATCGCCTTGCATTCTCCCTGCTATGCCCAGGTACGGCGGGCACACCTGGGCAATGGCCAGAAGATAGCCTGCCTTGTGCTGGCTATGGGGTTGCTGGGCCCACTGAATTGGCTGGGCCACCCCCCTCAGATCAGCCTTTTCTACATCTTCAATTTTCTCAAATATACACTCTGGCCATGCCTGGTCCTAGCCCTAGTACCCTGGGTGGTGCTCATGTTCAGTGCCCAGGAAGCACCACCCATCCGTTCTTCCTGACTTCAGGTGCCTCCTACAAAGCCAAAATCCTGTGACCTCCACACTCCATGAGGCAGCCCTATGCCCTCCTACCCCCACAACAGGCCCTGCTCATCTTGAATTTCTCACTTCTCCCACTACCTGGTCTTACCCCTATAGAAGGGTCTTCTCTCTCCCTGGAAGGCGGGTCGTCATCCTGCCTTTTCTCCCACGTCCACAAAAAGCAAAGTCAACAGCAAGACTAGTGGGTTCCTACAACACTGTGAGGGGCTCAGAGTGGCCCCAATAAAGCCCTTTAACACTTCTGGACTTTTTGCCTATATGCATCTCTCTGCTGAACTTGCCTGCATGTGTGCAAGTGGAACCCTGGCCAGGCAGCTTGTTCTCCATTCCCTCCAACCCTGTTTCCACAGAGGCAGTCAAAAAGAAGGGAGAAGGCTGTAAATTCAGTTGACATCTTCAGACCTAGGTACCATCACCACCTAGGCTGGGTGAGGGGGTCTCATAAAGTGCTATGGCTACATCCGGTGTTTAACCTATTGGAAAGAGATTTCACTCACTTCTACCCCAGCCTCTTGACTCCTAAATTGGCTAGTCCAGGAGCTGAAGAGAAAAAGAGCAGGTTTGGGGGCTAGGATGGGGAATAAGAACCTTTGCTCTATTTGGGAGCCCAGAGAACACAGACACTGGCCCCAGAAGGCACTGCCAGAAACAAGTTTATTTATACAAGGACACATAGTATAAGGGGTTACAAAATACTTAACTGAAAACCATATCCAGGGAGACAAAGCAAGAAGTGGGTTACATGAGAATCAGACTGGTCATGGGAAGAGGGAAGATAAGGGGACTGGAGCTTGGACTCAGCATGGGAAGGCCTCACACACTGAGCCTAGCCCCATCCCCCAGGAGGTTATAAGACACACTAACAACACAGAAGATACAAGCACACAATGAACTGATGGTGGTGGGACTCCTGCCCCTCCCCTGGCTCCCTCAATCCTGCTCAGGCCCCTATTAGGGCAATAAATATGTAAACAGATTGGTGGGGCCCTTGGGGATGGAAGGAAAAGAAAGTGTGGTGTTGCAGAGGAGGAGGGAGGAAGACTCAGCCTCCTAGGAGCCACTTCCCATCTTTGGTTTCCTGCAGGCTGGACAGCATTCCCTAGAAGATCTGTGGGCCCCCATCCCTGAAAACAAGGCTAGGCTGGGCTCCTGGGGAAGAGAAAGGGCAACCCCTTCTGGTCTTAGCTCCCTTGGGCTGGTGGCCTGCAAATGAAGCCAAGAGGTAGGGAAGCACCAACTTCCTGGGTTTCTAGGTTTTGGCCCTGCCCCTTCTGGAGCCCCCACATTCACCATCCCCAGGCTTCAATGCAAAAGGCCCCAGGAGGGAGGTGGGCCACTGACCCTTCTACCTGCAGCATGCTGGATGACTGGGGAATGGTCCTGAACAGCCTGCCTGGAGCACCCCCTGCAGAAACTACCTTTTCCCCCAGCCCAAGACAGTGCTGGCAGAGGGGCAGGGTGGCCAACAGAGTAAGGTAGGAAGCAGGCCTGGATCTGCAGCTTCTCCAGACCATCAGAACCAAGGAGCCCAGCTCCATCCCTCCCCACCCTCCAGCCTGTGGAAGGGGAAATAGGCCCTGAGGAGTATAAAGACAGCTTTGCCTACAGACCTCAGGTCCCACATCCTAGGATACAAGCCTTCCCCTTGGTGCTGAGGCTGGGAGAAAAAAAAGGTCTGTGCAGAGATGAAGATGACAGGAGTTTCAAAAGGGTGGAGGATCACTGGGCAGGAGCCCACCTCCCCTCCACTCTATATCTTAGACTGTATAGAGACCCTCCAGAACCTCCCAAGGCGAGAGAGGGGAGGAGGGTGAAATTAAGGCATTTCCCCCCAACTCAACTGAAGCCAAGGCACCGAACTTCCTGGTCCCTCCTCATTCAGGGACACTCCAGAACCAGAAGGTACTGTTTGAGCCCCCATGCCCACCTTGAGCTGGCCCAGGCTCCAAGGGGGAAAAGGACAGAATGTGGGAAAGTAGGTGAGATACAATGTGAAGGAAGGGCCAGAAAGGGCTCCCCCAACCCCTACAGAGGAAGCAAACTTCTAGAGCTGAGATGTGGGCCACAAGGGAGGGAGCCTGAGGCAGCTTAGAGGAGCAGGAGGGGCAAGGCTGAGAGACCCACACAGCACACGTTGTTGAATGTGTGACTTTTTGTTTTTAATAGAAAAAATAAACAAAATCACAATGATGAAGCCCAGAGGGATGAGGGCCGGGGCATCACAGGGCAGGCTCCTGCTCCATAGGCTCCTCTGCTGGCCTATGTGAACAAGCACAGGGAGAGGTACTGAGTGTGGGGCAGGGGGATGGGGGGCAGCTTAGGGCAGAGATGGGGCAGGGGTAGGACACCTCACCTAGGGCTCTGCTCCTGGGCTGCAGCAGCCTGGGCCTGCTCAGCCCCCACAGACAGCAAGGCCATGGCGCTCACAGTCTCAGCCTCCGCCGTCTCACCTGCCTGGGCCTCCCGCAGTGAACGGCCCAGACCAGAGGCAAACCTCTGCACACAGCTCCAATGTTTGCCTGTGGATGAAAGGTGGGCAGGGGGTTAGGGCAGAAATCCTCATATGTACATCCCCAGCCCTGGAGTACCCATAAGCTCCACCCCCTTGGCAAAGTCTGAGCCCCTCCGCCAGTCCCCACACACTCTGGATCTCGATGACTTTCTCTAGCGTGGCCACTGCATTGATGTTGGGTTTTTGCTGTAAGACTGTCTCATCCAAGGGCTGTAGCTGGTTAGGGGAAAGAAGAAAAGGTTTAGAGTAGAAATTCGGTGGTGGTACCTGCCCCCTGCAACCACCCCCATTCAGCCTCGGACCTCATGGCAGGAAGAAGCCCTACTCAGAAAGCCCTCCCTGGCTACTAGGTGTCCTTGGGACCCAGGAAAACCTTCCCAAGGGCCTTCAGTGTTGCTTGACCCAAGAAGAGGTCCTCCCTCTGGGCCCCTCAGCCCATGGTATACTGGCTCACATCCTCCAGCTTCCTCCCTACACCCCTCACCTCCACACTGAGCAGAGCTGAGACGCAGGCCTCAGAGGCATCACAGATGGCGGTCAAGTCATGGCCTCCCTCCAGGGCCAGCACCACCCGGCCCCCTGCCAGTGTCATAAGCTGCCTGGTCAAGTGACCAAAACCTTTAGGAATGAGTAAAGAAGATAAAATGGCTTTTAAAAAATCAATTCAAGAGAAGGTAAGAAAGGAAAATGAAGAGGTGTGACAAACAGGACAAAGTAAGATAGATTTAAACCCAAATACATATCCATAATGAAATTTAATGTCAATGGACTAAATGTTCCATTAAAGACAAAACATAACAGACTGGCTAAAAAAAATGCAATTACATGTCTTAGAAGGACTACCACTGAAACAACAGATCAACACACTCTATCCCTAGAACTCTAGTAGGAGATACACCCTTGCTACCCCCCTTCCCTCCCAACTTGCCCCTCAAGGCCAGGGTTGGCAGAGGGAGACGGGGGAGGACACTGCCAGGATGATCCCAAGTCTTGGACCTGCCCTAGCTCTCCTCCTCCCAACTTTGCAATGTCCATCTATTCCTGCTCCACGCCCCCACTCAACCCCATCCTGACGGTCTCACAACCTCCCTCGATCCCCCAGCAAGCTCACATCTGGCGGTGACAGAGTAGCCACCCAGTGGAGACAGGTGTCCCTCAACAGCATCAAACCCAGCGGAGACTAGGACCACATCAGGTGAGAACTCGTGGGCAATTGGCATCACCACTGTCCTGTAAAAGGAGGCTCGAGCTGACCCTGGCAGGAAGCTGGGCCACCCCCTAAAACAACCTCCTCCACCCACACAGAACTACCTCCCCATGTCAGGGGCTGGGGGCTCCCACCCCCAGCCCTTTGCCCTTCCCAATCCCCACCTGAAGGCCGTTAGGTACTCCACATCTCCGATGGGGGGGTCCACACCTCCCGTCCATGCCACATTCACATTGTACCCCATGCCTGGCCCTCCGCCAACCTGGTGGAGGAGAGATTATTCTTACTGCATGGGGATCCCAGACATTGCTCCCACCCTCAACCCTGTCTTCAGCCCTCACTCCAATGACCACTGCTCTGCACGGAGGGAGGGGCAGTTGGCCAACATGATCCTCCCACTAGGAACCCAGACTCCCCAGGTACCAACACCACCACGGACTTTCAGGACTCCCTGTCAAGTCCCATTCAGTCACCACCCTGAGGGGCCCTGTGTTTGAGCCCAGAAGCTGTACCTCTTCAGGGGCCCCGGAGCCTGGAAAGAAGTTCCCATTGTCATAGCGATGCAGGGAGATGTAGAGCACGGATGGGTCGTTGTAGAACGCTTGCTGGGTTCCATTGCCATGGTGAATATCCTAGTGGGGAGGAGTGGAAGTATCAGGAAAGTAGCCCAGGTTCTGGCTCAAAGGTCAAAACCCACTTATCCTCCACCCCTACCCTATGGTGAGCTCTGGGAGTACAGTCCACCATTAACTACAGGGCCTCTGTCTTCTGTTCAACAGTATTGCCCCACTTCTCTAACCAGGGTCTGTGGGCCGAGACATGGTGCCACTCAGGCTCCCCCAGAGCCCATGCGACTCCACAGTGTGGAGGGCAATGTCAAGGCTAGTACAGAACTAAAGATAGATACAGTCTGAAGAAAACTCCAATATCAACATGAATTTTTAAGCCAAAGTTGTATTTCAAAGAGATTTCACCCTTGATGAGGATTGCTCCTGGCTACTTCCCTGGCTCACAGGGAGTGGTGGGTGCCTTCTGCCAAGAAGGGCAGGGTTTGAGAAGTACTGCATAGGAGCAAGAGGAGAAGTGTCGGGGCCAAAAGGCCTGATCTGAAACCCAGTGCCTTTTGGCCCTGACACTTGTGATGTTTCCCAAGCTAAGCAACCCTGGTATAGTAAGTCACCCAATAGCTCTGTGTCTAGCAATGGTGGTAGCAGTCTCCACTGTTCAAGGTAGGATATCTCCTCAGTTGCTTGAGGCTGTAAGATGGACTAGGGACTGAAACCACTTTTGAGTCTCTCACAGTGAGGAGGGAGCTGCATGGAAATCAAGGGCTGGACTAATGCTCCAGCAGGAGGACGTAAGGTGAACTGTCAGGGCAGCCCCAGCTTGGGCACCTGAGGAAAAGGGGGCAAGGTGGGATGGGGGCTTTCTGAAGGCTAACTCTGGCCCCAGCACCCCACCACTTACCCAATCCACAATGAGAACCTTGCCCACATTCAGCTTCTGCTGCAGGAGCTTGGTTGTGATGGCTACAGAGTTGAAGAAGCAGAATCCCCTGGAGAGAAGGGGGAGAAAAGGGCAGGGAGGACAGCCTTAGTGGAGGTTTGCTTCATGAGCAAAAGATAACACGCGTTACCTTGCTGAGAGGGAGAAGGGGTGAGGGCAGCTACAGTAGGGCAGGGCTGGAATGGCACTCACATGGCTGTGGATTCCTCAGCGTGATGTCCTGGGGGCCGGATGATGGCAAATCCATTCTGAAGAGGTGCAGACAGAGGGACAGACGAGAGAGAGAGCGGCAGGCAAGGTGACCATGGACAAGTGGACATAAGGAAAAGCATAAGCCAAGCAGGGAAAAAAACAGATCAGAAAAATATATATCGCACACATACAGGAATGCCAGCCATAGGCCCCGTGGGCAGGCAGGTGACCCATTCCTGGCCTTAGGATACCCATGAAAGCACCAGACATCAGTGTCATCTTGTCAGTCCCTCTTTACCCTACTTCCCCAAGTTGGCCCTGGAACTCTCACCCCCTCCCTACTTTGACACCTGAAAGAGCTGAGGTTGAAAGGACCATGCCTTACTGAAGGGAAAGCCAAGGCTGCACCGTCCTCCGCTCTAAGCCAAGCAGTGCTGAGGCACCCTCCCCATACACTCACCTTGAGTTCTCCGGCCGCCACCTTGAAAGCCAGCTCCACCAGGCAGCCCACTGCCATGCGCACAGCACTGGAGGAGTGCATCTCATTCCATACAGTGTCACTGTCTACCTGCAGGGGCAGGAGAGCAGGCTTCAGCGTGCCCCCTGCAGGGGGAGGGCAAGAATGGGGATGGGCACCTAGACAGTCGGCCAGCAGCCATGGTAGGGAAAGGAGGGGCCAGGGCTAGGAGAGCCACCCCCACTGGCAGATGCCCCACTCACCCCAATGCCCCCACAAGGCAGCATGGCGTACATCTTCTGGCTGATGGGGCCTGCAGAGAAGAGAAACAGAGCGACTCTGGAAACTGCTTTAACGGCCAGGACTGCAGGCTGGAGTCTACAGAGGGCAGTGAGCTCAGTTACAAGAAAAGAAGGCCAGACCCAAGCACAGGATGGGCCTCTGCAGCCCATGCCAGTTGGGAGATGTCTGCACCCTGTTCTGGGGGAACATCCTACCTCTGGGGCAGGTAGCAGAGAGAAAAGGGAATGATCAGTTAGGGAGGACAGCAAAGCACGCCCCCATCATGAATCCTGCCTGTCACCTTCCACCCTGCAACACACCCTACCAGCATGCTCTGATCATATCACATTCTATGTGAATGGCGCCCCCTGGAGGTGTGCCATGTGGCACTGCCGCCTCTGCCAAGGGAATAACCTGTGCTCATCAGGGCTCACTTGTTTGCCCTGGCCAGGCAGTCTTCCTGACAGCCCCCTATGCCATCCAAGCAATAGGTAAGGCCTGGCTCACACCCTGCCCATCAGCCTGTGGCTCACCAAGCAACTTCTTGCTGTCCAGCTTCTGTCGGTTGAGGGGACTGGTCCCATAGAGCAGGGTGTGGTATTCGGAGTGCACCGTCTGAATCTCATCTAGTGTGGCTTTGCGACCCCGGATCCGCTGGCAGAGAGCAGGAGGAGAGGAATGGCACTGAAGGTCAAGCTCTGATGCCTAGACCCTCTGTACCACAGTCTGGGGCACAATGGAGCCACTTCTGGGGATGTCTGTCCCCCTCAGGAGATCTAAGGGTTTTTAAGAAAGTAATACCTTGGCCCCCAGGGATCCCAGTCCAGGACCCCACTTATCTGGGGACCATCAGGGAAAACAAGCTGCAAGGGATGGAACCTGGAGGGAGCTGCGGGGACTGGCCCTGAGGTCAGGGGTTGAACAGAAGATTAGGAAGAGACACGGAGGCCTCACCAACAGGGGAGACATAAAGGCATTCACTGGGTCTGAATTGGGGGCTAGAGGAAGGAGAGGTTCCCCTACCTCACATTTGCTGAGCAGGCCTGTTTCCTGCAGCCGGGACCAGATGCTCTGGATCCGACCAGCATGCTCGGGGTGCACATGTGTGTTCCCACACATGCACTGGTGCTTCAGCATGAACGTGTCGTAAACCACACCTGGGCCAGAGATATACATGTCAGCCAGCACTGCTCTGGGCCATGTCACAGCCTGGCCAACTGCAATCCTCAGCAGAGCTCACGGAGCTCTCCTAAGCCCAATGTGGTCCAAGTATCTCCCCACGGCCACCCCAGCCACCCTCTCACACACCTGTCCCTCTTTTCTGTTCCTGAAATTTCTTTCTTTCATTACTACCTATACAAAGCCTCCCTGCTCCCCAAGCCTCAACCAGGGTGCCCACTGTGCCCCCAACACTGTACCCCTGCACGCACATCCCCCTTTCCCTGCTCCTGTCATACCCATATGCGGCCTTCCCCCACCCCCACCCCCCACCGGTGAGACAAAATCATCCTCAGGCATCTGTGCCCCTCCAAGCTCAGCTTTAGGTAGAAGAGCTTTCTGAAATAGAAGCCTCACTCTTGATCTCACAGGGACAAGGAAAGGAAGCTAGAAGGGGGGGACCCAACTGAGACAGCAGGCTTTCTCCACCCGCTGGACGGCTTGTGTGGTGATGGCACAAAGTCAAAAGGTGTCTCAGCAGTGGCAGGCAGAGGTAGATGCTGCTGCATTGGGTAGGGACAGGGCATTTACCACCCTCCCAGTGGGGAAGAGGCTGCCACCACTGCCACGGCTGGCTGTAGTGCATAGGGAGAAAACAAAGGCCTGTTTTCCCTCCCTACAGGGTACTCTGTGGGGCTCAGGCAATGCCTTCAGGGCAGGGGCTATATCTCTTCACAATACGCACCATGTTGGATGCCCTTGCATATGCCCCTGGCATGTGGAAAAAGAACAGCCAGCAGTGGTAGAGCTTACCTGTGGTGAAGAGGTGCTTGGTGGGCTGGTCTGGAGGGCTCTTCATGCTCCCAGGAGCAGCAGGTGAGGACTGGGTTCGGCCCAGGGCCTGGTGGGGCACAGTGGACAGGCTGAGGGGAGCTTGATACACCTGCAGTGGCTGCAGCTGCTGGGCATCTGAAAATACCTGGAAAGAAGAGTGGGAAGGAGGATGAGTGAGGCTTAGCCTGAAATGGAAGTAAGGACAGGTGCCCTAGGGCCTTCAGGGGGGCCCTAATCCAGCCCTTCCAAACTTCCTCCTTCCCCTACCTCCTGCCTCCAGGGACAGGAGACACTCCAGCATTCACTGTCTCCATCTCCGTGGAGATGGGGAGGAATGGGGGGACAGTGATGAGTCATGCCAGAGTAGCATTGAGGTAAGAAGGACGGGGGTGTGGGAGGGGGCGGGATGAGTCAGGCCCGGAGGGTTCAGCTGTGTCCGCAATGAATGGAGTGCGTGCTAGGCTCAGGGCAGACTGTAGTAACAGTGGGGGCGTCTGTGTACATACACGTACATGCACGCAGAGACGGACGCACAACCGGCCCTATGCAGGCAAAAATGCGGATTCACACAGTCATGTACACACAAGCAGACAGGCGGGGGCAGTCACAGACATAGAAGGAAGTTGGCAGACTGGGGTTGATTGACAGCTTTGAGGCCAATGCAAACAGCTCCATCCCTTCCACAGCCCTGTCTCTTTCCTACACCCCTTTTCCTCTTCAGAAAAGCTGCTCTGCACTTCCCGGGACAGGTGAAGGTGGAGCAGGGAGGACAGAGGGTGATAATCAAGGGCTAGGAGGGGGCACCTTTTTGTAACCAGTACTGGACTCCTCCAAGTCTGGCCCCTCCTCAGCGCCACTCTCGCCCTCCTCATCTTTGACCTGGATGCAGTCCTCCTCCTCCTCCTCCTCTTCTTCCTCCTCCCCTTCTTCCTCCTCTAGGTCTTCCTGCGTGCTCTCACTTTCCGTGGAGCCTTCTCGGGGTATGGTCAGGGCTCCCTCCCCCAGCAAGGCCTCCTGCTGCTCTGTCAACTCCTCTTCTGTCTCCTCCGGGTGGGTGGTGGGCTGTCGTGGCAGCTCCCCAGTCTTGGTGAGGATCTGGAAGCACAGCAGAAGGGGTGCATCAGCTGGGAGGGGGAGCAGTAGGATGCAGGCCCATGGCCCTCCCCTCTTGCATCCTATACAGAGCTTCTATGTGAATCAGAAAAAGGCAAGGTAGGACATGCGGCACAGAGTGGCCTAGGGTATCAGCCCCACTCCCTTCCTGCCAGCTGGAAGCCCCGCACATTTGCTTCTCCCACCTCACCTTGCCCAGCTGTAGCTGCTGCTGCTTCTGCTTCTCCAGGAACTGCTGGTGCTGCTGCTGCATGACCAGCTGCTGCAAGGCCTGGGGGCTCTGGGGGAGCGGTGAGGACTGAGTGCGGCTAAGGGGCCGGTGCCTCGGGAGCTTGCTCACTGTCCGCATACTGGTGGCTAGTCGTTCACCCGTCACCAGGGGGGACTGCCCATGGAGTGGCACTGTGGGGTGGAGACAGGAGAGTAACCATCATTGTCAGGGCACCAGGGCTCCCATCTCACCGGGGACTCTCCCCCTCCTCAAACACTGCCACTTACATACTCAGGAAAAACCTTGGAGGGGCTTGCTTGGAGCACCCTGACCCCAAACCTGAGCCTGATTCTTCCTCCTCCCCACTCAGAGCCACCGCTTCCAGCAAACCTTCCTGGATTCTCCATTCTTTCCCTTCGAGTTGCTTATGATTACACATACAGCCTTGGGCACCCACGAGAGTGGACAAAGACTAGTTCTCCCCAACTGTGATAAGACCTCCCTGATCATTGACATGGATCCCACCAGGCAGGAAAGCCTGGGGCCAGGATCATGTGTCTTTTAAGCAGAACCTTTCTGATGCCACTGGCTACTTAAGGGCTGACTGTCCAAAGCGGTGCTGTCCAACCCCACAGCTACCTGCCACACTGAGTACTTGAAATGTGGCCTGTCTAAACTGAAATTGCTCTAGCCTTTTGAGCCACGCTTTTCTTGCTCAGGCCCACTTCCACTTCTGGAAGTGTACTTTCCTTTCTAATAAATCTTTTCTACTGTAAAAAAATAAAAGATAAAAATAAATAAATTGAAATTGCTCTATATGTGAAATACATACTGGATTTCAAAGACAGTATGAAACCACGTAAAGTATCGATAACTTTATATTGATTATATGTTGAAATACTCTAGATATACTGAGTTATATGTACATTGCTAAAATTAACTTCACCTGTTCCTTCTTAGAATTTTAATGTGGTTACTATTAGACTTTAGATTACATATGCGGCTCATGTTATATGTCTACTGGACAGCATTGTTCTGGAACAGAAAGGCAGCAAATGTTACCCACAACGGTGCCAGGCAAGTTGTAGGTACTCAGTAAGTCTGTAGATTGTGGAAGAAATCAACAATGCCATTAAAGGGAGCTATGACATGGCTGGAGAGCATCCCTGGCTGCTTCTCCCTAATGATCCTTCCTGCAGCCCCAGAAGGTGGGCCTGACCCTGCTTAATTTGCACTGTCGCCTGCGCACTCACCAGCGATGAGGGTACTCTGCTGCCGGGCCTGCTCCAATAGCAGCACGTGCTGCAGCAGGGAGGCATGCCCATGGGGGCTTGTGTCGCCCTCCAGCGCCACACCCAGCAGGCAGCCAGGAATGGAGGATGTGCTCATGAACTTGCCGGTCAGTGCGCCACCCTGCCTCAGGGACTGGAGGGCCTGCCTCTCGGCCTCCTGCTGTGTCGACAGCTTTGGGGAGGCCTGCGGATAGGGATGAGAGATGGAGATGAGGGAGGGGCTTATACTGCCCTCGGTCCTGCCAACTTTGAACCAGCATCCCTCTGCCCTCTGCCCAGCCGGCTCCACTCCACAGCCATCTGATCTCCCTCAGGCCTTAGGAGGACAAAAGCCCCAGCTGGGGGCATCTAAGACCAAAGTACTCAACATGAGAAAAGGATGGGGTGTGTGCCCATACTTACAGTGAGGTGTGAGTTGGTGACAGTGACTGTGGCCTGTAGCCCTAAGGAGATGTTGGGCAGAGAGGGTGACGTGTAGAGGCTGAACTGGTTGGGGGAACTGTCCAGAGGGAGGGCCCGGTGCTGGGGAAGCATCTGGGAAGCAGTCGAGAGAAACAGGCATGAGTGTAAGCAAAGGGGGTCCACCTGGGGCTGAAACCAAGGGCTGTGAATGGTGCCCCACTCCCCACACCGAGCCCCACCTTAGGAGGACTGAAATCACAGCCCTTCAGGGCCCATGGGGCATATCCCACTTCAGAGCAATAGGTCCCCTCTAGCCTGTCTACTTGGGCAGAGAGGTCCCTGCTGGGCACTCTCAGTGAGACAGACTGGAAAGAGCTGCCCTCCTCCCTCCAAAGGAAAACAAGCAGCTCTGGCCCACCTGCCCCACCTGGCAGGACTGTACCTCGGTAGGGATGTTGGGGACTGAGCCAGTAAAGCCATTCTCGGCGATGGTGCTGTGAGAGCTGTTGGGAGAGCTGGGGCCAGAGCCTGGTGCGCTGTTACACACTGACGACACTATGGGAAAAGTGGCTGTTACCTGGGCCGGCTTGGAGCCACCGCTACTCCCAGGCCCTCAGAACAGGGACAAAAGAAGAACCCTTACCCCCAGGTCCGGCACCTGTGATCTCAACAGCTCTCTTCTTAAAAGTGCTAATGACGGTCCCATCTTTGCGACGCAGGAGCGGGCTGCTTCTCCGCTCGGCCACCTTCTGCTTTAGCCTTGAACGTACTTTCAAGTTGGGTTCAGAGGCTTGGGAGAAGGGAGCTGGGGCTCAGCCACATTTAAGCAAACAGGCACACACCTGTTGCCCAGCCCCACCACATTCCCACCTCTATGTCCCAGGAGCCATGTTCTGGGAGGTCAGAAGGGTCACTCACCTGTTTTGCGGAGAGGGAAGTCATCGCGGCTGTCATAGGGCCCAAGCAAAGGCAGTTTATAGGAGGGAGGTGTCCCAGGGGGGCCACTCTGGGGAGGGGAACTCTGGTCCAAAGAAGCATGGTGGGCTCCCCTGGGGATGGGGGGGACAGGATGAAGACAGATCTATGTTATCACCCAGCCAGCTGGACCTGCCACATAGCAGTCTACATTTATGAAATATCCACTGCATGCAGGAATAGGAAATGGATCCTGGGAAGGGAAGCAAGGAATGAAACCTGGGGTGGGAGCCTCCTCTCTTAGGAGAGACTACAGGGCTTATATATGGCTTTGGGCTAGGAACCCCTTGCCAGCCAGCAGCCAGGCAACCCCTGAGAAGTGCACCTCTGTGCCCCATGCCTGCCAAGGGTTATTACCAGCATTTGGGATGCTGTGGGAGGGAATGGTTGAGGCCGCCTGGCGTGGGCTCCTTTGACTTCGACAGAAGGAATTCCTGGAGCCTCAGCTTCACCTCAGTGCTGGCAATGGCACCTGTGGGACAGGGTACAGCTGACTTGGGTGCTTAAGGCCAGGACTCCACAGCTGGGGGTCAGTGAGGGCAGAAGTCCTGACTGGTCCTAGGAGGCCCCAGGCCTTACTCTCTTTGCTCTTCTCCTTGTTTCTCAGGATAAGCAGCTGCTGCTCCAGCCGCTGCTTCTCCAGCTCCTCCTGTCGCTGCTGCTCCCGCTGCCGCTGCTGCTCCAGCTCCTGCTGCCTCTTGGCTGCCAGCATCTCCTGCTGCTGCTGCAGAGGCACAAGGTGGGGTGGGGTGGGGGGCAGGGGGAAGCGGGGTGAGCCAGGTCCGGGCAGGGGTCGGAGGTCTGGGTGGCCCCCCCGCGCCCCCCTCGCTCACCTTGAGGTGCTTCTGCAGCTGGACCTCATGCTGCCTTGTCAGGTGGTCATGCTGCTTCTGGAACTCGGCGAACAAGAGCTGCTTCTGCAGCTGCTGCTGTTGCTTGAGTGCCAGGAGCTCCTGCTGCAGTTGCTGCTCCCGCAGCACAGGGTCCACAGAACCTGCTAGAGCACCCCGCAGCTCCACGGGGCTGGGACTGCCTCCACCCCCGCCCCCCAAGGAGCTGGGCATGGCTCCTGGCAGCACTGGCTTCACCTCCACTGTGGGAAAAAGAGACAAGAAGGGTTCAGGGGGCCCAATTCCAGACCCCACTAGGCCATGTCTGGGGTCCAGAGAGCCACAAGGCAGGACTACTAGACCCAAAGGAACAGTGAAAGGGAAGAAGTCAAATTCCATCTTAATTAAATGAGATTGAAGCCATGGACTTCAATAAGAAAAGATGTATAAGCATGAAGCGCAGAACCTGGAAGACTGTGAGCGCTCAGCACGTGCTATTGTCATTGATACTTAATGCCACTGAGGATATTACATGAATTACTTTACTTATGAGGAAACTGAAGTTTTGAGAGGTTTAAGTAATGTGACCAAAGACAGCCAGCCAGGTGATCAATGTGAATCCAAATCCTATGCTTTTAACCCTACCCTTCCTGTGCCTCCTCCCCTGCCTTTCAATACCACATACTCCCTGTCAAGAAGCCTATACCAGAAGAGAAACTGAGGCACAGAAGTTGGTTCTAAAACTGATGAGGCTGGCAGCCAAGGCCCTCAGTAAACCCAGGAGAGGCATCTGGGGACCCTCTGGACATCCCTATCCACTCCCCTTTTCTCTGCCCCGCTAGGGCAGATATGGGCCGGAAGGAGAAGCTAAGGGAATGGGGGGTGGGGTGGGAGCAGAAGGCCTCAGAGAAAGGGGTGCAGGGCTGCACCAAACCAGGGACAGGAGGAGGCTGGGAGTCAGACTTGCTTCCTTTGCTGGATTATCTCCTTTCAACAGTTTTATTGTAATTACCCCGAAAATGCCGCTATATATAGAGTGAGCCAAACAGCAGCTGTGCCTAGGGGGAGGGGGAGATGAGAGAATGGGAGGGCAGGCGCAGAGAGGAGGTGGGAGTAGGAGACAGGAAAGGGAATCAGACAGGAAGAAGGGTAATAGCAAGAGGGGACTGGAGGCTGAGGCACGGATCTCAGCACTCCAGTCCTAATGATAACCCACTGGGAGTGGGAAAAGGGGTTGAGGGGCCTGCTGGGTCCCAAGACCTTGGGTCCAGACCCCCATGTGGACAATGGGCTGAGGGGCCCCAGGGAGTGGCAAAAGGTTCCAAGGGGAAGGATGGGTCTCGACCTGTTGATCCCTGTACACTGTCCTCTGGCCACTGAATGTCACTTCCCACCATTGCCCTGTAGTTGCCAGGGCAACGGGGCAAACACCATACCAGCAAGGAGCCCCAAACCCAGCCCACATCCTACAAAGCCTTCTGACGCCAGCAGGCAGGGTAAGAGAGGTCTGGGAAGGAGGAAGTGAGAGAGGCAGGGACAACCCATCTTGTTTCTTTTCCATTTCTTTCTCCAAAGGAAGCCCTCACTTTTCTCACTCCAACCCTAGAGGCCACAGGGAGCTAGGGTCCTAGATTTTCCTGTGGCAAGGAGGCCCACTCCAGCTTGAGCCCAGAGAAGAAAGGATCCCAACATCCTGATGGCTGCCAATGCCTCCTGCTCTCATGAGCAGACCTCTGCCCAAGTCCCCCCAACCCGACTAGAAAGGAGCAGAAAGGGAGGAGGGAGGGGGTGAAGGGCTGAGCTAAGAGAGGATCCCACACCCTGTACAGTCCATGAGCATGCACTGAAAGGATGTCACCAAAGCAGGGGCTAGGCATGCTAAAGGCCATGGCTATGCCACTCTCATGCCTGAATACAGCCTCTGGGACCTACTGAAGGTAGCATCGGGGAGGTAAAGCCTGAGGAGAATGTCTCTCTCAGTCCCCACCATCCCCTTCTCCCCCCGAGCACTACTCGGCACATTCCTATGTGGTTTGCCCACCAGCCACACTGACGACTCTGCGGCCAGGAGGCCAAAGCCACATCTGCAGGAGTGGCCAGCTGTGGCCAAAAGGGTGGGGCTACACACATGCACACATACTCACACACTCACCCCCTTTCCTTCCCAACCCACGTCCTGTCCCAGCACCAGGAGGGTGGATGTTTGAAAACTGCAAAGGGCCTTTCTGGAGGTGGCTGGCACTACCCAGGGAGCAAAGCCGGATGGCAGTAAGGAGCCAGCAGCCAGCCTTGGGTCTTCCCAGCCCTGGAAATGCTCAGCAAGGCCTCAAGCTGGCTGGAGAGTTATCTGTTTCTAGGCAAGGCTGTTTTGGCCCAGGCACTCTGATCGCTCAGCCAAGAGGTGGACAGGCTACAACCTGCTACTCCTGACAGTGCTAGGGCTGCAAGCCGGATGCCAGTCCGCCCGCCCAGGGAAGGGCAGGGGTCCAAGCACTCCTGGCTCCCAGCACATAATCCTGCTCAAGATGGAACTGCCACTAGCAGTGCTGGCTTCCCTTATAGGAGCCCTGCAGAGAGGGCATGGGCTCAGGTGGGAGGGGAATCTCCCACCGAGGTTCCAGCACAGCTGCTGCAGAGATGCTAGGCCCTATGCTGCAGTGAGAGCTGCAGCCCCATTGGTATGCAGGTAGCAGGGTGGCCAGCGGGCTCCACCGCACAGTATTGTTCCCACGCAAGCTGGAAGCACGGGCAACTGGAGAATATTAAATCTGCAGGGCCTACGGGGCCTGGACAAAATGCAGCACTCCGGGGTCTGCCAGGAGCAACCTGGCTCCATCCAAGACAGAAGGGACTGGAGTCAGGGAAGGGGGGCAGGGTCGGAGAGGCACAGAGCCCCTGAATGTAGTCTGCTGGGCACAAAACACAGAGTCTGGTTGGCCTTGCACCCCCTCGAGGATCTGTGCCCTCTGCCAGGTTGGCAGCAGCAGAGAAGATGGTAGTGGCTGCCATCAGAACCAAGCACCTGAAAGGGGAAATGGGTGTGTCAGGAGAGGAGGCTCTCGACCGCCTCCTGGTGGACCAAGAAAGGTGGGAGGACCTTTGTAAAAGGAAGAGAGTGGGCAGAGGGTCACTGTTCCCTGAGAGGGCAGGCTGGCAACTCGTTAGCAAAGAGCCCACTGAAAGGCCAGGGGGAGGGGTCGCGTGGAGAGACAAGGCCCTCGGTCCTCCCCTTACCCCCACGCCTCCTCCTGACAGCTGTAGGGAATAGAAAGTAAGTCAGCAGCCAACACACAGCAACCTCCTGCTGGGGGAAGACAGAGGCATCATCTGCCCTGCTCCAGACATTGCTCCTTCCTGGGGACTCTGACCCTTACCCTCGGGAGTGGTAGCCTTAGGAACAAGCAGCAGTACTATCCTGTCCTCTAGCCTCCTACAGGTCTCACCAACACTGCCCCATGGAGAAGCCCAGACCAGGTAGGCAGGGCTGAGCACTAGCCATCACAGTGACCCCACACACAACAGGCAGGCTCTGGCTCAGAAGGAATAAGGGTTCAAAATAAAAAACAGATCTAGCTGCCCAAGAACAAGGCCAAGCCTTCCTGCTCTGAACACACTGCAAGCCATGTTCCCACTCCAAGCCCTTTCTTGGAGAAGTCACCAACTCCAGAAACCCTGTGACCCAGACCCTGGCAGCAGGGAAATGGTACTTTTTCATTCCCCTGAGTGAAACCCTGTGGCGGCATTGGGGGGCGAGGAGGTGGGGAAATTGCAGCTCAGTGTGTAGAACTGCCTGGCAGACCCAGAAAGCTTAAAGCTTGGCTCTAAAATCACCCTCCTTCCAGGAGCCACCAGCCACAGAAGGCTGGGGAGGAAGTGGGGAGAGAGGGTACGTCCAGTATGAGGAAGGGGTGCGTAAAGTGTTAGGAATGGCTACACAGGACAAAAATGAGGCCTGTGCAGATAAGCCCTGGATCTAAGGAGCCACCCTAACAAAAGAGGGAAGAGAGTAAAAGGGGCCTTTGAAGTCATGTTTCAGTCCGCTCATTACACAGACCAGGAAAGCAAGTCTCTCAGGCTCCTGCTCAGAAGATCCCGCCAGCTAAGTAGCAGGGACTTGAACCCAGCTGTTCTGACTCCCAGCTCAGTCAGGCTGCCTCCAAATACTAGCCTGTGCAGCCTGGCTCCAATGTGGGCATCCAAGGTGCTCAGCACGCACCTGGATATCTGGACCCCTGGAAAGCAACTAGCCAGCAGCCCACCCTGAAGGGCAGTACCTTCCACCAGCACTGATGACCTCAGGAGCTCCCTTGCCAGGTTGGGGAGTCAGCAGTTTCCTTAAATGTCTAATGACCTCGTTCCATCCCTATAGAAAATGGAAAAGGCTCTTGTCCCTTTTCCGGCTTTGAGGGATTTTGGAAGGAGGCAGGGAACAGTACTTTATACTCCTCCCCATGACGCTGATGACCCCTCCCCACCAAGGACAGTTTCCCATGATCTATTTTTGTGCTCTTACGCGATTAGTGAGGCCAATTTAGGCTCAACAGGTTCTACCACAATTCAGACAGCATTTCCACATGTGTAAACTAGGGATGACTCTCACCTAGCAATCTTCACAACTCCTCATGCAATGCAAGCAAATGCACATCACGTAATGGTTAAGGGCAAGCGCTCTGGAGTAAGAGAACATCAGGGTTCAAGTCAGGCTCTGCCACTTCCAAGGGCAAGGCACTGAGCACCTCCCCATGATCCGTGCAGGCATCTGTGAAATGGGAGTAAGAACAGCACCCACTTCCCAGAGCTGTCAGGCTCAGAAGAGATAACATATGCAGAGCAGCGTGGCACAAGGCCTGAGAAGATCTCAGGAGGTGCTAGTCAGGGCTATTATTAATGGCTCCTGACATTTTTTGTGTCCTGGACCAGTTTGGCAGTCTAGTAAAGCCTATTGACCACTTCTCAGAATGTTTCTAAAGTGCATGAAATTAGGATTCTGTGGCGCTAAGTTCCCAGACCTCCTGAATGCTAAAGAAGCCAGGTTCAGACCTCTGCCAGAGTGAGGCCTTAGCTCTCTCATCTCAGACTGTCCCGAGATCACTCTGTGGTCCTGCCCCAATCAAAGCCCTTCCTGTGGGTCCCACACAGCACAAGCGGGAGTGGCCAGCAGCTGGATCCCAGTGCGGCAGAAGAAATCTCTAAGAACAGCTTCCTCCCAAGACAGACTCTTCCAGGCTGTCTCTCCTGCCTTGTGACCTCCAAGAAAGGCCACTCTGTCCTCTGTGGCTCAGCCCACAGCGACAGAATCCCTGCTGACCCTCAAAAGCTTTACAGTTGACACAGCACAGACAAGCATGAGTTTTGTTTGGTTCCTGCTCTTAGGACCCCAGCTCCAAGCAGTCAAAATGTCTTCCCAGGTATCTAACCTTATCGCTGCAGGTGACACTTCTCTCCCCAGCACTATTCCATCTCTTCCTGGGGCCCTCGTCTCGCAAGGCAGAAGCAACACGAAACTGACTTTGGAGACTCTTAGAATGTCAGCACAGGAAGGGCCCACAAATCAGCAACTCAACTGCCCCATCTGACAGAGGAGGGCAGTGAGACCAGAGATGGAAGGGAATGTACAACCTAACCCAGAAAGGAGGCACAGGAGCCCCGATTTAACACCAGCTCTTCTGGCTCTCTCTCTGCCTACCACTAAAAAACAAGAGAAACCTTGAGGGCTACTCTCGAATTTAATGAGAGATGGAGTGAAGATCCAAACTCTGTATTAAGGATCCAGGGATCTCGGGGTCCCCAAAACACCAGATGAGGAGCACAGGAGAGAAGGGGCCAAGCGGACAGAAACAAACTTTCAGGCAGACTGTGCTTCTGAAGGACCTTAAGCCTTAGGGGTGCAGAGCCCATGTGGAAGGCACAAAGATGGAGTTTGTCAATGATCTTGGGCTGCTACATGGGGGAGTAGACACTTCTCCCAGCCCAGCCATCCAGGAAACACTTGGGCACCAAGCTAGAGGCAACTGAAAGGCACGCTAACTATTCAAAATCTGCAGCTGTTGCTGGGAATGTTTGCTCCACACCTGGGGTAGACAGCAGGGGCCCCAGGGCACAACCTAGCCCTGAACATCCAGCAGGATAGCCTGTCCACCTGCCCACCTGGCTGCCTGCCATAATACCCCACTCTAGCTGGGGTGTAGCCACCTGCTTCCCCAGTGTCTCAAGACATCCTCTCTCTCCATAATGTCAAGCTGCTAGGAGCTGGATTTGATTCTGACTGGGGGGAAAAGGCTCCCTCCCTCTGCACTAAGCCCTTCTCCCAAGAGTCCCAAAGCCCATCGAGGCCTTCCAGGGATGCTGGTGACACCCACTGGCAAGATGTTAGGCCCAATTACCCCTGTCCACATGACCCCTATTTGAAAAGCCCTTACTCAAAGCACGGTCTGAGTCCACTCCCATCACAAGCACCTGAGATGAGTTAAAATGCTGGTTCCTGGGCTGCCATACAGAATCTGAATCTGAATGTTGGGGGCAAGGCTTAGGAACCTGCATTTTAATATATTACCTTGGTAATTCTGATGCAACTGAAACTTTGAGAACTACTTTCTCACAGTGTCCCCAGGCTGGCTGCAGTCATTTCTGCCACCAAGCTGACAGCTGTTACAGCTGTGTGTGGACACAGTTAATCTGATTTCCTGTCTGGCAGCTGTGTAGCAGGGAAGGGACAGCTGAGGGTCTCAAAAACAAAAAGAGGGGATGAGGTAGGAGGGAATGGGGGCAGGGGAGGCTGTCTGAATGGGATGGGGTGTACTCTTCCTGAGGCTCCTTCTCCTGTTAGGCCAAAATCTCTGTAGGAAGGGAAACAGCTGACCAAGTGGTCCCCAGTATTTATAGAAAACAGTCTCCTCTAAGAAACCTCAAGAGCCTCCCCAATGCCAGCCTGGTCTCTATTCTCTAGGAGCATAAACTTCAGAGGCACAAAGACAGGACTGACACATAAAGTTGTACAGGCTGTTACTACACAAAAGCACCTACCTGACTGAAGGGGCAAGTTGGGGACTGAAATCTAGCCCACACTCCAATTGCTAAGCCACGCACTCTGGAACGAGGACGTATCCACCCAGAAGGGCCATCTTTTAAAAATTTGCACAAAGAAGCTCTTGTGTGGGTCAGCAATGGCCCTAAACAGAGACGAGTTCAAATCCCAGCTCTCATTTACTCTGTGATCTTGGGCAAGTTCCTCAACCTCTCTGATCCTTATCGTTATAAAACATGGCTATTAATACCTTCCTAGGAGATAAGGTAAGGAAAGCACCTGATATCCTATTACTTATTACACTATAACACTATAATATTAGTTCTCTTCCCACCGAAGTCTCACCCTTCCTACCCTTCCCCATACCCTAAACCTACACACCCACACACCCAGCCAAGCTTGGAATGTTCTGAAGAACGTGCATAAGACTATCCAGGGGAAACTCCAATACCAAACCCAAACCCCATAACATTTCCCAGCATCCACAGCATCCCTTCCTGGAACAGTAGGATTCACACCCTCCCTCCATGCCTACGCATAACATCCTGCACGTTGCCCAAGCATCAGCTCTGCCCAGTCCAGAGGGAAATCTGAGGCCCACAGAAGGGAAGCAGGAGCTCCCCCAGCACTGCATCCTGGGGAATCCCATATCGAAGTTCAAGCTCCTGGGCTCCCCAAGCCAGGACCAGGCCTGGACAAGGGAGTGCCCACTCTGTGCTGGGCTATTATGGGGGAGCCATCAAGGAAGACTGACAATGGCACTAGTGGAGGCTGTGATCTGTCCCTCTCTTCAAGCAGGAACACAGAGAGTGCCCCACATCTCTCATGAGCTCTACCTGCCAAGGCTCTAGGTTAGGTCATCTACTGGGGCAACCCACCACACCTATTCACCCAGAGGGCCAGGCCCCAGAATAGAGCCCAGGAATCCTGCCATCATCCCTGGATGCCAACCCCTCCAGCATCACTCATTCATCCATGTGCACTGTGCTAATGCTGGGAAATGGCCGTGAACAAGAAAGCTCAGACATCAAAAGATGCCCCTAAAATGGGTTTCCAAACACTTGCTGTTAGAGTAGGCAGAGGCTACCCTGGCAAGCCCGTTTCCCAACCCCTCACGCTGCAGAGGCCTGGTGATACATACCACCCAAGAAGCGTCCCTGGACACCTGCTTTTTTAGCCACAAGCTTTAGCATCCTGTCTGGAGACCGATCAAGAGATTTGGGGGGTGGGGCAGCAGCTAGGCTGCCTGGGCCCTCATGGCCGTGTTTATCCCGGGTGGATTTTTTTTAACCCAAAGGTTAAAGTGTTTCTATTTGAAACATCTATTTACATTCCAGAGTCCAAAAAAAAAAAAAAAAAACAAGGCAGCCAAGCTCCAGGCCTATATCTGTCCCCAGCCGCGTCACAGACACAGCATCAGAGCTGCGCAGGGGGGAACATTCTTAGCCCTCTTCCCGAGCCGCTGAGGTGACTCACGCCTCCCTCCTGCCAGCATGGACCATGCCACCGCTCAGGAGGCTAGGCAGTGTGTGTATGTTGGGGAGGGGGTGACAGGAGGGGGACAAGGATCTGGAAACAGGGATGGGGGATGGGGATTGTGGGGTTCCAGCCTGCAAGGATTATGGGGTCTAACTTGAAAGAAGATGAGAGAACAAGGTGAGGAGGAGCCTTCAGGACAACTGCCAGCTGCTGATGGAAGGCAAGGGACAGTGGGACAGGGAAGGATGGGTGGACTGATATGGCATCTGCTAAATGGGATAGAGCTGCCCCCAAGCTGATACTCCGCAGAGTTTGTCCTTTGCTTTCCAAGAGACTACCCTGACTCCTAGAGGTTTTGGGGTAGGGATGAGCAGTCTTTAGCAAGAGCTGCAGCCTCAACTAGACCAAGGCTAGACCAGCCCTAGATATTTACATCCAATCCAAGAGGACTGTGTAGGGACTCTGCGGGGCTGGTCCCCAGGATTATGCTCCTATCGTAGGAGACTACATGGGCATCCCTGCCCAGGAAGATGGCAGGCCTTGTTCCAAGAGTTTTCCAGATCTTCTCAAAACACTCATCCCAACACTTCCCAGTCCAGCTGCGACCTTACCTCCGGATGGTTTAAAGCCAAATCATAGCTCCCATCTTCCAGTTCAAAGTCTGAGACCCACACCCACGTATCCAGAGGCAAAGACTCCTCATACATACACACAGACACCCACACCCAAGCTACTGCCAGGAGGGGCCACGCGGGCATGGATCCAGCAGGCCCCTCCCTCGAGGAAGCATCTTGTGGTGCCGGACTGGTGGGGAGGCTGTGCCAGAAAGGCCTGATGCTGCCAACAGGTTCCTGGGAGGGAGTGGCCCAGCTCTGGGGAGCCTCACCCCTAGACAAGAGCCATAGAAGTCCCTGCTGAGAAGGTGGCAAGGCTCGGGGGTCCTCAAGTCCATAAGAAGACACCTCTTTGCCCTCATGAAATAGGAATAAATCAAGGCCTTGACCAGGTTTAGAGAGGTATGGGGGAGCTAAGGGCTAAGGCAGCAAAGGCTCCCAACATCCCAGCTGCCAGCCTCTGTCTAATTCTACCATAACTGCACAAGCCCTCTACCCAGGTGTCTGATTCCCAGGGGACTCCTGACTGGGAACTTGCAGAAATCACTGCATGGAACCCTCTGCCCCTGAGAACCCAGCCAGAGGAGCTGGGGCAGCCTTTATTCTTATGGCTACTTGGCAACGGCTTCTTCTCCTGCCCAGACCTGGGGGGCGGGTAGCCTGGAGGCATGTCACTAACATACTTCTTCCCCTCTGACCATCTAGGTGCCAACTAGGCCAGGATCCTCCAGCAATACACAGCCCCCAGCAGCTGATGCAGATCCTGCCGGGGGCCTAAGGGACTCGAAGAGACACAGCAGACACAAGGCAGGAAAACCCACCTCAGTGAGCATGACTTCCCTGACTGCTCATATTCTCCACACAAAGCCCCTCAGAAAGATCTAAGCAGGGCCCCATCTGAGCAAAGCTCAGAGCCAGATGCTCAGTCCTAGGAACAAGGCTGCCCAATGGCAGAGGGCAAGCAGGGACACCGAGGCACTTACCTGCCACAGGGAGGCCGTGTAGAGGGGTCCGAGGCAGGATTTCCAAGGATGGTTCCCGGCCTGACATCCCATCTGCTGAGAAACAGGATTCTGTCTCATAGATGGTCTGCAGCATCTCCACGAGCCCCTGAGCCTTGGGCACCAGCAGCATGCCAGGAAGGCGGCCGCCTGAGGCGGGAGTTGGCCAAAGGAAAGGTGGGCAGGCGGGGCCCTCACTGCTGAGGGGCTCCCTCAGGCCACTGCTCTGGGACCCGTGCTGTGGGGAGGTGCCTCATCCGGCCTGGGCACTCCTGGCAGCAGCGGGAGCCTGGAAGCACCGGAGCTGTAGGGCCAGTTCTCCCCTAAAGGGGCATCTGACCCCCAGCCAGTCTCTAGCTCCAGGAGCTGGAGGTATAGCTGAGCACTCTGGGGACAGGAAGGGGAGCTCAGCAGGCAGGCTCTCTGTGTTCCCTCCCAGCCTTGGGTGACAGCTCTGGGCCCGGCTCCCTGCTCCTCCTTCCCGAATGAGCCGCCGGCAGCTGGCAGGAGACTGAAATAGCAGTTGGGGGAGGGCCCTGTCTATAAATAGGTGGAGCATGCTCAGGGAGCAGCCGGCCCGCTGCCAGGAGCCGGGCCTGGCGGAGGCCCCATGGGGGGAGGCGCGTTCCACCCCAGGAGGAAGCGCCAGGCAGGGGGATGGGAACAGGGGAGGGCCTGCGCTCCGGGCCAAGGCCACAGAGCCCAGTGGCCAGAGGCTGGGCTGGGAAAGGGCACGGCCAGAGTACCCATGCGTCTGGGAGCAGCTCTGGTGCTGCTCATGGCAGGCGAGGAGCTGGAGACCAAAAACCAGATTTCACCTCTATCTTCCCTCTCGCCATCCAGAGCCAAGTAAAGGAACCGGAAGGGTCTGCCAGAGGGTGGCAGACAGACCACCTGGCCTATTCTTGCATCTTCCTTGGAGTCCTCCTAACAGCAGGATGGGAGTTTATTTAACCTCTGCCCTTCCTCAGATCTGGGAGGTGCCTCTCCACCCCCTCAACCAGCAGGGAGACCCCTGGAGCAGCAGCTAAATAGTAGCTCCCTCCTAGTGGGGTGTTACCTCCAGAGACTGCTCAGCTTCCTTCCAGGGGGCAAGAGACTCTTCCTGGATAGACCTTGCCCCTGCCCAGGGAAGGGGATCAGGGAGCACCTGCCCATTCTCAGAGCACAGGTAGCTCTTCTCGGGCCATGTGCCAGGTGCAATGCTAACGACAACACGAACATCACCTCATTTATGCTGCATAGTGACCACAGGAGAGAGGTACAGATAGGGAAACCAAGGCACAGAGAGATGAAGTCACTCACCCTAGGTTATACAGCTGTTTAAATGGTAAGGCTGGGCTGTCTGAGTTCTAATCACCACAAGGGAGTACGTGAAGTTGCCCCAGGGTTTCCATTAACGGCTACGATGACCCCCGGTACTCAGGTAAGAAAACACTTGAAGCTGGAGCTTCTGTAAGTAGAGTCAAGAGGCTGCCAGCATCTAGCCTTCCCCAGCAGCTGTAAGCCTGGCAGACCAGCCCCTGCTCCTGGGGCCCTGCTGGGACCTAGGGTTGGTGCCCCACAAGGACTGGTGATACCCACCTACCCTTCACACTGTTGGCCCGTCCCTTCTCCTCAGGTTGAAATCTCCCACTGATACAGAGATTCTACTTGGCCCCTTGACCTCACTGAAGCCTTTTAATAGTCTGGTTATTCCTGAGTCTGTGTACCCCTCCCCCCTCTGATGTCACAGTTGCTATTTTGGAGCCCCCTCTTGGCCCCTTCTTGCCCCCAACTCCAGGCATGGAGCCAGGGACACCTGTCCTCTCCCTGGACTGGATGACCTCACCCTCTCGTCAGGAGCCCGGGAGGAGCTGGCCAACCAAGGACACAGTGGCTGTGGCTCCTGAAGCCCATCTTCCCAGTTGGCTTATGCCAGCCAGGGACGACAAAGGTGCCTCCCGCCCTCAAGCAGAAGAGCACATCAGACAGGGGAGGTGGCAGAGGTGGGCTTCCCCAGGCCGTAGACTGGCTTACAAGATGTATATTTGGGGGAAGAAGGGAACTGGACCTAAACAAAGATTTGGAGCCTCAGCTTTTGGGCCAGAGCAGACTCTAGAAAAATGATGGAGCACTATCCATCCAGTGGCCTGGAGTTGGTGGACACTTCAGGGTAAGTCTGGGGACCTCCTTCAACACCCTCCACCCCAACCTCATTCTGGCCAACCAGGCTCTCTCAAAAGGAAGGGAAGGGAAGACCAAGGTCTCTTCAGTGGGGTGATGGACAGCAGACTCAAAGGAGCCCAGAAAGCGGGGCAGCAGCCCCTCCCAGCCCAGGACTCCACCCGTCCCAGCTGAGAGCAACCAGAAGGGCTGGCTAGCCCTGTTTTGGTTCTCTCTGCCTGCCCCAGGCACAGGAGAGTATGGCAGGGGAACCCTGTTTTGGAGGAGAGGAAGTCATTAGTTAGAATTACTCAAAACAGACTCCCAGACCCCAGAGTGGCCAGAAGCCCAAGGAAAGATAACTCTCTGATTAGAAAAGCTGGGAGCACCCAGAAGACTGGGCACCCAGAAGTGGCCAGAGGCAGGGGCTTGGGGCAGTTTCCAGCACTGCTACAATTTCCAATGACAGCACGAAGTGGGAAGCGAAGTGTCAGACACAGCTAAACAATCCTCAGTGCAGGTTCCAGAATCCTCTAAGGGAAAAAGAGAAGAGGTCTAGAGTGGGAGAAAGTGTCTTTTTTAACTTCTGAGATTCAACTGATGAAACAAGATCTTCCTAACATCTAACCTCAATCCTTCATGCTTTACAGCCTTTCTCCTCATAGTTCATACCTCTTCTCCATCCCCACCCATCCAGTGCTCCCTTATGTCATCCCACAAACCTTACAGAACACCCACCAAACATGGGGTACATGAGCTTCATTCTAAGCCAGCACCCCTCTAAACCACAATGACCTCGTTCCATCTCTTGAAGGATGGGCTCAGGCCTCCTAACCCTCTATATCTAGAGGAGAGAAACCCAATGCTGGCTCCTTGGGCTTCTCCAGGATCCCATTTTCTGGGCCCAAAGGGCTGAACTGGGGCCTGACCAAAAGGAAGAAAGCATTTGCTTTGTGCACAGTACAGAAGTCACGGGTTAGCCCAGGAGCACTGCAAACGGACTGTAGGGTGCCACCTTCCCTGGAGCCCCAGAGACATCAGGCCTGCCTGCCCTTCAGTTCTCTCCTGTCCTTTGAACTCAGTCATGCTGGAGCCCATCAGTATCACCTGGGAGCTGCCACGTGCCAGGTTCCATGCTAGGTGCTGGCTGAACCCTCTCATTTGAAACCAAGTCCAGGAAAAATGTGAACACCTACTTTGGCAACCTTTGCATCCCCTCGGGGTTGACCCTGCCGCTTCCCACCATCCCATCCCTTTGTAAGGATGGAACAGACAAGGAAGAGGAGGTAGAGCAGACCCTAATCTACAGTGAGCACAGAGGTGCTCCAGGTAGCACCTAAGTGGAGAAGGGACACCAGGAGTCCATTTCCCAGACCCCCACCCCATGCTGGCACTGACCCACTTTCTCCATCTCAAGACTGGCTGCCCGCTTTTCCCAGGGGCTCAGAGGTAGAGCCTGAGCCCAAGGCTGGGAGGCAGGACGCCGAGGTTCCTGACTCCACCCCACACCCATGCCCCAGTTTCTCTGGTCACCCAGAAGGGAGGGGGCAGCTGCTCTTCCTCCCTCCTGGGAATGGGAAGGAGAAAGTTTAGAGTGTGCTGGGAGGTGCTGGGTAGGCAGGTATTGTCATGAAGCTTGTCTCCCTCCCACGCTGGGGATAAAGAACCTGGTTGTCTCCTCCTGGTGCCCTGTCGCCATCTAGACTGGCTCAAACAGCAGGCCTCCCTTTTGTCCTCTGGATAATGGCATAGAGGACAGGGCACTGACCAGAGCAGGCCTAAGTCCTAGGTCCCAGGGTAGCTCTTTCAACCTGGTCGGGCCAACCCCAGGCAGGGGACAGAATCTGCCAGTCCTTCAATCCCACTGAGGGGAAAAGAAGTGATCAGTTCCAGAAAAATAAAGAAAACCTAACTCTTCAAGCACCCTTTGCCTGGAAATTGAGACAAAAGGGAACGGCCTCTTCAGGGAAGCCCCATCACTGGCTTCTGCCTGAACCTAAGATACAAAAGAGGCAAATCAGCTCAAATGCTGGCCTTTAGCTCAGCCTAGAGGTAAGCTGATCAGCTCCCAAGGAGGAAGGGTGAGCCCCAGAAATAAATTGCTCTGAGTCTCTGCCTGCCGTCTTTCACCCAAAACACGCTTTTTTACTAACTTGTTTGTTGAGGACAAGAATGGACCACCTTCTGTTTTCCTTCTGTTTCCCCACAGAGCAAGCTCAGGGTCTTGCATGTTGGGATACTCAGCAAGAACTTGTCAAATTGGAAAGCGCCTGTGCGGACTGAAATTGAGAGGAACCCAGTAACAGTACTACTACTCTGAGCCCTAAAGAAAGAGTGAACTTTCAGGCATTCTAGAGTGGGTGGGAGGTGCTCAGGGGCCGGGGCACCCAGTCCCTGGCGACTAACCATTCTCATTGTTTCCATCTCTCTCTCCAGCCCCGTGCCCCCATGCTCTTTCCTGGGCATTACTGTGGGATGTCCACAGGGGAAGTGGATACCTGCGTGCTCTAGCTACAATTCGTATTTTCACTTTACTTCCACGGAGTCCAAAGGCACATGGCATCCAGGCTTCTGCCTGGAGCTAGGCATCTGTAGCCCCAGCCCAGATGCCACTCTAAACTCGTGGAATAGCAGATGCTGGGCCCCTCAAAGAAGACAAGCTGTGTGGAGGCGGCTGTCCCCCTTAGCAGTTCTAACTCCACAAGTGGGAGAGCCAGTCCTGGAGCCCTAGGAAAACTCAGTGGGAAGGACCTCAGGGGGGTGTCCCCAAGCAATGACACCAGTTCTGAGGCCTCACCACCATCCTGAAATGAGGTCTCCAATCTCTGGCCCCCTTCTTCTTTCCTCCCTTCCCAAACACGAGAAGAGAGCATCTCCCCCTACTGGGGGGAGCTGGAAAGCCGGCCAGGAGGCACAGTAAACTCTACGGGCCCCGCTCAGGAGACCTCCCTGGCCGCGCTCCGCAGGTTCCCAGGCTGCCTGCCTCCTTTGCTGGTGGACGCCTTCAGTTACTACCACTCTCCTACCAGCCCTGTCAGAAGTAGCTGCAACGGGAACTGGGACTATCAGCATCTGAAAAGGCAACCCAGGTTGCCTAAAATATCTGAGGTTATTTTAGCCTTTTACTTAAAAGAATAAACCCCCAATGTCTTTTGCCCAAGCCACCAACAAATGCCTCTGGGTGGCTTCTGTTCTGTTGGCCCTAGGTTAGACCCTAGGTCCCAGGTTAGAGCCCAGGCACCATGTGGCTGTGGACAGGTTGGCACAGCAGCTCAGAGGAAAGGAGCAGTTGGCACTACTGCCAGGTGTAAGCAACCCTGCTAGGGCAGTGTCCAGCTGAGACAGACAAGGGACTGATGAGAACCCACCAGGCCTCTCCTCTCCCTTCACCAGCCCCGTCTCAGAAGAGGAAGCAGAAAGTTGGAGCGTGACAGCCCACCATCCAGCACCAGAGTCACACAGACCTCTCCATGTCTAACACCTGGCATAGCCCCTACAGGCTGAATGAAGGCAAAGGCAGAGGTGGGAGGATCTGAAAGCAAAACACAAGCCCTGCAGGAGGGGGCTCATCAGGCAGAGCTGACTCAGTGAGTCTCAGGAGCCCAGCCTGCTCCGGCTGGTACTCTACTCTGCCCGAAGCCTATGCCTTAGGAATGTCATTCTGGAAAGGGAAAGGAGAAGGGGTGCAGCCTTGACCATTGTGAATGGCACAAAGCCAAACAATCCCACCAGCTTCCAACTTCCGAGTCTGCTGGACCCCCAGGACCCTGGTCAGGGCCTCTCCCACATATTGACAGCACTGAGGCCCTGTAACAACAGAAAGCATCGAGTCTAGCATACTGATGAGGAGAAGGAGACGGGAGGGGGCCTGGACTCCTCCCTGATACTGCTTCTAGCCCTCCTACAAATAGGTTTTCATCTCTAGGCCCTAGTTTCTCTACCTCTAAAAGAAGGAAAAATATCCCTCCACCCCTACAGAAAAAGATGTGGGGGGTGGGGGGTTAAAGTTGAGCAAGATGGACTCTGACCCTTTAATACTGTGCAGAAGGAGACAGCCAAGGAAAGAAGGCAGTTATTACTCTGACCACACTGACCCATGACCCTTCTGTGAAAGTCCTGAGGGTCCAGCTCAAGCCACTTGGACACATCCTCATGGGCATACACCCAGACCCACCCACACACAAAGTTGCCTGGAGTCCCAACCAGAGACTATTTCTGGCAACACAAGGCAGGCTCCTAGGAGCAGAGAAGAATAGGAAATCTCAGAGTCAAAGACCGCAAATTAGGAATCCACGATGTCCAGGGAATAATAAGAGAATGGGTAGTACGCCTAACTTAAAAAAGAGAGCCAAGACTCCACCAACATGTTGCTGCACCTCTACCCCAATACCGCACACCCCAACACAGGCCAAGGCCAAAGGCCCTGAAAACCTCCACTAAGAGAAGTGTATGGAACACAGAACAATACTCCACCAGGGAGAGAGCTATCACCACAAAAAGGACGCTACACATCCAGCTATTGTAAGGGACTTCTTCCAACAGCATCCTCTACTCATCCATACTCAGGGATCCACACCCCCATCCCAGTCCTGAATGTCTCGGTGAATGAACAGGGCAGGGCAGAGATGGAACTGAAGGCCCACGAGTTGAGAGGGCAGGCATGGGGACAGAGTTGGACCCACGCCCTCCCAAGGCCAGGCCAGACTATCAACCCATCGATTCCCAGGTGTACACCATGATCAGTAACTTCAGGTTCACTTCTGTCATTTACTCTCAATACTTCTCCACTCCTGGTTCCCCTGAAGCTCAGACCCTGAAATTTAGATGGCCTGGGATGGAAACCCACACAATCCACTGCAGCCAAAGCCACCCAGGGTGCCCTTCTCCAGCCTCCCAGCTCTTACCCGACTCGGTAGGAGAGTTCATGCCGGCTCTGGGCCCGCAGGAAGCTGGCGTTGGGGGCTGGGACGGGAGGGGGTGGAGCTGCGATGATGTCAAGAGAGACAGACGATAACAGACAGACGGACGGGACAGGAGCCCGGGGCCGCTGTGCCTCTAATGCCCATCCGAGGCCATCCTTCGGGGCGAGGCAGTCAGGCACTCAAAACGGCATCCCTGGGGAGAGATGGAGCAGGGTTAGAGGCCCCCAACTCAGGAATCTGAGAGTTGAAGGAGACCTCTGAGTTCGTCAGTTTATACCTGGGGAAGAGGAGTGACACCTGCCCATGGACACAGAGGGAATCAGCAGAACTGAACCAAACCCTGGTTTCTCCTTTCTCTAACTAGTAAAGCTGCCAGCACTCAAGGGAAGGGAAATGACTTCAGGAGTCATACTTGAAAAAACTCCTTTTCAAGCGACAGTGCCACTGCCAGGTGAAGAGACCTTATAGACTCCCAAGGGTGCCCGATGCCGGACTTGGTGTGCATGAAGGAGAAAGTGCAGGGAGGCTTTTGAACTCTGTCCATGGCAGTGGGGAGATACAGGCCAGACCTAGAGTCCCTGGCCTAAGTTAAGGGAGAAACTGGTATCCCAGCCCCAGCAACCTGAGGTAAAACTTTCAAGTGAGTGTCATCTCCTCCATATTCTCTGCTCCTTGTGCTGCCCAACTCTGAAATGTGATGTACTTCTGTCTTGGTCTCCCCTATTTAATGAGTCAGGGAAGGAAGGTAACCACTCCCCTTCTACCCATAACCCATGCTGTTCTCAGGAATTGAGACAGGCAAAGACGTTCAACCCACATGCAGTGCCCCCCATGGACTGGGGTCCAGGGCCCAAGCCCCAGGCTTTGTGTGTGTTGTACCAGTTGTGCCCCTTGCAAGGTCTAAAATCCAACCTGTGCTCTGCCTGCCAAGTTATGGGTTTCCCAGACTAAGTCCACCCAGGGGGAAAAAAAAAAAAAGCTTTTATCCATTTGTACAAAGGCACCAAAAGGCCCAGCAGGGGACGTGGAGGATGTCCTAGTATTAAAGAACCATGAGTTTGTCAACCTGTCCTCACTCCTGCAGCCCGAGCTAGTCTACAAGCCTCAGACGCTACGCACGCACCCACCTGGGCCCATCCCTAAACAGCCCACAATCCACCCCAGACATGATCTCATTCATTTTCTTCCAGATGAAGGCAAGCCCTCTAATACCCAGTGAAAGCAAGATACCAAGAGGCTATCAGAAGAAGCTGAGAGGAACTAGATGTTTAAGCCCTAACTCTGCTTCCCCAGCCAGGAACCAGCAATCAGCTGGCCCCTAGACAGCCCCACCTCCTGGAGGATAAAGTCTCAGTAAGCCTTGCATTCTCATCAAGGATTCCCAGGGGTGGGGTCCACAAGGAGCCGAGTAGCCTGGGAGTCAGCCATGGCAGGGACACAAGAACACACGCATGCACGTGCACACACACGCACACACACACATGGAAGACCTCAAGTCTCCCTAGGCCTACTCGCCCCTTGCTCTCACCCACAGGGTTTAGACTCTGTAGCTGGAGAAAGATGCACTCAGATTGGGGAGGTGGGAAGAGGCAGAGTGAAAGGGCTCCTGATGATGGGCACAGGCACAGGTGTGGGTCAAGGACAAAAGAGGTTGTACAGGGCTGAGGCCAAGCTCAGGAATGCAGCAGGTGGGGCTGTTGGTGCCCTGGCAGGGCACGCGTGGGCAGGCAACTCAGCCCGTGCCCACCCGAAGCTGGCGCCCAGTCCCGCTCACACCCTTTTCCGTGGGTTGGGGAACACAGCTTCAGAAATTCCCACGATTCCCAGCAGCCCAGTGGCCCAGCCCATCTCCCTAGTAAAAGGCATCTCCACAGCAGGGCACTCGGAAGGGGCAGAGTGTCAATGGTGCAAAAATTAAGTCAAGATCAGACCTGGGCCCCCATCATTCACACCCCCTGGGAAGACGACGAAGGGAGGGGCTCCTTGAACTCCAGTGGACTTGGGACTCCTCCCCACCCTGCAGGATGTGCAGCAGGACCCCTGGGCCATCTCAACCAGCAGAGAACGTCTGCCAACACCCCCATCAAGCCTTCCCAGTGAACAGGGGCCTTCCTGGGAAACACTGTTCACTGTCTGATCAGGATATAGATTCTTGTCTAGGGAGCGGCATGAAGGGAGAAAAGGCAGTTTGATGGTTAAAATCCGAGCTATTTGGTCCCTCCTCAGCCAGAGAAATGCACTACTAACTGCTGTTGTATGAGTGTCTTGGTCAGCAGTTGGGGACCAAGAGCAGTGTGGGTCCTGAATGTCCAAAGACTTGGATGGCAAACCAGTGAGCCGCCGCCAGGGTTCCTTGACATCATAAGTAGGCAGACCCCAGGGCCCTGTCCCTACCCCACCCCTGTCATTCTCTCTCAGTCAGACCCCTTTCCCACACCAAGATCTAAACCCACCTCACACCTCCAGCCAGGATGGCAGGGCAACAAAGAGGGAAGCACTGCACCTCACAAGCTCATGGCTAAACCATAGGAGGTAGGGCAAAAACCTTAGAACAACCTCCACCCCATTAATGAACAATTAAAACTCTGGCAGAGGGTAGGAGGAGAAGGGCAGACAAGTGAGGGAGATATGGAATAACGTAATGCCCCAAAGGCCACAAGTTACAGTGCTGAACTACAGGGATCTCGAACAGTTCCTTCGGAATTCCTGGGGAGTCAGATGTGTCTCCAAGGGTCTCTCTGGAACCTGGACTCCAGCATCACCTGGGAGCCAACACACTACTAGCCCTGGCCCTACTAGAAGCAGGCCCAAGTACTAAGCACTGTGACAGGGGCCCCCTCCTCAGGTCACAGTCAGCCAGCTGAGTTGTGTGAACCAAATCCTATGAACCTGAGATTGCCCACAATCTGAGATCTGCCACCAAAGGTTTCATCAAAAAGCTACAAACCGAAACATCCCATCCCAAGGCACAAAGGATATCTCATCTTGACCCCTACTGACTGTGGCCATGGGAGACCACTTTCCCCAGCTTCCAAGAGTTTCCATTGCCTTGTGCCTTCAACCAAGCTGGGCCACTAGAAGGCCAGGTTTATCAGAACCATGAGGGCAGCAGACTTGGAAGTCCAGGCCCCAAACTAAGAGAAGAGGGAGGGCAACCAGGAGAGAAAAAAAGGCACCAGGCTGACAAATTCATTTTTGCAATCGTCCCATTTCTGTTTGTCTGCTCAGACGCAGCTCTAGGCATCTGCACAAGCCAGATGGAGGAGGCTGCTATTTCTAGAAAAAGGGGGGAGGGGTTAGAGGGGAGGGAGGGAGGGAAGAGGCGGAGGCAGAGGGCAGAAGACAGGGTCTGTTTGCCCTAAAACCTCAGGCGGAATAATACCCCCTCCCCAGCACTACCAGACAGGGTCCCCATTCAAGAAAGGGCTGGGGCCAAGGCTGGGGTGAGGTGGGATGGGGGAGAAGAAAGGCAGAGAAAGTTTAATTAGCCAAAGTCAGCCACAGGCTACAATAGGCCCCCTCACGGGCTGCATCAGGTTTTCATTCATGAGCAAACGACAGTGCTCCAAAAACGCCAAGAACCGCCCCCCCTTGCAGTCTCTCCCCCACCACACCACCAACAGGAGTGCAGTCCTCTAGCAGGCTGGCTGAGCCTGATGCCGTGTTCCAGACATCCCTCCTCAAAGGGATGTGAGTAGGAAGAATTAATTATTAAAGAGCAGCTGGTACTTCGGCACCGACTGTACTCCCCCCAGCTCCTATAGCTGGTCCCCCTCCCCCCTTATGTAGAAACACAAACTACCTCCCCCATCCCCAGGCTAAGATGCCACCCCTAGGGAAGGAAAAACAAACCTTTGTCTCTTCAAGTGATACTGCTGCCCCGACTCCCTCCAAATTACAGAATCCAGCCACAGAGGATATGTTGGGGAGGAAGGGAAGGCTGGCACAGAACTAATATGTCCTCCATCCTGGCCCCAAAGTAACTTGCACGTGGTATCTGTCTCTCTGGCCCCTGGAAAGCATACATTTCCAGGACAGAGTAGATATAAGGGGGGTCCACCCCCGTTAACCCAGAGAGACCCCTGCCTGCCTTGTCAAGACATAGCCCAGATCTAAGTCCGAGCAAAGACCTAGCAAAGAGAAGATTTAAGAGCAAAAAGAAAACCAAGACCTCCCCAAGTTCTGTTTTAGGAGAGAGAGGAGGGAGGGAAGACTAGAATGAAGAAGTAGGCAGCCCCCAACATGGCTCACCCATCATCCCCAGCCCAGGCCAGCACAGCATCTCAGCAGCCAGCTTAGACTCAGGGTCCCTGGAGCCTGGGGCTCAGATTGAGGACCCACCCTGCCTACCTCCTCTGAACTGATAAGGCCCAGGGCATGACCCAGCTCCAGTCCTGCATAGTAGTCTGGTCAGGAGTCCCTCCCGCCAAGACTCCTGGATCTCCCATCCCCTGCTTCCTTTTGTTTCTATGCTCTGGCTCCATCCTCCCCTCCCAGCTGGACCCTGAATCCAATCACCACCATCACCAAAGCTAATTCCAGGCCCCAGAAGAACAGTGATCACAGTCAGAGTGGTGGGTCTCTTGAGCAGTCCCCACAAAAGCAACTGCAGCTGCTACCTTTCCTCTTTAGGAACACACCTCATCCCAGAAGGCCAACAGTGGGGGTATCAGGTGGTCACCTCCTCCCCCAAATGGGGCACCCCCACCTTTCTTTCTTCTCTCCCCAACAACCAGACTCCCAGATTAATTAATTACTTATCACCCAGCCAGTTCTCATCTTCCTCAGGGCCCCAGACAAGGGTGGGGTAGGGAAGCAGCCTCCCCCAAGTTAACAGACACAAGCAGTGTCCCCGCCTCCGTGAGATACAGACCCAGGATGAAAAACGGGGGGCATCCGCCCCAGACAAGAAGCAAGGAGCTTGCATCTCCGAGCTAGCTCGCGCTCTCTCTCTGGCTCAGGGTGTCAGACAGAAGAGGGTGGAAACAAACGCAGTAACGCCTCAAGGGGGAGGGGGTGAGAATAATGGGAGAGAGAACCAAGGTGGGCCCGCAGGTCCCCTCTTCACACACGGAAGTCAAGGACGCACCACCACGAATGCGTTCTCGGGGCTGTGTAGAAAGTGCTGCGGGGTGGGTGGCGCCCCTCACCTCAGAGTACCGAGAAAGGGGTGTCCAGCGAGGAGGGGTCTGCACGGAATCCGAGGGCAGGGCTCAAATCGCTCTGCAACGCGACATGCGCCACCCGGGAGGGGGCAAAGCAGACAGCCCCTGCCGGTGTCCAGCCATTTGGAGGTGCGGGTTGCGGGAAGACGGGCCACTCCCTTACCTGCAGGAAGGAGCCCCTGTATGGGAGGGGCGGGAGGGGTGCGCGCCGTAACCCCGAGCCCCGGCTCCCGCGCTGGCGAGGCTTCCGGGGGGCGCTGGCCCCACCAGGCGCTGGGCGAAAGGAGGGGGGGCGCGCGGGGCGCCCGCGGCCAGCGACGGCAGGAGCAGGGGGGGCGCCGCCTCGCGTCGCGGGGCCCGGCGGCTGTGGGGTCGGGGCGGGGGCGGCGCGCTCACCCCCTGCGGCTCGAGCTCCGGCTTCGCGGGCGGCGGCGGAGGCAGCGGCGGCGGCAGCAGCGGCAGCGCCTCCTCGACGGCTCCTCCATCTTTGCGGCGGCTCCTCGGGCTCCGCTCGCCGCCGCCACCAACAACAACATTCGGAGACGTCACTCCCGTCACGTGACCCGGCCCGGCGCTAAAAATAGACCCGGCCCCGCCCCTCCGCTCCGGCCGCCGCCGGCCCCGCCCCCTCCGTCTCGGCCCGCCCCGCGGGGCGGGGCCAGGCGCGCCACCGCGACAGCTTCTTAAAGGGCCCGTACTCTGCCCGCGGCCAGGCTGCGGACCGGGATAGAAGGCAAAGGGATCGGACCCAGGGGATGGTGCTAGGAGGAGCGCTGCGGGCAGCTGGGCTTGGCCTCTGGGGGTCAGCCTTTGGGACTCTCGGTTTTCCTCTCCGCGCTACCTCGACTTCCTTTTCAAACCGTGGATGGTGCAATCGTCGCCTGCCTAAGCTTCTCCCTAACACGCCCTCCCGTGGTGGGGGAGGGGAACTGGGGGACGGATTCTTGGGGATGGGTGGGCTACAGAGGCCCCAGCCAAGCTGTCAGGCCGGGAGGGTGGTTGGTTGAAAAAGGGCTCGAGCCTGAACTGCCCATATACCGCACCTATGCTAGGGAAAGAAAAGACTGGGAAAAGCCAGAGTATGGTGGTGACAGTCCAAGGCCTTCAAAATGAAGACTTCCGGTCCCTGACTTTGGTGCCATCCTCCTCTACAACTCCCCGTAGGACACAGTATGATGAAACCTAGACGATTTGTCAATAATCCAGTAATTCTACTAACAAAACCTTATTTTAAGGAAATAAACATTTATGTGTTTGACAATGAGTATAGAAGGAAAAGAGATTGTTTATAATGATGTGAAAAGTTGGGAAAAACAATACCCATCGGTAGGGGATTGGCAAAAAAACTAGGGCATATCTACTCAGTGAAATGCCATCTGGACATTAAAAATGATATATGTCTACACTGACCTGAAAAAATGCTTATGATATATTGTTTCCTTGAAGAGCAGAAATCAAACAAGTACTAAAGAATTGCTCCATTATGGTAAACAGTGACAAACTAGATCCATATGTCAGAGCATGTATTGTATGTACAGAAAAAGTACAGAAGAATATATACCAAAATACTTACTTTTGTTTTCTTCTTTACTTTTCCTGTATGTTTGAAGTTTTCCAACAATCATGTCTTACTTATCTAATCAGAAAAAGTAAATGACATACGTAAATGTTTCTGGAATAAATTATAAAAGTTCTTCCTACAAAATATCTCGTGAATTAGTTCCCTCTGACACATCCCCAGCCCCACCCCTTGTTTTAAGTCAACTCACCTCTCACCTGAGATACTATAGTTGCCTCCCCAATTAGTCCACTCCCTACCTCCATCCCAGCCTTCTCTCAAAACCAGAATGACCTTTTTTAGAACACGAATCTAATCGAGAGAGGGCTTAAAACCTTTCTAGTTTTGCTACCACCCATCTCCTCCACAACCTCCTCTCACTCACCCTTTTAAGTCTATGTCCTCTAAAGTTAGCATTGCCTGGGGAATGGATAGGACACCCAGTTCCCATGTGCCCTCATGCACCTCCAAACTCTCACCCAGAATTTCTCCTGGGGTGGAAATCCTCAGATCCATGGACAAGATTGCAGAGGCTCTGGCAGGCTCTGGCTAGAGTGGTCAAGCACAGTTCTGGTCTCCCGTGGAGCAATACTCAGGTGGCCTTGCTGGCCTTGAAAGAGTGCCTGAGGTGGAAACAGTCCAGTTCTGCCTAAATACAGCCCCGGGCAGAAAAATAATATACAACAAGGAAGAAATGAGCTGATAAACCCAAGTAATAAGCATTTACTAGATATCTATCAAAGGAAATATGCATTCTTTAAAGGTTTTATAATTACCAAGGGCAACTTGCACATAAGGCACCTTGTTCCTATTACATTCATCAAGAATTTATTGAGCATATTGAAAAGTTATGAAGCCAGCACAATACTAGGTACTGTGGGAACTGTAAAAAAAAAAAATTAGAGGACAGGACGGGAGGTGAGAAAACTTGGTTCCTACGATCAGCTCCATCCCAATATGCTGTTGGATGAGTCATTTCCCCTTTGGTCCCTGGTATGCTCATCTGGGAAACAGGACTTGGACTCCTATTCTCTGAAGTCCCTTTTAGTTCTGACACTGTGTATTCCAAATTGGATTTGATGGCAGATGTGATAGCATTCAGCATAGTTCTGACCTTCAAAGTCTAGGCTGGACCTTCATTACTTCAAGATGCTTTAAGATTCAATCCTGCCCTTAGGCATTATACAACATGCTCAAGAGCCAGAAAACAGTTTATTTCAGGGAAAACAATTCATGTGCCAAGGGCACAAAGCAAAGGCATGTAACTGAGGGCTGAGTTATGTAGAGTATAATGAAAATTACCCCCAGGATACCTGAGTTTGGCTAGGCCTCCCTGTGTGACCCTGGACAAGTCCCTTCCTCTCTCGGCCTTTGTTTTTTTACCTACAGGATGAGAGGCTTTCCATCTGGAGACAGTTTGAGATGATCCCACAAAGTGAAGTTGAGAAGGAAGGGCCGACAAACTGTTTCCCTTCCCTTCCCTCTCCCCGCTTTTCCCTTTCCCCCTTCTTCTCTGGGCTTAGAGTTAAAGAAAACTGGTTCCAAGCCAACATGCTTGACTGTTTGAGATGCTTAAAGGAAACTAGTTCCAAAGACACACTGAACTGTTTGAGATGTTTGGGGGAAGAAAAACAGAGAGATACCTGGGCAAGCTGTCATCCCTCTGGACTTCATTTTCCTCATATATAAAACAGTATAATTGGATGGATGACTTTTCAGGGTTTTTCTAGTTCTGTGAGCTAACAATTCTGGACTTGTAGCTCAAAAATAAAAAATAAAAATAAAAAACAAAGCAAGGAGGGCCTGACTGGAGGTGAGGGCTCAGTCATTCCTCACTTGAAAGCCTTACCGGGCCCTTGACACCTTCCATCTCTTCCCAGGCCTCCTAGCTCTTGCCTTCTTGGCCTAGAAATTAGGAGCAGGCCACTGTCTCAACAAAGGCCAAGCCTAGGGAAAGCCAACATTGTGGCTTCTAAAACAAGCTGTAAATTTGTTTAAAAATGAAGACTGTTCTGTGTTAAGCTACCACCGTTTGTCATGGTGCCCCACAAAATAAAATAAAATAAAATATATCTATCATCTGTCTATCAAGAGAGGGAAAGAGAAAGAGAGAGAGAGTGAGCAAGCATGCCACAGGGAAAGGCTGTCAGTCCCCTGATCAGTCTCACATCAACCAAGAGTCTCCCACAGCAGCCAGCTTCCCTGCTAAAGGACAGCAGGTGACCAGAAAGCCTGAGACAGAGGTGAGACCCTAGGACCAGGCTTCTCAGCTAAGCTTCACCAAAGGACAAGGAGTAGCTGACATGGAGCCTTTTTACTTTAACAGCAAAAAGAGCAGGAGGTCCAGGAGATGGCTGAAAAGGAAGCCTATCCTTTCTCCTACCTCCCTGCTGGGACCTGGAACTGAGGCCCAGGATTTCCTGGACTGTACATGGTTCCTGCCTCCCTGCTGAGGAGTCAAGGTCCCATGAACACAACAGCACAAGGACAGCTATGGCCAGTTATGTCCCACATGTCTACAGGTTCCTCCAGAGTATCTTCTCAAAGCAGAACATGCATGTCAGGGAAAAGACAGAGGGTGCAAATGTGCCTGCCCTCTAGAAGTTTATGATCCTGTGGAAATAACAGAGCTCCAAGAAGCAAGCTGAGCAATGAAGAAGGAGGGAGCCTGGGAGACACAAGCCAGCTCTGCGTAAAGAAGCTTAGGCAAATCATTTGCCTTCTCTGAGTCTCAGTTTCCCTTCTGTGATTGGAGGGATAGACTGTATGATTCTGGAAAGCCCTCTTGGCCCTGAGGTCATGAAACAATAGAGAATAAGACACAATGTACTACTGACATGGTATATAGAGAGGCATGGACTACAACTACAGAAAAACTGACCCAATTGTCTTTCCTCCAGCAAGTAGTCTTCATTTGACATACATTTTGTTCCCTTTCTTTGTAAACATTTATTGAGCAACTTCATTTTGCAAGGCCCTGTCACATATAGTATCGTCCTCACAACTCTATTAGGTAGATATTATGTACTCCATCTCATAGATAAGGAGATGGAGGCCCAGGAAGGTTAAGCAACCGGCAAGTGGCAGGGCCAGGGCAGAACCCAGGCTCTGTGGGTATAGTGCCAGATAGGTCTCCGCAGGTTTGAGAGGTCTCCCCAAAAGAAGCAGAAATAGCCATGTCTTCTTTCTCCTGGGAACTCCTTGAGGACCCAGGATACCCAGACAGGAAATTCTTAATTCATATGTCTGGAAGGCACATTCCATCATCCTTAAGTCATAGGATCTCTGGCACATACATGAGGACACAGCCTTCCCGGTAGACAGAGAAACAGAAAACAGACTTTACCTGCATCATTTCATTTCATCCTCCCAAACCCACAAGATGTATGTTGTGATTATTATTATTCCCACTTTTAAGATGAAGGACCTGAAGTTCAGCAGAATTAAGGAACTCGCCAAAAGCCAGGAACCTAGCAAGTAAAGAAGCAAGGATAACCCCAGGTTATGGGAACCCAAAGCCTGCTCCGTTTAACTACCAGATTCCATACCAATGACAAGGTAAAGACCTTGATTTGGACTGAGACTCAGCCACTTACAGCTGTGAACTTGGAAATTTACTTCATCTTTTAAAATCTGTTTCAACACCTATAAAAATGGACAATGACATTCCTTTTACAGTGTGGCTGGGGCAGACATGAAATACTTGTGTGAAGGGTTAGCATGGGGATGGCAAAAGGTAAACCCCACCCTCACCAACAAGCTTAGTGTTACCACTCCCTGATTCTGGACTAGCTGAAATGCTATTGGCCACTCCCACTCTCAGCAAGGTACACGGAAATGATCACTGCCCCCACTCTCTCTCACGTTGCTTTTTCTAGCTCCTGGGCTACCCATACCACTCTCCCAGGCTCCATAGACTTGATTGGGGGTGGAGGGTTCAAGCCCAGATGTCCATCCCCAAATCCGTTTCCCTGCCCCTGAGATCCTACAGGAGCAAGAACTCCAGACTAGAGTTGCCATAATTAGCAAATAAAAATACAGGATGCCCAGTTAAATTTGAATTTCAGATAAACAAGAAATAATTTTGTAGAGTACTTATATTAAGAGTTCGTGACTTTTAAATTTTATTTATTTTTATGCTTATATTAAAAAATTTTCCCTTATCTGAAATTTACATTTAAGTGGATGTCTGTATTTTGTCTGGCATCTCTACCCCTGGACCTCAAGGTCAGGTTGAAAGACTGACCCTAATGGTAGATGGCTAAACAAATGACTTTAGTTAAGAATTTTTAAACAACTTTAATTATAATTTTTATAGTATAAAATTTACCCATTTTGAGTGTACAATTCAACATTTTTTATTAACTTTATCAGGTTGTACAACCATCACATAATCTAATTTTAAAACATTTTATTACCCCACTAAAATGTCCATTTACAGCTAATTCTCGTTACTAACCCCACAAATGACTTTTAAAATATTTAATAAATTTTTTTTGCTGTAAAAGTCACAAATGTAGAAATTCTGGTGGTGGTGGGGATCAGAGAAGTACAAAGAAGAAAATAAAATCACTCCTAAATCGTAATCCAATGAGAACAATTGTTAATAATTGCATAGTTTTGCAGTCTTTTTTCCATCATTATATTTTCTCAAGAAAAACTACATTACACTGTACACAATATCTTACAAACTAATTTTTCATGAAAATATTCTAATGGCATCCAATTTTCTTCCACATCATTTTCAGTGGTTGTGTAGGATTCCATTGTGTTGTCGTACCACATTTTCTTTATTTAATTCCCTTTTGATGGACATTTGGGGTTGTTTTCAATTTTTCATCATTTAAAATAATATTGTGGTCTATGGCCATGCTACCCTGATTAAACCTGATCCTGTCTAATCTTGGAAGCTAAGCAGGGTTGGGCCTGGTTAGTACTTGGGTGGGAGAACAGGTAAGAAGACCAGGTGCTGTAGGCTTAGAGGATAAGGGTTTGTAAACTGACAAGGTCCTTGCAATCTGTGAGGTCAACCTAGGGTTGCCTCACCTTAATAAAGAAAATAATAATAATAATAATGTTGTGATACAAATTCTTATAGCTAAATCATTGCATACATCAATTATTATTTTCTTAGGATAAATTCTTAGAAGTGGAGCTGTTTTGTCAAAGGGTGCACACATTTTTAAAGCTTTTGATGGTATTTTCTGACCCCATAAGGGACACCACTTCGGGACCCAGTTGTCTAAGTCTGAATCTTCAGGCAAGGTTCTGTCCAAGAGAAGAAGGTTGATTGATGGGGAGTAGTGAGGTACAGGTTACTGGGGACAGGTGAAGAAATACAGAAGAGAAAAGCTACCAGGCTCTGAAGAATGTCAGGTACTAGGGAGACACTCTGAGGGACTTTCCTGGAAAGCAGGGGATACTCATGCCCCCTCCCCACCCCCTCCTCACCACCAGCCACAAGTGCTCCAGACAGCAGCTTCAGCAACTCTTTCCCTGCTGCCCCATGTTTGTCTTGATGCTCTTCAAAGCAAGCTGAATGCCCCCTCCAGAGATCCAGCCAGCTGCAGCCAGCCCTGAGCCCCACCCCCGTCCACTCCACAGCCCTGAGTGGGTCAACCTTGCTTCCAAAGGCAGACCCACCAGGGGTCCAGCCTCCCTGTACCCACCCCCAGCCTTGGAGGAAGACCAGCTCTGAGAGGCTCAGGGTGGTGGGGGCTAGATTGGGGGCGTGGATCATGAGATGACTCACATGCCACAAGAGGGGAGAAAGGGACTGAAAGATGAATGGATGGCAAACCGGAGGGAGGGGCTGAGGAGAATGAGCTTTGGTGCCTTGATTCGCCTGTGTCAGTTTCTTCAACATCTGCAGTGCGTGGGGATGAGGGATCCCACTGGGGAGGGGGGAGGGGAGGGATGGGCGCTGGCTGACGTTTGCTTCCTGCCTGCTCCGTCGGCCCCAGCAGTTCATGAATGACTCACCTTATTGTCAGTCTGATTCACTGCTCGCCTGGGGACCTGGGTTGGGGGAGGTTGCAGCAGCCCCCTCTTTTACGTCTCACACCTCACACGCGGCCGCACACATGCGGATACACACACGCGCGCACGCACAGGAGGGTCCATTTATCCTGTTATGAGGGAGGGGTATACACACCACTGGTCTATAGAGAACAAGGTTGAGAGGTTTTTGTGTATAGTCTACCCATGGCTATTTACATTCAAATTAATTAACATTAAGTAAAACTTTGCCCCTCAGTCTTGGCCACATTACATTCAAGTGCTCAATAGCCACATGTAGCCATTGGTTGTTCTATTGAACAGTATAGATAACAAATATTTCCATCAACACAGAAAGTTCTATCCCACAGAGCTGGTCTACACAGCCTTCACACGCACAAAGCCACACAAACAGACCAGCTCTTCCCCCAGCATACACTTATACCCTGCCTTCATATGCAGTACAAAACTCACATTTCACTCCACACACATTCCACACTCACCGTATAATACCCACCTGCAGCACAACCACGCAATACTCTCACTATGTGTGCGTACTTCAGTATATGCCGCTGTCCATACCAAGGTGAAGGTCAATAGAAACACAGAAATACACACGTTAGTACACCGATTTGCATACAACTGTTTATATGACAAAAATACAAATTAGGGCAAAATGCATTTGCAAATATGCCGAAATAAATACAAACTGAAGCCATGTCGTTGCCCTGAAGGAGTTCAAGGTCTAGCAAGGAAGTGTGAGGAGAAACCTGAAGACATTACGGGACATACAAGAGACCCAAGCTATAGTGGAGGTAGGCTGCAAATGCAGGGAGGGAATCAAGGATAAAGAAAACTGAGTCCACCTGAGACAGTTAAGGAATTCTTAGAGGAGGCAGCCTGTGACCGTAGGCAGGAAGAATGAGAGAGATGGAGAGGAATTAGTATTGACTAGGAAGTTGGTTGAGGATGAGGAAGGGTGGGGAAGCAGATACCAGGGCATCGCAGGCCCTGGGGATTTTATATGTTATCCTCTGCTGATCAGAAGTGATTGAAAAATTATTACAGTGGAAAGATAGTATCAATTTGCATGTCAGAAAGAATGAACAGAGGGAGGAGAGCCTGGATTAGGGAGACCACGTAGAAGGCTACTGTAACAGTCGAGGCAGGAAACAGTAAGGCCTGATGTAGAGTGTAAGGTATCTGGACAAAATGAGAGATGGAGGGTATTGGGGGGCGAGGGAGAGTTAGGGTATATCTTGGTCCTAGAAAAAGCAAGGCAACAGACTTCTGACTCATGAAAATGTAGTGAAAGCCATGGATTCTCTCTCAGAACAAGGCATATGTGCATAGGCACACAATGTTTTACACACAGTTACAGGGTACTTATATTTCCTGAAGCCCCAGGTTAAGAACCCACGTCCTTAGAATTAAAAGAGGCAGAACAATACAGTGGTTAAGTATGTAGATGCTAGAGCCAGACTGCCTGGTTCATCATCTCAGCTCCACCACCTATTAGCTACATGAGCTTGGGCAAGACATTGATCCTTTCCTCCTGCATAAAACAAAAGTCATCCTAGCGCCTGTATTAAGGCTTATTACAATGATCAAGTGAGTTGATACATGTAAAGTGCCCAAAACCTTGCCTGGAATACAGAAAGCACTCAGGAAGTACAGGCTCTTATTATTCTAGGTTAAATCACAGTGCTATTGAGACCCATCGTTATACTCACTCCACTTTGTACCCCACTTCACAGCTGAGGATCTGGTCCTCCTGTCCAAGTCCCAGCACCCACTATTCCCTTTGCCTGAACCCACCCTTTCCTTTTTCACCCAAGTCTTCACATTCTCAAGCCTTATTATTAGAGTTAAGCCCACTAACCTCTCTTCTAAGATGGGGGAGAGTACCTGGGCCCCATCACCATGGCGACCTGGTTCTTGTCTTTACCTTAGATGACAGTGTTAGGAAGGAGAAGACATTTGATTTGGGGAAAAGCCTTCAGCATGGAGGTGCTTCCCAATTCCAAAATCACAGACAACCTCCGTACTTCCTGCCAGCCCCTTTCTAAAATGTCCCAAGTCTACATTTTCCATTTGCTCCAGCCATTGCCCCAACCCCAGTCCAGGTTTTAACAGACAGTAGGAGCAGCAGATACCAAGTTCATTTAACTAGAAAGGTGATGGGAGAGAAAGTATAGATCCACCAGTGAGTGACTGTGAGCCCTTGAGGGGAGTCCGTTCCCCAAAAGGGCCTTGGTTTCCTAATCTGTAAGTAACCTCTGGCTCACTCTTCATGGGATTTTTGTGAAAACAAAATGAGCTATTGGCTAAAATTGGAAGCTGCAGACCACAGTGTAGATGGAAGTTGTTTTTATTCCTCTTGGCCTTTTGGGCTCTATGATATCCTCTCCGCCAGAGCCCTATTCCTGGGTCCCCAGGACTATCCACAGCGGGGCAGGATGAACTGCAACTGGGACTCCTGTGAGGCGAGGAGGCCTGTAAATGGGAGGTTGGGATTTCTTCTCCCAGCTCAGAAGCATGGAGGCATTGAGGGAATTCCTAACTTGGATAAAAATTCAGAATCCAAGTTCCCTTGCCATTGCCATCTAGCCTCTGACATACAACAGGTAAACTAGTCCACATGGAAGCCATAGGGTGTCAAGAGGTGAGACCAGGTCAGGCCAGGCCACTCTGGCCACTCTAGCTCAGACCAGATGGTTAAGAATTCAAGTCAGTGACCTTCCTCCTGCCTTTTGAATTCTCAACACTACGCAGCCCTGTCATTCTGACTAGCCCTGTAGTGACAAGCAAGAAAAGAAACTGAGGTAGCAGGCTTTAGTGACAAAAGCTGGCATTCTCAGGTCACTAGGCCTGTGCATATTTCTCTACACAATTCTCCTGGGCTCTATCTTTTGATCTGTGTCTCCCTGACTTGTTTGTGAACTTGAGGGCACAAGGAGTCATTCATTTCTCTGTCACCAGTATCAAGTAAAGTGACTGATACAAGCTAGCTGTTGTGTCATTCAATAAGTCTATTGTGCATTGTGCTAAGTGCTAGGGATACAAAGTTGAGCAAGCCAGACAGGTCCCTGCCCTCAGGGAATTCATATTCTAGTGAGAAAGATAAACAATAAAGATGTAAATCATGACAATTATAAATTATGGAAAGCGCGGAGAAGGAAATAGTGTTGTGGTTGGGGGGACAGCTACTACTTGATAGAATGGGTGACAGGGAAGATCTGAGATCTAAACTGAAACAGGAAGGATGAAAAGAGCCAAACTGTGAACATCTTTGCTTAATAAATATGTGTTCCAAGGATGGAGGGATGGAGGGAGGGAGGGAGGGAGGGAGGGAGGGAGGGATGGATGGATGGATGGATGGATGGATGAACAGAGAGACAAATCAGCAGGGTGGGCTCTGGTGTGAATGAGAGTCACACTCAAATACCCAACCCTTAGTGTGCTTAACACAAGAGAGGCGAGCGGGCAGGACTGGCCGCAAAGGGCCCATCCATCATCTTCATCCTTGCTCTCACCTGGATGCGTGTGGCACCACCCAGTCGGCCCTAGGGGCCGCTGGGGGGCGCCCGAGAGCCCATCCGCTTCCCTTTAAGGCCGGGGCGAAAGTCCGGCTCCTGAGCGTACCTTTGTGTCGGAGGGAGAGAAACGGGCCCGCCCCTTTAAGAGGGCGGAGACGCAGCCGTGGCGCCGGCTTCGAACGCGACCGCGGGCGCCGGCCGTCCGCTCCCCGGGGCCGCCCCTGAGCCGCCGCCTGGGCTGCCGAAGCCCCTCGGACCTCGCCCCGGAGCCGGCGTCGCCCGAGCTCCGACCCGCCCGCGGGCCACGCCCGAGGCCCCGGCCACCTCTGGAGCGCGGGCCTGGCCGGCCGAGCCCGGCCGCCATCGCCATGGTAATAGCGCGCCCCGGGCCGCCGGGCCTCCCCGCCCCCGGCCCCGGCCCTCGGGGTGCCCCCCCGTCGCTCGTGCGAGCTGCAGGGCCGAGTCAGGGTTCCGGTGAGAGTTTGGTGAGGCGGGAGAGCTGGGCTCGAGTCTGCGCCGGCCTGGACGCGCCGGGAGACCCGGGAGGGCTCTCTGCACCCACCTCCCGCTGGGGCTCAGCTTCCTTCCGGGTGCCCTGCTGCCTCGGACGAAAGAATTGCGGATTGGGGCATCCCATCCTCCTGGGACCCTGGCTTTTAGGCATGGGATTAAGTAGGAGGAAACTACCGTCTTGGCTTTAGAAACGAGGCCACTGTGCTGGACACGCTTGGATTTATGATCATATCTTATGTTTGACGAAGGTTTCTCAGGCCAAACCTTTGGGATATTGCAAAATCCTTAGGCCCATGTGCAGAGGGCTGAATGTGAAGAAGCACCCATGTTCCCTTTGGCAGCCTTCCCTTTGCTTCCTCCCCCCTCTTCCAAGATGAATGTAGGTGGACCTGAGTGGATTATTGTACAAGAAAGGATTCAATCATCTAAGTCTTTAAGTAAATACCATCTCTTTTCTCATCCTTTATTCCTCCCCCAACACTAGCAAAAAAAAAAAAAAAAAAAAACAGTACACCTGATGGTCTTGTTAGAATTGGGAAGAAGCAGAATGAGGACAGAATGTACTTGCAAACGGTATTTCTCCAACCTCAATTGCTTTGTTTTCCTTTCAGGCATGCAGTTTGCAGAAGCTATTTGCTGTGGAAGAGGAGTTTGAAGATGAGGTAAGGAAGTGTTGGTGATCAGAGGTCTTAAGATGTAAACACCCAGGCCCGGAACATTTTGGAGCAGCTTGCCCCAGTCTCCTTTCACTTAGTATATACATCTTTTTTGTCTGTGAGAGGCTGAGAAATGATGAGAAATGCAAACAACCTACTTAACTGTCTTAGAAACAAATAAAAAATCAGAGAGACAAACTGCCTGATTGTTATACCTTTAAATCATAAGGGCCCTTGTCTGGAAGCTGTGTAGTGTGGATGATTTGATTCTCCTTCTTGATGACATACTTGAGGTGGGAAGAAAGTTTATGGAGAGCCAGAGGCAGCATAGTTAATGGATGGCAGGACGCCTGTGGTCACCAGCTGGTTCCGTGAGCCTGGGCAAATTACTTTATTCTCTGGCCTTCTGCAGTATGAGGTGCATTCTTCTGCTTCCAATGCTCTCCTTTTCCTTCTCCTCAGAAGATGAGGGGTTAGACTAGGTTTGAAGCTGGCACATTAGAATCACCGCTGTCAAGGCCCTATCACATACCAATTAGAAATTCAGGAGGTAAACTCAGGCAGGGGTATTTCTAACCTCTGGGGGCAGCTGGAAACCACTGAACTAGTGAGCTCCACAGCTCTCTTCCCACAGATACAGTTTCACCTAGGAGGTCCCAAATTGTGACCTTAGATCCTTTTCAGAAAGAGGTAGGATTTACACGAGTAAAGTTCCAAAAGATAAATTAATATGCTTAGGAATACAACACCAATACACAGGATGATATTTTGGCCCCCAGACTCTAATCTGACATACATGGAAACTACTAAGCTATATTTATAGAATACACTTGCTCTATTTTGTCAGTGATAAGCTATTCGAACCTACTTTTTCTCTCCCAGCACTTGGCTTTAAAAATCACATGTAGATTTTGCCCAGATGCCTAATTTGTGCTGAGTATGGTGGTACATGCCACATTAGGGACCCTTGGGCAGCCCCAGCTCCATATTCTCCTTCCACTGAGGATTTTAGAACTTGAAGTTTGAAGGGGGAAAATGACTTTCAGATCTCTTAAAAATCAGTCTCTGGCTTGTCTCATTCATTGAAGCCATAAGACAAAGTGACAAGGGCACATGTGGTTTCTAGTCCTGGTTCTGTGAAGTTACTTAAGCTTTCTGAGTCTTGATTTCTGCATCCATAAAACAGGAATAACAACGCTACCTATTCATAGTGCTATTATGAGAATTCATTGAGAGAATTCTGGTAAAATGTTTGCATGGTACTTGGCACCCAGTGAAGTTTCAAACATTAGATGTTTTTGTTATTATTTGGGGACTTGATTGTTGTTTTTACAACTAATTCAAAACTGCCAGCTTTGTCAAGGAGATGTGTCCTTGTCTTTGTCTTTTAGCTTGGGAGATGTGTGATTACAGCCTGAAAAGACTGTTAAGGTGACACTCTTAGGACTTAGTAGGTGATGGTAGGACTGCTAGGTTGGTAATGAAATTAAGAGTGAAGGAATCTGACAGCTCAAGGGTCCATTCCATGACCAGTCCCTTTGCCTTTTTCCCAGGCAAATGACATCATGTTTAAGAATTAACTTTCCTGAGAAAAGGGATTCATCAACCCACAGGGTCATCAGGATTTTGCTGCAGTAGTCCTGATGTTGTTGTTGTTGTTGTTACTATTATTATTATTATTGCTAGATCCTAAGGTAGGATCTAGTTATACTGGAGTATGCTACTCTCCTGATAATGCACAAAGCAGGAAAAAAGCCTTCCTCGAACCCAGACAGTCCAGTGTGGCAGCAGGGGGTAGAAGTAGAGGGGACTTTCCTGTCATTTAACTCAGCAGTTCTGACTCAAAATCACCCTTGGAATAGGTCTGTTGCTCTTGAAGGTGTCAATCTCACTTTGCTTCCCAAGTGGAATCCATACTTAATTTAACTTGCTTAAAAAGCTATATTTAACTTCTGCCAATTAGGGCTCTCTAGCTTCCCAAAGGCTGTGTGTGTGTGGTGGGGGTGAGGAGTGGACAAGCAGCATGACTAGCTGGACAGACCCCTATTGCACAGGCTGCACACCAGAAAGCTAGTGTTTTTATGACCTTGGGTGATTTGACTCCTTTGTGCCCTGGTACATTTGCTGCTTCCCCAACTGCTATGCTGCCTACACCCTACACACACACACACACACACACACACACACACACACACACACACTCTCTCTCTCTCTCTCTCTCTCTCTCTCTCTCTCTCTCAAGATTGGAGAGAGAGAAGCTACCTGAAGACTTAGCCTTGAACATTTCTATTAGAAGTGTGGTGGTGGGCTTGTGGACAGAGTCAAAGGTAGTGAGAGACTCCACCATTGCCTTTCATGCCTTGGTTTTCTTGCTTGTGTATATCTGCACATACATACACACCACATGACTGAAACAGTAAAAGCAGAGTATTTCTTGATATCCAGATGCCAAGACCCACTGTTTCTGCTTCTTCGTAGGATTTCTTGTCTGCTGTGGAGGATGCAGAGAACCAGTTTGCTGGCTTACTGCCTACGAATGCTGGATGCCTCAGACCTGTCCCTTCCAGACCACAAGAGACTGTGCAGGCACAGTCTTCCAGGAAGCTGCCATCATATCCCACTGCTCCTTCAGAGGATTTGGGCCTACCAGCCCTGGGACTTCGTCTTCCTACCTCCAGCATGCTCAGGGCTGTCAGAGGTCCACCTTTCACAGGAACAACCTCCCTAAAGCCTATCTCAACTTCTGGTGGCTGGATTGGCAACCAGAGAAGAGTGACACTGGCAGAAGTGCTCGAAGAGCCAGCAAGACCCCAGTCCTCAGCATCCCACCCCCTATTTACCTGTGAGACCCAACAGCAGGTGATTGGTGGTTTTGAGGGACCTGAACAAGATGAATTTGATAAGGTCCTGGCAAGCATGGAGCTGGAACTTGGAGTTAGCAGTGAGGCCCGAGGAATCTTGCCCACCTGGCAGCAGGAAGACTCAGTATTGGCTAAAAAGGCTCGGGTAGCTGATCAGAGCAGATCTTGCCAAAAGGGGCTCATGCTTGCCAGCCACATAACTGGTATCATGTCAGCCCAGGGTCAGCCTCCAGATCCTGTTGACTGCTGTAGGACTCCACAGCCCCACATGAGTCCTGGTGCCACAGGTAGCCTTCCTATCTCAACTGCCTCAACAGTTCCCACTCAACACCCCCACTGGGAGGTCTGTCCCAAAAGTCCTTCTCTGCAAGCACCCCAGTCTCTCCAAGCTGCTGGCAGGACTGTTCAGAGCAGCCCTCTAAATCGTGGCCCCAGTCAGCCATTTCAATCTCCGAATGCTTGTGTGAGTGGCAAATCTCATTTTCCTGGTCCACGAACTCCCAACTCAAGCTGTTCTACTTCCTCAAGAACTGTCTCTGGATTTCTTCCTCGAGGTCCTTTACAACCCCAAGCTCCAATGTCTTCTGTCGAGTCTCCTGTCAGCACCCCAAAGGGACCCCATTCCTCCATGTTTGCCCAAGCAGCTCTGCAGACCCCCATAGTCACCAACCACCTGGTGCAGCTGGTCACTGCTGCCAACCGGGCACCCCCGCAACCCACCCGAACCACCACCCACACCAAAACACGCCGCTTCCCTGGCCCAGCAGGGATCCTGCCTCACCAGGTGGGTGACAGCTTCTTTCTGTCAGAAGCCAGAGCCATCCAGGACAATGGGGTGGGCAAAAGGGAGAAGCAGAGTTCAGCACTGTTAAGTTCCAGAATATCTTCATTTCTGGGGGTAGTGAAGGAAGGAAGGAAGTGCAGAGGGGTAGGGTTTTCAGAGCTATAGGAGGCTCAAAAGAAGTGGGAGGGAAAAACTGAATGCTTGAAAAACCATATGTAAGAGGGGTGCTTAAAGCCCTGAGAACGACAATTTTCATGTTTGTTGAGCACCTGCTATTGCTAGCACTGGGGCAGGAAGATTTATTCACTCGTATTTGCTAAGAACTTATATGTGTTGGGCAATTTGCTTGGAACTGAGAATACAGAGATTAACATAGAAATAGTTCCTGTCCTAAGGAGCATACAGTGTAGTGGAAGAAGCAGATGTGAACAAATGATTATACATAAATTGCACAGTGTGAGTAGAGGTCATTCCCTGGATACCAGGAGACATTGGGTTCCTTGGGCTTGCTGAATGGGCTTTGGATGGATGAGTAGGAGGTCACAGATGCGTGTTTTGGAAGGCTCGGTTCTGAAGGACATTTCAGCAGTGGGAAGACAGGGAAGAGCATGTGCAAAGGCACATAGGTGCAAAAGCAGAATGCTCTCGGAGAGCCACAGAACAGTTGGTGTGTGGGGTCCACCTGGGGAAGCTGGGGCTGTGCTGAGAGTTTGGATTTCAGCAGTGGTGAAAAGACAGGAGCCATCAAATTAGTCTTGGATCAGATCCCAGATTATTGGACTCTGAAGACCTGGTGTGGTTGTGGCAAATGCATCCCTTTCTTCACATTTTAAAGGTGTTTGAAACCGTTTCTGCCTATTAGTTGCTCTCTGCTAGCACTTAAAGAGAAATCCAAGGAGGCCATCTGCATTCCTTCTGGGCTGGATCTCTGTAAGGAAAGATTAGGTCCCTGTGAAGGGACCTGGGGTAAGCTGTCCCCCTGCACATCACAGGCCTTTCTATTCAGGTCATTGCCCCCTCAATGGCCTGAATTTTGTCCTGGGTTTTGCTCCTGGGTAGCCCTGGGTTTTGTGCTTGGGCCAGCTCCAGCTTCCTCACATTCCCAAAATGATCCCCAAAGTGTCTTTTTTTGAGCTGCCAATGAGGCTCCTGAGATTTCGTTAGGAGAGATGTAATATGTGTTAATTGTCCCTGATAGTTTCCTAACTCATTATGTAACCCAGACAAGAAGCTGCACTTGTAAATAACAGCTGCTGAGCTTGCTTTTGCCTTCTCCTTCCCTCTCCCTTACCCTTGTAGCACAGTGGGAAAAATCTGGAGGAGATCATGGTTTCCACGCCCCAGACTCCGACTCATGGTGCTCTGGCAAAATTCCAGACAGAGGTAATGAATTCTGTGCAAATATTAATTTCCTGGGCATCATTTAAGAGTGAAAGACATCCCTGCGTGTTTCCAGAGTTGAGAATCAGAGCTGATGCTCCTAGAGCTGTTTCCTGGGGTCACACTGAAGGGCATTTGGGGAAGGCAGTTTGGGGAGATGGCAGTTTTACTGGCATAAAGTGAAGCCTATCCTGATGTCAGCCAGGTGTTAACTGATGCCATGGGTCCAGCCTTCTTTCCCATCTAAGAAAGGAAGGCCTTGCTAACTCCATCTTTCCTCAGGAGGAGATGGAGTAAGTACTGGGAAATTATATCTCAGTAACCCTTCCTCTCAGGTTTCTGGAATTAAGCTGGGAAGGATCTGCCTTCATCTAGCCTCTAATGGGTTCCCTTTCGATGGGTAGGATCCAGTCTCCCTCCTCCCTGGAATTCCAGTGACCTGCTCTGCCCTCAGACCCACTTTTGCTTTTAATTCTCTCTAGCAATTTTTCTCTTTGCTGCTGCTCCACAGTTCCACTGGCCCATTTCATATCAAAGTAGTAAATACTCATCTGGATCAAAGCATTTTTTTTTTAATATAAGAAGGTTAATAGTTAAAGCCAGAGGCATCCCAAATAAAACATGACTGGTTTCAAAATGGCTAAGGCACTGTGGAAACCTGTAGAGATATGTGGGGGCTCCCTAGTTCCAGGACTTTTTAAGTCTAATACAAGAGACAAGCATGGATGGCCTTTTGCTTTAAAGTCAGGACCTGATTTAAAATACGAGAAAATAAAAACTACCTTTGCTTTGTGGTACCAGATTGTTACTAGTTCCCAGGCACTGGTGGAGGAGGATTTTGAGCGAGGGCCCTGGCTGACCATGAAATCTGCTCTGGGCCTCGATGAGAGAGACCCCACCTGCTTCCTCTGTACTTACAGCATCGTCATGGTGCTGCGGAAGGTAAGGGTCCTGGGTTCTGAGACCCGAAGGGAAGACCATTTTTTCCCTGCTTCACTAACATACTGCCCTGCTCTGCCTTAGGAAAGGGGCTCCTGTTTGCTCCCTCTTACCCCAGGCCTGTTTCTGAGCAGCAGCATGAAGTTTCTTTGGTTGTATCTTCCACTTACCTGCGTTTTTACTACCATCCCTGGTATTGGGCACAGGCAGAAGGAAAGGGTGGGTTATGGGCATGTCTCTGCACATCCAAGCCCTGGATGGGGTACAGTAAACAGACTGCTACCCCTAGAGTTCCCTAGAGGTCAAGGGTCATGCGCAGATTCATATTAGTACATATACAAACATTTCCCTGCCCGTGGCCTGCTATGATGGAGCTCTATATAAATACATAGAAAAGAAAGGAGGCAGGGAGAGAGAAATGAAGGACTGACAGAGGGAGATGGGATGAGCCCTTTAAACTGCCCTTTTGCCCTACACAAGAGAAGATCATCACCACACCTATTCTCTGCCCTCCTCCACCCCCACTTTGTTCTAGCACGATTGGGAACATAATAGGTGGGACATGGATAGCTCAGCAAATGCCTTTCCTTGTAACCAGGCCGCCCTGAAGCAGCTTCCCGGGAACAAGGTCCCCAACATGGCAGTGATGGTCAAGTCCCTAACTCGGAGCACAATGGACGCCAGTGTGGTTTTCAAGGACCCCACAGGTGAGAAGTCAAGTCCTGGGAGTTTCTAATGAGCGGCCTTGAGGTCAGGTGGTGAGGAGGGGTCACCCTCTCCATTTGTAGATGGGGAAATTGAGGCAGTGAGTAGCCCGCTTCTCTTGGTTTTAACCAGGGCCAAAACCAGTCACTGCTGCCCCTGACCCTGACTAATGGGCCATTTGGTATTTGTAGGAGAGATGCAAGGCACGGTACATAGATTGCTGCTTGAGACACACCAGAATGAGCTGAAGCCTGGCTCAGTGCTGCTGCTAAAGCAGGTATAGGGAGCTGCTCTCCACCCCACCTGCCCTGGAAGAGGCCCCCGCATTGTCTGTGTGGCTCCCTTCCCTCCCAGTGCCCAGGCAAGGGATGGTTGGACTGATGCTGGACCCTGGCTTTACTGGAGATGGGAAAATGCCTGATCCCCATTCTTCAGGGGTGGATGGGGAAGGGGTTTGGGTGGTGAGGGGAGGAGAGTATGGTAAGTAGTTCTACTCTGGTACCAGAGCTGGGGACAGGACTGATTTGTGTGACCTTGGTACAGAGGCCACTAACAGAGAGGTACACAAGGACCAGGTGGCCATCTGGCAGTACTTAGTGCTCCATCAGGGCACTGACCTTCCCCTTCCTCAACTCTAGATTGGAGTGTTTTCTCCTTCACTTCGAAATCACTACCTCAATGTGACGCCCAACAACCTGGTCCATATTTACAGCCCAGATTCTAGGGACGGGAACTTCTTCAAGCTATCTCAGCCCTTCCCCAAGGTAAGAGGAGTGGGATGGAATAGGGACTGCTGGAGCCACTTTCTGCCTGGATCTTCTGATTTCTTCCCCTTCGCCATCCTGAAGAGCAGAGGTATAAAGCAGGTAGTTGCCCTGAACTGAAGAGATGCCTTTGGGTACAGGGCTATCTCCTCTTTTCTCTGGTCCAGCCGCCTGCCAGATGGCACAGTAATAGGACCTAGAGGAACAAGTAGCTTCTTGGTGATCCCTGAGTGTCTGATGGCAGGCTCGAACATCGGAGAGGATAAGAGTCACTTGAGAACTAATGAAGTTGAGGGTCTCCCAGGGGATGGTGGCCCTCAGTGACTGAAGGTCAGATCTGTTACAGATGGCAGTGCAAAAAACTGAGCTACACGTGGCTTGTTAGGTGAGCCAGCACTTGTTCTGTGTCTTCCCTCTTGGCCTCCTCCTCTGCTAGGTGAGGGGACACCCCATGGAACTCAGGTGAGGATACCCCTTTGGGAACTGAAGGAGACTGGGCTTCCAGGCAACTCTTCTCCAGGATGAGAGTGCAGAGCCTGGCCTTGACGTGGCACACAACATCCCCTCTCTGGTCACCCCCACCCTTCCTGGGATCCTGGGCTAGAGACCTGGATCATATCCCTGCTCTGCTGGTAATTTGTAATGTGACCTTGGGCAAGTCCTGTCCCCTCCCCTGCTGTAAAACAAGTAGATTAGACTTGATGACTTCTAGTCAAGTTACAGCTTTAGCCCTGACTTACTACTTCCATTTTCCTCATCTTTCTTCTTAACCTTCCACATTGTCTCAAAAGCACCCCACTTCAAAAAGAGCTTTATTTTTTTTTAATTTCATGTCATCCGTACTCATTGAAAAAATTGAAATGGTACAGAATAAATCAAAACATCACACTTACCTCTCCACTCCCATTCCCTAGGGTTAACCATGGTTAATGGTTTATTTACCAGTTTTAATTACCTGTCCATATGTTAGCTAGTTTGGGGATTGTTAGCAGCTAATTTTTAACCCCAGGCTAACTCTTCAACATGTTTCTAAATGGCGTTTTCACTCTCTGTTCCAGTTATATAGATTCTCTAAAATATCAGATACCAACAGGATTAGGAAAGAAAATTGGCCAAAAAGGTTTTTTGTTTTTTTAATTATCTGCTGTTTTGGCTCTCTGACATTTCAGCTCCCCTCACTACAGCATGGGCCTGGGTGACTGGCCTCTGCCACACTCCTCCATCCTAACTTTCCTGTGCCCCGATATATTTTTTTTGAGATTGTCTAGGTTGCAACAGTACTGTTAAAGGGGCTTGAGAGGCACAGGCATTAGTAACTGGATTCTCTGTCTCCAGGGTCCAGGAAGCTTCCACGGCAGCCTCCAGCATAAGACTGCAGAGCCTGGGGAAGGCCTCAGAACAGCACAGAACCCAGAGGCAGGGGCAGCCCCTGAGGAAGAGCTCCCAGAAGCAGGTAAGGCAATCGGCCTACCCAGGAGCAAAAGAGATTCTCCATCTATTTCCTCTTGAACAGCACAGCCAGATTCTCCTGGTTACATCTTGTTCCTCCTTCTGTGAATCTTTGGATCTTATGGAATCTTACAGAAATGAAATGTGGTGGCTTCTCTGGCAAGGCTACAGGCCACAAACTAATTAACATGTAATAGGGGCCACATAAAGCAAATAGAGCATGATCTGCTGGTCTTCCCCGTTTCCAGGTCATGTACTATTAGCCACAAGGAGGAGATGGACTGACATCATCCTTGTGCCACACCTCACGTCTTCTGTGGGCTGATAGCCAGAACACAGAGGCAGATTTCCCTATCATGACTAAGCTTAGAGGCCCTCCAGGCGGTGCTGAGTAGTCTAACACCCATGTGGTTAGGATGGAACCAGGATACAGACCTAAGAGGCCCAAATACAGAGCTCTTAGGGGAACTTGTTCCTCGGGAGGCAGCTTCACCCAGGTGGAGCCAACACAGTTCCAGTTTGGTCCTTAGCTTTTTGATTCCTTAAATTCAACCCTTGAAAGTAAGCTTGATGACAAGCCAAACCGTCAGAAGGTTGCTGGTGGTCATGGAATAAGAGTGAGGAGAATTGCCTGTAGAATATTGAGGCTGGTGTCACATCTCCACCGTAGGGACAGACCTGCCAAGCACGCAGCTGCTAGTGGTGGCTAGACAGGGCTCAGAGACACAAATACTAAATCTTACTTTGGTCCCCAGTTTTCTGACTGCTCATTTCCCTTCATTTAACACAGTGATTCTCCAAGTAGTCATAGTGTAGCTGATGGGGGCAACATTTTTTGTTGCAGTCAAATTCTAGCCCTTCTTCCCTGAGAACAGTGCTGGTCACCTTATTTCCATTTCCAGTGTCCCCAAACTGACATTATCCTTCCAGCAGCAATGTTTATCAAGTGCTCTGTGCCAGACTGGGAGCTGGCTCTGCAGGTCGAGTTTCCAGTCTGACTTATACAGCTGCCTGATTCCAAACATTAAGCAGGAGTTTTCTAGTTGGAAGCTGTGGCTCTGGCATCACATGGAACCTGAGTATGCTCAGCCTGGGCAAGTACTTTGACCTCTTTAAACCCTGTTCTTTCAAGTAAAGTGGGGAACTGCCATGAGATGCCCTATGAAAGGGTACTGTGAAATATACATGAAGTGATGAGTATAACCTGTGAGGCCCTGTGCCTGGCACAGAGCAAACACTCAGTAAGTGTTAGCTAATATCGTTAATAATAGGAGCAGTAGAGTTTTCTGAAGTCAGCCTGGTTTCCAAATTCTCAGACATAAGCACCCTGTCTGAGAACCACAATCAGGATCAGTTGCTTTCATTCCCTACGCCCACAGGGACACTTTGGGGAAGGAGATGGTGTCGTCTCCCAGTCTTCACATGAGAAACCAGATTAACGAACCATGTGATTCTGAACGCATCTAATGGCTTTCCCCAGCCTGGTTTCTTCCTCTGTCCAATGACAGGATTGCACAGGGGACTTCTGAAGCCTTTCTGCTCAGGCACTGCCTCTGGATGGAAGGAGAGGAACCATTGAGGCCTAAAGGGAACCTGTTTCTCGGCGGAATGGCCCGGGCATTTAGCTCCTGCCTCTTGTTGTGTGTGGGTATATGAGGAGCAGAAGGAAAATGGAGGTCAGGCCAGACTCAGGCCCACTGGCCTGGGTGACATTGCCCAGGGAGAGCCAGGTCCAGGCCCTCCTATAGGAAGGAGGTTTGGACTGAAGTCATTTGGGACACAATGTCACACAGTCTTTCCACCCTCTCTGTCCCCACTGCAGATGACCTGGATGGACTCCTGAGTGAGCTCCCTGAGGATTTCTTCTATGGGACCAGCAGTTGGGACTGCCCCAAGACTGGGCACCCACCATGAGCAGGCAGCCTCTGAGCACCCAAGCAAGGCTCCAGTTGTGTCAGATCAAGCCCAAGGAAGAGGAAGACCAGCATGATTGGAGAATAGGCAAAGCTCAGGACTTCTGTTGGTAGCTTCCCCCCGGACACTTTCCCTGAGAACACCTTTGTCCCTTGGCATTTGCACTGCTGTCACTTTGGATGTTTGGCCTACCAGAATTCAGCCCAGGACTGGCTCTCCTGCCCTGCTGTCCTTCAAGCCCTGGGGTGTATCGTTCTTTCTCCTCCTGCCATCAGGGAAGGTGTACCGCTCTTGCACCTCAGCTTGACTTTAGAAGACACTGGACCACTTTCCTTCATGTCCTAGCCCCAGGACTGCTGAGGAGTCTAGAGGAACCACACTACAGCAGTGACAACCTATCCCTCTGGACAGGCAAGGAATAGACTCAGACTCGCTTCTGCTTTGTCCTTTGAGGCCTATAGCTTCCCAGCTCACCTGTGTCCAAGGTGCCCAGGGCAGGGGTGTGGCTGTGGTGCCTTGTTTCGAAATAAAGCAGCCACCTGCTTCACCTGCCTCTCTCCTTTCCACCTTCGCTGCTCCTTGTCCTGTTTGCCTTGCCAGTGGTGCTTTGACCCGGGCAGAGACAAGCTACTCATTCTCATTCTCTCTCTCTCTCTGTTTTTCTCTCTAAACTTTTTCTTTTAGACAGTTTTAGATATACAGAATTATTTCCAAGATATTACAGAGAATTCTCATAATACCCCATACCCAGTTTCCTCTATTATTATCACCTTAACGTTAGTATGGTAACTTTGTCACACTAAAAGAACCAGTATTGACATATTATTATTAACTGAACTCCATACTTTATTTAGATTTATTCAGTTTTCCCCTGGTGTCTTTTCTCTTTTCCAGGGTCCCAAATTACATTTAGTCATGTCTCTAGGCTCCTCTTGGCTGTGGCCATGTCTCAGACATTCCTTGTGTTTTATGACCTGGCAGCTTTGAGGAGTATGGCTCAGGCATGTGGTAGGGTGCCCCTCAAATGGAATCTGTCTGATATTTTTTCATAAGTGTGTTTTGGGAGGAAGACCACAGAGGTAAGGTGCTGTTCTCATCACACCATGTAAAAGGCTGATGTTAACCTTAGTCACCTGGCTGAGGTAGCGTTTGTCAGGTTCTTCCACTATAAAGTTTCTCTTTTTCCTTCTACCTTTCCGTACTGTCCTCTTTGAAAGGAAGTCACTGTGCAGCCCACATTTAAGCCCAAATGAGAAGTTATGTCCCACCTCTTTAAGGGTAGATTATACATGTGAGTTATTTGAATTCTTCTGCCTGAGAGATTGGTCTGTTCCCCCTCACTTGTTATTCAATCATTCATTTATATCAGTGTGGACTCACGGGTATTTGTTTTATGCTTTGGATCATAATCCAATAGTACTTTATTTTGTTGCCAAGCAACTCTTGGTCATTTAGCTTCTCTGTACTACCTTTCAGACCAGAGTTGGACAAGGGGCACGGTTGGGGTGTGAAAGATCTAATTATACTAAGTTGGCAACTTTAGTTTCCTTTTCTGGAATGAAGATTCTCCTAACTCATGGATGAGGGGGTGTGGGTTAAAGGCCCTAGTTTGACCACCAGTCTCCCCTGCCTCTTCCTGTCTTCACTAAGCGCTGAGTTGATATCCTCCCATGGGCTTGGTACCTAAAACCCCCCTAGCCTCTGGCCTGTAGTGCCCTCTCCCGTTCAGCACCCTCAAGTCCCACTCTCTAATGGTCACAGTCCTGACCAGTATCCTGGTTTCTTGTGGTGTGCTTCAACGCCTCACAGGTTCTGAAGGCAGCCTGGGCATCCACTCGCCTGGCATTGCTCCTACTAGTAGATCTGGGATCCTTGTGGGCTCATGTGTGAGTTGAAGTAAGCTAACGCTAAGGACAGTTTTTCTGCCCTCAGGAAGTTAAGGCTAAGGATAAAAGAATACATGGTCTCTCTGGGGACTGAGCTGTAGTCAGAGCACCTTTAGGCCTGTGTGACAGGGCTACAGAGAGGCTGGGCCCACAGGCCATGACTATTGTGTGCCTCAGGAGGGAGGGGACGCCTACCCAATCTTGGGTCCTCTTGACCTTACCCGGCCTTGCCAGCTCCCAACCCTGGGAACCCAGCTGTGGGTGCTCAGCCAGGCCGTTGGCGGGGCAATTAAAACACTGAATGGGTTCCAAGAGGGTTAATCACAGCTGCATTTATAGAGGCGCCTTTCTCTGAGGATCTACAAGCCCTCGCTGTGCATGATCTCATTCCACCTCTGGGATCCCCGCCCTGGAATACCACCAAGAAGCTGGGGCCAGAGTGGGTGAACAGCAGGGTATGGGCTGTGCAGCAAACAACCCAGGCTGCTGCCACCCACTTGGGCAAGCAGATGAGTGTTGTGGCAGAGAACAGCGGCCCTTAGTCAATGCACACAGTAGGCCAGCCTGCTATGCACCAAGTGCTCCTAAACACCAAGTCAAGACCTACTGTGTGCCAGGCTTTGCTGGAACCAGAAATCCACCTGAACGTATTCACAGCCTCCTCTGGAGCCCACATCCAGCATGGCAGACTGTTGTCTACAGTACACTAGGATCAGTGCCTTACTAAGGGCGCGGATAGGGAGTGGCTAGAACCGGAGGAGTTGGGGACCTGGGGCTGTTGTAGGGATATCTCCCAGAGCAGGTGACCTTTGAGGTGGACTTTAAGGAATGAGTCAGAAGGGAATGGCAGGAAAGGGAGAGGAGCCACAATGAGAATGCTATGTGGTGTGAGGCCAAGCCAAGGAATCCGGGCTTAGTTGAAGAGGGCAGGTGTCAGAGTCAGCAGAAGTTCTCAAGCCAGGAATTAACTGTTTTAGTCAGGTCATTACATTTGGGCAGTGGAGCAGAGAGGTTGTGGCCAGAGGAAGGGACACCAGGCAGGAAGTTGGGCTGGTCCAGGTTAAAGTCATCGGGATGGTAACCGCAAATGTGAGAATGAAAGCTGAAACTTGTTTGTGCGAGTGGACCAGAGAGGAAGAAGTCAGATAACAGAGCAGGAGCCGCTGCTGAGCCAAGGAAGGGAGGAAGCACAGGGGCAGAGGAGCCAGGAGGAGCCTGCAGTGCTGAGGGAGACAGACCAGCGTCTGCAGCCAAGGCAGGATGGGGCTAGGCCAACCCCGAGGGGCCAAGAGGCTCACCCACTGGCATACCGAGCTCCTGGGTTAGGAGAGCTCCTGAGGCAGGGGCTGGCATCCCTCCTGCCCACCCTTCCCTGGCTTGGCACCATACCAGCTAATGCTATTTCACGGCCTCATTCCTCCCCCTAGAGGCTCCTGGAAGCAGAGCGGCTTTCTCCAGAGAGTGAAAGAGTTTGTGGCTTAAAGGTCTCTGGTTGGGAGTCCCTAGAGGTGCAAGGTCAAGCCCTTGGCCCTCAGGCAAGCATGTGAGCCTTTTTAGGATCTGGGGCAGGAGGGGCGGGGGAAAAGGAAAACAAGTCTCACTGAAGGCAGCTTCTAGAGACTGGTGTCCTGCTTGGAGGCTGAGGAGAGGCTCTCACAACTGTCCTCATCCTTATGTGGCCACAATAGCTAGAGCCAAAGTGCAGCATCTGTGGAGTCAGGCCAGTTGGAGGTCCTAGTCCCAGCTCCACCCCTCACAAGATGTGACTTTGAGTAGTTTTGATGCAGGACAAGGCAAATTCCCTGAGTGGGGGAGGGAGCTCAAGCCCTACTCACAGAGATACGTGTTCTTCGCTGAGCTCAAGAAAGAATTCAAATGTCCACCAAAGTTAGAGTCAAAAGGAAAGTTTATTAGAGAAGAGACAAAGCAGATGAGAGAAAACAAAACAAAAGCCCCAAGTCTCAGGGAATCCAGTTTATACATCGTTCTTAGTTTCTGTGAATTACAGTTTAAAGACTTTACCTTTTTTTCCTTTTTGATATGGGCATACAATGAGAAAGGATAGGAATATGTAGCGAGAAAAGGTAAGAATACATAAGGTGAAAGGTCTGCTGGCAATCCCCAGCCTTTGTCCATAGGGAATCATAGGGATTTGATTTTGTATAAGGTCCCACTTAAAGATTCTCTTTTTCTGTTTTCCCATCAGAGTGTGGGGAAACGGTTTTTTAGCATTCCCAGCAGAAATCTTCCTTTGTTCTGCATGTTTCCTGTGCTCTGGCGGCAGGGCTGATTAGCCTATTTCAGTCTGGATCTAGCTTGATTTAGCATTTAGTTCTCTTACCTCCTACCTACCTTAAACCTTAAATTCATCTTCTGTAAACAGACATAAGACGGCCCATCTCAGAGGTGTTCAAGTGTGATAATTAGCCTGATCATATAATTCATTGTCAAAACCAATTGTTTACCTGGGTGAGCTGGAAAAGATGGATCTAAAAGTGATTTGAATATTGTAAAGCTCTGAGCACACATGTGCAAAGCTATTGACGGAAGAGCTCTTTCTCCTACCAGACCTTACGTCCCGGGTCGTGGTGTGCCCTCCAGCCAACATCAGAGAGGCTGGGGGACTCTGGCTCTTCCCCGCTGCCCTGTCCATCTTTCTGACTAACTGCTTCCCTCACCTCGGACCTTGCCAACCCACGGTGTTCACTTCAGAGAAGTGCGAGGAGGTAGACCTTGGGGTGCAGGGGGTAGCCTCATCTGCGGGCCAACTACCCAAGTGGAGGGTCTCAGCAGGGTCAAGAGCTGGCCCTAGCTCTGGGTTGGGGCTTGGCCTGATACCTTCTCAGCACCGGGACCGGGACACTGACCAGACGGTGTTTACCAGAGCAGCGAAAGGCCTATTTATAGCCTCAGCTGCTCATGGGTGGGTGAGGGGGGCAGGGTGGCTCCTCAGAGCAAAGGTGGCAGTCAGGCTGAGGGGACTTGGCTGTGCCCAGCTGCCACTGACCAGACCCCCGGGCCCCTCCGCATGGCAGAGAAGACCTTTCCTTTCACCTCCTCCACGCTTCGCTCTCTCCGCCTGCAGCGGGAGTGGCTGGAGTGGGAAGACCGGCGCCGGGCAGCAGCCCAGCAAGGCCGGAACCGAAGGTGCCCCCCAAGTTCCTGGGCCCGGCTCACCAGGCCACGCCACTCCTGCCGAGACCCAGCGGTCCACAGTGCCCTGTTCTCTGGCGACCTGCAACAGGTCCAAGCCCTGTTCCAAGATGAAGACACCGCCAACATGATTGTGGAGACTGTGAGCAACCAGCTGGCCTGGTCACCCGAACAGGGTAGGGAGCACCAGACCCGGGCAGGAGAGGAGGAAGAGGGAAGAGGTGGGGGTGGGGAGAAGGGGAGAGCCTCAGCCCCATCCCCTCCCTCCAGACCGCAGGCTAGACCATCCCTTCCCGCTGCTCCCTCGTTAGTGGTTTGTATGCCTTACCAGAATTAAAGTTACATTAACATAGAAATTACATAGGGGCACAGTTGTATTCTAAGCGAGTTTTGCTTTGACCAGACATCCACACATACGAATATTTTTTTTGTCTACAGAATGAAATCATAATCTATGTGCTATTTTATAACCTGATTTTCACGTAACATCTTTCTATGTCAATAATCATGCAAAGTCGACACAATATTTTAAATAGATGTATAAATTCTACTGTATGGGCATGATTTATAGAACTAGCCCCCAAATAGAACGGGTAAATTGGGTTCCTTTTTAAAAATTTATTTTATCTAGATATATGATGAACATCTTTGTGTACTTGCCAACCGATTTCCTTAGAATCTATTCTGATATTCTGACAAAAGGGTTTATCCCTGTAAACCAAATACCTCTTGAGATTGACAGGAGATTGCTTCCAACCCTTGAATTTGGAGATTCACAATCTTTGGAGAGTTTGTTCTCACGGTCACCACAGGCTCCAGATTCCTGCTTGGCTTCAAGTGTTACAGATGGCATCCAGCTTCAAGTGTTAGAGATGTGACCCTACCCAGGGCACCCTGGTCTTGTCTAAAAGCATGTCCAGCATCCCTCAAATGGAACTTGTCCTTAATTTCAATCCTAATAATAAAATATGCTTTACCCAAGATTTAGGAAACCTTAATGCAAACTATAATGCAAACAACTTACAGTTGAATATTAGGCATCTATGCCCCTTAAACAAGTCCTGGCCATTTCTATAACTCTATTCAACACCAGTCCCATGATCAACTCCTCTCCGCACTCTTCCTTTCCCCACTCCCACCTCTAGTTCTCCACCTCCACATTTTCCCCACTTCCACTCCCACCCTCCCCACCCCAGAAGTGCCCTAGATCTTCAAATTCATGGCTCCTTCAGCTCTGGTCTTTGGCTACTTCCAAGCTTAGTTCCAGGACCTCCTGTGCATAACTTCCCCCATCCCTAGTGCCAGAGCCCCAAGGGAACCAAAAGAGCCAAGGACTCCATCAGCAGCTCAAAGACCCAGATGTTTCCTTAACAGGATTCACCGTACTAGTTGCCCTTATGGCTTTTTCTCTATGACACACATACCCTGTTTTGTTACAGACTGACAAACTGTTCTAAAAGGCTGTTCCAATTTACACTCCCAAATCAGGGTGAGTGAGCCCCTCTCCACAGGCACAGCCTGGCACAGCATTTGTGCTCAGTCAGGGGTGCTGAGGGAAGGCCAGTGTCAGCAGTTCACCATAGCCTGCCCTGCCTGCCTGCCAGTCTCATATCCCACCCCCAACATTACTCTCCTCAGGGTTCTGGGTGTTGACCCCAAAAACCAAGCAGACGGTGCCCCTCACCATCGCTGCAGCCCGAGGCTACACTGACTGTGCCCGCCACCTCATCCAGCAGGGAGCTGAGCTGGATGCTCGCGTTGGAGGCCGGACAGCCTTGCATGAGGCCTGTGCCCAGGCCCAGTCCGACTGTGTGCGCCTCCTGCTGACCTTCGGCGCCAAGGCCAACGTGTTGTCTGAGGAAGGCATGACCCCCTTGCACCTCTGCACAGCCCCTGAATCCTTGCAGTAGGTGCCCAGGGTCTGAAATGGTTAGGGGAGGGTGTGTGTGTGTGTGTGTCTCCAGCTCACATGGCCAAGAGAAGGGGAGGAGCGCCTCACATACTCATGTCCTCACAACAACCTGGTACACAGGTCTCATTCTACAGATGAGAAATGAGGCTCAGAAAGGTTTAGTGACTGGTCTAAGGTCACATCAATTAAGCCCAGGAGGCAGAAGCGCTGTTACTTTTGGGGGAGACCCTGTTCCAGCTGCAGTTCTTTATTCCCTGTGATTACTCTGTAGCCCAATTCCTGGATGTTTTGAGGTAGGCCTCAAGAAAGATCAGCATATGAAGGTGTTTTCCAGCCTTAGTATGAGGCTCCAGACACCTCCTCCTCCTACCTTTTTAAGGTCAACAGTTTCTTGGACCCCTTCATGATAGTAGTAGCACTTTTACAAATCAGGTCCACTGACAAGGCTGGCTATGCCATGGTAAAGAGTCAAGGGCTCCTGAGAGACACTCCACAGTCCACATGCTGGGAGCCTCTCCCCAGCTTAAATCTAGGTCAGCGATAGACCCAGAAGTGACCTTTTCCAGCCTTTCTTGAGCTCTTATGGGCACATGGTGCATTTTCCAGAACATTTTATCCTTAAGTGAGAATAGTTCCTCTTACTGGTCCTACTGAGCGAGCTTTCCAGTGTTATTTACATTTAGTATTTGTAAACAAAAATTAGCCCATGATTAGAATTTACCAAAGAAATAAGTTCAGTGGTTATGGATGACTGGCCGCTACTCAACTCTTCGCCACTGAGCAAAGTGCCTGTCAGACATGCGCACTGAAGGAGAGCTGGAATTCTGGCCATTTGGGGGAAGGATACATGGTCACCAGGATTTCATTGCAGTTGATGGATCTGCTCCTTAGTTTCTGTGCTGCCATTCTGGCTTTTTAATTATAAATTACTGTTAGCTTAATTTTATCATTAATATGATTCATTGTAAGTCTTCTTTACCCTGTGGTGGTTAATAATAAATATTTGCCCCTACAGTTTTCTGGCCTATAATTTTTCCAGGAACTAGACAACTGAAAAACATGTGCTTTCTAAAATCTGTTTTTTGTCATGTGTTTTGTTTCCTTCTGAGGAAAGTGGAATAAGTGGGTCCCCAAGTACCTTCCTTTGTTGGAGTAAATGTGGCTGGCCTGGAAGGGTGGTCTTCAAGTTTAGAGGCAGGAAGAAAATATTAGGACTTCCACTTCTTTTACTTTTTGACTCAGACACTTTAATTTCCTATGTTTCATAGTGTACACAGTAGTAGGTTTTTAATTTTTTTTGTATACTATCAAAATGTTAGACCATTGATAAATGATTTAGAACCAGGCCTTGGGGGCCCAGTGGGATTGGGGAGTTGGGTTAGACTCTGAGGAGGACTGTCTGAGGCAGTGAGTACTAATTCCTGTGTAGCCACTAACCTGCCGTGTGTCCTTGGCTGTGCTGTGACCTTTCTGGTCTGAAGTTTTTCATCTGAAAACTAAAGATGCTCCCGGTGACTTGGATGGGCCTTCTAGCTTTGCTGTCAGTCATGGGCTTCTGGGAGTCTGATGATGGACAACAGGTTGGCATCCAGGTGCGAGAGGTGGGAAGAAGGGGTATAGAGGATGAAAGCAGGCTGAAGGGTTCCCAGGCCAGTCCTTGGTCTCTCAGGATTTGCCTTGGCACCTTGCATACTCACCCCAGGTGCTCCAAGCTACTGCTGGAGGCAGGAGCAATCGTGAACTTCGTTGCGCGGGACAGCGAGATGACTCCCCTGCATGTGGTGGCGGCAAGAGGCCTGGAGGAGCACGTGGCTCTCTACCTAGAGCATGGAGCAGATGTGGGCTTGCGCACCAGCCAGGGGGAGACGGCCCTGAATGCAGCGTGCGCAGGGGCTGAAGGTCCTGGCAGTGGCCGGCAGCACCAGGCCGCTGCGCGCCAGCTCCTCGAGGCTGGTGCTGATGCCCGGGCAGCCGGACGCAAGCGCCACACACCACTGCATAACGCCTGTGCCAATGGCTGTGGGGCCCTGGCGGAGCTGCTACTGCGCCACGGGGCCTATGTTGATGTTCCCAATGCAGCTGGCCACACACCCATGGACTGCGCACTACAGGCTGTCCAGGATGCCCCCAACTGGAAGCCGGAGGTCCTCTTCACGGCACTGCTGGACTATGGGGCTAGGCCTGTGCACCCTGAGGTGTGTAGGGAAGGCCTGAGGCTCCAGTTAGGTGGGGGAAGCCTGTGGGGTGGAATTGCTGCACCATGGGGTAAGAGTGGGGACCAAGAGACCAAGACCCCACACTCTGTGGTGGCCAGAGGTCTATCCCCATCTTGGGAAAGACCAGTGAGGACCATGGTCCTAAGAAAGTTGACTGGGGCCAGGAGGTTGTGGAATACTCTTGAAGGTGGGGTAAACTGAGAAGGGAAAAGGATGAGGAGAACCAAAGACCTTAGCTTCCCAAATTTGGGTACATGGGGCTTTGGCTTAGGCTGAACTTGAGTCTGCTCCTGGTTGGGAGAGGCATGGTGTCCCTGAGACCCTCTTTTGATTCCTAGATGCTGAAACACTGTGCCAACTTCCCTCGGGCCCTGGAAGTCCTGCTCAATGCCTACCCTTGTGTCCCATCCTGTGATACCTGGGTGGAGGCGGTACTCCCAGAGCTGTGGCAGGTACGTCTACTTCGTAGAGGTAGGTAAAAAGGAAGGTTGGATTCTAGGCCTATCCCTCCAGGGTGGGCTTCCTGGAGGGAGGAGCAGGAGGGCCCCCAGGCTGAAGAAGGACAGACAGAGTGAAATCCCTGGGCTCTAGGGTCCCATATCCCTTAGCAGCTCAAAATAACCTCTAGTTCTACATACCTCTCACCTGCATCAACACATTTATCAGGCATGTCTGACTCAGTGGGCACGGTGCCAGCATCTTTGGAGTAGGGGTGGGTGCAGACGTGGCTGAGACCAGGATCTGCATTGTGGTTCCAGCTCCCATGACCCCTGCTGGGCCTTTCTAGCTCTGAATCTGAGCCCTTCAGGATGCACCAAATTTTGCATGTTGTAAAAATCCTAGGGCCCTGCCACTAGGTGGCCCCCAGTTGGAAGGGCAGAGTCAACAGAGTATTGGGCTATCTGACCCTGTTCCATTCCTGGCCTAGGAGCATGAAGCCTTCTACAGCTCTGCCCTGGGCATGGTGAACCAGCCAAGGCAGCTACAGCACCTGGCCCGGCTGGCTGTGCGTGCTCAACTGGGAAGCCATTGCCGACAGGCTGCTGCCCGCCTTCCACTGCCTCCACTCCTTAGGGACTACCTGCTGCTGCGTGTGGAGGGGCGCATCCAGTGAGCACCATGCCATACTGCTCCCATAACTTGTCCTGCTTTCTCCATCTATTGTCTCCCCAACCCTAGAAGACAAATTCCTGGCCCTATGTCCACACTCTGCATACCGTCTTCAGCCTGCCCATACCTTCACTGGCTTCTTGAGCCAACTGCTCACCTCCAACCTGACCTGAGCTTCAGTTCTCTCCAGTGGGAAGGCCTGTCGACTCAGCCTTCACCTACCTCCTCTCCTTTGCCTAAGTGGATAGTGGCCCCTCCATCCCCCTGGGCCCAAGCCAGGAGGTGATGATCCTTGTTGCTCCGCATCCTCTGCCACTGAGGTACCTGTTTAGCCTCCTAAAGAGTGACAGACTCTGCCTCTAGCTGCACTGCCTCTGCCCAACTTGTCATTGTCATTCGAAGGGAGGACCTCATGGACTGGTCTTAAAACCCATGCTCCCCTTTGCTTCCAGGTGTTTGCATGTGCTGTTTTCCCTCCTTGGTATACCCTCTCCATGTTTTTTGTTTGTTTGTTTGTTTGTTTTTCCCTGGTTGAAGCTGATTTGATCCCTAAGCAAGCTCAATAGCACTATTTGACCAAGCTAGCAGGTAGCCTTTTTTGATATCATACTTATTTAAGAGCCTGTGTCTGCTTCAATTAGGCTGAGACTGGGATTATATTTATTTCTTGAACAGGCATTTCAGTAAATGATTGTTGAGGGAGGAATAAATGCATGATGCCTGAGATTCATTTATGGTTGTGTTCTACCCCCATCCTCCTCGGTGATGCATGGTATCTTAAACAGTGGTTACTGCACTTGTGATCTCTGAGGGCCTGTGACAAGAAGACTAGCCACCAGCTATCCCCACCTCCTCTCTCTCACTTCCTCCCCTGGTCCCAGAGTCAAATATACTACCATTTATCTTTAAGAGGAATCTTTTCAAGCCAAGCCAGTTATTATGAATACAAATAAATGATTTGTGCACAGAACCAATATGTAGATGTTGTTAGGTTGAAATGTGGCTGAGATACCTATCACTCCACATTCCTTTTTCCCCCTTTGTCCTCTCCTGTGGTTCCCAAGTTTTCTGTACTGAACGACTGTTACTCTTAGGATAGAAAAAAGGGTATAAGAATAACACAAGCCCCCTCATAGCCCCTGAGCCTGTAGTACCCACCACTGAGGTGGAGCTTCCAACAGCCTGCCCTCCTGTCCTTTCACTGAGGGATCCTGGGATCTCCACCCCCAGTACCATCTGGAGTCTTGCAGCTGAGATGAGTCAGGAGTCCTAGGGTTGGCCTCTTGTAGCTGTCACCCAGCCTCCCCTCCTCTGTGTGGAGCTGTATTTGCAGAAATGACCTTGGACCAACAAAAAGACTGGCTTTTACTTCATTTTGCCAAACAGCAACCTCTCCTTTTGGGTATTTCAATTTAATTTCACAGAGCCAAAGGCCTGAGAGAAGAGAGGGAAATCCTCTCTAGTCCTGCGCCCAAGCTAGGAGCCTCATTCTCAGGGGAGGATGCTGAGCTGTCCACCCCATCACAGCAGGCTGACCTCACCTAGCTCAGCTTTTTCTGTTATATTTTCAACTATGACAAGATACCTGTATAAAGAAAATGAAAGATACATGCGATTATATATATTATTTTGGGGTGGAAGATTTTCCAGGGTAAAAGCATAAAAAGAAAGATGAATAGATTTGGATATAGAACAAGTTTAAATTTGGTTTTATAAGAACATTAAATTATAAACTCAAGTAAGAGGCAAAATATTGGAAAATGTAGCTGCAGCTAAAAGGTTTTATTCCCTTGATGTGTGAGAGCAGGAACAACATCTGTTTTATCACTATTGTTGAGTTGGTGCCTGTAAAGTACCTAGAAGAGTGGAAACTCAAAAATCTGTCAAGTAAGTGAATGAGGATACTCAATGTCACCAAACAATCAGAGAAATGCAAATTAAAACAGCAATTTGATATTATTCTTCCACTAGATTCGGGGAAATTTTAAAGACTGGTAATATGCAGGGCCTGTGAAGATATGGAAAAATAAGTCCTCATGTATCCTATTGGTAGGAAAGGAAACTGCCACCTTGGTGGGCAATTCAACAGTACCCTCAAACATTGCTCCCCAGTCGCACAAAAGGCTAGTGTGTACAGGAATATTCATCCCAGTATTGTTTGCAACAACTCAGCATGTGGATGGTGGTAAACAAATCCATGCTATGAAATACAATTCAGCCCTTCAAAGGTAGTACCAGCAGCAGGAAAGAACTGGAGAGGGATTCCAAATGAACATCATACGTAATGCCTTGGGAAGATTTTCAAGACTGTTCTTAAAGACAAAAAACAGGTTGGAATACAATATATACAGCAAACAAAACCTAACTCCATCATTGTAGATAAACAGAAAAAGACAGGGAAGGCAGATATCCAAGGATTCCCTTCTGGAGAGGGGAGAGGGACTGTGCTAGTGGGACTTTCTGGTCTGTATTTAAGTTTTTTACAGAGGGGAACTCATGGATTCTTGTAAATTGAAAAAAAAATTAAGGAAAGAAAAGGCAAAAGGTCCAAACAGTTAATTTACAAAGTGATTGCTGAAATAATGAAAAACATTCAAACTCACTCAAAATCCAGTTAATGCAAATTAAAGGAACAGATACCTTTTGCCTATCAGTTCAGCAATCATAAAACAAATAAGAAGAAATCTAGTGATTAGGGAAGGAGCACATGTTTTTGTGTGTGTCTTTGTAATTTTTTTATTTGATCAATTTGATGTTACAGTTTATATATTTAAGATGTACATTGTTACTTTGATGTATTTACATATTATGATTGTCATTGAAGCAATATTTATCACATTACATCATTATAGTACAGTATTATAGACTATACTTCTTATACTGTGCATTAGAGATGGCTTATTTACTATGTTACAAGTTTGTACTCTTAAACACCATCACATTTATCCCCCAAGCATTTTTTGTTTTTTCATAAAACAAATTTACTATAAACATATTTGGTTAAGGTAGTAACATCCTGGGATTTACAGATACATTCACCATTATATAGCCATCTTAATTGCACATAAAAGTGTAAGAATACCTAAGTTCTGTAGTTTAAGAAAAATAAACATCTCATGAGCTACATCATAAAAAATGTCCAATGGAGTTCAGATCTATTAAAATACTCTGTTAATCTCTAATTAATATTATATTTAAAAGAAACCAGCTTTGTGCGGTGATATAGTCCCAACTGCAGGATTCTCAAGAAAAAACCCAACCTCAAAAACCCAACTCTGAAAGTCCCTCTTTCAAAATACCCTTAACTGCATCTTGTCCTTTGCTGTACACATTCATAAAACGCATCCCTTGTCAGACTCAATCTCCATTTTTTCCAACCCTTCATTCCAGCCACTGAGCATTCCAAGTCAATCTCATGCCTAGCCAATCCTTCCTACTTCCTTTCCATTCATCTACAACACTACCATGGCTATCTTATGACTTTGCTTCCAGCTACCAGATAGAGAACCCACACAAATTTCACATCTCTTCCCTCCAGCTTCTCTGAATCCATCCATCAAGTATCAAGTAAGTACCTGATGCATGCAGTCACTGGGATAGATTTTGCAGATATTGGAATAATAAAAGAAAAAGGTTCCTGCCTTCAATGAATTTAGTGAGACAGAAAACTGAAAAATGAAACTGTAGTGTGATAAACATTATGGCAGAAATGAGTCCATGCAGCTTGGGGAACAGAGTGTTTTTACCTAACACAAATGGATTGATCTGATAGCTACCTGAGGCAGCCAATTTCTCACCTCTTTCCTAGAGCAAGCCGGGCACTGACTCAGCCCTCCATGGCTATAGAGGGCACTGCTCAGTCAATTATTCCCCTTTTAGATAACCTTTATCATCATTTCTCCCCTTCTCCTCTACTCTTTCCTCTGGCTTCATGATTCTCACATCTCTTAAAACCTCGCCCATCTATTCCCTCTTCCTCTCTAGCCTCTACCATGTTTTTGTGGGAAGAGAACACTAGTGGGTGCTACTAACACTGCTGGTAGAAATAGAAACAGGTACAACCCCCTAGAGGACAATGTGGCACCATGTATCAAAAATTTTTTAAATGTGAACACCTTTTGACCTAGCAATTCCAGTTTCAGGAATTTATCCTCAGGGGAAAAAATCATGGATGTGTACACAACTCTGTCATCAAAGACACACAAAGATGTTTATCAAAACATTGTTTAAAAACAAAGTACTGAAAATGTAAATGTCCACTCAAATGAGATTAGTTTTAAAAAAGTATGGCGCAACAGGGAAGGTAATACTGTTACGCAGCTATTTAAAACTATGCCATAAAAATATTCAGTGACATGGAGAAAGCTGCAAGGTATATAGTTAAGTGAGAAAAGTAGGAGATGATATATTGACAATAAGATCATATATCTAGTACAGTACCTGGCACATAATAAACTCTCAAAAGCATTAATAGTGGTTCAACCCATTGGTTTATCCATTCTCTTAAATATTTGAGCACCCTTGAAACTGCTATTCTGTTTGAAGCTTTGCTTGGTAACTCTCTACTCATTTTTCAAAATTCTGTTTAATCGTACTATAATGCCCTGCCCCATCCTGTGTTCTTCAAAAGAAAGACACTAAGCTCTAAGCCCAAATGTATGTATGCAGAAACTAAAAGACTACCTTTCATCTCACAAACACATTGTTGGTCAAAAGATGCCAGACATAAGAATTGAAAGCGGGGAGTCAAACAGATACTTGTATATGAGTGTTCATAGCAATATTATTCACAATAGCCCAAACGACACAAATATCTATTAACAGATGAATGGATAGAGAAAATGTGGAATATTATTTTCTCTAACATTCCACAACGGAATATTATTCAGCCTTAAAAAGGAATAAAATTTTGATTTGGTCTACAACATGAATGACCTTTGAAAATATGCTAAGTGAAATAAGCCAGACACAAAAAGACAGTGTATAATTCCACTTATGTGAGGTATCCGGAATAGCCAACTTCATACAGACAGAAGGTACAACAGAGGAGGGAGGGCGAATGGTACAGGAAATGGATGGTGGCAATGGTGTACAACCCTGTGAATGTCCTTAATGCCACTGAATTAGCCACTTAAAATGGTTTAAATGATAAATTTATTTATACTTTACAAGGAAAAGACTAAAAAAAGATACCGAAGAGTAAGTACAGTGTGTTACCATTTACACAAAGCACAAAAATAGAGAAAACTAATCTATGGTGACAGAAGTCAGAATAGTAACTACTCTAAGTTAGTGGATGGAAGCGGACAAGAAGGTGAGTTGTGGGTCACTTTCTATATCTCGATCCAAGTGCAGATTCCATGAGTGTGTTCTGTTGGTGAAAACCACTGAGCTCTTCGCTTACGAGTTTGCCCCTGTCTGCATTATTAATACTTCAGTCGATCGTTCACCAGGAAACAGAACCCCCAGAATATCTTCAGAAAGAAATTTAATTGCAAAAATCTGGACAAGCTCTTGGCCGCGGAAGTCTTTTTCTTTCCGTCTCTTCTGGGGACCCTGCTTTTCTTACGCTCTGAACCTGCGCTGAATCCGTGCCTCCTCTGGCTGCTTTTTCGCTTCACGTACCAAGGTCCCACACACCGCCCGGGGCCGCATTCGCAGAGGACGGTGACTAACGTGCGTCCCATCTGTTTCCTGGCTGGCTCGGAGGTGAATTCCTGGAGGTCACAGAGACGAGTCCTTACTCATCCCGCTAACCGGAGCAATAACAAATCCAACAGCCCGGTTGGCTGGGAGAGAGGCCGGAAGAAAAATGCTGGGAAGAGAGAAGCGGCGCTCGGGTTCCGCGCAGCGGTGCCAGCCCGCTCAGTCCCCCAGGCGCCAAGCCACGCCCCTTCCAGGCTCCGCCCCAACTCCCTCCTGGCCCCGCCCACCTGTCACGTGTCCTCGGGGGCCCGCCCACCAGGCGTGGCCCCGCCCCGGGAGGGCCTCGATCCCGCCAACAACGGCCCGCCCCTCCTTCCGCTGAGAAACCCGCCCCTCTTATTTGAAGAATACGTTTACGTCAGCCCGCCTTACGTACCTCTTGCGTCATCAGTGCCAGGCGCAGGGGCGGGACTTCCTCGCTCGGATTCTAACAGCTTCCGGGACAAGCCGGAAGAGACTGGACCCTGGACAGAATCGGGGGTAGCCGGCCCCTCCCCCAGCCCCTACGGAAAGGTGAGTCCCGGGGCCGGCCTGACGAGGCCAAAGCACTTAGTCTGGCCGTTTCAGGTGAGGACCTCCTTCCCTAACCAGGCATAGTACCGGTCCAATCGCCTCTTAATTTCCCATGACTCCCCGCGTACGCAAGCCCCGCCCCCGGCCCCCCGACCCCGCCCCGAAGTTTGAGGGGTGTGGATGGTTTGTGACCCCCTAGTTCGACTCTACCCCTCCTCGGCTGGGAGAACTGGGCTTGCGCACCGCGGCCGGGGCCAGGCAGCCTTTCGGCTCAGGTGGGCCCACGGACCCCTCTCCAGCGCCGCGGGAGTAGGACCGCCCGAAGGGGAGCCTTCGCCTTAGAGAAGGCAGGGTCGGGAACGCTCCCTCTCCGCGCGGTGAGGGCTCCCCACGGGCTGAAGAGAAGGGAAGGCCTCCGAAGCAGACCTGGGGGCCTGCCCTGCCCCTCCCTGCCCACTGGAGTTTCCTGAGCCCGTGCCTGACGCTTTCGCCGTCAGTTTCCTTTACTGTAAATCGGGGTTAATGGCATTAACCTTACCATCACGGGTTAGTTGTGGGAGTGGTTAATAATTGCTACCATTTGTTTATTGAACAATTGCAATGTGTCAGGCCCTCTGCTAAATATTTTGCTTCGATGATTTCCCGGCATCTTCAAAACAACCTTATGAGGTAGGTACTATTTTTAACCCCATTTCACTGATGAGAAAGCTTAGTCCCTGAGAAGTATCTGAGGTTGCAGAGCTAGTAAGGAGCAAGACCGAGATTATAAGTTAGTTGGTTTTTTTTCCCTCTTTTTTCTGATTGCAGGGCCCATGTACTAAATAGGATGTGGAAACTAGTCAGATGTTGATATGTTCCACAGGTATTCTTTGAGTAACTGCTATGGCATTATACTGGGTACTATGGTACATAGAGGAATGCATGTGATCCTTGTCTTCCATGAGTCTTGTAGAGGGACGGACAGGTAGATAAGTATAATGAAGTTTTATAGGTGTTGTGAGAATAGTCTGGTAATGATAATCATTAGACTGGATTTGCCCAGGGACAGCTGTGAAAGCGGATTCTCCAAGGGAAAGAGTAGGTACTCCAAGGAGCAAACCAAGATCCTTCCTGCCTTTCTAAGAAACTGCCGAGGGACAACCTACTCAGTACAAAAAGATTGAGATATGGATTGTGAGACCTATTTTGGAATTTTCCAAATCCGTTCCACTGGGTTGTGGTTTTGCAGTAGTGAGCCTATGGTGACCCAGGAGGGTGGTTTTCTGGTGTCTGTCCTATTCTGATCCCCAGTGCTTGCCAGAAGAGTTTCCTAGGAGGCAGATAAAATATCTGTTGTATGGTGGCTGCTAATGACCCTTACAGGGTTTTGGGGGTTTTCTGACTCTTTTGTCCCTTTGGGAAGGTCTGACTCTGCTTTTGTTGATAAATTAATTTTCTTTGGCTCTTGACATCTGGACCTACATATGTGACCATAAATGAGATAGGGTTTGAATGAGATAATCTGGCAAGACTGGTTGTACTGTGCCTCCAAAAGGGCCCAAAAATAAAATATTACAGGCATTTTGGTCTGAGGTCACCCTGGAGGCTCTTCCAAGGGACATAGTCGCCTGACCAAGTGATAAGAATCCTGGAGAAACTCAAGGCTCAAAAAAGCGAACGTTTTTCCCCATCTACCAAAAAACAACAACAACAACAACAACAAATAGTTGCAACAGCAACAAAGCTGTCAGGTTTTCCTGATGATCCATGCTCCCTGGGGGCTTGGGATGTGAAAGTAGAAGGATGTGGAACCTGAAAGTTAGAGTTTGGGGGTCCAGAGTTAGGAAGGTTTGTTCCCCCTTATACAGGACAGTAAACTCCCCTTTCTTTTGAAGCTGGGTCAGTTAGAACCTAAACAAACTAGAAACCTGGTTGCAACCCCATAGGCCATAGGCCCTGCTGATGCTATCCCCCTTTGTTCCTGCAGTGTGGACCCAGTCAGCAGCCAGGCCATGGAACTATCTGATGTCGCCCTCATTGAGGGTGTGGGTAATGAGGTGACTGTGGTGGCAGGTGTGGTGGTGCTGATTCTAGCCTTGGTCTTAGCTTGGCTCTCTACCTACGTAGCAGACAGCGGTAGCAACCAGCTCCTGGGCACTATTGTGTCAGCTGGCGACACATCCGTTCTTCACCTGGGGCATGTGGACCATCTGGTGGCAGGCCAAGGCACCCCAGAGCCAACCGAACTCCCTCATCCATCAGATGGTAATGATGAGAAGGCTGAAGAGGCTGGTGAAGGTGGGGGAGACTCTACAGGGGAGCCTGGAGCTGGGGGTGGTATTGAACCCAGCCTTGAACATCTGCTTGACATCCAAGGCCTGCCCAAAAGACAAGCAGGCCCAGAGAGCAGCAGTCCAGAAGGCCCTCTGAGATCTGAGGATAGCACCTGCCTGCCTCCCAGCCCTGGCCTCATCAATGTGCGGCTCAAATTCCTCAATGACACCGAGGAGCTGGCTGTGGCCAGGCCAGAAGATACTGTGGGTGCTCTGAAGAGGTGAGTAAGCTGGAAAAGTGGGAGGCTGTTCAGCCCTTGGTTGCCTCGGAGGAGGCTGGTATAGACATGGAAGCAGCAGGGAAGTTTCACGTCCAGCCCCTGCTAGGGATGGGTGGAGTATTTCCTCGAACCTACTTTTCAGTTTCCCCCCATTGCCCTGCTTTGTTGATCCAGGCCTGTTTGTCTGCCCATTCCTCATTCTCTGTCTCTCATATATCTCTCTCATCCTTGCAGTAAATACTTCCCTGGACAAGAGAGCCAGATGAAACTGATCTACCAGGGCCGCCTGCTGCAGGACCCAGCCCGCACACTGCGTTCCCTGAACATTACCAACAACTGTGTGATTCACTGCCACCGCTCACCCCCAGGGTCAGCTGTTCCGGGGCCCTCAGCCTCCCTGGCCTCCACCTCAGCCACTGAGCCCCCCAGCCTTGGTGTCAGTGTGGGCAGCCTCATGGTGCCTGTGTTTGTGGTGCTCTTGGGTGTGGTCTGGTACTTCCGTATCAATTACCGCCAGTTCTTCACAGCACCTGCCACCGTCTCCCTGGTGGGGGTCACTGTCTTCTTCAGCTTCCTAGTATTTGGGATGTATGGACGATAAGGACATAGGGAGAAAATGAAAGGCGTGATCTTCCTCCTTTATTGCCTCCCCCTTTCCTGGCCAGAGCTGGGCCCAAGGGCCTGGGAGGGAGGGATGGAAAGGATGTGGTGGGTCCTCTTCCGTAGGACACAGAAGGCAGGTATGGGGCCTCCCCTTCATGTCCCTGAGGGTAAAGACATCCCCTTTGTGCAAGCACAACTCAGGTAGAAACAAGGATGTCACCTTCCTTCACTTTGAGGTTCCTGAAGTTCGAATCAAGCTGGTGGCCCAGCTCAGTGAGGAGTCTGGGCTCTGAAGAGTCCTTCCTAGCTATGACCCTTGCTCTTCCCATTGTCCTGCATGTCCACTCCTTAGCACCGGCCACCTGCCAGGGCAGCTCAGCATGGCCCCAGCATACTTCTGTAGGGAGCCTGGAGTATATTTTGATTCCTTAGTGGAATATCCATTTTCTGAGACTAAAGTCACACAGGCAAGAATGAAGACCGTCAGCTTGCCCTGTAGGTACCTAGCCACCTCTCCCTTCTCTCTCCACCTCTCTAGCAGGAATAGGGTGTTCACGGTGTTTCTGGACAGTTTCCAGCGTTCTCCCTTTTTCAAAGCACTTTGCTTGTATTTTTTTTTTTAAGTCCTTTATAGAACTCGTTAGGAAGGGGGTTGGGGCACAGAGCCAAGCCCCCAGCATTGGGAGAGGCCAGGCCACAGCTGCTGCTACCCTAGGCCTAAGGCTGTAAGCAAGAGACAGCTCTGGCCCTCAGCCAGTGTCCTACCCTGCCGAGCTCCAAGGACGAGCTCTGGGTATGAAGCACTGGGCCCCAGGCCTTTGCCTCTGGGGCTGTTGGATGGAGGGTCAGTGTCTGTGATTGAATAAAGTTCCATTTTGTGGTCGCGGAGCCGCGTTCTGTGACTTTAAGAGAATGGCTTTGCTCTGCCCCCAGCAACATGGTAATGAGGGTGGGTAGGCCAGGCTACCAACGGGAGATGCAGTTTATTTACACCAGCAGCCATGGGGGCAGGGGAAATACACAGCGTTTACAAAGTTAGCTACCTGTACAAGATGGATTACATATGCAAAAATAAAAATCTCAAGACCACAGGACAGCGTGAGCCCCACCCCCCTCCCCCAATGACCCCAGCATGCGGTAATGCCAGGCGGGTGGCCCCTGGGCATGCGGGGGGGGAGTGATGCATGGAAGGAAAAGCCACCGGCCATGGAAATTAGTACAGAACCCCCCCACACACACTCAGACACATGATAGGATACAGGGTGGACGACACCTAGCCAGGGTGGGAAGGATGGGAATTGAAACCCACACAGCCTGCTGTTAGAGGGAGGGGAATGGGGAGCTCCTAGCCCATTTGACTACATGGTAGGTGCATACTCCCCAGAAGGAAAGGGGGTTTGCTCCCTCAGGGTCCCTGCTGGACCAAGCCCATCTCTTACCCAGCCTGGGCAGGGGGCTCTGCCCTGAGGGCGGGCCAAGGAACAATGGGGAAGTGGATGTGGACAAACCAGTTCCCAAACTACTTCCCACTTCTCCCTCCTCCAACCAGAAGGGGGAAAGGGAGAGGCCAGAGGGGAAAGGGTGTATTAGGGCCTGAGCTGCAGCTGCCTCTCAAAAGGGAGAATGGCCCCTGGCCTTCCTCCCTTCACCTTCAGCCTACTCCCAAGACGTCATTTGGGAGCAGGCTGGAGGCTGGCTGAGATCCTCCTTTCCCTCTGGTTTTCCCTTAGAGGGAAAAGACCATGGAGGGTCAAGAACAGAGGAGCCCAGGCCCTGGGTTTCATTCTAACTCCTGCCAAAATTTGGCTTTTTAAAAAATAATCACAATTCTTGGGTTAAAAACCAATCTGTAACCAGGCACCAGCCGCAAGACCCACCCCAGGGGGTGGTTGGGGTTCCAGACAGGGTACTGTGACCCCATCTCTGTTGTTCCCTTAACGCTCTAGGATCCCAAACCCAAATCAGTCCAACTAGACCTGGGTACTAGCTACCCAAATGTGGGATAAGTCCTCCTGGGAGGAGGGCAGGGGACACATCCAGCAAATGCCAGAGAACTTGGCTCAGGGTCAACTCCACCCCTGTGTCAGTCAGTTCTGCTCCCAGCCCAAACTGTAGTTCAGCTGGGCTCCTGGGAGTGATGGTGCTGGCATGGAGGTGGGACAATACATCTCTTCAGGATGTAGACCAGGCAGGTGGGCACACTGGCATGACAGTCCCACAGAGGGGCAATGCCTAGACATGACACCCCTTCCCCCTCCAATGACAACCCAGAGCACAGAAACTACCCTCTCTTCCCACCCTACTCCTAGCAAAGGGGGAGAGATAAAAGATCAGGATTTTCCTCAGAGCCCCAAACCACAAGTACAGAATAAATAACTTAAAAGCGGCTAAGGAAGGGGAAACAGGGCAGGCTTCGGAGGCAGGAGCATCAAGAGAGGAACTGAAGCTGGTCAAGGTGAAAGAGGGGATGGCAAGCAGCAGTTGGGAACTTGGGTTGCCCTGGTAGGGCAGTGGGGCAGGGTAGGCAGGAGAAACACGGGGCCACCCCAGGAGGGTGAGGCTGGGCCCCTTCCTGGGGCAGGGAATGAGGTAAGAAAACATTTCAAATAAAGCAGCACCGTTCCCTCTTACCTTGGGGCCCCACTCCTCACCAGCCCTGGGTTAGGGAGGAAAGGTAGAGGGGAGTCATTCTGATACACAGCTCCCTCTTCCTATCCTCCCCTTGCCCATTCCTTGAAGCTGTAGAGGCTGGAGGCCCTTTCCTGGCACCCAACAATAAAAGGACAGCTCCTGCTGCCGAGGAGGCCCATGGGGACTGAGGGGAAAGGGCTGCCCCTGTGAGGGGCAGGGAAGGTGGCGGCAGTTCTGGACGCCTACCTCAGCAGACAGCTTGATGTGCCTGCCTACCCCTGGGATTGGGGGCATCTGATAGGATTCTGCATACAGACAGGACACACCAGCCCTGCCCCTCAGCTCCAAGCACCGGACCCATTCACATTGCTGAGGGAAGCTGGGGGAGGCCCCCTCCAGGCTCAGCTTCCAACCCACAGCCTCCCGGGTAGCCACAATGCTCCTCAGCAGGGCTTAGTCCAGTTCCTGGGGTGGGGGGCAGGCAGTGCCCTGGCAGAGTGCCCAGGTCAGGCCCCTGGCCTAGCTGGACATCCAGTAACTCACAGAATAAATAGGAAAACCGCCTCCCCACCAAATTTATGTCCAAGGCATAATATGTCCAGGTCTGAGTCCTGCATGCGGAGGGGTTGTGCTCCATCGCAGAGGGCCCTGACACCCCCCAGGGGTGCATAACTGGATCCTCTGCCTGCCTGGCCCACCAAGCTTCTCAAGCCCAGACCCCCAGCAGCCGTCCATTTGCCAGGCTATGCCACCTGGGTGGGGGTCGGGAGAGAGGGCTCTGCTCAGCCAAAGGCTATCCCTTGCACCCAAGTCAGTTGATGTCATCGTAGATGCTGGGCGTCGGGGGTGCCGGTGGCTTTGGCTTCTTTTTCTTGTTGGAGCCCAGGCCGGAGGCAGTCCCTACCAGGCTCAGATGGGATTTCTTTTTCTTGGTTTTCCGTGACTCGGAGCTGTTGGTACCTGAAGGGAAAGAGGTACAGGAATGAGGGCAGGGTTGTGGCTGGACCACACAAGGTGCCCCAACTCCTTTGCTTCAGGCCCAGCTGGATCACCTACCTAGACCCCATCCTTGATTCTCACTCGTCTTGGAGGAGCCTGAATCAGAGGGTGAGAGATCAGACGAGCCGTCCCACTGAAGCCGGCTGATCAGGGCCTGGCTGTCAGTCATGTCAAAGCTGTCATTATCCAGGGAACTCTCGACCTCCGGAAGGACGCTGGAAGGAGGGGACACAGAAGTGCTTTAGGAATACCAATCAGCGTCCTAATCTTCCACAACCCACTACTACCCTCCTTGGAGGATCACTTACGCTGAGGGTCCAAGGAAGTAAATCCGCACGGCTCGCCGCTGCTCATCCGTGTGCTGAGGGCAGCGTAGGGACCTGGTGGGGAGAGAATGATCAGACCCAAAACAGGCAGAAGTATGTGAGGAATGGACACTAAAAGGGAAGGGATGAATGAAGAGCCCCCAGATTGTGGCCTAAAGCCAGACTGTTAGAGCAGAGGAGAAGGGCGGGAGTCTCAATGCTCAAGTCCAGGGATACTCCGTACCCATGCCCAGGGTGTGTGCGCAGGAGGGACCCGGCTCCCGTTCTAGGTTCTGAGCTCACCTTGTGCACATCTTCTTGGTGTGTTCAGAAATCACCCCACATTGCTGGAAGAGGAATATAAGCTGAAAAGAGGGATGGAGGGCAACCTACTCTAGACACTAGATGTTTTCTTCTGTATAAATGCTAGATTGCGCAAGCAGAAATGGCCCCAAGATGTCCAGAGCAGACGATCCCAGACCACCGCTGACCAGGAAACCTAATTCCAGAGAGAACTACATGGCCCTGATCACTACGTCACCAGCCTCTCCCAGGGCCTTGACCGCTGCCTGTGGCTCCAGCCCACTCCCAAAAGTCTCCCGTTCCCCTGGTCCCTCACCGTGGTGAGCAGGCTACGCAGCTCCTCCGGTCCCAGGGTCTCATAGCTGATCCCAGTTGAATTATTATACTGAGAGAGAACCAGAGGTACAGGTTAGAGAAGTGGTAGCCAAAGGGAGGGTGGGTGGGGGTGGAGAACCAGTCTCTCATCCTTTTCTAAGTGAGGAGGCCTTAAGACTGCCCAGCAGTTTCCCAGTGATTCCTTCTATCCCATCTGCACATGGCTGAGGGGTTGGGACCCAGAAAAAACATAAATATGCAAGACCTAAATACCCTCTCTAGTGTTTCTGTCTGTCAGCATTCTGACCCCACTTGCCTAAATTCCACCCAACAAAGAGAAATGAGAGGAGAACCCCTACTCACCTTAAAAGGATCCGAATTGCTAAGTTCCCCTGAAGAAGAAAAAAGAAGGGGAAGGGTGTTTGATGCAGAGGTACAGACAGAGAACCCTGAAAATAACCAGAGAGGAAGTGGGGGTAACAGAAGGATCACAGGCCCTCCGTCAGCATCCCTGTCCCCCAAGCTCCCCCAAGCTCCCCAACCTCCACCCTCCAGCAATGAATCACAGAAGACATAGCTAGAATTACTCCCATTGTTCCAGTCCCACTTACCATTTTTGTGTTTTAAAGACTTGGATCTTCGAGGGGAATTGGGGTTCTGGAATGGGAGATACCATAGCTTTGGGGAAAGGGTAACGATAAGGGGGAGCCGAGAACCCAGGGAAGGAAAAAAGATTTGACAAAGAAACATCCTCAAATTCCTACTTTCTACCCAGTAAGAGGCCTGTCTACCCATATTCCCCCTCCCCATCCCCTCCCCCCACAGGCCTCTGCTGCCCTCCTGCCACCCTCATCCCGGAACCCAGAGGCACCTGATGACCTCAGACTTGAGTCAAGACACCCGAGGACTCCCTGCCCAAAGGGGAAGGGTATCTGTCCTTTGCCCAAATTTCCCTCATGCTTGCCCCAGCTCTTACCTTGTCTGATTTTCTCTTCTTGGCTGTGTAGGACAAAAGGATAAAGGGCAGGGTCACTTTAAGTTCCCAATCTAAGGGCACCGAAAGAAAAGTACAAAGCTACACTCTCCTCCCTCATTCAAGATAACAACTTATCATTACATACCCAACTCCTGCTGGCCCACCTCACCCCCGTGCCCCCCAAATTCCCCTAGATCCCCGAACACCTTTCTTCTCTGAGCCATAGGACCAGTCGTTGTCATTGATGTCATCATTATCCTCTTGGTCACTCTCAGACTTGTTCATACTGTTGCTATTGGCAATCCTGACAAGGGTAGGGAAAATAAAGGGTCAAGTCTGCCACCTCTCTCTTGCTCCCAACTTCAGAGATATAGTGAAGCATCTGGGGCCAAGCACAACCCACCCTCTGTACCCTACAAATGCCCCCAGGGAACTACACCACGGTATAAGCTGCAAAAGATGAACAGCTCTGGTTCCAACAGGGGGAGAAGCCCTCACCGGCGGTTGGCGATTCGGCTGCTGTTCCGACCCATTCCCAGGCACTTCTCCAAATGGGGAGCAAAGCGGGAGGCAGCAATGCTGCGGCTGCAATTGGGGCAAACACACTCTTTGCTCTTCCACTGGTTGAAAACCTGTCCAAAGATGTCCAATCCTGGCTGGTCCACGATCTCTGGGGACAGGAGAGGCGTGGCGATCAGGGCAGGCAGGGGACACTCACCTCTTTTTCCCACCCATGACCCCATGGCTTCTTCAATCCCCCTGCCTAAGTTCGCAGGAGCTCCAGGCTCTACATCTGCTGTGGTTTCCAGAGGAGGAACCTCCAGGCACTACCAGGGCAAGGCTAGACTGCTCTCCTTCAACCCTGAAGCTCACCAAAATCCTTCATGCTATCAGGGTCCGTGTCATCCAGGAAGAAGTAGCCACACTTGACAGCCCGGTGTACCTCAAAGCAGAATCCCAAACAAGAATCCTCGACCAGGTCCGCGTATATCTCCTGAGCGATGGCCTGGGCCCAGGGGAGAACATCCACGGTCACAAGAGTCACAGCCCCCTGGACTGAGAGCAACTCTCACCAACCAAATCTCCTGCCAATTCGCCCTGGCCAAAAATAATGCTTTCTTTGCCATTTTTCCCCATCTTGACTGTGCCTTCTTTCTTCTTCTGGATCCTTGGGCCTTTTCAGCTGGCTATTCCCTTTAAGGAACAAGGCTGACTACCCAAATTCCTCTTTGGTGTGGATGCCAGATATAGCGACGTAGAGACATCAAGAAAAAGAACTAGAGGCACACGTGGGGGAGCCCTCACCTCTAGTTTGCTGTTATCCAGGCCAGACAAAGACATTTCCTCCATTTTCATTTGTAAACTCTTGTGGAGACGGCGCTCTGACTGCTCATAGCACAGCGGGCGGCAACACGGCTGCACACATGGGGGTGGGGGTGTTGGTGTGAGTCCAAGGCACCTCTAAACATTGCCACCTCCCCTCCACACCTCGCTGCCCAGAGCTTAATCCTGGCATCAGAATATACTCCTCCCTAAGGCCTAGGCTAAGTCTGGATGGTCCTTCAGGGCCTAAAACCCAAAGATGGCCTAGTCCTTCCCAGGCCTCAACTCAGGCCCTGGACTCTACTGCCAATCAGAGTCTGGGTCTATAGGAGGCAGCAGCTCACCCCAGGTCCCCAAAACTCAAACCCCTCTTTGATACCCATGGTGCAATGCAGCAGGGGGAGGAGAAGGAACTCTAAGGCCTCAAAGCAAACCCACAGGGTGTGGCAAAGAACTGCACAGACTCCTAAATACACTCCCCCCTTCCCCAGGCTCTCCTCAGAGTCACCTCTGCTTTCAGCCAGGATGTCCACTTGGGGGGGTACTGCGACCAGAAGTAGAAATGGCCCTAGGACCCTACAACCTTCACCCCACTGTCTCCCCTTGAAATAAGCCTGCCACTACGAGAGGGGAACAGAATCCACAGACACCTAAAGCTAAACGGGCATTTCTAGACACCACGAGCAGGAGGGGGTAGAGCCCAGTGGGATGGCATGCCAGGAGTGGGCACTCCCCTTACCTGTTCTTCTCGGAGAGAACCACCCTCCCTCCCTCAGGACCTGCCCGGAAGTCTCTCCAAGAGCCCCAAAGTCCAGGAATCCCCACCGAAGGATTCAGAAACAGCGCCCACAGCCCGGGGCCCCTCTGAATGGTGGGTACGAGTTGGAGGAGCTGCCAGGCGAGAGTGGGGTGGGGACTGACAAATGAACCAGGGGCACTGGGGAAGGTAGGAGGCCGGGCCTCGGCTCTTCCCCCGTCCCTGCGGCACTGCTGCTGCATCATACCGACTGGGGGGAGGAGAGCTGAGCCATCGGAGGCCGGCGCCGGTCCGGGACAGACCGAGCCCTAGAGAGTGGGCAGAGTGGGACGCGTCCCGGCCCCTGTCCTCGCCCACCCGCCGGCAGCCCCGGCCGGCCGGGGAGCAGAGTCCGGGAGGGTGTCTCTATTGTCCCGGGGGCTGGGGCCTGGCTCCCTAACAAAGGCCCCGCGCCCCCTCCCCGGCCGGCCCTGCCCCGCCCAGGGGGGACCCAGACAGGGGGAGCGCAGGGGGCCCCGGCCCGGCCGGGAAGCCGGGAAAGCCGGGCGTTTCCGCGTCGGCCCGGGGGGAGGGGAAGGGGCGCTGACCCAGACCTGGGGGGAGGGGGCCCAAGCCCCGCCTCGGGCCCCGCCCCCCGCCCCCCGCAGGCCCCTCCCCCGGCCCTGTCTCCGTCCCGTACTCACCCCGCCCGGGGGGCCGCGCCGGGGCCCGGCGGCCTCTCAGGGCCGCGTCCTCCGGCGGCGGCGGCGGCGGCGGCTGCTCCGGAGCCCCATGTCCGTCGGTCCGTCCTCGCCTCTCCCCGGGGCCCAGGGCCCGGGGCCGGGGGGTCGGGCCGCCCCCCCGCCTCGCCGCCTCACCGGGCAGCCATGGCCCCTTCCCCTCCCTTCTCGTCCCGTCGCCGCCTCCTCCTCCTCCTCCTCACCTCACCCCGCCCGCGCGCAGTCCGCGCGCCGTCCGCGCGCCCCTCCCCCCGCCCCCCACTCCAGCCCGCCTCTCCCGGGCGGGGGGTGCGGCGCGAGCCCGGAGCGCGCGCGCGTGCCGCGGCCGGAGGATGGATGGATGGAGCGAGCGAGCGAGGACGCGGGCGGGCGTGCGCGCGCGCGCCCCTCTCCCCCCCCGCGCGGGCCCGCGGCCCGGCGCGAGCGCGCGCCAACCTCCTCCTCTTCCTCCTCCCGCCCCTCCTCGCGACCCCGCCCCCGCCCTCCCTTCCTCTTCCTTCTTTCGCTTTCGCGCGCCCAGCGACGGCTCGCGCCAGCTAGCTGGGCCCGAGCGCGTGCATCTGCCCCGCGGCCGCGGCTCGGCAGCATTTGCTCCAGGGGGCGGGGACCCGGCGGGGAGGAGGGGCGCCACGCCGCCGGCCAAAGTACCGGCGCGCGGGGGCGGGGGCGGGGCGGGGGCGGGGCCTCCGGGAGCGCCTCGGCCACTCAGCGCGCCGCCTCGGCCCGGCCGGCCCAATGGGATGGCGGTGGGCGGGGCGGCGTTCAAGGTGAGGTGCGCGGTGCGCCGGGGGCGGGGACGCGGTGCCGTCCCGGCCGGCTCCAGGGCGGGGGCAGCGGGTGGCGTCTAAAGAGAGCGCCGGCTCCCGGCCGAGCCCGGGACGCCTTCCGGCCCGGCTCCCCCGCCCCTCCCTCGGGGCTCCGGGCCCTCCCCACCCCTCTCCGCACCCCCACCGCACCCCCGCGTTTACCCTGAAGCGTGCAGCCACTTCTGTGAAGAGGCTAGAGTTAAAGTGGGGCGCAGTTAGCACTCCAGGGCACACACACCCATGGAGCCGAAGGGGCTCGCCCAAGCCTCCGTCTCTCCGGTTTCTGGGCTGGTGGGGCTGTAGCCCATTCCAGGCCCGCGAACCAACGGACGCCCGAGATGAGGGTCTTCCGCTGAGGGCGGAGACCGAGCGGTGTGCCCTTCTGAGCCGAGCGTCTTCTCCGCCCTCATCCTATTTTAGATCCCACACCTGCTCCCCTTTCCTGTTTCCGGAACCCACGCTGGACCCCCCACCTTAGACCGCCTACCTGGCACTGGCCAGGCCCCTTTCCCGACCCAGGGCTACGTCCCTGGATGTGCCCATATCCTCCTGCTCTCACTGTACCCCTTTATCTTCTTGAGGAGGGGTCCTTTCCCAGCCTCGCAGCCGCTGCGGATGCCGAGACCGGCGCTTCCATCCTGGTTACTCTGTCTGGAGTCCTGAAACGGGCGTACAACAGCCCTCTCCCCTCAGAAGATAAGATTAAACGGAGAAAGTCTTAACTCATACAACTGAGACCATCACTGGCTTATTAATCTTTAGCAAACATTTACTGAGGAGATAATATTAAGTGGTTAAAATTAGGAGTCAGATCTAAATTTAATCTGTGGACTTGACAAATGAATTTGGGCAAATGAGCTCTGTTGCCTCAGTTTCTTCTGTTGTCACTACTACCTATCTCATTAGGTTGCTGTAAGGATTGACAAATCAGCGCACGTGAAACTCCTACCTCGGTGTAAGTGCCTCGCAAATCTTAGCTGTTATTCTTACAGTGCTCTGTAGGAATTCCTAAGGTGTAGCTGTGCTGGGATGCAAAAATGAAATAAGACAGTTGTGCTTCCTCAAGAAGTTCACAATTTGTGGAGTAGACAGACCTGTAAGAAAATAGTTACCAAACCATATGATGAAAATGAGAGGTATACATAGGGGACAGAAGTAGCCAGGAGAAGGGATCAAACTATGTAAGAGTTGGTGGAGAAAGTCTTTAGTGAGAACCAGGTCAAGATAAGCCCGGAAGGAACTAGACATCCCAAACAGCAAACTTCAAAAGTATGGCTCAATCTGAGGACTGGCTAAAACAGAGGAATGGGTGGGGAAGCAGCAGGAAGTAAGCAGATCAGACCACACAGGACTAAGGATGTACTGACGAGTTCATGGGCTTAAAACACTATAAGCCCTGAGGAGTCTCAAGGGGAATTGTTTCAACAGACTTGTATTTTAAGTTAATCATCGGGAGTATGGAATCTGGATGTAACTTTAGATGCAAACCTATTGAGGTGTTTAGGGTAAAGAGACTCTCAAAACAGCTTTAACCAAAATGGAAACTCCGAGGAAATGTGAGGATACAGGAGAATGACGACTTCATTTTGGGTATGTTGGAGTTACTATGGGATCAGCTGGTGAAGACTCTCAGAAGGTGGTTGAACTTGGCTCCAGAGCAAAGGGGTGAGGCCAGGCCTTCAGGTACCTCCACAGTGTGAATCAGGAATTCTCCAGTCCAATGATGCTTATCTGTCTCAAGGAATTTACACATGTGCAGGAAGCCTTCCTGTCTCCTCTCTGTTTGCCTAAATCCTTCCTCATTTCCCCACCTGTGACCATCCTCAGACTGAACTTCTTTACAACTGGACCGTGCTACTAATTCAGCACTTGGCCTGCACTGCTCTGTGGTGGCGACCTCTTTGGGTACATGCCCAGTCTCCACAGTTAGCACCAGTTAATAAATGCTGCACTGTCCAGGCTTCTAGGTGAGGCCCTGGGATTAAAACAATGAGCCGGAGAAACATACTTGTCCTAGTGGAATTTACAGCTTAGTAAAGCCTAATGTGGAAGAAACAAAATTGAGTGTGAAAGGCATCTAGGCTGCTGAAGAAACAAATGGCATGGAGATTTTTTGTCAGGGGACCAGAGAATGATCCCTTGGAAGAAGTGATCTTTTAAGTGGAGCCCTAATTAACTAGGCAGAGAGGTGAGGATGAACATTCTAAGTAGAGTGTATAGGCAGAATGTGTGTCCAGGCAAAGTGTGTATAGGCTCAGGAAGAGAGCGTGGTATGTTTGAGACATGGATGGCTGGTGCGGCTGGAGTTGGGGCAGAGAGGCCAACAGGGGCAACAGATCTCCCAGGGTCTTGTGGACCATACTTAATCACTCATTCAAAAAATGTTTCTTGAGTGTCAAATGTTTGCCAGGCAATTTTATTAGGATCACTATAACGAACAAGCAGATAAAGTGTTTTCTACTTGAGGAGATAGACAATAAACAAATATATAAACAAGGATGTAGGAGGAAGCCTCTCTAGAGAGGATGGCCAGAGGACACCTGTTTATAAGATAACATTTGAACTGAGACCTGAAGGATGAGAAAGCCACCTATCTGTAGAGTCAGGGACATAGCATTTTGAGCAGAGAACAAGTGCAAAGGCCCTGTGCTGGGCATGTTTGAGAAACAAGAGAGATCACCTGGCTGGATCATTGTGAATGGTTATCGAGTAGAGAGAGATGGGAGAAGGGAAGCAGGGCCAGACCTTGTAGGGTCACGGTAAGACATGATAAATTTTAAGTAGAGAAGTAAATCAGATTTGTTTTAAAAGACAACGTGCTGCGTGCAAAATGGACTGTAGGGGGCAAGAGTGCAAGCAGGAAGACCAGTTTTAGGAGTTCTTGGCAGAAGTTGAGCAATGGTGGTGGCCTTGAATAGGATAGGAATGGTAGCAGTGGAGAAGGGCAGACAGACTTCAGAGAAATACAGGAAGTGGACAGATCTAGGCAAACAAATAAATAAAGAGGTGAAAGAGGGAAAGAGTCAAGGCTGAAATCTTGTTTTCTAGATTGAATGATTGGATAGTTGGTGATCATTTGGGTCTTGAGGTATGAGATGCCTACACAGACGTGTATACAGGTCTGCAGCTTGGAAGAGCACTCTCTGTAGATACTACCTTTTGGATTGCTTATCTATGGGTGATAACTGGAAGTTCGTAGAATGACATGAACAGCTAGAAAAGAATGTGGAGGAGGAGCTGATGGCAGGAGAGTAGTCCAAGAAGTTGAGACAGAAAAGTATCCATTGGATGTAATGATGAACACTGGTGACATGAAGGGCAGTGAGCTCTTCAGAAGCTTGGCCAAGAATAGGAGAAGGGTTTGGTGTTGAGGGAGAGCTCTTCAACAGGGCCTGAGTCTTCAGCCCTTAGTGGTTCCAGGAACCCAGCCACGGCCTGTGCAGGGAAGGCTATCTACCTTAACAGTAGAGAGCCAGTCATTGAGGTCCAGCCCACTTCCCATCTGAGGTCTGGGTGGAGTTAGGAAAGTCGCTCCTCACCTGGGGTGAGGTTGAGGACTCAGGTGGGTTACCCAGATCCCAATGATTAGCCCTTGCATGGCCAGCATAGTTCATCACCCCCAATTTCCCAAAATAATGCACTCTGTGAGAAATTTTTTTTTCTTCTGTCCTTAAGGGGTATTTCCACATTGAAAATGCAGGGTCACCCCTGGCCCCCCACTTTATTGATTCCAGTGACCAGACAGCAGTCATACTTGTTTTTCACTTTATTGTACAAAAAAGGGGAAAACAAAACTTCCACAGTTGGCTTTGAGCTTAGGCAGACACCTCTAAGCCACTCCCTCCCACCTCCCATGATACAAATTCAAGTTGTGGTTGTTGTTGAAACCTACAAAAACACTCCTTAAATATTAGAAAAAAAGGTGGGGGGAGTGGGGGTCCTCCCACCCCAGCCATCCCATCCCAGTGCCAAAATGCACTCAGAGTGACCTCTTACAGCACCAACACCCCCACCCCCACAGCCCTGTTTGTACTGTAAGAATTTTTCAATTTTTAAAACAGGAAAATAAAAGCGCCCCATTGAAAGTTGTTTTTAAATGAAAACACATTTCACTAAAACACAACAGCACAGGGGCATTATAACAGGGAATGGGTTCTTTCCAGGGGCTCTCAGGAAGAAACAGAACCTATGAACCCCTGTGCCTAATTCCAAGATCAGGACAAAGGAAGAGGAGTGGGAATGGAACTGGGGAGTGTTCCTCCCTAGCTCCCCCCACCCCCAGCACCGTGTCCAAGGCAAAGCAAATTGTCTGCCTTCCTTTGGGAGTGGGACCCATTTTTCCCACTCCACCTTCTAGGTGGAGTTTCCACTCTTCCCTCATCCCTTGGCTTTCATTCAGAGGGAGAAGGTGGAAAGCAGAGCCCCAATGAAATAGGTCACTGACATGATTGCAAAAAAGGAAAGAAAAAAAAAGCCAAAATTTAATTAAAAAAAATTAAATCCACAGACAGGTGGCTTGGCTTATTGAGTCTAGGAATCGGGGTACCAAAAATTTAGGGGTGGCTGGGGTTAGAGGGACAGCTGCAAAGCAGCTTTTAAAGACCTCTTTCCCCAGCTATGTGTTGGGGAAGGGGTGGCGAGAAGGGAGCAGACCTGAGAAATCAAAGGAAATGGGCACGGGGAGCTGGAGGATATGGAGTAAAGGCAAGAGGGATGCTAAGAACTAGCAACACATCTCTTGAAGCCAAAGTTCTGAGCCTAGGGTGGCTAGACAACCCACTCAGAGAAGCTGGGAAGCCTTTCCCAGCAAATAAAAGATTTAAGGTTCACCTGGTCTGTCCCCCTCCCCACAATACTGCCGGATATTGGAGACCAGCAGCAGCTGAGTCACATGGCCCTGGCAGAAGGAAGCCAGTATAGGAAGCATCAGAGTGGCTTCAGTACACTCTCCCCAAACTGAATCAGAGATTAGGCAAAGCAGATGTGGAAAAAGGGGCCGCCCCAGCCTGTTCCCACCAGGATCAATGTCTCCCTGGCCCTCACCGACCCTTTTATCAGATCCACACTGATGTGGGCTCCCCCTTCTCTCATATACACACACACACACATACACATGTGCCTTTGCACACATCCACAGGTGCACCCATGCTATGTACAGGACACACGCACACGCACACACACACACACATTTTCCATACATACCAGGTTTTAAAAAAGTCCCAAACCTACCCCTAAACCCTCCCTCTCCCAGAAATGACAACAGAGACGGCAGCCGATATCGGTAGGAAACGTCTCGTTGACAGCTCAGAGCTTAAAAAAAAAATATATACACATATATAAAAAACACTTCTGCCCCGCCCCCCATGAGTGGGTCCAGGCAGTTCCTTCCTGCAGGGGACAGGGGAGAGGTCTACGGGGCAGTGCCTGTTTTCTCATAGGCACCCACCCTCCTCTCCCCAGGTTCCCTGCCTCCAGTTCCAATGTAGGGGTCCAGGTGGCAAGCCTCTGGGAAGGCAGGGGTCCTCCCCAAGCTTCCACCCTCCCTTGGGTTGGGCTGCAGGTGTAGCGGCCTCACTGAACTCTTTGGGAACCACCCTCCCACCCCACTCCCAGGTCCATTGTCCATGCCAGAACTGCAAGTGCAGAGGGGTGGGCTGGGCCGGTCCAGTGGTGGCTCAGTCTGATGGTTGCTCCCTGGAGGGCCCCCAGGGCTGATGTCTCTGAGGCTGCAGAGTCCTGGCCTGAGCTCCTCCAGCCCCTCCCCCACCATATTGTTTTAAAAAAAAGAAAGAAAGAAATTTGGGGAGGTGGGGAGTTGGGGGGGTGGAAGGGTGGGTCATGGGCAGGGGACAGAACAAGGGAGAGAAACAAAGGCGGTCAGTTGGGGAGGGGAGCCCCAGGTGGGGCCCAGCCTCAGTTGGAGTCAGAGTCTGAGGAGTCCCCTGAGGAGGAAGAGCTGGAGCTGCTGGCCTCGGACTCATTGTCTTCATCCTCATCCTCATCCTCATCCTCATCATCATCCTCATCATCATCCTCATTCTGGGGGGACAAGGAACATGCTGTCACCAGGTGACTGTTCTGGCATGGCCCCACCCTACCCCTGCCACTGTGCCCATCAACCCACCTCATCCCCGTCCTCGCTCTCATCCTCGCTGCTAGACTCAGAGGAGTCCCCGCCATCCTCAGAGGAGTCTCCATTCTCATCATCATCTTCCTCTTCATCCTCATCATCATCATCCTCATCCTCGTCATCCTCCTCCTCAGACTCCTGGGAGGGATGGGGGTCCATCAGTGGTCTTTTCCATGCCACTCCAGACACCATGGACATATCTCCCGCCTCCATCTGGGAGGGGCTCCTTACCGACTTGGACTGCAGGGTAGCCCGGCTGGACTTGGGGTTTGGGCCTCGCAGCTTAGTCATGCTCTTACGTTTCTGTATGGAGATGCAGACAAAGAGAGCAGCCATGAGTTCCAGGACCCCCTACCCCCAAATCACCCCACTGTCCCAGTGTTGCCCCGCTCCCAGACTCACATTGGAGATATATTCTTTATATGCTGCTCGGTCCTGGGGAGACAGACTCTGGAGGAGACACAGAAGGGAGTGAGGGTTGGAACATTACCCAAACCACTGCTGACCAAGTGCCAGGCAGTGGGACAAGCATTTATCACCACCCATCATTTTTCCTCCCAGCTTCCCCATACCTTGCTTCTCTGCAGAGAACCCCTGGGATCTGAGAACCCAACTCCAGTATCCTGCTTGAAATGGCCTGAATCCTTTCCTAGACAATCTGTCCTGAGACTGTTGGTTTTCATGTCCTTCCTATTATTCTACTCAAACAAAGGCTCCAGAGTCAGGGTCTTCTTCAACTCGGAGAAGCTCCCCGATTGCTCCCCTATAACCCGGCTTCATCACTCCTACCCCAACACCAAGCCTGGAGCCACTGAAGAGGCAGTCTGGGTCTCACCAAACTTCTACAACACCTATATATACCCTGCTATTTCCCTGGGTCCTTGGTCAACCTGCCTGGGTGGTTAGGGAGGACATAAGCGACTCTCTCCACTTTATAGATCTGGCTACTCAACCAAGAAACAAAGGGAGAACTCAGAAACAGGGAGCCAAGCTACAGTCTAGGAGAGGTCCTCTGGTCCCAGCTGGGAGGAAAAAGGCAGCGTGATTTGGATGTTTTTACTTACTAGCTGAGTGACCTTGGGTAAGTTACTTAACTTCTCAGAGATTTGGTTTCCTTATCTTTGATGGTAATCACTACTTGTAGGACTGCTGGGCACTGAATGAAATGAATGCAGACCAGCCAGCATGATGCCACTCTCTTCCAAGGGTCCCCGGCCCTCTCACCTTGACCCAGAGGTCGAGGTGCACTTTGTATTGCTTTTGCTGCTCCTCTGCCAACTTTTTGTAGTGATCTTTCTGGCTCTGAGAGATGCGCTGCCAACGGCTGCCAATCTCTACCATGCGTTCCTTCAGTGGCAGGTGGTTCAGCTCCCCGTTGGATAGCAGCTCCTGGGAGAACTTCTGGTAACCGTTCCTGGGAAGTACAGGTGGCATGGGGAGTGTCAGGATACAAATCAAGCAGCCCTTGAAGGCCTGACCCTCCCCAACTCCAGGGTAGGCTCCAAACGCACATGGGAGGTTTCTTGGGTTCCCCCTGGAACTTCATCTTCTTGGATGAATTTGCAGCAGCTGGAGGTGCCCGCATCTCACTCAGTTCTCTCTGTGGGGAAACCCAGAAAGGTTACACTCATCCACCCACCAACACATCCCTACCTCCTGCCCCACGCCATCAGTGTCTCAGCCAGCTCTCCTTTTATGTGTCTGGGAGGGGAAACTGGGGCACATTCAGGGAACTTCTTAAAAACTCACACCTGTGTCAGGCACTGTCACTTGAAAGTGCTTTCATAATTGCACCCATGTGACTGGCATTGTCACATCCATTTTACTGATGCGTGACTGAGGCTCAAACAAGGAAGTTAACTTGTTCCGGGTCCTACCCCAAGGCTGGGACTTTGGGCTCCAAGCACACCCAAAACTCCTCTAAGTTTTAGGTGGAGGGAGGCGGCCCCGGCTCCATCCCACCCCGTTAACCAGCAGCCCCCTTCCCACCTCATATCGCTTTTGGTCTTCTGCCGCCTTCTTAATCCACATCAGTTTCTCCTTCTTCTCCATGTTGTTCCAGGTCATCTCCATAGCTTTCAAGGCCTTCACCCGGTCATTCTGGGACGGACAGGGAGTCAGCCGCGGGCGGGGTCACCGAGGGCGGGAGGAGGCCGGCCTGGGCAGGCCGCAGAGCCCCCACTTTCCCACCCCTCGCTACCTTGAAGCGGGCCAGGTAGTCGCCAATGACGCTCTGCTGCCAGATCTCCTCCGCTCTCTTGGGCGACTCGGGCAGTTTGCCGCGCTCCTCGCGCTCTGCGCCGGGCTTCCTCTCCGACTGGGCCTTCACCGCGGCCTCGCGGGCCTTGTACTTGGCCTGCGGAGGGGCGGCGGGAGGCGTGAGCCCGGCCGCCACCGCCAGGGGGCGCGCGCGCCCCGCCCGGCAGCAGAGGGCGCCCCGGCCGCCGCAGGGAGGGCGCGGGGCCCAGGCCCGCCCGGCGGCGCCGCTGCCCCCCCCCCCCGCCCCGGGGCCCGCGCCTCCCGCCCTCCGGCTCCCGGGTCCCGGCCCCGCGTCCGAGCCCGGCTCAGGGCAAGGGTGGGGGCGCACAGCCCGCCTCCGGGGCGCTCGGCCCGGCCTCGCCCCTCCGGCCTGGCCGGCCTGACCTTCTTCTTCTCCGACAGGTCGTTCCACATGCGGGCCAGCAGGCGCGTCAGCTCGCTCTCGGCGAGCTCCGGCCGCTCCTCTTGCAGCTGCCGCCGCTTCTCCTCAAAGAAGATAAACATGGCCGACACGGGCCTCTTGGGCTTCTCGGAGCCACCCTGGAGATGCCCGGAGAGGGTTGGGGTCCATGGGGTGTTGACAGCGAGCCGGCCTCCCCACTCCCTGCCGCCGCCCTGCTCAGGGGTGCCCTCTGCCCACCTTGCCCCCTTCCTGGGAGGGCTTCTTGGAGGCCGGGCTGGTTGCTTGCTTCTTATTGATGTTCAGCATCTTCTCCTCTCCCAACACCCGCTGCTGCTCCTCCTCGGGCAGGCTCTGGTCCCGGGAGAAGAGGTAGCGTGGGGTCGTGGGCCTAGTTTAGTCTGCTCCAGGCTGTCCTAAGGGCCTTGCCCACCAATCCATAGGCTCCTCCCTGCCCCTTGCCTCTTCCACTCACCTCCAGAAACCGGAGCAGTTCCACCTCATAATCCTTCTTTTTCTGGGAAAGGAAGAGGAGTCAGGGTTAGTCCGGGGGCAGGCTCATTGGAGACCGTCCAGTGCTCAGGGGACGGGAGCCCTCAGCAAGCTATCCAGAGCCCGGATGGGGCCTTTGCTCCCTCCACAGATGGTAAACGTGAGGCCTGACACTACCCGGTGATCTGCCCAGATGCTAAACCCAGCAAAAGTTTGAAACAGGTGCCCAAGGGTCGCCAGGAGTTCTCCATCTCCAGGGGCGGTTCCCACCACAGCTCACCTGGTCGCACTTCTTGTGGTAGGCATCCTTCTCCTTCTGGGAGAGCAGCTTCCACTGCTGGCTGCATAGCACCATGCGCTCTGTGCTGGGCACGTCCTTCATGTTGGCCATCAGCTCTGCACAGTACAGCGAGTAGCTGTTCCTATCAGAACCGCAGCAAGGGAGGAGCATCCCCGTGAGCAACAGGGTGGCCCAGGAAAGCAGGTCTCCTCACTTCCAGAGCCTGAGCTGTAGCCTGAACCTAGCTGCCCACTTGCCCACTCACCCCCCAGCCCCAGGGCAGTGCTCACGGAGGTGGCTTGGTGGGTCGCCCATCAAACTTGTCCTTGAGCTGGCGTTCGGCCTTGGTGAGGGTGGACTTGGTGATGCCCTCCTCACTGATGTTCAGCTCAGGGTGCTTCTGGATATAGTCACGCATAATCTCCTGCAGAGTGAGGTGGGGGGATGGAGGGCAACGGGGTGTGGGGTTAGCTGGGGCTGGGTAGGGGGGAGAGCCGCTGGGGAGGGGAGGCAGGGAGCAAAGCTGGGGGGTGGCCGTGTGTCTGCTGTCACACACAGTGGTGCCCTGCCCTGCCCTAGCCTGAGATCTCATGGGGGGCATGGAGAAGGTAGGGGCAGAGGTGAGGGGCCCAGAAGGCCCCTCCCTCAATGGAGGGATGGGGAATGACTGCCTCCCGCGGAGTGCGGAGGCCAGAGTCAGAGGGCAGAGGCTCGTGAAGAGCCGGATGGGGAGGAGCGCAGCGGAAGCCTAACCTCGTACTCCTTCCGCTGCTCCAGGGCCTTATGAATCCATTTCAGCCTCTTTTTGTCCGAGAGCTGAGACCACTGCTTCCCCAGGGAGTCCTTCACCTCCTTCGTAGTGGCCTGCAAACCAAAAGCCGTCAGACACACACAGGCAGCCAGGGGCAGGAGGAAGGGAGGGGGTAGGGGGCACAGAGGCCCCCGCCCCTCAGGCCACAGGAGGTCACAGGAGTGTCCCCCACAGGCCAGGAGGGGAAGGCGGAGAGGCGGGGGTCCCGCCTGGATGCAAAGGGACAAGCTCACACATACACACAGGCACGCACACGTTCGCACGCCAGCTGGCCCAGGCCCTGTCCATGCAGCCCACCCCTGGGGAGGGGCCTCCTCTCCTGCTCCCCTGCACCCTGCCCAGCCGACCTGGCGCGGCTCCCCCCTTGCCACCACCTCGTACCCTCTGCCCCCACCCCTCGGCCAGACACTCACATCTGGCCGCACTTTGAGATACACTTTCTTCTCGTGGGTATACCACAGCTGCTGGGGGGTTTTGGGCTTCTCAGGGATGTCCGACTTCTTGGCATTCTGGATTAGGTCAGGGTGATCCTCCCTAGCCAGGGCATGGGGAGCAATAATCAGTGGGTGGAGGGAGATTCTGCCAGGGCAGACTGAACTAGCTGCCCCACCCACCAAGGCTCCTAGGTCTGTCATCTGGGGACTAGTGGGACAGTGTCCTTGCCCTTGAGCATGACCCACTAGGGTCCGTATGTGACCCATCCATCTTCCATGCCTCGCAGATGGCAAGCTCAAGGCTCTGGTCAGTGTTACCCTATCCTATCACACCCAGTGCCCTGTGGCCGTCCTCGGTTCCGCTGCCTTACCTGAATCGGGCCAGGTTTCGCTCGAACTCCTGTTTCTCCCTCTGGAAGTCCTGAATATATTTCATCTGGGGGGAGGAGGGGATGGGGTCATCCACAACCCAAGGCCTGAGCTACAAAAGCCATCAAGTCCTCCTTGCTAGCTATTTTGCCTTCCGGTTGGTGATATGGATGAACGGAGAATGGCATGAATAGGCAGGGGATGCTGGCCTGCCTTCCAGGGGGTTGGCGGGGGAGAACTCAACGGGAACCCAGACTAGTGAGAGCTACAGGGGCCTCCTAGAACACATCACACATCCTATTCCTTTTGAGAGGGAAGAGTCACAGAGGGGCCACATGGCATTACTCAGTCAAAGAGTAAGTAGTGACAGGGCTGAGACACCCTTAAACTTATTCCTCCACCTTCCCCCAAATCTCAAAATCCACGAGGAATGAGAAGGTGCAGATCTTGCCTCTGATGCACCCCCATCCTATGTCTGTGGCAGCTGATATTGTTCTGCCCCACCAGAGGTGGCCCAGAGGACCAGGGCAGGCTGAGTCCTGCTTCCAAGGCATGAGAGGTGTGTTGAAGGGAACCCAGAATGAAATCTCACAATGCAAATCGTATCTTAATAGATCTGTTTCCTAAATTTGGATATTTTTCCCTATCCACCACCTCCGAGTCCCTGGCTGTCCTTCACAATTTTGATACCATTCTCTTTCCCTCCGCAGCCATTGCTCCTCCTCTGCCACTGGCTTCCATGCCTTCTCCACCTCATCAGTCCTGTCCTCCCTTCCCACCATCACCTGACTCCTCTATCTCTCCACACTCCACTCTATTTCCTTTTCAGCTGGTCTCTTTCTCATCTACCTCCTGTCCTGCTTCCCACTCAGTGTCCATCTCTTTTCTACCCCACTTTAGCCAGATTCACAAGAGTCAGTACTGGGAGGAGCCAAGGACTCATGGTGATTAAACCCAACCCCTGCCTTTCACACAAGAGGCACCAGGTACAGAAAGAGGGGCAGCTTCGCTTTCCCCTGAGGCTCTTGAGAAAAACCGGGAGCAGAGCTCAGCCTGCTGTTGCAATCTCAGCCCTTCTCACACACAACAGCTGCTTTTCAAGCTGGAAGGCACCACACAGATCAGAGTCAGCCTCCATACCTCAGATAAGAGCAGGCCCAGAGAAGCAAAGTGACTTACCCAAGGTCACACACACAGCGAGTCAGTGGGAGCCAGAACAGGCCCAAGTCTCATGTACCCAAGGCCAGCACCCTGTCCACTCTACCACACAGTTTCTTCTGTCCCTCCCTGGTCCTCAGACTCTCTGCCTCTCCCTCCCATCTTGTGAGTGATCAGGTGCTGTGTGTATAGGCAGCTCTGTAATATCCCCATCAAAGGGTCAATAGCTCCAGCAATTCTTGTTCCTGCTTGACTTGGGCAGCAGTGGCAGACAGCTGGTTTTATCCAGCCAAATTCACTCCTTTTTTGAGTCCAGAACCAACAGCATGGGAGCCTGCAGCCAGCGTGCACAAACCAGGCAAAGGGCTATTCACAGTGGGGAGGCCGGCGCCACCTCTTAAGAGCTGGCCGTGGACAACTCTGTTGTCTTGTTTCTCCTGCTGCCCCTCACCACCTCTCTCTGGCTCCATCTCACTGTTTAGCATCTCTTCTTTGTGTCCATCTCTTTCCCCACTCCATCTCACTAGTGGGTGCTGCAGACTCCTCCAGTGCTTTACTACCTATCTCTGCGAGGGACAGCTTGACCTCATCATGTTCAACTGTGTCTACCCCTGCCTGTGAGACTGGGGCAACTTTTGCTCAAGGTCAATAGCTTCATGTGGTCTGGGAAGGCACGAGGCCACAAGGGACAATGTATGTCCTTGGGCAAATATGTGTGCATGGGAAGGGAAGCCCATCTAACATGGGAAGTAGCAGTGAGAACACTAGATAAGGAGTCTAGAGCACTAAACCCAAGTCATACTCTAGCATCATTGTGTGACCTGGGACATGATATCCTCCTGCACCCCAATTCCTTACCCATAAAATCAGGATAATGTGTCCTCCTGGGGTTGCCTTTATGAGGATGCTGCATCAAGTGAGACCATGTAAGAACATGTTAGAGGGTTCTGCTGTGCAGGCCTGACAGTGAGGATGGGAGCAGAGCTATACGGAAAAGCCCTGTAGACTGTGGCTGGTCTGAGTGCTTACCTCAGCCTGGGTTACACCTACAACGGTGCCTGTACCTGATGGTGTGTGGGCCTATGAGGGGGTGACCAGGCGTGGCTGCCCAAGACCCTACTCTGTTCTGCTGACCTGCTCACATACTTGATACCAAGTCCCTCTCTCTAAGCTCCACACCTGGCCTCCGACAGCTGACCTACACCACACCAGCTGCTCCCAGCCTTTTCTTTCTCCCCACCTTAGCCCCCCTCCCCCACCTTCTTCTTCTCCGGCAGCTCCTTGTATTTCTTGGAAAGGATCTTGGTCAGATCCAGGTTGCTCATCTCAGGGTGGAGTTTAGCATACTTGGCCCGCTTCTCCATGAAGAAGCGGAAATAAGGGGTCAGGGGCTTCTTTGGGAAGTCCGGGTGTTTCTGGAAGGAGAGACAGGACACACTAAAGGTCAGACACCAATCCATTCTTTGAACACTTCCTCTCTTACCCTCTGTGTTCCTCCTCATGGAAACTCACCTTGAGTTTTTTGCCTTTGTATGGATTTTTAACATGTTCCTGAGCATCAAGGATCAATTCTGTCAATGTACGGAACTTCCTTACCTAGAGGGGAGATGAGTGGAAGAAGTTCAGAAGAGGGAACACCATGCAGTAGCATACCCCTTTTCCTAAAAGGTCTCCTCTATCTTCCACTAGACTGAATTTATCAAAAGAGGGGCAGAGGCCAACAGCCACACAACTCAGGCAGTTCCTGACATCAGGAACTGGCCCGTGCCTACTACAGAGGTTCATGTAGTCAGTACACACCAAAGGATAGGAATAAGGTGACCACCTGACCCCAATGTGGCTGTCCGTGCCAGCACCTCGGAATAGCTCAGGTGACAAAAACTCCAAGATGATAAATATTCAAGGCCATACTGCTAGCAAGTGGCAGAACTGAGAACTCTAGGCCAGTGCTGTCAACCGTGCCACCTCCCAAAATGCACAGGGGCAACCACATGAGCACCTCGCCTGGTCTTTTTTCTTCCTGTTTATTGACTTCTGTTTCATCTCCCCCACTAGAAAGACTGAGGCAGAGGTCCATATAGATATCCGTTGCTATGTGTCAGGAAGGGGGGGGTATCAGATTACCTCATTAGAAATCTCTACCCATTTGAGCTTGCACATGTCTCCAGAAAAGTCTTTAAATGCTACTTTTTCCCAGTCCATATGTGACTCAGTGGTTTTGAACTTGGAGCTGTCATTGGTTGGAAGGTTGTTCTTCATGCATTCTAGCAAAGTCAGCATGTCTTCCTGGGACCAGCGGTCTGGGTAGAGGTAAGAAAGGCGATCATGCCTGGCTCATGCTATCCTCCCATCTGTCCCCCAGTCCTTATGTGTCTAACTCTTCTTCCCCAGAGCATCCCAGTCCCTAGTTACCTCCCATCTGAAGACACAGACAAAACACGGCCTAGCTCTAAGGAAAAATTGTGGCCATATGGCCCAGAGTAGGGACTCTAGTCCTGACAGCATCACACCTAGAAAGCCATATCTGAACTCAAATCTGGCTTGCTCCAAACCTGTTACCATTCCTAACATGCCAGGTTGCCACAAGGTACTATTTGTTGTAGGAAGGGGAGGAAATGAAGCTACCATGATTTGGGACCCTGTGGGAAAACGGCTAGCTTTTTGGGGGTGGGGGGGACAGCAAGGAGGCAACATTTCTAAATGAGTCACCAAGTTCACACCGAGTTCCAGGTGGATACCCTAAGTGTTCTACGACTGAGGATGGTATGTGGATGGTAAGGAAACCCATTCAGATGCTCTTCTCCAGCACAGTTAGAAACTAACTTTAGAGACATGGGTATTCCATCATATCCCTCCCTCTTGGCCTCTCAAAAAAGACCAAAGGAAAAGTTGTGGGAAGTAAGAAAAATGGAATAAAAATGGTTATTCCATTTCCATAAAGAGCAACTTTAGGCAGGCAGGCAGGCAGGCAAAGGCTCTCAGGGTCCTGCTCAAGGTAGAACTGCCAGAATTCTGAGTTTTCTCAGCCTAACTCTCCATGAAGGCACTAAAGGGGGTCTGGACCAGCTATTTCCAACCCCTGAAATGTAGTTCCAGGGAGGTGTCTCTGGAGGGTGCCTACCCTGGAAGGTGAACTGGGACAACAGCTCTACAAGATAGGAGTGAAAAAGACTCATTTGCATTTACATCTGGTAACCTGGGCCAGGGTTTCTGTAGGGCCCATTACTATATCCATAATCCTTTTTCCTCTTAGGGTCCCACAGGCAGCACCAGGTGCTCAGCTTCATCTTATCCACTGCCCCCATACACACTGGATTCCTACTGGGTAGGGCAGGGTCTAGTTACTACATAACTTCCTTGGCTTGGGGTCTCAAACTACCAAAACACCCTTTCTCTCTAACCTACCAAAACCCTTGTCCTCTGAACAACAACAAAAAACCCTGGAAATCTTTCTCAATTTCTTTCTTCTCCTTCCTCATCCTTCTTCCCATTCCATGACACTGGAGGAAGACACTCTGGAATGACTGGGAATCCCAGAAGGAATGTTTGCGGAGGCCTCTTCCTCCCTCTTCCTAACAAGGGGGGAATGGAATGTGAAAAATACAAGGCATAATAATTTGGATTTAGCCTAACCCCCAGTGCGAAGGATGCCTGACTCTTACAGACACCCTCCCCTCACCTCAATTCAGAGAATGCAGGAGGCGAAACCCTTAGAAGGGGAATGGGCCTTGAAGACAGACATATAAGAAAAGAGGATTTCAGTTAAAGAAGGCTGAGGGTAGGGGTTCCTACCTTGGCCCTTGGGGGCGGCCATTTCCAGGTCTGTGGGACAGTCGGCTTCTCCGTTCATTCTCCAGTCCTCCGGCCACCTCCTTGGTCGCGCTCGCCGGGCAACCCGGGTTCAAAGCCACCTCACCCTTTCGAAGAGATACCAGTCTCTAGTTAGGCGAGCAGAGAGATGAGGGACTTCCTATTCCTCCCTCCCCCAGAGGGGAGGGAGGCATGAGTCCCCACTCTCAGAGAGACCCTGCTGGGACCCTAATACACTAAGTGGGTGGGTGGGTGTGGGAGAGCGCTCCTCCTCTTCCTCCGAACCCCCACCCCCAGGCCCTGCAGCCCCGCGGCGTGCGCCCTCCCCTGCCCACGCAAGAGACTGCTCCCAGCTCCCGCGTGCAGCTAGCGCCCTCCCTCCGCCCTCCTACCCCCACCCTGGCCAAAAAAAAAAAACCACCCAAACTCCTCCTCCTCTGAGCGCCCGCCCCGGGGAGGCCCCAGGCTTGCGGGAGGGGGAGGAGGAAGGGCGGGTAAAGGGCGCGCGCGGCCGCGGGAGCGGGCACGCGCCGCAGTCTCCTCCTCCCGCCCCCCCCCCGCCGATTCCCCCCGCCTCCGCACCCCGGCGGGGACCTGGACTCGGCGCAGCCGCCGGCGGCCTCGGAGCGCAGCGGCCGCACCGCCCCCGGGGACCGGATCCGGATTCCCGCCGTGCCCCCTCCCGGGCTCCTGACGCCGTCCGCGCCTGCTCGGGCGGGCGAGCAGCCGGAGAGCAGCGGCCTCGCCTGCCCCCCGCCCCCGGGCCGCCCACCCCGGCCGGAGGCGCTGCCGCCGCCCAGCCACCCCGACGCGCACGGAGGAAGCCGGCGCAGAGGCGCGACCGCGGCGGGAACCACCGCCTCCTCCCCCGAGCCTGCGGCCCAGCCCCGCCGGCGCCCCCGCCCCGGCCTCCGGGGAGCCGAGCCAAGGAGAGGGCGGGAGGACGGCGGCCCGGAGGCGGGGGCGCCGCGCTCGGCGGCCCCGCCGCCCCCTCCGGCGGCCGGCGAGAACTGCGCCTGCCCGCTCGGAGCAGCGCGGGCTTCGCTGCCCACGGCCGCGGCTCGGCCCGGGCCTCGCTTCCTGACGTCCCCTCCCCCGGCTCTCCGCGTCCCCTCCAGGGCCCCGGTCCTCCCTCGCCCGGTCCGCACTCTCCAGGCGTCCAGTGCGCCCGCGGCGTGCGACCCGCCGCCCGGCCCCGGCCCCGGCGCGCGTCCCGCTCCGCCTCGGTTACCCGGCGCGGCGCGGCCTCCGGACTTCCCGCTCCGGCGGCGCCCTCCCCGGCTCTGAGCCGCGGCGCCCTCCCCCGCTCGGCCGGGCACAGCCGCAGCTCCCTCCCGCGGCGGCAGCGGCTCCTCCTCCGGGCGCGGCGGCGGCGGCGGCGCTGGGGCGGCGGCTGCTGCTGCTGCTGTGGCGGCGGCGGCGGCGGCTGTGGCTGCCGCCTGCTGCTCCTCGCGGCGAAAAGCACAAAGCACAGCGCCCTCCGCCTGCAGGCAGCCCGCCCGCCGCCCGCCCGCCGGCCCCGGCCTCAGCTCGCACACCCCCCGTCGCCGCCGCAGCCTCCGCCGCCGGAGCGGGGAGGAGGAGGAGGGAGAAGGGAGGAGGAGGAGCGGGAGGGGGGGCGGGAGAAGCGGGGCAGCTAGCGCGTCCTTCCCCGTGGAGCGCACACCGACCCCCGGGGAGCGAGCGCCAGCCCGCCCGCCTCGCCGGCTCCGCTCCCTCCCACAGCCTGCCCGGGCGGGCTCCGCGGGGGGCAGCTGGGAGGAGGGGCGGGAGCTGGGGGGACCCGGGCGGCCGAGGCGGAGGGAAGGAAGGAGGGGAGGGGAGTAGTGGTGGTGCTGGTGGTGGTGGTGGTGCTGGTGGCGGCGGCTGCCGCTGCCGCCGCCGGGGAGGGGGGGGCCGGGGCAGGGAGACACGCAGCCGCCCGGATGGCGGCGGGGCTGGAAGCCGAGGCCGGCGGGCGGGCGCCGAGAGCGACCTCGCCAGACCCGCGGGGGAACTAGCAGGCTCAGCCGGCGCGGGAGGGAGGGCGCGAGGCGAGGCGCGGCCGCAGATAGGGTGCCTAGAGGGCCCCCCAGCCGCCGGGGAGGCTCGGGGGGTGCCCACGGCCCTGCTCTGGGGCTCCCCTCCGCGTCCTCCCGTCTCAGATTCGGGCTTCCACGCCAGCTCTCGCCCGCCCCTCTCTCCCGTCCCCCGGAGCGGCCACTCCGCGCCCACCCTCATCCTCGGACCGTGGCCACCACCGGCTTGGGGCGCACGCAAGCCGATCGCGGCGCCAAGCTGCGGCGCCTCCTCGCTGTCCCCTCGCTGCCGAGCAGCTCACACATGAAACTTAAGAGAAAATATAATTTACCCCCACAAAATGCCCTTCCTGCAAGTCGGGGGGCGAAGAGAAAAATCTCCTTTACTCCTTACACGCCGGAAAGGGCGAGGGGGCGACGGGCTCCCGCAGAGGAGCCTCGCCGGGAGCCGGTTCCATCCAGCCCGGCATGGCTCCCCGGGCCTGCCCGGGCGCGTGGAGCTCGGCGCCGCCGCCGCCCGCAGCTACCCCTCTCCCCCGAAATCCGCGGTGCCGGAGCTCACTTACCGGGCGTGGGAATGGGAGCGCGGCCCGGGGGGCCCGAGGGGTGCGGCGGGCCGAAGAGCCGAGCCGCAGCTCCGCCGCAGCAGACGCTGGGGCCGCGAGTCGCCAGACAAAGCCCGAGATGGCGAAGCGGAGCGACGGCTAATGGCGAGCCCCACGCGCCGCGCTCCGCCCGCCCCGCTCCGCCCGCCCGCCCGCCCGCCTCGGCGCAGCGCGGCGCCGCTCCGAGCGCTCGCCCGTCAGAGCCGCCTCGGCGCCGCCGCCTCCCGGGCCACCCCGGCCTCGCCTGGCCCCTCCGCCTCCTCCGGGCGGCTTAGCCTCACCCTCTCCCTCCCACCGCGCTGGGGGCTGCACGAAAATAAAAGCAAAATAAAAATGCTTTTTTTTCTTTTTTCTTTTTTTTCTTTTTTTGGCAGGGCAGGCGTGTCGAGACTTTTGGGTCTTTGGCCCCCAGCTCGCACTCACCTGCGGAGCCGCCGGGAGGGCTGGGGGTGGGGGCTCGCGGGGCTGGAGCCGGCGAGCGCGGGTTGAAAGCCAGCCAAGCTCTGCAGCGCCCGACCCGGGCGTGTACGCCGCCGCCAGTCCCCGCAGAGAAATCGTCCTCCTACCCCCGCCTCCATCGCTCTGCGTTTCTCTTCCAATCAGCCGGTCGCTTGGCGGCTCCTCCATCCTCCGGCCAAGCCCGCTGCCTAGAGCGAGCTGCACTCCTCCATCTGCTCGCCCGGCTCCTCGCTCCCCTGCCGGGGCCGGCGAGGCGACGTGGGGCCGGAGGGGGGATTTGCGAGGGAACCTGCCCGCTTCCCGCTCCCATCGCTCCCTCCCCGCTGCCGCCTGCCTCCTGCCTCTCTCCTGCGTCTTTCCAACTCTCCCCTGTCGCCACTGGTGTGTGTCTGAGTGTGTGCGCGTTTCTTTTTTTTCTTTTTTCTTTTTTTTTTTTTTTATTGCTCTTTGCTTTTGCAACCCTGAAGCCAAAGCGGAGGAGGGGAGGGGGAGAGCAGGAGGAGGGGGGTGTTACAAAAAAAAAAAAAAGAAAGAAAGAAAGAAAGGAAAGGAAAGAAGCTTAGATTTGCAACACATTGGAAAACCGGGGCGACACCCCCGCCTCCTCGGATCTCGGTTCCCGGGAGGGCCTTCCGGGTTTGGGGAGCGGGCCTCTCGTCGTCCTCAATGCCCCTCACCTCCGCCGGCTTTAGGATCCGACGAGTCCGAATACAAAGTTCTCCCCCTGGGCCGTAGCAAGGGTTGTCAGGGTGGGAGTTGGGCCTCCCCCATGAAGCGGCAGCCATCCCTCGCACCCCGGTTCCGGTGGCTGGGCCAGGGTTGGAGTGGAGAGCAAAATCCCGGTGGGTTTTCGGAAGGGGCTTCGCGGGCGAGGTCGGAGCCAGGAGACCAGGCTTCGTGCATCTCCCTCTCGGTCTCTGCCTCCTGTCCCCTGCCAGCTCCCCCTTTAATTTTTTTCCCCCCTCTCCTTTAATCTAATTTCTTCCAACTCCACCTTTGTTGTTAACCGGCGTCACGCCCGGATCAGCCAATCCCCGCCACGCAATCAGCTTGTCAAAAAGGCTCGGCCAGCCCTGGGAAAGCAGGCCGCGGGGTGTTGCCCACCCCACCCCCCTCCCGCCGGCAGCGGGTTGCCGCGAGGGGAGCCTGGCACCCGAGCCTCTCCGCCCGAACCGCGGCGGGGCAGCCTCGGCGTAGGCCTCGCGTGCTCCGGCCACCTGCGGGCCGGGGATGGAAAGGCCTGGGCGGGGACCACGCTTCACCCTCCCACTGCAGTCGGCTGTGGTTGTCTGTCTCTGCCTCCCCTCCTCAGGGGAAGGTTTTTATCAGGGCGCAGGGAGCCCGAAGACAGTCTGAAGAAGAATGCCGGCTTCCAAAAGGCTCGAAGAAGAATGCCGGCTTCCAAAAGGCTTGCCTGCGGTGTGGGCCGGAGGAGCGCCATTGCTCCTGCTCCCAGGCTGCCAGTCTCGCACACAACACTGCTCTTGCCCACACATGTCGGCCAGCTGGGTCACTAGACCCCTTGGACTCTCTCTTGGCACGCAGCCTTCTCCCTCCTCACACAACGGCCTCGCTGCTGCTGCTGTAATTCCTCTCGTCTCCTGGGAGAAATGAGATTTCTTTCCCAGGACTTCTACAGCCCACATCTGCCACGTTTCAAAAACAGGGAGGAAAACCTTGTCAAGATCTGGTGTCTGGGATTTTTAGGGAGCAGGGCCTGTAGAAGAGGGATTTACTTTAATACTAATGTAGCCGAAGCTTCAGGGCCCCTCATTTCCAGGGCTCCTCCAAGACCCTGTACTGAATTTTGACTCATCGTCAGATATTTTTGTTAAAGAGTTTCCCCCACCAATCTTTTACAAGTCTGAGCCCCAGAAACTCAGCTCTGCCCTTGGAACATATACCGGGCATTTCGTGTAGGATCAAGTCATCAAGACAGGGACTGCCTTACTTGTTTTGACCAGGAAACAGCAAAGGATTTGGAGTCAGAAGTCCCAGCTTCCCCACCTTGTTAATATTGTGTGAATTTGATCAAGTCTCTTAAGCTCTCCTGATCCCTGTTTCTTTATAAAATTAGAATAGCAATGCTATATTCTCTGCTTTTCTCAACAGGGTTGAAGGGTCAAGCAAGATAATATATGTAAAACTTAGACTCCAAGAAAGTTCCAAGTCTTCCACACATAGATCTGGAGTCCAGGTGTCCTGGCTCCTGGCCCTGAACTTCTTGGCTTGGCCAAAGGGCCTTTCGGTAAAGTGCTTTGGAATAAAACAGGATGAACATGAATCATAAGAATGATTATTATTGATTTTTCATTCCTTGGGCAGCAAATATCACGGCTGGCACTCTTCCCACTTGGAAAACAATTGGCTTGTATTATATCAATTGTGTCTCTGGTGAGGTCAGGAGTCTGAGACTTGGGCTTTGGGCCAGAGCATAAGAGAACCTGCCCTTGGTGCTTTTATTTTTTTTTTTTGCCTCCTCTCCCAGTTCATCCTCCCCTCCCTTCCAATTTTCTGCGCTGTGCCTTGGAGCAGAGCCTCAGCATTCCACAACCCCAGCCCAGGCTGGTGACAAGGCATAATCCTAGCTATGAGCTTTCCACATGGCCTCAGCCCTTCCCTGGGTGGCCAGTATTCCAGCACCAGCTCATATAGAACACCTACTGTGCCTGGAATTTGTTAACCAAAGTGTGGTAACTGAATTTCTAGTGTTTGTGGAGTAATTTTAGATGGCATACAGATGAACATATTTTCAAAGTTATGTATTTTAATGTGTATTGGAAATATTGTTTTTAAATGTTTAAGATAGTAACATAAAGACTTCTTCCTGTCCTTTTTTTTTTGGGGGGGGTGCAGATTTACTGTCCTTTATTTACTTATTTTTTAATTGAGGTAGAACTTACAGATAATAAAGTATACATATCTTATGTGTACAACTTGATGAATATTTACTTATGTATACATAGTATACATGTCCTATATATGTGTCTGTATATCCAAATCAAGATATTGAATATCTCTAACATCTTAGCAAGTTCACTCAAAGTCAATATTCTCCTCCAAATGTCACCAGTATTCGGAGCTCTGCTGCCATAAATAAGTCTAGCCTGTTTTTGGAGTTGATGTATGTGGAATCATACAATATGTACTCTTTTACATCTGAACATTATATCTGAGATTGATTTATAGTGTTGAGTGTAATTTAATGCTATTTAGTATTCTATTGTATAAATATACCACAATTTATCCTTTCTATTTCTAATGGGCTTTGGGTTGTTGCCAGTTTTTGACTATTATGAATAAAGCTGCTACAAACATTCTTGTGCATAAGTTTTGGTGGATGGATATATACATTCATTCCTCCTTGGTATATTTCCAGGGTTGGAATTCCTGGATTAGGATATAAATGTATTGAACATTAATAGCTATTGCTAAATAGGGTAGTCAGTGTTTTTGGATTTTGGCCATTAGAATAAGTGTGCAGTGATAGCTCATTGTTGTTGTTTTTTTTCATTGTTTTAATCTGCAAATATTTTCTCAGTCTGTGTCTTGTCTTCTCATTCTCTTGCTATTGTCTTTTACAGAGCAGAAGTTTTTTATTTTAATAAAGTCCAGTTTATCAATTGCATCTTTCATGCCTTTGGTGTTATATCCAAAAAGTCATTGCCACATCTGAGGTCCTCTAGGTTTTCTACTATGCTATCTTCAGGAGTTATACAATTTTGTGATTTACATGTAGATTTATAATCTATTTTGAGTTAGGTTTCTATTTTGTAAAGTATAAAAGGTCTATGTCTGCATTATTATATTTTTGTATGTGAATGTTTAGTTCCAGCATGATTTGTTGAAAAAACTGTCTCTGCTACATTGCATTGTCTTTACTCCTTTATTGAAGATCAGTTGACTAAATTAATGTGGGTCTGTTTCTGGCCTCTCTGTTAAGGTCCACTGATTGATTTGTTCATGCTTTTGCCAATACCACACTATCTTGATTACTACAGATTCAAAGTATGTCTTGAAGTTGAGTAATGTCAGTCCTCCACCTTTGTTCTTCTTCAATACTATATTGGTTATTTTGGGTCTTTTGCCACTCCATATAAACTTTAGAATCAGTTTGTTGATATACATAAAATAACTTGGTGGGATTTTGATTAGGATTGCTTTGAATCTATAGCTCAAATGGTAAGAACTGATATCTTTGCAATATTGAGTTTTCCTATCAATGAACATGGAATCTCTCCATTATTAAGTTCTTTGATATCTTTCATCAGAGTTTTAGTTTTTTTCCTATAGTTCTCATACATATTTTGTTAGCTTTCTACTTAAGCATTTCATTTTTTTCAGTGCTAATGTAAATGATAATGTGGGTGTTTACAATTGTACTTTTATTATTTACAAGTTTCGAAACAGTTTGTGACCAGCAGAATGTTTCAGGGACTTTTTATTATTTATTTATTTATTTTATTTTTTACAATAAGTGAAGTATTTCTTTAAGAAAAAGTCACATATTCCTACGAATAGGTAAGAAAAACTTCCCATCCTTCCCCTCCCTCTCCCCTGTGGAGACTCTAAAAGTTACCCTAGAAACATTTAGCAAAGCAAGCCTTAGCCTCCCTCGCCCATCCCCCAGCAGCTGGGGTGAGTCTAACGTTCTCCTCATAGATCATTTGATCTTGAAGTCCTTCAAGGCTGATTCCAAACTTTTCACATCCCAGATGCCCAGACCGCCATCCATGCTATGCTGGTAGTGCAGAACTGCGAGTCTTGGCCCTGGCCTGCTGATGCTGGTCTTGTACAGCCTAGGCTCACCCCACCCGCTGTGCGGCCTCGGAGGTTCTGGAAGTGCTCAGGGAGGGCAGGCCGCGCTGCAAGCTCTGCTTGGGCACGTCTAACCGCCCACAGAAGCTCAGCATCCCCATGGCCACATCGTAAGTAAAAAGCACCAGAAAACTGTCATGGCCAGTGGCCACCAGACTGTTTCTGTGATGAAGGTCAGGGCCAGAAGTGGCAGCATTTCAGAGGCCAGAGTCTCCACCACTGTGTCCTTGTCGGCTTCCGCCAGGCACACAGGACAATCATGGCTGACCAAGGCCACGCAGCTACCACTGGCTGAAAGGCAGATGCCATGCACCCAGCTGCAGCTACTGCTGGACTTGAATATCAGCTCTCCGAAGGGCATCTTGGAGTCCCATTGGGTGGATGCTGGTCACTCCTCCACCTCCTCAATGTAGGCTGAGAAGATCTGTCATTTTAAGTCGCAGGAGCCCGCGGCCAGGAGCACGTTGTCGGGATGCTAGTCTAAGCTGGGGACAGTGGAGCAAATGGGCTTCTTGATGTACTTACACACCCACTAGTAATTTTCTTGTTCAAAATAGCAGATGGAGATGACATGGGAGCCGCTGCCACCAGCAAACTTGTTCTCATTGGGGTCCCAGCACACACAGTGAGAGGCACTATTGATCTGCAGGATGACAAGTGTGGGCTTCAACGTGTGGCCCTTTAGTGTCCACTCCAGGCATTGCCGTCTGTGCCGCAGGTAATGCTGTGGTTACTCTCAGAGGCCTAGTCAATGCCTATCAACTCCTTATTGTGGTCTTTCAGCTCGCGCACCTTGACTCACTTGGCCCTGAGCATCTCATAGTTGTGCAACTCATGGTCGTTGGGGGCAGATGGCAATCTTGAGCAGTCATTGTTCCAGTTTGCAGCTGGTGGGCTCCAACAGGAAGCTGTGGTAGGGTGTGGCTTCTCTGCTTCTCTGGGTGTCCCAGCCCCCAACTCTGGATAGTGGATGCCTGTTCTGGCACTCGCAGCCACTTCTTCCAATGATAATGTGTTTTTAATTTCAAATTCCTCTTGTTCATTCCTGATATACAGGAAAGCAATTGCCTTTATATATTAACCGTGTATCCTGCAGCCTTACTGTAATCCTTTAGTAGTTCCAGGTCAGGAGTTTTTTTGTTGGTGTTGATGGTATGTTCAGATTTTCTACATAGACAATCATGCCATCTGCAAACAAAGACAGTTTTATTTCTTCCTTCTCAATCTGTACATCTTTCCTTTCCTTTCCTTTCCTTTCCTTTCCTTTCCTTTCCTTTCCTTTCCTTTCCTTTCCTTTCCTTTCCTTTCCTTTCCTTTCCTATCTTTTCTTTTCTTATTGCGTTACTAGGATTTCCAGTAGGATGTTGAAAAGCAGTGGTGAGAGAGGACATACTTACCTCGTTCCTAATCTTAGTGGGAACGCTTCAGGTTTTTCACCATTAAGTATAATGTATGTTTTTTTGTAGATGTTCTTTATCAAATTGAGGAAGTTCCCCTCTGTTCCTAGTATACTGACAGTTTGTATCATGAATAGATATTGAATTTTATCAAATGCTTTTTATACATTTATTGACATGATCGGGTGATTTTTGAACCAGCCTCGCCTACCTGGGATAAATCCTGCTTAGTTGTGGTGTATAATTCTTTTTATACATTGTTGAATTCAATTGGCTAATATTTTGTTGAGGATTTTTGCATCTTTATTCATGAGAGATATTGACCTATAGTTTTCCTTTCTTGCAATGTCTTTGGTTTTTGTACTAGGGTAATGCTGGCCTCATAGAATGAATTAGGAAAAATTCTCTCTGCTTCTATCTTCTGGAAGAGAATGTAGAGAATTGGTATAACTTCTTCCTTAAATATTTGGTATAAATCACCAGAGAACCCATCCAGTCCTGGTGCTTCTTATTTTGGAAGGTTTTAAATTATTGATTCAATTTTTTAATAGATATAGGCCTATTCAGATTGTCTATATCTTGTATGAATTTTGGTAGATTGTATCTTTCAAGGAATTGGTCTATTTCATCTAGGTTATCAAATTTGTGAGCATAGAGTTGTTTATAATATTCCTGTACTATTCTAGGGGATCCCCTTTTTCTTTTCTGATAGCAATTTGTCTTCTCTTCTTTTTTCTTAGTTAACTTGGCTACATGCTTATCAATTTTATCTATCTTTTCAAAGAACCAGCTCTTGGTTTTGTTGATTTTCTCAGTTAATTTTTTATTTTCAATTTCATTGATTTCAGCCCTGATTTTCATTTCTTTTCTTCTGCTTAATTTGGACTTAATTTGCTCTTCTTTTTTCTTGTCTCCTAAGGCAGCAGTTTAGATTATTGATTTTAGATCTTTCATCTTTTCTAATACACACATTTGATGATATAAATTTTCCCCCAAACAATGTTTTTGCTGAATCTACAAATTTTAAGAAGTTGTATTTTCATTTTTATTTAGTTCAAAATAATTAAAAATTTCTCTTGAGATTTCTTTGTTGACCCATGTATTATTTAAAGGTGAGCTACTTAATCTCCAAGTATCTGAGGATTTTCCAGCTATCTTTCTGTTGTTGATTTCTAGTTTAATTTCATTGTGCTCTGAAAATAAACATTGTATGATTTCTAACTTTTCACATTTGTGAAAGTGTATTTATGGCCCAGAATGTGCCATATCTTGGTGAATATTCCAAGTGTATTTGAGAATCTGTGTGTAATCTGTTATTGTTGGATGAGTAGTCTATAGATGTCAATCATGTACAGTTTATTCACAGTGCTGTTGAGTAGAACTATGTCCTTACGGATTTTCTGCCTGCTGGATCTATCCGTTTCTGATAGAGGGATGTTAAAGTCTCTGACCTTAAGAGTGGAGTCATCTATTTCTCTTTGTAGATGTACCAGTTTTTGCCTCATGTATTTTGATGCTCTGTTTTTAGGTCCAGACACATTAAGGATTGATATGTGTTCTTGGAGTATTGACCCCTTTAGCATTAAGTAATGCCCCTCTTTACCCCTGTTAACTTTCCTTGCTCTGAAGTTAATATAGCTATCTGTCTGAAAATTTTATATTCATGCTCTTTCTAAAATTAATATAGCTATCCCACTTTTGTTTGATTAGTGTTGCATGGTCTTTCTCCATCCCATTACTGTGAATCTATATGTGTCCTTATATTTAAAGTGGGGTTTTTTTTGTAGGTAATATATAGTTTGATCTTGTTTTTTGATCCACTCTTATAATCTTTGTTATTTAATTGATGTATTTAGACCATTGATGTTTAAGGTGATTATTAATGTGGTTGGATTAATATCTACCATATTTGTTACTGTTTTCTATTTGTTGCCCTTGTTCTTTGTTTCTATTTTTGTTTCCCATACTTTTTCTGCCTCTTGTGATTTTAAATGAGTATTTTATATAACTTTATTTTCTCTCCTTTCTTAGCATATCATTATACTTTCCCCCCACTTTTTTTAGTAATTAACCTACAGTTTGAAATATATTTAAAACAAATCCAGGTCTATTTCAAATAACACTGTATCACTTCATGGGTAGTGCAAGTACCTTATAATAACAAAATATTTCTAATTCCTCCCTCCTCCTGTGCCTTGTATCATTGCTGTTTTTCATTTCACTTATACATAGCAGAAATAAATAAATAAATACAAACATACATACATACATACATACATACATACATACATAAAAATGCTATATATATATATACACAGAGAGAATCAAGTACATTGTTGCTATTATCATTTTGAACAAACTGTTATGTTAGATCAATTAAGAATGATAAAAATAAGTCATTTTATTTTACCTTCTCTTATTCCTTCTCCATTACTCTTCCTTTCTTTATATAAATCTCAGTTTCTGATCTATTATTTTCCTTCTATCTGTAGAACTTTTTATTTCTTGCAAGGCAGGTCTACTAACAACAAATTACCTCAATTTTCGTTTGAGAAAATCTGTGTATTTTCTTCATTTTTGAAGGGTAATTTCACAGGGTACAGAATTCTAGGGTGGTTTTCTTTTTCTTGACACTTTAAATACTTCACTTTCCTTCTTTTGCTAGTATGGCTTCTGAGAAGTTGAACATAATTCTTCACTCCTCTATAGATAAGAAATCTTTTTCCTCTGGCGTCTTTTAAGATTTTTTTTCTTTATCTTTAATTTTCTGGAGTTTAAATATGATATACCTAAGTACAAGTTTCTTTTGTTTGTTTGTTTGTTATCAGAATTTCCTGGATCAGTGATTTAGTGTCTGACATGAATGTGGGGAAATTTTTAATAATTTTGCTTCAAATATTGTTTCTAGTTCTTCTCCTTCTGATATTTTTATTATGTGTATATTACACCATTTGTAGTTACAACACAGTTTTTGTGCATTCTGTTTTGTTTTGTTTTATTTCTCTCTTTCAATTATTATTCTCTTTGCTTTTCAGCTTTGGAAATTTCTATTGTCATATTCTCAAACTCAGGGATTTTTCCTCAGCCATGTCTGGTCTCCTAGATAGCCCATCAGAGACATTCACCTGTTACTGTGTTTTTGGCCTCTAGCATTTCTTTTTGATTCTCTTAGAATTTATCTATTTGTTCTAAATCCCTTAACATATTAATCATACTTAAAAAAAATCTCTAGTCTGTTAATTTCAATATTTATGCCATATCTGACTCTGGTTCAGATGCTTATTCTGCCTTTTCAAACTGTCTTTTCTGCCTTTTAGCATGCCTTTTAATTATTTGCTGGAAGGAAGATATAAAGTACTGGGTAAAAGGAACTGTGGTAAATTGGTCTTTAGTAATGTGGAGATAAGATGTGGGGGTGAAGGAACATTCTATAGTTCAAGGATTATGTCTCAGTCTTTCAGTGAGCCTGTACCCCTAGTCTGTGAACTTCACCAGTGCTGCTTAGTTTTCTTTCCCCATTGAGTGAGACAGGACGGCTACAAGAGACTAGAGTTGGATATTTCTCTTTCCAGTTAGGTTAGGATCTGATAAAACCCAGCATATTAGGCCCTGGTAAAATGGTTTTTCCTGAGGGCAAGTTTTCTTAAGAAGAACAGAATGCTTTGGTGTCATCCATTTATATGGTTCCTTTTCCCTTCCCCCTGTCAGAAGCATGAGGGGATTTCAAAGCAAGGACCTGATAGAGCTCCTGAAGATAAAACTCACAACAGTTTGGGGACACCCTATGACTAGATCTCCCTGGAGTTTTTAACTCTCAGCGATGTCCATACTAAGCCTCCAGCAATTTTCAATTACAGTTCAGGTTTTCCTATCCCAGTGCTGGTTCCATTGGCAGTTTCTGCTCAAGTATGTTGTAATTCTCTGTATCTGGCAGGCAGTGGTTTGCCCTGTGACCTCACTTCTCTAGTAGATCTAAGAGTTGATTTTCCAGTTTGTTTAGCTTTTAACTTGTTTTTAGGATAGAGTGAGGACTTCTGGGCTTCTTACATGCTGGGTCAAATACCAGAAGTCCTCTATTTCTTTTTGTTGTTCTCTGTTTTTGCGCCCCCCACCCCCTGCTTTGGTATGCTATTTTATTTAACTTATTATTTTCCCAAAATTTTTTTTGTGGTAAAATACATATAACATAACATTTACTATCTTAACCATTTTAAAGTGTATAATTCCAAGGTATTAAGATTATTCATAATGTTCTACGATCATCACCATTCATCTCCATAACTCTTTTCATCTTGTGAAATGAAAACTCTATACTCTTAAACAATAACTCCCCATTCCTCCCACCTCCAGCCTTTGGCAACCACCATCTCACTTTTTGTCTCTATAATTTTGACTATGCTAAGTACTTTATATACGTGGAATCATATATTTTGTCTTTTTTGTGACTGACTTATTTCACTTATTATAATGTTCTTAAAGTTCATCCATGTGTAACATATGTTATAATTTCCTAACTTTTTAAGACTAAATAATATTCCATTGTATGTATATGCCATATTTTGTTTATCCATTCACTCATTGATGGACACTTGGGTTGCTTCTACATTTTAACTATTGTGAATAATGCTGCTCTGAGCATGGGTACATAAATATCTCTTTGAGATTCAGCTTTCAATTCTTTCGTGGAATTACTGGATAATGTGGTAATCCTATTTTTAATTTTTTGAGGAACCACCATACTGTTTTCCATACTTGCAATGCCATTTTACATTCCTACCAACAGGGCACAGGGGTTCCAATTTCTCCACATCCTTATCAACACCTGTCATTTCTGTTTCTTTTTTTAATAGTGGTCATCCTAATGGTTATAAAGTGGTATCACATTATAGTTTTGATTTGTATTTCTCTAATAATTAATGATGTTGAACATCTTTTTATGTGTTTATTGGCCATTTATTTATCTTCTTTAGAGAAAGGTATATTCAAGCACTTCGCTCATTTTCAAATCAGGATGTTTTACAGTTATTTTTCAGTCTCTTTCTTTTTGAGTGAGTTTTGATAGTTTGTGTTTTGTGTTTTTCAAGAAATTTGTAATTCATCTAAGTTGTCAAATTTATAGATGTTCTTTTAATGTCTTTAGGGTTAATAGTGTTGTCCTCTCATTTTTATTATTACAATTTATGTATCTCCTCTCTCTTTTTTTTTCTTGACCAGCCTAGTAAGATGTTTATCAGTTTTAATGATTTTTTCACTGAAAGAATTAGCTTTTGGTTTTATTGATTTTCTCTATTATTTGTTATCCATTTCGTTGATTTGTATTCCATCTTTATTAATTTTCGCCTTTCTGCCTGTTTTGGGTCTAATTTATTCTTCTTTTTCTAGTCTTTTTTTTTTTAAGGTAAAAGTTTAAATTACTAATTGAAATTTTTCTTATTTTCTAACCTAAGTATTTAGTCTATGTTTCCCTCTAAACACTAATTAATTGCATCTCACAAACTTTGATATGTTTTCATCTTCATTCACTTTAAAATATTTTCTAATATGTGTTATGACTTCATCTTTGGTCTTTGGGTTATTGAGAAGTGTTTTGTCTAGTTTTCAAACATTTATAGATTTTCCAGATGGCTTTCTGTTATTGATTTCTAATTAAATTCTGTTGTGGACATAGATTATACTTTCTATGATTTCAGTTCTTTTACATTTATTAAGATTTGTTTTATGGCCCAGAACATGGCCTGTTTTGGTGAGTGATCCATGTGCAGTTTAAGAGAATGTGTATTTTGCTATTGTTGATTGAAAAGCTCTATGAATGTAACTTAGGTTAAGTAGGTTGATAATGTTCTTCAGCCTTAATAATTTTCTGTTTACTTGTTCTATGGATTTTGAGAGAGTGGTTATGTTTTTATACTGTAATTATGGATTTATCTATTTCTCCTTTTAGTTCCATCAATTTTTGCTTCGTGTATTCAAAACACTACTTAAAAATGATATGCCCTATTAAAAATACATATGTAAATTAGTGTTCACTTATAAATAAAGCTGGAGAACTATACTCTAAATTATTAACAATGGTTACTGAGGGGGATTATTAGAGGCTTTTATTTTCTATATAAAACAGAACTATAACTTTAAGTGTTTTATAATAGTCTTTTTTATAGTATTCTTTTTGAAATTTGAAAATATTAAGATATGTTTTACAGGAAGAGAGAGATGGTTACAGGCCTATGAATGTGTCCCCTCAGCCTACAAAGCATTCTCTGGTCTATCTTGGAAAAAAGTCAGCTGGACGCTGTTTGCCTGTTCTGTTCTTGCCGAGCTCCCAGACTGTGGCCCACACCTCCTGCTTCTGCTTCCTAACCAGCCCTTCCTTCCTCACCTCCTGTCATCTGGCTGTAGGCCCAGATCCCTGGAAAAGATACATCTTTCTGAGGTCACCAGGTGGCCTGCCACTCAACAGGCTTTTCACCATTGTCACTTGACTGTACTGAGCAAATTTGCCCACTTTACTTTCAGGATATTTCTTGGATGTTTTCCATTTTCCAGACCTTTATTTCCTCAAGACATTTCCCTTCTCTCAACGCTGGGCCAACTCTTACTTTTCCTTCAAGAGTCAAGGTAAATGTCTGTCTCTGGGAAGCCTTGCATGATGCCACCCACCATTTGCTCCCACCACTCCCTGCAAAATACTCATCAATCTTGTTAACAATTGACTCCCATGCTGACTGGAAGTCCTGAGAGTGTGGGGCTTATGTCTGATATTAACTCACTTACATGCCAATTCCAAATTTGCCTCTTTGCAGCCAATCCCTCCTGTATTTAGCTCCCAAATGAATCACTTAAGTCATGTTATTCCCCAGTTCAAGAACCTACAATGACTCCCTAGTGCCTACTGAATCAAGTTCAAACTCTTGCTCTTGGGTATACTTAATTACATCACAAGGAAAGATTTCTGTTCAGTGAGGTAAACAAAGTTAAGAATGAGATGACAAAATGAGAGAATATTTTTACAAGGTCTAAAACCAGTAAAGGATAGAATCTTCTAGGATCTCTTGCAAATCAGCATCCACAAAGGCATCCACCTCAATTGAAATATGACCAAATGATATGAAACGACAATTTTATCTTAGAGGAAATCTTAAAGACAAATCAGCAAATGCAGAGGTGCTCAAAAGCTTTAGTGATCAGATAAATGCAAATAAAACAAGATAATACCTTAGTCAGATTAGCAAAAATCAGTCAGCTTGATAGTGTCAATCACATGAGTATATATATAAGAACCTCCTGTGCTGCTTGTGGGAGCATGGACTGGTGCAGACATTTTAGAGAAAAATATGGCTATATTAGTCAAACTGATATAGATATATTTATACCCTATGACCTAGTAAATCCACTCTTGACTCCTAGGTATATAACCCAAAGTGATTCTCACCAAATCCATAAGAAGACAAGGCTGAGGATACCGCTGCAGCACAGTTTTGTCGGATGGGAATATGGTATAGCAGGGCATCCTTTCCTGGGAGAGTGGAGAGGCCAAGGGCACAGGATGCCCCATGGAGCACCACGTAGTAGTTAAAGCAACTCCATGTTCACAGAGCAACCTGGCTGGACCTTAAAACCATAGTGCCGGGTGACAAGAGGACCAACAGAGCAAGACCTACAAGAAACACACACACACACACACACACACACACGAAAAACCAACTGCAAAGACGTTTTGAGAAATTTGATTATAAATTGGATATTAAATATTATTGCTAATTTTGTTGGGTGTGATGATGGCATTGCAGTTAGGTAAGAAAATGTTCAATGTTGGAGGGGAAGCATTGCTGAAAAACATGGGGTGAAATGACACGCTCTCTGGGATTGACTCTAAAGTATTTAGTTCAGCAAAAGGAAAAAAGAGAAAGATGAAACAAATGTATTTGGGGCAAAGATTTAAGCAAAACTTCAAGGCAAAATCTGGATAATTATCAAGTCTGGGAGATAAGTACATGGGGGTTATTATACTATTATCTCTAGTATATGTATTAATTTTTATAATAAATTTAAAACAATATCAATGATCCATATTTTCAAGAGCATGTTCACACAAAAAGAAACGCATTAAACATGTCTGAGTGGTTATCTATGGGGAGAAGAAAGTAGGAATAAGGAATGAGGACAAAAGGGAAGGAGGGAGGGAAGGAAGGAAGGAAGGAAGGAAGGAAGGAAGGAAGGAAAGAAAAGGAGGGGAGGAAGCAACAATGCTCAGTGGTAATCTGTCCTGAACTGAGGAGGATGGTTAATTTAACCCTCTGCACCTAAAGTCCTAAATAAATAAATAAATAAATAAACAAATTAAATAAATAGAAAATTGACATCCCCTATAACTACCATGACATTTTCACTTTTTCTGTCTAAGCCTCCAACCTTTATTCCTGTGCATAGCTGTCACCATGACAAGTTATTTTACTTCGTGCCTTGTTTAATTAACAGGAATGAACTTTTGTTCACTAAATGCCTGCCCTGGGCTAAAACCCATAGGTCTGTGATCTCAGTTTATCCTCGCAGTAACATTGTGAGGTATCATTATCTCCATTTTACAGATGGGAAAACTAAGCTCAGAGAGGAGATTCTTTGTCTGTACCCTTACTAAATCTCAAAGCTGAAATTCCAAACCTCTTGGCCTCAAACACCTAAGATCATATGATTGCACCAAGCTGGTCCAACAGCTTCAACATGACTTTTAAGGTCTGCCTGTGATCCATTGTATTGATATAGGGTAATGTACTGTAATTTGCTAACTGCTCTCCTATTTCTGAGAATTTGGGTTCTTTCTAGTTTCGTTGTGTATTGTTTTGTTTTTAGTTTTGTTTTGTTTCGTTTTGTTTTTGCTTTCATAGAATATCTTCAGGTTTAGAGCTTTTTGCTTCTTTTAAATTATTCCCTTACGAGGAGTGGGGTTATTTTGTGTTCACCCTAGAGGGTGGCCCTCATTGTGGCAGTTAATTCACGTTAAGGGAGTTTTCGTGAGAGGAAATGCAGGAGGTGGGGGCGAGCAGGGCATCTGTGCAGGGGCAGGAAATACAGGGGGAGTTAGGCCTCAAGCCAGGCAGGAAGCTGGATCCCGATTAATTTCTGTGGTCTTCACATTTTCATACTGCCTTCTGGGATCAGGAGGGGAATGGGTTTCTGGCAAGCTCAAGGATAGGGCTAACACAGTGGAACATGAAGCTGCTGTTTGTGGGAGGTGGACAGCTGGGACTAGCTGGGGCCCCGATAGCTCCCTGGCCTTTTGGCAACTACCCTGGCCAGCCTGGGAGGGGTCAGCTGGGGATAGGCAGCAAGTAAATATAGATCCAGGGAAGGAAGCCAGGCAGCCCAACCCTGCACTGACCTCTTGCTGGAAGGTCAGGGAGGGTGGGGAGGGAGTATGTCCTGGCACCTTCCTCTCCAGTGGTGGGTGACACCTGGCCCAGCAGCCCCCTAGAATTGCTGCAAGCTATTGGGGGTGGGGATGGTCCAGGAGAGGGCAGAGACTCCAAGGGAATCAGAGTAGGGGTTAGTGGGCAGCTGATCAAGAGATGCTATTCCTCCGTGACTAACAACAAACCGTGTCTCCTCTCTGCTGATCCCTTTCAGAAATGTCGCCCAGCTTGACATGTCTGGGCTAAGGGCTGACTAGTCCAAAGTGGTATGCGGTCCGCAGTCTAAGGGCCAGGGGCCAGGACCACTTACTGCCCCTCTCCCCATCCCGATGGCTCTTGCTCATTCTGGAGAGGAAGGATATATTGAGCGTAAACTTGTCTTCCCTTGCTCTCTGCCCCTCACTGGTTGCTGGCTCCTTCATGCTAGGGCTTAGGGGCTACTAGCCTTGTCCCTACCTCAGTTCTAGTGCCACCCCCAGCCTGGCTCTCCTTTCCCCTGCTGGGGCCACAGCCCTGCACCAGCTTCATACCACACATACCATGTCCACCTGGTCCAGCCAAGACCTTTTAGATCCCCAACTCTGGGAGGGGAATTGGAGCAAGGCAGTCATTCCACCACAGATGTATTTATTGTCAAAAACTTTTCCCAAGCATCAAGGGGAAGGGTGCTAGCAGAGTGGGTGACTTTTATCCACTTTCTTAGCAGTGTTCAAGGAGGGGTGGGGGCGGGCGAGCAGGGACATCCCGATCAGAATAACAATACCAGCAGCTAACATTTATTGAGCTTTTCCACTGAGGCCTGAGGCCGGGCCCTGTGTTAAGCTAGCACTTTCCATGCACTGTCTCACTTAATTCTCACAACAACCCTAGAGATATGTACCATTATATTCCCCATTTTACAGTTGAAGAGACTGAAGCATAGAAAGTGAAGAGATCAGAGGCAGCTGTCAGCCTTCAGGGGTGCACCCGAGGGCCTTCCATCAGGAGCTCATAACCTCCTTTCTTTTCTGTCACACTATGATTCTCAGTTTCAACCATCTCCTACCATTTCCATTTCTTTCAACTCTCTCTCTCTCTATGTGTGTGTGTATATATGTATATATATGCATATATGTGTATGTGTGTATGTATATATTATATATACATATGTTATATATACACATACACATACACATATACACATATATATGTATATATGTATATGTATATATATAATTTTTTAAAAATAAATTTTGTCCATGTTCTGAAGAACCTGCTGTCTCCTATCTTAATTCTTGGGTAGGGTTGAGTGGGACAGTGGATCTCTAATGGGGGGCCTGGGCATGTGTGTGAAGCCAAAGTGCAGTGATAGCTCTGAGAAAATACATAATCAATAAATTACAAACCTCCCTCCCCTTCCCCTCCCTATGTCCTCCCTCCCTCCAAGCCCCATCCAAATATAGAACAGACTGTGTGTTGCTCCCCTACCCCCCACTCCTGGGTAGGGTCTTGTCTCAGTTACCTCCATGTCCACAGGTTCCAGGGGCTCAGTAAATGTTTGTGGAATGAATGAATGAGTGAATAAATGAGAGCATGGGGGGAGAAAGGAAGCAAGTACTAAGGAGTTCTGAGTCACAGGCCTGAGTGTCTCCTCACATGCACCTTGCCCTCACAAGGACACCTCCTTCTGCTCCAGAGAAAAGGGACCACAGGGAAGGGGTGGGAGCAGAGAAGGGAAAGGGAGGAGTCAGCAGGGACATCTCTAAGCATGGGAAGGTGGATGACTGAAGTAGAGCACACAGCTCTGGCCTCAGAGTCAGGAGACGTGGTTCAAATCCCAGCTGTATGGCTGTGTGACCTTGGGCAGGCTTGAAGAAGCATGATGACTACTGCATGATAGTCCTTTCGGACTTTACAAAGCCCTTTGTTCACACTTGTCTTTGGTCCTCAGTAACCATTCTGTAATGTGAGTATTTTTATCAATATACCTATTTTACAGAAGAGGAAGCAGAGTCTGAAGAGGTTCAGGAACTTGCCCAAGGTCACTCAGCAAGCAGGAACTTGAACCCACCTCCACCAGCTCCTACCCTCACTACTACCCCTGTCTGTGCCATGAGGAGGTGAGGCTTAGATCCAAGACTCCCAACAGCTTATCCCCATGTGGCAGTGTGGCAACAGGAGGGGCTGCAAAGCTAATGCCCTGATGTGGGTTCTACTGGCCATTTCCAGCTAGAACAGCCAGTCTAACCCATCGTGGAAGGTTTCCTAGACACGACTTCGTTCCCCCACCCACAACCCTGGGGCCTCAGCTGTTGCTTCAGGAGTCCATGAGATGCCCATGAACTTCTGCTTTTCCTGAGACAGTGAAGCAGGAGAATGGTGGAGGGGGGCTGGGTCCTCCCCTCACACAGGCATGGGCACCTCATCGTATTCATCCTGACCTTCTTCTTCATCAAAGGTTGGTTTGGCATCGTCAGCATCCAACTGGAGGGCAGGGTAGCAAAGAGAGACAGTCAGGGACCCAGGGGCCAGATGAGCCATACCCTAGTGCCGAGAGGCACTTCTGGAATCAGAAGAGGGCTTGGCTCTCTTTGAACCTTGAACAAGTCCTGTCCTGTCCTTACAGCTCCTAGGGTTGGTCAACAGGAGTGATTTCCAAAGGGTAGGGAGCCCTTTGGTGCCCCAGGGGAGGAGGGCCTCCAGTAGGTGGGCAGGGGATCCTGCCCCAAGGGCAGCCCTGCAGTGACCTGTGTCATGTCGTAGAAGAATGAGTAACTCTGTCCAGAATGATTTGGAAGACCACAGGTAGTAGGGACAGCTCACATGGAACATACCTTGTCTGTCTCTTAACCCTCTCACCAACCGAGTCATAGTTTCTCTTTTTACAGATGAGCAAACTCAAAGCACAGAGAAATGAGGCCACTTGTTCCAGGTCATACAATAGGATGTGGCAGTGCCAGGATTTGGACACAGGCCCCAGGTCCACATCTTACCCATGCAGCTCTCTGTCTTCCTTGATTCTGAGACGCGTCCCTCTGATGAACCCTTCCTGCCCCAGCTCTGGAGTCCTGCCCTCTTGCCCCTGCCCTCTCTTCTCCCTCCCTCCTATCCCAGGCTTTAGCCACTCACACACTGGAGCTCCAGATTCCTGAAAATGAGTGGTAGCAGGAGGCGGCGCAGCGGTACTGTGAGGATAAGGATGAAGGGCAGGGCCAGCGAGATGGCTTGGAAAGATTTCACTGCCCATAGCCCTGCCAAGCAGATGATCTGGATGACCGTGAACAAATGCATGCGCCAGGTCTTTACCTGTGAGCAGAGGCTGGGTTCATCACCTGCCCTGCCCCGGCACCCAGCACCTCCACCCCATCCCAGGCTGGGCAACCAGAGGGCCCTGTACCCGCTTGACGTAGGGCACGTCTGGGTGGTACTTCGGTGGCTTGAAGAGAAGCAAGATGCGGTCAAAGAGCTGGATGCCACTGAGGGATGTGACTCCCATGTAGAGGAAGATGCCAAACAGCACAGCCAGAGGGATGTGGGACAGGATGGGTCCCATGAGGATGGACAGGCCTGTGGGGAGAACCAAGCTCTCTCGGCCCCACGTGCCTTGGAGGACTGGCACTAGCAGGGGCCAGGGAAGGAAAACACAGATGCGCCACGTGGAGCGCTTTCTAGAGATCCTTTTCATAGCTGTTGCCCCCATTTAACAGATGAGGAAACAGACTCAGTGGTGAAGCAATTTGCCTAAGCCCACATAGCTACTAAGTGGCAGAGCAGGGAGTCAGGGTCCTGCCATCCCTTAAAAGGCTATTCCTTTAACCTAGGGGGAGGTCACAGAAGTCAGAAAAGCCCACCTTTTCCCTCATCCCATCCCAGAACACCTCCATCACTCTCTCCCTATCCAAATCCTCACCTTTCTCCAGCTAACCTCAACTTTACCTTCCTAAGAAACTTCCCTGGCGGCTCTATCAGCAACCAACTGGACTCGCAGCTGATCTAGACTTAGATCAATCCCAGTGACCCTCTGTCTTCTCCTTCTCCACCCCCAGATTAGGCCTCGAGCACTGTGCTTTGTATCTATCTTAGAGCATCTGAGCTAGAGACCTCAGGGGCGTCTAATGAATCTTTTAACGATGCAGACAGGAAAACTGATGCCCAGAGACAAGGAAGGATGCCAAGTTAGCAGCAGGACAGGGCTGGAATCCACAGTGTACTGAACTTCTATGTAGAGAAGTAATGGAAGCCCTCTGTCCTCCCCTGCTCAGATGCCCATCTCAGTGCCGTGGGCATTTCCTCCAGAATTCCATCATGTGAATAACTGACCCTGGGGAGACAGTAGGCTGTAGGAGTGTCAGGTGGATCTTAAGGGGCAGGGGCTGGGAGCCAACGGTAGGGCCAGAGGGTGGTGGAGAGGGCGGCCAGCCCTCACTTACCCACGAGCACAGAAACCAGGAGCCCGCTGATCCGCTGCTCTTTGACCTCCTGGATCTGGGCTGAAGCCCCTGGGGCGCTGGCCTTGCCCATGACAGTAAGGGCATTGGCGTGGGTGACAGAACGTACAGTGGTGGCACTGAGCCATGGCATCCCAAAGAGGGTAGCCAATCCACCCATGCCAATGACCAACAGCAGGTCCAGGTGGAAGCCAGAGCCCTTGATCAGCTTGCGCTCTGGTTTGCTGATAATTAGCCTGGGGTATGAGAGGGCAGGGGTAAGCAGGACTCTTCCTCACCCCATCCCCTCTGCCCGCTCCTTCCTTCCCCATACTTGGGTCTCTGTCTATCTCAGTTTATCCTTAATTGCTCATCTCTCTTGGAAGTCCTTGCTCCCATCCCTCCCATCCCAGACTCTAAGAGCAGAACTATCTGCAGACATCACCTAGAAAGTCCACAGGCGGATTTAGTCTGAAGCTAATAAAACATAGGCTTCAGGGAGCGTCACTGTTACAGGCCCCTTCCAAGATATGGCACTTAATTTTGTAGATTGCATTTTATATTTTTTCTTAAAAAGTGCTCCCCAGATTATACAGAGGCCTTGCCTCTGCCTGTTCGTCATACCTGCAAGATGGGAGGGCCACATGTTCCTCTGAGATGCTCATCAGTCTTTTGTGTCTTACCTACCTGGAGCCTGCCCTTTTCCCTGCCTCGGACTCTCCCAGCCCCAGCTCCACCCTGGCTCTTACGTGGTGATCTGGGACTCGAGGAAGATGAGGATGAAGACCAGCAGTGCAGGCAAGGCAGAGGCAAACATCATCCAGATGGGAAACTCGGAGTGCAATCCCAGTGGGTGTATGACCCAGCCCCGGGCCGAGGAATTGGACACCTCGATGCCTTTAGGCACCTTGAGTTTCTGTGGGAAGGAGACGCTAGTGAGGACACTGGGGTGGGAGGATAGGGAAAGGTAGAGGTGGGGAGCCAGGGTCCTGGGTAGTTGACAACTTACTTATATTGGGTACTTTGTATTCTGTCCCCACACTAAGCTTTTTACATAGATCTCATTTCCAACTTTATAGATGAGGAAACAGAATCAGAGAGGTTATGTAGCTTGCCCTGCACCACACAACTATTTGGTGGCAGAAGTGAGATTCACACACAGCTCTGCCTGACTCCAAAGCAGATTTTTTCCTGCTGCCCTGAGCTAAGGAGTAAAAAGGGGGAACTTTACCCAGGCCCTTGCTTTAGCCGAGGGGTCCTGTGAGGCTGTGGGAGGAATGTGGGGCTCGTAGGGGATGGCTTCAGGAGTGGGAAAGCCATTCTGGGGGAATGAAAGGAGGGTGAGAGGAAAGGGTCACCTGGGTGTAGGTGTCCTCGATGAAGAAATCCACCATGACCATAATCAGGATGGAGATAGGAACCCCAAAGTCTCCAATAACCCGTCGTAGCTGAGAGCAGGCAGAGGAACCAGTAGTTAGTACCCAGTTGTTCCCCGCCCCCTACTTACCCCCACTCCTGCCCCATCTTCACTCCAGAAGCCCTGCTCTTCCCAGAGGATCCGTCAACATCTAACACCCTGTCTTGTACCTCAGTGTACTTGCTTCCTTTCTTCTTCCCTTGGCCCAGCTCCACCCCTGGCCCACATCTTCTCCACTCCCTTCCAAGCACTGTCCCTGGCTCCCCACTAGGTCCTCAGCCTAGGTATGCTGAGAAACGGAGATGGGCTTGCCTGAAGAGTGAGACTGTGGGTGAGGAGGGGCTTGGGGAGGCTTGGAATTGAGAATGAATTGGGAAGGAGAACTAATGGCATTGGGGAAGTAGAGGGTGGTACTTCGGACTGGAATAGGGCTGTGTGAGCAAGGGTAGGTGGAGATGATGTGCTGACCTTGCCAGGGAAGTAGGAGCTGTTCTTGAACTTGCGCAGCATCAAGGCTAAGATGAAGGTTCCGGCCATGAGCACCAGGGAGAGGAGGGCTGTGTTGGGCAGAGGGGACTGAGGGCTGGGAACTATCGTCACGTTGTGCTCATAGTGCTTCTGCAGTGGGTGCGTCTGGAAAATCTGCAGCAGAAAACCGGGCATCTTGTTCTCTCCCATCCATCCATTCTCCATTCATCATTTGTCTATTCATCCATCATCCAGTGACATGGTAACAGAGGGACAATGGGATTCTATAATTTGTTTTTCAGGAGTGAAGACCAGGCTAGGTTTGGGTGGAGTGGCCATGAGTGTAGCAGGGGGGCACCCAGGGTCCAGGAGACAAGAGAAGGCTGTAGGGCAGGACGCACGTGCCAAGGAGGTTCCTAGAAACGGCTTCGAGCACTTGGAAAGACCCACCAACCAGCAGAATCAAGGGCAGACATACAGTGTCCACGCTTCCTCCGTGTAAAATGCAGATACTGAGGCAGGCACAGTTTAACAGGACAGAACTGAGGGGCCGGGTGTCCTGCAGTTCTTGAGGGCAAGCGCAAGAGCAGGAGGGTGGACTTTAGAGCCTCGAGAACCCCCACTGCCCTCACCACACATCAAGTTTCCCCTTTCTTGGCCTATAACCACTCTGTGTGTGGTTATAAAGATGGACATGTGCATACAGAAGTGCCTTCTCATGCACGGTCACTCCGTATAGTCACGGCAAGAATCTCGGCAGCATGCGGCCACGTATATGTGGTCAGAGTCGTACACCGTAAAAACATGGCCACACAAATGCCATCGAGACATATGTGCAGTGACACACAGTCACATAGCTTACGCCCAGTCTCACACACGCACATCCCCATGGCTTGTTCACACCCCCACCTTGATCAGCTTGGTGAAGGTCTCATAGATGAAGATGAGGGAGATGAGGAAGGAGAAGATCTCTTGAGTGTAGCGGGAGATGAAGCGGACCAGGAAGCTGCCCTCGAAGGCCACCACCAGCACCACCAGCAGGATGAGCCAGAAGCCGATCCACACACGGCCCACGATGTACTCCAGGCCGTAACTGTTGCAGAACTGCAGGGTGGTCAGAGGGAGCTAGGGTCAGACAAATGGGTCCAGCACTGTGCATCAGGCAGGTGGGGCCAGGGGCCAGTTACAGGGTCACAGTGGGGCCAGAACGGAGCTACCAAGAAGAAGGCTTCCTCAAACACCAGCAAGGGCCCTGAGAAGCCAACCACAAGCAGGGGCTGAGCCGCCAGCAGGGCAAAGAGAACGCCCTGCACCGCAGTGGAAATGAGCAGCTCCGACACCCCCATCAGGTTCTGGGTCTTCTCTCCTGTGAACAGAAGTTACAGCGACGTCAAGGTCGCAAGACCATTTCCAGGGGCCTCTGGAGCATTTCATGGGCAGGCAGATGCAGGGGGTCCAGAGTGTCAGATCAGGTCAAAAGTCAGGGCCCACACAGAGGCCAGAGGGTCAGAGGTAAGAGCTGGGGGCACACAGCATCACTGACCCAGGAGGCCACCGAAGGTGACGGCCGGTGACAGGGCCGCAAAGTAGATGAAGATGACGGCAGCCAGGACCTGGGGGCTGAGTGCGTCTGTGATGTCACTCAAGTAGTGGCGGTAACGGCGCTGTATGTCACGTGCCAGGCCCCCGAAGAATTTGCCGGTTCGTCGTAGAGGGTCATCTGGGCCACCAGGGACCCCTGGACCCCCATTCAAATCTGTAGTAAAGGATACAATCACGGTCACAGGGGGCAGCAGGGGGAGGTGTGGGGAAACGGGAGTATCATCTTACAGGAATAGGGTAGCCAAGGAGGCTGGGTGGCATGAAGACAGGGAGACAGGACACTGGAGCATTTGATGGAAAGAGGGAAGGCAGGGCTGTGCTGAGGTGTGTCGGGGTGTCTTTGGGGGTTCAGAAAGACTTGAACTGGCAGGGCAGGTACCTAAGCCCTTGTAGAAGCTGGGGTCTGGCTTGGCAGGGCTGGGCATGTAGCGTCTTCGCAGCAGCTCCTGCTGCACAGGCACCAGGCTGAGCAGCGCCTGCTCCGAGGGAGCGTCCGAGGGAGGCAGCACCAGACTGCAGTCCAGGAAGCCCTCCAGGGAGTGCACCAGCTCCCTTCGACTCTGGGCCAGGTAGGCATCCATGCGGAACACCTGGGGGCCAGAGGGAGGGTTACGGCCGCCTGGACCTTCTGGACGAAAGAACCCAAGAGTCCACAGCCAGGTCTCCAAGGACCAGAACCCTCTCACCCAGCTCCTTCTTGCTAGGAACTACTTTGTCTGCTCCCCGTTTTTACCCGCAACTGTGGAAGGGCCTTGGGGAATCAGACAAGGCCCTGAATGGAAAAAAGAGAAAGAACTAAAGCAAACCAGGTGGCTTCTTGCAGATCAGATAGAGCCAGAGCGGGCTAGGCCGGACCAGGCCACACTTGACCGGGGAGAACCAGGTTAGAGTGGGCCAGGTTAGGCCAGGCCAGACCAGGCAGGGTCGGGCCGGACTCCACGGGCCCTGGACTATACCTATCCAGACAGGCCAGAAGCAGCTGGATTCGACTGAATGGGCCAAACCATCGACGCTAAAGTGACTTAGGCCAGCCCAGGCTGGAGAATGGGTCTCAGCTGCCCCCAGATCCCAGGCTCCCCGAGTCCTCGCCGGCCCCTCCTCACCCTCTCCGACATGAGGGTGGCAGCCGCCCGACCCAGCTGGGTGTAGTCTGTGTAAGGAGCCTCGGGTCCCAGCAGCACGAGGAGGAAGCGCACGGGCACGGGCAGCTCCACGGTGTCCTCCAGCTCCACGGCCTCTTGCAGCCGGACGAAGCCTAGCACTGGCCGCTCCAGGAAGGTGGCACGGCCTGTAGGGAGGAGGCAGGAATGCGGGGTGGTTAGGCCAGGCTGAGGGGTAACTGCTGGGGTACAGGCTTAGAGAGAGGCAGCCGGGGCCAAGGCAGGAGGCAGAAGCAGTGGGTGTAGAGGGGTGAGCGGTGGGGTACTGCCACTTACCCACTAGCACGAGGGTGGCCTCAGAATCTGGGGGGATCTTTTCCAAAATTCCAGATGATGAGTGCCCTTCTGTGTCCCCCTTTCCCTGTTGGGAGGCCAGGGGTAAGGAGAGCACCCAGCTTCCTCATTCCCTCCCCACTCTCGTTCTTAGCCATGTTCAGGTTGGGGCTTTTCAGCTCTCCCACACACCCCTGGCATCACCTGTTCACAGAAGAGCTGTGTCTCCAGCGAGGGTTGTTGAGGGAGCAGAGGCTGTGTGGGGTCCCCTGAACGCGTCACAACTGTGGGCTTCACACCTTCCAGGGCCTCTAGGTCTCCAGCATGGCTGCAGGACACACAGGAGACACAGGCTGAGTACACTCTTCAGGTGGGGCTATCAGCAGAGTGAAGACTGGTAATGTGTGTGTGTGTGGGAGGGAGGGGTGTCAAAAAGGACTTCTTAGTGACCAGACTAGAGAGACGCTGGGGACAAAGGAGAATCAGCCTCTTCTGAAGGATGCTGTGGATGTGAGCCCCTGTCCAGAGCATGTAGGTAGAGCCAGAAGAATAGATGGAGGGAAGGGCCTTGATAGTCTGCCCTCCTGGGGACCAGTAGCCGCCAAATCTGAGCATTGAGACATGGCAACCCCTTCAGAGGTGTCAGAGGCCAGGGCCATCCTAGAATGGCCCAGGATGATGGGGGAAGGGCCATGTGGACTTCCAAGGAGAGCTTGGGGCAGGCAGGCTGGGGAGGTGGGCCATTGGGAGTGGAGTCGGGGTCCGGCAGGCACCTGTGTTTGAGCAGTAGAACCCGGAGCAGCTCGTCTCGGTCCTGAGGCCGGATCTGATCCTCATAGATAAAGTTATCCAGCAGCTGGTTGGCAATTCCAGCCAGAGAGGTCTCTGGCAGGTCCAGGAGGACAGTCCCTGCAGGCAGTGGAGGGGTGAGCTGGACAGCTGAACTGTGGCCCTCCTCCCCACCAAACCTCACACACAGGGGTCACAGAGCGGCCCAGGAGGGCTCACCCTTGGCAAAGGCTCTCTGCAGCTCCAGGAGGCTCCAGAAGGTGAGGTAAGACAGGTGCGGGCGGCCCCAGGCCCCGTCCTCCCCCAAGTTCTCCTCCACCCGAACCCAGCGTGCTGCTTCCATCCATCGCAGTTCCTGATTCTTCCCATCCATCACTAGTTCCTGTAGCTCCACGTAGACCTGCGACCCCACAGACCTGAGTTAGTCCCTCAGGCCCAGGGCAGGCCGTGGGGAGACCGGCAGCCCAGGGCATGGTGGACTCTCAGCAGGCTCTGAGAGATGTTTGTACGAGGCCCTGGGACATCTGGGGGCGAATCCTGAGCTCAGAGGGACCACTGGAGCTCTAGCCTGGAGCACGAGTGAGGTGGGAAGTGTGGAGAGATGCTGGAGGGTCCTGTAGGTACAGATCACACTTTTGGCTTTATTCCTCAGCTTCCTGACCAGGCCCCTGGCCCCATTTCAGAGGCATTTAAAGAACCTCCAGACCAAAAGAGGTGCTAGAGTGGGTATTTGGAAGAGAAAGAAGAGGGAAGTCTAAGAGTCATTGGGTCATCTCTTGCCTCCAAGATCATTGAGACGGCCTGTCGACCAGCTTGTCCTTGGGTTTCTCTGGGACCAGGTGGCCCCTTTTTCAAGGTGACCCAATTTCGAAACCAGCTAGATAATCTGGGGCCCAGCGAGGACATGTTGGCCCTGGGCAGAGGTGAGCATTATTTAATTCTGTGCTTCCCTAGGGAGCCCCTGACAACTTAGAAGCGGCCACCAGGCCTGTGGGCTCAGACCTCCAGCAGCCAGTTTCTCTCTGCCCTATGAACTCCCACCTCAGTGAAAGGGTGTTAGGTCTCCTAGCTCAGTGGAGACTATCCTCTTCCGCTCCATTAATTTCCCAGGACCCCCACTCCTTCTTGGCCAGTCTGTGGCCTGTTTGAAGCTGTGCCAGTCCCCCTTCTCCTCCCCCATCTTGGTAGAATGGTGGGGCCCAAGGGCAGCATGGGAAGGAGCTTTGGAAGAGGCTGGGGGACCTCACCTCATGGGTGCCTGGGTGCGATGTGCTGTGGTAGTCTGTGGCTGTTAGCTCGATGGGGTGAGCTGAAAACCCAGAGAATGGTTAGTGCTGCCCCCTGACAATCCTGTACCTCCTGCCACAAGCCTCAGAAACCAGCACAGAATGATGCCCCTCTGGGGCCCTGGGACCTCCACCCCCATCCCTCTCACTCAGTGGGCTGTGGTCCCCCGTGCCTGTTCTTGGCCCAGCCTGGCTCTGAGCATAGTGGAGGACCTGGGAGTCAACCTCAGTGATGACCAGGAGCGTCATCTCCAAGGCAATTAGAGAGTCCTAAATAGCAATTTTCAGGGTTCTCTTAGGGTCTCCTCCCCCTCACGCCACTTTCTGGGACCCGCTCCCTTCCTTCTTTTCACCTGCCTCAACAGTGCCACCAGCCCACAGCTTCTCCCTGCCTCCAGGCTGAGCTCTGGGCCCCAGGGTGGTGTCTGCCCTTATATTGCCCCCCCATCCCCCACCCCAGCCCTCATTTCCCACAGGGGCCTCTTATCTTCAATAGCAATTTCCTGCACTTAAGTCCTGTTGACAGTAAATAGGTGCTTGCCCCAACTAAGACCTTGGACAAGCTAAGGAAAGTTGTCTGACATCTCCCTACCCTGGGGGTCCCCATGGCCTCCCATTTCTCAGAACCTCTGGACCCCCTTACAAGACGATGTTCCCTGAATGGGCCCAGCAGCTGGCCCAGAAGCCAGCATTGAAGGGATATGGGTGGCACCTGGGCTCCTGCCCTTGTCTCAGACAGACCTGGCTGCCCTCTCACAAATCTAAGGGTCATGGTGACGGGTGACTAGCTCTGCCCCCAACCCCAGTTCCATCCTGTGGTCATTACAAACAAAACTGTTTATCCTTCAATCAGCCAGGATTGTGGGAGAACTGGCCCTGAGGCTGGGGCAAGGGGAGTGTGGAGAAGGTGGGGGACAAATTCTTCAACTATTCCTGCCTGGGGCTCAAGAGGAGGGAGATGGGGCTCACCTTCTGGCTCCTCTATCTGGGGCTCAGGAATGCTCAGGTCTTCATATTCCTCCTGCTCTGGAATCTCCTCCAGTCCCTCCTCAAAATCGTCCTGTGGAAAGTGGCCAACGGGGCTGGGCTGCAAGGGGTTCCCTGAGCCCCCATGGAGGTAGGAGTCCAGGGCCAGGTACCCAGATCCCCCAGGTAGGAGCCCTGCAGATGCCATGAAAGACTCACCACCGAATCCCCCATGGTGCTGTCCTGATTGTCCGATTGTCCACAGGGATCCAAGCCCCCAGCATAACCCGCACTGCGGGCCCCTGTGGGGAGGGGTGCAGGCTGAGTGAGGCACAGGACATCCTGGGGTCTCCTGGTCCTCCCCCAGAGGGAGTTTAGAGTAAAGGGGGGACCCCAGGTGTCGGGAGACAGTGGGGTCAGAGGAAATAATTGTAGATGTGGGTCTGGAGGCAGGAGCTGGACTTGTAGGTGTGAGATGGCTGTTTAGGAAAGAGGATGCCTGGTTGGCATCAGTCTGAGGGCGTCTGAGGAGGATCTGAACCGTCTCTTTATTCACTAGTTCTCACCTGGCTTCTTTTCCTGCCCACCCCCAGGGTATCATGACCTATTCCCTCTTCAGGGGGCTTAGGTCTCCTGAGAATTTCCAGGACACAACCTCTTCCTCCAGAAACGACTGCTTTGCACTGGGTGTGGGGCCACAACATCCCCGGGAGTGGCCCATAGGTCCTGAATGAGGTGGCCCTTCTTCTCTCCCCCACTTCATCTTGAACTCTGCCTCTTTCGCTCTCTCCTCACGTATCCCATTGGCCTCCATACCAAGCCCTTGCTTGCCCCCAGGGCCTTTGCACCCACGGTGGTCCACCTTTTGGATGCCCCTCCCCCACACCTCAGCCCTTCTCATATCTCCGTTCAAATGTCGCCTCTTTAGGTTTCCCTGGCCACCCTAACATTCACTAATCTGATTTGTCATCTTTTGGTTTCTTGATTTATTTGTGTATAGGCTGCCTGATGATGCCTCTAGAAGGGAAGACACGTGAGGGCAAAGGCCTTGCATGTCTCAATCCCCAGTGAATCCCATACTGCTAGTAGAATGGTGACACGTAGTGACTACTCGGGAAATACGTGTTGAATGAATGTAAGAATGTGGCCCCCTTGCAGGCTTGGGGCTCTGGGACTGGGGAATCAGGATGACTAGCACCTGGCCTGGAGACCACTGAGTCCTGTGCCTCAGTTTTCTCAGTTGTGTCTCTAGCAAAAGGAAAGTATGCCCACCCCAAGAATGTGAGGACAAGCCTAAGGGGAGGGTGGCCCCAGGCTGGGCATGGAGGGACTTCCTTTCCCCCTCATCTATGGCAGCACAGGGCATTGTGGCGCCAGGGATCTGGGTCAGGTTGACAAATGTGTCCTCTCTGCCTGCATGGTGCTGAGCAGTGGGACGCTGCGATGAACAAAACATTGTCCCTACTTTCGAGAAGCTCTCAGCCCTGACTGGGAAGACGAGCTGGGAACATGTGACAGGCTAAGTGGTTCAGGAGATGACATGTCCCCCAAACCCGCACTATGAGCAGAATGTGCTGGGTGACAGGGGTCTGTATGGCAGAAGGAAGAGTAGGGCTTATTGGTGGGGGCAGGGATGGGGTGTCTCTGGGGAAATGCTGGTGCTGGGCCTACAAGATGCGGTGGGATTTGAAAGGCAGAGAGCTGGGGAGGGATAGCCCAGGCGTGAGGAGTGGCAAGCAAAGGAGCAGAGCTAGGACCATGCAAGACAGGGCCGAGGGTCCTGTCAGGGAATAGGGCAGGTGGTGTATGCAGAAAGAACTGCACGAAGAACTTTCTTTCTGCAGTCCTTATAGACAGAGACAGGTCCAGGACCCAGTGGACACAAAGGCAGGGATTCCTGCCTTGGGGTGGTGGTGTGGCAAGTGATGGTCGTGGGAGGGTCCCAGAGAGCCTGAGATGAGATAGTTCCTACTGTGTGAGACTTGCCCCTTGAGGATCCTGATCATGCACTTTGCTCTCTGACTTTTGTCCCTCCCTGTCCCCTTCTCCCTAGGTTTCCCTGGCTGCCTCTTCTCCCATCTTTATCCTCTTTCTTTCTTCTCTGGCTTTGCCCCCTAGTGGGTCTCAGATCCCCAGCTGCCTCAAGGATGTTAAGCCTCAGGTGTTAAAAGTCCCACCCATGGGTCTGGGACTGCGGCCTCAGTCTCCCATCTGAAAGGTGGATGGTCAGAGGGACCCTTCAGGGCCAGAGAATCCAGAGATCCTGGCCACCCAGACAGCCTTGGGCAGCTCCCAGCCTCTCTCTAGGCCTTCGTCATCCCGTCTGTGCAGTGGAAAGGCCTTCCCCCCAGGGTTCTGAGACATCAGTGGGGGAGAAGAGGGGAGAACAGAGGTGCCCTGAGCTCAGCTGGGGCCTTAGAGGGTGCACCCATGACCCAGATTGCTACCCCCACCAAGCCCAGCCATTTCCCCCCAGCAGCAGGCCGTGCCCTGCCAGCACTGATAAGAGACTGTTCCCCAATCGCGGCCCTACGTCTGGACGTGCACCAAACACCTGGCCATCCAGCAAGCCAGGGCAAGGCCAGATAAGGGTGAGTGGGGCCTCGGAGCCCAGGTGGTGGCGCACAGCTGGAAGGAGCTGTGGGGGGTGGCGACCAGATGATAGGAGGGCTCCCTGGTGGCATGTACCATCTTTGTGTAATTGCTGCCACATTGCACCCGGCCGTCCTGCCTTATCTCCTATAATCCCAAGCCACTTTGTGAAGTGGGTAATGCCATTAGCCCCATTTTGTGGATGAAAAAGCTGAGGTTCAGAGAGGTTTACCCCTAGTAGGTAGGTACCAGAGGCAGAATTAAACCCTGGCTTACCGGACTCCAGCTACATCTCTAACCATTAAACCGAGTTGCCCTCCAGAAGGAAAAAAAACCGCTATTAGCTGGTTTCTTGTTAGTTATTAAGGGCCTGGACTTTACAGCCAGACTGCGTGGTCCCACGTCCTAGCCTTGCCACCTGCCACAGCTGGGTTACCTGTGTGACCACAAGCAAGTGACTCAGCTTCTCTGTGCTTCAGTTTTCTCATCAGTAAAATGGGAGTAATAATGATACCTACCGCACAGACCCGTCGTAGCATTAAGTTCACATTTATAAATCATTGCAAATAGTGCCTGACGCGTGAAGCGCTCTCCGTAACGTTTGCCAGCATTATCGCCGCTACTGGGGATCGATCAAGGTCAGACTTGCTACCTTCGTCCCCCTCCTATTTTCCTTCCGTTCCCACGGAATTAGCCTAAGAGCTTCGGGGGATTCCTCCTTTCCCTCCAAATACTCCCTAGGGTGGGGATAGTGCCCAGTCTCCCTGGTAGGCTCCCTGAAAGGTCCCAAGTGGGGAGCAGTGCCAGCTGACAACTTTTCTCCTGGGAGGGAGATAGGGTGGCCTGGGGGTCACCATACATGGAGCAAAGAGGGGCGTGGGGGTGAGATTCGAGTCTGTGGAGTCTGAGGGGCTGGTAAATAGAATCCTGCCAGGGACCCACGTACGCATTCACACACCGGCCACGCACACCTCGGCTGCCACGTGCCAGCCTCTTTTTGCCAACACCGGCCAGTTTTCCTGACACTGGCCGCCCTGCTCACCCCAGCTGCAGGTGCCAATGGGCCTGTGCCCTTAGGGGTCACAACACACATTCCAATGTTCTCACTGCACCCACCTACGCCCCCTCCCTTGGAGGTAAGGGCAGCTATGCCCACTTGGACAAAGATTTAGGTTGGGCACCTTCAGAAACCCTCAGGACTGGCACCACAGGGCCACCCCAGCCCCTCCCTGCTCACCTGCTCACGAGCCTTGGGGTCCCTCTGGGAACTCCTGCAGCCGCTGGTGCCCTCTGCTACCAGCTGAGCTCACACCCGCTCTAACAGCACCAGATTCTCTCTCCTTTGCCCTGGGGGCAGCTTGCAAACCCCTGACTCATGCCCCCGCCTCCTAATCTGCCCGCCCCATGGGCCAAGGGAGCCCCTTCTTACCCCCCCGCCCTGCGCCCTCTGGGTGCTCAGTAAACAGAGTTATCTCTCATGCACATCTGGACAGCTGTGAGTCTGGCCCACCCCACAAAGTCAGCCAGCCCCCAACACCTCCCTCCCGGCCCCTAGGATTCTCCTGGGTCTTTCTTCATGGACTAAGTTTCTGATGCCTGGGTTCTTGGAGCCCCCAGCCTCCTGGCAGGTCTGGCCCAGCTTCTGGATGCCCTGTCCTGCCTCTGTCCATTCTCACTCTGGCAGGCCCCTCTGCTCTGGCCCCAAGATGCGCAGGCGAGTTCTCTTTCCTCTCCCCGTGTCTTCTCTTAGGATTTGCTTTTCCTCTGCAGCTTTGCCCATGGGGATCTGCTCGGTAGTTCTGCAAGGCACAGGCTGCCCCCTCCTCTTCTTGTCCCAGACTAGGGTGCCCTAGCCACCCTCTCCCTAAGACCCCAGCTGGCTCCAAAGAGCTGGCCCTGGGCACTAAGACGCTGCCACTCAGTCAACCTGAAACAATGTCAGGTCAACAAAACAACCTTCCCCACACAGGAGCTCCGAGCTCACAAAGCCCCAATGTCTAGGTACACTGGTTCCTCTGTTGGCAGCCTAGCCCAGGCCCCCTGGCCAGAGCAACCCGCATTCTCGGCCCACGCCCTGCCCCTCCCCACACCCCCCTATCAGGGTAGTCTCTGCTCCTGGGGGTGCTGGGGCTGGTCACCTATTCCTGGGCTCTGGCTGCTAAAGAGGCAGAGACTGAAAGATGAGTTCATATCGGCAAGAAAGAAAAGAGGTTTGAAAGCAGATGACAAGGGGGTTTGTGGGCACTGCTCTGGGATAGACAGAGGAAACTCTCCAAGCCCAGCTCCTGCACTGACTGGCTGTGGGTCCCTGGGCAAGCGCCTGCCCCTCTCTGGGCTTTATTGTCCTCATCTATAGGGTGAGAGTGCCAGTGCTGCCAGCTTGGTGATTCCCTGCTTTAGACCCGAATGATAGAAACTCAGAGACAAGGACTGAGAGATGGGCATATCCAGCAATTCCACGACCATTTATTTCCTGGGTCTTCACCACAGCCCCTCACTGCCGAGCCCTGGCAGAAGGAAAAGGGCAGGGACTGACCAGAGCTGGAATCCTCCTGTTTACCAGGGCTTTTGTTCCAGATACTGCGCTGGGGGCTTCACCTGGTGGTCACACTTAAGCCTTGTAGCCCCCCATTTTACAGAGGAAGAAACTAACATGACAGAGAGGTAAAGTGGCCTCCTAGTGAGTAATGGATGGATGGACACCAGCTGCGTGCAGGGCTCTGTGCCCAGCTCTTCACTCACATTCTCTCTGAGCTCTCCAAGCCCCTCTGAGGAAGGTTTATTGTTATTATTTCCCTCTCACAGATAAAGACACTAAAGGCAGAGAGGTAGGCTGCTAGCCCCAGGCCCCTGGGCCGGTGGAGCCAGAACCGGGACTCAGTGCTGCATTCTGTCTCATGCTAAGCCCCGAGCTCCCTCCCATCATGCCAGCAGCCAGTGGAAACGGAAAGGCCCTGGCAGGAGGAGGCTGGGAGAATGCCTCCTCCCACTCCAGATTGGTGCTCGCTCTCCCAGGTGGTAGGATCTGTCCCAAGCCCTAGCCTGGACTGCGCTGCTTCCTGTGGCCTTCGGCAGCAAACGCCGAGTGATGGCCCTGCCTTCCTGCCGCAGCCCAGACGGCCCAGGTGTGTTGCCCCTCTACTTGCCCCAGGAGCTCAGAGACAGCTGAGTGCAGGGGGGCAGCAATGGAGCACCTCTCCCAGACCCCAGAAAGGACTGGCAACTGGCCAGGCTGGGGGTGGGGAGACAACAAATGGGAACATTGGAGTAGGACCTGCCCAGCTGTTTGGGTGTTCTGCAGGAAACACCCCTGCAGCTCACTAGACTCCCAAGCAGCAGCAAAGCAGATTGGCGTCTGGTCCTTCCTCCTCACCATGTGTTCTAGGTCATTCTTATTGCCCTGACCAGATGAGGATGTTTTCCCAAATCTGCCCAACATCTTGTTTCACCTGTTTATCCTTCTCCAGGAAGAAGCGATGGCTCCTCTCACTCATGTTCTCCCAATTCGGATATGGGTCAGTTGAGTTCATCTGAAGGCCCCATGTGCCTGGGCTGGGCGCTGGGGAAACAAGACAAGAGAGAGGCTTGCCCTGGGGCTGCACAGAGATGGTTAGAAAGACTGGCATCTGGGGGAATTGAGCAGGACCCCAGGACACCAGGAGAGGGCACCCTGATGGGCCCTCCAGGATCCACATCCAACACCCTCTCGCGCTCTTCCCTGAGAGTCTCTCTTGCCACTCCTGCTCTGCCATTGTCTAAAACAGGGGTCCGCAACCCTGGGCCATGAATGGGTACCGGTCCATGGCCTGTTAGAAACTGGGCCACACAGCAGGAGGTGAGCGGTGGGCAGGCAAGCAAAGATCCATCTGTATTTGTAGCTGCTCCCCAGCGTGAGCATCACCACCTCAGTTTTACCTCATCAACAAACTTTAGAGTCTCATTGGAGCATTGAGCCCTGGTGCCAAAAAGGTTGGGGACCGCTGACCTAGAGCACTAAGGGAGGAGCCTATCAGGACCCCTCCCTAAGGTCGATGGGTGTTTTGGTCCAAGTCTGTGCTCACAGAAGTTTGATAGCCAAGGCCAAATGTCAGAGGGAGCAAGGTGAGCCCAGGGTGGACCCCCAGGCTGGACCCGAGGATCCCACCCTGAGTTGGATGAGGCTGCAGCCCCAAATGGTGTTATTCCAGACCACACAGCTCAGACCACGGGTTGGAATGGGTTGTCCCAGAGGGAGAGTCTGTGGTCAGGGAGCAGAGTTTCCTGAAAGGATGAAACTTTCTCCTTTCAGACCATCCTGGGATGCAGGCAGCTCTCATCTCAGTGAGAAGTGAGGACTTGGCAGCGGGCCTGGGAGGGGAGGCTGCTTTCTCTCTTTCGGCCTGAAGAAGAGGCTGAGACTCCAAGTGGGAGAGGTGGGCTTCATGGCAATTAGGTGGCTCATTCTATCAGATGTACTTCCATGTTCTATCCTCTTCTCTCTGTCTCCACCGTCTCTCTCTAGGTTCACCATCTCACTTCTCCATCACCCCAGGAGCCTCCAACCTGGCCTCCTGCCTTTCCTTGGGCTCCCTACAATGCAGGTGCCACCCGACACTCAGAATGATCTTTTAAAAACATAAATCAGAAGCTATCACTCCCCCATGTAAAATCCTTCATGACTTCCCCACGTGCGGAGTAAGACCCATTCCCTGTTCTGGGCTCCTCCTGTCCTCTGCTCACCCCCCTCTTTCTGTTCCACCAAGGCGCCCGTGCCATTCCTGCCTAACTCCCCCTGCCCACCCTGCTGGGTGCTCCTCCCCAATCTCCCCTTAGCTGTTTCCTTCTCCCCATTCAGGTCCCAGTTCAAATGCTGCCCTGAAAAGTGCATTCTTTGACCCCCCAGCCACAGGAAAATCAGGGTGGGCGGTATGTGAGAGAAAACCCAAAATCTTAGTGGCTTAAGCAAGACAGAAGTTTATTTCTCTTTGGTGTAAAAGTCTGGAGGTACAAGGTTGCAGACTGGCAATGGTACTCTGCAGTGTCAGGGACACCACCCAGGTACTGTCTATCTTGTGCATCTTCAGTAGGTGGCTTTCTCTTCATGGTCCAGTATGGCCGCTTGAGCTTCAGCCATCACCTCTGCATTCCAGCCAGCAGGAAGAAGAAAGGGATGAAGAAAGACTTTCCCACTCTCTTTAAGCACATTTCCCAGAATCTGCTTTTGCTCACATCGCATTAGTCAAGACGTAGTCGTGTGACTACATTTAGCTTCAAGGGAACCTGGAAAATGTAGTTTTTATTCTGGGAAGTTCTATGTCCAGGGTTCTATTGCACAGAAAGGAGAGGACACCTAGGAATCTCAGACAGAATCACATCATCTGCTAAATTCTATTCTTTTTCCTACCAGTGGATACTTCGCTATTTAATTAATTATTTACTGTGATCGTTCTCCACTAGAACATAACCTCTACGAGGATAATGTCTTTCTAGCCTTGCCCGTCACTGTATCTCCAGAGCCCAGCATAGTGCCTGGCACAAGGCAGGCTCTGAATTCTTATTAACTCAATAATTAAATGATTCCCCACAATAATTTTTTGAGGAATTCATTCTCATTCCTATTTCACAGGTGGGGACAATGAGGCTCAGAGAGATTAAGGAACTCACCCAAGGTCACACGGCAGGCTGTAGGGCCAAGATCTGAACTTTGCTCTCTATCACTCTAGTGCTCTTTCATCTCTTTCCACCTCACATGCTGGCTCCTCTGACCTCTTACCTCCTCCCTGGATCAAGTTGGAAGCCAGGAAACCATCACCTGGAGTCTGTTAGTGCCATTTCCCTGGGAAATTCCATCCATCTCAAGTTCTCACTTATGTCATGCCTTTAGCCTTGAATGGGATCAACATGAGAAACGGTTGTTTGGGACAAGTTTCTGTAACCTTTCTGAAAATCTCTAGGGGAGGATGTTACATAGAATCAGTGAAATCAATTCCTTCTGGAATTAAGCCCGAAGACGAAGTCTGGAACGTCAGATGAACTGATAGGCATCCTTGTTTCAGATGAGGGAACGCTACCTAACTCATCCGGTTTCCCTTTTTACTTCAGGTGTCGGAAAACAGTTTGAATTAAGCACCCAGTGGCGGCCCCAGCCTCTGGAGAAGGGCTGTAGTGGGTGGAACGTGTGTGATTTGGAACGAGGGAGCCCAGACTTGAGTCTCAGCCAGTCCTCTGTGACCAACATTCAGACTGCCCCGTACCTTAGACCCACGGTTGTAAACAGAGCATTCTTCCTTCCCAGGGCCATTAGAAGGATTAAATGAGGCCATACACGGAAAAACTCTTTAGTAGTGACTAGATGATGAAGAGATGGTTGGCCCTCATCACATGCAGTAACAGGGAACGCTTGGCTAGCTCAGGCTGAGCTGTGACTTCTCAGACCCCAGGAATTCTCCAATGAGAGAGTGAAGTAGTCAGGGAAGGCTTCAGGGAGGAGGTATCTTGAAGGACACACAGAATCTTCTGGTGTAGGACATTTGACCATATAACCCCTGTCCCCTGCAGGGCTAACCCCTGAGGTCGCTTCAGTTTTCCAAACCAGCCTGCCCTGCCTTCATCTTCCCATTCTTTCCCCACACTAGTACCATCTTATTCATCACTAATCCCACTGTCTAGCCACTGCTGTCCCCAGGGGATGGAGCACAAGCCACATGTGAAAAGACAGCTCTAGGATGGCTCACAAGTCTCCAGAAACCGCAGGGCTACAAAGTGAGGAAGAGTTTAGTCCTGGAAAGAGCCCCAGTCCAGGGCAGGAGGCTGAAATCTAGGTCTCGTCTCTTCCCCATTAACTAGCAACCTCCAGCCCTCTGCTTCCTCATCCACATGTAAAGACCACCTCAACAAGGTAAACTGTCTTTACTTACAAACTCTTCCCAGTTAATCCTCACAATACTTGAAGGAAAAGGGACACAGACGGGCGATGCAATCTCCCAGAGGTCACGCAGCTTCGTAAGCAAGGAAGCTGGAACAGGATTCTCAATCTAGCAGCCAGGATTCAAAGTTTGGGATGGGGGCAGGGAGGGAAAACCCTCAAGGAAATGGCTCTTACTGGTCAGTGACAGTTGGAGGTCAAAGTGGCCAGAGGGAACCAGGCACACAAGGGACTCAGCTGGGGCTTGGGTTCAGGCGCAGCTGCACCAGACCGGAAAACCACAGCACACTAGACTGCCAGAGGCTTGAGGTGTGGGATGGACAGGCAGGGACAGCCCCGTGTTCCCAGCCCAGATCCACTACACTGGAGCGGAAGCTGACAACCCCCAGCTCTGCTCACCTAAGGCCTACGGGGCCCTGGAGGCAGGTCTGCTCTGGGGAGTTCTACCTGGAATGACCTGCTGGGAGGGTAGAGAACCTGTGGGGGTCAGGAGGTGAACCCTAGTAGGTGGGACTGCTCAGGAAAAGGACCCACACCTAGGGTGCATCAGTGCATGGTGAGGACCTGTGGAGAGAGTCTCATGTCCTACTGCCAGTAGGGCACAGAGGGTGCCATGCTTGTACGCTAGCAGCCCATTGATCCTGCATCTCCTACCCCTGCCCCCCAACCAGCTGCCCCTGGCAGCTTCAGGGTAAAGTCCAAATTCCCCCTTCTGACCTGGTTCCTGTGACCCACTGACCCTTGTCCTGGCCTCTTGGTTTGTGAACTTGATCCCAGGCCCTGCGCTCCTGGTCCTAGTAGTATCTGTGCTCTCCCTTCACTTGGTTAAATGTTAAAAATTGAGCTCAGTCCCTTCTCTAGTCCAGCCACCTCCCCTTTTGTTGACTTGCCACCCAGTAACAGATTGCAACACTCCCCTCCTCTTCAGGTCTTCCTGTGGGGACCTTGCCCACAGTGCTCTTCACTCCTGAGGGCCCCTCTGACACTCATCACCTTCTGCTTTCAGGGTGGGCCTGCACCCAGTTGGAGCTAGGAACTGGGTGTGGCAAGGGCTGACCATGGGTTATCCAGGCTGTCCATCACCCATGGGGAAGCTGGCTCTGTCTCTCCTCCCTCCCATCCATGCCGGACCTTTTGAAATAATTTGGAACCACAGAGCAGCTTCTTTTGCTGGGCAGTCTGGGTGGGGGTCAGCCCCAGGCCATGTCCCTCTGGGCTCAAAATTTATAGATGCTCAAGTAATTATATAAAATGGCATCGAACAATGCATACAGTCAGCTCTCTGTATCCTCAGATGATGGTTGGTTGAATCTGTGGATATGAAATCCAGGGATGCGAAGGGCCAACTGTATATTTCTTGAAAAAAAAATCAGTGTATATTGGGCCCACTTCGTTCAAACCTATAGTGTTCAAGGGTCAACTGTTATTGGCATACCACACTCCCTGGGCTGGGCCTGGGCCAGGTGATTAAAGGGGGAGAAGGAAGGGGTGGAGGTGGGGGGTAAAGGGACTATCCTGGGTAATTTGTGCCTGATGTGACTGTGTGGCAAGGGAGCTTCTGCTGTGCCTGAGGGGGAGAGGAAGGATTGGGGTGATCCACTTCCCTCTGCCTTTGGTCTTGTGTCTGGCTTGTCTCTCATATGCATTCCCTGGGATCTCTCTCTGGCTGACCCACTCCTTCCCAGGGAAGGTAGTTCTCCCCATCATCTCAGCCTCGCCTTCCAGCCCATGACTTCTCTCTCCACACCTTCTGGAGGAAGAGACAGATGGTTCCTTCAGAAAAGGGCCAGGCCTGACTTGTGGGACAGCCCCTCCCTCGGGGAACAGCTCCATCCCTCCTTGGTGCCTCCTATCTACTGAGCCAGATGTTTGGGGCCTCTGCCTGACAGCTGATGGCAGGGTCTGCCTCAGGGCCTGGGCCTATGGGTGTGTCCCCCACTGCACGTCAAGGGAACACTGTGGTTAAACTAATAGTTTTGGAGTCAAACCAACTGGGTCTGGCCTCTTACTAGCTATGTGACCTTGAGTAAATTCCCTGATGTCTTTAAAGTCACAGATTCTTCATCCATAACATCCGGCCTCCCAGAGAGATTGTTCTGGTAGAATGAGAACAAGAATAAGGGCAAGCACAGGAAGCCCTTAGCACAGCTCCAGGCACATAGTAAAGTTTGGTAAATAGTAGCTATTGCCACAGTTAGAGAGAACCCCAAACAGCACAGTGGTCTCTTGAGGGAACCCTGCATGTGCTAGACCCTGAGGCCTGATACTCCCAGCAGGTGCGCATAAAAGCCCAAAGGCCTGGCTGATGGAGAAGGGAAGGAGCAAGGCCTCTGGGTCCCCAAACCCCTGACCCTAGTTTCTCCTCTTTCTTGGACTGTCTCAATCAGGGGACTTTGAGCTGCCCTCTCCCCCAACTTCAGGAGGAAAGTTGAGCTCTAAGAAGACCTCTATTCCTTCCATGTGCCTCCCCAGAGGGGAGACCAACCCGACTCCAGCAGACTCAGCTCAATAACTCAACTCTCCAAGAGCCTGGAGGAGGGCAGGAAGCTCCCAAGTCCAAGCTCCCCTCCCTATTACTTCTTGTTTCTTTTTGAAGAGATCTTGGTGCAGCCAATCAGGATCCGGAACCTCAACCATGCCCCAGGACTGGTGATTTTCAACTGGTGCCTGGCCAGTGGTATAGAAAGGGCCCTGGGTGGGGGTGAGGGTGGGGTGGAGTGGGAGTGGTTTCTGCAGATCCCAGGCGCCTATCTCAGGATCCAGTGCTGTCAGCTGGGAGCCTTGGGAGGGGACAACATTAACCCATCCAAGGCGTAAGTCCCCAACAATTATTTTGCACCTACTATGGTGTCAGACATTGTGCTAGGCATTTGAGGATACAGAAGCCTGAAACCCAGGTTGAGGGCCTGGGAGACTTCGAGTCTGGAGGAAAGTAAACATGACAGTTCTGGGACTGCGCAAAGGAAGTCAGCAGCCCTGAATACATAGGAGCCTCCTATGCACCAAGTGGCATGTCATTTTGGCTGGCAAATCCCAGAGTGAGCAAAGATTCCCTTCCATGACTTAGCAAAGAGGTAAACAGATGCATTCGAAGCACTGTAGCAGATTGACCAGCAGCTTGGTGGATCCTGCTGTCTCTTCTCCATCTTAGATGGGAAGGTCTGGAGGGCAGACACTAAGAAGGACTGCCAGTACCTGCAATACACAGGTGCCCTCATCCTTCTGCCTCCTCTGCCCTGCAGACCCCAAACCTAGCATAACCCTCCTCCCCATATGAACGTGTGCTCTCACACCTGGGACTCTGCTGCTGGAAGTCATTGCTTGGACCAAACATGGCACTTTTGGAAATAAGTGCACTTATTCCCAAACGGAAATAACTCCACTCAAAGGAAATAGGATTCCTGAGATGGTGGCTTCTTTGTTCCTGGGGTAGCAAGAAACTTTCAAGGATGTCTGGGGCAGCATTGAGGAGCCTTGTTTGGCAGGAAAGTCCTAGCATGAGGAAGAGAAGGATAATTAGGCTAACCTGAAGTAAGCCAGGTGTGAAAAGCAGCAGGGCAACACAGCAGGATGCCCCAAGCGACAAGTTACTTCTGACAGATCTCTGCACGTGCAGGGCCATCATTGTACCCAGGGGGCAGAAAATAAAGGCAAAAAGTGAGCAAGGACACAGGAAATGTCTCTACATCGTGACTTTAAGTTCACTCTCCTCATTTTGTGCTTTAGAGACAGTTTCGATGATTGGAAATGAGCCATTGCAAAGAAACCTCCGTTTGCCTGGTAACCAAACATAGAATACGTTTGGAAGTAATTTCATTTGAGTATGTTTTGCCAGTTGTTTAAGGTGTTTAAATTGTTCAGAAAAATCAGTCCTGTTTTCATTACAATGTGTAATTGTAGTAGATAGAGTCTTCATGGCCTCGGTAACAGTTCAACGCTTACCAACTGTGTGACCTTGGGTAGGTTACTTCAGCTCTCTGGGCTTCTCAGATGAAAAATAGGAAGCAAGTGATAATAACAGTAACTTCTTTTTCGGGTTTTTGTGAAGATTAGTGAAATAATGCAAGTAAGGCATGTCAAACAGCAACTGGTGCAGAATAAACGCAATATTGAGTTTACCTGTTCTTTTTGTCATTGTTTTGGTAATTCACATTTAAAATGTTTAAAGAAATTTAATTTGGCAAATTTCTAAGTGTTACTTTTACTTGGATGAATATTAGAGAACTGTTGATTGTTTAAAGTAATATCAATTATTCAATAGATTTAGAAAGTTAATTACTGGACATGAAACCAAGTTCAGGTAGTAGTGGAGGATTTCTATCCATTGGTAAAGGCCCTTGGACTTCAAAGAATTTAATAAATAATCTCTCCGCCCCCACATCCTGTAAACTGGTCTGTAGTGATGGCACCCATCCTCCAGGGGCCTCAGGCTGTTCAATGTGACTCCTTACCAGTCCTGAGCACTTAGCCCCCACCCCAACAGGTACACATTACTTCCCACCTCCCCACTCTCTCCCGCTCCTTCCCCACAGCCCTGATGTGCTCTAGCCTACCCCGTTAAAATAACCAGTCTTCCCTTAACCTTATAGTGAATGCCCTGTCGCCCTCCTCTTCACAGCTGCTCAGTAAATAGTACTCTCTCCTCTTCCTCACCTCCCATTCTTTCCTCTGCTCGAGACAGCCCAGCTTTGTCCCTATCTCCCCTTTCCACTAATAACCTATTAGTTGCCAAATCTATTGGACACTCCCCATCTTCTCAGCTGGCTTCCTCTGTTGCATTGGACACATGGAGCCTCTCCCTTCTTGGAAGTGTCTGCTCTCAGTTCCTCTCCTATCTCTCTGATGGCTTCTTCTGTATCTTTTTGGCTGGCTCATCATCCTCCTATCACCTCCCCCCATGTCGGTGCTTCCCCAAGTTTGTCTTTTCTGAGATATCTTCTCCCTCCACTCTGCACTCTTATAACTTGGCTCTCTTCCAAGGTGCCCTATTCCAGCCAGTGATGCCCCAGTCCACCCACTGCTCAAGACTGCAAAACTTCCACCTTATCTGGCCAGGCACCAAGGAGCCATCCACTGACTTCCCTGTACCCGGTGACCTTTCTGAAGCCCAAATCAAAGCCTTTCACTCCTTGCTAATGTTTGATCCTGTAGCTCTGTCTAACCCTGAGTTTCATTTTTTCTCTTCATTCCCTCCACTTATATACTAAACTACGTGTAGTTCCTGTATGATTAGCACAGGGCAAGGCACATAATAGGTGATCAGTAAATATTTGTTGAATGTGCCTGCTGAAAGGTAAAAGTCAGAAGATGGGAAAATACATATCATACAGTTCCCAATGGCCAAAGCAAGTATAAAAGAAACATCCATCAATCTATGTTGATATATTCTAAAGATTGAATAAATTAATAAATGGAAAAGAAACAAATCTCTCATGCCGAAGAATTCTAAATAATAATATCAATACTCTACCCTCAAGAACAGGGAGCATAACTACCCCATCTTTAAGTGAGGGCTGCTCATAGTGACTCCCTTCAAAAAAGTACAGTTTAGGAAGCAGGTGATGGGAGGAGTAACTTAAGAGTGAAGTAACACCTCAGCTTGTGAGCAAGGTCAACATCATCAGTAATAAATTACATTGATAGTATGTACACTTGAGATGATGGGATGAAAATGGAATCCTATGATCTTTCTCCTCAAAACTCATAACCTCAGTCTGATCATAAAAGAAGCATCAGACACTTACAATTTGTTGACTGTAAGTAAAAGATATTCTGGATGGTCCTTGTCCAATCAGTTAAAAGGCTTAAGAGCAAAACTAAAGATTTCCTCAGAAAGAAAAAATTCTGCCTATGGCCTGCAGTGCCATTGCCTGCCCTACAGATTTCAGACTTGCCTAACCAGCCCACCGCAACTAATAATCCAATTTCTTGACGGTAAAGCAGTAAATCTCGATCTCTCATCTCCATCTCCATCTCCCTCTCCATCTCCCGCCCCCCACCTCTCTCTCTCTGATATCTATAGCTATATGTCTCTATCTGTTCTACTTGTTCTCATGGGTTAAAGAAGAAACCACAATGAAAATAATAAAATTTTTTGAACTGAATGAAAAAATATTTGTAAGATATGGCTAAAGCAAAACTCAGAAAAAAATTTATAACCTTAAATACGTATATTGGAAGTCATGGACAATCTAAGCACCCATTTCTATAATTTAGTGGAAGAATAAAATAAGTCCCTTAAAAATAAAAAGAAAAATAATTAATATAAAAATATATAAAATACAAAACAAAACATCAATGGAAGACTCAATAAAGGCAAAGTTCAGTTCTTTAAGAAGATTTAAAAAGTTTTTAAATTTATAGCATGATTTATCACGGAAAAAATCACATTGTGCAAATATCAGAAATGAAAAGGTATACATTCACGACATTAAGAAAATACAAGGATATTAAAGATAAATTTATTTTATGCCAAAGAATTTAATTTCCTTCAATGAAATGGACAAAGTCTGGGAATATTATGAATTAAACGAACTCAAGAAGAAATGAGGAAATTCTGTCTCATCATGATGGAGTTACAGGTAGTGGATTTGCTGTCCTGTGTGTACAACTAGAAAACTAGACCAAAATATATGACAACTGTTTCAGACATTAGATGATAGTCAGTGCAGGCTCAGATCTCTAAGAAGAGGGGAACAAACAGGGTCCTGTGATTGCCACAGCTTCTTCCTGGAAGCACTCTCTAGACCATAGTGCAGGAGTAAGGTGTCCCAAAGCAGTAGGTTTGCTGGGTTGAGAGGAGAGATCAGAGTTTGGGGAGGCTGTAACACATGGAACTTGCAAAGTGGAATACTAAAGAAAAGGGAGTTATATAGAGAAAGAGCTCCAGAAATATGAATCATGGTGTCCTTGAGACTGTTGTTGAATATTAAGCCATGCATGTAAAGGTGAAATTCCACACATCTGAGAGAACCAGTGGCATGCTGTAAGCTAAAGCATTTTCAGAGCTTACAGAAGGCTAGAATATAGTCAAGTTCTGACCACCCAGAGTGGAGAATCGTTTTTAAAACACTCAAGGCCCTCAACAGAGACCCCAGAAAGCAACACAGTAGTAATAGGGCTATTTTAGCCTTAAAGTAATGGCAAATTTAAACATAAAAATAAGTCTCAAGTGAACTAAATTTATTATGACAAAGCTGACTAATTGCCTGTTAGAACAAAGTGCAGCATTTTAGAAAACAAAATTTAGCACCTTGATCCTTATGGCAAGTCACAGTCTGGGCAAACAAGGTTGTTACCCATGTAATCCAAAAGTGTTTTGCTTTGTTATAGCTAAAAAAAGGACTTGTATCTAAAATATACAAAGAAATCCTGCAACTCAATGATTTAAAATACAATTAATAAAAATGTCGGCAAAAGACTTGAGCACGTACTTTACAAAAGAAAATATACAAATGGCTAATAAAGTCATGAAAAAGTTCATCATCATTAGTCATCAAAGAAGTACAAATTAAGTCAACAATGAGATACCACCACATACCTATTAAATGCTTAAAAAGCAAAAAGATTTTGGTACAAAATTGTACCAATGGTACAAGCACTTTGGAAAAACAGCCCATTTCTTAAATAGTTAATTATACACTTATCTATGATTTATTCATTCACTCCTAGGTATTTATCCAAGAGAAATAAAACATATGTCCACAAAAACCTTGAATAAGAATGTTCATGGAAGTTTTCTTTATAATAGCCCCAAACTGGAAACAGCTCAAATGTCTATCAACAGGACAAATGAATAGACAAACTATGGTATACTTCTCATCAAGAAAAATAAACAAATTACTTATACATGCTACAACATCAATAAACCTCAAAAATATTTTGCCAGAGCCAAAAAGTATTTACTGTATGATCCCATTTATCTATAGTTCTAGAACAGGCAAAACTAATCTTTGGTTCTAGAAATCAGATTAGTGGTTGCTTGTGTGGTGGTGGGGACTGACTGAGCAGAGGCATAGGAGAATTTCTAGGTGGTGCTGGGAATGTCTTGGTGTGTGGGATACATATGTAGTAAATTATCAAATACAATAGCATGCTTAAAATCTATACATCTTTTAAATGTAAATGATACCTCAATAAAGAAGAACAACAGTGAGATACCAACACACTTCCACTAGAATGGCTACAATTAAAAAGAATAAAATCACTGAATGTTGGCTAGTGTGTAAAGCAACTGGACCTCTTGTACACTGATGGTGGGGATGTAAAATGTTACAACCATTTTAGAAGTTTGGAAGTTTCTTATAAAGTTAAATATATACTTCTCATATGATTGAGCAATTCCAATTCTTAATATTTACCCAAGAGAAATGAAAACACTTGATTATACAAAAATGTATACGATACCATTTAGAGCAGCTGTAGTCATAATAGTAAAATGAATTGAAAAAACTCTAATGTCCATCAACAAGTAAATGGACAAATAAACTGTGAAACATCCATACAATAAAATATTGTACAGCAACAATAAGTAATGAATTAACAATATTTGCAACAACAGGAATGAATTTCCAAGATGTTAAGGTGAGTGAAAGAAGCCAGACACAAAATAGTACAGCCTATATGATTCCCTTTACATGAAATTCTTAAAAAGACTAGTCTACAATGACAGAAAGTAGATACGTGCTGCCTAAGGTCGGAGGTGGGGCTGAGCATGGACTGGGAAGAGGCACAAAGGAACTTTTTTGGTGATGGCAATATTCCCTATCTTAATTGTGGGTAGATACATTTGTCAAAACTCATTAACTTGTACAATTAACGTGGGTGCATTTATTGTATGTAAATTATACTTCAGTAATGTTGATTTTTTAAAAAGAGAACCCAATCAACAAGTAAATGGACAAAATAAAAATAAAATCATAGAAATAAAAAAAATAGAATACCTGAATCATCTATAACTATAAAAGAAATTGAATCAGCAGTCAAAGATAGTCCCACAGTTCCATGACCAGATAGCTTCATCATTAAATTCAATCAAATAGCAAGGAGAAATACTTCCAAACATTACAAATTATTCCAGGGTATAGAAAAAGAGGGAAAGCTTCTTAACTCACTAAATAACATAATCTTAATACCAAAACCTGGCATGAATAGTACAAGGAAAGAAAATAACAGATCAATCTCACTCATGAATATAAATTTAAGAATTCTAAATAAATAAAACATTAGCAAACTGAAACAGTAATATATAAAAAAGAAAAACACATCATGACCAAATTGGGTTACTCCAGAAATGGAGTTTGATAACGTTAGAAAAACCAGTTTATATAATCCTTCATATGAAATGAATAAAGAATAAAAGTAGTACATTTATCTCAAAAACAGAAAAAGCATTTGATAAAATTTACCGTCCATTAATGATTAACACTTTGAGCAAACTAAGAACAGAACTTCTATAACCTGATAAAAGATCTCTATAAAAAACCTCTGGCAAATATCACACTTAAATTTGAAATCTTTCCTTCTGAGTCAGAAACGGGATAAGGATGCTTGTTACTTGATGAAGAAGAAACAAACCTGATATTTACAAATGGCCTAATTGTGTAGCAAGAAAACAAAAAGGAAGCTACAATTTTTTTAAATTATAGAAGTGTTCAATAAATTAGCAAAATTGGCTTAAAAATTAATTGCACAAAAACAAACAGCCTGATTAAAAAGTGGTCAAAGGACTCAAATAGACATTAGACCAAAAAAGATATACAAATTGCCCATAAATACATGAAAAAATGCTCAATATCATTAGTCATTAGGGAAATGCAAATCAAAACCACAAGGAGAAACCACTTTGCACATACTAGAATGGCTATTATAAAAAATAGAAAATAGCAAGAGTTAGTGAGGCTGAGGAGAAATTTGAACCCTTGTACATCATTTAGGAATGTAAAATGGTTTAGTCACTGTAGAAACAACCCGATTGTTCCTCAAAAAGTTAAACATAGAATTACCACATGACACCGCAATTCAAAAAAATAAAAAACGTGAACTCAAACCAACACTTGTACACAAATGTCCATAGCAGTATGATAAAGGGTGATGAAAATGTTTTGGAAATAGATAGTAGTTGTAGTTGCACAACATTGTGAATATACTTAATGCCACTTAATTGTACACTTAAAAATGGTTACAATGGCAAATTTTATGTTATATATATTTTGACATAATAAAAAAATTAATTGATTACCTACATCAGTAGCAATTAGAAAATAAAACTTTAATAAGGTACCTTTGAAAATAACACAAAACATATGAATAACCTAGGATAAATCTAACAAAATAGGTATAACTTCTTTGGAGAAAATGATCAAATTTTATTGACACATTTTAAAGATAACCTAAATAAAAAGAGAGATATACACTCTCCAAAGAGTGGAAGACTCAGGATTATAAAGATGTCAGTTCTATCCAAATTAAGCTATAGATTCAGTGCAATCATAATTTCTATATAAATTCCTACTAAGGTTAGTTTCTGTTGTGCTTGTCAAGCTAATTCTAAAATTATTATGGAAACCAAAGGGGCCAAGAAAAACATGACACTCTTGAAGAAAAATAAGATGGGAGGACTTGCCCTACCCATCATCAAGACTTATTATAAGGTTTTAATAATTAAGACATTATAATGGTGCAAGGATAGACCTAGAGACCTCTGGAGCAGAATGCAGAGCTGAGAAACAGACCCACACGTGTATAGATACTTGATTTGAGAAAAGTCACTGCAAAGCAGTGGAGAAAGCACTTTTTAAAAAATAATAAATGGGGCTGGGTCAAAATGAAATTGGATCTCCACCTCACACGACACACAAAATTTACTCCAGGTGACTTAGACTTTAGAGTGAAGTAGCTCTAGAGAGAAAAATAAATAAAGTAAAATAACACTATAAAACCCTTGTAAGGTAATATAAGAAAGTATACTATAACTTCAAGATAGGGGAAGTTTCTTAAACAAGAAAAAGCATCTATCATAAAGGAAAGTGTATACATTTGATTTTATTAAAATGAAGAACTTTTGTTCACGAAGACACCATAAAGAAGACCAATGGCAAGCCACAGAATATGAGAAGATATTTATAGTACATATAGGTGACAAAAGATTCATATTTAGAATAAAAAAATTACTACAAATCAATTAAAGAATAATCCAAGAGAAAATGAGCAAATGCTTTGAATAGGAACTTCACAGTAGAGAAAATCCAAATGACCAATGAGCATGTGGGAAAAAACGCTCAATTTCATTAACAAGCATGGAAATGCCAACTAAAATGCAATGCATAAAAACGGTATTCAAAGACAGGGAGAGAGGAAATGAAAATGTACTTTTGTAAGGTTCTGATTCTTTTTTCTTCACAAATGAATGCAGAGGGGTTGATTATGTCAAGGGCTATATAGATCTGTTCTAGGAAAACTGTCACATCTTCTGGCACAGCCGCTAAACTGAGGCTACCAGTTGGCTACGTTCAGCATCATCTGGTTTTTCCAAGGGCCAGACTGACAAGTTAAATAGAGATATAACAGGGTTCACAACTCCTGCATCCTCTGTGGGTGTCTGTACTCACTGTCATTCCCCCTGGGATGGAGCATTTCTTCTGATTTATTAACTCGGCAAGGGCAGGAGGCAGTTTCCACTTCTCTTTTCCTGCACTAATGGCTCTTATTTCAGAAAACCAAGGTGAGAGTTCTGCCAGCTGTTAAGTACTGTACATGGATTCCAATGATTGACTCACGTATCAGGGAAATAACCACAAGGTGAGTCTGTGGACCTACTAGGTCCACTTTGGGATGAAATTGGCCAGGTCTCCTTTTATCATTTGGCCCCTGTACGCTTCATTCTAACATACGTTCTTAATGGCATTTTGGTCCCCAAGTATCAGTGTCAGCTCAGACCCAGTATCCAAATCCTTGAAAGAGCTGAGTTTTCTCCAACCTTTCCCAGAATATGGTCACTCTGATAAATGACTCTGGTTATTTTAGGGGAGGAGTGAGATAATGACTATGATATAAACTTGCTGTGGCATTGTGGGGTTATTCCTGAAGGAAACTGGCCTACCCTTCAATCAATGGGCTCTGTAGCCAAAGAAATTATTTCAGTCTAGAAACTGGGTGAGGGGTCATTATTTTTCTTTGCAGTGGTTGGCATTGGTCTTCTGATCACTCATTCTTGCTTGTTTTTGGCTATGTAAGTCAAGAAATGCCTTAATTGGCTGTCCCCCTCCCTAGGAAGAGCATGGTATTGACCATCACACTAGATCCTAGCATGCCATTTGGTCATTCTGCCCTTTACAGTAATTGTGTCCACCTTCACTCTGATGACGAAGTCACCTGGCTTCTATTCTGGGCTCCTGTCACAACCGCTGACTCTCGGAAGCCCAGTTCTATAGATGAGCTTCTGCTACCATCAACTTTGGCCTGCAGAGGAGAGCCACTACTGAGCAGCAAACGGTGCCAGGGACCTTCTACCAAATAGCAAATTTCTTATCCCTTTATTGAAAGGACTCTCTCTGGGCTCTCATGAGGAACATGGTAAGCTGGAGGGTTCTCTGGTCATATATAATAATTTTATTCTGGTGTGCCCATCCCCTTGAGCTTTCTGATCCCTTCCTCAGAACTCTGTCAAGGAAGTGCTAGCATCTCCACCTCATTTGCTGTAATTCACAGTTTTTACTAAATGTTGAAGAGCTATTCCAGGAGCATATTGCAACTGGATTCAGATGTCTTTGCCAAGCCACAAAAATGTTAAAACCCTCTCATTCACAATTTTTTTAAAAAAAATTGTTAAATCCTCAGTCACAGTAGAGTATCCCAGATCAATAAACTCTCCATTATCCAGCCTTATATTTCATCCCCAGACCTCAGTCCAACACCCTCAAGATCCATTCCCAGACAGGTCCTCTCACTTTCTGCTGCCACATGATAGCAAGATCCTAAAGTTCTTTCAGTGAATAATCATTTTATTCCCATAGCTGGGATTGTACTTCCCCATTTGGTCCATGGTGATACTTGACCATAGTCATTGGTCTAGAATCAAGGAGGGAGTCAGGGTCAGATCTTGAAGCAGACAAGTATCATCTTGTGAAGCATCTGCCCCAGGTGAGGACCTTGCATGGTATCCAGGCAAGGAGAGTCTGCTCTCTTCTACTAAGGGAGAGAGGCCACTTCAGCTGACCCAAAAATTTCAGGAAAATCTGAGGGTTCCAGAACAGATGATTCCATACCAGGTCTCGGGTTCCTACTTCTCTGTCAGGGCCCTGATTTGCTGGGTCTTTAAGTATATAATCCTGCTACAGCAAGAGATGAATCCTTTCACTAGATATAACAATGATTCCATTAGACTAGAAATTAAGACTCTCACTAGAACGAAGAAAGAGGTTACCTTCTGGGGCAGCTGATCCCAAATACCAAGGGGAAACTGGGTTGCAGCTACACCATGAAATTAGGGAGCAGTACGTCTAGAACTCACAAGATTCCCCAGTGTGCCTCTTCCTTCTTCAATATCCAATAGTAAAAGTTAAAACAAAATAGTAGCAACTCAGTTTTGAGGATTTAGATTCTTGAAGAATGAAGGTTTGTTCACCTGACCTGGTTTGAGAGAGAGAGAGAAGAAGGAGGAGGAGGAGGAGGAGGAGGAGGAGGAGGAGGAGGAGGAGGAGGAGGAGGAAGAGGAGGAGGAGGAGGAGGAGAGAGAGAGAGAGAGAGAGAGAGAGAGAGAGAGAGAGAGAGAGAGAGAGAGAGAGAGAGAGAAAGAAAGAAAGAAAGAAAGAAAGAAAGAAAGAAAGAAAGAAAGAAAGAAAGAAAGAAAGAAAGAAAGAAAGAAAGAAAGAAAGAAAGAAAGAGTGAGCCAGCAAACAGCTACTGGCTAAGGGCAAAGTGAAAATGAAATGAGCAATGGATAAAGAAAGTTATAAATATCAACTTCTAACAAGTTACAGAAATAAGGATTGTAGATGCTATGGGTATTTTATTTCTTGTTTTGTATTGTATACTCCCTGTATTGATTTCCTCCTCCTTTCTTTCCCTTATTATATGTTAGGACTGCTGTTGGTAGGGAACTTTCTAATTTAGTCTTTAGGTTACAGAATCCTCTAGAGGAAATGTGGCTGCATTAGGAGAGGTATCAGCATCACGCAGAGATGGATACTGTTACTGGAGCGACTTTGCATCCCACTTTTGGGGAAGGGCACCAAAGTATCTTTGTGTGAAGAACAACTGTATCTTGTTAGGCAGTCACAAAATTGTTACTGTTCAAATATGTATAGAAAGTTGTGTGTAAATGCTGAGCAGAAAAAGGGGATGACTGTGTCAGTTATTTATTTCTTGCCTTTCTGTTCCCGATCCATTCTTTGTGTCTCTGCTCTCTGTTACTGGATGAGGTTGGGACTTTGCAAACTTGTTTCCCAGACTCCATTATTAACTGGCTTTCTGTTAGGTTCTGCTAATAGGAGGTACTAGAGGAAGATAAAAGACAAATAGAGAAGAGACTACTATTTCATATTTTTTTGGGGGGTGGGGTTCTTCAAAGTCACTCTACCATTGGAAGTTGACTCCAACCATCAGCTCCTTTCTACATTTCCAAAACTAGCTGTGCAGATTGTTCCTCTGAGCAGTGAGTGGCAGTCCCTGGTGGCTTCACCTGCATCTGAGCCCCAACTCTGCAGGGCCCCATCTGGTCTCCCAGGGTGTAGTAATCCCACTTCTTCCCTTGCGGTCCCTCGACCCTTGCTGCTTCCTTTAGTTACTAATTCCACTGTATCTCAGTGTTTTTTTGTCTTTTTTGCTCTTTTAGTTTTCAACTCCCATGTAACCAATTCCCTGTATTAAATCCCCTCTACTTAAAATATAGAATGTGGTTTCTCTATTCTGATTAGGCCCTATCTGATACACAAAGTTACCCTCGATGTTAGAATAGATAACATAGTAAGTCACACTACACTGGAATAGCATACAAAATGCATCTCCCTAACATAATATTGTAAGAAGCAAATCACAACTGAATTCATACAGTATGATTCCATTTCTACAAAATTTAAACACTGGCAACATTAAACTATATATTTTATTCATGGACACACAGGTGATGAAACTATGAAGCAAGGAAATGATTATCACAAAAATCAGAATAGTGGTTATCTCTTGGGGGATGGATGAAGATGAGATCTGGGGAAAGCACAGGGAGGTCCTGGGGTATTGATAATGTTCCATTTCTTGATCTTTGAGGCTATGACACAGGTGTCTGCTGTGCTCATATTCTTTAAACTGCTCATTTATGTTTTATGTGCTCTTTTGTGCATAAGACACATGTCGCAATTGAAAACAAAGGAACATCATGATCGCCACTGGCTATGGGTCTGGAGGCAGAAGGATACTAAGAAGGGCTTCTAGAGGTGAAGCAAAGAAAAGGCAAAAGAGGGACTAAAAAGACTAAATCTGAGGTCCCGGAAGTCAAAAATTGAGGCTGAGGGTAAGTGAGTATGAGATCCCAGCAAGGAATCAGGACCTCCTCAGCCCCTAGGGAGTCAGACCAGGGTTGGGAACTTCTATATGTCTTTAATCTCCTCCTCCCCTGTTTGTGTTAAAATGGGGTCCCTACCTGCTGGCCATGCTCAGATGTGAGTGTATATTTAAATCAATGTGGAGATATTGATCACCCACTAGCAGAGTAGAGTAAATCCAGTAGGTAGGCGGAGTTGGTGAATAGATATGAGCTGAATCCTGGAATGAACATCCTTGAGGCCAGACATAGAAATTGGGTGGGGACCCGCTAATCAACACAGAAAGGCTTTCTGTGGAAGCTGGGGATTTCAGTGGGTGAAAGAGAACATGTTGAATTAGAGAATTAAAAGAGAACAGGTTGACTTGGGGAATGTTCTTTTATGGAAAGTTGGGGGAGCAGGGATGTAAGAGAGCAACTGGGAGGCAAAGGGCAGCAGGGAAGGCAGACTGTGCCTCCTGTTTCCCCTACCTTTTGATAAAAGATGCAACTAGCTTTGTGGGGCCCTCTTGGCCTTTGCAGAGTGGGTAATGGCACCACACAGCAATTCTGGCAGCCAAGGGGTTAACCCTAAAGCCAGATGCCCCTGGGGTGGTATGAAGAGGATTAGGATTCTGAGGGGAAGCAGGCCACTGTGGCACCAGCTCTACTGCTGGGAACCTCCTTAGGGCCCAGGTCCTTAGCTGCCACTCTACTCTCTACTCCCTGTCTTGAGTGGTTCCAGGCTCTGGGCTCCTACGGCTGATTCTGGATTCCCATCCCCCACCCTAGGAGTGGTCGATTGCACAGGCTAGTGCAGCCAAGTGGAGCCCAGGAGCAGACAGATACGCGGTCTCTGACTGCTCCTTGGGTGGGTTAGCAGCGTAGGGCCACCTGAGCTCTCTGCATGCAGACCTGGCCTTGGCCTCGATACTGAAGGAGTGGGGCTGGGATGAGGGTACTGGAGGTGAGAACCTCCATTCCCCAGGCAGCAAGGGAAGGAATCTGAGATAGACACCAAAGATCACAGGTCAGAAACTGGGGAGGAGAGGTGCGGGAGCTCAAAGACCTGGAGAGAGGGGTCCCGGGCTCTGGGTGTGGGGGTGCAGGCCAGGCCAGATGACCTCTTATTCCTTCCTTTCGCTGCCTCTTCCGGAGACCCCCTTCGCTCTCCCTAGGGCCCGGGCCCTCTCCCCTCCCCCTAAACCCTGCACCCTCTGCGGATTGGTCCCTGGCCTGCCAGGGGGCGGGGCCCGAGGGCCCTGACGTCACTGGCGGGGGAGGCGAGAGGCTAGGGGAGGGGGTGACGGCCCCGGCTCAGCACCTCGGAGAGCTCCCTCCCCGGCCTTGTTTTGCTCCGGAGCCGCGGCGGGGGGAGGGAGCCAGGGGCCGGCACCCGCGCAGCGGCGGGGGATGGCCGGAGAGGGGCCGCGGGGCTCTGGCGGGCAGCCGGCCCAGCCGTGATCCCGCGAGGGCGCCGGGGCGCCGGGCGGGGTGGGGGGGCGGCTGGCGGCGGCAGCAGTGGCCGCGCATCTGGATGGAAGCGAGCTTTGTCCAGACCACCATGGCTCTGGGGCTGCCCTCCAAGAAAGCGTCTTCCCGCAACGTGGCCGTGGAGCGCCGGAACCTGATCACCGTGTGCAGGTGTGCGCTGGCGGGGGTGGGGGTGGGTGGTGGGGGGGAGGCGGCAGGGTGGGCTGCGGAAACCCGCATGAGTGTACGGGTAGGTGGAGGCAGAGCGGCCGCGGAAAAAAGGGAGGCACAGGGTTAAGGGGAGTGCGTCCACTGTCCCTCTCAGACCCAGACCGGGGAGGGGGTTTGGAGGTCTGGTCCCTACCCTGCTAGGCCAAGCCAGGCCTGTGCCCAGCCTGGGGCCTGGAGGGTGAGGGGTGCTTAATTGGCACTGCAGCTTCCTGTGAGATCCAGGAAGTGACATTGTGCATGGTGGGGAGGGGTGGGGATGGCTGGCTCCCTTGCTGGGGGCGGGTAGGCAGTGGGAATAGAACTGATGGTGTAGGGGGAAGACCACCCTCCAAGCATACCCTCTCTGCTACCCAACAGCCTGGCCTCTCTGGGGTGGGGCTTTCCTGGGAGATTTTCTAATGCTCAATTCCTGAAGGATGGTGCTATCTTCCTCCTCTGGGCAGCTGCAGCCTGTGGCAGTCAACTAGGCATGTGGGCCAAGACCCCAAATGCATCCAGTAAAGGGTCAAGGGCACTGCCTCTGTGGTGGGTCAAACTGAGGGGCTGGCCCCAGAAGCCTAGGTCTCCTGGGTTCAAGAAGAGGAGACTGGGAGGGCAGGCACATTGGTCCCTGAGGGTGGGGCTGTCGCAGTGTTGGGAAGAGTCCCTCGCTTTCTTAGGGCCCAGGAAGTGAACCTTCTCACTTCAGCCTTGAAAAGACTCACCTTCCCTGCCCTGCACTGAAGCCAAGAATGGCAAGTTGCTCAGCCTTTCTCCCTCAGTCCCCAACCAGTACTCATGTATTCCTCTAGGATCACCATGCCAACTGCCTTCTCCACCTGCAACCTCCCTGCCTCCCATGCCACCCGTGACAGCAGGGATGCCCAGTGCATGGCTTAACTGTCTTCCCTTCCCAGCCCTACTTGCCTGCACATAGGCCTTGGCCCTGCTCCTTACCCTAGGAATAAGTGCCACATGATGCCCTGGCTCCTGTGTCCCATAGCTCCTTCTAAGGTTCCTGGGGACACACCTGACCACACTGAATCTATCTCGCAATATATCTCTAGTGCCTAGCAGTGCTGTGCACACCAGACCTCTGTAACACTGCCTAAAACGTCACATCCCAAACCTTGCCAATGTGGTGTAAGAGATTTCTGCCTTTGGAGCCTGATCATCCTAGGTTCAAGCTCTTACTTCATCAGTTATTAGCTGTGCAACCTCGGTGAAGTCTCCTAACCACTACGAGCCTTGGGTGCCTCATCATCCCCATTATGGATGTAACAGCCACACCAAGGAACAGGAACAACATAATCTGTATAGGAGCCTAGCCCAGTGCCTGGCACACGAAAATAGTCCCATCCTGATGACACTTTTCCTGTCCCTCTTCTTCCTCTTGACATCCTAGGTTCTTTTTCTTTTTCTTGCCTGCCCAGTCAGCTGGACCTCTTGAGCATGTGGGGAAGGAAGGGACTCCACTTGGCCTGTGCAGTAGAAGCAGAGGTTCTGGAGGATTGGAAGTGGGCTTAGAGCTGCAGTGTGAGAGATAAAGTCTTTTGGGCATGAGAGTCATGACAAAGGTTCAGAAACCCCTCAGGCCACTGCTACCTCTTCACTGTCATGTGATTTGCCTCCTACTCCTGCAACAATTCCCTTAGCAGGTTGAGATCTCCCTTGGGCCCTGGCCTGTCTCCATGGTAACTTGTAGCAACCACTGCACCTCCTAACAGGGAGCACTCCACAGGGCTCCCACGGGCAATGGCCAGCTACGCAGCGCCCCAAGGTCAGATGACAGATGACTGCCATGCTGAAATCAGCCCCAGGCCCCCACTGTGGTCTGACCCAGATGACCAGAAGAAATCATTAGGGGGTGGGGGGGCTGCATAATGAATCTCAGATAATGCCCCAAACTTTCTCATAGATGGCCCAACTCCTCACACCCCCTGCTTGTACACACTCACCTCCACTCAGTACAGCCTGGGATCTGAACCAAAATTAGTGAGACAGGTACTGTTATTCCTTTTTGCACCTGGAACAATGGGCCTCTGAGGGATTGGATGACTTGTCCAAGGCCACAGGGATATCATGAGGAAACAAAACTTGAGTCTACCAGGCTGCGTCCCTGTAAGTGCCACCCCAACACTGACTTGGCTCCAAACTTAGGCCAGACCAACTTTAAGCCCAAAGGGAAGGAAAGGAGGCCTGTCTTGTCATTGGCCTGAGAGCCAGAGAGGCTGGAACCTGCAGAGTGGAGGACAGAGGGTGGAGGGAGCAGGGGCTGCTCAAGTCTTTGGCAATCATGACAGCCACCAGGAGGCCATAAGATGTAACAGAAAGAGCAAGGCCTTTGGAATCAGAAATATCTACTTGGCTCCTCACAAGCTGTGTGACTCTGAACAAATCAGTCAACCTCTTGGACCCTTAGTTACCTTATCTGTGAAATGGGGATGATGGTGATATTAAGAGGAACTACCTTCCAGGGCTGCTATAGGGATGGATGAGATAATATATGCAAGGTATAGTGCTTGGCATATTACAGGGCTTGATAAGCTTAGGGGAAAAGGGCAGTTCCAAGCAGCCCCCATATCTGTTCTGCCACCCACAATAATGGGATGTTGGGAACAGTGTCCTCAGTCCTGACCCACCCCATTGCACCCATGGTAGGTGGAGACTGCAGGAGAAACAATCACTACCCCTCCACCCCATTGGCTTTCTTTGGCTCCCTTCCTCTCTGAGAAATCATATCAGAGCCCCCGAGACTCTTTCCAGAGATCTGTGCCCAGTGCCTACTTCTACCCAGTGTGTGTGTGTCAGACCCACACCCTGCACCTCCCTAGGCCCAGCTCTGCACCACCTAATTCTGGGCAGCTGGTGTGTGGGTGGCCAAGCTGGGAAGGAAATGAGGAAAAGGGGGCCTCCCTGTGCTGAGAGCCCACCTGGTCACCATGCAGGCCCATGCCCCATGTGCTTGGAGCCAATGCACAGGCTCTGGCACAGGTGAAACCCACCCCAGGAGGGACTGATGGTTATTATAGCAAGAGCAGAAGACAGCTCAGGGCAAGGGCACAAACCAGCTTCTAACAGGTTCTAATAACTTCTAATAGGTGCCTCGACTTTCTACCTATTGTTTCATTCTCTCATACCCTTTTCCCAAAGCTTCCTTCCTCTGGCTGTCACCTCTCCTGTCACCTACTTTGTCAATCAGTCTCCCACCTACCCTCTTAGCACTCCCATGTCACAATACCTTTATGGTCACTATGTTCTCGCCTGTCTCCCACCCTCTTTCCATCTGCTCTCCCGTTACATCCATAACTCTTCATGACCTCTTCTCTGCCCTTCACTCCCTCTCTTTGCTTGACTTCCTTCCCCTACTGCTATCACTCTGTCTTCTCACCTGACAGCCCACTGCCCCTTCTCCCTACCCCCGACCCAGGTTCTCTGTGAAAACACTGTTGGAGAAGTACACAGCGGAGCCCATTGATGACTCATCCGAGGAGTTTGTGAATTTTGCAGCTATCTTAGAGCAGATCCTCAGTCACCGTTTCAAAGGTGGGCCCAGGTTCCTGTCCCCTGTGGCTCAGCTCTCCCAACTCCCAGACTTTAGTTTCCAGCCACCCTGCTCTGATCTAGTCTGTGGCTTGCTGAGCCCATCACTGACCCGGGCTCCAATTCTGAGCCATTCACAGAAGCTCATACACAGAGCTGGGAAGATAGAGGGGTGTCTTCTGGGCATGTGGTTATAAACTGGTATGCCCTTTGAATACATGCATGTGTGTGCACATATGTCTGGGGTAGGCGCTATGTGCATGTGTGGCTCATACTTATGCATGCATGTGTATCGTTACATGGACCCTCTCCAAACTCCCTGGTCTTGCTGAACCCCCACCTTGCCCTGGCTCAGCCTGTGCCCCAGCAGGTCCAGTGAGCTGGTTCAGCTCAGATGGGCAGCGTGGCTTCTGGGACTATATCCGGCTGGCCTGCAATAAAGTGCCGAACAACTGTGTGAGCAGCATTGAGAACATGGAGAACATCAGCACAGCCCGAGCCAAGGTGAGGGGCCTGCATCAGGCCGTGGAGAGAAAAACCAGAGAAGGTCCAGACCCAGTGTTTCACACATGGGACCTTTTGGGGCAGCATGTAAAGGTGATCGTATTTTCCAGGGTCGGGCATGGATCCGGGTAGCACTGATGGAGAAGCGCATGTCGGAATACATCACCACAGCCCTGCGGGATACCCGGACCACAAGGTCAGACCCTCTCAGCTCAGGCCACAGGTTTCAGTGCCCACATTCACTGCTTAAACACATTTGATCCTTAAGTTTCTGCGGCGACCTTCAGTATCTGGACTACAATTCCCAGCATGCACCACTAGTTTCCCTCTCTTAGATTGTCTGCAGGTCAGCCCAGCCTGCAGTCCTGAAACACACATTTGACACCACCAACATCTCTGCCAAGTCAAATTGATTACCCCCCATCACTTCCCAGACCAGTCTCGTATACAACTCTACCTTTAGATACACCTTTGAACAAGTCTCTACTATGTATTGTTTTACTTGTTGGCCTTGTTCCATGACCTTCAACACACAGCCCTACCTGTTCCTCAAACAATGGCAGCAGTGTGTACTTGCTATCCAGGGCTGCAGTCTCATCATGCAGAGAGCTTCATTCTCTGCACTGTGACTTTGAAGAGAGATAGGATCTGGGGCAAGGTCACAGGTAGGATGTGCCAGTGAGGAATCGTGTATTTGCAATAAAGTGCCGAACAACTGTGTGAGCAGCATTGAGAACATGGAGAACATCAGCACAGACCGAGCCAAGGTGAGGGGCCTGCATCAGGCCGTGGAGAGAAAAACCAGAGAAGGTCCACACCCAGTAGCTACATCCAACCTGATGTTTTTACTGCATTCTATCTCCCCGCATTTCAGAGGTCACATTAACATATTTTTGAGCACCTACTGTATGCCAAACGTTAATGATTAGAATGTGTTTCCTGATTTTAAGGGTCAGGGTGACTGTATTTAGTGGGAAAGGGGTAGTTCAGAGGATGGAGGAGAAACTATTCTCAGGGTGCACGTGTTCTAATAGGTAGGCGACTCAGGCACTGCACCCAGTGGACTTCAGTCTGAGAGAGACACGAAGTCCACACCTGAGGGGTGAGCAGGGAGGAGACACCTCCTTCTAGGAAAAGTTTGTAGGAAGCCACAGACAGGTCCTGAGGGATGGAAGCTCCCTGGAAGGATGCTGCACCATCAGTCCCACCTCCTCCCCACAGACGTTTCTATGACTCAGGAGCCATCATGCTGAGGGAGGAAGCCACGGTCCTCACCGGGATGCTGATCGGACTGAGCGCCATAGACTTCAGGTGGGGTCTAGGAGGCGGTGGCAGTGGTGGTGGCCACGGGCGGCGGTGGGGATGGGGTGTTCCCTTGTGAGTGTTCATACCCCCATTTCCTCATACCTCGCCCCCAACCCTATGGGTCCAGTTTCTGCCTAAAGGGTGAAGTGCTGGACGGGAAGACCCCTGTGGTCATCGACTACACGCCCTACCTTAAGTTCACCCAGAGGTGAGAAGCCCAGTTGTCGCGGTGGGTGTGGGCAGACTCCTGCCGGGAGAGGTGGGGATGGCAGCAGGGGACCGGCTGGGCGGGCGCGCGGGCGGCGCCGACCCCGCCGGTGCCACCGCTCCCTGCCCTAAGCTACGACTACCTGACGGACGAGGAGGAGCGGCACAGCGCCGAGAGCAGCACGAGCGAGGACAACTCGCCGGAGCACCCGTACCTGCCGCTCGTCACCGACGAAGACAGCTGGTACAGCAAGTGGCACAAGATGGAACAGAAGTTCCGCATCGTCTACGCGCAGAAGGTGCGCGCGGCGCCGCGCGGGGGCCGGCGGCGGGGCGGGGGCGGGGGCGGCGGGGACGGGCCGGCGGCCGCGGGGACCCCGTCCCGCCGCCCGGGCTGAGCCGGCGCCCCGCAGGGTTACCTGGAGGAGCTGGTGCGTCTGCGCGAGTCTCAGCTGAAGGACCTGGAGGCGGAGAACCGGCGGCTGCAGCTGCAGCTGGAGGAGGCGGCGGCGCAGAACCAGCGCGAGAAGCGGGAGCTGGAAGGCGTGATCCTGGAGCTGCAGGAGCAGCTGTGAGCGCCGCCGCCGCCCTGAGCCCCGGCCCCCCTGACCGCAGCACCCCAGGGGACCCCCACGTCGCCTCCGCTGACCCTGATTTCCTCTTTCCTGATACCCGTATCCAACTCAACCAACTGCCAGCATCACCTCCACCCTAGGACGCCCCCACCCCCGCCCCAGCGACCCCCTAACATTATCCTCAACACAAAATTCTGGGACTCCCCCAAAGCCAGCTCCCCACTTACCCAACACCAGCTAGAACGGCCCCCCAACATTCCTCCAGGGACCCTGACATTACTCATAACGACCTCTAACGTTACTCAGTGACCTTCAACGTGATTGAATTATTCCCTCTGATCTCAACATAGGCCTCCTGACAGTCGCCACCCATGGTCACCCCAGACCTCGTACTGATCCCTCTGACATTTCCCCCTAAGCCTTTTAATCACCCTATGATCTCCCAGCATAACTCCTCAAAACGCCCCCCCCCGCCCCATTACCCTTCAGGATTCCCACTATTCTCCACTGACTCCCATCACCCTGACTCCCACAACACCCCATGACTCCAGGCCCCAATGTGAGTGCATGAATCCATCACCCCTGACCCCCAGTACCCTCCACTGACTCCCAGGATCTGCCCCACTGATCCTCAACATTCTGTCCCCATTTCTGCTACCCAGGTTTCAATCCTATCCCCTCCCCCACCCTTTGTTTAGCCCCCTTCCCCACCTCTGCTTCCTCTCCTAGCCAGCCTGACCCACCCCTCCCCATCCTAGGACAGGTCTGATCCCTGGTGACCACGCTCCCCTGGTTCAGGGTTCCAAGGACCTCACCACGCCCCTGGTCAACCAATGGCCATCACTGGGAACGCTCAATGGGGCTGAGGGTGTCAGCAACCCCAAGCTCTACAGGAGGTAAGCCCAGCCAGGCCTGGCTTGGGCCAAAGTGCTGGTCCCTCCTGAGGAAGAGAGGCATTTGGTTGGGGCTGGGACCATAGCAGTAGGCTTCTGCCTACACACCAGCTCTCTCTGCTCTACCACAGACACAGCTTCATGAGCACAGAACCACTGTCAGCTGAAGCCAGTTTGAGTTCGGACTCCCAGCGCCTGGGAGAAGGCAAACGGGATGAAGAGCCCTGGGGCCCCATCGGTGAGCCCCCCTAATCTAGCACCCAGCAACTCTCCAAGAAGGGCTACAGCTAGGCCCTGGGGCCTGTAGTCAAGCCCTGGCCAGTTCCCACATTCACTTGGTACTTCCAGAGAGCTTAGCACAGCAATTAAGAGCTTGGTTTGGGGTGTCTGGCGGACCTGACACAAATCCCAGCTGCCCCTCCTCTGGTTGTGGAGCTTGGTCAATTCACCTTGCTGAGCCCTTCTCATCTGTAAAATGGGGATGTTGATTAATCACCAGTGTTAGCATGTGGTGAGGGCTTAATGGCTTTTTAGTATAGCAACATCCTCAAGTGGGGGGGGTCACAAATTCTTGGGGTTCTTTGCCTAATTTGCTCTTATCTCATGCATTCTGTGAACCGCTTGCCTGACCCTTGTTTCCCCCTTTTCTTTGGCTGCCAGGAAGCTCAGAGCCAAATTAGTGGCTCCCTTCAAGCGAATGTCCAGGACTTCAACGCATGCATTTTGTGTTGCCCTCCCCGTGGCTTCTCCTTGGTTTCCCACCCTAGTTTTCCTGGTGCCTGGACGTCCTGTCTTTCTTTCTAAAAACCACACTGTACTGGATGACTCTAGATCTTCTTTGAGACAAGGCAGGCTATGGACGTGTGACCCCACCACACTGTTTGTGATTGTCTGTGTGTCTGTCTCCCCACCAGACTGTGAGCTCCGTGAGGGCAGGGACCGCGTCTCATCCGTTCTCTGTATCCCCAGTGCTTGGAACGGAACAAATGCTCACCATGTGTTTAATAAATGGACAAAGAGAGGATGAACCTCAGGGGGAGACAGAGACATAAACTGACAATTACAATACAGTGTCCCCAGCACTGTGCATAGCACAGGCAGGTGTTTATTCAAGGTGTAATTAGAATGGCAAATGCTGCAGACACGAGGTGTCTCCTGGGTGGGGAGGGGTGACCTGAGGGTTCCCCCTTCACTGCTTGTGCCCACACACCCCACACATGCCTCACCCACCCTCTCTCCCCAGGGAAGGACCCCACGCCCTCCATGCTGGGCCTCTGCGGCTCCCTGGCCTCCATCCCCAGCTGCAAGTCCCTGGCGAGCTTCAAATCCAACGAGTGCCTGGTGAGCGACAGTCCTGAGGGCAGCCCGGCACTGAGCCCCAGCTGAGGAGCAGTGTGGGCTGTGCCAGCCCCACCTGCCAGGGGCACAGACACCTGCCACTTTTCCTCAGAGCCCCCCAATCCAGGCCATCCTTTTAGAGAACGCTGCCCACCCAGCCAGGGGTCTCTTGGGAAAAACACTCTTTGCTTCTGGTTTTAACCTTCTGCCCAAGGAAGCTACGCCTGCCAAGGGAAGTGGGTTGGGTGAGGTGGGGACACCAAGGCCACAGAGTGCCCTTGGCCAAACTTGTACCATTCTGATGACCCTGATGCCTGGCTGGCTCCCTCTGGGGACTCTCCTTCGCTTATCTCCTCCGGCCTCTTCAGGAGCGTGGCCCAGCCTCAGCACCCTCACTTCTCCCTCTACTGTTTGTTCCTCCGTGTTCATTCTTTGGAGTCACATCTTTCTCAGGCCCCAGGGCAGGGGCTCTGGGAGATCAAGCCAATAAAAACCAGAGGACTGAGGGTAGCCTTGTCTGTGGGAGTTGGGACAGGGCTGTCCTGAGGTTGGCAGAATGTGGAGCTAGTGCCAGGCCCGTAACCAAGGCAATGCTGGACCAGGTGGAGTAGAATCAGCGGGAGAAAGTGGGTTAGAGTAGTTCAGGGAATGGGTGACTTTTGTATGAAGTGTCCTGCGTATGAGGTCTGCCTACGGAAGGACCAAGACACACTTAGTGCTCCTTCAACCTGATACTCTTTAAGAACTTGTTCAACCTCAGGCAGAGAAGAAACTGAACATCCTGGGGGGTAGGAAGGAGAAAGGCCAGCCCCAGCAGGGCTGTTTCCCCTTCCATCATCTGAGCAACTCAGCTTTGGCCCAAAGTCACAGACCCTTCCATTAGGCCAAAGCCTAACTGGGAAGATACTCCTCACTTTGTCATCTCTTAAATGTGCCCTTGGGAAGACTTCACACCACCCTCTACCCTGGCCCTAACACTACCAAGATATTGCTTATTGCCCCTCACCAACTCAAGGTCCTCACTCAATTTTGGGGGGAGGGGGTTCCTTTACATGGGTATCTCCTGAGCAGCCAAAGTTAACACTAAGGTCCCTTCCAGGCCTCTTCTATACAAATCACCACCAAGTCCCACTTACCCCACCCCACCCCACCCCACAACCCCCTACCCCTACAGTCACGGGCACTGGAGAAAAGTTCATCATCTTTAGACTCAGGAATTAACAGGGGTGGGTTCAAACTACACCAGGTCTAGGATTTTGTGGCTCCTAGAGCAGGCCCAGCTACAACAAACACACAGGGAAATAGGCAAGGACAGGGAGAATTAACAGATTTGGTCTTAAAATTGGGGAACAGGGTAGAAAAGTGATAAGAATGGGGACAAGTGGAAAGAAATTTGTCTGAGGGGGGCTTGGGTGGGCCTAGAAAGGTGGCCCCCTACCCATGGGGCTCAGAGTTGAGAGGGAAGAAAAATGAGGCCCCTCCCCTGAGGACAAGGCACTTGGCTCAATCTCCTCCTGCCCCACCCCATTCATGGAAGAAATTGGGCCCTCATCTCCTTGATCTTTTCACAGGCCCAGAGACTTTTCTTGGTTGAGCCTCTGGAAGAAGCTTTTGCCAAACTCATAAGTGCTGATCATGATGGCACAGGATGGGGCGACCTTGATGATCCTTGGGAGGAAGCCTGTAGCAGGAGAGTGAGGATGGGGTCAGAGGTCAGGTCCCGGGGGACCCAACCCTACCAAGGCCTGGACACACACACAGACACCCACCTGCAAAGAGTCCCCTGGTGCCAGACTCAGCCCGGATCCTTCGCAGCAGTAGCCAGGTAGAGTTGGCGTGCGGGGGCGACACTGCAGGCGCAAGGCATGGCCTAGTAAGACCCCACTCAGACTCCCATTTCCCCCCACCCCAAGCCAGCCAGGCCCCTCACCTCTCACAGCCTCCACTGCTCCCAGGGCAACTTGGCGTTGAGTCTTCACCACATCGAAGGGTAGAGTCAGGATGGCCGCCACCTAGTGGGGTGGGGAGAAGGCTCATCTTCACTCCTAGGACCCCCATCCCTTGCATCCAGCCAGGGTCTGCCAGCCTTATCACCATGGAGGGCGAGCTTGCTTCTCAAAAGGCAACTGATGCACTGCTATGCAAGGCCTCCTCCAGAGCATCCCCCCAAGAACACCTCTGCCAGCTTCACCCCCAACCTGGTCAACTCACCGTCCCTGAGATGCCGCCAGCCACAAAGCTGATGCCCAGTGATGGCTGGTCCTTTGGCCTGAGCCCACTCAGCCAGCTCTTCACCAGCTCATAGTTGAACCAGTACAGGGCTTGGGGACACGGAGTACACTCATTAGAGATGGGGGAGGCAGTGGGGTAGGCCCCAGACTTCCCATCTTCCACTGACCTATATCATAACTGCTCCCCCCAACCCCCCAGTTATAAAAGCCTGTCTGCTACACACTACTTTCTGAAACAGGCTCTCTGCGGGAATTATCTCATGAGAAAATCTGGGTGAATACCCTGCCTGCTGAGCCCATTTCAGATGAGAGTCAGGGCTCACATAAGTTAAGTGACTTCAAGATCAGGAGTACCAAAGTTGAGACTTGACTGTTGACCTCTTGTGCATCACCCAAGGGCTCCCTTACTCCGTCCTTGTACCTCTGATGCCTACCTGAAAAGGGCACATCCCGAAGGGCAGTAGGGCCCCAGCCCAGCCACAGTGAGCGCCAGCCACCCTGAACCATGGCAGCTCGGACACAGGTACCCAGTTCCCGGTATGACACATGCTGAGCCTGCAGCTTTGTCCGTACCAGTTCCAGGGGGCTGATCACAGTCACGGTGCCCACTGCAAGGAACAGTGAGAAGGAGTCAGCTCACAGGTCCCAACAGTAGCATGCCCCAGGGTCTGGAACCCAAGACATTCCCCTACCCTTAAGCCAGCAGAGAGCAGCAGAGCTGGGAGACAGGACTGGACTCAGGTTTAGGTGTAGTTAGAGGAAGATCAAGGGCTCAGGGCTGTACTCACAGCGGGCCAATGCGCCAGCCACCATGGGTACATAAAGGTCAGAGATCAAGGCTCGACCACACAGGAAGGCCTTGAGTTGATCATAGGCGGTGAAGTAGATGGCAGTGGCTGGTACAGTCATCACCCTGGGATGTGAACGGAGGTTAGCTGGGACTCCCAAACCTCCGAGGCCTCCCTTGCTCTACCCAGCAAGCCAAAAGGGCAGCAAGAGATCTGCAGAGCAAGGGGGAAGGTAACACTGCAGGACTGGGGTACTCACAAGGTGGCTGGGAGGCCACTCCACAGGGTTCTGGTGCCCTCGTGTCTCACAATCTTCACGAAGGCATCCTGGCCAAACAGACACCAGCCCAGGGGAAAAAGAATGAATATGAAACAAGGCCTGTGATGGGGCTGGCCCAGGCTGGGCCCTAGACTGACGCCATCACCTCTGCCCACAGTCCTGGGTCCTGCTGGGAGGCAATAGCCCCTCAGGACTCCATACATGCAATTCCCATTGACCCCAGGTGGACTCTCATTCATCCTTCAAAACCTACGGAGTCACTATCTCCTCAGGGAAGCATTTTCCAAACTGAGCTAGCTGCCTCTACATGCTCTGCATTATCTATTCTTTCCTGGGTTTGCTGCCTGAGCAATCTGAATCCCTGGGGAATGCCTACAGACCCAGTTGGGGGCACAGCTGCTCCTCACCATGGTGCCAGTGAAGCGAGTGGGGTCCTGAAACCAGGTCGCACAGCGAGCACCATTAGGGCACAGGTACAGGGGCTCCAGGACACCATTGCAGTACAAGAGGCACTTCCCTGTGGGTTGGAGAGAGGAGGGCACTGGGGAAAGGGAGGGGACATTAGGATGCCAGGGCCCTGGAACCTTGCAAGGAGGTGGTAAAGCCTCGTTCCTGGAGGGCCAGCAGAGGCTGGGGTCCCTAGGTGGACGTTCATGTGTGAGACAGAGGACGGGCTGATAGGACCTGGAAGCATGTGTTAGTCTGTGGCTGGGGGACCCACAGGTGCCCTGGGGCAACTGGGATACTCCCTCCCGACTCTCACAGGTGTTCTGTGGCTTGGGGCACTCACATTTGGCGTAGGAAAGGCTCCAGAGTCTGGAGGGAGGCATCAGCTCTAAAATACAAGGCACCCCCTCAAGTCAGGAGAGCCCTTCACCTGCCCTAGAGACCCCCATCCCTGGGAGATCCTTGTTTTGCTCAGACACCAGCCTCTATTGGCTCCAGGGTCAGGCACTCACCGCTGGTCACTGAGGGGCGCTGAGACTGCAAGCGGACCTTTACCACATCCAGGGGAGTCACTGGGGAAGAAGGAAAGTCTGAAGTCTCCTTTCAGGAACCCCCCACACCCCTCCTCCATGACCAAGTCACCGCCAATCTCTGGTCTGCCCCAATCTCCAGCTGCCCCTACCACACCTCCCCAAGTCTTACTGAAGAGGGAGGTGACCATAGCCCCAGCGCCTGAAGCCAGCATTTGCTGGAGGGGGCTAATGCCCCCAGGGTCCTGGTCAGCCATCATGCAGCTTCAGTTCTGAAAAACAAAGCTCAAAGGAGCACCAGCTCACAAAACAGGAGTGGGGGGAGACAGGGGCGAGGGGGGATGAGGCAGGGCTCTTTCTGACTTTACCTGGACCCTTCGCCCCATTCACTCAGAGTATGAGTTCAAGTGATCCTCACAGTAACCTTATAAAGCAGTTATCATCAGTTTCACTTTGCCAAGACTGACCTCAAAGAGGCTATGACCTGCCCAAGGGCACTCTAGGAGTAGTTAGGAAACTGGGACAGTCACCCATTGGTTAATGGGCCATAATGTGTATAGCCCACTGCCATTTCCTCGTCCACACCTCACAGGCTTACAGTGCATCACCTTAGCACAGGCCTCCGTTTTGGCCCCGCGGGCCCAAAGTTCAAAATGCCTGAGCCGACCCCCTGAGCCCCCATCCTCACCCCAGCACCCAGGCCCTGCGACGGGCACATGCGAGCCCCAAGTCACCGGGCGTGGAGAGGTGGGACCGGGCAGTGAGGGGGAAGGGTAAATAAACGCGAAGGCAGCGAAGGGTCCGCCCGCTCTCTCAGGCCTGCAGGTTGGGTACCCGACCTTCCGCGGATGCCCTCCCGGGCCGGAAGGGCCAGGCCCCAGGCCTGGATGAGGACAATTTCTGTCTTTTCTCCCCAGAATTCAGGCCGGGGACTCCGTCGAGAGGAAAGGAAGTAGCTACGGAGACAAGACCTCTCCGGGCCCCTCGGCGATACTCTCTGCCGGAGCCCCAGGCGCCGGGGAGCCCGGTAGGGCCGACCCGATGGACCCAACCGCCCGGGACTCCGCACCCTCAGCCTAGTCCTGGCTCAGGCTCCCCGGGACCCCCAGAGACCCAACTCCTGCCTCCGTCCGCAGCCGGGCCCTCAGCCCCGACGCCCCCGGGCTCACCTGGCTCTAAGCCGGTGCTCCCGCGGCGCGGCGCGCGCGGCCCGGCGGGCCCATGGGTGCTCCGCAGCGGCGCGGGGGGCCGCGAGCGCGGACGCCACACCAGCGCGGCCGCGAGAGACCGCGCAGCCCGCCCCGCCCCTGGACCACGCCACGAGGCCCCGCCCCCCGTGGGCCAAGCAGCCGCAGCCCCGGAGTGACGCCCGCCCCGCCCGCCCGCGCAGCCCGCGGAGCCCGGTCCCAGGCCGCCCGCGCCCCGGTGGGCGGGCGCGCCAAGGTCACGGGTCTCTAGGTCGCGCGTGACGTGGAGGCAGCACCGCATTCACAGCGGATTCTCACGGCCCCCGCCCCCACCCCGACCCCTCGCCGAGCCCTGCACCGGGAGGCCCCGCACTCACTCACTTTCCCGACCAGCGCGGGGGACACATCCTCCTGCTCTTCATCACTGGCCTCGTCTGCGCCGAGGCACGGGCTTGATGGAACATATTTATCCGCCGGGATCCCTGCTGGCGTCTTACGACTTTGTTAACGACAGCACCAAACTGGAATTAGCGCCATATCCCCTTCAGCTCCAAAACCACTTAACGGCGGGGTCCCCTTGGGGGTGTGAGCTGTGTAACCCGGGCCAGGCAGGCTGGACAGAGAGTGGTTGGCCTGGGAGCCGGGAGCTCCCGGTTCAACCTGGCTCAACTTGGGACCCGTCCCACCTCTGCGTGACCTTGGGCAAGTTATAGACCCACTCTGGGCCTCGGAGTCCTTCGCAGATGAAAAGATGAATAGGGAAGAAAAGGACTGACACTTATGGTATGACTCTCGCACCGCTGGTTCTTCAAAGTCTCGAAATCGTATTAGGCTCTTCACCCCATTTTACAGAAGATGAAACTGAGGCTCGAACTTGAGAGCCTGTCATGGGAACCGACCAGGTACTTCCCCCATGCACCAGGCTGCCTTCCCGTGACGTCTCTGAACTCGCTTCTCACGGACAACATTTCTCCCTCCGGCCTGCCCCGCACCCGAGACTCCACCGCCTCCCTCGCCTTTAAAACTTCTGAGCTGCCTCGACTGTCCTAACAGAGACGCTAACAAGGAGTGAGCGCCTGCGCCTTTAAGAAGGGGACACCGCGGTTCGGCGTCACCAGCTCCCCCACCCGTCACGCCCAGAAATGGTTGCGTCCGGACTTGCAGCCGCCCAGCCGGCAGGCGCTCGCGGGGCTTAGCACGTGGATTTCAAGGGGCCAACTAGCAGCTTTCCCTGAGAAAAGGCTTTGCGACTGCCCTCCGCTGGGCAGCCCGAATTTGGGGGCGGGGAGAGTGCAATCTGTGACCAGGGAAGCGGCCGCTAGTCCAAAGGGCGGGAGGGAAGGCCTCTTTTCCATTTCCTGCTCACTCCAAAGTGGATCTGAAACGACACAAAATCATTTTATAAACTTTTGGTTAAAGCGAAAACCCAGCCTCTATTAAGGTCCTTTGCAGCCTTAGAGTTGATCCCAACTGTTTCACGGCCACCAGCTGAGAGATAACCCTCCCCATCTTACAGAGGAGGTAACTGAGGGCCTTGACTCTAGTGTGGAGCAGAACCCAGATTTCTCCCATGCAGCCTCCTATTTTGCGAATGAGAAAACATGGGTCAAATCTCACTAAGGTCACTCAAAGAGCCAGAATTCAAACCCCCACCTGCCTGAGTCCAAGGGAGATCCCAACCCACCCCATCCTCAACCCAGTGCTCTGCTCCCTGCAGTGACTTGCTCACCTGTGAAAGTTTACTCAGGCCTCAGGCTCCAAGAACTCCAAGAAATACAGCATGTGGTGGGAACACCACTTACCTGCCTCCAGATAGAACATGTGAGAGGCAGGGACCTGGCTCCAATCTCCTGCAGCAGCTGTGCAATATCTAGCAAGTATCTTAACACCTCTAAATCTTAGTTTCTGAGCTGATGGGGATAATAATATACTTGCCTTACAGGAATTATGTGAGGATTTAATGAATTAATAGTTATAAAGTGCTTAGACCCTTGTCTGGCATGTCACAAGTATTCAATGACTGTTGTTGTTTGTTGTTGTTATTGATCACCTCCCAGGACTGGTGGCACAGAAAATTCTGAAAAGGGCCTTTCGGGCAACAAGGTTCTGTTTCTGTCCTACTTCTGCCTTCAAATGCAAGAGCAGATGTTATAACTCCTTGCACCCCTTCCTTCTCAGAGCCAAGATCACACAGTTGCAAATCAGTGGAGCCAGTAATCAAACCTGGTGACCTCTGAGCCTGTTTCCCCCACAGTAGACTGAGGGGCTTGCACTTCATTTCTAGTTTTCTTCTTGCAATAGGATACCTTTGAGATTTATCACTACACCTCAGTTTCCTCATCTGAAAATAAGGATGATGTCACTTGTCCTGCCTAACTTACAGACTTTTGGCTAAAGTCACATCTGTAAAAGCTATGTGGAGAGTTGATAAGCAGTTCTGTGGCCCCTCTCAGATACTCAGTGCTGAGCAGATCATAGTCCCTGCCTTTCCCCACAGGTAAATGCTGTGAGGCTGAGAAGTCTTGGGGACATTGTTGGTGTCACCAAAGCCCAGCGTGGTGGCAGCAGTCTGGGCAAGTGAGAGAGGTTATTTGTGGGCAATGAGGTACCACTGAAGCTGGTGGAGGTATTTCCTAAGGATGATCATAGCCACTGCCGAGTGGAGCAGGAGTGCTGAGATGCCCATGGAGCTCTGCAACCCTGGCTAGACCTGCCTGCCTAGAGGAGCAAGCCTGGAGGCCTGAGGAAGAAGCAGCCACTGTCCTGGCTGACTCCACCACAGATCACATTGATTGTATCTATGGTCCTTCCAAAGGCAACATGTGGCCCCATGTGGCCATCACTGGCTTCCTGATCAGATGGAAAAACAAAAACTCCTTTCAACTGTAAAAGGGGAGAAAATGGTACACGCCCCAGGGGTTGTGGTGGGGACTGATGGACAAGGCCTTGCCTAGCACTGGGGGAGTGACATAAAGAGAAGGTAGTTTATTGGGAGGCTGAATTCTTCCAGGACAAGCCCTGGGGCAGGGGCAGTGTCCTCTTCAGCTTGTGTCCTCGGGACCTAGGAAGACAATTATGGGCTGAAGTTTTTCCTGTGGACCTTACCAACACCTCTGAGTTCAAGGCCAACACTGTGCCCACCTAGAACTGCCTTCCTGGAGGCAGGGCCAGGGGCTTCCAGACAGCTGATCCCAAGAGAAGAAATCTAAACTCTGCTCATAGCCAAATGCCTGACATTTAGATTTCTTCTCTTTTGATTGGATCCTGAGGATGGGGCGGTGTGGGGGAGTTATAGAGGATTTTATTGGGACAACTGGAGAAAATCGAACAAGGCCTGTACAGTAGACGTTACTTTATCGATATTAAATTTCTTGAATGTGGTAACCACACTGTGGTTTTGTAGGAGAATGTCCTTGTTCTTAGGAAACGCACACTGAAGTGTTTAGGGGTGAATGTCTGCAACTTAGTCTGAAAGGGTTCAGGAGAGAGAGAGAGAACCAATGTAGCAAAATGTAAACAAATGATGAATCAAGGTGAAGGGTATGTGGGTGCTCATTGTGCCATTCTTGCACTTTTTCTGAAGTTTTTAAAATTTTCAAAGTAAAAAGTTGGTGGGGAAAGGGATTTCCTCCTCTGAAATACGTGTGTATTTATAGATTCAGAAGAGCAACAAAGCTGTCTTCTTTTGAAGGTTAAAAAAAAAAATGTCATTGCCAGGATCAGCCTACCTAGGAGCAGGCCTTCCTACCTCCCTTAGCCCATGGCCTGAGAAGGGAGCTTGAGGAGTTACTGGACACCCAAGCTTTTATTAGGAGGGGACCCTGGTCTGAGGAGGTGGCCCTCGGAGGGGCCGGGTCCTGGTTAAGGCTTTCCAGAATTGACAAGCCCCTTTACCCCCCATCCCCACCCCGGCCAATCACTCTAGCCCTACTCTCATACCCTGGGACCAGGCTCTCCCCTGCTCTGCTGGGGGACTGGGGATTAATCCACCTCCGCGGAAGGCAGGTTTGGGTCATAACCATCAAAATTCCAATTGCCCCAACCCCATGACCAAGCCAGGCTACTTCTAAGAATTTCTCCGCCCATCACCGGCTAAGACACGTGCGAAACGACTCCGACTCAGCCTTCATCGCAGCCTCGTTTGCAACAGCAGGAAGCAATGGAAGGGGAACTGCACGGAAGTCCCTTCATGTGACAAATGCCACGCAGCCCTGAAGGGGATGCACATCTCCACATCGTGCTGCGAAACAATCTCCAGGAGAGTTAAACTGAAAAAGCGAAGCGCTGGGAAAGTGCCGGTGTTCTCGCCCGAAGTGCTACCGCCCCCTAGGGGACATTTTTGGAAATTGATGAGGTCGTTTCGGACCTTTGGCCTTTGACAGAGGCGCGACAGGGATACTAAATACCCTACGAAGTTCAGTACAGGCTGACCCAGCAAGGAATTGTCCCGTACGCTTCTCAGATTTACCCTCTTTCTGGACAATTACATGCTTAGTAAATCTGCTCATTACCCGACCTGGAAGCGACCTCTATTTCATCTACATCTCTTTTGAATGGTTTTAAAATCTGTTGAATTTTCTAAGAATAAAACTACTATACAATCCAAGGGAAGTTTTTGCTTTGTCTTTATAAGAACGTTACCAAAGGTCATGAGCAATTTTAGAAAATCTCGTCCCTGTGGCCACCTGGCCTGTGTGAGCTGAGTTGCTAACATGACACTCCAGCACGAGTCCATATTTATAGCTCTGATTTTTCAGCACCGTGATTTGTGTGTATTTGCAAGCTTCTGCTCTCTCATGGAGTTGAGCATGGGTTTCACATACAAAAATATGTATTGTTTTATTCTAAATTACTTTTTTCTTTTCTTCTATATTACTTTATGCAGTATATAAGTATTACATACTTACTACATGAACTTTATACAGATTTCTAAAAACATTGTGCATGGGAAAATTATGTAGTGTCTCAATTTCATTTCTGAAAATTTATTAAAGGAGAGTGACAAAGTGTATATGACCAAAAGTAAGATTTGCATCTCATTCTGTTGAGAACCTCGTAAAGGGCCATGAGCTCACCACCCAGTGCCATGTAATGTCCTTGTCTCTGGGGGATGCAGGTTCTGCTCTCCAGTTTGAACAAGGCTGCCTGGAGTATGTTGGCCACCTGACTGGTGCGGCTGTGCCAAGGCTGAGCCCCGATTACAGTGAGCCAAATGCTGAGTAGGAGTTGTCTTATCTGGGCCTGGACCAAAGGCTTGACTGACCTCTCTCTCTCTCTCTCTCTCTCGTTTTTCTTTTCTTTCTTTCTTTCTGTCTTTCTTTCTTTCTTTTTTAATTTTTGAGAGTTTCTGGTGCACCAAATACTGTTGTAGGCCCTGAGAGACAGCGGGAAATAAGCCACATAATGTCCCTGCTCACATTTTCTAGTGCAGGAGACACAAACAAATGAGTAAACAAGACAATTGCAGATATTGATGACATCTGTGATAGACCCTGAGATGGCCTAGAGAAAGGAAGAGCTAGGGTGTCAGGGAGCATTGCTGCAGATTAACCCACAGTAGGGTGGAACAGTTGGGATGAAAGGAAGTGCTCAGACGAGAGGCCGAATGTCACAGTAACTTACACTGAAAGAATATTGTGATGATTACAAACACAGGCTCTGGGCCAGACCTGGATTCAATTTCTGGCTTCATGCCTTTTCAACTGCATGACCTCGGTAAAGTTGCTTAACCTCTCTGAGTCTTACTCCTTTCATTGTAAGACAGGGATAATAATTGTACTTACCTGGCAAGGTTGTGTTGAAGATTAAAGGAGAGCTTAGTACAGAACCTGGCACAATGTGAATCTCAATAAACATTAGCAGGACCTACTTTTTTAAAACACCAAAATCAAGTATACCAGCAATCATCCTAATGCAAGAGACCGAATTAAAGCCCCCTGAAATGTGTGTGACTACAGATTTCTCTGCTAACTTGTTGGAGGATGACTTCATCTCCTTTCTGGGCCTCTATTTCTTCATATTTAAAATCAAAAGAATAATATTCCTAATCTTATTTCCTCTCCTCCTGCCCTCCTTGCAGATGTCTCCTCTCTGTTCCTCCTTGGACTCCTGGAGATGACTCTAACCTGACCTCTCTGAGCTGGATGGGGAAGGCGGTTTCTTCACTCAGGCCCTGGCCCAGTGCTTCAAAGACAGATCATCAGATTAACAAGAGGAACCCCTTTGATGTTTTAAAAAGAATTCTTTCCACTTTTAATGTGACAGTTTACAAGGTCTCTTCACAGCCATCATCCAATTTGAACCTTACATGACTGTGTAGAAGGCATGTAGGGTTTACATTTTACAGATGAGGAAACTGACTCTCAAAGGAGTTAAGTGGCTTTTCCAAATGACTTGGAGCAAGAATCTCCTGACCCATAGGGGACTGCTTAAAGAATGGCCAGGGGAGGTCAGGCAGGCTGGAAGGGCTGGGAGGGAGGGTTGGGCTGAGTCGTTGTGAGCATTCAGTGGAACCTGTCATGGTGAGCAAAAGCACTAGGGTCTAAACCACTTAGATTCAGATACCAACACCACTGCTTAGTAGCCAGGAGACCCTGAACAAAACCCTCAGCATCTCTGACATCTATGAAATGGAGATAATGCTCTGCAGTGTTGTTATAAGAACTCAGTGATGTGTACAGAGTAGGCATTCAAAACATCATCCTGATTCATCACTTTTCTTTCCCCACCCCACCCAGCTCTCAAGCATATTAACATCCCAGCTCCAATAGTCAACTAGAAAACAGTGCTCACATCTAAACTGTCCTTCCCTTTCCACGACCCAACCTGTCCACTTGCTGCCCTTGACGAAAGCTGGGCTCCAACTACTGGAGTCCACCAGCAATGTAGCAACCATACAGGGCCACGGCTGTCCCCAGGGATTCTCAAATTCAGAAAAGGGCACAGGGTGAGAAAGGGTACCCACTGGGAGGCATGACACTGGCTGTACCATTAATGGGGTCCCACCCCTCCCAAGCCTTCCAGGACCAGTGGCCACCCCCTTCCATGAGGGGCAGGGTGTCCTTTTGCAGGGGCCCAGGAGGAGCTTGGGAGGGGTTTGAAGGACCTGTGCCCCTGTCTTGGGTTTGGCTGGATTTTCTTTGTTTCACTATAGAGGGGTCAGACTTTATAACATTGATTTCATAAATTTTAATAGAAAAATGAATTCCCTAGTTCTGAGTAAATGTTGTTTGGTTATTGACATTCTTTCAAACATAGGAGTGATAGAGAAGGAAATGACAATTTATTGAGGAACAACTGTGTGCCTGGAGCTTTGCATAGATGTGTTAGCATAGTCAGTCTTCTTTAATGCCTTGGTAGGTCATTATAATTATGCCAATTCATAAATGAATGCAGTTAGGGTCAAAGAATAGTCAAAGTCACCCAGCCAGTAAGAGACAGAGGTGGAATTTGAGATCAGCAGGCAATGGCTTAGTCCTGCTGTTCAGATTGTCCAGGTTTCCAGTGAAGAACTAACCCCCATCTCCTACCACCTGCCTGTCCCAGAAGCCACTCTGGCTTCCTGGAGATTCCCTGGGATCAATGTTTGCCCCCACCTGGAAGTTTTTCTCCAGATCATCCACTGCTCTCAAAATATAAGAAACTAAAACTTTGACCCGAGAATGCATCGTCCCTGCCCTGTAGGAGGTAGATGCTCCCACATCTGGATGGGAGAAGTCAGCCCAACCCATCCTTCCCTGTGTCTTATCCCACCCCACCCCATCACTGAGGGATTGTTTCTTCTTCTGCCACCTCTGTTCTTGTCTGGCTGAGGGATCCTGATGATTTTAGTCTGAGGGGTGCCCTGCTCCGGAGTCTGAAGTAGACTGGGTGCAAATTGCCCCAAGAAAACAGAGTTCTGGACATCAGACCCGCAGGATACAAAGGGTGGAGCCACCTGGGGGATCTGCTGAGTTTCTGGGGGGAGAGACATGTGGACCAGGGCTAGGGAGGAAAGGACGAGGTGGGCTGAAGGGTAAGTGGGCAATCTCCCAGAGGAAGGTGGAAGGGGGTGGTGGTGCTGGGAGGGCTGGAGAGGAGGGATCCACCACAATGGTGGTAGCTTCATATTTGAGCTCATACTTAGCTCAGGTCTTGTGCTGGGGGCTCTGTACGCATTACCTCATTCCATGGATTGGAGGCCCTCATTGTCAACGTCCTCAGTGTACAGACCAGGACACTGAGGCAGGGAGGTTCAGTCAAGTCACACAGCTTGTGAGAGGAAGAAGGACCGAGAGGGGTTTCCTCACTGAGCACCAGGTTTATTGATGCATTAAAAGGGGGTTCAGCTGGATGAGGGGTCCCATCAGACCCGCTGCAGCTACAGACATTCCTTAGGTGATTCCAACAGGCAACTGGAGCTGAGAACCCCAGGCCATCACTGAAGGGCTCTCCAGCCAGGGCCTCTCTAGGGGCGAAAAGCCACTTCCCTTCCAGGCTTCTCAGACGTGCCTTTCCCTTCCCCATTCTCCCGTCCCCTTCCTTTCCACCCTAGCCCTGCACCCCACACGGCACAGCTGGCTTTAGAGATCCCGTCCAGCATTACTCCACTTGCACAGAGATGATCCTGACCCCAGGGCCAAGTGGAGCAGCCTCAGCTCACTGGGGCTGACTCTCCCAGCTGACAGGGCAGTGCTAAACCACAGCCCAGTGAACGCAGTGAGGCCCAAATGAATCAAGTATTCTCACATGCACACTGATTTAGAGATGCAAGGGCAACTCACAGAAGAAACTGTTAAAGGGTTTGAGAGTGGATGTCTGGGGCAGGAAAAGAGAGAGCAAGAGTGCTGCTCTGCATTGTAATTAGACTAAAATTTATTTGCATGTTACACTTTGGTAAAAATACTAATTAATTTAAAAAAAAAAAAAAAAAACCACGAGGAAAGAGGCCTGCCTACTGGGCAAGCTCATGGTCTATGCTGGGACAGGAACCCAGGTCTCCGGACTTGACCAGCACCTCTGTTGCCAGATATCCCGCCACAGGGACACTGGGCTGTTCTTGATTCCCCTCCCCCACACCTACCCAGACAGCCTGGAGCGCCTAGTCAAGTCCCACAGGCACCAGTCAGGTGCCCAATGATGAGGACAGGAGCCTCAAGACTGGGGCAACAATTGCTCATCCCAAAGTGACTCAGGCAGGAAAGGGAAGGAGTAGATACATGGGAGGTAAAGGCTGTTCTTGTGCCCGCACTCCAACCTTAGTCTTCAGAGACACTAGACTTAGCAAAATACAAAAACAAAACAAGAAGAAAAAATATAATAATAAGAAACCCAGTTAAATTTGAATTTGAGGTACACAATGAGTAATTTTTAAATCTAAGTATGTCTCAAATATTGCATGAGACATGTTAGACCAAAAAAATTAGTTTCTAATCTGAAATTCCAATTTAACTGGGCATCTCATATTTTATCTGGCAACTCAAGGTCTCAGAGAGGAAAGGTTCCTGCTTTGGGGAGGCTGTGAAGACTCTTCTGTGGGGGCAAAACAGAAACTCTGAAGAAAACCCCAACTGGGCAATTGAAAGAAACAGAAAGAGGTTAGAGAAGTGGAAGGAGGAAGAGAAACGAGAGCTCTCCAGTCCTCTGAAAACGTCCACCGAGCTCACCTGGAGGAACCTCTTAGCCAAAGAGGCCTCTCCATGCCAGGCTCCTGAGTGGGACCTCCTGTCACTTGTGGTACCTCAAACCAGCGCAGGGCTGGCATCTGAGGTCCAGTCTAACTGGGGCTGCAGCAGGAATAGAAATGGACCAGGAAGAGCACATTTATAACTGCTTAAGCAAGGGAGAGTGGGTATGGCAGAAATCACAAAGGAAAGATTGCTAGATTTCAGATGACATAACAGTAACACAACTTCTGACCACAAAAGTTCTCGTAACAAAGATAAAAGAGATATGACAGATTGGGAGGAAATATCTACAACATACGTAATATCCAGCGTATATAAAAAGCTCCCACAGTTCAATAAGAAAAATACAAACATTGTAAAAAAAAAAAAGAAAAGAAAGAAAAGTGGGATAGTTTTCTCTGTCAACTTGGTGGGTATTTTTGGATAAGATTAACATTTAAATCAGTGAATTTTGACTAAAGCAAATTGCCCCATGATGTAGGTAAGCCATCTCCAATTAGCTGAAGGCCTGAATAGGACAAAGAGACTGGCCTTTCTAAGCAAGAGGAAATTCTCCAGCGAATACCTTTGGACTTCATCTGCACCATCTACTCTGAGTCTCCAGCCTGCTGCCTCATACTGCAGGTTTTAGACTTGCTAGCTTCCATAATCATGTGAGTCAATTTCTTTTAATAAATCTCTATCAATATACACAGCAATTGGTTCTGTTTCTCTGGAGAATCTTGACTAACACAGATAAGAACGGATAATTCACAGAAGAAATTTGTATGCAGAATAAGTGTATGCACAAATACTTAGCTTTCCTAAAGTTCAAAGACATGCACATAAAACAACCAGGAAATATCTTCTGTCATAAGACTAACCAAAAAAATTAAACTGCATAGCTAATGTTGGTGAGTATATATATGGGAAATAAGATCTCCCAAATACTGCAACTGGGAATGTAAATTGGAAAAATTTTAAGGCAATTTGGCATTATCATTTCAAATGTGCTTACCCTTTACCAAGCAATGTTACTTTTAGGAATGTAACCCCACGTATGCACTCAGAGACATGTTCGCAAATATTCATTGCATAATTATTTATAACTAAAAATTTGAAAAAAATTAAAAATGTGCAGAAGTCCATTTGACGAGACTGGTTAAGTAAACTTTGTAACACTATAGTGTGGAATACTTGGCAACTGTTGAAAAAGAAGCTAACAAATGGAAAGACATCCTATGTTCATGAATAGGAAGGCAATATTGTTACAGTGGCAATACACCCCAAATTGATCTACAGAGTTGGTACATTCCCTAGCAAAATCTCAGCTGTCTTCTTTGCAGAAACTAATCCTAAAATTCATACTGAAAGTTGAAGAAATTCAAAACAATCTTGAAACAGAAAATGGAGGATTCCCACTTCTCCTGATTTTAGAACTTGCTACAAAGCTACAGTAATTGAGACAAGGTAGTACTGGCATAAGGACAGACATATAGATCAATGGAAGAGAGAGTCCAGAAATAAACATCTACATTTAAAGTCAATTGATTTTATCAAAATTAAAAATCACAAGACCTGGCTGGCCAAAGGGGCTGGGAGGGCTCAGGAAATAGGGCAAATGGGGATACACCCTTGGATGTCAAATCTCTTTGTAACTCTAGAAATTTGCTTCTCTTCTGTCTTTCCTGTTTAAAAAATGATCTTCCCTCCTTAAAAGCAAAAGGCAAAGGGAGAGAGATTCTTGAATTAGAGAGTATAAGGACACTGGAGTGTTTCCTGAAGAATATTGGAGAAATTTTGCAGTCCTTGGGGGAACTGTACCCCCTCCATTGAAGTGGAGGTTCACTGCATCCATTTTGACAAGGTGTTTAGTAAATATATTTCACATATATTTGTCATAGTAATCAAAGTAACAACGTACAATTCAAATTTTTCTGACTGCTCAGGTTCACATCTTGACTACTAATTACTACCCTTTAAGAGTGGTGCCCATTCAGCCCATTGAGTCATCCAAACTGTTTGTCCCTACACTCAATGTCCGCACGATGTCGGGCTTCTAAGTTCTTCAGTCTGCTTTTTGCAATTTTTCCTTTTGAACGCTTTTAATCCTTGCTAACTCAAAGTGACTGCTTCTAGAAACTTCAGCACACACACACACACCCTGATATTTCTATAACCTACTGATGCCAGGAAGTCAGATGACAACATTTATTTAAAATAAGAGAAAAGAGGCTCTGTGTGAGGAAAACTTTGAGCTCTTTCATGGAGAAATTTTATGATACTTTAAAGAGGATTTCTCGGCCTCAGCACTACTGACATTTGGGGCAGAATAATCTTCGTTGTGGGTTCTGTCCTGTACTTTATAGGATGTTTAGCAGGATCCTTGGCCTCTACCCATTAGATGCTCATAGCACTTTCCCCCAGTTGTGACAACTCAGAAGTCTTCATGCACTGCCAAATGTCCCTGCTGGGAAAATCACTCCTATAAGGATTTTGTGATACAGTCATCCCTCGATATCAGCAGGGGATTGGTTCCAGAACCACCCATGGATGCTCAAGTCTCTTATATAAAATGGCATAGTAATATGTAAATAACCTATGCACATCTACTGTATACTTTAAACCATCTGGGGTTACTTATAATACCTAATACAATGTAAATGCTATGTAAATAATTGTAAAATAGTATTGTTTAGGGAATAATAATAATACATGTTCAGGACAGACCCAACCACCATAGGCCTAACTACATAGTACATGTCAGCAACTATGTAACTTTTTTTAAAAATTATTTTTGATCCTTAGTTGGTTGAACCTAGTGAATGTGGAACCCACTGACACAGAGGGCTGACTTGTTTCAGTTGCTCTAGTTTTTTAAATCTGGTTTTGTGTAGTTGTGATAAATAGGTTCTTATTGATGTGCTTAACATTTCATAAAAGTTATGTGTACATGTGCGTGCTTTATCAATAGTAACATAAGCCATACTCCCTTGCCTCAGGATACACAAGAAGGAAAATATGCCCAAATGTCACTAATGTGCAGAACAGTCCCAATTCTCAGCAGGAGTGTTAACCACTATCTAGACCCTTTCTAGCACCTGGCTTAATACCACTGCTACACAATTCCTCAATCCTGCTACTCCTTCCCTACCCAGACTCCTATCTGTCCCCTACCCCAGCCTCACCCTCAACTCAAGCTCTTCCCTTAGCCTGCATTGCTCTCCATCCCTTCCTCTAAGGCCCAGCCCAAGCTTTCTTTGGGTCTCTCCTCTTTCCTGGTATGTCTCCCATCACCTATCTCTGCCCGGGCCAGGCCCTTCAGCACTGAGCACCCTGGCCCCAGTTGCAGGCTAATCTGTTCTGTGTAGTACATTTTCTCTCCTCATCGGCCATGTCAATTCCTGGAAGGCAGCGCCATCTGAAACTAGAAAGCCACTTCCACCATGCACCTATGTCCTGCCCAGCCTTGTTCCAGAGGCCTAGCAGCTTCTCAATTTCTACATTGAAATTGGCATTCAATTCCTGAGAAGGTTGTCTTTTCCATCTGGTTTCCTAATGCCCTTCCCAACACCCCACTTTCAGCCACTTCTCCAACTATCTACCTGTGTTAAAAACCTCCTAGATTCACCTCAAAAAGTTGCCAGCAAAGTGGAACTAAATCTCTTTTTCCCACATAGAGCTAATCTACTACCTCTTCCCCACACACATCTATAGCACTTGGTACACGACTTTGTACCTTGTATTAGATTTAATCTAAGCTTATCTCTCTTCTCCGCTCCACACCCCGCTGCGAGCACCTTGAGGAAAGTGCCCGAAGGGTGTTTATCCTTGCCCTCACAACTCTCCTTCCATCCCAAAATTTAATCTGATTTTGTTGAATAGAATAGAAAGAGGACGCACAAATGTCCCACATCCAGGAACGGACATCCTTTAAACGCCCTTGGATGCATCCTCTAAGGGTCAGCTCCCTTGGTTGTCACTGTGTTCAGACAGGCGATGCCACATTTCCTGCAATCTCTACCAGGCGGCCGCAGGGGTGGCGAGGCCGGCACCCGAAGTCCAGTTGAGCAAGCCAGGTATCACATGATTCTCCAATCACATGATGCCTGGAAATGGGAGGCAGGGAGAGGCAGAGGGAGAGTGGATTGAAAAGAAGCACAGCTCTCCGGGCTGACTCCGCCTCCACGTCGACAACTAGCCAATGAGAGCGCGCCGCCCCGGACACCTGGCCAATGGGAGCGGAGCTGGGCGGGCCATCGCGCTGAAGGCCCAAGTCCGGGACCCGCCGGGCGGCTGCTACCCTGCGAGCGCGGAGCCGGACGCAGGTCAGGGGGCCCGGGAGGCGTGCAAACCCCTCGCTGACCCCTCCCCAAGGGCGCGACCGTGGGGATGTGGGGGCCTGAGGTCCCTCTGGAGTGTCAGTTGGGAGGCAGGAGGAGACTCTTAGGGAATCTCCTTTGGGGGTTTGCGATGCCCTGCACGGAGTTTTGGGAAGGGTGGGAGGGAGCAAGCAGGAGTGGCAGTGACCCCCTCCCCCCTTCCCCGTCCAGCATCCCCGGAAGCTGCAGCCTCCTCCCTCCAAGCAGGGACCACTCGGTTCTCGAACCGGCTTCACCCCCCACCCCCGCTGCTCTCCCGTCGGCAGGTGCTGGTGGTGGCGGCTGGGACCTGGCCGGGGCTCAGAGCGCTGGGGGTGAGATCCCGGCCCTTTCAAAGGTGGTAGGGAGTCGGGAGTGGTTGTGTCTGGCTCTCCTTTACTTCCTCTCTTGAGGGGTGGGGTGGGGTGGGGTGGGACAAGCTAACTTCCGCTTCTCCGGGGCACTTTTTCCTGCGCTTTTGTTGTTGGGTTGGTTGTTTCACCTTTTGGGAATCTCCCACTGGCACTCGGAGTTGGGGGGTGCCACCTAGTGGAAGATGACGGAGCTGGGGGGTTTGAAGAGGCTGCTGTCCCTGTCTGTTGTGGCAGCGCGGATGGGGTGAAGTGAGAGAGGCTGCCCCTTAGCACCCTCCTGAGAGGAACTGGGCCCCCTCCTCCCCCATGCCTGGAGCTGAGTGTGTGCGCGTGCATGTATAGTCTGTAGACGCTGCACTGTACTTCCTAACTTCAGGATATCCAAGAAGGAAAGTCAACATAAATAAATCACTTGGGAGCTGAATAGTCAGATCTGTACAGACAGGCAGCCCTTCTGGCCTTAGCCAAGAAGCGGGTGGGGCCACCTGTGGACGCCTTGCCTGGGAGCTGTGCGTGAGGAGGAAAGGGGCTGTGGTGCAAGACCAGTCTTCCTCACCCTTACCTGGCCATGAGCTGGCCTCCTGGGAGTGGTCTTTGAGCTGGGGAGGGGGCACTGAGGAAAGGCAGATGAGGGGGAGAGGATGTGAGTGACGGTGGGTACAACTCCCTGCCACACGGTGTGCAATGTCCATACTCAGACTCCCGGGTTACTGAGGCCCAGAGACAGGGAGCCACTTTTGAGGCTGTCACTATCAGTGGTGGCAATTCTAGACAGGACCCAAATGCAGTATCCAGGCAGCCCCTGCTCTCTCCATTTCTGTCCTGCCTGGTCCATCTGCCCAGGAAACACTTTTGTCCCTCTCCTCTGCTTAGACCCCAGGCCTCTACCCTCCCAGGGTTTGTCCACTTCCGGGCATTGTCCATGCAATGAACTCAGGTCCAATATGCTCTGGAGCCATCAAAGCCTTTCATCTCTGTGACTTGATATATAACATGGGCGTGTTACTGAACGTCTCTGAGCCTCAGTTTCCTCCTTTGAAAAGTAAAGTTAATAATTACTACTTTGGGTGGTAATGACAAAAAAGAAAGAAAATAACCGTAGAGTGTTTGTGCTGGCTTCCAAGAGGCTCAGCAAACGTGACTGTTTTTGGCCTTCTAGGCAGGCCTGCCCCATTGAACTAGCGGGGCTGGGTGAGCTGGGGGGAAGAGTTGTGTAGGAAATGAGAGGCAGCACCCCTTCCTTTCCCCCTAGAGACCGAGGCTGGTTCCTTCTGCTGACTCAGAGCAGCAGCTGGGTGGGTGCTTATGGTTTCTCTCCATGTGCAGCTGTTTCAGCTCCAGGGTAGGGGGAGAGTCAAAGTAGGGGCATGATATGTTTGAGGAGTCTGAAAGGGCCTGGTGGTATTAGGGGACCCTTAGAACACAGGTGTCTCAAAGGCTGACCCAGCCTGTCTGTCCATTTCCCTGGGTGATTGGCAGGCAGTGGCCGGTCTTTGGGGAAGGCAACCCAGATTCAACTGGCTGCCTCACTTCCCTTTTCACAACTTTCTCAACCCTGTGATTTCCCAGGTCATCATGTGACCTCCCCCTCTCCCACCAACAGGGTTTAGCAGGGTGCAGGTGTGAGCACAGTATCAGGCAAGGAGGCATCTGGAGGGACTCTCTAGGGAAGTGGCACCCTGGCTTTTCTTCAGGGAGGGACTGCGTCCTTGCACCCTAGCCATGTCCTCCCATGGTTACTGATCCCTCCTCCACTGCCCAGAGGGGGCCCCTGTTCCCACAAATCAGACCCACAAAACCCACAAATCTTTCTGTCTCTCACATGCCCACATCTCCACACTCACCCAGAGAGACTTGGGAGTTAGGCCATGTGTTGGTGACACAGATTCACATGTACTTATGTTAGCATTCACGCAAATTGGTATACACATATTGTTGTACAAGTGACACACAAAGGACACATGTAGGAAGCTGAATCTCAGGCCCCAAATCTTGCTTCTTCCCTCGACAAGTAGTTGTGGAGAGGCTCAGGTAGTCCCGGGCCTGGGCCTGGGCCTGGGGGGAAACTGGCCCCAGAATCAGGGGTGTCATGGACTTGAGCTAGTTGCCGAATGCCTCTTGATATTTTGCAGGTAGACCATGTGGACCTTGGTGAGCTGGGTGGCATTAGTGGTAGGGCTGGTGGCTGGAACGCAGTGCCCAGATGGTCAGCTTTGCCCTGTGGCCTGCTGCCTAGACCCTGGAGGAGCCAGCTATAGCTGCTGCAATCCTGTTCCGGTGAGTGCCCTCAGCCTGGGCAAGAGCTGACAGTTGGGATTTCCCAAAGGGTCATCTTGGATAGACCACAGAAGGAGATCAGACTTTGATCCTTCAGTTTATCCTCTCCTTGCTTCCCAGGACAAGTGGCCCACAGCGCTGAGCATGCGTCTGGGCAGACCCTGCCAGATTGATGCCCACTGTTCTCCTGGCTACTCCTGCCTCCTGACCGTCTCAGGGACCTCCAGCTGCTGCCCGTTCCCAGAGGTGAGGCTGCTACTAGTTGATGGAGGGGCTCAGTTCTGCGTTTACACTTTCCCTGCACTCTCTCACCCTCAGGTATAAAAGCCTAGTCAACGCAGGAATCTTTTTTGTCCCACAGGCTGTGTCATGTGGGGATGGCCACCACTGCTGCCCACGGGGCTTCCACTGCAGTGCTGATGGGCAGTCTTGCATCCGAAGATCAGGTGTGGCAGAAGTGGAATTGGAGGGCAGGTGGATGGGCAGCATGTAAAGCCAGAGTGCTCAGGAGCCCAGTCACCTGGATGGCCCTGATTCCTACTCATGCTCTCATTCATGTGGCATCTGTACTAAGCAACACCCCTGTTATGGACAGAGGGGCAGCCCTGGGACTCGGAGGGGGATGAGAGAATATAAGGCTCCAGGCCCAGTGCCAGGCATTGCCAGGGTGGAAAGAGGCCAAGCTGGGCTAGTTTAATGCCAACCCAGTCAATGGATGCCCCTGCCCTGTGCCATGTTGCTGAGGTAGAGACTGGCTTGTGCAGAGTGACTTAGGAATGCCTGAGAGCACCGAGCCCTAGTGCCAGCCCTTCAGTTCCTCTGTAGCTGGGCCTGCAGGCTCTGGTGCTAGCAGCTCCACAAGTGATAGGGGCAATGACCTTCCTGGACTGGGTTGGTAGAATCCTGGTCATTCTGTCCACAGATACCAGCCCCTTGGGTGCCGTTCAGTGCCCTGATAGCCAGTTTGAGTGTTCCAACTCCTCCACGTGCTGTACTATGCTTGATGGCTCCTGGGGATGCTGCCCCATGCCCCAGGTACAGGTTTGGGAAGGTGAAGGGAGGGGGAGGACAGCAGGGGCAGAGAGAGTGGCTGGAGCAGGCAAAGACAGAGTCAGGACCATCTCTTCTCAGGCTTCTTGCTGTGAAGATAAGGTGCACTGCTGCCCCCATGGTACCACCTGTGACCTGGCTCGTGCCCGTTGCCTCACAGCCACGGGCACCTACCCCCTGGCAAAAAAGATCCCCGCGCGAAGGACTAATAGAGCAGGTGAGGACGTGGGAGAGGGTCGGGTTGGGGGTTGGGAGTGAGGAGAGGCCTTGCCTGGTTCCTAGCTGGGGAAGAGTTCTCTTCCACCCTGGTTGCCCCTCATACCTCTCTTCTCTTCCAGGGGTCATGTGCCCAGATGCACGGTCCCAGTGTCCTGATGGTTCTACCTGCTGCGAGCTGCCTACTGGGAAGTATGGCTGCTGCCCAATGCCCAATGTGAGTGAGGGGCTGTAGCCATTTGGGCTATGTGCCCAGAGCCACCTGGCCTAGACACTTACCTTCTAGGGACTCCATGGGGTGGGTTTGCCTGGCTGGCTGGTTGCTGGGAGCCTGGCTGCTCAGGACTCATGCCACCCCCTAGTGGGGGATAGGGGCAGTGCCAGCTGTCAGCCTAGCTTCCCCCTGTGCTCTACTGGAATCATAAAGACCCACCCCTACCTCCACCCAGGCCATCTGCTGCTCTGACCACCTGCACTGCTGCCCCCAGGACACTGTGTGTGACCTGGCCCAGAGTAAGTGCCTCTCTAAGGAGAACACTACGGACCTCCTCACCAAGCTGCCAGCACACACAGGTACCAGAAGCAGACCACAGACCTTTGCAAACCTGCACCAGGAGGAGAAGCTCTCCACCAGGCTATTTCAGGAACAGATATGGGGGTGGGGGACGAATGGCCGCATGGAGGGGCCAGATCGTGTACAGCCCCTTTTTCTCCACATTGGTCCCCACCTTAGGATCACTGCTAGGGGTGGCCTTCCATCCTCAACATTTGGTTCCAGCTATGAAGCCAACAAAGGGTGGGCACCCCAGAGGGTCCCCAGTGCCACTGCTGACCTTTCCTCCTTGTCTAACTCATAGTGAAGGAAGTGAAGTGTGACACAGAGGTGAGCTGCCCAGATGACTATACCTGCTGCCGCCTACAGACAGGGGCCTGGGGCTGCTGTCCTTTTGTCCAGGTACCCAGGAGTGGTGGGTGAGCTGGGCTGAGCAGAGGGTGGCAGCCAGCTAGGCCCCTGTGCCCACTGTCCCCTCTCTATCTGTCCTAGGCTGTATGCTGTGAGGACCATGTACACTGCTGCCCAGCTGGGTTTAGGTGTGACACAGAGAAGGGTGTCTGTCAGCAGGAGGGCCAGCAGCTGCCCTGGATGGAGCAGGCCCCAGCCCACCTCAGCCTACCAGACCCACGAGCCATGGAGAGTGATGTCCCCTGTGATAACATCACCAGCTGTCCTCCCTTCAATACCTGCTGTCGACTCACGTCTGGGGAGTGGGGCTGCTGTCCTGTCCCAGAGGTGCATAGGTAGTGGGATAGCACTGGGGGACAGTGTCTTGGCATGGGCATGTGGCCAGACTCCTGTTACCTTGCTCTTCTGCCCTCTGCCTAGCCCACAGTGGCACAACAGTTCTGTCAGATTTCGTTCCCAGCTGGAGGAGCTGTAAGCAGGAGAGGCAGAGTGGGGATAGGTAGGGCGCAATGATCCGTTCCACATAGTAGCTTCCTAGACCACCCTTTCTGCCCCTCCCCTCCCCAGGCTGTCTGCTGCTCGGACCACCAGCACTGCTGCCCCCAGGGCTACACTTGCGTGGCTGAGGGGCAGTGTCAGAAGGGGAACAAGGTGGTGGCTGGACTGGAGAAGATGCCTGCCCGCCGGGCTTCCCTATCCCACCCCAGAGACATGGGCTGTGACCAGCACACTAGCTGCCCAGTGGGGCAGACCTGCTGCCCAAGCCTGAGTCAAGGCTGGGCCTGCTGCCAGTTGCCTCATGTGAGTGCCCACCTGCCTGCCCCTGGAGAGGGAAGCTAAGTCCTGGGAGGTGGGGGGAACAAGAGCACAAAGCTGCTCTGTCCCTGCAGGCTGTGTGCTGTGAGGACCGCCAGCACTGCTGCCCAGCTGGGTATACCTGCAATGTGAAGGCCCGAACCTGTGAGAAAGAGGTGGATCCTGCCCACCATGCCATCCGCCTGACCTTCGGTCCTCCTGTGGGTGTGGGGAACGTGGAGTGTGGACAGGGGCACTTCTGTCACGATAACCAGACCTGCTGCCGAGATAGCCGTGGGGGCTGGGCCTGCTGTCCCCATCGCCAGGTCAGTGCCACCCCCAACCCTGGGGCTGGATATGGGCCTGGGCCAGGTTCTGCTTCGTTCAACTCTCACACCCCTCTCTTGACTGTCTAGGGTGTCTGTTGTGCAGATCGGCGTCACTGCTGCCCTGCTGGCTTCCTCTGTGGGGCCAAGGGCACCAAGTGTTTACGCAGGGAGACCCTGCGCTGGGACACTCCTTTGAGGAACCCAGCCCCGAGACAGCAGCTGTGAAGAGGGACTGAGAACTGACGACACTTCATAGCCCTTGAGACCTGCTCAGAGGGTGTGCACTGCTCAGGCCTCCCCAGCACCTCTCTCCCACTGAATTCTCCTGGACCACCCATTCTGAGTCTCCCCATTATCATGAGGTGGGGCCTCAATCTAAGGCTTTCCCTATCAGAAAGGAGGCTGTGGCAAGAGCCACAATTATAAACTGCCACCCCGTCTCCCAATTTCTGTGGACCCTGTGGCCAGGTGCTCTTCCCTATCGACAGGTGTGCGAGTGTGTATGTATGTGCTCCATCCAGTAAAGTTTGTACACTTTCTTAACAGTGTCTAATTTGGCCACCCTACCTGCTCCTCCTAGGGGACCCTCTGGCAAGGACCCCCCATTATCCAGCACCCACATCCCTTCATCCCCACAGAGAGACACACAGAGTTAATCTCACCAGTTTTATATTTGTTGCTGCCCACAGCAATCCCATCACATTATCCCTTGGTCCCCAGAGCTGTCCCAGCCACCAGCCCTGTGACGTGGTAGGCTAGGCAGCAAACAGCGCCCCCTCCCCTCCCAGGGGTCCAGAGAATGCTCCCTCCCTTCCCAGCCCTCACACTAGCAGCTGAGGCCCGGATGCCCCTCCTGCTTTCTTCCCACAATAGAACTTTCTATGTACAGCCGCGTTTATACAGGCACTGCTTCCCCCCACCCAACCCTCCTCCCCAGCACCTCCCAGTGGGGGTCTGGACCCCTCCCACGACCCTTTCGGAGGCAGACATGGGTCCCTCCCTAGACATCACCCAGCTTATACCACTGGACAGCTCCGCAGGCACCTGGGCACCTTTTCGGGCAAGGGCTGAGAGCGCGTGCCCCCGGGGCCCGCACCCTGGGGCCCGGGGCGGGCGGAAGGGCCGGGGGCCTGCCCGGAGGCGGCGCCCGGCGCGGCGGGGCCACTACTTGACGTTGAACACCATCAGCGGCCGCTCCTCGCGCCGCTGCCACGGACTCTTCTTGTCGCCCGCCTCGTCGCCGCCCTCGGCCCCCAGCTCGTCCTCCGGGCTGGTGAGCGAGTCGCGCCGCAGCTCGCTGGCGCTGCTGCGCGAACTGTCCCCGCGGCTGCGGCCGCGGCCCCGGGGCACCGTGGCCGCCCGGCCCTCGGGCGCCGCCACCTCGTCCAGCAGCGGCGTCAGCGAGTTGTCCTCCGGGGAGCAGAGGCCCGTGCGGCTCTCGCTGCTGCTGGGCTCCGTGTCGTCGCCGAGCGCCAGGCGCGGGGGCGCGGGCGGCGGCGGCGGCGGCGGCGGCGGCGGGGCGGCCGGGGGCGCGCGCTCGTCGCGCGGGGGCCGGCGGCGCGCGGGCCGCGCCTCGTGCACGTCCACGCCCGAGTCCAGGCTGGCGTCCGCGCTCCGGCCGCCCGCGCCGCCGCCCGCCTGCAGGTCGATGTAGGAGTGGCGCACCTGCGAGTTGGAGCGGCCGTCCAGGGACACGAACCAGGCGCGGGGGTGCGGCTTGACGCCCAGCTCCAGCAGCTTCTTCTCGGTCAGCGCCTGCAGCTCCCCGTTCAGCTGCGCCATGGTGGACTCGTTGAACAGCACCGGGATGGTGACCGAGCCGCTGACCGGCGCCGAGCGCGCGCCCCCCCAGGCCTCGCCGCCGCCGCCCTCGCCGCCCGGGCCCCCCGCGCCCGAGTGGCCCTGCAGCAGCGGGCGCGGGGGCTCGGGCGCCGCGAAGGCGCGCGCCGCGCCGGGGGCCGCGCCCTCCGCCGGGGCCGGCTCGTCGGCCGCCGCCGCGGGCCCCGCCTCGCCGCCCAGGCGCACGTAGTGCGCGGGGATCACCAGGGTGGGCATCACGTTGCGGTACACGCTGTCCTTGAGGTGGTCGATGGAGCCGCAGAAGATGAGCTGCCCCGCCTGGCCGAGCGACGGCGGCCGCGCCAGCTGGTCCACCGACTGCGACAGCAGGAAGTCGGGGGGCTTGCCCTCCTCCGCCCCCTTGTGGCCCAGGTAGTGCTCGAAGGGCGGCGGCGGCGGCGACGGCGGCTCCGGCAGGAAGGCCGCGGCCCCGGGGGGCCCCCGCCGGTACTCCTCCAGGCCCGGCTCCAGCCCGCCCGCGCCCTCGGCGGGGCGGGCGCCCTTGGGCCCCGCGCCCTCGCCCCCGCGCGCCCCCGCGGGCTCGGCGGCCGGCCGGCAGGCAGCGCGGGGCTTGGACCTGAAGAAGTCGTCCCGGGAGGAGGCCAAGTCTCGGGAGCTGGAGAAGGCCGAGTGAAGGGGGCCTGGGGGCGGGGCCTCGGGGTCCGCGGACGGGGCGGGGTCCAGGGGTCCCCCGCAGATGAGGTGGAGCTGGGACATCGACGTGGCCTGGTCTCGTTTGTTGCCGTCGGAGGGTCCCGAAAGCTGCAGCTTGCGGTGCTGTTGCCTCGGCTTCAGACAGCGCCTCCTGGAGAGGAAGGGGACAGGTGGAGACCTTCAGGAAAGGGTGGCGGCCAGAGCGGCTCCCTAACCCCTCCTCACCCCCCTGTTGCAAAATGAGGATGCACATAGTTGGAGGGATCTGGGTAATGCCTGAGACTCAGGAGAGATGCTGGGGAGGTCCAGCTGGGTTCTGGGTGACGTTTGCAGAGAGGTTGTGTGTGTCTGTGGGAGGTCTAGCCAGCCACTGTGCCCATGTGAGTCCCCCTCGGGTAAACTGCATGCTTTAGCATGTTGGAGGTGCAGTGAGAACCTGGGAGGAGTGCCTAAGCCAACCGGGGGCACGTCTGGTCTGAGGTCCCCTGGACGTGAAAGCTGGGCTGATGGAAGCAGCTGCAGGTTGTCTCTGGAGGGGCCTGGCCCTGCAGGTCCTGCCTCCTCTTTCCACTCCTGTCAAGCTATCAGTCTTTCAGTCTTTGCATGTGCTTCCCTGTCAGCACCTTGAGGATCAGACTGTGCTTCATGCACCTTTGGGGCCTGAGCACCCAGCACATAAGGCCAGGCATAGAGCTGGCCTCCATCTGCATGGGATGGCGGGGAGGGGGGCGGGGAGGGTCTGGGCAGCACTCACCGGCAGTAGTAGATAAGCAGACACAGCAGAATGAGCACCAGCAGGGCCAGGGCTGCCAGAATGGTGAGCAGGAAGATGGTGTGGTAGGTACCGATGTCCTGGATGCCTGATGTGATGGTGACCAGCCCTGTGCCAGGCAAGGGCTTATTGTTCCAGGTATGGATGCCCTTCCTGCCTTTCGGAAGGAGTCCACTCTTCCAGCCTCCCCTTTCCCCACTGCCCCTCACACCCCCACTCTCACCAGTCATGGGAGAGGCCATGGCAGCTGCCCAGTACCCCAGCTGGGGGGAAATGAAGGTCCAGTACAGCTGCCGTCCTTCTTTCCGGATCACACCAGTGCCATTGCGTACCCACAGCCCTGGGAGAAGCAGGGGTTGCATCAGACTCAATGTCCCACCCATCTAAGTCTCTTTCCTCAAACTCCAGCACCAGCAACCCCGAGGCACTCACCACTCTTGGAGTCAAATCTCCAGGCTGGAATGCTAGTGCCAACAGCAAGGGCACGAGGCTCCGAGGGCACGGGCAGGGACAGCTGAATGGGGCCCGAGAGTGGCACCTCTGTCCCATTGCCTGTCAGCAAGTGCACACTCACAGCAGCCAGGGGTATCAGCTCCAGCCAGGAGCCATTGCCTGGGGAAGGGGACACAAGGGCTGAGGGCTAAATCCTGGTGGGGGGGCATCTCTTCCATGCCTGGCACCCAGCATACCTGAGCTGGAGGCCTCGGTGCCTAGGAAGGCAGGGAAAGCCCGCATTTCCTGCTGGGTGCTGGCAGGTGTGAGGGAGGCCCAGAGCTGGCTGTAGGTGGAGCTGACAGGCAGGCGGGCAGCCCGGCGCTGGAACTGCACCCAGGGCTGGGAGCGGGCACCTGGATGGAGAGAGGAGGGGCTGCAGTGGCCTGGGCAGGAACAAGGTTGCTAAGGGACCAGAGCAGACAAGTATTTAAAGAGAAGGGGAGCCATCGATCAGGCCACTTGGGAAGTACGGGGAGGGTGATGACTTGGTGAGAGAACTGGGCAGTCATAGAATGTTAATTTGGAAGGGACATGGATCAGCAGTCTCATAGTCCTGGCCGTGTGACCCTGAGCAAGTTATCTGTTCTCTCTCTGAAACATATAAAATGACGAGGCTCAGGTCCTCAAACAATTACTGTCTACTGTGTGGCTGGCACTGCGTTAGGTGCTTTGATACAAAAATATGGTACAATTCATAATTCCCTGCCTCAAAGTTCACAGTCTAGTGCAGCAATGTCTATTACAGTCCCCAATAGAACTCTCTGCCTTGATGGATGGAATTATTCTATATTTACGCTGCCCATCCCAGTACCCACCAGAAACACGTGGCTATTAAGCACTTGAAATGTGGCTAGTGTAGTATGATTGAGGAACTGAATTTATTTTTCATTTTAAAAAATTAAATGAATTTTAAATTTATTTAAATTCAAATAGCCACATATGACTAGCAGCTACTGCATTAGACAGCTTAGGCTAAGCGTGCACATGTGTATGTCTGTCTGTCTTGGGGTGGAGGGGACGTAAAACAGAACTCGAATACTGTATAGTAATGGCCAACATTTATTAAGCTTTAAGATATACTGGGCCTTGCAAGCAAGTTATCTATGTTAATCTCTGTAATTAGCACAACAGCCCCTGAGGTAGGTTGAGGAAGGTGCTTTTATCATCAACCCCATTTTATAGATGCAGAAATGAAGGTAGGATAAGTTCAGTAACTTGCCCAAGGTCACAGTCCTGGAGTCCAAAGGAAGCCCAGGCGGTCCGGTGCCAGGACCCATCCTCTCACCCACCATCCTATCCTGCCTCACTACTACCATGGAGGGATGCAGGGTGCAAGGGGAGCTTGGTTCGCTCAGACTGGGAAAACCCTGTGGAGTTTTGCAGGATGAGTAAGACTCAGCCAGGAAGAAAGTGGAAAGGGACGTCCATAAGGACTGCCAGGGAAAAGGCCCGGAGGCATGAGGCAGCATGCTGGCCAGGGGCCTCCAGGTGACTGGAGAGGGTGGTGTGCAAGGCAGCAGCAGGCCAGGTCCCAGAGGGCACAGTTGGCATGTGAAGGAGGCTAGGCTTTCTACTGAAGCAGTGAGAGCCAGGGAAGGCTTTAAGCTAGGGGGCAACGAAGGGTTCATCTGGCATTTTAGAAGCCTCCAAAGGTATTTTAGAAGCCTCTGGTTCAGGATCAGAGAGATAAGTGATGAGCAAATTGGGGAGGGGCTCCCCCACTCCAGAAACCACTGTGGCCCCCTAATCCTAGCCAGATGGCATCTCCCCTCTGCTTGGCTCCATCAACCAGTCTGCACCAGGTGCCCCTCCTGCATAGCCAGACCTGCAAAGTCACTGTCCCCTTCTGCCCCTGCATCTGGAAGACTCCCCAGGCCGTCTTTGGCGAAGATGCTTTTGCTCCCTCCCTCTTCAACTCTCAAGCCCATGCTGTCCCACAGCTCCCTTCACCCAATTCTCTCGCCCTGCTACATTCACAGGTTAGGGTTTTCTTTCTTAATATTGAATGCAGTCACCCTCTTCTCCACTGTCCTGCCTGCTCTGTAATTATTTCAGGGTTTGTGATGATCTGTTGGTGTGTCTTCCCACCTATCTATGAACTCCACAAGGCAGGGAGCAAGTCTGTTCTTCCTTACCGTCATTCCCCAGCACCAGACACAGTGCTTGGCACAGCCTAGCTACTGAAGTAAGTTTTAGTTGAACAAGACTGAAAAGCCTGTGGACACACCAGGGCTGCCACAGGATTGCTCCCGGCCTTGCACTCCATAGGTGTTCAATTCCCTGGAATGACCCTCTCATGGTGTTCTAAAATGGCCAAGCACCCAGTCGGAATGCAACAAGGGCATGGAGAGCCACTGAAGATCAAGGTGGCAGGGGATGGGAATTCTAATGGTAGGAGCAGGGGGAGAATAGAAACCACAAGAAGCCCTAATAACAATAAACATTTATTAATGACCTTCTGTGCTTTTCTTTGCATGCTTGATATTTGATCCTTACCTAAATTTGATAATGTAGATACTATCAATACCTACATCTTATAGATGAATAAACTGAGGTTTACAGGGTAAGCGATTTGCCCAAGGGCACCTTGCTAATATGTAAAACAGCAGAGCTCTCTATACCCAGGTCATGGGGGAGGTAAAAGAGCTGGCAGGTCGGGGGGGTGGGGGTCGCCTTACCAGGAGAACCCAAGAGGATGTGCACCAGGTCCTCATAGAGGATGAGGGTGGCCGGCCGCTCAGGGAGCAAGTAGAGGCTGACTGACGCATACACTGTGGGAGGGGTGGCCTGTCAGCTCCAGAGAAAGCCCGTCCACCCCCAGACGGGGCACTCCCTCCATCCTAATCCTAGTGACTTCATCCTCCCTCAGCCCCCTCTGCATGCCCCAGCCCAGGCAGCAGCTGCTGGAAAGCCTATCCCCTCTGCCCCTAGGACTATTTTGGGAAGGGGCTGATGGGGTCAGCTGCTGCCCACCCCCCTCCACCTGCCCCTGCACTCACAGGGCAGCTTGTCAACACGCCAAGGCACGGAGTTGGTGAGGAAGCCAGGGCGGGCAGCAGTGACCAGCACCCAGGTGCCCAAGCGATAACTGAGGGGCAGTGTAGCCACACCCTCTGTGTCCGTGGTGCCAGCAGCCAGCAGCATCCGGTTCCCAAACACATCCACTGAGGCCCGGGCCAAGGGCACCAGCTCCCCGCTCACGTACACCTGCACCTTGATCAGGATCTCTGTGGGCAAGATGGGGTGAGAACAGTGAGGAAGAGGGAATGGGGAGAGAGAACTGTGGGGGAGCCCAGAGATCAGAGGAGGGGACAGTCCATTGGGAGTGGCTTTGGGGCTGAGGCTGGATAAGATGCTATCAAAGCCAGCATTTACAGAGCCATCATTTAAACTTCACATCAGCCTGTGAGGTAGGTGGTACTGTTACCACCTTTCATCAAGTCGAACAAGCGCACTTTTCCACATTTAAACATTTCTGAACTCAGGCTATGCCTATAGTTGATGATATCATAACTATAACTGGCAGAATTTTTTTCCCTTTCTTACTGGTGCATGAAATAATGGTGCATCTTACAGTAGGTGATGCATCAGACTTGATAAAATAGGCTTGTAGCCCATTTTACAGATTAAGAAACTGAGGCTCAGAGAGTTTACATACTTGCACTACGGTTAAGTGGGAGATCTAGGATTCAAACCTGAGAGTAAAATTCTAGACTCAAATTCTTAACCATTGGACCCTATGGGGTTGGTGTCAGGGAGAGAACAGAGAAGGAAAGGCTGAGAAAGAATGAATAAATGGAGAACCAGGGAGGGATCTGCAACTGGAGAGGAAGGGAGTATGGGGGGCTAGGTCAGAGTTTAGGTTCTAAGGAAAACACAGAAGGGGACCCTAGGGAACTGGTCATTCCCATCATTCATCCTCTTCCCAGAATCCTTTGCACAAGGCTGTTTCTCTGCAGATTGAGGGACTAACCCCAACCCAAACAAGTACCTCCTGCCCTCTCCTCCTCACATACTGTACTGCTGGACCCCCTCCCAGCTGGTCAGCTACAGTCAGTCGCCATGGTAACACCTTCATTCCTCCCAGGAGATGGGCAGGGAGCTGGGGCCCTGGCAAGGGGAAAGAGATCTACTGGAGCCGACACAAGCCCAAGGGAAACTGGTATGGAAGGGGCTAGGAAGGGAAGTCCAAGTCCTTTGCTTTCCAGCCAACTCTGCCCCTAGTCTCTGGATGGTCCAGCCAGGATCAGCCTGTAGGTGCCTTGATTTCAGACAGGGTGATGGTGGGCAGGAACCAGGCCTAGAGTTGTTCTCATAGATTCCTCAGGCAGCCTCTCTGATCCAGAGCACCAGCTACTGCTTCCTACTCAGTTCAGCCACTCCCTAGAAGAGCATGCCTCACCCTACCTTGCTGCTAATAATGGGAGGCAGTGTCATGCCTGGAAAGGTATAGAGGCAGAAGTGCAGGGCCCGGGAGGCAGGTAGGAGTGGGCTGGGTGCTGGACACAAAACGAGGGAAGCCAGGTACGAAGGGAAGAGTCCAGAGCTGAGGGTGGCAGGGCACAGGGAGGTCAGCGGGCCTCACGAGTGCAGCCTGACACTCAACAGTGACAGGTGTCTTATCTCAGGCTTCCAACCCCAGGGCTAATACCACGCCTGCCCCTGGCATCTCATCCAGCTGTTCCTGAGCCCACCTCCCTGTCCCCTCCCAGGCCAGAGAGCAGCTCTGCAGGGTGGGTACACCCACTGGACTCTTTTCTGCTCTCTGGTTCTCCCAGGAAGTGGCAGTGTCCCCCCTCCTCCCCAGTAGGAATTCTGAGAAGCTAGAGGGGCCTGGCTACTCCCCACCTCCACCCAAGTCTAGGAGCAGCTGGATGGAGCAACTGGGAAGAAGGGACCCAGGAGTTATGGACCATGGTCATTTGGGGGAGGGAGTTCAAGAGCCAGAGCCTTAGCAAAGGGCACAAAACAGGGTGGGTAGATAAGACCTGAAGGAGGTATCAGCGCCAAGCTGGGGGTGGGGGTGGGGGTGGGGGTGGGGCGGGGGCAGGTGCCTAGCAGATTCCCTTCTCCCTTCTCCTCAGCTGGGCTCCCAGCCAGCAGTCTGGGGGAGCTCCCATCCTGGCTCTATTCCAGCCAATTCCCTGGGCCGCTGCCCTGGGGTGCAGGACTTGGGAGAGAGGCTTCCTGAGAAACCAGGGTCCTTTCCCAGCCATCAAAGCTCCTCTTCTCCGCCAGAGCTCAGGGAAGACTGAGGCAGTGGAGATCCTTCCCAGTCCTCAAAGCCTGACATTCCATACAGTATCCGCCTCTCTTGGCCTCAGCCCTGCCTCCTTCCAGGAGGATATCCGACCCCCTCCTTTCATCCGGACCCCACTTCCCTCGTCACACCCCCCTACCCTGCTTTTCCTGCCAGCTCCCTGGTGGGGAGGTGAGGAGTGGAGAACCCTGGTTCGGGTTCAGACAGGGATGGGCCCCAGAGGCAGGAGATGGGAGAGCAATAGCTGGGGTGGTGGGGCAGGAGGCTGGGAGGTGGGTGCAGGGCTGGAGTGGGTGGAGCATCCTGAGACCCCAGGCATAGGGAGGGAGTCACAGTCCAGCTCTCCCACCCTCTCCTCTGCAGGAGCCGACCCCACCCCCACCTCACACACCCACCTGGGCCCGGTGAGGCGCTGGGAGGGTCTCCTCCATTGCGGTGGAAAGGTGAGATGAGGAGGGGGTGACCTGGGAGCGGGCTGGGGACAGGAGTGGCCGGAGGCCAGCTGGACGGGGACCCAGGCACCTGCCCTCCCAGCCGGCACTGCCCACAGCCAGCTCGCCAGCCAGCTCAGCATGGCTCCGCCACCACAGCCTTGCCATGCGCTCTGGGCTGGGGAATCACAATACACCCTGATCTCCAGGGCCCCCCGCCCCAATCGCAGCCCCTTCTCCGTCATGGGCTGCGCACCCCAAAATCTAAACCTGGGGAGCCGGCTGGGGTCTGCCCATCCGAGCAGTCAATGCACCCCCAGCCTCACCCACTGCCCCTCGTCCCCTCCCCCCGCCAAGCCGGGCTCTAGGCGCCCAGCCCCCGTCGGGGCCCGCGGTCGCGGCCGCTGCCTGCGCCCCCACCCAGCGGGGCCGGGAGCGAGGAGCCCGCGGGGGGCTGCAGAGCGGGCGCCCTCGCCGGCCCGCCCCTGGGCGGGTGTCTTCTGCAGACAATGGCTCAGGCAGCGGCGCCTCGCGAAGCAGGAGGGAGAAAAACAAGGCAGGAGGGGGCGGCGGCGCGGAGGCTGGGCCCCCCGCCCGCCCCAGCGGGTCTCCCCGAGACCCCCCGCCCCGGCGGCTCCCCGCTCCCCCGCGAGCGCCGACCCCAGGTCGCCTAACTCCCCCGCCCCGATTTAGGGAGCAGAGGAGCCCCCGACCCTCCAGCGCCGCCAAGAGGGGTCCGGCGGGCGGGGGCCCGATCGGGGCGGGGGGCGGGCGCGCCCGCGGCCGCTGCCCCCTCGGGCCGAGACTCACCCTGCGGGCTGGGGGGCTCCGGCGGCGACTTGCCGGGAGCCCGCGAGGCGCCGCCGAGCAGCAGCCCCAGCAGCGGCAGGAGCCGCGCGAGGGCGCCGGGGCCGCCAGGCGGCGGCATCGCGGGGCTCGGCCCGGCCCTAGCGGCCCATGGCTCCCGCGCGGCCCGGCCCGGCCCGGCCCGGCCCGGCTCGGCGGCCCCGCTCGGCCCCGGCTCCGCGCCTTGCCGCTCGGGCTCCCGCTCTGGCTGCAGCCGCGGCTCCGCCGATTGTCTGGGCGCCGCGCGGCCGCCAGCGCCCCCTGCAGGCGGCGCCCCGCCCCGGCCCGGCCCGGCCCGCCGGGCGCCGCCCCCGCGCCCCCCCCCGCCCGGCCCGCGCCGAGCCCCCCGCCCGGAGCCGCTGGGGCGGGGGTGGGTGGTTGCGTGTGAGTGTGTGAGTGTGTGAGTGTGAGTGTGAGTGTGAGTGTGTGAGTGTGCGGCGAGCAGAGGCCAACCACCGGGGTCCTTGGACTTCCAGAACCCTCGAAATTCGGCTCAACATTTTTTTGGGGGGGCGTGGGGGGAAATCGCCCCTGCGTGCCACACACTCAGGCGCACGGACGGTTGCATGCGTGTCTCCAAAGGGCGCAGGGACGGGCCGGCTTGGCGTCCTCTTCCCTCCCCGCAGAGCGGGCGGATAACGCGCAGCGCCCCGGGACTCGGTCGGTCAGCGCCCGCGCTCGTCCCGCTGCTTCTGCCGCCGGCGCAGCCGCGAGCAGCCTTCCGGGTCTCAGTCTTCCTTCGCCGTGAGGACTGCGACCCTCTCTGCCTCCCGGGGCTGGTGTCAGGCTCAGATGAGATAATGCTGCACGCAGGTGTCTGTCACCTGCCCGCCAGGTGCTGTGGCGGGCGGGCCCAGGCAGTCAGATGCCACGCCGGGCGGTCGTCCTGAGGACGGAGCCCCGAGGTGGAGGCAGCCCGCCGCCCTCCCGCCGAGAATCACCGCTCCGTCCCACCGGCTCCGGTGCCTGCAGGACAGCGAGACTCGTCCTTCTCCCTCAGCCGTGGAGCACCACGTTGACAGACTATTGGGGGCCCCAGCCCCAGCCCAGCCCTATTTCCTTCCAGTTTCCGGTTGTCGCCATCGCTCAGTTTCTGGGTGGCCAAATCCTCGTCTAACCTGGTATCCTCTGGTTCTTTCTGGCTTGTCGCCTTGTGGTCCCCTGGAGAACAGCCCGCCTAGGGCAAGGACCTCGGGACAGCAGGCTTCTTTTCTGGTGCTTCTCACCTGGTGGGGTCCCCTGGTTGGGTCTTCTGACTTAAGGGGACCGTGTTTTGAACTGGTCCAGAACAACCAAACTTTTTCTTTCTCTTTCTTTTTCTTTCTTTCTTTCTTTCTTTCTTTCTTTCTTTCTTTCTTTCTTTCTTTCTTTCTTTCTTTCTTTCTTTCTTTCTTTCTTTCTTTCTTTCTTTCTTTCTTTCTTTCTTTCTTTCTTCCTTCCTTCCTTCCTTCCTTCCTTCCTTCCTTCCTTCCTTCCTTCCTTCCTTCTTTCTTTCTTTCTTTCTTTCTTTCTTTCTTTCTTTCTTTCTTTCTTTCTTTCTTTCTTTCTTTCTTCTTTCTTTCTTTCTTTCTTTCTTTCTTTCTCTCCTTTTTTCTTTCCTTTCTCTCGCTATCTTTTTCCTTCTTTTTCTTTTTTCTCTTTTTTCTTTTATTTCTATTCCTTCATTCCTTTTTCCATCTGTCTTTCTGTTTTTCTTCATCTTTCTTTGTCCTGTTTCCTTTCCTTTCCTTTTCCTTTCCTTTCCTTTCCTTTCCTTTCCTTTCCTTTCCTTTCCTTTCCTTTCCTTTCCTTTCCCCTCTACCCCTCTCATAAATTCCCATCTAACCAGATTTTCCAGTCCTATTCTTATGTAATCATGTTTTTGGAACCTCAGCACAGGATTTAGCACTCATCTCTGGTGAATTTTCTCCTGTTGGTTTCAACCCAACTTTACAATCTGTCCTGGCTGCCTTGAATCTGCTTCAGTCGCCTGTTGTATTGGAGCTCCCTCTCAGCCAGCAGCCATCTGCAGGGTGAAGAGACTCACTACAACACCATGCCGCCCAGGGCCAGGATAGAGCTTTGGGATACCCCCATAGAGATCAACTTCAGCTTTATCAAAATTATTCCGTTTTAAATCCAAGTCTTGATCCTCCAGCTCACATTTCTGTCTTGCGTATAAGGACAAATGCCAAATGCTTTGTAGATCAAGATAAATTGTCTGGGGCCATCTCACTGCTATGACGGAGAGAGAAAGGACTTTGGCTGGTGTTCAAGGATCACAGCTTAATATTTTCCTAACTCAATATTTATAGTCACCCAACTAGAAACCTGTTCTGGAACTTGCCATGCATGGATGTCAAATTGTTCTCTTCTGTTCTGTTCAGAATTTACCTTTCACTCTTTTGGATAAAATCAAATACCAGTAGCTCTTGTGAGGAAAATCAGTCCATAAATGACTTCCCCCAACACTCAGCATCAAGTCCAAAGTCCTCTCCTTGGCCCCATGTGCTTGGCCTGCCCCACCCTTGGCCTCATCTCCTGGACAGCTCACTTACCTATAGGCCTCCTGGCTTTTACTAGAACATATCAAGGCTGTTCCCACTCTAGGGCCTTTTCTCTGGCTGCTTTTTCTATCCAGAGCACTTTATTTCCATGCAGGCACCTGGCTCATTCATTCATCTCTCTGCTCACTTCATTCTAGGAACCTTCCCTGGCCACTCTGCCTAAAACATCAGCTTGCTCCCAACATCCATGTAATTCTTTCACTAGCTCCCAACTTTTATTTTTACTCCCAGTACTGACCACCACCGCTGACCATACAATTATTTATTTGTTTACTCTTTATTTCTGGTTGGGTGTAGGTTCCATAAAGGCAGGGGCTTTTTTGTTTGTTTGTTTTTCCTCTGTTCCATCCCAGACTGGAATGGTACTAGGCACATGGTAGGTGCTTGATAAATATTTACTGAACACATGAATCAACAAATCCCTTAAGATTCCAGATGGAACCCCCACCCCCACTATCCCCTGACTCCCATTTCAGAGGTGGTGGGGGTGGGGATTGTCTTCCACCCTTGGCCCTTCTGGGAGCTCCCTGCCTGGTGCCCTCTTTCCTAATGGGGAAGAAGGAATAGAAAGAATAGTCACATGTCCATGGTGTGACACTGCCTTCCTCAGGCAGTGTCAGGCCACCTCTGCTCCTCTTCACTCTCAACACAGCTTGGGAGGAATTTTTATTTTATTTTATTTTATTTTATTTTATTTTATTTTATTTTATTTTATTTTATTTTATTTTATTTTATTTATTTTATTTTATGCCTCTATTTTTTTTAAATGGGAGCAAGAAGAGCATGTTCTTTTCCCAAAACTAAACTCAGATCATCTTGATGTTTCTCTTCAAAATCATGAAAAAAAAAAAAAACAAAACACTGTTTAAAGCTGCCCACCAGGGACCCTGCCTGCCTTCTCTGTCATACATATCCACCTTGTCACCCTCAGGTAATCCCACCCCTTGCAGTCTCACCTGGAGGCTCTGCCACCCTTTCTCCCTTGTTCCACCTCCATTTTCTATATATACCCTGACACTCTCAGAAAACAGTCATTTGCACCCTGTGCCCTAGTAGAGATGCCCTCTGCTTGCATTTCTACCAGCCCCAGCTCTCCATTCCAAACATCACCTCGATCTCCCTCTCCTCCTCTGACCCCAAGAGGAGGCAGCACACTGGGGGTTGGGACTCAGCCTTTTTATTAGACAGCAGGAAAGGTGGCCTGGCTCTGGTGGGAGGGTGAGCGCATCAGGAGGCCTCCGTGGAACAGCTCTGACCCATGGGTGACCAGAGTTGGGGGGGGCACTCGGAGAGGAGGGGGCAGAGCAGGCATCACACCCAGCACTCCTGCTAGGACAGACCACGGGCTGCACTGTCACTCCTCCTCATCCTCATCCTCTTCCAGAGGTGGCCGATTTCGCTTGAAGAAGCCAACCTGGGAGTACACAGAGGCCATGGACAGGATGTAAAGATGATCCTTAGGCCCCAGGGCAGCAGTGAAGAAATTAAGTATGCTAAAAACCAGCCGGCAGGAGGTCCTCTCCTGGACCAGCACAAAACATGGACCCCACTGTGTGTCCAAATGGAGACCTTTCCCAATTTAGAGATAATGCATGGAACGGTTTTTTAAAAATGTTTTGCTTTTTTCTTCCCTGAATTTTTCTTAAATACCAATGATTATGTCTCTGTATGACTCAAATGCATGGTGACATGTATCTCAGTATTATAAGTCTAATGTGTGGTTGTCTTTAAAGCACCGTGTTTCCTGGGGCTTGTGCTTCTAAGCGAGTCTGAGAACAGCCCACTCATTCTCCAGGCTCAGCGGAGGGACTGGCCCACCAGGGCCTCATATGGAGCAGAGCAGGGAGCAGGGTCTGGATCAGACCTGGGTCTCTTGCCTCAGCTGGGACAAAGGGCAGAGCAGGGAAGAGGTGAACCCCATCCTTCTCAGCAGCCAGGGAGTTCCTGAAGGCAGGACTCATTCCCCGTGACTCTTCCTTTCATGGGGAATGGGTCTGAAGGAATTAGAATTTTAGGTGCCACTTGCCCCAAGGGTCTGTGCCCTGGAAGAGGTCCTCTGAAGAATAGTGGAGTTGTAGATCAGAGGGGGCCTGGGTCACCCACTTGGGCCACCATCTCTCTCTGCCTCCCTGTGAGGGTGGGCAGGGCCAAGTCTATGCCCACCTGGGGACCCCACCCTCCCAGCATGCCTCACCTTCCACATGGCCAGGACCAGAAGTGTGAGCAACAGCAGGCCACCCAGCACGCCTACCAGCATCCACCAGATCGGAATGTCCCTCTCCTCCAAGGCCCGAAGCAGCTGTGTCTGTACCTGCAGACAAACCCATGCATACCCTCAGTCACCTGGATGCCTTCTCCAAAACCCAAACCTGTGGGATGGTAACACCCAGCCAAGTCACCTACCTGTCTTACCCTTCAGACCCAGGGAGGCCCCACCCCCATCCTGCTAGGTACTGACACATGGGAAGACCAATGGGTCCTCAGGATCCATCCCTTGGCACCATTCTCCCATACTCACCACAGCTTCCCCTGTGGGCAGGCTGAGGGCAGGCACAGCATAGGGGAGGGAGGAGACATTAAACCAAGCCTGGGACTGCAGCACAAACTGATCCAGTGGCCTCTGGATGGAGGGGCGGTGAAAGCCATTCATACAAGGCCTACTGGTTACAGGAGTCCCAGCCCCAGACTCTCCCCCTGGTGAGCCCTGCCCTTGGCCCAATCCCATCCCCTCCAAAGTAAACCTGGTCCTCACTGTCTTCCTGCTCCCCAATCCCCCATCTGTCCCCAGAGCACACTCAGTCCCTGCCTCCAGAACGCTCTACCTTGGGTCCCACCCATCCACATCCTGCCCCACCTGGCGGAGAATGGGCAGCTGCAGGAAGGCCAGCATGGTGACCATGGCCCGCTGCCCACGCACCATCTCCTGCAGTTCACACTGCACCACAGTACAGGGCGCCGAGTCGCAGCTCTGAAGGAATGTGTCATTAGTCTCCAGCCCCTCCCAACCCATCGCCCCCTCACCCCAAGGACCCAGCACAGAGAGGGGGGCAGCAGAAGGGGGTGCAAGGAGAGAGCTTGGGCCTCTCCCTCTAGAAGGGCCTGCTCACCACAAGAACTGGATCCTGAAGACTGGAGAGTTCCTTGGACCTTGTCAGGAATGCCTGCCTGCGCTCCCGCTTGTGATGGGCTGGGTTAACGGTGGAAGGGGTTGGGGTGGGCAGCTGCCAGTCCAGCTGAAAAGGCAAAGAAGCCATCAGGTTCCACACTCTACCCATCTCTCTGCCCTCCCAGAGGGGCCCTGGTTGAGGGACTGGGGACTCACCCGCAGTTCTTTCTTCCACCTAGGCTCTCACCTTGTGGGGATTGGGAGAGGGCAGTGGGGAGCACTGAAGCCCCCCTTGAGTCTGTATATCCAGGATGTAGAGCAGGTCAGAGGGCTGGGACTGGCCAGGAAGATGGAGGCTGAGGCGGAGGCCCCTTACAGTCCCAGGGCCATTGTTGTGGATCTGGTAGGGATGGGGGTGGCAAGATATTAGGTGGCTCAGCACCTAGCTGTTGCTCCTGGGACTCTCTCTCCCCAGTCTGAGGCCCAGAGGCTCCTCCCTACCTCATAGGTGTGTTCCATTTTGGGGCCCCGGTCGTCCAAGTTGTTCTTCCTGTCACCTTCTTCTGCTGCCACCACCAGAAAAGCTGGAAAGGAGTTCCTGCAGGGGCCCGGGCCACCCCCCACCCCAGATTAAGCTTGATCCCTGACTTGCCTGTAGGGATTCTCCCAGGGCCCTCTAAACCTTAGGGCTCTTCCTGCCAGCTCCTTCATCCATCCCTGTCCTCTTACCCGCGCAGCTCCACATGGGCCTTGGCCCGGACTGGCACATTCAGCGACACAGCCTTACTGTTCGGATTCTGGCTGTTCTTGCTGGAGGGGAGGGGATGAGAAGCAGGTCAGGGACAGTAGCCGAGTGATCATCAGGATTCTCTGGGGTGGGGCCAGAATTTCAGAGGGCTCAGGAAGCACTAACTCTATAAACAGCATGCCACACACAAGTCAGACCTGGGAAGAAAACTTATTTTAGGGATCCAAGACTCAGAAAAAGTCTCTGAGGATGAAAGGGAACAGGAAAGTCTGAAGACCAGGGATCCCAGAGAGCATTCTGTATGGGGGCATCTGAGTGTATTTGCATCGGGGTCACATCAGGAGAAGGGTGGTGGGTAGGAGTGCTCTCCTCCAGTACCTCCTGATCTGCAGCTGGAAGGACACGTGCTCCCCAGCCTCCTCCAGGCTCTCCACACTCACGAACATCGTGATTCCTATCTGAGAGACCAGGAAGGCCAAAGTCACGGCCCAAATGCCCACTCTGAGCAGCCCCGCCCTCAGCCTCCAAGGTCACCATTATTATCTCCATTTCACTCAGAAGCCCCAAGAACAGGCAGCTAGGGAGTGTGAGGCAGCCCAGAGCTGCCTGACTCCAAACCCAGCCCCTAAAACCCTGGTGGAGGAGCCAGCACCCAGGACTCGGCAGCCTCACCCGGGCGTTCCTCTTCATGGGGTTGCCCAGCTCACACAGCACCACCTTGGTCTCATTCTCCTTCTTCTGGTTACAGATGAGCCTCTCAAAGCCCTTCGAGGAGGCAGTTTTGAGAAAGAAAAATGGGCACAGAGCAGCCCATATATCATTAAACTCACGGAAAGTCTGGAAAAGACTTGTGTGCCAGGGTGGGGGGCAGGGTGTCTTGGGGTGTGAGTTCGGGGGATCATCACATTCTACTTTATGTACCACTCCAGGACTTTAATACAAAACATTTCAGAGACTGTAATCCCATCGTTATAAATCACAACACAATAAAAAATAGATGTCTGTCAATGATAAGAGAAAAGACTGGAAGGAAATTTACCAAATGTTAACAGAGGTTCCTGTTAACATTTAGTTCCTGAGCCATTTTTAGCTTGGGTTCTTGAATGGAGTTCTTGAATTTTATGCCATTGGCACGTACTCTTCCAAAAAAACCAAAAACCCCAAACCACCTACAGCTTTTACAACAAAGCATAAGAGAAGTGGAGGCTCTCAGGGTAGGAGAGGAGAGTCAAGGCTCCGGCACCTTCCAGGTCCCAGGAAATGTCCCTGGGGTAGGTGGGGGGGGGGCCCTCACCTCTATGTCGCTGCGGGCTCGCATGTAGTGGGCCCCTGGGGGCAGGTGCACAGCCAGCTCGGCCTCGTAGGCCCCCTCCCCCTCATTGGCTGCCTCCATCTGCAGTTCTAGCATATTATCAGCTCCAATTAGGAGTGGGGAGTCTTTCCTGTGGAGAGAAAGGAGTAAAGCCGAGGAGGCTGGGTCCGGGCTCGGAGTCTGGGACGAGAGGGGCTGAGGTTAGTGTATGGGTGTATGACACCCAGATGGGGAGGAGGTGTCATCAGGGCTGACTCAGCCAGGGAGGGGTAGAAAGGGAGGTCTCCTCACACGCTGGCAGTGAGATGAAGCTGGGGTATGCACAGGTCATCTTCCCCACAGTCCAAGATGATGCGGGTCTATAAGGGGCACATCAGGGTGCATGGGTAAGTTGGGGGCATGAGTTAGGGAATTAGGTCTGAGAATGAAAGGAGTATGGAGAAGACATCAGAGCTTTGGTGTTTGCAGCAGGGTTTGGGACAATCTCGGGGTTTAGGTGGTGACATCAGGGTTTATGGGTTTAAGTATTTACAAGTGACATCAACACCTGAGGTTTAAGTGGGGGTTTAGGGGATATTAAGGTTTTAGGGTTTTTCATTAGTGTTTAGAGCAACATCAGAGATTAGAGGCGACATCAGGGTTTTGGGGGTTCACATTACAACTGGGACACTAACCCTAACCCTGACTTTCTATCAGGGGTCCTTCACCTCCCTTGCCCGCCCCCGCCCACCCCCACCTGCTCCTGGACGTGGGTGTCTCCATATAGCACGAGAGCAGGGGTCAGTCCATCCTCAGGCTGCAGGGACACGTTGACACTGAGCACTATGGGGCTCAGCTTGTCCCGGAAGTCAGCTTCGTCCTAGGCAAGGGACAAGATCAGGCCATTCTGCTCCCATGCACCCTGCGACTGACCACGGTGGAACCGCAGCACTCAGCCCCCGCCCCAGGGCTAGATGAACAAGCTTGAAACACCCAGCCCCGCCCAGCCCTAGCCGGGGCGTACCCGGAGGAAGGCTGTGGTGTTGTGGCAGATGGGGTTGTGCCTCCTGCCCAAGTCCAGGTTCAGGGTGGCGCTCGCCTGTTGAGAACTCAGCAGTAGCACCCGCCGGCCCTGGCGTGGCTTCTGCCGGTCCAACTGCAGCTCAGCACTCAGGTCTGGCAGGGCAAGCAGGGAGGGTCAGGGGCTTTCTGGCAGCTTCCAGGGTAGTCTGAGCCCACCTCCCTCCTGCCCCCACCATGCCACTCACGCAGCTTTGGAGGAATGTTGTGCCCAGTAACTCCGATACACATCTGGATGTTAAAGCTGCAAAAACATGAGTGGGGCTCAGGAGTTAGGGCCCCCAAAGTCCCAGATCCCGCCTGGCCCATGCCCTCCGTCTCCTCACCAGCTCACTGGTGTCTTAGTTAGAATACAATTCTTCACAGCAGGATTCAGCGAATCTTGCACCAGCAGCTGGACAGTGACCATCACCACCGGCTGAGCTCTAATAGAATGGGGGAGGCTTGCCATGTGACCCCCTCCTTGCCTGGTCTCCTCACCCCACCCCGGGAGTGTGCTCACCTGTACACAACCACCTTGTCAGCCCCATACGCTCCCACCAGCAGGTCTATAGATATTAGGAGGGGTCAGAATTAGCAATCAGAGAGGGTGCGGGGTCTTTATCTTCCCAGGGGTTCCCCACACTGCTTCCTCCACTGGAGATTTGACCTGGCCCGCCCTGACACCCCAGCCCTGCAGACAGATCAGAGCTCTCAGTGGGGCACCAGGTCAGGCATAGCCCCTGGCTGTGTCTCTTAGCATCTCCAGCTTATGCCAAGGGCCCTTGTTGTAGAACGAGGCAGGCCAGGGCACCTGGGTATCCATTGTCATCGATGTCTGTAGCACCTCGCAGGGAGAAGCCAAAGCCAGAGCCTGCAGGGAAGGGGCTGTCCAGGACCTGGGAGGGGCGTGAGCTAAGCCCCTCGCTTTGACCTAAGAATACCAGCACTTGGCCCCGACCACTGGGACCCCCGTAAGGGGCAGCCACTGCGACATCTGGAAGAACAACATAAAGGAAGTGATTACTTGTTATCTATTCTCTCCTGGTGGCCAGTAAAACTTTCAGGAGCTTCTTCTCTGTGCAGACCCCAGGGGCCCAGGAGAGGGATGCAGAGGTCTGGGCCCCACAGGAGTTTATAACTGGGGCTGATAGAGACCCATCGAGTAGGATTATTAGAAAAACAGCCCTCATTATCTATTGAGGAAAATATATTGACATGATTTTATTTGATCCTGAAAATTAGGCATCATTTTCCTATTGTAGATGAGAAAACTGAGTCCCAGAAGACTAACCAATTCTTATGTAATACTGGCTCCCTCTTCCTCAAAAATCTTCACCCCATTCCACGTCCACCATGCACACCCAGAGCCACACCATGGGCTTGTCATCCCCTAATAACTTTTAAGATCAGTCTTGAAAATTTGTTAATCATTATAATCTTATTCATTTGTAAGATGTTTCTGTATGTGATAAGAATCAAGCTCTTTGATATTTATGTTTTAAACGATCTTTCCTTTGTCTTCTGAGTTTGTTCTCCATATAGTGTTTTTCTTTCAGAAGTCTTTATTGATTTTTCTGATCAAGTTACCTAAATTTCATCCCAATTGACCACTCTGACCACAGTTGCGTCCCTAGGCCCAGGGCCTCCACAACCTCCTGATCTATGACTTCCTCATCTCTTCACTTATTTCCTGACTATTCAGTCACCTTTGTCATATCCTCAGCCATCTTGTCTCACTGCCAGTTTTGGTCAAGCCTGGCCAAACCCCACCAGATGGGGCACTGTGAATTCTTTACCTCCCGATTTCATTAGAGACTGCCCAGCAGTCCTGCAAGGGTTTCCACTCAGCACCCTCTCTGTCTGCTCAGCACCTATTTCAAACCTTCTTCATGCTCTCAAGCTCCCCACCTACACACACACACACTTCTTTCGCAAAGAGAAATAGCCCAACTGTTGTGCTATAAATCCATACCCACTTTTTCCCCTTTTCCCCATTTGACCCTGAAATAGGTGCCCCTTCTTTATCCTGTCTCTGGGCTGAGCCCCACCCCTGAATTTCCCCAGGCATCATAGGGACCCTCCTCCAGCTTACTCCCCACCCACCTGCATTTCTCCACAAGATCATTTCCCTCCATATCCTTTAAAATTAAAATAATCTTCCCTCAACACTCATTTCCTTTCAGTAATCATCTCTGCTCCTTTTTCCTTTCACAAACTAGTTGAAAGAGCTGTCTTCACCCCATTCACATCTTTTTTTTTTTCTTTTAGGCAAGGCAACCCTTGGTTGACCTCACAGATTGCAAGGACCTTGTCAGCTTTCAGTCCCTTATTTTTTTTTTTTTTATGCCTACAGCACCTGGTCCTCCTAGGTGTTCTCCTATCCAAGTACCAACCAGGCCTGACTCTGCTTAGCTTCCGAGATCAGATGGGATAGGGCTTGCTCAGAGTGGCATGGCCGTGGACTCCACTCATATCTTGCCCCATGGCATTCTGGCTTCTGTCCATATCCAGTCCTGAATCTGTTCTTGTTACTGTCACCAATGACCTCCTTCATGCTAAAGCCCATAGGTATTTCTCCAGCCCCATCTAATTGTACCTTTCAGCAGCATCTGGAGCCATTAATCCCTTCCTCCTGCTGAGAGCACTCTTTCTTCGAGTCCTGGGCCTGCAGATCTCCAGATTTCCCTCCTACCCCTCCAAACAGTCCTCTGTTTCCTTTCCAGATTCACTTCTTCTGGGAGTCCCCTAAATGCTCTTGCTCTCTAGGGCTCTGTCCTGGGCCTCTTCTCACTTCACAGGCTTCCAGGACCTCATCCACCCTCCTCCAGCTCAGATCTCTCTGGTGGAAGTGGGGGAAGTCACACCCAACTGCTCTCTGGACATGTCTTCCTAATGTGCCGAAGCCCTTCAAGATCAAATAGGTGCAGAGCTGGATTGCTGATATCTCCCCACCTTACCTCCCCAGAACTGCTGCCTAGCCTGACTTCCAGGCAGCGAAGGGCACCACTATCTACCCAACTTTTCTCTCTTCCTTAGTCTCATGTCCAATAACTCATGACGTCCTAAACTCTAAGTACTAAATATCAGTGAAATCACCCTCATCTCAGCTCCACTGCCAAAACCCATATCCAGGTGGTCACCATCTCTTGCCTGGACTAATGCAAACAAATCCTAATGGATCTCCTTTAACTTTCTCCCGCTTAAAGCTCTTCCTGGCTCCTGCTGCCCTCAGGTCAAATCTATAGTCATTGTTGTGCTGTTAACTCCTCTGCACCAAGTGGGGGTCCTCTTCTCTTCCCTTACCGTTGTAGCCATCCCGATTGAGGTCACCCAGAGGCGCGATGGCTGAGCCAAATCTCCCATAGAGCTGTGTGCCGGTCAGCAGAAGGCTGGGGGTGCCCAGCCTTTGGGAGCCCCGAGGCTGCAGGAATAAGTACACGCGCCCCACCTCGGCCAGTTTGCGGTCAGCGCGGCGTTCCATGTACAGTGGAGCGCCCACCAGCAGGTCTTGCCTCCTGCAGGCCAGACGCGGTTACGTGGGATGGGCTAGGGTGATGCTGCCGCCCAGGGCCACATCTCTCCCACCCCCGCCCTCCCTCTCCTCTCGGTGGTCACCGGAAGTGAAGCCTAGTAAAGGTGGACACCAAGGGCAGTCCACCTCACACCTCTGGTAAATGGGGACCTGACTGGGTAGAAGTGGAGCACCCCCATCCTCACCCGTCCCCGTTGACATCAGTGACGGCCACCGAGTGCCCAAAATAGGAAGCCACCTGCAGGAAGAGGAGCATCTCTATTCCCGTCCGCGGACCCGCCACTCTCTCTCCGATGTTGTCCCCCACAGCCCGTGGAGTATTCTAAGGCTTCAATGCCCCAGCTTCAGCCACCCCCAACTGAAACCGGCCCTCACCTGCTCTCCATGCAGCCGGTGCAGCGTCCGGTAGTTCGAGTCCAAAATTTCCACCTGCGCCGACAACGCGCAGGAGCGTGTCATTCCTGTCCCCCACTCCGAGTGAGAAAGGGCAGGAGTTTTTGGGGTGGTGCTCAGGCTGAAGAGTGGGGTCAGGGTGCTTGGGATACCGAGTGGGGGGTGGGGCGGGGGGCACTCACCGCTCCCAGGGTCCAGCTCCAACCGGGAGCACCGAAAACATACTCTGGGGAGAGCCGGACCCAGCGAATGAGGTCCCCCCAACCTACCTGCCCGCGCGCCCGCCATTCCGCCCCCAGGGAGGATTTCTGTGCAGGGTTTGGAGGTGCTTCTCCCCGAGCTGGGCTCCCCATCCCCTGCCCCTAAGTGGATTTCTTGCCTGTGGTGTTGGGATTCCCGTCGAATTCGCCCACGGCCACTGAGTACCCTGAAGACACAGCACTAATTAGTTTTTCTGGAAGGGCGAAGCAGGGAGGGGGGCCGAGGGAGAGGAAGGAAGGAGGGGGCTCAAGAGCACCCTGTTTAGACCCTGCATTATGCAGACGGCAAAACGGAGGCCATCGAGGGGCCAAGCGCTGCCCTCGGCTGCACAGCGAATCCAGGGCGGGAAGGGAGAGAGATGGACCGACGGCCTGTGGGGGAGCAGAGGGTGGAGGCGCCTTGGGCGCTGGGCCCGGCCAGCGGGGACTGGCATGGGGGGGGGGTCTCGCGGGGGCACGACCTGACCCGCGGGGCGTGGGCGGGGACACTTAGAGTGCTGGGAAACCTCAAAGGGCGGCGCCAGGGTTACCCCGGTAGCCGTCGAAGTACTTTGGGTTGCTGGAGTCGGAGGTGAAGCGCTGGCTGCTCAGGTGCCACAAGAGGTTGCCCGAGGGGTAACTCGACACAATGGCTGCGATTGCGGCCCGCACCAGGAGCCCTAGGGCGCGAGGCACAAGCGGGTGTGGGGGGGACCCGGACTCCTGGGGTCTCCCGGGCTGAGAGGGGGGAGGGAGGTGCACGCACGGATACGCACCTAAGAAGAAGTAGCCGCCAGGGGCCCCAAGCACCAGCTCTCCAGTCTGAAAGGGAAGCCCCGGGAGATGAGAGGGGGCCCTGCTGGGGAGCCGTCCCCGAGCCGCTCAGGCTTGCTACTTGCCTCAGTGACCACGGAGCTGAAGCCCACCTCGCAGTAGCGCCTGTCTTCCCCTGGAGGAGGCAGAGACGAGGCTCAGCGAGGAGGCGGACCCAGGCGGGTGCGCTGAGCTCGGGGCCAGGCAGGCGGCGGAGTGCCGTGGGGCGGGGTCGTAGGGGTCACATAGGGGCGTGGCTTAGATCAGCCCCGGGACGGGGAAGGCCTGGGTGGGGTCGCCGAGCGGCTTACTGAAGCAGGAACGGGGGCGGGGGTGGGGAGAGGGGTTTGCAGATTAAGGGCGGGGCTAGTGTCCGCGTGTGGGCGGGGCCAAAAGGAGATGGGCGCTTACAGAATTTATTTGTCCTGTAAACCGCGCTCATAGTGTTGGCCCGACAGGGCGAGTACTCCGCGACGCCGCCGCCCTGGTGCTGAACCACGAAGCAGCCACCTACCGAAGTCTTCTCAGCCTCCGAGCTGTTTTCTAGGACGTTCCAGTGCTGCCAGGGGGCGCAGGCCTGGGGCAGGGCCACGGGAGTGTGGGGAAGGGGCGAGACTTGGGTTCCCACCCCCTCAATATGTCCTTGATTCCCCCGACGCCGCTCCCAGTGCCCCCTCCCGCGGCTCCCACCACAATGTGGTCTCTCCAGCTGACGACCGACGCCCCCAGTCCTTGCTGAGCCTTGAAAGTTTGGAAAGTTTGGGAGGTTGTTTTCACGGTCTCATCATCTGGAGGGCGCAAGAAAGGGTGGGGCGCTGAAGCCCGGCTGCCCACCTCCTCCTAGCCCCTCCCTTTCCCTCCTTGCGTGGGACTCACTGAGGTTGAAGGGCAGCGAGGTGCACTGGCCTTCATCGGCCCTCCAGGGGCACAGGAACACCCCGCCTGTCTCCTCCTGGCTGCGGCCCAGGGTCCGCGGGGCACCCACCACGATGGCCACGCTGCGTAGGAAAGCCACATGAACGCGGGGCGGATTCTGGGGGACCCCATGCCCCGGTGCCTGCGCTGGGAGCACTACCCGAACGGGCTGTGTGCCGTGGGGGGCACTGGATCATCTTTCCTAGAAGAGACCTCACAGATCATGAGGCCACCGTTTTCACTTTATGGCCCATGAAGCTGACTCCCTGTGAGGGTAAATCACATGCCCCAAGTAACCCAACGAGTTAAGGGGAAAGCTGGGGCTATAACCATTTGGTTTGATTTGAATACCATGGGTTTGATATCCTTGCTGTAAAACACCTCTTAAGCTTTGTACCCATCTTCACTCCCCATTCCCCTGCCCCCTCCCAAAAGCTGGAAGGGGGAAAATCCCTGGAATGTTAGATTGTTAAATACTTTCTTGAGAGCTATTTTTAATGAATAATTAGGGAAGCTAACGGGCACCTCTAAAGTAGGGAATGGGGTGCTGATATTGCTGAGGACCTTAGTAGATCTAGGTTCAAATCACAGCTCTGCCATATGTAAATTGATAATACCAACCGCTCAATGTTGTCAGGATAAGTAGATGAACTAAATGAATGAGGGACATAAGCATGGTGCCAGGCAAATTACTCCTAACAAATGCTTGAAAAATGCTATCATCTATCTATCAACTATATCTATCTATATATAATCATCTATATTTAGCATGAGGATGTTAAGTAGTTCTCACAAGACCAATATCTGTGAAAAGGAGGTGAAAAAAGCAAGAGTGGGCAGAGGAAGGAGCTGAGTTGAGATTCAGGCCATGGGCCAAACACACACTCTTGCAGCTCTGAAGCTAGAAGGACCCTTCAGGACTTTCCAGAGATGAAGTGAGAGGGTCGGATCCTTACACCTGTCTCCTCCCTCCACACTTCTTATTGATCAGTCATTACTTGTAGGTCATATTGGGAAGGGAACTTGACTTTGGGCGAGGTAGATCTTTTCAACGGAAGAAATTCCCCAAGGGGCTGAAACTTGAATGCTATCTGCCATTGCCATTCTCCAAAGCTGGATGCCACAGTGCCCACCACAATAAGTTAACTAGCTCAGGGCAGTTAATGTGAGGAGGAGGCAGGACTCTAATCTTGGCAGTCTGATTTCATGGCCTGATTAACCCCAACAACTAACACTCTATTTCTTCTTTTTCAAATATCTATAATTTTGATGGAAATGGGGAAATGGAATAGAAAAGCAAGGTGGGGGTAGGGAGACAATTTTACAGTTTTACAAGTCAATTTAAGACATGAGCTCCTCTCTGTATTTTGATGGGAAGAGAGTGGAATGGTCATACGACTGACCCTTGGGTGAAAAAAAAATAAGGTATTAATTTTTGTTTTTCCTCACTGGTGCCCCTCCCTCACACCCTTGTCTGAGCTGGTCCCTCCCCAGTATTCCTGACAAGAACACAAATAGACCCCACAAGTCACATTACTCAACCTCTGTCACAGATAGGGAACTCTGAGGGCCACAGAAGCACCGATGCTTGGGAATCCTTCTCTTTCCCAACACTGAAAATACCCCCAGGGCTCACCTCTTATGGCTGTCCTTGTAGAAGTCCAACGAAAACCCAAAGTGGCTGCCATTGGGACCTGTGTAGAAGGTGAGCCGCACTGGGTCCAGGTTCAAGGCCCAGGCTGGAGGGGCAGCGCCAGGTCCCAAGAGCAGCTGCATCCACTCCAGAACCCAGAGGGCATGAAGTGGACACAAAGCTCTGGCCATCTTCCTTCTCCCACAACCTCCTAGGCAGGAATGGGCTAACTCCTTCCTTTTCCTTTCAGTTTCCACCACAGGAAGTCTTTTCTTATCAAATTGGAACCCATTTGCTGAGCAGTAGAAAGAGCAAAAGGCTATAGGACCTGGACCCATTGGGTTTCTAGGATTGCCAGGAAGGGGGTGGATGCTGATGTTTAAAAGCCATGACTCCTCCTTTTTCCTGAGAGTAGTTTATCACCAAGTCCTGTTGGTTCTGCATCTCAACCATATCTCTTGAATCTTCACCCCATTTACACAACCACCATGCTAGTCTAAGCCACCATCACTTTCTGCTTAGGATAGTGCAATCATGAATTGGTCTGTACACCACTCTAGCCCATAGTTCTATGGATCTTCCTCCCCACACACGATGTATGCTACTTGTGGCACACTGTGACTTGGTCAGAGGTTGGGGGAAGGAGCAAGGAAGCTGCTACCTCCTGATAAGACCTGGACTGCTGTATCATTTTGAATAAGGCATCTATCCACTTCCTCCTTCCAGGGTCTTGGGCAGCTTCAGTCAGTCATACTGGTGCTACACCACCCTCACTCTTCCTCTATCTGGGGCCAAGTCTTAATGGGGTCACAGCAGTGCAGCCAGGGCTGGGGAAGTGGTGTTGAATGGATCTTAGTTGAAAGGGAAAGGAGATAGGAATAAAGTGGTCAGTCCAGGGTATTCTGGCTCACAGGTACCAGCTGTTCAGTTGAAGGCAGGCCCTCCCTCTTTCTTGGGTGACAGAGCTCTTACCCAGACATCAAGACTTGATTCTAGTAGGGTCATTGCCAAGGGGAAGCCTCCTCTAACTCTTCAGGCTGGCACCTGGGGTTAACACATTGTTTAGTCATAATTTGTTCACTGGATTGTATCCATGAATCCCTGGAGAGCAAGCTTCCTTTCTACAGCCCCAGGGGCTAACCAAAAGCCCAACATGTTATAGGTACTGCTGACTGAATGAAAGCATCCAGTGAGGGTGGAAAATGCAAACACAGGGTCTCATGGTGCAAAGGAATAGTTTTGATCAAAAAGGCAAGGTCATTTTCTATGGATGAGAGGAAGAGGGGTGTCAAGTCTGACACTGTGTCTAAAACAGCAGGTTCTCAGGAAGGAAATTAAAGATCTGCTCAGGGCACAGGAACATAGCCACATCCTCCTTTGCTCTGTATTTTCTGATCAAGCTTAACCACCATCTTATCCTGTCCAAACCCTATGCCATCCTAGTATCCCTTCAGCTCTTCCCTTCGCCTAACTCATCTCCTCAGCACACAGCTCAAAACCCTAACCCTCACTAGGTTAGAAGCTCCTTGAACTTTAGGTCTGGGCCTTCTTCACTGCTTATTTCCAAGCGCCAGTCTCATGGTGGAATGTAATACATCTATTAGGATGAATACTTAACTGAGTTTTATACTTACCTCCCACCTTCCCACTGTCCTCAGCAGAGTGGTAATTACTGGTGTCTACTGTGTACTCCAATATTAAATCACATTTCACTTAAGTTTTTATTAAGTACTTATTCTGTTCAAGGCACTGAGTGATAAGAGATACAAAGATCCCTTATCGAGAATCCTTAATACGCAGTCCAGAGGGAGTTAAAACATGCACACACAAAACTATAGCACAGGGATATAAAAACATGCCTTGAAAAGGTTAAAAATTTTGTCTAGACAAAATCACCTATATTATTTGCTTATCATAACCCATAAAAGTAGGTACTATTAAGCCCATTTTATAAACAACAAAACTGTTAAAGTTTTAGGTAAATCGCCCAAATTTACATAACCAATGAGAGGCAAACTAGGATTCAAACATGTTTGTGCTTGAATTCATGTCCTTAACCATTACACTACGTTGCCTTTGTCAGAGAATGAAGGGGTTTTTAGGCACAGAAATAACATTAACAAAGAGAGCAGTAGAACATGGAAGTCAGTTATAGACAAGGGCAAGTGGTTGACTTAGCATAGGGTGTTTAAAAGGGGAGGACTGGGGTCAAATAACTAGCGGTCCTTAAATACCTTCTAAAGGAATCAACTTCAATCAGTAGGAAATAGAGTATCAGAAAGATTTTTTAAGTCAGAAAATTAGAGAGACATTAATTGTGCCCCATTGGATGATTACATTGGTTGCCTGTGCAAAGACTGGAAAAGGCAGGATTCAGTGGGAGATCAGATATATAGCAACTACATCCCTCTCCGTTAATTAAAGATGATGACGCCTGAACCAGGGTGATGGTACTGATGGCAAAAACAAGAGAGACAGCAGAGGTTACACAATCAGTAACTGGACTTGGTGGGGAGGCCGCAGTGTCAAAAGTAATTAAAAACTTTTGATGCCTAATTGGCTGGTAGGACAGTTGCACCTGTAACCAAAATTGCAAGCAGGTGGAGGATAAGATTTGGGAAGGGAGAAGAGTTTGGTATTCAGTAGACTATTCCTTTGGGTGTTCCTTTGGGGTTAGAGCTGGGTCGATTTCCATTCTGAAATAGTAGGAAGAGGCACGCTGACACATTGCTCCCACTGTCCCATCCTATCAGCTGCCTGAGTGCCAGAATCTCTCAATTTCAAAGTTCTGTTAAGGCTTCATTAACAATTACTGAACTTCTACTATGGGCCTGGCACTCAGCTAGGTGATGTGGCTGTAGAGAAAAAACTCTTATCCTTGTTTTACCTTCTAAATCCTGATGCATAATCCTCAATGGCATTTTACTTTGCTCATTATCTTTCTTGAACATATAATCGAAATGTTTGCTGTGTTCAATTCTAGGTAAAACACTCTAAGGGAGTAAGAAAAAAAATAAGTATAAGAATCAGTCCGTCCTCTTGGAACTTAAAATTTTACCGACAAAATGAGCTGCAATCAGATTCTGAAAAGCCAGTGAATTTACAGGGGACAAGGAGGAATTCAAATCCTAGTCGGGCATAGCAGCCAGGAAATGCTGCAAAAATTCAGATATGAATTGATAGGGGGAGGTAGTGTCAGTGGTAAGAATGGAGATGGTTGACAAGGCCTGGATTACTCATCGATGGTAGAGAAGAGGGAGCACCATCCATGTGGCAAGCCCAGGTGGCTGAGGCAGGTAGAATTGGAGTCAGGCAGCTGCACACACCTTCACATAGCGTACTCTTTACAGGCTGGTCTGCTCACTGCTAACCTTGACAGCTTAGAAAATAAAATTACTTTTCACTAAATATCCTTTCTTTCCGGGCAGAGATTTTAGGAAAATAGGCAGATCTGAGCATCCAACCCAAGGTTCAAGTTGAATAGCTTCTCTACAGTTGAGAGAACATAGCTATATAAGTAGGAAAAAAATGGACATTGTACTACTCCTTCCCGAAAGGCTGAAACTACAAACCTATAGCTTTGGATGCTAAACTTTTTTTTGATAGAGGTCAGTAAAGATTATCAGCTCAGTAAAGATTAGGGCATATTTCCTCTTACCAGGCAGTGCTTGAGTACTGTAGTGGCATTAAAGGGTTGAGGAGACTAATTCAAGACTGCTTCTGGTACACAGAACTACACGTGGAGGGCAAAGGCCAAGCAGATGACTCTTGTCATCTCGTTACCCTCAAGTTCATACAAAATCCTCAAAATCAAAGCCAGAAAATCCAAACCTATTTAGTGAACACCTAAAGATTACACACCATACATGCTACTACACACGGATTACATATCTAAAATGAGGTAAAGAGTAGAAACAGAAGCAAACTCTGATGGGAAATAGTGGAAAGGAGGTGCATATTCCAAGATATCTACTACCTAAAAGTGAGAAACTCCACTATTATCTCCTCCCACGCGATCATCTTTCCCCTCCACTTGGGTAGGCTGAGCTCTGAGAAGCACAATTCCAAGCATCATAACCAGTTGGTTTACCAGTATCTGTTCCTTGATCACTTCGAACAAGATGTTACCTGTAACCCATAACTCCATCCCTTCCCAACTTGAGTGGATGGGGCAACAATCACAACAGACTCTGTTTCCACAAATCATTGGTTTATTAGAAAGCTCCTTTCCCTAATTTTACAGCATATATATCTCTATCATATGTGATAAAGTTAAATACAATCTGTTATGCTTGTAAGGAAGGATAGGTTATTTTTTCTTTTGTTTTAAAATCACTATTCTGGAAGTTAAAGAAAACTGCCCCAAGGAAGGTAAAGGCAGCCAGAATATGGCTCAATCTACAAGCTAATGGGAAGCAGCACAAAAATGTTAATACTGTATTATTTAAATATTTACATGGGCTGAAAGCAAAGAAAAATGAGTCCCTTCACTTCAGATTTCATTTTTCCAGTGCTAGTTATCGAAAAAGTGATGCTTCTGAATCACACGAAGAGAGCAGGTAGGAGGCTCAGTCAAGAGCCTTATTTGTTCACCACTTGCTTCTCATAAACTCTTTATTTATTTATTTATTTATTTATGAATTTGAGAAGAAAGGTGAACACAGAGCCTTGGCCCAGGTAAACAGGGTTTATTTTTCCTGTCAGGTGACCACTCAACCAATTCTAGCCAAAGGAAAATGTAGGAAAATGCCAAAACAGGGAACTGCTAACTACAGCAAAGACGGTGAGACCTGCAATATAAACACCTTTGGGTTAGTGTGTTAACTAGGTCTGAGACCCCAGGTGAAAGGCAAGAAGAGGAAGAGAGGGAATTGAGGTGGTACTTCCTCCGGTAGATGTCATGGTTTCGCAAGAGAGAAAAAAGAAATCTTTACTGCTTAAACTACGCTGTGCAGAAGGCATAGAAACTATGATGCAAAAGAATTTGCAGTATCTATAAATGTGCTCACCTCCCAACAAAAAGAGGAAGAAAATTGTCCCAACTCTATCATCTCCAGCATAATTCTATTTCAGTTTCTAGCCAACCCAAAAGGCACATTAAAAAAAAAATTTGTCAGAGGGGGTTAAATAGTAGGAAGGCAAATGGACTGCCTGGAACAAGGCACCCAGGAAACCCCCAGACAATCACGCTGAATCTCACTGCTTTCAGAGAAGAAAGCTCTTGAACCTCCCTCCTCCTCCGCAGGGTCCACCTGTTTCTCTGTATGAAACAGCAAAGCACGAGGGAGACTGTCATAACTGAGTATCCCTCAGACACCCCCAGCTGACTGCTGGCCGTCAGTTCAAAAATCCCAGTGCTGGGGGCGCCACTTACTGGAAATTACTGAACATTCTGTCCTAGCAAAAATGTTAAACAATGTTCTTTTAACATTTTTATAGTTCATAACTTCAAAAAATACATGAGCTTGATAAAATATACATGCTTAGTCATTTTTGCATCTAGCAGAAAACAAATAACTTTATTTTTTTTTGCTTTCATTTTATAACCTTTAGTTTCTTAATTCAACTAGGGCAAACATATTTACACAAAGCCACCAGAACAAGGATCACTTAAAGAGCTGGATGTAAAAAATATTATTGCAGTATACTACAAACATGGAATCTTTTTTTATATGAGCTACAAAAAGCAGCATTTATGTTTAGAGTTCAGTGCAATTTTTTTTACATTAAAAAAATCCTATAAATTAAGAAGGAAACTTCAACATGACAGAAGAAAATACACCCTTCAGACATACAGGCTCCTCTCTGGGGAAGCACATGTGCGACTCTATGTGCCACATAGCTTCTAATCACGATAGGACCTTCTTTTTGGGGATGTGAAGATGTCTCTTTTGTGATGAGGGACACAAGGACAGCAGTGCCAAACATGTGGCTCTGCTTGGGAAGTGGATTGAATAACAGCCTGAGTAGCATCTGAATCTAGGTCAGACTCCCTTTTCTACCTCACCCGGGATAATATAAGGTCACCAAGGGATGGTCCGAGATATAGGGAAGGCAGGACCAGATGGGCAACCCATCAGCCAGAGAGGAGGAAAATGTTTTAAAATTTATAGAACGGGAAGAGCAGAGGTTAAAAAGTAGAGTGAGGTGGAGAGTCTCTAAATTTGACAGTTTGGAGATGTTGCCGCAGAGGGGTGGGTAGCACTTATTGGTGTTCCCTAGCTTACAAATACAGGAGGAAAAGGGGGCGAAAATCCCTGATAGTGAATCCAGAGCAAACTTCAAATCTAAAACCACCCCTGCAAGCCAAAACTCAATTCTTTGGCTGTCAGATACTGTCCATCCCAGCTTCTACTTGCTGGTATTAATGGCTCAACACCTCCAAGGGAAGACTTACGGGTCATCTTCCCTGGCCCCACCCAGGATCCCATACCCCAGCTCATGTACCATGGCTGGGGGGGTGCTGCAGGTCTTGACCTGAGAAGATGGGGTGAAGTAGTGGGTGAAGGTGGAGGGCAGTGGCAGCTGCTGCAGCAGGCCGTGGTGCAAGCAGGGTAGGGTAGAGGGCGGCATGTGGGACAGGGTGGAAGGTGAAGGGCCCGGGATGAATGGCTGAGGCAGGAATGATATGGATGGGATGACTAGTGAGAAAGGTGGCAGGGTGGCCAGGGATGATTGAGTGAGTGAGGTGGGACAAGGAAATGGGGGTCAGGTGGGGCTGGGGAATATGATGTACTTGGGCAAGTGGCTGGGGATGAGGGTGGGGGTGAATGCCAATGGCAGCAGCAGCTGCTGCAGCATGATGCTGTAAGATGGCATGCTGAACAGTTGTGATGGAAGTGGCAGAGGCTGTGGCCGGCTGCTGAATGTGGATGGGCTGCAGGGCTGGCGTGGCTGGGGCCAGGGCAGCTGAGGCTGGAAAGGCCTTTACTTGCTTAGCCAGCAGCTGCTGCTGGATGTGTTGCTGTGCAGCCTGCTGGAGCTTACTGTACTTCTCCATCTCCTCGGGGGTGAAGGTGATGGGCTGGCTCTCCAGCGGGGCCAGGGAAGCATCCTCGGCCCCATCAGCTGACTCAATACTAGGCTCCCCACTGGGAGGTGCATAACTGGAGAAGTGCTCAAGGTCTGGCACTATAGGCAGCAAGCTGGATTCCACAGGGACTGGCTGACTACCACTACCCAAAGACTCTAGGGTGTCCCCATCGCTGGGGTCAGGGAGGTAGTTATGGGAGATGGCTGGGTCCCCAGAATAACCATCTGAGTGTACTGGGGTGCCTAGTGGAGCCACAGGGTGATCAGCAGTAGTTTCTTCGGGCTTTGGCTCTTCTGGGGGTGGGTCTGATAAAGGGCCAGCTGTTTCCTCTGAGGGGTACTGATGTCCAAATAGGGCATCAGTATTCCCTGGAGGCCCTTCTTCTGTCTCTGACTGCTCTTGCTCTTCTCCCCTTTCCAAACCAGACTCTTCACATTTCTTGGTGTTGGGCTTTCGGGTAGCTGGGAGCTTCCCTATCAGTGGAAGAACAGGCTTATTGCCAAGGGATGGGGGAAGCTTGGGCCCGAAATAACCTTGTGGGGGGTCCTTAAGTTTGAGACCAGCTTTATTAGGGGTGGCCAGCACCTCCTCACTCATACTAAGTTTCCTCTCCACTTTCTTTGACTGGATCTTCTCCAGAAGCAGTTTGGCAGTGAGGGAGTTCTTGTCTTCAGGGCTGCAATCACCTTCTGACCCCCTTCCTGTGCCAACGTTGCTGTTCTGGGAGGGTGGGCCTGTCCCTTTCCCATCATCTCCTCTGCCATCTTCTTTTTTCCCAGGACCTTCTCCCCGGCCTGATCGGAAATAGTGGGGAGACTGGGAGCGGTAGATTTTAGAGCGAATGAAGTCTCGACGACCAGAACGCCTCTCCTCAGGGCTCTCGTGACCCCATGATCCCTTCCTGGAGCCTGATCTTTGGGAAGGGCTTCTGGTGCTGCGGCTGCGGTCCCGGCTATAGCTCCGGCTCCGCTGCCAGCTGTGGGCTGTGGTGCTGCGGCTTCTCCGTTTGCTCCGGCTGCGACTACAACTACTGCTGCGGCTGCGGCCCCGGGATCTTGAGCGCTCTCTGGTATGACTCCGAGACCGGCTTCGGGACTGGCTACAACTGAGGCTGTAGTCATCATCGGAAGATGAGTATTTGTGTCGTTTGGACCGGTGCTTGGAGCTGGCGTAGTCTGAGTCGTCAGAGTCATGGGAGCGCTTGGAGTGCCTTCGTGATCGGTCACTATAGTCACTATAGCTGTCATCAGAGTAACTGCGCTGTCTACTATAGCAGCTCTGGTCTGAAGAAGCATCTGAGCTACTTGAGTAAGAACGTCTGGAGGAACGATGTGAGGAATGGTGCCGGCCGGACCGTGATCGACTATGGGAATGCTCACTGCCTGAGTCCTCCTCCTCTTCCTCCTCCTCCTCACTGTACTGGGATGGAGACTTCTGGTGCAGCCGATGTGATGGAACATCATCACTATCCTCATCTCCACTACTTGGTTGACTCCGATGGCTGGACCGGCTGTTCCGTTTGGTGCTAGCTCTTCGCTGGCAGGATGAAGCTGGAGGTTCGCCTTTATGTTTCCTCCCACCATGATCTTGGGAGCTGCCTCCTCCACCTCCACCTTCATCCTTCTTGCCACTGCTCCCTTCTTCAGCTGGGAGGGCTCTCCGCTGGGAATCATCTTGAGCTCGCCGCCTTCTTCTTGGTGGTGCAGGGCTACCACTCCCAGGAGGTTCTGGTTTGGGTCCCCGTTCAGAATCTGCTGGGGCTGATGACTTGTTCTTCTTTCGTTTTCGTTTTTTGCGCTTCTTAGATTTTTCCCCAGACTCTACTTTAGAGCTCTTCTCCTCTGGGTCAGCCTTGTGTTTCCGTTTGTGTTTGCTAGATTTTTTGTGCTTCTTTTTCTTTTTGTGTCGGTGGGACTTCCCAGATCGTTCTTTTTTGCTAGGAAGGCTTCTCCCTGTATCTTCTGTCTCTGACCCATGGCTGCCCCCAGGCTCCTGCTTGTTCAGGCAGCTAAAGACGGACCCTGAAGCAGATGTATCCACTCTGCTTCCTGAGGAATGTTCTATGTTCTCTCCTTCTTTGCTTTTATGTGGCTCTCCAGGATCAAGGCCTTGGAGGTGGTCCTTTGAGGAGCCTCCTATGTCCTTTGGTTTTTCTGTCCCTTTAGCTCTGGCATCTTTGTTCCTTGAAAGTTTAAAGTCAAAGTATAATGGGTTACAACTATATGAAATGGAGGGTTCTGCCTTGGTGAAAATTAATAGTTCTGATGGCCACTGGAGGGCAGTGCTTTCATCTTTGCTCAAAACTGGAAAGAAGGGACCAGTAGGATGTTTGGGTCCCTCCTGGCTTTCTTTCCCTGCTGGGGTGGTTTGAGAGGTTTCTTTAGAAGGGTTAGACTCACATATTTGGATCTCTGAAGGCTTCTCATTCTGACTCTCTAAATTCTGCTCACTTACATCCCCTTCTGAGGGCTTCGTTTCAGCTTTCCTTCCAGGTTCTGAGGGTTCAGCCATACTGGTCTCTGTCTGCTGGTTGGAGACTTCACTGACTGCTTTTTCTGCTCCTTGGCTTGCTGTCACCCTGAAGCAGGCTTTAGGCTTAGGAGAACTGCTTTTTTTGCTTTCTAGGGTATTCTTTGGGTGTGTACTATTATCACCTTCCATTTGTTCACTGGCTCTCATAAAGAGTAGGAAGGGAAAATTAGGTTTTACTTTGCAGTGTGCTGGGGGGATGTAATGATAATACTCTGGCTCTATCGCCCCAGTTCCTTCTTCTCGTTTCATTCTTTTTAACTTAGATAATGTTGAGGCAAGGGACCCTCCATCCTGAGGGTCTTCATCTTCTTTTTTACCATCGAGATTACTGCTATTGTCAGTGTCTCCCACCTTCTGAAGTCCTTGGTCAGACCCCTTCTCATCAGCTTTTGTTCCATCTTCAGAGGTTCCTTCCTCTGCATGGTCCTTGAAAACTGACGCTATTGATTCAAGTTTGACAGGAGCCTTCTTGGCAAAGGAAAATGATACTCCCAATTTTTGCAATGGGGTCCCCAGATTATTCTTAATGCCAAAGCTGACGCCTTGGGAGACTAACCCAGGAGCCTGTGCCAGTCCAGTGGTATTAGTGATTTGTACTGCAGTGAAAGGGCCTCCTTTATCTGTGGAGAATTCAGATCCCAGACCACAAGTGGCACCAGCACTTGTGCCACTGTTTGTAGCTGATTCGTCTTTATCATCATCTCCTCCACCTTCTTCATCTACAGCCACTGTGGTTGGTCTGAACATAGGACCACTTCCAGGTGCACTACACGATGGTTTAGAAAATGAAAAACAAAACAAAAAAGAGGTTTAGGGATATATTTCATACTTCTTATAAGATACTTAACTAGAGTCCTACCATCCTTTAACAGGTAGGTTTGAAAGACACTGAGTGCTGGTCATTCCTAGCCTTGTGCTAAACAAGAGAACTCCCACAGTGAGGGAAAGTCTCATACTGTTAATCCACCAGGCTACACTTCCAAAACTAGATAGTTACTGCGGTTTTTTCCTACTGTGTCTAAATTTCAATTATTTTATCATTATTATCTGGTACAGTCTACCTGTCCTGTATCTATTCTCATTTCTTATTGTATCAGTCTATTCATAAGCATGGTATCAAATGTATGATGGAATCTACTCACAACGTTTGTACTGTATTCAATTTAAAAAACCCTTAACTCCTTTTCAAATTTCATTTTTTAAAAAGATGCATATTCTCTGAGTTAAAAACAGTCAGAAACCTCAACAGTGCTACTTTATGGCAGTCTGTGGTTAGTATGTCTATGTTAGAAACTAAAAGTCTGTGCCTAGCTCCTGGGCACCACGACCAAGCATTTGCTTTGGTTTTGTGATATTTTCTGGCCACCATTCCATACAATGATTCTACCAAGGATCTTCTCAGCTTTGAAAGCAGGGACACTGAGGAGCCTGAAAGCCAGTGTTTAAAACTTCTGTTATGTCTGAAACTATTACAGTGTGTAGACTATAAAAGTATCTCTCAAGCCAAAGTGAAGAACTGAAGAGAAGTACACATATTTGGATGAGGTCCTCATTATATCATTTATATATACCAGCTGTCCTAAACTCAGGGACTAAATATATTTGGATAATATAATATCCCCATGCTATCTGAATTGTTGCTATTGGAAGATGGCAACTCAACAGATATTGATAGGAAGAGATACACTGTATCACAAAACCTACCACACAGCAAAGAAATCCTGGACTTGAATAAAAAGGGGATTGATTTTGATCTTTTGCTTAGTCTTTGCCATGTTACTTCAATAATATTTACTAAGGGGTCATGAATTACTCCTAGGACAATGCAATACATGATGATGAATCAAAACCTTTCATTCTCTCAAGAGATTATTTGGTCATCTTTTAGTTGTTTATAAAACGAGAACTAAAAGTCACCTCTGAAGAAAAACATGTATTACAATAGGCCTAGAACTAGTAAGTGGTCTGGTATACATTTTAAGGACATACCCTTGAAACATGCCCAAGAGGAATATATTTACTACATAAAGAGCTGCCAATATTAGTGTTCATAGGTTAATTCTGTTTCCAGACTTATGTGACATGTGTTCTCGCCCCTCTTCCTCTCCCTCCAAAACACACAAAAATAATAGATCCAGAGACAAAAATAAATGTAGTTAAGTTCCACAAGTTTCTCTTTTAACTATAACCAGGTCCTTCCTTTGGTCCTGGCCAGCCATTAAAAACAAACATGGAGGCCTAGTCATTCCGATTGGGGCATATACCTCATAAACCCTCAGATGCTTAAAGAAGAGGTTCCCAGAGTCTGATTGCTTGGAAATTCAGCCCTAGGTACTTTTCACCTAAAGGAAAATACCAGCCCAAATTATTAATCAATCAATAAGAACCATGAAGGAACGAACATTGAACAGAACACTCAAGAAGGCAGGAAACTTAGAACTCCCTAGGTTTTAGAGTGCTTAGTACTAGCTGTATAGTACTTAAAAGGCACTTACAATACTCGAATCTGCGCTCCATTACTTTTTAATTATAAAACAGAATGTTGTAATATATGTGCTTTTCTACAAAAGAAGAATGTTGGAGAATGAAAACAATAATAGCTGTGTAATTTATTGAACATCTTCTATGTGCTAGGCACTCCTACAGCTCTTGATGTAATAACTTAATTATTCCTCATAGTAACTATAAGTAGACTCTTATTATCATCTCCATCTTACAGATAAGGAAATTGAGGCACAGCTTAGATAATTTAAGGTCTCATAGACTATAGTATATGGCCTCAGAAGAGCATATTCTTAATCAGTATATTATACTGTAAGCATAGATATGCTTTTAGGTTGAAAAAACGATCTATTAAAAATTTAAGGTTTGGGATGGCCCCATAGTGTAGTTAGGTTAGCACATCTGCTTTACACACAGAAGGTCCTGGGTTCACACCCCAGGTGGAGCTACAGACCATACCCCAGGTGCACTAGGTCTCCCGAGTGTGCCAAGCCCCAGGTGCAAGCCGCGAGTATGTGGGAGAAGACGCCCCTGCCTTCAGAGATCCAGTTCTTAAGGAGAAAGGGCAACATCCATAGGTCAGGAGTGGAAGTGTGTGTGTGTGTGTGGCGGGGGGGGGGATTAAAGAAGGGGAAAAAAATTAAGGATTATAATCCTCAAATCTCAATTTAAATATTAAATTATACTCTTAAATCTATATCTTAAATCTTAAGAATTATAATTATCTATAAAACCTTCTTAGAGAAAATATCCTTACCATTCAGCTTGTTTTCTTTGCTCTGCCAACTCATGGAGCCTTCGAAGGGCTTTTTCCTGTTTCTTCTCATCCTTTCGGGATCTTGAAGAAACATTTCGGGCAAACTCTCTCTGCTTGAGATCTTTCAATCTCTGAGGTAACAAAAGAAAGGAACAGAGGGTGGGTGATTTAGAATAACTTGGGGATCCTGAAAGCAAGGCCTTTAAAATTTATCCTCAATCAATGGTTATAGTGCTAGTATAGAATACACTGTTATACTCTCTTGTGATAACTGAAAACACAATAGCTGCTTACTTTGGGTAAAACGCTTGTAGTATCTGCATTTCTAATTAGGATGGCATACTATTTGCTATACTGGGTAAACTTAAATGATGTCAGAAAAAAAACAAGCAAATTTTACAACACTAGGAGGAAAGAAAAGGGACTATTTAATCACCTGCTCCTCCAGGATGCAAAACTAGACAAATAGAACATGAGATAAACTGTAATAACACAAGCCAAAGAGAACAGAAAGGGGTTAAGCTAGTACAGAAAATTACCCAGGTTTAAGATCTTAAAAAGCAATGTACAGCTTACATGGGGAGGTTATTTTGAGTCAGAACAAATAGAAAGTATACTTTTATTTCACCATAAAAAGGTGCTATTATTTCTTTTCAGGACGAACAGTTTTCCTGTAACTATCAAACAAACCGTCTTCCAATGCTAGCATGTTCAGAGCTCACCAGTCTGACCTCTTTTCGCCTGGTCAGTCTGCTGAAATTATAGAGTGACATGTATAGCTTTTCATTGCTTCATGGCCCTGAGATGAACATCCATGGGATGAAGAAGGAGAATAAAGGTAAGTCAAGGATTTATTACTTAAAATACTGATAAAAGAATGGGTCTTTTATTCTCAGCAGTTACTATATAATTTTCCTTAAAACAAAAGAACAATAATCAAAAAAGAACAGTGCTATGACACACTGGTGACAGAGTGACAGAGTCCAGACATAACTGCAATGAAGACAGAACTAAAATTATTTTCAACACACTAGATAATATAAAAAACAAACCAAACAAAACACGTATATTAGCCTATGCTTTTACAACAGCATTGGGAAAAAGAATTTGACCCAATATAAAGTGGACATTGCTTTGTGAAAAGGCATGAAGTTCAACAGACACAGGAATTTGCTTATTTAGTATTTATGAAATGTGTTTTGAATATTTTTGAATTGGGAAGGGAAAAGGGTGGCAAGACACACACAGAATAAAGATATACAGCTAAAGACACTAGTAGAAAAACTCACTCTTGTGATCTGGGCTCCCAAATTAGAAGGATTTGCTTTCAATACATCAGCTGAAAATGTCACATCACAAAGAAAAAAAGTAAAAAATAAAACAAGAGTGGAAGAGAAAAAAAAAAAATAAAGCAAGCATTACTACACAAGCTCTCTAAGTGTATCTGCAAACTATTATACTGAACAATCAGGGACAAAGCCATCAACTCTAAAAGGGTTGGGGAGAAGGGAAGTGCCTCTACAACACACATATGTGTACATACACATAGACTGACAGAGTAATAATCCCTCCTAAATAAATGCAACTATGCATTTTTCAAGGAAAAATGGTTATAGAACTTTAGGAAAGACAGAACACTATTGTCTAAAAGTAGTTAGTCTTATTTTCATTTACCTTTATTTTGCCAACAGCTGGCAAAATTGTTTTATTGAGGTTGGCTGCCCAGAATTACAATTTTTATAATAAAAACCACTTCAAGATGGAGGATCAACCATTTAAACAAATATGAATTCAAATTTCCTCCTTCTGAAGAGAATGGGGCAGAGAGAAAAAACCTGTCAGGACTATTATATGATTACCGTAGGCCACAAACCTAGTTTTTTTTCCCCTGACCCCGAACACTTAATATGCCATCTAGATTTAAGTAGAATGTTTTTCATATCTACTGTCTTCTCTCCAGCAATTCTATAAACCTGAAAAATCTTTCTGTGCCGTTATTTCCTTCCCTCTTACAAATATTTCATCACTTTTATGAATTATTTCCCAAATTAGTGAACATTATGTAAAATAATATGCATTTTATTAAAGTTCTGAGTCTCAAGGATAAGTAAGACAGTTTAGGCTTTCCAATCATTCAGCAGCCACCTGGTGTAACCCTGAAGCTGAAGGACTGTGTCCACATTATTCTGAAGACACACTGTCTTAAATTCCTATCACAATATAATTGGAGGTAGGGAGAGAAGAAAATGAGATGTCTATAAAACAAATCCAAATTGCAGTCCCTTCTAAGCAAAGCTATCCTGATACTAGATAGGGTGAACCAAACAGTCATAGCAAACTTTATAGCCAAGTCTGGGGTCTCAGAAGTAGAACTGGAATCCACAGAATTCTAACCTAAACTTCAGATACAGGGCTTGAAGACTGCCTCGAACCGAAAATGTATATTTGAGGTCTCTCTCAGATAAGGACATTCTGATATAAAAATGTATTCCTAACTCCAAATCTCTCCTTTCTACTCAACATCCAACTAAATTCCTCTTACAAAACCTCTACTAATCTCTCATAAAATAGGATTTTTCTTCTTTCGGAATTGTTTTACTAGCATTTTGTCATAGCACTCATTTGGCACCCATCATATCTTGCTCTGACTATACTTATTCCTGTCTTTCAGAAAGGCAGTATATATAGTTTCAGAGTCAGAAAGACTTGGATTCAAATCCATTAAGCAAGGTAGTTTCATCTCTCTAAGCTCTAGTTCCCTCATAAAAACTGGGTTATCTAGCAATAGATTTATAAGATTAAGTGTCAAATCAATTTAAAGCATGTCAAAACTGTTAAACAACCTGCTATGAATGGAGCAAGACTAAGTCTACAAAAAGTTTAAATGGTTTAATAATTTGGCTTAAACATTTAATTGACTTTTCTTCAAGTAAATTTTTATCATTTATAGAAGTTTGATAAGAAACATTTTCATATCTCTCCTAGGAATGTATTCAAGTTATATAACATGGTTTTCCTAGCTATCATTCTCATACAGTGAAGAAGTCTCTTTCTTTAGAGAATTAGTCTAAAAATTTAAGTCCCTTATTTTTGAACAGAATTGGACCAGACGCCAAAAAAGATACTGACCAGACACTTCTTTATACCTTTATACCTTATACCGTTTACCTGTACAAAGGTATAATAAGGCTCTAATTCAGAGTCTAGATTTCCAAAGTTGCCTATTTTATTCCAAAAAGCTACCAAGCCTGGCCATATAAAATTTTCTGTGACCTGTACTTTCACTTTCCTCTTAAATTCTTAAGAAAAACACAACTTTAGATAACTTCTTCAAAGTGAGACTTGACAAGCAACATACCTAACTATTAGAGAAGAGATAGAGCCCATGTAAGGAGATCAAAATTACAGATGTGCCATCAGTCCGAAACTCTTTTCAAAGGCTAAGCAAATTACATACCATACACAAAAATTCATGTTAGACTCCAAAGTGAAACAGAGACTAATCTGAATATAATTAATCATTTAAGCTGATTCCAAAGCCACTATGTCCTTATTTTTGAAAATTATAAAGTATGCTTTCAAAGAGCTAATACATGTCTACTGAATACATATGCTTATTAATAAAAAGTGAAGCCAAATAACACATCTTTAGCTGTATTATTTCTGAATCAAATATTTGATTCAAAAAAAGAGACTGAATCTCATTTAAATGAAAAGGTTTGAAGAATCTGTTTTCCGGAAAATCCAAGAGCATGTTTCCAAAAAAGTACATACTTGTGGTACAGGACACAGGAAAAGGAACATTTCTCACTGATTCTGAATCACATGGTAGCTGGGATTTTCATTAAAGTTCTCAAAAGACCAGCAGCAGGAAGACCTTAACAAATCTTTCAGAGTTTGAAATATCCATCCACATAACTACGGCTCTTGGGGTAAAAACCACTTCAAATATAAATGACATTTCAGATTTTAAAATACAGCTAAATAGTACTGTGTGGGCAGAAAAATGCCTACCCTAGAAACAAATTCCTGCTCCACTGCCCAACTGCAAACAAATTAAATCAGGGAAATGAGAATCTAATATATTTCACCAGGTTTTTAATGTCGGTGATAAATTTGCCCACATCAATAATATGGAGTGTCAACAGCGAGGAGTAGCACTGTATTTCAGCTGGGAAGGACTGAGACAAAGATATTTCTATACAGTTTTCTCTAACAAGATAATAAGGGTGTAATAAAATATTTTTTATCTTTTGGTGCTACTCTTTTCTCTTCCATCAAAACAAATTCTGATGCTAGACCTTTATATTTGTTGAGTATATGACTAATAAATCTGATTACCTTTCTAAAGTACTTTAAATCTATTATCTCAATTTAAAGAATAAAAACCACTGTTCTCCAATGTGAAAAAAATTTCAGGCATCAGAAAGTAGGCAGAGTATTTCCTATGCCACTAAAAATCCCATGTTCTAATATTTGCTAATTCTATAGAGAAAACTTGATTATGTCTCTTTATGGTCAAAAATATTCTATATGGTTTTCACTCACCAGATAGCAACCCCATCCTCCCAGAAAAAATAAGTGAGGCTTAATTTTCCTTTATAATGGTACAATACACACGCCATTGTCTATAGTACAAAAGAGATGCTCAATAAACATTTATCAAACTGGTTTAAAATAAATTGCTGGGAGAGGAAACACACATACTTTTATGTATTATTTGTTGGTTATGAACAGAGATAAGAAAGATTGAGTAAAGAAGTGGTGGATGTATGCACCTCAATCTCTTTTTCTGGCTAAGCACAATCTCTCTCTTCCTCTATGTCCACTCCCTTCCTCTATGTCAACAATCTTGCACACCTAAAATCTACCACCTCTTCTCTCCATTTCCTGCCTCTCTCTCACAATGTAACATCAATGTGGATCTCTTTTCCCAAACTGAAGTAATTGTCCTGTAGTTGTTATGAGGCCAGGTTACCCTGATTAAAGGCTCAGTGTCTGATGTTCTGTGTGAGACCATCCAGGACATCACCATGTGATGAGGGAGGGAAAAAAACTGGGAGAGAACACAGAAGTCTCAGCATTAAAGTGTAGGAAAGGAAGATTATATATAGCTGAATGATTAAGGAAGTCCAACTTACTGGATATTAAATGTAAATTCTTTCTTTTAGCACATGCATATCAGTGAATGATAAAAATGAATTATATTCAGTAGGAGAAAAAACAAACGTTTGGTAACAGAAAAGTAAACATTAATGCTGATTACAGATACAGAAAAAAGGGAAAAAGATAAGTATATATTCTTTTTGGTGAGGGTAGTACTATTAGTCACTTATGACAACTTACCTTTTATGACCAATTACTTTGCAAAGTAATGACTATTAATATCATTTAGTGAATGTCAAATTAATGTCATAAAGTCACTGCAATATTTGCCTTGTTATGTTCAGAAATTTAGCAAAAAGTCTTAAAAGTATAGTAGCATCTTTAATAGTATCAGGTGTGCCTGCTTTAAAGTTTTCTTTCACACACACACAAACCATCACCACCACCAATATTTAAGCTGCTAAGCTGCATCATGGTTTTAAGAATAATTTTACTGAAATGTAATTCATATACCATAAAATTCACCCATTTAGAGTATAAAATTTAGTGTGCTTAGTATATTCTCAGAGTTGTACAACTATTAACAACTATCTAATTTTAGAACATTTCCATCACCTTCAAAAGAAACTCCACACCCATTAAACTTTTCATATAAATAAAATAATGTAACATGGGAGTCTTTTGTAATGGCTTCTTTCACTTAGCTTATTTTCAAGGTTTGTGTGTGGCATATCAGTAAGCCATTCCTTTCTATTGCCGAGTAATATTCCACTGTAGGGACATACTACATTTGTTTATTCATTCCTCAGTTGATGATTATTTGTCCCACACCCCCAATTTTTGGCAATCATGAATAATGCAGCTATAAACAATCTTGTACAAGTTTTGGTGTGAACATGTATTTTCATTTCTACTTGGTATATACTGGTCATATGATAACTCTATTAACATTTTGAGAAAATGCCAAACTGTTTTCCAGAGGAGTTGTACCATTTTACAACCAAGCATTAGCAATGCAGTAGAGTTCTAATTTTTCTATGACCTCTCCAACATCTGTTAATGTGTCTTTTTAATATTAGCCATCCTAGTGGATATAAAATGATATGCAATCATGGTTTTGCAGATAACAAGTCTTAAATATATCTACACAGACCTCCAGGTCATGTTTGGTGGTAAAGATTTGCCCTCTGTGTAAAATTTGAAGGAGCATAATTCAAAAGAGCTGCTTGGGCCCAAAGCAAAATGGAACAGCAGCATCCCATTAGAGCCCTTTTCAGCACTGTCACTCACAAACATCATAATTCCTTAAGTTGCTTTAATTTTTCAAATTACAATAGAATATACAGCCTCATACTAGGACCTCCACCACAGTACATCACTGTGATGAATATAACTGAAAGCAGGTCCTTGAATAACACTGTTTCCTTATAATGTTGATGAGGAAAAAAAAGAAATCAATTCCCAGCAGGGGCCACTGTCTTGTATGGAGTTTACATGTTTTCCTCATGTCTGTATGGGTTTTCTCCCACATCTCATAGATGTGCACATGAGGAAAATAGGTATGTCTAAATTGTACCAGATAGAGTGAGTATGGGTATGGGTGCACCCTGTGATAGAAGGGTGTCCCATCCAGGGTAGGGTCCAGGCTGGCTCCCTGAACTACCAGGATAGAACTGAACGTCAGCAAGTTGGAAAGTAATTATCTTACTTATTTTTATTAATCTTTCTTAAATGTATAGCTCACAATTATTTCAGTGTTTAATATTATAAGTGCTTTGGGTCTTTATTTAGAAGATTGGTGATGTTTCTGTGAACACAAACATGCCATAGGAACTTAACTTGTTTATATCAATTAGCCTATGGTAAAACTGGTTTTATTATACATCGTTTTGCTTAAAGTTGCAGTTTCCAAGAACCTGTTGATGATGTTAAATGAGGACTTATTGTAAGGGGGCAGAACACTGGGTGAAAACTGCAGAACCTATATAAGGCAAAATCATTTTGATTCCAAGTTGGACTGTGTGCCAAGATGAAGAACAAAGTCAGAAATACACAGTAAGAGAATACAGGGTTTACCAGAAACCTTAGCTCCCAAAAGGTCTGTTAGGGTCACCCCTGCTCACAACAGCAGACAGTTTCCTTAAACAAACATGGTGTTTTCCAAGATTAACTGCGTGTTTTGATAGCTGAGCATAAGTCTATTCCCAACAAAAGCAGAGGTAGTGAGTATGTAAGATTTAATAAGTGAAAAGCCTCAAAGCATGCTGTTTTTTGAAGATTGGCCAAAGGATGTCAATTCTCTTACTAAGCAAAATAGTCCCAAAGAATAGTGATACCAAGTTATCACCAAAGCTAAAACTTTCATCTCTCTGCTACAGGTTATTAAAATACAATATTCTCAAGTTTTGAGATGTATTTCTCTCTTTACAACTGCTTTGATTTTCAAAGCATAATCTCTTCAGGGGTGAATTATGCTATTTAAGTTAACATTTATGAAGCTTGGGGATTCATTAAGAACTTTATGATTTTCCTAACGTATTTCACATCTTTATGGTTTTCGAAAGATAATATTCTATAAAGACCCAAAATACAGAGTATCTATGGAATATCTTCATTGGTATCTGATCTTTGTGGTTTCACTTCTTAGAAAGGTCATTTTTATTTTAGCTTTAGATTATCATCTCCTACCTTGCCTTTTTAATTTACTTCCGTATTTTCCCCCCAGTGAATATTAAAGTAGCACTGAAAAAGAAACCCAGTCTGCATTTCTTCAAATCTGCAGTGGCTTGCCAGAGGTCCAATTGGTTTTGATGTGCTTATTGGCCTGATGCCATATATGCTAAGCATACAGAGGATCAAATGTTATAAAACATCTTGAGAGGCAAAAACCCAACCAGTAAACAGTGAAACTGCAAATGGAAAGTGACCACTCCAAATATGAATGAAATCCATAAGTGATCATTCCTTCCATTACCATGGAATTTCTCAGGAAATATTTAAATTTAGAACTTATTTCATTTTTGAGTAATGAGAAAAACTAAAATTTCTGCTCCCTGGTAATATGCATTCCTGGGTACTGAAATAGTCAATTAAAAGTAAGAAACCCTATCAGAAAGCAACTGTAACAGTTCAAAGTTAACTAAATCAGGTACTTAACAGATTCTATTCTGAACAATTTGAAGCAGAGAAATTATTGATGGTTCCTACAGGTTTAATCTGTTTTATTAGTACAGTTATGTAAAACTCAGGAAATTGCTACCTTTTCAGGTGAAACAGACCTTGGTATTAATGAGACTTGTCTTTTCAAAAAAATGTAAAAAAGTACAGGTGTTTTCAAACTGAAGCTATTTTAGCAGAAAGAAGAGGCAAGCTGAAAGCATTTTCCTTTGACCTAGATATCGATTCTTTCTACAAGTTAAAAGAATTTCTCAAAGCTGTTTTACAGTATTGGATTTTGATAATTAGATCAAACTACCAGAGATGGTTTTGAAATTGCAAGGAAGTTAGACTCAATGCTATGGCAGCTTTCCAATGTGTTACTTCCCCAGTGTCACAACCTGTGGGAGCCTGTGCTGAGAGGAAGGAAAGGTATAAGCCTGGGTCACAAACTCAATTATTTGTTTGGAGGTGTTTGGCAGGTAATATAATGAATCACATAGGTTGATATAAGAGAAAATGAAATGAAAACCACAGCTAATAGGAGTGAGTGCATGTGTGCCTTTCTAAAGAGATAGTAACTACTCCATGTTAGTCAATTGTTATGTTAAAATGTAGGCCTAATGTTCTCAGATATTTCACATTTTCAAGATAAGCCGAAGCCTGAATTACATAAAATCTCATTTTTAATAATTGGAAATCAACTGAAATTAAAGGGAAAAAAACTAATACCACAAAGGCCAGACAATTTGTGATTTCTGGTTTATGTACTAGAGGCTGGTGAGGAGGCTTCTCAGTGGCACAAATAAAAGAGAATAAGATTGGAAGAATCCTGAGTTGGTAGCAGGGAACCAAGAAAGAAAAACAAAATTGTGATAATAAAAACATGTTAAAATAAGGCACTGAGTTTTACAAGGCATACCCTTGATGATGTCAAAATGTATTAAAATTATCACTTTAAAGCAAGGGTTAAGCTGTGACAAGAGCCAAAATGTCTCATCGCCTTTTTCATCTTTGAAGATTGAGCTATGTATTTGTGTTTTAATGACTTTCTTCATGAAATATCTTAGAAAACTTGAGGAAAACTAGTGAATACTTATAGCCTCCCCCAGCCAAAAAAAAACAACCAACCACGAAGGTGACCACGTAGCCCCTTTTTGAGAGATTATTTGTACTTAATCAGGATAAGGACATGTTCAGAATCTTGTCTATGCCAGTACCTACCACTAACATAATAAATTATTTCTCTGGAAATTTTAATGGTGAAAATTTGATGGAAGATGCAAACTAGGGATTACTAACATAGGGTTGAATGTACTTACCTATTATCTCAGATTCATAATAATCCTGTGTGCCTTCCTGGAAGACAAGACAGGGCGTCTTTATGATTTTAAAGCATAAATTTGGAAAATGGTAGGTCCATTTGTATGGTAAGTTCATGTCCATCAAAGAGGAATGAAAATTAGGACCTACATCCTCTTAGTGGTGATTTAGTTGTGTTGTAGCATGATCAGTTAAAGGCTCCTTAAAAACTATAAGTGTAGGGAAGAGTAGAACTGTAAAAAATTTAGTAATGTGCATTTTTTGTTTATATATTAATAGCATTGTTTCAAGATTCTATCATTTGTATTGAAAGCAGTATAAAAATGAAAAAGCCTACATTTCAACAAAATAAAGATCAATCAAAAACAAAATTACAAACTCATACTACATCTGTTTTTTAAATACCTAGATGGGCTTTTGATCAAGGTGAAAAAATAAGCTATCAGAAATCATAGCAGCTAAAGATTTTCCCCATACAAGGGATCATAGATATATTCTATATTAATAGATGAAGTAGTCCATAAGTTCTCTTTAAGAAATCCTTAATTTTGTATTTTCATTCGATAATCTAAAAAAGAGTAATAAATGAATATTTGGGACTATCCAGATGAGCACTCTATAAAATGTTTACAACATTACTGGAGAGTTAAAATTATAGTGAATTGTTTGTATCAAGCAAAGGCCAAATAATATCACAATGTCATATATATTTGAAAGTTTTCATTAGTCTAAATAAAACAGTTTCTCAACTTTAGCACTACTGTCTAATATTTTGGGCCAGATAATTCCATGTTGCAAGGAGCTTTCCTGAGCATTGTAGTATGTTAAGTAGCACCCGTGACCTCTAGCCACTAGATGCCAGTAGCACCATCCCCCCTTGCTGTGATATTCAAAACTGTTTCCAAACATTGCCAAGCATCTCCTGGGGACGAATTCTCCCCAGGTGGAGAACCACTAAATTAGGAAAAAAGGTAAGAGAACTAAGTCAAACCAAAGTGCACAGGAGAAAAAAATATCAAATTCAAATTAACCAGAGATGTAATAATTTCTACTACTCTCAAGTTAAAAGCAACATCACTAAAACATTAACAAACATCATGTTAACGTTGTCAATGTGAATTTTATTAGTTCAATATTAAATTTGTAAATCTGTTTTGTTTTGATAGATTTTTTCCCCTTAAAAAGCAAGTGTATACATTATTTGAATTCAAATTATATTTCTGGTTTCTTTTCTAATTGAAACTTTACTCAAGAGATGTCTTATTAACTAAAAATGTAACCTTTCTAAATGTCCTTTTGGAGTTTCCTCTGAAGTCTTTTTATTAACTAATCACATTGTTTAATTGTAGATATGGTAAAGAGCCCCAAAAGGTGGATGTGTATTTAGATGCTAAATGTTTTTGTTAATTTCATTAAAAAAAGTCCAACCCAAAATTCTGAATTATATATACACTGAAAAGTTGGAAAAGTTACTGAAAAAGTGTTGCTCACTATTACATTCTTCTCGACAGATGATTCTTTGAAAGAGTAAGAATCCTTCAGATTCCTTAACTGCTTAGGCATCTTGTCCATATATATGCTCTCAAAATCTTCCTCAAATCAAGCAGAGCTGACAATACATTAAAACAATGTCCAAGGTATATAAAAAGTTGAAAAGCCGTCCTAAATACTATTCTATCAGTGGAAGGCTCTTAAAATTGGTTAGGCGTAGTTAAATGTGGAAGAGATTGTTGTGCAACCAGCTTGAAAACTATCTCGGTGATAATGAAAGTAAAGCTTAGTTGAAGCCTGCCTTATACCTGTGCTCTGAAATCTTGTGGTTGGTTGAAAGACAAAGCAAAGGTTAAACAAAAAAAAAAGTTGGTTCAACAGGTTTAGCTTAAGAGAACATTCCAGCAATACTCATAAATCTTACAAACTTAACAAACACAACTATGTATCCCCAAAGACCTAACAAGTTCTTTGCTAAATTCATGCAAGATCAAATGGCTCAAAATTCTTTAATAAGCCAGAAGTGTTTTAAAGATTTAAAGATTAATTTCTGCCTTCTTAAACCCCCCAGAGGAATTACTGCAGGCTTCTTTACGCCAGTAACTAGTTATGCACTGTTTCTTTTCTAAATCAATGAAATAAAAAGATTTTAAAGAAAGTATAATTCACTTTTCAGCAAGCTCTTCAACATGCAGCATCAGAGTTTTTTGTTAAAGTTAAGATAGCATCTAATTTTATTTTCCTTCTCAAGATTTATTTACCTTCTAAGGTATACCATATAACAAAATGACTTACTGATAGGAAAGGGCAGCTATAAAGTATGAATTCTTTTATAAAGAAGTTAAAATGACCAGTCTAGGATAACAGTTTAAGGTATAACATGTTCAGAAAGAAAAGAAAGAAAAACAAAGCTCCCAGTGATCCTCAGTTAAATTACCAAATCAAACACAAATCTAGAAACCACTCAAAATAAAAAACGTTATGAAAGATTTACAAAGCCCACAATTCTTCACTCTATATAAAATCTTGGAAGGAGGTGGTGTATGTCAGGACTTGTCACTGAAAAACATCAAGTACATCAGATGACCTCAGATAAAGATCGACAAACACACGAAACCACAGTTACCAAGTTTTTTGGGTTCACCCATAAAATTCAAAGTTATAAAAACAAAGTATCTTTTTCTTTGTTAGCAAATAATTATTCCTCACCTGCTTGTGTGCATGATCATAAGAGTTAATGTGGTTGTCAAATTCCTGATGTTTCTGATATTGCTTATCACAGAGTTCACAGTAAAAATTCGCTCTGAGGTCTTCCAACGCTTTGGCAATTGCCTTCTCTTTGTCAACATAATCCTGTAAGAACCACAGAATACAAACAAAAATGAACTTGGAAGAATTTTATGTAAATATTGTAAAGAAGCAGCTTACCTAAAGAGAGAAAAAAAGGACTTCTCATAAAATTTAGTGGTACCAGTAAAAGACAGATGAAACATAAGTGGCAATTTGGTGGAGTAATTTGTGTGCGGTTGGACTAAAGTTGTCTTCAAATAAACAAACATTCAAAAGAGTTTAATTATACTTTCCCTTTTGGCAGTATGGTGGACTAGATACTGTAGCATCCTTTACCCTTACTCCTGGCTTAAAAAAAACCCAACCAACCAGATATTTAAAACATAATTTTTGCTGCATTGAAGGAAGCATAGAAGGATAAGTAAATCCTTAAGAGGGCAATGGGAGAAAAATGACAAAACAGAAGAAGCGAAATCACCTATGATTTGAAACTGATAAGCGAGGGCCCTCTTTAGGACATGTGGGTGACCCTCGAGCTTGAGGTTTAAGCAAGGTGGGGAGCTAAACTTGACAAGCCCAATTTAATTTGCAAAAGAACCTGGAGTGGGGCTGGAAAAATTCCATGATTTCTGGGTCTTGTCACAGAAATCAAAAATACTCTTAGAAAACATACTCAATTTTGGCCCCCAAAATTTTCCTAGATTGACAAAATATATGTTAGAATCAAAGATTAGTACACACACAAAAGGAACTAAATAAATCTATCACAAGCTAGAATCAGAGGAAATAAGCAATAGATTTAGACATGCAAGACTCAGAATAGTTTGTTATAGAATATAAAGTAACCATAAAAATGTTTAAAATAGAAAATGAAATTACAAAAGTGAGCAAATATAAAACATTAAAAACAACAACAACAAAAAAAACTAGGTAGACTGCAGAAAGAACCAAATGAGACTTTTACAACTGCAAACCCAATTATAAAAAAAATAAACAAAAAAATCATCAACTACTTAGGGGACAGGTAAAAAACAGACTAGATACAGCTAAAAAAAAAAAGTAGTAGGATGGTGAAAATGTTCTGGAATTAGATTGTAGCAATGGCTGCACAATCTCACGAAATATACCAAAAACCACTGAACTGTACACTTTTAAAAAAGGGTGACTTTATGGTATGTGAATTATATCTCAATTAAAAAGATGCAGTAAACTGGTGGACTGATTGAAATTACTTAAACTGCTCCACAGAGACAAATAAACATAATATGAAAAACAGGTAAGGGGTAACAGAGAACAGAATAAGAACATTCACATATAACTGAAATCCCAGGAAAAGAGTAGAGAGTACAGATGAGCAAAACTTATTTAAAGATATAATGACTGAGAATTTTTCCAAATCAATGAAAGATACTACTCCATAGATAAGGAAGCACAAAGTATATCACACAGAGTATATAAAAACATGCACCTAGACATGCTCTAGTGAAATTACAAGGGACCAAAGATAATCATAAAACCATCCAGAAAAAAATTAAGATCACCCACAATCAGATTGACAGCAAATTCCAAAGCAACAACAGAAGGTAGAATATATGTGCTTCAGTGTGCTGAGCAAAGATACATTTTTACTTATATACATAATGAAAATGTTTTTCAGAAATGATGAAATAAGGCATTTCCAGAAAAAAGAGTTTACCATCAACAAAGTCATCAAAAAGAAACTTCTTATAGCAGTATTTTTGAAACCACAGATTGTGACCCATTGGTGGGTTGTGGCATTAAGTAGATTGTAACATGCATAAAAAAGAAAAAAATAGAAAAATATAGTGTATTTCACATAAAGGTAAATATTGTCTTATAAAGTGTCTATCAGTTGTGTGTGTGTGGTTGCAATATTAAACATATTTCTTGCTATGGACTTGAAAGTCACCGTTTCGATGATGTACTTTATAAAAGAAAGAAAACTGATTCCAGAAAACATCTGAAATACTAAAAGTGAATGGTAAGCAATGAAATTAATAAATATATACAGTAACATCACCACCATCACCACCACCACCACTACCACCACCACCACCACCTACCTGGAAGGATGGAAAAGCGATGAAAGCAAAATGCTAGCTGACATAACCAGGTAAAATGGGAGAAGGTGTTCAAAGTTCAAATGTTCTAGGGTCCTTCTACTGATTAAGATGGAGTTAACATTAAACTTTGTTAAATTAAATATAATTTGTATTAAAATCCCAAGGGTAATTATTGGAATAGAAATAGTAAAAGGGGAAGGAATAAGAAAACTTCTTTATAAAGAATGAACAGTAAGACACTGGAAAAAAGTAAAAAGATAGCAGAAACAGATTTGAGTATAAGAAACGTAAATGTACCAAAAAACTGTTAGAAAACCGAAATCTAACTATACTTGCTGATTATGAGATACCTCTAAACATGAAGACTTTGAAAGCTGAAAGAAAGCTGGAGTAACTGTATTAACATTCCACATTTTTTAGACTTTAAGATAAAAAAAGATTACTTGAGGCTGTGGTCAGTAATGAAGCTAAATATTATGAGATTATCTTCCAAATACACTGTTGTTAATTTTAAAATGCCCAAACAGTTGTGTTGGTTATCCATCAGTCTTAATGAGATTCTGGCTCAAAACTGTGGGACTGACCCAAGGTGGTCCAACATGCCTCAGCAACTCCACTTAGAAACTAGACATCAAAAGACATCTCAAAGCAAGTTGAATACATTCATTTGCTATAAGGTAGCACAGAAGAATGAGAAGGGGAAAGGAATGAGAAATGTTTTAATACTTGCTAGCCTTTTACAGCAGGGTAGATGCATTACTCTCACAAGGAGTACCTCCTTTTAGTTAACAGACCTAAGAGAAGTCTCGATCCAAAGGCTTCTAAAATCAGCCTTTCTTCTATTTAGTGTTCTATCTTTTGGACACATTTTCAAAGCAGCTCAATCATCTACCATCTCTCTACCTTTCTCACAGAAGCTACTCAATTGGTAAGCGAGAAAAGGTTGCTGTTATTTTGTGGAATGCCAGTATTACACTATTTTGGAGAAATTTATTAAAACTGAAGTGAATATAAAGCACATGAAGATTTCTGCCCTTCACAATAATTTTCTCTAAGCATCGTAGGCAGTTTCATGTTGTCTGGCTGTTAAGCAACTTGTGGATATTCTTCCCTATCAGAACTGGTTTCCCCAAGATAGAAATCAAAAAGCTTATTTCCCCAACCTCCCTTAAAACTAAGGTACAGACAGACTGTGATCTACCCTCTTCCTGTCAGATTCATCTACATTAGACATCATTCAAAAGTGAGCAGTATGAAGTTGCAGGTAGCAAGGAGAATTCATCTTCTAGCAATGGTGACTGCAGAAGCACATTTTAATTCTACCTTGGCTTTTACTTAATTCTACAGAACATCTTAATAACGTTAATAAAATGTGTGCCTGAAAACATGGCACACATCTTCTTAAAAAGTACTCATAGAACATTCACCAAAAAGACCATATTAGGCTACAGGGAAAACTCTAATTCCAAAAAGAAGAAATAATATAAGCAACATATATGAACACAATATAATGAAAGTAGAAATTAATATTTCAAAAAAGGCCTTTCTACAAATCTGAAACTATACAACTTTTAGGAAAAAATTACAATGACTACACTATATATCAATATATACAGGCTATAGCTGAAGCTGTGGCTCAAGAAAGACACACAGGTTTAACTACTTAAAGCAAAAAAATAATAAACACAAATAAAAGCCACATTCTGGAGAAATTCTTATATAGGTACATGCATACCAGGAAATATGATTCCACTTAGATAAAGCTTTAAAAGAAAGTAAAATAAAACAATATATGTTTAGGGCTGCAAAACACGTTGTAAAACCATTTTAAAAACCTAGGGAAAATAAAAGAGTAGACAACACTTTTTAACTCATTCTGAGACCAGTATTACACTCTGATATAAAGACATCACAAGAAAACTAGAGTAATATCTTATGAATAGAGATGCAAAAATCCTCAAAATACTACCAAACTGAATCCAGCAGCACATTAAAAGGATCATATACCAGACCACAACTAAGTAGGATTTATCCCAGGAAAGCAAAGTTGGTTCAACATAGAAAAATGAATCAATGCAATATACCATATTAATAGAGTAAAGGGGCATGGGATTCCACATGACTTTTTCAAAAGAGGCAAAAAAAGCATTTTACAAAATCTAACCCTTTCTCTAACCTCTCCTGCTTTGTAAAGCTCAGAGATATAAAGGGTTGTCTCCACCCTTGACATAGGGACTAGAAAAAGTACAATACATCATCACCCACTATCCCCTGAAAGCATCAAGAAATTCATCATCTACCAGTGTATAAATGGCAAGGGTCATATATAAGAGGTTGAAATTTCAGACCAGAGTCATTATGGACCTAAAGAATTTACACTTTCCACTCATAGGAAGGACACTTAGCTTAGGTATTAACATTTTTAAACCTGTCCCTATGAAGTTCTCAGGTCTTCAATTAAATACCCGAGGCTCTAGCAAAAGCACATATGGAATTGCCCCATAACAATTCCTTTTAAAATCTAGGATACAAGAAACTTTCACAGAGGATGAAATGATAATCAAAACCGTAAACCACAGAAGGAGAAAAACCACTGTAAAAAAGTCAGAACATTTAGGGGGAAAAAAAAAAAAGGCAGAAATAGTAACCAAAAGGTAAAAAACAGGGCATTATTAAAAAGTAAAAAACAAGGCATACTGGAAAAACAGTAGATACTTTATGAATTTAAAAAAAGGCACTAATTCTCAATAAAGCTGTTTTTAAAAATGTCACTGGTTTGTAATAAAACAGTATTTATAAGTGTTAACAGCAGAATATAGGTGGTAGGTATATGGGTATTCACTGTACATACAGTTCTTTCCATTTTTCTGTATGCTCAAATGTTTTCATAATAAAATGTTGAGGAAAGTATTAATAAAATGAAAAATAAGAAAATGGTAAGTTAGGTAAAGCTAGAAGTGAATCTTTTATACTATCTTCTAAAAGTGTTTTTTCTTTTACATTTAAATCTTTAATCTGTCTATAACTGATTATTGTATAACATGAGGTAAGAGGTCCAAATCTATTATTTCCAAAATGGCTAACCCATTGTCTTAGAACTTTTTATTGAAAAGGTTATTCTTTACTTCACTTATCTGCAATACCATCTTTGTCATATAAAGTGGTCAAATATGTAAGGAAAGGTCTGTGTCTGGGCTCTCTTTTTTGTTCCATTATTCTATCCTTGTATCAGTATCACATTGTCTTAACTACCATAGCTTCATAATAAATTCTGATAGCTGACAGGGCAAGTCTTTCTATCTTTTGATATTGATTGCACTGAATGTACAGAAAAATTTAGGGAAAGCAGATTTCTTTATAACACTGAATCTTCTAATTCATGAACAAATTATTAAAAATTTCACTTTTTAGTCATTATTCTTTAATGTCTGTCAATAACGTTTTAGAACTCTTGCTCTAAGTCCACATCTCATTAGATCTATTCCTAAGTACCTCATATATATTTTTGCTATTACAAATGGTGACACTTATATACAGATATCTTATATACAGATATACAAATTCAATGATTCTGTATCTAGCATCCTGCTAAACTATCATTAATTTGTGTGATTCATCTGTATATTCTTCTAGATATCTATGTACACAAGCATACCTGCAAACAAAAACAGTTTTATCTCTTCCTTTCATCTATATTTGTTTCTGCCTACCTTACTGTGCTGCTTAGGACTTCTGGCATAGTATTTAATAGAAACACTGACAGCAGGTATGTCTCATCTCAAAAGGAGAGCTTTCAACTTTTCAATATTAAGCATGATGTCTCCTACATGGTTTTGGTAAGCATTCTATCTGGTTAAGGAAAGTCCTTTAACAAGCTGGACTTCTCATCATGAATGAATGCTGAATTTTTACACTGCTTTTATTTTTCTGCATCTATTGAGAGATGATCATATAATTTTTTCTGTTTAATCTCTTAATGTGGCTGACTATATAATTAGATTTCTAACATTAAAGCAATCTTGTATCCCTGGGATAACCTGGTCATATATCCTAAATTGGTCCTGGTATTTGCTAGTGTTTGAAGATGTACACCTGTGTTATAAATCAGTGTCATATAATTATCCTTCTCATACTATCCATATCAGGACTTAGCATCTAGGTGATACTAGTCTCTCATTAAATAAACTGGGAAATTTTTCTTCATTTTCAATTCTCTGAGAAGATAAGAAATTGCTGGTTAGGACTGAAGTTATTGCTTTTATGAATTTTAATATAACTCACTCGTGAGGTTACCGAGATTTAAGAAAATTTTTTTTAACCCATGGATTCAATTTATATAATAGTTATAGCATTACTAAGTTTTTTATTTCTTTTTGAGATCATTTTATTTCAAGTTATTTTTTAGAAATTTGCTCACTTAAACCTAATTTTTACATCCAATGGAATAAAGTTATTGTTTAGTGTCTGCTGCATCTGAAGTGATTTCTTTTTCATTACTGATAGTGGTTTTCTGTTCTTTTCTTTCTTAACATCATCACAAGTACATCTGGCTTTGTTGTTTGTTTCATTCATTTCTGTTCTTATCTTTATTATTTCTTTCCGTTTACATTCTTTGTGTTTATTCAACTATTGTTTCTTTCCTGAGAAAAATACTTCATTTATCTCCTGCTATTCTTTTTTTCTAACCTAAGTATTAAGGATATGTATTTGCTATCAAACATCAAATTGCTTTCACTTATCATACAAGTTTTGATATGTAGTGCTTTTATCTTTCAATTCAAACACAAGGATTTTTCTATTACCTTTTTTTAAACTGATTGCTTTATAGCTTGATTTCAGTTCTTTGAAATTTGTTGATACTTTGTGAGACAAGATATAGTAAAAATTTTTGTTTAAATAATTGTTCCATATATGTTTGAAATTTTTATTTTCAAAATGATTGGGCACATAGTTCTTTATAACCATTAGGTGAAATTTGTTAATTGGTCAAATCTTCCAAATATCTTTGCTGACATTTTCCCTCTACTTCTACCAAATACTGAGAGGTATATCAAAGTCTCCCATTATTGTGGTGGCTATAACATTTCTCCTTGTAGTTGTCAGTTTTTGCTTTATGTATAGATATACATACACACATATTTTTGTTTTACATGTTTTTTATGTTAGAATAGATTTTAAAAGATAAATCCCCTTTCTCTTCCCACTTTAAGTATCAAGACCAAGTAGGCTTCTATAATGATAATCTTAGCCAAACCTGTTTCCTATCTTAAAATTTACCTATTTTATGGTAGAGATTGGGCATACTACGACTTCTTGAAAAACATGTTCCCTAGTCAGTCTTTTTGAAAACTAAATTATAACATGTTCAGCTTTCTACAACTCAGCCCTTAAAAAGGAAAATACTAAAGTTCTCAATTTTTGTTCCTCTTAAAATGCCTCATACCTAAAAAAAAGGCTTATCAATAGGTTTCAAACTCAAAAAACTCCTAACAATATTTACTACTGTTACTATCTACTATGTACCAGGCATTGTATTTTCAAGCACTAATGCAATCCTCCCAACAGACTTATGAAGTGGGTATTATTATCTCTATGGTTTTTACAGAGGCGATAAATAGGAAATTAACAGAAACTTGTGATCTACTACTGATCACCACCAAATGTCAAACAAATGCTGTCATTAACAGAGATTCTTTTCATCAAAAATGATTATTTCTTTTAGTGTGAGCACTACACATGCAAGAAAGGTTTCATTTAAGTACCTTATACTTCTGTCTCAATTCTTCTGTGTCTTCTTTTTCCACTTCTAGGACACGGCGCCGTTCGGTAGCATCTTCGGCATAATCGAGCTTAACAAAAATAAATATATTAGTCTTAATTCCTGAAGTACCCCCAATTAGCTATTTTAAAAAAGTCACGTGCACAACTACAGTGCTGTATGAAAATAAATAACTGTAATTTTGCTCAGCAACCTCTTGCTTTATTGTTACCCCATGGAGAAAACAGCATGCAAAATAGTTCATTAATCCTTTCATTCATGTGGTTCTCGATGGGCATATTTTTTGATGATAACAGACTTTAATTCAGTGATGCCAAAAAATTAGGAGTAAATGGAGAAAATATTTCAGGCAATGAAAACAAGATATTACAGCTGCACAGAGCCACTGACATGAGCACTAGAGTCTAGGTTTAAGACTGATTTTGCCTTGCTGCATAATCCTGGGCAAACCACTAAACTTCTTCATGGCCCTATTAAACAAGGGTTATTAACTGCCACCTACCTGCCTCAAAGGCAGCACTAAATAAAAATGTAAAATACATTCTAAAATTTCCAAAGAAAAATATTAAAATTACATTCTAATAAAATTTTTGCATTAGCACCTGAATTTGGAATTAGTATCCATTTTAAATATCCCATAAAATAAGTGAGGTAAGGAGATCAATTCACCTCCATTTCCATGCGACCCATGCCCATGACATCATACTTGACAACAATTGGAATGGGATCTGTTCTCCCTGTGAAAGGAACACATAGTCAAGGTAAGACGTGAAGCTAAGCCAACAGCTCACTTTTATACATTGGGTTTTGGGTGGTTAGAGATCTTGCCTTGGAGTGCAGAGACCAGAAAGCTACAGTGAACCAAACACAAGCCATTCTCACAGCTTACAACCAAACCTACCTCTCCCAGTTTAAGCCTGACTAACCACCTTGATTGACTTCCGGTTGAGGATAATTCCAGATTACTACAGAGAAATTAAGTAATGCAAAGCAGTTCTAAGCATTGGCACCAGGAGGTTTAAAATAACTTTTCATCAAGTATCACTTCACTCTTACTGTCCACTGACATCCTCCCACACACACTTTTACAACTGGTAATACATATCAAAACTGACATGCTTAAATCAAAAAAGCAGTTTCAAACATGATACAGAAAATCTCTGTAACTGCAGCTTAGTATGTTTAATATATTTTTTGTTTTCAAAGGATGCTTTATAGTTAAGTGGGGCCATGAAAAATTTAAATAAAAAGCAACAGTTAGTTGCCCTTACAAACAAATAAGTTTTTCTTTTGAACTGGTGCCCTGAGGTCCCATTTTCCAGAGTGGATTTAACACTGGCTATGGCAATCGGTAAGCTGTGAAAAGGACTAGTTGCGAAGAAAATTAACTTTAAACTAATTGATCTATGCTGGAGATTTTAAAAAATATATATTTAATCCACTCATAACCAGCCAAACAAAGCAAAATGGGGCAGACAAGCACTTTACTACCACAGCTGTTTTACATCACAACTTGCGCTGTTTATTGTGATGTAAGCCCACTGAAAAGAGGACTTACCTTATCCGTTGTACACCTTTAGTGAAAAAACACAATGTTTACTTCCCTCATCATTTCACTCAGGCTGGTGTAAACAATTGTTTTTTGTTTTTGTTATACACACATATATATTATACCCTTGGGCTAAAAGTTTAGTTTTATCAGGCTAAATGTGAGGTGTTACTAAAACCAAATTAAAAAGCAATAAAAAATGCCATGATCATGACTAGATTGGGTCGTGGAGAATAAAAAAGAAACTGTTTCAAAGTGACCAGCAATCACTTATATCTAGTTGCTCTATATTTGTGGGATTACTTTGTAATCCTTAAAAATTAATAACAAATAAATTCAGAAGTTTAACTACTTATCACCAATACCCCATTATTTTTAAACAATAAGAAGATAATTAGGAATAATTATCATAGTGAAAAAATGTTCAAGTAAATAAAGAACATCTCATGCCAGAAAAAAGAAAAAAGTTCAAAAATACAGCCTCTTTTTGGCTACCATCAAAGACTGCCAGTTAAAATGAAAATGCACTACTACCTTATGCCCAATGGTATAATAAATAAGCAGTGACTGCAATCTTTAGCAAAAGGACCAAATTAAGACAGGTTATAAAAATGACTTCCTAGGTGCAGTATCACTTTCATAACGTCTCAATCAGGGATTTACTGGTAATAACAAATGGTCCAATGAAAGAATTGGGGGGGAAATGACAAAGAAATTTACTTTTTTTGGTATCTTTTTTGATCTGTCAAAATTTGTTACGTAAGAATCAAGAAAGTTTTGGTACAAATTCATTACGTCTGTAAACCCCTGTTTATAAACTCTGCATTAGTACTTTTGCCTTCTAAGGCAGTCAAAGTTTGTTTTAATTTATTTATAAATTGCAGTAGCAAGTGCTAGTGCCCATTACATTGTGGGGAAATCAAGTTTTTGACCATATTAGAATTTAATGTTTTAACTGATTTTTTTGGCAGTTCTAACACAAATAGATACATCCCTTCTTAACATTACCCTTTAATGAACAAGGATCAGACAAGTTGCATAAGGAAAGGAAAGGAAAATGAAAAAGACCAAGCAGAAGGATGAAGGCTACAACAGAGAAAGTAAGCCTAACATATTGGTGCACTGATGACAAAAGGAGTAATTCAGTCTGAAAATAAAAAATTACCACTGCTAAGTTTACCATCACCACAACAAGTCCAGGATCATAATGCTGTAAAAAAGAAACACCATTTGTTAGGCAGAAACCATTAGGGTAGGAAACAGGCCTTCTAGCAGGCAGACAGGATGGGGTAAAGTAACAATTGGGTTTTGTCCCTCCCCCAATTTCAGCTGGGGACAGAGGTAGGACAGACACTTGGTGCTACAGTAGTTATTTTCATACTGGTTGGACCAGGGTGTGAGCTTTTTGAACTGCTATTTGAGAACATGAATAACCTCTTTAATAATACAGGAGGTGGGGGTAGGTGTTAAAGTGAGAGAACTACCTCTAGCTTCCAATTTCTCATTTAACTACTCATTCTGGTAAATCAGTATTTGGGGCCCAAGAAATAACATCAAAGACGGTCAGGTCAACTAGACAATGATCAAGCCATTTGCTTCACTAGAAGAACTCTACGAGGATTTAAGGAGGAGTAGGGGAGTCATAAAGACCGTGCGTGCGTGCGTGAGTGCGTGCGTGCGTGCGTGCGTGTGTGTGTGTGTATTAAGTAAAAGGTCTGGACATAATCTTAGATCTTCAGGGCTTGGAAAACTACATGTATCTGAGTTCTACTACGAATGAATAAAACTTGAATTAGCTCTTCTGAGAACTATGTTTTCTTTTAACGAAGTCTTCCCAAACCCACCAACATCTTTCTGCACACAACAAAACCAAGCTTTGAAGGAGACCAGAAATTCCCAAGGAAGTGGCATCAAAAGGGCTGTCATATTTACAGTTAGTCCAATCAGAGGTAGCTCACAGAAAAACAGTGGCTTTAAAAACTATCTGAAGGTGACATTACTGCCCAGGCCAATTAATAACTTCTTTCCATAATTAAAGAGGTTCCAGACCAAGGCAAAAACCTCAGTGGGAAGACACCAAACAACACATACAGGAAGAGGTTGCAGCATTAAAAAAAAAATCCCCTCAATTTATTCAGTTGTGATCAATGATAATCCTATCATAAAGACCACCACTGTGGAATATAAAATAACTTACAGTGTGATGAATATCTAAAAGATAGGTAGTGTAAGAATATTTGTTAATAATATTCTCTAAAAACTCAACTCCTTTTTTTTTAAAGGAACTATATCCATGTTCCCTAATTCTTCGTTTCTTTTAAAAGGAGGGGAAAATATTTCTTAAAATCTACTTAATTAAGAACTTTTTGTTGTTTATTTCACTCCAAAGAAGACAACTTTAAGCAAAACACTAAATACTTTCCTTAAAAGAAATTATCTTGCTCAGCCAAAGATCTACAGATACCGTGACTATGCTCTGGCCAAATAGAGAAGGGAAAGAAGAAAACATACCAAATCTAGAATGTACCAATACTGTATTCATGATGGGAAAAATAGTTGATATTCATATTTTAAAATAAAAACTTTAAATATACATAAATATCAAATCATGTTGTGCAACTAAAATAATGTATATCAATTATATCTCAATAAAAAAATGTTTGAAGAGAAAAAAAATTTTAAATATTTCACTGACCAATTAGAATTGTACTTTCTGTTTTGAAGGCAATTTTATTTCTACAATGACAAAATGCATCAAATATGCATCTCTTGCTAAAATAAAGATATTATGACTTATCATAACTGAAAAGAGTATAAGGCCAAATACAAAAATCCAATGATTGCCTATAGCTACCCTGTTTCTGAACAATCCCTCGTGAATCAGTTTTGATTTTAAAACAGTTAAGTATACACTAACCTACAGAATTAACCCCAAAACTGAACTTTAGAGAAGATACTTTTTTGAGAAACACTATTTATAAAGAGACAAAATCCAGGAACAGAACAATTGGAGAGAAAGAACCACCAAAATTTGATAATCAGCCACACATCAGAAACAAAAGACATATGATTTCCCTAAAGAAATAAATTAGAAAAAAATAACAAACAAAAAAAGAAATTAGAAAAAAAGATTGAAAAGTGATTGATTAAAACACTGGATGGACAGTCAATAGATTAAGAACACAATTTATCTTTGCTGCCCATCTCCTTACTGAGATTCATTCAATGAATATTACAAATATTTATTGAGTTCTTACTACATACCAGGCACTGTTAGAAAGCATTGGGCATATGGCAGTGATGAAAACAAAGTTTCTTATACCCCATGAATTATCAATTATCTATAATTAGAAAAATAATCTTACCACTTTAAACTTCTGGCATGGGGGTGGGGGAGACAGAACATTTGTGGAGCCAATGCATATCATATGTATAGTTCAAAAGCTTAAAAATGTCAGAAGCTGTCACTTAAAGATGTCTAAGATTGTTTTCACAGCCTAATAAAGCAAAATTAAAGTGCCAAATAAAAAGCCACCAAAAAGTCACAAAATCTACTTCCAAAAGGCAATTAAACTGATAAAAGCCAAGAACCTGACCTGACATCTTTAAATCTATTTCTCACTTTAAGCAACTCAAATATATATATATATATATATATATATATATATATATTTAGTACAAGAACAATGATTACTTTTAGCATCATTTAGATATTTTTTCTTAATAACTGTAACATGATATATACTACCTCATAGGAAACACTCACTGGAAACATCAAGCACATTAATTATCCCCAGTAGAGTGTCTACATTAAAAAAAAAAAAAAAAAAGACTTCCTACTCAGAATTAAAGTTCTCCTGTAATTACAAAAACTATATTCTTGCCATAGCCTGTTTAGTGATATGTAGAACAACCAGATTAATTTGATTTCCAAACACAGATGTTTTCTAAGGGCACAGAAGTTTAAATGTGACCTAAAGCAATCTCCATCCTTCCATCTTTCCAAAGTATCAGAACTGGCTTTCTAGGATACAACAGTTTAATTTTAATTATATAACCCAATATATTAATAAACAGAGACAGAGAAGGGGCAAGAAGGCTTTAGTAAAAGTGTTATGGAATCAGAATGTTAATTAAGCCTGGAAAGGATAGCTCATCCAAGAATGACATGATATGCTCAAGACTTAGGGAGTGGTAATAAAGGCAATTCAGGATGCACTTTCAATTGAACAAGAAAAATAACGTAAAGGAAATCATACTTTTAATCCAGATAAGACTGTTTAGGCTAAAAATTATATCGACTCATTGAAGAAGGTTGTCGCATGCTAATTAACCATTATGCTAAGAACAATTCATTTCTTAAATAAGAAAACCAAGTTAATATATACAAATCCAGGGTGAAATAATTCAGAATATGAGACTTGGGGGAAAAGGAAAAAAAATGCTAGGTCCTTAGTTGAAAACACAGGGCTATATTATATAGGTAGCCATGTCTCAAAAAATATGCAAGCTATTATAAACAAATATTTGAGTTTTGCATTACTGTTCATTAGAAGCTTGTTCAATTTTTTTTATCTATCATCACTCATTAGCAGTCAAGGAGAAGCAGGAATGGAATGTTTAAGGAGTTATATAGACTTAATGGTTTAAAGTTCATTTCAATTCTTAAGTTTGAAGAATGAAAAATATGTGAGTAGAAAATATTTTGGGGTGTTATGTACATAGTAGCCAGTTCTGTGGTACTGCAATAATCCAATGCCTTTTTAGTTATATTGTCTCACTACTGGTTAAGTTTTCTATAACAGCACTGTGAATTTTTTACTAGTTCAGGATCACTCTATAACCCTAAAAGTATTTTTCCAGCTTCACTTAAACTGTTCCTCCTTTACTTTCCTCATTAACCTTCTCCCCAAGTCACTTTTAATTATTTTCTCTCTACATATTTCTAGATAGTCTCTTAAGCGGAGATACAAAATCTCAGTTCTTCAGTAAGCAGCTTCCCCTGTAAAATGGAGATACTAGCCTCACTTTCAGGATTGGCACCCAGATAAAAAGAGATACCAGAAGATGCTTTGTAAACTACAAATCACTTTATAGGATATTGTTAAATTCTAATCCAGTCATCTCCTTAAGGCTTCAAAAAATTAAAAAAATCAATTTGTTTTACTTTCCTTTCTAAATGTAGCATTAAAAAAAATACCTTAAAATAAAAGATATTCTAAAACAGAAGCTGTAATAAATTCTAATGATTTACATAAAATCTGGTGATGACGAAGCAACCCTATTGACAGATGAAGAAAATTATTATCCAGAATAACCAAAGTATTATCCAAAAATCTTTACCGTATATCATCACATTAACAAAATGAGTAACTTTTGAGTTTGAAAAGCAATGTTACTCAAATATTAAATCCAAGTCAAGAGAATGAATTTAAAGAAGCATAATTTTAGTAAGATCTCTCCATATTAAACATACAGTACAAATCATCTAAGAAAATAAATTTATCCTAAGCAAAACAGAATAAATTTAAACACTGTCTAAACACTTACTATTTTATTATTATTGTTACCTGGAAGAAGACAACATTACCTATGTATGCATACTAAACAGGAAATATTAAGCCATGGTATGTCAAATTTGAAATAGATCAAGTCCAAGTAAATTCAGAAAGCAAATAGACTGAAATAACTCAAAATCTCCCTTATTTCTTTTGGAATCTCTGCTAAGAGCCCAGAGATCATCAACCCAAGAAATTTTCTTTTCCATTTCTACAGCCTATGATTCCATTGAGCTTTAAACGCACTTTTGTCTCCTCTTAGTTCCTATTTATCCAATATCAGTTAACTAGTGAATTTTTATATTTTCAACGATTTCCACTTGATTGGGTTATTTATTCTATTTACAAAGAAATTATTATCACTATTCTATATTGCTCATTTTTAAAGTTTCTTCAACACTCCACTTTTTGCCTAAGAAACCAGTTTCTACATAAGCCAGTTTCATTTTAATCATACAAATCATACAAAGAAGTCCATATGTAACAAAGAAGGAAACAATGTAAATCAGGCTAAGGATAAGACTATAAAGAAAAATAAACAGTACTATACTTATTTTGGACCCAAAATCACTACACATCTTAGATGAGTAAAAGAACTAACCAATCCCACTTGCTATAATGAAGATAATTTTCTTAGAAGCCTATTTTATAAATAAGGTTCAAAGCATATTATTTGAGGAGCTTGTTTAAAATGTTAACTTCCTGAATCCCACTCTAGACCTGCTGAATTGCTCTGGTTGGGAATCTTCATTTTAAACAAGCATTCAAGGTGATTCTGCTACTCACTAAAGGGTGAGAACCATAAGTCTAATAGAAAAAGCACTAAAGAAGACTTGTGCTATAAAAATAGCTCCTATCCTAAGTGGTTTGATCATGGATAAACACAACGTTTTTCAATCTATTAAGTGGTATCATCTCCCACTCTTACCTATTAAGAGAGGAAACTGAGATGCTGTACAGATATAAAATATATATACCGTCATGTTTAATTCCAAAAACAACTCCCAAATCTTTGTAAAAATGTGGATGGATATACCGAGGGTATAACAAGGTCACACTGCTTACTAGTTGCAGAGCTTGAATTTAAACCCAGGTCAAATTTCAAATGAGGTCACAAAGCAGTTATATGTGGGTCAAATATATGTTTTGTTTAGTTTATTTCAATGTTTTCTTTATCCAAGATTTTAAACTTTGAGCCAACATTTATCAGAAAATTTCACAAGAAAAATTTGGATTTCTGGTTTCTTTTAAAAAGTTCAGAATTTCTGGCAATGCCTGAGATTGTATTCCTATATGGCAACAATGAATAGGAGTTAACTCACACTACTTCCAAATGTCACACTCAGGGGCTTCAACTGCATGTTACTAACTGGCCTCAAAAGGTACAGAGAGATTTTCTCTGTATCTGTCATTTGGTAGCTATTTACTTTACAGGGGTGGGAAGACTCAGTGAGAGAGAAAAGACTGAATTTAAAACTAATATATACATGAAAGAATATTATTTTGTTCTCTTTTCTAAATGTATAACCAATTTTTCAAATTTTGGTAGCTTTTTTAAATAAATAGTCTCTGTTTTAGCTTTTTTCTTTAATAAAACAGGTTTACATTTGGTCCTACTTTAAAATATCAGTGCTTCTTATGGAAGAATGAGGAGATTCCACGTATCAACAGTTAGATGTGATGCAGTTGCTTATTTTCACAATCTGAGATTTCTCATTTATTGTATCATTCAGGAAATAAATTGAAATTCTAAGTGTTTGATTCTCTATTAAGCCCCCACTGTATTTACCTTTAACTTCACAATTATGATATCATTAATACTGTATTACATTTATTTGTTACATCTGTCTTCCTACTGAACACAAGACTCTGGAGGGCAGAGACTATCTTGTTCACTTGTTCATCCTTGAACTTTTAAGAGAAAATACAGATCTGGCATATTTCAGAGATTCAATAAATGTATGCAGAATAAAAAAATATGGAAAGTAACAAGAGGTACATGTAAATGCACAGAAATTATTATCGTTTAGGAAATTATACAAAATTAAATTGTTAAAAATGCCACATGAGATAAAGTATTAAAAAAAATAAGGGAGGAAATTATAGTATGAGACAGAAGTTACATAATTTTCTATTCCCCTGGAGACCAATTATCAACCATCACTAAAAATGTGGCCAAGGTTCTTATCCCTCAATCTAGCCTCAAGTTTCTATTAAAATATATACAAACCTGCACTGATCATAAAGAATATGTATAACTTCAAGTGCCCTAAGGAAAAGATATCACATTCAAAGCTATCTCCAATTTTTTGGCCAGAGTAACAACTGTGTATTTCAATTCTGTAGTACTTGTATTTCTCACATCTTTCTAGGAAACAGAAGTGGGCCGCCACAACATTTAGATCCATTACAGCATACTAATTAAAAGCATAGGTTTTGGCACCATTATTCTAACACTTATTTGTTATAAAATCTTGGGCAGAGTGTTGCTCAGAATTTTAAACTCCTCATCTGTAAAACAGGAATGATACCAGAAAAAGGATTTAAGTTAGATAATCCATATGCAAGTACTCAGTAAACACTAAATAAATACTAGCTATTACAAAGGATTAACACTAAACCCAGTAAACAAGGGCTTGTTAGTCAGACCTTGCATACGTTGAATGTATACTGTGTTTCATAATTGTTTTATCGTTCTTCATATCTATACCTTTTCCATTTTCCCTTGCTATCATTCACACCCAGACAACATTCTAAAGGGTTTTCCATCTTCATACTTTGACTAGATTAGTTAACTCCTACTTCAAATGTCTTCATTGGTATAACTGAAAGAATAATAGATCACAAATCAGAGAATTTGAGATTGAGTTTCAGCACTACCACTAAGACATTTTGGAAACTTAAACCTAGATTTCTTCATCTGTAAAATGAATTTTTGATTAAATTATTTTTGGTATCTTGCTATAAAGTCTGTATCTCTTCTCTGATTGAAAAGTGCCTTTGGCTTACAAAATAAAGTTCCAAGTTGGAGCAGCCTTAAAGCCTTCGACATTCAGCATGGTAGTTAACATGGGTTTGGGAGTCAGAAAGACCGAGGTTTGAATTCTGATACTGTCACATTTATTTACTAGTTGCTTATTGTTGGGCAACTTACTAAAATAAACTTCTCTAAACCTCAGTTTCTTCTACAAAATGGGAATAACAGTAATCATCTCACAGACTCGTAAGAATTAAATATTTGTTATAACAGTTTATTTTCCTCTTTATCCTCTAAAAGAAATGGCAAACTGCAAAAGTAAGGGCATTATCTTATAATGTTATGTAGACTCTTTATTATTTATTATCGTCTCTTGAACACAGTAAGTGTTCAATAAAAGTGCAACTAATTCCATGTAATTCTTCACGACTGCCTGCCTCTTTTCAAGTAATCTACTTTGATGTCTAATCTGCTTCTATAACTGATTTGCTTTTCTTAGTAAAAAAAAAATAATAATAAAAAATGGCACTAGATAAAACAGCCTTCTATATACATATGTACTTGTTCCCAATCTTCATTTGAAAATTTTGCCACGTCTTTTCTGGTTATTTTGCCATGAATTTAACATACATTTAATGCCATCTGATGTATTCTTTAAATGTGACAATCTCTGTACTGAGAAAAAAGTAGTCTATTGTTCACCCATTTCTCCTTTTCTTCTCCACCAATCCCCTTCCCTTTCTAGTCTTGCCAGAAAACCTGAACCTCTTATTTGAAGACTGACAATTCCGACTAATTTTGTTTACTAACTAGGCTTCATCTCTTTCGTTTATAGTAACTAAATTCCATTAAGAAGGTCAAAGGTTCTATAGAATCTGTATCTTACTAAATTTGATACATGAATTACTAAAATTATGCTTGCCTTTGGCAACTATATAAAGACTGCAAAGCGCATTTAATTAGCAGAGAACAGAGGCCATTATAGGGTCCTTTGGCTAGACCAGCTCCAAGTGTAACGAAGCCTTTCTGACAAGCCTTTTCGTGGTTTGGGAGAGCTCCATGTCTGCTGCTTCCCAAACCTACTTTTATTTTCAGTTATCAGCTTTTCCTGCCAATTATAACTATTAAGCCATTAATAAGATAGATGTACATGATTTTACCTTTATTAAAATATAAAAGTCTCAGAATCAATGAATATAAGGATGTTTCCAATCTTTTAGCACAATGATATAATGAATAACCTCAATCATACATTTTGTGCATTTCAAGAATAAGGATAAATAACTAGAAACAGAATTGCTAGATTGAAAGACACATGCAATTTAATCTTTAGTCCAAACTGTTCTCCACAGTGGTTTACCAATTTATATTCTCAATAGCTATGCTATATCTCTTTCTCAAAATGTGATCAGGTTTTTGATTCTTTTTTAACCTTTTCCAATTCAACAAATGAAAAAATGGTATCTAGTAGTTTAATATGCACACTTCTATTACGAGAAGGATTGAGAAGATTTCCATATGCTTAAAGGTCATATGCATTACTTTTCTATAAAATGTTCATATCATTTCCCCTTTTCTATTCAGGTTGTCTTTCAATTGCTGACAAATACATAAAGAAAATTTCTTTGTAATGAGATGTTACAGATATTTCTCCCAATTTATTTGTTTTTACTTCATTTATGATGAAACAAAGTCAAATTTATCCTTTTTAAATGCTTCTGGGTTTGAGGTTAATAGAAAAGTTTTCCTCATTCCAAGATAATTTTTAAAATAACTATATCCCATTGTTCATGTCAATAATTTCAATTTCACTTTATATATTTAAATATTTTATTCATCTGGAATACATTTTAAGTATGATAGTGGACATCCAACTTCTTTTTTCTCCATTGCTATCCAACTGTCCCAACACCACTATTTAGTGATTGAGGCTCCTTTCAGATATTTTAAGTTCAGGCTTAGAAGTGGCATTAACTAATGCTCTCAAAATTAGGGGCTTAGGGACCCTAAAACTTAAAACGCATATAGCATTAAAAGCACAGATCTGGGAGTCAAATATCTAAGTGCATATTAGCTACTACTGTTATAAATTCTGGGAAATAGAGAGTAGCAAGACAGTGGCTTCTCTACTTATGATTAAGTGGTTTCTCTACTTTATGACATTTGGGTTTCTGATTAAGACCTAAAGATAGATTATCTCCAATTCAGTTAAAATATCTAAACATATATACCGTACAATACAGGTGTCAATAACAATAAGCATTTATATTGCATTTTACAGTTTTTATAAAGTGGCTTCACTTATGTTAATTTACTTCATCCTAATAACCACTCTGAAAAGATGGGTCGAGATTTTAATTCCCGTTTGTTTCTGAGAATAATTTGGTGATGGTAACTTGTCCCTTTACTAAAAGTGGCATAACCAAACTCAAACCCAAATTTTGTTACCAAATGCTGCTCACAATACCTTCATACCCTACACCAAAAACTTTTACACAAGAATAAATGAGAATCCCTATACTCAAGGAATTTAAAGCTATCTGTCAATTAAATATTAATCTGATCACATAGTTAATTTAATTCTAAGCATGGAAGGAATATATAGTATAAAAATATGATCTCAAGAAATTTTCATAGGTCTACAATAGTTTAAAAAGCAAAAATTTGAAGACTGGAAAATAATCCTGAAGGGCAGGAATAATGCCTTATCTACTCTGTCCATAGCTTATGACGTTTACAGCCAGTACAGCTAGAATATATTATTAACTCAACAAATATTTGTTGGTTGTGTTATTGACTGAATCTTATGGACAGAATAAGATATGAAGTAATATCAGACCCCATTCATTTTTCTCAGGGGCTAAACTTGTTTGTGACCAAAAAAATCAGCCAAATCACTGAGTAGCTCTTAGACAATATAACAAAGTGCAAGCATCACTTCTGGGCGATACCTACTGACTAAATATAGCAGATTTTTAGTTGCATTCTATTCCTTTGCAAGGTTACCAGGTCATAAAACAATTTCAAGACCTGAATTCAGTCCACTACCACAAAATACAACTATCATTCATTATCACTTTATTTCAAATTAAACATGTAGAAATAAGCAATTGCCCATAATATTTCTAATCAACAGGCCTTTCTTTGTGTTGTTTCCTTCAGATAGCTTGTCAATATATCTTTTCTACAGGTTTTTTAATGCTAACAATCACTTATCCGTCACACATAATAAGTTCTTTTTTTTAACTTTTGAAATATTTTAATAAATATTAAGGAAGAAGGAAAGCTGAGTAATAAGGAAAATTCAAGTACAAAAATAAAACCACTTTACAAAGGGCAATTTTATATTCTGCCACAAATAATTTCATTCCAGAGTCAGCATGCCCTGTTCCCCAATCTATTCAATGACAAGGTTATCTGCACTATAGTCCCCAAAACTGGTACTTTGTAAAAACTTCTGCATTAGTCAAAATAATTTTAAACATTAACAAAAAATCCCAAAGAGATCAGGTTTAAATGTTAAAGATGTTAGAGCCCTATAATTAAATAAAAAGGAGAACTGAAAGTTGATAATAAACTAGTAAAATATAAAGAACTCACAAAGCCATTAGCCTGGAAATTCTATGCAGTGACTGGTCTATACAGTACTAAGGGGAGATTATTACGTTGACTAGAGCAACATGGCTTTCTTCAGTGTGTTATTCAGAGCAAAGATCTGTCATGAGTTACCTCAATGTGTCATTAAAGTGACTACAGTCTTGGTCAAATCATGTGGGCATTACAGGAAAAATTATGTAAGAAAAACCAACACAATGCCTGTTGAATCTAACACTAAAAAATAAAGAGCCATTTATAAGATAATTAAACTTGGCCCTTAACATTAGTAATAGAATAAGGTTCCCTTCTTTTGGAAGGATAAAAACACTGTACTAGCCATTCAAAACAGATGGGCTTTGTACAATAACATGAATTTAACACTACTGAACTGTACATTTAAAAATGGTTAAGGTGGTACTTTTACATTGTTTCTTACCACAATTAAAAAGATTTAAAAAAAGTTGGGCTTCAATTTCTCTTGGATTTTAGATGAATAATGGATCTATGAGTTATTGAGTACTTATTATATACCTGTAACCATGAAGATGGAAATAAAATATGAATAAAATCTAATTCCTCTTTTCAAGGAGCTCAAAGTTTAAAGAGAACCACAGATTCCAAAGTACTCTTAAAATACTACTAATAATCTTCCGTCACTCCAAAATGTGAGTATCCTTTACCTTTCATTTCTTAAATTCGACCTTGTCTCTCTGTAGGTTCTAACTGTACTTTAAAGTCTCTGATGTTTACATCGAAAATTCTGGGATACAAGTAGATTTGCTAGCCCCTAAGAAATGCTTCAAAATTTCTACTCTCTTGTGTGTCTGAACTAAGAGAATAACAATTAACAATGCTCCCAGGGATCTCTGAATAGGAAACGATGTTTCAAATATCAGGGAAAGATCAAATCCAATCTTTGGACTTTCTTCTCAACAATCACCTCCATTCAGTTCAACTCAACACATAACTACTCAAACCACTAGGACAAAGTCTATCAAGAAGTCATTTCTATTTCAGTCCTGATTGCCCTCTCTCTCCTCTGGACTATTAAAAAAATCTATGATTTATGCCATACAAATTGCTCTTCATTGTATTACTTATATTGTTTGCAATGAGTTCTTGTGCCACTGGGAAAACACATTTAATAGTAATCAAATCTATCTCCCTTCCCAAATAGGTTAATGTTTACTAATAAATATTAATCTGAAAAAATTTATTAAGCATCTCATTCATGTTACCACTAAATAGAATTGGTATAATTTTTAAAACAAAGGTTTTAAAGACCTGCTTCATACCCTATGCTCATATCCTTTAACACACACTTGAATTAAGACTTCCATTCAAATCACGGAAATCCATTTACAAAATACAAATAGTCAACAGTAGCACACCTCTCCCCAAAGATCTCTTTATACAATGAGACCCTCCACGACCAGATGCAGAAGTACAATGATTCCCATCATTTCTGAGGTAGTATTCACATCTGCAAAGAAACAGGAACTCTTGAATATGAGGGAGCTGAAAAGTGAGTAGAGTTGGCTGGTTTCCAACTAGCAAGAACTCAGAAGCAGAAATATTAGTATTTTGTTTTTATCCAAAAGATTAGAATAGTTAAAAAAATAATAAGTACAATGGAAACTTTAAGCTATACGAAATGGCTTCTCTGCTCAGAGAGTCACAGGAAATCTCTGCTTCCATTTTATGTTTCTTATGGGGTAGTTTTTCTATTATTACAGGGACTCTGATTGCAGAAAAAAACAGCCAAGGCAATAACTAGCTTTAGGGAGAATTGGTGGTGATGGGGGCACAAAAGTTAAACTCTGTTGTTGAATGGTTCTCTTTACAGTGGTCCCCAACCTTTTTGGGGACTGGAGACTGGTGCTCCTATGATAATCTAATGCCTGATGACCTGAGGTGGAGCTGAGGCAGTGATGCTAGCATTGATGAACCACTGCAAATACAGATGAAGCATTGCTGCTGTGAGGTCTGGCCCTTAATAGGCCTCGGACAGACACCGGTCTGCCACACAGGAGTTGGGGAACCCTGATTTATAAAACCACAGTACAACATCACTAAATGACACAAAGCACACATTGCTACTATGTATTTCTATTACTTTGCCCACCCATCACTTCCACCACAAAAAATTTAAAACAGATTGAGCCATACACAATATGTTTGACCAGAAAGTATTCATGACAGAGCAGTTTACTCTTACAAATCATTAGCTTAATAGTGAGTTAAAATACAGTTATAGGAAACAGTCTATTCTAAGAGGGGAGAAAGCAGGGGAAAAAGACCCAAACACTTTTTTAAAATAGACAACAAATACATTAAGGCACATGCTCTGCATCAGAAACATTATTTTCTTTCTTTCTTTTTGTACATTTAAAAAACTTACCTTGAAGAGATTTTCCCAATCCCTGGCCCAGCTTCCACCCATGTTTCTGGAGTAAGCGATGTCCAATATTATCCTGACAGACAGAACAGAGAGACAAACCAAAAATATTCCAATAATATATTCTTCCCTTCCTAGTGACATTTAAAAAGTGATAAGCAAGAGATAATTCTACATATATGCATGCAAAAAAGGTGCTAATAGTAGGGTAAATGTGCCCAATAAAAGGGACACTAATGTAAAAGAAATGCTGGCTAGTATTTTATATGGAAAGAACATAGGGGGTAAGGATCCTTTCTGATGGTGTGCTGGGCAACTTTTGTATATAACATTTTAAAATAAAAGAAAAAGGGGGGAAGGGGAAAGAGGGAAGAATACATTTATGAAGTTTAAAACTAACATTTAAAAAAGCATAAAATCAAGGTACTTATACAATCATATCCACCACCTAGACAGCACCGCTTGAAGATTTTTTTTTTTAAAGAAAATCTATGTTGTGTTTAGTTATTTTGTTTATGTGTCAGGCTTTCATGATACAGAGTAAGTTGTAAGTGTAAGACTGCCCCACCACTAGAAATGAAAACACAATCAGAGCAAAATCCAGGCTAGACTTGATTGGTTTTTACATATATATATAAAATATAAATATTTAACTAGCATGCAGCCAATATTAAACTGAAACAACAGTGAGGTTAGTAAAACAAGAAATTAAATTGATTAAACAGAAAAATAAAATGAGCTCAAGCACAGACTGAGTGATGCATTTCAACATGTAATCTAACAAAAATGCTAAAATGTTAGAATGAAACAGGCCTAGCAATAAGTTAACAGTAAAGAACCATTAGTGCATGTAGGGGGGAAAAAACCAATATACATAATGTCTCATCTTCCTAGGATCACACTGGAAAAGGTATTTCGATATAAAGTGTATGAAAAGACACCAGAAACAACAATTAAGTGTCAGCTTTTGTGTAAGAATTCAAGATCTTAGAAACTTCTGCAGTCCTTTGTCCAATTCTCTGCTTTTTGCAAATACTGTCCAGTACAGAGAAAAATCTAAAATAACCATTAGCTGTATCAGATAAAATTATGCTATTTATCCAAAAGATATTTAAAAATTATAAACACGAAGTGTTCTATATGTATTAAAATATAATTTATAGTATTAACCTGGTATTACCATTTGAAAATAATCTTGTATTTCCTGAAATCAATTTATAAATATAGCTACCAAAACCATAAACCTTTGTATTAAAATCAAACATCTCATATTAAACTGTTTTTTTTTCTCTTATAGTTCCATGTCAATGATAAAATGCTCTTTGGAGTTATAGAGAAAAAGAAAAAAGTATTTTACTATTATCTTTTTCTGACAGTAAATCAGAAGAGGAAGATTAGGCTTCCCCAATGCCCTGCTTAAAAAAAGAAGAAGAAGAAGAAGAAGAACAATTTCCTTTTACACCTTTGTTACAGCATGCAAACTGAAAAACTGGGCTGAATAGCTGATTATTTCATTGATGGGATGGGTGGGATAAAGACACTTTTTTAAAAACAAAAAGGAGGCAAAAGATAATAAATTTGTTTCTATAACAAAAAAAACTGTTCTAAACATACATATATGAAATCATTATGGTGCATAAAAGGTCACTAGAAATTATTTTTTTGCTAGAACTGAAAGGATTAAAAAACGCTATGGTTATAACCCCAGTGGATGACTTCCATATCATTAAACATCACAAATACTAATCTAACACTGCTACCTCTTCCCTTCTCTCCCTGTAAATAAACTGTCAGTAAAAGCATCCCCTTAACCAATACTGAGTGCCTAAGTATTTACAAATAACCTTATTGTAAATAAAGTGTCTTAATACAGATGTTAGCAGAAAATGAAAAGGTAAAGAGGCTTTTATTATACTACTATGAAAATAAACTTACCTGTTCATAAAATCCTTATTTTATATAACTCCTACCACTGAATAACTATGGAAAGGACAAAGACAGCAGAATGACTCTAAGATTATTCAGTTGATCACATTATTGTTTAAGCTTTTAAGAGACTATTACAACTATACCTGGCACAGAGATTTACGGTTTTAAACCATGCTGACAAAAATTGCTGCCCCCCCTTTTTTCTTTAAAGAAAACTTAATCTTTGGCCAAGTGGAGATGAGACATTATGCTGACTGTGTTATATTATGAATGCACTAAAATAAACAGACAGATGAAGCAGTATGCTATTTCCAAAAGCAGTGCAAGTGGAGTGAAAGCATTTCCATACGAACCTGGCTTTAAAAACTGGGCTGTCAAAAGAACAGTTAAATGTAACACAAAGTAAGAAACTGTCCATTCACTAATGGTCGTTTTTTTTTTTTTTTGTCTTGTTTTCAATTCACTGCTTGCAATTAATGTATTTATTAAAGAGTGAAAGCATAAGTAAATTCACGAGTCAAGACCAGCTGAGAGGTTCAAGAGCAGCGTGTTGTGACTGACAACAGTGAAAGGAAAAGCAAATGTTAAAGGGAAAGGGAGAAAAAAGAAAAATTTAGGGTTATACACATTAGCACCACTTTTACAAAACCACTCAAGATGGCTGTCATCTTCTCAAAAAAGCTACTGATACAAAATGGCAGTGGCATTCTCTTCTAAAACTTTAGATGAAAACTGTTAATTAAATCTACTTTCCCAAGTATGAATAGAGAATAAAATGTCAGAAACTATATTAAATTAACATGCCACTCTATGTCCTTGTGACTATAACAAAGGCAACAGAATAGACATATCCCAGAACCTCTTCCCCTCACCAACCTTCTAAATTAAGTGAATGACTAATATAGAAAATCTGGATCTTTCCTATCATTTCCAGACTACCTGCTTTTGGAGGAAAAAAAGGCAGCTCTGTGACTCTGCAGAAAGGCCTAGTATTCAGTATGGTCCCTTTTCCTACCAAAAAAAGAAAAAAAGTTTACAAACACTTCTCAAAAATCTGATAGGTTTAAAGATGATGGGTAACACAAGGAAGGCACACCAAAATACCTTAAAACAAAGTAACAAAGCAAACTTGTCTACCTCTGAAATGACTAAAATATTCATTGAACTTTCACTGTGGGAGAACAGGGACTCAATGGCCATCCTGTGAAAATAAAGAATGTCTCTCTAATTAGGGTTGTGATTTTGCCAATTATTCCCATGGATGTTATTTATAACTGTAAGCTAGAGTAAGCAATTTATAGCCCAAACAGGTAATCTATACATAACAAGGGCAATGAGCCCCAGAATTTACTTCTAAAACAGTAACAATTAACTATTTTAGTCACTATTATAGTATATAAAAAATCTTTCAGTTTATTTTTAAATAAAAATATATAATTTTGGGTTTAATTATAATCTCATAGAGACATAAGTAAATAGAAAAAAATTTTTTAACAGTCTAGTTTATGCCTAACAAAGGGGCATGGCAGACGAACAGTGGTTTATAATTTAAGTGCACATAAAGAACTGCAGGGATATGCTAATTTTAAAAAAGCAACTGAACTTTGCCCAAAGAAGATAGGCAAAAAACTAGTTTTCCACATGATTTATAAAGAGTTCCTATGCTTAAGACTCCAAATGGTGTCAGTGTGGCATTTTCTTTGGTTAGGAATGAACTTCTTAATTCTGGCTAAATCAAGAAGCTAAACTAAATCCAAACTTTTTTTTTTTTTTAACCTAGATTACCTAAGAATGGCTTTTACTTTTTTTTCTACTTCTAAACTTAAATCTATAATTAAAATGCTACACTTTTATCCTTTTTTCTCCTTTATTTGTGTGTGGGGATATATGCTGAAAACACAGTATCAGCGAAAACCCCCACAAAACACCATTATAAACTATTTCAACCACTCCTCAACATTTCTATTTATTAAATGTCAAGTAGAAAACCTTCCCAGGAAATTTCTCTGCTTCATAAAAGCTGTATAATATTCACAGTAATGTCATTTTGACAATAGCACCACCAATCTGTATAATGGGGGTCTGCCAAAACAAAGATGAAAACTTACTTTATTGTATGAGGCTCATTCAAAGATTCTACAGCAGGAAATAGAATATCAATCATGTCTCAAGAGAAAACTAATGCTACAATTACATCAATGACTGGATGAATATTAATTCCACACTGAATTTTCTTTTAGTTGATTGACAGCCACATTCAATTTATACCATTTAGCCCACAGTCAACAGTGACAAAAATGGTTAAGTCTCTTGAGTGGATTGTAAGCTTTGCTGATTGTGTATTAAGACTCTATAAGCAAAAACCAAATGCTACTAAAGTGAACCCATGCAAACAAGTTGTAAAAATTCCCCAAACAAAAAATCTATAGCTTACTACAGATGACACAATGAAGACTAGAGAGAAAAGCCATATAGTAATGCTACACCATTCAGCTCCAAGAAGCACATTGTTTATAGTGCAGTACACATATGGTCACTGCTAAACGTCAAATCAGCAGTCTTACAGAGTTACACTTTAGAACTAGTGGAGTCCACAGATCTAAACAGATATGTACAGGACAAAACCCAATTACACATATACTTCCAAATCCCTAGATGAGCAAAGTAAACATCAACAACTGAAATTTGAAAACTACATTAATTTTTAAAACCCACTTAGTCAACCTAACAATTATAAAGATTGAATTTTAATCAGTCAGGTAGAATAAAGACAGACTAATTGTTGATGGCTAGTTTTAGTTCTAACTGCAACAATGACAACAAATTTTAAGTTTATGATTCAGGCATTTTGCCTTATGTATATCTTATAATCACTCTCGCATCTGCTGTCTCATCTTCTTTCTAGGGTAGAGGTCATAAAGAACCATATATCCTTAATCACTCCAACCGATTCTTGGAACTATTCTGGAATCCTAGACTGGGCTATCTAAGGCTTTAGTTTGTTTTATTTGTTTTCTAAATATTCTAGGTATAAGGATATCATAAATATCACAGCTAGAACCTAAAAATTTCATAAAGCAGTAACTTAAAATTCAAGTTCTAAAAAGTGTTTTTTTATAAGGGTAAAATGTTAACACTTTCTACCTTTTCTTTAATCCATATAATTAAGTTGTCTGGTGGTTCTTAAAATGGTGTTTTATTCTTAATGAGAAATTTTATCAAATGATATCTGGTTGGTTGAAATAGAGTGGGAGAAATAAAACTATAACAAAGACTATAAAATACTTATGAATGCTAGATTTTGATGTTTTCAGCATTTCCTGATTGAAATCAAACTACCTGCATAAACTCACTAGTAGACAAATCTAAGTTTTGAAAGTTTACTAAAAGATAATGCATTATCGCATCCTTGTATCTCATTTCCCATCTTTCTGGTTTGCAAAAAAATCTACCCTATTACAGAACAAAAAGACCTTAATCCTATACTCATAATAGCCCTTCACACAGGCACATTCTTGGCACAAACCTGTGTAGACTTCCATGGATATCAGCTGCTGCAGATTACCTTTGTTTAAAAAAAAAAAAAAAGACTAGACCTTTAGCTCCTGCAATGATCTGTAGACTCCCAAAGCTGCATTTTCCAGCCACTTTTGAGTTGCATGCTGTAGCAAAACAGTCAGCACCTCTCAACAGATATTGCTGCAGAGAAAGATTTTAATTCAGCAGAGACTTTCTGTGTGTTAGAAGCAACCATTTTCTCCTAAGAACAAGACAGCTCAGTATAGCCAGCCAGTCATATAACTAATACATACTTATGTGATGGGCATTCCTGAAGTAACAGGGCACTTCTTTTTTGGGAAGTTTGAGGGGACACCACACTATCTACTTTAATGCTAATCATTTAAAGAGTTCCTTTAAAATTTTTAAAATTATCTCCAAAAGATTTGGTAATAGAAATAAAATCCCTCCTATACTGTGTGTCCCATCTCTAACACAGTGTAGGCTATGAAGCTCCTCTTCCCATCTAAACTACCACAGCATAAATAATATCTATATTTATGTACTGGGGGAGTAAATTTATATTATAAATATAATATATATCTCTAAACACATACTTATTTGTTAAAAAATTAAATATCCAGTCTGAATACTATATTATTTGCTATTTTAAGTGAAGACAATACTATTTAACAAATAAGGCTTATATCAATTCCACACCTACTGACATTACTCAACAATGATTATTACTCAGTTAGACTGTCTTCTGATAGTGTTCTCCCTATGACATGTGCTGGAAAAAATCCTGGACAGTGTGAGAGGAAAAAGAGCATTAGTCTCACATGCCAAAGGAATGTGTTCCAAAAATCTTTAAATGAAGCCCTAAAAGAAGGCTTAAAAAATGTTAAATATTATTTAATTTAGTGCCTTGCAAAATCTTTGAATATAGTGACAATGAATTCTAGGCTGCTAATTTAGTCTAATTAAATTTCCTAGAATTGTTGAGTCAGAATATAGCTTGTATAAGAATATTAACCAACTTTATAGAATATGGTACTTGGGCCTTGCTTCTGACTATTATCTGTTCTTAAACTTTGACCCAAAGAAACATTTGTGATAGAAAAATAAAATTGTTTTTAAAGTACACGATACTGATCTAGCTAGCCTACAGATTTCATTGTAAAATTCTGCCTTGTGGTAATTCCCAAGATGAAACAGAACAAGGCAAAAACGCAAGTAATTTTTAACTCAGCAAAGTGGGCTTGGCATTTTATCCTTAAGTCAAAACACAAGACTGGGTTTCAGCACAACACCAGATGTGAACTCTCCCTCTGCAGCATTATCGCATGCGTCATCAATTACTGCCATGCCTAAGTCTAGCATCATGCCAGCACATTAAGACAGAAAGTACTATATGCAGTGTTCACTGGACCAGAAGAACAGAAATAAGAAAGGGAAGAGGGGGAGAAAGAAACCCTAGAGAAGAAATTAAAAAAAGGCAGACCGTGCAATACAAACCAGATCATGGCTGCTTAGCTAATATGGGCCAACTGCTGTGGAAGAAAAATGTCGAACACCCCAAGTTGTGTAAATTTCTGTAAACATCTAAACACACACACAAACACACAATTCCAACCTAATTAGGAACATAAATATATGTTGATCCTTTACTATGTTACAGTTTTGAAAATAAAAACTAAAGTTAAAATATCTCTGCTCTCTAAATTGCCTTATTTTCCTGAAGGAGGAGAAGACACCAGTGATTCTTAAAAGGAGAAGCAAGATGTCTTGACTGTTATAAAAGAATAAGATTCTCTCTGATCAGTTTTTATTCAAGTTGAAATAATTCACTGAAACCCTTATTAAATATGTACACTTAAGTACAAATATTAAATACTGACAATACTGACAAATTTATACATTTTAATAAGGGACTGTGTGATTTGAAAATAAAGGGCTTCTCAAAATAAAAACAATGTTCAAAATTAAAGATTTTTAAAAAATTAAGAGTCAGGAAAATAAATCTCCCTGTTCTACTGTTCTGTAACAATATCCAAAACTAAGCTACATTAAGAGATAAAAAGAATCAACTTCTGACAACATCCAGACATCTCTTATGAAACAGAAACCAAATTTACCATGTTTCACAAGAGTCTGGCAAATAATGAGTCCGTAACTATTCCTAATGGAACATTACATGATTGTGCTGCCCAGGAAAGGTGAAGCTTTTAAAGGATCAAAATACATTTTACTCCTTTATTCAATTTACAAAAACATTAAACTTTTCATCTGATCATTTTAACAGAATATTAGTTTGGGCCAAAATTATATACTTTTGTAAAAATTCTAAATTGTTTCTAGATTTTTCAGACATTCCAACATATTAAATATTAGATTACATCCTAAACTGTCTGATTATTGTCAAGCATGCAAGAAAACAGCTCTAACTGTACTATAAGTTATTAATAAGTTTAATTTCATTCATATCAAGTGTCACATGAACACTACCTAACTAGCTATGACCCAAAATTAAGCATTAATCATCTTACCGATTCAATAGGCTTGTCAAGTGATGCTTGTTCAATTTCCAAATGTCCTTCTTCATACTGATCAAAGTGATTACCCTGAAAAAAATAAGACTAGTTATTTTTCAAAAGCAATAAATGCCAAAATTATCAATAACCTAATAAAGCTAGGGATTACTTTTAACTTTTCATTATTTATAGCAGACAACAAAAACTGTGCAACAAATTCAGACTTTTTTAAGATCTAAAAAAAATTAATTAAGAGTCCAGGCCTAGTAATATAAACTCTTCTTCCTATGATAAGCATGAAATTGCTAACTAAAACACTACCAACCATTTGGGTTTTCAACTTTCTTAGACTATCTTAGAAAAATTACAGAATCTTAAAAAACAAAGGGCCATATTATTTTACTTTTCATAAACAATCTTGTACTAAAGAAGTCACAGTAATAGAATGCAAATAAAATCTATATTATAATACTTTTCAATATTAACATTGCTTTTTAACTAAAACTGCTAAAACATTCTACTCTAAATCAAGAGCTAACTCCCAAGTTTCAAGAAATTCAAAAACACAATATCCCAAATGCAGCTATTCCTCAAATGATCTGCCAATAGAGAAATAAATATGCTGTATAACGGGATATTTGACCATAATTAAGCAAAGTATCACTGCAACTAGGGTAAGTCAAAACAGTTCAATTGAGGATAGGTGCAGACAACTAGAAGTTCTCTCTCATCATAGTTTTCTTTGATCTCCCTACTCCATTAGAAAGGAAGAGCTAATAACTTTGCTTTGTATCAGAATATCAATTGTCTGGTTCCCTTCTTGTTACAAAGTATTGGGCATGAGGATTTGAGAGTCCTGAATTGACCTAAATCAAAAGTTAAAGACTTCAGTCCAGCCTAAATTATTTCAGTGTGTGGAGTGGCATGACAATTTAAATGTTAACCTAATAAAAAGATGCTTTTTTTTTCAAGGTGAAATTTTAGTTAAATAAAATTTAAGGATAGAGAGTTCTAACATATAATTTGCTACACTGTACCAATATATATGCTTGTTTAATTCTTAAAAAATAAACATTCAAATACTTAGATTAACTTAAGCTTCATGATATTACAAACACCAATGACCAGCCAAATCTCATAATTTCCTTTTGCTTTTGGGCTCTATATAATTTAATAAAAAAATTTCATCTTACCAAAAACTGGGTATTACTTTTAAAGTAATTAAGCCTTTTAGTATTGAATTTAGAACAACATTTTAAATCAAAAGAGAACTCTCCCCAAATTGATCACTATCAAAGATGATATAATAAAAGCATGAACACTTGTCTCTTAGGCACTTAGTTCTCTAAGAGTTAACCTCTAGTATCAGCTTCTTGTGTATTATAAAGCTGTCTATGCAAATTTATTTTATTTAAAAAAGCTGTCATACAGTAATACTTTTATTTTGATGGCGCAGTTCTATAAATTTTAACACAGATTCATGTAACCACCACCATAATGTTTTTACAAGAAAGGATTTAAACTTAAAACAATATATATATATTTTTAATTCAGGGAGGTGGCAGGAGATGTAGATTCAGAGGGTGTAAACTATTTGCTCAAAATTATTTAAATAGTAAAGCATCCCAAATTCCAAACTCAAACTTCTGTATCTTCAAAGTTCGTGCGCTTTCTTTCTGTTATGCAACTCTGTGGCTTTCTTTTTTGCCAGGAGAAAAACGCAGTTCCCAGGGAGAACACTGGGAGAAAAATATCACATTTTCCATAGCTATCACAAATTTAAAATGTAGATAATATTCACTGTAGCTCTTCTCATATATATACATAGATATAGACTCAGACACATATAAACAAATGTCCAACAGAGAGTTTAGTAATATTTTATTAATGCAACAATTTCATACAAGTTTTAAAACTATATAGAAATATGTTAACTTTAAGTTAAATGCGAGGGGAAAAAAATCAAAAATGTAGTTCACTGATTACAACTACATAAGACTACGCGGACAAGAACTAAGTAAGGTATTCTGCAAATGTGACCAAAGCTTATAAACATATCTGAAGAAAAACATCTAACAAACATCTAGAGTTTAGTTTTTTTTAAAAATTTAATTATCTGCTGATTTTCAAGATAGTAGTTGACTTTAAACAGCCTGAAAAAAATCCTACAAATAATAAGTGAAATGAGAGAGTCTCAACATTTGAAAAATATAAAAAACTTGTATTTTTTACTGTTTTAAAATGTACCCTTTTTAAAGTATTAGACACCATAACACTCAGCCACAGAAAATAAGAAAAACCTACCAACAGAAAACATACTTTTCATATAAAAAAATTATCAATATGTCTTCTGGCTCAGTTCTTTAAACCAATTATCACCAATTTTAAGTCCTGTTTTTATTGCTAATTTGCTGTATGACCTCATACAAATCATGTTACATTTCTCATCCACTGTGTATTCATTCATAAAATGCAGAACTTGAACTAGACACTCTTTTATGTCATTTTTTGGTCTAAAATTCCATGAATTTGCAGATTTAAAGTGAATTAAACTTATTCTACAGAAAAGAGCTAATTAATTAATTTTAGAAATGTCACGAATTCGCACAAAAGCAGAATGTTAACCTCAATGAGCATAATCATTGGTGAAGCATAAAATATTTTACCCACCTCCAAAATAAATGTAGTTTAATCCAATGACATAAAAACCAAGTAAAAGCAAACAAAAAACTAGGTGACTTTGGGTTTGGTGATGACTTTTAAAATCAACATTAAAGGTATGACCCATGAAAGAAATAACTGATAAATCAAACTTTATTAAAACTTAAAACTTCTGTTCTGCCAGAGACACTGTTAAGATAATGGGAAGACAAGCTATGGATTGGGAAGATTATGTGCAAAAGACATATGATAAAAGACTGTTATCTAAAATATACAAAAACATTTTTAAACAACTAAAAGAACTGGACAAAAGATCTGAACTGACATCTCACCAAAGAAGATACATAGATGGCAAATCAGTACATAATTTGTTCAACATTATGTTCAACATTAGCAAATTGCAAATTAAAACAAAATACCACTACAAATTAGACTGGCTGCTGGAGAAAGAAACAATAAAGACATAGAGCACAGGAGATCTTTTGGACAGTGAAACTATTCCGTAAGCTACTATAATGGTGGAAAAGCTACAAAAACTACAGTAAGAATGAATCCTAATGTAAACTAGGACCTTGGCTGATGGTTTATCAATGTTGGCTGTCTTTCCTAACAAATGTACCACTCTGGTGTCCAGAGGGAAATGGATATATAGGAATTCTCCGTATTTTCAGCTTAACTTTGCTATGAATCTAAAACTGCTCTAAAAATGAATATATATATTTTTTTAAAGTAAAAAGATAAAGTTAATAATGTAATTTCTAAATATTTCTAAAGCATTTCTTCCAAATAGTATTTCCATTTTAAAACTTTACTACAAAATTATAAAATTGATAACAATGATCACCTCTACGAAATGAAACAGAAAGTAGGGCTTTCTTTCACTTTTTACTTTGTTAATGATGTAGCCTGAACTTTTAACAATATCCACTATTATATCTGTACTATTTGTTTTTAATAATATATTATTAAATATTTAATAAAGGGAGACACAATGTTCTAAAATATTAAAGACACTGTTAGCACAAAAATTTCCTCTCCTGTGACTAGAGAACATATCTAAGTGCAAGATTTAAATTAAGTTCTACCTACCCACAAGTTCAGCCTAACAAAATGTCTGGAAAAAGTATTTTACAAAAACACTCTTAATGGGCATAATTTGTGAACAGTACAAATCACCTTAAAAAGACTGAAAAAATTAGAGGGCAAGAGTAAAGATGAAGTACTGAGTCTTTACAGTGGTTAACTTTAAAAAGAAATCATCTTGTATGAACCAGTCTCTTTTTTTATTTGCATAAAAGAGCATGTTAGTCTAACCCAACACATAATATTAAATAATTTTCTGCCTTCTACTAGGTAGGAACTGTTCTGGCACAGGACACAGAGAAGGAAGAGTACTTGGACTTAAGAACTATGCCACATGGAAGAGAAGACAGGTAAACAGTGATACAATGTTAAGTGCCATGACGGAGTTGTAAATAAAAAGCTAGGGGAGCACAGACTAGAAGTGTCAGGCAAGACTTCAAAGTGGAAGCTGGATGTTAGCCAGGTGCAAGGGAGGAGTGTAGGGACTCTCTCACATAGGGGTGAAAAGGTACAAGGCTGGCTTTACAGAACACAGGTTTATTCTCTGCTCTATGATTTACTCTATGCGCATCTAGTAAAGTAGTATAAGACTTGTTTTTTAAAACTGTTTTTAGGATTTTTAAAAGGTGGGGCTGAATATACAGAAAATGAAGAAATTGATGGATAAGATCAAGACAAAAGAAATTTGGAGGGAATTGCCTTAAAGATTAGATGTTTTCTTCCTCAAAGAAAGAATTAAGGACAGTATTTATTTGTTAGCCATAGAGTGGTCGAAGACAAATGAAATTCTGCCCCTTTAACCAGAAGAAGCAAGCAGTCCTTGGTTTCCCCTGAACCAGATCATTTAAAACAAATCTTTTTTTTTTCCTATAGGGACAATGTTAAATTTTAGATCCATGCTCCTAATAAAGGCTTTTGTATTAAACAAATCATAAGTGTACCCAAGAATGTCACAAACAGAAATGTACAAATCAAAGAGTTGACTTTAAAAAGATTAAACAAATATAAAATAAAAATTAAACACAGGGTCCCATTGTGCTATACATACTTGTGCTAAATTGAAATATTTATTAAATTAGATCCAAAATTAAAGACAATTATAACATTAACCAAACTGTTGCCCTTTAAAAGTTTTAGAAACTGTCACAGCCAAGAAGAGTATGAAGAGACATGACTACTAAATGTAATGCTGTATTTCTGTATGGGATCCCGGAACAGAAAAAGAACATTAGGGAATACTAAGGCTATCTGAATAAAGGTATGAACTTTAGTGAATAATAATTTATTCAATACTGCTTCATTAGTAGTAGTGAGCTGGTTAATATGCCATAATAATTTAAGTTGTTAATAATAAGGAAAATTGGGTGTAGAGCATATAAAGTATATATGGAAACTACTATCTTAGCAATCTTCCTGAAAGTCTAAAACTGTCCTAAAATAAAAGGTTTATTTTTGTTTTTAAGTTTTAGGAGGGGTCAATACCACTCTATACACACAGACATATATAGCTTATTTTAGCTTTATAAAATGCCGTCAGAAACCTTATGCTAACAAGCTTGTGAGATACTCAATATAGCAGGTCCTCAAATAACATCATTTTGTTCCATTACAATGCTGTAAGGACTTAATGCTTGATTATATCAATTAGCCTATGGCAAAACTGGTTTCATTATATTGTTTTCGCTTAAAGTCAAAGAAACCATAGATGGCGTTGAAAGGACTTAACTGTATAAGATTTGGCAATCAACTGAATTTCGGAGTTTTTTTTATCATTACCATTTTATAAACTAAGAAAATACAAAAAATGTTAAAAATTCAGACTTCTGATTCTTAGTGCCATATTCCTACCACTGTATTACATTATATAAAACCCAGACTCAAAAAAAATCACCTTGCCTTCATAATTCTGAAACAATATTCTCTATAGAAAGCAGAATTAGTCAAAACCTTCTAGTTATCACAAAAGGCAGGGACAGGCTGAAGAACTGTTACATATTTGAAGAAACAAAGAATAATCAATGTGTAATCCTGGATGAGATCATGGAACAAAAACAGGACATTAGTGAGAAAAGTGGTAAAATTTAAATAAGGATCTACAGCCATGTTGCCCTGAACACGCCTAATCCTGTCTGATTTTGGAAGCTAAGCAGGGTTGGGCCTGGTTAGTACTTGGATGGAAGACCACCTAAGAAGACCAGGTGCTGTAGGTGTTTTAAAAAATCAAAAAATTAAAACCTTTTAGTTATAATTTCCACGCTCATTACTAAGAAAAAAATCAAAGTGCTGAAAAATATGATTACATGCTACTCCCTGGAAAGGTTGAGTAGAGAATGCTTGTATATGTATTATGTAACTCTAAAAGAACAAACATGCAACTGGAAATAGTGGTTGTCTTTGAGAAGGATAAGTAGTTTACTTTTTTCCACTCTGAATCCATTTGTCCTTTTGAATGTTGTACTAGAAAAGAAGAAAAAAAAAAATCAAATGAATATGAAATGTGATTTCAAACAACCAGGGCAAACTGTAGAAATGGTGGTGGTGGTGGTGGTGGTGGTGGTAAATATTTTATTTCTTGCCTCTCCTCTCCCCATCCCAATTTTTTCAAGTCATTCTGATGAACTTAGACTTAAAAAGATTATTCTTTCCAAAAATAGTACAGCATCTGATTTTCTGAGGCCTCAACAGGGATTTGAAGAGTACTTTTTCTGCTTTACCCCGTTTTCAAAACCTCATTTAGATCTCTCAATTCCCATTAGAGCTAGAATGATCATATACATAATGTATCATACAAACTAGGCCACTCTGAGTAAAAATGAGTACTAATAGTAATTATGCCAGGACAAAAGGCATAAGCTGGAACACTTGGTCCTTCTAGAGAAAATTCAGATTCTGTTAGAACATCCCTAGAAGTGTTTTTTGTTTTTGTTTTTGTTTTAATGCCTATATATCTGGTCTTCCTAGGTAGTCTCCCATCCAAGAACTAACCAGGCCCAACCCTGCTTACCTTTCCCTAAAATTTAGTTTTAATGATGACTGCTAAGAATACTTTTTTCTCATTGTCTTGTCAACTCTTCATTTCTAAATATATCTGCTTTCAGAATTGAAATACAACTTTTCATATATGCTGATCATAAAATTAAGTTCAAAGGGATCTTTCTGAAGCAATCTCACTTTTCTAAAAAAAAAAGTATTAAAGATTTTTAAATGTGCACACCATATATGTGTGTATGTGTGTGTGTACGTACACACACACGCGTGTGCGCACGAAAAAACCCCCAGCTGATTTCAATTGCCTCTTCTCTCAAATAAACCTTCAACTGCTGGCAAGTCTAATCACAAATGAACAGAACCTTCTGACCTTCATGTCATTAAAATACCCAGTAGCTCCAGTTCCTTACAGGTCAAGGATTCTGCTTTCAAGCACAGGACAAATGTGGAAACTTCTCTATTACAAATTTAGCTGTGGTGATTATTTAAATATAGAGACAGAGACTGCCCTAAATTTATCCTTATAATTTGCTAACCAGTGCTGATTTGGGAATCCACATCTCACAGCTGTACCTTTTCCAGGGGATTAACCATGTGGTCATTAATAAGGAAAATTAGAGCTACAGAAGAGGAAATTATCAAGACAATTCTTTAAAGATCACAATCAAATGCCCATAACCTCAAATGGAAAGCACATTATTTAAAGACCCTAACAAGCTGACATTCTCTTCCGCCTTCCTATGACTTAAAATTTAATATAATTTCTTCAAAAAATTTAATGAAAAATATCACTCATGACCAAAGTCAATGGATCCAAAGATTCTGATGAACAAATCAATTATTAACAGGATAATACAGACTAAACTTTTAAACCCTATCTGACTTCCCATTTAGACTAGGGATGAGGCAAGTTTCAAGTAGTTTTATCTTTGCCAGTATACTGTATCACTCACGCTAGCCCTATCTTTTAGCATCCAGCTCTGGATAGTAAGCTGCATATTGTAGACATTCCTATCTCTCTGCTCCAAATCTCCCCAACCAAACCTTATCTTTTGTACTGTATTTAACATTATTCCTTTAAGATGGTCTAATGTCACTAAGTGGATCTGTTAATCTTAGCCCTACCTCACAACTCAAGTAATGGACTTGTTTATAATTTGGACTTTCTAAATTCAAAACACATAACAATGATCTCACCTGCCAGGGACCAAAATAAAGGGGGGGGGGGTATGTTTAGCAGATAGAGCCATAAAGAATAGCTTCATAGTCCACCTATGAACAAAACCAGTCCTCCAATGTCACCAAATAAATGAGAATTCATCTCTGTCCCCTTCTCCTTTATTCATTCCAAATAAACTAATTCAGAAAAATGTCTCGGAGAAAAACCAATCCAAAAAGAAATGGATATTCTGGGGGATTAATGGTGTCATTTTATTAGTATACTTAAAATTTATTTCACCTTAGAAAGTGGACAGAAACACCACTGTGGTCAATTCCTCAAAAACCCCAATTCTTCACTATTGTTTTTACAATCGTATAGTTTGATCTACAACGGCTTCAGTATATTATTATAAAAACCATTGGTCTCTGAAGTCAGAGACACCAGAAATCATCACGATCATCTGCTGGCTGTATAACCTCGGGCAAATTACCAAATCTCTCATTAGGCCTAGGCCTGTTTCTCCAGCTGTAAAATCCAGACAATTACACTACCATATTACTGCATCACAACTAAAAGAAAACTGCTATGATTATATACAATATACAATAAAATGAGATTGTAACTATCCATAACACAACCTCCATACTTGAAATATCCCTCAACTGGCTTTCTAGAATAGCTCAGAAAAAGTCCAACCTAGATAATCCACAGCACACAGGAAACTGAGTCTCCAAATCTGAACATTCTTCTCAGACTTTACTAAGCCTACATACTTGGCTCTATTTAACCATTAAATCAAATATATGAACTTCTAGATGCCAGACCCTGACTCAACGCTAGAAAAACGGATAAAACAAAAGAAGACTCATTTAAGGAGTTCTAAGTCCCATGAAATGAGAAAAACTATAAGAAGGAAGTCCATAGTTGGAGAGATATAACAGCACAATGCTTAAAGGCTGAGACTAGTCCAAACTACCTGAAAACTACCTCTTTGACTTGATAGCGATGTGAAATGGCTGTTTTCCATTTGTAAAACAGGAATAATAGAACCTATCTTACTGTAAGATTGGATGAGATAATAATAACAGTGCCTAACAGAATAACCACAATGTACTGTTAGCTACTACTATTACTTGTAAAAGAGCTATTACTAAAACATGACCAAAGTGCTGTGGGAAGCACAGAAAATGAAGCAACCAACTCTGCTTAGGGAAGATGTCAGCAATAACATCAAATTGAGTCTTGAAGAATGAGTAGCAGGAATCCCAGACAGGAACATATACGAAAACAACAATAATAAAAGAACCTAGCATCTCCAGATAACAAAAGAACTACAAGATGGCAGGAAAATGAGGGGGAAAGAGATATACCTGTTACAAGGGCACCAGATGCTTAAGAGTCTTATAAGCCAAGTTAGTTTCAAATCTGAGTTTACTGTGTGGCCTCAATTTTTCCAAGCCTGTTTTCTCATCTGTAAAATGAGGGATACCACCACCTGGTTTGGATGGTTACTTGGATTAAATATCTCCAAAATGCCTTTGGCACGGGACCTGGCATGTAATAAGTACTAAATAAATAGTAGCTGAGAGTCTTACCATTAAGTATCATAGCAGTCATCTTTTGATGCTGATACTGGTCAAAGATAAATTTAGAGTACCCTAAGCTGACAGTCTCCAGTACAAGTACCATTCTCCTCCCCCATCAACTTTACTAGAACAAATGAACAAAACGGATTGATTTTATATTCTTATCCTTTTATAATGTTGTGCTAACAAATGGGCACACAATAAATGAGGAATAGAATGGAATTGTCTGGTAGACCTATAACACAGTAAAAAGGCTGACAAAGTCATAAATACATCAATTAAATTTATAACACTGAGATGTTTCTGGGGGAAAATATATATTTAATGATAAACATACCAACTATTTCTTACCAGTTAAACTGGTGAAAACCACATATTAAAAGGAAACAATGCTTTTACATTCTAGACAACACCAGCATTCATTTCCTCAAAAAAAAAAAAAAAAAAAAAAGGCCAATCTCTATACCACAAGCATAAAGAACACTACAAAAGAAATTAGACAATTAAAGTTTGAAACTGAGGTCAATATTAGGCAAAATAATTTATCTGGGCCCAAGTTTCTTAACCTATGAAATAGAGTTACTACCTATTCTACTTACCTCACCAAGTTACTGGAACAATTAGACAAGGATTATGTAAGGTCAGGGGGTCCCAACTTCCAGGCTGAGTATTGGTCCCTGGCCTGTTAGCAACTGGACCACAAAGCACAAGTCGAGCGGTGGGCAAGGAAAGCTTCATCTGTATTTGCAGTTGCTCCCTAGCGCTAACATAACCACCTCAGCTCCACCTCAGATCATCAAGAATTAGATTCTCATAGAAGCAGGAGCCCATGGTACAAAAAGGTTGGGGACCGCTGTAAAAGGGCACTTACTAAACCATGACAGAATACAACTACATGATATTACTTTCTAATATCCAGATTACATGAATTTACAACTTACTGGTAATGCAGTATCTTAACTTTCTTTCCTCTAATGATCTTGTTATCCATTCTATCTTATCCTTTCACTCTTATGGTTATCATCAATATTCTTAAGCCTTCTACAATCTTTATTTCAAATACTGTCCTCTCCATCCATATATAACCTTCTATCTTTCCAGCTCACTCCCTTTAGTACCTCCACTTTGATGCTTAAACTCCATCAGAATCTACACTCCATTGATTCAACTTTTCACTCCACCCTCTACTCCCCAAAGGTCCTTCCTCACTTATGTCTCTGCCAAGCTTAAATTCACATAGTCAATTCTTATAATCACTCCTTGGTATACACCCTGTACCCCCTTGCCTCCACTCACATAAACTATGGTTAATAGAGACTGGTTATCAAGTTTTAATTGGATGTATGGCACACCTAACATAATTACATATGAATTAATCTTTCTTGAATAAAAATTGCTTTGATGTATATCTCAGTTTAAAAAACCTCAAATAGCTAATATATTCCTGGTTAAAACATTAAAAGAAAACTTATTTTAACCCTAGCTTTCACTGTTTCCCAATGGTTTATTCACTGCTCTAAAAAAATAGCTCTGCTGTTCCACTTCTAAACTTTTGCCCTGGCTATTTTCTCCAACTGAATGCCTCCCATTATTTTCCTTTGCTAGGATAAAATCCCATCATCTTTAAAGACCCAGCTTAAATGCTGACTTCTCCATAAAGGCACACCAAATCACCCCACTCTAAGGATTCTCTCTTTTCCTTAGAGTTTTGCATTGATTGACTATACTATTCATCTAATAATCATGTAGGTCTTATGAGTAATAAATTAAATATTACATTACTTCTGTCATCTTTCCATCTAGAACTAAATCTCCTTGAAAAACCCTTAATCAACTTTCCTCACAGATATACTAACACATACTTCTTAGTACAACCACTATTCAGTGTCTTCTCAAAAATTAGTTTATATACCCTAGAAAGTATCAAGATAAATATCTCCCTTGTTATCTCTTGTGCAGATGATACCCTAAGTAGTATTAAGCCAATTAAAATTTCAACCACTTTTGCCATTTAAGATACCTCATAATTTTACTCATAGTCAACATGAGAAACTATAGCATATAATCCACAAGCATTAACTTTAGCTTCTTCCATAGTCAAGATATACAGTATGAAATTCATTTCTTGATTTTGGGTGAGTACTGCCTACAGAAGGGTGAAAAACTTCATCAATTCTTGAAACATGTTACATGAACTATAAAATATGAGTACTGACTTTTCTAGCAATCATTATTTAAAATGTCAATCATAAAACATGAACAATGACTTTTTTCTATTACAACTTTAAACTTGAAGAGCTGTTATATATTTCAATTCTATAAAACACAGAAATAAACTGAAATTCCTCTTTGAAATCAATGTAATAGCCAAAGAGAGGTAAAGCTGACAACACAACTGATACCTTGAGAGATTCGACCAACATGTACTATAACAAAGATAGTTTCTGCTTGCTTGAATGACGCACAATGCAAGATTTATCTGATTTCAACACTGTCAGTAAAAATAACAATTAAGGCAAATAATAGAAAATTCCTGTTTTAGCCTTAACTATATGCAATGTCAAAGCAACTTTAGCTACTTTTTCTCCCATGCGTTCCTAAATTAAGTTTACGATACTAAATATATTTGTTAAATCCCAAAGAAATCACTCAATATAAGTGTCCCAATTTTATCTTTCAGCCTGAGCATACTTAAATTTTTGCATTGACTAATACAATATGCACTAAGCACATCTGATTAGAATTCCAGTTAAATGAACAATTCATTTCTTATAACTGGAAAATCATTACATCATCTCTGGTATTCACTGCAATATCAAATCAATGACTTCTTTCAGTATTTGAGATGGTCATTTGTAATTCCTTTGGTAATGACCATGAGTCAGCTTTTATTTAATACTAAATGGCAATACTAATATGAAAAGAGAAATAATGCCAGCATAGAAGCAGAAGTACCGAGCTGATTCAGGGAAGGAATTTTAATAGAATTCAAGAACTGGATGTCTACTTCAAGATGGTCCATTTTCATTAATAAAACATTAGAAACTTATTAAATCACAAGAACAAAGATGAAATCTCTACATGGGTTTCAAATCCATAATTCAATATCTCACAAACTCCTGCTATTCCTTTTCAAAAATGGTAATCTTGACTACATCAAGAAAATACTGTCCTTTTTTTCATTTTATCATGTACCCAAATAGACAGAAATTGTATGGAAATGTACCTCAGCTATAAAGCAGCACAAATGATCGGGACAGCTAATTATATGTTTGTTTGTTTAATTTAAAGCACAAGTTTTAGTTCTGGTTATGTAACTTACTGTATGTAATGACCTGAGAAAATGTATAAAAGAATCTCTCTGCAGTACTCTAATGAGAACTGTGTGACATGTATAAAAGGAAAGAATACAACAGGACACCTTTTTTCCTAAAATGTTGATGGCACTAGAATAATCAGCCCTGGAATAATTAGCCTAAAAGTATATTAGTCTAGATCTTTTTCTTCTTGGTCTCCCATGTCTCCTTTGAAAACAAGTAAATAAGCATACCATCATACAAAACCCTATGATCACAGTTCTTGCCAAAACAAAGACAACTTAAGTCTTTGCGATGTTACTCCTTGATTTGTCCCACATTTTTAAGCGCCTTTTGCCTTAAACATATACCATTTACCCTTCATATTCAGAGTCTTCCCTTATGCTGACCTTACTTGGTCACTCTTGATCCTGAGAATATACTAACCAATAATTCTGAATTTGTTAATAATCATGCTGATTCATCATCACTATTTTGAAATTTGTATGGCCTTGCTTCCAATCCTATGGACCTATCATAATATGTATGAGAAAGATGATAGTAATGCTTTTACATAAGGTTAAGTACTGCAAGCACAGCTGACACTGATTTTCATAACTAGTGGCATCTCTTCCAGATGATGGGAAAAAATCCCAGAAAGCAGAGATTAGAACACTTGCCCATGTGTCATCTCTGGCATGCCTGCATTAGAATGCCAACTTTGTTACACAGTACCACATAGAAAATATACTAATATGCCCCTGTGACCTTAAGTATATTTAAACTGTAAATCTCCTTGCTTAATGGTCTCAAATAAGAATCATCTGAAGATTACATCCTGGTATATGAACACAAAGAGGAATCCTACAAACATATTACATAAAAGTAATATACGGCTTGCCATTATGATTACTTATATAGATTATAGAAAATTCACGGTGTTTATGTTTTTATTATGACCTTTAAGATATTTGTTTCTCTCATTATTTTACTATTATCATAGTTCCTTTTCCTTAGAAATCTAATGGGAAATACATTCAGAACAATGAGGAATGAGAGGCTACTTTAAATCTCCAATTCACTGCAGGTACACAAACTGAAGAATGAACATTTACCTACTAGTATTTAGCTGCATCATCAACAGCTGCATAACCACTAAAAGCTAAGCTGTACATTTACATCTACAAGCTGTATGTCACTGTATAAATAAAACTTTCTTTAGTAAATCTGTAATTGAAAGTGTTGAATACATCTATATCCTAAATTTTACTATGTATTTTCCATTAGTCTGTGTAATATTTCAATCTGTGAACAAATGTGCCTTAATCTGGTTAATGCAGGCAAAGTCGTGTCTCATTCAGAAACTGAAGAGATTCTTAATAGTTACAACACTTAAAGCATTAAAAAAATACATCAGCCTAGATCACAAAGATTTCCAAAGATAAAATACTACTTTAAAAGGCTACAAAAAAGATCTAAGCTAAAATAACTATATAACAATATATCCTCTATGAGAGCCTGCCTAGGAGAGACTCATAGAGGGTATATTGTTATATAGCCCTGGGAGAACAAACAAGAAACAGATCTAAACAGAACAGAGAAAAAATAAATGGTATTCTCTCTCTAAACGCACATTTCTTGTGACCTATAAATTTATCCTCCATAATTGACTCAATTACAGCTATATAAAATATATAACTGCCAGTAGAGATAATGGTCCTGGACACAGGTTCAAGAGTCAAAAAGCCAGAGTCTGCATCCAGGTTCTGCCTTTTACCAGCTCTGTGTACTGACAAAGTTAACTCTCTGTGCCTCAGCTGCCTCATTTGAAAATGGGAATAACAGTATCTGTCTTATAGGATTAATTGCGAAGATTATGAGGTAATATTCATGTAAAGCTTGTGGAACAGTACTTATTATAATGAAGCTATCAAACCCTTTTAAATGTCCCTGATAATGATTACTCTTTATATGTGCTTTAAGTGGCATACCATCGTTAAGCTCCTCACTACAGTATACACCTTTCAAACTCTGGGTGTTCACAAAATCTAATAGGGAACCTATCCCCGACTCCATATTAAGTTCACAACATTCAAACAGTCCAAAATTTGCACGTGGTGGTAAAATAGCAAAAAGTGAAATTCTACAATTATCTTGCTAAAGGCAAAGAAAATGATAGCCATCTAGAACTTACCGGAGAAGATGCACAAAAAAATTTCCAGTGCCATAAGATCTGTTTAAAGCAACAGGATCTATGCACTGTATTTGGAAACCTATTTTGGATTTGTTTTCAAATGTACTTAGTGGCTTCACCTTGTTTATCACTTCACACCTTAAAAGGAGGCCACGTTTAATTTTAAATAACCTGACCTTGGAAAATGTTCAGATAAACCAAATGCAGCAGTGTCCTGTTGCATTTTCTCTCCAACAACTTAAATCAAAGAATATCATTAATGAAAACTGATCTATATTTTTCTCTTTAGTGAAACATCCAGAAAAGAACTACTTTAAGTATTTTTAAATTGTTTTGGAAACATTAGCACAATAATTTACAAAAGGTCTGACATCTTATAATTGTCTAAAAGGTTTTTGTTCCCAAAACCCTACTTACCCATAATACTTGGACATGTGACTTGAAAAAATAACATTTCCCTAGATGACAGCAGGAGTTGGTCATTCCAACATAAAAGCAGGAAATAAACTCAAAATATATATAGTACTTTCAAAGGGCTACCATGCAACTAAAAACAGGTTTTACATAAGCCCAACTAGAGCATCAGGAAAGAAAGTCATCTTACTTGAAAAGGTAGAGGCTTTCTCTATTTGTTCAGGTATAGCATATATACCCTGCTATTCAGTTATCAAAATCTTTCAAGGCTCTGCAAATCCTATTTGAATTACTGAAATTCTGTGGCTGACAGCCATTTTCCCTCAAAATTTGTATTTATATACTTTCAATTTTATTAGGTCACCTTGAAATTCTCTCCTCTAAAAAGCACTTGAGGGTTTTATTGGCGTGTCTCTTTAAAAGTTACTAAAAAAACCCACAAATCTTGCAGCCTACTCATGAATTATGGTGCTCGCTAAAGAACAATCTTTCCAAGGGATCAAAAGGCTAGTAAGGGTTGCTTCAAACTCCCTGGACCTGCATTACATCCTTAAACACCTTGAGATCCTGCACTGTGCTACAGCTATACAGCAGGTGCACGCTCACAAGGCTTTTCAACAGCCCCCAGATCCTTCACTGCTGCAAAACTTCTCCTAAGTGTTCCATGCACTGGATTGTTCAGTGTTGGTTTAACTGCTTATTTAGCTTATTTATTTACCAACCCGATCATCTCAGGGAATTCAAACCCTTCATACTGCCTTCTAAAATATATCTAGAGTGTATTCCCGTGTTACTTTGAGAAAGATCTGCAGAGAGGTAAAAACCTGAGTTCTGATGTTCATCCAACCCAAATTGCTGTTGCCAGGATATGCAGTAGTAATGCAGTGGTTTCTCTGAGACTCTGAGGATGTATTTTACTCTAGAAATGCCCCAAATCTACTAAATCCCGTTTAGTCGCCGAGATTTCTGCAGTAACAATGCTCAACAAGAAGGTAGTTTAAACAGCCGGAATATGAGTTATTCTAATTTGCCTTTATTTTGTCCTCAATAATGCTTGCTATCACAAAGACATTTTCCCATACGACATTTGCAACTGAAGAGGAAAAAAAAATCAAGCTTTTGGCACTAGTTATCACCCCCTTGTAAAATCCATTATCATTACGCTTCCTACAAATCTTTCAAGGTATGATTGGGGGCGAAGTTTACATCAATCATAGTCCTCTAACCTACTGTTTTCCAGGCCCAATTAACGACCTATTAACAGCAACAATATTTATTACGCTCGGGGAAATCTCAATGTTTGACTAAGAAGGCACCCCTTTCCGGGTGGGGAAAAAAAAAACAAAAACGGAAAACTAAACAATGAAATGGATTTATTAATTAGAGGGAGGAAAGAGGGAGGACTCCTCACCTCCATAAGAACCGTGCAAGCAAAATCCAGAGGTTCGGAAGCCCATGTCTCTGCAACACAAGCCCCAAACCCTAACGAGCCAACCCTCTTTTCCCTGGGGAGCCTAGCCCTGCGCCTTCCACAAGCAGGGCAGACCCGGTAAAGCAGTCCCTGTCCGGAGACCAGGCCGGAGTTCCGAAAACCGAACCCCAAACAAGCCGAAGCCGCAAATCCGGCGGCCTGGGTTCACGAGGTCAGAGAATATAGGATGAGAAGAGATGCGGCCTCGCCTCAAACCAGGAGGCCCTTAACAACTCGGGAGCTGGAGAAGAGCGAGCCGGTTCGTAAGCCGCAGCAGAGCCTGGAAGGAAAGAGAGCCGGGAGCGGGGGAGGAGAAGGTTCTGGCTCGGCCACTGCCTTCCCCGGATCTTCGGCGACGCCCCTGTTTACCTGAAAGTCTCGGTCCTCGTTGAAACGGGAGAAGCGGTCCGCCATTTTGCCGCCTTCACTCCGCTCAGGACGACGCTCTCCGGTTCGCTCCTTCCCGTCCGCGACACCCGCCCCCTCCCCTGTTCCCCGCCTTCTCTCACGCCCACCCGGCGCGCGCAGGCGACGGAGGGAGGAAGTGAGACAGCGCGTCCAGACGGAGCCCCGCGGGCGCAGGCGCCTGTCAGTCCCACAGGCGGAACCTCTTCTTTCGTCCCCCTCTCCGCACGCCGCCCAGGGCGACCCCGGCTGCCGCGCGTGCGCACTCGCTCCGGGAAGCGGCGCGCACTTCCGGAGAGCGGCAAGCGCTTCCGGAGAGAAAGGTCACGGCGGCCACGGTGGGCATACGTCGGGCTGTTTCCACCTGCTCGTTGCCCCTAGTGGGTTATCTTTTCTTTTCTTCTTGCTTCCTGGGTGCAGAAACCCATCGTTCGCTTTGTACACCAAATAGCAGCGTAATATAGCGGTTGAAAGCGCGGAGTTTGGAACCAGACTTCAATTTAGAATCCCGGATCGCCGTGAGCATTACACAGTGAACGAGACAGGCACGATCTCTTCTCTCCTAGGGTTTCCATTCCAGCGAGGAATATCAGATAGAAAATTACATAATTACATACATTCAATAATTAACGAGTGCTACTTGAAGTAAAACTGGATGCTGTGTTGAGAGGGACGACTTGTGAGCTGATCTTTGACCTGAGGAACAGAAAGGGGCCCTGGCCTTGGGGCAAAAGGGACATTAAAACCAAAGGCCCAGTGACTGCTAAGAACTCTCAAGCGATTATTTGAGAAAAGTACGTCTGAAGGAGAAAAGTTGATTCAAATCAACTAACGCTGTCTGGGCTTCAGTTTCCTTTGTGTATCAGGAGGAAATGGAATTTGGTAATCTCTACTGCCAGTGCCCAGCACTAACTTTGTGTGGGTTATGAATCAGGTTTTTCCATTTTATGGCCTTCCTGAGGACCCTACCCAGTCCTCTTGCTCCCTTAGCCAAAATACATAAAACACAGGAGGGGTAACAGGACTTCTCTGTTTTTGAAAGAGTAGTTGACAGAAATTACACAATGGAAAAATGGCCCTTGCCTACCCTGAGAGGGTCAAATGAAATGTAATTTTTTTTTTGGAGAAAGGGTGCGTATCTTCTAATCCTTTGTTACTGTCTGTCTTGCTCAACCCCCAGTCCAAGCAGAATATAGTTCTAAGCATTTAAAAGAGCTCCCTATCTAAGGAGTGGCAGGATACACAACCTAAATGTCGTAATGAAACTTGAGGGTAAATGTGGCAGATTGAATCACACATGACACATTTACCTCTTCTCTCCCAATCTCACTAAAATAACAGTAAAAGGATAGGCATAAATTCACATGGACAAAGAAATCTGAAGAAAGGACAATAGCAGAGAAGAGATACCAACATTTTGGTAGCTGGAAAGCGTAGGTAAGTGGAAATGGATATAGTAGAATGGAGAAAGCAAAGCCCTGGAGTGAGGAAGCCAGAAAACAAGTTGATTATTGGTGAGGTAACCAGAAAGCCTCAGGAACTGTAATCACCAGCCATCACTGACAGTGAGGGTATAAATGGGACTGAAAACAGAAGGATTAGTTACAAGGCAGTTTAGAGAGAAGTTAAACTAAATCCCTTACCCACCCAGGTACCACTTGAGGGTTCTCTTCTGGAAAGGCTGAACCAGAGAGATTTTAACATCTGGCACAGCTAGGAAGGAGATATCATGCTGAAAATGGAAAAATTTGGTAAAAGCTAACATTCTGGTCAGAGAGGCTTCTCCCAGAAAGAGGCCACGGGATCCCTCTCTGGGAAATTGGCTTAGAGAGGAAAAACACACATACCAAAAAATGGGAGTGAGGGGGTGAGGTCTCCCCAAGGTAAAGTGGTTCCTGCCCAACTAGCCCACAGAAAAGTCCATCTTTCAGGAAGCCCTGTTCAAATGGAGTTTCCACTCAGCTGTTATGTAAGAATAAAGAGCCAAGTATTTCCAAACATTTGAAGGAAACCTGTGACAAAACAGAAAAAGGAATTCAGAAACCAGAGATAATGGAAGCAGCAAAAGAAACCATCAAAAAGTTATAATCAGTATTCACAGAGATATAAGATCATATTAGGGAACAAGGGACCACATCAGGGAGCATAAGATGCCAAAAAAGAAAAAAGAATATTAAGACATTAAGAAGTAAGTTTTGAGAGTTAAAATTTCTTAAGGATTAACGGAAATGTCAATATAAAAGTAAGTTGTGGAAGTCCCCAAGAAAACAGAAAAAGGTGGTCCAAGCAATCTTCATTTTCTCCTTAATTATTGCAATAGCTAATAAGTATTCTGATTCCACCCTGACTCCCTAACTCAACAAAGGAGCTATGGTGATCTTGTGAAAACGTCAATCAAATGCCATTGGTCTCCGGTTCCAACCACCAATGGCTTTCCCTACCATTCACAGTATAAAGTCTATCTAGCACCACCTCACCTCTCAGATATTTTTCCTCTCCGGACATACCTCCTGGTTATACCTTCATTCCACCAGCCTGTTCTTCCTCGGCCTGCCCAATAGAGACTTATGTATATGTTATTATTTCTATCTATCATTTTTTTCTCAGCTGTTCACATGACTTGCCTTCTCCCCTTCTGGTCTTTATTCAAATGTCAGTTTCTCAGTAAGGTCTTCCCTGATCACCCTACTTAAAATTAGTGTCCCATATTCTGAACTCCTTTGCCTCTTTCCCTAATTTTATTTTTCTCCATAGTACTTGTTACTTCTCGATATGTAATATAAAGTCTAAGAGAGCAGCTTTGTTCCCTTCTATACCCCTGGCACCTAGATTAATGAATGGCACATAATTGGCAGTAAAAAAGAATTTGTTGGATGAATGAGATGGAAAATAGTAAAGAACAGATAAGAAAATGTGAGGACTAATCCAATATCTGAATAGTAGGATTTCCAGTAAAAACAAGGGAAATGGAAGGAAGAGCATATTACAGAAATAACACGTAAACATTTTCTAGTACTAAGGGCCTGAGTTTTCAAATTGAGAGGACTCCACACAATTAATAAAAAATAACTTGCTGTTAGCATTATGAAATTTCAGGACATATGGGACAAACAAAAGTTCCTAAAGTTTTCCAAAGAGGAAAAATAGGTCACATATGAAGGACTGTGAATTGGAACAATGTTGGATCTCTTGGAAAACCAGAGAGGTGGAGACTGGGAAGTAATACCCTGAAAATTCTAAAAGGGATGGTTTACAATCTAGAAATCTATATCCAACCAATCATTTGCCAACTGTGAAAGAGAAAACGACTTTTTTGACCTGCAAGCTCGCAAAAATTTTATTTCCATGTACTCTTCTCTGGAAGCCACTAGAGGATGCTCTACAGCAAAACAAAGGAGTGAAAAGAAAAGGGAGACTTGAGATCCAGAAAACAAAGATAGAACCTGAGAAAAAGGCAAAGAGAATTCCCAGGGTGATGGTGTAAAGACTTTTCAGGGTAACAACTGTAAAGCAAGCCTTAAAAACACCCAGTCTGGATGAGAACAGGACACCAAAGGACAGAGGCCCCAAGAAGACTGTTGGCAAAACAAAACAGAAATCTAATAGAATATTTAGTGGGTTTGAAAGAGAGATTACACTTCTCTAGAGTGAGGAGTCAGTGGTAACAAAACTACACAAATGAAAAAAAAGGGAGCATTAACTTCAGAGGGGAAAATTGTAAGAAAAAAAATGTAATCGGAGTAAGCCTACTATACAACATGGCTTAACTATGAATAATGTTCACAATCACAATAATATAAAAACTAAATATTCCTCCCTAACAAAAATGTTTGATAAAAGTACATTATGAGGGTATTAAAAGGAAAGGGAGGATAATTTGAGAGGGCTAAATATTCTCTCACAGTAGGAATTCAATAGATAATGTCTACATATTTTTAAATCAAGAAATATTGGTATGAGTGCATTATTCAGAAATAAATATCTGGAAATAAGCATGACAAAAATAAGGAAGAAAGAGCTTAAAAAGTTGAAATTGGTTGGCACTAAATAGCAAGAATTGGTGATGAAAAGAACTAGGGAAAGGAATTGCCAGTTTTCATAAAAATCTAGATAAAACTATTTGACTTTTTAAGTCTCTGGACTAAATGCTTCAATTAAAAACAAAAATTCAATGCTCAATAAATATTAGTTAATATTGTATTATTTTTGAATGTGGATTATCCATGGCTATATTTGAGAAACCTCTTCTCATCATCCTTTGGTGATTACAAAGTCATTTATTAACTGGACCAAATCCAATGTAGATCTTAATAGAGAAATAAACTTAATAAATAAATAAAATAAAATAAATAAAATGTGTCCTAAAGTCAATTGAAGTGATTTGAGGACTTTTTGCCACTTGGGATCTTCTATGTTATCTTATCTCTCTAATAGTGAAAGAATAGAGAATTAGCTGGTGTGGATATTCCTTTCACTACACTTTGCCCACTAGGAATTGTTTTAAGCACTTTACATATTTTAAGTCGTTTACTCCCCACAACAGACCAGAGGGTTTGTCCTGAGAACCTGCTCCCTGGCCACTACCTGGAGAGGTGAATAAGTCATTGTATTTTCAGTTAAAGAGACATGTTAAATATCATGATTCAGGCATGGAGATGACACAAAGATGAACAGGACAAGATCTCTTCTAGGGTTTCAAAACTATGACGTTGGCATTTCTTCTAGTGTTGAAGAACCGAAACCTGCATATCAGACTCGGTTCCATCTATAAAAATGGTCCTTGTCAATAACATATGAATATGGTAACACAAGAAATGATAACATATTCTTAACTAAAGGATTGAGAGCTGACTACACCAGGCACTGTGCTGAACACTTTACACTGACTGTCAAATAATTTTCGTCACCCTAAGAGGCAGGACACATGTTTATCTCCATTTTACAAATGGGAAAACTGAGGCTAAGAGATAAGAACCTTGTCCTAGCTCTTGCAGCTATAAGTACAACCAGGTTGTATGACGCTGGCCAAGGCTCTTAGCACTCAAAGTTTGTTTCCTCTTCAGTATATCTGGGAGAATAAAGCCCACCTCAGAGGGTTTTTGGAAGGATGACGGTAGCTATTCTTATGTAAAGTACCCAATTGTTCCTGACATCATAATCTGATTAGTGGTAGTCATTGTTGATATTATCATTATTATTAATTTAATGGTGAGACTAGAGTTTTGATGTTATCTTTTAGGTCACAGAGAGGCATTGTAGGTTTTTGAGCAGGTCAGTGATGTAAGCAAAGCATGTGTTAGAATCAAAGCTAATTTAAAGCTGCTACTCATAAATTGAGCTGCACCAGTTTTTAAAATATTAAAAAGCTTCCAATCTTTGGTAAAAAGCACTGCCTGTTTATCAACCTGCACCCTGAGTACTTCCCCACTGCCACATCTATTTAATTCCCAGGCCCTCTTTAGGCAACTGAAGGGCTAAATCCTGGTAGAAGAAAGGGCCTCCTGGACAATGCCCCCCCCATCCCCAAGTCAGTTCTGATGAGAAGGAATGCCAGGCCAGCTGGTTGTTAAATTTTTTATTGTTACTAATAGCTTTTCCCAATTCTGAAAATTTTCAAAATATAGAAAAGTTGAAAGACTACAACAGTGAACATCCACACACTCTTAAATTAGATTCTTCAATTCATTTTTGTTATTTTTTAAATATACATAAGATTTTTAACTTTTAACCACTTTTATGTGCACAATCCAGGATTCCTCGATTCTTAAATGGTCACATATACTTTCTCTCTCTGTGTATATGTGTGTATACATATTTTTTTCTTTTTCTTCCCCCCTGAACTATTTGAAAATAAGTTACAGATATTCTGACACTTCACCCCTGAGGGGGAACAAAGTTTGCCACTCCAAAAGATTTCCCTTTGGGATATTGACTATTAAAGCTGGTTATTTTTAAGTAACAAAAGGTTCAGGAAAAACCTTTGACCTTTCCCCCTGCCTGAAAGAATTTAGATAGAGGGACGAGAAATATAATCATAAATGACTATAGTCTAATATGAACTAGTATGTGACAAACCAGGAGGAACTTAGTAAGGCCCATTTGATCAGTGTCCCATTGATAGAGATGGCCCAGCACATTTATTTACCAATCTTTGCTTTTTCATTTCCATGTGAATTGCCTTCCAGCCCTTTGAAGTCCCAAACCACAAAGCCCAACCCATTTATCCTTAGCTCCAGAATGGCATATAAGCCTCAATTGTCTACTGTGTTCTTGGGTCTCATATTCTTATGGCATGCCCCCATACATAATACATACATATTAAATTTGGTTATTTTCTCTTCTTAATCTGTTTCATGTTAATTTGATTAGCCCGGCCAGAAGAACACCTAAGGATGGGAGAAAATTTGTTTTTCTGCCCCCACACCTGTAAATAATTTTGGCATGTATTGTCAAAGAATAAAAATATTCACCTACATAACCACAATACCATTATAACACTCAAGAAATGCAGTGTTATCTACTATAAAGTCCTTATTCAAAGTCCTCCAATTTTTGTTTTTGATTCAAGATCCAATGGAGGATCAGACACATTTTTAGCTGTCATGTTTCTTCAATATCTTTTCATCTACAACAGTTCTGTCACCTTTGGTTGTCTTTCATGACATTGACATAGATGCATACACTTTGAATACCATAAATATCTTATTTTCAACAACCTTTCATTGAATGGTTTTATCATATATTGATGATCCTTGATCAAGTTGTTTATTATAAATGATGATTATGAAATGATAATTCTCTAATGCTACCATTTCTTCTACATTTATTAATAGGAAATCTATAAAGAGCTTTCTACACACACACATACACACACCCCTTTTGGATACTCTGTAGACTCATGGATTCCCCCCCCCCAATTTTATTATCATTAATATTTATCTTGTTGCTCAAATTGTTCTGTATTTGGTCAGGGAGAGCAGTCGTTAAATATTTTAAAAGTTTATCCCTATTTAGCAACCATTTTTGAGGGCTTACGATGTGCCATGTGCCATGCTAAAGGCTTTTTATGAATTATTTCATTCGATGCTCATAGCTACCCTCTGGACATACCTACTATGATTATGTTTCCCCCATTTTCCAAGTGAGGAAACTGAGATTTATATGAATTTGCCCAAGGTCACACTGCTAGTAAGGAGTGGAGACTAGATTCAAACAAGATCTGCCTAGCTCCAGAACCACACCTCTAAACCTCTGTGGCCTGCCACCAGACCAGAAGTTTGTCCAATAGGAACTGGCATAGGGAGAGGCAGTAGTGTGTAGGCTGAGGCTTATGGCTGATGGGACCATAGAAGGCCAGGACACTCAGAGTAAAGAAGGAAGAAGCTGGGGCAGGTTTAGGAGGACTTCCTTCCCTCCAGATGTCTCCACTCCTCACCCCCATGTGAGGTCAGGCTCTTGGCAGCCAAATGGTAAGAGTGGGACTGACTTTCAACCCCCAGCCTGCATAGTGTAGGGCCAGTGTGGATAGAGGGCTGCAAAGAGATGAAAAGTATCTTTTTCTCCTACTCTTTCAAAATCTTGACTGGGATTCCTGTAATAAAAAACAGATTAACAAGAGAAAAGCATATGAATTTATTTTATGTGATTTTTAGGTGACATAGGAGCCTTCATAAAGAAATGAAGGCCTGAAGAAATTATTAAACCTAAGTGTTTTGTGTCCCCGCCCCCACCCGCCAGAGTTATTATGGTTATATTATCTATAATGTCCAGGTCTCAAAAAAAAACATGATGAGGCATACAAAGAAACAGTAAAGTGTGGCCCATACTCAGGAAGAAAGGCAGTCAACAAAAAACTCCCTTTCAGTGTCCTCATAAACCTGAGTGGTTTTATAAGGTTTGATGAAGAGTGGAAAGTTGTGTAAAGATAAGACAGAGCAAAGAGTATAAGCTAAGTGCAGTAAACTGGGGGAAAGTTAACAAGGCCTGTTCATTCAGATTCCTCTCTGTGTCCTTCACCCTTCAGAGATAAGGAGGCTAGTTTCTTCCGGATAAAGGGAAGGCACCTCCCGCATGAAGGTTTTATGACGTGTTTCATGGAAAGGTCAGAAAGTTCTTGCTGCCATTTCTTAAATTCCTTCAGCTTGAAATATGTGCTATGTCTAGGTGCTGTATTTGGAAGTAGCATGTCCTGAACCCCATGGGCCAGAACCTGCACCACTTGGAAGGCACAAAGGGTAGCGCTTTTTTTCTTTTCTTTTTCCTTTTTTGAATTATCAGAAGCAGACAGGTACTTTATCTGTGAAATCAGACTTTTGTTCCTTTTTCCCCATGAAGAGAGGCAGTTTGGACGGTGAAACATGAGCTGTCTGTTTGGGCCCTGTGGACTTAGCTCTGTCTCCGCAGGAGTCCAGGGTAAAATGCAGAGGAGAGAAGGCCCCTGGTGGCTAAATGCTACACGAAGGGCTGTCCCTGGGGCCCTTATGGTTCCCTCCCCAGGTTCCCTAGAGAAAGGCAAGAACATCTCATGTTCATCTTGAACTTTCTCTGATGATCCCAACAATACTGTGAAATAGCTGTCATTGTTATCACAATCATTTTGTGGAAGAAGACAGGGAGGCTCAGGCTGGTAGCATCATTTGGCCAAGATCACACAAGTGGTAAGTGAAGAGATAGAACTAGAACCAGAATCCCGTGTCCTTCCCATCTTATCACTGCTTTTCTTAAACTAGTAACAGTGGCATTTATTAAACATTTTAGTATTTACATGAAGTTTATGGGAGTCATTTTATTTAATCTGAAAATAATCCAAATACCTGGTAGCGTAATTATCTTCGCTGGACAGATGAAGAGGCAAGTTTCAGAGAGGTCAAATAATATGTCCATGGTCGCATAGTTAATAAGATGCAAACATAGTCTGTCCATGCCTGCTCACCCAAGACAGGAACTTGAGTGTGTGAATTGGCATAGAATTAAGGCAGTGGAAGGAAAGGAGCCTATGGCATTTGGGATGCCCAAAGGCATTTAAATACAATTTGAAGAAAAAAAAAAAGAAAAAAGAAAAACTTGCTGGCCATAGGACTCAGCTAGGTAGCCATTATGCTAAACCAGCTTCTTGGAGTGTATTCTTCAGCACATTCAGTCCTTTACTTATCAACTATTTATCAGGTGCCTAGTCTAAAGGAGCCCTACTCTAGGTGCTAGAGATACCGAGGTGAGCATGGCAGGAAAGGGTCTTCTCTGAGGTAGGCGAAAGGGGGGTGAGAGCAACAACAGACAATACACAAGTAAACAAATGAGATCATTTCAAATATGGCCAGGTGCTGGGAAGATAACAGTGTGATAAAAGGTGATGTGATAGAGAGGAACTGGGTGAGGCTACTTTAAAATCAGCCACAATCAGGTGACACCTCTGAAAGAGTGACATTTGAGCCGAGAGCTGGGTGTGCTAAACTGGGGCAGACTGATCCAGGCAGAGAGAGAGGCACAGGGCTGTAGCACAGGGCTGTAGACTCAGAAGAACTCCACACTTGGTTTAATGCTCACTCTCTTCTTTTTCATAGTGTGTATGTTTTTTTTCCCCACTCATTATCATATAATAAGTTGTAACAAATTAAAAAAAATTGAGCTGAGAATAGTTAGGAAGGTGGATTCAAAGCGAGAGCATTTCAGCAAGTGGTACCTAGAGCAAGGGCAAAGACTAAGCAGGTGAGAAACAGCACTGCAGGGGAAACTGGAATTGGGTGGTAACTGCCTAGCACGGGGCTCATAGGAAGGAGGGAGAGGGTTGGAGGGGAGGGTGTTTACCGTATTCTATTTCGGGCACTGGGGACTAAAAGGAGGTCCAACTCGAGGCAGTCACCTTCCTCTGCTCCCTAGTAGCGCTTGGCGCAACCCGGATCTCCGCGAACGGCTCTCAGGGCTGCAGTGAGCACGCGTGTGCTGCCACCTGCCGTCGTGCCAAAGCATTGCAACGGCCTTCCGGGCCCCTTGCCTGCCCCAGAGAGATCCAAGAACCGGGTTTCCAAACCTGAAGCTCCCTCTCTCAGCAGCCTCCGGCTCTGGGAAGGAGGTCTATTGGGGATAACAGAGGTTTAATGCAGCAGGGTTGGAGAAGGCGTCTTAGTCTGTACCTCCAAATGCCTGGTCAAACACCAGAAACTGCTTCAAACCTACTGAACCTTAACCTCCCCCTCCCGCAATACCCCCTCATTTGCCAGGATTTGGAGCTACCGATTAGGACTATTCTTGCCTTCCTTGAGCTGATCATCTAATGTGGGAGACAATACACCAATTTGTAAGTTATTGATAAATTAACAATGCAGGAGAAGACCCAAGTTTCTGCCACTCAATGGGAGACAATCAGTTCTGGGGTAGGAGATCTCAAAATGGGCAGGAAGGGGAAGGGCTGGCAGAGAAGGTGAAATTGAAGGCAGTCCTTGGAGAATGGCTCCAATATGGGGCAGCAGGGAAGGGAGAATATACATCTAATTTTCTCCCAAGCAGAGGGAAGAAAGAGGGTTGTAGGACTTCCATTTCCAGAAATGATGGGCTAAATTATTCAGACCAACCTTCCCACTGAAAACAACTGCAAACGCTGTATAAAAGATTTTTTTAAATCTCCTGAATAATATCACCGATATTTGACAAGAGAATTATGAATTTCTAGGGCAAAGCTTAAGGGAAAGTAGATTCCAGGAAGGTATTGGAAGACAGAACAGAGGAAACAACCCAGAATGAAGAAAAGAAGGGCAAAAAAAGAAAAGAAGTTGAGAGATACAGAGAATGCATTGAGAATATCTAACATAGTTTAACCAGAGTTCTAGAAAGAAAAGACAGGAGAATGTGACAAGGGCAAGATTTAAAAAATAATGGCTGAGAATCTCTAGTATTGATAGGTCATCAACCCACAAGTTCTGGAAGGCCAAAGAATCCAAAGCAGAATCAATAAAATAGAATCCCCAGGTAGATATATCATGATGAAACTTCAGAATGCCAAATTTAGAAAGAAAGTCTTAAGAGTATCCTTCTCAAAAGCAATAATGGAAGCCAGAGGGAAAGTGAAATGCTATCTGGAACATGCTGAAAGAAAATGGCTTCTGACCTAAAGTTCAAGAGTGAATTTGCAAACAAGTAAAAACTAAGAAAGTTTGCCATCAGCAGAGCCTCACTGAAGGAACTTCTAAAGAATGCAATTCAGGTGCAAGGAAATTGATCTGAGATGCAAGAAGGAAAGACGACTTTTACACAAATGTTTATAGCAGCTTACTCATAACAGCCAAAAAGTAGAAGTAACCCAAATGTCCATTAACAGATGAATGGATAAACAAATGTGGTGCATTCATAAATGGAATGTTATTCAGCCATAAACAGAAATGAAGTACTGATACACATTAGGACATGGATGAACCTTGACACATTGTTAAATGAAAGAAGCCAGGCATAAAAGGCCACATACTATATGATTCCGTTTATATGAAATGTCCAAAATAGGCAAACCCATAAAGACAGAAGGTAGATTAGTGGTTGCCAGGGGCTAGGGAGAGAAAGAAATGAGGAATGACTGCTAATGAGTACAGGCTTTCTTTGGGTGTGTGTGTGTGAAAATGCCATGAAATTAAATAGTAGTGATGGTTGTACAACCTTGTGAATACAATAAAAACCACTAAATTGTACACTTAAAATGGCAAATTACATCTCAATAATTGAAAGATTATTTTTTAAAATGCAGTAAAGATATATATATATATATATATATAAATCTAAAGCACTGACTATATAAACAACAATAATAACGTCCAATGAGGTTTAAAAAAGAATTAAAATGTACGACATAAATAATAAAGAAGGTAAAGTCTTCTATGGTTCAGGAGGAAGGTAAGTATAGGTATTGATTAACTTTAGAAGTTAATTCACATTGTAGTTTTTAGGGTAAAACAGTATGTTTTACCATACAGGCCAAAAACAGTATGCCCTGTATGTAAATATAAGATATAATTTATAGGGAAAACCTTAAAAGAATATAAATAAAGGCATGGAAATAGCAGTAAGTTCTGGTGTGGCCCATCTGGGGATCCAGTTAAATCTACTCACAGTAACAGCTAGCTCTCTGGGACTAGTGTTACTAGACAAAGCAGACATAATAGGAATCATAAGAAGGACCTTAAGGGTTACCCGATTCAGCTTCATCTTTTCACACATCCACTTCTGTAATTTGTCAGGTATATGTTGGCTCTTCCTAGATGTCAGGCATGTTGCTAGGTGCTGGAGTCACAGTGGTACATGGTCCCTGCCTCCGCGGAACTGTATGCAAGGAGATGAGTTTGGAGGTGTGAACTGGAGTCCAGCCACACAGGGACTGACCGGTTGGTCAGACTAAGGAGCTCACTACTGATGCCAAGAGCAGTAGAAAGTCATTGAAAAGTTTTCAGGAGTGGGTTTGTGATCACTCCAGCTGCTGTGCAAAATGGAAGGAAGCATGAATGGAAGCAGAGAGCTCCTCCAGAGATGTCACTGAAAGACAGTGAGGATGGAGTGTGGTAGGCAGATGTGAGAAAGAATAAATGGAGAGGTTTGGATGTGGGGCTTTGAGAAAGCAGTCCAGGAAACTGAGAAGCAGAGCTCCAGTGATTTGCCAGGGTCTTCAGAGAGCTGGTGGCTGAGCCAAGGCTGAGACCAGACCAGGATCTTCCCACCACACTATGTTTGAGACATGCTGACACCCAAGTGGAAATACAAGCAGATGAGAAGCAGACATTCTGGAGCCAGGAAGCCCAGATTTGGCTCCCTCAGCCTGCACATGACAGTGTAACCTACAAGAGGCCAAGTTCTTTGGGGAGAGAGCATGATGGAAAAATGGGAACCCTGGCACACACCTGAACTAGCACGGGGAAGTGGAACCAGCAAGTAGCAGAGCAGGAGACTTCCAGAAGAGCCATTAACAGACCACTGGCTTTATTGCTGCATGGTCCTGGGGCTCTCCCTAACCTCTCTGAGCCTTAGCCTTTGTGATAGACTCTAAGATGTCACCACCTCCTGGTGTTCATGCTCTTTTGTGACTCCCTTCCCTTGACTGTGGGTAGAACCCACAACATGCTTCTAACTTTGTAGAATATGGCAAAGAGGATGGGATGTCACTGCCATAACTGGTTACATCACGTAAGACTCCTTGCTGGCCAATTCACTCGAGAGTGAGTTCTCAGTTTGCTGAAGCAAATGGCTATGTTAGGTGTGATGGTTAGTTTTTTGTGTCAACTCGGCTAGGCTATAGTACCCAGTTATTTAATCACATGCTTATCTAGGCGTCGCTATGGAGATATTTCATATCTATAATCAGGTGACTTTAAGTAAAGGAAATTATTCTCAGTAATGTGGGTGGATTTCAGAATTGTCAGCCTCCACAATTGTGTAAAACAATTCCTTGGAATAAATCTCTTTACACACACACACACATGTACACACACACACCCTGTTTGTGCTGTTTCTGGAGGACACTGACTGAAACTTAGGGAAAGCCCAAGGGGAAAGGAACAGAAACCAGGACCCTTAGTCCTATACCCTGAAATAAATGAATTCTGCCAACATCCTGATCGAATTTGGAAACAGATTCTTCTCCAGTCAAACCTCCAGATGAGAACACAGTTTAACTGACCTTGATTGCAGTCTGGGAGACCTTGAACAGAGGACCCAGTAAGCCATTCCTAGACTTCTTTTATCTTTCCCAGGTTTATTGAGAAATAATTGACACGTGCAAATGTATAAGTTTAAGGCAAAGAACATGGTGGTTTGATTTACGTATATTGTGAAATGACTATCATAACAGGTGTAGGTAATATCCATCTCCTCATATAGATACAATATAAAGAAAGAAAAAAGGGGGGACATTTCTCTTTGTGATGAGAATGCTTGGACTTCTAACCCATAGAAACTATGAACGAATAAATGTGTGTTGTCTTACACCCATAGATCTGTGGTCATTTGTTATGTAGAAAAAAGAATACACCTGCCCATCCGTAACAGGTAGTCATCTCACAGGGCCGTTGTGTGGCGTCAGTGAAAGCATACAGCAGTGTGTTTATCTGAGTGCCTGGCATGTATTTAACGCACACACACGAAATATCAACAAATGTTTGCCCTAATTCTACAAAAATTATTGAGCAGTGTTCAGAAAACCAGAAACAGAACTAGAAAAGTCTAGATTCATGGGGCACCTGCAAATCACCACCTCTCACATAAGGGAGAAAAGGGTCTTGATTATCCCAGAGAAGCAATAGGTCGCGTGGTGGTTCAGTGCGCACATCCTGGAGCCAGACTACCAAGTTCAGTCTGGCTCCGCCATCTGTCAGCTGTGTCACATTAGTCAGGTGACATAAACCTCTCTGTGCTTCAGGTGCTCATCGGTAACATAATAAAAGAATACTACCTGGCACGCAGTAGGGCAATGCAAGTGTCAGCTGATACTATTGTTGTTATTACTGTTATTGTCATTTGGCTCTAACGCATAACCATATAACTCCAAAGGACTAAGGCAAAATCAATGTAGTACACATTCATCTACACCAACTGAGCAAGTAAAGATGACCCAGTAGGCAACTACACTTCAGGAGCTGCTCATCTTGCATAAACTTTCTACATTCTTGTCCAGGGATTCCGACTGCACGATCTCCTCAGGACTGTCTGGGGATGGGGAAGGACTGTATCTGGCACAGGGCTTTCCCTGCGCAGAATTTTGTCATCCCTACCCCTCTTCAAGTCCCGCGCTACTCACTCTTGCTGCTGCCCCAGGTCCCCCAAATCCAGCAGAGGGCATTGTCGTCTCAAAATGCAGCCCTCAGCTCCGTCCTTCGGAGGATCCGCTGCCCGCTGCGAGGGAGGGAGGGAGGAAGGGTGCTTGCAAGGGGGTGAGCTTGACTCCAGTCGGACCATTTGTCCCAACTAGTCCCTTTCTCCAGCACTCTGCAAATTCCCATCGCCCACTGCTGGCTGGTCTTCCAAACCTCTCCCTGCTTCATGAAACCTCTTCTGCAAGCTCCAGAGTTCCAGACCTTCCTTCTTGGAATCCCCGAAGCTTCATTTCAGCAATGCATCATCCCAGCCTCATGCTGTTCTGTTACTGTTTCCAAATGCCATGGCAGCACATCTGTAAACCTAGGTCTGGCCTTCTCAAGGGGCTTTCTGCCAGCCACCCACAGCCTTTTCCTCCCCAGTCCTGTTCCAACTACTCCAGACAAAGCTCACTCACCCCACCCAGCTCACACATCCGCCTCAATCTGCTTCAAGGCAAAGGGCTATTTCTTTCATTCAATCTTTTGGTTAACAATGTTTGGGGTCAAGGTTAGCATCATGCAGAGATGAAGAGCAGCCAGCCTTTATCGAGCACCTACTGTGCGCCAGACATCCTTCTAAGGACTTCACATAATTTTCCCAACAACGCTATGAGGTTTGTTAGACGCATTTTACAGATGAGATAGTTAAGGCACAGAGTGGTTAAGGGACATGTCTATGGTCACACAGCTAGTGGGTGAGATAGTAGTCAAGCTCAAGAGGTCTGGGCTTATTTATTTATTTATCTATCTATTTATTTTTATGCCTACAGCACCCTGTCTTCCTAGGTGGTCTCCGATCCAAGTACTAACCAGGCCCAACCCTACTTAGCTTCTGAGAACAGTCTAGGCTTTTTAAACAGAATACTATCTGGACTTTTAATGTAGACCTGGGCCTCCATTCTTGATCTTAATACAGTGCTATCTGATACGGTAACTAATAGCCACAAGACCACTGAGCATAGGACTAAGCCAGACTGAGTTATGCTCTAAATGTAAAATGCACACTGAATTCCAAAGATGTTGTTTGAATATATATATAAGCATTAATAATTTTTGTATCTATTACATGTGGAAATGATATGATTTTGGATATACTGGGTTAAATAAAGTACATTATTAGAGTTAATTTCAGCTGTTTCTTTTTACTTTTTGATGTGGGCGCTAGAATATTTGAAATGGCATAGGTGGCTCACCTTTTATTTCTGTAGGGTGGAGTTCTAGGAACGCTCAGACTAGTGGAAACGAAGACAGGACCTCAAATGATTCTAAAACAAGAGAAAATGTGGTTCATGTCCTGAGAAGTGAGAACAAAGCAGCGTAGGAGCCCAGGGAAGCTTTCACCATGGAGGCAGCTTTGAGTCAGACTTTCAAAGGTCTGTAGGGTTTGGCCCTGAAGAGAAGAGCAGTGCAGACAGCAGAGGCCAAAGCTGCAAAGCAGAGGGAACCCAAAGTCAACCAGGGGGGGTGAGGCACCGTGTGCTCCCAAGATAACTAGAGGGAGCCAAGGCGGGTAGACCTCCGGAATGCTGGGGTGGGGGTGGGTTGAGTATGAGGCCAAAGTCTCTTGGCAGGATGAAGCTCCAGACACCCAAAGTTGGGGGGTGGCACGGGGGGATTGAGGAAATTACCAGCATGAGGCTCCAGCAGGGATGGGGGCAGACAGTGAGCAGCAGGTCTGCCTCCTCCTACCTTTGGTCCAATTTCTCTCCCCTTCCCAGGTCCTCCCTCCTCACTGCTCCTGGAGGAGAGTGTGGAGAATAAACTCCTCAGAGTGGCTGTGGGAGGATGGCTCTTGAGGAGCATTTCCTGACTTTGGCTCACAACTGCTTCCTGCCCAGAGCTCCAACACTTGACCCCCATTAAATTCCTTCCTCCCAGGGGAGGTGGGTGGCCATGAGGGCCTCGCAGGCTTAGCAGGTCCAGAGACCAAAGCACCTCAGCAGCTGAATCCAAGTACTAACCAGGCAGGATCCCAGGTGTCCAGACACCCGACCTCCCCCAGCACTTCTGAGGACCTGGAATCCAGGCCTCAGAGTGAAACTCCCTCAGACAGATTTTGGAGGTGAGGGGAGCCCCACCCTCCTTATCTCCCTTGGGGTGAGGACCTCATTCCTTTTTGGCCTGTTTCACCCCTTTGGGCCCCTCAGCTCTGGGTGGGGACTCACATCTCTTCTTCGTCTGTGGGGCACTTTTTCTTCTCAAGCAAAAGTTGAGGGTTTCTGAAGGAAAAGGGGGGCTATGTGCGAATTCCGCAGGAAACAAAGCTAAGTGATTCCTTCCCTACAACCACCTGGGGCCTCCATCTGATCTCGGTTTCCTCCCTGGTTATGATGGGGTGCTCTAAGGACGTGAGTTTCGAAAGCCCACTGGAGGTTGGTAAAAGGGGCCAGATCTTTCTTTCTTACTTCTCAAGCCTAAACCACACCCCTGCCACATTCACCTGGGTAATGTAGTATCAATACTGAAAATAGGGGAACCACCCAAAAGAATCCAGCTCATCCATGAACTTCCTGCTCTGCCTCTTAGTTCCCCTTGTGCCCTTTCATAAATCCTAAAGACCCCTAAGGGACAGCCTGCCTCTACCACCACCACCACCACCACCACCACCACCATACCAAGCAGAAATCCCTGACTCCTCCAAAAATAGCTGCACTGGGGAGGAGAGGTGGGATGACCACAGGGGAGCCTTAGTCCCTTAATCTTGCCTTGTCCCCTGATCACCAGCTAAACCACAGTGTTGGACATCTCATCCCAACATCACATACCCTTTGACGCAGGGGCAGAATCTCCTTAGATGGACCCTTCTCTTCCAGGGATGCCCCCTCTCTTCCATGGGGAAAGCCGCCACTGTACCTAGGGCTCCCCTTCGTGGCAACAGAAAAAGCCTGCCAGATACTTGAAGAGAAGGGAGGGGAGAAACCCCAGAGGAAACTCTTGGGGACCAGACACCAAGGAGTGGATTTGTTGGAGCCTAAAAGGGGCCAGATTCTATTTCCACTATTTTCAGTGATAGGATGCCGCACCACCCTACCATGCCTGGTGGGTGTTAAATCAGGGCTCCAGGCCCCCAGCCCTAGTCTTAGGCCCTCAGAATGAAGCGGGAGCCCAAACTACAGCATCAAGGGTTAGGCCAGCTGGGAAGAAGAAGAGGTGAGTCCTGACTTAATCTGACAGAACCTCCTCCCCACTCTCCCCACCTGTGCCATATACCATCAACTCATCCTCTCCATGTCCTCAGATCTCTTTCTAAATACTTCTCTTCTGTCTCTTCTGTCCTACTGGTTGAAAAACTAAGCCTGACTTGGAGAGGGGGTGGCAAGTGGGAAGAGAGGAGGGAAGGGAAGCGTGGGTTGAGGAGGGGGTCCCTCAGCCTAGGCAGCCCCAATTTCACTTCATCTTCACCCCATCCCAACCACCCTTGGTTTGGCTCCTCTGGGTGCTTTCATTTTTGGAGAACTTCAAGGAAAACGACAGACTAGCTGGGGATGGGGCAATGAGAAGGGGACTGGGGGTAGGGAGAGGGAAGGGGAGCCCAGGCCCAGAGGCCGTTTTTGAGAGGTTAGGGCACTAGTCCCGTGAGTTGCAAAGAATTGCTAATTGCAAGTAAACGAGGCCTCTGTGTGGGGGAAGGGGCAGTCTCTCTGCTGTCAGGGGCTACCGCCTCTTTGAGTGCCCGGGTAAGGCCAGGCCAGACTGCTCTTCTCATGTAAAGCAGCTTTTTGTCTGGGGGAGCCAGGGCTGGGGCCAGGGGCTGAGGAAGGGGCCCAAGCCATTAGCAAGTTTCTTGTTCCCCAGAAAGGGAGAAGGGTGCTGAGGCCTCCTCGGAGTGAGGACAACCCCCTCCTCCACTCTCAAGCTTTTTATGGTAGGGCTTGATGGGGTGCTGCCCAGCAGGAGGGGGTGGGCCTGGGATCCTAGCATCCCCCCCTTGCTGGATTGTGGGAAAAAACTGAGGACAAAGAAGGGGGCTGGCCTAGCTGAGTTTGGAGACAGGGCAGCTCTGATCCAGGGATGCCCGGAAGTACCCATCGCCAGAGTCCTTTCTCAGAGAATGGTCCCGGTGGCCACGTGTACCTGATCTGGTCAGCTGGGCCCCTTTTCGGACTCCCTCATTCACTCTGCCAATCCCCCGTGCCTTTGCCTACTGTGGGGAAGGAGTAGGGTCTTAAGGATCTAAGCCTGCTTCTCGCCTGAGCCCAGCCAGGGAGAAGGAATCAAACTTCTAGACAAATCTTCTAAACATAGGAGCACAGGAATAATGCTTCCAGATCCTGGGCACATAACTTTTTAAAAACCAGAGAGGTTTACCTTCTGATACAAATGCCCTGTTTTATGAGCTTATAAACCTGGAAAAGAAATTACATAACCTACTGAGCCTTGGTTTTCTCATCTATAAAATGGGGCAATGATATCCTGCCCTTAAAAGTCCTTGTGACAATATAAACAGATGCAAAGCACCTGCATGACTGTCTCTGGTTCTCAGTGTGTTCCCTCCACTTCCTGGGAACATCCATTCTTACACACACACACACACACACACCCTGCAGGGATAATGATACTTGGGTACTTCACATTCATATAGAACTTTACGGTTTCCAGAATGCATGTGTCAGCTCTTGACAACATGCTAAATGGAACAGATTTTTTTCTCTTTTGAGTGGAGATGAAACAAAAATTCAGAGGGCAAGTCAATGTCCCTGACTCCTCCTTCAGTGCTCATTCTACTCTACTGTGTGACTCATCTCTTCTCACAACTTTAACAACAGAGCCCTGGGCTCGAGTGAAACCAGCCCCGGCAGTCACAGTCTAGGCACAACCCAGGGTTTCTCAGTCAAACAGCTTGTCTTGGTGGCCACCTGGGCTCTTCTCCCTAAATCAGTGCTAGTGTGGAAACTCTAGGACCATGTGGGTCCCCCTTCATTCTGTCCCACGTTGGGGTCGCTGAGAAGCAGAGGGCTGGCTGGAGGGTCTGGTTGTCCGCTCCCTGCCCACCCTGGGAACCTCTGAAATGAAACCTTCCCTTTGGAAGGCAGCAGAGAGACAGACACATTTGAAATAGATGAGGAAGTCAGTCCATTCCCTCTGCCCTTTTCCTATTAGAAGTTTGCTAGTTCATCCAGGAATGTCTCTTCCCCTTCTTTCCCCACTCTATTTTGGGGACTCCATGGTACCTCCTCATCCCAGTGTGTTGCTTTGGTCAGGCCCCAAGCCGGGTGGAGAGTGCTGACCCCCCGCCTGCCAGACACCCAAGGGCTCCTGATCCCAGAGGGCCTTCGGCCAAGGGGCTCTGGCTTTGGGCCAGGGCCTTTCTCACTGCCTGGCTCCCTCCCCACAGGCCCCTAATCCATCTCACCCAGCAGGAAGCCCGTAAGCTGCCTTTTCAGCGGCCTTCCCCAGCCCGCTGTGGGCTCTGTGCCTTTCTATACCACCCTTGGCAGGAGCTGTGTTATACAAGCTGGAGAGAGCGGCACCCGCAAAGAGGTCATTGTGCCCAAGGCAGCTTCCAGCCTCAGCAGCCTCTCCTCCCTGGTCACCTCCCTGGGTTTCCCCTTCTAACATACTGCCTGGCCATCCGTGGGCACTAACAGCCCTGGCTAACTCACACCAAAGCCCCAGGCTGGGTCCAGGTAGGAGTGGGAATGCTAGAGGGACAGTGGGCAGGAGGCCAGGGTCTGGGGAAGTGTGGCAGGCAGGAGGAGGGCCCCTCTGGCTCTGTGCCTTCGGTCTTTTGGCTAAACTCTCCATCTTTCCTGTGATTCCAGCTCCTGCCCCCAACTCCTCAGAGCTTATTCACTGCCTTCTCAGACTCACTTATGCAGCCAAGACTGAGGGCTGGGGGAGCCTAGCTCCTGGAGGGGCTACAAGACCTGGCCCAGCCTACCACAACTGACTGTTTCAGATGGGTGAAGAGAGAAGCCAAGGAAAGAAAAGAGAGGGCTGAGAAGGGGAGGAGACTAACTGAGTTCTTTCTGTCCTCCGGGTTATATTTGGGTGACTGCTTGTCATTCCTGAGGTGGGGACCTCACGTCTTAGATTATTCTAGGACAGGCTTGACTTTAACACCCCAAGCCTACGGCCTCAGCAAGTATACGCCTACTGGTTCTGATTTTTGGCTTAGAAATTATGGTCCTTGCATGGCCTAGTCCCTACCCTGTTAATCCTTCCCTCCTCTCCTCCAGGAAGAAAAAAGTCCCCTACCTAGGCCCCTTCTCCACAGCCCAAACCCCAGCCCAGCTTCTTAGTCTCCACTCCAGGAAGCCAGGCTTTTGCTGGCTTGGAGTGGTTAGAGGAGAGTTGGGGGTGCCTCTGGGAGGTCTGTTTGTAGTTCAGATTCCTCTCATTCCAGGCTCAGCAGGCTCTCTCTAAGGGGAGGGCCTGGGATGGAGGGGCGGAGGGAATCCTTGGGGCACCAGCTGCAGGGAAGGAAAGCTTCCTGGAGAGAGAAGAAAAGTGTGTTTTCTTCTCCTTCCAATGACCCCCATCCACAAGATAGGACCTGCCTCTTCCAATTCCATCCTTGGGGTTCCCCCAGAAGCTACTTTCACATGAAGCCCCCTCTCAATAAAAGGAAATTTTCCGAGGGTTCAGCTAAGGTCCTTATCATTGTCTTTGCTTCCTAATGGATCAGCTTCTCTCCTTTTGTGATATTTAGAGATGTTTGGAAGACTTGGGGAGGGTGTCAAAAGACAGATGCTTGGAGAGTAACTGGGTCAGCCCCAGCTGCAAAGAGGTCTCACTCTGTCCCTAAAACTGAAGTCCCCTGTAGATTTTGACTTTCACCCAGCATCAGCACATTTGTCCCTCTATACTACCAGCTCTCAGGCCACGAAATTCCTCAAAAGTTCATCAGAGTGACAGCTATGGGATAAAAGCATCCTGAACTGTCTGGGTCATAGCAGTCTGACACCTGCCCCAATTTCCCTGTAAAACCTCCCCAGATGTCTCCATCTGATCTAGGGAGAGAAGAGAAAACAAATACAAAAGACTTGTATTGAGTGTCCATTAAGTGAAGTTACTACTTACTACCACTTCATCTGATCCTCCCAACCCTTTGAGAGAGATTACCATCCCCATATTGTAAGGGAAGCATCTGAGCTTAGAAGAAGAGCTTGAACGACCTGTCCAGGGAATGCAGTAAGGAAGCAGAGCTGAGATTCAAACCTCCTCCACGTGTGGAGGTCAGTGCTGTGCCCCAGCACGCAGGCTCAGAGGTAGGACTGCCTTGCTTGTGTTCAGGCCTCTAGGGTGACCTCTGGCTGACATTCTGCTTTCAGGTTACAGAGCTGCATGTGCAGCCCTAAGCTTCCCTTCCCCAAATAATTGTCCCTACAAATCTATTGTCTTATTCAATTCTCACTTCCAAAGGAACGAGACAGATTTATTGTACCCATTCTGCAGATGGAAAAACTGACACTCGGAGATGCAAAATGACTCACTGAAGGTCAGAGAGGTAGTAAGTTAACAAGACCAAGACCTGAGCACTTAGAACTCCTGTGTCCACTTCATGGGTTCTCCCTATGATGTTAAATTTGATTTTCCCTTCACTCCTCAGATTGGCAATGAAATATGGCTTTAAGGAACTGGCTAATCTTGTCAAAACTAGAGGCTAGAAACTTGACCTTTGAAACCTGGCTTGCTCATGTTTCCTCCTCAGACCTTAGCTTCTCCCTTCCCTAAGCATGGTTTCCAGAAGTAGCCAAAGTGGTCAGGATAAGGGAATCGGCTCAGTGTCAGGGCAGGATGCTAAAGTTTCTACCCAATCTAGGGAGTTCTTCAGGCCCCACCCTACTTACAGAGGGCATTGATTTACTCAATAATTGTTCACTGAGCACCTACTATATACCATCTAGCAGAGGAACTAAGGTGTGCACAAAAATGAAGACAGCCTCTGCCCTCAAGAGACTACCTTGCTGAGGGTAGCGGGTGTTAGACATACATAACAACCTACCAAATAACACATACCAGGTGCTAAATGCCATAAGAGAAAGGAAAGTGGAAATGGGATCAGGGAAGCACCAGAGGGGTCTTAAAGTTTTGATAATGGTGGAAGAACATTATTAAAAAGGCCCACTGGGGCAAGAACAGAGTATGAAAGTACCCAGTGCTCTGCTCTGTCTAGTTCACAGGTAAAGTGATGGGTTTGGTGCAAGAAACAGAATCCATTCTAGGGGCTTTATGCAGAAGGATATTTAATGCAGGTGCTGTGAACTGAATTGTGTCTTCCCCAAAATTTGCATGTTGAAGCTCTAACCCCCAATGTGAATATATTTCAAGATAGGGCTTTTAGGAGGTACTTAAAGTTAGAACAGGCAGTAAGGGTGGAGTCCTAATCCAATAGGTCTGGCGGCTTTACAAGAAGAGATTTCTCTTTCTACACCGCACACCAAAGAAAGGGCCATGCGAGCACACAGTGAGAAGGCAGCCATCTTCATGAGAGTCCTCACCAGAACCCAACTGTGCTGGATATTCAGCCCCCAGAACTGAGATGATAAAAGTCTGTAGTGTAAGCCACCCAGTCTATGGTATTTTGTTATGGTAGCCCCGGCAGGCTAAGACAACAGAAAATTAGGTGCTTACAGAATTGCTGGGCTAGAGGAACAGACTATAATGAAGTCACAGAAATGACCCTTCAGTGGGAGCTACCACCTCTGCCAAATCAGGTAGGAAAAAATCAAGAGGCTGCCACTGGAACTAAGGTCAAGGATGTAACCCCATAGCCCCACAGGAATCAGTGCCATGCTGCTACTGCTGTCCCAGATTTGAACACTGGGTGCTGCTGCAGGAAAAACCCATTCCAGAAATAGCCAGAGCAGCAAGAACATGTCTTCATTTCTCTTCCACTTTCCAGGTCCTAAATTAATGCCTTTTGTATCTAGAACTCCAGCTGCAAGAGAGTTTGAGAGATGAGGTTTTCAGCTTTCCAACTTCTGCAGTACACGAAGGTACCTAGGAGGAAGTGGGAGTGGGTGCAGCCCATCCTGTCCACCACAATGTGGCAAATGCAGTTGAAGTTCATACTGGGCAGATGCTGTTGGGATTAGATTTTGAAGGGTGGTTGAATGAGTTTGGAGTAAGGACAGAGCAGGCCTGGGCAGCTGCCAGGATTTACCAGGGCTCTGAAAGATAAATTGAGTGGTCTGGGAAGCAGATAGCCCTCGAGTGTATATAGCAATCTTGGAGATTATAAATTCAGATCATGAGGAGCATCCAGCAATCGGTATTCTTAATAGGTGAAAGCTGCCACAACACCCCTTCTCCCATGATTCTGATGCAGGGACCCAAGAACATTGAGCTCTGAGGAGCTCTGATGAGGCAGTTCCACATTGTACTGTGAGCTCTGAAAAGGTTTGATTTGTGGGGGGCAAATGCCAATTTAGCCCTTTCCTGAAAAATATGAATGAGATGGCGGTGCAGAGGAAGGGGGCTCTGCTTTGGACACAAGAACCCAGAGATTTAAATCCCCACCGAGGAGAACCAAGTGGTCAGTCAACAATATGCACAAGATTTCCTTCAGTCACGACTCACTTTCTCCTCTATCCTGAAGATCCTGGCACAGACATTCAGGACCCCTGGAACCCTATTTTCATTGCAGAGTTTCCATTAGAGAGCACCTTAAAACTTGAGGAGTTTAAGGATTCAATGGAGAAAGAGCAAGGTGAAACAGAAACAGGAGATGGGAGAGGAAAGGGGGAGGGAAGTGGCACTGCCATCCAAATGGCCTTGAGTCCCCATTGGAACCCAGTGTTGTCCATAGCCCACACTAAATTTCAGCACAAAATAATCTATTAAAAATAGATTTTCCTTTTCTTTCTCAGTCATTTTTTCTTCTTGGCTCTTACTTCCCCAATCCCCCGCTTCTGAGGTAAAGGCCATACACAGATGTGGAAGTCCTGGCCTCTTCTCCTTAGCCCAGCCCCACATCTCTGGGGAAAGGGGTCTCGCCAAACCAGAGCAGAGCCAGGCTATGGGGCCAGGCTGCCTGAGTGGAGGGGCTTTTCTCCTTCCCAGGGGTCCCCTCCCAAACCCGGCTCCAGAAACCTGAGGCCCCCTTTAGAAGCATCTGTGGCACGACTTAGCCAGTGTCCCCCAGGCCTTGTTCATCTGGGCTGATTCTCCCAGGACAAGAAGAGGCTTTCAGGCTGGGGGAAGGAGTTGTCCCCTCACCCCAAGTTAACACCACAAAGCAAAATCCAGAGAAGGAGGGGGAGTGGGCAGGGCTGGGGGGGGCGCTGGTTAGAGAGCCAGGTCCTTGCTAGTAAATCAAAGTTGGTTTCCCAGATGGAGCTGCAGCCGCTTTGATTTCTCAAGTTGCCCCCCTCCCCCTCTGCTCCCCTCACCCCCAGCTCCATGGTTTCAATTCCTCCCTGAAAAGCAGTGGGGCCTCCTTTCAAACCAGCCAGGCTCCTCCAACTCCCAACAACAGCTTAAGTTACAGGAAAGAGAAAGGGGAGGGGGTGAGGCGGCCCAGCCTGGAGGAAAAGCAGAGAAATTTTGGAAGACGTGAAAGGGACAAGGGAGAGTAAAGAGATAAAGAAAGGGAAAATAAAAAGCAAGTTAGGAGATGGGGTGCAGCCAGGAATGGAAGTGTGTGCTTTGCTGGAGCAGGAGGGGAGCCCTAACTGGGAGGCAAACCTTTCTCAGTGAGCACCTCCACACTCATCACTCCTGAGGACACCTTCACATCTACAAGTCTATAATTCAAGCTCTCCCATTCCCCTCTTCTTGGCATTAGGTTCCAGAAGCTTCAAAGAGACAAAATATCTGACTCATTCATTTCCAGGGACACTTATTTTCTGGGCCAAGAAGGCGCAGTCCCCCTTAAGAACCTCACTAACCCACCTCAGCACTGGTTTTTCAGCTTCGCTTTCCCCATTCTGCTCTGAGCAGCCCACACCTTGCTTTTGCTTGGGCCTAGGCCTGGGCTAATTAAATTCCTTAATTAATAGATCATCTGTTATATCTGTTTAATCCTTTTATGGCCCATTTTGCCATCCAGAGACCTTGGAGAAGGATGCTGGATAGATAAAGGGGATAATAGCTGTACTCTGCCAATTCCTCCTCCCCTTTTGTCCCCAGAGTCAGGGGCAGCGTTGGAACTTGGCAGGCGGTGGGATGAGGTGCACCGAAGGGGACTTACAAGTGGGCAGGAAGTGGGGGCTCCAGGAGTCCTAGACCTGATTATTTTGTGGCTGGTTCTAAGGGCTGGTGCCCTGAGAGCCAAATGGAGAATGGAGTTCAGGGAGAGGGAATTTGGTATCTCACATGAAAGTGGATTCCAAGTCTTAGTGGCCAGGCTCAGAGAGAGAGAGCAAGAAAAGGAAGATTCTCATAGAGCAGAGGAATACCTTGTGGGTTGGGGGAGGGGTAGCCACCTTGATTCTCTGAACACTGTTTTCCACAAAGTGTGTAGGACCTACCTATTGAGAGTAGAGTATTTTTGCTACTCAAAGAATAAAATCCTTTGAGGATCTCAAAGCATCTGAAAAGATATTCTCTTCCTCACTCCTCCCTCTCCGACACATATACACGCATCCCTTCCCCTTTAGGATGGAGGGACCTCAGTGCTTAGGGAAGGAAAGAATACTGACCCAGGATTGAGAAGATAAAGAAGGGACTCATAACTCTGCTAGGGAAGATGATTTCTCTGGAAGGAAAGAATTTTAACAGAAAAGAAGCAAGGAGACAGGTACACATGCAATTACCTAAATTCTTCCCCTTGCAAATGAACAGTGAAAGGCCAGAGACAAGAGGATTTGTGCATAAGAGTGGGGAGTCCTCATGTTTCCTTGGTCGGGAGAAGGTCCCTATGCTCTCCTGGGCATTCCTGTGGTGTGCTGGATATTGCTGACTAATTGTTTTACTCATCTGTAACACACAAGCCTTTCACCTTGTCAAGGTGGCAACCAGCAGGAATGTTTCAATGATCTAAACATATTATTCTCACAGCCCCCTACATCTGGCCCAAAGGTAAAATCAATCAATGTTTTTATGATCTTCAGATGAGGGAGTAGAAGCTCAGGAAGGAAAAACAACTGGAAGGCTACTACTCAGCAGGTGTGGGATGGAGCCACACCTGCAGCCTCTACATCCTGAGCCCCAGACCAGGTTTCCTTCCACTCCACCAGATACTTGCTCTGCTCTCCTATCAGGCTGAGATTTCTGCTCCTGCAGATGATCCCACAGAATGGAGCGTCTAGTGTCTTTACAGTGGGCACTCAACGATTATTCCATATATTGGATTTGTAAGCCAAGAGATGATCGACAGTATTGCCCCAGGATTTGGTGGAGAAATGGCACTGGCACTGTGCACTGGAGTTTTCTTGGTTCCCAGCCCACAGCAGAAGCCCAAGACCAACCAGAAATGTTCCTCAGAAAGGAACAGCAGCCCGATTTGCCAGAGAACTGTTGTCCCTTAGACTGCAAGCTCCCTGAAACTGGAACCTGGGTGTCTGCAGACTTTGTCTGCTTTATATATAGTAGGTGTTCGATATTTATTGGACAAAAATAATAGCTATGATTTGCCAAGCTTTTAGCCGAGGATCAGACCAAATGAGTGCCATACGCTCTGTCATTTAATTCTCACAACTGAAACGAGGTAAATAAAAATTCTGACTTGAGGCTCCCAGACCAGGAATAATAAGCCTACTGCCATTCTCCTCTGGACCTGCCACTCCTTTTTAGAGTCTCTTCTCCTCAATCCCATGGTCTTTAAAAGTTGGCATCCCTAAAACTTTGGTCTTTCCACCCAATCCACCTTCCCTAGGTGACTTTAGCCATTCTGATAGCTCCAACGATAGCCTAAAGGTATCAGATCTAAATCTAGCTCAGAGCTCCCTCCTGGGCACTAGGTTAGAAGATGCACCTGCGTTCTGAACACCTTCCCTTGAACACACCACAGTCTTGACGTGGCTTGACTGTGCTCATTATTTACCTTGTCCCTACATTTCCTGGCCTAGTTAAGGACATCAGGGCATCTAGGTAGAAACCTTGGGTGGCTTCCTTCCTTATTTCTCTCCTCTCCACCTACACTGCCGCAGCTTAGATGATGCCCTCTCCATCTTTCACCTGGTCTCTTGCAATCTATTCCTAACCGGTATCTCTGCCTCAGCCAAGTCGTGTTCCTCACAGCTGCCCAAATGCACTCTCTAAAACTTAAGTGGGACCACTTTTCTTCCTTAGACACTCCAGTATTTCTCCATCTCCAAGAGTCTGGATTGTGTAATGGTTTCTAAGGTCTTTGCTTACTTAAACCTTTGCTTGCCATCATTCTCCCAGATGTACATAGGGCTCTAACAGGGCCAAATACTTATATACTTGTGCTCCCTTCCATTTATTTCACCCTACCATGTCCTTGCACATGCTGTTCCCTCTGTCTGGTATGCCTATCCCTGCCTTGAGATTGTGGGTTCATGTTTCCACACTTAGCAGCTTACACATGGTCTTCAAGGCCCTGTGGGTCTGATACCTATTGGCCTTTCTTTTCTTCATCCTACTTTACTCCTCACTCCAACTACATAGGCCATGCTGCCCTCGCCACCTCAGAGCTCTTTCCCTATTATTCTTTTCCAGACTTTCCCCTCAGAGCACTGAATCCTGTAACAATTTCACATCCATTTAAGTGACTGTATGATGAAATGTGAGTCTCACTAGAATATAAACTCCACAGAAACAGAGGTTGGGTCTTCTGGTGGACATATATTTGTTAAGTGCATAAAAGCACACAATTCTTATAGATAGAGAGGCTGCTTGCTGTAGGAGACAGAAAACAGCTTTAACAACCAAGCAGCCTGGGTTTCCTTCTTTATTTTATTTTTTAATTTCTATTTTTCAATTAGGGTCAACATTTGTGGTCTCATATTTTAAAAATCTGTTGGTTTATCCCCACTTTGCAGTTGGAGAAACAGAGTCAAAGAAGTGAAGTGACTGTTCCAAGGCCACACTGCTAGTGGCAGTTAGGGATCAATCAGCTCCAGGTTATTGACCAAGCTAACTAGAAAAGAAAAATCAGAACTAAGTGATATATCTATCAAATGAAATTATGAAGCAGTTAAATGGAGAGTCTGTTCATTTTCTTGAGTTACAGACCTGCCCCTAATCAGAAGGAGAGGGATAGAGTGAGAAGTGCTATGCGGTGGGTAGGCCTGCACCCCGAACATGCGGGTTCTGGTCCTGTTCACCCTTCGGTTCCTCACATGAAGGACAATAGTCATCAAGAAATATCATGGTTTCTTATTTCATGTAAAAATGCTAGGTAAATATAAGATTTTTATAGGATCACTTTCTCCAGGATGCTATACTCTGAAAGGGCAGGGATACTGCCCTTTTTCTCTACATTCCTTGAAGCAACTACCACAGTGGTTTGAAATCAGAAAACTCAATTATAAGTGTGTTGAAGGAGTGAAAGGTAGACTGAATAAACGAAAGAGTGTCTTATTTTTTTCCAGTTCCAGCTTTGTCTTGTGGGTGGCTGGAGGATAATTGTCATTCGAGCCTGACCCTGGGGCAGGAAAACAAGTTTGTCACAAAAGGAAATTGAAGATGCTGCATTTCCATTAAAGATTTGCTCACAATTTCTTATCAGACTCTGAGCTTCAAAATAGTGAAGTGTAGGCACCTACCTCATTCATTTTTGTTTTCACTGCTCAGCTCTGAGACTTGGTACTAGCTCTAAGAAAGTCCCGAAGGGAGAGAAGGAGGGATTTGAAGGAATTTGAGCTAAGTTTGGGCCCTGCAGAGCAGGGGAGCACAACTCTCCCATCCCCAGATGACTCGGGAATGAAAGAGGACTTGTGGGTGGAATAGAAATGGAACGGAGAGTAAGGGCATATCTTCCTGATTTTGAAGAAAAACTTTCTTCCTAAAGTAATGAAAAAGCAACTTCTCCAGGATACAATAAGGAGTGTTTTAATGTTGTAAATAACCCAGAAAAATCTGTACTGTATCAATTAAGAAAAAAAATCAAATCTTGTCAAACCTGGATCCACCTAGAATTTTCTTTCCTTTCCCTACTCCTTTCTTCTTTCTTTCCCTTACATTTCCCCCTGTCTTTTTGTTTTTAAAGCAATCCTTTTCCAGATTGGAGCAAGAAACATTTCACTAGGCTGGGAGGATTTGGCTCCATACTGAGACGCAAAGGGGTTTTCTAAACTCAATTTTCTTTCTTCTTTTTAAGTGACTCTCCTTCCCTAGGGAGAAACAATAGAAATAATTGATCCATCATCCAGTACCAGGCCCAGGAGATTTACATGCAAATCCTCCCTCTCCTCCCCGGACTCCCCTCTCAAATTTAAAATCCTACAAGGGGAAAAAGAAAACCTTTTAAAACTAGCAGGAACCCTGCTGGCCACCGCCACCCACCCCAAACCAGGTGAGATGGGGTGGGGGGGGTGATGATAATCCACAATGACCCCCAACCTCCGCCCTTGCCACTCACACCATCCTTTTCTGGTGTGGAATCACTTAAGATTTGGGTAAAACTCCTCTCTCCCAGGAGACGGTATCTGGAAGCTTTTAGGGGGCGGAGGCAGAGCTGGGGAGAGAGGAGGAAAATTCCCCCAAGCGGCCTAAGAAAGTCATCTCTTTACTCAAAACTGCCCGTCATCCCCCACCCCCCACCATTAACCTTTGATTAAGACCTCCTCGTTATGGCAACTAAACTTTACTTTGCATAATTAAGATTTGCCTCGGAAGGAGGAGGAAGGGGAAGCCACAGCTCCGACCATTCTCCTTCACCTCACCCCGCTCCCACCCCCGCCCAACCCTCCAGCTCTGGGCCTCTAAGTTCCTGAATTTTCTCACTTTGAGGTGCCACCGAACACAAAGAACCATAATGGGCTCCTTTGTGCTCGCTACGGGGCAATTACGCCCCGGAGTCCAGGCCCCTTTAAGAGCCTCTTAAAGAGACAGGCTCTCATTTTTCAGAGGGTTATTTAAGGGTGTGTGTAGGAGGAGGGGCGAGGCAAACTCCTCGGGGTTTACGTATCGAGTGAAGTGATACTTTTGTCTGGACTCCATGGGAAGGGGCTAAGAGAAAAGTCTTTGAGAACTGTTCGGTTTTTTTTAAAGTCCCTTTTCTTAAAAAAAAAAAAATTAAACTTAAGATTTCTCCCTTGATCTGAAAAATTGGACTGGAATAGGCGGGGTTCGAGGAGCAGGGGCGGAGGCAAGGATTTAAAGAAGCCCTACCCTGGAGAGCGCCTTGGCCCCCGGGAAAAAAAGTGACCCAAAGTTGAGTGGCTCGGGTCTGCGGCAGTTTGGGGAACGCGTGGACCTGGACCTCGCCGCCGCAGGTCGGGAGAAACGCAGCGCCGGGCGAACCGCCTTTAATATAATACTAGCTGTCTCTTTAAAAGCAAAAGGAGGGGGGGAAAGTTTTGTTGGCATCTGGTTTCTGATCTCATTATGTTATGCCGACCAATCCAGCCTCTGGGCCGGTCCTCGGGTTTAAATCTGATTGGCCGAGAGCACATTTTGGGAAGGGGCTTAGAGCTCGACGGGGCGGTTTCAAGGTTCCCTTTTTTGGGGGGCTGAGGAGAGGGCGGGGCCGCCGGAGGGGGCCCCCTTGAAACCGACTAATTGGGATCGGAGAGGCCGAAGTGAGGGCTGGAGGAAGGCACAAAGGAGTCGCTGGGCGGAGAAGGGAGGGGAGAGGCGAGAGGAGGAGGAAGAGGAGAGAGGGCAAGCCGCGCGCGGCGGCTCTGGCCGTTCAGTCCGACTGCGGCGAGCGAGCGGGCAGGCGCGCCGCCCCCTCCCCCGCGCGGCCTCCCCAACTCTGCGGCCGCGAGCAAAGTTTGCAAAGAGGCGCGGGAGGCGGCGGCCGCAGCGAGGCGGCGGCGGCGGCGGGGAAGGAGCGCGGACTTGGGGCTGGGGGCGGGGGCGGGGGGCGCCCGAGAGCTGGGTGGGGGGCGGCGGCCAGCATGCGGCCCCGCAGCGCCCTGCCCCGCCTGCTGCTGCCGCTGCTGCTGCTGCCCACCGCCGGGCCGGCCCAGTTCCACGGGGAGAAGGGCATCTCCATCCCGGACCACGGCTTCTGCCAGCCCATCTCCATCCCGCTGTGCACCGACATCGCCTACAACCAGACCATCATGCCCAACCTCCTGGGCCACACGAACCAGGAGGACGCGGGCCTGGAAGTGCACCAGTTCTACCCGCTGGTGAAGGTGCAGTGCTCGCCCGAGCTGCGCTTCTTCCTGTGCTCCATGTACGCGCCCGTGTGCACCGTGCTGGAGCAGGCCATCCCTCCGTGCCGCTCCATCTGCGAGCGCGCGCGCCAGGGCTGCGAGGCGCTCATGAACAAGTTCGGCTTCCAGTGGCCCGAGCGCCTGCGCTGCGAGCACTTCCCGCGCCACGGTGCCGAGCAGATCTGCGTGGGCCAGAACCACTCGGAGGACGGTGCGCCGGCGCTGCTCACCACCGCGCCGCCTCCCGGCCTGCAGCCCGGCGCCGGGGGCACCCCGGGCGGCCCGGGCGGCGGCGGCTCGCCCCCGCGCTACGCCACGCTGGAGCACCCGTTCCACTGCCCGCGCGTCCTGAAGGTGCCGTCCTACCTGAGCTACAAGTTCCTGGGCGAGCGCGACTGCGCGGCGCCCTGCGAGCCGGCGCGGCCCGACGGCTCCATGTTCTTCTCGCAGGAGGAGACGCGCTTCGCGCGCCTCTGGATCCTCACCTGGTCCGTGCTGTGCTGCGCCTCCACCTTCTTCACCGTCACGACGTACCTGGTGGATATGCAGCGCTTCCGCTACCCCGAGAGGCCCATCATCTTCCTGTCCGGCTGCTACACTATGGTGTCGGTGGCCTACATCGCGGGCTTCGTCCTCCAGGAGCGTGTGGTGTGCAACGAACGCTTCTCCGAGGACGGCTACCGCACGGTGGTTCAGGGCACCAAGAAGGAGGGCTGCACCATCCTCTTCATGATGCTCTACTTCTTCAGCATGGCCAGCTCCATCTGGTGGGTCATCCTGTCGCTCACCTGGTTCCTGGCGGCGGGCATGAAGTGGGGCCACGAGGCCATTGAGGCCAACTCGCAGTACTTCCACCTGGCCGCGTGGGCCGTGCCGGCGGTCAAGACGATCACTATCCTGGCCATGGGCCAGATTGACGGCGACCTGCTGAGCGGCGTGTGCTTCGTGGGCCTCAACAGCCTGGACCCGCTGCGGGGCTTCGTGCTGGCGCCGCTCTTCGTGTACCTGTTCATAGGCACGTCCTTCCTCCTGGCCGGGTTCGTGTCGCTCTTCCGCATCCGCACCATCATGAAGCACGACGGCACCAAGACCGAGAAGCTGGAGCGGCTCATGGTGCGCATCGGCGTCTTCTCGGTGCTCTACACGGTGCCCGCCACCATCGTCATCGCCTGCTACTTCTACGAGCAGGCCTTCCGCGAGCACTGGGAGCGCTCGTGGGTGAGCCAGCACTGCAAGAGCCTGGCCATCCCGTGCCCGGCGCACTACACGCCGCGCATGTCGCCCGACTTCACCGTCTACATGATCAAATACCTCATGACGCTCATCGTGGGCATCACGTCGGGCTTCTGGATCTGGTCCGGCAAGACGCTGCACTCGTGGAGGAAGTTCTACACGCGTCTCACCAACAGCCGGCACGGCGAGACCACCGTGTGAGGGGGGGTCCCCAGGCCGGGGCCTCACCGCGCTGTCCTCCGCCCCGGGGGGGCTCCTACAGACTCCTTATTTTATTTTTTTAAATAAAGAACAATCGAAACCATTTCTTTTTTTAGGTCACTTTTTAAAGATAATTCTGCCCAACACCCCCACCAGGTTTGTAATTAAAACTGTAAATAGTCTTTGTAAATTTAATTATATATTTTCTATTTAAAAGAAAAAAGGGAGGAAAAAAGGAACAGCGAGGGGCTCCAGGGCTGAGAAGAGGGTGGAGGAGGAGTTGAGGGGGTTCTCGCAGTTCTTCAGTGGCCTTTCAAATATCCTCCCCCCCCCCCCCGCCCCCGCCCCATCCACACACTTTGGTTCGGATTTTTTGATGATTTGGCAGGGCTGGGCCTGATGAAAAGGTGTCGGCTGGTTTGTCACGTTCAGCTTCTAAAGCCAACTCCGTGAGCCTTCTCACTGCCTCGGCCTGGGGAAAAGCTGTTGGATACTTTGAAACAAGGCTTAGATTCTTGTTTTATTTCCCTCCCCCCTTTTTCCACACTTGTCCTGTCTCTTCACTCCATCTTTGGAATCCTCCGAACCGAATGGAAGACATGAAAAATAAAATTTAAAAAAAATCAATGGGTGGAGTGGTGGGGAGAGGGTGGAGAGCGTGTGTGGACTGGCCTCCACCCCGCTGGCCCACTCCCCTGGAGGCAGGATCTTTCTCCTTAACTTTTCTATTCAACTATCTGCCCCAAGCGCTTGGAGTGGGCCGAAATGCTCTGTGAAGTATGTTTTGAAATAACTCCACCCCCCCACACACACACACACTACCTTGAGTACTGATCGTGACCCCTCCATTTTTAGGGGGACCATTAGCTCTCAAATGTTGGTTTTTGGTGATGCCCTTGCATCTCTCCCCTTATTTCTCCTGCAGATTGCTACCCGCCCGCTCCACACCCCACCCCCCTCATTCCCTCAACCCAATATCTCTGGCGTTCAGGTTAGCAGATTGTGAGTTGGTTTGTGTGTTATGTGTGAGTTTTTGTTGTTGTTTAGGGTTTGTTTTTTTTTTTAAGCAATAAAAATGGATTGGGTTGGAGGGTGGGGACGAACGGGCTGTTGGGAATTTTAGCTTTCCTTTGACAAAAGACTGGTTTCTTTTTAAACTTGTTCAGAAAAAAAAATGGGTATCTTTGCTTTGGAAAAGGGCTCTGGGCAGGCTCTTTGTGACTGTGGGGGTGGGGTTGAGTGTTTACATGACATTCTATATCACAAGATTGATAGAATGTTTATAACAGATGTTTCTTATCTTCCCCCTAGCCCCCACAAATAAAAGTCAAGGCTTTTCTTAAAGTATCTTTGACACTGGTATGAGAATTGCAGTTTCCAATACACATCATTTCCCTCAACTATTTGGAATATTTTAGAATTTTAATTCCAAAGGATTGATTTGAAGACCAAGGGGATGAGTGGAACAAGTATGCCACAGAACTCAATTTTTCACCATCTCCTGTTTCTTGATAATAGTGCAAATTAAAAGCTAATAATCATAATAATAAAGTGCATTTAATTATCTTCTAGAGATCTAGCCCTTTAATTGTATTTAACAGGGTTGTAACATTTTATTAGTTTAACCAAACCACACCTCCTCCCTCCCTCTACCCGGACCTACTGGGTTGGGGATGGGGTGGAGAAAAGGTTCCCTTCCCCAGACCTTGTATTTTTAGCTAAATGATGATGGGGAAAATAAAGCTCAAGCACTCTTTGTTGGCAATCTTTGCGATAATGGAGAAAGTAAGTTGGACCCTACTTCAGTGTTTGTCCGTGTTAGTTTATGTTGGGGGAGGGGATCTGGAAATGTTTGGTAGTAATTGAAGTCGTATGTGGGGCTTTGTTTGGAATTGTATGAAGTCTGGGGACTTCAGTGGAGCCCCCTTCCCAATATACATAACCTTACCCCAAATCATTAGTGCCAGTGGCCAACATTATACGTTAAAACTAGCTTTTTCTCAAATGATGATGTGTGCGAAGTCCCAACCTGAGATTCCCTCACTATCAAAGAAGCAGGCTGGGAGGGTGTCACGGCCCTGTAGGTCCATTTGTTCCAAGATTCTAAAGGAACCCCACAAGGGCTACAGGAAAGTTAAATTACAAACAAATTGTGCGTACCTCTCCTAGAAAGAATGGTGATAGCCTGTGAGTGGGAGGTGAGGGTGGGGGTAGATTTTCCAGTGTCTAGTATGGAACCCAGTGGGAGGAGGAGTGCTGGTCTCTGTCGAAGATTTGGGGAGGAGCCTCCCCACTTCTAAGCTCCCAGCGCCCCAGTTCTGTGTGCTTTGGGTACATTTGTCAGTGGACAGCCACACTATCAGCAGAAAGAGATGGTGGACTAGCAACAATGACCTTTTCCCTCCCCAAGTGAGGGGTGGGAGAAAGGGAATTTAGTAAAGATTGTTCTTCTCAATCCCCTCAAAGTCTAACAGAGGGGAAGAGGGCCCAAGAAAACTGGGGGGAAAAAAAGGTTTTATAGTGGAGGGTGGGGAGGTTAGATAATTGCTCTTTGGAAAGGCCCTCTACATGTCCTCCTTTCTCCAAAGGGATAGCTGAGGGCTGTGTGACCTTACAGAGAGTAGTAGGGAACCCCCTTCCCGGCTCCTCTCAAGGCTCTAATGAAACAACTCTTAGAGGAAGGGAGGTGTTAGCCCACAGGAGAAAGTTCCTGGAGCAGAGACCCACAGGGAACCACCTGAGTTCACTGCCACACTTGGAGAAAGGGGTCTCCACTCCTTTGTTTGGAAAACCCAATTAATCACATGGGCTTGGAGGTCTGCTTCTGCAGATTTCTAGGGTGCCCTATGAGCAGGTTGTAAGTAGGTTGGTTCCTCCCTCTGAAAGAGTGAGGCTTTGTCTAGGGGAGGGTCAAGGGCCCAGGGGGAAAACTCTTCACCTGAGGTCCCAGGCCTGGGACAGTTCTCAGACCACAGCTGCTTTCTACCCGCCCTCCTGCCCTCACCCCTTCCCGCAAAGGAGCCAGGCTGCCTGATTCTTAAGGCTCTGGGCACCTCTCCTGCAGTTGCTCCCTCACTGGTCAGACTTTGGCTTTTCCTCTTCCCTCCCCAGACTCCCCTCCCCAAAACAGTTCCAGTAGTTACAAACTCTTTGTCTTTTAACAGCCAGCCTCAGAAAAAGACATGTTTCCCAAGACAAAATTCTGAACATCCCCAAAGAGTGAGGACCAGTGGGATCCGGAGCTGCTGACTTCTGGATTATTCCAAGAGGCTCTCCAAGAGGGTGTTGGGTCTCCAGATCTGGGCTGGATTCTAGAAATAGGGAGATGCTGTCCTGGGGGTGCCTGGGACATTTGTCTAGGGGACCTGAGCCCAGGCTCTTGCCACTTCTGAGGCATTGTGCCTTTGATAATCCCACTGCTCACTGTAGTAGAGCCCCTTTTCTAGACTCACCCTTCTCTCCTATGAAGGGATTTTAAACCCTGAAAACTTGAAAACATCTTTGGACCTCCTCCTGGGAAGAAATGGCCAGACCCCCATGAACGCAATTTTACATGTAACTTTAAGGTGTTTATGGACCATCTATCTAAGCCCTCTTCCCTTACCTCACCCCCAAGCTGGTAGTCCAAATCCTGGTTTAGACATTTCCTAGTCTTGATTACTGGGAATCTCCACTTTTCCAAGGGGCAGCTCATACCTTCTTAGACTCCAGTGTCCTCTAGTCTCTAATCATCTCTGCTATGGAAAGGAGGTACGGAAGGGAAAACCATCAGGCCTCTAATACCAGGAATACCCCAAACCAGATTATTTATTTGATCCTGTCTCTCCTGCAGGTAACAAGCTATCTAGATAGAGCAGAGTGGAATGAATGTGTAACACTTTTGTAGTTGAGAGAAAAGAGTATGAAAAAGAGACATACAGATTGGCTGTGTGCAGAGAGTACAGGCTTTGGCAAGACACAGTGCCAGCTCTGAGCCCTTGTGGACGTCTAACCTCTGAGTCCTGATCCACATCTGTAAAAAGGCAACAGTGCCTGTCCAGCGAGGTTGATGCGAGGATCAGGTCAGATGGTGCATATACAGAGCCAGCATGTAGTAGATGCTCAATAAATTATAGCACTTTTCCAATTAAGATAAATTTCTAAAAATAAAGTAGAATTGCTGGATCAAAGGATGTGCATTTTAGACGACTTTCTAACTTACTGTTAATAGTAGTTTTAACAGAATAGAATGAATTTTTGTGCTGCCAGCTTTTATACCTGACTCGGGGTGCCAGCTCAGTCTAGAAGCTGCTCAGGGTAGTGGGCAGTGTTTTTCTCCCTCTCTTCTCTGATTAGGAGAGCAATATTTTACCTGGCTGAGTGAGCAGGGCACACACATGGGCGGGCGGGTTCTCTCTTGGTTGGCTTTGAAGCTGACTAATTAGGGGTAGGGCTGTCACAGCTGGCTTCCCTGGTTTCTTCCCCTCCCTCTGTTCTGCCCCAGCCCCAGCCCCACAGCCTGAGTGGTCCTCCCCAGCTGCCTTGCCTTCCATTGCAGACTTGAGGCTCTTTCAGAGACATATGGGAAGGGCTGAGTTTTGAGGCCTGAAGAAAGGACAAGATGGGACTTGGGGCATGGAACAACCTCAGAGACCACTGACGAATTCATTTAATCCATAGGACTACTTATGGCCCCAGGACCCCTCCTTGTCCCTAATGAAGCCTGGAAAGGAGCCGGCTTGGGCTGGGGGCTGAGCCCTGGGCTCTTTGTTTGAAAGCCAAGCTTTCTGAAGGCTCCAGCCTCCCAACCTGGCCCTTGTAATTAGCCCCAATCAGAGTGTTTATGTCGGGGCCTCAGTGCGGAACTCAGAGCCCCATGATTTCATTCCAAACCTAGGGGGAGAGGGGCGGGAAAGGGATTTGTGTGGGGACATGCAAAAAGGAGGATGGGGATGAGAAGGAGATGTGGGGTGAAGGGAGGGGAGGAAGTCCTGGCATGGCCGGGGACAACCACTCTCCACTTGGCGATTGCAGGGGCAGGACCCCTCCCAGGGTAGCTGATGCCCTGGCATCTTGACCCTGGCTGGGCCAGCTTGCCTTCTGGATGGGCTCTGTGGGTGGGTGGGCTTGTGCCAATCGGAAATGGCTTGGATATAATTAACCCAGCTAATCACCAGCCTCAGCCCAGTGGAAAAAAGAGTACAACCCAGAGCCACAGCTCTCCCAGGAAGCTCTGGTTTCCTTATTCTCCTTCCTCAGAATGGGACCGAGGATGTGCTAGGCTCTGCAGCTCATTAAGATGGTGGAGTCAGAGGGTGGGCAGGGAAGGGAAGTAGGAAGGGAGGGTGCTCAGTTCTCATTTCTGGCCTCATCCTCAAGGGGGAATGTGACAAGAGGGAGTGGCTCTGAAATGGCCATGCTGCGGTGGAAGTGGGGAGCAACAGAAGGAATTGTGGTGGGAGGGAGAGGATTCCCAGCCATTGCTCCCAGGTGGCACTAGGTGTGTCCCAGACTCAAAGTGCATTTTGCTCTGGGTCTAGGCCTCCCAGGGAACTCTCTGGGAAGGGGTGTGGCTTTTAGAGAATTCTGAGTATTGGGTTTAGTGTCCTGTGGGTGGGGAGTAGACAGAGTGTGAGCCCTGAATTTATAACTCCCTTGCTTAAAATCCTGCAAGGCCTCCAAAAGGTGTCCCAACTCCCTCCCTCACTCAGCACACAAAGCTTTCCAAGATCTGGATCTGGGTTCTAGCTCTCTAGTCTCACTTTCTACTGTCCTTCCCTACACTCTTTTGTGCCAGCCTCAGGAACTCAGATCCACCATGCTCCATGACTTTGCACCCACTGTTCCAGTGGCCCTAATGCCCTCCCCTTGCCCTAGTCTGGATATTAACTACTAATGAACTTACCTGAGGTCAGGTGTCCCTTCTGCAGACAGCCATACATACTCCAATTCTGTCTCTACATTGTGTTCTCTCTAGCACAGCACATCACATTATTGTTAATGTTTTATCTTGTGACCTCTTTGACTTGTGACCACCTTTCTTGACTGTGACCTCCTTGAGGAAGAGTCTGTGTTTGGTCTTTTATCTCTGTCTCCCTGAACCTAGCGATATGCCTGGTACCTTGTAGGTGCCCAGGACCACAGGCTCTGGAGCCAGACTACCTGGATTTGAATTTTGCCTCAGTCCCTTGCTAGCCATTGACCTTAGGCAAGATTATTAACCTCTTTGTGCATTGTCTGTAAATGGTGAAAGTAATTATACTTACCTTGCAAGTCTGTTTTGAGGATTAAACAAATTTAAGTGAAATGTTAAAGCAGTTTCTGGCACAAAGTAAGTCCTTAATAAATGCTAGTTAAGCTTATCCATTCATGTGTTGGCTTGCAGATGTGTATTTACTGCTTACCATGAGTCAGGAATTTGCTAAGCTCTAGAGATGCACAAATTCAGTTCCTGCCCACATGGAGACTACCATCTAATTTGCGAAATAAATGAATGGATAAGTGTTAGGTGTGATACTTGCAAGTTTGCTTGGTGTATGTTTTGTTAAACAAGCTCGTTATATAAGTGTTTGAGATATGTCCAGGCTCAAATATGGAATTATGATGCATCTATTTGGATAGTGTAAAACAAGCAATGAAATTGAGGATGATCCCTTATAAACTTTACATGTATAATCTCGTTTTTGGAGCATGTGGGGAAATTTGTCCAGGTCAGAGGATCATGGAAGCCTCCTGATTAATCTCCACTGCTAATGAGAATGTTAAAGATTTTTTTTTCTACTAGGCAAAAAAAATCACTATCATACAAACGTGCAAGAAACACATCTAAATTTTTATTTAACTCATTTATTAATGTAGGACCCAGTAAGATATTCAAAGGAGAATCCAAAAAACAGAAACATAGCTAGGCCATCAAGAATGCTGAAATAAATTTGCTTAACATGAATAAAACCAAGCAATATCCACTGAGCAATAATCAATTGCATCTCTACCAGACACAATTTACATTTTTATGGACAAAAATCATTTCTATCAGTTGACTGAGTTGTAAAATAACTGAACAACAAATAAAACAACAAATAATAAAACTCAGAGATAATCTGAAAGGACACACAGTCATCTTTTTGCCCATTTAAAATTCTTTAACAGGGAGGGAGCATTTGAGATCTTGCTTCCTGGCAATGTCATCAGTGTGACTTAAATAAAATCTTATAAAAAAATAAAATTCTTTAACAATATTTCTTGATAAGAAGCTCTGAACTCAGATATTTCAAGATGATGAGTGCCGCATACTCCTTCTGAGAGCCTTAGTGCCAGTAGGAAGCCCGGTTCCACCCAAAGAGAGCTGGAAATCTTCCCAGCCTTCCCAAGCTGGTGCAGCCTTTTCTTCCTTTAGCTCTTTGGCTTCTCTCCCCCTGACTTCACATCCCTTCTAATCGTGCAACTGACCCATTCACCCCTCTACATGGTAGCTATCATTTATTGAATACTTTTTACGTGCTGGACACTGTGCTAAGCACTGGACGTTCATAATAGTATTTAATGTCCAAAATAACTATGAAACAAGTGCTATCTTTACCTCAAATTACAGCATATTAAAGTAAATGAAGTTCATGGAAGTGGCTGTTTCAAGGGCATGGAGCTAGCTAGTCAGAGCAGAGCAAAGACAGTTAGACTCTTAACCACAACACCAGAAATACAAATGGGGACATTTCTCATGCCAACTGTGATCTTTGGTAGTAGCTTCCTGGAGTGCTGTGTTCGGATGGATTCTGAGGCATCCTCTTGGTTTAGTGGGAGACAGTGCTGGAATCCTTTAGTGATATCTGTCATGGTCTCAGAATCAAAGAACGTAAAGGCTGGCAAGCACGGCAGATATTCATCAGGCTGTCTTTATACTCAGTTGTCTGATACATCATTTCTTGGACATTTTGCTTTGACATTCCCTTTAAGACCTCAGCCCTGAGCTCTCAGTGTCTGGATTTTAATGCCAGCTTTCCGGGTTATTGCTACTCAAAATGTGATTCCATCTGCTTTCTGTCCTGCACTCCCTTCCCTTGCAACAGTGCTATCACCTCAAGCTCATTAGATAAGCAGAATCATGGATCTGACTTCATACCTACTTGATCAGAAGCTGCATTTTAATAAAATTCCCAGGGGACTTGAGTGTACATTCAAATATGAGGAGCATTGGTCCAGCAGACTTCTTTTCTCAGTTGCACCTGCCCCCACCTCAGAGCCCAACATCATCTTCTTCCAGGAAGGTGCTGGCTCAGGCCCAGGTCTGGATATCCCTGACAGTCTCTAACACTTAACCCAGCAGGACCAGGTGAGTTTATAGACTATATCAACTAAGGCATGAAGGTTTCAAGTCCTCCTGCTCCACCCTGGAAAAACCTTGCAGGATTCTCTGGCTTTTCCTACTAAGAGTATGAGTAAGTGCTTCTGAGGCTGCTGGCTACCCCTCTAGAGCTCAGCACTGTGTCCATTTCTGTTTTCTGAGTCTCTACAGAACCTCCCTGGGGCTTCAAGATCCTAGCCTAAACTTTCTACCCTAGCCTTTGAGACTTTTGCCCCTTCTCACAGGGGCCCAAGGAGTGGTGCTGGAGTTGGGGTGGAGTTGGACAGCTCAATAGTTGCTCATTCAATCATTGGTTCAACCAGTGTTGTTAAGAACTGTTCTGTGTCAGACATGGAAGATACATTGATAAATAGAGCATGGTCTCTGCTCTTAAATACTGTGGACATGTAAGGAGATAATTTCAATGTCAAGTGATACAAAAGGCAGACATTGGGATTGTCATGAAAAAGACAAGGACATTCTATGCAGAGGAAACAACTGGGTAAAGCCAGGATGAACATGGGATGATCAGGGAAGAGCGAGGAGAGCGTGCCTGAGACATAGGATGACTGTGGAGGAGAGTGGCAGGGCTATTCTAAGTGAGGATTTGGGCTGATCCCCAGCAAAATTTAAATCTCACGCTGGCTTGGCCGTGCAGCACACGTCTGAGCTACCCCTGCCTGCTCTCAACACCAGATCTCATTTCTTTACTGATGAGCCAATCAGAATTGAGAGATATTCTCTCTCTCTCTCTCTCTCTCTCTCTCTCTCTCTCTCTCTCTCTCACACACACACACACACACACACACACCAGAGGACATGTTAAAGCCAAGCATTCGTGGGTTTTGGATCTGTGCCCTCTCTCCAATCAACAACTGACTAGATTCCAGTTTTACTAACACCCACTCCCTTTTCACACCAATAAGAGCAGGAATGGTCAGTGACTTTTAACTTCCTGGGAAAGAACTCCTGCATGGAACTTTGAGTCTCCCTGACTTGACATGGCTGGAAATGGGGGCAGGCTCAGCTATACGTAGATACCAGATCTGACTGTACGACTATGCTTCTGTGTGCATATGGGTGTGGGCGTATATGTATACACTTCCAGAGAGGGCTGTGAATTGGTTGCCTTGAAGACTCGGGAGATATGATCCCAAATCCTTGTAGGAGAAAGAGGGATAGACTGTTCCACTGATGCCCCTCTGAGATTCATATGGGAAACTTCTTTGAGGGTCAAAAAGTGAGATGGCTTTAATATATAACTTCAAATTTTTTGACACTTCCGATTGAAAGGTGAGGTCTATGTCGCCTCACCTTGAATCTGGGTTACTTTGAACAGTTGAATGTGGTGGAAGAGATGTTCTGTGACTTTCAAGAATGTGTCATGAAAGCCCATGCGGCTTCAACCTTACTCATTAGAACCCTCTCCCTTTGAGCTGCCTGAGCTGCTATGTATAAGAAGTCAGACTACCCTGAGGTCACCATGCTAGAGAGGTCCCATGTAGGTGCTCTGGTTATTAATTCTCGCTAGGTCCAGACTTTCAGCCATTCCCTCTAACACACCAGATATATGGGTGAAATCATCTTGACTCCTCCAGACAAGGCCATCCACCAGTTGAATAATATCAAGTATCTTCAGTGATGCCTGTGGAACAGAAAAATCACACAACCAAGCCCCACCCAAGTTCATGACCCATAAAATTGTGAGATAATGATAAAATGGTTATTGCTTTAAGCTACTAAGGTTTAGGGTACTTTGTTATGCAGTAATAGATAACTGAAACAAATGGAATTAACAATAATTAAGTTTATTAAGTAGTTACTGTATGTCTGGCACTGTTCTAAGTTTTTGACATATATTAACTCATTTATTCCTAAAAAGAGGATGCAGACACTCGAGCAGTTAAGTAATTTTTTTCAAGGTAACAGCTTGTAAATGTAATCATTTGAACTTGAACCCAGGCAGTCTGATACCAGAGCCCATGCTCTTGACCCTACCTTATAACAATAGAGATTAAAAGAATCTTAAAGATCACAGGATTGAACTCTTATTTTATAGATAAAGAGAGAACCAGGAGGATTAAATGAGTAACCTCAGGACCCCACAGTGCCTTAGAGCTGAGTCAGGACCAGATCCCAAGTTTGCTGACTCTCAGTCTAGGGGGAAAAAAACTGAATGGAACATTCTTCTGTCGTTACACCCCTTTCCTCTGGACTGTCACAACTGCCTCCTCTCCCAGGGTCATTGTACTAAAAATCTTGGTTTTTATCTCTGCCATTAACTGTAGATGTGCAAAGATGTCTAGCTCCCTCTCAGGACTTCTGGGTGTGCACACACACACACACACACATCCATTTTCATCAGAGCTAGGTAAAGTTTCTGTTGATACCATCTCAGGGAGCAGCATTTTTGCTTTCAAAGATATTAACCTGGCTCAAAATCTTGCACTAGGAATTTCTCTTGTCGTCTTCTTTTCCATTCTTTCCGCATGTCATTTAAAGTGGAAAAACTATATGACTACATGTGGTCTACAGCTTTTATATTGACGCCCAGTGATCCCTGCTTCCTGGTGTTCATGTCCTTGTGTAATCTTCTTCCTGTGTGGTGAGAGACTGAGGCCTGCCAACACCGTGCGAGTGAGATTGGAAGCAGACTCCCTTCCCCCACCCTATTCTAGTCAAGTCTTTGGATGGAACCCCAACCCCAGCTGTCAGCATAACTGCAACCTCATGAGGTATGTTGCGCCAAAGGCACCCACCTAAGCTGTGCCCAACCTCATGACCCACAGAAACTATAAGATAATAAATGTTTGTTGTTTAAAACTATTAAGCTTTGAGGTAATTATTTACATAGCAGTAGATAACTAATACACTGCATATTCAGGAAATTTGGTACATTAAGTAAGAAACAGACATAAGAGAATTCTTTCCTCTATCCATCTATTTGTTCACCTGTTCTTTCAACATGCTTTGACCTCCTTGGCTCCTAGGGGTACAAAGATGAGTACTACCACCATTTCTGCCACTGGGGAGCTTCCAGTCTAGTGGAAGAGGCAGACTTGTACATGTATTATTAAAGTTATAGTGAAGAATGCTAATCGAGAAAGGCTCAAGGTCCCTGGGCAACCCAAAAGAGGAATAAAATAATTCTTCCTGGAGATATGAATAAATCTTTATAAAGAGGACATTTAATTAGGGTTTCGAAGAATGAGTAGAAGTTTGCCAAGCAGACGATGGAAGGAAGGGCATTCTGGGTAATAAGAGCTGCATGTACATAGACCGAAAGGCCAAGCCTTGTATGTTTGGGGACTTACAGGTCATCCCATGTGGCTGGATCTCAGAGTACTAGGTTGCAGGGGAATGTCAAGGCAGGTTGACCTGGCAGTCAAAGTGCTTGGTGTCAACCTCAGGATTTTGGCTTTAGCCTATAGAAAATGGAGAGCAGGTGGAGGTTTCTAAGCCAATGAATGTGCGACAAGATTTGTGTTTTAGAAAGAGAACTCTGGAGGCAATATGGAGAATGGCTGGAGAGAGGAGGCTGAAATCAGAGATGTAGGATAGGATGCTGATTCTGATCCGAGGGAGGTAGTAAGGCCTAGACCAAGCATAGGTGAAAGAGGAAGGAGCTTGAGGTAGTTTCTGGCTGGGTTATTGGGTGGATGATAAACCATTTACCAGCGGAAGAAATGAAAATAACACTCTGATTTGGGAGTAGAGAATCTACTAGTCAGGATCGGGCAGATTATGCTGCAGTAACGAATAACCTCAAAAGCTCATTGGCTCAACAAAATAAAGGTTTGTCTTGTTTTCTCACTCATACCATAGGTCCCATGTGGTTAGCAGAGATCTCTACTCCATGCACCAGGGAACCCAGCCGACAGAGGCTCCACCACCTTGTAACCGCACCATCTAGAACACATACCTACTTCAGTCACCTCCTCAGTTACATGGAAAGAGAAGAGAGATATACTAGAGAATCGTATGTGGACTTTTTTCTATCCCAGCCCAACCATGATGAACATCAGTTTCACTCACATTTCATTGATCAGAGCCGGTCTTGTGGCCTCTCCTAACTACAGAGGGTTGGGAAGCATAGGGTAGCCACGGAATTTTTGGTGGGTATAATTGTCTCTGCCACAAGAAAGTCATGAGCTCAGCTTTGAATACATTTACTTTGACGAAGAGATGTTCAGTAGACAGTTGGAAATGTGGTTCTGATGTTCCGACAAGAAAGAGTTGGGAGCTAACCTTGTCCTTGCCTCTGGGGGGCTTACATTCCAGACAAGGAAAAGAAACAGAACAAACACCTATTGCCTACAAGAGGTCAAGTTACATGCTATTCGGCTATGGGGAAAGTGCCATAAAAAGTAAGATGGAAGAGCAGTGAATCCCATGAGTGAATAGGAGTCCCATAAGCAAGGAGCAATGACAGCAGGGCTCTCACTGGTGGACTGGTGCACCTATACAGGTAAGGACTACATGGAAGCAGCACAGTATGGTGGTGGATTTGGGGTGAGAAGACACGTGACAAAGGAGATAAGTCTAGAAGAATAGATGGGCAGAGGGCAGATAGTGGAATGTTAGATCAAGGAAGCTGGGCTTTATGCTGTAGTTATGAAAAACCAATGGAAGCTTTGGAGAGGGGACAGGTAGATGTGTGAAGAATGCATAGGTACATTTTTGGCATTATTTTCCTACTAGCTTCCTCAATAACTTGCATTCACACCTGTGTGTGTACACACACACACACACACACACACACACACACACACGCATATACACAATTTTTCTGCCCAGATTCTAGTTCTGTGCCTCAGCCTTGGATTATAACTGATTTACCACTGTTACCAACTAGGCAGTTGGCCTGAATTTCTGACCACATAATTCCTTCTTTCACCTCTTCCTTCTTTCCTTTCTACCTTCCTTTCATCCTTCTTTTCTCCCTTCCTTTCTACTTTCTTATTGAAATATAACAGAGTAAAATGCATGAAGAGTATTTTAATTTTCAATACAGATTAATGAAGTTTTACATGTGTCTATACTCATGTAAACACGACTTCAATCAAGATATAGGGCTTTTTTTACTGCTACCCTCCATCGAATACTGTCCTTGAGGTAACCACTCTTCTGACTTCTATTACTATCAGTTAATTTTGCCTGTTCTAGGACTTTTAGAAATGAAAAAATGTAATATGCCCTCTTTTGTACCTAATGTCTATGAGATCCATACACATAGTTGAATTCTGGCCACACCCTGAGCTGCCCCAGCTTTTAAACCAACTTACCTTCCTTCCTCTCTCCTCTTTCCTCCTCCATTCCGCCCTTACCTTCCTCCACCAGGCGCAGGTGCTGGGGAAAAAGTGAGTAATGTAGGCTCGGTTCCTGCTCCACTGGAAGTGTGTGCTCTAGGGGGAGGAACAAGGGGAAGCAGCAGGTAGTTACAATAGAATGTGATGAGCATGGCGCTGGTCAAGTCCAGGGTGCAATGGGAATTCATAGGAAAAGTGTCAGACCCCAATTTTATGGACCACGAAAGACTTCCTGGAGGAAACATCTTAGCTGAGACCTGAAAAATAGAATGTTGTGAGCAGTCACCTGTGTAATAACTGCAAGGCAAGAGAGAAAATGGTGCTTTCAAGAAACTGCAAGAAGTTCAAAGAACTTCTGCTTGGCTGGAGCATAGCTAAGTAGGAAGAGATGAGGCTTCAGGGCTGGGTAGGACAGACTGTGAAGGGCTTTGTAAGCTCTGCTCCGTTAAGGTATTCAAATTTTATCGTAGGAGCCAAGGGCCATCATGATGGTGTTTTCAGTAGAAGGGTGACATAACGAGGATTTGGTTTATTTTATCTATTATTAAATGTCATTTTGAGTCAATTTTTAAGAGTCATTTTAGTTTTGGGTACACACATGGAACAAGGGCACATGACGAAGCACAGTCTCCCTGGCTCTCCTGTCCCCACCTACCAGTTCTGCATAGATATGGCTTTTAGAATGATCACTCTGGCTGCCATGTAGAAAGCAAAATGGTTATGAAGTAAGAGTGGGAACAGGAGACCTTTTAGGAAGCCAAGGAGTATTCCAGGTAAGAGAGGATGGTAGCAACCATGGACATTTGAGAGACATCAAGGAAACAGAAACAGCAGAACTTGGGCACTGATTAGATATGGGCTATGAACTATGAAAGGGCTAAGGATGACATCTCAGGGAGGAGAGTGCCCTTTGGTGAGCCGGGGGGGGGGGGGCGGGACAAAAGGAGACCACAGTCAGGGGAATTTGGTGATGGTCTGCACAATTGGCCACCATCAATGCCTGCCCTGTACTTTCACCTATTTTTCTCTCTCTTTGAATCTGGGTGGCCTTGTGACTTACTTTAACCAATAGGATGCAATCAAATTGTTGTCCTGATAGTTCAGGTCTGAGCCTTAAGAGGCCTGGCACAGCTTCCACTTTTGCTCTCTTGGAAGCTTGCCATGTAAAGAAGTCCAACCACCCTGTGGGAGAGAGAGACTACGTAGAAAGAGAGGGAGAAAGACATGCTTTGGAGGATGAGAGACTCTGAAGGGAAAGAGAGAGGCCCAGTCAGCCTCTGGCTCTTCCAGCCATGCCAGTGGAGGCACCAGACATATTACTCAAGCATCTTGGATGCTCCAGGACCACTGCTGCCCAGGCTTCAGCTAACACCACAGGGAGTGGAGGCAAGCTGTCCACATCCAACCCTGTCCAAATTGCAGAATTTTAAGCAAATAAAAGATTGCTCTTTTTCTAGGCCACTCAGTTTGGGGGTGGATTGTTACTCAACTGAAAGAGGTAGCAAGGAGTGGCTATGAGTTTAGTTTTTAGCCCATCTCTGCCTTCGAGTTCCATACCATGGTCTGCTGCTTTTCTTTGGATCGTTTTAAAAATCCCCAGTATCTCTGCTAAACACTTACAGCTCTATAATCCAGAGCACCTTCTGTCTAGGAGACTCTGATATCCTGGTTTTTTGTTTCCAGTGCCTACATCAACAAGTCTGAAATCCAGTTGCAGGTTGGTTACTGTGTCCCTGGCTTGGCCTTGGGTTGGCTCCAATTTCACCTTCGGTTTTAGGAAAGGAATTTAAAAAGATTTTTTTCTGACATCATATCCTTGGGGGAAATGTTATTTCTTTGAATTCCTCAATTTCTAATGCAGGGCTAAAGATAAAGTAGCTGTTCACTAATGAGGCTCGCTTGGAGAGAGTCCTAAATGGGGTCCAATTCCCGATTTCCTGTTCTCAGCCAAAACCCTTCAGTTTCTCTATTTATTCAAGGAAAAGTCCTCACTGCGTCCTGTCTCTCCAACTCAGGAGCTGGTCCCAAAGCTGGCAGCCAAGTGTAGGGTGGAGATGTACAGTAATGATGAATTAAAGGGCTCAGATTCCATCAGAGAGCCATCCCCTCTGGGCCTCCATGGAGAAATGGCAGAGCCCACAAGGAAGTGGGTGATGCGACATGGGCAGTGAATTGATGTGGACAAAGACAGGAGATGTGTCTATATTCCTCAGCAGGGGACTGATGAAGGGGATTGTGTCTTTGCCATGTGTACAGGAAGGAGAGGGGGTGACTGACTCCATGCTCATTATTTCAGTGACTTCTCTCCTAACACAAGACTGCTACCAAGAGCTTAGCTAGTTGGGAGAATCTGTTGTTATCTGCCTCCATGTCTAGTGTACTTGGCCTCCTCATAGAGTGGGGTTCCCTGGAACAGGGACCACCCTCCTTACCCAAAATAGCCCCTCCAGGGCCAGGAGACCTGGGGACTCTCCATGCAGTCCTTGTTGACTGCTCTTTGTGGCCTGCCCAGAGCCCATTTCTTCCCTGTTCCCCCAAACCCAGATCTAGTCACAATGGAATCTAAGGGACTCAGAGGAGACTAGCCTAATCTTCTCAAGGCCCAGGTGGTTCATGTCAGAGCTGAGGCCAGGACCCACATTTCTAAACTCTCAAGTAGGTGCCCTCTGCTATGCACAAAGCCTCCTGCTGGGCTCACACTCGCCCACCTCCCATTTCTTGTTACTATTCTTTTCTCACCTTCTCTTTAGCACATGCCCATGGTTGGGGCACTTCCAATTGGGGGAGGAGATGGCCAGCAGGCAGGCTTTCCTAACAAGTGTGAGACTTTTGACATTTCTGAACATCGGAGTCTGATGTGCATGTGCACACACATGTACACACACACTTATGTGCCTCCAATCGTGGGCAAGTGGTGCTGCTTGACACAGCTGCTGATACTTGGGCTACCGAGACACATGCACATGGTCACACACATACTTCTATTAAGGTTACCTAAGCTCTCCACCAGTCCCTTCTCTCATATGGATCCTGGCACACACACAAGCCGCAGGCTCACCTGGCCTCAGCCCTTGGTGTCTCACAAACTAGCGTGACAGCTGAATGATCCCTTCTGGTCTTTGATCCAGAGGTGGAAAAGAGAAGACAGGTTCAGAGCTGTCATCAAAACAGCCCATCTTTGTCTACTTAAGATTCTTGCCACTGGGTCCCTAATATCCCTCCCTGAGTGGATAATAGGAGGAAGAGGATTTCACTTTCCTTCTTCCTGCCCCCTTTGCCACCCCTTCTCCCCTTTTTGATAAGAATCTCTTTGAATGAAGCTCCTACCAGGCCATGGATTCCATCTGAGACACAGCTGGATCTCTTAAAACACAAGGGAGATGTTTATCTTTCCTCCCAGTTCTGTCCTGTCACCTCCTCCTGGGCATTGCCAGCCAAGGGCACTGCCTGGTGAGACAAATTAGGTAAGACTGAGCGGGGCCTCTGGTACCTACTGCTGAGAGTGTGAGCACTGTTGGGGGAAGGGCAGGAGGCCGAGCAGGAGGGGGAGGGGCAGGTCAGGCAGGAACTGAGATGTCCCTTCATAGTTTGCTCACCTTTTCCCTTCTCCTTCCCACCGTACACCACCCTCAGCCCCAGCCAGTTCAATGACCCCCACCTCTGGAAAAGTTGAACTGGGATTGGGTCCCCAGCCAGTTGCCAGAGTTCCGGAGCAGCTGTCTCGGGCTTGGAGGGGTGGGGGTGGGGGGGCAGGAATGCTGGGGCTGAGGCCTGGGCGCCCCAGACAGAGCCGGCTCTGAATTCTGGGAATGTTTGTGCAGCTGGAGCCCATTAGGGGAGGGAGCCGGGCAGCTTATTAATCCCAGCCTTGTTCCCCGGGAGGGGCCAGGGCCCAGCACACGAGCAGAGGGAGACGGGGCTCTACAATGGGAGGCCAGCCCCCAGCCCTCAGCCCCAAGCTTGGTTGAGTCTCAGACAGGAGCTTGGAGATCTGGGGCCTGCACCTTGCTTGCATGGTGCACATGTGTGCGGGCAGTGTGTGGGGAGGCGAGGTGTGGGCACATGTGAGGGCCATCAGGGCATGCTGAGGTTTGACAGAAGTGCTCCTACCTAGGGAGGCAGGAGGCACATAGTGAGGATGGGAGGGGTTGCAGTGTACTCAGGGATTCTCACCTTTCTCCCCACCTCCCCAAACTCCTGCTGGCACCTGGCTAGCAGAAGAGGAGGGGGGGATGAATTCCTGTTGCCCCAGGTGTTTAAATGTGTGCACAGAGAGGGCTGAGGAGTGAATGTAGAGGCAGCCACGTAGGTCATATCCTGTGACAACTCCAGGGGACGCCATTTACCAGAACTCCAATGTGAGGAGTGCCTCCTGGGGTGGCACAGTGTACACCCTGCTCAACCACACACAGGGCTCCTGGGCATAGTGAGTTTGGGACCCTGGGTTGGTTCCCAGCTAGCACTGCTGTAGGACATGGTACAAAGGACAGTGCATTAAAACCGAAAAAAGGCCTGGCATGGTGTTCCAGCTCTACTGACTAGCTGTAGGTCCTTGAATACATTTCTTAACCTCTCTGAGCCTTACTTTCTTTATCCACAAATCGGGATAGGGTCTGTCCTGTACACTTTATAGGGCTGTTGTATAGATCATGTTCCTTCTTTTGTGTATCTATCCATCCCACAAACTTGAATGACTACGGTATGCCATATTCTCTGCTGGTTACTGGGTCCACAAAAGTGAATGAGGACCCTGACAATCAGGAGCTCATCTTTTATAGTATGGAGTGGGGTGGGGTTAGCCAGACACATGCAAACATAGTATAAATATAGAAAGTGCTCTGTGTCATAGAGAGTGGAGGAGGAAGCACTGCTGGCCAGCCTGTGACATACGTGTTCTTAGGGTGACATCAATGGCGGTGCCTTGTATACTAAAAGCCCAGCTTGGTGTGGGAGGAGGCTGTGGCAGAATCCTCTGGGACAGCGATGAGGTCCCCTGGTTGTTACTATACTCATTCAGGCCCTGCCACATCTTGGGCTGGGAGCTGGGACTCTTAGATACTCAGGGTGATAATACAAGGAAGGTTCCTGAATGGATTCTACTAAAACTTTCGTAGGGTGAGAGCTGTGGTCAAAATCCCAGCACTTTCTCTGGGGAGCAGGGAGGAGGCTCTCTGACTAATTCCTTAGAGAGAGAGTGAGCTTTGATGTCTTTGCTGAACCACAGTCTCAAATCATCATAGGAGTTGGGAGATGGTAAGGCTGGACTAGGGCAAATGAGAGAGGGAAGGTCAGTGAGGAGCTGGGGCTAGTAGAGCTCTGGAGAGGGGTCATCTGCCTCCACCATTCCCGGAAGCCTCGGCCAAGGAAAAGAAGAAAGACTTCTCCTCTTATCCTCATTCCTCACAAGACCCTTTCTTTACAGGGTCTCCAGCTTCCAAACTTCAGAGAATTTCCCAGGACAAGAACCACAGAACACCAAGGCTGGTCATTACTGTGAGAAAAATTTGGAATCTTGGGATGGGCAAGGAATGGGAACAGCTGTCTGAGAATTCCCAAGTCATGTCCCAAAGTGGAGGCCCCAACGGCTCCAAATGCCAGTAACCATTTCAGCCATAGTCTCTCAACCGAGTACTCCTTGTCCAAGGGCCTACTGCTCTTAGGTCCTAGGCCACATGGCCCAGGGAGCAGCACCAGGGCTGTCTCTGTTGAAGAGAATCATGGAGGTGAGAGGAGGTCCACAAAATTCTGGAGGCTCAGTTTCTGCTTTTAAGAAACCCCGTATAATAAGAGAGATGGCCCCTGCCCTCAAGGAGCTCCTATTCTTATGGAAGGAAGACATCTTTTGTCCTCTAGAAATACCTAATCTGAATGGGAGAGACATAGGTTCTGTCCTTGAGAAACCCGCAGTCTGATGATGGAGGCAGGACACACACACACACTCCTTAGACACAAAGTATAGACATGGAGTGAATACAAGATGACCTAATGAACTAAGTATGAGGGGTAGTAGAATGAGTGATAAGGGATAAAAAATGCAGAGTTAAGTAAAGGAAGCTCCTGGAGGAATCCCCGAATAATGAAGTGGACAGTCAGTGGGGGGAAAGCACTTTTCTATGCAGATACCCCAATCGGTCTCTCCGTTTTGGGGAGGATTATAAAATGTCCAGACTGCACTAGCTGATCCCTAAGATCCCTTCCACCTCTAACGGCCTAGACTTCCTGGCCCCAGTCCTCTCACCCCTGCTTCCTCTCCCTCAGAGCCTCCCCCACCCCTGCCCTTCCTCTTGGCCTTCCATTTGGTCTCTCCTGAGGCAGGTGGTCCAGCCAGCTGCTTGGCCTGTGTGGAGAAGAGATCCCACCCACAGTGTGGGATGGTGTTCAGTGGGGGTGGGTTGTGACCCGAAGAGCTGACAGCTGAGTTTGGGGCTCAGGCTGGGGGCAGTGGGGTAAGAACATGGCTTGTGGCAACTTTTCCCAATACCCTCAAAAAGGAGAAATTTGTGAGGAAGGAGAGAAAGGTTCATGGGATGTCATGGGTTCAGGCTGCGGTGGGTCTGGGTCCCTTGTGGAGGTCTATGAGGGAAGAACAGGTTGAACTCTACTTCCCCTGAGCTGGGGGACATTGGGGCTAGAGGTGGGCCAGGCTGGGTGGTTCCTGCAGCTGCTGGGTGTGCTTGTTGTGAGGGAGCTGGGGGTGTTGTGGATTGGAAAGGACAGCTGGGTCTGCCAGGAAGCCTTGCTTGACACCCCTCCTGAGACACTTCCCCTCCCCCACCCCACACGCATGGGCTGAGATGGGGGGGTACTCTCCACCCACCCAGAGCAAGAGGCCAGACAGAGACTGCGGAGAGATTAACGAGGGGGTTGGGCCTAAGGAGCCATGTTATTTCCAACTCTGTGCCTTTCCATTAGGAAGTTTCATGTGGAAAACACTTGGGTCACATGGAATACCCAGCAATGGCTGAAGGCTGGATGGCCGAATGGATGCATGAATGAAGGGCTCAACTCCTATTTTCACTGATTCAGCCTAGAGCACATTTTACCCTCTATACCACCGGTTCTGAAACTTTAGTAGGGCCTGAGTCATCTAGTGGGCTTGCTTCACTTCAGAGATTTTGATTCAGCAGGTCAAGGATGAGGGCTGCGAACCTGAATTTCCAACAAGTTCCCAGGTGATGCAGATACTTCTGGTTCACAGGCCACACTTTGACTAGCACTCTACCCCTTCTTTCTCCTTTTCTTGTTTAGCTGTCTCATCCCTTTCCCAGTCCCTGCTTGCTCCCCGGATCCCAAACACAAGCCACCCCAGCTGTTAGGGGCAGAGCACATAGCTAGGCTGGCAGAGGGCCAGGGTCAGACCCTTCCAGAAGAAAGGGTATGAAGCTGGGCTCAGCCTGGCTTTTGTCTGCTCCAAGCCCTGGCACCATACTGAACCAGTTCTCCATCCCTTCTTTGCCTCTCTTGCCCAGCACAGTGATCTTTAACCTGTGAGGCCTTGGGAATTCAAAAGTGGACTAAGCATCACTTGTAGATTGCAAATTTCCCACTGTCTCCCAGGTGTATTGTTTTTGAAATATGCGTAGATGCTGTTGTGGTGAAAAAAGGGACAACAACCATAAAATCCTTTAAAAGTCTTAATGAATTTATACTTGCTTTACTTAAAAAATTATAAAATATGTCACGCTTATAAAGCATGTTGACGTTTTGTCAGGATGAATTTTGTCAGGATGAATGATTCAGAACACAGTCTATAAGCATGTGCATAACTTGGTCCAGGCTACTCCTCCAGCCTCATCTAAACTCCCTCTCTCTCCTCACCACAGAGGCCTTATTTCAATTACACAAATGGACCTCTGGCCTCGGGGCCTTTGCACATGTTATTCCCTCTGCCTACAATGATCCAATAATCTGGCTCGTTTCACACTTGCCTCCTCCACTCCTTGGCCTGGTTAATTCTTACTTTTCTCTCAAACCTAGGCTAATCTCCTCCTTACCTCTTTTCCACTGCCCTGACCATGTTAATTCTCCCATTAGAGACTCTCACAAAACATATATGTATTCTTCTCTGTACCAACCTTAACGTTGTTTTAATTTTATACATTATATGTGTGGCTTTGATTAATTTCTGATTCCCTTATCAATGTGAAATTTCTGTGAGGTAGAGCCTATTTGTTTCTCCTGCTTATTGCTCACCATGGTAGTTCTAGAGCCAACCACAGAGCCTGGCACAGACCAATTATTTAATAAAGATATGATGCAGTCAGTTAGCCAATTCACATGTAAAAGGTCCAGGAGCTTGAGGCCAATCTGACACCAAAAAGACAAAGGTTAAGAACAACCTGTACACGTGGACAACTGCTCATTGGGATTTCTGACTACCTGTTCTCATAGGTAGATCATGGCTTTGGCTCCTGCTGTCAAGGTAAGAGGTGACTGGCAGGCAGCCAGCGTTAACAGGAATTGGGAGGAAGAGAGAAAATTGGAGAGAGAAGGGCAGGTGAAAGAGCAAGGAGAGAAGAAAGTGGGGAGAGAGAAGAAAGATGGAAAGGAGAAAAAAGGAACTGAAGAGGAGAAAGAGGACAAAGACCCCTTAGGACAAAGTTAAAGGAAGAGAATTTCCAGAGATTAAGATGGGGTCATAGGGTGGGGTCAAAGGGTGTCATTTGACTGCCTTGCTTGTGACCTCCTCCACCAGCTCAGTCACCTTCTCTCTTTCCCCAGCCCCAGCTCCCGCCCCTTCTGCCCCAGGAACTGGGCTAGTTTATTTTCCTTGAGCAGGCTTCCTGAAAGGGGAGCCTGGTTTTCCTGACACATGAAAAGTGTCTCAGACTGCCGTCTGACCCTTCCTGCAGTGCCCCAGCTCCGGGGAATTTGTCTGACATGCAGACACACACGTGGACACATGCACATATCCTGGCGCATGGCACGCACATTTGCCCAGGGGCCCCAGGGTGAGTCTGGGAGTTGTGTGACCACAGATGTGTCTGCACACACACGCACACCCTCGCATGCAGATAAGAGGTAATGCACATACACCCAAGCTTGTCCCCCACACGGGTGCCTGATACCTGCGCTTGCATGCTTAGTATATAACCTCACTAATTCACACACGAAACGTTATTCCAAACACCCAAGTGTGCCCGTTTCTACTCTTTGCTGTCCTGTTGGTGGCAAGAAGAGTGAGAGGGATGAACACAAGCGGTGTGACTGGCAGTGTGGCCCTGGTATGGTCCAGGGCCAGCTGCAGCTTCTCCCTGAGCCAGAGGAGGAGTTGGCCAGAGAGACCACCCACTACGTTGAGGTAGGTCCTCCCCCTGCCTGTTGGTGGGAGTCGGGATTTCTGTTCTCAGGGCCCCCCATCTGTACTTCCATAGAGGGCTCCTGGGAATTGAAAGGGAATGCTCTCCTGCACACATGCTTCCTCTACCTACCCTCATTTTCTGGGTTCCAAGCCCATTCTGCTGAGCCCAGGGTTCCTGCCCCCTGAGAACAGCCTCGTGGGCAGTGGCAAGCTCAGGGACTCTCTGCCTCCTCCCTCATATGGGACTGTGTAATGATAACATCTCAGCATCTACTACACACCACTTGCCAGGAATTTCATGCCCAATAAGTTAATTAATACTTCTACTAAGCCTATGAAGAGGCTTACACCCTTCCCTTAAGGATGGAGAAACTGAGGCGTTGGGGGTAAAGAACCTCGCCCCCTTCATAGATCTAATGAAGTCAAGAGCTTGGATTTGGTCCAAAGTCTGTCTGCCACCTGAGTCCACGGTCTTGAACACTGGGCCATGCTACCTCTAACTTCATTTGCTATAAAAATACCCACCTCGGAAGCTTTCCAGGAAGGAATTGAGATGATTTTTACTAAATGACCTAGCACAGTGCCTGACTCATAGGGAACATTTGGAAATCTTGGTTTTCTTTCTCCTTTGGGTTTCTGTAGGGAGAAATGGGGGTCGTGCAGCACCAGTCAAAGGGGGATTCGGTAGCAAGGAGTGAAGTGGGCAGCACAGGCAAAGAGGAAATGTTGAAGTCACCCCCCTCACACCACCCCACAGCCCCAGCCACCACTTCAACCTCACACCACCCCACAGCCCCAGCCACCACTTCAACCTCTGGAGCTGGGTCCTAGTAATAGTAACAAGCCAAAGAAACAGTGATCATCATCCCTCAACACTCACCTACACTGACCCGCCCACTATGAGCAGGGGAGGGGGCGAGGCTGGAGAAAGCAAAGAACCTCCCCACCCACAAATGTCCCCCTTCTCTCTGACACCCCCGGAAAAGGAGGCAGTCTCAGGCTCCCAGACAGAAGGAGGAAGGGGAGGGGTGAGGTGGAAGGGGAGGAGGGGCTGCCACACACTGAAGCCTTTGTGGGACTCCCAAGCTTCGAGGTGGAAACACTTCATATATCAAGTGTGTTTGTCCCTCCCTGGGGAAGGTGGGGCAAGAGGGAGGGAAGGCAGGGTGGAGGCTGGGCAGTCAGCAAGGGCTTAGGACCTGAAATAGGAAACACCAGTGTGTAACCTGAGTCCATGGCGAGGGGGCTGCCCAGAACCTTTCTTGAGGAACTGACCTGTTCTTGGCTTCTGGGATAACCACGCAGAGGTTTCAACTCCCCTTCTCCAGGCCCCCACTCACTCTGCAGAAACACACACCCTGTCACTTCTTCCAGACGCTGTGCTCTTCCTGCCAGGCTCCGCTGTAGTTCCCTTCTCTGTATCCCATTCTTGCTCATTCCCTAGCCTGCCCCTTGCCCCTCCTGGAACCAGCTCTTCCCTCCCCCGCCTTCCCCAACTATAAGCTCCAGCACCCCTTCCAAACCCTTTTGGGTTGAGCCTCTGGGACCCCTGGCTGCCACCTCTCCTGGATCACCTCCAGGAGCTCACGTTCTCTTCAACTATGGCCTCACTTCCTTCTCCCCCAAACCGTTCAGGATCCTAGCTCAGTCTCCTCCAAGTCTTAGTTTCTCTGCCTCATGGCCAGTGTGATAACAGGGATGCTGGGGCTGCACAGAGAGTCACTGTGCCAGTCACCTTGAAGTGAATAGGACTATGATGATTTTGGAAAAATTAGTGCCATTCATTTGCTTATTCAAGAGGCATTTATTGAGGGCCTACTAAATCAGATCATCTGCTCGATGCTGGATGCCTTCATGGAGTTCTCAGTTAGTATGTGTCACCCTCGAGCACTGGACAAGAGGGTTCCCTGTTCTGGGGTCTCAATTGCCCCTCACTGCACAGAGCAAAAGGCACATGGGATGTGCTTACCCAGAGCTTCCATAGCCCCCTCCATTCTCCCGTCTCAGACTGTGTTCTGGGTCCTTAGCCCAGTATAATGTGGAACCATAGTGGAGTCTGAGAAAGAAATCAGTAATACGAATCCCGCCTTTAAAATTTTGATATTTTATTATGGCTCTTTTGTATTAATTTTGATTTTTAAAGCATGATTTATCTTTATTACTGAGTTTTTTGGTGTCTCTTAAATTTTACCTCTCGGCTGAGGGCCTCACTGATCCCCAGACTGGCCAAGGTAAGAGGCTAGAATATATCTCATTTAACATTTATTCGCTTGATTGATAACTTTTAAATATTTAGACATTTTGTTTGTGGCCTTTTATTTCTGTTGCCCCAAGCCTCACAAATGTTAAGAGCAGGCCTGCCCACAAGATGGTAAGTCAGGGGACAGAAGTTACTGGGAGGGAGTAGACCACTGCCATTGAATTCCCACCTTTATTCCTGTGCCTCCCACCACCAACTCCTACCCATTCTTTAGTCTCTCTTCTCCCTGAATAAAGTCTTCAGTAATCCCTGCCAACCTAAGTGGCTTCTCCCTCCTCCAAACTGTGACGTTTGCTGCCAGTACACTCCCTGGGCCCTCACACTGCCTGGTATCGACCCTCCAAAATCTATTTTTGTGCTGTCATCTAACTTTTAGTGTGTATGTGTGCACATGCATGTGTGTGTGTGCCAAGTCCAGGGAGCTGGATTATCAGTGTTTTAATAGCACTGACAATATATTATTTTATTCTTTAAATTCCCTACAGCGTTAGGCTTGGAAAAGAATGGGTTTGAAGTCAGCCAGAGACCTAGGGTTGGTACTGGCCCTGCCCCTTATTAGCTATATGATCTTGAGAAAATTAACCTCTGAGTCTCAGATTTCTCATATATAAAGCAGGATAATAAGGCCTGCTTGGCAGGGTGTTGTGAACATAAGAGGTAATATATAAAGGACCTGACAAAATAGGCAGTCAATAAAATGTTAACCATAATAATTATATTATTATACATAATATATTGATATATAGTTTACATTTATGTGCCTGCTGTTACATTGTTAATATGTGGGTTATAATTATGTATTATTAAAGGCATTACACAAATTAAACGATTGAATGGGACAATCGGGAAGCCCGAGAAAACTAAGGGAATGGAAATGGAGCCCTTCCGACTTGAGGCTTTTCTGACCGGGAGAGACTGAGGCGGCCTGGAACTGCGCTGCTTTAGTAAGCGGATCCTTGGAACTCGCCGTTCCTCTCTGAGCATTTGGCACAGGAGTGAGCAGCACAGGGCTCAGAATTAATCCTTCCACGTGGCCAAAGCCTCTTGACCCTGGGTACTTCATTTAGCCACACCAGCCACACCTTTGGCACAACCCTGTCCCTGCTCTGGTAGCAGAGCCAGCTGTGCACCTCCATCTGCTGCAGAGTTGGCCAGTCTTCTCAAGTGGTTCCCCTGCCCCAGCATACCCCGCAGTGCCTGCCTAGAAGAAACCACTGGCACTGAGGGCTGGAGGAACAGGAGACACTGGATCTCAGCTCCCAGGACCACCCACCCTGACCTCCCCTCCTATGATTATTAAAAACATATTTCCAAGGGATTAGCAACTATGCCAGGGATGTTGATCACTAACCCTCATCCAACCAATGGTTTTAATCACTGGCTGTGGCCACATTAACATTACTAATAAGCAGTCTGCTAAGGCAGGGTGGGCACTGGGTGAGGGGTTGGGGTAGAGAGGGAGGCACCTGCTAGATGACGGAGCCAGAGGCCACCCTGGGAGAGTGTGACTCAAAATTGCATCCCCCACCCCTAATCAGGAGACCAGCTTCTTAGGGCATTGAGGACACAGGTTTGAGGATGAAGAACCTTTGTCCAGGCATTCTGAATTAGCACATCTTGGGGAAACCCTTAGTTGGCTCCCTGTGAGCAGGGGGCTCACCTGTGCCTGTCCAAGTTCCTAGACTAGAGCCCCTGTAAAGACCTAATTCTTGGCTCCAAGCGTGTGCAAAAGTGCAGGAGACTCAGATCAGAGCCTTTCCCATTGTCCCATGGAAGTAATGACAGCTAAGTCCACTCCTAGTCTTACCTCCATCTCTCCTAGCTGGGCTCCCATTTTCAGCAAGCAACTGTAAAGCATCATCCATGGGGGAGGCTAAAAGGTAGCCATTGATGTCCTCAAGTTCCCCTCGTCTGGGAACATTGAGAGAGCAGATGGGGAGTTAAGAGGGCGGAAGGCTATAGCCCAGGAAGATGATAGGGAAAAAAAATCAGAGGCAGATGAGGTGGTAGAAGGAAAGGAGAAAGGTTTAGAAGAAAGCTCCAGAGAGGACTCTGTCCTTGTAGGGCATGGCTGGAACCTGTTGTGTTCAACAACTGATTACCAAAGACCTAGCCTTATTGCCTATCCTTTCTCTTACTCTTTTCTCTCTATTCCTCTCTCTCTCTCTCTCTCTCTCTCTCTCTCTCTCTCTCTCTCTCTCTCTCTCTCTCTCTACCTCTCTCTCCTTGTGTCTCTTTTCTTTCTCGGTTCCTTCTCTATCAAATGACCATAGCCTGGAGCTGGCTTCCTCTTCACCCAGTGCAGATTTTTTCCTGGGAAGACTTGTAGGAGCTCTGCTTCTAATCAGGCCTCCAGCTCTGCATCCTTGTTATCAGCCCCCATGAAAGCAGCCCCTCTGTCCACCTCACCTGGATAGAGCATTCCTTCTTCTCTCCATGTACACCCCATGTCAGGTACTGGGCAATGTGCCACAGGAAGAAAGGGACCTGCTAGAACCTACAGGAACTCAGAAGTAAGAGAGGTACAGATTCCAGAGCCAAATGGGGCCAAATGTGAGTTCAAATAGCTGAGTACACATTCAGCCAATCAGATTTTTTAAAAGCAGGGAAAGGCTCTTCTGAATAAGGGGGCCAGGGTGTAGAAGGAACTGGGTTTTAGGCTTGGGCTGGAGAGGTGAAGATGGGGAGCTGGAGAGTGGAGGACTGTTTGTTTTGAGTGAACCCGTGTACTCTAAGATGAGGGCTGGTTTTGGGGGAGGAGGGATATGGTGAAGGCTTGACCCCTGGAGGCCCAAACTAAAATGTCCGGCATAAATTTGGAAAGAATGGAGGCTCCTCTGTGGGGCCCTGAGCTGGGGAGAAGGCAGCCTCCTCTATGCACCAGGTAGAGGCAGGCTTGGAGGAAATAATGTCCTGGGTTCAGCTGTCATGGAAACTGTCCTGTTACCTTCTTCCCCTCAGGCCAACCTGATGTCTCTGAAACACAAGGGCCCCAGCCTCCCTTACTGCCCCACCCCACACAGCCAGTGACAGCAGAACCGTCTCTGAAATAAACACCATATAAGAACAACAACCCCCAGAAACTCCAAAGGGGCTTTGATGTTGGGGCCAAGGGTTTTGACTAAACAAACTGGAAGCGATTTAGGCCAGAGAATGCTGGCAGCGGCGCTGAGGCGGCTGCACTGGGGAATTGAGTCAGGCTGCCAGGAGCTAGTAGGGGACTCTATCCTCTCCACCCCTCAACCAGTCACCCCAGGGAACACAGAGACCAGGCCAGAGAGGTAAGAGTATGTGCATCTTCCCGGCTTTCCTCCTTCCTCCTGCCAGAGGGATTGGGCCATCTAAGGACATATCCTCCCAGTGAATGCTGGACTGTGAAGCAGGTGGGTGGGCAGTCAGGCTACATCCTCCCTCCTCTTCCCACTCAAGCCCCCTGAGCACACATCCACTCCTACTCAGTCTTCTCTTCCCCAGCCAGTTCTTGTTTCAAATGTCTTTATAAGGAACAAATAATTCTGGGAATAAATCCTGCCCCGGTCTGAAAAGTCCTAGGCCCTGTAACAATGACCTTGCTCTGACACTGACAATGAGTTTGATTTTTGGATCATTACTAGTTCTCTCCCTAGAGGGTGGCCTCTGTGAGGGCAGGAACTATGTCATAATCATTTCTGTCCTCAGGGATACTGAGCATAGCGCCTGATGAAGATGGGTATTCAGTACATGTTTGTTGAATGAACAAATGAATTATCACTTGGGGGAATCATGGTGGGTTAAAGTTCCTGCCTTATCATAAGCCTCAGTTTCCTCTGCAAAAAGGCAAGACCCCACTCACAGATGGTTTTATATACATACCTACATATGTTGAAACAAAATGTGTGTCAAGTTCCCCACCCAGGGTTGAACCAGCAGGTACACAATGGCTGGCTCTCAGTGTCATTATGATTTAAACTACTTCCCACTGGCCTGTATCTCATTTGTAGCAAACAGACCCTACACTTATAAATGCCAACAGAGGGGTCTTGGGGAAAAGGGCCTGATGCTCCTTCCAGAATGGCCACTCAGGCAGAAAGGCAATAGCAGCTCCCTCCCCTGCCCAACCTCCGAAGTGTGGAGAAAGCCGAACCATCAGAGAGATGGGTGACTAGGCTTTATCTGTAGTCCCTAAAAGAGACCCCTGCTTGGGAAGAAGGTCCGCCTCGGCTCTCCCCTCTGACTGTGTTCTTGCTGTTTCTATTCCTCATATCCTCTCCCCAAAGGCCATCTGCCTTCCTGCTTTTTAAAAAATCTTAATTATTGTTAACATTTAATCACCAAGTCTTGAGTAATAAGATCCTGAAAGGGGTAGCAAGGTCTCCCTGGCTGGACTCTCACAAAGGAACAGCAACAACAACAACAAAGAAACAAGGGCGCAACTCCCAGAGGCCCAGACACGTGCTTACACAGTTGCGTACATGCACACACATGCACAGAGGCCTATACACTAACAAAGGAGTACAAGGAACACGGGGGTACTGTACAAACACATGCACACACTTAGATATATGCACTCAGCCCCAACACACAAGTGTCTCCACACACACACACACACACACACACACACACACACACACACAGTACTAACAAAGAAAGCAGCATGCACACGGACTCACAGGAGGCCCGATGACTGTACTTCAAGCTTCACCTCCCAACCCAAGCCCAAAAATCTGTCTCTAATTATCTGGCCCGTGTTGGGAGCAACAGGAAATCCAGGGCTGCCTCTGTCTTCTGGGGGAGAAGCCGGGATTTCAGCCATTTCTCCATGGCTGGAAAACAAAAGCCTTTTGGCCTTGCCTCCTTCTCCCTGCTTCCAAGTCAGCTGGGGCTAGAAGGGTGTGGGTGTGGGTGTGGGTGTGGGTGTGGGTGGGAGGCGGGTGTCAAACAGCCTAAGAACAGCTTGAGGAACCTGGGAAAGGGGGTGGAGTGTGTGTGTGGGGGGGGGCCCTCTGTGCCCTGAGCATGCGCCTTTCCAACTTTTCTAGAAACACTGAACAGGACAGTTGCTTGGATCAGGGATAGGGGCTTCCAGTGGGGACCTCAGAATCAGTACTGACCCTAGACACCAGCCTCATGGGGTGATAATGCAGCATACTGGAACAACCACCAAACTTATCATCAGAAGACCTGGGCTCCAGTCCCAAAGCTGCAGTGAGCCAGCTGCCAGTGATTTCACTTCTCAAAACCTCACTTAGAAAATGGGAGTAATAACAGCGACATGCCTTACGGGATGGTTGTGAGTGGTGAGTTGGTACAAGTGCTTATGTATCTGGGGAAAATGACCACACTAATGTCATTATTGGCTATGGGATGAGGTTCCAGCCTATTTAAGTGGCTGATCTCTCCACAGAGTAGGAAGCTTACCTGTCTCCCCCATATCCACTTGGCTATTCTCAAGAAGCCTGAGTCCACTCCTTCATCCCTCTTCCCTTATTAGATGGAGCAGTTCTCACCATCTTTCAACTTCCCGATTTGACTGCACAGCCCACTGGCTACCACGCCCACGCCTCTGCCCAATGTCCTTCCTGCCACCTGAAAACAACCAAAGTGGTCTGGAGTAGTGGAAAGATCACTGGATTTAGGGTTTTTTCTTGTTTTTGAAGACACTTAACCCAGGGGCAACTTCTCCCAGTTCAGCCCAATATTAAATTCCCTAGACAATGGACACTCTTCCTGGCTTTGTTTAGGGGACTGTTAGAAATTGTGACCATGTACATGTGCTGGTTCCCAAAAGGGCTTTAAAGAAGGAGTTTTTAAAGGCTACGATCCCAGTCTCTCTCTGTCACTTCAGCACTTTCAGGATTTGCAGTTGGTGACATACTGCTCTGTGAAATAGTCTTTCACTGTTTTAACCTAAGTTCCTCCACCAGACTGAGAATTCTCGGAGACCAAGCTCTGCCTCCCCCAGAGGGTCACTTGAGACAGGCCCTGGCCCAAGCATACAAGGAGAGCAGGACCATGTGGTGTGCTGGAATTGCACGGGGTAACGATTCAGCAGCCCCTCTGGGCCTTTGGACAGAGGCAGCCTTGGAGATCCAGACTTCAGAGAGCACTCAGACTAGAAGGAATCCTAAACCAACAGAGTAATATAGAAAAGGACAATTCTGCTCCCACCCTACTTTTTTCCTATATTATGAAAGATAAGATGGGCTGAAGTGCTGGGTGGGAAACAGAATGATGGGGAGAGACCAGAGGGGGTAGGAGGAGAGGGGAATGAAAAGAAAGAGGTATGTGAGTGCTGCAAAGTCAAGGACCAGACTTGAGCAGGAGAAGAAAAGAATGAGAGGGTTTCCTAGGGGAGGCCTGCTTGGTTGTCACTAACTCCAGAGCTGGGGTTTGGTCCCCATAGCTGGTCAGCAGAGCCCAAATCCTCGGCAGAGTCTGGAGCTGAGACTGCTCCCTCTTCTCTCCTGGAAAGCTCAAAGAGGACACCTTTTCTTCTCCCTTCAGGCTCCCAACACATGACCTTTTAACATGTGGGATTCTCATGTGGGGTCAAAGGGCGGGAAACAGTCCAGCTTAGCAGCTCCACTTGCCCAACCTGGCCCTCAGAGGATTGCTCAGGGGGTCCACCCACAGTCCAAGCGGCCCTCCTTTGAAGGCCAAGCTGAGAGGTTCAGCTTTCCAGACTGCCGCGGGGAGTGAGTCACGGTCTAACAATGTGATCTGTCAAGTGCTGCAGCTCCCTGGGCTGGTCGTGCCCACAGCCTCTTGCTGCCTGGATTCTCACTGGGCGTTCCTCAGTCTTCCCAAATGTGGAGATCATGCTGCTGGCTTTTCTGTGCACTCCCCACCATCCCCAGCTCCAGTTATTACTTTCAGTAGAGCCAATCCAATGCAGGCACTCAGCCAAAGAGATGGGTCAGACTTGGAAAATACCAGGAATATGGGGCAAGGTTTCCAGAATTTGAGTCCAGACTCTTAGGGAGTTAAGAATTAGGGCAGGGGGAGAACAAAAAAAAAAAGGAACTGAGGTCTGTGTGGCAAAAAGGCAGGATGGGTATGGTGTCTGGTACAAGAGGTTAAGAGTATATACTAAAAACTACCGAATGGTACACTTTAAAAGGGTGAACTCTATGGTATTTATTACATATATAGCAATAAATTTGGTTTTTTGTTGTTTTAAATAAGTGTCTGAGAGGGAAGTAAACGAGTCTGTCCCCAGAAAGAGATAATGCTGGCTGTGCGGGGTGGGTTGGGGATGGCTAAGATGGTTAGAAGGCCCTGGCTGTCTCCAGGCTCATGTGGATCTGAGTTGGACTGAAGCAGCAACATCTATGCAGAGGGTGAGGATGGAACCAATCCCTGCCCACAGAGCTCCAAGGCCCATTCAGAATTTGTCAGCCCTGCTATGAGCCTTCAATCTCCATGCTGGACACCCTGAAACACTGCCACCCAAGTGACCCCTTCCACTGATTCAGATACGCTTTACATATAGTCTGCCAACCACCTGGAGACCCACCATAGCAAACAGGGTATGCCTTTAACCTCATTTTGGGCTCATTATGTCCCCACTCTTTTTCTTCTGCTTTTACTTTCACCTTCAATTTATGCTATCTTATGTCTTATGTATCTTCAAAGCTTCTATAAATCCAGTGCACAAGGCAGGATATAAATAACATTCAAAAAATATAATGAGCAAACATTTCCATGTACGTTTTCTCATTTGGTGCTCAGAACAGCCCTGGCTTGTGGAAGGTAGAGAAGGTGAAGCTATTTCTATTTTTAGGCTGAGAGAGATTAAGGGACTTGGTCAAGGTCATTTGGCTTTGGAATGGTGGAGTAAGAACTAAAACTCAGATATTCGAATTCCAAGGTACCACTCTCCTCTGCAGAAGGCACCAGAAGAAAGCCCCGGAGAAAGAACAGGTTGTCTTCCTCTAGCCTTGCCAGTGCATACATCACCACCCAATAATGCAGACAAGCCTCTTAACAGAGAAGTGCCTGTGCCCATCTGCTTAAGCATGGGAGACCAGGGCCACAGGGAAAGGAGGAGATGGCTTTCCATTTCTCCTTCCAAGAAATTCAAAGAGAACAAACATTCCTTTCAGTCAGTCAGACACATAACCATGGCACCTTCCCTCAGAAAAGGTGCAAACAGGACACTTTTCTCCCAAGCTTGAGCCACAGATTCCCACTGTTCTCTGAAGGGTTTGTGCAGAGGGGTATAGGGTAGGGTTCAGAGCTGACATTATCTCCTGTCCTTTGTGGGGTGGCTCTGGGTTTAGAGGAGGGTCTGAAGAGATGGCTGAGCAGGCACAGCGGTCACAGCAACAGGTCCCAGACTCTTTCTCATACTCAGAAAGAAAACAGGTGGCAGTGGGTAGAGGCTTTTTGGACTTCAAAGTGCCTCATTAACGAACACTGACCAACTGCAGGCGGAACAAGGATGGGTCACACTCCAGCTCTGCTTTCCAGAGCTCGGTTTGAAGAAGGGGGGAATGAGGATGCAGATAGAACAGAGGTGTGTCAGGAGAGAAGCATAAACAAAGTCTGACTGGGGAGCTAAGTCGGGGGCAGGGGGGGCGTTATACCCTGTTGTGGGATCCGAACAGGCAACTTTGGGGGCCATTATATTTGAGAAGAACCTGGAAAGATATATAAATTTTCTTTTCTTTCTTTTTACAAAAAGCTGGTCACACTTTTTAAACAGAGTGGGGAGAAAAAAGAGAAAGAAGAAGGCATTAGTAATAAAAGGAGAGCAAAGAGGAAGGTGTTCTAAGCACAGGAGGCCCAAGATGGACAAAGGCTCAGGGTAAAGTGTGGGCACATTTGAGAAGCATTGAGTAATTCAGTTTAGTTGGAGCATGAGGTAGTGGAAGAAAAAACTGGAAAGGTAGACAGGAGCCATGTCACCACAGAGGCCCCTTAAATTCCAAGCTAAGGAATTTGCACTTCATTTAGTAGGCCACAGGGAACCTCCACAAGTGACTGGATTAGAAGTGTGCTTTAGGAGGAAAACTGGCAGCTGGGCAGCCGTGCACGGGATAAACTGGAGGTCCCGTTATAAACTACTAGAGAACTCTGAGGGCCTTCAGGAGGATGCTGGGAACTGAAAGGCAGGGAGAGATTCATTCAAAATTCCCAAGTGTTGATTCCACCTTTATTCTGAGGAGAGATACAAAGACGAAAGATGTGAGCTCTTGAGGAGTTGTATGTAGCCTTGGTTCATAGCCTTGGGAGAAGGCAGGTGAATAAGCAGTTACCTTGCTCTGGGGTGAAGTGCTCTGGGACCTCAAAGGAAGGTGGGGGAGGGGAAGTGGGGGTGCCGGTTGAAAAATGGTTCAGCGGTTTCCCACATGGAAGAGAACATTGATCCTAAACTCCCTGCTCTTCCCTGCTCTAATCTAAATAATACTGCTCCTAAAAGTATTTTCCGTTTAGCTGGCACCTAATCTGAGAAAGTTTCAGTCAGACCATCATGGAGCAAACAACACCCACTGAACACTGACAAGGCCAGGTTCCTGCTTGTCCACCTTCCTAACACCCTAGAGGGGTCAGGATGAGAAAACTGCAACATTGACTGACCCATTGGACTGACTGTGTCTGAGAAGCCCAGAGACTTGGGGCTAACTCTGACCTCAAGACACATGTTCCCCACCTCTTAGCTTTGCTTAATTGGGTTACAGGAATTAGACTTGAGACACAGAGAAAAGACAAGAAACCACATTCTCCTCACTCTTAAGCCTCTAAAGAAGAGGTCAAGCGAGGTCACCCCTGCTTGACCTGGAGAGGATGGCCAAGTAAGGGAAATGGCTTCTTGGGGGATATGGTAAAGCAGGTCAATACAGGGCAGGCAGGAAAAGAGTGAAAGACCAGGGACAGCTAGAGGAGGATGCCCCAACGTGGTACCTGGCACCCAGGAGGCACCTGCTAATTATTTACAGATTGCATGAATGAATTTCAGAGGTCAGGGGGCACTCATTTGGAAAGAAATGCAATAAAAATGGCAGTGAGAAACCATCTTTCACCTTAGGGATAGGCAAAGACGAAAAGTTTGGTAAGATTCTGTGTCCGTGAGAGTGTAGGAAACAGATCCTTGCACGCCCTGCTGATGCAGCCCTCAATGGATAGCTTCTGTGCAAGGCAATTTAGCAATATTGATCAACATTACAAATGTGTGTAATTTGCAGGCAAGTGATCTCACTTCAGGGAATTCATCCAGCAGATAGGCAGATGGGCAAAGCGGCCTAGGTACAGTGTTTTTATTGGCAGATTTGCTTGTAATTGCACGATAGAAAAGAGGACAAAAGAATACGAACTGGTAAAATAGACTAGGACCTCTCCAGTCAATTAAATATTACGAATTACGAGATGGACTGATCTGCAAGACAAATTGCCTCAAAACACTAGAAAACAAAAAATAGTGTGTGTGGTATAGGACCATTTGCGCGAACAATAAAAAACAATATGTGCATGTCTGTATGCTACCATTTGCGTGTGTGAGCGGGAAAAACATTTGTTTCCATAAGCATAGACTATCTCCAGAATGAAACACTAGACAACTTTTGGGGTACATTATATACTCATTTGTATCTCTAAATGTTTATACTATGTACTAGTATTGACTAGGACTTTTTTGTTGTTGTTGTTAATTAAGAAGAAGAGAACCACCAGGGAGGCCCAGGGCTGCTTTCTGCAGCCGGGCTCCTGGGGCGACGCGGTGGCCGTGTGCTGGTCTGCAGCATCCCCTGCTGCTCGGAAGCGCGCTCTGCACAACGTGTGTGCAGCCTGACCACGCAGCAGAGTCTTTGAGGGAACGCTGGGGCCTGTTTAAAGAAAGACAGACAGGAAAGAAGAGCGGAGGATGCTGGCGTCCTAGGAGACTTAGAAAGGACGGGACGTGGGCCCTGTGGCATCTGACGTGTAACAGAAGGGGCCGCGGGAACAGGCAGTCCTGGATATGAGTCCTGACTCTGCCCTCCTTTGGCTGTGTGCCCTTGGACACATGACCCTTTTAATAAGTCTCAGTTCTTGCCCCATAAATTGGGCTAATAATGTCTACCCCTAGGGTTGTTGTGAAGATCAAATAGGGTACAGAATGTGAACAGTACTTTAGAATTGGAAAAGTGCTATAAAAATGCTAAGGAATTATTTTTAACTAGCCTCCTTCATTTTATGAGGTAATAAGAGGTAGAATAGGGCAGTGGTGAAGACAGGGACTCCACAGCCAAGGCTGCCGGAGGTTGAAGCCCAGCTCCACCACCCGCTGGCTGGGGCCATCTAGGGTAAATTACTTAATTTGGAGACCACCATTTTTTTTTATCTTGGAATTAGGGGTCATAACATTTCATAGGGTTGTTGTGAGGATTAAGTGAATAAATACACGTAAAGCATTTGGTGTAATTTCTGGCGCACATTAAGCACCTGCTATTATTGATATCTTATATGCAATGCTTATGTACCTCATGTACATGCTTGATAAATGTTAGCAAATCTCACCACTTTATAGGTGAAAAGATTGGGTCTTGGAGAGAAATGTGACTTGCCCAAGCCACTTAATGAGTAGTAATAATTCTACCTCCTAATAATTCTGCCTCCTAAGAACCCTAGGTACCTCTTGGATATAAGCGCTCTAGTGTAGAGGGCATTCTCAGTTAGGGGTGTAGTTCTTCTTCCCTGAATTAAAGCTGGACTAGATGATGGATGGAGGAAGGGGGGCCATGAGGAAGAGAAGCTTTCATGGAAGGGATATGTGGAGAACAGCACTTGTGGGGCAACTAAGGGGTGTGCTATATCAGGGTCTATAAAAATGTAGCAGAGAGATGAGGCACAAATAGGTAACTGACTGGGAATTAGGGGTACAAGGCACTGGAAGAACTTTAGGGGAAAAAATCAAAGACGGGGGATTTTCAGCCAAGTCCTGGGGGTGGGGTAAAAACTGAGAACATAATGATAACTATCATCCTCACTATGAATAAATATTTCTTGAGAAAGGCAACAAGGTGTAGTGGAAAGAGCACTAACGAGTATTCATTGAGCATTTACTATGTGCCAGGCTGTAAATCAAACAGAGAGTTAAAAGACTGCTGCTATTTGCTGACTGGGTGCCCTTGGGCAGATTACTAAACCTTCTGAGCCTCTATTGTCACAACAATCATCAATCATAGTAATACTGACCTGGCAAGATCCTCATGAAAAATGAAGTTAGGCAATAATGAACATGGAATGTAGTGACTGGTATCACATGGGTACTTAAAATTCTTAGCTGAATTTGAGTTGAGCATCTCTATGTAAGGCACTAAGCCAGGTGCTGTGAGGGATACAAGAAGCCTGAGATGGGAACCTTGTTGCCACAGGGCTTGGAGTCTAGTTGGAGAAACAGGAGAGATGCGTAAAAGATTTGAAAACAAAACAACATGAGTGTTGAAAATCAGAGAGTTCAAATAACTTGCTAATGGTCATGCTTAGCAAATAAAAGAATCAAAATTCAAACCTAGAGCTCTGACCACAAAATCCACAAAAAGACCAAAGTTAAAAATGTCAAAATAAGGAGATCTGTGTTTTACTCACACTCATTTGTTCACTCAGCTAATATTTATTGAGTGTTTACTATGTGCTAGGCATTGTGCCAAGTGCTGCCTGGGCTACCGTGAACAAAACAGACATGATCCCTACCCTTAGGAGGCTTTAGAGCTTGGAAGACTGGGTGATTGTTAAATAAATCCACAACCAAATAAATGCTCTGAAGGAAACAAAAAGGGAGGGTGATGTGAGAGAGAATAACTCAGATAGTCTTGGGAGTCAGCAAAGGCCTCTCTGAGGAAGTCATATGTAAGCTGAAGCCTGAAGAATGAGTAGGATTGTTGTGTGTGTGAGGAAGATGAAGTCCTGAGCAAGGAGTGTTCCAGGTAAAAGAAAGAAAAAGCACAAAGGCCTTAAGGAAGAAACTAAAGAAGATCATGTGAAGGAGCTTTGTAAAAATGAGAAAGTGCCAAGGTGAGACTAGAGAAGTAGCCTAGGCCCCACAATGCAGATCCGTATACACTGCGTCAAAAACTTTGTATTTGATCCTAAGCTCAATGAGAAACCAATGAAGGGTTTTTAAGAAGTGACATATCCAAGTGATATCTGAGAAAGGCTGTTCTGGGATGCTGTATGAAACAGGATTGATGTGGAAGAGGCAGTGACTAACACTCATCTCTGAAGGCTGATAGTGACTTGGACTGGGGTGGAAGTATATCTTAAGAGTAGCAGGGTCTTGGTAAGGCATCAGATATGAGGACAGTAAAGAGAGTTTTTGTCAAGGTTGGCTCTGAGGTCAGAAAATGCCATTTCTGAGATGAGAAAGCCTGAAGGAGGAGCAGATTTGGAGCAGCAGGGGGTAGATCAGGAGTTAACAGCAATGTGGGCAAAGGGAAGGCTGTAATGTAAATTTACTTTGAGAACATTAGATGGACTTATAATAGGTAAGTCTGCAGTTTGTAAAACCAGAGTGAAACATTTTAAGATGTTTTAAGTGTAGGTAAATAACTAGTAATCAAAATGTTTGTTAGACATAGGCAGAGGTCATAGGATGTGTTAAATAGTTAGCAAGTACAGCATGTGCGTGATAAGCATGGATAGGAAGGACCAAGAGACGCCTAATACTCACAAGGCACCTGGGTACCATAGTCATGGCACAAATGCATGAAAACTATAAAATATTTATGATATCCTGAACACGCATAAGACGTACGAGACACTAAATATACCAAAGGCACTGATATTCACGACACATTGAATACACATGAGCACTCGATATTCATGAGGTTTTAATTCAACTCTTCGGTGATACCTAGTCTGACCCCTGTGTCTGACCCAAGATAAACAGATATACTCGTGGCTACTCAGCAGGCTAATTAGCAAGTTATAGGAATAGCTCAGCAAACTTGTTCCTACAATTGGCTCAATGTACCATCTATCTGTGGGTTCCCTTGCTTGAATGTCAACTCTGGTCCTTACAATATCATCAACAGAAAAGGCTGATTTAGCAGAGAGATACAAGACATATAAACACTGCATACCTCAACTTCATAGTGGGGCCCTCCACCCTATTTGCACCCTACCTTAAGTTGGTGAAGTAGTCCCATTCTTTTCCCCTTGCTTCTTGCTGTGTGTTTGATATTGATTTTATTCACTATGTGATTTGAACATTTTAACTTTGATGTCTGATTCCTTCTGTTCTGTGACCTCAGGGATAGCTGACCTGGTCATGAACTTGGAGGCTACCATTGTAGCAAGAGGCTACCATAACAGAGGTCATAAGTATATTTTTTCGTGGTAGCTGGCAAGTTTAAAGTGGTGTTTTAGAAAGATTGTGTGGCATAGATTGAAGTCGGGGAGACAGAGGGTAGAACTAAGACAAGAGTCCTGGCTAGAAGCTCTGAGACCCTAAACCAGTGTGGGAGCACTTGAAATAAAAGGAAGGGTGATTTTAAGAAATATTATGAAGGAAACATTAGCAAGACTTGGTGATTTACTGGATTTAAGGAGAAATGGAGGAAGAACTGGCTTGAAGGTAACATAAATGTTGTTTTAGACTAGTTAGTTGCAGGTGCCCTGGGGACCATGGAGATATCTTAACTTGATTACTTCTAATGATGGCCTTGGCAATAATTGATCCTTCTCTCTATTCTCCATTCCTGCTTAGTTTCTAAGCCTTGTTGCTCTTTTTCATCAAAATATTTCATCTCTCTCTCTTGCTATCTCTTACATGTTTACTGCCATCTCTCCAGTTCAGGTTCTTTTCCTTATATCTCAGGTTCTTACAGTAACCCTCTGCCTGGTGCCCACTCACAGACATCTTGACACTGAAGCTCTCTGGTTCTGCAAGGCAGGGAGGGTCATGGAGGGAGCAGTTTCATTAATTGTTCCAAATGTACAAAATTACTTTTATACTTTTGCTCCTCTTGACGCCATTGTGGATGACTAAGGAGAAGAATCATCCTGGTTCCGATTCCCTCCATGCCAAGCACTGGGTCGAGGAGAATTGTGAAAATTTTGTCGCAGAAAAGACAACTGGTCTCAAACTCTTCCTGTCGATGATTTGCTATTGTGGAGGAAATATGGCCATGAGAGATGGGCAATGTCCTGTAGTCACAGCCCAGTAAGGACACCAAGTGGCTCTTGAGGGTGATAATGAAGCCAGAGAACCTGGCAAATGCTTGTCTCACCTACTTAAGGTGTCAGTTGAGAGCTTAGGCATCAGGAATGCAAAAGGGGGGTGTGACAGGGAAGAGTCACCCAAAAATGGAGTGAAAACAAGACTTGATGCTAAGAGGACTCAGTATTAAGGGCAAGCAGAGTAAGCTGAGTAAGCTGGGAGGACAAGTCAGGGAGAAGGAATTCAGGCTGGAAAACTGGAAAAAACCAGAGGAGGCACCAGATAAAGAGGTGAACATTAATGCTCAGGAATTCAGGCCAAGAAGTCCCCATAACAGGCAGGAGCAGCAGAAATGCAGCCAAAAGCTTAATAGTTTAAGGGGTCTCAATATCCTGGTTAGGATCAGACCTGCCTAAAAGTGTGTGTTCCTTATACCCTGACAATGATTTTACTAATATTATTCTATCTTTTGCCTGGCCCCAGTTGTTTTCGAGGCTAACAGAAATAACCATGAGAACATATTCCTAGTATTTATCCCTATGCTGGTCTGAGTCCAAGGATCACTTATTTGGTCATTCCTTTTGGAATGGAATCAGCCTGTGTACCTCCTAGGGTGAGGAGGCAGGGAGGAGGGGGAAGCAACATTTGGGGTTATCCAAGTTCATGGACTCACTGTGACATGTGCTAAATGACCAGTTCAGACTCCTTGTTAGCAAAAGCTTGAGATCTGAGAAATGTCTCCATACAATCAAGACCACTAGGGGCTTTAAAAGGGACTAATGAGGATTTTGTGGGAGCCAAGTCTTCACTAACTACTTATCTACCTATCTCTGCATTCCCTGAGAACAGAAGAGAAGCTATGCAAACTGACCTATTTTGTAATGTTTTCAAACCATTCAATTAGTTCATATTCATTCATTCTTTTATTGAATCATTAGAGTGTAAGAACCTGAGGACAGAGCCGATGTCCCTTCGGAGTAGCAGTTTTTAGACTTTTAAAATCTATAACCCGTAGTAATAAACACATTTTGCATATGACCCGGGTCACATACACTTACTTACATAAATGTATAAGTAAAATAAAAAATTTTAAGACAATATCAATCCTTCTATTAGCCATGCACTTTGATCTTTTCTATTTCATTCTGGTTTTTGTGTTTTGTGTGTGTGTGTGTGTGTTTTTTTTTTTTTTTGTTTTAATGCTGGTTGCATCTTACTAATTGATTTCACAACTCACTAATGGGTTGCAACTCGTGGTTTGAAAAACCGTTAATGAGGGTGTGAAAGGCATAAGGACTAAAAGCTGAGTCTGTCTACAGCCATACCACCCTGAATAAACCTGATCTTCTCTGATCTCGGAAGCTAAGTTAGGCCTGATTAGTACTTGAATGGGAGACCACCTAGAAAGACCAGGTGCTTTAGGCGTAAAAAGATAAAAAAATAAGAGATTGTAAACTGACAAGGTCCTTGTAATCTGTGAAATCAACCAAGGGTTGCCTCACCAAAAAAAAAAAAAAATTAAATAAAAAATAAAAGCTGGGTTTGAGCTCACCCTTTAGCTGTGTGACCTCAGGCAAGTAACTTTGTCTCTCTGGGCCTCATTTTTCTATCTGGAAAACTGGACTTAATGATTACTAAACTTCCTTCCAACATTAAGGTCCTTTTTTTAAAAAAAAATTAGGAAAGATAATGAAGAACAAAGACGTGGAATTAGAGACCAAAGCTAAGACCATCCACGTCCTTCTATTCCCAATTACTATGTATGGATGTAAACATTGGACAGTGAAAAAGACTGATAGGAAAAAAATTGATTCACTTGAAATATGGTGCTGGAGGAGAGCTCTATGATACTGTGGCCTGCCAATAAGATGAACAAATGGGTCCTAAAGCAAATTAAGCGTGAGACATCACTGAAGGCAAAAATGATAAAACCGAAACTGTCTTAATTCAGGCACACCATGAGAAGGTGGGATTCTTTGGAAAAGATAATAGTGCTGAGAAAAATAGAAGGCAGCAGAAAAAGAGGAAGAAAATATAAGATGGGTTGACTCTATCAGAAAAGCCGCAGGTATGCGTCTGTAGAAGAAGCTGAGCAGGACTGTTGAGAACAGGACATTGTGGACATCACTCGTTCACAGGGTCGCCAGAAGTCGGAGCTTACTCAATAGCACATAACACAGCACATGTCCCCAGTGCTGCACACACGTGGACACACACACACAAACACACCAAAGCATACCCATACATAGCCCCCTGGACTCGGTTCTTGTTATTATTAACTGAATGACTATCTCCTAGGAGGCCGGGCCGATAAAAGGCCATCTAATAAAAATAGTTATTGAATTTAGTTCTTATGTAATATCCTCTTGAAGGAAAAGTCTTATAGCCATTTTACAAATGGTCAGCCCATTTAACCTCATTTGGTCATTATCTTCACCTATTACCTCTCCAAAGTCTTTACTGTGCAGTTAAACAATGATAATGGCTTAGGAGTTTACAACCAACTGCAACCTTGATGTCACAAAAACCTTACAAATAGGTACGAAAGATGCAACACAAAACTAGAAACAACTTTTTTTAAAACATATGAGGAAATTTACTAGGACTAAATGTCTTGTCCAGTCATAAAGGTCACAAGAGCTGCTAAGTGGCATTGCTGTATCATGAACCCACGCTTTCCATTTCCATATCCAGGGCCTTTGTCCTCTGAAAACACAGATCTAGGACTATACTATCCCAGAGGTAGCCTGTCTTCTGAAGCTGTGAGGGGGCAGTTGGGCTGCATATGTCCAACAGATTAAGTTTTGCTGAAACACCCCAACCCTACTGTGCTGTACATAAACGCCTACTTGGTCTTTGTTCCATATATTTTCCTTTCCACTTTAAAATATGAATCTCTTCTGAGGGAAAGCCAATCTATGTGCTTCTGATTTGTTTACACTTAATTTTTCCAAATAGTGCTCCCTGACATCCTTGAGCTTCACACATTTTCTTTAAGACAAGAAATGGGGAGATCCCAAGTGTGGGCAGATTGGGCAAGGTGGAGCTCGTAGGTACACACTGGGATTCTCTCAGAAAAATTATGTCTCTCATCCTTACAGTGGAGCCTGCACCTAGCTTCAACCCCATTTACCAGCTTCACCTCTAGCCAAGGTGGCAGTTGTAACACCTGAGCCAGCCAGCATGGGACTCCATCCAGACCACAGAACACAATAAAGCAAGAAATGAACTTGATCTTTGAAAGCTTGGCCAGAACATGAAGTGAGGTCATGTGTGAGAGAAACAATGATTCTTTAGTGCTTCCACTGTCCTAATACTATACTTCAGCAGGAAGGCTTAGATGTTCCTTCTAAACCAACCTGACCATAACAATGATAATAAAAACAACTGGGATAACATGATGAATAGCCCTGATGGAGTCAATACAGCATGGTAGAAAGTGTTGTGTAATAAGGCAAACCTGGGTTCAAAGCTTGGATCGGACATTAAGCCCACAGACTTTAAGAAAGTTACTTAACCTCTGTGAATATTATCAGTAAAACCCCCACCTCAGAAGATTGTTGTGAGAATTAAAAGAGAAAATGTGTATAGCAAGACAATTAATAGGCACTTAATAAATGGCAGCTAGTAGTATCATATTATCTGAAAGTAAAGTGCCATATAGTGAATTCACTCTTAATTCCCAATTAAATCATGCTCAGGGAATCTCCTGGTACCCTGCTGAGTCCAATATGGAAGTTTTGGTAACAATCAATCAGCAATAATCTAATGAGAATGTGATCATGTAAAGCCAGTGCCAGATGCTATGAGGGTGAAGTGGAGAAAAAAAAAAAGGAGCAGGTTTACAAGGTTGTTGAGGAGACATAACACAAGTCACAGATGCTTGAGAAAAATCACAAAGCAATTTAGCAACAGCTTAACAGAATCCAGGTTGAGTCTTTGGCTACTAGGGAAGTTGAAGCAAGCTTGGGGAATACAGAGGGATGCTGGAGGATGGCCTTAATCAAGAAAGGCTTCTCTATGATTCTGAACTTGGACTTGATTGTTAAGTTTCCTTAATACATGGCAGACCTGAAGCCTGGGATTTTATAATAAAGTTCAACTTTTTGTGTGTTAAAAATTTGTGGAGAGGGTAGAATGGGGAAAAACCGCTTAGTGGGTATAGGGTTTACTTTTAAGGTGATAAAAATATTTTGGAACCAGATAGAGGTGGTGGTTGCAAACAATGTGAATGTACTAAATGCTACTGAATTGTTCACTTTAAACTGATTGACTTTATGTTACATGAATTTCAACTCAATTTAAAAACTCGTAGAAATAAAAATTAATCTTTTCAAGGAGTAGACTTTCCAGTTATTAGAAAATATTGTTAAGCTACAAAAATTAAAACACTGTGTTATTAGCACAGAAATAGATAAATGATAGATCAAGGAAACAGGCTGGAGTGCAAAAGCAGACTCAAGAGTATTTGGTATATTAGCTAAATAAGACAGTTAAAATCAGTGGGGAAAAGACAGATTGTTCAATAAATGCTGTTGGAACAAGCGACTAACTATTTGAGAAAAAAAATAAAGCTAGACCCATACCTCACAGTTTATACAAAAATGAATTCCAGATGGCTTAAATAACTAAATGTAGAAGAATGGAACTATGAGAGTTTTAGAAGGAAAATATGGTAGTGCTTTTTACAATCCTAGGGTGATGGGGGATTTTTATAGTCTTGACATGAAGCCCTGAAACCAAAATGGAAAAGATTGATAAATTTGACCATTCACACATAACACAAATGAAAGCAAATTCTATATATTATGCATGGCAAAAATTACTATAAACAAGGTTGAAAGATGACAAATTGGAGAAAGATTGGAAATTCTTAGGATAGATAACTAATTTCTTCAATATACAAAGAGCTTTTACAAGTTAATAAGAGAAAGCCAATCATTTCTATTGAAAATAAGAATGAATAATTTATAAAAGAAAAACTGAATGGTCAATAAATGTATGAGAATATGTTTAACCTTATTAGCAAGCAAAGAAATGTAAATAAAACTAACAAGGAGATTTTATGTATTGCTTACCAAATTGATAAAGAAAAAAAATTATGATACCCAGGCAATAAATCTTCTTGTACTTCTGGAAAAGGTATAAAATAGTATAACTATCCTGGAAGGCATTTTGTCTCATGTATCAACATATTAAATAAACTTACTCTCCAATCCAGAAATCCCACTATTATAAATTTGTTATTAAGAGTTAATAAGACAAATGAAAAAAAAAATAACAGGTGAAAATTGGGAGGAAAAGCCTAAACATTAATCAATAGAAGATTAGTCCATACTACTGGAATACTATGTAGTCATTTAAAAAATTACATATTTGATATATATACCATGTTATAATGTTGGTTGAAAAAAGTAAGTTGTAGAATCATATCATACTATGACCTCATTTTTATTTAAAAATATTTAAAACTATATATTTCTTACATTTGTTTGTATCAAAAGTAAAAAAGTCTGGAAGGATTGCTACCAAACTATTAACAATAGATACTCCGAGAAAGGATTAGGGGAGGTGGAGGGAAGAGACTTACATTTTACTTTGTATATTTCTATACTGTTTTAAAACGTTTTAAAGCAAGCATGTGTTATTTTTATAATCAAATAAAATGAATTTGAGGATTAATTATAAATATTAGAACATTTACATATGAAAATACTTCAAAGGAACATATATATATACATATCTGTGTGTGTATAGACATATACACATCTTTCTAAGTCTATAAATAAAAAGATCTCCATAAAACATTGGTAAAAATGAGGGACATATTGCAACATGTCCCCATTTCTTTTATGACATTTTCCAAAGAAACCATGTAATAACCAGAAGGCCCAAAGGGGAAAATTTTTATAATCACCCTACGTGTAATGAAACACATATACAGACACAAGGATGCATATGAATGTGATAGCACATGAACTCAACTATGTAAATTGTGAATTATAATTTTAGAAATGTCAGGACAGAAACTAAAAATAAAAATAATTTTCGAGAACCATCTCATAGAGATATTTACCACTATCATGTTAAATAATGCCCAGGTATACCTATTTGTGAAGAGGAAAATTAGCATGACATATACTTTCCATTTTGCTTGTGTGTGTGTGTATACATCATATACAAATAAAAGAGAGAGATTAAAGGCTTTGTCAATATAGTGGGATTTCTAGGGATTTTTTCTTTTTCTTTAACGTATTCTGTATTGTTTCACCTCTCTGCAACAAGTAGTGTTTACCTTTGTAAACTAAAAAATATATACATATTTAAGAAAAAAGTAAAAATTAAGGTGAATTGTATATATATATTTTTTTAAGCTGAGTTTTTTAGTAACTGATCCCAGCATGACAAATTCCTGAAAATGTTTTCTAATCATGTAGTGGTCAAAGCATACATCAAAATCATGATATGTGCAACACTACCCTCCCCAGTGTTTGACATTTTCCTAAAGCCTAAACAAAAGCTCAAACAACAAAATCAGGTAAACATTTGCTGGGAAAGTGGTTCTGAAATCAAGAGAGAAGCAGTCACTATCAAACAACGTTAATTTTGTTGTAATGGAAAGTACTGGCAGCCAGGAGGTCAAGGTTTTGGTCCTGGCATTGGTGTTAACAGCCATGTGATCATGCACAAGACAAACCACCACTCTGAGCCTTGGGGTTAGAGGGGACCTTTTCTGCACAAGGACAGGGGCTGGACCAGACCAGATAATATCAAATTTCCCTGTCAAAAGCTTTGGGAAGCCCTGGTCTCAATTCCACTGGTATTCACTGTGATGATGAAATTTTTCTTGGTCTGGCTTACAGGGAGCAAAAATAACAGCACTCAAACTCATACCATCACCTCTGTCATTCAGTGAATTCACTATTTAGTAACTACCTGCAGCCCCTTGGCTGAAAGGCATGGTCAAAGCAGTAGTTCTCAAAGTGAAGTCCCCAAGGCCAGAGGCCTCTTGAATTTGTTAAAAATTCAAATTCTGGGGCCACATCCCATATCTACTTAATTAAAGACTCTGGGAATTGAGCCAATCTGTGTTTCAACAAGCTCTCTAGGAAATTCTAATGTAGGCTGAAGTGTGAGAACCACTGGCATAGGTGAAGCTATTTAACTGGTGACTGAAACCAGCCGTGTTGCTTACGTCCTAAAAAGTATTGTCGTGGCAGGTTAGAATAAGATGATTGACATGGAACATAGTTTTAAAAACTTGTTCCGTTCCTAAAATTTGTTTGGTAATAGCCACACTTATAAAACAGGTGTCTTATTCCAAAGGTCCACAGCATTTAAATGTTAAAGAGCTACTTTTTATTGTCCTATAATCCTTGAGTGTGCAATTTATAAAACTCTCTCTCTCTCTCTCTATATATATATATATACACACAGAAAGAAGGGACAAAAGACAATGAGAAAAAGCATTATTGCATATTATGTTTCCCTTCTTACCAAATAAAAATTAAAATGAACCCAGTAGTTATATCTAGATATATGGTAAATATCTAATTACTAGTCAGGGAGTCTGGTCTACAAAACATCTAGGTAAAATATAAAAATTTTTCAAATAAATTATTTGGTGCCATGTAAGCTTTAAAATGTTGGTTTCAAAAAACTTATATTTTATCTTTGTGAAAAAAAAAAAAAGCAGTATTAATGTAGACTCACCTGCCTCACATTTTACTATTTCCAAAAGACAGCAGTATTATTCTGGGTAGTAGGAAATTATCTCAATGATGGCCGATTATGATGGTGCTTACGAGAGTAAATAACTGTGAGAAGATAATGCCTTACTGCAAACTGAGATTTTAAAACAAAGTAACTGTGATCTTATAAATATCCCTTTCTCTAGGAGGTAATCCTTGCAGAAAATGAGTCCTAGAGTCAGCTCTGTTAACCCCAGCTCTGTGATTTGGACTTCTCTGAGCCTCAGGTTTCTCCTGTGTACACGTGAGGACTGGATCAAATGATCTTCAAGGGCCCTTCTCGATCGAAAATTCTGTAATTCTATGGTTCTAATAACTTGAATTTTTCTATATTCTGATTTTGTGAGAAAGAAAATTATAAACAAGCCTTTCAGGCAATAATTTTAATTATATATTGTTAACCCAGCCCAGTCTTATCTCATCTATAGCTCCAGTGCTGTACAATGATTACAAGAGTTCGGAATCTATTCTAAATGTACTGTAAGAGGCTGAATCAAAAAGTTTATGTTATGGTTAACATAATTCTACTATTAGGTATTTTAGTCTGTTCTAATTATATAAATATTTGCTAATGCATATATGGTATATAACAACCTCCATTTAACCAACATGTGGAATACATTGGAATACTTCATTTCTTGCTTATTCTGATTAAGTGGGAGTTCAATAATCTCTCTCTTTTCTGAGAAATTCAACAAGTTTTTATGTCTGACAGTTCATTAACATTACTCAGTCTTCGAATGATGAGGCTAGAGATTATTGTCTCTAGGTTGTAAATGGGGATGTGGAATCAGAACAATTTAGAGTTGGAAAGAACTTTAAAGGTTGACTAATCAGACCCTTTATTTTACAGATGAGAAAAGTGAAACCTAGAGAAGGCAAAGGCAAAGCCGGAAATTTGGAGATTGTCCAGATAAGAACTAGAATAAAATACTAAGCCACTTGATCTCATCTCCAGCTTATTTTCCAATAGAAACCCCAGTAGATATCATTCTTGGTGCCCAGTATTTAAGACAAGCGACATAGGAAAAGCCAAGTTTGTTTAGGATTTACCTATGTGATAGGGTAGTTCCTGTCTCTTTCCAGCTCCAGCCTAGGGCCTAAATTCAACTCAACATAGAATCTAAAGACAATTGTCTAAAGAAGAGAGTTTTTAAATGAATAGATGCAAGACCCCTCCTTAATTTTGACAAAGAAGTGTGGTTGAAATGGAGAACAACACCTCTCACTGAGGCCACTTTTAATCATTAATATTCACATCATCACAGTGTTCAAGGAGCTTGCTTACAATACTAACTCATATTAGAAAGTTAAACAGTCCTAAATATAATTATAGGGCAAGGAAGAAAAGAATGAAGGACACGTGTGTGTTGGGGTGAGGGTGGGGGACTGAGAACTCCAGACTAGTGCAATCTATTAAGGAATGATATTATTGTGGGTAGAGGGAGCAGGTTAAGGAGGGAAAGCCAGGAAGAGCACTGTTGCCAAGAACTGTTATCAATTAACATTCTGGAAACCACAGCCATACTTCTCTTCTTTAGGGATCCTATAAAATGAGACCATAAAGATTCATTGAGCCAACAAAGCTGTGGTTGCATATTGGTGTGGGTGGTAGGAAATAAGGATCAGGAGGCTCACAAAGGGATCCAGACGTCTGCTTCACTGGAGTGGAAAAACCATCATAGTGATTTCTACAATATATCTGGCAGGACAAGGTGCCGCAGAAGCCAACTAAACTAGCTGAGAGTAGGCATAAGCTGCACAGAGAGAGTTTTAATTCAAAAGGTGTTGCTGAGTTGTGAAAGAAATGGGCCAACCTTAAATCATAGGCTCACCTCTCAGTCTGATAGAAATGTCAGTCCTGTGTTCTCTTGTCCTCTGAGAAGAAAGGCCTTACCTTTGGAGAAAGAAGCTATTGAACATTTCTGTTCTCTTTTTGCTTCATCCACAAGTCCCTTGTGTGGTTCTAGGAAAGCAAAAACATTATGGCCTGCCTCTTTGTAGCCTAATTAATGCATAGGTCAAATTTTGTAACTTCAAATTACCACTAAGACTTGGGCAAAGAGTTGGGCCTAAAAGCTGAGCAAATATTGGGAACAAAGAAAAGGGGCAAGTTAAAAGCAGGGTCCTCATCCAGGCAGTGTGTGGAAGCTGACAGTCTAGAACAGGAATTAGCAAACGTTTTTCGTAAAGGGCCAGATAGTAAATATTTTAGACTTGTGCACCTTGGGGTCCTTGTCATATATACTCTTCTGCCATTGTAGAGCAAAAGCAACCATAGACAATACATAAATAAATGAATATGCCTGTGTTCCAATAAAACTTTATTTATTGACAATGAAACTTGAATTTCATATAATTTTCATATATCATGGAATTTTATTCCTTTGTAAAAATTATTTTCAACCATTGAAAAATTTTAAACCATTCTTAGCTCATGGTCCATATAAAAATAGGCAGTAGGCCAAATTTGGTCTGCAGGTTTAGTTTTCAGACTCATAGTCTAGAATAATGCTGTCCAATAGAAATATAATGAGAACCACATATGCAACTTAACATTTTTCTAGTAACCCTTGTAAAAACTAAAAAGAAACAGGTGAAATATATTTTATTTAACCCAATATATCCAAATATTACAATTTCAATATGTTATCAATACAAAAATTACCCATGAGAGTTTATGCTCTCTCTTTTCATTCTAAATCTTCAAAATCTGGAGTGTATTTTATACTTATAGTACATCTCAATTCATTCCAGCTATATTCTAGGAGATCAATAGCTACAGATGGCTAGAGGCTACCATATTGGACGGTGCAGGTTTAGAAGAGTGTTTTCAAACTTTAACTTGCATTAAAATCACCTGAAGGTCTGTTACGATACAGATTTCTAGGCCCCACCCCCAGAACTTCTCATATAGTAGATTTGGGCAAGGCTCCAAAACTTGTATTTCTAACATGTTCTTAGATGGTGGTGATGCTGTGCATCTGAGAACCACTTGTCTATAAATTGGAGCAGAAAGAAAAAGTAGAGAAGCAGTTAGGAGCCAGGAGTATGTAAAAAAGCAAGAGGTGAAAATGAATACTAAATGATGAGATACCATTATACATCTAAGAGAACGGCCAAAATTCAAAGCACTCAGAACACCAAATGCTGGCAAATTTGTGGAGCAACACTCATTCATTGCTGGTGAGAATGCAAAATGATACAGACACTTTGGAAGATGGGCTGGCAGTTTCTTACAAAATTAAACATACTTTTACCACACAAGCCAGCAATCATGTTTCTTGACATTTACCCAAATGAGTTTAAAACATGTCTACACAAAAAAACTGCACATAGGTATTTATAACAGCCAAAGCTTAGGAGCAACCAAAATGTCCTTGAGTAGGTGAATGGATAAATAAACCATGGTACATCTAGACATGAAATATTATTCAGTGCTACAAAGAAATGAACTATCAAATCATGAAAAGACATGGAGAAAACTTAAATGCATATTACTAAGTGAAAGAAGACAATATGAAATGGCTACAACTATATGAGTCCAACTATATGACATTCAAATAAAATATGGAGTCAGTAAGAATGGTGGTTACAGGGTTTAGGATGGAGGGAGAGGTTTTTAGGGCAGTAAAACTATTCCATGTGATAATGTAATGATAGATACATGTCATTATACATTTGTCAAAACCCATAGAATGTACACCACTTAGCGTGAGCCCTCATGTAAACTATGAACTTTGGGTGATAATGATGTGTCAGTGAAGGTTCATTGATTGTAGCAAAAGTATTACTCTAGTGCAGGATGCTGATATTGGGGGAGATTGTGCAAGTATGGGAGCAGGGAGTATAGGGGAACTCTTTGTACTTTCCACCTAATTTTGCTGTGTACATAAAATTGCTCTAAAAAAATAGTCTATGAGAGAGAGAGAGATCGCAGATTATTAGATTATTAAACCAGACAAGCAGTAGGACTCCAGATAGAGGTAAAGATCTTGAAACAGAAGTAGAGCCTTATAACTGGGGAAACTTCCCTTATTCCATCCTCCAAAGCAGAAGTCAAGAAGAAGCTTCTCCAGATTTCAATTTTATGTTCTGGGGAAGGACAGAGCTGGAGAACCCTGCCTAATTAGGGACCAGCTTAGAATATGAGCAGGTTTTAAAAGCTTTTACAATGGAACAACTATCTCCAGCCTCTGACAAACTCCAATACAAATGCCCAGGCCTCTTGTTTAACAATAAACTACAAAATGACCCAAGTTTTGGATTGGATTTATAAGTATATCTTCTCACAGTAACTTAGACTGCTGAAATAGAAAGTGGGATAGAAAAAATAATATAGAAATTTGGGCTGCTTAAAGATTCAACGATTAGGTGGGCTGTGCATTTTCAGGAAGTTTCTATAAATCTAGAATCTATTTCTTACCTTAAAGATATATGATCATCTAATTTAGAAACCAGTGTTTTCATGAATGTCCTTTGATTACCCTTTGGAAGAAAGCTTGCTTGCAACGGTACATCACCACACACAAAGATTTAACAGACTTTTAAAAATGCATCCCTTCATAAATCCTTGAACTTTGTGGCCTAAATTAAAACCCTGATCTTAATTTAAAAATAAATAAATAAATAAAAGCCATTCTCTAGTTCTTTGGTGTCAGAAAACCCTTCATTACATAGTCTGGGTTTCCCTCAAATTCTGGAGAAATTTAAAGGCTTAAATAAAATTTATAAGAACATCTTTTTAAGGTACCTTTTTCTGGTGGCACTCTTCTAAGACCCTTTCTAACATCTGGTTCCAATCAAACATTAAGAAATGTCTCTGTTTCATTGCTCTCAGGTTTGGAGGGCAATGAAACAGATATTCAGAACTTTTCATATTACGAAGAAACTCTAGTTCAATGTCTAATTCATCTGTTTAAATATCAAATATAATTGCACTAAAATCCATTTGAGAAATGCTGTACTTAGAAAAATATCAAAATATAAAAAGATGAGAAATAATATCAATTTGGACCTTTGAAGGGATAAGAGAAGCATCTGCCATAGGAAAAAGCACATTAATATCATTTTCAATAAATATTAATCGACTCAAGTATCTTTCCCCAATCCACACAGAAACGTTTACTCAGCAAAAGCAAATGCATGAACCTTAAGGGTCTCAACTCGAACTAAGAAGAAATCTACGTTTCCTGGAACACAGGTTAAGAGAGAATGACTTAGAACCCCATCCAACCAGAAAGGGAAAGGCAGAAACAAGCTAACCTCATAAAAAGGAAGAAGCTATTAAAATAATGCTAAAGAGCAAAACAAACAAACAAACAAACAAACAAACAAACAAAACCACTCCACTAATTTGAGTATCCAAAAAGGGAAAAGTAGTTTCAAATAGCTCTAAAAAGGAACGTTTTGTAAGGCTTCCAACAAGCTATTAGAGGTTGAGAAACCATATCTGGCAGCCCAGTTAATTTCAGAAGGAATAATTAAAGGAATTTAGTCCCTCAAGTCAGAGAAGCCTGTGAAGAATTGCATGGTTTGAATTACAGCAGGCTTGCAGTTCATTTAAATCATTGGACCACTAGTCCATTAAGAAACTCATAAAACAATTTGTTTAATGCAGATGTGAGCATATAGAACAATCCTGCAGCAGTTTAATTATATACCAAGAATTGTTTAATTGCTTTTTATGGAGGATTAATTCAGAGTTCTCTCTTTAGCATGGAGGTTGTGCCCCTAATACACCTGAAACTTTCGAAAATAAGTACTTTATTCAAACTCAAAGTTTTGCTTGGGAGAATAATGAAATATATTTTATCACCCAAAACACTTTTAGGAGGAAAATTGACTTTTTTCAATGAAACCTATAATTTTTTCATTATGAAACGAAATGTTTAAGTATCTATAAAAGGACAAAAATGACTTTATTGATGTAACTGAAAAGTACCACATTGTACATTGTCTTCCAGAGTTGAAAAAAGTTAATTTTTAAATATATTTTGGGGGAGAAAGTCTGCATTCTGCACTAAATTTTCAGAGTGAAATATGTTTAAAATGTTCTTAAGTCTATCAAAGAATGTTCTCAAATATCTCTTTTAAAAATCCAGTCCTAAATTTGTGTTCACTTAACTGTTCTCAAAATAGCAAGGAAAAAAATGAGTTTGTTACTTGAGGGCACCATCATTGAGTTGGGTCAAGGTTACTAAAATGTGATCGATCTTGTTACGTAAAAATCTTTTATGGTTGTACCTATACAGAGACATTTAATAAATGGAGAAAAATCATCATTTCCCCCCACCCCGCAAGTTTCAAATTCAGATGAAAGCAGAGAAGACATAAAACATTTATTTGACAACTCTATATCACTTTAATCAAGGTTTGTATATATCTTTGGGTAAGTGTGAAACCAATCACATCCACCTCTCAAAATACATGTTCAATGAATGAGATATTCCAAAAAAGAAATACAAGAGCTGAAAAAAACTAACTACGTACTAAATTCTTGCTCTGCTCCATAACCAAAATGTTCCCTTTACTAATGTGTTCACTTGAGTTCAATGGAGTGTTAAATTTTCCTCTAATCTTCATCTCCAAAACAAACTATACCAATACTAAACAAGACAGTATGATCTCCAAAAAATTAGCAAAGAACTTGAATAGTCCTCCAAAGAAGATATACAAATGGACATTAAGCACATGAAAAGATGTTCAACATCATTAGCCATAGGGAAATGCAAATCAAAACCACAATGAGATACTGCATCCCATCCTCTAGAATGACTACTATTAAAAAAAAAAAAGGAAAATAAGTGTTGATGAGAATGTGAAGAAGTTGAAACCCTTGTGAATTGCTGGTGGGAACGTAGAATGGTGCAGGAGCTGTGGAAAAGTTTGGTATTTCTCGAAATGTTAAACAAAATTACCATATGACCTAGCAATTCCACTCTTAAGTATATGCTAAAAAAAAATGGGAAAAAAAAGGAATCAAACAGATACTTGTACACTAATGTTCATAGCAGCATTAGTCATAATAGTAAAAATTCCAAGTATCCATCAATTGATGATTGAATAAACAAAATGTGGTATACACATACAGTGGAATATTATTCAGCCATAAAAAGAAATAAAGTTCTGACACATGCAACAACAGATAGATGAAACTTGATATTATGTAAATGAAATAAGACAGTCATAAAAAGATAAATATTGTATGATTCCATTTATATAAGATACATAGAATAGGCAAGTTTATACAGCAAAATAGAGGTTTCTAGGGGTTGGGAGTGGAGGAAAAGGGGAATTATTATTTATTGGGTACAGTTTCTATTTTGGACAATAAAAAAATTCTGGAAATGGATAGTGGTGATGGTTGCACAACATTGTGAATATACTTAATGCCACTGAGTTGTACACTTGACAATGGTTAAAACGGTAAGGCTTATGTATATCTTATAACAATGCACAAGAAGATGCATAGTTTTCCAACTTTTTCTTGGTACTGACAAAGAGTGAGAGAGGGAGAGCGGGAGTGAGAGAACAGTGAGTTCTCAGTGCAAAGAGGGGGGAATGAGCTCCCCGTCAGCAACTGTAAGGGTGATGTAGGTAAAGAAACGTAATTGATAGAGCCGCATCATCTGATCGACTTTCCAAACTCAAAACTGAGTAGCGCTTCAAAGTAACCCTCCGGACAACAAGGGCCAGTAAAGCTTGTCCCCCTCACCTATCTCTATTTGTGCCTAAATTAAATGAGCATCTTCCACGTAAGAGAGTGCTTCTCAAGTTTCGTTTTAAATGTAAACACCTTAAAGGTGCTTGCTGCGTTTACTTTTCGCATCCCCTATATGTTAATGCACACAAAATATTTTAGCATTGTCTGGGGCTAACGACTTGCATGTCCCTGAGATACTGCATCGCCGACTAGGAATGCCAACTGATCGCGGTGAACTCTGCTCAAGAGTTACGTTAACCCCAGAGTACCTTCTCCTCGACTCTAGCCTGGGGCCTGCAACAGGAGGTGGCTCTCCTTAGACAGGAAGCCTCCCCAGACCACCCAGAGCCATGAGCGGTTCCTCGTTCTTTGAAGACCAGGGCACAGGCCTATTATTCTCTGGGTAGTTTCAAACGATTCTGGGAGGTGGGGCAGCCATGGGAACACAAATGAAACGTCGGCACGACGTGTGCAGCGAGGAGCTTTAGCCAGTTGCTGAGCGATTTCTGCAATCTTCCCACCACCTCCATCACGTCTGTCACCCGATAGGCCCGTGCTCCTGCCGCTCCCTCCACGCCCCGCCCCCAGGCTGCCCTGTTGGCCAATCACCGCGCTGGCGCTCGCCAGTCCGGACCAATCGCGAACGCGTTCACTTTGAGCGGGAAAGGCTCAGAAGCTGCGGCAGAGCGAGGGCCGCTAACCGACCCTTCTTGGCCGGGGTCTCTAGAGGGCAACAGGCCCCGGAGGCGGCCGCCCATTGGCTGGGCAGCGGGCCAATGAGGGGGTGCGAAGCGGGAGGCGGGCCTCGCAGCAGGGGGCGGGGCGGGGCCGGGCCGGGTCGCGTGCGGGGCTCGGCGATGTAACGGCCTCTCTGCCCCGCCCTCCCTTCCCTGCTGCGACCCCCCCACACGCACACCCGCTCCAGGCGGCGCCCGGGGCGGCGGCGGCGGCGGCGGGGTACGGGCTGAGGGCGCCGCGCCTCGACGCCCCCCTCGTCCCCGTGCCCCAGGAGCTGCACCGAGTCCCAGAGGGGCTGGGGGGCGCCTCATGGAGGTGAGAGGCGGAGACCCTTGGCCGCCCCTTCACCTCGCCCCAGGCATAAGGGAGGGACTTGAGGTAACCGGTGGGGACGGGCAGGGGCCGGGGTGGTGGCCGGTCTGGAAGGAGGGCGGCGACGCTGAGGAGAGGCCGCGGAGCGGGCGCGTCCCTCGACGCCGTTGTCTGAGGAGCCCGCGGCCCGGTGGGAGGAGAGGGCAGGGCGCGGGCGCCGACGCCCGACGGGGCCCCCGGGCCGCGCCGCCCGCTCGGGCGGAGGGGCAGGCGACAGGCCGGGGCCGGAGGGTCGCGGCGCGGGCTGAATGGACCCACCCGCCCAGGCGTTGGCGGCGTCGCGACGCGCCCAGCGCCGCCCGCGCCTCCGGCACGTCGGGCCGCGGCGGCGGCGGTGGCTGTGGCGGCGGCGGCGGCGCTGAGGCTGCAGCCTGCAGCCTGCGGCGCAGGCCTGTCGGGGAGGACGGGGCGGCGCCTCGGGGACGGGGTGCGTGCGGACTGCCGGAGGGCCGGGCCGCCAGCGGGTCCTGGGAACGCGAGCGCGGCCCGCAAACTCAGCGTCCCCCGCGGGCACTCCGAGTCGAGTTAGGCGAGCAGTCGACGTGAACGGCCGTTTTCGGAGCGGGGGCTTCGCTCGGCCTGACGTCTCTCCCTCGCCCTGGTTTCTCATTCCCGGTGGTGCGCAGCCCAAGATAGCGTTCCGCGGAGGTGCGAATCGCTGCTGGAACCTCGGGGCCGACGCCAGCCGATTAACCGATGTGTTTAACAGCGTGATGTTGACCGGCGCCACTTCCTTCTATGATTGCTACAAATCGCAGGTGCATTAATCAGCCCTCCCCTGTGCCCGACGATTTGTTCCGAACCAGGATTTATGCTGAATCAGATCCATTTCCCCGAGCGACTCGCCTTGCTGTTTAAATGGCTCCAAATTTAGGACCAGAAAGCTGTTAACGTTTTCAATACCGAGTTTACGGAATACATGCTTTGCTTTAAGACAAGGAATAAGGTTTTTCACTGATTCTTGTTTTCATCTTGTTCTCAGCATCACATGATGCCAGACGTGTAAGAAAATGCATATTTGCTTAGTAAGACCTTAAAAATATTTTTCTCCTTCAAGCATTTAAGCCCATACAAACATACTACTCATAATTTAAAGTTGAAATTTTTGTCACTCTTTTATTCTCTGGCTTTAACAATGTCTTACATTTCATGCTACCTTTTACCTTACTTAATACACTTAATTTTGTTAGTCATATTAAATTAGTCCTAGTAATGTTAGTCATTTTCATTTGAAATTATTTAACCAGGACGTCAATATTGATATTGTTATACTTTGAATTATAACATTATCCTGAAATAAATTATTTAGTTCACACTACAATCTTGTATTATACCCACTGTGCAGATTGAGAAAATGAGGCTCAGAGAGCTTGATTCGTGCCCTAAGTGACAAGAGCCCAGGTGAAATCCAGGTGTTTTCACTGCCAAGACCAGCATTCCACTGCTCCCTATAATGTTAACATCGCAACTAAAATTTACTTCAAGTTAATTTCAGTTATTTTAAGTATATCAAGGATATAAGTGATACATTTGTAGTTACCTAAATTAATATGCCAACCCCAACATTTGCATATTTAATTTCCACAAATGTTTTAACTGAAAAAGATCCAGATATTTATAATTATGTTTGAATCCACTACAGAATATGAAATTTAAACTAATCTTTTAAAAGATTTTGATCTGAAAATGCTCCTTTTGTTTAAGCAACTATTTAAAAAAGATGTCACATTGGATACTTCAGACCTAAAAGAGTTAAGGTGGGTCTATGATAAATACTGAAGAACTAAAAGAATAACATTATAAAAGGTTCTAAAGATAAAAGCCTTTCTAAGTTCCTAACATTTGGAAAGGTAGTTTTAGTGGCACCATTAGCAAAATTTCTTCTGTGCCTCAGTTTCCCTGGCATCAGACATTATAAGCTATAAACAAGAAAATTATAATGTGTAAGTTTTAAAGTCCTCATAACCAGATGGTCATAAAATATTTCAGGTTGTTGAAGATTGATAATTGGAAGGTATAAATTTTATATTGATATATACTCAGCATTGTATGTTTAAAATGTTTTTTAATTATGTATAAAAACAAAAATTTGGGGATACTTTGATCTAAGTATATCTTTTATATGTAAATTAAGATAATAAAAACCTAATTAGAATTTTTTTAGACAGGCTATATCTCTTCTGTATTTATAAGAAAGTATCATTTCTACTGTTATGTGTGAATATTTACAGTTATTACATGTGTTAGGTTAAAAATAGTGAACCTGTACTTTCAGACTTCTTTAAAGAAGCATTTTCTAGAATAAAATACATTTAGATGTTTCATCTTTTTTATTGTTTATTAAATTCATACTACTGTTTTAAGTATTTTGAATTATTTTCACGGCACCTCCGTCCTTTTTGGAAGGCAAAATTTTAAATAATACATTAAAATTTTAAAAGTCAAACTTTTTACCTTATTTATTCAAAGTTCATTATGGAAATGTTCACAACAAAAAAATGAACTGGTATTTTTCTTCTAATTGTAGTAGTAATATATTTAAAAGTTCTGACAAGATCAATACATTTTCTATATCATCTCATTTTTACAATATCTTGGAAATAGAAATGAGATTGAAAATTAAGGATACTGTTTTAAAAGATTCTGGAGTAGAAGTAAGGCGGCCTTGAGTTTGGGTTTTAATTTTGTTACCTATTGGCTCAGTAACTTGCAGCCTCAGTTTTCTCATTTTTAAAATAGAATACCTATGTCACAAGGTTGACTGAATAAAATAGGGTATATGGAACTTCTTTGAAATTCTATATGAATATGCATTAACTTTTATTATTATTTAACAGATTAGGGGCATTAAGACTGAGTTTTGTAAATGATTTATTAACAATAACGTGGCCAGTGTCCACATTATGCTCATCTGTTCAAAAAATTAAGACTGCAATAATTGTGTTTTATACTAGGGATAAGCAACAGGTATGCTCCAGGGGCTAGATCTGCCAAGAGCCTGTTTTTGTAAACAAAATTTTATTGGAATATAGCCATGTCCATTTGTTTACATACTGTCTATGGTTGCTTTGGTGTTACAACAATAAAGTTGAAGAGTTTCAACAGAGACCTTAAACAGCCAGTAAACCTTAAAATACTTATTATGTGGCCCTTTACAAAAAAAATTTACCAACCTCTAGTATAAAGTAAGCTTAAGTGGTTAAGTCTAGATTTGATTTTGTCTCCCGACACTTACGCATGTGTTATTTTCTCTTATTTCTTATCATGTCACTAATATTCTATAATAAGTGTAGTTTTGATGTGTCTGATATACAAACATTTTTTTAAATTTTCAGAATGAAGACAATGTTGACTTAAGGCAGACCTATACTCCACTTTCTTCATTAACAGAATATTCAAGTTCTGTAGATTCTTCACTTTTCTATGCACCATGGTCTACTTACGGAGATGATATTAAGCAGCCCTGTAATTCTCAGATCAATGTAAAAAACAGGTAAATTAGTAAATAAATTATATTTCTCAGGCTAAATGAAGTATTTTTAAGGTGGATTACATGGAAACCCAGTTGTATTAGTTCTTTGATCCCTATATCAGCACTTTTTTAATGTTTTTAATTTTTATGTATGGCATTATAATTTTATGTTTATCAAACTTTTAGGAAACCCAGTGCTGGGTGGTTATATATATATAATTTTTAGCTTATTACTTTTCTTATTCATTAGAGGCAACCCTTAATGAGTAAACCTTAAGTTCCTCTTTTGAAAGATATATAAATGAATTGATTTTTAAATCTTTTTTTATCCAATTCTATATTTTCAGTAGCTGTTCTTTCACAAGCACACAATAAACAGGTTTTTATTAAACATATGAGACTTTTAATTATTTTTCTATTCAATTCCACAAATAAGAGCCTACTCTATATCAGATTCTCTCCTCTGGGGATATTAGCATTAACATGACAAATACTACTTCTGCTTTTATAGATCTTACAATGATGATGATGATGATATTGACTTGCCAGGCACTACAAGTATAATGAGGTTGAAAAGAGGAAGGATAAGATATTATGACAGCTGTTGCAAAGAGAAACCTAAGGGTTTCTATCTACCTTTTATAAATTATATATATAAGAGAACAGTTGATAGAGGCTGATACATCTTTAGTTTAAGCAGGAAATCATTATTTTTTAAATTTTTTAAAATTGTTGAAATTTTAAAATTTTCAATAAACTATAAAATAAGCGATTTTATTAGACTGTAATATATAATCCTGTAAAAAAACTAAAATATTTTTAAGTTGATATGAGTTCTTTAAAAAGTTAAGACTTTACTGACATATATAAAGGAAAGCAGAAGTCCACCTTAACAGTGCCTCCCTACCTTCCATAACAACTATCTATAGTTTAGTAAATATTACGTTGAATATATTTCTATATACTAATAATTATACAGAAAAACTTTATATTGAATATTTGCGAAATAACATCATCTAGTGGGTAAAGCATTAGACTTGTAGGCAGACCATTTGTTTAGCAAGTATAAAATTTGGCAAATCATATACCCTCGCAAAATACAAGTTTCTTAATACCTAATGATCATTCTATGGCTGAGAGATTACTAATATTTGGCCCTTCCTATGTTATAAAGATCAATGAAATGTTTGTTATGCAAATATAAAGTATTTTTTTCTAAAATGTCCTAACTATGAAATGTTATAAATAAAATATAAGAAAACAAGATAAAATTTTAAATAACATACTACTTCTAGGAACAAATTATCCCAAATCCATAGGAGATAAAAAGGTACCAATTTTCCATCTCCTTGTGGTTTTTACATTTTGTACTATTTAGACAGTGTTAGTCACCAGGTAGAATTTCAGGCACAGGTGGAACTCCAGTCACCTCGTTGGCAAGGATTTAGGGATAGCCCCAAATGTGTTACATTTAAGGAACAACTATAATATTGCTGTGACATCTAGGATGACAATATCACATTTCACTTTTTAATCCAACGTTTAGTGCAAAGAGACACAAAAATAGAGCAACAGGTTCATGTAGTTTTCAAATCACAAATTAAAAAAAACTGAGCAACTGTTAATGGAATGATGTATAATAGAACCGGACATGCTTTAAGGAGCAGCCAAGGTACCAAGAATCATGGGTCACAGATTTACATTTTGGTCACCAAAAATGAATAGCATGTGTTATGGAGAAATAAGAGGTAAGCACACATTGTGAACTAGGCATAGAATATGAAAGGAAGGGGAATTATTTATGTAGCATAGGCAGTATGCTAAAGTTGAAATTATTCTTGAGTTCTTGTTTCCTATTTGAAATGATTGTGTAGATTCAATCCAAATATTTTATAGAAAAATAATGGTAGAAGAAGTCTAGAAATAGAAATGAATATATTGTATGTCAGTGTGAGTAAAACAATTTACGTGTAATGATTTATTTTTAGGATCCAAACAGAAAGAAATGACTATGGCAGTGAAACAGACTTATATGGACTTGTGTCTAATATTTTGGAAGAACAAGATAAGTCACAGCCATATTTTGCTGATGGGTTAGTATATTATATAAGCTATATAGTATATAGTAACCCTTTAAATTCAAATATAGTACATTACCCTATTTATTAACCTTTATATTTACTTAATAAAAGATCGTCTTACTTCAGATATTGTTTAGGAGACATGATGTTGCTGAGGTCCTTGCCATACAGTGTAAAGTTTCAGTCTATGGTTTGTTTAATTTGCTACTAAGAACTTTCATTTGGAAAATTATTCTTACATAATTCAGAGCTATTTCCCGTGAGTTCATGAGCTAAAGTTTGGTTTAAAGAGTATAAATTCCAAGAAGCTTTTGTACATATATCCCAAAGAATAAAACTATCATTGCTGCTTTGTAGAAATCCATGTGGATTTTATTCATTTCATAAAAATCTTTTAAATATGCTTTAATTGTTTTATTTGGGTATGAAAGCCATATTACCCAAATACCCTATTTCATAAATAGGGAAGTATGCAGCATACATGTAACTAATTAAAATATTTTAATTTCAATAACAGTTTCAGCAAAATACATCTCTTTTAATTTGTGGTCAAAAATACTTTAATAACCTGATTAAAGGAAAAATTTGTTTTCTGCTTACTAAAGATAAAAAGTTTATGTAAGACCATGTAATCATTAGCCTCAGGCCTTAGTTAATGCCTCCTGGGAAAGTATAGTGAAACATATTAAGATTAAATACTTGTTTATATAGTATATAACACATTTCAAGTGACAGAATTATTTTGATGTAATGGTAGCTTATAAAGCAAAGTTGAAAAGGATTAGAGAATGGTGAGGTGGGGCAAGATAAATATTTTCGAAAACCTTTCCTACTTTCTCCATTGAGGACGTATAAAGTCTTTAAAAACCTAAGTTGTAATTAAATATATTTACTTGTTCTAGGACCTGCTCCTCCAATTTAAAGTCAGTTTGGCCAATGAACACAACCAGATTTGCAGATCACCATGACCTCTTAACAGAAACCAAAAGGCCAATAGATACAGCCATCTCTCAGCAAGCTTTTTATAGTGGTGAATCTATGTCAGCTGTGGAAAAGCAATACCTGCATAGTAATCTCACACCACAACAAAAAATAGATGAACTTTATCATGGATTTACTGGTTTAGACCTTGAAGAACAATGGATGTACCCTTTACGAAATGATCATTCTAACTGTTACAATATTCAGACAAATGATACAGCTAAGACAACATTCCAAGAATATCCATTTATCAAAAACTGTTTTACACCACAAGCTGGCCTGTCTGACATCATGAAAGAATCAGGAGTTGATACTTACCCTTATGGAAGGGAGAAAATGTGTGTTAAGAGTCTTGAAGCACCATTACAGCAAAAAAGGGCAGAGATATTTCTTTCCCAATTTAATAGATACAATGAAAATGCAGATTATTGCAGATACCCAGAATATGCTCACCCTAATAAGACTAAGCTTAGTAAGTGTTCAAATTTTATTGTCCAGGATAGTAAAAAATTAGCCAATGGCACACCTGAAACACCAACTGTAGAAGCAGACACCTACACAAAGCTATTTCAGGTTAAACCAGCAAATCAGAAAAAAATGGAGGAGACAATACCTGACCAGCAGAATTTCACATTTCCAAAAACTACACCACATCTGACAGAAAAACAGTTTGCAAAGGAAGCAGCATTCACTGCTGATTTTGGTTTAAAATCAGAATATGGACTAAAACCTCACACAGCTTGTCCAGCTAATAATGATTTTGCTAATGTCACAGAAAAGCAGTTTGCTAAACCTGACCCCCCAAATTCTGAGTATTTTAAATCAGTGAATTTATTATCAAATTCAACATCTTCAGGAGGTATCAACTTAAATAGACCAACTTGGATGACTGTCCAGACAAAAAATAACACTCTCATTCCTTATCGAAATCAAGGTAACTTGCTGAAATTAAATAGTCATTTAAGTGCAGCTTCAAAAGGTTCTAACCATTCTTCGGATTTTCCCCAACTATCCACAAATTTAACCCCAAATAGCAATTTATTTCAGAAGTATTGCCAAGAAAACCCTTCAGCATTTTCTAGTCTTGATTTCAATTACAATGGTGCAGAAAGAATTCAATCTGTCAATCATATGGAAGGACTGACAAAGACTGTGGAAGAAAATCTCTTTGAATCAGTTACTGATAAAAAAATAAAGCAGCCAAATGGATTTTGTGAAAACTATTCAGCTCAGCAGTATGGGATCATTGAAAACGTAAAACATAATTTTCAGGCTAAGCCCCAGAGTGGACATTATGATCCTGAGGAAGGCCCAAAGCATTTGGATGGCTTATCACAAAATACGTACCAAGATCTATTGGAGGCACAGGGTCATTTTAATGGCCACAGACAGGGAAGTGGAGATAACAATATTAATAGCCGTGTGAATCGTACACAGGCGTCATGCTTTTCTAATAATTATATGATGGGAGATTTAAGGCATAATCAGAGTTTTCAACAACTTGGTTCAAATGGGTTTCCCCTAAGATCCACCCACCCATTTGGCCATTCAGTTGTTCCACTGTTGGATTCCTATGATTTGTTTTCTTATGATGACTTAAGCCATTTATACCCTTATTTTAACGATATGATGTATGGTGATAATTCCTTTTCTGGTTTCGTGCCAACTTTTGGATTTCAAAGACCAATTAAAACCCGTAGTGGACCAGCTAGTGAACTTCACATTCGTCTAGAGGAGTGCTATGAACAATGGAGAGCATTAGAAAAGGAGAGAAAAAAGGTAACACAAATCTATCCATTTAAGAGTAAATTAATATGTTCCTGTGCCTATCTTTATTTTGTTTACATTAGTGTAGTTTGAATACTTGCCTTATTTCTAAACTGAATTCTTTGATGGGAAATATTTATGTCCATGATTATAAGGAATTAATTAGGTGACTTAAAGACTAAAAAGCTTAGGGTTTAAAAAAATTGTTTCTTATGTAATGTTTATTTTGCCTATGAAGTAGACTTTTCTTAATGGTATAAAAGTTAATTTCTTTGAATTTTTAAAGTATTAAACTTTTAGAGTGTTCAGGTATTTTATTTGCACTAAGTATGAGAAAACCCTGAGGTACTGTAGTTTTTATTTGCTTTCTTTAGATACTAAAATAATTTTTATTTAAAGGAATAATTTTCAATTTATTGCTTAGGTCTATGAGAAATATAATTCACAATTGAATGATATTTAGAAAATTCAGCATCTAAAAATTATATAATTTTTTACAGACTGAATTGGCCCTTGCCAAAAATTACCCAGGGAAAAAAGTATCCAGTACTAACAATACTCCAATTCCAAGGCTGACTTCCAACCCATCTAGAGTTGATCGCTTAATTGTGGATGAACTTCGAGAACAAGCCAGGGTAAGCAGTAAAAACTTCCAATAGTGGATTTTTAAGTCACTTGATAAAATTTTAAAACATTTCAACAAGTTAAGAGTTTTGAAGGACTTTTAAATCACATTTACCTGTAACTCTCTGAAATATATTATTTTCCATGTTTGGTCCTAAAACTATGATTAATATTTAGGGAATGGAAATTAGCCTCAATCATTATAAAAAGTCAGTTGAGTAACTTAAATGGTTCCCCTTCAAACCCAAATTTGTAGTGGTGCTAATCCTTAATAGATTTTTTTTTTAAGCAAAACCATTTTAATAATTATTTTTAGAGGAAGTCCCATTTCTTAGTCACAAACATTTGTTTTCTAGTTCGATGAGTGAGCTGTTACTGGTATTATACAAGATGGTAAATTAACAGGGAGTTACCATATTTCATGAGTTATTCAACAAACATTAAATATGTACAACAGTGTATTAAAAATCGATAAGTATATGGGTATACATAATTTTATAAAATAGCCTTGTTTTAGAAAAGCAGTATATTACTTCAAATCAAAGATCAGGATTCTTTATATTTGATTTGAAGTAATATACTACTTTTCCAAAACAAGGCTTTTATTAAATTATGTATATCTACATACTTATCAGTTTAATGAATGATTATTCCTATTCTTTTATAATTTCAGAATTTTCTAATCAACTATAATAAATTTTTCTTTTTTGACCTTCCTCTCTTAAAAAGTTGGTTTTCTAAATAAAATCTGATGAAAATTCCAAGAAAAAGCATGCAGTGAAACTGGTTGTTTCTGTGATTGAATAAAGGCCATTTTAGGAATTAGGAAAATCAACATAACATAGCCTATTTAATTGAACATCAATTTCTTACTTTTTCCATGCTATCTTTAAAATATAAATGTGAACTACTTTAATGGAAAAGATTGATTTTTACTTAGCTTTCAGCCTTAGTCAATTGAGATTCTTTTATCAAATTCATAAATTTGTACAATGAAATTTATAGTCAGATCCTGACATGGGTTGTAGCCAGATTTTATGTTAATAAAAACTTGTGTTTTATTTTTTTCTTAAAACTGTTCTAAATTTAAATTCCCTTTTCTCAGTAATACATTTCTCAGCAAAAAAAAAATCAAAGGATTGCAAACTGGATGTTAAGAAATATATTTTTACCAGCTTTGGTTATGTGTTACATTAATTTAGAAAGTTATGTTTATAGCTGTTATAATAATTTTTAATTTATATTTAGCAGCATTAGAGCAATAATTCACAGAAGGCAAAAATATTTTCACATGTACTACTTTCTAGTTTGCAAGTTTTATAGTATTCTGAAAAAAAAATCTTTTTAAATTTATCAAATATCACCAGTGCAAATTTCTTTCTTTATGCTTAGCACTTATTCAAAATGATTGTCTTATTAATGTGTTTTTCTTTTGTATTTTGTTAGCCCTTCAAGGATCTAGCTGATTGTGCAGTTGGGAGCAAAATATTTAACACCTGTATACTTTTGTTTTCTTCATGGGCCTGAACTAGCATATACTTAATCCAAAGAAACTTGGCATGAGTGTGAGGGTAGAGGCATTCATTTAGATGCCGTTAGCCTCTTGAGAGGTATTTTTCTACTCTCTCCAATCACTGAACACTAAGTGCTTATGTGAATTTTAAATCATTTCATTCTCAAGACGATTATTCAAAAAGTTCTCTTTCCTTACACTTTCCGAGGTTAGAATTTGAAACAAGTTAGGTATATGCAACCATGAAACATACACCCCTTACTGATCTATCAGTGCTCTTCTTAAAGCTTAATTGAAAGACTTCGTGATTTTTCTTAGCAATTCTAATAATTATAAAATTTATTTCAACATAAATTTAAGTCAGTATTTTCTGGATTATGAATTCCTTAGACCTACCCCTAGGTCAGTATTATTACCTAAATATTTGATTTCCAAAAAGAGAACATTGGAGGCTCAAAAAGGACTTGCTGAGGTCGGGATTAATCAGTCTAGGACTTTTCCCTTTAGCTTAATTTTCTTTCCTTTAGATTATAATACCTCCTAATAACATTGTTTGCAGGCTATTCTTTGCCAAAAACTGTCCAATCTTATGTTAATCACATGGGAATGTTGGACTTTTTTCATTGTTGCTTACTTCATTAATTGACTACCTGAAAGCTTTAGAATTAACATATACAAATAGGTACAAAAGACTAACTCCATCTTTGTTTCCCCTTTAGGTTGTGACTTTACTAGGCAAGATGGAACGTCTTCGAAGCTCTCCCCTTCATGCCAATATCTCTACTGCTCTTGATAGACACTTGGAGTCCATTCACATTGTACAGTCACGTAGAAAGGATGAAATTGTTAATGCTTCAAATAGGCAAAGACAAGGTGTTCCTAGATGCCAAGATGACAGAGGTATAAATATTAATGCATATTATTTTGATAAGGCAGCGACATAGTTTGTTAATAAAATCAGATTGTAAGGTTAAAAGATTGGCATTCTAAAATTTACACTTATCTAAAGAATAAATTGGTAAGTGATGCCCGTATAACCTACTTCAAAAGTACCTTGATCTAACTAACAAAATAATTTAATTATAAGAACTCTGTCAAAGTCTGTTCTACCCAAAGCATAGTTGTCATACAAGTCAGAAATTAAGTATCAACTTTTTAAAAAATATTAAGTGCTTTGGTTAGGTCAGTCAGTACCTATCCTTTTATAAAAATGTTTGATCATTTAGTAGCATACCATTGGGCTTTAAGAGCTAAGGGTTACTTAACTACAAGCTGCACTTTTCAAATGGGAAAAGGGTTAAATGGTATCTAATGTGAACTGGCCCTGAATGTTTCTTTTACAGATGTTTTTGCCCTTGCTTCAGCAATTAAGGAGATGTGTGTGGCTACCCGGAAAGCACGCACTACCCTGTGGTGTGCACTGCAGATGACCTTGCCAAAAACAGCCAGTACCGCTGGCCAAACCGATGTGGAAAAGGCTTTACAAGATATAGTAAACTGTGAAGATAAAGTCCATGAAAGCATAAATAGTAGCAATCCAATGAACCAGAGAGGTGATGCAAACAAACATTAAGGAAATGCCAGCAGGAAGAATAAAAAGCTGATAAGTGTATCAAGACATGCTAAAAAATTTTAATGAACTCATCAAACTTGAATATTTCAGTATATTAATTTTCTTTCAGATTTAAAGTTAATACCTTAATGAAGTCTAACTTCTATTTAAAAATCTTATATTTGGAATGAATCAGATATAAAGTGAACTCAGAGGTCAAGTTGACTACTGTAGGAGTTCCAAGTAGTCAAAGATAAGTTTAAGTAAATATTTCCTAACAGCTAAATATTGCTTAAACCCATTCTGCAGTGCAGGTAAATGCAAAGGTGAAATTCTTCTAGAAGATAAGTTTCATGTAGGTCTGCCTTAGTAAGTGTAATTCCAAATAATGAATCTAAATGACTGTAACCCAATTATGGCTACAGTCTAGTAACCAAGACAAGTTTTGATTGTGATATGAAAGTGTTTTCCTTGCAAAACTGGATAATACCTAGGAAACAAAGGAAAACAAAGATAACCCAATATTCATGTAAAATTTTAATATTTAAAATACTACCATATTTATAAATTTGAAATCTTAGTGCCTAAGTATATGGAGGGAAATGCATCTGATTCTCCTAAATTATTGATAAAAGTGCCAGTATAAAAACCATGCAAGTTACTGAATATAAAACCTGCTCAAATCATTTGTGTATATTCTTAAAATTTAATTATACTATCAATTATTAAATGCAGTTTTAAATTATTTAAATTAATCAAAACAAAACATTTCCTTTATCTGAATCTTTTAGACTTGATGCACAGTAACTAAAATAATGACTATTGTTTTAATACCCTTAGTTAGCTGCCTTTTATGAGGGTATCACGAAGTTCTAAAATGTATTTTTTAAGGTTAATCTTTAACTAGTTTAGTTTGCAATTGGTTAGTGTATATTTTGTGTAGTTGTGTTCATTAGTTTGCTTCTGTATTTTTTAAGAAGAGCTCTAGAAAGCTTGGCTTTTTCTGTTTCTCATCACTTAATATCTTTGTATGGAACCCAAGTAATTTATTCATTAATATGAAATGTTGTATTATGTGACTCAGAAGATCTTGGGTTTTAACATTTCTAGCATGAGTTAAATTATAATATAATGTACTGATGAAATTTAATTGAACTATCCTTAACTAGAAACACTGATGTTTTAAATGTTGGTGTTTTACCTAGTTGTAGAAATCCTGGTAATTAAAAAAAAAAAGAGTGTAATCACACCACATAAATTTTCTTTAGATGATGTGTGGAAGAAACTGATTGAGAATGCAGGAGTAACTGTAGGGAGAAACATTTTGATCACTGATATGCTTTAAAACTACCCAAATGAATTACATTGACGGTAGGTAGTCAAATAAAATAGATCGCTCCACCACAGTCGCTGCATAGAAAGTGGTTAAGTTTGACATAAGACATGTTGGATGTTATGAAAACAAATATTGTACTAAATTTAGTCTCTCAGGAAAAAAAATAAATTACTTTGTTGAAAATATTTGATTTCAATTTTTTACGTTTGTATTAGTTTTCACCTTAAAAGTCACTCGTGTCAGAAAACCAGTTTCATTTAACTAATAAGCACTAAGTTTTCAATTTCATTACTATTACCACATAAGTACCAATGCCATTCAGATATCTTTAGACCTAACCTTACCTCCTTCAAAGATGAAATTTTTGCTCTGCCTTTATGCTAATCCAGGCAAACCAGGATAAAAATTCTGAGGAGGCTTTTACATGAGAGTGGTCAAAAATGAAACACTAGTCCATTAACAAACATCAAACACAAAAGTTCTTTGAAATTTTGTTAATTGCATTGCCCTGCAGATAATTATCAAATTGGTTGGTTGTGTATGGTATAACCCTCTAATGGATAGTTCTTATGTACCATATTTCTGAATTACATTTGAAAACATTATAAAATTAACATCACACAAGATTTATAGTCAAACTAATAAACTGATGTTCCCATCATTTCTCATCCAAAAGAATCTGATGGTTGAAATTACTTTGAATTATATCAATGTCTTTCCCACTTAAATAATCTGCTACTATAAAGTTTTAGATGATTGGGAATCAATGTTCTGACTGAAATCCCAAATTTGGCTGACGTGTCAGTCATACCATAGCTGACACAGTTGTTTAAAATTTGCCCTTTGCAATATTGAACATTGTAGATATAAAGGATTTGTTAGCTTTTGAGGTAAGTGAATAACCTTTCTCAAAGCCTGAGCTGATGCTTTTTTCTGTTTAAACATTAATTCAAGTGTACACTTAACAGTGGTAACATATATTAATAGAGTCTCAAAAGAAAGAATTGACTACTTTTATAGTAGACTAAAACAAGTGCCTTTCAAGGGTCTACGGATATAACCTGACTCTGCTTCAGAGACCCAAATCAAGGTGAACACAAACCAAAAATCCAAAATAAGTGGTTACTAAATTGAGACAGGCTCTCATACACAATCTGGAGCCACAGTCTACTGCTACTGTTATATAAAGTACTAAGACCCCAGTCCTTCAAAGGACTTCAAAGCCAATTTACTAACATTCCAAAAAACAAGGTAATCTTTATGTTCTAATACCCAATCTCACAGGAAAACTAAGGCAGAGAATTTATAGATTTCAGGAAATAGTTCTACTAGTAGATAAGATTATTAGAGCTAATCAAAAAGCATAAAGTAAAATTCAACACATTCCTAAGCAACTATCCACACACAATTCATTTTCAAGGGTAGCTGGAAAGAATTAGAATAAATCAGAAGACACTGATTTAAATAAAGTTTATTTTTTTAAAAAGGTTATTTTTTAATTTTTGCAATGCCACGGTTATAGGAGTTTATAGAGGTAACACATTTTTTCCTTAACCGTACTTCTTTTTACCTTCTGCACAAAGGTAAAAGTTTATGTTAATCTCATAGTTAATGAAATAAAACAGGTCAGCAAACTTTGAAGGGCCAGATAGTATTATGCTTTACAAGCCACATAAGGTCTCTGTCACATTATTTAACCTTTAAAAATGTAAAATCCACTGTTAGTTTGCACCATAAAAAACACTGAGCCAGATATATCTTGCAGGCAGTAATTTGCTGACCCTTGGTATAAAAATGTCTACTTTGTCTTGTCAGAAAAATTGCTCTCTTCAGGCTTCTTGACAGACTGCTGTCTGAAGGAGAGAAAGGCTTTATTTAAAATTAAATTTGACTAATGTCAAAAGTAGAAATGGAGAGTTCCTCCTCACTTTTGACCCTCCCAAGCAATCTTCCCACACACTCAGTTAATCTGTTGAGCATCTACTATGCACACTATTAAATATCTTTGTGTTAGCAGAGCTTTCCAGTGTTTCTTAAAAAGGGAGGTTCCTCCAGTTTCTCTAAACCCGTAATTGTCAGGTCTTTCAACTCATTTGTTTGAGGGTAAATGAAGATTAAAATCTCTACTAGCAATTGATTCATGATCACAAAAAAATGAATCTAGCTAACAATAATATCCTTACACACAATACCTACACATCCTTAAAATCACAACCTAGGTGAGGAAAAATAAAGATATTTCTTTTCCTCTCACAGGCTGAACTTTAAAAAAAAAAAACATTCTCAAATCTAGAACATTTATCAAATAATTTCTCATTTTCCTAGATTGTTGCCATGTGACATAAAATCTGGACCCGGGTAGGGCTCTTCATTAACTTCCTATTTTAGCCATAAAACAATACATTTAGGGGTGAATATTACTTCTGAAGCAATTTACACTCCCACATTTCATTTCAGGGAAGGAATGGCCATGATTCTCCAAGATAAAAACTGTTAACTCAGTTTTCTGAATATTCCTGCTGTTTATCCAAGGTGAGGGAAGACTTTTGAAAGTGGCCAAGAGGAGTGCAGGACTTCAGTACTAAAGGCGGCCCCCATTCCCGATCTTTGGAACAGATATCTACTACAATAATTTGATTACCCGCACCACAGACATGGCACATTATGTAATTAGAAGTGTTTGTGATTTTCCTTTTGACCATGTAAACAAAAGCGTAAATGCCTTGGGAAAACACTCTGCAATGTTCTCTCATTTTTTTTAAATACGTATGTGCACAACCAGTTCTCCCTTGGAACAGTTCATGAAGAGAAGGAATAGAATGGACCAAGGTTATCGCTTCCGCTCCCCTCTTTGTGTCCTTTTCTTTTCCTTTTCCTTGCGCTCCTGCTTGGCTAGTTTGTCTCTCTCCCTCTGCAGCTTGTCCTGTTCCTTCTTCCTTTGGGACTCATCCCGCAGTGAGTCTCGCTCCAGTTTTCGGGCATTGAGGACATCTTCCACGTTGGTGTTTCGAAACAGAGCTACAGTGAGTTAAGGGATCTGGGTAGAAATCACACAGGTTCCAGCTACCGCTCTCTTTCCTTATTCTCGCTGTCCTCTCTCTACATATTGAGTCTTGCATACTCTCTATCTATTCCTAGTTAAAAGAAAAGAAAATCCTTATGTTTATTTTTGGTCTAATGGAAAACCTTAAAACTACCATTACAAAAGTTTAAAATTAACTCTCAGGATAAAAATCTCATTCAGACCTATCTAAATCTAAATATTTATGAAAATCAAATTTCATTCTAGAATAAGTACTTATAACATCCAATGGCAGAATATTGTTGGAGTATCTAAGCTAGTTTTAGTTATTAGAATATTAATATGAGTAGCAAATTTTTATGTAATTGGCACAGTTAAAATGCTTGAAAGTAAAATAATTTGTTTAACATTATTGAACTATATCAATTTTTTTCCTAGACCACCAAAACTTAAGTGAAAACCATGTTCTAATAATCACTAACTATGAATTTATAAAAGATATAAGTTTAGCCAACTAGGAAATACCCAGCCAAAAACTTTACCCCTCATTTCTTATGACTTTAAAAACATAACCAGTTACTATCAGACAAGCTCCTTTCTACTCTTAAAATATAACTTATTTTTGCTTCAGTGCTTTAAAAATAAAAAGTCTCTTAAAATAACTGTGTCGTCCCCCCCCACCTCTGATAAACTATACTCTCACTTTTATGAAGGTGGATTTCTAAATCCACTTTTTCTAGGGAGCTTCTCATAAGTGACTTTGCTTAGTACATATGTTTCAATCTGTCTATAGTTTTAGCTTAAAAATATTTGGTGTTTGTGTTCTCTTTCCAACAAATTATAAGGTTTTTGAGGACAAAGACGAAAACATCAATATTATTTTAATTGCTTACGCAGTGCCGGGAAACCCAGTACTATACACAGAGAGTACAGATTCTTATTTCACCTTAGAAATCTTTCCTCTAAGCTAACCCCTTCACATTACATGTTAATATGTTTTCTTTGGGGACAGTTCTTGCTAAATTGACCATTTAGGGCTGTCTTAGAAATGGGGCTTATAATACTGGCCTGACCTGAGTTCCTGGAGATAAAGGGAGCCCCCAGCGATGACAGCAAAATAAAAACATCCTCAAGAGGATTCTATAGAGAAACACATGGGGATGGACACAGAGAAGGATACATTTGTCAGAACCAGCGTTCACTGTGGTGGCACCTGAATCATCCTTCTCATCTGCTTCAGTAAGTGGTGTTAAGGAAAGTCAGATGGAAAACAAAGGTTAGCACATCCCAACCCAACGTCTGAAAACATTCAATAAACTGATAGGTAGGACAAACAGGTGTCAGGGGTGTGGTAATAAACCCAGGAGAGTCATTTTTAGAAGTCTCAACTTGGGGAAGATTGTTCGGAGCTTCTGTAAGATCCTTACCTCTTGGAGGCTGAAAATAAACTTCAGCTGGTTTAGGTGGACTGCCACATTACCTGAAAGCCAGGAGATGGTGAGATGACCTCTAAAACAGTGCTTCTCAAAACGTGGTTCCCAGAACTCCCTGTTAGAAATGCACATTCTTAGACCTCACTCGACCTACTGAATCAGAAACCCTGTGAGTTAGAGCCCAGCAATCTGTGGGTTAGCAAGTCTCCCATAAAACCGCTGCTTAAAACACTCTTTTCTAGCTCAAGAAATGAGATTTTGTAATTGGAACCATTGCTCTGCCAACCTTGGCAAGAAAAATCACGAAAAAAAAAAAAAAAACAGAAGAGAACTTGGCCTAAAAGAGCCTAAGAATTCTTTCCTAAACTAGTGATGACAGAGCTGACACTTCTGATATGATGTCCATTCCATTCAAGTGCGTTCAGTAAACTAAGCATTTCCTAAACAAACATCAAAGTCACAGGAAACCAAACCTGTTCCTACCAGTTTACACAGACCCAACTCAAATTCCAGATTTATTCTGGTGTTGCCTGGGAGTCCAGTCTCGCCTATAATTAATGCTCCATTACTAAGGCATTGGTTTACACTTAAGTTTTTAAGAACATTCTGATTACGTGTTAAAAAATGTAAGTCCAGTAGCAACTATTCCAACATCATTCCTTACACCCACGAAGGGCCACAGATTGCTGCCACTCTAGAAGAGAACATTAAGCTACGGAGGGGGAATGGCAACCTTCCAAAGCTCACTACAAACCAGCAAACGCTTCTGGCTTGAGCCTCGGGATGGTGCCAAGACTCTGAAAAGGATATTCCTCTTCATCTGTCACATCAGCATACTGGGCCAGGAGGGCAGCTTTTCTCTGCTTCTCCTCTTCTGACACCATCCTGGGCTTCACCACAATCTGTGCCTGTTTCTCAATTAGGGTGGCAATGGCCTGTACCTCATCTGGGAGGTGGTGGAAGGGGAAGGAGGGACAATAGGTTGTATTTGAGAAAAAACAAGCTCAGCAAACCACTAGTCCAAGCAGTGCTTGAAATAAAGGCAATGGCATCTGCTGACTCCTTAGAGGCCTAGGGTTCAAAGGAGGTGCCTCGAGAGCCAATGAGAAAGGCAAGGAAAGGCCACACAGGCCAGGCTTTAGGTCTTGTAGTCTTCAACTAGAGCAGCCCTGCTTTTACTTGTTTTACATACTGAAGTTCTGATGCTTTAAAAAGAAAAAAAGGGAGGGGGGAGGGGAGTTGAAAAGCACTGCATTAGAAATGTAGGAAATTAAGCCTCCAAATATGGAACTTTCTCTCCTCTCAAACCAGAAACCTAAGAAAGAATCTATAATCAACAGAAGCTGATCCCTTCCATGTTGATAATTATACCAGATGAAATCTTACTTTAAAAAAAAAAAATCAACTATTAAGTTCTCCATTCTCCAAGAAAGAAGGCAATGATGTCAAATAGTGGTTCTTGTGCTTGGCTGCACACTAGAATCATCCGAGGGGTTGTTTTTAAAAAAAATATCAACACCTGGGCCCCAACCCCAAAGATGTTTATATAATTGGCCCACGGTGTGGCCCAGGCACTGGCATTTTTAAAAGTAAATCAGTGATTCTAATGTATAGTCAAGACTGAGAACTACCAGTGTAAATAGTTTAGAATACATTCTATTACAGTTTGGCTTTCATGATTTGAGTTTTCTGCAGCCTGATGGCATGTTCACTCCTCTTTCATTTTAAGGGTGAAGGCTTCAACTAAATAAAGCAAAAGACCAATCATAATTTGTATTATAAAATGAGAATATGAAAAAGGTAGGAGGTGAGAAAATATAGTTGATTCCCACCCATATCTGTAGTGCAAATCTACAAGGAGCAGTGAAAAGAGGATGAAAAAGAAAAAAGAAAAACCACAATGAAGACAATTGTGGACAGCTGAAGTGGAAAAGTAGAAAAAGGAAAAAGGAAACCAATATTCAGTTACGAAGTTAAAGTAGGCTGCTGGGTGTTTGCCAGTTTAAATTATCTAAGGGAAAATGAATATCGACAGGGAAAACTAAAAACTCTCTCCCTGACCACAATAAAAGTTGTTGGAAAAGGCAATGAAGGTTAGACAGAAAAACTTCAACGCTACCTTCTTTTTTCACTTTGGTGACAACACTCTGAGTTTCTGACCACCGTTCCACAATCTCCTTGCAGATGTTAAGGAGGGAATCTTCTTCCTAGTCGAAAAAGGAGACCAATTAATTCCTAAGAGAGCCCTCAACCTGAACAAATCTTATGCAGAAGGCACACCTCTCCCTGCTAGTGATGGGAAGAAATCAAGGGGAGGGGTTGGGAGCCACAGAAGAGTATGTTTCTCTTCTGAGGCTCTAAACACAGAAGTAATTCTGTGTGTGAGTCCTAGAATCCATACCTGTTAGGTCAAAAGCACCCACTTCATTCTGCCAAGCTCCAGGGGAAAGGATTCCCACCAACTCAGGGAAGTCTTCCTCATTCTTTTGGGGCAAAAACCTGTCGCCTGTGTCAAAACCCTCACCTGTGAAATCTTTCTTGGCCAATATGCTCAACTCGGTATTCTCCAAGGTTTATCACTTTCATGCCAAGTCACTATTATAATCTAAGGCAAAATCATGTGTGCCTGCCTTTATTAGTAGACATACAGCTCCAAATAATGACGGCATGAAAAAAACACGTCAAGGAGCTGGTACCAGTGGGTACTAAAGTTACCTCAACTTCTTCTTCATAGAGCTCTTAGAAATCTCCCAGCTGGAAATAAAAACTAACCTAAATTGCTTGCCTCCTGCTCTTTCTCCTACAACTGACAATGTCAGGATCCAAGAAAATAATTTAATCCACTGTGTTGCATTTCCACTTGAGTTATGAGCTGCATCACAAGCTTGACCCAAATATAGGTCAATCTCACCACAGCATCCTCTGGGACTAAAAGGGGTCCCCTGCCAGGAAGTCTTGGGACAGCTGCACTACTGTTATATTCAACCATGTGGCCCAATCAAAAAACTAGCCTTTCACCACGTGTTAGTGGAGATAGAAGGCAGCAGAAAGGATCGGGATAAGTGGTCAATTTGGTGACACAGCTTAAAGAACACACTTTTGAATTCTTGAATCTGCCTTTAAGAAACAGTCCCCAGTTCATCTCTCTTCTTTAAAACTCTTATTCCTACACCTACTCCCCCACCCCTGCCCCCTCGCACACAACATTACTGCATTCCTAAATACTATAAAGGATAAAGCACAGTGTTGCTTCAGTTCTGCCTAAGCATGAAAACACCTCTACTGCAAGCTTACCTCTTTTGGACTTCTACCCCCAAACTAGGAATGGAGAGGCTACTTCCCGCAGGCTTTTGTCATGGGACAGCCCTGGGTCCTGCCTTTTAAAGGGCACAGACATCTCAGTGCACTTTATTCCCCCTTCTGAACAATGTCAAAGGATGGGGATGAAATTGGTCGTTAGACGTTTATCGACGCCTTCGGAAATATACTCACCCACAAGCATCCGAGAGGGCCTTGTTCCCCGCAAAAAGGGAAAGCCACTCCTCTTTATGCACCTGCAACCTTCCGGCTTCCCCAAACCCTAGATGGGGGGGGGGGAACCCTCTTTTGCCACGGCCCACAGCTCAGAAGAGTATTCCTCTCCCAGGAGAGACGACTAATCCTCTGGGACATCGGATAAGGGGTCACAAAGTACTGACAGGGGCTGGCAACAGGCTAAAGGAGTGAGTTCGGGCTTCTTACCAGGAAAGCAGAGAGGATACCCTGCAGAGCGTCCAGCTTCTCTTCTTCCTCCTCCTCCTGCAGAACTCCCAGGATGTACGCGCCGTAGACGGCTCGGTCCACTCCCAGCGCCTCCAACCGTTCGTCCAGCCACGATCCAAAGCCGCTGCCCCCGCCATCGCCTTCGCCGGAGGCACCCGCGTCCACTGCACTGGGCGCCGCCATCTTGGGGTCAGGGTCCTGCCGGCCCCTAAGGCGCCTACCGCAGTGCCTGACGGGCCGCACCGTTGGCCTACTGCGCATGCTCGGAGGCCCCCCCCCCGCCCCCCCACGCCCGGCGCGGTGGGCGTAGACCGAGGGCTGCTCGCCGGGGCGTTGGTGGTTTCGTCTAAACAGAGCGCGTCTTGGCTCGCGGACGCTCACGTGATCTTTCGGGAACTCTGACAGGTGAGTGTTTTTCACAGACTCTGTTTTCACAGTTTGGGAGGTTCCGAGAGGTTCGATAACTCGGCCAAAATCACGCGGCTTAGACCCAAACAGGACTGAACTGCACTGCGACTCGGGCGCTGCGGCCTACCTCCCCGGCGGCCCTTCCGCGCACACTCCTGGGGTACGAACCCTCGCGCTCCCACACAGCTTTCGGACAGGGACCTGCTGATTCTGCTCGGAGTCCCCACCGTTCCTGTCGCTTTTCCAAGCCTCTCCTCCATCCCCATGCAGGCTTTGGAAAATCTCCCGGATACCCTACCATCTCGGTTAAGACCACTCTCCAGTGTGCTGCGGTTGCTTCTCTTAGCATGCTGTGCTTAACGCAGTACCGGACACCTACTAGGTGCTCAGTAAGTGCGCAGGCCACCTCCAGTCATTTCTTTCATCCATTCACAGGAACATCTTTGAGGGGCCTTATTTACCCTTTGCCAGGCACTGTGCTAAGAGCTGTTGATGGATTCATTGTCTTTTGTAATCCTTCCAACGACCCTGTGAGGAGGTGCTGTTATTGTCCACGTGTTGAAGATAAGGAAACTGAGTCACGGAAAGAGTCACAACAACTGGGAGCCTAACCAGAGGCAAGAGCTGGCGCACAGCAGCCAGCGCCTCAGCTGACTCTGTAAAACACCTGGTTCTGGGCTGAAATGAATTACCCAAGAACCTGGCTTGGCTTTCCCTGAGCTGCAGAGGAGGCTGGCAGGTCACTGGCTGGACTCCTTCATTCACTAAATGTTTAGTACCTACAGCATGGCATTGCTGTAGGTACTAAAATACAAAAATACATGTCACAAAATCTCTGCCCTCAGGGGGTCTTCAGTCCAGTGGGAACAGACATGTTTAAACTAATAAGGACAATGTAGTGAGGTAAATGTATTAATGGAGCTTTGTCTAATGGAGGTTGCAGTAGGATATCTAGAGGATGATTAGATTAATGTTGCCTGTTGGAGTGAGATTGGAAGCTGTGGAGAAGGATCCAGAAAGACTTCCCAGAGGAAATGATGCTTACACTTTTTTGAGGAATAAATAAGAGTTCTTTAGGCAAAAAGACTGGAAGAGAAAGGGAGCAGATCCAGATACAGGGAACTGTGTACAAATGTTTGGTAGGGGGCCTCCAGAGAATCATGTATGGCTTGAGCAACAGAGTTCAGATAGAAGATATTCAGAGGATGACAATGGAAAAAAGGGAGGGGGGAAGCTTGAATACTTTGCAAAGGCCCTTTTGAGAGAGTTCTCTACACTTCTCATTGGGATAATGTAAGTGAATGGACATAGAACACTATACAACTCAGTAGAAATACCGGGTGATATGTTCTGAGTTAAAATGTAACAGTAATGGCCTCAGAAGGCAGAGTCAGCCCACAAAGACTTGCCCCTGTTCAAGTCCTCAGGTATGTATATAATTCAATGGCTGTCTTGCAGTTGGGGTTTGTCATTTGACAGATGTAGGAATCATCATAGCTCAAAGATCATAATTTGAGGTCAGTGCAGAACCCCCACAACCAGAAAAGTTGCACCAAATTTTTTTTGTTATTTTTTTGGGGGGATTTTTTTTTTGTAATATTTACAGACCCACTGGAAATTGCAAAAATTGTACATAGAGACCTATGCACCTTTACCCATTTTCCCCCAGTGGTAACACTTTACATAAAAAGTGCAATATCAAAATCAGGAAATTGGTAAGGGTACAATGCACAAAGGTTTTTTGAAAGCATCACAAGGTTCTCACAAAATTGAGTGAAAGCTTTCCAGATCCTGCATAATATATATATATCCTCCTTGGATATTTTATTATATAAGTAATTGCTCATGGTTCAAAAAAGTAATTCATATAACTGGGCAAATGACAGCATATAGAAAAAATCAAAATGGCTTTTTACACTCTAAAAAAAATGCTGTCACATTTATAATTTTAAAAAATATGCTAATTAAACTGTTGGCTTCTCACATCAAAAGGTCTGATAATATATTGTGTTGAGCTATGATTGGGTCACAGGAACTGGAGAATGTTGGAGCAGAAAGTAAATCAGTCCAATCTCGTTGAGGGCAATTAAAAAAGGCCCGGCATTTTCTACTTCTGGGTATTTATTATAATACACATGTCTGTGCAGAATGACATATTTATAAGGATATTCATTGCAGTGATGTTTATTGTAGTGAAGGGCTCCTTTCACTATAAAAATAGAGAAAGCTCTTTATAGACCGATGTGTAACAAAAATCAAGATACGTTCTTTAAAAAGTGAAACTCAGAACACTAATGTTCGCTACCATTTGTGTCTAAAACAAGATGGGACAGAGGAAATATGTATACATACATGTCTTCACATGTGCATAAAATATCTCTAGAAAGATACACAAGGGATGTGAGGATGGTTGTCATTGAGGAGAACTCAGGAAGACTAGCTTTAAAACATCTTTAAAATTATGAACTAGTTATATTTTTTTACCTTGCATCTTTTTTTTTCTTTTTTAAGAAATACAGCCTACTTGAAACCTTTCCTTCAGTCTCATTTTCTTCCCTCTCTCCCATGAGGTAATGGCTATTCCTAAATTTGGTATTTATCTTCCTCTTTAATGTTTTGAAACATAGTACTTTACATATTGCTACATATATGATACATATTACAAAATATGTATGTATCGATTCATTTGCAAGTATCCATAAACAATATATAACATTGTTTTACATGTTGGACTTCTCATTCTGCAGTGTGCTTTTTTCATTTAAGATTTTAAAAAATACCCATGTTGATACATTAATTCTTATCCATTCGTTTAAAGCACAGTATAGTATTCCATTGTTCAGCTATACCCTAGTTGCTCCATTTGGACATTTCAGTTTTCTTTGTTTTCTAAACAGTGCTTCATTTCACATTCTTATATATTGTCTCCTTGCCCACCTGTGGGAAAGTTTCTCCAGACCGGTGAGCTCATACATATTTTTTTCCACATACTCTTAGTAGTAAAAATATTTTCACCATGCGTCCCTAATATTTGAACATGTATTTATTTATAAGTTAAATGTGATCCAACATATCAAATTAGTATGTTCATCATAAGGCATTCAAAAAGATAACTATAAAAAGACAATTAAAAAGTAAAATAGTATATAACAAACATTTATTTGTAGTACAAACATCCTTAGTAAAAGTGATGTGGTTGAATATGCTTTATCACTTTCCCCCTTATATTTTTCTTTTTAACGGTGGTAGAATGCACAGGATATAAAATTTACCATCTTAACCATTTTTAAGATACATGTCAGTAATGTTAAGGATTCATTACCGGCAAGAGTGCCTCTTGAATTTCAGTGATTTTCTCACTTCTTGGCCAGCTGGCTCTCTCTGGATGCTGATTGGGTTTTCATTGAATCTGAGAATTTGTACCTGGAGTGTTCACATGTGTGTGAGTAATTAGGATTATTTGTAATCTTAATCTTGCTTCTTTGAAGAAATCTTGTTTAAACTCCTTGTTTACTTTGTGGGGTTAGGAAAGTTAAATCCAGATAGCATAATCTGTAAATCCATTTGTCTGGACATGTATAAATTGCATAGAACACTGAAAGAAAAAAAAAAAACACGAAGCACTGAAAGAAAATACATACATACAACTCTTCCAAATAAGAAGCTCCCCTTTCCCTTTACCCACATAACGCTCCTGCCCTACCACATAATCCATGATGTCTGACATTGTGACAGCCTGCTGGAACGTGATGGGGTAAAAGTTAATGAAAAGCCCTGAAGCTAGACAAAGGAAGTCTTTACCTTAGCAATTTGTAACTAGGACAAGAATGCCTAGTTCCTGGGACCCTTAACCACATCATCTGTAAGGACATTTATCTTTGTAATGACTAACTCCTGTTAACTTTGTGAAGAACTAACTTCTGTTTTTTTTAACTTACTTTGTTCAGGAATGCAGTAGGGGCGGAGGTGGGGGAGGCTTTATAAACTGCCTCCCCTAAGAACCCAGGACTGGTCCCTTCTAACCCTGCAGGGTAGAGGGTCAGTCCCTGGCCTGCTGATAAAGGCTCACAGTTAATCTCAATTTGTTTCACGGGTTTCAGTCGCACCACAACAACATGAGGGACTCAGAAAGGGCATGAGTGTCAGTCTACTAAAGATTAGTAAAGCTTACTTGGATTTCTTTTAGATAAAAATAAATTTAGTTTCTAATATTTCCTTTTAGCACATCCTTAATTATCTTGTGCTTGAGGAATATACACATCTCTAGAGACCAAAATATACCTAGAAACAGAATTGTTGGATTGAAGGGCATGTACCCTTACTGAAATGAATATCACCAAATTGCTCTACCAAAGGCTTTGTCCCAGTTTACATTCCACCCTTTTCTTCACACTTTTACTAAAACTTGATTTTAACATACTTTAATCTTTGCCTGTCAGAAGGGTGGGAAATGGCACCTAATTGTTTAATTTGCGTTTTCCTAATTACTAGTATAAGAATTTTTTAATATGCTTATTACCCGTTAAAATTTCTTTGTCTTGCTTTCTTTCCATCCCCAGTGCAGTCATGGCTCGTGGTCCCAAGAAGCATATGAAACGTGTAGCAGCTCCAAAACATTGGATGCTGGATAAACTGACAGGAGTGTTTGCTCCTCGTCCATCTACTGGTCCCCACAAGCTGAGAGAATGTCTCCCTCTCATCATTTTCCTAAGGAATCGACTGAAGTATGCCCTAACTGGAGATGAGGTAAAGAAGATCTGCATGCAGCGGTTTATCAAGATTGATGGCAAGGTCCGGACTGATGTAACCTACCCTGCTGGTTTTATGGATGTCATCAGCATTGACAAGACGGGAGAGAATTTCCGTCTGATCTATGACACCAAAGGCCGCTTTGCTGTCCATCGGATTACACCTGAAGAGGCCAAGTACAAGTTATGCAAAGTGAGGAAGATCTTCGTGGGCACAAAAGGAATCCCTCATCTGGTGACTCATGATGCTCGCACCATCCGCTACCCTGATCCCCTCATCAAGGTGAACGACACCATTCAGATTGATTTGGAGACTGGCAAAATTACTGATTTCATCAAGTTTGACACTGGTAACCTGTGTATGGTAACCGGAGGTGCTAACTTGGGAAGAATTGGTGTGATCACCAACAGAGAGAGACACCCTGGCTCTTTCGATGTGGTACATGTGAAAGATGCCAATGGCAACAGCTTTGCCACCCGGCTCTCTAACATTTTCGTTATTGGCAAAGGCAACAAACCGTGGATTTCTCTTCCACGTGGCAAGGGTATCCGCCTCACCATTGCCGAAGAGAGAGACAAGAGACTGGCAGCCAAACAGAGCAGTGGGTGATCTCTAGGAGACATGATTGGAGAAGTCTTTGTAGCTAATTAAAGTTAAATATAGCATGATCACTTGCAAAAAAAATTCCTCATCTTTGAATTGCCTGTTTATATCACTTGTGAATTTTTCTATTGGATTGTTTCTTTTCCATATTAATTTGTAGGAGTATATGTTTACCTTTTTTTATTTCACTAATTTCTATTTATATTACTGACCATCTGCTGTTTGGGGGTATACGCTGCTGTCTTTCTTATTTCTCTAGGTAAACACAAAGCTGATTTATTTTTGGTCAGTCTTTCTGTTATAGCACATATGCTTAAGGTCATACATTTTCTTCGAAGTACTTTAGCTGAATGTTACTTTTTAAAAGGACTCTCACAGCTTTTGCTATGTAGTTTTTCACTGTTGCAGTTCTAAATATTATAGTTTCATTGTTTCATTTTCCTTCCATGAGTTATTTAGAACTGTGGTTTTAAATTTCCAGAGGTATGCATTTTGTTTTATTCTTTTAAAAAAAAAGTGTCTTTTTTGTTACTGATTTCTAACTTCATTATATTGTGTTCTTAGGATATGTTCTGTGTGACTTTATCTGTTAATATACTTAGTGAGCTAAAACTAATGTATGCCAACTGTAATCGAAAAATTAAAAAATTATTTAAAAAAATGAAAAACGACTTTAATGGCCTAGTGTAAGTCAAATTTTATGTTCCATGTGTACTTGAAAATAATATTTTCTGATATTTGTAAATTAAAGTTTATTACATTGTTTAATCTTTTATATGTTACTAATTTTGTTTTATTTTTGTTCCATGTATCATACTTTCTAGGGGGAAAGTATATTAAAATGTATCACTATGTAGATTTTTTAGTTTTCCTTTGTATTTCTGCCTTAAAGATTTTTGAGGCTAGATTGTTAGATTCATATAAATACTAGGTTATTATAGTTCCTCATAAATTTTATCATCAAGCAATGAAACCTATATCCCTGTTATCCCTTAAAGTCTATTTTGTCAGATTTTAAAATCGCTGTTATCAGTTATCTTTCTCCATTTTGCCTTAAATTGGGAGGCAGCAGAGAGCAATGTTAAGAGCATGGCCTCTGAAGCCACAGTGCCTTGTTTCAAATCCCAGCACTAACATATCCTGTCTATATGATTTCAAGCAAGTTATAACCTCAGTGTTCCCATGTATAAAATGGCCATACTTGCTGCGTGCCTCATGGGATTTCTAGGATTAAACTAATTACTATTTTTAAAGTATTTTGAACATCATAGAAGGCACTCCATGTGGATTTGTAAAATAAAATAAATATATCTGCATCCCTTTTCTGTCAACTTTTCTGTGTTGTCATTTCACAAGTATTCCTCTGATAAACACCACATGGCTGGTAGATACAGAAGTGCTGCTGTACATACCTTTATTACATAACTAACGTCACGTGTGTGAGTGTATCTGCAGAATAGTTGCTAGATGGGAAAAATATGTACATTTGTAATTTTGCTAGACAGCACCAAATTGCCTCTGGTAGAACGCTGGTAAAACCCCTATGTAATGCAATTTGGCACTATATAGCAAAATTGATCTTTGCCAGTCTGTTAAGTGAAAAATGGTATTTTGGTGTAGATTTAATTTGTATTTCTCTTAAATGAGGTTGAGCATATTTTAATGTTCTTTATATTTCCTTTTCTGTGAATGTTACCCATTTTCAATTGGGTTGTTGATTTTTTCTGTATCTCTTTGTACAAATTTTGAAGAAATTGGCCCTTGTTCTGTGATATGAGCTGGATTTTGAAAAAAATTCTAAGTACTTTCAGGAATCAAAAATAGAAAAATTTGAATTACTATCTCAAAATATTTTATGCCACGTAGTAAAAGCTGACTTTTTCTGGTCATTGACTTTGTACTAAACACATCTTTAATCTTTAAAATGTCACTGCCTGATAGATGATATTATCTTCACTTTACACATGAAAAAACTGAAGCTCAGAGAGATTCATTCAACAAATAATCATTAAGCACCTACTGTGTTCTTTGGGGTTATAGCAGTGAGTGAAACAGAAAAGGTCTTTGTTCTTAAAGGCGTGTATTCTAGGGAGGAAATATAGACAGACAAGATGCTTTCTGATACTGCAAAGTTCTGTGAAGAAAATTAGCCAAAGTGATGTACCTGGCAAGGAATGGGGAGGCTACTGTTAGGTTGGGTGGTTTCAGAAGTCCTATATGAAAAAGTGAGATTTGATCCTAAAAGGATCAAATTTGATGCCTAAAAGGAAAGAAAAGATCTGGGAAAGGTCCTAGGGCAGGAACGAGCTTGGCTTGTTCAAGGCACAGAGAAGTTTGGTCTGAGGGGCAAATGGAAAGATACTGAGTTTTTTTTAAAAAAGAAGGGTAACTTGATTGTATTTGCATCAATCAGGATAGGCTAGGTTAGCAATTCTGAAAGTTTTGGTTTCAGGGCCCTTTCTATTTTTAAAAATTGAGGATCCCAGACAGCTTTTTCATTTATGTGTATATTAGTCAATGCTGTGTACAAATCACCCCCAAATTTAATGACTTAAAACACCACCAATCATTTATTTTTCTCTGGGTTTCTGTGGGCCTGGAATTTGGGAGCAGCTTGGCTGGAATTTTCTGACTTGGAATCTCATAAAGTTACAGTTATCTGAAAGTTTGACTAGGGCTGAAGGATCTGCTTGCAAGTGGCTGTATTTGAGAGTCTATGTCGTGAATGCTGGCTTCCCCACAGCTGGCCATCCAAGAAATGGCAATGCAAATGCTGAAATGTCTTATGAGTCAGCCTCAGAAGTCGCACATTTGGCATTTCCTCATTATTCTATTGGACCATAGCCCTATTTGACACCAGAATCAAGGATCATTTCAGGCCATCTTGGACACTGGCTACCACTATGTAGGTATTCTGACATTTATATTTATGAATACAACATTTTATATATTGCATATATACCTAAAATTTGATATTTACCATATTAGAAAATAAAGTTTTTAAATAGTTTGTTCATTTAAAATTAAGCCTATGTTAACATAATAATGCATTTTAATGAAAATATATATTCCAAAACAAAAATTATAAGAGTGGCATTATTTTATATTTCTGCAAATCTCTTTAATATTTGGTTTCACAGAAGAGTGTTGGATTCTCATTTTTGCTCTGGATATTCCACTTAACATTCATGAGAGAATGAGAGCAAAAATGGAAAGTAATATCTTAGTATCATTATAAAAATAGTTTTGACCTCATAGAACCTTCTCAAAGGGCTGAGCCACACTTTGAGAATCTTGAGCTAGATTAATGATATGGTAACAAATGTGCAGAATCTCAGTAGCTTACAACAAAGGTTTATTCCTTGCTCATGCTACATATCCACTATGGGTTGCCCATGCTTTTGTTCCATATCATCTTCACTAAGAAACCCAGGTGGACAAGGCAGTCTCTAGCTAGGAGACTGCCAGTCATTGTGATGAGGGAGAAGAAGCTGGTAAACCATCCTAACTTGTAAAACTTGTGTTTGGAAGTAATGTGTCATTCTCTTTTTTTCATCAGCCAAAACAAGTCACATGCCCAAGTTTAGCTAATCAGGGCTGGGACATATAATCAACAGGGAAGGGCCCTACTGGAAGGGATACCTAGTACATGTGGTATGTACACCAATACTGTGGTGTTTAAAAAATTATGGTTGTGCATGGAGAAGGAATTATATTGGGGAGAGAGAGAATGAATTATATTGGGGAGAGACAAAGCTACTCAAGGGCAGAAATAGTATCAGGAATTGACTACTTTGGACAAGAAATTATAGTGTTTTGGACTAGGGTGGTAGCAGTGGTCTAATTCAAGATGTACTTTAGAGTTGGTAGAACTTGTGTTTGGAGCGGGGGTGGGGATAAAGGAAAATACTGAAGGATAACTTCTAGGTTTTTGTTTTGAGCAACTGAGAGGATAATGTAACATTGGTGGGATTTGGGGGGTGGTGGGAGTGAGGGTGGAACAAATGTTCTCTTTTGACTATGGGGCTGAGATGCCTATTAGACATCCGAATGGAAATGTCCAGTAGGCACTTGAATACATAAGTCTAGAGATCAGGGGAGAGGTCAGAACTTGGAATAGAAACTCTGCAGGCTGAATTAGCTAACACAGGGCGAATAGTAAAGCCATGGAGCTGGATGAGAGCATCTCGGGAGACAGCATCAATAGGGAAGAGAAGAGGACCAAGGGCTGACGGCTGAGGCCTTGGAGTTTCCCAACATTTATAAATGAAACAGCGGCTTTGGATCCAGAAATGAAGATTGAGGAGGAGCCCTTAAGGTGAGGTGAAAACGGATAGAAATGAAAGCAAAAAGAAGAAAAGCTTTTAAGAAGGAGGAGTCGTCTGTTTCAACGCTCTCAAAGTCAGATAAGATGACGATAGCGGAGTGACCGCAGGATTTGGAAACGGGGAAGTCACAGTGGACCTGGGGAAGGACAATGTTAGGGGAGCGGTGAGGACCAAAGTCCAATCAGATGAGTTGAAGAACAGATGGGAAGTGAGAAATGGAGACAGCTCTTTCGAGAAATTTTTTTGTTGCATGGGTAAGGAGAGAAAAAGGAGCCGAAGCTGTGAAGAGGAAATGACGTGTCCGTGACAGTTTCGTGTAAATGAAACATTCTCTAAATATTAGGCTTATTGTATGATTTGACCATCGAACTCCTGGTCATTGCAAACTAACTCAGTGCAGAAAAATCACGAAAACTAGTCCCCAGCTTGCTGGCTGCTAAGGCCAAAGAATCTGCAGCCACTGAAAGCCAAGAAATGAACAGACGAGAAAAAAGCGAAACGGAAAACGAGACGGCGGGGAAGGACGCGCTGAGCGATATGACCTCCCAGGGCCACCGTTGGGCAGTCCCGTGGCTATTCTTTGGGTTTAGGGGCGGAGCCTACAGGAAATTTAAACCGGAGCCGCGGCCCAGGGCACCTAGAGGGTGATCTCCCAGTTCCGGGGGGGTGGCCGGCGCTGGGGGTCTGGAAGGGCCCGCGGGGCCCGCGAATGTAACGCTGCGGCCTCGAAAGGCCGCCGGGAGGGAGCCGAGAGGCCGGGAGAGCCGGGAAGGGGTGCGCATCCCTGGGAGAGGGAGGAGGAGGAGGAGGGAGGCGGCAAGGGATCCTGAGAGTCGTAGAGGGGACACCGGGGTCGGAAAGTGGGCGCGGGCAATGGGGGGAGCAAAGGTGCAGAAGCTGGGCGGGGAGAGGGGCCAGGACGGGTCACAGGAGATGCGAGGACAGAGGTCTAAGGGGGGCGGAGGGACTGGGGCGACAAGAGCCTGGAGGGGGGTGGCACGGGAGTGGAAGGGCACTGGGGTGCTGGCCTGGAGGCCCTGGGCGTTGAGCAGGCGGAGAGGGGGGCTGGTGGCGCGGGAGCGGGGATGGATGTGGTCAGAGGTGGAGTCCAGTCTTGCTGTTCCCTGTACCGCGTCCGGGATTGCGTGGGGGTTGCGGGGCGGAGGGCAGGAATGGTTGAAGAGTAAAGGTGGCTCAGCTGCTGTTTTGTCCTTTCCCAGGCGACGGTTGCTTTGAGCTGGAGCGTCCAATGGCTGAGAGCAGGCTCCGTGCCCCGGACCTAGGTAGGTCACAGGTCAGCGCTAGGGATGCCAGATCAAAGTGGCTGCTCCTGCCCCTGATGATGATGTGTGAATTTTAGAGGGCTTTTATTTTTATCACAGTTCTCTGGTTACCTAGGAAAGGCCAAAGTCTACCATAAACAAGAAAAAAAGAAAAAGGAAGAAAAAAAAGGCAGGAATAGGAGTTGCTCCTTTTATCCCTCCAGATTCCGGCTCCCTGGGGTATAACCATTCATCCTCTGTTAGCTATTTCTGTTTGCCTTCTTATTTCTAAATGGTATGCTCCCTGCTTTACTTGTTTTCAATTTTAAATTGTATCTGTTGACTTTATAACATAGAAGGTGAAGCTTTTTTTCTACCCCCAGTTCTTCTACACTGGTGTACACAATTACCTCCTGTCTTCTCATCCTCTAGTGTATAATGCAGTAATTTTTGTTTAGTAATTTTGTATTTATATTATAATATACTCGCAGCTGAGCCGAATAGTAAACTAGGAAATGTGCTTGGTTTTCTGTGTACGGATCACTAATTCATGTCCAAACTCTTTACCAGAAGTCTAAACCTTCTCTCAAAACTTTCATGTTCATCAGAGACTCGGTTTCTTCTCTGTCTGGGAGACATACCTTCTGAGACCATTTGTCTTAGTGCTCCAGTCTGGTCTAGATATGAACGAGGCCTGTCGCACTGATTTCATCCAGGGTCTTGCTTTATCAGACTATGGAATTCCGCTTGCCTCTTTCCTGTGTCGATTCTCTGTATTCTAAATTCCATATTTTCCTTTCTCTGTTTACTTCCTGGGTTTGATGGTGTACATTTTCTAGTATAGCTTCCTGAGAAAGGGTAGTGATAAGTAAACTTTTTGAAACCTTGCAGATCTGACAGTTCTTACATTCGAATATAGTTTACCTAGGTAAAGAGTTCTAGGCTGGAAATAGTTTTTCCTCAAAGTTTTGAAGACACATTTTATCTTCCTTTAGAGTTTGTCGTGCTATGGCAAAGTCTGATTTTGCAAATATTTTGATTCCGCCTTCTGAACACTATGAAGGCCTAGACTCTTCTAGTCCTGAACCACCCCTATCCCCATCTATCATTATTATTGTCTATCTTCTTTACTTTCAAATTAGTCATTATTGTTGTTTTATAGGGTCAGTGGATGTTTAGTTTTATAGATTTATTTTTACAGTTTTTGGCATTTCAATCCTCCCTTCTGGGTTCAGTTTCCTTCTTTCCAAAGTACACCTTTCTGAAGTCCTCTAGTAATAATTGGTTGGTGATAAACTGGAGGGTTTTTTTTTGTTTGAAAAATGCCTTCTACAGTCATTCTTGAATAATTGCTTAGACACAAAATTCTAAATTGACATTTTTTCACAGCATTTTAAATACTTATAGTGTATATCTGATCATTCTCTTTGGAGCTCTCAGGGATCTAATTTTGCTCTTTTATTTCTGCTGATTCTTATCCATGGTAATTTGTTTCCCTCATGGGTTTTATAGTGTTAGAGTATGAGCTGATGTTTAATGATCCTTTATCTCTGGAAATTCTGGGAACTCTCGACTGAGCTGTCTACCTCTAGAGTTTTGCTTTTGATCCTTTGAGGTATGCCAAAGTGTTACTATCTGAGATTACTTTTGACGTTAATTCCTGTTTGGTGGTGGTGGTAGTGGGTTCTTAGACCACATAAGTAGTATGACTTTGAATTCCAAACTCTTTGGAGGACTGTGGTTTAGAGTTTTCAAGGAGACTTTCTTTTCATGCAGACCCTCGTCTAAGATAGATAATACTCCTTTTTGGCTCTTCTGGTATATGGACTGTTTTGTTTGACTTTTTCTTCTAGATTGATGCAGGAGTTCTCAGTTATTTTCTTTACCTGCTATTCCTGTTTTCATGTTTCCAGTATTCTTCCTCACCTCTTTGAGGATATTTATTATACTTTAAAATTCTTTTTTCTGTCAGATCCATTATTTACAACAGATAGATAACCTATACCAGAGAGAAAATCTTTTATAGTACTTACTTCCTTCAGTTGCATCATATTTTCTTATAAGCTAATGTTCCCTTGAGATTGTTAGCCACTCTGATTGGTAATGTGCTCCTGAAAGGAAGATGCAAGAGCTTAGGCCCTATCTTATTTTTTTCGATTGGGTTTAAGGCCTGGGGGTTGGGACAGAAGAGGAAATCCAGCCCAAGGCAGGAACACTAGTCTCACATTCATGTAGGTGTGCCTAGGGCCTGGTGGGAGCTGGGGGGACACCTCACAGGCTGTCGGTGAGGGCTGCTGAACTTGTAGGACTCTGTGTTACCTCTGACTCCTCACTTTGTCATTGTTTTCTAGGGACTAAGCTCAGAGTTTCCAGTTGTCTGAGAAAATGCCAGAAGAGCTCACCAGATGCTAGGAGGCAGCAGCCCTTTTTTGGAAAGTCCTTTTACCTGGATGTACCTGCTGGCAAGAATCTCCAGTTTTTGATGGAGACCATCCAGCAGCTGGGTGGGGTACGTAACCTGCTTCTCTCTTGTGATACCATGTGCCTTTGCAGGTTGTGAGGCAGGAGATGGAGAGGGATTATATCTGTGTCTTTCAGGTATTTTTCATGGTATCACTATATTTTCCTAAGCAATTTCAAGTATAAACCATTTTTTAAAATAAAGTCAATTTTTTCTTAATGAGAAAAATATCTTTATTTTAGAAATTTTGAAGAACACGGAATTGCTCTGACAATCATCATTTTGATGTCTTTATTTTCTTCTGGACTCTTTTTCTTTCTTTCTTTTTTTCTTTCTTTTGTTCTTTCTTTCTTTCATGGCTTTATTGAAATTAAATTCTCGTATCATACAATTCACCCATTTAAACTGTACAATTCAATGGCTTTTAGATCACAGAGATGTGCAAGTGCAATTACATAGTCAATTTTAGGACATTTCCATCACCCCCCCCAAAAAAAAAAACCCTATACCCATGCTCCCCATTTTCCCTCAGCATGCCCAACCCTGGGTGGCTACTCATCTACCTCTTTTTTCCTTAGTGCTTATTTTCTGTGTATCTGTGATCATGAATATATATATTTTTGATTACCAACTTTTTGCCCATAACCTTAAAGCGTTAGCACTTTCTATTATTATTGCCCCTCATATGCATTGATTATAATGAGGATACAATATTTTTTTGAGTGGACTGTTGATTTACTTAACTACGCTATGGACATTTAGATTATTTCTAAATTTTAGCTCTTATAAATAACACAGTGATGAACAGCCTTGTGTATAAAAGCATTTGCTGTATTTGAGTTCTTTAAAATATTTTTAAAGCTGATGTATCATGTAGTACTTTCAGTAAAGGGTCGACATGTGTATCTCTCCTGTTTAGAAAATAGGATGATAGTGTGTGGCCCAGAAGGGACAGGTAACTGGAAAAATGGCTTGAACAGGCTTGGGATGCAGAGGCTTTGTGCTGTCAAACTAACAGAAACTCAGCTGTAGAGACTCAGTCGTGAGGATGTGCTGAATGATAATTATACCCCCATACTGGCCCAGAACTACATTTCAACTTTCAGGCTATTCTGTCATTTGGCCTCTACTGTATAAAAAGCCATCCAGGAATTTGGGATAAAAACAAATTATTATTTCTGACTATTCTATGGATTAGCTGGGTGGTTTCTCTGCTGGCTTCATCAGGGCTCACTCCTGCAGCTGCTTTTGACTGGAGGGTCAGCTGAGTTGGGAGGACCAAGTGGACCTCAGTCACCCATCTGGCAGTTGGTGCTGGCTGCCTCTGTGGCTTCTCATTGTATAAGAAACCTTCTTACGTGCAGTGTATGAATGTGTGCTATCATGGGTATATACAGAAAGCTAGAATAGCCAATGTACACAGGTCTCAGAGCATCTTCCTCCAGGGAGGTGAAGGGAGAAGCTACAAGGCCTCTTGAAGCCTAGGCTCTAGAACTTACACATACATTACTTTGGCCACATTCTCCTGGTCAAAAAGAATCCTGTTCAAGAGGATGGTATATAGGTTCCACCTCCCAATGGGAGGAACAGCAAAGTCATATGTGCAGCCATTAAACCATCTTCCACAATTATATAGGATAATCATTGCCCCACTCTCATCCACTAGCATTGGTTTTTGCCATATTACAGAAGGTAGACAGATGTACTTCAAACTATAAAGGTTTTTTTATAACTGCAATAAAATGTACATAACATAAAATATGCCATTTTAACCATTTTTATGTGTACAGTTCACTGGCATTTAATTACATTCACACTGTTTTGTAACCAAAATCACTTTTTGGTTTCCAGAACTTTTATCACCTCAGATAGAAACCCTATAACCATTAAGCACTAACTTCCCATTCCCCGTCCTCCCATCTCTTTCTGTCTGTATGAATTTGCCTATTCTAGATACCTCATGTCAGTGGAATCGCTGATATTTTTCCTTTTGGTTGTGGCTTATTTCACTTAACATAACATGTTTAAGATTCCATGTTGTAGCATGTGTCAAAATTTCATTTATTTCATGCCTAATGATAGTCCATTGTACGGATATACCAATGTCGTTTGTCTAGTCCTGTATTGATGAACACTTGGGGGTTTCCACTTTTGGGCTGTTGTGAAGCATCTGTTCAGCTCCCTGTTTTCAATTCTATTGAGTATGCTTACTTAGGTGGATAATTGCTACATTGTTTGATAATCTCTCTTTATCTTTTTGAGAAACCTAAACATTTTTTAAAGCTGAGTGGCAGGTTTCTCATCCAGTCACACTTTGGAGATATCATCTATCCTGACTTTCAGTGGTGTGCTGCAAGTGGCTGGTACTGGCTCCCAGGAGCCAATTATTAGCATCTCTTCCAAGTCCACATTCAGTGATATCATGTCAGTAGTTTGAAATCAGCCATAGTGGAAGTGTTTACCCCACAGAAGTTTGCAAATTCTACCAAGCAGATTGCTTATTTCCATCTTCTTCCCACAAACATGAGTTAAGTGTCAGTGTGCTTTAGGCACTGTGTTGGGCTTTTGGGATACAAGATGCCTCAGACTCTCTCGGTACCCCTGAGGGGCTTACAGGTAAGGAGAGCAGATACCCATCAGCTGAGTAGTAGCCAAAACCCTTTTTGGTTTCACATTTTAGGCTTCTTTTGGTGGGGTAGTCAAGGTTACAGGTGCAGTATCCGGATGTCCCAGTGTGCATTCACAGAAAAATCATGGCTTAACCAAACTATCCTTAGTCTTCTCGCGTTTCTTCAATGTGCTGTCGCTCCATGCAAACTCAAACTGGTCAAATGACTCAAAGCCTATGGCCTTCTGCTGCTGGGGCAGGAGCAGCAAGCAGTTATGGAGCAAAAATCTGTATTATGTATACAAACCCTATTATATTATATTACAAGATGATATCTTCTTGGGGGCCCAGGGCAGAGCTGCAGTTTTTTCTATTTAAAGACATTGATTCTGATACGAATGGCAGCCAAGATTTCCTTCCCCAACCTCTCGGTATTGATGGTTCTACATCTGCCTTTTGGTTTTCAGCCACCTCTGTGTTCTGATTTCAGGTAATTGAAGGTTTTCTGAGCAAAGAGGTTAATTACATCGTGTCCAGCCGCAGGGAGGCGAAGGCAGAGAGCAGTGGGACAAGCTACAGAGGCTGCTCCAGCCCCAGCGAGGTCAGAGTGGAAATCCCTTCCACAGCCGATCCAAAAGGCAGCCACACCAGGCCTTCACAGAAACCCATGGACTCGGTATGTATAGTTGGAAAGGTGTGTTCTATAAACAAAGGAAGCAAGCCTCCATGAGCCCTTTGAGGCAGTCCCTGGTCTTAGTTTCATCTGGTTTAATTTAATTTCTCATTTGAATTCAGAAACTGAAAATATTCTCTCACAGTACTGGGTCTAAACAACTCACAACATCCTCTCCTGTGCTGTTACTTTTATGATGTATTGTCACTTTTTATGGGACTGCAGAGTCAGCAGTTCAGAAATAATAGGAGGGTCCTGTAGAAACCAGAGAGGGCTTATCATCAGGAGAGTGCAGAAGCTCTTTAAGGGAGGTCTTAGAACTATTTATACTACTTAGAACTCGAGTGAATACAGAATGCCCTCCTCCCCCAGGCTCCAGCCCACGGCTACTTGTGGGTGGCCCAGACTTGGATGTGGCTTTACCTTTACCTCCAGAAGATTCTCTAGGTTCTCATTTTTGCCACTCCTCAGCCATCACTGCTCTTAGCTTTCCGAGACATGATTCTAAGACATCTTTGTCAGATCCTATGTAAGTGTCTGTCTGTGTGCAGGTGGGCTACCCAGCTTCATTGCTCTCCTCTTCTTGTCAGCTGCCTATGAGCAGGGGAAAGGAGCTGCTGCGGAAGGCCATCAGAAACCAGGTGAGCTGAGGGAGACAGCTGGAGGTGGGTGCCTGGCACAAGGAGGGATCAGACTGCCTTCTGAAGTTCTTCTGAAATACAGGTGACCCTCAAACACAGGTTTGAACTGTGTGGGTCCATTTATATGTGGCTTTTTTCAATAAATACTTGTGCTGTTTTTATCCATGGTTGGGTGTCCACAGATGTGGAGGATCGATTGTATTCATTGATCTTCATCATTTTATATAGGGGAACTTAAGCATCCTTGGATTTTAGTATCCGTGGGAGGTCATGGAACTAATCCCCCGTGGATACCGAGGGATAGCCAGTTTTGGGGGAGTCAAATGTTTTATGCAGATTTTTGACTATATAGGGGTCAGCACCCTTAACCCCTGCGTTGTTCAAGGGTCACCTGTACTAACACAAAATTCTCAACCTGCGACATGTATTGTCGTTTCCTTCTTACAAATGAGGAAGCAAGGCTCAGAGCAGTTGAGTGATTTGTCCAGAGTCACCCAGGGTGTCAGTGGTAGAGCCAGGATTTGGCTCCTTAATCTTTCCCACTAGGAGATTACCTGGAGAGCCTTAGAGGGGCGGTTTGGGATGTGTCTGCTCTGCACACGGCTAGGCTTTCTAAGCCTTTTATAAGTAATTTTATCTCTTTTGTGAGGCTCCAGAGCCATTAAAGTTAAGCAGGAGGAAGAGTTGAAGTCTTCTTGTGAGAGGAGTCATCAAATGACATCAAGATTGGTGCATTGGCTGTGATGAGGGAGGACAATGTTGTCAGACTCAGCAGTGGGGTGGGAAAAGTCTGCAGCCAGCATGGCTTCCTGCTCCACCATGGCGATTGTCACTGCTGTTTCTTACCTACTTGTGCTGAGGGCTTTCTACGCAGAGGCCCTCCCAACAAACAGCTCTTTTATAAGCATGTGTTCCTTCCTGGTCACCAGGTGGCTGGAGCAGAGCATATAGATATACCAGCAGTCTGCCCCCTCCTGATGTGGCCCATGTGGAGGACAGGGGTCTCCCCAGGGGTTGGGGTACACTCTTCCTACCACATTCCTGCACCTGGGGGACGCAGAGCTCCCAGAAGCCAGGACAACCTGTCCCCATAGTGCTCAGGCCTAGTGATATCTCATGCTACTGCCTGGCCTTGCCTTGTCTTTCCAGGGGAGCAGCAGCGGAGGAGGCAGCGGGAGCAGCAGCAGCCTCCTGACCAGTGCCCGCTCCTGGGGAGTGAGGATTCTGCATGTGGACGGTACCGTTTCTGCCCAGGGCTCCTGTTGAGGGGAGAGTCGGTGACTGACTGGGAATGTACCCTTTTAGAGGGATCAGAGCTCTGCAAGCTGGCTGGAAGCTGGCCTACTCAGTTACCGTGTTGATCCACAAGGCGGGAGGGTGTGGAGACCAGCAGGCAGCACAGCAGAGTGTGAGCACTGGGGCTGTTCTGGTTAATCCACTCAGGAGCGCTCCTCAAGTTAGTATAATGATCTTGTTTCACAAGGAAATAATCCTAATATCCACTTATGACCACTTATCAGGTCTTTACTCTGTGCTGGGAATTACCTCTTAATCCTCACTGCAGTCCTCTGCCTGGAGTACAGAGGAGGAAGTTGAGCCTCAGAGGGATTAAGTAAATTATCCGTAGTCTCACCAGGAGTGAGTGGTGTGGCCCACATTCCAACCGAGTTTGGCCCAACTGAATTTCACGTTCTTTCTTTTCTATAGGGTTGCCTCATGCTATCACCACCTGTTTGCAGGTTGTAATAAATTTACACCAGAATAACTGTGCTGAGTCGGCTGGCAGTGACTGGCCCTCACACCCAGCTCCATTTTGAGTCTGGGGTTTTTCTGATCCTTGAAGGGGACTGGTCCAGATCCAGTCCAAGATCTGCCAGGGGGATAGAGAACTGTGCGTGGGAAGGTCCTGGTCTTGGATGTGGGGGTTCCATCGTCACTGGAAAATCAACCAATTCTGACTGCATCTAGCTTCCTGCCTTCTGTGTGTTAGAGAAACTCCAGCTTTTGTAGCCCCTGCTGGCTCTTCCCCACTAAAGATACATCTGAGTAACTTGAATGGCTTGTTTCCCCCACAGAAGCAGCTCCTCAGTGGCACCTTACAGCCCTTTGTGAGCCATAGGCCCCTTGTGTTCAAGAGTTGTGTTCAGTGCTACAAAAGAGCGTGAAGCCAGGTCCTTTTTCAGGGATAGAGAACCCAGCCTCTTCTTTTATTACCAGCAGGTGCAGAAGTGACACGTAGCCAGAAGGTGGCAGGCAAGGCTGGTGTGATCCAATGTGCCCGGCCGGGTGAGACTTTTAGTCCCCCAGCTCCAGGAAGGGGTTCTGCAGGGGAAGTGAGGAATGGAAGTCTTTAGCCACAGCCCTCTGTTTTCTCCGCAGAAATGATGATGCACGTGCAGCAGCTCTCTCTAGATGCTTTATGTGCGAAGAAACAAGGGGCAAAGAAGCCAGAGGTAGGTCGTCCTGCTGAACCGAAGGGAAATCAATGGTCTGCAAACTGTGACGTTTGTGACTACTTTAGTAAATCTGTGATCCCCCCGAGCCATCTCTTCCCGGCCATCTTGGGTAAAGTAAGAGGAGTGCAGCCCCTTAACTCACCCCTGGTGTCCACAGCCTGTCCTCTCCTCCCTGTGCTACCTGCAAATCTTTGGGGCTGCACTGAGGCATTCACGGCAGCCTGAGCCATAGACTGCCTGTGAGTGATCCTGGCCTAGATAAAACATAAATGCTCATGGCCTGCTGGCCAGGCTGCCTTTCTGGGGACAGCTCTTGGCCTGGGAATGAGCCTGCAGATAGCATGGGGGGCGGGGTGTGGCAGGGAGTTGGTTTGAAACAGCTGCCATATTCCAAATTCTAGTTTGGATTTTACTTTTTTTTGTTGTTAGAACTATGTGTACCACATCAAGAGAGCCCAGGCTAATTTAAAGCCACAATGCCTTCACCCGGCCTGAATCTGAGGGCAGACTAAGCCCTTCAGATTCCCAGGAGCACAGTGGCAGGCACCCACGGGCAGGACCAACAGCAGTGGCAAACCACGTTCACACCTGATCTGGGGCGGCGGGGCGGGTCTTTGGGATTTTTCTGCTAAATAGATTTATAAGGTCATAATCGGAAAGGTATATAGTGAAAGTTTCTCAACTGCCAAGCTTCCTCCCTGAGATAAATGGTGAAAAGTTCCTCAGGTAGCCATGCTAGACTCCGTGCATTTCCAAGCAGATATGTCAAAAATACCCCCCTATTACCCTTTTATACCAAGGCACAGTATATTTACTTTGCTTTGTTCACTTGGGAGTCTTTTAGAGTGAGTTCTGAGTACAGCCTGTGGGTAGAAGGGAATGTGGAAGGCTTGTTTGGGTTGTCCTTGTCCTGGAAGTGTGGCCTGAAGGAGGATCTGGCAATTGTGGATTCACTGGATCTCTCATCCCACCCCCACCCCCCAACTCTAACTGATTTTCTCATTTTTTTCTACTTAGTTTTTCATATTAGCTCTGTTTGACCTTGACCTAAATATTGGTTTGGACCAACAGTCAGGATATACAAGACAGGGCACAAGAGAGCAGGTGTTGTCTTCATCCTTGTCCTGTAAGCCGACCTGGAATGGCAGTAGTGCCTGGATGGCCGTATATGTACAAGCTGCCATTTAGTGAGCATCTACTCGGTGTCAGGTCTGTTACCTGCTTTTACTTTCACTTGCGCCACATCCGATGAGGTGGTAAGTGTTCCTCACATCACAGGCGGCGCAGCTTCAGTTCCCACTCAGCTCTTGCTGTAGCTCTGACCTGCATTCCCTCCACAAAGTCAGCTTGAGATTCACAAACAATGCTCACCACTCGTCGTGTCCCCGGGGGAGGCAGAGGAAGCCGCTGTGCTCAGGTCTGCCCTAGCTCAATACCCGGCCAACAGCAGGAAGCAAAGTGGGGCAGACTCCTAGCAGCTCAGCTCACCGACCCGGTTCCTCGACCCCCCTGGCTCCCTCACATCCTTAACCTATTTTCCCTTTCCATTTAGGGAACATGTCCAGCAGAGTCAAGAACGCGGAAAGGTCAGTGTAGTAGCTGTTCCTCATCTAATTGCAGTCCCTCCCTCCCTAAACGCTTCCCTGCGACTCCCTCTGTGGCAGCATCTGCTCACTTTCCTGCGGCAGGAAGCGCGTCCAGGTTGTGTTGTTTCATCATGTTTCCGAGGCCTGGGCTGCAGAGAGGTGGGCAGCGGACGAGGGGCATCCACGAGCCAGTCTAGAGCTGTTGGACCAGGACGTCTCCTTAGAGCCAAGACCCCTTCAGTCACTCTGGCTCCTGCACCCTCTGGCTATGCCTAACTATAGATTGAAGCTCCGCATCCTTTTCCTTTTCATTCAAGAGCAGTTTGGGGTGGGCAGTTTGACAGCTGCCTACCACTTTCAGAAATGCCAAACTCCCTAAAATTGACAAACAGGCAGATTGACGGCCCGGCTCCTGGCTCCTCATGGACAGCAGGAGAGTTTCTCCCAAAGATGCTCTTTAAGTGGCATTTATTTATTCGTGCACAAGCAGGAGCTAATAAAAGTCACTTGGCACCTTTTGTGTTCAAAATTCAAGGAAATCTGTGAGGGAATTGATTTTAATAACTGTCTCGGTTAATTAGACAAGGAATTGCCCCCTCAAAAGTAATTAATGGGAGCCGCTAATTAATGGGAGCCACGGCCTATGCAAGGAGAAGGCAGCTTTCTCCTTGCATAGGCCGTGGCTCCCATTAATTACAAAGTGGCACTGGTGGCCACCTGAGTGGGTCTGCCAGCCTCTGTGGAGATCTGGTGGCTGTTAGTTCTGCCCAGGTTTCTAGCCCCTTTGAAGGACTTCTGGTCACCATGGGAAAAATAGAAGTGAATCTTAATGCCTAAGAGATTTTATGCACTGTGCAAATAGCCTGCTAGTAGCGGATGAATCTCTTGATTAATTGACTCCAAATTTGTCCTCCCAGAACCCCTTTGTCCTATTTTTTCCCAGAACCAGATTTCCCCTTTGATATTTTTTTACCATCCTTCTGCTACAGTCTCTAAACACTCTTAGCTCTCCTTTTTTCTGCACCTTCCTCCCAAAAAAGCTCTCATAGAGAATCCTGCCTGGGAATGGTCACAGGTCCCTCAGGATTCTGAGACCCCCAGGAGTAAAGGTCTGGGAAGGAGTTGAAGCTTTTAGCAGAGACCATCAGGAACTGGGTTTCTCCCACCCAGCTTGGTCTCTGAGAGTCAATGCACAGTCTCCAGGGTCCTCTGTCCTGCCAAGAGAGGGCATGCCTAATACCCCAGGCATGCTGCAGCCTCCCCACTCCCCAACAGTGGAACTCCCAGGGTAGAGGCTAGCCTGGGGCTAGCCAAATGGAAAGGCACAGCTTGGGGCAGCATGTGTTCCAGCCCTGAGAGGCTCCCAGGCTTTGGCAGGGCCTTGCCTCCCTGAGCATTTCCTGCGTCTGCAGTACGGGCCCTGCACTGGAGCAGACAGGTGCTAACGTGTGCACTCGTCCTTTCCAGTGGCCAGACTGAAAGCACCATTCCTCAAGATAGAAGATGAGAGCCGGTGAGTGGAGCCTCCCCTCCCCCCTCACCCCCACCAGGGCACACAGAGGAGAGGTCCCAAGCTGACATGGGGTCATGGAGCCACTCAGCCCTGCACCTTTGTCTTCCAAGAAGCTCCTTTCTCCCCCTGTCATAGAGAAGTCTCACATAGACCAGAAGAAGCCTCTGAGGGTGGCATTGCATAGCTGGCACTCTTCTCGGCCATGAGTCAGAGGTTAATGACCCTGTGTGTGAATTACCTCCTTTTAATGTTTTGCTTTTCTGAGATTGTGATGTCCCGTCCAGGCTCATTATTGCTTTGCATTTCCTCCTAGGTGCACACTAATACTATTGAATCATTGCTGGCCCCAGCACAGTGCTAGTGCAGTCATCTTGGCTGAAGTGAGAGTGCTTGCGGTGGTGTTGGGATTCCCTGGGGAAGCCTTTCTGTTTTGCTGTGCAGAACCTCTCTCTGGCACATGATATCTCATGACAGCCCTGCGTGGAAGTAGCGGGAGGAGAGGCCATCCTCTTCCTAGAGGGCAAACTGGAGTCAGAGACACTAAGACACTTGCACACAGCCACTTTTCTAATGAATCTCAGCTAAGACTAGAATCCAGTGTCCTGGCTGTTCTGCCTGGTGCCCACTCCACCCCGCCCTGCCCACTGTTAGGGACCCTTCTTACCTAGAGCAGGAGGTATATCCTGATGATAAGCTGATGAATGGTTAACCACCTGGGTTACCATTGACTCTTCAATAAGTACTAGATCAAAAACCCATGTGATTCTATAATTATCTCAAAGTAAAAAGTTTTTTAAAAGAGAAAAAGCCCGTATGTGCCCAGCAGAGATTCCAGGGACCAGTTTTCTGTGTTCCTCAGCCTCAAGCAGGGCAGCTAAAGACATAGCCCTGGGATCCTGGCGTCCTTGCCTGTCCTCCAGATGGGCCTGGGTTCCCTTCTTGGCCTGTGCATACAGTACAGGGTTGGCTTGGGTGGGCCAAAAGTGAGGGGAAAGAACACAGGAATGGCAATGAGGTGCTGCCTTCCCTAGTTCCATTGAGATGGAGTCCCTGTCCATCAATCCTACCCCTTCCCTGCCAGTCAAATACAAGTAGTCATGACTCATATGCAGCAGCTCAGAGGCCCTGCCCATGCCTCAGGATCTCTCACGACACATGGCGGCAGGCACAGGTGATGTCACTGATACTGGAGAGGGGTACACATGCTTGTGTGCCCCTAGCATCATAGGCAACAGGAGATCCAGCGGAGCTTAGGTGTCTCGTGACTCTTTCACTGTGCTGTTCTGAACAGGTGTTCTGCAAGGCTAATGGCCTAACAAGCCTCAACTTCCCAGCCTCCTAAGCAGCAATGAAAAGAAAAAAAGAGGGTACCAGGGCTGTGGAGGGCGTCCCCTTTTCTTTAAGGGCATAAGAAGACTTATTGGTACCTCACTCCCAAGGCCACAGGGCTGTCTCCATGCCAGTCAGGAAGCATGGCCTGCAGTCTCCCAGGAGGACGGGCCATGGCTATGTCAGCAGGGTTTGCTGAGTATCGCACATCACCAGATCTGGCTCCAAAAGTCTCTGTATTGTGAGCAACTTGAGGCAGACCACCAGCACCACCCAGTATAGGTCTAACTATCCAGAACCTTCACCGTGCTTTTTCCATTCAGAACAACCACCTCTTAGAAGATGTCTAGGAGCAAAAGAGTTCCTCTTTCTGGAGCAGGAAAATCACTGCTCTGGTGTAAACATCCTTCCATTGAGATTCTGCCAGGCTGGAGTCCTCAAAGATTGTTTTAGAGTCAAGAAACAAAATGGAAAGGGGAAGATCTAGATCAGAAGTCAGGAGATGAGGCTTCCCGTCTGGTCCTGGCCACTGACTAGCCGTGAGCCCCTGGGTGGGTGCCAGAAGATTCTGGGCTTCATTTCCTCCACTTGTTCCACTCCACTCAGGGGGTAGTTATAGGAATCAGATGAGGCTTGAAAAGCAGACAGGGAGAGCATAAGTATTAAACCTAGTAAGGCTGATGGGAGTTTGATTTCAGAAGTTATAAGACGTGTGGGTGAGGACGCACTTTGTCAGGACTGGAACTCCAGGGAGTTGGGCTGGCTCACCTTCCTCATCCTTTCCCTTCCCCACCGTAGTCAAAATAGAAGTGTTTTGTGTTTCAGGAAGTTTCGTCCCTTCCACCATCAGTTTAAATCCTTTCCTGAAATGTCTTTCCTGGGACCCAAAGATGCAAGTCCCTTTGAGGCCCCGACGACCCTGCGCCGCTCGCACCGTACCAGGTGAGTCTTTCTGGTTCCTGAATAACAAGGGCTGGTTATAGGCCAAAGTCCTTCCATTCAGGGGCCTGCTGGTCAGATCTGGGAATGGCCATGTGTTAGCTCCTTAGGCGAAGTCTATTCTGGGAACTTAGCCCAGAGAAGAGAGACATGAGGAGTGTTCATCCGTTTTATGTGGTGTTCTCTGTCCCTACTGAAGAATTTGACTTGTGTCCAGAGGACAATAGACTGGTTTCTGGAACTCAGATCTGTAGAGCACCCTCCTCAGGGTCCTCTGGGGTATTACAAATGCAGGTTCTTGGACCGCATTTCACACCTACAGAGTCACCATCTCTGATGATGGGGCCCCAAAAGTTGCATCATCCTTAACTCCCCGGGTGATTTGATGCACATCAAAACTTGAGGCCTTTAGGCTAGATATGAGGAATAACTAAGGGATGGGATCTGGGGCACCCAAAGTGGCTTCTCGGCTCATTGGTATTCATACTCTGCCGATGTGTGAGAATGTGAGCTTCCACTGACCCAAATGCAGAAGGAACGCAGCTCAAATGATGGACGAGATGCCTTCTCAGACCCTCTCTAACTTCTGGGCCTCAGGGTTGGTTCACAGAGCAGGAGAACAGGACAGGGCAGACTCTTAGCCTGAGAGTTCCCATGGCCAAGGAGGGCCTGTGGTTTCCATCAGCAGGCAAAGGTGGTGGGCTCAGGAAGTAGTGTAAATGGGAGGGAAAAAACAGAATATGGCAGTAGATGGAGAGGAGAGGAAGAAGAGAACGAGCTGAGGTGAAGTCCACCTTTTCCAGAAGGCACAGGGGGTACCAGACAGACACCAGGAGGTGGTGGGCTTGGGGCTGGTAGGTGGTGCTAGGCCTGGGGTGGCCTCAGAATCACAGAAAAGGCAAGAGGTTGTAAAGAGAAGACGGTGAACAAACGAAGCTTTGGTGTCTGCACTTGAGCATAGAGAGGGAGTTGGCCAGGGTCCCACGTGCATGTATGGGGCCGTGTGTGTGTGTGTGTGTGTGTGTGTGGAAAATCTTTGGAAGGGAATGTTCAAATTTTTTAAAATTATTATTTTGGTCCAAAATTCAAGCATTACAAAGCGTTTTAAATAAGTGAAAAGTCCTTAGCCCTCACCCATCTTCTGACCTTCAGATCATGGGTCTGTCTCCAGAGACAGTGGATGTGCACAGAAGTCCACCATGCAGCCTTTGGCGCCCCTTCTTACGTAAAGAGTGGCATAACATTCGTTGTGCTGGATCTTGCTTGCTTTTCCCACTGACTGTATCTTAGATTAATTTCCTCTTCGTACCTAAAAAGCATCCTCATCCCCTTTCTGGCAACGGGGAATTGCACTGCATGGATTTACTGTATTTGAACCAGTCTCTTGTTGATGTATGCTCAGATTATTTCCAGTTTTTTGTTATTACAAATAATGCTGCAGTGAATACTCTTGTTTAGAGAAAATTTGCTTGTTCTGGTATATTTGTGGAATAAATTCCTAAAAGTGGTAATGCTGGGTCAAAGGGTGCCTACATTTATAATTTTGATAAACGTGGCCAAATTGCTTTTCACGGAGGTGATGCCAGTGGGCAGTCTGACCTTCACTGCAGAGAACTGTGAGCTGTCAGACTTGTTGACTTCCACCAACCTGATAGATTAAAAACCGTATCTCAATGTAATTAAAATTTCTATTTCTTCTCATTATGAATGAGGTTAAGTATTTTTCATATGTTTGATCATTTGAATTTCAATTTGCGTGCACCTCCTGCATGCTGCTTATTCGTTTCTCTATTTGATTATTGGTCACTTTCTTCTGAATTTGTAAGGTGCCCTTCATGTAGTAGAGAAATGAGCCCTTTGCTGTGTCATTAGTTACAAATATTCCCCCTTCTCCCCAGTTTGCTGTTTGTCTTTCAACTTTGCGTATGTTTTCTGCCATGCATACAGTTTTTTTTAATTGCATGTAGTTGAATTTATCAGCTTTTTTCTGTGTTTTCTGGATTTTGTGTCTTACTTAGAAAGTCCTGCGAGGGGTATATTTTAGATTTGTTGGGTTTGCTGGGACAGCCAAATAGGTCATTAGGAATATGGGACTCAAATTGAGATGAGAAGTCAGGTTTGAGAAAGAGACATGAAAGTCTTCAGTGAAGCTGGTAGCTGTGCAGGGTACAAGTAAGCATGAGGGAGGAAACAGTCGGGTAGGGGACATTAAAGGTGGAGAAGGTCAAGGGCAGCACAGTCCCCTCACTGCTATTGAGGCCTTTTCCCTTTCATTTTGCAGGTCAAATGAATGTGGGTTGGGGTACAAGCACAGAGCTGGAACTGTCCTTGCTGCTGCCATCACCTGTGGTTTGAGATGTGTGGGTGGAGAGAGGACAGAGCTAGGACAGGGTGTCCATGGGGAGGTCTCATCTTCCTTCTTGCCTCTTGCCACCCTTGAATGAGTGGTGCAAGTGCAGGCAGGGCTGCCTTTGCCTGCCCAGCTCTGTGGCTGTTTTGGTCCACCCCCTCCCTGGCCTCGACCCCAGGCCCTGGAGCAGCAGTTACTGCTCAGAGGGCCCCACCAGTGACCACTTTCCCCCACCTTGTACCTTCCCCAGAGTACCCAGGGACAAAGAGCCAAGCCCACGATCAGCTACTCGCACTGTGCCCAGGAGGAAGAAAGGGTACTGTGAGTGCTGCCAGGAGGCCTACGAGGAGCTCCATGGGGTGAGTCCCTGCCCCACTAAGCAGCTGCTCCCTGGCCTGTTCTGAAAGAGCCTTTCCCACTGAGTCTCTCAATCCTAGGACGTTTGGGAGGTCTGCTGCCATCCTATTCCAGCCTTGTCTAATGCCCTGTGCCTCCTCTCACCCCCGGGCAGCATCTCCAGAGTGCCCAGCACCAGGGCTTTGCCCTAGAAGCCCACCCATACGCAGCAGTTGATCGGATCATCGCCCAGCTCAGCCATAGCTTTGCAGACATCTCTTCCCAGGCCAGCCTCCCCAGGTGAGCGCCATGGTGCAGCCCGGCCAAGGGTGACGAGCACAGCCATGTTGCTGCCCCCTCTGAGCGGGAAGGAACCCTCAAGTTGGCAACAGATTGGACCTGGCTGTAGCATTCTTCTCTTTCCTCACTTTTCTTTCCCACCATCTCCAGTTCTATTTGTTTGAGAAGGGAGAGGGGGGTGAGAAGGACCTTCATTTGTGGCTTTAGCCAAGTAGGACTGGGCCCAGAATAGAGCATGGCACCCTTCCTATCACCTGGGCATTGCCACAGCTGTGGAGGGCTGAGGGAGCAGGCCATCAGATGCACTCCTGGCATGTGCTTGGTCATGTGCCTGTCTGGCCTTCTAGAAGTGCATGCGTGTGGGGGGGATCCTGGGTCCTTCCCAGGTGGGTAAAGAGTGAAGTCTTTCTGCCTCTCTAGAAGTTACCCCAGAGGGAAGGCTATCAGGGGGTTCAGTGGAATTCCAGGGCTCGCTGAGCTTGCCCTGCTGCCGACCAAGGATCTGTAGCTTTACCTCTCACCTCGAGTCTCTACCTCAGGCCTCAATCCCTAAGCTCTGCTTCCGCAGCCGGACACCGTGCTTCCTCCAGCTGCCAAAGGGCACAGCCTCCTCTGAAGTTATTAAATGGAACAGCCTCTAACCTGTTCCTCTGGCCAGCCCCGACCACAGGCCACAGAGCCAAGAGAGGCGCAGACAGCACTGGCCACTACTGCAGGGTCAACCCAAAGAGCGGGCCTTTCATGGGGCCTCAGAGTGGGCAGCTCTCTGCACCCCGAAACCCAGAAGGGTAGCACCATGCATGTCCCACCCCTACCCTGCCCTTGGCTTGGCCCAGAAGGATCTCAGCTTGTCTCCTGTTCTGGAGTTGAGCCTTGCGGCCCACAAGATATTTCTGTTCCCACAGGCAGCCAGGCTCCCCGGCTTTGGACTGTGACCTGTTGTATCCCGAGACTCTGCCTCCCGGCCAGCCCTCTCATACCAGGGCAGCATCTCCCAGGATGAGAGAGGAAGACAACCGCCAGGCCCCAGGCATCCCAGAACAGGATGAGGTGGTGGGCAGCACGAAGGCACTGGCTGAACATGTGGAGGCTGACAAGGTACCCGGACCAGTAGCAAGCTGCCCAGAGCTCGGGGGCTCAGTTGATGTCACAATGGACCCCCCAGGGACACCGATGTCCAGGAGCCCGGATTCTCAGTGCCTCCTGACCAGCTCTGGTTTTACAGACTTCTCCTCTGGCCCAGACCTGGCACTTCTTGGCCACAAGAGGAAGGTTCAGTCCCCCCGTGGCAATGCTGAGAAGCGGCCAGGGGTCTCCTGGCCACAGGCCTCATTCTTTGTCCCAAGAGTCCTCAACCCCTGTGACAACACCAGGACAACCAATGGCAGACATCTCTCCCTTCCCCTTCCAGGCCCTGAGCCCAGTCCTCTGGCCTCCCTCCTACCCTCGTGCCACCCACAGACCAGCCTCACCCTTCCAGACCTCTCCCCTTGGCAGCCCACAGACAGGCCAACAGAGCTCTGGGCCACACAGCCCCCCTGGCCTAGGGGAAGATATTCCCCAGTATCTGAGGATTCTGAGTGTGCAGCCCCTGGCCCCATCTCCCAGCAGGCTGACCAGCTTCCCAGCTGTCCCAAAGCTCCAGGCCAGCTGTCAGCCCACCTGCACTCAGCTGTGGGCGTGCAACCCCCAGGAGGACCTGCAGGGAACCAGACTACCTCTCTCCCCCACCCTCTGCCAGCCAGCAGGGGAGCCAGCTGTTCCCAGTGGCTGTGGGGCCCCCAGCCTCTCCCAGTCCCCTGCCTCCCTGTCTCCCAGCCCCAGCCCAATGCCAGCAGAGAACTGCTCCTGTGAGCCCCGTCCCCCAGAGCATACAGCTCTTCATGGGGCCAGACAGTCCTGACTCGGGGCTGGGTACGCAGATAGAAGTTACACCTCTGCTGAGTGCTGCACATCCAGCCAGGCCAGAGCAGGTACACAGAGGAGCATCGCCTCCCCAGTGGAGCCAGAAGCAGCCTGGGGCTTGGCCTTCAGTCCAAATAAACAGCTGTTGTCATAGCCAAGCTGTGTGGCCCAGCAGAACCGTTCCTTCCCACCACCCAGTCTTCAGGTAGGACCAAGAGAGTCTGGGCTGGGGGGCATCCCTCTCCTAAGCCTACCTCCAGCCATGCTCTGACCAGGCAGTGATCTGTGATGGGCTTGTCCAGCCATGGCCAGCTGCCCACTTGCCAGGAGGCAGAGGCAAGGTTGGCACAGGGAGGGATCACAAAGAAGCTGGGCAGCAGGAGCCCTGGCCTGGCTTCCCGTCCTTCTGCGGGCACTTGCCTCTTTGCAGAGCCCACGGTTAGTTGTCAGTGTTCCCCACCCCCACCCCCAGCCTCCTTTCCCACAAGCATGTGGCTCGCTCCTGCTTTCCGAAATGCCTGTTTGTCCCCTCCCCCAGCCCCCCACGCTGTGCACACATCTCCTCAGGAACATATGAAGCAGAGGAGGGGCTTGGCTGCGGCATTGACAGAGCTACCTCCCTCTGCATTTAGTGGGGGCCCAGCACTTACCTTCCCCTGAGGTCAGGATGTGGCCAGAGCCCCCTCTGGGGACAGACCCCTCTGCTCTTCCCTGCCTCAGTCCAGGCTGCCCACTTGGGGTTCTGTCCCAGGGTCAGTGGCTCACCTGCCAACTTCTCCATCACCGGCTCTGTTCCTCCCCAAGGACCTCCCCCCCATTTCTTTCAGCTAAGCCATTAATCTGGAGACAGAGATGGATTTGCTATTGATTCTTTAGCCACTTTTTTTTTTATTATTATTACATTTCACACTGTGTTGGTTCTCACTCTTCTCTTCCTCTGTATTTATCTCTTTAAATGTTGGAGCTACCAGAAGCCTGGTGCTATTCCGTGTCTCATTTCGGAGGAAGAAAGGGGGGGGCCTAGCTGCGGGTGAGGACCTGAGTTGTTAGTTTAGAAATAGAGCAACTGTGTGTACAACCCTCACAGAGGTCATGTTTGGCCTTTTTATGCCATTCCTGTTAAATTTCACAGTCTTGGTTCAGGAACTGTAAATAAATTTGTTAATAGCAAAGAGATGGGGCTGGAGTGTGGTGTGTTGGGCCTTCATCTGCCCCCCAGTGACCCAAGGCAGGACCGAGGGCCCAGCTGACAGACAGAACAACCGACTGGCAGGACAAGAGCCTCCTGCAAGTGGGAGAGCATGTGTGAGTGCCACCACCCTCCGGAGGCCTAGCCCCCGAAAGCTGAGAGCAGGTGGGGCTGTGTCCATCCAGTCTGCTCAGGTCACTCAGGCTCTACTGTCCTCTGAGTGGTTGCTGCAGAGGGCACACTCACCGCCCTCTCCCAAGAAAACTTTGCTCTGACCAGGACACCACTAAGGGCCCTGTCCCATTTCACCTTCCCCTGGGTTCAGACAGTGGCTTTCTTCTGGACTGCTGTGACACAGGGAGATGCGTCATCTCCCGGTGCCTTTCCCATGACACCGCCTCTGTGGATGAGAAGTCCCTCCCACCCCTTTCTCAGACCTCATATCCTCGCTGAGAACGACAGACCAGGTTTTGACACCCTCCTCACCATCTGCCCAGGACTTCGCATCCAACTGTGTGGCCTTCTCCCATCTCAACAGTTGTGACCTTGGGTATCACATCTCAGCCAGGTCAAGCCCCGAAGCTGCTATAGCTCACCACAGTCATGACTTTTCTGGCCTCCAGGATATAAATTTAGAGTGGGCCCGGAACAGATGGGTGCTGCTCCACATACTGGGCCCCTTGACAAGGGGACTGAAAACCTCCTTTGCAGATGACCTGAACTCAGACTCAGCAGGTACTGCCTTATCTTGCTTTCAGTTCCTCTTCAGCATCTGACTCTCAGGAAGCAGTGTCCCTCCCTAAGGGACTTTGGGAAAGTCCCCTTACTATTATCAATCTTGGTTTCCTTATCTACGTCACAGGTTTGGATGAGATGGTTTCAAGGGTCCTTCCTTCCAATAATAAAATACTGTGACCTCCAACAAATCCCAGGTACCCCTCCCATCCTGCTGCCACCATAAACCAACCTACTTGGGAACTCATTCCTGGTCCAAGCCTGGCTCCCTCTTCCCACTGTCATCTCTCCTGGCATTCTCTGACTCCTCCCCCCTCTGCCACTCCAACCAGTCTCAGGTCCTCCCGTTCACTCTCCCTGCTGACCATCCTCCCCTTACACCCAACCTGCTTTGTTTTCATCTCTGCCGCTTCCTTCCCCCAAACCCCACTCATTCAGGCTGATCCACTTGTTTCTGACCAGTTCAGGCAGTCCAGGCCCTCCTGTGTCTTTGCTCTTGGTCCCTGACCTGGAATGCCCATTGGCAACAGGAAGAATAACCCCACTCTTCAGGTTTATATTTCATATTCTCTGTGAACCCTGCAGGGTAAGCTTTCAGGCCACAGGGGCCTGAGTTCAAACCCAGGTTCCTGCCTTTTTGTGACCTTTGGCAAACTCCTGAAACTTTTCTTAATCTGAAAAATGGAAGTAATAGTTGCTGTCTCATTAGGAAGTCACAAGAAGTAAATCAGCTATGTGAGATGCTGGCCTAGGCACATGTAAACACTCAACAGACTAACTTGTTACCACTACCACCCCATCCCCCACCTCTGCCTCCTGACTCACACACCTGTGATTCCTTCCGCCTTGACATTGCAATGGAGTTCATTTTCACTAATCTCCCACCTCATGACAGCTCTCTGACCCGCATCCCCATCTCCAGCATAAATTCATAGATGAAGTCACAAACAGGGTCCATGAGCCACTTCATACCTGGGCCCCCCATTTTCTGATGGTTGGTTCCCCAGCACTCTGGAAAGATCCCTTGTTTGGGGGAGGAGGGGCAGATGGGTATGTGCTGCACCCCACCCCCAGCATGTCAGGCCCTTGGGGGCATGACTACGTTTGTGAATTATGAACTCTCAAAGGATGGGTGACGCAGGATTCTGGCACCCTAGATGCCTCGAGGTGAGGACATAGAATTTCCAAGGTTAAAGAAGGTGGTCTCTTGGACAACAAAGAGGAAGGAGCATGAGGCTCCCCTCAGAGGAATATTGGGATGTCAAGTGCAGTCCTCTCCTGGTGGAAAGGACAGACACTGGGCTGAGATCCGGGTGGAAGCAGAATGAACTTCCTGTCCCAATGCTGTGGGCATTTCCTCTGCTCCCCACCCCTCAACATTATGTCACCAAGTATAGTCTTCCCATGTGCTGGATAGAGAGGGCCCCAAGTCCCCCAAGCCATAAAGGAGTCCCTTGGGTCCTAGACAAAGGCCAGGAAGCTGACTTTCTCCTCAGCACTTTAAGGTCTACATGGATAGTGAGAGCTGAGGATGAGCATTCCCCTTCTGTGCACCAGGCACTGCTCTGAGCACTCAAGGCTCATCTGCTCACTTAGCCCCAGCAGCACTGAGAGAGAGGGCTTTTCTAGCCTCCATTTTACAGATGAGGAAATTGAGGCTCAGAGAGGTTATGGGGCTTGATCAAGGTCAGAGAACCATCAACTGGGATTGGGACCTCAACTGGTTGCCTGGAGCCCTGAGGCCTGCTCTTACCCACCACTCCACTTTGCCCCCGTGCCTGATATGATCTCTGCTGCAGGCCTCAAGGACTGGGCATGGGCCTGGATATCCTCCATTATCAGGAATCATCGCCCATCGCTCTGCCCCAGGACCGGGGCAGCTGACACCCCTCACTTATCTAACTGCTGGGACTAGGTCTTGGCCCTACAGCGCCCAGCTTGGCCCCTGTGCAGGAAAACAGGAGGGAAGAACTAGCTGCAGGGCAGGAAAAACTGCAGGGAAAAACTTCCTGGTGGTGGGGGCTCCTGTGGGAGGGCTGGGGACCAGAGCCTAACAGCTCCATCAGAAAGGGTGACCTGAAAGTGGCATCAATTCAGCAGGAATTGTGGCCACCAGCCTCTGATTTCTAGCATACCCAGGCCTCCTCTTGGGGGAGCCATGTAATGGGCAGAAGGGACCAAAGGAAACTGCCAACAAAGTGGGGTTGGGTAGGATTTCCCCAGGGTCCCTGGTTTGAGGAAAGGCTGACTCCACAGCCCTCAACCTCAGGTGGAAAGGTGAGTGAGGGAACTGAAGCAGGCTTCCTGCTTAGGAGAGGCATGAAGCTTGTAGCAGTTAATATGGAAGACAAGATGGGGGAGATGGGGCATCGTGCTGGGGAGTGGGGAGTGGTCAAGAGAAAGTCAAGATGCTCAGCTAGGCCTGCTCAGAACTAGGGAACCCAGTAAGAGAAGGAACTGCTGGGGGCTAAGGGGCCTCCACTAGAGCTGGCCCCGAATGTCACCAAAGAGAAGTCATTCTGGGGTCCAGGAAGGTCTTCCCAACAGGAAACTCAAGAAACCAGGGCCACAGAAGTGGTAGGAAAGTGCCTCGGCCTTGGAGGCCCAATTCACAGATGGGGCTCGCTGTGTGGTCTTGGGCGCGTTGTGAGAGGAGTTCCAGGCTCTCGCAGGCCCAGGACCCTCCATTGTGAAGGCGCAGCAGATCAGGGTTCACTAAAGTGGTCCTGGAACATGGCACGGATGGGGCAGGACAGGCTGCCCCTAGTGGTGTGGGGTGAGCTGCGGAGCGAGGAATGGGATAGATGGACCAGTCCCCCTGTAGGTCCCAGACAGAAGGCAGAGGTGGGGATAGGGGTGGCCAGGGGACCCTGGATTATGGGATGCGCCTCTCACTGATCAGCTACGTGACTTTTAAGAGGCTTGCATGGCCTCTTGGAGCATCAGTTTCCCCATTTGTAAAATGAAAAGCACAATACTCTCTTCCGGGTAGTTACAGGTTTCCGGGGACTATCACATAGTATAGGTCCTCATCCCCGGGCATCCCCTCACCCCTAAACCCTGGAAGAGGTTTTCAAGATGTCTCCAGAGTGAAGAAATTATTAGCTCAGCCTTGCTCAACATCTGGGGCTGGAGTGGCAGGTGGCTGGAGAGGGGGAGTCACCCGTTTCCAGCATTGATGTCAGTGCCTCCTGGGAAATTGCCTTCTCACCTCTCCTGGGCCTAAAATAGAGCTGGGGGGTGGGGGGACTATCACGAGCTAGAGGCAGCTCCTCCATCCCCGGTGGAGGCTCTGGGTCCCCTGGGGAAGCAGAGGACCCAAGAAGGGGTTCCCTGTCTCCACTGCTTGTTCTCAGTGACCTGTGGTCTCCCAGGGTGGGTTCAAAGGAGGCTCTGGCTTTGGGCACAGGGTCAGGGTGGGGCCTCACCAGCGATGCCCATGCCCTACCTACCACTCCCCCACCCCATCTCAGGTCTCAGGCTCCTGGGATTCTTAGCAGAGGTCAGAGATCCTCACCCCCGCCTGGGGACCCATGGTGCCCAGAAGCCAAGGAACCGGGCTGGAGGGGCCCAGCTTGGGGGTAGGTTGGGCGGTCAGGTGCTTTGCAGAGGGGGAAGCTGAGGGGCTGCACAGGTATCTTCTGCTCCCCAACGATTTGGGCTGACAAGGGAGGGGTAGAAATGGGGCAGGCAGATCGCATGTAAGTGACCTGGCTAGTGTATACGATGTTTAGAGGCAAGGGTTGGGGTGCTCTGTGTGAAGGACGCAGGAGCCCAAGGACCCCTCCTGGAAGCTCTGGTGACTGCAAATCCTGAAGTCCTCCCGGAGGCAGGGGCATCTGCGGCGCAGAGAAGCTGGTTGCAGGATGGAAAGGGATTGGGACCAAGGGTGCGGGAGGACTCCGCGGGGACCTGCCCGCGCGATGGGCGGCGAAGGGTCCCAGCGCCGCTCCGCGAGCCGTTAGCCAGAGGAGCCTGTGCCCTTCGTCGCGTCCCTGGCCCCCAGGCTCTCCCCTGCCCAAACCTTCGGTCTGGCTCCGGGGAAGCACCCTCCCCGGGTGTGAAGCGCAAGGGGCGGACCTGGGCGGGGCCGCCACGCCCCCGCACCGCGGTCGCACGGGTCCCCAGAGCGGGGCGTCCCCGTGCATCCTGCCTCCCCCCATCACACCTGCCAGGCTTCGGAGCTCCCCAAACGAGGGGTGGCCGAGGAGTGGGGGGTCTCCCGACAGGGACCGGGTGCGCCCCGCTGTGCACCTGCCGGGGGGGGGGGCCCGAGGGGCTGCAGGAAGTCCGGCCCCGGGGCGGCGCCTCTTTTGTCCTCGGTCTCGGCGGCCCGGGCCCTGCCCGACTCGGGGTGGGGGGAGCCCCGGGAGGGGGGGCGGGGGCGGGCCCTCGGCTCACGTGCTCGCCGCTCGGCTCTTAACCCGGCCGCCGCCGCGCCGGTGGCCGCGGCCGGAGCGCGCTGAGCCGGGCGCCCCCCGCCCCCCACGCCCCCGCCCGCCGCGCCGCCGCCCGCGCCCCGCGCCGTCCCGCCTCCGCCCGCGCCGCCCGCGCCGCCGCAGCCCCCGGACCCGCAGGATTATGCACGAGCCATGAGGCGGCTGCGGCGCTGGGCGATCGCGGCGCTGCTGCTGCTGCTGCGGCCGCCGCCGCTGCTCCCCGCGCCGGGTGAGTGGCCCCCGCCGCGGCCGCATTTTCCCGCAGGGCCCCGGGGCGCGGCGGGTGGGGGCTGGGAAGAGGGACGGTGCGGACACCCACCTGTCCCCATCCGCCGGCCGGCGGAGTCTGCAGGTCGCTGCAGGTTTGGGGGGTGGGGGGGAGCAGTCGTGACGGGCAGGAGTGAATGAAGCTCCCGGCCCGCTCCCCGTCCCGTCGGATTCTCCCCTCTTCAGGGCGGCATAGCCTCTCCCCTAGACCCCCAGGGCTCCAAGGGTCTCTCCAGAGTGGGTGCGGGGCACCCCATTCCCAAGCCCCTTGCCCCATGGTGGGCATCCACCTGCAGCTATGGCCTTGTCTCCCCAGGTCTTGGAACCCCGGGTCCTGCTGGTGCTCTGCGTTGGAGGGTCTCACCCCAGTTGTGGGGCCCCGAAACCCCTGAGGTGACAGAGCCCAGCCGTCTGGTGGGGGAGAGCTCCGGGGGCGAGGTCCGAAAGCAGCAGTTGGACACCAGGGTCCGCCAGGAGTCGCCGGGTGGCCTGGTGAGTGGGGCTGGGTGGGGAGGCCAGGGGGCTGGAGCAGGCCTTAGAGCCCAAGGGAGGCCAGGGGCAATCAAGGTGTGGGTGCCTCCCAGGCACTTGGCTCCTGCTGCTTCCCTTTTTGTGCAATGGGGTACCGAATGGGCACAGGAGCTCACTAGTGAGAGCACCCACCTGCCGGGGTCCAGGCCCCCTCCACCATGGGGGGGGGGGCGGTTCTCCTGCTCTCAGCAGACCCAAAAGCCCAGGGCTCAGTACAACCTTGGTCAGCCTTCTGCCAGCCCCACTCCTCCCCTGCCGAGGCAAGTGGTTCTACTCCAGCCCGGCTTGGGTAGGGGACTATACCCGATCCCGGCAGGGCAATACCCAAGCTGGGCAGGGAAAAGCAGCTAAGAGCCCAGTCAGGGATTAAGAGTTCCTGGGTTCTCACCGCAGCCACCCTTACTGGGCTTTTTTAGAACAGCTTAGTGCTTTGCTCCTGCCTCAGTTTTCCCCCTGTGCACTGTTGGCTTGTTGTTCTCCTTCCTGTTCTCGTTGAGGGTGGGGCCATGGAAAAAGGTTCCAGGCCCCAAGCTCACCCACAAGTGCCACCCACCCCTGTCCCTTTCAGCTGCCAGGCCCTTTCTGCCTCCCAGAGGAAGGTTAGGAATGAAGGAGATTAATTGCAATTAATAATTAATTAATATCATGTGAATAATAATCACCCAGATGGAATATTCATTCAGCACATCTCAGCTCTCCAGGAGCTCAAAGCTGAAAGTTAGCCAGGCCAATGGGGCCGGTGGAGGGTGCGATGGCAAAGGCCTGGCAGAAATAGGTATAGAGGGGAGACTCAGAGGAGGCTGCAACAGAGGTCTGGGAAGTTTGGACAGCTGGGAGTGGTGGGAGGTAAATTGGGCTGGGTAGAGGGAGGAAGGAGGGAAACGGAGGCTAACATTGCAGACATCTGTCAGACTGGCATCTGGCCCTGCCTAATGTACTTAGTTAAAAGCCCTTAAGGGGGGTGGAGGGGGCTGTGGGGGTGCTGGGGGTGGGGGGGCACTCGGGAAATGGAATGGAGCAGGAAGGCAGCATGCATAATAGATGGACCATCACTCAGGGTAGTGCGGAGGGGGGAGGGGTGGTTAATGGTCCTGAGCAGGCAGGCCTGGGTGGGGTGGGGGTGGGGGCAACAGTAGGGGGGTGGGAGGTGTGGGTTGGAAGGGAAAGGAGTGGAAGCTGCCTTCGGTACCTGCCCAGGCTCCTTGGGAAGGCTCCTTGGAGGTGGTAGGTGGGCCGTAAGGATGTCCCCAGGGCCAGAGCTGTATGTGGCCCTTAGAATGGCTTTCTTCCCTGGCATCCCCCCCCCCCAACATTTGTGAACTGTGCATCCCAGAGCTGTGTTGTCTGGGAGTTGATTGCTCAGCCTAACTATCAGGGCTCCTGGCTGGTGCTTTAGGGGATGTCCAGATAGGAGGATGGGTGATGCTATGGGTGGGGTCAGAGGACAAGGGGAGAGAAAAGCATAGGGCCAGGTAGGGAGGAAGAGTGGATGCTCCTTCAGCTAGTCCTTCCTGAAGTGGGGCGTTCTTGCTATGCTGGTGTCTGACAGTATGGAGAGAGCAGGACGGGAGCAGTAGGACTGGATGGGCTGAGTGTGCAGAGGTGGAAGGAGCCTCTTTGGGTGTCATTCTGTTGGGTGAGTGGGTGGCATGTATGCATGTGTGATGCGTGTGAGTGACCCAGTCTGAATATGCCCAAGGGAGTGTCTGAGGAGGTGGGAGTAGAGGGTTCTGTGGCTCAATTAGGCAGTGGTCACCTCCAGTGTGTGGAGTAGGGAGTCTCTCTGGGCTTGAACCTTCCCAGAAACCTTACCCCAGGAGACTTCCCTATAGCCCTGCCTTATCTGTACATCAGTGTCCCCTTAGGTGGAATTCTCACAACCCCTGTAAGGCAGGTAATTTTTGTCTGTCCATTTTGCAGATAAGCAAACTGTGACTCAGAGAGGTTAAGTAACTTGCTCAAAGTCAATCAGATCTTAAACAGTAATTTTCACCAAGACCGGGTACTTCACTGCACCATTCTGCCCCTGGGGACTCTGGATTTCGGCATAGGGGGCGTATCCCCAGTCCCACTAGCACAAGGTGGAAGGTCAAGGGAGACAAAAAGACATGTCCAGAATATTTCCCCCTGACCGGAGGAAGATGTTGCAACTCTCCACCTCCCACCTGGCCTTGGAACCTTTAGGCTGATGGTGGAGACAGTACAGCACTGAGCCCAAGTGTCCCAACAGAAAGTACCCCCACCCCAGTGCTGTTGAGCTTTGTCTGAAGTTATTGCACTGGTTTGAGACCTCAGGCCCAGCATGGTGCTGGGTCAGCAGGATGTCTATCTGCTATGGCTCACAGGGCAAGTCTGGAGGCACATGCTGGCTGGCAGGGCCAGGTTAGTAGGCCTAGGGGGCTAACCTGCTCTGTTTTGGGGCTGGTCACAGCACCTTTCTGAGCCAATCCTATAATAAGAATAATATTAATCTCAGCCCCACCTGCTACCTGCTGGCAGTGACACGAAAGGGCTTTGTGTGCGAGGCCTCCTGGCTTTTGTAATGGGGCAAAGGGGAAAGGGAAGGTGGCCAGGAAGGAATTAGAAGCTAGAGAAATTAGAATTCACTGGGCCCTTACTGGGGCAGGCACTGTTCTGCCTTTATGTGTATTAATTTATTTCATCCTCATCACAGCCCCAGGTGGTAGGGCTGTTGTCATTCCCATTTCACAGATGGGGTAACAGGCACAGAGAGGTGAAGTAGCTACCCAGGTCACACAGCACTTAAGTAGAGGAATCAGGATTGATACCGAGAACAACAGTCTTAACCATGTGCTCTCTGCCTCTCTCTCTCTCAGATGTAGCAAAGAGGACACTTTGTCCTCTTTGCCACTGCTCTCAATACCTCGCTTCTGTCCAGTTTGGAAGCAGGCTGAACCCAAGGCCCAGAGGAGTGGGGGAGTTTCTGGAAGTGCAGAAACCTGTGGTCACAGGGAGCCTGCAGCTGAGGGATGAGGCAGGAGGACAACTAGGGCTGCAGCGTACAGCTGCGCTGGTTGTTCACTGCACAAGGCTGCCTGGGCAAGTGGCTGAGTGAAATCAGGGGGCTCATGGAGCTGCATGCCTTCTGAGGGGATTCTTTTTCTAATCCATACAAAGCTGCTGTGTGGGTTGTGCCTGCCCTTGGGTAACCCAACTCCTTCAGAACCAAGGAGAGGGTGAAATGTAAGAGAACAGGGCGGGGTGGGTGTAGGGTCCCAGGTCCAGGAGACAGACCTTCATCTGAGCCAGCTGGGGGAGGGGACCTCAGTCACTGGGCACGTACTGGAGTTGCCACCCTGGAAGCCGTCAGTTGGAGATGTGCTACAGAGTTTTTATTTTCTTCCTACAGAAGGTCGGGGGACACTGGGGGACACTCAGGCCTCAGTCCCGAGCCTTTGCAAGATGGTAATCAGGGGCAGGGAGCCACAGGGTCTGTGTCTGGAGCCCTAGTATCCCACTGTGGTCTCTGCAGCCAAGGTCAGTGCTGTCCTGGGATCGGAGGCAGGAGGGGATCCTGGGAGAGGGGCTAGTGGCTGGAAGCCAGGGCTAGGGCTCGTGCAGGGCTCAGCCTGCTCCAGTGAGGGCCTGACATGAGGCTGGGCAGAGGGAGCGTTCATGCAGGAGGCTAAACTGCCTGAAAGGCTGCACATGTGGCTTTGGTGTGGGGCAGCCTTAGTGAGTCCCAGCTCCACTGCTCCTGACTGAGTGACCTGGGCAGGCTGCAGATGCCTTCTAAATCCCACCTTTCTCATCCATGAAGTGGAAACACTAGTCATCTCCACCTCACTCCAGCTGCTGCAAGGACCAGAGGAGATGATGTACAGGTGTCCTGCCTAGGATCCAGCAAGAGCAGATGCTCATCATCTGGGAGGCCTGCCCTCCCTCCTGATGTCAGGGTCAGGTGCTGGTATGAGGGCTGGGTGTCAGAAACAGGAGCCAGGGCATTTTGGGGTTACTTGTTAGGCTCCATTTGGGGTTTCAAGGGGGAGCAGCATGGGTAGGAGGAGTCTTGAGGACTCTTTAGCCAGACTCTGGCCTGTTGGCTTGACCTCCCTAAGCACCCCTGCTGGCTGCCTAAAGGGACCCAGCTGTCCAGGGTCTGTCCTCCTAGGGACTAATGACCCTGTAAGGAAGTGACTCCGTCCTCAACTATTTAGGTCAGATTCCATTATCAGAAATTCGTCCAAATGTTCTCACTATCTGGGACTCCCATTGTCCTGCTGTTAGGTGGAGCCTCATCGAATCTTGGACACAGGGGAGTCAGCTGCTGGGGGGAAGGGATTCCTCTCTGGTGGGCCCCCCCTTCCGCCTCCTCCCCATCTGCCACAACCCAGCCCATGAGATTGATCTAGCTCCTTAAACCCCTGTCCTGCTGGACCATTTACATTTCCTTCTTCATTTATTATTATTATTGCTAATCCTTGTGATAATACCACATTAAAAGGGGCTTTCATTTAATTCACCGATGGGGAAACTGAGGCTCAGAGAGGTTAAGCAGCTGACTCAGGCCTTCTGTTGCCTTTTCATTCAACATGAGTATTGAGCCCTGGGAGGGAAGAAGGTGGGAGTAGCCATGCTCCAGGGGACTAACGGTCATACATGTGAAAAGCTGAATCAGGATGTCAAGAACTGCGTGTGTAAGGTCCAGGAGTAGAGAGAGGGCAAAGCCTCTGTGGGCTGGTGGGTGCAGGCAAGGTTTTGCAGACGAGGGTGAGGAGTAGAAGGTCGTGGGAAGAAATTGAGGTTTGGAAGGAAGAACTTGGGGAACAGTGCTTAGATGTTCAAATTTTCTAGGGTGTTTGGAAACCCCAAAGATTTTCAGTTTTCCCAAGACTGATTCTGTGGGTCTGGGATGGAGGCCTCGCCTCTGTATTTGTGATTCTGGGACTTCAGCAAGATCTTTGCCTCCTTCCCTCTGCACCCTGCATTAGGTCAGGTCTGACACAACGTGCAAGCAGGTGCCTGGGGAGTGGACAGGCCAGCAACAGGGAAGCCTCGAGACAGCATGGTCACCCCACTCCGGTGGCCACAGCTTCCACGATAGACAGAAGCTCTAGCTCAAGAGTGAGACTTGACCCCATACCTCCCCAGTGTGGCCCTGGGCCAGTCACCTCTAAGTGTCTCTCCCTGAGCCTCCTCAGCCTGGCATTTGTAAAATGAGCACCAGACATCCTGGGCGGGTTGAGATCAAATGAGCTGGAGCATGAGAGAGCCGGATAGCCAGGGAGCAAGAGGCAAGAACAGGGCACAGGGTCAAGGTCTGGCTGGCCAGTCAGTCACCAGCTGCTCTGAGCTGGGTGCAGAGGAGGGCAGGTGACAGGGGCCAGAAGGGGCTCCCTGAGGTATAATGGGAGAGGTCAGGGGCAGGTCAGGGACATGAGACAGACCAGGCAAGGAACAGTTTGTCTTTGAGCCTAAAGCTTGGCTGAGGGGGTGTGGTTTTAGGGTGCCCCCTCCCCGGGTGTCTGGAATGCAGAGGTCCTAGGGACTGAGGTGGGTTTGCTTGATCTTTCTCATCTTTTGAACAGGGGGTGTTCCCTCATGCTCCCCCAAATCAGGCCGGGCAAACTGACCCAGCTGTCTGGTCTCCTTCCCCTTCATCTCACCCACCGCCTTTGGCGGGTGCAGGAAGTGATGAGGATAAAGAGGACCTGGTGTCTCCTCCCTTATCGGTTTGGGCTTTCCACCCAGTGGGGCAGCTTTCTCTGCTCAGAGAGGGGAGAAGCCAAGTGGGTTGTCTCACTGACTTCCTGAGTGAGGAAGATTCTGCGAGTGCCAGGGCCAACTTTGCCACAATCCTCCTGGCCCAAGCCGACCCCCACTGCACAAGCCAACCTCACAGCCTTGTGCCTGGGCTCATCTTACCACTTTCAGTGGGATAATCTGAGGCTCAGAGAGGTTGCTGGATCATCCCTGAGGCTGCACAGCCCAGAAAAGTGGAATCAAGGCAAGGGGCCTGGACAGGCTGCTTCTTTGAGTGGCCAATGTGGGGATGGGGACAGGGGATTAACAATGGGGGCAGGAAGAACAAGGTGGGTCAGACCTGGGGACAGGGGAGTGCAGAGGTGGTCTAGGCAGGGATGAGTGGGGAAAGCAGAGATAGTCCAAGCCCAGGAGGGGAGATAGAGGGCAGCTGGTCCAGGCCAAGGGTGGAGTGAGTGTAGAGCTAGTCCAGGCCATTGGGAGGAGGAGGGAAGCTGTGACTCCTTGTTCTTGACTTTTCATTTCAAATCTGATTGATGTTCTTGGGGTTCAGAACAGAGCTTGGAGCCTCAGTCAGCTTAGAATGGGGTGAGTCAGTGTCCCTAGGGCTCAGAGGGCTGCCTACCCAGGCTCTTGCCTCACCCCCTCTCCCAGAGCCTCTCACGGACACTGGGTCATTTTAAATCTTACTTTACCTTTGGTGAGAAGGCCCTAGGCTTGAGTCCCATCTCCACCGTTTCTTAGTTGGTTGACTTTTTGCAAGTTAGTGATCCTCTCTGTGCCTCAGTTTCCCCATCTGTAGATGAGAACAACCATAGCATCGATCCCATTGGGCTGTTGTGAAGATCAAATATGATAATATTGTAAAGCATTGAGAACAGTGCTGGGCACACGGTAACCGCTCAGGAAAGAGTAGAAATCCATGTGGGTGATGAAGCCAGTCAGCACCAGGCTATGATTTAGTGACCTTGGGGCTCCCTTCCATCCCGCAACCTGCAACCTGCTCCCTATCAAAGAAAGGCCAAACAAATTCCTCACATCTGCACGACCTAGTAGTGGGACCCTCACCTGGGGGCCTGCATTTTCATCTTCTCAAATGGACAGGGTGGGAAGAAGGCTCCAACCCCTCTCAGGCCTCTTCCGTACTTCCTGATCTTTTTAGGACCTACACCTTGGAGTGGGGACATGGGAGACAAGGAGGCCAAGTCCCCCTCAACCCAAACTCTCCTGCCCTTTCTTGTCTGGGGGTGTCTTTCCCTGGGGGCACACCCGCTTCAGGTCTGGAGTCTCCACCCCCCACAATATCTGGATGCCTAAGTTGGGCGGAGTGGCCATCTTGCTCAGGCCTAGTGCATTGCCATGGCAACCCGGAGCCTCCCATCCCCACTGCAAAGTCCCCTCTGAAAAATTTATCAGGAAAACTTCCGTGTTTAAAAATTAACCATGGGATTGAAATATTAAAGATGAGATGAGCTGCTTTGGGCAAGGCAGAGGGCAATGGACTTGGGAGTAGGGGAGCCAAGTTCTTTCTTACTGAAAGGATGGCATGTGCCCATCCCCCCAGCTGCTAGGGGCCCGCGATCAATTCTAACCACTTCACCCATCTGCAGAGTTGAGGCCTCCTCCTTAAATTGAGGCTGGGGTCAGGGTAGCGGGGACAGAAAGGGAGGCACTGCTTCAGGGGGTTTCTGGGGCCACACTGCACCCCATCTTCTGTTTTCCCCTTTCCCATAATACTTCTGAGGGCCTCCCTTTAGTCCACCCGAGGATGAGACAACCCTGCCAACAGCAGGGAGGGCCTGGCCTAGGCATTGGGCAGGCCGAGACGCCTCTCCGTATCCCTGCTGCTCCTAGAGACTGTCCGCAGAGAGGTGGTGTGGCCCCTGCTCCCTTTGCTGACCCAGTGGGCAGGGTGGATGGTGCCCAGGGATGTGCACTTCTGCCCCCCACCCCCTGGAAAGGAACAGAGTCTTGCAAAGATGAATTTTCGCAAAGCATCTTCCCCCCAGATCAATGATCCTCACATGGGGTCTCCCTGATTTCCCAGTTCCCATCTTCAGGCCTCCCCCCACTGACTCCCTCCCTGCCCTTTCCTTGCTTCCAGCCTGTCCACCTGGCCCAGGTGAGTTTCGTCATCCCAGCCTTCAACTCCAACTTCACCCTGGACCTGGAGCTGAACCAGTGAGTGGGGCCGTGAGCCTGGGAGGAAGGGCTGCAGGCGGGTGAGCGAGGCATGTCATGGACTCAACTGGCTGGAGGGGGAAACTAGGCTGGGACGGGGGACCTGGATTTGAGCCAAGGCAGGACCCAAGCCTGACTCAGCTCCACCAATGACCCCTTCTTCCTCTCGTTCACTCTCTTCCAGTCACCTCCTCTCCTCACAATATGTGGAGCGCCATTTCAGCCGGGAGGGGACGACCCAGCACAGCACCGTGAGTGCCACAGGAAAGGGGACAGGGGAGGGGGAATGACGGGACAGGTGGCCATTGGAGATGGAGTGTAGGAGTGTAGGTATATTTTACACTCAGGATGCTCCGTCTCCCCACCTTGGAGGCTTTGAGGGTTGAGGTTGGGGTGGCTTCTCGAATGGTGTGTGGAGCCCTGAGCTCCCCTCCCCTGGATTTAGAAGCCTGACCCTGGCTGACCTCTGTGCCCAGCATGGAGGCATTCAAGCACCCGCACTGCTCCACGCACAGACGTTCTTGGGGAAAATGCCGTCTTGCTCAGCATCAAGGCTCTGGGGATTCCTGGCTGCCTGGGACACCAAGGTCCCAGCCCTGGAGGCTCAGGGACGCAGCAAAGATGAATGACTGGCTATAAATAGCCTCCTCCCCCACCCCAGCCTGTTCAGGAACTGGAGCACAAGTAATTCTACAGGAAGCAGGGCACGGGGTGCTGGTCCCCTCTGACCTGGGCCAGGAGGACACATGCTCCTCACAGTTTCTCGGCCGCAGACCAAGTGTGCAGGGCAGGGGCGGTCCACGGAGGCCGTGGCACCTGGGATACACTGTGTGTGAAGTCGTGTGTACATGTTGGGAGCGAATCCATGGCGTCCAGCCGATTAAGTGAGCCAGTGCATGGTACGTCTCAGAATAGTGCGTGGCACACAGCAGGTGCTAACGCATGCTAGCTGTCCTTCTCAGAGGAGTCTGCGATCCCTGTACCAGCCTCCATGGATGGTTAAGGACCGCCGATGCAGTCCAGTGTCCTCATTTCCGAGGTGAGGTAGAGGCCAGAGAGGGCCAGGAGCTTGCCCAGGGTGAAGCAGCAGATTAGGAGCTCGAGCCAGGCTGCAGATCTCCAGGTGTGCCCAGGACTGCAGCCAGCTGCAGGCACAGGGCAGCTTCCGCAGCCCTCAACCGTGGTGCCAGGGTGAGGGGCATGTCCACTTACCTTCTGCTCTTCCTCCAGGGGGCTGGAGACCACTGCTACTACCAGGGGAAGCTCCGAGGGAACCCCCTCTCTTTTGCCGCCCTCTCCACCTGCCAGGGGCTGCAGTGAGTATGGGGAGGAGCAGCGGGGCTGGGGAAAGCCTCCAGCCCCTGGCCTGGGAACAGTGGGGGAGCTGTGTCTCTCTCTGCAGTGGGGTCTTCTCTGATGGGAACTTCACCTACATCATGGAGCCCCGAGAGATGGCTGGGCCTCAGGAAGCCCCCCAGGTGAGCCTTCATGGCCCCCTCTGATAGCCCTGCTCATCCTCATGGCTGCTCCCTCCTCCTCCTCCCTTGGTAACCGCAGCCTCACTGCCCTCCTCAGTGACCCCAGCTCTGGTTCCCTCCGCCTGTGCCCCCAGCTCCAATGTCCCCTGTCCCCCAGGTAACCTCTCATGGGGCTCCAGTGTCCTTTGCCCCTATCTCTCAGGGCGCCCCCAGGTCTTGACCCCGGAATCTGAGCATCTGGGAGATCAGATCCGACATGGGAGCTCTGGCCAGTTCTGGGTCACCCTGGGGTGGGTGGGGGGAAGGGCTGGTGCTGTCCCCCACCCCAGCTAGGCTCAGAACAGACATGGTCAGCTCCCAAGAACTAATGTCCCCTCATTGCAGGGACCCCTTCCCCACCTCATTTACCGGACCCCTCTCCTCCCAGCCCCCCTCGGATGTAGGGAACCAGGTAAGGGAGGGAAAGTGGGGCTGGGGAGGGGGCTGGCTGTGTCTCCCCTCACCTGCCCCTTTCCCCAGGCTGCCTGTTCGCTGCCCCTGCCCATTCTGCTCCTCTGAACCGGCCGAGGCTGAGAAGGAAAAGGCAGGTACGGGGCCCGCACAGACCTCGGGCTGCAGAGACCTCAGGCTGTGGTCCAGAGCAGGAGGACACCCTTATTCATGGCTGGGGCAAAGAAGGGCTGAGACTGATGTGGCTGGGGGCCAGGGAGCCATCTCTGGAAGGAAGTGCCCCCACCTCATTCCCTAATGCCAGTGTGTACACACACGCCCATGGTGGACTAACTAGAGCTGCCTGCCCCAGTGTCAAGGCTGGGGAACGATGGGACCCCTGCCAATGGGGGACTGGTATTGTCCCTGGCTGGAGTTCACCACCCCTGAGTCTGCCCATGGCTCGGCCACAATGCCAGGCATGGAGTGGACTGATTCCAAGTGCCCACCCACCCCCCAGGTCCGCCGGGGCCACCCTACAGTGCACAGTGAGACCAAGTATGTGGAGCTGATCGTGATCAATGACCACCAGCTGGTAAGTTCCTAGCCTGGGGCCGACTCTGGGAGGAGGGGCCACGGAAACAGCATCACCCTCCACCCACTCTTCTCCCAGTTTGAACAGATGCGACAGTCAGTGGTCCTCACCAGCAACTTTGCCAAGTCTGTGGTGAACCTGGCGGATGTGGTGAGCAGCCCTCCCTTCCCCTCCCTCTCCCTGCAAGACCCCCCCTGGCTGCACACATCCTTGGGGTGAGCTCTTGAGGGCACTGTCATCCACTGACACCCAATTCCTGGAAGCACAGATTGAAGCCCTCCTCCGGCCCTGTTCCCCCACACCCACTCCCACCCTCCAGCCTTCTCCCCATCTTCTCCCGTCTGGGCCCAGATGTACAAGGAGCAGCTCAATACCAGAATTGTGCTTGTTGCCATGGAAACGTGGGCAGATGGAGACAAGATCCAGGTACAGGATGACCTCCTGGAGACCCTGGCCCGGCTCATGGTCTACCGACGGGAGGGCCTACCTGAGCCTAGCGATGCCACCCACCTCTTCTCGTGAGTCCCCTGTCCCATTCATCCTGCCAGCCTCTGCTAGTGCCTGTGGTGCGTAAGGTTATTGCACACCTGCCCTGTCCCAGGTGCTCTTGCAGGGTCTGGGATTAGGCCTACCTTGCACCTGCCCCCAGCCATGCAACAGGCTGGGCATCCTCCCCTGCATCTTAAGCTGATGCCCCTCTTCCTTCTACCTTTGCCATTACCTCCCCTTTGTCCCCTCTTCCCCTTTCAAACTGCCCCAGTATCCCTTCCCGATAGGGGAGAAATCTGCTGAAAGTTCCTTGCAATTAGAGATGATCTAACAGGGACCTTTCATTTAGCTTATGGGCAGGCAAACCCAAAGAGGGTCACACAGGTTGACAGAAAGGGTAATACGTACTCAGAGAAAGGCTGTAGTGGGAGAGGCTCCCTGTCTCCCCCTCACAGTCCAGGGGAGCCTCTATGAGTGGGGCAGAGATTTTCCTGATAACCCTCTCTCTTCCAGGGGTAGGACTTTCCAGAGCACCAGCAGTGGGGCTGCCTACGTGGGGGGCATCTGCTCCCTGTCCAGGGGTGGGGGTGTGAACGAGGTGAGCACTGTGGGGGCACAGCTAGGGTGGGGGTGAGAGGGAATGGGACTACTAAAGGGCAAGAGCCCTGTGCCTTTTGGAGGGATGTAGACATCTTTGTGCTCCATCTTCCTCACCCCAAGTATGACAACATGGGGGCCATGGCGGTGACCCTGGCCCAGACGCTGGGTCAGAACCTGGGCATGATGTGGAATAAACACCGGAGCTCAGCAGGTATCAATGAAGACCCCATATGACCCCATAACCAGCCGAGACCCACACCCAGCAGTTCCAGAAGTGAAGAGGGTGTCTGTGGGAGGGGGGTGGTCATCTACGCTCCCTTATATCCACCCGGCTCACCTCTCAGGGGACTGCAAGTGTCCGGACAACTGGCTGGGCTGCATCATGGAGGATACTGGGTGAGCTCTTGGGGACAAATCAGGGGAGGGTTTTGGGCGATTAGAGTCCCACAGCAAGCATTGCTGCGGCAATATGGAGCCAGTGGCCTCAAGAGGTCCCGCTCTCAGGGCCACTCAGGATTCCAGGAAGCCCAGTTTTCTGCGGGACCTGGCACAAGGAGACCCAGCGCTCCCTGCCCAACACCCTAACTGACCAGACTGTAGTGTCCACTGTCCCCACTGGGCGGCGCCAAAACCTCGTTCGGAAGCACCTTCCCTCTTTGTGGCTTCAACCTCTGACTCTAGGAGTCCAGGGGTTGCGGGGAAGGGACCGGAGCGACGGCCCCCCACCGCCCCGCTACCTCTCGATGGGCGGGCGGGAGGATTCTTGTGCAGTCTCCAGGCGCATAGAGCCTCAGTCTCCTCGAGACAGTGGCGGGGTCCCTGGTGCAGCCCATCCCAATCTGGAGAAGGGGCGAGAGAGGGGTGTGGCTGGAGGGGGGACCCGGGCCCGGGCCCAGCGGCGCTGTCCTTGGCCCTCCCCAGGTTCTACCTGCCCCGCAAGTTCTCGCGCTGCAGCATCGACGAATACAACCAGTTTCTGCAGGAAGGCGGCGGGAGCTGCCTCTTCAACAAGCCCCTCAAGGTACCACAGCCCCCGGGCGTGGAGCTTGGGAGCGGGGCGGGGGTCCGGCCCGGGCCAGACTCCCGACACCCCTTCCCGGGTCCAGCTCCTGGACCCCCCTGAGTGCGGAAACGGCTTCGTGGAGGCGGGGGAGGAGTGCGACTGCGGCTCCGTGCAGGTGAGCGACCAGTGCCGAGGGAGGGACGGGAGGCGGCGCGGGGAGGGGGGCGCGGGCTCTCCCTCCCGCCTCCCTCCCCTTCTCCCCGCGTCCCCCAGGAGTGCAGCCGCGCGGGCGGGAGCTGTTGCAAGAAGTGCACCCTGACTCATGACGCCATGTGCAGCGACGGGCTCTGCTGTCGCCGTTGCAAGGTGAGGGGGACCCGCCGCGGGGGCGGGAAGGAGGGACCAGGAGGGACCCAGCTGCAGGAGAGCGGATAAGGGGCGGGATTTGGGGAGGAGGAGCCGCTGGGGGCGGAGCCAACGTGGAAGGCGGGGCTTGTGACGTGAGAGCGCCAATGGGGAAGGAGGGCGGAGCAGGGCAGCCCCGAGAAGCGAGGTGGGCGGAGCGGAACCCCCAGAGCCGCGAGGGGAAGGGAGCGCACGCCCGGGGGCGGGGCCCTCTGGGGCGGGGCTGTGTTTGTGGGCGGGGCCATGTGGAAGGCGGGGCTGTGTTTGTGGGCGGGGCCGTCTGGTGGGCGGGGCCTTGCGGTCCCTGCCTGGCTCCTGAAGCGCATCCCTTCCTCAGTACGAAGCGCGCGGTGTGTCCTGCCGGGAGGCGGTGAACGAGTGCGACATCGCGGAGACCTGCACCGGGGACTCGAGCCAGGTCTGCCCCAGCCCGGCCGCCCTGCGGAGCCCGGGGCGAAGCAACCCCTACATTTATTTATCCTTCAGGCTATGTCTTGCGACAGGTGCTCTCCATGCCCCTCCGCTCCGCTGAGACAGGGCTTGTTCATGCCCCTGGCTTTGCTCCTTCAATCATTAGCCCGTATTGATAGTCTGGCTGATTTTGCTGGTACCTGGCGTAGTGCCTGGTGTGTGCTAGGGGTCAGAGTGGATGATGATATCAGGTAACATCTCTTAAACCCTTGTTAGGTGCTAAGCGTTTAGTTCTCCCAGTTCTGGGAAGCAGGTGAGGGAAACAGGGTAACTGGGAAGGAGGCGGGACCAGGAGGAACCCAGCTGCTGACAGGACTTGCCAACCTATGTGGTCTGAGTTCCAGTTTAGGTCTCCTGTCTTTGACATGGAAGGGCCCTGAACTTGAGCCCCCACATGGGGGGCATTTGGCACCCCTTTGTTCTTCCCTGGGACAACCTCAGCTCTCAGTCCCGGGCAGTTCTGCTTAGTCCAGCCCCTCTCTCCACAGTGTCCCCCTAACCTTCACAAGCTGGATGGTTACTACTGTGATCATGAACAGGTATGATGGGGTGGGGGCTCCTCCCTCTCAGGGCTTCTGGCTCAGTAGTCTGTTGTCTTCACTCTGACTACTCAGTGTGTCAGTCCCTTGTCTCCTGTTTGTCCCCTAGGGTCGCTGCTACGGAGGTCGCTGCAAAACCCGGGACCGGCAGTGCCAAGCCCTTTGGGGTCATGGTGAGTCTGACTAAGAGTGGGAGAGGGGACTCTGGAGGACCAAGAATCAAGAGGCTGGGGTGAGGGCACGTTCTGGCTAACTATGCCCTCCACAACATGTGTGGCTCCCCAGCTCTCGGGGACCCAGCCAGACTGGAGGTTGACTGGAGTGTTGGTGGTGCAGGCCTTAGGTCTTGGGTGGGTTCTGGGATGACTGGGGTGACACCTGGCATCTGTCTCCTCACAGTGGCTGCTGATCGCTTCTGCTATGAGAAGCTGAATGTGGAAGGGACTGAGCGTGGGAACTGTGGGCGGAAGGGATCAGGCTGGGTCCAGTGCAATAAACAGTAAGTTGCCAAGGCTCCTGGTTGGGCCTTCCCATTTCTGGAGCTGGGAAGGTTTTTTCTGAGATGGAGCCAGAGGTTCTTCTAGGATGTGCCTGTGAGTTCAATAGGAGAATCTGTGAAAAATCAGGGTGTGGGGAGAGAGCAGATTCGAGTCCAGTACTTGGGTCAGAGGTCAGACTTGGAGCTCACTGTCTCTACATTGCCCCAACAGGGACGTGCTCTGTGGCTTCCTCCTCTGTGTCAACATCTCTGGAGCTCCTCGGCTGGGGGACCTAGGGGGAGACATCAGCAGTGTCACTTTCTACCACCAGGGCAAGGAGCTGGACTGCAGGTGTTGGCTGGGACCATGGATGGGGAAGGGAAGGTCGCAGCTGTAATGGGTGGGGGGCATGGGCAGAGGCTGGCTGTGCCGTTTCCCCAGGGGTGGCCATGTGCAGTTGGCCGATGGCTCAGACCTGAGCTATGTGGAGGACGGCACTGCCTGTGGGCCCAACATGCTGTGCCTGGATCATCGCTGCCTGCCAGCCTCTGCCTTCAACTTCAGCACCTGCCCAGGCAGTGGGGAGCGCCGCGTTTGCTCCCACCATGGGGTAGGTGCCTGGAGACCAGGGATGCGGGGAGGGGCTTACAAGAGGAGATAGGGCCCTGCTCACCTCAACTGGCCCCACTTCACCTCTAGGTCTGCAGCAATGAGGGGAAGTGCATCTGTCAGCCAGACTGGACAGGCAAAGACTGCAGTATCCACAACCCCCTGCCCACATCTCCACCCACTGGGGAGACAGAGAGATACAAGGGTGAGGCTTGTGCCAGTTGGGGTGGGACTCTGTCCTTCCCATTCTCCATGCCTGTCCCTGCCAACTGAGCCCTGTCCTCCTCCCCAGGTCCCAGTGGCACCAACATCATCATTGGCTCCATCGCCGGGGCTGTCCTGGTTGCGGCCATCGTCCTGGGCGGCACGGGCTGGGGATTTAAGTAAGTGACATACACGCCCCCTGTGCCCCCTGGAGTCCTCAGGGGTTATCAGAACCCCGGGCCGTTGAAGCTGAGGGGGCCTCCCTGAGAGGTTAGCTAAACCATCATGGTCCAAGCTGGCTGTAGGGTCTTGTTCTAACATTTTAAAAAATTGGTTGCTCACACACACACACACACACACACACACACACACACACACTGATTTTACACTAACAATGCTGACTTCCAACTTCTCTTGAAAAATGAGAAGATTGGACCCCGCTGTGCATCAGTGTGATCCAGCACAGCCACAGAGAGGAGCTGAGCAGGGCTCCCCAAGGCAGGGCCTATGGTCTCCCTCCCTAGGTCTCACCCAGCCTAGGCCTCCTGTGGGCATCTGAGTCTGGGCCCTGGAGCTGGTCTAATCCCTTCAGTGTGCAAAGGAGGGACCTGAGGCCCAGGGTCACACAGGGAGTGAGTTGCAGAGTCAGGACTCAAACCCAGGTGTATCTCCCTGGGCCTTAGTGTCTAGGCCCCAAGGTCCCTGGTCCATCTCTGGGGCAAGGGGTTTTGTGGGAGCCAAAGACCCCTCCCTGAGAGAAGGGAAAGGTCACAGATGGCTCCTTTTCCTTTCTCTGTCCTCTCCTTGGCTCCTGAAGAAACATCCGCAGAGGAAGGTATGACCCGACCCAGCAGGGGGCAGTGTGACAACGTCCACGTCATCCCTCCTGCCGTCCCTGTCTCCATCTCATTTGTCACCTCGCATTCTGTTGACTGGGGAGCGGAGAGCTGATTCCCCCACCCCTGCTGTCACTGCTGTCACTACAGGGGTGGGAGAACCCTGCTCCGGGATGAAAGTCCTCAGCCTGCCCTTGCCGCTTCCCTTTGCCCACACATCCTCTCAGGCCTTGGTCATTTGTTCCTGCCCTTCCTATGGCCAGGCCACTCTGGCCAGCTGGACCCTGGAGCAGTGCCTCCCACAGCCACCGTGTCATGGGACGAGAGCCTACCTCTGCATCTCATCTGTTTTGTCTTTCATGTCACCGCTGTCTAACCTCCTGCCAGATCCCCTCCCTGGCCAGCCTGTGACTTGCAGCCTCCAGGGCCCCGCACTGACCTCCCTGGGCCCAGCCTGGGGACTCTCTCTCTGGGCCCTGCTTCATATCCTCCTCTGATGCCCCCTCTCCATTCCAGGTCCGGAGGGGCCTAAGTGCCACCCCCCTCCCTCCGAGCCTGGTACCCACGTCTCCGCCCTGAAACACAAGGCTGCCCTCGCCCAGACATGGAGGGAGGCACCATGCAATGTCTTCTGGGCCCAAGCCTTTCAACTCCTGGCTCCACAGGGGTTTGGGTGGGGGGCTGTGGCCCTGCCCTCACACCACCAGGGTGGACCAGGCCTGGGGCATTTCCCTCATGGTTGCCCACCCCACCTCATTCGGCTTTGGCCTTGCACACTAATTCTTGTGTGAATGTAGCTTCCATCATCACAGATTGCCACAGCTCACCTGAGGGGAGGGTGGCCAGAGGGATGCCCCAGGGGGCATGGCTGGGATGACCCCTCCTCAAAAGCAGGCAGCTGGGTCCAGAGTTTTAGCTCTCTGGGACTTAGGGGGAGAGGGCTGACATCTACAGTTTTTTGTTTGTTTGTTTGTTTTTAATGAATCTTAACTGATGAATGTAATTTGGGGGGTGCTGGGGCCAGGGCAGTTGTAGGGATGTTTTGACATTTGCAGGAGTGACCAGAGGAACTGAGGTATGGCCATCCCCTGGGGCCTCCCCTGGGATGACCACACCTGGAGTCCTCTCACTGAACACAGCTATCTCCAAGCCTGGCAGAGGCTGGGCATCCTTGCTTGCTCCCTCCTCCCAGCCCTTCTGAGCTTGGAGAGAAGTTTGAGTGCTGATTCAAACCAAAGCTGCCTGTTCCGTGCCCAAGCCTAGTTTATGGGTACGGCGACCACATGTCCCAGATTGTCTTCAGTTCTAAAATGACTATCCTGCTGTCCTGCCAGGACGCATATATTTGGGGGGTTTAGAAAATACAGTCCCTGAAATAAAACGGCACCTTCCCCCTTTCAAGCAGGGTGATTCTGGGGCTGACTCAGGGTTTAGGTGCCCCCTGGCATGGCCTAGAGTTTCTGGGCTGGGCCATCTCCCCAGGGAGGACTCTCCCAAGTAGAGAAAGCCAGAGGTGGCCCGGTGCCTAGATGGGTAGGGGGATCTGCCTGTGATGTGCATGAGGCGGTAGGAAAAGGCCAGTCTCCTGTATGCTCCTCAGCTTCTAGAGAAGTCCTCAAGGCCCTGTCAAACCCATTCCACTCCTTACCCCTATTCCAGGGCCGAGTAGTAAGTTTACAGTTGTCCCCATTATGTCCTCTGATCCCCACGGCAGCCGAGCCTGAGAGACAGGATGAGTCTAGGCAACATCTCAGTCCTCCCACACAGTCCTGCCCATGGCCTTCCCTCATGACCCTCGCTAGAGACTGAGGAGCTTGGCTGCTGAAGACCAGTTGGCAGGAGCAAAATGGGGGTCAAGCTACCTATGGATGAAAGCCACAAATGAATGGAGCCCCTCTTTCCAGGGATACCTCACCCAGACTCAGCAGGGGTTTCTGAACATCCCAGGGCCTTTGAGCTGCCTGTTTCAGTCCCTCTGTTTCTGGGGCATCTTTGAGGAGGAATCATGGAAGAGATGGCTCCCTGTTTATCTGCCCCACCCCTCAGGGCAACCGGGACTGCGGCCCGCTGACACATTTTGAGTGGCTGCCTAAGCGCGGTCCTCAGTCCTGAGCTCTAGCTGGCACTGCCCAAGTGAAGGGGGGGGTGAGTGGAGTACCCCTTTGGTCAGTCCTGCTCCACCAGACCCCCAAACTGGGGCTGGGGCAGGAGGGCAAGGCTGGGGTTTGCACTATTGCTGCAGCACCTCACGGCGCCCTCAGGTGGTACACGAGGCGATGCATCTGGCACGAGCATTTGGCTCCACATCTCTGCACAAGTGTGAATACCTCTGCACACATGGACATGGCTGTGTGTGCTCACATGGGGGTGGGGGTGTGAAGAACTCAAGACTTCTTGTGACCAGTCCACTTGGCTCCCAGCTGTCTGCATCCTCCTGCCCCCACCCTGGCAGCACCCAGGGACGACTGGAGGCTGCATCGGCCTGGGCCTGAAACTGGCTCCATACAGCATCCTGTATATATGTCATCTGGGGCTTGGGGTGGGAGGCAGGGACAGGAACATCAATTAAAGATCACGTGTGGGGACTCACATCAGCCCGTGTCTCTCCTTTCTGTAAATGACCGCACTGGAACTGGCAGACACTTCCCTGTCCTCCCTGGCCCTTGAGGGAGTGTGATGGGGGGGGCACCAGAGGCAGGAAGTGAGCACCCAGGACTGGGCTTTGGGCACGGTGTTCCGTTCCCTTTCAGGAAATAGGCACTGACTGGGTGGAGGGCCTGGCTCTTCCGCTTCCTCTGCGATCCCGACAAAGCCGAGCAGAGATGAGGCAAGTTGGAAAGCATCTATCTAAGAGGCAGGACACCCACTTCCCTTTTATGGTTGAAGCCAGAGAAGCCTGTCCTCACCTCCCAGGAGATTCCAGAGAGGTGAATAAAACCGTTAATCTGGTCCCCAGGGCACCGTGCTCCGGGGGCCCAGAGAGTTGTTCCTTCCCCACCTCTGCTGCTTCCTGCTGCCCCGGGGCAGGAAGGAACTGAGCAACGCTGAGCTCCTCTCCCTTGGAGGTCCAGTTTGAGCCAGATAGATACTATCCCTATCTTTCCCTCCAGAGCACTTTGGGCCTGGGAGAATGCGGCTCTGCTAGCTCAGAGGAGAGATAAATGAGAGAGGCGGGGACAGGGGATGAAGGAATGGAAGGACAGAAGGATACTGGGAACAAGAAATAGCAGCAGCCGGCAAGGGCCTCGGGAGAATGACCAGCTGGAAGCTCCAGGATCATAGCCCCATCCCCAGTGGGCAGGGCCACCTCAGTTCACGTGCAGAGAGACTGGGATGCAGGGCAGTGCCCTGTTCTGGCATCTCAATCCCCTGGGACATTGGGAACATCTACTTGCAGTCTCCCCACAGCAGGTCAGCTTCTTCCCATTCCGCTGAAAGACGAGGCAGCCCAGGTGGAATCACTCACACCGACCGGACACCGACCGGTTATGACCTGAAGGCTAGGCATGCCCTCATCCTCTGCTCTGGGCAGGAAACCCGATTTCAAATGTCTTTGTTGCCTCTGGCTCTCAGCTCTTCCACCCCAGGGCTTCCCTCTTGTCCGTTCCTGATCTGTCATGACCTTCAAACTCAGTCTGAGGACCCTTCCATAGTGAAAAGTGTGGCTTCTGGCAGGCAAATGGCAGAGGGTGCCATTTGAAGGTCAGTGCACTGTCACTCTTGGCACCTGCCTCTCAGCCTCAGGCTGAACTTCGGAGCCACAGGTGTTACCTGCAGGAAGGACAGCCCTCTGATGCCAGCACTCCTCCCATCTGCGCAGGCAGAAGCTTCTGTGGGCTGGGATGGAGCCTACAGAAGGTTCTGGTTCAAACAGGTAATCACTTTGGCTTCAGAACATGTCACTGGCAGAGTTTCCTGGAATGTGTGGCATGGAACCAGAACTTTAAAATTTGCGGCAAAAGCCACTTACCGCAAGGTATCCCCAGGTGTGTTTTTTCAAAGGTAGAAAATCCTTTGATAAGATCACTACCTCCCTCGGGCTGTCTCTCCCTAAACCGGAGCTCACCTGGTGAGGAGTCCTGGGTGGATCACAGGTGCAGATTTCAAGCCCTAGTTCTGTTTGTTCAGGCTGATCTGTGGGCCCTCTCAATGCCGTGAGTTAAAGGCAGCCCAAATGGAGAGCTGCCGGGGTCACTAAGGCCACTCTTACCTTGCAGGTGCTCAGAGTCCACTTGTTGAGTTGAAGGGGTGACAATACATTTTTACGGCTGCCCCCAGGGTCTAGACCCATGCTGTCCAATAGAACAGAATGCAGTTCACACATGTAGGCTACATGTGTGTTGGTCAGTTTTTCTGATAGTCCCATTACAAAGTTAATATCAATACGTTTTATAAAATTCAACATATGCAAAATGAACATAACATAATCATTCAGATGTTGCATTGGTTTTTTGTTTGTTTTCTGGGATTTGTTTTTACCACTAAGTCTTTGAAATCAGGACTGCATTTTGCACTAACCTACCTCCTTCCCTGGGTGAAGGGCCAAGGACTGCGATGTCCACTATACTCACTGGCTCTGTGCTGTCTTGGGGGCAGCCCGGGGCCACTCGCCTCTGTCCTGGAGCCCCCACTGTCTTCTTGGGCAGCGCTTCGATTGGGCTCTGAAGTGTTAACTGCTGCTTCCCCCACCCCCGCACGACCCCTGGGACACAGTCCTGGCCTTCAGCCACCTGAACCCCTGCCCACTTGGCAGCCTACAGGTTTCCTGACAAGTGTCTGACCAGATGCCAATCTCTATGCTCCCTAAGAGCCGTCTGCTTCTTTCTGGCAGCTGTAGTACCCACTTGGGTTTAAAAATAAACTCGCTGTCTGCCTTTCCCCAGCCTAACCCCAGTAACTTCCTCCAGGTTGAGCCTGATCCCCCCTGCCTCTGAAAATAAGGTGCCACCATCATTCCAGAGGCCGCTGCAAGGAGTATGTTCCAGCGTCTCCACTGAGGGCAGACCATAGGAAGTCCGTCCCAGAACGCTCCGTTTTGTCACGAGGCACCTGCCACTCCTCTAATCTGAGGATCGTTCCTGGGTTGAGGATTTAAGCACAGGAGTGGGGTGATGGAAGCAGGACTAATCTTAGGGGGACAGACACTCCCGGGGTTGCTCAGACTGATGTCATGACATAACCGTAGTCCCCAACCTCACTTAACTGGGTGCTCACAGCAGCGGAGCAGGCGCACCTGCGGAGGCACACCTGCCTTTACCTGGTTGCTGCTCCTCCCCTCCCCGCCGCTCTACAAAACACCCCATCCCACCCCTCTTCACCCAGATAACCTCTCTGCTTCTGCTTCACACTCAGTCTGAAACCCCACTCTTCAGGCCACGGCAGCACCCCCACTGCATTCTTTTTGAAAATTAAATGTATCGGGGATAGCACTGGCTAATAACATTACATAAGTTTCAGGTGCCCAATTCTATAGTACATCATCTGTGCTCGCCGCCCCGAGTCCTGCCTGCATTCTTACCTGTGCTCCTGGGACCGTTCCCCAAGGGTCACATCGAACCTCAATCCTTCCTACCTTCTGAGGACACCATGCTGCCACTTACCAATCCTTTCCCCTGCTGTCTCCTTCCCATAATCCAGGACGTTTCCAGCCTTGAAAACAAGAACAAAAACCACCCCTGGCCACCTGCCCCCCATCTTCCCAACCACATTCACCCGTTCCCACTGACACATTTCCTCACCAGCCATCAGTCCTCGGAGCACACACCGGAGGTCGCCAGCTCCAAATCCATCTCCTTCTCCATCCCATGGTCTGGATCCTGAGCACCACTCCTCGGGCTGTGCCCTCTCTCGTCCCTCCTCAACCCTGCAGCTCTGGCCCAGCTCTCTGTCCCCTGCTTGTCTTTCTAGATCATTTCAGGCCCATTTTCTCCTTTGGGCCCCAACCTTGGGAATGTCTTTCTGTTCCTTGAAGGTTCTTGCCCTCAGACCTTCTCCCCATTTTTGACTTCACCCCCACTTTATCTGGCTAACATCTTCTAGGTCTCAGTTTATGTGACTTTCCCAGAAAGCCACCCTGGGTTGGAGCCCTTCCTGGTTCTGCTTCCTAGATCACAGCACTCAGCATGCTGCATCGCCAGAGCCTGTCCACCCCGACTCCCCAGAGGCATCATCAGCTCTAGGAAAGGTGGGGCTGGGGATGCCTTTTACGGTGTCAAAGTCCCAGCAAGTAATCTGGTGCCTGCAACATTTGTGGTGCTTAATAAATGTTCGTTGAGTGAAAAAGCAGCAGTCTGAATGAAAATCCAGACTGGCCCACAGCTGTTTTTGTAACTAGAGTTGGATCTGGAATTTGAGTGACCTTTGGGATGTGGGAGCAAACTTTCTGAGATATGCTGCTTGGCATGTGCTCCCTGTGGGAACTGATTTCCCATTGCTCAACAGAAAGGGTAACTGACTGTTTGCTCTAAAGAAAGAATTGAGACTCTATTCCCACTCTCATCCCTCCACCTCAACTAACTTCTCTCTTTGCCTTTCTGGATTTATCAGTGGAGACATCATTCTTCTAGCACCAGGCACCCTCATCTGAGACACCTGAGAACTCACAGCCTCTAGCCCCGAGTGCTTCCTGTGAGCTGGGCCCTGGCCCAGCGTCCTGGATGATCCTCACGCTCACCACATGTGGCACGGCTATTGCTAGCCCCACTCCTAGGTAAGGACAGCCAGCCTTAGAGGATGCACCCCTTGAACTGTGTTGCTTACAACACTCATATGACACTTTTATGTAAAGGTCCTATTTTCTGCAACTATATAATGCCACCCAGAGTCTTGTTTTCCATCTCTTTGCACCTTCTGTGGAGCCTTTACACAGGACCACCTAATACATCGTTGCTGGTGAGGGCAGTGATACATGGTTGTTCCTACGGCCAAGAGAGGAGACAGCTCCGCACTGAGGTAGAACAAGCCTGCTACTCCAATGCAAGAGCCAACCTCTCCCTTCAAAGGACTTTTTATGGGTTCTTCCCTTTTCTGAGTATTTCATAAATGTCAAAGATTTATAGTGTTTACTTACTAAGATACTTGCCCAGTATCGACAGGTGCTTAAGGGGAAACAATAAATGAAGTGAAGAAAATATCCGAATAATTGTTGTTGTTGAAAAGGGGATGGAGACCAGAATCCTGTATTTTCAGCCCGAATTGCAGAATCTGAAAATGAGTGAGACCTCAGAAAGTTTCAACTTCCCACTTGACGTCTCCTGCAAAACCCCCAGCTTGGCCTTTGTGTAAATTCCTACATAATGGGAAGCATACCACCTCAAGACAAACCAAAAAAACACACACTACCTCAAAAAAGATTCATCAGAAAACTTCAGTTGTAACCAAGTTCTGCCTTCCTGAAACCTCACCCACTAATGTCCCCTTCCTAGGACGGTCCCATAAGGATGTGAAGACCGCTGCTATTTCCCCAGCACAAGTCTTCTCTTCCTCAAGCTACAGGCCCTCTGGGATTCCCTAAGTGCTCCTTATGGCCAGGGACCCAGGTCTTGTCTTGTCATCCCCACTGGATGTGCCCCGGCCTACCCCCATTCCTCCTAAAGCATGTTGCCCAGAAATACAGAGAATACCCCAGTGTGTCGTGGCCAGTCGAGCCTGAGCCCAGCAGGCCGTTTCCTTCCTTGACAAGGAAATCTTCTTCTATGGAAGCAATAACTGTGCTCCAATCAGACCACATCAGGAAGGTACATTTACTGGCCTTCATCTTACCATGGCTTGGCCTAAATCTGTAGCTATTAAATAGGAGAAAGTTATGTGGACTAGATTTAACGTAGTTTTTAGTTTTCAGGAAGATGCCAAAAACTGCATGTCAATCCTCATTCAGAGAAGTTATTATGCGAAGACACTGGATATTATGAGCTTGGAAGAGACAGAGAAAGACGTTCGCCGTCAAGCATCTGATGATCTTGCCTTTTTTAAGTGCTGCACATTCACTTCTGTGAAGTGATCTCTCTTGTTCCCTTGAGAACATGGGGCCGTGGTGAGGACATCGTGTTCCCAGTAGCCGGAAGTATGAGACTGAAGGCATGCACAGCCGTGCCATCAAGTAGAGAGGCCATTAAAAACGGCAGAGAAGGTCTACAAGGGCTGGTAGGAAAAGCACTGCAAGACGTGGTAAGTGGAAAACCAAGATGTGGAAGTGTTACGACACTTTACGCACAGGCTGATATGTGCATAGAAAAAGCCTGTCATAGAATTTACAGAAATGGACCAGCTATTGTGCTTGGGATGAGAAACTGTTGGGAAAGGGATTTATTTTTCATTCATTTAATACATTTTTTGGTCATTTTAATTTTTAAGATATGTATATATATATTACTTTTTAAATATTAACAAGGATTATCTGAGTGTGGAAGTTGTGGACCATTTTGATTTCCTACATACTTTTTTGTGTTTAAAGATGAGTAAATGTGTGTGTGCTTTTAAAAAGAGATAATGGTAATAATGGCTTCTTAGGAAGTGGGAAATTATTGATGTCTTCTGTTTTTCTCTTTTATTCTTTTCTAAATTATCCCAGGTTTTTATAAGGAGCGTGTAATAAAACCTTTATAACCAGAAAAAAAAAAAAGTCATTAAAATAACAACAAAAAGAAACCCAAACCAGCGGGTAATGGTATCTGTATTTTAAAAAAGACACCATAAATAAATAAATAAAGACACCAAAAATCATTGACTTACACATTGAAAAAAGGTACATTTATTGTCTGTAAATTATGTCCCCATAAAGTTAATTTTAAGAACTTAATAAAAAGCTTTAGGGCTCTTACATTTCTCTTGACATTGTCTGCTTTATAGTGCGTGTGTGATGTTTATGAAAAGTTCATTCATGTATACTAGCAGATGTTCCTGTTAAATTTCTAAGTTTCCCTTTCAAGACAATTAGATTTAAATAAATTCTCTAATTTTGGTGCCACCAGTTTGGCATCTGTGGAGTCCTGTAGCCAATTACTAAAGACAACTGTAGTTCTGTTGAACAAACGCTTTGCTAAGCAAAGACTAGACATGCATATGCTTATATGTGCATAAGCATTTCTGGAAAGAAATGTTAGTGATTACCTCTGAGGAATGGGAGTAGGCAGGAATACGGGGAGAACTTTCACTTTTTGATATCCTTCAGCATTGATCAAAATTCTTTTGTTTTAGTAAGTTTATTCTTACTTTTAATTACGGTAAAAAGAAAAAACCATAAGATTTATCCCCTTAACAGTTTTTAACTGTACAATTCAGTAGTTAACTTTTTCATCTTGCAAAACTGAAACTCTACATCTGTGGACAACTCCCCATTTCCCCAGCCCCCAACAATCGCCATTCTACTTTCTATGATTTTGACTAATTTAAATATTTAAGTAGAATCATACAGTATTTATCCTTTTTGGACCGGATTATTTCATTTAGTGTAATGTCCTCAAGGCTCATCCATGTGACAGGATTTATTTTAAGGCTGAACATTAGTTCATTACATGTACGTACCATATTTTCTCTGTCTATTTACCTGTTCATGGACACATGAGCTGCCTCCACCTCTTGGGTATTGTGAATAATGCTGTAATGAACTTGCGTGTGTAACGTCTCAAGGTTCTGCTTTCATTCTTTTGAAGTGGGATTGATAGATTAATAAGATTTTTAAAAAATGGGTTGGCTGCTGTCCCGAGTTTGGATTGACATGGCTATTAAATTGCTGATAAAAACTACAGCACCAAGAAATGGTTCGCATCAAAGGAGAAGCGCTGTACCAGAGAAGACCAAAGAGCATTCCTCCCTGGGCGATTTGCTGCCGTTCCACACGAAGTCACTCAGACTCATCACATATAGTTGACGCTCACAGTTTTTCTCATTGTCGACTAAAGCCTTTCCATTCTGTTACCAGTCCTCAGAACACACTGTCTGAATTGAATCAATGTAGGGTTGCCAATTTTAGCAAATAAAAATACAGGACGCTCAGTTAATTCGAATTTTGGATAAACAACAAATTTTAAAATATCAGTGTGTTCCTTGCAGTATATAAAAATTATTCACTGTTGATCTGAGATGCAAATTTAATCAGGCATCCAGTATTTTATCTGGCAGCCCCAAATCAAGGAATAATGGGCTTTTGCCCAGGATATCTACTCCAGGACAACCCACGTTGACCTATTCGCAAACTTCTCTGGTAGTGCCTGGTTATACTATGGTGTTTCACAGTTCCCCCTACCAAACAAGAAACACCTCCCACCCCTGGATGCACTCCCCCACATACATGCCTTTAGCTTGTAACTGTGCTGAATGCCCTCCGCTGCCTTCTCCCAGCTATTTCCCAGGATCCTAGCACACTAAGTGTGCTGGCTTGAGTGGCGGCTCAGGGCAATGAGGATAAGTAAAAGTCCCTACCCCACACTATGTAAATCTTTTGAGTCAAGGAGCCCCTAGAAGCAAACCCCTAGAACAGCATAATCACTAACTTGTGTATAATCACAACTGATTCCAACAGCTACAAACCCTTATCTATGATCATTTCCCTATCTGAATGTGAATCCTTCGATAATTTGCACTTACCCTGTTTCCAGGGCTTTTGCCATTAAAAGCATTCTAAGGACCCCAAATCCTCATGCAGGCCACTCTGCAGTCACTCTTAACAGCACCTGGGTACAGGATCTCACATGTCTCTGCCTGCTAGGCAGAAGCCACAGCTGCAACACGCTTTCAGAAAAATGGGCCAGGCCAAAGGAGCTCCCTGTCAGTGTTTTTCAATGTTCCCAGTGCAAAGATAAAATTTTACTTCCACAGGACTACACAAACTAAAAATAAAATTGAAAAAAGCTATCTAGCTCTGTATCATTTTCCCCCATGGTCAGGTCCCATTCAGGTCACTGGCTATGCACGGAAATCGGTTATGAACAGTTGCTTGGTTCTGCCTTGCCTGGAGTTTAAGGCTGTCAGCCAGCCGATGCCCGCTGTGATGGCCCCAGAGAGCAGAGCAGACAAGGATACTTGTGGGAGGTTCGGCTGAGGGTAAGGAGGGAATCCGGTCAGCTCTTCCTTGCAGCACCAGCCGTGGACCTCCTTGGGTTTTCTTCCACAATTCCCAAATCTAAAGTAGGCATGGCATGTCAAGGACAGGGCAAAGGAATGCTGTACCATTTCCTCACGGTGACAACGAATGCTTGTCACCATGTCATCTCTTTTCCGTTTTCTAACCCTGAGTCACTTCCTATTTCTAATTTCCTCAAAGATGTCATTAGACGTAGGATGGAGAAATTTCTAAGTAATGATACCGACTCATTTACGGATGAGGTGGGATGGGCAGTCCTAGTCACAAAGCAGAAGCGCTGAATCCATATTGATGAGTCTGAATCTTCTACAGGCCTCCAGTCCAGGCAGCCATCAGTCATTCTGAGCTGGCAGATGACACTCGGGAGCTAAGTCTAAACCTTCTTGAAACAGGAAATCATTCAAAACAATCCCTCCTCCTCTTTTACTCTGGCCCACACTTCAAGTTTCTATTTATTTTTCCTAAGTGGTTCTCAAACCTCAGTGTACGTAATAATTACTTATTGAGAACTTTTGAGTGATGCAATTTTCTATCTTCTGGTGGTGGTTACTCAACCATACTCAACTATACACTTAAAAAGGGCAAATTGTACCACGTGTACACTATACCTAAGAATAGGTTCTTTAAAAATCACCAGAGAACTTATTAGTCCTGATTATGTAGGCTTGAGGTGGGACCAAAAAACCTACATTTTAATAGTATTCCATTACTTCTTTCTTACACAGGTGGGAAAAACACTGTACACACAGCAAGGCCCACCCTCCCTCCATGAGAAGGCCCGACTGACAGCTGCTCCTGCATACTCCTCTAGGAAAAGAGCAAAGGATGCTGGATTGAGCCACTGGGCCATGAGCAGACCTGAATTCTGTTCTCAGCTCCAACTCAGCCTCCAAATTCTTCATGCTCCTATGTAACATGCCTCCAATCTACAATAACTGAAGGAGGCAAACCCTAAAAGTATTAATGTAAGCCCCGAAAACCTTAGAGATAGTGTTTTAAATTCTACTTAGCAGAGAGAACCGACTTTAACTTTGATGCCGATACCTTTTCCAGGTATTAGTCTCTGTTCTGGTAGCAAATCTGACCAAGAACGCACTTTCAAAAACAGTGACTCAGCTACTCCAACAGCTCCCAAACAGCTGTTTATTACCAAATATGGTTGGCTGACCAGTTTATAAATGTGTTGCCGAGGGTGGGTTCTTGTGTGTGCCCTACCAGTCAGCTATTGAGTATGTGGGGGAACAGAGGGCATTTGCTGTGATAAATGCCCACCTCTCCCACATCCTTCTCTTCCTAGAAGGCACTCCTGGAGAAAAAGCCTTGAGAACCAAAGGAACCAGAGCGAGGGAGTATTCCCAGTTTCTGTGCTTAGACCGCAGCCTCCCCACTCCTCCCACACACAGCCACCTACCCTTCCCAGTTTATGACACCACAAATATGTGTATTCATTCAGCCACAGCAATCTGGAGTTCTAACCCAGCTGTGAAAAAGGGCATCTTTTGAGCCCAAACCTCTGATCATGTATTCCTTCTGAGATTAACCTACAGGTGAGTGTATGAGAAGACTTTTTTTTGTATCAGGTTTTCTGTGTAAACCATTATTTTATACAAAGAATGGGGTTTATATCCTCAATATACAATTCGTGGCAGCTGAATTTTCAATTTTTGGAAAAGATACACAGACCACAAATGAATCTTCTAAACTGTATTTGGAACTGACAGAACATTTGGAACCGAAAAAATCTTCCTAGAGACAAGGCCCTGAGCACAGAGTCTGTCCCCAACCATAAAATTTTTACATCAACTATACAGAACAAAATTCGCAACAAGTGATCTTTGGCACTAGAATGGGTAATTCCTTAGCTGTTCATACAATATCCAAACTGCACACCACATGACATTAGATTGCTGGTTAACAGAAGAATTTTACATTTAGATTATCTTTTAAAAAGCTGGAATATCTTTTAAAAAGCTCGAAGTCCTAGCTAAGTTTTTCAGTATCAATATGCTAACCACATCTAACACTTAGTGCCTGAGGTAGAGACTTCTGTAAGAGATTTATTAAAGAAAACACAATTTGAGTACATTGAGGAAAAAGATTTCCAATCTTGGAAGCAGATAGCCAAATGTCTTTGTTGGTTCAACAAGCCAACCCTGAAATGCAGAACTCTTTACTTGTTTTATTTCTGTAGAGATTTTGCAAGGGAGTAGGACTTTCTTTTGTTCAGACTCCTGGATTTTGGAATGCTATGGATTGCTCCTTCACAAAGCATGATTATTAACATGGAATGTGCACGACCCAAACTCAACATCATTATTCAAAACAGCATGACTGCATGAGACAACAAACAAAATCTTTTCAACTCTCCATGATCTGTGGCCAGAATAAGTGACAAGCATACAATTGAACTTAATGATTCTAACAGTTGATGGTGACCTTGAATTATGACAGATTTATGATATATAGGTGAGTTGAAACTTGGTTTCCAAACTCTGTACTATACATAGGTGCAGCAACTTTATTTTCAGGTGCTGTCTCTTCATGAAATTACATGATTTTATAAAATTAAAATTAGTTCCTGGACCTTCCCATTAAAATGACCAGCAACTGCATATCTTTGACTGCAGGTACTTTTCCTCACAGTCAAGAAAGACTTTTCCTTTACAAAAAGGCATTTCTTGAAGTAGGTTCAAGTGTAACACATGTGCCTTTTACCAAAAGCTGGCCGGCCAAAAATTTATAAACTACGGATATTATTTTTAGAAGTGTACTGTCAAATGAGACACATTCATAAGCTTAAGGGGTAAAGCACAGGTATGACCAACAGGAATAACCTTTAAGACCATTCTTGGTATAAACTGATTTGAGCAATAAACCACCACTGATTCCTGCAATAAACAGCACTGAAAGACATCTCACTACTGTCAGTTTTTTTTTTTTAAGTTCCAAGCTCAGACAGTTATGATAACAGTTGATCTTTTTTTAAAAATACCTTTTACCATAGGTTCTAACTATTTCATAACACTTCTGAGGTAAGTGGCTCCTGAAACTTGGACAAATAAAAGAGAACCGCCTAGTTTCATACCACAAAGAAATAATCGAGTTAAGATACCTGATTTTTTTTCTCTTTAAACACATAGGTTTCCTTCTAAAAGTCAGACATGTGGGAGTCCTAGCCTTCAGAACCATTTTAGATGGCAAAGATCATTTTTATCAAAACAAATTCTATAGATATTAGTCAAGGTAAATTTCCAGAAAAACTGACTTCAAACGAAGTTACACACTTATGTTTTAAACAAACAAATACAGAAACAGGTGAGATTTATGTCATCAAGCAAACTCAAAGCCACAAAATGTACATTAACATTTCTTTAAGGGAAAATGTTATCTAATTCTCCCCTCAAATTTGAACTAAGAAAACAGCCTGTTCATTTTACAAATTTCTCTGAATAATAGATTTTTAACAAAGATGGGCAAAGGACGCACCACATCTAAATCAATCCCACAGTAAATTAAGGTATAAAACATGCTGATGATCATATCCTGATTCCAGTATGTGAAGGACTAAGCACCCAACTTCTATTTAGAGAAGTATAAAATGGCAGAGCATGTCTTACACAGCAATTCAAAGAAATATGGTTTTGATAGGAAAAAATTTGCTGACAGACTTTATGGACAAATACCTGCAAGTTCCAGAACAATAACCGGCACAATATTTTTAGAGATTCGATGTCAACTCAATTAATGGGTTAAGCTAAACACCGATATGGCTATTTTCTTAGTAGGGTCATGGACATCATTAAGGGAAAATGGTTTTGGCAAACTTGTATGTTCAAAGGCTGAAAGAAATATACTAAGAAAGCAGTAAGGGTAGGGAAATTAAAACTTTAGGGAGAATAAAAATAGATTTTAAACGTTTGTGTACATGTGAAGTGACTTAAAATATCTTTCTGTATTATGTTTCTGAATTATCCAGACACAAAAGATAACATTCTCATCAGAACAAGCCAAGATCAAACACCAGGGGCACTCTTTGTAGATTCTAAGTGGATGCTTCTGGCGCCAAATGTCTGTCTGGCATTTTGGCTTGAATCCTTCCCTCTCCATCACTCACAAATCTCCAACCTTTCCGCTGGCAAAGCCACTCTGTTTTCCTTCAGGCTCTGAAGAGATGGATGTGAGTGTGTGTGTATTTTCTGTCCTTCAATTATGAAATTTGCTTGAAGCTCTAGTGACTTAAGTATTAATTGGTAGTTCTTTATCTTAGCTAGGCTTTGGTATTTAAAATCTTGCCTGTTTTCTTAGAATTTCCTTATTAAACATTTGAAGGAAACTGTGCATGTCTAATTATCCAGGATATGTACATGTATCATTTTCTGAAATTTCCCCTCAGTCTCACCCAGACTTTTTGCTTAAGATATTTAGAGATCCTGAGGAAGTTCTCTAGGCCAAAATCTACAGATTTTTAAAATAGCAAAATAAAGGTAAATATATGGCTAGAAAATAAGCTTAATTTTTATACTGAGTTTCTTTTGTTTGTGGGGGGGAGGGAAAGAAATACAAAAGAGAACAAAGAAAAAAAAGAAAAATTTGCGTACTACTTGCTGTTCTAGAATGCTCCTAAATAATGGAAACTGGCATTTTAAGACTAAGACACAAAAAAATATACTTTTGGAATTTCAAAATCAAAGGTGGCTTGTGACAGCTTCCTGTCAGAAAAGAGACACCCACAATGAAATGCTCTCTGGTGAAGCAAAGGCCCCTTTCCTTTATCTCTTTACCAAGCTCTTACTCAGAAGCTCACAAACTAACACAATGTGAATGTGATGGGAGAGCAAAGCTCCCCAATAATAGAAAGTTAAAAATGGCAATACAATACTGCAGATTATGAGTGTTAGGTGACTAGTAATGCTTGTCATTGACAAACAGATACGCCTACCGATACATTTATAGGGAATAAATAACGAAAATGTCTCTAGGTCTATTTACAGATAGAATCCCAGGTGTGACTGGTCTTCCAGGCAGAAACCTACATTGGCAGAAGTATGTAAATTACAAAAGTTCCACAGTTAAATTATAAAAAATAAGGAATTTGGATTTAGGCCTCCTGCCAAACGTAGTACAAAGTAGCTTTGAGTATTCTTAGCCTAACAAGGGAATTTTTGTATTTCGAATGTTAACATATAAAGAAAATATCCATTGGCTTCTTAAACTAGAGAGAGGCAGGTTTCTGGATAGAGATTTAAGGCAAACCAAATAGGTCCACAACTAAACATCCTATTAGGGCTCATTTTCTAGGTGTGGCTTTGCTTCGTGATAGAGGAGTCTTAACAATTCTAGCCAGGGTCTCCACACTGCTAAAGAACTGGGGACACCTTTGTGTATCTGCTTTTTCAAAGAACTTAAATTATATACACACCATCAAAGTACACACTGGCAACACTTGATATTTAAAAGAATCTTGCAGTGACTCACTTATTTCCTTTGAAATTACAAATAAGTTTTCAAAGACTAGATACAAATCTGGGCACATGGATGAGATATGAAGATTTCTCAAGTAAAGGAGAGACGATCTCAACCTCCTACAGTCAACTTTCTTTGCAAGACTGAAAACTGATTCCTCTTCCTCCAGCTTCTTACTTATCTGAAATCATCCCTGCAACAGGAGAGGCACTTTTATTAGGTACAGCATCTGTTAAAACTTTAAAACCAGGGTAGAATTTGCTGAACAAAGTAATAACACTAGCCTAATAGGCATTCCTTTAGGATTTTTTCCCCCTTTAATATAAAAGTATAACTACAGTGGTCCAATGTACAAGTACAAAAAAAAGTTCTCATACTAAAAAAAAGTACCATAATACTGTACATACAAAAACTGTTGAACAAAAATGATTTAAATATATCTGTTCTTTTCCAGATCTGGAAGACACAAATGTAAAGTTCTACAAGTGTATTATTGCTGGAACATGTGCCCAGGAACACTGTGTTTCCCCTTCTCCTGCTTGTCCCAGCCCCGCCTTCAGAGTCCCCTGAGCTTGGATCATGAGCCAACAGCATCCCTGAAGATAACCAGAGCCAAATGTTTACTCAATGGAAGTCATTATTCAGTGAGCCGTTGCTTACCATAAACTACGACAAGCACAAGTTTTAAGCCCAGCTAAGATTAAATCCAGACGGAGGTCTTCCCATTCCCTGATTTGCTACTCGTACTGCTTTTGTTAGACCCAGCTTTGGACCCCACTTTGGCTTTTTTCCCCCGGGATCCATGGGGGTTGTTTTGGTGATTATAGGCCTGGATTGCTAGATCCAAGCGTTCCTGAGCCATTCTGATCTCCCGCTGCAGACTCTCCAGGTCAGCTGGGAGGTGCTCCTCATGGCTGCCATACTGCTGTTCCTGGGCGATGTTGGCCTTGTTTTGCTTGTAGGCGATCTTAGCATTGGACAGTTCGGTGTACTGGATCTGATCTGGTTTGACGGCAATGTTATAGCCAGGGGGAGCAGATGGTGTATTCCAAGTGAAAGGATAATTATAAACACCCGGATCTTCCAGTTCCCTCCTTTTACTGTTTAGTGAGTCTCGAATTGTCCCAAACCCTAAATGAAGCATCTCCCAAACATTAAGCAATAGGCAAATGCTTGTAACACCATACATTATCAGAAGGAAGATGGTCTTTTCAGTGGGTCTAGAAATGAAGCAGTCTATCTTATGAGGGCAAGGAATTCTGCTGCACACGTAAGAAGGGTGGACTTGGAAGCCATACAGAAAATACTGCCCTATCAGAAAACCCACCTCAAACATGGTCCTTGCCAACAACTGCAGCACATAGATTTTCATGAGACCATCCTCCCGAATCCGCTGTCGGCCATCATGCTTGGCTTTAGGTGGGTTCTGCTCTTTATTTTCTTTTTCACTCTCTAATTCCATTTCTGGATACATCATGGGGTCCTCTTCATGGTCCTCTTCCGTTTCTTCCAGAGCCCGGTGCTGTTTCCAACGCATTGCGTAGGGCTTGCTCCGAGCTGACTTCTTGTCGGCTTCGCCATGCTCCATTTTGGCGATCTTATGAATGGCATAGCCCAGGTACATCACCGAGGGGGTTGCCACCAGGATGATCTGGAACACCCAGAAGCGCACATGAGAGAGGGGTGCAAAGGCATCATAGCAGACATTTTCGCAGCCTGGCTGCTCTGTGTTGCACACAAATTTGCTTTGCTCGTCGTAATAGATGGACTCTCCCCCTACAGCTGTGAGGACAATCCGGAAGACAATCAAGACAGTGAGCCAGATCTTCCCCACAAACGTGGAATGGTTGTGGATCTCCTCTAGCAGGCGAGTCAGGAAGCTCCAACTCATGATGACTGAATTGGTTTGCTCTGATAAACATGGAAAAATACCAAATTAAAAAATCAACGAATATTAAATCCTTATTTAATTTTTTACTGGTATCTCTAGGAACTACTTTTCTGTATACTTGAAATCTAACTTCGAGGCCCTTATTAGAATGATTGTTAAAATAAACAGCACCGCACTCTACCACTCCCAGGTAGTGCAATTCACTTCAGCCTATGAGCACTTGTTTGGGCCACCAAACTAGAAAGTATGGTTTGTGTTCATGTCCTCCCTAGTTTAAAAGGTAAAAATGTAGCTATCATTCCAGATGTATTTCACACAGTATACTGGATTCTCTATACACACAATTATTTTCTAAGACCTTCAGAACTTTGAGAGATACAGGTGAGAAAACAGCATGGCAGTGTACCTATTTGGTCCAGTCATGATAAGACCACCACTGAGAACATAATGGGGACACTTGGCCCATAGACTCCATCGTGAAAAGGCACCTTACTAGGAAACTTAAATTTTAGACCTGGTGACAGAGTATTAAAAATAGTTAAAAAGATAACATAGCTTCAAATAACTGGCAATGATCAAGAACTAAAATAAAACAGAAAGGAATGAAGAAGATATTCCCTCGCTAGGCTACATAGCAGAGCAGACTCTAGGATTCTGTATTATGTTTCTCAATTTCGTTAATTTTGTTTATTGTGAATGTTAAAAAATATCTGCAAATTGAACTGTGAAGACAGTAAATCCAATCCATACACAAATCCATTTAAAACAGCATTTGGAATGATAGTTTTATCCTGAGATTCTCAGAACTATGTCCAGAATCCTAGTAAAAACCATTGAAAGAAGGTAAAGTATTTAAAATCCCTAATGTAACCTCTGACACACTCAGTATACCCAGCTTTTCTTTCTCTTCTTCCCTCTACCAATTTACTTCTGCAGATTACAGGTAATTATCAGCATCACCAAAGAAGTTTAAATACACTTTACCTCTTATCCAGAACTTCTGTTAACCAAAATTTTCTTAAAGAAATGATGTTCTGCTTACAACTTTTCCAGATTCCCTCTAGAAGGAAAAAAAGAAAAGAGAAGGTCATAAGCTTCCTCCCACAGAAAACAATGAATCACTAAAATGTCACTTTCAGGAAGAAACAAAATTTTCTATGTACCACAGGATTCAATCAGCATGAGATGGAAACAGGCTTGAGTTTGAATATCACTGTTTCCTCCTCCCCAAGATGCGATAGGAAAACTACATAACAGCGACCCAAAGATTAAATCATTGTAGTCTAAGAAAATGTGACAGGAAGATGAGTCATTTGTGAATATCTGAAGTAGATAAACTCTGGCACTTATAGAAAAAAGCCAAAGCAGAAAATCTGAACAAACTCAAACCGGGCCTTGCAAGAATCTCACCCTGCATGCTCGTCCTGCTCTATTTCCTAGAACGGCCAATCTCTCTCACTGGAATTTGAGCAGCCAACTAGGAGCAGGCTGTTTAGTTAAAACACCCAACAGCTGGCTCTCAGTCACTGGGACACCCATGTCCACAGGAGGTGAGTTACAGATCCAACTGCTCACAGAAAAGAAAGAAAACACCTGCATCTGTACTGTGTTTTAAAAAAATTTCAGGACAAATTATTGCTCATTACCAAGTTCTGCCAACTCTGAATAGCTATAGTCAGGATTTGTCCATTGGGTGACAACTCTGTTCATTTACTACCATTTAATAAATAAACTGAAAATAATCCCTGAGTATTATGTATTCATAGTAACAAAAAAAATTTTTTTAAGACACAGGAAAAAAATCCAAAGCAATTTCAAACGGTCAATGAAGAAGAAAGAAGAAAAAAGAAAGTGCAGGCACCCACGCAACACATAATTATCAAGATTTACATAAACTGACCACACAGAGATCTCACCATAGGACTTCAAGTACAACTCCCATGTCCAGCCCTGATGTGCAACTGAACTCACCACTTCTCTCACTGAATATGCAAGTTATAAAGCCACAAAACAAGAAGTAAGTAATATGCAATTGTTAAATAGTGACATAAGCCAGGTTTCCAACACGGCGCTCTGTAATGATTCACATTCACAAGTTCAGACGCAGATTTTCCCCCAAACACATCTGAAGCCTAAAATTCTTTTCGTTCCTATATACCAAGACTGTAAAAGAGCAAGTGTTAATTAGGAAAACTCATCCTCTCTCCATCCCTACCAAATGGGTATCTTTTTAATTACTGCAATGAAAGAATTTCTCAACAGTTCTCCATCTCATACAATAACCTAACATTTTTTTTTTGGGGGGGGCGGAGAAATTGGTGATATGCCCCTCAATGCTTATATGTAAGTTACAAAGCAGTCAGTCATTCAAACACTCCCAAAAGTGCATATTGTGTACTGGTTATGCTATAGGCCTAGAAAACGCCAAACCCTTAAGAGCATGATTTTCCCGGGGCTCCTAAGCACCATAACATCCTGTATACCCATACTCTGAATATAAATGATGTGTTTAGTAACTCCAGAATCTTATATAATGGGCGACAATTTCCTTTCTAAAATAACCATGGCTTCCTAAACTCAGTGGCAGCATCACCACTGTTTTCTTGATCTACTGAGGAGTCAGGAGGTTTTCCTTTGAAATTCTTCCCTTTCCAAATCTCTTTCCTCTCTCCTTGTGGGCAAGAAGGGAATGGCTTAAATATCAGAGTATCTTACTCTGATAGGATGGGGAAGTGATAGGAAGACGGGGGAGGGAGAGAGAGTTAAAACTGAACAGCAGAATGGTGGGTTCTGGAACTGACATTTCTAAGCAGAAGGTACTACTGCCAGGTGTGGTCTCATTGTGTTCTTCCTCCATGAAAGTTCCCTTTCTTCTGAACTATTTTTTGTGCTCTGCTATCAGAAGCCTAAGATTCAGGACATAGTCTTCTCTGGCTTCTCTGCTTCAGAAAACAGACTTAGTTATAGAGTAGGGAGAGGAAAGTGTGCAATTACCTGTGAACAGCTTTCATAAAAAATAAAACTATTTCCATACTCCATCTGTGAATGGAAAATGACATGGGAACGTGTGACAGGTGCTGGTGAAAGGTGGGAGAACGCCTAACATCCACGTGTACGTACATATGTATGTTATTGATTTTACTTTTAAAAACACCAAAATGTTTTTTTGCTCAGTACGAAAGCCCCAATTGATTTATATGTACTTTTCTACTTAATATTTTTTTAAATATCTCCTTTAAGCTTTGGCTGAATTTATCTATAGACAAGTTCTAGGAAGTAGTATTATTAGGTCCAGGAAATGTAAATCTACATAGTTCTTGATCTGTACTATCATTTGACTTTCTAAAAAGGTTCCAAGTCATTTACAGCGCCTGGAAATGAATAATTACCATTTCACCTCAACCTCACTAGCATTGCCTGCTAGGCTACTTTACTAGATGCAATAATTTTGAAATTATGTCAATTTGTATGTTTTTAATACAACAGGATATGTCTTCCACATTCCCTTGTCTTTATGGACTATTTCTATTCTTTTTTTATCTACCCATTTATCTGCAGAAAGTATTAACATAGTACAGACCTTAACCACTTAACACTTAATGTAAACATCTCATTTTATTGTCTTCCTTCAAATTTTATTATTTTTATATCGTCACATTAGTCAATTTCTTTAATAAATTAAAAGGTAGAAAAGTTTTTCTTTCAAAGATGGTTTTTTATTTGTCTATTTTATGCCTACAGCACCTGGTCTTCCTAAGTGGTCTCCCATTCAAGTACTAACAACGCCTGACACTGCTTAGCTTCCGAGATCAGATGGGATCGGGCTTGTTCAGGGTGGCATTGCTTTTTAAATGAAAAATACTACAATTCATGGCAGCACTACCCACCCACCCTACCACCTGCACTGAAGAAAATCACGTTTGTTTATATGACACTTATTGGACAGAAAACAAATGTGCTATTTTTAGTCTATTTTCCAAATAACTAAAATTACAAATCTTGTCTTGCATTAGAAAATACATTTACAAAATTAGTTGGCATCAACATGGTAATAAATTATCTAATTTGCTCCCAAATTCTTTATATTTGAAGCTTCCTACCAATTATATCCTAACAGGATCAAGTCAAAGTTTACTGCATTTTTCCGTAAAATAGAACTCAAAGGATTTTTGAAGATTAAATATAAAGCACATTATTTAGATGATCTCACGTGGTAGATTATATAATTAAGACCTATATTAAAGATGAGGAAATGAAGTCCAGAAAGTTTATAAAATGTGCCTAGAATCATCCAGTTATTAAGTGGTAAAGCCAGAACCTGTAATCAGCCAGTCCTGCTCCAGCTTCTGGGCTCTTAGCCAGTATTAAAAATTACATCACACATGAAATTATGTACCGGTTCCATATGAACACGGAAGAGGGGATCTTATCCTATTCCTTAAGATGAGAATTAAACTAAATAATAAAACAAGCTCACAGAGATCAAAGGGAGAAATTTCAGAGTTTAATATCTTATATGAAAAATTATAATTGAAAATTTTAAAAAAGAAAAAAAAAGAACAACTAAGGTGTTTGGTAGCTGAAAGAGAAGACAAAATGGAAAAACAGTACCTTCATCAAAATTTAATTAAGAAAGATAACTTATTTGAGTATTGAGAATAGGGACTAGAGAATTTTGTAAATTCAACTGAGAGTACACCAAGTCAGAGATGAAAATACTTGTTAAAGATACACCAACAACATACACATGAAATGTTCAGAGCCAGGCCTGGCCTCAAGGCAAAATACCGTTATTCCCATTACTATACTGCTTCAACTTTTTGTCTTGTCACTTCAACTGTACTACTTACTGGGAGCCCCATTGTGCAATTTGTGGTTGTGTCAATTATGTCTCAAAAAAGTTGTTAAAAAAAGTAAGAGTAAATACTTTAGGGATAAAAAATCTGAAAGAAGCCATCTTTAGCAAGCCAACACAATAAGAAATGTTAAGTCTTTCAAGCAAAAGAAAAATGAAATCAGATGAAAATTTTAATTTACACAAAGGAATAAAGAGCATGGAAATACAAAAAACATCTAGCATCTTTTCTTATTTTAAATATTTTTAAAAGATAATTGTTTAAAGCAAAAATGACGATTTGTGGAATTTATAACATTTTTATACATACCTCTTTTAGATAGAGGTAAAAGTATGAAATATCACAAAGGGAAAATGCAGAGGGAGAGGAAATGAAATATACTGTTGTAAGGTAATTAGACTACACACAAGAAGTGGTTTAATGTTACTTGAATAGACAGTGATAAGTTAAAGATGGATACAGTAAACCCTAAATCAAACACTAAAATAACAAAACAGTGTTACAGCTAATCAGCTAACAAAGATAATAAGGAATCATAAAAAACAGATGAGGTGAAGAGAGGGTGGCTCCACAGCTGTAGTGGTGAGCACATCTGCTTTGCAAGAAGGTCCTTGGTTCGCACCCCAGGTGGAGCCACAGACCATACCCTGGGTGTGCCAGGCCCCGGGAGCATGCTGCGAACGTATGGGGGGGTACGGCCCACCTTCAGAAATCCAATTCTTAAGGAGAAATGGCAACATCCATGGGTCAGGAGTGGAAGTGTGTGGGAGTGGAATTAAAGATGGGGGAAAAAAAATAGATGAGGTAAAGAAAAAATAGGAAGATGGTAAATCTCAACCCAACCATAGAAACAATCACGTTACATGTAAATGGACTAAACATGCCAATTAAAAAGACTAAGTAAGCGAGATCCAACTACTACATGCTACCTATAAGAAACGGACTTTAAATGCAAAGTCACAAAAAGATTAAAAGTAAAAATATGGAGGAAAGATGTAACATACTAACAGTAGGCAAAAGAAAGCTGGAAAACTATAAATTAGTATCAGTTTCAGAGGAAGGACTATTACCTGAAATAAAGAAGGTCCTTTCACAATAATTCATCAAAAAAAGACGAAGCAAAAACTGAAAGAACTAAGAGAAACAATAGAAAAACCCACAATTAATAGCTGGAAATTTCAACACCTCATCAATAATGCATAGAATAACAATAAAACAGAAATAATAGTAAGCATATAAAAGAAACACAAATGAACAAAACTAAGAGAGACTCAGATACAGAGAACAAACTGGTGCTTGCCAAATGGGGGCATGGTTGGAAGTCTGGGCAAAAATTATATGAAGGAATTAAGTAGTACAAATTGGTAGTTACAAAACAGTCATGGGGATGTAAAGTACAGCATAGGGAGTATTGTCAATAATACTGTAATAACTTTGTATAGTGCCAGGTGGGGACTAATTGGGGTGGGGGAGGATCACTTTGTAAATTATATAAATGTCTAACCACTATGCTGTACACTTGAAACTAATATAAAATAATACTGAATGTCAACTCTAGTTGAAAAATAAAACTTAAGAAAAAAAAAAGACATTAGGTAAAAACTAAGGAAATCTAAATAAAATCTACGTATAGACTTCAATTAAAAAAAAACAATACTATTAACTATTTTAAGTAAACACATTTAGAGTACACTCCACTCAATAGCAGAATTTACAATTTTTTCAAGGATACAGAGAACATTTTCTGAGCTAGACCATATTCCGAGCTACAACAAAAGTCTCTATACATTTAAAATGATTTAATTACAAAGGACGTATTCTGATCACAACAGAATTAGAAATCACTAAAATTTACATGTCTTCCGTTATGCTCTTACCACTGAAAAAAATCTCCATATGGATGTCTTATCAATTGGAGCATGTTCCCAAAACAACTAAGTTTCTTTTCCTCTTCCCTTCCATACCCAAAATTTACCTCCATCATTTCCATTATCAATTAATAGCACTGTGACTTTTAAAGAAAGCAATCCTTTCCCTTAAAAACAAACAATAAACACAACTTAGGATTTACTAAACATGTATGTGCCAAGAACTATACCAGGTGCTCATTTTTTTCCTTATTATTTTTTAATTTATTATTTTTGTGACACTGGTAACGAAATCCAGTAAGTTTCAGGTACACTCTCACTTCTTTTAGTCCTCACAAAATCTTATCTTTTAGATAAGAAACAGGTTCAGAAAAGTTATGTAACTTGGTCAAAATCAGAGCTACTGACACAAGTTAGTTCAACAGGTTAGTTTAACTCCAAAGTCTTCTATTTTCGCTAGCTATATTCTCTTAACTCCACTATCCAATAAGCCATCCACCTATGAATTATTTCTTCATAATGCTCTCAAATACATTATATACATCTAATCTGGGTATCTGAAATATCTGAAGAGTTGAAAACTACCTGATGAAAACTACCTAAATGACTAATCATTGATTGAGTGGTGAAAAAAATAGTAAATCCTGTCAATTCTTTCTTCAAAATAAATCCACAGTCCACCTTCTTACCCCCTCCATTGCTACCATTCTGATTCAAGTCACCTTCATCTCCAGCCAAGATTACTGTAAAAGCAAAAGCCTCCTAACATCCCTTATTATACTTTTTTCCTTTCAAATCTCTTCTCCAAAAAAAGCAACCAGTGTAAAGCTTTTAGAAGTCAGTCAGATCATGTTCCTTTTCTGCTCAAAACTCTCTTGGAATAAAACCTAAAATCTTTACCACAATCTAAAACACCCTTCACCATATAGCTACCACTTCACTTTCTGGCCTATCTCCTTCTAGTATCCCTCTCGCTCATTAGGATTCAGGTTTACCTGCATCCTTATAAAAGCCATGGTTTTGCCTCAAGACTTCTACACTTGCTATTTTCAGTGCTTTGAACACTCTTCAGATATGGCAGGACTGTCTCTCTCTTTGAGTCTTTGCTCAAGTCGCCTCCTTAATGAGACCTTCCCCCAGACCACAACCCTCTAAATTAACATGTCATTCTCTAGCCACTTTACTCAGCTTAAATTTCCTTTATAGCACTTAACCCTCACAGAATATAATTTTTATTTTATAATTTCATTGTTTATAAAATGTAAGCCCATGAGAGCAGTATTTTTTCCTCCTTAGTATCCCCTGACAAATGGTGCTAGGTTCTCAATAGATATCTGTTCAATAAATTGAAAAATTTAGAACAGTGTTATGATGTATTAACTAAAAAATGTACGATACAAAACAGAATTATCTCAATTTTGTGAAAACAAATAAAACTTATGCATTAAAAACCCTAGAAAAAACCAAAAACTTAAAAAGAGAGAGACCTTAAAGGCTATACACCAATCCCCACTCTACTCTCTCCCTTCTTTAGCCTGTTTCCTACATCTCCCTCCACTATTCTCTCTCTAAAATGGATCCATGTTACTCCTTTGCTAAAGAGCCGCTGGTGGGAGGTGGCTTCTCAAACCAGTGGGGCAAAGATCAACCTTTTAATTAACAGTGTTTGGACAACAGGATTATCACCTGAAAAAAAAGATAAAAGGAGAATTCATACCTCACATTAGATATCTAAGTAATCCCCAAACAGATAAAGTATTTAAATATAAAAACTAAAACCATAAAAAGTATTAGAAAATGTAGTTGATAGCTGATATAACTCTAGAAATGGGGGAAAAAAAAAGAAAAAGATGAATCTGAGTACAAAAAAATGTCTCGAGGGTTAAGAATGAAAAAAACAAAATCCCATAAGCAATATTAAAAAAATAATAAACTGGAGAAAAAGTTTTTGGTAACTCTTTTATAGGCAAAGAACTAATCTCCCTAATACAAAGAGTTCAAAAAAAAAAAAAAAAAAGCTAACAAAAATCCAATAGAAAATTGGCAAGGGATACACAGATATTCTACAGGAAAAAAAAACACACACACAAATTCCCCTTTAACCTTCTAAGCCATATGACATAATTCATCATTTTTTCCTCCTTGAAATACTTTCTTTTTTTCACATAGATGAAACTTGAAAACATAATACTAAGTGAAAGAGATAAGTCACAAAAAAGTCACATTTTGTGTGACTCCATTTATATGAAAATGTCCAGAACTGGCAAATCCACAGAGACAAAGTAGATCAGTGGTTGTCAGGCGTTGGGGGAAATGGGAAGTGACTATATACAGGGTACCTTTTTGGGATGATAAAAATGTTCTAGAATTAGACAGTGGTGATGGTTACACAACCTTGCGAGTATACCAAATACCAATGAACTTTTAAAAAATGAATTTTAAGGCATGTGAATTATAGCTCAATAATAAACTACTTCAAGATAACAAGTCTTCTACCATATGGCAAAAATCCAAAAGCTGGGGCGGCTGTGGAGAAACACATTCTCATACATTGCTGATTGGAATGGTATAAACCCTGAAAGCAATTTGGCAATATCTTACAAAATTATAAATGCATCTTCTATTTTTTGACCCAGTAATCTCACTTTTGGGAATAATCACACTATAGCACTGTTTCTATAAACAACTCAAATGTCCACTGTCATGGGAACAGTTAAATGCACTACAGTCTATTTATACAACAGAATACCATGTGGCTGTAAAAAATGAGGAATGTTCTCCTTATATAGAAAGATATCCAAGACATTTAATTAGTGAAAATAGCAAGGTATATAACTGTATATAGTATGTGCCTTTTACATAAGGAGAAAAAAAAATTGTTTTAGCTTATACTTCTGTAAAAAAACACGATACATTAAAAAAAAATTAATGAAAGTGGGGGAGGAGACTAAAGAATGGGGTAGGATCAAAAATTCTGATTATATATATTTTTAGTTTTGTTTTTGACCCAAATGAATATATTGTCTTTTTAAAGAAAAATCCCTAAAAACATTCCATGCCCTATAGTCTGCTTGAGAGCTGTAAAAAATCCTTTTGTAAACTTTTAAAATATAACTTAAATACCTTTCAAAATTTAAGAGTTTTATAAAAACTATGCGTCTTAGTTTATCTTACTTCAAAAATTTTAAATATACTTCTATCAACTTATACTATACCTTATCACATATGTATTTGCTGTTTCCCTCCATTAAACTCACTTCCCTTGCAGAGCCTCTCAGTTTGCTCCCGCACTTCATTTACGCTGTTCTTCAGGTGTTATCTCCTATAGTACCAGCCTTCCCTGACCACCTACCTACAATAATGTCCCTCCATCACACTCTATACTCTTGGACTCAGTGTTTTTCTTTAAGAGTACTTACTTAACATTACCTAATACATTTTTTATTTGTTAATGTCTTCATTATCTGTCATCCCAACGGAATTTAAGCAAGGAATTTTTTCTTGTATCCCCAGCAATTAGAATAAGTATTCACTGAGTAATTTAATACATTTAAATCTCTGCTCATTGACTTTTTCTACTTTAATCCATCTTTCCACTATTTCCTGCCTGGAAAATCTTTCATCCTTTAAAATGTAGTTCAAAGGTCACCAAGTCAAGTTTCCTCAACCTCTTCAATCTGCTCCCCAGAAAGACCATAACAATTTTTCATTCCACCAATACCAGAACTTCCTTTATTAAGGTTAGTGGTTGGCCTCTTCTGCTAGAATATGAGTTCCTTGAGGGAAAAATCCATGTTTTTTGTTTTTTGGTTTTTTTTTTTTATTCTCTGAGTCCCTAGAACTTCATATGCTGCCCAGGACACAAAAAGCACTCAATGAATGTGTGACATATTAAATAGAAGATCTGAATGCATTTGTAAGAAGTAGGAAATATAAGATGTGTTCACTAACACAATCATACTTCAGGACAGAATGAGTGTTATAAAATTACAAAATGTGAAAATACTAAGAGAAGGGAAAGAGACGAACTTCTATGAATTAAAAAGTATAAGTTGTCAATTATATCTCCATAAAACTAGGGAGGGAAAAGTATAAGCTTACTGCAGAAGGCAAGTGAATCTCTGAAGGACGGGTATGGTTTCACCAGGCAGAGCTGGGGTGGGAAGCAGGGGCAAGGCAGATGGAGAAAATGGTGAGAGTGAAAAGTTGCACAAGAAGGCTCTTAGACTGGAACATGACGGATGTTTAGGAAGTAGATGTAGAGAAGGCTGAATAGGGAAGTCAAAAACCAGTTTGAAGAGAGCCTCAGCATGGCATGGAACCTGAAATTAAAGCATGTAAAAGTAATGATGAGTATGTGGTCCTCAAAAGTGGTCCCTAGACCACCTCCATCAGAATCATCCAAAGGGCATGCTGAATATGCCGATTCCCAGGTCCTACTTACCCAACTCCTACTCCCAGGACCACTGACTCAAAATTTAACTCACTTATGTTTAGGTATTTCAGTTTTACAGTGGTTTGCTATTATATTTACAACTTTGTACATACCCCTAATTATAGATTTAGAAAAATTTTCTAAAAAAATTGCTAGGTCAACAGTTCTATGAACTGTGAAAAAAATTTGTGTGTGTTAAGGTCAACATCTTTGCCATTCTCTCCAAAAATTCTAAAGCTGATATGCATTACCAAATTACCCCTCCAAAAAGCTGTTGACTATATTCCCACTATCAAAGTATGAATATGCTGGTTTCCTCACTCCCTCGCCAATGATTTTAATACGTATATTTTTTAAAAGCCTGGGTTAATCTTAGTTTAAACTGTAAGAAGTTTCTAGCCATCACTAATTACTAAGGACATGCAAATAAAACCACACTATTATGAAATAAGGGGAAAGGAGAGAAGGAGAGAGGGATAAATGGATGGATGGACTGAGAGAGAGGGCAGGCGGGCGAGCGAGCGAGTGAATGGTAGCAAGCAAGCTGCCAATGCTATAGAAAAACTGGAATCCTTGTACTCCGCTGGTGGGAATGTAAAATGGTACAGCTGCTATAGAAACTGTATGGTTAGGATTTCCTCAAAATATTAAATAGAGAATCAGTATATGATTCATCAATTCTACTTCTGTATACCCAAAAGAAACAAAAGCAGGGAGGCCAACATATATTTGTATACCCATGTTCATAGCAGCATTACTCACAATAGTCAAAAGGCAGAAGCAACCCAAATACCTACTGACAGATGAACAAATAAACAAAATATGATATACACAATGGAATATTATTCAGCCTCATAAGGAAGAAAATTCTAACATGCTACCACATGGATGAATCTTAAAGACATTATGCTAAGTGAAAGAGATCAGTAACAAAAGGACAAACACATGATTCTACTTAGACAGGGCTGGGAGGAATGGAGAGTTAGTGTTTCATGGGTACAGAGTTTTTCCGTTGGGAATATAAAAAAGTTCTGGAGATAGATGGTGGTGATGGTTGTACAACAATGTAAATGTACTTAATGCCACAAAACTAAACACTTAAAAATAGTAAAAATAAATTTCATAATGTATATTTCACCATAATAAAAATTTTTAAAAAGTTTAGACCAAAATTCATTCATGCAATCAGTATTTACCTACCATAAAGAAGCTTGCAATCCAGTAGTTTACAGGAATTTTAGAAACACTTTCTAAAAACGGCAGCTGTATTCAAGAGATATTTAATGCAGTTACACATGCTATGCAACAAAAGACTAGAGGAAGATAACAAATCATCTATTAAAGTTTAAACATTTTATAGAGCAGTGATTCTACAGCGAAATGCTTGACTTTTCAGTTAATTTGATTCGTTTTTTCCATTACAATCTCTATTATAATCTTGGGCACAAAAACACTGTTAATCCAAAAATATCGCTTTCATATATATCTTTGGAAAAATGTCTCTAATAGACGCATGTAAAAAAAAGCTCCCAAGGGTTTCAGATCAGCAACTCAAAAAAACCCATAACTGTTCCCTGTCAATGTTTAATGCTCACTAAACTATAATAATCAAGAAATTAAAAACTTTTAAATTAGTGCTAGACTAAATGTTTTATAAATGCAACTATCAAGTACAAATGGGTCAGAGCCAAGTTTTATCTTCCTTCTAATTAAAAATAACAACAAACCTAAAACCTACAATAGATAGACCATATTTTATAATCTTAATTTCTTTTCTAAATGAAAATAAAATCCAGGATGAACTAAAATTAATATTCTAAAAAAGTGATTCCTAACCTTTAATTTTGTGAAACTGAGACAGAGCAAGCGCTGAACTAGGAGCCAAAAGATTCTAACAGGTACTTCAGGAATAAGTATTTCCATTTTTTCATGTGTGAAATAAGTGGAGAATGTCAGATTAGATGATTTTTAAGGTCCCTTCTATTAACATTTGATAAAAATTACTCCATTTCAAATGACATCATGTAGGCGACTTCCTTTCCATCTATATTAAAAGTGGCATTAAACTAAAAAAAAGAAAAAGAGAAAATTACTCCAGAAAGAGTAAAATTCATAAAACCAACAAATTATGCAGAAAGAAGTGAAATAATGACAGTGAAATTAAACAATAGTAAAATGTCAAATTTTCAAGAAAGCACTTCCCAAACAGTCATCCCAGAAAATCTGTGGTTAGACTAAAAAGTCTCGGTATTGACTCACCATTATTCTAAAGTATTAACTATCTGGGCATCCCAGATCATGAGCTTAGCAATCGACTAAGAATGGTGCTAGTGACTCACACTCCTGAATGAGGCTGCTTTATGCACAGAAACAAGGAATCAATTAAAGGGTTTACAATGAAGTTTTGTTTAACTGGAACATTTTAAGTGGAAGTTAATTCTGCATGAGCGATAATAGATGTTTAATAACCAGCTAGTGACAATTTCTTTAAAAAAAAAATAAAGCATTATGGCAGCTAACTAGCAAACAGTAATTTATGTATTACAAACATGAAAACAACTTGTTTTTCAAAAGAGCTCTCGGTCATGAAAAATACTTGAGAAACACAAAATGTAATTTATTGTGAATCAAATTATAATACCTAATAGAAAGAAAGTAGCTTGAAATCTTGGCTCTATTAACAAACAAGGAAACAATACACCATTGCGGGGTGAAATGTCAATCTGTGCTGGCAAAAAGCCATTCTATTTGAAAGAACCTTTAAGGAACCAGCTGGAGAAATATGGAAAACCTGAAATAATGCATTCATTCAAAATGGATCGTAAGTGGTACTGTCTTCATGTGAAAAGGGACAGTACTGGCACACTTGTCCAAAATAGCCTAAACTTAGGTCTCACCAACTGTCTGAACAACGATCCATGTAGAAAACCAAACATATCTAAGACAAAATGAAAATAGATGTATAATAATTCCAATATGACCAGGGTCACAATACAAAATTTGCAACAAACACTGTCATACACTGGTGACAAGGGTGATGGGGGTACAATCTTTCTGGAAGGCACTGCGGTGATAGATATCAGGAACTTCAGAATGTTCATGACCGCTCATAGATAATTCCATATCTAATAACTTTTCCTAACTAAATGCCCAATAAAAGCATTTTATATAATTTGTGATCCAACCTGTTAGTGAAATACTGTACACCATTATAAATCTTGTTTTAGAACAAAGATCACAAAATCCAAATGTCTAAAATTATATAGAGACAAAAGGTAGATGAGTTGTTGCTAGGGATGGGGGAGGGGATAGGAAGTGACTGCTGATAAAGGTATTAAGTCTCTTAAGAGAATGGAAATATTCTAAATTTAGATTGTGCACACCCTGTGGACAGACTATAAAGCACTGAATTGTATAAACGGGAGAACTCTATGGCAGCGGTCCTCGACCTTTTTGGCACCAGGACTGGTGCACCTATGACAATCTAATGCCTGATGATCCGAGGTGGAGCTGAGGCGGTGGATAGTGCAGCTGCAAATACAGATGAAGCTTCACTTACTTGCCCACCACTCACCTGCTGCTGTGTAGCCTGGTTCCTAACAGACCATGGACTGATACCAGTTTGCAGCCTGGGCCGGTTGGGGACCCCTTGCTCTGTGGTGTGTGAATTATTTTTTAAATGTCTAGTTACCAGTGAGGCGATACAAGTAACTGAAAGAGGAAAATAGGGGCTGGAGAACATAAGCACCAACTAAAGGGGGTCTGTCTGCCACTTACTAGCTACAGCTGGGGGGAGTTACCAGACTTAATGTTTTAAGTCTTTCAAAAGAAGTCTCATCTGGATTTTTACGTGAAGTCTGATTTTTTGATAAATTTTTTATCGAAGTCTAAAATACCTACAGAAAGGTGCACAAATGTTGTGTACAGCTCAATGAATTTTCACAAACTGAACACACCATATAACTGAATTTATATAACTTGATTTTAGTACAGCACTAAAATCAAGAACAAAGCATGACCAGCCACTCAGAGCCACAGTCATGCACCTTCATATCCAAAGTAACCGCCATCCTTACCTCTAAGAGCACAGATTAGTTTAGTCCAGAGCCAGCTTTGGCACTATTGACATTTTCGGTAATTCTTTGTTGTGGGAGACTGTCCTGCATTGTAGGATGTTGTGCATCCACATTCTCTTCCAGTTGTGACAACCAAAGATGTCTCCAGACACTGCCAAATGGCCCTTGGGGAACAGTATCACACCACAGAGAGCCACTGGCTTAACCTCTTTTTAAACTTTATATAAATGTAATTACACAGAATAAACTCCCTTATTTTGGAATCATAAAGAATATATTCTTTTGTGCCTGAGTTCTTTTGTCCAACATCTGTTAGTCCTAGTCTTATTTTCTTTGCTTTATTAAATTGCCATTCTGTGAGTATATCACAATTTATCCATTTACTGTTGATTGGTATTCCAGTTTGGGGCTATTAGGAATAATGCTACTATGAACATTCCACGTCTTCTGGAGAACATGTGTGTGTTTCTGTTGCATACCTAGCAGAATTGCTAGGCCTAGGGTACGTATATGTCGCTTTAGTAGATGAGTATTTTTCTGAAGGAGGTTGTATCAACTTATACTCCTGTCTTTTTTTATGTTGACAACAGAAAAAACATTTAAATAATATTGAGCTAGGTAGGGATCGTACCAGCTGAATAAAACCTGCCACTTTGTGACCTGTTTTAAAAATTAGCTCATTTTGTGAAAAAATTCTATGTAGAAAACAAACAAAAACAAGTAAATGAAAAACTCCCAATAAAATAATATGTCTGAGTAGAGATACACCAACATTAACAGGGCTTATGGATAATTTGCTTTTCAGTATTTTCTATAATAAACATGTAATAATGGAGTTGGCAAAGCTTTACTATGCATCAAAAGCCCCAAGAGAAATTTAAAAATACACCAGGGTACAATTTCACAATATTTACATATATTCATAAAGATCTACTTAAGTACTGGATATACCACAAAAAAAAATTGTTAACATCTCATAGAACCTTTGGTACAGTTATTACACCCCTCTGAATAAGAGGGTCCAAGACAGAGCTTATATAAAATTCCATTCCAGATTAAAATATAGGATGGTGAATCTAAAGGGTAATTCTTAATTTGTCAGGGTATATCAAAAGAGAATAAAGTAGTACTCTGATATGATGTCTTATGCAGTAGCTTGGTATCATAATGCTGCTCTTTTCATTTTAGATTCACTATAAAATGGTTGAAAAGCAGAAAAGAAAATTAACATATCCAATATTTCCTTGAAATATATAATTTTTGCCATTGCTACCTGCTGGTTATTTTGTTTGATACTGAGTATTTGGAAGTAGTTACCTTTATTTGAAAAACTGATTATTAAACAGTCACCAAAAACTTACCATTCTCCATTACAAGTGAGTTCTAGTAAGTGTTTTTACACTTGACATGTGAAAATATGACAAAATTCATACATCCTGTCCTAATCACTCCACTTCATTTTCTCTCTTCCATATCAAGGATTCTTCTGTTGAGATAAGAATATGCCCATGAGATTCAGTACAAATCCGAAAGATATATCTCCCAAAATACTAAATGTTAATATATTACCCTAGATAGATTTTTTAAACCAAAATAATCTGTTATTTTAAGGCCTTGAAGATTAGTTAAACTGGAATCTAAGACCACTATTTTGAGCACTGATCTCATTTCATTTTCCTCTCTGAGAAACTATGTTGATTTGCACGTAATTTCAAACCAGTGAAGGCAAAAAAAAAGTTTTCTCAGGCAAAATTTTAAAAAAAGCAGTAGGAAAGAAAGCATGTAACTATTAAGAGTATTCTATCTAGGGTTCGAAATGCTATGGTTGCTTAAAATTTCTCATTGAACTAGTAACCATAATTAACTGGTAATCGAAATAAATCAATGGAGTGCTTTGCAAGCTACGTATATAATTTTCCTCCTAGGACATATTTCAAATCATAAACATATTTTTCCATCCTCTTTTCTTTTCCAAGCTCAAGTATAACAGAATATACAATCCAGTAAAAGAACTGAGACTCTCCCCCGATTCCTAATAATTTTCCAAACTTAAAATAAAGCTTTCCTTTTTAAGTGAATCTCAGTACACATCTGCTTGAACTGCCCCACCTATAATACAAAGCTTTCATGACGAATAACACAAGAATCTACTACAGAATTGGAATGTGAGGTTAAAGCTATCTATCTGATTTAGCCACACAAACACCAAATTCCCTTTCAGAAAATACTACCTTGCTTCTCTCAATAAAGCATTTTCTATACAAATCTAGATGGCTTAGCCAATCAAGTTTTTTAAAAAGATTCCAAGAACTAACATTTCTGATATTATAAGTATAAAAATCATTATCTTAAAAAAAAAAAAAACCTTTATTATCCAAATCTTCCACAAATACACTTAGTTTCACAGACACTATTAGTTGTCAAAGTAACCGAGATGGGCTAGGTTAGTAGTCCCCAACTTTTAGAGTCTGAGGTCCTTTTTAAAAATTGCAAGATTTCTCTGGAGCCTTATATAATAGTGGTTATGTGCTTTTTATCTTTGGAGAAAACGCATAAAGATACAACTACCATAAATTGGTAAAGTTTTAAAATAAATCTGTAGTTTATCATATCACCTACATACACATTTGAAAAGGTCATACATATTAATAAGACATTACAGATACAGTTTGCAGATAAACTTCCATGGATTCTAAAGTTATCTTTCTGCAGTGACCCACTGTTTGATACCACAGTATGAGATTAATATCCTTATTTTACTGAAGATCATGATGACTTGCATAAGATCACACAACTGATTAGCTGTAAAGCTTACAATACGACTCAAGACTTAATGATCTTTTTCCTATACTATGTGGGTTTAGTGTTTAAAGACCATGCAGAAAGTCACTGAAAAAGTTGAAAGCAACAGACAAGCAACATAAATATAACTAAAGAAAAATCCCATGTAAAACAGCAACAAACAAAATATAAGCCTAACAAGAAACGCACTGGATTTAAATGACAAACGCTTGAAAATACTACCAAGGAACACACAAGATTTAAATGCTTAAAATGCTTTAAAGACAAAGCATTCCATGTTCTTAGATACAAAAGCCATTATAAGATGTTTTCCCTAAATTAGTCTAAAATGCAATGCAATCTTGATTTCTAAAAATGCCAATAGAATTTCTTTGGAAATAGAAAACTGATTCTGAATTTAATGTGAAAAAATAAATAGTAAGAATGAATGAAAAATGTCTGAAAAAGTAATGAGGGTATACGAGCTCCTCTAGATATGAACCATACAGCTATAATTTTCAAAGGTGGAACTGGCAAAAAAAAATTAACAGATCGATGGAATAGAACAGAAAGACTGGAAGATCCAAATACATATGGGAATCTAATGTATGAAAAAGATGGCACTGCAAACCAACGGAAAAAATATGGAATATTCAACAAATGATATTGAACTACTTTGAGTAGCCATCTGGAAAAAATTTAAAATAAAGCTGGATCTTTAAATTTCCAAATGGATCAAAGATTTAAAATTAAAAACAAAACCATAAAAGTTAGAAGAAATATGAACATTTTTCTGGACAACAAACATAATTTCTGGAAAGAAAAATACCGTAGACAGCTCCAAAGATATACTAAATGCTTAAAACACTTTGCAATTCTTAGAAGAAAAGGCTAATTTTTCTAACAGCAACAGATCAATAATAAAGACTACTCAACAGAAAAATGTGCAATGGAGATGGAGACAGTTCTCAGAAAAAGAAATAGAAATGGTTTTTAATATAAAGACTCAGTATCATTTGTAACTAAAGATTTACAAATTAAAACTCCACCAATATTTTCATTTATCCAATTAGAAAGGATTAAAAAATTGATATCAGACCACTAACAAGGAAGATGTGTAGAAAAAAGACATTCTTTGTTCTTTACTGGAAGTGGTGGGGTAAACTGGTATAGCTTCAATAAGAGACAATGTGGAACTGTCTATCAAAATTGAAAATGTGCCTTTCTTTTGACCTGGCAACTTCAATTCTCAATATTTACCTAATATACTCACAGACATATAAAATAGTGTATAAGAATAGTCACTGCAGCACTGTTGATGACAGGCTGGAAGTCTGTCAGTAAGGCACTGGGTAAACAAATTATAGTACATCTAGTAGTCAAAGAGAAAGAGACAGCTCTATCTGTAACAATATGAAACTAAGATGTATTAGTGGAAAATGCAGGCTGTGGAATAGAGTGTATAGCATTCTACCATTTATGTATATAGATGGGGAAAATACTGAATGTATGGATGGATAGCTCTAGTAGAATTCACAAAAAAAAGGTAAACAGTAATTGCTTTGGCAGAAAAAAAACGAGTGAGCTTGAAAAGAGAATAAAGGAAGACTTACTTTTCAGTAGATATCCTTTTATACCTTTAGGAGTGTGTACTACATAATACATGACCTACCCCCAAAAAACAATTTTTAAAAAGTCAATGAAGTGAAATACTCAAGTTCAAAACTGTCAATATCAGCCTTAATGTTGAACTGTATAATATGTCCAGTTTTGTTGGGAGATTAATTATACTGACCCTTGGCCCAACACATTGGGAAGATAGTAAAATTAGAACTAGGTATAGTATGTCAAAGAAAAAACCTAATCTTCAATTTCTTTATTCAATCTGATAGCCTGCCTAAGCTTGCATTAACCTTCCTGAGAGGCAAGGTCCCCATTGTGTATACCATACCACAGGTGATCTTTGTATTTTTCGGTCTATTAAAACTACTAAAACTTGAAACTAATTTAAATAAATAAATATATTTAAATTTTAAAAAAGAAAAGGAAAAATGAAAAAAAAACAACACCTACTAAAGATTGATCAGCCACAGCTCTTAGTGAATTTACATCAGTAAGTATTTACTAAGGACCTAATTAATGTATTAGTATATAAGACCAATGATGCAAACCAAACCAAACCAAACCAATAATAAGGCTTCTAGTTAGAACAAAAGCTGTCAGAAGTTACTTCGGTACAATCGGCAACTACAAATAAAAAAATTTGAGTAAACAATCATGCAATTATTTTACTATATAAATGAACTAGGAGCTAGGTGCTGGGGATACTGGGCTATCCAAGATGGACATTATTCCTAACTTTACAGAATATACAGTACAGTCTAATGGTAAAACAGGCATTATACAAATAATTAAAAATCTGAAATTCTACAAAAAAGAGAAATGCAGAATGCTATAACAGTGTATTTATTATAGGGGTCCTTAACTTAATCTCGGAGGATCAGAGGTTTTTCTGCAAAAGTGACACTTAAGCATATTCTGAATGAAGAGCTGCCTTCCAGGCAGAGGGATTAGACACAGCATATACAAAGGCTCTTGGGTGAGCTCTGAAACTTCAAGAAGTAGGGGGAAAAAAAGATCAGTATGGCTAGACCATATATAACCAGACAGAAAGTTCAAAAAAATGATGATGAAGAAATAGGTAAGGCCAGATCAGATCACATCCTGCTAAATGAAGATTGAAGACTTTAAAGGGAAAGCAACAGAAGTTTTCAGATAAGTGCCTGACTAAATTTGTTTTATAGAGACAATTCTCTCCGCTGTGAGACGCATCTCCCTAAGGTGTACAAGTTAGGTAAATTGACACGTCTCAATTGTGCCAGTCTAGGTGAGCGTTGGTGCACCCTGCAATGAAAGGGTGTCTAGTCCAGGGTGGGTTCCAGTCTTCCTCCCTGAGCTGCTGGGATAGGCTCTGGCCGTCTGCAACCCTGGACTGGAAATAAGTGGGTTGGAAAAAAATTATCTTGTTTTTAGGAATCTTTCTTAAATGTATGCATAGCTCACATTTATTTCACTGTTTAATATTAGAAGTGTTTTGGGTCTTTAGAAGTTTGGCAATGCTTTTGTGACAAGAAAAATGCTGTAGGAACTTAACTCTTGTTTTCATCAATTAGCCTATGGCAAAACTGGTATCATTATACTTTTCTCCTGAAGTCGCAGATTCCAAAAACCTATCGATGACATTAAGTGAGGACTTACTGCATATGGCTTGAGGAGTGCACATATATAATAAAAGTATAAAGAAATGCAAAGGAATAATAAATTCAAGTTGGCAATGCCTCTGGCAAAGAAGCATACAATGAAGGTGGAAAGGAACATGCAATCAGGCAGGGAAACACACAATTTCAACTGGACTGGTAATGTTTTATTTCTTAAGTTGCAAGGTGGAATAAAAATATTTACTGAAGTATTATTACTTTTTCTGTCTTAAATATCCCATATTACTTTTTAAAAATTTTTACAAGAGTGAAAAACCATTTAGAACCGACTATAATAAACTTAGGAAAAGGTGGCCTCAACTAGGATGGGGAGACCGGAGGTAGAGAGAAATGCCAAGAGTCTGGCCTCAGTTAGTTGTTGATAGAGCCACCTTTAAATAAAACAGGGTAAGTACAGTGAAGAAGGTCTAGGTGTGGAGCCAAAAACAAGAGCTCAATCTGGAAAACCCAATTCAAAATACCTCTGAGTGTGTAAGTGTTAGAGAAGTTGAACAGATAGCTTGGATCAGAAAAAGGGTCTGAACCACAGATAAAAATTTGGGAGTATTCAAAATATATATGATAACTAAAGCAGCAGAATAGGTAGATTAGCATGAGAAGGGAGGAAGCCTAAGAACCAAGACTTGAGAAAGACCACCAATTAAAGGCTGGGTAGAAGAGGAGGGTGCAAAAGGCCTGAAGAGTCAGAGAGCAAGGAGGGAAAATAAGAATCCAAAAAAAGAGTGTATTTCAGGAAGGAAATTTTGAATCCAAATAAACAAACACCTATTCTGAATGGGCAATTAGGAAATCAAGGTCCAAGAACGATTCAAAGGGAATTCCCTAAAAATTGACAGAGTCCAGATGCACTTTACTCTGAACATTCCCAAAAGTAATGTTACAATTCAGCTAAGTAACAACGAATTCAGTCAAAACTGATAAACCCTAAAAAATGTAGATTAAAGAATCTTTTTAAGATTTGAATATAGTTTAGAGATTAGAGGATAAAAACAAGGGTGTGTGTTGATTCCATTTCTGTAGAGACAAACATCAAAACTAACTCTGAAATCCTATACATTTCTTCTGTTTCAAAGATTTTAGAAAATTTCCAGCTTGCTAAACCTTTTTAACATATTAAACTAAAAGCATTTTGAAAGCAAAAACCACATGGTATTCATCTTTGAATCATCAGCATCTAGTTCAGTGCCTAATATAAGTACTTAACTAAAAAAGAAAAGAAAAACCCTTCACTGAATGAATGTGTGGGCACCAGAACACTTTTGTCCAAATTAAGCTGGTGCTACAACAATACAGGCTCAGAGAACAACTTTTAAATGAGGGCTCTACGCATTCTACAGAAAACTACATTTCTTTAGAAACAGAAGGTATCTGCAAAGAGATCTCACCCTTGTGTTAGGAGAAAAACCCCTTTGGGCAACAACACATTCCATGAGTCTGAATGATAAACCCAAGTGATGTCTGCCACTACAGTGTTTTCAAAACACAAGGATGTACTCCAGTATGCCAGCCAGTACGGACTACCCGTTATTCCTGAGAACTGTAGAAAATAGCAATGCTATTTAACAAAGTAACAGACTAGATCTTTACTTCCACACAAACTAAACTCTTCAGTTATAGCAGTATGTTTGAAAAACATTTGCTGGCACTTGGGTGACATTAACAGTTCAGAATTGTTTTTTTATTGTCTAAATTTCAGGTTAATGACATCGGCTAAAATCAATCTTCTCACATGTATTCTCAAAAGAATGGTCCACTAAAGCAAAAAAAGTAAACCCATCCTTTCTTTGCCTAAATTTTTACCTGATATTTTGGATAGGAGTCACCCATGGTTCTATGCTACAAGAAAAGCATAAGCTGAGAAATCAGTAATTACATCCCCAGGTGCAATTAACTATCCAGATTAATAAATAATAATAAAAGGAACATCTCATTTATTTTGAAACGTAAATAAACTTCAAATAAAAAAAAAACAGCCTTTTGGAATTTATCACTGTGCACTGACTTACGCATGGAACAGACTACGTATAGGTTTTAACTATATATTTTGTACGTTAGGATCCCAATTATTGAATTGATAGGTGAGCCTGGAGCTGGGGGTTAGGGGAATGGGCTAATCAGAGACAGAGACCACGTGTCCCTTCCTTTTGGCTGATTTATACAAATATGAAATTAGAAAAATAATTATTAAGAGGTTAACAGCATTTATAAATAAGATTGTTACGTTCAAGATATAACAATGTCTTGAAGTTCAAGATAACTTCTTAAATCCTTTGATTAAGAGCTAAAACACAATACCTCCTTCATACACTGAATAAAAGTTACTGGGTCCTTTGCTCCTTTTTAAGAAAACTGTTGGCTATCTAGCACAAGTAGAAAACCAATACTGAAGTCACACAAGCACTGACTTTTGGAAAGGACGTTTGAAATGCTTTGGAAAAGTGTACAGCAGTTTTAAGACAAACAGTAAATAATATTAAACCATTACGGGTCAGGATAAACAATAAAAGGCGAGCTTGCAGATAAGCTATGTATTCTCTTGAAAATGTCCTTTGCCTACAACAAACACCCTGCTCACGAAGACGTAGCGGCCACTCAGATTTGTTTACAAGCTGTTTACCTGTTACCCAGAAATTATTTCGAGTTTCTTTAATTCTTCCAGTACGCAGCACTTAAGAAATCCGAAGCGGCTACACCATACACCTCTAACTTCCGAAAAATAAACCCCAAAGCCCCAGCAAACGTAACGACAATTCGCAGTATTTTCAGCCAGTTCTGCAATTCAGGTTACTTTTCTGCATCCTTCCTCTGGAACAGTAAGAGCTCAGCCCTCTTGAGGCGGTGAAAGAGCTGACCCTAAATTGCATTACGAATCCCTTCTTCTACAGATAGCCCCGCGCCCGTCCGCGGTGGATCCGCACGGCGCTTCCACTCGGACTCGCTGGGACGCGTGCACAGGGCGAACGCGGGGCACTTTCAGGCTCCGCGGGGATGGAGGATAACGCTCCCTCGGGATTCCCTCCTCCTCGACCGACTGGACTCCGCGGGTTTCCGCATCGGTCGACGCTGACAGACAAAGCGCGAGCGGGGAGCACTCCGCACCAGGGCCACCTCTCAACGAGCAAAAGGTCCCGCCAGGGGTGCCTCCAGGCTCGCCCCTTTCGCAAGGAAAAAACAACTCTCCATCTCAGAAACAATCGCAAAAACGGGGTAGGGGGACCCTGAACCCCCCCCACACACGCACTCACTCCCCTACACCCTTTCCCCGCGAAGCCCCCTCCCCAGGCTGCGGCCCCCCGGGGAGCCAGCGCCTTCTCCTCATGTCGAATCTGGGGACGGAAGGGAAGCCGCACCCCCCGCACCAGCACAGCCCGCCGAAGTTTCCCGCAAGCGGGGAACCCGCCGAAGTTGAGGAGACGCGAGCGCCCGGAGGCCACCCGCCCCCCCCCCGCCCCGAACCTGCAGTCGCAGACGCGCGGGCGGCGGGCCGGGGTCGCGGCGCCGGGGCCGGCCGGGGCGCAGAGCCCGACGGCGGCGAGGCCGGGCGCCGGGCGGAGACAAAGCGCGGCCCGCGGAGCGCCCGGCGCGGCCCTGCGCCCCGACCTAACGCCCGCCAAGTGCGCGCCCGGGGCGCCCGGGCCCAGCCCCTCGGCCGTTTCCCTCCCAATTTGGGAACCGCGCGCTCGGGGACAAAGCAGGCGGGGCGCGCGGGGCGGGGGCCGGCGGGCGGGGGGCGGAACGCCCCTCCGGGCTGGGCGGGAAGCCCTCCCTCAGCGGCGCCGCCGGCCTGCCCCCGGCCCCCTCCCGCCTCCCCACAAGTTCTCCCGTCTCCCCCCACCCCGCCCACCCCGGGGCCCGCCCCCGGCCCCGGCCCCGCGGCCGCCCCTCACCGGGCGGCAGGGTCCCCCGGAGCCGCCGCCTCCGCCGCCGCCGGGCCTCGGCCCGTCCCGCAGGCCGCCGCCTCATGTGCCCCGCGTCGCCATCGCCTCCGCCCTCGCCTCCTCCTCCTCCTCCTCCTTCGCCGCCGCCTTCGCCTCAGTCTCCAGCCGAGGCCGAAGCCGCTCCCGCCGCCGCCGCCGCCGCCGCCGCCGCCGCCCGGACCCGCGGGGAGGCGCCTGCGCACTGCGCGCCGCGCGGGGGGGGGGCGGGGGGCGTCCCGCCGCGGCCTGGGCGCTGGGGGCGCGCGGCCGGCGGGGCCGGCGTGCGAGGGGGCGCCCCGGGCCGGGCCGCGCCGCCGGCCTCCGCTCCGTCCCCGCTGCGCGCGCCCCCGGGCGGTGCCGGCGCGGCGGAGGCGCGGCGCGTGTCAGACCCACACCCGCGTGCAGTCCCGGGCCGGGGCGGACGCAGACTCGTCTGGGACGATGCATCCCCCCCCCACCCCATCCCCCCAGGCCGATCCCCGGGAGCGGGTGCCCCGCCCGCAGGGCCGCACTCGGAGCCGGCACCGTGAGCACACGCCCTTACCTGGGTACCCCGGGCTGGGTCCCGGTGCGCCCGGGCGAAAGGCCGTGGTCAGGCGTCCCCGGGATGCGGATGCCTCTAAGTTCTGCTCTGCGGTTTAGATGCCTCGAGGATCCTGCGAGCCTTCCGCCAGCTAACCATCCCGGCTCGTTTGGTGACTTTCAGTGGTATTTCTAGATACATTGGAAGTCCTGGACTTCCCCGATTAGCAAGACCCTAATAGGCCATTTCCTCTCCACCCCCTTGCATTTCCGTCAGCCTGAAGACTGCCCAAAAGTTGGTATGCAGAAGGATCTCCAGTCTTAAACTGCCCGGTGGAAATCAAAATTCCTCAAATGCTTGAAGTTGTGTGAGTGCACCACGACGGAAGACGTGGTAAGGAGAAAGCACTTGTCTTTATGGAGTGTTCCACTACTCCCGTACGCCTGAATTATCTCACTTGACCAGAGCTATGCAAAAGGATAGGCTTTTATTTTACCCTTGTGACCAGAGAGGGAATGAAGTTCTAACAAATAAGGTAGGTGACTTACTACAGGTCACCTCCCACCCCCACCCATCCCGAGAGCCAGGTCCTAACGGCAATATTTGTAGTAGCCAAAAAACTGGAAACTACCCAAAATAAACTGTGTTAGAGTCACACAACGGTACATTATGCAGCAATGAGAATGAACTATCTACAATTATGCATAATAATACAGGTAAATCTCACAAAACTCCATTTATAAAAAGCTCAAAACCAGGTAAAACTAATCTGTGCTGATAGAAGTATAACGACGGTGGTTACCCTGAGGGAAGGATAGTTAATGGAAAGGGAGCATGAGAGGGGGCTGATCCTCTTCTGTTCTTAATCGTGTTGCAAAACACACAGGTGTGTTCAATTGCCACATCGGAGCTGTTCACTTTCGTGTGGCGTCTTAGGACTTCAATAAAAACTTTAAAATGGTGTTAAAACATTTGATTGGATATGTATATATTTTCTACATGTAATACATAAGCAAATATGTATTTTATATTATATATAAATATAATCAAAGTCCATTAAATAGTATCAAGTACTATTTTCTTATAAATTCATATGAACCTGATGGGGAAGGTTTCCCATCTTTTAGAATTGCCTGTTCTTCATGGAGATAGGGAACAATATGATTTCTATCTCTCTTACCTTACTACTCAAGGGGTTCAGAACCAGCCTGTCCAAGATGTACCACTTTGGCATGTGAATTATTTTGATCTGAAAGTAATTGAGATCCTGTAGGCTCATGAAAAACTTTTACCTCTCTCTTAAAGAATTTAAATTAGGGGCTTTGCCCATAATAAGAATTATCAGAAATAAATTTTTATGACCTATCTCTAGGTCAAGGCAAAATTTTAGTTACTGAACATCCACTCTTCTTATTGCCCTACAAATGACCTTTCCCCTGCCTTACCTCATCCTTAGCTGTGAATGCCACATATACCTTATTTTCCCTTTCTGTCTCTAAACCTCTCCTGTATGTGGGGTTTCTTACTCTCATGAATGTGGGGTTCTCATATGTATTACGTAAATTTGGTCATTTTGTTCATCTGTCTTATGTCTGATTATTAGACCAGCTGAAGAAACCTGAAGAAGGTAGAGATGTTTCTTCCTCCCCTGTACTACCAAGCCTGCAGTCCTGTCTTCTGGTAGAGCAACCTGTTAAAGATGGAAATGATGAGACAAAAGGAAGCTAAGTTGTTTTACCTGCCAATAGTTAAAAAACCAGAAATATGACCGAAGGCTCTTGTCTTCTAATCAGGACTCTTCTATCACCCTGTCGTCGAGTGACATCCTTTAAGCCAGTTACTGGGGGAAAACTGAGGCTGGAAACCGAAGCCAGAGCATCTCTGGGCCAGGCAGCCCAGCTCTAGAGCAGAGCCCAGCAGGTAGTAGTTGTTTAGCAAGAATATGCAGAGTGAATGAGTGAATGAAGCCTTGTTGTTCCTAGCACAAAAAGGCTGCTCGAGAGAAGCAAAAAAAAGTCCCAAGTTTCAAATAGAGAAATGAGTCTGGTTTCCATCCTCGGACAGGGAGTGGTAGAGCCGGATGCTGTGTGAACAACATCACTTTTTATTCACTTGGGGCCCAGGCAGGAAAGGATCAAAACCCAGTTTGAGAACTTTGAGAGTCACCCTGGGGCTCTGTGGTTTGGGAACTCTAGGGTCAACTGGAAGACTGCAGTGTCTCACTATTTCCATTACACATTTTCCAGGGTCCCCACTTGGCTGGTAAACTCAGAGCAGATTCTTCAGTGTGGGGGATGGGAGCAGAGGCCCAGAGAGGTAGGATTTGAGAAAGCTCCCTGTTGGCAATGGAAAGCCGAAAGCCGTGGATAAAAAGAATTGTTAAAAATGTAACACAACCTCCTTTCCCCATAATCCTCAGCAGTTTCGGTTAACCTGTGGGACACAATATACTGCTTTTTCCTGCCGCAGGGATGTTGCCTGAAGCAGATTTTTTTTTGTCAAAATTTTTCTGAATAGGTAATATAAGTAGCATAGAAGAAATAGTAAGATGAGCCGCCTACCAGTGTTTCTCAGAGTCCAGTTTCTTGTGTAGTAATGCTGGATTTTAAATTAAGGTCAATTTACTTTCAAAGGAGGCGAAGTTTGTGCAGGAGTTGGGGGTGGGGAGAAGGGTAAGGGAGACGAAGAGACCTGTAAGGACTTTTGGATGCTCCCAGATGCAGCGTGCTGGCCCACAACCCACCCTGCCTTGGCGAGAAATAGTGGAGTAGGTTTACAGTTCTTGAAAGACCGGAAGCCCTGCATTAAGAAGTTCACTCTGCCCAGCTGTTTGCACTCTTGTTTACTTGTATTTCTAAGATGGTGTGAGCATGAGATGATGAAATGTACATAAAATTACATTATTGTTGTTAATTTTCTATTGTAAAGTGGTCTATAGTGGTTATCATTAGTGATTGAATAGCTCAGTGATTTACTTGCTGTGTGATCTGGCTAAGTTACTTAACCTCTCTGACCCTTGGTTTTCTCATCTGTAAAATGGAGATAATGAGATCTACCTGTTGGGACTGTTGTGAGATTTAAACTAAATATATAAAGTGCCTACACCTTGTAGGCTCCCAAGATAGTAATTCCTTCCCGTAGTGTGCTTTAGAGGAAGCTGGGTATTTGGGTATTCAGAAGTATCCAACACAAGTACCTTAACAAAACATTTTAAATCTCTGAGTACCCGTTCGTCATGAGACAGGGATCACATATGTGATTATATAACATTAGCATCCCTACAGTCTTGATTCAGCTTTCTAATTACCATTATCCATACCCTCTGAGAATCTTTTCAAATACTTGAGCAGTCTCCCCAGAAAAATTAGTGGGTACCCAAAGCATTTTTCTAGCTCAGGCTTGTGACCCTTGGGGCTGTCCTTGGACAAATGCTGCAAGGTCCTTGGAACCCAGTGCCTGTTTTCAGAAGGAGGGGGTGTTACACCCTTCCCATCTTCTTTAGAGAGGCTGCCTCAACATAGCCACATCATCTGGAAAGTTCCACTGCCCCTGCCTGTTCCTGTTACCCCACTCTTTGCCCCTCAAGTCCCTGAGACACTACTATGTGGCCTAATGTTTACTCACCTGTGATTCTTCTAGCCCATTTAGCCCGGGTCCTTCCCATTCCAATCTCAACCTCAGCATCTTGTGCTCCCTGCCAAGTTCATCCCCTCACTCACAGCTCTCCTTAGCTCAAGGCTGACAGCCCTCCCTTTCCCTGTCTGGTCACTCAGCTCCCTTGGGCTATATATAGTACAGCTGCGCTTTAGATTGTGTAGAGCTTCAGGTCCTAGTGCCCATTCCCCTCCCCCAACACAATGGGGAGCTTGATGCTTCCAGTTGGGGGGGGCAGCAAGGGGCGGGGTGGTGATTGAGGAAGAACAAGAAAGAGTGTGCTGCACTGTAGACCACCCAGAACATGGTAACCTTTCCATCTGTTGTCAGGGACTTTCCACTCTGCAGCGCCCCGCGGGCCCCCCCTCCCGCCATCCCCCACTAGCCATTCCCTGCCACTTGGTCATTCTGGGGGAAGAGGAGCAGGCAGTTTGCAGGGGAATCCTAACAATCATCTTATTTAACCCTCGCAATAATGATCCTATGGGTGGCTGCTATCTCCCTTTTATAGACGACATAAACTCAAAGAGGCTGAGCAGCAGAAGACCAATTATTTATAGTGTGATTGGTCAAGCAGCTCACTGACCCCAAGTCTGACTCCAGCCTACACTCTGGATTCACTAAATCCATCAGCATTATTCATTTAGAGCCCAGTAAATTAGAATTTCTACTAGTGTGACCTGATCTGGAAGAAAAAGGTTTACTAAGCTAATTACTAATGTAAAAATGCTTAAATCAACACAGTCAGGCCTGGTTAGTACTTGGATAGGAGGCTACCTAGGAAAACCGGGTGCTGTAGGCGTTAAAAAAAATGCTTAAATCAAAATGATTATTAGACTTGGTATATTAACAAATAATTTTATTTTATCTGTTTACTAAAGCAAGACTCTCCAGAAGTCTGTTCCTTAAAGTGTTATTGTGTTCTCAGTATTTGAAATAAAAAGCAATTTTATTTCATCTATTTTAGGACTTCCCCTCCACTTTATGGTCATTCTTCAGAATGACTTGACAATCACTACTAGTTCAGAGTAGTGAGAATTGGTAGAAATCTGGACCTTTTTCTGCCACTGTGACCTTGGGCAAGATGTTTAACCTAAGCCTCAGTTTCTCATCTGTGAAATGGGAAAAACAGTAATAGTACCTACTTTATAGCTACTGTGACGATTAATCTACCTAAAGTTGTTAGCATAATTTTTGGCTCATAGGTGCTCAGTAAATCATAGCAACTATTGTTATTTTCTCATTCTGGGCTGAGATGCTGTGGGAGCATCAACATAATCTCAACAGGCTGAAGTTGAACTTCATTCTCCATAGTGTGGCCCTTGTTGTCCAAAGGGCTTGGAGTTGTTCCTGATTCTTGCCCTGTCTCATCTAGACATTTACACCCCCCACCTCTGGACTAGACCATCTATCTCTTGAGAATTCAGGCCACTTTTGGGACCAGGAGAGGCAGCATGGGAGAGTGTGTGAATGACTGAGAGGAGAATTCCCATGGACACTGGGGATATGTGAAGGCCCCAGGGAGTTGCCATGACCCTGGGTCTCTTCCTAGAGCAGTGAGTGCTGTGGAAAGAAAAGAGATACATCAGCTGCTGGACAAATGTTCAATGCTGAGAAGCCCTTTAGGACAGACACACAGGGCTGAGAGAGTAGTCTAGGGAAGGAACAAAGGCCTGGGATGGATTGAGACTCTGCAAACTGCATTTCAATCTTACTCCATTTGCTTAGCGAGAAGGTACTTTTTCTTCTAATCAGGGGTGCCATGATGGATCAACAGTCCTAAACTTCAGAATCAATCCAGAGAAGGGTTCAGCTTGGCCAGCCTCCTGGAAAGCAGGTTAGGAGTAAAACTGACCTGGGTTCAGATCGCAAATCTGCCATTTGCTAGCTGTGTACCCTTGGACAAGCCATTTAGGCTCTCAGTTCAGTTCCTTTGTTTATGAACAAACTGCTACTTACCATATAGAATAGTTGAGAAGTTTGAAATGTATATACCTGGAACAGAACAGGCACTAATGCTAGTAGTCACTGTCATCTCTAACCAGAGTGAGCATTAACCCCTAGGTAGTATAAAGAGCTCTGGAAAAGTGAGGGAAGTTCCAGTTGTTTCAAACTCCTGAACAAATCTCCTTGGTCCAGGAAGCATCCTTGGAGGGTTCAAGACCAAGACCAGAGAGCCTGCATCCCACAATCAGAACATTTTATTTACATCCCACATTGTTCATAGGAGTATTTGAGGCAGTATCACTCAGGGGAGAATCCAGCATCTCTACCCATCCTTGCCTCTATCTTCGCATCTCAGTTCTCCATATCAAACCCTCTCTGATCCAGCCACTTATGTCCATGGGGATTGAAAAATTAAATCTAGTTAAGGACTCGCTTCTATTTTGTCTTTCATTACTCTTCAGTGCCTGGAGCCCAGTCTGAAACTCAGCAGATGGGGGGTTAAGACTGGTGCCCTGTCCTATCTCCTCCCCTCTCCATTCCTGACTTCAAAGTCTCCATAAAGCACACCACCACTTCCCTGACCCCATAGTGACAGCTCCATCATCAGATCTCAGCCAGTTCAAAACAGCAGATGCTGAGCCCTGGCCCAGCTGCGGACAGTCCACTTTCTAGCCATCTCCTGGGGTAAGCACCAGCATGCTGAGGACCTGTGGGGCCAACAGTCCTTGCTCCTCCGGGAGAGGAAGGGCAACTAGAAATAGAAGGTGCCTTAAGCAGGGAGTTGACTCATGGTTGGACTTAGAAGGCAGCCTACAGGCAGAACCCCTGGTTTAACGACTGGGACTATGGGGCTCTAATTCGTGATTAGAGTAGATATTTACAGGAGTTAGTAAGTAGAACTATAGGGATCACCAGCCCAGGGATGGAGGCAGGGTGTTGGTATTTGCAAAGTACCTGGCAAGAGATGGACCTGAAAATGGGAGCAGCTCAGAGGCCACCATTTCTTTCGTTAGTATTAATATCCAAAATCTACACTAAAATATACACGAATCCATGTCTAGTTATTTTAATGGCTGGTTCTGGTGATTGGATAACCATGCTGTAAAACTGTCTGAGACAGCTCTGGCTCCCAGGAGTCAGATCCCACTCTGTAGCTCCCTTAGGAACTACAAACTCAAGGATAGTTTGGCGGTAGTGAGGGGGGGGGTTCCCAAGGCTCAAGGCCTATTCCTCCCACCCTCATTTGTGGGTTTTTCCAGCTGCTTTTCTTGGCCCAAGGTTGACACCCATAGGGATACAGATGAGGGAGGGGGAAACAGAAAACAGTGAAGTCAGAACGTGCTGCGGAAGAGGCAGATGTTAGGAAGAGATGGAGAAATGGGGCTAGTGGTCCAGCCCTCGGAGACAGGACACCTGGACATCTTTCCAAGCAGTGGTTGTGTTGGGCATGGTAAGAGACGGTCTTAGCAGGTCAACTTCTTCCTTTCCACCCCAAACTAAGGAGCTTGGAGTTCTGATTGTGGGGTGCCTCCTTCTAGGGCTGCGCTGAAGCCTAGGAGGCCCAGCTGCTAACATCGGAGGCAGCACCATGTCTGCTAACAAAGGCTGGTGGGTGCCGCCCAAAGGTGAAGACAGTGTATCTGAGAAGTTCCTGAGGAAGACCAGAGAGTCTCCACTGGTGCCTATAGGTGAGTGGAAAGGAGGGACAGGGAGGTGGGGTGGGAGCTTTCTCTTAGAGAACGTCTCCCAGTCCTTCCAAAGAATGAAGTAGAGAACGCAAGTGGTCCTACCCACTGACCAACCAACATCTAGGAGTGAAGCAACCAACAGCAGAGGTGCCAAGGGATAGGGGGACACTCCCGTACAATGAACTGAGTCTGGATGGGTAAAAGGTGGTGAACAACTGAGTGGATAGGATATGGAGAAACCAGGGCCGTCAACACCGTTAGCAGGAAAGGAGCAGTTTGGGGTTCCCCAGGGCTTCTTTCCCCAAGGCCCTGGGAAAGGAGGAAAACAACTGCACCAGGATGTGGGAGCCAGCAACCTTTGGAGAAGGGACCAGAGCAGAGCTAATGGGGTTGGGGAGTCATGATGATGTGCTATTTGTGAGGGAGGGGTCATTGAAGGGAGGCAGTCACTTTGAAAACGCCATTTAGAGCAGCAGTCCCCAACCTTTTTGGCGCCAGGGACCGCTGCTCTTATGACTTTAATGTCTGATGATCTGAGGTGGAGCTGGGATGGTGATACGAGTGCCAGAGAGCAGCTGCAAATACAGATGAAGCTTCTCTAGCTCGCCCGCTGCCCATCTCCTGCTGAATGGCCCATTTCCTAACAGGCCATGGTACCAGTCTGCAGCCCGGGGTTCGGGGACCCCTGATTTAGAGGAAATAAACCAGTGATACTCACTCCCCTGCCCCCATGAAGCAACAAGGCGGCTGTTTATCCAGATGTCTATCCTGCCTAGATGAGGTATCTCTCATCAGAAGAGGAATGTGCTTGGTGGATGAGGCCCAGGGATCATGTTCTCTAACTACAGGCTTAGGAGGCTGCCTGGTGGTGGCAGCATACAGGATTTATCGGCTGAAGTTTCGTGGTTCCACCAAGATGTCTATTCATCTGATTCATACCCGAGTGGCAGCGCAGGCCTGTGCTGTGGGTGCAATCATGCTAGGTGAGTAGCTTGGTGGGGACATAGGAGAATGAGGGCCGAGTCCTGTCAGTTAAGGGATCATGACTTCAGTCCTTGTTTCTTGTACAAGGTTTCATTATCGAGTCCTTGGTACTGAGACATTTTCGGGATGTCCTGTTTAATCCTGTCCCAGGCCTGTGGGGATGGTGCACAGTCTGTTCATTACAGTCTGTCAGACAGGAGAGAAATACCTTACAGCAGAACACATGCTGAATTTCTCTTCCTCTCTGGATCAAAAGGTAGACAGCTACTTAACTAGTTGTGTGACAGTGGAAAACCTTTTTCTCATCCTTGGTTTCCCCATGTGCAATGTAACAACTACCCTTGGCTTGCCTACCTCACGGGCTGCCATTAGGTTTCTGATGATTTCTGATAGAAATACCCATGAAATGCTTTGTCAAATGGGTCATTTCCCCAGGCTATGTGGTCAGGAGCTTGTAGCAGCTGTTGAGCCCTAGGGGAGCTGGATTCTCAAGGGGCTGGCTGGAGACAGACCCCTAGGGCTCTGCAGTTGCTACTCCTCTCTAGGACACCTGGGAGATTCAGAGGATGGGTGAAGTGTTCAATGCCAAGGGTTTTTTTCCTTCTTCACACAGGTGCTGTGTATACAATGTACAGAGACTACATCAAGAGAACAACAGCACAGGACACCGGGGAGAAGTAGGGCTCCTACAGCCTGAGGCAGTCAGATCGCCTCACAGTGATCTCCGGTATGCTTCTAATAAAGGAGTTTCTCAGAAAATCAACAACCTCTTCTTCTGCTGGGGGAGAGTGGAGTAAGGGATTGATAGTGGCTGGTGGGGAACTTAGAGCAAATATTTGGTAATCAAAGAGTTCTGGCCCCCAATTCCAAGGCAGAAGAGAATCCCATGGGGCAGAAGTGGACGTGCAGTAGACATCTGATCCCAGGAATCTGACAATTCCCAAGCCGGTACAGGCCCACCCAGAGAGCATGGTACAGAGGGCAGGACAGCAGGAGTGGGAGTGGGGCAGTGAGGAGGCCTCCAAGCCCATGGGAACACTGAATCAAGGGACAGGCATTCCTCCCACCACAGGCTGCTTCCCTGGGGACCCAGGCAGGAAGAAGGCTGCAGCTGGAAGCAGAGGCAGTGAAGCCTCATGGGAGACAACATATATTCAGAACCCAAGTGCTGGGACTAGACTGTACTAGAGGAAAGGGGCAGAGGGGCGGGGATGAAAGAAACAGCAAGGCAGAGGTCAGAATGTTCTGTTCACTTACAAACCATGTCTAAGGTCAAACTTGTAAAAAAAATTTTTTTTCATGTAAATTCTGAGGACAGGGCCCCTGGGGTTAAACACATTTATCCCCTTCTTCCCTGAGTCCAAGCTCCATTCTGTTCCCTGGGAATGAAGCCAGGCACAGGCTACAGAGGGAACCAGGAGGTCGAATGCACCTCCCTCACTGGGCTCTGGGTTGGAGGCTCTTGGGTTGTTCAGGATGGCCTCAGCAGTTCCCAGATACTCTTTGACAACATGGAGTCCAAGTCACATGAGGTCCCAGCTTCCAGTTCAGGATACAGCCCACTGAAGGGCGCAGGAGCTGCCAGGAGTCCCAGCACTCACATGGGGTAATTGAGCACAACATCCTGCTTGGCGAGCTCCAGCAACATAGGATCATCGAAGAACTTGCTGATGCTCACGTCCTCACTTAGGCCCTGCAGAGGGTGGGGGCAAATGCAAGAATCAGTTCTGTCTGGTGGGGGCCAGCTGACACCTACACTTGAATGGGAGGCTGGTTGGTGGGGGGGAGATGTCTGCCAAGCTGTTTCAGGGTCCTGCCTTTAGGCAATTGTCACTGGGGAGAAGGCCCCCCGTCCCAGCTAGACTGGGCCTCAAGTCTGGTTGCCTGAGGCTTGTACTTAGACTTGCTCTGAGTCTTTGGGAGAAGGATCCAAAAGGAAGGAAAGAGGAGAGATAAAACTCTCACTGAGATCCACTGAAGGCTGAGAGGTGGAGATGGGCCTGAGGGACACACACCTTCCTACGACGGGTTTTGATCATGAATTCCCGGGCCAGGTGAGGAGCTGGCTGTGGCTCCAAGGGACGGATGACAATGCTCTTATCCAGAGGATCACCAGGGACGATCTGAAAGGCAAAGGCATTTTAGATGGTCCAGGCAGACCTGCAGTGCATTTGGACCTGGAAGCAAGATTCTTCGAGGAGGTTGGAAATGAGTCATGACTGAAAGGGGAACATGTCAGAGGGAACTGGCCTTGTATAGGTGGGAGGGTAGGATGGCCAGCATGTACCATTTTCTTACCTGCCAATGGTGGAAGACAGACAAGGAAAAGGCCTGCCCCTGGGTGTGAGTCCGCAGATCAGTCTCAAAGCCAAAAGAATCAATGGCAGGGATGAAAGCTTTGATGGTGTAGAGAGGGGAGCCTGGGATGGGTGCGTCCTGAGTCACGTGCCCCCTGAGACAGAATAACAAAGGCTGAGTTCCTAGTCCTACAGAGGCCAAAAGCAGAGAAACAATCTGACCCCAAATATATCCCAACCCAGAACTACTATTAGAGAAATAACAACCATAAATACACTGCAGAGAGAAGAAAGGGCTGGAGCTCTCAGTGTAATTCCCTGCAGAGGTCAAAGGGGCAGTGACCTTTGGGCCAGATGGGAACATCGATGGGCAAGGCTTTATAGACATTCCCATCACTGACACGCTGCATCACTTTCCCCGGGAACTCTCTGAGGAGGGGAGCCCAAGAATCTCAAATTTTAATCTGCAGGAAAGCTCATTCCTATTCCTACTTCCTTCTGAAAAATCAGCTCACTAGGTTTCAGAAGCGGATAGCGTAAGGAGGCTGATCCCTCCACGGTAGTGGAGTGACTTTCTGCTCTGCTTTTGTTTGTGTGCTCCCTAACATGCTTGGGGCTGCTTACCTGCGCCTGGCCAGGACAGTATAAACAGCAGAGACACAATCTGCAGGGGCCTGGACCTCTACGAAATAGTAAGGTTCCATCAGACGAGGAGTGGCCTGCAACAGAGCAACAAGAAAGGGGAAGGCTGAGGACAGAAAACATGGATAAAGGGAGGGCTGAGGGGCTGGGCCCACCTATGTCCTGGGGCAGCAGAGCTCCACTCACTTACCATGAGGAAGGCAGAATAGACGACTCTCCTGGCCGTGGGGATGATTTGGCCCCCACCCCGGTGCAGGGGCTCCTGGGCAACCACTGCATCTAGGATCTTAAACTTGACGTTTCGAATCACTGAAAAGGAGATGGGGCAGTTGACTGGGTGATTCTGGTGCTAATCAAGGACCCAGGGGCAGAGCAGCAAGGAGCCTCTTGCAGCCTTGCAGCTATCTGGAAGCCACAAAAAATAAGGCACAAAATCACCCTACAGATGGGTGTTCTGATAGGGTACCCAAGGCTGGTAGCAAAAAGGTCAGAAGTTAATCCTATGTTCATTTTGTTTGTTTTAGGCCATGCTCAACATCATAAAGCTACCACAGAAGTTTGGCCTGCCTCTTTTGCAGACATTTAATTATTTTTGGATACAGAATAAGTTCTAGAAATTGTATATTTTTTTCTGCTAAGTCTAATCCTGGTCTATAAACCACTCCTATCTTCCCCTTGATACATCTTGGCAAACGTGCTTCTTCTCAGGAATGAGGAACAACTAACTGTCAATCTAAAAATGACTTCATTTCCAGGGTGTACGAAGTGGTAGTAATAGGATAGAGAGGGGGAAGGGAGGAAGATGGCCCAGGATGTAGGATGGCCCTGTGTGCCCCAAGCTGTTTTTCCTGCCAAGTCCCAAAGATGGTGCCACCCTACTGCATACACCCAGATGCAATGACCCTACAGGACTAAGGTGGGGGAGGTAGAGAAACTGGTAGACTCACATTCATCACAGAGGGGTCCCTCCCTAGTTCCCCACTGGAAACCTTGAACGATGCTGTCCTTCACTGAGCCAAGAAGAGCCTTGTCCACCTGCATGAGACATAAGGACCCTTTAGCAGTGACCTTGGCAATAGCCAAAGAGTATAGGGGGGAGGAGGTACAATAGTGAAAGGATAGTCTTCTTCACCAGAAGACACAAAATACTTTGGGGGGAAAAAAGAACACTTTGTAGTTTCTTCCATTTGAGCTAAGAGACCACCACGTGGCTCCCATCAGTTCTGCTGTACCTCAGAGGGCAGGGTATCATCCACCAGGATGTTGGGGCCGGTAGCATCAGGGCCAAAAGCCCAGATGGAACGAGCAGCCAGCAGATCCCAATCGTATTTGGTCTGGAAGAACTCTCCCAGCTTCTTCCTAGGAGAAGAGACAATGGAGGGCTCAGCCAGCTCTGATTGCTGGCTCCTGGGGTTACAAATCCTGCCTTTCTGAAGGGCAGTCACCTCAGCCCACCCACACCATGCCCAGGATGGCAGAAAAGCAGGCAATAAAATCACTTCCCAGAAGGATGTGTGGTATCAGAAACCTGGCAGGTAAGCTGTGGTGCCCACCTTCCTTCAGCCCTGGAATCAGAGGCATGTTCTTACCTATTCCATGTGATCTGCACCACCTCGTTCTCGATGTCCTCAGCAAGTCCCTTCTCAAGAGGCTCAGCAATCATGGTGATCTTATTCCTAGTTAGAAAAGAAAGAAGAAATGAGGCAGGTTAGCAAGAAGAGCACTCTGAAAAAAAGGGTGACAAAGGAACAGCTAAGGCAGTGACATCAATGAAAGCCACAGGGGCATAGTAGAGCCAAAAGGGCTTATTTTCTGTCTTCTTTCATTTGAATCTATTGCTCTTTAAAAAAAGTAAGGTTTGGGGCAACATTTTAAAATAGTCATATTATATAGAAAGAAAAAGCGGCAACTGTGAAAGTCAGTCAGCCTGGAATAGAAAGTCTTAGGGCAAAGGATTTCATAGTATTGTGTGTGTCCTAAGCCATAATGGGTCACAGGCCAGGGTGAAAACTCAAGTATCCTAAATACCCCCATCCCATGACTTTGAGATCTCTATTTCCAGTGTCTGTGACTGCGGTGGAGTTGGTGGAGAGGGAAGAGTGTCCTGTCAGTCCCAGGGCTGCTATGATCCCCAGCTTACTTCTTATTGGGTGTTTCAGCAAAGCATTTGAGGGAAGACGTTTCCACCACTGTCTCACAAAAGGTGACAACGGGGTCAGCCACCTGGGAAACAAGATAAATTACTAAGCAAGTTCTAATTTTGTTGAAAGAACAACCTTCTGCCAAAGGGAATTCTCAGGGCCCCTGACACTACCTCTGTGAGGCCCTGTGAGAACTGGCATTAGTGACAAGTGGAACAGTAGGCTAAAAGCCTGTACCCTCACTAAGAAGCATGAGAACTTAGGGTAGTGCAGCATTTATGTTCCGGAGCCAAGAGTATGTGGGGATCAAATTCGGGCCTAAATTATAGTCCCCCAAGGTATCTTTCAACATCTGTTCAGTGGTTCCACCACCATTCACTGAATTAGCTCTGCGGGTCTGTCGGAGCTGGTACTAAAGACTAACTGGAGAGTATCTGTTCCCTTCTCAACCCATGATGTTTGGGTAGCACAGTTCCTCCCTGAGCTCCCACAAGACCTGTGCCCAACAAACTCAGCTTCTTTCTTCTATAGCACCAGTCCCCGGCACATCAGTAGACGAGTCTGAAAGGGTACTTCAGGGGAAAATTTGTCTCAACTGGAAGACTGAGGCCAAGCAATGGTCAGTTTAATTGAGAGGCTACGTCAGCACTTGACAACGAATCCGGGAGAGCCAGGCTCCACTCGCTCCTTGAAATCATCCACTTTGAGCCTTAATCACCATAGATGGGTTAATTGTGCAACTATATTTTTCAACCAATGACTGAGACTAACTTTGATCACACGGGTTTTGACTTTATATATATATAAATAACACTGAGAATAAGCTTGCAGAATAGGACAAACCAGATCTAAAATGCCTTTCCATTCTGAGGGAGCAACAGATCATGCTTTTCCCAAACAGGATCTTCTCTCCTAGTGCACCCCATTCCCCTGGACCTTCCAGGAGAATCAAAGGTTTGGCTGCTTGTAAAATCAGTCTGGAGCTGTGAGCCAAGCCCCTAGCCAGGCAGGTACTCAGGAAAAAAGGCCACTGCTCTACCTTGATGTCTATTTCTGAGTACATCTTCCGCAAATCGTGCATCACACAGTCCAGGTAGAGCTCCCCAGTTCCCAGAATCACGTGCTCACCAGACTCTTCCACCTGAAACACAAAAGCCCTGGTGGTCATGGCCTGGACTTTCTTGTGCCAGCAACAACAGACAAAAACAGAATCAAGGCTAGAAGCCAGGAGGAGGTACCCAAAGCCACTATCAGAAACAGCCACTACTCGGCATTGGTTCCAGCCTCTTCAAGGAGGATCAGTGGGAAGAAGCAACCTATGAGTCAGTCCTCAAGAAATGTGGATCACTCAGCACTGTGCCACTGGGCATAAGGTCACCAACTTAATTTCCATCTTAGCCATTTAGGGAAAACTGCCCTTTGGAACAAGCTGACCCTTTAGTCCTGGTAAACTACACAGAAAGGTATGTTTGCGGGCTGAAGAGTACAGAAGGGTCAGAGTCACTCACTTTTCCTTCTGTATTTCCTGGAAAATCAATTCAAAGTGAACTCTCCAAGGAAAATCTCTTCCTTATCTAGACACGTGTGGAAGGTGCACATGCGTGTTTGTGCCCCCCACCTGATGGATCTCATCCTGCCTTCAAGTGACAGTGACAGATAGGGATTAACTCCTGATATAGGCTGCTGGAAGCAGCATATCAGAGACTCCAGATGGACGTGAAGATGTGGGCAGCACAGACCACTTAGCTGAGTAAACAGGGCTGGGCAGCTGTTATAGGCCTCAGACCTACCTTGGTGGTGAGGGATGGATAGCTCTTGTTGACCTTGCGCAGACCGTCGAGCATCTTGGGCAGCTCTGAGGGGTTGACTGGCTCCACCGCAATCTTGATAACAGATGTGGTGTTGAACTTCAAGGGCCGGAAAATCTGAGCCTGAGATCCAAAATGTAGAGGTGTGAGGGCATCTGGCCAGAGTAGGCACAGAACGTACAGAAGTAAGAGAGGAGCTGAGGACTTGCTTAGGAACAGACTATTCTCCAACTAGTAGCCACAGGGCTGCTTGGAGGCAACCTGAAGGACCATTTATTCTGATGGCAGAATAAAGAGAGGAGGGAAAGAATAAAAGGAACTCCTCCTAATTCCTAGCACCTGAGCTGAGTACAGGGAAACTTCAGGAGGGTCAGGTCTCAAAAGCTGAGACTGTGCTGAGGCCTGGAACCAGGAAGTGGCAGTGACTCCAGGTTAGTCCCCTGCAAGGTCTGTTGCTTGTTGCTCCCATGTACCATAGTTCCTGTGACCCTCTAGCTTAAGCCAGTCAACTACCTCTTCAGAACCCTACCTCCTCATTGCCTCGAGGTTCGGTTATGGTCGCTGTCTTCACAATTGGCTGATCGACACCTTCAATCAGAACCCAGTTGCCAGCAGGAACACGGTTCACCTCAATGTGGTACCTGAAGCAACATCCAACAAGCAGCAATGGAACTTGGGCAGAACATTCATTCCATAAAAATGTACTCAGAACCAGGGTGAGACAAACAGATACATTCTAGCAGGTGAGGGATGCAGTACTCAATTATATCACCACATATATATGTAGTTACAAACTGATAAGTACCATGAAAGGAAAAGTGCAAGGTATTATAAGAGGACAAGATGAGACAATCTAGTTCAGTTGTGTGTTGGAGGTAAGTAATCCGATGCCAAAAGTGTAGGATGTAGGTGTAGGATGTAGGGAGACACCAAAAGCACCACAGAAGAGATATTGCAAGTCTTCCAGCCCTTCGATTGTCTTCTGCCTTTCAGTGACTAGGTGGATTTGGAGGAGGGAATGGGCCATCCGTAAGGTGCAGCACCCACATTAGGAATAGGACTGCCCACATTCTGAGATGCTAAACTTTAGAGCTGATGAGCAGCTCAGAGGCCCAAGCTAAGTCTTCTGCAGTTGGAGAAGCTATAAAAGACCCAGCAAAGTCACCTCTCTTGGTCAAAGAATAGTCAGTGGAGGTGGGAAACAATTTCTTTGGGTAAGAAACATAAAGGTTATGATTTAAAGAAAACAGAAGATAAAGAGGGGATTAGATGAGTGAAAGCAGAAATGCTTCTAACAAAGTTCATAGAAGCCACCCAAATGTAAGGCAAGGCTTTGGGCATTATCCTAACAGTAGCTGTCTTTGGACCTAGTAACATTAGGTAGTAAGAACTAGAAGTCAATGAACCTGCTGATGGAGGGTCACCATGGCCCCTACTGAAGGGAGTTAGGAGCTACTGTGTTTCCAAGGAAGACTATCTATTCCAGCCCTTTGGGGCTATTCCAGTGCAGAGGCTAAGGCAGGCCCCTAGAGGCTCTGGTTGGCAGTACCTGGCCACAGAGATCCAAAGGCGGCCCACAGTGCATATCTGGGAGTCCTCCTCATCCTCCAGGGTGTAGTTCTCACCCAGCACCTTCACAGGCTGCCCAGCATGGATGGTGCCACTTAGCACCCGACCAAAGGCATGAAATTGAACTCCATCATCTGTGCTGTACATCTTGGTAGTATGACACATCAGGGGACCCTGGAGGAGGGGACAGAACGCAGCCTCAACCACACATACTCTTTGGGTAAATACCACTCCCTCCACTTCCCCTGCCAGGAACGACACGAGCTGTGTGAGGAAGCAGCCCAGACCTAGAGGAAGATGCGGCGATATCCTGGGAAAATTTCAACCACACTCTTCCTCCTGCTTGGTTAATAGATGTCAATGTCATAGGGAAAAAAAACCTGTTTCCTTTTTTTCTGGGGAAAATGGGGGAAAAGGGAAGAGAAGCAGGTTTAAGGTGGCAGACTGGCACTGTTAACTTGCGAAATTATAAGACTAACTTGCTCCAAATTTCCTCTGAAGATGTAACTTACAATTCTCAGTTGGTTGTTTGTTTATGGCAAAAAACTAGATTTGTCTAAGAATGGCTGGAAAAGAGATTTTTAAAAGCTGGGACTGACTAGATGAGCAACCATTTGCTGAATCTTTGCTATCTGTCAGCCACCATGCCTATATGCAACTGTAACTTTCTTTTGTTTAAGGCGAGGCATCCCTTGGTTGACCTCACAGACTGCAAGGACCTTGTCATCTTACAATCCCTTATTTTTTAAATTTTTTATGCCTATAGTACCTGGTCTTCCTAGGTGGTCTCCTATCTAAGTACTAACCAGGCCCAACCCTGCTTAGCTTCCGAGATCAGATGGGATCAGGCTTGTTCAGGGTGGCATGGCCATAGACAACACTTTCTTAATCTTACTTAATTTTCGTAATGACCACACACATATTATCTCCTTCATTTCATAGACCAAGACAATTAGACTCAGAAAAATCGAATAACATTCCCAAGATCATACCACTGGCAGCGGTAACATCAGGCTTTGAATTCGGGTCTGTCTGGGCTCCTGGGAAGGGCCATGCAAGGATGGGAAAGAAGGCATTATCCTTACACCCAGAAAACAGTATCCCCACACAGGGGGCAAAAATCAGAACCAGATGGCCATGTCTCCTTACATCGGGGTCACAGTCGCTCATGGCTTCGCCAAGGTCGGAGTCCACACCGCCGGTGTAGGTATGCTCGATTTTGGGCTTGGCACCCACCTTCGGAGAGGGGATGTGCTGTACACACATGTCCACAAAGCCTGTGGAGGAAGAGCAAGCCATTACCCTAAGCTCTCACAGGGAAAAGTGAGTGGTGAGTTACTCATCCACTCATGCTGGTCAGAAAGCTAAAAGGGAGGGGACTGACTTTCTGCTCTAAAAGCTATAACACTGTGATTCTGGGGGGAAATGATACTGTTTCCTGGGAGTATGCTGCTAAAAGGCTGGAGTCACACCGATGCCAGAAAGAACAAGAAGGTCTCAGCCGTTCCTTGGAACTCAGCTGATAAAAATTTTCAGGTCTATCAATCCATGACCTGTTATTGAACGTAAGCACTTACTGAGCACGTACACAGAACCACGTACCCATTTCTTTCCAGTTCTACTTAGAATAATCCCTGAATTGACTCTTCCCCTGTGGCAAACACTCCACATGTTTCTGTTCAACAAGTTATCCTGTTTTTCTAAAGACCAATAAACCATACGAGAGACCCTCCATTGGCACCGTGGGGCAGGTATGTCTGCTTTTATGTCAGACAGATGGCCAGCCAGGAATGAACTACTAAAATTATGCACTTTGGAGGTTCAGTAACTTAAATCTCTCTAGACTCAGCATCGAGAGATTGCTGAATGGGCCCTAAGCCATTGCCTTTTCCACTTGCTTTCTTTTACAGATGAAAAGTTAGAATCACAGAAGAACTAGGTGGCTGGCCGAGGGTCATCCCATTGAAGAGCCAGAACCAGAGAAGGATCAAGACTCAGGTCTTTTCTCAACCAGTCCAGGGTTTGTTCTACTATACCACTTGCCTTCTGTGTAACTAAAATATAAGAGAGAGGAGCTCAGGGGAATGAGAAATTTGAGTCTAAAACATGTCTCAAGTCTTGACCTGGTACTTTTTCCACTGTTTCACATCACCCACGAGTCCACCTTCCAGACTACCTGGCAAAACCACCAGAACCTCAGAATCTGCTTCCCCATCTCCTCTTATTGCACACTCCTTCTGGTAGAAAAATGTAATTGCTTTTGTTTCTAAAGACAGAATTCTTGGTAACATCCACTAAGGAAAACGTCTAGGAAAAACCCCAGGTATTCTGTATCCCAACCTGCAGTTTATTTAAAAGCCTCAGATCTCTGACTGCCACTGTGGAGTAAAGTTTCACATGACACACATGGCAAGACATAATGATGGTGATGTCAAGGGGGCCATGAGCTCTTTTTTACCTGTGAACTCGCCAAAGAACTTTTTACAGACCAGCCTGAGCAGGGGGCGGATGTTCAGCTTCAGCTCCTCTTTGGTCAGGTGGATGCCAAGCTCATCTAGGGTCCTTGGGAGGCTGGTGTCCACATCACCAACAACCTGTGACAGTACCAGACACCACATCAGCTGTAGTGACAATCCCACTGTGGTGGTATGGAGGAAGACAAGGGAAGGCTGATAGGAAATTTGAAGGGTTACTGCGCTAGGTTCTTGCCTATGGGGAGAACTTTTGACAAGGACAACAATTTGGTTTCAGGGAAATTTTTGGTACCTATTCTTCAAACCCACTCTGGGCAAAGCAGGCTTGGTTAAATGCCCACACCAGCTAATAATGAACCTGGTACTCTCAGGCGGACTGCTGTCAGTGCTGCCCCCTGGTGTCTAAAAAACAGTATCTCATCTCACTCAGAAAATCCCTCACACTTGTTTCCCTATTTAGAGACTTCTACTATTTAGAGGATCGCTGCACTAGAAGGAACCAAAAAAGGTTACCTAGCAGTCCATCTGCTGCCAGGGAAGGGCCAACCTAAATCATCCTCAGCAGACTCAAGGTCTCTACTGAGACAGGTTCTATAAATTTCTTTTATTAATCCATTCCAGTCTGACACAAGATACTAAGTATCTTGTATTTTTTAGTGCTAATAAATTTTAATTATGTTATTTTGTTTTGTTGCTAAGTTTCACTATTTTTCTTTTTTTTAGGCAAGGCAACCCTTGGTTGACCTCACAGGCTGCAAGGACTTTGTCAGCTTACAATCCCTTATTTTTCTACACCTACAGCACCTGGTCTTCCTAGGTGGTCTCCCATCCACGTAGTAACCAGGCCTGACCCTGCTTAGCTTCCGAGATCAGCTGATATCAGGTTTGTTCAGGGTGGCATGGCTGTAGACTAGTTTTACTATTTTGTCAGGTGGAATGGCCACACAAGTTTCATGTATGTGCATGTGTTCACTGTGCACAGTGCTTATTAAACAGATTTTATAACTGTCTTAAGAGAAAAGTCTGTATGAAATTCCTGCACAACATTATTACCCTTTCAGTTCTACCTTTTAGGTAGCACAAATCCATACAAATGCAACGTTATACTCTTTTCTTTGGATCATCCCACACAGTTTATATCCTTACCACTGTCTGATGCAACCTGTTCCTACTGACAAACATCATGTGCCCAGAACAGTCATTAAAATCAAGTTCACATAGCCTTTCTTTTAATGGCTGCAAAATATTTCATTTTATAGTGTGTACCATAACTCATTTAAACGATTCTCACTGATAAACATTTAACTTATTTCCAGATTTTTTTCTTTTCCTATATATATGGTATAACAAATAAACATACATACACAGTTACATCTGTAGTTTAATCCCCATAATCATCAGTTCTTGAGTATCACATTCCTTTGAATAGTCAGTATCTGTACATAAAATTTCTTTAGGTTGTGCTTTTTCTTTTGTACAATCCTGCTTCATCTTGAATTCAATAGCACTTAGAGGGGTGCAGTGTTCTAGATCCAGAAGGTTGGTGACCAACCATCTTTATACTTAGTAATATAAAACTGAGCAAGTTTAGGGGCAGGGGCAAAGCCCAAGTTCACATTGAGCTTAGAAGGGCAGACCTGAACCAGGCGGCCTGACGCACTCACCTGAGCGAGGATTTTATAAAGAGGCTCCAAGATAAACTCCACGAAGCTCCTCTGGGAGCTGCTAGTTGGGGCCTTTTTTGTGAACTTTCGCCTAAAGAGGAAAAAGGAGTTATTCATGGGTGATCCAGGAGGGAGACCGTGCTGTCATTGACCTCCAGGGTATATTTTTTAAGTTCGGAATCTAAGCAGGACCAAGAGGAAGGAATGAGTGTGTGAGAGAGATGATAAAATTTCCCCAAGAGACCCCTGGCATATGGTTATGACTCTCATGGATGCCTGAGCTGAGCTATAAAGACATCAAGAGAAGCAGCCTCTCATTCTGTTAAAGCTCATGAAACCAGCTCACTTAGATGAGGAAACACGGTAGGTCATGTCTAAGAAAAAGTACGTTTTTAAACTTCAGAAACTTTTTCTGTCAGTCCTCACTTATTGGGAAGATGAATTGCACCTCTAGAGAGCCACTTCCCACATTCTACTTACGTCTTGGGATTGAAGTAGATGTCACCCCAGAGTCTTTTAGCAAATTCCTGGTAGTTAATGTCACCTATAAGAGAAGTCATACAATTACAATCTACTTAGCAAAGTGTTTTTTGAAATTCTCTTTCAGGTGCCACGAGTGGTTTGTAGCTGAGGAATTCTACCACCTTCCTTTCCAAGGTCCCTACATTTCCATCTAAGTAGGCAGGCAGACAGAGACACAGAAGCACAAAGAAGGACAAAGCCTGTGAGTTTGGAGTTCCTTGCTTCCTTCTCAACACTTGTCTGAGCCCCATGTCCTTCACGCAGCTCCCCAACCCCTAGGCCACTGGAGCTGACTCCCCTCTGAATTCCTTTACCTCTCTCTACCAGCCTACTGTCACTGTCACAGTGACACTATCACAGCAGCTAAGTGGCCCCCAGCCCACACTATCTTACATTGCCATCCATCACTCTGTAGGATTCTGTGTACCACTGGACGAAGTTCCTAGAAGTCAGAGATTATTCATCACGCTTTGTTGTACTTCTAGCAAGACGACATAGTATCAACTTTGGCGATATAGTGTGGAAAAAATGCACCAAAGTGGATTCTACTCCCACTCCATCAAAAACTTCTGGGCATATGTCAAATGAAGGGAAAACACTCAGTGGTCTCTGGTATTCCTTCCAGTGCTGACTTTCTAAAAGTCCATGAAAATGTTGGAGCCCACAGATGGCTTCTTCATAAACGAACAGCAGGTTCCAAAATGAATGATAATCTTTCCTGAGGCTCAGAGCCATTTTCCATCAGAAAATGAATCATCGATATATTATAATTATAGGAAGTCTTGGATATTGCTTTACATTCTGATACGAAAAACACTGAAACATGTAAACTGTTCAGATAAATTTCATTTATTGTCCATCTATACATTTTTTTTTAAAGAACCATCTGGAAACAAACAAAATATATGTCTAATGATGGGAAGATGGTTAACTTATAGTACATCTATACAGTGGACCAATGGGTAGTTACATAAAATAATTTTTGTAAATAAATTTTAATAGGCAAATTTTTGTGACCTAATGCTGAGTGAATATTTATCCTGTTATACATTTTATATATGTATATAAAATATGGTCTCACTTATGTAAAATACTAAACAGAGAAAGGAACTATAACAAAATGTTTATAATAGTTATAAGGAAGTTATGGATAAATTTTGCTTTCTTGACTAGATTTTACTGTATTTCTAGTAAGAGTTCACTTTTCTATAATGAGGATATTGTAAATATGTATACATATATTAAAAAATATATACCGAGTTTTATCTGCCCATTTTTTTTTCACAAGAGCAAACATATCCACACTGAACATGAGAGAGGAGAGCTGACTGGCAAGAACAGAATCCCCAGAGCTCTAGCGCCTGCCAGCTGTGAGACCACTTGCAGAGTCTGTCTTTTTAGCTCTAAAAATGGGGTAATAACCTCTCTAAGGAAGTATGGGATTGACACACACAGCACTCAGAACAGTTTCTCCTGGAACCTGAGGGAACTGGGGAAGCACAGAGGTGAAGAGGGGTATGGGAGCCTCTTGAGATGGAAAGCTGGTCCCAGGGTGTCAAAGTTCCAGAAATCTACAGTCATGCAATTAGGAATTCCAGCAGAGGCTTGTTCGCACTGACTGCATACCTATCATGAATCCTCAAGTAGGCTGATAAAATTTCTACATGCCTAGATACAGATGGAAAGGCAGCTAGAAGCACTACTAGTGAGGGAGAATCCATCTTTGAAGAAGAGATCTAAAGGGGCTTTGTGAGCATGGATAATTTCTTTGACAAAATCTGTCTCACTCTATGAAAGATTCTTATTCCTAAAGCTCTTTCTTCATCCTTTTCTTCCCAGTCATCTTTATTTTTCTATTTTTGGCAACCACTTAACCTGAAGAAAGGGTCTAGGATCCAAAAAGAGCCCCAAATGTAACAGTGACAGTTGATGAAAAGCTCCCCCCAACTGGGGACTCTGGCATGAAGCCAATTTCTAAACCATTCAGCAGGAAAGGCACACATGACACAGGGGAAGCTGGTGAGACAGACTGCCAGCCAGAGCTTACTTACCAAAGGTGTCAGCATAGATCTTGGCAAAAGAACCCAGTGTGAAGCAGATGCTGTACTGGGAGCTGGAGAAGCAGACGTTGCCCAGGAGTGGGGACAGGATCAGGTTCTCATCAGTGGAATACATGCTGAAACAGAGATAGTCATGAGTGCACAGCCAAGCTGACACACCGCCAAGGGTAAAGGGCAGGGACTCAATATCACAGCCTCTCTCCAGCCCTTGCCCTCAGATGGGGCTTACATAATAGTCAGCTTTGCCAACAGCCTGGACGAAGAAAGTGACATGATGGAGCTGTTCTCTAACTCCCAGTAACAGGCTGATTTCCCAGAGCTGGGAATGCTCTGCACAATCTCCAAGAAGTTAACTGTACCAGACAGACAAGGGGAAACTTGGAGGGCAGAGACAAAGGTTTTAGACCACAGGAAATGAATCAAATATAATCAGAGAGAAATATATTCTGGAGAAATCTCAATTTTACAATCACAAACAGCTGTAAACACCCGTATCAATCAATGAATGAATGAGTGAATAAATAAAAGAGAAAGCAACTTTGCTCCCTACTCCCAACACCCTACTATTCTTTATTCTGCTTTGGTTTTGTGTTTACAAATTCGTGTTCACTAAGATTTATTAAAAAAACCAGTTGGACAAAGGGATCAAATCCACAACCCTAGTTTTACGGACATGCTGTTTTATGGAATTTCTCAATTTAGAAATAAAAGTGTTGGCTGATAAAGAGCCATCCCCACCTTACTCCACCCCACTCCCAAGTCATGCTCCCCAGAGGCACCTGCTTTTAACTCCTTTAAAGCTGCTTTTAGAGCACTGACCTCCATATTTCTAAACAATGTTTATGTTGCTATTTCTTGTTTAGATGTTCAAGTATGACTTTTTGGTAAAACAGCATTTAGCCCTATTCCACCCCATCTCCCCTTCCAGAGAAGTTTATCTTTGCATAATTTGGATTCCTGATGTTTTATATTGGGCTCTAGTCATTCTCAGCCTTTTCAGAGACAGGGAGAAGATATCCCTGTTTAGAATCGGTGCTACAAACCCGAGCAGCTCCTGAATGTAAACCTGGCTCTGGCCACCTAGATGCTGTCCCCAACCCTCAATTGGAGAGGTGTTCTCTCAGTAGGAGGGGCCTCCTCTCAGGCCCTTTGAGCAGTCTCAAGAGGTCACCCAGTACATCCTTCAATGTACAGATAAAACTGTCTTTAAGACATATTTAACCTAGTCTTCAAAGCCACCTCGATACTGTATTCTGGAGCCTCCCAACCATCACTCATACTTCTTGATATAAACCCATCTTGTAAAGCAGCTAGATCTTCAGAAATAACCAACAGTTCCTTTATTTACTGAGTCTGTACTAATAAGATAATAGCAACAAGCATTATTCACCAGTTACCGTACGCTAAGCACTACGTTAAGTTACGTTAAGTGTGTTACATCCACTTTCTATTTAGTTTCTTTTAACGTCTCGCTAGGCAAATATTATTATTATCCTGTTTTTATAGAAGCAGAAACTGAGGCTCTACAAGTTTAAGTAATTTGCTCAAATGCACATAGTTGGTATGAGGGGAAGATGAGATGATCCTAGAGCTCAAGGTATTGCCCATGGTACTAAATTGAAGTTTGTGTTAAGCTGTGCAGAGTTACTGAGGCCAAGGCTGTGGTGTCAATCCCTGCGAGGCCAAGGAACGAGCCTCTAGCATGTCCAACACAGTCTTTAACATATGCCAAAGAATCAGAGCTGCTCCCGGAGGTGTTCAAGGTTAAGATTTATAAAAACTCAGAGTCTCTGAGGACAGCACCGGCATCCCTGTACCTTATCAATCCGTTGACCTCATCGACGATGTGGCGCAGCTTGTAATAAGCATCGGTTGGAGGCAGCTTCAGCTCCAGGATCAGCCGGTCGATCTTGTTGATGCACACGGTGACCGAGAGCCTCTCCTGCACTGCGTGCTTGATCAGCCGCTCTGTGTTCAGCATCACCTGACAGACACAAGGTGGTAAGAGCAAAAAGGGCAGAAAAGTCTAGAGCAAAGTCAAAGAGAGTACTATTTTAAAATTGAAAGTATGAGGAAAAGAGGACCTGGGGAAATATCACTGGGTAGAAGCAGAGGGTATCCTGCCCAAAGACAAATTCAGAAACTTTAAAAGGGCACCTTGAGAAATAAATAAATACACTGATGATGCTGGGAGCCAGGTTCCTTTGTGCTGGAGAAGAAACGGAGGCTTAGGAAGAAACTGTGGTGCTAAAATGAAATTGTGGGAATTAGGATAAACCAATGATTTCTTCTCTCTTCATTGTGTTAAAGATTTTTAATAAATATGTATAGAAATAACTATAAATATGATGGGTATATATATGTTATCTGTGTTCAATGAAAGGACCTAGAAGCAGTGTGTGCCAGAACCAATGAACATACCTTGATCTCTGTTTCTAAATACCAGTCCCCAGTCTAATGAGCCAGAGCTCCTTGGAGAAATAGTTGATTCTAGCATTGGGGCAGAGAATGTATGAATCTAGAACATCTTTTACAGCCTAAAAGAAAGGAAGTACTCCAAAAAAGAATGGGACATGTCAAAAGGAAAAAGGAGCCAGCCTGAAGGAACTCTTATTAGCCAAATCTGGGATAGCTAAAGTATCAAAATATGTAAGGATAGTAATGAATTATAACCCACGAGTAAAATAAATATCTGTATCTATACTGATGATAAATAAGCAAATGCAGGAGAAGAGAAAACTCTCCTTTACAACAGAACCCCAACCAATAAATAAAGAAGGAATAATAAGACTTAAAAAATCACAACTTGCCATTATTATAAAATAAGCTAGGAATGATCAAGAGAAGATAAAATTGAAGGTAAAGTCTGATAAGGAATAGAGTGTGTAACAGACTCAAGGTACTCTCCACAAATTATTTCAAAGGGAAAATCGTAACTTTATACTGGAGAAACCTGGCAGACACACCTTAACCAACTGATCAAAGTTGACACTGGCAACAATGAGATAAAGTGACATTATGGGCCTTCTGGTGTGATGGGACCAATGAGAACACAACTATACTTATGTAGTATTCCTGCCCAAAATAACCTGAATGTAATCATGAGGAAACGTTAAACCCACCCAAATAGAGAGACATTCTACAAAATAAATGGCATATGCTCTTTATGCCAATATCATAAAAAGATGAAGAAAAGTAAAAGAGCAGTTCCAACTAATTAAAAGAAACCAGAGATATGAGGACTAAATATTATGCAGCATCCTGAATCAGGAAAAAATTCTATAGAGGACATTATTAGGGCAATCAGTGAGACGAAGATCTGTACAAAAATATTGTATCAAAGCTGAAGTCTCTGATTTTGATAAATACTGTGGCTAAGTTAAGTGAATGTCCTTATTCTGAAAAAATACATTTTGAAAAATTTATTTTCAAATGGTTCGAGGAAATACACGCATGTGTGAGAGTATACGCGTATACGTAGAAAGAGAAAGAGAATTACAAAGCAAATGAAGGTGAGTTCTTTGTACTATTCTTGCAACTTTTCAGTAAGTTTGAAATTATTCCAAAAGGAAATCAATTTAAAAAAGAGCAACTCTGGCTCCCTCTGCTGGCTATCTCACCAATGACAACATGAATGAGGTTAGCCAAATTACTTAATCTTTCAATTTAGAAAGATAAAAGACACCATGGGCCTTTCAACTTCAATATCTCTTTCAAGCTTAGAAAAACTCATTAGCATTTAAAATCCATTTATATGAATATACTCTCTTTCTTCCCTTTTATTTACAGCTGTCATTTTACCATTGTGTTTCCTGAATAACAATGGATCTCATCATTTTGAGCTTCACTAGGCAGGGTGTGAGGGACTCTCACTGAGAACTAATTTTGAACTTCATTCAGACTCACGCCCTCAGCAGCATCGATGAAAAGGACCACTCCATCTGAGATGCGCAAGCCAGCCGTGACCTCATCAGAAAAATTCACATGTCCTGTAAAGCAAATACCAACTAAGTAGTCGCTTGCATAGTGGCAGGACAAGGCGCAATTAACTGGTTAAGTGGTCTGAGGAGCACTGTAAAGCATGTGATTCCCCAAGATCCCCTTTCCCTTATCCCCACAGCTGCCTGCAGTGTATAAAATTCCACCATTAGAGTCACACACTTGGATTAAACTTTTATCTAGGAGGTCCCCAAACATAAAAAGAACAAAGTGATTTTTTTTTTTGTCTAGGAGGGCATAACATTCACATTCACACATGAGCTTAGCCTAATCAGCAATAAGCAAAGTTCTGTGGGACAGAAGACAATCTGGACAGGAAAAAGGGCAAAGGAGGGCCTGGAGCATGGGAGACAGTAAGTACTTGGCAAGGCGCTGCTGCTGGCGGGGAGTGCTGACAGGTGTGAGGGCATTGGGCACCTGATGGGGCAAGGAAGGCCAATTTGTCAAAACCCAAATTTTCCTATTTAAAACTGTTCCAACTTGGTCCTTTCCAAAAGATAATTTCAGTCACAAGGCAAGAAATGCTGCTCCCACTGGGATGAGTGTGTCCCTGAGCGGCTGGTGTGTTGCTCCCATAGTCTCTTTCAAAAGACTGAGAGTACCTGAGGCTGAGGACCACAGACGACTCATCTTGTTACCCTAGTGTCTAGCATGGGGCCTGGTATAGGTTGAAGTGAATAAATGAATAAGATTCCTTAAAATTTAAATATTCTAGAGTAAAACTAGGAGCAAAATAGAAGGCTTGCTAATTAACCAGTGAGACGCAAAGGAGATAGCGAGTCAAGGAGTGTCCTACCTGGAGTGTCCATGATATTGAAGAGGTAAGATTTTCCCTTGGTATCTGGCAAAACCACTGTCACAGGAGTGCTTTTGATGCCAACACCTCTCTGAAAGTCACAAAAAGAGAGTGGTCAAGACTTCCTACGCAAGCGGGCTCATTCTGCTCTTGGGGCTTGCCAGCTGCTAGTAAACTGCACTGCTATCTCTCCTTGTAGTGGGTGTGGTTTTTATCTAGGTCTCTAACCAAAATGATCTTGAAGATGAATATCTTGGTGTTAAATAGGATTTTTTTTGTTTCAAGTTATAAATCATGGGATGTCTGGGAGAGGCAGGGGGATGAAGAGGTGTGGAGCAGGGGTACAGTCAAAAGTGCTATCATAAAAGTTCCCCTATGAAACTACTGCTGCTGGGTCTGGTGTGGGCAACAGTCAGATTTCCCAAGGCACACTTACCTCTTGCTCTGTGAAGAGAATATCAGTGTAGCACAGCTGAAAAAAAAAAAAGAACAATCATTACCACCTGAATTCAGACTCCTCTCCTGCATGAACCATCCATCAATCACTTTTCCTGACCACTTCCCAACTCAAGGGTTTCTGCCCGAAAAGGAGAATAGATTGAAGAGAGCATGGGGTCCCTACAGAAATTCCAGACAATGAGGTGAGTGTCCTCTCAGATGAAAAATGATCCTGGATGTGTGTTTTTTGGGGGTTTGAGGGTGGTCACTGAAGACCAGGTATGGCTGGAGAGCTAAATTATATTAAATTCACTGAATTCTTAGAGTGGTAAAGGGAGACACATCCAGCCTTCATGGAACCCCCATGTCAAAACCATCAATCTGGCAGAGACTGAACAATTATTGCTCTGAGACCTGTACCCACACTTGGTGTCATTCACAGGCATTTAAATTTATCATGAAAACAACAAGGTCCAATTGTATTATATTTATAGAGGAGGCTTTTAATACTATGACAGGAAAAAAAAAAGGCTGTAAATGTCAGGGTATATCAGAACAGAGGAGGGATCTCAAGTGCAGAGCATATCATCGAAAAATACTGCAAGTTAATATTCTCTATGCTCCCAAGAAAGTTGGAATTATTTTCTTAAAGGCTATTAATAGAGATTACACAATTATAAAGCAGCACTTTGTAGGCATCATTATTTATAATGACAGGGAAGTTGAAAGAAGAGAAACACCCCTGTAGATTCTGAATGGTTCATCCCGAACCCTCAGTAGAATTTCTACTTACATCTTGGTCATAGCGCTTTCTGATTTCTGGGTGAGTCTGCTCTATTAGACAATCTACAAAACACGTCTGAAAGGAAAGAGAAAGTTAAGACCTGCCAACCACAGAGGAATATCTACTCTACCCTTGCCTCAGCTCCCAACATACCACATATTTAGAGATAAGGAGAAGAGAACCAGGAGGATTATGGGACAGCAATGGATTAACACTGAAGCCACAGGATTATTTTCAAATGAAAGATGCAATCTTTCTTGGACAAGCATCTCCAGGGAAATGGAAACATATAAAATCAGAGCAAGGCTCAATTTTCCCTCTTTCATCTAGATGTAGACACAAAGTCTAGGCATGCAAGTGGCTTAGTAACAGGATCCATTCGCTGCTCAGAAAAAGTGAGAATGTCATAGTAAGGTTTCACAATGGGCATGGAGGCCTCCCAGATTCAGGAGGTCCAGCCTTATGGGCTCAAACCTCAACCTGTAATGGAGGCTTAAAAAATGGGCGAAAACAAAAAGAAACCCTGTTGCAAGCAGCCAAAAGTTCTCTAACCTTGCCGTGATGAAGATGGCCACAAAGGGTCACATTTCTGATGAGCTCTGAGTTATCCATCAGATCTGCCAGGAAACTAAAAGGAGAAAAAAAAAGAGAGAAAAGAGACTTTGACAAAAGTTTTCACATGGGCAGTGGTGCAAAGGTGTTTTAGGCATTTTTGGCCAGGAACAGCTTTCACATCACCAGGAGAACGCTCAGAGGCAGACGACGTGAATTTCTACATCTACACAGTTCTGGTTATGGGAATCAAACAGACTTATCCATGTGGTGACACAACCCATGAAATGTCATATGAATTTCAGCAGTAAAACAATGAGATTAAGAAAGCAAGGAAGAAGAAAAATAAAACTAAATACCAGAACTCACACACACATATGGAAATAATGTCCCTTTCAAAACCTTCAGGTGAGATGCTACCCATTTATTCCACTGATGCTAAGGGGACTTAAAATCACTTTGGGAACTTCTCTTTTGAAACTGCCATTAGAGCTAGTTAACAAGAAAACATCAACATATTAACAATGCTGAGCAGAAGACTTCCATCTTGACCAAAACCAGCACTTTCTTTCTTATCACCCACATTACTTATGGCCAGTAGGCTTCAGATGACTTTGGCTCTTCAAAAAATCAAATCTGTTTTCAAAGACCGGCGATTTTTAAAAATCACCAGTGAGAACACAAAGAAATATGAAGCAAATTCTGAAAATAATTGAAAAGTTGTTTCAAAAATATCTGAGTGATGGCAGGTGAGCTGACCATTTCAGAAGGAACCCCACGCTTTTGGACATATGAGATGACAACATGGTTAAAAGAAAAAAAACACAATAATTTCATTAACTAATAACAAGTCACAAGCACTTCAATATATGAAGGCCTAACAAGTACACTTCATCAACGAAATTATTTTCAAAAAATTTGCAACGTGAAGAGTCTAAATTATTCTATAAATACATCTAACTACTTAGGCCCTCCTGTTCAAAATAGAGTTATGTTCCCAAAACACTTAGCCTTTTTACCAAGTCAAAATAGGCTCTGGTGACCCAATGTTGACATTACAATACCTAATACTTTTTGTCTCAAAGGCTGATTTTTGATACCAAACTAAAGGTTTGGAAGATGAGAACAAGAAGCTAAGATCTGGAAGAGAGCCAAGAGAAAAGTTCAGACTGCATCTAAATATCCCAGCAACCATATAAACTGAAGGAAGATTTTGGCAAACTGTAGAGAGATTTTGCTTTTGCAATTCACTGGCTACTTCAAACACAACCCACCTAATGTGTCCATGAAAAAATGAACCTACGCTATTCACGCAGAGAGGCTGAGACATTATAACTTACTCCATTTCATATACTGTGACAGGTAATGTCTGCTCCATCAGAGTGAATTTCTTGGTTTTCACTGGCTTAATGATGGGTTCTAGGGAAAGAAAAAAAAAAGTGGTGATGTGCAGGTAGGCAGAAAATATAAAAATACAGAGCTCTGTTCCATTAGACTGAATCTGCAGACGTATGATACATGGTACCAATTTATGCTGTTTTGAAGGATCACTTGTATGTTGAGAAAGTTCTAGGAATGCTGTTTTCTACAAGACAGTGAAAGATGTTGAATCGTGGACCAAGGAGTTTGGGCTTCATTTTGGGGGAGGTAGGGAGAGGAACTGGATATAGGTTGAGGTCAATGTCAGTCCAAAATCTCTCCTTGACTTTGTAAAATGCAACTACTTTGAAAGTAAGCACTGTGAGGGCTGGTTAAATGAGTTGGGATTATTTGAATAGAAAATTTATCAGATCAGAGGGAGAACTTAAAAAGTCTTCAAGAACTTAAACATATATTAGACAAAGAAAGAAATACTCCTATGTGCTTGGTAACAAGCTACAAGTTTTACTGAATATTGAAAGAGGGTTAACTGAATCTCAATCCAGAAACAGTATCTGACAGTAGAAAAAAACTAATCAAGTCATTCACTCAGGTTTCAAGAATGCTGATGAAGTGAACTGTTCTAGTTTCAATTTCACCTGACAAGCCAGTGCCTCCTGACTTACCTGTGAGAGGCTGGGTGTCTTCCTCCTGAACTATGGTCTCCACTTCAGGACCGTACACCTCTTCAGCGGTGGGATAGTACTTCTTGTCCTCATGCAGCACCACCTCCATTCCAGGATGATCTTCATCATGATCACCTACATCATCGTCATCATCATCCTCATCCATCTAAAAGCGAGAGGGAAGGAGTTGTCAGAGGCATGCACTTTTCTTGCTCAATGAATTAAGGGCAATGACTTCACAAGTGTGACAGCTTCTGATTTTGAGTTCTATGCTAAAGAGTCAGCAGGGCAGGTTCACAAAGAGATTATAAGCCATAGCTACAGACAGCTCTCCTCATTCATGCTAGCCTCTTCCTTAATGTGGGCCACTGGTCACAAGAGGACCGAGATGGAAGAAAATAAATGCTCATCACCACACACCCTTTTCAGGGAAAAAATAACTTCTTCCAAGGGCAGAAGCCAGGAACTAGAGGTAGAAACTGTGAACAAGTCTGTATTTTTAAAACTTCTCACTTTGATTCACAAAATTATTTTTGAAAAATACTTTTCTGACAGAAAATAACAGGTGTTGGTGAGGAAGTGGAGAAGTTGGAAGCCTCATATACTGCTGGTGGGAATGTAAAATGGTACAGCCACTTTGAAAAACAGTTTGGCAGCTCCTCAAAACGTTAAAACTGTTACATGTGACCCAGCAATTCCATTCCTAGGTACATACTCAAGAGAAACAAAAACTTATGTTCATACAAAAACTTACAAAGAAATGTTCACAGCAGCATTGTTTATAAGAGTCAAAAGTGGAAACCCAAATGTCAATCAGCTGATGGACAAATAAAATGTGGTATATCTATATGATGGAATATTATTTAGCAATAAGAAAAATACTTTATACATGCTACGACATCGATAAATCTTGAAAACATTATGCTAAGTGAAAGAAACCAGACACGAAAGGCCATATACTGTAGGATTCCATTTATATGAAATGACCAGAATAAGCAAACTTATAATATAGAAAGTAGACTAGAGATTGCTTAGGGCTAGGTGGGTAGGTGGGAGAATGAAAGAATTAGGGGAGTAGGCAGGGGATGAGGGTTAAGGAGTATGGGATTTCTTTCTGGGATGATGAAAACATGCTAAAATTGTGATGATGGTTGCATGACTCTGAACATCCTAAAAGCCAGTGAATATCCATGTTAAAGAGGTGAATTGTATGGTATGTGAATTACATCTCAATAAAATTGTTAAAAAGAACTTTGTATCATAGATAATCAGAAAGTACACAAGTAATTAGAAAATAGACAAGCAAAACAAAATCTACAATACAGGTATTTACATCCTATATTTTTTGATGACTGTGGTCTACCACAAACCACAACTTATTTAACCAATTCCCTATTTTCTAACACAGAGGTGGTTTCTAATTTTCAGCACTACAAACATCAACCCTCATGGCTCAGGGCCTCTGCATTTGCTGTTTCAATAAACAGCAAATAAACAACTTTTTATACACCCACCTTTGTGAACATCATTATTTCTTTAGGACAAATTCCAGAAGTAAAATTGCTAGGCCCAAAGGGTGGCGTACTTAAGGCTTTGATATGTATTCTGCCCTGCAGCAATGCCGATCAATGCACTCACATGTGTAACACATTTTGGAGCTGGATGAGAGGTCCTGTGGCGTAGCTGTTAGCCATTCATTCCACAAATATTTAATGAGCACCTACCATGTGCCAGGCACTTTTCTGAACACTGTCCTGCAACTTCTTACACATTAGAATACCATCAGATGGGAGTTCTTTTATGTGATTTTTGTAGTGCATCCTCAGTGTACAGCACGGTGCCTGTCACACAGCAGGCCTTGTTGAATGAATGTGTTCTTTCCACATATTCTGCCCGTTGAGTACTTCCAATAGTATGGCACTCACTCACGAGACAGGCCATTTCCCTGTTGGAAGTCACAGCTAGAAAGTCTTTGTAAACAACTTCCAATGTACCTCCCTATAAATTAATTCATGGTCACAGCAACACTGAACAAAGTGATGCCCTCTTCTGCTAAAAAATCCTTCAAATAACTAAAAGAGGCTGCTACACCAAAACATCTTGGAACACCATTCACTCAACAAATACTTATTGAGCACTTACTATGTACCAGGCACTATTCTAGGTATTGATAATATAGCAATGCAAAAAGTGATGACATTTGAGCAAAAATCTTAAAGAAAAGAGAAAGTTCAACAAGTAGCTGGGGAAGAGCATTCTAGTTGGCTGAAACAGCAAATGCGAAGGCCTTGAGCCAAGAGGATCAGCAAAAAAGCCAGTACGGTGACACTGCAATCAATGATGGGGAGAAGAGTGTAAGCTAAGATCTCATAGGAGGTGATTGTGTAAAATCTTATGGATCACTCTAAGTAATCTGACTTTACTTTTACTCCAGGGCAGTGGTTCTCAACCAAGGGCAATTTTGCTTCCCAGGGAACATTTGTAATGTCTGAAGATATGTTTGGTCGTCACAACTGGGTATGCATGCGTGGGATCTAGTGTGCAGAAGCCAGGGATGCTGCTAAATATCCTACAAAGCACAGGACAGCCCCACAAAAAAATTATCTGGTCTCAAATGTCAATGGTGCTGAGGCTGAGAAACCCAGCTCCAGTGGTTTTGAGCAGAGAATATGATCAGATCATTGTTTTAAAAGAATCGCTCAGGTTCCCATACTGAGAATATATACTGAAAGGAGGGTGATTAGTTACAAGGCTACTGCAAATATTTCAGGAAAGAGATGACAGTGATGGTAGCTTGGACTGAAGTGGTAGCTGTGAAGGTGGTGAGGAGAGGTTTAAGTCTGGGTATGTTCTGAAGGTGGAGTCAAAGTGCATTCTAATGAATTGACAATAGGTCTGAAAAAAAAAAGAAAAAGAGGCAAGGTTTTTGACCTGAGCCCCTGGAGAATGGTGCTGTCTTTACTAAGAGGAGAAAGACTGCAGAGCAGGTTGGGGGTGGAGCAGGGAACAGGGAGGGTGAGAAGCTCAGTGTTCGATCTGCTAAGTTTGAGATGCTCTATTAGACACTGAATAGAGATGCCAAGAAGGAACTTGGACATACAAACCTGAGGTTCGAGAGAAACATATTTGAGAATCCTTAGTGTATATTTGATAGGCCAGATATGAATGTAGATAGAGAAGGTGTATAAGGAATGGAGCCCTGGGGCCTGTTGATGTTTAGAGGTTGGGGAGATGAGGAGGAACCAGCAGTGAAGACCGAGAAGGACCAGCCAGTGAGAAGAAGGAAAACCTGGGGGTTCCTTGGAAGCTGAGGGAAGAGGGAATTTGAAGGAGGGAGTGATCAGCTGGGTCGGTCGGATGCTGCAGACAGGTCAAGTAAGATGAAGACTAGGTGTGGGGCAGAGGTCACTGGTGACCTTGACCAGAGCAGTCTGTGTGGAATGGGAGAGGCAAAAGGACAGAAGTGGGTTTGAGAGAAATGGGAGGAGAGGATTTGGAGACAGCAACTATCGACGACTCTCTTGAGATGTGCTGCACTGGAAGCAGGAAAATGGAAAGTAACTGAAGGAGGATATGGGGTCAAGAGAGGATTTAAAGATGAAATAACAGCAAGCTGTTGTTGATGGGGATGCTCTAGCAGAGAGGGAAAACTGGTAGCTCAGGAGAAAGGGAAGCATTGCTGGGGGAACGTGTTGAGCACGTGAGAAAGGATGGGATCTAGTTTCTAGTCGACAGAAATGAACTAATCATCCATCAGAACAGGAGGGAAGGCATATGGCACAGATGCAGAAAGGTGGGTAGATGAAGTGGTGGGAGGTTGTTTTTCTTCACAGCAATTCCAGCATGTAAACTTCTTTCTTAAAAAGAACACAAAACCCTTCAGTGGTAAGTTGCCTGGCCACCTCCTATCATCTTTACATTCTACTCGTATTAATATGACCTAAGATTACATTAGCTCTTTTGATAGGCACACATATTCCACTGGTGGTGGCTTCAAAATAGCTATCAAGCCAGTTTCCTCCTGCCCCATACTGCTAGATGTATGCTGAATCTAAGTGTTTGATTTTATGTAATAATTTCTAACTACCTATAATTACTTCTACCTGAGTGTCCTGACAGTAGCTCAATTTGACAAGTCTAAAGAAAAACTAAAAAAGCATCTTTTTTTATCACTTCCCTTTGTCTGTTATAACGAGTGTTCATCTGGTAATCTAGTTCCCCCCCTTTCTCTTTCTCCCCCAACATTCAGTGGCCCAACTCTCCATTTTTACATTCTTCCAATGTGATGAACTCCTGCAGGCCTCCCGACCCTCCATTCAATAAAGGATCCCAGCATCTTGCTTTAATCATGTCACCCCTTACTCCCAGTTTCCCCCTCTAGGCCTTCTCCAGTGTGGCCCCTCCTCCTTGGCTTCACACTCCCAGCTGTCCTCCAGCAACTGCGCTTTGGAAATTGGAAGGAGAAATCATTTCCTCTGAATATACAACCTCTGGGTCCCTGCTCACTGCATGCCTAGAATGCCCTTCCCTCTTGCTGGTTTTCATCATCAAAATTCTATGCATCTCACTGCTATATGTCTCAATAAAAAAAAAATGTTTAAAAAAAATCTGAGCATCCCATGTGGACGAGAAGGCTATAGGAGCTCTTATTCTGCTTGAAGGAGTATAGACTGATGCAGTCACCCTGAAGAGTAATCTGATTGTACTTAGTATAAACACTTAAGTATAAATATAATCTTATGATCAGTGACTCTGTTTTGGGGAATGTAACCTAAAGAAATTTTCACATGGTGCATAAAATTGAGACTATTCCTGCAGTATTGTGTATTGAGGGAAAGCTGATGGCAGGTAACTTGGGTGCCCATCACTAAGTAACGCACAGCAGAACTGAACAGCAAGTTGCCACAGATTAGACACAGCAACGGAGTTGGATCCTAAAATGCATCACTCATCACATGCTCAGTGGCAAAAGCAGCAGAATGATACAGATAACATGATATCATTTACTTAAATTAATGTACATATGCCATGCAACTGTACACTTTTCGGAACTCACACAAACAAAAAGCAGATAAATTACTATGGTAACAGGTATGAGAGATAAAAAGGAATTAATAGGTTAAATAAGAGCACGGCTTTGGCAAGCAATAATATCAAAGAGCATGAGTTAGAGTATGATTAATTCAATCTTCTGGACCGAGGTAAAAACATTCACACACAGCCTAACCATTCTTTTTTGTTGCTGTTATTTATGGCTTTAGTTGAGATATAATTCACATTCCACAGAATTCACCAATTTTAAACGCACAATTCAATAGTTTTTAGTATATGCAGAATTGTGCAACCATCACCACAATCAATTTTACAACATTTTTATCACCCCTAAGAAAACTCTGTATCCTCTAGCTATTACCCACCCACCCCAATTCCACACCCCCAACCTACGTAATCACTAATCATTCTACTTTCTGTCTCTACAGATGCCTACCCATTCTTCAGGTCTACTCTGAATGTGACTTCCTCAGACATCTTTCTTGGTCATCCCAGCCAGGAAGAATGCCTCCTTATACATTACTATTATGAATATAAATTACTATGATTTAAATGGCACTTGTCCTTCCCTATCTCATAAATATTTTTGTACGGACTTCATCTCCCCTGGCAAGCAGTATATTCCTGGAGGGCAGAGATAATGCCTCAGCTCTCTCAGCATTATGATTCCTTGCAAATAGTAAGTGTTCTATAAATACTTAATGAATTCTTGGGCTCTATTTAGCCTGGAATTCAAATTTGTTGGGATCACTTTGAATTTACATTTCATTAACCAATAATTAGCTTATGTGATGTGCAAATATTATAAACCTCTCTCCTCTATCTTCACCTAGGTCATTGATAAAAAGGTTGAAAAAAGAAGAGACCAAGAATGCTAGCTAGGGGCATGTCATAAGAGCTCTGGCAATGATCCATTAATCAAACTCTTTGGGCCCCATTGTTCAACAGCTGTGACTTCTTGTATTATGACCCAGCCTCTATTCTTTCCACAAGGACATAATGAGTTACAGTGGTTACCTTGGGAAGGGGAGTAAAATGAATTAAGAACCAAAGAATATTTTCTATCTGATTTGAATAAGAGTATATTCATGAATTACTTGTATAATAAAAAATGTTGCTTTAAAAAAATATTTTTTAAAAAGAAAATAACTGGTTTATAAGAAAAGTGATTTCAAAAGCCTTGCCCAAATCAAGATACATAATATCCACAGCATACCTCTGATCTATAATACCTCCAACTAGTAACTGTATCAAGAATAAATTTTTATAAACTCATACAACCTTCCTAAGTATTCAATACCATTTGTGTTAAATTTCCGTCCATAATTTTCACCATGGATGCATATCACACTTATTAGCCTATAGTTTCTGAAATGCAATGCCTTATTTCCATCTTTGCAAAGTAGGACGAAATGCCTGATTCACCTTCTAGAATCACAGCCAGCCCCCAGTTTCTTAAAGATGACCACAGTGGCTCTGAGCTTACCTCTTTGAAGTCTCCTCCACCACCCCACGTAGGACCCAATGCATATGGTGGGCCTGGAGACCTGAACATACCTAAGGCCACAAGATGCTCTCTTTTAGCCTCACGTACGGCTCAAATTCACTTTTCCTTTTCCAGTGTTTATTCTATTTTTTTCTAGTCTGAAGGACATTTTCCCTCATGGAGAAGACAGATGGATGGCAGCCAGGACTTCTGCCCTGCTTCCCTACTGTTTCATTAATGCCACACCTCCATCGATAAGCAGTGGGCCTATTTACTTCTTATTCTGAATAGTGCTAAAACATGAAAGCCACCTTTGGAGTCTTTTGCAAGCCTCAAATTATCTGGACTTCATTCTCCATAGCTCTCTTGAAGGGGAGTCATAGGAGTCTGCATCTTCTCTTTCTGCTTTTATTCATCTTTCAAAACTTGAGCTTATGAGGGACTTCTCAGGGCACCTGCGCTTGGAAAAGGTGACTACCTTATATTTCCTTTTGGAACTTCAATAGCCAAGTTTTCTTAAGAGCAGTATAAGACCTCCAATAAGTCATATTACAAAGAGGGTGATGTTAGAGATATAAACAGGTACTATGGGAGCAGAGAGGATTCAGTACTTTATTGTCTTTTTAAAATGGAGAGAAAAAAAAAGCAATATTTGTCTTACCTCATCAAGATCTTTGGTCTCTCTGCCCAATTCATCATCATCTTCATCAGAATCCAGCTCTGGGCCAATATAATTCCCAAACTCATCATACAAGTCAGTATCCATGATGCTAAAATTCAAGGAGAAGAGGAATTAGATTCTGGTAAGATAATCAAGGCCTCCATGACATGGACCCATCTTTCAAGCCTTATAATTGACCATATTCCATCTCACAGCTCCTCTCCAATTACATCAATCCACTGAGTGGTCCCCTCAGAGCTCTGGATGTTCCCTATTTCTTCTACTCATTGTCACTGTTTACACACTCTTCTTCTACTTCTTTTTTAATACTAAAACAATTTTTACTTTTAAAATAATACCAGAAAGTTGCAAAAATAGTCTAAATCCTTCTTTTTCCTAAATTATTTGAGAATAAGTTGCTGACACAATGCATCATCACTCCAATACTTTATTTAGTGCAGGAGTTTGCAAATTATGGCCTGTGGATAAATCTGGCCTGCCGCCTGATTTCACAAGTCCCCAAGCTAAGAATGCCTTTTACATTTTTAAACAGTTGAAAAATCAAAAGAATATTTTATGATACATAAAAATTAATTACATGAAATTCAAATTTCAATGTCTACAAAAATAGCTTTATTAGAACACAGCCAATGCTCATTCATTTATATTGTCTACAGCTGCTTTCGCAGTGTAACAGCAAAGCTGAGTACCTGCAACTGAGTCCATATGGCCCAAAAAGCCTAGAATATTTACTATAGAAAAAGTCTGCCAACTGCTGGTTTAGTGTGTGATTCTTACAAACAAAGACATTCTCATACATAATCAGAAAAACACTATTGACACATTACTACCACCTAATCCACAGACTCCCAGTCATGTTTCACAGACTGTTCCTGTAACGGCCTGCATAGTAAAGGATTCAATCCAGGACTGCATTTTTGCATTTATTTAGCCATCAAGTCTTTAGTTTCTTTCACTCTGGAACAGTCTTTCGGTCTTTCCTTGACTTTATGACTTGACACTTTTGAAGATTACAGGCTAGTGAGTTTGTAGAATATCCCTTAGCATGATTTTGTCTGTTTCCTCATAATTAGATTCAGGTTATGCATTTCTGGCTGGGATATCACAGAAATGATGCTGTATTCTTTTTAGTGCATCTACTATCTGGTGGTATACGATTTTAATTTGTCTCATTAGTGGTGATATAACTTAATCACCCAAATACCATGATGTCTGCCAGGCTTTTCTAGTGTAAAGTTACTTGTTTTCTCTTTGCAGTTAATAAGTATTTTATAGGTTTTCTATACTTCAATTATCGAAATTCTATTCAAAATACAGCTCAAATGCCACCTCCTTCAAGCTTTCTGAGATCCTCAGTTTCTCACTCCCCTGTGCTGCTATAGCCTTCTGCACCTTTACCAGAATTTAATTGTTTTGAATGGCAGTTAACTGTATTACCCTCACCAAATCTACAGCTTACAAGTAATAAACAACAGAATAGAGAATGGATTAAGGACCCGCACTCTAGAGTTGGAAGACCTGGATATGAATCTTAACTCTGTCACTTAATAACTACGTAACTTCAGGAAAATTACTTCACTCTAAACCTGTTTCCTCAACTGGAATATGGAGTGAATAATTCCCATTGCATGAAAGGTTGTGAGAATTAAAAGAGTCAGTTAAAGAATTTATCAGAGTCCTAGGCTCAATAAATGTTATCTAGCATTTTGGCCATTCTTGAATACAGGAATCCTGTGTTCCTTGTGCCCACCTGCCAATTCAGCTTGCATAAGCAGGAACTGGATAAATAAGTGAATAAAATGTTTAACTTTGAGATACTGTTATTTCTTGCACTAGGTTAATCCCTCCACCTCCTCAAGGCCACCTGTTGAGTGCCGAATGTAGATAAGAGAATTAAGAGCTCCGAGGATTAAGTGTGAATTATTATGGAGACTTTCATATGCATAGATTCTTTTTACTTCCAAAGAGCTATCACATCTGTGCTCATCCCGTTCTTCCAAGATCCATGAAAGGACTGCTGAAATTTTTATAGAAGGCTGTTCATAGGATAAACCAAGCTCATTTCTGCTTCCGGGCCATTGTATTTGCTATTCTCTTCCGAAATGCTCTTCCGTTATATATGTATACCTTGTTCCTTCATTTCATTAAGTTCGCTACTAAAATGTCATCTTCTCTGAGAAAGGTTCCCTTGCCACTCCAAAAAAGTCGCCCATACACACACTCTCCGACTCCCACTTTCACTGTTGTATTAACATTTATCATTAGCTGACATATTTATGGGTTTACTGTCACCTCCCCAACTACTACTTAAGCAAGTTTTTTTTTTTTTCACTTAGAACAGTTCCTGGCACAAAATAAAGACTCAATAAGTATTTGTCGAATGAAGAAATGACTCCAGCAAGGCACAGAGGAGACAGATGACTTGCATGCAGTTGCACACAACGAGTGACTTTCGGTACCAAACGTCACTGCAGCTTCCCGCTATAAGGCAGGCTCTCCAAGGTAAACAGAGTAAGGACAGAGGGAGCTTGGCAGGAAAGTGAAGACGGCAGGATGGAAGGAGGAGTGAGAGAGGGAGCTTAACAGCGAGAACGACCCCTGCCCATGGAGGGCATTTTACGGCTGGACAACACTGCGGGGAACCCCGGAATCTGGAGGTGTGTGTTGGGTAGCTTTCCCTTCCTTTCCCGCTCCACGCCTCAATTTCCCCGTCTGTAAAGTGCAAGGGGCGGAGAGCATATAACGTCTCTCCCACATCGGACACTATTTAATTTCCCTTCCCACCCGAAGCAGCCTTCCCATGCCCCTGACCCGCCTCAGCTCACCTCCCGCTGCTCAGCCAAAGGCTCCCGTGGGCCGCCGAGGTCGGCACTTCCGCCCCACGCCGCGCCGCCGTCCGCGCCCGCCGTCCGGAAGGACCCACACGCCGCCGCGGTCGCGCGTCCGCCGCGGAGGACGGCCCTCTGCCTGAGGACCAGCTCGGAGGAATGCCGGCCGCAGACGCGGGAACTGGCAAGGTGGAGCCGCGGATCCCCACACTAAGGCGTGGGGTTCTCCAAAGAGAGTGAGGCCAGAGGTCGCATACTTCTGATCAGGCGCCTCGGGACCACCCTGAACGGAGTCGGGGGCCTTCGGGTCGATCACGTGGGGGGCAGGTTGTTGGCGCAGTTGCTGGGCAACCACCGCTGTGGGCGTGGCCTCCGCTGAGCGGTCCGGTTCCCGCGTGTTTGGGGATCCCCAGAGATAGCAAGGGAACCCAAGCCAGGGCTGCTGGGGTGAAGGTCAGGGGCCGGAGGGGTCAGTGGGTCTATTTAGTCAATGACTGGGGAGGGCTCAGAACTGGGCAGGAGCCAGGACACCTGAGTTCAGGTCCTGGCCAGCCCAACCCCCTTCTTGGTGTTCAACTACTCACGTTGGGGTGGAGGTGGAGGGCTTTGAGGTTGGATGCGGCCCTCCTGCTTCCCTGCTCTTGGGCTGTTGATAATGACTCCGTCACAAAATCTAACTCGATGCACTGGGAGTCTGAGGTTCAAAGGGGTCTCACAGCAAGTAAATACCAGAGCCAAGACTAGAACCCATGTAGGTGGTCTTCCTGAAAAATCAACCTCATACTCGGAGGCCACAGAAGAACACTGGCGAACTAAAGAGGTCGCCCAAATACCTAGGGACTTGTGGTCCAGCCCTGGGCTGGACGAAGAGATTTGGGGAGAGGAATCATTAAGCCCCTTCCTCTGCCACTTCTACTGGATTTCCTGCACAGACATTGCATCTGGCTTGGGTGAAAAGTATCCTTTTCCATTATTTAATGATGGATGAAATTTTATCACGGGCTCAAGCATAGCTAATAGTTCCGCTTTTGTGTGAGGTCTTCTATCATAACTGCCCACGCGGAAGAGTAAAGGGACTGAATTTTGAGACCCAAATGCATCCTCAGCGGAAGGACCAATATTAAAATTTTTTTTTTTTTGAGGCAGAAAACAAAATTAAGATAGAGTTCCAAACTGAAAGTCAAGATTCTCTTCTATTTTCAGTGGCAAGCCTTAAGCAAGTTCTCACTGTGCAACTCAGCTCCCCTCAGTAGAGAATCAGATTTTTGTAACAGCCCCTCCAACATAAATGACAAGATACTCAGAATGCTTTTGGGTCATTTTGTGGGCTGGCAAAGAATCCAGATGCACACTCTTCCCCCTGTTATTAACCTTCCACTGATGTCCATTCCTTTTGACTTCCCAGGTGCAGGTCATGGAAAGGAATGACATCATCGACTTCAAGGCTTTGGAGAAAGAGCTTCATGCTGCACTCACTGCCGATGAGAAGTACAAACGGGAGAATGCTGCCAAGTTAAGGGCAGTGGAACAGAGGGTTGCTTCCTATGAAGAGTTCAGGTTGGCTTAATGCTATTTTTCAGGCACTTCTTGTTATTGTGGACGAAGGTGAATAAAAGCATGTGCTTTGGTGTTAGACAATTCTGAGCTCAGTGCTAGCCCTACCCTCTGCTACCTGTGTGATCTTGTGCAAGTTATTTCACCTCTTTGAGCCTCTATTGTTCATCTATAAAAGAGAGTAACCATTATTATGATTAAATGAGTTATTACATGTAAGATTGCTAAGCACAATGTCTGACACATGAGAAGTGCTCAAAAGCTGTCAGCTATTGGTGCTGTTGTTGTTATTGTTGTTATTGTCACATTGGCCTGCCAACAGGTTCAGCCTATATCATATAATGCCCAGCCACCTCATACCCATCCCCTCATTTCTGTCCTTTGCCCACAGGGGTATTGTCCTTGCATCACATCTGAAGCCACTGGAGCGGAAGGACAAGATAGGAGGAAAGAGGACTGTGCCCTGGAACTGTCACAGTACTCAGAGAAAGACCTCCCAGGATGAAACCACTGAAATCTGCCAGGTAGGTGAGGCCCAGCGGGATTCTCTGCCCTAAACCTCCAGTCCTATCTTCTTACAACACTTACTTTTCTTTATTTCTCATGTGAAGCCAACAAAGGCATGTTTCTGCCTCCAATCCCAGAAAGAAAATAAACCAGTGAGTGGTGGGGGCGAGTTAAATTGGGCAAAACAAGTCAGAAAGGAGAGCTACGCAGGTCCCCTTCAGTCAGTTCTTTGACCTGCATTCACAAGTCAGATTTGGGTTGCTCCAGGTTATGTGTATATAGTATAATAATCCTGTGGCAGTGTTGGGAGGGAGACCCAGACTGTCAGAGCCCTGTTAAAACTCACCTTGAGTTCTTTCAATCATCCCCTCTGCCCTGCTCAGAGTAAACCCTGACTCGCTCTTACATTTATCAGTAGGAAAATCCTGGTACAACTGAGAATCTCAGAGCATGGCCTAGAATCTTTGAGCTCCTTCCTGCATGTTCTACCCCTAGTTTCCTCATCTGAAAATGATACCCACTGGGACCACAGCCTTCCCAGTGTTCAGAGAGCAGAACCAGAGCTTAGATGAAAACTCACAGGCTCCCCTGATTCCCATTGTCACAGAGCAGTTGGAAGAGCTCTGGATTCCCTTTTCTCCTTCTGTGATCTAGGAGAAAACACTCCTGGAGCCTGAGACCTCAGCAGAGTTCTACCGTGATTGGCGGCGATACTTGCGGAGTGGGCTAGAGCGCTACCAGGCCCTGCTACAGCTTGGGGGTGCCAAGCTGGGACACCTCTTCCAGACAGACGTGGGATTTGGACTTCTAGGGGAGCTGCTGATGGTGCTGGCCGATCACGTGAGGCTGGAGGACCGCTTGGTGGTGTTGGGGATCCTGCGCAGCCTCGCCGGCACCGGGCGCTTCGCCCTGAACCTGAGCCTGATGAGCCATGCAGAGAGAGAGAGTTGCAGAGGCTTGTTTCAGAAGCTGCAAGCCATGGGCACCCCCAGACCCACAAAGGAGGGGCTCGGCCAGGAGGAGCAGGGTCTGGAGGAGCTGCCTGGTGGGTTCCAGGAGGAGGAGCAGCTCCTGAAAGAGCTGCTAGGGCTGTACCAGGTGGATTGATGGGATCAGTTACCTTCAGAGGCCCCCAGCAATTTCTGGTTGTTGTCTTGGGGCTCTGCAGGATTGTAATAAGAAGCCCACACCTAATTCCCTTCTCAACTTGGAATTTTCAGAGTAAAAGCCAAAATCAAATCTTCCCCTCATCTCCAGTCCTTCGGTGGCTCGATATTCTGAACTGTGTAGATCCACACAAATGGTCAAGGGCCCAGGAAGCTAAAAGAGCTTTGTCTCCTGCCCTTAGAGTCCACCAAGCCTGTGGCCCACAGCCCTGAGAGATGGGCATGTGCCCAGTCCGGTGCTGGCTACACCAGTGACATCCTCCACCCCCAAAAAGGAAGAAGCAAAATCATGAATCTTCTATGGCAAACAAATACAGATCTCTATAGTTCTTAACAAAAATATTTATAACCTAAAACCAACAAATGGACATTTAATCAACAAATGATCAAATGCTAACCTATTTGAGGTACTGTATTTTTCCCTAGGGGCTGTTTCTGTGCAGGTTGGGCCTGGGAAAGCCCCAAGCTATCAGTTTAGGTCTGGCCAGCCTCCCAGGCTTCTTCATATGCCAGATGTGTAGGTGGGTGGGTTTCCTTCAACTCCTGGACTAACCAAAGGGAAGACCTTCTCACCAGGCGGGCAGGGCAGGGCCTGGAACAGGGCAGCAGAGATTCCCCTGTCTAGCCTCTGGACCCTTCTCATTCCAGTTTCTCCTGACCCATTCTTGGGTAAGAGTGCCAGTGTTCTAGAAAGGGGAGAAGCGCCAGATTCTAGAATGGATTTTCCCTTGAGATCACATCTGTCACATTGGAAGGGCATCGTGTACATCAGCTGGGAATAAATTGCTTTGCTTTTGGCTGCTTCCCCTACAGATTGTTGCTTTTTTTTCCTGCTGCTTAATCCTTTCCTCATATAGATTCTTCCTCTGGTAGTGATTTCTAGAAGCCCCATAGACCTTTAGTGCCTTAGTTTTACTTCTCGCCCTCGGATCCTTCCTTCCTGTGGGCATGGACCTGGCCCACACCACTGTGCTCCTGTGGGTGTGGGGGAGTCTCCAAGCCTTTGAAATCGTGGAGAAGGAGAACATTTTTCAGAGGACGCCCTGCCCTGCTTTCCTGATGTTCGACAATGCAGCCTACCTGGCCGACATGAGCTTCGAGCTGCCCTGCCACTGCAAACCAGAGGAGGTGTCCGCTGTAGTCTGGTACTACCAAAAGCACCTTGGAAGCAGCCACACCAAAGTGCTCACAGACTTCGATGGGCGGGTGCTAACCGAGGCAGCCCAGGTGCGGGTGGGCAGTGACATGCTGGTCCGCTTCAGCATTCGCATGTTCAGCCTGTTGGTGTTCCAGGCCCAGCCCGAGGACTCAGGCTTGTATTTCTGTGGCACCCGCAAGGGGGACTATTTCTACGCCTACGATGTGGACATCCAGAGCAGTGAGGGGATGGTGGCCACCTTCAAGGACCAGGGCCAGGAGCCCTTTGCAGACGAGTACCATGGGAGCCTCCATGTGTTCACCACCTTCTGGGAGTGGACCCCCTGTGACCGCTGCGGGGTGCGCGGGGAGCAGTGGCGCCTTGGCCTCTGCTACCTGCAGAGCCCAGACCTCTCCCCCCGCTACCGCAAGACACTGCCAGATGTGGTGTCCTGTGGTTCACAGGCTGTGCCAAGAAAGCTCCAGGCCAAGGCCAGGGACCATACACCTGAGCTGCTGGTTCGGAGCTGCATGGTGCCCTGCAAGAAAACGACAGTGGTCCAGAAGGGCGTGATGGCCATCTTCAGCTACGTGTCCAAAGTGGGCAGCCAGCCCTGGGTGCCCCGGGTGCCCATTCAGTTCCACGAGCAGAGGCTGGGCCATGGACTCATCATCTCCTGTCCTGGGGCCCGGCCAGAGCACGCCGTGGCCTGGGACAAGGACCACCAGTACTTATACCGCACAGAGTACCTGAAGGGTGTCAACAGGTCCATGAGGGTGTTCATTGACCACGGCAACCATCTCCACATCCGCTTCACCCAGCTGAGCGACCGGGGCATCTACTATTGCTGGCGCCAGGGGGTACAGATCGCGGGGTTCCGACTGGGTGTGACATCTCGAGGGCGCTACAAGGCCTCATTCTCAGACCCCGAGACTCGCGCTGCCATGGAGCTCACCCTGATAGGGTACCTGCTCATCACGTCAGTCTTTGTCACCATTCACCTCTGTCGTTGCTGCTGTTACTTCTTTCGCTACAGTCCCAACTTCGCCCCCTAGGCTCTCCCCCAGCTCTGAAGACTGGTTGTGTTCGAAAGTGTTTGTGAAATGATACCAGGTACCACTGGGTCAGCATCTTGGTGGGGACCTGTGGCAACGGGGTGTGGACAGATTTGTCAATTACAACCTACGCTCTCTTCATTTTCATGGTTACATCTGGGACCTGATCTGGGAAGCAGGGAAGCCTGAGACAGGTAGGGGATGGCGGGGTAAGGCCAAGGTGCACATATCTTCTAACTTCACAGTCAGATCAGAGAAGGAAGAGGGAACCTAATGTTCATCAAATGGCCTGTTTGGTATCGAGGTGCTTTATTTTCTTGCCTTCGAGGATTGCCAGGTGGGTGCCAGTTGAATTGGGGGTAGCAGGGAAAGGGAAGAAAAAAGGGGTGGGGGGCTCATATACACCCTCTCTGCCTTCCTCCTCAGCCTCATCCTGGGACTGGCTGGTAGAAATGGTGGATTTGGGAACAAAGGTAAAGACTAGAACAGGGGAAATGGGCAAGGAAAGTGGAGGTCAGATTCAGGGCTTTCCTGATAGACTGTACCCAGGCTGTGGACTGGGAATAAGAATAGGGGCTGGAGCAAAGGTGGCGGTGGTATAGGGGGGCCAGGGCTGCTGTGGCAGAGCAGGGCGGGAGGTGGAAGTTGTCGTGTGGCTACTGCTGTGGAGGTTTAGGCTTCCGAGATGATCAGTGATAAGCAGGTTGGGTCTTGTCCAAGGCTACTTGCTTTCCTCTTCCCCCCACCCAGCCTCTCCTGAACAGATCAGAGTCCACTCTGGGGGAGGCCACAGCAGTTGGCTTTATTTACTTCAGTGACTAAAGGCAGCAGCAATGCCCTGAAGGTTAGCAGCAGTGGGTGGCAGGAGGGAATCAGGGAAAGGGCACCAAGTCTTGAAAAGAGGGAGGGACTCCCACTCGTCCATCCATTTGGCCTTAGAGGGAAGAGGGGGACCCTGGGATGGGTCCTTTCCACCCCATTTCTGGGTATGGATAGTCCCGTGCCTCCTCCCATCCCCCACCACGTCTTCCAGTGGAAAGCACAGCAGATGCTCTGGGTAGAAGTGTGTGCTCCCAGTCCCTCGCCTCCAGGCTGCAGGGACACAAACCTAGGTCTTCACTCTCCTTGTGCTTCAGTTTCCTAAATTATAAAATAAGGTGCTACCTAAAATATCCAGGAATGTTTTGTATTTGAGTAGGAGGGGACCACTGGGCCCTTGGCTTACGGAAAAGCAGTGGGTCGCTGTGGACAGGGCCAGGTGTATTATGGTGGCTTCGCCTAGCAGCATTTGCTGGGGTCAGGAGGCAGCAGCTGCATGGCTCAGGGGCCTGGGTGGACAGGGTTTATGTGGAAAGGCAGGGGACTTTAGAACCGGGACAAAGTGTGTCCTGCCCCTGTAGACAGCAGCCCCTTTCTCTCCTGTTCTAGTATCTTCAAGAAGATGAGTCCCTTCCTTGATTCCAAGTGTAACTGGTCACCCATACCCCCAACTCTGATGTCTAGCATCACCCACTGTCTCTCCACCATCTCTACCTTCCCCTCAGCCTGTATGGGGGAGTCATCCTACACTCGACCTCCCTGTGCTGACACCCAAGGGCCAGGCATCCCCCTTTACTCCTTCCCAGCACCTCTTCCCCCTCCATTTACACTAAGATCCCCCAAGTGCTGAGAATCAAGCTCCCACCCACCCAGAGCATGCCCACATGGCAGCTCAGTGGGGCTGAGACACCTGAATCATCACTCGGGTAGCCCCTCTGGAATCTGGGGAGGTCAGAAATCCTGTCTGCCGATGACTCCAGATGGCATGATACGTCCGCCCACTCTCAGGCTGGCCAGGGTCCGTCTAAAAGAAGGAGCCTCTGACCAGGGCTTCCTAGCCTGCAGTGACTTTCCCTTCCTGTCTCAGAGTCTCAGTTTTCCTCCAGCAGCCTGAGGAAACTCAAAGTCCCACTTCTTAGATAGCCCAGAGACCTCCAGCTCTGGCAACAGTTGCCATGACAACGAGGACGAGGATATAGAGAGTGATTTGTTAGGTCCCTAGGCCCTCTCCAACTTCTCTTCTCCCTCCCAATTCTAACCCAGGGTGCTGGCCATGCCCCTCCAGGTTGCCCCTTTGGGGTGAGTGCCCTGTTAGTTGAAGTTGCTGGTTGTGGGATGGGTGCTGTCTGGCAGGCCTAATGCTGACAGAGCCTGGGGCAGCAAGCTGACAGAGAGATGGAAGGGGGAGGGGAGCAAATAGGGTAGGAGTGGGGACTCAGGCTTGGGGAAATTAGTCATCAGAGGAGGGGCAACTATCCTGTCTCCTGCTGCAGGCCTCTCCTGCTATGGTACAGGAGCCATGAGGTGGGTCCTGCCTCACATCACGTCCTTGTGCTCCTGCTTGGACTCCTTAATGACCTGTAGGGGACAGAGAAGGTGTACAGGGCCACAGTTAGGAGCTCATGCAGAGTCGGGGTCCACCATTACTAGGCTACGTGACCCTGGGCAAGTCCCCAACCTTCCAGTGTCCTTATTTTCTATGAGAGTAACCAGAACGCCCTCATGCAGCAGTCAGAGGGGGAAAGGAGCTTACACCTGCAGAGCATTTAGCACCATGCCCGGCACATGGTGAGCTGATGGAATAGGATTGGCTAGTGCTGCTGCTGTGGTGGGAGAGGGTTATGCCAAATCTCCCTTTCCCATTCCTCTGGCAGGTTCTTTTACCAAGCTGGAAACTGAAAGTTTTGAATAAAAACTGCTGACTTTAATTTTCTTTCTCTTTCTTCTGGGTCGGGTGCCGGGGGCACCTGAGTCAGGGAGAGAAAGGGAGAATACTTGAGTCAGGACCCCATCCTGTGGCCAAGGCATCCAACTTCCCTTAAAAATGCCAGCGGAGGGGCTGGGGCATTAAATTACATCCGGGCTCCTTCTCCTCTTCCAGAGACTCCCTAGGGAGCTCTTGTGAGTTATCAGGAACATTGTCCGTGACAGTCCAGGCTTCCTTCCAGAGCCTCGACTCGAGAATTCCTGGGGCAGCCAGAGCCTGACAGGCCAGAATCTCAGGTCTGCTCCCCTCACCTCTCCATCCCGCATCTCCACAGTCTTCACCACGATGTTCCTCTTGAGGTGGCTTTCTGACATGGACTTAGTGTCCAGGCTAGTTTCTGTAGGTGTGAGGAGAGGAGGTCTCCTGTGGGCACTTAAGCACTAGACATCCTCTCCCACCCCATGCCTCCTATCACACCCCAATCATGAATAAGATCCTATCCAACTGAACAGGGAGAGCCTCAGCTCTTCCAAAAGGGCTGGTGACCCCCAAAGTCCCTACTATGTTAGGCAAGTCCTGGCTGTCTGTACACTGCCCTGCTCACCCTCTGGTTTGCTGCATTTCAGCCCCTCTGCAAGCCTTCTCCTGGCACCTGGCTTTCTGACAACCCAGCACTGTGCAGAGGAAGGAGCACATGGCCTTTGAAATCAGGCAGGCCAGAGTTCAAGTCCCACCTTAGCCATTGATCAGCCACACAACCATGGGCAAGTTAATTTACCTCTCCCAGCCTCAATGTCCACATCTGCAAAATGGGGGTGATGGTGCCTACTTCTTAAGTGGGAGTGAGGAGTCAGATAACGGAAATAATATATGTTAAGTGACTGACACATTAGTGCTCAATACATGTGGGTCCATTTCCTGCCCCCCCCCTTTCTACTTCTTTCTGTCCCATCTCTGGGCCCTAATGACCCTTTGCTGTCTGACACTTGGCCGTGTTACCTCTAGCTGGTCCACCCGATTAACCCTTCTGATGCTGAACTAAGCTCTGGGACATGTATATTTGGTGTTCCTAAATTTCTAGGCTAGAAGAAGAATGATTTTTCTATAGCTGAGAATCACTTGAGGGCCACATACAAGTAAGAAATAATTTAGTTTGCCCCCCTCAGAGAGAAAAATATAACATGTCACACTCACTAATATTTAAAATTAAGAGCAGGGAACATAAAACTTTATTCTCTACACGAGCGCAGTCCAGGGAGAAATAATCCTCTGGGCTGATTCAGCACCGAGCTGAGCATCAGAGCCTCGGGGACAGACAATCAAGCCGACATCCTGGCCACCAGGCGCAGTGAAACCCTGGGGGGCCTCCCAGTGAGGGGGAAGAGGTGAGGCAGAGGCTGGCGTTTGCTCAGAGGCCACAGAGCATCTCTTCTGAGTGCCTTGAACATCAGCCAGTTCCACTAGTTTAACCTACAGTTACCCTGTGCCAGGTCTTGGGCTGGGCACTGAGGTAGCTGAGAAGACACAGGCTGGCCCTATGAGAAAACCTGGGACGAGGGAGCCCAAGAAGACAGGGAAATGGGCTTGGTGAGGCTCCCTCCCTGCCAAATGGAGAAAAGCACCGTGTCTGAGAGGCAGGCAGCTAACCGAGAGCCGGCGGGGCTCCATTTACAATCTGGTGAGCCTGAATTGGTATAACTTGTACTGTGAGGCTTTTGAGATGTCTTGTGACCTTGTAACTTTCCCCTTCTTTGGTGCTTTTGCCCCCTGTAGTGACAAGCAGTTAAAAAAACACACACACAAAAAAAAACAAGAACATAAAACACTCAGATGGGCAGAGCTTGCTCAGGGATCTGCAGATAGGACAGAGGTTGAGACCCTTACCCAGTTCTGTGATGGAATCGGGGTACGGGGTGGGGAGAGGGACACAGGGAGAGTGACAGGAGCCGCTGCAAGCCCCACCTGGAATGCCCTTGGGATGGTGTGTTCTGGCCGGAAGTTCTGCGGTAAAATCATGAAGGCCCTCAGTGAGAGCCCCAGACCTCCTGACCCAGGTCCTCGGCCTGGCAGGCCAGAGCAGCAGCCCACAGGCCTGGGGGAGGGGGCAAGAATCCAAAACCCTGGCCACACGGCCCTGCTCTACTGACCTCGGATCTGCAGGTTGGAGAAGGTCTGCACAGGAATGGTGATGCTGAAAGACAGCAGAGGGAGAGGGGTGACTGGGCTGCCCAAGGACGTCCCAGGAAGGTACTGGTCCGGGGTTATCATGACAGCCTCAAGGACCGCGTTCCCCAGCTTTCCCCAGCAGCCAACGTGCTCCCTGGAGCTCCAAGAGTCTGCGAGGCGCTTGGGTGTTATCTGTGAACATCTCCATTCAATGGACAGTGGGGGCTTGGAGGATGGTAGAGGGGAGGGAAGAGTGGCAAAGTTCTGAGGAGGCAGAAAAGATAGCTTGGGGGGAAAAAAGATCGATTTTGTTGGGAGGGTGGGGCGGTGAGGCTTTAGTTTAAGCCGGGATGATCCAAGTCCTTGTCCTAATCACCATTGATGGAATTGAATCCATTCATTCATTCATCTGTCGAACATGTATTGAATACCTACTATGTGTTAGGTGAGTGCTGTGCTGGACACTGGGACAGAAGGGGGCTGGACACCAGGCCGAATAATTCAGTCCCCAAGGCTGCAGCGGGGGCTCACCGGTTCTCCTCGCCCTCCAGCAGCTTCCTGTAGGTGGCGATCTCGATGTCCAGGGCCAGCTTGATGTTGAGCAGGTCCTGGTACTCCTGCAGGTGGCGGGCCATCTCGTCCTTGAGGCTCTGCCCCTCCTCCTCCAGCCGGGCCAGCGCCTCCTGGTAACTCGCCACCTCCCGCGCGTGGCGCTCCTCCTGCTCCCGCATCTGCCTCTCCAGAGACTCGTTCTGTAGGGTGGAGCCAGCCGGTCCCTCAAGGCATCGTCATGCCACCTGGCTCTGGGACCTGAACAACTCCAGACGACCCTGGCTGTCTCCTTGGCCCCCCTCCCCTGCGACCCTGCTCACACCCACCGTGCCACGCAAGGACTCCAGGTCACAAGTCAAGGCCTGCAGCTGGCGCCGGTAGTCGTTGGCCTCGTGCTTGGCCTGGCGGAGCAGCTCCGTGTTGCGGGCAGCGGCGTCTGTCAGGTCCGCAAACTAGATGGGGAGAGGACCCTATGCTGAGGGGCGGGCTGCCACTGCGTATGGGAGGCTGTGTGGGCCCCTGGGGAGGCATGGTCTTTGGAAAATCAGGGAGATGAGCAGGACCCCGGGGTTTTTGTCCAGGTCACCCCAGGACAGACACTGGCCCTGGGTGAGATCATTCCCAGTGGCTGCGACTCATGGACAGGGGACACAGTAGCTGCTGCTGCATCTTCAATACCTAGCACAGTGCCTGGTCAGGGAAGAAGTGAATGAACAGGGTTCGCCACAGAATGCAGAGTCCGGCACTGGCAGCTCCACCTAGGATCGAACCCCGTCCTCCCCCACTGTAGACAGTGGGTTCTGCTGGGCAGATACCTGGTCCTAACAGCCTTCCCACCTGCCGTTTGCAGTGAAGCCCTCATGGCTCCAACCGGCCTCAGTCTGTTCAGAACCATCACTGGCTTTTGTCACTCACACTCCTCAGCTCCATGCCCTGGGCCAGCATATTTGGATCCCCATCTCTTTGCACTTTTCTGCCTCCAGGCCTCTCCACAGACCCTGTCCTGCACTTGGGGTGCTCCTTTCCTCTTCTCTTCATGTCCATAGCTGCCAGTTCTGCTTAGACCAAATGTCTTTCCTTCTATGATCTCCTCCCTAGACCCTCATTGCATATAGACTCAGCCCTGGTGTACTCTGTGGATACCATATCTGGGCGCACATCACATCACCCTGGGGAGACACGTCTCTGTAGCCTGGGCAGTGCTTGGCATTCAGCAGATGCTCAGTAACCCAGGACACAGATTGCAGAGGCATCGAGAATGCAGGCTCCCAAGTGACATGGCTGGGGTTGGAAATCTATTGCTTGGGATCTGTGTGACTTTGGGCAAATGGGTTAACTTTTCTGGACTTCAGCTCTCTCGTCTGTCAAAGAACAGTACCTACTCCATAGTAAGATAATCCATCCAAAGCACGGGGCCTGGCACACAAGTGTTTAGTAATAACTAGTTATAGGAACAACTGTTACTAGTATTTATTATCACTAAAAATAATAGTAGCAATAATAATAATAATAATAATAATAATAATAATAATAATAAAGTACTTATTTGGAGTAACAGCACCCTGGGCAAGTCACCTCATTTCTCTGGTGAAAGTCACTCACCCACTGAGGATCCTTTCCCAGTTTTCTCTCCCCTCCTTCCCCAATTCTCTTCTACAGAGCCATGAGGGCTGCCTGGAGGAGGCAGGCTGGCCCACAGTCAGAACTACCTTGGATCGGTACCACTCCTCTGCCTCGTGCATGTTGCTGGACGCCACTGCTTCATACTGTGTGCGGATCTCTCTCAGGGCTGCTGTGAGGTCTGGCTTGGCCACATCCAGCTCCACATGGACCTGCTGCCGGGACAGCTGCTCCTGGATCTCCCGCATCTCCTGACCGGGGGTGAGAGAAGGGATAGCAGGGGTCAGGGTCTAGGCTGCGACTAGGTTTTCCTCGCAGCATCGTGCCTTCTTCAGCCTGCCCCTTGAACCCAGACATTGGCTAAGGGAAATGAGACAATCTTTGTTGGAGGAAGTGCATGGGGAGGCTAGTCCAGGCTAGGGGAGGTGGCATGTAGTTTGGGGACCTCGCTGTGTCCTCCTCCCAGTCCCAGATAGGCAAGAGCACTGAAAGTATGCCTGTGTCCTGATGGGAGAGTGACTGAGTCCCTGTGGGTGGGTGTGCCCGTGGGTTCCCAGGTTCCACAGGGTCATGGATGCTGAATCTATGGGCTGAGGTCAGAGCTCAGTGGGACCTTTTTGTTATAAATAATTCTCAGTTAAATGGAGACAGATAGCAGAGGCAGTGGAGTCAGAGAGACTGTGTGACTTTGGCAAGTTCTTTAACCTCTCTGAGCTTCAGAGTCCTCTGTGAAAAAGAGATAATACTGGAAGGGTTCCTCTCTCACAGGGCTGTAGTAAAGAAAAAAAATGAAGCAACAAAGTTCTTACAATTCTCAGTAAGTGGAGTGTGTGTCTGTGTGCATTTTACCAGGGGCTGTTGACGTTCTGTTGTCTGTCTCTACCTCTGTCTCCCTCAGTCTCTCTCTGTCTCCCTGTCCATCTGTCTGTCTCTCATTCTCCTTCTGTTTCTTTTCCTGTCTGTCTCTAACTGACTGACTCTCTCTCTCTCTCTCTCTCTCTCTCTCTCTCTCTCTCTCAGTTCACATCTCTATGTTGGCTTTCTGTCCCTCTGCCCTGACCTTACCTCCTCATGGATCTTCCTCAGGAACCGGATTTCCTCTTCCAGAGACTCAATCTTTCTCTCCAGATCCAGACGAGCCAGGGTGGCTTCATCTGCCTCCTGGAGTAGGAAAGAGGCAAAGGGCTGCTCTGACCCCAGACTCCTCTTCCTTACACCCTAGCTTTGTCTGATCCCCCCATCTAGGGTTGGGGGAGCAGCATATTGTTTGGGAGGGCTGAGCTTGGGGACTGTGTTTGGGTGGGCTGCCATCAACCCTTCCTCCCCACCCCGTACCCTATCCCTTCACCCCCCTGACCTGTCGATAGGTGGCTAGGTTGTTCTCTGCCTCCAGCCTCAGGTTGGTTTCATCTTGGAGCCTGGGGTAGGGGAACACATTCCTGGGTCCAGGCTCTACTGAGAACTCTTAGATCCCTGCCTCAGTCTCCCTGAAAGTGGCTGCCAGAGCGACCCCCAGGACTAGTGGAGGGGTAGGAGGAATGAGGGCAGAGGGGTCCTAGACAGAGCCTTGGCCAAGAGGGTGAGCAGACAAGGGCCTTTGTATTCACTCATTACTAAGGTGTCTTATCAGGGTTGCTGCACCTGCTCCTGCTCACACAGGCGCCTCCACCAATGTGCACTCACTGCGGCACACACAAACGTGGTTCTTCTGCACTTGAAGGCACACGTGCATGCTGGGCTGGCTCAGAAAAGCACCATGCCCTTTGGGTTCCCTCTGGCCTTTGGAAATGGGTTTTACTAAGATCTCTGCTTCACAGCTGTGCAGGTTAAAGTGCCTTGACTAGGATCATAAGCTGGTGACAGGCAGTTACCTGGGATCTGAAGCCAGGCCTGCTCGCTCTTCTCCCCCACTTTCCCCCAGAGCTCAGTCCTCCCAGTGCACAGCAACCTCCCCTTCCAATTTCTCCTTTATATGGGCCAGGCTCAGAGTAGGTGAGCTCCCTGCCCACAGTCACAGGGTTCAAGAGTGAATGAACCACACAGACCCCGTCTGCTGGGGTCCCTGTCTGCTCTTGCACAGCTTTCCCCAGGTGCTGAGAGTACCCTGCTGCCTGGCAGAAGGTCTTTGGGAATCAGATCTCTGAGGCTCTGGGCCTTGTCCCAGTTCCTCCCATTATCTCCAGGAGCAAGGACAACCTTCCCCTCCCAAAGGAGCAGAAACTAGGGAGCAGGGAGGCAAAGCTCCCTGCCTGAGACCCAGAAGGCCTGCAGGCACTTCCTTTTGCGAGCTCAGTCCTCCCTGCTCAAGAGGCCCCTCTCCCTTGGCTCCCTCCTCACTTTTGCCTCAGGGTGCCCAGGTCCTGTGCCAGGTTGTCCCTCTCGACCTCGAGCCGGGCGCTGTTGGCGGTGAGATGATCCAGCCGCAGCCGCAGCTCGCGTAGCTCAGCCTGGTAGACGTCGGCCAGCTTGGTGGGCTCCTTGGCCCGCAGCTGGTTCAGCTCAGCAGCCAGTGCCTTGTTCTGCTGCTCCAGGAAGCGCACCTTCTCGATGTAGCTGGCAAAGCGGTCATTGAGCTCCATCATCTCTGCCCGCTCACTGGCCCGTGTCTCCTTGAAGCCAGCATTGAGTGCCCCAGCCAGGGAGAAGTCCACCCGGGCCGGGAGTGGGGGCGGCATTCGAGCCAGGGAGAGGCGGGTGCCAGCACCCAGGCGGCGGCTAGGAGTCAGGGCCCCCAGCAGCATCTCTGAGGACGAGACGTAGGAGCGGCGGGCAGCTGAGGTGACCCGTCGCCTCTCCATCCTGGCCTGGCTCTGCTCTCTCCTGGGATGTGAAGGCTTTATGGAGGAGTGGGCTGGCCTGGCACCGCCCGACTGCCCCTGGCAACACCCCCTGGCATAGCCTGAGGGGGTGGGGCTGGGCTGCAACCCAGCCATGGGGAGAACTCCTCTCACCCCACTGAGGTCATTGTACCCAGAGGCAGGGCCCCAGCCTGGCCACAGACAGAGGTACTGGTGTGCAGTGTCTGGGGCCAAATGTTGGGTCTGGGGCCCAATCACTGGGCAAGCAGACCTTCTCTCTAGGAAGGTGGGTCAAGAAAGAGCTAGACTAGATGACCTCTGACCTGCCTTTTGACTCTTGGATGCTGTAACCCAGGCCTTCCCTCTCTCAGCACTTTCCTTTGAGTGCCTGTTGAGGTGCTGAGAATTTGACAAAGAACACACCAGTTCCATACCCTCAAGGAACAGTCTGTTACAGTTCCTGCCTCGCGCCATTCCCAACAGATTGCTCTGAGTAAAGGCATTCCGCATTCCTGCTTTCTCCTTAAGTTCTGGGGGTTCAGGGTCTGTGGGCTGAAATTGGACACCAGCCCTTTGTCTGGAGGGTCTATGAGGCCTCTTTCTAGCAGTGGGGGGATGGGGGGTGAGGGGATGGGGGTGGAAGGAACTTGGGAGTCCCAAGAGGGCCAAAGTGGACGATCACTGCACTCTGGCCCTCTCCCTGAGCCACTCAATCCCACCAGCCTCCCTCCCCCAGCCTCCCTGCATCCCCGCCTCCCAGAGCCCCAGCTTTGACAACTCCACAAAGCAGTTATGAATGAGCTGGCTGTCCCTATTCCCTTCTTTGTTCCTGCAATACCCTGTTTCCCTGGCCATCCCTCACCTCGCTCTCACACTGGAGATTTATTTCCTTTGAGTTCCCACACATCAGGCTGAGAAGATAGGAAAGGCCTCTGGGGATGGGTAGGCTTGGGAATTCACAAGCCAAACTTAGTCCAAACTGGGAATCCAGGGCCTGGGCTGTTGCCCCTTGAAACTTCAAATCCATCTACCCTTTCTACTCTGGTCCTGAGGTGTCAGCATCCGGCCTAGGACCCCCATCCATCTGTGTCCTTGGACTTCTGAAAAGCAGGCAGCCTTCCTCTCCCTGCCCCCACTCTGCCCACTGCCCATGCCTGGACCTCTGATTCCTTTTTCCGGGCACTTGCTGAATGGAGCCTTGTTCTCCACCACTGGTGAGGGCGCCACACAGCAAGGGAGGCCCCCAGGGGACTGTGCTGTTTTAATCCCAAGATGCCAGGCTTCTGGGCAAGATACAGCCCAAACCCCTGGCTCAAAGAGCTTCTCAGAAAGCATCTGAGAGGGGCTGCAGTGCAGCGGGGAGCAGGCTCTGTGCCCACACAGACCATTGTATCTGTGCCAAGGTGAGTCATTCAGTGGGCACTCGGGGAAGGCCTGGGGGGTGTCTAGCCCAGCACTGCCAGGTCTCCAGCTCTGCAGAAAAGGCCAGGCTGCTTGTTCCCTATTCCCATGGAGAACCCCATCCCTGGCTCTCAGAGTCAGCTCAGGCCCCATGCTGGGAGAGATGCTTTTCATTTGGGTGTGTTATAGGCTGCTTGCTGAGGTTTCCCCCATGAGTCCCAGAGCAAAGAGAGGAGATAGGAGTTCCTAAGTCTCTAGCCACATCCGACTGCAGGGCTGGAGCAGTGACGTGGGAAGAGAATGCTGAGTTGGGGACGCCCAGTGACTTTTGATACTGCTGTGGGTTGGAGAGTTGGGGAAAGACAGGGCTCTTTAAGGAAGAGCAAGACTGGGGACAAACCCTAGTCCTAACTCTTCTCTCTGTGGCTAGAAGTAGCTGTCCTCCAACTTGCCTGGCGAGTTACAGTGTGCAGCCTCCTCTTCTCCTTCAAGTGAAATCTAGTTGAAATGAGCGCCAAGCAGTCCTGGAGGGGAAAGATATAACTAGAGCAGGAAGTGTTTGTCAGTGATGCTCTGTGAGTTGTGCCTGTCTGTGCATGTGAGACACAGGTGTTTTTTCAGCATCAGCAACATCAGTAGCATCATCATCATCACCATCGCCATCATCATCATCAGCGGCAGCAGCAGCAGATGGAGGCCCCACCCTCACCTACTGCAGCCACTTCCCTGGGCCCCCGTCATAGCCCAGGCTTCTTGCTCCATCTTTGACCCCCATCTGACCCTCATACCTATCCTGGCACTCAGCCTTTACCTATATAAAGATGTCCACATGAAGAACCAGCAAGGGAGACAGACTTGGTTGTGGTGTGTGCCCAACTTTTATCATTTTTTTATTATATATTCTTTGTAGAAAAATCAGAAATTACAGTTAAGCAAAGCAAAAAAATTGAATCAACCACAATTTTGCCATCTGGAGAGAAACATTATCAAATCTTATCCCATATGTATAAATTCAGTTTTTTATAAGAGGGCTCATATTGTACAAATTATTTTGTCATTTGCTTTTTTCACTCAATATGTTGTGAACATCTTTCCATATCAATAAATATTTACGTCAGCATTTTAACAGCTGCATGGCTTTCACTATATGCATCAATTTAACCAAACCCCATGGTTGGACAGTTTTGTTCTCTCTTTCTCTGTCTCTGTCTCTGTCTCTCTCTGTCTCTCTGTCTCTCTCTTTCTCACTATTCTAGGTCACACTATGATGCACATCTGCCCCATCTGCATGGGGCTTTCTCTCCTGTTTCCCCAACCTAAGGACCTCAACAGCTGTAGCCTCAGGCCAATCCCTAGACCAACTTTTGGATTAGATAGAAAGCTGCAGCTCATGGGGAGAGGATGCTTGGGGGCCCCTCCACAGGGCCTTCAGCCAAGCCGTGCCCTGCTTCAAGCTGAGATGGGAACAATGTGACCTCCCACTCCCTGTGCCCCTTGTCCACGTCAGAATCTGCCAGGATGCCCTCCTGCCCATGGAGCCCAAATGCCCCCGAAGACAGATTGATAACACACCTAGCCACACATGAGGTGCCCAGAGTTTCCTAAATTTGCGAGGCTTGAATTCAAGCGGCAATTTTGCCACCGGACGGCCTCCCACTGGCTCTGCTGAGCCCCTGCCCTCTCTCAATGCCTGGTACAGCATGGTGGCAGCAAATGTGGTGAGATGAGAAAACATGGGTCTCTCTGGCGTTGAGTCTCTCCATCCCACGGCCCATTCCTGAAGAGGAGAGCCTGGTGGCCACGAGATGGCAGTGCTCAGCTGCCCAGGTCCCAGTGGCCCTGCGGCACAGCCACTGAGAAGCAGGGCAAAGCCGGTCTCAGCTGTAGGCAAGCTTTCCGAAACCCGAATTTGTGTCACACAGAAGTATCACCCCTTTATTCTCTGTAGTCGCCTCTGACTCTAGGACAGAGAGTAAGGCCGTGGCACACTCCACAGCCGTATGATCTTGGCCGACTTCTCCAACCTTCTTTGAGCCTCCAATTCCACTTCTGTAAAATGGGGACGCACCATAGTTTCACCCCAGGCAGTTGTGAGGATAAAGTCATAGCTTCCATGTAATAACACCTACGGGGTGCTTTACCTGTTTACGTGTCAGTACATTCGTGATGGGGCATGCCCGGGGGAGGGGGGAGCTGGTTCACCAGGGGCTCTGCCATGTTCTGTGGACTCCACTGATGGTAAGGCAGGGACAGTGTGTAGGCCACCCCTCCCCACACACAAAGGGCAGTTACTTGACAGTATGGACAGGACACAGGAGGCAGCAACCAGTGAGGAGAGGGTGGGAGTCAGCACCATTTACCCCAGACCACTAGTTGTTCACAGCTGTGACTCTGCCCAGGGGCATGTACAAGTTATCCCCCTGTCCCGGAGGAGACTCAGAGTAAGGGCTGTTTACCAGCCTGCTTTCTTGCCTCTCTGACTCCTCCGCCCTTGCCTTGCCTCATCCCTAGACTACAAGCCCAGACTCCATTTGGTTTGGGAAGCTCTTGGTGTGTCAACATCTGCCATAAGTGTGGGTCTCTTCTGCATCTCAACCTGAGGCTTCCCAAAGGAAGGGGCCGCATCTCCTTCCATGGATGAGAACTTCCTAAAGCTAGGACCTATGTCTCATCAGGTTGGGATCACCCTACAGATAAGATCTGTTTCCCACTTCAGACTAAGGCAGCCTCAAGACAGGAGCCACCCTCTCCTTTTGGATGGAGCTCCCTGCTTTGAGAGCCTGTGGTTCACTGTCAGCTGGAAGCTCCTTGAGGGCAGGGGTTGTCTCCCCCTTCCAGCTGGAGGAGGGCTGCCTCCGGGGTGGGTTCCTTCTCCCATCCACAGCCTGTGCCCAGCCAGGTTCTGCTGGTTAGAAGCTCCCAACTCCTGTGGCTGCAGAAGGGTTCTGGATGAACCCCTAGACTCCCTCCCCTTCCTCTCCCCTGCCCCTCTCAGCACCTCATCATCAGAGGTAACGGCTCACTAACCTTCGCAGACCCAGGGGCCAGGCTGCTGCGTTGGAATTAATAAGCTCTGGTTCTTCCCCTCCCAACCAAGGCTCGCTCCAGTCTCCCCCACCTCTCAGCCTCTAACCCTGAGACTAGCTTTTTAATTGCTTTCCTGGATCTTCTCTGCACCCTGCTCCCCTCTGTCTCCCTGCCTCACTGCTCCCTCTGGGAGGGTGAGAGGTGGGGACTAGATGTGTCTTGGTGGGAGGAGAGGGCTGGCGGGGGGCCTGTTATTTCCAATCCAGTGGTCCTCTAAATGGACAGGATGAACCAAGGAATGGGGTGGGAGCGCTGCGAGCAAGCTGAGGAAAGGCCTTGTGGTGAGCTGGAAAACACAGCCACAGTCTCCAGACCCTCAGGGTGACGCTGGTCCCTTCCAACTCCAAAACCTTCATCCTAAAGCCCTTCTGGGTCTCTCTGCACAAAAGAACCACGGAGAAGGGGAAGACAGCCATGAACTAGATTCAGTCTGGGAACCAGGATGCCTCAAACGGCCAAGAGCCAAAGGGATATTCCTGGGGGAACCTGGGGACAGGTGAGCAGGGGTCTGGGAGGCAGGACTTCTGAGTTAGCAACTGCCAAGGAGACTCTTTATGTGGTGACTAGATACCCTGTGGGGGCCAAGCAGATGCCTGGGGGCAGGGAGGCCTAGAGAAGAAAGCCCAGATCTCTCCCCTCGACAGGTCCCAACACTGATGGAAGTTTGGCCTACACTCAGGTGACAGGGACAGGTGCCAGCCTGACTGCCAGCATGAAGGGACCAGGTCTTGTTCTCTGTGTCTGAGGCTTCTGGCACTGAGACCTGTTCTCTGAATTGGACAGGAATTTGTACCCCAGAGTGGGGTCTAGACCTGAGCTGCAGGGCTCGAGGTAGATGTAAAGGGCTTGGGAAGAGAATACTTCTAAACTCCAGAAATGGGGTGAGGGGCTCTGAGAAGACCCCCAAGGTGGAAGAGGCAGGTTGAGGCAGGAACAGGGACCTTAGAACAGGCTGGGCTTGCAGTGGATGGGGAGCCAGCGATTGCTGTGTCTAAAGGATGACTTTTTATGTGACAACAGTCCAGTCTTAGATAGAGCCTTGTGTCCACCTGCAGAGGTCAGCTGGAAGCTGGCTGTCAGCTCACTGCCCCCCTTGGCCCCTGCCAACTCTCAGGGAAGCTGGGACCAGCCAGGCTGCCTTCTGGCGAGCGGGCACTCTCAGCCCAACCTCCCATGATTGGGGACAGGAGCCACGTGTTTGACTTCATCGGCAGAGTCTTTGTACATTTAATGGGTCACCCGAGAGCACATTCTGCACCATGGAGCCACAAATATTTGTTGAACAAATGGCCGGCTGCGGAACATCCTTGTCTAGAGTGACCTCTTACACTTGTGTGAGCTGCCCCCTTGCAAATTCTGCCTCTTGCAATGGACCCTGTTGTGTGAAGCTTGCCCTCCTGGCCCTGATTGCTAGCCACACTGCCCTGTGCCTGCTGCCTCTGCACTTTGTAGGGGTGATGGTGACGATCAAATGAGATAATATATGTGAGGGCCTCAGGAAATGAGAAGTTATTCAATTTGAATCCTGCCAGCACTCGGTGAGGCCTCCTAAGGTGCCATGCCAGGCCGCTGGGGGCTACAGATGTGAAGCTGTGACTACTTCTGTGGGAATCATGGTACACAGGGGAAAAAAAACTCATTAAGACTAATTGGAGAGGAGGGAACCCCAGGCACGCGGAAAGAAATGATGTGTGTTCACTCCTGAAGGGAAGCAGCTTGGTGCCATGCAAAGGACCAGGCCCCAGTTTCAATCCTGGTGCTGCCACTTGCTCTCTAACCCTGGGCACGTTTGTTAACCTGTTTGAGCCTGTTTCTTCTTTATACTCCCCAAAATCTCGAAGTTTTATGAAGATGCCTGCAGCTGGTGGGAATCCAAGGCTACGCTTTATGACCTTTTCTCTACTCCTCCAAAAAGGAGTCAAAACTGAGCGGGGGAGGCTGCTCCCCCAGAACAGCGAGGACCCATTGAAATTAGCAGCATTACTTACACACTACTCACCATGCGCTAAATACCTTTAACATGTTTGTTTTCAGAAGCAAGTTAAACAGAGACTCCTGTAATTTTGTTTACACTATTAATTCATTCAGACAGCTACGTGGTCCTGGTGAGACAGAGGTAAACTTGTGTTGAGCTATCACAATTCAAATGAGTGGAGAGGGAAGTCACCAACGGAGGTGGAGAGAGGGGACTTTGGGGGACAGGTGGGAGGAAGGTTCACTGGATTCAAGCTTATTTCGGAATAGCCTGGAGCCTCACCAAAGACCTGGGGACCACGAAGATGCTCTCCCCGAATGATCACAGGATGCCTTAGCAACCCACGCCCACGCTGTAGGATGGAGCAGGCTTCCCGGTATAAATAATCACTCCTTCACTCGCTCGGGAGCAGACCCGATCCCGCAGGAGGAGGGAAATGTTTTCTATACTCAGAAGTTTCTTGAGGTCTTGAAGAGTAGGAAGGTGAGAAAAGGAAGGTGTGTTGCAGAGAGAAACACATGCCAAGGATAGAGATGGTTTATTAGTCATTATAAAAATATATATCTATATCTACATGTATATATGAATACATGCAGAAATACAGGATCAGAGGCTATAAACCCAAGCATTAACAGCTCTGATATCTAGGTGGCAGCTGAATTTCCCTTTCTTCTTTATACTTCTTTTTACATTGTGTCTCTTGTTTACAATAGGGTAAAAACAATGAAGCTGTCTTCATTTGCAAATCAAGTCACCATCATCTGCATCATCACTAGGACTGTGGCTTGGGGCTGGAGCTCCTGCTCCAGGCTGGGAGGATGGGGCTGATGATGTCCCTCTCTCAGAAACCAGAAAGCGCGGAGCTGATACTCCCACCACACCCCCCTCCCATCCTCATCCTTCCTCCACTGTGCCCTGTTAGACTGGGAGCAGAGAACAAAGCCCCCAGAGCCATCCTGCCTCCAGGGAAGGTGTTATAATAAACTAGGGGGAAATGATGGCAGCACTCTTTAAAATAGCAACATGTTAACACTCATAAATGAATATATACACGCAGAGAAGCTGAGTGTAACGAGAGATTAATGAAGAGGGCGAGTAGCAGAATAAATGGCTGGGGGAGGAGTGTTAATAAAGGAAGAGGGTGTTGGCATTAATTGCTTTGAGCTGAGGAATGCAGGTCAGAGGTCCTGGTGCAGGCGCTCCAGGATCCAAGAGGGGACAGCCAGCCAAGAGGGGATGGCAGTCAGGACACCTTGGTGATACAGCTGCCAGCCTTCATCAGTTCCTTCTGGCTCTTCTGGCTGCCAGGACAGTGGGGACTAGAGGGGAACTCTGCAGGCCCGTTGGATTGGGGAGGCAGGGAGGAAAGAGAAAAGTGAGGCTCTGCCCCACTGTTACCCTCCTTCTTCCTACCTCCCATCTCTCTGATTAAGGTCCCTGGGATATTTGGAAGAACCCCAGGCCCTTGGGCCTTGGCCCACCTGTCCCCTCCTACTTTCTATTTTCATCTGTCACTGTGGCCCAGACCATCCCAATTCCCAATGCCAGTCACCTGGGGTTGCAAGGGGCTCAGCTGGCCTCTTCAAGGTGCTGCTGGGAAGGCGGGCAATGCGACTACGGCAGGAAACTGAGGAACTGAGGCAAGGAAGGAAGGTCACAGCTGTGTCCTTGGACTACAGGTGGGGGTGGGTGGAGCTAGACATTAAGCCTTGAGAGCAGGGGAAGCCTAGGCCCCAAGAAAAGCCTCCAAGGCCAGATCTGAGGGTGGGAGAGGCAAAGTGGGGGTGGTGGGGGAAGGGAGCTTAGTGGGGTTTGGGAGGAAATAGCGGTGAGGGGGTAGGTAGCCCATTCCCTGGATTAATCGGTGAATACTGAGTGTCTGCCCTGTGGAGACGGAGCCTGTAGCCTTTAACCAAAAGAAGATACCCTTCGCCTCTAGTGTAATCCTATAATAGCAAGAGCCAAGGGGCCCTCAGAGAACCAGATGCTGGCCCTGCTCATAGGACCCCTGCTACTGGCTCCAAAGGGTCCAGAGACACAGAGGCCTGTAGTTGGCCCAGGCGTCCACTGCTCTGGTGAAAGCTTTTCTCCCCCTCTACCTCCCAAGCTCACCTCACAAGGCGCCTCTTCTTGCGGGCTGAGGTCCCAGGGAAGGAAGGTGCTGGCCTGGGGCCCTTCATGGTGAACAGGGGCACAGGTCCACTGAAGGAGGGAGAAAGACAAAGGGAAACAGATGAGGAGGGTGCTAGAAAAGGGTGCCAGCACCTCCTCCCTCCAGCTGCAGCTTGGGGGATGGGGAGGTTGGACAAGATGACCTCTGAGGTTTCTTACTGCTAAGAGGTGGTTCCTCTCCCTGCCTCACTCGGCCTGGGCTGACAGCTGAGTGACAGGCCTGTTCTGGGAGAATATCCAGGTGTCAGTTTCTGGTGTGTCTAGGGAACTGGAGTTCAAACAATTTCACCCTTCCACCTGCCCACTCGGAGCTTGTTACTGAGAGGTGATTCAGGCCGTGGGAAGGGCGGGGGTCCCATGGACAGCCTGCTGCCCTTGGCCTCACAAGTCCAGGTAAGCCTGCCACTTGTTCTTGGCCTTGGACTGCTTGAGCTGGTTCCTGTTCCCCTACTCTGTCATGTGGGTGGAAGGTGGGGGTGACAGCTTCATCTTCTCACTGAAATAAGTTTTCTGAGGATCCCCTTCCCAGTTTCAGATGCTGGGCTGGACAGCAAATTCTGGGGGTGGCAATGGCAGACAGTGATATTTCTCAGTGGGACACAGAACTCGGATGGGGCCAAAGGGCCCAAGCAATGCAGAGGAACAGAGATGGCTGGGCGCCCCTTGTGAATTCCTGTTCCCTGCTGACCCATCCCTAGTGGGGGTCCCATTAACTACTCAGGGCTGTGCCACAAATCAGCACAGAGCTGGCAGCTTTGCAGCAGACAGACAAGGCAGGGCCCCTGAGAATAGCAACACTTCATAGAACTGTACGTTCTGCTCTCCTGGGCCAGGGGAGCCACCTGATCAGACCAAAGGGAAAGAGACGGCAAACGTCCTGGCCCCAAGAGTGGGCCATCTTCCACTCCTCTCGGCAGCACTGCTGTTCTTTGCTGACCGCTGAGCCCCTGCTGGGGAGGAAGACAGGGAGGGACACCCACCTGGGGATGAAGGGCTGATCCAGCCTTTTCAGTTCCTGGGGGACGTTCTCCCAGCCAGCACATTCATGGAAACCCAGCTTTGAGGGGGGCTCCTCGGAGAGATCAAAGGTGGCGTTGAGGTCCCGAGCAGGCGGGGCCAGAGGAGTGGAGCAGTTCTGCAGAGCAGAGGGACCCAGAGGCACCCGGCTTTTGATGACTGTGGCTGGGCAGAATCGAGGAGAGTGGCAGGGAGAAGAGACCCTTCCCCCTTCGGGAGTGGTGGGTCCCAATAAAGGCTGAGCCTCAGGCAGAGACCCCCTCCTCAGGCAGGGCAGGAAGGACTGGCGCTGGCGCTTGGTCCCCAGCCTCGGGGCTGGGGGTCCGTCTTGCTCTGAGGGCCTCAGCCTTCTCGTCCTCTTCTTCTCCACCACTGGCCGCGGAGATGTCTGGGCCGAGGTGTGGTCCGGCTCATGTGGGACCCCCAGAATGTGCATGAGGCCACTCAATTGCCTTGCCATGGTCCTGGTCACAGGGCCCGAGTATCCTGGAGACTCTGAGCATAGAGAAAGATGGCGCTGAGGGGAGATCAGAAACAGGCCAGAAAAAAGGAGAGTTTCTAGAATTTGGGGAGAGAGACACTGGAGACATGCAGGAGTCCCTAATTCCTGAGTCTTGCCATGACTCCTGGGGCCTCTCTGTGCAGAAGGGTCTTAGCCTTCTGCCACAGCGTAACCTGGCATCGAAGGCCCTGGTCAACCCTCAGCACCAGCTGCCTTTGGAGAAGCACTAATAGGCAGAGGCAGAGCAGGTGCAAGACTCACTTGACACTGAACACAGCTCCTGTGCCAGAGGTGCACCCCTGGGCGATCTAGGAGCCTCCGAGGCCTCCGTTGCAGACCCAGTGTTTTCCTCTTGCACCAGCTGCTGCAGGGTCTCAAACTCTGCGATCATGTCAGGGGTCAGGAGGTTGGCTGCTTGGAGCAGGGAGTACTGCCGCTGGGCCAGGCACAGCACCTTCAGCGCCAGCCTGGAACAGAGGGAAAGGGGTCCCCGCCCTCATCAGACCTGGCTGGCCAGGGTCCTCTCTGCCATGCACCTGGCCCCATTACTCCAGGTGTGGTGAGGAACACATGTGGGCTAGCCCCCGGCTCCCTCCTGCCTTGCCCCAGACCGGCTAGCCAGCCTCCGCACCATCCTAGCTATGGCTCCTGCTCTGCCACACCCTTGCTGAAGACAAGCCTGGCAGAGGTGGTCACAGGTAATGGTGGGAGGCTTTACCCACTAAACGTGGCCCCTGGACAAAGACAATGACCTAGTGTCTGAGTTTAAGAAGATCTGAGTTTCCTTTCAGCTCTGCCACCTACTCGAGCTTTGACTAAGTAAATTCAGTTACCCGAGTAGCAGTGAAGGGCCAGGCTCAAGTCAGAACACCAGCTTGCCAGCTCAAATCCTGGCTCCGACGCTTCCCAGACGCTTGCCAGCTACATGAACTTGGATCACTGCTTACCCCTCCCTTGAAATGGAGATAACAAGTGCACCCGCCTCATCGGGCTGTTGGGAAGATGAAATGAGTTACTCTATACAGAGAGTGTTGAGAGAGTACCTGGCACATAATGAGCACTCTAAGGTTAGCCAACTCTTGTTTTCCGTAAAATAGGAGGAATGCCATCTACCTTGTTAGGAGAAGAGGAGATTAAATAAGATAGGCCACGTGATCTTCGTTCTGAGAAGACCCTCGAAAATGCATTCAGTCTGCGCTTTCTATTTAACAGTTGGGATCCTGAAAGAGTATGTGTGTGAATCAGAGCATACTTCCCATGCACTGAGGGGCTATTTAAGGAAAAGTATGAGGGTAATGAGATTATTGATGTTGTAAATTTAGATTCTAATAAAGCAAATTTCTTTTCTGTCAGGCAAACCTATGATAAAAGAATAAACACAATTATCTCAGTGGGGATTAGCCATGGCCAATAATTTATCCTCAGGTAGCATAATCTACTACCTGCCTGGACACCTCTGAGCCTCCTCCTCTGCCCTCAGTGTGTGCTCAGGGAACCCAAACTCATTTTCTAAAGCGGCCTCGAGGCCTTTCTGAAAGAAGGCAGGAAATAAATTTAAAAGGACATGGCAGAAACTCATTCTATATCCGCCTGAGCCACACATTTGAAGATTAGATACTAAGAAAAGTGGGTGTTTGGGGAGAAATGCACTGGGCTGGATGTCAGATGAGTCTGCCCCGTCCCTCTTGCTGTAGTTGTGTGACCCCAGGAAAATGCCTCAGTACCCTATCTGACAAATGGGGACTTGGTCTAAATCAGTGATTTTCAAATTAGGACAAAGAAAAAAAGTGTCTGAGGACACTTTAAATGTAGCAGCTCGGCCTTATCTGTTCTACATATTAGACTTCAGCGTAAGATTTCATTTGAAGAAAGAACTTTGCAGCTGAAAAAATGCTGAAAACCATTGAACTGGAAAATCTAAGATTGACTCAGGGCCCTGGTGGTCTCAGATCCTAAAGTCTAACGCTGAAGAGAAATTATTTTTGATTTTCTGGTTGTTAGGGTGTTTCTTAGCTTGGAGATGATCTAGAATGTTCTTCAACCTCTAATACTCACGGCCTTGTCACATTTTATTAGCACTTCGGTTCAAAGATTTAGGGAGAATAAGGGTTAGATCTCCAGATCATAGCCAAGACTGAAGCAACTTGTCGAAGGCCACAACACAAATGAGAACCCTGGTGTCCTCTCTCCTGGCAAATGGGTGACACCAAGCGAAGAGATCCTGAGTCATTAGTGGGAGCCTGTGGTTGTTCCCTGGGGGCCAAGGGGATATCCTGCCAGTGCATCCCTGGATGTCAGATGAGTAGGGACTGCTCCTGGGTCCCGAGGAGTCAGCAGTAGGAGACAGATAATAAGCTGCTGATTATTCAGGCTGCAGCATTTTTGCTGAGTCGGGAACAGACACTCCCAACAAGAAATAAAATTAAACAGGCCCTTCTGTCCAGAGGCTTTAAATACACTGCCTAGCGTGAAGCATGCTGGGGAGGGCAGAGTGGGGTTGGCAGCAGCAGAGCTAAGTGGCAGGGAATTTATGTTCTGGGGGCCAAGGGGAAAAAAAAAACACTCTCTTAAGCACAGAAAGAATGGTCCAAAATCCATTTCTCTTTGGCTTTGGGAAGTGGTTAGTATTTACTTCTGAGAAGAAAACACCTATAGTCAATCTGTTGATGAAGACACAATAGTAAACACCTGACTCAGGAAGGCTGTCCCTCCCTCAGCCTGCCACCTGACTTCTCTTGGCTGCTCTCTCCTTGCTGAGGATGGGGAGCTTGGCCCTCAGACTGGAAAGCAAAGCACTAGCCCAGGCGGCCCGTCCTAACCCGGGGCTTGCCAGCTATCTGGATGGAGTTTGGTGTTTTGCTTCCCTCCTGCTGGGCTGCCAGCTACAGGGAGGAATAAATAGAGATAAGTAAACGGAGCAGGTGATGCTATCAAGTTGTTGAAAGTAGTTAAGGGACAGTGATGATGAAAAAAGACTCTTAACTAGGACAGAACCAGAGCTTTTGTGACTTAGCACCAACTCCTACCCCAGGAGGCTGGAAGGCACCACCTCCCACTTTGGACCCCAGAGAACAGCAAGAAGACACTTACTGTTTGGATCTGTCCCTTTCCAAGTTTCGTGGTGAGAGGTGGTCCATGACTGGCTTGGGCTGCAGGGTCAGACCAGGGGATCCTGGCGGAGGGTGTCCGAGGCTCTGCCTTGGCACCTGGATTGGAACCTGAAGAGGAAGTCACAGGTAGAGAGCCCAGGATGGCCTCGCTTCCTAGGTAAGCAGCTCTTAAAAGCTTTCCCTCTTCCCAAAGTGGGAATGATAGCTCCTGGAATGGCCAGGTCTTGGTGGGGGCTTTCTTTCTCCCAGCCAGGGTCCACCCTCCCTGCTCTCCTGCTGGTAACGCACATGCTCCTCACTTCCAGACACACAGGATCTAACAGAATAGTTCTCCTTCCTGCACAGGATCTAAAAGCCTCCTAATGACTAAAATGTGACATCCAGGTAGCGAACCTGAGGCCAAAGGGACTCTGTGAGTTGAGAGGGGCATCCCACTAGCTGTAGGTCCTACCTCCTGGGCTGGGCCTTCATTCTTGTCTTCAGGGGGCTGCTCCAGGTCTGAAGAGTTCCCATTCATGACTCTCTCCACCTGGGCCTCTGTCCCCAGGCTGTCTTCTTGAACAACTGCAGGCCCTGGGTGGAGTTCTGGGGTGCAGGGCCGGCTGGGAAGGCAGGATGGTAGGGAGGAACTGGGAAGACTAAAGGGGAAATAAGGAATTTGAGAGGTGGAAAGTAGGGGTAGATGGGAAAGTAGGGAGGAGGCAAGTAAGACCAGGTGGTAGAGAGCCCATAAAGGATGGATACTTGAGTAACAAGTGGGCAGAAGCTGAGTGGGGAAGGAGTCAGGAATTTTTCAGTTTAGGAAACAATGACACCCAGCCCTTAACTACACCTTCTTTTTGAATAGTAGATGCTGCTTATATGGGCTGTGGTGTCATTTATGGATTCAACACAGAGCATTCTAGGTGACAATCAGTGTGCTGGGCACTGGGTGGGAACCCCTGACCCTAGATGCCAAAACAGAAGTAAGGAGTCCTAGCCTTCAGAAACTAGAGAAGAGGGGCTTTCCCTGCTGGAGGATGGGGCAGGTATGGAAGCAGAACTCACGGCTGTTGTGGAGGGTCCGATCTGGGGGGCTGTGGGAGGTCCTGTGATGGGACCTGGGCTCCTGCCTCATACGCTTGAAGCTTCTCTCTCAGGGTGGCCACCTGGAACCGAAGTAGCCAGTCCCTCAGAGTGTCAGTTGAGCAAAGGAAGTGGGGAGGGGGAATAGAGCCTTGGCCACAGCCCAATGTTCCTGTCTCTTGCTTTCCTGCTCCCAAGCCAGGGCACCCTGTCTCCTGGCCCCAGGTGGACTCCTCACCTCAGCCTGGAGTTGCTGGCAGATGGTGGCGTATTGGCTGAAGTGACAGTCCAGGCTGATCATGTTGCTCTTCAGCTGAGATGGGGGAACAGGGGAGAGATCTGTTTGTTCATTCGAAGAGGCTTTAAGCAACCACTTCCAACCGCCAGGCACTGCGCCAGGCGCCTCACTCATCTCCCCGTGACTCACACTCGCGACTGGGGAACAGAGCAGGGAAGGTCAGCAGCTCACCTAAGACCACAGCAAGAGGCAGAGGTTGCCTTTGAACCCAAGACCCCTGGCTGCCTGACCAGTGCACTCTCGCCAGGCCAGGAGCTTTTCAGACCACCACAGCTCCCTGGAGGAGGCAGGGGAAACTGAGGCAACCCTGCCTTTACCTGTGTTACATGTTGGCATTTATATTTTGCGGAAATACGGTCCAGCTGCTAAAAATGGGTCTAAAAAGGCCACTAGCCAACACACAGCCACCCCGTCCTATTGCCTCCCTCTTGAGATGCTTCTGCCTCAGTCATCCCAATGCTGTGATATTTTACTCTTTTTCCAAGTCTTGGAGAAAATCTTGCCTGTCCCCTAACTGGAATGTTCCCAAGGATGAGGACTGTGTCACTTCTACCCTAACCAGAGAGACTAGGGCATGTCTTCCCTCTGCATTGCGGGAACTACTTGCTGAAGGCACCAGAGGGGACCAGTGGGTGGGTCCAGTGCCATCCTCCTCCCAGCCTGCCCGGCCCCCACACCAGGCCGGCTGTTCCCAGCCCAGACACACAGACACATACGCACCGAGAGTTTGATCTCCTTGGCCCGGTTGGCATACTTGAGGGTGTTATACGTGTCCTCATAGGTCAGGCCAGAGGGGCTGACGGTAGCGATCATCACTGTGCGGCAGTTACCCCCGATGGAGTCCTTGAGAAGGCGGGTCAGCTTGCTGTCCCTGTAGGGCACGTGAGACTTGCGGCCCTGCGGGGCAGAGAGTGGGTGTGGAGTGAGGTGCCTGGACTAGACAGGCCCAGGCTGGGACCTGGCAGCCTCTGGCCCAGTGCCGGGGGGAGAAACCCTTGGTCTGTGCAGCTTTACCTTTGCGTCGGCCAGGGCGTTGAGGACGTTGATGAGGGCCAGCAGAGAGCGGTTGATGTTGGCACCCTCCCGCAGCCGCTCCCCCTTCGCGTGGGTGCTGGATGCCCGCTCTGAGCCAGCTAGGTCAATCAGGCTCATCTTGGCCACACGAAGGGCCTGGGTCAGACCTGGAACCCGGTCCTGCTGCTTCACAAAGATCTGGGGACAGAGGGCAAGGGTGAGGGGGCGCTGGGCATCAGGAGCCCCGTCTTGGGGTTCCGACCCGCCAGCTCTCTCACCTGGAAGATGGCATGGGAGCGGGAGGAAGTGGCATTGGCGTCAGTGGGATGCTGCGTGCGGTTTCGGTTCCCTCTGGTCAGCATCTCCAGCAGCTGCTCAGCTGAAGTTGGCTACAGAGGAGATGAGGAGGAGGAGGCTGTGGTCTCCCCCACGAGCGCTTCCCCCCAACAGGAAGGCTGCTCTTCAGAACCCATGTCACCCCCTTGCCGCGGGATCCGAGGCATCACCAAACTGCCTGGTGAGGGAACCCTGGAGAAACAATGGGGCTGCTCGTGCCCCCCAAACCCAATTCCGAACCTGGTGGAAGGAAAGTCCTGGCACCACAACCCCCTTGTCGGGGTCCTCACGGATGGCAAGTGGCCCCTTGGGCTCCAGGAGGTCGTGGATCTGCTCATTGTACACCTGAGGAGAAGGGAGGCAAGGGGTAGACCTGAAGAGCAGGGTCAGTTACAAAACCTTTTCCCTAGGGGATGGGAGGGCTGAGCCACTGGGCAGAGAGGAAGCATGGCCAGACACCATGAATTGAGTGGCACTTTGTGGGATGATGTTGCGACAAGAACAGGAAGGTCAGGTTCATTTGAGTACAGAGTTAATTTGGTCAGGTTTAATTTGAATGCAGTCTCTCTCGGAGCTGCAAGTGCCTTCTGGGCTTTCTCTGGGCCCCCACTTCCTACTGCCCTCGCTCCATTCCGCTCTTTCTCGAGGTGGTTGTGAGAATGAGGGACGGGGCCACTCAGCCCCAGGGAGGGAACAGCCCTACCTCCTGGTAGCTGATGAGCACCTCGAATTGCTTCTCCTCCTGGCGGGCCTCCAGCCGCCTGTACAGTTCCATGGTGGTCAAGTACATAATGCCAGGGTCCCCCTCTCTTCCCAGCATGGTGTGTGTCTTCCCGGCCCCAGTGGCCCCATAGGCAAACACTGCAGAGGACAGAGTAGGGAGTACGGTGGCCGCAGAGCCACATCCACCATCTCTAGTGGTGGCCTCCCCGCTGTGCATTTCCACCCAGCTAGCCCTTCCTTCCTCCCCAGCCCCTTCCTTTGTCTCCCATCTGCACAGCTCCACTGCTCCTACCCACTTGCGTCCCCCACGTTTGCATTGTAGTTCCTGAGTTCTCCATGTCTATGTCCTGGCTCCCCTGTAGGCCTGTGGATTCGAGGGCTCTCCACTGTGGGGGGGCTTCTCCCTTCCTCAAAAAGCCTTCTCCAGTCCAGGTAGCTTCCTCTGTCGAAGGCCCACAGCCCGTTCCCTTGTATCACCTACCTCAGTTTGTAACCACACACTGTGGGTGTAATTTTAATTAGTATCTTGTCTCCCTACTCTAGACCAGTAAGTACCAAGAGGACAGGAACCATGTCTGTCTGATCTGCTATTGTATCCCAGGGCCCAGGAGAGTGCCTCATACACACACGAGAAGGACAAACGGGGGACCCACAGAGGAATGCAAGGGCCGGAGCCCTCCTCAACAAGTGCCCAGCCAAGGGGGAGGCGGCAGCCTGTTGGAAGACATGAGAAGGAAGCAGGGAGGCAGGGCAGCTACCAGCCAGGGCTCTTCCTCCTCGCTGCCCAGATTCTCACCTGAGCAGTTGTAGCCCTGGAGGAAGCTGTCCAGGATGCTGTGGGTGGTGTGCTGGAACACGTCCTGTTGGGTGGCCGCCTCGCCAAAGACCCGGTCAAACACAAATGTCAGGTCTTTGCCCTTCTTCTTGGGGCCATCATGGGTGCTGCCCCATTTCAGGCCAAGAAAGCCCCCATTGGGCTCCTCGGGGTCAAAGACCAGCACCCGCTCATCCACCACCTGAACCACAGGCCGCCGCTGGCTCTCTAACTCCCTTGGGGTGGGGGGCCGGACCCGCACCACAACCCGAACCACGCTGTCCTCCACCGCCATCACCACGGCAACACCTGGGCAGAGACACAATGGAGGTGAAGACCAGTCTGACCCACACCTCCCCAGATGCCTCTCAGCCTAGTATTCCAGGCCTCCTACCTCCTTCCCAACAGCTGATCTGTTTTATACCTCAAGAGAATAAGAATACTGGTGCTAATACCAATCATTAATAAATATTCTTTCTCACTTGAAATACCACCTTTGTTATATCCAAATGACTGTATTTTTTTCAGAGGCCTATTATCAGCCTTTCTATTATGTTCCACTCACCTGTCTATTTCTGTGCTGATACCACAGTTTCTATTCCATTCCTTTACAGTATTCTTTTCACCTCGTAAGGCAGGATGCCCACACACACTAGTCTTCCTTTTTCATAATTTCCTTGTCTATTTTCAGACATTTATTGTTCTGTTTGACTTTAAGAAAACTTTATCAATTCCATCGCCAACCCAGAACATTCCCTACCCGCCTCCAAAAACCCCCCCTTAAGATTACAGTTGAAATTGTATTAAATTCACATATTTATTTTATATTAAGTCTTTTCATGCAAAAACATGGCTATTGCCTTTCTATTTGTTCAGATATTTTTTATGTCCCTCAATAAGATTTTATAGTTCTATATCTCTTCAGATAAGTTCGGTAATTGCCCTTTTAATATAATTCCCAAGTACTTTATGCACTTAATTGTTCTTAATGAATGGAACACCTTCCCCCACTTCCATTTCCAGGCGGTAATGATTTCCATGATTGATTTTTTTTATATTTGCCTTATAACCAACCACCCTCAAACTCTCTTATTTTTTTAAATTTGTTAATTGTTTATTTACCAAGAGAAACTATTCCTTAGTCCAAATATTCATGCCTCATACTTCAGGGACACAGGTCAGTGACACACTTCCATGGAAGTCAACTCAAAGAACTTCTTTACATTCTGAAATCATTTTGTACTCTGAAAAATACCAACCTTTCTTGTCTCCTCAAAATCTTTAATGGAATCATAATTTCTGTAGAAATCTGCATATTTCTTCTTTCTTGGTTCAGCCACAACAAATTTATACAAAGCTGAACCCCCAGGGATATCATGATTGGCCAGAAGGCCACACATATGAGGTTTCGTCAAAGCACAGGAAGACATGCTGGTTATAGCTTTCCTTAATACCAACGTCCTTCCTGATGGAGATGAAACTCTCTTATTAATTGAAAAATTTTTTTAATTAGGGCTTATTGGGTTTTCTGAGTATGTGATTATATATGAGAAAATAAATATTTTTTAACTTTTTTCTCTATATTTATATCAGTATTTTATTTTCTTGTATTTTATTTTCTTGTCTATTGCAATCCCTAGAACTTCCACAACAACACTGAATAATGATGATGACCATGGGCATCCCTGTCTTGTTCTTGGTTTTAAAGGAAATGGCTTTACCAGATTGATGAACACTTGGAAATTTAAAAAGAGTGGTGTCCTCAGAGAGGGCGTGGAAGCTCTGCACCCTTTCCCCACACCTTGCCTTATGCATCTCTTCTCAGGCTGTTCCTGAGTTACATACTTTTATAATAAACCAGTAATATAATAAAATAAAAAAAAGGAAATGCCTTTAGTGCTTCACTATTTAGAAATTCATTTTGGATGAATAGCCATCATATTAGTAATATATTCTATTCTTATTTTAGTTAGAGTTATTACTAAGACTCCAGAATTTTGCATAATGCTCTTTTCAGCATCTCCTGATATGTTTCTTCTTCTTTGCTTTGTTGATGTTGTAAATTATTTAATATTATTCCTAGTATCAAACCAACCATGCATTCTTAAAAAAAAGTCCTACCCGGAGTTTAAATCCATCCCAAAGTTTAAAATTTTTACTTTCTTCTTTTTTCTGTTTTTGAAGTTTAAAAATGTTAAACGGTCAAATGTGTCAACCTTTTCTTCTGTGGCTTTTATATTTTATTTTAAAAGATATTCGTTACCCAAGGTAATACTTTTATTATATTTATTATATTTATATTTATTATATTTTTCTCTAATAGTCTTTCTTTCTTACATCTAAGTCTTTATATTTCTCTCTAATAGTCTTTCTTACATTTAGGTCTTTATATGGATGAAATTTATTTTTTGTGAATGGTGTAAGGTTTCTAAATTTCATTCTAAATGATAAGCAATTATCTCAAAATCATTTGTTAAATAATGAGTTCCTTATCCAATCTGAAAGGCAACCTTTAGCAAAACTAAATTCTCATATAAACATAGATTTGTTTTTGGATTCTCCATTCTCTTCTATTGATGTGTCTATTCCTTTTTCAGTAACTCACTATTGTAATTACTGTGGTTCTATATCTCACTGCACTGTTCTTCTCCTTGGCTATCCTTGGGCATCTTACCTTGAATAAGATTTTAGAATCAGTTCATAAAGTTCTATGAAAAATCCTGCTAAGATTTTAATTGGGATTACTCTGAATTTATAGATTAATATGAGAATTGACATCTTTATAATATCAAATATTCCCATCTAGGAACATAGTATCTCTTTTCATTATTCACAACTTTATAATCCTCAGTAAAATTTTATAATTTTCCTCACTTGAGTTTTGTGTATTGCTTGATAGGTTTATTACTAGTTGTTGTATAGTCTTCATTATATTGTGAATAGGCTCTTTTTAAAATTGTATTTTCTAATCATTTTTACCAGAATATAGGAAAGCAACCGATTTCCATATGCAGATCTTGTATCTGGCCACATTACTGAACTCCCTTATTAGTTCTAATAGATTGTGATTGATTCTCTTTAGGTTTTTCAATTAAATGATGATATAGTTTGCAAATAATGAGTTACTTTCTATTTTTAGCTCTTCTATATTTAATTCCCCACCCTTCACTGTCCATTAGGAATGAGTGTTAAATTTTATCATATGCTTTCTTGGCACTGGCTGAGATAATCACACAGTGTTTCTCTAATCTGTTATTGTAGAGGGTGACATGGACTGATTTCCTAATGTTGACCTGGTAATAATTGGAAACACTTATTTGTTTATTCCCTCTTGTATTCCCCTCAGACCTCTCCTCTTGGATTTTTTTCATTTCTCCTTCAAGCCATCTCCTTCAAGGGTAGAGATGGAATTTTTGGCATGCAGGAGCCACAGATATCCTGGAAAAGTTCAACCCAACTCTAGAGATATATTAACAGGGGTAAGGAACAGGGGCTGTTCCTGGGGGATATGAATAGATGACTGCTTTCCCAGGAAAGACTAGGTCCTGCTGACAGGACCAAGGTCATTCAGAAAAGACAAGTGGAATTTCTACCTAATACTCCTGCAAACAACTCATGTTTTCCTTTGGGAATGAGGCAGAATTGAGCTGATTTGAAACTCCTGTCCCCCACCCCCAAACTTTGTAATATCTTCCCTATACAAAACAAGATATCAACCAATAATAATCTTTTTACTTGTGTATAATATTTTTCATGCCCCAGCAATCAGACTACCATATTAATAAACACAATAGCTAACTGCTTACCCACTACGCCAGGGAGTATTTTCAACACCTTACCAGTGCCACCTCCTTTTGTCTCCATCACGATTCCACAAGACAGATACTATTATTATACTCAGTGAGAAAACTGAGACAGAGTGGGTTAAGCAACGTGCCCAAGATCCTACTGCTAGTAAGTAATATAGAGCCTGATTCCAACACAGGGAGTCTGACTGCAGAGCCTAGATCCTGCCTTACAATATTATGTATTTTGCTCTCATGATCACATTGTTGTAAGAGTATCTTATATTTGTATAATTATAATCCCTTTTATGTAACTAGCATAATATATTCTGCAAACACTTTCAGATATACAGACTGTACCTAATTTTGAAAACTCAGAGAGAGTTCCTGTCTCCCACCCTCACATTCCCACCCCACCAGGGACCCCCACTCTTGTACAGGGGGAGGTGAAGGTAGAGGGTGTCTGGCCCAACCGTCTGGGTCTATGTTGGCAGTCTGAATGGCAGTCCCCGCTCCCGCACAGGGAGGGTTTCAGACGAGGAGGAGCCACAGAGCACCCTAACATTCTAAGCAGGAAATTAAAAAGGGCACTGGCAGCGGAGTGCGCATAACCTTTACGGTTCTCTCCCCTCCGCTTCCTGAGGGCCAGTGAGGCAGACTGTTTGCCTAATGAGATGTTTTCCTTCTTCCCGAGACAGCGCTGAGGGCATGGGGGTGGGGATGGGGGTGACACTTGGCAATGGCCACAGCTAGGACGCCTGGGTGCTGGTCTTTGCTCTGCCTCTGGCTGGCGGGGAGGTCTTTGCACCAGCCACACCACAGCTTCTTTGAGAGCCAGAGAGAACAGTTACCGTTTGCTCCCACCCCAGGGGAATGCGGAGATTAATGAGAGAACGTTTGTCAAGTTTGCTTTGATCCTCGGCTGGAAAGAGCATTTCAGCCCAAAGTACCAGGGAGATGATTCTTTAATAAGATCTTCAGGGTTCTGAGCCAGCCACAGTCACGTCCTGTTTCTAACACAGGGCAGCTCATTAAAACCCAGAGGCTAGTTCACTCTAAGCTGGGGCGGGGAAGCCAAGATTCAGTTGTTTCCAGGACAGCTTCCTCTGCCCACCCTCAGAGGGACAGGCAGAACAAGCCCAAGCTCCTCAGATGCTCGGAGAATTTCTGAGGATGGGAAGGGATCTGCCTACAGACATCGGGAGCTGGGGAGGTGGGGCAGGTGCCTAGCCCTCGGAAGTTCTATTTTTATAAGGGTTGCTGTAGTCCCCCCAGCTGCTCCTTCACAATTCGCACATACTTGTGTTTCTTGTCCTTAAGTGCCAAGAGAGCAGGACCCTCTTCTGATGCAGTCTGCGTACCCCAGATGCCTAGGCGCCAGATCCAGCATGCAGTAAAAGCTGTATAATATTTTTCCTATGAATGAGTAAAAGCCAGAGAAAAGCAGAGTCTGAATCCAAATGTCTAAAAGTAATTGTTATTATAGCTAACATTTATTGAGTGCTTACTATGTATCAGGCACTATGCTAAGTGCCTTATGAATGGTGTCATTTAACTTTCACAATAATCTCATTCTGTGGTTAACAGACCAACTCTACAGAGGAAACTGAGACTCAGGAAGGAACTTATCACTTGGATGGTCAATAGCAAGGCAAGAACTTGACCTTGTTCAGACTGTCATCAAGAGAGATTACTTTTCATCCTAGGCCATTCTGCCCTGTAGCTGAGCTTTTGTGGCTCCTATCCTTTCACTCCTAGTGCCCACAGGGCAAGGGCCAAAGACTACTAATTCTTTCTACAGTTGAGTTGGTTATTCAGACAAAAAAGCTGTGTTCTTTTGTTTTTTAGATAGACATTCGTAACACTGTAACTGATAACAGTTTTGTTTATTCCTAATTTGATTTTTATTTATTTCTCTTGTCTTATAGTTATGGCTAGGACCTCCAGTACAATATTGAATAGAGGCAGCAATAGTGAGGAATCTTGTCCCTGATTCTATAGAGAATGCTCCTATTATTTCACTTTTTGTTGGTTTAAATACATTTACCTCTATTTCTAGTTTATCAAATTTAAAAAAATCATAAATAGGTACTGAATTCTATTGAATTGTATTTCTCTACCTAATGGGATGTTTTCTCCTTTAATCTGTAATTATATTAGATTAGATTTTCTAATGTTAAACCATTCTCATATTATTGGGATAAACCCAATTTGGTCATAACATATTTTTCATACATTGCTGGCTTCTGATTGCTAATATTTTTATTTAAGATTTTACAACTACAGGTATTGGCTTGTAATTTTCTTTATCTCATTTTTAGTATTACAAAATAGACTAGAAATGTTCTTTTCTTTCTCTTTTTAGGGAGTTTGTATAAGATTAGAATAATTTCTTCCAGTTGTTTATAAATTTTTGGTGGTTTAGTGGGGTTTTTTTGATGGGTGTGATGGTAAATTTTAAAATAATTCAACTTTCTCAATGGTCCTAGGTCTGTTCAAAATTTCCAGACCTTCTGAGCCAGTTTTGGGAAGTTGTTTTTTTCCTAGAAAATTACCTAAAAGCATTGTTAAAAAAGGTGTTCCACCAAAGTCTCTCTTAATCTCTCAGTAACTGATGTTATGTCCCTGTTTTCATTCTAAGAGCATTTTTCTAAGTTTTTTTCTGTTTTCTTTATTTCTTAATCAAATATTGCTAGAGGTTTGGCTTTTTTATTAGTCTTTTTAAAGATACAGCTTTTGATTAGGTTAATCCTCTCTATTATGTAGTAAAATTCTATTGCATTAAGTTCTGCTCTTAACTCCTTTTTATTTCCTATACATTCGCTCTGTTGTTCTATTCTATCTTAATTAACCTGGGTATTTGCCTCACTTTCAGCTTTTTAGAAAAAATGTTCAGATGTAAGCACTTAAGACTTTAAATTACTCTCTAAATATTGCTTTAACTGCATCTCACAAGTTTTATAAATATCACTGTTCCATGTTAATTATCTTTTAATTACAATTATAATATCCTATTTAACTGAGTTAAGTAGTTTTTAAAAAATATTCAAACATTCAAACATGAGTTTTTCTTTTTCTTTTACATTTTTAACTTAATTGCTTGTGGAAGGAAAATATGGCTTGAACGCTAATTATTTAGATTTGCTTTATGGCCAGATAGAAACCATTTTTATAAATACCTCTAAAAATATGCTACTTGTCTACTTTTTTAAAAAAAGGTATAAATGAAGCTGGGTTGGTTGAAACACCTTAAAAATATCTGAGGATGTGGTAATTCAGTAATTAGGCAGAGAAGGACTGGATAAGTTGGCAGTTGAAGCATGGGATGTGGTGAGGGAAAGGAAACAGAATAGGGACAAGATTGGAGAAAGCAGTGTCACACTGAGGAGAAGCTCATTCAGAAAAATTTTGGAGATCAGTCTCCTCTGAGCTAGGCTTAACTTCTTTGCATTTCCCTACCTGTAAAATGTAAATGATATTAGTATCTATCCCATAGCATTGTTTTGAGGGTTAAATGATTTCATTCAAACCGAGTAAGCGTTCAATCAATATTAGCCATTATTATCAGGAGTTACAGGACAGACATTTTTCCATGATGCCAGAATTAAGTAAGGTCTTCAGTAAAATCGCCCCTTTTCCTGTGACACAGACCAGGCTTTATCTTTTCCAAGTCACTTCACTATCTTAATGGATCAAAGCTAGGAGGAACCATCCTAGGAGCAGTCGCAAAAGGCGTGGTTTTCTATCATACAGATATCCTTTCATTCCTTTCCTTTATTCAATCAAATGTTTACTGAATGCCCAGTAACTTAGCTACGGCGGCTCGCACAGCTCTGCAATCAGTTCTTCCACATGGATGTGTGGAGAGGGGCTTAGCTACTCCACACAATCGCGCAGAAGGTCCCAGGTTTCCAGATCTGGTGCGCAGGAAAGACCCAATTCTACCTTACACACGAGGGGGGGAGGACCTTTCTTTCGCAGAGCGGATGTCCAGGGGACGGGGCCGGATGCAGAGGTGCGGACCCAGGCTAGGTCCGGGATAAATGAGCACAGGGGTCCTGATCTCCCGCCCATATGTGTCAGGAAGCGCCCAGCTGCCCGCACCCACGTTCGGAGAGGACGACGCAGAACCTGCTGGGTCTCCACGCTGCACCTTCCGGTCCCGCACAAGAGCTCGGCCTGAGCAGCGGCGTCTGCGCGCCCCAAGCCTGAGCGCAGGAGCCCGCGGGGCCCGCACTTACCCTTGGTCGGGTCCCCCCGCGCTGGTGTCGCCGCAGACAGGAGCCCCGGGCTACGGGAGGGAGCACCCCGCAGCCCCGCCGCGCCCGCTCCAACCTCCGCCCGCGCCAAGCTTTCAAACTAGCCGGGTCGGCTCGTGCGCGCTTCCTATTGGTCGCCGTCCGGGTCTCTGATTGGCTGTTTCCTCAGTAACAAAGTATCCCGGGCGCGGTCCACAGCGCGCGTGCGCACTGCCCCCTCCTGCTGGTTCTCAGAGGTTTTGATGATGTTCCCGAGGCTGGACCCCACCAGACGGACCCGCAGAACCCAGTGCGGAGTAGGGGGCCGGGCCCTGACCCGGGCCCAGGCCCTAGGACTGAGTTCATCACCAATTGCAGCAACTAGACATCAAACCCGTTTTCAAACCGGCTTCTTCTGTGGCCAAGTCGGCATCTGCTTATCCTAGAAGGGATTTTTAGCTGCTGTTCAGAGTCTCTTCTCGCTCCGCGACCGTCTCAGGAATGAACTTGGAGAGCAGCCGTGATGTGGAAGAGCCGGCGAAGGCAGGGAAGGGCGATTCCGCCCGCTTAGCTGTGACTGTGTAAGGAGTCTCGTGGACTGATTGTTGACTATGACGGTCGGCCCCTTAGGGCACCGCTGGGCAGCAGTGCTCCATCCTCCCCCTGGATTTCGGTGGGCCAACCTCATGCTGATCACTAGCACCCGCGGTTGTGGGGGTCGGAGAGAGTCTTGCACTGGAATCAGGAGGCGTGATTCTAAACATTAGTGGATGAATCACTAATTAGTGCTGAGACTATGGAAGTCACCTCTCTCTGGGCGTCAGTTTTCTCATCTATAAAATGGGGGAAATATCCTCCCCTTCTTACTCACTTAGAAGAGTATGGATGAGAAAGTCCCCCCCCCCAAATCTTCTGCATATGTAAGGGGATAGCTTTCTATGAATCTGATTAGGATGAAATAAGTGATGGTTGCCAGGAGCCAATTGCTCATCACGTGCCATTAAACTGATCTGTTCCCACATTGTGACCATGAGCAGTTCTGAAGCATGCAAAAATGCAGTTGGCAAAATTCCCTCAGTGAACCTGCCATCAGGATAGTAGAGTCACCATTTAATACCTGGTTGATTTGGCCCAAACTCTTTATTCACCTACCTGGACCTCAATTACCCTCTCTGTATGATGTTGCAGGTTTGGTGAGCATAAAATGAGAAATGTGAAGAGGCTGTTATTGTAAAGCTATAAGAAGACCAAGGTATTCTTGCCATCTCCACTACACAAGAGAAATAAAAATGTTAAAGAATAACTTCCAGATGGGTGTCCCCTCCCTTTGCCTCTCACACAGATGTGCATTTCAACAGAGGTTTGAGTGTTCAAGGGAGGGACGGGTCCCCAGGAGCACCCAGGCAGGTGTCTCTTGTGTCCTATAAGCCAGGTCTTGCCTTGGTCCAGTTCTGGTTTGGACAATTAGCTGAAGAAAGTGAGTTGAGTCAGGGTGAGGCAAGGAGCAGAGGCTGACTCTTCAGTTGGAGAAGTGGCATGCAAGATGAGGTCTGAAGGAGGAGTGTAGCTAGTTTGTCAGAGAGCTGTTCCTTGGGTCTCAGAAACCAAGGGAAAGGACTTTTGCAGGTGAGTCAATTGAGCCCATGATGCTGAGGGACTGGCTTGGCTGACTTTAGTGGATACAAATGGAAATGGAAAACCACTGGTTTTTACACCACAGATGCTGGTAAGGGGAGAGTGATCTGGTACTGGCCCAACAAGAATTTCAAGGCCTAGAACCCAGATGTGAGGGCTAGGTGCAGAATTTTTGCCTTGTATGGTGGCAGAAGATGTTTCTAGGCTAATATGACTAGGAGTATGAAAGGCAACAGATTCTGTGCTCTTGAGAGGTATGTGGATATCTCACTATTTGTAAATGGGAAGACCACCAACCCTAGGTGCTAAAAGCAGGCAGAGGAGAGGCACATCCTTTTACCTGCATCCTTATTACTGCACACCCTTTGCACCTAGATATGGAAGTAGCTGTTTCAGATAAGATTAACTTTAAAAGGTCTAAGACATCATTCTTGCCATTCTTAAATGTGGACTAGACTTTAAGCCTAGCACAGAAGCTAAGCATGATGAGGACTAAATAATGTCCACTCAGTTTACCAACAAGGAGGTCATAGGTGGCCTTGGCGGGAGTAGTTTTTTATAGGAGCAGCAGCAGTCAGATCAGAATAAGAGGTGAGGAAAAGGTAACAACTCTTTTTATGGCATCTGGCTGTTAAAGGGAGCAGAGACAGGATGTAGTAGCTAGAGGGAATATGGGGTTGAGGAGAATTTTTAAAGATAGGAGAGATTTAAATGATGCGAAGGAGCTGATGTAGAGTGAGAAGCTGAAGATTAATAGAGCGGTGTGATTATCAATTAAGTAAATTCCCAAGAAGGTGAGAGGTAGAGTGTTCAACCATCTTACTTTGCCCAGCTGGGACTGAAAGGTTTGACAGAATATGAAACTTTCATTTTCAAAACTGAGACAGTCCTGGGTAAACAAGGATGGTCCCGCTGGTAGGAGGGCATGGATGTAGAGCACAGTGGCAGGCTGGGCCCTGGAAGCGGGGACAGCTCTTTCATGGAGGCAGAAAGAAGAGGGAGAAGGGGCCACAAATGCAGGGAAGCTGGTGGATTTTATGGTGGAAATTAATGGAGTCTTCTTGTGGCTTCTGACTTCTCTGGGAAGTGGGAAATGTGATCATCCATTGGACTGTTATCTTCACACTCCATCTACCTTTGTTGCTGAGCTTGAAACATAATAGGTACTCAATAAAATTGGCTGAAAGAATCAATTAATGAATGAGACTAGGAGTAGGTGTCACGGATGGGGTACTCCAAGGAGCAGGCTCTGAGATGGAGATCACTGTGCAAGAAATTTATCAGGGAATGCCCTGAGAAAGGGGCAGGACTCTGGTCAGGGCAGTTCACTTCGGCACAGGCGATCCCTGGAAGGGGCTGGTAGCTGAGAGCCATCTGCTGGCAGCACTCCCAGCAGCTGGGAGCATAGATACTCAGTACTGAAGGAAACCTGGGCAGTGCTTCATAGCATCCATCACAGGAGGTGAAAGTTTACAGAGAATGAGAGATGTTTATGTTAGTAGAAAGATTATTACGTGGTAGATACAACATTAGGTACTGAGTAAGGCATTGTTCCACTTGAAGAATGCTCTCAGTATGGCCTTGGAGACAGGCAGATGACTGCTGGGGGAGTCCAGGAGGGCTTCATGGAAGAGCCGACAATGGACCTGGACTTTGAATAATGAGCATGTGTTCTACAGGCAGCTGAAGTAGCCTTGAGCCTAGTAGACCCATCCCTGGCTCTGGGCAGTTGGGGAAAAGTCTGTAACTCTCCTGGCCTGGGCTGTTGTCCTAGTCCAGGCTGGGGCTCCTCACTAAGGGGAGCAAAGAGTCTGTGCCCTGGGGGCCTGGGAGGAACTTTCAAATTTGCCCTTCACCATCTTGGAAAAGGCAGGAATCCCACACCTGCATAAGCTGCCCAGGCAGCAAGCATTGTAGAAAGGGGTGTGTCTAATGACAGGTGTGGGGCTGGAGGAGAGTGAGTTTCAACCCTTCCCTTACTCCAGGGAATAAGAGCAGTCAAGAGTGCTGTTTCCAGAAAGAGAAAACCATGCGACCTTGGACAAGTTAATTCACCATTCTGTGCCTCAGTTTTCTCATCCAAAAAATGAGTGTGACAATAGCAACTATCCTGTGGGACCACTGTGAGGTTAAATAAACAAATACATGCAAAATTCTTAGAACACTTTATGGTACACAAGCTACTGTTATAACTTAGCTCTTACTGTTAATACAGAGATGAGTCTATGTCATTCCTCCAGCATCAGGGTTCCTCAAGCCCATAGACAAGAGAAAACCTTCAGCTGCCTGGGTTTTACTCCCCTCTTCATCACCAAAGGATGGCGTCAGCAACAACATGGAGGTAGTGGGGAAAGGCTCAGATTTTGGAGAGAGATATATTTGTTGTAAAACCTTTCCAAACATTATATGCATAAAAAAAATGTAAGTCTCCACTTAGTCCTGCTCCTTCAGAGGTAACCTCTGTTAACAGTTTGGGAAGCCCTCCCAAACTAGCATCATGTCCTGGATGTATCTGCATGACTCGTGTGGGTATCTCGAAGCTCCAGGTGTTTCTTTTCCATACCTGGATCCTCCACACCAAGCTAGGGGCTGTCCTGTTGGAGGTGTTCAGTAACGTTGAAGCAAGCAGAGCAAGTAGAGATGGGAACAGATGGGTGGGTCAGGGCCTCGGGGGTATCTCTGTCCTCTTACTTCACACTGGAAGCCACAGAACAAAAAAGGTGAGAGAATCCACATTGAAGACTGGAAGACTTGGTGCACTACAGTCCCAATACTTAGCTCCACATCTTGGGTACCCCAAATCGACCCCTCCCCTCGTGCCCCGTGTTCATTTTGGGGGTACCAGGGTGGGGGAACAACCCAGTTGTCTTCATCTTCTTTCATGGTCATTATCATCATCCCAGGCATCCAAAATAACTTTAAATTGTGGGTCTCAGGAGACTTGGGTTATAAGAAAAAAAAATGCATTTGCATTTTGCTTCCAAACTTACATACAGGTTCTCACCCACTGCCTCACAACAGCCCTTCAAGTAAATATTTTGATCATCTAGCCCCATTTTATAGATGGAGAAACTGAGGTTCAGAGAAGTGAAGCATCTTTTTCTGAAACACTAAGCAGGGCCAGGACTTGAGTCCAGTGCTTCGTTTTCCACTTGCTGTGTGTCTAGTAGGTCCTGTTGTCTCTGCTTCTAGCTCTACCCTGACCCATCCTGAGCAAATCTGGGCTCCTCTCTGGGGTGTCAGCTTTTCCAGCTGTGTAATTGGAGTCACCTATTTTGTGGCTTTGGTTCTCACTTTTGGTAGATGGAGCAAATAGGTAGCACGTGGAAAGCATGAGGGGCAGGTAGCCTTCTGGTCCCTCCTTCCTCCAGCCCTCAGCTGCCACCTGTCTGTAATGCTTCTACCTGCTCCCAGTTCCAAACATGTGTACACTTTTCACTTCCACTTTATTATCACCTCATTTATAGGATTTTAAGGTTTGTTACCTGGAAGGGAGTGAGGAACTCACACCTCCAGTTCCACTTTTCAAATATACCTTCATTGCTTGTGAAAATAACCTTATTAACAGTGTCTAATCTGCTACAGCTTATGAGGGCAGAAGGAACCAGGGCAAGGGAAACAGCACAGCTAGCTGAGGTAGTGTGGCCTCTCGACCCCTGTGATTGTCTCCTAACCCTCAGCAATACTGGGGCCATTTTCAGGGTCAGGAGAACATGGTGAGGCCCAGAGGAGCCTTGAGCAACTGGCCACCTTCTCTAGGTCCTCACCTCCTGCCTCTTTCTCTGTTGCTCAAAGATCCTCCTAGAAACAGCTCCCCTATCTCCTGGACACTCGTCCGGGATTGATTCTCTGGGCAGCCCCCCCTCTGAGCAGTAAATGAAATATCAGTTACCGGGAGTGAGGCGGGAGGCAATTAACCCCTAGACCTCACCATGGCAGATGTGTTTGCAGCAAGCTGAAGCAAAGAGAGCCAGGCACACCTGCCTGGACTTTCTGCGAAGTCATCCAATTAGGGCAGCCCCCAATGGTGGGCTCCCACTGCCTCCTCTGGTCCCCATGACCCCAGAAACCAGGGCAGCACCAGCCTCTAGATCTGGCAACTGCCTGGGCACAGGATAACCTGCCATTCCTTGTGTAGATGAGCTCCAGGGGCACCTCATCTTCACACACCCCAGGCAGGACATTACTCATTAATTAATCACACATCTTTCTAAAAGGGAGGCAGCCTGGGGAAGCTTATTACTTCCTCCCTCCAGAATGGGACCACCATTCTGCCTATTCAACCTCCTTTCTACCACTTCGCCAGCCTTGCACTCTGGAATGTTCTTGTGCCAGAAAAGCCCCTGAATGAGGAGGAGAAAAGACATATGCCCTGCTTTCAGGGAGCTCCTAGTTGGATGAGGAAGACAGGATTTGTCCTTTGGGGAAACCCTAGTCCCAGAGTCAGATTTCAGAAAGCCTTAGTTTAATGAAAAAATTACAACGTCTACTGTCAGATCCACTGAGACGAGAGCCACAGTCTGCATCTAGGAAACCTCACAACCCCCAGTCTCAGTAGAGATACTCACTTTGCCCTCAATTCGCTCAAAACACTGCGTTTGAGGACCCCCAGTCTGATGGAGGAGACACATCTTGCTTTCAGGAAGCTTCCCATTCTGATGGAAAAAATAAAAAAGTAACAAGACTTTGCCCTTGGGGAGCCCCTGTTTGATGGGGAAGACATTTCCCCAACAGGTTCCTCTGCAGCTGGGATGCTACCCAAGTGACAAGCAGCTGACAACTGCCACTGCCAGACACTCCTGGTGCCCTGCAAAGGAAGTAACACTCCTTGGCTTCAGTCCAGTCACAGTTGTGCCACAAACTTGCTGCATGACTATGGCAAGTCACGATTTTCCTTCAGACTATGATTTTCTCATCTGCAAAATGGAGATTTTTTTTAATTCCATCTTTCAAAATGACATCGGGATCATCTGGTCACCAGAAAAAAAAAGAAGAAAAAAAAAAAAGAAAGAAAGCCAGAGGGTGAGCCAGGCACTCCCTACAGAAATAATTAACATGCTTTTTATTGTAGCAGAGGTCCTAAACCAGTTCCTATGGTGTCTGGGGAAAAGTGGGGAGCCCCCCAGGTATGTGGCTGGGAAATTCTGTGCCAATGTGGCCATTAAAGAATCACAGGGGCTGTGGGCAGCACTTGGGAGCTGGGGGTAGTGCTGTCTAATCTAATCGCTCTCCCCAAGGAAACTCTCATTCCAGCCAGACCTGCCAGGGGTTTTATTGGGTTTGTGGGGACCTGCAGATTTCAATCTCCAGACCCCACAGGGAAGGAACAAGTATTAAGCTAATTTTATTAAATGGTCACAGCTGGCAGTAGGGGGAAGTAGGGGAGAGAAGGGAAGATAAAGAAAGTCATTCAAGTCTGCCAGCCTTGACAAGGGTCCATACATGGGGCCTGACTGGAAGGGAGGCCACCCCTTCTTCCTGTCTCTCCAGCTGAGCAGCAGGATGGGGGGTGGGGGCAGGTTGGGGAAGGCCAGATGGGATCTTTCCCTTGTGGAGAATCCCATGGAGAATCCCGAGGCTTGAGGCTCACCCCATGGCTGCTGCCCAGAGCAAATGTTTGTAAATACACCATGCCTCTGCGGGGCAGAGTGGGAGTGGAAGGGGCTGAGTGTGATGGGGAGGGGGGCTGAGCTACCTCAATGCCATCCTTCCTCAATTTTGCTTTGAAGATCCCAAAGCTCTCTGAAATATGGTGTACCGGGTAAGAGCATGGCATTTGCCTCTGTGACTTTGGCAAATTATTTAACCTCTCTGGGCCTTATTTTCCTCATTATTTCAGACATAATAACAGTATCCATGTTAAAGGTTATGAGAGCATTTCCTGCCAAGCCACCCCACGCACATATATATATCCATGGGTGAGTATTTATACAATTCCTATGTGGTGTCTGACAAATAGTGAGTGCTCTCTAAATATTAACTATTGCTATTTAGGGATGCCCTCACTATGCAGCTGCATGGCCCCAGTGAAGAAGCGAAGGAGGCAGTGGTAGGACGCCAAGACTTAGTGTGCAGGGTTTCTTGGATTCAAGTGCAATCACAGAACTTAGCAGCTGTGTCACAATAAACAAGCTATTTAATCTCTGTGGAACAAGAGTTAAATCTACTCATCTAACCTCCCAAAGCTCTTGAGACACTTGAGATGACATACCTGAAAGCGTTTTGCAAACTTTAAAGTGATGTGTAAATAATAAAAGCTATGTTTATTGGGCACATACATTATATCTCTTTAATCCTCAGTCAAGTGAGGTAGGTCACCTACATTTTATAGAAGAGAAAACAGGCCCAGAGGCGAAGTGCTTGGGCCAAGGTCAATCAGCTCTTAATGCAAAACAAAGCTTGTTCCTTTCATGGCAGTCAGTCACCTAGAAGTGAGTCAGGGACGAGTGACTTGCCCAGGATCACATTCGTGGCACTGGATGAGAACCTGGGTGTCTCAGTTTAAACCTTGCTGTGTCCTTTGGAATGCTGATGCCACTTTCATGGGTGAAAAAAAAAATCGAATTTATCTACTATGGAAGATGATGATGGAACTGGGCCGCTTCCCATTCCAGCTACCCAGGCCCACTTGGGCTGGCTGTGGTGGGCACCAGCCCCTTAAGGCCCCACCTCCTCCTGGAAGCCGCTCTGACTCTGGCACCCGGTATCCCCCTAGATCCATGGGCAGCTTCTAGCAAACCCCATCCCAATTTGGAGGAGGTCATGGTCCCCTCCACCAACTCCTCCCCAGGGCACAGACGTAAACCCAGCGGGTGGAAGTTTTTTATTAGAGCTTTGGTCAGACGGGGCATGGCCAGCCGGGCTTTAGGGAGTGCTGGGAAGCTATCCAGCCCCATCCCACCCCTCCCCCAGGCGAAGCCACCGCCGGAGCAGAAGGGCAGCGCGCAACCGAGCCCCGCAAGCAAGCGACCCCACCGGGCCCTGTCCCCAGCCTGGGGACAGTAAACAGTCCTATTGTACAAATACACAGGGCGGGACAGTCAGCACCGCCTGCCTCCCGGACCCAGGGCAGGGGCGATGGGTCCGGCTCTGCCGCGAGCAGGCGGGAGGGTCAAGCCGCGTCCGGAGCGGGCTGGACCTGGCAGCGAAGTGGCGCGGGGACGGGTCATCCTCTGCCCGCCAGGCAGGGAGGCCCCGGGTGGGGAGATGGGGGAGGCAGTGGGGCGCCGCCAGCTCAGTCGGAGTAAATAATGAAGCCGGAGAACGTGCTGTATTTGTTGCTGTTGCCGCCGTGCGCTTTGCCTCCGTCGAGCTTGATGAAGACCTCGTCGCCCGCGTCCAGGTGCAGGATCACGCTGTTGCTTGCGTAGTCGTAGTTCTGGTCCGCGTCCTGGGCAATGGCGCTGGCCCGCACCTGAGGGAGGGGGGGTGGGGGAGGAGGGGTGTGTGCAAGAAAGGAGGGGTGAGGAGGGCCAGAAGTGGGGTCTCGAAGGGAGGGGAGCTGTCAGAGGTGAGGAGGATCTGCTTGGCCCGAAAAGCCCCACCTTCAGCCTCATCCCGGCTCTCAGCCTGCTTTCCCCCATCATTTCCCCCCTTTTCCAGTCATAATGTGTGTTCTGGGGTCTTACATAGGAGCCCTGAATTTTTAGGGATGGTGTAATCTGGATCTGAATTGGGGTCATGGTGGAATCAGTCTCCTTACCTTCATTTTAGGTCTTACCATCTGGCCTACTGAAGGCCTCAGCAATGCCTCTAGGATAGCTCAGCCTGGAACCCCCTCCTTGCTGAGAGGAATTCTCAGGACCCCCCACGATATAAGGCTATCCCTTTCTCATCATTTCTTTCTCTCTGCTTTAATTCTAAGAATGATGCCTTACATTTCAGCTACATCCACCTGTTCTCATGCCAGTAGATGGACACAGGGTGCACCTTGGCCCCATAGGTTAGGGGACTGCACCTGCCAGCCTGATGGTAAGCAACCACCCTAGTACCAGGACCCGATCTTTAGACTCCTTATCTGAAGTTCATTCTGGAGTCTGCCACACAGGAGCAGTGAGATGGAAGGCCTGGTAATTATTTCCCTCCCCAGGCTCAGATTGGGCCTACATAACCACCTCAAAGGAGCTGTAGCTATTCCTGTGACTATTGCCCCACTCAAAGGGGGTTTCTGACTCCTCCTGTCTCACCCCATGGTGGAAGAAAGGAAGTGGGTGGGAGACAGACTCCTTATAACTTTCTGTGATCCTCAGTGTGACCCGATACCCTTGCTGGTCCTTGTTTTGATGAAAGAGGGGAGGGACAGGTAGGACAATGGAGCAAGGGAGCACCAGGGTTGAAGCCTGCCACCATTGCTTTTGCAGGCTCTGACTATAATCATAAGATATCGAGGATGTGTGATGGTGGACAAATTCCCACTGAGGAACGCAGTCCTGAACCATAGGACCTAGAGCCTCTCCAGGACATCCTGAGTGAAGAAAAGAAAGAGAGAAGCCAGCTCCAAGGTTCCGGCTTGTGTTGGAGGAAGCTACACTCAGCTAGGCTCCTCAACAGCCCCACTCATTCTGGCCCCTTCCCTAAAAACAGTCTGAACTGGACCAAACCAAATTAGGGGAGGGACACATCCTTTCTCCTGGGTAGGAGGCAGAACTGAGGGTCAGCTGTGCCAAAGCTGCTGACTCAGCAGCAGTGCTGCAACTGGAGGACCTAATACATTTGCATGTAGACTGACTGCCATTTAAAGCCCAGATCCTTCCAGCCATCTTTTCTCCCCTCAACTGCTTCTTCCCTAACCTAGGAAAGAACTGTTCGGGGCACTTAGCTGAAAAAACTCATGGTCCAGCTAAAGGGGGTGGAAATCAAATGAGGGGGGACCTTAATTGTCAAGAAGCTCAGTTTCTCTGTTTAGAAAATGGATGAGAAGTTCCTGCCTCACCACTGCCACCTTTGTGAAAGCCTTTTTTAATGGTGAAGGAAAAAAATTTTAATCTTGTTGGGGCTTTGAGCTACTAGGAAAGAGCTCAAAGTAAGCAGCTAACTTCCGTATTGTTCCCTGGGCCCTAATCCTGGTAGTATTTATTATTATGCATGCATTTCATTATCTTTGCTAATAAATTACTACTAATAACAATTATTTTTATTACCCAGATTAATTTAGCCTTAACTCATTAAAACAGTGTGCTTGTTAATAACCAAATCTGTTAGAATACAGTCATATATCATTAGGAATCGACTGGTGATGTGACAGGCATCAGAACTGTTATGCTTATGTTTATTATTTATTCATCACCATGATTGTTGCTGTGATTATCCTAATTACCCATGGAGGCAGGGAGAATTTATGCCCTTTCATGCTTAGATGGTGAGGGATCCAGGAACGAAACCCAGGGGTTCTGATTCTCTGCCCAAGACTTCAAGGAACTGAGGCACCCAGCTCCGCCTGGGGGCCAAGGAGAAATTTGGGGAATTGAGGTTGCCATGGAAGTAGGAAAGCAAGCCTGGGACCTGTCATGATGGGGTACTGTAGAATCACCTCTCCAAGGGCTGCCAGAAGGGAAACTGAGGCAGTGGTCTGACCAGGGGCCTGAAAGGGGTAAGACCCCAGGAAACATGCCCCTTCCCTCATATCAGTGCTGGGGTCTTCGATGTGCAGGTGTGCCTCCTATATGCAGTCAACTTGGCCTACAGGGAACACCTGTGCTTTCACATTTACTGGGTCCCTACTGTGCTAGGCACTGTGCTCTGCGCTGTTTGAAAGGCATTAGAAACCAGAGGGGATAGCTGGGGGCCCCTCTCCCACCATTAGGTGAGAGGCTGATCTCCAGTTACATCTTTAAATCACAGTCCTCAATTTATATACCCCACCACTTCTCACCTCACTCAGATTCTGATGTCCGAGCCCCTGCCCATTTATAATACCTTCCCATAGGACCCCACTTGTCCCCGCACAGTCTACCCTCCCCCAGCTCAGTTTATCAATTTCATGTCCTCGTGACCCAGCTGAACTGTGGATCTTAGAGGCAGCTGCAGGGAGCTCACCTAACCCATGGTACCAGCTCCAACCTAGAGCCCTTTCCTTAGGTTCTTCAGGTCCCCCATGTTCTAAATGACCAGGGCTTGGTGTCATCAGGCTGTGCGGTGGTGACCCAAAGCTACCCCCAGGAAGAGGGGTCAGTGGGGCTCAGTTAAGGACAGAGAGGGGGCCTTAGCACCAGGCAGGAAGATGGTGGTTTCACCCCTCCCCATCTTTTTTTTTCCTTCTCTCCATCTTGCCCTAGGAAGGGCCAGGGCCCAGATACAGCTCTCCCTTCCTGAAGAAATTCTGGAAGACTTTCTATAGACAGAAACCCAGGAAGGAAAAGCACAGAGCCCAGTGGTGCCCTGGTCTTGAAGGCACAGGAAGTGCAAGCTCCCCTCTTCTGTTTCCATCCATTGCCCAGCCCTGTTTTTTTTTTTCTGTTCATTTGAATGTCCTCTTCTACCTCTGAGTCTTTCTCTATACTTGACCTTTTTATTTTCTCCCTAGCTATGCTCCTTCATCCTGGGGACCCAGGTTCTCCATCCTCTCCCACGGCCAGATTGGTCTGAGTTGGGTCAGGTTTCACGAAATTACTCCCTCCAGCCAACATATTTGGGGACAGGAGTTGCCAGTTTGGCTCCCAGTCCTCCTCTAACATGGTAATCACAGGGTGTGTTATCATGCAGTTACTACTGTCTCCCCTATACAGACCATGAGGTCCTGGAGGGCAAGCAGATTGAACCCCTGGAATCAAGCCCAAACTTGGCTTCTAATAGGGGCTCAAAACTAATATATGAAATGACTAGTGAGATTAAATGAGTCTCTTAGACAATCTGAAAGGAGAAGTCACAAGGATGTGGGGGAGAGGGCACAGGCCCTGCTATTTGTCTTGTTTTAATTTTTAATTTTTTATTTTTGGATGTGTAGGAAATGGTCTGAGTAACTTAAAATGCTGGGTCTTGAAATTCCTGGTTAAAGCGACCACCTGTCTTCTCCTGTGGTCCTATCTCCTTGTCAGGCTCTGCCAGTGCCCTGACCCTGCTGGAGAGGAAAGAAGGGGCTTTTCAGTTGGTTTTATCTCCCAGTGACTGAAGCAAGTGCCCCTACCCCAAGCACATGCCATCGTTGGGCCTTCTTTTGCCTCATCTCAGGGGCCCTTCTGCAACTCCCTGAGGTGGTACAGGGTCTAGGGCCCACTGGTGGCCTGGTGACCACTTCCCTCTCCAGGCAAGCTGGGCTCCCAGCCCCCTGAAACCTCAGCTCAGTGCCAACCCAAACTTTCTTTGGGAAAAGAAGAAATTCCATTGATGAAGGTGACATTGCTGCATCCCTTATTGGTGATTAATAAGGGGAATTGTGGAGCTGTCTGCAGAATGAGTCCTCACAGGATACTTGGGCCTTCTTTTGGTCAGGAACCAAGGGCAAAGAGGAGAGGCACTGGAAGCCTGACAGGCACAAGTGGGAGAGAGACACGTGGGGGTGGAGGGAGTGGTTAAACCCAGAAGGGAGAGGCCAGAAACCAAGGGAGAGACAAATAGGGCTGGTAGACACAAGAGAGAAACAGGCACAAGAAATAGAAAGAGACAGGAGAGAGGCAGAAACCAGAGAGAGAAGTAGGCAGTGGGGAGACAAGAGGAGGCCGACTTACTAGCACCTGGTAAGCTTTTTGCTGACTCCCACCCCAAAGCCAAGGTCTACCTCAGGGCAGTACTGTAAATGGGAAGGGTTCCAACAGGGTCTTGAGTCTCAGTCACAGGAGAGTCTTTCCCAACTCTCCCCAGCCTAGCTTTAGTCCTGATTTGTGCAAGGTCCCCTTCTTAGACAGAAATGCTCAGCCTGAACACTCCCAGGGGCCTCAGGCAAACGTGGTCTGGGAGCAGTGGGAAAGGTATCAAAAGAGAAGGGGGCTGGGTGAAACTGTCACCCTGGGACACAGTTAGGACAAGACTGGTCCTGGGGTAGCAGTTCCAAGAAGAACACCAAACACTGTGGGTCCCTGTACCAGAGACCCCGTGGCCTTGGCTCCTGCCAACTCTAATCTCTGGGATGGGGACAGGAAATGAAGAGGATCCCACCATACTCCAGGAGTCAGAAGTTACAGCTAGGAGACCAGGAGGATTGGGAATTCCCACCTCTTTGCCCCGCCTCAGGAGGAAAAACTTTCTACCCCCAGGACACCTTCTTAGGCTGGCAGCTCTGACACAGTGCAAAGGGGCCACGCAGGTCCGGGTTCTGCAAAGGATGTCAGATCAGCCCAGCGGTCCTTTCCCAAGTGAGGGGGATGTATTGCAGCTAAGGCTATGCGCGCCGGCTCCCTTTGCCTTTGTGCCCCAAACATCTACGGCTCGCCTTCTCGGCTTGCGCGCTGCGCGTAGCCATGCACCTGGAAACCCGCGGGCGCCAGGCTGCCTTTTCCCATCCTTGCCCTCCCCTGATCGCCCGTTGATACTCTCAGCTCTCTTCCCAAGGTCCAAGCCCCCTAGGGCCAATCCGCGCGCCCGGGAGCCCCGCGTTCTCATTAGTTCGATTTATCTCCCGCATTTCCGCGCCACGGGTGCCCAGCCCCAACGGTCTTTGCCTTGGGGCGGGCGCCCAGGAACTGAGGAGTTAGGGAAACCAGCCTGCCCCGACCGTCCCCGCTTGTGATGTCTAAGCCGGGCCGCTGGAGGGTTGACACCTGCGCCCGCTGACTACGACCCAGTACCCCCTGTGCCCCGGGCTCCGAGGGTTTCCGGCCCCAAGGCCAAGCCCGTGCCGCCGCCGAGCCCACCTGGCCGTTCTTGCAGAGGTCCGCCCACATGCTGGTGCCGTCGCCGCCGCGCATGAGGACGTGGTAGGTGAAAAAGTAGGTGCCGGGGATATTGCACGTAAACTTGCCGCTGGTCGCGTCGTAGTTGTTGCCTAGGTTGGTGACCACGTCGTCGAACTTGAGCACCTCATAACCCTCGTGAGGGTTCTTGAGGCCGGCGTAGAAGGCCACGCGCGGCACCGTGGTGTAGGTGGCGGTGCTGATGGCACCGCTGCCCCCCGCGCCCGGCAACCCGGGGGGGCCGATCTTGCCCGGGTCACCCTTCTCCCCGGGCGGCCCCACAGGGCCCGGAGGACCCGGGTCCCCTGGAGGTCCCGGGGGGCCCGGCTTGCCTGTGCGGCCCGGCTTCCCCTGGGGGCCCTGCACCAGCGTGGAGGGCGGGGGCGCGCCGCTCTGCTCGCTCAGGGCGTCGCCGCCGTCGGGCCGCGCGCCGGTGCCGGGGCCCCGCGCGGGGTAGGGGTCGCACACCATGCGGCAGGTGCCGAGCATCTCATAGTGGCCGTCCGGGCCGCCCGAGCTCACCAGCACGGGGATGAGCACCACCAGCACCAGCAGCATCACCACTCCCGCGGCGGCCGCCAGCAGGGTTTTCCGGCCGGCGCGGAGCCTGGGGAGCGCCGGGCCGCCGGGCCGCGCCGTCGGGGCAATGGTGCCGGCGGGCGAGGGGCGCGGGCGGAGCACCCGCGCTCAGGGGCGGTCCCGCGGGGCTCAGGGCGTGGGGCCCGGCCCGGGGCCCCGCGCTGCGCCGGATGCGCTGCCCAGCCCGGCGGCCGGCTCTCGCCTCGCGCCTCCCTCCCGCAGCGCGGCCGGACTGAGCGCCGCGGCCGCCGCCTCCCGCCTCGCTCCTCCCTCCTCCTCTCTGCGGGGCCGCCGCCCCCTCCACCCCGCCCCGCTCCGCCCGCTTCGCGCGACTCAGCGCCCGCGATGGGTGGGGCTCAAGGCGGGGCCGACGCCTAATTGGGCCGCGGGCGGTAGGGCTCCGCCCACACAGGGGGGCGGGACGGAGGGGGCGGGGCCGCGGAGAGGGGGACCTGAGCCAGCAACCGGAGAGACAGAGGGAGCGACAGGGATTGGGAAATGAAGAAGGGGCTAGAGTCTGAAAAACAGGCTCCCATAGGGAAAAGGAGAATAGGGACCACAATGCGGATAGAAGAGAGGGCCACCGGGAAATCTAGAGAGAGCCGGAGGGACTTGGAAGGGAGGCCTCGAGGGTTGGCTGCAAGGAAAACCAAGAGGGGCAGAAAGAGAGGAGAGGGGCCACTGTCTGCAGTGGGGGTGGAGGCGAGGAGGAGCACCCGGTCTGCTGGGGACAAAGAGAGGGACTGAGGAAAGGCCGGAGCGGGGAGCAACAAGGGACAAGGAAGAGGGTGATGAGGGGGGAAAAGGGGGAAAAGCAAAAGAAGGATGGGGAGGGGGGCGTCCTGCACCCAGGCCTTTCAGATCATCTGTCAGGGTGATCTTGGGGAGATCATATTGTCAGGGTGCCCTGGTGGGATCCCAAGTACTGGCAGCAGCTGCTCCCTCCTTTTTTTTTTGGCTCCCGGCTGTTCCCTGACCCACCTTCCCGCCAACACCCACCCAGGGGACAGAATCTTCTACCTCCTCCTCCTCTCCTCTTCCCCTTTTTCACCAAGCTCCAGTCCAGACCAGGCTGCTTTATCCTGGAGGTGGGGTCTCCTCCATCTTCCTCTGATCACTCCCCTTATCTATGCTTTTAGGAAAGGGAGAACTGGGGGCCTTGAGAAAGTGGGAACCCCCACGTTATTTCTCCTTTCCGATCAGTACAAACATATCCGTAGGTGGTGGTCCCCTTTTCCAGCCTCCAAGAGGCAGGTTTTTGCTCACCCAGCCTCTCAGCTCCTTCTCCCCACCCCAGGCTTCTCAGCAGCCCCCTAACTCTTCTTCCTATCAGGTTGTATGAGACAATCCTCTTCCTCAAGTGCAGCAAAGTGTTTAGGTTGCATAAACTGAAATGTGTCTGCTTCCATAAAAATATTTGTCACATTATTTGAGACCCAGCTAGCGCTGCTCCACTGCTCCTCCCTCACTCTTCTTTACCCAGCCCACCAGGGAGGGCTCTGCCTTTTGCCACTGCTAAAGGATGATCCTCCAGCTTCTTTCTTTTCTCCTGAGAGGTACCCTCCCAGCTCACCCTCTCCTCTTGCTGACCTGTCATGGGGTCCTTACGATGCTCTGACTTTCTCCACCCAAGGTTGGGATTGCTTAACCCCATCCAGAGCTGGGAGGAGGAAAGGGGCAACAGGATATCAAGTGGTGAGCTGTGAGAGAGGACCTTCCAAGCACTGACAGCTGAGCCGGGGTTAGAATGAGCCCCAAGGAGGAAGGTAAAACAATTCAATAAATAGCATTTATTCGGGGCTTACTGTGTGCCACGCCCCGTGTTGAATGCTTCAGATATACAGTCACACTTGATCTTCACACCAATCCATAGAGGTAAAGCCCATCATTGTCCTCATTTTGCAGACGGAGAACTGAGGCTCTAGCAAATTAAGAGATTTGGCCGAAGTCACACAGCTAAAAATTGGTAGAGCCGGGATTCAAACTCGCAGCCTGGCTCCCCCGCTCTCCCACCCTCCACACCATTAGGTCCCTAGGTGCTTTTCATTGCCCAAAGGGAAGAAGATGTCAACTGCAGGGGATGGAGGCTGCCCAGGCTCAGGAAGAGCAGTCCTCAGCTCTCAGCTGCCAGTCCTGCCTCCTGACCCTCACCGCGGTCCCCCCCAGTACGACTCCCAGAAGAGCGACAGGGCCGGTGACCCGAGGGACAAGGGCGCGGTAATTAGAGTATGATTGTACAGCCTTCTCCCCCTAGTTCGCACGCAAACGGGTCCCTCTTTAGCTAGGCTGCTGGTACTCGTCCGCCCCCCGCAGCCCTCCCAGAACCCGCCAGGGAAACCGCAGCTGGCCGCCCGAGGCCGCGAAGGGGCGGGAGCACCCACCACCCGCACTCGCCCGGGCGTCCAAGGCCCCCCGCCCCGAAAGAGCGCCCGCTCCCCTGGCGCGATGTGGCGTCTCTGTCAGCCCAGCCGGATTCTCCCCGCTTCGCTGGAGTGGAAAATAAAGGCTTCAAACTTTGCAGAGAGGAGCTGGTGCCAGCACTTTAATTAACAGCCATCTTAGCCTGAGAACCTGGGCCACCAGCCGGAGCCTCCCGGGGACTCGCCAGGCCCCGCCCCTGCCCCGCCCAGGTCCCGAAGGAGGGGTACCCCAGCCGAGGCTCTCGGAGATGAGGGCCTCGCGGATGGAGGACGGGTGCTGCCTTGGAGGGCGTCTCCCCAGCTTAATACCTGAGGACCCTAAGCCCTCCCACCCTACTCACCCACCCCAAATTCTCTATCACCTGGTGGGTGAAGATTCTGGAATTAAAGAGCTGCGTGCCAATCCCAGCTGGTGATTTCAGGCCAGTCACTAAACCTGCTGCGCCTTAACTGTCTTCCACTGGAAAGAGGGTTGTTGTGAGGATTAAATGAGATATAATAAATGAAAAGCGCTGAGTTCAGTATCTGATCCGTATAATGCACTTAATAAATGGTGACTAATAACATTATTCCACTTCAAGGCTAAGAAGGCCCTTCCATCACCCCAGGCCTTGGATCTCCTTCTCCTGCCTTTTTCTTACAGACTTCTATGCCTGGCAGTAGCAGAGGAGGACAATGCATTATACTTCCAGGTTGAGAGACAGGACTAGATGGGTGAGGAAGGAATGCTGGAGTTCTGGCTCCCAGACCTCTTCTTCAACCACCTGCCAAGATCAGGTTTGCAGAAAGGGAAAGAGATGAGCAGCAAAGGGAGGCAGGACAGCAGGATCTGTAGCTTGGATGCCACCAGTGCTGGGGCCTGAAAGTCCAGCTTGGCTTTCCCTCCTGTGAGAGCTCTCTCTCTTGCAGCCCCCTCACTCCAGGGGTAGGGAGGGGTTGCTGGGCATTGCGTTGGTGTGTGGAGGGTGCAAGAACATGGGTAAGTTCTTTATTTATGCATGGCTGACTCTAGGAAACTGGGTGGCTCTTCTCTGGTATTTTGGGGTTCTTTGAATGAATCTGAGTGGGTGTGAATTTATTAGAGACTGCGTTTGTGTCTGGGTTTGAGAGCAGTGAAAAGGGTGACCTGACTCATCAGCTGGCAGATCTGAATTCATTTGTTCATTTGTTCATTTAGTAAACATTTACTGAAAACACCTAGCGAGGCATTGCCAGGTGGTAGTGCTGGTGTGTCCAAAAATAAGTTAGACGTAAGCAGTATCCCTGAGGCACTCATTCTTTGGCAGGGATTACAGGAAGGAAGAAATGATAAATCCTATGATAATTATTGCAGCTAACCTTTTTTGAGCACTTACTAAGTGCAAGATCTGGTTCTAAAGTACTTTATGTGGATTATCTCATTTAAATGTAACTATCTATTATTAGCATGGACTTAAAACTATTACATGGCTTATGCCATTTAACATCAATAATCCCATAAGGGAGGTACCTTTATTTTCCCACTTTTTAGCTGAGGAAACCAAGACTTGGGTAGAGGTTTGTGCTAGGTGTTATGAAGCACAGATGAAAAACTTCCTGTTCAAAGAACTCCAGGAAGACTTTACAGAGGAGGAATCATTTTTCCATCTACTTATCTATTCATTCATCCATCCTCCGTCCATTCTATAAGTTCATATTCAGTGACTATCTACCACATTCTTATTATTACAAAACAAAGTGATAAGCATGAAAAAGACTTCTGACCTCATGTGGTTTGCAGTGTCTGGCAGGAACCTGGATAATTCAATAAGCAACTGCTATCTAGGTTGGCAAGTAAGCTACCTGTCAATGTGTAGGGTGCTATAGGAGCATGCAGCTGTGTCACCTAAATTCATCTGGAAGCAGGGAATTATGGGAAGCTTCCTGGAGGAGGTGATATTTAAGTTAAGCCCTGATGAAAAGAAGGCGACATAAATAGGATGGCTGCCAGAGGTGGAAGAGAGAGGGAGGGAGGGAAGATTATTCAGGGTGGACAGAATAGCATGGGCTAAGAACAAGCTTGCAGGACCTTGTGGGCCCTGACAAGGAATGTATAATTTATCCTGAGGACAATTAGAAACTACTGAAGGGTGTCAAGTGAGCAATATAATCAGATTTCTCAGATTAGAAAGGTCATTCTGGCTACTGTGGGGAGGAGGGGTTAAAATAGAGTAGAAGTGTCATAGGGAGATTAGATAGGAAGCAGTGGTCTGGTGAGAGCTGATAATGGACTGATCTGATGGGATGAGGGTGGAGTGGAGAGTTACAGGTTTCTGGAAGGATCTTGAAATGTTTATGAAATGAATTAAGGATGGTTGCATACTCTATTTCATTTAATCCTCACTGGAAGTCTAAGAAATAAGCATTATCATCTCCATGTTGGACATGAAGATGCTGAGGCTGGTAAGAAGAGTCAGGATTAGAGGTCAGGTCTGTCTGACCCAAAGTTGGGACCCTTTACCACTCACCTCAGCAGGCACATAGCTGGTGAGAAAAGCAAGGAAAGGAACTTCAGGGAGAAAGAACAGCTGGGTCAAGGCCCTAGACTATAAACAGCATATTTCTGGTTTTTGGTTGAAGACATTGGTCTACAGGTCTGGCTTGGGCCGGATAGGAAGCTGGGCACCAAGAGGTAGAGACTGGCCCTCAAGGTCCAGCAAGGGCACCAACTTGCCATGTGTGTTTTGGGAAGTTTCATCACATTTAAAGGTTTCCATTTCTTTCTCTGGGCTGGAGAATTGTCCAGGGCAGAGCTGAAAGGCTGTGATTTTCATGCTAAAGAAAATTCTCTATTGACATCCGTTAAAAAATTTTAAATCTCTTCATGACATTTAAACTCAGACATTTCTAGATCCTCCAGGGGAAAAGCCTCCATAATTTCAGCCCCCTTTGTAGAAGGGCATTTGGTCAAAAAGTGTGGGAAAATGGAAGTTGTGGTATGATTTGGGGTAGGGGTGGAGCAGGACACATCTCAGTGGGCTGAACCAGGCTGGGATTCAGGACTCCTGAGTCTGGCCAGATCTCAGAGTTTGGTGAGGAACCTTCTTTAGGAGCCTCTCCCCCAGCCCCATATCCTGAGGAGGAGACAGGTCATAGACAGGTTTTCTCACACTCCCTCTCCAGAGAACTCTGGGTTTTGTGTCTGGGGGCTCAGGGCCTCCTCCTCCACACCCCCACTGCCCTGAAGCCACAACTGGGAGCTGCCCATCCCAAATCCAGCTCCAGGGAGGCAGCTCTGTAAAGGCCCCCTCTGTGAAAGAGGAGACCTCATCTGAGGGCCCTTCTCCCCTCAGCCAGGCCTGCATCTCCCAGCTGCATGTATAAGTAATGAGGCTCCGCAGTCCCAATAGGAACCAATATAATGGCGGGTGCGTGGGGTCAGCCTGTGAGACAGATAGCGGGATGCAGGAGTGACAGGCAGTGCAATTATGCTGAGCCTCTTGCAAAAATGCGGAGAGAAGGCTCTGCCTGGCCAGTGTGGTTGCATGCTCCCCACCCCCTCCCATAGGCCTTGACTCTTCCAGACCCCTCAGCCCTGGCCCCAGCTCATAGGCAGAGTGGGGAAAGACAGGGAGGTGGATAGGAGAAGTGGCAGGGAGAGGGTGGTTGGGGAGGGACAGGGGCTGGTGGACAGCATTTTGCTTTTCTATCTTCTGGGGAAGACACTCCCAGGTCTGAGGATGGGGACATTTAGGGGAAAAAGCCTCCTCTTGCTCCCTAGAATGACTGGGGAAGGCTATTTTTTTATTTTCTTTTCTTTTATTTATTTATTTATTTATTTATTTATTTATTTATTTATTTATTTATTTTTTGAAGCCCTGATCTTTCTAGAAAAAACCTTTCCTTGTATTCTCACTCCAGGAGACCTAGAACTTAGTGTCTGGAAAGGTCTTAGAGACCTCTCTGACAGACAGGGGAACTGAAGCTGGGAGAAGGGAAATGGCGCACTCAAGGTCATAGGCAGAGCCAGATGTGAGCTCTGAGGGCTCTTTTCAGGACCCCACTGGTGGAGGGCAGGCGATAGGGGGAGGAGGGGCTGATTGCTCACCTCTGTGGAAGCTGCTCTCCACAGCTCCACTCGGTGGTGGTGGAAGGTGGGTCTCAAGAAGGTCTCACAGATGAGTACCAGGGTTGGAACTCTGGCTGCAGCAGGATCCTTGGAGAGCCTAAGTCAACTAGGGTTGCAGGTGGCCCAGCCCCTAACCCGTGTTCAGAGCACATCCTCTCCATAGTTTTGAGGACAGGAGTGGCTGAGGTGATCTCTGAGATGACAGAGCCAGTAGAGTGGTGCTTAGTAAGTGTTCATTAAACCAAACTCCTGAACAGGGCTAGCTTCATGGACATGCCACCTGTGCAGGGACAAAGGTCCCACACTCTGCTGCCACCACCTCGAAATCCTTAACAATTTTTGAACAAAGGACTTTACGTTTTCATTTTGCACTGGGCCCCATAAATTATGCTGTTGGTCCTGCCCCTGAACCAGAGGTGTGGTTTGTCTTTGGAGGAACATCCCTGGCCCTCCCTCACTCAAAATGCCTCAAGTGGAGGGGTGAACACAGAGCTGGGAGAAGCTGGTGATGATAGGCTTCCTGGGAGTCCCTACCTTACAACGGCTGACCGTGCATATATGGGGTTGAAAGAACTTGGCTGCTCTGTCCTGTCAGCCTCTGTCTCATCCACAGGCCTGCACTTTGCCTGTCCATCCATCTGTTGGCCCTTCACTGATCTGGGCCAGCGGTATATATGTAGGGGGTGCCAGGCCACAGGACTCCTGGTCCCACTTGGAGTTCCCTATCACTGGGGAGACACAGCCCCTCTGCACACTCCCACCCCTGCCCCCACTAGAGCAGGAGGGGCTGGCGGAGAGGTAGGGTGGGAGGCTTAATTAGCAGGCCCAGCCAGGCAGCAGGCGGTGGGCACAGAGCAGGCTGACTTTTCCCGCTATAGATCTGCTCTCCGGGAGAGGCACTGGCTGGCTGGCTTAGGCTTTGGCTGGGCTATTTTAGGAATATTCTTAACTCTTCCTGTGCCACTGCTATCACCGGACCTCTCTTTCAGAGCACATGCCGGCTCCAGACTGTCCTCCTCCTGATCCCTCCTCCCAGTCCCTGCTCTTCCTTTCTGGCAACTGAGAAGGTCACACTTTTTTCCGGAGTTGGGCCAGTTGCTTTTTACCAAGGAAAGCTCCCATTTTTGGTCCCCCTGAACCCCTTTTTTTTGCCCTGCTTTCTGCCCTCTCCCTCACCCCCTCATCAGAATTCTGGACTAAGAAGATTGGCAGATTTGAGCATCACCCCAGACCCTCCTTCTCATCTTATTGAGATAGTTAGCCACTCCCCACAACCCATGAAAACAGCTGTCCTGGGCCCCCAGGAGGAGGTGGGAAGTCACAGTCCTGGCTTCAATCCTCTGGCAGAGCAGCGGCCTCTGCCTGCCTGTCTTTGATGCCCCATGAGGGTGTTCACCCAAGCAGCCAGAAGCCCCACTATGTCATGGGGTTCCCTCTCCCTCTTTTTTCTTTCCACTCCATTGTCTGGTTTCTTGGACAAATCTAAGCCAGGATATAAGCGTACCTGGACAAGGCCAAGAGGAGTCCCACTGGGGGCCAGGAGGGTCCAGCATTAATAAATCTGAAATTCTAGCTAAGACATGGGAAGAGATCTCAGCTTACTTGGTATCGGGGTTCCTGCGTCCAAGAGGCCCGAGACACCCTGGACTTTGGTGCCATCTCTCAGGCCATGTCTTCTGGGACTAGGAGTTGGAAGTTGCCATCAAGTGCTATTGAGAAACTTGACTTGGAGATCCAGGCATATAGCTGTTGACTCCACACAAATGCCCAAGGGACTTGTGGTGTGCCTGTCACTGAGCTGGGCACTGGAAATAGAGGGTCAATAATCATCAACCTCTGCCAGAGAAGGTTCACCAGGATATCTGACTACCAGCCTGGTCCACGATGTTGATGAACTGGGGCCACAGGTGCCACCTAATTCCCCCTCCTCTGAGTTCCTAAAACCAGCCCAGATCCAGAAGTGACAGGGCTGGCTGGGGGCAGAGGATGAGGCCAGATTAAAGTGTTTAGTTCCCCTCAGGGCTACAGAGGGGGCTTTTGCAATGGGGGTCACTGAGCTGCAAGTCTTCAAGCCTCCAATTTAGAAAGATCCAGATAGATTTATCAAGGTGTCCTGGGAAGATTTTGAGTTCAGAGAAAGAATACCCTCTAGGCACTCAGGAAGAATTCTGTGTCTTTAAAAAAGTAAAAAGACCCCTCCCTTTACCCCTAATAGACATGAATAGGTTGGCTGTCTTGGAGACCCCTCCCCATCAGATAGGGTAGTGCAGCCTTCCTGAGGCAGAAGCATAGATGAAGAGCTGTTTTCGGTTTATAGTTCCTGGTGAGGACACACTGGACACACAGGCTAACCTTTGGCAAAACTAGGAACTGAACCTGGGAGTCTTGGCCGCCTGCCTCTCCCGTGCAGCCTCACCTTTCCTTCTGTCCTGTTCCTTCCCCACAGCTTCCAAGCTGGGAGCCCCAGCTGGTGGAGGATGTCTTGCTCCTCAGCAGCTGGGATTTGTAAATATTTATAGGAACATGGACCATATCAGTGGTTGACAGGCCCAAGGAGCAGGCAGGGGGCCTGTCCAGAGCTCAGTAGCTTCAATCTCCCTTCCCCACACCCTGACCTAATTTGAGGGAGCCCAGGATGACAGAGATGGGGGTAATCAAGCAGGGCACGGGGCTGGCAGCCTCCACATCCAAAAACACCAGCTCAGAGGATGTGTTTTCCATCTGCCCCTGGCCTGCTTCCATATTCAGTCACTTGCATCTTCCACCCGCAACCAACTCCCCCTTGTGCTCACACTGACCCTGCCCTCACACACATTCTTTCAACACTCACATATATTTGCTATCACACTCCTGTGTATATACATGTTTTCTAACTCCCACATCCATACCAATGCTCCCTCTGATGCTTCCGTCTTTGCAGACATACCAGCTCACTCACAACTCCATTCATTCATTGGAGTCCCAGACCCCAGCCATTCTCCACAGGTCTTAATCACAGGTCCTGGGAGGGAACCTCCTGTTTCCTGTCTGGGGTGGGGTGTGTGTGTGTGTGTGTGTGCGCGTGCAGCAGGTCAGACTGGGCCCTGAGGTCAGGGGGCAAGGAAGAGGGAGGAGGAGTGGATAGAGGTGTGGACCAACAACCATCCAGAGCTGATATTAGTCCAGAACAGAAGCATGACAGAGACAAAGACGAGCCAAGGAAATGGAGACTGACAAGAGTGAAGGCAGATGGGGCAGGAGCTGGGGACAGAGGGCCCTCCCAAAGAGAAGCTGTCACATTGCTGCTCCAGTGGCCTGTGAGACCAGCAGCACCCCCCAGCTGGAGCCTCTCCCCTCTAGATCTTGTCATTGTGGCTTTGCTTTGCTGCATGGGCAGCCGGGAGTGGTGACAAGCAGGGAAGACAGTGCCCAAGGCAGCTGGCTCTGCCACTCTGGCCCGGCTGCTAACTCACCCATCAATACCCATCTCATCACCCACAGGGGCCCAGATGAGACCAGGGACTGGCCTGGCTGCCCTTACCTCTCAGAGCCACAGCGGGGAGAGAGAGGCAACTGAATATCCTTCTTTGAAAGGTGGGCAGTGCTCACCAGACCTTACCTAGACCCCTGGCCCCTGGGGCTGGGCTTGGGAACCACGGCCTGACTCTTTGGTCCTGGACCCGAGACATGGATAGCAAATGGTGCATAAGGCAGGGTTTGAGGAGGGGGCTGGGGAAGAAGGCCATTCTGAGAAATCAAACATGTTTTTGGTATAAATTTTTTATTTCATCTGCTTTACCATGCACAAGAATAATGTCCCCACACCCCATGCCCCTAGGTGCTCTGTTAAATAATTGTTCTTCTTACGTGGGGTCTGTTTCAAGGTATTTGTTCTGGGGCATCAATCAGTTTATGCACTGGAACAACCATTTCTACAAAATCAGAAATGCAAACGAATAATAATAATAAGCAGGGGAAGTTGCACTGGCTACCATTTTCCTGTTTTGTTTTTTTTTAATTGGTCACTCAGTGCAGTTTTCTACACATTTTTGACATCCTGATTAATTCATATTTTCACGGATTCATTCATGTATTTACTCAACAACCATTATTCATGCAGGTGCCGGGTCCTGTGCTGCATCCTGGAAGCCACTGCAGAAACCAGACAAGGTTCTTGCTGGCACAATGTTTAGGATCGATGGAAAAATACAGACAAACACACAACAAAGTGTGATGTCCCCAGGGGGCCAGAGAGCAGTGTCTGAGTGCCCTGCTTGGGGACCCTGATGTCTTACTCTTCTAGCTGAATTCTCAAAAATGACAAAGAATCTCCCTCTCATCCCAGGATCATCTCCTTCTCACCCCTCTCTTGTCCCTGCAGGTCTGCCCTCCTGGGCAACCAGGCCATCTGAGAATGGTGGAGAGCATAAACGTGAAACTGAAATCTCAGTCTGAACCCTCACTGGCTGGGTGACCTCAAGCAAATCATTCATCTCTCCAAGTTCCAATTTCTTTCTCTGTTAAAACGCAGCAACTAATACCCATCCTTATGGTATCAGCATCAAATGAGATTAAGTATATAAAGTACCAAAGATGATACCAGGCACATAGTAGGGCCTTAACTCATACCTCTTCCCTGCCCCTTTGCCAGTGGTAAACACTACATCTCTCCTCACTCTCAGGGGGAAGAAACTGGGGAGGAATTGCAGGATACAAGGGACCCATCATTCCATACACCAGGGGTCCCCAGCACCCCCCGGGCTGTAGACTGCTAGGAACCCTTGGCCAGTTAGAAACCAGGCTGCAGGCACAGCAGGAGGTGAGCTAGTGAGTGAAGCTTCACCTGTATTAGCAGCCACTCCCCAGCGCTAGCATCACCACCTCAGCTCCACCTCAGATCATCAGGCATTAGATTCTCATAGGAGCCCCGGTCCCTGGTGCCAAAAAGGTTGGGGCACGAATCTACACTTCATGTCATTCTCCCAGGAAGTCCAGTTCCACTCTGAGGGGAGCCTCTTTTTGGGAGGAGGAGGTGGAGTGGCCTGGTTTTGCCTCCTGAACCACATGAACATTCCAGAGAAATAGCCCCTTTCTTCACCTTTTTCTTCCCTCTGGCTCTCCAGGTTAAACAACATATTGTGTGTGTGGTGGTTATGAGATGGCAGTGATGGCGATGATGATGGTGATGCTTGTGGTGACAGGGCTGGTGATGGTGAAGAGTGTGATGATGATGATGATGGTGATGGTGGAGGTAGTTATGATGGTGGGTGGAGGTGGTGATGGTGGTAGCAACTCATTTCAGAACCCTATGCTCAGATTTTGAGAGCTAGAAGGTAACTCAGTTCTAGCTAATCCACTGAGGGCCTACTATGTGTGGGCCCTGTGGTGCTCTCTTTATTTCCACAGAAATTCACTGAGATTACTTTCTCCTTTTGCAGATAAGAACACTGAGGCCAGGGATAACAAGTGACCTGGCTACCAGCTTAAGCTAGTAAGACGTGGAGAGGTACTTAACCCCTGGATCCTTTGACATAGGAATCCCCATGTTCCTTCTCTATGCCATCTTGAAGCCACCCACATTTCACAATAGGAGACATGGAGAAGCAGGGAGGTTAACTGATTTGCCCAAGGTCATGCAGCTGTTCGAAGCAGAGCCTGGCTATTTTTTTCTGCATTTCTAGGTCTCAGCAGCCTTGCCATCACCAGGGGCTGGGTCTCACTGAGGAGGACATCAGCATATAACTCCTTACAGCCCTGACAGAGGCCCAGAGCCCAGACCTCCTCAGGCCTCTGGGGCTGGTTCTGTATCTGCTGTCCTCCTGACCCCATACACTGTCAACTCCAGTCTCCTCCTCCAGCCTCAGAGTGAGAGTGACAGACACCCAGCTGCTGCCTGACCCATTACACTTGACATCCCCTCCCCCAGACCTGACCGTGGGCCTCCTTTGTCCCATACACCATGCTGCAGCAACTCTGACTGGCACTAAAGAGGAGGGACAAGGGCTGGCACTCTACCCTCATCCCTGTCTGAGCTCTGAGGTGATGAGCTTGGGGGTCCAGTTATCTTGCTCTCCTTTTCTGGTCCTGGACCTTAGTCTCCTGCTCAAAACAGAGGCTAGCTCCACCTTGATTCCCTACACCCCGACCCGCAGGAGTCAGTGAACAAGGGAAGAGGAGAGAAAGAATTGTGCCCGGGCTGCACACTGTCCATAGACTTCCTCCCCCAGGAAGCCTTCTGGACTCATCCCACACAGTTCCACATTCTCTGACCCTTCTGACCATCGGTTCAGTCTCAATCTATGTGTCTGACTTTAAGTCTAAGTCATGATGATGATGATGGGGAGCTAGTACAGGTGGTGGTAATGGTGGTGGAGGTGATGGTAATGGTAGTAGTGATGGAGGAGATAGTGGTGTTGGTGATGGCGGTGGTGATAGTAGGGATGGTGAAGGTAGTTCTTGGGTGATCCGAGTAAGGCAGGACCTCCTAGGGGGAGGGAGGTTGACTGGTCATTACCTTCTACTTCTTCCCTCAGCTCTTTAATAAAGAATAGCTATTATTTATTCAGTGTTACCCATAAAATCGGTGCATGCTGAATACTTTATAAGTCATAATTCATTTAATCCTCTCAACAACCCTATGAGGAAGGTACTAGTATTTTAGAGGTGAGACAGCTGAGGCACAGAGAGGTTAAGTCACTTGCCCAAGATTATACAGCTGGCAAATAGCAGAGGCTAGACTCAGTTACCTCGTGCCAGAGTCCTGACTCCTGCCCTCTACTTCTGCCTCCCAAGCAGAGCTCCATGCATGGAGGGGAGCTGTCTAGGGGTGTGTGTGTGTGTGTGTGTGTGTGTGTGAGAGAGAGAGAGAGAGAGAGAGAGAGAGAGAGAGAGAGAGAGAATGAAATAGGAAGTAGGAGACTTTAGGGGACCCTCGATCTTGGGGTTTTTATGGCTGAGCCATGCCTCTATCTTCCTGCCTCCACCTCTCAGGAGCACTGACAAGCAGATGAGGATCATGGGTGTGTGGGAGGGCGTAGATTCCACCAGGTGGTGGTCACAGAATTGGGGGGTAGGGGGACTCTGCTTGACCCATGTGAGGGCACTCACCCCGGCTCCTGGCTAGGGCTCCCAACCTCAGAGCGCCATCCTGCCAGCCTCCCCCCTCCCAGGATCTCATTATATCCCTAAGAGAAACTGACAGCCTCAATATCTTACTTTGCAAATATAGTTTATTCCTTCAATAAAGCCGCCTGCGCAGGGGAATGTTTAAGCCCCGCTCTCCCCCGAGAGCCTTATTTGAATTTCTAAAGTCTTTAGTCGGCTCCTCCAATGGGGCAGCTGGGTAATGAAAATGCAGCCAGCTTATAGCAGGGGATTCATTTCCTGTCCGGTCGGGTCTGGTCTGATCTCCGCTGTCACCGCTAACGGACTGACCCTCAGAAGGGAGAACCCCTGGCCACTTGGATGCTGTGGGGGAGGAGGCAGGGAAGCCTGGTATGTGCCTGGGCACCCAGGACCCCTCCACAGGGTGTCTATGCCCAGGGACCCCTGGACAGCATCCCTCAGGCCAAGGTGCTCCCCCAGAGGCTCAGCTCACCAATCCCTAGGAGTGAGGCCTCCTCCCTGGCTGGACCCCCTCACTCCAGGGCAGCCCCTATCCCGGGCCCCCATGGGAGTCTCTAATTAAAAGACCGGCACGCCCCTCAGGGACTCATTAGGCCTGCTGTGCAGAGAACATTTAATCATTGCTCAGAGCATCGATTGGAAAATCAATTTCTTTGTCTCTCCGCACACGGCGTTGGAGAAGTGGGGGAGCGCTGACCTCCTTCTGCTGCCATGTAAAGTGCTGCACATTTAATCAGGGAACAGAAATCAATTAGCCACTTACGAGGTTGGCTTTAGTTACCGAGTTGGCGGGGCCCTCGCTAGATCTCAGCCACTGACAGAAGTGAATCACTCCCCACTCCACCTGGCAGCTGCTCCTAGACATCCCCCTAGCTTTCCGGGGTCCCCTCCCCATACTGGATGCCTCTCATCCAGACAGACCCCCTAAGAGCCCCAGAGAAGTCCTGGGAAGGCTCCTCAAACCCAGGCTCACGGTCACAGCCTCCCTGGATGACCCTCCAGCCACAAACCCTGACTCCGAGAAGCCACGTGGCGTCTGTGATGCCAGGGAAGCTTCTTAACCATGAAATGGGAATGATAATCGTACCCACCTCACCAGAATGGGGTGAAAATCCAGTGAGATCATCTAAAGCGCCTCCAAAAGAGTTGAGGCTCAAGAAAGAAAATTTTGCACTCACACCCGTGCGGTGGCGTCTTTTCAGTCCCACAGTCAGCCAGGTCAGACAAGGGACAGTGTGGGTGTTCGCTGGGGCGGGGGATCTGGCCACTGCTCCCCTTCCCTCAGGCCAGGGCGGGTGGGCACAGTGCCCTCCCCGCCTCTCCACTTTCCCCATCGCCTTCTGGGGGCTCGAATCTGAGTCACCTCTACAGCCATCCTCCCTCTCCTATCTGCGCACCCCCAGCCAGCCGTGCTCCCTGGCTGCTCCCTCACCCATGAGGATGTGTCTGCCTCACCTCTTTGCTCACCCCGCACAGCTCCGAGGGTACAAGCTTCCCAGTGATGTCTCATGCACCCAGGTTATGTACACCCAATTACACAGAGTTGTACACAGTCTGCACGCCCCATTACACATGGCTTCGCAGTTTCTCCCAGTCACAGTGACAGGGCTCCCAGTCCTCTCACACAGTCGCACACACTGACTTCCCCAAACACACACAGCCGTCCCCACTGCTGGCTGCACACGCGTGCACCCCTGCCCTGTGTCACACACATGGGCTCACCTGCAGGCCCCCACCTGCAGAGCTGCACAGTAGTGGCACACACGCGCACACGCGCACACACGCGTGCGTACCCATTCTGTAATAATATTAGACATGCCATTTCTTTTGCATGACAGTTTCAGTGGAGATGCTCAGAGCTGTCACTTGGATGAAAAATAATGCATAATCCTTGTCTTCCTTCCTTCCCTTCCCTTTCTTTCTTCCCTGTTTAATGAGCTCCTAAAAATATTCCTTGCTGTCTCGCCGAGGCTGTGGGCTAAGTGTGAGTCAAGCCTCCCTACTCCCTCCCATCCCCATTCCCTCCCGTGGCCCCCGGGGTGGGCTGCAGGATAAAGGGTCACAGTCAATCTCAGAGTTTAGCCATACCAGGTCAGGCAGGAGGGCTCTCTCCCAGGCCTCTGCAGATCTCTGACTTGTCCCTCCCTTCCCCTGGCTAGCCCACCTGAGCTGGGAATGAGGAAGGAGGCAGGTGAGACACAGGAAGAAAAGCAGAAGCTCTTCTCAGATTCCTGACCACCCTTGGCAAACTCCTCTTCAACTCCTGAGCAGTTGCACAGGAATCACCTCATCCATCATCCCTTCCACCTCAGGAGGAAGGGGTCTGTGTTTAGCCACCGCTCCCTCTCCACCTCCTTGCACACTTGCTTCATTCTCCCTCTCAGAACTCAGAGGGCTGAATGGCTTCCCTGAACCTCCGGCTTCTACCAGCACCTGATTCCGGCTCTGCTGGGAAAACTGCAATTGTCACAGCTTCCTCTAATCCATCCTTCAAGCCCCAGGTCTAAGTCACCGCCTCCCTGAAGCCTCCCTGATTCCCACAGAAGGAGCTATTTGTTCACTGTACATATTGACACACTTCAAGAATATGAAATTTACTGAGAGGCAATCGCATGCCATGCCTGGGGGAACTTTGTCTCTCTGTGGGACTCTCCACTGGGTGTTTCATTTCTTATTTACATATGTCATTCCTGCCATGTCTGAGCTCCTTCAGGCTGGAACCTGGCTTGCCTGCTTGGATGAATGGGCAGATAGATGGATGGATGGGTGGATGGATGCGAGGTGATGTAGAGGGAAGAGCTCAGAGTCATGCGTCAGGGGCCTGAATGTTCTCCTGGTTTCTGTGAACGTTTACTGTGACTTTGGGAAAGGCAAAAGCCCTCTCTGGGCCTCAGTTTCCCCACATGTAAAATAGGAGAGCCAGGCCAGGTGGTGTCTGACGTCTGTTGCAGCTCCGGTAATCCTCATTCTGTGATTCTCCACAGTGTCAGATGGACTTTAACACCCCTCCTCTGTGTGCAAGGGGCTGGGGCTCTGTGCGGAACATGGCATGGGGCGCTCAGCACAGTGATCTGGGCTTTATTTTTCCAACCTTTCCTCTTCCTCCCACCTCTCCCATATCTATTTCTTTGCTATGGTTTCCTTAATCCCACTCTCGTAGCTTCCTTTCGTTCTCTGTCCCTTCTCTTGCTTTTTCTGGGCCTGCATCCTACCCTTTAGTAGCTCAGAGCAAGTGCCCTCCCCACTGCCCTTCCTTGGTCTTTCCTCCCCCAGCTCCACCTGCTTCAGGAGCCCCCTCCCCACAGACCTCCCCATCTCATCCCAGCAGCTCCAGTCCCGAAAGGTTAAGCTAATAGCAGCTCCTTTCCCATCAGCTGCTCTTGTTTGCTCTACATAATTGCAGGAGAGGGGGCAGGGAGGGGAGCCCTCTGAGTGGTAGCGGGTGCATAGGGAGGGGGCTGTGCAGCCTTGTCCCTGGGAGGAGTGGGGGCTGCGGGAAGGTGGCACTTACAGAAATGGGATGTAGGCTGTGTAGGAACTGACTACTTGAAACAAGAATTGGGCAGAAGGCCCAGCGGTGGCAAAGTTGCCTGGAGAAGGGAAAATAGGGTCCAGAAGAGCTGGCAGAGATGTTACTATTAGCCGGGAAGAAAATAATAACAATAACAATAGCCATAAGTAACATTTGTCAAGCAGGTACTATGGGTTTAGGCCCAAGACTGGTTTATCTCATTGATCTTCCAATAGCCCCAGGATGTGCCCATTTTACCAGAAACTGAGGCTCTAGGAGGTTGTTGCCTGAGGTCACATGTTGCTAAATGGCAGAGGCTCAAATGGAGACTGCTCTTATTCACTCCTGCTCAGAGAGGGTAGGCATTGGCAGGGATTGGGAGGCCATTAGGTCCAACCCACTCATTGTCCAGATGGACAGAAGGAAAGGGACTTGCCCAAAGACACAGAGCAAGTTATTGTCATACTTGGGCTGAGGATTCAGGTCTGATGCAGAGGTTGTTGCTCCCCTTCTGAGCCTCAGTCTCCTTGGAGACTTTCTGTGGATAAGGTGCTTGGGTGAGGGGTGCCAAGGTAGACAAGGCAGGTCTCTGGGTGGAGGATGTTGAGCCGAGTGAGCATGGTATGGGCACAGAGAAGGGGCAATGCCTCTTCTCAACCAGGGCAAGCAGCCCTGGCCTCCTGCTGGTGTGAGAATCTTCAATAATTCATCAGGGACAGAGTGGAGCCTGGAGCAGTGAGTGGAAGGTAAGGTGGGGAATGTCACAGCCAGTGGCAGTGAATTTAGGCCAGTACCAGAAAGTTGAAGGTAGGAAGTTAGCATGCCTAGGTCCTTGGGCCAAGCCCTCTTAGCTGCAGACTTGGGGCCATGCTGGCCTCCACATTCCTGCCTCCCATCTCAGAGCTGGGGTACCACATATGGGCTCCAAACACAATAACTTGTCTCTTATTTTCCTCCCAAGGGATGGCTACTCGTGGGATAGACATTGTTTTCTCCTTTAGACTTGGGGGCTCCCTAAGACAGGAACTGTCTCTCTATCATCAGACTGGTGCTTCCAGAGCAGGGATTGAGTCTCCCCCATCAGAGTGGACATTCACCGAAGACAGAGATCGTGCCTCCCCCATCGTACTACTCCCCCTCCAGCCTCTGCCCCTGCGATCCGATGGTCACAGCAGCTCTAAGGTTGGTTCCATCCCGATCTATCCCTGGCCCCACCTCACAGCAGTAAGTAATCCTGTCTCCACCTGGCTTCTGCCTGGGTATCCACCAGACTTTCCTGCTAGGCTGGATGTGGCTCTGCTCAAGTTAACACTCTTCCTTCTGCCTGGCCCCTTAGCAATAGCAAGCACAGGGATCACCCCTCTTTCCCTTCTTGGTAAGCATTCATGGTCCATTGGCTGGTTATGGCCATTTCCCACCATTCACACCACTAATGGGACCCTTGATGACAAAACAGGGAAAGAGTTGGTGATGGTGATGGGGGAGTGGGTAACTCAGAGGACATCTTTCTTGAGAGGGGGGTCTTCTAAACTCTCCTTGGACACTTCCAGTCCAGGGCACTCAGTGCCTCTGGAATTAGGGCAGCTCTCTCTTGTGGAAAATGACCTGATTCTGAAGAAATGACCCTTAGTAGAAGCCAAAATTCATCTTCTTATGACTGTCTAAAGCAAACCTGATGATCTCCAAACATCTGCCTGCAAGTCTGCATTTTGCACAGAGCTGGAGTGTTCCAATAAATAGGTGCAGCCCACTGCCTACCATGGGCCCCCCAATACCCACATCTGCAGCTCATTGCATGCCTGAGTGCACGCCCCTGCCTCTCATCAGCACTGCAGTGGACAGCTGTGAAGGGCTAGGTGAGCAGATGGTCTCATTTGTATTCTGAGTGGCCGGGCCGAGCCACGGCTTTCTCGATGAGAACCTCATCCTCTTCCCCAGCTCCATCTTTCGAAACTTCTTCAAGCAGCATCAATAATGGGAATCGATTGATCAATGAGCATCCTGGCCTTGAGGCCCACAGCCCCTGTGGAGCTTCATTGCATCCCTAAGCACCTCAGCTCCCTGGCTACTCCATCCCCCATGCCCCATGCATCACTTCTAGGGATTTGGGCCTGCCTTCCCACCTGCCACCATCCGAACAGACCAAGCCCCAGGACAGCTTTGATTTGAGTGAGCAAAGAGTGTACCCTGGTACTAGAGGAAGCCCTGGGGCAGGGGGCCAAGGTTTGATTCTGAGTTCAGAATTGCTTAAATCTTATCAGGCACCAAGCAGAGTGAGGGAAGGAGTGCCATACCTTCAGGCTGTGGAAACCTCCAAATACTGACTACTCAACATCTACCTCTTAGCACTGTCTAGCCAAGTGACTATTCCTAGCAGCACTGACCCCCTATTAACCCAGCTCCAACCTCCCAAAGCTGACTCCCCATGCCCAACCATGTCAACCATCCATCAGTGACCAGCCACCCCTGATAGCCCAACATCAATATGCTTAATACATCCTCTCAACACTCGTCACCCATCACCAACATCTCTTCCCCAACATCAAGTAATGACCCTCAATACAGATCTCCCCAAACTGACTGCCCCAAATTAACCACTTGGAAACCACTCTTCACTGGCTATCTAAGATTCTGCCTAATAAGGACCCTTCCCCACTATCACTATCACCTGTTGCTTTCTGCTAGGCCCTGTGCAACTCTTCAACTGTCACCTGGTCATGGCTGGATTGCCCTGACCCTGACTGAGCACTAATCTGAGCTTCCACCAGCTCCTGGGACCTGTCAGGTCAGCCAGTTGTGGAGCTGTGGGGTCTCCAGTCGCGTTCCTCTCCATCTGACCAGGCCCTGATGACTCCTCCCAGCAGGCACTGACTAGCTGCACAGAGTTTGGTTGGGGAGGCTTTTCCTCACCATCCCTGGGCTGTCCTTAGAGAAGTCTGGCTGCTACTTGCCGGATGCCTCTATCACCTCCCCACTGCCAAGTTTCCCCATAATTCCAAGGAGGAGGCTCAGTTCCTCCTTTGAGGATTGCTGCTGCCCCAGCTTCCCTGAGGGAGGATATCTGGGCTCCTTCCCTGTTCTGAGCACTGCCACAGGCCCCGGTAACTTGTCCTGAGCCGAAACAAGGCTGAGGTGTTGGCAGTGACTTCTCTTGGATTCTGTACCCTTTTTCTGCTCTCTAGCCCCATCTTGGGGATCCAAGGAGAGTCATCATCCACCCAGGTGGTAGACTGGAGGACACACATCATAGCATGAAGGGAGAGTGGGCTCACATTCTAGAAGGCTGTCCAGGGCCCACTGGCTCAGGATAGAGGACAGACTGGGACAGCATAAGGGTTTTGGGAGCCAAAGGAATTGGAGATGGAGATGGGAGGCAGACCAGAAGTCAAGGTACCTGTCACCCCTTTTACCTGCCACCCTTAGATGACCATGCAGAAACCCCTAGAGTGACGTAAAGACTACCTCCCATCACTAGAGCTTTCTAAGCTGTTGGAAAGGAGACAAGCTGCTGTGGTTCTTTCCAGCTGCAGGAATCTCTGAGGCTGTGAGTCTAAGGCTGACCAGGCTACTGTGGGGGTGGAGGTGGGGGTGGTTAAGATGTGGCTCCTGATGGCCAGACCCTTACTGTTTGGTGGAGGATATTGAACTCTCACCCAAGAAACCACAGGACATCTGGAACATTCACTAAGCTTTTACATGTAGAAATGGCAAGGATGAGGTTGCTGTGTGGGACAGACCACTGGAGGTCAAGAAAGGAAGAGCTTCAGAAGGCTGCTAACACTTAGAAAGGTTTCGGCGGGAGACAGGAGTTAGTCTGGGTCTTCAGAATTGCACGGGACATGGATTTGTGGAGAGGAGATGGAGAAGGCATTCCAGGTAGCGGGGAAGAGCCTGTGCAAAGACGTGAAGTGGGGCATGGGGAACATGTGCCAACTCCAAGGAGCCTAGAGAGCAGGCAGGATGGGGAAGAAGCTGAAGAGGGGTGGATAAGGACCTCCTGAGTGCTCTTTCAAGGCATGAAGATTATTTTCTGATCCCCAAATCTGAGCACATGGTGTGATTGGTGGTGTGTGCTTAAGGGCCTGATGAGGCAAGATGTTTGAAATCCGGGTCACCTTGAACAAGTAGGTACTTTGGGCAGTGGAACCTTTTTCTCTTGTGGTTTTTTTCCCACACTTCCCCCCCAGTTGCAGGTCATATCAGTTAGCTTCTGGGGCCATCTTCCGGAAACCTGCATCCCCGAGGGAAGATAGAGTGAGGGTACCGCTTCCCCAGAACCTCGGGCAAGGCCCTGGTACCTGAGGCACAGCAGCCCTGGTGTCCCGCCTCCTGACTTTGCCCTCCTGCCCTAGGCTGAGCCACCCTTTCCACTTCTCTAGTTGAAACCCAATCCCATTCCTGCTGGTCCCAGGGCTCTCCTCAGCAGAACAGAAATCAATGTGCAATTTGCTGCTATTTGTAGATCTCCTTTCCCTGCTGGCCCCCAACCCCAGCAGGTCCTGACCAAGTTTGGCCCTGCCTCCCTCCTCAGCCAGATGGACTGGACCTCTGCCCAGCCACATCGAGCCTGGTGCTGAGCACCTTGCAGTCGAGTTGAGGGGGTGGGGGGGTGGTTTTAGCCCAGAGGTCCTTGCAGGGGCCAGGGCTGATCCTTTACCCAGGTAAACTCCTGAAAATCCAGAGGAAATAAGGACAAAGCAGAGCATCAGCCCAGGAATCTGAATTTTAAGAGAACTCTCCAAAGAATTCAAAGGGGGCTGGTACAAGATTCACAGCTTTGGCTGCTGTCAGCCTTCCCTCCACCTGCTAGCTGTGTGGCCTTAACTTCTCTGTGCCTCAGCATCCTCATCTGTGAAATAAAGGCAATAATAGCTTTGGCCTTCTACGTCGTCTGGAGGATTAACAGAGGAAATACAAGCATGGGGCTTCACTCCAAGCCTAGTGCTTGATAGGACTCAATAAATGATTGATGATCACAGCAAGGGAGACTGAGGACTCTGAGGACCAGCACACTGCCTCCCCTGGGTGTCCCTGGCTGGGTAAGCCTGGTACCCACCCCAGAGCAGAATACCTCTGCCTGCTCCCACTGCCCTCACTGCAGGCCCATTTTCCAGCTCCTGGCTGGTAGGTGGGAGAGGCTTCTCAGGGGCATGTGTAGGCACAGGCTTGACTGCTAGGGGTGGGGGAAAACAAAACACCAACTCCGACTCCCTAGGGGTTTCTGAACTATCCGTCAGGATGCTGCTTGAGGAAGCTGTAAGATGCTCTCTTTGAAGGGGTCAGGGAGGGGCCCAAGCGGGACCCTAGACACCCCACGTGGTCAATTCTTATTGTTACAGGGAAAGCCAGAGAGCCTGGGGCATTGGGGGCAGGGAGTGGGGCCAGTAAGACGGAGGAAAGCCGAACGCTTCTTTCCCAAGTGGGCAGGTATCAATTCTAGAACCACAGCCCTTTCTCTTCCTCAAAGGGGTCGGAGGTACCCACTACTCACCTGCCACTCGAAAGACACAGGGCATAATAGTTACAGGTGTGGGGTTCAGTTCAGCTTATCTGGGTTTCTTTTTCAATTGTATTGAAGTATAATTTACATGCAATAAAGTGCACACATTTTAAGTGTTACATTTGATGAGTTTTGACAAATTTATATGCACATATAACCACCACTACATTCAGGATACAGAACATTTTCATCATCCCCAAAAGCTCCCTCATGCCCCTTCTCAGTCGATCCCCACATTTCCCCCAGCCCCAGGCAAGCACTGATCTACTTTCTGTCACTATAGATTAGATTTGTCTTTTCCAGAGTTTCATATAAATGGAATTATGTAATGTGTACTCTTGGTGTCTGGCTGTTTTTCACTTTTCGTAATGTTTATGAGATTCATCCATGTTGTTGTGTTGTCAGAATTTTATACCTTTTTATTGCTGAGCAGGATCCCATTGTATGAATATATGACAATTTGGCCGCTTGTTGATTGACATTTATGTTGTTTCCAGGTTTGAGCTGTTGTGAATAAAGCTGCTATGAATATTTGTGTACAAGTCTTTGTGTAATAAAATGTTTTCATTTTTCTTGGGTAAACAGTTAGCAGTGGAATGACTGGGTCCTCTGGTAATTGTATGTTTAACTGACAAACTGTTTTCTAACGTAGTTGCATCCTTGTGCATTCCTACTATTGGCACACGAGAGTTCCAGTTGCTCCCCAACCTCGCCAACACTTAGCAGTTTTGGTCAGTTTTCTAATGGGTGCCTAGTGGTAGTTGTTGTGGTTTTTATTTGCATTTCCCTGATAATGAATGATGTTGAATATTTTTTTCACGTATGTATTGGCCATTTCATATCTTCTTTTGACCACTTTAAAGTTAGTTTATTATTGAATTATAAGAGTTTGCTGGATATAAGTCCTTCGTCAGATATATGTGTACGGCAGATATTTCCTCCCAGGCTTGCCTTTTTATTTTCCTAGCTGTCTAAATTTTGATTCTGCTTGTTTTCTATGTACTATCTTGAGCAGGTTACTCAGTCTTTCTGATCCTTAGCTTCCTCACCAGTAAAATGGAGATAATAGTATGTACCATACAGAGGTGTGATATTTAACTCAGTCCGTGTACGTAAAGTGTCTGAACGCAGAGAAGGTCCTCAACTCATGGGACAGGCACTGCTATTATTTTCAGGCAGTAATAGTCTCTCCTTCACCTCTTTGGGTTCTGACCCTGATGGGTAATATCTCTTTTTTGTCCATCTGGCTCTTAAGGATTTCACGGGCAGCCAATGCAGGGGCAGGAATGGGCGGGATGGCTAGTGTCATTATCTCACATGAATCTGGGCCTCCATCTATCCTGTGTAGCTGTTGGCCAGACACACAGATTTGGGGACCACAGGTCCTGGGCCCAGAGATCCACCATCCTGGAGCTTTAGAGGGAGGAAAAGTATCTCTGAGAACACACAACTCCTTTCTGCGGACCCACAATTGTTCATTTACACCCACAATCCCTTAGTCACAAAAATCTGCACAAGCATAGGCATACAACCCTGTCACATCCCTTCTGACACTTGCATGAACTCAGACACACCAAAAGCAAAATGCAGTGATCACCTACTCCCAGCCCCCACTGCCACTGATCAGGAGTGGCAGGCTCACTGGCCAGACAATGTATAATTCAGAGATTTGACCTAAAATAGTTCTATTCAAGCCCAGCCTCTTGGGCAGGGGAGGAGAAGTAGCAAAAGCAGCAGAAGAAGGGGGGACAGTGACTTTACCCCTGGTGAAGACCCTAGAGTCTGCTTCTTTCTCCAGGTGCCTGGGCAGAGCCTGAGAAAAGGGGAGAGATTCAAAAACCCCCTGCAGGGCTCCCTTCCCAAGTCGAGGGGTCCCTCTGTCTCCCTCCTGTACTCACACTTTCATATCCTCCAACCTGGGGAGACAGGGTCCCCTGAGGAGCAGGTGGGAGAGCAATCTGGAGAGCTGTACTGCCCATCTATGGCCATTCATACCTGCTGGGGCCTGGACTCCCCACACTCATGTCTCCAGTTCCCTGACACTTCTCCAGGGCCCAGGGTGAGAAGGACATGGCTCAGTTCTCAGGTGTCTTTGGCCCAGGCTTCCTATCTTCACCTCACCAATCAATCACTTGATAAGTCCACAAATATTTACTGAGCACTTGCTCGGGCAAGGCTGAGTCCTAGGACATCAGAGGGCACCTGGGCTGTGTACAGAGAGGCTCACAACTTGCTGAGGAAGGACATTCACTGAAAGGACAAGGACTAGGCCAGCGAGGGACAAGCCACAGGGGTCAGGGACAGGGGCTTTGGGAAGGCTTCCACCTGAAGGCCTGGCTTGATCCAGGCCTGCCTGGATGGAGGTTTGGATTTGGGGAGGGACAGGCAGGAAGGAGTGGCATGGCTGGACAAGAGGGCTAGAAAGAACGAGCCTTTCTGGATGTTAATAAGAAGACTGGCTGATGGAAGTTGGACCATGTAAAGAAGTCACAAAGCTGGACTGGGATGTCCTCCACCCTTCCATAGTCAACGAGGACAGGGCCTAAACCATATCCGATCTCCTGGCGATTTCCCCCAAGATTCTGTCACATGGTGTTAACCACTTTGCCGTGGGGGTCAGCCTGCTTGGGTTCAAATCCCAACATCAATGCTTCATTGCCCCATGACCTTGGGCAAGTGACTTAACTGTACCTGTTTCCTCACCTGTTAACTGGGGTTAATCATAGTTGCTACCTCACAGTCTTATTGAAGAGATTTGCACATATGGTGCTTAGCCTGACCATCTCATCTCCCTCCCATGTTCCTGTGCAGAGAGAGACAGCAGTATGGGCTACCTTCAGAACCCCACTGGCTGACCAGGAGAGCCTAAAGAGATGGTACTCCCAGATAGAAAGCAAGCGGGCTTCCTGGTAGAAGAAGTCTTTGAGGTATGATTTGATTCAAGGTATCTGATTTCAGAACACCTAGAAGCAAAGAGGACTCGGGTCCAGTGGTATGGGGGCCTGTGTTACCCATGGAACACAATACTTCCCGTGATGCTGTGGGAGTCCCAGGGGCTTCGATTTTGCTTTGCCATGTGGGTTGCTTTGACTAAATTCTGGGGGCTCCCTTCATCCTCTCTTCCTCAGTCTCCATCCATCTTTTCGGGTCTCTGGCTCAGTCTTTTCATCACTCTCTGCCTCCACCTCTCTTAGACTCCCTAATTTTGTTTCTGAGTCTCACCCTCCCTTCCTTCTTCCAAGTCTCTCTCAGGTTCTGATTCTACCTTCCCTATCTCTTCTTTGCTTTCCAGTCTCTTCAGGGACCTCCCTAAATCTCCACACTCTCTTCCTGAGGCTGGAGGTGATCAGGGAGCAGGGAGAGAGAGGGTCCCTGCCTCTGAGGGCCCCACTCCAGGCCAGCCCTATCGATTAGAGCTTTCTTCAGAGAGAGAGAGACATCTATGACTCTGCTACAAGCCTCGCCAGCGCTGCTAATATTAGCCCAGGAAGGCAGCTCATTGATGGATTAGGAGAAATTAAGAATTCAAATTCTGTAATTTGAATTAGAGGGCCCGCTTGCTGACAGCTAATACTTCCCCAAAAATTAATGAATGAAAGAGGGATGGCAGCACTGGTTTTCCTCTTTGACAATATAATTTTCCCTATAATCTGTGCCTTTGAAACCCCCAGCCCCAAGCAGGCGCTTGCCCAGAGAGCTGGGGTTCCATTTGCCTCAGATCTTATTCCTGGATCCTCATGGATCCCAGAAATTCCCGGGCTCTGTCCTCCTAATTCTCAACAGAGCCCTAGGCTCCTGCCTGCTGGTGCCCCCAGCATGAGCTAATCCTCTCAGGAAGTGGAGAGGCAAGGCTCGGAAAGATAGGCTGCTGGGCACAGGCAAATCTTGCTTTCTGTCCCTCCTGGCTGTGTATGGCCCTGGCAAATGTCTGAACCTATCATATCAGGACTCCAGTCTGTAAAATGGAGATAATAATCACCTCTTCTCTCAGGGGTGCTCTGAAGTACAAGATGCAAAGGGTGGCTGCCTTCTTTCTCTCTCCCTCTCTGCCTCTTCTTCCTGTGCATCTCAGCTGTGTGGTCCTTCGGAATGCTCAGTAACTTCCCCACAGCCAAACCACACCCAGACCTCCTTCCTGCAGGAAGTCCATCGGGGCTTCATCCTATTGAGACTGACGGCTCCTGAGTGCTCAGGGCCTCATTTCTTCACCATCTTTTCTGCCAAGTCTCAGAGTTCTAGGTTATCCTGAGAAGGAGGTGTCCTGTCTCCCAGACCAGATTGTTTGCTCCCCCAAGGCCATAATGGCCCCCATGCTTGCCACCCAGTAGGTGCTCAATAACTGATAAATGAATTTAACCAACACTTTCTGTTCCCTTTGTGCCTGCCTCACTGTCCCTCTATCCATGCCCACCAAGGGCCTGGTCAATGGTTGCTGATAACTGGGAGATGCTGGAGTCTGCCAGGGCCTAGATAGTTCGTCTCAGTTCCAGTGCCTATGGCTTGGTGGAGAGGTGCAGGGGGCACAGTCACCCTGCTGTGGGTCACTCCCCTGGGCACATTCTCCAAAAAGAAGTTTTTAAGCAATTTTCTGAAGAACGTTGACATGGGTTTAAGGTGATGGGGAAAAGTCTTTAGAGGGAGCCCGGGAAGGCCAGAGGTGGGCCTTTCACTATGTCCTTCCTCCCGACCCCTCAACCTTTGGGACATATCCTGCCCCTGCCCTCATGCCCCAGTCCCAAGCTCACTCTTGTCTACCTGGCACCTGACTGTCTGGCTCAGGGGTGGGGAAGGACATCCTTAGCTGCTGGGGCAGATGGCCCCTGCAAGGCTTTGAACCCACTTGTTCCCATGGGATTGGCCACCAAGGAGTTGGGGGTTGGACTTCTTCAGCCTCTTGAGAGCCAGGACACACAGTAAATCGATAGAAATGGCTACCTTGGAGCCAGGATGGGCCTTAGGGGTTACCTAGGATCAATTCTCTCTTTGAGTGAGTGCAACAGGCTCCGAATGTATGCAGTCAAATCCCAACAGTCTGGCTAACAGGGAGAAAGCTGGCAGGGCGATCCCTGGAGCCACTTACACCAAACTCCTTTTGAAGGCTCTTCAGGATTCTGGAAAATCAGATATTCTTTCCAATTCTGCTTCCTCGGGCTAGTGTTTAAGCACAGATTTACTCCCAGGTAGGCTGAGGCTGGAAGCAGAGAAGGGAGATTGTCAGAAAAGCAGTTTTCTAGGTGGCTAAGGGCAGCTTTGGGCAGGGAACGTGGCCGCGGGAATCCTGCCTCGCCTCCAATCCCCCTTCCCCAAGGAATGAATGTGAAGACTGGAAAGCATCCCTCTGCATCAATTTTTCCTCTCCTGCTCACCCAGGTCCAGGATGAATATCAGAGATGGGGGTCAGGGTGCTGGGAGGAGTGGCGGAAGCATCTGATGCCCTTCAAGGCCCAGGAGCTAGTTAGTGGGCTCCTGCCTGACTGACATTCCCATGCTGATCCGGCCGCCCATGGCCCCTCTGGTGCCCAAATCGCCTTTTCCCAGATCCAATTAAAACGGTGTTTGGAGCAAGGTTGAAATAATCACATAATCATTTTCTCCAGTAAAGTTACTGGCTGGAGCTCAATTGGAAAGCTGAGCTGGAAATTGAATCTGAGGCATAGAGACAGCAGAGGGGTTGGGGGGAGTGGTTAGGGCTCTTCGTAGGATTCAAAGGATTGTGGCTGTGGTCACCCCTCCCACTGCAGGCATCTGGGGTGCCACAACCCCCACTCCGACTGTCCATCACCATCTTACTCTCTTCTTTAGGTCACAGATGTCTCGCAGGGCTGCAAGGCTCCCAGTCCACAGGAGGACAACAGAGCCCATGTCATCAGACTTCCTTTCTCAAATCACGGGCCTGACTGGGGAGGCCACATGCCCAAAGTCACCCAGCGGGGTGAAGCAAAGATAAGACTCCGACCAGGTGGTAGGTCTCCAGCCAGAGCTCTGTCTCCACCCCACAGCTACACCATCCCCATCCACCCTCTCCTGCTCTGCCCACCTCCCATATCCCATGGTCCCCTTCCCCACAAAGGGGAGGGGAAGGGCTTACCTGCTTGCTCTCTGGTCCAACAGACTGTGTATGCAGTGGAGTCCTCACGCACCCACAGCTGAAATGCCTGCCACAGTGGGTTGTCCTGCCTTTTGCACTGTCCTTCCTCACAGCACTAGACCGGGGGTCAGAACATCTATCACTTGTGCTAGCTCATTCATTTCTTTCTTCTTCCCTTCTTTCAGCAAATATCCACTCCGTCCTTACCTCATGGGAGGCCCCGAGCAGGGTGCCAGGGATGGGTAGGGACAGACAGAGAAGCAGCTGCCCCCAGGCCTCAGTGGCTGATAGGAACAAGTTGACAACCATAACAGGATAGGAGGACCCTTCCCTGAGCTGGGGAGTCAGAGGGCTTCCTGGCTGAAGCACCCGCTAAGCAGCGGCCTCAAAGCTGAAGAAGAGCATTTTTCCAAGATGAATGTGAAGACTGGAAGCAAGAAACCACAGGTGTGACCTTGGGCAAGCTATGGTCTCAGTCTCCTCATCTCTAGAATGGACTTCCTGCTCCGCCTGCCTCACCAGATTCTGGAGAGGAATGGATATAGATGTACTTTGTGAGGTGGAAAATTCCATTCAACTGATTCTGTTGTTAAAGGGGGAAATCTTCCTCCTGCTCCAGACAAGGGGACAGAGTCCGAGGAAGGGGTGAGGAAGGGGCGACTGGGCGATGAGGGTCAGTGGGGGAGGCTGGAGGTGGGAGGAACAGGAGGAATTCGGGACTTGTGGTTCTTTGGGATGGGGGGACAGGCAGCAGCCAGGCAAGGAAAGTGCCTTGACCACAGGCCTGGGGGTTGCAGGGGTGGGAGAAACCACAGAGCTGGCGGAGCTAAGCCTGGCCACTATGGTCAGTGTCCTGCTTCCACACAGCCAGTGCCTTCTCGGCCTTGGGCATTCTGGGCCCTAAGAATCAAGGTGAGATATCAAGGGGATCTTGTCCCCTCCCTGCGCCTCTCAGACAATCAATACTTGCTCCACCTTCCCTGCCTTCAGCTAGGCTGGTGCTAGATGTGCTGTTCTGAAACCGACTAGCTGGCCAAGAGAGTGAACCCTCTCCCAACCCCACAGAACCCCCTCCCCAAGGAGGGCTCAGAAGGAGACTTGGCCATGGGCAGGCTTGTGCCTTCCTTACCAGAGGCACCAACTACTGGGCATCCTACCCCCAGGCCCTCCCAAACTCATGCCTGTGGCCCCAGCGCCCTTCCTGGCACAGCTGGCCTGGTCAGCAGCTGCAGGGGTGAGTCACAGCTCTCATTAGACCTTAATTAATCAATTGAGTTAATCAGACAGCTGGGATGTGCTGTGGTTGCAGATGGGGGCAGGAGAGAGAAAGAGCCAAACCACGAAGGGCTGGGTCAGATGAGCTGGGGCTGCCAGGGCCAAGGTTGGCAGCAGAGTTTGTCGGGTTGGCAAGTGGGGAGCATGCTGGCCAAGTCCACACCTGAGCTCCCTGGAAAGGAGGATGAACGGGCTCAGCAAAGTCCCATGATGGGCCACTCTGACAGGTGCCCTTTGCTGGGTGCCAGAGACAGAGCCTGGGGAAGGAGAAATCAGGACCTCCTCCACTTCCTCTCTCATTTTTTATCTGGTCACATGTGTCTCTCAAAGCTGTTTGAAATCCTTACTTGAATGGAGTGAGGCAAGGAAAGAAAGAAAAAAGACCAGAAAAAGGTAGGTCCTCACATTCCCAGTGATCCCAGCCCGATGTCTCCTGGGGATGCAGACAGAGCTCCAGGCTCAGAGAGAGAGAGAGAGAGAGAGAGACACTCATCTCTCCAGTTGAGCCATGAAGGCTCTGGGCATCTGGACTGGGGGGATGGGGAGGGGCCAGGGGGACCAGAGCCAAGTTGGGCAGGAGTCCAGGAAGAATACTGGGAGGAAGGGAGCACTTGAGCGGAGTTTATATTGTGATTTGCAAAATGTTGTTTCATCTGTTTTTTTTTCTCACATCCAACCTTGGAATTACCTTGGGGAGAGGTGAACAGGACAGTAAGTGTGAGGGTGGAAAAGGGGTTTCGAGAGGACTCATGGAACCCCTACTCCCAAACCGAGACCCTGTCCTCCAGGGGCTTACAGTTTCCACAGTGCAACAAGCTAAACGCAGTCTCTGGTGACCCAAAGTCCGAAGCTGTGAGAGATGAGGGTCCAGGGCCTGTGACATGCATGGAACATTGGGAGATGGATTCAAGGACAGCAGGCCTTTCCGATAAGGCTGTCAAAGTTCACAGAAGAGATGGCATGTGAGCCAGGCCTTGCGGACGGGTGGGGTTTTAATACATAGAAGTGGGCGTGGAGGAGAAGGATGATGCAGGAGGAGAAAACTCTCTGGGTTAGAGAGGCAGGGAGTGTGGACAGCACACGGCACAGTTAGTCCCGCGATTCGGGCTGGAAGCGAGGTTCCGTCTGTTAGCAGGAGAGGGCTTTATGGCAGAGGGCTCTTTGGCACCGCCAAGGAGCCTGAGACTGAATTTGATAGGCACTGGGAGTCAAATCTCTAACTGGGAAGGACGGGCTTAAAGCAGTTTTAAAGACAGGATGTTTGTGAAGGCCTTTCTGTGTAGGATAGAACCAAGACGGAAAACCCCTGAAATGAGAGAGAGAGAGACAGAGAGACAGAGACAGAATGAATGTGTGTGTGTGTATTTGTGAGTGTGTGTGTGTCTAGTACAGTGGTTCTTACTCTTTTAGGAGTCACCGAAGCCTCGAGACCTTGACAAACCTTAGATCCTTAGTTTAGAAAAACACACATACTCAAGGTTTTGCCTTCAGTGATGGGAGGCACGTTCACAGATCTCCTGAAGCCCATTTGCTGGACCTCCTAGGGTTTCGAGTAAAGTCCCAGCTCTGCCCCTTAGTCTGTAAAAGCTATAACCGAGGTCTCACCGTGGCTCTTAGGACCCAGAAGGTGTGCTGAAGGTACTTGGTTCTGGGCAACCTGGCACCTCTCCCCACACCCGTCCCCTGGCAGGACAATTTTGCATCTAGGATGGGAAGGACCGATAGGTAATAGGATCTGGGGCCACTTGGGCACAGGAGCAGCCGGCCCAGACTGGAGAGCTCCAGGCTGCCAGGCCCCCTTCCCTGGAGCCCACCTCAGCATCAGCAGAAAATGTCAGGCAAGACCCGGGAGGGCTGCCTGCCGGTCAGCACTGAGCGCCTTTCACATTGCCCTGAAATAGCCCTGTTCACTCCTCCCCACAAACCCCAGTGTTGAGAGCAGCTGAGAAGCAGGACCCAGGTGTCCTGGCTCTGCACCAGGGAGGTCCAGTTAGGCTGTTCTGGCTTTGCTGTGTGGTTCCTAGGGAATGACACCCTGCCCGGGGCCTCAGCTCCCACGCTCTCCCACCATCAGGAGCCTGCCCCTCCCAGGAATAGGGTGGCCCCTGCGGACTCTGAGAACCTGCAGGCAGTAGCCACCAAGGAAAGCGCAGCCATGGAGAAGGCTTGCCTGCCCTGCCTCCCCCCTCGCTTTGCCTTTCACTCATGCGTGCTCACAGCTTCCAAAGCATACATTCTTTGTGTAAGAAACGCCCCCCCACCCCCCGCTGAAGCGGGAGTCATCATGACCGTTCCTGTTTGATAGATGGTGGAACTCAGAGAGGGCCCTTGCCTCATACCCCACAGCCAGAAAGCAGAGGCACTGGGAATGAAAAGAATTCCCAAGTCCAACTGACAGGCTCTTCCCTCTACTCACGGCTGCAGCAGATGTCTAGGGAACCAAAAAGGGGAGCGCAGTATCCACCCCAGGCACGGTCCTGCCCAGGAGAAATAGGGACATATAGTGGTCTACTAAGGAGAAGACCACTGCCATCAGTCTCTCCCCCCAGAGAGCCTCCTGGGGGGCATCGAAGGCCCCTTGAATCCATAAAATTCACCCTCCACACAAAGGGGTGCTCTGCCTGGCATTCCCCAGGGGCACAGTTTGCCCTCTGCTTCCAGAGGCCTCCCCCCATTGTCACAGAGGCAGAAGCCCCTTACCCTGTGGGCTTCTTATTCTAGAAGGTCCAGCATGGTAGCCACTCACCACACATGGTAACTGAATACTTGGAATGTGGCCAGTGCCATATGTTGGAATGATATTTTGGATATATTGATTAAATTTAAGACATGATTTAATTTCCCCCTTCTTTGTACTTTTTAAACATGGCTACTAGAACATTTAAAAGTGCGTGTGTGGCTCGCACTGTATTTCTGTTGGACAGTGCGGCTCTAGATAGCAACAGCCCCTCACCCCTATAGTGTTTGCTATAATGTCATTAAAAACTCCGTGAGACGATATTGAATGTCAACTGTAATTGAATTTTTTTAATTAAAAAATAAAACTGTGAGATGAGAAAAGTGGGGGTTAACTGCCTCAATTTTACAGAGAAGGAAGGTGAAACTCTGGGGCATCAAATGATATGGTCAAGGTCATATAGCCAGGAAGGAGTGGAGGTGAGACGCCAGGGGTGGAGGCCAGGTTTTCCTGACTGTAGAACTGAGGCCACTTTACAAGACAATCCAGAGACACCCCTCTCTCCACATTGGTGCTGACCCACCCTGAGCCACTCACTTCTATCCCCTGCCGAAGCCCCTCTCCCCATCCCGGCACTCTGGGAACCTCCCGCCAGAAACATCCCTCTGACAACCCCATTAAGACTAATGCCTCTTGGCCCTCGACTGGAGCCAGAGTCTAATCAAAGCTGGTGCCTCTGCCCTGTCATTAAAAGCATGCTCCTGTGTATCTGCTGCCATTCACGTAAGTGCCCCTGGGCTAAAGAAGCAGTGGCCTCTGCTCCAAGGGACACACCCACTCCCCCTCTCACTCTGATCCTCAGCTGCCCCCCTATCTGCGTCCACCCCTTCTGCCTCCTCCTTGGAGAGGAACATACTCAATGAGGCTAGGGGACTGTTTCTTTAATTTCCCCCCCTCTCGGTCCCTGGAACGTGATAAAAATACCCAGCATTGATCTTTTTTTCTTCCCCTTCTGCCGGGGTAATGTTTACCCAGGTGTCAATCAGGAGAAGAATTTGGCTTCCTAATTTCTCTTCTCTTCCCTGGGGGCTTCGTGTCTCCCCGCCTCACATGGACACTGAGCTAGAATCAAGGTTACTAATAATCCCCCAGCACACACAGACACCGAGAGCACATATATTAAAGTCACATATTGATTTATATTTTCGGGTCCCTCTGCCTTTCTGCCCAGTCTCAGCCTTTCTCTCTGCCAAGGAGAAAAAAGAATTACACAGCTATATTTATCACCAAGATGTTTAGTGTAAAGAGCATTGTGTCCGAAGGTAATTCCCAGCCCCCACCCTCTTTGGGGGTATTTTTTTTTTAAAAAATATTGTGGCATTGCCTGTCCATAAGCATTTATCTTTTGTTGTCCATTCTTTAACTTTTCCCTGAGGGAAGCTGTAAGAGATTTAAGGTAGACTGTTGGAAGGACTTCCTGACTTAACAAATGGTGGCTGCCATCCCCAAGGAGGCTGGTGGGGTTGTCTTGCCAACAGATAATCCTGTCGCAGGTGAGAGTAAGGGTGGTAGGAAACTGTGTGAAAGGTGGGGCAATGGATTCCTTAACTTCTAGAGGTCACCCATTGGCCCAGCTAACACCTCATAATGAGTGACTCACTCATTATGGTCCCATACCACAGTTGGGAAAATCAGGAGGCTGAGGAGTGAGTTTACTTTCCACGGAGGCTCTCTCTGGGTTCCATCTCGCAACCCCACCTGGACTCTGAGCTTGATGGGAAAATAGCTTTCCTCCAGGCCTGGTGGCTCCTGCCTTGCGGAGTGGGGGTGAGGCATGGGTCTCTGGCTGTGGGGAGGTGATACTGATGGAGAGTGGAAGGAGTCGGACAGAGTGCCTGGAGATTCTCATTCTTTAAGGTGAGATGGGGGAAGAAAGTGCTCTCAGGGCTCTAAGCTCAGAACGCCTGTCACTCTGTCTGGCGGGGTTGCCATTTAAAAATGCCAAACCATTTGACTCTAGTTCCCTCAAGAGTCTCTTGGAAGGGAAGCGATGCTGAGCATGGGAACTCACAGGCAAACTCACCACCATCTTCTTAATGCCCCGTTGGCGAGTTTCCTTAGGCTTCACATACGTCATCTCCTTTATTGTTCACAGATGCTCTGGGAGGTAAGAGGGTGTCAGTCCCATTTTTTTTTCAGTCCCATTTTATATGTGGGAAAACTGAGGTTCAGTAACTTGTCCAGCATCGTAAGGCCAAAGCAAGGTAAGCCTCAACGACCGTCCCATTTCCTGATTCCTCTCTGCAGGGTTCACCTCTCCATCCCTGCCACAGGGCCCTCCAGCCTCCTTCCCTGGCCCTGCCTGGGGTCATGGCTCCCTGCCCAGGCCCAGCTAACTCTCTCTCCGTCCTTGGTACTGCATTTCCTCTCCTGGTTGTGCTCAGATGCACACGGGCTGGGGGAGGAGTGTCAAAATGTCCTCTGGTGGAGCCTGACCCCATCTCACTGTCAGCCCAGCCTCTGCCAGGGACTCTGGGGGGGCTGGCTGTCCCCTGCTTTCCCTTTAGTATTTTCCAGTAGCTTGACTGTGTTGCTTCCATCCAGTGTCCCTCCCTTCATTCTGGAACCTATTTTACCCTGTGTCAGGGCTGAGGACTAAAGCCTGTGGAGTGCCTCTGTGTAGCACCCCAGTGCAGGGTGCTGTCCTTCCAGCTGTTGACCCCACAACAACCCTGCAAGGTGAAGACTGAGTCCATGTTACAGAGGGGGAAACCCAGACTCAGGGAGCACAAGTAACTTCTCCTAGGTCACCCAGAGGGTTAGAGGCCTTGCTGGGATGGGGTTAAGTCCGTGTTACCCCCAAATTCTGACTTTGAAGTTCAATCTGTCTCACTCCTCCTGTCAGGCTGTCCCCAGGAGACAGGCCACGCGAGGGGGCGGGACAGACAGTGCAGGGCGCAGCCGGAATCCGCAGAGTGTACCTTCGGGGGAGCTTTCCCCATTGGAAATCTGTCCCCCTCGCGGCCACGGGTGATGTATGGCTGGGGCCGATGAGAAACGTGCGGCGGCACGGAGCCTGGCGGCGCGGCGGCCGGGCCCTGACACGGGCCAGGTAATTGATCTGGAGGTGCCAATTTGCAGCAACTAAATATTTGGCTTCTGCCTCTGCCCGCTCCGCACTCTGCTCAAACAAACTTCAATTAAAAGCGAAATGCGAGGGGGCGGGAGGGGACGGTGCACCGGGTCCCCGCGGCCAGATCGATGGCGCGGAGCATCGCGACGGAGGCGGGAAGCGGGGGCGGGGGGGAAGGGGGGGCGCAGACTCTCTCTTGCGGATCACCGAGCACCCAGCACAGTGCACAGTGGGGGGTGGGGTACCCATGGAGGCGGGGCTTCGGGCTGGAGCGGTGGCTGAACCTGAGATCGGCAGAGTGGAGGGCACCCACCACCCACTATATGGCCTGTGGGGGGCACAAACAGGGCACGCCCAACACCCTTACTCTGGACTGCCAAGCATGTGTACTCTGGCTGGGAGCCAGGGGAAGGAGGAGCCCTTGCCCATGGCACCCACCCCAAGAACTTTGACGATGGCCTTGCCGGTCAGCAGCACCCACTGAGCGGCTTTCCTAAGCACCGCAGGGTGCTTGGGGCATTGGGCGCCGAGGTCCTTCTCCTCTCCCTCCTCAGCCCATCTGTTGGGTCGGTGACTCTATCCCAGGCCCCACCCCCAAAGGGCGCTTATGGAGAGGGTTTGGGATGGGGGGGTAGTAAGATTCTGAGAACTGGGGAGAAGTCCTGGGGACATGGCTGCAGCCTAGAGCTGGGGAATGCATCATTGGGTCACAGTTGCCTCTTTTTGCCTTTCAAAACAAAGAGAGCGACAGTAGTCATTCAGTGGTTGGAGTTAGTCCATAGAGAAGTTTCTGTCCCTTGAGGATCTTCCAGTACTTCGTGGGAGAGACCCCAGGGCTGGGAAGGGGAGCTGACCATTGGTGCGGGGAAGCTGGGGCATCTCAGGGTCTGCTGATGGGCAGCCTGGGGGGTAGTTAAGACAATTATAGGAGAGATGTGATGAGGGATGGAGTGGGGATAGGGGTGGCAAAGAGGCATCCAGGTCTACTGGTATGGGTAGATGCAGACAGAAAGTGGAGGGGAGTTAGGGTCCTTTCATCTAAGTGAAAGTTTCCTGAGGGCCAGAGGAAGAAAGTAAGGCTGAGGGGCTGGGAAGGTAAATGAGCAGGCTATCGTCCCCTGCCACATTTCTGTGCCTTACCTTCTGGGGTAGAAGGTTGCTTTTAAAATTACCCTTTCACCAAGTGAGGCAGCTGAGCTGCAGGCTGAGGCCCCTTTCATCCTCTCTTCCCCTTTAAACCCTCTCTCCCTGCCCCCCGCAAGGAACTTCTTGGTCCAAGGCTGGGTGTGGAAACACAGGTCCTGGCCATGTAGACCAAGGCTTCTAGGGCTCTGCTGGACCAAGGAGGCCTGGGTGCCATCCTCATTCCCAAACACAGAGCTCTGGGGAAAATTGGTCTCACCATCCTAGCTTGTCACCCTTCTACTCCAAGCAGTTGTCTCTCCCCTCAGAACTTTCCTCATCAGCCATCAGTTCTCTCTTTGTGGCTTTGGGCACCACTCCATCATATCACAGGGGAGCTGGGTCCAGAAGCCTCCCCAACCACTGCTGCTGTCCTACCCAGGCCCTCCAAGGAGCTGCCGCATTCCCTGCCCCAAGCCCCTTCCCAGCCCGTGAGCTGGACACCTGCTCCCTCACATTCTCTCCCTCCCTCCTGCCCTCTCCGTGGGCGCTGAGCTATGGAGCAGAATGATTTCCTGTAATTGGCCAGCAATCCGGCTGCCTGACTTGTTCTATCGACATGCTGGTTAGCTGGAAATTGCATTGGAATCTGAACGATGGGGAGGAGAGGAGAGGGGAGGGAAGGGAAGAGGATGAGAGGGTGAGGAGCAAAAAGAGAGAAGGTTCTTTGGGTCCCAGCTGGGTACAGACTCAGCTCTGTGGGTGGGAGAGAGGAGCCAACAGCCACCTCTCCTTTTTCTGGAAAGGAGCCGAAAACAAGCCACAGGACCTCACCATTTCCTTCATTCTGCTCATCTTTCATCATCTCCGGGGGGGGGGCTCCCCTGCCTATCCCTATGAGCCCCCATGGCCTCAGGTCATTCATTACTGCCACCACGTTCCCTCTCCTGCTCCTAGGACTGGTTCCTCCTGACCTAAAGTGCCTTAGCAAGAACTAGGGGTTCTGGGCAGACATGGCTAACCCTTTCATCCAACTTCTAGCCACGGAGTGTCCCAGACCTTTCCCTGTCCCTCTCTCCACCCTTCCCAAGGAAGGAGAGCATCAGAACATTGGAAGAAGAGTTCAGTTAACTCCTAAAGAGCCAAGGTGTAATTAACCGGGTCAGTGCAGACAGTGCGGGGAGCAGTGTACTGGGATTCCAGAAGTTTGGCCATTCTCCTGCTCTGTGGGTCGACCTCTGAACCTCGTGAAATTCTAGCTCCGCCTCCTTCATTCCTTCACAGTTGGGAGATTTCAAGGAGATAATAGCAGAAACTGTTTTGTAAACTGTAAAGCTCTGCGAATGACCCTAGGGTTAGCTGGGCTGGAGATGAGGTCTGCCTGAACCCTTCAACCCCTGCCTTGAGAAAGGTGCCTCTACTACCCTCGCTGGTGTCGTCATTGCTCCACGCCAGGGTGGTAAGGTCCCAAGACCAGAGAATGAAGCGCAGGGCCCCACTGCAAGCCTGGAGGGTAGGAGTCCGGAGTTCTGTGCCTTCTGCCCTAGCGAGGGGTGGGATGGGGACACAACCGTATGCCCAGAGGCACCAGGACTGCCCGGGTCGAAGTTCCAGCAGAGGGCTTGGGCGAGCAACACAACTTTTTAAGAGCACCCAGGGCCAGGCGGAGGCTGCCACTGGGCTCGCTGTCCTTCCACAGCTGTCCACTCTGGGATCAGAGGCCGACAGCGGCCCGGAGGGAGGCGGCAAGGCCACCAGGAGTTAGTAACGTGTCAGCAAACCCTGCCGCCAGGCCCTACCCCAACCCAGGCGGCTGCTGCCACCTGCTGGCCAGAGGGGAGGCCGCCCGCTCGTGCGCGAGGCTGGGGGTCCCAGTGGCCTCCCACTTCTCCCAGGGCTTCAGGGCACCCCTCAGAGAAGCAGGCCTTTCTCAAAGGCCACCTCGGGTCACCAGGACTGGGAAATGGAGGGGGCGAGGACCGAGGCTTGAGGAAGGGGAAGTGGGAGCTGGAGCAGGACCAGGGGGTGGGGAGGACAGGATCCCGTTTACCCCACACTTGCAGGCTGGCCAGGCTCTGACGTTCTTGCAACAAACTCAGCGGACTGAGTCAGGGAAGAAAATGATTCTTTAGAACTTTATAGTTTGCACCGTCATCATTTATTAGGTCCTTTGATGTAAGAATCAAGATGCCTCCCGGAGAGAAGAAACTGGAGCCAGAGGCCAGATAAGCAGGAAACAAGGCCAGGTAGAAATCCCAGGTCTGCTCCTCCCAGAGGTAGCTCAGGGGTACAGTGCGCAGGGTTCTGAAGGCCCCGTGTTTCTGGGCCTGGAGTCAGAATCAATAGGGAGTCACACATCTAGCAGTGCCCAGTACTCCTGGGCACTCATGAAAAGTTTTTTCTCAATGGTTGGGCACTGTGAGTGCTCCATACCTTTCCTGTTTGCTCCTCCTGCCAGATCCCACCAAACACAGGAAGCAGCTGCCTTCTGCCTTCTGCCTCCTGCCCTGGCCCCTACCCCAAAGCTTACTACCTCCTGGCCTAGCCTTTGCCCCTGTGAGTTTGCAGTGAGTTAATGAGCTGGTCTCCAGGGAATGAAACAGCGCTGGGAAAGGGGGCACTAAATATGGCCACCCCAGCATTCACATTTGTCACCCTCATTTCTGGCCTTAATAGGCTGCTGGCCGCAGGATCAGCACATCAGCAGGTCTGCCAGACCTGGCAAGGGAAAGATGATGTCCACACTGATCTAATTGGTTGGGAAAGGAAGATGGAGTAAGTAGGTGCGATGCTGCCCCCACACCTCCAACCACCTCTCACAAGGGTGTGTGTACCTGGGCTTAGCTGGAATCCGCCTAGGGCCTCAAGAGAAGTCAGAGGGCTACTACTGACCTTCTGGGTCCCAGACTTCAGTGTGGGAGGAAGCCAAGTGTAACCCAAATGGTATATGCCAAGTCTGAGAAACTCCATCGGTCCATGTGCTAGGGAAACAATGGCAGTACAGGACATTTCAAATCAACACACTTTATTAAGCACCAATACAAGGCAGGCTGTGACCAGCCAACATGGAGATGAATGACAGTCCCTGCCCTCAAAGGACTTAGAGTCTAAATAGGGAAAACCAACCAACCTCGGGCTGATTACTGTGGATACAAGTAAAGCATGGAGGTGGTGGCATCCCAGAGCACCTAACCCAGCCTGGGGCTTCAGACAGTGACTGAGCTGGGAGTCAGTCAGTTATAGAGGGGGGAAAAAAAAGGATATTAGGTCGGGGAACAACACCGTGAAGGCACAGAGGCGAGAAACAGGCCGGTGCACGTGCACTACCAAGAGTTCAGGGCTAGGGGTACATGGAATGGAAGGTAGAGTGGTGGGAGGTGGGCCATGGTGAGCAGGGCGAGAGGAGTACTGGAGAAATGCCAACGTGGGACAGCAAGTCATCCCAGGGCAGGCCCGGCCTCAGCCAGCTACTGCATTACCCATGGGTACGAAATCATTTGCCATGGTCCATGAAGGAGGTTTTGGCCATGATGGGGCATGTACTCAAAGAGGGTCCAAGCCCAGGGAACCTCCCAGCTTTAGACACTGGTGAGGGTCACAGAACACTGTTCCTCACCTCCACTCACAGGAAATGTGTAACAGTCTCCTCCTGCTGCTTACACAGCCCATCACAGACATGGTCCTATAGGTAGTTCCAGAGGAAGGGGCCCTGAGGGTAGTGGGAGGGAGTATCTACTGACAGAGGACTATTTTTCTGCCTCAGGATGCACCCCAAAGAAGGGTCGGCCCAGTGCAGGGCTCTAGCCCAGAGTGAGAGAGAGGGAGTGACAGAGAGAGACACGAGGGGCTTGGGAGGAAACAGAATGTGTTCATTACCAAGCTTCAGCCTCTGAGGAGATAGAGGCCTGGGGCTTCCTGCCTTGGAGTGCCCACTAGGGGGAAGGCAGGAGGTAGCGGGTGAGCAGGTAGAAGAGGCTGGCAATGCCAGCCAGACCAGTGAGGACCCCGAGCCTCAGCGGGAGGTACTCCAGGGAGCGCTCCAGCTCAGAGTGCAGGAGGATGACTTGACGTTTGGTGATGCTCCACTCCCCCGAGTTGTCTAGGACGTGGCGGGCCATGCGGGCCTTGTCCTTCAAGGGCAGCTGGGCGTTAATTCGAGCCTCTGCGTCCTCACGGTTCAGGTTGTTCCGCCGCATCAGCCGTGTCAGCTGTGTGTCTCGGTCACTAAGGAAAGAGCGAAGGGTTGCTCAGGCACTGTAGGACCCCGCCTCCCTCCCACCAGCAAGTTATAGGGTGCGTGGCCCTTTCCTTTGAATCTATTTAGGGTCCCACAGTGAGAGAGGTGGCCTGGAAGCCCACTGGCTCCGCCCTCCTCACCCCACTCTATGAAGACCCTGGTGGCAAGATGGGCTACCTAGATCAACAAGGGGGAAAGACTTCATGAGTTTCTTTCTGCCATCCAGGGTCTCTCTGTTTTGCCACTAGGCTGAGAGGGAAAGATATGATCACCCAAAATCAGCTACATCCTGGATCCCTAGGTGGGTGACCTTTACTGAAAAGTCCTGTGCCTTCAAAGCGAAATGCTTCCTGCACTTCTCCTGAGGGCCTGAGTCTGCTGCATCAAAAATAGCTTCCTGGGCCACCTCAAAGACCCCTCTTTGCCACCGCGCCCCCACCCAGGCACATTTAGAGCAAAAGAACCATGCTGGGATGGTGGCTATAGTGTTTGATGCCATCATATGAGCAAGGGACTTGAGAATCGGATCCCTTCAGCCCTCGAGGCACTGCAGATTACACCAAACAACCCCTCTCCTCCCAACTCCAAAGAGAATTTAAAGGATACCTCTTTGACCTACTCTGATATTACCACTTAGGTCCTTCTTTGGGAAATCCTATCCTGCAGCTACTCACGAATTGCCCAGCTGTCCTTTGGAGTGAGGCCACCTCTAATACCCCCCTAGCTCCATGACTGCCTAAGCCCCTCAATGGGAACAAGGGAAAAGGGCTGCAGCAGCTGCTCTCTGACGCCTGGAGCCTCTCCACTTTGCTACCAGGCCTGAGGTTTCCCAGTTATGAGATGGGGTAATTCGATCACTACCATTTGGTCCTCTCTGAGGTGTGCCCTGGACTGGAGGGCCTCCTGGGATGTGAAGACAGATCTCCCAAGGACAGACATAACCTGAATGCTAGCCAGTCAGTTCCAATGCCATTCAGCAAATGCTGCAGAAAATAATGGCTGGATGACTAAGGGAGACCTGATAGAAGGTATCGCATTAGTAATAGCCTTGAAAAGTAAATAGGACTTCTGATTTTGTCATGGGAACAACATACTGTACTGTTGAGGTCATCGGCCAATCCCTCCCTACCTGGCTGAGAACAAGAACTATATTCAATTTCAGGCTTCTCACAAGTCTGGGGTTGGAAAATTGGAGTGAGGGAATGGAGATGGCCAGGGCCATCTGAGTGCACATCCTTCTGAAGGTGTGGCCTATGCCAGAGGACCTTCCGGAATGTGAAGGCAGAACTCTCTGCCAGTCCATCCTAGGGCTCAGAAATAGTCTCATGTGGTTAAAGATAGATGCTCTTTGTGACCATGGGGTTTCTACCCAACACTTACTTCACAACTGGCACTTCCCTCAAAAATATGAATTACCATGTTCTGGTATAGGCGCGCTTTGGTACAGGCCCCATATCATTTCAAATGCACGAGGAGTAGTGTGACAGGTAAAGGAATCCATGAGGAAATCCTTATTTTTGTAAAGTGTAGATTCCATTTATAAAAAGCAAATCATCACTCATTCACACTTCTAGCATCTGAGTCATGCACACACACCCACCCCAGACCCCCATGTGCTGAAAGTGGTGCATGAACAGCACCTAGAATTCTGGGAAAGGGTCCTCTGGCTGGTGACTGGGGCTGGAGGTGCTCTCGAAGAACTGGCAGAACAGACAAAGCCCCACTTATGTACGAGGGGCCATCGCTATCTCTGCTCTGAGCAAACAGACCAACCTCAAAGGAAAGTACAGGAAGAGGAAGGTGGCAAGGGAAGGTGTGGCGTTACCCGGTACCTGTAGATGCAACCAGGTCGTCTTCTGTTTTCTCACCTACACTCAAGATAAACCCCCACTTTTTTTTTTTTGACCCCTCAGTAGAAAGTTCCAATTGTATTAAGACTCCAAGGCAAAGAGAACTCCAAGTCTTCATGGAGTCTGCTTGGCCTCAGTTGATAGTCTTTCACAAACAGGTAACAAAGAACCTAGAGAGGTTGTAGGTTTATACGGGGAGACATGGGCCCATGCTATACCTATGAGGATGCCTGAGTCCCTACACCAGGCTCAGAGGACTCAGACTGAGTTTTAAATGCCAGCCCACAGTGGGGAGCTGGTGGGGAGAACAAGGAGATGCTTAGGGCACTGAGCACTCCCAGCACCGCCTCCAGTGTGCCCGGAACCTCCCACGCATTAGTCTCTTGAGAACCGCCCTGGGCCCAAAATACCCAGAGCCAAGTGCCCACCTGAGTCTGCTGTGCTTGTGGGCGGCTTCCAGGAAGTGTCTGGGGGGCAGATGCTCATCTATTCTCTCGCCCCACTAGGACTGTGAGTCATTTTCTCTGACAGTTTGATCCTCCCCTGTTTGTGAAACCCAGATTCTGCTTTGCTTCACATCCTGAGGGAGTCTGAGAACAAAGAGCTCCTTCCTTAGCTGGGCTCTGACAGTTCCCTCCCTGCAACTTTTCGTCCCTAGGTGTTGCCAATGGGAGACCCTGGACAAACTCTGTAAACACCCCCGCCCCCACTGAGTTTCTTCTTCTCTAACTCACTAGTATCAACTAATGCCCTAACTACCTCATGTTGAAAGATCAATTAAGTGAAGTAAAAAGAGTGTGGGAGCTGTTTGGGAAGTGGAGAAGTGCCGGAGGAGGGAAGAGAGAGCCAGTGAGTACCCACATGGTAGCCTAGAGCAGGGCCTGGCCTCTGGCCCTAGTGCCTCCAACAGCCAGCAGGGGGAGCCCTCCTCAAGCACGAGAGAAGCCTGGGGGCCCACCCCCTTACACCTACCTGGGGGCATATCTGGGCTAAGCAGAGGTAGGTTTCTATAGGCTCTGGGCACTGCTGCCCCACTCCCGTGCCTCCTAGCCACCGTATGGGGAAAGGGTACAGTGATGTGGGCCATTCCTCAGGTATGTGTCTGACTCCATGTGTCCTCCTTTCCAGCTTTGGTCAGGCCAGGCCCCACCCCACACTCACCAGTATACCACCACTGTGTGCTTCATGTACTTGAGCAGTTTCTTGGTCTCGAACAGCAGGGGGATATCCAGAATCACATAGCGGTATCCTGGGGAAAAGCCGGGAAAGCCACAAGGTCAATTCTACAAGCACATGCCCAGGGTGAACTATGTGTTGGGCCAGGGGACAGAGTTGAAGCCGCTGACTCCTACCACTGAGAACTCCTCAGCAGAGAGGAAGACCTTCCAAGGACAGGCATAAGCTGAACACTAGCCAGTTCCAATGCCATTCGGAACAGGACGCTGCAGAAATAGTCATTTTTGAATAAATGAGCAGGTAAGATTTTGTAGAAGGGATGGCATTTGGATTGGCCTTGCAAAGCAGGTAGTACTTCTGATAACTTGAAAATGAGTGGGTGGAAGTGAGGGTTGCATGAATGTGGAACAGCAAAACACAAGGAGCACTGAAGTCCTCCTGCTCTGGTTTAAGTGGAGGCCTTGAGCAGTGTGAGGTGAAAAACAAGATGGTCAGGGCAAGCACAAAGCCTTCAGTTCCCCCTGACCTTGAACCCAAAAGAGTTATTTCTGAGTAGGGAAACGAAACAGCCAGAATTGTGGAAGACTGGGAAGAGTTTCCAGGGTAACTGGGCTCTTACTGTCCTACTTCACCCACCTTTGTTTTAAAACAAACAAACAAACTCTCGCCCAAGAGCCAGGGCCAAGCCTAGCTCCCTGTTAGGCGGAGTCTTGCATAACTATCTCACCAGCTCTCCATGAGACTTATATGGGGGCGGCAACAGCAGCCCCAACAGGAAAGAGGCTGCTCCTCAGGATCAGAGGCAGACCTCTATCCTGAAACTGCAGGGACAGTCTGGAGAGGCTGGGGTGTTTATGACTGATACTAAATAACTAAATAACGTAGGCTGGACCTTCCACTACAAGCCAAGGCCAGCCCAGAGTGGCACCCTCACCCACTGCGAGCTAGCACATCCCCGGGCTGCCTGTCCAGAAACACTGTGGGTTCCACACTCCAAGTTCTCTCTATGCCAGTGACCCCTGTATAGGTACAATGAAGCTAGCAGGGGTCCAGGAGCAGCGAGGAGAAGGGATGGGCACTGCTTCTGCCCAGAGACTTCTGTCTGGCTTATATGGCATCCCACAGCAAACGCTTCCAGACACACATCGTACCAATTCCAAGGGTGTCATGGGGAAACTGGTGTTCCAAGTGATGCAGGGAACAAGCGGCTGAGTTTCCCATTCCCGAAGATCTGCTGCTCAGGGAGCCTTCGGTTGAATGAGGGGTTAAGAAATTGGGTTCTGACGACATGCCTGGGTTTGTAGTCCCCCACTTGCCTACCATGTGACTTTGGGCGCCTTAATAAATCTCATCTGTGTGAACGAGTGAAGACTACCTATTTCACAGGGAGACGGGGAGGACTAAATGAGCGAAGTTAAGCAGGCGCCCCCTCACCCAGACCCTCACCAAGTGCTCCATAAATGACGCTTATTATTATTATTACTGTTCCCTGAGGAGGGAGGCAGGCATTGGTGGCTCCTCCACTCCCCTCCCAACTCGGAACAGGAGCCAAGACCAGATCCTCTCTGGGCCCCTTATCGCTTTTTTCCTGCTCCGCTCCCATCCTTTCTTCTCCGCTCACTGTCCTTTCTCCTGAGCCCCTCTCGGGAGCTTGTGGCCAGCCCTTCGGTTCACCAGCAAAGGGCTATTCAGCTGTCACATCCCTCCTGCTTGATAAGCTCTGCAAACTATCCTGACTCTATTAAGACATCCGTCTGCCTACACAGAGACCTCCCCAACAGCTGGTGATCTTATCTGACGTTTGATTATACCAACTCTGACAGTTGTATTTGTTATAGTCATCAGGGGAAAACTGGGACCGTGGAAGCCACAGCTGTTGTCCTCATTTTTCACCTTATCGAGCTGAAAAGAGCTTTTTGGCTTTTATTTAAGTGGTGGTGGTTGGGGAGAGGGGAGACTGGGTGGATGACACCGCGGGAGAACTTTGGAGCGAGTGACATTATCCAATGCTTAATTTCAGAAGGGGAAAGCTAATGTTGCCTCAAAGCCCCACAGATGTACTTGCAACTGGCCTGGGAGCAAATGCAAAAGGGCAGAAATGAAAGGCAGAAGGCTTTGCTCCTGAATGGGGGGAGCAGGAGGGGGGGTCCTGGCAGAGACACAAGAGTCAGGACAAAGGCAGAAAAAGTCCAGGGATATTCCTTGAGGGAGGAGGAAGAGAGGGAGGCCTGTGGCAAGGTACTGAGATCCAAAGCAAAAGCTGGTCCAGCAAGGACACATGGAGCCAGCTCCCCACCAGGACCAGAGCTGGGGGGAGGGGAAGGGGTTAACATCATGGATGTCTGTCAAGTCATCCCTTTCCTTCTGAAGGAAGGTACTGGCCAGAGCGGGATGGGGGTGGGGAGAGGTTCCCCCTTTGTACATGAGAACTTGACACCTCAGAGAATATGGAGTTTGGTCATGATCACAAGTGCAAAAGCCAGAAGAAAACCTAGAATGCTCCCCCATACCCTCCAGGAAGCAAAGTCGCAGCATCGGGACCGACAGTGGGGAGACAAGCAGCCAGGCCTTCAGCTCTGAGGCCCAGGCTGGAGGCCACATATGCCAAAGGCTGCAGGGGCCCTAGGCCAGCCTCTCGTCTGATCCCAAGCCTCTGTTCTCTGCTCTCCCACTTCTCCTGGTGACTGACCCCCATTGTGGACTGTAAGTATTAGGTCACTCCTGTCTAACACTGTCCTGAAGAACACGGCTTGAACTGTGGCCTATGGCTTGGGAAAGGTGGCTGTCAGCTGCAGCAGAAGGTTCTGGCCAACTGACTAGAGACCTCAGCTTTCCAAATACTCTCCCTTCTTTCAGTCCTGGCATAGCACCTGGCTGTCCCTGCACAAGCCAGGTTAACTCTCTCCACTGAGCCCTAGCCCCGAAGGATTATCCTCCACTTAGAACCCTTCTGTCACCTGCCCTGGCCATCCTTGACCCTCCACAACTTCCTGTCTGCAAACTTACTTTCCCAGGCTGCTTGGCCAGCACCAAATCTGACTCCAAACGTGTCATTTCTATTTGTGCAGTGGACAGTTACTGACATGGACTCTTAGTACCCCCTGACAGCTCTGCAAGGTTGGCATTATCATCCTCACTATGCAGCTGAGGAAGCAGGTGGAGGGGTTGGCTCACTTGACAGTGTCATACAGCTAGAAACTGTGAGGGCCAGGACTTAAACTTAGGTCTTATGACCCCATTATTCATCAGCTATTATTACTCCCATCCCTACTAGCAAAATCAACTTACTTCCTGGGGATCATGGCTCAAAAGCCTCAAGTATCTCTTCTCATTAAACTGTCAATCTCCTTAAGAGTTGAGGGACATGTGCTTCTCTCCTCTGGGGCTGGTACAGGGCTCTGCATGGGGGAGGGGTTGCCAATAAACAGTGTGAACTCAACAGCCTGGGTATCCAGCTTCCCGCCACCCTGGCCCCTGCAGTAAAGGCCCCTGGCCCTATAAGAGGGCTTTGCCCACCCCTGCTCCCCGGGCCCTGGGCCTCACCCCGGAGGAAGTACTTGAAAGTCTCCTTCATCATTTCCTTGCGGATCTCAGGGTGGGTGATGGTGTTGAGCAGATGCCGCCGATCAGGCTGATTAAAGATCAGGTCTCCCAGCACTTTGCGATTGATGTCGCCATTCTCTAGCAAGACCTCAGTGCCAAAGGCCTCCACGATGCGCCGGTGGGCAGGGTATCCTGGCTGGACGACTGTGGCATGAGGAAGAGACTGGGTTACTCTATGGGGCCTCCAGACCAACTAGACGACTCCAAGTGACTAGAAGCAAAATGTTGGGGGAACCTACGGCTGCTTCTTTCAGCTGAAGCACAAATATACGAGGGGAAGGTAGGCAGTTAAGGAAGAGAGCAGAGTGCACCAAATCCCTTGTGTTGGTCATGGGGTGAGATGAGGGAAAGGGGAGACTTCAAATGAGAGGAAGGAGTAAAGAGGGGGAGGAGAGGACAAGCATGGGGCACAGCGCAGGACATCAGACAGGACTAACAGGAAAGCCTTCCCCCTCCTCTGAGGCCTTGAAAGGCCATATCAAAAGATGGCGTGGCATGACGGAAGAAAGGAAGCCCAGGAGAGCTGCCCTGTACAATCCCACAGCCCACACCCCCAACGCACCGTGCCGGGCAATGACGTCGACATCGATCACTGCGCACCCCAGCTGCTGGAACACCTGGATCACTGAGCTCTTGCCGGAGGCGATCCCTCCTGTCAGACCCACCAGGAACATCTTCCCAGGAGAAGGGCAGGTGGTATGACCAGACCCAGAAGTCGAATGAACCCCGGAGCAGGTGTGTCTCAGCGGACTGCGATGGGACACCACAGGAATGCCGGTGGAACCTGCGTGTCGGAGGAGAGCAGGCCTGATCAGTGCTGGGAGGCAGATGCAGCCTGGCCCAGCCAGCTGAGTCCTGGCCTGGGGAGTTCTAGGTCTATCCTGAAACAGAAAATTCTTTCAGGAAAGGCCTCCAGTATTCTTTCAAAAACACCATAAAGAAGGCAAACGAATACAGTCTAAATTTAGCCGAGCGCTGAGCAGGCAGAAGGTGGTCAGGTGTTGGTAAGCAAAGAGTGCCTTCTGGAGGTGGCAGTCCCTGAAGCTGGCACACTTCCAGGAGGAAGGGGACACCTGTCCCTCTGTGGTTAGCCGTCCAGATGCCCACAGAACCACCCCCCACCCACTGTCTCCACTCTCTAGTCCGGAACATGAGGCTCATGGGAAGCAATGGTCTGCCTGCCTCACCCCGACACCAGCCCAAGGACTGCCCAGGTGGCTATTCTAGACTGAGGCAAGTAATCCCTCCTCCTCAACCAAGTGGCTCAAACAGGAACCTCAGTGGCAAGCTGTGGCTCAATGGCCACTAAGTTGAGGTGTAGAGAAGTATGGATCTTGCCAAGAATGAGGAACCTTACAAGCTTGCGGGGGAGGTGACTTTGAGCTTGGTGTTGATTTGTGGCTCAGACTGGGCAGCAGCAGAACAGCACAGACCTCTTCAAGTCTAGTTCCCTACACGCTGTGCAACCCCGGGCAAGTCACTTGCCTCTCTGAACCCTGGTTTTCTCATCCATAAACTGGGAACGACAGAACACGCCTCGTAGGGCTGGTACGCAGACTGAAGGAGAAAATGCACATAAAGCCCTTGGTGCACTGAAACGTGGTAAAGGGCCCGAAAAGGAAGTGAGGATGGAGATGTGGGGCGGACAGTAGGGATAAGAGTTGGATTACAAGGCACAGGAAGGAAAAACCACCTTCATGAAGTTACACCCCCGCTGTTCCTGCCACCTCAGACTATCTCACAATAGTTTTCAAGTCATGTTGCAATATCTGGAGTAAAGAGTTAACTTTGTTCCCAGACTGGAGAAAATTAAGTCAAAGGCCAGATCTCTCCATCCTTCCTTCAGCGTCAAATCACATCTCCAGGACCTTGAAATCTTGTATCAAGGGACTTGTTGTTAAACAGCAGATGTACTATCCCAATTACACTTTGCTTGAACCTATACTGAAGAGTTTGCTCCCCTGGGGACACACCAAATGACGGGGAGGCAGGTGCTCGGATGTGGGCTGAGGAGATGGGTGGCTCAGAGCAGCAAGGGGACCAACGCAGAAGTTTCAATTTGCCCAGGCTCATTCTCACCCATGGAAGCTAGGGGTAGAGAGAGGAAACTCGCCACCAGCGTTGCCATCCAAATGGAGAGACCTAACTAAATTATTAAACTATTTACAAAGCACTTCTCCTCCATCCCTCTGACACTGGAGTCATCCCCAGGTGGTCTCCCCGTAGCTTACAAAAAGAGGAGTTTAAGGAGAGAGTTCAGCTGTCAGAAAAAATTGTCCACTCAACTGATGTTTGAAATATAAACTCCGGCAATAGCATTTCTATCCCAACTTTGTCCTTTGTCCCTGAAGCAATGAATCTGCTTCTCTCTGCCGAAGACTCATCTGGAATGATGGGAGTAGGACTGGAGAATAGGCCACAGCCAAGTGAAGAGCAAGGGCTTGTTTCCCACAGAGCCCGGACCTACCCACGTTAAAAGCAAGCCATCGTCACCTGTCACCCAACTTGGCCAGAGTTGGCTGAAAGGGCCTCGAAGGTCATGTAGCTAAGATGATCTCATTCCCTGCCCACCCACAGGGCCTCCTGAGACCTACTGGAGATAGAGGTGCTGGGGCAGTTCAGCTGTGTAACAGGGCTCAGAATCAACAATAACTCTGCTTACAGTGGCAGAGAGGGATTCAGAGAGAGGGACTTGCCCAGGGCCACAGCTATTGGTGGAGCCTGGATGGAATACAAGGCTCCTAACTCTGAGTCTACACCCCTGGCTCATCAGGTAATGAAAATGAATTTACCTTTGGGCGAAGACAAAGGACAACAAACCTGCCTGCAGGCAAATCAATTCAGAGCTAAAGAAAAATGATTTTTCGATGCTCATATTGGCTTTTTCCCTTGGCAGAATCAGGGTGGGGTCTTATAGATAGCAACCAGGGGACGGATGTAAATTCCAGGCTCAGTTCTGTCCCAGGCTCCCAGGGTAACCTAATGAATATCTTTCCTTCTCTGTGCCTTGGATGACCATCTGCGGAAAAAAACCAACAGCTGCTTGGCCACCATCAAGAAGGCCAAGGGGATGGAGGAGCACAGGTCCAGGGAGGCCCCAGGCCCCCAGCTTAAAGGGGATAGACAAATAACAGCTGCTCCTATGCAGCAAGCCCCTCCATAACTCATTCCTTTACTAACCGCTGACTGAGCTCCTCTGGGCTTCGCAGCATGATTCTGCAGACTTTTTGGGCAACCAAAGGAAAACAGGTCTTGCCCTTCAGAAAAACTAGAGACAGACAATGACAAATGAAACCTGCTGATGGGTGTGTGAGTAGTCACATGGTACTCACCCTGGGCGTGTGTGCATGTGTACATATGTGTACCCACTCACAGGTCTGTCTGCTCACAAATATACCCAGGGAGGGAGGCGCAGCAAGCAAGAGGCCACTGTCCCCCTCAGAGCTTAGCAAGAAGGAAACAAAGTTCCAAGCTGCCTCTAAGTTCCACCCAAACCTGTCCCACAGTTCCTCCCTAGACACCTATGGAGAAGTGACCACCTTTGATAACCTGTGTTCACGACCTTCTTCCTGCTATGGCTCAAAAATCATCATTCTCCAAAACCAGCTCCAGTCTCCCCTCATTCCACTGCCATTTATGCAGAGGCAGTGGGAACCTCACAGCAACTCTTAAATCTGGATCTGATCCGAATTCCCCACTAAACTTCAGGAAAGGCACAGAAACCGAGGCTCCACCCCAGGGCACTGAAACTGAATCTAGAATGGGACTTAGCGTAGCGTCCCAGGTAGCCAGGCACCAGTACCACTGCTACCAGGGAAGGTCGTAGGCTGGGAGCAGCGAGGCCTGGGTCCCAGTCTCTGAACTCTGCCACAAGATAACCTATGTGACCGCAGGGAGCCTTCTCACCAGCCTGGCCCAGGATGGTGAGTTTGGGGTAAGCTGAGCCTCAAATGCCTGCCCGTCTCTGAGCCTTGGTCTCCACACCTGTGAACGAGGGGGCTGGATTTCCAGTGCTACCACCAACATCAGATCCCTGGGGAGGCTCTGAGTCACACTGGTGCTTTCTTCCTCTGAAAATGCTCTTCCCAGAGCAGTGAGCCAGTAAATGCTCACCGGGGTAATCAAAGAGTGACATGACCTTCGGTGGCCTGGGAATCTTTCTGCTCGACACCCAGAGCTGTTTGGACCCGGCCTGGCTGAAAGTGGAAGGACAACACTGAGTCCCACAGTAACAGAGAAAAGCTTATGCCCAGTGTAAGAGGAATGAAAGCTGGACCGAGGAAGTAATCCCAGGCCTGGAATTCATCAGCCAAGGTGGGCCTCCAATCCCGGGGGAGCCACATCCAATCTTTTCCCTCGTTCTCCGTGTCCGTGGAGGCAGCAGAGTATATAAAAAAAGAGGTAATGATTAGTCAGAGCGGTGGTGTCTGCAGCCTATGAAGTGAGGACCCAGTCCTACCGTGCTCCATACATGGTGGGCCCTCTCACTGCACCTCTCCAAACCGCCTTTCAGTTTTTACCTCTGGGGCCTCAATAGCCCGGAGACAAAGAAAATCTTTTCAGGGAAGAAATCTCAGAATCTCCTCTGGCAGTGTTTCTGAGGGAAAAATGAGAGTGAGCTACGAGAGCCTCCAGACAAAAAGCCCCACTGCCCCAGGCTGTCTGTGAAGTTCTAGCTCCACTAGGCCCTCCCTGCTAACCTAAATCATTGGCACCCTGTGCCCGGACCCCTGCAATAGCCTTGTAACCTGACACTCGCCTGCTGAAAACCAGCCCATTCTCAACCCCTCAGTCACTCCTGTCCAAGCCTTGCTCACCACACATCTGCCTTCTAACCCTGAACATGCAGGCTCCTTCCTTCCTGAGAGCCTCCATGTATGCTATCCCCTCAGGCCACCACACTCACCATCTGGCTAACTTCTCATTTATTCCACATTCATTCCTTCAACTGGTCAGGCACCAGGCACTGTTCAAAACAAGAGTGCCTGTCCACCTGAAGCCTACAATCTACCGAAGGAGGGGGGCTGTGGGTAGGGATGTTACCGATAAGTTCACATTAAGTGTGGTGGTGCTAAGTGGGGGTGAGTATCAAGAGCCATGAGGGACGTTTTAAAGAAGAAACCAGGTAGGTCTCTGAGTGAGGACCTGAGAGCAGCAATGGAGCAAGTTACAGCTCCTCTCGGAGCAGCCTCTTCTACCCCTCACCTCATATCAGGCCCCCAGCATCTCTGTTTCCTTTCCTTCCCTTTTATCCATCATACTTTGTATTTTTATTTTTGTGATTACTTTCAATGTTAGATAAAATAAGCTCCATGAGTCCAGGAGCCACGTCCAGTTTGCACCCCTTTGTCTCTAGCATCTAGCATAGTGTCCAATGTCTGTCACTTACCAGGTGAGTGATACCGGTCAAATTACTTAACTTTTCTTTAACCCAGTTTCTTTACCTGTAACATGGAGCTTATGGCACCTACTTGGTTGCTGTGCAGAGTAAATCAGTTAATATGTATAAAGTGCTTAGCATAGTGTCTGGTACACACTAAGCATTCAACCAATATTCCCTCTTATTCATGAGAAAGTGTGTAACAACTATTTATAGAATGACTGACCGAATGACTCCATGATCAGGGGAGGGAAGGGAAAATACTTGGGGTCACATCCTTTTTTTTTTTTTTTTTCTTTTGGTTAGTGGCTGGAACCAATCTCCTGGCCTATTCCTTTTTCCATTAGAATATACTGCTTGCTGCTAATAAACCCCTCCTGGGAAAAGAATGGAAAAAACAAAACATCCAATGGGTTAAATGGAATAAGAAACTGATATTTGAATGGAACTCCCTTGAGAGGGCTCAGGACTAAAGTTAGAAGTTGGTCCTATTGCCTTGCATCTCCCAATCAACAACCCAAACCTACTTATGCCAGGGAAGGACCTGGCTCCCTCAATAGCTAGCAGCTTCCTTTCCTCCTCCTTTTGCAGACTCTCACAATTTCATACTGGGTATGCCTGACCAGTCAGGTGCTTCTCCTTTGAATTGCTCTCCAAAGGGGATGTATCCATTTCGTACCAATGATCAATATAATCATTCACAAATACGAGTCATTCCCTGTCTTGGGATCCAATTATTTTCTTGTGGAAGCAGTGGCTGCAAAAATGTATTGCTTTTCAGTTAACTAGTAAGTGCTATTTTTATCCATGGTTTCTCCACTTCTAATCTTTCATTATTGGTGAGAGGTTGCTGTTTAAACCTGAATCCAAGTTCCCTTGTCTGCTAGTTCTATTAAATCACCACCTCCTCCAGGCTGCCAATTACCTGAAGAAAGCCTCAAGAGAAGGTGTTAGTGGGTCAGTCTTCCTTTCCCTTCTCTTTGCGAACACCAAGGGAAGGGAGGAGACAGTTCTCTCGAGCACTCTCCAAGCACAAACCATCACTCCAGGATGCTTATATGGGTGGGCAAGGACTATTGTTTGGACTGGACTACTATGTTAGCATTTATGCAGAAAATGGATCACGGGAATGTCAACTCTCAGGGGCTTTAAAGTCTTAGGGGCCTTGGCTGAGATCTCAGCTCTGTCCCTGGGCAATGTGCCAGCATTGTAGGCTTCTCTTTTCTTGCATATAGAATGGGATTAATAACAACTATTAACATGGGGTTTGTAAGGATTAAAGGAGGCAACATATATCAGGGTCACCTCATCTTCCCCAATGCGGTGTGTGATTTGTCAATCGCTGCATTCTAATTCACTTCCCTAAGGGCTTCTCCAGTCTTTCAGTTGCTCAGGCCAAAAACCTGAGTGTCCTCCTGGCTCCTCTTTCACAATGTTCATCCAATCCACCAGCGCCCCCTGCCAGCTCTGCCCCTCACCTTTACAACCAGGCCAGACACGCCAGGCCTGTTCACCACGGTCGTCTCATTCCTGGATTACTGCAGCAGCCTGAGTGATTTCCTTGCTGCCACCTTTCCGCCTCGACAGTCTGTTCGTAACACAGCAGCTAAGCTAGTGTGACCGTTTAAAAATGCAAGTCCAATCGTGTCACACCTCTGCTCAACACTCTCCAATTGCTCCCATCTCTGAGTACAAACCAAGTCCTTATGGAGTCCTGCAGGGGTTTCATGGCAGATGTGGGTGTTTCCTGCCCCTCGCCCCTTTGATAGTACCCTTCCTGACACACTGGCCACCTTTTTACCCTTTGACCATGCTAAGCACTAACTTGAGTCTGTGGACATGCTATTCCTCCCACATGGAAATCTCTTCCCCCAGAGGGCTGCATGGCTCACTCCCTTCTCTGCCCCATTGTCACTCTATCAGAGACTGTCCTGAACATATAAAATAGCACCTCCATTTCACTATTTCTTGTTCCACTTTTCTTCACAGCACTTACCAATTTATCACCACCCAACCTATTGAATATCTACTTTTATGGTAATCTGCCTCTCTCCCTAGAATCTGGGCATAGCTGCATCCAAGGTGCTTACAATCGGGCCTGAAAATAGAAGGTTCTCAAAAGATATACTTGTTGAATGAATATATAAACCAAGCAGCAAAATGTCCAGCTCATGGGTAAGCAGGAACTCAACATTAACTATTTTAAAACAAGAACATTTTTATTCCAGAAAACCTACTACGAGAATTGCAAAACCTTTCCACATTACTTCCCACTCCCAGTTTCTTGGGCTGACAATATCTTGGGCTCACAGATGAGGAAACTGAAGAAGAGTGCCTAGCAAGGTGACCTTCCCAGCATGCAAGAAAGAGTGTATAAGAGCAGCTACCCTCAATCTGAGGGCTCCCCATGTGTCAGGGACATTCTTGATCCCAACCCGACCAACACAACCCGATAAAGTCTGTTCTTTGACTTATTCCCATTCTAAGGGCGAAGAAAATGGAAGTTGAAAGAAGTTAGGTATTTGCCCACAGTAGTTTCACGTGGTCTTCACACTGAAGAATGAGAAGTCCTGTGTGCGGGAGGCATAAAGATTTTCCAAGGAGCACAAAGTCACAGTTTAAAAAGGAATAAAATTTTAACTCAATTCTCTGGCTTCTTCCTATGAGAACAGATTGGCCATGGAATTTTGCTGTAGGTTCTCCTTTCCCAGGTTCCCTTCACACTCACCCACCTCCTCCCATGTTTCAAAGAAAGGCATAACTACCCACCCATGCCAAATATTACTAAGGTGCACTGTCCCACAGTGCAAAATACTCCACGAGCCACCACAAAGGGGCAATTCAACGTATCAGTATTCATGCTTAGAAAGTGACTGCCTGTAGTTGAGTCTATAACAAATCCTCCTGCTGAGTGCAGTGGTTTCCAAACCTTTGCTTTCAATAAAGTTAAAGGAGGTCCTAGAAGAACCATCACTTGACAGGTTATCAATTACTGATTTCAATGATATATCACTGTGAGTTTGGGGCCTATAAGTCAGGTGTTCATACTGCCACAAAAAAAAAAAATGCCTTGAATTCTTGTGTATTTATTTACACAAACCAACTTTTTAAATATTTACAGCCATTGTGGAAAAAAGTTCTGCTCGTTCTAGCAAATATACATGGATACACACAGAAATTAAAAAGTTCCACTCAGCTTATTAAGAGGAGCACTTCAAATAAAACTTTTCATGTTTTACGATGATCAAAAAAATTAGTAATGTTTTGATCAGTTGTGTATTTTACAATTGTAAAAACTCAATCTAAAAGAAAATGTTTACTATTATGACCACAATGCAACTTTCAAAAATGTTTTAATTTTTTGTAATTATTTTTGTTGCAGAAGATGACAAACCACAGGCTTTCAAGCATAAAACCTATCATATTAGAAAAAAATCTGTGGAGAAAATAAAGTGGAAATGAGTTCAAGAAGGAAAAAGGAACGATGTAAATTCCAACTGCTAAAACCTGATTTGTGTTTTTTTAAAGATGAGAAATCAAATCCATGGTATTTACTCCATTGTCTATTTAAATTCCTGATTACGTTTTATTGTTTAAATGTCAATATTTACGATAAACTAAAAATCATACCTTTTAAAGCTTTCGGAGAAAAATTTTAGCTACTTCAGTGTGAGTGAGCAGTTTTCAAAGCAAAGCTAAGTTCACTGCCTGCCTGCCTTCAGCCAGCATCCCTAACCTTTTCTCCTTAAGGCACAAGGGTCTTATAGAGATATGTGGGACCCTTTAAATATATTATCCAGGACAGACTCAGACTGCTTGCACTAGACAGAAGAGGCTTGTTGGGAATTTAGGGCCCTGCTAAGAAAAAACCACCCCGACTGGCCTGTCCGTTTTCTATTCATCAGCCAGCTCTCTAGTATTTTATCGCTTCCCCAAAGGCCTGTTGGCACCCCCACCAAATCGATCTTATTTATTCGGTAAAATTGGCTCTCCCACTCCATAGTCAAAGTCTTCCATTTCCTCAACTTTAAAATTAGGACTTAATGTCACAGTTCATTCGGGTGATAATTTCCCCCTAATAACGTAGAAAGGAGACAAGCTATGTTCAGAGGCTGCAGTATGCTAATCGGCCCTGCGGCCTGGCCACGAGGACACCTGTAGAACAAAGGAAGCTTTCTGCTGGGATTGCTAACAACCATTTCCCACACCTGTGAAGAGGAAACAGGAAAACAAGAATCTTTAAGTGGCTACGCTACACAAAATAGAATCTTTCATTCCCTACGGCTAAAACCATAGGAACCTAAGGATTAAAGGCTGAGGACTGCCAGCAGGCCTTTCCGGCCAAATACCCTTCCCCTTCTTCACAGTATGCCCATATCAAAGGAAATGGGTAAACAAAGGCTTTAAACAGTAACTCACAGGAACTAAAGGATGACACAGAAATTGAAATTTCCTGAAAACTCAGGGTCTCTCACACTACTCTTGGTCCTTCTCTCAGTCCTCTTTATTGTCTTGTTGTCCCCATCTCTCTCAGGCTCTCTCTGCCTCTGGGGAGACCACACTGTCTGGGGAGTGTTACCTCTTTTCTAATAAAACTTTCCTTTTGACTCTAACTTTGGTGTATGTGTGGAATTCCACACTCTCCGCCCAAGGACCCTCTGCTCTCAAAGCAGGTCTTGGTCTCCCCCAACTTGGGGAAATCTACCCTTTCTTGCATCAGTTAAGAAAGTGAGAAAAGTCTTCATAAACAGACTCAACGCCGAAGGTGCTAATGCCTCCACCTGGGAAGCTGGGGGAAGAAGGGGTCTCCCCGCCCTCTTTACTAGCCGCCATGGCCTGGTGTTGGGGGAGGGGGTTCTTCACTAAAACTTTACGACCAGTCTAGCCTCCTGGGGCAGAGGAAAGCGGAGGGGGGCCTGTGTGCAAAAGTGAGGATGCCCAGCACTTTCCACCCACCCTGTGAGCAATCACTCCTGTTTTTCCTACGAGCCAACTTGAGAGTCGGAACGGCACCGAAGCCACACAACCGGAGGCGGCAGAGGTGGATTCAAAACCCAGACTGAGGTCTGAGCGCCGGGTTCTGCGGACCGAGCCTGGGTCTGCACGCAGGCCGTCCGCCGCCCTCCGGATGCAAACCCTAGGCGGGGGTATCCCCCGGGCCGACCCTGTAACAGCGAGGGACCCGGCAGCCGTCACACAGAGCGCGCCCCACGAACGGGAACCCACGCCTGGAAAAAGGGCGCGCACTCCGCGCCCCACCCCGCGGCACCACCGATCGCGGCGCGCCCCGAGCCCCGCCCAGCGCCGGGACACAGAACCCCGAGGATGGGCACGGCTCTCTGGGCCTGGCGGCCCCCAAACTGGAAATAAAAAGCCAAGGCAGCCCCACGGGGGCCGCCGCCTACCTCCTCCCGGGCCCGGCCGCGCGGCGCGACACCTACCCGGGCCTCGGACCCGGCCCGGCCGCGCTGCTCGCCCAATCCCGGAGGCGCTCACTGGACCCCTCGGGCGCGCAGGCGGGGCCCAGGGGCGCGCGCGGGCGGACCGGACGTCCCGTCAGAGGAAGGGGCGGGCCGGGGCGGGGAAAGAGCGCCCGCCGGGGTGGGCACGGCAGGCCCGTCCTCTCTGTGCGCGGAGCCGGAGCCTCCCGCGCTGCGGGGGGAGTCTTGGAAGGTTCTAGGTGCAGGCTCAGGCCTGGGCATCAGCAGCCGTGCAGCCTCGGGCCGTGGCGGATAGCTATGGGGTCAACTGAGCGTCCTCTAGGTGCCAGGTCCAGAGAGCACCCTGTGGGAACTGTCTCACTGAGTCTTCAGGCCCTCGAGTTGGAGACTGTCCCCCTCCCCGGTTGACGCAGGGGAAACTGGTATTTAGAGATGCATCGGTGCGCCCTCTTACCAAGTCAGTGGCCGAAGAGCTCGTGTTTCTGTCTGTACCAGCCTGGCGAGTCATTCGGCCTCTCGGCCTGTCTTCTCTACCGAAGTGCAAATAATCGCGACTCTTGGCTCGTGTTGAAAGACATGGAAAAATACAGTAGTCCCCATTTATTCACAGTGCCACCTCCATGGTTTCAGTTACCCGTGGTTAACCTCAGCCTGAAAAAATGACATGGAAAATTCCAGAAACAAACTACGTTTTAAACTGCATGCCTTTCTGACTAGCGCGACAAAATCTCGCTGCCATACTGCTCCCTCCCACCCAAGTTGTGAATCATCCTTTTGTACAATGTATCCACAATACCCACCCGTCAGTCACTTAGTAGCCTAGTAGCTGTCCCAGTTATCATATCAGCTGTCACAATACCATGGTGCTTGCGTTCAAGTAACATTTTACTTAATAATGACCCCAAAGCACAAGAGTAGTGATGCTAGCAATTCAGATATGCCAAAGAGAAGCCATAAAGTGCTTCTTTTAAGTGAAAAGTTAGGTATGTATAGGAAAAAAACGTATGTAGGGTTTGGTGCTATCCGAGGTTTCAGGCATCCGCTGGGGAGTCTTGGGAAGTATTCTCTGTAGATAGGGGAGACTATTGTACATAAAGCATCTAATGCTGCCTCATATACAGTAAGTGGTCCTTAATTAACTCCTGCCTTGACTCTCTTCCCTCTTCCTAAACTGTACTTCTACTCTCTGCTTTATCTTTAAGGTAGGAATCCAATCTATCTTCACCACTAGTATCCCCACTGCCTGGCATAGTAGGGATCCAATACATTAAGGAATGAAGTAATTCAACACCTTTCTCTGATCACTCCAGAATCTTTCTCCTTTACATCAACAGCACTGACAGCCATCACCCAATAAATAGGATTATATCTCATGATCAAAAGGGCCATTTGGTCCAAACACCCTTCTGGCATTTGAACCTCCTCCACATCATCCCTTCTGTCTATACTCAGACATGTCTGGTGTTAGGAAACTCACTGTCTTTTGAGACAGCTTCATGCTGTCTTTGAAGTCCAGTCCTGGCAGAAAGTTCTTCTTTAGATACTGTCTCTCCTAGTTCTAATCCATGGGACTACACAGAACTATCTTGATACCTATTCCATAGAGCCAGATCTAATCCCAGTCCCCTTCTTAGATCAACTGGCAGATAACCGAGGTTTGTGGTTCCCAGTCTTTTCCCTACACCTGACACATCAGAGGGATACCCAGACTCCCATCAGTAACTATGGCTGGCCATGGCAGTGATGCCTACCCCACCTCCCAAATGATCAGACATTTCCTGGGGCATATTGTTAGAAAACTCCTGAAGATGATCCTGCTTTTCCCAAATACTGCGTCACAATATTGTGAGCTATTGGTGTACAATGAGGGCCTTGTCTTCTAAGTAGGCATCCTAGTGGTCCAATGTGCCAATAGCAGCTGTATCTCTGTTCTGGGACAGTCCCAGAGGGAAGGCTGAAGGGCTACTGCAGGGGCTGCAACCCAGGCACCTCTTTAGAACTGAAGTTCCGCCTTTGCAGTTTTGAGGTGATGCCCTCGAGGGCTTTCTCAGTTCACACACATATCCTCCATTGTTCAAGATGGCAATAATTAACTTTGAGCTGGCTCTAGCTGCTTACATAATCTCACTTCATCTTGACAATGACCTGCATCTCAGCCACCTTTGTGTCCTTAAAATCTATCATGATGCCTAGAATACAGTGCTACTCCAAGTTGTGTAATGAACAACTTTTGAGTCTGGTAGAGATGACTCCTTTGACTCCTGGGTCTTTGACTCTTGGTTCTTAAAATTAAACTTACTTTCTGTATGTTTATTTTAAATAAATATTAATGTGCAATTAAATTTATACCATACCTCACAAATACCATTAATATTTATCCTTTATTAAACAGCTTCTTAAAAAAAAAAATTCCCATAGGTTGTCACCAGCTAGAAGATAAAGTCTAAACTCCTTAGCCTGAAACTTAAGGCCTTCCATGACCCAGCCCCTGATCAACCCTCCAGACATGTCTCACCGTATGTCTCACCATACATTCCGTCTTGGGAAAAGCAAAAAAGGATGGCAATTTAGTTACTGCACCAGACCTTGTGTTAAAACACCAGGTGCGAATCTGAACTCATTAAGTAGCAGTGAAACTTTGGGGAAATCATTTAACTTCCTGCTTTCTCATTGTAAAACAGGAATAACCTTCTGTGCTCATTGCACAGGGTCAAATGACACAGTTGATGGCAGAGATCAAAGGACATCATGTTTGCACATTTTGTGGGCAATAAAGCATTGTACAAAACAGGGGTCACTACACTGTGTCCCTGCCTCCACCCTTTGCTTGTTCATTTCTGCACCCTGAAGGCCTTATCCTTCTTTCTCACCATTCACTTGTTTACTCACTCATACATCAATTAAAAATATATATATATATTGAGGGCCTACTGTGTGCTGGCCCAAGGAATACAGAGGGGAAGAAAATCCAATCTGTTCTTTGCCCTCCTAGAACACAGGGTCTTGTAGTGGGGAAATGGTTGCAAATCAAATAATCACACAAACAAAAGTAAAACTGTGGCTGTGACTCAGGCTGAGGAGTGGGTCAATAGGGCTCTCAGAAACTATAATGATGGGGAGGGAGGTCCAAGATTTAAGCTGCCTCTGAGGCTAAGTTCAAAGTATGCTTTCTCCAGGAAGTTTTTTCTAACAATGCTACCCCAGAGGGCTGCACACCGCCCCCCACTGTGCCCTCAACTTCTGTTAACTTAGCTAGCTAGCTGTTGATACCCACTCAGGCTCTGTTATTTTGTTTCCAAGTGAGTCTGGTTTTCCTGATTTCTCTGTTAAGTGCCTTCTGGGCAGGAAACGCCTGGCATACTCTTTCTTAAATCCCACAGCACCAAGCAGAAGACTGAGTCCACTGTACTCCAGGCTCGTGTGTCAGGGGATGTCATAGGAAGGAAGGATACTCTTCCTGAAAGTGAACTCCAGAGGAGACAGGAAGCTGCCAAAGACCAGCTCCTTGTCCTTGCTTTCACAATTGGGCCCACCAGCCTCCATTCTTCAGAGGAGTAAAACTCTCTTCCCTAGGACAGCCAGTGTCTGCTCCCTAGAGTATGATCTGTCTCCAACAAAAATTTGATCCTCTCTCTCCCTAGCTAACAATCCTTTAGTAGCTCCTGAGTCTTCAGGATAAACCCCAAACTCCTCAGCATGGCTTCCACATCCTTTCATAGTCTGACTCAAGACTGCCTCTCCAGCCTTAACTTCCAAAATGCTCCTCACACTCTAAGCTCCAGTCACATCATTCTCACTGTAGTACCTCAAAAGTACCCTACTCTCAGGCAGCTGGACTTTCATACCTTCAGCCTAGAATGTCTACCCCAGTTTGTCTGCTTTCCCTATGAAAACTCAGCTCAACTGTCTTTCCCTTCAGGACCCCTTTCTCCAGGTTGAGTCCCCCCTCTAGGCCCTCGGTACATCTTGTGTTCCCCACTCTCTTATGCATTGTTCTGTAACTGTCAGTCTGTGTACCTACCAACTCAAGTAATAAGCCCGGGAGGGTGGGGTTGGGGGGAGGGGGACTGTGCTGTTCTATCCCTGATTCTCTAGTTCCTGCTACAGAGCCTGACATTTCATGAGTGAACCACAACCTGGCTCATGCCTTCTTAGGCCCATTAAAGGAAAGGTTATCTCCAATGTGCTGGGAGTACAGGAAGGGCTTTGATCTGTGAGACATTATGAGAGCTTTTCTCTGATTATCACAGTAGTAATGCTGACTTCCTGGGAAGGGAAATAATAATTTATTACGTACTGACTGTCCCAGACACTTTAGTTTTACATAGTTGTCTCATTTACAGATGAGGACATTGAGGCTCAGAGAGGTCAAATGACTTGCCTAAGGTCATTCATTTAGCAAGCGCAAAGCCAGGATTTAGAACCCAGGGAGTCAGACCCCGAAGCCTGTTCTCTTAACCACTATATTCTACTGTCCCCAGCAACAACCGTGAAGGCACAATGGAGGTATCTACACTAGGAGCAAATTCCAGAATCTACAAAACTTCACAAGTACATCCCCCAGTCACTCTATGGGCTCTGCTGTATCTGACTACTTTTATATAATACCCTTGCCATAATGGGTAGCCAGCAGAGCTCAATGGGAGAATCCTGCTATTCCAGTGTGATGAGGTGCTCAGAAAGCTGGGAATGTTTATGTTGGGGAAAAAATAAGTTTAAGGAACTATATATTAATTGTAGAATATGTAACAACTATTTAGAAGGACACAGGATTATATGTTTTTACATAACCCCATTATGTAGGACTTGACCAACTTTCCAATGACAGTTGTCTGAAAGTGGAAGGCTATCTCTTACAGCAGAGGAGGGAGGAATAAATACAAGAATTCTTGGAACCCCAAGAAAGCATCCATAGTCCCAATTTAGGAAATTCTATATTGCTGTGCTTTGGATGATCATTCTGTAACAATGTGACTGTAAATTTAAAGTAAACTCAGGCACCAAAATCACATGTGGCGATATTCAGTTGTCAAGTGGTAATTTAAAAAAAGTGTCACATAATGGCTTCTTGGTCTTTTGGCTAAGATCAAGTATAAAAAGTATCACATTAACTCAATTTCTTTGTAAAAACACAAAATTTAAATTTTATTATAGAGAAATCATGGATCTTACAAAATCTAAGTGAGGATTCTGACTTGAAAAATCCTAAGACAGAAGAGCTTTCCAGTTCTTCTCTAACTCTGACATTCTCAGAGCTGCTAGATTCCAGAACTTTGGACTTGTACTTGCATCCTGAATTTGGTCGTGACAGTCATATTGCCTGACTATTTCCCAGAAAAGGGTCTAAACAAAAGAGGCCCAGTTTGAAGTAAAATGCAAGGTGGAATGTCTTACTTAAGATTTGAACTGCAAAAAAAGTGGGGTCTACAGAAACCAGCCCCTTCATTCCCTAAAGCATGTCTCATTAGTCTTCATTTAACTTCTGTGTATCTGTGAGAAAAGAAAATACAGGTTGCAAATTAGAATACCAGATGTGGGTTCTGATTCTGCAACTAGGTACCATTGTGATTTTTTTCCAAGCACAATTTTCTTCAAGTCCTCTTCCCAATCTACTTCACAAGGTGACACGAGCTACAACTGGTAAAATACTTAGAAGAGTTAAGTCCATGTAACACATGTAAAGCTTTATTATTATTTCTGACTTTCTCCTTTCACCAGCAGCTGCATATAAGGCACTGTCACTGTGCTGACTGCAGTCTGGCCCTGGAGAGGAGTATAGGTGATAGTTCTCAGTCTGAGCTGGTGTCTTTGGTTTCCAAAGTCAAATATAAATGATTGGGGAGTATCTGCTAATTTGGACAATATTTACTCCGCTTATCAAGAAAAACTAAGAGTTGACTACAGTTAACTCTGTTTTTTGGTTTGTTCGCTAAGTCAGAGGGGGAACTGTTTCTTCCCATGTTGAGAGTCTCCCAAAGGCTAAGATCATTTCCCTTTTTGGCTGACTAGCTCTCTGATGTAAGGAACTTGTCCTTCCCTCACCACCCACCACAACCCAATCTGAATGGGAAATTTCTCCAAATGGGAACCATGTTTTGAGAGTCTCTCCTTAAAACTCAGGTGTAATTATTCAATCACAGGGGTGAGACCCAAGGTATTGAAGCATTTGGTCATGGGGAAAAAAGATGAAGATGTTAAAATTACCTTCAATAACTGACTTCCTTGGGTAGATGTATCAGACAATGGGACTTTTGCAGTGGTAAAGGATTCAGAGGGCCTAAGGGCAGACAGATTCAGACTTGTATATTGATCTTACCACTTATTAGCTATGTGACTGCAATTTACCAACCAATCTGGGCCACATTTCTTTGTCTTAGAATAGCGCCCACATTCTAGGCTTGTTGAGAGGATTAAATGAGATGCTCGAAAAGCCTTACCACAGAGCCTGGTATATAAGGGCTCAATAAAGAGTAATTGGGCTGCTGTGGAGCATAACGGCATACTGTGTGCAGAAGAGCTTCGTGGAGGCGGGTACCTGCAGGCCCTTAAGAGGAAAGGTCTAACGGAGCAGTCAAATCTTCTGGCTCAGAATCAGTGCTCCTCACAGCACCATCCCAACCACGGGGGCCGCCGAGTCCCGAGCGATGACAGGCGGCCAGGCGTCAACCTGGCTTCTTGAAGGAATGCCCCTCTAAGAAGGTCCGATGTATTCGGGCTCCCGGTGGCTCGCACCCGCGGGCCTCAGGCTCTACTTACCCAGGAATGGTAACGGTCCTTAACGGCAGCCGATAACGGCTCACCTGTGTGTGGCCCAAGCATTAGCAAGGGCAGGCCGAGGTCAAACCTTGGATTTTTGTAGCCTCCACACCCAAACCCTTCAACTTGACTCGAACTACAATTCCCAGCATGCCACGCGGCCCGCCGGGTCGGGGAGCGTCAGCCCCGCCAACTTTGAGCCCGTTTTCGCTCTAAACGCCGCCGAACGCCCGGGGCTTGGGCGTAGTGCCGGCCCCCACCCTCAGACAGCCTCCCCTCATGATCTCTGGGTATTGTAGTCCACCTTGTTCTGGTTGCCCAGGAGTGAGCCGCGCCTAGTTACGGCTCCCTTCGCCATAAAAAAACTACAAAACCCAGAAGATAGCGCAAGTTCTCCTCGTCCAATAGGAACCGCCCCCCATGCAGCGAGGCGCGGAGGCCGGCTCTCGTAACTCAAGATGGCTGACGAGAGTGAGACAGCAGTGAAGTCGCCGGCACCTCCGCGGCCGCACATGATGGAGGGGAACGGAAACGGCCACGAACACTGCAGCGATTGCGAGAACGAGGAGGACAGCAGCTACAACCGGGGGTAACCAGATCCTCGCAGTCCAGTTCCCACCCTGTCTCCTACACCCTGGGTTTCTGGGGTGCGGGGAAGTCACCGGGTGCTTAGTGTAGCCCCACCCCCAGGCTCCTATTGGCTGAGACGTTGGCGTCCTCCCTGGCGATTGGCTGCTGTCGTTGTCATTCGCCGGCGGGGGGTGGGTGCTCCGTATATTCAGGGCCGGAGAGACATTCAGTACTTTCATTATAAAGTTCTTCGGTGTAACGTTCCACGCTCGTGTGCTTCAGGCGCTTCCGGGGGGGAAGAGCCTGTTGGACGGTGGTTTTCGCTGGCACGACACGGCCAATGTCACACTAAAGTTCAAAGGGGACGTTGTTAGTGGCGGTGCATGACCAGCGTGATTAGCAATAAACGAATGAGAAAACGTTTCGCTGCAGCTCGCTTTCAGTGAGGACATTCACCAGGCTGTCCAAACCGTAATTAGGTTGTAAAATGTTACTGCCAGAGAACCTCAAAATAGAAGCACCTTATAAACCCTGTGTGATTACTGTATAATGTTTTGATGTCTGTGGTGTCCATTGCTCCAAATAATCCATACGTTTCCTGAACAATATATAATTAGGTCTTCCAGCATCTTTGCTCTGTTAACTTGGCGAAGTAGCCTCAAGCTTCAAGGTGCTGAGTGATGGTCCTTCTCGGACAGTGTTTGGAAGTGGGTTTCATAGTGCATGTCCGGTACTCTCCGATCTTGCCTACTAGGAAGTATTGTTCCTGGGGCAGAGGAAATGCATCAGGCATTTGAATGTGGAGTTCTATTTCCAAATTAGTTTTCATTCTTGTCAACCTATCATTCCTCTTTTTTCACAGTGTTACAGTGGCTGACATTCACTCTCCCTATCTGTATCTGTAAAGGAAAGTCAGGAGAGTGAGTCTGTTTTGGATATATAACTTTGGCTGAGCCTGTGATCTGGTTTTGTATAGTCATCTTGTCATTTGCAGTATTGATGGTAGTCCTGGAGATAAAGGTAAAAGGTTGAAGTCTTTGGATAAACTTTAATATAAATTCTGCTGTCTCGTAGAGATGGGAGAGTATAGGATTATTTAAATGGCTTGTAATCTGCCTGTGATGAATCTTTAGGTTAAAAGATTTAGCTTTTATGTTTTTCAGTCAGCATTGAAAATGACAAGAAATATAAAGGAAAAGGAAGCTTGTCAGATTGGGTGTATAAAATTGTGTTCTTTTGCCACAACTCACAACAGATCTAATGTAATGAAAGCCTTGTTTTGAAGATCGAGATTCCAAAAATTGAAAACCCCGAGAAAGAGGAAACAGGAGGAACAGGAAGAAGGGAAAGTGCAGCCCTACTGAGTAGAGAATCCAATCATAGATGAGAGTTGTTGAATTAGAAGTCATTTCAGAAGTGAAAGTATAGCTATTTCTTTGCTCTCTGTGTAGTTACTTTTCTTTTTCTCTGCTAAACTGTTGCCCTGACCAGAGTCTATAGGTTTTTAATTGGTTTTATTCCCTATAATCTGTGAATCATGTTGCAAAACTGCTTGGCAGAAAGTTCTGTGTTTTATTTATAGTACAACAAAATGATAACTTGAAAAAAAAACTTCGATTTTGTTTGTTTTTGTTCACGGTTATGGTCTAGGTGAACAGATTAAGTTTATTAGCATCCTGAATCTAGAGGTCTTTATAATAAATAAATTAGTAGGTGGCTGGTGAAAAACAGAACCCACTCTGGGGGGCAGAGCCTAGTTCTGGTATTTTGATTCTGAATTAGAGTCAACATTTTAGCGTTAATTGTCAGAGGAAATGGATTTGGGCAGAATCTGTATGGCACAGTGGGAAAAGCATACATCTGGAGTTATTCAAGCCTGGGTTCAAACCCTGGTTCTGACACTTAATGTTGTCTTGTGACACTGGGAAAGTTCCTTTATCTCCAGCTGTAGGGGTTGAATAAGATGACATCTGGAGTTCTGTCTTCCTCTCTCCTTCAAATCGTCTATGTCCTCTTTCTCCCAGCTTGCCTCCCTGTCCTTATATACTATGTTTTTTGTAGCTTTTATCATAACAGTACTTAAATGACATGTGTCCAGTCCCTGCCTCACCTGACTGTAAGGTAAGGTGCCTGAGTACAGGGTTCATGTCATTTGAGATGCCTCACACTTAGCATTAATGAATATTTGCTGCATGAGTGAATGATTAAAGTTCTTAGCCCAATGTTAGTAGAGTTTCATTTCTCTTCACTGAGGGGAAGGATGTCAGGTTTTCTTAAAAATATATATATATTTTCCCCCAAATAAGTCTCATTGTAAGCTTTGCTACAGTTCTTATGAAATATGTACAGAAATCAAGGATCCTCCCATTTTCTATGGAAGCTTTCCACTGCTTTTTGGCTTCTTGAAAATTTTCTTGCCTTTACTTATATTTAGAATGTTTCTGAAGTGATATAAGGGGAATGGTTCCTTTTAATGATAATGATTCTGAAGTATAATATGCAGTTAGTTTATGATAATTCAAACTAACCCTTCTCTGAGACCTTTCTTTCAAAATGGGCTCACAGTGCTTTACACTAATGAAATGAGCTACATTCATGCACTGGAATCATAGGAAGTACAGTTCTGCTAGTTTCTTATGTTTCTTTGTGTATAAGTTTAGTTCTTGACTTGTCATGTGTTTCTTCCATAATTAAACTTTTGGTGAATATAAATTTTATACGCGCGTATAAACACATGTGTACATGCATATATGTGTAGTATATGTATGTGTGTGTGTATACATACACGTTTTTTTCTATCAGCTATTTTTTAAAAAATATCTACTTAACAGAGGAAAGGAAGGCAGCATTTTTACCCCAGTTACTTACTTGCCTGACATAAGTTACCCTGAGGAATTGAGAGAGTCACACTAAGATATCTTTATGCTGCATTCCCCCCACCCCCAGTAGTTCATGATTCATCAATTTGGTTTAATTTGCTTGTTTTTAGTGAAAGGCTTTCCTCAGAAATATCACTACAGAATAAACCTTATTAGCTGGCTGATTTTAATTTTGGGATACCAAGAAAGTAGTTTACTTGGGTGTTCTAGAACAGGAAAAAATTTAGACTTTTGTTCCTAGGATTCTTTTGCAATTTATTTTGCAATGTCATCAATACCACTGAGATGCTGGTAAGCTGTTGGTCAAGACCTTTTTAATAAGGAATGCCCCTTTTCTGTGTTTTTTAACTCTGTGGGGACAGATTAAGATGGGTTCCTTTAAGTTTTCCTCTCTTCTTAATCATGAGATATTGTCCCTTATGAAAAAACTTAAAAGAATGGTCTTTTTGAAAGGAACTCCATAGGCTATCCTTACTTGCTTTTGTATTCTTCACATTCTCCAAGAATGGTTCTTTCCATATTTACTTGGTGGTTTATAGCTGCATCTAGCTCTTGGAAAGAAGAAATCTTTTTAGTTCTTAATTTCTCCCTTCAGCTTTTGGTTTTTCAAAACTAGATCAAAGCAGAAATGAAAAGAGAAACCTCATCACTGATATCAAATAAGTGTTCTAATTTTATTTCCCAATTAAGTGGCAATTAAAAAGAAACTAATCAAGAGCTGCTTCAAAGAGAAGAGACTGGAAAGCAGAAGAAATGAAAAGTAAATGAGAGCCTATTTCAGGGAGACTGCTGCTCATGGCAAACCAGTTTTGCTGATTTTTCACATTGTTTAATGTGCTCACTCAAAGATTTCCCAGCTTTACTAAGTCTGCAGTTAACCCTTTTGCTGTGGAGTTTGTAGATTTTGGGACCATAGACTTCATAACTTTAGGATTATGCTTCTTGAATGCTTCCTCTTTAACCTTTTATTTGAAATCTCTACCCTGCAAGTTTCGCTTCCAGTTCCTCGAGAAAGGTACTCTGGATTGTTGCAGTTAAGGCACACAAAATATGGTTTTTTCTACTGAGAGCACCAAAAAAATAAATAAATAAATAAATAAAAATAAATAAGGGAAAGGAAGGAAGAAACTAAAATTCTTTGACAGGATCAGTCCTTGCTTCAAAAATTTTTCTACTGCTGTTTACTTTGAGAGGCAGCTGAGGAGGATTCACTGTTAGGTGTTCAATAAATGTTATCTCTATTACCATGTGTTGGGCACTGTGCTAAGCCCTTTGCATGGATTATCTCAGCTTGACTTCACTTGTAACTGATTTAGCTTTTGTAATGAGGCTTGGGATTTGCATCTCCACCTCTCCTTTTGACACCCTGAAGGACACATTCTAAACTTTTTGGATTTTTCTTTTCCCTACTGCATTGACTTCTACATCCTGACTCTGTGGGAGTGTGAGTCCAGATTTTGGATTCATCTAGTAACCCATGGCCTTTCTCTAACTAGGAATCCAATTGGTGATGGAGGTGACTGGCCTTTTTAAACTCTCCTTGATAGACCAGTATCTTCCTAGAGGTCATTCTAGTGTGTGAAATTGCTTCCAGCATTGAGCCATTGCTCAGAAAATTGCCGAAAATGGTCTCTGAACAGCATTGATTTGCCAGGTTGCAGTCTAGCCCACTAAACTAACCTAGAGGATGTGGAATTTACATCTCTGTCTCATTCCCATTTCAAACTATTGAGTATATTAGAGCTTTTATGACCCCTTAAAAAAGAGTGTTCCTCCATAACAGGAATTGGCTTGTTCACTTTCAAAACTGGCTGACTATCTCAGGGAGGGCAGAGGGTGAAATGTAAAAGCAATCTTTTGTAATTCCTTCCCATAACCTACTGTCCTTTTCACAGGCCTCCTAGGGTATCCTTTTGTCCGTACTAAAGTGTTTTCATTTTTTCTGTCATTTAGGATTTGCAAGCAGTTTTTTATGTAAATAGCTGATTGGTGGAAATTTGCAGTTTGGAGTACTGCATTGAGCGATCTTGCAGGCACAGCAGTACATAGGATAGGCAGCTAATACTGATTCATGCCATGTGGTTTATACCTGGGCACCCTTGTAAATGCCATGTCTCATTTGCCCCTCTTTGGGCCTTCTGAGTACTAATAGGATTGCTGGTGAATGTTTCATAAATCATGAGTAAATTGATCTGCACAAGGATATTTTTATGTCTAAAAGTGAAATCGAAAGGATATTAGAGACTAGGATTTATTTACCAAGTTTCTCTGGAAATTTTGAATTTTAGCCCAAAGAATTAACTTTCAGTTTTTAGGGGTGGAAAACAAGTGACCAAAAGTTGTAAATTTTATTTTCTGAACTCTTTTTTTCTGTTGATCTTATAATCAAAACTAAACCTGTAGTCTGTGTTTAAGACATGGGAATCATCTGTAGTGACACTGGAGGTTTTTGTTGTTGTAACCCTTAAAGGAATAGGTTCTAAGGAGGGAGAAGACAACAAATAATAAAGTCGGTAATTTAAAATCTTAACCAGTGGCCTTAAGGAGCACAGCATGCGCTCTGCGTGCATAGACTATTAGCACAGCTGTCCTATGGAAAAATTACTGAAGATATTTTCTGACCCTCTGTGGGCTCTAGCTTTTCGGAGTTTTATTTTAGTCTATTATTCCCGGGAAGCATCAGTAAAGCACATATTTGTTGAACTCTTCACTGTGTGCTCAGCAGAACTGTGTGCTGTGAGAAACAGCTGTTTAAGATGTGGTCCCTATACTTAGGAAATTTTTAATGTCATTGGGAAGCCAGGAAGCAGCACATTATTATATATAAAGCACTACATTGTTTGGGAGATCGTAATTTTAGACATCAAGGAGAGACAGAATGGGCAGAGGAGGGAGGCTTTCTGCATAGAACATGGCTAACTCTCCTCATTGCCTTTAACACCTGCTCCTCTGATACAGGAAAATTTATTTTAAGGCCCAGTGTGATGAAACTGTTCTTTTGGTTTTAGAGATTCTCGGATAAATTCTCGACAGAGAATGAGACTCTAGCGTTGGGGGAGGAATGGGCCAAGTCTTTGGAGATTGGTGACTTGTCACAGGGTACTCGTTTGTTGGTTGATGACCACTTTGCCTCGTCTGGTCTTGGTTTCTGCTTCTGTGAACAACAGGTTAAGCCAGCTAGCCCAGAGATTCCTTCCAGTTCTGGTCATTTAGCGCGCACAATAACAGCTTCCTGCTCCCCAGCCACACACCTTTGAGTGAATTTTGTCATCCAGTGGAACTGAGAGGAGGCCCACATACAGACCCTCACCGGTGGCTCATGTCATCTGGAAGTTTGCTGCTCCTGTTGCTCATCTCTCAGCTCGCCCTTTCCTCCCGCCCACCCATGTTCTCTGCATTCTGTTTCTAGATATAAGTCCCGGGGTTCATTTTTCATCTCCTTCCCCTGCCCTGACTGTCTACCAGAGCATCCATAAGATTTCTTACATGTTTGAAATTAGAATATTTTGGCCTTTATTAAAAAATGACACTTCTTGATCGCTTTTCTTTCCTGTTTCTGGGTCTGTCATTCTGCTAATTCATCCCATGTTTGCTAGGTTGTTCATTAATGACTTGGGTTGATCAATTTTACTTTAGAATATAAAATTCAATTTTTTTATGAGAACTCTCATGCCATTGCAGGCACACACCGCACCCCCCTCCCAAGAAAGAAGGCAAATTTCACTAATTCTCTGCTCATTATTTTGGCATGAACCAGAATCCCAGCATGACCTGGGACACCTACCCAGTGGGTATGGACTTCAGGTTCTTTTCAAAACAGTGCTAACGTCTTAGAGAAAGACTAGCCCTGGCTTCTGTGGGGTCCTCTGGTTTGGTTCCCCCCAAAATCTAAATGGAGGCCATTCTGTGAAATTGGCTTTTTAGGATGCTTCTTGAAGACCTGCTTTCAAGGCCTCTGAACTTGCTTCTTATGAACAGTTGTAATCACCTGCCTGGAAAGCTGACCCTAGTGGGTGGGCTCCTTGGAAGTCTCTTCTCTGAGTCAGTTGTCTTCCTGTTTGGGGTGTTGCCTTACTAAGACTATGGTAAGCCGATAACGTCTTCTCTTGGATGTGGCTTAATACCTAGTAGCTCAGTAAAAATGACTTTTTTTTATGCTCCCCTTTGTTCTTCAGCTGTCTCTGTATGCTTGATGTACAAGTTTAAACAGGATTGTTACTAAGTAGCTGCATGTGCAAATTCAAGCTGATACAAGGAAAATTAAATTAGCTCTGCGGTTTTAGTTGCGTCTTGGAGTTTGCCAGTCACTTGTATTAATCATAAAACAGAACAAAAGTTCAACCCAAGGTCCTTCTACAAAAATGGAGTCCTTGAGGAAAAGGCTACACAGAAGTGTCTCTATTGAGTAGTCAGAGCAAAGGCAGGAAGGTAGTTTTTTAGTGATTTTGCATACTTGTAAAGATGTCTAAAGTTGGAGGAAGTAATTGCTTCTGTTTTCTTTAGGTGAAAGTATATTTAGTAAGTAACCAGTTGGTTAATATGTAGCAATTCTTTACCATGGCTTAAAAAAATTTTTTTTCTATAGAATTGTATAAACAATTCATATACAGGGACCAGAGAATTTATTTTCATAAGCTGAAATTAATAAGGATTTATAAATTGTATCAACAGCAGAGCACTGGTTGTCTCCTAATATCAGCTAATTTTTAAACCTTATAGTGTTGCGTATAATCCTCAGACTAGAGTGAAACTATCTCTGGAATAAGAAACCCACATAGAGTTGTCATAGGCTGCAAATGGGCCTGCACATGATAAAAAAATTGAATTATCAAAAGAAAAAAATATATCTTCTGGCCATAAATGAATGAATTTATGGTTCCAGATCTTTGCCATGGCCTCGGCAGTTTTGCCGAGCATCAGTTTTAAGGCGTTTACTTTATTCCTCCTCTGAATGTTACCAGTCATCCTTCCATATTATGCCTTCTGTGTCTCATTAATATAATACCTAGGGGTGCACTTGCATCTGGACTTCATGACCTTACATTTGGACTAAAGTGACCTCCAGCCTTGACTGGACCTCCCTGACTTCACAGTCTCTGCATGAGGAACCTGATGAGAGGCCTAGCCAGATGAGTGCAGGCACAGCTGGATGGATGAGCTAGGTGGGAACTGAATGTTATGGGCCTTGGGAAAAGTCAGGCTTGATCCCTTCCAGGCTAAGAAGCTGCTGTCACTTTTAAGCATGGGAGGGACGTGAAGAAAGTCATTTTCACAGAGGTGAGTCCCATAGCTGTATAGAGTTCAAGATGTTGCAGAAAGATTGTGAAGTCAGGAAGATCCAATATAGGCTAGAGGTAACTTTAGACCATGTGTAAGGATGTGAAAGTCTGGATGTGAATGCTTCTACCCGGACCAGGAAGAGATTAGTCTGAAGATATTCTACAGTAGGAAATGGCAGTACGTGGTTACAGATTGATTCTTCCCGACACCACTTGCTCTGAGAGAATTGGTATTCATAATAACCTCAACACGTTTAAGACCTTGAAGGCTTTCTGAATTATAAAATAAAGCTTAAATGATATTTGCCGTAATGGTATGAAAAATGTATTTGACTGTTTTATTCTTTGAAAATTGGTTATCTAGAATATACAGCTTAAAACAATACCCTGAGTTTAGCTGATCCTGCAGATTAGGGTTTACTACACTCTCAGATTGGATTCCTAATTTTGACTTTTTAATGGAAGAATTCCAGGGAGTGTAGCCCAGTGATATCAGGCATTGCTCCCAAACTGACAGTGCAGTTTAGACATGGCAGAAATCAACAACAACAATAATTATGAAAGCAGGCTACAAGGTGAACCTTAAAATTCATCATTAAAATGAAGGAAACCCGGAATCAAACTGTTATCCTAAAATCAACAAGAATTGGGAGGAAGCATTTGGGAACTAATGAATGGAAAATGTCAAACCCAGTATAACATATGATTTGTGTCTCAATAAAGATATTGAGAGACAATACAGAAAATGATGAGAGATTGTAGAAATGTGGCTAAGAAACTTTTTGCTGCATTCATTGGGTGTGTCATGCAGAGGGAAAGCGGCCTGTGGAAGTCCCTATTACCATGTTCACACACACACACACACACACACACACACACACACACACACACACACACACACGTTTCGTGTAATCTCTTAGTATCAGGAGTGGCTGGATGTTTCACTGTTGTGCTGGATTTTGCCTGTGGTGATCACCCAGTCTGAGCCTATGACAGCTGTCCTTGATCCTGCAGGACTGATTTTGGCATTTCTCATGATCGACTATTTTGGATATAGAGCACAGCAACATTAAACTGCCTTTTTTCCCTCCTTCCTTCTTCCCTTTCCAGTACTGCTGGAGAAACTCATTAAAACCTAATAATGCATTGGGAGGGTAGGAATGGGGGTGAGGAAGGGTTGCCATAAAGACCACTTTGGTTTGTCATCCTTTTAAATTCAGGGTGCTAAGCATGTATTGGTGGTATGAATACTCTGTTAATAATTATCATTTGCCTTTGGTGCCAGCAACCTGGAAATCTAAAGAAAATAACAAATAAAATAAAAGCAAGAACAGAAAAGTTCCTTTCAAACAAGTAGGGCATTCCTTGCCCAGTACTCCCTCCCTGGGAGCTGGTGGGAGTTGGGAGAGCTGTGTTTTCTGGTGTCTTCTAAATGCCCCTTTTGGGAACCTTGATTCTCTAGTCTGTTTCTGAAGCCAACAGGCTTGATTAAGGAAAGGTCTGGCTCCAGAGAAAGTTCTTTGTCTGTGTAGCCCAAAATAGATGATTTTTTAAAAACCCTGCATTAGTATTTACTTGTCTTACAGTGGTTTGAGTCCAGCCAATGACACTGGAGCCAAAAAGAAGAAAAAGAAACAAAAAAAGAAGAAAGAGAAAGGCAGCGAGACAGATTCAGCCCAGGATCAGCCTGTGAAGGTAACAAGGAGGCTCTGTTTTCTTGTGACCAAGAGTCACTTTTTCACATGAGAGAGTTTTGGGATAAATGTATAGGAACAATTTAGATTAACTGTCCCCACTGCTGTTACTTCAAGATGGAGGAGTTGGATCCCTGGGCTGCCCTCTGCTGCCCTAGACTAGATGAATCTGCCTTCAAGCCGTAAAAGACACAGCTGGTTAGACATTGGTGTCGCCTCAGAGTGCACAGGTACATAACTACATGCGACGCTGTGCAAAGTGCCGGAGACTACGTTGTGCCAGCCGCTGTCACCTAGAGCAGTGGTTCTCAGCCTTTTCCATCTTAAGTCTCCACCACTGTGTAATATAAACCCTGTCCTTTTTAAGGCAGACCTTTATATATTGCAAACATTCTCTTAATGCCACAGCCATTGAAATGAAAACTCTGAGTCCTCGGGTTAATTTCTGAGTTCCACTAGTTGAGAACTACTGGCCTAGAGCTTAGGACCTGGGACTGACACACTGATGTGAAACCCGGAGTGTGGGTAAGGTTGGTTTTGTTTCGTAAATAAAACAACATTAAAAAAAAAAAAAAAACCTTATTTCAGTAAAGTGCTATCCTCTTTAAAGTAGGCCCTTGGGAAGCTCAGAACATATCCATAATTCCTCCTTTAGAATTGCCTCCAAAACAGCTCATAAGACTTGTAGAAATCCGGTCTCAGTCTACCCATACTTTGCTGTATGCTTCAAATGATATGCTCCAACTTGAATCTTCTATCTTATCGAGAAATGGCTTCAAGTAATGTTTTACTATTTTCAGTATCAAGCTCACTATAAAAAAAAACAAGCATTATTATTGACCACCATGTTAGCTAGGTTCTTGCCGGGACTTCATTTAAATTAACCCCAAACCCTCTACATCCTTACAGGGTAGGTAGGGGTCTTCCCATTTTAAAGATGAGAGAGTTGGCTTACTTTAGTCTTTCAATCAGGAATTCTAGCCTAAGCTTATGCTTTGGCTTTGAGGATTTTTGTTTCATTGCCTGTCTGGGGGTAAATATTTGAGCTCAAGCCTATATCAAAATGGTTCACTCTGAAATTAGAAAATTTTAACAAAATACTATTTACATAGCCCTTCTATTTTTTTTCTATGAGAGTGATGCTATTTATTAAAGAGAATTTAGAAAAAACCAGCAAGAGGAAGAAAATGAAAACTAGAATCAGTTATAGTCTTACCTCCCAGGAATGAACAATGTAAACATATTGATTTATAGTCTTCCTTTCCTTTACAATCTAAATGAAGAAAAAAAGTGGTAAAGTAGAAGAAATTATGGTTATTTTTATAATCATAAGCCTGACATAAGACGCAGAAGCCATAAAAAATAATTGACAAATTTGAATTTCTCTGTAAAAGTCAAAAGATAAATAATAAACTGGGAAAATATTTGTAATAAGTGAATTAGTTCATTTAAAATAATGAAATGAGTAGGCAGTTTACAAAGAAAAAAATATAAATTCAATCAGTATATGAAAAGATGGTTAAACTCAATGAAAGAAATGAAAATGAGAGCAATATTTTTTTTTCTCCTAGATTGGTAAGATTTGGTAAATCGAATGATGAGAGTGTAGAAACGTATACTCTCATACATTCTTCATTGGGTTATTAACTGATACTGTTTAGAGAGCAAGTTCACAGTATACATTATAATTTCAAATGTGCATATCCTTTAACCCAGGAAGCCTCCTTTCTTGGACTTTTTGTTTACTGGGATATGCAGAAATACATATCCTAGTAAACAAAAATAGATGTACAAGAAAGTTCATTACAGCATTATTTGTAACACTAAAGAACAAAGCCACCAAAATGCATATTGGTAGGGGATTGTCTAAATTCACTGTGGTCCATACACACAGTGGACTCACTTGTTAGAATGGGCAAGTCTCTTCAGCCACACAGAAAGATCTCTAAGACATAGTGTTTAAATAAGAGCAGTTTGTGGAATAATACTGTGCAATCCAATTTTAGTTTTTGAAATTGTGTGTGTTTGGAACTTCCATGTAAAAAAGTCAAATTATATTTGCCTCTTCTCACTCTACCTCCCAAATTATGATGGTTAATGACAAGGATGATATTTGAGGGTTGGGATTGTTGGATTTTTACTTTCTATACATGTTATACATTTCTGCACTGTTTGGAATTTTACACTGAGCATCAAACATCAAACATCACAAGACAGGGAGAAATCCTGTAGGAAGTACCCACCCACCAGATTGCTCATCATCAATAACTTTTTCCAGTTGTCATATGATATATAACCTCTGGGATTAGGGAAGGAACCACACCCCTTCTTTGAGTTGTACCTTTAACTCTCGAACCTGCAATTAATCAAAAGTGCTTATTAACATAATGGGCCTTTTCTCTCTCCAACTTTGTCTCTTTCAGATGAACTCTTTGCCAGCAGAGAGGATCCAGGAAATACAGAAGGCCATTGAACTATTTTCAGTGGGTCAGGGACCTGCCAAAACAATGGAGGAGGCTAGCAAGCGAAGCTACCAGTTCTGGGACACACAGCCTGTCCCCAAACTGGGTAAGTATATGCTTTCTTCCCCAGGCAAGGGCAGGGAAGGCAAGGGAAGGCTAAGGGTTCCTTCTGCACTGAATTTGTGAGAGGGAACAATAGAGTCCCTGAGTTCATTGGTGGTTGTTTTGAGAGGATAGTCTTTAAAATGCAGTACAGAAAAGATTATTGTTCAGGGACTTTATCATTGCCCAGTAACACACACTGAGAATAAATAATGGTTCTTTAAAGTCCATTATCATCCAATACAAATCTACAAAGAAAAACAGTGCACTGGCACGTGATGAGTGGGGATGTCTGCCCATGGGTCTGGCTTCCCACATAGGTTTTTATAGAGAGACTGTCTTGTTTATCTGGGCAAATGCATAATCCTGGAATGGGCCAAGTCCCCAGCGTCTTCCCCTTATCTCTTGCCAGCGCACGCTTACTAAATGCGAAATAATTTGACATTTTGCTTAACGGTGATGGTTCAGCATCTGGAATACCATATGCAGGTTTGGCTGGCACCCCTTAAAAAAACTGCAGTGTACTCTTAAAGGCTGGGACAGGCAAAAAATCTGAAAGGATTCCAGAAGAGACTAGATATAGCAGTTAGAGATGCCTGCTGAGAACAAGCCACAGCTAACTTTGTGGCTAACTTAAGAGGGTTGCTGTTGACAAAAAGTTTCTAGAGCAGTTGCATCATGATTCTGGGCTCATTGATAGCCCAACTCCTATTTTCTTTGTGACTGGGAAAGTGAGTATGTTGAGAAAAATGTGTTCCAACACCAAATATCAATAACCTTCAGGCTGTTCATGTTACTGCTCCCCTCCAGAGCACAGTTTGGCTTGACAGTGTGTTTGGTGCAGAGGAGGAGGGCGGGGCAGGGCCAAGTACTCAGTGAAGGGAGAGAGACAGCTGTGCCCAAGGAGATTCGTCTGCTCCAGGGGTAGGGCGTACGTAGTACAGAGCCATACTGCTTGAAGTGTTGTTCTCCAATCAGCAGAATGGGCTTCACTTAAGAAGAGCTTGTAGAATTGCAGCATCTCAGGCCCCACTCCAGACCTGCAGAATCAGAACTTTCAGAGAATTCGTATCAACTTTGAAAGTTTCAGAAGCTCTGCTCTGGAGCAGATATAGTTCCTAGATAGCTTAGTCACAATCCAGAGGTAAGCTGAGGTACGCCCCTATGGTGGGTGGAAAGCAAAGCACTGCTTAGACAGTTGTGAGTCATGAAATGGCAGGCGGGCACTATTCCAGAACCCTGTCCCAACCCATATACCTCGTCTGTCAGGCTGTCCGGGCACCCAGATCCCAGGCCCACATGGCTAAACCCTCCAGGGAGGCTTTGGGTCACATCCTGTTCCAAAGGTATTCCTAGTAACCAGTCTCAGTGACCACTCACCCCCCCACACACACACACACACAACTCCAGGAACAGAAAGAACTCAGAGAACCACATATTCTGCCTGAATGAAATGCCCAGAGAGGCATTTTGTGGTAACTGTCAGACATCTTGGTCCAGTCATCAGATGGGTTTTTGGGGTTTTGGTTTGATTTTATTTTTTTATTAGGGATTTGCAAATGAGTAACTTAGCTGCATTCTTCATAGACAATGGGAACCTGGGGATGAGGTGAATTAGGTAATGGGCTTCTGTTTCCCTTCAGTCCAATTATTATTTGTTGTTTGCCTCACTTTCTTTCTCTACCTGGAAGTATAGAAAGCACTGCAGTTTTATTTTCAGAAGCTCCTTAGAAAGCCCCACAGCTGCTCATAGGAGCCCTGTTGCTCTCAAAAGGCGCAGCAAGACTCAGTGCTGTTTCTTCTGGACGTGGGTTCTATGCATTGTGTGGCGTGAGAGGCTCTCTGGAAGAGTTGTCTCTGAGCATCTGACCAGTCTGCCTTTCAGGTCCATGGCCAATCAAGTCCAAGTGAAGGATTCTGTTTCTGTGAGTCAGCTCATAGAAAGTACTACGTTCAGGCATCAGCTCGTCCATGTGCCTGAGGTGCCACCCTCGTTCTACGTCGAGTATCCATCCTTATGATCGTATGATTTCTAGCTTCTTGCCTTCATTTTTTCCACTTAAATGGGGCTAATGATTGTAAAATTCAAGCTCATCAAGTGTACTGTGTTTACAGCACTCCCCACCTTGTTGGGAGAGTTATAATTAGATTGTATTCCACTAAAGAGACCTAGAATTCTTTAGAAGTTTAAAATTATCCTAGATTCACCATTGAAAGGCCTTCTAAACAGCAAATGTTTTAAGCTGTATAACAATTCTGTGTGCTCTCAAACATTAGATCTCCCTTTTCAGATCATGTCATTTTACTTTTTAAAAAGGTACCTGTTGTTTCATTCACTAGCTCTTGCCACAGAACTGACGCATTCTAAGATTCCATGAACAAGCGGCGAAGGAGTGAATAGAAAAATCTTGTTGGCTGCAGGACCTAGTAACTAGCCTAAATGAAAGATTTGGCCTTGAGAGTATTGTAATACAGTATGTGCCACATACTATTTCAAGCAATGACACCACATAGACAGTGGTGGTCGCATAAGACATAATGGAGCTGAAAAATTCCTATCACCTAGCAACATTGATGCTGCTGTTAGCAAACCTGCACTGCTAGTTTGCACATACAAATATATACAGTACAAAATATTTGATAATGACAATAAATAACTATATTACTGATTTATGTATTTACTATGTATCATTATTTTAGCGTATACTCTCTCTACTTATGGAAACATTTGCTATAAAACAGTATGTCGTCACACCGGCAGCAGCCTCATACATCTTGCGTGTACTTCATCTCTTGATCGCATCATTTTCTTTTTTGCTTGATTTCATTTGGTGTTTTGTACAGTCATGTGCTATACAGGGTTGTAGAATTGGAAAAGAAGGCTGAACCATAGAGCCTGGGTGTGGAGTAGGCTAGACCACGAGGTGTTTTGAATGCGCTCAGTGTTCACCTAATGATGAAGTCGTCTGTCAGTGCATTTTGCATAATACATCCCTGCTGTTAGGTGGCACGTGACTGTACAGTGGGGGAGACAACCAGTATCTTGTCCATGGAAATCATTTAGGAAAAAAAATAATAATAAAAAGGTGCTGAGGTTAAAAGTACTTTGGAAAGGGTATAAATTCAATATAAGGGAAAATCGACTACCACCTAGATAAGACAAGAACAGAACTCTGGTATTTTCCAAGGGTCTGGCCCTTGGCTATGTAGGCTCAAAAAATTGTACATGGCAGTGACTTAGAAGCAGATTGACTTATATTAAACTAATTCACAAGGGCTACTTTATGAGTAAATCAAAATGCCAGTTTCTAAACTAGGGAAGAAAAATATCACCTCTCTCCCCAGTTAACCTGTTGGGGAGTCAGATTGTAAATAGGAGGTAGTCAGGTACTTCCAAGCTATGTGTCCCTGTTGTCGGCTGCACTTTCCAGTTTGTGACCCTTAGCCTGTTGGTAATGTCTCATTTCTTGAATATTTTCCCAGAAAATGGTACATCTTGTGGGGACAGAGACCTTGTCTTTTCCTGGCTATACCCCAGTGCAGCGGCTCCAACCTTTTTGGCACCAGAGACCAGGGCTCCTATGAGAATTTAATGCCTGATGATCTGAGGTAGAGCTGAGGTGGTGATGCTAGTGCTGGGGAGCAGCTGCAAGCACAGATGAAGTTTTGCTTGCTTGCCTGCTGCTAACCTCTAGCTCTGTGGCCTGGTTCCTAACAGGCCACGGACTGTTATTCGTCCTCGGCCCGAGGGTTGGGGACCCCTGTCCTTGTGTACACTGTCTGATGCACTGTTGTTCAGTAAATGTGTTGTGTGAAAGAGTTAGGTGGTCAGTCCTGACGGCATCGTCCACAGCTCCTAGCCAGTTGTTGTCATTTCTGCTACACTTGCCGCACAGATCATTTACTGGGTGGGTTTAGAGCTGCTGGGTTATACATTAGAATGATCTATTTGGGCCAAGAGTCTGAAAGTCAGTAAAAGCATGAATTGAGTGTCTAATGTGTACAGAGCGTTATGCTAGGAGCAAGCAGTGTACCGAGTGGGTCTGTTTTGTAGACTTGTTTTTAAAATGTATTAAATGTTGCATTCTTCCAAGTGTGAATGTGAACAAGCTCTGAATTATAGAAACTAAATAACTCCAACAGTCAAAATTTAGTGGTTGATTTGTCTAAAGTTATCAAATGAGCCTGGTTTGGCTGTGGGTGGGAATCAGGGCTGTGTCTTCTGAGTACCCCAAGCACTCCCTGCACACTCCACAGAGGAGGGGTGTCTATCCAGGGTGCGATGTTGTTTCAGAGCCTCACTTACCAGCAGCATTGTGTGAACTCAGTGATTCAGCCTAAAGGCGCTCACTGGACTCTGTAAACACCAAAGGCCCGAGTTGGCAGCAGCAGTTAACTGGCCCGCATTGCTGAGAGCTAAGGCTGGCAGGGCCAAGATCCAGCCTGGCGCCTAGATGCCATCATCTGGTTCAGGAATGGGCTCAGTGCATTGTTGTTGCTATTGACACAAAAGCAGCCTTGTTGCAACTCCTCATGGATCCTCCAGGTCGATGGGCCTGGGCCAGGGCCGTGACAGCACTCTTTACACCAACCAAGAGGCAAGAAGCCAAATTAGTCAAGATAAATGTTTGTCATTCAGTAACCAGAGGGAGATGTAAAATGATTTTCAAAAAACCAACCACCTTGGATCCCAGTGATTGTTCTGAAGATTTGCCATGAATTGGCCCTCAGTTAGGGGCCAAGTAGTAGCTAGAGAGATGGTCTGCATTTGCCAAGCACAGAGTGTTCTACAGACGGGGGGCTCCTGGGGACAGGAGGAATTTGCTCTGGTTGATTTTTGAGCTGAGTGCCGCCTTTTCCTGCCCTTCAGGAAGAGGCAGGGGGTGAGGCTCATGGCTGTGCTCTTCTTCTAGGAGAAGTGGTGAACACCCACGGGCCCATGGAGCCTGACAAGGACAACATCCGCCAGGAGCCCTACACCCTGCCCCAGGGTTTCACTTGGGATGCCTTGGACCTGGGGGATCGTGGTGTGGTGAGTAGGCCCAGGCAGGTCACAGGTGTGGATTGGGCATTACTGTCACAGGGAGCCCTGCAGCCACATGGAGACAGCCGCTATGCAAGCCTTCTCCAAGGACTTTTTAAGAGCTGGGCCTAATGGGTCTGAGCTTACCCCCCGTTTGTTGCCTTGGGGCCTGCCCAAGACTCCACAAAGATAGCACTTGGCTTCTCTGGCAGGTCGAGAGTTAACCTCTGTGGCTTCCCAAGGCGAATATCCTTTTTGCATGCTTTTATTTTTCTTGTTCGTCCATTCATTCATTCCCTTGTCTCAACAATGGAGTGGTTGATTAGTTGGATGACATTCTTGGTCTTCTACCATGTTATGTGCTTGAAGTCTGCCACTCTACCCCTTGGTGGCTCAGTTTCCTATTACAGCTAGGGTGCTTGTTCCCAAAGAGTCCCTGCCATGCCTGGGATAGAAAGAATTTGTGAAATTAAAGTGAGTTTAAACTACATTTCTGGTAGTTTGCCTTGTCCTTCTGAAAAGCTTGGAGCCCAGATTATTGGAGTTGTCCCCTATCTGGCAGAAAGCTCTAAGGCAACTCCATATTTCTCTGCAGCTGAAAGAATTATACACCCTCCTGAATGAGAATTATGTGGAAGATGATGACAACATGTTCCGATTTGATTATTCCCCAGAATTTCTTTTATGGTGAGTCGTAAGGGCTTTCTCACGGTTCTGGGGCAAGGCAGAGAGCAGAACCACCACAGGGCATCAGATTTTTCATCCCCACTGAGCCAACCTTTGAATGGCAAGTTCGTGTGTGATTTCTCAGTTTCTGCATCTGAAGGAGACTTGCTTCCTGTGGAGCTTAGAATTGAAACCTATTTAAGATAAAATGATTGGGTAAGGGAGACACTGTACTCAGAGGAGAGATTTGTCTATTGTATGGTGACTTTATGTAAGAAGGGAAGGGAGGATGAGAGCTTCTAGGATTTAAAGGAAGAGAGGGTCATTTTTCTATACAGTTCCTGAGCACGCTCAGTGTATGAAAATGGCCTTGTCTGGCTGAGCCATCCACCATGCTGGACCACATTTAATATCCAGGAAGGTGGAGGCATGAGGCTGAATTTAGAGGGGCTGCCTGATGGAGGAGGGAAAGGAAGAATGGGCAAGCAGAGAGGGCAGTGATGGACCCGGAGGGCAGGTGGATTCCAGAGCTCCAGGGGCTCCACAGTCGGCTTCCAACCCAGGACGCACTGGACTCGGAGCCAAGGAAGCCAGTCCTCTGGCATGAGCTGTCAGAGTGAGCGAGCACGAAGGAATTGGATCGGGTATAAAATCCTCAGTTATGACAGCCTTGGATTGGGGGTGTAAGTAAGCCAAGTGGGCTGAGCAGCAAGAAGTGGCTATGGCTCAATTCCATTTGTATCCAGGAGGATTTGGCCCTAAAGAAAATTTAGCTTCGAACCCCCAGGGAGGTGGTAGCATGAGGTTAGACCCAGACTCTGCTCTGGAGCCCAAACAGCCTGCCTTGCCCACTGGCAAGGCACCGCAGCCGCACCCTCTTATCTCTTCTAGGGCTCTCCGGCCGCCTGGCTGGCTCCCCCAGTGGCACTGTGGGGTTCGAGTGGTCTCAAGTCGGAAACTGGTTGGGTTCATCAGCGCCATCCCAGCAAACATCCACATCTATGACACGTAAGCACCAGTGCCACCTGCCACATCCCCATCATGCTTCTTGGTCTGGGAGGGAGGAGAAGATAACAAGGTACACACACTTTCTACAGAAGAAAGGGAAGAGCCCATGAAGGGAGGGAACTCGAGCCCCAGGAATAGAAATTCATAATAACCGCCTGTTTTGCTCTAAATTAATGCTGGTTCTTGTGGCCGGTACCTGGGCCGGTACACTACCTGCAGGAGCTCAGCATTTGTACTTGCACGTGTTGGTGCACTTGAGCAGTTTCAGAAATGGGCCCGAGCCAGTGTGACTCACATCCAGATAGTCACGAGGCCTTTGAGCTCTGTTGTTCATTCTCTCTGGAAATGTCAGAACCATCTGCCACAGTCTTTTAGACTTACAGCCCAGGGATTCTTGTTGGAACCTAAACCCTTCCAACCCTTAACTTAATCTGTGAGGTTCCCTGTCTGCTAAAGGCAGGACTCCCCCAGCCTGCCGGTGTGGATTCATCAGGGAGGCACTGGCAGTGCCTTCAAATAAAGCGGTGTGCTGGAGTCCCACTCACCTTTGGAAGTATAGTCTGTGTTGAGAAGAGAGCGACTCTGCCTGATGGAGCAGAGCAGTGGGAAGGAGTCCAAGTACTGACTGCTGGTGCAGGTGGTGGCAGAACACACACCTGTGCTGAGGGCCCCAGTCCCTACGGGGTGGCTGCCCATGCTTGCAGGGATTACCTTCCAGTTAAAAGCCTCATCACTGTTGTTGTTTTTCTTTTCTTTTCTTTTTTTTTTCTTTTCAGAGAGAAGAAGATGGTAGAGATCAACTTCTTGTGTGTCCACAAGAAGCTGCGCTCCAAGAGGGTGGCTCCAGTTTTGATCCGTGAGATAACCCGGAGGGTTCACCTAGAGGGCATTTTCCAAGCTGTTTACACCGCCGGGGTGGTGTTACCAAAGCCTGTCGGCACCTGCAGGTAACAGCTCTTCCTGCGAGGCCCCAGGACTGGTGTGCCCGTTCTAGTGGAGGAGCTTTGTCACTGTACCAAGCTCCGCCTCAGCCCAGTGCGTGCCCGAGAGCATCTTGCTTCTCTAGTGTCTGATGAGATGGGTAGTGGGCACCCAGGGGAGCCAGGTAGGGAGCATGGACAAGCAAAGGAGGTTATGACAACGGCAGACTGGACGGAACGTGCCCTGTCCGAGGAGTTAGCCATTCTCAGCTCCTGTTCATTCCTGCCATTTGGGAACAAAGGATTTTGTTGTAGTTTTTAAGGACAAGCATAAGTCTAGGTTTTTATGGTAAATATCTGAAAGTTTTAAATGGTTGGCTTAATTTTGTTTTGAATATTTTGTGGACCAAAGAGGGCATGTCTGATCCTTGTGTGACCCAAGGACAACCTCTGCCTCAGAAAGTTGTTTGAAATAATCACAGCCTGTGCCTCAAGAACGTCAAAAGAAAAACACCAGGCAAATGTGGTAGAAGAGGGGGAGGTTAAAAACGCAGAGACCTTTTAAGTCTTTTCCATTGACTTGATACCAGGAATGAGGAGTGCTCTTCCCAGGCAACTGCTTAATAGGAGTTGCTCTTGAAATTGAGAAAGAATCTACAGCCATGCCATCCTGAACAAGCCCAATCCTGGCTGATCTTGGAACCTAAGCAGGGTTGGGCCTGGTTAGTACTTGGATGGGAGAGCACCTAGGAAGACCAGGTGCTGTAGGCATAAAAAATAAGGGATTGTGAGTTGACAAGGTCCTTGCAATCTGTGAGGTCAGCCAAGGGTTGCCTTGCTTAAAAAAAAAGAGAGAGAGAAATTAAGAAAGAAAAATAGAGAGAAAGAAAACCCAGGAAGAGCATTGGCGACTCTGAATTCTTTGGGGGGAGGTTGGAGAGCAGGGCAGTGCCACAGGCTCAAGAGGGCCCAACGTGTCTCTCATGCCACCTGGTGGCCATCTCCATGCCATCGTCCTCTTAATGGGACTTGCCAGACTCCTCTGAGGATAGGACATTTGTGTCCCCACAGGTATTGGCATCGGTCCCTAAACCCACGGAAGCTGATTGAAGTGAAGTTCTCCCACCTGAGCAGAAATATGACCATGCAGCGTACCATGAAGCTCTACCGACTGCCAGAGGCCAGTGGTGCTTCGGGGTGATGGGCAGGGGGCAAGAGAGAGGCTGAGGAGAGCCTGCCCTCAGGAAAGGAACAAGGCTTTGGGTAGGGGGAAGGGGTAAGAAAAGGGATTCAACCTATAGTTTCCAGATTCTTAGACTTTCCGTTTCTGTTGTCTGTAGCAAGGGTTTTATTTTAGTTTGATTTTCTCAGTTCTCCTGTGCCTGCGTCTGGGCTAGCTTCTCCGTCATCTGTTGATAGGCTCAGAGAACATCTCTGTAATTTTAGCATAGTGAGTCTAAATAGAAAGATGAATCCACTTACTGAGCTGCAACACATCCCAGAGCCCAGTATAAACAAGCCATAGGGTATCTGCTTTTTCTTCTGCCAAGTCGGGTGAACAGGGCTACCCAGCCTCCAGGCCATGGACTGGTACCTGGGCTGCACAGCAGGAGGTGAGCAGTGGGCAAGTGTAACTTCGTCTGTATTTACAGTTGCTCCTGGTACTACCATCACTGCCTCAGCTCTACTGCAGATCATGAGTCATTAGATTCTCAGGAGCCACCAGTTCCTGGTGCCAAAAAGGTTGGGGACTGCTAATAAAGGGTGAATGTGCTGGGCTTATGAGGAAATCCCAGATTTTTAATCCCAGTCCAGAATTTGCCATTGAAGAACTGAGTAGCCTGGAATGAGCTGGTTTTCTGTTCTGGGCCACAGTCTACCAAGTTTCCCAACAAAATGAATGTTCCATGTTCTTTACTTGGCCTCAGGATCCTAATGGATCTGAAGATTGCTTCTCTTTCCTCAGAGCTCTTCCAGGCATTGTCACAGTCAGTGGATACCCTCTCATCAGAGGCTGCCCACCTGGACTCATCAGCCACCAAACTGGATTAATCACCCTCGGATCAGGCTAATCCACCACTGGATTGGGGTCATTAGTGCCCTGTTTCGAGAGACTGCTGCGGTGCAGTTAGACACTGCCCCAGAAGACAACTTTCTGTTATTACGACACACTTGCCCTGAATTCTAGGCAGGCAGAGAGTGTTCTTCATATGGTGTAGCAGCCAGAAGAATGTCTCTACGCTCCTGGCCTGTGGGTGAGAGCCCCAGCATGGCTGCTTTTTCAGACCAGGATTTGAGGTGTCATTGTGGGAGCTGCCATGTAGAAAAGTCCGAGATCAGAAAGTGTTCCCTAGAGATATCAAAATCAGCGAGCAATTTTGGCGGCGAGAGGTCCTAGAACTGCAGTTTTAAAAGTTCCTTCCCTGGGGAGCAGCCGCATCAGGCAGTGACTGAGGTGTATAAACTGTTAGCTCCACCCTGTTTTCAGTTTTGGCTAACCCCACCTTTGCAGAATGAGTCTTTGGAGATACTCTCTCAGCCCCAGTATTTATAGCAGAGCATCACATGGCTTCACTTCACTGAAGCTTGTTTTTTTTTTTTTTTTTCCAAAAAGTAGCTGTGGTGTGAGATTCTGGTTTACAATTAAATCCCAGGAGTTTGGTGATTTTCTTCTGAATCTAGCCTGTACAAGTATTCTGCTGGGGGCATTACGGGTGCAGTGGTGTCTGAGTGAACAGATAACACAAGCACCCAGTGCAATTGTGCTGGGCCTGGGGTTCCACAGTGCCCAGGCTGGAGCCTCTCTGTGGGGGCCAGAGAGACCAGTGTATGAGGAGATCTCAGTTCAGTGGGAGAAAGTGGTGAGGGCTTGGGGGAGGCACACCACTGAGGCCCAGGAGCTGCACTGGGCTGGGCTGACCCCAGCACATCCTGGAGTAGTCAGGGTGTCTCTTCGTCTTGGCACTGTTCACATTTCGCCCTGGGTGATTTTTCGTCATGGAGACTGTCCTGAGCATTGTAGGACGTTTTAACAGCACCCCTGTCTTCTACCCACTAGATGTCAGTGATACCCCTCTCCCTAGTAGTGACAACCAAAAATGTCTTCTAGTATTGTCAAATGCCCTCTGGGGGACAGTTGCCCCTGTTGAGAACCACTGGACTTAGAAGGACAGAGGCACAGTCAGAACAGCCTACTGGTCAAGTGGCCGAAGGTCTTGTTCTCTTGTGTTAGGGAGTTTGGAATAAGGAGGGGCATGGTGGGTTGTGTTTCTTAGGAAGATGTCCTTGGCCATGTGGATAAGAGATTGAAGCAACAGCCTTAACCAGGAGGGAAAGGGCTAAAAGATCCCAGAGAGGCAGGACTTGTGCCTGGGTGGGTATGAGCTGTGGGAGAGAGGGGTTGCCAAGGGTGACCGAGGATTCTGTCTTGCGGGTCTGGGTGGACAGATGCAGGATTGGGTAAGAAGGGGGACAGTGTGAAGTATTGGGTCTTGAGAGGGAGCCGAGTCACTCCCAATCAGCACGTCTGATGTTGTCTGTTTTCCTTCCAGTCTCCCAAGACAGCTGGATTGCGACCAATGGAAAAAAAGGACATTCCAGTAGTGCACCAGCTCCTCACCAGATACCTGAAGCAGTTCCACCTCACGCCAGTCATGAGCCAAGAGGAGGTGGAGCACTGGTTCTACCCCCAGGAGAATATCATTGACACTTTTGTGGTAGAGGTGAGTGGGGTGGGGTGTTCTGACCGTTCAGAGAGGCATTCATTAAGTGGCTGGGGTTCCTGGTCTCGGTGACCAAAGAGCCGATTAGCAGGACTGTTGCTACCCTAGACTTTCTTGGCCGTATAAGCTTGGTCCTCCCTAAGGACAGGATGTTCTAGCTTGCATTTGCTGAAATGATACTCTGGACTTGGCATGAACTCTTCTCCCTCTCCCCACCCCAGTCACCACTGGTGATGTAGAGAAAGAACTAAGCCCTTCTTAGTCATGTAAGCCCGTGAATCCCTGCCTGTCCTAGCTTGAGGTAGTACTGGCCAGGCATCGGGGACACAATCTAGGGGAATGCGAGCCTCAAGAGGTCCCTGGTGATGCACAGGCCAGGAGAGAGCTGTCAGGTTCAGCCCACAGTCCAGTCTGGATTTTCCTCCTGGCTCTGTCCTCGAGTGCCCCTGGCCAGTGTATTTTCTCCTCCCTGCATATCCTGTTTCAGCTGTTTCACCCATTTGTCTAGCGGGGCAGTGTTGCCTTTGGGTGGTGTGAGAGCAAGTGGTACATTTTGTTCCCAGATTATAGAATTCCTGTGCTTGTGTGACATTGCTTCCTTTTATTGTCTTTTCTTCAGAATTCAAATGGTGAGGTGACAGACTTCCTGAGCTTTTATACGCTTCCCTCCACCATCATGAACCATCCAACCCACAAGAGTCTAAAGGCTGCTTATTCTTTCTACAACGTTCACACCCAGACCCCTCTTCTAGACCTCATGAGCGATGCCCTCGTTCTCGCCAAAATGGTGAGCAGACTGGGAGATCTGTGGGGCAGGGGCCGTGCAGCGGTGGTGAGCGTAGCTCAGGGGAGGTAGCTGCTCATGGGCCGGGGGCTTGGAGTCCTCCATGGCCTCCTGCTCCGCTTAGGGAGGGACCCTGCAGCTCTAAACTAGGAGGGAGCAAGGAGCATCCACGTGAAGTGAAGGCATTGAACTCCTCCTGATTTATTTCAGTGAGTTTCGTTCTCACGGGAGGCGCTGCCAAGGAGCCTGAATAGCCAGGCCTGCTCGGGGAGGAAAGGGGTTCTCCTTACGACTCCCCCAGCATGGGAATGGGGAGATTGGTCTCTGTCGTGGTGAGTCATTGGAGCTGCTGACTATAGAGCATGGGGGGAGGGGCCCAGGCATCTTTTATACCCAAGAGGTCATTCTCAGTCAGTCTTCAACATGGGTTTTGCCTGTAGTGAGCCCAGCCCACTGCGGGCTGGCCAGACGGTAGACCGTCCAGTCCCTGCCCGTGAGAGCTTCTAACTGAGGTGGTGAGATGTAGGAAGTGTCTCCACCACAGTCTCAAAGTGCCATATGAGGTGTCATGAAATCACAGGGTGCACTCTGAAGGCCTGAGAGTTGGGGTGTCCTGGGAGTGGGAAAGCAATGCCAGTGCTGACGGGAGCCAGCTTCTCAGAGGAAGGGGTTTAGGGCTTGGTCTCCAGAGAGGACTGTGGAAGTTACTAGAGTATTTCAGTTACTAGAGGTTTAACAGGGGACAGTAGGAGCAATGGCCTAGGCACTGAGTTTACAAGTGTGCCTGGCGGGACACTGAGGCGAGGCCAGATAGGGTGGTGCTCAGTGTCCTGAAAACTGTCACTGGAAAGCAGGGTACTGGCTGGATTTATTTAACACAGAAGCAGCCAGAACTTCGGAAGGAAGATCACTCTCATGACCACCTGTGGGATGGTTCTGATAGGATAGAAAAGGGCAGGAGGGTGAGGCAGCTTTTACCTCTCTTCACCTGTTCCTGTTTCTCCCTGCCGCCCTGCAGAAAGGGTTTGACGTGTTCAATGCACTGGATCTCATGGAAAACAAAACCTTCCTGGAGAAGCTCAAGTTTGGCATAGGAGATGGCAACCTGCAGTATTATCTTTACAATTGGAAGTGCCCCAGCATGGGGGCAGAGAAGGTGTGTACCCAGCTGGGCCCACCAGCTCGAGGAGTTGGTGGAGCAGAGACAGGGTCATAGGTCAGGGATCCAACATCAGTCTGGGCCCTTTGTTCACTGGTGCTTGGCCCCCGGAAAATTCTCGTCCTCCAATGGCCAGACTAGCAGGGTCAGTGTTCCCCTCTCAGCAGCTGGTGTGAGGGTGGCAGAGGGGATGGGCTGCAGAGCCACACAGAAGCAGGAAGGTTGTCTCCACCTTCTCTTCCCACCAGGTAAGTTGCTGCGGCTGGCTGCGGGCAAGGCATTTGGGAGTGTCTCAGGGAGCCGTGCGAGTCTAGTTGCCCAGGCCTAGAGTCTGAGTATTGAGGATCCTATCCTTTGCTGGGGTGCTGCCCACATCCCAGCATGACCCTTCCTCAGCCCTTCCTCTGCCAGCTCCAAAGGGCAGCCCAGGGCCATGGGTGTGGTCAGCAGTTACAAAATAACTGACTGCTGGAGGGAGGCCTAGTGGCCAGTGTTCCTTAAGATGCTGGAGTTGCATTCCTTGAAGGATCTAATAAACATATGCCTTGTGCAGAGGGCGAGGGCAAGCCCCGGCTCACTGTGAGTCTGTTTACACAGCCCGGTGGCATTCCACGGGCTCAGCCATTTGGTACTTCAGGTCTGGGGTGGTGAAGTGGGAGAGGGTTTGGACAACTGTCAACTCAATTCTGCCCCTCCCCGTTGGCTCTCTTAGGTTGGGCTGGTGTTACAGTAACCAGTTGCCAGTGAGATTCTGGATTAAGCCACTGAGAATTCAAACCAGGAAATGGAACCCCACCACTTGTTGGTCTAATTTTCACAAACGTGAGAATCCCTGGCAAAGGGAAGGAACAGAAGCGAACCGGCTTTACCAAACCGCCACTGAACTTGACAAATGTATTGCGATGGCGTAGGCTGCGTGATGTCACCTCTAGCCGTGTCTCTGGTCTCCCTGTTTTCCAATTAATCACATCCTTATGCAGCCGTGATCAAGGGAATGTAACTGCTGAAACCTAGCTCGTGATTGGCATATTATGGAGTTAACGGGTGAATAATAAAAGTATATATATATATTATATATATAAATATTTTAAATATCTTTCATGTTCCACATGTACAAGGATGTTTGGTCTCTAAAGAAAAGCTGAACCCAGATCATTCCTCAGAATTAGAATCAAGGATGGTGCCAGACAGACAAATACTGGTACAGTGAATTGTTTCCTTCTGAAAGCAGGAATCGACTTTTCTTGTTGGAGCAGAAGAAGGACAATGTGGGGAATCCTATCCCATTCACCTTCTGAATCAGCTGGAATGATTGGCTTCGGGAAGGCAGGGGAAGGTGGAGAGACTGTGCCCTGCTTTGGGAAGGGCTCACATCTCACAGGTGGCAGGTGGAGTCCTAGATGGGGCCGACCCTACTCAGAGGCTTTCTTGCACGTGCTGGGCCTTTTCTGCATTCTGAACTGGGCAGCGGCGACGATCTGTGGAAGCAGGTTACCTTGAGTCCCTTCTTCCATCCTCTTGGCCTGCTCCCTGTAGGAAGTCATCCAGCCAACTCTTTAGCCAGCTGTTGTCAACCTTCTAGGCATGAGTACCCTTTGAGACTGTTTTTCCACTCCCTGGAGTAACTGGCAGTTTGAAGGGGACCTTTGACCTCCTTGTAGCATCTGGGACCTTATGGAGGCCATGTCAGTGCAATCCCTGCCTAGCTCATCTTAGAGCAAAGAGCCAGCACCCTGATGCCCCAGGGTAGCTGGGCAAGGATGGTATGGGGCCGATTCCCAGACCCCTTCAGCCACGGGACCCTGGCCTGTGCCTTCCCACCCATTGGCCATCTCTTGTGCTCTTTTCCACACAGCCTGCAAGGAGTGGCAGAGAGTGGTGGTTAGGTCCAGTGTAGACTTGGCAATAGAAATGATTTCGTGTTGCCATTGTCTGAGTCTGATTTTCGCTGATGATGTTTGTTAGGTTTTTGTGGTGGGGGTGCTGGTTATTGATGCTGCCAGTTTCTCCAAAAGTAATGGAGCCTCTAGTCAGGTGGCTCTTCATATAGATGATCTTCACTTGTGCTCAGCCAAGTGGCTTGGGGAGGGTTGGGCTGTGGAATTGTCAGCACCCCCCATCCAGGCTTGTATGTAACTTTTGCTCTAGGAGAAAGTAAATGGGGAGAGTGGGATGTGTGGGGCATTTCCTGGCTTTCACCTCAGCTACTTGTAGCGGGATGAAGTCTTAGCCAGGAGGCCAGGCTCAGCCTAGTCCTAACTGAAGCCACACTCTGCAAGGCAGCAGAGCTATGTTTCAGGCTGTGGGTTTTGGTGAAGTTTGTCAGAGGCTAATTCTGCAGAGTACCCAAAGCTGGAGGAAAGTGTGCGTGGTGTGGGAGCTGTGCCACTTGCCGGAATGTTGCCCGCTCTTTGCAGACTGGATTGGATTTTCATCAGAGGCCTCTAGGGGCCTCCCTTCTTTTGTCCCTGTGCTGCAAACTGCAGGCACCAGCGATCATGGCTGACCTTTGACTCCTTGACTCCAAGATACCCAGACCAAAGAAGCTGCTGTTTTTAGCAAGATGCGCACTGCATTCTGCACAGAAGTGGAGAGGCAAGGGCTTGCCGTACAGCCTCCCAGACATCAGACACGTGAACCCCCGGTCCTAGAGCTGCTTACCCTGTGCAGGCTCCTAAGGATATCAAAGAACAAAGTGCCCGGCTCTTTCCTACTCTGGGCAGGACCAAGAACTTGGAAACGCTCCCTGTCGGAGGCTTGGTCAGCTCTGGGCCAAGTCCCAACCCGAACTGCTTCTGAAATTTGGGGTGTAAAACAGCCCCTGGAGTGAGCCTTGCCTGGTTAAACCAGGTCATGGAATGGAAACTGTGAGGCCCACGCCTGCTCCGGAAGGAACATCTCCTGGAAAGGCCTCATTGTCTCCCTCTAAAACTATGTGGCCTGCTCCTTGGACTCTGCTGTTCATGGTGGGGATCCTGGGCATCCCCACCCAGGTCTGCGGGAGTCCGCTTGATGGCTGCTGTTAGTCTCCTTTTCGTCCAAACAGTCACTGGCTTCTTCACTCAAACCCCTTCCCGAACTTCAGGTCAGAGAGCTCAGAAAGAACCATCGCTTGGGGTTCAGGGCCTCCCCACAAGGAGTCTTGCGGGATGGCAGAACCACGGCTGGCTGGAACCAAACAAGGGAGGGGCCTGGGGCCTCATCACCTGGAACCTGCCTCAGGTGACTGCTGTTGGAGAGCATCCCAAGCCCTCACCCCACCACCAGTACTCCTTGCTGGCACTGGGCTTTTGAATTCCCATGTTTCTAGATGTTTACCTCCTGCCTTTGGATTGATTCTGCATTTGACTCCTGACCCTGTTGCAAGTTCTCACGGCCTCCGGTCTCTATGTGGGGAGTGACCTGGGTAGAAAGGTCGTCTCAGCTCTGGATTGAGGTCTATCTAGGGTTGTCACCTCACATATGCCTACTTTCGAAGACGCTGGCGTCTGGTTTGAAGGCTGGCTCACACCAAGCCACTTCAACATCTAGGTTTATAGATTTCAGGCCTTGCCTACACCTCCCTTCTAACTGCCATTGCCCCCACCCTTACTTGCTGGCTCACTAAAGCCCAGAGGTGAGTGTCCCTGTGGTCTTTACTTCTTTGCCTAAAGCCAACCAGCATTTAACCAACCCAGGGGATGCCCCAAAGGCCTGGGCCTGCAGTCTAGGAGAGGGGAAGGGGCAGTTGGGCAGAGCAGGAGGGCATAGCGAATCTGGCCAGAACCTGCTGGGTCAGGAGGAATCCTTGTGGCCTGGCCCACCTGCCCCAGAACCAAGGGAGACCCAAGGCTTCGGTTCTGCCCTACTCCAGAGTGAAGGCAGACTTAGAAACAGACTGTCCCGAGAGAGGCTGTGCGGAATGATTTCATTGATTTAACTTAAAAAATACTGACTATAGGCGAGGTGCCGCATCTGGGAACGGGAGGGGGGAGCTTCACTTTTTCGTCTTGGCTTTTCTCTGGGCCGTGGGCGGGGCATCCATTTCCAGGGTTGGGGACAAAATACCAAATGCATTGTTGTTCCGCTTGATACATCTCACTTGTTTCTAATAAAGGAAGCAGCTGAATAAAACCCTTCTGCCCTCCTGGTTTTCCTCTGGACTGCAGGTGTCAGTGGGACAGACGAGTCCCCAGCCTGGGCTAGAGCACCCTCTCTTCCTGAGGGTGACAGTGCCCTGCGGGAAAGGCCCTCGTGACCACAGCACTGGGACAGCTATTGAAGACGCCTTTGGCAAGGCTGTCCTTTCAAGGCAAACTTGGTTCTTTTCTTCAAACCTCTCCCACCCACCAGCAAGGAGCTGGTACCGCCCCAGCTTCACTCCGTGTAAGAGCAGTGGCCGGGCTCTGGGCCAGGCTGCCACAGCTGGGGATAGCAGCCCTCAGCAGGGGCAGTGGCGGCTCCTCTGATAAAGGGCACTGGCATAGCCTCTTCCCACTCGCCCAGATGCCCCATTCTCCCTCTGGGCCAGGGGCTGGGTGGTTCTGTTGAGCCACCCAGGGTGTTTTTAACAGCAGGTCACTAGGCCCCGCTGCACATCTACTGAGCCAGCTTTCTGAGGAAGAGCCTGAGTGACTACCTATACTTCCCACCAGCTCCTCTCTCCCTCTGGAACTTTTCACCCATTCCCTGGCCCCATGTTCCTTTCAGGCCCCCCATGACTCCCTCTGAGCCCCTTTCCAGGGAGCCTGGGCCCTGAACTCAAGCTCTGCCTGTGTTCAGTGTTGCTGCCGTTGGTTGGTGGAACCCAGAATGCCAGGGTCCACATATAACCCCAGAAAGTCACCTTTCTGACAGGTTTTCTCTGAATTCTGTCATCTGGTGACTCAGCACAATCTCCCATCTCCAGAGGCAGCCTAGGACAGCCACTGCCTTCCAGGCCTTTGTCTAAAAGATTGGTTGGCTGGTGGAAGGTGAGTCCCAAGTCGGATTTGTCTACTGAGTAGACGGGGGAGGGGGGGAGCCTTAAACCCCACTAGGCATGGAAAGTGGGGGTCTGTCTGAGGTCCCTCAGAATCGTCTCCATCCCCTTGAGGGCCTTAACAGTTCTTTTCTGGCAGAAGCCCATCCAGCTGCCTCCTCCCTATTCAAGGCCCCTTGTAGGGTTAGTGGGGCGGCTTGTGATTGGTGTCCTCAGAGTCTTGTGATACTGGCAGCAGCTTTAAGCTAAGAGCAGGGGTCAGGGCTATTTTGAGCTATGGCATCTCTAGAACCTCCTGGCATCTAGACAAATCCAAACCCTTCTGGAGGAAGATGTCCAGGGCACTCCCTCAGCCCCCGTCCCTTCTCATGGGCCTGGGTGTAGCATCGGAGGTACATAGGCAGTGGGTGGCAGTGGTAAAATAAACCTGCTGCTTTATTTTTTAAAATAGTCTTGTTCTAGTGTCCTCTCCAGGGCTCTTCTATGACATGAGCTAAAAACCTACTTCTGGTGTCCCCAGGGCTCCCAGCCTCAGCTCTTCTTTCTTTAACAGGGGAAGGGAGCTCAGGTTCAAGAGCTAGAGGGAGGAGCCCAGGGAGAACCTGACCGGGAAGAGGTCCTTAGGGGGTGGCCAATGCCTGAGGGAGCAAGGGTAAGGGGTGTAGCTGGACTTCTTTCAGGGGGCAGAGGCGCTGAGGGCTCTTCTGCTTCCCAGGTCTCCTGGCAGCAGCAGGCCTGGCTCTTCATAAGCCATGCCGAGGGTGAGCAGAGGACTCCAGGAGCTGGTGCCAGCTCAAGGTCTCAGGGTTGCAGGGAAAAGATCGACCACCTGTTCAGAAGGGGCTGAGGCAACCCTCAGTACCCAGTTGAAACCAGAGCCTGAGCCTGAAATGTGAGCAGGCTGGACAGGCTAGACGGGCTGGTACTCACGCCGCCCCTCCGCTCCAAAGGTGGAGAGAGTCTCTGCCACGGGATGATGCAGACTAGCACCTGCAGAGGCCCTCAGGAGCTCTGGATGCGGATATGGACAAAGAGCGTGGCTGGTGACAGTGAGGCCCCATCCTTGGAAAGCAGGTGGATGTGACGGTACCCTGTGGGGAGGGTAGCCAGGCTTCAGGTTCACTGCCCGCCCAGGGCTGGCCACATCCCCTCCACCCCCCGGGGATGGGGCCCAGCTTGGATTTGGCTCAGGGGAGGCTGCCACAGGGAATTTGTGGCCCTGGTGAACAGGGTCTAGGGCCCCAGACCCCTGTCCCTTCCCATCCTCACCAGCCCCACCAACCTTGCTTCAGGCTGTTGAGAGGCAGTGTAAACTGGCCCACAAAGTCATTGGGGGAGGTGGTGTCATAATCTTCTACCACAAACCGGACCAGCACCAGCTCTGGAGCCCGCAACTGGAACTGCAGGGTCTGCCCCCAGCGGGGGTTGAAGCCTAGGTAGGGTACAAGCAAGGCAGTCAGAGCCAGCAGGCCCTGGGCTGCTCCGCACCTCCCCGCACCCTCTGCCGTCTGCCCCACCCCACTTCCACCGGAAGGCCCACGCACCGTTGTTGAGCACGTAGCTGGTCTCCTTTCGAGCACAGTCTGCGGGCACCCCGTGGATCTCAACACGCACCAGGGGGTCCACAATGGAGTTTGGCTTCTCAGCATTCAGCTTGGGCAGCTGCTGTGCAGTCAGCACCTGTGGGGGATGAAGAGGAGCCTCAGCCGGGCCCCTCTGCCAGGGCAGGAAGCCTCCTGCCCTCAGCACTCACCCTCTTCCCGCAGGACTCAGACTCAGATGCCTTCCCACCAAGCCGTCCTCTGCTGTCTCCCTCCACTTCAAGCTGGTCCCTGTGGACTAGGACCTCCAGAGCCAGCTCTGCCCCCAGGGCTGCTGACCTGGATGGTGAGAGTAGTTTTGGGGGGTCCAGGGCACTCAGGGTCAAAGTTTGTGTCGGGCTGCCGCAGGCAGGCGGGTTTCAGGATGTAGCCGCATTGCCCGTTGATGAGGAAGCGCCCTGCATTGAGATCCATCTCGTAGCCCGGCGTCTGGAAGTTCAGGGCCACTGTGGACATAACAGGGTCAGGAGAGGGGCTCTTAGTTGTCCTCTCCTCACTGTCCTCTCCCCCAGACAGGCCCTGTGGGCAGAGGACTCAGTTCCTCTTTACAGAGGGCCCAGGGTCCTACTGTGTGGGTAGTGCCGCCACACACCCACCATGGCTTCGGGGTGTGTCATGGCAGCCAGGGGATCAAGAGCCCACTGTCACCTGGAATCCCTTGAGGCCGGAGTGTGGGGCTGAGTGGGGCATGCCGGAGGAGTCCCCGCCCTCCAGGCTGGGGCTGGGCCAGAGGCGGGGCCTGAGGAGGCCTGAGATCTCCATACCTACTCCCCTCCCTTGGCAGGCTCGGCCTGGCGCTGCCAGGGGTTCATGTGCATCTGTGTGTTGGGTGGGTTTTTTTTAACTTTTACCTTCATAAAAAATGTGAGACTTTTACACTCTCAAGAACAAGCGAGCCTGATTTATGTTCCCCACATATCCTGCTGACAATGTTTAAAAGATTATCAACAACACTTTTTTCCACCTTCTGGAAAGCGGGGTGGCCGCATCACTGCTGGGGCCTCCCATGGCACCCCAGGGGCCACCCCACAAAGCAGCACCCTGCCCGCTACCCGCTCTGCTGTTCCACTCACCCAGCTGACAGCCTGAATTCCACATCTCCTGGGGGCTGTAGTTGGCTGAGTTCATCCGCAGCCCCAGTGGGTAGACGCGGGTCAGCTGATGAGCATTGTGCCTGATGAAGCTGTTCCCTGGGGGAGAGTTGGGGCTGGACTGTGACGGGCCCCTAGGGTGTCGCTCTCCCACTGGCAGGGCCTGTACTCCCTCCCTCAACTCCAGAGACTAACTGAGAACAAGGACTGAATTCCCATCCCCATCTCCTCTCTGACTCAGTGGGCACGGGAACCTCATGAGGAGGTTACTGAAGTCCAGGGAGCGGCAGGGACCCCCTCCCAAAGCCCCGCGCTGCATCCCAGCTCCAAGTCCCCACTTCCTCGACGGAGTGGGTGGAACCCCTGGGTCTAGGCTGACATCCCCGTCTCTCATCACTCATCCCACATGTGCCCTCCAGCCACACTGGGTTCCTGGAACCCTTCCTGTATGTCATGCCTCCAGGCCTTTGTGCAAGCTGCTCTTCCTGTCTGGAAATCTCTTCCGTCACCTGGCTGCTGCTTCCTCATACTTCTGTCAGGTGTCTTCTCAGGCATCACACACTCAGAAATCCTCCCCTGATCTCACCCCTTTGGCTGGCTCCCCCAGCTACTGTCATGCCCTGCCTGATCACCGCACATCGTAATTACCTAGCTATGTCTGGCCCTAATAGTAGGCTGTGTTCCAGGTAAAGGCAGACAGAAGCCTCCCTGCCTGAGCCCTCTCCCCTCCATGGATCCCCGGCCCGGAGCTGGGCATGGTGCTGGGTACTCATTCCCTGAGCCCCTCTTGACCTCTTTACTGCCCCCCCACAAAGCCCTCTCCATCTCCTTTCCAGGCCAACGTCAGGATATGACTGACCCCACCAGGAGCCTGTAGGCCACCCTCCAACCCCCAGATCCCTGATGTGCCAGCTCCTACCTGCCTCTCGGATGAACTTCTTGGCCTTGCGCTCGCTGAGGGAGCTGACCTGGTAGGGCTCGGGTGGGATGGGGGCAGGGCGCAGGGTCCGTAGGCGGGTGGCACAGCAGTACACGACCAGGGCTGACAGTTCCGGGGAGATCTGCTTGGCCTGGGAAGACGAGCCTTGGGGGGACCGCCAGCTCCAGCTCCTAGTCCTCCTCACTCTGGTCCCTTCCCCAACCTCCACAGTTGTACCAAGCCCCTGCCCCGCCCGGCCCACTCACCCACCGCCTCTGCTCTGCAGCCTCCACTCCCTCTTCTTCCTCTTCCTCTTCCTCATCCTCCCGGTCTGAGAGAATTCGACCATCTTCGCTCCGAGCAGGTGGCAGCTTCTTCCCCTTCACCAGGACTCGGCCCTTCAGCTGCTGTAGAGGCCAACATGGAAGGATTAAGCCCTCTGCCCTATGTCAGCGGGCTGGTCAGTCATTCAGCCACCACTGTGTGAGGGGCTGGCTGGGGTGAGAAGCAGGAAAGGGGCACAAAGATGAGTGTTTTCTAATAGGAAAAACCAACTTGTGAGGCCACCAACAGGGAACTGGCTAGTGAGGTCCCTCCAAACATTGGAACACTACACAGCAGCTGTTAAAATGAAAGAGGCAGCTCAGGACTGAAGGAGAAGGCGTCCTCTTCAAAAACGATCTCACGTGAAAGAAATGAACGTAGAACATGGAATCGCATGATCTTTGTTGGGTAACGTTTGAAAGAGAACATAGCTATGGACAAAGGTATATATGCATGGGGAAATTCTGGAAGGACACACAAGAAACGGTTGAAGATGGTTACTTTTTGTGAAATAGTACAAGGGTGAGCCTGAGTGGAAGAAAACCCATTTTCCATCGTATTCGCCTATATAGAGCTCCACTTTCTACCCATATGCATGTGGGGTTTTTTATGCTAATAAAAATAATAATATCACACACACGCAAAGGTGAATCACATTCCTTGCATATTTGGGGTTGGGAGTAGGAGGAGAGTTTTCTCAAGCAGATGTCCTGAGAAGGCAGATAAAATGCTCTGGGGTTTTGGAGGAAAGGAAGCCAGACCACCTCTGGCTAGAATGCTGGGGAAGTTTCTAAGGCCACAGGAAGAGGTGGTTTAGGCTGTGCTAGGATTCTAAGCAGGTGGCGCTTGGCAAGCCAGATGGCTGGGAAGGGAGCGAGCTCCAAGTGGGGTAAGTCAACTAAAGCCTTTGAGGTGGGAGTGGCTGAGCTTTCAGGGACAATGTGGGCAGTAAGACAGAGCAGGGAGGTCAGAGCCAGGTCATGGACGGTCTTGAATGCCACGTGAGAGACTGCGCTGGGTTTAGTGAAGAAAGGAGGTCAGGAGAGTGACAAGCCCATGGTGCGGTAGATGCCAGATGAAGGGAGGAGCAGGGGCAGGTTAAGGCAGAGAGAGGTGAGGGGTCCTGAACCAGGAAAGTGACATGAGCAGGGCTGGATGTTGGACTGCAGACAGACCCCTCTCCACCCAGGCGACGGTTCTGGGAGCCTCACCTCTGGGGATGGCAGCTCTTCAGGGTTCGAGGAGTCCAGCGCCTGCGTCACCAGCATGTCCCCCAGGATGGTGCGAAGGTGGCGGGCCATGGCAGCCTGCTGCTCCAGCCCACAGTGGTTCTCGAGGGATAGGATAACAGGGTACGGGGAGAGCTGTGGAGAGGAGGCGCAGCAACTCAGAGTCACTCACCCCTTCTCTCTCCCTTTTGCCCCAACCAGGACCCTTGCCATACCCAGGCCCCAGCCCCCCTCAGGACAGGCAGGCAAAGATGGAGCTCTGGAAGACCTACTCTGGGGAGGACTAAGTCGGTGGGACTGGGACACACACCGGGGCCAGGAAGTGCAGAGCGGCAGATGTCAGATATGGGGCCTCCGGGAAGGGGTGGGCTGTCTGGGAGGCTGAGGGCAGCTGCAGGAATGGTTCTCTTTTATAAATGCTCTTTATATGTTAATGACATTGACCGTGTGTCCTTAGGGTGCAACCTTTTCCCCCGGCTCATCATTTTTTGACAGTAAGATTTGTATAGCTTGACTGAAATTGCAATTTTATGTAGATGCCATGTTAAGCTTCTCTTTATGGCTTATTTTCCGGGAGTCATGATTAAAATGTCCTTCCCTATTCCAAGGTTTTCTTCTGGAAATTTTGTGATTTTAATACATTGACTAAATATAAGGGTGAGGGAAGGGAGCCTCTCAGCTCTGTCCTACTGCATTGACCAGTTGTCCCAGTAGCAGCTGGTGAATAAGCGATTCTCTGCGCAGGATGGGGGGGTCCCAGGTGCTCACCGTGAAGGCATGATCGCGCACAGCCTGGATCACGTCTCGGAAGAGGATCTTAGAGGTGAGCGTGTGGCCGTGGTAAATGATGGGTTCCCCTCCTGCCCCCTCCCAGCAGTCCAGCTCCACACAGCGGCATCCCTGGGCAAAGGCCCTGCGGATAGACAGATAGGCAAGGTGTCATGTGGGTGGCACAGAGCAGGGAAATGGACAGGCTGAGCCAGCTGGCCCCTAAGAAGCCCACAGTGGGAATTGAGGCTCCCAAGTTGGGCTCCCAAGAGCGTTCACCACCACCGTCCACCTGGTACCTAACGTAGGCCTCGGTGCTGCTGGGGCCCCCGATCTGAGAGTCGGTCAGATAGGTGTTGTGGGAGGAGGAGATGAAGTAGTGGGCAAGGGGCTGGTTCATGTCCTGGAACACACACGTGTGGGCTGGGTCCAGGGCGGCCCCATCAGGCGACAACAAGTACATCATGAAGCCATCCAGTGTCATCAGCTCATGATGCTTGGCTACAGGGATGGGCAGGAGAGAATATCAGGCCCCTGTGTCTGCCCCCGAATGCCCCCAAAGCTCCACTTAGTAATAATGAGCACCTGCCTACTGACTGGACTCTACAAAATTATTCCATTTAATCTTCTGTGATGAAGGTACATTACTATGGCATTTTACAGATGTGGCAGCTGAGTCTGGAAGAGGCAAAATAATCTGCCCAAGACGGTGCCCACAGCCAAAAATAGCTCAGCCCGCTTAGCTGGGAACCCAAACCTGTTGAACGCCAAGCCTAGGGCTGTGTGGCCCCAACCCATCTGTCAGACCCCCACCTGTCTCGTTGAGCTCATACTTCTGGATGAGCTGTTGGGCACGGGCCAGTGTGGCTCCATCCTCGCCCTGGTCCTCCAGGAACTCCAGCAGCTCAGGGGCGCTCAGCACGCGGTCCTCGCCTGAGTACCGATGGAAGATCTCCTCCAGCTCGGGGCGTTTCAGCAGCCGCCGCAGAAACTCCTCAATCTCAGTCCCTTCCAGCCGCTCATTGTCGGAGTGATCACACTCCTAGAAAGTAGGGGAAGAGATGTAGAGGAGGCAACGCCCTGGGAAAGTTGGCCTGTACGGACACACCTGTCATCTACCACAGCCAGGAAGGCAGATGTCCCTGATTTCACAGGGAGGCTCTCATCCTGCTCAAGGTCACATAGATGGTAACTCGCAGCACCACGATGCTAAGGAAAGTCTCTTGGGTTCAGTGCCCGTCCCTCTGTACTGTGTGTGCCCTTCCCCAAGAAACAAGATGTGGGAGGAAATATGGTGACCCTGGGGCAGAACTGAGCTCCCGTGCCACAATTTCCTCTCCCATGTGTATACTTTCCAATCCTCACATTCCTACGTTCACACCCAGGGTCAGTGAGCAACAAAGAACTGAGGATCCATGGCCCAGGGGTGCAGGTGCCATGGCTCTCCTGTCTTTTAATGTCACAGGCTGGTCACATAGTCAACATCCACACAGGGGTCTGCCACATGCTCTGACTGGGCCGTGGATGCAGAACCCAGCCCTGTGTGCCCCTCTCCGTGCTCATGTGTGTAAGCCATGCATGGTCACCTGAGCAAAGGGTGCCCTGTGGACTTAGAGAAATGAAAACTACAGTTTTGCGGCTCACCTGGGAGGGGCAGGGAGGCCTGCGATGCTCCTACCCTTGGGCTCTGCCCGAGGGTGAGGAAAGAAGCCCTGGGCTGCTCTCCCATCCTGGCCCAGTGGCCTTGAGGGAGGATTAAGGATAAGTAGCCCCAGATGTGGCCTTTCTGCTGGGAGAGGCCACTTTTTCCACAAAACCTGTGTGGGGGAGGGAAGCTGATGACGCAGTTGTCTGGGGGGAGGGCGGAGGGCAGCGGTCAGAGGTCGGAGTGGGGGCGCACGCCCACCTTGAAGAGGCGGTAGGCGTACATGTCGTTCATGTCCACGTTGACCATTCTGAGCAGGGTCTTGATCTCCTTGAAGCTCATCTTGCTGTCCTGGTTGGAGTCCGCCCGGTGCAGATAGCCGTGGATCCAGGTGTGAGTGCTCAGGAAATAGCAACCGCAGGCTGGGCCCGCGCCCGGGCGACCGGGGTGACTGACAGGCATGTCACCACCACCAGGGGCTCCCCGAGTGCAGCCGTGGGGTGTCCTCCATGGGCCGGGGGCTCCCCGGAGCCACGTCCCCATCTATCCTCAGTCCTAGCGACAAGGGGCCCTGGCTCAGACCGTGGACCGCCGAAGGCCCGGCTGTACCCCCCCCCCCTGCTGGGGTCCTGCAGCCCCAGGGCTGGCCCCTCGCCGCCCAGCCCCCCCCCGACGGGCAGGATATTGGTCGAGGCGCTCGCGCTGGCTCATGGCGTCGAGGCGCGCGCGCAGCTTGGCCAGGCCGCGCACCCAGCGCTGAGCCTCCTCGGCCGTGGGCGCCACCAGGTCCAGGTTCTTGCGGCGGCCGCGGAAGGCGATGGTGAGGCAGCGCGCGGGCGCGAAGGCGCCCCCGAAGCGCCGCAGGCCCTCGGACTGGTGGCCCTCGCGGACGGCCTCGATGTGCTGCACGGAGACTGCGGGGGCAGGCGGGCGCGTCGGGGCCGGGCCGGTCCGCGCTGCCCCTGGCCCTGCCCCGGCCCCTGGCCCTACCCTTGCCCCTGCCCCTGGCCCTGCCCCTGCCCCTGCCCAGGCCCCCGGCCCCTGGCCATGGCCCTGCCCCAGCCCGGCCCCTGGCCCTGTCCCGGTCAGGCCCCTGCCCCTGCCCCTGCCCCCAGCCCTGTCCCTGGCCCTGCTCCTGTCCCTGCCCCTGCCCCTGCCCTGCCCCTGGCCCTGCCCCTGCCCAGGCTCCGGCCCCTGGCCCTGGCCCTGCCCGCCCAGCGCCCGCCCCGGCTCACAGATGTGCTGCGACGGTGCGCGCCGGATTTTCCGCTGGAACCACACGCTCAGGCCGTCCTCCTGCAGCCGGTACAGTCGCTCCTTCTGCCATGTCCGCGAGCGGATCTTGCAGAGCCGGGAGCCCCGCAGCATGGCCTGGACGTCCTCATCCTCAGTCAGGCCTGTGGGGTGCAGATGTCGGCAGTGTGGGTGGGTGGGTGGATGGATCTCCTTCGTGGAACGTGCCCCCCAGCACTTGGTGTGCCCCCCCCAGGGGTGCCAGTAATAGGCCCTTTCTCCCTGCCAAGCAGCAGCAACCTGTGCCCTAGAGCAAGCAACTCCTCAGGCCACAGGTGGGACTCAGGCCTCACCGGAGGTCACCCTTTCTGCCACATCCCTCTGACACAGCCTACAGCCTTCAAGCCTAGAATGTCACCAAATTTTTGCCCTTGATGTGAAAAGCTGACCACCAGGAAAGTAATTTCATGATCTAACTAAATCTCTCCAGGCTCCTCACCTCTGCTTTCCCAAAGACAAGCGAGGACAGCAGAAGCCACTCTGGCTTCAGGATCCCAGCTCAAGGCCTCTAGGACCTGCCTTAGCTGTCCTGACTCTGGTCTCCTGGTGTCCTTTTTGTGCCCTGGTGGTACCCACTGAAAGCATGGTCTCCTGTGACATTCTGCATTCCCCCTTGCCCACAACCTCATGCAACCCTCCGCAGCTCTCATGTGCTCTCTGGTTACAGTGACAGTGTCCATCTTCCTTAACAAGACAGAATGCTCACAAAGTACCTACTGCAGCCCCTGCTCATGTATTAACACACGAGGAAATGAGCACAAGAAGATTCAGCCATTTGCCAGAATTCCGAGGCTTTCCAGGATGTGGTGGAAGCAGGTTTCAAACCCTGGAGGTCAGGCTCCGGTACCTTTGCCCTTGGCCATGACACTGAACCTCTCGGCTCCTGCTCCCATCTTCCCGACCCCACTCACCTCTGCTACCATCCTGGGCAAGAGTAGATAGGAAAGAGCAGAATTTATTCATTTATTTCATATTTAATTTAACTAAAAAAAAAAAAGTTCAGTTTTTCCTATACCCCACCCCCAACCTCTGCCCCTGCCTCTGGCAACTAACTGCCAATCTGTTCTCTGTATCCATGAGCTTGTTATTTATTTATTCATTTGTTGTTTGTTTGTTTTGAATTCCACAGGAGAGATACTACAGTATTTGTCTTTCTCTTTTTGATTCATTTCACTTAGCATAATGCCCTCAAGGTCCATCATGTTATTGCAGATGGCAAGATTTTATTCTTTTTTATTCCATTGTGTGTGTGTGTGTGTGTACAATATTTTTTTTGGAAAGAGAATTTTTTTTGGACAGAGAATTTAAACTCGGTATTCCAGGGAGTCAGGTCCCAATTCTGTCACTTCTCAGTTACACAGCCTTGGTGGCACTAATCTGGGACTGCTCTAAGCCTCAAGTTCTCCGTTCATAAAATGGAGACCACAGTAGTACCTGCCACAAAACCCAAAATTCAGCCAAGATGCTGCTCTTCCTGGTGGTGCCACACCCTGCTTAGATTTGTCACAGCAGGGGTCAAAAGCAAAGGTTTATGAGCCAGGGGACAATAGAAGAGGTGGGAACTGGGCAAACTGTAGTGCCTACGCCCTTTGGAAGGAGGGGGCAGCCAGGGGTAGATGAGGGCTCAGAATTTCCAGAGAACCAGAGTCTGGATTTGGATTTGTATGTGAAGCTTCTAGATTTTTCAAGGTTGGCAACTAAATCAAATTGAAACAAACAAACCCAAAACACCACTGGGTGGGACAAAGGAAACAGGACTGTGGGCTTCTCTTCCTCCCCTTATTTTAACAAGCCACCCCCCCCCAAACTGGATTTGGCTTTCGGCTGTGTGCTGGGGTTGAGAAACCCAGATCCCAAGGCCCTGCCTGCCCAATTGCAAACTCTGACCTAAGGAATCAAGCAAGTCTAACTAAACCTCTGGGCCTCCCTCTCCTACTCTCTACTGGAGCCTCTGTAGGATCCTTCTCTCTTCTCCTCCTCATACTGGCATCCTTGAAAGTCCAGCTCAGATATCACCTCCTTTAGAAAGCCTTTCTTGATTTATCCTCAAATGGGAGTTCTCCATCCCTGACCACCAACAGCACTTTTCACTTTAAAACAAACAAACAAACAAACAAATAAACAAACATCCCACCTAAATTGTAATTTCAGTGGACTTTAATAAACCCCAGGGCAGGGATGAACACCTCAGTGCTTGTCCCAGAGCTAGGCTTGCAGCCAGTGTTTTCTGAAAGGGGAGGAAGATGGACAGACAGCTGGAGGACTAAGTGCACTCTATCCCCAGCCCTGTCCCTGACCCCTCAGAGCAGAGGCCCTGTGAGTTTGGGTTTCTCAACCCTGGCTGTGCATCAGTATCACCTGGGGGAGGTTGCAAAACCCATGATCTTGAGATTCTCATCCAGCAGATGTAGCCTGGGGCCTGGGCATCTGTATGTTTAAAAACCCACCCTATGACTTGGAGGGTGACTGTGATTAAGAATCAGGATCTCAGGGGCCAGAGGAGAAACCTGCCATTCTTAGGAGGCTGAGGTCCCCTTTTGGGCCAGCCTGTGACTCTATTGGCTCCAAGGGGTTTCTCAGGGTTTAGACTGTGGCCCTCTGGGAGGGTCAGTGGAACCCTCCTCTTTCCAGACAAAGAGCTGGAACATTACATGCACCAGGCCAAGAGACTCACCAGACCCCCATACTCCTATCCTCATATCTGGGCAATCTCTGAATTCTCTCCTCCTGGGAAACAATGGGATGGGTGGCAAGACGGGGAAACCTGGAAGGCGACCACAACTGAGCCTACCCGTTCTCACCTCTCAGTTATGGGAAAGGGGACCCTTCATTCCCACAACGACCAGGCTCTGCAGCTGGGGCCACCTCCCCTGATCTGGCTAGCCCTCTGCTGCCAAGCCCATGGTCGGGAGGGATGGAAAAGAGGGGGACTAGTAGATGACTAAGGCCGGAAATGGAAGTGAGTCACTGAGGGCCCGCTTTGTCCAGAGTATTCTGCAAACAGGACACAGAGACAGGCAGCCTGAACTCTTCACCAGCCTCCCACTGGGACAGGTTCCCTGCTCCTGGCCCTTACCCCGAGTCCCCCAGGAACCTGTTAGGTGAAGGGGTGACATCCTAATCTGTCCACAAAACTGGCACTGACCCCTGGATCACACTGTCCCTTGGTTCACACTGACCCCCAACAACATCCCCAATGAAAAAAGCCAAACAGATGGAGGGTGAAGAGCCAGGCTGGGCCAAGTGCTGAGTCCCTGGGTGGGTGCCTCCATTTCCCCATTGCTTGAACTTCTGAACCCTGGGTGATAGATGTCAGACAGGAGGGGAAGGACCCACAGAGGTAATGGGGTGAGGTCAGAAGGAGGGCCCAGGCCCTGGGCAGTGATGTGGGAGGGATCTGGCTCTTGGCCCAGCCACCCAGTAAATATTTATAGGTCCTGCCAAGCCCAAACCCAGACGTTTCCTTGACCTCATTCCTACCTGCTTGGAGCAGGTGCACAAGCTTCCTGCCTCCTGTGATTTCTATGAGTTCTCTATCCACCTCTGCCTTGAACCTGGAGCTGGGTTGGGCCAGCTCCACGGCTATCTTGACTGGGCAGGTGGAGGAACAATCATGAAATTATACCAGTAAAAAGAGGACAAACAATATCCAAATGTGGAAACAACTCAAGTGTCCATCGACGGATGAATAAGCAAAATGGGGTATATCCCTAGAGGAATATTGTTCAGCCGTAAAAAGGAGTGAAATCTGATCTGTTCCACAGCATGAATGAATCTTGGAAACACTGAGTTAAGTGAAATAAGCCAGACCTAAAATGACATTGTATGTTTGATTGTATGATTCCATTTCTATGAGTTACCTGGAGCAGCTGAATTCATAGACAGATTATATGTCACTTATACCTCAATTAAAAAATTCAGAGACAAAGCAGAGGAGCGGTTACCAAGGGCTGAGGGAGGGGAGGAACAGGAATTACTGCCTACTGGTTAGAGTTTCTGTTTAGGGCGATGAAAACGTTTCGGACATAGTGCAACATTGTGAATGTAATAACTGCCGTGAGTTAGCCACTGAAAAATGGTTAAAATGGCCAATTTTATGTTATGTATGTTTTGACACAGTTTGAAAAATTAATAATGCCAGAAACCACTGCACACTTTACATGGGCAAACTGTATGGCATGCGAACTCTCAGTAAAGCTGTGAAGAGGCACGGAGTGGCTCGCTAACTTGTCCAGGACCCTGGGTCGGTGAGTGGCGGAGCTAGATGCATGGGAGATGGGGAGGCCTAACTCCAGGACTATGCGTGGTTCCAGAGAACACATGGAGTGCTTTCATTTAGGGCCTGGTCCACAGTGGGCACTCAATAATGATAACAAAGGAGGAAACTGAGGCAGTGCCCTGGGAGGGACGAGGGACCCAGGTGTTCCACTCCATCTGTCCTCCTCAGTCCCGTGGCATCCAGCTCCAGTTCCGTGTTGTCACCTGGGGCTCAGACCCCTTCTCTGAGCCTATTGCTTATTTCAGGCCCTACAGAGGGGCCAGGAGGTGGTGAGGAGTGGGCAGGCCCACAGTTTCCCAACTACCACTGGGCTATCTGGGCTGTGTGGGGTCTGGGGCCTGAGCAGTCCTATCCCCGCGGCCAAAGCCAGGGGCAGAAAACTGCTTCAACGGCAGAGCTGGAAGCAGTCGTGGGGAAGGCCAAACCCTCCTCTGACCTCCAAATCTCACTCTCTTCATTGATGGTCCGCTGAAGCTCAGAGAAGGCAAGCTGTGTAAGCTGAAAGCAGTGTGGGCCACCCAAGGAAGGGAGGGTTGCAGGGGGTGTGTCGGGGACGGGCAGGGGTCAGAGGATGCTGGCAGTGGCTGTGGGAAAATGGGGCAAGCCGCTGTGAGGTCGTGGGGCACGTAGGTAGAGGGGGTAAGATGCAGAGAGCAGAGTGTGAAAGGAGTGGTAGGTCTTGAGTGAGGGTGTGTGTAGGGTGGTGTGTACATAGAGGGTGTGGGCATTAGTGTGGGGTGGGGTTGGTGGGAGGGAGAAAGGTGGGTTAGCTTGGGGAGGAAAATAGGCAATGTGTGTATGTGTGTCTGTGTGTGCCACTGCACAACCAGGAAGGACACATGGGGCTCCAGCAGGAATGTGAGACACGCAGGGAACAGTGACAGCCGACAGCTTCGTGCCAATGGGGGAAGGGGAGGAAGAGCAGCTTTGCCTGGTGGCTGGGACCATGAGGCTCTGGGAGGGGACACGCAATGGTGAAGGGTCCCAAAACATCTTCCCACCTGAATCCTCTAGACAGCCCTAGCACCTCAGGAACCAAGGATGTCCCCCTTGCCCTGGCTGGCTGTCACACAGGGCTAGAGCCCAGCAGAGCCTGGTACCAGAGTCCATAACATTCCTCGGAGAATCAGCAAAGTTGGGAAAGACAGCACTTCTCCTGCCCTGGGCTGGAAACAGTGAGATGAAGGTGGCAGCACCCTTCCTGGCAGGGCCAGAGCAGGCGTGAAGCCTGTTTGGGGGCAGAAGCTGTGGGAGGGGGCTCCCCAGAGCTAAAGATGGAGGATGGGCCGGGGTAGGGGGGCACAAGGCATGACAGAGCCAGCTCTCCCACCCCACCCCCCAATCCTGCCTAGCATGCCCCTCCTTAGCCAGGAGGGCTACCCAGCCCTCCCCACCTTTGGGCCAGGCAACTGCCAGCACCGGGGGCTGCTCTGGAGACCCACAGCTGCCAACCCCCACCTACAGCAGCCCCACTCACCCTGAAGGAGACATCCTTGGAAGGCCATGAGGACAACCCTCTTGCCTTCTAGCACTTGGTGGCATGTGCAGGCCAGGGCGGGCAGGGAGCAGGATTCTGCCCACTCAGTGTTCTGTCACTGGGTGGATTAGGGACAGGGTGGAGCATCAGGGGCACAGAGGCAAATAGGGGCTCTGGGGAGACAGAGTTGTCAGGTAAAATCCAGAATGCCCAGTTAAATTAGAATTTCAGAGAAACACCAAATGATATTTTAGTATGTCTCAAATTATTCATTCTTTATTTAACTGGGAATCCTATATTTTATTTGGCGAGCCTCTGGGGGAATACCCTTGGAGGCTGGTAGGGTAGCTGTTGGGGAGAGTAGTTGCAGGGTCTCCACGGGTAAAAATCATTCATTCATTCATTCATTCATTGTATTCTGAGTATGGACTCTGGGACAGACTGCCTGGGTTCACCTCCTCTCTCAGCTACATTCTAGCTTCCAATCTCTCTGAACCTCAGTTTCCACATTTGTAAAATAAGGCTCATGGTACCACCTACCTCATGACTGTGAGCGTTAAATGAGCTAATACGTGAAAAGCCTTGGCACAGTGTCATAAAGGTGTTAATTAGTATTCATTCATTCTTGCAATAAAGAGCCATCATTGGAAATTAGGCCTGGACAGCAGGCAGGCAGACACTATGTGGCCTTGGGCCTGTGACTTCACCTCCTTCACCTTGAGTTTCTCATCTGTAATATGAGGACAGCAGTAGCACCTTCCCCTTGGTGGCATCAGGGATTAAGTAGGATCAGGGCTAATGCAGGCTCAGCACTACACCTGGCCATCGCAGATGCTCACTGGGCCCCTCTTCTCACTCTTCAATTATTCCTTGGCTTCCTGGGGCCAGGCCAAGCCCACAGCCAGTCCAGGGCAGAGATAGGAGAGAGACCTCAGGCTCTACAAATGACCCCCACTCGGTGTGGGGCTCTGTTCCTCCCTCCTCCTCCCCCTCCTTCCATCCCTCACCCCATGGCCCTAAAGGCCCTTTTGACCACAGAGCCACTCCCCACTCTAGTCTCTACCTTGACCTGATCTACAATAAAATCTGTTCTGTTAGCCTAAGGGGTGTGGCCATGGCCATGACAGGGCCAGATGGCTATGAAGGTCATCTCAGGATGAGCTGTGGCCACAGTGGTGCTGGAAGCTACTCTGGTGGTGGACCTAGGCCTTGCTGTTGATGGCCTGAGCGGCTAGGCCCCAGGTCACCTGGGTTTCATCTCCACCCTCCCTTGACTCAGTGAGGCCTGGGCAAGGGGCATTCTGCACACACTGGACATTCCTCTGTTGGCAGTTACGCAGCAGGACAGGACAGTGGCAGGGGAGAGGGTGACATTCTGACACCCACATAGCTCCTGACTTTGTCACTGTGACAGAGTGCCTGAAGCTCCTGTGTAGCCTTACTCAGCTGGGGCTCAGCTGTAATTATTTGTCTACAAGTGTCTCCAGCCACTACACCGTGCTCCCTCCCCAAAGGCAAGGTGCTGTGTTATTCATCTCTGTAGCCCCAGACCCTGGCACAGTTCCCTGGCACATTGATGGGGCTGAGCAAACAAACATGTGTGGAATGAAGAAGCAGACAGATGTGCAGGGCACCACCTCTGCCCTCCCATGGCATCAAGAACCCATGTCAGCGGCTGACTCCCAAACCTGCTTCTCTGGCCCAAAACTAGCCCTTGGGTCTCAGTGGCACCTCAACATCCCATGGCCCTCCTCTTCTCCCCAAATCACCGCTACTTCTTAGCCCAGAGAATGATACCGCCACCCACCAGAGACACCTTCCTGATCCTGCTGACTGTAGTGTCCAGCCTGGTCTACATCCTAGGTGGTTTTGGAATCCATCTTGGCTATACCAGCCCAAATCTGTCTGAGACCCATCATAGTTTGCCCAACTGACCACTCAGCCTCCCTCCTATGGTCTTCCTGTTTCACCCCTGCCTTTATCTAACCCACCCCTACTCGGCACAACTCCTGCCAACACCTTCAGGGAAAGTCCATAACTCTGTAAGGAGAGGCCTTGAAGACCTGGCCTAGACCCCTTTGCCTCATTCTGGTCTCTGGCTCTAGGGTGTAGCCAGGTTCCTCGCTGGTTCCCCAGAATCTCACTTGCTCCTTCCTTTCCTAGTCTTGTTTCTTTGCTTCATTGTCTGACCTGCTTCCTGATGCTCAGCTCCCTAAGGACCAGGACCGCGTCCGTCCTGTTTGTTGCGGAATCCCCAGTGCAGAGCATACTCCAGGCACTCAATGAATGTTTGCAGTATGCATACATTACTGACGGAGGGTAGGTCATGTCTTCATAAAGAGAGTGCCCGGCACGGTGCTCAGAACATAGTCAGGGCTTAATAAATTCAGGTTAAATGAATGAGAGGTGGAAGAAAGAACAAGGAGGGGGGACAGTGGCAAAGAAAAGGCAAGACTGGCATTTGGTACCCCTGAATTCTGCTCCAAGATTCACATAGGTCTCCTGGGCCACCCTGTCCTTCAGCCCCACACCTGACCTCTCCATCGTTAACTAGTCTACCAACAGCAGTTTCATGGTATTTACACATATAGGACCCCTCTCTTTCAAGCCACTCAACCACCCAGTCAGTCTCATTTTGCTCAGACTCTGAGGGTCCCAGCAGCATTGTGGCGGAGTACATCCTGCATGCCAACCTTTGCCTTTTACTAGCTGTGTGGTCATAAGTGACTTCTCTGAGTCAGTTTCCTCATCCGTGAAATGGGGATTGTACCATTCACCTGACTGATACCCCATAGGTAACTCAGTGCCACCAGTAGAGAGACGCTTAATAAGCCACAATAACTACCCACCCTGCCCCAGGGACTCCGCCTAATCTGAGATGGTTTTCTGATACCAAGGACAGTGTTCTCACCAGTTAGACTAGTCCTATCAGTGCCATGTTGCTGCAGGGAACCCCTCTGGTGGCTGCTGGGTTGGAAGGCTGGTTTAAGACGGCTAGCCTCTTGCTCAGCTGTCCTGCCCTCTTAAGGACAGCCCAGAACCAGGGATGCCCTGTGGCGCTCGCAGACCCTAGAAGGCCCGGGATGATGGGCAGGCGGAGGATGCCCCAAGCTTGTCTCCCACTTCCCTCTCCCAGGCCCTCAGGGACCCCAATCCGCACCCCTCGCTCAAACTCCCACTCTAGCGCGCCCCGTGGGCGCCTCCTGCTGGGAAACAAAGGCGCCTGGCTCGGGCCGGGGACCTCAGGGTGACCGCAGGTGCGCCCCCCATTTGGACTGGTGCTGCCATTCCGCACCTCGCCATGCTCCCCGCAGCTCCTTGAAGCCTGGGAAGCGCAAGGACGGCTCACCGGACCACCCGGCCCTCCCGAGCTGCGCGGTGGGGGCAGTCGGTGCCCACCCGAACCGCCCCGCCCCCCCCAGCCCGGTCACTGACCCATCTTCTTCAGCGCCCGCAAGCCGGGCCTCTTGCTGCCGCCGTCCTGGGGCGCGGGCTGCGGCGGGAGCGCGACGGCAGCTGCGACCTGGGCCGGCACCGGGGGCTCCTCGCGCCGGCGGCGGCGGCGACCCCGCCAGCGGCCGCACAGCATGGTTCGGCGGGGCCGGGGCCGGGCCCGGAGTCCGCGCGCGGGGACAGGGCAGCGGGGGCGCCGCTCCGGCCCGGCCCGGCCCCGGTTCGGCGCGCGGCGCCAGCGAAGAAACTTAGCGGCGCCGGGAGGGAGTCGGGAGGAGGAGGTGTCTGGAGGAGGGAGAGGGAGGGACGAGGCCCGGGAAGGAGGGACAGGGAGGGGGGCGGGGCAGCGGCCGGGAGGGGCTGCGGCTCCGGGCGGGGAGCCGGGCCTTCCCCGAGGGAGGGAGAGGAGCCGGCTCCGAGCCGCCCGCCCCCACCGAGTCCTGGCGTCACCCCCTGTCGGGAGCCCCCATCCACCCAGCAGTCCCCGGGTCCCCGCCTCCTTCGCGACCTGGACCTCCCCTGGGGGCGCCGGAGGGGCCGGGGGCTGCCCTCGGCACAGACACCTTCCCCCGGACCCGGACCCAGTGTGGACTCCGGACCCACGCTTCCCTTTTCCCGTCCCACGTTGAGGCCTGCGAAGGGAGCCAGACAGGGAACGGGCAGCTCGTCCCGGGGTCAAGGACCCTGGGAGCTGAGCCAGGTGGCAGAGCAGCCCGACCCGGAGGGGTGGGGAGCGGGAAGTGGTGGGTGGGGGTAAGAACGGCTCCCGCTGTGACCTCAGAGGATTAACCCTCTCGGTGCTCGGCTGGTCGCCGACCCCTCGGTGGAAGCTGACTGGTCTGGATAAGATGGGGTGGCGCTTAGAGGCGCTGGCCGAGGGGGGCTCGAGGCTCGGACGAGTTGGCACCCGAGCCGGGCGCTCGGTCAACCTGGGACGCAGATGTCAGTGACACCGACCCGGGGGTCGAGCGCGGGTTCCGGGGTCCTGGTACGCTCACTGTGCGTGAACCCACCCGCGTGTCTGTGCGTGAGGGGGGATGGACAGGTGACCGCGCGCGCTCCTCCGCGTCGTCTGCCGTTAGGCACCCGCGGTGGAGGCTCGGAGAGCCGGGCGCGCACAGCCGCTTGGCGGCGGCCGCGAGCGTGACGTTTCCAAGAGAAAGCTTCGTTTCTTAGCACCTAGGCTTGCCATTTCCTTGCTCCAGGCTCTCCCCATTCTCAGACATCCCCGACCCAGCCGTGCCGAATGCTGGCTTGGGTCCCCGCCCCTCTCTGGATGTCGGGTGAGTCTTCGCCTCCGCACTTCCGATTCCCCAGTTTCTTCCTCCGGGAACGACCTTCCTCATTCGCCCCCTGGCTTACTCTTAAGGCTTCTGAAGCTCAGCTCCGTTGCCCCTCCTCCGGAACTCCTGACCCCGGGACAGGACTCCCCGTTTGATCCACCGCGGCTGGCGAGAGAGAGGACCTGGGCTCAGCCGCAGACGCGGTTTCCACCAGGAGGCGCGGACTCCATGTGCAGAGCTCGCCGCGTCCACCAGGGGGCGCTGCCTCCCGCCTCTAGCCGTCCAGGCTGCGGGGACCCACCCGCGGGTGCGCCCCGCCCCATCGGGAGAGACACAACCAAACTATTTGCATAATTATAAAAGAGCCGCGTTGAGTGGCTGAGACCAGAAGCCGAATCTGAAACGGGCTGTCTCATTGGTTTAAACTCCCCCCTCGCTCCGCGCCCCTGTGCGGCCGGGAGGTCAGTAGGAAGCCGCCAGCTGATGGCCAGAGAGGCCCCTGGGTGTCCCGGGCGGAGGCTCTGCGGGGTGAGTGACGGCAGGCCGCGCCGCGCCGCGGGGCCCAGGGTGTGTGTTCGCCCACTCGCCTTTTCAGAAGTTGGGGATGTGTATCTAGAGGGGCATTGCGACCCCTTGCCACCACCTGCCCCCCCACCCACCCCGGAGGTCCTCTCCGCGCACCCCGGGCTCACGCACGCTGCCTTGGGGGTAGGAAGAAGAGCCTCAGCCACGGCTTCTGGCCTTCCCGGGTATCTCATTCAGGCCTCTGAAAACGCTTAGTTTGCCTCTCTGGGAAGTGGATCAGTGGCTTAGGAGGTGTGTGCCAGGGTCACGCTGGAGGCCTGCTCACATGGAGGCTTATTCTTGCAGAATCGTTCTAAAGTAGGGCCTTGGAGCAGCTGGGGATGGGTACCAAGAATGAAAGCCCAGAACCGGACTGCCAGGAACAGTTCCAGGCCGCAGTCAGAGTCATTCAGAACCTGCCTAAGAACAGTAAGGGTGAGGGCATGGGGACCCGCATCTGGGGGTCAAGACGACTGGGGTCTACATCCTAGGAGGCCCTGATCAGTGAGTTTTTGCAGACAATTCCCTGCCTGGGCTGTCCTGGGGGTCCTCTCAGCCCTCTGCCTCCTGCCCCTGGGTAGACCCCTCACCTTCTCTGCCCTCTCCAAGGGGTGGTTCTCCCCCACCTCTATCCTCTTGGACCTGAGGGTGATGCTCTGCCCTCCACTTCCCAACTTCTGCCCAGGCTATTACCGCCCCTCCTATGAAGAGATGCTGCGATTCTACAGCTACTACAAGCAGGCTACCATGGGGCCTTGCCTGGCCCCCCGGCCTGGGTTCTGGGACCCCATTGGACGATATAAGTGGTGAGCTCCCTACAGATGGGCAAACAAGCCTCAGCTATCAATCAGCCTCTCACAGCCCTCTGCCCCCCCAGGGATGCCTGGAACAGCCTGGGCAAGATGAGCAGGGAGGAGGCCATGTCCGCCTACATCACTGAGATGAAGGTGGTGGCACAGAAGGTAGGGAGAGGCTGTGGGCTCCCCTGTCCCCAGGCTTCCAGCCAGGTGGCCTGCTTCCCACCCTTCTAGTGCTGCCCCCCATGATGCTTCTTGCATATTGATACCCCATGAGAATTACCACCTTCATTCTGTACCCCCCAACCCTGTCTCTGGTCTCTGATTGGGTACAAGGTGGAGGGTGTGACAGCAGGAACAGCTCCAAGGGATAGGAGGGCAGGGGTGGGAAGGACCAGCTGCTCCCTAATAAACCTTATCTCCTACAGGTGATTGATACAGTGCCACTGGGTGAGGTGGCAGATGACATTTTTGGTTACTTTGAGCCCCTGTATCGGCTGATCCCTGACATGCCAAGGCCTCCGGAAACCTTCCTGAGAAGGGTCACAGGTCAGGCCCCCACGGTGGAAGCTCCACAAGTGCTGAGTGAACTGTCTTAGGTCCAGGCCGAGGGTGTTGCTCGGTGAGAGGGGGCATGGGCTCTAGATGATGTCCCTGTAAGGACACCAACCAGTGCCCCTGATGGAGTGGGTCTCAGGCAGAGTCTGTGGTTAATGGGAACAGAGGCCTGATCTCACTGTAGGGCACCAGCCTTTCCCTAGCCCCACCCTTGGGCACCGTGTCTCTGCAGGTTGGGACGAGCAGGTACTGGATGGAGATGCTGGGGCTGCCCCAGAGCCTCCCTGCCTCCCCAAGGAACCAGCACCCCCAAGCCCAGGTCAGTGCCTGGGCAAGAGGGACAGAGGGCCAAACCCAGGGGCAGAGGGTCCTCTGGGGGGCTGGAGGGGAGACACCTAGATGCATGTTGTGCCTATCACACCTCCTACCCTCAGACCTCTTGGGCTCCAGGGAAAGACAGGAGGAAGGTTCTGGGATTCCTGTTCCAGGGCCTCACTTTTGGGACCCATCTGTACCTCTAATGGCAGTATCTATACTGTCTCCTGAACAGGTGCCTCTGCCCAGTTGCACACCCCTTGCTTCATAGCCTCCCTTTTGTCACTATCTTGTCATTAACCTACCTACTCTGTCCCCAGAGTCCCAGCCACTCAGGGACCTGGACTCTGAAGTTTTCTGTGATTCTCTGGAGCAACTGGAGCCTGAGCTGGTGAGACAACCCTGTATACCTTCCCTTCCCACTGTGCCCTGGCTGCTCCCACTGTCCCCCTTAGACCTTGCGGCTCATTTCAGCAGGTTTGGGGAGAGCAGAGGGGTGCCTCTGGAGGAGAGCCTGATACACGAAACAACCCTGTGTCCCTCACAGGGAAAGGTGAGCCACTGCCTGACCCTTCTCCCCCTTCTGCCCTTCTCTGTGGTCCTGGTGCCCCGAGCTTTCCCATGGCTGCCCTCCTGAGGCAGAGATGAAAGTACAGCACAGGGCACGGAAGAGAGTAGCCTCTGCCCAGGAAGAGTTGCCACACAGCCAGACACCAGCATGGATGGGCAAAGTCCTTTCCCGGCCTCCTCTCGGAGAGCCATCAGGAGCCACCAGGCACTGAAGAAGGGCATCTGGGGTGGGAGTGCTGGCCCTCCATGTAGCTACAGCTACACGGCCTTGGGAGCCATCCTCTCTCTCTGGACTTCCCATTTAGGACTCTAAAAGGACAACAATGAATTCTGCCCTATCCCCTTCTAGAACTTCCAGTGTTCCATGTCCTATAGAGGTACTTTAAAAAATATTATCTCCTTCATGCCTTTGAGCACTCAGCCCTGTGAGGGAGAGGATATCTTCCTCTAGTTTTCAGATGATGACATGAGGCTCAGAGAAATTATTGATGTGCTCAAAGTCAACAGCTAGTGGCACCAACTGAGGTTCAAACTCCTGGTAGTCTGTTTCTCAGTCACGCGGATATACAAGAGTTGGAGTTGGTACAGGGATTGTGCCCTACTCTTATTCTTCCCTGGACCTGCCCCATCCTGCCACCAACCTGCCCCTAGCTAAGTTGCCTCAAGTACCCCTCCCTGTATGTTGTTCTCTGCAGAGGGGTCAAAGGGCAGCCTGCCGGAGTCTCAGGAATTGGACATGTGGCTGGTGGGGACAGTTCGAGCACTGCAGGAGAGCATGAGGGATGTCCAGGGGAGACTGAAAAGCCTGGAGAGCATGCCTGGCCCCCCCAAGCAGGTGAGCCCCTCTAAGACCCAGAGCAAGATTGGGGCAGAACTCTTGAGGATCTCTATTCTGAGCTCTTCGTCTATCCACATCTGTCTTTGTCCCCATGTCTCTACTTGCCTATACCCTTGCCTCCTTGAGAGAATGGTGTGACTCACAACAGAAGCAGGGAAGTCAGGGGATCTGAAGTACTTCGACCCTGGAAGGGAAAGTGGGAAGGGCCCTCTTTTCCTGCTCTTATCTCCCTTTGCCTGAAGACACTGAGTGGGAAGACTAATTCCAACAGTTGGAAGGGCCAGGATGTGACTGCTTTTGGCATTAGGGCTGGGTATTCCTGTTGTCCCTCAGATAGGACTTCTATTCCCAGATTTAGAGTTTCCCCCCAAACAATTCAGTCCTCACTCCCCTTGATTCCTAGATCTGCTTGCTAAGGAGCTTCTGCCGTTTCTGGAGCCCCGGCTGTGTGCATTGCATGTTAGTTGCATTATCTCATTTAATCCACACAACAACCCTATGAAATAGGCTTTCCTTTCCCCTTTACAGATGAAGAAACTAAGGCTCTGAGAGGTTAAGTAACTTACCTGAGGGCACACAGCCTGGAAGAACCTCAGAGCTGCTGTGAGGATTAGATGAGATACTGCATGTAGGTACCTCCCCAGTGCCCAACACACACAAAGGTCTGCAATGGAGTTCACTGTTCTTGTTAGAGCTGGGAGTGGCCCTAGGTCTGTCTCCCCTCAAAGCTGGCACCTACCATGAACTCTTGAGAGGGTCTGTTGAGAGGCCTGGGGTTGTGGAGGCAGGCAAGGGCTGAGTTGCTGGATGTGAGGGAGTCACTTAGGTGACCCCTAACCCCCTTGGCATAGTGTCAATCAGGGTGGCAGGAATTTCCTCATATCCACAGTGGCTAACCTTTCAACCCCCACCCCCCACCCCAGGCTTTGTTTACTTTCTACTAATTTTAGATGTTGAGGATTTCAAAGATTTCTACCCTGAGATACTTGGATTTGCATCTCTGAAAATAAGAACATTCTACCTAATTTTATCACATACAATAATTCCTTCATATCATCAAATAGCCAATACAAAGTCAAATCTCTCCAGTTGTCCGTAAACTGCCTTTTCCAGATGCTGTCAGTCCATCCCAGGAGCACATGCTGCATCTGGTTTCTCTCTCCTTTTAAGACTTTTAATTCAGCCCTGTTGCTTTTCCTTGCTACGGAGATGGGCCAGCGGTCCTAAAGAAATGTTCCACTTTTTGGGTCTATCTATATGCTGGTGGCTAGTTTTACATGACCAGATTTTTCATCAGAGGTGATGTCCTTCACATAATGGGGCACATATCTGGATGTCCCACCATTATTCTTACATGGACCACTAGCATGGATAAAGGGGTGATAGTCAGGTCTCACCATCATAAAGTCATGTTTTCCTCTTGCAGCCAGTGAATGTCCAGTACCCTGTCCAGACCATTTCCTGTATAGATTTTGACAACAATTGATAATCCTTGTCTGGATCAATAATTTATTTAGTGATTACAAAAATTTGACTTTTAAATTCTATGATTCCTTTAACATTTATTAGCTGTTATTTTTCTATAGTTTCCTTGATCATTTAGGATTTCTCTGAAATACAATGCCTTATGAAAAGGCAGAATAAGTGCTTAATTCTCTTTTTCTTTTTAAAATAAGTTGATTTGACAGCCACTTCAATGGTGACAAACTTCCAACTTTCTCATTTTTTGAGCATCATTACGGACTCATGGATTTTAGAGATTATTTCAATCAACTGCAGTCATTCTCTTTGATGCTGAGATTATCACAACTTTCATCAGTGGAGACCCCTTCAAGCTGGGTCCTATGTTCTTATCACAGACCTCATTAATCTTTAAAAGCTTTCTTGCTTTCTGGAACAACATGCCCCACATTCACATCTGCCTTCCCTGCTCCAGACCTGGGGTCACTCACTTTTCCAAGGGGCTTTGGCTCCTTTTGGCAGAAAATATTTAGAAACTAATATCTGAGCAACCTGGGGCCCTGTGAAATATGTGGCACATCCTTTATAATATGGGGTCTTCAGGCCACACCAACAGGGTCATTGCTTTGTGGCCCAGAGGAGACAGCCTGCAGCCTCTCTTGGTACCTGGAACGGCCCTGGGAGTAGGACGTGGGAGGGAGTCGGAGCTCAACCATCTGTCAGGGACACACTAGGGACCCCAGGTGCCCTTCCACTTCTAGTGGTGCAGATATGGGAGTAGGGCATTCTCTGCCCCAGGCCCCCAAATCTCTGGGAAGAAGCTCCCACTGAGTTCTGGGGCAGCTTTCCTAAGGAGGATGCTATCTATGCTGAGGCCTCGGCTGGCCCCTGACTCACTCCCTCCCTCCCTCTTGGCAGCAGAGGCCGGGGGCCAGTGCTCGGCCTTGGCCCCTCAGGTTCTCGGGTCCCACGCTGCTCTTCTTCCTCCTGTGGCCCTTCATTGTCCAGTGGCTCTTCAGACAGTTTCGGACTCAGAAGAGGTGACTCTCAAAGGAGGAGTCTCTGCGGCCAACGGAAGAGGCTATGAGCCCGTCTTGCTGTGCCTTGAGCCTTCCTAGGGTTGGGAGAACAGCATTAATTCAACTCCACCCCCACCCCCAGCGTTCGCCTTGGCACCCCTCCCCTAATGGGGGCCGGATAAGACCCCACCCTTCCCTACTGCTTCACAGGGACGCTCCTCCCCACCCCCACCCAGGCTTCCCTGGGAGGCAGCTTTAGTGGTGCACGCCCGGGTCGCCGGGTCGCCCGGGTCCTGGGTTGGCCGGTGACTCGGGGGCGGGGCTGCCGGGTCTCAGCCTCTGTCCTCCCCACCCCCCTGGGTCACCTGACTCCTCTCCCACTCCAGCCTCTCCCCTTGGAGGCTTAGCTCTGGGGCAAGTTGGGACTTGGCCGGGCCCGGGATTGGCTGGCCGGAGGGAGGGCGGCCAGGAGACGGCCCGAGTTGGGGGGAGGCTGAGTGCGCCCCGCGGGCGGGCGGGGCGCGGGCTCCGTTCTCCGTTCGGCCTTCCTCCCCCGACACACACTCAGGACGTCTTCGCTGAAGAGTCACTGACCAGTGACCGTTTCACTAAATAAAATAAAACCTTAATCTCCCGCCGTCTACGAAGTGAGGCGGAAAGCGGATCTGGGGTGCGCGAGGCAAGTACCTTCCGGGCACCCTCGCCCCTCCACGCCCCCGTGGCCGGCCCTGCGGGGCCCGCGCGTGGTTTCCGAGGACGTCGTCTCTCTCGGGGACAAGCGAACGGACTCGGAGGCCGGGGTCTTCACGGGAAGCGGAGGGCGGGGGCGCCCGGGAGACGGGGGTGCCGGCCACGCCCGCCGCCGGGCCGTGGCCCAGGGCTGGCCCTGCCCGCCGCACCGGCGCCCCCCCCCCCATGACTTTCTAGAAACTTTCTGGAAAGCCGAGACCAAGTGGGAGCCTTGTCCCCGCCCTGCCCTTAGGTGTAGGGTCGGGGACCCTGCGCAAGAAGGGCCCGTCGGGGTGGGCAGCACGCCCTCGTGGCCACAGCCCTCCGAGTGCCCCTCGTTGCTGTTGGCTTCTCAGGCTCCCAACTTATTTTTCTCACCTCCTGGCAGCTTTGGCCTCGTCGTCTTGGCCGCCATGGCTCTAGCCAAGAGCCTGAATTCCGCGGGGGACCCACCAGTCTGAGCACCTCAGAGGCCACTGCCCAGAGTCCCCACCTTGGAGTCCTGCAGCAGCCTTGAGCCCCTCCACCTCCCACAGCTGCCACCACTTGGGCCCCAGGACGTTTCTGCCCCTGGGTAAGATAGAGGCAGTTCTGAAGGCCCCTCCTTGGAGACCCTTAAACTCCTGAGTTACTTTGGTCAACTCCTGGCCTTGACCACTTTCCCAGGCTTGGCCATCACTGGTTCCACTGGAAGCCATGGTCATTCTTTGACGATCAGTCCTTTTCTCAAGGTGGTGTCCCTCAAGACAGACACATGGGCCCTGCTGTTCCACAGTCCAGCCCAGGGTTACAGAGGCGCTGAACAAACCCCTGTGTTAAGGATGGACAATAGTGGGACGGTGGGAGAGGGACCAAATTGGTGCTGGGGATGCAGGTGTGGGGCAGAAGCCAGCTCCACCTCTTGTACACACCAGCTGTGTGACGGGCCAGATTTATAACTCTTCTCAATCTGGGTTGCTTTGCTTAACAAATAAGGATGATGATCTTGTCGTCATAAGGCAGTCCTGGGGTTTAAATGACCACAACGTGTAAAATGCCTGACAAAGCGTTAAAACTCAGCTAATAATAAAGTGCCTGGCCTCCTGTTTGATAGAAATCTGATTCCACAACCTATTAGTCTGGCCACCCCTCCCCCAATATGACAAAGGAGCCCATACAGCTGAGCCCTGTCCAGTATACTGAGGCTGGGCTCAGCTATACCTTCCAAATCCCAGGAGTCCTCGAGAGTCTGAAAATGTGGTAACAAATTGGAGGTCTCTGACACCCAGGGTGAGGGGCAGCTCTGGCTCCCAGGGAGCCTCTTGCGTGACCCATGGAGCAGCAGCTAGAGGGCAGGCTTTTCAGATGGACCTGAGTTCTTGGAAGCCCAGGGAAAACAGGCTGCCATGGTCAATTTCAAAACATCTGGCTGTATGCCCCAGAGGCACTCTTGCTTGCCTCTCCCTTTGGGCATGCCATCACCATTTCCCCACAGAACCACTTGAGTTCCCCAACAGATGATGCTCGCTCTTCATAGAATGGCTTTCTTCATGCCATTCTGCCTGAAAAAGTTTCATCCTTCAGAGGCAGCAAAGAAGTCACTTCCTCATGAAATCCATCTGCAATTCCCAACTCCTAAGCAGCTTGACTCACAAGCTCCTGTATTTCTGTCACTTGTCACTTTGGCTCACTGTGGTTTGATGGCCTCTCCACACAGTTTATGAGCATCGAGGATGTCAGTATACTGATTGTTGGGCCCTCCAAAGAAATCTTTGCTAAATCAAGAAATAAGGGCCTAAATTAGGCTGAAGCTGTTGGGAGTGAAAAATCTAAATCCAGAATTCTTGAGAAAAAATGGAATTTTGCGTTTGTGACAAAAAGCAAAATGACACTGGGGTTTCTCACTAAACAGAGTTGCCTCTTAGTTGTCATGTTTCCTCAGTTAAGTCAATTTCTGAGTCTTAAGAGATTTCTTATGCCTAAAATGGAGACAGCAGTTTGCATCCTAACTCTCTGGGCTGTGGTGGGGTCAAGTGGCTGTGTGTAAAAGTATGCTATATGGTAGAAAGCGGTTGGAATGTCAGCCATTGATATTAAGGAAGAAATAGTAAGAATGGGTCACTGGGTGTGTTACATGAAGAAGGTGAGCTTACACAGTATTTTAGGCCTAAGTGACTAGGGCAGAGGGTTTGGACTACTCCCGGGGACAGGGCTTGGATTCTGTGGAGAATTTGCTCAAGAATACACATGTCTGGTCACCCGCTCTGGCGATCTACCCCACGGACGTAGGCCCATATCCTCCTGACCCTCCTCCTGAGCAAGGCCTCCTCCTTGGAGAAGCCTCTGGTTCTGCTTCCCAGCGTTGTCCCGAGTCCACTGATGAGGAAGAGCCCCTGTGGGTGATATCCTTCATTCTGGGGTAGCCAAGGTTGATCTTTTAAACTCGTTATTAATTTTGAATCCTTCCCCAACAAAGAGGCCCATTAGTGGCCGGGACTCTTCCGTCCGTCTCAGGAAATGCTCTCGGTCGGCTCGGAAGTAGAGAGACAGAGAGAGAAAAAGACCAAGCAGGTCCCAAGAGGCCATTTTCTTCGACAGAAGCTGAGGCCCGGGTGTGGGGGTGGGGGCCGAGGCCTTCCAGCCCGGGGTTTCTAGGGAGCCCCGGGCACACACCCCGCGCTGCCAGGGTCCGGTTCCGGACGGGAGGCTCGACTAGGCCCACCATTTTGAAGCCTCCCTGGGGCGGCGGCCCTGAAAGGGCAGACTCGGGCTGGGGCTCAGCCACTTTCGCCCATGGGTTCCAAGGCCAGTCCCGTCACTCGGGACTCGAACCTGCCTTCTCATCTTGAGGCCTAGTCCGAGGTTGCTGCGCGAACGCGGTCACACTGTCCCTTTAAGGCGGCACTTTTTATCCTTCATTTGTTTACTTCTGCATGCGCTTTCGTTTTTTACAGAAAATGCTCACAATATCCATCCGCAGATGTCAGTCCCAGACACTCACCACACACACCATGAAATCATTTTTGCAATCTCCAGAATCGAGGGTTATAAACCGCGTGCCAACATCTCCCTTTAAAATTTTAAACCTCTTCTACACTTTAGGGACTACTTTTTCGGAATAAACCATTTTTGCTTTAGTTAACGATTGTTTCTGAGCTTCAGAACACTTCCGCTGAAGACAGAATACGATAACAAGCTTTAAGACGCACCTTTTCACAAAAATATTCTGTGTGGACCCTCACAAAACCACAGAATCTTCTCGTATTCTTGAGGCAGAATGGTACGGTCCAGAACCGCCCATGTTTCCTGTGATTGGTCTTCCTCCCTCGGCGAGACGTGGGGCTCTCGGCCAATGGCCGCTCACGTCTCTCCAGCGGGGGATGGACGGTACAGGGAGGCGGCCTGGAAGACGCCCCCGACGCGCTTCGGGATTGGCTACGTCGCACGGCGCGTGAGGACGGCGGGCCCGGGGGACGGGAACTACGACTCCCGGCTTCCTGCCATGGCGACTCCAGTGCGCATGCGCAGAGGCGGGGCGGCCGGGCGTCTATATAAAAGCGGCGCAGAGGGCTGGGAGGCAGCAGTTGGAAGTTGGCAGGTGGAGAGGCAGGTTGGGAAGGGGAGTTGGGGGAGGAGGCGGAAGAGGAGCTGGTAGGGGGAGGGAGGAAAAGAGGAGGCGGAGAACTGAGCAGAGCAGAGCATCGAGCCAAAGGGGAGATGAGTTTGTCTGTCCTCGGATGAGGCTCCGGCCGGGCCTAGGGACCTGGGAGCTCGGGTTGGAGCGACACCCGTGGAAGTGGGAGGAGGTGGCTCTGGGACCTTAACCCCTTGTGGGCTCTGCGGCAGGGGATTTAACCCTTTGTGGATCCGGCCCCTTAGAGCCAGCGTCATCGGGTACTTTTTAACCCCTTCGGGGCTGGGTTTAACCCGTTGGACTTAATCGCATCTCCTTGCCCACCTACTCCTGCATCGTGGGGGCGCTCTGCTGGGAGGCTTGAGGCCCACCCCCTCCACACATTACGTTTTGTTCCTGCTGCTGCACCCCCTTGGACCCACTATTTGGCCGCGCTCTGGGTCTTTAACCCTTTACTGACTTGAGCTCCCCCAAGTTGCAATTGGAGTTGGCTGACAGGACTGACTAAAGGCGTCACTGCAGGAACTACTGACCGAAGTGGACTCTGTTGGACATTTTTAAAAAGAAAAACCTTTTTTTCTTTAAGGACTTACAGCCAAAAATTTTCAAACTTCGAGAAGAGTACTTTCTTAGCCATGGCCGAGCCACTCTTGGAATATCAGCACCAGCCTCAAACGAGCAACTGTACAGGTGCTGCTGCCGTCCATGAAGAGCGGAACCCTGATCGCCCCCCAGGCGCGGAGGAGCGAGTGCCGGAGGACAGTAGGTGGCAATCGAGAGCGTCCCCCCAGTCGGGTGGCGGTCCAGGGGAGGAGGGGGAAGGGAGCCTGGGACCCCAGCTGCCTCCTATGCAGACCCAGGACTGCCCAGAACTTAGCTGCCCGGAAGCTGGCGAGAAGGGCCAGAATGGGGACGACTTGTCCACTGGCAGAGTATCCCCGCCAGCGGCGGGAGGGGAACCGAGGCCCGAAGCCGAACCGCTCGCCAAGCCATGCCATGACGCCGAGGCCAACAAGTTGGGAGCGCCTGCCGCAGGAGGCGAGGAGTCATGGGGACAGCAGCTGAGACAGCTGGGCAAGAAAAAACATAGGAGACGCCCCTCCAAGAAGAAGCGGCATTGGAAACCGTACTACAAGCTGACCTGGGAGGAGAAGAAAAAGTTCGACGAGAAACAGAGCCTGCGAGCTTCGAGGATTCGAGCCGAGATGTTCGCCAAGGGCCAGCCGGTCGCACCCTACAACACCACGCAGTTCCTCATGGATGATCACGACCAGGAGGAGCCAGATCTCAAGACCGGCTTCTACCCCAAGAGGGCTGCCGCCAAATCCGACGACACCAGCGATGAGGACTTTATGGAAGAAGCGGGCGAGGAGGATGGGGGCAGCGATGGGATGGGAGGAGACGGCAGCGAGTTTCTGCAACGGGACTTCTCGGAGACATACGAGCGGTACCACGCAGAGAGCCTGCAGAACATGAGCAAGCAGGAGCTCATCAGGGAGTACCTGGAGCTGGAGAAGTGCCTCTCGCGCATGGAGGACGAGAATAACCGGCTGCGGCTGGAAAGCAAGCGGCTGGGCAGCGACGACGCGCGCGTGCGGGAGCTGGAGCTGGAGCTGGAGCGGCTGCGCGCCGAAAACCTGCAGCTGCTGGCGGAGAACGAACTGCACCGACAGCAGGAGCGAGCGCCGCTGTCCAAGTTTGGAGACTAGACTGAAACTTTGGGGGGGGGGGGCGGGGGGCAAAGGGGACTTTTTACAGTGATGGAATGTAACATTATATACATGTGTATATAAGACGGTGGACCTTTTTATGACACATAATCAGAAGAGAAAATCCCCCCGGCTTTGGTTGGTTTGGTAAATTTAGCTATGATGTAGACTGCGTGCTTTCTCCTGTTCTTTAATTATGTGAAACTGAGGGTTGCTTTTCTTGTTTCTTTTTGGAAGTGTGTTTTTTTTTTTTATGTGCAAGTAATTCGACCAAATTATAATGCATTTCTTTTCTGTTAAAAATCCTCTCCTTAAAGCTATAAGGTGGCCAAATCTGAGAACAATTAAATTCTAGATGTAATAAATTTAATACTTGTAAATGTAATAATGGTGTGATTTCTAGAGCTAATTCAAAATAGCACTGATTTTATGCAACTGCATTTTTTGGGGGTAAAGAAATCATTAAATAGGTCAGTTTGAAAAAAAACTTTAATGGGACAATTTTCAATTTGCCAGGTTTTCCCTTGAATGGGTTTTAGTGTGCTGTAACATACAGTTCAGGCAGAGTACAAAGAGTTAAATAGCTTCAAACTTAAGTTGTGTTTGCTCTAGTGCCTTGGTTTTTTCTTGATGTTGGAGAAACAACCAGTGTTGGATGTTTGGGGAGTAGAAAGTGGCTACAATCAGCAGCTTAAATTTTAATTCTGCTTGGCATTAACTATTCAGGAGTCTATTAACAAAAATGTAAACCTAATTTGGCAGATAACTGACAGGCTCATTTCATTCCTACAAGTAGGTTTTTAGTAATCCCTCACCCCCCCACCAATGAGGCTGGAAGTTCCTGGATGCCTGCAAGAGCCTCTTGGTAAAGCTCTTGGCTAGGGAAAAGCAATGGTTGGATAAAACTCGTGGGGGCACCTCTTTAGTTTAGAGGCAGGGAATATCAGATTTATGGAGGAAATGGCTGTTAGGGGCATTCAAAGGACTTACCCTAATTATTCAATACTTAGGTGCTCCCTATACCAAAAAAAGGAATACAAGATGTCCATCTTTCCTTGAGGGACAAATTAAAATTAGAAATGTCCCCTCACTGTCTATCAAATACAAAGCTTCTGGTTAGGGAGCTAATTTAACTCCTTAGGAGCTGAGTGAGAACCCTGCACATTCCCCATACATCTGCTGTTCTGTCTGTAAACTGTGCTGATAGCTGCAGTTCTTGAGTAGTTCTGCTCTTGCAAATTCAGGGAGACCCTGGGAATTTCTGCTTCCAAATCAGAAGAGTAAGAAAGGATGACTTTCCTGCTATCCCCGTGGTTCACCTGGCCCATCTTCACTGCCCTGTGTCAGCTTCCTTAGGGCAAATGCACTACTTAAATTACGAGCACAGGGGTTCCTTAACTTGGAGCCTTAAAAACTACAGTGGGGCTTTGGGGTCCACAAACCCTATGAAAGTATATGTTGACCTGTGTTATATGTATATTTTTCTGGGGCAAAGAATTCAAGAGAATCATGCGTTTGTCAAACCTCTTGAAGGTTAAAAAAAGAAATCCTATTGGAAAGCTTGCTTTTACAGTTAAATAATGAACATGATGGGAACTTCAAGAGTGAAATGCACCTTATGATGCATAAGCATACACAAATCAGTCAAGAAATTATGCCAGTCAAGACTGACTCGGGGCCTTCAAAGCTGGTCTGAACTGGCTTTATTCTGGTATATGGTCCATTGGAGACACTATCTGATCAGTTTTTCCTTTGGCCTAAAACTACATTAAATGTCTATTTTGAAATAGTTTTCTTCGTGTTTTTAATTTTCCTTCTGCTATGATGTCATGCAGCAGTCCCAAAAACCTGGATGTTTAGTTGAAAGGCAGCAACACTGCCCTCTGGCTTTACAGTGCAGAGAAGAAACCTCTGCGCTAGTATGCAGCACTGATAACCCCAGATTTTAGAATCTCTTTAGTAAGATGTATATATGTATAATGATTGTTTCCCCTACTGTGCCTTGGAAAAAATTTTGTAAGTGTACTTATCAGAAAAAAATAGTAATGTTTTACTCTTAGGAGGCAAATTCAGTCCAGTCTAAATATATACATATACAAATATTTAGTTTTAAGTAACTCAAATTACTTTGATTTACCTTCAGCTATGTAACTTTATGAATTTTGCTTTCAAAGGCACTGGTATTTTACCATATTTATTGCATTTATGTTCCTAGTGATGAGGTTTGTGTGAAATTTAAGTTTCTATCAACACTTTCTACCTTGAAACACTTGACTAGCATATTGATCTCAGGGCAGAGAGAAGACTGAATTACCTATATTAACGAGGTTGTGATTACAAATGATCCTCAAGTCCATTCTAGCTTTTCACTGTCTCTCTGCCAAACATTTCAAATGAGCTGCACAAAAGACACTTTTACATTGGCAATTTCAGTTTGTTTCCTTTCTAATACTGGGTCTGAGTATTCGTCCAGGGCAAAGTCATTCCCAAACCTTGAGAGAGCTAGCTGGGCAGCTTAATCAGCCTTTAAGTACAACTTTTCTTGGTCTATCCTATAACATAAAAAAGGCCTCAGGAGACAGGAGCCCTTAAATTTCAGTTTGTAGAGAGAACACCAGGGAGTTCCAGATTGGTTTAGTTCTGAAAAATAGACTAGGTATCTCTAAAGAGAGGAAATATGATAAAAATTGGACTAGGCTGAGTCAAAATACCAGGGTCCCAGACATACCTTTAATGTATCCAGCAGTGTAACCCTGGACATATGGCTCAAACTCTCAGCCTCAGTGTTCATAAACAAAATGGGGCTGTGCCTACCTTATAACTGCTATAAAAATTAAAGGAGATAGTGTTAAAATGTGCTACACATCATCCAGCAGTTGCCCATTTAATATTTTAATTTTTACTTCATCTAGGATTTATAAAAGTATAAATTCAAAATTTTATATAAATTTTATATAAAAATCCTTTGTTGGGAGAAATGTAAATATATTTACCCTAACGACCTCAAGTTAGAAACCAAAATCGATTTTGAAGATACAAAAGTTAACTGCAAGAAAAACTGTGAATGACAGAAAGAGAGAAACCAGAGTGAATTCAAGAAATAATTACCTTCAGAAAATCAAGGGCTGACTAAATTTAGTCAAACATTAGTTAATATACCACAAGTGTCCCCCTGGCCACTTACACCAAGAACAGTTGGCAACAAATATTCATAAGAGTGTGACAGAAAAGTTCACTAGAGAAAAGATAGTATTTGTACCTAAGTACAAGTGGTATGTGAGTTTTTGTTTAAAAAAATTTTCATGTTTGACTAGATCAAATAAAATTCCACTTTACTATTTTTTCTCACATAAAGTGTAAATGGTTGATGCAAGAATGAAAAGCAATTTTTAAAAGAAAGATGATGTCAAATGCAGGCCCTAAACACAATAGGATCTGCTGACCAGAGATTCAATCTGTGGCCAATTTTCCAAATTTTTGAATACTGGAAAGCTTACCACCTCATCCCAATTCTTGTTGAAAAAACAAAGGCTTGGTTTTAAACAGATTAATACTGTACCTCTCATAAATCTTCCCAAATAACTTTTTCTTGGGTTTTACTTAGAGGTAATTCAATTATGACAAATGTAACAACATGGTCAACAGGAGGAATAATCTTAGTACTTTACTAATAAACCTTTGCACATCAACCAAAATTTTTCAAATGGTTGAGTACTAGACCAAATTGCTGGTCTTTTGAAATAGTGTGATCTTTCAGTACAGCACACCAAGAGCAGTTACACTGGCTTATACATTTTTTTTCCAAGAAGAGCAAACATTCAGAAGGAAATTGTAAACTCATCTTAAGTCATATTCTATTTGACACATTTACTGTCTTTGTGTGGTGTTAAAAAGCCCTGGGTCTGTGGTGAATAGAAGACATTCCTGAAGGAAAACATGGGAGCTTTAGAGTGATCCATGCACAAGAATTTGAGAAAGTGATAGCATCACTGCTTTTATGAGCTATTCAGCAGAACTTGTCCTTATCTCCAGAGTTGGTGGAGGAGGTTAATTTGAAGTTCTGAAGCTTGCCCTAAACATGTAATTCTGCGTACCTGGATAACCCCAGTACAACTTTAGGACAAAGGTAGAAGACCAAAATTGGAGGATGGAAGGGAATGTCAAAGAGGTTAGTTCTATCTTTTCCTCCAGTTATTACTAAAAGTGTACTTAACAGCAAACACTGAACAACTTAGACAAGAGGCAGAGAATGATGAGAGCTAAACAGATTGTAAAAATCTGTGGAAAGCAAATAGTTCAGAAGCAAGTATCTTCATCCAGAAGAGGACTGCTGCAAACAATCAATGAATCCTGCTTACACAGTCATTAGTCTCTAGAAGTTGGCCATTAGGCAAATGTAAAATGTCCAAGACTTCACAATAACAACTGCTTGGTACCTTGAGAGACCGACCCTACTTGGATGGGCTCCCTTTGTGCTGCCATAGGCACACTTCGGTAAAGCAGCTCTCCCAACTGCCCCCAAACCTTTCACTGCAGAAGTTCTGAAGTTCCCAAATAACAAAGTTAGTCATTAAATGTTTAGACAGCCACTGCAGAATTACTTCTCAATGAGGCAGTATTGATACCATTTTCAAGTTAAGAAATTAAGGCTTACAGGGTTTGTAGAATTTGTCATAAACCACAAAGCAACTCATCTGAAAGGGGAGAACTAAGGAGGAAGTTGAAGGTCTGGTTGAACATTAGATGACAACAGCCTCAGCAACAACAGTCTGGCCTATCTTCAAGATCTGGCCTCTAGCCAAGTCAGTGGTAGCACACTCAGAAACAGAACTTGGAGTTCCTAACTTCCAGTCCTGTTTTCCTCAGTGGATAACCAAGGGACCATTAACAAACTAGTTTTATTCCCAACTTTTCTTATCAGGGAATGGTAATGTATATGGGTCAACCTTAAAGAGGTAGGCTTTCATCTTTATAAATAACAAATTTCTGCACCTGGTACAATATTCTTTTTAGTGACATCAAAAGGTTTAACTAGATTACTTCATAATGAAGGATGAATCACAAGAATCTGTGATCCTCCTTCATTAAATTCTTGACAGAACCATAATCTTTAGAGGCCCTTTCAGCTCCTGTAACTATTTAACTTAACTCCTACTAAATTAGTGTCAGCTTTTCCTAACTTGAATCTTCTCTTGATCTGAAGAAGTGTAAAATGAACACGACACAAGCCAAAAGTCAACCTATAGTATGAATTGTGTACTGAAGCTTCATTTAGGATTAAGTGATTCAAATGTTGAATTAAGAACTGGTGTCAATGGTGATCATCTCTTTGCAATCCAATTGAAAGACTTTCTCTGAGAACCTCTGCAGGACAGGAGAAAATAGTTAAAGCTATGGAACTTTTACAACTTAAAAAATTTTTTCTTTTAAACAGGAGGAACAAGAATTCAGTTCTGAAGAACTTTTCAAGGTTTCTGCTTTTCCCAAAGGCTTAGGAATGCTTTGAGTATCTGTAATTGACAGTGAGTTTCATCACAAGCTCACTGCCCAGTCACTGGCCCACTTCAGAGTCTACATAGGCAAAATTTTAACTGATTTTTTGGCAACAAAATAAGATATCCCTGAGCTATAACTCTCTGTAGGCAACAAAATGGTTTAATCTACGATTCAAAAGCATTTCATACTTTTAAGAAGCTGTTACAGCTGTAATATAAGGTTGAGTATTTATTTTTTTAAAGCAGATCTCCCCTACCCCCCAAACTCCACACATGTGTAGTAGTAGCTCCAACCTGCAACTTCTATTTTGGTAGCATCTAGAATCTACAGAAGAGATTCTCAATTACTTGGAATTTCAAAATTGAGGTTCCCTAGCAACAATGCACCAGTAGCAAAATACTCTATATACTTTGTGGAGAAAAGCTCTTTAAAGTGGAAAGAATTTGTAGTCTGATAAAGATTACATTGGAATCAGTTCGTTTTTTCCTCTAGGACGGCAGACATTTCTCCAACCAAGTTTTGGTAAAAGTTATGGCTCAGATTTCAAAATGCAAACAGATGTTCCTAAAGCATCCGAAAAGGGCCACTCTATTTTTATTCCCAGAGCCGTGGCGACTCTTAAGTTACTTTGTGTCCCAACCCTGTAGAGGGCAACAACTCATCACCCCGCTTTGGTGTAAACTTTCAAGAGAGGTGGAACAAACAGCACACTTTCGGCGTTTCGCAAAGTGGCTGGCAACGTGCGAGGTCCACAAATCGGGCCTGGACAGGATAAACCTGGAGGCCAGGAGCGCTCAGACATTTCCAAGCACTGGGCTCGTGAAGGTGTCTACATGCCCCTATCTAGCTTGTCCCAGGGGAAATTAGTGGTTGTTTTACAGTAGGAAGAACTTGTTTCTTTTTGCAACCTGGGCCATCAAATGGCCTTGGTGTATGGCGGGGGGTAGGTGGTGGGTGCACCGGGCTCTCCGACCTCGGAGGCTCCAGCTCACGGCCATGCCAGAAGGATGCGCAGCGAGGGCCAGTGCTGCGACCTCCACCCGCCCCCGGGGCGCCAGTCGTTGGAATCTGGCGTCGCTCCCACCTCGCCCGTCGAGGTGGGGGTCCCGCTCCGCTGGGCCTCGCCGCCATCCCCAGGCCGAACGGAGCTAGGGAAAGGACTTGGCCGGGCTCGGCCACAGGGATCTGCACCCCCGAGAAAGGAAAGCGGAGGAGAGGCGTTTTACCCGGTCTCTCCCCAGCTAGGGTCTCGGGAAACACGCGGTAATTACCCAAGAACCCCGCCCTTTGTGAGAGGCGAGGCTGCGGGGCTGCCGGGACGGTTTGAGGACCAGGCCCGGCCGGGGAGACTCCAACCTTCACCCCTCCGGTCCCCGGTCCCACTTCCCGCCGTCTCCCGGCGCCGCCACTTCAGGCAGCCCGCTTGGCCCGGCCTCTCCCCGCGCCCGGACCACCCCCCACAGGGGTGCTCTCACTGCGCAGCGAGTCCCTCCGCTGCCTCCTCCCAGCCCAAAATGGCGGCGGCGGCCACCGATCCTTCCCGTCGCCTTCCTCTAAGGCCGAGGATCCCTCCGCCCCCCAAGCCCCGCCCCTATCAGCCGGATCTATTTTCCGCCTGGTAAAGATTAACGCCATCAATGAACTCTTTAATTGAACTTGGCAGGCGGGTTCCGGTTGTGCTTCCGCACAGCCAATCGTTGACGAAAGCGGAAATATTGGCAGGCAAGTTAACCAATCAAAGAATTCACGGGTGAGCGCGCTACGACACCCGCGCAAGGGTAGGTGGGATTTGGAGTTCTTGGTGCAGCTGTTGACGTGACAGGATCTTGGTCAGCCTTTCCAGGCCAGAAGAACTACGATGCCCGGCAGGCGCCGCGCTGTCAAGCTGTCCCCTCCCCCAACCTTAGTGCCTTGGCGGCTTGACCAGAGCTGCTGCAACTGCAGCGAGAGGTAGGGTGGAAGCTCTGGCAATTGCACAGGCAGGCGATCGCACAGAAAGACACACAGATGTAATCGTGTGCATAGCCCTTGACAACAAATAGGTCAGTTTTCCGCCTTTGTAAAACCTCCTTCCCGGATCATTTTCCCCTCTCCCAAGAAATCCATCCTTATCCCAATTGGGTTTCCCTTTCAGCTGCGTGTAATGCGAAGACTTCTTTACCCTTTCCTCTGTTTCCCCATCCTGAGAGGAAAGGGAGGTGGGCTAGGCCCTGTAGATGAAAGGCCCGGGCTCAGCCCAGGCCCAGCCTACTTTCTTGAAGCATTGACTTCTGGAGCCCAGCCTAGGGAGGAGGTAGGGGGGTGTAGGTAGGGGGCTGCAGTTAAGATTGAGACCCTCTGGAAAGGACCCCTTCTAAACTTGCTACATATTTTCTTGTCGGAGCCATTGATCCACTGCACTCCTAGCCTCTCCAGGCCATTGCTGTAGGTATATCGTCCTCCCAGGCAATCTTTCCTCCTTTGGTTATTGGGGTGACAAAGCTTAGGTCTAACTTCCTAGAGTTGCTGGCCTGGGTCTCAGTGACCTCCAGGAGAACAGTATAGGATGTAAGCCCTGGCCTGGAGCCTGAGAAACAGGATTAGGAAAATGACATCTTAATCCCCATTTGGCCCCTTGCTGGCTGGAGGTGTGAAAACCAGGGTGTGGAGGCAGCCTTTGGGGCCTTCATTTGAAAATAGGGGTGTGTAGGCCTGGTGCTACAAAATGGCTGCTGCTGCCTTGGTAAAATAATTCCTGGGCAGCCAGAGTCTTCCTGGAAATTCTTCAGGTTTTAGGTTTCTCTTGTTATTTAAAGCAGGTGTCACTAGGCATCTGCTGGGAGATTTGGAACAGAAGAAGGTGGCCACTCTGAACCAGACCAACTAATACAGAATCATCAGCAGCCCTGGAGGAGGCCAAGGTAAGGCTCACCCTCCCAACCACCTTAGTGCCCTGAACGTGGATCTTGCCATCTGAAATCCTGGCTTCTTGTCTCAGATGTGTTGGCGGATTTGGAAAAGCGGTATTTTTAAATGAGTCCCTACTATGCATTGGGCAATATGCCAGACACTAAATCTGTGCTGTCTCATGACCAGTCCTAGTAACCCTTCAAGGTAAGATTTATTGTTTTCATTTCAAAGAAGTTAAGATTCTCAGAGCTGCAATGCCTTTTCTAAAATCATGCAGCCAGCAAGCAACATACCCAGCTTTTAAACTTAGGGCCTTCCGATAATACAGCCCTGCCTTGCATTTTGTCTTGGCTGAGGACCAAGTGTGAAATATGAAAAATAGTTTGAGCAATTGGTTCATAATTTGAGATGAGTAGGGGGTAGGAAGACACCCAGGAGAGACAGATTGTATCCTGCCCTCAGAATGTCACCTCTGATCTGACAACAGAAGCCCAAATCCTCCCATCCCATGCTCTCTCTCACTGCCTCTACCTTGTCCATTCTTCCCTAATCCCCTACTTCCTACAGTTGAGGAGGGAACTCAGTTCCTCTGACTCACCCTATCTAGCCACTTCCAGTGTTTTCTGGATTTATTTAATTTGAGTTTCATGACATGTCTGTACTAGAAGGTTCAGAGAGGGCAAATGACTCAGGTCACACAGCTTGCCTGCAATAATGGTAACAGTGGTAGGAGGACAAGCCTGCGGGGGAGGCAGGGCGGGGGAAGTATGTGGGGGTTAGAGGCAGGGTTGGCTTGGCTGAGGGAAAGATTATTAGGGGACATTTGCTAAGGAGTGGGAGCAGGTGGAATGAGGTGCACACACAAACAAGCTACCCTGCTTCATAGTCCCCAGTGGCCTTGCCTCTTCCCAGGTGGTGCAGATCTCTCTTTCATTTGGCCTAAGACACTGATGGAGACAAGGGCTATCACTCTTGATTGATGATCTTTCTCCCTGCAGGTGAAGTAACTATACAACACAACAAACCCCACTCACTCACTCCCTCTAACATTCCTCCTTTTCCCTGACGTTCTTTTCAGTCTTCAAAAGACATTTAAAACACCTCCAGCTTTTTCAGGGTTATATCCCCCAATACATACCCTTTGCTTGTATGGACTCACGCTCACATGTCCCTGAACCATGTTGTCCATTATGAAACAATATACCAGTGGTAGTAGTTATTATTAGAATTCCTCAAACCACAAACTTACAGCTACTCATTCCCTATCCCCCACACATAGTACTCCCACCCTCACCACAACAGAGATAACCAGATGCCCAGGACACATACTCTCTTGATAGAGCCCTTTCCACCTCTTAGATAAGTTCTGGAACTCTCTCAGCTGCAGGCTGGGGGTTGGTCCTTCCTCTCCTTAGTGAGAACCTCTTTGCTGCCCTTCATAAGGAAGAGTCATACCAACTTCTGCCGAGAATAAATGTACTCCATCTCTTCACCCCAGAATGACAGAAAGGAGAGTCTTGTGTTCCAATATCTTCTGGATCCCTCTCTCACATATTTGTTAAACACTCACCTTGGGTCATGCACAGGGACACAGTGGTGAACTGAACACACAGGGCATGTTCTTAGAGGAGGAAGACAGATGGTGAATGTGCTAAATTCAACATGGGATGTTAACTGTGTCATGTGATACAGAGTCAGTGGGAAAGGGAGTTGAGGGCTTCTCTGAAGGGGTGACATTGGAACAAAGCCCTAAGTGATAAAAAAGTGTCAACTATTCAAATAGCTGAAAGAAGGATAAGCTACATAATTTACGGGGCTCAGTGCAAAGGGCTCTTTATTAAAAAATTAATTGAGAAGTTTAAGATAGTGACAGCAGAACATTAAGCAAAGTGTAGGGCATTTCTGAAGGGAGGGGGGCTCTGTGTGACTGCCTGGGTCACTTGCCCATGAAGCAAGGCAGCTCTGTCTGAAAGACAAGTTTTCTAGGAGGAGGGAAGAACAAGTGCCGTTTGGGCTTTTGATCAAGCAAATGCATCAGGAGCCACTTTCCATCCTGCTATTTTTTTTCCTACTTCATTCATTCAAATAGTATTCCTGAGTGCCTACTCTGTGCCCAGTACTATTCTATGCATTGAAATTACAGAGTGAAAAACACAGGTGAAATTCCTGCTTTCACTGTGAGTTTGCTTGGGGTGGGTTGGGGGACAGACAGGTAAGCCATAAACAAACAGATGGTTGCAGAAGGAGCACTAGACAGGGACCAAGTTGGCTGGGTATGGAAAGACTGGCTTTAGGCAGTGGGGGACAGGGAAGGATTTCACCACCAGGGACAGCTTGGCTGTGATCCATCCTTCCTCATGCTCTCTCTCTAGACCCCTGGTGCTCCTGGGAGCCCAGCAATACCTGCTGAGCCTCTCGACCCTGGCGATTCCTTGCCCCTGACACCCCGCATGGAGAGCCACTCAGAGGAGGAAGATCCTATGAGGACTGGCAGTGGCCTTGGCTGGAAAAATAGGGGTCTCCAGACCCAGAGCCCAAGGGGCTGCTCAGTGGAGTCTGTGCTGGGCCGGAAGAAGCACCGCAGGCGGCCCTCAAAGCGCAAGCGGCACTGGCGGCCCTACCTGGAACTGAGCTGGGCCGAGAAGCAACAGCGGGATGAGAGGCAGAGCCAGAGGGCCTCCCGGGTCCGCGAGGAGATGTTTGCTAAGGGCCAGCCCGTGGCGCCCTACAACACCACCCAGTTCCTGATGAATGACCGAGACCCTGAGGAGCCTGACCTGGATGTGCCTCAGGGGGCCTCCCACCCGGGCTCCAGTGGGGAGAGCGAGGCAGGGGACAGCGACGGGCTGGGCCAGGCTCACGGTGAGTTCCAGCAGAGGGATTTCTCCGAGGCCTACGAGCGCTACCATACTGAGAGGCTGCAGGGCCGCAGCAAGCAGGAGCTGGTGCAAGACTACCTGGATCTGGAGCGGAGGCTGTCACAGGCTGAGGAGGAGACAAAGAGGCTGCAGCAGCTGCAGAGGTGCACCAGCCGACAGTCCTGTCGTCAGGTGGAGGAGCTGGCTGCAGAGGTAGAGAGGCTCCGGACAGAGAACCAGCGTCTTCGGCAGGAGAACGAGATGTGGAACCGAGAGGGCAGCTCGGGTGGTGGGGAGCCAGGCAGCTAGGGATGCCCCCGCTCCCAGCGACGTTGACCTAAGGACACAGTTCCATTTCATACACACTCAGGCCAGCTGGGTCTCAAAGAGGCGGGCGTCAGATGAGAACCACTCTCACAGCCCTGTGCCCCATGAGAACAGCTAAAACAGGTTCAGACTTCCAACTGTCATTTCCACCGTTTGTTCTTTGGTGTCACCTTATTTTTCACAAAGAAATTAAATGGTTTTGGTGAAATCAAATGTGAGTGGCTTGGACTGATTCACTAGGGTGCTGAGAATCAAAGCTCATTTGTCCTACAGAGAGGTTCGGATCTTGGGGTTCCAGTCCCTCGCTTGCCCCACGCCTGGAAGGACAGCAGACCTCTACACTGGGGGACCTAGCAAGATCTCCAGGATGCCTGAATTCTTCTCTATGTGTCGTGTGTCAGCAATAATCAGACTGCTTCGAAGGTTTTATAGGGGAGGATGCTGAAGTGGGTGGGGCTCAATCAGGAACCCCTGGGTTCAGCCGGAACTCGACTTAAGATGTTAGGCTGATGGAAGAGCTGGGACTTTTGGAGAAGGCCCAAGTTGAGAGGTTCCTTCAGGGTTTGCCCAGGATCCCTGTATTCTCCCCATCTTTCCCATAGTGTAGAATGCTGGACTTGAGGAGTTCTGGGTGTCTCCTAGTCCTTGACAGTCCCCCACCTCCTACATGTCCCAGCCAGGGGTTGGGCAGGAGGTTAATGGTCAGTTTACCTCCTGGAAGGAGGCTTACAAGTAAGCACTGAAGGGCAGTTTTCTGCTGATGAAAAATCAGCCCAAGAGGCAGAGGGGCAATGACTCAATCCTTAGCAGAGCTGGTGGCCTGGCTTTCCTGGTGCATCCTGCTTCTCTGAAGTGAGTCCCTCACCTGTCTGCATAGAGTAGAGAGCTGAGTCAGCCTGATGCAGGTGACCACCAACATGCCAGCGGTATTGGGCTCTGAAGGGAGCTCACACACCCTCACACTCAGAGCCACCCTTCCCCAGACACTGTTTCTCTTTGCCATCGCTCTCCCAGCGTCTTTGTTGGACCTGCAGCATGTCCATCTGAAGCGGTGGAGGGGGAAGTTAGTCAACTCACCAGCGAGCCTGTGTTGGCTCTGCCACCTTGCACAGGGAGGGGCGGAGGCCTGGCCAGCCTGACCTAGCTTCCATTCCAGGAAGGCTCATTTTGACAGGCCACATTGGGCAAGAGAAGAGCTCAGGCCTGGGACCTACTAAATGGAAATGTTGATGAACCCTGCGTGTTGCCAGGACAACTTTCATTTCTGCCCCGCCACACCCAGGCCTCACCAGTGCCTTCTACAACGAAGAAAGGCAAGAATAGATTCTAGGAAGGGATGGATTTCAAGAGGGCAAAATCTCCCATCCTTTTGGAGCCTACCCCTAAAATCCTGGCCATGGGTTTTAGCCCCCTTCCCTTTGATCTGGGGCAGCTTTGTCAGGAAGGGCCAGAAGAATGATTGGTCCCATTTTGCAGATGGGAAATCCAAGGCTCAGAAAGGATATGGCTTTCCAACCTCCAGGAACACTGGTCTGAGGTCTGCCTTCCCCTGTAGGGTGCTAGCCAGGGACCTAAAGGCCCCTGGACAGGCTTGGGCAGCCTCTCAGCTGCTGCATTCCTCAGCAAGGGGCCCCAAGGGAGAGGGGTGGAGGAAGGTAAGGACAAAGGTTGTTTACCCAGAGGCGTGTGTGTGTGTGTGTGTGTGTGTGTGTGTGTGTGTGTGTAACTGGGAGGGAGAGAAGATTCCAGAGGGCTGCTGGCGTGGGAGGGGGGGGGTAGATGTGGGTGTTGGGGGATGGGTGTGCTTGTTGTATTGAGGAAGTTGGTGCTGGGGGTGTGTCCAGGTGCTGGGGGTGTGTCCAGGAGGTGGCTTAAGCCATCATTTCCCTGAGTAGGTAGGAGTTGCAGGTAGGGGAGGGGACAAATGAGGAGTTCTTGGCCCAGAGGCTGAGGAGCCTAGAGCCTGGAAAGCTGCCAGCTGGCCCTCCCCACCTCCAGTACACACAGACGCACAGACACACACACGCACACGCAAAATGGCTGAAGGGCTCTTGGTTAGGGCTGCACCCAGGTGGGTTAATTTCCCCAAGGCTGGTGGGGGACAGGATGGGGCAAGAAGAAAACAAAGAAGTGTGTGAGTTGAGAAAGTGTCAGGAGGGGCTGAAAGGAATTAGTGAGGAGTCAGTGTCACCCCCTCCAACCCATCTGGTTCCTTGACCTCAGTGACCCCCACCCCCACCCCAGGGTGTAGTTGAGGAGTCTCTAGGCTCAGTACTGGGGAAGGGCATCTTAGCTACAGGTGAGGGCCAGGCGTAAGTTCATTTTGCCTCTCCCCCTCCTGTGGCTGCCTGGTCTTGAGGCCTGGGCTTCAGTGATATAATCGCCGCCCCCCACACACACAGCCCCTTCAACTGGGGAAGGCAGGCTTGGACACACTCCCCTCTCCTCCCAGGCCTTTCTAGAGCAAATGCTCAGTGCCTTACTTCTTTCATGTCCATTTGCTTTCCAGGACCTCCTTGGTCACCTGGGGCAGGAGAGGCCCAGAGAGGAAGGTATTTCACAGGATAGCAGAAGCTTCCTGTGACCCCTGTGTACCGTGCCTGGGATCCTCCTTTTTTCCCCATCCAGGACTCCTCCACCCCAGGTGGAAACACCTGTGTCCAGTGGGCAGACCCTGCTTGCAGTGGTGTCAGGGAATGAGGGGTCGTGGGACTGACAGAGGAGCTGAGGGGGCAGGAAGAAGCTGCCAGGAAGTGGGGAAGGGGGTCTGAGGTGAAGAAATTCAGCATGAGGAAAGAGGGTGACCAGCTCCCATTGCCCCTGTTGGGTGCAGGCAAAGATGTCACTGGCCCTTTAAGTGGGGGTGCCAGTCAGTGCCCTCCCCCAGCCAACCCAATTTGTGGGCATACTGAGCATGTGCAAGAGCTGAGCAAAGGGAGGAGGGAAGTGGGGGGGATAGATTCCGGAGGGAACTCCTCACTCCCCTACTTCCTGTAGCTGCCCCACTCTCCTTCCTGGGTCTGACAAAGGAGCCATGGTGCTCACCCAATCCCTTCCCCCATCCCAGAGCCAGGTGGGTGCTGCCCTCTGGGGGCTCTGGGGCCTACAAGGGGTGATGGACAGGCCCTCTCTGCTCTGGGACTTCTTGGGCAGCACCCCTACTGCCTGGAGGTGGCACACACACAGCTCAGTGCCATCCTGGCTTCCTGGTGTGGGTGGTGGTAACCTTCCCACTGCTTAACATGTTCGATTTCATTCCATTGGTGTCAGAGGTTTTCAAAGATCCATATACTTGTGATGACGCTCTGCTCTGAAAATAGCTCAAAAAATGAGGTCCCTGCCCCCACCCCAAGGAGCTTCCAATCTAAAGTCTGAGAGGAAGCAAACAGCTCTGAGGCTGACAGCACAACTGCCAAGTCCTGCTCCCGGCCTCCCACCTGAGTCAGTCCTTCCTTCACCTTCCCTCCTCCACTTCGCACTCACCTGCCCTTCTTATTCCTTTAATCTCTTAGCCACAGGTACCCTTATTTTTAATCGAGGTGAAATTCACCTAACATGAAATTAACCGTTTTAAAGTGAACAATTTAGTAAATCCACAGTGTATGCAACTGCCACCTCAGTCTAGTTCTAGCAGTATCGTCACCCCAACAGGAAAACCTGTACCCATTAAGCTGTTAACTCTTCATTCCTGCCTTTCTCTAGCCCAGGCAACCACCAATCTCTCTGGAATTTTTTATTCAGGATATTCTGGTGGTAGAGCTAAGAGGGAAAGGCTAGTCTCTTGGGGTCCATATTGGAAAAGCACAGATCCCTGAGGGCCTGTTGTGGAGGGAGCACTAGGCCAGGAGTCACAGAGACCTGGTATCTATTCCAGTTCTGCTTCTAACTCAAGGGCCTCCTCACCTTCTTTATTCAAGGGGGTGGGGGGCTTCGGGCCAGTCCAGATTCTGGGCCCTCCAGGACCTATCCCTGGCCAGGGGGGGCTTCTGTCTGGGATTGTTCTGCTTGGCCTGAAAAATACCATACCTCCTCCATCCTCTTGGCTCCTCCCTGCCAGGTCCAGGCAGCGGAAGGTGGCCCCAAGGGACATACCATGGGGTTTGGGGTCAGAGGCATGTGATGAAGAAATTTGGTTCAGAGAGAGGTTGAGAAACTTGCCCAAGGCCACATGCCTGCCACACTGGAGTTGCAGCCGGTTCTGTCTGCTTTTATTTGAGCGCTTGGCCATTGTGCTGTCCTGTCTTCAAAGAGATGAAGTGAGTTAAGGACTTAGGAAATTGTCAGCTGGGTGGGAGGTGCTCTCAAATGGAAGCAGCCATAAATTTTACTACTTGTGGGGCATTGCATAATCCTGAACTGACTAGCTCCATTCCGAGGTGGTTCATGGGAATTCTTTTCAGTCCCCTTTCCCTTATCTTTCACAGAGAATTTCATCTTTGCCCTCTCTATTGGCCTTCCTTAAATGGCAGCTACTGTGGGGGCTAAGGTGGCTGCCTGGGCCCTGACCCCTTAGAGCAGGTGGGTGTGGGAAGGCAGCTCCTCCTTCCCCAAAGAAGATGTTTTGTTGCCTTCGCCTGGAGCTCAGTTAGCCCATTTCTCCATGGAGAATTTCACCCCTGCAGCAAAACAGAAAGGCTTTTGTGGACCCAGAAACAGGAGGGAACTGCACTGGCCTTGCCTGGCAGGGGGACAGGCTGAGCAGCTGGCTCCCAGTTGGCCACTGTGTCTGGCCGCATGTAGGCATGGACATTCCAGAGACCACCTGTCCCAGAGATCCCCCTTGGGCCCCATTCAAAATGGGATGCCCAGAACTACCCTCACGGCACCTGCCATCTCCCGCCTCAGGACCTCTGCCACAGGCCATCATTCCACAGAGAAGGAAGGGACAGGGGTCTCCTTGGGCCCACCCTTGGCTCTAACTTCCTCCGATTCCCTCTCTGGGGTTCTCCTCAGGCCCCCACAAACCTATTCAGTCATTCAGATTCCTTTACCATAGTGTGAGGACCTCTGCAGGGGAAGCTGCAGGCTCCCTCTCTTCCCATTGGGTCCTCAGGCCTCACTGTCCTTTCTGGCTTGGCCTGCCTTCCTTCCCTTCTCAGTCCCAGCCTCAGCCATTTCCCTCCTGGGCCTTTGGACAAGAGGATCTTTTTTCTCTGGGTCCCTAATCCAACTGTCCTCACCAGTAATTCACGTCAGCTGTGTTTGTAGCCCCAGGCGTCACTCCTCCCTGGACTCACACCACTCCCAGGATGCCCCCTGAACCCTCCTGCTTCCCTGGCCTCTAGGGCAAGGCTCCTCAGCTGCTTCTCCCTCTGCCCCTGAGCTTCAGATACTTGAGGACCTTTTTTAATTATTATTTAATACTCTAAATGGCTAAACAGTAATTTGAAATTTTATGTTTATCATAAATTACCTTCATACATTCTTCTGTGTGTTTTCTATTCCACCAGTTCTCTAACTCATTTAGTAAGAAACCAGTCATGGTTTCTGTATACTGTAAATGCATAATGTGCCTTACTATCTGATAGCTCTATTTTCTCTCATCACCCTTTTTTTACTAAAGATTCTTGGATATTCTTAGATTTTAAATTTTTCTAGAATATATTTAAAAGCAGCTTGTGCAGGTCATCTCCCCAAAGCATATCTTCATATGTGAGTTAAATGCCGTTTCGTTGGCTCTGACTTCTGGAGACCCTATGAATCAATGAGTGTCTTCAACAGCCCTGCTCAGCTCCCGTAGACTCATGTCTCTGGCTTCTTTTATGGAGTCAGGCCACCTCTTATTTGGTCTTCCTCTTTTTCTGTCACCTTCTATTTTTCCTAGTATTATTGTCTTTTCTAAAAAACTCTGCCTTCTTATGGTGTGCCCGAAGTAGGACAGCTTCAGTTTTGTCATTTTTGTCTCCCATGATGTCTCAGGCTTAGATTGCTCTAGGACCCACTGTATGTCTTTCTGATAGGCCAGGGTAATGTAGAAATCTCCTCCAGTACATTTTCAAATGAATAATTTTTTTTTTCAATAATTTCCTTCACTGTTCAACTTTTGCATCTGAACTCAGTAATTGGGATAGGAGGGAATGGATGATCTTAGCCTTGGTCTTTAATGCCACATCTTTGTTCTCTATCTTCATATAAAGAGAGTTAGATATGCAGATAGAGACATAGGTATAGCTATCTTGAAAGTAAGCATGTGAGAGATTTCTAGATGTTACCTAATTCACTATCCTATCTTTAGGTGAGATGAAATATCTTCCTAAATCTCACATTCTTTAACCATATTTTAAGTGTACGGTTCTGTGACATTAAGTACATTCACACTGTTGTGCAACCATCACCACCATCCATCTCCAGAACTTGTTTTTTCCATCTTCTCAAACTGAGACTCTGTACCCACTGAGTAATAATTCCCCCTTCCCCCTTCCCCTCGGCCTCTAGCAACTACCATTCTTCTTTTCTAGAAGCCTTTGGTATGATCGTGTCTCTGCTACTTTCCATCCAGATGGAGTCCAGGTTCCCCCTCCTTGCAGAAATCTTTTATTCAATAAATGATTGTGTCTCAACTTAACTGTCCATCAGAATCACCTAGGAAACATTTTTAAAATTCCTATGTCTGGGAGAAACCCCAAGAAATTCTTTAAGTTTCCCCATAGGGTACTCCTGTGCAGCCAGCGTTGAGAACCAGCCTTCTAAGAACTTCACATGTTCTCTCTGCCCAGTGCCTGTGGCCTGGAGTCCCACATGTGAGGTACCTCTCAGCTGCCTGCATCCCTAGGAGGACTCCAAGATGGCATAACCTCCAGTGTGCAGATGCCAGATGGGGAGTCAGGGTGTCACGGACCCTTGGAGGGCAGACCAGAAGATGGTCAAAGCTCAGGTTAAAGAGGAAGGAAGAATTTCCACTAATCAGCGGGAGGAAGGGGGTGTCAAACTGTCTCCAGAGATTTCTGACCTCCATCACCGGTGGTACCAGAGCTCATGGGGAAGGACCATGTGAGACCAGAACACATGCTGGTCATGTTTTCAGCAATCAGATTCTGAAATTCTGCCCAGCAAAGAGTTGGTGCTTCATTGCCACAGCAGTACAACCACTCACCGTGTGTGTGTGTGTGTGTGTGTGTGTGTGTGTGTGTGTGTGGTGATGACTTCTGTCCATCTGGGCAGGGGACCTCCAACTGGGGGTTTACCCAGGCCTCCTGCTACTAGTTTCCCTCTGTGAGCAGTGCTGTGTATTAGTCTACTGGGAGTTCCAGAATCAAATGCTATCTTTACTTCCCTTTTTAGTGCCTTCTTGATTGTCCCCTGCTTCATTTCTTCTTACTCACCCAGAGCCAAGATAGGGAAGGAGGAGGCCACTTGGAGGCTAGGAAAGGGTGGGTGCTCCAGAGCCTGCTGGGCTTCTCTAGTGTAGAGATTAAAAGTACAGATTTTGGCAGGTTCAAATCTTGCCTTGTTCTGTCCATTGTAGTTCCCCACCCACAACAGAACAGGACAGGCACCTTCCCCTGGACACACACATCCCCAGGCACCTTGCCTGCCTGGACACACACCTCTTCTGGCCACGATGCCATGTCTCACTAGGAGTACCAACAACTCTATTTGTTTATCCAACAGAGATTTACTGGGTGTATTAGTCTCCAAGAGCTGCCATAACAAGCTACCATAAACTGGGTGGCTTGGAACAATAATAAAGTATTATTTCACAATTCTGGAGGCTAGAAGTCTGAAATCAAGATGTGAGCAGGGCCATGCTCTCTCTGAAACCTGCAGGGGAAGGAGGCTTCCTTGCCTCTTCTTAGCTTCTGGTGGTTTGCTGGTAATCTTTGGCATTCCTTGGCTTGAAGATGCAACCTCCAATTCTCTGTCTTACCTCTGTGTGTGTGTCTGTGTTCAAACTTCCCTTTTTCATAAGGACACTAGTCTTACTGGATTAGAACCCACCCTAATAAACTTTTAACCTGATTACCTATGTCATGACCCTATTTCCAACTAGGTTACATTCTGAGGTATTGGAACTTCAACATATCTTTTTTGTTGAGGGGGACACAATTCAGTTCATAACATTGGGTGTCCATGCTGAGCCAGGCATTGTGCCAGGCACTGGGGACAGCACAGTGAACTTGATGGACATAGTCTCTGCTCTCATGGAGTTTACCCTGTCTTGCAGTTGTTTTTTTTATCTATAGTTTTTTGTTTTTTTTTTAATCTAATACTATTAACTCTTGTTTATGAGTCACTCTGCGTTTATTGGGTGATAGGATGAGATCCCCATTTCACTACAAGGAGACACAGCCTAGAGTCTTTTTCGCGGCTCTCTACTCTGTGCCTGCAAGTCAAGCCTGATTACTCAATGGGCCCTTCATGCCCCGCAGAGAGCCACCTCTTTGTTTCACCTTGTCCAACTTCTCTAAAGCTCTTTCTCTCCTCCTTCTTCCTTCCCGTCCCTCTTGCTCTGAACAGAGTTGCTTTTCAAATGTTTAATTTATTCTATAATATTTTAGATATAAACACCTATGTACCCACCACTAGTTTAAAAAATAGCAACATTGCTATTATTGTTGAAGCCCCAGTATCGTATTGCTCCCCGGTTGCATTTCGCACCTTAGAGGGAACCAGGATGCCAAATGGGAGACGATCATTTTTCATGCATCTTTAGAAACACAAAGTTGCTTTTGACTGATGGGAATTTCTGAGCTTGATTCTTGACAAGGAGATGTAGCAGGAGGTGGGGATCAAGGTGGAGGTGTAGCTTAAACTGATTCTATTTGGAAAACATATTATGATGAAATATTTCAGACACAGAAAAGCATGTATAATAATGTAATAAGCCTCCTGCTTAGGAAATAAACATTAAAAATAACCCCCAGGGTTTTCCTCCCTGATAGCATTCTTGAAGATGAACCACCTGCCTGAATTTGGAGTTTATCATTTTGAGCTGAATCTTGGAGGAGGGGCAAGGGTTTGCAGTCAGGTGTGGTGGGGAAAGGTGTCACTAAAAGAGAGTACAGCAGAGCAAAGAGTCAGAGGAATCCGTTTGGGAAGCAGTGTTGGGAAAGGCTGGAAAGCTGGGTATCTGTGGAGGAGGTGGGAAGGAGGACTTTGGAGAGGTAGATAAACAGCCAGCCCCATGATCCTTGAGGGCTTACTTCTGTATTTCCCTCTGTCTTGCTTTAATCACATGGAATCATAATTATTTGTTGGCTTGACTGAGAATCTAAAGATAGGGATTCTCTCAGTCATCTTCGTCACCCCAGCATCTGACACAGTGGCTGGCCCAAATGGGCTTTCATTCAATATTAAATAGGTAAATGAGTGAATGAATAACTGTTTGATTGAATTCAGCCTGCCTGGGGGAGGGAGGGTGCTGGTAGCAAGAGGACATCTGAATGAACAGTTTGAATGAGAGTGTTTCTGAAGGGAATTGTTATTTTATTACCACAAAGTATAGTACACCACTACCTTCCCCGGTGTTGACAAATGAGACCTTGCTTTAATGTATATCAGTAAGGGTGAGAAATCTGCTGTGCAGACATGTGTGCAGTGATGGGATGGATGGCCCAATGGGCTTCTCTAACCTTCAGCCACCGCTAGTGTCATTCACAACTCTTCACACTCTTGGCTTTGATTGGAGGTAAGTGAATAATCAGCTTCCCGCAGAAGCAGGACTGATTTATCTTCCTTAAAAACAACCCTCAAAGCGTACATGCATCCCCTCCTGTGTGTTCAGTATTCAGCTAACTCTGCTTATGGCCACAGAAGCAGCCCCTGGTTTGCACTCCCGGAAGCCCCTCTCAGGGCTGGGCATGCTTAGGTGGGTTTTAAGGGGTGAAAAGCGCTTTCCTCAGAAGCCATGTGTTTCACATAGGGCCTAACAAAAAGATAAAAGGGGCCTGTAATTAATGACATCTCTTTGCACACAAAGAATGTAATGAAGGCTGTTTGTTCTCTTGCACCAGTCAAACAGGGTCAGCAATCCTGTTTTGACCAGACCTAAGCTTTTTTGCCCCAGGTAGAGGACAAATGTACTCATATAAGAAAAACAAGTGAATCGAGCACTCATATAGATACATCTTTAAAACGTTTTTGGATAAAGATCAAGTTATTAAAAGATTTTGGCAGGATGATTTGTAGAAATTTAGGCCACCACATTCTGAATTTGCAGACTTTTGATAAATGAAGTTATTTTTTTCCTTCTCTGGGCTCCCTAATTTAGTTCAGATTCAGAGAGTGCTGAGTGAGGCTGAGACCTCCATTACTGCTGTCCTCCCACCCCCCACAGTTATCCCAACTGTGGCAGGGTGGGAAGCAGGGTATCAGGAGTGCCCTGGACTTAGGATCTGGTATGGGAAGACCTGGCATTGAACCCTGGCTCTGCAGCTTTTACTAGCTGAATGATCTTTCATTTACCAAACATTTGTTGAGTACCAGGCACTTGGGTAGCGCTAGAAAGACAGAGAAAAGACCTGATTTTTCTCCTCTCCCATTTTTTTTTTAAATGCTGAGGAGTGCTTTTAACTATGAGATATGTCAGGCAACTAGAAAAGCATAAAGTATATAGAATAATAAAAGGACACCCATGATAAAAGCCACCTGGTTTAAGAAACAAAGCTAGAAAAACATTCGAAGTCCCCTGTGCATGCCTCAGTTCCCTCTCTCCCACTGAAATGGAAATCTCTGTTCTGCATTTGGTGTTCATCATACCCCTTCATGTCTGTTATTTGTAGTACTCAGGTATGTACACTTAAATGAATGTAGTGGTAGGTACTTTTAATATTTCTATGAAATGTTATCATTTCATTGGGGCTTAAGAGATCCAAATCTTTTAATAATTTACTTAAAAACATTTTAGGATTGATTTGTGATATGAGTAGCTCAATTCATTTACCTTCTTTATATTAGCGTAACCCTTTAATGAAGTATAACATTTATACAAACAAATACATAAATCATTAGTGTATTGCTTAATGAATTTTCACGGAATCAGGACACCTGTGTAACCACACCCAATACAGAAACATAACACCTCCGGCACCCCAAAACTTCCCAAGCCTCACGGCAGTGGTTCATTCTTTTACATTGCAGTATAGTATTCCATTGCATGAATATGCTAAAATGTACTAATTCATTCTGTTGCTGCTGGACTTTGGGGAAGTTTCCAGTTTTTGGTTATTACGATCAGTATTGCTGTGGAAATTATTTTACAAAGCTTTAGGTGCACACGTGCATACACTCCCCTTGGGTATATATCTAGGAGTGAAATTGCCAGGTCATGCTGTATGTGTTTGTTCAGCTTTAACAGGAATTGTTTAATGGTTTTCCACCTATACCAAGTATGAGAGTTCCTTTGCTCCACATCCTTGACCAACACTTGGTTCTGTATTTTTTTTTTTCATTTTAGTAATTCTGGTACAGATAGGTTTCCCTTTTTAAGTCAAATTTACTTTGCTAAGCACTTTTTATATATCTTCCTATTTTATCATCATGTCCTACCCATGAGGAGGGTACTACCGTTAACCCTGTTTTACAGATGAGAAAATTGAACTTGAAGAAGTTAAGGAACTTCCTCAAGGTCCCATAATAAGAGCTAGAGCACCCACTGTCCCCAGTGGCTGTGGTGTGGGGCCCAGTCTGGAAGGGGTAGGGGACCCATGAAGATAAATCACTGGAAGACAGAAAGACAGATTCAGAGATATTATGTGAGATGCAGTCAGTGGTGGCCCTAATCTGAATGAGACCAACATCAATCGAGTGAGTCAGGAGACACAGAAGAGCGCTGACTTGAACTACATCTTCATGCAAGTCCACGTAGAATAATAGTGACCCTCTTCAATGGTCCTAGTGAGGATTTAAGGTGCTGGCATTAGGTTAATTAAGCTCTTGGTACCTCACACAGAGCTAGGGCTCAGGGAAGCGTTGTTGAAGAGATTAGTGAACATATAGGACTAGGAGACCATACTGTTATGGTCCTTCCTGGAGCCAGGGTGATGGATAAAGTGACCTCTCTAGGCCTTCTTCACCCTGAGTCTGGGAGGGCCAGGGGAGAGCTGGAGCAAAGGGCCAGCTCCACCATCCCAGGGAAGGAAGACCTCCCCACCCTGCACCCACCCTAGCCCACTCAACTTCAGAGTTGGCTGTGGGAGCAACTACTTCCCACCCAGGAAGAAATAACATGACAGGGCATCTCCCCACCGCTCTCTGCACCGTCACCTTCTTTCTATTCCCATCCTGATGCCTAGACCCAGCAGAAAGAACTGGAATCTGGGAGCAACAACTCTTGGAGAAAGGCCCAGGCAGGCAGGCTGGGGATGGGCTGAGGAGGTGTGTGTTTGTTTTGAAAACCTGGTGCTGCTCAAGAGGAGAAAGAGGAGGAGGAGGAGGTGGGAGAAGTGGGGGAGGAGGAATGAAAGGGAGGAGGAGTGAAAGGGGAGGGAAAGATGGGGCAGAGGAAACCGGAGGAAGGATTCATCTGCTACTCAGGCCAGGGACCCAAGTGTCTGCTGGCGGATCCTGCCCCCTCCTCCACCAGGCGTCAAGCATGGGAGTCGCCTTGGGGGAGCCGAGGTGCGGGAGGGGTGCGGGGGGAGCTGAGAGTCTGGGAAGGAGAAGCCAGACACGGGCCAGGCCGAGCGAGGCTGCTCTCAGATCCCAGTGGGCCGGGTCCTGGAAGCCACCCCACGGCCGGGCCAGTTCCAGATCCCGGCCGAGCGCGGCCAGAGCTGGCTCAGCAGCGGCACCTGCCGGCCGGGTCCCCGCTGCGGGGGGCGGGGGCGCCCCTCTGCCCGGGGAGCCCCCAAGGGTGAGCCCCCGGCTGCCCCAGCAGGACGTGTCGCGGGCTGGGCGATGTCCCTAAGCGGCGGGCTCCGGCCTTTCCGGGCGCCATCTGTTCCCCCGATCTTGCCCTGCACGGCCCGGCCACCGGCGGAGGGTCCGCCCTGGGCCGGCCCCCACCCCCAGCCCCACCCCCACCCCGGGGGGCCGATGTTGGGAGGGAAGATCGGGCGCGTTCAGGGTGGCATGGGCCTTGACGATGCTGGGGGGAAAGAGCAGGATCAGGGGCCCCAACTTCAGGAGACTCCTGGCTTGGAGTTTGTGTTTTTTGAATGGAGTTAGTTTGTTTTGAATAGATTTTTTAAAAAAAAAACTCTTTATGAGGAAAAAATGTAAGAGTACAGAGAGTTGCAAGAACCATATGCAGATCCTCCAGATAGCCCTCGCCCAGATTCACCAGCTGCTAAAATTTTGTTCCACTTGTCTCCTCCCCCTCCTTCCCTCCCTCCCCGACCCCCTCTCTATTTTCCCCTCTGAACTGAAAGTGGCAACTATCGGGTCCATTTACTCATACATCCCCTTCGGTGGGTATTTCCTAGGGACAGGACATTCTCTTGCAAAATCTTAGACTTTTCAACTCTAGGGACTTTAGCATTGATACAATACTTCTAAGGAATCTACTGTCCATATTCCAACTTTATCGATCGATTCAAAAGGTTCCTTTAGAATGTTTTTCCATCTAGTGTAGGATCCACAGCAGTAGCGCACATGACATTTAATTGCCAGGTTTCTTTATGGACTTCTTTAATCTGGAGTAATTCCTCATCTTTTTTTCATTTTTTCATGACATTTTTTTCAGGATAGTGCCCCTCCCCCCCCTTTTCCTTTTAATTGAGTGTTTCTTGTTTTGGGTTTGTCCGCTGTTTTCTTACACATAGGTTCAGGCTACGCATCCCTGGTGGAAATACTGCACAGCACTATAGTGTTCTTGGGGTGGGATTCCCTACCTTACGGGGATTATGGGACTCCTGAACCTCTAAGGATTACCCCCCAAGTTATCTGTAAAAACTTTAATTAGATTGTTAATACAGAGTATAAGTTGCACCATTAGTTTCACGTGTGTTTGTTTTCTCTCTACTGATGACCAGTTTAGGCTCTGCCTCAGTTTCTCTCTTTCTCTCCTGCCACTGAACTTGCCCTTGAAATTCAGCAGCTCTTGTTGAAAGCATTATTCTTTTTCAAGGCCACTAGGAACACCCTAATCGTCCAACTCAATCATGTGTCTTTGGGTCCCTTATACTCTTGACCTCCTTCCAGGGCATGGGATTGGGTCTCCTTCCTGAACATGCCCCCCCTGCCCTCCCCCCCACAAGTTGCTTCCCCAGGCTGCTTCTCTAGGCTCCACCTGTCTTCCATCACTAACAAATGATTAGATGTTTGCTGGTGCCTGCTGGCTGCTCTGGGCGTTGGCCCTGCAGAAGGTGGTTTACAAGGGGAAATCTGCAGGTCCTGGTTTTCCTTGTGGCCTCCCTGCACCCCAGTGGACACATCCTCTCAATTCCTGCTCTCAGATGGGTCTCTGGACTTGTTTGGCCTTCTGGTGTCTTCAGCATCCCATCTCTTCTTCACCAGCTTAGAAGGACACCCCTAAATCTCTACTCTCCTATCTGGACGGGCCTAGAAGATGCCCCTCAGATTCAAGGAATCATACATGGAACTGTTTACTTCTCTCTCAATCTGTAACTCCTCCTTCACCCATGTCCCTGTTGAGACCCACCATTGCTCTTGTCTCCTGCACTCCAGAAATGAGCTATTTTTCATCTTTGTATCAAAGCCATGTCTTCCCTCTGAAAGATCTCGTCTTTCCCTCCTCTCTGTTTCTATTTCCTGGTCTGGTGTTTTGTTTTGAAATCCCTAAATGGTCTTCAGTTCTTCCTTCTCTGTCTGAAGCCCCTAGCTGATCATGTCTTTCCTGCCCTCCCTGTTGTCATCAGCCATAGGCTCAAGTCTCAAATCCTTAGCATGTCCCCCACCCCATACCTTGAGGATTGGGCCTGTGGATTCTTCTAGACTCCCACCCTCCCCCTCTAGTCCCACACATCTCATTCCAGTCATACCAATTCTATCTTTGTTCCTCCCCACAGGCCATTGCCAGTGGACCTTTGTACGGGCTATTCTCTATTTGAATGGCTGTTTACCTTTCTTTTTCCACCCCTCCCACTCACTAATTTAGTCAAATGCTCAAATGTCACCCTCTTTGTGAAGACTTCCTGACATCCTCAGGCAGCTCTACCTTTATAATTGGGCAAGAGGGGTCCAGCTCTGGCCTCCTTGAGCTGTATCCCTCCCCACAGGGCAGCAAGCCTACTGGGAGCCCTGCCTCATCTTCTAGACCAGTGCTGTCTGATATCCTGAGATAACAGAAATGTTCTCTATTTGCACTGTCCAATATGGTAGCCACTAGCACAGGTCCCTCAGTGCTAGTGGCTACCATATTGGATAGCAAAGGACTTGACCATGTCTTAGGTACCTGGGATTTTGAGGTTCCCTGCCTAGAAGGCCCAAGCCTGCTTCTAGGGCCTGCGCAGCCTACGTCTCAGGGTTATTCTCCCAGAGGCAGACTGTACAGCTGATATGCACAGCCCCAGGTGTACAGGTGGGTAAAGGCGCTGCTTGTATGGTGTGGATGGGGCTTGGATATGTGGCCTGGAATGTGTGTGTGTGTGTGTAACTGTGGCCCCTGTTAGTGCGGAAGAGCTGGCGGTGGGAAAAGAAGGGGACACCCTCCCTGAACTCTCATATTCCAGTGCAGAGTCCAAGAATTTTTTTATTTGAACCTGGGTCCTCTCAAAGGTATATTTGCCAGAGTAAGAAGACAGAATTTATCTTTGTTGGCATGATTTACAACTTTTAAATATTTAGATGAATTGTAAGTGGGCTCCAGTTGACTTCTGGCTTCGAACTCATAGACATCAGAAGTAGTTTCTTCTTCTGAGGCCCCTGGTGGCACACAGAACTTCTCCTGTGAGCTCTTTCTGGGCAGGCCTGAGCCTAATTCTTCTCTGTTTCCCCAGAGCCTGGAACATTATAAATCATTACTAACGAAAGAGGTACAGCTGCTTGCTCAAGGCCTTGCCCTGATCTTGGCTTTCATGGCCGTGCCTCCAGGTTGGCTGGCTGGCTGGCCAGGAGGGAGATTTTTGAAAACTGACTATACCTCGTCTGAGAAAAACAGAAGTGTTGTGCCCCCAGACCTAGGCTCTTGTCTCTTTTCTGCCATTTTCTTGACCTTGGACAAGTCACTTAACCTCTCTGTGCCCTGGTCTCTTCATCTGTAAAAACTGGGGCTAATAACACCAACCTCAGTGTGTTACCATAAGGATCAAACTAAATCAGATCTTTCCACAGGCACAATGCCTGGTATTCAGCAGATCTTCCATAAATACTCCTCAAGTCAGCATTTATCAAATACTTACTGTGTGCCAGACACTAGGTTCTGTTCCTCATTGCAGGTGGCCACTATCCCAGAGGATGGGCCTGGGTACTCTCAGAGGTTCCCTCAGCTTACCCTCTCCTCTTAGCTCTGCAGCTCTGGGCACTTGGGAGCCTCATTCCATTTAGCAGCAGGTTGAACAAAGCCTCATCTGCCCCAGTTTGTGTGGGTTTCAGGGCCCCGAAAGGGACTGACTACATTTTTTTCACTTCCAGCTGGGCTAGCAGGTCTGGTTGAAACAGAAGGACAGAGCAACAGACCAGTGAAGGTGACAGTTGTGGTTTGTGGCCTCTCAGCTCAGCCAGACACCCCAGAGTTTGAGAAGGAACCAAATGCCTCCTTGGTAGACTGTTTCAGAGATTATGACAATCTGAGATTAAGATTTGTTGTTAACCAAAAAGCTTGTTTCCACCTCCCTTGGCTATCCCCTCAGGGGCAGCATGAAAGGTGAGAGAGTCAACTTGGGTGTGAATCCTGGCTGGGCTGTTTTCTAACTGGGTGACTTGAGTTACCTCAGTGGCTTCATTAGGAAAATGGGACCAGAACAATCCCCAACTCACATTGTTGTTGTTTGTAACTCATTTTTCGGATTCCCTTTTCCCAGACTGTTACCCCCAAATCAGTCCTTCAGTCTTTACCCCTTTGATCTTAGAACTGACTACTGCCGAATTTGTCTTATAGACACCCCGCACACACACCCACAAGCTATTCTACTGCTTCATCGTCATTATCATCATAATCTTCACATCCATTTTGGGGGCACTAGGTGCTAAGGACTTTATACATAGTATTTTTGATATTCTATTCTAGATATTTTCTCATTTCTTTTCTGAATTCTTCAACTGGTGAATTATTTGGAAGTACGTTTTGATATTTTCAAAGGCACGGCATTGTTTTTTCTTTTTTATGTTGATTATTGATTACTAATTTAATTCCATTGCTGTCAGATAATGGGGTCTGTGTGATTTTATTTGAATTGGTTGAGACGTGCCTTATGGTCTCATATGTGGTCACTTTTTTAAATCTGTGCCTGAAAGCAATGGTGAGTTTGCCCATTGTTGACTGGAGTACTCAAAAATATTCAATTAGATTAAGCTTGTTAGTTGTGTCGTTTAAATCTTTTACATCCTTACTGAATTTTTTGTCTGTCGAAACCACCAATTCCAGAGGGAGGTGATCTAAATCTTACTTTACATGGGCGGACTTGCCTATTTCCCCCACTATTTCTGCTTTATGATTTCACAACGATGTTATTAGGTGCATACAACTGCAGAATGGTTATATCTGCCTGATAAATTGAGGCAAGCAGGTATCTTATCTCTCTCTGCAGGTTTGACTTTTTTTTTTTAGTTTACCCAAGGCTACCACCTTCTGGGCACTGTTGGCTTTGCAAGGAGCAGATTGTTTCTGTTTCAACCTCTTACCTTTTGAAACCCAGGAGGTTTTGCCTTGTTACTTTCTGGATTTGTGCCTTTGGGGATTTGTGTTTTCCTGCTAGCCCAGCCTTGCATTGAAAATAACATACACGCACATTTTATCTCTTATCTAGCATTTCTGTTTTGTATCAGAAGGGTTTCTCTGGAAATGGAGTCGACCTTATTGCTAGAAACAAGTCTCTACTAAGCTGTTTACATAGAATTTTATTTACTATTCAAAACAGGTCTTTGAAATCCGATCGCCATTTTTTTTTAGAATGAGAAAACTGAGGCTTAGAGGTTTATGACTGGGTTTGGATCTTGGTTCTGACATTTACCAGCTGTGTGGCCTTGGGTGAATCAGTCACTTGAGAGGACACTGAGTTCAAAAAACACAGCAACAAGGCCTGCCTTTCAGGGCTACAGTCCAGCTTTGAATGAAACATGGAAAGGGCCTACCTCTGCACCTGCTACAGTGTTGGTGCTCGGAAGATGTCAGTGATCATTGCTATCTACAGAGAAGGGACATGTGCTTGGTAGTAGGGGTTTGTCCTCTCTGCACAGGGAGATATTGATAGGATAGTTCAGTGTCTGCCTGAGAGTTACCTGGGGGACCAGAAAAGGCATACTTCTCTGACCCCACGTCCCACAAGATTTTGATTCTGATACATGGCCAGGTTCGGGCACCTGTGCTACTTGAGGTGAGCTTCATGAAGTGTTGTCCATGCCACTCCCTTGCGCTGTCCTCTGGTGGGTTACAGAAATGACAGTGAAGTGGGGTACTTCCCTCATCTGCCACAAATTGCCGAGAGGGGGGATAGAGTGGACTTCCTTGGTTGGACAGCAAATAACTTGCTTTTATTTTACTTTAGCTCTTGAATAAGTAGTAAATTCTATGGTTCAAAAATCAAAATGGTTTAGAAAGAAGTGTATTGAGAAGTCTTGCTCCCACTTCTGCCTTGTCTACCCTGTTTCCCCAGCACCTTATCGGCTACTATTTTTATTATTTTCCCTATGTAAATTCAAGGAAATACAAACATTCCTATTTCTACCTCTCTTTCTTACACAAAAGATAACATACTGCATCATATATATATATATTTTTCAAAATATATCCTGGAGATCTCTTTATATTAGTACCTGGCATCCTCTTCAAAAAACCTATTTATTTATTTATGTATTTATGTATTTATGTATTTATGTATTTATTTATTTATTTATGCCGATGCATAGTTTTCCATTGTGGGGATATACCATAGTTTATTTAACCCTTCGCTGCCCAATATAATAGCCACATGTAGCTATTTACATCAAACTTAATTATAATTCATTAAAATATGAAATTCATTTCCTCAGTTGCACTAGTCACATTTTGGATGCTGGTAGCTACATGTGGCCAGAGGCTACCATCTTGGACAGCACAGATAGAGAATATTTTCATCATCACAGAAAGTTCTATTGGATTGCTGGTTTCACCGATCTCCTACAGCCAGATGCCTGATTTATTTCTAGTCTTTAGGCAGTTCAGTGATGATGAGGCCCATCCTTCGGAGGCAGGAGAGCTGAGTGTGAGCTGTCCTGGGAATGCCAGGCCTTCAATCTCAGATCTCAAAATCTGGAAGGCTCCTGCAAGAGCAGAAATTTTGGGTTGGGAAAAGGCTTGATCGGCGACAGGAAACAAGAGTGGCCCTTAAGCATAGGCTTTCTGCTTAACCCTAACCATCTACTCCTTCCTTCAGGCCCACCAAAATCAATCTTGTTTTCTTTACTTGGCATTTAAGTCCTGTGCTGGGGATGCAAGGAAGGAAAAGATGGCATAGTCTCCACCTCGGAGAAAGAAAGAGACAGATCATCACCTGTCTTGTGACAAAGACTTTTAGAGAGGCCTCACCAAAGGTCAAAAGGCCTGATGATGCCCGATGTTAGTGAGAATGTGAGGAAACAGGCAAACTTAAGCATTGCCAGGGGTTGCGAATCAGTGCAAACTTTTTGGAGGATTCTTTCATAACAATCTATCCAAAATTGACCCAGTAATGTCATATTTATAAGTTTGTCTTACATGTACACACATAAGTGCAAATACATATATGTACCAAAGTATTTCCTGCAGGCAGCGGCCTGACACAACCTAAATATTCATCAGGAGGGGACTAATGAAATAAATTGTGACACACCATTATGATGGATAACTGTAGATTTTATAGAGGCAGACATATTATTAAGGGAAAATAACAAAGTGCTGAATAGTGAGTTATCACTCGTGTCAACCACAGATATGCACACGCACCAATATGGTTGTATATGCACAAAACATCTCTGGGAAGATACATTAAAACTGTTTTTCTTTTTCACTGTGCATATGTCTTACCTTTTATTTTTATTATTTTTTTAAGAGGCACCTAGCTGAGTAATGGTGAGCAGGGAGGGGGAGGGAGGAGATTCCTGGGAAACCTGCTCAGTCACCTGAGCTCTGAGTGTCCCCAGTGACTACATAATACCTCCATTGGAGGTGACAATGTGACAACAGTCCAGAAATGTCACCCACGCTGTGACTCCCATCTTCATTACCACTGGAGGCCTCGCCCTATCTTGGCTGTCATGTTGCCTGTGCCCAGCAGGGGGAAGCACAGACTCACTAAAGCATCGGTTCCAAACTTCAAGCATCTCTTCTAGGATTTCTTCCTCTGGGGACCATGATTGGAATGATTCTTTCTGCTAAGCCAACCAAATTTATTAGGTAATAATTGATGAAATTTTCTCCCCCTGACTTTTTTTTTTGTTCCTAACTGTTCTGATTATCACGAGGGAGAGACAAGTTAGACTTGCTGGACTATATTCCACACAAGAGGTCCTACTTAGCCCAGCCTGATTTCCACTAGGCTAGGGTGAGGGGTGGTTGGCAGTGGCCTGAGCACCCCCAGGGACTGAGGGCGCAGGCTGGTAACTACTGCATTAGAGGCTCGCCACCCACTCAGATTTTCAGTTGTGGGGCACAACTCCTGCCCTTCTCCTACTCGTAGTTCTGGGCAAGAGGAAGGAAGTATGATCACCTGGCACCACAGGCTTGAGTGGAAGCAGCCACTACTGTCCCAGATGAGCAGCCCAAAGACAGGGACTCTTCTCATCTGCTACAGAATCTCTAGGAGTGAGCACAGTGGCAGACACACAGCTGGGCTCAGTAAAAGTTTGTTGTTAAATGGAAAGAGACAGCCATAGAAGAGACCACAGACTACATTCCTTAGAAAGAAAGAGGTCTAGTTAATCTCAAGAGCAAGAACCCAAGGGCAAGACTCTAGTCTGTTCTATGCTGGAGTTGAGGGCAGTGGGCACAGAATGGATCACCTTTGCATGCCCAAGGAAAATCCTGCTTTGTCTTATCTTATGGGTCTCTGGCTGGAACAGGACACGGCCACATCTTTCACTCACATGAGGTGCTGATGACCTTGGCAGAAGAAAGACTTACATCAGGGCATCCTTAGGGAAGGGGCTGGCTTATTCCAGGGCCTTAAGATTACATAGTTAATTTCCTAGCTCCTGTTTTTAAATGCTTGTTAGTGGTTTTTAATTTGAGAGGGAAGGTAAAAGGAAGAGGAAGCTCTAAGGGCTGTGGACACTTATGGCCTCGGGCCCCGCCTAGAGAAAATCCAGGGCTCATTCTCTGGATTCTCCTTTCTCAATGCCTTGGTAGTGCAAGGAGGAACCATGGGGATCCACAAATTAAATGGCGTATAAGAGGAGAAACTAAAAGATAAAAACTTCAAATTCAGGCTGGAGACTGTGCCCAGACCTGGAGTTCTACACCCACCAATACTCTCACCCTTCTGGTCCATCCTGGATGAGAGGGTCAGTGGGATGCCAGATGAGCACCTCCAAGGCAGTGTAGGTTCTGGAGGTGAACATAGAGGAAGTCTGTTTCTGCCCTTTATTAGCTGTGTGCCTCTGGTGAGGTCACTTAATCACTCTGAGCCTCAGTTTCCCCATCTCTAAAATGAGGATATCAATACTTATCTTCCCTGGTTATTGTCAGGATTAATAAAAGAAGACTTCTGGAAGTATTTCTGTAATTGCCAGACGTCAAAGATTGTTATTTTCCAAGATGAGAGGCTATCCTAGGTCCCTGGAGGTGACAGCATCAAGGAGATTTCCCCTCCCCTCTGCAGTGTCTGCTCCTTTCCAGCCTGGATGAGGCTTCAATCCTTCGTTCCCAACCCCCACTCTTCTTCTTGACCCCGCCTTGGTGGTCCAGATTCTGGATTTCGGCTTTTTTTTTTTTTTTTTTTCCATGGGCGCTCCCATTCTAAAGCCACTGGGGATGTCGGCACAAGCGCAGAGCTGGTCCAGAGCGGAGCAGGTTGCCGGGGGGACTCTGCCGACTGGGCCTGCGCCCCCTCCCCCGCCCTGTTTTGGGGTTCTCGTTTGCAGATGGTTCTCTCTGGTCCTTAGCTCTCCTCTGGGCTAAACAGAGAAGAGAAACAAGGGGTGGGGGGCCTGGAAGGGGGTTCCCACCTTTTCACTCGGGAACCCGAGAGAGAGAGAGAGACGCAGCCTTTGCGCCCCGATGCTGCCCTGTGCTGGGGCTCCAAGATGCGCTCGTAGTTGCTGACAATCCTCGACTCGGTGGTTTGCCCCCTCTGGCCCCCAGCCGGGACCCCCTCCAGCCAGACCCCTCCGAAGCCCTCGTCTCCGAGCGAGCGGGAGCCTGCGGTTCTAGGACCCGGAGGCGCTGCCTCGCGCGCCGCCGACTCTGCCTCGCCTGCGTGTCCTCGGGCTCCGGCAGGTGAAGCGGCCCCGGCCGCGTCCTCTGCGGCAGGTGAAGCGGGTCGGCCGCCCCCTCCCCGCCGCGCCATGGCTGCGGCGCACCCCGGGCCGGCACCCCGCGCCCGCCCCCTCCCTCCAGCCCGCCCCCCCGGGGCCGGGTGCGCAGCGGCGGCGGCGGCGGCGGCTGCAAAACGCGGCTCGCGCGCCCGGGGAGCCACAGCAGAAGTTGGAGACTCGCCGAGGGGGGAGCCCGCGCCGCAGCTTCCTGCCCCCGGCCCGGCCCTCCGGCCCCCGCGGCCTGCAGCCTGACTTCCTCCCCCCCACCCCGCAGCCCGCCGCCCGGCGTCTGGCCCCGGGGCCCCGCGATGGGACGCCGCGCCCCGAGCCCCGCGCGCCGCTGAGCTGAGCGCGCGCGTCGCCGAGCCCCGCGCCGGAGCCGCCACACGCTGCCCAGCGCTTCCCCCAGGCCGGGAGCCCCGTCGCTTGCTCCGCGGAAAGCTGGATTTCCGAGGCTGGAGGCGCCTGGCGGGCTGGGTGGGGACCACCATGGGCAACGCGGCCGGCAGCGCCGAGCAGCCCGCGGGCCCCGCGGCGCCGTCCCCCAAGCAGCCGGCGGCGCCCAAGCAGCCGATGCCCGCGGCCGGAGAGCTGGAGGAGAGGTTCAACCGGGTCCTGGTAAGTGTGACCCGCCGCGCGCGGGGCGCGGACGGGGGGCGGCGGGGGGCTCCGCGCGCGTCCCCGCCCCCCGGGGGCTTAGGTCCCGCTTGGAGATCCCCAGCGCGGGGGCCGCCCTTCCACGCACGGGGTGGGACTGACAGTGGCTCCTTTCAGAGTGACTTAGCACTCTCCCCCAAAAAACTTTCTTCTGCGATCACCCAGTCTCCCTCCCGAAGACACCCCGGTCCCCCAGGGCGCCTGGGTCTAAAGGTCCAAGCGAAAATGTCCTCTGAGGAAGTTGGGAGCCGAGCGGGCAAAGGGTTCCTGGGGGCACCCCCTTCCCCACCGCGCAGGCCCAGACTCTAAGTGCGGGTCTGGAGTATCATCTGTTTGTGTCTCAGGGTCAAAGATGGAAGGGGTTACATTTTAACCTCCTGGGAGCTGGAGGCCAAGAGGAGGTGTTTGGTCCTGATTTGAGAGTGCCGCCGGGGAGGGAGCCATCAGTTCAGGCTGAGCCTAGAGGCAGTCAGGATGTCTCTGGAGGGTGGGGGCTCCAGAACAAAGTCAGGGCACCCCAAGACCTGGTGGGAGGCAGAAGTAGTAGGAGGAAGGGCCACTTGTTTCTACTTCCGTCTCTTTACCTCAGCCCTGTCCCAGGCTCCATCCTCTAAGCGCCTGGTGGTCTGTCTGCTGTCAGCTCTCTGGCTGGACACAGGGTGACAGGCAGCTGAGGCTGTGCTTTTTCCCAGAGGCACTTCCAGGTCTGGGCAGGCTGGCACTACAGGTCTGATTGTGGGGGCCGAGGGAGGCGCAGGCAGTAGAGCAATGCTGGCTGGTGGACGTGTTCAATTCTTATTCCACCTCCTTGATATCATTTCCTCTCCCCCTGGCAGGTCATTAGGCTGTACTTGCCAGAGCCTCTGCATGGCCCCTCCTAACAGTTCCTGGAAATCTTGGCTGCTGCCCCCTCCCAGGAGAAAGGATAGGAGGGGTTTGGAGGAGCTATGGGGTGAGGTCTGGTCTAGGCTTGTGAAGTCACCTTGCTTGACTGGGGGAGAGGGAGGGACTCAGAGACTCCTCACACCAGACTAGGCCCTGATTGTTTCACCCCTTCACCTGCTCCCCCTTTCCCAAACCCATGGCCTGGCAAAGCTGAGCTGTGCAGATGGGGAGGAGGAAGAATGAGGAGAGACAGTCTCTGGGGGCCATCTGGGGCGCCTGAGTTGGTGGTGGATCCCAGACCCCTGTCAGCCTGACTGGGGGGACCTGAGTCTGTCTCCCCCCCCCCTGCCCCCAAGTGTTTGTTTATGGAGGAGGGTGGGACAGGCTCTCAGGGTGGCATCCAGACCCCAGTCTCTTCTCTATTGCACACACTAATGAGGAGGAGCCCTGTGAATAATTCAGACCAGTGGAACATCCAGAAGTCAGATGGTGAGGTTCTGATGCATGTGTAGGACTTGATTGCTCTGCTGGTGGTTTGGTCTTTGCTCTGATTGGCTGAGTCTGACACTAAATGCCATTAGGAGTCCCTGAGTACCAGGGTGTAGAGGGTGGAGGATCTGAGATGAGTCTTGGAGGATGTCCTGATGGGGAAAGGGGTGGTGGCTGGGTAGAAATCTAGGGCAGCAGCACCCACTAGGGCTCAGCACCACCCCAGCACCCAGGAGCCCCAGTGTGTTTATACCTCAACCTCTTCCTAGGGAAGGATCAACCTGTCCCTTGTCTTCTGTAGGGAGAATGCACTTAACCCAAGGTCACTTGGCTAAGAACCAGCAATAGCTCCATCCTGGGGTGGCAGCCTTGGTCCCTGCTTGAGGCTTCCCAGGGCAGATTTGGCTAAACCCACAGGCCTGGCAATGGGTACTGCAGGGTGCCCCTCCACCTGAGCACTGCCTCTGTGGCCATAGCTGAGTCCCTTCCTTAGTGAATATAAAGAGGCAAAGGACCTCAGGCTGCTGAGAGTGATAGGCCATTTCCCCCAGAGACCCCTTGTCTCCAAGGAAGAAGTGCAGCCCTACCCTTGGGATCTAGTCACTTGGCCCTAGGGCACCTCCTCCTTTCACTTAAGCTCAACCCTTTCATCCCTGGTGGCGAATAAGATCCTGAAACTCCCAACTACTGCTTGGCTCCTGGCTATGGGATCTATCTCGTGGGTGAGAGGTGTCCCCATCATAGCCCACAACCAGAAAAGAGATGAGGGAGATTGCTTTCCCTTTCCCCATGGTCAGCCTTTCTCCCATGGCAGGGTGAGAAGGGGGCTACTTTTCCAAGGAGGCTGTGAGAGAGAGGTGTGCCCCTGCTTGAAGTGGGGGTAGGAAAAAGAACAGGTTGAGCTAGGGGTTCTGGCTGCTACCTTAGCAACAGCAGAGGAGTGATGGCTGCCCAGCGACATGGGCCTGCTGCAGTGGTGGGAAACTAGCTGGCCAGGCTCTGCGTTCTCATCTCTTCTATGCTGTGGCCAGGGCTGGGTGTCTTCCAGCACCTTTAGGCCTTTCCCTGTCAGGGTTAGGGTCCGGAATGGCAAGGCATTCTTTCCAGGATTGCCAGAAGTGCCATGCACCCCTGATCTGTCTGGGCAGGAAGGAGCTTGTAACCTTGGGGTGATGGAATTAAGGAAAGGTGCCTGAAATATTGTACTTGAGACTGAGAGTGATTCTGGCATCCAAGAGGAGGCTGGACCACTTGGAGAAGGATTTGCCTAATGAGGCCTAGCACCCTAGGGTGCCCTTAGCATGTGCTCAGATTCTTGGGCACTTGGCCAGCCTGTGTGGGGAGGTCAGGACAGCCCCAAGTAGAGCGTAGACCCTGAGATCCTGCTTTTAGCTGGAACCCTTCCCTGCTGGGGCTAGTGGTAAAGAGCAGAGGTGGATGTCACCATTCTGTTGTCCTGTGACTGAGGCACTACCTCCTTGACCAACTCCCTCCTCTGGGGTGGGGCAGATGAAATTTAGGGGCATGTAGCTGTGGGGTTTCTCAGGCCCTGTGCCTCCCATCTCTGTGGGGTCTAACACAGAGAATCCCAATGGAGTTGTGGCCATTTGGTCAGATGTTGGGCTGGGCAACAGCCTGTGTGGGGTGACATTCCCAGGAGGCAGGGCTGGCACATGCTGACCCTGGAACCCAAGGATGTGGTAGGCATGATTCACAGTGACATCTGGGGCCAGATGGCAAAGATCTGGGTGAGATGGGCAGGAGCAGGTGGGGCTGCTCTTGGGGCTACCTCTGCATTTTCCCCAGGAACATGGAGCCTTAGAAGGTGGCTCAGGCCTCCTGCCTCTGAGAGGGACAGTATACTCATGGAAAAGGCAGAGTAGCTTCTTGGGCTTTGGGGTCATGAACCTTGGGGGTTGAATTTTGTCTTTGTCACTTGCTACCTCTGTGACCTTGAACGAATTATCTACCCTCTCTGAGCTTCAGTTTTCCTCCTGTATAGAAGGAGAATAATAGTGGTATCTGGTGACCTCTTAGGACTAGTGAAGGGATTAAATAGAGTCAAGGGGATTAAATAGAGTGCTTAGCATGATTCCTGACACAGCAAGTGCTCAGTTAACACTCCACGGTGAGGAGGGGGGTGATGGTAAAGTCAATCTGGTTCTCGCGATCTGGGAGACCTTCTAGGTGAAGGAGGCTAGACCCTGCCTCTCCCCTCCCCGCTTCCTATTACCAAGACCAACCAAAGTCACTGTCTTTAGCCATCATGGGCCAGGTTGGCCTCCTTGCCATCGTGCAGGTCAGCAACAGTGGGGCCTAGACTGAAAACTGTCTGGTAGCCGGAAACCACGAGAGGGAGGGCACACCTCTCTTGGAGGGTGGGGCAGTGGTGGTGGTAACGGTAGCTGTGCACATGGGGAGGGGGTGGGGAGGCCTCCACTTCCCCCTGAGAGAGGGTGTGCTTGTGGGGGGGGGGTTCCCCAGTGAGTAAGAGCTCAGTGTGGGCAACAACAGGAAGCGTAGGGTGCTGGGTGACAGGAAATGGGGCTGGCTGTTTCTGGTTCCTCAGATGGGGTACTGGTTCCAGGCTGTCTGCAGAAGACCCTGGGGGGCCAGGATCCACGTTTCTCATTGTCCTCAGTGCTCCTTCTTCCAAGGAAATTGAGTCTTCTTACCAGCTTGCCGGCCACGTCACTCACTGTGCCTCCGTTTTTCATTTGTGAAATGGGGGTTGTAATAGTGTCTGCCATGTAGGCTTACTCTTGAGGTTTAAATGAGATTTGAGTGGGATGTAAAGCACTTAGAATGGCACCTAGCACAGACTGTTTGGGGAGTCTTTATTATTGTTGTTGTTGGTCTCCTACCAGCCTGGCTTTTATGGGCAGTGCCTGCTGGCCTGGCTCTCATCCTTCTTGGCCCTGTCCCTGCTGTGGGAACCCTTGAACCTAATGGGAGATGTTGGTTTTGGGGGGTTCTCGGCACATGAGCCTGGGCCTGGGCCACCCAACAGTCCTCCTCTAAGGCTTGCATTGCTTGTTTATAAGAGCCCCAGAAAATCTGTATGCTGGAATTTTTTTAAGTGGATAAAATTGATTGTTTTTGGAGATGCTCTGAGAACTCTAAAACCAAAGTTGAGACCAGAAAGAGGTAAGTAGGACGAGATGGCTCAGAAAGTAGGGGCTGGGGGACAGGGCCACTTTGAGGCTCATCTGGCTGTTGAAATGACTTTCAGCGCTGGTCCAAGACTGGGGTTGGTACCCAAGTTTAAGGGCATCCTAGGACTTGAAAGCCTAGGCCGCATGAGGAGGGGTGGGCAGGTGAGTTAGGACTAGTCTCAGCTAAAACTGAAAGTGAAACTGGAGGGTGTGGCTTCGTCCAGATATAGACAGAACCCCTTTAGTCTCCAGGGATACCTCCCTGCCGATGTCAGATGTCAGCGCTGGGGTGGGGGTGGGGGTTGCTATAAGCCAGCAAGGGGCAGGTCTTATGTGAGCAAGGCTGGAGGCTCCTTTGGCACCCCGGGAAGGAGGAGACTGATCTCCACACATTTGGATAGAAAGATTAGGAAGTCAGCTCCTTTTCTTGGCTACACTGTGGAAGAGGAATCCTATCTCCTTTTTCTGACCTAAAGCACAGAGAAAGGGGCTGGAGAGTCAGTTCATTTTTGGCCCGAGCTTTGGAGACAGATCTATTTTATTTGCATGTTTTCACTCACTTCTGCTCACCACAAGATCCCTCACTTTGGGCTCATGGATGGGTCCGACCCCTGCCCCCCCCCCCGCCCCCACCTGCCAATCTGTGAAATGCCTCTTCATTGTGCATCACCAAAGAGTATTATCACATCAGAACACAGCTTTTTATGGGATGTTCCTGGGAACTCTGTGAGTCTGAGGCAGAAGGGAAGTGTGCCCATTTTATGGAGGAAGAAGCTGAGGCTCAGGGAACAAAGAAGGAATTAGGCTGATGGGCCTAGGGCTGGGTCTCCTGAATCTAGCTCAGGTTCCTCTGAATTACAGCTGCCCCTTCCCTTTTACCGTAGGCAGGTGTCCTCCCCGCACATACTTGAATTTCCCTGTCCTTTCCCATCCCATCTGAGCTCTGTCAGACAACCTTCTACTTGTCTCTCAGCTCTCAGCCCCATAGAGCTGCCTCCTTGCTGAGGGCCCTGGGCCTGGGGGTCGGCTCCTGTTTTTCAGGATGGCCTCACCCCACCCCAAGTGAGTGGCATCTGCTGGCCCCTCTCCCACTCCCTAGGGTGCCCGTCTCCACGGTGGGCACAGCCGAGGAACAGCTGCTAATTAGTGCTCAGCGCTGTCACAGCTATTTCTGATTTCCGAGCCTAAATTTAGCTCGTCTGGCAGGCTGGCATGTGGGCCTGAGGGCCTGAGGAGGCCCAGGTGGGGAAGGGGTAAAGGGGCGTCCTGGACTCCATCACCATTGGGACAGGTGTGGCAGCCCCAGCAGAGGCCTCCCCCTCCCCACTGATAACCATTGGCTGTTCTGGGGTTGTTCTGGGCTCTGGTTCAGTCAGGTTCAGGCTCGAAGCCTGCCCAGCTTCCTTCTAACTGGCTTCATAACCTCAGCAGGTCACTAATCTCTGCTTGCACCTGTAAGATGGGAATAGTCACAGTGCCAGGGATAGAGGTGAGGGTGGAAGGGGGTCATCTGAGTGCAGGGCTCAGAGCAGTGCCCAGCACCATAAGCATTCAGGAAAAGCTGGCTCCCATAATTGGTGGGGTCATTATTATGATTAGTTGCTGCCTCTAGAAGTGCCACTGAGGCCATTCCAGGAACCAGACTTGTTTCTGGGGTGGGCGAGGGCTGGGAAAGACTCAAGTCAGAAAGCAGCTGTCTCCTCTAAGGCTCAAATACTGGAACGGGCTACCTCTCTCATTTTTCTGCATCCTCCTTCCCCCTCAGCCCTGCCCATCACTTTGGCCCCACCCCACCCTGGGTCGCTGTGGGGTGGGGATGGATCAGGAGAGGAGAGAGAGAGAGAGAGAGAGAGAGAGAGAGAGAGACAGGGACACATCAAGGAGGCCTCCCTAGCTCAGTATGACCCTCCTCAAGGTTCCTTCCTTGGCAGCCCCTCCCAAGGTGCAGGAACGGTTCTGGCTGTTGGCAGGTTGGGGGAGGGTAACAGATGAGATAGCAGCAGTTTCCTCGGTTGGGCTCACAACAGGAAAGGAATGACTATCCTCTTGCCTAGCCCACCTTGAGGTGGGGGGTGCTGGCAAATGGGCATTTTCACCTTTCAAGTGGGTCCCCAGCCGGAAAACTTGGGCAATGAGGGCTGAGAATACCCAACTTCCTGTTGTCTGGGGCTGACCAAAGGCAGTGATTTTTGGGGTGAGGTCTGGCTAGAGCCCTAAAACTAGGCCCAGCACCCAGAGAGGAAGCTGGGTAGGTGTGGCTCCCTCTCTGTTCCAGCTGTGGGCACCTCTCAGGGCCACGTGACTGAGGATGTGTAGTCTGAGCTACTGGAGCAAGTGACAGAGACTTCCTCCCATATCACTTGCAGAGACTTGGAGCTCCTCAAGGGCAACAACTGTCTTTTGGGGTCTGACACACAGTAGACCCTCAATAAACTTGGGGTTTATTTAATTGATGTGAACTGGCATCATTTTCTGGGTCTATTAGAGAGGCATGCCAAGTCTTGGGGGGTCCAGGGAGTCCCTAGTGCTGGCAACACCTGGTGATTCCACAGCGCCAGGTGGGACCCTATACCTGCCCTGTGGGGGAGAAACTCTACAGGGTTGCCACACACGTGTCATCTGTGGCTGGGAGAGAATCCAGGCAGAGCAATGCTGACGTTTCTTAGCTGCTGAGGGGAGTCCCAGCCTGGGCCACCAGCACCACAGACCCAGCGTGCTGGTTGCCCTCCTCGTCTTGTGGCTGGGTGACCTTCTTCTGGAATCCCCCTCTTCTGGCCTCCACAGCTATGATGCACCTGCTTGGAACTCCCTGCCCTCTGACCTCAGCTCCCTTCTTCCAGAAATGACGAGGTGGGAGGGGCCTGGAGAGGGGAAGGAAAGAAGGCTGCTGCTGTCTGCCATCCTTGCAAGAGGTTTTGTGTTGTTCATGAGACCCTAGTGACCTGGGCTGGGACTGCACATATGTGGTGACCGGTGGCATGTGGGAACACGGCACAGTCCACTCCTGGCCACACTTAAGCCTGGCTGCAGATGGCTCTCCCATTGCTTTCCCACCCAAATGGGACAAGAGGTGATACCCACTTATCATGCATGAGCAATGAGCCCAGAGGTGCCTGAGGTCCCAGGAAGTTAGGCTGAGAACCCACGCTTTGTCTTCATGTCAACTGTGCCAGGGAAGGTGGTGCATGTGAGTGTTGGAGGGAGGCAGAGCCTTGGCCCTGGAGTTGGATAGACTCAGGTTCAAATCCCAGTGTCACTTTCTAGCTGTTAGGCCTAGAGCATGGTGCTCCAGTTTTCTCATTGGCTAATGTTATTTATCTCCCAGGGTGGGGGTGACAGGGACTCGTGTATGACATACCTACTAGGGAGCTGGTCTCTAGTGTGTTCCCTGAAAATGCCCATTTCTCCCACCCCCCACTTCGGGGCCCCAGGCTAAGGGTCTTTTTACCTTGTCTTCTTCCTCCACAGAACTGCATGAACTTGCCCCCAGACAAAGTCCAGCTGCTGAGTCAGTATGACAATGAGAAGAAGTGGGAGCTCATCTGTGACCAGGTGGGTACCAGGCCTTCCAGGCCGAGGCTGGCACAAGAAGGGGCACCGCCATGCTGCCCATAGGACCGAGACCTTGTTCAGAGGACAGTATAGCATCTGGGGAGAGTGCTGGGGGTGTCTGCAGGGCTTCGAATTCCCCTCTTGTGGACATGGGCCTCCTTGGGGACCTTGAGTCTGCCCTTTGAAGAGGTGGCAGAGGCTAGTCCAGGCACTGGCTAGTGCAGCTGGGACCGTGTCACCATCCTCCTGCTGAGTTTCCCCCTCAGATATGAGTAGGGGGCCTCTGTTGACCCTTCACTTCTGGGCTGGGGAAAAGATGGGGCAACCCCAGGGTTGGACATTTTCGTTTGACCCAGAGGAGGTGGGGAGAAAGGGGCAGTATCCCTGTCCTGGTTTAATCTTAGGTCCAGAGGAGCTGTGGTCAACCAACCAGCTTCCCAGCCAGTTCACAGGTGGTGGATCAGGGGCTAGAAGCCTCTCTCCCAGTGCTCAGTCAGCGCCTGGGCTTGCCCAAACCTTCCCGACTCCTGCGCGGCCCCCGCCCCTGCAGTATCCAGGGCTGCTGTCCATGGTAGCAGGAGGACCCCTCCTACTGCTGGGGTGGGGCGGGGCCTGGCTGTGGCAGCGATTCAGTGAGGGAGGCTGGCCTGTGGCAGTGGAGCCTGGGGGTGGGGAGTAGGGAGCAGGAATCTCCCCTGGGAGCCAGGGCTGGGCTTTCTGCTGTTGTTAATGGAGCAGAATGGGAGTTGCTGGCAGGGCAGGAGTCTGGGCTGGCGGGGAGGGCTGTGCTGTGGGGAGAAGGTGGGGAGGTGCCACCAGAGGCTTCGGAGCTGTGGTTGAGGGTCCCTGCTACTTGGCCTGGCATCTCAGTTTAGGGCTCAAAGGCCTGGGAGAGAGGGGAGTTTGAGGGCTGAATATATCTGAGGGGTCTGGGTTGGGAAAGATGGAAGTTCCTCTGGGGAGAGGGCCTCAGATGTGGCCCCCACCTCTTTGTGTGAGTGGCTCCTGGAGCCCTAGGTGGGCAGGGGAGTTAGGAGCACAGGAGATGAGCACATACGCAGGTACTTACCATTTCAGGTGAGTGGACAGCTGGGGTGGAGTCCCGGGGAAGGGGCCCTCGGCCTGCAGAGGACTGGGCCCCTTACAAGGCCCCGTCAGAACATTCTTCCTCCCAGTCCTCCAGCAGTGGGCTGGTGTCTGCCTAATTGGGCAGGGCTTGGAGAGTGCCACCTACTGGCAGGTCTGAGTCTCTCCCTCCCCCAGGGTGGGGTGTATGGCAGGACCCACCCCTTCATACTTCCCCCCATAGCTGTGAGGCCACAGTGGGGAGGGAAAGCTAGGCCCAGGGCTGGGGTCTCTTAAAGTGGCCTGGTGGATGGTTTTGGTTATGCCTTTGGTCAGAGCTGAGAATGGGACACTGAGGCGAGGGCTGTCATTTGCCCTGGCTGGTTCCCTGTACACCTCATTCCATCTCCCCAGGAGCGGTTTCAAGTCAAGAACCCCCCCACAGCCTATATCCAGAAGCTGAAGAGTTACCTGGAAACTGGTGGGGTCAGCCGAAAGGTAGCAGCGGATTGGATGTCCAACCTGGGGGTACACACCTCCCCCTTTTTCTCTGTGCCTTTTACCCTGTATCTTCTAAGCTCTGGGCAACTGGAATAACTGTATGTGTAGACTTTCCTGCGGGCTTGCAAGGTGCACGTATGAGTTTGTGCCCAGGGCAGGCACTTCCAGTAGGTTCCTCTGCATATCCTGTGTGTTCTTACACAGGCACACTTGTGTGCACTTGTACAGGTGTGTGCACCCTGTTTCTGTGCATGGATGTCCACGTATGGGTGTGTGCGTGTGTACCCCATGCGTCCGTCATGTGGCTGTGCACGTGTGTATGTGTACCTGGAGTGTTCATGTTTGCATGTGAGTGCACTCTGTGTCCCCAGGTACAGGTTTGTGTGTGTGCGTGTGCATGTGTGTGTGCTGTATGTCTTTGAATGCAGGTATTGGTGTGCGCCCTTCATGTCTGTGCCTGGGCGAATATGCCTCGCCTGAGAATGCTTATTCTGTTGGGCAGGTGTGTGGAGGTGGTGGGGGAGGCCAAGCGTGAAAGGCCGGTTGTAGGGGGAGAGCTGGCTGCTGCCTCAGGGCTTAGTGGGTGGGCGTGTGGGAGGCCGGTCTCCACCCACCAGACTCCCCTGTTCTTGGCCCCCAGTTTAAGAGGAGAGTTCAGGAATCCACTCAGGTGCTGCGGGAGCTGGAGATCTCCCTGAGGACAAACCACATCGGGTGAGTGAGGACTCAGATTTCCCTTTGGAGGGCCCTGAGAGAGCTCTGCCTCCAGGCAGCCCCTGGGGCCTCCTCCTGTTACTCCCCTTCCCACTCCATGCTCCTGGCACAAGCCACCCATTGGGTGGGTGTCCAGAACAGCTTCCCTGCCTGCTCTCCTACCCATGCTCTGCCCACCCCCTTGAGACATGGCTGGGCCATGAGTCCTGCCTGAGCCTCCTGGCATCCCTGAACATCGCTGGGTCTTCTGAGGCTGCGGCTGCTTGGTGTCTTCCTGGGGGAAGGGCACCCCAGGGACCCTGGCCATACCTGTTCTATGTGCCCAGTCCGGGCAGGCCCTCCTTCCTGGCTGGAACTCAGGGAGTGCTGTGCCCCACAGGTGGGTGCAGGAGTTCCTCAACGAGGAGAACCGCGGCCTGGATGTGCTCCTTGAGTACCTGGCCTTTGCCCAGTGCTCTGTCACGTAAGCTGCCTGCCCTTGCCCTCGTGCCTCTCCTCGGAGTCTTGGTCCATGCTTTCCTCCCTGTACCTCACTCACTCCTCTGGTCACTTCAAAGTAGTCCAGCCCAAACCCACCCTGGAACCCACATTTGGCCCCTAGCAATGCCTCTTCCTGAAGTCCTGCCACGGACAGGGAAGGATGTATCGGGTTGGCCAGCTGGGACCTGGTTGGCTTATTCTTCTTTTCCACCATTCCCTCTCCCCCGGCTATGCCCAGCACAGTGCCAAGAACACTGCTCCCTAGTCTTGCTTGCAGAATTGTCGCTCCCCTCAATTTCCCACCCCTCTCTTAAGTGCCCCTGCAGTGTTGGCCTCCAACCCCACTCTGACCCCCAAGGTATGACATGGAGAGCACAGACAATGGAGCCCCCAGCTCTGACAAGAACAAGCCCCTGGAGCAATCAGTTGAAGATCTTAGCAAGGGCCCACCCTCATCCTTGCCACCACAGCCCAAGAGTCGCCACCTGACCATCAAGTATGTGGCCCCATGGTGGGGTGATGGGGAGAATGGAGAATTCACTCTTTGACCACTGCACCCAGCCTGTCCCACCCTGGGACCTTGGGGATGGTGGGAGGGGTAGTCTAGCACTGGGGAACAGAGTAAGGGCTTCAAACAGGGCTCAGGACATGGGTGTGTTAATAAGCCTTCAGGTGGACACCTTGAAGGTGGAATCCGGGTGGGTCTAGGTCAGTGGGACCCCTCTTATTCATATCTAACCCTCTTATTTTCTTACATGCGGCCTACAGGTGCCCCCCTTCTCCCCGGTATGTAGCTACCTGGGGGCAAGTGCATGCCTGGTGTCCTATGGGTGGTGGTGGGATTGGGTGAGGTGTTCAACTGATGCTGCTGTGGATAGGGTACCCCACTCTAACTTAGGGCTTCCTTCTGGGAGTGGTGACAGGGAAGGAGATGGCCCTAGAGCCTCATGTGGATGCCCAGCTTCCTTTCTTCCTACTTTGGGTCTAGGGGACTACTTCACATTAAGCCCCAAATTCTCACAATATGTTTCTTTGTTCATTCATTCATTAAACTAACATTTTTTAGCTTTTACTATGTATCAAGCATGGTGACAGTGTTCAGGAGACAGATTAACCTGCCTTTGAAAGCCCTTAGTCTAGTAGGGAGCAATATGTGACAGACTTTCATGGAGGTGTGACTGGGAGCTCTGAGAAGGGAGGTAGCCAATACCTGGGGCATCAGGAAGGCTTCCCAGAAGAGATAGCACTGGAACTATGTGTTGTGATGGATATGAGCTTTACAAGCACTGATGGAGACAGGGAAGGGCATTCCTGGCAGAAGGAACAGCGTGAGCAAAGACTCAGAAGCATAGTTGAGCAATGAGGAGAGAAGGAAGATGTGACAGTCGGAGGAGGGGGACCTTCACAGTGTTGTTGGAAATGTGATAGAATTGTCAAGAGAACCCGAGGTGGAAGTCACAATGGGTATTTCTGTAACAATGGGAAAAAAAAAATCACATTTTAAAGCAATGAGTTATCAAGCACACTCATACAGCACTTACTATGTTCCAGGCAGTGTTCTGAGCTCATTTCATAGTCCCAACAACCCTATCAAGGAAGTTACTGTTATTACCATTCCTGTTTTACAAATGAGGAAACAGGCACAGGGAGATTAAGTAATCTGCCTGGGTAAGTGATGAGCTGGGATTTGAAGCAAGGCAGTCTGAATGTGGAGCTGGCCCCTCGAGATGGAACCTGAGTTCATGTGGCCGTGAGCACAGCCTTGTGGAGTGCAGTTCCATGGCTGTTTCCAAGCTTTGGAGGTCTTTTCTTTCTATAGGCTCTCCATGCCCACAACACAGCAACCCTTCTTAACGCCAAATTGCTGTTAAGGATATCTGTTTTCCTGACTCTCGTCCTCACATCCTCCCCAGCATGTCAGGCCCCAGGCGTAGGGACCGAGGAGGTCTTCCTGCCCTCAGCTGGCTTCTTTGGTTGGTTAGATGTGCCTCCCTCTTAGCCCAGAGGCCATCTGAGTGTTTGGGGGAACAGAAAGCTGGGTTTGGGACTCTGACCCTTTCTGCCTTCTCCCTACCCCACACAGGCTGACCCCGGGCCACAGCAGGAAGACCCTGAGGAATTCCCGCATCGTCAGCCAGAAGGACGATGTCCATGTCTGTATCATGTGCTTGCGTGCCATCATGAACTACCAGGTCAGTCAGCCAGGCTGTTCCCACTGGGGTCTGCTGAAGCTTCCAAGGCTCTGGGACAAACTGCTCCCCTAGCCCATCCCCACTGGAGAGCCCTGGGAGTCTGGGAATCAGAGCCTTGAGGCTGACAGACCTGAGGGGAAGCCCAGGTTTCTGACCCAGCTCCTGGGCTGTAGACTGTTACAGGTCTGTGGCCCCTTAGGAACAGGGCTGCACATCAGGAGATGAGTGGTGGGCAAGCAAGTGAAGCTTCATCTGTATTTGCAGCTGCTCCCCAGCACTAGCATCACCATCTCAGCTCCACCTCAGATCATCAGGCATTAGATTCTCATGGGAGCACTGGTCTCTGGTGCCAAAAAGGTTGAGGATCACTGCCCTAGAGTACCCAGACATAACTGGGAGTGTGGGTACACCTCATGTGGGGACTCAGGCACACCCACCAAAAAAGGCTGGACACCAGGTCCTCAGAGAGACCAGCTCTGGGTTATCTCGTTTGGAGGAGTGATTGATGCAGTCGGTTCTCCCTCGCTTAGCTGGCCTTTGAGGACTCACTGTGTCCAAGGTGCCGAGTACTGACACTGTCTTTTAAATAGACAAAGGAATTTAAAAAGAAGAATCAGGCTTTGGCTGCTGCAGAAGAGGTTTTGGGTGGATATAAATAACTTCCTAAGCCTGAGGGCAGTTAGAGACCAAAATGACATGACACAGGCAATGCTGGAGGTGCTATGCAGGAGGGTTCTAGCAGCCCCGGGGGTCTGCCAGGAAGAGCTGACCTCTTCCCTCTCCCTAGTCTGGCTTCAGCCTCGTCATGAACCACCCAGCCTGTGTCAATGAGATTGCTCTGAGCCTCAACAACAAGAACCCCAGGTGAGATCTTGGCCCCTAATCTTTCACCATATCTAGATTCTCCTGCTATTTAAGCCTTTATATACTCTGTCCCCCAGTTCTCAGAACTACTTCTCAGGCTCATTCCACCCTACTAGCAGCTTCCTCGTTCTCCACAAGCCAGGGCCCATGCTGTGGACACTGCCTCTGCCTATTCTCAAGGGACAACCTGTCCCTTCTCTCCCCAGAACCAAAGCTCTGGTGCTAGAGTTGCTGGCAGCTGTGTGCCTGGTGCGGGGAGGACATGACATCATCCTTGCAGCCTTTGACAACTTCAAGGAGGTACTGGAGGCCCCCATCCGAAGATGTACTTGCCCTCCTCTAGTGTTGCTTTAGAGCCCTGATGCTGGCCTCAGCTGGAGGCAGCTGGGGACAGTGGGTGGGCATTTGAGGAACACAGAGCAGGGACAATCTGAGATGGGGAAGCTCTGAAGGGTTGATGCAGAGTCACACGGGGGCGCTGCCTGGGGAGACAGGGACAACTGAACCTCCAACCCTCAGGCTTGCCAGATCCAAAATGGACTTGATCCACACACCTTAGGGTTGCTGAGTCTGGTTAACCAGTTCACAAGAAGTAAATGCTTGAGAATATGATGGAGAAGGCGGCATATGGCCATTTGTTCCTTTAATGAATTTTTATTGAGCATCTACTATGTGTCAGGCGCTAGGGATATGTCAGTGAACAAAAGAAATGTCAGGGAAAGAGATAATAAACAACATAATAAGTAAGCAAATTATATACTTTGTTAGAAAATGATAAATACTATGGGAAAAAATTAAGGGATGCTATTGGGTGGGGCAGGAGCTGGTTGTAGGATGATCGGGAAAGCCTCAGTGAGGAGGTGAGATTTGAGCAAAGTTGTGAGGGAAGTGAGGGACTTGGCATGGTGGCTCTCTCAAGTAAGAGCACACCAGATAAATGGGTCAGCGAGTGCTAAGGCCCTGGGGTGGTGATGTGCCAGGATGCCATTATGGCCAGAGGGGAGTAAGTGAAGGGGAGGGCTGTTAGAGATCGAGAGAGGGTGGAGGTTTTGAGCAGGAAAGTGACATGGCCTGACTTAGATTTAACTTGAGAGAAGCCTATAGAGGCACAAGGGTGGCAGCTGGAAGATGGCTTAGGAGGTGTGTCATGGGGGCCTCAGTGACAGCCATTCCCCCCACGCAGGTGTGTGGGGAGCAGCACCGCTTTGAAAAGCTGATGGAATATTTCCGGAATGAGGATAGCAACATCGACTTCATGGTGAGCTCAGGAGCCCATGGGCACTCTTGGATGTAAGGTGCAGCCAGGGGCTTGGGTTTCTGTCCCTGCTAAGTACGAGGACTGAGTGTCTTGGTGAGGGAGGGGTGGATGTCAGATAGGAGGAGGCCAGAGGGAGGGGAAATGGGGGAGAAATATGGGCAAGGACAAAGGTGAGTTAATAGAGTAAGAAATATGTGAAGGGAGACAGGCGTGGAAGTAAATGGGGGGCAGAAGGCATTGAGAACCTCCCATCCAGAGGGTTATAGACCTGCTCATGTCCCCTGCCTCCCAGGTGGCCTGCATGCAATTCATCAACATCGTGGTACACTCAGTGGAGAACATGAACTTCCGTGTCTTCCTGCAATATGAGTTCACCCACCTTGGCCTGGATCTGTACTTGGAGGTGAGCCCTGCACTCCCTCCCAGACTTAACCATTTGCCCACTGCAGAGCGTGGCTCAGTGGCTAACAGCACGGGTGTTAGGGTCTGGTAGACCAGGGTTCGAATCCAAATCCTGGCTTTGCCACTTCCTGGGCCATGTTACTTTGGATAGGCCTTTTATCTCTGAGTCTCAGTCTTCCCACCTATAAAATAGGAAAATCATAGAGATAGTTATGACTCTAAATAGGACAGTGTCTGTTACATAATAGGCACTCAGTCAATAGAGCTATTGCTGCAGGGCCTAGAACAGGCTCTAGGTGGCCCTGGGCCCTGGGAGCACATAATGGGAAGTGCAGAAGTACTGGACCAAAGTTAGAGCTGGCTCATACTGGGTGCGTCCAGGTCATGGAGGAGTTCCTTGCCCTGGGGGAGCTGGACAGAGGGGCTTGATGCTTCCTGGGCCAGCCAGAGCTGTGGCCTTTTCCCTTATTTCTTTGGGAGGTTTCCTGGAGAAGCAGGTCCTTTGAGACTCGATTAACAAAAGATGAAATGCAGGCTGGGGCCATATATCTATATTATGAAATATCATTCAGCCATAAAAAAGGAATGAAATACTGATATATGCTACACATAGATGAGCTATGAAAGCATTGTAAGTGAAAGAAGCCAGACCCCCAAAAACAAACAAAAAAACCCCACCAAACACTACATGTTGTGTGATTCCTTTATATAAAATGTCCAGAATAGGTAGGTCCATAGAGACAGAAAGTGGTTTGGTGGTTGCCAGGGACTGGGGGAGGAGAGAATGGGGTGTGACTGCTAACGGGGACAGCGTTTTTTTCGGCGTGATAAAAATGTTATGGAATTAGTAGTAACAATGGTTGCACAGCCTTGTTACTACTTTATAGTTTGTATGTTATAAACTACTGAATTGTAGTTTAAAATAGTGAATTATGGTATGTGAAATATCTCAATAAAAAATAAAGAAAAAAAAAGCAGGCTAGGGCTCAGGCCCCTTCCTCTGGGCTCTGCGGTGATGCGGGGTATTGGAAAGACCCCTCACAGCAGGCCTCACCCATCCTTCTATCTGGGGGATAGACGCTTCGGCTCACGGAGAGTGACAAGCTGCAGGTGCAGATCCAGGCATACCTGGACAATGTTTTTGATGTGGGTGCACTGCTGGAGGACACTGAGACCAAGAATGCTGTGCTGGAGCACATGGAGGAGCTGCAGGAGCAGGTGACCCTGGTGAGAGCTGCTCCTGAACTTGGCCTAGAACATAGTAGGCCTACAGGGCCCCACACTGGCATCAGGCACTGGTTATAGGTGTGGATTGGGGGTGGCTGTCTGCCTGGCTCATGCGTTTGACCAGAATCCAAATTATGAATCTCCTGAATCCTCTGGGTGTTTTTCTCAGTGAGTGTTCACTGAGCTCCTACGCTGTGCTGGACCTCTGAGGAAGGCAGGCCCCCTCCTCTGGCAGTGCTTAGACCCTAGGCCTGGACTTGGGTGGAACCAGGAGCCTGAGGCCCCTCCCAGCTCAGCTTCCTCTTCACCTCCTTCCCCCATCAGTAGTGCCTTGGATTCCCCTCCTGAGAAAACTCAAGTGCCCTAAGAGCCTCACCCACTTGGGCTCAAGTGCCAGGCTCAGCCCACCCAACACCCTGGGCTAAGTACGTCAGGAAACCTCCCCCGAGCCATCTAGGCAGGCATGCCTGATGCCGCCCCCTCACCGGTGGTGCCAGTGCCCAGCAGCGGGTGGGAACTCACCATGTGCTGGTGCCACAGCTGACAGATCGGCTCCGGGACGCAGAGAACGAATCCATGGCCAAGATCGCAGAGCTAGAAAAGCAGCTCAGCCAGGCCCGAAAGGAGCTGGAGACCCTGCGGGTGAGGCTGGGGACGTGGGCCGCTGGGCAGGGGGCGGGCGGGGCTCCCGAGAGCAGGCCAATTGGGGCTTCTGGGCTTGATACTTTGCTCCACCCCTGCAAGAGGATGGGGCTCTGTGCCAGACCTGGTGGTGAGCACTGACCCTTGCCTTGGTGCTCGCAGGAGCGCTTCAGCGAGTCGACCCCCATGGGCGTCTCCAGGCGTCCCCCTGAGCCCGAGAAAGTGCCTGTCACCGCCACGGTGCGGCCCTCGGCCCTCGAGCTGAAGGTGGAGGAGCTGGAGGAGAAAGGGTTAATCCGTATCGTGCGAGGGCCCGGGGACGCAGTCTCCATCGAGATTGTTCCGGTCTCGGTGGCCACTTCTAGCGGCGGCGATGCCCCGACCCCGGGGGGTGCGCCCGCCGGTTCCCCCAGCCCAGGTATGCAGGGGCTTCGAGCTGGCCGAGGTGGGGCGGGGGCACCAGGTCCCGGCGGGGGGTGGTGGGGGTGGGGGGAAGATTCCACTGGTCCGGAGGATGAGGTGGGAGAGGTGAGTGGGATTGTGGGCGAGGCTCAGGTAGGTGCGGGTGGGTGGGTGGGCATCGGTGCTCAGTGCCCATGCGCGTGCGCGGAGCGGGGAGGCGGCGATGAGACCACCCAAGCCAAGAAGTTGACACCTCCGTCCCCCCCCACCCCGCCCCTGTTCTGGTTCTCGCTGGGCTCAGATCTCCCACCTGCGGCAGAGCCGGTTCCCGAAGCATCATCGGCCCCACCGCCGCCACCTCCACTGCCCGGCCTCCCCTCCCAGCAGGAAGCCCCGCCGGTGGCTCCCCCGCCCGCGCCGCCCCTCCCGGGCAGCCCGGAACCCCCGCCCCCACCGCCACTGCCGGGAGCCCAGCCGCCCCCACCCCCGCCCCCGCCACCGCCTCCAGGCGCAGATGGACCTGTGCCTCCACCACCCCCACCGCCTCCCGGAGGTCCCGCTCCTGCCCTTGGAGGGCCCAGCCCAGAGATGGGCCCAGGTGAGTAGACTGCCCAGGGCTGCGGAGAGATGAAGGGTGGGGCCCTGGCCTCGGTGCCCTCCAGGACCCTTTGTGGGTCTCCTACTGCCTCCTGCTTGGCCTGTCATTCCTGGCTACGCTCCAGCCACTCCATTCCCTACCACCCAGTACTCACTACTCCCTCCTTCTTAGGAGTGAAGGCCAAGAAACCCATCCAGACCAAGTTTAGAATGCCACTCTTAAACTGGGTGGCCCTGAAACCCAACCAGATCACCGGCACTGTCTTCACTGAACTCAATGACGAGAAGGTGCTGCAGGTGAGTGTGGCCCCACTTGCCACCAGGCACCAGAGGAAGAGGAGACTTGCCTGGATCTTGCTGGGCCCTAGGGGTGTTCACCTCCTCCACCCCATTTTACAGATGAGGATGTGGAGGCCCAGGGATGGGCATTAAGCCATACTGGATTAGCACATTTAGTAGGTGGTGTATCCTGACCCCTAAAACCTTTCTCCTTTATCCTTGCAGAGGGACGCATTCCTCCCCCAAGTCTGGCCTTTCTCTCCTCCTTTCAGGCCCCTCTCCACCACCTTCCCACGAACAATCAGGGCTTCAGCCCTTCTAGTTCCACTTCCAGTTTTCCAAAAGGGATGTTTTCTCTGGGCCCCAGGATATTGCTAGTACTGTTCCCTCTGCCTGGAATGCCCTTCCCTTTCCCCATTTCTACCCCTGGCCAGTGCAGCTCTTCTACTGTAATGGCTTGGGTCCCCTGGGTTGGGTGCTGTTCCTTCTCCTCCTCCTCAATGCTCCCTTTGTTTCCCCTGTATCCCCTAACAGGGCCTGTGGTCAAGCTGGGTTATTGGTTTGTTTCCTGCCAGTGGCCTGGTCAGGGTGGCTAGGTGGCTCTAGCATGGAGCACAGTGCTTAGCCAGGAATGTACCAGCCTCCAGCCCATCCCAGACCTACCTCCTCTCCCTGTGCCCTCAGGAGCTGGATATGAGTGACTTTGAGGAGCAGTTCAAGACTAAGTCCCAAGGTCCCGGCCTGGACCTTAGTGCTCTCAAGGGTAGGGGAACCCAGAAAGCCCCCAGCAAGGCCATACTCATTGAGGCCAACCGGGCTAAGAACCTGGCCATCACCCTGCGCAAGGGCAACCTGGGGGCTGACCGCATCTGCCAGGCCATCGAGACGTGAGTACCTCTGCCCTGGGCTGTGGGCAGCCCAGCCTCTCTACTCAGCCAGGGTCATTAGGTAAATCCTAGTATAAGAGCCCTAACTGTGGGACAGAGCCTACAAAGCTTCTTACCAGCCCTGGTCAGGGAGTAGGGCAGGGAACCTTGCTCCCCTTTTCAGGCTGAGAAAATGAAGCCGTACCGTGAGTTTATGCCAAGACTGAGTTGTTCCCATTCCCTCCCTGCCTCCTTACCCAGCTATGGGCACTCAGCCTCAGGCATTTACAGCTGGGCATCTGCCACTGATATATGACGGGGACCCCAGGCTTCTCAGTTGCTAACTTTCCTAGACTCCTACCTCTCATTCCCTTAAGCTGTTGGCAAATAGCAAATACTGAATGAAGTCCATTTATTCAGTCAGGGAAAGGGAGAGGCTAGTCCTGCTCTCAGGAACTAATGGGTGTGGAGTGATACCGACCCCTCTGCCTCCAGGTATGACCTCCAGGCCCTTGGCCTGGACTTCTTGGAGCTGCTGACCCGCTTCCTTCCCACGGAGTATGAACGCAGCCTCATCGCCCGCTTTGAGAAGGAGCAGCGGCCGATGGAGGAGCTGTCGGAGGAGGACCGCTTCATGCTGCGCTTCAGCCGCATCCCTCGCCTGCCAGAGCGCATGACCACGCTCACCTTCCTGGGCAACTTCCCGGACACTGTCCAGCTGCTCATGCCGGTGTGGGCGGGGCAGGCAGGGCGTCGTGGGTGCCACCTGGGTTGGGGATGGGGAGGAGGTCCCTCTCAGCCTGGGCTCCAAGAGGGCATTTGGGGGTGCTTGTGCCTCCTGTGGGCTTTCCCTCTCCCCACCCCAACTTACCTTGCCTCTCCTATCTCACCCCCAGCAACTGAATGCCGTCATTGCAGCCTCAATGTCCATCAAGTCCTCTGACAAACTCCGGCAGATCCTAGAGGTGAGAGCCCAGGGCAAGGGTCTGGGACGTAGGGTCTACCCTTGATACATGGCCTTTTCGGAGTCCAGTGAGGAGACCCAGGCCCTGTCTTGCACACCTGAGATGCAACAAATATGGTCCCACCTCTCACATATAGGCTCAGGGTGGGGATGGGGACATGCACTTCAGATCCTGCCTGAGGCCTCAGCCCCTCTGGTTGTTACTGTGTGATCAGCAGAACATCCACACCTGCTCAGCAGTCTCAGGGGAATGATAGAAATGGCTGTTAGAAAGGTGGCAGCCCCTCAGCCTAGGAGGAGATGTTGGCCGGACAGTTTTGTGTAGGAACAGCAGAGGACAAAATTGGGTATGCCATAGTGTTGGCTGTGCACGTGTGTGGAACATGTACACATGCATGTACATGTGTCATGGACCTGAAAAGTCCGTGCAGGAGTGCAGTAAGGTCTGAGTGTGGGGTTTGCTCCTTGCCACCTTTTCTTGTACAATTTATGCTGCTGAGCTCTCCCCTGCCTCTCCCAGATTGTCCTGGCCTTCGGAAACTACATGAATAGCAGCAAGCGTGGGGCAGCCTATGGCTTCCGGCTCCAGAGCCTGGATGCGGTAAGGGGTGGGAGAACGGGTCCCCTTCTCCCTGGGGGAACCTGGGGGACTCTTGGGGGTGGAGGAGGGCCGGTGGCCTTTGGCTTACAGCAGGTCCTCATACAGCTGCTGGAGATGAAATCGACTGACCGCAAGCAGACGCTACTGCACTACCTGGTGAAGGTCATTGCTGAGAAGTATCCACAGCTCACAGGCTTCCACAGCGACCTTCACTTTCTGGACAAGGCAGGCTCAGGTATGAGTGGGAGGCACCCCCTCTTGGGTGAGGGAAGGGGCTCAGCCCTGAGGACTGATATGGGTTGGGAGAAAGTAAGGAGACACAGACCACAGGAGGTGATGGTGCAGGAATGCTGCCTCTCTGATTCCTTGCCTCTCTACTGCCCCACCCCCCATTCAGTGTCCCTGGACAGTGTCCTAGGGGATGTGCGCTCCCTACAGCGAGGCCTGGAGTTGACCCAGCGGGAGTTTGTGCGGCAGGACGACTGCCTGGTGCTCAAGGAATTCCTGAGGGCCAACTCGCCCACCATGGATAAGCTGCTAGCAGACAGCAAGACTGCTCAGGTGGGCCGAGTCTGGCCCGACCCCAGAGATGGGGAGGGTGGGGTGGCATATGAAGGGTTGACTAGCCAAGGCCTGGAGGGACGTGGCCCCAGCAGGGAGGTAATGGAGGAGGTGATGAAGTAGCTGGTGTCTTAACGGGGGGTTACAGAGCTGTGGTCAGGCTCCAAGGGGTCCATGCTGATGGAGCTGACCGGCTGTGCCTGCAGGAGGCCTACGAGTCCGTGGTGGAGTACTTCGGAGAGAACTCCAAGACCACGTCGCCCTCCATGTTCTTTTCTCTCTTTAGCCGCTTCATCAAGGCCTACAAGGTACATTTCTGGTGGGCAGACTGGGACCTCTTGGGTGGTGGGAGGGGCAGGGGCTGCTTCTGTCTGGGGAGCAGGATAGGTGAGAGTGGTCTTTGTTCATGGAGACCCATCTTGGCCCCTCAGAAAGCTGAGCAGGAGGTGGAACAGTGGAAGAAAGAAGCAGCTGCCCAGGAGGCAGGCGCTGACATGCCGGGCAGAGGGGAGCCCCCAGCACCCAAGGTAGGCTGCTGCCCCAGAGTTTGGTCCTGGGAGGTAGGTGGACCCTACCTCTCAGACCCGTGTCCTGGGCACCTCATCCCGAAGATCTGGCCCTCTGCCACACTCTCATTTTTACTAATAGACACTGCCCAAGGCAAGGACAGTGTCCCAGTAGCCTGGTATGGGAATGGGTTCCTTCTACTAAAGCCAGCAGTGGGGCCTTGCTGTGGGGGACCAGACAGATGGAGGTTGGTGGTGTCGAGGAGGGGATCCCAGAGCTGGAGCTGCATACCCTTCCCCTCCTCCTAGTCCCCACCCAAGATCCGTCGGCAACAGATGGACCTCATCTCTGAGCTGAAACGGAAGCAGCAGAAGGAGCCACTCATCTATGAGAGTGACCGTGATGGGGCCATTGAAGATATCATCACAGGTGAGGGCTTGGACAGGCCTGTCCTGTCCTCCGTCTGTCCTTCTGTGCTGTCCTTCATCCATGCTGCCTCCTACCTGGGGGGTCTGGCTGCCTCACTGCCTCTTTGCTACTTTTTCTGTCTTTTTTTCTTTTTCCTTTCTCCGTCCCAACCCTCAGTGCTCAAGACTGTGCCCTTCACGGCCCGCACCGGCAAGCGGACCTCCAGGCTCCTCTGTGAGGCCAGCCTGGGAGAGGAGATCCCCCTCTAGCCCCCAGGTACCCAGATGGTCTGGTGTCTGATCTCAGTGGTTGCCCACGGCCCTGGGAAACCTTGGGGGACTAAGTCTTGCTTGCCCTCCCCTGGGCCATGCATGCTGGGATGTGTTTGAGAGGGTCTGGCAAACATAAACAGGCCTCCTGCCCCCTGAGTACAACCTGCATCTCTAGAAGGTGACGCATGTGCCTTGGAGTGGTGGTCCCTGCCCTAGGCAGACTCCTGAAGCCTAAATGTGTCTCTTCTCTGCTAGATCTGCGGAACCAGCCCTACATCCGTGCAGACACAGGCCGCCGCAGCGCTCGCCGGCGCCCCATGGGGCCCCCCATGCAGGTCACCTCTGATCTCTCTCTGTAGCCTCTGTTTCTGCAGATAGACTGTGAGGTGGGGGCAGGGGCAAGCTGGGGCTCAAGGAAGGTGGTGAATACCCTCAGCTCGGCTGGGCCGGGCAGCCCCCTCAGCTGCTGTCCCCCACTGTGGGCCCACCTCAAATGGGCAGGCACAGCCTCATCTTGCCATAGGGGACAGTACTGCCGGCCCCTCCCTCCAAATGCTGCTTGCAGCAGCACCCTTTGTCCTCCAATAGCCATACTGTATTTAGCCTCAGCGGGAGCCTGGCCGGTAACTTATAAAGTGCAACCTCGCCCCCATCCCCAACTCCAGGGACTCTCCATGGACCTTATTTTTATACAAGATTAATAAAAATGTTTGCAAAAGATCTGTGTCCGCTCCGTGCCCTCCCCACACCGCAGCCGGTTTCACTCAGCACATGATTTACTTGAACAAGTTCTTCTTAGCAGGTCCTTGCAAACAGATTGGCAAAGGGGAGAAGGGCTGCTTTTGCACTAGAGTTGGCGGAGAGGAAGCCAGCTTCCAGGGGCGCATATTCTCTAGTAGCTGACCCAAGAATCCTGCCGGAGGGTGGAGGAAACGGGTGAAAGGTCCAACCCACCTATTGCGTTAGAGACACTACTGGATTAGCTCCAGTCAGTGCGCCTCTGTGCCAGCCCATCCCTTCCCTTATCTGCCATCCCTCATCTGCCAGTCCCACCTCCTGCTTGGGTTCCATGCCCTATCCTTAGGTCCGTGAATGATCTCAGGTCACATCTTTGCCTGTCCCGCCTCCATCTCCACAGGCCCTGTCCTCATTTCTTGGAGTCCTGCTCCCACTCTTCGCCTGCCCTTCCCCTCCCCATTTGTGACATCCCCTGTGTCTGTCCTGTTCCTATTCTCCTGTTCCACCTCTCGCATGGCCCGCCCCTTATCTGCACTGGCCACAGCTCCTTCCCTGGCTTTCACCTTGGCTGCGCAGCTCCTGGATGCGTTTGGGGTGGCTGGGGCGGTAGGACTTGGAAAGTCGGATTTCGGAGCGTGGCGCCGGATTCCGCATCTTGTGTTCTGGCTGCGTCTGCTCGGCCAGATTAGGTATCTGAGAGTAGGGGCTGGGCGCACCTGGGGTGGGGAAGCCCGTCGGAGGAAAAGGAAGGGGCCAGTTCTGAGAGTTGGTCCTGAGTGAAAGTCCCCACTCCCGCAGTCCCCACCTCCAAAAAGGGGCGCACCCGTTTTGTGCAGTCTGTTTAGCGAGCGCATCAGCTGGGTGCTGGTAAGGCCGCTGAGGCGCAAGGCCTGGCAGAAGAAGGTGAGGCCCACGCGAGCCCTGGCCCAGTGGTCCTGGCCGCAGGACTGGCTTTTGCAGCTTGAGTTCAGCCGCAGAGCCCGCTGCTTCTTGGAGTAGTAGCTTGAGAGAGAAGAGTGGGGCAGGGGCCTCAGACACTGCATCCCCCAGTCCTCTCCATCTCAGGCGGGAAGCGAAAGCAGGACAAGAAGCCACTTGTCTCTGGCCTGGGGTGAGTGGGGGCCTATTTCTGGGGTAGGGACATCAGGGGACCCCCACATAAGTCTCCTCCCCTCATTCTGGGTCGAGGCTGGATACATAGAGTTGTGCCCACCTCATTATCTCCTGCATTGACTTGTAGGGCACAAAGCCCAGCCTCATCAGCTTGAACAGCATCTCGAAGAACAGGGTCTGCAGACGCTGCTGGCCACAGCCCTGGCTGTTCCTCACCTGGCCTGGTATCAACACAGGAGGGTAAGGAGGAGCTTCCCCAGGCCACCCCCCTCCCCCTCCAGCCTTGCCACTCACTCAAGCACTGAGCCAGGCGGTGGCTGTCGGTGAGGACACCCAGGAAGTCTTTGAAGCTTACAGTTCTATCACCTGTGGAGAGAGAGGAGGGGGTGCTGTGGGTGCCTACCCCTGCAGAAGGCCTATTCTGCACAACCATCAGGGGCTTGCCAGAAGTTCCAGGCATTCAAGAAGTTAGTCTTGCCTCTAGCTGAGCTTCGACCCTGGTTGAGTTGGGGAGAAATAGCCCTTGGCCCGGGAGAGCCCCAAGTCAGGATGCGGATCAACACGGCAGAAATGTTTAGGGGCTATGGGATAGGGGTGTTGATCAGGGCAGGCTTCCTGGAAGAGGGAACTTTAAATTAGGACCAGGCCAGAGATTCTGTGGTCAAGGGAGGCGTTCTCTGGGGCTGGAGGTAGGAGAGAACAAGAGGGCAGAGATGAGGACACCTACCATCCAAGTCTGCCTGCTGCAGAGCCTCACACATCTCCCGTGGGCTCAGCTGGATACCCACGTTGCTTAGGGCAGCTTTCAGGCCGCGCATGTCCACAGAGCCTGTAGGGCTGGAGCTGAACAGTTTGAAGACATCCTGGAAAGCTGGGGGCAGGGAAGAGAGTCGGCAGCAAAGTGAACTGCACCCACAGGAACCCTGAGATCATAGCATGATCTTTGGGGGGGCACTGGGGTCCCCAAATGTTGAAAAGTTTTCTACCCCAATCCACCGCCCCAGGTCCGAAGGGGGGCAGGGAACTCAGATTCTTTGTTTCCATCATTTCTCCCCATTTCCCTCCTCTCTTCCTTCTTCTATCCTGTTCACCCATCTATCCATTCACCATCCAAATATCGTTTTATCAACCAATCCATCCTTCCTTCCATCCTTCACACACACACACACACACACACACACACACACACACACACACACACACACACACACCCATCCACCCACCCACCCACCGGCAGGCCCGGAGGTTGTAGAGATGAACAAATCAGACTGGCATGGAGGGAAGGTTACAATACAATCACTGCTTTTGCTTCTCTCAGTAACTCTGGCCTCTGGGCAGGCAACCCCTTGTAGTTCTGCCCTGAGCACCTCTTACTTTCCTCCTCGCTCCCAGCTGCAGGGCCCTCACCTGCCAGCTGCCGGGGTGTCAGGGGTAGCATGTTCTCGTCTGCAAAGCTGCCTCGGGAAAAGAGGTTGGAAAGGCCTTTACACCGGCTGCAGAGAGATGCCAGGGCCAGGCAGGCCTTACCCCAAACCCAGCCCCCAGGCCTGGTGGCCTGTCCTTGCCCTCACCTCTGGGACCCAGCACCTGGGCCTGAACGCACTGAGCGAGTGGCCACAAAGCCCTTGAACTCCTTGGCCTTTGGTGAGGTCTGCTCAACCCCTGTGGCCTTGGCCGCTCCTGGCTCTGTCTGGGTCAGCAGGGCAGTGTGCTGCTGCAGCCTCCCCTTCTGTGTCCTGTTGCCCTTCTCCTCCTCTGGATCTCGAGTGAGCTGTCTTTTAGGCTTCTGTGGAGGCCTTGGAGGTGGGGAGAAGACACTCCCCACTTGAGTGCTGAGACTGCAGGGGTCCCAGGACTAGACCTGTGGGAACACAGCTCCACCTCCTCCCAGGACCCCCATGCCAATCTGCACCCCCAGTTCTATATCCAGGGGATTCTGGGGACAGTAGCCTGTGGTAGTAGTGGACCCTCCTTCAGCCCTGGTCACCTGTATGTTCTCTGTGCCGCCAGGGGCCTCTTGGTCTTCCGCCCTCTGCTGCCTGAAAGGCAGAGTCACAGGCTCTGAGGATGGTCCAGTTACCCCAGGCCGAAGCTCCCAGGCTGGCTTTAGGATGGATTTTAAAGTCTTTTGGCCGGGGTTGCACACTCTCCCTCACCACAGGCCTGTTTCTCTCTCCTGGGGGAACTGCTGCTTTATTCTTTTGAGTTTCTGACTCCTTTAAGGCACCTGAATTTGCGACTCCACTCTGGAAGCTCACACCGGAGGCAAAGGCCCAGGGGAAAAAGAAGCCAGCCTAGGGTCCTGGAGTCAGGGCGTGTGAGGTTGGGGGCCAGTCTGAGGTGGGGCTGTGACTATCTTACCCCAGCTTCCCTGGGAAGGATTCCCTTCTCCAAACAATGCAAATCCACAAACCACATTAAAAAAAAAATACTCCAGGAAGATGCATCCCAACAGCTGAATGATACCTCTGGCCCAGCCTCTCTCCAGTTACCTCTGCATCTCCTCCTCGTCCCTCCTTCCAGCCTCCTGCCCCCCAACCCATTCTTAAGTGCTCACCCCTTCCTAATCCAACTTTTCTAGACCCTGAGCACCTCTTTGCCGGCTCCCTCTGAGGGTGGGGCAGGCTCTTGAGGATCTTCAAGGCTGGGCTTTCACTTGACAGGGAGCCTTGGTCTGGAGAAGGTTTTAAAGCCCATGAGGGACTAAACCATGGCTTTGCTTCCCCTTTTTCTCTCTCCCTGACTTCCTTCTTCATACCCATGTCCATCTCCATACTCAGAATTTCCTCCCCTCCTTTGCTGCCATGCCTTCTCTCCAGAGCCTTCCTCACATTGCCTGTCTTCCCCTAATATGGGGAACTTTGTGCCACTTGTGTGCATGTTTAGCAGACATTTGTATTGATGTGTGCGTGTGCACGATGTGCATGGAACATACTTCTGTCTATACGTGGACGTGTTATATGAGTGCCTGCCTGTGTGATATGCTGGTCAGCTGCTGGTGTGTGTGTGTGTGTGTGTGTGTCTGGACTGCGTGCACTATTTATTACACATGGTTCTCCCTTACATTTGGAGGTACCTCCAACTTGTCTATGGGCCCCTGGAGGGCCGGTCCTCTGGCTTCCTTCCTCCCTTCCAGCCCCTGGACACTGTTCCTTCCCCACGCCAGGCCTTCCCCATGGAGAGAAGCCGGAAGAACGTGCTCCAGACTTGCCTTCTTGCTTGCCCAGCCCCACCCCGAGGAGGCTCTCTCCTCAGATGATCCCAACTTGTTCCTGGCTTTAGGCCAAGACAACGACCCATTTCAGTATCTAAGAAACTAAAGCCTCAGAAAGGGCACTGAGGCCTCCCCAAGACTCATCAGAGGCCTAGATAGATGTGAGTGAAGTGGAATTACCCATGGGGAGTGAGCAGGGACAAACAGGGCTGGTACAGCCCTCAGGGAGCAGAGGGTGCTGGGGTAGCTAGAAAATGAGGGTGACATCCCTAAAAAATTGAGACCAAGACTTCATAGCCAGGTGAGCTCACTGGTCTGGGAGTGTATGCACAAAAAGTCTGAGCCAGAGGCCATCACTGGAGGCTTTACTGGTTTTGTTTAGTCATCTTTCTGGGGGAAGTGGGGGACGACAGCTTAAAATGGATTTTCAGCAATAATGGACTCCCTTTCTTGGCTCCCGGCACCGGCACCGAGCTGCAACGCAAAAGAGAGAGTGTCATTTGGGTCCTGGTGGGAAGGATGGGGGAGAGGAATGCACCCAGAAGCCTTTCCGAGGAGGGCACTGGGGTCAGAGGGCCTAGTGCAGCTGCACGCTGATGAGAAGCTGACGTTCTTTTGTGTTCATTCATCACCAGGAAGAAAGGGTGCTGGAGAACCCCGTTCCCTCATTTGCCACTCAGTGGAGGTGTCCTGGGCCCTGGGCTGGGGCCTTCGGGTTCTGAGCAGGGCAGACACTAGCCTAAGTTTTGCCATGAGGAAGGGGCCATCTGCCTCTGGGTGAGAAGCTTCCTAATGCTAGAATGGCCCTTCCCATTTTGAACTCTGGTCTCTGCCGGGGCGCTGGAGTGCTCACCCTCCATGGTCACTAGGCCTTCTCCTGCCCTGACCTTGGGACTGCACCTCAGTCCACTGGAACCTTGTTTCTAGCAGCCTTTATGAGGTCACAGCCCACCCCTTCCCCCACCCAAGCCCCTCATTCCGCTGTTCCCGACTCGACAGTGTGAGGAGTGGGCCCACCCACACAGCCTAGCACAGCCTCCTGTTGGGGGAAGCTGTGCACCATCCTCACTTTTTCTTATCTCCTTGCTGCGGAGGGGGCACAGCTGGAGACTGGAGCAACTTCAATTGCCCTTGGATGGTGGTCTTCTGGGTCCCTGGCTTCTTACAGTCAAAGAAATTCTTGTGTTCCATCTTCTTTGCTCTGTGTGGCTCCCCAGCTTCCAGGGGTTTCTCTAGCGACTTCTTTGGCAACTCAGAAAGCTTCTCCTGTTCTAGCTTGTCCTCAGCAGGCTGGGAGGCATTCTCTCCCATGGGCTCTGTACAAGGCTCCACGGCCTTCTGAGGTGGAGCTTTTATCATGTGCTCCAAACTGGGCAAGTCCATCTTGGTGGAAGAGGCCACGGCTAGGGAAGAAGCGAAGTTGATCAAATCTTCCAGGCCGATAGATGATTGGAGAGTGGGGGAGCACGGGGGGGCACTTGGTGGCTGGTTGGAGACTGTGTCTGGAAGATCCGGCTGGATGCTGGGGTTCTGGAGCTGCTCTTTGGAGCACAGGGTTTTCTTGGGGACCGACTCCTGGTTTCGGTGGCTGTTGTTCTTATCTGTGTTCTTCCTGCCAGGTTGCCTGCTGATTTCCTTTTTCAGGCTGTGTTCTGAGGCCTGGATGACCTTGTCTGCCCAGAAGAGGTGCTTGGAGGTCTGCACATGGATAGAGCGCTGGCAGGTGCTCCTCTGTTTCTCCAGCTCTAGCAATTCATTCTCCTGCTGAAAAGTTTCAACTGAAAGCTGAAGAGACACCTGTCCCGGAGGTCTTCCCTGGCACCCATTCCCTGCCATGCTCCCCCCACCCTGACCCATCCCCCGCTGCCCACTTCCTTCCCTATACTTACCTCTTTGTAGGTGGAGGTCAAAGTCATAGTACCCTGGCTGGCACCCTGCTGTGGTAGTTCCGCTGTGCAGGAGTGGAGGGACTCTGTCCTGTCCTGTCGCTCAGGGTCTTCATAGCAGGCTCCCACGTGGGAGTCCTGCTCAGCCTCAGGCTTGAGCGTGGGTGCCGGGCATGGCTCTGGCCATGGCACAGTTTTGGTCTCCAGTTCTGCCTCCAGCTCCAGTTCTGCCTCTACATCCGTGTCTACTTTTTGTGGGGTCTCCAGCTCTAGCAATTCATTCTCCATCTGAAAAGTTTCAACTGAAAGCTAAAAAGGCACCTACCCCTGAGGTCCTCCCTTGCATCAGTTTCCTGCCATACTTACCCCCCACCCCAAACACTGCTAACTTCCTTCCCTACACTTGTCTCTTGCAGAGACCTGCCTGGGGCAGGGAGGCCTTGTGGGCAGGTGGTGAGGGTGGGTGTGCCCGAGTGTGCCAACACTGGCCTTGTACTAGGGTCCCAGAATTGTCAAGGGTGGGGGCTGGTTAGAATTTAGGGAAGATGGGTCTCAAAAAACCCTGTCCCTTGCCTACCATTTCCCTATAAGAGGTGACCCAGCTCACCATTACCTCCAACTCATCTTCCTCTTGTGACTGATCATGTTGGTTCATGTTATCCCTAAGACAGAAAGAGGGTGACAGGGCTCCATGGGGTGAGGTAGGATGGCTTTAGCAGAAAGGGAGTTTCTGGGACTAGCAAGATGCTCCCAGCTCATCCACTCCTCTGGCTGTTCCCACTCCCACCAAGAATTCTGGAGTTGTATTCTCAAACTCCAGCATGTTTAGGAAGCGCCTGGAGAACTTCCTCAGTTGCCTCCCCACCCGCAAGGAGGGATCCAGTTGGTTGGAGGTAAGCCCCAGGAATCTTTGTTTTAATTAAGCATTTTGTTAGCTGATGCAGCTCACTTGAAGGACCAGTGCCCAGAAAGTGACTCCTCACAAAAGGAAAAGCACAGAACATCACTCCACCCCCACCTCCACCACCGACCTGCCCAGTCCCCGCTTGCCAGATGTGAAAAGCAGAGGTGGATATGTTTGTGCGTGTGTGTGGAGGGTTCTGTCAGTTTTTGTCTGCTCTGCTCAGCCATGTGACCACCTCTGCTCTTTAGTCACCTGCCCACCCCACCTCAGATAGCTCTGTCCTTAGACCAAGGTGGCTCTACGGGAATCAGGTCCCATCCACGTCCCTGGGTGTTCTCCACTACTCCTTAATCTTCCTCCAACATCAGCGACTGGAGGCAGAAGCAGCAGGGGGGATGATCCCTCCCGCCAATGGCCTGTTGGCTTGGATACTGCCTTTGGGGAGATTTTGGAAACGAACAAGATAGAAGGAGATCCTGGGTTGGGAGGGTAAGTAAAAACGTGGCAGTGGTGGCTTGAGGGTAAGTGTTGGTGGTCCTGGAAGGTGGAGGAGAGGTCCTATGATGATGGGGAACTGGTTCTCACTGTGTCTCCATGATGTCCACCGACTCCTTGCTACAGCAGGGAAGTCCATTGTCACCTGGCGGAAAGAAGGTGAGAACAAGGGAGTTGCAGGTGGGGACAGTGCCTGAGGGGTCCTAAAGCCAGTGGTGCTGCTCCAGGAACGCCCCCCTGCCCTCCCTGTCCCTCACCTCAGCCCATTTTCCAACCCCTCTCCCATCCTGCCCTTCCTCCCCCCATTCTCCCTTGCCAGTGTCACCAGCTGAATCCTCCGTGTCTGCTCACCTCCACTCTCCATGCTAGCCCATCACCACCCTCTCTCTGTAAGGGTGAATGCTAACAAGTACTCATTTCCATTTATTGAAAACTACTAGCCCAGGCATTGTGTTGAGCACTTTCTGTGCTTCATCTCATTGATTCAACACAAAAAATGAAGAGGTTCATTTGCCCAAGGTCCCTCAGCGGATCAGTCAGGAAGTCAGTACTTGAATGCAGATGTGACTCAGGAAACTTAACTGCTCTGGCCCCCATGCTGTCTGTCCTACCCAGGAGGCTGGACCTGTGTGGGGTCTCTCATCGTGCATAGATGAACTTTCATCACCTTCTATTCCTGCCCCTCTGTCCACTTTCTTCCACTCTCTCTGTCCAGGCTTCAGATCTGTTGCTCACCTTCATCCTGGCCCCTCCTACACTAAAGTCTGTTTTTTCTTCCTCTGGCTTCTTATGCCATCACATCCTGAGGTCCTCTATCCCCAAATCCAGACCAGGGTTCTCACCCCAGGTGCTTGTTCTGAGGTGATGCTGACATGGATTTGGTGATTTATGAGTTCTGATCAACCTCTACAGAGGAAACTGACTCCTTGGGGCAGGTCCCCTCATCCCAGGCCCCTTCTTAAAGGCTCGTATCTTTTTCCAAAGAAGCTGCTTTTTCTTTCTCTTGGGGTGTGGGTTACCAGGCTGTCCTATTCTCTGCTCCCCAGGATAGTAGATAGGGGTTGATGGTGGGGTTATCATGGCAATGGGCAAGCTAGGTCCCTAGGAGCTTGGAGTGTGGCAGGAAGCGACAGCCTTGGCTCTGCTGAGAAGAATTGCTCCCAAGGTTCTGTCAGGATGGGAATGTGCTATAGCCTCTTCCTAGAGATTTGTAGAGGCTGGGGACAGTCCTTGCATGGCTGGTCCTGAGAATGGGATTTGGATACATCTGTTCAGCCTGACCCCAGGGATCTCAGCTCAGCTGGGTGGCTGGGCTAGGAGTGTATGTGCCACCAAGGACAGGCTCCCAGGGGCAGCTCGGTGGTCTCTTCAGAACCCTTTGCACCCTCTTGGCTTCCTCTCCATATCTCTTGTCATCTCCAACTCTACCTGCCCAAGTGCTGCTGCTCCCCAGGCCTCTGACCTCATAGCCTTCCCTTGCTTGTCGACAAAGTTTCCCTGGCAATTGAATTGACACCGCAACCTGAACCCTACCATGAACAGCTACTGGGTGTGGATAGGGGGAACGATTATGGTGTGAACCTCACAGCAGCACTGGGGATTGGAAGCTAAAGTATAGGTTGACTTAACTGGGGGCCTCAGTGTCCAATATGGGAATATTCTATTAGGAATTCAAGTGACACTCTGTAGCATGTGAAATAATTCCAATTTCCAGTTGCTGGCTGCTAGTCTATGGAAACGTATTGATCTTGTATTCTGCAACTGTCTTGAACTCCTATTAGTTCTAGTTTTGTCTGTCTATAGATTCCATAAGATTTCCTACATAAACAATAATGTGTGTGACTCAAGACAGTATCATTTCTTCCTTCCCAATCTAGACATCTTATTTCCTTTTCTTGCCTTATAGCACTGAGAACAATTCCTAGTTCATTGTTGAATAGAGTGGAGGGTGGACGTTCTTGCTTTGTTCCTGAGAGCAGGGAGAAAGCATTCAGATTTCACGATTAAGTATGGTGTTAGCTGTGGTTTTTCTCATAGGTGCCTTTTATTGGGTTGACTGTTCCTTTCTATTCCTAGTTTACTTATTTTTTAATTAGGAAGGGATGTTGGATATTGTCTGATGCTTTTTCTGCATTATTGAGATGATCATATAGTTTTTACTTTATATGTTGTTAATATATGTGTTATTCATAACATGTTAAGATATGAATAATGTTTTATATTATTCAGTTAAAAATGTATATGGTGAAATAAATTGATTTTTTAAATGTTATACCAATTTTACGATTCTGGGATAAAATTCATTTGGTCATAATGTATTATCTTTTTATACATTTTTAAAATTTTTAGAATTTTCACATGTATGTTCATGAAATGTACAGGTGTGTAATTTTCTTGTAATGTCTTTGACAGATTTTGATATTAGAGTAATGCTGGCTTCATAAATGAGTTGAGAAGTATTCCCTCTTCAGTTTTCTGAGTTTGCATAAAATTGGTATTATTTCTTTATGTTTGGTAGAATTCACAAATGAAGCTTGTGAACCTGGGGCTGGAGTTTCCTTGGAGAAGATTAAGTACAAATTCAACTTTAGAAAATAGATACAGGACTATTCAGCCTGTATCTTTTTTATTGTGGTAAAATATACATAACATAATTAAGTATATAGACATTAGCATTAAGTACATTCATTCACACTGTTGTGCAGCCATAACCCTATCACCTCCAGAAAATATCTATTTCTCCTTGAGTGAGCTTTTAGAGTTTGCATTTTTAAAGGAACTTGTTCATCTTATCTAAGTTGTCAAATTTATCAGCATGAGTTGTTCATAATATTTCCTTATCATTTTCATATCTGTAGAATCTGTAGTGATGTTACCTCCTCCTCATTGGTAATCTTTGTTATCTTTCTTTTTTTTTCCTGTTTGGTTTGGCTAGGGATTTATCAATTTTGTTGATCATCTTGAACCAGCCAAAGGGAAATATGTCTGGTTCCTACCTGATCTCCCTGAAGTGACATCTGCCAGGCAATAAGCCTGTAGTCACAGGCTCCTGGTTAGCTTTTAATGATTTCACTCTTAAACATGGACAACCAAGCATCACCAGACATTTGAGGAAACTGCCAACATGAAAGTGACAGACCAAGAGAAAAGATGACTCTAGAGTACCAGAAGTAATTTGAGAAACAGAAGGGAGTTTAAAGAAAACTCTAATTATTTTCAGAGATTCAGAGATAGAGATACTCAATGATTTATATCGCATCCAAAAAGCAAGAACAGGATGCTACCAAAAAAGAATTAGAGAAAGAGCTTTTTGGTAAGTAGAAATGAAAAATAAAACATGGAGAAACTTCCCAGAAAGTGGAACACAAATATCAAGACAATGTGAAAGAAAAGAATCAATGGGAGGTTCAAGTCTGTTACAGAAAGGAAATCTAGAAAGAATAGAGAACGTGGAGAAGAAGAAAAGAGAAATAGAAATTTCCCTGAGCTTAAGGACATCATTGGCTTAAAAGGGTTCACCGAGTGCTGAGCATTAAAGATGTCAAAAGATCCCTGCTGTGAAAATTTGTTGCACCAGGAGCAAAGAATTTCTAAATGCTTTTAAAGTGGAAAAACTAGTCACCTATAAGGGGAGGAGAATCATACTGGCATTATCGGCATTATCGTTAGCCACAGTGGTTGCCTTTAAAATTCTGAGGAAAATAGTTTTTTATCTAGAATTTTATATTGAGCCAAATTACTATTTCAGATATAAAAGACTCAGAAAATTTGACTCCTTTTTTGTAGGGAAGTAATTTAAGAATGTGCTAAAGCAAAATTAAGGAGTACAAGAGGACGAGGAAGGAAATGGTGTGTCCAGTCCAGGTAAACAGCTGAGTCCCATAGAGACCTATGACCACTACAAATGGTTGCCAGAGGATGGGCCCTGGACAGCAGATGTCTGAAAAAAAAAAAAAAAAAAAAGAACAACAACCAAAAAGCAAAAACTGATAGAATGGCTAGATGTCAAGGTCGAAGCGAACTAAGACTATGATAAAACCAAAGAGCACAAAGAAAGGGCAACTAGAAACCCCAGGAAAAACAAAAAAGCTATACAAGAAGGAAAAGGTAATTGTGGCAACTCTTGGCTCTGCAGGGAATGGCAGTTATGTAGTCACAATAATGTAAATCCTGTTTACACATAGACAAAATTTGAAGACATAATTGTGGTTATGGGACAATGTAAATGTTACCACCCTTGATATTAAAAAAAAAAAAAAATATATATATATATATATTAGAGTCTTTGGAGGTGAAAGGCAGGAAAGAAAGCTGAAGGGAAAGGTAAGGGCACTCAAAACTTCATCTTACTATGTGGGGTGTCAAAAGACACTGTCTAAAGTTGATGAAAAGATAAAGACATAAGTACTTTAAGCTTACAAAGGTATTGGCAGAGCTAAGAACAATGCTGGGGAGGATAGGGGAGGGTAGGGCTATTAGAGCAGGAAGGTGGTAATGTCAAGAACTGATAAGCCAGGAGCCTGTAAGCTTGTAGAGCAATCAGAAGGCAGGTAGGCAGACAAATAGTTGAATTGAAACAACTGTGGTTGCTCTGAGGAGTGAGATTGGAGGCATGGTGTGGGCATTCTTGCTTTTCACCACCGAATAAGCTCTTCAGTGCTATTTAACCACATGCATATATCACTTTGATGAAGTTAAAAGAAAATGTTGAGCCCCAGCTACAGGCCAGGCACTGTGCTAGAGGCTGAGGACAAAGTAATGACAAAGACAGTCCCTTCTCCGGAGCTTTCAAGCCTGTGGCCATGACTGGAGCTTTCAAGCCTGTGGCCAAGCTGGAGACTCTCCAATCTTGATTTCTCTTATCTCTACTTCTCCTAAGCTCTAGACTCAAACTACAGTCACCGATTACACATTTTCCCTAAGGGGCCCTCAACTTCACCTTTTCCAAAACACTATGGATCCCTTGTCAGAGCCTGAGCTGTCTCTTCTCTCTGGAATTCCCTTTTTTCCTATTGTGGTGATGCTCAGGGTTCACCTCTACTGGAGACTTTCCAAACTCTACCTCATGGCCCTGGGTTAGGGGCTGCTCCTCCTGTCACCTGGCCCCACCGCTGTAGACCCTGATCTGAGAGAACGGCCTCTTGCCGAGCCTCAATTAGATTTGGGCAGGGTGTGTGGGTTGCTCGCTTTGCATCTCTGATCCTGCACAGAGTCTGGCACAAAGGGGATGCTCAGCAAATTTTCGTGCAAAGATGTGAATTCCCTGTCCCTCTAACCCTGCCAAACCCTGCAGTGTAGGGTTACCTCAGGTTCACATTCTGTGCATCCAGACCCTAGTGTGGCCAGTGCAGTTCTGCACGTCTGACCTGTCTTCCTTTCCAATCTCTCACCTCTTGATAACCCCCTCTCCCCTTTCGATTTGTCCTTCATCCTATCACCCAACCTGGGTCATTTGTGACCCCCGTTATTTCTGCAGCTACTGACTTTCCTACCACTGCTGCTGAACTTGTGCACATCTTTTTCTTTACTTTCACTGCCTCAGCTCCCAACACAAGAGTCAGGACTTACTGCCTGCTGATGTTCAGTGCTGAGTGCTTTGCATATTCAATCCTTGTAAGCCACTCTATGCAAAGGAGGTCATGACACGCCTCTGATGGCTGAGGAATCTTGCACAAGGTCACACAGCTGTGAGAGCAGTTCCAGGACCTGAATACAGGTCTGACTGCCTCCAAACTCCATGATGCTAAGCACTGTGCTGTCTGAAACTCCTAGGCCTCTAATTGGACCACTGAAACTACATTCTCCTCCAGCTTTGGCTTCTCAGTGACCCCAGAGTGAGCCTGCAGAATCACACCTGCTTCTGATCACACCCAGACTCTAGGGTGGCCCCAAAGATGTGCCTGGTCTGACTTCTATTTTTACCTCTTGGTATCCACCTGCCCGCCTTGCCCCAAGCCCAAGCCACCCTGGAGCACAGCAGGCCCTTTTGTACCTCAGTGCCTTTGCACACGTGATTTCTGATATCCGGAGTCTCTCTTATGGCAAACTCCAACTCATGCCTGAAAGTCCAACTCAAATTTCCAGTGTTATCTTCTCTGTAACATCCCTAGCTATCCAACCCGCGTTTCAACTTTTAGTTAACTCATCAGACTCAGGGCCTAGCAACCAGAGTAAGCCCTGAAAGAGATGCAACAAATGTTGATGGAGGGATTTATGGTGTCTGCACAAATTTGTTACCCAACGAAGTTGGGAACGGGGAAAAGCTGCTCTCTGGTGGTTAGTTTGAATGTGGGCGCATGTCTTCCCGGGAAAGAGAGTCTCATGAAAAAAAGCTACAACTTCAGTGGGGATTTGAGCCCCCATTATTAGAAACCTGGGAGACTCAGGGCCCCGAGGGGCAAACGCCGCTCTGCTGTACAGAGACGAGGGCAAAGCTCGTTAAACATTGGTTGGTGCAGGTTGCTTTTCGCTCTCTGCAAAAGCTCCAAGCACCCACCAGGGACCACTGGGCGTGACTGCGGCGGCTAGCTGCAGTTAGGAGAATTCATGAGCTGTTTCCTGGGCACAAAGCCACTGCTCGTTCCCCACGCCCAGAAACCTGAGCAAGAAGAACACGGTGAATCCGCGGCCTTAACCACGAGGCGTGCGTGCCCGTGCACACGCAGCTTGTGCACGGCGCGCCAGGGCGGCACCCGCCTCCCCTCCCGCCGGGATGGATGCCTCAGGCCTTGGCTGCGGTCGCCCTTTCTCCCTTTCAAGCTCCCGGGAGCGTGGGGTCCGGGGCCCGGGGCTGCCTCCCCGCCCCGCCCCGCCCCCCGTGCGCGCATGCGCGCCGGCGCCCACCTGTCAGGCCCATGCAGCTCGCGGACACTGTCCCGGAGGTAGGGAGCGGGCCGGTGGCTGCTGCCCCTCCGCCTCCAGTGCGCTCTTTGGTACGGGGGGGGGGGCGCGGGGGAGATGCCGGGGACCCCGGCGGCTGTGATGTCGCGGCCTCTGTGACGTCCTCCCCGCGACTCGGGGGTGCGGGGAAGAGGGCTCCGCCACGGCCCAAACACCCCTGTCATCACCCCGGCTCTCCACGACCGGAGCTGGGCAGAGCCAAGGCTGCAGTTCTGCACGTGCCGGGTGGGTAGGCGCGGCCGCGCCCCTCCGCAGCGGGCCTGGAGGGCCTGGAGGGGTGAGGACGGCGCGAGAAGGCCCGCGGTCCGCTGGCCTGGCCCTTGCACGGCCCGGGGCGTGCTGGACAGGTCCGCTGGCCCGTCCGTGTGCCTGGTTCCCCTCCGAGAACCCGCTGACCCTGCGGCCTTTACCCCACGGGGTGCACACACACTATGCAGCCTCAGGGGGTGTGGAACCAGGTGAGACAAGGCATGCTCTGTGTGCCTGCAGCACCCATGCTCAGGTACTCAGCGCAGGTACTCAAGTACCAAGCGCAGGTACTCAGGAGGCGGCTGGAAGGGCTGAGATTCCAGGCCCATTCTCAGTTCAGTTTCCTGGAAGCTCGGCCTTGGGGACAATAGTGGGTGCAGCAGTCTTTGTTCTGGGCATGTGATATGCCCACCTATCCATACCTAGTCAGTGCTAGGCCCTGGCGTCCTTTCTTCCCTTGGTCTGGCAGAGACCTCCCTGCTGCCACCAGGTGGGGCATCTTGCCTAACTGGTCCGAATGACAGCAGAGGTGGACTGGAAGCACCCACTGGGAGCAGTGGTGAAAAGTAGCCCCATTCAAGGGTTGAAAATGGTGCTTGCCCCAGACAAGGGGCAGACTTGACATGATCCCACCACACAGGCAAAGGGAAGCAGCTGTTAGGATCTAATAAGGTTCAGTAAGCAGACAGGAGAGAGTGGAGATAGCCATGGCCTAAACACATTTGTCGTCACCCCAAACTTTATTGCTTACAGAGCTCTCCACGACCTGAACTGTGCAGTACCAAGGCTGCAGTTCTTCACATGCTGGGTGGGGGCAGGGGTCTCTCCCTGGGGAGCAGGACACCTTGGCAAGACATGGAAATAAGCCTCTCCCAAGGAGGAATCTGAAGGGACATCCCCTCACCCCAGGAGCTGGGGATAGCAGGCCCCTCAACCCCCAATGATTCACAGTTGATTAATGCTACATAATTCCTGATCAGCTTCCCCCAGAAGAGGCTGGGCTGGGCAATGGGGATGTTGGGGGACGGGGTGCTCATCTTAAAGAAATCTGAGAAACATTTAAGGGGTCACATGTGTGGCGACAGGTCGAGACTTGAGTCTCTTCATCTTCTAGTCGGCTTTTGTTCATGCAGAACCACTGATCTGCCCTTCTGCAGGGCAGCCATGAAAGTGCTTTGAGGTCATCAGAGTGCAAAGTGCATCTGGCAGTGCCCCTGTGACCAGGGGTAAGGCGTGGGTGTGACTGATGCCTGAGCTGTGTCTCGGGAAGCTGGTGTGCAAGATGTTGAAAGCTGTGGCTTGGGTAACAGTAGCACCTATGTCTGCTGCTTTCTTCTGCATCTATCATGCCCCATCCTCAGACAGTTCCTGTCAGGCAGGTCTCATGTCACCCTTCACTTTTACAGGTGAGGGAACTGAGTGCCAGCTTAGTCAGGGGCAGTGCTGGGCCTGCAGTTGGGGCTTGGCGCCTGCTGCTCTAGGGAAGACTGGTGGCCAGCAACAAAGGGACATGTGCTTGGGGACTGAGAACCATATCACTTAAACACCTTCTTTGGTCCTTGGCTGCAGCTAGTTCAGCGCAGGACCTGTTTGGCAACACCTGAAAAGGGTGCATTCTCCCCAGGGAGACTTCTTAGTGTCAGGCGCTCCTCCCTCACTGACTTTGTCTGAAGAGTTCCCAGATCTAAAAGGGGATTCGATGGCCAGGCAAGACCAGGCAGGGGGATCAGAGGGCCCTGTTAACCCAACGGTGGGCAAACCTGCGCCTGGCCCTGAACTGGACCTGGGTGTGGGTCCTTAGACATACCCTCACACTTGCCAGGAGACTGAGGGGCTCACACACCCCTCCCTGACCTGGGCTGGAAGCTGCTCTTTCCTAACTGCCAACAAATGGTCTCTGATCCGGAGGGGTCAGGCCAGCTTGTTTGGACCAGGGCAGAGAAGACCCTCTCTGTTCTCCATGGGAAGAGCTTCCTGCTGTCCTTTTCCTCCTTATTTGGCACAGCGTGTTCTCTTGGTGGGTCAGGCAGGACACAGGAAATTCTGGGAGGCATTTTGCTGGCCCCCACTTTGCCCCTGGTCCCACTGTTGAGATCCCTGAGAGCGGGCTGAGCCTGTGTCTCGGCGACAGCATCAAGCACCATGAAGGAAGGCTGCTTCTGGCTGAGTGGAGCCAGTGGAAGAAGGCTGGGTTAGGGCCTGTTCTCCAGCTGGCCATGCTTGACCCTCCAGCTCCAGGCGAAACTGCCATCTGGGGCCAGGGTGCACTGCAGGTCAATGCCCGAGTCTGGTACCTCCATGTCATAGCGTACAGGCTGCCCATCTTTGGTCACCAAACTGAAGGCTGTGGCTGGGATCTGGGGCAGAAAAAAAAACAGTGGGGCTGAGACATTGGCCTGGTCCTCAGAAACTACCTAGAACAGTAAAGCTGCCTTTCTTCTACAGGACTGAGAGATACCTCCCTCCAGCCAAGCAGTTGGCCCTGAGGGCCCTATTTGCCTTTTATTCTGGAGGACTCAGAGAATCTCACTTGGTCCACGGGTGGGTCCTGAGGACCTCTCAGTCACCACTACCAGTCTTGCCCTGAGACCCTAGGGGACATAAGGGCCAGCTATTCTTTATGGTGCCATTTGTTTATTCAGAAGCCTTCCTCCTGGAGGGCTGAGGCACGTGTACTGGCTTCTGGGACTCTACTCCTAAGCATGTACCTGCCCCCTTACCTGGCTGCTGATGCCAGTTGCGATGTCTCCCACCTTGACCCGGTGGAACTCTCGGATGTGTAGGTGTTCGCCATTGAGAGACTGTATTTGGACTTTCACACCTGGGAGACAAGCAAGGTGACTGTCAGGAGAGCAGCTGCCAGCTCCCTAAGGAGCCCTAAGTAGGAGGAAGCTGGTTGGATGTGAGGAAGCTGCAGAAATGATGTTTCATCTGGATTGGCCATAAGGGTATACAGCTGCTAGTTTTCCCTGGCCAGTTTTGGTCAATAGCAGAATTTGGCCTGCATGAGGCAAAGAGCTAAGGTTGGCTCCTAAGGGGAAGTAGTACTCCAGTGTGCATACAACGCAGAAAGGAACTAGAAAAAAGATTCTTAAATTAGACCGTGGTCAACTTAGACTGTAAGGTTTCTTTGAGCTGGAGCAGCCTCTGGCCAGGCTGCGGGGGCTTGATGCCGTGAGTCACACTGGACATGGGGAGGGCCAGGGAACTGTGAGCTGATGAAACCCTTGTTCTATTGAAATCACAGCATAACTTAGGCAACCAAGCTTGAAAACTATGTTCTATATGTGTTGCCTTTCACCAATTCTGACTTCAAATCCCAGAGGATCCCAGCCACCTTGTTGCTGAGTTCTTGATTTAAATGTTCATAGGGGTCCTGTTCTTTCTTTTTTCCCTTCAGAAGACATTGATTGCTGAGTTTCTTGACTCTAGGCCAGGGCTCTCGACCCTTGACTTCTGAGACACCATTAGCAGCCCATGAGGGGCAATGGTCCCTCTGCCTACTAGGAACGGCTACTGGGTGATCAGGGACTTTGCTCTAAACTGATTTAATGACCAGGTACTTCAAGTTCTGGGCACCAGTGCCTTCCTCTCCTTTCACCACGGGCCAGGGGAAGGGGGTCATCAACCTCTCGGGTTCTGTGGTCTCAGGTGGAGCAGGTGCTAGGGGGCTGCTCAGAGGTGTGTGCTGGACTGTACCGTTGAAGTAGCTTGGAGTGTCAGTGGGCCGCGCACGGGCTAGCACCACGTTCCAGCTGCAGCTGTGAGCCTCGGCCTGGCTGCTCCACGAGTGCACGCCGGAGCTCAGGGTGTCCCGCGAGCTCTGTGAGGCCTTTGACGGGTTCTGGAACAACAAGGGTGAGAATGGACTTGGCCCTGAACTCAGGGAACCATCTCTGGCCTCGATCTGCTTTGGGGCGAAGGGGCCCTGGGTCTTCCCATGGGGCAAGGAGCTGCTCACGTGCTAGGCTGGCACATGGCTCTCCTGGGCACCTTTGGGGCTAAACAGGGGGCTGAGCTCCTGGGCTGGAGGAGGGTGAGGATTTCTATGGGGACCAAAGCCCAAGCCCCCTTCTCTACTCTCTGGTAGCTAGACCACTCCCTGATTCCCAGGTGTGCTGAAGATGATCTTCTCACTCTGAGACACTAGGGTTCCCTGTCCTAGTGAGGACCCCTCCCAGCAGTAAGGAGTGACCCCTGTCACCCTCCCCTTTTTTTTACCCACTACTTGCACACAGCCCATTCACCAGCTGCACATAAAGCCACCTGCTCTGTGCCCTGGCTACTGGGCCATGGCCAGCTTACCTTTTCACTGTCATCTGACAGGGAGAAGCTGTCGACGCTGAGGCATGAGAGAATTTGCTCCTGTTCCTCCAGAGAAAATGGCTGGGACAGGCTGTTCAGAAATAATTCTGTGGAGAAATTCAGATGATAGCTGTGAGACTAAGAGGGGTCCAGCTGTGTTGTCAGGGTTCTTCCCGCACAAACTGCAGGAGCTGACCTCTGGGGACGAGACTGGAGGAGAACCTATGCTGTCTGGAAAGAGGAGGAAGCTAGGCAGTGGTGGGGCCCAGGCCCAAGCCTGGGAACCCAGAGGCAACAGTGCCCGTACCTATTTCCAGCTGCTGCAGCTCCTGCTCCGGGAAGGTTGCCTTCCGTTCTGGTGAGCTCAGGTTTTTGGTGGGGGCCGTGTCCAGGGAGGACAGGGGCAAGGGTTCCCACGTCCCAGACTCCTCCTTGCCCCAGTTCAGGCTTGGACACTTGTTCCGCTCGGGGGGATCTGGGGGTAGAGGCGGCTGGAGCTTGGGGGCACCGCCTATTGTATCGTCAGCTGGCTCGGGTCCCAGAGCCTCTGGTGAGAACGCCCTTGGCTGGCCGTGCAGGGTCTGGTGAGAGTGGACTGGGCTTGGTGGCGGTGGATGTCTTGGCTCTTTATACTCTCCTCTCCAAGGGCTCTTCAGACCTCCCACTACAAAGCAGAGAGTGCACATGGTCAGGTGGACACAGGCAAGCACAGACTAGGCCAGGCCACGTGGCCTTTCCTGAGCAGTGTGGGAGGACTCTTGCCTGCTAAGGGACATACTCTATGAGGGCAGCGTGTGGTCTCCAGAGGCCCCTTCAATCAGATGGCCTCCTATGAGAGTGGGACAGTATTTCTGTTTTTTATTCCATTTCCCTCCTAGGTTAACAAACTAAAAAATGACACAGTCGGCTCCAGAGAAGGACTTTAATAGTAAAGAGAACATTTAAGAGCTTTAGGGTAACACCAATTTAGAGTTCCCAGCTAAACTGGCCCTCTCCACCTCTCTTACCCCTCCTTCCCTGTCAGGGCTTCCTAAAGGCACCATTTCTCTGGAGTGGGGGGCAGTTCAGCCCCAGAGCCACCCTTTTATTTATAACTTGTTTAGGTTGGGGGCTATGCAAGGTCTCTCTCTTGTTTTATCTATTCTCTTTTTGTTCCTATAACTACTGCCGTTCCCCTGCCCACCCCCCAGGTGACATTCTATTATGTTTGATGTATCACTTTAGGTTTGATTTCATTCTTGCAAAGCGTGTGTTGTTTTATTTATTGATTTTTAAAATCATGTTGTAGGTCTCACTCTGGCCTTCTTTTCACCCGGCACTATGGTTTTCAGACCCAGACAGGTTGCTCTGTGGACATGGAGCTAATTTAACTGGTGCATGGTGCTCCATGGGGTGTCTCCTACCCTTGGCCTCTCTCAACTCCCCCAGGAAGAGACACCCAACTGCACCCAACTCCCCCACCCACAAAGATGCTACAGTGTGCGTCATCAGCGTGCCCCCTTATGGATCTGGTGAGAATTCCTCTGGTCGCGTGCCTCTGAGTGGAATATGGGTCACAGGTCTGCAGACGTCTACCTGCGTGCTGCCAGGAGCCCTCCAGCAGAGCCTGAGGGCTCCTGCTCCAAATCCCCACCAATGCTTGGCGCTAACTTTGGATTTTTCCTACCCAAATGGCTAAAGAGTGACACCCGGCTTTGTTTCACATTCTCCAATTACTGATGAGTTTGAGCCCCCCTTTATGTGTTGTACCCTGTTCCCCCATCTCTTGAGGCCTCTTCACCACCTCAGTTTTCCCAACAAGCTCGAAGTTGGTGCCATCCCCATGCTCTGCGTGCAGAAAGCAAGGCTCTAGCAGGTTGAGTACCTTGCTCTTGACAACACACTGCCCCACCGCCTCTCCTGACCGCTATGGCCAGTGTAGGGTCTTACCATGCTGCAGTGCCAGGCTGACCTTGCCCCCTAGCTCCACTGCAGATGCTCGGTGGACAGGCTCTTTCCTCAGCCCCTCCTCAATGGCCTGGGCTGTGAGAGGGGTACAGGAAGGGGGTATCTCCCTCACGGGTGGAGGCTCGCTGGCAATCTAGGCGTGAGAAAGCAACATATGAGGCCTGCCTCCCCCTCACTTCTCAGCACCCAGCTTTCTGTTCTTGTTTAGCCTCACTCTCACCACCCTGCTGTGCTGGGGTCAGTTCAATGACTAGACTGGCCTTGAGTAGAGTGAGGGGTGAGACTTTTCCAAGAAAAGGGGAAAAAGGGGCCAGGTAGGACAAGGCCAGAGCCAGATAGCAAGATGCCCGTGACTTCTGGGCCCAGCCTGTCAAGAGTGGCAGGCAGAAGTGGCCCAGGGTGTGGACAGAGGAGAGCCCTGACTAGAGGAAATCCTCCCTTAGACTCTGCCCTTGGACTCTCAGATTTAGAGGGTAAGTATTATCGTCAGGATCCCACATTTATAATGAGGCCTCTTCCTCTTCCCTGCTCCTACCTGCCACTGAAGTGTAACCAATATGGGAGGCCACTTCGAGCCTGCAGCCCAGGCCTTGTGGCCCTGCTGGTTTTCCCTCCTGGCTGTCCCAGGTGTTGTCACTGACCTTGAGGCAGAGCGGCCCTCGGAAGTATTGGGTCCAAGGGTGGCAGCCATTGAGCATATGTAGCATCATGCAACAGCTACTCCAGATGTCCACCTTGGCATCACAGGGCTTTCCCATCACCACCTCTGGAGCCATGTGGGTCTCTGTGCCAGGAATGTAGTCCCCTGAGGAGGAGACAGAAAAGTCATCCGTGACCTTGGATGGGCAAGAGCTCGGCAATGACTACCTCCGTCCATTCCTGAGATGCCTTGAATTTGTCTCTGTTAAAATACTTTACACAGAGATAAAGCCTCCATATCAACCCTGCTGGGGACTGGTACAAAGAACATATCATCTAAATATGGATTCTGTCCTTTGGACCAAATCCTTAAAGAGCTTTTTAAAAATGGGGAGACCCCTGACCATTAAAAATTAGGTTGTAGAAAATTAATTAATGGTATGTTCCTGAAATTTATTAAGTGAAAAAAATATTAATAAACTTATGTGCATAAAAGACTTGAAGGACTAATACCAGATTTAAAATATATATATATATTTTTCTGGTGAGTTGTAGTTTTTATTTTTGCTTAGCTCTAATTTCTGCAAAAGATATTAAAAAAATGATTTTTGTAATAAGAAAAAACACTAAAGTTATTTTAAAGTAGATAGAAGGTGTCCATGTTCAATTTACATCTTTAGAATTACCAATATAGTCCTTTAACAACAAATAATCACTTCAAAAGGGTTGCTTTTCCTTTAGTCAAAATAAAATTGTTTTATGTTTAATATTAATAGTAAAGAGAAGATTTAAAATGAAAAAAGTAGGACACAAAATTGTGCTGTAATGAGCTTAACTATGTACAGGAAAAAAAAAAGACGTGGAAGGAATTATCTAAAATACTCAGGATTATCTCTCTGGGCAAGAGGAATGATGAGAATTCTTTTTTTCCTTCCCTTTTAGACAACTGTGTAGTTGCCAAATATTTTACAATGAGTATAGATTATGTGGTACATATATATGATAGAATATTACTCAGCCATAAAAAGAGATGAAATGCTGCCATTTGCAATAACATGGATGGACCTTGAAATAATTATACTAAACAAAATAAGCCAGACAGAAAAGGTTGAAAATCACATATCACTTATATGTGGGATATAAACCTAAAAGCAACAAATAAACAGGAAAAACAGACTCATGGACACAGACAATGGACTAGTGGTTACCAGAGGTGAGGGTGGGAGGAATAAATAAAAAATAAAATGTTAAAGAGTAAAAATAAATAAAAAACAATTAAAAAAAGATATATTACAAAAAAAATATATCAGAAAAATATATATTAACATCAGATATTTCTCCAGCTACAGAGCCTAGGCCTTTGTGTTTCCAGAAACTGTGCTCTCAGAGGCATGGGAAGGCTGAGGTCACAGGCTGGGAGCACAGCTCCCCCAAAAAAGCTAGACAAGAGGGTTAGAGCCCTGTGGATTCTGAGGCAGAAAACCTAGGGTCTAGGGTGAGGCACACGGCCTTTCCGTTCCCTTCTCTGTGTAAAAGGAACATCAGAAACGAGAATCTGACATGCATTATTACACGTAAGCATAACAACAAAGCCTTACAGGAACCAAGGGTTTTTTGGGGGGCTGAAGTATATTGGTGGACATAAAGTTTGTCACATCTCTGATTGCCATTATGGAAGGTAAAGGAGAAGGCACACAGCTAATGCTTAGTAAAGGCTACTGGCTATTATAATCATCATCGTGGGAAGGAGCAGTGTGTGGGGGGGACTTACCTGTGAGCAAGGACTTCCCTAGGCCATCAGGTCGAAGGAACACAGCATGACCAAAGTCGCAGAGGGCTGCACGGCTCCCGTCATTGGACAGGAGCACATTGTCAGCTGCCAGGCCACCCCGGGGAAGAGAAGGAACAGGTGAGTCACGCTGGGCCCTGGCCCAACCTGGACCTCCAGTGAGGCAATTTTCTGGCTGACCCTATGTGGCAGCTGCTGCTTCTGATTAGTTTCATTAGTCATGGAGAAAGGGAGAGTATCAGTTCAGGCTCCAGGCAGGTAGCAGGCAGGATCTCCAAGAGTTAGGGGATAGGGACTGGGTTTCCTCCTGGGGATGCTGCCACTCAGCTCTGCTACTCCCACCCTCCTCCAGTGGTCACCAGTGTATAGGAGCTTGACCTGCAGTTCTCTGTGGGCACCACCCCTGGGAACTACAGTGCCAGGCCAAAGGCTTGGAGAACACACGTTCCCTCCCCACTGGCATAGCCCTGCTAGCCTGATTCAGGCCCTGCCCCTGGAGATGACCAGGGAGGCCCAGGAGACTGGGGAGGAAATCGGGCAGGATGGGGTGAGGAAGAAGCCCACTGGGAATCAGGGCCATGGGGCCCGAGCCTTACCTTTGACATCACCATGCAGAATCCTTCGGGTATGGAGGTATTCCAGCCCTTCCAGGGCCTGGCCCAGGTAGTAAAGGGCCCGGTCCTCCGGCAGACAGCCCTTCTGCTTTATGAGCTGGCCCAGCGAGCCACCTAGGAGACCAACGGCCGGTCTTTACACAGGGCTTTTTCTGGCCTCCGAGCCACGGGCAAGGGACTTTGAAGGGCAGCTGGTGGAAAAGCAGGCCTTTCCTGCCAATGTTACAGGGCCAAGAGATGAAAAATGGACTGACTGGGCACCAAGGTTAACCCGGGAAAGACTTAGGGAAACCCTTGGCTCTGAATTTTGAGGGAGAAAGAGCGGATCTAGCTCCTTACCTTCTAGCAGTTCCATGAAGATATTGACCCAAGGACCTTCCTTCACTGCTCCGTACAAAGGGACGATTCTGGGTGAGGTTAATCCAGCACATGCCATTAACTCCTCTGCCCGAAACACTTCAACTGGAACCTGGAAGGGCCGAGAGGTGGAAGTCAGAGTGAGGGACCAGGGGAGACTGCCGATATTCCCAAGACAATTACGAGGCTGGGCAGGGCCCCAGTGAAACTGTTGGACCCCCAGAGACTAAACTATGCACACTTGGGGTCAGTGGCAACTCTCAGGACTTGATTAAAGTTCTACGGTGCTGACACGGCAAATACTACAGTCACACAAAACCCACAATTCTCATCCAGGCTCCTGGCATGGTGCCCACTCTCCAATCTGCAGAACAGAACTTTTTTCACCCCAACACAAATGTCTGGGCAATTTCCAGGGCACAGGACCTTTTGTTTACCAACAGCCACATCTACTCTTCAGATACTGGGTTTCTGATTTATCTGAAACCAGAGGTAATGCTGCCAAGATTCTGACTGTAAATGCCTCTGGGTCCTCAGCTCCCTTCACAACTTTCATGACTGTCTTTTCCTCCTGAGGACTAAAATGTCCACACAGGCACAGCAGTGTTTGTTTACTGTTTGCAGCTGTCTCCTTAGCATCTGGGCACAGGAGAGGCTTCCGGGGAGGAGTCTGGCCAAGGCCTGTCCTGCTGTGGATAGACAGACCTACTCCTTTCTGCAGGGACCAATATAACATGGAAGGAAGAAACAGGCCTTGGATACAAACATCCTGGGCTGAGACCCTGGCTTGGCCACATCCAAAGGTAGATCACTTCCCTCTATCTACGTGTTTCCATCTGTGAAAGGTGAGGACAGTGGCATCTACTCCTCGTAGAGTGAGAATTTGGAGGGATAATAACCAGCCGTGGGCCTGGCAACCAATGGGGTGCTCAGGATATGGTACCTTCCCACCTCCTCCCTTCACTCAAATAAGAGCAGCTTATTAAATGCTAAGTCTTCCTAATGGATTTGTTCTTTTTGGGTGCTGCTAGTTCTCACGTTTTCCTTGAGAGACACCACTAGGGGGCATCAGTGGTAGCAGAACCCAGCCTGGAAGAAACAGGCAGGACGTGCAGAGTTTTCTTTGGAGACCTGCTGACTTGGCAAACAGCAGTTCTGACGATGTGGGGTTTTTGGACTTTTGCCTATCAGTGGAAAATGTCTTCTGGTTATGTAAAGAAAGTCTGGTTTCGTTAATTAACTCACATGAACTTTGACTCTTTGTCAGTGTTTCCAGCTCTGAACCTGAGTTGGAACTAATTCACCAAGGGACTTGTATTAGCAAATACCTTTAACCTGACAACTGTGAGCTGAAGCACCTCAGGGCACCACAGAGAGCTCAGAAGGGCACGTCGGGATCTTTTTTATTTCTGAGGGAAATGGTGGTGATGCACGTCAGTGGGACACTGGGGGAACCAGCAGCTCGAGACAGCTCACTTACAACATCAAATCACACCTCATTCTTTTTGATGATATATCTTTATGAAACTCAGCTTTTTATATCTTTATGAAACTAGGTTTTTGGAGGTCGCTGTGATAAAAACTACTTCATGGAGAAAATGTGGAGCAGGAAATGAAGGTGATGGTGTCTAGCCTGATTTCAAAGTCTGATAAGCTTCTGACAAAGTCAACATGGAGTACATCCCTCAGTGATTATGGTTGTTTAGAAACAGAAGGACATTTTTTTCTTTCAACTTAATGTGTATTGTTATTCAAATGGCTACTAAGTTGTTAGGATAAAGACTTATTATTAGTAACTTAACCACTTAATAAATTAGTAAGGTGCTTGTTAGGTACTTGTTTTGGCCTGGGGTGCCAAGAAAAAATTACTGAGATGTTAAGGGCAATGAACCAAGAAAGTCTGGGAACATCTGCTTTTACTTTTAAGAAATACGTAAGTCCGCTAGAGTGTCCTGGTAATGTTAAAAACGTTCCCACTCACACAACCAAAGAGAGTCGGAGGGGACCTTTGAAACACAAGGTGGTTTAGAAATCTGTGCCAGCTCAGGGACAGCGAGCTGAAAGGGCACACCAAAGAGCCAGGTGGGGGAGTGCAGATGGGCCATCTAGCCCAGGCCAGCTGCCCATCTGGACCACCTCCCCTTTCTGGACTTCCGGAGAGAGAGGGGCGGGACTGTGATGAGGATGTTAACAGCAACTAATACTTAAGGCCCACTGAACACATGCCAGGCAGTGTTCTAAGCACTTTCTAATAGTTTCCATCTTGCAAAAGCCTATGAAGTGGTATCTCGTTGTCTCCACAGGGCAGGTGCTTGGTAACAGCTGGCCTGACTTGTCCAAGGCCACACTATCCCAGATGAATGGCAGAGTCAAAAGGAGGCTCCCAGAATGCCATCCTTGAGCCAGATGTTCTCACATGAATGGTTCTTAACACTTCGGGACATAAACTCCTTTGAAAAGCTGATAGATGATATGAACCCTTCCCCATTGTAAACGTGTGTTGTATCCATACATCACATATGCGTGCACATGCGCACACACACATTTAGAATAAAGTTCCAGGAGTTTCTGAATCCCATGGCTTCACCTGCTGACTTGGATAACTTCTACATTGACTAATAATAAGCACTAGAGTGATGCATATACATCAGTAAAGAAATCTGTCCATGATACGCTGTTACATGAAAAAAACCTGGTACAGGACCTCTGTGGCACAGTCTCATTTTAATAAAGGTGATAAGTACATGTTCGTATATGTATAATAAGTCTAAAAAGATGCCAAAGGGAAGGTACCTCTGAAAATGGGATTGGGGAAAAGGGAGACTTTTGTTTTGTGGGTATCATTTTAATTCTTTTAAAATGAGCCTGTATTTATTGGCAATTAAAAGTACAGTCAAACAAAACCTTAACAAAAAACAAAAAAACAAAAACCCTGGACTCGTGACCTGAGGCCATGGCTGTTCTAGGAGGAGGACCAAGGAAATGCTGTCCTCACCTCGGGATGGATCCCCACCAGGGAGCATTGGAGAATGCACAGACTTGCTCTGACCCTAGGTGGAGCCTGACCTCACCCAATTTTACCCCCTTAGCTGGGAACTGTTTCTTAGATGTTTCAGCTGAACCACCCTAAAGGACTCCACTGCCTGCCCTACCCCATCCCAAGAGGAGGAAGAGGGAGGGGCTGTCTGCCCAGCCAAGGGCAGCAGTGTGGACTGCCCAAAGGCCATCCCTGCTGAGACCTAGGACGGGAGGAGGCTGAGTTCTGAGAGTGGTCACTCTGGTGGGCTCCAGAAGCAGTTCTGATGGTGGCAAGTCAGAGCACTGTGCTTGGAGCTTTGTGATTGCCTTGGGGAGGTGAGAAATAGAGTATTTGTCCTCTTCTACTATATTGGGGTTGTTTACCTTGTTGCCTGGGACTCTGAGAACCTCAGCAGGGGAACAGCTGAGAAGGCCAGTGACTAAGCTCCCAGCACATCTCCAGGACACTTCACACCCTCTCACTCTCCTCCCACCCACCTCACAGGAGGGACAGCTGAGCCTTCTCCAGTGGCCTGGGGAGGGAGCTGCAGCTGAGGAGGTCAGGCACGTGGCCTTGGCATCCCAGTGGAAGATGATGACCCATGGTGGCAGGAACTCCACACGTGTTTTGATCAGTGTGGGGTGGTGGGGGTAGAGCTTGCTTATTTGAAATACTAAGTCTGAAGTTTGGGGTAATACCTATGGGTAGTCCCCTCTCTAATCCAATCACCCTGAAGCTCAAACTCTAAGGAGCATACAAGCCAGGGAAGCCACGTTCATTTACATCACAATTTATATCTTCGCCCCTTAAACCTACAGGCACCCATGACAGTGGCAGAGGTGATGTCCACTCTACACAGGGCCTGCGTGTGCTGGGCCTGCCTGGTCTGGCTGGCTATTTGGTCCCTTTCCATTTGTCAGAATGTCCTTGACAAAAGCTGCTTGAAAACAAGGTCTATCTCTGAGCTAGCTTATTTCATCTTGCCAATGGACCAAGGAAATGGCCCAAATATTCCTGATTTCTGGCGTCAGAGGTCCTGGATGCTAGCTTTATATTGGGGACGAGGTGGCTTCCAGTCAAGGTGAGCCGAGAGTCAGAGGGAGAAGAAAAGGTGCAGAACAGGAATAGGCCTGACCCCCTCGAGGCCTGTGGAAGTGTGGTCTGACGGAGGCCTCAGTTCCTGTGTGGCTTTGGGCAAGGCACACGACCCTCTCTTGTTTCCAGTTCTAACACTGGTGAGATGAAGGAGCAGGAGAGGTGATTCACGCCTTTGACTCTAATCGAAATCCTAGGACCATGAGTCCTCCTCTCCTACCTTTCTTGAAAAGGGTTCATTCTGCCCTTGAGTCTCCAGGGCTGGAGCCCATCCTACCTTTCTGGCCAGTACCTCACCCCTATGTTGCCAGGTGTAGTTCCTTTCTAACTCTTGTTAATAAAGTCACAGGACTGCTTCCCCGTCAAAAAACAAAAAAAAAAAAAAAAAAAAAGAAAATTCTAGCCAGACAAGCCTGGGTCTCTTGCTAAGTTTCATTTCTCATAATTTCCATCTCCCAGGACTTATTATATTAGGCCGACAGGAAGCAGAGCCCAAACTCAACACTTGAACTTACTTTCCACATACATGGGCATCTCCAGGAGGCTCCTGTTAGGTGGAGGCTACTGCTCCTGTGATTTGGTCCAGGTGTGGGGTGGCCCCCACTATGTGCTTTAGGAGTTTCAGCTCCACATCAATTTCATGATGATCCACCCATCTTCCAGGTTTACCTGCCACTGGCATCAGATGTGGCCCAGGCTGCTGAACACCCTCACACTCCCTCTCACGTACATGCACGTCAAGTGCAACTCCCGGGCTGGGACTGACCCAGGGTAGCTAGGAGAGCTGGGCTCTGCTAGCAAGTCAGACCCACAGCGGCCCTGTGACTATCACTGAAGGAAAGCAGAGGGAGCGCAGTAGGCCACCTGGCTTCCCTCTTCGGCCCATTGAGCTCTGGCACACCTCGTTTTTTTTTTGGCATACCTTTTTGACAGCACACTGGAAGCCGGTCTGCTTGTCCTCCATCCTGTGTACCTCTCCGAAGGAGCCTCTGCCCAGGCAGGGCTGGCGCATGGCCCAGTGGACCTCTTCTCGGTACTCATAATCCACCGGCTTCAGTTTCTGGGGTTGGCAGGAGAGACAGGCCAGTTTTATTGGCCAGGGCCACGGAGGGATGAAGGGTTACAGTGAGGAAGGCTCTCCAGCTGGTGTCCTCGCCAGGGTGCTGGGCTGAGTTCTCACAACCAAAGACACCACCGAGTTAGGGGCAGAACTCTGGGGAGGAGGCAGGGCAGGACCCAGAGAGGGGACTATGGGAATAGGGTGAAGGCAAAGGATGGCCTCATGTGCTGCCCAAGGCAAACTGATCCTTGTGATGAACACCACCCCCCTGCTCCAGATTTGTGGTTGTGGGACAGAAATGGAATTGTCAGCAACCTTGACAATGAGAAAATATAACTCAGGAGCTAAGAGGTAGAAGACAGGGAAGGACAGTGAAGGGAGCAGGAGCTGAGAAATAATATCAAAGGTGGATGGAATAAAACCCTGAAATTTAAGTATGAAAATCACTTCAAGTTACAAAATTATCTAGCAAGAGAATTAGAGGAAAAGGAGGAAAGAAAGAAAGTAGTGAAAATGGGCAAAAATCCTCATTTTTCATATTGGGGGTCATGGGGTAACTTCTGAAGCTGATATTTGCTTATTTCTGTTTTTCAGTATATGTATTCATAATAATACACACACATGCAAACACAGTCCAGAAACAATGGGGTAACCAACCGGAACTAAAAATGGAAATAGCTAAAAAGACTGAAAAGTGAGCCTGGGGGAAGTGGAATACTGCTATTCGTCAGTGAGATGCAGTTTGCTACGATTTCATTCATTATCATATGCATGGGTGACTTTGATAAAAAGAAAAAGCCATTCCCCCAAAGGGGGGTTTGGCAGCTTTCCAGTGATGCCCCTTTTCCCATTGCAGCACCCCCCGCCCCTGCTGACTTCCGGGTGCTGTTCTCTGCCTTGGAGTTGGTGGTGGTGGTGTGTATATCTGTTTGCAGGTTTACTTACCTCAGTAAGTAGGACACCCTCGCTGTCCTCAGTTTTGGGGCTGAGCTCCTGGGGCTTTGAGCTCCCCGCAGACCACGTCTTGGCCAGGCTGGCGAGGCTGTGGGCCTGGCCAGAGCTCACGCTGCCTTGCAGAGCATGCACCAGGTACTCTTCTACAGAAAACTTGTCCCGCATCCCATAAGGTGGGCAGCTGGGCTTCAGGGGCGGGCCAGGCAGGGGATTCTGACTGTCTATACATGACAGTTTGCCCAGGGGTGGGCTAGGCAGGGGCTGCTGGCTGTTTAAGCAGGCCAGTTTGCCCAGGAAGAAGGACTCTAGTGGGTGAGGTTTCCAGGGCTGGAGAGGGTGAAATGGGAAGGGATGAGGCAGTCTGCTGTAAGGGAAGGGGTGAGTAGGCTGGGGCAGGGGGCCTACATCCTGGGGGTGGTGGAGTTTCCACACGTGGTTTAGACATTGCAAGGGGCTGATCAGTTTGTGGAGTTCTGACCGAGGCAGTGATGGACGTAGGTCCTCCCCGAGTTTCTTAAAACAGAGTTGGCCAAGGCCTGGCTCCTTCAGAGGCTTGGTGAACTGGGGGGCATTTCTAACATATGGGGTACCAAGTGGAGACTCATCTTCCTGTGTAGAAAACACAAGTGTTAGAACACAGGGCCAGGGCTAAGGCACAGGTGCTGTCTTGAGGCCCCGCAAGCTGTTCTGAGGTGGTCGTGGATCTCACCTGCACGGGGACTGTGCAGCTCTCCTGCTCGGGGGTTCTGGGAAGGGGTCTGGCCAAGGCCGTTCCCACTTGAGCCAGGGACTTCGAGTTCTTCTTCCTGCGTTTCTTTCGGGCTTTGCTGCGATGCTTCCCCTTCCAACACACACGGGCCATTTTGCCCTCTGTTGCGTGGGCCACATTGTTGGGGATTTGATCAAGGCTCTCAGACTGGCTGTCAAAAAGGGGACAGACAGATAATCGTTTTGAGCGTGAAGAGGCAGGAAGATGTAGCTGCTTAGGTAACTGCGGTTAGAATCATAGACAAATCCCAACTTAGTTGGTACTTCTGTAAACGTGGGAACCCACAGGAATTTCAGTTTTCTCATTTATAAAATGGGCGTAGTATTTTCTGTCGTGAAGGTGGACAGGAGGTTTAAATGAAGCAGTTTATTTAAAAAGCCCACCTCATTGCTTGGCCCTTAAGGCGAGCTTCCTAAAAATCATAGTTATTACCATTGTGAGTGGGCACACACTGCCCTCTGGATACACACTTCGGTCCCTGCTCCCCAGGCTGTGCTGCCCCTGGAGGTCCCAGAATGGGGTGTGTGACTCGGAGGGCCACACCCCATGGTGGGCATTCTCAGCTCTAATTGACAAGAGTGAGTTTTCTGTCGCCTCCAAAGGAGAGATAGTTGAAGCTGGTCACCTCTGATACCCTGTGGCTGTAGGAATGTGAGGAGCTGCAGACACATAGACACTGTCTGGGCTGGTGCCTGAGGATCAGGGGAGCCCGGCCTTTTCTGACAGCCCGAGGCTCGACACAACCAGGGATCTCACTTGGCCCTTATCCCTGCCAGGTATCAAGGCACTGGAAGCCACTTCTGAAGGGCCACTGCCCAACAGACCATAGCCTCGGTCACCTCCCATGGCCTCATCTTCTGCCCCCCACAAAGGAGGCAAACTCAGCCCAGTCCTGGGGGGCTGCTAGAGGCCTGCATGCTTCTCTTAGGCAGCTGAAAGAAGTGGGTCCAGCAGAAACCCCTTACCCTGGGCCAAAGGCATCTGGAACAGCAAAAGGAATTTGACCAAACTCTGAACATTTCTAGATTCAAGGGTAGCAGGCCTCCCGGCAAACTTTTGATCACTCATCGTTTCCAAATTCCAAAGATAAAAAAGTCCACCACACAAGGTGGTAGAGGAGGAAATGGTTTCCAGATTCGACTTCCAGTTGCCAAAAGCCACCTTTGGGGATTGGGAGCCCAGGAACAGGCTGAGCCTCACTCAGCCTGCTTCCTGCAGGACCACAGAGCTGCGAGTCTGGCTATGCTGCTTGTTTCCAAACCCTTCTCCCTCCTGGGGTGTGTCTCACAGGAGAAGACTCTCTCCCACGTTACAGTGGCCCTCTGGATCTGCACTTGTGGTCACGCACCAGCTAAAGAGTTACTCCTGTTCCCAGCACCCTCCCTACTGATGGGAAACACGGGGGAGCAGCAAGGACTCTGAGGAGAATAAAAATAAAATGTCAAGCTGATGTGACCCAGAGGCAGTTATCCACACGCTGTGAAAAGCTTTTGAAAAGCTTATTTGGCTGAGAGACCAGCTCAGCCAGGAAAGCCTGGGCAGGTTCCAAGAGCTGCACCACAGGTGCTGAGGGAGGGAGCCAGGGGTCACTTGGGAGCGGCCCGGGTAAGCAGCTGGGGGAGGGAGGACGCTGGCTTCAGTTCCCTGTGTCCCACTCAAGCTGGCCTCCTTACCTGTACTGTTTGGACCCAGCGATGAAAATCCGCTCTGAAAAGGTGGGGCTGAACTCTTGGCTATTTTCACCTTTTAAGTAAAGGAAAAGGGGTTGGATGAGCAGAAGGGAGAGGAGAAGGAACAGGAATTCAGCACTTAGGAGAGAGGCATTTTACAGACACCTTCCTGAGCAGCTCCTCCTCCTCCTCCCCAGACCACCTCCATGGGGTGGCTCACCTCCCTACCCATGCCAGCTCCTTTCACTGTTTCACCCCACCCTCCTGGCTTAAGGGTCGGGAGCAGTGGGCATGCCTATGTCTATGATATGGGATCACAGGGTGCCTGCCTCACTTCACTTACTGCGAAGCTTAAGTGAGATGAGCTCTATAAAACCCTCAGCGCAGTGCCTGGCACATATAATGGCTCAATAAATATAATCTGTTATATATATGTGTATGTATGTACGTACGTACATGTATATTATTACATTATGTCACTCACTCTACTTCAATTTTGATTCATTTCTCCTCAGAAGGCAGTGGGAGATGAGGGGAAGGATGTGTCTCTGTGGGAAATGCCATCACGAGCTGTTGGTCTTGCCAAGTTCTGCCCCAAGAAACCTCCTGGGTTAGAGGGTGGCTGGGGGAGAGAGGAGACTCCTGGCCCTTGCTAGCCCGCTGTGGAGTTTCTCAGGCTCTAGCAGCAGCCACCATTTCAAGGCATTTTGAGGTATTGTAAATAGAAGCAGAGAGGACGAGACCAGGCCTTGCCCTGCAGCAGCCTGTGGTCCATCTACTTGCCCAGCGGGCCCAAGAGCAGGTGTTCATTCTTTGGGGTGGGGCCACCTTGAGGTGAAAGAGAATCAAGCCCCAGAGGGGCTTTCCAGGAGACCTGGCCTTTCCTGTCTGGGGCCTCTCCAGGGATGCTCAGGCTGGTTACAAAGGTTCAGGGCCTGGCTGACAATGCTGCGGAGTCCCTAGGACCTGTGAAGCTTGCGAACTCCTGCCTCCTCGCTCTTTTCTTGCTCTGGTTACAATGGGCAAAAGCCTCCATTTGCCTTTCCTCCCTTGTGTTTCACTCTCCAGCACTGTTACAGCTCCTACTTCACACTCATTCTTGGCTTAACCCCCCAGTTGTGTCCTGTGAGAATCACACAGTGTGGTGACCCTGAACTCCCTCTTCCACAGGAGCACCTTGAACCTCACCAGTACCAGCCACCCTTACATGACAACTGCACCCCATGCGGGCCCACCCATCTGCCCTCTGTGCCAACACCCCCAACCTGGGCCCCCTTACATTCAGCCTGGGCGATGATGGAGATGGCGGCCAGCCCTCCCTCGGAGCCTTCCTTGGCTGTGCCTTTGGTAATCACATCGTTCAAGATCTCCCACTTCCCACAGAACACAGGGCTCTTCTCCACGGCCTCAAGCTTATTGATGGAGCTCTGCTTCTTCCCCATTGCTTGTGTCTTCTCCTTGGCTTTGGCGAGCTCCTTCTGCTGCCCGACTGCTGAGCCAGGGGCGCCTGGGCAGGCCATTTCCATCACTGCCATCTCCCAGGCTCACGCTCACCCTGAGGGAGAGACCAAACAGGGCAGGTCACTGGCAGACCCCGAGGGGCCCAGGTCAGGCTTTGGGTTGGAGGAGAAGAGCAGGCGGAAAAGGGACCTTTGCCTCTTTATGCCACAAATACTTATCCTCAAATGCTGCAAAGGGCAAAGAAGCCAGCCTCTCAGCATCTACTCTGGTTCCATGTGCTGTGAGCCCCCAGCCCTACTGGCGCACAGCCATAAAAGGATTCCTGCACTCTGCCCAACAAGGAGGCTTCCAGCCCACTTCATCCAGATAGCCATAGCACAAACATCTGGGTTGGTTCTTTCTTGCTTTGATAAATAATGGCTGAATCTTTTCTGTTGTTTGTTTTATGGCAAACCTTGCTTCCTCAGAACATGATGGTGAATCCTGTATTCCAAAACCATTGGTCACCTCGTTGACTACTCAAGCCTTGCCTTACCTTTTTAGAGGACATGTCTATACCTTCCCCCAGAGCTTTTCTCCAAATGGAGAAAATCAAGGCTTTATTCCCAGCAGGAGGTAGATATAAGTATATGTGTGTGTTTATAAAATCTTATAAAGTCTAAAAATCAGCATGCAAATGGCAGCACCAGCACTTGGCTCCTGTCCCAAGACATATCTGTTTGTGGCTCTTCAGAAGGAATTGACATGCTTCCTTCTGTCATGTCCAAACTTATTTGCTAAAAATCTCTCCTAGGTATCATTTTCCTTTCAGGTAACATTAGTAGTGAAATTTATATCAGAAGCTCCAATGCCAACCTACACTGCTAGAAATGTGAGGACAAAGCACAAGAATTCACCTGTTTCTGGGTCCCATCTCCAGCAGCCCTGTGTGTCACCAGCAAGCCTCGGGGAGACTGAGCCCAGTGTGGTGACAATCTGTACAGACAGCATGTAGACTAGAACTGCCACGGAGAACAGCACCAACTTGAGACTGACCACGTGGGAAACTTTTTAAAGACTGGGGCTGTGAACTCCCAAAGGTCAGGGTTGTTACTTGCTGTAGACAAGGCCTGAGAAGGCACCAAATGCAGATAAGTCTTTAATGAGAGTTCTCTGATGGGAGATTGGTCTTAAAGATGTTACTAACAGGTGTAGTCTTCTCCTCTGTAACTCCACTCATCCTGAATCATGGCCTCGGTTTGCTCTTGGGGCAGAAAAGCAGACCATGTGAAGCCAAACCTTTAACACCTCTGGCCTTTTGCCCTATCAGGCTGGAAGCTTAAATGAGACAGTGGGAAGCTGGGAAACACTTGCATAAATTTCCTTCCTACTGAATCTGCCTTACCACAATGGCTGCGAAAGACTGAGCCAGCCTGACTGGGGTGGCGTGAGGGGGATGGATGGATGTGTCGGTCACTTCTAATTTGATCCTTACGTCTCTGCCTTTAAGAGCCTCCTTGCTTTGAGCTCTGAGTGGCTCCAACTTTCAGCATGGATGCCTGAAGCCTGGATGCTGAGGAGGCTGAATGGACGGCCTTATTGATATTTGATGATGCCCTTATGAAATCTAAGGGGTATTCTGACCTCAATTACGTGAAAGTCCTCCAAGGCAGGCTTTTTTTCTAGTTACCATATTTTCTTCCCATCCCACACCTCCTCAACCCCTGCCACCTCCAAAACGAAATTGATTAGGGCCTACAGTAGCTCCCGCCTTTCTTGGCCTTTTTACGATAGGTACTGGGCTCTTGTAAACAAACTGCAGCCTCTAAACCTAACAGTCTTAGAGGTGTGCTTATAGGGATCTCCACATTATTTTAACATCCTCATTTTTACTTGGAAAAAACTGAAACCTAGTTTGGCAGTGACTTCCTCAAGGTCACCCCGACTGCACGTGGCAGGGCAGGGCTAGGACCTAGAACCTCAGGCTTGAGGCTGTGCTGCACACTCTGAGTCTCCTTGGTTACACAAGCAGGGAACCCATGGTCCTCTCTGGTCTGAGGGCTCCTGAGGGCTGAGGTGACGCCCTGAGCAGATAGTACAGCAGGGCACAGAGGAGACAACTGATGTTGGCTGAGTGAGGGAATCTAAGGGTGACCTTCAGAGAAGGATGGTCCTGAGCATGGGGGGTGGAGAGAAAGTCCATTTGATGAGTGAGAGAAATGAGGCCAGGTGGTCGGTGGTCGTTCTGAGGGCACCCAGCTGTCCAAGATCTAGCAGTGCTGGGGTTCACATGGCCTGTCTCTGCCTGACATGGTTCATCCTAGAGTTCCACTAGAGAGACCATGGGGCACCCTCTCAGCCCCAGGAGCCGTCCTTTCACCTTGGTGGTTAGGTGGGCTGCTGGCCAGGGGCCCTGATCCTTTCTCCACAAGCATGCCAGGCTCCCCTGCCCTAGAGAAGCTGAGGCGGAGGCAGCCAAGTTCAGGGCCTCTTCAGTTCCCTGCTGGGTGACTCATCCAGCAGCCTGGCAGGCAGGGAGAGGAACAAGGAGGCTGTTGAGAAGCTAACCCAGCAGCTGGCAGCTGAATCTGTGAAGGGCACGGGGAAAACAGGCTGACCCTCACCTCCTAGTGGCACGAAATCACAGCCCGGGAACTGTACAGCTTCTCCTGTGTCTGGCTTGCCTGGGCCACATGACCATGACTCAGGTCCTCACCGACAGCCTCCAAGTTCAAGAGACTATTCTCAGGACACTTTGGCCCAACAGCAGCTCTTTTAAAAAGACACACACTTGCTTCTTCCTTCTTTCTCTACTCCTATATGGGTAATGGTCCACATACAAACAGGGTTCTGTATTAAGCCTGGGGCTGCTGGCCAGGTGACCTTCCCAGCCCTGGGGTTTTGGTCCTTGGCTCGTTGCCCTAGCTCACAGGCCTGCAGCTCTGCCCCTTCTCTCTCCTGCAGCTTGTGGGGAATGAGGACTAAGTGGGAGCCAGTTAGGTCTCTGCCTTTGAAGGCGTGTCAAAATCCTGATCCATTACTCAGCCTGGACTCTCTCCCCAGCTCCACTCACGCCTCAATTGCATTCAGACCTCTGTTCTCTGTCAGAGCTGAGGACGTGAGCAGAAGTAATAAGAGCCAAATCCACTCAGCTAACTCATAAGACCATGAAAACAAAAGTGGAAGGGAAAGGGGTGGAATTTGTTCAGTATTCTTTTAGGGCCTGGTGCATGTACACTGCCTGTTCTCTCTTCTGTGGTGCCGTGACAAGCCCCTGGAAAAGCCTGGGGGTAGAGATGACTGGGATGGTACCAGACCAACCCTTGGGCAGATTTGTATGCTTGCTGTGGACAGGACCCTTGAATCCTGAGACTCAGACTTGGCTTCCTTACCAGGTAGTAAGGGTCTTCTAAGATGAGGAGTTCTTAATATGGGTTCATGGGTGGCTCCAGGATGGTCTGTGAGCCCCAGAAACTAGACACAGCTTATATTTCTCCAGGGAAGAGGTCCATAGCTTTCATCACATTCTCCAAGGGTCTCATATCTCCTAGAAGGTGGCTGTAGTCCCATAGAAGAAGAAGGCGGGGTTTAATGCCTGATTCTGGCTCTATTCTCCCACCTCAGGAATGCAGTGCCTTCCAACCTAACTGCAAGTTAGAATGAGCTGAAGAGTTCTTAAAATGCACTCACCCTAGACCTACTGAATCAGTCACTGGGCGTTAGGCCCAGAATCTGTACCTTTGACAAGTTCTCTGGATGATTCTGATGCCAACGGGCCAGGGACTATCAACCTTCTCCATACTGTAAGGCTATGCTGTCAAACATGGCAGCCACTAGCCACATGTAGCTACTTACATTTAAATCAATTAAAATTAAATAAAATTTAACGATCAGTGCCTCACTTACACTGACTACTATGTGGACAGTGCAGCTAGAGAACATTTCTATTGGGCAGTTCTGGTCTAAGGCTATGACAGCAGTATTTTCTCGACAGCAAAATTTCTGTACCTAGGATTCTGGGACAAAAAATGGGGTTTAGATTAAACGAATTTTACTGGAAGGTACAAAAATAATGTTTTAAATTTTGATCCTCAGTAACGATAACCTTTCGAAAATGTATCATGTTTCACTTCCCTATTTTAGTAAGTACAGTAAAAACAACGGAGTAGAAACCAGAAGATATGGGTTTTAGCCTTGGCAACTTAAAAAAAAAAACTGGTGGGACCATTTTTGTCAAATGAAATCATACTTCAACTCCCAATATATCAAAGAGCTAGAATGTAACTCTATGTAACTCAACTGATATGAAACAAAAGACAGCTGCTCTGCTAAGGAAGGTAGGCAAAGGCCCCACAAACTCAGCTTTCTTTTACCCGTCAAGGACCTCTGTGGAATCCTAGGTCTCCGAGGAAAAGAGTTTGCAAACCAGTGGCCTAGAAAATCTTTCGAGATTCCTTTTAGCTCCTCTAATGCCACTGATTTGTCAGAATTATCTGTGAGCTGGGTGACTCAGATTATGAACAATGATTGTCAATATTTACTGAACACCTACCATTATTGATCTCATGTTCAGATGTGAACACTGAGGCTTAGAGACACTCAGAAGCCTGCAGAAACATTCACACAGTTACGAGATGCAGAGGGGCTGACCCTGTCCTCCCACCTCCCAAGCCTGCATGCTAAATCTTGAGCATCTCTGGAGTTATTTTCTCCTTGTAGCATCTCTGGAGTTGTTTTGAGGACTGAATGTGGTAGAGTACATGAAAAGCCAGTCAGTTTGCCTGGTCAATAGCAATTTCAATACTAAATGAAAGTTCATTCCCTTACCCTCTACCAGGCCCATAAATGCTATTACCGAGACAACGGGATTTCTCTGTCACAGCACCATATAGTGAAGGTGTTGAGCTTTAACTACGCCATTCAACACACTGAGCCTTGATTCTCTGTATCTAAATGATATAAAAAATCTCTGTCCTACAGGGTCATCTTGAAAATGTCCACTGGGGGGCCAGGGCAGACCAGGGCAGACCAGGGCAAATCCCTCTCATGACTATTTTATCTGGAAGTAAAAATCTGTCCTTCTCTGAATGCCCAGAGGGGACAAATAGCAGAAGTTGAATGACTCAACTTCCTTAATAAGATATTAGTTGAAAACCTATCTTATTCTGACGCTTCCTCTTTTAAACCCCAGCTTGCCTGGCCAGTAGGCCACATTGGGCCAGCCTCTGCCTATCAAGAACGAGGGGCTGTACAGGAAGGGGAACCAAGGGCCAGCACCAGGCAGAGTGAGCTGGCCTGGCAAAACAGCCATCTGGCCAGGCAGACCCAGAGATCTCCGTGCATGCTCAGCCCTGGCTCCCTTTCTGCCTTGATTTCCTTCCCTAAAACCCTACTCCAGCCTCTGTTCCAGTCAGACTGCTCCTTTCACTGGCCTGAGCAGGGAGCAATGGGCAAGCCTCCATTTTTTTTCCTTTGCTCACCCTGTTACTCTTGTAGAGAATGCCTTCCTTCTTTGTTAATATCTGCCCTGACCTCACCTATCCTTTACAAGCTGTCTCCTCAATGAAGACTTTTATGACAGGCTCCTGCATTCATTCAACGAGTGTTCAGTGAGTGTTTCCTAAGGGCCAGGGACTATAGTAACCACTACAGTTATCAAACATCTGTTGTGTGCTGGCCATGTGCTGGGTGCTTTATCTGCAATACTGATGAACTTGGCAGTAACCCTGCAAGGTCGGTAATAGTATTCCCATTTTACAAATGAAGAAATGAAGGTTCCAAGAAGTAATTTATCTGCAGAAACAAATAAGGCCCAATTTATACAACTAGAGCAGCTAATATGGGGTTAGGGCTAAAACTAGGACACTTTGGCCCTTTCCCCTGGGATCCAAGGATCCTCAGTTGCTTTCTAGAATAAAAGCTTGTTGGCAGAGGTACTGGGAACCACCAGGAGCTGAGCCGTATTACTCTCATGTAGATATTACTACCCTTATTTTACCTGTAGGATCCGCTCCCTGTTGGTAATAATTTCTTAGCTTGTGTAGGCACAAGAACTAAAAATGTGAGGCCGCATCATTAAGGGCTGAATCAGCAAAAAACTGGTCAGATTTCTAGGTGACTTACACTGGTATGTGTTCCTGCGGTGTTATAATTTTTACCTTGATTAGCTTTAACAAGTCATTTTCTTAAAACAATTAAAAAGAAACTCACACACAATACATACATACAGAGTTCCAGAAAAGATGGTGCTACCTTTCCTGAAAGAACCACTGAAGGATGTGCTTTGGCAAGCAGAAAAGTAAACCAGAGAAGAAATGGGATGGGAGAAACAATGGTAGGCACAGGAATCAATATGATATGCTGGTCAATTTAATTAACAATTGAATGTAAAAAATTAGTTTAAACCATTTTTAAACATTAAGTTCTAAAGAACATATAAGGAGAAGGGGGCCGTCCCATGGGAGGAGTGATAAGAGCCTTGCCTTTTTGTGAGATTTACATATGAAAATGTTTATACCTCATTAGAAGAAATTATAGTTAAATATACAAGTTAAAATTTAAGAGTACTAACTATAAGAATAGAAATACAATTCAAAGTTTCCAAACCAGAAGGGTAAAGGAAAAATGTTGATAGCTCTAACAAAAGGTAAGGAAAGGGAGAAAAAAGAAGCAAAGAAAAAGGAGAGTAAGTATAAAAAGAAACACAAGTTAAGGTGGCAGGGTAAGTTGAAATATTAACATATTGTTTATCACAACACCCATGAATAGATTAAGCCCACCTATTAAAAGACAGATAATCAGATAGGATTTAAAAGATCCAGCTAGATATTGACTAAAAGAGACAAAACAAAATAATACAGAGAAGTTGAAAATAAAGGATGAAAGGAGATATGTCAGGCCAATACAAAGACATATAACATTAATATCAGACAAAATACTTTAGACAAAAAGATAACATTCACTTATATGCGCACCTAATAAAGAGCCTCAAAATCCAGAGACTGGTGGCAGGTTGAGGCTTTATGGATGAGCAAGGTCTTGGCTTCAGGGTGTCCTGTCACACTGCAGAGAGACTGCAGAATCTTATTACACAGTATTCTTTGTGCATGCATTGGGTCTCCTGGGTGTTGGGCCTTGTGCTGAGAGCGCTGGGTGTATACTGAGGAAGAAGATGCAGTCCCTTGAGGAGCTTACAGTCTACTGGAGGAAAGAGACAAGTGGTCAGAAAATTACAATGCAATACAGTAATGCAGTGACAGACACAGACACACAGAAGATGTAATGAGAACACATGGGGGGACACCCAGCCCAGCCTGGTGGGTGTCAGGAAAGGCTTCCTAAAGCAGGTGATGCCTGGGCTGAGTTTCAAGGGGTGAGCAAGAAATTCTCAAGAAAAAGGAGAGGGTACTCCAGGTAGTGGGGATGGCCAAAGTTAAAGCACAGAGGTGAGTCTATGTAGGAATCACAATTTGAAGCTGCCGGTGAGCCAGGAAGCTGCAGGAGATGAGGCTGTGGATGGAGTTCAAGTACCAGATCGTGGAAATGTCCATGGTCATGGTAAACCTCCAGGGGTTAAATTCTCAGAAGAAAAAGAGAGGTACAGCTCAGGGGCAGAGTTCTGGATGGAGGAATCTATGGGGTAGGGGTAGATGGCAGGCCCTGGGCATTAAAACAGAACCTGGGCTTTGGGACAGAATCTCCCCCGACTCCTCACCCTGGGCAGACAATATCATAAGTTATAGGCCTCTGGGAGGCTTAATTCTTTCCATTAGGTAGAAAGAACAAATGGGCACCGGGACCTAGACACAGACATCAAGGGAGAAGGAGCACTCTGATGAAACTCAGCTGGAGGAATCTCAAAACCTGCCTCACTCACCAGCTTGAGGCCTGCTTCCCAGGAGAGTAATTTCTGTGTAAGCATTTCCCATTATGGAGGATATGAAATGTGAATGTACATTAATCATTAAAATCTTACAGATCAATTATAAAAAAGAAACCTGCTGTGCCCACAAAAACTCAGTCTCTCTGCCAATTTCATAGGTCAAACTGCTGAGTAAATGAAATGTACGGAATAAAATTTATGACTGTCCTCCAATTCCCACCACATGCCTGTCAATCTTGGCTAGTCCCACACACAGGCACGAACACTGCTGTCGACAGGCCCCTTTAAATGTTTAAGGCAATCACCTCACATCTGTTCTATTAGCATAGGTCTTACCCACTTCTAGCTTCTCCCTGACCCCCTTCCACACAACATGATGCTAAGCTAATCTTAAAACGTCAAGTCCTTAAGACAGTCTCAGGTTCAAAGACATCCATTGGCTCTGCATTGCTTATGGGCCCAGTCCCAACTCTGTGGTCCGTAATCTGTCTGAACCACTGTTTCCTTAAACGCAGGGTTTGGCTTTGGCCAGTCTCCACACCCTGCTAGCTACTTAGACCTACAGGTCTCTGTGTGTGCCACGATCAAGTGTGGGCTGTCCTGCACATTCTGCTTGTCCTTTACAGGTGAAGTTCAGGCCTTCAGCCTCCAGGAAGTCCCTACCAACAGCTCTACTGCACAGTCTCCTTTTCTGACTGCCTACTGCACCATGCCTCCTCACTCTCCTCATCCTCATCCTGGCCCTTAATCATACTCCCACTTGCTTTACTCATCAAAGGAAATAATAAAGATGAAAGAACTCTGGAAACGATAAAGCATTATACCAAGAGAAGAGAGCCATTTCTGTGTGCACAGTTCAGGTTTGCAATAGGTATGAAGCCAACAGAAATACAGAAAAAAAGTTGCACAAAGGCATTTGGTGTATCTTTATAAAAGAAGAAAACTGGAAAAAAGGTCTAAATATAGGAGGAGGATAATTATTAAATAAATCCTCATACATCCATTAAAAACATTTATAATTTTTAACTGTATGAAGAGATGCTTATGGGGTGCAATGTTAACAGAAAAAGGATACAGAATTATATCTAAAGTGTGATCCTACCTATCATGTGTCTGTATATTATACCAACATTTATAAAAATGGAGACACCTACTACAGACGGGCAGCAATACTTCCCTCTTGATGGTGTTTCATATTCTTTATACCTTCCTACTTTTTCCACATTTTTTTTTCAGTGAGCATGCATTACTTTTCTCAGTGTTCATTTTTTAACAGATCTTTCCAAGTGGTAAGAAAAAAATACAGAAAGGATACACAGCGAAAAGCATAAGTCCTTCCCTCCCTTCCCCCATTCCTCTGAGGGGCTCCCTGTTACCAGTTTCTTTTCTATCCCTTCAGAAATGTTCTCTGTGGAATGTAATTTTATAGTGAAAACAAGCTATAACTAAAAAAGGGGTCTCTTGGTGTGAGATGAGAATTTAGGAAGTATCTGGTGCACCTTGGTGATTAGGGGTTAATAAATGAGATGACTGCTTCCCCCATCCCAGAGGGAGCCTCACCAGAATCTCTGTGGCTGGTCAGTGAGTTCAGGCAGCAGTGCCACTAAAACAGAAGGCTGGAGATGGGCAAGCTCATCCCCCCTGGTTTTGGTTTTCATTCTACTCCCTTTCTTGTTCTCTCCTGGGGATTATGGGTTTTATCAGTTGTGACTCAGTCGAAAGATGCTCAAAGATGGCTCTGTCAGCCGTTCTCAACTCTGACGGCCACTGCTTCCCTGCTTTTATTTGTAATCAACCAATGATAAGTGTATATAGTGGTTTCAGGCCTTGGCTAGTGCTGGGTGTAAGAAATCCTCATGGGTCCATAAAGAGTGGGAAACAGCAGAACTGAGAAAACCACCAGCTTTCTTTGCTGTTTATGTCAAAGGGTGGGATCTGAAGCTGGTCTCAATCTGAGAAACCTGAGAGGCAAGTTGTTCTGGCTAGTCTCCCCTACCTCTATTTTATAATATCTGATGTTACTTTAAAAAAAAAAACCAAAACTTTTTTTTTAAATGCAAAGGTAACAATACTTGTTCATTGTAAAAATGTAAACAATATAAAGTGTATATAGAAAAAAATCCCTGTATTACTCTCTCCTCCCCACAATATAAGACACGCTTAAATTTGGAATAAATCTTTCTAGAGCCATTACTATACATATGCAAACATACAGTTTGGGACTATTTTTAAAATAAACACAGGGTTATACTTCCATAATATTCTATGCATTGCTTCTTTCACTTAATAATATATGTGGATACTGTTCCATTTCAGTGTCTGTAAATCTATCTCATTCTTAATGGCTCCATAAGATTCTACGGTACAGATGTACCATCATTTCTCCATCTATTTTTCTATGAATGGACTTTCAAATTGTTTCCAATTTTTCACTCTTACAAGTAATATTACCAAAAAAATACCTTTATTCACTATTTTTGTGCACTTGATGAGTAATTCTAGGTGGTAAATTCCTGGAACTGGAATTTCTGGGTGACCCTTTCCTCAATGGGTTCTCTCTTCTCTTGCTTCTATATCAGGGAAGTAGGCAGCGTCATTCAGGCAAGGACAGGTGGTTCCCAAACAATATATTAGTTATTTGCTAGAAAGATATTATCCTTGCCCTCCAGGTGCTTATAATATAGTAGGGGAAAATGAGGAGATGGATAAATAAATAATTAAGGGATCACAAAATAATATTGGGATCAGAAGGGCCCTAGAAGTCATTTATTCCAATATATCACTTAATAATCCTGAGGGATGGCTACCCAGTTACATAACAGGATAGCCTTGGAGTCAAAGATCTAGTTTGAATCTTAGTCCCTCAACACTCTGGTCACTTAATCTGAGACTAAGGTGTCTGAGCTGTTAAACAGGGATCCCAAAACCTACATAAAAGAATTTTTCAAGACAAATAAATGCAAGAAACAGTACAGTGTATGGCACATAGTAGCTGCTCTATAACCATTAGCAAAACCTCTAGTGAGATGGAAGCTGTTACAAGATGAACAGTCCTTTCCATAACTGAAAGTGACAGTCCTTTGCAAGCCATTGCCTCTGTGGAGCTAAAACCCACCTCCCACAGCTTCCAGCCAGCAGCCCTAGTATCAGAAGGGAGGTCTGGAACAAACACTATCAAAGGAAGAGGGGAAAAACCCTCTTTTGCCCAAGAGCGGAGGGGCAGAAGTGTTCAGGAAGAAAGGACAACCCACGAAGGAGAATGTTCTTTGAAGAGCATCCATACACACCATCCAGCCTCTCTCTCTCTATTGGCAGTGCCTCAGTTGTGAATGGACCAAAGAATGACTTGCCAGTGCATGATGAACCAGGACCCAGAATTCCCTGGCAGCTAGAGCTAAAATTAGTTGCCTTGTGGACATCTTTAGGTATTGTCAATAATCTGCTGTCATGTGTATACACACAATAACATGCTGGTTCTCAATAATAATAAAAATGATAATGACAGCTATTATTGGTTTTTATGAATTAGGTAATACATGCATTATTTCTTGAATCTTCGCAATAACTCTGTGGGCAAGGCAATAATATTATTCCCTTTATACAGAGGAAAAAACCAAGGCTCAGCAGGTAAAGTAATTTGTCCAAGGCTACCCTGCCAGAAGCAGGATTTGTACATGGGTCTCTCTCTCTCTCTTTTTTTTTTTTATCAAAGCCCATATTCTTAGCCACAACAATGTATTCACTATCAAATGATTTAAGTTTTAAAACTTAGGATCCAAATGGAGAAGCTGCCACAAGCCAAAGGTTTATTAGTGAGAAACCCAGGGAATGACCTTGGTGGAAGTATCTCAATTATGAAGCATAAACGCAGCCAGCCTGTTCATGAAAAAGTAAGTTTAAAATGGCAATGGGGAGCAAAGACCCTAAACTGGACATGTGGCAGGCCTGTGTTCCTTAGTCCACCTGTGCCCAGCACAGCTAGACCCATCCTGGGGACCAAATCTAAGACAAACTTCAAATTTGCAGTTCATTTTATAAAGCCTGGTTCTAGGCTTCTTGAGTCTACTTTACCGTGTGTTTATTTTTGCTTATTATTATTATTATTATTATTATTATTATTATTATTTTATTTTATTATTTAACAGCAAAACTTTGAGCATCAACTATTATCTTCATAAATATGGTCAGTACTTTATCTTTAGGCCCCTGATTTATGCACTGTATAAACTTTAAAAGTTTAAGATGGCATTCTCAATTTAACTTTCAAATCCTTTGCATGAGGACAGCCAATAGCATATAGAAAAGATGCCACTAGAGTATCATTGATCAACAGAGACAATTGTGGAATTGGTATGCAGGAGAATGGGGAGGAGGGAAAGTGGAGTTGAGGGGAAAAAAAGGACCCTAACCATATGTGCATTCCATTTACACCATAAACAGTAAGAACTTTTTAATGTCTGCTACATAAAAGAAAAAATTGTCACTGAAATCTGTAGATTGAGATATTTTGTGTAACTGATATTCTGCTTAAGTAGGGGCTGCAGTGTAAACTGGTAAATAACGACCAATTTCCAAAGATTACAGTGCCATAAACTGCCCAAAACATGACATAAAATCAGGCTAAACACAACCAGCTTGCTCTGATGAGTTAAAATGCACTTCTGGATCTTGCTAGCCTGAGGTCATCATTACAAGAAATGTTTGGTTGTGAAAAACTGCTCTCCTTAATTAACCTTTCGGATTGGATTCTGAACAAGGAGTAGTTCCCTGGGCTACTGGGTCAGTCCAAGAACTACAACCACGCCTCTCCTCTCGGCTTGTAACTCTGGTTTTCCCAGGTGGGACTGGCTTCAAGCAGGGTCTACCTGTATGTATTCAGGGAAGATGGAGAAAGACAGGCTCAGCCTTCCTGTAAGGGAGGAGGCTTTAAGTTCATTATGGTCATTGGTGACTGGTTCTAAAATTGAGGAACTAGTTAGAGGAACTTCAGAATAAACAAAAAACCCAAACACCTCAGCTTTCCATAGAACCCTTCCAACGCATGGGGGTAAATGGAAGAAAGCACATGGTCCAGCTCTGCCCTTTGGCAGAGAACCCTCATCATGGCCTCGTTTCAGATGTTACACACACTTTGACAGGCTGGCCTACGTGACTGGTCTGAGGACATGAGCTGCTGGGGTGCATTTGACATGTCCCTTTATGATACAGGGTAACATCCTTGTCCTCCCTCCAGGAAGGGTGAAAGGACTTGGGACCTATGCTATGACGTGAATATTCGCAGAGGATCTCAGATCAAATCCTTGGTTAAGGATGGGAAACTACGAAATAGCCTGTGGTTCTCTCATCCTCTCTCAGGCCAGTGGGCCTAGAAAAAGGAGTGTGGATTCTAGTCTTGTACTTTCACTCAATAGCAAATACTTAGCCAGTGGCTACCGTGCATGCCCCATGTGCTGTGCTGACCAGAACAGATGCAATGGTGCCCAAGACAGACAAGGTCCCTGCCCTCACCAGCTTTCACCAGCGAAGCCCTGGAAAGACCTTTCTAGAATGCTGAACCCAGTTACAAAGAAGCACTGTCATGGGTCAGGCCTCGGACCATCCACCTACGAATCTGTCTCTGAGCGGCACCATGTACATGGGGTTTGCCAGTGTGGTCTCTGCCCTCTCTGTTCCAGCTGGAAGGCTAGGCTAAGTGGGCCATGTCTTTAATAGTTGATCACTCCTTATCTGCTTCTGCGTCCAACTGTCTAAGCAAACTTCTACTTACAGTGCCTATTCCTATGCGAATGACTCCTTCCCCCAGAGGGCTAAACTTTCCAGGTGCTCCTCCAGCTCCTATTCCGAGCTGACAAGCGTTACAAGGCCACAAGATGAGAAAGTCCAGACATCCACAGAATTGGGGGCAGGTTCTTCCCCTCCAAGGAGCTCTATATATGACAGTTCTGGGTCAAGCTGGAAAAGGAGGGCCACTGGGCAAGGGTACCTTCCTTACTCTTCTCCAGCTCCCATGGTTGTGGTTCATGACTCAGCATCTGTAATGCATCTGCTTCCATGTCCATCTTCCCCCCACGATGAGCTCCTTGAGGACCCACCTCAGTTGTCCTGATTTTTAGATTCTAGCACCTACCTAGCAGAGCCTGCCACATTTGATACGCTTGACAACTGTTCACTGAATGAAAGAATGAACGACGCACTCCCGAGGAATAGATGAGTGCTGCTGGCTCTGAGAGCCTGGTCGGCCTGGGATATAAGCGTCCAGACTGTCCAGTCACCTCTACAAGGTGTCACAGTATGAGGTACTGTGACTGAATCCCAGGAAGGTGTCATGCAAGCTGGCCACTGAGCTGCTCTTGTCATCCCCTTTCCTAAATGCTGACCTAGAGACCCAGTGATTTCCAATTTCTCGAGAAATGACCCTTCCGAACTGGAGGATATCCATCTGGGCTCAGATTTGCATGAATTTACTAGATAGGAAGTTACACACAAATCTCCGCTTTTGACATTTAACTCTGTAAAGCTATTTCTGCCTCTCAAAGTTCAGCATCTGCCAACTGGAACTGCTGAGCACAGTTTCAAGGAGCCTCATTCATCCAACCAACTTCCTGAGCCAAAAGAGTCCATTTCTAATCTTAACTGGCAATAGCATCCTCATGTGAGGCTGGCTAAGCCCCCTTTCCTCCCAAACCTCCCAGAGCTATCCCTGGTATCGGCCAGTAGACTGATTCTAGCCTAGTAAAAGGAGATGTCAATGTCAGCAGGTATGGGTGGTAGATCTTAGATACAGCAGCGCTTGGCACTTGCAGGGGTCACCATCCAGATATGACATCATACTTTGCCCACAAGGAAGAGCCTCTTCACTGAGAGGAGCTGGAGGGATCCAGTCAGGTTGACGCTGACTACCCTGCCTCTTCTGGCCCCTGGCATGCCACCAGCAATGTCTTTTCTTTACAGAACAGATACAGAAGAGCTCCTTGGTGCCCAGTGGGTTTGAACCTTTACAATCAATCATTCATAGAAACTGAACGCCCACTTTGGGTAAGATAGTGTTTGGTGAGGTAGCAAGATGCCCTACAGGTGGAGGCAACCTTTGAGACTTCCGGGTAACCCTGCCCAGAATTGTATTTTCTTATCAACCTTGACCTTCTTTTGGTTACATGAACCTCATGGAATAAGAGAGTGTCAAATAAATAGCTTTATGTTTACTTTTCCTTAGGCTCAGAGCAGCTGCTGCTCTGGCTCCACCCTTCCCAGATCTGCCAGAGCTTGTAGAAAGGCTGAGGGGTGATGGGTTAGGGTGGGGGAACAAAGGAAGAACTAGTTAAAAAATACAGTTCCTGCTCTTAGAGTAGTTCTTTTGTTCACTGGCAGCACAGTACAGTGAAAAGAACCTGGACTTTAGTCAGTTTCTGTCACAACTAGCCATGTGGCTTTGGGCAACTCACTTGAATTCCTGGGGTCACTATTTTCTCTTTTGTAAAATAAAGGAGTACACGAACAGTAATTATTTCTAGTCTGTAATTCTAACAGCTCTTTCTTGACAGAGTGGTTAAGCCTAAGGTCACTTGGTCACCTCTGCCCAAAGTGACTGCTGGCTAGTCCTGATTGATGGGGATGTGTAGGAGGCTGGTGAAAAGCCTGTGACCACTTGCAAGATAGTGCTAGTTCTTTCCCTATGGCTCCAATAAAGTTAAGCCCACCTTGTGGGTGACCTTGGACATTGATTACAGATGTCCATGACCATCAGCAGACAAGCTCAGCACCAACTTCATTGATCTAGAACAGAGTGAGAAAAAACTCTGGCCCGACAGACACCTGGTCATGGCTTTAGTCGTAAGAGGGTGAGCAGAAGCCACAGCAACCAGAGCTGGGAGGAAGGACTGGCTCAGCAGTTTGCTCTGCTGCTGCTCATTGAGTCTGAATGGTGGCTCTAGAAGTGGAGACAACTGAGGTGGTGGCAGGTTTGGAATTTCGGTTTCTGGAAATCCAGGGTTTGATGTAGCCTTTCCAATCACTGGAGCTCCTCAGAGCCTCCAACTCAGGTGGTGAAAAGCCAAGAAGGTAGACAAGCATTCCCCAAAAGGTCTGTCACACCAAAGTATGGTTTGTAGCTCTGCTCTTTGCCAAGGGGTTTCCCAGCTTCCCAGAGCCAAAGCTCCCCTCCTGCTTCTTTGCTGACTGTCACTGGAAGCTGGCCATTTTCCACCCTCAAGGTGGCTGGACTCAGGAGTGCAGTGACACTGCTGATGTGGGCTCTGTGCCCTGTCTGTCCACATGACCTCCCACCAGGGGACCCATCTGTCAGTCAGCAAGCCTCGGGAGCCTCCGTTTGCTTCTGTCCCCCTGCCTCCAAAGCCCCTGGACCAAAATGAACACGATCTTTGGCAGAGGGCTTCTTCTCCACAAGGTCTGCTCAAGACTTCCTCTGCAACTATGTTGGGGGAATAAATTGCCTGTCACCTACACCCCTGCATGGGTGACTCACCTTCCAGAGAAAGTGCTCTGCTCACCTAAGCAAAGCTGCCTGGAAAATGACGAAGGCACCTATCAAATGTAGTCTGTGGGGCCAACCAGCTACTGAGTGGGGCCAGACACACTCTACCTCTCACCTCCAGCCTGAAGTCAAGTGCGGAGCTGCCACTCCAGGCCTGCTGGTTTCATTTTCATCTGAACATGATGCCTGACATCCGGTGATCTATTTTTTTCTAAAAACTAGGTTCACTTTAGAAATGACTCTTTGGCCATCGAGACAGCTTCCCCAAGAGAAAACAAAATGTTATTTAAAGGGAACAATCAGCCTGGTGGGAGCCTATATTTTTGTTTTGTATTAAAAAGGGTAAAAAGATAATTTGGATATGTAATGTGAAACTGTTCTTTCCCCGCCCCTTGGGTGATTCAAAGGGAACTCTGCAAATCCCTGACTACAGACCCGGGGCCCCCAGACTGGTGGTACTGGTGATAAATCAACATAGTTATAAGAGGAAAGGATGGTGAGCTGGGGGTGCCACATGGTGGTGGGAACCCTACTCCACAGAACCGAAATTTCCCTCCTAGTCACCCAAACACAGAGGGACAAGTCCTTGTCAACTTATCTCCTACACAGTATTTTCCTTTTTTTTTCACCTCCAGAGTTAAGGTTGGGACCCGTTTCACCACCTGGAGGACGCAAAAAACCCCTAGAGAGGCCCAGTTCTGCCCCTGGCTCAGGGTCCTGGGAGGTCCTACTGAGAAAATGACTCTGCCTTGTTAGGCCATCCCAGCTGTCCTGACATCATCTTACAGAAAACAGGTCTAGCACCGTGGTAACTGGCAACTACTATTACTGCTCTTACTACGGTTACTACCAATGTTTATAGATAAACAACAACAACAACAACACAACACAACACAACACAACACTGACAGCCGTTGTGTTTTGTGGCTTATGATGTGCCAGGCACTGAGCTCAGCACTTTACAGATATCCTCTCGTTTTCTACTCAAAACAACCCCATCTGATCCCATTTACAGATGAGGCACCTGATGCTTAGAGAAGTGAAGTGATTTGCCTGAGGTCACACAGGCAGACAGTGGCAGACCTGGACCTTACCCGGTCCGTCTGACCTGACAGCCTAAATCCCACATTTGACGTTGAGACACCGTGGACCTGCTCTATTGCTCTGGGCAGGAGAGGCAAATCGCTTCTGCCTTGATTTCTGCATCTACAGGATGGGAATGAATGGACCCATCCAGAGGATACGCTATTCATCTTTCAGCCTTTTATTAATAATCATTGTGAATAATCGATATTAATAATTGTTAATGACACACTAATATGAATACTTTTTAACATAGATAGATAACGCAGTTACATTCAAAATTGACATGTTTTGGGGAAAAAACCCCAACTTATCCTTTCATGAGTAAGTTAGTAGAGAAAGCAGTAAACTAGATGTCAAGAAACGTGGGTTTAGATTCTGGGCATGACACTAATTTCCTGAATAATCACATCCACTTTATTTCTCCCATGAGGCTTTATTTTCCTAATATTTGTCTGGGTTTTTCTTTATACATGTATTGTGAGAAAACACCAAAATATGGCTACAAAAAAAAAATGGCTGCAAAGTACCGTTACTCTTGATGCCATATAATGTCAAGGAATATATGTCAGGAGGACAAGGGATTAAAGGATATAAAATACCAAGAAAGGAAGAGAATTCTTTAAACTAGAATACAAAGAAGGGCACACAGGCTACTGAGGAAAAATGCCTTTTCTCTGCATCGTCACCCGGGTAGTAAAACAAGCTCACAACTAAGGACCCTGTATCCAACATACTTCAATGTCTTGCTCAGCTCAACCGATATGTTCTACTACACAATTTGCCCTATGTTTGGCCTTCCATTTCTAATCTACTACTTTCAACATTTCAGTCAGCATCACCCAGTACATTCAAAGCCTTCACACGTGCATCGCTTTGAATGCTCATCCTGCCCCTTAAAGATGCTCACCCCCACTCCTTTCCTTTCCTAGGGGTCTCGGTGTACAGAGGCCAGAGGGGCTGGCTAATCCTTAGAATCCCCCAAGGAACTCTTGGAATTGTCCCCCTTCCCGCCACTTTCACACTGGTGCCATCAAAAGTGCCTATAATGCTCAGATGTTTCCAGTTTAACTGAAATACTAAAATGGGGCAAACAGGAAGCATCAGACAAAACTGCGGTAGTGACTTATTAATCATGAAAGCAGAATTTTAGTTGCATTTTAACCTTTTGCCAGGAAAAAAAAAGCAGCTTTGAGATGATGGAAGCCATTGGTACAAATGCGCTGCCTATATGTGTATCAAGCTGACTTATACTTTTAATTTAGTTTTGAACTCAGTTTTAAGATTTCTTAACTATCTTCCCAGAAAGAACATTAGTCAAGTCAACCAACATGAATCTGTCAGCTCTTCTTCATCATGGCAGACAGGCCTGTTAGGAAAGCTCATGTGCTGTCCATTGGGACAGGAAAAAAATAGGAAATTCAGAGTGACTTCACAGGCCAAAGTGATAAGACACTCTTAAGAGGGTGCCAACAACGAAGAAAACAAGCCTGGAGGAAGCTTTGCCTCATTCACATCTCTATCGATCTCTCACTAGACCCTAGTCGGGAAAAACTGTTATCACAAAAAAATCACAACAGTTGCCTGGAGTTGGACAACCAATCAGGGCAAGCCTGCTTCTCTACATTAAATGATATACAAACACTCCAAGTGGATCACAAAGAAGTCAGTGTTCAACAGGAGAACCAAAATGAGGAAGCGAACCTCCATCTGTTGAGGCGAAACGGCCAACTAGACATTTTTGTTTAATAGATGAAGGCTTATTTGGCAGGGTCTCTTGTCTGTGCTGCCGCTCTCACAAACTCTAACAGTCAATACCAGGGGCAAAAAACCCCCTTCAGGACTGCTCCTTATAATCTGAAAACAGTCAGAAGATGACTTAAAGCTTGGCCACTTACTGCTGTTTGACTTTGCAAAAGTGCTGAGACATATACCTGGGTACAAATTTCTAAAATTAACACCAGAGACTATTACTTTTACTTTGAGACCTTCTGAGAAGTTCACCACCACACCCTTCACAATAAATAAGGATGTCCTAAAGGTGTCTGAGAAACTCACAGGTCTGGCATCGCTGCACCGAAGGAACTGACTTTGACATCACTTTAAAAAACACCAGAAGTAAATCCAAACACATCATAAGCAAGACAAGCACCTGTTCTCTCACACTGAGAGCATAAATACCACACCAAAAACTTCTCCCTCCTTCAGGCATCTAAGTCCCAAAGTGTAGTCCTGGTCAAGGGGAAGGAGCCTAGGGAAGATTCTAGGGGCCCTAGCTATGAGGCATAAGGCAAGATACATACCCCTTCCTCCTCCCAGACTCAAATGTCTCACCTATAAAACAGGACAATACTATCTATCTTATCACACAGATGTCTAAAGGAAGAAGGAGGCTACAGGTATGAAGATACTATAAAAAACACATCACTAATGTTAAGATACTATCTCCCTCTACTCTTGCAGAAGGACCATGTTTCTAGTCAAGGGGTTTTCAACATTTTTCCTGGAATAAACTTCAGACTGTTATTTAGTATTAGGCCCCATCTTTCATCATTTCATTTCACTTGCTTTTAGTGTCCTTAATCCAGTCACTGATGATCACTGTCTCCAGCTACACCTCTGATGTCTGTACCTTTTCCCCACTCATCCCCTCCACCCCATACTCATTCTCCACTCCACTCTTTAGGACCGAGAGCAACTTTTTAACTATTTAATAAGGAAAGAAACCCTTTTACTGACGTTACCCAGCACCAAGGAGGCTCCTGGGTAGGTGGAACTCTACACTGTACAAGTGTCCTCTATCTGCCTGGGGGCTGCAGGCTGCCAGGGACCGTGATGGGCTTCCAAGGTGGGAACATTACATCTGAGCCGACAGCTAAAGCGCCGGGTGCAGCGGACAGAAGAACCACAGAGGCGTCAGGGGAAGCAGGAGGATGCTGCTCCGCTGAATGCCAAGGACAGGCTCTGTTCCTTCTCCTCGCCCCGGGGTGTGTGACCCAGGCACTTTCCAGGGAAGGCCGGAGGGTTTCGCTGCCAGGGCAGGTGGGAGGGCGCACAGGCGGGGTGCACTTGTGCATTAGACACCTTCCGCCCTGCGCCGAGGCGAGCCCCCCTCCGACGGGGCAGCCAGGGAAGGCGGCGGGGCGGGCAGGCCGGCGCTGGGGGCGGCTGAGCGCGGGGGAGTCGGGGTGCTGGAGAAGGGGAAGCAGGGCGCCCCTGCGCGCGCTCCGGGACAGCGTGCCGTCGTCGGGGGTGCGGGGCGAGCAGGGCATGCGCCGCGGCCCGGGCCGGGGCGGCCGGCGGCCGGGCCGGGGGCCCGCGCGCGGGTGGGTCCGCCTGGCCGCGCCGCCGACCCCCATTCTGCTGGGGCGACGGGCCAGGCCGCAGACCGGCGCCGCGCCGCGGGGCGGCCCGTCCGCGCTGCTTCCTGCTCCGAGCCCCGGGGCCCCCCCCCGGTCAGTCACCTACCGGCCGAGCGCCGATCCCCCGAACCAGCGACTGTCGCTCCCCCGTGGCCCGCGGGCTCCCGCCGCCGGCCTCCGACCGCCGTGCTCTGGGCCCACAGTCGGCCGGCCCCGCGGCTCGGCCCGCCCCGGGCCCGGGCCCCGCCTCCGCGCCGCCCCGGCCACGCCCCCGCCAGAGGCTGCGAGTTTCCTCGCTTCGCGCCTCCTCGCTGGGGCCGCCCGTCGGGCCCTCGCCCCGCCCACCGCTCCACTCTAACCAATGAGCAGGCGCGTCCCGGCGCTGGCGTCATACCGCTCCTGGCAGCGATTGGTCAGCCAGGCCTCGTGGACAGAAATGGGCACTATTTCCGGGCAGAGTTTGTAGTGAAGACAGGGCTGGGCGGACGGGTTGACAGAAGGCGGAGGCGGCCGGGGCGGGGCGGGGCGGGGAGGATGAGGGCGGGGAGGGGGGTTCGGTCTCCCCACACATGCGCGCTCGGCTCCTGGCAGCTTTTTTTTTTTTTTTTTTAATGGGTTGCGCTCTTCGGGAGGTTACGGGAAGGAAGAGTGACTGCGCATGCGTGGGCACTCCCGGCCCCGGACTCCCGTTACCGTGGAGACGGCGCGGCGCTCTGCCTCCTTGGCCAGGTTCTTTTTTCCTCTTTGCTCCAGGCCCTGGCGACTAAGGCAGGTGGCGGGGGCGGGAGGGGAGGGGGAGAACATGGTTAGAAATACCTTTATTGAGCACTTACTCTGTGCTCAGCGCTGTGGAGTCCCTGCGGACGAGTAAGACAGGTTCTGGTGCCTGCCCTCCAGAGGCTTGGGGAGCCAAGGGCCCACTCAGGTCAGACCTGTGTGTTGAAAGCCAAGTCGTGAGGATGGTGAGGTGCAACCTCTTCCCACAGTAGGAGAAGCTCCGTGGTGTGCGCGCCGCAGGAAGCATCCCCTCGGTGGGTTTACAAGTTAAAGAGCCGGAAGGAAGAGTGGTGCTTTCCCTATCCTATGCAGAAGGGACCTGAGTGATGTCTGATACGCACCAAGGTGTCCATAGTGGCTCTTTCTGAAAGGGGACTGCGGTGGGGGGCATTTAGGGGAGAGATGGATATTTTTTCATTCCTAAGTTTTGCTTTTCTGTATTTTCCAGTGTTTCCACAGTAAGCTTGTATTTTATTTGTAATGAAGGAAACAATTCCCAAACTTTAAAAGTTTGTGAAATGAAAGATGTCCCCCTACCTAAGCACCCCATCCTCCATCGGTGGTCCACAGCAGGCAGCGCGGTAACTGGTTTAGTAGTGGGGGTAGGTAGGCCTCATCCGAGGCTGTCTTGGGAGGTAAGGTTCACCTCATTGCTGGAAGTGTTGGAGCAAAGACCTGCTCAGGACCACTTTTCAGATAGTCCTTGCTAGTTCAAAGCCTATTTCTGGAGATCTGCACCCAACAGACCTCTCCTTTGCTGGGGAATAGGGAAGTCCATTTATTTCAGCAAGGGTCAAAAACTCACAACCTAAGGGCCTCAGATGATAGGTAGGTTCTATTTGGCCTGCCCAAGGTTTTCTAAATTTGAATTTGAATGCCTTAGGGCAGAGTCTGCAATTCCTCGCAGCCCCTGCCCCTGTTGTCTTACACCCTACCATTTAACCTTATGTCATCTGTCTGGCCTCTGAGGCATTTGAGGTTGTGGCTCAGACAGAGCCCATGTTTTAGAGCTGGACAGTATCTGGTGCATACACTGGCTCTGCCACTGACCAGCTTGCAAGATGGTGGGCCATAAAGAAGCTGGTAGCCCCTAAAACTCCTTCCAACCCCAGGGTTTTTCATGTCAGTGACTCAAGGAGAGGTAGAGCTTGGCCAGATAGTGGGTTACAGGTTGGTAGGAACAAGCCTGAATGCAGAGAGCTTGCCTCTCCCACCACCTGTTTGCCTCTGGGCACATCACTTCTCAGGAAAGACGTGGGCAGAGGCCCAGGTCTGCAGATGCTCCCTGGCTTGTCTTTGCCTTCTCCATCTATCACCATTCCTTCTTTAGAACACCCAGTGCCCATGTACTTTACCCAGCTTCTCTTGGCATTTCTTTGGGTCCCTTCTTGCCCCTACCCACCCTATCAAGATTATCCACCTTTAAATCTATCCGTTAACACTAATATGTATTAGTTGGAGAGAGTGAACGTGTTGACCTAAAGCTGCGACTCCCAAGAAGGAATTTTACATCAGGCTGCAGGAGGGGAAGGTATATGGGATAAACAACCCTTGAGGTTTCAGCTACTTTTCTTAGGCTTTTCCAAGCCCCACCATGTGTGGGGTGAAGTGAGAAAATGGTCTCTGAGCCTTGAAATGCTTGCACCTTCTGGAAAGAGAGCTTCAGGGCAAAATTGCTTCCTTCCAGCCCAGCCAGTTAAGTCACGTAAACCTGGGAAGCCTTCTAGCCCTGAGTCACTTGTGCAGCCCCAGTTCTGCTTTAAAAAAATAAATCGACATTTACAGGGTGACTCACATCTGTAGCAGTGAGCCAGGTTCTCAGCATTCAAGAATTTCTACATCCCACCTCAGTAGTTCAAATTTGGAAAAGATATTGGATAAGACTGTGTTCTTTCAGAGAATAGCAGCTTCTGTTTTTTAGAGATTATACAAAAAAGAAGCCAGACACTTCTAAGTGCTTTATGTGCATAACCTCACTGGATATTCACTCTGGTACAGAATTTCCCAAACTGGCACCATTGACATTTTGGATTGGAATAATTCTTTGTTGTGAGAGACTGTCATATACGTTATAGGATGTTTAAGAGCATTCCTGGCCTCTGCTTACTAGATGCCAGTAACATCACCCCCCTAAACCCAGTTGTGACAACAAAAAGTATCTTCAGACATTGCCAAATGTCCCCAAGGGAGCAAAATTGCCCCTAGTTGAGAAGCCTTGCAATCTAACCCCATGGAGTAGGTTCTATTATTATCGTCCTTATTTCACAGATGAGCAAACTGGCTCAGGGAGAAGTAACCTGCCAAAGATCACTTTGCCATAACCGAAGACCTGGTATTCAAACCAGGTATGACCCCAGGGCCCCTCCTTTCCTACATGCAGAACTCTACATAGGGACTTTGGGCTTCAAGGAGCTGGTTGCCCACAGGGCACATAGTTCTGTAGAAGATGAAGAGTGAATGAATTTTGTGTATCACTGAAAGAATGCTATTTTTAGATCTTTTTTTTCTTTTTTCTTTGGAAGAAATAAAATTATGTTCTGTTTTTTTTACTGCCTTAGTCAGCACAGTTCATGGTGGCCAGCCATGCTTAGTGAGAAAGTGGCTAGTGAATCATCTGAGTGTCTGTTAACCTCAGGCCCCCGAATTCCTGTGAGATCCTGAAGTTAAACTAGAGAAGAATGCAGATGTGAGGCTGAGCTCAGAGATGACTGGGGGTTGGGAGCAGATGTTCCTGAAAGAGAGGAAATTTTATTGTTCTAATCAGGAGCCATCCTGAGGCTGTAGCTGTGGTACCATCACTGCCCTCTTTGGCTTGGATCTGCCCCATTGTTGTCATGCAGTCTAGAGATATATGGTGACAGAAGAGGGAATGGATGCAGGCAGTGTTGGGCTGGAGCTCTCTCCCGCCTCTGTTCAGGTTGGTAGATTGAAATAGGACCTGATAGGAGTGTTTACATCATGGAAATTGGCAAACAGTATAAACCAGAGCCACCCACCCCTACGGCGATTGTTGAACATTTATCAGCACACCATTGCATGCAGATTCTGGACTCTGACTACCCTTCACCAATTCTGCCCCCCCCATGGGAGGTGGAAAGGGGCACGATCAGCCATAGAGCTATTGGAGAAGAGGAGGGGCCGTGTGATGTGAGTGAGGAGAAGAGATGCCAATCTCTGCAAAGGATGAAGTTACCAGTGGGGGTCTCTGGGGTACCAGGAAAAAATGGCTTACCAAGAGCAGGTCCTGGGCATACCTTTCTGAAATCTCTCCCAAATTTGAAGCCTTCTTAGGGAGCCCTGGGTTAAGGCTTTACTCAAATTCTTCTCACTGCCTGATTGGGCATCCCCTCCTAACGCACCACCCTGCCTCCAGCTGCCTCGCCATACTATGCATTCTCATCCCTTCTGGTGGATTTACTCTTCCTAAGAGCCCACTGAGGTCATGTGTTCCACCCACCATGTCCCCACATCTCCTACCCTCCACCTCCTCCCCTTTTAGCGTCTTCCTCTCAGCCTCCAGATGTGATCGAACCTCTGCAGTCTAAAAACATGAATAAAGATAGGATCTTTCCCTTCTCCTGGCTTTTCTTTACACTACTGGCCCAACATTTTCTTACCTCTCAACTCCCAAACTTTTTGGTACTCCTGGTCTTTGCTTTATCTCCTCCTTGCATTTACCCTTTGCAGTCTGGTTTCTGACCATTACCCCTTCTCTTCATGAACACTCACTAACTCCCTCCTAGTCAGAGTACCTTACCACAGCTTTCTACTGCAGCCAGCCACAAAGTGATGCACTGAGCACCTACTGTGTCAGGCTCTGGGAAGGGAGTGCAGAATTTCCAGACTAGTTTAGTGGTTGGGTAGGCCTTGAATAAGTGACTACTAAAGAGGACTTAAGTCATCCCAGGTGATGATGTTGGTGAGAGGGGGTGAATAAAGTTTATTGTTATCAGGCAGGGCACAACTGGGGAAGCAGAACTCTTGAATTTTTAGAAATGGAATTTAAATGCAAGAATTGGTCACACAGGATGGAAGAGCTGAGAAGCCCAGATGGAGATGGCAAGGTAACCAGGAATCCATTACTAACCCTGTGTTGGAGGGACTTGAGGGGGAAGCAGTGAGGGCCGGGGTCACTTGAAAGAAGTTGGAACCACAGAGGTGATCCAACCCGTTCCATAGACACCACTCAAGACTGAGAGGGTGAAGATTCTCTTTTCCTTCTACACTCTGGTCTCCTGCCAGAGCTTCTCATTGGCCCTGGAGCCTGCAGGGTTCAGTTACCTGGAGTGCAGAGCAGAGAAGGTGAGATCTATGGGAAGCCACACAACCCAGGACTAGCACAGGTATGGGATGGGAGAGGATATGGGGGACTAACTTAGTGGAGGGGGCTCAGCAAAGGCCTGAAAGGTGAAGAAGACTTAGAAGGGAAAATATTCTGAGTAATCACTAGCATTTTTTATTATTTTTTAAGAGCAGTTTTAGGTTTATAGCAAAATTGAGCGGAGATGTCTCATATCCAACCCTCAGCCCACTCACATGCATAGCCTCTCCCACTATCATCATCCTCCACCAGAGTGGTACCTTTATTATGACTGATGAACCTACATTATCATAGTCACCTAAAGTCTATAGTTTTCATTAGTTCACTTTTGGTGTTGTACATTCTGTGAATTTGCATAAATGTATAATGACATATAGTCATCATTATAGTATCACACAGAGTCCTCTCACTGCCCTAAAAATCCTCTGTGCTCTGCCTATTCATTCCTTCCTCCTCTCTCAACCCCTGGCAACCACTGATCTTTTTACTGTCTCCATAGTAATAAATAAATAAATTGTGATCCATCCAAATAATGAAGTATGATTTAGCACTACAAAGCAGTGAGCTCTTAAGCCATGAAAAGACAGAGAGGAAGCTTAAATGAATATTACTAAGTGAAGAAAGCCAATCTGAAAAGGCTACATAGTATATGATTCCAGTTATATGACAATCTGGAAAAAGCAAAACTATGGAGATAGTAAGATCACTGGTATTTTGCACCCATCTTCTTCCTGAGGCTTCAGAGATACTGTACTTTCTGTCTCTGTTTCCTTCTCCCATTCTTAAAGGTTGAGGCACTCCCCAAGTTTCAGTTCTAAGCCCCTCATTCTCTCCTTGGGGGTTCTTATCCACTCCTAACTTCACTTAATTGTTCCACAAACATTAATTGAGAATCTATTATGTGCCAGGTACTTGATTAGGCCCCTGTGACAGAGAGAGAGAGAGAGAGAGAGAGAGATGACTGAGTCAGAGAGGCATGTTCTTAAGGAAGAGACAGACAAGATTGCAATACAATGTCAAGGGTAGAAGGAAACTTTGGGTGAGGTAAGAATACATAGAAGAGATCAAAGAAGCCTTCCTGGAGGGGATGCTTGAGCTGATTGCTGCCAGGTACACTGGCAGTAAGCCAAGTGAACGAAACCGAAATTGCATTCTGGCAGGAGAAATAACATGTGCAAATACATGCAGGCAAGGGACATATTAAGATATTTGGGGAATCAGGGTGTGGGATGCAAGGGACGAGGAAAGAGAGAGTCATTCTGGCCCTGAGGCTGTGATTTGGATTGCAGAGGGCATTATAGGCCATACTTAGTAGGCTGAGCCAGAGAAAATGCAGATAACATTTCTGGAATGGAATTTTAGAGACATTTCTCTGTTTGCAATGTGAAAAGGTTATATGTTGAGGGTGCGCAGGCTACAGACAGGAAGGCCAACTGGGGGCTTTGCAGCAAACCATGTCAGAGGCAATGGTGGTTAAACAAGGGAAGTACAAGAGGATGGGGAGCCAGGATAGATTAACAAAATACAGAGAGATTCAGAATTGAGAAAATAAGTCAGATGACAGGGCGTGAATGGAAGATTGGAGGGGCGAGTCTGGAATGCTGCTGCCTAGGTCAGGAGCCATAGGCGACAGGTTTGGGAAGAGGAAATGTCAGCTTTGGACACAGTGTAGCTGTCTTGGCTCTTGGCTCTTGACTTCCAAATTAATACCTTTAGCTCTGACCTCGATCCTGAGCTCTGAACTGGAATGTCCAGGGGCCCATAAAGCAATTCTACTTCTAGCCACATGACATTTCTACCCATAGTGCCCCAAACCTGTTTCTCGCCCACTTCCCTCGGTTAATGTCATCACCACCAAGCCCAGGGGTCTTCATAGCCTCCTCTTGCCCTCTCACCCCAAGCCATGTCAACTTTATCTCCATAATGCCCTCTGTGTCTGTGGCCCGCTGTGTCCCCTTTCTCGTGATGTCTCACCATTGCCTCTTGCTTACCGTCATTTCATTCCAATCTTTCCTAATACCTGTTGTATCACTTCCTTGCTCAACACTTTCAGTGGCTCCCCATTGCTTACCAATAAGTACAAGCTCTCAAAGTCCTCGCAGTCCAGGCCCAACTTATCTTGTTTTGCTCTTTCTACAGTTTCCCTGCAGACACCCTTCTGTACCTCTTACCATTGCCCCAAACCACCCTGTGCATTGTGAGGCTGTCCTGTAGAATGAAATGCACCCCTCCTCCTCTGCCTGTCAAAGCACCCTCATCCCTCAAGGCCCTGATGAAACATTTTCTCTCCAGACTTCACATTTCCCAGTTAACTGCCCGCCTTCATGCTCTTAATAGACAGTGAGCACCTTGCGGGCAGCTTCTAATCACCCCGTGGTGAGGTGGCACTGAATTGGCTTAAAAGCCCATTCCTTAGATCAAAAACCTGCCATGTTTCCTTATTGTCAACCACTGCAGAAGCCTGTTCCTGTGGCTTCCCAGATTTCATCTTAGGTATCTAACCTACTCCCTCACTGTTTCCCCAAATATGTCCCATGTTCAATTTCAACTCTATGCTAGAAGTGTGAAAGATATAAAAATGAATAAAATACATCTTCCCTGCCTTCCTTTCCCTTACTACCAGGGGAGATAAGTTATACGTACTAGTAACTAATGTAATGCTAGTTAAAAATACTGCAATATCTTTTGCTCATGGGTTATCCTGCCTATCCTTTAAGATTGGGATCCTAATTTTGTTCAGATTGGTAAAACTGCTCAGTTTTAAATGCTTCCCAGGCTCCCTTGCAGCTAGGATGGCATGTGACAAAATTCTGCCCAGTAAGATGTACATGGAAGCCTGTGGGTGGGGCTACAGAGAAAACTTACTAAAGAGGTCCAACCCAGGTGGCACATGTCCTTCTGTCTTCTGTCCTCTGTCGTATCATCCTTCTTCAGTGTAGAATGCAGAGCCATTGCCAGGAGGTATAGCAGCCAGTGTTTGAGAATAAGAATGATAACCTTATTCTCTGATGGCAGAGCAGAAAGCTAGACGGGCTCTGAGTCCCCAGTGGCCTCGAGAAACCATCACACAACCAGGAACTGCCTTTTCCACAGGAACCTCTAGCTTCTGACTATGTGATGAAACCATTTCTATGACATGCAGTACTGACTGGTATGGTGAGATTTGTAGAATTTATTCAACTTGAGAAATCCCAACAGTGAAAAATGGCCCCAGAATGAAATCACACTGTATCAAGCCTTAATATATAATAAGTTTATGCTTATGAGGGGTTGTGTGACATGTGGAACAGGTCTGTAGCCCAGGTCAGTTGGTGTGCCACTCCTATTTTCTGAGAAAGGGAACCTCACATGGGAAAAACTGTGGAAGAAGATGAATGACTTAATGGGCTGTAGAAGATAGATGCTGGAATGTCAGTCAAGGATTACTTCTGTGCTGACAGGTGATGAGGACCAAGATATGTTTTACCCAATTAAGATAAAAGATGCTCAAATTAGGTGGAGGGAAAACCCAGGTGTTAAGATTCAGAGATTAGAACGGATGTCAGTCTGTGCTGTCAGAAAATCTGTATCATCCTGACAGTTTCCTATAAACCACAGTTTCCCAGAGTGGGTTCCCCAGTGGCACACTGGAGGTGGGTGAGGTGGGTGGCCCACAGCTTTAAGTAACATCGATCTCTTGCTGAGAAAGTTGTTCTCTTTCTAATTCTTCTTTTTCACATTGTCTGTTCCTTGAGTAGTTGATATGTGTGTTTTGTATACATTTCAAAAGAGCGTGCTCCAGTTTCCCCTCTTTTGAGACAACCATTCTTACCAGTTTCTTGTGTGTTTTTCAAGATACATTTTATCATTTACAAACACATACATTCATATAGCCTCTATAAAAAAAATGGAATCATGCCATAAACAACTGCTGTGTACCTTGCTTATTTCTCTTTACGTGGTCCCCTTACCTGATTCCATTCACTTCCTATTATAAGAATTGTTGCAGTAAATATCTGTACCTATTTCATTTTACATATAATTAATTCATGCATTCAACAAATATTTACTGAGCACCTACTATACGCTAGGCCTGCTCTAGGCACAGCGTAGATCTGTGAACATAATAGACCTTGCATCAAGGAGCTGCCGTAGGATAAATCCCTAGAAACTGGTCACACTATCCTTCAATCCTTCTAATGAAGTCAAGAAGGAAGACTCATTTTGGTGAGAATGTCTCACTTTAGTTCCAAATATCTTTAACACCTCTCTCTAACTCTTGCTAATCTTTCCAATAGAGAGTGTTGGTCTCAGGATTAGAGCCTTTGTTGGCCAAAGAGTCTAACTAGAGTTTAATAATGATGTTTGGTTTTTACTGGGTTTATTTTTACATAGCAGATGATACTGATTTTTCCCATCTAGGTCAAAGTATGAAGATTCCTTTCAAAATAAGTTAACAAAAAAAAGGTGAGTCAATTTAAAGAATGTTAAATAAATAACAACATAGATGGAATTCAGAGGTGGAAAAAACCCATGAAAGTGATATGCAAATGACTGAGGTTAGGAAATCACTTATGTAAACAAAGCCAGGAGAAAAAGGGAGGCTCTTGATACCCATAATTGATGTTTATTTTTGTATCCTGGATGTCTTTAGTGTTGAAATGGTCCTGCCTCCTCCATTTTTCTTCCTAGGCAGCCTATTTGTTTATCATTTATTATTTGCTTGGTAATTCTAATGCTTAGATTTCACTGAATTTTCGGTCATTACATTTCTTTTTAATGAACTGTTATCAATTAGCATTCTTTCAGACAATCTTTTTCTCTTGAATTCCCCAGACACCCCAGCCTCTTTGTCATTGCTGGCTCTGGAGATATTCGGAGACTCCTCTGCCAGGGGCATTCATGCAGCATCCTTAGTCAGATTTTCATAATCTGACTGGGGCTTGCTCAATAATTCCTTTTAAAATATAATATGATGTAACGACTAAACCCAAATAGGCCTTTGAGGAGATTTTAAAGCTAGAACCTTCTCAACAATCCCACAATCACCAACGGGCTTGTAATCACCCACAGTTTGTTAGCTACAGACACAAACAATTAGCTTAGTGGTTGCAAATGTAAACGAGTGCCTTTCATTCATGTGCTCTTTATGCCAAGTAGATGGTAGTAATTTGGTAGCAGTGCTTGTCAGCTATGGTCAGAGTATGGGTGGTGCCTCAAGTCCCTGGGGCAGAGAACCTTTGTGGTGGGACATGAGAGGAGTCAGGCAGGGTCCAGTGGAGGGGTCATGTTGTGGGTGAAGGAAAGCAGAGCTGTATGCACCGAAGGAGCATCTGGGAGTTTGGAGGTTGAGGAACCACAAAAAGTAAGGTCATAAATTAGCAGTTATGTCTTCAAGCTCTGAAATCTGGTGGACGTTAACTGTGGATGATTAATTGCTGAGGACCTACCATGTACCAGGTGCTGATTGAAGCATTTTAGAAGCACCAACTCAGTGGTTCTCAAACTTTTTGGCCCACTCTTAAAGTTTTTTGAGGATCCCAAAAAACTTTAGTTTCTGTGGATTATATCTGATGATGTGATGTTTAACAACTGGTTGTCAGGAGGGAAAATCCTGGTTTGTAGCATTTGCCTATTCCTGTGGTGTAAATACTTCTACCATGGCCAATTTCAAGATTCTAACCAGACGCAATAGAATGTGCATGAGGAACTCTCCCAAGCCCGTGCAAGCTGACTCCAGCACACTGCTGGAATATTTATCGATATTTAAGGTATAAGAAGTTAAAACTCAGAAAATTCAAAAATATGCATTTATTAAAAATGCTAATAACACACTTATTATGTTAGTATAAATAACATTTTTTGTGACAATAACTATTTTCCAAAAAAAAATATTTAGTGAAAAAAACTGACTTTAAAAAATATATGTAGTTGCAATTCCCTTTGATATCTAGCTTAATTAAAGACAGCTAAATTCATACATCTGTATCCAATCTGTTGTGATGTCACACATCATATGGTCTCTGGAAAGCACAGAGAGCAATAAAAGTAAATAATGTCTTACTATGAAAGTAGTTTTAACCTCTCGGACCCCTAGAAAGAATCCTGGGGACTTTCAGGGTTCCCTGGACCATACTTTGAGGATTGCTGTACTAATGCATTTAACTTTTCCAAACAGCCCAATGAGGCAGGTTTCTAATTATTGTGATTTTACAGATGGGGAAACTGAGGCACAGAGGAGTTACGTAACTTACCCAAGGGCACTTAGCTAGGGAGTGGCAGTTGGATTTAAAGAAAGTCAGTTTATAGAGGTGGGATTGAGTTGGTGACTGTCATTAGACGTGTGATCTTGGGGAAAATCAGCCTCCCTGAGCTTGAGTATTGTCATTTGATTCATCCATTGTCATCTCCTAAACTGAGTTAGACTTGACTTCCTACCTGATAAGTTCCTCCTCTTCTGTGCATCTTTAGCATTCTCTCTTTTTTCTGCCCACATAGCACTATATCCCACATTATTTTGTGGCATTCTTTAGTTGTCCCCATTGGATCGTATGCTCCACGAGAGCAGTCACCACATCAACTTTGATTCAGTTTTCTCGTCAGGGTCTGGAACAGGTGCTGGGAAATCTTTGTTGAAGAAAGAAATGAATAAATAAATGCAGGGGCATTTCTCATGAAGGCAGGATGTATTCCATTCTACCCAGAATTCTCTGTGGCCCCAGGAAGGGAGAGGAATGGTGATTTGGGAGGGGAAGGGGGTTATAGTGTACTTGTGTACACTTGCCCAAGCCTGTCGTGTCACTGTAATCACAGGACTGATCATAAGCTAAGAAAAGCCTCCTCTTAAATTCTCTCAAACAATTCGATTATCCCCTTTTTGCATGGAGTCACTTCTAAATCTTCACACCACAGATACTCAGTTTAACAGTCCTTCCAGATATTCTTTTTCCTTTTCAAAAATTCTACATCTCCCCTGTGCTGCTGTGGGGTGGGGTGGGGAGTTCTCTGCCTTCTTTCTTCATATTTTGGGTTTTGTATGTTAGCACCTCTCCTACTCTTTTCTAGAAGTTAAACCTGTTGGGTTCATCAACTATAGAAAGGATCAGGGATGCAAGAATGAAGCTCTGGTTCCAGTGCCCCCAAACCGCTTGGTGCCTAATTAATGTCTGTACTTCCGGAGGTTGGGGACTCTAGGGAGATGCAGTCTGCCAGGTGGGAACAGTTAGATGGAGGCTATCTCTCTGGGCTGGAGCCTCTCCACTTCCTCTTTCGCTATCTATACGGTCCTTTCCAGCAGTGACCTTCTAGGATTCTCAGAAGTCGTTGAGAAGTGTAATTGTGGGGGAGGGAGGAAGGCAACACAGAGACAGTCAGCCAGGATTCTGCTTGGAAGGTCATGAGGCTGAGCTCCGACACCAGAAACCTTTAAGAAGAAGCAAAAAGGAACTGAGAAAACAGCCAGGAGTCTGCTCAGCCTGGAGTTCCTGGAATTCTGCTTTGTGAGTGTGCTCCAGCAGCAGCCAAGGACCCTCTGACTAACAGGAGATGAGAATGGGAAGCGAGAGGTGGGGTGGAGAGGCAGTTTGGCCTGACAGCTCCCCCAAGCACTGCCAGCCCCACAGACTGGCTCCAGGTTTCCTCCCCAGGCGGGGCCCAACTGGGTCTCTCCAGAACTTCATCCATAAGGATGGGCAGCCAGCTGCCTTCCTGCTGTGCAAGAGGCAAGACAAATCTATAAGTTAGGTTCCATAAGTTAGGTTCTCTTCCCACCCAAGATCAAGCTCTTCGCCCACCTGATCTGGGGTAGGCAACCAAACTGAGGCTGTTATCTCTAGGCTATCTTTAAAACATGACCCTTACCCAGGAAGGAACAACTGACTCTCCCCTAGTCCCCCCTTACCCCCCGCAAAGGTCTTTTTTTTAATGATTTCAGTAGTTGTCATCTTGAAAAGTACTGTGAACTTGGCCTGGGCCACAGGACTGATGGATTTCAGTAAGGGCGTGGAGGAGGAGGGAGCAAGAGCAGCAGTGGGGCCAGGGTGGATGGGATTCAGCTGAGATCAGAGCCATGCCCAAGGTTGCAGGATCCCTTTTCCTCCATCCACCCAACGTAAGTGCAGGTGAAATCTTGCTAAAATAAGAATCAGGGGTAGCCTTGGTGTACTCTCGCTTCTTGTACCATATCATAATGGTTGTTCACATATCAGTCTCCCCCTCTAATTTGTGAGAACAGAGGGCTGGGTTGTACTCACCTCCATATCTCAGTGTCCTGCAATGGACCTGGCACATGGGAAAGTCTCAATAGGTATTACATTGAATGAATGAGTGAATGAATGAAGGAATGAAACCACAAACATGAAGACTGCAGTCAAGGGAGGGATGTTGTTGAGATGAGGTAGTACAATCAAGAGGAGCTAAAAGCAAAGGCAGATTGGGGAGGGGGCATGAGTCCATGTGTCCTGCTGCTACTTACTGTGTTTCAGGGGCTCAGAGAAGCTTCTTCCTCCTTCTCCTCGTTCCATCCCCACCCCCTGCTCCCACCCCAGCTGCTCTAGTCTCTAAATGCTCAGATAAGGTGGTTAATCCATCCATTCAACAAATACTTATTGAGTGCCTGCCTTGACAAGCCCTAGGTTATGTTCTGCATGATTGGGAATGAGACCTACATATTGCCTGCCTCAGGGAGCACCCAGTCTAGTGTCAGTACATAAATAATTACAATAAGCTGTGACAAGCGCTGTGATCTGGTAGTCTCATAGAGCTAGGGTGGCTGTATAATTTATTATCCTAAATAGGACACTTTTGAGAGTAAGAGTTTCACAGGAAGCCAATTCTGTCTGAGTTGGAGATTCGGGTGCAGAAAGTTCATGAGGAGTGTTTTGGGGGACTAACACCTGTGGAAAGAAAGAGTCAGAAGCCAGACTGGGCAGAGAGAGAAGCTGAGGTGTGACACAGACTCACTGAAGGCCTCGTCACCAGTTGGGGCAAGGGCGCCTGGCTTTTATACTATCATGTTGATCAGTCACTGGATACTGGCTGTCTCTGGAAGGAGGTGTGACCTTGGGTGAGGCTGTTTTCTTCAATTCCTAAAGAAGGCTGACAGCTGAAGGCATCTTCTGGCAGCATTCCTGACAGCTGGGGATTTGGGTTGTGCCTCATAGCATCTGCCACCCAGGCACTGATGACAACTATGTGCAGACAATAGGCGTAAATCAGGCTGCCTCAGGTGCCCACAGCAAGAGCATCTGCTGGGTCTTTCGGCTGGAATCCTGTGTCAATGCAGGGTGGCATGAAGCTCTGGGCAAAAGGAACGAGCTCAGGGCTTGCTCAGTCTATAATCTCTTTATCGCTAGCTCTCCTCCATACCCTCACCTGTTTCTTTTGCTTTTTGGGACCATTTCTGGTTTTTGCACGCGTTACATCATTCACTTCTCATTTGTCCTGTCATTTAATTATTCTTACACCCACATCCAAACTCTCAGGGAGTCTTTTCACTGTTATGTCTAAGACAGAGCCCCCAACGGTTCACTTTCTCCATTTGTACCACCTTCAATACCACCTCTCTCCTAATCGCTAACGTTGATTTGGATGTGAATCAAGGTGGCCAACAGCCTGAAACTGCTAAAAAAAACTGATGACAATGTGAATAAGGAAAAAAAAAAAGAAAAGAGAATACCAAAGGAACCCCCAAAATCTTCATGGATACAAAAAACATATTTGATCTGAAAAAATCAACACATGACCTGAAAGTTGAGGCAGGAGAGCTAAGTGGTTAGTGGCGTGGCTCCTGAGGCTAGAATGCCTGGGTTGGTTTTCTCTAATCTCAGTTTTCTTGTCTGTAAAACAGGAGTGATGATGACAGAACTATTGTTCAGGGCTGTTAGGAGAAGAAACGAGTCACGTGGGTAAGACGTTTAGAACAGAGCTAGGGGCGAAGTGCTTTGCCAGGGTTAGCTAGTGGTATTACCTCTGAGCTGCTATCTTGGTCCACATTCAGCATGGCAGATGTGGCTGTTGGTGCCCCTTCTGGTCCCCATCTTCCTTCTGTTTCTGTCTCCAACGCTCTCTACCCAACCCCCACATGGAATCATGTATCCATTCAACAAATATTTCTTGAGTGTCTACCCATGTACCAGGCACAGAACTCTTGTTTTATTCTTCTACATCCCACAAGTCCGTGAGCTAGTTGGCAGGTTGCCCTGGACTTGCTTTTGCTGAAGATGGGATGCTCTGTGTCTTTCCGTTTCTTATTGATGCTCAGGGTCACCCAGATGAAAAGCCAGTATTTGTGGGGCCCAGTCTGTCTTCCCTTTCAGACCTTCAGCTGCTGGCTGAGAGTGAGCATGATGGATGACCCTCTGGACCCTTCCTCTTGGACCTAAGATAGTAGAGGAGGCCCCATGCAGCACAGAACCCTGCTCTCTCACGTGGCTGCATTGTCCATGTAGTTCCAACCTTGGCCGTGGCCTTGTGTACTCTTGGCCTGTGTCTCCTCCTCTTGGATGTCCTTCCCAATCTCAGCAAGGCTCTGAAAGGGATGAGGGAGGAGTAAACCAGAGAGCAGGTGGAAGAAAGGAGTGAGGCAAAGTGAGGCAAGAGAGAGGTTGAAAGGGAAGAAGGGTGAGAGGATGTTGATGATGAAATAATGCATCGATGCCTTGATCCACATAATAATCCTATGAGGTCAGCACCATTATAATCCTCATTTCACATGCAGACTCTGAGGCAAAGATGGTTTAAGAAACTTGCCCAAAGATAGTGGCTTGTGAGTGGCAGAGCTAGAATTTGAACTCAAAGATGCCCTGGAAGGTGAAGGGTGCAGAAGTCCCAGGGGGCTGTGAGATGGCTGAGCATGTGGGCGTAGCTTGGCATTGGTCATTTCCTATCTCTGGGAAGAGATAGGAGGCAAGGCATTTAGTCTCACTTTCCTCCATGGCAAAATAGGAGTCGTGACAATGAAGTTATGCAGGGACATAGCCCTTCACGGGACAAGGGAGACAATGGATGGATGCTGTAGTAATTATAGCCCTTGGTCACCAGCCCTACTGTGCTGTCGGCGGAGGGGTCTTTACGGTTGACAAAACCCTGTCTGCTCCCATCTCAGTCTGACTTGGATCCTCTTAGCAGGTGGGCAGGCACTACAGAACCTCCTTCTCTGTTTCACAGATGAAGCCTAGGAGGTCAGAGCTGACAAGGCCTGTGGATGGTCTGCGTGGGCGTCAGGAAGAGCGGTTCCCCTCTGGGTCCTGGAGCCCAGTGCGGCTTGCCTGCCCACCCCTCCTCCCTCAGCCATTGAGCCCATCAGCTCAGCTGGGATCTGTTGGCCCATATCTGGTCCCCATGTCCCTTTCCAGGAGCAGCCTGACCTTGTCTACTTAGAGAAAAACAGGAAGCTGGGCTCTGCCAGGAATCAGAACACACCCTTCCTCGGCTCTGGGCTGTGAGGACACTGCGATGGTGGGGGGCTCTGGAGGCAGGACAGGGGACCAGGGTATGGGGTAGGGGCTCTGTGGGCCAAGCCAGGGTGGCCTGGGCCTCACCGCTTCGCCAAAGGGCTTGGCTCACTAGGCTGAGTCTACTCTGGCCTGGCCTTGCTTAGCCTCCAGGGGACAAGAGGACTCAAGGAGGTCTCCCATGTGGGGACAGAATTCCACGGTACCAGGGCCACATAAGACTTTGCCCTTCATGGATTCCTTCCTCCATAAAGAAAATATTTAAAAGTATATTATACAACTGCATTAGGATAAAGATAAATATACATGATTATATGTTCATTATTATTTTATTCAATTTATCTTCTGATCTTAAAAGAAATTAAAATGAAGACATTCTCATTGGCCCCTAAAAAGTATCGTGGGCCCCGTGCTTGAAAGATAAGCCAGCCTCATGGGGGAAGCTCCTAACACTTTTCTGTGCAGCAGAAACTGTTCTCTCCCTTCCCCGCATGGCCACACAGCAGGGAGTAGCACTCAGCTCAGATGTGAGAGGGGAAGGCCTGGCTTGGCCTAGAAATAGAACCTCACTGAGCCTCAGTTTCGTCTTCTGTGGAATGGGAGAATGAAAACATCTGCATCCGATGCTCTCATGAGATGATCCTGTGAAAAGTGCCAGGCCCAGGGCCTGCCCCGAAGGGTGTCTACTGTTTTCGCAGCATAAGTGAGCCTCAGGGCCCGAGGTAGACCACAGCAGCTGCAAGGCGTCTAGTGCAGGGTGTGGGGACATCCCCAGGGTTCCTGCATCTTCAGCTTTTCCCTCTTCTCCCGGCTGTCCTTCTCAGATCTCTGCTTCCGAGTCAGACCCCAGACAACAATGAACTAGAGAATCTTGCGAATCCAGCTCATAACCACTTTCACCCCATCACCTCATCAGTCCTCACAACAGCCCCATGAAGGGTATCTTACGTGATTACTCACCCTGTTTATTCGGAGAGGATATCAACCATCGGAAAGGCTAGGGTGCATTGTCCAAGGTCACACGGCTCACAGACACGGTGCTGGGACAAAGATTTAGATCTGACACCCCCATATGTTCGTGTCAACAACCTTTGTCTCTCTGTGTATCACGGGGACGGGGCTCTTGTGACAATGTAGGCTGCAAGGATTGGAGTGACGGTGGAAGGGCTCAGGACCATGCTGGGGTATGCTGACAGGGGGCTCACAAGGGCAGCAGGTCTGTAGCTGTCTCCCACAGGGTTCCCCGAAGAGAAGAGCTGGACTTTGTGCCCTGCTCTGGGCCTGGGCCAGGACCCACTCAGCCTTTCCTTGGCTGGGGCTCCAGGTGGACCCCGCCCCCTTCCTGTGCTCCTGCGCCTCTTCACTGGCTGTTTCCTTCCTGGCAGCATAGGCTAGACACCTACTAGGTGCAGAACCCGGGGAAGGAAATGGCTTAAGGAAACAGCCACTACGTTACATCAGAGTTTAGAATCTTCTTTAATTTTAACTTTTTTATTGGGAAACAATTTACTATCTTCAAATATACATCATCTCACAAATAGAAATAGAGTGAAAAGCTGCTATTCATGTTAGGTTTCAGTGAAGAATACTGAGGCCCCAGATGAAGAAGTTCTAGCCCACAGATAATACTGTTTAAGTGCAAAAAGTGACTCCTGTGTAGTGTCCAGAGGACTTCTTTCAAAGACCTCGGAGAAGAGGTTGAATTTCCAGCTGGCAGGGATAGAGTTTGGATTATGGTTTTCATTTCTGTGATGTTTCTGGTTAAAACCTCAGCTCTTCCGACTGAGTTAGGCCACTTTGGTCTTGTGATTTTGGTATTTCCTAAGAATCTGAACTGGGGCTAGGTAACAAATGTGTTCCTCAGCTCTGTACCCATGGACTCTGTGGGCTGGTGGGTTGAGATGACACTGGTCTAGCTCCTTCTTTGCCAGAGGAGGTTGTGGTTAGGAGTGAGGAGGACAGGTCACCTATCTGGTAGGTACTGAGACTGACAGTGAATCTGTCCTCTGGGAGGTGGTCTCGTAATGACCCAAAGCTGATCCTGTCACCTGCTCCCCTTGAAACCCTCAGGGGAATTCTCTGGCTCTCCCAGTAGAGGGGGAGCCTGGGCAGACAGCTCAGGCCCCTCTCCAGCCCAGCTTACCCCTTACCCCAGGGAACCAGGCTGGCTCCTTCTCCAGGTCTCACTTCCTCACTGCCCACCTCTCTGGTTGAAGCATATCCTGCCATTACTCCCCATTCCAGCCTTCTGTTGGCCTCCTTCATGGACTTCAGCGTCTGGAAATGACATATTTATGTGTACAAGTGTTTGGAGTTTTTGAATAGAGTCCATTTGCTTCATTGTGTGGCAAGCTCCCTGAGGGTAGGACCTTGTCCTGTCCTGCTCACCACTCTACACCCAGAACTCAGCTCACTGCCCGGCCCACAAGAAGCACCCAGGAAATATCTGTTGAAGCTATTACTGGATTTAAGCATAAACTATTAATCCATAATAATGACTTCAACAAATATTTACTAGAAGATTGGCTCACAGACCAGGAGTCCTGTTCCATCTCAACAAGTCTCAGGTTTGTCGCCTTCAAAGTGCGGACAATAAAGGCACCTAGATCGTGAGGCAGCTGTGGGGAAAATGAGGCCAAAGCACAGAAAGCACTTGGCAGAACACCTGGCATGCCTGGCAGGGCAGAGCACACACCCGATAAACGCGAGCTGCTGTGATGAGGGTTCCCTCTGGTGACAAGGGTGGGTGGGAATGAGAGCCGAGAACCCATTGCACAGGGTCTCACAGCTTTGTCTACACAAATGGTGGACATTCATCATGACAACCACAGCTGTGCCCCCCCACCATTGTTGGAATCCCATGGTTTAGAATGGTTTTACATGGCTCTGAAACTTGGCTGTATGATGGAATCAAGGGGGAGTTTTTTAAAAATCTCACTGCCTGAATTCAGCACCAGAGATCCTGATGTTACTGATCTGGGGTGTGGCCTGGACAGCAGGACTGTTAAATGACCCCAGGTAATTCTACCGTGTGCAGCCAAGGATGAGAACTGTTGCCTTGTTCCAGGTGTGACTTCAGGGGCCTCCCAACTTCTCACTACTTTCTTCCCAACTGCCTGAAATTCATTTGACACAGCACAAAGACTTTTCATGGCACAACACAAATGCAAAGGACGAATTCAGTAGAGAAATGGCTGGATCTCTTCTACACACTCCATCAGTCACCTGTCAGATACTTTCCTGCCTTCCTAGCAGGAAGGGGATTAGAGCAGAGGGGCCGGGCCGTGGTAACAGGAAGGGAAAGGGAGATAGGAATTGGGATCTGGAGACTGACGTCCTAACCTCAGCTTTGCCACTGTGTTAACATGGACAAATCACCTCTCTCCCCGACCCTGGGTCTCAGTTCCCTCTCCATGAAATGACACTCCTTTGACAGCCAGCATCCTACAGCTAGGGCCAATTCCACAATCCCTCAGGACCAGCCTGCCTGCAATCCTAAAGCCTGCACATCCGTGTAGCTCCCCTAGACTCTAGCTTGCCCTTCTTTCTGAAGTTTATTTGTTTAACACAATCAAGCTATTGTAAAGCATAATTCCCAGAAGATATCACTGTGCTCTTGAGGTTATGAAGCAACTCGAAGTAAACTTATGAGATGTTGACAAGTAGAGGTCGTGGGGGATCGTCTTTTTATTGCATAGACGAGAATCTTCTATAGTCAACTGGAGGCTTATCTGCAATTAAATGTTGCCTAAGAGTGAAAATGTTTTCCTCTTTTGAGCAAGTCAGTGTGGAGCCACTGTAATAATCTTTTTATACAAGTTATTTAAAGGGAACCCTGTTCTTGTTCTTATGGTCACCAATTAACTGACAAGATTTTATAGTTCTTGGAAAAAAAAAAGAGAGAGAAATGGAAATTCCAAGAAAGAGGCAAGGATCATATAAAGCACTTTTAAGGAGATCATATAAAGCACTTTTTATGAGTAGAGTTGAGGTAGGGAAATGTCTTGGAACCAGCCTGAAGGGTGCACCCAGGAAGGTGTCCCTGGGCAGCCACTGTTGGTTTGCAGATTTTTTTTCGAGGTCAAGGCTGAGGGCCTCCCAGCTACAGAGCCCACTCAGGCCATGACACTTGCACGAATCACAGACATCTAGCGCCAGCCCATTCAGGCTCAAGCCCAACTTATTTGAATGTTAGAACTTGCACATTTGAGGTCAAGCTCTGTTGGACACAGAGAGGAAGGGTATTCGGGAAAGGACAGACTTTTTCCAGAAATTCTCTGGCACCCAGCCCCCTCCCCTCAATTTAGAGTTGGGAGCGTATCCAAAGTAAGGCAACCTCACAGAGACTGCTCAGATACCCTAAAAAAGCTTTCTAGATAAAATCCACTCAATCACCTCAAAATACATATAGGCCGAGTCTCTCTGTGCCTAGTTCTGGGTTAGATGTGCAAATCAGAGTCGGGAGGTAAGTAAATTTGTCATCATCCCTTTGCTCTGCCTGCGAGGAAATTGAATGATTCTGTGTTCCAGGCACTGTGAATTCAGACTGGGGGCTCAGAGGTGAGGAAGACCTGACCCTACTGTGGAAGGGTTCACAGTCCACAGGGGAGACATCTCTTGACTATCCTGCTGCCCTGGGGCCGGACCCCACCTGGACAGACCCTGGTTCTTGGTTCCACTCACAGTGATTCTTAAGCTTCCCCTACACTATTATGTCCTCCCATATCCCTCTGGCTGCCTGATGGACTATCTCATCAACCCAGCCTCCAGATAATAATTTATCTTGATTATTGAGTTTTTTTGGCACCTCCTGAAATTTTGCTCTTGAGGCAAATGCATAACTCATCTAACCCTAATTGAGGCCTGGACAGACCTTTGACTGATGGCCACACATATACAAGTAGCTACAGGCTAGAGGGGTGAGTGCTTGGAACAACGCCCCATGGGAGTTTTGAGTAATTCTGGGGGCAGTGTTTCCCGAAGAATGCTCTGTGAAGCATCAATTCTATGACGTGTGCCTCCAAAAGTAAAAGATTTTGTGGACAAAGATGTTTGGGAAACGGTGCATACTCTAGCCTGTCCCTTAGACAGGCACAATGGACTTGAACACACTGAAACCTCTGAGACTCCTATATGAAGAAACATCATTTTTTTAGCCCATCCTCTGTGGCTGCATAGCTGGGTCAGCTCGGGCAAGTTTATTAATGTTTCTTAAAGTAAAATGAGGGACCGTCATCTCAGAATCTCTTGGGAGTGCTTGTCCGAAATACAGACTGCCCAGCCCTGCTGCAGACTTTCTGAGCCAGAGCCTTTGGAGCCAGGACCCAGGACTCTGCTTCGAATGAGCTTGTAGTTGATTGTGATGCATGCTCAAGCTGAGAACCCAGAACAAATCTCCCCAGGCCTTGGCCTTATCTCAGAATGTTGTAAAGATCAAGACATGAGTTTCACCAAAATACTAGTGATAAATACCTTTGTGATAAAAACACAAACTAAGAATAGTAAAGAACTTCCTCAACTTGATAAAGGGCATCTTACCCACAGTTAGCATATTTAATGATGACAAACTGAAAGGGTTCCCTTTAAAATCAAAAACGAAACAAGGATGTCCACTCTTGCTACTTCTATTCAATATACACTGAGCGAAGAGTAGAATGATAGTGGCCGGGGGCTAGGAGAGGGGGAAATGTGGAGTTGTTCAATGGCTATAAAGTTTTAGTTATGCAAGATGAAAAGTTAGAGATCTGCTGTACAACATAGTGACCATAGTTAACAATCCTGTGTTGTGCACTGAAAATTTTATTAAGAGGCTAGATCTCATGTTAACTGTTCTTGCCACCAGAAAGAAAACAAAAGAACACAAGAAAGCTTTTGTGGAGGTGATGGTATGTTTATTACCTTTATTGTGGTGATGGTTTTGCAGGTGTATGCATATGTCCAAATTAATCAAGTTGTATACATTAAATATCTGCAGTTTTGTGTACAGCCATACCGTCCTGAATGTGCCCTAGCTCGGCTGACCTCAGAAGCTAAGCAGAGTTGGGCCTAGGAATACCAGGTGTTGTGGATATAAACAAACAAACAAACAAACAAACAACTAAATATCTGCAAGTTTTGTATATCAATTATACCAATAAAGCTGTTAAAACAAACAAACAAACCAAGCACCATTGAATTGGAGATTCTAGCCAGAGCAATTAGAGAAAGAATTGAATAAAAGGCATCCAGATTGGAAAGGAAGGAGTAAAAGTGTCTACATTCCCAGATGACATGATCTTTTAAATAGAAAATCTTAAGGAATCCATTAAAAAACTATTAGAACTAATAAGCAAGTACAGCAAGTTTGCAGATTAAAAAAAATCAGTTGTAGTTCTCTATACTTGCAACGAACAACCTGAAAATAGAGTGATTCCACTTATAATAACATTCAAAAGAATAAAATACTTAGGAATAAATTTAACAAAAGAAGTATAAACTTTATATTCTTGACAACTTTATGCTTTTGAAAACTATTTCCAGAAATTGATAAACTGATTCTAACATATAAAAATTTAAGAGATCCAGGATAGTCAAAAATATTTTGAAAAAAGAACAAATGTGGAGGATTCACACCCCAAATTTTGAAACATAATACAAAGCTATAGTAATCAGGTAACCAAGACTGTGGCACTGGGATAAGGACAGACATAAGATCGATGGAATAAAATCAAGAGTCTGGAAATAAACCCTCACATTTATGGTCAATTGATTTCTGGCATAGATGTCAAAACAATTCAATGGGGAAAGAATTTCAACAAATGGTGCTGGGACAATTTGATATCTACATACAAAGGAATGAAGTTGGATTCTGACCTCATACTATATACAAAAATTAATTCAAATTGGATCAAAGACCTAAATGTAAGAACTAAAACTGTAAAAGTTTTAGAAGAAAACATATAGGAGTAAATCTTCATGACCTTGAGTTAAGCAATTATTTCTTAAATATGATGCCAAGAAAACAAAAGCAACAAAAGAAAAAAATAGATAAATTAGGCTTCTTCATAATGAAATCTTTTGTCTTAAAGAACATTATCAGAAATTGAAAAATCCATAGAATGAGAGAAAATATTTGCAAGTCGTGTATCTGATAGAGGCCTAATGCCCAGAATATAGAAAGAACCCTTATAATTCAATAATAAAAAGACATAACTCAATAAAAAATAGGAAAACATAGGTAGTACTAGACTCAGTGAGGGAATCATTTCATAAATTATATAAATGTCTAACCACTATGCTGTACACTTGAACTAATATAAAATGATATTGTATGTCAACCCTAATTAAAAAATAAAGATTAAAAATTAAAGAATAAATATAGGCAAAGAATCTGAATAGACATTTTCTCCTAAAAGAGATACCAATAAACACATGAAAAGATGCTCAGCATCATTAGTTAGGAGAGAAATGCAAATCAAAGCCTTAATAGCATTTTTCATACACTAGGATAGCTATAATAAAAATAGCAACAATGCTAACCACCACCACCACCACCACAATGAGAATGTGGAGAAATACACTGCTGGTAGGAGCATAAATGATGCAGCTGTTTTGGAAAACAGTGAAAAACTCATCTGACCCTAACTGAGGCCCTGATAGACCTCTGGCTGATGGCAACACACACACACACACACACACAAGCAGCCACAGGCCAGAGGGGCGAGTTCCTCAAAAGGTTAAACACAGAATTCCCATGTGATCCAGCAATTCCACTCCTAAGTACGAACCCAAGAGAATTAAAAACGTACATAGACAAAAAATTGTACAGGAATATTCATCCCAGTAATATTCATAAATATTCATATTCCCAAAGTGGAAACAACTAAAAATGTCCTTCCACAGATGAATAAATAAAATGTGGTATATCCAAACAATGGAGTATTATTCAGCAACGAAAAGGAATAAAATACTAATTCATGCTACAACATAGATGAATCTTATGAGTTAAGTGAAAAGAGCCAGACACAAAAGGCCACATATCATATGTTTCTATTTATGTAGAATGTCTAGAACAAGTCAGTCTATAGTGACAGAAAGTAGATTAGTGGTTACTTGAGGCTGGGGGTAGAGTGGAGAAATGGGGAACAACTGCTAAAGGTTATGGGTTTTCTTTTTGAGGTGATAAAAATGTTCTAAAATTGATTGTGTTGATGGTTGCATAACTGTGAATATTAAAGACCATTGAATTGTACACTTCAGATGGGTGAATTGCATGGTATGCAAATTATATCTCAATCAAGCTGTCACAAAAAGAAAAGAAACCTAGAAGTGGAACTCACTGTACCCTCTGACGGATAAATTTCATCGGCCTTCACACAAACATAACGAAACCAAACATGAATCATTACCTACAGCCTCTCGCTTCCTCTCACTTCCTCAGTATGTTTTCTCTTGCCTTTGTCGACATAACAAAGAAACCCTAGCTGCAAACCCTAGGCTGGTACTCTGTTTTGATGCCTCTGAGCGCTTTTCAAGATCTCATTTACTTGAAGAAACATTTATTTAGAATCCATGTTCTGCAAAGCATTTTGAAAGAAAAAAACAAAAACAAAAAGAAATACAGCTATTACCCTTAATTGCTTGCAGTCTTGTGGGAGAGATAAGACCTATCACTTAGGATTCACTTACTAGATATAAAAGGAAAACCCAAAATACCAATGGCTTGAAAAGATAAACTTATTTCTCTCAGACCAAATAGAAACCTGGGGGAAGGTAGTCCAGGGTTGGAACTGTCATTCCTTGGGGGTCACTAAGAACCCAGGTCCTTTATGTTTTTCCATTTTATTCTAGCACCATGATTTCCCATCCTAAGGGTCAGTTCCTGGGTCTATATGGCTGCTGAAGTGCATTGAGAATAAATGGGAACTGAGGCGGAGGGGCAAAGAAATGACACAGTAGTTGGATGCGCATAGGGGTCGAAGGTAGAATTTGTGAAGATGGGAGACAGAGACCAGTGACAGGATCTGATTCAGAAGGAGACATTGATGATGGCAGAGAGGGTAGAACATCTTAAGAATCCAGTTACTGGGAAGATGAGAGGAGATGGCATGCTCCACAAGAACCATGTGGAGCAAATGGGCTTTGAGAGGAGCAGGGACATTCTTTTAATTGTCACCCTTAAGGGTTGCTTCTAGTTTCTTATTAAAGTGGTCTCCTTCCTTCCATTTTTCCTTCCTTCCTTCCTTCCTTCCTTCCTTCCTTCCTTCCTTCCTTCCTTCCTTCCTTCCTTCCTTCCTTCCTTCCTTCCTTCATCTTTATACAAGCATTTATTGAACACCTACTGCATGCCACGGCACCTTTCTAGGAGCTGAGGTTACATCAGGGAATAAAACAGACAAAAACACCTCTCCTCGTGGAATATACATTCTCCTGGGTGAAGAGAGTTAACTAATATAATAAATGAGTAAGTTTTATTGATGTTAGCAGGTGCTAAATACTACTATAAAGAAAACTAGAGTAGGAAAGGAGGGGTAGGGCACTTTGGTGGGAAGACAGGAAGGAAATAAGGGATTAAGGAAGGGGCTGTGGAGGAAGAGTGGTGAGGTGACTGGGTTGGAGATCTCCAGAGCATTGGAGTGAGAGTCAAGAGCTGGAGGGAAGGCTGATAGTGTCCAAGTATGGGATGCCTGAAATCAAGCTGTCAGAGGTGGGACAAGGTCTAGAATGTGCTACGGGAAATAGGTGGCCGAGTTGGTGTGGAGGAAAAGAACTTTGGAGGTGAGGAGGTCAAGAAACGGAGAGGCCAGATTATTGAAGGGTCATCTGTGGGGACAGCGAATCCACAAGGATGTTGAGTTCACCGTGGGGATTGAAGGAGACTGTGCCTGGAACCAGGGATGAGATTAATTAGGAGGATGGTCTGGGGAGAGGCAAGGAGGTTCAGCCAGTGTGAACTTCAAAGGATCTAGAGTTTTTGAGGGAAGGAAGACCAGAAATGATTTGGGAGGAGTGGCAGGGAGCAAAGAAAACACCTCCCCCCACCTCCTGGCTCTGAGATACTTGGAATAGAAAAGAAAAAATAGCTGCTTCTTGAGTGAGTGGGAGGCAATGCCTCAGAGGTTAGCTTCATCTCCGTTAAGACCAGGAGGTGTGAGGAAATTTCCAGAAGAGGTTGAGGATATGGTAGAGTGGGGAGTTCCAGACAGCCCAGGGGCAGGGTTTGGCGGGGTGAGGAGAGGGCGGGCAGCTTGGGACAAGTGTCTAAGTGATGACAGAGTGATTGCAACTTTGTTCAGTGAATTGGGGCTGGATGGAATGATCTCAATGGTCTGGCAGAAGAAGGGAAAATGATCCAGATTGCTGATGAAGATTTGTTTGTTTTGCCTTTTTTTTCCCAAAACATTTTATTGTGGAAAATTTCAAACACGTGGAAAATTTCAAACATGAGGAAAATTAGAATTGTACATGAACACTCATATATCTACCACCTAGATCCTATAGTTAACAATTTACTCTATTTGCTTAATCACATATCTACATATCTATCCCTCTGTCCGTCCGTCCGTCCATCCATCCATCCATCCATCCATCCATCCACTCACCCACCCATTCACCTATCCTTTTCCATCTTTTTATTTTTTTTGAACCATTTCAGAGAAAGTTACAGACATTAGTATATTTTACCCCTGAACATTTCAGGATATAATTAGAGTTCAATATTCATTTATTTATTTTTTTTTAGGTAAAATCTATAAATGAGAAATGCACAGACCTTAATTATACATTAGATGAACTTTGACAAATGCCTGTACCCGTATCATTCAAACCTTTATCAAGGCACAGTTACAATTATAACCCCAGAAAGTCCCCCAGACTCCTTCCCAGTCAGTCTGTTCTTCTCCCGACCCAGGCGACTACTATTCTGATTTTTCTCACCACAGATTAGTTTTGCCTATTCTAAGACTTTATATAAATTACGTTATAAATACTCTTTTGTGTCTAGCTTCTTTCTCTCAACATAGTGGGAGATTCATTCATAATGTTGCGTGCATTGGTAGTTAATTTCTTTTTTTATTGCTAATATTCCATTATTCTAAAAGAGCTATTTCTAGTTTTTAGCCATTATGAATAAAGCACCTTTGGACATTTTCATATGCCTCTTTTTGTGGACATTTGCTTTCATTCCTTTTAGATAAATACCAAGAAGTGGAATTGCTGATTCATAGGTAGCTTTAGCTTTAAAAAAACAAAAACTACTAAATCTTCATCCAAAGGGGTTTTACCATTTTATATTCTTACTAACAATGTGGGAGAGTTCTGATTGCTCCACATCCTTGCCAACATTTGATCCTGTCAGTCTTTAATTTTAGCTGTTCTGGTAGGTGTATGTTGGTGTCTCATTTTGGTTTTATTTTGTATTTTCCTGATGACTAATGATGTTAAGCACTCTTTAAATATGCTTCATGGCCATCTGTATATCTTCCTTTGTGACGTGTTTATTCAAACTTTTGTCGTTTTAAAAGTTGGGTTTTTTATCTTTTTATTATTAACTTCTTTATATATTTGATATAAATATATAAATATTTATATATTCTTTATATATTTGATGTACAATCCTTTGTCAGATGTGTTTTGCAAATTTTATTTTCCCAGTTTGAGGTCTGCAGTAATTTTCTTAATGGTGTATTTTGATGAGCAGAATTTTCAATTTGGGTGAAGACCAATTTATCAATTTTGAATAGTTATTGCTTTCTGTGACCTATTTTAAGATACTGTTGCCTACCCTCCAGTCCCAAAGATATTCTCCTAGAAGCTTTATGGTTTTGGCTTTTGATTGAGGTCTATAATGCATCGCAAATCAACTTTATGAAAAGTGTAAGGCAGAGATTAAAGTGTTTTTTTTTTTTCCTACATAAATATTCAGTTTTTCTAGTACCATATGTTGAAGACTTTCATTTTCCCAATGGATTCTTTTGGTGACTTTACAAAAAATCAAATGACTGCTTAATTGTGGGTCTATTTCTGGGTTTTCTATTCTATTCAATCAATGCCTTGATTACTGTAGCCTTATAATAAGTCACAGAGTCAGATAGGGTAAATTCTTCAATTTTATTCTTTTTCAAGATGCTTTGGATATTCTAGGTCCTTTGCATTTGCATTAAATTTTAGAACCAACATGTCAATTTTTACAAAAGAGTCTACTGAGATTACGATTGAAATTGGGTTGCATCTAAAGATCCTTTTGGAGAGTCCAGACATCTCAACAACATTGTCTTTCAATCTATGAACACATCTCTCCACTTCTCTAGGTCTTCTTGAGTTTCCCTCAGCAATATTTTGCCATCTTCAATGCAGAGTCTTACACATATTTTTTAAAATATTTCCTAAGTATTTCATTTTTTTACGCTATTGCAAATAAAAATTTTTCAAATTTCATTCTCTATTGTTGGCAGCAGAACTGAACGCCAGACTGTGACAGAAAAGACAGTCCGTCAGGAGATCCTACGTATGGGGAAGGGGGAATGGGGGAGATGCAACCTATTTACAGGCACTTGTAAAGGATCTGAGAGGGTCAAATATAACGTGGCCATGTGATGGGAGAGAGGTTAGATACACAGCATAGTGCAGAAGACTAATTTTCTTTCTCTGTCCTTGTTCCTGAGAAGCGAGGTCCATCCTCAACATTCTTCTGGGAAGGGAAGGCAGGGCAGAGCCAAGGGGCTTTGGGAAAGTGCTCCTGCGACCCTCCTCCCCAACCTCCAGAGCTGCATCCTTCAAGCAGTGTTCTAGAAGGGCTGCTGCCACCAGGGTCTGGGATGAGCGTGGCCCTCTGTGGACAAATAAGCTGGCCTTGGAGGTACAGGTAGCATATGCGACCCTCTCTATGAGAAGCTGCCATAGTCTCTGGTCTTTAGCTGGCTTAGCCTGCAGGGAAGAAGATGGAGGCTGAAATACCTGAGATTTACTTTACGAAAAATATCACAGCCAGTCTACGGCCATGCCACCCTGAACAAGCCCGATCCGTCTGATCTCGGAAGCTAAGCAGGGTCGGTCCTGGTTGGATGGGAGACCACCTAGGAAGACCAGGTGTGATAGGTGTAAAAAATAAAAACAATAAGGGTTTGTAGGTGACCATTTTTGAAGCCAACCAAGGGTTGCCTCGCAAAAAAAAAAAAAAAAAAAAAAAAAAAATCACAGCCAAACTTCTGAGCTGGCTTTCAGCTCTCCCCTACGGATTTCGATGGTTTCTCTGGCCAAATTTAATCATGTCGCCCCACCCAGTTAGAGTTAGCTACCCACACCTCCCACAAGGGCCAAAACTCCCAACTCATGCTCTGAAGAAGCAGAAAACTGGACAAACCCAAATACCACCCATCCTGGATTCTATTTCTGCTTCATCAGGAAGTTGTGTGAGGGGAGAGGAGGGAGGAAGGCTTGGAGCACCTTGTTGCTAGGTAACAGGGCTGTGTGTGTGTGGGGGGGGGTGCATTGGCAGTGCCCCAGTGGGGCTGTCACCCCTCTCTACCTCCCATGATGCTCTTATAGCCCATTCAAAGAAAGGTGTACTTACCAGCTTATGAGATGATGCTAGCTGCTGTAACAAGTAAGCCCCAAATATATTGTGGTTCTTTCTCACTCATGTACCTGTTAATAGTTCCTATTTTGCAGGTGGCTTTCTTCCATGTGGCCATTTAGAGACCAGGCTTTCTGCCTTTCTGCCATCCCCTGGTCTCACTGTCATCCTTGTCACCCACCTAGTAGGAGAGGAAAACACCCCATGAAAGGCATAACCACTTCTTAAAACCCTTGGCACAGGAGTGGCACACATATTTCTGCTCACATTCCATTGGCAAGAACCTGTCATGGGGCCACACTTAGATGCAAGAAAGTCTGGGAAGTGTGGCCCCCGGCTTGGCAGCTGTTTCCCAGTGACAATTTGACCCTGGAAAGGAGAGTGTAGGTTTTGCTGTCCCTTCCTTTGAGCCCTGCTTGCTGACTTTTATCCAGTCTTGTGACCTTGCTTTTTTAAACTGTAGAGGGATTGTCCCCAACTCCACCCCCAACCTGGGCTTCTCATAGCTTCTTCTGTCCCTGAAATTGCTTTCCCTCTGAGTCATCTCAAGCTTCCCCTGCTTCTTGGCACTTGCCTAAATGGGACCTCCTCCAAGAAGCTTTTCAGGGGTCTTACTATCCACACTGAGGTCTTTCATTCTCTGGGCACCGTGCTTGCCCTAAACATGAACAGGAGTAACATCTGGGGACAGAGCTCCCCCTTTTCATCCGCTCGTAAGGTTTGTGATTCTTTCAGCTGAGGACCAAGACTTTCTCCCCACAGCCAACACCAAGGCTTCAGATACACGTGCCTGGGAGAAGGGCAGAATTTTCATACCCTGAAGGTCTTTCTAGGTCCTTCTAGAGGAGAGGGAAGAAGAGCAAAGAGACCCTGGGCTGAGCAAAGGAGGGGGGCAGTTGTAGAAAAGGGGATTATGGGCTGATGCAAGCTTTGTTGGTGTCACAGCTCTATTTTTCAATCAAATGTTAAGTGTTTTCAACTTTTTTAAGCAAAACGATGCTAATCAAATAGTGTCCATTTATTAGTGTTTACTTTGTGCCGAGCATCACTAAGCATGTTTCATGAGCAATATCTGATTAGTCTTCCCAACAATCTAGTGAGGTCGGGACTTTAATTTTTTCTCCACTTTGCGGATGAGGAAAGCAAGGCTCAGAGGAATGAGCTTTCCCAAGGTGACATAGCTCATGAATAAAAAAGCTTTGAATCTAGGTCTCCAACTTCAAAGCCTGCTAATTTCTCTGCCTGTCTCCCTCTCCCATGGGGCACCCCATATGTCAGGGACACCTAATGCTCACTGAAGAGCCATGTGCTTCTCCAACCTTTCTTGTTGTCAGGTTGGGGCCATGTAGCCAGCTCTGATCAATGGGCTGTGAACAGACATGCGTCATTTCTGGACCAAAGCATTTAAGGGCTGGAGTTTGACTATCCTGTCTTCTCTTCCTGTAGTGATGACTCTAGAGGCCATGGCTTGAAATGGAGGAGCCACTAAAAGGCAGCAGCCTGGATCATTGGGTCATGGTACAAAGGACAGCCGACCTGAATTGATGCCCAACCTTCACAGCTTTGTGAGAATGAGAAACACACCTCTGTTGTGTTAGGCCTCTGAGATTTGGAGATTCATTTGTTACTGCAGCAGACTAGTCTGTCCTGACTAATGCACCAGAACAAGGCACCAAATACGTCACTGTTCCAGTTGGCTACTGACAATGTAGTGTCCCTCAGGCACTTGGTTTTGTGAACTGTATAGTGCCCCAGAGTAAGGTGGCTACCCAAAGACAAGCTGCCAGAAGCAGATGGGAGAATACTGAGGGTCTTCCTGAGCCCACTGAGCATCAGGGCCCCCAGGCCTGGCCTCTTCCTCCTGTTCTTCCTTGGCCAACCATCAGTCTTCCCCCGTCCTGGTTTCCAGAGCTGCTCACCTTTGGCACAGCCCCTCTGTCTCCACCCCCAGCAGACAGCTTTCATGAGCTAAGGCCCAGATGCCACTGGCCCCTCTCCAGATGGCTGCCAAAGTGCCTGGAAGTCTTTCAGAGACTCACATTGTCTTTCAGAGGCATCCCCAGGGACACAGAGCTCTTGCAATCCGGGCAATCACTGCTTTCTGGCCCCTGCTTCCTCGGAAGCCACTGGCTAGGTGTGGCAGGCAGGAAGCCTAGGGCAGGGCTGCCCACTACCAGGCCAGGCCTAGGGGGAAGAGGGGGGTTTGAGGGCCCTGGGCTGTCTCCTAGACAGGGTGGGGAGGGCCAGGACAGAGTATTCACCTCTCATCCTTTCAGTCCTCAAACACTCATCTCTGAGTTTCCCTGTGGGCCTGGCCTTGTGCTTAGTATGGTGAGAGCACAAAAGCAAAGTCACGGCCCCTGATTTTCAAGAACTTCTATCCTGTGGCTCCAGGACATTAGCTACAGAAAAACAGAGCACAAGGGAATGTATCAGTGAGGGATTTTTCAGTCGCAGTCACATGACCTCGAGAGCAAAAAGACTGTGTGCTTCTCGCTTCTGAAAGTAATTTAGATTTCTGAATCCAAATGTTATCTTCTGAAACGTTATTTTTCAAAATATGTGTGGTGTGTGTGTGTTTGCCAAAATTAACATTGTCTTTAGATTTTCTGATTGCGAAATTCTAGATAAGTTTATCAAAGCTGAAATTTTTTATTTCTCTATCAGTCCTCTAGGTTAGCTGGTACCCTAAGTCCAAGCTTTGAGTTATGTTAACACCAAACCAACCTTAAAAAAGGAATATTTTGTCCTCATTTCTGAAAAGATTTCAGCTTCAGGCTCGGCTAAATCCAGGTCCTTATAACATTGTTTGAAAGCTGCTTGGCTCTGCTTTTATCCATTTTGGCCTCATTTTTGGAGAAGTTCATATTCCTAGGGCCATACTCTGTGTTTATCAGTCCCACGTGACACCAGCGAGCCCTGATTTAACCAGCTCTGACTGGGTCACAGCCCTAGCCGTGAAGCAGCCTCTGTACTGGTCAGGGATGGGTGGGCCTGGAGGTGGTTGGAGAGAAGATATGAGGCTCTGACTGCTACGCCTGGATCACATGACTGAAGGTGGGGTATAGATAGTTTCCCAAGGAAGAGGGGGGTGTTATGATCAGAAGGGAGATGGATGCTCGGTGGGGTAACAGTCAACTCCTACTGCTGGTAGGACAGTGGAATGTGCCCTCAGAGAGGAATGAACCAAGGGCTGTGGGAATTCAGAGGAGGGAGGTGTTATTTCCAGCTAAGAGAATAGAGAGGAAGGCTTCCTGGAGGAGGATGTATCTGGCTGGGCCTTGAAGGATGACTGGTGTTTGATGTTGGATCTGGGGATGGGAAGGAAGGAAATTCTGGCCAGAGGGAACAATGTGAGCAAAAACCTGAGGGTGATCAGGGGGGAGCAAAGGCAGAAGCTGGGCGAGGGAAAGGCTTTGAATGCAGAGCTGAGGGACGTGGGTTGAATTTGGGAAGCATTCATAACTGGTTCCGCCAAGGATGGTCTCATCAGATCTGAGCTCCTGGGAGCTGATACTGTCTACCAAAGGGGCCCTGATCCTCTGCCCCTCCCCATCCTGCTGCGCTGCACCTACAGATCCCTCCCTCTTCCTTAAGTACAGCTCAGACAAGGCTGGAGCTTTCTGATAGAAATGCTTACTCAGAAACAGAGGAAAAGTGAAAGCAAAAAGTGTGATTGTAGAGCCGAGCCTTCTCCTGCCAAAGCACAGAAAGCCTGGGTATCTGACATCCCTGTCGGCTGAGCCTGAGGCTGGGGTGGGGGTTAGGCAGAGGTGTCTACCCCTCAGCTTCTCCAGGATTCATTTTCTGCCACAAATAGTGTTTGCTCTACAGCTGCCCTGGCTCAGGGCAAGGGGGACCCCCTCAGTCTTGTCCCTAAATTCCTCCTGTGCACTGCTCTCACTGTGTCACCCAGAGGTACTCCCAAGAAGTCTGCTGAGAATCAGGAAAATCGGCTGAAGGCTGAGTGTGGACTGGTTCTCAGCCCCTCGCGTGCAGGGTCGTGGACCAGTCAAAGGTGTTGGCTTTGGCCTTAGTCAAACCTGCATTTGCCTTCCACTTCTGTCCCCTGTGGACAAGTCCCATAATCTCCTCCAGTGATGATGAAGATGCTGGAGAAAAGGAAAGGACATTTGCTTTCACCTTTTTGCTATTGTGAATGTTGTTATGAAGAGGGGGTGGGGTACAGATATCTCTTCCAGATCCTTATATCTTTAAATTTTAAAAGTATATGCATGTAGCATTTATTTGGAAAAATAAATTACATTAAAATTTTAAAGGAGGAATTACACAAAGCAATAGAAATGGAAGCTGTCCTATTTCTTCTCACATCCCGGCTGGAAGCCCCTGTGCAGCCCTTGGGCCATCAAGGGTCGTTTGCCCCCAGGGGACACGGGGCAAGGGACAAAAGGGTATGTTCTTCCTCCAGCTCCTCCTCAACAAACATCCGCAGGGCAAAAGCCAGTGGGCGGTGGGGGTGGGGGGGACACCGGGACCGGAGGGATGGTCTCTCAGTCCCTGCAGCGGCCCTGCCTCCCACCCACCTCTTGCCGGTCGATTGGCCCCGACAAATCACTGCGTGCTGCCTGCCATACACCCGGTGACTCACGGCCCAGGAACCCCGGGAACGCCCGGCCTTGTCCTGGGGCCCGCAGCCTCTGGTTTTCCTATTTGGAAACTCCTTAGCCGCCTCCGCTCCAATCAGGCCTGTCTCCTTCCTGGTCCCCAGCTGCGGGGGATGGAGAGCAGAGGAGCCTGGGGACAAGCAGCCCACGGACCTTAGAATGGGTCCGTGCTCCCTCATCCCTAGTTCTAGAATCACCAAATGAATGCCTGAAAACCAAATGTACAGGATGGCAACACCTGACTTAAACTGACAGGAGACGAAATTATCCTCTTTCTTTATCCTGCAGAACGTGCCCCTCGCAGGTTTCGCTGCAGAAGGGTACATGTCCGATCACAGGGGACTCTTCCAGGGCCCCTGGAGGTGCTACATCACATACAATTCATGCCCTGGATCTCCTTTCGGAAATCCGAAAGCTCTGGAATTTCGAAACCAGGCTGGCCCCCAGGATTGCAGGTAAGCCCATGTTACTGAGCAGTAGGGCTCAGGCCAGGCACAGCTGAGCATGGGCTGGTGACCTCTTCCTAACCCGCCTCCCACAAGACGCCCCCACCCTCTCTCTCCCGACCCTCCTCTGGGGACCTGTTCTTATCCACTCAGCCTGAAGCACTGCCCTTTCGGTAAGCCGCCCTTTCCCGTTGTGAATATGGGGGAACCACTTACGGGCACTGCTAGGAGGCAAGAGAACATGGTGACTGCAGGCCACCCAGGGTTCCGACGACTCAGGACCCAGCCTCGGTTTGGACACTTTTCAGCTGTGTGACCTCGAATAGTTTACTTATTTCTCTGTGACGTCGTCTGTAAAGGGGCATAATAGTTATCCCCCACCCCCACCCTGGAGGGCTGGTGTGAGGCCTGGCATAGGGTTGCCAGAGAAGATGCAGGATGCCCAGGTTTCATGGGACAAACTTATGCTGAAACATTGTTCCTTGTTTACCTGGATGTGCTGTATATTCGTGTGCTAAATCTGGCAACTTCTCTGGTACCGAGTTAGTCCCCAGTATGTGTGAGCTGGTGTATTAATGACAAAAGTACAATAACACAGGAGGCTTTTCATCACAGTATTTGTATGTGCCTAATCTTCCCTACTACGCTGAAAGCGCTTCAAAAACACTTATTCATACATTCATTCATTCACTTAACTCTTATTTACTGGGCACCTACCATATGCAAGTCACAGTTCCAAACCTGGGGATAAAGCAGTGAACCAGACCTGGTCGCTGCCCTCACGAAGCTGCCGGTCTATTAGGGAAGATGAATATTCAACACCAGTTGCCCAGAAAGATTAATAACCATTGTGACAAGCCCCGAGGAGAAGTCCTAGCCACAAGGACAGTCTAGGATAGCAGCCTGAGCTGGTCTGGGGCGGGTGCCTAAGCCTTGAATTTTTCCAACTCCTCCTCCCTCCCACTCCTGCTCTTAGTGCCCCCCCTGGTGAGTGGCTGGACGGACAGTGGTGCTGATGGAGAAGGGCTTGGAGATGATGCTCCCGATCCCTGGAGAAGGAGGGTTGGTGTGTCCAGAGGTGTCCCCGCAGTTGTGCTGGCCCACCCCGCCCTATCCACACTCTCTCCCCATCCTCCCTGTGAATGGAGCGAGCTGGGAGACGGCAGGTGTAGTTGAAGACTCAGCCTGAGGTCAAGGTGGATCTGGGCTGAATCCATGCCCTCGTGGTCAGGAACCTCTCCTTCCGGTATTCGTTCTGTCAGCAGGCTCTGGCTAGGGGCTGAGAGAATGGATTTGGGGTGAATGATGTCTCTGGAGGCTAGGCCAATGCGCTGGTGACATCAGAAGAGCGTGTGCCTTAAAGATCAACTGACGTGACATTTGATGGATAAGGAAACTGAGCACTCAAGAGGGAAGTAAATTCTGAAGGTCACGCTGAGCTTTACTGCTGGAGCTGCCACCACAACCTAGGCTGACCCCCTAGGCCAGAGTCCCTGCCCACCCCTCCCCCCAACAGTGGTGTTAAAGGAGAAGGGCCCTGTGACTTTACTGCCCTTCTCCCGCCTGGGAATTCCCAAAAGGGGTCACCTGGGAGCCCACAGCACACCCTCTTCCACATCCCCCAAGCAAGTTTCGGTGTGTTTCAGGCCCCTGGCGAGGGCCCCCAGGCCTCTGTCTGTAGCTCCCAGCAGGAGAGCCACTGAAAGCTGACCTCAAATAACAAATGAGAAAGTTGGCCCTGAAAAAGTTTCACTTCCCAAGTTTCACTGTGGTAGCTACAATCTGGGCAAAGGCAACTGACGGCCTTGGTGTTCCCTCACCGGCTCCTTGCAAAAGCCCTGCGAAGGGTGGCCTGTGATGGGTCCAGGCTCACTGAGTGCATCTCCCCAGGGCTAGGTGCTTATTTAGGCTCCCTGGGGAAGGGGCCCCCTGAGCATGCACGCCCCGACCCCTAGAATTACCCACCCTGCTCAGTGGTCCCCAGTCCTCTGCATACCCAGGCTGAGATGTCCGTGAGAGACAGGACAGAGCTTCCACCTTCTCTGTCACTCCTCTGTCCCCTCTTCATGCCCACATCTACTGCCTTAGTGAAGACTCTTCCCTTTCTTTCCTGGCAGCCTGGCATCGTGTGAAGCCCTATGTCCTGATGTGTGGACTCTGCCATCAGACATCCCAAGTTTACCCCCTGTGCCACCACTCTTAGCTGTGTGTAGTATTCTAAAAAATGTCTACCAATTCTTTGTCACTGCCGGTTTAGAAAAGGGGACTCTGTCTTCTCTCCTTGAAGCTAAGCCGACCTCGTAGAGTATGGTGACAATAGGAGATGGCAGAAGTGTTGTGACGTGATTCCCAAGGCTAGGTATTAAGGACAATTTGGTTTCCTTAGAGTTGTCCAGGGACACTCACCTTTGGAGCCTGAGCTGCCATGTAAACAGTGCAAGGCTATCATGTTTTGAGAAAACCTGGACCATGGGTAGGTGCCCTGGTCAACAGTCCCAGCCAAGGCTTATGCCAACAGCAGACAGCGAGGAATGCTGTGAGTAGAGAGAAATGGAGGAGCCAGGAGTTCCTGCAAGGATGCTGGGAGCTTCTCAGTCACAACCCACTAACAGGTGGAACCTTGACTGGCTCCGAATCCGGCTTACAGGCCCAGAAACTCAATGTTGTCCGGGTCTCCAGAGATGGATGGACTCAGGAGGCCAGACCCCCTTACACCCTGGGCTCATAATGATGAGAGACTCTGGCTCTGGGGGTTTGCCCCCAGCTCTTAAGCTAGCACCGTCATCCCTACGGACTCCAGCCCAGACAAAGTGCTCTCATGGCCTTTGGGGTGGAAGGCCTCAGTGGTCTGGACTGTTAAACCACACCTGTCCTCCAATCTGTTTCGTTTACTTTTTTGTTTATTTTTTATCTCTATCCCCAGGGGAGTGTGTGGTCCATAAAAGCAGGCACTCACAGGAGTTTATCTGTGTTGTAATCCGCATCTCCAGCACTTACAACAGTGCCTGGCAAGCAGTCGTTGCTCGATAAACATTCCCTGAATAAGTAAATGGGGGGATGGATGGATGGATGGATGGGTGGATGGGTGGATGGGTGGATGGGTGGATGGGTGGATGGGTGGATGGGTGGGTGGATGGGTGGATGGGTGGGTGGGTGGGTGGATGGGTGGATGGGTGGGTGGGTGGGTGGGTGGATGGGTGGGTGGGTGGGTGGGTGGATGGGTGGGTGGGTGGGTGGGTGGATGGGTGGGTGGGTGGGTGGGTGGGTGGGTGGATGGGTGGATGGGTGGACGGGTGGACGGGTGGGTGGGTGGGTGGATGAACAGACGGATGGCTGGATGGTGTGTCTGTCACCGTGAGGCCAGACCAACAACAGATTAGGCGCTCCTGCCTCCTCTGTGAGATGCACCATCATGGGGCCCACCTGTCAGGGGTGCTGGTGGATGGTTTGAGAGAATGGACTAGTGCTCGTGCCTAGTGTGTCCCTAACACTCCAGTGAAGATTACTAGGATTGTTACCACTATCAGTTGTCACTAAGCCACCGGTTGAGTTCCCTCTAACTAGAAGACATATTAAGAGTTTTTGACACCCCTTGGACCAGGCTCCATGAAGACTCCCAACCCATAAGCATATTTGGGCTTCTGACCCTCCAAGCAGATGAGCTGTCTTCTTGGGGCTCCCATAGCCCCCTCATGTGTACCCCAATCCCAGATCATTTGTCGGTCTGTAAAATTGCAGGGTTTGGGGTCTGGGCCTCACCCCCTGTCCCCACAATCTGCCTGGCGATGGAGAATGGATAAGAGGGAACTGAGTTAGTCAAAGCTTCCTCTGTGATCACCTGATACCCTCCCAGCTGTCAGACTTTGATCCAAAACACCCTATCCCCCTCCATCACACCATAAGGATTTCTGTTCCGTGACAGCCAAGATGGTGGGTCACAAGGCCAGTGTCTTCTCACTTCCCTCCCAGAGTGCCACGTGAGCCTGGCAGGGGGAAGGCGGTGGAAGCATTAAATGGGTCCACCTGCACGCTCGGATAAGGTGGCTGTGGCACTCTGGGAGGCACCTGCTGTCTCCGCAGCAAACACAGCAGGGAGACTGCGGGTGGCTAACCCAGCGCCCCAGCTCGCCACCGACCCCACCGCCCCTCGTCGCGGTTGCAGAGCGCGTCTGTGCCATTGGGCAGTGCCCTTCTGGTGCCCACGGAGATTATCTGCGAAGGAGCACGGGCAAGGAGAGGGGCCCTACCCCACTTGAGCCCCCCACCTGCTTGCACCTGGGTCTATCCTGCCGGGGGGGGCCCCAGGCTGGGAGGGAGCCCCTCCTTCCAGAGCGAGGGAAGGAGGGGCGGGATGGGGGAGACTAGGGCTGCTAACGGGAAGGCAGCCAGGCTGGGAGCCTCAGCTCTGGCAGTTTGGGTGGTTCTAGAAAAGCTGCTTAACCTGTGCAGAAAGCTAGTTAACGTCTTGCCCTTTTGGGGACCCTGTCTCCCTCCACAGTGCCCTCTGCCACCATAGCCTCATCCTTCTCTCTCTCGCCTGTCCTACCCAGCTGGCCGATTCTTCTACTTGAGCTAGGTGGGGTGTCTGCCAAGGGTGGCCTCAGCTTGGCCCACCTCCCTGTGCGGCCTCTCTTGACTCCTCTGCAGCCCTTTCTGGGGCCTCAGAGTTCTCTGGGCATCCCCACCCCGACCTCCTGGCCCTGGTGGAGACTTCCCAGCAGCCCTTTCAGGAGGAGGCACCTTTCAGGCCGGGAGGTGGAGGGGGCGTCCTTGTTCCCCGTGCAGTTTCCAAACCAACCCTCCTCCTCCTTCCTTCACCTCTCTGGCTCCTTGAACACACACTGACGGGCTCTGCCGCCGCCCGTGCCAGCGCTGGCAGCCACCAGCTCCCAGTCACTCTCCCGCATTCTGGGGGTGCCCATTGCCTGCCACCTGCCCAGCCTCATTCCCAGTGACTCCACCACCCACGTGGATGCCTCATCAGCACCCCGACCTCCTTCCCTCCAGACATCACTTTATCCACTCCACCCAGCTGCCCACTCCCAGGGTCACACCCCAGACATCGTCCTCATTGCCGACAGTCTCATCCCCGAATTTCCACCCTTCCAGCTCACTTTCTCTCAGGCAGTCTCCTTTTCAAAACCCCCCACCCGGTGACTCTCCCATTTTCTCACCTACCATCACGAACCCCGGCCCTTTTGTCCTCTCTCCTTTCCACCCTGGAGTCCATGGCCTACCATTTCGACTACTCTCTTGCAACAACCCCAACTCTCCTTCCCTGCTCCCTTTGTCATCCTTGCCTGGCAGAGCTTCACTGTGGCTGAAGCCAGCTCTCTGCTTTCTCCCCTTCTGCACCAGAAAGGCAGGAAGCTGCTGAGACAATCCCATAGCTAGGTGGTCTGGGCTTAAACTCCAATGGGCACCGCCTGGAAATTGTTTCATGCTCCCGGTGCAAACATGGACAGTGCTGGTGGGGTGTGAAGGTGAAAGAGATAAAGGATTCAGGAAGGACTTAGAAATTTCTGCCTGGGGTGATACGGCGGTATCATTTTCTGAGATGGGGAAAGATGGGGAGAAAGAGGTTTGGAAGAGAAACCAAGGCTTCCTACCCTTGGTTTTGATAGTTTCACTGCCCACAAAGATCAGAAGTCGAAGCAGGTGTCACCTCCGCTGCCTCCACCTTGGCCCGGAGGTCTTGTTACAACATCAGTCAGAATGTGTCATTTCACCTCCCGCAAAACCTCGCGGTGCGTTCACGTCTCACTGCGCAGTTAGTCCAAATGTCTGCGGCCTTTCATAATCTGGCCGCCGGCTTCCTCTTTTACCTCGTCCTTTCCATTTCCCACTTCATTCCCATTGAGCATCCCGGTTCCCCAGCTACGAGGAGCACCTTCCTCCCGCTCCTCCGATGCCCTGCGCTCCAGCCCACCCCAGCACCTTTGCACTTGCTGTGCACTCGGTCTGCTGTGCTCTTTCCATGGCTGGCGACTTCTCAGATGTCACCTTCTCCGACAGCCTCCCCTGTTATACATGCAGTGCAGCCCGCCAGTCACTCCAGGTCACTGCCCGTCACACCTCCCTGTTTGCCATGTCTTCCACAGAACTTATCATAACCTAAGATTGCCTGTAGGTCTGCTTATGAGTTTATTCTTCCCCACCCCACCCCCAGTGTGGGGGGCCTTGTTCATCTTGCTTGCTTGATGTCCCTGGCACCTGGTACATACTAAGCACTCAATACATAGTTGTTAAATGTCTAAGCAAATGGATGGATGGATGGATGGATGGATGGATGGAAGGATAGATGGATGGATGGGTGGATTTCTTTCTCTGGGGTTGCTGTGAGGATGAGCTATAATGCTGGGTGGAAAATCACTCTGGAAACTGGCCTGCGCCACACATAGTTGGTGTTTTGCTCCAGCACCACACCTGGCACGTAGTAGGTACTAAGGAAATGCTGATGAATGAACTCATGTGACAGGAGGCAAGATTTAGGATATGAAGAAAGTGTAGACAAAGTGGGGCTGTATTGGAGAAAGGAGTGGGGGAGGCGAGGGCCCTGGCTGGCCTTTCCTGCCCAGCCTGCCTCATCCAGGCCAGTCCCTGCCGTACCCCCCCAGCTGCATCTCATTCCCCTCGCACATCCTGCTGTTTCCCACTGCCAGCCCTTTGTTGACGTAGTAGCCCCCTCCTAGAATGCCTTCAGAAAGGATTCTGCACTACCCACTCGTCCTTCACAACTTAGCTCAGCTATTACTCAATTAACTTCGTGGATATTATTAATTGGACACCTATTTTGTGCTCATGACAGTCCCAGACATTCAGGCGCTGGGAAAACAGCTGAGAAGAAGAAGTGAGTCCCTGCCCTCGTGGAGTTTATATTCTGTGGGTGGGACAGAAGGCACGTGGTCAGCAATGAAAACGTTAACCTTCTCAGGAAGCCTTCCCTGCCCCCCCCCCTGCCCCCCGCCACCCTCTCAAATCTGGTCCCTCTTCTCCGACTGCCCTCAGGGCCCTGTGCCCCTCCCCCACTACACTCGCTGCCCTGTACTGTGCATTTCCATCTGTACTTGTCTCCCCTTAAGAAATAGGAGGGCTGGCATTCCTGTCTTTGCCATCTCTATCCCAACCGGCACAGGGTCGGCGCTTGGTGGTGACTGTACCTTTGGGTTGAATTCCATAGGCTCTAAAGGTCAGGCACAACGTTGTGGGCTGAGGGGCTGGCAGGAGCAGAGCCCCAGCCCACGTGGCTGCGTGTTCCCAGGGAACACGGGGTGCAGGGGGTGGTGCGGAGTGGCCCACTTGTTGGCTCCGGGTCTCGTGGGTTCTAGAGCACTTGTCTTGCTAAGGGATTATGTCCCGATTTGCCAGACCACCCAGCGAGCCAGGGACTTGGTCACACGTGAGGTCACCTCTGAACGAGTTGCCCCGCTCTTCTCCTTGCCTTGCCAGTGACTTGTAAAAGTTTCACACAGTCTCGTCTCACTCGGCAGTGCCTGGCTTCGGGAACCTGTCAAGCTACTGAGAAGTTAAGCAGACATTGGAGGCGCTCTCATGGGTGACCTATCCACATAGGCTGGTAAAGGGAACTGGGATGACTTGGGGACATCCCTAACCTTTGAGGCTGACGTCATGGAGATAACCACTCACCCACAACACATCTCGTGGTGCCCGTTCTCCACAGACGTGGATGAGGTCCCTAAGGCAGGGAGGGCTGCACGTCTGATGTTCTGATGAGCACGCAAAAGGAACCAGCCCCTACCCTGCCTCCCCAGGAAACTGCAGAGAAATTAGAATCATTCCAAGAGCGGTTCGTTCTTTCATTTGGCAGGGACATATTGAGAGCTTTCTCTAACAAGCAGGTGCCAACCACTAAAGGACTAGCAAACCATGTGAACCATATGTATCCTAGGGTGGGATGGCGCAGAGGGGCATGGCATTGTATAGGAGGAGGTGCTCCAGCTGGGTGTTGGAGGATGGGCAGTGTGATCACCAGGGGGGAGGGTATTCCAAGGGAGCAGCATGTACAGACTCTTGGGGGTGCAAAAAGGTGCGAAACAGCAGGTCTTGTTCAGGGACCTATAGGGAGCTGGCTGTGGCTCCATTTGTCAGGTCCACCAGGTGTGCCCAGTGCTGGGCCATTTGGTTCTACTGATCAGGTCCATCACCCTTTAAGATGATTTTACAGATGAACATCAGACGTGCTCAGAGCGGCTAGGTAACTTGTTTCAAGTCCTACAGTCAGTGGCAGAGCTCAGGTGTAAACTCTGAGCTGCTAACCACCACGCCGAACTGCCTTGTGACACGATGCTGGCTCTGAGGAGCCAGGGTTGGCCGTTTGGACTTGGTTCTAGAGGGCAGAGTGCCCTGAACACCTGCCGTTCGCACTCCACTTTCAAGAGACCCGTCATATCCTCAGACTTTCATTTTCTTCGCGCGTGTCTTTAAATGCTTCACTTTTAAAAAACAAATTTAAGCAGATTTTTCATGATGTATAACATACCTATGAAGAAATACACAAGTCAATTAATTTTCACCCCTGTAACCCACATATTTTTCACCCAGATTAAAAAAAAAATATTCTGAGTCATTCCCCCAAGCAGCTGGCCTTGTGCCTCCTCCCAGCCCCGCAAGGTAACGACTCTCTAACATGTAACAACACAAATTAGTTTTGTTTGCTTTTGAACTTCGTATAAATAGAACCAGAAAGACTGTTCTTTGTGTGCGTGTGTGTCTGGCTCAACACTTGCATAGTTTAATTTATCCATTCTCACTTTGACATAGTATTCCACTATGTGAATATACCAGAATGCATCCTTGAAGAAAGCTGCTATGAACATTGTTGTGCCATACTCCTGGTGAACGCATGTGCTCATTTCTGTTGGACACCCAAGAGTTGAACTCCTGGGTCAGAAGGTAGGATGGGTACACTCAGCATTAGCAGACACGACCAGTTTCTCAAAGTCGTTGTTACAAATTGCATCCTCATTACCAGTGAATCAGAGCTCCAATTGCTCCACATCCTTGCCAACATTTGACACTGAAAGTCTTTCGTTTTAGTCTTGGTGGGCACACAGGGCTATCAAATTGTGGCTTCAATTCACCTTTTCCTGATGACTCATATAGCTGAGCACTTTTCGTCTGAATCTTGCCTACTTTTCTATATCCTCTTTTTATGAAGTGTTTAAGTCGTTTGGTCATCTTGCTATTTGAGTTTTTAATTTCTCTTGATTGTTCTCATTGGTAAAAAGAGTTATTTATATATATTAGTCCTTTATGGATATATGATTTGCAATACATTTTCTCAAATCAATTTATTTTATAAACCATTATTACCATAACTAAAACAAAAACAATATTACATGTCAGAGGTAGAAGGTACCTGTAAAATAAATAATATAAAAATAAGACAATATGATTACATTCTAGCTAAATATCTGTGGCTGGCAGCATGGCTAGAGTCCTGATCTGTGTTCAGAGATTAGCAAGTGAAAAACGGGTGTTGAAAACATTCTGGCACCACACCGAGACTTTCTCCTTCATGTCTTCAGAAGGCTGGAACGAATCAACAAAGAAATAACCTCATTTTACAACTTCTTGTGTCACCCTCCCCACCCTTTGTCCTTGAACCTCCTATAATCATTGCCATCTGCCACCCACTGTCTGAGGTCTACACTTTGGGAAATACTGTAAAGGATGTGGATGCATTGAGGGTTTTAACTAGGGATTGACAGAATGAGATTGATAGTTTAGAAAAATCATTCAGGTGGCAATATGAATAAAAGCAAAAACAGAGGTAAGGAACTCAAGTTAGGAGAGATTGAGCAGGTTCAGGTGGTAAGTGTCAAGGGTCCATACTAGGGATGTGTCAGGGACTGGGGTGGGTATGGGAATAGGAAAGATAGGCAGTAGTATCTGGGCAATTAGTGGCTGAGCAATGTGCCAAGGGAGTAAAAGATGTCCAGGGTGACTGTGGGATTTCTAAACTGGATGAACTGAGAGGACAGAGATAGCAAAGACTGGAGAAGCAAATTGTGGGGAAGGAAGAGTTAATGAAATTAATCTGGAATGTGTTGAATTTGAACCGTTCCCAGGATCTCAGAAGGAGACTCTCTCATTCATTCATTTCACAAATATTTACTGAATGTGTATGGGTGCCAGGGGTGCAGCAGTTGATCAGACAGATAAAATTCCTGCTCTGATGGAGCTTAATGCTTGTGGCAAAGATAGATAGTTGGAAAGACAAATGAGGACAAGCAAGGTACATACAGGGCTCAGGGCTCTGGGCTTGGAGTAAGGACAGCAGTTAAAGCTGTCAGTCAGAGTAGGTGAGCTTGCCAGGGGAGAAGGGCAGAGTAAGCCTGGCAGAGGGTGAGGTGGAATACCAGTGTTAGAGGCAGCAGGGGAACAAGTGCCAGCAAAGAAAACAGCCTAGGAATAATCAGAGGGGTTGGAGGGCAGAAGCAGGTCTCAGAAAGAGGGTTTCAAAGATCCGTCACTGATACATTCATTCATTTATTCAATCAGACTTTACTTAGCCTAACCCTTCCAAATAACAGGCTCCAGGAAATAAGAGATGAATGGGAAGTCTCTGGAGAAAGCAGATGTGTAAACTGCAGATTCTTAGGCAAGGCCCCATTAAAAAGATTCTATTATGCAAGTACAGATGACATGTTATGGGAGCACAGAGGATAGGGACTCACTTTTTGAACCTACTATGTGCTAGGCACTGGAGAAGGCTTCCTGAAGAGTGGTCCTGGAGCTAAAGCATGAGGGCAGGGGTCCTTGACGTAGAGGAAAGGGCTTGGAGAAGGATGTGGAAGCTGCTTTGCGCCATTTTGGCAGCTAGGCATCTGCGAGCCCTTGGGGGCGAGAAGCTTGGGATGGAGTTGAGATCATGCCAAGAGAGTGGGCTGAATTTGGAAGGCGATGGGGCCATCGCAGGTTTTCGTAGAGTGTTTGCCACTGTGCACTGTTCCAGGGAGCGGGCAGGAGCCAGAGCCCCTGGGAACACTGCTGAGCGGCTTCTCTTTCCTGCTCCTAGCGGTTAGCAGGTGCCCATCCCAGTAAGTGCCCACTCTGCACGCTTTACAAAGACTGGAGAATGCCAGGTCCACACAGCCCAGCGCCTGCTGGATAAGGCCTGAGTCAGCGGTGGGCAAATGCCGTGCAGGGCGTGCAAGAGGAGGATGCAGGGTATGGGGACAGAGGGCTTCGCACATGCTCCAGGGGCTTGGGAGTGTTATCTTGGGAAAAGAGGGCAAGGAACTGAGGGCAATTATCAGGGATGGGGAGAGATGGACGGGGCAGAGGCGCCAAGGCCTAGCCTGGCAGCCTGAGCTCGGCACCACCCTAGGAGCAGGGGCCCTGGGCTGGCGGGGAGCCAGAGGCCTCTCCCTCTGCACCACGCCAGCCCGTCTCCTCCGGGCTCAGGCCCACCTTGACTCTTCCTCCACCACGTGCCATCAGCCCCAGCCCCCAGCCGTGGAGCTCAGGGATGCACTGAGCCCGGGGTTCCTCGGTCCCCGCGCACAGACCCCTTGGCCGAAGGGCCTCTGGCGCCGCCTACTGGCAGCTATGAGCCAGCGCCCCAGTTCCTCAGTCCCGCGGCCGACGCCGACCCGCGCGGCCTAAACACACCTGGGGCCACCTTCAGTGACAGCGAGGTGGTTGCGAGCCCCTCCAAGACGAAGGTGGGAAAGCCAGTCTCAGGAGGCTACACGTTTTAGATTCCATCTATGTGACACTGTCGAAACGACAGAATTCCAGAGATGGGGAGCAGACAAGTTTGCCAGGAGTTGAGGAAGGGGGAGGAAGGTGTGGCTACAAAGGGGCAGCATGAGGGACCGCTTTTAAGGTGATGGAGCAATTCTGCATCTTGATTGTGGTGGTGGTGGTTACAGAAATCGATGTAGATGATAAAATGTCATGAAATCATGCACAAAGACATACAAACAAAACAGAAACAAGTTGTCGCAACTGAGGGAGGCTAGGTGATGGGTAGGTACATGGACTTCTCTGCACTATTTATACGGCTTCTTTTGAGTCCATAGTTCTTTCAAAATAAAAAGTTTGTGAAAAGAAAAAAAACCCTGGACATATCCACCTGCTCATCTCAACCTAGTGGCATCTTTGGGATGCACAGGGTGATGCCCATGAAAGGAAATCTGCCAACTTCCTTAATAAACCAAACACCCTGCTGAGGCTGGCGACAGAATATTCTCTGGAGGAGGTGGGGTGGGGCCGGGGAACTGGACCTCATAGCCCCAGTTCTGCCTGGCAGAGGGGCCTTGCTTGGTGATCTCAATGGGTCTTCTCCTGTACTGGCCTGAAGGGGGCACTTTTTCCATCTCTGATGTTCTGGCCTTCAAAAGGACAAAGTACCCTTCCCTCAGCACTGCTGGGATTCAGGCCAAAGTCTTGAAAAAAGGCTGTTCTGGAGCTGAGATGTGAGTCACTGTCCAACATGCTGTCCTGCCCACCAAATATTCTAGCTGCACCCGGGGGCTCCTCCAGGACACTTTTGTGTCTGGCTCTCACTGGTCCCATCACAGAGGCTGTCTTACCCCAGGACCCAGGATGAAAACCACAGAGTTCACAAATGCTCCTGCTCCAGGTTCTGGGCCATGTGTATTGCATACACACAAGTCTCTGAGGTGTAAATGCCTTAACACTGAGCTGACACTTCCCAAGACCTCCCTGCCCAGAGATCTTCCTGTTGTTGTCCTGATGACCAGTGGGTGCCATAGGACACCATTCGTTGTGGCTTATAATGCCCTGTGCACTCTGTCCTCTGCCAGCCTCTCTGGCGTCACATCACACCCATGCCCACTGGATTTCTATGTTCCCACCACAGTGGTCTTAGATTCTGTTCTCCCCACAAGCTTTCCTGCTGCAGGGCTTTTGCACATATCTGCTCCCTCTGACTAGACACTCTTCCTGTAACTCTTCAACATGTTGACTCCTCTTCATTCTTTAGTGCTGGCTCAAATGTAGCTTCTGCAGATGTATCTTGTGTTCCTGGAGGACAGTCCCATGCCAGTGATACACTTTCAGAGTACCCTGCTTCAGAGCACCAAGTAATCAATCAACTGTTTAATATACGTCCAGTTCTGCCCTTAGGCCTGGATGAGGGGGTCACTGTCTAGTCATGTCCCTTCTCTGTGCCTCTCCCCACAGTATGAGGAAATTGTGGGGCCCCTTTAGAACCCAGGTCCTTCCCTTTAGACCGTGCTTCTGATATGCAGGAATCCAGAATCTCCTGCCCAAACGGCTGTAGGCTCATCCTCTCAAGGATGGACCATGTGGGGCAGCAGGCTGCCAGGGGTTTTTGCCATTTGCACTCGTGGCCTGGAGTGTCCACACATGTGTGCATGTGAACCTCTCCTTGGGGCAGAATAACTTGGCAAGTGGGAAACTCTTCTCATGCCATCGTATTTGGGCAGAGAATTTGAGAGAGTCCAAAAAGTTTATACTAGAACTTGGCTTTCCAGGTGAGTATGGAAATGTACTTGTCAAAGTGGGAGAATAGAACATATTTTATTGAACAGCTATTAGCTTGATTTATAACTTTACAGTATGTCGACGTATGAGGCCTCCATTTGTACTCTTTCCCCAGCCCCACTGGCATTAGGGGTGGGCTTGGGTCAGCCTCACCCACTGGACCGTAAACTCCACCAGGGAGGCAACGTGCAGCACCCCTGCCCCAGGGCCTGGCACAGAAAAGCAGATAATAAATATAGGCTGTGAGAAACAAATGAGAGAATCCAAGTAAAATGCTTGGCATGGTGCAAATGTCAATAAATATTAGCTATTATTGCTTGTTGAATAAATGAACGGTTGGATGGAGCAGGGGGCTGAGACCCATAAACTGAGGTGGTTTGTGTATGAAGGAAGAGGGGCTGCTGACTCCAGGCCCCATACTTCCTTTACTGAGGTTATGCTTTCCTTGCCCCCACCCTGCAGGCCTCTCCCAGGTCTATGTGGCAAAGAAGGTACCAGGTGGGCAAACTCGACAGCCAGAGAGCTGAGAAGGGCTAGGAGCTCCTGCCAGTGCTATTTCTCCTCCTTGCCAGGGAAAAACAGCTGGGAAGTTTCTCTCCTTGCCTTCAGGGACCTCCCCAAGCCCAGATAGAACCCACCCAGCTTAGTTTCTTTTGCTTTACCCATAAGCTCATTCTGTGGTTGGTGGGGGGGAGGGTAGCAGAAAGACTCCATTTCACCATCTCAGGAGACTGTGCCCTGGTGTGAGAGGAGCCTGAGGTGGGTAGTCAGATCACTCACTGGACCCTGCAATGTCACTTTGCTATTCAAACCCTAGTTTTCTCATCTGTAAAATAGGACTGTGCATAGAAATGGTGCATGTCAGGTGGTAGGTGCAGGGCACCTGTTTAGGGAATAGAAAGAACCCTTGCACAGAACACAAATGGGTCAGGTGGGGAAGAGGCCTGGAAGGCCAAACGAAAAAGTGGTTGAACATGGTCCACAGCCAGCCAGTGAGAGGTCTGGGCAGGGTTTCAGCCCTGAGGCCTGAGGGAAAGCATGTTCCGTTGCACATGCTGGAGGCCTGGGTCAGTCCTATTTCCGCAGCAGGGGAGTTGTCGGGCGCTGCTTCATGAACCACACAGTGCCAGGGGCCCCAGAGGGTCTCCGTGAAGGCCTCAACCAGGTGCAGGCCCCAGGAAGCCAGGAAGCCCCTCGCCCAAATTCCTCTTCCCAGCACGGGGCATGGGCCGGCCCAGAAAACCACCTCACCCACCCCCACATTCTCGCACAGCAGGTGGCGCTGCAATAAAGAACAGAACCCAGTTATCCTCAGAACAGGACAGACGAGGGGGAAAAACAATCACATTTTGTGAGCTGCCCACCAGGGGTCACCATACCCTCAGAACCGAGGGCTGCAGAGTTCACGGCGGCCTGGGGACAGGTGGGAGGCCGAGGGTCTCAGAAACAGTCCAGCCGCATGGCCTCCAGCTCCATGGCATCCTCCCTAGGACCGCCGTCGGGGGCCCCCTAGGCCAGAGTCCCCAGCGCCAGCAGTGGGGTCAGTGCGGCCGGAAGATGTCTGAGCACTGCTGCAGGATGAACTCCACCACCTGGTTCTGGAACACCATGGTCATGGACATGCTGGTTTCCTCCGTCTCGGGCCGCAGCAGCGTGGGCCCGAACACTATGGCCACGCTCTGCACCGACATGCGGTTCTGCTCGCCGCGCTCCACCACCCTGCAGCGGGTCGGGGTGCGATGGACTCAGGGCCCGGCGGCTGGGGGCGGCTGGGGGATCCCGCCAGGGCCCACCTCCCCGTTCCCGCCCCGCCCCCCTCCCCTCACCGGCACAGGTGCTGGAAGAGCAGCCGCAGGGTGTCGTGGTTGGGGGCGGGCAGCGAGCGCACCAGGTCCCGCACACAGCGGCTGCGCTGGCCCTGGTCCTGCAGCTCTGGGGACCGCAAGGGTCAGAGGGAGAAAGGGGGTCGGCTAGGCCAGGGGAACCGAGCGGGTCCCGGCCAAGGCGATGCCCGAGGCAGCCCCGCCGCATCCCTCCCCCACCTTCCCCGTCTCCCCCGCCCTTACTGATGGCTGCGATGAACTGGCGAAAGTGCGAGAAGGGGAAGAGGGGCTCCGGCAGCTCTCGGAAGAAGAGCTTCAGCGCCCCGGTGATAACGTGGACGTCTTCCCAGCGCCCGTCATTCAGGTCGAGACGCTCGTCTGAGGCGAGCGGGGGAGGGGGGGAAGGTCAGCACCCCTCCGTGCCCCCGGGCCCCGGGGCAGGGACTGGGGACGGGCCTCACCGTGGTCCACCTTGTAGCGCAGCTTCTGGATGGTGGCCAGGTTCCCGCTGATGCGGTACAGCCCGTCGATGTCCAGCCCTGGGGGGAGAGGCCCCGGCTCTGGGGTTAATGGGATGGGGCTAAAGTCCCCGCTATGATCCCTACTTAGGGGCTGCCGGTCTTTCCCTCTACACCCCCCGGCCCCCCCCCGGGAGGGGTCTCCATCATAGGGTCCTGGAAGGAGGCCGCCCGGCACCCCTCGCCCCCCCCCCGAGTGCGTACCGCGGGCCTCCACGGCGCGGATGCACTGCTGCACGAAGCGGGGCACCGAGCTCCTCTCGCGCTCGCACAGCTGGGCCAGGGCGCAGCCGAACACCTGGTCTGGGGTGGGGGTGGGGGGAGGCCCATCAGCGCCCGCGCCCCCCCCGAGCCCACGGGCGCCCGCTCGCCCGGCCCCTCCAGTACCTTTGATGTAGCCCTTGTCCCGCAGCGACTGCAGCGTGGGCCGCCTCAGCAGGAACTTGCGGAGCTTGTGCCGGACCTTGCTCAAGTCACTCTCCTGGCTCCCAGGGCTCGGGGTGGGCGCAGCTGCCGCAGGGAATGCAGGGCCAGTCAGTCGGTGGCACCGGAGTGAGCCCGATCGTCACCCCCCCCCCAAAGGTGCCCTTCATCCCCTTCCCCCCTCCCCTGTCCCACGCACACCTGCTCCGGGCCGTGCCTCATCCTCCCGCCAGCTTCCCAGGCGCTCACTGGACCCAAAGTCCACGCTGCTGCTCTCGCTTTCCTCCTCCAGGGGCAGGTCTGCGGACTAGAATCGCACAGCCTGAGAGAGACAGCCTGGGGCCAGCTGAGGATCCTTCTGGGGTTAGGGCGAAGGACCCAAACTGCCCTCCCAGCAGGCCTGGCGATACCCCCAACCTCATCCCCGCAGATTTCACTCTTCCCATAACAGGGTTAACTCCTCTCACCTCCACCAGGGACCCTCAGAACACTCACCTCCCTTAGCTACATAGAGCCCCTCAGGTGTTAGAGTCATCTTGTTCTGCCCTACCCACCTCCCAGTTCCTGGCCCCCTTTTCCTATATTTTTCCCCAGAACTCTGTACACACTCGGCTAGATCAGATTCCTCCCTATGTGGCTCCCAGTTTTGAGCTTGCAGTTCCAGCTGCGACCTGAGCACTACCAACAACCACACCAGCATCACCTCCCTGAATCTGGATTCCTACCTCTAGTAGCATAGCCAAACGCTACAGCCAGTGTCGGCTCCTAGGGAATGAAGGGTCAAAAAGCCCAAGGGTGTTTCCAGGTAAATAGCTGTCAGATGGGGCCTGTCCTATCTCTACTTATGCATTGGATATTTTGAATGATAGACTCTTCAATTCAACCCTTTTAAGTTTTATCTTCGAGTTTCAGCCTGTCTTTCCAGCTGAGGCTGTTTCTCAGATATTTTCTTTTCCTCCTGCCTCCCTTGAAATGGGACATTCCTGTAGGATGTGCCTCCACTCCTACCTGGAGAGTCCTGCGGGGCCATTCTCAGAGGCTGGATTCACGCACTTAAGAAAGGCTGTTTCTTCAACAGCTCTTTTGCCATCCAGCCATAAGGGGGGACTGTGTCCACAGGGAGGGGCACTACCCACTGGTGCCATGAAGCTCCCAGTGCCTAAGTAGAGGGCCCCACACACAGTAGGCACAGCTGCCCTGCATAATGGCCAGCCATCCCCTCCCCCACCAGCCCTGGAGGCCCCAGGCTCTGCCTACCAGCTCTTGGATGCTCTGGGAAATGGCTTTGTGCCAGGTGCTGATGATGGCCTCCGAATCGTGCTGGATCAGGTACTCTGAGCCATCTCGGCTCCGCAGCTGGAGGGACACAAATCACTCAGTCATCTCTGATTCCCTGTGTCTATCCCTGTCCCCAGAAACTCAGAGCCTAATGGAACAAGGGTCTCATCCCAGGTCAAGGTATTCTACATCATGAAAAGCAGTAAGTGACAACATCTCTGTTACAGATAAGCAAACTGAGGCCTTATTGATACAAAACTAGTGCATGATGGAGGAAAGGTCTGAGTGAACCAGATCTGCATGGCTCAGTTGCCTGGTACACTTTTCCATGCCCATCCCACCTCCTCATGAACCACAGAACATATAGCAAGCAGCAGGCCTCGCCCAGAGCGCTGGCCAGCAAAAAAGGCAATGAAAGAAACTCCCTGTAGAGGCCGCTTGTCACTAGAGTTAACAACGAAGAAAATAATAGGAAGAAAGGCTCTGACAGCAGGTCATGGCTGATCCCAGAGAAATCAAGCATTCCCTCTACCCCATATACCCACTGGGGACCTGGGAGTGTTGTTTCCCTTTTACAGTCACAAGTCCTACTCCCTCCCACCCTCCGGCCTGGGCAATGCATCCTCTTAGAGCCTATTTTATCAAGAAACACAAACTGAAACAAACTCGAGGGGAAAGCTTTCTGACTACTCAAAGCTCTTTCTGACTAGCAGGTTGGGGGTACCAACCCCCTTACTCTTATTCACTCTGAGGAAACATGCACATGGTTTGGAGAGGTCTGGGAGCTGGATGAAGTACTGCCCTACAAGTCTGCTGGATGCTTCATCCTGACCACAGGCCATATTCTTCCTTAAGGAGCCCCAGAGTTAGGGTTTCCAAAGCCACTATTTTATACTTTTGAGAAGCCAGCAGATATCAACAGCCCAGGCTCTTCTGCAAACTGACTGCTGTTGAGTGTCCTTATTCCCTAACAAATCTCGGAAGAACAGAGTGAGGTGGTCGGCAACTTGGACAGATCTCTCATCAGCCTCTGCCTCTGAGGACCAAGAGTTCAAGGTTAATGTGAATGTCTGGTTGTGCCAGATCACAACAACCCTGCCTCCTGGGTCCAGCGAGAGCCAGAGTCAGCAGACAACAGGATACAATTTCTAGAATCATAGACTCTTTGCCCACCTTTTAAACTTAGACTTGAATGCTATTTAAACTGCTTTTCAAAATTAAAAAAAGAAGATACTGTATGTTCCACCCCACCCCATCCCAACAAAGAATAGGGAACCTTCAGCAGGCAGCGAGCTAGCATAGCCCCACTCTAAGCTGACAGAGTTCCACCTCTATTAGCCCAGAGAATAGCCTAACGATACTTCTAAGACAATTTTTATTTTTGGAAGCTCTCTCAAAACATAACTGATTCACATTTTGAAAGTTTCCTACAGAAGGCAAAGCCATCTAGTTACATAGCGATATATTTCACAAAACGTTTATCCTGTTGAATGTACAGGTGAGCTCTGCTGTCCCAAGCCAACTGTTTTCAGAGGACTGTTACTGAAGTTTTCTGTGGCTCTGGGGTGACCAGGCACAGCAGCCATAAAATCTTGCCAGGTCCAGCTAACCTGGCCATGGTATAGAATTGGGGGTTGTCTCTTGAGAAAAATCCTAGAGTTGCCTGTAGGCCACCCCTGAGTAGAGGGAAGGCTGCCACCTGCCACCCAAGAGGTGGCTCCTCAACTTCCATTAAGGACTGCCAGCCTTCCCATCAGCTTGAGGAACTTCCAGGGGTACCATCTGCCTTCCAGTCCTTGCCAGAAAAGACACCTCAGAAGTGTTAACTCTGAATTCAGTTTCATCCAAAGCTCAGTCGTAGAGGTGATGCTTTATATAGAACATTGGTTGAAGGAGGTCCTTCTGGCTCAGGGAAAGAACACACCTAGCAAAATGGATGTCCCTCCTCAATCTGACACCCAGGGCAGACATTGCTAGCGGATCACAGCATTCTACTCTGCTAAGCCTGGAGAAGGCTCCAGACCTATGGATTAGAGGAGCTCATGAGATGAAACCAGTCCTGCAGCCCTGCTCTGTGGATACCCTCCATCTAGAAATAAATGAAGCTTGGTGAGTCATCAGAAAACGATACCCTCAAGCTCTTTGCAGAATTACTTTTTTGGCATGAGCTATGAGGTCATGCTTTTGGCTTTCATCATCTGAAGCAGACCCAAGATTCCCTTACTGAACTAGAATGAAGCTGCACATTAAAAATTTCTTCAGGGGCTAAGGGTTAGGAAAAAGCTTTGATTTCCCTCAAGGTCTGGGAAGGTTCCCCACCCCCGACCCAATATTAAAAGCCATGTAACTGACTGCCCTTCTCTTCACTTTGGCTACCAGGAATTTTTTTCAGACACAACAGCCTTATCACCTGTGCTTCATCTATCCCCTAATCCCTCTCCACTTTGATCCCCTTCTCTCACTTGTTTTGCCTGGCTTTGCAGTGGATTTTATCAACTTATCATACGTGTTGTGAGCTACCTCAAAACTTTTGGGGACTGAGATGAGGGTAAAAGTAGTTTAAAAACAAGATAACTTGAGGACAGTGAAGGGTGTGGCACTGTGCGGGTCCTTGCCTTTGCCCCATCTGCCTCTCTTTTTCTGCCGGGGAACTGAGAAATGTGTCCACTGCCCTGGTTTACTCACTGGGGATCCAGTCTGGTAGGAAGCTGAGCTCTGACCAGACAGAGCAGGTTCCCCAGCCTGTCAGAGTAAGTAGCCAGGGGCGGAGATTCTCCTGTCTGTCTCAGGCCAGAACATTTGGGCTGAGAGCTGCCCTTCTGGGCATGACAGAGTGTCATCCCCCAGAGACCCCTACTCCTCACCCCCCTCCAGGTCCAAGGACTGGTGAACTCAGCTCCTGGAGAGGAAACTGCAGAAGCTATCATGCCAGAAATACCGTGGATGGATTTCTGAGATGGGGCCAACCTTGGCTTTGAGCCCTGAGAATTCTAACCCCGACTCTCCCCAGGTCTTTCTTCGTGGGGCTTGCCTAGTTTGGGTCCCAAGTCACCACCAAGCCCTTTCTTCTTCTCCCCACCCCCACAACTCACCTCTAGCACATTCTTCTTGCTGGATTTGTCTTTGGGGGCCCAGGCAAGCGAGGCCCCCTTCAGCTCCACTGTGTACTCGGGAGTAGAGAGCTTGGAAGGCTGCCTCTGTGAGAGACAGAGGAAGGGTGAGGGAGCCCTCAGCTCAGACAGGCCTGCCATAGCACCCTGGCTCCAATTTACTAGGCTCCATTGGCTCTGGTGACAGGATGGGGTCATAGCTCTAGAGGAAGGGGGCTTAGGGGTTCCTGGAACCCAGAGACCCTGTTACTTCTTAACCACAGAGCCTGCGGGTTGGCTGGTCCTTTGCTGCCTGTCCTCTCTGGAGAGGAAAGGAGAGAGGTGTGCAGTCCCATCCCCGCCAGCAGGGCATCCAGTCCCCAGCTTCCCACCCACCAGGCCGGAGCTACCCATGCCCAGGGTGGCTGCAAGTGCTAGTCTAGGGGTGAATCTGCTGTTGTCACCCCCTGTCAAAGGCCCAGCTCCCTTGACATTCATGTTTCACCTTCTCAGACCTGGCCTTTGACAAGCTAGATCAGATAAAGACATGAGCAGATGGGGTGATCCCTGCCCCAGGGGCCTGGGCCTCACCAGGTTGCCTGCAGCTGAGGTCTTGGAGTCCTTGAAGAATGTCAGGACGCCACCCTCCAGCACTGTCCAGGAGGCACTCCAGTTCTTCTTCCTGAGTGGGAATGGAGAAGTGCAGGGTGGCAGAGTTTGGATTTGGTCCTGAGCCGAGGACCCCACCCCCATCCCCCAGGAGCAGAGCACAGAGTTTAATATAGCTTGGGGCACCCCTCTATCTCTCTAGTAACCTCAGTGTCCTCAGCGTCCTCCTGTTAATCCTCCTGGATTAACAGGAGCCTGGCATAGGGAGTGTTCAGTTAACATCGTCATTAGGGCCCACCCTGCCCTGCTCTGGGTGCAGACAGGCTCTCACCGGAGCCGCTTTCCCTTGTCCACTGTCTTGGTGCGATGGAGCACGCCAGCTTTGTCCAGGGTCTTGATCTTAGAGAGAGAAGGAGGAAGAGGAGACAGTTAAGGGGGTGAACCACAGTGGACAGATATGGTCTTCCCCAGTGCCAGCCCCCAGGACCTCCAGAACACCCCTATTTCTTCTGCGGGGTCCTGCCAGGGCCTATGTGCCCTTTTCCCTTACTTTCTCCTCAGGGGGGCTGGCCTGGGCTGGAGTCTCACTGTCCTGGCTGGATTTGCGGATGCTTCGCGGGGCAGGAACTGGGACCTGGTGAGAAAGACACTGTCACATGTAATCCCCTCCTTTCCCCCCAGGACTCTCCCTTCCCAGCTGGTTACCTGGGGCAGCTCCCACCGAACAGAGGTGTCATCTGGGTTGTAGAAGTAGGGCTTCCCATGTTGGTCCTCCAGCTTTACCCACTGTGGAGAAAGGGAAGGTCAGGTCCCAGCTCGCCTCATGAGAGGGGAGGAAAACATTCCTCTAAGCAACACAGCCCCAAGGAGTTTGGAGGGTCAAGCGCAGGCGACAGTGTCTTGGGCTGGCACAGAGCCCGCGCAGGAGCTGCAGTTGAGCTACTAGTGAGAAAGGAAGGGTTGGGGACGTTTCTGGCTGCCCCTACCTGCTCCTGGGTAAAGTGGTTGGTGTAGACCGTCTGCCCCTCCGGGTCCACATGGCAGGACCAGCCGGGCGGCGTGGCCACGGGGGAGGCGGGCCCCGGCTCACCGCAGGAGCCGGCGGGGGAGGCGGGGGAGTAGTCCTCCTCGGGGTAACTGGTCAGCGAGTCGGGATAGTCCGTCTCCGGGGTAGGGGGCTGCAGGGAGCAGAGGCAGGGGTAGAGGTCCTCAGAGCCAGCAGTGGCCCTGGCCCTGCCCTTTGGGATCAGGCGAGCGCCCTGATGGAGGGTGCAGACCCAGAGGGGTCCTGGAAGCCAGCCCCACCTCCCAGACCCGGGGCCCCCCTTCTCCCTCACCCTTTGGTCCCTGGGGCTGCCAGGGCTCAGGCCCGGCTGCATCTCCAGCTCGTCCTCGTCTTCGGACTCGTCCTCCCAGACCTTGTCGCCCGTCAACGGGTTGTAGAAGAACACCCTGCGACTCTCCTCATCCCAGTACTGGTCCCACTCGTTCCTGGGGCTCTCGCAGCTGCCCACTGAGGTCGGGGAGGTGGCCGGGCTGGCAGCACCCTCGGCGGCCTCGAAGGGGGACTCCCAGGTCGTCACGCCCGTGTCCGGGTTGTAGTAGTAGGGCCGCCCGGTGCCCGCGTCCGTGTGCGTCTCCCACACCGAGGTGGCACCCGGTGAAGGGGCCGGGGAAGGGGAAGGGGAAGGGGCCGGGGGCTGCCTCTCTATGTTCGCGTACACGGGCTCCGGGGGCTCGTCCACCTGTGAGAGGAGGAAGGAGACTGGTCAGCTCCGGGGTCCCGATGGGGCCCCTTGCCACCTGGGCAAACTTCAGCAAGTCACTCCCCCTGCCTCGGTTCCCCGGGCTGCCAAATGTCTCCCTGGCTCAGAAATGGTAGTGGAAGGAGAATGAGGAAAAGCTCTGGAAGCTGATTTGTAAAGTGTCAAATACCCCCAGATGCGGAGGACAATCACATGAATTATGTATTAGTAATAAAATGTGGATACACAGCGACCCCCCGGCTGTGTACTCACAGGGCAGGCAAAGGTTGGGGAAGAACAGAGAAACTGCTTGGGACCCATCCTTTCTCTGCCCCCATTTATGTCACGTGGGAGCAGGACCCTGCTGCATTCTCCAGCCCCCACCTAGAGCCCCCACCCCACCTTCCTTCCTGGCCACAGAAAGCTCCCGGACTGGAATCAGTCCTGCCTTTGGATTTGGGGCTGGAACTTCCTGGATGTGGGGTTTGCAGGCCTCAGAATCAGCTCCAGACACAGGAAAGACAAAGGAGAGCCAGATAGGAGGGAGGAAGGAGAGGTAAAGAAAGGAGAGTCCCCTTTCCTCCTCCAAAGGTAAGTGAAGAGGGCCGGAGGGTTTGGTCTCACCAAGTATGAGCCTAGTCATGCTTAACACCCTCCCTGCTGCCTGCAGGGCAAAGTCTAAGCCTCTAACAGGGCATCAGAGGCAGCCGGTAACTGGCCAGTCTTCCACCTTATTTTCTGCCACTCCTTACCCTTTGCCTTGAACTTTAAACTCCAGTAGCTCTGTGAGTTGGCTGGAGGCCTCCAGCCTCTCTGCTATATCTCCTGCAGGCCTCAGCTCATTCGCAGCCTTCCCAGGTCCACCCCCACCCCATTCTCAACTGGCCCGACTCCTAGTCCTTCTTTAGGACTCAGCTCAGGTGTCAGGTTCAAGGTCTTTCTCCAGATTTCTCCTGTGTGTCCACCACAGCCTATCACCCTTAGCCCTCTAGCAGGATAACTGAGCACACTGTCAAACCCCAGGCAGCAGAACAGGACAAGGAGATTGTGTTTTCTAAGACGACATAATGCTATGGGAGGAAAGCAAATTTCAAGATGGTAAAGTTAGCATAATCCCAATTTTGTTTTTTAGAAACCCTCCCAAATGCTAACAGAGGTCCTCTCAGTAGTGTAATTATGGGGATTGCATTAGTATAGTTGTATCCTTTAAACTTCTTTTCTGAAGCTCGACATTTTGTACAATAAACTTTTTTTTTTTTTTTAAATCACAGAAGTTACTGTTGCTCTAACACCTTCACCAAGCTGTAAATTCCTCAAGAGGGGAAACATTACTGCTCAAGGAGGCCTCTCCCTGGGCCTTAGGCAGGTACCTATAAAAACATTCATTTGTCCAACAAAGATTCACCTCTTTGGCACCAGGCACTGTTCTAGGCACAGGCAGTACAGCAGTGAAGAGATGGACATGGCTCCCTGCTCTGGCAGCCTGAACATGTGTGCAGATGGTGGGGAGTCTGAAGGGGGAGAAGCAGGGTGAAGGGTGAAATGCACAGCATGTCAGCGCTGACTGCTGCTAACAAGAAAACAAAAATGCTGTTGGAGAAGTGGGTGTGGCAGTTTTACACAGGGTGGCAGGTCCCAGGCATGCACGGGAAAGGAAAAGCTGGATGCACCAGTCCATCAGTTTATCACTCCCGCCTTTCACCCCACCAGCTCCTGTGTGGCTGAGAGGGGCCTTCCACCCCACTTCTCCATTCTCTCCACCCACTGTGGCCCTCCCGTGGCACACTGTATTCTGATCACACCGATCTGTGGACCCTCCCCCAAACACAAAGGCATCTTCCTACCCCCGTGCCTTTGATCTAGCTGTGCCTTCAGCCTGGAACTCCCTGCTCTCCTTCCTGCCTACCCAAATCCTGCTCCTCCGTTAGCACCCAGCTCAGAAGCCTCACTTGGGTGAGGCTTTCTCCCTGCAGAGAGAAGTCTAACCTGCTGGCACTCTGCTCTGGTAGGGCTGGATGGCATTCTTCTGCCTTAGTGATCAGTTCATTGTCCACCAATCTGCCTACCTTCTTTGCCCCCCAAAAGTCAGGAGTTTCTGGAGAACAAGACCTAAGATAATGTAATTAACCCGAGTTGCCCCTCCCCCCAGCAAGTGGTCCAACGCCCCAAAGCACATAGCAGATCCACCAAAAGCACTTAATGCTTGAGTACACAAGTCTATTCCATGCCGGACTTCAGCAACAAGCAAACACACACATCTGACGCTACAGGAAGGACTGGGGTTAATTTTGAGCAAGAACTTCCTGAGAATGCGAATTCAAGCACAGGAACAAGGGACTTCTGGGGAGGACATGATAGAGATAGAAAGGTCAATGACCAGACACACCTCCTATGTACCCCAGCTGGACCCAGTGAGGCAGTGGCCTTGCCCATCCCTGGGACAGCAGGCTGGATGGGCACATGGATGGTGGACCAGCCAGGAAGGAGCCAGATTCTTTGGAGCAGAGATTTCCACTTGGCCAGGCTGTTGGCCTTGCTGTGAGTCTATAGGGAGTCCCAGGCTGGTCGGGCTGATGGGAATCACCCCCAGTAGGTACAGAGGAGATCCAGGAGGTATAAATTTAGACCCCCAGCATGGCAGGGCTGTCACAAGGAAGAAAAGACGGAGCATCACACTCTGGGGCTCCAGACTATAGGTCAGAGGCAGAGGCCACATGGGGGAAGGGCAGTGCCCCTTTGAAGGATGTACATTCTCAGGATTGGGGCTGCCCCAGAAGGTAGTGAGAGGCCTTCACTGAAGGCAAGGAGGCAGAGTCCCAACCCCTGTGAGGGATGTGGCAATCCCGTGAGAAAGCTGGGGCTGCCTTGAGGCCCCTTTGAACTCTAGAATTCTCTATAGAGCCCCACAGTGCTAAGACAGAGGCACTCTCCTCTTCTGGCAGAGCCTCAGCCAGGATCAGGCCAGATGGGGCCAGTCCCTCCATGCTCTCTGGCCTTCAAGGGGGAGCTTGCCTGCCACCCCCACCCCAACTCCTGGGGGCCCAGACAAGACCCAGACGTAGCCCACCGACAGGAACCTGACCAGGACACCAAGGGGCCCAGACCCCGTCACGACAGAGACCCAGGAGACAATCAGTGGGAAAGAGGAAGTATCCTTCCACCTCAGACCAAAGGACAGAGCCAAGAGAGCCCAGTTCTCACCACACACAGCTTCCCAGCCCCTCGTGCTTCTCTTGTCTTCAGTTCTCTCCCACAAGCAGGTGGCAGGCCTGCCTCTTCCCCCAAGCTGCTCGTCACCTCTCAGTGACTCTTTATAGCACCCCCCGTCAGAAAGGCAGGCCTCGGGGAAGGGAAGAGGAAAGAAGGGAGGATTCCCACGCTCCGTGAGACTCTCTGCTCCAGACCCCAACTTCCCAGCTCCCGATAGGGCCAGGAAATGGAGGCCTTTGGCAGTCCCTTTGAGCTCGTAGGCCCCTCTTCAGAGCCCTCAACGCAAGGGGCCCCTACCTGTCCCCACGGCGGCCGACTCTGCCTCCTGGTCAGCTTGGCAATCATGTCCACCATCCTGTCCCCTCTGAGCTGCTGAGACAGAGCCTTGGGAAGGCTTTGTGGGTGGAGCCAAGGGGCACAACCCCGGGGCTGGCACAGGGCAGCGGGGAAACAAGAAGTTGCCTCGAGATGGCGGGAGGCTGAGCCTCCAGCCCATTTCCTGTCAGGGCTGCGGAAGTGCTGCCTGAGACAGAGGCTGCCTGAGACAGGTTTGGGGGGTGCCTCGGATCTGGGGCATGTTTGTGTGTCTAGGGACACCACTAGCTGCCCCACTCAGTGCTCTGATTACCAATAAGTTCTGAATCCCAAGCCCAGACACAGCCATTGAGCAGGCCCCACAGAGGATGGCATTGGAGCCATGGGTCGGGGAGGGGTCGGCTGCACAGATGGGGACAAGCCAGGGGGTAGCTGGGTGCTGGAACCTGAGCTGTTGTAGACAGGACAATGAGTGGCTGTCAAATCCCTCCAGGCCCAGGGATGGTCTGATGGGAAAGAGGAAGCTTGTGCAGGGAGGAGGGGTGTCTCAAAGAGGAAGGGGCCTGGGCAGATGTGGGATCAGAAAGAACTGGTGTCTGGATTCCTCCAGCCACGTGGAGGGCAAGCGGGATCCTGACCACAGCACCATCTACCCAGCTGACCGTCTGGGCCCGCTTCCTTCAGCCTTGGTCACCAAGGATGCACCCACCCTCATTGCATGGGCCCCTCCCTCACTCTCTAAGGACCCTGAAGGTGGCCAGGAACCAGCTCCCTCACCCTATCCTAAGAGCTTCCTCCTGGCCTCTGGTCCCTTAACCCTCTCTTGCAGGTGGGTATTCAGACCCTGCCATGCACAGCTGGTGAGAGGCTGAGGCCCCTCCCCCAACCCCTTGGAAACTCTCTCTTCTTCACTAATCCCCTCAGGGCTGCTTCCTCCCTAGTCCAGAGGCAGCACCCTGCCCACCCACCCGCCCGCTGTCCCACAGAAGCTACCCAGCTCCCAGCTCGGGCTCTGACCCTCGCTGTCCCACCCTGGATCCCAGACCCCTCATCCCTCATTCTTTTACTTCAGTAATCTTCCTGCCCCCAGACCTGGCTCCCCTTTCTCCCCATCCATGTCCCCCAGGCCTCTCTTTTCCTGTATCATTATGGGCTCAGGAGAGGGACACCCAAGTAAACGAGGCATGATATGGATTTGGGGTGTGGGACATTTGGAGAGATCACATCCAGAGCAAGTCTGGGGTTTATGCCCTACTCTTAAAAGCTCCCCTACTGTCCCCTGTGCCCCCATTCAGAAGCCCAGAACCCCAGAGGCAGACTAACTCCCCTGAATACTTGTCACACAGATGACACACCACACTCCCATATCCTGAGGGCAGGTCAACAGGGTTGATGGAGCCAGGCCCAGGATATGGGATATGCAAAGCATCCAGAAACTATGAGCCACCAGGGAGGGTCTGGGGTAGGGGAGGGGAGAGAGGACAGGTAATGGGAACCTAAGACCTCAGCTCTGCCCTGCAGGAAGAATTGAAGAGCAAAGTATCCATGTGGCAGGACCAGGAGGGACTGGGGCTGGGACCACAGAAAAGGCAACCAGGACCCCACCTGCTGTTCTCCTGGAAGAGGCCTGTCCTGCGTGCCTGGGTCTCCCAGTAGGCTCCGGCCCCACACTACCAGGACCAAGTAAAACCCACACAGTTCTGATCTGCTTTTGGTCACTGAGGTTGACTCCTCAGGCCTCCTCTCTGGGCTTCCCCTCCCCCAGCAAGAGGAGGTGGTGACCACAGTGGCTCCCCAGTGGGGTCCTCCTCCCTCAACCACGCCCTCAAGTCTCAGAGGCACGTAGTGGGGGAGGGGACAGAACAAGCCAGCTGCACATCACCATCTCTCCAGTCCTCTGTTTTCATCGCTTTTCTCCCAAACTCCCCCAGTGCTGTGGTAACCTAAGCAGGTGCAACCAGAAAATCCTATCAGCTCTCTGGGGCCAGGGGCAAAAAAAGGCCCGCAAACCCACCACTGGAGCCTAGGGCCCCCGCTCAGGGGTCTGGGGCGGGGACAGGACCTTCTTCGCTGACTCTGAGCCTGTTCTGTGCCACCTGGAGTGGGAGGAGGGAGGGTGGAAATGAATTGTGATCTTTGCCTCTGGGAGCTTAGCCACAGGCACAGAACTGTGCTGGCGTCTGTCCCTCCCCTGAGCACACCTCTAGGACAGAGTCCAGGTCTCTCGTTCCGTATCCAACCCAGCCCTGTGCAACGCGTCCACTGATGGGCAGTGGCAGGCTGAGGGTCACTTGCAGGGTCCTCAAGGCTCAGAATACTGGGGAAGGCATGCCTGGCCCCACCCTCTGGGAGTCTGAAGTCCCAGGTCAAAGCTGGGGCCTGGACAGTACGAGTTGTGTCAAGGCCGGGTGTGATCTCACCTCATGCATGTAGCATGAGATTCTAAACACAATGACCTGGGGGAAGGCTTTTCTCTTGGGTTTGGGGGAGAAGCCTCATTCGATTAAAAGGAAAAAAAAAAAAAGAGCAGGAGTCCAGAGACCTGGCTTCTTGTGTGGACTCTGCCTCGGCTTCGCTCTGGACAACCCGTTGAGTCCCTGAGCCTCAGTTTCTTTATCCATACGATGGGTTGTCGTTCCCCACTGCCTCACAGCGCAGGTTTCTATGAAAGAGCTGAGCAGGGCCTGGAGTTCTCCCACCCACCAGGACATAGGGAAGACAGCAGGGCTGCACTTCTGCTTTTCTGGCTTTGGGTTTTGATGGAGCACCTGTAGCTCTGGACTCTGCCCCAGCCTCTCAGTGACCTCATGAGGCTGCCTGCCTGGCCTGCTCTTCCAGGGTGGGTGGGCCCCGGGGTGGAGCCCCTTTGAGGCTCACAGCCCTTGTGCTCTGAGCAAGGCTGGCAGACACCCGGGAGGTCTCCTGCTACTGGGTCAGGAGGGCTCAGAAGAGGCCTGTCAAAGGAGCTGATGGCCAGCAACGACTACCATTATGAGGTGAGGGAGTGGACAGCAGTGCCCGCCTTCTGCCCACCCCGTCAAACGCATCTGCGCCTGCGACCTCGTTCCTTCTCTCCCCCAGCGGAGGGTGCAGGGTCCCTGCCTCCCAGCCAACCTCTCATTCTGGGCCTGGGGAGGAACCCTATTGCCTCTCCCTTGCTGAGAAGCTGCCTCGGCAGAAATCCCCAACCCCCTCCACCTGACGGACTGCCTTTGTCCCCTTGGCATTTCAACAGACTCAAGGGCTCTCCATCTTGAAGAGAGAAAGTGTGCTTTCTCAGCTTTCCCTTCCTCTTTTGAGAGCCAGCTTCTGGAAGGCATGTGTGTGCCCCACTGTCTCCCCATCTGCTCACTCCGACAGCCAGCCCACTGCTCGGGTCTCCCACAACTTCCTTGATGGCAAACTCGGTCCTTGTCTGGCCTGACTCCTCTCTGGCACTGAGTCCTTACAATCCCCTCCCTCCCAGGCTGCCTCAGACCTGGCCTTTTCGTTGGCTTCCTCTTCCTCTCGCTGCTCCATCCCAGTTCTTGGGGCCCATACTCTGCTTCCTCTGCCCATCTCCTTGATGCTCCTCATCTTTGTTTCTCACGCTACCATCCTGAGAAAGCTCAACTGACTTTATTAGGTTAACAACTCACAGTCGCATCTCCAGGTTCAGAAATCCAGCTGCCCACCTGGACGTCTTTGGCACACTGAAAAGCTACAAGTCCCAAACCGGGTTCATCTTCACGGCCCTCCTTTTCCCCATCTCAGCATCACTTTTGTTGCCCAACAGAGACCTAGGGCCATCCCCGATCCCTGCTTCCCTTAGATCATCTGCTGTTAAGCCCTGGTGACCCCACCTGCCTAAGCCTCTCAGCCCTACCAGGCCCCAGGTAACACAGGGGTTAGAGGAACACGGGAACATTGCCACAAGGAAGCAAACATTCCAGTCCAAAATAGATCTTCTGCAGAACAACTGGTCTGGTCTCTTTAACAAGTCTCTGTCAGGGCAGAAGGGAAGGGAGGGCAGGGCTTGTCGAGAGAGATTTAAGAGTCAGCCCAGCGCAATGCACCGCCCTTGACTGGATCCTGGTTCAAAGGAACAGGCTGAGAGACTTGTTTTAGGACAGTGGGCGAAATCGGACTTTGGCCTGGCTCTGCGACGATATTGAGAAATTAATGTAATTTCACTAGATGTACTAATGGTATCGTGGTTATGGCAGAAAACCTTGTTAAGAGATGCGTGCTGAAGTTTTTAGGGGTGAAATATGATGAAGTTTGGAATTTATCGTTTCTTGGGAAAAAGAGAACAAACGTGGCAAGTAGTAATTGTTAAATCTAGGTGATAGGTATAGTTATATTCATTTTGATATTCTTTTTTGCTCTTTATTTGAACAGTTTCATAATAAAAAGTTAGGAAAAAACTCCTCAAACGTTTTCACTGTTCTGCATCCTCAGTGTTATTCCTCTATGAGGTATTCATTATTTCTTATCTGAGACAGACTGGCCCTTCCAGCTCTCCCTTAACCATAGCCTGTCAAAGACAAAGCATTTTCTCTCCCTTTGAGATGGAGGGGGCCAGGGACCCTGGGAATATGACAGCTTCAACATGTCCTGCTTCTCCTCTTCTCCCAACTGCTACCCTCTGCTGCCCAAGCCAAGCAGAGGCTGGGGCTGCCGGGTGGGCAGGACTGGCTGGCACAAAGGAGAGTGTCTTGGACAGAGGCTAGAACCTGGCAACTCCCAGGGCAGACAGGGTCTGCCTGGTGACCCTCATACCAGACCTCTTGCCCTTAGATGCTGACAGGGAGCCAAGCATGTGGGCTAGGCCCTCTCTGCCCTTAAGGCTGGGAGCACAGAGGAGGCAGGGGCAGGCAGAGTTCCTGCTGGTGTCTTAGACGACAGGGGCCAGCCCAGGCCCATAGGCTCACTGACAGAGACCACCACTCATTCTGCGCTCTGGGGTCCCCCATCAAGTGGGTACTCCAATGTCTCGACCCCAGCCCCGGTAAGCGAGGACATATAAGCTCCACTCCTGGCAGCCCAGTGGCTGGAGAGAGGGAACAAACAGAACAACCAAACCAGCCACTGCTTTCACACCACAACGTGGCTGGGCCCAGGACATGCTAAAGATACCATCATAAATCATGGTAGGAAGAGGAACTTGTCAGTAAGAGGTGACGGGACAACTGAACAACGCTATATCTACACCTGGAAAACTTCCCAACACACAAGCCTAGGAAAGCAGAACGGATGGAGAGAAACCAAAATGCTGACTCATTAGATTGAACCCCCCCCCCCCCGTTAGCTAAATATTTATAATGAAGCTAAACTTTTTTTGGGGGGGGGAGGTGCAGGGGGTATAGTAATTTACAAATTCAGACAAAGTAAGGAGTATGCCAGTTGTGTAAAAGAGGAAGGATGATGGCTGGGAGGGTCTGGAGACAGGCTCCTCTGGCACCTGGCGTCCTCTCTCAGGCCCAAGTCGGGCCAGCCCCCAGGACAGACCAGGAGGCCTCGACAGAGACCCCTGCCCCACTTGCCTGCATGCCCAAAGGTGGACCGTCATCCACAAGTGCCTAGAGCCTGGCCTGGGCAGAAGGGCCCTGCAGGTCTCACTCCACCTGGTCAGCAACTCTGGAAATCCCCCTCAATACCACAATCCTTCCTCACTTTGGAAACAGCGTCCCAAACGTTAGCAAGACACCGATGCCCCTGGGACCCAGCCCTGGCAGCCCCATTTCCTTCAACGCCAGCCAACATCACTTGTCCCCTTGCTCCCCCATGCTCTGACGTGGACCCCTGACCACCTTCTGATCCTCGGCTACCCTGGTTGTGATGATGGACTCTCCCATGTCCAGGACCTGGCACTGACCAACCATCAGGGCCCACATTTGGGACCGACCGCCTGCTCCTCCCACTGCTGGACACAGCTCCAGGAAGGGCGGAGAAAATAGGTCTCGAGTGAGGCCAGCTGCTGGGGTTCAGGAAGGAAGTGGGGAGGCAGGTGGGCTTGGCCTGGGCCCAGGGGCTGAAGAGAACCAGGGACTGAGAGGTGAAATGAAGCTCAGGCTTGGGGGAGACCCGCCAGGGGACAAAGGGGCCACTACCAGCCTGCAGAGTGAGAGGTTGCACCTTTCTGCCTTGGGAGCAGTGGGTGGGGAGGGCTCTTGGTGGCCGAGGTGAGGATGGGAGGGGGCTGCAGGGGAACCTGCTCTTTCACAACCCTGTCACAGGCTGGGCAGCTGGGCAGCGGCTCCTGGATCAGCCTGGGGCTCCAGGTGAGTCATGGGGAGGGAAAGGTCAGGCCAAGTGTGAAGAAACCAGTTGGGCCACCCCAGCGGGGTGGGGGGAGCTATTGAAAGGAGGGGATACAGACAAGGGGACTCACTGGACCCCCCATTTGGCTCCAGCTCTCTGTTCTTACCACTGCCCCTGGACCTTCCCATCCCCGCCCCACACACTCTCGCTCTTCAAGGCCACCTGACTGGCCCCAAAGGAGAATCCAGGTGGGTCTGTCCAAGGCCAGTTCTTCTGTCTCAACCACAGCTGCCTGGAGTTGGCCCCAGGAACTGGGTGCCAGGCCTGGGATCCAGAGAGGAGGGCAAGGCACCTTCACAGTGGGTTTTAGCACAGGTGCCGGGAAAGGCTGGTGGGGAGCTGGGGAGGGAGGGAAGAGAGTGGGAGAACTGCCCTGGCACGCCCCCTCACCCCTAGGGTCCCAACCCCCGTTCTGTGGGTCACTCACAGTTCCTGGAAGAGGAGGGAGAACAGAGGGCCCTGGGGCTCCTTCCAGTCCAGGCCGCCTACTCAGGTGAAGTGCCTCCCAGGCTGTTTGCATAAGAAGCTGCAGAGGCCCGGGCTGTAACTCTTTCTTCCCTGTGGCCAATGCCCCAGCAGGAGGGGCGGGCTTCAGTCCAGATGGCCAGCCTGGGCGGGGATGGTGACCGCACCCTGAAATCCCTGTCAGGAGGGCCCCTCGCCCAGGGGTGGGTCCCACGGCCACAAGGGAGGAGTCTCAGGCCCCTTCCTTGTCAGAATTCACAGGTTCCTGGAGCACCTTCTAGAGGGGGACCGGGGTGGAGGGGTAGAGTGCGCCAGCTCACTGCCCCCTCTCCTCCAGCTCTCTCTCTGAAGAAGCAGGTGCTTGTGCCCCCTTCTGGGGCATCTCATTCTCTGACTACACCCTCAGCTGCAGATGGTGAGGTGAGGGTTTGGAATTCGTGCCTCCTTCCCTGCCACCCATGGCCACAGCAGGGCTGGGCGCATACAGGCCACTCAGAAAAGTGACACCTCTTTGCCTTTGGCTTATACCGTCCTTGCTGAGGGGAACAAGGTGACCAAACCTGAAGCCCACCAGGCTGAGACTGAGCCTAGTAGCGGGGGTGGTGTTTGGGGTCAGGAGGCCTGGAACCGACATGAATGCTGCCACCTCCTGGCTGTGTGACCTACAGCTGCTCACTGAACCTCCCTGAGCTATTTGTACGTGGGGCAAATGCAGTTATCCATGCCTGCCTTCCGAGCTGCCGTTGGAATGAGCCTTTGAGTGAGAGCCCTCAGAACCATGTTGTATCTTATCACGCTTTTTGTCCCCAGTGTTCAGCTGGGTGACCAGCATACACCGGATGCTCATTATGTGCTGGTTGAGTGAGTGGTGAACAGCAAGGCTGTGAAATGCTGGACAGTGACGAGGCTCCTCTCTTCCGGGCAGTCCCTGCTCTGCCGACTGTCTTGCCCTCCGCCCACCCTTTCTCCTTGTCCAGTGGTCCATCGACTGGATGCTGTTTCCCACCCTCCCTAATGGCCAGATGTCATCTCCATCCTCACATCCTGCACCCTCCTCCTCTTCTTCAGGCCCCTCCCTCATTTCTTTCTCCTGGGGACCCCATTTCATCAATAACCTCCTCACCATCCTCAGCCTCCCCCTCTCCCAGCTCCTGCTCATTTACTTAGGTCTCAGGAGGTGCCACCCTTGACCTACAGCCACCTCTGGCCACACAGTGTCTCTCCCTTCCTAGTCAAGCTTTTGTAAGATGCCTGCACTCTCAGCCCCAGTCTTCCTCCTTCATTCCTCTGACCATCTGCCTTTAGCAACCCCCTAGAGCTCCTGATAAGGTGGCCACTAACTTCTTGTGGCCACTTTAATAGATGTCTGGTGGCCTTTTTCTAACTTCCCCTTTCTTCTGGACACTTCTCCTCAGCTTCTGGGCCAGCACTCTGCTGGTTTTCATCTTGTTCCCTCTCTCTCAGTTCCCTCTCGTGTGTCGCCCAAATACGGTGGCCCCAGGACTGTCTCAGGCACTTCTCTTCTCACATCCACACTCTTTCCGTGTCCACTTCTGGGCGGCAGACACGGCTATCCATCTGCCTCCTGAACTCAGCAGGGCCAAAGAGGTTCAGCCTTGCTCCTCCATCCCTCTGCTCCCTATTGTCCCCTCAGTGTTTCAACTGGGAGGTTGGAGCTCATTTTGATTTCCCTCTCACCCACTCATCCCCCCTCAGCTATCAGCCACCAGGTCCCACCAAGTCTACTTCCCAAATCTCCTGTCGTCACCAAATGTCCGGGAGACCATGATGGTCTGCCATCCTTGAAGCCCCCACCACAGGAGTCTTTTCTCAAACCCATTCCCTTCTCTGTTGAGAGTCTTCCAACAGCTGCAGGATAAAGTCCAAATTTCTGGTGACAGCCCATGAGGCTCAGCTACCCAGCAGCACCCACTCCTCATTGGAGCCCCATCCCTGAGCCCAGCTGCACAGGGTGGGAGTGGGGCTTCAAGGCCTCAAAGGTGCCACATCTTATACCTCCACCTGTGCCCATGCATCTCTATCACAAACAGCCTGTGCCATCCTGGACTGAGGCATCTGCACCCTCCTGCCAGCCTCCTGTCCCAGACAGTGGCCCCCACAGGACTGAAGCTATGCCTCAGTCACCTGTAGATCTGAAGACTCATCTGGCACTTGGCAGGTGTTCAAACAATTCATGCTTAGTGAATGCGGGGAAGGGTAGGACCTGCTTCTCCTGCCTCCTCCAAGGGGAAAACAGGCAAGCTCACCTTTCAGGAAATTCCTTCTCGAAAAGCTACTTTGAACAACTAAGAGCAGAGTGGGATTTCCTTCCCAGGGGAAAACCAACTCCCCATTCCTAAGGTGTGTTGGGGATGGGCTGTCAGGGAGGCCCACAGCGGACACCTGAAAAAAGCGCAGTACAGGGAGTGTGGTATTACACCTATTACACAGGGATGAAACAGGACCAGAGATGCTAAGTGACTTGTTGAGATCACACAGTGCATTAAGGGCACAAGTGGGACCAGACAGAGCCTTTTTGCCAATACTCTGGTCTCTGGCAGATGCCTGTTCCTTCTTGAGGAGGCACCACCTCCACCATCACCTGTGTCCCCCTCCCCCAACACACCACTGCAACTGCTGGGAGCTGGGGGAAGGCGGGGCAAAGATACCACCCTGCAGTGACCATGACTGCTGGAGTGGTTTCTCTTCTCAGGAAGCACCCGGGTTTGGGGTCTTCTCTTACTCCCTCCTCCACCCTGGTCCTGGGCTCTGGGGTGGTGTCCCTTGGCCAGACCCTGCAGAGCCAGGACTCAGGGAAAAGGGAGGTGCTGCCCCTCAACATACTCTTGCACACGCTCTGGGCCAGGCCCTGTGCGGGACGCGAGGGTTCGTTCAGAAGGCAAGGCCAGGCCCTCCACCTCGAGGAGCTCACCTTAGAGGAACAGACGCTCCCACCCTCACCAGGACAGAGGATGCTGAGAGGCCCAGAGCGCGCCGCCAGGAACGGAGGGGCGCCGAGAGCAGGAGCGCAGGCCTCCAGGCATCTGTCCCAGAGTCCGGCCGGCGGGCAGAGGCTCAGGGCGCCAGGATGCCACAGCCTCCGCCCCTCCCCCCTCCCCCTGCGGACACTGCTTAGGCCCAGTCCCAGGTCCCCGGCCCCACCCGCCGGATGCAGTCCTCGGCGCTGGCCACCAGGGGGCGAGCTGCCGCCTGCGGACCCCGGCGCGGAGGCGGCGCAGAGCCGGAGGAACCGCCGTGCGGTACCTGGTGGGACTCCCGCTAGTCCCGGGGACAGCCCACTACGTGCCATGCCCGTCCTCGCCTCAGCTCGTGGAAAGCTATCAACAACCTTAATCCTTAGGCATTGTCCTGCCTTCACACAGGAGAACACCGGGGCCCACAGAAGTAAGTGGCTCGTCAGCAGCGGGCCAGGGAGTGACCCAGCGGGTCAAATTCCACTCTGTCCCCTCAGATCCTGAGCTCTGTCTGCGTTGTACCCAGACCGGCGGAAGGAAGACTGAGGAGCTGGCTGCCTGGGCCATGCCTCCTTTCTCTGGACATCCAGACTCAGCCCTGGCACGTGGCAGGCATCAATCTTTGTTGTAATGACATTAAGTTCAAAGAAAGAAATCAGAGCCTCGCAAGCTGCAGGGGCCATCCAGCCCCCTTCCTCCCCCTCTTTGGGTTAAAGGACAAACCCAGACCCTGAGAGAGGGAGTGAGTTGCCCACCCTTATACCGCTGGTGGCAGATGCCACAGGGGTCTGTGCATTCTCCTCCTCTCCCCTCCGAAAAGTTCCTAAAGTTCAAGACCCCAGAGCCGCCGGCAGAATTCCGAGGACAAGAGTGTTTCTAAAACATGTTCTAGTTTCGATTTCTCAAATTAACATTTGAGGGGAAAAAAAACCCCACTATAACGGGATATTCTGAAATAAACCCATCTTTTTTTTTGTTTTAAAGAGGGAACTGAAATGTTGGAAGCAGCCAAAAAAGGAAGCAGAACCCTGATTTTCTTCACCATTATCTCGTCCAAACCCCCAAGCTCCAGTGAGAAAGGCGAAGCAGGTGAGAACCAGCTGCAGGCCCACAATCCCCTATTTCACTCCAGATGCGTTTTGGAGCGGTTCGGGTTTTAGAAAGGCCATAAACACGGCGCGCACACACCTGCCGTTAGCCCACAGAACGCTCCCAGCTAGGTTTGGGGTGACTTTCTGTAATCAAGTTCATTTGCATTCATGCAGCAAAATTTGAATATTCACACTAAATGGGATTAAAACAAAAAAAGACCATCAGCGATCTCACATCAGTTCAAGTCGAATATTGCCATCAACTGAATCACGAAAAATCTTTCTGCTCCAGAGAGAACTGCAGGTAAAGACATCGTGAGCCCGTCCCCCTCATTTCGTGGTTGAGGAAAGTGGGGCTCGATGTGAGGGAGCCGATCCCAAACCCGCGGATATTGCTGCTCCGCACTGAACCGGATGCCACGCCGAGTGGGTCTCCCCCGCCCGCCTCCGGCTCCCCGCCGGGGACCTACCTGGCCGGGGCGCTCCTCCTCCCGCAGCGGGCCGCACACGTCCTCGACGGCCTCGTACACGTTCTCGGAGTCGCTGCGCCCCAGGGGCCGCGGGCACACCCAGGAGCCCGCCACGCTGCAGGCCTTGAAGCTGCCGGCGCTCCCCAGGAGGCCGGCGGGGGGCCCGGCGGCGGCGGTGGCGCGCGCCAGGTCGTCCAGGGACTGCGTGGGCCGCACGCGCGCCGCGGGCCGCGTGTACAGGCTGGCGGGCAGGCCCGGCGCCGGGCTGCGGTGCTGCGCGGCTGCGCCCCGCAGCGCGGCGCCCCCCAGGGAGCCTGTGCGGCCGCGGGGCTCGGCGGCCGCGCCGTCGGGGCTGGCGGGCCCTGGCGCGCTCACGAAGCGGTAGTCGTAGGCGAGTGGCTCCGGCGCCGCGGGGCCCGCGCGGGGCGCGCGCAGCGCAGGGACGGCGACCGGGCGGCCCACGGCCGGCAGCTCCCGCACGTACTGCGCTGGCAGGTAGAAGGGGCGGCCGCCGGGCTCCCGCCGCACGTGCCACCAGTGCTCCGTGCTGCGGCGCAGCAGCCGGTAGCGCTCGTTGGGCTGGATGGCGACGCGGCGGCCGTCCTTGCCCGTGTACTCGAAGGGGTGCTCCACCAGCACGTACACGTCCCCCTCGACGTCCGCCGCCATCGCGGCCACGGCCTGTCCCTGTGGGCGGCAAGGGGCAGGAGCGAGGAGGTCAGGGCCAGCGCGGGGCTGGGAAGCTCACGGCACCCGGGAAGACCTGGATGCGAGGCCCGAAGCTGGCGTTCGTCGTGTAAACGGGGGCCTCGGTTTTTCTGCCTCTAAAACGGGAGACGTGGCTAAAATAACCCCTTAGGTTCGCATTCTCATCGCGGCGACGGAATTCTGTGGCGTTGGGTGCTCAAGTTGGGCCTCGCTGCAATCCCTTGGTGGGGAGATGTGGGGTCATACTGGCCCGACGTCACAGCTAGGGACGCTTTGGATGGCCCGCGATAAAGTCGACGCCACGGTTTGCCTACAAGTTGACTGGGCCTCGGTTTCCCGGTCTGTGAAGTGGAAAAGAACCGCTCATTCCCTACCCCGTCCCGTCCTAACCCCCGCAGCCCTCGGGGAATCCGCGTCCACAGCGCCTCTTCCCTCCAGGCGTCTGTGCCCCGGGCCTGCGGGGTCAGGGTTGGGGCGTCAGCTCTCCCCTGGGAGTGTCCCTTCCCCGCTTAGTCCAAGAGCCTGGGCGTAAGGGGCCGAGACTGCGAGCTCCCGGGAACCGGTTCTCTCGGTTTTCCTTCCCCGCCCCCAGCGGCTGCGCCGCAGACCTGAACTTGGAGCCCCGCCCGCCCAGACCGGCCGCACCGCCCCTGCCCTCCAGCTCCCACCTCCACCTCCGCACCCCCCGCGGGCTGCTGACGGGCCCTGCGATCTCTGTGCCGCCACCTGAGAGGGGCTCCTAGAGAATGCACTGTGTCAGTGACTACCCAAGCGGGGTCTCCGAGGGTCCTCAGAGTTCTGCGAGGGTGATCACCACACACCCACCCGCCCACCCGCCCCATGCCCGCTCAGCCGGGGCCGGGTGTGGGAGGGGGTCAGCGCCTCACTAAATCCGCCCGCGCCCCTCCATCAGAGCGAGGCGTCCATGGCCTCCTCCGGAGATGATCGGTCCCTTCCAAGCCTTCGCACTGACCACACCTCCTGCCCCACCACGGTGGCCAGGGACCAGCGGTGGGGAGCTAGTTGCTTGCGGAGGCTGAGGGAGCCCGGTAACAGGGGCCCGCCGCGGGGCGCGTAGCGCTCCTTCTCTGCTTCCTCAAGCTTCCCTCGACGGGGGAAGAGGTGTAAACTGAGTCACTAAGCACGCGCGGCCCCGGAGGTGGGGTCGGTGAGCTGCCGGGAGCTAAACGAACCAACGCTGCGAGGACACCCCTTTCCCCACCTCCTGCTCCCCCCCCCCCCCCGCGGCTCACTCACCACGGCAGGGCGGGCCGCTGCGAGCCCATGGGCTGGGTGGGCGGAGCCGGCGGCTGGCAGGTTAGTCCCCTGCCATCTCGCTGGGCCGGGCTTCCAGGGCCAGACTTAGAGACACCGCGCGGAGCAGGAGCTGGCAAGGGGAGCAAAGAGGGAGAGGGACCCTCAGGAGGGCTGCTCGCGAGCACCAAAGCAGCTGTATCTGGGAGGGGCGAGGAGGAGCCTGAGAGTCTGGGCCGGTGAGGACGTTGGAAGCGGGGCCCGGAGCAGGACGAGGCAGGAGGGAGGGGCAGCGGCAGGCAGGGCTGTGACTGCAGCAGAGCCTAGGGAAGGTGCTGTCCCGCCCCTACCCTACCCTACCCTACCCTACCCTACTCCCGCCCCATGCGAGGGATCTGCTGTCCCCAGGCCTCTGCGTCCCGCGGATGGCTCGACCCGCGCGGGTGGTCTCGCCCGGGCGTTGCCAGTCCGAGCGAGGCCTCTCGCTTTCTGAATCACCAGCGACAAGCCCTTTCCAGCCGGATGGCAGGCACTGCCGCCTCCGGGCCACCTCCGTCCCCCCCCCCCCCGTCCCCGCCGGGCCGCGTCCGGGTGCAGCTCCGCCGGGCCTGGGAGAGCTCGGAGAGGGTTCCCCCGACGGAGACGCCCACCGGAGCAGAGCACCGGGGCTGGGGCCCGGCGGGGCGGATACCCCGGCCTCGTCTCCGTCCCCGACCCTGGAAGAGAGAAGAGAAGGGGAGGAAGGCGGGGAGCGGAGGGGATCCCGGGAGCTCCAGGACGCACCCTTCGCCAGGAGGCTCCCTGCGGCCGCTGCCCCCGGCGACGCGAGCCCTTCCTGCTCCCAGACGGGGCCGCGCTTCGCCTCTCGGGTTCTCCCGGCGGGTGGGGGGCCCCGTCCCGCACGGCCTCCCCCCGGGCCCGCGCGGCTCGCGTCCCAGCGCCGTGCGATCGCGGGCAGGCGCCGGGTGCTCCCGGGAGAGGACCCGCCGCCTGCGGCACCCCGGCCACCACCCTTGGCTTAGCAGCCCCCTCGCGGTCCGGCGCGGCTTTGGCACCTCGGGGTGTCCGCTCCACCTGCGCGGGCCCGCGCGCGTGGGCCCCGCGGCCGGCGCTCCCTCCTCCAGCGCTCGGCGCCCGCGCGGCCGGGTTTCCTGTTCCACAATATAGCGAGGGAGGCACCGGCCCAGAGCACCCGGCACGACTTCCTCCCGGGCTGGGGCTGGGCTGCGGCTGCGAGAGACAATCCCCGGTGTCCTGGCTTCCTGTCCCCTCTGGGCCGGGCCAGCGCCCCAGGAGCAGAGACGCCACCCCTCCCCCTGCACCTCCCGGGATCCGGGGCCACACCTGGCTGTCTCCCCGGAGGTGGAGGCAGCAGGACCAGGATGGTGGGATGAGGGGCCAAGGAGCCTCCGCACTAATTTCTGGCCAGATTTCCCTCCCTCTGCTTGATCCCCACCCCCTCCTTGATCCTTGTCGGGGAGGAGGGCCACCCTCCAATCTGTCCATAGGGCACCATCAGAGCAACCTCCTGAGGCTGGACTCAAGATCCTGCTGTATCGCTGCATCTGTTTTCTTTCCTGTAAATGGGGACAGTAACACCTACTTTATAGGATTGCTGGGAAGTTTAAAAGAGATCCACCAAGAACAATTACTGTAAGAACACACAATATATCAGTTATGATAGTCACAACTTTCATTAGGAGAGGAGGTGTCCTCTTTGGGGGTGGATTGAGGTCTCCAAACCTCCTTGGGGTGGGGGGAGGAACAGGTGTCCTCAGAGGCACTTTGCTGAGGCTGAAGGCAGAGTCCAAAGGCAAGGTAGGTCACATGTCCCCGGACCTTCGGTGGGCCTGCTAAACACACCCCCCTCAAACAAGCTTCTCTCACATTCCTGAAGCCCACCACCTACTGCCCCCTGGAGGGAAGTGAGCCCCTTGAAGGAGGCTGGGCTCATGGGATAGGCAGAGGGCACTCCCTCATGGGCTGAAAGAACAGGAAACTGTAGACCTGAATGTCATTTTTCAGCCCCATTTTCCTGCAACCTGATTTCCTTCTGGGTTAGTCTGTTTCTTCTGTCCATTCAACAGGCAGTGTTGGGCTTCTCCCTACAGGAGCCCCCTGGACTTCTCCTGGAATTTCAGAGGAAGATCTGCAGCCAAGTAAAAACCACTTTGAGCCCTCAAACCACATACCCTGAATTAAGGACCTCGCTCTAACTGCCCATCCTTCCTGAGCCCCTTCTCTCTCAGTCCAGTGGGAAATCCAGCCCGAGGTTTCACACGTTCGGGTCAGGAGTCTGTGCTTTGACATTTGAGGCACAGGAAAGAAGCCATTGTGGTGGAATGTCAGGCATCAGCTTCAGTTGCTACTTTACAAAGGCCCTGAAATCTGGCCCCACGGGGTCCCTGCCTCCTCAGAGTGGCAAGGGTGGCTATCGACTACACTTGTTACTTCCTCTCCTTCACACCCCCTGCTTGTAAATGTCCCCACTCTCGTGCCTAGGCCCTCTCAGATGGTAATGGGTGGCCTGTGGTCTTCCCCAGTCAGTGGCAACATTAGGATTCAGAAGCAACACCAGAGATTAGAAAGATCAGATCTTTACTGCAAAATCATTCAAAAATCACATGGCAGCAGTTCACATTGCAAAGCACTCCTTGGGGCCAAGGCCCCTCATTGCAAAGTTTATTGCATAACATGACATTTTAAAAATAGTGTGGCCACTTCTGAGGTTCACATCAGCTTTCCATTGGTGGTGGGGGTGGGGAGGATAAAAGTCACTTCATTTGAAAGCATCAGCAGCTTTTGGTAAAGGGGAGAGGGTCAGCTTTAATGCTACTAATCACCAGGAGGGTAGGGGGAGAGGGGCCTGAAGTGAGCTCCTCCAGGGTCACACTCCTGCCACCCGCTAGGGCAGATCTTCTGGAATACAGAATGTACTCACAGGCCCAAGGAAACAAGGCCAGATTCAGGTGGCACTGCCCACCCCAGGCTGAGCTCCTGCCCACTCAGGGCTCTGGGCAGTTCCGGCTCTGATCTGGCTGTTTGCGGTGGAGCATTAATGCTGCTGTGAGGGGGTGGGATGGGGATAAGGATCCACCTTCCGGTTCCGGAGGCTTTGGTGTACCAGGCACAGGTGTGCACCATCTTCCTTGAGGGGACAGAGAAACTGTGTGGCAGCCTTCTCCCCCACCTACCTAGTACCTCCTCTGTTCTATTGCACAATTTATCCAGCTCCACAGGGCTGGGCAGGTGACTCAGCAGACGAATCACCCCAAGGGAGAGGTGGGAGTAGGTTCATTTCTTGACAGTGACAGGCAGATCTCCACCTGAGGCCCCCAATCCAAGCTGAGTGCAGAGAGGATGGCGAGAGGATCCCAGGGCTGCTGGGTCCAGGAGAGGTAGGGGAAGGCAGCAGAGAAGTCATGCCTAGAATTCCCCCACACTCCAGGGGTCTAAATATCACATTGAAAACAGTTCCAGAATCCCACCCCATCCCAAGACCCTCTCAAAAGGCAATGGTGCTCCAAAGGAATTTTCTAGTCATTAGCAGCGCCCCTCCTGGGCCAGTCCAGCAAAGCTGTGTGAATGCATGGCTTTGTAAACTGAGATAAAGCATCGTTCCACAAGGTGCTTCTCCCACAGGTCCCCGCACATCTCAGCAGCAGGGCTGGCACTTGCTGCTCTCTCTGTGCGCCCAGCCTTCTCAGCAGGGGTTAGTCAGGTGGTGGTGGGTCCCCTGAGAGCGTCTGCAGCAGTACCCTGTCCATCTGGCTGCTCATGTGCAGTAAAAGCTGAGGAGGGCATGGGGCAGGGTGGTGGGCGAGGTGACAGCCATTCCCTGGATTAAGGAAGGTGCAAAGTGCTGACAGTGCTGGTTCCGAATCATTCCCCCTTCTCCTGCAGGGACCAAGATTCAGGCTACAGAAGAGCCGGGGGGCTCCGACACGAAGAAAGGTGATAGGCTTTTCAGGTGGGGAGGATGAGGGCAGGAAGTAGAGAGGGGGAGGAAGCAGGTGGTCATCGAGACTGACCCCACCTGGCCTCATGGGCGGTTTGGCACGTTGCACTTGAGCTGTGGGCAGCAAGCGCCTGGCAAGTTAAGGAAAGGCACCTAGGTCCCGCTGCCGGGCCTGTCTCAGGGGTGGCCTGCCCGCCCAGGCGCCCACTCATCTGGAGACCAGGCCTGAGCGGTTCCTGCACATCTGCTCAGGGGAGAATGCCTGGATTACTTGGGTGACTTGTGTAGGATTAAGAATAAAAAAATATTTTCTGTTGAAATATGAAGGGGAAAAACCCACCTTAAAAAACTAGACCTTTTAATCAGGAACGTGGAATTGCAAAGTCTTGTTTCCACAGCGTGGGAACAGCCCTGCGGGAGGTGCCACATCAGTGCAGTGAGCCAGGGCCTGATTAGAGCAAAGCCCCCCGCACCCCAGACAGGGGGCGTCTGCTGGTGTTCCCACCTCCTGGAGCAGATGTGGGAGTGCGGGGGACATCATCAAGGGCTCCTCTGGTATGCTCATGCTCTGGTCACATCCGAGAGTCTTCCTGACAAGGGAGACAGCTGTGACACCTTGAGAGAGTAGCCTGGCCGATGGCAAATGCAGCTGGTATGGCTGAGCTGCATCCTCACCCTGAGGCCTCCGGGGTGGGGACAGGAGGCTGGGTTAGGTGACAGTGTTGTGTTCTTGGTACTTGCGCCGGCGGGCACAGCGGGGGCAACCCTTCTTCACCACGGCCTGGCAGCTCTGGTGGAAGACGGTCTTGCATTCGCCACACCTGGGAGAAAGCGGCAAGTGTTCCTTGTGCCAACGGAGGCCTCCCCTGGGACCTGAGGCTGGCTAGTTTTCATGATCAGGCCCCGCAGTCAGGCTGTGTTCTACCCACAACCGCAGGCCTGTGGGCGCTACTTCTCCTTCCCAGGACAAGAGAGCCTTGCAGCAATGCTTCCCCTAGGTCACGTGATGCACACGGGTACTCTCTCTTTCATTTTTATAAATCTGCTGAGACTAAGTGACTTCTTCCTATGTTTAAGACACTCGGCAGTTTAAATAACTCAGCCCTAGGTCTGTTCAGGGGCTGAATCTGGGCCAGAGGACACCTACTGAAAATGAATTAATGCTCCCACCACTCGGGCTGGAATGGAGGTTTGATGAATTTTTCCATTTATCAGCTTCTGATAATGAGCAACGACTGGGGACAAGAACCATTATGACAGGAGCAGAGGCAGGGGTAGGTACCACCTATGAGTACCCACTTTGTGCTGGGTCTTATGCCAACTCTCCAGGACAGTAACTCATTCAGTCCCTCCTCAACCAGTTCAGATGACAAAGCTGAGGCCCAGGGAGGCCCCCCACTGACAGAGCTAGCAGCCACCTTGTCTCCAGGAAGATGGTAGCTCAGGAGAAGCAGGGGAGCTCTGTGAAGGCTTGTCTTGTCCCTAGCTGGACTGGGGCTGGTCATGACTGCTCAGGGTGTCAGCCGCTCTGGACAACCGCATCACCCCCATGGCACTGGCACAGAGGGGCTGTTTTGTGCTCCTGAATACTGGTGTAGGGCTTGCCACCCTGGAACACTGGGGCCAGCTGTGGGTGAGGGTGAAGGTGGGGCGCTGGCTGGGTGTCCCACATACCTGACTGTGGTGTCAAACTCAAAGGGGAAGATGATGTCATGGTGGTGGCAGATCTGGCAGATGAAGCCACGCTGGGTGCACAGGTCGCAGTGGTACACATGATGGGAGGCAAATTCGATCAGGGCCTTGAGGAATCCTTCATACACCCCCTCCGCAATCTGTGGGGGCAAGTGCAGGCCTTCTAGGCAGCTGTGCTGAAGCTGTGGCCATGTGCACTACGTGGCCTGCTGCTGCCCATGGCACCTTCCTTGCCAGAGGACTCCTACCCCAATAGAAGTGTCTTTCCACTTGGGCAAGAAATCCCCCCTGAATCAGGCTGAGCAGGACTGACAGATGAGACCTAAACCCACTGCTCCTTCCCCTGAGGAAGTGGACGTCCCAATCCGTGAGCCCTGTGGCCTTTTCACCCTCTGCCCTCCAAGTCAGGGATGAGTCCAGATGTAGGGAAGGGGCTGAGGCGTCCCTGTGATCCTGGCCTTTGCTGGTGTGCCTGCTTATTGTGGGAGAGAGGGCTGGGGGCTCACTCACTGCCCCAGAAAGAGAGGACAGTGGAACACCCATTCCGAGATCCTGAGAAACCCAAGAGGGCTGTCTTGCCTCAGTAAACTCAGGCACCACACCCCATCTCCCTTTCTGATTTCTCTAGGAATGGGGTCTCTCTGGAGAGTTATGCGGGGATGATCTCTCACCTGCTGGAGATCGGCGACGCTGTACTTGTGGGGAGACTCCAAGAGATAATTCCTGTAGTTGAGCCTTCAAAGAAAACACAAGAGGTTCCTTAAGAGGGTTGCCAAGCCCAAGGCTAGTCTGTGTTTGTTTTCGTCCCTCGGCACTGCTAGCCAGGCGGAAATACCTGCCTGGGCTGGCCTGGGCTTGGCACCCGTGCTTTCAGGTGACTAGCTGTGGGGACCCTGGTCAAACTGCATAACCTCCCTGTGCTTTGGGTTTCCTACCCTGAGAAATGGAGCTGTTTTGAGGATGAAATAATTTATTTAAAGCATTTGGCATAGTGCATGGCACATAGTAAACAATGAATGATTATCCACTATAGCTGATAACATTGTATTGCATAACTGAAATTTGTTGAGTAGGACTTAAATGTTCTCACCAAAAATATTTATGTATAAATAAATAAACAATAAAGTGATGAGTGTGTTAATTAACCAGGTGTGAGGAATCCTTTCAGTGTGTACATTTACCAAATCACCATGATGTACATGTTCAATAACTGACAATTTTTATTTGTCAGTTATTCCTCAATAAAGCTAAAAATTTTTTAATTATATAAACAAATAAAATACATGTCTATGAAAAATAATAATGAGGAAGATGACGATGAAAGCTAATAATTGATACCAGGAATTGGGCTGAGAGTTTTATATATTTTAACTCTTTTAATCCTCACGATAATCCTGTGAGGCTGGCACTATTATAATACCCATTTTGAGAAGGAGAGGCACAGAGAGGTTAAATAACTTGTCTGTGGTCACACAGCTACTAAGAGGCAGAGCTGGGGTTTGGATGCAGGAATTTGGCTCCAGAGCCTGTGTCCTTATCCACCTAGAGAATGCCCGTAGGTGTCAGCTATTGTCATTCTTGCCACCATTACATACCGGGGACCATGCTGGGGATAGAAATGAACAGGATGTGGCCTCCACCCTCCTATAGCCCCTGATCCAGCTGAGAGACAGATATTTGAGCATCGCATCTGGTTTCGGTGCTATGTGAGAGGAACTGAGACCTGTCCTCGGCACCATGGCGGATCCTATTTCAGAGGTGGGGACAGAGGACAAGGCTCAACCACCAACTGGGCTCCAGTTTCCACCTTGCCAATGGCAGGGATCCCAGGCGTTACATCCTGAGGGATGAAGAGGAAACATCTGCAGAAATTCCCCTGGTACAAAAGCCTGCCTGGCCTTGCTGTGTGTGTCTTTGTGGTGCTGGATTTGGGGGCGGGGGGTGGGAGTGTTCCGAATACAAGGAAGTTGGGAACCTGCCCCAGGATGCTTCAGACGCCTGGGGGCAGGATGACGCCAGGCCCTGGAGCACCTGGAATTCGGGCTTGGCCATGGCTCACCCCACGGCTTCAGTTGTGTTCCAGGGGGAAGCCAATCAAAGGTGGAAGTGGCGAGTCCCACCAAGCAGCTGGGCAGGCTGCACTGTGTCCTGTGGGGTAAGGACACTACCGACCAGCCACTCAGTCCACTATGCTGGTCTCCACAGGAAAACCCCAGCTTTCTGGGAACAGGAAGTCACTATTTATCACCAGGAAAACGCAGTGGGGGGAATGCAGGGTGGGGGTGGGGGGCTGTTGCACAGGCTGTCCTTGAACTGGCAGGAAGGGTGGAGCTGATTTGGATGGAGAGTCTCCTCTGTCATCTGCCCTCTGCTCAGTCATGGAAGACCCGGGGGCCAGCCAGGCCCAGGGCCCACCCTGCAAGCCACCATACCTGGGGCCTGTCACACTCAGAGAGGTCTGACAACTGATGTGGGAAGTAAAGTCAGGGAAGAGTTTGCCTTTGCTGGTGGCAGCCCCCTGGCTGGGTCTGCTGAGGGAAAAAGGAACCCAGACCTGCCTGTTCGTTACTTCTCAACCTTTCTCATCCTCTCACCCTCCACGCTGGCCAGCACAGTCCAGGCCTCCTCACCCATACCAGCCCAGGTCCCACTGCTGCCAAACTGGGTCATTTCTAAACCCTCAATCAGAATGAGACAGTCCCATGCTCAAAATCCTTCAAGGTCTGGCCCCGTACCCACAGTCCAGCTGCACTCAGCCCCTCGTGGATCCTGGTGAGTTGCGAGCCCTCCCCACTCCATGCCACAGGTGCCCTTAGCCAGGAAAGCCCTTCCCACTTCTTCTCTTTAGTTCTTCTTCTAAACCCCATTTAACTACACGTGGGATGCCATCTGTGCTGTGGCACTGCTGTCTTCCTGTGTGTAAGGACAGAGTGAGGTCTGGAAGCACACTCTAACAGTACCGCGGTGATGGGACTGGAGAAGGCGTGCTCCCAACTTTCTGCCTGATTCTTTCTTGTACTGTTTGAATACTATCCTTGTAAAGAAGAAAAGCATTTTCTTTTCCTTAATGAAGAAAAGAAACTCCACCAACCCTCTGCTCAGATGCCATCTCCTCCGGGAGCCTCCCTGGCCCTCAGGGCCCTGCCAGGGTGGGGTCAGGTGTCCTTCTCCACCGCACCTGCCACACTAATCCAGGGCCATCTGTCTGCCTGTCTGTGTCCCTTCCCAGACTCTCACGTGGCCTTTGTCACAATTTAGGAAGGCTATGTGAACACAGGGATGACTGACCATTGTATAGACAAGAAAGCTGAGGCTCAGAGAAGTGAAGCAACTTCCCTGAGTCACACAGTAGGTCTGAGGCCAGGCAAAGGCTGCTCGTGTACTCCTTCCCAACACAGGTCAGCCCAGACAGGTACTGAGAAGCTTCTTGAAAGGCACCCTGAGGGTCCTGCCCCAATCTTGCCCTCTTCTGAGGATTGTGGAAGAAATGCTGCCATGGATGACAGAAAAGCAGCCACAGGATGGAGGACTGGCTGGGGAAGGAAGAAGCCAGGGCAACCTGCCCTTTGTGGTCTGCACCTCACTTGCTGCTCCAGCCTTCCTCTCGCTACATGCCCCGCTTCCCTCCTCACTCCCTCCAAAGTTCTCTCTGTTCTTTCCACGTATGGGGGCCATGCACATTGTTCTTTCTGTCTGGAACACTCTTTCCTGCTTCTCTTCTCCTTTCTATTCCTACCGATTTTTCAGGCTTCACCTTAGATGCCAGTTCTTCCAGGAAGTCTTCCCCACTCAGCCCTGCTCCAATCCAGTTAGCCGTCCTCCTCGGTACTGTCGGAACCCACCTCTTTCTCCTGGCCCTCAGCCCTGGCTATAGCTGTGGCTGATTCATCTGCCTAACCCTAAAGAGGGCAGGACCCAGGCCTCCCTTGCTCTGTGTTGTAACCCACACACCTAGCCCAGTACTGGGCATTTAGTATATTCTCAATAAATATTTGCTGATTAGATGAATGAATACATGAACAAATAAAAGCCATTCCTAAAATGTATGGGGAATTCCCTGAGCCCAGTGGGCAGGAGATTTCTACCCACCTCTGGCACGTCTCCCAAGAGAATACCTTCAGCATGCACTGACCCCTTGCATGTGTACATGGGTGCACGCGTGTCTGTGAGCATGTGTGTCTGTGTGTGTCCACGTCCAGGGCACTCACCTCTTGCTTAACTCCTTGAGGGCTCCACTTCGGCACAGGCCCAGGTAATCCCCCAGAAGCTTCAGCTGCTCTCGGCTCCGCCCAATAAGGTGCATCCGCTCCTCGTGTTGGTACAGAGATGCATTCACCAGCTGCAGGTTGATGAGGGGCTGGGCCTGGATCTGCGTCAAGAACTTCAGGGCCTGACGGCAGATCTGGGCACCACCAGGCAGTGGGGGTGGGACAGAAAGGTCATCTGGTGAGCATCTTACTCACTCACCCTCCAACCACCCTCTAAGGGAAGTGGTGCCATCTTCATTTTACAGATGAGAAAACTGAGGTTCGAGAGATGAAGTGACTTGGCCTAGGCCCACAGCTCATATGAGCTGAGATTTGAACCCAATTTATCTGACCCCCAAACCACTCTCCCTCCATGGCGCCAGCTCCTGACCCTCCTGGACCATCTGGGCCCCACAGACCCTTCCCATTATTTCCTGTCCTTCCATCCCCCATTTTCCTGCCTAAAGGAAACAGGCACTGTCCCCTGGGCTGACTCAGTAACCAGGTGACTTGTGTGAGTCAGGCTCCAACCACAGGAAGCCGCAGATCAGACAGAGCTTAACAAGTGGTTTCCCCTGTTCCTCAGATCTTGCAGGCGGCACCACCCGGGTTCCCCCAAGTCTCCGTGTGGATTGAGTGAGCAATGTCAGCCTCTGCCACCTGACAGACAGGGCATTGAAGGTTCTACCCTCAGGCCTGACCTGAGGACAAAGCCAATTACTGCGCACATACCATTTGCTAGACACTGGGCTAAGGACCTTGACCGTATCCTTTCTTCATCCTGTAACAACCTAAAGGGGAAGGTGTCATCATCTCACTTTATTGATGAGGAAACAGGCTCCGAGAAGCTAACGTGACTTATCTAACACACCTGTAGAAAGTGGAGCCCAGGTCTGAATTGAGGCATCATCTCTGCACACCAAGAAGCCACAGCAACTCATGCACAGCCTCTCTCCCCTGCAGTCTACCCTTTGCTGTGATAAGAAGGCTGGAGGAGATGAGATGGTCTCCTCTGTCAACTACTGAGCGGTGGTTAGGAGTCTGGCTTTCACGTCAGAATTGAATTTGAATCCTGGCTCTACTGTTTCCTAGCTGCATGACCTTGCGAAACTTCTCTAACCTTTCTATGACTCAGTTTCCTCACGTGTAAAATGGAGAAAATAAAAGAACCCACTTTCTGGGATTATTTTCAGTTTAGATTAAAAGATAACCTACATCTGCTCCTGGCATGTAGCGTACCCTCAGTAAATGGGGGCCACCAGCAGACTGGGCCAATGCCTGCTGCAGCCAGCTTTCCCCTAGAGGGTAGGGAACGTAATAGAGCCGTCAGGAGATGGTAACTGGTGGGTATGGGAAGGCCTTTGGCCTCCTGTCTCCCAGGTCCACCAGTATCTCTCACCCCCCTAGCAATGGAGGACTCCTTTTTTTCCCATTGCACAGAGCCTTGAGGTACCACCCTTTACTGAGGGGCAGCCCACCTGGCAAAGCACAGGTGACCTAGGTCAAGCTGCTGGTCCCCAGCCCTGGCCCAGCCCTCCCCAGGACTTGGCCTCAGGCCGTGGGTGAGGCACAGATGAAACAATGCGCAGGAATGTGCGCGCTTCAGGCAAGCAGGGGGCTTTGTGCTCCCCAGGGACTGTTTCTATCTTGTGGGAGTGGAAGCGACAGACAAAGAAACAAGCCCCAGTCCTGGGCTCACATCCTGCCAAGTGCCAGGCGGGCCTCACACAAATGGGTCAGCCAGAGGCCCCTAGCCCTCGAGCCAGCCACTTTCTAGTTTGAATTTTCCTGTCTTTCCCAAGCCAGGGATCTTTGAGAGAGCACTAAATACTTCTTGATCTCAGATGTGCCGAGAAAAGCACTGTAATTTTCTAGTTGGAAAGGAAGTGGCATAAGAATTGCAGCAATGATTAAGGACATGGCTCAACAGAAGTATCTGGGTGTTGTAAACAGTGAGTATGTTCTATGGACAAAGGGTTCTTTGCATCTGTAGTGATTTGGAGGTTTAATTTTCTTCATGTAGTTAAATACTTAACACTGAGGGTAAGGGAGGGGATGAGGTAACCAACAAAAAGCCAAAGTTAAGCTAACATCTTTAGGGCTCTTGTCCCCAGGGGGTGGAGGCTGGGGTGGCACAGACTCTGGGCGCCATGTCCCTTGCACTCTGATGAGCACACATCCACATGCCAGGACACATGGCCAGCAGGCCTGGGTCTTGAGAGGAGCAAATAGCTTCCTCATGTTTCTGTGTCTATCTTAGAAAAAATCTGTGCCTTTGGGAGGAAATCAAGTTTGTGCCCCTGGAGGCAAACCCTGGCCATGTGAATGAGGGGGCAGAAGGTGTGACAGGTTTCAGGAGAGGGGAAGGGTACTAAGGCACTGTCTAAGTAGCTGGCAGGTAGCATCTCCTCTAGTCCTCACACAAGCCCAAGACAGACACAGTTTAGTAACACAGCTAGAAAAGTGGGTAAGCTCATTTGGAGAATCGGAAAACCTGAACGATCTTAGAATATATCTTATTCAAAAGCATTTGGTGAACATAATAAAGTACCCAAGATGTAATACTAAGTGAACAAACCATGTCATAAAGCAGTATGAGTCCAGTATAATCCCAACTTTACAGAAAGTAGAAACGTATGTAAATAGATGCAAAGTGTGAACAAAAAAGGGGCACTGTATAAATCCAACTGACAGTAACCTCACAGGGTGACCTGATCATCAGTTCCTAACTGGCCAGGTCACGGGTGGCTATCGTACCCCAGGCCTGTAACTTCTTTAGTAAAAGCTTTATCTTTGCCTTAAGCAAGCCATGTCCACTGTTTCTGTGTGTCTTGGTTAACACATTTCTGAAATGCCTCTTTTCAGACCCCTCTTCCTCAGGCAGGACCACCCACAACAGAGCGCAATCTCATTAACTATCCTGGAATCCAATCCCCACCCTCAGGTAATCTTCCTTACCTTCCCTCCTTAATTCCAAATGTATAAAACAAACCACAAAAATGTCATTCTCTGGAGCATATGAGATCTTGCTTCCCCACAGCTGTCGTCAGTTTGGCTCATAAATTGTTATGAAAATTCTTTACAGGTTCTTATGTCAACAACACAAAAGGCTGACTGCTCCACAAAAGGGGAAGTACAGCCAGCTGGCCAGCCAATTTATCCATCCACATCTAAACATCTAACCATCCAACCATCCATTCATCTATCCATCCACCCACTCACCACCCATCCATCCATCTGTCCAATCTATCCCGTCTATCCATCTAGCTATCTAGTTGCAGGTACCTAAACTTTTTTGTCTGTAGCATGGGGAGGTACAGAGAACCACCCCCAGACTCCTACCAGATGACAAAGGCAGGGACTGACAGAGCGCTGCCCAGAGCTATAGATTAGTATCAAGCATTTTTCTTGGTCAGCTCTCCAGCATCTTGGGGCCTGAACCAGTGACCATGGCTTCCTTAGAGCCAAACTCCTCCCAACAGATAAATAGCAGCAGCAGCAAAGAGGAGTGACTATTCCTCTGTCACTCAGCAGCCCTGTGTGGCCATGACAGGCTGGGGTCGAGACGTACCGGGCGCTTGGTGAGGTCCCAGTTGTGGATGATCCTGGCTGGAATCACTGAGGCATCATCTTGATGGCAGACGTCACAGTAATAGAGGCCAGAGAAGGCACAGAGCTTGGGTCGCACAAATGAGAAGCCAATTTGCCGGGAGCAGCCTGGGGAGAGGGATGGTGAGAGTGAGCAGTGGCGGGGCCACAGCCAGCTGCTGAATAACAGAAACTCATAAGGCAGAAAGGGCTCACTATTTAAGGAGGATATAAAGATAAAAAAGGAGAGTACAAAGACAAGAACAACTGCCACCCATATTCCCACCATTCAGAATCAAGCCTCTTAGTTAATCTTTACAGCAAAACACTGTAAGAATTACTACTGCCATTTTACAACGGAAGAAACTGATGCACAGAGGTTAGGAAACTTGCCAGTCACATGATTAAGTGCCACAGCTGGGATTCAAAGCTGGGTCGCTTGGTCCCAGAGCCCACGTTCTCTTATGCATAGCTGCCTTGTTCAGCATTCCCCAGGCTTGCTCACCATACCAGCCTCCTCTAGGTCCACCCCTTCACTAGGCCCCAAAGTGGAAGCAACTAAGTCAGGGCCTCAGCAAGCAGGGAAGGAGCTGGGGACATGGGGTCAGCCTCAGAGAATGGGTAAGGAAAGCAGCAGGAGGCAGAGCAGTCTGGACACTGCCTGGTGCCAGCTTGAAGCCAGAGCTGTTGGATACCTCAGGACAGTCGTGAGGGGCCCAGCCTCAGCCCCTAGGCTGGTGGTCCCCCCAAGTGGGGGGCAGAGGGCATGAAAGTGGGGTGTGCCTAGGGCAAATCAAAGGCCTGGCTCAAATCCTGACACACGCCCAGCCTTTCACGGAGCTGGGGAAAGAGTCCCTCTAGCTTCGAGACCAGAAGGGCTGGCTCTTCTGCTTATCAGCTGCCTCGTCCTGACCTTCACCAAATTTTTGCCAGGTTCTATTCCAACATCTGTACAATTCAGCTCCTACTGCCTATGTTGTGGAGTTATTACAAAGATTAGATGGGGGACAGGTTTTAAAAGTGCACTGCTAACTATGAAATACAAGCCAAGTGGCAGCGGCTGGTATCTGCCCGGACACTGAGCTGTGCTTATAGGCAGAGAGGAAGCCCCAGCTCCCCAGTTCCAGTCTCACTGGCAGGCTGGTAAGTGGTAGGCACGGGTGCGAGCTGCTCCCTAATCATTCATTCACACCAAGTGTGAATTGCCGGGCAGCGGGTGAGGGGTGAGCAGGGGTGGGGTGAGATGGGCTTGAAGATGTTTCTGTAGGAAGCTCTGTTCTGCTTAGCTTCTCTTATCCTCCAGGGGTACTGACCACAGACCACTTCCTTCCAGATGCATGCAGTAGGCTTTCCCCTCCAATCCCACAGGCTCTACCCTGACAGGGCAGCTCATAAACCACTTGCAGTCACGACTCTCGCCCTGGCATTCTGCAGCAGGCAAGCTGCTTGCAGTTCACCTGGAGGGCCCAGGGTGATGAAAATGGCTAGCTGGATTGCGGAGAAGAGCTGAAGATGAGACAGGAACAGTAGACTATCACAAAAATCTTGAAAACAAGGGAGTGGAGAGGGCCTATGGAGTCCTGGAGAAGAGCACAGGTTCTGGGACCATCATGGTCCTCATTTGGCTTTGCCACTTAATAGCTGTGTGATCTCAGGATGAGGTTCTTACTAGCCTTGAGACTCAGTGTCCTCAGCTATAAATAGAGATGATAGTAGCACCTATACCTACAGGGTGGTTGAGAAGACTAAATGAGACAATCCAAATAAAGTATCTGGCTCAGAAGAGTTAGATTTGAGAATAATAATGATGTAGCAGATGTACTGTCTTGGAACAAGATCAATAATGTATCCTTAACTAGAAAAAACCAACTTGCAAAACAAAATACATAGCTATGCTGTCCAACATAGTGCCATGAGCCACCTGTGCCCTTTTAATTTTAAATCTATTTCGATTAAATAAAATGGAAAATTCAGTTCTTTAGTGACAGTAGCCACATTTTAATTACCCAGTAGCCACATGTGGCTTGTGGCTACTGTACTAAACAGCACAAATCTAGGACGTTTTCGTCATCACTCAAAGTTCTAATAGCACTGAACATTATGAGCTCATTTTTGTAATTAAAAAAAATTGTGTGCGTTTGCAAAAGCATGCAAAAATATTTGAAAGGGAACCATATCCCTGCTCCCAAAGCATTTGATAATACAGTAATATGATAACAAAGGCAGTGGAAAGCTTAGCTCCCTAGAACTCCCTAAGCAGAGAGCAGCATGCAGCAGAGCTGCCACCCACAGGTCCCAACCCTCAGGAGGAGGTGGCAGGAGGGGGCTCCCACAAGTGGGGTGCTGGCCCCAGTGAGCGCTGGGGAGGAGCCGATGCTATTTGCTGCTGCAAACAGTTGCAAACAGCCTCATTTCTTGCAACACCCCAGGGGTGGGATGGGGGCACTTGGGGAGGTTCAGGAAGGGGTGCAGAGCCTACACCAAAAACCCCACCGGAGGCAGAGGGGGGCTGGTGGGCTGGGGGCAGAGGGAGAGCAAGCCGGCACCTGCGCAGAAGCAGCCTTGGGAGTCGAGGCCCTTCTCAGTGGGGATGGCCACCAGGTACTGCAGCAGAAAGCCATTCTCCCCCGTGGCGAACTTCAGGACCTCCTGACAGTTTTCATCCAGACTCCCTCCCAGTGTCACTGCCTCCTCTGCAGTCTCCAAGTAGGATGCCAGGACCTTGCGCACCAGGTCCCTCCACAGTGCAGCCTCCTCGGCATTGCTGGCCTGAAGCTTCAAGACGGCCTTGGCCGTGATGATTTTGAAGAAGGACGGGCCCCCGAGGCTCGTGTCTGGCAGGATATCTCGGATGGTCTCAACTCCATGGCTGTCACTTAACATCTTCTCATTGTTTCTCACCCGAAAGCATTTCAGAGATTCCAAGGACAGGGAGAAAATGTAGGGTGTCCAGGTCCTGTCTGAGTACAGGTATAAGAGGGATTCTTTAATAGCGTCTGGCTCTGGAATTTGGGTAGAGGACCAATCGAACTGTGTGTTCGAACTGAGTGTTTCGGGGTCCGTGAGCAGGTCCGAGTCTGGGGGGAGGCCACCTTGGGGGGCCTCTGGGAGGTCACCGGGCTGCTCTGGGTACTGGATGTTGACCCACTCGTCATCCTGCTGGGGCCGGCACTTCTGCAGGGCCTCTCGCACCCGGTCCAGCCAGTCCTCGGCCTCATCCTGGGAGGAGGCACGCAGGGCCAGCTTCTTGCCCGAAAAGACCAGTTCAAAGCGGCCGTCGCTGTGGGCTGGCCCCACAGACTCGCATCGCAGCAGGGAGCAGTTCTCGACACAGGTGCGCTCCTCACCGCTCAGGTAGAGGCGGAACTCCAGTGGGGACAGCTCACAGAAGAGTTCCTTCCAGATGCCCATCGCCCCCCGTCGCTCCACCGTGCCCAGCTTCATGAGACCCCGGAACGGGTTGGACAGCCCTGGAGGCAGAAAGAGGCACTTTACACACTGGGCTTGTCCCTTCACCACTCAAGAAAACCTCTGGAGCCTAAGGTCCCGGGTGCGGACGAAGTGACTGCCACCAGAACACAGGCCAGCCACAGAGCTGCATGGGAACATTCTTTGAGTGCCTTCACCCCATCCTCTCCCTTGGCTGTTGACTTTGTTTCTAAACTTCACTGAGAAAATAAAAGCACTCAATAGCTTACCTCCACATGCCCCTCACTACAGCTCCCCCACTTCCAGCATCTGTACCCACACTTTGCTTCCTCCTGTCACTGGGGCTGAACTGACTGTGCTTCTGTCTGAGGCTAACCCCTGCATTTGGGCAGGGGTCCCCCTCTCCACCTACTCAAAAACAAGGATTTTCTCCCTCCTTCCCGTGTCCCCATTTTCTCGCTTCTCTCCTGGATCATTCCCATCTGTGCACACGCGCGCACACACACGTGCTGCTATTTCTCCTGTCTTTAAAAATACCTCTCTGACTTCACTTGCATCTCTAATTACCACCCCGTTTATCTGTCCCCTTTACAGAAGACCCCCTAAGGAGGTACTAGAACTGTTTCTAGTTCTCCCGCTCCCATTCCTTCCTGAACCTGCTCCAATCAGGCTTTTGTTCCCTCATTCCACTAAAACTGCCATCAGGAAAGCCACCAGGTCCTCCCTGGGGCCAAATCCATTAAACCTTCATAGGTGATCTCACCTACTCTCAGGGCTTTATGCCAACAACTCCCCAATTTTTGTCTCCAGGCTGGACCCTGACCTTGAACAGATTCAGATCTCCATCTGCTCCATGTATGTCTAATAGTCTTCTCAAAGTTAACATGCCCCAAAATGACTTCCTCATTCTCCCACTCTAAACTTGCTTCTCTCCTAATGAAGGATAAAATGACCAACTTTATCCTTCCAGTTGCTTGAGCTAAAACCTTGAACGTATCCTTGATTTTCATTCTTTTACATCCCACATCAAATACATCAGCAAATCCTGCTGGTATATCCAGAATCTTCCACTTTTCACCACCTCTACTGCCACCTCATGGGTTTAGTCCACTGTCATCCCTGGCCTGGGTTACGTCAATAGCCTCCTAACTGATCTCTCTCTCCCTGTAGTCCTTCAACATATGAAGCAGGATGACGCCCCATTTAAAATACACCAGATCATGTCCCTCTGCCCAAAACATGGTAATGACTGCTATTTTTCTCAGAGCAAAAGCCAGCATCCTTTCCATGGTCCACAAGCCATCCTTCACTCTGACCTCATCTCTAACCGTCTCCTTTCCATTCCCTCTTCCAGCTACGCTAGTCTCCAGTTTCCTGGGCACATCAAGTATGTTCCTATCACAGGGTTTCCATGCTTGAACCACAGAGATCGCCTCCCGCTTTCCCCCTTCCCTTCTTTCACATTTCTACAAGTGTCACCTGATTTGTGGGGCTCCCTTGGCCATCCTATATGAAACAGTACACTCCCCACATTGACACTCCTTAATTTATTATTTTCCAAGCAATTATGATCACTTGCCTGTACTACACATTTACTTGTTAATTTTCTTATTTCCTGTCCATCTCACACTAGAATATAAGTCTCATGAAGACAGGAACTTTGCTTTGTTTCTTGGTGTGTCCTAGCACCTGGAACAGTGCCTGGTACATCATAGATGCTCAATAAATAGTTGCTGAATGAGTGAGTGGGTGCCTACGTACCACACATTGCTCAATGCTCTCTGCTCCCCAGGGGTCTGCCACCAAGAGATCCAAAAGGCACATTATTCCCTCTCTCCCAGCCTGGACCAGCCTTGGTGATTTCAAACTGTTGTAGAGGGTCTTCCTACCCCTCAAGAAAACTGACAGCCCAGGCACAAAGCACACCTTCTCTGGCAATGGTTATGGCCATCACATGGGCTGACAGGAAAACCTAAAAGAAGCCAGCATGGAGACCGGGGCCCTATCCATTCTCCCTAAGTTAGGGCCCTAGGAATCTGGCCAGAATCCTCTGCTGGGTCATTGCAAACAGAAAATTGGAGAAAGAGGCTGACTCCTGACCACATTTTTTGGTTTGTTTGTTTGTTTGTTTGAAATAAGAAGGCGATTTATGAGGGTTACAGAAAAATTAGGTTATGATTATTTAACACTTTCTGGAATTTCACAGGGTGAGGAGATTAAGCTGGCCTCATTGTAAACAGCACATGGAGGAAGCTAAACAAACAGCTTCCCCAGAGCTGTTAAATAAACCATTTAAGATAAAGGCCTTGGGAAGGAGCACTTGAAACTCCTGGACCTTCCAGAGGCAGGGTTGCTCGGGACTATAGATAGAATCAGGAATCTGTATAATAAGGTTTATAGGGTATTTTCAGGGAAAATATTTTCCATTTCAATATATGAAACAGTATCTTTGTACTCTGTAGGCAACTATTTCTTTTCTGAAATGCATTCCTGAATTACTCAGCAAGGGTGCTCCTTATTCCATTTCAGGATGAGGTTTTCCTTGTGAGGAGACACCACCCAGATGGTAATAGAAAAGAGGACTTCAGAACTGCTTTCGGACAGGGAGCGCCCCTGCAATGAGGCCACCCCGGAACTCAACTGTCACTCACCCATCTGCCTGCGGTGCACCACCCTGAAGTTCTTATGCTCCAATGCCGCAGGCACCTTGCTTTTCCTGCTTTCTGGAGAAGGCACACAAGCTTTGTCTAAGGCTCCCATGGAGGAACTTTTCCTCGGTCCTTGAGAAAAGTGCCTGAGAAGACAAGGTCTCGACTCTGGAGTTGCTGTGGAAGGGGCCATGGAGCAAAGTGCTGGACTCTCTGTGGGTTGTTCCTGGGGCGGGCGGTAGAAGTCATCTTCTGAGATCCAACTCTTGCTTTTCTAAGGGGAAAGAAGTAAAGGCATATGCTGTTTTCAAAATTTTCTAAAAGCATCTTCATTGAGATGTGATTTACATACTATAAAATTAACCCCAAAGTATACAATTCAATAGTTGTAGTATATTCACAGGGTTGTGCAACCATCACCAGATCTAAGTTTAGAACATTTTCATTACTCTGTAAAGAAGCCCCACCCTTCTGATATCCATGAGCAATCACTTCCTATCTCCCTCAACCCCTCCAGTTCTAGGCAACCAATAATCTTTCTGTTTCCATAGATTTGCCCACTTTGGACATTTTGTATAAATAGAATCTTATAACATGTGGTCTTTTGTAACTGGCTTCCTTTCCTTAGCATAATGTATTCAAGGTTCATCCAAGTTGTAGCATATATTAGGACTTCATTCCTTTTTATTAACAAATAATATTCCAATGTATGGATGTACCATAGTTTGGCAATTATGAATAACACTATGAACATTCATGTACAAGTTTTTGTGTGAGCTTATGTTTTCTACTCTCTTGGATATATACCCAGGAGTGGAGCTGATGGGTTATATGGTCACCAGGTTTAAAGTTCTGAGGAACTTCCCAAACTGTTTTCCTAAGTGGCTGCACCACTTTCCATTCCTACCAGCCATATATGAGGGTTCTAATTTTTCCGCATCCTCTCCAACATTGTCATTATTATTTATTATTATTATTTTTATTATAGCCATCCTAATAGGTGTGAAGTACAATTTTGTGGTTTCGATTTGTATTTCTCTAATGTCTAATGACACTGAGCATCTTCTCATATGTTTATTGGTCGTTTGCATATCTTCTTTGGAGAAACGTCTATTCAAATCTGTTGCCCTTTTTAAAACTGGTTTGTCTTTTTGTTCTTGTGTTGTATTATGGGTTAAGTTGTATCCCCCCAAAAAAGATATATTGAAACCCTAATCCCCAGTACCTCAGAATGTGACCTGATTTAGAAATAGAGTTGTTGTAAATGTAATTAGTTACATGTAATTAGTTAGATGAGGTCACTTAGGGTAGGGTGCGCCCTTCAATCTAGTGCGACTGGTGTTCTTATAAAAGGAGAAAAGACAGACACACACAGAGAATGCCAAGTGAAGACAGACACAGAGGGAGAAGGCCACATGGTGACAGTGAGAGGGATTGGAGTGATGAGTTTACAAGCCGAGGAGTGCCAAGGATGGCTGGCAACACCAGAAGCTAAGAAAAAGGTGTAGAACAGATTCTTCCTTGAAACTCCAGAAGGAATCAACCCTGCCAACATCTGGCTTTTGGACTTCTAGTTTCCAGAACTAGCAGAGTATATATTTCTGTTGTTTCACACCATCCAATTTATGATACTTTGTTACAAAAGCCCTAGGAAACAAATAGAAATTATAAGGATTCTTTATATATTGTGGATATTAGGCCATTCTCAGATACATGATTTGCAAATAATTTCTCCAGGCCTGACGGTTATCTTTTCACTTTCTTGATGGTGCCCTTTAAGGCATAAAATTTTAAAATTTTGATGAGGTCCAATTCATCTATTTTTTTCTTTTATCTCTGCTTTTGTATTTAGGAAACCACTGCCAGGTACAAAGATTTACTCCTGTGCTGTCTGCTCAGGGCTTTATTGTTTCAGCTCTTACATTTAGGTCTATGATCTATTTTTACTCAATTTTTGTGTATGGCGTAAATAAGAGATCTATTTTTATTCTTTTCTAAGTGGAGGCTAGTTGTCCCAGCACCATTTGTCTAAGAGATGTAGAGTTTCTTGGCCCAGCTTGTAGGATTTGGGATAATAAGGGAGGCATCGGCAAGCAGGACCCAGAATCTTCACTGGCCTCTTCTGCCTCTGCTTCCCACTTAGGAGCAGGGACCTGAGGCCCCAGGCAGCCAGGCCCTGTGCCTTCCCTTCTGTGGCTGTTTCTCCAAGTCTGAAGCTGCTCACTGGCTGAGAGAAGTAGCTTGGGTCTGGGGTCTGGGGGCTTGTGGAATAGCTTCCAGCTCCTTTGCTATTTCAAGTGCTCCCTGCCTTTTTGTGCTTAAGTGTGGAAGAACAGAAGTAAGGAAGATGGCTGAGCCACCCTGCATGGCTGTCTGCACAGAGGAAATGAATCACGCAAGGGGTGGGACCAAGCACAGCTGTTTTGTTAAGTGCCACTAACCTCACCCTGATGTTGCTATTTCCAACCACTAAATCAAGATTGCCATCCCTGCTACCCTAGGCAGGGAAGGGGAGCAGGGCCAGGGCTGTGGCAGAAGGATTAGTTTTGACAGTTTAATCCATTCAGATGCTATATGATTGTGTCAGCTGAGGGGGAGTTCTGAATCAGGAGCTTGGGAGCCTCATAGAGCGGGACCTTCAGGGCTTTCTCCAAAAACCCTCAGACTTGGCAGGTGTTTCCTTCTGCCAATGACAAGATAACATGTCAATCAGGGTGGCTTCTGGGGACCATGTACAATACAGAATTCTGAACAAAGCCTGACTAGGTCATTGAGACCCAGGGTAACTCCTGAGGAAAATGGGCAGGAATAAGTGCATGGCTGTCTAGGAAGCTCATGGAGACTGGCACATACACCTGGGAAATCCTGTGACCTCTCAGCTCCTGCTAATGGTCCTAATAGGAGAAACCACTAACCCTTAAGATTCAGCTTAGGGGTCAAGCACCACCTCCTCCTAAAAGCTTTCTTTACTCATCCTCAGCCTACCCACTCCTACTCCCAGGCTCCCATTGTCTTCTGGGCTTACCTCTGTCCTAACACCTACATAGCTTTCTGGATGGTCATTTTTCTTTGTGTCTAGCACAGGGTTATAAAGAATGAGGGAATAGATCTTGACTTTCCAAACATCTTTAACAGAAAATAACAAAAGTGGGTAAGGGAACTGGAAGGAAAGAGACAAATATGAATTCTGAGATGATGTATGCTTACTGGTGAGGGCACCTCTGTGAGGGGACTGCGAGGAAGTAGTTAGACATGCTCCAGTGACCAAGGTCATACTCCAGGGGAATAAGTCTTTTGTTCTCTTAAGGAATGGCAAAGCTGGATCCTTGAGCTTCTGCACACTGGCCTGGACTGAGCTCTGGGACCATGTCCTACACCAGGGCCCCCAGTTATAAAGCAGAGAAGGACACTTCATACAACAGCTAAACCCTAAAGAGGGCTCTGGCTGAGGAGTGAGATCCATGTCTCTGGACTGCTTTCAAAAAAGCACTTTTAGTCCAGTGTGTCCTCATTATGTCAGGCAAAGGGTCTGTCTCTACCCCCTACCTGGAGGAGGGGGCCACGTGCAATGGGAGGGCAGTCTATAAGGACAGTGATTAGAGCCACGTTTTGGGATTTACACTGTCCTCTGTGCATTAAACTAAGACACGAACTCACACCCCTCCAGATCTCACAAATACAGCTGTCCTATTAAGCTCCCACACCCCTGCAACTTCCCTTCCCAGTACTTCTCACAGTGTAATTCTGATGTCTAATCTAGTGTTAGTCCCCAAAGAGCAAGGTACTCATCTGTCCTGTTCCATCACTGTACCAAGCATCATGCTCGGCCCATAGCAGGGGCTTTGTACTGAATAAATTTTTTTAAAAAATTAAAAAAAAAGACTGAAAGGCTCTTGACAGTGAACCTCCTTCCCAAAGTGTCAAATAAAGAGCAGGGACTAAGTGATGGAATCACAGAAAGATGAAAATCATACAGGCATAGCCCCATCCTGTCCAAAGGGGCTCGCCAGGCTAGTGTGAGTGAGCACGTCACACAATGCTGCCCAGCGACTACCTACTGCGTGAAGGGTTGAGGGACCCACAGCTCGCCCAGGGAGACGGACTCTGGAAGTGTGCATCCAGGGTGCTCATGCTAGACTCAGCAGCCAGTGCTTTGAGTCCATGTCACCCAAGCAACTTTTCAGCAACCAGATTCCCCTGGGGCCTGCGAAGGGTCTGCCCTGGCCAACCAGCCTGCCCTGGCCAACCAGCCTGCCCATCCTCTGCACTTGATGGTACACTTCTCAGTGTAAACATACAGGCTGGCATTTCGAGAGTCTCTAGAGAGTTCGAGAACTGTTAAGTGACACCTACTCTCTCCCAAGTATAGTGCTTGGAGCTGACAATACAGAAATAAATAGACATGGTCTTTCACATCATGGAGCAAACAGTCTAGTTAGGAAGATAGAAAATAAGCAAACAAATAAAGAGATAACATAATTTCACACAGTGATGACTCTTACAGACAAAGTGAATAAGGTAAATGGGAAAGAGAGTCACTGGGGATGATGCTTTGGAGGCAGGGTGGTCAGGGAAGGCTGAGATGACAGTGAGGAAGCGGAGGTGGGAAAGGTCCAGGCAGTGAGAACAGAGTGAAAACGCCTGGGACTGGAAGGAACCTACTTTGGAGTTGCAAGGAGGCCAGAAGGTCCAAACTTGGTGAACAGAGGAAGTACTTAGCTAATGAGCTGAGCTGCTCTGTCGCATTAGCTCTGGGACCCTGGCAAGACAGGATGTCTGATCTGGCAAAGCAGAAGCCAGATCCGAGACAGTAGTGAACTGAGTATGGGCAATGCCACTCTGTGGAGCCATGCTGGGGCACACTGCCACTATTTCTAGGGAACACTCCTCTGTCCCCTGCTCAAGCTGGGGGCTGTAGAGCCTTTCTTCTTCAACCTTCAGCATGTGTTGGCAACTTCTTCGTCCCAAGCTTTTAGGGTCCCGTAACATTCTGGGCCCTGAAGACATCTTCGGATAGTAAAACTGAAAAACCTGATCCTCAAAAAAGCTTTTTAAAAAGCGTTTGTGTGTGCCTCTTCTAGTCTACTTCAAAGCCCTGGTCTCACCCTGAGTTATAGGATTTGGACGCTGTAGGCCAAAGGAGAAAAGCACATGGATGGAGCTAAAAAAGTAAGACTGTGTCTCAACATGAGCCCCAGACTGCAGCTGGGGAAATCTCCAGGCTTTATGTGTCCATATGCACACGTGCACACCAACACCTACCTCTGCTTTCCAAGGCACAAGGACAAATGTGAAATGGTCAAAGAGCTTGGGTTCACAGCTGCGACTACTGCTGCACCAGGCTGACAGTTCTCAAGCCTCACTACCCACGGCTCTCTCCAGGACATTCCCAGGCCTGGCTTCCCTTGATTATCAACATGATGGATTGTTATTCTGGAATAGTGCTGTCCAACAAATATACTGTGAGCCACACAGGTCATTTTAAATATTCTAATAAGTCACATTTAAAAAAAAATGTAAAAAGGTGAAATTCATGTTACATACTCTGTTTAACCTAGTAGATCAAAATATTTTCTTATATAATCAACAAATTATTAATAAAAAATTTTATTCTTTTTTTCCATACTAAGTCTTCAAAATCCAGTGTTTGTTTTACACAGCTTATCTCAGTTTGGTCTAGCTTCATTTTAAGTGCTCAATAACCACATGTGGCTAGTGGCTGCCAAATTGAATAGCATAGTTCTAAATCTGGTTCATGTTGCAAAACGAGCATTTTCGAAGCTCAGTGTTATATAACAATATTAATTTAATAATAACAAGTACTGAAGAGAAAGCGAGGTTCAGCAAGGTAAAGCATCTCGCCCAAGCTTCAAGGCCTTAAGCTGGTAAGTGGCAGTGGTTAAGAGCAGAGACTCTGTGGTCAGATGAGAATTATCTTCTCTCAGGGTCGATGTCAAGGTGACAGGAGGTACCGATGGGAAATGATCAGCGCAGTACCTGGCTCATATCCGCTGCTCACGCACCAAGAAACACTAGCTGTTATCATGGTGTTATTAGCACTAACACCAGGCAGGGAGAGGGCGCTAAGAGAGAGAAGGCAGAGGCCACTCTGACACATTTCCCCAAGAGCTCCCCCCAAACAGCCTGTACCACTCACCAGACTGGTGGGCGAGGAAACCACGAGGCTCAGTACAGCTCTGTCATCCACCAAAGGCTTCTGCTGGCCGACTGCTATGGTCATCTCTCTCACAGGACTAGAAGGGTGCTGGTCTGAAGTGCTCCCTGAAGGGACAGATCCCAGATGCTGCAAGCCCAGGGTGCCAGCTACCTGGGAAAGTGGCTCCTGCTCCTGGCCACCATCTTGAGCCTCAGAGGATGCTTGGGCGGGGAGGGGCTCTGCAGGCACATCGAAGTGCAGGTGTGCGCTGGTGTCGAGGCAGAGGCCGTGGAAGGAGAGTGAGGCCTGCGGTGTGGGGATCTCCGTTTCTCGGCTCAGTCTGTTGGTTGGCACAGTGTTTACCTGGGCTTTGCTGAATTCCGACAACACCCTATAAGTTTTTAAACAAAAAACCCTGTGAGACAGGTTGTCAGCTAGAATGCCGAAGGCTATTGGGGCAATGGGGAGAGTGGGAAACTGCTGTTCTGTGGTTTAAGAAACAAAGTGAAACAAGACTCTCTTCATCATCCACAGCCCTCTTCTTCTGATAGGGTCAGCAGGTGAGTTATGGAGCCCAGAATCTTGGGTGAAAAAGCTCATGAAGCAGAGAAAAAGAACTTGATGTGAATGGAAACTGACCGCCTTTACCTTTCAAACAGACTAACTATGGCCTTGGAGCATTTGCTTGGCCAAACGGTTGTGTGGCCAGTCATTTCTCCAAGCTGACTGCAGCAGAGCCTTAGCGAAGAGTGTCTCAGAGCTGAGTTCCCCGACAGCACAGCAGCCGAGGCACCAAGACTCCATGCCCTAGGACATGGACTTGGCTGAAGTGAGGGTCCACTTTGTTCCTGGAACAGTAACTGGGCAGCAGGGTTGAGAGAGGTGCAGGAGCTGGACTACCTCAGAGCTGGACTGTGTGGAGTCAGAGAAGGTGCCCATTCCCAGAAATTGCTGCTAGAGACCAGTGTACACAGGTGTGCAAGTATGTGTACAAGTATGAATGGGGTATATACCTGCTCATTATTCCCAGTAGGACCAACTCTTTCTTCTAAGTGGTGCTTCTGGGGCCACAGGGAGCCAGTATTACTGCCTTTGTGTACACACACACACACATACACACATGCATATGTGTGCAAAAACATACTTCTGGGCCTCCTGGAATGTGCTCTGGTTAGTGGCTGCTGTGTCCTTCTTCTGCTGAGGCTTTTGAGAATCAAGTTCCATTTCTGAAGTGAACCTATTTGCTGTCCCCTCCTCTGCTTATGAATCCAGTTGAGTCCGTCATGGATGAACACAAGTTCAGATGACAATAAAGTTGTCTGGAGCCCTAGAGATTGCACACATCTGCTCTAAAGGCTTAGACTGGGTCCAGCAGATACCTCAAACTCCCTTTAATGTGGGTTTACACAAACTAGGAGCTTAGAACTCAAGTTTTAACCTGATTGTATTCTGGCTCAGCTCTACCCTTATCTATACCATTATAACCCTAAACAACATTTCAAGACATTCTAGTCAAGAAATGGTGACAACCCATACATTTATGGGCAACTGATTTTCAACATGGGTGCTAAGACATTACAATGGGGAAAAAAATAGTCTTTTCAACAAATGGTACTGAGATGAGTAAATAGCTCAATGTAGAAGAATGAAGTTGGATCCCTATCTCACACTGTATTAAAAAATGAACTCAAAATAGATCAAAGACCTGAAGGCAAGAGCTAAAATTATAAAACTCTCAAAAGGGAACAAGTGTAAATTTTTAGATATTTGAATCAGGCATTAGATATGATATTTAATGCATAAGCAACAATAAAAATACACTAACTGGGCTTCATCAAAATTAGAAACTTTTGTCCTTCAAAAGGATACTACCAAGAAAGTGAAAAGACAACTCATAGAATTGGAAAAATATTTTCATGTCTTATATGCAAATATTATATATCTGATAAGGGTCTAGTATCCAGAATATATACTGCTCTTACAAATCAATAATAAAAAGACAAATAACCCAATTAAAAAACAGGCAAAGGATATTAATAGATATTACTCCAACGAAGTTATACAAATGGTCACTAAGTACATAAAAAGATGCTCGATATCATTAGAAAGCAGTGAAGTAAAAATCAAAAGCACACTGAAATACTATATTATATCCACTAGAATGGCTATAATAAAGACAGAAAAACAAGTGTTGGCAAAAGTGTAGAGAAATCGGAACCCTCATCTACTATTGGTGGAGCTGTAAAATGGTGCAGCCTCTGTGGAAAATGGTTTTGTAGTTCCTCAAAAAGTTAAACATAAAGTTTCCATATAACTGAGGAATTCTACACATGGGTATATGCCCAAGAGAATTAAAAATATATGTTCACACAAGAACTTGTATGTGAATGTTCTTAGCAATGTTATTCATTATAACCAAAAGGTGGAAAATAACTCAACTGATGAATAGAAAACTGTGGTATACCCATACAATGGGACATTTTTCAGCCATGATACATGCTATGACATGGATAAATCTTGAAAACATACTCTATGAAAGAAGTCAGTCACAATGGGCCACATACTCTATGATTCCATTGATATAAAATGTCCAAAACAGGTAAATCCATAGCTAACGGGTAAAGGGTTTCCTTCAGGGTGATGAAAGTGTTCTTGAATTAGTAGTGATGTTACACAACCTTGTGACTACACTATAAACTACTGAATTATACACTTAAAAATGGTGAATTTTATGGTATGCAAATCATATTTCAATAAACAAAAAAGTAACCTGTGATAGAAAGGTGTAAATGTGTTTGTGGAATAGCTATGGGGGAGGCAGGTGGGTGCTGATTCTTGCTCTATGGCCTCATCTAAAAACAGATCAAAAAAAATCTAGGAGTGAAACTTGCAGGGAGTAGCCAATGATGAGTTCTGGAAACAAAGGGCTAATTTACATAGGCAAAGAAGGAATGGACATTTGCCAACCAGTTGTATGTGTCTGAACCACTGTAACAGAATGGGGCCACCTCCTAAAATGAACTAGAGGACAGAATTTGACAAACGTCTCCTGTAAGGTCCCAGCTCCTCGTAGGCTTCTGGGAAGTAGTGAAGTGGGTGATTAAAAGCAGGGCTCCAGAATCCTTCTTGCCTTGGTTAGCACATTGCTGAGTGCCTCACAACAGATACCTAGAGTTCACAGACTTAATTCCCTTATCTATAAAACAGGCATGGTAATAGCACCCACTTTTATGATGGTGACAGAGATTAAATGAGATAATATAAATAAAATGCTTAGTAGAGTCTTGCACAAGTTAAGGACTCAATAAATGTTAACCTAAATTTGTGATTGTAGCTGTTTTTATTATCATTGATAAGACTGCTTAGCCTCCATGTACACAAATATAAAAATGTAAGGAAAGGGGCAAATTATGGAAATACTCACTAGCATTACCAAAATGGTTATCAGTTCTAAATGAATCCTAATCTATAATAAAGATTTTAATGACAGAGCAGACTGGGTGTTAGAGCAAACTTAAAGAAATAACATTAAACAGCAAGAAGCTTATGTGATAAGTCAGAGCTTCCACCAAGTCCAAACCAAGGTCAAGGTGAAATTAAATTCACGGAGCTTCACCAGAATCAGTTCTGGTCTTCAGCACCCAATGAGAAAAAGAGAGCTCGGTATATCAAGTGGAAAAAGTACTAGAGATGAGATTTTGAAGGAAAGGCAAAAGAAAAAAATTTCAAAAATCTTGAAGGAAATGCAATGTAAAAATGAAACAGTGAAACTGCTACAGTCCTTCCACTTCTGTCTGGCTCAGCGCAGTATTTTTCAAAAACCTTATGTTCAAAAACTTTAAAACTTTGTGCTTTCATTTAGAAAACAATATGAAAAAGTACCACACACACACACACACACACACACACACACGTGTGAAATAAATAGAAAGCCTGGCCTGGAGAATCTGGATGGCCACCTTGTAGAAAACCCCCGCCACATGGTTCTAACCCTCTGGTTTTCCTGATCATGTGGACTATCATGTTGTTGCTATGTGGTAATATTTGGGCCACTAATAAATGCACAAAAGTGGGCTGCAACACATTAAGAATCATTTCCCTTGTGGGAAGGTCTCATAACAATATCTGACAAATATTAGTAACCAGGTTTTGCAGCGGTGTTTATGGAGACAAGCTGTAGAAAAACTGATGCCACAGGAACTCAGCAGTAAATGACAGTAACACCACTTATTGGGTACTCACCATGTGTCAGGCACTGCTCTAAGCATTTTACCTACCTTAACTCATTTAATCTTCCAGACACTTCTTTGAAGTATTCTTATCCCATTTTACAGATGTGGACAGCAAGGTCAAAGAGATTTGAGTAACTTGCCCAAGGTCAAAAAGCTGGTTAATGGAAGACTCAGGCAGTCTGGCTCCCAAGTCCATTCTTACTCATGCAACTGTACCTATGCTTCTCGGTGATAATTATAATTCAGACCCAACGAACATAAAAGAAGCTACCAGAGCAGTTAATCCTCTTTTCACAAGGCAAACTGCAATTTGGTTTCAGCAAAACATTACATTGATAAATTTCATTTTGAATATTGTGTGTTTTGTACTTTTTGTTTCATTTGTAGATGTTTTCATTTCATAGTTGTAGAGTTAGAAGAAGCACAAGGCATTTATGCCTCATTTTAAGTTACAAACATTTAAGTAATATAATAAAAATAACTTAAGTGAACTCTTAAGTGCTGGTGAGCAGCTTTATCCTTAACTCATACACTCCAAGAAATGCTGGTCTCTGTGGATGCTCAAGGAATGAAGGTACTGGATGTGTGTTTGCGCATCTGTGTGTTTAGTGTGCTGGTTCCCCATCTCACTGTCCACTGTCTATACATCCCGATTCTCTTCTCTTGAGTTCCGCATAATATCCAGGACAACACTTCCCATACATGGTGGAGTGTCTCTGGTTCAATGACCTTAAGCTGAAATTTTCCAATCACAAGACTCATGAAAGATAAAGGCAAGACATGTGACAGAGAGGAGGCTGGCTGGTCTGTGGGAGGAGGGAGAGTCAAAGACTGAGACACGAGAACGAGTGTAAGTCACGCCATTAGGCCCAGACACACTGGGGTGGAACTGCTTCTTTCTTTCAGATGTTCTATCTAAATCCTTCCATCTGACATTTGAAAATTCTAATGTGCTCAGAAGCCATTCCTGGGGGCTATCACACCTTCTAGAGTATGCAACTCACTAAGAGGCATCTGATTTGATCTTCAAACAGCTCTCATCTTTAAAAGGATTCTCCATTTTAAAGATGAGAAAACAGAACATTAGAAAGAATCAGCAATTTATCTGATGTTACTGCAGGGCCTTGAGCCCCTGGGCCATGGACCAGCACTGATCTGTGGCCTGTTAGAAATCGATAGGCACAACAGGAGGTGAGCAGCAGGCAAGCTAGAGAAGCTTTGTCTGTATTTGCAGCCGCTCCACAGCACTAGCAACACCGCCTCAGCTCCACCTCAGATCATTATTAGGCATTAGATTCTCATAGGAGCACCGGTCCCTGGTGGCACAAAGGTTGGAGACCACTGTGTTACTAAACGTGTAAGTGGTGGAATGGGGCTTGAAACCAGATCTGCTCCAAGCTGGTCCATAATACCTTCTAGTCCTGTGCTATTCCCAGTCCAGGCGGGAACCCTGGAAAGACCTCAGTCAAAGGTGGGAGGTGGCAGGGAATAGCAAGAAGGTCCTAAATACAGGCTGAAGGAACACAGGTCCAACTGAATGGAGTGCTGAATAAAAGGTTATCATTTTTTACCTATTAGATGGGCAAACACCAAAAGTTTGATAATCCCTTCTTTTGACAAGGCTGAGAAGCCTCAGATACAGTCCTAATGAAGTCTAAATAGGCAATATCTGTGAAAATTACAAATTCATTTATTCTTTGGCTCAGCAATTTTGCTTCTGGGGATTTACTGAACAGAGATAATTGCATAGAACTAAAATAGCACATGCATGGCTTATTTAAAACACCGGACTCTCATGTCCATTAAACATGGGGCTGATTAAATAAACTAAGGTATGTTCATACAGTGGAAAACTATGCCATAGGAAAAAAATGAAGATGCTCTGATATAAAAAATCTCTTTTAAAACAAGGTGAAGAATAGTGTATTTATACCAGTTTTCATGGAAAGAGGTGGGAGAATAATAAAAAATTAAAAAAATATGTATATTTGTATTTGTTAATGCTTTTAGAATCATGGGAAGAATATGTAAAAATTAATAATTATGTGGTTATGGGGTTAGGAAAGACTTTTAATGTATATATGTTGGAATCTTTAAACTATAAAAATTGATTATCTATTCAAAAATTAATGTTAAAAGGCCCTAATTGAGAAGGCTCTGCTTCTCTAGTTTAGTTCGTAGCTCCATGTACTCCCCTTCCATACGTGTGCTTGGCCCCATTTGTCTACCACCCCCTCCACACATCATTCAGGTTTTGTGTCCTCCAAGAGGTCTTCCGTGAGGCCACAGAAGATCTTTCGCATCCTGCTTCAGCGTATTTTTTGGAAGGTGTAAATACAGCTTTGAACTATTAGTTTTCTCCTATCTAGATGATGATATTTTTACACTGAGTATCAGAGAGATTAAATAATTTGTCAAAGGTCACCCAGGGCAGAGCTGGAGCTTGAACCAGCTGAGCCCTGTCTAAATCCATTCTCTTGGCTGCCCCATTTTGCTTCCAGTTATAGCTCCCAGCAACTCCAGTCCCTGAGGAAGAGAGTCAGTGTTCCCTTTCTTTCTTTATGCCCTAAGAGTTCAGCGCTCAGTGACAGGTGATCACATGGTATAGGAAGGACGGGAAGGAAGGAGGGAAAGAGGAAGAGAAAGAAGAAGGAAGGAAGAAGAGAAGGGGGAAGGAGTGGAGGAGGGGTACTCACTCCTGCAGAGATGGGTCTGAATCATCGACATTTGCTATCCCCAGGTCTGAATCGTAGGACATGGGCTCCTCAGAATGGTCGGGACTCTTGGAGCCATTCTCTTGGAGCAGGCAGCTATCAGAGTTTAGGCTGCAGGATAGCTGGGACGAACTGGCTGTGTCCAGGCTGAGGGTGGAGGCGGTGAGCTGCCTGTTCCGTCGGATCTTATGGCCCGAGTGTTGAACTTCGATGTCCTCTGAGCCTGAGGAATGGGAGATGGAGTCCAGAGACTCTTTCCGCTGTAGTTCTGTCCCAGAGGTAGCGAGGGGGTCAAGCTCAGAGAGTGGGCAAAGCCCAGAGAGGGCCAGTGGGGTAAGCGTCCACTCGTTTAAGATGGCAGACTTGTAGGAGAGGTCGAAGGACAGGGATGTGAGCCCCTGCAGGAAGCTGAGGAGGAACTCGCCCTCCTCGGGGTCTCGAAGCAGGGCGGTGGGCTCATAGTACTCGCACAGTCGGGCCTGCTCCTGGAGGAGCAGCTTCAGGTAGCACTCCATCAGGCCATCATTGAGGGCCAGCCGCAGCCAGGCTCGGCAGCGGCCCACATCTGTGCTGACAAAGATCAGGTGCTCCAATTCTGAGATGATGTGTCTGAGAAAGGGAAGAACAGACTTGTTTTAAGAAATGACTTCAAATCACTGAGATGTGGTTCTATCCATTGGTTGGCTAGAGACAATGATGACTGCAAATAGATATAGGCACGAAAAATTCTTGGATAATAGTGTTCTAAGGGGAATTGAGAAATGCTAAGCTATCACCTCCAACTTTTTGAGGTTGGCGTCATAAAGGATAATTGCCATTTTCATTACAATTACCCTTTGGGTTCCTTATATTATCTGCTTGCATCCAGGACACATCTGCTGTGCCTTTAAGTGCAAGGTTCCTGGAGCTGTGAAGGCACATGATAAAGACATGGTCCCTGCCCTCTGTCCAGGTGATGCCTTTCGATGGCACACTTGTCATCAGTAGAACGGGGGTAGGGGCTCCTTAATCTTTTCTGGGTTGGAATAAGAAAAATGCCATAGAGAGGGCAGTATCTGAGCTGGGCCTTGTGGGATTTCAACAAGCAAAGATGGAAGGATAACTTTCTATGCAAAAGGGACTGAGAAAAAAGGCATAACAGGTAGAAAAGCAATAGACCTGTAACAGGAGTGGGGAGTATTCTAATTACAACATGGAGTGGGTGATTCCGTTGCAAAGCCAGGTAATGCAGGGTCTTGAGTATCTAAATGGTGAGACCAAGTGGAGCAATGGTCCCCATGCTTGGCTGTGCCTCAGAATCACCAGGGCAACTGGTCAGGATACAGATTCTGGGGTCCCAACGGAGTGAACCAGATTCCAAGCTAGCATTTGGGAGCTTGTGGCTATAGGTTTTTGCACAGGAGAGTGCAAAACACACACACTCTTTAGGGTGGGTTGCTCTGGATAAGATCAGAACCCAGGTGTGCCAAACTCAGTTCCTAATGCCTCGATCTGGTGCCAATGCCCGCTTCCAACTTGCACAGCCCGCCGTGCACGTCTCCTACATGGAAGTGAAGACCATGCTCTGCAGGACTCAGTGAGTGGCTCTGGTTAGTTTAAGCTCAGTAAATGTTAAGAAAGTACGAGATAAGGGGAACTACTGTCACCCAGAGTGAGGCTAGAACCTGAGATACAGCAATGGCAGTAGGCATACAAAGGAAGAGACTCACAAGGCACCTTCGAGTTGAAGGTGGCATTTAATAGCCCTTAGAGGCACAGTGCCAGCTACTTACTCTAAAGCCTAAGGTGGTTAGGAGCAGGGTCACAAGACAAGTGTCTCAGGGTGAATATTCAAATGTTCTACCTGGATTCCATTCTTTTCTCAAAAAACCCATAACTTGTTATGAGTATAATACTTAGCACACAGATATTCAAACATTCTAAGGCAGGGTAAGCCAGACAGTAAAGATTTTAGGCTTTGCAGGCCACACCACCTCTGCTGCAACCTCCTAGCTCTGCCAGGGTGTGGTAAAAATGGCAGCGCCTGTTAATGGTGGCCAGCCTGGGGCCTCAGAGCAGCCCCAGGCTGTTACCTGACAGCTGAGGCGCTGATGAGGTTTGTTCTAACAATAACCCCGACCTCAGCCATCTGTATTCTAGAACACAGAGTGCCTCTGATTGCTTTCCTGAACAGCTGGAGAAGAACCCAGCATCCCACACTCTGGAGAAGAACCAGCGTCCCACACTCTGGAGCTTGTCCCCAAAGCAAAATCTCCCCAGCCAATCTCACTTGTGGGTGACAGCTTTCAGGAGGGGCCAGAAGACAGGCTGAGGCAGAGGCTTCTGGTGGGCACTCTTCTTCCTTTTCCCTCCGGCCTCGGCTCGGATGTGCTTGGCATGCAGGCCATGGATAAACACAGCCTCCAGGGCACTGCACATGGTGTTGGCATCTCCGTCTTCACTGGTGACCACTGTGTCCAAGGACACATACTGCTTCTGCAGCGCCTTCACAGATCCCACTAGCTTCTTCTTGATGACCTAGGTAGGGAAAGCCGTAACACAGGCCTTTAGAAGATCCTACGGTGGCCCTGGGAATGTAACTGCCTGTTGTCAAACACACGCACACACCTGTGTGTATCTATATGTGCCTTCTGCAAAACTAGCACATGCTAATTATAGAAAGTAAAGATAAAGCACAAAGAAAAGGAAAATCACACACACCATCTAAAGATACTGTTATTATTTTTGTGCAAAGATATCTGTGTATCTTTTGTTTTTTAAGCTGAACTTCTATGAACTGATAGCCATATAAATCTTATGTTTAAATATTGGTTTCATCAGAGTTACAGCAATGGGACTTGGGTAAATCCATCTAGGATGGGGCTTTCCACCTTAGTTATGGGACCAAGATTCTGCAGAGCATCAAGAAGCTGAGAGGCAAAAAGTGCTGCTTTAGAACAATAAAAAGATCAAGAAAACAGGAGCACGGTCTACATTCAGAAAGACCTGGCAGCCAGATTCTGTCCCAGCTCTGTCAGTTACCAGCTGGATCACCTCAGACATTCCACTTAACCACTCTAAGCCTTGATTTCCTCACCTGTTAAATAGAAATGATACTTCCTGGTTACAGCACGTGGGGGCCTCCTCTTTCAGGGCACGACTAGGTTTTTATTTAACCTGTGTCAATACTTGGCATGTATAAGTACTCAATAAATGTTTGTTAAATAAGTTATAAAATATACATTAACTCTTTTAGAAATATAAAGACAGTTCTATCATAATATGTCAAAATTATCTAAGTGTTTGAAGAACTGGAAGGGATTGCAGAAAAACTGGTTTAAATTGTTAGGTGATAAGATTTTGGATAAATATCTTGCTGTTTTTATTTTAGCTCAGTTAATATTCTTTGAAAAGTTAAATGTTCCTTTTTTATAATAGCTTTAATGAGACGTAATTTACATAGCATAAAATTCACTCGTATAAACAGTTCAATGGTTTTTCATATATTCACAGAATTGTGCAACCATGACCACTATCTAATTTTAGAACATCTTCATTGGCCTCAAAAGAAACCCATTAGCAGTCACTTCCTATATCCTTTCCCCCAAACCTTAGCAACCACTAATCTACTTTCTGTTTCCTTGAATTTTCCAATTCTGGACAATTCATAAAAATGGAAATATACAATATGCAGCCTCTGTCTCTGGCTTCTTTCGCCTCAGCATGTTTTCAAGGTTCATCCATGTGATAGCATATGTCAGTACTTCATTCTTTTTTTATGCCAAATAGTATTTCATTGCATAGATATGCCCCATTTTACTTATTTATTCATTGATTAATAGACATTTGGGCTGTTTTGTTTTTTGGCTATGATGCTGCTATACACATTCACATACAAGTTTTTGTATAGATACACGTTTTCAGTTCTCTTTGGTATATAACTAGGAGTGGAACTGCTGAATCATATGTAACCCCACGTTTAACTTTTTGAGGAACTATCAAACTGTTTTCCCAGTGGCTGAACCATTTTACATTCCCATCAGCAATGTATGAGGGTTCCAATCTCTCCACAACCCCACCAGCATCGAATGTTGTCTGCCATTTTGATCACAGGCATCCTAGTGGGTGTGAAGAATAATCTCATTATTGTTTTGATTTGCACTTACTGAAAGTCTAGTGAATCTCTTTTCATGTACTTATTGGTCATTTTTTATCTTCTGTGATGAAATCCTGAGTCTTCAGGTAACCTATATTAAATCACTGTTTTCTGTAAATTCTCATTTTATCACCAATAAGATGATCTGGAAAGGGCAGGTTCTCAAAGCTTGCATCTCCTATAGCTTTTTCCTCTCTTTATGGACTGTGTCATTGTAAAGTGAGAAAAACCAATGGAATGGCTGTCCCCACGCTCGACCCTCCCATGCCACATACCGGGATGGCAGCCCGGGGGTCTAGTCCATTCTCCACCACAGAGAGCATTTCCACTCGTGCAGCAGCAGAATCACATGACACCTGCAGAGACAGATGGTGGCCGGATGAGCAAGGTCCCAACTCACTGAATCCAGCCAATCTCTTGCAACCCCTCCACCCTGCCCTGCGGCAGGCAGCAGGATGTCCAGTTGTTTTACTCAAACTGCAACTGAAAGGCCTTTGAATACAAAAGTGAAAACTGAGAGTGGATTTTAACAAAGGAAACAAGGAAGAAAAAAAGGCTGAGGGTTTGGCTCTTGAGAGGTGAGGAGCCCCATGTCCCAGGGGTGGGTCCACTCCAAGGAGTAGTACGTGGAAAGAACTCTGCTGCACACCAAATGAGGAACGAAGAGCTGGGAATGAAAGGCTGATCACTTAGGTACAGAGCTGAGGGTGCAAGGGGATGCTGCAGCTGAAGGTGCCAAGAACAACCAGGGACCAGGAAGCAAGCCTCACAAGTTCAGGGCCTGGTCCGTGCAACTGTCCCCTCTGCCTCTGTCTCAGTCCAGTGTCTGCTAGCTCAGCAGTGAAAAGTACAACTGAACAGTTTCAAATGGGGGGCTCTCTTGCTACACATCTTCTACATATCTTGGGTTGAGAGGGTCTAGCTTTTCAGTAGAATGGGGACATGTCAGGACATGTCAAATGGGGACAACATGGGTTCTAATCTCAATTTTGCCATTAACTAGCTGGGCACACTGGGGCACCGCATCGAACTGCTGAAATGGAAATTATGACTGTGGAAAATACCTAGCACAAGGCCCGATATGTACCAAGGACAAATGGCTTCTATAATCCCAGTGGATGTGGCCACCTAAATCTACATGTAAAGAATGCCACTGTCTCAATGAATATAAACAAGGAGTTGAGGTCAGTACACAGATAAATCCCTGGTTTCCTGTGTGTGTGTGTGTGTGTGTGTGTGTGTGTGTGTGTGTGTGTGTGTGTGTGTTGGGGTGGGGAGGCTGAAGCTGAGGGGGCTGCTGGCTGGCCTTGCCCCACCCCAGCAACTGGGACAGAACAGGACCAGCAGGAACATTCACATCTAAACAAATCTCTAGTGACCACACAGCTGAGCATGAAGGGACACCAAAAATAAAAAGTTATTGCTATCTCTGCTCTCAAAAACTCTTGGCCTAAAGAAGTTGATACAACCAAGGCATGCTAAATGGGTTTTGTACCCTTTACATATATTGCCTCGTTTCATTTCTCATAACTACCTAGGCATGAGCTTTTATTACCGCTACGTGACAGATAAGAAACAGAAGCTGACCAAGGTTAAGAAACTTCCCAAGATCCCAGGGCAGAAATGGCTGACTCCCCTACCCGCCGGCTGGGTGGTACCAACCCCAGCTCAAGGTCCTGAATGAGTGTAATCACACCCTCCTGGAAGAGGCGGGTGTGAGCTAGGGCTAAAGGGTGGGGGAAAGAGCGGGGTGGAGAAGACAGCAGGGGACTGGGAAGGGGCTCGTCAGCTGGGGGCCCTGATGGAAGGTGCTCTGATTCAATCCCTGGCCTCTGGCATTGGCATGGGGCAAACCGGACCCAGAGCCAAGTACCCTAAGTAAGGACATGCAGTGGGAAGCAGGCATACATGGAGGATGGTCCTGCAGAGCCAGCTCTAGTCAGGGTGTGCCACACCGCCAGGAAGAACACTGGTCCCTGCCTGCAGCCCTGTCTGGCTGCCTTGCCTTCCACCACATTCCCACTCCCACCTCCCCGTAGTAACCCCGAGGGCCCCTCGGGAGACCAGCTCCACCCTCTGGCCACCAGGGGAACCAGGCAAGGCGCCTGTGCTTCTGTTCCTTCTGAAAGCATGCCTGGTCCTAGAGGCTGGGTTCCTTCAAGGTTACCTTGAGCAGCCCAGCAGGCCAAGTCCAGGTACTCTGGCTCCAAGACCCGGAATGCTCAGTCCTTTCAGCAATTCCAGTGGCCTAAGGCCTTCACTCAGGCCTGCCCTCCTAGACAGAACCTCAAGTTCCAAATCTGCCCTTCCCTCAGCCAGCCACAAGGTCAGGCTCTTAGGCGTTTAGACCTCAACAATCTGAATAATATCCTGTGCCCATTAAGGCCTCATTAACTAAGTAACTGAAAATAATATTCACTGGAGTAGGGAGGCTTAGCAGTAAGAGGGTGCTCCAGCCAAGTAATGGTCTACTGAAAAACCAAAGTAAACTGATGCTGAGAGGTCAGAGTAGGGCCACTTAAGAGACAAGAAACTGTTACCTAAAATAAAGTGTCAGAAAAGCCACAAAATGACAGCAGCATAGAGGGATTCAGAAGGAGAATAGCCACTGGACGATTCAAAAAACAGGACTGAGACTTTGAGGTTTGGGCCACAATTTAGGGCACACCTTTGTTCTTAGGAAGATAAAGCACCCTACCAATGGCATGTGTTCCATAATCCCTCAAGGGAGCAGGAAACCAGCTCAGAGCCAGAAATGTGACAGTCTAGACTGAGAACGAGCTGGTGGAACCAGAATGGGCCTTTGGGTCTCCTGACTGCTTAGTCAGTGTTGCATCATTTCTTGGGTGGCCCAGACCCCCTATCTACGATCCCATGGGATTGGTTTCACTTCCTGTCCTCAGAACACTCTTCACTGACACCAAGAACCAAACCAAAGAGAGATGGCTTCAAGGAGACTGAGACAGAAGAGAGTAAGGAGAGAACTTGGGCCGTCCTACCAGAGGGCTCTTCAAAGAGCAGAGGTGGGGTTTAGCAGAAAAAGTGGCTTCTGTCTACCCTTTCAGGAACTCCTGCTAAGTCTGCTTTTCCCCAGAAGTACTGACATACCCTCTCCAAGCTTTTCTGAGCTCAGTCTCTGATCTCATTTAATTCTTACAACAATCCTGGGAGAGAAGGATGACTATCTCCATTGTACAGAGAAGACCAAGGTTCAGTACAAACAGGCCCCAGAGAAGGGACAGAATTCTCTGGTTTCCTCACTCCAAGTCCTGTACCTTTCACCAGTTCAAACTACCTCAGGTTTTTGGTTCAGAGCGTTTCAGGCAAACTTACAACTTATAGATTCTTAAGAGGCACTCAGAAACTCCATCTTATCGAATAAGGTTTAAAATTGACATGAAACAATCTTGCTCATCAGATCTGTAGCCCCAACCAATGGAGGCTAAGTCCTTTCCACGGTACCCACGTTTCAGAGCTGTCCTCTCCTAAATGTTCCAACACACAGGAAGAAAGTGTTCTGGTTGTTTTTCTTCATTACACTGCCTACCTCTCTATATGTCTGATTTCACTTGCTCCAGAGACCAAGGAAGAAAAAAAGAGAAAAACATATCAGACTTACATTAAAAGAAGAAATAGATGATGTAGCTTTGACGCTTTCGAAACACTCCAGCCATCAGTAAACAGCAACCTCTTCTCCTCAGAGACTTCTCAGCCATTCCCAACAGGCTCTTCTCTATGGCCTAAATCCAATCCTGTATCTGGCTGTTCAGAACAACAGCCTGGTGTCTAAGCCATCCAGCTGCTGTACCAATTGGTAAGTCATAGTTTTCAGCTGGAAAGAATGACAAAGTTAGCAGTTGGAAAAAGATGACAAAGTTATCTTCTGATTCAGAAAGTCAGCTGATCTTTCAGCCATGTGAGTGATAAATGAGTAACCAGCATCTCCTTCTACCTGAAGAATACTGGTGTCATGGGGTGTGCTGGGGGAACTAGGCCTTTGAAGCAATCGAATGACAGCTAGAGGTTGAGAAACTTCTAGCTTGATTCCCAGACCAAAGGCAAATGGCTGAGGCAGGAAATGTGAAGTCAGTTAACACTGGCTATCTTTTTTTCCTTCCTCTTTCCTTCCAGCGAATAATATTCATCTTCCCCATATTCTTGTCCTATATCCCTTAGGAATGAATGAAAACTCAACTCACTCTGAATAAATAAAAGCAGGTACTTTGCCCCACTCATTCACCATTGCATTTCTATCATCTAGAACAGTGCATGGAACATAATGGTGTTCAGAAAATAACTGCTGAATTGAACTGATGAATAAAATAAAAATAAGGCTCAGGGCAGTTTTCTCCATTTCATAGACTGTGGAAAGTTGAATTATACAACTCCTTTGAGGAGGGGCCATTATGGAACTCCTTCCATTAAACGAAGCTGTGAACAGGCTGAAAACCATATATATATATAAATAAAATGGGGAAATCCTGAAGGTGGAAGGGCATTCATTTTCAAAGGAGCAAGACTATAAATGGCAAGCAAAGACAATGGTCCTGTTTAGGACCCTTTACTGTCAAATGACTGACCCTCTGAAACCAGGTCACCAGAATTTTGAGAGAATGTGCACCCCAAAACCCAGACTATAAATGCTGAGCGTAGGGCCTGTCTCAGGAGTATCTCTCTGCCTCAGCTACTCTGAGATAACTCAGTTCCTTGTATTCACAGGTAACCAAGGTGGCCAAAACTCAATGAGCCAGCCCCTGCAAAAAGGAGAAAGTGATTCAACAGCCTCTATATACACTTAGGTCTCAGCATCCCCAGAACTCACCTGTACTTGTTACAACATGTAACATCACCTCTGGCACCTCGTGTTCCCTGTGTTCAGTTTTAGAACTGATCTGTTATCAGCTCTGGCTAGGAGGAGCACTGGGTGAGGGTCCTTTATAAGTACCAGGACAACGCAAACAGACAAGGTTCTGTGACCACAGCCAATCTCACACAGCATTATTCTTTGAGTTTTTACAAGGTCAGAACACCAGCCAAGAATAAGTGATGGCTTCTGCTGTTGCAGGCTGAGTGGTGATTCCTCACTTTCCAGGCATTTGGAAGATACCTATGATTCCCGCAGTCAGCACAAGTAACTCAATATAAATGCTAAAATCATAGTCCCTCGGGACAGGTACAGGGGACCAGACACTAGGAATAGCCCCTGACCCAAGGCCAGAATCTCTATTCCACCCCCCGCCCATTTATTTACCATGTGAGGCCCTGCACACACCAGTCAAGCTGCTGGATCTCTGACTGCCCGGCTCTGAGCAAGCACCTAGATTTGACTGTTGAGGGGCAGCTGGTGTGGCCGACATGGGACTCTGCATTAAGTTCTCAGATCGAATGGGGACAGCGTCAAGGGAAGAATGGGTGCAGAGGTGGGGTGAAGGTTGAGGTGGGGAGAGCAGAGGTGAAAGGACACAGAGACCTCATTTTAATTAAGATTGGGGAAGGGTGGTAGAACCTGGGGCAGCAAAAGTTGGGAGCAATTTAGGCAAAGACTTAGGGATGGGGAATGTCCTCAGGAGGGTTGGAGACGGAAAGGAAGTATCATCATGGGCAAGGAAGTTACCTGGGTCAGGACTGTGAAGAGAACTAACAACGAAGGGCATCTCCTTCGGTGGTGGGTCTTAAATGTGAGTGGGACCGAGACGGGGTGTCTAAGAGGAGCAGACCTTGGGGAGCCCAATAGGGAGGTGTGGGAGAGAGGGGTAAGGAAGCTGATCCAGAAAACGGCAAACCAGGAGGTTTGCGTGGAGCATCAGGCCTGCCGAAAGGGCTGGGGAGTGAGGATGAGGCGGTTAAAGGGAGGCGGAGGGATGTGGCCGATGTCGCGGTTGGAACTGGGCGCGAGGCGGGTCAGGGCTGAGGCTGCGTTTGCGCAAGACCAGTGGTGAGCGGGTGGGAGACAGGGCTGGAGTCGGGTCACAGGTGGGAGAAGACGCCAGCAGGGGCAGGGGCGCCCGAAGGCGAGGATCGGAGCGGGAAGCTGGGAGCGAGGGCTCGGGCTTTGGGGCTGGGAAGGGCTCTGAAGCACGACAGTCCCAAGGCGACCAGGGCTGTGGGGTCACGGCGAGGGCAGCGGTCCCCTCGCCCGTCCGCACCTCGGCCTCGCCGCCCTTCCGCTGCCCTCCTCGCCCCCGACCGACCCCCTTCACTCACCAAGGGGAGAGGGCAGCAGGGCGGGGGGGCTCCCGTCCGTGACACCCCTAAACCTCCGACTCCGGCCTCCCGGCCACTGACAACAGGAAGCGGCGCCGACGGCGCGTGACGTCATCACGTCGGCCGGCGTCCGGCCACGCCCCCGTCCGCAGAGCCAATCGCGGAGCCGGGAGGGGCGGCGCGGGGAGACCCGGATGCCCGAGGGGTCCCCGCCGGGAGCGGACGTGAGTCCTGGCTGGGCTTAGGGAGCCGCCACCTTAGAGGGGGCGCTGGGAGGCGTGGCCGCCGGGGTCAGGCGGGATGCAGCCTCACTGCCCGCCTCCCTCGGGGCCTGCGTCACACGAGGTCCGGCGTCTGGGTTCCTGGCCTCGCCCGGCCCCACCACTCGGCGTAGCACTGGGGCTGTCGCTGGGCTTCCTTCCGCGAAGGTTGTCTACACGTGTAAAACGGGACACAGAGCGTCTACTGCCCTATTTTTGCCTCCCCGAGGGCATCAGCGCAGCCCGGAGGGCAGAGCCCAGGCCTGAGTTGGAGCCACCCGCCTGGTGGTTCTCGGGAAAAACATGTTTTGACTTCACCTGTGCACCCAAGGGGAGAGTGCCTTTGGGCATTCTCATGTAACCCCGGGGGTGCGACAGGAAACTCATCTAAGCTTTGCAGATGTTTACTTTCTATTGTAGAAGGGACATTTCTCTTTCAAATAGACTCAACAAGTGTGTGTGTGTGTGGCGGGGGGGGGGGTGTACTACTGTGCTTCAGGCACTGCAGACGAAGCTTTGTACAGCGGGAAGCCTAGGGCCTGAGTGTGGGCAGGGGTGCGGAGATACCCCTAAGATGCATGTCCAGGGGTGACCTTAGGAGTGGCTACAAGGCTGGTTGGGGAACAGGCCAGTTCTTGGTAGCAAGCTCCAATGATCCGGGGTGGGGATGGGGGTGGGATTGTTGTTCCTGTGCTCCATCCCTCTTTCGGAGGAGGAGGCCCCAGTGCCTGTTACCATTTATAAAATCAGCTGTTGAGGTGTGCCCGCCCTCCACCACTGTGTGGGGGCTGCTTCCCCCTCAGTAATCCTTGCACAGGAGTATAAACTGCCCCTGCTCTGTTTTAAGATAGATGACAGTGCTGAGTGCCCTTCTATGATTACTGGCTGAACAGGGAGATTAGAAATAAAATGTGAGAATCTCTGCCCTAACCTAGGTGAGGGGCCAGGTGTTTAACATTCCTGGAAAACAGAAGCTCCTACTGTCTGGGGGCAGGAACTGTGATTTGTCCTTACCAACCACCTGGAAAGTAGGTTCCATTGTTCTTTCCATAGGACAGATAACAAGCCTAAGAGAAATAATTTGGGGCCAAGGCCATGCAACTAATAAATGGTAGAAACAGGATTCTCACCCAGCTCTTTCTGATTCTATTTGGAGAGGTGACAGCAAGAGGGATTTGGAGCAAGGAATGCCTAGGTTTGAGTCCTAGCTCTACCTCATGCTGTTTTCTGGGCTTTCCCTAAACAGTGAGAGGCCCAGGGCAACACAACGAGTGTGGGACTAAGACAACTGCCCCAGTTTTAGTATTTTTATAGGTCCCTTGAGGTAGCACTGAAGATAGAAATTTCACAGTTGAATTTTATTGTGTTAGAAAAGAGAAGTTAAGTCACACCACCATGGCCCTTTTTAGCCTCAGGCAGAGGAGTCAAAGTGTGTGACTTCAGGGAAGTTCCAAAACTCTCTGAGCCTTAGTTCCTCATCTGAAAATTGGGAAAATATCAGTTGATGTGAGGAGTAAATAAGATAACATCCTTAGGGCAGTGTTTGGTCTGTAGTAAGCACTGGAATATGATGATTATTACAGTTCTGGCAATTCTCACCTTCCCTATCTAGTCAGGTCTCTGCATTTAACTGCTCTTCTGAGCACAGGAGTGAGATCCTTTCTAGTTTGAACCCCAGATTATCCTTACTTGGTATCTGATTGGAATCATCAAACTACTATTAATATAAACCATCTGTTGATACGGAATAGCTAGTGTTCTTCTGGGTTCTGTTGTAGGAAACTAGTTATTTTCATGCTCACTTTTAAAAACTGGATTTCAAAGTTTTTATTTTTCAATTATACATTAATAAAGCTGGAAAAAAAGAATGATCACAAAATAATGAATTAAAAAAAATTGATTGCACAGATAGTTTACAGTTGAAGTAGTACTAAATGAAATGGTGGTAAAACAATGATACACAGGAGTTCCTTGCCCTGGCCATCTCCCATCTTCCTGAGCCAGCTCACTAGGCCTGGTTACTCCTGGGGAGCAGACTTTTAGCAGAGTCTTCTGGTGCTTATCTCCATGTCTCTCACACTTCTAGTTCTTGATTTATGTACTTTAGAGCCTGTCTAATGAATCGCTAGCAACATAGACAAGGAGCTAGTTCTTTTACATTCTTACTCTCCAGTCCATTCTTGAAGTTAACTATCACTATTTCCGGTTATTTGGGTTTACAGAATTGTGACTGACTAATATTGCTCACCATAGAGCTTAATAATGTACTTTGATTACATTCATTTTTAATTTTCTGGCCTTCTCTTTCTGTACTGTCTGCCATGATCACATCTCCAGTTCCCCTCCCATTTCCCTCAGAACCCTCTCTCCCTGTTCTGTCCTCCAGTGTATTCTAGTTATTTCCTTAGACTGTCACTCAGCTGACATCCAAAAACTTCCCCTCACTGCTTTCTGGGTTGGGCCTTTTCCTGATTCTCTTCTCTTCTTCCTTTCTATAATCTCTTTGTTGGCTCAGTTAAGAAGCCCTTTCTTAAAATAAAAAACAAAACTGTCTTTGGACCTTCTAATGATAGTAGTTACACCTTTAGTATCCATTAATTGGGGAAAAACTATATAACAACCAAAACTACCATGAAGGTACTGATGCTTTGAAATGAATTTTACTTATAATAGCATATATAAACATGCGAAAACTTGATAAGAGTTTAGGATTAAGGGTTAGTTCAACCTAGCTTCATTCAGTCTTTGAACCTCCTCCATTTGCTACCTCAATCTCTGTCTGCCAGTAACAGAAACTCCCTCTTGACTTTTCGTCGAGCCTTCTCTACAACCTGTGATTAAATAAGAGGGAAATACTGGTTCAAGGCCTCCCCCACCCCACCCCGCATGTGCACGTGACCATGGCTGACTAGTTAAAGTCTCCTTTCCCCAACACGTGGTATAAGGAGGCCAATCAGAGGCCTTTGGAAGATGGGCTTTCCTCTGAGATGTTTGCTCTACAGTGGTGTAGAGTTGGAATTATTAATGACCATCTTTGCAGCCAAGGGGCATGAGTCCTCCTGAGGCTGAAGCCATCACGCAGTAAGGCAAGGTGGAGGGACAGAAGGGGAGAGGATGCTATTCAACTTTCAGCCCTGGATACAGCCAGATTTAAGCCCTTAGGCTTCCTGGTTATATCCCATTTTTGGTTTAAGCATATTTTACTTGGATATATTTCACTTGGAGCATAAAGATTGGTGACTAAATATATTAAATTTGTCAACTTGGGCAAGTTATTCTCCTCCCCCTCTCAGTTTCTCATCTGTTAACTGGGGAGAATAAGATATGCCTCATAGGTAGCTGTAAGATTTCAATGCGATGACATGCATACACACTCAATATAGGATTGCTATTAGTGATGTAATAATTACATTTGTGGGAAACACAGGATTTGTTAGCTCTGCACACAGAGCTTGGTACACACATGCACTGACAAGTCCCCTGCTGTGACTGGCCTTCTGAGGACCTGTGGCTACAACTTGAAAATTACTGCTCCAGGAGTTGCCTTTTGAGCACAGCAATACGTATTCTCCTGTCCCCTTTCAGTCTGTGTTTATTCTTTCTCTAAAAGCATCATTTGGTGTTGCACAGCTCCTTGTACCCCATTCCCACCTTATCTGGCCTGGATACAGGTTACAAGCAGGATCACCTTCCCCAATTACACCAATTCTCAAACCTTCTCGGGAGGCAGGGCACTTGGAAGTTTGCATTCTGCATAACACTTATTTCTGTTACAGAACTAGGAATAATCTTACCAACAGGTACTGTGGCTGCTGTTTATTCATGCAGAATAAAGTCAAGATCATCTTCACACATCTCAGAATAAAAAAAAAGCTGTCAACCAGTGCATGACGGTTGAGTTTTTCCTTTAACATCCCCTTGCTACTACTGATTACCTCACTTTGATGGCTGTGAGCTCCCAAGAGCAGAGAGATGGTGGAAGGAGCTAAAAGTTTAAGCTGTGAGAAAAAAAATTAAACATGAAATCATAATACCTAGCAACTTGTTTTAGGCAAATTGCAAGGTAAGCTCCTGGGAATCACTGTCCTGATATAGTGACTCTACATGGGGATTCTTAATTCCCAATTTGTTTTTTAAAACTTATCTCTTAAGTCTATGGCCATGCTGCTCTGAACAAGCCTGATACTGGCTGATCTCGGAAGCTAAGCAAGGTCAGGCCTGGTTAGTACTTGGATGGGAGACCACCTAGGAAGACCAGGTGCTGTAGGCATAAAAAAAAAAAAAAATAAGGGACTGTAAACTGACAAGGTCCTTGCAATCTGTGAGGTCAGCCAAGGGTTGCCTTGCCAAAAAACAAACAAACAAACAAAAAATAAATCTTTTAAATACTTAATACAAAAGAATACAGTGCTGCAGCCTCCCAGTTCCCTTCCGTGAGAACCACCACCATCACAAGTTGCTTGTGTGTCTTTCCAGAGATATTTAGTACCAGCATCATCCAATAGAACTATAATGATGAAAACAGTCCATCTGTGCAGTCTAGTATGGTAGCCATTAGCCACATGTGACTATGAATACTTGAGATGTGGCTAGTATAATTTAGGTGCTAATTTTTAAAATTTAGTTAGTTCGTATTAATTTAAATTTGGATTTACACAGCCACACATGGCTAGTGGACCATGCAGTTTTATATATACGATGCCCAGTGTACAGTAGCATACTATACATATCTACCACATCTTGCTTTGTTCACTTAACACATATATCTTGAAGACAGATGGTTCCGGTCTGCTTTATTTTTAAAAGCTGCTGCATAATATCCTCTTGTAATCCACTAAGGCAATCTCTTACTCAGCTCAGAAAGCAATGGGCCATCACTTTTCATAACAAGCTCGAAAATCCACATTTATCATAACCAACACACCTCATGACGACACCCGGTTCCCCACCCCTCCACTTTCATCAGCCTGAGCCTGAGGCTGAGATAGCATGACATTAAATAGTCCCTTCTAGGGATTCGAGGAAACACCTTACCAGGTGTCACTGCCATAAAATACACTTTCCACCCACATGCCCCATGCCTAGAATTCAATGGTGATGGTGGCATTCTTTAGGGTTAATCATGGCTTCCTTCCTTTTCTTTAAGTGGTCCCCTTTTATAGTACAAAGTTCATGATGGACTCTTTCTCCTATACTATTGCAAGAGTATAGAACTGATTGAAATCTGCCCTGACAGCTTTAAGAAGTATCTAGTTTTATTTTTGACAAGGGGAAGTATCCAGGATCAGCCTTTCCTTCTTTTCCTTCCTTCCTTCCTTCCTTCCTTCCTTCCTTCCTTCCTTCCTTCCTTCCTTCCTTCCTTCCTTCCTTCCTTCTTCCCTCCCTCTCTCTTTCTTTCCTTTCCTTAATGACTTTCTTTGCAGGAATTGTGGAGGAACCTTTGCATTTTCTGCAGACTGCTCTTGCATTATCACTTGAAATCATGGAGCTATGGATCTGTGCTGGGCAAGGAAGAAAGTAGGTAAGTGTAATGCTGGGCTGGGCTGGAAGGAGCTGAACAGCACACACCTGACCCTCAGTGGGGTCCAGAGAGGCTAGGGTGGTCTCTGTGAATCGAGAAGTAGTCTCACCAGTATGTTTTCTGAAATAAAAACCTGAGAAGGGCAGTCTTGGGCATTACTGCTCTCACATTCTCCTTTACCTTATCCCTCCAGCACCTCCCTGCTACCCTGCTAGTTATTCCAAGGGTGGAAATTTTAAAATTAAAAAAAAAAAAAAACCAATATGAATTTACCACTAGCTTGCAGGGTAAAGAACCCCCTACATCAAGATGGGACACACATCTGTGCCTTAAAGAGCTTGAGGGGGAAAGACAGCACCTGACATGAAGGCAGGCTCAGTGATCCAAATGTCCTGGCCTCCCCACAGCCCTGATGAGAGGGGCCATAAGTGGATGATCATTTATGGGCAGGAGGTTGAGCATGTTGTCAATTATGGGTACTTGGTGAACCGGGGAAGAGAGCACCAGAACAAATGGTTATTTGACTTAATAACCAACACCCCTTGAGGATGATATGTTTCCCAGTTCCCAGGGACTGGCTGCACTGGGGAAACGAGAGAGAGAAGCCCATTTTCATCCTTCTTTGTCCACACTGGCTCTTGAAGAAGTACTGGCTACCACATGGATTCTAACTTCAGCCCTGCTTTTCTTGCCTATGGTCCTCATTATTTGTATATAAATACTTAACTATTTACATTTTAATTCCTCACCACATGCTGCTAGAGTTGGTTATTAAGTTATACATTTTAATATGAGAAAAATAAGTAGTATTTGACAAGCAATACCGAGAAGCCAATATTACAAAATAAAATTTGCAGGTGGCCTGAGGCAGGATGAGGTTCAGTCTTTGACGGTGTCATGTCCTGCCTGACTTTCCTCAACTGGCTCTTCAGTAGCTGATTCTCTAAACATAACCTTCTCTGTTGAGGATTCACCGTGCTCCCTGGGGTAAGAAGAATAATGCCAAGGCTTTTACTCTTGAAAGGAATAATGAAACTATTCATTATTTCCTTATTTTAGATAAGAAACCTAAATAGTCCCCAATCATTTACCCTTTATCCTTATTGAAAATCTCATCCTCATCAGAAGAATCTCTGTCATGTAGCTTCTGGGCCATGTTTTTCTTGCGTGTGGCATTAAGAGGTCTATACATGTCCCTAAGCCAAAGTGGCCGTCTTCTCCAGAAAAAGCCCTCCTAGAAAACAGACAGGGAAACATTAATTCTGCAACTGTCCTGCTCTCTCCCAGCAGAGCACTTTATCCTGCTCTGATTTACCTGCTTCTCCTGTTCCACTGAGCGTCTCCTACGCAGCAGAAATCGAAAATAGCCCCTTGGAGAAAAACACATACCAACAATTAGTGATTCATGCCATTTTCCATGTCTCTCACGATGTATAGCTCTGGTCTTATTAGCACTAAATGGGCACTCTGACCCATAACCACAATGAGCAAAATCACCACAGACCTGGGACCTAGAAAATAATCCCATGCATGCTGAGCTGCCAAGAAGTTCTCTATGTATGTCTAACATGGCCCCACAGTGTCCCTGGGGAGACCTCTGTATGTGGCTTGGTGTGGAGTACAGACAGGACCTGCAGTCCCACGCACCAGCTTGGTTCTTGGCCAGGTGCCCTCATACAGTGAAAAAAATGCACCACCGCCCTGGGCAGAAGTACTTCGCTCTCTTCAGAGCATTTTACATCGGTCCCCTTCGGACTTAGTCTCACCTGCATCACTTGCAGGGGGTGGGGGAGAAGGTGCTTTTATTTTTCTAGCTGCTTTATCTTTCAAGTTAGATCACACCAACTAAATGCTTGAGTCCAACTAGCAAAGTTATCTAGCTCACTGACTGTCATTCTGCAGGCTGTTGTGGATGAGGGAGTCATGAAATCAGTTTAATAGTCATTACCAGCACTACAACACAAAATCTTCTTTTGGGGTACAAACGAAATAGAAAAATAAATCAGAGTGCATAATGAGTTTGTTTTGTGTCTATATGGTATGTGTGTACAGAGTTGTGACATAAAATGTAGCTCATAGCCCAAACACAGTATAATCAATGGAGAAGTCCCCAAAGGGAAAGGAACCATCTTCCTTCCGACACTCACTAGTGGTATGACATGGGGCAAAATATTTTCCTTTTCTCTTTCTCCATTTCCTATTATAAAAGGAAAACACAAACTACTGTCTAAGGTTTCTCCCAGTTAAAATTGGATAAAGGGAACAGAGAGTGGGGGCTTGAAAACCAATAGGAGGAGAAGGGATGTTTTCCTGCTACTTCAGAAAGGATTCAAATATTGTACTTTCCACCAGCCTTGAAGGAGATCAGCCCTCTTACTCCAAACCACATGGCCTTCCCTACCCCTTCTCTGGAGTTTCTGAGGAGGCCTCTGGACTGGCCTGACGCCTACTGCCAGCAGGAACAGGTACAGCCCAAACCTCTCCCTCTCCATTCTCTTTCCTTAAAGGACTAATGACAGCAGGTGTGTCTGTGCCAGTCCCATTCTGTCTCAGCTTAGGCTAAGGAGCTAATATGCTGAATCCAGGCAAAGCATTAGGGTAAATAAGTATTGTTCCTGACTTTGGTGGTTTCCTAATTGTAAAATGAGGATATTGAAATAGATGAGTTCTAAATTCTCCTCTTGTTCTAAAATTCTACTTTAAAATTTTTTAATTTTAAATCTTACTCTTCACAGCCCTTGCCCCTTGCTTCAGCAGCATATACACTAAAAATTGCCAGACTATCATTTACCTTGAGTTTCCTTCTTTATCTTCCTCTGATGCTGTTCTATGAGAATAAATCTGTTTCGGAAAGAAACATGATCATGATTATCCATCACAATGACTATGATCTCTAAATCTTTATTCATTCCTTTTAGTTTTAAGTCTTATCTACCCAGTGAGTTGATAACTTTCTTTTTGAGGACAGGCATTCTATCCTGTTCACTAGTCCTTTGACTCTTCACAGTACCTCACTTAGGATTTTGCATGCAGCTGGCAATGCATTTTATTGACTGTATTGGATAACATTCAACAGATAGATAATTCCTAATAAAAACTCTTAGTAAAAAAAAATAAAAATATCTACTAGAAACCTAAACAGCAGTGTTGTTTAAAGTCGAAAACAAGAGTAGGATGTCCTTCACTACTGCTACTCATCATCATTGTTGAGGAGATCCTAATCAATTTAATTTAAAAAATCAAGTATTGGAATGGAAGAGACAAAACATAGTTGCATATGAAATGACAGACAACCTAAAAAGCCCAAAAGAATCACTAAAATTTTATTGAAAGTAACATGAGAATTCATTAAGATGGCTAGATACAAAATCAAGAGATCAACATGTAAACCTCAACAGCTTTCCTATATACTACAAACAAAATGTGTATGATCTATGTGATGAAAACATTAAAACTCTACTGAAAGACATTAAGAAATGAATATATGACATGAGATACTGTGTTCCCAGAATGTTATAAAGATTTCAATTCTCTTCAGATTAACTTACAAATCAATGCAATCAATCATATTCAAATCCCAAGGTAGTTTTTTAACGAAAACTGGCCAGCTGACATTTGGTAGAAAAAATATGCAAGAATAGCCATGAAATCTACGAAAAAGAAGATGGAAGAACAGGGGCTTACCTGACCAGATATCAAAATATGTTATAAAGCAACTGGAATTATGTAGTATGATACTGATACTGGTACAGGATAAAACAACTGGGTCAATAGAACAGAGTCCTGATAAAGATAGTATTTTAGATTGGTGAAGAAAGAATGAGCCATTCACTCAAAGATTTTAAAACAATTGGATCTCATGAAGGGAAAAAAAAGTTAGAGTCCCTTTCTCAACCATACCAAAGACAAATAAAACAAATTCTAGATGGATTAAAAATTATAAATAACAACAAATGTTATGAAAGTACTAGAAGAAAATAACACAAGCTATTTTCCCAACATGAGGTAACAAAAGCCTCACTAACAAAACCCACACTCCAAAAGCCATGAGGAAGGGACAGGCAGATATGCTGACAGACTGTCAACATGCATCCTACTCTTCACAGCCCTTGCCCCCTTCTTCCCTTGACTGTGTCTTCTTCCTTTTGATTTACAAAACTCTCTTTCATATTAAATATAATAATCTTCTCAATGGATTTCACTGAATTTCAGTGTTTCAAATATCCCCCGGTGTTTTGACCTTTAAGGAGACAGAACAGTGAAGTAAGGAGCACAGGCTTTGCAGTCAGGTGAAACTGAGTTCTGCCACTGGGGCTTTTGATCTTCTTCATCTATGTAAAAAGGTGGGAATGTTGTCCTCACAGGATTGTAGGGATTGAATCAGATAATATATGGAAAACTCTTCACCCCATGGTTGGCATAAACTGGTGCTAAGTTTGCTTATGATGTCACAGACAAAGTGATCAAATCTATCAAAGGGTTCTGCCTGTGATATCAGGCTCAGAAAACTCTCATCTACCACAAGACTATAAAAAGATTGCTTCTATTTTCTTCTAATGCTTTTATGGGATTTTTTTTTTTACATTTATGTAAATACATTTGTTTAAAGTGAGAAACAGAGATCTGTTATTTTCCTCTCACATAGTTGGGAGGCTAATTTATTAACATCTATTTTTTTCTTCCACTGATTAAAATAATGAAAGATTCTAAAAGTCTTAGGAACATATGGGCCTGTCAATTGCTGAACTCTGCCTGCTACTTCAAATACATATTAGGTAGTATTACTCCTCATTGTGGAATTGACATATCTCATCTCCCTTCCTTTGAACACCATTACTGTCTACTAGAGTAAAAACAGTGCATGGTCCCTATCCTCAAAAAGCTTATCATCTAAGTGGGTAGAAGAAATAATTAAACCACATAAACACAAATGCAAGGTTAAACTACATAGAAATTAAAAGCAATGTAGGCGTTTATAGAAATTCCAAAAAAGCAAAAGGCCACATGCCACCTGGAGATGTAGAGGGTATTGTCTGGGCAACCACCAATCTGTCTTCCCAGAGACCTTGGCAAGCTGACGCCATGCTAGTCTCCAACTCCTTCCCTTTGGGGCAGTCTCACTTTACCAATACCATAGGACTGACTAAAAATCAGAATGCAGACTGTGACCTGACAATGAGAATCACATCTGTTCCACAGATAGCATCTGTCTACATGATCAGGGAATTCATTCTGTAGAGCTGTGCCACTGTGACACACTAAAGCATAATTAGAAGGCTACTTGGTGAGAAGAGAATTAGAACAGAAGGAACCAGTTGAACCCAATGTTTCATGGAAAGGACTGAGATAACTGGATCCATGCATTTCCCCAAGAGGCACAGCCTGCCTAGTGGGCCTGACTTGCTACACCTGCTTCCTGAGGTGCCATCTCTATTCTTGGGCAATGCCAGGGTGGGCATTACTCATGTTGGTGTCTTCTTCACTTTTTCTATGCTTTTACTACTGACTAACCCTCCTGCAGATAGACACATTTGGCAGTTAGTACATTTAGTCAGATTTTATTAAATTTGATAGAACAGGAAGCAACCTGTGTTGTGCTTCATGGTGTGTTGACCTTGGTATTTCTCTCTTGGAGAGCCTTTCAAAACTGTTTACTATATTTTTAAGTTCTTAGGGGGAGGACTTTAAGTTCTCACTATTGCCCCTATTGACAAATCTCACAGAGGTATGAGGACCAGGAAGGCTGGAGTATTCAGGGAAGGCTTATGAGGAAAGATGACTTGATTTGATTTTTGAGAGATTCGTAGGACTTCTACAGGCAGAACAAAATAAAAGAATTTGAGGTGGGCAAAGGCACAGACAAAAGTAGAAATGAGTGTCTATGGCCATGTGACCCTGAATGCACCCGATTTCATCTGTTCTCGGAAGCTAAGCAGGATTGGGCCTAGTTAGTACTAGGATGGGAGACCGCAGGCGCTTACAAACAAACAAACAAACAAAAGTGGAAATGGGCATGGTGTGGCTAGGTTGTGGTGAGAGGCTGCCTCAACTAGAGTGGAAGGAGGGCCGCCATGACAGTACAAAAGGTAAATAAGGTGAATTAGGGTGGAATGGTAGGTAGAGTCAAGATTGCCAGCTTATTAAATCAGGCTTTTAATGTTAGCACCTGCCTTTTGGGAAAATAAACTATTATGTAATTGAACAAAAGGTATATAGGAAAGCTGTAGGAAAAGGTGACTATAAATATGACAAGCTTTAGAGTAGCCTGACGCAGGGTCTAGGCTGCAGTGTTTTAACTAAACCTATTTGCACAATGACTCACACACTGGAGAAGAAAGCTAAGTAAATCTAGTGAACTGACAAGATGACGTTTAATCTTTTCACCATGTCCTTCCTCCCAGGGCAATATAGCTCCATGAAAATGGAGATGAACTCTCTCTCTTCTCATTTAAGCCAACAAAGAAAGAGATCAGTGATAGAAAGAGAGTGACTTGTGTGTATATCAAATCAACATCATTCTGAGGAGAAGAAATTTTGCCATCGTGTCAACTTTGGCCCATTACATTTAACTTCTCAAAATAGTCCAATGGCTTGTTATTTTGGTTTCAATTCCACAGAGCTCTCTGGGAGAGAGGTTCTTTTAAAAATTCCTGGAATATAATTTGCAATAAAAGCACAAAGCATATCTCATGACTGAAGAGGAATATCAAGTATTAGTAGGTGGGAAAATGGCTTTAATTTTCAGTTTGTAGGTTCTGAATCTATTATAAAGATAGGATATATTTTAGAAACCTGAATTGACTGTTGTCTTACCTCAATTAGACAGAAAATTATAATCAAAATCATCACCACTACAGTCACAGATATTGCCAGGATGAGTTTGTTGTTGTAGCCATATCCTGGAACTTCTTTTGTGAGCTAAAAAAAATAAAATAAAGAATTTTTTAAAAAAATGACAGAGATGGAAAGGATGAAAACTATTCTTAATCTTATTCTAAAGAATAGCTAACCATTCCTAAACTACTGTTCTAAAACCCTACTCTTTCAGGCGAGCAGCTTACAGGTTCTTAAAGAACATACCAAACATACCAAATACATACCAAATGTATTATACAATCTTATCATTAGCAGTTTCTTCTACAATTTATTTATCTTGTGTGTCAGGTCCTCTTTGTCTACACTAGGAATAGTGGCACCATTCTCTAAATGAGCAAAGAGGGAGACTGCTGTCTTGGCCAAAGTTACATGGCAAGACAAGACACAGACAAGGCATCCCCTGGTTCTTGCCCTAAACTAACTTAAAGTCCAGGTTCCATGTTTCAGGAGCTGTCCTCACCTCGCGCAACTCCTGCCCTCCTCTCTGTTCAACCTGGGCTTCTGTGCTCTCATTGATATAGTTCTCATTTTTCCACTGATCTGTATCCCACTCTGCCTTGGCCACCTTTACTTCTTGCTGTTCACTGAGAAGCTTCATCAGGAGGCCTGTTCTGGAGATGAGCTTGGCACAGGCCAGTTGCACGGTGACCTCAGAGCAGTCCATTTTCAAAGTGCGGATAACATGAGAAATGAGCTTTCTCACATCATTGTTGGGGATGAGGGACCGTAGCTGCTGGTTTAGCTGAGTTTCAAATTGATCACCTGGGGATGAGAAAAATGGAAAAGTGAAGCCTTGGGCTGTGGAGGGTAAATCGGTAGCCACATGGTGGTATTCCCATTGTGTTTCATTGGTTAGTTTAACAGTTGGCATTAAGTTGTCTTGTTTAACAGTTGGCATTAAGTTGTCAGCAGTAACAGCAGAATCTGCCGAGGAAACATTCTCATGGTCAGAGGTTTTAGGGATCATTTCTTCTGGCAGAGTAATATTTCCCATAGGAATATTTTCTTCAAAAGTAGTTTGTGCAGTTCTGTTTTCTGCAGTAGCGTTTTCTGCAGTTGCATTTTCCGTAGCAGTTTCTGAAAGAGGAAAAAAATCTGAATTTTCCTGAGATGTCAGTTCTTCTGAAGATGAAAAAGACTCTCGTGCAGGGGAATTTATGAGGCTCTTCACTACAGAGAACCGAGGCCTCTTTGCAAGCATCAGTCTACTGAGTGAACCTTCCTTTCTGAACTTTCGACTCATTTTGGGCTTGGGTGTTTTCTGGGTCACATGAGAGCGACTTTTATGAAAGAGGTGTTTCTTTCTGGCATGTGAGATTAGTTCAGAAGCCTTCATATTTCTAACTCTAGCATTTGCATTTTCTAAAATAAAAATAGGGTAGCTGAAGTCTTTTGATTTGTTTTTAGCCTCAGATAGGGTTTTTGGATAGGTGGAGTCCAAAGGCCTGCCCATTGAATATTGTTTCAGGAAAGAAGAAACTACTGCCTTATGTTTGTTTATGAATGAAGGATCTGTGTTGAAGGAGTTTTCCACCAATTTCCTGGGCCTGTGCACCATGTGAAGATATTCCAGCTCCCTTGGGGATGGCCTCCCGAGTCTTCTTTCTTTGACCATGTTCTCCACAATTGGCTGTTTCCTCCTGATGCTCTGATCTCCCACTTCTTTGAAGTGTCTTTTCTGTATGCCCCTTGGGTCGTTAAGGACCCTGTTCACTCTCAGCAGTCTTTTCCTGGTACTCTGAATCTTTGCTAAGCTTTTTTCTTGTGGCTGGTTAGTTTTCAATTTTTTTTTTCGAAAGATTTGGCGTTTAAATTTCGGGCCTAAAGGGTTGGAATTTATAAGCATGGCAGTTTTTTCTTTCTTTTTAACCTCATCAATTTTTTCTTGAATTTCTGCATCTAACAAATTTTCCAGAAAATAGAGTTTCCTTAATTTATTTTTGTAAGTTGAATTGTCGGATTCAGGTTTAAGAGAAGGGTCCTTTGTGTTGTTCATCAAATTACTCAGGGGCGTATCTCCATCTTGTACATTTGAAAAAAGAAGTTTAATGAATGGTAATAATATTGATTCTACATCTTCTAGATTTCCCTCTGAGAAATAAGGCAGTATATAATTTAGTGCACTAATAACATCACTTTCATCATTAAAGTCTAGCTGCTCGTTCATGAAGCCTGACAAACTGACGCCATTTTTGTCTGAGGATGCCTTCTCTGGCTCAATGATCAGCTCAGTGCTGGTGTTCTTCTTCCGCGCTTGTAATACCTTCATGAATGACCCCTCTGCATTCCCTATGGCTATTTCTTCATCTGTCAAAAAAGAAAAGACCATTTTTGAAAATGAAAGACTGATAGGACAGCTTTTTGTTAGTCTGCAGTCATATATCTTAGTCAAATAAATTAGGAATCAGCAAACTTCTGAGTGCCATTTAGAGAGGAGAAAAATAAACCCAAACTTAAACCTATCTATGATTGGCAACACAACAAAAGGAGAGAAAGATATATTTTGAAAAAGTGGCTATCTACTCAGAACATTCCATAGTGTGAAATATAGTAATTACATTTAGGATTATTCCATTGGTCCCCAAAGGCCAACGGCCTGATACACAAGAAAAGCCAAGGCTGGAAGATCCCATTCAGTTAGACTTTCTGTAGATCTACTGTGACTCTTCACACTTATATAGTTCACTCTGTCCTGCCCCTCAGATACAGAGAGAGCACGAGGCTTCCTCTTTCCACCTCTTCAGCGTGCTCATGTTCTTGGCCCCAACATAGATGACCACGACAATACCCACTGCTAACAGCTCCTCATCTGGACATGCCCTTCTCCACTTACCTGCTGATTCCATTGCTTGGTTCCTGCCCCCACATATCCCAGACCCCATAAAAGAAGACTCTATACAGAAGAAAACACTACGTCCACCCTCGCTCTTTGCCTAAATTTGGGCAGGCATCTGAGATGTAGGTTAAGGGATTTACCAAGTTGTATGCCAATGTGGCATGTTCAATAAATCTATGGAATAATATTTGAGGTCCTAAAATGAATAAGAGAAAAAATAACTTTTGTCAGATGCCTACTTTTCTTTCATTTCATTTCTTATATTGTCAGCTTTACTTGGAGAAACATCCACAGCTTCTGATTGCATTAAGTTTGAGTATACCACTGTATAGCTGGGTTTCTTTCCCAGAAGAATTAAAAGTATTATTGTTGGTGCTGAGAGTCAGAGGAAGAGGTAAGAGTCCTGAGAGAGCAGGAGCATAGTCTTGCAGAGAGCCCAAAACTGGAAGCAGGAGATCTAGGCACTAGGTTACAGGACTTAACACTTCTGATCTTGTTTTTACTAATCTATAGAAGGAGATTAAAATGTCTGTTATGCCTACCTCTGGGGGAGAAGGGAGAAATATAATTGGTAAAAAGAAAAAATTGTTTTGAAAAAGGAGCAACACATCTTTATATAAGTAGCAAAGTTTTCTTATTTATGATGTGCCCCAGATCACTGACAAAGACCGGTATTCAGGCTATCTGGGCATGAAAGCACATTTTGGAAGTTATCAAGTCAGTGCCAATGACCTTAAATATATAGAAAACTACTTAAAAGCACCCAAGGGTTTTGTGGGTAGAAAATCTTCAGCTTCAGAATTAGTCTGAGAATATGAGAGCCCTCCCATTCATTCGAAAACCTGGGCAGCAGCTTCTGATGATGGAACCGGAAATTCTCAGGTTCCAAATAAAACTTTTATAAAATAGCATCACTTGTACTTTTTATAAAATTACAAAAATAAATTAAATAAAAATGTATCTGTATCTGTCATAAGTAAAAGGGCACTTGAGAGCTAATGCATATTAAATCAGGTTATAAACTGTGATGCACTATATGAATAAGTTCTCATTTAAACATAAAGACCAAGCAGGGAGCACAACGCAAAATATATGGCCATGAATGCTAATTCCTTTCCCTTTGCCATTCCTTTCTCTTGTTTTTTAATCTGACTTTTAGCAAGGAAGTTCTTAGAAATTTAAGGAGTCAAACTCTGAATGAATAAAAATAATGCAGTTACATTATTAGTTTAAAAATTTATCATCAGGCAATTCAGACTCACCACAATATGAGGTATTTGTCAGACATTCAGTATCACAATGCAGTTTGACTGTCTTGCAGACAACCTCAATACTATTTTTAAATTTGCAGAGGCAGCAGGCCACACGAGTAGGTAAGATCCTATAAATCGAAACACAGAGAAATTAGTGGCAAAGGAGTTAATTGAGTAGGCAGAAGAGGTAGGCAAAGGCTACCACAGGGCTATGTAAAAAGGAATTCTTGGGGCATATGGCCTGACAGTTGGGTAGGGACCAGATGGCCATTTGCTGCTCTTGAATGTTGTAAATAAATAGAGGGGAAGACAAGGGTGCTCAACGAAAGGATGGCAATAGGTATGATATTCCTGGAATAAAGATGATAACGATTAGAATTGGATAATATGGATCTGAAGTTTAATTCAGAAGTTCTCCTCCCAACCCAAATGTCTCTCTTTGGGTTGAGAATAAACAGGAAGAGGGAAGACTTCTAAGAAGAGGCTGAATAAGTCTCTCACTTTTGGAGTCTCTTTCTAAATTCCTAATTATGAGTGGTAAATATTAAAAATATATATTAAAAATTACTCTGGGCATACAGATTGTTGTGTAGTTAAACATAACAGATTGCATTGGCTAAATGTGGGCAATCTGAACAGTCAAAAGAATGATGATGATAAGGTATAACATAATTAGTTTAAAGAAGAGCCCAGTTGTTCATAATGATACTCAAAAAGAAAAGGGGGGGGCTATTATTTATAAAATAATGCCAGCTAATAAATGTAGAAGGAATGCTAGAATTAGAAAAAAGAGTCACTTTGCAACCATTGATGTAATAATTAATTTAAAGAAGGATTTACCGATGCACAGTTAGATGACAAGTTGAGAGTAGAATCTTCACTAATCTCAAAGTATCATCCCTCAGATTACTTATGAATTACCAAGGGAAAAATAACTTTACAATGGAGAGATCTGGAAGATACCACCTTAATTAAGTGATCAAACTTAGCATTATCGGCCACTTGAAGTGATGAGGTAGGAATGATGCATCACATACACAGTATTTTTCCCAAAAATATTTACCTTGAACATAATCATGAGGATATAGACAAATCCAGATTTGAGACAATTTAAAGACAACTATCTTAGATTCTCCAAAAATGTCTATGTCTAGATGACCAAAAAAGGGGTAGAAAAATGTTTTAGACAAAAGGAAACAAAGACATGACATGTGATATCTGATTTTTGATTGGATCCTGGATCAAAACGAAATACATTTAAAGACTATTATTAGCTTCTGGCCAAGATGGAGCAACTGGGACCAATTTGACTTCCTACCTGAAACAATGAAAAACCTGACAAAATATATGAAACAACCATTTTCAAGAAACTGGTCCTCAGGCAATGAAGGACAGTAATCCCCAAGAGATGTAAATAAATGAAATGAGCCCCGTGATTGCTCTAGATTACTGCTCTTAGTTTATAGATCATGATGCAGGGAAGAAAAAACCTAGGCAGAGACTGGTGGACTCCCTATGGAGTATGGGTAAACAAGGTGACTAGAGTTTATGAAGCAGAGTACTAGAAAGAAAAGAGGTGCACAGACAACAACTCTGGGGCTATTATGCCGAGGATCGCTTAAGTATTCAACAAAGTACTGACCAGGGAAACAACCACATTAAAGGATTAGAGACGAGAACAATTGGATATGACATATGGTTAGGAATAGTGCCTGTTTCTACAAGCCCGAGATTAAAAACTACAGTGTCTAAATGAAAAAGACACTGAATGGGATTAATGGCAGATTAGACACTACAGAAGAAAAGACACTGGCAGATTAGACACTGAATTTAAGGCAGAACAATAGAAACTATCCAAAATAAAACATGAAGAGAAATAACAACAGAGCATCAATGAATTGTGCAACAACTTCAAATGCTTAATATATATGTACTAACAGGCCATGAAGGAGAGGAAACATAAAAAATTGAAGAAATAGTAGCCTTCAAATTTCCAAATTGGTAAGTACTGTAAACCCACAATCCAAGGAGGTCAATGAACTCCAAGCACAAGAAATATGGACAAAACTAACCAAAGCACATCATAATCAAATTACTCAAAACTAGCAATAAAGGAAAATATCTTAAAAGTAGCCAGAGTGGGGAAAAACACACTATATACAGAGGAACAAAGATAACAACTATAGTAGATTTCTTGTTAGAAACTATGTAAACCAGAACTTAGTAGAGGAACATCTTTAAAGTAATAAAGGGAGGAAGGGGACCCAACAACGATCAAACTAGAATTCTATACCCAGATCTTTCAAAAACAGAAGCAAAATAAAGACTCTCAGATACACAAAAGCTGAAATAAGTTACCACTAGTAGATATGCACTGTAAGAAATGCTAAAGAAAGTATTTTCCGGCAGAAGGAAAATGTTAGCAGATGGAAATATAGATTATTACAAAGGATTAAAGAACACTGGGATTGGTAATTCCCTAGGTAAATATATAAGATTTTTCTTATTATTTAAATATCTTTAAATATAATTGTTTTAACAAAAAAATATACAACATGCTGTTTATAACACAAACAAAAGTAAAATGTATGAAAACAATAGCACAAAGGCCAAGAGGGGAGTAATGGAAGTACACTATTGCAAGGTTCTAATAATATTTATGAAATTGTATAATATCATTTGAAGATAGACCATAATAAACTAAAGATGTACACTATAAACCATAAAGCAACTGCTAAAATAATAGAACCTGAGTTATAAACCAATTAGCTAACAAAGAAAATAAACTGCTAAACTACTAACATGTACTCAATCCAAGAGAGCAAAAAGAAAAAGAGAAAAAAAGAAACAACAACAAGAACAAACAAACAAACAAAAAACCCAGGTGTGACAAATAGAAAACAAATAGCAAGACAGTCAATTTAAATGTAATCTATCGATAATTACATTACATATAACTGGTCTAATCACCCTAATTAAAAGAGTTGTCACACTGGATAAAAAAGCAAAAGCTAACTATATGCTGTCTACAAGAACCATCTTCAAAGGATAAAAACATGCTATGCTAAGACTAATCTAAAGAAAGCTGGAATGGCTCTATGTCTGTAAGATAAAGTCAATGTCAAAGCAAAGAATATTTCCAGGGATAAAGGAGGTTATTTCATTAAAATAAAAAGGTCAATTAATGAAGAAGACGTAATCTAAAAATTTATGTACCTGATAATAAATAGAGCTTCAAAATATATGAAGAAAAAATGAGAATGACAAGAAGAAACAAATAAATCCACAATTGTAGTTGGATATTTTGATATATCTCTCTCTTAATAACTGAAAGAACAAGTAGAAAATCAGTAAGGATATAGAAGACTTGAACATTATCAACCTACTTGACCTAATTGACATTTATGGAACATTCCATGCAAAATCAGAAAAATGCATATATATATATTTTTTTTCAAGTGGGCACATAACATTTACCAAAATAGACCATATCCTGGCCTGTTACTAAAATTTATTGACCATAAATCACTCAATAAATTAAAAAGGCTGTTAGCCATTCAATAAACTATCTCTGACCACAGTGGAATTAAAATTAGAAATTTACAAACCTGAAAAAAATCTCTAAATGTTTGTAAATTAAAAGTAACCCTATGGGTCATAGAAGTAAGCAAAAGGGAAATTAGAAACTATTTTGAACTGACTGAAATTGAAATCATAAGAAGTCAACATATGGGATGTTGTGAATGTAGCACTCAGCTTCTTCAGCTTCCACCTTAAGAAACTTGAAGAAGAGCAAATTAATCACAAATAAAGGAGAAGAAAGAATGTAATAAAGATTAAAGCAGAAATTAATAAAAGGGAATACAAAAATAGAGAGATGAGTGAAATTACAAAATGATTCTTAGAGAAGGTTAACAAAATTGATATAAACTAGGCAGATTGATCAAGGAAAGACGAGAAGACACAGATTATCAAAATTAGTAACAAGCAGGGTGATAGTACTATAGTCTACAGCTATTAAAGGGATAATATGAAAATATTATAATATTTTATGCCAAAAAATTCAAGATTAAATGGACAAATTTCTGGAAAGACACAAACTACTAATGGTTATTCAAGAATAAGTATGTAACTTAAATAGCACTATTTAAGAAATTGAATGTGTAGTTTAAAAATTTCCTGTAAAGAAAGTTTCAAGCCCACAGGTCTTCACTGGTGAATTCTACCAAACATTTAAGGAAGAAATAATGGCATTTCTACACAAAATGTGCCAGAAAATTGAAGACAAGGGACTATTTCACAACTCATGTATAAAGTTAACTTTCCCCTTATCAAAACTAGTCAAAGATGTTACAAGAAAAGAAAACTACAGACCAAAATCTCCCATTAACACAGATGGAAAAATTCTAAACAAAATTTTAGCATATAAAATCCAACAATATATAAAAAGATGATATATCATGGCAAAGCAGGGTTTATTTCAAGAATACAAGGTTGGTTTAACATTAGAAAATTAATGTAATTTACCCAAGTTAATAAACTAAAAAGGAAAAGTCTAAAGTTATTTCAATAGATGCAGAATTTGACAAAATCTAATACCCATTCATGACATATAAAAACAACCTCAGTAAACTAAGAATGGAAGACTTCTTCAACTTCATAAATGACTTCTACAAGAAAACTAACATCATATTTAATCATAAAAGACAAAGTGCTTTTTCCCCAAGATCAGGAAAAAGACAAGGATTTCTGCTCTCATTACTTCTATTCAACATTGTACTGAATGTTCTGGTCAGTGCAACAGGGCAAGAAAAAGAAATAAAAGGTATTCAGAATGAAAAGGAAGAAGTAAAACTATCTTTATTTGCAGATAACTATTATCTGTGTAGGAAACTTGATGGAATGTACAAAAAGGCTACGAAAATAAATGAGTTTATGAAGTTTGCAGGATACAATAAACACAAAAAAAAATCTCTAATACCTAGCAATGAATAATCAGAAATTGAAGTTTTAAAAATACTTTTTATAATAGCATCAAAAGTACAAAACACTTAGGAATAAACCTGACAAAAGATATATAAGACATGCACACTGTACATTGCAAACTATTGCTGGGAGAAATTAAGGAAGACCTAAATAAATGGTGAGATATAATGTGTTCATGGATCAGAAAATTCAATATTATTAAGATGTCAATTCTCCCCAAATTGATTTATAGATCAAAATCCCAGCAGACTTTTCTGTAGAAACTTACCACTTTATTCTAAAATTCATATGGAAATGTGAAGCTTCTAGAATAACCAAAACAACTTTGAAAAAATAAGCACAAAGTTGGAAGACTAACACCAACTTGATTTTAAAACTTCTGAAGCTACACTTTCAAGACATTGTATATTGGTGTAAAGATAGACAAATAAACCAAAAGGGCATAACAGAAAGTCCACTAATAGAAAGATATGGACAACTGATTTTCAGGTTCAAAGGTAGTTCAGTGCGAAAGGGTAGTTTTTCAACAAATAGTGTTGGAACGATTGGATAGCGACATGCTAAAAAGTGAACTTTAGGCCTTTTGAGCCACATTTTTCTTGCTCAGGCCCGCTTCCACATCTGAAAGTTACTTTCCCTTCTAATAAAACTTCTTAAAAAAAAAAGTGAACTTTAGTCCAAACCATATATAGAAATAAATTCAAACTGGTTAAAAAATCTAAATTTAAAGCCTAAAACTATAAAACTTCTAGAAGAAAACAGGAGAAAACCTTTAGGACCTTGAATTAGGCAAGATTTCTTAGATACAATGCCAAAAGCATAATCCATTAAAAAAAAAACATAAATTGGACATCATCGAAATTAAGAATTTTACCCCACAAAAGACATTCTTGAAAGAATGAAAAGACAAGCCACAGATGGGAGCAAATACTTAGCAAATTAAATATTGAATATAGGACTTGTTTCCAGAATAAATTCCATTTATATATAAAGAACCAAAACTTAATAGAAATGTAGGTAAAAGATTCAAAGATATATGATGGCAAATAAGCATGTTTGATATCATTAATCATTGAGAAATGCAAATTAAAACTACACTGAGATACAACTACACATCTATTAAACTATGTAAAATTAATGACTGACCATAGCAAGTGCTGGGAAATGTGTGAAGAAAACATAACTCTTATACAGTGCTAGTGGGCATGTAAAATGATACAACCATTTTGAAAAATAGTTTTTAAAAACTTAAATATTTACATACCATCTGATCAAGCCATTCCCCTTCCAGGTATTTACCCAAGAGAAATAAAAGTATATATATCCATAAAAGATTATCCATAAATATTCATAGCAGCTTTCTTTGTAATAGCTAAAAATTGGAAAAATTCAAATATCTATCAATAGTGAATAAGTTGTGGTATTTCCATATAATGGAATACTATTCAGCAATAAAAATAAATGAATTATTGATATACACAACAACATAGAGAATCTTAAAACAATCATGCTGGGTGAAAGAAGCCATTCAGAAAAGAATAGATACTGTATAATTCCATTTATATAAAATTCTAGAAAATGCAAACTAATCTATAGTAATAGAAAGCAGATCAATGGTTGCATGGGGATTGGGGAGCACAGGGAGAAATGGGAAGGAAGAATTACAAAGAGACATGAAGAAACTTTTTGAGGTGAAAGATATTTTGATTTTGGTGATGGCTTCATGGCACACACATACATACATATATATGTATACATGTATATGTACCTCAACACAAATTATTGCATGTCAGTTATACCTCAAAAAGCTGTTAAAACGATATAATTGAGACAACTGGGAAAATTGAATATCAGCTCTTTATTATATAATATTACTGTGTAGAAATTTAATTTTTTCAGTGCAGTAATAGTATTATAGTTATAGAGAGAAATGATTTTGAATATCCATCCAGAGAGGAAACCTTCTAGCTGACAAGGGAGGGACTGACTGTGGCAGATGCTGTGGGAGGCTGAGGAAGATGAGACTAGAGCAGTGACCAATAGATTTGACAATGTAGTAAAGACAGTCATTAGTAGGCTGACCTGTCAAAAGCATTTGGAGCAGTGCTCTTTCTCATACTAATCTAATGTAACCCCCTCACCTAGCCTTAGCATAATAGCAAGTTTCTATTAGCCTACCATATTGGAGGGGGGATGGCACAATTTAAGATGCAGTAAGTTCTGTAACAAATTGTCACAATAGGGTCCTATAGAAATATTTTTTAACTGCAAAAAAAAAAAAAAAAGAAAAAGAAAAAAAAGAAAGAAAGAAAAAAGAAACCTGACCCTTACTTTTTACTTTTACTATTTTTTACCACATAAAAAAATTAACCCAAAATGAATTATATACCTAAATGTAATTAGACAACTTCTGGAAGAAAACCCAGGAGAAAATCTCATAAAAGATTTCTTAGGTAAGGCACACAAAAAAGCACAAACCATATAAGAAAAAAAACTGCTAAATACAACCTGGGAGAAGGTATTTACTAAACATAGACCTGAAAGGACTTTTATAAAGCACTCTTAAAATTAAGTCATGAGATAAATGCCCCATTAAAAAATGAATTTGAGGGTGGAGGGTTAAAGAAGTACAAATCAGTAGTTGAAAGATGGTCATGAGAACGGCGAGCACAGCTTAGAGAACGCAGTCAGCAGTAAGGTAATGGCTTTGTGTAGAGCCAGAGGGGCGACAAGGGTAATTAAGGGGTCGGGGGGAGTCGTTTCATAAACTATATAAATGTCTAACCAATGTACTGAATAATTGAAACTAATAATAAAATAAAATGCTAAAAATGGACTTGAATAGACACTTCATTGAAAAAGATATTTTCACAGATACTCAACATCATCAGATATTAAAAAAATGCAAATTAAAAACCACAATAAAATACAAATACACACCTACTAGAAAGACTAAATTTTTAAAAAAACTGAACTATAGGAATTAGATGAAAATATAGAGCAATTGCAACTCTCATATACTGTTGGTAGGAATGCATGATGATAAAACCACTTTAGAAAACAGTTTAGTAGTTACTTAAAAAGTTAAATATGCAGTGAGCATATGATGCAGCAATCCCACCCTTAGGTATTTTACTCCAAAGAAATAACATATATTCACACATGTGAGTGTTTTTAGCAGCTTTATTCACAATATCCAAAAAATTAGAAAAAACTGAAATATCCCTTGATTGATGACTACATAAACAAACTGGTAGAGTCACACAACCAGAATATTACTAAGCAATAAAAAGAAAAAATAAACTACTGACAGGTGCAATGACATGGATAAATCCCCAAAGGATCATGCTAAGTGAAAAAAGTCAAACACAAAGGCTACACTCTATATGATTTAATTTATAAGATATTATTGAGAAGGCAAAACTACAGGGACAAAAATCATAATGATGGTTGCCAAAGGCTGGTGGTGGGAGGAGAGATTGACTGCAAAGGAATGTGAGGGGCTTTTAGGGGGTGACAGAAGTATTCTATATTTCGAATGTGGTGGTGGTTACATAACTACACATTTTTCAAAATTTGCTTAACTTCACACTTAAGAAGGGTAGATTTTTATTAAATGAAAATTATACCTCAAGAAATCTGACTTAATAATAAAATAAACCTAAAAAAACAACTAAGTAAAAATAAATGTAAAAAAAATCAACTTACAGTTTTTCCAATTCAAGGGTCAACATGAGGATGCTTTCAATTGTTGAAAGTGACACTTGTGTTGTTCCCATGTCTCTGAAGGAAAAGCCCAAACATGTATGACACAAACCCAAAGACAAAATTCTATACTTAAAAATACACTTAACAACATGTGATTAATTCCATTCTGGCTTCTCTGTCAAGTCAGCTCAAGAGATTACTTGCCATAGATGATAATTTCAGAGACCTCTTATTGAAAAAGTTTATTTGCATCATCAAATTAATGACCTTGGTGCTAAAGAGTAGTTTTTTTTTTTTTTTTTTTTTTACCATTATCCTACTTCTCATTCTCAACTGGATTCACTTCTTGATTACACTTTTTAAAAAAATATATAACATACAACTTATTCTTCTTTGCTTTCTGGAATAACTGGTATTTCTACATGTATCTACATGTTCCATATCAGTATGTGTTCTTCAACACTGCTTCCTTCTTCTGCTGGCTGTTTCGCCCATGTACATTCTTTTGTGCCGATAACTCTTATTCAGTAATCCAGTTAAAATTTAAATTATGAATTTTTAGCCAAAGTGCAAAATACTTAATCTTTAACAAAAGTGAAAAAGAGCATAATTCATCTCATGACCCATGAGATTGTTGTAATACTTACAAATATTTCAATGCTGGCAATTTAAAAAGATATGAATCTTCAACTGTTACCAGAGGATTACGATTGAGAATTCTGAAAAATGCAATAGAATTAAAATTATCTGCATTTTAAATAACTGTTACGAAAGTTTATAATCATCTCTTTTTTTTGCATGAAACTTGAGGGTAAAAAAAATCACTTTCTGTCTTTACCTATAAATCATCCTCCTTAGAATCCATAAAACACTCTTCCTTTGGGAACTACCCAGGTCTCTAGACGATAAAGTAGAAAAGAAAAAGAGAAAAAAAATAGAAAAAAAGTGGATAGCAAAAAAAAAAATATGCTGAAGAACTTTTCAGATTGAAAACTCTAAAAGTGACTAAGCTGATAGGAAGCTTCTGTTTTATAGGAAATAATATTTCAAGTGTCCTCCATAATTTAAGGTGCTTTTCTTTCACCTCCAGAAAATTTAAAAATTCCACAGTTTTGAGCCACCCAATTAGAGAGAAAAATAGGGCCAATTCCTTGCCTTTAGCTCCACAGAAGGGATAAATCTAAGAGGAACTGGTGAAAGCCAATCTCCCATGACATACTCCCATGTGTATTCCTGTTTCACAGTCTTTGTTACATTGTATGTTATCACCTGTTTACTTCTCAGTTGCTTAAACTGTCAGCTCCTTGAGGGCAGGGACCACACTTCATTGTCATTGCTGCCCCTGTGCCTGACATAGTGGCTGACATACATTTACTAGATATTTAATAAATGTTTATTTAATAGATAAATAACATTTTGTTTACATAGCAATCAAATGAACCAATCTGGTTTTTTGACACAAAGTTTTATTCCAAATGGTGGAATTGATTTTTTCTCAATTCTTTAAACAAGCGAAACAAAACAAAAACAAAACAAAACAGAAAGAAAAGAAAATCTACCTTACTCAAGAATCATTAGTGTACTTTTGCAGAATACTATAAAGATAACTATCATAGTTAATATCTGTTGGGCTGCCAGGCATCTGTGATCAGCATTTCACATTTAATCCTTACCATAACCTTATGCGTTAGATATTACTACCCCATTTTACAAATGAGGAAACTGAGGCACAGAGAGGTTACATAACTTGTCCTAGATTCTCAAGCTAAGAAGCAGAGCTGGAATTTAAACGCAGTTCTGACTGCAAAGCTTGTATTTAATAAAAGAAAAGGGGTTTAAAATGACTGTTACTATAATCTTAATTTTAAAACCACCAAATATAGAAATACCTTTTCTAATTTCATCTGGGAGAGCCTCTATGAAAATTACATTTTCTTTTCATTCCTTTCCCCTAATCATCTCTCATGATTAAATATTTAATTAGCCTCCAATCATTGAGACTTTAGAGATTTAAAACCAGGTTGTAGGCAAATCAGTAAAAATGGGAAAGTAAGAGCATCTGAAAATTCATCCCCCCAAAAGCAAAATAAATACAACTGGCAAAAGTTGTCAGAATCAACTTTTTTAAACTCTGGAATTTAATCAATAGGCTGGCAGCAATCCAGGGAACACTTATTCAAGAAAAATGATTAATTCCTGTAAGAACAGTGATCCATGTTGTTTTAACTTATCCTCGATGTTTGGCTCTCCTACCCCAGTAGAAACCTTGAAAAATACATTCCCTGTACCAGCAGGAGCAGAATGGAGCTAGAGTTCCTTCAAAACCTCATTCCCAAAGAATTGTCATTTTACCTGTCTAGTAGTTTCTTGAATATCTTACTTGAAAGGCTTGCATTTGATCTGAGAGCTGCCTAGTGCTAACAGCCTCTCCTCAGGGGGCATTTTTTAAAAAACAATTACAGGTAAATGTTTTAACAAGGCAGGTGCTGAGGCAATAGGTAACAGCTGGGGCAAACACACAGTCTAACCAAAAAACTTAAAAGGAAAAGCTGATATGTCCTTAGGCTTTGAAATGCTCCAACGTAAGTCTGGGAAACTGAAAGACCATGAGATATATTCCTGGGAATCTAGAAAAAAAATCAGTTAGCACTAATAAATGAGTTTTGCAAGGTTGCAGGATATAAGAGTAGTATGTAAAAATTAGCTGTATTTCTATACACTAGCAATCCCCCCCCCAAAAAAAATGAAATGAAGAAAACAATTCTATGTATAACAGCATCAAAAAAAAATACTTAGGAGAAAATTTAACCAAAGTACATAGTTTGTACAATGAAAACTATGAAACATTATTGAAAGAAATTATAGAAGTTCTAAATAAATGGAAAGACATGTTGTGTTCATGGATCAGAAGACAATACTGTTAAAATGGTCCTACTCCCCAAATTGATCTATGATTTCAATGCAATCCCTATCAAAATTCCAACTGACTTCTTTCCAGGAACTGACAAGCTAATTCTAAAATCATATGGCAATTCAAGGGACCCAGAATAGCCAAAACAACCTTGATAAAGATGAATAACGTTGGGGGACTCACATGTCCTAGTTTCAAAATCCAAAGTAAAGCTGTAACAATCAGAGTATGGTGCTGGCAGAGGGACAGACACATAAATCAATGGAACAGTATTGATAGTTCAGAAATAAATCCTCACATATACTGTCTATTGATTTTCAACAAGGGTGCCCAAACAATTTCATGTGGAATGAGTAGTATTTTTAATGCTGCTAAGACAACTGTATATCCACATGCAAAATAATGAAGTTGGCCTCCTCCACTTCATACCACATATGAAAATTAACTCAAAATTAATTAAATATCTAAATGTAAGATAAAAGCTAAAACTATAAAACCCTAAGAAGAAAATAAGGGGTAAACTTTTATGACTTTGTATTAGGCAACAGTTTCTTAGATACGATACTAAAAGCACAAACCACCAAGAGAAAAGTAGATACATTGGACTTTACAGTGGGGAAGTAAGAACATCTGAAAATTCATCTCCATTACAAAAATAAAAACTTTCATTCTTCAAACGACATTATCAAGAAAGTGAAAAGACAACTCATAGAATGGGAAAAAATATTTGCATATCATGTATTCGATAAAGGCCTATATCCAGAACTCTTACAGCTCAATTAAAAGATAAATAACGAAATTTTAAAATGGGCAAAGGATTTGTAGAGACATTTTTCCAAAGAAGATAAACAAATGACCAATAAACACATGAAAAGATGCTCCATGTCTTAAGTCATTAGGGAAATACAAATCAACTCCACAATACTTTACACTCACTAAGATGACTATAATCAAACAGACAATAACAAATGTTGGCAAGGATATGGAGAAATTGCAATCTTCATACATTGTTGATGGGAATGAAAAATGGTATAGCCACTGTGGAAAAACAATTTGGCAGTTCCTCAAAAAAGATAAAGAGTTGCTATATGACCAAGTGATTCCACTTCTAGGTATGCACCCAAGAGAATTAAAAACATATGTTTATACAAACACTTGTACATGAATGTTCATAGTAGCATTATTCAAAATAGCCAAAAAGTAGAAACCACCCAAATGCCCAGTAACTGATGAATGGATAAACAAAACATTGTATATCTACACAATGGCATATTATTCAGCCTTATAAAGGAATGAAGTATTGATATATGCTACAACATGGATGAACCTTGAAAACAACGTGCTATGTGAAAGAAGCCAGACACACAAAGGCCACATATTGCATGTCCCACTTATATGAATAAGTAAATCCATAGGGACAAAAAGTAAATTAGTAGTTGCCAGGGCCTGAGAGGAGGAGGAGATGGAGACTGACAGCTAACAGGCACAGTACTTCTTTTTTGGGGTGATGGAAACATCCTGGAATTAGAAAGTGGTGCTTGTTGAATACACTAAAAACTAAGGAATCATATACTTTATAATACATTTTATGTTATGTGGATTGTATCACAATTTTTTTTTTTAAAAAGAACCATGTTTTCATATGTAGAGTACCAGTTGCCAGAAGATCAAACATTTTGGTAGATGGAGAAAAAAAGTAGTGCAGACTCAGACTTTCCCATGACCAAGGTTAGAGGAAGTCAGTGGCAAGGCTGGGAGCCATGCATTTTGTTCTTAACTTGAAACTCTCCTATTCTTCCTATTTTAGCCCATTTATCTAGTAGATTATTTTAGTACCATTAACCTCTTTGAATTGTAACACTAGTTAATATTCAGTAAGATAATGTTATGAAGAAAAAGAGTGTGAGTGTCACATGTCTGATTAACCACAGTTCCTCAAACTTTGAAGCTTTGAATATTATTTGCTTTGAAATAAAATTTTTTGGCATTAAAACCTGTAAGATCACCTGTGGACTCTCCTCCACCTTTGCATGTTCCCCCATCCACTTTCCCCCCAAGTCATTAAGAACGACTATAAAGCAATATGTAGCTGAAACAATTTAGCAAAGTTCAATCATCATCCCTCTTCCAAAATTATCTCAGTTCTCTAATCCTATGCTTTTCAGTAATAGCTCGCCCATGGCCTTGTATACATCCGCTCAGCATTTCCTCTTAACTAGGCAGCCCTTCTTCAACTGAAATTCATATCCTTGCATTTATCTCTAGTGAAATCAAAATATGGGGCCACTCTAAATTATCCTATTTTCTCTTCCCGTCTTTAGTACAGTCTTCTTCACTAAGGTTGTGCCTGGGCAAAGGAGATTCAACAGCTCAAATTTGGGGGGACTCTATAGTAATTGTTTTTCCACAAACCACAATACAAATGGTTTTAGATTCACAGTGGACATTGCACTAGAGATAATTTACATTTCAGTTCAATTCACTCATTTTACAGATAAAAGATGTGCTGACTCATACATAGTCCTTTTTTATACTCATGGATTTATCTTAATGGAAATAAAGTATGGCAGCAGTTTTTATTAGCCTTAAAGATTATTTAAAATAGAGTCAACGTTTAAGAAATATGGCTCTGATTTTTTAAAATATACCTTATTTGAAGAGGAAAACAAATATTTTTGTATAAGCCTTTTGTTGTAGAACAATGAAACAGACTATAGGTAGCTCAGAAAATAAGGGAACATTTCTTACCTGTTATTTTTTTTCTCCAAATTCTTCTATACAGGTCCAGACAGATGGGCTACGTTTCCTTTCTATTAACTGAGAAGACAGAGAAGAATTGAGGACTGAAGCATGTCATCGCTGTCCTAAATGTACTGAAATCCTAACAGCTTTAGCTGGAAACAATGTCCAAAACAGGCAGTAAAAATAAATTTAAAACAGGACAAACTGCAAAACTATCTATGCTAGAATCCCAAGGCAGGCTGACAAAACTAGTTCCTTGGAGGAAGGTAGTCAAAGAAATAAGCAGAGTGACCTAGACCCTGTTCCGATACATTTGAAGTACTTGGGGATGGAGTAACCCCTTTCCTTTATTCACCTACATAGGTCCATGAGCCATGAGAACGTGACTTCCCATGTGAAGCTCCTCAACATAAGAGCTCTAGATGTATCACATAAATACTTTACAGAGGGCAAAGTCTAAAGAATCTGAAATGGTGAGCCTATATTTTAATCAAAGTTCTGAGAAAAGCCTTAAAGAAGAGTCCCTGGTATGAAGAACAGGGAAGAAGCAAGAGCCCTAGAATGGGGCAGACCTGAGTTTGAAATGGCTGTCACTTCCTAGTGAAGTGACTTGAGTAATGAACACCTTTGAGTCTTAGTACCATGAACCTCATAAGGCAGTTTGAGGATTAAATGAAGGAGCATGTGCAAAGCACCTCGCATCAGGCTGGGCACAGAGTAAGTGCTCAGCAGTAATGATGTCATATCTGCACTGGGCAGTGAACAGAAACCCTGGGGATGCCCAGAGGTGGCGTGCCCAGGAGCTCCGGACACATAGATTTCTCATAGGGAAAAAGAGTTCTCTGCTCTAAAGGTCCTACTCAAGTCAGAAACAAACTTCAAAATACAGAGCACAAAAGCTAAATTGTCATTATTCAGCTATTACAAGGGAATGCAGAGTTGCATAGGAAGTTACTTGCAAAGCTCATAAGTGATTCTGCCATTTATTAACAGTGTAAACCTAGGCAAGTTGTCCAATGTCTCTGAATTTCAATTTCCTCAACCCCCAAATGGGGATAACAATATCTACATCACAAGAGTTGTTGGGAAAATGAAAATGAGATGTGAGGTAATATGTATTGAGCATTTAACATGAGCCAAGTACTATTCTAAGAGATTTCGGCATGCTATCTTGTATAATAAGTAAAAAAACTAAGTATACTGCCTGGAATGTGGTAAGTACCTAATAAATGTAGGTATTAAAGAAATACTATTCTTCTGAGAGAAAGAAGGTATCTTATTATACAGATGGAAAGTACTAAGATGTAGTTGGGAGAAGAAAAGTACAGTAGTTGCTGGGTGTGGCAATCTCAAAACTTTTGAACTATTACAAATAAAATCACCCCAAAGGACAGATCCCAGTTGTTATTTTTATCTTTCATGTTTATGCCTTTCTGAATCTGAGAAGAAGCTGCCAGGATTCCAGTACATACCAAAAAGTGATGACAATACCCTGAAGTGTGTAAACTTTAGTATGTTCACAGATATTTAAAAGAAATCAATGCTAGTTGACTAGGGGAGCATTAGGGTGTCTCTGTGACCAAAGCAGAGATGCCTTCACAGTGTGGCCACACCTACCTCAGTGATATTCTCAACAGTAGGGTAAATAATTCACTAGAGATGAAGCTTGGATTTCCCTCTTATTTTTCTCTTAGTGTACTTGGCACAATATGGATGTACCAACAGACAAGCCAGCATGTGAATATGCTCTATCTGGATAAGGTATAGCCTTTCTACATTGTAGAGTCCTTCAGTTTCTAAAATCATGGAGCTTGTTTTGTTAGAATTAATGAAGTGACTAGAAGAATTTTTTAAAATAAGCCATCAGTCTGGACCTGTGTAGGTGAATGAAGGAGAAGCACCTTAAAGTCAGGAAAAAAAAAGTATACTTAACATTTAGGATTATCAACCATTGCTGGTTTCCCGTGATATATTTCATTCCTGATGTCATCTGAGAGGTATATGATTATTACTACCATTCAAAAAGTGGTACTTTATTAATAAGCTCTTGGCATGTCTTTGAGGTGGATTTCAGACTCAAAACAGACTCTTTACCACAATGCCAACTTGTTCACTCAGTATTTGTCAATAATATAGAGACATCATGCAAGAAACTTACTGAATTAAACTTACTGAATTATAAAACTCAGGGGTGAATCAAGGTTTTATGGAGCCTGAATCTCATCTATTTTTGGAAACCCTAATAAAAATATGCAAAATTATGAATATAAAAAATGCTAGGTTCCCTTCCAAGGTCTTGAAACAGCCCTATGTAAGTGAGGAGCCCTGAAGCTTAAGTTTCATTCAGTTCTTGAAAAATCCACCTCAAACTTCTTACAAACTTAATGCAGGGGAAAACATTGTTTTAACTTATAAACACCCCAGTAACATATCATATAGATGATAAAATGACTTAACTCCCAGGGTGGCATCTCCCCTTGGCAACTTGCCTTTGGAAAGAGATGCAATAAAGTTTATATATCACTATGGCAAATGTTTCCTGAAGCAAATTAGCTTGGTCTGTTAAAAATATTTGGCCCAAAACAAAGAAAGAGTTCAGATACCAACATATACTTACTGTATTGTGACAATCTTTTGTAAGTAACTGTGAATTAGTTTTAGGAGTACAGCTCTATTCATATCACATGATGTAAATATTAATTTATTTCTAATACCATCTGGCTCTAATTCTTTCATTACCTTTTCCTATCATTTAAGATGAACCCAGAAACTCAAGATAAACAAGTTGGTACCTCCTCCATTATGAATCTTTTCTAATCTACCACCAATTCCCCACTGTCTCCCCCCATCATGATAACCTGCTGTATCTTGTTACTCTGCTCTTGTATATTTTCCCATCCACATCCATCTTCATCCTTCTAGTATGAAAGTTTCTTGGGGACAAAGTCCTTGTCCTATTTTTTTTTGTACCCCCAGCCCTTAGTACAGTGCTGGCACACAGTGGGTATGGCACTCAGTGAACGTTTTTGAATGAATTCATTATTTTTTCAACAATCCCCCCCCTACCATGTTGCCTTCATAACTATAGTGAAACTCAGATTCTTATAAGGGACTTTCATGTTATAAAATGCTTAATAAAGGTTGTGAGTTTAAGACATTGTTTTGACACTACTAAAACCTCTTGGTGGAGGGACCTACCAAGTGCTCTGGCCAAAGGAAAACTGATACCCAGTGTTCTTTCCCCAAGTTAGGCATCAGCAAATTAATGAGGGAAGAGGGAAGGCCACTACAGATGGGCATCTGCAGGAAGTGTTCATCTAAACGCCCTAAACACCTTCATCTGAAGCGAAATGTGTGAAATTGAATTTCTGAACCACAAGACAGGTAAGGCAGTCTTAAAGACAGGTTTAGAGGATGATCTTCACCTTGAGTCTAAAATTCCTTTCAGACCACTGAACATACCCAACTATTATTTGCTTGAGTCATAGAGAAATCACAGAATTTTCGAGCAGAGAGGGAATAAAACCCACACTTCTTATTGAGTAGGAGTCAGGAAAGAAGTTGGAATTAGGCGACAGTAATGTATTTTTTATGAATATCTTTTCATACTACAGTTTAACATATACATCTTTTTCCATAACTCGAAGGTACTTATTGCCCACAGATAACTCACTCCAGAGGCATTTACTTTTTGAAAAATAATATTCTGGGTGACTGGGGAGAGAAGTGCCCTGTGGCAGGTTTTCAGGAATTCTTTCTGCTTTACCACTTAAAAGAGACTCAAGGCTGAGGAACCACCCACACCTTTTGCTCCCTGGAGAACTCTGTGCTAAACTGAGTTCTTTCAGTTCTTTGTGGCACATATTTAAGCAGGTAGGAACACTGCACAGAAGCAGGAATCGAAGTTAAATTCAAAGCGGAATTTCAAGGACCATTCACATATCGGAGCAGCACCATTGGGATTCCTATGACAATGACACTTAGACCATTATTTGCTTGGTGCCTTTTATTGCTCGTGCCAAAGATCAGTACTGGGGGAAGCAGAGGAGGCCATATGGGTTAGACAAGTCTCTTAGCCAATTTGTACCTTAGTTTCCTCATTTGAAAAAAAATGAATAGATCTTAAGACATGTTTTTCAGAGTTCATACTAGGCTTATACCCAGCTAACAAATCACTGTATGTTGTTCTCTCTCTCTCTCTCTCTCTCTCTCTCTCTCTCCCTCTCACACACACACACACACACACACATTTACATGTATTCATCTTCTATTTCACTTACAACTTGTGTAAAAACTGCATTCCATGCCAGGCCTGAAATGTTCCAAAGCTCAGTTCTGTGAGTAAATTACACCCAAGATTTCTACAAAAAAAAAGACACAGTAAAAGAAGAAGATAAAAAGATATTTTTAGAATATTTATCCTTTGGTAGTGATTCTAATTTATATATGATGGAACAACCTCAATAACCCCTCTATACACTAAAGAAATATCACTATGGAAAATATTTGCTTATGATTTATACGTACACTTTTATACATGTGTATATTAGATATAAAACAGTTAAGTGCTCAAAAAAATGGCACAGATGATAGAGGCTCTGTTCATCCCTCTGGCAACCAAATAAAAGTTGTGACAGAAACAGATAGCAGCAGCAAGGAAAAATTGCCTGGGATCTAGATGAACAAGCCATTCAACTAGGGAGAAATTCAAGAAATCACCCTGCAATGGTAGAAGGTAGGATGGGGCAAGGACACGAGGGTGCCCGGTCTCCAGCAGCTGAGTGAGACGGAGGCTGTGGCAGCGGCTAAAACCTTTTAAAGAGGCTGCATCTGCGAGTGGATTTCCATGGTGACAGACCTGCTTGGTTTGAGTACCAGCGCTGATTAGGCTGTGTGCAAGGACACCAGGGACTTAGAGAGAGACATTGTTGGAGTGAGGGCTGGAAGTGAGACTCGCTTGGTACAGAAATGCCGGCATTATCCATAGTTCCCTGTTGAGCCCTCCCCGATCTCACTGTAGGGACACTGCAATGCCATAGCTGAGACGTCATCAAACTGGACAACAGAGGTCACTCCGCCCAGAGGATTCCCTGAAACCCCACCTCCCCCAACTCATGGCTCCACCCAAGCCACATCTGGGTATATCCTCAGTGAGTCAAATGCACCTTGCTGAGCAGTGCCTAGACTCACACTGGAGCCTGCTGGCCTCAGTTTCTGGTGTGGCCTTTTGAGGCAACTATAAGCACAGCATCTGTGGATTGTTTGCTGAATCTTAACAGGTGGCCCCAGAGGGTCAGAGGCTTGGGCTAAATTTGGCCTTCAGCTGAACCCCTTTCAGGACTGTGCCACTGGACACCTATACACAAATCCACACTAATAAGACCAGGAGACTTAGGAGCTTTGCTTAGTACATAGAAACAGATATGGAAAGGCAGCCAAAATGGGAAGAAAAAGAAGCAGAAACCATATGAAAGAACAGAACAGAGACCCAGATATAACGAAGTCAAATAATCTAACAGATGGAGAGTTCAAAACACTGGTTATAAAGATGCACAAAGATCTTTTGGGAGTGTAGAGAAACTCCAACAAAGAAATAAAAAACATAAAAATGGAAATGGAAATTATAAAAAGGAACCAATCTGAAATGGAGAATACATTATCTGAGATGGGAAGGATATTAAATGGAATAAACAAAGGAATAAACAAAGTGAATAAAGAAAAGGATCAAATGCATTATCTAAATGATAGAAAAGCCAAAGACAATCAGAAGGCAAGGAAAAAGAAACCAAGGCTATAAAAATAATTTAAGGAGGATATGGGATACTATCAAGGGTTCAAATATCTGTCTGATCAGTGTAAGAAAATCAAGAAGCTGAATTGCTATTTGAAGAAATAATGATGGAAAACTTCCCTAATTTGGTGAAGGAAATGGACATAAAACACCAGGAAGCTCAGAGAATTCCAGAAATCAGGGAACCAAAGAGGCCCACACCAAGATACATCATAATTAAAATATCAAAGGTTACATACAAAGAAAAAATATTTAAAAAAATGAGAGAAAAACAAATAATTACTTATAAGGGAACACCCATAAGACTGGCAGCTGATTTCTCAAAAGAAACTATGCAGGACAGAAGGGCTTGGCAAAAAATATTTGACAGGATGAAGACCCAGGGTCTACAACCAAGAATAATTTATCTAGCAAAGCTATCATTTAGAGTTGAAGGACAGATAAAGAGCTTCCCAGACAAAAATAAGCTAAAGGAATTTATCACCACTAAGCCAGAATTACAGGAAATGTTGGAGGGACTTCTTTAAGAAAAAAAATCATGTATCAAAACAGGAATAAAGAATGGTAACAACTACATTCCTATCAATAAGTACCTCAAATGGAAAAGCATTAAGTGCTCCCACCAAAAGATAGAGTGGCTGAAAGAATAAGAAACCAAGACCCTTACATATGAAAAGGAAAAGATGGAAAGAGATATTTCTTTGATATACCTAGGAAGTATTATAGTCAGACAGAAAGATAAACACCATATGATTTCACTTATATGTAGAATCTAAGGAATTAAAAGAACAAACTAATCAAAAACAGACTCAGAAATATAGTGGACAATTTGGTGTCGGACAGAGGAGAGCGGGGTTTGGGAGCTACGAGAATGGGGTGAAGGGTTAAAGAAGTACAAATTAGGAGCTGATAGATGGTCGTAGGGATGAGGAGCACAGCATAGGGAATGCAATTAACATTAATACATTGGCTAGGTGGAGGGTCAGGGGAGGGAGAGAGCAATTGGGGGGATCGTTTTATGAACTATATAGATGTCTAACTAATATACTGTATACTTGAAACTAATTAAAAGAAACAAATTTAAAAAAAAACAGTTAAGTGCTCAATAAATACTTGTATTAAGTGATCTTTATTTCTCTAGAACAGGTTTACACAACTTGACATTATAGGCTGGATAATTCTTTGTTATGAGGGATTGTCCTGTACATTGTGGGATGCTGAGCAGCAACTCCAGCCTCTGCCCTCTAGGCGCCAGTAGAACATCTATAGTTCTAACAACCAAAAAGGTTTTTCAGATTTTTGCCAAATGTCACCTGGGTGCAAAACCACCCTGATGGAGAACCACTCACTTCTGTAGAATGATTTATTCTGATCTGTGAGATAATTCTCACCCTAATCTTTGCTAGAGACATAAAGAATTTGCTACATAATGTTAGTAGTTTTCTACTAATAAAATTAAAATATTTCAAAATGAATAACAAAGAGGTTTATAATTAACTTATAAAAACTCCAAACATATGAAGTTATATTACAACTTACATAAACTGCAAAAAAGGTAGTGGTTCAAATGTACGTCTTTCAATAGACTGTATTTTATTGCAGGATAAATCTCTAGAAAAGTAAAAGAAAAATATTACCTCAATTAGTTATTAGATATCTAATTAGTAGTAATAACTAGTAGAGGTTAGAATGATATCGAATAAGTAGCTTTTGTCTAAACTCTAAACCTTAGGAATTGTTATTTAAACCCTCCTAAACCTCCTCTAAACCTCTAAACCTCCTCTTACCTCTCTCAAGAGTTTCACCTTCATAATTTTCATAAATAAAATATACAACTATATAATTCTGATAGATTTTGAAGGTAATCTTTCCTGAGAGCAGAACTGATGAGATGACCTTTTTATGGTCTCATCAAATTATAGATTATAAAATCAATTTTTTTATGTATATAATTATTGCTAAATAAATAGGACTACTATGCAAGCATTTCCTACTTGACAATGTGGCTGGAGAGATTTTTATTTTGTAATTTGTGAAGTTGGGACATTTCTGATATGCTTGTTTAGTGTAAACATTTCTAACTACACTGCATAACCATTATTTTAAACATTTGTTTTTAATATTGGTGTAAGAATTTCTGCATTGAAATCCTTAACACCAGTCTGTTCTCTTGGTACCTTAATATGTTTTTAATAACATTGTTCACATAATTCATCTGCTTAAACATCTAATATTCAAATGTTAATTGAATTCAAATTATATTATCAAAAAGTTAATGTAAGTGTTCTATATTTTCTTGCCCTGTAGGTGACAATTTAAGGTTAACTTGAATTCCTCTCATTTTACTAAATCAACGTTTAAAAACCTTTTCTATAAAGGCTGGACAGTAAATATTTTAGGCTTTGCAGGCCTCATACAGTCATTGTCGTATATTGTTCTTTGTTTCTTTCTTTTCTTTTTTCTTTTACAGACCTTTAACAATGTACAAGTCAGTGCTAACTTAGTGGCTGTATGAAAACGAACCACAGACTGGATTTGATTCATGGGCCATAAACTAAATCTAAGCAGATGGTATATGAACACTTACATAACAAGGTTCATATCAGTGTCTATAATTATTCAGACCCCCTTACCACTTCTCTTCCATGATTGAAGGGTTTTTCCTATTTATACCTTGTCTATACAATTAAAAAATTGAAAATGCATAGGAAGTATTTAATGCTAGAGATAGGCTGAAGCTCTATACAGACTTACAGAATTGTAAAATTTTATTGCTGGAAGATACTATAGAGGTTATCTAATTTGAATCCTTTATTTTATAGATAATATTACTAAAAACTCATAAATAAATATAACTAACTTACAAATACTGGAGGGATAGTAGGCCTTCAAATGAATCCTTATGTAATTCACTCAAATGATTTTCATTGAGAATTCTGAAAAATGAAAAGGTTATTTCTGGATCAAATGCAAAATAACTACAACTATTTACTGCACAGAACTATATGTGGGGGGAAACCTGGACAATGGTGCCACTGAAACATCCTAATTTTTATTTAATTTAGGGAAGGTGATCTATGCTGTTTTTATTCAAACCTTTCCTCTCATGTCCTTGTGTATAACTTTCTTCATCACACACACATACCCTTCCTATCTGTACTTCCCACCAAATCATATATTTAATGCCTCCTCTCTAGATCACAAAGTCTCTGTTAGAATCCAGTTCTGGTTGGTACTAGCATTGGCAAAACTGTCACATCTTCTTCTCTTTTCCCAAAACTTATTAGGAAGACCAACACAGAATTCTATCAGGGTGCAAATAAAGTCATTCATTTTTTTCCCCCATTAAAAATTGTTTTTGAGAACTAAAATGTATATAAAACATACACGACATAAATGTTCAGTTTAATAATTGTTAGGCAGACACTCATATAACACCACTCATATCAGAACATCGCCATCGTCCCAGAAACCACCAGGGCTCTGAGTCCCTTTCCAGTCACAAGCTTTTCTCTAACTCCCAAGAGGTAGCCACTATTCTGATTTTAATAATAATTCCCTTGCTTTTAACTGTAGTTTTACCTGTTATATGATAGCCATAAACAATAGTTTTTCTCCCTTTTCTTGAAATTTATATAAATGAAATCATATTGTATGTGTGTTATTGTCTCTGTTGCTTCTTTCATTAAACATTATTTTATAAATTCATTAGATTGTTCCATGGAGCTGAGTTTGGTTCATTTCAATTCCTAGTGTTGCATGTCCCGTTACATGTGGCTACTGAGTACTTGAAAAAGACTAGTGCAATGAGGAGCTAAATTTTTAACTTAATTAATCTTAATTATCTTAAAATTTAAATTCAAAAACTGATACTCATTGTAATTATTAGAAAATGTTTAAATATGTTAACAATAACTTGGGTGTGTGACAATACTTTTTCAACTGTAAATTTTATAAAATCTAAATACAGATAAAGTATTTCTGATAAAAATTTAGCAACCAAATTGAGATTTTAAAGACTTAGTAGGGAAAAAAAAGAATGCAAATACTCTTGTTAACAAATCTTTTACTGATTACATGTACAAATGACAATACTTTAGATATTTTGGAGACAATATGAAAAAATGTAGAATATCTTAATAATGTATATACTGATTATATGTTGAAACAATAACTTTGGATATAAGGGTTAAATAAAATATATCAACACTCATTTTACTGTTTCTTTTTACTTTTAAGTGGCTACCAGAAAATTTAAGATTACTTATGTGGCTCGCGTTGTTCCTAATGAATAATATTCCACCATATGACTTATACCACACTCTACTCATTCTAACATTGGTGGATACTAATATTTTTTCTAGTTTTTAGTTATTTCAAAAAAGGCTGCTTTGAACATTCTTGTATCCTGATATACATTTGCCTGAGTTTCTCTAGGATATAATAGGGGTACAAAATTGTTTTCCTAAGAAGTTATGCTATTTCAAGTTGGCAGATTGAAACATGCCAGGTCTCTACCTTTCCAACCTCACCAAAAGCCCTAAGAATAACAGAAAATATATAATTTAAAAATCACATTCTTAGCAACATGGGAACAGCTCCACAAATGCTCTCCCTCTGGAGCCACCTACGGGGTTAGCAGCCAGCACACACTGCAGTGGGAGCAGCCAGCAGCACTTCAACCCCACATCTCTCCTCCTTGAGACCAGGCAGCAAAGGGTGTCTTCCTTCAGATAGGAGCAACTGGTATTAGAAAGTGGGCAGGGTACACACTCCCTGACTAGACACCAGAAGGCACTTCCACCTCTTTCTTATTCTCAGGGGAACCCATTGGGAACAACAAGCCATAGCAGATCATTTCAATTATCCCCTAGAGCTGAAAAACAGAAGCAGTAGGATCTCAGTTAAAAAGATGAACTACACTCGGGAATGACCAAACAATGTGAGAAAGCCAATTTCATTAAGGACGGAAAACAAAAGCAAACACAAGAGCTTATAGCCAATGAATAGAGTTAACGAAGAAAGCACAAGAGGACTTCAGAATAGCACAATTAATATCCTCAGGTGTAAGCAGATGGTACATCCACTGAAAAGAATCAATTCAAGATTCTCCAAATAAGTGTTATCATTAATAATAATAATAAAAAAAACTCCTCAGTAAATGAACAGCAGAAATGACAGTTGAAGAATAAATTAGAAAACTGAGAGATCCAGCCAAGATTTCTCCATTATGAAAAAGAAAGGGAAAGAATGATCCACTGACTAGCCTGACACCTGGGTGTGCCCAAAGAATGTTAACACCTTTGCTTTACCTAGTCTTGCAGTAAAGACTAGAAACATGATTGGGTCAGGGGTGGGGGTGGGAAGAGTTTGCATCCATTTCTTATACCTGATGAGCAGGAAGGCACATAGCCAGAGTGAGGGAGTGGTTGAGAGCCAGTACAGAAGAAACTCTATAAGATGTCAAAGGTAAGTGTTTCTTGCTGTGAGAATCCCCATCCTTGCAGGTAATATTAAGTTGCACATCCTTCAGGAGCCTTGGGGATCCTGAACATGTTATGTTGCCTTGTGAAACTATTTCCATCAAGTTCTGCATTTAAAGCACTCTGCTTTCCCTCACAGTGTCTGTTGGCCACATATTTATATTAATTCCATCTCATAGTTTAATTCTTTACTCATTGCTTTTGATACAATATTACTGCCTGGAAACTCCACAACTGAAATCAAGGAGAGTTCTCAGTTATAAAGTGGTTCATATTATATAGAATATAGTTACACATATTTTTAAAAGACCATTAAAATAAAAACATAAAAACTTTAATTCCTACAAAGGACTCTTGCAATTTTGAGAATGCTTCAAAGACCCTGACCTCTATTTGAAATGCACCATGTAAAAAGATCAGCAGTGATGGTCAGAATATGTGTGAAGGCAGAATGGTCAACAGTGATGCTATGATTGTTTTCTCATTTCAGTTAGGTAATGGTTTCATATTTCCATGGAAATGATCCAAAAAGAAAAAAACAAATCAATATGTACAAAACAAATCAATATGATGTTTATAGTAATCCTTTTCATAACTACAAAAAGTTGGAAAAAACTCTACTTCCCCATATCACCTAACAAAACTGTATGTGTATAATATGTAGATGATATGCAGCAAGGTCATAGCAAATAATGGCATATGAAAAAATTCAAGACAAAAATGAAAGTTGTATATGCTAATTACAGTTTTAAAAAACATAAAGCTGACAAAGACAATAAGGACAAAGAAGAGATGGGGGATGATGTTCAGCTATTTATGACAGTGCCTTCTCTGATTAGCTGATGCCCACATCAGGCTGTTTGGTCAGAGTTTGAATATTATGATTAAGACATGGAGCAACTAATGAGTATGTGTGTATTTTAAATTAGTGGGTTTCTTTTTGTGTAGTCGTTTGGATGATAGGATAGTAAAAAATTTTTTGAATAACAATAATAAATTCAATCTAGAAGGAAAGTTTAGACTAAAAATGAATCAGTAACCAAAAAATTATCCAAAAAAGGAGCTTCAAATAAGTAACTAATTGGTATAAAATACAACAATCTGTAGAACTCCAAATATTCATTTTGACTCAGGCACAAATTTTGAAGGTATAGGAAATCAGAGTTAAAGCCAGATACTAAAATTTTCTCACACCATAAAAATATCAAAACCAGGCATGAATGTTTAAGAAACATCCATATTTAACTTCTGACCAGACCTCCTTTTACTAAGGCAGTCTTCCGAATTTCATAATATTCATTTCTGATTCTATATTACTGAAAATTATCCTTCTCCCCACCTCTGTAACTTCTAAAATACTGACAGGGCTCTGGGTTGATTGGTTTGTTTGTTTTAGGGAGAGGACTCAGCTATATACTTAATACAAACAATAGGCCATTCTAGAATTGATTCACTTTCTTTCCCCTGCTTTCTGTCTTAACAATCCTTGAAATTATAGCTAGCTATTTATTATATTTATCTATATACGTTTATATTATATACTTGTAAACTCCTTGAGAACTGGGGCATTTTGTCTGCATGCAAAACAGTTCTCGGCAAAAGCAGATGCTCCGTAACTATTTGTTCAATGAATTCAGAAAGTGACAGGTATCAATTTTCAGATATTCTATTTTTATTTAAGAGAAATCACTCATTTATTATCACTTGAAAATAAGTACCACTTTACAGGAAAATAAATGTCTTTCTTCTTCCCCACATTGTGACTTTTAATCCTTTGAGACAAGAGCCCTTTGAGAATTTCATAAAAAACTGCATTTTCTTGAATACATGCAAAAGTGTGCATAAAATTTCCATTTGTGGATTATATCTTTAGGGAAGAAGTCAGTGAATAGGATTGAATTCAGGAGGCCAAACTTAAATGGGAAACAAAAATATATCTCTATTTTCACAAACTTCAAACTAAAATTAGCATTTTCTTCTGTTATAAATGGAGGCTACAAAACCTTAATAGATTAGCAGTATAGTAGTGAATTTGGTTACCAATAGAAATCACAGATATTTTCATACCACATTCTTGCTGCAGATATCTCAAAATATTTATTCTCATCATTACTTGAAGTTATAATAGTTATTAGGCTTACCATTATATCTCGTTACTTAATATGTTAAGAGAAACAAATTTATTACTAATGAATAATCTTTTAAAAAATACTTTGAAAACTGTATTTCAGTATGTTTCCTTTGCTTTCTTATACATTCTAACTTATTATACATTTAAAAACATAATCCCAAGAATGCAGGCTTCACAGATCACCAAAGAGACACATGGGGAAAAAAAAGGTCAAGAAGTCCTGCCCAGGGGGACCACTGACTCCAAGTCAGGGACTTCTGCCATACAAGGTATAAATCTTGAGCTGACTTGGAAATCTTCAAACCTTACCAGACTTGTGTCACTATTTATAAACTCCCAAACACATACTTTAAAAAAAATTACTGTTTAAATTTCAATTTAAAAATATGTACTATATATTACACAGCTCAAAATTCCAAAGGTAAGTAGAATACAATCCAAAGTTTTTCTACCCTTGTCCCACCACCTCTGTGCCCCAGAGGAAACTATTGTTATTTATTTTTGTGCCAAATGACTTCATTTTTCTTACAAGTTTGGAAAATAAAGTCTCCAGATAGCATCATGGAAAATTTAAATTATATGTAATTTTTAAAAAATTTATAAATTAAAGAAAATTGCCTGGTCCTAGCATTTTTTTCTGTTATCAGTAAGATATCAGACTAAAAGGGAGATCTATTTTAGGGTGGTCAGAATCCCTACTTTTAGATTACTATGACTATTGTCTTTATTAATAATTCAGATGTCATTAATGACTTGTTTACTGAAGTTGAACTAATGATATGACATATAAACTGTCATGAAAAGTGCCAGTTAATTACTTTAAATTTTTTTCCCCAAATCACTATATGCCTAAACTGACTTTTTCTACAAACGAATATAAAAAGATAAACAACAGAAAAATGGGCAAAGGATAAGGCAAATTCAGAGAAGAAATACAAATGTTCAGTAAACATATAAAGATATTTAAAATCACAAGTCATCAAAAAAATTCAAATTTAGATGGCACCTCTTTTTTTCACCCATGAGCTCAACCAAAAAATGGAGAATATCAAGTGATGGCAGGGCATGGGGAAATAAAGCTGTCACAACTTCTTTGAGGGCAATTAGAATTTTATATCTACATAGTCTTCATCCCAACCATTCCATTCCTAAACACCTATCCTACAGAAATACCTGCAAATATTCACAAAGATGCATGGTTAAGAATGTGTGTTGCAGCAATACATGTAACAAGAAAACAACATAATCTAAACATCCATCAATAGGGGAATTATTCAACTGTGATACATCCATACTACAGAATATTTACAGTAGTTTAAATTGGGATAACTGTCTATGTATTGGGAAGGAGAGAAATTTAAGAAATATCATGAGTTGAAAGAATCAAGTTATAGGATGTTATCATTTATGTAAAAAAGAAATGACAATCACACAACTAACCTATTTTGCTATCTGCAAATATGTACGCAGGCAAATACATGCAAAAAAGATTAAGAAGGATATATACTAGACTCAGAGTAGCAGTTACTCCAGGGGTGGGGGACTAGGGCACAAGGAGGGTTTTCACTACTCCTGTTATCTCATTTTTATATATTGAGAATATAATCATGTATTATTTGTTATAATGAAAAATAAGCTTAAATTGACTTGTATTTTAAATAAGGTCCTCCAAATTTAATTTTTAAAATAAGCGTACAATTGCAATCTATAGAGGCTGATTTGGAATGTGGATGGGGAAAAGCCTTTTCTCAGAGCAACCGACTTCAAAATTCTGGACCAAGAAGGATCTTACAATGAAGTTAGCTTTTTGAATTCATATTTGGAGAGAATATACTCACAGTTTCTCAGCCCAACGGTATGAGTTCCATATATTTTCATCAATGTAAGAAATAGAGTTCCCTTGGAAATTTCTGTGAAGAAACACAGTTCATATCCTTGAATAGGTAGGAAAAGAATGAACAGCATAAGTAAAAGAATCATGGCAACCTTGCAGGGAATATTCAAATACAGAAAATACCAGCTTTCTAACTTCCACAGCTATCAGCTTCCCAGTCTGCACAATTAATAAAGACAGAATTGTGAGGCCACTGGCACAATGAGGCATCTCCTCAGAACCTGAACTTCCTATCTGGGATAGATAATGCCAGTTAATTACTTTGAATGTATTTTTTTCCAAAGTCACTTATGTGTCTAAAATGACTCCATCTATACATTAGTGAGAAAATGATAAACAATTCAGCAGAAAATGGCAAAAATTTATCATTATTAGTAAATAAATATAAAGAATATAAATACCAAAATTTTGGCTCAGTGCCCTCTATTAAAATCTCTCCAGATGTCAGAAGGATAAGGGCGATTCAAAATGATAAGAACTAGTATAGAAAGATCTCACAGACATATTGCATAGGGAAAAGCACAAATTACTGAGCAAGGAGTAAAGTGTTACCGCATTATGAGAAAAAATGCGAAGGAGAGAGATTGGAAGGAAGGACACACACCAAAATGGTAACAGGAAGTGATAGAGAGGGTTAGGTGGGGTTTTTGCATTTTATCCTAATATAATACTTCTGTGATCTTTTCCCCAAAAAAACACAGAGAATACATCCATGAATTACATGTGTTTAAAAGAAGCTGTTAAATTCCTGAGATTTGCTTTCAACCACTAACTCTGTGGATGACTTTGCATCTTTACCTTTAGCTTTGTCCTCTTCCCTCAGCAATGACTTACCTATTCAGTTTAGATACACATTTTTCAGGAAGGTCAGAAAAAGTCAACTAGATACCTGTCTTGCCACTCTGCCTAGTGGACATTTCCACTCAACCAGAAGGCTTCTGGCTACTTTATGCTCACCAATAAAAGATGCCTAAAACTAAACTCATCTCCCTCAAACTGGCCCTCCTTCCCAACTGCTGTATTTCCACCAGTTATACCACCATCATTCTCATCATCCAGGACAGAGATTTTATAGGGTGATATTTGATTTTTCTCTTTCCTGTATACCCTATCCCCCAACTCTAGTCAGTTACTAAATCTTGTCAGTGTTTCCTTTATAGTGCACTCAGGATCTTCTTTCTACTCCTATCACAACCACTCGAATTCAGTCCTTTTTCACTTTCCTTCTAGATTTTGCCAGAGCATTCTATTTGTTCTCCCTGAATCAAGTTTTCTTCTCTAGATCACTCTACATATGGAATCTACAATAATCCTCTTATTTTAGTCATTTGTCTCTCCTGCTTGAAAACTTTCAGTAGCAATTCTTATTTGATAGTGTAGCTTTCAAACCTCTATAGCTGATAGCCAAAGTTTTTCATAATCATATCTTTCATTGCTTCCTAACCCAATTCTTTACAGCCACATTGGCCTATTAAATCCTGATCATTCCTGCAGCCATGCCTTTGCCTAGACTGTTCTCACTATATTTTCTTTATTTAACAAGTCACGGCCACTCTTTAAATACCAGGTAAAGTTCTAGCTAATCCTTGCAGATTTCCCTGACCTCCACACCCCTAGGTTCAAACCCAGTTAGTCTGGCTATAGAATCTCTACTCTTAACCACTTTGTTGTTATGCCACCAATGAGATAAAGAGAATATGTTGCTGTAAGAGGATGGAGCAAAAGTGGAAGGAGAGTAGAGATAAAGAATGAAATGATGGGGCTAAAAAATGGATAAGGAAAAATAAGGTCAATCACTAGTAAAAGGCTGGAGAAGGGAGAAACAGTAGTAAGAATGAAGGTAAGGGATAGTTGACAAACAAAAAGTAAAAATAGAAAGTCAATCAACATGGGTTAGGAAGATGAGGGAGGGTCGGGAAGACTTTGAGGAAAAAGGCTGCCGTGTCAGGCAGGATACAGAGAACAAATAAGGAAAGCAATTCTTACAAGATGGTGAAGGTGCCGTTGTAGATGTTGGACTCTGGCACAGGCACTCTGCGGAGCCTCTGCTTTGGGCTTAGACCAATACATGACAGTGTCTCATCTTTGCACGCACAGAGCTTACATATGTCGATGTTTATGGTGGCATTCTGTTCAGTCGTTAGAGGAACAGTCTCAGATGACTCTGGTTGCTGAGTCACAACTTTTGGGTTCACAGTTGCAAGTCCGACTTCAGTCACGTTTGGATGCTGACTCTGAACCTGCTTTGTATGTAGAACTGTCACCTCAGGGTACTCTGGAGGAGCTGTAGTATTTGTCAGGGCTGTAGAATGTTTAGCCTCTGTGGTAGGTTCTGGAGTTACAGTAAGCTTCAGGTTCACCTGATGAGCTGTAACAGTGGGTGACTTTAGATACTGACCTTGATCCTTAGTTGAAGTTGGAACAGTCACCTCTTGATGAGATGGATATTTAACTACACCCCTACCAGGTGTCCCTGCAGCCTGAGTTGGGGTCTTTAGTATGGTTGGAGAAGTTTCAGCCTCCACATTAGATCCTGAAGTTACGGTAATATCCAGGTCCGTAGGTTGAACCGTAAATTCAGTCAGGTTTGGACGCTGACTCCGAACATTCTCTGGATGTAGAAGTGTCACCTCAAGGTGTTCTGAAGAGGGAGTTGTAGTCTGCTGTACAGCTGTAGAATGTTTAGCCTCTGTAGATTCTGAAGTTACGGAAAGTCCCAGGTCTAGGGTATAAACTATGATGCTAGGTGATGTTGGAGGCTGAGCTTGACTCTGACCTGGAGCTGGAACTGTCACCTCCTGATACAATCGAGGTTGAACTACAACCTCATTAGGTGGCTCTGGAGGCTGAACTGGGGTTTCTTGAATGATTGGAGAAGGTTCAACCTCGATACTGGATTCTGGAGTTATGGTAAATTCTGTGTCCAAAGGTTGAGCTGTGACTTCAGCCAGACTTGGATGCTGGCTCTGAATCTGCTCTGGATGTGGAAGTGTCACCTCAGGGTACTCTGGAGGAGCTGCAGTCTGCTGCAAGGCTGGAGAATGTTTGACCTCTGTAGGAGGTTCTGGAGTGAAGGTAAGACCCAGGTCAAAAGGTTCACCTGTGACATTCAGTGGCAGTGGATGCTGAACTTGATCCTGACCCGGAGTTGGAACTGTCACCTCCTGATACAACTGAGGTTGAACTACAACCTCATTAGGTGGCTCTGGAGGCTGAATTGGGGTTTCTTGAATGATTGGAGAAGGTTCAGCTTCGATACTGGATTCTGGACTTATGGTAAGTCCCATGTCCAAAGGTTGAACTGTGGCTTCTGATAGGCTTGGATGGTGACTCCGAACCTGCTCTGGATGTGGAAGCGTCACCTCAGGGTACTCTGGAGTAACTGTAGAATGTTCAACTTCTGTAATAGGTTCTGGAGTTAAGGTAAGGCCCAGTCCCAAAGGTTCAACTGTGACATCAGATGACAGTCGATGCTGAACTTGATCCTGACCTGGTATTGTAACTGTCACTTCCCGATGCAGTGGAGGTTGAAATACATCTTCCTTAGGTGGTTCTGGAGGCTGAGTTGGGTTCTCCTGCATAGTTGGAGAAGGTTCAATCTCAATATTAGATTCTGGAGTTATGGTAAGTTCTAGGTCCAAAGGTTGAACTGTGACTTCGGACAAGGTTGGATGCTGAACCTGAACCTGCTCTGGCCGTGAAAGCATCACCTCAGAGTACTGTGGAAAAGCTGTAATCTGCCGCAGGGCTTCAGAATATTCAGCCTCCACAGGAGGTTCTGGAGTTATGGTAAATTCCAGATCTGAAGGTTGAACTGTTACATTAGGTGACGATAGTTGCTGACCTTGATCCTGACCTGGTGTTGGAACTGTCACCTGATACAATTGAGGCTGAACTTCAACCTCATTTGGTGGCTCTGGAGGCTGAACTACGACCTCCTTAGCTGGCTCTGGAGGCTGAACTACGACCTCCTTAGCTGGCTCTGGAGGCTGAACTACGACCTCCTTAGCTGGCTCTGGAGGCTGAACCACCTCCTTAGCTGACTCTGGAGGCTGAACTACCACTTCCTTAGCTGGCTCTGGAGGCTGAACTACGACCTCCTTAGCTGGCTCTGGAGGCTGAACTACGACCTCCTTAGCTGGCTCTGGAGGCTGAACTACGACCTCCTTAGCTGGCTCTGGAGGTTTAGCTGGGGTCTTCGGCACAGTAGGAGAAGGTTCAACCTCTGTAATCAGTCCTGGAGTTATGGCAAGCTCCAGGTCCAAAGGTTGAACTGTGACTTCAGTCAGCTTTGAATGCCTAGCTTGAACCTGCTCTGGATGTGGAAGTGTCATTTCAGGGTGCGTTGGAGGAGCTGTAGTCTTCTGCAGGACTGTAGAGTGTTCAGTCTCCGCAGCAGGTTCTGGAGTTATGCTAAGTCCCAGGTCCAAAGGTTGAACTGTTAAACTGGGCAAGTTTGAATGCTGAGCTTGATCCTGTCCTGGAGCTGAAACTTCCACCTCATTATGGACTGGAATTTGTACTACAGCCTCCCTAGGAGTCTCTGGAGACTGATGTGGGGCCTGCTGCAGTGATGTAGATGGTTCCATCTTCTCAGGAGGCTCTGATGGCTGAGTCTGGACCACCTGTTGAGTTAGAGAAGATTCCATCTCCTTAAGGGATTTTAAAGGCAGAGCTGGGGCTTCCTGGAGGACTGCAGATGATTCTGTCTTCTCAGAGGGCTGTGGAAGAGCCTCTTCCTGGGTTGGAAGTTTAATCTCTTCAGTGGGCTTTGGAGGATAAGCTGAGACTTGTTCAGTTGAAGATGGTTCAATCTCCTTAGGGGGCTCTGATGGCTCGGCCAGGGCCTCCTGTTGGAATGAAGAAAGCTTCATCTCTTTAGGAAGGTCTGGAGTCTGAGCTATGGCCTCTTGTTGACCTGTAAAGGATCCAACCTTTTTAGGGAACTCTGAAGACTGGAAAAGGAACTTGGACTGGGTTGGAGAAACTTCAACCTGGTTAAAGAGAACTGGAGACTGAGCAGGAGCCTCCTGTACTGGAGAATGTTCAACTACCTTAGTGGTCTCTGGAGTTATGGAAACCCCCAGATCCAGGGGTTTCACTGTGATATTAGGCAACACTGTATGCTGAGTTTTACCCGAAACTAGAGGTGAAAATGTCATCCCATGATGTACTGAAGGTTGAGCCACATCCATAGAGGATTGTGGAGGCTGAGTTGAGTTCTCCTGCTGGACTGGACAAGCCTCAGTTTTTTCAGAAAGATTTTCAGGCTGATTTGGGACTCCTTGCTGGGTTGGACAAGGTTTAACATTTTTAACAGGGGTTGGATGCTGATCTGGAACCTCTTGCTGGGAGGACAAAGTTCTCAACTGCTCAGGTGCCAGTGTAGACTGTGTTGAGGATTCTTGTTGGGGTGGAGAAGTTTCAACCACATTAGTGACTTGTGGAGTTATGGTAACCGCCATATCCACAGGTTGGACAGTGATATTGGACAGCTTCGGAAGCTGAGCTTGAGTCTGACCTAAAGAAAAAACTGTTGTATGATGCACTGGAGAGTGAACTACATCTTCTTTAGAGAACTCTGGAGACTGAGTTGGGGCCTCTTGTTGGGTTGGAGAAGGTTCAATGTCTTCATCCTCTTCAAAGGGCTCTGGAAACTGAGTTGGTGCTGCAGAAGTTTCACCCTCCTCTGGGGCCTGAGAGTGCTGAGCTAGAGATTCCTGTTGGGTTGTAGAAGGTTCACCCTCCTCAGAGGTCTGTGGAAGCTGAGCTGAGGCCCTCTGCTGGGTTGCATTAAGGGGCACTGAAGGCTGAGCTTCAGCCTCATGCTGAACAGGAGAAGGTCCCACTGTTGTAGTGGTTTCTGTTATGGTGAACTGCATATCTGAAGGTCTGATAGTGACATTGGGAAAGTTTGAACGCTCAGCATGACTCTGACATGGAGTTGAAACTGTCACCTCATGATGTTCTGGAGATTGAATTAGTTGTTCCTGCTGGGTTGGAGACTGTTTGACCTCCCCAGAGGAAGGCTCTGGGGGCTGAGTTAGTTGCTCCTGCAGAATTGCAGGAGGTTCTGCCTCCTCTGGAAACTGAGCTGGGGTCTCCTGCTGGGTTAGAGAAGATTCTGCCTCATTAGGGTGCTCTGGAGGCTGAACTGAGGATTCCCCCTGGGTTTGAGAAGGTACAGCACCAAAAGGCTCTGGAAGCTGAGGTGGGACCTCCTGCTGGGTTGAAGATTCAATATCCTTAGTAGGCTCTGAAGTTGCAGTAAGTTCCATAAGCATGGGTTTAAGTGTAACTTTGGTCAATCTTGATTTGTAAGCTTGAAACTGATCTTCAGTTCTTCTTATTTCATCACTCATTGGAATGGTAAAGAATGAAGGTGTGACCTCTTCATGGGGTTGTACATGCTGATCTGAGGCCTCTTGCTGGAATGGGAGGGATTCAACCTCCTCAGGAAACTCTGGAGGCTGAGCCATTGCCTCCTCCTGGATTGGAGAAGGTTCGACCTCCTCAGGGTGCTCTAGAGGCTGAGCTAGGAGCTCCTCCTGGACTGGAGAAAGTTCAGCCTCCTCAGGTTCCTCTGGAGGCTGAACCAGGGGCTCCTCCTGGACTGGAGAAGGTTCAGCCTCCTCAGGGTGCTCTAGAGGCTGAGCCAGGGGCTCCTCCTGGACTGGAGAAGGTTCAGCCTCCTCAGTGTGCTCTGGAGGCTGAGCCATTGCCTCCTCCTGGACTGAAGAAGATTCAGGCTCCTCAGGGTGCTCCGGAGGCTGAGCCATTGCCTCCTCCTGGACTGGAGAAGGTTCAGCCTCCTCAGGGTGCTCTAGGGGCTGAGCCAGGGGCTCTTTCTGGACTGGAGAAGGTTCAACCTCCTCAGCACGTGTTGGAGTTACAGTAAGCTGCAGATTAACAGTGACACCGTGCAAATGAGACGGCTGAGTTTTAACCCGACTTGGAGATGCAACATTTCCCTCCTCTGAGGCTGGAGAAGTTTCCACTTCCTCAGTGACCTCTGCACGCTGAGCTGGGAGTTCCTGCTGGACTAAAGAATGTTCAGCCTCTTCAAGAGTATCCAAAGGCCCAGGTGGGGATTTTTCCTGCTCTGAAGGCAGTTCCAATTCCTGAGAAGACTCTGGAGGTTGAGATGGAGCCCCCTGCTGAAGTGGAGGTAGTACCATATCTTCAATATGCTCTGGATGCTGAGCCTGGGCCTCTGCCTGTGGTGAAAAAGATTCAACCTCCTCAAGGGACTGTGGATGCTGAGTGAAGGCCTCTTGCTGGATTGAAGGTTCAAACACCCCAGGGGGCTCTACATGATGAGCTTGGGCTTCTTGGAGGCCAGAAATTTCAACCTCTTCAGGTGACTTGGAAAGTTTATCTTGGCCCTCCACGAAATCCATAGGTAGGTTCTCTTCAGGATGAAAGATACCCATACTGGGATCTAAGTAATCATCCTGTGACTGCTGTTCTTGACGCCGAGGTGTCTTTACCAATTGACTTAGAGTTCCAACAACTTTGGCATGCCGTGGAAGCTGAGCTAGATCTTGCTTCAGGTTGGGGGGTGAAACAATAAGCTTTGCTCGTTTTGAACTCCCACTACTTAGAGCCGGACCAAGGATTTCCAGGGAACGGTTATCTACAGCCTGACCTAGATCTGCAGAATGACTCTTACTTCTAAGCTGAGGAGGCTGAGATAGGGCCTGACTCTGATCCCAGTGTAGCTTTGGAACCTCCTCTGGGAGCCTCTGACGCTGGGTTAGCTTGTTATTCCGATCCTGATGTGGAACAGCAAATTGATCTGATCCTGAGGGCAGCTCTCCATCTGAATCTGTTTCCGAGAAAGGAACCAAAGTCTCAGTCAACTCCTGGGGCAGGGCCAACATCTGGTCTGCGGCAGGGGATCCCAGGTAATTAAAGCCCCCTGGGTCTGCCGGGGGTACGTGCGCATGGGGCGATTGGGGTGTCAAATCGGAGGAGTGCGAAGACCACGGCTCGGGCGGCCACGAGGGGTCGGAGGTCAGCTGGACAGGGTCCAGGGCCAACGCCGGAGGCCCAGCTGCCAGGACCAGCAGCCACAGCAGTTGCCGAGTGAAGAGAAGCCGTGGGTCCCAGAGGCGCAGCCGGGACATGACATGCGGAGGCTCCGGGCGCAGCGAGCGACCCAGGCCAGTGGGGCGGCGGCGCCGCGCCCTGAGCGGGAGCCGAGCCGTTATGGCAACCTGTGACGCGCGCCGTTGGCAACCGCGCGCCCCGCCCCGCCTCACGTCCCGCCCTTTATTTACGACACCATTATTTACGCCACCTTTATTAGGCTCGGGCGGGGCGGAGAAAGCCGGCGCAAGAGCAGGGCTTTCCCCCAGATAACCAGGGTCCAGGCGTCCCTTTTCAGGGGCGACAACTTCCTCCCACTGGGCCCCCCCACCCCTCACAGTGAGGCAGGATTTAGGCTGCACACCTGGGTGGCCCTGGACTCCAGCAGCCTAGGGACAGGGGGGTGGGGGGTTAAATGAGGTGAGGGTTTTGTGAGGTGGTGCAGAGTTTCTCAAAGAAGCCACAGGGCCCTGCATCCCAGGAAATTCAGAAGTGTTAGTCCAGTTCTGGCAATCGGAACTCTTCCTCCTCTAAACTGAAATCTGAGAGACATTCTTCCTCCCCTTGGCCATAGTGCTTCCAAGAAAAGTAGCCGACCTACAAAATGAACACCAGTTAGGGTGGTGGGAGGGGAAACCATTTTACAGTTACTTTTTAAGTGTCACCATTTCCTCTAAATTCTCAGTATCCATGTGTGATTATTAATTCATCTCTATTAGATGATAGGGACTACCACTGAATCAGAGATGGATTCAAAATTTCTATAGAAAGGAGGGTCAGCAATTCATTCTGAAAACGAGGGTCCGAAACCAAGTGAATGAATAGCCCTTCACAATGGCATGGGAAAATGTCCCTCAACCCACCTTAGTTCAACATAGCCATTAATCTAGAAAAGTAACAATTCTACTTTTCAGAGGTCTACCCTGTGTGCACACATGGAAAAGATACTTAGGATGTTAAAGCCACCATGTTAAATAATTTTCTTGAAATACTGTAACTGACACCCAATTCACTTCCTTCACAGCCTTTTTTATAATCTATTTTATTTTAGTCCTTCTTTATTGTTTGGCATGACATCTAGCATGTGAATTCCAAGGACGAAGGGACTGTATCTTATTCCCAGTGTCTAACACATGGTAATGGTTTTTAAATGGAACTGATTCCAAAATCGGCCTCATTTAGGAATCGATCTGTTGTTATAACCATAAAATCAGGTTTCTGAAATCTTTAGCATCAATACTAAATTCCTTGCACACTTCACAGGAAGTTAGACTTCTTAAAATCCAAACCTGGAGAAGTTTGAAGTTTCCTTGACTGGTTTGATTTAAAAGAATTAAAACAATTATTTTGCAGAGAGAAAAGCTTCAAATACTTTTTCAGAACATAACCACCTTTTCCTCCTCTACTTTTTTTACCTTCAAAACAAACCTCACAACTTTGGGGTGAATTAAATAATCAGAAATATATTCCTAAATTAAGTTCTCAACAACATGAAAGATGTTTTGCTTTCCCTCTTTTTAAAAACATCCTATATGTAGTAAATTAATATGTTCTTATAGAAATTACTTTGGCAATTTAATCCCTAATTCAGGGTATCCATATGATTGATTTATAGAAAGGTTCTTCAGCAAAATATTTCATACAAAATATATATGAGGTGTTGAAGCTGGGTAATTAAAAAGCATACTAGTTAATTAAAAAGCATACTAGTTTTCAAATGCTGTAGCATAATCACAATTATAGTCATAGTTATATTTTTCCCAAATCCCTGGGATCCTGTTTCAGGGAGTTCTAAAAGGCCTCTCTCCTCTCCTGTGTCCACAACTGTAGAGTACCCTGGCCCTCAAGCCTGCTCTGTTTCAAAGAAGGGGTTTGAGCCAAGGGCCAGGACCTCAGGAAAAGCCCTAGAAATTCTTTGCACTCAAAAAGAGTTTCAGAGTTTTACATTCCCTATATTTGCCAGTCTTCCAAACCCTGCTGGTTGCTTCAATTATGGCTATTTTGGCTATGTAACCCTTGAGTTTTATCTCCACATACTTGAATTATATCCTGTAGTTCTTCTTCAGTCTTGGCATCCGTGATTTCTTCACAGGGTTTATACACCACAGCTATTTTACCATTTTCTGAAATTAAGTTAATATGGATCAATTCAGAATTTTGTTATTCTAAAATTCCTGTATATAATGGTAGCACCCAGTAATTATACATTCTTTTGATTTCTAAAAATCAAAAAAGAGCATTTTCCTAGAAGTTCCCTCATCTTACACTTTAGTTTTTTTTTTATCACACCTATTCATGAAAAAATAAATCTGAAGTATCACCTCCACTTGGTTCAAAACACTTTATGACCTTAGACATAGGAACTAAGGAATAATGACATAGGAAGTCATTACAAAATTGTTTAATTATAATATGACTAAATAGTAATGCATTCGGTAGGGGGCAAAGTGAGTTCAAACCTGGGATAGAGACTACTGGATGATAGTGGTTAAGTCATATTAGAAGCAAGGTAAATGTCTACTCTCTGGGAACCAAAATTCTACTAGGTATAATACAGAGAAGACGGAGCAGAGAGACAGGAGAGTTAGGGGAGGGGTCAGAGAGAGAGAGAGAGAGGAAAGAGAGGGAGATATGTTATAGACAATACAACTTCCTTCAAGGCAAACTAGAGCCACAAGGCTTTTTGATCTAAGATGTACAAGGGATACCTTAACATATTAGGGAGAGTTAACAACCCAGACATTTAGTTTGGTTCTTAAAGGTTGTTACTCAGGGTTGACAGCTGATGAAGATTCTACATAATGACCAGGGAAATCAACCTTCACCAGAAGGGTTGCCTATGCTGAAAGGCTGAAACCCATCCTGGGTCAACTCTTACAAGCAAATAAGGTGTCAACAACTTAAGCTAGGTTTCTCAGTCTCTAAGCCTGCAGGGCTGTGAAGCAAAGAAGCCATTCTGTCTGAGGACTCTCTATTGATCATAAGTTTTCTCTGGGCACAGCCTGTAGCATTCACACTACTGTAGAACTCAACAGGAAACATATTCAATACTATTCAATAGCAAGACAACTTTCAGGGCTCACAAAAACATAGCTGATTATTATATTGAAATCATATTCATCCAATATGTCATTGCTAGAAACAAAAAAGAAACTGAATTGATTCCAAAAACATAATCTAATAAACTCTCCAAAAGGAAAACAATAGTAATAATAGTTAACATATTTTGTCTGTTTACCATGTTCCAGGAGTAATTCTAAGCTTTTTACATTCATCATCCCATTTACCCTTAAAATATCCCCTATGAGGTAAGTTGAACTACTAACCCTATTTTACAGATAAAATGGCAGCTTAGAGTATTAAATACCTTCAAATATCTATGACTATAAAACCTAAAATTGTATAAAACAATCTAAGAGACAGAGTTAGGACTCCAATACAGGTGTCCCGAACTTACAATCACTATATAGTAATTCCTCACTTCAGTGGCAAAACGATGTATAAGAAACCAATTTTACAATAGGCTAATAGGTATTACAAGAGTTAAGTTCCCATGGCATCTCATCATTATAATGAAATGTTGCTGAATAAAAAGTTATTTGAGAAAAGCAAGTGAGAAAGAACTGGACCAAACACTGTGTGAAAGGAGGTAAGTCATTCTACATCTGTAAACTGGAAATAACAAAATTTTCTGTCATTTTTCTCACAAATGCCGTAAGAACAAATTTGAGACCACTGCTGAAAAAGCAGTGAATAAAAGAATATGTAGTGTTTTGGATAACCACCATTTTCATCCAATTAACTTTTCAAAATGAGTTTATTTGCTCATTGAAACTGAAGTACTTGGACAATCAAGAAAGTCTTACCTAAAACCACTATCAACAGTTTCTGGAATGCATCTGACAAAGCCTTCTGAATAGCAAGTTTCTGGGTCATCTTCCTTTTCATAAGAAATGATAATGGTCCTAAATCCAATCAAAACAAATAGATTTAAAATGCCTATCTGAACAATAATTGATCTTTATGCTATGTTTAAAAATGCATCCATGATTTCTAGATTACTGTTTTAGAGATTAAGGGCAGGCACAATACAAGGGTATGGTTGAATGGCTCTATTTTAAGTACATCCTGGCAAAGTACTTTTAACTGCTCCCATCTATTCCGGAAGTTCCTGAAGTAGTGGAAGATGCAAGCCAAGTACATGGCATAAATCTCACATCACTCACAGACTTCAGATGAACAAGCTGAAGTTATACTCCTAGAGACTTTACTCTCCTGCACATCAGGGGCTAGAATCACACAGTGAAAAAGGCTTGGTGGTAGTACAGGTGATCTGGCCTCTCCCTGAGCATCACTCATTGGAGCCTAATTTACTCTCTCCACTAACAGCCTTGCCCTGACTCAAAACCCTAAGCCTGAGTGCTTTGGATTGTAGGGAAAAACTCAGTACCCATCGGAAAGGGCATTTTCTAAGTATCTACATTTGACTCTTTTTCTCCTCAAGACCTTATATAGGAAGGAAAGGACTGAACATTACATTAGAGTTTATTTTGCTAGAATAACTGAAAGCTACGTGATATCTGTATTTAGCACAAAGCAGATTCTTAACCACAAGTGGGACAAAAATAATTTCCCCTCTCCTATGCAGCTCAGCAAGAAGTCAGATCTAAAATTGTAAAGTTAAGGTTTTGTCAGGTATTGCCTAAAAACCTGTATTGTAAAGCATAAAAACTACCCAGGGCTTTAGATTAGCAAGAGGGGGTTTTGATGATATATCTGAAAAGATGAGTTTTAGAAAGAAAGGGGGAAAAAAGAGAGTTTTCCCCCCCTGCCCACCCACTGGACACAGACCTTCCTCCAGCTTATCCAAAGGCTCCTCAGCCATGCCGACTCCAGGACTCCTGCACTCATAGGATGGCAACGTCACCTCTAAAGCACAGAAGAACTTCAGGCTTTGCTTCTGAAGTGGTGTTACAGTACCTTCGTTTTCCCTTTCTTCAAGGTCAGAAAGATCCTGAAGCTGTAAAGATTCTGAATTAGGATCTTGATGAAGACTTCAAATGTTTTGTGATTAGAAATAAAAGCTAAATTCCAGCAATCCCAGCTATCAGTTGAGGTGTCCTATAGCTTCAAAATCAAGTAAGACTTGCAAATGAATTATTATTACTATAGAGACAACTACTTTTTTATTATATACCATGCAAACATTTGAGAAAAGTATGAACACTACCACCCAAGTCTATGAAATTATTAATTTCAGGTGGCAGGCCAATATTCAGATACTTCCACTTATAGGCCTCTCTCACATCTCCTCCCATAACATGGTTCTATTCTTCACTCTGAAGTCTAGGATTTCAATGTTGAAAGGAGTCTGGTTAGTCAAAGAAAATCTACGAAGTTTACCTTGATGATCCTTTTTGACCATCCATTGAAACCAAAGTAGTAATTTGCCAATTCTTGGCATCGGGAGCTGTTTAGAGCAAGGGCCTCATGTTTAACTGCCTTATGTCTGGTGCCAAGACGAACCTAAAGACATGAAATAGACCTAAAAATATTACAATCGGCCGCAAAGACTTATTTTGAATACATCTGAGATTTATCAATACCAGTTTCACAGAGTAGTTGTAAAGATTAAATAGGGTACAACATTTTAAGCAATAAGTTCATAGTAAACTGTAAATTAATTATTATTTATTATTTTTAAGTCACAGTACTTTTCTGTATCATTTCCAGAGCCCTTGATTAATTGGAAGATTTCCCTGACCTCTGGTGGTGAAAGTGATGGTAAACGAAACTCAGAAAGCCCTGCACAAGCAAATTGTCTGTTGATTGAGTGAATGAAATAATGAGCAAATAAGAAAATTAAATTACTCCTTCCAAATTAAGCTGCCTACTAGGAAGGAGAAATGAAGATAAATTTTTTAAGTGCTGAGTGCTATGGGGAGGCTAGCCTGTATGGTAAATCATAGTAGAGCTATTCTGGACAACTAGGAAGCTTTAGAAGCTCTCTGCCTCCTGGACAGTAGACAGTTGCCACCTTGGGCAACGTTGCCATGCTTTCTGTCGGCAACCATTTTCCTTCATGATACTGAAAAAAAAAGCCAAACCCAAAAAACAAAAAAACCTCTCAGATGCCTTAGGTCTTTCCTTGATTTTAAGATGTTAATCTATTTCTGTATTTATAAAAGGCAAAAAAGACAGGAATCATATGTACCTGTCAAAATATAAAAAACATAATTAAACTAGATAACAATTTCAGGAGTGGAGGGTAGTAACTCAAGGCTCTGCATTAAATAAAGAAATTGAACATGAATGCCCTCTCCCCTCAACTATATATTGACTTGTAGAACATGTCCTTCACCACTCTATCAGTAGAGGGCTTTATGCTTTAAAAATCTCAAAACTTAAAGCTTATGAAATGGCATTAATATCCAATGAGAGAGAAAAAATTCATTACTCATTGATAACAAGTAACTGTTACCCAATTTTTTCAGTACCACCTGTAATATCTGAGTGCCTATGTGAAATAGTTACTGGCTAGCAGGTCACAGTCTGCAAATTAAAGAACGCCTCACAAGTAATTATTTCAATAACAGGGCATACATAAGTGAAGGTAGTACACCTGGAGTCACACTGAGGAGAGTTCTCAGACTTGATGAAGGTTAAATCAGTGAGGAAAGGAATATGGGTAAAAATAGGCAGCAAAGTCAGTAAAAAGCCAGATCAAGAAGCTAATCAGAGCGTATGAAGACATACAATTATAAAGTAAAAAGTTTGGGAAATCTAAGCCTCACTTACTTATTCATAGGAATTAAAACAGTCCTTGAAAAAGGAATGGTAGTTGAATTGAGGCACATAATAAAATACAATTCTGGGGCTCTGGGAAAGTAAAATTGGATGGTGCGTTAATATGGAATACGATTTCTACAATGCATTAAAGAAGTTTTAACCATTCTGAGGGAAGTGAAAAGAGTTCTGAATAGGCAGTTTGAGTGATGATGAGGAGGAGAAGGAAGCATCCATTATGATACACTGACTAAAGATCCTGTCAAATTCATCTAGTTTAAGTCCACATAAAAATAAACATAAGCAAGACTGACTTCTCATGAAGATTTCTTAAATGAAGGGGCAGCCTAATACGGCATGGGGTTTAACATTAGTAAGTTTAGGTTTGACTTCTGGCTTCTTCATTTACTGTCATGAGCCTTAAAGTCCCCTAACCATCCTGAGTTCCAGTTTCTGCATCTAAAAAAAAAATTTTGGAGACTGGTGTAGCACTGCAACTGAAAGCGTGCTACAAACCAGCGCGCTGAACAAATGCTAGCTTGTTAATACTGAGTTCAGCACTTCATTCCGATGGAGCTAGGAATTCTATACTTGGACGCACCTTCACTGGAGATTGCTGGAAGAGCTGCTTCTGGTCGCACGCGGTTTGGGCTCTGTGGGCAGCCCTGGCGGAATAGAACTTGATGATGGCATAGAAACCAGGACGGGCCACTGCAGCGTTTGGGAAGACGCGGACTGAATAGAGAAGGCCGAACTGGGAGAACACTGTGAAGAGAGAACGCTGCGGGGAGGTCCCACGCCAAGTTAAGCGCATGACACACTTCTCACGCCCTCCCACTCCCCCAGGCCGCCGCGGAGAGGGTGCGACTCAAAAGCACTTCTCAGTGCGTGGACACGTTTCCCTCTGACAGCTTAACATTCAGAAGGCCGAGAAGCATCATCCGCTAGCTACTGAGAGCTGCTGTGTCGGGACGAGTGGGCTGCCGAGGTCCCTCTCAGCGGAGACCAGGCGGGTGAAGCGCGCAGGCCGGACGCTCGGACTCGCAGCCACCGACAGGCGGCTTCCCTCCTTCCCTCCACCCTGGACCGGCTCACGTGCAGGTCCTCGGCCGTGGGCCCGGAGCTCAGCTCCCAGACCAGCAAAGTTTTGTCGCCCTCCGTGGGAACCGCAAAAGGGACCACCTCCGCCATCCGCCCGTCGCTGCGCGCGCGCGGCCGAGGCGCGGGCCGCACTGCGCCTGCGCGGGGCGCGCCCGCGCCTTTTTCAAAGCGGCTCGGGCGAGGGGGCGGGGCCAGCCCGACGTCTGACGTCAGACGTCCCCCTCGCCCCGCCCACTCGGGTAAGCCCCACCCCTCCGAGGCGGTAGAGTTTCGGGTTCTCGGTGCAAAGCGTACTTTAAGGGTAGAGTCCCAAGGACCGAAGGGGGAGGGACATTTTTATAGCCGCTGGCTTCATCTCCACCCCTGGCGGAGAGGTGTAGACAGCAGTACCTACTGAACTTAAAAATCCGGATTTCCTGACCCTGTGTGGTGGAGGCCTGCCTCTGTGTGTGAGGCACGAGCACTAAAGATGCAGTCCTTTGACGTCAACGTTTTCAGGAGTTTGAAATGCGTACATCAAGGTAGAACTCATTCAGCCATTGACAATCAAGCATGAACATCTTTTTAAAATTTCCCTAATTTTCCTACGTGATTCTGGTAAATTGGGAAGGGGTGTGCCCATGAGATCAGATGATGTGGAGATTGGGAGGCAGCGTGAGGTGGAGAGAAATTTTTGGAAAAATCAAATAGTTCGCCCTAGTAGGGCATTAATTAACATTGGAGCTCATGGTGCCTGAGAAGGAATGCTCTAGGCTTCCTGATACTGGGCTATTTTGCGAGAGGGGAAGTCGGTCCTAAAAATCCCTACTTTAATCCTAGAATGTCAGAGCCGGAAGGAACCTTACAAAACAGGTTTCCGGGGGTTCCGAAACAACCACCAAGCTGGGCTGTGGTGAAGTTTTCACCTGTCCTCGGCAAAATGAGAAAAAGATACTATAATCAGGGTTTTAAATTTTTTTCATAGAACAAAACCTGTTCTATTATCTACAAGTATGACCTCCCTGCAATTCTGATGCTAAAAATTGTTTTATGAAGAGATGCTAATAGAGGATAGTTATTTTGATTAATACTCTTACTCGGGTATTAAAATAAAAAAGTTGGAAATCTTATTGTGGTCTTAAATTTTTTGACATTTTATTGGTCTGTGAATTCTAAAAGTCTAGGGATCATTGAATTTTCAAGTCTCTCATTTTATAGTTGAAGAAATTAAGGCTCAGAAGTAGGGACATGAGTGGCCCAAAATAACACCTCACTTTAGTCAGACAAGACTGATGGTGGCTATATACAGGATGTTCCTCCGATGCCCCTTTGCTGCCTTTGCATTGCCCTAAGCTGTTCTACACCAGCACCTTCCAAGCAAATCAGATCCCACCCAAAGAAGTTTTTAAATCTAGATTCTAACCTGTTCTTCCAAAGTACCCTAAAATCATTGACACCTAGCACCATTTCTCCCACTCCACCAATACTTTCTCCATTTCAATATACCTGATCCTTAGTCCCACTCATTACTTATTACTTCCAAGATAGTTAGCTTTGGAGGAATTGCTTAGATCCTGATACCGTTTCAAACCAATAATTATAGATTTTACTATCCATTTCATTATCCATTGTATTCATTATATATAGCTATTCATTCATTGTATCCATTTATTCATGTATGTCTCTGCTTCTTCACCTAGACTATAAATACCTCAAGAACAATAGTTTTATCTTCCTCCTTCTAGTACCTAGCACACTCCTACTATATCAAGTATGCACATAAATGTAGAATTAATGAGTAAATTAACACATTCTTTGCACAAGGAATGTTTTAATAATTCTAAAAATATAGAAACATCTCCATTATGGTCCTCTTGGTTTGAAATGATAGGAACCAGGGGCCTGGGCCTGGATGAAAACAAGGAGGAAGCCTTAGAAAACCATTTATTCCTGCGATTCTGGTCAGTTTTCTTTGTAAATGGGAAAGAAAGAAAATAACATGAAATAAAGGAAAGAGGAAAAAGAAATAAAATATTCCCAAGGGAAGAAAGTTTTGGAATGACTCCACAGCAGGCCTGCCCCCTGTTTCATCCCAGGCGACATCCTGTCATCCAGTAGGAGAGTGGCCGGCCTGAACAGTGTATCCTCCATGCTACCCTGTGGAGAGAAAAAGAAAAATGGTTCTTGCTTCCCACTTAGTAGCTCTTTCTCCACACATGTGACCCAGCTCTTAGTCTTCCACACAGAGCAACATCCAGAATCCCTTTCATTCCTAGCTCTCTTGTCTGTCTCTATATATCTTCCATGTGCAACCATTGACTCTCCCTCCATTAAGGCTCAGTCCTAAATCATTGTGTCCCTTCTTTTGCATGATGTTTTTAGAGTATGCAAAGCACTTAACTCCTTCCATCCCCACAGTCACCTGGAGAGGCAGCTATTTATATTATTTATACATCTAGTTTGAAACTCAGAAAACCAACCCAACATCCTCTATTGGTAAGTTGGCAGTTTTGGGGGTGCCTGCCCAGCTGAGGAGCAACACATTTTTTATAGAAAATGTTGCTGCCCATTATAAAGAGAGGAACCCTGGGGCAGCCATGATTGTACTGCTTTAATTGCTCTCATGGCTACAGCTAATTGAACAAGGTGAGGACGCAAAGTCAAAGCTGAACCAATCAGATTCTCTGTCATAGGCACTCAGACTGGAACTGGGCTTAGTCTGTCACTGTGATTGCTTAGGATGTTCAAACATAAACTTGGGCAGCCGTAGTCTGTCTTGTGGACTGTGGAGCAGAGAAACCTGGTCTGCAAAGGGAGTGAGTGAAGCAAACACACCATGAGATGCCGAAAACTACCAGAGAAAGCTTGCTGACAGTTTCCAGCCCTGCTTCTATTCTATTCTTGAGGCCCCCAGCTGTACCCCTTGTGTTGGCTCAGCCAGACACTGAGTCCTCTTGGAATAACTCCCTCAGCTAGCTCAGGTTGTTTTATTACTGAAACCAAAAGTGTTTTGTTTCATAAAATATCAGAGAAAGAACTAGATCCTAGGCCTTCTAAGTCAGAGTTCCAAGCCCTGTCACTATCCCACACTTTTCTAAACTGCAGAATGCGTCTAGTCCGTGCCTACTGTCTCTTTCTCTGTCACCACATCCCTCTTGGGGCTCTGGCTGCTAACTTAGTCCTACAGTGTCTTCCTTACCAGTTCTTCATCCCCCCTGCTCCAGACACAATCTTTTTTGCACAGTGGATGATTGAGAGAAGATTGGGGCGCAGCAATTCTGAAAAGGAGAAAGAGAATACCTGAGAATACCAGAGAGCACTGAGGACAGTCCCCAAACGGAGGCAGACACTGGCTTTCCCTGCACAGGCATGTGCCACCTGGGGACTGAGTATTTCCAGATCAGGCAAGGCCCGCCTCCCAGAGGCCCACTTAGACATCCTGACAATGGCTGCTAGAGGTCAGAGGTGGCCTAGGGTGGGGGCAGGAGGGTCAGGAGGACTGAGATTTGGGCCTGTTTACTACCATAGTTCCTAGCCAGAGTAGATGGTAGTCAACCCAAAGTTTGGTGGTTTGTAAGGAAATGAAATGCCAAAATGAGCAGCACAGAGACCAAGGTGAAGTCCTGCATAATGAGGGAGGTTCTCACAGTGAAGAGCCAGGGACGTTGATCAGAGTATGAAAGAAGAGGTGAGGTAGAGAGTCACAGGCCTGAGGAGCATGAGGTGGGAAGTTTGCACTTGGCCTTTGGTCAGAACATTATCCAAAGACAGTACTACTTAGTGGTTAGAGCTGAGCCTCCAGGACCACCAGTCTGGCATTCAGCCCTGATTCTATGAGCTTCAGTTTGCTCATCTGTAAAGTGGGGATTGTAATAGTTTCTACTGCCTGGGAAGTTGGATAAAATGAGCTATACATGTAATATTTTGTATAGCTGCTGCTACTGCTCTACTGATACTGCCTATGCAGAGCCTTTCTGGGTCCCACTCAAGGACACTGCAGAACCTCCTAAGTGGACAGGCAGTAGTCAAACCCTCTGCTCACTAAAGTAATTTTCTGATTCCTTGAGACACCCGTCTGGGGGCATTGCCAGCCTGTGAGTGGGAAGAGAAATTCTGTGAGTAGAGCCTGGTCATCCCTCTCGCCTCTCCCACTCTGGGGCCCTGGACAGACCTTGACACTCTGTGTGGCAAATGTTTTCCGAATGACTCCTGTAGTCGTTGCACCAGTAGTGGCTGTTGATCTGGAAGATGCCATAGTCAAAGCTGCCATCTGCATTCTCATTTATCTTTGATATGTTGAATTTGCTTTCCACAAAAGCCAGGCACAGCCCTTAGAACAGGGAGAAGAGGGTGTTTAGAGGGGGCCAAGGTGAGAAAGAAGTGAGATGGAGGAGAAAGGAAGATGAAGAACCAAAAAAAGGAAGAAGGCCTAAGAGGCTAATGGGGTTAGTTGGCTAGGAATAACCCTTAGCTTCTCCTCTCATTCTTCAGTCCATCCACCAGCCCATCAGTGTGACCGTTCATCTATCTGTCCCTCCATGCTTCTGGTACTTAATAATCACCTACTGTGTGCCAGGACCTGAGTAAAGCCCAGTGAGGGACATTTAGCTGGGTCAAATGCTGCCTTCAAAGGGCATGTGGTACAAGAATGAAGATGGGTACCTTAAAAAGTCCACAAAACAAGGTAAAAATTGAAAGTGTTGTAAGACAAGTATGCACAAATTCTGGGCAAAAAAGAGATATCCCTCCCATGGAGTAGGACAAAGCCTTTGCATTGGCTATTTTCTCCGCCTAGAATGTTTTCCCCCTAGACCTTTGGACTGCCAGGACCTTTACTTCATTCAGCACTGCTCAATGTCACCTTCTCAAAGAGACTTTCCTTAATTTCTTCTTCTAGGACAGTGTCACCTATCACTTCCCCTGCTTATTCTTCTGCATAGCATTTATCACCCCCAGAAAGAGCTTCCTATATTTTTGTATTTGTTTATTGCTTATCTCTTCCCCAGAATGTGAACACTATAAGAGAAGGAGCTTTGTTCATATCCCCAGCACCTAAAATAATTCCTGGTACATAATAAATGTTCAGTTAATAATTATTGAATAAATATGGAATGTTGGGAAAGGTTTCTTAGGAAGGGCTGCTTTCTGAACTTAGCTTTCAAAAATGAAAAAGAGAAAGGAAGATGGCCACGTAGGGCATAACCAGGAGAAGAGGAGAGGAAGGGGTGGGAGGTGTGAAGAAATGGCACTCACAGTCGGTCAGGGAGTAGCCCTCAAACCCATCCAAGTCCTCCTGTTGCAGCACCCTGGCCAAGTCACAGCGGTTGATGAGTCTGGCCTTACTAACGGTAATAAGGCAACTGACCAAGGAGATGAGGAGTGCCCTTGTCATCATCGCTGGAGGGGAGAAGGTGCAGCTGAGAGCCTGCAGTTTTCAGGGTCTCACGGATTTCCTGCTGTTCTTCTCTAAGTCTCCGAGGAATCTGGGGAGAGCAGCCAATGTCCTTGCTTACTCACTGCTTCCCACCTGGCTGTTTCCAGTCTCTTTTTCTCTCATTTATGTAGGACTCTGGCCAGGGATGCATAACCTGTATTTAATCCTGAGGAAACATCAGACAAAGCGGAACAGAGGAAACTTCTATAAAACAACTGGCCTATATCCTTCAGAACAGTCAATGCCACGAAAACAAAGAAGGGGGCTATTTCTGTCACTAAGGGTGTGTGTGGAGGCGGGGTGGTGTGCGCACACGTGTGCACCGACATGCACGTGTGCTTTCCCCCTTAATCTAGGTGTCTTTTTCCAAAGGCCTTGGTTCCTCCATCTACTGGCTTCATGAGTCCAGCATGAAGCAGCTTCTGCTTGGACGAGATGGCTACCCTGATAGCCTTCTTTCCTCATAGATCTAAGACACTCCACACTGGCCTGAGCTTGCAATCATTCTTCTGCTTTCTCTCTCTCACCCTAGAGTTGCCAGATTTAGCGAATAAAATTACAGGATGCCCAGTTATAATAGAATTTCGGACAAACAGCGGATACTTTTTTAGTATAATTATGTCTCGTGCAACCCTACCCTGCCCTGACTCAGTAGGTTCCTTCAGAGACAGGTGTCACTGAGCCTCAGGAAGCAGGGAGCTTCATCTCAGCCCACGACGTCTCCTCTTGGGGTCCCCTTGGGGCAGACAGTGGTTCTGGCAGGTGCATTCCTACCTTCCCTTCTGAAGCTTACCTTTGTCCTATCCCTCTCTGACCCCAGATCCCAGCGGGCCCAGAGATTTCTGAGAATTTGTAGAACAAAGCCGTTTGGGTAGGAGCCTCCTCTTCCTCACAGACTATACTCAGCCCTACCTGGCTCACAGCTCTCCATGTTCTAAAGAGGGTGGGAGTGCTGCCCGCCTCCCCCTGGCCTTCTAGAACCCAGTTCTGTGATGTCATCACTCTCTTGGAAATACTGGTCTTAATCATGCAAATTGACTGCCTGGAGGCTATTGCAGCTTCAGGCAGAAATAGCAGATGGGTCTAGGAGGATGGGTGACAGCTGTGATGAAGAACACCTGGTGGGAAAGGGTAGAGAGCAATGGTGTTCTGTCTGCCCACCTTTCCCCCACCCCCGCTTCTGGGAACAGTACTACCTTTGGCGAAGCTCCATCTATGGGATTTTCGTGGGGGGCTGCGATTCACAGGGCTCTGTCTTCCAGGTGACAGTATACTTTGAATTGAAGCTAAGTGGAGCAGCTCAGCTTCTCACAGGAAGCCTGCTGGTGCAGGCAGGAAGCCACCAGTTTGGAATCATGTGGCTATAGCCCATCTGAGAGGATAAGCCTCTTGGAGGAGGAAGCAGAGTCCAGACAGGCTTCCAATCCCAGAGTCCACCTTCTCTGAGATCTAAACACACTCTTCCCCTGACTGCAATCCTCCACCTCAATAAACACCCGTTTCTCTTGTAAACAAGTTTGAGTTGGGTTTCTGTCATTTGCAACCAAAAGAGACCTGCTGAGTAGAGTCAGGGTGGGGTTAGCCATCTATGGAATGATGACCTGGCAACCTGTCATCTCTCCATGAAGGCCACATATCTCGGTGTCATTAGTCACCAAGGAAGTCTGGGAGACATTTCCACCAATTGTAGCAATAAGGAGGCAAGAGAAAGTTTTGATACTGATGGCCACTCTACCCTCTGAAACAGGAAGGCAGGGTCTGACAGAAAGAAAGTAGGAAGCGCTTTCTAAGTAGGCAGTGCTGCCTGGTACCCTTGGTACCCTCCACCTGTGGACTGCTCCCGGTAGGCCAGTAGCACACTGCATCCTGGGATGTGAAGCCAGGAGGTAGAGGAGAAGGACACCACTTTATGAAAGATAATTTGTAGCCCAAAATCTGCAGGTGCCTCAGACAACCCAAATAAACTCGCCTGGACAGAACTAGAGTCCTGGGTGGGAGGAGAGTCTTCCCTAGCCCAGGACTGCTGGAAATTTGGCTATGGTGGGTCTTCCCATACATTAAATCTTAAAGGGGATGATGTCTGCACTCAAAGCGGGACTGGAAGGACCCTCTACCCCCACCTCCCCAAATGTGACAGACACGAGCCCTGGGTAGCTTCCTACCCACTCCAGGAACTGGAAAACCCATCTAGGGCCCATACTGAGGACACGGATCGTCTGTCTAAATGTTTACAGGTTATAATTCAAACTGTTAAAAAATGTTCTTTTTTTATATCCTGACAAATATTTATTTAAAAGAATAGAATTTTTAAATGTGTATGAAGTTATGGTTTGTAGAAGACTGAAAGTTAGCAAAATGTCAAAGACAATCAAATTTAATTTCTATTGCATGTGTCTGGGTGCTCTGTTGATGGGCTGACCATGCTGGAATGAGTAATAAATATATTTATAACTCATAAATGTTTATAACTATTTAAAGAAATTTGTTTTTTATCCTCCTTTGAGCAAAAATCACTAATTTTGTTATTGTCAAGATTTAAAAATATATTTAAGAATTAAAAACATAACCATATTCAACACAATAATTTAAATATATTTTCATAAAAATAGAAATTTATGTAAATTTTTAAAATTAATTCTTTTGATACATTCTACCAGAAGTTAGCATTTAAAAATATTTAACAAATCAAAAGCAAAATACAAATTAAGATTAATACATATTACATTTTTATATCAAAATTACATAAATCCTAACGTTTTATTTCATTTTTGAAAGCTTAATTTGATTTTAAGTAACTTTTAATTTTAAAATTTAAATTTCATTTAAATTATAAATTTAACTGAAATTTTAATTAAAAATGTAAGTAACTTTTTAAATAAAAATGTTAAAATGCATAATTCTAGCATTCAATGTCCATCTAGTTGCCAAGGTAAAGAATCAGTATCATGTTATGTCTAAAGTCTAGACATACAGACAAATTTAAGAGTAATGTGTAATGTGATTTAGTAATATTTCAAAAATGTTCTGAGCTTCCATTTGAAACGGAGGCAAATACTGTACTAATTCATATGTACCTCTGGAACCACTAATAGGAACATAAAAACTCAAAGAAATTTACACTCGGCGCCACTAGAAGATATTTCATTGTGTTCAAATCTGTTGCTGTCCTGCTATCTGAGAGGAAAGCTCTGGCAAATTCATTAATTTGTCTTTTCTCTTACTTAAGTACTTTTCTGCTCAAAGCCTCTCTGTATGCCAAAACAGGACCTGGCTGGGGCCCCCTGAAACTTTCATTATACCTTTGGAAGCAGTTGCCTTTCAGCCCCATGGACGTAGAGTAAGATGTAAAGAAGCATCGCCCTGGAGCACAAACATGTTTTAGGGTTAAGTCATGCTGTGCCAGTGTTGAGTACCAGATCCTGAGTGACAGAGCCATCTGTGGTCCTTAATAAATCTAATTACCTTGTATGTGGGGGACCCTAAAGTACAGGGACCAGGTAGGAGCTCTTCTTGCCACTTCTAAAGGGAATCCTGGAAAAGTATGCATCTGGAAATAAATTGCTATAGAAAACAGAGGAAAATTTGAGAAAATGTCTGCTTTGAGTTTTCAATAAAATATGAGAATCCCCCCTGCCCAAAATGATATAGCCTGCTGAAATGCAGAATACAAAGAACTAAAATCCAGTGACAGAAATGAAATCTTCATTGAAGACAGAAGAACAGAATCCCACTGCAGAAAAGTCAATTAAGGCTGTAGTTGCACCTTTGAAAATTTCCCCCAAATGCAGAGCAGAAAGACAATGGAAATCAATGAAACAAGAAGATGAATATGGACAATGAAAATTAGAGACTTACACTGGGATAAAGACACAAGCACTGAAAAAGGTAAGTGTGCAGATCCGGTGGGTATTCCACATCCCAGAAAAAATGCATGAAATGACAGTCACCTTAGACATATTCAAACAATATATAAATAAGACTGAATTTTTGGTTTTATTACCAGGCTTGTACTTTACCCCCATGGCATGTATACTTTTTCATATACTTTACAAACTGATTATGAGCGAGGTTACAAATAATACCTCAATATCCCCCAAAGGAAAAATTACATAGATTCCATAATCTGGCTACAATTACTAAAAATCTAATTTCCTATAACTATGAAAGAATCACACATATACACATACACACTTTCCACCTCCCTGGGTCAAAGACAAATTAAAATCTGGACTAATGGCTTTCTAAAGCCATGAAAATGACATTAAAATATCAAATTTATGAAATTATAAAATAGATATCAGTTTAATAGAAGGGAGTTATGGGTCTTCCAACATCAGATTCAGAAGGGGAGAAAAGCTTCCTCCACATCCCCATCTTCAGGCCAACTCGCTGTGCAATTTATCAGTGGCCACTAGAGGCCAGCAGTGGCCCACGCACAGGAAGCCAGGGTTGCAGGGCCCCCACACAATTTCCTCCTCTATGCTCCAGGGCTGGGGCAGATGAGAAGGGAGAGTGTAAGTCAATATCTCCATTTGACACAGTAATAGAGCTGGGATTTGGGGTGTGGTTTCTTAGTCCCCAATTCCACTTCGTTGGCCTTCAATACCAGGTGACCTCCCTGTGCTACCATATCTTTTGATTAAAAATGTCCTATCTCTAGTGGGGCAGCAGCCATCGCTCCAGGCTGTCATCTGCAGGGCTGATGTGGAGTAGGTGGAGATGGCCTTTGGAAGACGTCCCAGGCTGGGAGTACTCTGTATTGACCTTTCCTGAAATCCCACTATTATCAAAGAAGGCCAGATTCCATTATCAGACATTGCAAGATCACAGGCTTCGACAACCAGGCTAATGAATGAAGCATTGGAAAGATTATTTTTATGAGGGAGAGAAGATTTATTTGGGGATGGAGCACCCATGGGATGCTACAATGGAGGCCTCTCAAAATAAACAATCGACAATGTACATTGAGCCCTCCCAGTGTGTGAGGCATGAGGCTAAACAGCAAATGCAGTGAATCAGACAGAGGTCATGAGGGGACTCACAGTGTAGGCCCAGATGCTGGGCTGTAGCTGTTTACATACCTGCTGCCCTAGGTCCTGGGGCTTGGACAGGAAGGGGTCAGAAGAGCTGTAGAGCCTGTTGGTGAGTACTTGCTGCTGCAGCCACAGTGGGCATTTTATAACTAAACACCGCATTTGTCCAGGAAGACACATCGGCATAAGAAAGCAGGTGTGCTTGCTATCAAGGACAGGCACAGACCCAAAGGCCAACCACTGCTTGATGCTGTGAAAAGCATCCTCAAGATGATGAGTCCAAGGTCAGGCTGCCTTTTCCCAGGGAGGCAGTGAAGTGGCTGATAACAACTGCCTTTTTTTCTTTACTTTAAAAAAGCCATTAGATTTTTTATTTTTTGCTACAGAATAACCTACATGTAGAAAAGTTCAGAAATTGTTAATGTACAGCTCAATGATTTTCACAAAACATGAACACACCGAAGTGGCCAGCACCCAGATCAAGAAATAGAACATTACCACAACCCCAGAAGACCCCAAGTGTCCCCTTCTAGTAACTACTCCCTCCTTTTCCTCCCAACTCTACTCTACTCTCTCTCTCTGGCCTCCAACATCACCGTCATCCTTGGCATCTAAAATATCTTTCTAGGGGATTCCATAATGAATGTGGAGAATCGCTGCTTTTATAACAATGGTTATCAAACTTGGTTGCACGTTAAAATCAGCTGGAGAATTTCTGCCTTTTGAGGTGGAAGAGGGAACTGAGCCAGTTAAGAGGCAGTGAGGTATAGAGGAACAACTTGTGAGCCAGAAAGGCCTGCCACTTACCAGCCCTATGACCTCGATGAGTTCCTTCACCTCTCTGAGCGTCATCTGTGAAAGGGGAATACTGTCACATGCCCTGCAGAGTTAAGGCTGAAAGATGGAGGGTTGTGAGCCCAGGCACAGGCAGGGTGGAGATGTGGCAGCTACTACTATCATTTTTATTAAAGGTGAGGAGCCCCAGGAAGACTGCAAGCCCTTCTTTATGAAGCTGGGACCCAGTCTGGAGAAAATGGACACAAGGCTGTTTATGAGAGGGTCAACAGGTTGTGCTGATGAAAAGTCGGAGTCTTTCTAGGGAACATGAGAAAATTCCAGGGACAGCAGAGATTCTAAGCCGAAGTTGATGAGCAGCGGCTGCCAGCTCGCACAGCTGTGACAGCACCAGGCAGCAGCTGCGGGTGAACTTGGGCGGACCTAGCTTTGGCTGAGCCAGTCTTTCTCCTTCAGCAAGAACAGCAAGAAGCTGCCTGGGTGTAGGCTGACTCTGAGAGCTACTGATGGAGAAAGACTTGATCTTTGTTGAGCACCTACTTTGTGCCAGACACTGAGCATTTATTCATGTTTTTGATTCCGTGAGGTGGGCCACACTCACCCCATTTAACACTCTGAGGCTTAGAGGCAGCAGAGCCTGCCTAACCCACAGAGCCCTGGTGTCCCCATGAGGCTGGGACCTGCCTCTGTGTTGGGCCAGCAGCCTTCAGGGCGTGCTATGTACACGAAAGCCCAGGTGGCCCCTCCTGTTATTAGATGCTCGTTCATTCCTGTACTTTTCTCCAAAATGAAAGTATTACTTTTAAAGATGATTACTTACCTTTTTTTTGGTACTTATTACAAGATTATAATGTTCACTATAGAACATAGAGAAACTACAGATAACCAAAAAGAAAAAAAAGAATCTCTCATGGCCCCATCCTACAGAGATGAGGACTGTTAATTTTTGGCATCTATTGTTCATATATGTGCACGTGTATGCGTGCACATAGAAATTTACCAACAAGGAGTTATATAGAGGACACTGTTAGAGAGTGTGCTTTGCTTCATTTAACAATATATAGTGACCATAATTCTATGCCACTGATTATTCTCCTACAACGGTAGCTCTGCATTGGGACCCCGTCCCCCCGGCGGGAAGCCTAAATATTGACCCAAGGGTTCCACCCCTACTCAGGTTTAATTGGTCTGGATTGGGCTTGTGCTGTGGGACTTTTAGGGTTCCCAGGTGGTTCCAACGTGCAGACAAGTGTGAGAGCCCCAGAGCTGCAGCATCGTTTTTCGGTAGAGGCCTTGCTTTCTATTTGCTGAAGGGATGCACTGTCATTCGATCAATCTCCTTTTTGGCTCCAATTTTTCACCAGGATAAACTAGGAGTTAGCACATATTTTCTTTTTCTGTAAAAGACCAGATAATATATATTTTAGCCTTTATGAGACATAAAGTCTCATCATTACCTTTTGCCTGGTCAATCACAGTAGCCTCAAACCTGGCTTCCCCATGATTGCAAGAGTGATCATTTTCCTTTATTTAAAAAAAATTATTTTACTTTTTATAAAAGCAATACATGATCATTGTCAAAATTTAGAAAATACCAAAGAGATTTTTTTTTTAATCCAGGGGAATGTAAATACGTCTCCACTCAAAGTCCCTTGTGTCCTGGTGCCCACCCACTCTTTAGCTTTCTCCGCTGACACTCCTCCTCACTGCCTCCCACCCCTGGGTCTCTGTGACGACAGCCACGTGCTCCTCCAGGCCTCTGAGCTATAGCAGATGTGTTTTCCTCTGCAGATTGCTCTTCCTGCCCTTCTTGCCTGAATTCTCCTCAGTTCTTCCTGCCGCTGTTTCTCCAGCACATCACACACACCTGAAAGTGGCTGGGATCACTGTGCCCAGGACAAGGGTAGAGGGACGCTGACCCACGCAGGATGCTGTTGGGTTCTTCTGCTTGACCCAAAGCAGCCCTGATCCTAACCCTCACCTCTCTGCAGTCTCAAATATCCCCCACAGTGTCTGAGCTAAATAGGGAACCACCGACTCCCCCAAGCCTTGTGATTAGGGGTTGGCATCTTGCTACTTTCTTCTGTTCTGATGACTGGCAGCGAGGCTGATGCACAAATGGCTAACCCAGAAGGATCTTCCTCTTCCTTTTCCTTCCTTCAGGCTTGTTCTTTCGACTCAGGAAACCAGATGCTTTGAAGTTTAATTACATGCTACAGTTGGAAGCACAGAATGTCGGAGCTGAAAAGGAAGAACCTTATTATAAATAACAGCTACCAGCATTTAGTGAACACTTACTTTGTGCCAGGCACAGGGCCAGGCCCATTTCTAGGCATTACCTCATTTAACCTTCTCAATAATTCTAGGAGGCAGACACCATCATCATCCCTGTTCTGCAGGGAAGGAAACTGAGGGTGAAGGAAGGTTACAGGGCTTTTCCCAAATTGTGTTGAGTTGTACACGGTGGCAAAAAATATTAGCTGGTGTTAGGAAAAAAAGTTCCATTGTTAAACGCTGCATCCTGCATCCCCCCACACCCATGAGCCAGGAAATTCACAATACATGCCAATATACTAAATGCCCTGAGGAGTCCTGTAGTAAAGATATCTGTTTAAAATGGTCAGCATCACTTCTGTTGCAGGTCTCACCAAACTACTGATCACAAAAGCAAAGTTTTGGGAATGCAGATATTACTCATGCTTTGCATTTTACAGAGAGAGTAAGGAAGGTCCAGGCAGCGCTTCAGGTGCAGACCAGGCCCAGATTTTGGGCCCTGTGCCCTCTGTACCCCACAGGAAACATACTACAGAAGAAGGCAAACTATGGCCCACCTGGCCCACTATCTGTTTTTGTAAATAAAGTTTTATTGAAAATTATCTGATCTAGCTCCCTACTTTACATATGAGCCTGGCGAGGATAGCTGACTTGTCCAAGGTCACACAGCCAATGAGGGGCAGAGGTAGAAATAGATCCCAGCTCTTAAAAATCCAGGTATTCTCCAAATCACAAATCAGACAGTTGGCGGGAGGTAGGGTATGAAGTTCCATGATACCTGTGATACTTGTTCAAGGCATTTCACCTGCTGCTTTGGGTAAAGGCCCCCTGGCCTGAACTTCCTGGGGACCTGCTCTGCTCTCCACCTGTGTCTCCTAGAGGGCTGAACAGGACAATCTGTGTTTATTTAAGTTCTGTACCCAATTCAGGAAAACGTTATTAACTTCACCTCTGCCAATGTGAAACGTGAGATTATTTGGACAGGAATTTGGCAGAAGGCAACCTTTGCCCGTTCCAGGAAGAGTTTGCCAAATGAATAGTGTAAACAGGAGACTAAGGGAATTGTTTGAAACCACTTCAGAAAATAAATTATGTTCAAGGGCTCTTGGGCCTCCCCAAAGTATGCTGTCATATTTTAGTCACCTATTTACATTCTTCTCATGTGCGTGTGTGTGTGCGTGTGTGTACAGTTGAATAAACAAATAAAATTATTCTTATCATTAAAATGGCTCATGCATAGAGTACTTTATTAACCTTGTTTGAAATGTGAACAATTTAAAATATCTACAGATTTAAACATGTTAGTTCAGATAGGACCATCCAGCAAGTGGTAATAACTAGAAGATTTTATTAATCTCTGAATATAGGGGAGGGAGGTGTCTTACTGACCAAGGCAAGCCAGAGAGCTAAAGGTTCATCTAGAAACAGCTGTAGGGACAATAGGGCATAAACAGTGGCCTCTGGGTGAAGGCTCTTCCTGGGGCAGCCAGACTGCCCAGATGGCCTTTCCAGAGCTGGGAACAGCAGACTTGTCACTGAGGTGGAGGGTAAAAATAGTCCTGTGTGGGTGGCAGCTGGGCCCGGAGGCACTGGCTTCCTTATCTCTAGAGAGGGGAGGCAGCCCAGTTGACAGGCACCTTCTTAGGCTCTTCAGGCCTCTCCCAGTTGGGGAGGGTGGGTCTTTCCCTAATAACAAAGCACCTCCTGCACACAAACACCAAGTGTTGGAAAGAGCTGGGGCTGGGGTAGGAGGCAGCTAAGGGCTTAAATCCTGGCTGGGCCAGTTACCAGCTCTGTGACCTCAGGCAAGATTTTTCTCCTTTTGAGCCTCCCTTTTCTCATCTTTCAAATAGGGCTAATGGTTTCTCTCTATAAGGCTTGCTGTGAAGATGAAATGACAATGGCAGCTAACACACTTCACTCTGCAACCTCACTCTTCTGTCTCCCTCTCATTCAACAGTTGCTCAGGTTCCAACACATTTTTCAAGAGTAACTTGGAGGCAAGCCAGTGACTATGTCATGAGGACACTCATGAGAAGGTCTAAATGGCCAGGAACTGAGGTCTTGAGACAACAGCCATATCAGGGGGTTCATATTGAAAGCACATCTGTTACGCCTGCCCCCAGCCAAGCTTCAGATGACTGTGGTCCTGGCCAACATCTTCGACAACCTCATGTGACTTTCCCAGGGGGGATGCAGTACACAGTGTTTAACGATAGAACTCTTTAGTAAATTTAGCAATATTTATTATTTCATACAGTTTCTAAGGGCCAGGAATCAGGAAGCATCTTAACTGGGTGCAGCATTGAATGACTTACCTTCCAGAGTTACGATAAGAATTGAGTTAGTGCACATCAAATAGCAACCATACTTGCTGGGACCAGTGGCTCCGGAAAGGGTAGGAGGGAGAAGCAGAAGGAGGGAGCACTGGATAGAGAACACCTGGCTGGTTCCAGGCCAGGCAGGCACTCCACTCCTTTACTCTAGGGGTGTGGGGGAGTATGAAGACTGAATACAAACAGATAATATCCAGACCATATATAAAAATAGAACTGTGATCCGCTACCTGCAGAAACAGCCAGGAAACCAACCACAGCTGCCATAGCAATCAGCCAAAATGGCCAGGCCTCGATCAGTAACTGACAGCTTCCCTAATTTTGCTCATACTTCTAATATAGGACAGACTGGAGAAAGTCAAAAATGCTCCCCTAATCTATCACATCAGATACCCTGCTTCAAGTTAGCCCACTTCCACTGTCCCCCTGCCAACAGCCTCTAATCAGGACACATCTGAATCTCTCCCTTTTTTTTCTGCCATAAAGCTTTCCCACTCCTCTGCCTGCTTTTGAGCATCTACCAAACTCAAGTGGTGGTGGCTGACTCCCTTGTTGTAGTAAGTTCTGAATAAATAGCTTTTGCATATTTTTATTTGGTTAGTGTTTATTTCCACAAGCCCAAGTTCTCTCTCTACCTTCCTGCTCCTAGGGAATAGACAACATCTTCCTCTCCCCGCAGGTATCCAGAGAAATCAGCTCAGATGATGAAAGAGAGGGGGGACAGGAATAATTAAGAGTTTAGCTTTGGAACAGGACAGATCAGGACTCGAATTCTGGTTCTGATGTTTAACTAGCTGTGTGGTCTTGAGTAAGTCAATCAACCACTCTTACTTCTGTTTCCTCATGTTAAGGAGACAATCCAGTGGAACTCAAGGGCTGGTGTAAGAATTCCACGAAGTAGTATATTTGATGCATTGAGTATAAAATAGATGCTTAATAAAGGAAAGACCATCAGCCTTTTCTTAGCCTCTTGGAGGGGTAGGCAGGTCCCTGTACTCTACTTTTACTCATGCTACCTTTTTCTGTGCAGTAGACAACCTGACCTCAGCTGGACAGAGTCAAGGGCATGGACTCCAAGTCCAGGGTATATCAAAAGTCAGAGGAGGGTCTCGGGAGAAGGATGGACAAAGGATATAACAAAGGAGCATTTCTCTAATGGAATCCAACTGGTCAAAAGCAAAGGACAAATGTCTGGGCCAGGTGCCTGTCGTCATCCTGTCTGTCCTGTCTCTGAGAGGTGGTCAGAGGAGACTGCTGCTCAGAAAACTCTGAGTGCTCTTGTGTTAGGCTGCTTTCCTGTGACTGAGGAGGGAGAGCCAATCGTGTGTGTGTGTGGTGTGTGTGTGTGTGTGTCTATGCATGTGCATCAGTTTCATCATCTTTAAAATCAATTTGATAGCTTCCCAGGACACACATGCACACGCGTGAATTAGTGTTTTGCTAATGGTGGGTGGGGTGGTGGCTTTGAGATGCTCGAATGCTCAGGGCATCCTGAATCCCCTCACTCTAATTTGCCAAGCCCTTTCCATTCACTTCTCTCTCTCTCTCCACCGCTACCACTGGAATCCAAGCCTACAGCCAACATCTTTTCTTCCACAAAAATCAAAGAATGCGAAATAACACAAAGGTGGAAAACCATCCGCTATCTCATCAACTCCGGCATAGATTTTTAAAATAATGACAATAACCAGGATTGGAGACAATGTCCTCTTCCCCACAGGACTGGAGTTAGACTGGTCCATTTCTGGAGAGCAATTTGGTAGAATGTAATTTTTTGATTCTATAGGTCCATTTTTCCAAAATGTAATATAAGTAAAACATTTACAGTTTCTGCACAAAGACTTTGTTACAAAGCTCTTCATAGTAATGTTTCTGATGCAAAAGGGGGAGGGGCAGGCGGGACAACTGATATTCCGAAATAGAGACCTCGGTTTAATATGTTGTAGATGTCTACAACTTGGAACACCATTCCTTCACTAAAAAACAATGTTACAGAAGATCTCAAAGTGTGGTCAGCAAATGCAGCATGAGCATCACCTGGCAATTTGCTAGAAATGCACATTCTGGAGCCCCACACCAGACTTACTGATTCAGAAGCTCTGGGCTGGGGCCGGCAATCTGGGTTTTAACACGTCCTCCTGCAGCCTGGAACCACTATTGTAGATGAATATTACAGTGAAAAGATACACTGTTAAATGACAAAAGGTTGCAAAACTGCCTGTATGAGATTGGCATCTCTATTTTGAGTCTATGTGTATAATGAGACATAGAAAAAGGCCCAGACTTTGTACCAAGGTGGTATAACATCAGCACCTTCCGGGGAACAGGATAATGAGGTTTTAAACTTTTCATTTTGCTAATCTTTAGTTTCTAGTTAGTTTACAAAAGAAAGGGGGGGGAGAAAACCGCAATAATTTATTTTTAAATTTAAAAAAATCCAATGGGGGCAGGATGGAGGTGGGGTGGGAAGGAAGCAGACACCTCTCCTCACCTGGACTGCCTTTAGCTCGGGTGAAACGAGGGTGACCAGGGAAGGGCGGCACCGGACAGGTCCGGGAGGCCCAGGGTCACGGCACCAAAGAAGAAAGGGGAAAGGGGCCCCAGCGACTCCTCTGATGTCCAGGACGACTTGCAGGACTTAAAGAGACAAGAGATCTGGGTAGGCTTCAGGACATCTCGGGATGGGAGCCTCGGGGAGACGTTTCCAGCTCGAACAGTCCGCGGCTGCCCGGAGGGGACGACCTTCGCCCGCCCGAGGGCAGGGCTGCCGGGACCCCCAGCTCCCGTCCGGCCTTGGGACTTTGGGGGGCGCCGCGCGCGCTGCCCAGGGCCGCGGCAGGGCCGGGGGCAGGGGGAGGGGCCACGGGAGAGAAGGGGCGGGGCCGTTGCTAGGGGCGGGGCGCGTGAGCCCCGCCGCCCGCGACGGGGACAAGCGCCTCGCTCTCCGGCTCGTCTCCCGCGCCGCCTGTTGCTCGCTCCTCCCGGCCGCCGCTTCCCGCCCGGTGCCCGGGGATAGGCGACGCGAGGAGGCGCCAGCGCCCGGGCGGCCTCCCGTCTCCCTCCCGCCCCCGCCCGCAGGTGGACCCGAGCGTCCCCCGGAGCGCGGGCGCCCGCGCGCCTCCCATCACCGCGGCCCCGCGCCGCGCGCCCAGCCCCGGCGGCGATGAACTTGACCTTCCTGAACCACAGCGGCCTGGCGGCGGCGGGCGGCGGCAGCCACGGGCTGGCCACGTGGCCCGGCTGCTGCCCCGGGCCGGGGGGCGCGCCCCTGGCCGCCGGCGACGGGGTCCCCGGCGGGCTGGGGCCCGACGAGCGCAGCCTGTGGCTGTCGCGCGTGGCGCAGATCGCTGTGCTCTGCGTGCTGTCGCTCACCGTGCTCTTCGGCGTGTTCTTCCTGGGCTGCAACCTCCTCATCAAGTCCGAGAGCATGATCAACTTTCTGGTGCAGGAGCGCCGGCCCTCCCGGGACGCGGGCGCCGCCATCCTCGGGCTGTACTGAGCGCCGCCGCCCCGGCCGCCCTCGCCTCGCCTCGCCTCGCCGGCGACTCTGCAAGGACACGGGAGGGAGATGAGGACCCCTGGGCCCTCCCCGGGCTCCGCGCTGGGGACAGCGACGCGCCGCGGGCGGGCGCCGGGTGCGGGACGCCGCGGGACTCCAGGCGGCCGCGCCGCAAGGGACTTGCACACCCGGCTCGGTCCTCTGTGCGCTTCCGCGTTGGGGAGTGCGGGGTGCGGGGGTCTGGGTGGGGAGGTGGGCGAGGATGCGGGTCTTACTCGTTTTTTAAAAAACAAGTGCTGGGCGATATGGGAGAGGTCGTGAGATGCAGCTTGGCGCTGCGGTCACGCGCGTGGGAGGTTGGTGTGATGTGGGGCGGGAAGGCGTTGTTGACCAGTCGGAGTAGCCGAGCTTTTTGGCCCGATTTTGCGTTTGAAAAGGAATCTTGTAATAAAACTGCAGCCGTCGGGATTCTGGCTCCTTCCCATCCAGCCTCTCTGCGGGGTGCGTATTGGAGGGTGTGTTGGCGGGGGAGCAGGGAGGGTGGGCGGTGTGTACCCCAGAGGCAAGCACTTTAAGCCTGTCACCAGACGCCTGGCCGCGGGACTGAGGGCCATCGGGGCAGGTTGGAGGCTCCTGAAACCCCACTCTGAAGAGGAGAAAAGGAACTTGCGCCAGCAGCCAGCCGCAAGTCCTGCAGGATGGCCGGCCAGCTGGTGAGATTAATAAAATCCAGGCAATTTTAACCTATTCGTTGAGATACAACAACAACAATAACACACAAAAAACATTAACTTAAGTCCAAAAAGGGAAAACAGCAAAATTAATAATTTGGGGAGAGCTAGATCTAGTTAAAACTTAAATTATAGAGCCCAAAGCCCCATCTCAGGGCTTGTTTTGACCCCACCCTCCTAGAAGGAAGGTAAGTAGATTCTAAAGTGCCCTTGCCTAAGGGGAGGGATTAGGTAAGCTTGGGAGAGGACTTTGTGGTGCCAGGATCCAGTACCTTTAAAATGGAGATCATAGCCCTCATAGTGCTGCCTGTGTTCAGGATTGCCAACCTCCCATTGTAAGATATCCCCTGCTGCTCAGAATCCTGGCTTCTCTTGGAGGTGCCAATTTCCTTAAAGCAGTGTTGAGTAGTAAAAACCTTGGTGCTTACTGGCCGAGGGGGAGTGGCTGGCTCTGCTGTCTGCAAGTGTCTGGCCAGGGGGAGAGCTGAAACTGGGGTGTGGAGGCGGGAGGAGAGAAAACTGGGCTTTGTAGTCTGCCTACAAATATCCTCTTGGCTCTAGTGCCAATCCCATTCTGGCACCTGCGTGCCTGGAAGATTTTGAGGGGAGAGCTCTAATGGATTTTTTCCTCTCCTCTCTTTTGAGAGTGATGGTTAACGAGAAGGAAGATGGCTGAGCCTCACTTGGTTTGGGGAAGAGAAGCGAAGGGAATAGCATCTCATGTCTTCAGCAATAGTTACATATGAGGAAAGAGAAGAGTATCTCAACAAAAACATAAATGGTCACTGACTATGAAGGATCTAGAATCTTCCTGGCTTTTGAGCCTACCTGTGTAGTTAGAATCTCACCCCAGTCTCAGACGCAGGAGAGTTCCATCAGTTAGATCAGACTAGAGGGCCAGAGACTACTTAAAAAGTGTCTGTGGAGCAAAACTCCCACTGTGAAGAAGGTTCTATTGATGGTTTGATGTGACTTGCACGTGGCTCAGACTGATCTGGGGAGAGAGGTCTTTAATGATTTGGGCAACCTGGGTGTCTGGCTTCTAGTAGTACAGGTATCTGGAGTCTGGGCTGATCCAGTGGCCTGGAGAATCCAGCTCAGACAGTTGCAGGTGTTCATGTAAAACCCCAAATCCCTGGAAAATGGAAGTTTCAGAAGGAGCAGGGACTTAGACCCTTTTCTGGCTAACAAGGTTGGAGGAAACACTATGAGAACTTCTAATAAAATGGATCAGCTGCTAATTGTGACTGGAGCGAGAGGAGATTCAAGAGTTTGGTTTCCTGAATTTGTTGAAAAAGGAAAGCCTTAGTGGGAAGCTTTGCAGAATTTTCTCAGTGTAAAAAAGAAAAAGGAAATGAAGACAAGTCTGTATAGTAACATGCATGTTTGTGCCCTCCATCCCATGGCTAGTACACCCATGTGTACATGTACACACACCCTGGCACACTCAGGGGCACACAGGCATGAGTGTCTGACCATGCAGGCACACACAAAGATGGGCTCAAGTCTCAAAGAGGAAGACAGCCAGTGTGAATGGGGTCCCCAGAAGGGGTGGAGGGAAAGATCACACATGTAGCCTATCTCAGTTCTCCCCAAGCCCTGATGGCCTACAGTATGTTTACTGAGCTGTCTTATATAAACCGTGGGGGTGGGGTGGGAACACTGAGTTACAGGAGTTACATAAGAACTGATGAGCCATAGTGCTCCCGGGGAGGCCAGACTGGATCAGAATCTTGAACCTGAGGCCTAGGGAGGAGGAAGGAGTGGGGGCTTAGTTCTCCAAAGCACCCCACCTCCCAGCTTGGGCTGGGAGAGCTCTTCCAACAAGGCCTGCTCAGGATGCAAAGGCCAAGTCTCTGAAGGTACTGCATTCAGAAGAGAAGTCTTGGACCCTGGTCTTTAAAATCCTAGCTGCTCTGCTTTCTAGTTCTATGACCTTGAGGGAAGTAATTCAACCTCTCTGTGCCTCTGTTTCCTCATCTACAAAATGAAAGCAATAAAACCCATAGTTCTCATGAGATGATATGTGTATAGTTGCCAACACAGTGCCTGGCATATAATAGACACTCAATAAAGATAATTATTATGATTATTGTTATTTTTGTTTATTGTATGAATACTTTCTCAGCAAAATACATTTTTCTCTGAAATGGAATTCTTGGACAGAAAACTAGTAATTCATATTTGCAAAGCATTTTGTAGTTTTCAAAGCACTTTTATAAGCAGAACAAAAATAATGTAGTGCATCACTAATGTGCCAAGTGCTGAGCTCCCACCCCTGGGAGGGAGGTTTCATTACTACTCCCATTTTATGGATGAGGAAACTGAGGGGCAAAGAGGTTGCACAGTTAGAATGAGGCAGAGCTAGGAATCAACCCTGCCTGTATGACTCGTCTTCACTCTAAATGATCTTGTTTGCTCTCCACAACAGCTATGTGGGGAAGAGCAGAAATTCTCCCATTTGCATGTTTATAGCAGAGGAAACTAACGTTCAGTTTAATGGACTTGTCCAAGTGCATTCATTTCACCTGTATCTATTGCAAATCTGGGGTGAACAAGCGGATGGCAGAGCTAGAGTCCTACCAGGCCTGCGACCCCTGAAGCCCCATGTGCTTCCATTGCACCTTGGGGCCACTTGCCCTGGGGTGGGGAGAGTTGGTTCCATGGGTCTCAAGGAGTAGGTTGAAACCTTCACTTACCTTCTTCTGGATCAGGGAAGGAATTTCTGGGGTCAGATGTTTACATTAGCAATATGTGCCCTGAAATGGGGGAGAGTAAGGAGGGCTTACACCGAAATATTCACTTACTTTCCCACTTGTTTGAATGCACGTGCACGCACACACACACACACACACACACACACACACACACACACACATTTTATACAAAGGACTTGAGTGGGATTTCTGAGTAGCATCTCTTAAGTGCAGCTCATAATCCTCTTAACAATCAAAATCACTCCAGGTATGTGAGATGTCCAGGCAGGGCTTTAGAATGAGTCCCATGTCTGTTGGGATGCTGGAGGGGAGGAAGATGGTGCTGAGAGACAGGATTGGGTTATTTTTTCCTAATGATTTCATAACAGGGTGGGATGTTTAGATATGTCCACAGTGGCAGCATGCATCATCCCATATTCCTGTTTTGTTCAAGAATGATGAGGAGAAGCTTGGATTTGGAGTGGAGGAAGATGGGGGGAGGTCTTTGGAGGTCTCCTTCCCCTTAGTTCCTTATTCATAGGTATTTGCCAAGCACCTGACTTATGCACGGTGCTCTGTGGGGCTTTGTGAGGACTGGAGAGGAACGGCAGAGAGAAACATAGAAGAGTCCACACTGGGCCATGCCACATACCCCGAGCTAAAGAATGCCTCTGATGCCCAAGACAGGCCTCTACCTGTGGCTTTGTTTCTGTAAGGCCACAACAATATCCATATTCCCAGCCACCCAGCAGAAACCATGTCCAAGTCTCCCTTCCTGTCTACCGTCCTGGTTTAAGCCCTGTGATTATTGCCTGGGCTGTGCTAGAGCCCCCTAATGGCTTCTGGGCCAACCCTCTTCTCCCTTCCCTGATCCCCACTTTACTGCCACTAAAGTGATCTGTCTAAAACTGAGATGGCATCATGTCACTCCCCTCCTCGGTAACCTGTAATGAGGAGCATTACCTGCAGAACGGTCCAAACATTTGAGCTGGTGTTCAAGACCTTCTAGGGGCTGTCTGAAACCACTAAACTACCCCACTTTCCAGCATTTATCTCTATGCTCCTGTGATCCAGCCCCTAAGCCTTACCCTGAAAATGATGCAGCGTTCACACTCCATGCACAAACTGAGTTATAATGACTTATCTCACATATCCCAACACAATCTTTTTACATCTACATAACAACAGTTGATGTTTATTGAACCTTTCTATGTGTGAGGCTCTTTTCATGTATTAACTGTTAACAGGTGGCTTCTACTATCATCCTCATTTTATATTTGAGGAAACTGAGGCCCAGTAAGATTGAGAGATGTGTCTGAGGTTAACTGTCAATAAGTGGAGTTGGCATCCAAACCCAGTGAGACTGGTTTCTGAGCTCATAGTCTTAACACCAGGCTACACGGTCTTGATGCACAGCATATGTCTTGCTCTGCATTGTGTTATGATTACTGGTGTCCATGTCTGTCTCCTTCAATATATTACCCCTGGGGACCAGAAGTGTCTTCTCTGTGTGTATATTTTTGACAGCACCCAGCATGATGCTTTCCTCAACTTAAGAACACCACAAACCTTTGTGGAATTGAAGACAAAGCCCCTGCTTTCAAGGGATGTCATGAATCACAGGGATCAAAGACATGTAATCTAATAAACGAAAAACAAGGAGGGTGAGCATTCTCTCCAGTCAAATGCAAATAAAATTCCATGAGAATAATTTTCCTTTTAGGTGCTAATTAGCATACTTGCCTTTTAGAGAAGATCTTCCACATGTCAGGAATGGTGTGAAACACTTTTTATATTTTATCTCGTTATCCTTTCTGATATTTTTCAGAATCTGTATCTAATAACTCCTGCAAGGCAGATACTGTCCCCTCAGCTTGGGAAAACAAGACTCAAATTGCAAAAGCCACAGCTAATAACCGATGGAACCAGAGTTCAAATTCAAGTCTGTCTGAGTTCAGAAGGTATTTGGAAGGTGAATAGCTGGTACATTTCATACTTTTAATTGAAATTTTCAAATAAAACTATGCCTTGATTTTTGTTTCACTGTTTGAAATGGTGAGGAATATTTTTGTGAGCACTTCTCACTTTTCTTTGCTGCAGAATGTAATGGAGATGCCTCAGTCATGAAATAGTATGATTACAAATGATGAAGATGATGATGGTGAAAGAAATGACCCACCACCATCATTAGACAGACTATAAGTTGACAAATAAGTTATTATAAACACTAAAAGTAGAAAGAGGCAAGGGTTGGGTCAAAATGGTGGCAAGGTTTTAGGGAGAATACAGGAGAAATTATTCATGACCATTGTGAACTCAAGGCACACTAAGCTGTAAAGATTAGGAGAGGTTTGTAATGGCAGCGAGATGGCAGAGCTGCTCCCAAAGATTGGTTTGGGTCCTTAATGCCACTGCCACAGCCCCTGTTTGCCCTGGAACCTGCCCTGTTGTGCTCCTGACTGTGAGCTTGGCTAATAAGATACTCCACTTCTAAAAATGTGATTTTATATCAATTTTTCTACAATGTACCTATGGGGAGTCACATTTGTACTTACCAGAAGGGTGGAATACTCCAATGAATTGCCTGGCATGAGGTTGCCATAGTAACTAAACTGTTCCTAAAAGGCCATATCACCTTGGAAAAGTAGGAAGCTCCTGTTAAGGACTTGCAGTTAGAGGCTAAGTCACAGACCTTCCCATCAGGGCTGGATGCTCTTTCAGCTTCTTTTTACTTCTTTTTCTTTTTTTTCTTTTTTCTTTTCTTTTCTTTTCTTTTCTTTTTTTTTTGCCATCCCCAAATGCAAGAAATGTATATTTTTTGAGATCTTTATTCAGTCTCTGGCTGCGCCACCGAGAAGTCATGAGAACCAGGTATCTATCTAAAGGCCCTGAGAAGGTAGAGGAAATGAGCTACCACTCTTTACTGACTTGCCATGTGACATTGGACAGGTCATTTCTCTCTGTTCCTGGGTCCCCTCCTGTGCAAAGTGAAGGGGCTGGACTAGATGGTCTCTAAGATCATTCCAGTAGTTTCCTCTCCCAAGGCTTTGTCTTGCTGGGCAACCAGCCTCCCAAGTAATGGGCCCGCTGAGCTGTCCGTGGTGCTGAACACCAGCTTTGGCACTCTTGGGCCATGCCCTGTTCTCAATTGCTCCTGGCTGTTCTCAGCACTCCCGGAGACTGCTCGACTTGTCACCTCCATCGAGTCTAGGGACCTTTTTGCAGCTAGAGAAGAGACTTCAGAGAGCCTTGAAATTTAGAGAACACTGGAAGAGAAATCTGAAGACATGGCCCTAGTCTGCCTCTGACACTTGTTCTCATTGGGTTTTTGGTGAAAACACATCTCCTCTGTGGATGTTTGCTTTCTCATCGACAAAACTGAGGTAGGAACTAAGATGATCCCTAACACATGAGAAGGGTCTTGGAAGCTTGCCTGAGCTATGGGGGAGAGGAGAGCCCATAAAGATTCAGCCATTCCCAACCTGTCCCAAAGCTCAGGCTTCACTAGTGGTGACAAATGGTGAGGAACAAAGCACACCCCCTTGTGAGAAACATGTGTTCTTTTGTCTGGAAAAAAGACAGGCAGTGAGCAGATGTAGTATTTACATTTTCTCAAATGACAACTGAACACTGAGGATGATTAGTGCTTGTTTTGAATTGTGTCAAACTATAATAAAATCCTCAACTTATATCATCTGCCTACTTATCTGTTCACCTTCCCAGAATCATCTTCACTTCTCAGTAGCATAGGATGAAAAAGACAAAGAAGAGAAAGCTCAAAAGCAGCTCATACCAGAAGGGACACAGATATAGTGATTTGCTCTGCAATATCTCATGTTTTCTCTCTTCAGTTCCACCACTTGGCCACATAATATGATGGCTGGGAGTGCAGAGTCTATGATGAAGGGTTCTTGATTTAAGCCCTACTTCTGCTCCTTACTAGCTGTAAGATATTCTTTCCAAGTCTTGGTTTCTTCATTTGTAAAATGGGGGTTAATGACACATATCTCTAAGTATTGTTGAAAGGATTAAACATCATGATTTATCAAAATGATTAGCAAGCGCATTGTCTGAAACACATTTAAAGTTATCTACAGCTGTATAACAAACTACCCACACAACTTTATAATCTAAATAACCATTTTATTGTCTCTCATGATTCTGTGGGTTGACTGGGCAGCTATCAATCAACTAGTCAGTTCTTCTGCTGTATGTAATGTCAGCAGGAACTGCAGCCATCTAGGGGTTGACTGACTAGTGTCCAAGCCTGGCATTTGGCAGAGAAAGCTGGAAGGCTGGACTCAGCTGGGATGGCTGGGCCTCTCTCTTCTCCTGACAGTCTCATGTCACTCCTCCACATGGCTTCTCCACATACTCTCTATAGCAGGATAACTGTACTTATTACATGGCAGGTTTCCTCCCCAAAGTGCAAAAGCAGACATTTCCAGGCCTTTCTAAAGCTTAAGCTCAGAATTGGCATCGTTTTCTCCTTTGCCATGCTCTATTTATTAAAATGAGTTTCAGGGCCTGTCCAGATTCATTGTGGGAGAAGAAACTAAAAGGGCATGAATACTGGGAGGCATGGTTCACTGGGGATTGTCTTCGGAAACCAATTACTACATTGATAAATATTATTGGAATTCCAAGTATGTTCCACTCCCTTGATCCACATTTAGAAATGCCATCTTTTGTTAGGTTTGCACAGTTTTTGAACAAGTATTTGTTGACTCTCTAGAGTAATTTAGAGTCATGTGGTCACCACTCTAAATGTAGTCCCCTAGGATGGGTGTCATGTTTCTGTTTTCTTCCATATCACCTATCAGGCCTAGGACAGGGCTTTGTATACAGTAGGTATAAAATAAATCCTGCACGTTTTTTGGGTATTAATATTTCTATTCCAGCTTTATTTTGGTTAATATTTTCTTTACCTTTCCTTCAACCTTTTCCTTGCAAGTTTTCAGTGTCATTAAAGTTGAGGTACATAAAATGTGGCTGGATTTTTAAAATATAATCTTTTACTGGCACATTTTGCCTGTTTTCATTAATTGTGATCAGTAATATATTTGGACTTATTTCTACTGTCGTATTTAGTGTTTTGTTTTTACCATTCTTTTTATTTGCTCCTTTTTTTCTTCTTTCAGGCCTTCTACTGCTTTAGAGGATAGGCATTTGATTTCTGCTCTTCCAGCAGTTATTCTTCAATTTTTAACAGCATTCTTGATGAAACAGTCTGAAATTAATAAATATCTATATCTTTATACTACAGAAAACAAGGACTTTAAAACTCTGATTATCTCTTCTACCTACCAAGTTATTTTTATTTTTGGTCTAGCAGTTTATTCCTACCCAAAGTAGTCATTATAAATATGTATTTTTTAATTTTGATTTTTAAATTGACATGTAGTAAAAGTCACTCTTTTGGTGCACAGTACTATGAATTTTGACAAATACTTAGAGTATATAATTATTGTCACAAATAACACACAAAACAGTTCTAACAAACAAACTTCCTCATGCTGCCACTCTTTAGTCAAACTCTCCTTCCTTCCCTTAACCCCTGATGACCACTTGTTTTTCCTCTGTCCCTGTGGTTTTTCTTTTCCAGAATGTCAAATAAATGAAATCATATGATATGTTGCCTTTTCAGTCTGGCTTTTTAACTTAGTTTAATGCACCCATATTGCTGCATGTATAAATAGTTCATTCCTCTTTATTGCTGAGTAGTATCCTGTTGTATGAATATATCACAGGTTTTTAAAAATTAAATGTTTATTTTTATCTATCTCCAGTTGAAGGACATTGGAATTATATCAGTGTTTGGTGGTTATGAATAATGCCAACATAAACATTCACATACAGTTTTTGTGTGTATGTGTGAACACATTTTCATTTCTCTTGGAACTACATACCCAGGAATGGAACTACTGGGTCATAAAGAAAATGCAGACTGAACTCTACAAACAACTGTCAAACTGAAACTGAAGAAACGAATAAATGGAAGCATATACTGTATTCATGGATAGGAAGAATCAACATCATTAAAATGGCCATACTACCCAAAACAATCTATAGATTCAATGCAATCCCTATCAAAATACCAATGACATTTTTCAGAGATCTAGAACGAATAATCCAAAAATTTATATGGAACAATAAAAGATTCTGAATAGCCATGGTAATCTTGAGAAAGAAAAACAAAGTTGGAGCTATCACACTACCTGATATCAAACTATACTACAAGACTACAGTAATCAAAATGGCATGGTACTGGCATAAAAACAGATACATTGATCAATGAGACAGAATAGAGTACCCAGAAATAAATCCACATCTCTATGCTCATTTAACATACGATAAAGGAGGCAAGCAAAAATATACCATGGGTAAAGGCAGTCTCTTCAATAAATAGTGTTGGGAAAACTGGACAGTTACATGCAAAAAAAAAAAAAATGAAACTGGACCACCTTCTTACACCATATACAAGACTAGACTCAAAATGGATTAAAGACTTAACTGTAAGACCCTAAACCATAAAATTTCTAGAAGAAAACAGAGGCAGTAAACTCTCTGATATTGCTACCAGTACTTTCTTTTTGGATATAGCTCCTCAGGCAAGGGAAACAAAAGAAAAAATAAACAAACAAAACTACATCAAACTAAAAAGGTTTTGCACAGCAAAGAAAACCATCAACAAAATGAAAAGACAATCTACTGCATGGGAGAAGACATTTGCCTCTGAACATCTGATAAGGAGTTAATATCCAAAATATATAAAGAACTCATATAACTCAACAACAAAAACCAAACAATCCAATTAAAAAAAGGGCAGAAGACCTGAATAAATATTTCTCCAAAGAGGAAATACAGATGGCCAATAGACATAGGAAAAGATGCTCAAGATCACTAATCATCAGAGAAATGTAAATTAAAAACACAATGAGCTATCACCTCACACCTATCAGAATGGCTATCATCGAAAATCAAAAAGCAACAAGTGCTGGCGAGGATGCAGAGAAAAGGGAACCCTCGTACACTGTTGGTGGGAGGGCGAGTTGGTACAGCCACTATGGAAAACAGTCTGGAGGTTCCTCAAAAAATTAAAAATGGATATATCATTTGATCCAGCAATGGCACTTCTGGGTATTTATCCAAAGAAAACCAAAACACTAAATCATGAAGATGTGTGTGCATTTTACATTCCCCTCAGCAATGTATCAGTCAGTGTTCTATGCTCCATATCTTCACTGGCACTTGTCCATGGTAGCACTGTTCACAATAACCAAGATATGGAAGCAACCTAAATGCCCAACAACAGACGGTTGGATAAAGAAGTTATAGTTCATATATACAATGGAATATTACTCAGCCATAAAAATGAAATCTTACAATTTGTAACGACATGGATGGACCTAGAAGTTATAATCCTGAGTGAAATAAGTCAACAGAGAAAGATAAATAATTTCACTTATATGCAGAATCTAAGGAACAAAAAGAACACACTAATCAAAAACAGACTCACAAATACAGAGGACAATCTGGTGACTGCCAGAAGGAAGAGAGGTTGAGGGGCTGGAAGAAAGGGGTGAAGGGTTAAAGAAGTACAAATTAGCAGTTAAGAAATAGTCAGAGGGATGGGGCACATGGCATAGGGGATGTAGTCAGTGGTAATGTAATGGCTATGTGTAGAGCCAGATGAGTGATAGAGTAATTGGGAAGATCATTTCATAAACTGTGTAAATGTTTAACCAATGTACTGTATACTTGAAACTAGTAATAAATTTTTAAAAAAGAAACTGCTAAACTATTTTCCACAGTGGCTGTTACATTTTACATTCCCATCAGCAATGTATCAGTCAGTGTTCTATGCTCCATATCTTCACCAGCACTTGTTATTGTCAGTATTTTACTATTTTGTTTGAATATGTGCCTTTCTAGTGTGTGTTTTGTTGTATCTCATTGTGGGTTAAATGTGTATTTTCAAATGAACGATGATGCTGAGCCTATTTTCACGTGCTTATTTTCCATCTATGTATCTTTTTGGTGATGTGTCTTTTGCTCATTTTCTAATTTGAGTTGTTTTCTTATTGTTGGGCTTTGAGAGTTCCTTGCGTGTTTTGGGTGTAAGTCCTTTGGCAGATATGTCATTTGAGAATATTTTCTCCCAATCTGTAGCTTGTTTTTTCATTCTCTCAACAGTGTCTCTCACAGTGTTCCACACCTCCCCCTTCCACTGCCTTTTCCCCCTGTGACTCTGTCCCCAAGACTGAGCTAGCGCCTGCAGTAGGTGCACCACAAATGCCTGTTGAGTTAGCGAAGTAATGAGCGAAAGGGGGAGCCTTCTAGTCACTGAGGAGGTGACTCACTCTGGTCTGCATATTGCATCCCTCAGGACTATTGCCTCCTTACTCTGGTTCCCTGTTCTCTAGTGGCCTTCTCATCTCCATTTTGCCTTCTCTTGTCTCCAGACTCCAAGAAAAGAGTCTCCAGAATAGAGAGCATTCGTAGTTCAGTGACTGAAAAGGCAGCCTCCTTCCCTTCCACATTCTAGTTGTCTATTGTTGAGTTTGGTCAGTCCTGAGAGACTGGCCACTTTAGAGTGTCCTGGACTAGCTGGGATTCTGTACCTGACTGAAGCTTGGACCATGGTGGTCACTCAGAAGTTTACCCAGTGAGGTCCTGCCTGAGGGTCCAGCAAACCTTCTTCAGATGGCCTTTCTCTAGCATCTCTTTACTGCTCAATCCAGAAGAAGGAGGGAAGTCAGCTTCAGGAGAGGGAGAATGGCTCCTGAGGACCTCCAGGGATGGGAAGACTTTCCAGGTTAGGGAGTCAAAAAGGGAAGGGAAAAGTTTGGGGTGGAGAGTGGGATGGGAAAGGAGAACAGCTGGAATAGGAAAAGTGGGGAAAGTATTCAAGAAATGCTCTAATTTAATCTTTTTTTCCCATCATAATTCAGTGTAAGGAGATTGCTATACATGGGGGGCGGGGGGTAGGAAAGTTTTACTTCCAAATGCTGGTGAGAACCAGCAGAGCTTCTTTCTTTGTTTTGGCGACTAAGTCAAATTGCCTCTTTTCTTAGTTCCCAAAAGAAAAGTGAAAAATATCTCCTTTCTCCAGAGTGTTTAATGCAGTCTGAGCTACAGGATCTGAAAAAGTCAATGGCTCCTGATCACTACCAAAGAGAAAAAACCTTAGAAGTGGAAGTGGGGGTGAGGGTGGATTTAGGTTTTTCCGAAGAGAAAGCAGAATACTTTTCATTTTGAGCCAAACTTTTCCTCTAAAAAATTAAAAATTGTAGGTCACACACTTTGCTGCTTCATTCTGTCAGTCAGTCTGTCCATTTATCTGCTGGTAGAAAGCAAGTGATGCTTCTGCTTCTAAGCCACCTACTACCCCCACCTTTCCACTGTCTCCTTGGTACCTCACATTCTAAGTCCCCCTTGCATTCCTGAGACTGATTCCCTTGTCCAAGGAAACTGAAGAGTCTTTGGCACAGCTAATTCTTCAGGGTGCCCTGCATGGCCACACAGAGACTGCTTGTCTCCACATTGGATTTTACATTGGTAAAAGCATTTCCTACCTCATGCTACTCATTCAGCCTTACAACAGTTCGAGGTAGTTTGCACATTTCACTGCTGGGGAAACTGAGGGATCATATGGCAAATCTGGGCAGAGTGGGCTATAGTTTGATTTTACCAATCCATGTCATATGTGAGATTTTTATGGATTGGACTCAGTTTTCAGACAGATTCAAACTCTCCAGAGCCTCTGACTTCTCAGGAAGTGGGGACCATCCCTTGTCCCCATCCACAAACCTCTGGAGGCAGGGAGAACTCTTGTCCACCAGAGGTGGGTGGTGGAAGGGGTGATGTCCTGGTGGCTCAGCACTCACCCCTGAGCCAGCACATCTTCCTGGAGTGTTCTGCAGCCAGGCATTGGAGTAGCTCATCTTTGAGGCTCCTTCCAGCTCTGCTTCCAATGGCTCTAAGCTTCGGCAGGCTCTGAAATGCCTTGGTTCCTGTTGTCAGCACTTTCTTTAGTTTAAGAATCAAAGGAAGCCATCCTCTGAGTCCTCACACATGTCTTCCACCCCCAGTCTTCTTTGCTAGCTCCTGCTGTTGTAACTGTCTGGAGTTTTAGGTAATCGTTGCCATGGAGACCATCTTGAGTTATTGTGCAAATGCATCCCATCTTTCTCCTTATTTGGTGTGTGATATGGATGCCTATAAAATGGTGAGGTTAAAGTCTCTTCACCCCTCTCTCTTGTCCTCCAAGTTGTTTTACCTGGGCCAAAGCTTCTTGGCAGCCTGCTCCCCATTCTTGTCTCCTCTGAGGCTCCTGGCCAGTCACTGCCAATGGAAAGAAAGTTCTGGACATCTGAGGACAAGCTGATATGCTTCCCATGGGTTGAATGGGGTGGCCCAGATCCAATGACATTTGACAGAAACTGGTCCCTAAAGCAGCAGCCCAGACTCCTGGACAGCAGCCCTTTGATGGGGGAACTGAGCCACAGCTCCCAGTACTATCCTCCTCGAGACAAAGCCTGAAAGTTGAGGAGTTGTTCCCTCAGATCCCCAACTCGACCCCACTTCCATAACCATTGCTGTGCACGCTGATCCCCACTGAAGAATCCTGGCTTAGTGCCTCATCTCCATTTGCCGAGTGCTCATCCTCCCACATGCCGATGACTGGATCATTAGCACTATTTTTATCATGTCTCTCTCCTCTCCAAAACCCGGCCTCATCTCCATTGCTTTTTCTACCAAATACAGACTCAACTTGCTTTAAATGGCTTCCATCAGTTCCCTTCTCTCCCACCAAACCAACCAGCCTTCATGTCCTCTCTGCCTCACCCCTCCTCACCTGCGCTCTCTGCTCTCTGTAGTTCCAAGTCAGCTACCACCTCACTCACGCTGCCTTTACTCAGGCTATCTGTCCTTCCTGAATGGCTTTCTCTAACTCTTTTGGGAATCCATCACCTTCTTCAAGACCTTACGTTGTCATCCTTCCTCAACAACTATTTATTGTGCGGCTGTTGGTTAAAAGACATTTGTTTTAGGATGGGGGCGGGAGAATGCAAAGAGAGTAGCATGTTGAATTGAGGAGGATGGTGGTATCTTGTCCTGGCAGCACTGCCGACTACACAGGCTACTCCAGGGCTGCCTTCCAACAGGAGCCACAAGACAGTAAACACGTAGCCACCCCCTCGGTGTCTACTTAGATTTGACAAGCTTCCCAATAAAGGATTCATTATTACACAACAGTCAAGAAACAAGGGAAATACGAAAGCTTGTAAAGCAGAATTCTGGCTTCGTGTGGGGATAAAATCGCTGTTTCTATTGCTACACTGGAGGAAACAGGATCTGCATTAGAATATTGCAAGAGTTGTTGAATAACAGATTCTGATTCTTATGGACTGTTAATCAGTTCTTCCCTGAAGTTTAAGAGGGACCCTCCTGCTAACTATTCACTCCTCCCCTCTTGTGGAGGATTTCCTTTGGGGCTCTTTCATTGAAAGAGAAGGAAACCCAGTGTAAACCGGCTCAAGGAGGAAAGGGATTTATTGGCTCCCCAAACTGGGAAGTTCTGAGGTATGGGCATGGTTCGATCCAGGGGTGTAACTGATGCCATCATACCTCTCTTTCTCCCCCTCTCTCCTTCCCCTCCCCTCCCCCTCTCCCTCTCCAGGGCTCTGCTCTTGGGCAGCCTCTCCCCACAGTTCGAATAAAAGCCTCCAGGTTCAGATGTCTTCATCTCACAAAGACAGTGATTAGTTAGGATTAGTGCTAAGGGGGCCATGCAAGCTGTCTGTTCCTTTTGAAACCCTTTCCCAGAAGTTCCTCCCGGAAACTTCTTCCCACATCTTACTGACCAGAACCGAGTGACGTGACCACCCCTACTTGAAAAAAAAAAAATCTGGAGAGGCAGGTATTTTTAACTGGGCTTCCTGCTAGACCAACAAAATTAGGGTTTTGTTAGTGAGAGTCAAGGAAAAAACACGCATTGGTCAGGGAAACAGCAATATCTACCTATAGGAATGGCAGGGGATTCTGAATGGCTCCGCATGGTCAGGTGGTCAAAGTGGAACCAACCACTATGGCCCACTGAATGGCCTCCTACTGGCCAGGCCTGCTTCAGGTGCTTCCCCCTGCTGGAGGAGGCAGCCCTGGCTGAATCGAATCCCATGAAACAGGTTTTCCACAGGAAGGAAGGACAGATTGCGTTACCAGAAGGGGGTATGGGCTTGCAGTTGAGAATGGATGCTGGACAGATAAATCACATATACCCATTACAATAATTTTTCAGTATAGAAAGAAAATACAAAAAATATCTTCAGAAAAAAAAAACAGCGTCAGGAATCTCCCCCTCTTCTTGATGCAATATATACAAAGTTATGCTGCAGGAACCAAATATAGCCACGCTGAGTGGATGCAGAAAAACAAATGGCTTAAAGGGAAGACTTCCTGGTGGGAGTGAACTTGGAGCTGGGCTGTGAAAGAGGTGATGGCTAGAGAGGAGGAGCATGGAGCAAAAGCCCAGAAGGAAAAGCACCTCGCAGAGGCCAGGAGCAGAGCTGCCTGGCAGGGTGAGGAATGGTGGGGGGACAGCCAGCCCTGAGTGTTCTCCTGCCCTGCTGCTATGGAGACTGGGCCCCAAAAAACTAGAGGCTTCTCTTTCCCCCTGGGTTAGCAGCTGGCTCTGGAGCAGGCTTGATGAGCATTACCCTGGCTTGGGAAGTTGGGCAGGGGAGATGGGAAGATCTCCAGTGCAAAGCTTCCACAGGAGAGATGGGAGGTGGCTCCAACATGGGAGTAAAAGGGAGTCACTGGGAGCAAGTTCCTAACCCAATTAAGATGTGATTATATGGTCATTTTCAAGGGCTATGCCAGTTACCAGGCACCTTCCAGGAGGCTTTAGCTGGCAGCTCAACAATTTACTATTAAACCTGGGCTCTGAGTCCGTGGGCTGGTATGGCAGCTGGGCAAGGAGCCCAGGATCAGACAGCTGGGGTGGGAATCTTTAAGGATAAAAATGATGGGTAAGGAGCTTGCTGTTGCCATGGAAACTAACTTTGGTTGGATAAGATATGGTCCAATTAGTACCCTGTGGGGAGAATGCCACCCACCACCAGGCTTCACAGTGGATGGCTGGCGGGCACCTCTGGAACCAACCCTTCCAGCTGTGCTCATGGGCTCTGTCTGCTTCCTCTTACGGACATCACCAGTTGGCAATGTGCATGCCAGTTCATGTCAATATCTGAGGGGACTGGAGAGATGCCCCCAACCAGAAAACCTTTGTAATGCCTCCTGCCACCCTGAATTAGCTGTTTGTGGCAGGAATATGGTACAATGCCAGGGCATGGGACTGTAGCTGGGGCAAGGGCCATGGACTAGGGCTAGACAAGCTGGCAGGGAAAATGCCCACAGGCAGCGTGGTGAAATGGCAGGCGCACTGGATTGGGAGTAGGCGACCTCCACTCCACTTCCAGATCTGTTATTACCAATTGGCTGAGTGAATCTTGACAAGTCACTTTCCCCCACGTCAGGCTTGGTTGTCCCTAAGACCCTTTCAAGCTCCGCTTTTCCTATGTTCTGGGATTTAGAATCTGACAGTTTTGATCTCATCAGCCCCACATCTCAGCCCACTGCACTCTCCTGCCATGGCACACAGTGACCCCTTTGAGACCAGTCCAGGCTCTTAGGATGCTGTGCAGGATTTAAGGCAAGATGCCTGAGCAGCCCCCATCCTGCCCCTGAGCTCAGGGGTGTCTGAACACACAGAAGGATGTTTATGAAGCTCAGGGCTTCCCTGGCATGATCCAGGAGACGCTTAACATTAAAGCTGCCTGTTGCAATTACTCTTCCATTTTCAATGGATGCTATTTTAATTGGGCCTTTCCCTGAGAAAAGTATGAAGGAAAAAGCAATTTGCAGTGTGGGATTTTAGCTGTGGGATTGAGCACACATGGATTCATTTTTTTTCTCTTCTCCTCCTTTCTTTCCTCTCCTCTCCATCCCCTCCTACCTGGCCCTTTCAACTCCCCATCCCTGTCTCCTCAGCCAGGTCCCTCCTCTCATACATATGTAAGGCAGCAGAGTGTGGGTTCGGGTCCAGAAGGGAGGGAAGAGGACCCAAGAATCCTGCTGGAGAAGAGGGATAGGAAAGAGAAGTGATTCAGGTACTGCTACCAGCTCCTGTGGACTTTTTCAGACACTGAAAAATACTGGAAAGCTAGCAACTAAGAAAAAGGACTTCAAGTTCCTACAGTAAAAAAGCTACTTCTTGCCTGTCTTCAACCCACACCACCTCCAGGAAGCCCCACTGCACCATTCTGGGATATAATTTCCTCTCTTTGACACATACTGTTCACACCAACTTCAATCAGTATTAAGTGCCTACTGTCTACAGAGGGGCAGGGAATAGAGGAGGGGAGAGTAATGAGCCTGCTCTCAGACACCGCACATCTGCCCTAAAGCCTGAGCTCCAGGCACAGGGATCCCTTGGCCCCTCCCAGCACACACCCCTCTGCTCACACTATTTCCTCTGCTGAGACTGTCCTCCAGGGCTGCATCTGGTCAACTCTGGTTCAGCTGATTCAGCTCAAAAGCCTCCCCCAATGTCTCAGGTGAGTAGATGCTACCTGGTACCTATGGTGATGGAGTTCATGCATTTCGTTGTGAGCTAGATGTGTGCATGAGTCAAGGCAGTGTGGCCGACTGTGCTTTCAAAAGATGGCCATGCCCGTGGATCTATCCCACCCCTTAACACCGTGACCCACACTCCTGCTGGGGTGTGGAGGTGGCTCGTGACTGCCACAGCCCAAGGAATATGGCAGAACTGAGGCCATGTGACTTCTGAGGCTTGGTCGTAAAAAGAATACAGCCCCATCTGGCTTGCTCCCTTGGGCTGCGCACCCTGGAAACACAGCCACCATGCTGTGAGGAAGCCCTGGCCACATGGGGCCTTGTGCGGGTGTTTGAGTAGATGGCCCCGGCCCAGGAGCTCAGCCAACATCAGGCACCAGACATGTGAGTGAACCTTCAGATGATTCTTTCCCAGCGTTGGAATCTTCTAGCTGAGGCCCCAGACATCATGGAGCAGAGATGAGCCATGCCAGTCATGCCCTGTCCTATTCCAGATCTTCAGAAACCACGAGGGGGCCTTGTTGAATCAGGTTTATACTCCAAGGCCCAGCCCCATGACTGACATAGTGGGAGCTCAATTACTATTTATTGAATGAATGAATGAATGAACAAATGTCATCGTGCAGATTCCAGTCTGACCTTTCAAATGTCACTCTCACCTCTGCTACATGCCCTCTCCAGAGCTCCACTGCTCTCAGGGAACCTAGGCAGTCATAAGCCTGCCCGTGATGACTGAGGGCACTGAGCCCTGGATAAGCCACCCTGCAGCCTGCCCGAGCTCCACGAGTTCCTACTGTCTCTACCTGGTGCTGGGGTTGGTACTTGCAGCCCAGAGCACCCGCACTGAGCCACATGCTTGGTCATTTTGTCTTCACTACAGTTCTGTAAAGCAGGTCATTATTACAACCCCCATTTTTCACACGAGGACACTAAGGCTGTGAGAGGAAGACACAGGCAGCAAGGCTAGTAAGTAATAAAGTGGGGATTTGAATTCAGGTCTTTGGATGCTAAACTCAGTATTATTCACATGACATTATACCTGTCCATAAATAAAGTCTAACTAGTGAAGATGGGGGTACTTTCTTTTGGGATATCAAGTCCTTGACTAACAACTACCCTAGCTAAGAAGGATGAGACCCAGGTCGGATGCAATGCTGATTAACAATGACCAAACTTCAGCTGCCATCTTTTTATGTCCCAGGCTGTGCGGTGAGCACTTTATATACATTGCAGCACTCACTGGCTCCCAGCCACCCTGTGAGATGGGCATCATTTACCCCTAGAAGGTAACAGAGTAGAGGCTTGGAGCAGTGATGTGACTTGCTCAAGGTCATACAACTAATAAGGGGCACCAGGCCTGCTTGATTTCAATCATTTAAGCTCTTCTGCCTTTCCTAGTCACTTCTGTTGACTGGCGAGATCTCAGGTACGTGTGTATGCACCACCATCATGAGGCAGCTATTACCACTCCTATATACAGACAAGCGATTGAGTGCATGGTTACCCTGCTAAGAATGGTAACGTTAGGATTCTAAGCCACGTCAGCCATCCCCATCCCTAATACCATCCCATCACCCCCATCACGCTTTGTTGGAGATCATGTCCAAGGTTCTTGGGGTCGGGTGCTCCCGGGAGAGCTGACCTTTTCCATTAGGTCTCATTAGCGTGTCAACAAGAAAATAAGCTGTGGGGGATCTCAGAGCACGTGGCCATACCAGCCCCTGCAGCCATGCCCATCTGGTGGTTTCACCAGGTGTGCAGTCTAGGCTGCTGGGTGCTCCTGAGACTGGCTACCCAGAGCCCCTGCACACCTTCTCTCCTGCAAACTTATACCAATGGGGAGGTTTCAAACCAGACCCTGGCTGAGGAGCGCTCCACTTCCCCTTCCTAAGCAGGGCTTCCCAGCTCCAGTTAGGGGGATGAGCAGAAATCCCAATCCCTACACCTGCACTCATGCCAGGGCCTTCTGGCTTCCTCCATCACCCTGCTCCAGCTTCCTACTCTCCACAGGCCACTCCCGAACCCTGCCAGCTGAGAACTGACCTTATGCCCCTCCCCTTCAAACTAGTGCCCCTCTCCGATTGCCTCAGGAACAGTCAGTACCACCCTCCAGGCCCACTAATCCATCCACTACCTGACTTGGGTCCCTCCTCTTTCAGGAAGCACTCCATTGCTACTCCCGCCCCGTCTGGGTAAGCTCTCTGCTGCTGACCACGCAGTCTCTGGTAGCAACCCACTGGCCTGGCACCTATCATTGCTTCAAGACATCTTGTCTAATTACTAAATTGACTTATGTTAAAAGAATACACTACTGACACTGAACTTTTCTCATTAAGTGAATATCCACGTTTCTGTAACTTTAATCAAGTGCTGTTCTCTCAAAATGGGTGACCTCAGAAAATTTATTCCAAGGTGTTTTCTCATCCAAGGAGGTGGCCATTCTGAAATTCTGTTCTAGGGGCTGTCTTCCGAGGGTCTCCCAGGGGCCCTGACCTGAGGTAAGAGAGGCTGTCCTCTATCACAAGGGAAAAGGGGGTGGGGAAATAGTTTCCTGGAAGAAATCACCATGGACACTGAATTTACGGCCACCCCATGCATACGGCAACAAGAACTTGGACAGCATCCAGGAATATTCAGGATTTTATCTTTTCATGTTCAGAAAGTGGAGAAGTCTGTGGGACAAATGTTATTACTTCCCCCTCCTACTGAGGTCCCATATTTCTGACTCCTTGACTCTGTCCCTGCAAATGTCCTGGGCATGAGAAACTCAGCAGAGCATGCTGACAGCTGCCAGGAAACGAGTGGGGCCAAGAGGTGGGCTCTGCCCAAGCTGTCTTGGGTGAAAGGATGTGGAGCCCCACTGCCTGGGCTGGAAAGGGGAAGGAGTGAAACCGCCTCCTGTTCACGTCTGATGAGTTATCGCCCACCAAGGATTCAGCTCCATTTCAGGCTTCTTGGGTCTGAGTGGCAACCATTTCTTGAATGGGCAGAGCTGGTGTGAGGAAGCTGAGCCAAGCAGGTCACGGGGCAACGGTCCTCCCAGAAGCTCTCCCTCATTGCATTTGGCAGTTAAAGGCTGATTAGACCTTACTAACCTCCCCCTCATTCCGCCCTCAACTTCTTCCCCAACTCTTCCTTTCCTTCAATCATCCTGCGCCATCACCGCCACAACAGCTCTAAAAGACGCCCACGTCTTGGAGATTCTGCTTGTTACTTTGTCCTCTGATTGTCACACATGAATAGTTCTTGCCTTTCCAGTTAAACAGAAATAATAACCCAGCATGCCTGGAGGACACAGGGCAGCGGTTCACAACCTGGGCGGCACAGGACAATTTCTTGGGAATTAAAAAAAAAAAAAAAAAAAACCCAAAAACCTAGGCCACTACCCCAAACTGGGGACTGTTTAAGTTCCTGAGGTGACTGCACCGTGACCAAGGATGAGACACCTTGCTGCAGACCTCTGAAGTCTGCTATATTCGGTCTTGGACCCCCTGCCCACCATGGGAGAGGATATGGGACAGGTGTTACCCCATTTTAAGGGGGCAAAGATGAGGCTGGGCTGGGGTTTGAAGCCAAGTGTCTGCATCCTGGACCCAGGACTCTTGCTGCTGCCTTTCTGATCACTGCCAGGTGCTTCTAACCTGTCTGCCCTGAAACAGCTAATATGGTGTCAGGCATGCACCAAGAGCTCTGGTAGCTGGGGACTGAAGGACTGGGGAGATGCAGGGCTTCCCTGCCAGGCCCAGGTTGAGCCAGCGTTGAGAACCCAGTGCTACAGGGGTGTAGGGATGAAGTGAGGGCCTGCCCACAGGTCTTATTGTGTGTGTGTGGGGGGGCGCGTTACCAAATGTATCTCACAGGGCTAAGGACCTGCCAAACTCCCCCCATCCCATTTCCCTTCTCTCCCATGTGCCATATAAAATGAAAGGACACAAAAAATGGAGAAGGAATAAACACTTTAAGAAATGTTTTCCATGCTTACCTGCAAATGCCCATCTGCCCCTGTGCTGAGGAAAGGAAGTACTAAAAGGGAGTCCTGCAAGTTAGGATGAACTAGGATTTGAGAGGCCATCTTGGCCATACCCTGAGGGCTCCAAACACAACTCAGAGCCGCTACTGAGCAGAGAATTTTGGACCTACAAATAATCAAATCAACGTGCAGTTTTTTCCTCCCCTTCCAACACCAGGCCTAAGACACAGCAGTGTTCTGGGCAGACCAACTGCAGATCGGGTTATGTTGCCCTCTGGTGGCAAGACCCGTTCCCAGAAACTTCCTGCTCACTCAGCTCTCTCCCTTTACAATTAGGAAAATATTTTAGGACAGAGAACCTGCCACTTAAGGCGCAACAAATGCCTTAAAGCCCTATACCCAATCCCAGCAGGCTCCCTTGGTCTCCTGCATCTCATACTGGGCATGGGAGGCAGGTTGGAGCACAGGTTATGAGCTTGGGTTATGAGCCACACAGACTGGTGCCAACCACTTCCAGGACTCCCTGTAGGGCCTTGGGAGTCACTGAAGACCAGCCTCCTCATCTGCACAACAGGGACAACACAGAACCTAACTCAGAGGGTTTGTGAAGATTAGTGGGGTGACCCAGGAATATAACCATGCCTGACTTCTAGTTAAGGGCCAGAGGGAAGCTAGCTGAATTAAAAGTCTGGGTTTTCCTCTGAGCAAACATGACATTCCTACACCCCCACACACACACCATTCAGACAGTAACAGATCACGCTTCTCTTTTTCCTTTGGCTGCTGGGGCTCAAAGGCAAATTAGGAATTCCCCAGTGCACTTCAGTAGGGCTTCATGACTGAATTTGTATTTTTCTTGGTATTGACATTCTACTCTTGATCTGTTCTTGGTCTTCACTTCTTTATATTTCACTGTTATTTCCTATAAGCCTTTTCAAATCTTTTCTGAAATAACATAGGATATAAGCAAATAAGACTTTATTGTGGACTTAATAAGTTTTGTCCTTTATACATATATGCTGAGCTAGTTCAGCATATATTTTCAAATGCTGTCATCTTTAAAACAAAAGCCTTCTTTCTAAAAGACAGTGGTTTTAAAATACACATATCAAAATTACCTTAGAGACTTATGAATGTTCTAATTCAGAAAGCATGGGTAGGCCCCAGGAATCTATAATAATTTAAAAAATGTTTCCCAGCTGCTTCTGAGGTACCCTGTCCAGCCCTGGGCCACAGAGCAGTGCTTGAGAATGTCTGGCCTAGAACATTAAAAAAAGGGGGTCATTAGTTATAACAATGAATACCAAATTCCTTTACAAAATATAATTTTATAAATAAAATAAATCTCAACTTTATTCAACTGATGTGTTTCAAAAACAATTGGTGTTAAGTCCAAATCTGCGAATCAAAACTGTTGAAATTCATCAGGGCAAAGGACTTAGAAAAAAATCTGCAATGAAGTCTTCTATAAAATCAAGACTCTCCTACTTACTTGGTCTTTGAGTTTGGCTTTTCTTATGGTGGCCACCCTGGAGTAAATTCCACAGAATGAGGATATTCCCAAGTTCCTTGAAAATCTACCTGTCTTAAACCACAATAGGTAAACCTGTACCAAAAGGCTGTACAAGTTTGCAGCGGCTGTCTACTGGAGATTCTTGCACCAGCTCAACCTAAGAATCCACGCTGACTCCACTAGGGGGTGCTCCTTCCCTGGCCTGGGAACCTTCCCTACACGATGGGGACTAGGAAGACAGAAGCACCCAGTCAGGCCAATGTACGTTTTTCACAGATATTGTGGCTGCTGTTCCTTAGCCCAGGATGATAAACACCCACAAACTACTCACAATTTTACAAAGTAGGGAGAATGGCTTTAAAGGTGCAGTGTAAAAGGCAGCCTTCTGGTTCATTAAAGCCAACAATCACTATAAAGGCAAGTGTGGAAACATACTGGTGTACACTACAAATAGATGTCCTAACAGCCAATGAGGGTAGGGGGAGGGAAGAGTTTTGGCCTTCCAGAGTTCAAGCACAAATTGCTTAGTTGTTCCTTATACACCTTCTTCCAAAGTAAACTGTCCAGCTGGATATTCAGATGTTAAGGAAATAGAACAGCCAGGTTTATGTAGTTACAAAAAAAGCACATTTTATGGACTGCAGTTAAAAAACAAAACAAAACAAAAAACATTTTATATGCTGTGTCCCTGGGAGGGCAGAGGTGCTGGGTGTGAGGGAAATTTCAAACTGTGCCTTCCCCAAAGTTAAATGTAGGTCTGAAGATGCCTCAACCCTTCTCTCCACCCTTCAGGCCACTGTTTTCATCCTGGCAGGGCCCTCAATCTTTTTATGAAAAGATCATAGGTTCCCCCTTCCTTAAAAACCCAGGGCTCTGTTAATTAAGCCCAGAAGGAAAGGAGCAATGGAGAGCCAACCAAAAGTATGAAATCAGTACCCAGGAAACTCATGTTAAAAATATGTGATTGAGAAATAATCACCAAAAGGGGATCTATGCCACAGATGCGGCTGAAAAGACCAATACTGCTAATGAACAGGTGGAAGGTTAATAAGGAAAGTGGAATGGAAAACACAGAACAAAGGGCAAGAAGACAGAAGATAGTCCAAGTAACAAGAAACAAACATAGGAAGTAGGTGGGCCAAAAGGTGGGGTTAATACTGACCCGGTTTCCATTTTTTCTGGGAAATTTTGAGTGCTATTTTATGTCTTGACATAAGGCTACTGAGCCTAGGACTGGCTGGGCCTTTGACAGATGAAAAATCATGCTAACCATGTCTTTCTGGTACTTTTGGCAATTAATCACAATAGGCAGACTGGCTTTACAATAAATTCCACAACACACCAGGTAGTGGAATGGCCTTAACACAGGGTTAGTCAGAGAAGGAAAAGGTCCTGGTCACTGAAAAGAGAGTCTCACAAGGACACCATTGATGGTTTCAGGGAAGCATGTGCCAGGGCCTGGCTGACAATCGTTAAAATATTTTAAGGAAAGGAAGACTGCTAAAGAGAGATGCTAAAACTAGACATGAGACTATACTCGACAAACCACTAACCTACAGCTACTGTCTAAGGGGCAAAGGCCCACCAAAGCCTGGGAAAGGGTGCCAGCCTACAGTCTAGAAACCTTAAAAGCAAACCATTCTATTAACTACTCAAAAGAATCAGTGATGAGGGTCTTCAGTCTTCAGACTGAACATGCCCATAGAATAACAATGGCCTCACTTTAGAAAGGAGAAATGCCCAACCAGTCTAAGATGGAAAATCTTGACAGCAACAGCATCAATGCCTTTTTCTTCTAGGTAGCTGCTTATAGGGAAGGGTGACAAGAAATAGCAGTCAGTCATCTGCATGTCATTTTGGAAGTGGGAGAGGTGGCTAGTAGCAAGAGCATGTGATTCAATCTACTGTAAGGGGCACGAGAAAAGAACACCTCTTCCCCACCCCTTCACTGCTTCGGTTCCAGCCTCCCTGATAGGAGCCAGAAAGGCCCAATGAGGACAATGTGTAGACATTCCTGTCTGCAAGGCTCACCGTGAACACCTTGTTGAGGCATGCATCAGTTTTATGGACAAGACCACCAAAGCCATTCTTCTCCTTTCCCTTCCTTCATCATCCCTTACTGTTCTATCACATCCTCTTCCAGTGAGAGTGAGAGAGAGAACAGGTATTTTTTTCATTTCCTAAGCACCGTGAATCTTGGTAGTACTAGTTTCACCTCCAAGATATCACAAGGAACAGAGCAGGTATGAAACTCCCACTAGGTTACGAATCACAATTACTTCCCAGTGGTCTTCAGTTAAGACAGACACACATTTCAAAATGTGGCCTCTGGGCCCCACCTTGCACGCACACACACTCACACACACTCTCATGCTGTGGGAACATCGTTGATCAGCTGCTGGGCTTGGCTGGCTCACGTCAGGTACTGCACCACGAGGAACATGACCACACAGGTTAGGAGCATCCCACCAATCATTAAGTACTTGTCCTGGAAAGCCCGCTTCTCGATGAGCCGCATCACCGTGTTGGACAAGCCCAGCATGTTGGCGATGTCAAGGATCTTCTTCTGAGTCCCCTGGGGCAGACAAGAGGAGAAAGGAAAACACAGATCGATTCATTCTGCCACAGTGAATGTAATTGTGAGATGAGGTTTTACCAACACACGTCTCTTGGTCATGCTTAAAGCATATAAAAAAGTGTCAACCAGAAATAACATCACTCTCATATGGGTAGATAACTTTTGATCAAGGTACCAGAGCATCACAAGGGAGAAAGAAAAGTCTTTTCCACAAATGTGCTAGAACAACTTGCTATATAATAAATATCACCTACATGTATCACATACACACGTCATGTGTAGATATATGTATGTGTGTAAAAAAAGATCCTTGATTTATATTATACACAAAAACAAAGTTGAGATGGATTATAGGATTAAACATAAAAGCTGAAATTACAATAAAGCTTCTAGTAGAAAACACAGAATATCTAAAAAATACAAACAATCCAAGTGTATACTACAAAGGGATTACTGCTCGGCAATGAAAAGAACCTAATTACCAACATATAACAATATGAATGAGCCTGCAAAACATCTCCAAGGGGAAAAAGCCACACATAAAATAGTATGAATACATTTATATAAAATTCAATAACAGACAAAACTAACTCACGGTGACATAAATCAGTACACGTGTTGCCTGGTGGGGAGGGGCAGGCTGACTGGGTGGGAAAACGCACAAGGGATCATTCAGGAGTGATGAAAATGGTCTGTCATGATAGCAGTGTGAGTTACAAAGGGGTACACATCTGTCAAGGTTCCATGACCTATACAATAAGATCTGCATAACTCCCTGTAAGTGCTTCAATAAAAATTTTTTCAATTAGAATATTTTATACTAAAAACGGTTAACATCAAAAAACCTTGTCTCTGCTCCCTAGCTCTTCTATTAGAGAGAAGTCTCAGGGAGTCTGCTGAGTACAATGTGTGGGTCAGTGTCCATGATTAGGAGCAGGTGTGAAGTGGCCCAAGATGGAACAACAGAAACACAACTGACACAGACACCAGCACAACGACCTAAATGTGTCACCACCCACCACTAAAAACAAAAGGTTTTTAAATTCCTAAACCAATAGCCCAAACCACCCAGCCTGCCTTCTTCTCTGCCGTCTATTCATTTTCAAGTACATTTAATTTCTTATGAAATAACAAATATAAATAAATGCTGGGTAGACCCCAAGTTACATCTACACACATCACCAACTGCATTTTATGGATGGCACCTAACTTCATGCTTCACACCCATTTTTAAAATGAATAACACATTAACGAGCAACTGAGAAGATGCAGAGAGACGTGAGAATGACACAGGCACCATGGACAGGGATTCAAACCTACATTCCGCCCAGACAGTGACTAAAAAGCCCCCCAGAGAGAAATTTCTCAAGTCAAACTTGATTTCTGCCAGAGGAGACCAGACATGTGTTTTCTTCATAACAGTAGTGGTAAATATTAGATTCTCGCTAAAGATTCTGCTTAGCTTGAAAAGCACAAATTATTTCCTCATTGTTTGAAGTTCAAGCATCAAGCCTCTAAAATCACCTTAAAATTGCCATAAATTAAAAAATGTTCTCATTTTCAACCACAAATTTCCTCAAATCAGGACCCAGCTCCTTCATGCTCTCTCCCACATTCCTTTCAAATGGCCAAAGTAGAAAATCCCCTGGCAGAGGTGGGATGGGAGTCAGGTAGAGAGAATTAAAGGATGGCAGACAGGTGGTCGGTGGTGTGCGAGGAAATGGGACCAGAAGCCTCACATCCCAGCCCCCAACAACCTCACCAGGCTCCCCGGCATTTCACTTCTGGTGACTGTGTAGGGGTAGAAGCTACTTGTACTCCTCAGTGATGCTGGACTTCAGTAGGAAGTTCACATTTGCTTTAACAATAAGCTCTAACCCCATAGGTCGACATTAGTGTGACATGGCGAGTCCTGGGGCCTAAAGGGTTTTTCTGTTTTTCTGAGATATGGGAAGAAGGCCAATAGTATTCTACAGAAAGGGCGGATTAATCAGCATGTATCGGTTTAGATTACTGCAGGTGGCTGTTTTGAAAGGGGGGTGCCCGTGAAGCAGTTGGAGACCACCCTTCAGGCCATCTGAAGCACTGTAGCCGTCCGCAGGAAGTAAGGGTCACTCATAGCTCTCCTGATCTTCTCCCTGGTAAAGGTGGCAGAAATATACTGAACTCTCTCGGAGCTGACAGGCTCAATGTGGGCCAAGAAAAACTAAGATAAAGCTCACACTTCCGAGTGACTGTTTCTCACAGCTCAGTGGCTGGGAGTGCTTCGTTCACAGGGAACCACACCCTGATAATAGGCACAGCCCACACCCCATTATCCATCAGGGTTGATACAGGAAAAGGGCTGAGGCTGAAACATCATAACTGACATCAGAGTCTGTGTAATGTTTCTATAAGCCACTCCCAGGGGGCTGGAGTCACAGCCAATGGGGCGGGACTTTTAGTAATACCTAGACCCAAGAGTGAAGAGTCACTGGAGATCAGCAGGATGTGCTCTAGAAGCTATCAGCTGCTCATCAAACCACGCAGCCCCAGGAGCCCAGCCCTGGGGATTCGGTTATTGCTATACAGAAAGGTTATAAGACAGTTCACAGCAGGGGCCCTACAGGAACACCTGAGAGTGAGGTGCCAAAGTACAGCCACGTCTTCGTTTTTATGACAGTGGATTCTAAAACAAGAGTGCCTTCATCTATTATTGGTTCCTCTCAGAGCAGCAGTCACTATCAGAAAAGCTTCAGTGAATGGAAAGACCTGGATACCAAGATGTCACATTATGATTCGCTGCAGATGCAAGAAATACCTCCTGGCAAAGGAAATCTGGTTGCTTCTGGACTCATAGTAACTCAACACCAACAGGAAGAATCCCAAACTCGAGGGCTCTGTCTCACCAACACAACATCACAATTTGGGGATATGTGATCAAAATGTAAACACAGGTATCGAACTGTTGGATGAGGCCAAAACGAGAGGCCTTCTCTCCCTGTCCCCCAGAAGGGCCCCCACCTTCAAGGTCAGTCTCTGGGCCCTCAGTCCCTGCAGAATACTGTGCCCGCCTCCAATGAGGTCATCCATGCCGTGGTGAATGTTCTGGAGGGAGGAGTTAAATTGCAGTGATTCATCCATTGATATGGTGGTGTCAGCGTCCTGTGAAAGAAACGCAGGCACTTGATTAACTTTGCTAGCTGGTCGGCTCCTGAGGTCCCACCGTGTCTGACTGCTCTGCCTTTTGACCAAGGCCATGCCAGAAGAACAGCCAGAGGGATTGGTACAAGAATTCGAGAAACTTAATAGAGAAAAAAAGCAAAGATCTGGGGTGGCCTCTGTTCACTTTCCTCAGACTATTAATCTCCAGACAAGTTCCGTTACATGTTTTAATTCCTGCCTCTGTATCATTGCCCATACTTAGGAAAAATTCTATTCCTTTAAAACCTCACCAGGCTTCTGCAAAAGGCTTTCTCTGTCTACTCACTAACCTAGCTTGTTTCAAATGTTCCTTTACTTTGCTTTCCCTTAATAAAATATTAAATGTTTGCTTTTGTTCTTCAGCTTTTTAAACTATAACTTATCCCTCCAATTAGACTGAGACTAAGGATATGAAGAAACTGTGCTTTTTGTTGAAGGCCTCATGGTGTTCAGATGGACTATTCTCCTAAGCAGGCAAGAAAAATATAGACAAAAGACTGGAGACAAAAACTAATACTAATCAAGTACTTTCCACTTCGCATGCTGATTACCCTAAGCTCGTTTAACCCTCATTCTAACCTTACAAGACAATGACTATATTATCCCCATTTTAGAGATGAAGAAACCAAAGCTCAAATAGGTAGAATAAGTAGTCTGAGATCTCATGGAGCTGGTAAGAATTCCAGCAGGGCATTCACCCCAATACTGAGCGCAGAGCCTGTTCTCTTACCCATCCTGTCAGGAGAAATACCAAGACCAATCAATCCTACACTCTATCTTTACACTGAAAGTGGACTGTACACAGAAACAAGTCATGACCAGCCGTGATACTGTTCTCTTTCCCGCCTCCCGATGATCACAAATTCTTCTGCCAATCAGGGCCACTTTTCCCACTTTTCATCATCACAAAGAGGTTAAACATCCTTTACTTTGCTGCTCAAGTTGAAACTCATTTTTCATGCATACATCTTTAATCCCCCTTGCTAATACAGGAGTTTCTCACAGAAAGGAATCATATCTTCCAAATTTTTCACATGCTTTATTCTCAGCACCTTAAATACTGTTCTGCATACAGCTAATGCTCACTGAGTCAAAGACTTCAGCATTTGAATGAGCCAGTCAGACTTCTCTTTGTTTATCTGGCAAGCATTTATTGAATGCCTTTTATATACAGATCTTTCTTACCCTTCCATCTTAAAGGATATAGAGGATGGGCCATTATTTCTCAGAAATGTATGATAGCTCCAGATCACAGAATAATGATGAAGTTCATTCAGAAGTCAATTTTTATTAAGGGCCTACTATATGCAAAGTATCACACCAGGCTGTTTAAGACACAAAATAATTCTGAGGTATCATCTCTAGCCTAAAAAAGACCTGAACAACCAATGCCATAAATATCAAAAGCCCAAATAACATCTTTTAGAGTGTTGAATAGTTTATTATGCTTCTGAAAGTTGGCTATCCTTACCACTATACTACCAATACGTCTTCATCACTTTCGAATTGTTGTTAATCATTGTTACCTGACTGCTTACCCTAGAGAAACAGAAACTACGGGGGCATGTTCCGAAACACTTGGGGAAATTTGCTGCAAGTGTGGACACAGAAAAGTTAAATATCTGCAAAGTGGGAATTGATTTGAATTCTGATGGCAGCCTGAGAAAACTAAGTCTTTAGAAAATAATGTCTTTTATATAAAAAAGAAAAACAAACCAAAACACAAAAACAAAAGCAAACAAAACCCCAAACCCACTTTACCTGCTAGAATATATTATGCAGGACATGAAAAAGGCCAGTACATAGAAAATTATCCTATTGAGACCGAAGGGCAAGGATAAGGGTGTTCTACAAAACCAAACATGCAAACCTACAGGCCACTTTCAAACAGGCTCAAATCAAGCAATCCATCGAAAACAAAATACTTGTTAACAAATTCCCCCAAATTACTGCTCAGACTAGGGACAAAAACATTTTAATGCATTTGACACTGGAACCACACACATACACAGCATAATGGCAATTGCCTCAAGGCAGCTTTGAAATGCTGCCCTCACTACAAATGGTCTAAGTTCTAATCATCTGTCTCTATCTGATCAGAAAAAAACTTTTCCACCATGTCAACTGCGACCTCTCTGCATCTGACCAGTCCAACCAGGTAATTTTCACCTCTGCCCCTTCCCTCAAGTTAACTGCTTCCTTTTCAGGTTTCTGTGTCAGAAAAAGAGTCTCATTCTAGTTATAGTCTCTGTGGCAATGCAAAAATTCCACGTCAGTTAGTCTCCTCCTCTTCAGTCTGTTTCAGACACTCCCTACAAGGATGAAATTCAGAGACTTGAACCAGTTCTAATGAGCTGTCAAGTACCTGCAGACCCCTACCCAGGCACCTGGCTTACATTAGTGGTGAAGGTGCGAGACAGAAGCTCCTCTCGTTGTCTCTCCTGATGTTCCCTTGTGTACCTCCGATGCTGGAAGTTTCTGAGAGCACTCTGTAGGTGCTGGACATCATACTTTAACTGGTCAACACGACTGGAATTGAGAGAGAGAGAGAGAGAGAGATTACATTCCAGGAACCCAGGGCAGCACAATTTGAGGTGGCCAGGAAAGAAAACATTTCCATACTTCCTATACCACTCCATGCTATTCCCCCTTTCCCCCAATAATCTGATTTTGATCAATGATGTTGAAAATAAATAAGTAGCCTGTGGTTAGAGTAGGGCTACAGCACATAAGATTCCAGTAGCTTTACTTAAATACCTGCTGGTCTCTGATTCTGGATGCATGACAGGGAACAGGTGACAGGAAGCAGGTCTGATGACCTCTTCCTGACCTTCTATGGATTATACAGCTCTCCTGGAAGAAGCCCAAGGGCATCTTTGGAGTAAAGCATCAACAAAGTTTTACAAAACTTTTGGGAGCTGGGGTGGAGATGGTGAGAGTGGTTTCATTTTAATTTCATGGGGGAGTATCAAACATTAGATCAGTATTTCGTTACAAAAAGACTGATTGAAGTGATTAAGAGTAAGATTCATTTCAACCCAAGAATGTAGTGGGAATCAAGGGGCAGAGTAACTCCCTGGCAGCGTTAAGCTTAAAGTGGCCACGGGTCTGGTCAGAAAAGCAGTACTGGAGGCAGAATTTCAAAATGACACCAATGAGGTAAAGAGACAGAAGACTTAGGAGCCACTAACCTCATAGATTTTACTTTGAGAGAATATCACTCAAATAAAATTGTGCCCTTTATGAGGACTTTATGTTTGCATTCTCCGTTTTTCAGTGTATAAATGGATTTTTAGACTATTTGACAGTTTCCCTGGGAGAAAGGCCTGTCTTGGGGCCTGGGGTGTCAGAGCACTCACAGTTTAGCATTCTGTCTTTTGTTAGGGGGCTCCTTGCTGGACAAAATCTCCAGACGGTCTAGATGGCTGAATATCTGGTCTATGCTTGCTTGGATTTCATTTTCTACTACTGCACAAAAAAGAAAAAAGAATAATTGCTGGAAAAGAGATAGTGAACTTAAATTAAAATGATAAATCAAACACCTTTTTTCCATATCCAACAGACTCAAAGATATGTATTTCCAAAGGAAAAAAATACATATGCTAATGAACAATGGGGGGAAAATCAAGTTATAATTGACTAAGTTTTGTTTCAAATATGTACACATGTGTATACACATATAACTATTAATGCCATAACTATGCCAATTTTTTAAAAATCTGAGTGTAAATCTGTAGAATTCAATCTTCTGCCTTTAGAAAATAAAATGAACATTTGTGTCCAAATAAAATTTTTAAGCAAAATGAAGTATTTTCTGATACAGAATGATGTCTCTTTTCCTTAGATTATTCTCAAGTATGGATTATAAATATAAAAAGACTGCCTATTAAATTCCCTACAGTAATGAGGTTTTAAAAAAAGCACAAAGGAGAAGATTAGTAATTGAAACACAGAGAAGAGCTCCCTTAAGGCTTTCCATAAAAATGGGTGGGCTGATGTTATAGTGCCCAAAATAGACCAAATATCAGTAGGAAAGGCCCAGGAAAGAATCCATGGACGTAAAGATATGATAAATACAGTCATTTTCCTTATCCTTTGTGATAAACAGTCAAAATGACTTCTTTTCCATTTCTAATCATGTAACAACTAGTGTTGAGAAGGCAAACAAAGTCGATGGACAGAAACTAAACTGTGCACAAAAGGCATCCAGATTGCTTCTTGCCCCATCAAGAAAAGACAGCAATGTCACCTTCCTAGGTTAGCCAACAAATACAGATTAGAGCAAGCTGGGGCACAGAAGCAAGAAAAGAGGTGCTTCTGAAAGGAGACAGAAGAAATGGCTTGGTGAGAGGCAAGAGTGAAATGAAGACAGTTCCTGCAGTGTGTAGGTAACCAGTTGCGTGTGCACAACTGACTCAGAAAAAGGACCTTTTCTTATAATAGAAAAGAAACTAAAAAAACACAGTGCAGCACTCTTTTCAAAAGAAATTGTGGTGTGGGAACTAAGCTAATTAATATTGCTATTCGTTTCTGAATAATCCTCCTAAAAAGCCAGTTCTCAGCTCAGAAGCAATGACCAATTCCAGTTAAATATCTCCGACTTTTTATGGAGCAAATTCCTCTAAGGACTAGGTAATTAGATTAAGACAGATGGAGGGGAGAACTTCCACTCTCACAGGGCCATGTCAGGTTGAGTGGAGGGGTAATGGGGGATGAGACTGGTGGGATTCCAAAAGGCACATTCAGGGAAATCAGTGACTGTGCCATAGGGTTTTCTGCACCCTAACAACACAACTCATTCCATACTGAATCATTAAGCCCCCAAGGCAGAAATGCAGCCAGGAAATCCAGCCCATTAGTACCATGTCATCAGAGAAAGGACTCTGGTCTCCATAGTTAATTACTCACAGTGCACAGACTGCTTGTCTGCCGTCTCCAGGCGTCCCATGTGAGACTGGATCTCATGGACCTGCCTATCAAAGGAAGAGGGAGGAAATTAGTGCGACAGGAGTAATCAACAGTGCTTCAGTCAGGAAAGACAATTTTCTGATGCCAATATGTAACAGATTTAAATTGACAGCATCACTTAACTGTAAAATGTTATGGGGCACTTCAGGCCTTGTGTTTTGGCATGGTTTATAATATTTTAACATTAATGATAATAATACTGACAGGCAACATAATGAGTGCTTACCACATCTGAGACATTCTGCAAAGTCAATAACACTATGAGGATAGTACTATTACCATTCTCATTTTATAACTGAAGTCCAGCAAGGTTATGTAACTTGTTCAAGGACACATAGCAAGCGATACACCTTGATCTGGATCCAGCCAATCCCACTCACTGTTGTCTGACCCAAAGTGCTGAACACTGGTTTGTACTAGGGAGTCAGAGGGCAAGAGAGATATAATCCTTGTCCTTAAGAAACAATGTAATTAGGAATGACAGGCCTGAAAGACAAGAAAAGTCTCATGAAGATTTAAGAGAACAGTAACATATATAAGCAAGTGTAAACAAACAGAAAGCTGAGGAGCTAAGCACAGTGGTGCCAAGGAAAGACAAGTGAACAAAAGGGCTGGGGCCGAGAAGGGTAAGCCAGAAGAGGTTTTGTGGGTGAAGGGAGTTCTGAGCATCATTTTGAAGGGAGACATGATTTGGCGAAGGAAGATAAGAAAATGATATGCAAAAAGGTATGTAAGGCATGTCATGAGGATTATAAGCAGGTTGGCCTGTCTGGAAGAGAGTTAGGGTCAAAGGGCGAGAAGGGGATGGGCGATTAGTTGGAGGAAATCATTGGAGGAAGGCCCTCAAAGATAGAAATCTCCTGCTGGGTAAACATCTTTCCCTGGAAATGAGTCAACTGCCATCTCAATGGAAATGTAACATTGTACCCTGGACCTCTGGCATGGTCCCAGGCATCGGGCCCCTAGAGCATTCTCTGGAGGCTCCTCAGGGCTTGGCCAAGGTCACCCTCAGAACGCTTCCTTGTGGCTCCCTGGGATTAGTCCTTGAAATTTTGCTTATGCTACCCTCAATAACTGCCTCCTAGTGCTTTCATCCTCTCTATGTTAGAGCCACACGTTTAGGGGTCGCCTGAGTTCTTATATCATCTCCATCCCTTCAGTGAAAGGTCTGCAACCACTCTCTGCCATAAGCACCACACTGTGGCTCTAATGTACTGATGCAAGCCAGGAGCCCAAATTTGGTTTCAACTTGCTTCTAGTCTTTTCTAGGGTTTCCCTGCAACCTCTAAACATGACCCATGGCACTAGAAGCAAGGCTAGCCCTCAAATGTCTCCCAAAGTGCCCTTGGGTCACACCTGTATCCCCGAGAGGCAACTAGAAATCATTGCTAGTCTGAGAGGCCAGACTGCTACTTCTGTATAGAAAGTTTGAAAGTTCTAGACATGGAGACATGGAGGCAGATGTAGGAATGCAGCTTGAGGATCCAACATCTGGATCAGCTATAGAGGACTGGATGGTAATGCTGACAGAAAGGAGAATTAGGACTTTACAAAAGGCCTGAATATAGGCAGTGAGGTAAATTTTCAATGGTAGCTTAACAGCAAATCTGAAAACTGGTGGCATTATTGACAGGAACAGGAACATAATTAAAAAGGGAGTGGGGGCAAATAACAGCCAAGACACTCTGAATAGGTATAAAAGGGATGACTTGCCCTATCTGCCATTAAGACTATTATAAAGAATTAAAACAATATGGTAGCATGCAGGGAGAGACAACAATAGACAAACTCTAAACCCTAATCCTGACTAGAGGAAAGAATAAAGGCCAGAAACAGCCCGGCATATTGAAGACTTAGTGACATAAATTGGTGGGAAAACAATGGACTACACTAAATGCTGATGGCTCAATCTGTCATCCATATGGAGAAAAGATACCTCATGTAATATACAAAAATAAATTCAAGATGGTTTAAAACCTAAATGTAAAAAGCAAGGCGTTAAAACTTTTTGAAAAATACAGGAGCACATATTATGACTTCAAATTAAAGGATTTCTTAAATGAGACAAAAAAATGAAACTACCCTCCCAAGCCACCACATATCACATAAGTCTTATACATTTGACTAAATTAAAACAAAAAAACTTTTTCACACTAAAGTAACCATAAAAAAAAAAAAAAGAAAAAAAAAAGACAGATGGAGACTGGAAGATATCTGCAGCGGATAACAAAGGACTAATGTCCAGAATATATAACAAACTGCTACAAAGCAATAGAAAAATCAAACAAAGCAATTTTATGGGCAAAGGGCAACTGACAGAAAAAGGAAACCCAAATATTAAAAAATATATAAAGAGATACTCAACTTTACTAGTAATCAGGAAAATGCAAATTAAAACCAATCGGATACATTTCTGTCATCAGACTGACAAACATTTTAAACTTTAATAACACACATCGTGAGGAAACTAGAACTCTCATACATGGCAGAATTATAAACTGGTAGAAACACTGTTAATAGCTTTTTGACAATAACTGATAAGGAGTCGAATATCTGTATATCCTATGACCCAGAATTCCACTTCTAGGATTATGTCCTTGGGGTGTGGGAGCTTTCGATTCTACTTCCATCTTTAAATCAATTATCTGAAGCATGTGTATTAAACATGAGTCCTTAGACAGGAGTTATATTATTCCCTATTTTTGTATGTTTGAAATATTTCATAGATAAAATAACTAAATATAATAGTTTTTTCAGATGTTGAGAATCAACGATTTAACAAGTATCATCATCATTCATTTATTTACTCACTCAACCATTTATTCACTCATTCAACACAATTCATTCACAATCACAATGGTCCATGGGCAAGAGGAAAATAAAACCACAGGTGTGTCCATAGTAGGAAAGAAGCAATACACTGAGGAGACCACAATAAGTTAATGTTGATTTCAAGAAGCGTTTGAGAGTTTCACATGCTACCTTACGATAAATGTGGCTCAATGATATACAAATTGATCTTCAGTGTTCCAATACAGCACCGCCTTTGTCTCTGTTTTGTTCAGTATTTTTAAAAAACCAACTTATGTTTATGAAATTTACACATGATTCTGTGCTAAATGAGGGATTAGGATAGTGTACAACAAAACAAACATTCACATTTCCTATTTAGGCTAAAACAGTAAGGTGAAATTTGTCAGGAATAAAAAGTTTTCTGACTTTAGATTTAAAAAAATATTCAAATGCACTCTATGGAACACCATTCAATCCTAGGAGCCATCCGTTAAAGATTTTCCCCAATGACTGGGGAAGAGTTCTGAAGTCATGAAGAGGAATGGTCAAAAGAACTAGTAATAAACCTCTTGGAAAAGAAAAGAAAAAACAAATGTAAAATGGCACAGCTGGTGCTCTTCACATTATCTAGACTTGACCTACAGGATGAGGAATGGGCTTGCTTTCTGTTGTTGCTCCTTAAGGGAGACCCTGGACCAAATGGTACAAATTTTAAGATGACAGATTTCAACTTAATATAAGGAAATAAAACAAAACAACCAAAAACAATTATGATCTCTCTCTTCAAGAAAAGGGGAACAAAAGAGTTCCTGCATGTTTAAACAGTGTACATGGATTGCCTTGGGTTTTACAGTCTTCCTGACCAAAGTGACTTGGAATGGAACATCTTGCCAGTCCCTTCGAATTTTTAAATACTATGAGAACAGTGGGAGAGATGAGGCCCACACCCACAAAACCTCATAAACACTCAGCTGGCTTTTACTATACTCTAAGGTAAAAAGGATAAACTCTAAGAAGTTGCTGAAAACATTACTGACTTTTCCTATCCTATCTCTATTTGCTTTGAATGAACTAGAAAAGTGATTCCAATCTCCCTTTTTTATGCCTGAGAGGAAATATATGCAAACCAACAAAGCAAGTATGCATGGCATGATGGGAACTACCATGTGCCAACTGGACAATCTGTTTTAAACTGAACTGAGAATTCAAACAACATACTCAAAGCCAGTAAGTGACTGGTGATATGCCAAGTATGATCTGGGAGTGTAGACACTAGAAATCAGAAGTCCTAACCCTGTCTAGCACAGGGCCCAAAGTGAGCTTGGGTGACAACATTACCAAGTACAGACCTAGTCGCAAGTAAGCAAGGGTCACATTTCTGATTTTTAAAAAAGGGTCTGTAGAAGATCTAGAAAGAAATTTAAAACAGAATTGCTTTTCAAAAGTCCATCCGGGCTGCTTCTGACCACCATAAGCAGGAAACAAGGTTTTCGAATTAAAAGATCTAGGTTGAAGCTCTAGTTCGACTATATACTAGCTGAGGAATACTGAACAAGTCATTTAACTCCTCGGTGCCTCAGCTTCCTCAACTGCAAAATAGGGATCCTAATAATCACAATTATTTAAAGGGCAGGAGATCCAAATGCAATATGAAAATGCTGTGTAACCTATACAACATCATACAAAAGTTTGTTTTTACTTAACTTTAAAGTAGTGAAACCATCTGGCCATTTTCACCTCACCCACTTTGCCTCTCCTATACAGGAGTTAGCCTTTCATCAGAAGGCAAAATCAAAAAAAAGAAAAAAAAAAGAAAAGAAAAAACTGGTCTTGACATAGGTAATAGTTCTTAAACCCATATGCTCATTTATTAAAAACCCAGAAGAATTTATTAAAAAATAGAGCTTCCTGTGTTCCATACCTATGGAATCAGAACTTCTATGACTACAAAGGGGGCAAATGCGGCACCTCCACTGAGATCTCAAAAATAGAAGCCTGTTATTGGCTTCTCTATAGAGTTCATTCTAATGTTTATTCTATTTTTCATTTTTTTCTCCATTCATTGTTCAGGCAGTTCAGGAGTTTTTAAGATGCATTATCTTAAACATTTATCTAATTGCAATGTATTTTCAGGGACACGGCAAGAGATAACCACAAGTTGGCCTCAAAGGTCCAGTAAAATTAATAAGTTCACTTACTACTTTGTCAATTCAGCTACAACTATTAATTTCAGCAATTGCAGAAGTTAATTTCTGATGCTCACAGGACTCCATGTGTTTCCTTTTAAAGACAATTACCAGCTGAAAGGAGCCTTACAGTTTAACCAGCCTAAAACTATCATTTTATAGATAAGGAAAACAAGGCAAAGCGGTCTATAGCCAGAACTCCCACTGGTCTGGTACTCAAGGAAAAAGACAGAGCAGAATATACTGCAGTGTGAAAAAAAGTAAACTCCTTGAGGGCAGGGCTGTACTGCCAGCACTGAGAATGGTCCCTGACACATAATAGGTACTCAAAAAACATTCGCTGAATGAGTGACTACATAGTAGAGGGCCTAAAAGTGACAGATTTAATTTGGCCCAGTTGTTTTTGTAAATAAAATTTCACATTCATTTGTTTACACACTGTTTGTTGCTGTTTTTGTGCCGTACCAGGAGAAAGGAGTAGCTGCCACAGAGATTGTATGGCTCGCAAAGCTTAAAATATTTACTATCAGGCCCTTGAAAGAAAAAGTTGTGAGCTCTGCTATAGAGTCCAATGGCAGGTTGTTCTTTGAAGGCTTGCAGAGTTAAGTACTTCATCTATATTCCACAAATCCTGTTTGGGAAACCAGTTAATATTTTTCTTCATCCTAAATTTATGCAGAATTGAGCTATCTAGATTTCTCAGTGATCAGCTACCTGCTGCACTGACTCCAAGTATAGTCTGAGACTCTATAAATAAAACTATTCTTGAAAATAAACTGGTCACTGCCTCCTTAACAACGTTCTTTAACTTAATCAACTAACCAGATGAGGTTGTACAGATTAACTTTTAGGCACTTGGCCCACTGGAACATGATTATAATTTTCTGTTACATTCCTTTTTGTAGCTGACTCACTGGTCTTGTTTTTTTAAGTCCCTTTCTATAATTTTTATATGAGAATAGGGCTTTCCAGTGTAAGAGTAAATTCTGTCATTTTAACATCATTACAAAGTTCTATATTTTCAACTACCCAAACCAAACACTTCATCACTAAAGTAAAAAGAAACTCATAAACTAGAAAATGAAAGAGTAAGAGATTCATCAGTCTCTTATCCCTAATGTGCTGAAGTATTTCTTTTGCTGTGAATTCATTAGGAAGGTGGGTCCCTATTTTATTCTATTTTCATCAGGATGAAACTACAGCATAAATTTGAAAGTTGTTAAAATAGGATAGGTAGAGATATACACTCCAAAAAATTGAAAACAGGGAATCAAAGATGTATACCAATGTTCATAGTACAAATGTTCATTTGTAACAGTCAAAAGGTGGAAACAACCCAAGTGTACATCAGCAGATGAATGGATAACAAAATGTGGGGGTCAGGGGTGTGTGTGCATGTGTATGTGTGTGTGTGTACATACAGGATTAATTAACCATAAAAAGGAATGGCATTCTGATACATGCTACAACGTAGATGAACACTGAAAACTTACTAAGTGATATAAACCAGACACAAAAGGACATATATTGTATGATTCCATTTACACGAGATATCTGGAATAAGCAAATTCAGAGAGAGTAGAACAGAGGTTACCATGGGCTTAAAGAGGGAGGAATGCAGAGGTACTCCTTAATGGATACATGAATTTCTTTGGGCTGATGAGAAAGTTCTGGAAATTGATAGTGGTGACGGTTACACAACATTGTGAATGTACTTAATGTCACTGAACTGTACACTTAGAAATGATTAAAATGGTCAATTTTGTTACACATGTTTTAGCACAATAAAAATAAAACAAATCACAAGTTCTTTCCAAAAGAATAGGATAGGCATGGTCCCTCTTACCCAACTCAACTATGTACCTAAGCAAATTCCAAAAATGCAGGATAATATGAATAAAGGACACTACCAAAGAACTTAAGGTATGAGAAGCTAAATGAAAACTCAATTTCCTTAAAAGTAACCTGTAACTAGATATGATTAACAAATAATAATACTGAATGCTATTTGCACGGCAATTTCTTTGTGCCACAAAAATATGGTCTTTAGTATAAACCAAATCAGCATAAAAGAAAAAACTCGCAATGTAGCAGCAACAAGATTAGGGTCCATCAAAAGTAGGCGTTGATGTCATTTAGGGGCTGCGTGTTATAGTGAAACTTTTTCTAACGACATTAGCCCAGTGATGGATGGACCCTTCTAAATGGCTTAAGCTGACACTGCTTGTATGACTCACTTGACCCTCCATCGCATCCTGCCACACGTGAGCTTTTTTTCATGAGTCCCTTGACTCTGCAACTGAACAGTCAATTCTGTGTGCTGGGACCCTTTCTCCCCACGAACTCTACCAACCCCGAGCACTGAGTTGGCCGGTGCGGGGACACAGTAGTATAACCTGTAGGTGCGACTTTCTCTCCACCTCGTCTACCCAGTAGGTAGTCACGGCCTCGAATATCACAAGGGCCAAATGGCCCATTGTTTCGGGCCCCAGGCCTGACCCTCCGTCCGCCGCTGACCCAGGCTTCCCGCCGGGGATGGAGCACTGCCGCGCTGCCCCCGACAGTGCCCGCGGGAAGACTCGGTCTCCTCACTGACGGGTGCCCAAGGCCTCAGCTCGGCAGGCCGGCCTCAGCCGGCCTGGCTTCGCCCCGCCCGCTCCCCGACGCGGCCCTCACTTGTGCGTTTGCTGGTACAGCGGCTCCATGTCGCCGGCCCCGCGGGTCCGGTCCGGCTTCCACAGACCACGTACTCACAATCCCCTTCAGACTTCCGGCTTCCGGTTTCCAGCTTCCGGTCGTAGGACCCTTCCTCCCTTCCCGGCTAGGGCCGCCCCCTCGCGCGCCTTACTGGTGGTGGTTACGAGAGAAGGAAAGGGGATCGAGAAAAGAGGACGGGAGAAGAAGGTTAAGTGTCCTCAGAGGTTCGACCTCAGATGGAGGACGAGGAGGTACAGGTTTTGGCGAGAGTCTGTCTTCAGCATTGAATCAGGCACTCGCAAGGGCAGCTTCAGAGTCCTGGCGTGAGGTCCTCAGAGCAGGGTTGGAAGCTAATGCGTGGGGACCTGCTTGTGCATGCAAGAAGCAAGCTAGGAGGGTGCCTTCTTGGCTTCGCATTAAACGGTTTAATTGTGGGTCTGGAGATCTCGCCCTTCACTGGAGTCTCTGGCACGAGCTTCTATCAAAAACTTTGCTCACTTTCCCCACCCGCCCCATTTATCCATCCAGTAAATTCATATTGAATGAGTGGTTACTGTGTGTCAAGTATGCTGGGGGAGTGGGGGCGGGAGGTGGAGGGGTAGGGAGTGGAGATCAGGTTCCTCTTGCCTTTAAAGAGGTCCAGAAAAGCAAATAAAATGTGTATACAAATTAATGTCTACAGGTAGAAAGTTCAAAGATACTGAGTCAAGCTGGCGTCAGCTCTGGTAGGAGATTCAAGAAGACAATGTAGGAGGTGACATTTGAGTTAGGACTTGAAGAATTCGGACACTTTGGCCTCTCCACGTAGGCTTAACCCATTTCCATTCTCCCAGGCTTATCTGCAGTTCCTCCCAAGGGAGGAGACGTTCCTCTTCCTTTGACAAGTTGATGCTACTATTTTCCTATATCCTGGATCCCACCCAGTGCCCCAAGAGACTGTCCACCCATATACATTCTTTCCCTGACATTATTTTTCCGTGTATTATAATATTTATTAATGAACACCTATTATAAGGCACAGATATCGTGGGTAGGAATACAAGTAAGACACAGCCCTCTAATCTCTCATCTCTCATAGTCTGTTGTGAGGGCTAATCATGCCCTCCAGCTATATTATCAGGTATAAGTGATACGAAGGACCATTTCCCTGGAGGAAAGCAAGAAGTGTCCATAGACTAAACATGAATAGAGCCTTCAAGAATTAATAGAGTTTTAACAGTGTCTTGCACACACTACCACTCTGTAAATGTTTATTATTTTGGCCTGGTGGAGATAAAGGGGAGGGGATTTAAGGCTGAGAGGATAGCCTGAGCAAAGGAAAATAAGGGAAAGAACATGGATCTCCTATGGCTGGGTTTAGAGTGCTTGGGGCAATAGTAGAATTAGAAGGAACATTGGAGCCAGATCATGGGAGATCTTAAATATTATGCTTAGATTTTGTCTATAGATTTTTATTCTATAGGTAGTTGGAAGATATCCAAAATTGGATAGAAATTTAAATTTTTTTTTCAAAAAATGTTTATGCATATATCTTATTCTTTGACCCTCACAGCATTTCTGTGAGATGAGTAAAGCAGATAAAGAAATTAAAATCCAGAGGACCTCCTCTCTGCCTCTCAGTCCTTAGGCCTTTATGTGTGTTTAAGCCTTCCTCTGAAAAGAAGAAAATTCTGTCTCTCCATCTTGCTGCTATCTTCTATCCCATCTTGCTAACTTCTATCTCATTTTTTCTTATGTCTAAACCACTTGATCAAACAATTGATTTACATTGCTGACATTTTCTATGGGTGACCTGCCCTCCAACTTCTCCTTTCTGCTTCTATAACTGTTTTCTAGGCTTACCAGAGTTTGCTGGACCTAGTCCAGTGGTCTCTTTTCATGAATCATCCTACATATGCTCGCTGAACTCATACTATGTATGAAGTATAATGCAAGGGCTGGAGTACAAAGATGAGTAAGACACCAGGTTGCCATAGAAAGTTATTTAATATACTGTGAGGGAAAGATATACACAGATAATTAGAATACTATTGTAGAAGGCTGTTTCAAATCTTGTCCCTGGCCCTTTAAGATAATCCCTCTATAGGACTTTTCCATTTCACCCTGCAGCTAACACCTGGCCTAGCCCCTGGCCTAGCCAGCAGCTGCAAGGAACAATAAGAAAAGGTTACCCAACAATGCCAGTAACAGTAATTAAAAAAAAATGTTAACGGAGAAAATAGCTCACCCACCTTCCGCTTGGCTTATGCATGTAACTGCAATGACGCACCTGAGTCCCACCGATCAGGGAAAAGGTCACGTAACCACCCCCTGAGGGGGTATAAAACTCAGGGGAGAAGGAGTCTCGGGGCTCTCGCCCTTGGTGGGGGCCCGGGTTCGAATCCGTAAATAACGAGCATGCTGTAACATCTTATCCGAAAATAAAGCGCTTACTGTAACATCTTATCTGGAGGTCTCTGTCCTTCGTGGGGGTCTCGAAACGCCGCACAACTATGTGGTGAGTGTGGGGTAGAGATAATGGCAAGTTTTGCCTAGAGTGTGCAGGAAATATATAAACAATAATTTACTGTTCAGAGTTTTGTAGCGCAAATGTACACTAATATGTCTTTCAACCATGTCTTCTCTTGAATTTTTTAGACCTTAACACTGCATTCCTAGAATTGATCTCTTTCAGCATTGATTATACCCCTGCTTTCCACCCCTGAAACTAGTTGGTGGACAAGAAGGAGTGGATAGGCTAGGGGCCAATAGGTGGAGCAAAAGAAGTCACATTCATGCAAGAAATGTCTGGCCCTCACCTGGACCAATTTAAGACTGACCTAGTGGCTCATAAGGTCACTACATTGATCAAAAAAGAAAAGACATTGATTTGAAAAGTCAGTTTGCATTACAGAGCAATGATCTCTAGTGGAGAAGAGAGGCCTGTCCACCTCTGAAGGACTGCCTGACACATGGTGCAAAACCTGTGGAGGGAAGAATGACTATCTTTATCAGGTAGAAGTGGGGAGCCCCATACAGGGCAAAAGGTGCAGCCAACCCCACTATTCTGGTGTGCTGTAGAGTGGAGGCAGCTCTCTAGTCAGAACACAGGCTGGCATCAGCCCTGGTGTGGCCCCACAGAGGTAGCCTCACTCCAAAGGTCAGTAGTACACTATCAGAAGCCCAGAGTCCTTAACTCATCTTTAACCAGTGGGAAGGGGAATCACCCCCAAATCAGCAAATCAGTACCTTCTGGTGGCCTGATCTTGCACAATGCCACAAAAGAAATACTGTCCTAGCCAATAGAAGCAATTTGCTTGCTAGCTTGCCCTGGACAACCCATAGGCTTGAGCCCTGATGCTTTTCAGGGCTTCTGGTCAACCCCATGAATGGGGTGAAGGGTTTTAAAGTACCCTGAAGAGGAGAAACAGACTGGAACAATCCCAACCACTGAAAGGATGTAGTCAACACTGAAATTCAGTGTTGAGGCCTAAAGGAGTCAAGAGAAGACATGGTTGGAAGTTATATTATTACACATTTGCACTACAAAATTCTGAATAGTAAGTAATTCAATTTTTCTTGCATTTTCTAGGCAAAAATTGAAAAATAGAACTCCAAAGTGTGAGGCCCCCTGAAGCTCAGGACCCAGGCCAGAGACTCTGCTTGCCGAGGTCTTAGAACAACATTGCATGGCAGAATAAAGTTGGTCTCATTCTTTGCTACTGTTCCCATTAGAAGGCAGAGTCTAATTCCATTCTCTTTGAATCTGAGCTGGTCTTAGTGACTTGCTTGAGCAATAGAATGTGGCGAAAGTAAAATTATGGGATTTCCAAGGCCAGGTCATAAGAAGCTTTGCAGCTTTTACCCAGCCTCTTGGAGCACGCCCTCTTGTAGCCCTGAGTTTACCTTGGAGGAAGTCTGACCACCCTGAGGTCATCATGCTGGACAGGACATGTCTGTAGGTGCTCCAGTCAACACTCCCAGCTGAGTCCAGTCTTCCAGACAAGGCACCGGAAATGTAAGTGAAGATATCTTGTATCTTTTGTACTAGTCTCTCCACCTGCTAAATCTCGCCAAGTGACCTCCGCAGACACCATATGGAGGAGAAAATTTGCCCAGCTGAGCCTCTGCCTGACCTTAAAATGTTTATCATCTAGTTGGGCAGATAGGGTTCAGGGGTTATGAAAAGGTAACAATGCAAGACAATGTATAAATGTGTAATGTTTAGTAAAGATAATTAAATTCTGTCAGAGTGCAGAAAAGGAAGAAATCCCCTTGAATTTGGATGATAAAGGGAAACTTTCCAGAAGAGATGTGACTTCAATTGGACCTTAAAAAAAAAAAACAAAAAAAAAAAAACAGAAGGATTAAAATATATGGAGAGGCCGGCACAGGGCATTCCTGACAAACAGAGAGGTAAAGTTGGAAAGGTGTAGGTAGTCTCAGGAGCCAGTCTGTGTGGTTTCTCTAGGATAGAGCAGAGGGTTTCTGCTGTAGAGAAAGACGAAGCTGGAATGGTGAAGCAGGGTCTTGCCTCTGTCTTGTGACTTTGAGGACTGTCTGGAGGACTTTGAGCCTTGGGTAATGGAATCGAAAATATTTCAGGGAAATCATTAAGATGACTTCATACTCTCACCTTTAATTGAACTTCAAGAGGTGCCCCCACAGTTCTACAGTTCTGGGATTTGATAAGCCAATCTGTAGTCAGCCTGTTTGTTCCCTTCGTAGTCTGATAAACTTGGAACATATTCCTCTGAAGAATTTTTTGGTCTGTCCAATTTGGTGAAACAATTCTTATTTCTGAAATGATGTTAATCTGTTGTCTCTCTGGCCAACTCTATCAAATTGAATAAAATAATTCCGTTATCCCTTCTACCAAACCATCGGTGCTCCCTAGACTCTGTCTGCCCTGGGCTCCGCCCCTCCCAGTGCACCTTCTTTTCCTGTTTCCTCCTGTCCCCCACCCCTTGGCCCTATGGTCTGTCCCACCTGTGCCAACGCTGATGCACCACCTCATATAATTGGTGCCAGCTGTGAATGTCTCACTTCCTCCACTAAACTGTGAGAGCCTGTTGAAAGGCCCTCATCATTCCTCAACCACTCCCTTCCCTTTTCAATCATCCTCTTCAGTGTTGCCCAAGAGACCTGTCTAACACAGAGATTTGATGTCGTACATATGCCAAGCCTTTTGATAGCTGCCTGGTGTCTACAGCACACAGTAAGAAACACACTTGGCAGTCAGAGCCCTCCTTACTGGCCACATCCCTGGCCATTTCCCCCATCCTAAACTACAGCAATTGCAGCTCTTCTCACAAGGGCCTTAGTGTGCTCTGGCCTTTGCACATACTATTTATTCCCTATTCTTCAAACATCCTCCCCTCTGCCTCAAGCCTGATTAACTCTCACTCATTCAAGACTCAGCTTTGGTTTCAGCTCCCTTGGGGTGTGCTCCTGTTGTCCTGGCTGGGTTGGCATTCGCCCCCCATGCTCTTCTGGCACCTGGTGCTCCCTCTCAGCGTTTGTTACAGGTGTCACTATTCTCTGTCCACGAACCTGTGTCTTTTTATTCTTGCATTTCTCCAGCATCTGGCTCAGTGACTGTTATAAGGTAGGTGCTTGTTAAATATCTGTTGACTTGAAGCAGACTCCACTTAATCAACTCACTCTCCCAAAATATTCTACCTGCCTACCATTTCAGAAGCCTAGAATTATTTGAAAGTTAACTTTTAGGCAATTATAGACTCATCAACAGAGCCATTCTTGCTGAAAGAGTTGTCACTTGAAATCAGAGCAGAGAGCTGAATAAAATGCCTTCTCTTTAAGCACTTTCACAACCACTTCTCCTTCTGTGCTCATAACCACCTGGTGGGAAAAAGGACAGACATCACGATCCTGGTTTTCTAGACAAGCATGCCGAGCTGCAGAGAAATTAACTTGCTTTCCTAAGCTGACAGTGGGAAAGGGAAACTAGGAGCTGGCTGCAGTTCACACTGCCCTCCAGGTAGCTCCATATCATCCTGCCTTTTTGACCCAAAGAGGGCCTTGCCACAGATAAGGAGGGTGCCTCTAATGGCTTCTGCTTTGAAAAACAACAAAACTCTAGTCAACCCCCAAAGCCAGAGAAACATAATCTGCCTCTGAGTTTGCTCCCCAACCCCTTCGATTAAAGCTAAGCAGACAGAAAAGATGACATTTCCTAACTCAGAGGCTACAATGAGCTGGAAAAACAAGCATTTGTAGCCCCTGCCAGGACCCACCAGGTGGAGGGGATGTTGCCCCAGGTGCTGTGAGAGGTGGGGAGGGGTCTCCTGGGAAGCTGCCCTCCTAGGAGAGTCCATCAGCAAATTGTCTCATGTAGCCATAACAGCCAGGAGCAAGATGGGGGAGCAAGGTTTGTCCAAGTAGAGTCAATGTATTGTAAACACGATAAAAGGGGCTGAAAAGCCCCACTTATCACTGACTAATGTGTCCCCAGGTCATAAAGGAGCTGGACCCTCATCAGCAGCCCTGAGAATTTCTGATTAACCCCATCACCTGTGAGTAGGGGCCAGGGCAAATGTCTGTCTCTTCCGCTTGTTACATGATTCCCATGGTCATTGAGCATTTGTGGGGCTCAGCACAGTTTCTAGGAAGCCCTCTGTGAGGCTGCAGAAATGCCTCTGAGTCCCCTGCTCCCTGGGGTCATATGGAGCAGGGTGCGTGTGTGAGCACCCTTAGGAGGAGAGGAAGGCAGAGGTAGCATGAGGCTGGGAGCAGCTGCAGGTGGAGGGTCTCCTGGTTAATTGTTAGGGAGAAGGAAAGGAGGCCGGGTGTCAGCATGCAGAGCAATGGGTTGGCTTAATTTAGACTTGAAAGACTGCCTGAGAACTCCGTCTCTCTGGGCTCTTAATTCTAACGATCCTATTCATTCCTTACAAAGCCCCTGTGTGTAAGTATCTTAATTTATAGATGAGAAAACTGAGGCTCAGAGTGGTTAAGTAAAATGCCTGAAGTTACACAGTGGGTAAGTGGCCAGTTAAGATCTGAACTCAGGCCTTGCTGACTCCCAGCCTGGGCATTTCAGCATCAGTTGGGCCAGATGCACTAGATCAGTGTTTAAGTGTGGAAGTTTTGGAGGGATGTTTGGTAAGTGAGTTCTACTTTTCTCTAAATATACTCTCCCCGCCCACACACACACTCAGGCAGCCTTCCTTGGTTGTCTCTGTCTCTCCCTTTTGGACTCCCATTTTCCTGGACCACTGAGGCAGGGAGTAGTAGTCAGAGTTTAGGATTTGATAACAGAGAGCCTGAATTTGACTTTCTAACTTGGTCCTTTTAGACAAATCAATTAATTACTCTGAGCCTCAGTTTCTTTATCTGTCAGATGGGGACAATAACACCCACTTTACGTTTTCACTAGGTTGAAAGAGGATTAAAGGAGAAGGAGAATGAAGGGCTTTCCACAAGATCTGAGTGTTAGTTATTGTCACAAGGATTGTCATGCAACCTCCTGAGTGAGTTTCTTGCCTCCAGTGCTTGTTCCCTGGCCCACCTGCCTCTCTAGGTATACTGCCTTCAGATTCACCTGCCTAAAATACCACCTTATGCATATCTCTTGCTCAGGAACCACCATCCTTTCTACTACTTCCTCAGCCTGGAACTCAGCTTTCCTGGACTGACCCACCTCCCACTCCCAAACCTGGAGTATCTGCTTGCTTTCCCAATTATGGGCTCAAGTGATGATCCTACTTGGGGTGTCCAAACATACTGTGTGCTTAATACCTGTGGGCCTGTGCTGGCTCCTTGAAGTGATCTGTCCCCTCTTACAAACTGGCTCAGATCCCTCCAGGAGGCTTCCTGACCTCCTATCCTGTCACAGCCTCTCCACCCTCTTGTCTTTTTCATCCTTTGAATCTCAGCATTCACTTCCTGGGAGTGTTGGCTTTCCATGTACAATCTGACTCCAGGTTAGATCCTAAGCTTCTTGAGGACAAAGATCTGCTCTTGTCTTTCAATGAATCTGCTTGACTAATCTAGGCTGGTGAGGCAGTGGACTAAAGAGAATGTTCCCAGGAATCTCCATCAACATGTCAGGAGAGGGTGCCTTACCCTGCCTTTTGAGCATCTGGAGCAGTGGTACTCTGAGGATCTGGCTTGCTGGAGGGCTCAATATACATCTATGAATTAACTCAAGCCATGGTGGGCCAGTGTGCAGGTGAGATTGTTTTTGGCAGGGGCAACTTTACGGGACCCAGGAAAGAGTACCAATCTAGAAATTCTTTATGCTACAGCCCCATAGGGTTTGCCCTGAGCATGCAGGAGCCCCTATAACATCCCCTTTCATCTTTGCCATTCAATGAGTCCTCAGGGTTTCAGGTGGGAGGTGGAAGGCAGGGTGTTGAGTAACTTCCTTCCATGTTCTTGATACCTGATTAACTGAGAGCCAATCAGCCTGCTCATTTCCCCACAGAAAACTGAGACCCAATGAGAGGATGTGACCTGCTCGCATTAAACAGAGTTCAAAGTGTAGCTCGGACTGGAACTGCATGTTCCGACTCCAATCCAGTGCTCAGTTCTATACCTCACACTGCTTCTTGGGAGACACACACATAGCAATGCCCTGCAGACAGGGATTCTGAAAGAGCAGAAATGAAAAAGTCTTCAAGAAAGAATCTCTAAGCCCTTCTCCAAGCCCTCCAAACCTGCCATGCCTTGGAGCATCCTAGTTTTTTCTCTCCTTGAAATGAAGATACTGTACCCATGGCCCAAGATACATGGTCTCAAGCTGTGCTGTTCAATATGCTAGCCACTAGCCACACTAGCTACTGAGCAATTAAAGTTTGGCTAGTGCAAATCGACTTGGGCTATAAGCGTAAGATACATGCAGGCTTTCAAAAACTTAGTACAAAAATACATAAAAGATTTCAATACTTTTTTACATTGATTAACATTGAAAAGATGTTATAAAATGAATTTCACCTGTTTCTTTTTCCCTTTTAAATTTTACTTCTAGAAATTTAAAATTAAGTATGGGGCTCACATTTGTAGCTTGTGCTATAGCTCTATGGGACAGCGCTGGTCTAGACTATATTGTTTGGCTCCCCTAAGAGGCTGCAGGCTCCTGAGGGCAGAGAGCTGACCTAGATAGTACTCCTTCCACTCACTCCCTGCCCACTAGCCTGACATCCAGGGCTGGCACATGCTGATGCATGAATTGGGTCCCCAGTTCTCCAGACCAAATAGCTCCTCCATACAAGCTCCTCTGAGGTCCCTTGGATCCAGAGTCTCAGTCTGGGGTATGAGAACAATCAAGGCAGGCTTTCTGTTGGAGACGAAAGGGCCTTCAGGACTAGGATGAGGCAAGCCAGGTACCAAGAACACAAAGGTTAAGGAGGAATTTACTCTCAAGTGGTGCGGGCTGACCCTAGGAACTTCACTTGCGGCTCCCCTTGCTCCCAGCCCTGACAGGCTCCAATAGGATTAATTCAGTGGGACCAGGAAGGGGCCTCATCCTCATAGAGGCCTAATATCTGGACTCATCAAAGTCCCAGGGTGGTCTTAATAGTCCCCGACTCCCACGGTAAAAGCCCCACTCAACACCCACCTAGCCGGCTCTAAATAAGCCAGATCCACAGCCAGGACCTCCTTATTCCATTTTCAGTGCCTTCGGGAGACAAGCTGCATTAATGGCAATAATTTTGCAGCTTTGAAAGGGAAGCGCCCAAGACCCTGAGGCATGGGGCTGAAGGAGCCCTCTGAGGAGAGGGCCAGACAGCAGGCATCCCTCAGAGGCCTCCATCCCGCTGCAGGCCATGGGACCAACATGTCCCAACACTGACAGGCTTCCTTGCACAAGCCAGACCTCACAGAGTGAGGTGGGCGCATGAGGAGGGGGGACAAGGAGGCTCAACAGGAGGGTCGGAGGCTCATCCATCAAGAACCGTCAAACAGCAGGGCCACAGGCCCGCCTGAACGTTTAGCTTTTTAAAGGGGACTTCTGCAGCTCCCCCACCCTCAAAACCTTAGCCTCCTAGAAACAAGCACATTCCATTGGTGGGGGATTAGGGGGTCGGCAACCCAGGCTGGGCTCCCTCCTGCTCACCCACAATGCTGGGACTGAATTCTCTTACACCACCCCCCAACTGGAGCTGTGGTTACAGGGCCCAGGGCAAGATAGAAATTGGTGGGGCCTTTTTGTCTGTCCCTGCTTTTAAGAAAATAGCATACAATTTGAAAAGCTATCTTTACTATCTTTTCTTTTTTAAATCAGTAGAGTTGGGTTGCAGTGGGAGTCTCCAAAGCCTTATTTATGTTAAGAGTTGGGGCTTGTAAGTGGAAGGGTCCCTCAGCTACCAGCGGAGGACCAGCTGTCCTGCCCACTGAGCCTAACACCTGCAGCTGGCTCACACTTCCAAAGCACCAAGGGTCAGCTGGCCTCAAGTGCCCTGAGTGTTCGTGGCCATGGTCAGGCTCTCCCAGAAAGGTGGGAGAAGAGCATGGACTTCCTTTCTCCTCTTCCCTCCTAAGGGAGGCCCAGCTGGTGGCCTGAAGACCTGAGAACAACAGGGCCAAGATTAACCCAAAAGCCTTGGCAGTTATTCATCTAGGCATCAGAAAGACCTGTGTGTAAATCCTGCCTCAGCCCCCTTCTGCCTGTTGGCCTTGGCAGGTTACTGGAATTCTCTGAGCCCCATTTCCTTATTGGCAAATGCTCCTAGTCTGCTCCCATCTGGTCCTGCTGTCAGAGAGACCTGGGTTGGGCCAGTGGCTGGCTGTGTATCCTTGGGTAAATCACCTGTCTACTCTGACCTTTGTTTTCCTTACGAGATTTTTGCAAGGATTAAATGAAATCATGTATTGAAAAGTATCTGGCATGACACATAGTGGGTACTGCTGTCAGATGGAATTTATTCTTCTGTCTCCTGCCCTTCCACTTCACAATACAGCTGGCCTTGGTACCTTCACCATATAGCTCTGATCACCCAAATAGCCCTGATGGCAGTATATCTGTGGCACAGTTATATGCTGATCTCTCAAGTGGTGGGTTCCAGACAGGACCCTATGACAGTACCTAATACATGCTTAAGTAATAGTCTTATTTTTGTACCTTTGGGTTGCATGTTAATTAAGAGCATCACTCTGCAGCCTGAGTTCAAATCTGGGCTCTGTCACTGACTGCATGCCCTAAGACAAGCTGCTTGACTTCTGTGTGCCTCAGTTTCCTCATTTGTAAGATGGACATAATGATAGCACTTTGCTCATGTGTTGTGGGATTTAAATAAGGTGATAGTTACAAGGGACATATGCGACATGCTATGGGAGTGTTTTGTTAAATGAAATGTATTGACCACCTTCGCCACCCGCAGAGGCTCACCATCCATCTGCTGGCTCTGGCTCAGGCCTTTTGCAGGCCCTGTCCTGTCAATTCAGGGAAGTCTTTGCTGACCTTGTGTCTATTTTCTTATGGGAGAGGGGAGAGTGGAGAGGGCAAAGCTGCAGAAGAGGCCCAGGGAAGGCCTTGGCTTGGCCTCTGGTCTTTGCCTCCTGCCCTGCCCATCAGCACTGGTCAGAAGCCAGGGTGTGCGGCTCCTTCCCCAGGAGTGGGGGCTGGGCTGGGCTGGGCGAGCTGCTCCTCACAGCTCAGGAAGAGACAAGCAGGGAACGCATTTGTAACCGCCCCGTGGTCAGCACAAAGGTGGCTACAGGAGGAGCTTCCTCTCTAGGAGGAAGGGAGAAGGTCAGCGGCCCACATCCGGCCCTGCCCGTTCCTCCCAGATGCTGTGGAAAGATGTCCTAGCTACTTCGTCATTGCTAGGCGGGTCTTTCCTTCACACTGGGACAGGTCTCTTGGAGTACCCTGGTTCGCAGGGCTGGGCACACACACATTCATAGGCACACAATCCCACTCCCCTCACCCCCAAGTCCACATACACACACAGTCCAGGGGCTGTGGGATGAGGCAACCAGTTGTTGACTTGGCTGCTGCTGGGTAGTCTAGTAGGCTGTCCCAGGCTGCAAGGCACAATGGACCATTGGGAATGATGCTTACCTGTCAATGTTCACTGCCCAAAACATCAAGGTCATGCATGGGTCAGTCCTTAGATAGGGCCATACATTTCCTTTTCTTTCATAGCCAAGATGCCACTCTGCACAGTGTCTATTCTATCTTCTTGCTGCTGCACACTCAGGCTCAGGGTAGGTTATTCCAAGGACCATCTCTACATGAGACCTTTGGACTCTGTGAGGCAGGCTATCTGAGAAGGTCACCTCACTAGAGCCACTGTGGTTCCCCTTTATCCAAAGTAGAAACAGAGGCTTTGGGACATATGGAGACCTGTTCCAAGATCCCAGAGCTGTTTCCATTGTGGTGGGGGAGGAAGGCTCCTGCTCTGTGTTTTGGGAGGTGGAGGCCCAGGTAGGTGGCTCTGGGAAACAGGAGCACCTTATCTCCAAAGGAGAGGCAGAGCTCTGCCGGAAACCCTGGGCAAGGGGGCTCTTTCTGAGGTCTTTTCTGGAAATGTCCCAGTTTTTCTGTAGCCCTAGGCAGAGCTCAGGCCTGTGTTCATGTGAAAGGTTCATGTAAGGCTCCTGAATTTGGGATTTCATGCCTCTTCAGCCCACTCTGACCGTGATCAAAGATAAAATGAGAGTATTAGGGAAGATACTGAGATAAAGTTTCTGTGAGAGATGGTGAGCTCCATCTACCCACCCATCCATCTACTCATCTATCCACCCATCCACTCACTCATTTATCTGCTGAAAACACAAAATAAGCCAGCCTTGGTGTTGGAGGCTGGAGATCCAGAGATGAAGAAGCCATGGTCCTTACCTTCATATTGTTTTCTGGTGAAGGAGACAGCACTGATTAGGATAGAAGTACCTGAGATACCGGCTCCAAATGGCTTAAATAACAAGTAAAACTTATTTCACACAGCAAGAAGGCCAGAAGGAAGAGGCTCTGGGATTGGTCGATTCGGGGACTCAATGCATCATTGAGAACTCAAATTTTTCCTATCTTCCTGCCTGCCAGCTCATGTCATGGTGTCCAAATGGCTGCCATGCATTGAAGTATTGTAGGCCAATACTGTCAATAACTGAAGCATTAAGAGGAAATGTTTCTTTTTTTGTTAAAAGAGAGGAGACCTTCCCCAGAAGCCCAAGCAGAACTTACCTTCAACTCTCATTGGCTAGTACTGCATCACCTGCCCATGCTCAAATTAATCTCTGAAAAGAGAAAAGGGATGATCACACCTGGACTTACCCCTTAACTAGAGGTAGAGATCCCTTCCCTAGGGAAGATGGGTATCTCATAAGAACTGAGGTTCTTTTACCTAGAAGGAGAGAGAGCTGACTGCTCACAGTGTTTGTTGGCAACCAGACCCCAGCATTTTGTATTTTATCTCCCATCCCAGCAGCAGCTTGGGAAACCCATCTCTGGCTGTGTCAGCCCCCTGTTTTGTCTGTTTGTTTTTCTCTCTAAACTGACTGCTTGGTCACAAACTGCTCCTTGTTTGTTGTTAAAACTTGGCCAAGTGAAAACTTCCTGCCACAGCGTTCTCTATCTCAGTCTTACACACACACACACACACACACACACACACACACACACACGCTATCTAGGTGTCCACTGAATTACTCCAAACCCTATATCTGTATGAGGAAAATGTCTGTTCCTGTGCATTGCCCCTCCCCAGCACGGACACTTTCCCTCCATCCATTTCTGACAGGGTTTGCACAAGTAGGAAACTATGAGCCTTCATTTCTGCAGACCCACTTCATAGCCAATGACGGGCTGGATCTAAAGCAAAAGAAAAGTTTGATTATTATCTTGTTTGATTCACCTAACTTCATGTGCTCCACGTGGCCCAACCACAAAGAAGATGCCTTTGAGGCGGCATTCAGGGAGGGAGGCTGTTTATCCGACTGCGTCCACCGCAGGCACCAGGAGACATCTCAGTAGTAAAATCTGCTCCATCCAGCCCAGAGACTTCATCACAGCCGATCAGAAAATACGTTACTTATAGCTTTACTTCTTTATCATCTACCTTCCCCCACTACTATAGAAGCTCTTGAAGGCCAAACCCTAAACTGTCTTGGTCCCATTCTGTCTTAGAACACAGACCTTGGCTTGTAGATGATGTTCAGTAATGAATAAATTAATCATCTCTCCAGCCCACACCACTTTTCTGGGATGAAATAAAACAAACAAAGAAGCAAACAAATAAATCTGCTGCAAAAGTGCTAATAGCAATTGGCTATAATTGTAGTTTCCCACCCTGCCATGTCCTGTGATGCCGAACACACAGGAGCAAGTCGACAGGGAGAAATAGGCGGCAGACTCTTTGATAAGTGCTGCTCCTCCTCCTCCTCCTCCTCCTCCTCCACCTCCTCCTCCTTCTCCTTCTCTTTCTCCTTCTCCTTCACCTTCTTCATCTTCTAAGGATGATTGTACTTTAGGGGGCTTGAGAAGTGGAAAAGAATGGGAGGAGGTTGTAAAGGAAATGTCTCTATGATGTCTGCATGCTCCAGGCACTGTGCCATGTGTGTAACATACAGATCGTTGTGCATGTTTTACAGGTGAAGATTGAGTCTCATGAAGGTTGAGGGACTTGCTCAAAGTCCCTGAACTAGCAGAGGGTAGAGTTGGGATTATATTTTCCAAGTTGGACTGAAAAATCCATGCTTTTAACTGCTCCACTAGACCACCTGCCTACCTCCCTATCACTATAAGGTTAAATAAGATAATAATCAACTTGCCTAGTGGTTTTCTGACATTTTTAAATAGCAACTCTGTTGGGGTAGAATTCACATGCAATAAAGTTCGCCCTTTAAAAGCGTACAATTCAGTGGTTCTTACTATATTTACAGAGTTGTACAACCATTACCACAATCTAATTCCAGAGTGTTTCATCACCTCCCCCCAGAATACCTATACCAGTTAGTAATCACTCCCCATCCCTCCTCCCTCTAGTCCGAGGGGACCACTACTCTATTTTCTGTCTCTATGGATTTTTCTATTCTGGACATTTTGTATAGATGAAATCATACAATGTAAGTATTTTGTGACCAGCTTCTTTTACTTAGAATAATATTTTCTAGGCTCATCCACGTTTAGCATGTATCAGTACTTCATTCCTTTTGATGGTCAAATAACATCCCGTCATATGGATAGACCTCATTTGCTTATGACTTTGGTTTGTTTCCACCTTTTTACTATTATGAATAGTGCCATATAAGCATTCCCATACAAGTTCTTGTACAGACACATGTTTTGATCCTCTTGGGTAAATACCTAGGAGTGTAATTGCTGAGTCATATGGTAACTCTATGTTTAACATTTTGAGGAACTGCCAAAAAGTTTTCCAAGGTAGCTGCCCCACTCTCTGTCCCACCAGCAGTGTATGAGAGTTGTAATGCCTGAGGGATGCTGGGTGCTGTTATATCCAATTGTCTGACTCTCTCAAGGCTGACTTCATTAGAAAAGGATCTTCCCTGAATTTTGAGATTCCACAAGGCAGAAACTTTCATGACTTTCATTATTGTTTGTTTGTCTCTCTTCACCTGCCTCCTTACTTTCTTCTTGCCCTAGTCGCCCTTTCTTCTTGCCCCTTCACCCGTTCTTACTGTCCTCTGGCCCTGTCATCCCCACAGTTCTCACCTGTGCTCTCCTCACAGTCAGGTAGCTGGAGGTCCCAGTGGGCCAGAGATGAGGCCAAGTCTCATGAGAACAGCCATGGGCATGGGCCATGGCCAGAGCAGAAGGAGAGCAGCCAAATAGCCCACTACCTGGAGGACCTTTGAACTTGACAGTGGAAGTCCTTGGGGCAGCAGGCCAAGATGCCCATTGGAATTATTTAAAATGTATAAATATTTTTAATCGAAATTACTAAGATTTCAGTTGTTAAGAGCTTGGAACTTTTTCTGTGGACATTTGTGATATTCTGATCTGTGCATTTGTTGGAGGAGGAAAGTGGGGAAGGGAGGGGCGGGCTGGGGATCCCAGCAGCCTCCGCACTGACCAGTGGCTGAACCCACCTGGGCTTGTCACCTCCACAGGAAGGTTTCTTCTCTGGCTTCGGGCACTTCCCCAAGCCCCAAGTACCCCACCCTAGACCATGCCAAGACATAGGAAGTGCTCCAGGAACATTACCTACAGCATTCTCATTACCGTTATTAAAAAGTAAACAAAAAGAAGGGTGATGCCTGGGGACTGATAGCCCTGTGTCCTCTCTGCCTGGCCCTATGGGAGTCGAAGGCCACCTCCCAGTGGGCTCCGCTGAGGTGCAGAAAGAGGCCTCCGTTGAGGAAGCTGGGATCCAACAGGTCTGGGCAGGTCTGCTTTGCTGATGCTGGGCCCTCTCCCGGATGGCTGGGGCACCCAGAGCAGGCAGGAGAGCACGTCTAGAGCACTGGCCCCTGCCCGGAGGCCCGGCTAATGACCCCGTGCATTCCGGCCTGCATCGGCGGGGAATTGGTTGAGGGCAGGCCCATTAGCTGGAATTCTCCCAATGCTCACACATCAGAGTGGAGGGGGGAGAAGTGAAAAGTTGAAAAAGAGCTAATTATCGCTTTTATCAGAGCGGGTGGGTTGATGGGTCCTGCCCGAGGGCAGCTGGGGCTGCATTAAAGATTAAACACCAGGTAGGGGGGGAGCAGGCTCGTCATTCCACAGGAGGGAGTCAGGCAGGCCGCCCTATGGAGACCTGGTGGCAGGCGGCAGCCTTAGATCTGTCAGCCGAGCCCTCTGTCCCAGGGCCCACCGTGGCCACATTCCACCAGGGGACCCCTGCGGCGCCCAGCACTTCCGCCCACCACTATGGGGAGGGCGACTGAGGTGTATGTCTGCTCCCTCAAGGGATGAGGGGTCGGGCAAGCCTAATTATCCAATTGGTAGGTTTTCTGGCACCTGTCCTAGGGGGACTTAAGTGATTCCTGCATATTACCCCATGACCTCATGTGTAGAACCTACATTGGAATTATAGGAGGCCTGGCAAGGACTCAAGGTCAGGGAGTCTGATCCTCCTGGTTAGCAGGAGCCTGAGGCCCAGGGAAGGAAAGGAACTCAGTCAATCACATTGCTGTGTGGTCAGTCCCATGAGGTTTTAAGTCCCCTGAGGATGGGGGCTGTTTCTTCAATTCTCATCTCTATACCTATAAAGTATTGAGGTTCAAGGAAATGGGTGATTAGCTTAGAGTAATCAAGCCTAGGGTGACTTCATCATTGTAACCCAACAGCATTTTGAGTACACTGGTGAGTGAGTGTTTGTTTACTGGTTGTATGTGTGATAAAGGGTGGCACCTAAGAGGTCAGAGTGATCATTTGGAGCATTCTCCAAATCTTGGGAGCTAATTCATTGGCCATGAAGAATAGATATAGGTGAGTATCATGGTCTTTAGTTACCAGGACAAACCAAGGCATGGGTGGGCCTGGGTTGCTCAGCGTGATAGGCAGACTGACCCGTAGACAGGTAGTGTCAAGGCAGCCAGCTGTGCTGGTCCAGCTATGCCAGTCTTCATTGTGTTTGTCTTGATAAAGATGTTCATCAAGACATCTCTAACCCCCCAGAGACCCACTATCAGGCCTCATTAGGGACCCACAGCCCTGTCTGGCCAGCCCAGCTCTTTGGAAGATTTACCTTTGCCCCGGAGAATACATTAGGCTCCTTATTTTTTTTCTCTCCTCCCAGCTTTGGAAGCCAGAGCCTTTCCAGTTAGGTTTCTTCAGGTTTCCAACCTCAACTCAGAATTTGATGCTGTTCTCATTGTCTCCATGGTGAGAAAATCCCCCAAATGATATGTAGATAATGACCCACCCCAGACAAGAGGGTCCCAGCCTTCCCAGCACTTCCCATACACTGTGCCAAACAGACACTCTCCAATCTCAGTGATCGGGACCAGATCTAGCTAGTAGAGCCCCAATAAATGCCCGGTGGGGAGAACGATTGAGTCTGAGCAAGATAAAAAGGATCTGGGGTTCATGAAGGACCACAAGCTGAAACTGCACTGGCCACATGAATGTTCTGAGAGTCAGACCAACATAATGCTGAATTGCTATGAAAGATTTAAATGCAGCAACCTGCTCCTTACTCTCCGATGTTTCTTAAGAAAGCTCAGGTTAGTCCTTTATTGAAGGCGAGAGGGGTAGAGGGAGGAAGAGAAGAAGAAAGGGAGGAAGGAAGGAAAGAAGGAAAGAAGGAAGGAAGGAAGGAAGGAAGGAAGGAAGGAAGGAAGGAAGGAAAAACGGAAGGAAGGAAAAAAAATTCTTCAGGAGCTGAAGTAAATGAAAGCCAGAGCTTGTTAACTCCTTGTAAAGGAAAAAACATCTAATGGTGGGGGCTCAGAGGGAGTGATTCACTCCAGGGAGTGCTGGGAAGTTTTCAATAGCAGAATCTTTAAGGCTGGGCAGGAATAAAGGGAAGAAAGTCTTTCTCAGCAGGATAAGCAGGAGCAAAGGCAGAAAGATGGAAGGATATGACCACATTCAGGGAGAGGTGAAGTGGCTCAGCTGCCTGGGGCATGAGATACCTTGAGTGGGGCCTAGAGATACAGCAGAGATAGTAGGGAAAGGCTGACGAGTTCACCTGGGATAGGCAGCAAGGTTTTTAAACAGGGGTGTGCCATGTCCAGCCACCAAGAGGTGTAAAGGGAGGGACTTTGAAATTCTTAAGACTGGCATTCGCCTTCACTAAAAACAAAGAACATTTCATTTGCTCCTCAAAATCTCTGGGGTCCCTGACGCCTCTGCCTAGGGTGCTTCTTTTGCCTCAGTGAGTAGAGCACAAAGAAGGACCTGAACCTGGTGGCAGGGTGAGACTGGGCCATGTGCAAGGACATTGCTGGCTGAGAGGCCACTGGGCCTGGCGGAATGGGAGACATTTCATGTAATTCTCTCTCTAGTGTTCTCTACAGGAAAAATTACATCCTTTTGACTAAGCAGATGAGCTGGGACAGGAGAAGTATGGAGGGGCCCAGATGAGATCCCCCCTTGGGTACCCTCTAGAAGCCTCTCAGCTCTTAGTGCAGCACATCTGGGAACACTGCAGAGAGTGGGTGTCGATGACAATTCTCGTCCATTAGGGAAATCAGAGTCCGATGTCTGCACTCTGTCTATCTGGGCCCTAAAGACCTTGCTTTGAGCTCTTGCTCAGTATTCTTTCATCTGTGACCTTGACAAGGGGCCTCCCTCGTTAAGCCTCGGTTTCCTTACGTATAAAGCATATAAAACGGAGATAGAAGTGCCTGCCTCAGGGGGCCGTTCTGGGAATGAAGTGAGATGAGGCCTGCAAAATCCTAGCACTCGGAGGGGCCACTGAAAATGCTGGTAAAGGTGGTTGCTTGTCTTCCTCCCTTCCTTGCATTCAACCCCCTCCCATTTCCCTGCTCCCACTTTTGTCTCTTCTTATGAGTCACACTCAGGGTTCCTGAGAGATCCCTGTGTCTCGCGAGATGACTGGAGCTTGGATCTAAGAAATTCAGGCTCATGACCTGAGAAGGGCTACCATAGATAATGACATCCAGAAGGCGTCATACCTGTGGCTGAAGGCTCTGGACCTCTACTCAAGGGCTGGGCCTAGTGCTTTTTCCAGGAGCGTCCCAGTTGCAGAATTTCATAACTCTGTGACTGCTCTCAGACTGAATGCCAAAGACACGGTCCCAATTGTGGCTCCCTCAGTCACAGGACACTGGGCTGAGAACCTACCCCAGGGCAATGAGGCTGAGATTCTAAGACTTCCAGCTCCCTGGTCTTCTGAGCACAGTTCACGGAGGGGCTTCTCCTTCTGGTTCCACAATCCCCACCCCAGCCCCAACTCCGAGAGGCAAGAATCCAGGGGAGTGCACATGGGGAATCCACAGACCCGCATTCCTTCTCCGGAAGCTTCCTTCTGCTGGGCCGCCCTTGCCCCTCATGGAGCATTTTAGGCAGAGCTGGGAAACCACAAAAATTTTAAGCTGAGATGAAGGAACGTAATAGGCTCTAATCTGAAGTGACAGCAGCATTATTAGCCAGCAAAGGGCCGCAGGAGCAGCGGGATAGCAGGGAGGGAAGAGGAGAGCGGAGGGAGGAGAAAGGGAGGACAAAGAGACAGAGCAGACATGGGCATGAGGCTGGGCCCAAGTCATGGTCTGAGAGGGTCTGCCCAGGAGCCTGGGGGGCCGGTCTCATAATATCAGAAATGGAAATAGTATTAACAGCCACTAATGCTTGTTTAGAGCTGCTGTGTGCCAGGCAATGTTCTAAGCTCTCGTTTTAACGAATGTAATCCTCATGATGTCGGTGTTAGCATTACTATGTAGATGTAGAAATTACAGCAGACTGAGGTCTGTCAATAAAGAAGGCTGATCCTGATTGCAAGGCCGGAGCCTGATGCTCCCAGAGGCCTTCTGCTACTCTCTAAAGGTCGAAAGTCAAAGGCCTCACTCAGGAGTCCGTGAAATACAACTACCATGTTCAGGGGGAAGAAGGGCTGTGTGGAGCCCCTTCCTCCAGGATCTGGAAGGAAAGAAATGACCACCTCTCAGGCATGCAGTGCCAGGAGAAGGGGGGCCAGGAACACAGAGGTCAGAGGTCTTGATTAGCCTTTAGGAGTCAGAAGTCAGAGATCCATTTAGTCAACCAGGGGCTAGAGGCCATGACCCATGACAGACAGTAGGCTTGGATCCTGCCATGATGAAGATATACGTTACAATGTGACTCCTGCTTTCTCCCCAAAAGGAGAGATGGGACATGGTCACCAGGACTGCTCCCCTGTGGCTCGCCAGCCTACAGCTCCCTGGGGTCAGTGTTCTTTCTCTCTGGCCCTGGCCAACCACATGAGAGACCTGTTGAGTCCCCTCCGGAGGGGAAGCACTTCCTGTTGGGCTAAAGCTGTCACCTCCCAGAGGACCTGATTCTGAAGGGAACAACTCTAAGTGAGCTGTGCACGCCCACCCCTCCTGCATCTAAATACAGTCAACCCCTGACCATCCGGCCTCCCTGAAAATCAGATTTCCAAAATTTCATTGATGTCGCCATGGATTCTAAGTCTAGAACACAAATAAGGTTTTAGTCACACTTAGTGGGCTGCTGAGTCAAAGGAAATGGTTCTCTTCCTGTTGTAAGGAAGGGCTGAGCAGGCAAGTAGTAAAAATTCAAGACAAGGGAGCTCTCATTTAGGGCGTGTAAGTGGCTAAGAGGCCACCAGGGGTGAAAGCCTGATCATGTGACTTCATCAAATGACCTCATGAAGGTCACTTAACCCTTATATGCCTCGGCTTCCTCTTCAGTAAAACGGGGGTAGTGCCCCCCCCACACACACACACAAACCTTAGGCCTTCTCTCTGCCTTCTTGCACCTAGGGCTTGATCTACATAAACTATAAAATGCTGCAACCGAACAGAGAATTCCTGTCACCAAGGGACTCCCAGAAGCCAGAGACTATATCGTAGAATCAGTGGCAGGTTGAGGGTCCCTGTCTCCCTAGCCCCTGCCAGTGGTGGCAACCATAACTGGAGAATAATAATAGCCTCTTCTAACCCTCCCAATGACCCTGCAAGGTTTTTTATCATCCCATGCCATAACCTCTTAATGGCACCTGCATCTCCCTCCCCCTCAAACTCCTCACCTGGCCAAGGCCTCATTAAGCTCCAGGCAGAAGGCGAGCTGTCACTCTTGGGGGCGGAGGGCTCTCTCATTTCCCCTAGGCCAGGTCTGCACCCACAGCCCTGCAGTGTTTGCACCCCTTGTCCCCTTTTGAACACTCATTGTACTTTCTATTTATCCTATTTTTTAATTTACTTATTTTGAAGGGTAAATGATGCATTCATATGGTTCCAATCCAACGGCAACAAGGAATACATGAGAAGTCTCCCTGCCCTCCCACCCCATCCCCAGCCACTGAGTTCAGCTGCCTGAGGCGACCAGGGTTGTCAGTTTCATCACACTGAGTAGTGATGACTTGTTTATCTGTCTTCTGTCCTTTAGGAGCTGGTGCCTGCTTTGTTAACTGCTTCATCTCCAGGGCCTGACACATAGTAGGAGTACTTTGTATGTAATCTGTCTGTCTGTCTATCTATCTATCTATCTATCTATCTATCTATCTATCTATCATCTATCTCTATCTAATCTACCTACCTATCTATTTAACCATCTATGGACCTCTATAGAGAGGTTTTTGTTGTTGGCATTTGTTTGCTTGCTTGCTTTAATGAATGAAGCTCAGAGAAGAAAGGTAACCTGCCCATTTGGCTCTAGCTCCCAAGACAGCGTTCACCCAGGAACTGTTTATCTGACTTTGAAAAACCATCAGTTGAGGCAGCCAGGGATTCTGGGAGTTGGGGGAAGGAAAGGGAGGAGAGAAAAGGGCAGGGAGCATGGCGGGTAAGGAGTCGGCGTCAGGGAGAGACAGGGTGCTCGCTAGTGCAGGAGGCCTGCCATGGTAGAGCGCTGCTGGGGAGGGAAATGGGAATGGGGAAACAGTATGGGAGCAAGATTCAGAAATTCATTTGTTCATTCATCTTTCACTCATTCATCCAGTAAAGATACCAATGTTAAGATAATTTCCAATCAAGGTATATGCAAAATGCTAAGAAAATGTAAAAGTAGCAAATAATTCCTTAATGGGTTACAGGAGTGGGAAAGTTAGTGAATCAGACAAATTTCACTAAAGATATTTAGGCCAAGCCATGAAGCAAGCAAAGGAGAAGCCAGACCTTAAGTCGTCCCCAGCTCTGTGGCCCATCTCTTCCCAGACCTCTAAACCCCAGTCTACCTGCTGCCCTTATGGGTTTGAGTTCTAGTACTACCTCATACTTGCTGTGTGGCCTTAGGTAAGTAATCTAACCTCTCTGAGCCTCCATTTTTTCAGCCGTGAAGTAGGGATGATATCAATTTGGAGGGTTGTCATGAGATTCAAATGCAATAATGCATAAAAGGCACTTTGCAGGTGCCTGGCACCTGTGTAGAATATGCTCAAAACAACCTACCATTGATATCAATATTAGCAGCAACAACAACTTCATTTACTCAATTCTGGGCCTCTGTCTTTGGGCAAGAAAGGAAAGCTGAGGCTGTTCCCAGCATCCCCCATTCCTGGCCCCCGGCCCTTGGGGAAACATGAGAAGCAAAGCTTGAGGATCTAATGTGCGCCCCCCATGCCCCTTAATCCTTCCTGAACTTGGGGGGTGGGTGTGGGGTGGGGGCAGCACCACGGTAACACCTGCGCTGCTCTGACATCTCCTGCCTCTGGGCAGAGAAAGCAATTTCAGAAATGACATGTTGCCAACAAGCAGAAATCAGCTTCTGAATTAAAATGTGTCGGCATCAGGTGACCCCAGGCTCGGAGGGCTGGCTGCATGAAGACAGCTGAGATTAGGGCCTGTCAGCCACAGGAGGGGCTGTGTGGGAAGGGGTGCAGGCACCCAGGGGCTACCGTAGACTCCCCTGGACTTGTTCGGACAGAGGGGCAGGAATTTGGATGCTGGGTCAGGTTCTCCTGAGGCTCTGACCAGCCTCCACCTCTCAACTGTCCACTCTCTGTGGTGGGGGTGGGGCAGGGAGAGTCTGGGGCTCCAGGGCTTCAGCATAAACACACTAATGGGTCTGAGAGAGACAGGGAGGAATGTGGGCCCCACAGGCCCTGGGGACTCAAGGAGGGATGGGAGTAGAGGGAATAAGAGCCCGAGAGGCTTGCAGCCTCAGCTCTGCAGGTATGCAGGGAGGAGAGAAAGGGAGAGGGAAGGAGAGGAAGACAAGGAAAAGGACAGAGTGAAAGGGCGGAAGAGACCACCAACCACACTGAATCCTTGTAATTCCCCAATGTCACCTTCTCCCTGGTTCCTGGGATTTTGCAAAAGCCGTCTAGGAAAGAAGGCTAGGAAAGAAGAGGTATAAAGGGGATGTTTAATTTCCAGCCCTGTTATTTATTGAGGGAACTTGCATGGCAGAGAATCTCTCTGAGCTTTAGTTTCCTTCTCTATAAGGTGGGGATCAAAAATAATAGGTGGGGATCATGGTTTCTGTACCCCTAGGATTGTCATAGTGGTTAAATGAGATGATCCAAGGAAACTGGAGTTCTGGTGCAATACAGTGTGTAACAGCTAGTGAGCTCTTGTCTGTAACCTCCCTGAAGGGCCCAGCTCAAGTCTCATCAGCATGGCACCCGGCACATGCCTGGCATGACGTAGGCAGCCACTCAGTTTTCTGAGTGAGCGATAGGAGAAAGCACCCCAGATGAGAGAAGTTCAGATTAGAGTGGGATATGACAGGGAATGGTGGGGGGTAAGTAGAGGACCCCACCCACACCATGGCTGTCTCTCCAGAATGTCCCCACCCCAGTCACAGCTCATCCCTCTGGTCTTTCATAAGTCTTTCTTCTCGAGCCAGGCTTGGCAGGCTATTGCTAGCTAGACAGTGAGACCATATTTCCCCTCCTGGAAATTGGACATATGGGACCATTCCATGAGCCAGTGAGGGCAGAGTAATTGACCTTGGACCTATTTCAGAAGCTCCAGGACTTGGGGTCTCCACAGTCATGCGCCACAGAGCCAGGAACCCAGCAAGGACCAGAGCATGGCTGGGTCCTTGGGGCTAGCAAAGAGGGAGGCTGAGGCACTAACCTCTATGGTGGGAGGTGGACCGGGGAGTCAGGAGCAAGTGTGTCTCATGGTTTCACAAGAGGACACTCCCTCGCATCCCCCACTACTGCTCTAAATGTCTTCCTCTCCTGCTACAGAAATTCCACTGAAAGAGGGGCACTGCTTCTCACTCCCTGCTCGGAGCTAAGTCATCAGAGAAGAAAGTCAGGAATTTGGGAAGATCTTAGAGGGCAGCATGTGTGAGCTCAGTTATGAGAAAGGCCTGATTTGAATCCTGAATCTGCCACTCACTCACGGAATGATTTAAACTCTCTAAACCTCATTTTTCTCATCCGTAAAATGGGATGACAATTCTTACCCTGCAGGGTAATTGTGAAGGTTAAATATCATGGGGCTAAGGGAGGAGGGAAAGCTCTTTTTTAATAGAAGAATCCCAACTGAAAATAGGCAGGGAGTGATGGAATTAGAAAACCACCATTTGCAATTGATTTGGGCAGGCATCACCGATAGAAGCTACTGGGTAAAATATTGGGCCATAGGATATTCCTGCAATTTCAAAGCAGCATCCCAAAGACGGATGAGCCATGAATCACATGAATCACAAAGGGAAAAGGGCAACTTCGCATCAAAGAAATCTAGTGGAAATCACCTTAACCAAGTGATGAAATCCAGCACCACCAGTAATGTCAACAAACCGGCATCCCATGGCTCCTGACAGCATGCACAGAGGACACTCGTCACCCACGCCTTCTTCTAGCCAAACTGTTTAACCAGAACCTAATCATAAACAACTAAGCAGACAAATCTCCACTGAGAGATTCTATAAGACATCTGGCCTGAACTCTTCAAAATGTCAATGTCATAAAAGCAAGGAAGACAGGGAGACTGTCTGAGATTACAGTGGTCCAGAGAAACATAACAACGAAGTGCAATGTCTCATTCCTGAGTAGACCCTGAAGCAAGGAAAAATGTATAAAGGACACTCCGAGGGATGATTGAGGAAGTCTGAATAGGGACTCTGTAGTAGATAACATTGTGTCGATATTCAATTTCTTAGATGTGAGGATGGCCTTGTGGTTCTTCGAAGGAATGTTCTTGTTCTTAGGAGATGCCTGAGAAGATATTTCAGTGTCATGGTGTCTGCAATGTTCTCACAAATGGTCCAGTGAAATACACCCACACATATACGTATACACACACATGGAAAGTGGACAAATGTGGCTAAATATTTTTAAAAGGGGGGGTACCTTGTGTAAAGTACCCACCTAGTGATAGTCTCAGCAAGTGCTGGTCCCCACAGAGACCGGTGTACTGCACAGCTAAGGGTGGGGAGGCCGGAGGGTGTGGGTTTTAACAGGAGCAGGAAAACCCGCAGATGGGGTGAGCAAGGCTGAAGGCAGTGTTGGGAAGAAAGAACATAGAGTTCAGAGACAAAGACCTAGGTCAGCTTCCTAGCTATGTGGCCCGCAGTGAGTCACTTAACCATTTTGTGCCTCAGTTTTCCTACCTGTAAGAAGGGAAGAAAGGTGTCTGCCTTATGAGGCTCAAGTGAAAAACCCCTTGGTACACTGGAGCCTAATGCTGCAAGTGGACACTCCCGTCATTGCTCAAAACCAGCTCCAGGCTCGGAAACACTGGGCAGAAAAAACACGTTAGGACAGGCATGCAAGTGGAACTGTAGGTGCCCTCAAGGTTGTTGGACTGTGGGCCTCCCTCTGCCTCCCCCATGGATACCAGCAGGGCCGGAGAGTGGAGGCAGGGCAGGGACAAGCCCTCTCTGCTGCCCTGTGCTCAGAAAGTGGCCTCTTGCCCCATCAGACCCCCAGGAGCAGTGGCTAGTTGAGGATACGCACTTATCAAAGCATGCCGGGAAGGCAGTGTGGCCAGAAGAGGGACTCTGGGGCTGACCCCTGAATAACTTGAACCCTTGCATGGCCAGCCATGCCTCTTGTTTCTCCCAACAGACAGACCCTGAGTCCTCGAAGGCTCCTGCTTTGTCTTATCTCTCTCCCACCCCACCCCGCATTGCAGGCCACTGCATGAAGGAGCTTGAAATACTTGTTATCTCTGGAAGGGGACCCAGGCTCCAACCTGGCCTGGCTTGGCATGTAACCTTGGATGGATTACTTCCTTCCTCTGGGCTTGTTTGCCCAGAATCCATAAAATGGGGTGATCCATTCCTGCAATACCTACATCTGAGGGGCAGCAGTACTGGAGAGAGGAAAGAACCGTATTTCGTATTTCAGAGGCCAGTAGCTCTGTGTTCCCATCCTGACACCACCGCTTGTAGTGGCATTCCAGAGCCTTCGCACCTCACAAACGCCGTTTCCTTAACCTTGAGATGTGGGTGGTTCTCTCCAAGGTGCAGGGTGATTACAATAAAGCGAGACAAAATGGGTACAGATAACTGACATGTAGTTTATTGGTTTATTGTCTTTCTTCCCCACTAAAGTGTCAGCCCCACAAGGTGGGGACTTGGTCTCGTTGGCTGTTGCACCCCAGTTTCCAGGGAGGTGCCTGGCACTCAGTAGGAGCTTCCTAAACAATTGTTGATTAAATGGGTGGACAGAACAGGTGCTCAATACATGATAGCTCCCACTGTAATCTAAAATGTGCTGAGACAAAAAGCATTTGAAGTCCACGGTTGGAGAAAACTCTGGAAAGCAAGAAAGAATTTTCAGGGTTTGCACAGGTCTGTCTGTCTGCTAGGCAATGGAGGACACAGGAGAAGCTGGCTTTATCCGGACCAGGGGACAGACACGATGTACCCACAAGAGCCAGGGGGAACATCCATGTGCCGGGCTGAGGTGGACACCTGGCAACCTGGGGAGCCCCGTGTGTCCTGTCTGATAAAGCTCCCATCTCTAGCTGCCTGTGGCCATGTGGGAATGCAGGCCCAGTTTGCCAGCACAGCTGATTTTACAAGAAGCGACCAGAAATCCAATGGAAAACGATTCATTTTAAAAATAAAAACACAAATGAGAGCAAACAAAACCCATCTGTGGGCTGGGAAGGGCCCTGCGATGTCGCCTGACTCTCCTGGGAAGCCTGAGCAGAAGGAGGGAGGGTCCGATGGTGGAGCCCCTAGAGTGGCCTGCATGGGGTCCTGGTCTCTCAAGGCTTCTCAGGCAGTCCCAGGCCCTAAGACACAGGACTCCACGTGGAGAAATGCTGAAGTGCTGTCCTGATCCAAATGGCCCACGTGTCACACAGCCAGGTAAGCAGCCACTCTCTGGGTCCTTGGGCTCAGGATGTGTCCAGGCTTTGGGACTTGCAGGCTTGGGATAAGTCAGCTCCCATCGTGCCTGGCCCATGGAGAAGTTCAGTACATAGTCGCCGAAGGAACCTCTTCAGCATGGCTTCAAGCGCAACCCTTCCTCCCTGGGCCAAATCTGTAAAATGGGCACAGTGAAGTGGCCCCCACCAACCTCAGAGGGATAATGCAGAAATCCAGGGAGATTAAAGGGGAAAAGTGTTCCTGAAGATTGAAAGTGCTTTACAAACTTAAGATGTGGTCATCCTCATAGTCATTATTATTATGAGCAAGACAGGTTTGCCAGAGCAGAAGAGGGTTCCGGGGGCCCAGAAGAACAGAGAAGTTACAGACGGCACAAGGAGGCTCTGGACTGAGTCCACCCTGGCTCCCAGCTCCTAGGCAGACCCGGCAGCAGGACACAGGTGCCTACATGACCCCCTCCCCAGCCACCTCCTGTCCAGATCAGTGGGAGCCCCAGTCAGGCCAGGCTGTACCTCCCCAGACAGATGGCTTCTGGCGGAACATGCAAGCCTCCCCGCCCCACACACAGGTGCTGCCCATGGAATATAGAAACTATATAAATACCATAAATATTTTCTCATATATCTTAGCTATATAAATTATTTTCTTTTGCCCTAAAATCTATGTATGTGAGGTAGACAAAAAAAAAAAAAAATACCCTGTGAGTGTTTCCCTTAAAGCTACAGAATGAGGGGGTCAGTGTCCGCAGGTCCCCAGGGGCCCAGCGGGGCTGAGGAGGACCTTTGGGGGCACCTAGGAGAGAAAGGGATAGGAGTGAGAGAGGAGAAGAAGGGAAGAGGGCTGGAGAAGGAGAACCCCACAGGCTGAGGGGCCCTCAGAGCCTGCACCCGTGCACTTGGCCTAGGTTGTCAGTGTTGGTGGCCAGCCATGGCCTCGGTTCCTCAGCATCTGCCCTTTATCCTTCTGGAATCCCTGGTACTGCTGGTCACATAGTTATAATGCAGATGGCGTATTGGTGGATCAGGTCCCTTCTTCCCGCCGCCTTATGCCTCAGGCTGAGAGCCAGGATGTAGGCAGAGTAGGGTCTCAGAGAAGCAGGATGATCGGACAGGCAGAAAAAGTCTCCATGTGGTGGGAACGTGGAAGAAACTAGAAAACCAGCCCTCTTTCCTTTTTGCTATTCTGCCAAGATGTGGTCCAGCTGCTTGGGTCAGCACAGTCAGTCTAGGAAAGAGGCTCAGGTCATTCTGGCCTCTCAGAGCCCTGCAGCCAAAGATCCAGTACCCGGCAGGCTGCCCTGACTCACCAAAGGGAGAGCAACTCCTTGCCTCGGAGGTCACCGGGAGCCCCCGGGGCTTCTTCCTGGGGCTTACATGGGCAGTTTCTGAGCATTCAGCTGATTGTGAAGTTTCCTGTTTCAGTGGAGGGTCAGCAACTCTGGGTTCAGGGAGAAAGGAAGCTGACAGAGGGCGCGGCAGGGCCGGCAAAGTGGCCAACAACGTCCTGGAGGAGGTCACTTCCTCCTGGCTGGCATCTGGCCCTGCCCTGGGGAATCACACAGCATCCAGCAAAGTGAGCCCTGCAAGGTCTTGGTCCTGAGCCAGAGGGGTGTGTGCTGTCAAATGGGAACCCTCAGCCTGGAAGGTCCAAGGGACACACGTGTATGTGTGTGTGCATACGTGCGTGTGTGCGTGTGTGTGTGTGTATCAGCTTTTCTCTCCTCCCCCCACACGGGGCCTTGGTAGTAGCCCTGGAAATGTCCACAGGATCAGAGGAAATCAGCAGAGTCACTTACGTTTCTTAGGTGAGACCAAAGTGAGGGGCCATCAGTAAATAAAGGAGCCCCCAAGAAACCAGGCTTAGCACACCTATATCTCCATTCAGGGCAAAAACCTTAATAAGATGAGCAGCTGTAAGAGTAGAAATGTAACCGGAATCAGCATTTATAAACCGCCTTTTCTATCACAAATGTCAGCTGTGTTGGGTTCTCACAGCATAGCCCAGCCATGGGGAGTTGACCAAAGTGGGCTTAAGGGGAAGCCGAGAAACTGAGCCCGCAAGTCCCTGCCTGGCACCAGAGGGCTGTCGCTCTCTCCTGGGCTGGGACTGTAGGTTCTGTGTCCCAGGGAAAATGGGGAGGGTTTACTGTCTTCCTGCACCAACTCCGTGCGCTGTCTGAGCCCCACCCCGGGGACTGGCTCTCCCTACTGGCTTTGGGTCCACTGGCGCTGTTACTGAGCAGGGCTGGGCGGGTGTGAAAAACTCAGCTCTCGAGACAAGAATGAGGCCTCTGCACAGGCGTATTTTAAAAATGACATCAAAGACACAGGGTTCCAGGACACATATCTGACTTGGGTCCACTGAAGCCCAGAAAGCTTTCTTTCCTTCAAACCAGTAGCTCCCATCACCTGGCACACCTCTCATCTCTAGCACAGCAAAGCGATACGGGCAGTGACAGTGCAGGGGCCCCAGGCTCCCTGCAGCCTGAGTCTGGCCCAAGGGCTGGACTGGCGCATTCCAGCCAGACTCCAGCCTCTGCTTCCAGCTGACGCTGCCTCACTGTGCCTTCTTGGCCCAGGAGCTCACCTCCCGGCATCTTGTTGGCTCTTGGCCACTCATCCTAGGAATCGAGATAGTGGGATATCCCCTGTCTTTCCTCCAGAACCTTGGCCCTGCCCTCTTCCTGGTCTCTCCATTTCCTGCACATCTTTCTCATTCTGTCTTCCTGTTCTCAGTCCTCGAAAAGTCTGGGAGCCTTAGGTTCAAGGGCGAGGCCTACACCTCTCATTGCTGAGAGTTGAGGGAAGAAACGGCTGCAGAGGCCTGGTAGAGAGAACAGGATGTGTGCACTGACACGTAGGTCGGGGAGTGCACGCGCACTGGTGTACCTGCCCAGGCAGGGGGGCCTGGCTGGACAGCTGGGGGCCTCAAGGTGGCTGGGCGCCAAGGGAGGTCCTGGCAGAGCCCAGCGGGCACACTGGGCAGCAGACCTAGTGCTTACAGGTGTACACGAGCTCCTCCTGCACGCACTGCTGGCACTCCACATAGCAGCACCACTGCACCTGGCAGTGGCAGGAGAAGGCCACCAGGCGGCTCTGGGTGTCATAGCCCCGCCCGCAGCACAGGCTGCTGCAGCTGGCCTCCCGGGAGCACACCCTGCCCGCCGTGCCAGGGGAGTACTTGCTGGGTCGGCAGAAGCTAGGTGAGTCCTCCATGTAGACTAGGTCCCCAGACCGGGGGGCCAGGCCCTTGGTGGGGCTGCCTGGCCTGGCGGGTGCCCATAGCTCGAGGCGGCCCAAGGCCTCGTTTGTGGCACTGGACACCTTGACGGCTGAGTCGTAGCGCAGCTTCAGGGCCTGGCCTGTCTCTCGGAATGGGGAGAGCTGCTTCCAGCAGGTGCGCACGGCACAGGAGCCTGACACGCCATGGCACTTGCACGTGGTCCTGAGGCCACTCTTCACAGCCTGCGAGGAGAGGCAGAAGGGAGGCCTGGTCAGAAGCCTGGGTCCACGGTCCGAGCTTGCCCCCAGAGCACTGATGCTGGCATGGGTGTGGCAGGAGGATGGGAAAGAGGCAGGTGGAAGGTCACATGAGGGGGGTAGATAGGACTCGAGGTGGCCCATGTGGCCCTCTGGTGCCAATTAGTCCAAATCTCCCCTTCCACTGGGCAGAGGAAGTCCTGAGCCAACATGTGGGCGTTGTGAGATGAGTATGGGCCAGATCTCAGCACCAGCGTCTCCCCTCGGCTGTGGAGCACAACAGCTGGCACAACTGAACGCGGTCGCCCTGGTTTACTCCAGCTCAGGGATGAGGGTACAGAAGACAGAACTCGGTCTCCGAAGAATTGAAGCCCAGGCCTCTCCCAGCCCTCTCATCTCAACAGACCTAGATACTTTTTACACTCTTGTCCTCGCACAGTCTATATGACCTCAGCTAAGTCCCTTTCCTCCTCTGGGCCTCCTCCTCTTCACATAAACCTGAAGGAGAGGGGTTTGCACTAGATCGAAGATTTCAAACTATGTTGGCTTCCAGGACCTCCAGGAAGGCCAGTGCTTGGAATGGAGACCCTCCTCCAAACAAGTCTGCCTCACCATGGCCTGGCCCCACACCCGACTCCCACCTGCTGCCCAGCTACCAATGACCCTCAGGGCCCTTCCCTGCTTCCTGCTGCCTGGTGATTGCCAGAGTAGGTGCCCAGGGAATGAGGTGTGTGTGCTGGGAGGCAGGGCACATGCTGGCCTCCTACAGCCCTTGGTCCCTGGGCCTGCGTCCTGCCGGGGAAGGGCTTTGGAGTGTCCGGGAACATGCTCACCTTGATGCCCACGTGTGTGTTGTGGGCATCTGCCCGCGCCCGGAGGTCTTTGCTTCCTCTCTTGGGCCCCAGGAAGTTGCTCAGGAACTTGGTGCTGTACTTAAGGTTGTCGCCACACACGCCCCACTGCCAGGCCTGCCGACTCTCCAGGCCGGGAGAGTCGTCACAGGTGCAGCGCTCCATGCGACCGGCACTGCAGGCCCGGGCCAAGGTGTGGGTGAGGGCGGCCGAGGATACCGCGTACAGGAAGGCCGTCTCCTTAAAACCTGGGCCGGGCACCGGGAGGGAGGAGGAGAGTGGGGTTAGACACTGCCCATGGTGAACAGGACCAGGGGGCACGTGAACCCACGGACACAGCCCAGGCCAGCTTCCCTGACACCTGTCCCTTAAGCTCAGGCTGTGAGTTGCTGTTGTTTAAATGGGACTTTGAAATTCACTATGGAGTATGTGCCTCGATTCCCTGGATGGCAGGACAGGGGAACAGATGAGGACACAGAGGTGCTAAGAGAAGCGACTTAGGCACCCAGTGAGAGGCGAAGCTGGGGCTGAACCACTGATACTGAGTCCAAGTCAATGTGTGAGCAAGTTGGACTCAATCATTCTGAAGCCCGGGATCTGAACCATGCCCCGTGGGCCACCTGTGCTTCACGGTAACCCTCAGACGTCATTTTCTGCTACCTACTATGGAATGACCTTGTGTCTCCTGCCTGACTTGTCCCAGACTGACCAGCCACCCACTTCTGGGACCATTGCAACTCTTGTACTTTTGGGGCATGGTCTGAACCTGGCCTCCCCCTGAGCTTGCTATCTCCTGCCTGCTCAACCTTGTACCTGGGGTGCTGGTGACACTGGGGGTGATGGGAATCAGCTCCACCCCAGACCCTTGCAGGCATGGAGAGCAACTGGCCTAGAAGTGCTGGCTGCTCCTATATACCATGGCTGCTTTTTGTAAAAGCCCCTGCTGTAGCCCTGCCACTTGATGATGGAGCCGCAGGATGACCTGCTTTCCCCCTTAGGCTGCACGCTTTCTGAGGGCAGATGGGGTCTTGATCGGCTCTGCCTCCTCCAGCATCTAGCACAGTGCCTGGCTCACTGTGAGCCTCACCAGATGCTTAGGGAGCAGATGGCCAGGGACGGGGGCAGGAAGAGACATCGGGAAAGGTGGATCAACGAAAGAAACAGGTGAATGAGCGAACAAGTGAATTTTCCTGTCTCGTGTTATTTGGCCAACTATTAACTGCTTCCCATGCTTATATGTTCTTGTACCTTGGTGTGTGTGTGTGTGCGCGCGTGTGTGTGCGCGCATGCGTGTGTGTGCTCACATGTGCGCAGCAGGCTAAGGGAGGAAATTGGGGAACCACCCAACTCACCTGTGGCCTCCTCTAGAATGGGCTGTGCCTCCTCTTCTACTGTGTCCTCCTTGCTCCTCTACTCCCCAAAACTGAGGGAAATGCTGGGCCTCATTAACTCCCAGGACACCTCTTACTTGGGACTGTGCAAGGGCAGTGTGGCCAGGACACCTGGGCCACAGGTGAGGGAAGAGTGGACTTCCCTCCCGGCCCTCCTCCTCCCCAGCCCTCCTCCTCCTGGCCGTCCTCCTCCCAGCCCTCCTCCCCCCAGCCATCCTCCCCACCTCTCTTGAGCAGGCCTGTCCTCCCCTCCAGGCTGCAGTTCCAGCGCTCAAGCCGGAACTGAAACTGGCACTCAAGCAGGCTTAGGTGGGCAGCATCCTGCAGGGTCTCAGCTAGGCCGGGCTCTCGCCGACAGAGCTGCTTCTGCCGACGGGACAGCTTCAGCAGGTCACACTGCTTCAGGTGGGCCCCACCCTGTGCTGGGGCTGCCACAGTGCCCAGCCCTGGGAAGGGCGTCAGGACTTCTCGCCCGGTCAGGCTAGAGAGGGAGAGAAAAGGTAGAGTTGTGACCCATGGGGGCTGTGATGGGTGTGGGGGGTGGTGAAAGATGACAGTCCCTGAAGACATGGGCAGGTGAGGGGAAGGAGGCCTTCTCAAGGGCTTCATGATTTGCCCTTCTTGGAGGGAGCCTGGCCCCATGGGGTTATATCCCCATTTTGCAGAGAAGGAAACCAAGATGCTTATAACGAGGGCTAGTGTAGGATCTCAAACCCAACTTTTCCTAATGCTAAATCTCTTCTCTTCTTACCCACCCTATTTCTCAAACTTGCCCAATCAGAACAATCACCTGGCGAGCTTATTAAAAATACAGATCCCCAGGATCCACACGTGGTAATTCTACTTCATTGGTCTGAAGTAGGGTCTGGGGATCTGTGTATTTACCACAACCCTGGGCAGCTTTGATGATCAGGAAAGTTTGGAAAATACTACATGTGGGATTGGCTGCTGCATGGAGGGGCAGGCAGAGGGTGGTAGGTGAGCAGACACCCAGCCAATGCCCTGATATCCCTCTCCCCCTTACATTATTATGTCACTGCCCAGCTAATCCCAGGCCAACCTAACTTGTACCCCTAATTCCCAGATAGATCTTCAACCATCTGGCCACTCAGGGCCTGTTACAGTGACACTTGGGGAACACTTGGATGAGTAGAAGGAAGGATGGAAAGAAGGAAAGAGGAAGGATCGCAGGAAGGGACGAGGGAAGGAAGGGTGGGTAGGCTGATGGATGGGCAGATCGACAGATGGGTGGATGAAGGTGAAGGAGTTGTATTTCCATCAGGCCATCAGCTCCAGACTTCTTGTTTTAATACACCTGCAGCCCGTGGATTCTGGGGTCCAGCTGCCAAGTTCTAAGCCTGACCACCTCTTTCTAGCTGTGTAACCGTGAAGCCTTGGTTTTCTCCTCTGGAAAGGAGAAATAGTGATCCTTCCTACCTCCTGAAGCTGCTGGGAGGATTACATGAAAAGGACCAACCACAGCACCTGGGACACACTGGTTCGCCTTCCTGGTAGCTGGAGTTTCCCAAAATTCTTTCCTCTTACGAGATGCATTGTTCTCTAACTTCAGCAGCCTTCCCTTTGTCCGGATAAAGAAACAAAGGTTTTATGAAGAGGCAGCGACTGGCCTGAGTCAACCAGCAGATCGTCCGCAAAGTGGAAACTAGAATTAGAATTCAGCTTCCCTCTCCCCAGAAGATCTCTCGGAAATGGTTCTACTAGTTCAAAATATTTACTGTCTTATACCCCAGTGGCCCTCAGTATGGATGGAATATACACCCGGCTGGAGGAAGCAGCCCCACCTGGAACATGCCAGCCTCATAGCTGAGGTAAAAGAGCAAAGATGGAGCCACACAATGGCTCTTAAAGCTCTTGCTTGGATGTGGTACTTCTCACTCCTGCTCATGTGCCACTGGCCAAGGCAAGCCCTGAGTGGTCAGAGAAGCCCATGTCTCTTAGAGCCAAGGGCACAGCTCTCCTGTTTGTAGCTGCTGCCCCAGCCAGAAACATCTGGCTGGATGCCACACCCTCCCTGTCTGCCCCAGAGGGAGAGTGTGTCCTGGCCAGGCCCCAAGTGCCCCCAGAAAGTATCCATAGATTTCAAATCCATCAGGTGCAACCAACCCAGTGTGGAGCATATCTCCGAAACCTCTGAGCAGAGACAGATGCTATCAGGCTCCTCTTGGCCCAGCCTGGCCCTGGGTTCCCCCCTCCCAGACAGGGTGAGGGCAGGGACCCGTTAATCATTAATCTGGGGGAAAATGGGTAAATTTCCAGTCCACCAGGTCTACACCCAAACCCCTCCCTGCAGCCTGGCAGGAAACCCTTAGAGCTTGACCCTTGGCAGGTCCACAGCAGAACCTGATGTCAACTGCAGCTGAGGAGGCCCCACCCTGACTGGTTTCCCGTGAGGAGGGCCACTTGGGGGCTGCAGGGAGCAAAGAGGCAGTAGCCATCTAGCCCCTCCAATGTCCTCCTCCCCACACCAGGGGATGGTCTGAGGGACAACTGCTCACACAGTTCTTGCATTTCAGAAGCTGCGACCTTCCTTACAGCAGTTGATTGACAGATGAGAGAACAAGCAGGGAGAGGTGGGAATTTTGACTGACGGGGCTGCACATCCTTCGAGGCCTGTCTCAAATGCCGTCTTAAGAAGAACAGCCATTATTACGATGTCATCATAGCTATGTGATATATATTACATTGTACATCTACCACTTTTCGAGTGCTTATTTCTAAGCTCTTTAAATTACTATTGTAGACACCTGCTGGGTTGGCTACCTACCTGTTCTTTCTGTCTACATCAGCCACCCCAATCTTTTTGGCACTAGGGACTGGTGCTCCTAAAAGAATGTAATGCTTGATGATCTGAGGTGGAGCTGTGGTGGTGATGCTAGTGCTTGGGAACAGCTGCAAACACAGATGAAGCTTCGCTCACTTGCCTGTCACTCACCTCCTGCCGTGCAGCCCTGTTCCTGACAGGCCACAGACCAGTGCCGGTCCACAGCCCAGGGACTGGGGCCCCCTGATCTACATGACTACCATATAGGCTACTTTATACCACATGACCTTGCTGCTCTGACCTGTTGACTGGACCAATGAGAATCACGTGACCCAAGCTAGGCCAATCAGTTCTTTCTCTGGGAATTTGGGATTTGAACTAAGACAGCATACAGTTGCTTTCTCTCTCTTTCTTTCTTTGGGTGACCGGGCCTGTAACTCAAGATAAAAAGAGAAAATTGATCTAATGAGATAGAGAAAGAAGGAACCAAAAGCATCAGGAGAAGCAGCAGTGAAAGTAGGAGAAAGAATTTGGGAGCTCTTTGGCTCTTGGTCTCAGGGTCTTCCTGAGGTCAGCTGTGTTCTTGCCTGAGACACTCCTATCGCTAGTACAGTGTCAAAGCTTAGAGTTGGTTTATCTAACTAAGAGTGCCATCCCTGATCATGACCTCTACCAGCTGTGGAGTACCCGTGTGCCCTGGCTGCACTGTAAGCCAGGCTCAGCACCCTTTTCCCATCCACAAGCACCTGAAATTTTTTTTTTTTTAAATTTCAGGTAATAGACCCTATGATTGATGGCCCCAGGAGTCCAGTATAAAGTCGGTTAATTTTATTAGCGGTAATGACACTTAGTAGCGATTAATGGTCAGGAAAGGCAGCCAACCGCACAGGGGCCTGAGGCCACCCTGGGCCTTGGTCTGCTCAGGGTTGCTCTCCTAGAAGTCTTCCTGGCACTGCCCTGCAGGGTCTAGGAAGACAGCTTGGAGCCCTTCCAGGACGCAGCTCCCTTCTTATTTGTTTTCTGTGTTGCGGTTTGGGATCATGTTTCCTTTGAAGGAATAAGGCCATGACATCAAATTTAGGAAATACCGCAAAGCATGTCCATAAACTCTCCTACACATGCCCATCCCACGGCAGCTGCTAGGGAAGGCTTCATCTTCATGCACCTATTCTGCGTGGTGCAGGTTCCAATCTGTTCCGGGGTCAGTGGATATTATTCCCTGCCCTTGAAGAAACTATACGCCCCGGGGCCTGAGAACCCTACCCACCAGCCCCCTGCAAAAATCTCAATTGTCTACATGTTAGTTGAGCCCCATGAGGGTAAACTGGAGATCAGGTGAGTTTCACTGGTCTGATGAATCCCAACAAAATTTTGAGTTTTAATAAAAATGCTGCTCCATGTCAAATCAGATGCTATCAGCCAAACAAATGACCAGTGTTCTGAACTGAAGAGCAGAGGATGGATAATTTGAAAATTGGCTACTCGCTCTTCTGGGCTGGTGGACAAGAGCTCTTCAGACTCAGGCCCAATTCAACAGCTCCTGAGATGCCTGGGAACCACCCGTTCTCATGGGTTACACCTGCTTTGGCCCAGCTGGTCTTCCCAATTCCTGCTTCCAGTTGGGCTTCCCCAGCTGAACTCCACCCTCTTTTCCCATTAAGAAAGCAACAGTCATTTCCATTCTCTTCCCTTCTTTGCCCCCAGCCTGTGCCCTTTGCTCCCTGTATCCTTAGCCTGTGGCACTTAGATTAATACTAAGATCAAAAGCCCTCACCCCCACACAATAAGATGCCTCTGACTTTGACCGCAGAGCATCCTCGACCACTTTTCGGGCCACCTTGTCTCCCCTCAGAGAGAGGAAAGTCAAGGGTGCCTCTCAGGACTCCATCTCACATAACACCCCTGTCCCCACTCCCTGCCAGACCTCTGTCCATTCCTGGCCCTTCCCACTCCTGCCTCCTTTCCTATTCTCTGATGTTTATCTAATCCACAGTTTTGATTAAAGCCACCCCATCTGGGATGACCTTGAAGGAAGCAAAAGAAGCTTCTCCAGGCTTTGGGGAAAGCTTTCTAGGACCATCCAGGGACCATCAAAACCCAGAGAAGACAGGTTCATCTTAGAACAATCACACACCACCTGCTGTAGTGTGGGAACCCAAGGACCTCCGGCTGCCAAGGCTGTTGGATCCCAGGTCTGCCTTCACTTATTGGCGACCTTGGGGCCACTCACTCACCACTTAAGTTCATTCCATCTGAGAACTACACACTGACTAGTGGGAGAGAAGGACCGAGGTCAGACTGCTTGGGTTCAGATCCCACCTCCACCTCTTACTAGTTGTACCACCTTGGGCAGGAACTCCACCTCTCTGTGCTTCTTCTGTAAAAGCACTGTACCTATCTTGTAGGATTGTCCTGAGGATGAAATTGGTTAACATGTGTAAAGTTCTTAGTACAACACCTAAGGCACAAAGTAAGCTCCAGGCAAGGTCATTCTTAAGCACCTACTATGTGCCAGGCACTGTGGTGGGTGCTGGAACCCTCTCCTGCCCTGAAGGAGAATTTAGTAGGATTCAAGAGTACTCAAGATTCTGCTAAGGTCCGGGAGAAGAAAGCTTTGAACTAGCCCAGCTCCCCAAAGAACAATCAGCAGCTGCTCAGGGACCCAGATCAGAACTCCTAGCTCCATGTGGGTGAGAACCTGACCTCGGTCAGTCCCATCCTGCCTGCAGAATGAGGCCACCCAGTGGGAGCAGGGAGGCAGGAGGAAGCTCCCAGACCTAGCAGGTGGAGAACACTTTCCATCACCTGGGGGTGCCCCAGGCTCTGTTCTCCACCCCGCCCCACACACACACCCTTGTTTCTGCTCCAGAGAGTCTGATGGCTCCAGAGGAGACCACCCCCAGGATGTGGGTAGGTGAGTGGGGGGTGGCGCAGAACCAGGCTGGTGGTTCCCAGGGCACCAGGCCATGCCAGCGTGTCTGGATGTTTAGTTAGAGGGGCCAGGAGCTGTGCCTGGCACCAGAGTTCATGCCAACTGCAGACAGTTGCCTGGGAACCAGGAAAGCCTTGCCCTGCCTGGAGCATTGGCCTTGGCCCTACAAAACCCCATTAGATGCCCCGATAACAGGCTTCCGCTGCAGGGCCATTTGCATGGTAAGTGCTCCCTTTGTGCTTTCATCTCAAACATCTCAGCCCTCCCCTCATAGCCCTCGCTAAAGCCCCTACACACACACACACACACAAACACATGCACGCACTCACACTCACACTCAACCCACACTTGCCATCCTTTGGGTGCTCTCCACTACCCACCTCTTCCCAGTAGGGGAGAGTTAGTGAGGGCAGTGACTGGCACAAGAAGAGAAGGCCATGGCTGTGGGCAGGCAGCCTTTCTTCAGGGGGGGGGCGGGCTTCTCTCCTCTCCTCCTGTCACCTGATGAACTCAACAGGACAGCCTTCTCCCCATCTTTCAGACTCCTGTCTCCTCTTCTGGATTCAGTGTCACCTCATGCTTCCTCCAAGATGCCTTTATTGAGCAGCCTGGCAAATCCACCAGTTATCTTCATGCCAACTCCTTCCATCCCCTTCTTTCACTCACTCACTCACTCAAATATTAATATGAAGGACTTTACTGAGCATCAGTTTCAAGCCACATCTACCCACAGAAGACCAAGATAAACACGGCCACTCACTACTTCCCTGTCTGAGGCCCCCTCAGCCCCTCCTGGGTCCAGCCTTCTTTTCCTCCCCAGCTCTTAACCTCAGAAACGGCCTCAAGGACTTAATCTTGTCACCATCTTTCCCCCACCCCCCAGGAGCCCACCAGAGCCTCATCATCCCCCACCCCCTCCCTGGCTCAGAGAGAAAGAGCCCGTCCCAGCTGTAGGTTTTGTCTCTCCGAGAACAGCTCCACTTCCTGTTTTGCAGCCGCAGACTGGGCTGCCCACCGAGGATGGCATCAGGAAGACTCGTGCTCATAAGCTAAGTGGGCAGCAAGCAGCCCACACAGCAGGCATGCTTTGCATCTCGACAATCGTGGGTATTTAGAGCGCGGCTACTGAACATCTGGGGAGGAAATGCTTCCCCCTTCTTTCCTCCTGTCTCCCTCCCTCTCCACTCAGGCTCAAGCTGAAGCTGAGGAGAGGAACCTTGGCATGAAGAGTCCCAAAAGTCACTCCTGTGCAGAGGAATCCCTCACCTCTACATCTCCCTACTTTCCCCGGCCGGGCCCCAAAGTACACCATTTAAATCAGTATATTTCAGGGGCTGCAGAAACTCTTCAAGGTCACCCAGTCCAGAGGTTTTTGCTCTGATGGCTCCTGGGAGGTATCCCAGAGGCTGGTGGGGGCAGGGAGAAGGGCAAGAGGTTTGCCAAGTACGAGAGTCTCTGCTTTGACCTGTCTGGTGCCCTGGGAGCTCATGTAAGATTTATTCTCCAAGGTGACCCACTAAGTTAGTGACAGGACTAGGATATGCCCCAGGTCTCCAGCTGGCCATTTCTGCTTTCAGTTTCAATGTTACACCTCAGGGGAACAAAATTAGCCATCCCCATAGCAAGTGTCTAGGGCAATAGAGTCACAAGACAGTTAGAAGAAACAGGAACCTGGTCAGGACTCCTCTGGCCTCCAGGGCAGCTCAAGAGAGGCAAAGACACTTTGTTTAAAAGATTACTTTCCCTGGTCTAAAACTCACTCTCTTCCTACCAAAAGTCAGAAAACAAGCCTTTGACTTTAAAGAAGCAGCCTGCCTATTTATACTAGAGTGTAAGAGTCTGATATAATATCACTGCCTGAGAACACACTTTGCTAGATAGAGGAATGATCAGAAGAAAGAGTCTGGGAATGTGGAGAGAAAGTGGTTTCATGGGACAGGTGAGGAGCAAGCGGTTACTGAGGCTGGAGGTAAGCAACACCCCCTCTGGCTTGTCCCAATCATGAGATCCTGAACCGGGTAACTTGGGCCCAATTATTTAACCATGGCAAATTGACCAACTACCTATAACTATTTTGGCAGGCTCTTGAGCTGTCACCCTCTTCCCCACGGGCAAACAGGCTTAGTGGGGGCTGTAGGTCCTGGAAAAGCCAACCCTCTAGGGAATGCCTGTGTGTGATCATTCTGTGATGAGGACAGTTCCATCGTGTACAGATGCTCCAGGCAGAGATACCCTGGGCTGCGGATTCCATTTGTCTTCCCAAAGGTCCCAGAGTTGGCCCACACCCCTCCACACCCCTTCCCTCAGCTCCAGGGATAACGGGGACCTACCAAGCCTGTCAAGGAGTCACTCCCCAAAACGTCTAGGGAGGGCCAGACTGAGCCAGGACAGCCCCAGGCAATGCTCCCTCAGGAATAAAGTGGGGTCCTCCAGAGAAGGACCAGAACAACTTCCCACCTTTGACCATGCTGGATGCAGAGCCAGCCAGGGGTGTAGCAGAGGGCCCCTCCCCTCAGGCCAGGCCCGTCTCCTCCTTGCCCTCCTACTATGGCTCTCAGTCCAACCTCCATCCCTTTCTTCATGCCGTAACCCCTACCTAGAAAGCCTTTCCCAGTCCAAAACCCCTCCTGGATCCCCTGGACTCTTGTACAGACACTGCCTTTTTGAACACTTGACTCAAAAATGCAGGGAATGGGAAAGGTGACCCAGAGGCCCCATCCAGCTCTAACACGCTATGATGCTTGTCTGTCTCCTCCAGGAAGCCTTCCTTACTTGCCAGCTCCAACCCACTCTGACCATCCTCTTTGCTTTCTCCCACTTTTGCAGATGCTTTACCATTAATTTTGTGTTTGGGGCACTTTTTTTCTCTCTCTCTTCAGGGTTATACTGACATTCTCTCCAAGCAGAGATCTTGGCAGACATCATAGTTCCTTATCCCCTGAGGTCCCTCTGTCCCCAGCCCAGATCACCCACCACAAGCAGGTGCTCCTCAGACACCTGCTGACTGCATAACTCCCTCAGATGTCCAATCCCAGGCATAGCATAGCTCTCGAAGCCCTCCCCTCTCCTTCTCCATTGACTCTCCTGTTATCTGGCTCCCAAGTTTGGCGTTGTGGGCTCTGGGACGGCGTGGCTCTGGAAGACCCTGCCTGTGGCCATGCCATCCCCACCCTCAGACTGTGATCTCCGCTGTGTGCCATCCATCCACATCACCAGGTCTCCAGCCGCCTAGCAACAGTCAGTCAGACGCTGAGTCCTCCAGCTTGCACGGCTCTTATGGGGACTGGGAAAACCAAGCATGTTCCCTGGGGACGAGCTATGCTCAGGGCAGCCAGAGCCTCCCTTTGATACCCAGTGAGGACCAGCCGAGAACTTGGCCCAAGTCTTTCTTTAAAATTCAGCTTATACAACCTCTCATGATGACACATGCTGAAAGTGTGCCACAGGTTTACAAACTTTTACCCACAATTACAAACTCTGGGAAGCTCAGAAAACTGCGAAGTCTTTGTAATTGTGGTGAACTCATATGGCAGAGACTTGATTTACCTCAACACGTAGATGTCTTTCTGCAAAAATTAAGTGTCTGATTATAGGGTGAGAGATGTTCTGTTACACATGGCATATGTATATTTCTAAAATCCAAAAATACTTGAATCCTTAAATACATCTGGCCTCAAAGGGATTGTTAACTGTCAGGAAAGCAGACTTTCTCTATTCTTGACCTAAATCCAGTAGTTGGAATTTCTAAGACTGACTAAGCATGGGGCTCCAAGTTTCTCCTGACTCTTTAAGACTCCCCACCCACCCCCTACCGCCAACTCCAGTCTCATCTCTCCAGTGAGGGGGTCTGGGCTTGAGGTGACTGTCCTACTCCAAGGCTAATCTCTGCTGCCACCTGCTTCCCATGGAAGGTCAGGTATGGCTGACCTCTCGAGTCTGATGGGTGCAAGCCTCTGCTCTCTGCTTTGCTTCCAGTTCCTATCCAGGCAGAGGCCCGGTGGTGGCAAAGCAACATATGATCAAGAGAGTCTAGTGGGAGCAGAAGATGAAAAAACAAATGCAATGATGCAGAGAGGGAGGGTCAGGGGGAGAGAAAGAGGCAGAGAAAGGGAGAGAAGACTGCCCATCCAGTCACTGCAGACCAGGAAGCAATGCTGAGGACCATGGGGTACTCAACCAACAACAGGGCCCCCAAGACCTCTGTCTAAAGGGAGCTATGCATGAATCGGAGACATGAGCACATGAAGAATAGGGCAACAAAACAAGCTTTGAGACATATAGTATAAGAGATGCCTATGTCATAGGCCAAGTGAAAGGCGTGAGTGACAGAGTAGGGGTCTCAGAGGGTCAGAGCTACCCAGGGAGAGAGAGGCCTCAGCTGGGGCTCAACATGCAGCATGGGGTGGCGATAAAGAGGTGGGCTCTTGATTCTGACAGACTAGAATTCATATATTGATGCTGCCAGTCACTAGCTGTATGACTTTGGGCAAGACACTTGCCCTCTCTGAGCATTTTCTCCATCCATCTGTAAATAAAGATAATTATACCTCTTAGGCTGTCACAATGATTAAATGAGATCATGCACATAAAGTTCTGAGCACAGGAAGGACTCTAATTAAACAAAGACTAGGCTAAAAATGAAGAGATGAAGGAACAGATGTCACTAAAGATGTTCTTTAACTTAGGATGCTCTAAGGCAGACCACTAGATTTCTTAGACTCCTTATATATAAATAACTTTTCATCATTTTTATATACATTTATTTAACCCCACAGCAACCCTATGAGGTAAGGATTAACCCATTTTATAGATGGGGAAAACTGAGGTCAGAACAGCTACCTGACTTGCCTTGGGTCACAGTTAGTAAGTGGTTGGATGAAGGATTTGAACTCACTTTGTGTGACTCCAAGTGCAGGGGTGTGGGCTGCATCCAATCCTACACAGACTAATGCCAGAGTGGTGCAACCCTCACTCTAGCTGGTCTATCGCCTCCTGAGTCCAGCTTCTCCCTGAGCACATAATCCTAAAGGCACCAGGACCTCTCTCGCTTATGGGATTCCAGCCTATAATTTCCCCTGCCCTGCTGCTTTCCCTTCTTTTTTCCCCTTCACAGCCTCAGAAAATCCACTATCATCCATTGAAGAAGCTGGTTTGACCCTGAGCCCAATTCTAGAGCCCAGCTCTGAGAGGGGGAGCAAGCCAGCAATCGCAACAATGATTCTTACCAGTGATGTTTGACTTGCAATCCACCACCCCAAAGCAGTGAAATTTATTTTACCCTTTCTTTTCTCCAGCCTTGTTTTTTTAGGACCAAGTCAATTCCCCCAAAAAATTTTTTTAATTTAATAAACTGCCCAAATACATAAAACACATGAATAATTTTAAAAAATATTTGTAACACCTGCTCACTGAAAATTACAAAACATCGCTGAAATTTTAAAAGCTTTGAAAAGAGAGAGATGGCCTGTTTATCAGTAGACTCAATATTGTTAGAATGTCAACCTTCTGTAAACTGATTTATAGATCCAATGCAATCCTCCAGTAAGCTTTTCTGTAGATATTGATAAGTTGATACTAAAATATATGTGGAAATGTAAAGGTCCCAGAATAGCCAAAACAATTTTAAAAAGAGGAACAGTTGGAGAACTTATAGTTCAAGGCTTACTGAACACCTACAATAAGCAAGATTGTATGGTAGAGGCAGAGGGAAAGGCATATAGATTAGTGAAACAGAACAGAGAGTCCAGGAATAGGCCCTCATATATTGATCAATTAATTTGTAACAAAGATGACAACAGAGAGAGAATCACCTTGTCAACAAATGGTGCTGGAACAAGTGGACATGCACATGAGAAACAATAAACTTCGATCCTTACCCCACACCAAACACAAAAATTAACTAAAAAAAAAATCATAGATCTAAATGTAAAAGCTAAACCTATAAAGCTTTTAAAAGAAAACACAGGAGGAAACCTTTACGATCTCTGGAAGGAAAAGATTTCTTGAATAGGACACAAAAAAAGCACAGCCCATACAAGAACATGTTGAAAATTGTACTTCATCAAAATTAAAAACTTCTGTTCTTTATAAGATACTAATAAGAAAATAAAAAGGCAAGTCATGGAGAGGGATAAAATATTGCTAGTACTTTCTGGCAAAGAACTTGTATCCAAAATATATAAAGAACTCTTCTTACAAGTCAATAATAATAAGAAAATACAGTGAAAAAGATGTTATCCATTGGTCAAAATGACCAATCTTCACATAAAAATGTTCAACACACTATTCAACAATGAAAAAATGCAAATTGAAACCACAGCAAGATACCAATGTATACCCTCTAAAATGTGCAAAATTAAGACTGACCGTAGCTGACAAGAATATGAAGTACTTGGAATTTGAACACCTTACTGAGTGAAATGGTACAACCACTTCATAATACTATTCAGCCATTTCTTATTCAACCAAAGTTAAACATATATTTACCATATGGTCTAACAGTCCGGTCTTAGGCATCTTATCCAAGAAAAATGAGAACATATGTCCACAAAAAGACATGCACACAGCAGATTTGGAATAGCCCCCAAATGAAAACAATCCAAATGTCCATCAACTGGGGAATGGTGAAACAAATTGTGGTACATCTATGTAATGAAATACTACTCAGCAATAAAAAGGTGCTCCCGATATATGCAATGACATGGATGCATCTCAAAATATATTCTGAGCAAAAGAATTCAGACACAATAGGCTACATATGCCATATGGTTCCATTTATATGAACTTCTACAATGGGAAGAGTTAATCTACAGTGACAGAAGGTAGAAAAGTGATGGCCTGGGGCTGGTGGGGGAGAGTTGACTGCAAAGGAGCACAGGAGATCCTTTGGGATGAAGGCAATTGTTCCATATAATTGTGGCAGTGGTTACATGGGGTCTCCATTTGTTCAAACCTAAATTACACACTTAGAATGCTTGCATTTTATCATATGTATGTTGGTTTGGGGAAAAAATTAAGGTTGTATTTGGCTTCTTCACAATGATGAAATCTCCCCACCCCAATATGATGGTTAGAACCCCTCTAAGTACTGAGCACTTAGTGTGTGCCTGGCAGTCTGTCAGGCCCTTTACTCACTGTCTCGATTAAGCCTCACACCAGCCTATAAGATGGGTATCATCACCACCCAAAGCTCAGCAGGATTAAACTATTTGCCCAAAGTCACACAGCTAGCAAAAGGCCAGGTCAGGATTCAAACTCAGGTCTAACTGACTCAAAAGAGTACACTTTCATAAACTTCTCAGTACTGTCCCCAGAAAGGAAAGAAACCCAACCAGCACAGAGGTCACACATTTTAAAAGCACCACCAAAGTCAACGATGATTTTAAAAGTTGTATCCACAGGAACTATTTCTAGTTGCAAAGCCATTGGGATGACTTAAAGACTGGATCAGGTGACAAGGCCTGTCAGGTGCCCAACTACTCACATAATACATTTCATTTATAAAACATCACAGAAGTTAATATTTACAGAATCTCCAAGTCATCTGAGCCAAACCATGAGCCATTAAGCAATCCTAGACTTCCAGGCCAGGATCAGCCTGTCAGGGGAACGTAGCACCTCCAGGTGCTAAAGACCTTGAAGGCAAGTGACTTGACCACAAACAACAGTCAGAGTAGTCCAGAACCATAACAAACCTGGGCCTGACTTCTGGTCTACCTCCCATCCTACTGTCATCATACCATTCTCTGGTAGCCCACCTGACACCCCAGCTGGGCTCAATGTATCCCATCTCACTTCTGAGGACAGAGGAGAACATTGTGGCCTCACTCATCCCACCACAGCCAAGAGGGTCTGACAGAATAAACTGAGCAGGGGAGAGGGCCACCCTCCACCCTTTCACCCTCTGCAGCTTCTCTACAGCTGCTGCTCCTCTGGGTGACCAACAGCATTAGTCTGGGGCCTGTAAAGTGAAGATCCCAGACTGGAGGCAAGACCTGCCTCTCCCACTAATTTGCTGTGTGATATTGGGTGAGTCTTTGAACTTTTCTGACCTTCGGTTTCCTTTTAGGTACTATTTATACCCATCCAATATAACTTAAGGAATGGCTCTGAGGATCAGCTGAGAGAAGAGCTGTATGAGAAAGTAACTGTAAATCACAATACTAGTTATTGTTATCGTCACCATCGACAGAGTTAGGCTCTGGTCTCCTGCAAAAGCAGTAGAAGCAGCTGTTGGCTCACTGTGGTTTGAGAATGATGGTTGTTTCATCTGAAAAACTGGGTTAATAATACGTGACCTGCTTAAAGCAGGGAGTTGGACCAGAGTTCCTTTGGGGGTCACTTGCAGCTCATAAGTCTATAATTCTATGATTTTGAAGATCCCAAGAAGATTGGCTTCACCTGCTCTTCTGATGTTCGAATTTTCTTTGATCAAGATGCCAAAACATTTCATTTTAAAATCAGAAATAGGACTGTAAATGCAAATGTCCTAGAGAAGAGAGAGCATGTTTCCTCACATTCTCACTACAGGGTAGATGACTGATGCAGATTCTTTCCAGGGAGTAAATTTAATGAGAAGCTGGAAACACTAGCTTGAGTCACAACAGGACTTCCTCAGTGAGAACTCAGGCTGAATCCTGTAAGTTCTCAGAGACGAAACACATAACAGCATGAGTTCTCTGAGTATTTGTCCTGTTCCCCAGCCTGGGGTGGTGGTGGCTTGTGTGTCCTTTGCCAGCTCTGCCCAGCCAGGCTCACAACCTGGAAGAGATGGCTCCAATACTCACACGACCCCTAACCCAGGACTAATGCATCATCTCCCCTCTCATTTCCAAGGCTGCCCCCTTGCTCACAGCCCTCAAATTCTAACCCTGTGCCCTGCAGCAAACTGCTTTCCCTTCCAATCACACCAGCCAGAGTGGTCTAAAGCCTCCTGGAACCCCTCTCCTCCTTCCCTAGCTGGCCCTTGTCCCATCCCCAACCTTAAACCTCCCCCCGCACCCTCAAAAAAGAATCGTGGAAATGAGCTGGTGTCCAAGAGGATGAAGGCACCATTTATCCTCCCCCTCTTCATTCCAGCTCAGAAACTCCTGTCAGAGATGGGATATCAAGATATTGTGCTGGTCTCTTTAATAATAAGAAGCCCTAGCATTAGCTGAGCATTTATGGTATGCTAGACACTGTCCTAACTGCTATACATGTACTAACTCACATAATCCTCATATGAAATAGTAACCATTATCCTCTTTTTCCAGATGAGAAACTGAAGCACCAAGAGGTTGAGTGAATTAGTCAAGAGCGTGTAGCTAGCAAGTGGCAGCATTGGGGACTGAACCTAGAGTCTGTGCCCTGTTGTATCTCACTTGCTGAGGCAACAACAGTGACTTTAAGTCTGAAATCATCAGGAAACAAACATATTTGTGCACTGACCTTGGACGGGATCTAGAAGCTCAGTCATATCAAGTTTGTCCCCTTCTTTATAAAAGGTGTCACTGAGACTCAGAGACTGAGTGGTCTTCTTAAGTCACCAGCAAGTTGAGCCCAGAGATAGGGTCTGGATGGGCAAACCAAAACCCTCCCCCCTTCCATATATTTCAAGAGAGGCCATTACCCACAGGGGTCGTGACCTGGAAATTGGCCCACAGCCCTTATTCTAGCCTGTGCGGGACACCTCAGACCCTTACTCGCCCCTCTCTGGTAGGTCTTAAAAGCAGTCACTGTCAGGTCACTTGCTTGGTATTTCCTTGCCTTTGCTGTAGTCAGACTGTAAACCTCCCCCCTGATTTGGGGTGACGATCACAAAAAGTGGCCTGACTGAAAGTAACAGACTGTACATAGTTGGAGCAGACTTGGGGTGAGGGTCAGGAAAGTGCCTTCACACCCGCGACCCCATCTCCCTGCCCCAAAGTCCTCGCGATTCGGCGTCAGAGAAGGAGGGACAATCGCCTGGGAACTTGCGCTCCAAACACTCCCCGCTCCCTCCCCTCTGACTCGCAGGTGTCAGCCCAACTCTGATCCTCCTTCTCCAATCCTGTACATCACCTCCCTTCTCACGCTCTTCGTCATCCGGAGAATTCACCCGACGCCGGGTCTGAATTTGGTCGCGTTTCCCTCCCGCATCTCCAGTTGACACTCCCCACGGTCTGCGGGTTCCTCCATTCTTGCTTGGATCTGCGCGATCCCCTCCCCCGGCCTCTGTAACGACCCACCCCCACCCATCCACCCGGCCCTCTGGGTCTCAGCTCCGCGGGGCGAAGGCACCGGGTGGGGAGGGAGCCCGAGGCAGACGGTGACTAGACAGAGCCCGTGGCTGGGGGCAGACAGGGCGCCGAGTGAGGATCACGGAGAGGGCATCGGAGCGCGGGAGGGACACCTGGACAGGCCAGGACCGAGCGAGCCAGGGTCCAAGAGGCGAGCAGAGCCCGAGAGCGCGGGCCGGGGTCTGAGGCTGAGATGGGGCGTGGGGAGCTGGATGAGGACGGGGAAGGGTGAGGCGAGCGGCAGGGAAGGGGGCCAGCACGTTGGGCGCTAGGAGGCTAGTTATGGGGGTGTCTGAGCCTGAGCAGCCAGAGACGGGGCTGGGGGGACGCCAACCCCGACGCGAGGCGGGGCTGAGGCTGCCAGAGCCGGGCTCTGAGTTCGAGATCCGGCGGCGGCCGGGGCCGGGGCCGGGGCCGGGGCGGAGGGAGGGAGGGAGGAAGAAGTCGGCCGTGCAGCGGCCGGAGGAGGGGAAGGCGGGCGCGGCGGGCACTGACCCGAAGTAGGCGGCGGCGGCGGCGGCGGGCAGCGCCAGCAGACAGAGCGCGGCCAGGGCCGGGGCCACGGCCGGGGCCGGCGCGCGCGGGGGGCGCATGGTGCCGGCGCGCGGCGCCGGGACGCATCTCCTCGCGCCGCCGCCGGCCCCCCGCGGGGCTTTAAACCGGGGCGGGGCGGAGCAGGGAGGGGGTGGAGGGCGCAGCGCCGCGGGGCACCCCCGGGACGGCGAGCCCCCCGTCCCATTGGCCCCTGAGGCTGCGCCCCGCCCCGTCGCGGGTGGGGCCCGCCCCGCCCCGCCCCGCCCCGCTCCCACCTCCCCGCCCACCCGCCCCAGGTGAGAGCTCACCTGACGCCTCGCCCTCCCCGGGACGCGGCGGCTGAACGTGAAGCCCCCGGGGCTTGGAGAGGCGAGGGTGGGGGGACAAGATGGGGATCGGGGAGTCTGCGCCTCTCTCTCTGGGGCGGGGTGGAGGGACGCGCAGGGTTCTCTCCCCGGAGGAGCAGGGTGTGCGGGGCTAGGAGCGAGGTTCCTGGAGGCTGCGGAGAAGCTGCGTCGCGTCGCTCTCCGGCCCCTCGGGGGCACGTCTCTCTGGTCCAGCGCGGGCCTCTCCGAGGGCAGGGCCAGGTTCTGATGCGGAGCCGCTCTCCAGGCGCGGGAGAGCCGCATGCAGTGGCTGGGAGGCCCCTCTGGCTCCGCAAAGGGACTTCTGGTGTGTCCCTTAGCGCGAAGCAGAGAAAAGGAGCCCTCTTCTACACGGAAGACTGTCACGGGCCTCACGGGCGCGAGACAAAGTGCTGCTGATGTTCGCGAGGCAAAAAGAAAAAAAAAAATCCAGATTCTCTGGTCAGTGGAGTAGGCAGAGCAGGAGGAGAAGCGGGGAGAGGCCAAGGAGAGACCTGCTTTCTAAAGTGTATAGATGCCAGAACCTCTGTCAGACAGGATGGGCATCTCCAGGACTAAGCCACAAAGCTGTTTGGCTTATTCTTTCTTAAAGTTTAACCCCGATTCCTGCAGCGAAGTTGCAGTCATCAAGGCAGCGGTCAGTACCCACCTAGGAAGGAGACATACAACAAATGACCCAAGAAAGATTTAAAATGTTTTGGACAGTCTGAAACACTGGGTCAAATCAAGCAAAACAAAATATAACTTGCACTGAATGTCAAGATCTGCATGTAAAATTTCCCCCAAATTAGCCATGCATATAGAACATCAGGTGATAGTGACCTTGGCTTTGCAGTGGACACCTGCATGACTGCAGGTTGGGAGACTGGTGGGAAGATGGCAGCTGTGACAGTAAGTCGTGTTAGCAGAGGAACCCCCCCACCACCACCACCACCAGAGTGAACCTTTCTGAGCTCAATTTTCCTGTCAAATGAGCAGTGATTAGATGGTGGGTGATCTTTAACAGCTATGCCAGCCCTATCAAAACTAGTTTCTATTTATTGAGGCACACAGCCTAGTGAGGTGGTCAGAGACCTGGAGTAAAATCATGTAAATATAAACCTCAGATATGAAATAGGGATGATGACAAATACCTCACAGCGTTTTAATGCAGATAAGAGTGACGATGCTAAATGTCTGGCAGGTGCTACCACTCACTATTGGGTTGTTATAACTGCAAGCGGCACCAGTGAAGTGCTGGTGAGCGCTTACATGCTTTGGGTCTGATTTAGATCGGTGTCTGATTTATATCACTTGCCAATTTCTGTGCTGGAAAATTTCCCGCCATGTCTGATTTCAAGCTACCAATGTGGTATCATCTCTGATCTCTGGAGTTTGGAGGAGGTTTACACAGTCAGCTCTGTAAGCCAGATTGAGCCGGCTTAGCACATCACTGGTTAGAACGTGACTGAGCAATGCTCAAAGGAGGGTAGGCCAAGCTGGACCCCTGTGAGTCAGAGAGGAGGCCCCAGCCATGCCCTGTGGGCACCAAGTGTGGGCAGGAGAGGAGAGAGCAGGTCCAGCTTTGGCTGCCCCAGCTGCCTCTCCTTTGTTCATGCCCATAAGCACATGCCATGCTCACAAGCACGCACGAGTATGCACGTGCCCAGAGAAGGTGGGGATGAGGGGGAGCACATTCTCCCAAAGTGACACATTTTCAACATTTCATTAAAGTTCTGTGTTGACATCTGACAGTTAAGGCTGTAATGCAAAGAACTTGGAGGAAGCACCAAAGTGTCAACTGAGACATTAGTGATTGGACAGTGAGTTTCACTTAGAGAATATCTGAATGGGTGTTCATGAGTCCCTACTAGCCAGTAATGTGGCCCCATCCTCTTAATGTGAGAACTGTGCTGCTCTCTGCCTAGGGTGGAGACACCTGGCTTGCCCATGGAGGCTGCAGAGTTCTGCTTCTGTGTTATTGGTCAATAGGGCTTCACAAAACTGCCCAAGTGGCAACCCTTGTTACTGCCATGTACCAAGTTCTGTGTATGTGTACCAGGCTCAGCACATGATCTGACCGAAGCTTCATGCCCCTCTGAGGTTAGGGCAATCATTATCCCTATGGCACAGATAAGGAAACTGAGGCTCAGAGAGCTTCAGTAGCAAGTGCATGTGACCCAGCTGTAAGTAGTGGAAGCAGGAGTTGAGCCCAGCTTTAGTAGGACTGTCACACAGGATGCGGCTCATGATGGGCTATGGCTGGCTGGGAACCACCCAGTCACAACCCGACTCACAGCAGCCTTTGCATCATTTCTCCTTATAGAGCATCATGTATCCACTAAGTGCCGATCCTCAAGGGGCTCTAGTCTTGACGGAGGGATGGCAGTGAAAACAGATCTTCTCCACATGTTAGGGATCCCTGAGGAAGGGCACTGGAGGTGGCCCTCAGGAATTACAGCCTTGTGCCATAAATGGGTTGTAGCTCCCAACTCCCCCTCTGCCCTTTGAGCTCCTCAGAGGAGGGCCTGAGTTTTATTTCTCTCTGTATCTCCAGAGCCTGGCACAGGGCTCAACATATAGTAGGTGCTCGGGAAATATGTGTTGTTGCCAGTCTATAATCTTAGTCTGTGGCCTTTTTTATGGGGCTGCAGGAATAGTAAGTAACATACTGACACGATGCATGCTCTCAGAAGCACTCCCTCCCATACTTAGACACATGCTGCATTACACACACACACGTGCACACACACACGCACACACACTTTGACACTACAACACAAGCCCAGGCATTCAGTGACACACAGACTCTCCCACACCTCCCCCATGGATGTCTAAATTCCTAGGCAGACCCACAGCTGCTCCTGGACGCACACGTTCACACAGGTATGCAAAAGAAGCATTCTTAGACATCCACATGCAGCTACCTGCCTCTACTACCCACCCCAAGGCAGCCACGCTTGGGCTGGAGTGTTTCCCTTCCCCCGTGATACACACATGGGCGCGTGCACACACACACACACACACACACACACACACACTTACAAAGGTGTTGCTGAAAGGCTAGCAATGACTGCATCAAATCCAGCTCCAGGGTGTCTCCAGACCTCTCCCACCTCCCCCACCTGCACATTCTGCCCCCAACCCCAGCCACCCTGCCTGAAGCAAATCCTCAGGAACCATCCATCTTTGTCTGGCCCCAGGTCCCCCAAGTCTCCAAACCTGAGACAAGCCCAGGTCTCAGGCGGAGCTCAGCAATCACACAATCCCCCCAAGCTCCCCACCAGACCCTGAGTGAGCGGAAATGAGGAATTTCAGGCTGGTTATCTCCCTCTAATCACCCTCACGGCTGCACTGGAAATGGACTCAGCCCAACAGGAAGTGGAGCAGGCAGTGCCCCAGCGGCTCTAAGGGAAGGCACCAGTGCCCAGGCCAAAGGCTGCTCAGTAAAGCTAGTCTCGGGAAGGCCCCAACAGGACTGGTGTGGCTGTGCTCACCTGTCTTTCTGCCTGTCCTCTGCCCTCCTCCTCAGGACCCAGCCTTCTTTGCTTTGGCCTCAATACGACTAGTTCTGTCCAACCCCAACACACACATTTAAACAGGACTTGACTCTCACTTGTATTATTTAGCTCCGGGTTCTGTGAGGTAGCATGTTGGACACCAGAGTCCCCACTATAGAGATGGGACACTGGTGTTCAGAAAGGTGAGTAACTTTCTCAAGATCATGGAACTTACTGACACTTGGTGTTTGGGGACTTGATGTCTCTAGAACATCAGGCTGAACTAGGACTAAAAGCTAAGGGGGCGGGGGAAGCAGGCTACAGAGTCCCACATGCTGGAGACTCATGGCTATGCTTGAAAACAACAATAAAAGATGGCGAAGAAAGACACCAAAATGGTAAAAATAAATAAATAATAGATAGATAGATAGATAGATAGATAGATAAATAGACAGACAGACAGACAGATAAAAATGGGTGCCTTAGAGGTTGGGAGTGTGGGTCAAAAGTGTTTTTACTCTCTTTATATTTTCCAAATTTTCTATTACAAGCATATATAAAATTCTTAAAAGGGGGAAGAGACAAATACTCAAAAACAAATTTTTAATGATAGAACTTTAAGCACTGACAGGAAAGCTATTTGAGAGTGGGGCAGGAGAAGTATTCCTGAACATCCTCCTATGACATCCATCCATCCATCCATCCATCCATCCATCCATCCATCCATCCATCCATCCTTCGGCAGGAAGGGCCCCTGTCCTCTCTTGGGAAGCTTGCTCCTGAGTTGGCAGAGCTCACCCCACACATGGCCATTCTAATTCAAGGCTTAATCAACTTTCTTCCTTCCCTCTTCCTCTCCTTCCTCCAGAACTGCACTCTGAGTGAAGGTGATGTTGTGTGGAGGGTGCTATGACCCTCTTTTGGACCTTGCTTGCCTGAGGCCCTTCTCCAGTTCTTGATACAGCAGCTTCTTTGAGTTTAGCCAAGGAAGGCGGAACTCAGAGGGGTGCCCTTTAGCATCCCCCCATCCTGTCATACTTCCAATGTCCAAGCCAGCATTTTTCCTGTGTGGTGTACCACCTCTTTCTGGAAGCCTGCCTTGACTGACCATTCCTGGCTCTACTCACTCAGCACCTGGATCCTAGAGACTTCATTGACACAGCTAATTTTCTGCTAGTGGCTACATGAATGCACACTGTCCTCGAGTTTGGCCTTGTTAGGCACCCCTGTTATGTATAGATTGCAAATTTCTCAAGGACTGAAACCCTCCTCCTCTCTCTTTTGTATCCCACACCTTGTCTCATAGTGGTACTGAGCTTTAGCCTACAGTAAGGTAATAATTAAATATTTGAATTAATGAATAAATAAACACCAGACTGTGGATAGATCAGATCTGACATATTGATGGCTACAAAGCCTGACCTTGATTTTATAATCTTCACAAGACACAAGATGTTGAGACCTCTGTACTAGCATGGTTAGAACTGGGGGAACATACAAATGGTCCAGTTCTGTCAAATAATCACAGATAGTTAGGTGGGTGGGTGGGTAGATGGATAGATAGCAACCTGGAGGGACAATCCCAATTTTTAATAGCCTATTTTATTGTCCCCATATGTCAACTCATATATGTTTGTGCTCTGCCTGGTCACTGGGCTCACCATAAACATACCCAGCCCTGGGATCTCACTTCCAGAAGCAAGAGAACACGGTGAGATGACTGGGCGGGCAGCATGGAACAGTATTCATTTGTCTTTGACTACTGTGAATCCCCTACAGCAGTGGTCCCCCACTTTTTGGCACCAGGGACCAGTGCTCTTATGAGAATCTAATGCCTGATGATGTGAGGTGGAGCTGAGGCAGTGATGCTAGTGCTAGGGAGCGGCTGCAAATACAGATGAAGCTTTACTCACTAACCCACCATTCACCTCCTATTGTGAGGCCTGGTTCCTAACAGGCCACAGAATGGCACCAGAGTTGGGTGTTTTACACAACAAAGGTGTTCCATGCAAGGCTCAGCTACCAATGTGGCTTGAAAGAAAGAAAAATCAAGGGAAGGAAGAAGGCAGGAAAAACAAGTGTCTTGGGAAATAGCAATGAAAAATTATCCAGAATTTACTATAAATGACATGGCAAAGATTCAGCTCTGAACAGAGGCATTCTCAACATCATTTTAGTTTGTTTTCATCTCACTCTCTGAAAAGGGAGGCTGAGAGAAAAGACATCCAGTTTTGAAGTTCAGAATGCAACTGACTCCTGGAGGAACGCAAGCCACTGTGTGGTTGGAGGAGATGGTCATTGCAGACTATTTTCTCCAGGTTGTGTTTTCAAATAAGGTACAAATAAGTGTGCAGGAAATGCTCATTGACAGAGTCTTGACTAGCAGACAGTTGGACTACAGCATGTTTTCCTGAACCTAGTGTGTGACCTCAGTTGCCCAGACAGAGGGCTTTCTTTAAACTGGGTAGAGACTCAAACCTTGACTTATCTCCAGGAAACAGTAAGCTCAGGTTTAATGCCACAAAAGAGAAAAAGTGACTAATTCCATTTTACTGTAAAGTTTTCATTTCCTAGGAAGTATGATTTTATAATATTCAATTTAACAAATGTTGAGTGTCTGGTGCTAAGTCTTGGGGGTAAAATTATTAAGCCAGGTCCTATCTTTAAGAAACATGCAGTTTGTTGAGAGAGAGAGACATGCAAGTAAGTACATGCAGTGTTTTGACATTTTTATGTAAGTGTAAACTAGTTATTGAGTACTTACAAGGTGGCAAACATTGTTCTAAGTCCTAAAGTAATATTAACTCATTTAATCCTCACAACATTCTACAGATGGAGAAATTCAGGCACAAAGAAGTTAAATAACTGGCCAGCTAAAACACTTAGAACTGGGATTAGAATCCAGGAGCCAGCCCCAGAAGGCTGTGTTTCATTGCTGTGCTGCCGTAAAGAGAAGACAGTACCAAATGAGATGGGAATCCGTGTGAGAAATAATCCATGCATTGTTCCAGGGAAGGTGTGTCTGGGACAATACCAAGAGGCAGTGATATTTGAGCTGGATCCTGCAGGGGTTTCTTTTGGTTTGTTTCTTCGCTTTACTGAATGGTACAGTCCTTAATTAGCCACATAAATGTTTGATAAGGAATCAAGTTTTCCCAGTGGTTGTTATTATAATTCTAAGAGATGACCCTATCAGACATTCCTTTGCTAAATTGGATTCAACTTTGGAATGAAAAGTAGATTGAAAGGGACATTGGGACTTCGGAATAAGAAATGTCTTTGAGATTTACTGAACCTTGCCACCCTGTGTTATTGACTCTGGAATCTCATTTTCACACCTAGCTCTAATGTCAAGGTCTGCCCCAGTCACTCCTTCTCTGGGTTTAGCACCCGGGACATGCCTACCTTCCTCCTTCCTCATGACCTTGCATTCGGTGTCTACGACCTGTCTGCAATACCCAACGTCTCCAAATCGGGGTCACTGACTATAATGGGATAGGACGCCTATAGTGGAATGGAAAGAACCCAGGGTCCTAACTTATCCTTGTCCCTGGCTTCCTCTGTGACCTCGGTTTCCCCAACTATAATACGGGTAATAACACTCCCTGACTGTCTTCCTGGCAGAACAGTGATGCGAAACGCCAGGACGAATGCAGGCCCCTTCCAGTGTGATTCAGAAGAGTCCAGATGATTTCAAAACACTAGTCATTCTACGACGACCTGCTGAGCATCACTCACTGTACCAGGTGCCCTATGGAATCCAGAGATTATGTCTACCTTTGCATAAATGGAATTTCAATGAAGGTTTGACAGCAAACGGTAACCCGGGGGGCAGGGTAGGGGCATGGCGGGGAGCTCTAGCTCTCCCTAGTTAGCAATAGAAACAGTGTCCCTAGTTAGCAATTGAAACAGTGTCCCCTGGCCTGGGAAAGGTGACAGGGTGTGACATCCACTTCCACCTGTGGCTGGGAGTCTTTCCCCAAATAGCTTATGTCTTCCTCACACAACCCAGGATCTTGGATGCCTGAAACCTTCCCGACAGCTAGCCCCAGAAGGTAGGGTGTGCAGGGGGCGATGCGGGAAGGCAAGAGCCTGGGGAAGGGGGCACCGTCCTGTCTTGACCCCCGCCCTGGCCCTGCAGCCGCGGGGCCAGCCTTCTGCAGGAGCGCCCCCTGCCGGCCGCCGGTGCCGCCGCCCGGAGGGGGCTCAGCGCCCGAGGGTCTCTCCTCCCGAGGGCTCGCCCAGCCCCTTAACTTGGAACTCGGCCACCAGGAAGCTCAGAAGAGGAAGCGACTTGCTCCAGGGCTCTCAGCGAGCCGGCGGCATCCCGGTCTCCCAGTCGTCCCACCTCACCCTGCAGAGCCCTCCATCTCCCGCCCCTCCCCTCCTGGCCCGCATTCCTGAGCCCCCAGGGCCCCTGCCTCCCCCCACCCTGCACCCAGCTCCTGTTCTTCCTCTCCTCATCAGTTCCTACTATCGCTCAAGCTCATCTCTTCCAGGAACCAACCCCTGAGTTCTTTCATGCACAAAGCCCTATGGACTGCCTCCAGGGAACACGAGTTTAAATGGCTCTCAATTCCAGGACATGAACTTGTCCACCTGTTGGCAAGATCTTGGGGACCTCAGAGGAGCCTCTTTCTTTTGGCTTTTCCACTCACCAACCAAGCCCCTCCCACGACCAGCCCGACATGTGTCTGGAACAGCCCTGAGCTCTCACTCGCGGTGAATGTTGATGACTTTTTCCTCTTCTGGTTGCAAAACAGCCTAGCAGAGTGTCTCTGGCTCTGGACAGCCAGGATGCCTAGGCTGGCTTTGGGGCTTTCCTTCCTAGCTGGGGACCTTGGGCATATCACTTAAAATCTCTCAGAGCCTCTGTTTCCAGACTGTAAAATAGAAATAAAGCTGTTGTGAGGATCTGAGCTGGTTTGAGGATTAAATGAGATAATGTGTAAAAGGTGGAACATAGCAGGCACTCAGTGATTGGCAAGGTTGATGAGTCAGACTGCAGGGAGCCTCACGTGAGTCTCTCTGGCCTCATCCCTCTAGCATTCGATACCCTCTTTCCCAAGTGTGAACCTTTCAGCAATAATCCTCCTCAACCCATGCCTTCTGTTGTGAGCAGCATCAGGGAAGGGGCCGCGCAGAGACTGTGTAAGGATCATAGGAAAGAAGGATGGATGTTGTCAGAGGATGAAAAAGGCAGAACAATGGGATAATCAAGCCACACTACCGTTAATGCTCCCCACAACATGACTTTCAGGTACCTGGTCTGCCTCTCTTGCTCCCCTCTTTGTGCTGACTTCCTCACCCTGTACCCTTTCTGAACATGTCTATCTGCTTCTGCTTTCATTAACTCCCAGTTCCTGCTTCTTAGAATTTACAGCCTGCACGTGGCCTACCATTGCTGTGCCATGGCCATTCAGCTTTGGAACCTAGTGGTCTCTGTGTCAAAGGCTGTGGACTGGCCACCCGAGGGTCAGGTATCTGCACCTGATCCAGTTGGCTGCGGTCATGGGGACAGGGTATGTGCTATGAAGCCTGATCACAAATGTATTTATACGTCTAATAGAATAAGTATTTGATAAATATTTTTACAATTAATAATATTTGAGACTTTTGGAAATTCATTTGAAGTTTATTAGAAAAGGAAACAACTCTTGTGAACTATGTTATGGTGAATGATCCCTTTTCCCTGCACAGAGCTCCATGACAAATGATCTGTTTTGTACACCAAGATTTTTATAGACTGCATCTGCTTGAAGCTCGATATGCTCACATGCTTGTTACAACAAATATTGCTCCAGGAAAGTCTCAGGGTCCCCAAACTTGATTGATGGCATTAGGAGAATGGCTTCCCCCTTTCCTCAAATGATCTATGATGTTATTTTTAAAAATGAACCTTAGATGTGGTGGGGCAGGGGAAGGGGAAGCCAATTTCTGCTTTGCATCTTCCCTTCCACTCACACATTGGGCTCCAGACTCTTCCTTTCCTCTCCCTCCTTTACTCCCTTCCCTAATTATAAGGTCCTGCTCCAGGAGGGAGAGCAAAACCCAGAATTTTTAGCCAGGTATCTCTGAGGAGAACCAGCAGGACCAATGGTACACTGAAGCCTTTTGTTCTCTGTTGTACTTCTGATGACTGCTGGGAGAAACGAGATGGGCCAGAAAATGTGCAAGTTTTCTTCACTTTCAGACTATGGCCTGGAGTTGCCCCAACACCTGCTCACTTCCTTGGATGATGGTCTGAAGGAAGATGTGATGTACACATGGAAGAGTCTGGCAGGGCACTGCCCACCCATGCAGCCCTTTTTGTGTGTGTGATTTAGAGACCGATATCAGGCACTCTACTTCCAACTGTCAGAAAACATGCCTGTCACTGCAAATATGCCTGTGACGCAAGGGTATATATGTGCGGTACCCTTTTTCAGTGTGCTACTGGCACAGTTGTGCATGTCAGCCCTAAAGTCATATACCAGGTTGGTCTTCTGCCCTGTGAGTGGGAAACTGAGTCTCGCTGACCACTGGCTATTCCTTCAAACCTTCCCCCATGTATATTCCCTGCAGGGACCCCACCACCTTCCTGTATACCTGTGTTGGCCCTTTGGAGTCGCACCCTGGTTTCTGGGTTCACATCTCAGTTCCAACACTTACTAGGACTATGATCTCAACTAGGTGACACAGCCTCTCTGGGCCACAAGTCCCTTATTTGTGAAGTGAGAGCAGTGTCAGCTCTCACATGGGGCTTTAGTAAGGATTCGATGGGAAATATTATCATCAGTCACCATCAGTCACCATCAGTCCTAGCACCACTCCCCAAATATTTTCCCATTTAAACTTCAAACTCTGCCCAAGGAAGGAATATCAGCATTTGGCTACATGGGTAGATTATCTCTCTAGCCCTGTCATTGCAAGTGGAGTTTGATTACCCCAGTAAAGGGTACAAAAGTAAAATAAATAATATATAGAATACTTGGAAGAATCCTAGACAGCATTCTTCCTAAAGTGTTGGGTTACTTTACAACTTGGAATCCTTACTCCTGAATTACTCTGTTCACACTTCTGGCTTTTCATTTATTCCAGGGAGTTACTGAGTAGCACGCCTGTGCATTACAAGGACACTGGTCAGCTGGTGGCTTCCAGGCAAGACATCACCCTGTGTCCCTAGGCAACTCTGCTTACCTCCAGGCTGGCTTGCCAGGGAGGCTGACAGCTCTCTCCACAACAGGTTTCATTTTATTGACCAATTGCCTGAGTATTATCAGGTGTGTGTTAATTCATTTCATAATATTATTTATTCCTCTCAATTTCTTTAGAAATTGACAATACCGTGATCAGCCAGACTGTTTTTAAATCACCGGCATTTGCAATATTACGTACTTTTCTTCCTTCTGCCGATGCAATACCATACAAACATGTATACAGAGGGCGTACTTGTTCTCTGCCCTTAAAACTCCATTTCACATAGAAATGCAAAGAAAAATCTCAGACTTTCTTCTGGGTACATCCCTAGAAACCAGACTCTGTGGATGAATTTCAAACACCACCCATTCCAAGGAACACAGCTCATGTCCCTGAGAGCTCCGGCTGGAATTCCAATGCCCCCATTCCCTCTGCACCTACTTGTGCCTTTTCCCTGGAAAGGGGATGAAGGTTTAACATCTGAGGTGAATTTCAAGAGCTCTTAGATGCCCACCCCCACCCCAACACCACTCATTGTCAGCACCTCTTCAGCTGCTGTTCCTAGGATGCCCAGCAGGTGTCACTGTGACCCTGACCATCCTCACAGGCTCCTGTTTGGGGCCTGTACATACACCTTTGAGGTCTGGCCCCAAGGGGTGGGGGGTGTTCCCAGAGGTGAGACCACCACTCTAAGGAATCTCACAGCGAGGGGCCTGTCCTAGAGAGAAGGGTCCTGTCTCTGGTTCACTCTCTCTTAGGACCATTTTAGGGAAGGGCTGTGGTTCAGTGAAGGTTCAACCTCATGGTCAAGGGGCTAGGCAGCGGGTACAGAGGGTGGAGAGTGAAAGGGAGAAAGGGGACCTAGACCCTCCTTTCTTCCTTGTAAACTGGCCAGGTCACATCTTCCATTGTATTAAGAGAATTCCCTGCCCTTAACTCACCTGATCACCAGCCCTGAGCTTTGGGGACAAATCTTGGTGACCACTAAGGGCCACACACGGTCAGGAATCACTACATTGATAAGGAGCCAGAAGAGACAAAGGGGGCTATTAGTCAGGGAGGCTTCCTGGAGGAGGTGAGCGTGGACCCAAAAGAGTAATACATGGCCTTCGCTCACGTGAAAAACAAGAGTGATATAATGGGCCAACCTAGGGGTTTGGTACTGTCTGGGGGAGGAATGCTGACAGGTGAGTTCATAATGGCCATTGGGGGGATGTTTCTGGGGTTGGGATGGGCTTCCAGAGACTCCCCCACAAACCAAAGAAGCAGTAGCCACTGGGGGTGGAGTGGGGCCTTGGGAGGAGCTGGCAAGGTGTTATGAAGGAATACCAAGATGCAGAGCTGTGAGAGGGGAAAGGGAGACCCCTTACCCAGGTTATAATTGGGTTGCCTGGATGGGGGAGGGGTGTGACAGCAGAAGAAGGAGGAGGCAGGGAAGAAGGACTAAACCTGTGGCCAGCCTTAAGAGCGGGGCTGAGCCTGGCCAGCTGTGCTTGCTTCCTTGAGCCCTTAGCCTTTCCTGAGATGAAAAGTCAGTGACAAGCCAGGGAGATGGGCTCTTCCACAAAAGGTGCTCAAAACCTCCTTTTGCAAAACCCAACAAGACCTCAGAGGGTTCAGCAGAGCTTCCCAGTCCCCCCTCTGTGCTTCCTGATAGCCCATCTCTCCTCCCCTCACACATTCCTGCTGCCTCCCCACATCCCCGCCAGTCTGCCCTCCCCCAGAGGCCCTTTGCAAAGGTACTGGTCACCACCCAGGTCTTCAGCCACTGCCCAAGATACCACTTCTCCACCCCCTACCCCATTCCCCCTGGGGAGAGTTGACAAATTTTCCCTTTTGGTTATCACCTCATGGAGATTTGGCCCTTCTGGAAACAAGTCTTGACACCTGGGGTGGGACCTGGCCCCCACTGGGGACAGGAAAGACTTGAGAACTAGTAAAAACACATATTTCAGCAGGAACAAGATGCAAAGGAAGCCAGAGGAAAAACCACCCTCTCAACAGGAGCCCCGACAGACAGCCCTCAGGGGCAGTCTCACCCCACTCCCTCCTCAGAGTCCGTTTCCAGAATGCTGGCTCCTGCGGAAAACATCTCAATGCACGACTTCTTAGAAGACAAAATGATTTCTCCATTTGGTCCAGAACTGGCCTTTCCTGAGCTATTTCCACGCACGCCCTCATTCGCTCACAGGATGGGGACAGTCCTGTGTGGGGCATCCAGGGAAGCAGGTGTGTGGGCTCAGGTGAGCCAACAGCAGTGCCCCCAAGTACACACACAGCAGCCGGATGACCAGCTGGGGAGTTGCAGTGGGTGAGCTGCCCACTTCTTCCCAACACTAACACTGATGCTTCCAAGGGAGCTGGTCATGCTTTCAGGACTAGAACTCAGGCTTGTGGCTGCTAGAGGATCAGAAGGAACATTTAATGGTTACGTGGAAGCTACAGAAACCGCAGCCTGTTTCCAGCAGGTGGAAGAACACCACAGAGAAGGAGCCCTGACCCCAGGAAGCTGACACTCTGGAGTCAAATACGCATGCAGACTCCTTTACTGAGGGCTCCCGGGCTGCGTGCACCACACACAACCCCCACGGTGGATGTCTCTCCATGGACTGCCAGGGCCTGGGGCACTTAAGTCCTTATGTTGCCAACAGCCCTCACCCTCTATTTACTCTCATGGTTGTCTGGTCGACTCCTCATGGAAACAGATGCAGACACCAGCCAGGCAAGGACACAGTCCCAAGTGCCAAGGCACAGCCTGGAGCAGCCTGTTCCTACCCTGAGACGTGTGACAAGGACCAAGGGGCCAGAGGGCAGGTTGGGGACTTGTCAGCTCTCTAGTCCACCCTTCTAAGTCTCCTATTGAGGATTCCTAGACACCTAGACCCCCACCCATGTGCCACTGGCCAGCCTTGAGCCAACAGACTATTTTCCATGGGTACGCCCTGTTGGATTTCCCTGGCCTCCCCACCCCCACTGGCCCCTGCCCACTTGCTTCCTGGGGCCCTGGCTGGTGAGTTTCACCACAGAGGTGACTGTGGCATTTTGGTGGCCAGGGCCATCGCCTTCTTCCAGTCCTTTCCCGTTGCTCTGTAGCCCAATCGCTCTGTTCATCCATAACCCCCAGGAGCGGGGGCAGGGCTGGGGGTGAGAGGAGCTCTGTCCAGGCAGCGGCATGGGGCGGGGGCCAGGGGCTCCCCTAACTGCAGAGGCTAGCCTTACACACCCAGCAACACATGTCCCCCTTTATGGCCAGGGCTTTCTCTCGGTGCTTAAAGGCAACTGTGAAAAGAGCAGGGCTGATTCTGGCTGCCTAGCCGTCTCCTGGCAACAGGCCTGGCAGGAGGTCTTTCTTTCTCCCCCCACCCTCCTCGCCTCCACCACCCCCCTTCTCTTTTCCCCCCTGTGTCTTGTGTTGTGTATCATTAAAACTTCCCTCCCAGCCACTTCGCAGCCAACAACCAAGCCCTTCTGGGGCCAGTTCCTTCAGGGGCAGCTCAGCCAGCCGGCCCTGGGGGGGCGGCTCTGAGGGGTCAAGCCCCTAGAGACAGTCTTTGTGTTCTGGAACCAAAGCTTAAACTCAATTTGGCAACCTTATGCATGTTTGTGAGGGGACAGCCACTAGAGCTGCCCCTTCCCCAGGCACCTCTTCCTTCTCTCCTTCCCCCCCCCTCCCTTTGAGGTCCCAGTCTCTTCTGTTAGTGCCAATAGTGCCTGCCACAGGGCACTCCCCAGCCCTGCTAGGTCCTCCCGAACAATCCCTCACCTAGAAGGACAAGCCTGCACTGAAGGCTGAGACAGCCCCAGCCCGAGGTCTGCAGACAGCTCTGGCCCAGTGTCCTGGTCTGCCCCGAAGGAGGAGGGACACAAAGGGTGTTGGGCCAAAGGGACCATCCAATCCCTGAGTGTCAGGACCAGAAGGACTCCTCATTTGGACACTTCAATCTAAAGGGACACTAAGACACAGAGAGTGTAAGTGCCTTGCCCTGGGACACACAACCAGTCAGGGAAGGCTGGGGCTGGAACCCTGGATTCTGGTTTCCCTCTTCTGTGGCTCTTTATTCTCCTTATTGGAGGGAAACAGGTGGCTCTCTGAGTCAATGCACCTTCTGGGCCCTGATCTGCCTACCTCTAGTGCAATGTTCAAGGGGTGCCTGAACTTGACCAGACCACCTAAGGCCCTCCCTCTCCCTCATGCAGAAAGTCCCCGTCAGTCCTGGATTGGAGGGGTGACCCAGGACCTTGCCCAGCTCCTCTGGACAACTGGGAGACAGTTATGATTCCTCCTCTGCCTCCTACCACCACCACCGCCACCACCGCGAGTATCTAAGTCACAGAAGCCTGGTGCTGGGCCACCCTGTCATCCACCAGATTCATAAGGCTGGGTGGATGGCCTCAAGTCTACTATCTGACATGTCAAGGCTAGGATGATTCTGGGTGATTCTCGGCCTGTGGTCAGGGAGGCTTCTAGATCCAACTCCGGTGCCTTCCAGTTCTGCCAGCTCCAGGTCATCTCACCACCAGGGCTTCAGCAGGTTCGGGCCACCAAGCAGATGTCCTGACCACACAGGCTGGCACTGGCAGGGCACCCTGACTGCAGGCACTCAGCTTAGATCCAGTGTCTTCCAGACCCTAGGCCTTTACATGTCACCTTCACAACGCAGCAGCGTGCAAACTATTTTGTTATTTTCTTAATACTTTTCTGTAAATTGACTTGCCTTTCTCTTAATGACTTCAACTAAAAAGGAAACGTTAGATTACTATGATTTTCAACAATGCGATTGCATTCTAACCAGATATCGTTGCCCCCAACCCAAAAGCTCTGAATGACCTCTTTTTATTAGAAAGGAATCTTAGAAAGTGTTGTATTTGCACCAAACAGACTTTCTCCTTGACAATACTCAGAAGGAGGGAAGGAGAATGGAATAGGGAATATGAATAAATGAGCTTTCTCACTGAGTTTAAAGTTAGTTAACACCACGCTCCATCTCCTGGGGCAGCCCTGGTCCTCTCCAGCCTCCGAGAAACATTACCGTTAGTCGTGGAAACGCTCTCCAAATTCCAACGTTTGGCCAAATAACATTGCAGACTTTCTTAAATTCTAGAAAAGAAAAAAATAAAGAAGTAAAATAAAAATGTTTTAGTTATGCCATATTCTCTGATTTGAGCATCGGAAAAATGATTTCTCATCTTAATACTTTACTCCTTGATGTTCAGAACAAAGGGTAGAGGGTCAGAGTTGGGGTGGGCAAGGAGAATGAAAGGAAGGAAGCCTTTGGGGCCCAGCAAAGCGGAAGAGCTGGGAACATCATCATTATCACTATTGCCCCTCAATTATTAGACAATCTGGTCAAGATCTTGCCTGGTTTTGTTTGTTTGTGTGTTTGTTTGTTTGTCACAAGTCAGTAAGTCCTAAGGTACCAGCATTTGTTGTCTACTATATACCCTGAGGCTCTTTGCGTAAATTATACCATTTGATCCTGTGAGCTACGGAATTAGTATTTCCATTTGTCAGATCAGGAAACAGTCAGATTGAGGTCTAAATCACTTGCCCAAAGTCACTGCTAAACAGTGGAGCCAGGGTTTGAAATTGTTCTGTCTGATCACAGAGCCCATCCTCCCTCCACACCATTTTTCTGACTCTCTCCCTGCAATCAGAGGCTCTTTGGCCAGTGGGGACAGACCTTAGGAGATCCTGGTCAGAGGGTGAGGCTCATGCACAGAGGCCTGAAAGTGTGGGTAGGAGACAGAATATAGCCCTCTGTCCTTCCACCAGTCCCTTGGAGAAGCAACCTGAGGAAGTGCTGTGAGCATGTGTCCAAGGGCTGCTTCTCCCCACACTCACAGAGCCTAAGGAGTCTGGAGAAGGGCAAGCTGAGCTGCTGCAGCTTTTTTTTTTTTAATGGGAGATAATTCATACACCATAAATTTCACCATTTAAACGTGAACCAACCATTCAGTGATTTTTAGTATATTCAATAAGTTGTGCGCCCATCACCATTATTTAATTCCCAAGCATTTTCGTCACCCCGAAAAGATACCTTGTACTCATTAGCAGTTAAGCTGCTGTTTGTTAGAGAAAAGGAAAAAGGAAAAGGCAGCACTACGTAGAATTATATTCTGGATTAACTTTAAACCCCGCCTCAAGCCCACATCCTCTTTTGTTGTTTCCTTCTCCCCTCAAGCTGTCTCAGAGTGAGGGTCCAGCTCCAAGCTCAAACTGCAACCTTACTCCAGCGATAATGAACCCCCACAACTAAGAAAAAGAAGCCTATCCGGTCCTAAAGTTAAAGCAACTCCACTTGTAAGTCAATCAGCAACACTTCATCTAACAGCCCTATATCAGACACTACGGGCAGGATGATACAGATTTTAGTTAGGAGGACTCTGGTGGCAAGAAACAGCCAGAAGTGGCCTAAACAACAAGAAAAATGTATTATTTCACATAACAAGAAGTTCCAAAGCAGAACTCCCTGGGGTCAGCTGATGTCTCAGCAATGGTGTCAGAGACGCTGCTTCTTTCTCTCTTTGCTCTGTTCTTCTGCTAGCCAGCCTCAACTTCTTTCCTCATGGTCACAGGATGGCTGCTGCAGCTCCAGGAGTTCTGTCCAGACACAATAATATCTAAAAGCAAGAAAATAGGACATTTTTAGCCTTATTTTAAAAGTCCACATAAGTTTTTCCCAGAAGTCCTTTTGCACCCTCCAGGAGACCTCCCCTCATGTCTCATTGGCCAAAACTGAGTCCATCCCTAAATCAATCCCTGTAAGGGCGATGGATCCCAATGATTGGCTTAGACCAAACAGGACTTGTCCCTGAGCTAGGGGGAAAGGGATAAGTAGCAGAACAAACTGGGTCCCTCTGTCAGCCTGGAAAAAGGGGCCACCAGCAGTGTGACCTACACTACAACCTAAATAGAAGACTTGGCCCTGGAGAGGCTCAAGAAGGAGCAGCTGACTGTAGTCAAGGAATGGCAGGGACACTTACCGATCACTTACCATGTCCCAGGTGCCATTCTGGACACTGTAGACATCACTCCATTGAATAGGCAACAGCCCTTTGAGGAAGGTGTTATTATACCCATTTTCTCAGGTGAGGAAACAGGTTCAGAGAGGGTAGGTGATATGTCTAGTATCATGCAGTAAGAAATAGAGCTGGGATTCATCGGGGGTAGTGGTGGCAGTCTGATATCTGGGCTCTGAGATAACCAGTCAGACAGAGGGTATCCCTAGCCAGACATGTGGATCCCTATTTAGGCCTCACCTGAAAGCTAAGGTGGAGAAGCAAAGGAGGTAGGTGAGTTCTGTCAGGTGTGGGGCAATGACAGACAGACCTGCCTATCCTTGTCCCAGACAGAGCTACCTGCTCCTGGGTCCCTGCTGGTAAGGTAGCTCTGATCCCAGGGCCAGCCCACTGGGCCCCCAAACATGTGTCCAGGCTCCCAGGACCCAGGACCCAAATCCTGAGGTTCCAGCAATGGCTGCTGAGGGCTGCACTTGTCCATGGCGAAAAAATTAGCTGGCTGAGCGCTGGAGGGTACAAACCAGGATTTGCCCAGAAATTTCTGCACAAGATAATTATCTCCAAAGTTAATATTGGGTTTGTTCTGTCCCATCTCCCTAATGTGCTCCCACCAAAGTCTTCCTCCAAGACCCCTGAGATGGAAAGAATCTTCACAGCTTATCATTTTTAAGGAAACATTTATTTGATCATTTGATGCAAAGCTGTCTCCCCAGCAGGGCCAAAACCTGGACTGTTTTTGGTCACCAGTGCTCACCTGTGCTCAATGAAGATGTGCTGAATGAATGAACCATCTCCACCTCCGAATACACAGAACACCTACTGTGTGCAATATGTGTGTTGGGGGAGGTTGGATGGGTGGGTTATTAATGAGAAAGGCAGGCTTCCAAGGATAGACCATTCCTCCCTGAAGTTCAGCCCCAGGCTTTGCCCACAGGATAGACCATTCCTCCCTGAAGTTCAGCCCCAGGCTTTGCCCACAGGATAGACCATTCCTCCCTGAAGTTCAGCCCCAGGCTTTGCCCACAGGATAGACCATTCCTCCCTGAAGTTCAGCCCCAGGCTTTGCCCACAGGATAGACCATTCCTCCCTGAAGTTCAGCCCCAGGCTTTGCCCACAGCAGGCACCAAGTGGAAAATCAGAAACCCTTTCTTGCCCTTGGAGCCAGGTAAAGGAGAGCCTTAGCTTGGCTGATGTTGGAGAGAGAAGAAACCAGGGATGGCCTTAGGCTGCATGCAGGGCTCTCCTCTCCTATGCCTGGCTATGTCCCACCCACTAGGGAGTAGAAGGAAAACTGGGAGCAACAGCCCTGACCAAGAGGAAAGGAGAGGAACCATGTTTCAGCAACACATAGACACTCAGAGGCCAGGCTCTGCTTTTCCAGGGAAGGAGCACTTCCCCAGCAGGAAATGACCTTGAGTTAATAAAGCCCCAAGGCCTCAGGCCACTAGCCACACCCAGGTGGGGGCTCTCAGAGAGCACTGAGGAAAAGGCAGAATAAAGGGGATGGAGGAAGGCTGAAAAAGAAGGGCTTCACGAGGCCCACCAAGGCCTAGGTGCCCTGCGCAGCAGGAGTTCCAGACAAGCTGCTAACCCCAGATCTCACCCCACTTGGGACAGGATAAGTGTCATCTGAGAGGGAAGCAGGAGCCGCAAAACAGAGTGCATTAGCTGGGGTGAGTGGGGAGCTCTAGGGGCCAAGATCTACTTGAGACCCCAAAGGGCCGTAAGGAACCCAGAAATGAGACAATGATCATCGCATCTGAGGCCTCAGCCCCTGCTCCTCCCTCACTCCCTCAGGCAGTCATCAACAGTGTTTGTAAGGGGCCTACTATGTGCCAGATGCTGCTCTGAGCATTGGGGCTTTCGCAGTCCCACCAAGTTTAGATTTTAGAGTAGGAAATGGACATTAAGAAAGCAACCTAACAGGTATATTTGATGTGTCATATGTGTAAGATAAGGTCAGTGTTAAGGGCTATGCAGAAAAATAAAGCAGAATAAGAGGCCCAGAGGGATGGTGCGGGGGAGCTGCTAGAGGAGGTCGGGGAGTCTCTGAAGAGGAGATTTGGAAGTAGGTCTCCCATGGGGATGTCAGACAAGATTTTCCTGGGTAAATCCTTCTGGAGGAGGCTCCTAAGAGCCTGAGGATGAAATACTTAGCAGAGCTGACAGGGGCAGAAGGAAGGACTCAAGAGAGAGCAGCTTGTTCCTCAGCCACTAAAAGAAGAAAGAAACTCAATATTTATCATTCAGCATCCTTGGCCTGGCATTCTGTCAGCACCGTTCTCATTCAGCACTGACAACTCCCTATGAGACATGAAGTATTATCTCCACCTCACACGGAATAGAGGAGGGTCAGACATACCTGGCCGCTGGCCAGTGGTGCCCCCCACTGCTTTCTGTTGCTCCCTCTTTTCTAAAAGACTTTGACCCAAATCGCTTTCCAAAATGCTCCTGGGGAACTAGAGATGACTAAGACTGGAGGAACTACTGTGACAGGGAAAACCCCTCACGTGCTCACAGGTGGCACCTGCGATTTTGGGGTGCGGGTGGGCCAGGCCAGGAAGGACTGGGTGACATCGCCCTGCCGCTTGCAGCCGCCCAGATCTCCACGGACACCAGGCTGATGACACAGCACGCCGAGGAGAGCGAGCCCGGGACCTCACCTCGCCTCGGCCCGCCCTCGTTCTGTATGTGGGACCTGCCCGGCCTCCCAGGGGAGCCACCTGGGTGGGGAGGGAGCGGGGAGCCTGAAGCCACGCACACTTTATCCCTCACTAAGCCCAGGGATTGTGGAGTGGATTAACGGCATTCAATCACGAGGACGCTTACTTAACCCGGATCCGCAACGGTCCGGGCTGCTCACCAACCGGGCGCGGGCTCCAGGCCCACGGGTGCGGCGCGGGGCAGGGCTCCCTGCCTCGGTATCAGCTCCGCCGCCAGAGGGCGCGCCCGGGCCCGGCGACGCAGGGGCTGGGGGGCTTCGGGGCGCCTTGGTGTGCTCCCCCGACATCTCTGGCTTCCCGACGTGCTTCCCCACCCCGTGCACGCCACTGGCATTTCCAGGACGCTACCTCTGTGCTGGGCAGTTTAAAGAAACCGTGATTAGTTGTTCCCGGCGCCCATCTCCCCCTCTCTAGAGCCAGCCTGCGTCCGGGTTGCCCAGCTTTCTCGTGGCCTCCAAGGAGCTCGCCTGAAACCGTTCTGCAGCCCCTGGAGCGCTCAGCAGAAAGTTCAAAGCGCCTCTCCCCCGGTCAGAGAGGGGGAAACCCCCACGCCCCCGCCGGGTGCGGGTCCCTGCGGGGGTCGCGCTGCTGGAGGCCTCCGGCTTTGCGCACCTGCTGCTCCCCGCGCCTGCGGCCGCTTTCCCTCTCCCGTCATCCTCCCCAGCCTGGTCCTGGCGCCCGGCTCCAGGGCCCCGGCAGCCAACGGCCATCGAGCATGTTCGCAGCAGAAATGAATGGCCCAGCGCTTGATCAGAGCTTCCCTCCTCCCTCCGTGCGACAGACGGGCAGCCCCCTGCGGGCGGGCGGTGCCAGGCGGCCGAGCTCTTTGTCTCGGCGGCGCTGCCCGCAGGGGGACAGCGGTCGAGCGGCGCGGAATCCACAGCCGCCGACGGCGTGTCCCCGGGGAGCGCACATCAAAAGGAACCTGGGGGCAGCTAGAGAGGTGGGGCTGGAATGGGATGGGCCATCCATCTGGGGATGGGCAGGTCTGAGGGCCCCCCGTGTTCACGCACATAACTTAAAAGTGCTTCCCACGTGTCAGCCCCCAGCCCCAGGCCCTTGCGCTCTTTCCAGAGGCCACCCTCCCACTCAGGGAGGAGGCCTCGGGGTCCACCGCATGAAAGCCTCCACCTCACCCACTCTAGCTGGCCTTGGAGTGCATCGAGCCCGCTCCCCATGGAGTGCAACCCACCCTGCGGCCCGGGGTGTCCATTAGAGAGAGGGTGTTTCTGTTTGTGACTCGTGGTGTGGCGGGTAGGGGGCGGGAAGGGGCGCCCCCTCCCCACTTCGGGTGGCAGGGACCATTCCTGTGTTCCCACTGGCAGCGCTGAACAGGCAGGAGGAAGGAAATTAAGCCTGTGTTGAAGGAAGGACACCTGGCAGGGGAGGGGAAAAGGCTCAGGAATCCCCTCCTCTGGGGAGCTTTCAAGTGGGGGGGAAATCCCCACACATGCTTCCATTTCTCCAGGGGCCATGCAAGGCCACTAGCAAGTTCCCACATCGCCTCTCCAGGCCTCTCCTTTACTTCCTTAGGCTGTGCGGCCAGCACAAGTCTAGATTCCACTCTCCCACCCACTGTTTCCCTGCCTTTATTCCATTGCCTTCCCTGAACTCATGTCCTGGGTCTTGCAGTCCTCTTAGGCTGCCTGGAGGAGGCATCAGATATGACGTGGACCTTCAGGGAATGGCCAGTCTTACCTACATGGCCAGAGCTACTGGTTGAGCATGTCTTGGCCAACTCCCAACGCACAGCCTTAACTCTTTTGCCCCGACTGGTCGGTGCTGCGGAATCTGGGGGCCCAGAAACAATTCCAAGAAGTCATCTAGTCCACTCTCTATCTCCCAATCTCACTGAATCCACATTGGTGTCTTGGTGGCAAGGGAAGGTAGTTTAAGAAAGATGATTATGGGGTTTTGAAGCCCACCCTCTACCACCCCGCATTGTCAAGTAGGATCTGAGCTCCAGCAGGTACTTCTGATCAGAAAACCAGCTAAGAGCTCCACTGGGTAGGACAGAAGTCCAGGCGGGACCTAGCAGAATATGGAGGGTATGTGTGGAGGGCTCTCTACCCCTAGAGCCAGGGCCTTGGGGCTCCAGTTAGGGACAATGGCAAATCCACTGTGACCCTCTTTCCAGATGAATCAGAAACAAGGTGTCCAAAGTAGCCCACCATGGGGGCATCTCTAAGGGTCCCATCTCTGCAGCTTCCACCTTATCCCCCGTCCCTGGGCAGGTTAGGGCATTTTCTCCACTATATCCATCTTTCACCCTCTCAACCTCTCTTCTTCTCCCCTTTTCCCTTCTTTCTCCTTGGGTTCCCTCTGCTAGTCTCCCCTCCTCTCCCTTTTCTCTCTGTCTCTGCTTCTCTCAGTCTCTCAGCCTCTGGAGCGCGCTCTCTCTCCTTCCCTCCCTCCCTCTTTCGCACTGTCTTCCCTTTTCTCCCCTTCCCTCCTCTCTTTCATCTCTCCCCCCCACCCCACCCCCTCCAGTCGGGCTAGGAACGCGGCAGAAGCCGTGACAAGCCCAGGCGGCTCTCCCGACCCTTGGTGCCCCGGGCCAGTTCCCCGAACTCCCCGCGCCCGCAGCAGCCGTGTGCGGAGAGGGCTCCCAGGATGCGCAGGGGCAGCGGGTTTGAGCCGTGGGCACAGGTGGCTCAGATCAAAAGCCAGAAACGTCTGCCCCCTGGCGTGGACTTCCACCAGCCGTGCCCCCCACCCTGTGGAAAACCCGCATTCCAGGCCTCAGCAGGACTTGGGGTCCGCTCTTTCGCTGCCCCTTCTGCCGCGGTGCCCGGAGCAGCGGCCCTTGCCCCTCTCACTGGCCTTGCTTCCTTCACCCCAGGTCCAGAGCTGCTCCAGGGTCCTAAGTGCCTCTTGGGGGTTTGAGTGTCCGGGGAGGGGGATTTGGGAGGCAGTCAGCCCAGGCGACAAGAGCGAGTGACCCCAAAGTCTGCCCTCCATCTCAGCACCAGTCAGGGCTGAGACCTAATTTCTTGACTCTGGCGAGGGGGGAACAGAAAGAACCCACGGAGGGTGGAAGGACTTTGTACCTATGGTAAGAGAGGTGGGGGATTTGGGTGCATTCGGTGTCCACAGGGAAAACGAGGTTATCGCCAAACCCTAGGTTGACCCAAAGGGCTTCAAGCAGGGAAGTTGGGGGTTGGGGGGGGGTGTGCCTGGAGAGAACAGGATCTTCCGAGGACCCCAGCTTCCCTGCTGGGGCGGCTGTGTTTCACCCGCCCCAAAATGGTTCATCCACAGGAGCCACATGGAACTGCGGGTCGTGCTTCTGACTGAGCTGGAGGCCGGGTGTGAACCCCTCGAGGAGGAGAAAGTGACCCGGCTCCAGAGCAGGAAATGCAACCGGCCGCTGGTGTCAGTTGCAGGAAATGCAAAGGCAGCAGGAGGTCCCGATACCGATCTGATCCCTCACAAAAGACTCAAATGACACTCGGCTCTGTCCCCCGGCGCCGCCCGCAGCCAGACCTTCGAGCCTCCGCGGACGCCTCTGCGCCCCTCTCGGACACCCGGGAAGCGACGTCCTGCGGCCGGGTCGAGTGGCGGGTGCCTCGCGGGCTCGGGAGGCCGGAGGCTACGAGAGGCTGCATTTCCCACCCCCCTCCGCGACCCTCGGACCTGCCCGAGCGAGGCTTCTGAGACATTTCTGTGCTTTCTCCTGTCGAGTCCTCTCGGGCCCAAGTCCCAGGGGTCACGGTCCCCCGCGAGCAAAGAAGCCACCCCTCCGTGCCCACGCCACCAGGGCACCGCGTGCAGCACGCCCCCCGTCAAAGCCCCGGCTCCCAAAACCTGGATGGCGGGGGGCCGCGGAGGGACCGGGCCGGCCGGGGGTCCAACGTGCGTGTCCCCCCCAAGTTCTCCCTGGGTCCGGGGCGCGGGCTTTGCCCAAGTTTGCGGGGCGATGCCCTTCCCGGAGCCCGACTCGCGGGCCGCGCGGGAGGGGCGCGTGATTGACAGGCTGAACTACAGACTCATCTCTTACCTTAGGCCGCGGGCGCTGATTGGCTGCTCGCTGACATCCTCAAACCCGGCTGCTCCGCGCTGGGCTCGCGAGGGGGGAGGCTGCGGGTGGAGGTGCGCTTCTGACAAGCCCGAAAGTCATTTCCAATCTCAAGTGGACTTTGTTCCAACTATTGGGGGCGTCGCTCCCCCTCTTCATGGTCGCGGGCAAACTTCCTCCTCGGCGCTGCTTCTAATGGAGCCCCACCTGCTCGGGCTGCTCCTCGGCCTCCTGCTCTGTGGCACCGGGGTCCTCGCCGGCTACCCAATTTGGTGGTAAGATTCTCCTCTTGTCTGCCCGCGGCCCGATTTCTTCACCGAGTCCCGGGGTGGTGGGGGGCGCTGGCTGGGGGTGGGCGATGGCAGGGCTGGGGCTCCTTTCTCTGTGCCTCCTTCCAGCCCCCCACCACCCGACCACCCCTCCTGGATTTTCTGCTGGTGTCGCCTTCAGAATCCAACTCCTGGCTTCTCTGATAATCACCATTTTCCCTGCTACTCGCTGCAGAGGCTAGAGGACTTCCCTCGTCTCAGGAGGTCTCTTGTTTTTAGATCCTAACCATCCACCCATCCCAATCGGGGGGGCCCACGAAGACCCTCCATTTGCTTGCAGTTGGGTTTCTGGAAATCCAGCGCAGTCCCTGGGGCCCAGCCACTCCTCTTCTCCATTTTGGGGTCTTCATGGGCAAAATCATCCTGTTCCTTCCTTGCCACCCCCACCTCTGCCGGCGTCTCCATCAAGAGATCTCCCCACAATAAGCCCCATTTGCCTTCATATTTCAGACCCCAATGGCTTCAGGGGCAGGGGAATGGGGGGATTCATCAGACTCTCCCCACTCTGCTCTAGATTAATCTTGAGCCTCAGAAGTGAATGTGGTATTTGCTGATCCGAGATGCCATTGAATTCGGATTTTATTCATTTCTTGCTTGTCCATCCTGGCGAAAGGAGGGATCCTTGAAAATGTAGTTGTTCAGAAGGGAGGTGGATTTGTTCTTTGACCAAAAACCCAATTCTCCATGTCAAATTCGTTCCTTTTTGGAAAACCGAGGACCGAGGAGAAAGGGGGAGAGGGAAAGGAGAATTCCATTCCCGAGAAATGCGGATACAAAAGGCATTTTTAGTAAATAAGGCCGGAAAACCTCGCACGGTGTTTTTTGGGGGTGTGCGTGTATGGGGGAGCTGATCGATGAATAAACAACCCTTTGGGAGCTCCAGTTCCAGGGAGTTCCCTTGTTTTCCAAGCAGCCCCATCGCCCCCCTTCCCCTGCAGGTCCCAGAGGCCAGAGGGGAAAGACACACTGAAACCAGTTCTCTAAATTACACCCGCCTCTCTTCAGTCTCCAGCCCCCTGCATTCCGGAAAACTTTAATTAAAGAATCTTCCCCTCCTGGATGTAGGAGAGCCTCGGCCTGGGGGGTGGGAGGTGAGGAGGAAGAATTTGGGATCTGTGAGCAAGAAAAGGGGCTGTGGCCCCTGGGGTGAAAGTCTAGAGGAGTGCCACCAGAGTGCGGTGCCACCTGCGTGTTCCCCTTTCTTTGCCTTGCCACCCCCTCCTCAGCCCAGGATAGAGGTGGCAGAGACAGGAGATTGGGGGGCCACACCCTGAGACTGCCTCCAGTTGTTTGGGGGTGGTAGTGTTTGTGTCTGGGTGTTTGGGGGCTGGGATGGGGGCAGGAGCAGGGCATGGCCAAGGGTATCTGTTTAGAGGGTGCCGAGAGTTGCTTCCAGGACAGACACCCAAGTCTTTCTTCTGCCCAGCCCATCCTTCCTGTGACGCTGGGCTGGCCTGAGGCCTCCTGTACATAAAGAACTCTGTGAGGGTGGCAGGGGCAGCTGGGATTCTGGGCTGGGGGCTTTGCTGGTTGTGAGGAAGGCCGCTATGAAAACCAGTCCTGCGTCTCTGGCCCTTCCTGAACCCCGCCGGCTAAGGACATGCCGTCCTTCGCCTTCACAGGGACCCTGGCCGTGGGAAAGGTAGGAAGAGAAGGCTTGGAATGCTACAGGCTGCCAGGCTGAGGAGGAGAGACCAGGTTCCCCTACACTATGAGCTGGAGGAGGCACCTTCTGGGCAGTGCCTGTGGGGAGGGTGGCAGTCTGGTATGTCATGGTGTATATCGGGGAGCATGTAGATAGGCACACCCTATAGAAAGATGTTGGAAAAACCTGGAAAGAAAGGGCATTGGCCCTAACATAATGCTGGACACATGGATTGTTTGGGGGTTTGGGGACAGGGAAGCTGCTTTGTTTGAGAGGAGAGACCTGCGTGTGTGCGTGTTTTCTAGGTCTGTGAACCTAAGGGGTGTCATCCGTACTCTAGTGTTTCTCTGTGTGCAGGAGTATCTGTGCCTGCAACTGTGTGACTGTGGATGTGAACTCAGGTGAGATGGCCTGGGGGATCTGTGGCTGGTGACAGGGTGTGCTGTGTCTGCATACAAGTGTCAGCAAGTGGCTGATCCTATGAGTGTGTATGGGTGTGTGTGTGACAGAGAAAGTCTAGAATTATCTATGCCCATGTCAAGGTCAGCACCTGTGTCTGCTTATATGACATTGCATGACTCTGTTCGTGACTGGGCATGTGACTGTTGTGTATGTGTGTGTGTGTGTGTGTGTGTGTGTGTGTGTGTGTGCGCACACGCACATGCCTCCATGGCAATGTAAGGGGAAAGCCCCACAGATGTCTTTGTGCGTGGATATCAGTGCTCATGCCCATGACCTGATTGTGCATGTAAGTATGAGTGTGAGAGTTGTGTCTGAGTCTGCCTGTGACCCTGTCCTCAAGTGACCAGTGACCATGGCTGGGCCTGTGGCTATGTTTGTACACATATGACTCTTGATTGTGAATGACATCCCGAGATTGGGTGCTTGGTGGGTGTTCATGGTCTTGGAGGGACAGTCCAGCAGGGGACAAAGGTCTAACAAGGAAGCTGCAAGGGGCACAGCTGGGCGGTAAGCGGCAGGGTGTGCAGAGACTTCCTTGGTACAAGATTATCCTGTCTTCCTGAGAACTGTTGTCAGCAGCCCTCCCCTCCGAGGCCGATTGCCTTTGGTCTTCAAGCTGGGGTGGAGGGTGAGTCACCTTCTCAGGACTGGGGCCAGGGCCAGGGCTGCTGGGACAGGGGCAGTAGGGTGGATAGGCTTCAGATTCCTGTTCCCACTCATTCTGCCCTCCCGTCTCCCCCTCCTGGCAATCAGATTCCAGTCCTTTTAGCATCTGAGCCTATCATGGCTGCCCTCTTTGGCCCACCCAGGTCACACACTCCCCAGGAGAGATTTATAGGGAAAATCCTTTAGCTGGGATTTCTGTCTATGCCACCCCTCAAGTAGGTGTTTCTATCCCCATGTCCTGCACTGGGCAGACCCCAGCCCTGAGAGAAGGTAGACCAGAAGGTAGAGCTATGAGAGGCCTAAGACAGAGAGGTCCATGGAAGGAGGAGATGTGCTCCAGAGCCCTGCAGCCAGGTAGTGGCAGAGCTGGACGAGAAGAGGTGACAGCAAGCACTGATTTCTGTCAGTTGGGGTTAGAGCCTGGTGGAGGAACTTGTCTTTCTTCTCCTTCTTGGGGGGAAAAATGAACTGTCTTATTAGGGCCCAGCCTACTGTCTGCTACATTCCAGAGGCCCTGATGGAAGGGGCTAATGATGGGGGTCAAGAGCACACTCCACCTCTGTGTGACCACCCATCCGGGGCCTCTGTTTCCTCCCCTTACACCCAGGGATCACCAGCCTGCCCTGACTCACAGCTGGGGGCTGGGAGTCTTCTACAGAAGTCAAAGCCAGCGAACTGGGAAATATCCCTGAGACCCATTGCCCAACTCAAGAGCCTGCCTCAGTTTCCCCATCTGTCAGATGTCCTTCTGCCTCCCCCACTCACTCCTACCTCTGCCTGCCTCTCAGAGGCTTGTGAACATGTTCAGTCAAACCCTGTGGGGGTCAGTGGGCTGGGCCCAGAGAGGCACCTGGAGACTGCGGGGGAGGAAGGCCCCCAGGCCAGGTGTTAACACTTGTAACAGGCAGGAATTACAGCTGGCTGGGCTGGGGCTGGCGAGGAGCTGAGCTGGCTGGAGGCTGTTGATCCCACAGACAGACAGACAGACAGATGGGCAGATACCAGATCGAATGGCCAGGCTTTAAGCGGGTGGTCTCCCTTCCAGAGCAGGCCTTTCCCTGGGGGGATATGGTGGGGAAATTAATCCAGGTCTCTTGGAAGTGAGTTAACTGCCCTCCTGCCCACCCCACCCCCATTGTGGGTGGAGCTTGTCCCAAAGAGCAAAAGTGGCAGCTGATCTGTTGGTATTCTTCCGATGGGACATTTTACTTTAAAGAAAAAAAAAAAAAAAAAGCCCAAACAGGTCAAACATTATAATAATACTAGGTACCTGTAGCTGAGTTATGTTTTTGGAAGAACCTGCTTTAATGCGTGGGGAAGGCATGGGGGAAGGGGCAGCTGTCAGGGAAAGTTATCCCAGAATCTCACAGCATTCTGCCAACAGCTCCAGGGCTAAGAGGTAAGCCATGGGTGGAGTCTGGGCCCTGAGCATCACCCCTGCCCCAGGGATCCTGAGGAGCTTGGGTGTGGGGTGACTGCCCAGTGGGAAGACCTTTCGGGGGTGGGGGGAAGGTAAAAAGAGGCAGAGGGTAGACCATGGTGCCAAGTCCCAGTGGGCACTCTGTCCTCCATCCCTACAGCTTTACCAGTGGCAAACTCAGCCAGACCCCACCAGCGCCCACACTCTGGCATCTGAGTGCATGCTCAGTCATGATGAAAAGAGGGCTCTAGGTGGAAATCCCCAAAGAGTAGACTCAGCCAGGCAAGTGTCTCTCATCCTGCTCTCTACAGAGCTTTGTGCTAATAAACCTGAACAGTACCTGGGCAGCTGTAGAATTGAAAAGGTGATATGATCATGAGGTGGGGGAAGGGAGCTATGACCTTGGGGTTTTCTCTGGACTTTAAATAGGTCTTTATCTTAGTCTGGGCAGGGACAAGGAGCCGGGGTTTGTGGCGAGAGAGGTGACTCTTCTCAGAGGAAGATGCAATTAACAGATGCTTCCGGGGAGAGTGGGAAGGACAACCTTTCTGGCTTGAGAATGGGGTGAGCCCAGGGTTTGAGGAGATTCTGGTCTTCTAGTCTTTTTTATCCACCCTCCTGTGAGCCACAGAATCCTTCTAAAGCACCAAGGAGAGAAAGACATTACCCACCCTAGGTGGGGGAGGAGGTGTGCCTCCCTCAAAGCTTAGGGCCAATCTGACATTACATCTATACATTCTTATCATCTTGTGTGACAGGAAGTACAAAGAGCCGAGAGTGGAGACGTATGTCCGAGTTCTGAGCTTGCCACGACTGGCTGTGTGACCTAGGATGAGTCCCTTTCCTTTTCTGCACTTCAAGTCCCTGCCTCCCTCTGGGCTTCCTTTACCTAGACCATACTGAGGGGTCCCTCCTGCCTCTCAGAGTCCTCAAGGCTATGACCTGATGGACTCATTGCTGTGAAGCGTGGAGCTCCAGGTGGCCCCAGTGTCACTCCTCCTGTGAGTCTGCTTTCCCCACCCCTCCCAGACCCATTCAAGTATTCAGAGCCTGTCTTAGGCAGCCCAGCCCTTTACTTCAGCAGCCCCATCTGACCTAAATCCCAGAACTGGCAGCTCCACTACTGCCAAACCCGCCTGCTTGCACCTCTAAACCTCACTTCGCCCAGTGTTCACATTCCTATGGAGCCGGCTGCTCACATTCACGTCTGGATTTCTCCTGTGCTATCTGGGTAACCTACGGCAAGTTAACTTCTCTGAACCTCAATTTCCCTATCTGTAAGATGATAATAATGACCGATTCTATCTCTTAGAATTGTAAAGATTAAACGAGCGAATACATATAAAGCTCTTAGAATAATGTCTGGCATGCAGGAAGTACTATATGATGTTATTTTCACCCCTAACTGCAAGCTATTTTGACTTCTTTGAGTCCTGGATCTAAACTCATCTCTTCTAAGAAGTCCTCCTAGGTTGGCCCCACCTGGCTTAGTTTTGTTCTTATCCTCAGAGTCAGCTTCCACACTATACTTGGTACTGGTGACTATGAGCTTATAACTTTATTCTTAACTTGAGGGAGCTGCCAGCCTGACCTGAACTCAGCTCTTGGCCTGCCCAGAAATGAGAAAGGAGGGGAAAGAGGGCATTGGAGTCTCTCCTACTTTCTTCCCACCCCACAGTTTGCCAGACTCTTGCAGCCACTGCCTTTTCCAGCTGGGACCAGGAGCCACCTCAGGCTGGGCCAAGGAGGGGTGGGGGAGGCAGGCTTACTGGAGGGGGGGAGTGGCACTGGGGCCGCCTGAAGCAGCCCGAACAGAAGTTGCTCCTCCAGGAGCTGAGAGATGATTCAGAAGGTGATTTATAGACGGAAGGCAGAAAGCTTGGCTCCTGGCAGAGGCCTGCTGCTTAATTACATTCTTTGGGGGGTGGAGGTATGAGTGGGGCGACAGCAGGGGGAATGACTTCTACCCCCTCCCCCTCTGGGCCTTGGCCCCGTAGCTGCCCCAACTCCAAGTAGGGTCCCTCTTTCTCCTGCACCGAAGAAGAAATTCTCTGTTCTCAGTGAGCGACTAGGTTGGGAGAGCAGGAAGGGCTTGTGGGGTGGAGGAGGTGGAGAAAAAGGGAAGAGGCCAGAGTCCTGTCTCCTGGGACTCCTCCAAGGGAGTCAGGGATGCAGGGAGTGCTGGGACATCGGACCACCTGGGAAAGATCACTTGGTCTCCTCCCTGCTTCTGGGCAGGTGAATAGTTAACCCACCTGGACAGAGGGTTTCTAGAATCTTCCTGAGGGTGGCAACCTCACACTTTCTCCTCAGTGCCCTATCCAAAGGCTGCTTCTGGGTCTTTCCTTCAAGTGTGCTCCATTTCTGTTGTTGAGTTCTCAGTGGGCTACAGGCCGGTGCTGAGGACCCACCTCTGTGCTAAGAGGTCCAAATCCAATTCTTTGATATTAGGCAACCTGCGGTATGTGGGCACCTCAGCTGCCTTAGATCTCGAAGTGTCTCCAGGCAGGATCAGCCTTGTATCGGAGGGAGAGAAACTTTCCTATCCACATGTTAAACTAACATCTCAGGGAGTCACCACAGTTCAACGGCTAGAGCCAGAATCACTCACTTCTGCACTGTCGACAAGCAGCACCATCCTGTTTGGTCACCTGCTGTAGTGACATCTGGATTCCCTCTATGAACACTGACCTATGCAGCAACCCGCCTGACATCTCTCTGCCTCTTCTCAGTTCTCAGGCAGCCTTCTTAGAGGCTTTGAAACCTCAAAACTCCGCCCCTAGTTCTTGAGGCTAGAAAGGTGTGTCAGGGGCAGGGGATAGGGAAGCCCAGGCTGATAGGGTCTGTTTATTTGTTTGCAGCTTGGCGTGTACAGCCCGGAGGAGTTGGCAGGGTCAAGATGGGGACACTAGACAGCTCTCTGGTTCCCCCTGAGGCGGGCCTACTCAAAATGGCCTCATTATGTGTGTGGAGTGAATTCCAGAAATGTTAGGCACACCCATCCATCTCAGGAAGGACGGAGATGCAGAAGTACACTCAGAGACAAGAGGGGCAGTGTGGGGTGGTGGGAGGGAGTGAGGGGACCCAAAACCTGGCTTTGCTACTAGTTATTAGCGACATTAGGGAAGTTACTTCACTATTCTGGGCCTCAGAGTAAAGAGGAGTTGAACTCACTGCTGGCCTTGGGCTTCCAGCTCTGAGATCTCACCCCCAGATTGTGGTCATCTGGCTATTTGGATTATCTGTGCCTGGTAGAGGGGTGGCACTGAGGACTGCCCTCAGTGCAGGCTGGGGAGTGCCAAGGCACAAAACGTTAGACTTAAACAACTGTGAGGTCACGGATGAATCTCTATTCCCTAGGCCTCTGTTTTTTCATCTACAATATGGGCAGTGACAACAACACCAACCTGCGGGGCTGTTAAGAACTTAAGAAGAAATACTCCTTATGAAAGCCCTTGGAGAAGTGTCTCATTCTTTCTAGAAAAGTTAACGCCATTGCCAGTCCTACTGGAAAAGAGGAGTGAGAGCCAGCCTCTGGTCAGAGGGTGCTAGAATAGACCCATCAGGACGCCCTGAGCCTCTGAGCTTGAGGAGTTAGTGTTTCCAGATGAGGAGGAAGGATTGGGGGCCCAGATAGGGGATTTCTCAGCTCCTTTTGTGGGGGTCATGAGGCACAGTGGGGAGCACCCAGCGGAGGGAGCAAAGGTTTGAGGCCAAGTGGGCACAGGGCACACCCAGTTTCACAGCTGAGGGCATGGGGCTTGAGAGCCCCTCCAACCTGATACAGAGATGTCAGGCCTCACCAGGGCTCAGCCAAACCTGGAGTAGGATTTCTAAGCAAGGATGCAATGGTGGGAGATGTGGGTAGACGTGAGGAGCGCTGAGGGTAAAGAGCTGAAGGTGGAAGGGGCTCTACTGAGGCCTGTGGTCACCTAGGTAAGGACTCAGAAACTGGGAGACCATTCCCTTGAGTGAGGCTGGAAAAACGGAGAGGAAAAGGAGAGAGAGAAGGGAGTTGGGGTGGAGGGGGGATGGGAGCAACAGGACCCAGGACCCAGGTCTGTGGGGAGGGCCATTCTGCAAAACCTGCCCCTGGGCACAGAGTCCCACTTATCTGCCAGAGCCAGCTGGGCCAGTGAGGAAAACCAATCTCTTGAAGGGCCCATTAGGAATGCAAATACGGGCTGTGGGGTGCAGTGAGCCAGCGTCCTGCCTGTCCAGCTCCTCACGACTTCCCAACCTGCTTTCCTGAGCTTGTCTCTCCCCTGCTCTAAGACCTCCTGTGGCTCCCCACTTCTTGTCTGGCTCTGAGATGCCCTAGGATTGGCCTCTACCCACTTGTCAGTCGTACGTTTCATAATCCCTCATGAACCCCCCAACACCCCTTTGTGCCTGTTCATTGAGATATTCTGCCAACCCCTCTCTCCCTGACCCACCAGCGACTGCTGAAATTCCACTTTGCCTTCAAGACCCAGATCAAAACCCTCTTCCTTTGGGAAGTTTTCCCAGATGCCTGAACTGCTGCCCTCAGAGCAGGGAAGATGTCATCACTCCCTCCTCCTCTCCCCCACGGGACAGACTGCATTGCCTTCTACCGTGGGCTTTGGGTGTCTTAGTTTCCTCTGCTAGACTGCAGATGTCCTCCCCGCAAGGGAGAGTCTGTGTTTTGGTCGCCTCGGTCCCCCTCCCCTGGTGTGCAGCGCACAGTAGGGGTTAGTAAGTCAGAACACAACCCTGTGCTGCACGACGCACGCCCTGCAAAGGCACATGGACGAGGGCAGTTTCCGAGAGTGCCAGTTGTACATTTGAATCATGACAGTGTCACAAACAGACTGAACGGGCAGAATGAATAAAAACCTCCTCCCCGGGCGTGACCTGAGGCTCAGGCAGGGCACGTTGCTTCTGCCGACTGTGAAAGGCACCTGACCCTGGTGCCTGCTGGCCCCTGACCTGAGTAGGCTGCCATCCCAGAGGTTGAGGTAAGCCTTGTCTCCATAGACTCAGTTTCCCTGGGATGGTTTTTCCGTCCCAGCTCCATTTGCAAATGTTTCCTATCCGTGTGCTATTTCTCCCCCCACGTTCACCAGCTCACACCACTCTCAGGTGTCTAAGCCTTTAGTTTAAAAATCCCATTGGGTGGAACTTGCTTCTTCAGCCAGAAATAGGTCAGTATGTTTGTATCTAGGGGCTGGTCCCTAGTTACACATTATGATTCAAAACCAAACTCTGCCCATATTACAGGTGAGGACTCGGCTCACGCAGTCTGTACTCTGAACCCCTGCCCTGTTGGGCCCAAAGCTCTTTCCTTCTAACACCTTCAGGCTTAAAAAGGGAACTCTTATTTGGGGCAAGAACTTACTTACTTATATTCTACCTTGTTCCTCAAAGGATGGCTTTGAGGCAACCTTGTATTTGACCTTCAACTTGAGGGCTGCTGTTTAGGGTTTCATAATTCTATTTCTGAACCTCTGGGTAAGGGTCTCTTATTTGGGAACATGTGCAAGTCACTGGCAAACTTTTCACATGTCCCCAAGCTGACAATGGTGACTAAGTGACCACTGTGTTGTGGGGGGCTAGGGTTGGGCTAGCCTTGGGCAAATCACTGCTTCCTGGGTCTTCATTTTCTCACCTGGGAAACAGGAGGGAAGTAGAGTACATGACCCCTCCCATTATTTCCAGCTGGAAGCTCTATCATTCTATTTAGTCTGCTTTGTTCCTCTGCATCCAGTCTCCATCATACACATACCAGAAAACACTTGGAATACTCTTTCTTGCCTAAACCAATTCTTGTGTTAGTATCTCTGATATAAATAACTTTTTACTTGACCTTTACAATTCAATATTGAGTTTTATTTCTCCGTGAAAAAATAGCATGTTTTCTCCTTTCAGATAAAGTTTCCCAGTTGTTAGGAAACCCAGCGTCAAGCTTGAAGCTCGATCCTTGTACCTGTATTGACTTCGCTTATTTGTCTTCCCTTTCACCTTCATGATAATTTTCTATTTCATTTTATTATTTAATCCCGTGTATTTTGTATGATAAGATCCTTGAGGGCAGGCACTGTCTCTGTGCCTGGCAAGTACATAGTAGGTGCTCAATAAATATTCATTGTATTTGCTGTCGGCCACCTTAAATCCTTTCTGGACAGAGGCAGGGTGCATGTAGATTAAAAAAAAATTTTTTTTTTTTGCTATATTGGGGAGTTGGCCCTGACTATTTAGTTTCGGGCTGCAAGAATTCTGATCAGTTTCTTTCTGTTTATCATCGGCTTTCTCCTCAAGTGTATAAAAGTCTTATCTTCAAGAAGGCACCATCTTTTCTCCATGATCTGCTTCCTTCTAAACTTGAAGTTGATACATGATTTTCCTCTTGAGAAGCCCTCTTGTTTCTGGCCAAGGATAGTGCTTTCCTCTTTCCCCGGCTCCCTTCACATCTGGTTCCTTGCCCTGGAAGCCAGCCAGGGCTAGAGCTGCCATTGTGTGGGTGACATCAACTATGTTTCTCCATCTGGGCTGCTTCTACCCCTCCCGCTGTCCCAGGAGCCATCAAGAGGACTGCTGTCACTGGAGGGTACAGGCAGGAAGGTAAAGCAGAGGAAGGCTGGGCCCAGGGTCACAGGGTCCCTCACGGCCAGCCAGGCCCTTTCTTTTAGCAAAACCCTAGAGGAGTGCTGACTTGGCTTGGGAGTTGCCAAGCCCCCATCCACGGATGGAGCCTCAACAAAGGACAGAAGAAAGTAGCCAGCCAGGGAGCCCAGGTGTCCTCTCAGCTCTGAGTAGCTTCTCACCTCCTCTCTGTTCCTGCCCTGGGAAGCACCTCCGGAGACCACCCCACAAGCCCCTTGACTTCAGGAGAGAATGCCCAACCACAAGCCCGGTGTCCTCTGTCTTAACTAAAGTTTCTGCAGCGGAGATTCTGGATCCTTCCTCAGCTTTTAATAAGGATGGAGTCTGTGACCACAGCACCATTCTTGAAGTTAAAACTGTCCTAAGGGGTCATTCATTCCCCATTTCACCTGTGAGAAAATCAAGGCTCACAGAGCCCAAGTAAGGAAGGGAGACAGGATTTAAGGGCCAGCGACTAATTTGTTGTTTGTGCTTAGGAAACATAACACATTAACTCATCCTCCCACAGCCTCAGGAGGCAGGCACCCTTGTCATTCTCATTCTACAGATGAGGGAACTGAGGTCCCCCAAAAAGACGCTTTATTGCCCAGGGTTCCACAAATCCCAGAGTCCAACCACGACAAAAGGCTCCCAGGCCTTTTGGTGATGCCACAGCCCAGCGGTCAGGAAGTTTCTCCTTAGGTCTGACTGCAATCTTTCCTGACTTAGTCCAGGCCCTGATTTTCTCATTTGGTCCCCCAGGGACACGAGCATCACTGTAGATTTTCAGCTTACACTCAAGGACCAGTCTAATTCCTCACTGAGTCTTTCCTTTTCCAGAGAAATCCTTCTCAGATGACCCAGCCTTCTGCACACCCTTAACTACCTTGTTTTCCCTTTTTTATCTGTCACCTGCTTCTCTACAACTTTTTGCCCATGCGGCGACTCACAGAATTGTATTTAGACAAGGACAAAGGGGGTCCTGCTGCAGGCACTTCATCTAGAGGGCTTCATTCTGGTATCTTAAGGCCATGCTCCTCCTCACAGGGCAAGGATTCTGGGGTCCAAGGGGCCATATCCACTCAGAGCCCACATCCTACACCCCAACCACACTCCAGCTACTCAGGCCTTTTAAGTGTCTTGCTCAAATGGCCATGAGCCAACTTCTGGGCTGTGCAGACCTCCACCTGGGGTTCATTCCATCAGAGCAGTCCATGCTGCTGATGTGGATGCCCTGACAGCTAAGAGGTATCAAGGGGAGGCTGTCTACAGGGCCTGTGAATGGAGCTTGGGGGTTCAGTGGGGCGTCCAGTATGGAATGGAGCAGGGGTAAGCAGATCGTAGGTTTGGAGCTGGTTCTCCCATGTCATTTTTCTAGCACAGAACTCTGTGGAGAAACTCCCCTTCCAGGTGGTGAAGGAAGTATTTTACCAAGATAAGATGATAGAATGGATTTTTAAACTTATTATTAAAATATACATGTAGGAAAATACATGAATTGTAAGTGCACTGCTCATTGAGTTGGGTAGAATATATTATATTTAACAGTTTGTTAACATGACATGAAACTTTTAAAGACTGGGCACATTGTGGATGAATCTTTACTTAGTGCTCTCACCCCAGGCTCTCTGAATGTTCCAGCCAGGCCTGGGGACTTGCATGAGAAACGGGGTCTCCCAGTATCTGACTGGTACGGAATCCAGAAGAAAGCTTGCTTTCTCCACCTTTGTATCGTCTTACATTCCTTCCTTAGCAGAGTCACACTGCCTTCTAAGGCATCACCGACACTTGTAGCTCCTTCACAGTGTATGGTCACCTCTTACCTTCTAGTCCTTTTCGGTTAAACTGGGCCTTTGTCTCACCCATTTTTAGCCTCAAAGGATCTTTCTTTGTGTCTGGTGGGGTTTGTTGTTTTTAAATGGCCCAATCAGAAGAGCATTCAGCTCGCAGCTCTGACTGCATTGAAGTGCCTGCAGCAGGACCTCCTTAGCATGGCCCTTGATGATCTAGTCCCTTCCCAGTTTTCCACCCTAACTCATCTCCCCCTCTAAGACTTGATTTCACTCATCTGGAAAAGATATGGGCTTTAGGAAACATCAATCCTAGGCTCTAGATGGTTTTGTCATTAATTCCTGGGTGACCTGAAAAGGCTACTGTGAGACTTAGCACAGGGCCTGGTGCCCATATGTTTTGCTATTATTAATCTCGTTTTATAATTTGTGTTGTTTTTGTAGTACCTTCCATCTCCAGATCTTTGCCATTTGCCCCTGCCTTCCTTGGCATGACTTCTGTGAACTCCCATTTATTCTTCAAAGGATGCTCCATTTCCTCTGTGCAGCCTTCCCTCAGCTCCTGGCCCCAGCTCACCGCCTTCTGGGCATATCTGTTTCATCTAGACTGTGAGCCCTCTGCGGGCAGGTCCAGGTCTCTGTCGCCTTTACACCCACATCATCACACATAACATGGGGCACATAATGAGTTCTCTAAGAAGGGTCATGGGAGGAAGGGACACTATTGAGAGTCACCTACCCATCACAGGCTCCGTTTTCCAACCCCAGCTGGATTCCCATTGTCTCCATGAGGTCCTCCGGGGTAGACCTACTGGCTGTTGTCATTAGTTACCTCTTCATGCCCATCTGTCTTGTCTTCCAAACTAGAGAGTCAGCCTCTTGAAAGCAGGATTCTGCTTTATATGTCTTTCATCCCTGGTGAGTCTCACACATCATCCTGAATATCGCAGGAATCCAGTTGGTAATTCTTTTGGTTCATTGGCCAGTACAGCAGGCTCACGTCCAAGCTCAGCTGGTTCCCACTCTGGGACAGCGTTTTGTCTCACTCCGTGATTCCCCTGAGGGTCCAGCTCTGAGCTTCTAGCCTCTGCGCTGGGAGGCAGCCTGGTATTCTAGAAAGAGGGTAGGCTTTGGGCCTAGACAGGCCTTGGTATAAATCTCAGATGTGCTACTTTATAGCTATAGAACTTTGGGTGGTTTCTTAAAAATATCAATTTGTTGATCTGTAAAACAAGGATAAAAACCCTAACCTCAGGGTAGTTGTGAGGGAGAAATGAAATAATACACAAGAAACTGACTTAAAGGTGAATAGTTCTGAATGAATAAAGGATTTCTGAAGGTCATCTCAATGTCACAAGGGTTATAAAAATATCCTATCCCAGGCCAGTCTTCTTTGGAACAGAAAGAACAGAATGCCTTCTAAAACTCAGGGAAAGCCATACACTTCATCTTGGTTTGTCTCATCTAACAATTCTGTGTGAAGAAAGGAGTGATGGGCCTGTGGCTCAGTGGACCAAGACAATGTGTACTCTGGCCTGACCTTGTGTCCTGGTGTCCTGTTCATCCATAATATTCACAAAGGCCTCTAGTTCTCAGAAAGGAAAGGGTAAATCAAATGTGGTGGCTATGGGAGTCTATATTGGGGTTCCAAGGACTGGCGTGTGCAGGTTTAACATGGCCCAGTTAATGACTTAGACCTTGGCCCTTTCAGCCCTGCTAAGCACAGTGGGTAAATTCGGGTGGGGTACAGGATGCCTGCCTGGTTGGGATGCAGGCTGACCCACAGATGGTAGTTATGATGCATCCAACCTTCAGTTGAGAGGGACCTGCTAAACCATAAGAAGCAATGAGAGGAAACTGAGGCAGAGAGAGGCCACGTAATACATTTTCTTCTTTTAAATATTTTTATTGTAAACTGCTAACAATTTTTTATTATTATTAATGTGATACCTAACACACATGAGAGAAAACATACTATATACCAGGGAGGACATATTAATAAGACGAAAACCTGAGCCGCCTCATGCCCCTGAAGAACCAAACCCAATCCTATAAGCTCCTCCCCATCCCATCCCCCATCTCTCTCCAGGCATGACCACATCCTGAATTTTGCATACTTATAACATTACTTTAAAATAGTGGTTTCCCAGCTAAGGCTGCCTAAACAACACATATTTCATTTTGCTTATTTTTAAGCATTATAAAAATGGTGTTATATGCGGTCTGCTATACTTTGCTTTTGTCTCTCTGAATTATGTTTCTAAATTTCAGGCTATGTTATTAGACATTACTGGAGTTTCTTCATTTTCACAGCTGTAACATAGTCGATCATCTGTCTATGCCATCTCCTGTCGACGGACGAGTGTCTTGATGTGTCCGTGTGGGAGAGTGGCTCACAGGGTGCCTACCAGGAGTGGAACTTTGAGTTGTAGGACGTGCGAATGTTCTGTTTTGCAAGTTGGTGCCAAACTTTTCCAAAGAGTCTGTGTGCGTGTGCACCATCATCTTTGCTCCACATTTTCACTCACGCTTGGAATCAGGTGACTTCATTTTTGACAACCTGGCAGATATAAAAAGTGATCTGTAGTCTTCGTTGGCAGAGATGGGACTGCTTTAAGGTTCCAGAGCTGGGAGCAACAGAGGCAGGGCTGGGACCCTGGTGTTCACGTGGACACATGCATTTGGAAGAACAAATGGCCCTTGTGTGTCTGTGTGTCTGGTGGAAATCCTCCCCGACTTCAAGCTCCTCACGTCGTCTGCTAAGGGCCAGAGGGCATCACTGGCCATTTGATGACAGGGGCAAAAGTAGCTAATGAGGCTCCAGACTTCTCTTCCCTGCCTCACCTTCCTACCTTCATCACCTCTTCCTTTTCTGCTCCTTGAATGACCCTCATTGGCTGTGAACATCCTGCCCACTATTTAGAAATAATGCCTCTCCTTCTGGGAGGGCCCATCCCACCAGGCCTGGGGCACAGCGCCCTCCTGGTCCTCTCCCTGCCTGACTTTCAGCAATAACATCTCTCAGGTGCTACTTTAGAGAAGACCAGAGGTGAATCCTTACCTTAAGTCTTTATTCAAACACTGGACTCCTTCCATTCATAAGAAAAAAAAAAAAAAAAAAAAAAGGCCCTGAGCAGCCCAGCACACATCAGAAACCAGATGTGGCAGCCATCTCCTGCTCAGATCTCTGTAGTCGGGACTGGGCCCTTGCTCTTCCTCCCTTCCTGCCCTGGGGCAAAACTCCACTTCCTCTGGCCTCCACTGGAAAGACAGTTTTCCCAATGGGAAAAAAATATTTCCCATTACCTGTCTACCTGCCCATGACCTTCCCAGGATTTTTTTCCAAATCCAGCTCAGAGCTGCCACTTTCCTGGGACTCTTCCAGCCTAACTCTCACCCTTTCTCCCAGCAATTCTGTACGCTTTCCTTCCGATGGAAATGTGATCTAGAAGATTCTGTATGCATTTTGGGCCCAGAGCAGGACATCACAAAGTGTGCTTCTTACACCAGTTTCACATAATCCTATTATTGAGAGGGCTGATAGGGTCAAATAAGTTTGAGAAGTGCCACCTGCTACTTTCAGCCTCTTGGTGTTAATGGTGCTCATTAACATATTATGGTCTCATTAGCATATAGCAACACTGAGAGGCCCTGCAGGGATGACACTTGTTTTGTTTTGTTTTTAATTTAATCTGTTTTTAAAATGTATGTAACCTCTAGCCTGTTTTTTCCCCACGTAATAGCTGTTACTCATTTGGGAAATGTGATCTAGAAGATTCTCCCGTTCCTCTCACATGTGTTTGTCCTTGTGGACTTATTCTTCTCAGCAGTGTGGCTGTGATTTCTGACTTAAAAATCGTCCTGTGTGAACTAGTTCAGTCCACAACTCTCATTCCAAAAGAGCTTGAATGGAATGCATGCATGCCTGCATGCCTGCATGAATAAATGAATGAATGAATGAATGAACAAACGAACAGAACAATCAGCCTATTAGTCATTCGTCCAGCTGAATCTCCTCCTCTCCTGTGAGACAGTCAGAAACCAGGCCCAGCTGGCCTTTGCACCCTGGGGATGTGGGCCTATCTGGCCAGTGTCAGACCCTCTCTACAGTATTTCCACAAAGCCTGCCCCCATCGCCCCTGGTGGAATGAATCACTCTTCTCTGCAATTGGCCTCCTGTAATTTTCTTTTTAGGCATCTATCTCGCTGTGAGACTGGGAGCCCCTGCGGGGCAGGGACCCTGTCACACTCACCTCTGTGTACTCCCGTAAGTGGGTGCTCGGTCCCCAGCTGCTGAATGATGGGTCTCTCTTCTGACTCTTTCCAGAGGGCTTTAGAACACTGTGGTTAAGGCTCTGGAGCCAGACTGAATGTGTCTCTAACTACCCGGAGAACCTCAGGCAAATTACTTGATCTCTGCACTTCAGTTTCCCCGTCCAAACGCGGATGATGATAGCAGTATCTTCCTTACAGAATTGCTGGGAGGATTAAATGAGTTAATATGTGTAAAGCACATGAAACAGTGCCTGGCATAGGATTGGCATTAGCCTCCGTTAGCAGTTATAACAATAGCGACCACCATGTATTGTGCCAAGACTGTGATAAGAGCTTTGCCTGCATTATTTCAATGACTCCTCCCTCCAGCCTCTTGGAAGCAGGTGACGTTTCCATCTTTCTGATTAGGCAGCTGAGTCCTTCCGAAGGAACACAGTAGTGGGTGGTAGCAGTGGGACCAGGACTCAGGTCAGCCAGACCAGCCAGCCCCGACCTGTGTGTTGGCGGTGCTGCTTCTTAGTCAGAGACTGGGCAGCCCCTCTAATCCTTCTCACCAGTTATTACCCCACTGAGAACCTGATCAGCTTTTTCGTTTTAATCCTCTATCCTTCCCAAGAAAATGGAAACCCATGGCACCTCACGGTTGGGTTTACATACACATATGGGCGTTAGCGATAGTGTGTGTATAAGTAAGCAAGAATGAGTTATTTAAGAGGCCTAGGGGTTATCTGCTTTACTGGTAGACCCAATAAATTAGATACTGAGGCGGACTCACGTTGAGATACATGGTAGAAAAGTCATTGGTGAGTCCATAGTGCTGCAGAGCGGGCCGAAAGGTCCTGGCGTTCAGCTTGGTGTCATTGTCCCCAGCACCTTTCCCAGCACCCTGTGTGTGCCCAGGAAATGTTTGTGGGCAGGACACACATGGTCACTTTTACCCAGGCAGTTTATCCAGGTGATATGCAGAAAAATTCCTAAGTATAAGCAGGCATGGGTTAGGCATGGTTATAAAAGGGGCCTCAGGACTGGGGGCCCACTCCTGACCCCATGGGCCTTCTGCCCTTCTCAGCCCCCACAGACTGACTCTATTCTTCCCCACTTAGGAGGAGAACTCCAGAAGTTACAGGGCCCGCTGTTACCTTCTTTCCATATTGGCCAGGGTTTTATTCTAGCACCATCTCGGTCTGGCTACAATCAGAAGTGAGATGGGGGGTTCTGGGAGAGGGGCTAAACGCAGTGATGTGAGTGTAGGGGGTTTAAGATGCACATACCAGAGGCTGTTTATCTTGAAGCAGAGAGGTTGGGGGCTTCATTCTAGGTAGGGGAGCAACTATTCCCTTAGCACCTGAGGACAGACACAGGAGTCTCAGAGAGACAGAGGTGTCACCAGGGAAAGGCACCCATGAGTGGGAGCCGCCAGTGAACCTGGTAGAGGGAGTGAGAAGGGGCTGAGATCTTTCCAGCCTGGAAAGAGAAGTCTCAGGAAAGTATAAACTGCTCTATCAAAAGTTTGACTAGTGTGAGAATCTGGTAAGGTGTCGAATTTTAGATTTTTATCCTCTCCATGGTAGGACAGTGTGTTCTGTGGACAAAGGAGAATCTGAATTCCATAAAGACATGGCAGAACCCCTTCTCGAAGTTGGCTGAGTTCGTTGGCTCCTCAGCCCCACGGGATCCCAAGTGAACTCCCAGACCGGGGCTACGGACAGAGCCAGCGGGTGTAAACACTGTCCTATCGCCTCTCCTTGGCCTTGGTTTTGGGCCAGGTGACCCCGAGTTTCCTTTCAGCTCTGACAGGCTCCTTTCTGAGGGGTCTGAGTTGCTTTCAGGCCAATGGTAGTCCCTATTTCACTGCCTGTGGGATCTAAGCTTATCATCTGGTTCCTCAGACCCTGGCCGCCTTCCCTCTTTGCTCCTTGAATTCTGGTGTTTTGTGTCACATCAATGTCCCTGAAGTGCCCTTCTTCTTCCTTTTCTTTCAGGGCACAAAAATCCACTTCCAAGCCCACACCCCACTTTGAGATCTTGTGGAGTATCTATTCCCCTTCCCATTCTATGTCCTCCTTCCTGGTCCCCCTGTCTCTACCAGGACTGTTTGTGAGCTGGTCTCCTTGCTCATGTCCCCTGTTCCTGTCCACGTGGCTTACTCATCAGATTGTACCTTCCTCCAGGCGAAAGACTGTGATGCTGTCCTGGTTATACCCCCTCATTCCTTTTTAGTGCTGAATAAATGCATTCTGCTGGAATGAACCCGTTATCATCAGAGGGTGAGACCTACACAGAACAAAATAGCAAAAATAGTAGGGATTTGGGTTGGACAGATGGGGAGCAGGAGGTCAAACCCCACCTCCACTTACTGGCTTATGGTCTCCTGTCTGAACCTCAGTTTCTTCCCTGGTAAAGAGACACCACCTATCTCTCAGGGCTGTTGAGAGAAACTGTGGGAAAATGCTTTGCAAACTGGAAGGTGCTTGAACCTATGTCATTCACCCCGACCTCTCTTGGGAACTCAGTGCTCACAGCTGTCAACATCTGTTGGGTTGGGCTTCTTGGAAGAGGTCCTGAAACGGTGTGTTCTGTCTCACACACAAACCCCTCCTGCCTTCAGTAGAGGTCTCCACCTCGTCTGTCAATGTCTTGAGTGGGGTCTGGCCTTGTATGATATAACAGAGAAATAAACCTCAAGTGTGGAAGATCTGTAACAACATTCGAAAGAAGAAGATCAGTTGGCAGGGGCCCTGGTGTTTGAATTTACAGGGCTGTAAATCCAGGCAGCAGCCTGAGGAGCAGGACAGACCTGAGTTTTTCCTTCCCCTCCTCCATCGGCCCTCCATCAACATGCTCCTTTCAGAGCTTGTCCTAATAAAAGTCTCCCCTCATGCTTTATTAGCCATCTCAGCAACTCTATTTCCTAGCTGTGTGACCTCAGACAAGTTACTTACCCTCTCTGAACCCATGTCATCATCCATCAAATAGGGACAATAATAACCTCATAGGATTCTTTGGCAAATTAAAAGATATATTCTATGTAAAGTGCTTTACGTGGCTCCTGGCACAAGTAAAGAAAGGCTCAATAAATGTTAGCTATTATTATTAATAATAATAACCATTCTAAGTGTCCCAGAAAATTGGTTCCCTCAAGAACTTATAGCAGAGTTTGGTAAATTATTTCCTCATGACCTTATTAACCACTCTCTACCCAAATAAATACAGCTCACATTACATTATTCACCAGTGGGTATGCCCCTATATTTCATTTACAGCTGAGTGTCCCTATTACCTCATCTCCCAGTGTTTTCTGGGCACCTCCTCCTGTCGTGGTGACTCTGCCCTTCTCTTAGGCCAGGGTGATTCCCGAGGAAACTTTAACTGAGGCTAATCTGCTTTGATATTTTGCCCCTCGGGTTGAGCGCATGTCCTATTTGTAGAGGAATTGGTCATTAAGTTTTTTATTGTAAATATTTGCTATTTGTGTGTATGTGGTGGTTGGGGGGGGGCATGATTTTATCGGGGAAAACAAAGGGTGTTTCCCCGGAAGACATTCAACTTTTGTAATGGATGTGACTAGAACACAGAACTGAAAATATAGATATTCCCTGTGACACCGCACTCATATGGGGACAAGCCTGGTCTGGGGGGTGACAGGGTGTTCTACACAGTGAGGGGAGATGAGGGAGCAGGAAGTGAGTACAGATTGAAGGGAGTGGACGACAGGAGGGCTTATCCTTGGACTTGTGGAGAGAAAGCGTCTCCTGTGAGAGATGAGTGGGGAACTCAAAGTCCTAGACAAAAAATAAAAAATAAAAAGGTAGCTGTGGGCAAGAACGGGGCAAGATGCGGAACCCCAGTTAGAGAAAGGCCTTGATAACTTGAAGCCCAAGAATGTTTGTTGGCATCATGCATCTCTGCAGAGAGGATTTTGCTTTCTCCCAAACGCATATGCCCAGCTGCAAGGCTAAGAAAAGGGAGCTGGAAATGGGGAAGAAAGGAAATCAGGGCAGGGAAACCGGAGGATGCCGGGGTGGACGGCTTGGGCAGGGGGTCACCAGGTAAAGCATTAAGGCTGTAGGAGGAAATGATTTCTTCTGAAAGAGACATTTTCCAGTGCGTGTTAGCGTGTCACACACGTGGAGCATGAGTGCAGGGGCTGGCGTGTGGTGTAGACCTAACTAAGCGCAGGTTTAGTTTGGAGGGGCATGCCCAAACACCCTGCTCCTGGGCCCTGGATCCACAACGTTCCGCTTCCACTGCTGTAAAGATGGGGGCTTGTTGAGGGGCCAAGAGAGAGGCCGTGAGGGAGGGCCACTCCATGAGAGTCAGTGGCCACACCTTGGCTGGAAAGGATGGCCCGGTGCTGCCGGCAAGAAGAGGGAGGGCCCCCGGGGCACATAGGGCAGAGGGCTGAGGAGGTGAGGGTGCTGGGCTCCGCGCCCCACCGCACCCCACTCATCGCCTCGTGGCCGTGGGCAGGTTCCCGAGCTGCTCCTCCACCTGTGACCTAGGACAAGGCTCCTTCACCCTGCCCGCCTCCTCTTCAGCTGGTGAAAGGCGGCTACCCCAAGGGGTGGGGGCACCCAGACCAACTGAATCCGCTTCCCGGAGGGGGGGGCCCAGGCGTCAGGAGCTTTAACCACCCCCCTGCCCTGGGGGGAGAGGCTTTGTCGCGCGGCCAGGGCCGAGACCCGGGGACCCCCCCCCCCCCGAGCGCGGGAACCTTTCCTGAGGCCCTGCCCGGACGGGAATCAGCGCCTGACAGGTGCCGAGGAAAGGCTGGCAAACCCAGGGCCCGTGGCCCCGAGACCTGGGGAAGAAAGGACACGGGAGCGACGGTGCCGCCGCGGAGGGGCGGGCAGGCCTGGCGCGGGCCGACGTCGAGGCTCTGGCCCGCGGATGCGCGGGGGCCGGGGGGGGAGGGGGAGAGGGGGAGGGAGGGGGTGGGGGGCGTCCAGGTGCGGGCAGGGCTGCGCGCTCGGCGCCGCGGGGGGACGCGGGGGAGACCCACCTGCGACGCGGCCAGCGGGCGTCGCCGCTCCCCACCCCTCGCCCGTGCGCACCTGCCGCGGGGCGGGGTCCACACGCCCGGCCCCGCCCCGCCCCGCGAGACACGGGTTCGAGTCCCGTGCGGGTTCGACCCAGAAGAGGTTACGCCTCTTCTCCCTCTCTCCCCCCATCCCCCCAACACACACACGCACAGACACACACACACACTCACACACACACGCACACTCTCGCGGTTTGCCTTGTCTTCGTTGAACCATTTCACAGTAAGTTACAGCCACCTGACTTCAGCCCCGCATTTCCAAGATCTAAGGACCACCCCGTGTCCACCTGCCATCATCCCACCTTAGCAAAATCAGTGATTCTTAATGATTGACATTCCCCCAATTATCCTCAAAATGCCTTCACGGCGAGGGTTTTCAAACTCCATCCCATTTTTTTTCTTTCTTATTGTTATGTCTCAAGTTAAAATGAACCGAAAACACCTCATTCCTCCCCAGCACACACATACTTTAAAAGAATGACACTAATGTTTTTTGAGAATTCAGGCCTGTGGCCTTGTGGACTGTCCCACATTCTGGATCTGTTTGATTGCTCTCCCACAGTGTCGTTTGGGTGGTTCATGCCTCCTGTTTTTCCTGATGACTGAAAGTTACTTTTAAAAACTTGGAGAGATTCAGGTTAAACCTCTTTGGCCAGAGAATTTCATGAATTCAAAGCACCCTGATGCTGGGTATTTTGTATTTCATTATCTCATACTGTGCTGCTGTCACACTCTGGGGGAGGTTTTTAACGATCTAGTTTCCTGGACTCCTCCTCTTCAGAGACTGATTCAGCAGGGCTGACTTTGGAGACCAGGTGTCTGTATTTTTCAAAACCACCCCAAGTGATCTGAGCATCATAAAGCCACAGCCTAGCAGTAAAATACATGTCCTTGGTCTACTGAAGGGCAGTGGATGGGACAGTGTAGGTAGCTGAGGTCCCCAAAGTTCCAGTTCTCCCTAGGGCCAGTGGTCAGTGCTGTGTAGGGGAGGAGGATGGGCTACCCTAGGGCAGCCACCCCCAGGCTGAGCTGAGAGTTCTTGTAAGACTAGGAGTGCCCCATGTGTATCTCTGTGCTCCCAGCACTAGGGCTATCATAAATGTTTGTTGAGTGAAGACACACACCAGGTGCTGGCGTGTCAGAGAGTCATCTCCCAGCCGAGCAGCCTTGCTTTCCGCGTTCCCTTCTGGGCTACAAGTCAAACAAAGGATTTCCAGACTGTTCAGCCAGCACCTGTGTAAAGGCCCAGAGAACTAGTGGGGACGTCACCTGCCCTTAGCTTGTTCTGGTGGTAGCCTTGGGACCTGGATGAGGTGAGGAGGATGGCTAGGGTAACAGGTGGAGCTGCTCAGTATGGCAAGAGGAGCCAGGAGTGCTGTGTCGGTTGGTGAACCGGGCACTCTGCTCAACATACACAAATGAATGAAATCATTCTTCCTCTCAAAAAAATGTAAGTTTAGTGGACAGAGAACCAATGGACAATTCAATTGAACGTGTTTCAGGTTATCCTGAGGTATGTGTAGAGCTGGGAAATGCAGTTTAAACTGGACACAATAAGAGGGGATTTTAAGATTGGATTTTGATAGATGAATAGGAGCCCAAAGTGAACACGAGGGTTGTGCAAGCTGCTTATCTTTTACCAGAGCTGGGCTTGAAGGCTACGGCAGTGTGGGAACCTAGCAAAATCCTGGCGCAGGAACCAGCAGACATGGCTTCTCAGAACCAGCAACCGTAAGGCCTTCATTTCCCCATCTGTAAAGTGGGAGACTAAGCCCCCTGCCTCATATACCTTAGGGAGGAGTTGAGAAGGGGAGAAGTATTATAAGGCTGAAATGAGCTAAAGATGCAAATGTGGCTCAGGAGCAGGTTGAATTAGAATCTGGTTAGTGGAGTGGAAGGCTGGGAAACTGATGGCAGGCCTCTAAGGCAGAAGATGTCAGCTTCAGGCCCCAGCTCAGATGTCACCTCACAGGAGAGCTCTTCCTTGCTTTTTTCAGTCCTCCTCCCCTCAGCATTCCCATTCCTTGTGGTTTCCACCCCAAATGGGATTTCTCATACACTGCCACTGATGGTGGTCCCCTGTGGTATGTCTCCCCTGTACTCAGCCGGGGGCCTCTGAGGAGGGCAGAGCAGTGTCTTACATACACTAGGGACACAACACATGCATGTGTACAGAATGAAGCCCTGGCCTTCAGACCGGAGGCTTCGAGAAGGAACCGCGTGGTCTCAGGTCAGAGGGCTGCCCTGTGCTGCCTTCAGCCGGCGGAGGAACCCTGAGCCGGTCACATCGCTTCTCTGGGCTGCAGTTTACCCTGGGAATTGGACTGGATAATGCTCAAGATCCCTCTGTACTTGGACATTCTATGGCCTGATACTGTGACAGAATAAGCAATGTGCGTGGCCATTTATATAATGCTTCCAAAGCCTTTCTAGGGCACTGTTATGTCATCGTCCCCCCACACTCCCTCCAACTAGCAAGAGACCAGCGGGAGAAGTGTCTCAGGCGGAGACTTTCATTCAATGGGCCTTTTAAAGTGTTTATCCTGTACCCATGAGCTCTCCAGACACATCTGGCCCACCATGGTTTCTAGAATGCTCAGTATCTCTCCTTTGGAAAGACTGGGCACATTTGGAGGGGAACTTTGAGACAGAGTTACCCGAAACTGATGGGCAGCTGCGCTGTGATCCCAAGCCAGCCATTTAATGCCTTTGGATCTCAGTTGCCTCATCTGTCAAACAGAGCACGATAATCCTTTGCGAGTCTCCAGGTGGAGGCTGGATCGCAGCTTTCAGCTCCGGAGGGCAGGTCTCTACTGAACAAGGGTGAGACCGTGTGGGCTCGCTCATCTGTGCGTTCTGAATTGCTCAGCAGAGCGAGTGCACTTGGGAGGCGTATCCCCTCTGTGGTCACTTGTAAACATTTGTCCACCTGTGTTTTGGGTGCCTCTCAGGCGACCCTGTGGGGGTCTCAGGAGTAAGGCCCCAGGCCTGGGCCCCTTTCAGTTCTCTGTGGGCTCAGGCCCTTCCATATTCCCCTGTGAGTCTTCCTGTGCCCGTCCCTGCCTGAAAGAAGATAACCACAGCTCACTGTGTCCTTGGGGTGCTGAGGGACGACACAGCCCTGAGGAGGATCCAAACTAGTACTGCTGACAGGCCAGACCTGCAGACCACCCCTATCTCCCTCCTCCTCCTCTGCCCCTTTTCTCAGGCCTCTTTCCCTCTCCACCCCCTTCTTCCTCCCAGTTCTCACCCTCCTTTCCTCCTCCCCAGGTCTGACCGACCATTCTACTCTGCATCCTGCCTCCTCATCTGGCTGAAGGGGACAGTCCCTCACTCCCACCCCCTCCCTCCCCTGCTCTACTCTAATCAACTCCACTTTCCTATGAAATTGAGAAAAAAAAAAAAAACCTCATGCTCACAACACAACAAAAAACAGGTTTAAACATTTTACAGGTTTCAACATTTTTCAGGCCGCCTTGTCACATCTTATCAGATCAGCCGGGAGCCGCAGGCCAGGCGCTCTGGGAGCTGCTTTGGAGAACAGAAGCTGTTAACATTCCAGCGGGAGGCTCAACCCCGCCCTCCCTCCTCTCCCCTCCTCTTTCTTCCCTCTGCTCCCCAAAGCAGCGTCCCACAGGGCTCCCCGTGATGCAGTGCAGGGCCAGCACCTCCACCCCTTTCTCTCTGACTGAGAACTCGGTCTTTGACAAATTCTGGGCGCTGATAGTCTGCCCACACCCTTCTCTTGTGGCCCCTAGCTTCGCAGGTGGTTAGCCTTCATTTGCCTCGTCTGAGCCCTCTCACCCCCCAGCCCTAATAGGTAGCCTCTAGAAGTCTGGCGTGGGGGGGGGGTCCAGAGGGACTTATCAAAACCACTTATGGATGCAGAAGCAGCCCCATGGCCAGTAGGACCAGCGAGTTGTCAAGTTGTGTTGGAGAGTTTAGGGAGGGAGAGAAAGATGAGAACCCCCTACCCCCGATTCTCCTGGCTGGTCCTCAGGGGCAGCTGCCCAATGAGGGTGGGGAATGGCTTTTTACTTTAGTTTCATTCTTTTTTTTTCAGATATATGGTTTTTTTTTTCACCCATGGCTCTGTGGCCCACTTTCCCTCATATTCCCTCCCCTGCCAGCCCCCTATCTTCTTGTTTCTGCCACTCTTATGATGACCTTGTACACACAGTCCAGGTGACAGATCTAGGAAGGGCTGAGCTAAGTCCAAAGGCGCAGATTTCAGCCGAGCCAACTTGAGGGAGAGGCCCAGACCCTGGGTCATAGGCAAGAGGGGAGAGTGGCCTTTGCCACTGCTGGGTAGGAGAAGACAGGTTGGCTGGGAGGTCCCATTCTTGTGCACAGAGAGCCTCTTCCATACCCCCCACGGGAGGACAGGCTGTGGACCAAAAATTTAGGGTACAGGGAGGAAGGTGGGGACAAAAGTGGAAGAGGGAAGGAACTGAGGAAAGGAAGAGCGAGGTGACTCACTGTCCAAGTATGTTGGCCACGAGCCTCCCTGGGACCCGATCAGGGAAACAGAAGCCAAACTTGGGCTCTTGGTGCCAATGTTGGCAGAGCCAGGCCCGACCAACCTGCCGCCTTGCCCACCTCTTGGCCTGAAGTTCTAGCCCTTGGGTGTGAGATCTAGCCCCCATCCCGGTGCCCCCCTCCCGGGGAGCCCTGCATTCCTCAAGCCACCACTGGGGCCCCTCCCTTGGCACATGGCATCCAGCGCTCCACTGTGAGGCTCCCAGTCATCTCACTTTTTCTTATGTGTTCAGTGGGGATGATGAGGCCTCAAGTATCATTTCACTATTAGCTCCAGGACCAAGATTCCCAAATCTGAATTTCTAGCCTCCATCTTGAGCTCTAGCTCTGCACCTTCAGCACTGTTGGGACATGGTGCCGAGAAGTCTCATACCCCCCCACCCCTCCACCCCCGCCAAACTGTCTTCTCTCTGTTCCCAAATCTGCTTCATCTCTTTCTTGGCTAATGTCATCTCCATCTTCCTGGGCATCCTGGCTCAAAAGCTTGGTCATCCTTTCTCCTTTCCTCTTGTTTCCCATGTGACCAAACAGCTGCCAGTCCTTACCCACTGCTTCTTCTCTGCTCCCAGTGCCAGCACCCGGAGACCCCCTGCCACAGACCCTGCTAACCTAGACACATTGTACTCAGCCCGAGCCACACAAAGAGACTCGCCCTGGACCAGTGAAACCTGTCCCCCTGTTGGGGGGCGGAGGGTGGGCTGTAATCTGTCACCAGGCCTGAGACTCTCCTTAGCCCAAACTGTCACAATGGGCTCCGACTGCTTTCCCAGCCTTCAGTCTCTAGTGCTCAGCCCCTGGCCCATTCTGCAGTTAGAGTTTGCCTAACCTCCGATGGCTGCCCAGGTTGCTGGAATTAAGTTCGGCATCCAGGGTCCTTTTCCCCTTCTCTGCTTCTTTGCACAGTTCTTGGACTATTGGGGGGGGGGTGGACCAGCTGCTGTTCCTGCTCTTGCCTCTTGCTTGGGGCTGTTCCCTGCCACCTCCGCTCCTCCTGAGGGAGCCCTAGCCATCCACCCAGCCATCCTTCACCAGCTCAGCAGCTGCTCCTTCATAGCGCCTTCTTGGTCACCTCTGGCTGGGACCCCCTCTCCTCTCTCACCCAGGTTGCCCTTGCTCCTGCAATGCGCTCTCTGGCATGGTGGTTACTTGGGTTGTAAGTTACAACAGCCTTGGGACCCTCTCTTCCTCATTCATGGCATTCACTGCATAAGTGCCATGAATGAGTGACAGACCTAGCAGGTGCTGGAAAGGTGCTTGTTGGTCTGTTATTGACAGATGCCTCCTGGTCTGGGCACTCCATGGGTGTGGCTTAATTCATCTCTGTGTTCCCAGGCCTGGCACTCTGCCCAATTCAGTCATCACTCAAATGTGTGTTGAGTGAATAGGCAGGGGTGAATTTGTTTACCAAAGGAAGACTTTAACCTACTCTCCCAAGGGCAGGCACCTCCAGTCACTCCACATAATTATTGCTCTCATGGGGGCCCCAGTCTGCATGTCTGGGACTGAATCAAGACGGGAAGTCCAGCGAGGCCTGGGCCTCCCTGGGATTAAAAGCTCTTGCAGTTGCTTCTTCATGGACTCTTCTCTGGATCCTGGGTCCTAGCTCAGTGTGGACCCTTTCCACCTCTTCTCTTCCCTTCCCTTTCCTTCCCTTCCCTTCCCTTCCCTTCCCTTCCTTCCCTTCCCTTCCCTGCCCTGCCCTGCCCTGCCCTGCCCTGCCCTGCCCATATAAAAATAAGGGCCCCAGCCCAGCTGGAGACACATGAAAACCAGATGGCTCATATATGCCTACCGAGTGAATGAACCAATGACTGATGAGGAAAGGTCCAGAGAGCTCTCCATTCTTTGATGAAAGGCATCTGGTGGGTTATCTAGGCCTGATCTGTGGACCATGGGACCACATGAGGTTCTTTGTACTAGAAGCAACTCCCTATCCTTGTCCTGTTGGGTTAGGAGGACATAGAGCTGTGCTCAGCACCCATGGGGCCCATGTCTGCTCCAGGGAGGACCAAGAGACAGATGAGGAAACTTGTGAATCTTGACTTAGGTCCCTCCTCACACTTAGTCATAAGCTCCCTGCTGAGACACCAGGGTGAGTGGCCCCAGGTCAGAAGATGTGGTCTCCCATGTTAGGACCATCGATTGCCTCCACACTCTGGGTTTCATCTCTTTGGAAGCTCCAGGAATTGATGCATTAGGCCCCCCAGGCCCCACCCCTGTCCTGCCCCACTGGGCCATGTGTTTCTTAACTCATCAGGTTCTTCCATGACATTCACCCTCCCTGAGTGGCCTCTTGACCTAAAGGGGAAAGTGGTAGTCTTGAGTTTAAGGCCAATGCTTGGCTCTTTACTTCATGCCCAGTTTTTCAAGTTTTTTCTTCCCTTTTTGGAAGTTTCTGTCATGTCCCAGGCCAAGGTGGGGCCCCTCTGAACCCCGGAGCAGGAAGGGCATCATCATCCCCGTACTGCCCAGGAGCCAGTAGGTGGAGCATCAAGCTCTGGGCTATTGCAAGATTTCCAGAAACACAATGGTCACTCTGGGGAAGAGACAAATGACCACAAGGGAGGTGGTTTCTGATGCCTTCTCCTTTCCCCCTCCCTCCCTTCCTTCCTCCCTCCCAGCCCCCATGACAGTCATTTTAAGAGACATAAGTTCTTTGGGCGAGAATCATAAAGTGCCTTGTCTATGGCTGGCAGGGATGGTTAGGCCTTGCCACGGAGAAAGGTGAGGGTGAGGGAACCATGGCTCTAATAAAGACATGACTGAGGGAAGCTTGGCCGTGGAGCTTCCCCCACACCCCACCACCAGACTGGAGGGAGGAGATGGGGAAACCCTTGATCCTTTCCCTGGGCTTTGTCCTCCGATTCGCTTTCTAAAGCCCGACCCACATGTGGCTCTGTGACCTGGCAAAGGGACAAACCTCTGGGCCTCAGTCTTCCCAAATAGAGAAGGAAGGGATTAGACTAGCAGTGCTCAGATTGCATACTGCAGAGGCATCATAGATGAGGGTGAGGGTAAGGTTGAGGGATGGGACTCCAGGCCCTTCGCTGTTTAACCGTTTTAAGTGCACAACTCACTGTCCTTAAGTGTGTTTACAGTGTTGCACAGTCACCACTGTCTCTTTCTAGAACCGTGTATCATTCCAAACGGAAACTCTATTCTCATTTAGTAATAACTTCCCCTCACCTTTCCCAGCCTCTGGCAACCTCTAATCTACTCCGACTCTATGAATTTGCTAATTCTAGGTACCTCGTGTGAACATAATCATACAATATTTGCCCTTTCGTGATTGGCTTATTTCCCTTAGCATAATGTTGTCACAGTTCATCCATGCTGTAGCCTGTGCCAGAACTTCATTCCTTTTTAGCGCTGAATAATGTTCCACTGTACGGGTGTATATCACATTCTTTATCTGTTCATCTGTTGATGGACACTTGGGTTGTTTCCACCTTTTGGCTATTGGTAATAATACTGCCATGAACACTGGTGTATAAGGATCTCGTCTGAGTGCCTGTTTTCAGTTCTCTTGGTCTATCCCTAGGGGTGGAATTTCTGGTCATATGGTAGTTCTATGTTTAGCTTTTTGATGAACAGGCCTCTCTTTTTATCTCTGTTATGTATAGGAGAGGGGGGGAGTTCGTATATTTGGAAAAAATGGCCAACAAAGAAGAAACACCCTAATCTAGATGACTCCTGAGGCCCCTTCAATCTCTAAAAATCCTATAATGTTGGAAGGGTCCAAGGCCAAAAATGTAGACAAGTTTGGGAGCAGGAGAGGCCACCTGGTTGGGTGTGGGGCTTCAATCTTAATGGTTTCTTAAGCGAAACATGGTGAGGACAGCACAGTGGGCACCCTCCTACAGCACACGGTCAACGGGCAGCGCAGCAGGCCATTGCCGGGTGAATGGCAAAATCTATGGGTCAGCAATGCCAGTGTCACTGGACAGGATGTCCTACATGGAGCACTAGTTGGTGTCTCAACATATGTTATGTGCGTGAGTCAGTTCGGCACCTAGGCTGACCTGAATTCTTTGGTTAATAGTTTTATCTCAGCCCTGTGCTCACCATTCAGGCCTCCGTTCAGCCCTCTGGGAACAGGGGTATCGCTGGGGACAGGTTAATAATGTAGGTAAGGGTGGGAGTCCAATGTGGCTGTGCGCAATATGTCAGTCTGGCCTATGTGGAGAGGTCAGTGTCAGGGTCTCACAAGCAGCCTGTTGCTTGTTGGCACCTGCTGCCCATCCGCTTGGCCGCCTGTGTCTGTCTTCAGCCCAGCTGGGTGGTGGGTGGTTGGGGTGGAGGATGAGCTGTCTTCAGGGAGAGGGTGGCAGGGCCCTTGGGCAGGGCAGGGCCAGAAGCTGGGTATAAATAGCACGGCCCAGCTGGGAAGGCATGGCAGTGCCCTCCACCCTCCTCCTCAACAGCTGCTCTCATCAGGCGGGTCCCTACCTCCCTTGGGAGCCTAGCCATTGTCTCAGGTCTTAAACGTAGGAACTTCCTCAGCGGAACTGAGAACCGAGGAGTCTTGTCCTGTGTGTAGGCAGAACCTCCGGATGCCTGGAGGCCTGGGGAGTGGGGATGAGGGGCTGCAAGATGGGGGGTGAGCAGATTGGCCTTCTGGGGAAGGACTCATTCCTTCATTCCTTCCCTTGAGAATCAGCAAATACCCATCAAGTGCCTAGCCTTTTGGTAGACCAGGTATGCATGTGCACCTGTGTGCATGTGTGTGTGCATGTGCGTGTGTGTGCGTGTGTGTGTGTGTGTGTGTGTGTGTGTGTGTGTGATGTTGTGGGGGAAGGCATTGGGGGAGAATGGGAGGAGACACAACCTCTATCCTCAGGAGAACTTACACTAGCACAGCCAGATAGAATTGGCAACAAATTGGTTCAGCACTTGGAGGGAAGGTTTGAATAAGGTAGAGGCAAAATCCAGAGGGAGGAGAGGTTACTCCTGTGACAAAAGTCTTTAGAATGGAGGGGACACAGGAATCAGAGGTTAAAAAAGGGGTAAGATGTCTGCCTGGGCCTTGGCAGCGGAGAGGCACTCCAGGTGGAGGGCTTAGATGTGCAAAGGCAATGGAGGTGTGAAGCAGCAAGTCATTCCGTACCCTGGACTTACCTAATCAAAGCTGCCCACGCTTTGGGATGAAGAATTGAGGAGAATGAGGCTCACTGTGGGACCTTCTCTAGGGGACTGTGCACTTCAGTAATGTGGGCAGAAGCTTCGAGCTAACACACGTCTCTGGTGCTGGAATTTCAGATGTGAGCCGTGTGTGGGTAGGAGGCTCAGGCGCAGGGGTGCAGCAGGGCATGTTTGGGGGAGGGCAGCTATCCCGCAGCAGTCCATCCCACGGCCACAGTCTCATTAGCCCCAACACCAGACACCCTTGCTGATTACCGGCAGGATGTCCAGAGCTGAGCTGAAAACCTTGAATGAAGAATCCTAAAAACATCCTTATGCCCTTGCCCTTGCCCTTTGGGTCGCCTTTAACACTCAGCCAGATCATGCGTCTGTTCGGCAGCCCTGGTTAGGACCGAGGTGCTGGGCAAGGAGCCAGCTTTGCTCTGATCCAAGGCATTTTTCCTAGTGATGGATGGGAAGGGGCTCAGAAAATCCTGATGTGTTTGCTCTATGAAGTCAGAGATAGGAGGGCAGGAGGAATGAGGTTGATGACAGGCCGGAGAGAAAGTGCTGGGGACAGCCCCTAAACACATGGTAACCCCTGTGACCGCCATTTACTGAGGGCTTGCTGATACCTTATATCACTTCTTTATATCATTTCTACCTCCCATTATGTCTATTGTACAAATGAAGAAACTGAGGCACGAGGAGTTTAAATAAATTGTTTGAGATCAGCAGCTAGCAAATGGCAGAGCTGGATTTGAACTGAGGCAGACAGGCTTCTGGGAACACAACTGGTTGGACCTAATGAGCAGGAAGGAGACAGTTTGGTGGGAGGAGGGAGATGAACTTATCGTCACTGAGGCCGGGAGTTATTCTCAGAGCACATCATATTTGGAGTCAAAAAAAAAAAAAAAAACCAACCAACAAACAAATACACAAAAAAACCCAGGGTCTGAATTCAGGCAAGTTCCTTCTGTAAGTCACCCAACTTCTCTGTGCCTCAGTTTCCTCATCTGTAAAATGAGAGCACACACCTCACAGAGCTGTTTGAGGATTAAATGAGAAATATAAGTGAGGTGCCTGGCACACAAGTGCTAAATAAATGGTTGCCATTATTATAGCTAGTGTCCAGTGTGACTGCAGAGGATAAGGGAAAGTCCACTTGGGTTGGAGGAGAGAGTGCAATTGTACCACAAGAAGGACTCAGCTGGTGAGGGCTTGGTGACCCTCAGAGGAGTGGAAAGGACCATGGCGTCTCCCTCCTGGGGAGCAACTCTGGCTTGTGGCTGGCTGACCAAGCCGTGCCAGCCAGTGCCCAATGCTCAAGGCTCTTCTGAGCTGGGCAGGCTGCCTGGGACCCTGGAGGAGGAGATTGGTGACACCAGGGATCAGGAAACCCCTTGAAGGGGTGGGATGAGGAGCAACCTCCCAAGTAGAGGCGATTGCCAGCAGGGACTTCCCAGTGCCTCACCCCACCGTCCGTGCCCCTTCCCTGCAGCTGAGCTAGCTAACCTGGCTCCATGGATCCGGTAGTGTGGCCTTAGGCAAGTCACTTCCCTCTGGGGGCCTCTGCTTTCTCATCTGTATAATGGGCCTTTCACTCCCTTAGGGTTCCTCTTGTAGGTTCTGATTCTGATCCAGGGCTCAGCCTCCCACTTAGCTTGAGGGTACTCAGTTCTGCAGAGGTGCCAACAGGTGCAGGGCAAATGCTGGGAGAGGGAAGAGAAGGAGGAGGAAGGAAAGTGATGGGGGTGGGGAGAGGAAGGCTCCCTGAATGCTCCTTAGGCTCCACTTTCATCTCTCTGAGCAAAGGGAGGCTGGAGGCTTAGGAATCTGGCTTGGCTGGTGAGCAGACCAATAAATGCGGGGTGATATGAGGCAAGCACCTCTGGTGCCAGAGGTGATTGTGGGAGAGGCCTGCCCAAGAAGAGTGTGCAGTGGGGACAGGCCAGGCTAATGGAGAACATGGGCACTGGAGGGCCAGTCCAGGGATAGGCAGGGATGCAGGCCCTGGTGGGGACACTGGGGAGTACTCTGGCCAAAGGAGAGGGACACTGAGGCTGGGAGGTTGGTGCCAGGTCTCTCTATGCTGCTCTGGGACAGTCAGAGACCAGACCATGGTATGGAGAGAAAGCAGGCAATCACCACCACACTCCTTTACAGGCCCTCATGATTCCACACTCAGGAAGGAACACAGGCATGGCCATGGCGGTGGCAGCATCCTCTACCTCAGCTCCTCTCTCCAGCTGTCCCCATCTAGGGATTTGTGTCCTAAAGGTCAGAGGGGGGAGTGGAAGAGACCTGGGCTCCTTCCCAGGGGACCCCCACTCCTGAGCCTCCATCCCAGCATGGCACTATGTGGCTGAGCCGTCTGCACAGAACCCTGGCTCAGTTTCCCTCCTCAGTGACTGCAGGGCTTGGTGCAGCTGGTTAAGAGCACGTGGAGAGGCAGCCTGAGCTGGGAGAGAGGCTCAGCTCTGACACTGCGCAGCCCTGTGGATGGGCAGGTTACTTAGCTCCCTGACCTCAGATTTCTCATCTATGGAATGGGATTGTGACAGTGATAACAAAGTTCCTACCTCACAGACTTGCTGTGAGGATTACATCATGCTCAGAACCAGCCCAGAACATAATAAGTGATAGGGATTTGCTTATCATTATCACCCCACAAACCTGTTTCTAACTATAAACAGGGCAGGGCAAGGGCAAGTGACCTGCGGGGCCCTGTCAAGTGTTATGTGCCATGTGCCCATCTGAGCCGACCCGTTCCATCCTATCCAGGCATGGACTCGGTGCTAAGGCCCAGGGCGCAGATGCGCCGGGCCTGCAGCCACCCCACCCCTCAGAAAACAGGCAGGCATTGCCTAGAAGGAAGGGTGGCACAATGGTCTGCCCCACGTGCTTTGGGGTCAGACAGCCTGGGGACCAATGAACGACTCCTTAGCAGTTCTGTGGTCTGTGCTGGTTACTCAATCTGCAAAGCTAAGCCATGGAAACCCAGGGCTGCTCTAATGCCCCTCCTGTGTCATAGGATTGTCATAAAGATTCAGTCAAGGAAAAGACTCGGCCCAGTGTCGGCACGAGGGAGCTCAGGAACAGGGGTAAGTTAGGCCTGTGGGTTGCCCCTCACCCTTAAAAGGGCTTCACACTCAGCATTTGGCCATATCTCATAGATGTTCCCACCCAAAATCCCAGATCTGGTTCCCCGATCCCTGGCCCCAGAATAAATACGCAAATGGAAAAATGAGAGCCCACCTCATCTCTCTGGCAACAGCCGAGAGCCGCCCCTCCGTGGTGCCCATCACGGGCACATCGTAGAGCTGTTATATGACAGGTGTTTGGCTCATCCCTGTGTCCAGTCCAGAAAGCTTTTGTGTGTTTTTCTTCCTGATCTGTCACTGGGGTCTCCTGGATCCTATTCTCACGGCATCTGCTATCACTTTGTGTGGGGGACTCAATTCAGGCTTTGTTTGGTCAGTGCGGATATAACAGGAGAGACGGATCTCGGTGTGCTCTCTCTTGCAGTTCATGCTGTCCCTGATTGCAGGGCTGATCGGAATTGGCCTTGAAGCTGACAGAGACCCCGAGATCATTTTCTCAGCTTCTCCCCCAAAATGTCATTGCTGCTGTTACTGTGCTAGGGGGAGAAAGTAGGAGAGTTAGCACTTTGGTTTTCTATATTTCTTGTTTAAACTACTGGCTCTCCAAAAGCCTTTCCTTCCATTGACTCATTATAAAACCAGAGAGGTTAATAGGATATTGATTTTAAAATGGGGGGCAGAAGAGGTGACTTGACCAAGGTCACATAGTGTTGTGTAGGAAGTATGATCTGAGGTCTTCTTCCTCCTGACCCTGAGCTAGACAAAGCCAAGCTCCAGTCTCTGGTGAGAGGAGAGATGGCACTCTAGAAACTTCTAGGGAGCGGCAGAGTTGGCCATAAAGGCCCTGGTGGACAAAGGACAGAGGACCTGGTACAAGGCACCTCTTCCCTGGGGAGACACTGGGAGGCTCTGGTTTGGGGAGGCAGTGTCCTGGGGAAGAGGCTGAGGAGCACTGCCATGGGTGTGTGTGTGTGTAGGCACACGTGTGTGCACATGTATGTATGCATGTATGTATGTACAAGTGCCCTCCTGGGACTAAGGCTTGCTTTTTTGAGATAGGGCCGTGGTCAAACTAGCTCCTGCCACCTCCTCTTTTTAGGTTTGGGTTCCTTCCCATCGGTCATTGGGAGTCTCATGTGGCCCTTAAAACCTAGACGCCCTAGGAGGTTGCCCAGACCACTCTCTTCAATGCCCATTAGGGAAATTGGCCCAGAGACCAGGACGGACTTGACCTGGCCTCCAATACCATCTTTCTGGGTTCTTGTCATGGTATTGCAATGGCCCCGAGGGCCTCTATGAGAGGTTTCTGGTCCCCAGGCCTCTTCAAGCTGGATTTGCCCATGTCAGAGGGCTGACGTTGCCTGGGTCACACCTTTGCCCTTTGAGGGCGGCATTCAGGTGCCCGGTTTCTCAGGACTGTGGGTTCAGGCTCGTGGGTTCTATTGGGCTAGTGGGGAAGAAACTGGGCCCGCGATAGGCCGTGTGCTTTGTGCTTCCAGTGCCACTGCCCTCTGTGTGCCCGCAGGTCCCTGGCCCTGGGCCAGCAGTACACGTCCCTGGGCTCTCAGCCTCTGCTCTGCGGCTCCATCCCAGGCCTGGTCCCCAAGCAACTGCGCTTCTGCCGCAATTACATCGAAATCATGCCCAGCGTGGCCGAGGGTGTGAAGCTAGGCATCCAGGAGTGCCAGCATCAGTTCCGGGGCCGCCGCTGGAACTGCACCACCATAGACGACAGCCTGGCCATCTTTGGGCCTGTCCTTGACAAAGGTACTGTCTCTGGGCCTGGAAGGAGGTGGATGAGGGGTGGGTTGGGGGAGGGCATTTGTATGCAGTGACTCTTCCACCTCAGGGTGCCTCAACTCTGAGCCCAGGGTCCCCAGGGGAGGGTGATAAAGCTAGTGATGACCAAGGGCTCCACGGAAAGTGAGTCAGGTCTTTCTCTGGACGAACTCAGGCTGTCACCAGAGCTGCCACACCTTCCCAGGTGCTGCTGGGGGCTGGGTAGCCTTGGGATGCTCTAGCATCCTGAGATCCAGGGCAGGCTAGGAGGCTACAGCCTTCGTTCCCCTTCTGCTTGCACAGCAGTGGCCCCAGGCTTTGATGTGGACATTTGTGACGTTTCACCAATGCTGTGTTAAGTGTTAGGCAAATCTAGATTTAGGACGCTGTGGGAGCATTGCCACCCCAAGATCCCTTCCATATAGAAAATTCTGAAGCTGAGGAAGCTGCTAGTTGCTGGTGGCATTGCATTGCCCTCAAGTGCTTCCGCAAAAATTTTCTGCTGGTTCCCACGCCCCTGCAAGCTGGATATATGGCCATGGGTTGCGATGGGGTGAGAGGGCATAGCTTCTGGCCTCTGCGTCACTTCCATGCCATCTTGCAGCCTGGGAGTCTAACTGGATGCGCTTCAAATGAATGAGAGTCACACAACTTGACTTTGAACATGAAAGCCAGGACAAGAGAGAGGGTCAACTGCTCCCCAAAAGGGGACTTTGGGGCCGGTGAGTTCTAGGCTGAAGACAGGCAATTTTTGGAGAAACTGCAGTGCCCAAGAATTTAACAATCCCAGCTGCAGCCACCACTCCTTTGCTATAGCAGCTGAAACCCTCCCGCCACCAACAAGGTTTTGCCACCGAAACCGGTGAACCCGGCCCTACCTCCTTTTAGAAGAGCCGCATTTATAGCCAGAAAGAAAAGGGATCTGAGAGCCGGGGAGACCTTGGTGGGGCTAATGGCGAGGACTGGGTGGGGGAAAGCCGCCTCCCCGCCCCCCATTTGGGAGTGTGGTCCCCCTCAACCTGTGCCCCAAGAGCGCTGGGTCTGTCCGACCTACAGGCTATTGTTATGGGACCGAAGAGCAATTATCGAATCAATGGATGATGATTCTGTTTACGCTTCTGTTACCAAAGCTAATTATTCCTTGTTTACATAAAAGGTTTGGCCTCTAATTGGGGCCAAGTGGCGGCGGTTTGCATTTCAAACCTGATCTTGCCGGTGTGGCAGTCTCACCGCCTTCCGGTGCCCCACCTCGGGCCAGGGAGCGCTTAACCAAACAGCCTGGCGTCTAGACGCGCTCGCTGCGCTGCGAGCGAGACTCCCGGCCGGGACGTCAGCCCGTGGGCACCGGGTCTTTGAGCTTCTGACCCACTTACGTCTGTGTTCACGGTCCAGTCACCGTCGTAGGTTCTAGAACATGCCTTCCTCTCCAAGCTGCAAGAGGGCGGTTTTTTTTTGGGGGGGAGGAGGGAGTCATAGGTCAGAGCCTCCGGGGAGCGGATGGAGAAGGCCCCGCGCGCACCCGCGCCCCGGGGACCGGGGGTGTCCCGCCCCCGCTGGGTGGGCTGCCCGGGGTTAGTCTGTGTCCCTGCTTTGGGACCCAGGGGGCAGGGAGGGAGTCACTCTGCTCGGGGCGCGCATCCCCCGCGGGGGCCGGGGACCGACGCCCCGGGACGGGGCGCCCCGGGAGCGGCCGCCGGGGCCGGAGGGCGGGGCGGGGGGCGGGGGCGGCCCCGCGGGGCTCCGGCCGCGTGCATAGGGCGGCGGCGCCCGCTGCGCCCCGCGTTCACACGCCCTCTGGCCGGCGGCGCGGCGCGGGGGCCCCGCGGGCCGGCGCCGGGGCGGGGGCGCGGCCCGGCCGCGGGAGCCGCGCGTTGCTACGCGGTGGCGGCCGGCCCGGCGGCGCGGGCCCGGCGGCCGCATTATGCGGGTAATGCGGTGTGACCCCGCGCGAACAAAGGCGGATTGAGCGGCGCAGCGGGCCCCGCCGGCCGGGCCCGGCGCCGCGGGGCGGGCCGCGCCGCTCCCAGGCTAATCCGCGCCGCCCCCGCCGCCCCGGGGCTGGGAACCCGGCGAGCGCGGCCGGAAGCGGGGCGCCCCGGTGCCCGGGAGCGGCCGGGGCGGGGCGGGGCTGGGGTGGGGGCCCCGCGCTCCCCGGGCCCGCCCCGCCCCGCGCTCCCCTCGCGTCCGCTCGGGACAGAAGGGCGGGTCCCGCCACGGCAGGTGCCCCACGGGGGCGCCGGGGCCCCTGGAAGAGTCGACCTCGCCTACCAGGGGTCCCGGACTCCCTTGTCTGCCAAAGCGCCACGTCCCGCGGCACTCAGGGCGGGAGCCCTGGCTTCCAGGCCTGCCCGACGTGTTGCCACCTGCGTGGCCTTGGTCGGGTCACCACCCTGTGCTGGGTCCCTCACCAGTAAGGAGAGAGATGGTCCGACTGCAGGCCTCTCCGGCCTCTGCCTCTAACCGTCCGTGGAAGGGCCTAGTGGACCTCCTGCCTCCTGGGGTTAAAGGATTAAATGGGATAAAGCTCAGGGAGGGCAGAATCTGGCTCCTGCCCAGCACCCAAAGGTAGTTATAATGAGGGGTGGGTGTGTGTGTGTAGGGGGGAGACTCCTGGGAGTCTCTCCTTTTTCTTCGCTGGACCCTGGGGCAGATCCAGGGGAACTGCCCTCTGTCCCTCTCCTCCCAGGAGACGCTTGGTCTTCCCAGCCCCAAACCTTAGCCTTGTCGGAGTGAACAGAAGATTGGGAAGGGGGGGATGCTGGCTACCACCCTCCTGGTTAGGAACTCTGGTGCCAGAAGGAAGTTGTTCCCATTCTTTGATGAGGGTAACTGAGGCTCAGAAAAGGGGTCTGCCCAGGAGCATCCAGGTGGGGAGTGGAAGGACTTGAGCAGGTTTAAGCTGTAGGTTCCTAGGCCTTCCTCCCCACAGACCTCTGGCTGTCAGGACTGGAAAGGGTCAGGCCTGTGCTGCTGTCTCTGGAGTTTGGGAAGGTGGAGGGCAGGGGTACCTGGAGCCAGGGCAGAGCACACCACATTATCCCTTTCTCAATGTGCCAGAGCTGTCCTCAACAGGCTCTGTTCTGCCAGCCGTTAAGGCCCGGGGTTAATCAGTGGCCCAGGTTTTCGATTTGCTCATCCACAAAGTGGGGACACGCAGGAGCTCGGCCAGCCAAAGAGGGTCTGAAGGGAGTCTGGGCTCCTCCCTCTTCCCTCGGGGCTGGTGAGCCCTCCTTCCAGGATGGGAAGGTTGAGGCAGTGCGGCCATGGTCCAAGACCTTGTCTGAGCAGTTGTCCCCCCCACTCCCTCCCCGCAGCCACCCGGGAATCGGCCTTCGTTCACGCCATCGCCTCTGCTGGTGTGGCCTTCGCAGTCACGCGCTCCTGTGCCGAGGGCACCTCCACCATCTGCGGCTGCGATTCGCATCATAAGGGGCCGCCCGGCGAGGGCTGGAAGTGGGGCGGCTGCAGCGAGGACGCCGACTTCGGGGTGCTCGTGTCCAGGGAGTTTGCGGACGCGCGGGAGAACAGGCCAGACGCGCGCTCAGCCATGAACAAGCACAACAATGAGGCAGGCCGCACGGTGAGCCACGGCTGCCCTCGCCACAACCCTGCCCGGGGCCCCTTCCCGACCCTGTCCCAGACTCTCCTGGGCTGGCCTTGCCCTTGCGCCTGCCCCGCCTTGCCCCTTCCAGCGGTCCTTGTGCCTCCTGGGCTTCCTGCTGGCCTCTTTCCCCTGGGCCAGGCTTGGCCCCCATTCCCACACATTCCCCACAATCACTCCTTCTTTTCACCCTCCTTTCTCCTTGGACTGTACCCCGGTCTTGCCTGCCTCTGAGCCAGCGCGGGGCCCCATGCAGCAGGTACCAGGGAGCCCATCCTGTGAGCTCCTACAGGACTGTGAAGTCCCATGGGCCTGGCTTTGAATTCAGTCTCTACTCCTTCCTATGGTTGTTTGACTTAAGGGCGAGTCACTTAAGCTCCCGGTCTCAGTTTCTCCATCCATTAAACGTGGCTAACAATCCCTAGTTGCTATAGGTTTGAGAAGTGGATGTGATTTCTGCCAATGCTTGGAGCGTGAAGGGGAGAGAAACAGTGGTCACCATTCTTTTGGTCCATGCCTCTGTTCCCCATCAGGTCTCATCCTGGCCCAGGGTAGGAATAGAGAAGGCTCCAGGGATGGGGGTGGGCAGAGGCGTAGCTGGAGGGTCCAGGTGTGTTCCCAGGTGGGATCAGTCTGGGGGCCAGCTGCTACTCCTCTTCCCCAGACCATCCTGGACCACATGCACCTCAAGTGCAAGTGTCACGGGCTGTCGGGCAGCTGCGAGGTGAAGACCTGCTGGTGGGCCCAGCCCGACTTCCGTGCCATCGGTGACTTCCTCAAGGACAAGTACGACAGCGCCTCTGAGATGGTGGTGGAGAAGCACCGTGAGTCCCGCGGCTGGGTGGAGACGCTCCGCGCCAAGTACGCCCTCTTCAAGCCACCCACCGAGAGGGACCTGGTCTACTATGAGAACTCCCCCAACTTTTGCGAGCCTAACCCTGAGACGGGCTCCTTTGGCACCAGGGACCGGACTTGCAATGTCACCTCCCACGGCATCGATGGCTGTGACCTGCTCTGCTGTGGCCGCGGCCACAACACGAGGACGGAGAAGCGGAAGGAGAAATGCCACTGCATCTTCCACTGGTGCTGCTATGTGAGCTGCCAGGAGTGCATCCGCATCTACGACGTGCACACCTGCAAGTAGGGAGCCAGGTAGGGTGGCGGGGTGGGGGAGCTGGGGGGCCTCGGTGCAGGGAACTGGGATTGCCCATCTCTTCCTGATGACTCCATTCTATTTCTGAGCAACCCAAGACGCAAGTTCCCACAGCCAAACTAGGAAGCCAGGATTTCCCAGGCTTAGGTGGGAATGGTCCTTGGTAACTATACAGAACACAGGCCATAATAACCAAGTGTCTGCATATGAGGCTGCAAGCAAGTGACGACAATTCTTATCCAAGTCAGTCAGTTATGAGCCAGGTCGAATTTTTGCACAGCCACTTGTTCTCAGTTTTGAGCATCTGTGGAGCCAGAGGGACCCCGTGGGGTTGGAGGCTGGGCACCTTACTTCTGGTCCCAACTTTGCGCCTAACTTCTTGTTCTTTCAATTCTCTGGGCCTGTTTTCTCGTTGTAAAATAAGGGGGTTAAAATATTTGAAACTGTAGGCTGAAAAGTCTCTTCTACCCCTGGCGCAGTCATTGTGCATCCACCTAGAACTTAGAGGACAAGTTTCTGAACAAGCATAAATCCTACCGACCTCAAGGAGGTGGGTGGGGGGAAGCGGTGTATAAGCCCATATCCTGACAGATCTGAAGCTTGGGTGGAGTGGGGTGCACTCTCACTGAGTTTATGGATGGTGATGGGGAGGAGGAAGGAGTCAAGTTCAGAGTGATGGTGATGAGTAATCAAGGGATCAAAGGCTGGTGGATTATGTTGCCAAGCTTCCCAGAGGTGGCCAGCGTGGGAGACACTGTACCTGGCTCTCAGATCCCTAGGTCCCCAGGATAAGTCAAAATTGACATGGTCCTAGGGTGGTCCTAGTCTTGGAAGTGGAAGGTTTCTGAGGCTCATGTGCCCTTTCTCCCTTTTCTCTGCCCTAAGAGGGAGCCTGACATACAGAGGCATGAACCTTGGTCCACCATTTGTCAACCATTAGACCCAGACAAGAGAGTCTTCACACACTTGTCTTCTCATCTGTCATCCTCCCTAGAGATGCTGTGAGAAACAAAGGAAAAAGCACTGAGGACAGTCCTTGGTTCATGGCAAAAGACTTGCTTGCCTGGGTCACCATTGGCTGGGGCTGTGTTGGGGAGAGCAGCCCACTGGGCCGTGTAGTTTTACGCAGGGCACCTTGGAGCTGGGGCGCATGTCTGTGCTGTATGGGGGTGGGGGTGAACCTGACATCACAGCAGAGCTCTGGTTGAGGGGTGCCTCACCCAGCCCATCTAGGAAGCCCCTCTGTAGCTTGTCATATCCCAGCAGAGTTTCGGAATATAGGAAGAGGCACCACCTTTCCTGGTGTGGGAATAAGAGCAGTGTGAGGAGAAAGAGGGCAAGGTGGTTTCCACCCCACCGCTTACCAGCCGTGGAACCCTGAAGCCCAGTTTCCTCATCTGTGCAGAGGTGGTGATACTGGGAACCTGGCAGAATTTTTATGAGGCTTAAGTGAGCCATCAGTGTGATAAATGCCATCAGGGAGCTGTGACATGGGATAGTCATGGTGCAGTGAAATGGTGTCCTCACTTGGGCAGTTTCATTTACTAACTTTTAAAATGATAGAAGAAAAGTCAGCAAATGAGAGAGAGCTCACCAGTTCATTAGAGGCTGACAAGGTGGAAGGAATGTTTGAAAGTATGGTCGCCACCTTCCTCTGATGTCCACTGTGGCCAGAGGCAATGGTGTCCCCACTTACCAGCAGGACATGGCTCTGGCCATTCTGAGAGTTCTAGAACACTCACGGTGAGCAGAGGGCCATGCGCCTAGCCTGCCCATTGCACAGATGGGAACACTGAGCCCAGAAAGCCCACATATGAGTCCTGCAGAGGCCCTGTCAGTGGCTCTAGGGGAATCCAGGGTATCACAGCCCTTGTCTCCCCATTTCTGAAATAGAATTGTGTTTTTCCAGTCTCATGGAAAGTGCTAGCTACACAGACGTGGTTTCAAGATGCCACGAGGCCCCCAGTCTCCTCCTACATAGACACTCAGGAGCCCTCATTCTGGGACAAGTGGAGAATTTGTTCCCAATGGGGTGCCCTTTTGGTAACTACTCAAGTTGTTGAGTGATTTGGGGCAAGATGTTTTGCCTCTCCAAGCCCCAGTTTCCTCTTTTGCAAATTGGGGATAAGTAAGGACCATATCCCTTGCAGGGACTAGAGGCTGTGACACCAAGAGCCTTGGCACAGGGTTCAAGTGCTCTTGAGGAGGGAGCAAAGATTCCTGAGCCAGACTGATCCCCAAGAGCAACTTTGCCGCAGGCATGCTGCTTGGTGCGCGGCCACAGGCTGAGACCCCTCCTCCTGTCCTTTCATCCACACTGACATGCTGTAGGCAAAATGGGAACTCTCTCGAGACAGGCTGGCAGGGACCACAGGGGGCCGAGCCTCTAGCGTTTCTCTTGGTGACCTTGTGTGCCTCAACAGCCAAGGTAGGAGAGAGAAGGGAGCCGCAGGGCAGGACCTGCCCTCCACATACATACTGGGGGCGGGAGGGAGCCCCAGTTAAAATGGCTTTATGCCACAGGAAGGCCAGATCTGGCCCTTTCTTACAGGGAAAACATCTCTTCCATCACCTGTAGCTTTTGTCCAGTGTCTGATTTCCTACTGTACAAATAGCAGCTGTTCCTTATTCAGATGTTAGGAGCCCGCTACACTGCAAAGGGCTGTGGACGAGAGTCAGGGGGCCTGGCTGACCCTGGATGCTCAGGGTCTGTCACTAATCTGCTGTGAGACTTTGAATCGTGCTGAGTGTGTTTCTGCCCCTGTGAGACCGTCTTACACAGGCCCTGTCAGCCCCCAAGGAGTGAAGGTTGATTAGGAATGTCCAGAAAGCTTGGGCTACAAATCCTATGTGAGATGCAAATATATACAATGAATAAAATATACAAACACACTGGTGTCCCATGAGCAGGAGTTACGCATAATTATGTAATTAAGAGACTTTTTCCTGTTTGGACAGCTCGTTATGAAACTATCTGGTATGACACAAAAACACAGGGCCCAGGAGTCTGCTGAGCTGCCAGGTTTCTCCCAGCCGCTACACAAAAGAGATTCCTTTATTAGGGCAGTTACCTGCTACTGGGCTTCCTGTCACCGCACCCTCAGCTAGGAGGTGGAGGAGGTGAAGTTTGGACCACTCACCCCTAACGCTCTACTGTTCCTGCGGAACCACCAGCCCTTCCTCGGTGTTGGACCCCAAGTATAGGAAGGAGCATGGAAAAGCCACTCGAGTTTCCTCCCCATTCCCTCCAAGTGCCAGAGGCACATTGAGATGTCAGCAGCCTCGGATCTTTGCAGCCTTATGGGTGGTGTCCCTGGGAAAGCAATGACATTTCTCCTTCTTCTTCTTTATTTTCCAAAGGGCACTGGGAACGGGTGAAGTGTGTGGCTGGGCAGATTCACTGAAGTCCTGTGGGGAGCAGTACCCAAGCCAGGCTCGGCTCTCAGCATCAGACAGCAAGGACTCCGGACTGTTGCCAGATGCACGTGTGGTAAATGACCTGGACCCACCCCGCCTGCTGACTGGGAGGCCTCCCTCCCTCTCTCTCATCTTCCGTTTCTCACCCTGCTCTGGATGGTGTGTGGTTTTTAAAGAAGGGGCTTTCTTTTTAGTTCTCTGGGGTCTCATAGAACAGACCCGAGGCTTATCTTTGCACATGTTAAAGAAAATAAAAATGGAAAAAAAATTCTACTTCAACGGAACAGGCTGGGCTAATGTGAGCTCTTTGCCTGGTGGTTAAGACATCAGCACGGGCAAGATTCTATCTGCAAACTGCTTCTCGTGGTAACGTTCCAAGATGCCTGTGAGGCGGGAGCTATGACGTAGGACAAACCCCTGCAGCCTCCCTTTCTCTGTCTACTCCCATTCAAATCTGATACACTTCCACGTCCTGATAAAAGCCATAGGTTTAGCTTAGGATAAAGTGGTTGGGAGGCCCAAGGCAATTGTTAAGTAGGGTTTTGAGTTGTGAAGGTCTAGGAGTTCTAGGTGACCTGGTAAGCTGTTTGAAGAGCAGCTGTGTGTTCTTCTCAGCCTCCTTTTCTCTGTAACCCTGTTCTGTGTGAGAGGCTCTTGTGAACTGCAGTCAGATCTCAGAATCTTTTTCTACCATCTGCAGTTTCCACCATTAATGCAGTACCTTTTTTTTTTTTTTTTGGTAGTGGATGTTGTAAATAGGTTATGTATGGGGGAGGGGGCCAAGACTTCTCCAGCCCAAATAGCTTCCTATAGAAGTGAGTGGTATCTTTGGAAGGGGCCATTCAATCCCTCCCGGGCCTGCTCACCTGCAGATTCTCCATCAAAACAGTGCTAGGTAGCGCAGGTGGGCTCTAGGTCACCTTAGTATAAATTAGATAAAAGGTCAGTGAGAAAATAGCAATGTTTCTGAAATTCCCATTTTTGAGACGAGCAGATGGGGAGGTTAAAAATTGATTCCACTGTTCCTCTCCAGTAAAGGCCTGTCTTCCCGCATCTTTTTCTTGCTTTGTTCTGTGTGAGTAAACTGAAATGTGGAGTTCCTTAACACAGAGCTCCCGGCCTCACCTGCATGCTGATAGCATCAGTCCATGCAGTTACCGAGGAGGATCAGGATTAGGTGTTCAAAGGGGGACAAGCAGTCACCTGCTCCTTTGGGAAAAGCACCTCACAGCTGCGTTCTCCTTGATCCACACTGGTCCTCTGTAGTGTCCTACCGGAAGCTAGCAGAACGGAGGCAAACGGATCTGATGGTTATGAACCAATCCAACAACTCTGTCTTAAGGAGAATCAGAAAGAGATGCAGCGGGGGTAGAGAACAGAACGAAATTTTCCCTTCCTTTTCTCCCTTCCCTCGCTGGTCTACCTAACTCTGACTCAAGATCCTGGGTCAAGCGATCTTCCTGCTCGCTCAGGCAGGTTTGCCAAGACGGTCATCTAGAAGCCATGCCTGCCCTCTTGAATCTGCTGGCAACGAGCCCTGCTAAAGATCCACATCCATCCCCGCCAGAGAATCTGAAATGCCCCTCCTCATCTCACCTTAGACTGAAAAGTTTTAAATCATATCAACCGGGTAATGCTTGCTTTATGTGAGAATCATTTCAGCAGAATGGATACAAATTTTCAAAAGTCTTTTCATATCTATGTATTCTATATTAAAAGTGATAAAGTCATGTTCCTGGGGGCGTCTTCAAGTAGCTGACAAGTAATTATTTAGTCTGTGCTGCCGAAGCCAGCACAAGTAATTATTTAATAATAGTACATTGAGTGCATTGTAATCATTCTCGCCGTAGTCAGGTAATAGTATCCAATGGAAATTTCCTACCAACCTGCTGTATCCAAAGTTTTGTAAAAAGTTGTAGAAGTTGTTGATCTTTTTGATTTTATATTCAAAAAGTCTCTTTTTATAAATATTATTTATTATACAATGTATATACCTTTGAGTTAACTAAGATTATATATTATATAAATATATATATATTTGGAGAAAATATATTTCATCATGCAGTTTTTTTCTGTTAAGTCATTAAAGAGAAGGTAAACAAACTTCAAGTGGATACATTGTACAATGTGTGGAGTTTCCAGATTAATGCTCAGCAGGTGGAGAATACCAGGTTCTGAGTGTGGTAGCCTCTACTTTCACTCTTAAATTAGTGGCCCAAATTAAGGTCGTTTCCTCTGTTCTCTAAACCAGATCATCTGAGACGTCTCGGGTCGTAGGTCCGATCTACTCTAGGACTTTCTTACAGGCTTACTTTGTTCTAAATCAACTTCTAACAAAGAATTTCCAGTTTTAGAAATACGTGACATAGGCAGTAGCAATTCATTCCATAGGCTCCAGCACTCCCGATACATGAATTAATGTCACTGACACTCAGAGATGTGGCTACAGGCCAGCAGACATCGATGTTGACCACTGACTTAATCCCTTCCTCAACTCCATTTATTGGGAAAATAGGATTTGCTCTACTGAAAATGAAACTTGACTGGATGTGGCTCTCCCCTGCTCGCTCCACTTGAGCGCTGAGCTGTAGAAGGGGTAGGTTGGCTGGGAAGAGACAACGGTGTGCGCTGAGCTCTGGGGTGTCTAGACAAGTGTCACATGAGGTTGTAGACTGGTCTGGGCAGAAAGGACCCGCCAGTGGGCATGCTCTGGGGACAGGCATTCTCTCCTTGGACTGCTGCTTCAAAAAGGCTCGGCTGAAGCTCACTAGCAATACCTTCTCCACAGCAAGATGCTGTAACTCAGTGTTATGACAATAGACAAAAAGTGTCTCCAGACCTACCCATAAATTGTCATCTTTGGTTTATTTGGCACAAAGAAAATGTTTTCTTTTTCTTGCTTTTTCCTGATTTACCTCTATTAGAAACAAACCTTATTCATCTCATTTCATAGGCCACCCCCCAAACAAAACAAAACAAACAACAAAAAATAAAAATAAAGTGGTCTGCCTAGTACCGTGCGGATGGACTGCTTGTGCTCCATTCAGACCTCTAGTCTTAGGTTAGAAATGGCTACTAGAAGTTCGTGAACTTTATTTTGCCCATGACGTGTCTTTACTTAGTCCCTGAAAAGCTTAAACCACAAAAACAGTTGTTTCAGCTGTGCAGTGAATCGGACATGGAAAGTATACAGATCTAGCTCCGTGTCTTGCAGAGGCACTCACCTTGTATTTCACTTTTACATGAAGCTAATGCTCATGTACCCCAGCATTCTGGGTACTTTTTTTTTTTTAACCTATAAGATGGCCAAATATTTAAATGGTTCCTACTAATACCAAGGCCATCTGTAATCCTGATTAATCATATTCTATAAAGAGAATACAGTTTATAGCAGTGCTTGAACATTTAGTCCCTCCATAAGCATACATATTAGTGAATACCTAAAAACAGGAAAGTTTAAAAAAAAATCCAAAAGAATGAAGAGAGACAAAATACCAAGAAGGTATCTTTCAAAGCGGTATTATTTTATGAAGGGAAGGAAAGTGTGTGAGAAAGTTCAAGGATAAAGAGATGAAATGTGAATAAAGGGAAGAGGGTAAGGAAAAAGTAGAGAAATGGAAGGGGAAAAGTGGTGGTGAGATTCTTCTGGGTGTATCCAGGGACGGTGTCCAGTGATTCAACGCCACTCTTGGGCCTCTGGACATGTATACGCATGGCTGATGCACACACACGAAATGATGGCTGATGCTCAGTCAGCTTTTCTCTTAGCTTAACAGAGAACTTTCTAGGAGGCAATAAAGAATTATCTAACCATTAATCTTAGACTCCCAAAATAGTGAGGCGAAGTCAGATGTGTGGAGACTGTAGGCTGGGACAGTTTCAAACATGAATCCTCCTTGCAAATTCTATCTTCCCTACTCGGGAATCTTGCCGATCACGGGCGCTACTATCTCCTGCATCTTCATGCTGTGGTGTCCATACACACACCCTCCATGGGCCCGGCTCCAGGGCCCGGTCTCGACACTGCTTGCCAGCTGATGAGAAACTTCAGATCATTTTGCAATAACTTCTGAAATTTACATGCTTTTTTGAACTCTCATACACACCTTTCCCCGTCACTGCTTTGAATCAGAGGCTTATGGATCAAGTTGCCAGGAAAGGAAAATGAAATCTTGCCTTTACCTTATGTGTTTGGGCTGGGTTGGTTGTTTAGAGCTGACTCAATGCTTCCACAAGTCTGTTTACTGGGATTTGATTATGATACACACCTGAATCTGTTCCGTGACTTCCTGCTGAAACTGTAATTCTTAGGATATTAAGGCCAAACACGTTTCAGATTTTAACGATCATTATACGGTTTTCTGTGTTACATTAAAAAAACTTTCAGCGAAGATGTACAAATTTAGAAAGGATAAAATAACCTCATTTTTTTGAGGTTTTAATTATATCTTCTGACAAAAAAAAAAAATTAAAAAGCCTGTTAACAGTTGAAGAAATATAAGGCCGCAGCTAGTTGGCGTCTCTTTTGTGTTATCAGCAGGCCAGGCTGTCATCTTGTATACGTTCTGCCCAGCTTTGGGGAGTACTCGGATGGTATGGAGACTCCACCTTTCCAAGGCTACACAGGGACCAGGATGGCCACAGTGTCCTCCTAGTACCTCCTAGTACAGGAGGATGTGGGCAGCTCCTAGGGGACCCTGCTATCAGAGAAGCTTTGACGTTGACCTCTTCCCACAGAGCCTTGCTGACTTCTTGGGCCGCCTTTAGGCTTAACCTGAATCAACACTAAGGATCAGGGTTTAGGCTAGAGATCTGATAGCTCGGAAATGTACAAAAAAGATGAAGGCTACAAACCATGCAAAGCAATTTCACTGAGTGTTTGAGTGCCTTGGTTTGTACATTTCACAGGAAGGAGTAATTCTGCTTGAGAAACAATTTTCTTTTCTGTTTTGCCCATGTATGTATGGCTCTAGTACTCTTCAGTTTTTAAAGTTAACTTTAAAACACATGCTATTAATCTGCTTTTTCTTTTAAATAACTATACTTTCAAGATAATTAAAATCAGATTTTTAAATAAAAATCATACACCTCATGTTAGTTCTAACAAAACATCCAAGACAGGCTTTCCTGAGCTCTCTCTTCTTCATACATTCATATCAGTTATATATGTTGTTTTTGTATAAAATATTGGTCCATACAACGTTTTCAAGTATATATACTCTTTATTGCATTCCTTCATTTGCATTAAACAATATAATTATATTTTTCAATATAGTTTTGAACAAAACATAAAGACATTAAGTTCATTTAATAAGAGACATAAGTTAATATAATGTATGCTGCTTTCATAGGAAAGGAGGCAAGGATACTGGCCACCAAGAATCAGAGAATTTCACGATACAATCTACTTTTTGAAAAGCCACAAAATAAGCTACGGATTAAAATCTGAAACAAAGTAGATAGGACATACAAGTCTACCAAAAATATACAGATCACAAGATCTGGAGATAATTTGCCTTCTCCATAGGGGACAGATGACAAACCTACACCCAAGTGCCACTGTGGCAACAAGCTCACGGGCAGTGTAAAGCATTCGGATGGCTTCTGATTGCTTGTCCTCACATTTTAAGCAGCAACAAAGAGAGAGTGGCATGCTCCATAACTCTCTCTCATCACCAACCCTGATGACCTATTTAAGTTCCTTCTAACTCAGTTACAAGACAAACCACCCATTCTCTCCCTTTGGAAGAAGCGGGTGGAAGGTAAAGGAAAAGCATTAAATGTGCTGGAATGAATGCTGAAGGACTGAGCGGGGATGGCTAGAAAGCGGTTTATTCTCTTCTGGAGAATAGTGTTTTATTTAGATGCTAGACTGTACAGAGAATTTAAAAGATCCAATCTAAGTAGGTAAGCCAAGGAAAAGTGGTGATGCTAATAAGCCTTTAATATTATACTAAGGAATTGACCCATTTAGAGTTGGACACTAATTAGTGCTGAGAGGTTTGTCAATTACTTTATTTTAATGACTCCTTTCTTTTTAGGGGTGTACGCTTTCTCCATACATATTTTCCACAAGTTTTTAAACAACATCTACCAAGTGGTAATGATTAGCATATCTCTTACCACAGAGCAAATTAATTAATTGAGGGAATGTCACAGCCAACACATTAATAACTTTACTTTCTATTAAGAAAGACCTCCTGATTGCAACTTGGAAATATCTGAGAATGAGAATAGCTGTTAGAAATCCAAAACCCTGTTTCTTCAGGCTAAGGTAACCACCATCTTTCTGAGAGAGACTTTAACCAAATGCTCAGTTTCCTTTAGTGTAAGACCATCCCTCTGAGCCCACATCTCTGTCCACTGGTCCTGGTTGACCTGTAGAAAGTCTTGCTTCTAATAGGCCAAGTTTTGCAACATTATTACATTTATTGAGAGCTTCTGGGTGGTTGTGATACTAACAGAGCTTAAAATGTGTAGTGTTCACAAGTACAGTATATCTCCCACACTTACAGACTGAGGAAGAAGGAATCATCAGCTTGTATGGAAAGGTGAGCACGGCACTCTAAAGCAAATGTGTACCTTCCACAAGACAGCAGAATATCTCAGTGAGCACAAGGAAGGGAGTTTTATTGCACTAATCATGCAGCGTGAGCACATGGTGAAGGCAGGGAACATTTCACTTCATCCAGCATCTTGAGTAAATCTAGGGAAGATCCCAGGCCATCTTTATTTTGGTCACTGTGTACTTGCAAATAGTCCACTTTCAAAGTCAAGGGGGCTACTGAAAAAGAAATACCCAAAACACACAAAAATAGATGAGGGTCTGCAAAAAGCTATGCATCACAAAATCACTAAAAGCTTCTTAAAGGCTTTTCTAAAATTGCACTATGCATTTGCTATTAGATGAGCATGTCACAAAAGAAAATGGTCACAGCTCCATGCATTTAAAAGTAGGTTCCAACAAATATGTACCATTGAGTTTTTTCTTACATTGTGACAAGGAAGTTTTGCGAAACAGGACAGGGAGAGCAAACCAACAGTACAACCAATTTCCTTGCTTGGTCTCTCAGATCTACAACACAGTGAAGAATTCTAATAAATGGAAACAAAGTTGTCCAAGAAAGGTTGAGAATTTAAACTTTTATGCACTGTAGAGCAACTCTTAGAAAAGGCCCTTGGGTCTAAGAGTGGTTAAGTCTGCCTGACAGTCTTAAGTGTTACACGTACTTACGCTCCTTCTTCTCTTAAGAGAGCCAAGAATTTTCTCACACGGTATTCAGGATCCATCTAGATACATCGGAAGAAATAAAGACGACAAGTTAATGGTGCCTTCTAATAACTATGCACTTAAACTTCATGCCAAGGAAATGCTCGGTTTCTTACTTTCATCAGTGCTCTGCTGAGTCACAGAAATGTGTTACCTGTTCCTTGACCAGCATTCTGATACACAGTGAAGCAGATTACATCACTCAAGAGAAGTGAATGGAATTTCCTAGCATAGAAAATTGCTATATCTGAGGTTCCAAATGACCCAGCTGGTTTTTAACATCTACCAAGGCACCTCAGCCACATGCACCCTTAGCTAGTGCTGTGCGAGGAGGCAGCCCTCCTGTGAGGACCAGGGTGAGACCAGATGGTGGCCATTCATGGGGTTTCAAATGGCTTCCAATTCATAGGACTCATGTAAACTTGAAGGAAACAACTGATATTGCTTAAATCTAAAAACAGCTTATTAATTCTTCATGAGTGACAATTTAGATTTTCTTAGCCTTGGTCTTCTTTGTACAGTTTCTTCTTTGCAATTAATGAAAAAAATAGTGCTGAAACTGAAAAAATGAGTGAGTCTGACCCATCTGACATGATCTCTGCATAAAATGGGTGTCCTGTGACTGAGAACTATGTTGTGAGGCTAAAAAAGGATGGAGGAGCTTTGGTTCAGGTTCTAATCATTATTATTAATTATTCATTTTCTTTTTATATTCATATTTATACTTTGTTTAACTATATATCTTATTATTGGTCCACCAGAAATGTGAAGTTATCCAAAAAATGATCATTAAAAACATCTTTAATTCCTTAAGATGAAATTTTATTGTAAGAAACACACCTAACTTTTAAAAAATGTTCCAGGGCAGGAGTCTGTTTCCCAAGAGGGAACTCCCTGCCCTCCAGGAATAGCTTTCAAATGCTCAGTGCAGCTGTGGGTAAATGTACAACTGGATTCCCCCTCGAACCATTTTTTTTTTATAAAGATTTCTTCTCTCCTATCCCAGAAAAACATTGAACAGAAGTTTCAAATGTATCAAAGTTAAGAGGTCAGACTACAAAGGACTAAGAAAAAGTGTGAACAGCTAACAAAAGAAACAGTTTTCCTCTTTGGGAATAGAATTACATATGAATCAATTGTCAAGTTCTTAAAAAAAATGGAACTGGCTTGAACACAGTTGTAGTCAGTACTTGCAGGTCTTTGCCCATTAAATATATTTAATATGTGTGAGCAACGACTTACTGACTTGCCTGTAGCTATGGAATTAAAAGTCAAGAGAAAGGGAGGAAAAAAGTAATCTAGATAAATGACTTTATTCCCTCAGGTGACATCCAGTCAGAGCAGATCCTCAGCACTGTGCAAGTTTTAACAGAATTGTGTATAGTGAACAGAGAGGTAACATGACTTATATTCTGCTAAACTACATGCCTCTTCACTTAGGCTCCGTCTCTCTAAGGCAGATCTAAAGAGAATTCACTCAGCTGCACGAAATCCATTTGACATGAAGAGGTTCAAACTCAGAGGCCTATGAAGTGTCAGTCGCTGAAGATTAGGCCTGAGTGCCCCACTCTCACTTTCTACCCCATATGCATGAGAGGCATTAACTTGATCACTGACCTGCAGGCATGAAAGGAAGAGGAAGAGGTAGGGATTGGGGAGAAAACCTCACATAGTTTCTTCTATGCAATTACAGAAAAAAAAAAATTGTGCTGAAACTAAAAAAAATGAAGAGTAGAGCTGACTATCTGACAGGTTTATCTTTTTCTAAAGAAAGAGCCAATACATCTGTATCTGCACCTTTACCCAGAAAAACTCGAAGCAAAATGATTAGTCTGTAACTTTAATTTACTGCTCAAAATGGAATGTAAATTGGCTTAACAGCAGTCCAGCTGAAAGTACAACAGATTAAACTTTAGGTTTATGAAAAACATAATTTTAAAATAAATTTACTAGCAAAGATTAAAAAACATTCACTATGTGTTTCAAATCTGTTATTGGTCCAAGAGCCTTTTTCAAGTGTAACTGGAACTGCATCTCCACCATCACTGCTCAGTGATCGAATGGCTGGATTGAACAGTAATACACGATGCTTAGAACACAGCCTAGGACCCAGGACAGAGTCACTTAATGAAAGTTTACGGAGCACCCTACTATGTGTCTGGCTCTGTTCCAGGGGCTGTGGATTCAATAGTGACAGCCAATGTCCCTGAACTCACAGAGCTTGGTAAGGATACATTTATTATCTAACTCATATGATATCAGATAAGGACAAGATGACACAGGATTGGTACATGGAAGAGTGGAGAATATGAGAGGAAAGGTAAGTTGCCAGTAGACACAAGAAAGTCCCAAAGAAGTTTCATCTGTCTTTGCCCAGGCAATAGCCAGGGGCTCAGCTTTCTATGTGAACTTGGAAGCCTCAACCCTACAGTAGTTGGCATGAAATGCCTAGGAGCCCAGTCAGGGTAAAATATACAGTGCCTCAGTCTAATCTGCAGAACTCAACTACCTCGTCCCTTAAAACAGTCTCCCAGGCCCCTTGTGGTATATGTGCGGTAGCTTCCTGACCTCTGATGGACATCACCCCACTCCTCCATCGGTTGTGACCTTAGATAACTCACCAACTGTGAGACACTCAGGGTTCATATCTAAAGTGAGGGGCAGCACAAAAACTGCTCTTTAAAGTCCTTTCAAGTTCTAAGATCTAGTGTCTCCTGAAATTAAAACTTAAAGTAACTTTATAATCTTTTCTTCTATTTTTGAAATTTCAAAAGCGGGAAAGAAATGTAGCAGTGTTATTTGATTTCAGAAGCAGGCTACTGGTATCGACTTGAGTTTGAAAATAACATAAGAGAATTAAATCAAATCAAACTTCAGCAAAAGGAAATATACAACCTCTAGATATGTTATGAAGCGTCTCTATCTGGATCATATGGACAGCGAAGCACCTCACCTGTAGGGACATCTCGATCAACATTAGTAGCTTCTTGATTCCTATCCAGACACTCTTCCCTTTTACTTGCTGTGCAATTGTGGTACGCTCTTTATCCTTGAAGTTGCCCAAAAGCTACAAAAACAATAATGATAGCACGTTTATAGGAAGCGTATCACCATTATTACTTAATTCTCACATTTATCCTTAAAAGAATGGTGATAAGGACTAGTAGCTAACTGGGTTCAAGTTGACAGGATTCTCTCATATTTTAAAATCTAGCCTGACCTTCCTAAACCCATTAGTGTAATTATGAAAGTGAGCACTGGTGTCCTAAATCCTGTTTTCCTATAAGCCCCATTATAATTTAGAGATATATTTGCTGGGGGAAGAAACAGCTCCAATCCATAATAAATATCAGTTAAAATTTTTAACATTCCTTTCTAGGAACAATCTGTATGTGTCAAAGCAGCCTAAATTTAATTCTCTTACCCAACCCCAGCACAAAAGCTGCTCAAGCAGGTAACCTGGAGACATTCATCACATAAATAATTTCATTTCTGTTGGGAATATCCCAATTTTAAGAAGCCTTCACCACTGTTGAACCAGTCACTAGATTATATTTTCTAACATATCATCAAGTCATTTGTGCACACTGATATTAAAAGCTTAATGAAGGATTTTCAAAAAGACTTCGTCATCCTCAAAAATACTGAACATTTCTTTATTATGAACTATTGATAGAGCAGTTCCTTTTACTTCTGTAGCTTTTTTAGATGTTTCTAAGGTTTTAATCATTGTTCCAATTTATTAAATAAATACAAATAAATAGGCTGAAAGCTACTAAAAACAACTGCTTTTTCTATATACTGATTACTTTTTCTCCCTCACCCCCATCCCAAATTTCTGGCCCATGTAATCTACATGCATTACTCATGCAGGGCACAGAGCAATTCACTCCTGACAGTTTGTATGCTGCTGACACTGAGAAATGAGAAATTCACACTCATAGTCATCTCTTCTTCCTCTAATGGACTGCAAACAACTGCAGGTATAGCCCAGGTCCCATATTCTAGATTAACATAGAACTAAAGGGCCTGGCACCCCTTAGCATTATTTCCAGCCTCAACTCCTTTCTTATAAACAGTGAGCAATCCACTGGCTCATTCTTACCTCTAAAGCTTCCAACAGCTGCTCTCCTGTGGCAATGTTGGGCACGTGGATGGTGGTGCTGAAAGCGTTGAGCATTTCCATCTCCTGAAGGACATCTTTGCGGCTAGTGGTCCCAATGATAAGAAGCTTGCGGCCCTGTTAATGAGAGAAAACATGTTAAAATATACAGGATAAAACTGATTAGGAAACTAGGGCAAGCCTGAACAATATCCATTTATTTAATTGCAGAAATGCAAATGAAAAGGCAATAGAGAAAAAAAATTCAGAATTTTCTTCTTGAAATTCCCCCCAAAAGTATCGACAATACGATTCAGAAAAAAGCAACAGCTCTTTCTTAGTAAAGCAGGGAGGTATATAAACTAAAAAGAAAGACACTTCAATTTATGTTTGTTACTCATTTTTCACAGCCAACATGGTAAGTGTATGGTGGGACTTGAAAAATGAAATAAGTGAAAACTGTGTCACCCACTTAGCAAGACTCTATTACACTTTTTAGAAAGAGTAGGCTAATAATAATAGTTATATTTTATGTAACATTTAACTGTAAAAGGCATAGTGCTACGTGCTTTACATAATTGTCTCATTTAATATTTTTGAATTTCATTTTTATTCTTAACCCCCAAATATACAAAAAATGTTAAAAACTATACCATGCTTATGCCACCATTCCTGAGTCCCTCTCTTCAGGGACAACCAATTTCGATCTTAGTTTTTCTTCTGGTACTTACTTCCTTATCTTTAAACAAAGTTACACTATTATTTTAAGATTTTTTTCAGCTTTAAATATTACTCACTGACTTCCTATTATGGAAGATGGTTATTTAATATTAATTTTGCACTCCCCTCATGAGAAAAAGAAAAAACCTTTTCTCATCCTTCCAAATAGCCATTTTACAATCTTTTGTTAAATATATATTGCGTTTATTATGATTATATAAATGTGATTTATGGCTAAGCCATGTAGCATACTACTAATCTCCTTTCTTGGGCCACATTTTGTTTTTATTAGAGTAATTGCCATTTTCTCCCTTTATTGTTTACCAGACATCTATCACAAGTTCATCCCCAAACAAATACCACTCTGAATATCCCTTCAGTATGTTCAAACACATCAGGGAATTTCAAAGATTTTTGTATTCTCCTTGAACATATCCCCTTCCTGAGGTCCTCTGTTCTCAGAGCTCAGTCTGAATAACTGCTCTCTAGGCCTGATGCACAGCTCCAGCTTAAAACTTCCCTGTCTCCTCTGTTAGAACCCCTGTTCCTAGCCTTCTCTTCATTTATTCTTTTCCATGGTGTATATACTTCAAAAGCTTTGTGAGAAGTTGTTATATGGGGTGCAAAAATTTAAACATTTCCTTGAATGTCTGGAAATGCCTTTATATCCTTAATACTGTATACTCTATACTTGATTGTCTAGGTATAGAGAACAAGGTTAGAAATAATTTTCCTCTCAGAATTTTGAAGATATTGCTCCATTGTCATTAAATTTTCAGTGTTGCTGGCTAGCAGACTGTCATTTTGATTTTCTGATTAACTTTTTTTAAAATACGATTTTAAAGGAATCTTTTCTTTATCCCCATGTTCTGTAATTCCAAAATTATGTACCTTAAGATAAATCTTTCTTTACTCATTTTTCTGGCACTAAATGGGTCCTTTCTAAACTGGAAGCTCAATCATTAGGTTCTAGAAATTTTGGGGGGGATTTCCTTCCACACATTTTCTAGACCCTGCAGTCCTCCCCTCCCCAACACTCTAGAATCCCCATTAGTTGGATACTGGTCTACTATTGCTAATCTACTTCTCTTTTTTTTGCTCTTGGTTTTTATTTCTTTCTTAAGTACTTTTTAGGTTAGTATCAACTTTATCTTCCAACTTTTATATTAAGCTCCTTCTATTAAATACACACACACACACACACACAATTTCTTCATATATATATATAATTTCCAAGAGCTCTTTCTTGTTTCTTGAATCTCTCTTTTTTTTTTTTAGTTACATCCTATTCTATTTCATGGATACAGTACCCAATTTTAGGTCTGTGAATACTACAGATTTTAAAACTGTTTCTTCTGTTTCCCTCTCAGTTCATTTTTTCCTATTTGTTGGAAGCTTTCCTTGAGAGTCTGGTGATTGTTGGATGACTATATTCAGGAGTTAAACTAAGACTGGAAGAAGTTCTAAGACTGAGGGCTTCAAAACTGAATGATTGGATAAGACTTGTCTGATTATGCGGGAGAGGGGGTCCCTTAAAGGTCTGGATGTGTACATTTTTTTCCCCAGAGAAGAATCTTCCAGTCTCCTTCCCAAGGGCTATGAAGCCTAATTTCCAGCATACTGGAAGTCAATGGGGGAAGGGTGTGAGTATCTCACCATTCGACATGGAGACTTTCATTTCCTCCTACTTGCAGCATGACACTTTTTTAGAGCAATCTCTCACTTAATGTTCATTATAACACTGAGAACTCAGTACTTGTATTAACTCTATTTTACTGATGAAGCTATTGAGTCTCATCAAGGTCAAGTAATTAATGAACGATGGAGCTAGGAATGGACACTGGATTCAGAATCCAAAATTGTATACTGCCTTTCTTCATGAAGAAAAACACATTTAATAAAATGTTTCCTTGGAAAATGGAAGAGGAATAAATTTTAAACTTATGTCATCAGGTTTATATACACTTATTCCACAGATAAGACTTTATTTCAATATAATCATTAAAGCTATTCACAGATCTTAGAAGCTCAGGACCTTAAAATAAGTGTGGAAATAAATTCTGTGGAAATTAAAATAAATGTAGAAAAATTTTTTTAAGAAATTGAGAAACAGATGCTAAAACAATTTCAACTGGGTTTTGTGAACATTACATCCTGTCAATAAGGCATGTTAACCTGTCTCAATCTTACTCGTTGTTTCTGCCATCTACTATGCCAAGAATGTATAAGGCAACAACATAAACAAAGGCACTTCAAAAAAAGTTGAGATCTTCTGATATAACTGGTGATTGGCATATCAGATGACTGTGCAAAGACTATGGAATAGAAGCATACCTGTGAAATATACTGATGAAAGGGTAATCATTATTCTTCGTCGAGAAATCAACTAGCTACAAATCAAACATATTATCATCAGACCTTTACCAAGCTCCTAGGTGAACAGGAAATAAGATCTTGTATACATGAACAGATACGAAAGAGAGCATTACAACACAACATGGAAGGTGGAGGTGTTATCACAGGACGTCATCTCAGTAGAGGGAAGAAATATGTAGCAGAGGAACATCATCTTCTCTGGAGGAGATAATAACTAAGCTGAGTCTTAAGGATGAACAGGTCAATCAGGAAGATGAAGGGGAAGGACATTCCAAGCCAGAAGGAACAGAAATACATAAGTTCAAAGGTAAAATAACAAAAACTGGGGTGTTAGGGTAAACACAAACACGTGAAGACTTATAAATGTCTACCATAACAGAAAAGTGGTGCTTTTATACTTTTAAGTATTTTTCAACACTAAATTCTAGTGGTAAACTTAGAAACATATTCCGGAAGCCTAACAGATACCAAAGGCTGGAACATCCTCACTACATTTAAAGGTAATTGTCACTTCTCTTTTTTTCCTTAGGTGTCTAATGTTCCATAGCCATAATTCAAACTCCCCCATCTTGTCTAAGGACAATGTTGGCCTTAGTAGAACAGCCTTGAAGAAGTTCCTTGCTCATTCCAGAAAGCTGGAATTGCCATTTTCCTAGTGAACCTTTCACTAGGGTTAACGTGACTGTGCTCTTCAGAGTGTTGAAAGACTGGGAGATGTAGAGCAACTTATAATGGAGACGCTAATTTATGTTTTGCTTTTCTTCTTGTTTAACAAGACTGCAAACATTGCAGAGAGGTCACGACCCAGGCAAGTTCAGGCTTTGGCTTGTAAAGTATCATCTTTAAGAAAACACCGAAAAACATTACCAAATAATTAAATTGTGCTGGGTCATTTTGTATATTAATTAGTAGTAATGCTCATGAGGAAGGTTTATCATGAAAAGGCAGCTCTGAATGTATTAATATAATAAATCGCAATGGAGAACATTTCCTTTTTGGAGGAAAAGCTGCCAGCAGCATGAAACAGGAAGGCCAGCTTTAAAAATAAAAGTAGGGCTCAACCCAAGAGAGTAAGTCCAACTTGTTAATGTGGCTACTAGTCTTAAGCTTATAGAGAAAGAAACGTATGGAAAGAAAAAAAGTAGGGAGCTAAGTTATTTTGGAAAAAAAAAGTTGTTCCCAGCTTACTCTTTACTGAGATTTGTTAGTCCTGCTGCAATAAAGAAAAGGCCTAAATAAAATGACTATCTGCCAATCGGATTATGATATACATTGTTCCAAGGTTAAATAAGTATTAGTTAACTAATTCTTAGCACCATAAGAAGCAACTCAGGTGAAAACATTACCATGAAAAAGGCAAGGCTCAGTCAGGTGTTGATCCTTCAAAAAAAAAACCACTTCTTTACATGATGAAGAATGAGCAAAGTACTAAGCAGTATCTAAGCCTTTTGCCACACAAAGGACTAACCAGATAATCCACACCCTTTCATAGGTCCTGCCCACTGATTGGCCCCAATAAACTGATTTGTAACAAAAGTTCATGTGGAAGAAAGCTTTTTTCCCCCCCTTAAATAAAAATGCCACTAATATAATACTGCAGTGAAATGGAAGGGCTGATTTTAACCTGCGAACAAAAGTAAAGTCAGTTATGCAGTAAAGAAAGGCCATTCTTTCCATATCATTCAGGGCCGAACAAGTGTGATACACCCTTGGTAAGAGGAATTAACGTGAACAATTGGAAACCCTGAAATGGATTAAGAAGTGAGTATAAAAGTGCAACTCCAAACTGCTGTGTGCCGGGGGCCTTAAACTTTCTGTTAGGATTTGAGGGTTTTGTAAACAAAAGTAAAAATTTTCAGAATATTAGGAATTTATAATCCTGGTAACTATAAAAAACAACATATTAGCTGATCAGACCATTAGCAAGAATTTTTTCTGTTCAGGTGCTTATGGAGTTGTGAGATTTGGTTTGTGCCTTCAAAGATATTTCAATTTAGCTGGGAAGAACAAATAATAGTCAGGGATAGCTACCAAGCAATACATCCGTAAAGATACACTCATAATGGCAAAGGGGACACAGCATATGGGACAGTTTCTTTGGAGTGGGGTCACCTAGGAAGATTCCTGTAGTATTGCTGACTCTGACCAAGAGGAGGCCCTGGAGAAGGGATGGGTCTATGTGCTACTAGGTCCTATGAGGGCGGTGGAGGCCGCTAAGCCAGAGCAGGAAGGGCTGCAAATGAAGTCTTCCTAGAGAGATGAGGAGTGGGCAGTCAGTAAAGGAAGGACTCAGAATGCTTAAATTAAGGAAGATTTAATATAAAAAGCAACAGAAAACTAAAGAAGGTTCTCGAGGAAGAAGAACTGCGATGAAGAGCAAGATGGTCCTGGTAGCTACATGCAGGATGGTCTAGTGGCCGGTGAGAAAACTGCTGCACTAGTGACACGCCCAAAGAATGAGCATGCCAGGAAGGGTCTGCACCTTTCGCCAGTACCTCACATATGTAATGTCCTTTTTAATGGAAGCCCAGGGCTGGCAGTAGGAAAAGTACAGGCTCCATCATTCATAACTGTGTGATTCTGGCTAGATTATTTAACTTCTTAGGACTTGTCTCCACCTCAACCATAAAAATGGGATTAAAAATCCTACCTACCTGTCAGAGTAACACATGAGGTGAAAATGTTTGGGGGCGGGCAGGGGGTATTTGCCATTATTGTCAGAGGGGGTAAGAATGAAAGGAAGTGAGAGCTTGAACGAATGGTTTTGAGAGGAACGTGGAAAATCATGCTAAGCCTAGGAGGTCAGGAATCCATAAGGTTAGGTTGGCTGAGTGAGCAGTTGAGCGCCTGAGAATCCCTCCTCCCAACAACGCAGGCACCAGCAGCAAACCATACAGAGAGAACACATTCTCCCAGAAGGCCAAGATTCACTCTGTTCAGGAAAGAAGAGAGTGCCAATCTTCAGCTTAACTAGGGTTACTGTGAGGCTCAGACAAGGCCTGAAGCTAAAGATCAAACACTCCCTCAGGAGTCCTGGCAGCAGGTGACAGTGAGGGGCTTCAGTGAGGGGCCTCAGTACAGGCAGTGACTTCTGAGGACACAGTCAGTTGAGGGCAGAGGGTGAGAAAAAGCTTTTCTGTGGTAAGAGGTGCTTCAGTCTACCACTTATCCTGGCTTCATTGTTGAAATGAGAATAATTTCACACATTTTTACTTAGTTTGTATTATTCAATCCAGGGACCTTAAAAAAAAATCTACCTACCATAGTGCTTTACAACTTTATGGCTGCATTTATTTGCAAGTCTGAATCTTGCTTCTAACCTGTTAACTCCCTGGAGGTAGGAGCCATGTTTTATTCATCTATTCATCTACGTGCTGGCAGTTCTTAGCACGGCATGTCCGGCACACAAAATATTCCTATGTTCCCTCTGCCTAGAATGCTCTTCCCTTACATAGCCACATGGTTCTTCCCCTCAGAGTTGAGGTGTTGCAGGAATGTCACTTTTTCCACCAGGATGACGCCCACCTCAACCCCCACTGAAAACTGCAATGCCCTCTTCCTCACCTCCCTTTATCCTGATGTTTCCCCCACAGTATAAATTGCCTTTCAGCATACGAAATACTTTACGCATTTAATGTCTTTACTTATTTACTGTATTTACTGCTGGCCTTCCTTCATGAGGACAAGACTTCTGTCTATTTGGTTTAATTGATGCATCCAGGGCTAGCACAGCACTTTGTACAGAGTGAGAAGTTAATAAATTTGTGTTGAATGAATGAATGGTGACCTCAGTGTAGGTTTCAAAGGTAGCACTTCTTTGTTACATTCTCTCTTCTGGCCCTGAAAATGTGCACATTATACTAAGTGTTCAATAGGAAAATCGACCTCTGAGCCCCAAGTACTGAATGCTATGATAACAACAAGTTTTAAAGAAAATGATCTAAATCAATGGAATGTATACTTCATTTATAATGAAGAAGATGCAAAGGCTGTCATAGCTCTTCTAGTCCATTAATGGATCAATCAATACTTAAGCTATTGATTAGATAAGACAGACTTCTCTAAGAGAAAAAAGAAGATTCATTAGAAGCCATTATTTTAAATTATGAGATAACAAGTACTTTTAAGCATCTTCTACAACTCTCGGTTTCCACAAACCAGGGGGAAAAACTACCATTAAAAACAACCAAGAGTCTGGACAGTGAAAGCAGAGGAACAGGGCCTCTTTGCATATCCTGCATGCATTTTGGATTTCTCATGCTCAAATGTCTGCAACTTCTTTTCCTTTTTTTTGGTAGTTAAATATTTAAGTTGAATACCAAAGGAAGGATGTTTCAAATAAATCATGCTACAACTAGGCAGACAACGACATTTAAACTCTCCATTAGACTTTACCCTGAAGCAAATTCTTAGTCTACTGTCTTTGTAACCATCCTCACTGTGCTTCAAGTAGGGCAGAGGACAATAAGGAGGGAAATTCATGATGCAGGATGGACATGAAACAAGAAACTTCACCTCAAATAACTGTAAATAATTACTATAGGCAAGCAGCCCACTTTATGATATTAAAGAATACTTTCGTACTAATTTGTGAAAAGAACACTAAATCGTCAGATTTTACACTTAGAATAACTATCGAAGATTACCTAGTCCTCTCCCTCTCCCAGTTATTTTGCAGATGAGAAACCTGGGGGGAGAGGCGAAGTGACCTGTCTCAAGCTTCTATATCCAGGGGAGAGAGAAACTGAGTCCAAGCCTCACTATTATTTCCACTACACTTTGCTGTCCACTCTTCTCATGTGTGTAATTTAACTCATATCAACAATGGCTGATCCTTAATTATGAGTAAGGTAGATATATCATCTAGAAATTATGACCACTGAGCTCTCAGGAGAAAAGGTTAAAAAAATTGAGAAAATAAAGTTGTACTGATCATGCCACAGTACTCCCAGTGCCACAGGGAGCTGTGCAGTGTGTTCTCTCATTAGAAACATAATTAGGATAACAACCACTGATTAATCCAAACTCCTTGGCATTGTACCCACAGACTTTCTCCACTTCTCTGTTTTTAGCTCGGTAGGCCCTAAAATGATCCCTGTGCTCCAACAGGTCAATATTCTTCTTTCTCATTTAATTTCTAACTCTGTGGGTTTTAATCCATTGTATTCTTCATTAAAATGCTTTCCAGAATTTTCTAGCAGTACTCAATTTTCTCTTCTATTCAAGACATTTCAAAACTTGACTTGTCTCCACGCTCTGCCCTCATTTAACCCTATGCAACCTGGTTGCCCGTGCAGACTCTGACCCTTCAGAACATGGAGCTGAGGTGCCCAGCAACAAAACTTTACTTAGCTGGAGGCCAATCTGCTCAACAATTTCGACTGTCCAGAACATGGCCAAGAACCATGAAATAAGCAATATTCCTCTAATTTCTAGGACCAAAAACAAACAAACAAACAAACAAGTAAGTAAGTAAGGAGGTAAGTAAGTAAGTAAATAAATAAATAAATAAGGTGAGGTTCCAGTGACTTTGTTGTCAGGTAGTGCTAACTTATTAGGCACAGTGGCAAGGGTCCACAAAACTTTGAGGGGCTAACAAAGCTAGTCTTTCTTTTAAAATCAGAAAGGAAGAAACAGACCTTTTAGGTCAGAGAAAATGTTCTAAATATCAACAGTTGGAAAATAAAGTTATTTTTTTCCTGTGGAGGAAGGGGCCCCGAGGATGTCAGAACGTGGCTCTGCCCAGCTCTCGTCATAGCCCACTTACTCTTACTTTACAAACGACCCATGAGACCCATGAGTCCTGACAGCCCGTTGCCTTTCTAGTTCACAGCTGACCAGAAGCCATAAATTAGAAGAGGGGGAACTGTCAGAGGTAGACGGACTGACACAACTCACTTGGATTCTGCAAGTAACAGCTGATAGCAAAAACCATTAAAAACAAGAAAAAGTACAAAAATACAAAAACTCAAAACAAAACAAAAATGGGGCACACTGGGCCTCCTTAATGACTACCAAGGCACTCTTATACATTCCTAGTTCTTGCTGTTACTCGTGATATTACTGACCCATGTGATTATGGTTTGTAATGATGATCCTTATTCATTAACATAGTGTTTATTGTACTTTGCTTCAGATGCCAAAGGTAGATGCAGCAATTTTTCCTCTTAGAAAAGACTAAAGTATAACAACGATTGATATTTAAAGAACTAATGTTAAGCTTCAGTCATTCAGAAAAAATGAAGCCTTTGATTTTTTATGAATTCTCATTTCTCTCTCCAGTGCAATGGAATATGCTACCTGAAGGCTAAAATAAGTAACTCTGCACAAAACATATCTTTAAATCTCCAAATATCAGTAAGTATGTAAATAATAAATTAGCGAATTTTGGCATAGGCACATCCTTCACTCTTTCTCCCTACTGCTGCAGAGCTAGAATTCCTTAGCATGGCACAATGGCCCTCATAAAACTCTCTTTTAATTCATCTTTTAAGACCAAGATCAAGAACTACTATTTGTGAAATGTTTGTAGATTTTCTCAGGTAAAAGGGACCCAGCTTTCCTTTATTCCATTGGAATCCACGTAACTACATTCCTCATGTTTATACATCTTTCTCCCTCACTGGATTGTGATGGGGACACCAGTTAGCTTCTGTATCATTCAGAAAAAAATAGCCCTCCTCAGTGAATTAGGAAAAGGTAGTTGTATGGGTGCATACAACCATCTGGGCCCCAGGCCCGAAGGCCCAGCACCATGTATGAGTAAAAGGCAGCCCTTTTCCTCTTCCTCAGGGACAGGGTGGCCAGAGAAAAGCTTAAGTATAAGTATAGCTCAAACACCACAAGGGCTATGCTTACACTAAAAAACGATTCAATGTCTTTCGGCAATTTTCATTTAGCTGGGTATCCTACATTCTTATCTATTAAGTCTGGCAGCCGTGCTCTGGGTAGATTCAACTCCACACACCAGAATGGACAGCTTGGTGAGCAGGGTGTGGACTGGATGTTAATCCAACCTGTGCACAAACTACACAACTGAACAGGTGGTCCGGGATCTGGAGCTCTTTGAGGGGCAGGTACAATGTCTTATTCATCTTTGCATTTCTATAGTGTGGAACAAATGTTTATTAAATGTGCATCCTAGTGAAAGCATATATTCCTTAAAGTAATATTTCAGACTTGCTGATCAAAAGGAATATTTTTGGATGAAAAAGAAACTTCCCAACTCCTTTTCATGAAACTTAATACAACTGTCACCATCTATCTTAGTCGACCTTAGTCACACTGGCATTCAACTGTCATAAGTTCAGACTGGAGGCACGGCATGGAGCTGAATGCCGGGTGAGTGTCCAAGGACAACTGTGAGTCATGGGGCACTTCCACACTTTTACGCTCAGGACAACAAGGTGTCTTAAATCAAATCAACCTCAAAAGAAAAAATAAGGTTAAAAAGATATACATAGACAAACTTAGAGACAAAGGTAGATTCACTTAACTTAGTCAAACAGCAAATTGGTTGGAAGGACTGGAATGAATTCTGACAGTTATGCTGCTAAATTACAAATGAAAATAGCATACACACTACATTTCTATTTTTCCCTGATTATAAATAAATGCTTATTGAAAAAAATTTATAAAATACAGGAAATAAAGTTAAAAAATACCATAATCCTACCATCTGAGGCACAGAATTTGTTTTTAAGATGGAGAAAAATAATAGAACTTCCTTTTACTTTCATTTAAAATTTTATTCTTGAAAATTTTTCCTTTTTTTGTATATGTTTTAAAATGAACATCTTATAAAACAATACATGTACTGAAATATTGAAAGGATGAGTAAAAATTTTTTTACTAGTGGGGGTATGCATTCAAAAGTCTGGTGGCCATTATTTGAAAGGCAATCACAATAAACAATTTTGGCCTACTTCCTCCAGTTCTTTTTTCTTTATAACTGAAATCACACTATGAGCCTAACAGAGAATTAAATGAAAGGTGACTTGATAGGTATGCAGACCGTTGCTGATATAGGCCCACTTAATATAGACAACAGGTCATTAGCTGGGTGGCCAGAGCTTTTCACCTGACTGCTGTCACTTGGTATTTTGCCCTGTCCTGCCTTCCCATTACTGTCCTTTTATTCCGGAAACTGGCCTCCTTCTTCCACTTGCTCCAGGGCTGGCTAAGGCAGTGTCTGCAGGAGCGCACGGCGGCAGCAAGGGGAACAAAAAGCTGCTGTGCTCTTTTCTGTCAACATTTCAAGGGCTGGTTTCCTCAGCAGTGGCCATATGGAGAAGAGCTCCACTGACAGCGGTTGGTTACTTTGTTGGTTATATATATATACATAAATTGTGTGAGGAAAGACAAAGTCAGAGTTTTCTCTGAAGTGAATAATAAACTAAGAATTGAGTTGTGTTCTGCAGTTTACCAAGAACTATAATAAACATCTTATTTAATTCTCCCTACTTAAATATTACTATTGTTCCTACTTTACAAATGAGAAAATGGAGGCTCAGAAGAGACCGGATTCAAATCCAACCCTCTGAATTCTAACCCCTGGGCTCTTATTTACCCTGCCAATGCCAGTTCTACATGTAGTTAAGACTCATTTCCAAAATACCTATTCAGGATACTATCATCCACATAGCCTAAATAGTTTTAAAAATATTTTAAAAAGAAAGAAAAGGCAAGGCCACAAAGATTGTCCAGAACCTCTTTCCGTTCCTCTAATGTGAGGAGTCATTACAACTGTCAAGATGAAGTTGTGGTTATAGACCAGGCGGTGGCTTAAAAAGACCAAGGCCTGGTTCCATCTTCATTCCAATAACTATCAGGAATGCCGATGGATTGTTCTGGACGCTTTGTAAGGTTCCTCTTATTGGCTCTTCTTACCTAGTGGCTGTCATGTTGTATAGTATAAGGCCCCAGGAAATCTCCAAAAATCTGAACTTTGTTTTGGGGACAGGAAAGTAGGAGACAAGCTGTGAAATACTATTCTGTTCCACCTTGAGTCAGGAGAAAGGGGGAACTTTAGTTACAAGTAACAGGTGGCTGCAGGGGAAAAAGCAAGTAGCGGGGCCAGTCCCTGGAGGCTGAGGACAAGTAATGGGTAGTGTCCTTAGGAATCTCACAATGGGCAGAAGCCCTGGCCCTCCCTCTACTCCTTACCCTGTTGAGAACTAACACTTCTGCCTCTACTTCATCCTTCTTTCTATAACAGGTATCCCCAACCTCCAGGCCAGAGCTTTGTCTTAGGACTTAGGAAGCTTCTCTATTTTTGCAATGACAGATGGGAAGCAGGGTGTCCCTATTTCTTTTTCCAGTATTTCAAATGAGGGAAATTGTGCCCAGGAATTCCAGGCTGAAGCTCTGAACTCACTTTCCATATATAGTACTATATAGTACTTATACCCTTTATTTTTCTATCTTACAAGCTAACGGTTCTATGGACTATCTAAAGGCATCTCTTTTCTTAAACAACAACAACAACAACAACAACAACAAAACAGGAAAATACATTTCTAGTTGCACATAACAGTCTTAACAAAATACTAGACCCTCTAAAAACTTTGAAATAGCAACAAAACAGAAAGAAATAGAATCTTAGATGTCAATTCCTGGACCTCAAGCAAGGGGAATATTCAAATCAAACAGGACAAACATCATTCTCTTTTTGAAAATTTTGGGATAAGACTCTATAATCAGTTGTTTACAAATGGCATTCTCTGTGAACAATGGCATATCCTCACTTTTCAGTAATCCATGCTTTGTATCTTATATCTGTGCGGTCCATAGGTTTACAGAGGACTTTTACTATACATTATCTTAGTTGAGGGGTAGGTAAGGTGGGAGGAATTATCTCTATTTTATAGATGCAGAAATAGACACAAAGGTATTAAAGGACTAGTTCAAGATTATATAGCCACAGATGACTGAGCTAAGACTCAAACTCAGGTTTTCTGACTTCAAGTCCAACACAAAGAGTAAGTTCTGTAGAGATGGTACTCAAAACTAGATTTGTGGCACCATGGAATGTTGATACTATAATTGACACTTTTCTAAAACTGATATCATGTCACAGTAATATAATTAAGGCAATGGGGCTAGATAAGGACATTCTGATAAACCTGAAACTAATACGATATTATATGTTAGCTCTATCTTAATAAAAATCTTTAAAAAAAGAAGTTGAAATTACATAAATCAATACAAAGTGAAAGCAATCTGTGATGAATGTGACATAAAGCTGTAGCTAAGCGCATATGGTTAACACAAAGCAATTGCTATGTTTTTTCCCACTTTAATAAAAAAGAAATATCATGAAAAAAGACATTCTGTCAGTGAGGGAATATTCTGTCTCAGCATCATTAGTATTTCTCTGATGATTGAAATTCAGATATTTACTTTTAAATTATCTAAAAATGCTATGTATGTATGTATGTCATAACTTTCTTGAATTCATTAATAACTATTATAGTGTGCTCTACCAAAAAACTAAACCAAAAACACTTATTTTGAAAACATGGCTTTTTATCCAGCAGATATCTGTAGCAATGTTTTATAAAAGGGCTCGCCAAATTTCTTTTACTGTTTTTTAATGTATTTGAAAGTGTTCTACATATACAGTCATGTGCCACTTAACGATGGGGATATGTTCTGAGAAATGTGTTGTTAGGCAATTTTGTCATTGAATGAATATCACAGTGTAATTATACAAACCTAGATGGTACAGCCTCTACTGCAGTCATAGGTACTGTACTTTTATAAGACTAGCTGCACAGTAGGTTTCTTTACATCAGCATCACTACAAACACGAGTAATGCGTTATGCTATGTGATGGCCACAGTGGCTATGGCGTCACTAGGCAATAGGAATTTTTCAGTTCCATTATAATCTTCTGGGACCACTGTGGTATACGTGGTCCATCGCTGAACCAAAAAATTGTCTGCAGCTCATGACTGTATATGTATTCCATACTGGTGCAGTTCACGTAGAATTTTCTGAGACACTCTACTATATTAAGTAAAGTACAGTAACAGAGAATTTTATATGATATAGTAGCCATCTCATGTCACTGACTTAATAAATGGGAAAACTGAGCAACTACATTGTCAATCATCAGACAGCTTTTTTCAATAAAGAAGTCCAACGCAAAAGTCACCACATCAGTGATTACGATTAATGTGTCTGGCAAAATGACTAAACCTCTTTCCTCAAGTGGTTATATATCTTATTGAGTCATATTATAGTCATTAGCTAGAGTTAATTTTGAACAGATAGATGGGGAGATACTCATGTTTAGGCCTGCACGATTTGGAGTCTCTTCCATTATCTGCTTATTTCACTAAAGCAACCTTAAGCCTGAGGAGTTGCTTAATATTTCCAAGACTTCCTAATAACATCTCTGAATAAGACGGTACTAAGATGTCATATAAGAATCACATAAAAAACGATCTTGTCTAATGTTAAAATGGAGCCTGTGGAGGAACAAATATGTCTGCCTGAGTCCCCATCAGGGCTTTACTAATGGTTTCTTTTTACTTCACATGTTATACCCATCCCAGCTCTAAAATCTACCTGTTTCTTGTTAGATGATGTTCCTAGGAGGCCAGGGCAGTGAGAAAGTTATTTTTTCCCGCAACTTTAGCTAAAATGCTAAAGATTAGTTAGGTCTGTGTTCAACTTCAGTAATACTGTTGTGAATTTGGAATGATCTTTGGTAAAAGTTTACATTTTCTGAAGTTTTGTAAACTGGTATGCTGCTAATGAGTTATATAGGTGGACTAAGATATTGATGCTTGTCAGTCCTTGGGAAAGCTGGGTGGCACTTAGGGTGGCTACATCTCTGGCCAGTAGTGAGTGGCCTCATGCTTTTACCTGAGGTACCTCATCATATGTTCCCATTTTCTATACCCCATGATCTGGAAAAGGTTGGGAAGCACTAAACTGAATGAGGAATGGTTCTCTACAAATTACCAGGCATTCTGGTCTGCACTCATGTGGCCTTCCAATGTGATTCCCAAAAGTGTCAAGTGAACCCAGCATCAAGGTGCTCAGGTCAACGGGCTTAACCACTCCCACACTTGTTGAGGAAGCGGGGAAGTCATGTCACTTTACAGCCAGAGTGGTGCCCTTTCAGGCACTTCATTCTCTCTCCCCCACCCCCACCCTAAAAAAGAAGGCACCTGAAGAAATCTATGAGGAAAATACTGAAGTCACTGGTGCTGCACGTTGCAGGAAGATCTACCTGGCTTTACCGCTTTGCCACTGACATTAAGATGAAGGCTTTCAGCCCCCTGATCTCGAAAAGCACATTCCCCTCAGCTTCCATAAATCTGTGAAACGTGAAAAGAGCCCCAGTGTCATCAAGCAAAAGGGCCGGCTTTAGGACTCTCACTGGAAGGCGGGGTGTCTTCGAGCTTCTCACTGCTAAGCCGGACATTTCCTAACACTGGACAAATTGTACATCCAGCTCGGGGAGGGTGAACTGCAGTGGTCTTTTACCCTCCAAGCCAATTGTTAGCTTTTCACAGGAATCAGCAGGGAAGCACATGTGAAACCTCTGTGGTGACGGTGAGCACCCCCACGCCTTGTGTGACTCTGCATGTAGATGAAGCAGGCTGGGGGCTTTCTTAGCTGCTGCTGCTGAGTTCTCAGAGCAGCCCTTTTCTCCGGCGTGGCTCCCTGCTGGGACAGCCCTTTTCAATTTTTCTATCCCCCCTCCATCTCTTCTCCTGCAGAACACAGGGAAACTTGATTGAAATAAAGACCTAGGGAACATGTTTTATTTTCTCCTGTTCAATCCATTTTAGAAAAGCTTTTAATTGGTTTTAAAAAGATGCTAAACAAAATGTGATGATGTTTTTCAGTCTTCATGAACTACAGATACGACTTTTTATACTTTCAAAGGGCTAATAAATCAATCATGAAATTAACTCTCCAGCTAAATTTAAAGCAAATCCACTGAATACTGGGTTCATTAAAAATCTATGCATTTACTTAGAAAAATTTAAAATTCAAAGAAAATTATCCTAGTAACTGAAATCTGACTTGAATTTTTAGTCCTACACTGAAAATCCAAGACCAAAGCAATCACAAAGGGAAAAAGGGAAGGCTTGTGAACCAGTTTTAATAAGCCAATTTACAACAAGGGAGGGTAGTGGGGGAGGGGAGAAGTAGAAAAGAGAATATCTTGATACATAACAACATAGTGCCCCTAAAGGGATTCTTTTATTTGAGCATGTGCGCACATGCACACAATTTTTGTGCGAAAGCTGGAATTACAACAAATGCAAAATTAAGGGATTTTGCAACTGATATGATTACTCTATTGTAAACATGTACAGTTCCCTTTTTTAAAGAAAAATGCATACAACTTTTCTGTTTCCTTGACAGTGATAAAATAATAGCTTTCTACCAGTCTATGCATTTCTACAACATTCAGACTCATGTATTTTTAATATTTAATTGAAAATATCTAAAAAATGAAATGCTTCTACTCTAGAATGACAAATATTCTTGACACTGAATCAGCCTGAAATTTCTCCCTTATTTTCCTTAGAGAACAGAGACTAATTTTAAAAAGCAAGGTGGTACACAGAAAGCATATTTTTATCTTGTTAAATATATGCAAACAAGAAATATTTCAAATGTTAATTTCTTCTGCCACTGATGCCCTTATACAGGGGGTCATCTAGCAAGCAGTACAGCTCAAAGTCACCAAATTCTGATTAATGACAGGATGGTATTCTCTTAAAAGAGAATCTTTGCCATATAGATCTCTATGGTGACCAGAGCTATCTGTTACTTTGCACATATTCCTACGTCCTTCCCTTTCATTCCTGAGAGAACTGTGTTCTACATCCCCTTTTAATAATCCAATTCCTATTTCTAAGATTTCTGCAAAGCTGGGCTAGGTGCCTTGGGTGCTCACTCCTTACTTCTAGGTCTTTATATAATTATCCTTTCATCATTTAAGTGGCTTTTGAAACTACTTTCTTTTTTGGAGGTAACCATTTTATCGAGATATAATTTGTATAACATACAACTTACAGATTTAAAATGTACGATTCAATGGTTTCTAGTATATTTACAGATACGTGCAATCATCACCACAATCAATTTTAAAACATTTTCATCACACCAGAAAAAAACTCCATATCAATTAGCAGTCACCTTTCATTCTCCCTATTCACCCCTCACAATGCTAGGCAATCTCTCCCAAATCTACTTTCTGTCTCTATAGATTTGCCAATTCTGGACATACAAAATGGAATCATACAATATGTAGTCTTTTATGACTAACTTCTTTTGTGTTTTCAAGGTTAATCCACATTATGGCATATATCAATACTTATTTCTACCAAATAATATACCATACTTTATTCTATTGGATGAACATCTGAGTTGGTTCCACTTTTTGGTTATTATGAATACAGTTCTGAACATTCATGTACAAGCTTTCAAGTGGGCATGTATTTTAATTTCTTTTGGGTAGTTAGAAGCAGAATTGCTGCACTGTTTACAAAGGCTGCATGATTTTTGTATTATCAGTAGCAGTGTACAAGGGTTCCAATTTCTCCATATGTATGCTATCATTTGTTATTATTTGACTTTTGATTATAGCCATCCTGGTGGGTATAAATGATATCTCACTGTGGCTTTGATTTGCATCTTCCTGATGGGTAATGATGTTGAGTATCTTTCTATGTTCTTATTGGCCTTGTGAACCTTACTTAATTTTGAATCTTCCCACTTTAACCATACCTTGCCAAATACAAACTATAGCAATAGTAAAACAGTTAATCCTACCAAAATAAGGGGACACTCAAAAAATATGTTGCAAACAGTTATTCCTAAGTGCTTAATCAAAATGTTGCAGGTCATTTGTTAATATGTTGTTTATTACTAGTAGTATCTGTTTTGGATTACAAATAATTCTCTGTTAAAATCAATGTGTATTGTACTGAACAATGTAAAGGACAGGAGGTTTGAAAAATACTATTAATAAATTATTTATCCTCTCCCAAATGACTTTTAGCATAATTTTTTTATAGGTAAAAAAAAAAAAAGTATTATAAGGAATAAACTTAAATGCCCAGAAAAAGCCTCCAAATTTAATAGGTTTTAAAATGCTGACTTTATAAAATAGGATTTTTTGGTATGTGACATATTTAGATACTAGGGTTATTTATTTTTGTTCCAGCAACTTTAGATATATCTATTTACACACTTATTGAAAGACTCAGAGAAGAAAAAATATTCTTACTTCTCTAACTTCAGCATTAGTATGAGCTAAAACTCTAATTACTGGGAATGATAGTTTATTAAAAGACGATTAAAAATACTTTCATAATGCATATATGTAATAAAATTTCAAGGTTGTAGGTATTGTTTTCACTATTCTAGAAATAAAAAAAATAGAAAATCAAAGCAAGTCCTTTCCTTTAGGTCTAATACACACACACACACACACACACACACACACACATACTTTTAACCATAAAATTAAAAACTAGACTTACTAACTTAATATTAAGTATTTTCCATACAGCTTAGTTTATCTGTCTTTAACTTTGAATATGAGATTCCCATACAGACATTAAGAAGGTTTTCAAGTTAGTACTCAACCCTTTTGTATTTGTCTTTGATTGGCATTTCTTCAAGGTTACAGCATGCAAAATCAATCAAGAGAATTTGTGTCATGTGTCATAGCCAAACATGCTCTGGCAGACTCTACATAATTAACATATTTAACCAAGCCTCATAGGTTAGCTTTAAATGTGTTATCAAAATCACCAGTCTCTAATAGCAATATCAGTAAAAATGCAACCACATGAAGCAAGATCCTGGCTATAGACTCACTATTTAAATATGTCACATGCCACAAGAGAAATAACTCAAATTCATCTGTAATTTCTTTTTAAATCTATTTATTTCCTATAGGAAATAAATTTCCCCAAATAAAAATTCTCAGCAAAACTGATGAAATGATAAATGAAACAAATGGTAATATGTATTTTATCCTTTCTATATTAATATCATAATCTCTCATAGGAGATGAAGGGAGTTTAAGGATGTGTAATATGATGGGGAACTTAAAAAATACAACAGTACTAATTGAAATGATGGGATTCAGAGATCTTCAAGAAATGAGAAACTTCTTTGATTGTTAAGAAAATCATTTATCTTATCACAGAAGGCCAGACCAGATGACCTTCAAAATCCTTCAACAGAATTATATATGTTTATGATAATCTACTTATTTAGTGTACCATCATATGTAATTTACTAGAAAAACTCTGTGAAAATGTTCCTTATATTATTTTTACCTGAGGAGGAGCCTTTTTCAGTAACACAAGAAGAGCCTGTAACACCAGATTTGAAAATCGAGGGCCAATAGGAACATAATCTGGAAGAGAGACATTGCTGTGTTTAGAGATCGACACACATATGCACATATTCCAAACATTTTCTATATCAAGAAGAAACATAGTCCCAAATAACAGTCATGCAACAACAATAAGAAAAAAATTCAGAGGGAGTTTTTTTTTTTTTTAAAGGGGATAATGCCCCCACCCCCCGCAATGTATGTACTAAGCATTTCCAAGAAATTACTGCAAATGATGGCAATATAGTGAGTACAGACAGAGGTAACATAACGCCATGCAAGAAAATGGGTAAAGGGGAAAATGGCAAGTAATAATATAAGCTACTTCAATAAAACTAAAAAGACGATAGAGCCATTAGGCTTGGTCTACAGATGGTGAAGAACAATTTTCTACTTGTTGAATGTCTATCAATCTTTAAATATTTAGCACAAATGCCACTTCCTTAGCTCTCTCTACATACTGCACCTGCACTCCTGCCCTGCACTTAGAGCTACCTTCAGTCATCAGCCCTCTGAAGTCAAAAGTGATCCTTTCCTTTTCTGATCATCCAAAATAATGACACATTCTACTTTGCATTAATTTTTGCCAATATGTTATAACAACAGACAGCATCTTACTTAGTTTTGAGATTCTAACAATTCTAACAAAGTAAGGGCTCAGAAATGCTTGTTGAATAAATGAACAAACAAGTACAGATAATAACTATTCATACAAGTGAAAATATAATCAGAGGGCACACATTCCTGACACAGTAGTGTTGCTATGACCACACATCTCAATTGTGTTTAGATAAAGGAATTTACACAAAGCTATGAGTATGTGCCTAAAAGCTTTTAAAGAAATAATCCTGTAAACTGGGCTGAAATGTATCAAAAATAGCAGACCAAAAACCCAAGTCACTAGATAAAACTATCAACTTAAAAAAAGATATATCTGCTTTACTTTATAACAAACATTGCCTTAGGAAATAGAAGAATAAATAACAGAGGACCTAAAGCAGGTTTGAAAATCATGGAAAAAATGTAGGCAGAGCAGTTAACCTGAAATCATTACTGCACCGTTATGGATAGCTTAAGGAAGAAGGAATTAATCAGGTGTTGGGTGGTATCTTCAGAGGTTTATTAAGTCATTTCGTGGGTTCCATTTCAAAAGAGTTCATTACAACATCCTGAGCCATTGTTATAATGCATTTATTCCAGATTTTTCTAAATGTTCTAAAAATGAAATTAGATGAAAGAGTGACAACACTTTTCTGGAGCTGAATTGTAGATTACACTTTGTGAGGTGACTGCAGGGACTGCCATTCATCTTTGTACCTTGTAGGAATGAACTTAAACTTAGGAAATGTTTAATATATATTTTAAAAAATTATTGCAGTGCACTTTTAACATTCAAACTGTTTTCAAAATTATTATTCCAATTTTGTCCTCTTGATTACTCTATGGGATAAGTAAGGAAGGGAATAGAGAGTCTCTGTTTTATGAGAGCAGAAACTGTGGTAAAGAGAGCTTGTAGCTTCTGCCCCAAGTGTTATCTCACCCTAATCGTAAACTCAGGGAGTACTGAATAGCAAATATGCCTATTAATGAAAATTACTCATCATTTATTATGGGCAGGGAACTCTGTAGAAGATACAAACTAATAAAAGGCAGGGATTCTTACAAGAAAGCGGTTTATAATGGAGTTACAGTCATAAGGTATATTTAATATGAATAATGTCATTGACTAGAGAGATAAGAGATAATGTTATATTTCCTTACAAGACAAAGAAAGGTATTTCTAATACCTTATGGTTTGTAAATACCCATTATTTTTCCTCATAATTAGTGAGGCATGAGCTGTGATGTGGCACTGACAGTACAATGGCAAACGTTACGACTCACCAAGCAGTCTCTCAATGTCGTCCACAACTACACAACTGAGCTGGGATTTATATGCATCATCAAAGATCTGGAAGAAAGTAACACCATTTGTTACCTCGCTGCTCTCCATAATAATGACAATTTCCAAGAAGATAAAATTTAGTTAATTCTTGAGCAATGCCTAAATCGAGCACAGTAAAACACCAATACTTCAGACTATACTATATTAGAATTTAGTAGATAATAAGATCTAAGAACTAAAAGAATAATTGCAATTTAAGAATGAAGGAAATCAAGGCCCAAAGCAGTTAAATGATTTATGGCTGTGTCATGCCCCGGATGCTGAGGAAGAGCTGGTTGCTAATTCAAATCCCATCAAGTTTATCACAAAGGGCTCTCCTATCTATGTCAGGATCCTGAACTCAGTGTTGTGACTCAAGAGTTACATGAGGCCACAGATATGTAGAAAAAAACTGATGTCATTTTATTATCTGTAAGAAATGTGGCCCTGTTAAGCAGGAATAACACTGAAAGAGCAGAAGCTTGTCAACTCAAATCAGACCTTGATAATCAGTGTTTACAAAGAATTAAAGTTGGGTATAAAGGGTCAAAAAAAAAATCTGGTTCTATCTTTAGAACCAGGCAAAAGATAAGAGAGCCAAAGAAAGGGAAATTAAATGAAGCAGTGAAGGAAGTTGTTATATCCTCACAGGCATGTAGCAATTTCATGGGATGTATGATTCTTTATACATAAAGAATCAATTTATGTGTAAGTTGAATACAAGTGCCCAAGGCCTTGAGACCAGCCTTTTTGTAAATGTTGGCTGTTCCTATTCCAGAGGCTATAGCAGGAGCTCAGTACATCCCAGTGGCGTCATCTGTAAGAATCATTCGGTCTCCCTGGTTGATAAGTAAGCTTGGTACAGAAGGTAACCACCTCTCTCCCATCTTGCGTGAAGTGGTGTAATATTCCTTAGTACTTATCTTTTGACTATAGAAGATTAAGAATTATGTATAGAAATAAAGTAAATCAAACTTACAATATTAATATTTTTCATACTAAGTTTAAAGACAACTTGTGTATACTTGGTCTTAAAATATTTGTAACAATTAAGAAAATTCCATATTAGATTAATAGATTAGCCTTATTAGTTTAATTTAAAATATGCAACTGAATAATTAATTTTATCTCAGAAGATAAAAAATGACTTTAATAGCCTTATAAATGATAAAGATAATCTAAGGTTAACTGTACTTACATTGTTTTAATTTAATTTGTTATTAAATAAATATAATTGTATATGTACTTTGAAACTTAGAATGTTTTATTAGACAAACAGATGAAGTACTTAAAAAATATTTTAAATGTGTAAATATAGTTTAAGACATTTAAAGAAATTAAACCGTAAAAGTCTGCTTTTAAGTAATTGCTAAATTTTATTAGATTTACAAATAGAATAAGAGACGTAAGTGGACTTTTTTAAAGTTTAAGTTTTGTGTGTGTGTGTGTGTTGAAAAACTAGGCCTTAAAAGATTTAATTTTATTATGTTGAATTTTAATTTTTTTTACATCTCAAATTAGCCACACATGGTCTTTTCTATGTCAAAAGTCAACCTCAAACATGCAAACAACAACAACAACAACAACAACAACAACAACAAAAGCAAAAGCAAAGCAACTCATGCTGACAACCTACATTGCAGGTTCCTCTCTAGTACACTGTTCCGTAGGGTAGGAACTGTCTTCCTCAGGTTATGTTTTCAGGGTCTGACACCTCACTGGTGCTTAATCCATGTTTGCTGCATGCATGCATAAAGTAATGATCTCTATCCTCACATCACTTGGCATAATGCCTTACCAGAAAATAATCGATCAATATTTACTGAAAGGATAAATGTAAACATTTTATATTTAAGTAGAAATATCAAGTAAGTAGTTGAAGATGTATGACCGAAGTTAGGGTACGGAGAGCTTGCTCAGGACAGTGGTTGCCGAAACCACGAGAGGGAATGAGATCTTCAAGGAGAAATGGTAGAGGCATAAGAATCAAAGGCTAAGGGCTGAATCTTGGAGTGTTGCTCTATTCATTCATTCAACAAATATTTTTAAAATTCCTGTTATGTGTCAAATATTAATGAAGGCAACAGAGAAAGTAGCGAATAAGACATATACGAGCCTATTTTCCCAGTGGGAAATACAGGATGACATGGTGGTATACAGCAAGGGAACCAGGACATGTACGGGGGATATCCATACACACCCTGGTTTTTTCTGGCATGTGGTAGGACTGTACTCCTTTACTCTCTCTTACATTAAGTATGATTATGGGGCTTGCTCTGGCTAATGAAATGTGAGAGAAAATATATCACTTTCTTAAAGGAGATGTAAGAGGCATGGCATGAGTCACCACATTCCCTTATTCCTGCCGTGGCTATCATGGAATCACATGTGAGATGGAGCCTCTACTACCTCTAAGCTTGAGTCTCTGAGAAACTTAATGAGCGGCATTCTCCCTCTGAGCCATGATGGATATGTTCTGTGAGCAAGAATTAAACTCTGTTGAGTTAAGCCAGTGAGATTTTGGGGTTGTTCACCACTGCAACATAACTTAGCCTATCCTGACCAATACAGAGGCTATGGAGTCAATGTTCCTAAATTTAGGAAGTATTTAAGACCTGAAGGATGAACAATCAATGAAAAACAGTGAAGGAAGTTATTTCATGCAAAGTATACTGAATATTAGGAGGCACAGAGGTGAGAAAATTCAGAAGTGCTGTAGAAATTGACACGTAGTAAATAATTTAAACAGAGTTGCTGGTGTGGTGTATGAGGGAAGTGGTGGGTGAAAGACAATGCAGAAGAGAAATTGAAGTGACAGTGGAAAAGTCTGGAAGCTGTTCCCCTGTGGTTCTTTGCTATTTTTTGAAGACTGGACCAATATGAAAGCCAACACAGTATCCTACAAACTGGAGTCACTGAAAATAATGCTTTGTTCTTCAAAACAGTTTTCATTATTCCATTAAAGGCTCTGATGCAAGCATATAATTCTGTCAAGCTTTAATATCATAGATTAGAGCCACAAGTGCCTGTGAAACTATTTTCTACATTTTCCTGCCACTTCTCTCTTCTCAAAAACAGTATAGAATTTTCATGGCTACAGAAACCTTACCAAGAACACTGCTTGGGTCTAAACTGATGATAAACTGCTATGTAGTCTCACCAACTTATCTCAGGTACTGTGATTCATGATGCGTTACAAATCACTTCACAGTCGATTGCATGGCCTACCTATAACATTTTAGAAAAAAATACCTACAGCAGTCATTTAATGTAAAGTAGTTTTTTTACTGACAGCTCTTAATGTACTAATTACTATCACAGGGAGAGAAGCACTCACAGGTAACTCTCTTAACAACATACTAACCATGACAAAGGCGGTACAATTCCAGTTGTAACTTGACCGGTTTCAGTTGACCAGTCAACTGAAACTCCTTTGGGTAGCAACTGTGCTCTAATTTAAATAAACATACCACGTTCACTTCTTACACATTCTTTTCCTTATCTAGTCCCTAGTGTAATATAAGATCATCACTCTTCTCCTGGATTCATGTTTTCTGACTGATCTCTTCAGCCCCTTCCATTCTTGGCTTCTTGGCCCAGGCCCCAGCAGAGTGTTTGCTAAGGAGATACTCAGATTCAACTGGCACATGCATGGGATTAGCTGTTGGACTAAAATCTACATGAGATATTTACATACTAAGCTGGGCATTTCTGCCACAACTTTAGGTAGATAAACCCAAAAAAGAAAGTACTAGAAGCAAAGATACAAAAAAAAAAAAAAAAAAGTAAAATTGTTCAAACTGCCCCGGCTACAAGACTACCATTGAAATGCCAAACCTCCCATCAGGAACAGCATGCAGCAGACATGCAGTGCCTGCTCCAGATCAAATGGTGCCAACACAACAGTGAGCCAGGTGGGCTGAAGCTGTGGCTAATGGCTGTATCTTATAGACTCTTTAATAAATTAATTTAAATTCTGATCCTCTCATTTAGTAAGATGAAAGTATGAAGCTCAAGCCTTTTCTTGCTGGAGGGGTTATCAGTAGGGGATCATATACATTATCATGCAAACCAGGACATCTGAAGGGGGGGCTGTTAATAATCACACTGGAGCAACAGGTAAAAACCAGGATTGCTCAAAGCAAATTGGGGTGTATGATCATCCTAGTTTTATCAGGGAGTTTCCTACAGAGCAGGTCAAATTTCAGCATATATATTGTCTTCAAGTCGCGGAAGTCTGAAAGAAAGCTTGAGAAAAAGAATAGGAAGAACTGAAGAAAGAGAAAGTATGAAAAGGAGTACCTCACTGAATGTGGAAATAATGAGAGGACCATTCTAGAAGATAAAGAACATCTCTAGAATCCTATAGTCTATTTCTAGCTGTGGACTTAACGAGATTGTCATCATTAAACTCTGCTTTCATCTCTCTTGTGTGTGAAGGAAGGTGGTGGGTCATAAGACGTGACCTAGGATGTGAAGAGCCTAGGCTCAAGGCAACAGCAGGATGGGTACGCTCTGTAAGCAATGAGGAAAGGGAGGTGTGGGGCTCATGATACGTGGGGGTGAGGGGCAGGTCCGAATATGGCCCTCAAGGACGGTGCAAGCTCTCAAGACACACGGCCCACTCCTGGAATCTGTAGACAAGCTGGGAGGCACCTGTGTGTAGGGGAGGGGCAGCAGCTGCAGACTCTGGAGTCTACATGAATACAGATGGGAACATGCCAGCATTAGCTCCATGTTAATCCCAGCCTTTCAGAATCACAAACCACAGCAAAGCATGTTCTAAGTAGATTCTGTCCTCCATTTTCTATAACCTCTTTAGTGCTCCGAGGTAAGCGAAGCCAAATTCTCTGCTTCTTTTGGGGCTGAAAGAGTTCATCTCAATTCTGAAGTGGTTGGCGTGAAGTACCTAGTTAGAAAGAATCTGATGACTTAGAAAATCCCTAATGTAGTAAATCTGTCAACAATTAGTTGAAAGCATACTCTAATCATATTTGGTAGCATATAAAAACGTAAATGAGCAAATTCAAATCGGTGCTATCAGTAATAATCTCTTCTAGTTTCTAAAAATAACTTGGGAGTAGACCAAGCAAACATTAGCTGTCTTCTAATGAAACTGCCTCAGGAAGTGGACCTAAACTTTTGGCAAAGCCCTAAAGCTTCCTGGAATGACCTTAAAATCCTTTATTTGTTCTCCCTGCTTTTCAGGAAAAATTCTTACATTTTCACATAACATGAGCCACTGAATGAGGTAGTCTTAATAATATAAAAAGTCACAAGGTCTGAAAGATCAGCACTGTCCTCTTTCGTGTGCCAAACTGACAGAAATGCCAAAAGACAAAGTGCATTAAACAAAACGACAATAAGCGCCTTCCCTCCCAGTCATACAGAGACCTGCAGTCACTTCCGGAGTGTCCACTTCTCTCAGTTAATACATGCACAAACTTCAACAAATCAGCTATGTGATATATTAGGATGTTAACCAAAAACATCCAAATTCTGTTGCTTAGTAACTGCTGTCAAAAGATCCAATTTCCAGCTCTGCTCTTTGTATGGACTAAACCATGAAAAGAGGAGGATTAGGCGCCATGATTCTGTTCTGTGCAGACTACAATTTGCAGTGGGATTTACAGGAGGATATTCAAAGAAGATTATTTCTTTCTTGCAAAGCTAGTGGAAAGGAAAATTTCTTCCATTAATTTTCAGTCCTTTAAAAATAAGACTATGTTATTAATGGGTATAGTTTCATAAATCAGTGATATTTTTGCTTAATTTTGTTCAAACAATTTAGTCACATCAGATTGTCCTGTTTCATCTTGGTATAGTGCACTTGGAAAACATCAAGCTTAGGTAATTAGTTAAAACCAAATTCTATTGCTTCATTCTTTTGTTCATTTAATACCACTAATAGAACTAGAAAACAGATTTTTTAAAAGTATAGATGCAAAAGTGGATAATGAAATTAAATTTTTTAAAATAGAATGACATTGGGAAAACAAACATAAATTGGGGAAAGAGGAAGATTTGTGAATACTTCAAATATCTTAATGGAACATATAATATTCCCCTCAGAAAGTGAGAGTAATACCTCATACAGACTTTGGCAATACTGAGGAGTTTATCTATGGTAAAAGGACTTAGTAAGCGAATTAAAAGCACAAGGTGGATTTTAAATTAGTTGAGAATAAACTACTTACATACATTTTAACACCATCCATAAGTGAACAAAAAGCAATAGCTTAATTATAATTAAATCTTATTCATTAAAGCAAGCCTAATGACCCTCTCTACTTACAAAAACTCTTACCTCTTGGTTCAAGTAATAAAATGATATATAAAGATATTCTATGAATTAACTATCCAGATCACCCCTCTTTAACAAATATTACCATGTTATAATATTTCTGAGTTTTACAAATTATTACCATTGCAAAACATTTTGAAAAATCTTTAAAAATGAGTGTTTAGTCATTAAAATGTAGCTGAAGAAATAATTAATACCAATTTGTTACTTATAAAATTGGCAAACATAGACTTAAATAACATCACGTGTGAGTCCAAGGAAACTGTTGCTCTCATATGAGGGGCTGCTAGTATAAATTGGTACAACTTTCTGAAGAGGCGGGCTCTTATAAATCATTTGTATTTTGACATAAGAGTTTTAATTAAGAACCTTTAAAATATTCATATTTTTACCTTTATCCTGATTCTGAGAATTTATCCTAAGGAAAAAACTAAAAGTGTATGTGCAACAATAATAATAAGTAAAAATAACCACTGCACTATTTATTAAGCACATATTATATCCCAAGGCACTGCGTGATACTTTACATAAATTACCATTAATTCTCATAATAACCCTAAGTGGCAGCTATTAACATTATCTTAATTTTACAGATGAGAAAACAGAGGCTTATAGGGTAAGTGACAGACTATAAGACCTTGTAAATGTGGGGAGCTGGGATTCAAATTCAGATCTACTTAAAACTAAGTCCAAGTTGTCAGCCAGTAAAATATGATGCTACTCTAAAAAAAATCTAATAAGAAAATGGGGCAGTAATTTCCCTAGTTTGGTAGTTGTACAGAGTATTATTTATACTTGTAAAAATACCTGACAACAACATAAATGTTCAAGGAAAAGAGAATGTTTAAATGGATATTATATAGCTATTAATTTAACATAATATTGAGATAAATTTTAATGACATTGAAAAAAGTTCATGATATAGTAAGTGAAAAAAGCAGATTTACAATAGTATGTCCAATGTGATCCCCAATACACAACGCATGAGCACGTGCACGCACGTGTGTGTGCCAACGTAGAGAAGAAAACTGAAGAACAAATATGGACTCATTTTTATTTTCTCCAATGTTCTTTTCTACATTTCCTAACTTGTTGTTGTAATTCGGAAAAGCTAAGTTTGGGGGTGGTATAGGGGGAAGCACTTACAAGGAAAGAACTGTTCTCTCTAGAATGAAAAAAAATTATAAATTATTTGTGCTCTGAAAAAATTTTAAAACATCTCCCCATCCTCACACTAAAAATGAAGGAAAGAGAATAGTGGTGGGAGGTAGACGAGAAGTACTAAAGAATGGCATTTATGTTTCATTTTCAAAAGCAACCTGGAAGACTTAGCACCTTGAGACTGGTTTGAGCCCTCAGGCTTTTGTCAACCTATCATTAGGCAACAATGTGAAAATTATTTGCAGGGAAAGATTTTGCAGTATTTCTAATATAGTTCTAAGACACCAATGCTTCACTCTTTTCTCTGTTCTATACTTTAGTTACAGAGAATATTCTTCCCCAAGGAAAACCAAAATGTCTAATGTGTTTTTATTGTACAGCTGAAACAGAAATAATTTTTGTAATTTTAAGGGTGCATGGTTGATCCAGACAGTGAATCATGAATCGAAACAATTTTGAATAAGCTTGTATAGACACTAATTTTCATATTCCTTAGCCTTCTACTCATTTAAAACCATGCCTTGAAAGGCTTCAACAATTTAAAGATTAAATCATAAGTTATTAAGCCATTAATTTAACCATTTAAGCCTCTAAAATCGGCACATATTACCTTCCCCCCTCAAGTCAATTTGCAAGAGATTAAAATAATAAAAATGATAATATCTCACACTTACAAAGCAGCTTTGATCTGCAGGAGCTTAAAGTACTTTTTAAAAACTTTATAGAAAACTAGGACCATCCACCCACATCTCAGAGTACATCTGAGGCTGGCGCTGGCAGCTGGTGAAAAGCAATGGAGTAAATTACCATCTGTACAGAAGATGACTGCTTTTGAACAAGTACAAGGAATAGATGAAGTTAGAGAAGTGAAATAGAATTAGCTTTTCAATTAAATGGCAAATTCAATGGCCACAGATTCTAAGGAATATTATTTAAATTGTCACCAGAGGAAGTGGTTTAAGGGTTCCTTTTAGAGGGGGAAAAACAAAGAAACTAAGCCCTACCCACAGTAGGAAGTTACTGGTCCTAGGGATCCAGATTCCCTCAAGAAGGACAGACACCACTGGTTTCGCCTCAGACACAGAATAAACTATGATACTGAAGTTCTTTTTGTGTCTGGAGGCACTGTCCTCTCACACTCAATTTCAAAGGACCTCACATAGGGCATCCATATTGATGTTTCTGGTGCGCCAGGCTGGGATCCTGCTCCTAGCTTTGCCTTCCTCCATCCGTTTCAAGCACCCTACACAAAAATTTCTGCCACCTGCACAAACAAGGGATGAACTTTTCAAACATATATTTTTGGAGTCTGCTTCTTTTTAAATATTATTTTCTGCTTCGGTCTCTTCCCTAAAGAAAAACAGAAGTAATTTTATCCTACATCTTTATAGAGAGCGAGCACAGTCAAAGAACACTTGCACTGTCTTCACTGCGTAGCAGTTCTCACAATCCTCTTCCCTGATTCTGATTTTCCCACATCTCTTTAACTTATAGTCAGTTCTTATTTATAAAAGATCAAGCATTAAAAAAAGAATTTAAGTAAAGAAATACTTCAACTAGATACACAACAAAATTTCTTCACTGTCTGGGAGCATACAGAACCAGAATACCAATGAAAACACTGGCTACCAGGTGGGATGAAACAGCCATTAAGAATCTTCATCACTGGTTTTTGTTGTTTTTTAAGAGCAGCCACCTACTATCCCAAATGCCTTCCACGGCACTTGCTTGAATGTATGAGAGATGTGCCAGATGATCTTACAATCTTTTCAGCTTTAGGATTCTATCCTATGTTGTTTTAACATTCACTGATGGTTCAAAGCAGCCATATTGAGAAGGTGACAAATGGCACTTGGAAAAAAGGAAGAAGAGTGAGGAATGCATTAAGTTGCCAAGCAGACTCTGATCATAATCTAATATACCACCATCCTTTTGTAGAGGTTTTTAAAAATATCTTTCTAATGATATACCTCTGTAAACACTCAGCTTAATTAGCCCCCAACAGTTTGAGTTTGTGCATTGATGAAAGAACTTAAAATTCTTAAATGAATTTGCTCCACTCTACTCAAACACTCTTAAATGTATTTTTCAACCAAGTCAATACAAACTCAAGAAATGAAAATTAATTGTAATATGTACTAAACAAAGCATAATTTGGGATAAAAGTATTCTAATAAAATGCATTACAAATTTAAACATATCTAAAACAGTTGCTCTCTCCCCCAAATTCTGCTGATAATTTAATTCCACTTGCGAAGAACATAGTTGCTATGGCTCATACACACACACACACATACACACACACACACACACATTCATATATATACATATATAGGTACAAAGACAGATAGATATGTACATTGTACACACACACACACACACACACACACACACACACACACCTAAGAGATAGGAAATTAAAATGAAAGTAAAAATCTTGATACCTTCTTCATGGCCTGACACTTGGCTGTCTCAGAAAAGCCAATCATCTTATCAGGAGAACAGATCTTGATGAAGGGGAAGTTGGATTCCTCTGCAATCTTTGCTGCTAATGCAGTCTTCCCACTGTGAGGAGGGCCTGCATAAAGATATGAGCAAGTCAGGGGAAAAACTGCCAACCTAAGCAAAGGGGAAGAAAACAAGTTTAAACTTTCATCCATAATGTACTGAGGGCTCGACTGGCTGCTCATTAACATTTCCTGACATGATTTCACTGCAGACATGTTTTCTCTTATTTATTAGCAACTAAACTTAATGAACTGATTATCATTTCTCAAAAGTATGATGAAATACACTCCTTCTTTCCCACATAGCCTTAATCTTTCAAACTTCTGGCTAAATGTGTGAAACACAAGAGTTTTGCTTCTTAAAAAAAAAGAGTGGATTCAAATGCATATCAGCATTTATATTATTAGTTCTATCAAATCATTTGTCTAACAAAAAAAACTATCTTAGAAGATGATATCGGGGAAAAAGTGCCCTATTAGAAGTAAATGTGACTTAAAAAGCTAGAATTCTAAAGATGCAAGCCTTCTCATAAAGGAAACAAAATCTACAAACTCATTTACACAGCTTCTCCTTCTTCTCTTCCATGTAATAGAAAATGCGTCTCTCTTCCATCCATAAACAGGCCAACCCTCCCTCCCTTTCCACCTTCACAGAAACCTGACATTATTGATAGCACCCTCTATTCTATATATTCCATTTCTTCCTCTTTCCTGAAGTGTTTCCAGTAGCATTTAAACATGCTCTAGTCTACCTGACAATTTAATAAACAAAACAAAAAAACTACTTCTGGACTTCATACCCCTCAACACTGCTCTTTCTTCTTTCAAAATGGAATGTCCCTAAATAATTACCTACACTGGCTGCCTCCACTCTTCACCTTCCGCCCATTTTCAAACCAACTCTATGGCTTCCACTCCCGAAACATGGAACAGGCTCCCATCAGAGTCACCAATGGCCTCCTTGTCACCAAGTCCAACAGATACTTTACCTGTTAGACTCTTAAGTTTATTTGATACAACTGATAACGCTCATCTTTCTTTAAACACTTTTCTTGGCCTCTGTGATAGCAGATCCTCTCTTTCCACTCCCTCAACACCCTACCTCCCCACCCAGTTATTCTTGGTCAGTCTCCTTTGTCAGCTATTTCTGCTTTACTTAGTCCTTAAATTATCAGTTCTAGGCCCCTTTTACTTCTAAACCTATACCTGTTCTGTGACTTCACCCATTCCCTGGGATGCCATAGCAGTCTATATACTGACAGCTCATGAATGTATACTGCCAGGTCTGGGAACTGGACCTACATATCCAATGGGCTAATTAACATTTCCGATTCAGTTATCCTACAGACATCTCAGACTCAACATGTCCAAAACTGAACTCATGATCTTTCTCCCCAGTTGGCTTCTCCATCACTGTTCCCAATTATAATAAACAGTACAATTTATCAGGACGAGTGTACCAGAAACCTGGGGATCATATCTGATACCTCTCTCATATTCCATCTGGTTACTTAATATTTCTAAGCTTTGGCTTCCATAACTATAAAATAGGGATAACAGCAACATCTACCCTCAGGATTGAAGTGGGTTTAAATGAGATAATATATGTAAAGCACTAGAAGAATAATGGGCAAACAGTAAGAATTCAAAGAATGATAGCTTAATTATAATTAATAATTATTTGTAATCATAATAATTACATTCTCTCTTATTCTACTTCCTAAATATTTCTCAAAATGATCTATTTATCTCCATCTCTACTACCACTGTTTCTTTGAATTACAATCAGCTCTCATTAAGACTAATGCAACCGCTTCTGACCACTGGTCTCTTTTGTTTCTTTTATGCCCCTCCAATCCATTCTCTAACACGAAGCAGCTGTGATGTTTGAAAAATACAAATTTGATAACATCACTTAACTGTTTAAAAACCCTAGAAATGACTTCCCACTGCTCCTCAGATAAGAGTTAAAATCTTTAACACGGTCTACAGGTCTTTGCTTGAACTGGCTCCTATGTACTTCTTCAGTCTCACGTACAGTCAATCTCCCTTTCTATTTCAGTCTCCTTCATGCCCAGGGCTTTTTCACATGCTGGTCCCAAAGTACTCTCCCCCCTGATTACTTTGCCTGGCCAGCTTTTCCCCATCCTTCAGGTCTTGGCATTATATTTTTCTCTCAGTGGCCTCACCCCCAGAACCCTGGAAGGGGTTAGATTCCCGTCATGTGGACTCCACGAACTTCTCTGTTGTACTAATCATAACTGTAAACAAACAATTGGTGAATAGAATGTCCTTCCCTTTTTGTCTACTAGGTAAAATTCTAACTGATTCTTCAAAAAGTCTAAATTAAATACCACTCTAAATTAAGCATTAAATTAAATTTCCTTGACCACCACCCCTGGGCAAAATGGCTTGCATTCACACACATATTTACACATATACTCTGTAGCTAGGCATTTGTTTACATCTTTTTTCATGACTAAACTGAACTCCATGAATGTCTTTGTATCCCCAGTGACTAGTTCAATGCCTAAAACATGGTATGTGCTTAATGAATATTTATTTAATGAATACTAGGTGATGTTACACAGTCTATTAAGTAACACAGGAATTTAGATATAATCCTGCAAGAAAACTAGTTGCTATTATTCATTAGTAACATTCTATACCCAAGAGAACTTTAACTTGTGCACAATATTGGTACATAGACTGGATTACTATTTTCAGATGATGAACAGGTTTAAAAATAAAAACAATTCATTTTTCAGAAACGTGCTAAATAGCTTTATAAAAGTGCTGTTTTTTTTTTAAAAAAAAACTTAATATCATTTCATCATTCTTTCTCACCTTCCAAAAGGACGCTAACCAGTGGTGTACGGTCACTGTTTTTAGTCTGCTGAACCAGCAGCTCCCCATCTTCTAGGACTCGAGTAACTGGATCACCCCACTTGATTATACCATTCATAATGTAACTTGCATAATCCTCTTGGTTTGTGCCAAATGCCTATGGAGGAAAAGGATAGTCTAAAGCATTCTGAGCATTTAGTATTAAAAATAAAAAATGTTTAAAGGTAGAAAAGATGAGTAATAATTCCTATATACTAAAAGCAGTGAGCAATAACCCATATTAATGTAAAAAGCCTGAAAAACAAAAACAAAAACTCCCACAAAAACCCAAAACATTGTTTTGTAATTTCTCATTTGGGGGAGGGTGGCTGGAGGAAGCTGCTTTGGGTGACTTAATGGAACAAAACAATAGATTCTAGCCTCAGATTCTATCAGAGCCTAAACCCCCATAATCCCTGAGGAAGGGTATGTTCCAATGTGCTTATTTCTGTAAGGGGTACGTAGGTTATGGCCTTTGTGAAGAAAAAATAGAAAAAAAGATTATTGACTTAGAAATTAGAAACCATTGGCTCAGCTGACAAAGAGACCATCCTAACATTGCTGTAGGGGTCATGGATTAAAACAGGACTATATAATGGTAGTGGGGTCCTGTCCACAGCAGCCTGGTGGCAGGGTATGTATGTTAAATGGCACCAAGGTAAGTATATGTGTATAAATGCAAGGTTTAAAACGAAGTAGAAATGAGCTGCTATCATGAAAGACTGAAGGGTTAGGAAAAGAAAATAGAAGCAATTATTACATAAAATTGTTTTAATTGTGCTTACTATACTTTGGAGCTTAAATCACATCATTTTTAACCTCTAATCTCAAATTGTTAACTTCTATCAAACCAGCTGTCAAAAGTAGTCAATAACTTTATTACTTAGTTACTTAATTGAATTGTATTTTCATAAAGGAAATAGGAAAAAAATGAGTAGGAAAAGATAACCCAATGTCACGTATAAGTCACATGTCCATTTTTTGGTTTTATTTCCCAGACCCTTGGAATAAAGAAAAGTTACTACTTATTTTACTTAATTATCTTAGTTGCCCCTTTCTCGTAGCCAAATTATTTGTCATTAAAAAAAATCTTGAGTAGATCAATTAGGCTAGTATCTAATATTTTTAGTAACTATTGCAAAGGACAACAGTGAAAGATAAGCCATTTCCATTGCTCGGTAACTTGTGAAATGTAATGTTTTATATTTAAGACACAATAGTCATAAAAAAGTAAACAGGGCTACAATGAGTTGCTTTTTTTCTTTAAGGGAATTACCTACAACAAATAATTATGGCCAAGAATATATGAAAAACTTAAACAGATAAAATAAAAATAAAGAACAATACGACAGAAAAGTAGGCAAAGACATGACCAGCATTCACAAAAGACACTAAATAAATATGGAGAAATGCATAACTTTCTAAGTAACTAGTGAAATACAAATCAAGACCAAAATGAGATCCTCTTTTACATCTAACTGAATGGCAAAAATTAAGTCTGACAACACCAAATGTGGTAGAGGATGCTGAGCAATTAGGAAAAGTGCTAATCGTTTTGGACACTGGGAAAAGTTTGAAATGCTTCAGTTTGAAGTTGGGCGTTCATACTGCCAACAAACCAGCTATTTTATTTCTAAATATATATACCTAAGAGAAACTCATTCAAGAATGCTTTATAGCAGTATTTGTTTGTGGTACAAAAACCAGTAATATTCCAAATGCCCACTGACAAGAAAACAGGTAGGTTGTGGTACTCATACAATGGAATGCTATTCAGCAATGAAAATGAATGATGTATGGCTTCAGGAAATAGTATGGATGATCCTTGATAATAAAATATGTAATAAAATAGCAAGTATCAGAAAATTACATGTGCCATATTTTATTTTACAGACCATATAGACTAATGACAACAGTGTGTCATGAACTGAAGATTAAAATTAATTCAATTCTGTGCACTTGAAGTCCATTTAAAAAAAACAAACATACCTCTTTAAGAGGCCTTTCTAAACTTGGTTTTTGTACTCATATAGGACTCTAAACAATGGTTAGTCAAACGTTAGTGGTTATTTTATGGAAAAATAATGACCTTATACTGTATTCTAAAACTTCAGCAATAATTATTAAGTTTTGAGTGCATTTTAAGAAAACTGAAACCTTTTTTTTTAAAGGGCACTTAGGATGGTTAAGAGTCCTTAGAAACCATGTAGTTAGAGAAACTAGGTGTCAAACAAGAAAAAGGCATACCTTAGAGGAGGTTGGGAAAGGGAGAGAGAAAGGTATGAGAGTCACTTTTAAATATAAATACATAACATATGGAGGGTGGATGAATTAGGATGAATTTTTGGTTTTGGAAGCTTTGACTGCATAAGAGCCATTAATAAAACTAATTCTAGTTCAAATTAAAGTAAGAATATTTAGGAAGTCTCAAAATGGGACTGTATGCCTTATAAGATGGTGAGCTCCCTGTCATGAGAAATATTTCAGTGAGTATTGGTTAATTACCTAGCCATAAGAGCTACTGTACAGATGTTTCTTATATTGGACACTTCCAATACTGAGATTTTCTGATTTTTTAAAACTACATTATGATATAACCTTCCATGATACTAGGTAAAATGGCACTTATTTTTCTCTTGAATTATTATTATGATTTTTGGCTTATACATTACTTAATATTCATACTCACTGGTTTGATATCATTCTCCAAAGAAGCAAGGAAGTCCCCTCTTGTCACCTGCAGGCTCTCTGCTTTCTCCATGTCCACTTCAACTTTAGTACTGGCCTAGTTAGAAATGAAAACAAAATGTAAGGACTTCCAAGATTTAAGTTTGTTTTTAGCCTAAGAATTTAACAGCTGAAGATCTTTAAAAACATGTTTTCATAGATAATAACATCTATCTCAAATTCGTAAACATGTATACCTTTGCCTAAACAAAATATATTCCAGTTCTAGAAATTTATCCCATAAATATACTCACAAACATGTACAGTTATATTATCAGAACATCTACTACAGTACTTTGTAATAGCAGACAACTAGAAACAAATTAAATGTCCACCAAGTGGGTATCAATTAAACAAATTATGACGCATCTGTACCCAAGAACACTGGATAGCCATTTCTTTCAAAATGAGGCCCAAGGAAGAGAAAATTCACATAGAAGGTCCCTAAGAACAGTAGCTCTCATCCTTGGCTGCATATCAGAACAACCTTCCAGAGCCTTTAAAAATACACAAATACCCAGGCCCACTCCCTTTAGGATTTTGATTTAACAGGTCTAGTAGAGGGTCCAGCCATTTATGTTTTTATAAAGTACCACAGGTGACTGATGTTCAACCAGGCTTGTAACCATTATTCTAAGAGACCAAGGACCTACAACTTTCATCCGTACTCATATTTTGTGTTTGAGAATCTATGTGCTAGATCCAAATATCCTGCTTACTGCACCTGGAGCTGACACTTAGAACAGACATCTGGAGAAGCATCAAGGCCTTTATCAGCACCTGGAGCTGCCAGGACCTGATGAATGATTGAGATACCAACACATTTTTTAATGCGACTGGGCTCACTCCCAATAGCACAAGGCAAGTGAGTCTAAATTTTTTAAATGGTACTACGGTTTTTTAAAAAGTTATCGTCAAAAATATCTGATTATAAAACAAAAGTATGTTAAGCAACATCAACCTTCTATCGATTATTATAAAACATGAGTCATGTTCCTTTAGGAACAGACTGCTGAGACAAATAAAATGACAGACTTTTTTTAAAAGTCAGTTTTATTGGATAAAAAGAACTATGACAGGAAACTGGAACAAGATGACAAACAGAACATGTTTATTTATCTCCCTTCTTGCCCCCAAACACATGAAATGACAGAAAATGAGAAAGGTTAAACAGCATGGAAGATATAACAAGAGGTTTTAACACTGACCTCTTCTCTGAGGAAAAAAGAGAAAGAATGATGGAGAAAAAAACAATAAAAGACAGAAGAAAACAAATTTTCCACAGCTATAGAAAGATGTGTCTTTGTAGTTTAAAGAGTTCAATGAGTGCTAATCAGGATAAATGAAAAAAACAACAACAACGCATATCTGCCTTGAACACACTGCTGTAAAGTATCAGTGCAGCAAAGATTAAGAGAAAGTTACAGAACTTTCTGAGAGACAAAAACAGGTTACCTGCAAAGGAACTAGAATAAAACTGGCCTAATACCTTTCACTAGCAACACTAGAAACTAGAAGAAAATATATAACCATGTTTTCAAAATATATCTGGCTATCTACCTTAAAAAATGATTTTCATATATGTACATAGGGAGGCACAGACAAGCATTTTCTTAACAGTATTATGCACTGTTCTAGGCACTAGAAACACAGCAGTAAGAGACAAAGTTCTTGTCCTCATAGATCTTACATTTAAATTGTGTTGTAATAGTCTAGAATACTGTGCATTTGTCCAAAACAATAAATACTCAACTATACTACATGGAAAGTTATCCAAGACATACTGCCAAGTAAAAAACATAAATTGAAGTACAATTTGATTAAAGTTTTTTTTTAAGTACATATGTATATTAACATAAATCTAAAGAAAACCAATCACAGAGGTATATCCCAAATGTTGGCTACCCCTGGAGAGGAAAAGAAAATGGATGTCGAGGTGGTCGAGATGGCCTGTCTCACTTTTCCTAATATACCCTGGCATCCTTGAGTCTTCTAAAGACAATATATTTATGTAGGATTTACACAGTTTTAAAAAGAGAGAAGGTAACAAACTGACATTTAAATAGACATTGGCACATATTAGGGATTCGATAAATATTAATCATATTTATTTGACATCTCTAAGATAAGGAGAAAAATAGGAAATAGTGTTACAGGAAATGAACACCTCCATGAAAGAATAATGATGCTTAGTTCATAATACATAAATCTCTACTGACTTTATAGTTTCTAAAGTACATTCATATACATTATCTCATTTCATCATTCCCATATTTCATTTTATTTTCATGTAAGCCCAGAAGTTTTCTTAAACTAAGGGTAAGAAAAATTTAACTAAGAATAGATATAAGATTTCTTTCTTAGGGAATCTTACCTAAAGGTTTTAAACTCTGATTAATATTTCTGACACATCTATAAGGATTCTACAAGGTGTAAACTCTCAGGTGAAAGTAAAGAAGTGAGTTTTGACAGAATTGTACTAAAATCGCAGTGAAGCTACCACTCACTTTAAATGTCCTTCCCCTATACAGTCATAGTTTTTATTATGATGTTTTGTATTTTGACTTCCTCTTATAGTGAAACAATTCCAATGACAGAAACATATAGCAATACAAAAGGAAATTTTTGTTTATTTTTCTACAATTGCCAAAAAATATGATAGATTTCAGAACTGAAGCTGGTGTGAAACTTGTCTTTTCACTATTAATAAAGTACTCGCCCAGTGAATTAAAAGTGAATTAAGACAGATGAAGTACAGTTATTTTAAACAAGCTGTTTTTAGGAATTCTAAGAATTTTAGAAGTTTCCTAATTGTAAACAATCAATATTATAATTATAAATGATTCTTGCCTCTTCATTAAGTTTTTTAAAGATTTCTCTTAGCTAACTTTTGCTATTTCATCAAAATTAGTAAAATCTTATTTTTAAAAATTCTACAATTCTGAATTTTTAACTCATTCAGAAAACCCTTTTTTCATTTGTCTGAATTAACGAGATTTTCCCCTGCATTTTATTTATAAAAGCTAATCAATATAGAAGAGGCAACATCTTTCAGCTTATACCTGCAGAAGCTAATAAACTTGTATTTCAACACTAGCAAATATCAAGTGGTCACCCTTAAATTTCATAACCTTTTAAATCTGACCTTTCAAAGTTCTTATCATTCCTCTTAAATTAAGGGTAGAATGACCTTAATCAATCAAAATTCTACAGAAAATAAGAAATAATTTTATGGAAATTCTGCAAACATAAATCAGAGCTTTGATTTAGTTGTAAAGTATGTGTGTGTATCCTCAATTTATTTCCTTACAACAGAGTAGAAAAAAAGAAATTTGGGTTATGAATCCTCTCTACCTGAAGCAGAAATTCCTTTCAAGATAAAAACCACCAAATGTCACATGAATTTTAGTTGACCACAAACATGGGTTCAAGTACAGATGACATGAACATCAGGTGTTCATGATTGGATTTTCCATTTGTTTCAGAAAACCTGAAAGAACAGTTTAACCGGGAAGACTTGTTTAGTCCACCTGACTTTGTTTAAGCCTAATTCTTTTGAAAAGGAAGCAAAATAACATTACAGAGAATAGTGTTATTCTTTTCTTATAATACAAAGAAAGAACATCATAACAAACAGCTGACTGTTGTGTATAAGTTCCATACCAACTTTAAATTGCAAGTTTTGAATTACTTATTCATCAATCACTACTAGTAAAGCTATGAATATGTACAGCAATGGGAATACTAAAACTGTATGCCTTTTGTTCAGCTGAGGAGGAGGCTTGTTGGGAAAACAATGTTTAAAGAACTTATGACAACACAGATTTTTTTAAATGCAGAGAAGGAAATAAATGTTAGTACCAATTCTTTTTTGGGAGTGAGGATAGTGTTTTATAAGTCTCTTACATTAGTTATGCCATAGCTACTGTAAAAGAAGTAAAAATAAAAGCTCTTTGGTATAAAAGGTGTGGATCACAAGTCAATATGCATTATCTGAAGTTTAAATTAAAGATAATTCAAGGAAAGGAAAGGAAAGGAAAGGAAAGGAAAGGAAAGCATCCATCTTATAAAGAACTCAATACTATATTCCCACTCTATCTAGACCTTTGGCATTTTTTTTTTAATGCAGTCATCCTAGATGCCTCCTCCTGCTAGGTCTCTAATATTTTAAAGAGGTTTTTCTTAGCTGTCTAAAGTGGCTTCCTCCAGTTTGGCATTCTTGAGCTAGAACAAAGTCACTTCTACTATGTAGGGAAATTATGACTTACGGATAGAGTTTGATTCAGAATACATTTACAAGTTTACTAATTAAAAAAATATTTATTGAACACCCACAATGTTCTTAGGATACAGATCTATTTGAGATACTGTGGGAGATTCAGAGAAGAATAAGATATGGACTTAAAAAGTCTAGAACAGGGGTTGACAAACTTTTTCGGTAAAAAGCCAGATAGTAAATATTGTAGGCTTTGTGGGCCATGCAATCTCTGTTGCAAATACTCAACTCTGTACTGTAGCATGGAAGCAGCTGTAGACAATACATAAATAAATGGGTGTGGCTGTCTTCCAAAAATACTTTACTTATAAAAACTGGTGGTTGGCCAGTTATAGCCCATGGGCCATATAGTTTGCTGACCCCTGGTTTAGAACCACTGGTAGAATGTACCCAAATAGCTAAAACATACTCAACCTAACTGTTCAGGCTTTTATTATTTCCTGCAAGAATAGTTATAAAAGTTCTCCTCTCTTGTCTGTTTCGCCAACTCCACTCCCCTAAATACTCCACTCGACACAGCTGCCAGAGTGATCTTATGTTTTACACTATGCCACTGCTATTCTTAAAACTCTTCAATGGCTTAGCACTACTCCAAAAAAAAAAAAAAAGTCCATAATTCTTAGCACAGTATAAAAGGCTCTTTGTGCTCTATCTCCTGCTTTAGTCTCCTGACAGTCTCTCTCTCTACCTCCCCTCCCCTAGCTTTCATGCTGCAGCAATACTGAATTACCCTAACACATCGTGCTATTTTATGTCTCTGCTCCTTTACATATATTGTTCCTTTTACTTAAAATACCCTACCCTACCAAGAGACACATCCATCCAGAAGGTCCTCTGTGAAGGCTCCTCTCACACCAAGCTGATCACATCTGATGCCTTTAACTTCCTTACTTTCTACTACTGCATGTGGAGGATTAGACTTTGAGCTGCTGAAAGGCAAGTGATTTATTTCTTTGCAGTTGTAGCATTAACTTCTTACATAGTGTTTGGCATATAGTAGGTGCTGAATAAATCTATTTTGAACCAAAGACAACGAAAGGTACTATAAATGATACTAAAAAGGTACTATTTCAAGAAGGAAGACTATACATCATTCTTGAAAGAGAGAATCAGAAAGAATTTGAGGACAGTAGTGGCATGTGAACCAGGTATTGAAAAGATAAGTAAACAGAGAGGGTAAAGGTTCCCAATGAAAAAATAAAAAAGCAGAGAAGTGGAAAAAGAAATTAATGTCTGATGACCAGCGGGTTTTTCAGTTTGGCTAAAGTGTATGGAGAACAACTAGGAACACATCTGGAAAGGTTGGTTTAGGGTCAGCTCTAGAGGACCTTAAAGACACAGCTAATAAGTCTATAGAAAAAGGTGAGTCACTGGTAGTTTCCAAAAGGTAGAATTGTAGGAAACAGGAAGATTAATCAAACAGGTGGGGAGTGGTAATGAGAAATGAAAGATTCTGCCGAGTTAAAAGTGACAAAATTTGGCAAATAACTGGATGTAGGACAAAGCAGAATGACAGGAATCAAAGATAATCCAGAAGTTTTAAGCCTGGGAAATTGGGGTAAAAGCGAAATAAGAGCAAGAAGAAAAGTAGTAAAAAAAGATAGCAAGTTGGTTTTTGGAATATTAAATGAGACCTGAGAAAACATCCAGATAGATGTATTAAGTAAAAATTGAAAGCAGGAAACATACTTTCAAGAGATAAATCTAGGAGTCATCTCCCTACAGACGCTGACTAAAACCTCAAGAGAAGGGATGGTAGAGGGTCAAATGTACTTGATCAAACTTTATCAAAGTGAAAGTATCCTGGCATGGATTTCTACCATAGTATCAACATCACTGTATTTGTTTACAAACATGCCCATGTCCCTGATTCTGAATCCCTTCAGGGAAGCAGTTTGCTTTATGACCTTTGTGTCTTCAGCTTAATAACTCAAAAAAAGCAGGTGTTCAACATATTTGTTGAATGAAGAAGCTTCTATAATTCTAGCATGGAGAAATTCTAATTTCCTATGATGTTACAATTCAACATAGCACAATGATTAAAAGAATTCTTAAAAATGTTCATCTTCAAATGCATATCTGCATCAGAGGGTGACAATTTAAGGTAGATGGGTCAGTGGTTAGCGGAGGGCAGATGCTATATCATCTTTTTTCCTAATTGCTATTCTTTTTACCATGTCTCTTCTCCATCAAAAGTCAGCATTACCCTAGCTTTGGTATGTTTGAAAGGAAAGAGGAAGAACACTGGCACAGTATTAGGGTTGCAGACTCCTAATCTGCGAGCTGACTTTACTAACCTTTATGTGTCTGTTCATAGCAGTGGACTGTGCTGCTCGCACCAGACCCTCCAGCTCAGCACCGCTGAAATTCTTAGTCTCTACAGCCAGTTCCTTAATGTCTACGTCCGCAGAGAGTAACTGATGGCCTCTCATCCTTGCTGTGTGGATGTGAAGGATCTGTAGTCGACCTTTCTCATCCGGTAAACCTGATAAAATTGAAAATAGAGATTATTATAATCCAATGCTTTTCTTATAGGCATTCAAGTATGTAAACATTTACTTCTCATGATACACAACTTTTCTAACAAACATTAGTACATTAAGTCATATAACTTTGCTTCCACTAATGAATTCTAAGTACACCCCGACCATTGCCTCGATCAGCAACAGGTCTACTTACCTATTTCCATTTTAACTTCCAGTCTTCCAGGTCGAAGGAGAGCCTCATCTATCAGATCTGGCCTGTTGGTCATTCCTGAGCATAGATGTTAAAACAATATACAAATGATCAGAGTTCAAAAATAAGGTAAAATGTTGCTCCAATATATATAAAAATAGTAATTTACTTACAAGCTAAGAGGGTATTTTATAAAAGTCAAATAGAGAACCAAATTATTTCATATTAAAATATTATTTGTTCTTATTGGTAGTTACAAAATAATAATGGAGATGTAAAATACAGCACAGAGAACATAGACAATAATATTGTAATAACTATGCATGGTATTGGGTGGGTATTAGACTTATCAAGGGGATAAAATCGTAAGTTATATAAATGTCTAACCACTGTTTACACCTAAAACTAATACTGAATGTAAACTGTAACTAAAAAATTGAAAAAAAAATGTTAAATATATCATTTGTTCTTCAACTGTTTTAATGAAAATAGCGAGAATTTGTTTTAGTATTTCACTACTGTATAAGCCAATGAAACATAAATGCAATAAAAGCTTCAAAAAAGAAAACTTGAGATTCAGAGAGGATAAGTAACCTAACTAAGTGGGGGAGGGGCAATGTGAACATAAACTGTCTGACTCCAAAGGCCCTTCTCTTTTTTGTAGGCTAGTGGTTATCAACCTTCATAAACAGCAAACTTCCCCCCCCCAAAAAAGTTATTTTAAAAAGAACCTTAGTACATAAAACAGTTAAAAGAAATTATAATAGGGATGCATGATCTGAAGCTGTGTCCCTCATAGACCCTGAAGAACCTCTGAGGACTCTTGGATGCCTACAGGACCCAGTTTGAAAATCACTGCATTACACTGTGCTGCCTTTTTAATCTGTGGGTAAGCTATATGCTTAAGCTTATCAGTCACTAAAATCCATCTTTCATTGGTCCTATTAAGACCAGATATTCAAATAGTCAAATTCTTCAATATCACTTAATTTTAATTTAAAAACATTGGCAAAGTAGTATAATTACAACCTATACCAATCTTAATTCAAAACCTGTGTGTCTAATGTTTTTGAAATCACAGTTTTTTTAAAGCAAACACACCAATGACTAAAATGTTGTTCAGCTGCTCTACCCCATCAATTTTAGACAGCAACTGGTTGACGACAGTGTCATGAACTCCCGTGCTACCAGCCATGCTCCCTCTCTGCTTGCAGATGGCATCGATCTCATCAAAGATGATGATGTGCAAACCACTGTTTGCACCAAGCTAGTAAAGGAAGGAATTATAGAAAGGTCATTATTTGAATATTTTATTAAACAAACTAATCAAAGAAGCAAAACAAAGCTTTCCATAGATTGACTTCGCTCCCTTTTGACTAAATATAGCAAGTATAATCATAGTTGCTGCCCTCTCAAAAGCTATAAAACTGCATTCTCAGAATTCTACAAACTGAAAAGGCATTCCAGAACCTCATATTTGACAGCCATAAAACAAAAATACACATTATATCCTGATGAAAGTGAATAGTCCATCAAATAACTGTTCATTTACACATTCTTTATCTCACTATGTGAAAGAATTCTTATACTTACCTGACATATGAATTTTTATGTCAGTGAACAGCAACTCCTTCCCATTTTCCCTGAGCTTTGGTGAGAGGACTGTCCCAGAAACAATAGGTTTAATGTTCATTTGTTTGTCATATTATATAGCTAAATGGTAACCACCCGAAGTCCAATGAGAATTGGTGAAATGGAGGAAGGAATTCAACAGTTATATCACATAAAAACACTATTCTTCTTATCAATAAAGTCAGAATAGAGACACAGTTTATAAAAAGAATGCAGTCAAGGGGGTGCTGTTTCTTCTTTAGTGATTTCTGTTTTAGTTGATTAGATGTAGAGTCATCATTAAAATAAATTAGTTTACATATATTTAAGCTTTCATAGATGCAAACACTTTTAAATGCTAATAATTCCTTAGGTTACGTTAACATGGACCTTCTAACAATTATATTTAAGTAATTAAATTCTTATTAGGAACCAAAGAGGAAAAGTATACTCTGAAATTGTCTTTAAAAAAATTAGGGATTAACAAAACAGGTGAGAATAAACATAACCTAAATATGACAACATATGGATAAAATAAATGATGAGCATAATGAGATTCAGGATTAGATATGGCTGATATTCATTAAATCACTGACAAGGATATAACCTTTTCTGAAAAAAACGTTTGTTTTTTTTACTTTATTATAAAAGTATTAGAAGTTAACTGAGCAAAAGTTATAAAACTTTTTACAAATAGAAATAAGTTAAAAATAAACCATATTATATCACCTAAAGAGAAATGCTGTTAACATGCTGCAGACTTACTTCTGTTTTAAATTTATTTTAACTTAAAAATTGGGAACTCACTGGATCTTGTATTCTCTTTAATATTAATTGTTCTTTGAAAACAATTTAAAATTGTTACTTTTGTTTCTAACTACAAAATACATATTATAAAAATTTGGAAAAATACCAAAAAAGTAATCGCAATCACCTAGAATTCAACTAGCTAGAAATAACTCCCCTACTCCAGATTAATTACATATGGCAACAATTTAATTTCTAAGTTTTTAGTATTATGTAAGCTGTTGTAATGAACATTTTTATACTTAAATCCTTGACAATGTACATTATTACTTCCTGAAGACAAATTGTTAGATGCCTACAATATAAGCAAGCTGAAAAAAAGGGGAATCAAGAAAACATAACAAAAATGAAAGATGAAATGTTACATCAGAAGTAGGAAGAAAAACAGTTCTGAAAATGACCTGAAGAAAATTAGACTGGGCCTAAAACAAACCTAAATCTATAAAGTATTTTTTTAAATCAAAACCAGATAAATACTATTTGATAGAGCAATTCTGCCCCTTGGTTTATAGCAGTTCTGCTCATAGGTGCCCCAAACTGAAAACAACCCAAATGCCGTTTAGTGGGTGATTGGATAAAAAAAACTATAGTACATCCGTACGAGGGAATATTACTCTACAATGAAAAGGGATGTTTGATAAATGCAACAATTTAGATGAATCTCAAAAGAAATATGCCAAGTGAAAGAAGCAAGTCTCAAAAAGCAACATACTATGATCCTATTTATATGACATGCTTGAAAAGACAAAATTATAGGGATGGAGAACAGATCAATAGTTATGAGGAGTTATTAGCTAAGGGAGAGTGACCATAAAAGGACTGCATGAGGGAATTTTGGAGGGTGATGTCAATATTCTGTATCTAGGTTTTCATGGTGGTTACATGAAAACTATACATGTGCTAAAATTCATAAAACTGTACACCAGAAGAAAGTCAGTTTTACTTCATAATAATAGAAATATAAGTAAAATATCTTATAATATATTCTATTACTCATATTTGGAGTACTGTTCATTCTTTAATACAACTCTGTGAAAAATTACTGCCATGTGTTCATCAAGGTTTCCAAAATTTAACTAGATTTTTAAATTTTTTTCCTGAATATTACTTACAAATTGTTCTTCCCGAATGTTTTAAAAACTCAATTTAAATTTGAAAAAAAATTAATTTCTCAATATATTTATTGAATAGGTGTCTGATGATAAATGATAACTTACTGTTTAAAAGAAAATTCAATACCAAAAACTATTCATCTTTCCATCTGTAAAAAAGACTAAAAATGAGGAACTGGAACTAGTGTTGGCTTTGCCAAACACTTCTACAATGTAGGGTATTAATTTTTGCTGTCTTCTTTGCAAAACAAGGACACTCCTGTTTGTGATTGAAAAACTGTGGGATTCTACATGATTTTTATAAGACATTTTTATTCAAGGCTGTCTGTCAATACAGCATGAAACAAAAAGCTGCTATAATGTATGAATTTTGCTGTCAATGTGCCTTATGCTGCCACTGGAGTCATGACTTCCTTCTCAGGCCAACCACAAAAATCATCTATGTGGAAGGGAAATCAGAGACAATAAGAACACTGTGTTTGATTAAATGATCACAGGAGCAATCTGTCCTAAACGTAATTCAGTACAATTCTGACCTTTTCAGAACCTGACTAATCTTGTGACCTGTCATCGGGTCCCTTCCCCCAACTTAGTCAGTACAATAACATCAATTTTTACAGGTGTGTTACTTAAGTAAAGCCAAGTTCTTATTGCAATAAATTGGGAATCAGTAAGGGAGATGTCAAGATCAATGTTCGCCGATTAATAGAGCTGAGTCATCAATAAACTCTTTACCAAAGAGTTTAAATTTCCACAATGTAATCCTCTTCAACTCGCGGCCTCTGCTCTGTTCTTACCATCTGAAAAATCTTCTCCCACAGAAGCAGAACTGATGCTGCTGAGCCCCTGGCAACAGACTCTGAAAACCACCATTCTATATTTAACTAGTCTGACCTATATGCAAGTGTTCATCTCCATCAGCCTGGACTGTCCAGAATCACAGAGGTGACACTTTTCTTTATTATGTAATGACTCCATGAGGTCACTAGCTGAGTATACCAAGCCATTTCTGGATGGAAGAACTGAGAAAGATATTACTAAAAAGGCTGGCTACGATTAATATCTACCTAGTAATTCTTTACGAACTCAGTTTTATCTTATTATTAATAGGGTCATATTTAAATTGTCTGCAGGTTTATTTATAAAGATTTTTCATAACTTTTTCCCTCTAGAATTCTACAGAACAAAATTGAAAATATATTTTAAAATAAAATAAAATAAAATAAAATAAAATAAAATAAAATAAAATAAAATACATCCTATCTAGCAACTACTGTATGGGTCCACTGGATCTTTTTATAAATCTAAGATATACTATGCTATTTCAACATTCTACAAATTATGCCATCATTACTCATCAATTCCCAACTATGTTTAAAAAGATTAAAATAAGAAAATAGAAGAATGATATAATTTCTTAGGGGACTGACAAAATAGTGAAATAAATACTACTATATCATCCTTCAGTTTTCTTATTGTGTTATCCAAAGTACTGCATCATCTTTCAAGATATAAAATAAGTCTGGAGACACCATCCGCCATCTTTATTGCCTGATTTTAGTTTTAACCGAACACAGTTGAGAATTCAGATTTTCAAATTCCATGTCAATATGATAAAAAGGAAAGAAGGAAGGAAGGAAGGAAGGAAGGAAGGAAGGAAGGAAGGAAGGAAGGAAGGAAAAAGGGAGGGAGGGAGGGAGTGAGGGAGGGAGGGAGGGGAGGGAATAAATAGAGGAAGATATTTCACAATTATTTTACAATTATATGAATCGGAAGATGAATGCAAAGAGTGAGAAGCAGCACGAGGCTCCAGGGATTATGGCATTTTTATCCAGTCAATTTATTCAACAAAACATCTTCACTGTGCAATATTTGGTGACAAGAAACTAGGATGTCTCATTTTCCCAAAAGGACACATGACAGTACTTTCATCTTTTATATCATTTGTGCACTAAAATTTCCATGATATTGTTTCTAAGTAGACAAATGCTAAAGGCAGATACTATAGATCGATGACCAGAAGAAATAGATGATATAGACATCAAAAGCTGAATTGATCATTCTAAAAGTTGTATACAAATCTAAAAACATAAATGTTTTGCAATTGTGGGGCATCTGATTTTGTCTTCAACAAAATTATGAGCCAGATATTTTTTTAAAATTCTTCAAATATTGTCTTTATGATGCAAGTGTAAGAACCACAAATAATAAGCTAAAATCTATTAGAGATGTATTTGAAATTTAAAACCAGTATACACAAGTTCATGCATGACAACTGATGAACAGTTAGTTACACGCAGAAGCTCTTACCCATTCTAGGTATATAAATGTCTTCAAAACCAGGAAAATACGGAAAAAATTGACTTGAAAAATATTTAAGCTCTTATTCAATATTTTAGTAGTCTAGCATTTCTCTTTAATCATGTTTGTAAATTATTTATTAAAAAACCCTTTATTTATATCTTTTATTAAAGCCTACAGCACCTGGTATTCCTAGGTGGTCTCCCATCCAAGTACTAACCAGGCCCGACCCTGCTTAGCTTCTATGATCAGATGAGATTGGGTGAGATTGGGTGAGTTCACGATGGCATGACTGTAGACTGTAAAATAACTTTAAAGTAAATTTTTAAATGTTCTTTCAAGCCAGATAGTAAATGGTGATGACCATTTTTCTTGGTACACTGAGTGTTAAAGGGTATTTGAAGTAGAAAATATTGCAGTACTAGGGATGAACCATAAAACTGAATTGGTTCTGTGACTGTGTGAAGAGTTGAGAATAGTTACTGAACTTGCATCATCCACCAGGACCAGTGCCTGCTAGGATCAATGTGGCTGGCATGACCTGTGGCCTGAACATGAACAAGAATTCAATGGGATATAAGGAAGCAGGGGAGAAAATCCCCTTGTGTAAAATTGAAAGAATTAAGCATCCAACAAGCAGACTTGCATTAAAAGTATCTATTATAAAGACAATGTTTAAAATTTACTTTTACCATCTATAAAAATAAGAAGTAGGAAATGACAGGGTAAATTAAATTTAGTAAAGCTTACTAGATTAAAAAATATTAGATGTCATGTTTGAGCATTCTTCATATTAATCCATTATTCATTTTAATATTTATATGATATTGCATTTCCTATTGAGGAAGAATCAAGAGGTTTCTATTTTTTCCCCTATTACAAATAGTTCAGCAATCAACATCCTGGTACGTGACATTTTGTGCACGAATTCGAGTGTTTCTCTTAGGTAGCTGTCTTAAAGTAGAACTCATGTGTCGTGGGATTTGTGCATATTCCTTTTTGTAAAATGTCAAATATCTGCGAAATATTACCTGCTTGTTTTTTTCTAATTTATACTATGACTAATAATGTATATGAGGCCCTGTTTCTCCATAAACTGTTGGTGTCATCAGTATTTGTAAATTCTTCCAGGTGGTTTTTTTCCCACATGTGAACATGTTCAATCTTACTACTTACTAGCTCTTGAAAAAAGACTCAACAATGTTTATAATTTTCTCCTTTAAAATTAGATTTAATCCAAGGTACCTTATCATTCTGACTGATGTTATAAGTGAAAAAAAAATTTTTAATTAACATTTTCAATATCTTCACTTTTTTTTTTTTTTGTCTTTTTCTTGTCTGCTAAAGTATCTAAGTTTTTCTTTATTCCTCCCCCAGCTTCTCCTCATGCTTTGGAAAAGCCTGAGGGTTATACACTATTTTCATGTACACAATTAACCTAAAGTTTTATGTTAGTTAACATTACTATCTTCTTCTCAAATAATACAAGGATCTTACGTGAATTTATTCCACTTCCCATATGTCTTATTCCATTTTAATTCTATCCTTAAAAAAACACCTATTGATCATTATTATTGTTGTTTTATATTTTTTTGTGAAGTATGGCATACATAGAAGGAAAGGTCATAAAATATAAATGCATGCCCCACAAATTATCACAAAATAAACATCCACATAACTGTATGAGAAACAGTCCACCCCTACAATTCACCGTAGGCAAACACTATCTGATTTTTATGGTAATTATTTCTCACTTTCTTTTATAGTTTTACTACCTAAGCATGCATTGGTAAACACTATACTTTGACCTTACATAAATAAAATCATCCAGTAAGTATTCTTTGTCCTAGGCTCCCATTTTCCCCCTAGATCTTTTATGTTCTTTGATGCTTTCAAGAAAAAAAAAAATTACTCTGCTTCATATTCTTCCAGTGAACTTCAGTGACTAGTTAATTCTACAAGCCTTTGCTTAAAAAAATATCTTTATCTCACCTATTTATTCCTGAAAGAGAACTAAACCGGGTATAAAATTTTAAGTTGACAGTTATTTTCACTTAGCTCTGTGAATATATTATTCCACTGTTTTCTGGTTTCTTGCTGTCATTGAAAAGATTGCTGTCAACATAATGAATCTCCTTTCATATGTCATCATCATTTTTGTGTTGTTGACATTAAGATGTTTCTCTTTTTCTTTTGCATTCTCCAGTTTCACTACAATAGATCTAGAAATAAACTGTTATTAACCTATTTGAGCTCATGATGCTATATGAATCTGAGTATTTGTGTTTTATCAATTCTAGAAAATTCTCAGCCTTTGAGACCTAACAACTCACACCTGTTACCCTACAACTGAGCTGACTCAGCTAGCTTTCTGTACATGGACTTTACATATATGTAATTCTACAAGTCTCTTTATGGATTTAATTTCCCCCTTTGCCAAAGGTGAGTTCAAGTCTCTAAAAGTGATGTGGAAGAAAAGTGTCACCTGAAAATATATTCATGATGTTTTTGTAAAATCTTTGGCTTATACAATCATCTATATTTGTATTATGAACACACAGGTAATGACATCTGCTCACATCATATAAATCCCCCATAATCCTTGGTTCAATGACATAACTTGGTACTAAATAAATTTTACCTGCACATTTTTCAAAATATAGCTCATAGTAACAAGTTTTCCACCATAACTGGGTTTCATTCATCATAAACTTTTACTAAATTGTATTAACATTACCCTCCTTTGTTCCTCTTCAGCATCAGCAAAGAGTTTACGAATGTTAGCTTCCGATTCTCCCACGTATTTGTTAAGGATTTCTGGACCATTGACCACTTTGGGCTCTCTTGCATTCAACATCTTGCCAATCTGTCGAGCCAAGAGAGTCTTACCACAACCTGGGGGCCCATATAACAGGATGCCTTTAACGTGTTTGCAACCTAAAAAGGAAAAGAAAACAGTCTTACATCAACTAACTAAAATCCAAGTATGACAAGTAAAGCTTTCTTTCTTCTTTCTTTCTTCTTCTTCACATGCATGTCATGAAAATAGTGACGCCATTAACATATATGATATCCAGATGCAATGAACAGAACAAGAATGAGCAAATGAAGCTCTTTTAAAATAAACAATTCCTACACCAGTACCAATATCTGAGGGGGAAAGCTGCCAAATAAAGGTCTTTGGAAAAAGTATGTTTGAACTGCCATTTAGAATAAATACTTTTAACTCTGAAAATGTCTCTTTGAACTAATACCTAATTAGGAAGTATTACTTATTATTATTCTTTAAAGTCAGGGGGAAAAAAGAGCAGTTTTTTTTTTTTTTTTTTGTAAATTTAACCCAACACAAATCTATTATGGTATAGTAGTCTATGAAACCTCTATTGCAGTAATAGAGATTACAGGTCTACCTATTAATACAAGCACTTGAAGAAAGGGCAAACAGGTCTGAGTTGGATGGTATAGAGCAATCCATCCAGTCCAAATGAATGTTACAGGCTTTATGGATAAAACTGAATGTCCTACTTCATGTGATTAGTGCAAGTAAGGTACATGCTTTCCCAGAAACCACCAGATGAAGTTTCAGAAGCACAATTTTCAATTCTTTTCTAGATCGGCATCACTATATGCCTTAAAGGTATCATTAACAATAGCAAAATAGCAAGACTAATGACCTAGACTCCCAAGGATTTCTTTATGCAACTCTACATGAGCATTTACTCCATTTCTTAAAATTAAGATGACCTATGGTTTCTGTTTACTCACTCTAGGAATGCTCACCTTTCTAGCAGTTTCACAGTTAAGATGCATGACTCTTTAATGAGTTTTTTTCTTTAACCTACATCAAAAAAGTACTCTGCAATAATGAGTTATTAGGTTTCAGTGTTCTACTCAAAACTACAGGTGAAAAAGAAAATTTCTGGAAATGGAATATAAATCATGTGTTTTCATGGAAAAGTTTGTCCTAGTTTGGAATGAAAGTCTTAAAAATTATATCTTTAAAAATATGACAACATATTTAATAACTCACATAAAAGAAAATAAAGGTTCAACCAATTCTAACTAGAAATTTTAGATGCTGAAGAGGAAGGCTCTTTAGGTTGCTGATATGGTCATTGCTTCTATTGTTATGTCAAAAAACAAACAAAAGACTCCTTTTTAAGTCGCTGAAAGCAAGGAGATCTGTGTGCTTATGGTAAGGCTTGCAGAGACAAGGGGAACTTAGGAGAAACCCTTGAAGGCTTAGAATCTTAACCCTTCTCATCACAGAGTTAATTCCTGTCTTAAGAATCATGAACCAATAAAATGTCTTTGTCCTTCAAGGATGAGGGGTAGGGAGATCAAGATAAAAGCCTTGAGCTTCTCCTAGAGGTTAATAGTACCAAGCACTGCTGGCATCTAAGTCACTGGGACACATCTGATGAGGACTTTGTAACCTGCCTCCTAATTAATCTTCCCCTCCAAGCCAATTGCTACCATCATGATTTAAAACTATTCACATATATGAACCACCTGCAGAGGCAGGTGATGGTAGTGGTGAAAAAGATACAAGGAAAGGAGAGACAAAAAGAAGAAAACAAAAACTTGATGCATACCTGCAGAGTACCAGGCCTTATTCTCATTACCAGTTTCTTAACTTTCTCCAAGTTTATAAACCTCCTCCTAATCACACTTCCTGCCATATGAAGCCATACTTTCTTTCAAGGGCTCTCAATTCATTGACCTTCTTATACTTTTGGTGTGCCCATCCCACAAGCCCTGAACACAATTTTGCTTTATTATACCTAGATAACACACAGCCTGAGAAAATTGCACCACTGTGCTGAATCCTCACAATTTTATGCTATCCAATTTCAGTTCTACTCTCACTGCTTCCTCAATACTGCATGTCACCCTCTACTTGTTTTTGTGAGTTCATCTCCCATTCCCCTTAGTGATTATCCAGATCCTCACTGTTCTTTTCTCAAGTGCTACCCAATGCCATTAATTCTTAAAGATGACCTAGATTACTACTTTGAATATTTTTAAAGACTATCAGGTATGGACTCCCTTCAGCTCCCTGACTCTGTATCTACATAATTTATCTGCAGACACAACCATTCTTGACCTCAACATTGGTTCTCATAGGAAGAGTTTCCTTCTTCTAATCCAAGGCTTAAATTGAAATTGTTTAGGGTTATACTATTTCCTCCATTAGACTGTGAACTATTCAAGAGCATTGCTCTCAACAATTTTGAGTTGCAAAAACGTAGTATAATGCCTAGCACACAATATGTACTCAGTCAGTGGCTGAATAAGTAAATTGTGAATTCCTTTCCTAAAAAAAAACTCAAAAGAAAAAATGAGGAAGATAAGATCATTTAAAAATTTTTATTTAAAGCTCTTAATTTATGGAACAGTGTTCTTCATAGCTGAACCAATTTAAATACTGAAAAAAAAACACATTTGCAATGACTAGGGCTTTGCAAATTTTGCAAAACAATATACAAACTCTGCTTTTATGTGGAAAAAGCTCAATTTAATGTGTTTTGAATTAACTTGACTAGAGCATATAAAATAAAAAATTCATAAAATATTACCATAACGTTTGAGAGTAATAAAACGAATATCCTTAGAACTTATATGTAATATAGATCTCTAAAATGACAGAATCTATTCAACATAACATCAACAGAAATGTCACGGAAACTCTGGTCTACATTAGGACTATAATTCTTTTAGGATCTCAAGAAAGCACATAAAAAATATACATTGACACGTGGAGATTTTCAAAATCCACTTCCACAAAGGAAGCAGTTACTTGAATAAGCAGTGGAAATGGGACTTCGTTATAACTATTATTATTATAGCCTATTCTGACTTATTAAATAAGCATTGGTCTCTAATTTTAAATGAATCATAAAAACTCTACATAAGTAATTCCATTCAACAAAAGTGTATTAAGCTCTGTTTGGACGAAATACGAAACTAGGTGTTAGGGATACAGACATGAAAAAGGCGTCCCTACCTGCAGGGTGTTCTGGTTTAATAGGAAAGATAGAAATAAAAATAGGTTATCTACAATATAATATGACATTATCAGAGATATGCATGAAATGTTTTTGGAACCTAGCCAAAAAAACCTGATTCTATTAGGGTGATAGCAGAAAATTAGGAATGGATGTAGGGGAAGAGGTACCATTCACTCTGGGCCTTGAAGGATAGTAGCAGGTTCTTGGTTGGGCAACAAGAAAGAAATGGCACTCTGAAGAGAGAGACTGGAACAATCAAAGGCACAGAGCTGTGGACACAGATAGACACTGTCCTCTCCGAACAGCCAGTAGTAACCTGTTGTGGCTCAGCCTTGGATGTGAGGAGAGGGGAGTGCCTGCACGAGGCTGACAGGTTCCCAGCTACAGAAGGCCTTGACACCATGCCCAGGAGTTTTTAATACGTTTCATAAAAACTCTGAGGTTTTTAATCAGAGAAGGCACACAATAAGACATGTGTTTAAAAACTAACCCTGGTGGTGGAGTGGAGGAAGGTCTAGTAAACGAAGAGGCAGAAGGTGGAAGTCTGTGATGGGGAATTTTCAACAATTAAGCTGTGATATCCCTCTAAGTCCTTTGGAAGTGCATGAACACATGGGTCCAGAGGGCTCAGGAAGACGTCAGCATGCTGATGCCCCAGGTTTCTCTTTAGCTTCTCCAGGAGAGTAAAGCACAGCTCTGATGTAAGGGAACCTCTATCCTCTGGCCACTGGGCTGTCTGACTGCCAAGCTGTAGTGAGCACTGTTACTTTTTCTCTATGTCTTACATGACCCCTCACCACTCACAGATCAGTGCCCTGGGTCAGGGAACTACATGCAAAGGGTAGGCATAGAGAAAGGAGAGATCAGTGAAAGTGACTTGTTTAAAATGTATATACTCTCATTCTTTTGCTTTCTTCACCATGGAATAGTCTAAAGTACCTCCGCAGAAAAATGAACATGTACAAAAATTTGCACACAATTTCAAGGAAATTCTTAGATCCTCTCAGTTCCACTCATGGAATCCAAATTAAAAACTCCTGAATGTATAACTGAATTAATCCAGACAACAGAGAAGGAATGGAAAGAGTTAACAGTGGGAAGTAACAGTTGCAGAAGCAAAAGGAGGGTATGAGAGATATTCATCAGAACTTAAGACACCAAATGAAAATAAGAGAATAAGAGAAAGAGGGTTGGGGGAGGCCTTTAGGTATTGAGCCTGGGAACATGGGTAAAATGAGGATAACCTCAGAAGGTAACCAGGAAGACAGCCAAAGGAGGACAGAAGAAACCATAATTTTGTTCTGGCATCAAGGCATTTGAGATTCTGCAGTAATATCCATTAAAAATACAGGTTGAAAGCTCAGAAAAGATGTCAGAACTACTAGTTCAATATCTCTGAATGAGTGTTCCAGGTGTAGAAAAAGCCACCAAAAGTTTTAAGCAGAGAAACGTGATGACAGGAACCATGCTACAGAGACAGAGGATGAGGCCTGGAAAAAAAATACTACATTTAAAAATCAGGAAGTTCACCCTGATCTGGGCCACAGCGCCTCAGGTCATGTCAGGTCATCTCAGGTTGAGGTTTGAGAAAGGCACCAAGTAGTTAGTATAAGCAGAAACAGACAGAGATCACACTCTCAGGAACTCTGGCAACACAGAGGAGGGGCTTAGGGAGTTAGAGGGCAAGGAAACCTCTGAGACTTGCTAACAAGGGGAGGAGAGGAAGTGAGCTGAGGTTCTGACTGTGGGGTTCTGCTGACTGTGTAAAGTAGGGGCTTAGGTCACTATGAAAGGAGGAATGAGAAGATGATACTGGGAAACATGGTAAAGGTTTGCAAAGAACATGGGGAATTGGGAAAATGTGCGGGAAAATGTGCCTGAGCAGACAGATGCCATTAAGTAAGTGACCTCAACACATAAAATTCAAGTCACTGAGGGACTCTACTCTTTGTTGTAATTATATAAGCAACTTACAGTGTTAGGCAGTTTACTCTATTCTATAAACTTAAATTTCATCAAAGCTGGCAATGAATATTAACTTTTTTGTTTTTAACCATCTCTTTTTTTTTCAAAACTGAATCTTAAAGTTTAGCAATGTGAGGTAAATATTAAGTTAATTTAATTTGAAATCAACATATTTCCATCTCAATTTTATTATCTAATTTTCTCATCCAAAGTTTGAGGTCAAAACTGTCACATGAGTTCTTCTGAACATTTTTCTTCCATTTTCCACGAAGTTAGAGGCTTCAATCCTCATTTCTAAGTCATCTTCACCTTTTTTCCTTCCTTTATAACTTATGTAAGTAAGAACTATGTGGGCTAATAGTATAATCAAATAGTTCCAATGCATTTCTTCTTTAACTTCCTGTGTTCAATTACTTAACTGCTTCTATTAATAATCTTCATAAAACTACCTAATTTTATTTGAATGAGGCACAAACATACAAGTCCTGGTTACAGTAACACAAAGGAAGGTGGTAGTGAAAAGCAGAATCAAAAATAGCCCCACAGATTTATATATATATGTGGCTTTGGAATTTAAGTTGCTAATTATATTTGAGTATAGGAGTAAATGAAGTTCTGGGATATCCTATTATTTCACTCATTCAACAAATGCTACATTTGGTAGTGGGAAAGTGATTACTTCTATTTTCTCCGTGAAATAAAGATTCCAAGTTATCAACTACGGTGAAAATGGAAGAAGGGAAGAGGAGGTATCAGAGGTTTGAGGAGAATGGAGAAGTCATCCCAGAGAGTAGGAGAGAAAATTGACTAGACTGGGGAAACATAAGCTATATTTAATAGTCTGGGTACTGATACTGAGCAGGCAGGTAGCTGAGACACACTGGGGGATTCTGACACACATAGAATGTAGAGAGCAAGGTCAATAAGGGTATATGTAAGGAAGATAAATGTGGGACTATGGAATCTAAGCTGGGTAAAGGGAGGAAGAGAGGACAAAAAGGCTAGGAAGTGACAAGAGTAAATTAGCTGGAGGTTCCAAAGGGATCCAACTTGCTGAAGTTTGAATTGGCCAGGGGGTGGGGCGGGGAGGGATACTAGAAGGAAGGAAGGAGTAAATGGGAGGTGGCTAGGGAGCAGGAGACTTAACACTGACACCCCAGAAGTGGTGGTTATTGGTAATGACCAAATCTTAGGTATGACCCAAGAGTGGGTGGGTAAGGAGTAAAGTTAAGTTTAATGGAAATGAGGAAATCAAAGAACTGTAAAGATAGACTGTTGAACAAATAACCAACAAGGATACTAAAGTCACCAACAACAAACAGATAAACAATACACACAGTGAAGATTACAGTGAGGAAAAGCAAGTCAGCCGGACATCTGCCTTTTCTGGTTCCCTGTTCATTACTGTCTAGCGGTCCTACTCTTGTTCTCTCATTTTATTCTCCAAATGTTACTGACGATGAAAAGTATTAATGTTTATTAATATATCATTAAATAATAACTATTACTAAAAGTACACATAATTTTTAAAATGCCAAAGAAATAAACATAGTAAATGATAATGCCGTTGTTCACTAAGGATCTAAGTGAATGAGACACTGGAACCTCACTATAATACTACATTCTCTACAGAATTTAATATGAGGCTTGTTTGTATCTCATTCTAGACTCCTTGTCATAAAGTATTTTTAATGATTCCCTACAATATGAATCACAAAGTTGCATTTTAATCATGTTTCACAATAGGTATCTGTCAAAAGGATAAAATCATTTGTGATCAGGTGCCAAATAGGTGAGAATTGACTGAATTAGATACATTAAAAGGTAAATCAAATGAAAAACCTATAGAAAACATTAGAAATTAGAACCCCACTTTTCTGATGAGTGATTCTCAGACTTGGATATCACAAACTAGCAAAAGAACTAAAAAACGAAACAAAACAAAACAAAAACTAGGGAGAAGCTGCTGTCATTGAGTTAGCCAGTAAGGTAGATTTCTTAAACAAACAAACCAAAACACCATAAACCCGACATCTTCTATCACCACCATTTCATGTAAAATATATTTTAATATTAAAAAGTAGAATGAACATAATCTCAGAATAAAGGACATTCTTTTGTAGTAAATAAACTCAGTTTTATGTACATTGTTAAAAGCGGGGGCTCTAGAGTCAGCTTGCCTGGATTCAAATCCTGGTTCTACTTAGTAGCTAGAAGTAATAACAGCAACTACTTTGGAAGGTTATTACTAGGATAAAGTATAATGCACACAAAGCACTTAGCACACTTCCAGGCTCCTACTAAGAGCTCATAAATATTGGCTATTAAGCAATATTAGCTTATTTTTTGTCATCTTGCTGTAGAGGAGTGATGAAATGGAGCCAGATTCCCAAAGGACATCTGAGAATTAAGTAACTGTAAAGTTTGAAAATAAATGACTATTTTGCTTATAATTTTTTTTTTCTGAGAGTGACTATTGTTATCATCTGGCCCATTAAAATTTTATCTAACATTGTCACGTAAACATTGCACATTAATGTTCATCAGTGCCACTGATGAACCTCAAGCTCCAAATTAAATATGAGTTGAACCACATCATTTTCACAAAGATTTTACTAGTGTTCGGTAAGTCAGCATTCTCCCTAGCTTTAGCTTCTCCTCCAGGTGCATTACTATTGGTCAATCCTGCCTGCTTCTCTTATGCTGCAGGCAGTCAACACATACCTATTTCTCAAGCTTTCCAAGCTCACTTAGGGTTAATATGTAGCCAACTCACAAAAACCAAGCTACCACGATTATCAGTTCCATATGTACAAAGCCTTCTATAATCTTTCTCCCCTGCCTGTTCTATCATAATACATGTTTCTTTTCCAAAGTTCTAATCTTCCCAGTTGCGACCATTCTCGGAGTCCCTAACTGCCCGATATTAGAAAGCTGACACTCCCCTTAGGAAGCACACACCCTGCTGGCACTCACTTTGGATGACTTGGTTCTACTGGGATGAACTGGGGCTATTTCTGGGTATGTCACCCAAAAGGATATTTGCAATGCTAGATGCGGCCCATCCCTTGTCTATTAGTTTGAGATAGATTAGTATGATATGCCTTCCCACCTTATTTCCAGCTACCACTCTCAGCTGAATTAGCAATTCTCCCAACAATATGCAAAACATGAAATACTGTTTTGAGCCTCAAGAGTTGATAACCAGTGGTTATAATCATACAAATTTTGGTGGGGAGGACTTTAAGAGGCTTTAAGGTATATGCTACAAATAACTTGAAATGATTTCTGATCTAAAAGTCTAAGTAGAATAAGACCTTATCCAATATAATAAGGCTTATCCAGCCCCTCTGATGAAAATGATTCATGGAAATATTTATATGCTATCTAATATACTAATTGTAACTTCTCTTAAAATATCTCAATGAAAATACATAGTTATATTCTGTAATAAAATAAATAAACAGTAATCTTTTTACCATCTTTCAAACATTGAAAAGTGACAAATTTGTATTTGCTAAGGTCTATATTAAAAAGCAGTGGAATTTTCTTTGTTTTCCTGAGGTAATATCGAAGGCAAGCTGCACTGAGAAAAAATAGTCAACTTTTAGGTATCCAAAAGTGAAAAAAAAATTATAGCAAACACTAATTTTACACAAGAATGAGCAGAATGATAATAAATCAGAAGTGATCTCTGTCAAATTAGCAACAGGATAAGGAGTGTTTAATTCATTTTGTGGGCAATATGATCTATGAAGAGAGCTATGAAGTGGGCTTTGAACAATAACTGATGTTTAAAGGGGAATCCCAAATAGCTTCCAGTTCAAATGCAGACAGATTCATCATGTCTGCCAAAGAGCGAGGCTATCAACAGACTAGTGGCAAGTCAGGACGTATTCACAAGTCTTACAAGCTTCTCTCCACAGTTGTGCAAACCAGATTTGAATGCTTATTTTTAAGTAGCGTATGCACTTGCAGAAAATAAAAGCAAAAATTAATATTAATATTTGATCTTTTGTATTAAAGTTTGCATATTCTAACTTCTCCTATAATCATGAGCATTTTCTTAGTTCTATTCAACTTATCATTTTAATAGCATGATATTACTTAAAAAACAGTTCTGAATTTTCCAGCCATGCAATGAGGATTGGAGCATAACTTCTACCAACTCGTAATATAGGAGGGTCTTTTGTTTGTTTATTTCAAAGACTGTCAATCATCATATAAAACAGATTATCACCTACATTTGCCTACCTGTGCACTTATCAAATCTTTAAGAAAAGGAAATATTTAAGACTAAAAACACAACTTCTGACCCCATTTAAGCAGTTAGGTCTTTGATAATCCATTCTCCAGGTATCATTTTTGTCTAGCAGACAACTTGCTGTTGCCTCACCAACTTTAAAATTCCAAGAGCACTTTGAGTTCCGTTACAATAAACTGAAAAAGGCCTATGCCCTGAGCACCAAGGAGCTATGCAAGATGTCTACCAACTGACTGGTTATACCCGAATTAGTCAACTGAGATTTAATATAGATCTTCTCATTAGATAGCCTAGAACTAAAGATGGGGTACGTGTAGCAACTTTCCAAACTAATCTTTGCTGACACCCCCACCCTTTTACACTCCCTCACCGGGTGTGGCCTGGTATTTCGTGAATTCTTGATGACAAAGATCATGCTTCTACTACAGCAGGTCCTGCCTTGCTGTCATCTGGCAGATGTATCCTTACTGGTTTCGGAATTTTATAGCTTTTCCTTTCTTCTTCCTTCCCGTCCCTTAGCTTTAAACTCATTTCACTTGCTGTCTCATAAGGCCTCTGCTTCAGACTAACCAACATCTTTTCTCCAGCAGACAAGTTAGTCTTTCTTTTCCTGCACCTGGAACTTCTGCTCTATCAGTTCATGTTCTTCTGTTCCTCAGAAATCACCTCCTTGATTAATGCCGCCTTTTCTGATCACATCTGTTATTACCATTGAGCTCTGATCACACCTTTGGGTTCCATTCTTCAATACTTACAGTGGCAGTTGTCAAACTCTAATGAGCACCAATAACAATGGAGCTTGTTAAAATGCAGATTTCCAGGCAGCACTCCTAGAAATTCCAATTCATTAAGTCTAGTGTGGAGTTGAGGAAGCTAAATATTTAACAAACATCATCTTACTAGATCACTGGTTTATAATAAAAGGATGTAACTTAGACACAGCCAGATGGAAGAGATGCGCACAGGGAAAGGGCGCCCAGCTACCCTGTGCCCTCTAAGCACTGCTCTTCCGCATCCTCACTTGTCACTCAGTGGTGGGAGCTCTCCGAACCCGTCCTGGAGTATTACAGAGGCTTCCTTATATAGGAATGACTGCTTAAATCGCTGGCCATTGGTGACTTAACACACTTCCAGCCCAGCTCCTTTCCCCAGAGGTCAGGGGATGGTTCCAACTTTCTAACCAGAAGGCTGGCTCCACAGGCAACCAACCCTATCCTTAGGTGCTCTCCAGTAGTTCATATTATTAACATAACAAAAGACACTTTATTACTCTCAATACTTAAGAAATTCCATGTATTTTGGGAGTTGTGAACCAGGAACTGTGGATGAAATATATTTTGGTCATCTGAATGATGAAATATATATTACTTATAAATCACAATATCACAACCCTTCACAAAAACTAAAGCAAAATAGATCACAGACGTAGGTACAAAATGCAAAACTATAAAACTCCTAGAAGACAACAGAAGAAAAAAACCTAGATGATCCTGGGTTTGGGGATTGCTTTTTAGATACAACACCAAAGGCATGGTTAATGAAAGAAATAATTGATAATCTGGACTTCATTAAAATTAAAAGCTTCTGATCTGTGAAAGAAAATATCAAGAGAATGAGAAGATAAGCCAGACTGTGAGAAAATTTATTTATGAAATTCACATCTGATAAAGCATCATTATCAAAAATATACGAAGAACTCTTAAAACTCAACAATAAGAAAACAAACCATCCAATTAAAAAGTGGGCCAAAGAACTTAACACTTAACCAAGTAAGATATACAGATGGCAAATAAGCATATGAAAAGATGCTCTACTTCTTCTGTCCTTAGGGAAATGTAAATTAAAACAAAGGTAAAATACGATTGCACACCTATTAGAATGGCCAAAATGCAGAAGACTGACAACACCAAATACAGGTGAGAATATAGAGCACAAGAACTCTAACTGATTGCTGGTGGGGATCAAAATGGTGCAGCTACTTTGGAAGACAGTTTGGCATACTACTTCTATATGATCCAGCAATCAAACTCCTTGGCATTAACTCAAAAGAGGTGCAAACTATGTCCACACTAAAACCTGCACATGAGTGTTTATGGGAGTTTTATTAATAATTATTCAGAACTTCCAAAATTTGAAAGCAATCAAGATGTCCTTTGGTAGGTGAATAACTGTGGTCCATCCAGACAATGGAAATTATTCAGCACTAAAAAAAAAATGAGCTGTGAAGCCATGAAAAGACATGTGGAACCTTAAATGCATACTATTAAGTGAAAGAAGCCCATCTGTATGATTCCAGCTATACGACATTCTGGAAAAAGCAAAACTATTGAGAAAGTAAAAAGATTAGTAGTTGCCATGGATGGAGGCAGGGGCACTGAGAATTTTCAGGGCAGTGAGAATATGCTGTATGATACCATAATGATGAATAGATGTCATTACATACTTGTCCGAACCCACAGAATGTACACCAAGAGGAAACCGTAAGGTTAACTGGAAGGTAAATCATTGACCTTGGGTGATTATGATGTGTCAACATAGATTCACCAATTGTAGGGGACACTGATGATGGGGGAGGCTATGCATGTGTGGGGTAGGGGGTATAAAGAAAATCTCTGTATCTTCCCCTAAATTTTGCTGAGGCTAAAACTGTTTCTGAAAAAATAGTCTTAACAAAAAAATGCATGCAAAGCAAAAGAGAAGAAAACCTGATTTTAAGGACCTAGAAAATAAAGGTAACTGGTGAGAAACAACTATTTGTGGGATGGGAAAAATGTTTAATAAATATAAGAAAGCTTTGAACATTTCAAGAATTCATTTCAGTGAGAATTCTAATGGGAGAATGTGAAAGCATCTGGAGATACAGCCATATTTTACAGTAAAGGTAATCTAAAAATCATCACTAAATGCGTGAATAAAAGGACTCAGACTCCAGAAAAACAATGTAGCTTATTTTAGAAAACAGTAAGTATGGCTTCACATCCGGGTTGTGAAATCTGGAATTAGAAAAATCCAATAACAAATCAAACTACTTTAAGTGGCTGAATCAAGAAAGCCTAAAGCGTACTAGCTGGGAGTAAGGCAACCTGGATTCCAGCCACTGCTGTGACTTTAGTTTAAGTAAGTTGTTTACCTTTCTGGGCCCCAGTGTTCTCATTTATAATAGAAGAATGACATGGATAAGATCAGTGTTTCTCAAACTGGTATTCTTTGGAATATTAACAGGTGTATCTCTATGCAAGTATGTCTGTTAAGTAAGTAAAGTAAATTCAGAATATGTTAGATCATTTCTAAAGTCTCCTGTCCTAACATGGGTCTAATTCTGATTCAAATATATAACTACCTTAATTCATTTAAATCTACTGTATCAACAGATATCCTGTCTACTTTCGATTCTCTCATAGAGAGGAGTATTGCATTATGTAAAACGGGTGACAATCCTTTTGAGAAAATGTCATACCTTGACAACAGCCATTGAAAGCTGAAAGTAAAATGTCCACTAGCAAGAGAGTGTATAAACAGTGTTTGAGACAGGGCTGGGTAATTAAAATAATAAATGTAAACATCCTTCATTCTGTTCCTTTCTGTCCTTCCAAATTATCTTTTCCTTCAAATTCTTAAATGAGTTGCTAAAAAGAGAATTACTCAAATTATAAGTCCGCATTCAATTTTTTAAAAAAATTCATTTTTAGATAAAATAGAGAAAGGACTGACAATACACTATCATCTTTCTCTCCTTATGTTGACATAGTATCCCACTTGGAGCCATTATTACATATAAGACAAGTGTGAATTTTGAACAGCTGAGTTCTATGTCATTTAGTGGCAAATATGGTCAGCCTTCTATAGCCAGATAAAGAAAAATCAGAGTGTAGAGCATTTGTGACTCAGCAAAGTGGGTCTTTCCCTATCTTTCTTTTTCTAAGCTCATCATGGCCACAATTGGTTGCCTAAATGAATAGTTACAGAGGAAGCCAAAGTAATCAGGTAGCAGACAAAAAAGCAAGAAGCAATAAAGAAAAGTTTTGTGGAAAGAGAAGCCCAGTAGCACAGGAAAAGTGTCAGGCAGAAAAGTCGTTGTGGATCACCATGGAAATGTCCCTGGAATGCACTGATAATCTGCAATTTGGATAATTCTCCTATGTATATTTGAAATCCAACTGACTCTATCTGACGTGTGGATTAGCAGCATACTAATTATAGGTTTATCCTACAGTAACCATTCATTATCAAAAGGCTCTTAAGTCTTGCTAAGTTTTCTCTCTCATGACAGGATTCTAGATAGATTTTAAAAAATCAAAGCACTTCTAAAAAATTATATCATTGTGGATAAATTCGAGTAAATACATGTATAAACAACACAGAGGTTCAAGCTATAGATGTGTGTATCTTCATATATCAGCTTTCAGTTACTCAAGAACAGGACTCAGACTATTGCCCAGAGAAAGTACACTGTGTTAAAAGCCAGAGGTGTTAGTGAAGAACTCAAAGTTACAGATAAATCTTTGCATATTGAATACCTTATCTACAATAACTTTCAATCTCAAATTTCACACTATTAATAAAATGGTATAGAAGGGATTTAGTGCTGTCTATTCTAACTTCTTTGAAAAACCTAAAGGAACAACACATTAATTATTAAAAAGCAAAACCCAAGTTTCTTGCAGGGCTGTTGTTCTTTTTTTGTTGTTTTGTTTTTAATTATGAACACATTATCAAAGGTAGATTCTCCAAGTAACATACATTTAGAATTCTGAGAAGAGTCTTATTTGAATCATGGTAGAAGTACATTCCTAAATAATACTGTCGAGTTCTGGGCACTGTTTTGCTAATATGATTGCTAATTCTTTCTTCCACTTCTGTTCCTCCAATATCCTATTCTCTATTGTATCCATCAGGATGGTTGTTTTTCCAAGTCAATAAATCACATATAAGAAACTGACAAGATTTACAGAAGTGGTAGAGCTTTTATCAGCTCCTCTCTGATGGAATGTGATAAAAAGTAAATATAAATCAGCTGAAGTATGAGTTCACAAACAAAGAAAAACATTTCTAAGTGTCCCCTTGACTACCTTAACAACAAACACCTTCAAAACGGTTAATTACAAAACAGCATAAGAGGATAATCTAAGGCGTGTTAACTATTTTCAACAGCAACAAAAGTTTAAGATAAGAAAATACATCTCAATGTTTGATTAAAAGAAATGGATAAAAAACTTTTGCTTTTTACAGAGCTATTGGCAATACAATAATACCAACCATGTACTAACTATAGAGAGTTTCACAGCAAATCAGGGATTACGTTAGAAAATTTATACACATTAATGCTACCCAGACAATAAACTTACAAAGTTGATAACTGCAGGAGAAGATACCAAGGCTCACAGAGTTTAGGACCCAAGGCCCCAAAGCATTAAGGGGACCAGGGCCATCCATACAAGCGGCAAGGTAAGTGTTAATGGCCAACCCAAATCCAGCTTTGTTTAGGTGTGCCCACAAGCCTTCCTACTGCTGAGGAAACTATGTGAATCTACCACTACAGGGCTGATTTAGATAGAATTTTGCTAAGGCTATTTATCTTTTGGAAAATAAAATGTTATCAATAGGTTCTTTCATGGAAAAAAACCCAAGATACACCATTAAGTAAAAAGTCACTACTGGTGTGATCCTATTTAAACAGAAATCTGTGCAAGATTTCACGAAGTCAAAAACATGTATGTGCTTACAAAGGGTTCTGAAAAGACTCATACCAGTCTCTTTTCAGTGACTTCCTCCAGGAGAGAGAGTAAAATGGGGGGCGGGGGAGGTAAATAAAGGGAAATATCACTTCTTACTCTGCATATCTGTGTTGTTTTACGAGGAGGCACTACTCCTATAATTTGTAAAACAGAACATAGCTCACACCTTTACTCCTTCAATGCATCGACCTACTTTGCTAATTTGGTTCATGATATGCCTTATGCTTTATACCAGAGGTTCCTACACCAGTACAAGCCAGTGGCCTGTTAGGAACCAGGTCGCATAGCAACAGGCAAGCAAGCGAAGCTTTACCTGTATGTGCAGCCGCTCTCCAGCATTAACATCCCTGCTTCAGCTGCACCTCAGATCATCAGGCATTAGATTGTCATAGGAGCACCAGTGTCTGGTGCCAAAAAGGCTGGGGACCACTACTTTATACTATTCTGCTCTGGGATGTGCTCTGGTAGTGTTGTTTCCAAATACACTGTAAGCATATTGAGGGCAGGACTTCGGTCTATTGGTATAAGTGTTCTACAACTGAGAGAAATCAAATTATTGGCATTTATTCATTTCCTGAAAACTCATTATGAGCTAGGCACCATGCCAGGAGTGACAAAAATGAACAAGATCTCTTCCTTACTGAATCCATATTATGCTCTGGGGGTACAGACATGGCAGAGGGCAACTGGAATACAGACATGTATTGCCCAGCAAGTTCAGTCAGTAGAGCATGAGGCTCTTACAGACACATACTAAACAATTATATCAATGTAACTCCTATGTAGAAGGAGCACTAAAGCAAAAACACTCTGGAAAAGTGAGGTCAAAGCTGAAGCTAAATGGAGTTGGATAAAAAGATGGTGAACAAATAACTTCGGATATAGAGGTAGGTAAGAGGCAGGAGCATGGCAAACCAGAGGACCTGAAAGTAGAGCAGGCTGGCTGGAACCCCGAGCACTGGCAGGGGGTAGAGGCTGACAGGAGGGAAGCTTAGCAGGGGCCAGACCACACAGGGTTGGTAAGCCATGGCGGGAGTCAAGGAGAGCTACCAAAGAGTTTTAACTGGTGGAGCGACAGGATCAGACTTGCCTTTTTAGAAAAATGGCTCCAGTTACAGTGTGGAGAATGGATTAGAGAAGAGCAAAGCCAAAAGCTTAAGGAGCACTTCAGGCAGGAGATAATGGTGTCCTGAAGGAAGGTAGTGGTGGGGGAGATGGGCAGAACTGGACAGATCTGACAGTCTACTCTGTGGCTGACTGGAAGTGGGAGGTGAGGGAAAGAAAGGAGGACTTAAAGAAGTGTCTAGATTTTTGGCTAGAGTGCTGCCTGAGAGAAAACACAGAAAGAGCATGTTTGGGGAGGATGAAGGCAGTTGAATGAGTTTAAGATAGCCAACAGGTCATGCTGGTAAAAATCCCAAGCTCTAAACTGAGACTGAGATAGAAGATGCACATTTGAGAGTGAATGACATCAAGATACTAACTGAAGCTACAGATAGATGTGATCAATTTAGTGGGGAAATAATTAGTGAGGAAAAGAGGTCTTAGAGAGATTCCTGAGGAACTCCAACATGTTAAAGGACACAAAAGAGACGAAAGGGATGTCCAGAGAGGTACAGTGAAAATCTGAAACCATTAGAATGAGAGAAACAAAGTAGAGATGATATTTCAAGAAAGAGTGGTCAATAGCATACTTCTTAAACACATGTGGATTGAGTCAAGCTACCCTTAAGTAAATAAAAATGTCAGTAACTCAGGGTCCAGTTCCTTTCCATGGGTATGAAAATATGTACAACAGCATTCTCTGCTCCCCATAAAATTAGTTCATCCTGATTTTATTTCTAACATTTTCTCACTGAGACCTAAGCCTCACACCCAATTCTGTCACCCACAAAAGCTAATCACCACGTTCTGCTAATTTTGCTTTTGTAGTATTTATCTTTTCTTGTCTTCCCATTGCTGCCACCCTAATCCAGGCTCTAAGTACCACATGGCTGCACGAGCAGAGCCGGCTAGTCCCCCAGACCACTGTCTTTCACACCTCCTCTCCACGGCAATCCACACAGTCTATCCATATTCATTATCCTGAAATATTAACTTTAACTGCCGTATTTTACTGCTGAAAATTCCCCAGTGACTCCTGATTATAATCATTTGTTCAAAAATTTCATTCTTTTAGCAAGTATTTACGTAGGGTAGTACTTTGCAAGCTATTTATGCCACAGTCCAGTTTTTTTTTCTTTTCTTTTAAGATCAGTGTTTTTGTAAAATACAGTAACAAACATTGTGGTAAGGTTAAATTGCTAAAATAAAGTTTCTAAATTCTTACTCTCAGCTTCGACATTTATCTTACAGTGGACTGGTAACAATGGTTCCTGGTTCAGCAACAGTCTATGGACCACGTGCCAAACAACTCTGATGTTGATGAGACATGGATTAAAAGTCATCAGAGCTGTGCTTCCAAGGCCTCAGAACAGTGGTTCTCAATGCAGGGTGATTTTGTGATCCAGAAGAGACAATGTTTTCATTGGTGTGTTTGGGGGTACCAGTCAGGGAACTGCTGGAATGGAGTGGAGAGAGGCCAGAGATGCTGCTAAACATCCTGTAATGCACAAGACAGCCCTGCCCCAAACCCCAACAAAGAATTAGCCAACCTAAAAAATCAAAAATGCCAAGGCTGAGAAACTGCCTTATGAGTGCAATGCAAATGAATAATTATAATACTTAAGAACCTAGCTAAATTCTAAGTACATACAAGGTACACGGGAAGGGAAGAGAAGCACCTGAGTCTGAAGGATTAAACAGGTACAATCCTTACCAAAAAAAGTCCTCATCTCTTGATTCATAGGTTTCTTCAACCCAACCCCAACCTAACTTTTAAATCTAAATTCCTACTTCTCCCCAACAACAGCTTTGCTAGACTGATGTAAGTTGTGAATTCTAGTCCTTGCTTAGCCTTTCACTCTTCCCAGGATATGGACAACCATCACTTCTCCCCCTATCCAAAACCAAGCTCTACTTCCTCTATGAAGTCTTCTGTGATTCTCTCTCAAAATTTCTACAGGACCTACCACCTATATCATTTATTTGACATTTTATCATACACTGGCTTTTGATATCACTCGTTTGGTTATGCTGTTTAACTTCTAAATAATTATTTGATTTTAACATTGATGTTCCATCTCTAAGTTGACAGTTCACTTAAAACAGAGCTCTGACACACCATAGCAACCACTTCCTTCCTGGATTATGCTACAATAGGTGCCAAAAAACATAGGAAGAAAATAGACTAGAGTTATTAGACCTTACAGTCCTACCACCAACTCTTCATGTCTCTTGAGCTCATGACTTTTTGAATACATCAGGTTACTAAAGCAATAGCTTATTTATTAAACTTTAGTGTCTTAGAGAGTTCACTCGCTCTCATAAACTGGGCAGTTACATTTCTTTCTCCAGGCCAAGATTAGTTCACTGATTTTTGACACATTCAAGTTCCAGAAAATCTGCTAGAAAGAAAAAAATTAAGAAATCTCAATTGAGAGTTTCTCTACTCAAATTTTGAAACCTGAACAGATAAAGGGATCTTTATGCTTTCAACCAATACATTCACTATCTCAATAAAAATGTCTCTAACCTTAAAAACAAGGGAAACAGAAGCGGGTGGAAGAGGAAAAAGAAGAAGGAGCTTTAACTATTTAGCAGAGGAAAGTTTGAACAGTTGTCTAATATCTAAATACAAAGATCAGATTTCGACTATTTATACATATAAATATGTAGAATTCTAGCAAATTAAAATTACTAAAGTCTTACATAATTTCTAAATGCTAAGGTTGTCATTTATAAATGCATATAGGAAATGGTAAGGAGTGAGGAGGACCTAGAGGCCTTCTCTCTTCCTTTTTATCCCCCAAACCTATTATGTCTTAAGTTCTCAGAACCTTTATATATAAAAAACTTTGTAAATTTCTTTGAGAATTAATTAGGGAAGAAAGGCAAAAATGGAATTTATTTACTCCTCATAGGACAATCTTTGACACAAAATTCAAAGCTTTACTTGAATTCTTTCTTAGCTTCTACTTACTACTTGATTCTTAGCTTCATCTCTCAATATCTGGAGAGGCAGTTTAGAACACAGATTCTGGAACCAGCCATTCTGATCTCCAATCCAGGCTCTGCCACTTACTAGTACAAACTTAGTAAGTCATTTCCTTCTCCTCCTTCAGGGTTCCTGAGCAAAGAGAACCAAGTCCTAGTCTCTGTTCTGCCTGTGACTTGCTGAGTGACCTGGACAATAGAGAAGGAGCCAGGGGATTATACAAGATCAGTGGTTTTCAAATGAAGGAGATCTTACCCCTAGAGCATATCTGGCAAAGCCCAGAGGTACTTTTGGTTTTCAACACAAGGGGTAGGGGGAGGGGAAGTGCTACTGGTATCTAGTGTTTAGGGGCCAGGGATATTGCAAAACATCCTACAATGGATAGGACAGCCAGCACCCCGCGCCAAATAATTATCCAGCCCAAAATGTCAATGGTGTCACAGTTGAAAAGCTCTTGGCTCTAGCTCCCTCAAAGACTGCTTCAGAGGTCCCCAAGGAGTGGGGCTGAGAAGGCCTATTTTAATGGTTTTATATGACGGGTTTTCATGAGAGAAGAACAATATAAGGGTTAAGGGCATGGACTGAGGCCAGACTGCCTGGGTTCAAATCTGATTCTGCCACTTACTAGCTATATGGAGACAATACAGTATCTACACCATAAGGTTGTGAAGATTACATAAATATATGTAAACCAGTCAGAACAGTGCCTGTCACTATAAAAGCATTAGCCACCACCATCATTATGACCCATCTAAATATGAAAGTAAAGCAGGAAAAAACATCAATCATTGCACTTTAGAAATCATGAGTTAGATTCCGCAATGGAAAGGTTCTGAAGACTGAAAACAAAGTCAAGCAGGGCAGTTCTACTCTCCCTCAAGTCACCTTTCTCACACTTTTCTCTCTAATGTTCCCACAAAGGCTTATGGTCTGGATGCAAATGTTCTCACAGTTTGGAGAGAATACAAACTACTTACACCTACTATTATAATGCAAAAAAAATATGGGAGGAGATAGTTTGTTGCATACCAAAAAATTGTTCTTATCTTTCCAGTAGAAAAGGACAGGACTTCAGTCTACCCCCATAAGGGAATGCTGCCAATGCCCTGAGAATCCAGGCCCTCACCCCCGTGTTTTCCACAGAAACTTCACGAAGGGCGTGGAACATACCTGTTGCCCTGCTCCCTTGCTGTACCGACAGTGTAGCTACCACATGAGAGAAACAGCCCATGATATTATCTTTTTTTAAATTACACAAGTAGAAATATAATATCACAGCAAAATATTCAGACATAGAGGTACGCAGAGTAAAAAAACAAAAATCTTATATTCCCCATCCTAACGTCCCTTTCACAGTTGTAAACAATATTTTTAAATTTAATGTGTGTCTGTAGAGACTTGCAGTTTTATATACATATCTATTAAAACATGTTTGCATTTTAGAACTATATCACTTTAAATTTGATCTACTGTATTCTATAATGAAGATGGGATGATATAGCATTTATTTAATCAGTTCCTTACTGGTGGACATTTAGGTTCAAACTTAAACTTCAACTTTATAATGACCCAATTATTGATCTGTAGGTAACTCAACTGTAGGTGTCCATTAAACTAATTCACTGGTGACTCTATAGACAGCTATGCACCTACAAAAGATTTTTTTCTACAAGTCAATTTTAAATAAAAAAAATGACAGCTGAATTTGCAAATAGTTTTGACTCTGAGATATAAGCACAGTCACCTTATTTCTATACAAATATAAATAAATTTAACGTAAAAAAATTTAAACCAATGGGAAAATTAATTTGAAGTTAAAAATTTCAATTTACAGAAAGGCACAGATAGTATGTTTTTTACAGTGTGTGCTTGATCTCTAAATTCTGCTCTAGAGATTTTGGAAATCACATGGTCAAAAGCCACTGGCTTCTTCTAATTTGAAAAAACAAAATCACTTTATAAATTTCTCAACCCAAAGTTGGAATTAGTAAATTATTAAATTATGACATTCCTCATGTCCAAGTATCATCTATAAGTACTTTGTGGAAAACCAGAAGGGGGAAATTTTGCATCTCTAACCAGTGAGCAATTGCTTTCTTTTCCTTTCCTAATAAATTACAGGCAGACTTGAACAGATGTCAGATTGGCATTCAAAACCTAAAATATAGCTGAAAAGCAAGTTATGACTAATACAAGGGAAAAAGATGAATGTCAGAAAGCTTCATTTTTTTCTTCTTTTTTTCAAATTTCAGATAAGCTCTTTAGCCTTAGGGTTCCTTTTACGGAGCCCTGGAGTTCGCTAGATGTCTTAACCCCCATTTAAATTGCAATCTCTCCTCATGAGTGGGGGTGTGAAAATGCATTTTAAGAGTGTCAGTGTTTATGTTAATCTTCGCAAGAACTCCCCCTCTCCCAAACATGGCATGCACAAAACCTTAGCGCCCTTTCTTCCACTGTATTTTATTTGCACTGTTTTTAGCATCTGAAAGATATCTGCATGTGATTGAAAGGCTCCTTATCTCCTGGCAGCTCTACTTCATAAACTGCAGTCTCACTTATGATAGCAGAAAAGAGTTGCTTTCCTCCTGAATTTCAAAAGAAACCTTAAAAATACAGATTGAAAAATGGGCTTAGAGAGGAAACCACAGAGGAAAGGAGACCAAAAAGAACACTGTCATTTTCAAAGAATGGGGACACAAGACCACAACAAGTGGCTTTTCTCCCCACTAGGTGGCCTGGATAGCTAAAAGGTAGAGGTCCATCAAAGGACAGTCAGAGGCTTGAGGACTTAAGTTTCTACACCCTTTTCCTTCTTAGCTCTAAAATGGATAACCTCTGTCCCCTTTCCTGGGAGACACGTGAACCTAGTCTTAAGGTCACAGTAAGGGGCACCAATTTTTTTTAACAATTATTCCACTGTTCCTTCATAAGTATTTGTGGGCTTTTTTGCTCTGACATTTACAGTTTAGAGGTAATTGCCAGGGATGTTGAAAACTGAAGTTTCTTTGCAGAAATTCTATCTTTGCCAAAAGAAGAGTTACAATGAGAAGGGAGGTGATCAACTCTTTATCCTGAGCACACTCCACAAAACTGCATGTAAGTACACCTGAGTATGCCGAAAACAGCAATCAGCTGTTGAACTTATTCACCTGTACTTTCAAATACTGGTTTTTGATGTCTACATTTCTATCTGGAACTCAAAAGGTGCTACCATTATCCCATAAAGTAAAGATTTTAGGTCATTCCTAACTAAACATCTATCATTATAGGGGTCGGAGGACATTCTAACTTAAGAGCTATTTGTATCCACTAAGTGCAAGGTCCAGGTCTAGTTTTCTTTGCTAATACTTTCATATACTTCCAAGGAAGAGCGGCCCCATGTGGGCTTGGGTGAGTCCAATGCTAAAGAAAAGTTATACTAATAAAACAATAACAGTCTAAATTGATATTCTCCCTAAGTAATCCCTTTTCCTATTTCTACACATGGCCTTTAATGCCCTCTCTTTAGAGCTGTATGTGACTTCTCCTTTAAGGCTTTCCTTGATTTTGATTCTATAAAAATATTACAATAAGAACAGGAAGATATATACTACATATTTGAAGGTACTTCAAGAGGGAAACTAACAAATTGGAAACTGACAGACAGGACCCTTATTTTATGTGTATCACCTCATCTGATTCCTAATTTTACTGCATAATGGCGTGCCTCTGGTTAGTCCTTCAGTCTTTCTACATCTCATGAACAACATTCTGAACATATCTAAATTATATTTTCAATTTTGAAAAGCAACGTGAAGTTTTACAACCAAAAGAACTATATTATCTAGAAGCATAATTATCAGTCTCATAAACATGAAATAAGAGGAGTCTAAATTTATCATTTTGTGAACCTGAGACTTTGATGTATAGGCAAAAAGATACATTTAGTTAAAATTCCTGTTTACAGAGTAGACATAACCCTACACTTCATGGTAAAGATAATGATTAGGTTTCAAGGCAAAAGCAAAAAAGTTCTCTGCTTAAAAAAAAAAACAAAACAGCCCCATAATTACTCTTTTCTAATCACTATTTTTTTTTCATTTGAATTGATTTAACCAACCCAGTGTTCAACTGGATCTCAAAATCATACATCTTTATCTATTTAGTTAACAAAGAGTGAGGAAAATAATCAGCTAATTTTGTTTCCATCACGCAGGCTAAAAGAACACAGGGTATATTAAAAAAAGGACTTGTGTAGTGTTATTTTATGTTCTACCCATATGTAGCAATTTGTACTTTTATATACCTTTACTAAAGTCTAATGAGAACTTTATAACCACACTGTACTTGGAGTGCAATAAGTTTATTATACTATGTAATTGCCTCAAATTTCAAAGAAAAAAAGAAGCCTTTATTGAAAAATAGGGAATGACACCTGTGTAGCAAGAGAATTATTTCTGTCATTTTACCACAAAAAAATAGCTTTAGGACACTGAGAATCTTCTTTCAGAAAAAAGAAATTGTGTTTCAATTAAGCTTAAAAGCCAAGGTAGCTTTACACTTACTCTCTTTTAAATCAAACTGATAACATGTTTCTTGATGGCAAAGGCCATAACAAAATAAAAAATATAACTTTTTTTTTTTTTTAAAGAAGAGAACTCTTTTTTGGTTTAGTTAAATTAGTGTAAAATATTAGAAAAATAAATCCATAAAAAAGGTTCTGGAGAGTAGCACTCATAAACAAAATTCACATCTATGGTCCTTAGTCAAAAAGCATGTTAATAGCAACAAAAGCATACTATTATGATTCAACCAATTTCAATATGGATCACAAACAGATTAATTTTGCTCAGAAATTCCAAATCTGTTTTGGTTTAATTTCAAACTTTTCAATGGCTGGCAGAATCATAAATCGACTATTATGAGTTTTACTCCTTTATACATTACCTACCCAACACCAGACAGAGGCCCTAATGAGCAGGGTTTAGATAATGTACAAACACAAAACTAGTGTCTGAATAACTGAATCTTTGATAGCTTCTAAACTGTGAGAAAATATTTATAATGTGATTACAGATATGGCTTTACAGAAGCAGTTATTTTTGTACTTGTTGGCTAGATAGAATAATGTTCAAAGAAACATAACCATTAGACTCTTTCTGCACCAAGGCTCACTCTTGAAAACCAGAAAAAAATATTTGACAAGAATAATAACATTTAGAATCGTCCTTTTATCTCTGCTTATAGTTAAAATGCACATAAACAATATGCTCACATCCTGATCAGAAAGCTTTATAGATTTATTGTGTCTGAAAATACACATTACCAAGATAGTGAACTATCACATTTTTTACTATTTTCCAAATTAAAATTCTGTTTTTTATGGGCTTGGCCTTTGTATCTTTTAGATAAAAAAGTATGTTATTGCCATTTCAATGTGTATAAAACTAAGGTGATGAGGGTCTCTGTCATTTTCTCTTAATCCAATTCCAAACTCGACCTTTATCCAGTGAACAGGTGTGTGCTGTGTCTGTAATTTATCAGAGTGAGCGACCCAGCAGAAAAGCTACCAACAATAGGAGGCTAATAGAACCAGGCACTTAGTGCCTAGAAAGCAGTTCTCATCCCCACCATTATGAATATACTTTTATCTCCCAGTAGCAATTTAAAGATAAAGAATGATGGGGGTGAGGGCAGTAATATATTCATATTCCTTCAGTTTTTTTGGATTCTGTTTTTATCCTAATAGTATGCCAGCAGCTATAATGTTATAAATTCCTTTCTCAGATATTCTGTTACTCACATTCCAATCCAACCTGTGATATGGATATGAAAACAGTCATGACAGCATTTCCACTAGGGCAAATAACACCACTTCACACAAGGTAAATTAAATAAACCTTCAAGAAAAAAGTGATAAATGAATAGCACATTTCTTTGTATGCAATATGAAAACTCCTACATACCCCCTACATTTGTCTTATTAGATCATACTTATCTAATTTAAAAATGTGCCAAGTATCCACTTATGAGGTATGAAGAGGTACTAATTGGTAATGTGACAGCACACTAAAAAGAAGCAGCAGCTAAAATTAGAACAATGCACAGCTAATATTAGAACAATGTCCATAGTCTAATAAGTAATAATTATTTAGCAGGGTAAATCTTACCTATAGTGGATCTTTAGAGACAGATGAAATTTCTAAATAGTCCATATAGAAAAACATTCACAAATAGCTAAATAAAAAAAGTTTCTAAATGTCTTATAGAAAAAAACATACTTGAATACATTTGAGCAAAACCACAAATATTTCCATGATTTCCCCATGAAATTAAAATGTAATTTAAAAAAATCTAACACTTCAAAGATTTTTCTAGAAAATGTTTTTTACAAAGTTAAAACAGAAAAATACTTTGGCAGGTCTGAAGAATAATTTCAAAACAATACTGAAAAGAGACTAAATCACACTCACTTTTTAAAAAACACAAGATTTTATCAAATTTTCCTTTTTAAACTCACCCATCTGCTCCACAATCTCAGGAGGAAACACTCGGGAAGCAAATGCTCGTCGAAAAATATCTGAAAATTCCTTGTCCAGACCTCCTATCCCCATTTTTTCAAAATTCCAGTCAGGATTGATGATAGACTGGCGATTTTCCTTGGTTTTAGCTTTGCCTATGTCAAACAAAGATAATCAAATGTGAGGAAAGAATATCAGTGTCAAAAGACAAAACTCCCTGAGCATCCTCAATGAAGAAAGAGAAGCTACCTTTATACAAAGATGAACAGCATGGTCTTTGCTGATGTTCTAATAAGAAGGATGAGTTTTTCTATGTTACCTATTTTGTCTGGTCCCCATTTAGGGTCAGTAAAACTCTTTTAAAATGACTAAACTCATGTCATAGCCCATTTGTAATCAATCCATGGAGCCTGGTTGTCTTAACCTCTAATTCCAACTGAGTTAGCTAATTTGGTTGATTAGAAGAAACATCATGTGCATATCTGAAGACAACACTAGCTGGCAGAAATGCAAATGAAATCTAGCAGTCCCTCAAGGCTCCTAAAACAAGTGTATTCAAACATACATATATTTATCTAGATTAAATTTGTAATTGAGCATATAAACCCTAAGCTTAAGAAGATGTACTAAATGAATTTTATCTCTTATTTGCTTTTTCTTTACTTGCACACAGAAGTGTAAAATCATCCTAAAATCTTTAATAATTTCAAAATTTGCATTTTCAAATCCTTTCATGAAGATAAAAATTATTTAATTTAAATGTCACAGTGCCACCTAAAGTAACTTAAGAGAACCACATTTTCTCAAATACAAAGAATAAAAGTATCTTACTACATTCAACTATAAACCAAAAAAGCAATATTATAGTTTTTTTTTTTTAATTAAGGAAGAAAAGGTCACATTAGAAAAAGTGTATCCTAGATGGTAGTTTGATGGTTAGTTTTCTGGACTTAACCACTTCCTTTATAAAAGCTATGGAAAATATGTTCCTTACGCTCTACTGCCCTCTTGTGTCCAAACTTACTGCATGCTAAATCATTACACAATTTTATTTTCTAATGGGAAAAACCTATCAATCACACCTTTTCATGAATTACTTCGAAACACCCACATAGCATGAAAGTCACAAAACTCCCTTGTGATAAGATATCTTAAAAAAAGGTGTACAAAACATAAAATATGAAGTAATCACTGTAGAAATACACTGGATCAATAATGAGAGATTTTGATATGTCTTACGTCCACAAAATAACTTAGTAATTAAAAATTATGCTGTAAAGTTGTGTTCAGTAAGATGCCTGAAATATAGTAAGCAGAAAGAAAGAATTACAAAATGGTATGGAAATTGACTCAAATTTTTAAATTTTGGAGTTGTGAACTGTTTTGGGGTAGCTATCCCTATTTTATAAAATACTTCATAATTAAAAAAATAAAAAGGAACAATAATCTATGAATGAAGAAAAAAGGTCACACATTCAAAGTCAAATAACGTGGATATGATAGTGTATACTTTCTACTGGAGCAGACAATCAACTTAGTTAAAGCAATCAAAAATAAGAATTACTATACAGTTACTGGCATCATTATTCTGGTGAGTTAATATTCTTAAAGAACAATTTGCATTATTTTAATATAACAAAAATAGGGCTAATGTAAAAGAGTAGGAATGAACTACGAATCTGTTGGAAAGGCTTTCTCCACCTGCACATTCATTATTCAGCTCAATCACTAATAGAAGTGACACCCTATCGCATTTAACACACAACCAGGTGAGTGACAATCCACAGACTAACTGACTGGTTCTCAAGGTCACGAGAGACTGTGAAAGCCTGAGGAACTGTCAGAGATGGAGAAGACTATGAGACTATAAACAGCTAACTGTAATGTGGGATCCCGAATCAGATCCTAAGACAGAAAAAGGACCTGACAAAAAAACTGGTGAAATCCAAATAAAGCCTGTGGTTTACTTAGAAGCAATGAAACCACATTTACTTCATTTTAGTAACCATTCTACGGCTATTTAAGATGTAACATCAAAGGAAGTCGGTGAAGCGTTTACAGAAACTCTTTGAACTACTTTTGCAAATCTTCTGTAAGCCTGAACTTTTACTTATTTATAGTGTGGTTACTAGGAAATTAAAAATACATGTGTGGCTCACATTATATTTCTATTGGACAATGCTGATCTAGTGAAGGTTTCAAACTTTTTCATCAGTACATCTGACGAATGGGAAATACTTCGAGGTTTTGTGAAAATCCTTCTCAAGGGCAGGGCCCCTATTCATCTTCCCCACTTGAAAATCACCTAAAGCTGAGTCATACATAGTAACAGCGATAGACCCCACTTCATTCAGAATCTTATAAAAACTATAAATCTTACCAATAAGATTGAGTGATGAATTTTCTGCTTTTTCAAATGCAACTTGACTGTTTCCAACAACCAGTCCTACTTCGATCTGGATAGAAAAACAGTAAGTAGTAGTTAGTCTACTAGCTGACTTCTGGACTTCTAAAAGCAAAGCCAAAAATGAGCTAAGCTCTTGGAGAAGAGCAAATCTTCCAAACTATCATCCAAATTACAGTTATTTCTGTCATAAGTACCTTCTCATTATTCCTATTTTCTTTATTTCAATGAACATATCTTTTCATAAGGCCTGTCTTATTATTTATTTACAATAAATATCTTCACTCAACCAGGATTACAGGTACATATAAAATTTCAAATTATTATTAGGTCTGCAAATAAGTGTATTTTATGCTATATTTTAATAACAATGCTGACTATAAAAGCAGAGTACATAACATGAAAGAGTACATAACTTGAAAGAATTCACTGGGCAAGAGGATGGATAGGAAAATTAGCTTACTCTGCACAATTCACCTCATAAAGACTATCCAATAAAGATTATTAGACATACCTTCTGCCTTTTACCAGTCGCAGGCTCTCCCTTCAGGATGCTAGGATCCATGGCTTCAATATCCTTTACTAGCAAGCCAAAAAGCTTCTCATTGAAGCTAAAGACAAGCTGTGTAGGAAAGAGGTAAAGGGAGAAAAATCACTTTATGATACAATTGCTTGACGCTCACATCATCACCAATGTTTTCTAAATGCAGGAAACCAGCTTTGTCTTGTGTATCCCTCTCAAATATGCTCTACAGGCAAACTACCCACCTAGCTAATGAAAGGAAAAGGGAACTCACTGAGTATCTGCTATGTACCAAGCAAACACAACAGAAGGTTATATAATTAATAGTCACGAACTCTCTTAGAAACAGAAATCATTCTCCAGTTTTACTAGCAAGGAAATAGATCCAGAGGAGGGCTAAGCAATGGGACCAAGTCACAGGAAATGACAGTGCTAGGATTCAAGCCTGAATCTGTGACTCTGATATCCATGCTTTTCTACAGCCAATACAAAATGCCTGCCATACAAGTGCTGAGACAGTATCTGAACATTCATTCATTAGCCAAATATTTATTGAGTGGTTTCTACAAACTAGGCCCTCTTCTACATGCTGGGGTGTAACAGGCAAAGCTGTCAATATCACCACTATTAACTACTCCGAAGGGGACTAAATACTAAGAACAGTGATTCAGGGTGAGATTTATTTCTTCTTTGTATCATGGAGATTTTCTTGCATGGGTTTATAGACATCTGCATATTATTAGGTTTAAAATTATTATAAACACCAAAGCATTTTCTATTAAATATCCTTCTAAGCATATTCTGTTAAAACACTAAAGCTAAAGGAGGTCAAAACAATAAAGTTTAATGAGGCGATATGAACACAATTATCAGTCAAAAAGTTTAAGAATCCAGAGGAATGTAGGATAGTCCAAAAAGCAATGGACAGGTGTCAACAAATTATCAGCTAAAGGTCCTCTCGGGAGGCCTTCTTGGACCATTTAACCCAAAGGAGCACTACAGGGGCTCCCTAGTGCATCATCCATTTAACTTACATCAAATTACTTAATAGTACATGGCATTTCTTTATTTTGTGTCTTCCCAAACTAGAAAGTAAGCTCTATGAAAATAGGGATTATGTGTATTTTGTTCATTGCTGGTCTGCAGTGCCTAAAATAGTGGCTGGAACATACTAGGTGTTCAATAAATATTTACTTAATTGATGAATTAACTAGTGGGTTCTTGTCTCAGCTACACCCCTGGACGTATGTCCAGGGACATGGCATTTATCTTCTCTAGACCTAAAATTCCTCATTTGCAAAACAAGGAGGTTAGACAAGATAATCTGAGGTTCATTCCAATTCTAATATTCTTAAAAATAATAATAAATGCACTGTATCCTTTTCCTGATTGTCAGTAATTCAGCTTCTAACAGAAAGGTCTGAGATTATAATGTGGGGATTATCAAATCCTTAGAGTCTTGTTCCGGATCTATGCCGTTTCAGTTAAACAAGAGAATGACAAGAAATAATACTCCCTTCACCCCAACAGCTCTTTCCTTCTATAGTGTCTCTCATTCCTCATCCTGCATACCTTCCCACGTAGGAGACTGCAAGGTAGGTCTAGGTAAGTCAGTAGAGGTCAGAATGCTACAAACAAGGATTCTCAAATATTTTGGTCTCAGGACCCCTTAATAAGCCTAAAAATTTTTTGAGGACCCCAAAGAGCCTTTGTTTATATGGATTATATCTACTGATATTTACTATATTAGAAACTAAAACAAAAAATTTTAAAGGCATTTATTAATTTAAAAATAAGTAATAAATCCATCATGTGTTAATATAAATATTTTAAGTTTATTTTAAGAAAACCTATTTTCCAAAATAAAAAGCACAAGTTGGAAGAAAGGCACGGTCACATTTTTAAGAATCTCTTTAGTGTCTGGCTTAACAGAAGACAGCTGGACTCTCATGTCTGCTCTAGCAGTCGACGTGTTACACTAGCATGTAGTCTAAATTCCACTGTATACTCATGAGAGAACAAAATAAGAAAGACACATTATGTCTTGGTATTAATATGAAAATAGTTTTGACTTCATAACCCCCTGAAAGAGCCTCAGGGACCCCCAGGAGTCTCAGGACCATGCTTTGAGGATCCCTGCTATGGAGCTATGGTAGGAAAAAGCAGCTGAGGAAAAGTCACAAGGAAGAAGACAAATATAAGAGCAAAAGAGCAATAATTATTTATTTGTACAAACAGCAATTTATGAACTCACACATTTTTTAGGGTACAATTTAAAAATATATATAATTTCTTCCTAGGAAGTTAACAATATATTAAGTAAAGTCCAAAAAAAAAAAAAATGCAACATAAACAATGTCATTTTAAAGTAGAGAAAATTTGCCACAATAAGAAAAAAGAAATTTTAGATACACATGTGAGCAGTGTTTCCAAATTTAGACAGAAAAGCTGCTGTAATTAAATAGGATGTTGAAACCTAAAAGCTGCTTTAGAATTTTTCTGAACATATGCCTTTCTAGAGGTTCAGTAAACATATCTCCTTCACTTTTTATCACTCACCTTGCATATACCTGTTCATATGCAAAACTTCTCTCATTTTTAAAAAGCAGAATTAATTGTGGACAACTACAAGAACTAGAATGCCTATAAAGTGAAAGAAATGAAAGAAAATTTCAAACTACCTGCTGTCCCACTGAGAAAGCCTGGTTGTTGAACTGCTGAATAAACTCTGCTGCCATCTTGTCAGTATCATAAGGGTTGGAATCAATGCTTTTTTTCTGTAGGAAATCAATCTCGATGGTCATTGTGCCAATACATTGTTTGGCCTTGTCAAATGTATATAAGGACACTAGAGGGGGAAAAGAAACATTTTTTTTTTTAATCCCAGGGATACCAAATGCTTGTTATGTTTCAAGTAACTAAAAATTTTACATAAATGAATCATAACAGAACTTGTCCAAAAGGGGACATTACATGGCCTTCAGTGGAGGGACACACACAGGTACAAATTTTAAAAACATGATAATAACCACTAGAGATTTTCTTCCCCATATCAATTAATTAGAACATATTGAACAACACTTTCCTTCTACTTTTACCCTCTTTATATAAATATATCTATAGCTATGTATAGTTAAAGTTTATTTTGCTTTTTATTTTTGCAAGTAGAATTTTTGTGAGGTCTTTTTGCTTCTGATTTCTAGCTCGCCGTCTTCCCTCATATCTCTACTTTTAACCCTCTTCAGGAGAAATCACAGCCTCCCCACCTCTCCCCAATGACCTCTGCATCTTCCCCCTTCTCATTTAACAGAGGACACGTATATTTACAAGGAGCCAGCACAGCACAATTTCTAAACAGATTTTTCTGATGCAAGAAAGAGCTAGGCTGAGAGCTGCGTGGCTCTTTTGCCCTAACAAAGGCGGGGAGTTTTCTTCAGAGCAACTTAGGAATCCAACATTTCTTTCTGAATACTATAAAAAATATTTACTGAGTACCTACTACATCTAGGAAAATACAGTAATTTCTACATGTAGGGCATGTAGAACAGAGTAAAGACCATTTTTAACTCATCTTTGTATTTAACAGCACCTAACGGTGTGTGTTAGATGCTTAATATACTCATGAACTGTTTCAATAAAATAACAGCAGCAAATAAATAAATAAATAAATAACCACAGTCTCTTTGTTAACGACAAAAGTGGCAAAACAAAGAAACTTAGAAGTCTGTATGTTTTAATAGATTGTAACTAGAGAAGCATTTGGTGCTCTGTGCCTTTAAACTGTCACATCTATAAAACAAGAAGACTAGATTAGATTAGTCTTTATACTAAATTGTTCACACTTAAAATTCTGTTCTAAACTTATTTATTATAATCTAGCCATATGAGTTATGTACAAGGATTTTCTGTAAATTCTTTGAATAAAATTGCTTGAGTAATCATGCTTTTATATTTTGGTTTGCTGTCATAAAGGGAGACATATGTATTTTAAAGATAAACATTTTCAAAAGCAAATTACAAAGAAGGCCAGGGTAAGAAATAGAAAACATACTATCACAGAATAAGTTCCAATCACAGCATAAGCTCAAATTTTGGCTGAAAGTTTCAGAATACTCTTCTGCTTCCACTTTTGGATGTTTGTTTTTTCTTAAAATTTTCCAGAAAGTACAGGTTACAGGCCAAGTAACTTTCATAAGCAAGAAAGCTTAGTTGCTTCCCCACAGAGTGAAGATATGTACAGGATGAAATATTAACATAAGTATGAATAAGTTGATTCAAAAATTCTATTTCCAGGTGTCTGGTCCTGGAAGACTCGTAATCTCATGTAATCTCCCCCAGAAAGATTAAAAATATAACTATAGGGAGGTTCATTGCAACATTATTTATAATAGTCAAACATTGAAAAAAAATGCTGATCGGTAAGGGAATGGTCAATACAATAAGGGATATTCATAATATGAAATATCATACAGAATTAAAATAAAAACTTGATGTATATTTAATAAAGGTGGAAGGCCCACTGAAAAATAATATTGAGTGAAAAAAGTATATTACAGAAAGATTTGTATAGTATGATTCCATTTAAGGAATTAAAAACTCCAAAATAATTCCATGTCATAATGCACATATATGTATGTATGTATATGCACATATGTGTGTGGGTGTACCATCCTTATAGCAAGAAATATGAGTAAGTATCTTAAAATATCATTACTGACTATAGTTTTCAAGTACATATAATTTAAGGTCCATGTTCTTAAATAGGAAAGAATAAGCTGCCACAATTTCAAATGTTTTAGGCAGTACCATGGACAGAACCACAGGCAGCACCATGGTCAGCACCATCAGCCCCAAAGGGACAGGTGCCCCAAAGGAGCAAAGGGTGAGAGACTGAAAATGTTTTCTTATTTCATAACTAACATCAATTTAATGTCAAAGATTAATAAAATATTTTTATAGGCAAAAAACAATGTATAGCCAATGCTTTGAATAAATGTAGACATCACAATGACAGGAATATGACAGTGGTCAAACACATGTGCTAATTGAACATTAGTCTGTAATTCTTAACACATGGCATTTCTAGATGGAAAGAAGACTGATTCTTCCAGAAGATCCCCAAGTAAAACTGCTGGCTTGACTAAAAAATTTTCACCTTACAAACAGAACTCTTGTTCCAGAATCTTTGAATTAGCAGTCCCCTTCATGCCACACCGCATGTCCCATCTTTGCCTACATCTCTACTTACACAAAACCAGCTTTCTACCTTCATGGCCACGTCATCCACATGGTTCAGGCCCGCACACTCTCCTCACCTCAGGCTTACTCCACCCTAGCCCCAGCTGATCACTTGGTTTTACAATTTTGCCCATTAAATCTGTTTGATTTACCTTTTAAAGTATTGACTTTACAATCAAGATAAAGCATTTCTGGTAAGAGAATGCTTTAAACATAATTTAAGCCGCAATACATGTTTCTCAATTCATCAACATTCTTCAAGGTGTGAATGTTCACACTTCTTTCATAACTGAATTTATCTTCATTAAAAGTTAAATTTAAGCACACTCTTACCCTATATTTAGAAAACTAGTTTAAGAAAATTAGAAACCTAAGCTACATGCACACCCAATTTTCTCATTAGGCTTGACAAGTGTTTGTTTTTATTCCTGCCAGTGTCTGCAAATAGGGAACCCTGGCTTCGTGCACTGACCTACTTCATTTCGGTGCTGAACTTCTGCACTGTCTCAGCTTCTCACCATGCTTCTGGTGATGGTGAAGGGAGGTGATGGTGAAGGGAATCACTATGTCAGTGTTCCCCAAAATGGGAATCATGTGAACCACTTACTGGTGATTGTTAAGAACACAGATCATGACTCAAGGGGAGAAGCCTGGGGATTTCTTTTCTTTCTTTCTTTCTTTTTTTTTTTTAAAGAAAAAGAAAACTCCCTGAGTGTTTCTTTCAGGGAAGTTTGGAAAGCACTCGCATTTTCTTTTCTTCCCTTACTACACCCATGAAGTTGACATGACATTATCTGACAAGATCCACACTCCATTTTCCCAATTTTGCCACATTGCCTGAGAGACAATCCAGTTTTTGCTTATAATCCACAAATGCCTTAGTCCTATTTTCCCCGTGAAATCATGAATTGCTATCTGTGCCCTTCCCTGGTGAATTAATGATGACTTTACAATACTCTTTATTTTAAGAAGTGTACCGATTGCCACCCTTTCTTCTTAACCTAAATCTGACTTATCTTTCCAAACACAGGGGAAACATATCTTAGTATACAGTAAAATGGAATCACCAAATAATGTCAGTTATTCCTTTTCAACATAACTTAGACTTCTAAAAATATTTTTCCATAGCCATAGTTTCACAAAATCCTATTCAATACAAAATCCTAGTCTAGGCAAGTCAAGTAACCTTTAAACAATTCTCCTTGACTCCTGAATTCTCCCCACTCCTCCTACACTCCATATGGACATTAAAATCCTTTCCTAAAAGTAAAATTTTGATGGGCTCATTCAGAAATTCTCAGAAACTCTCAAATGTTTTTGCCTAAAATCCAGATTTCCAGTATGTACTGCAAGGCCCTCCACTAACTGCATAACTCTACCCTCACCAACACAATCCATTCAGGCAAACACTTCCTGAACACTGCCTGTGATTTGCTAGCTCCCATTTCAATGCTTTTATTTATATTATTTCTCATCTTAAAAGCCTTTCTTCCTTATTAAAAACCTAACCACTAGACTACCAGGTTGCTCCTTTCTTCCTTACTTCTACCATGTAATATCCCTCCCTTCATAATCATGCTCAAAACGCCAATGCCTAGAAAAATTTCCCTGGTTAATTTTCCAGTCTCCAATCAATCCATCCATTGTTGTCTTAACACTTTTACATGGTGCTCGTGCTCTTCATGGTAATATTTGTGCACAGATTTACCTTGTAAGTATTCTGTGAGCTTTAGATATGCAGATATTCTCTTCCCCAGTAGATTGTAATTTTCAAGCAGAATAGCAGGCAGATAGAGAGGTAGGGCTATAGGTACTACAACTATTTACTTCCCATTCTTATAGATCTAACCAGTAAAATGAATACAATGGATTTTTAATAGCCTGACAACCAGTAACAGAAAACTATATGGATCTCCATAACTATGAGAAAATCTACCTCAGGTAACTAAAAAATATACCTACCTTCTATTTCTTGTCCAATAGAAAGTCCAGCCCATTTTCGCTATAAAATAAGAGGAAAAGAAAAAAAGGCACTTAAAACCAAATCAATCAAAATTAGAGAAATGAGGAAAATAGGAATTTCTGTGAACTGCAGGAGCACATTCAAAGACCAAAATATGTGTTGAATTGTGTCCCATAAAAAGACATGTTGAATGCTGAGCCCCAGAACCTGTGAATGTGCCTGTATTTCAAAATAAGGTCTTTTCAGATGCAATCAAGTTAAGATGAGGATGGTCATATCAAGTTAGGGTGGGCCCTAAGCCAATATGACTGGCATCCTTATAAGAAGAGACACCGACACATGGGGAGAAAGTCATGTGACAATGGAGGCAGAGACTGAAGCAATATGTCTACCAGTCGAGGAACATCAAGGATTGTGGGCAACGTCAGAAGCAAAGCATGGAAGAGATTCTTCCCTAGGGCCTTCAGAGAGAGCATGGCCCTGAGGATGCCTTGATTTCAGACTTCTAGGTTCCAGACTGTGATTGAATACATTTCTGTTGCTGTAAGCCACCCAGTTAGTGGTACTTTGTTATAGCAGTCTAGGAAACTTATATGCTATAGTTTATATCTGAACGTTCCCTCTAAAGCGTACAAAGCTTGCCTTTTTTATAGTAAAGCTGGAACCACTGAATAGATGCTCCTTTATCCAACATAATCCTTCTGAAAACCTTTGTAGTAACAGATGTTATTTCAGTGCTCTAAATGTACTATTGGTTAGTCATACTGTTTGTTACAGTACCACAAAAGGAAAGACACTCAAACGATAAAAACTAAATTAAAACTGGTCAGATAATCTATAATGAAACCTAAGCAGGGATTCAGATCATTAGATAGTAACGACTAGTCCTTGTGTACTAGCCAAAAGCTTTACAGGCATTTTCAACCAGCCTTTAGCCTCTCCCCAGGTCCTGACTGGTTACAACAGCAATAGCATATAGGGTTGGCCAGACTGTGTTTAGGCAGTAATTCAGGATTGGCTTGGTATAGATTCAAAATTAGTAATTACTGGTAACATTGCAAAGAACGAGAAAATATAATTTTTGGCTGAAAATCAATAGTTTGCCTACTCATCTGAATATTGTGGGTTTTGTTGAATTTTAAATATGTGCAACATCAAGTGCTCTCCCTTCCAGCTTTTTCACCATAGGTCACTTCTCCCTCCTCACTGCCCTTCATGTCCCTCTTGATAATATCCCACCCTACTTGCACCAACCTGAAATTTAGCAGCATGTGGTTTAGCCAAGACTTGGGGTCACAGAGCAGCCACATTTAGATTCTGTACGTCAATCCCAAAGACAGCCTCAAAGTATGATAAAAATAGTACCTATTGTATGGGGCTGTTTTGAAAATTAAATTAGCAAAAACATGCAAAAGTACTTAGAATCATATCTGGCCTACAGTAAATGTTGGGGAAAATTTTTTTAATAGCAGAAAGCCTAGGAGAACTAGTCAGAAATCCCATTTCTGACCACCAGAATCCCAAATGGAGCTCTGTGAAATCTGGAAAACCCTGGATGACCTCAAACCTCTGCTCTGTAGAAACAAATGTGAAATGTGGCCCTGATAATGGAGAGGCATATAGTGAAGAGAAATAGTGAGTGAATATTTCCCCTAATTTTTGAGAGCTCCAAGAGGTCTTTAGTAATTCTCAAAATGAGTGTTTGATATTTCCCTAAACCTCCAGGGGAGTAAATCAATGCTTATTAGCCTATGAAAAAGAGGAAGCAGGGGCAATATTTACAATGTTTAGCACTGTGGGATCAGAAGCACAAGCCAAGAAGGTAAGGGAGCAAAGGGTACAGACTGGTATTTGTGCTGTTCCTAGATTATGTGTCATGTGTCTGGGGCAGTGCTAGGTGGTTTTCCCCTCACAGAAACCACCAACAGTTATCAACATAGTCATCATCCTTCCAGTCATTATGGGAGCCCAGCAAGGTAGGTTGTAATTCAAAATAACAACTACTTGTATCATAGTCTTTAGTCTGGCATAAGTGCATTTAAAAATAACTATTAATAAATGTCAATTTTACAGGTCAATGTCTTTTCTATCACCCTGGGAATTAACATTAAAATAATTTGATACCTTATTAGATAGCTGAAGAATTTTTAAAAATTAGGGAAAAAATCAAGACAATAAAAGGTAGACACAGGAAATTTGGCAATTAAGAAAATATTTTTACATTTCATATATACTACCTAGATGTTTTTCTCTGATATGAATCAGTTCAGTTATAGGTAATGCTTGCTTTAAATGAACTGATTCTTCTATGACTTTCAAGAATAGAAAAGGATAAATTAACATCTGAGTTACCTGAGGTAAGCTGAATGCAATGCTCCCTGGGACCACTGACGGATGGGTCCTCAGTGTAAATGTGTACCTGTGGTTGGGAGAGGTCCTCACAATCACGTGCCTAAAGATAGAAACAGTCAGTACTTCGTGTCAAGGGAGATGAAGAACACCATTCCAAACGTGTTGTTTCCAACAACTGAGGCTTGTGAGTACTAGGTGGAAACATGGAATTACAAGAGTCCTGAAGGAAGAGAATCACACATTTCATTTCCAAAAAATGTCACCACTTCAACATGTTTTCCAGGCCTGAAGAGCATCTTGGGCCAAATACAAATCAGGCAGAATCAGGACCAGGTTCAAGAGAGTACACATATCATCCAAAACACCACCTTCATTACATTTCCGGTTTACATAAAACTGATGACATTATTTAGAGTCCTTAATATTAAGTAAAAATTAAATGAATTTGCTCTCCTGAGACTTATTTCACATCCTAAATAGAATAAAGGAAAGAGAACCAAAATAGAAGAGCCAAGATATAACAGTCAAAAGAAAGTTAGTCTTTAGGACTAGGCTTTAAATCTCTTTGCAGATTCTCACAACAGATTGAAACAGAAACAACCTGCAAAATGAAAAAGATGGTAAAATGAAAAACTTTCACAAAATATATCAGCTTTCATATAAATGTCAATATTTACTATTTCAAAGTATTTTGTGCTAATTCACCCTGCTCAGAAGTCATTCATAAATAGATACAGTAGTCATCTCATAATTTCTTACAGCAAGAAACTACCAAGAACTGTGTGTGAGACAGAAGCTTCAAAGTGTTATGCTACAGCAATATCTTTTTTAAAAGATAATTAAAAATTATCTTTAGAATGCTACAATTTTTAATATTAATGATTAATGCTTCTATACATATTACTTTGTCACTAGAACACAAGATTCTTATAACTACTATGTTCAAAGTAACTCCATCATGAGTACAATGAACATTTGACATGTGTAAAAGAATTCTATCAACAAATTCTCACACTGATCATCTATACTCCAGCTTATATGTGGGAAGTTCTGTGTTCAACTTAGCAGCAGAGAATTTTCAGGACTGAGAACAATATTAATACAGTCATGTAATACAGCCTCCTACTGTAAAGATGAAAACGAAAAATGATTAGCAATTTTAATTCTGTGAAACTCTCGTATTTCAGATAGCTTAAAAAACAAATCAAAACAAATTAAAACAAAAACAAAAACAGAAACAGGCCCAGTTAAAGTCCTGCTTCTTTGTTCCTTATTTCCCCAGCCTGCCCTCTGGTAGAGCCCCTTAATCTCCTTACCTCTACCAAACCCAGAAGCAAATGGATGGCATTGAACTTGGTAGCGGGGTCTTTATAAGTTCTGGCAGTGGGTGACATGAATCAGTTAAAATAACTGACAGTAAAAATGCTTGGGAAGAGTCTACATTTGCTGTGCATTTTCCAATTTTCATGTCTTTTACATTATCATAGTAGTCATGATCCAAATAACTAATATTTATTGAGGGCTTATTAATGTGCAAGGCACTGTTCTAAGTGTTTTATTTGTATAACTATCTTCACAACTACCCCAAGGAAGATATTATCATCATCCCTATTTTACAGATTAGGGCACCGAGACACAGACTCGTTAAATAACTTACCTATGGTCACCCAGTTTGCAACTAACAGAGCCAGAATCCAAACTCAGACGGTCTGAATCCACAGCCAAAACCTAATGACTGTGCTATTTATGATCTATTTAACTAGTATGTTTAGTTCTTCTAAGAAAATCAATAAAAAATAAGATATATAAAAAGTCAGATATGATTTTAAAAACATAGTTATCAAAGTTTAAAGCAATAAAGACTTTCTCATTTCTTCCATTTTCTAACTCAGCAAGAGGAATAAAAAAAAATTCTCAAGTTTACTAAAAAAGAAGGACTCTTTAGAAGTTTCTAAAATTCCACTTAGCGGTTTAGAAGAAAACAAAGTTAGATACTCACTGGCCAGACTGAAAATCTTTTTCATTCACAACTGCACAGTTGGTTAAAGATAATTCATCTGTAGGACATCTTGCAGCTTGCATACTCTATATAAATCAATAATTAGGAAAATAAAATTAAGTCATCTTTTTATAACTTTTATAACTTTAAAGAATAATTTATGCTCTCCTGTCCTCTATACCTCATCACCTGTTGTAAATATCTATTGTTTTTGAATCCCAGCATCCCTTCCTCTGTGATAATAGCAAACCTTTCCTTTCAGAAACTGTTCCTTCGCTATTCCACATGCTTTTGTTGACATGCTAATCACAGCACACATATAGCCACAAAGAGTCCTGTTCTACCCATGAGATCCTATGTACACAGGTAATAGAAGAAAGGCATTTCCCCTTGCCTCACTACCAAACAGAATGAAACTATCAGAGAAACAAAGGTAACAGAGACATAGGCAGACACTTTGAAACACAGATCCAACAACCAAGTTCAAGACCTGAGTCCTCAGTGTTGGTTATGAGCCAACAAATTCTCTTTTTGGTCAAGCTTATTTGAGTTGGTTTTTCCATCTCTTCAGATAAAAGAATTTTAACTGATTTATGCCCAGTGAAGTAAATTCAGTAAGCCTGATAAAGTATAAGTCACAAAAAGTATCTTTTATAATAGATCTCCAGTGGCTATGAACCATATTCCCTATAGATTGAGAAAAACCATCTTCCAACAAAGATACTTACAGGGTATATTTTTTTAAAACAGCAATTAACAATCTTTTTGATTAACAGCGACTAGCAAAACACCTCTGTATAATGAATTTAGCCAATAACTTTTCCACCGTTCTTAGGGTTTCCTAGTTAGTAAAATATGACACTTGTAGTCATAGTTTGTTTATGACTAAAGTACTCATTCTTCAAACCTCAAGCCAAAGCTGATTCTTCTTAAATTTGTCTCCTGAATACATATTTATAGAGAAAAATAAATTACTTTTTGCTTTGCTTTTGTCTGAATTCTCTATTCCAAACCCCTGCCACCTATGGAAATCTTACCCATCTTGCAAAACTAAATTTATGAAACTCCCTGCTTCCTAGTAAGGTTGACTATCCTCTTTATGTGTGCTTCTTCAACAGTCTTATCACTATCACCAGCTGTCTTTACATTATTTAGTGAGAACCATGATTCTGAGCTCTGGCATGCCTGTGCCACCTAGTGAATGTGCAATACATTATCTGAACACTTTATTAGCTTTTTTTGAGATATACTTCTGCTATGGTCTGAATATAGTTTGTCTCTCCCCCAAATTCATATGTTGAAAACCTAATGCCCAGAGTGATGGTATTAAGAGGTGGGAGTCTTTGGGAGGTGATTAGGTCATGAGGGCGGAGTCCTCATGAATGGGATTAGTAAGAGCTAGCTTATCCCTTCCAAGATGTAAGGACACAGTGAGAAGCCTGTGACCCAAAAAAGGGTCCCCCACTCAACCAAGCTGACACCCTGATCTTGGACTTCTAGCCTCCAAAACTGTGAGAAATAAACTTCTATTGTTCATAAGTGACCCAGACTCAGGTATTTTGTTATAGCAGCCTGAATAGACTGAGACTACTTCATACAATATAAAATTCATCATTTTCAAGTGAACACTCCAGTGGTTTTTAGTATATTCACCATGTAATGCAATCATCACCACTAATTCCAGAACATTTCCAGCACTCTGAAAAGAAACTCTGTACCTACTAGCAGTTAGTCTCAATTCTTCCTCCTTTCAATCTCTAGTAATCACTAATCTACTTTCTATCTGTATTTGCCTATTCTGGGCATTTGGTATAAATAGAATCACAATCTCTCATCTTCGTGACTGTTTCCTTTCATTTAGCATGATGTTTGCAAGATCATCTATATTTTAGCACATGACAGTACTTCATTCCTTTTTATGGCTCAATCATATTCCATTTGTTTATCCATGAATAGTGGTTAATCCCCATTCTTTGGCTAACATGATTAGTGATGCTATGAACATCTATGTACAAGCTTATGTACAAACATGTACTTTCAACTCACTTGGCTATCTCCCTAGGATTGAAATTGTTGGGTAATTCTGTTTAACTTTTTGAAGAACCGCCATACTGTTTTTCCACAATAGCTAAACCATTTTACATTCCAACCAGCAGTGTATGATAGTCCAATTTCTCTACATTATCACTGACTTTTTTTCTTCAACTACAGCATCCTAGTGGGTGTCAAGTTGTATCTCATGGTTTTGATTTGTATTTCCATAATGATGATGATATTAAGCAACTTTTCATGTATTTATTGGTCATTTATACATCTTTTTTTGAGAAATGTCTATTCAAATCCTTTGCCCATTTTAAAATCAGGTTGTCTTTTTATTGCTGAGTTGTAAGGATTCTTTATATAGTCTGGATGCTACACCCTTACCAGACATATGATTTGTTAATATTTTCTCTCATTTTGTGGGTTGTCTTTTTACTTCTTGATAGTGTCCTTCAATACATCAAAGTTTAAATCTTGATGAAGTCCAATTTATCTTTTTCTTTGATTGCTTGTGCTTTTTGTCACATCTAAAAAAATCAGTTTAATCCAAGGTTATGAAGATTTTCACCTGTTTCCTTCTAAGAATTTTATAGATCTTTGATCTATTCTAAGTTAAATTTTGTATATGGTGTGAGGTAGGCATCCAAATTTATTATCTTGCATATAGATACTCAGTTGCCCTGGCATCAAGTGTTTAAAATGTTATTCTTTCCCCAGAGAATGGTCTTGGCACCCTTGTTGAAAATCAGTTCTATTCTACTGGTTTATGTGATTCTCCTTATACTACTGCCATATCATCTTAATTACTCCAGCTTTGTGTAAGTTTTGTAATTAGGAAGTGCGTCCTTCAATTTTGTTCTTTTTCAAAATTGTTGTGGCTAAAACGGCTTTGCAACTTGACCTAAATTTTAGAACCAGCTTGTCCATTTCTGGAAACAGGCAGCTGGAATTTTGATAGAGATTTTATTGAATTTATAAATCAAGTTGGAGAGTATTGCTATGTTAACAATATTGTATCTTCCAATCCATGAACATAAGATGTCTAATTTTTAGATTTCTTTCAGCATATTCTGTAGTTTTCAGTGTATAAGTCTTACATTTTGGTTAAATTTATTCATAAGTATTTTATTCTTTTGATGTTACTGTAAATAAAACTGTTCTTAATTTCATTTTCAGATGTTCATTGCTAGTGTATAGAAATGCAACTGATTTCTGTATATTGATCTTGTATCCTGTAACTTTGCTGAATTCATTTAATTAGCTCAAATAGTTTTTTGATAAATTCTTTAGGATTTTCTATATAGAAGATCATGTAATCCATAAATAGAGAACATTTTAGTTCTTTCTTTCCAATCTGAATGCCTTCTTTTCTTTTTCTGGCTTAAATGTCTTACTTAGAATCTCCAATACAGTGTTGCACTGAAGTGATAAGAGCAGCCATCCTTATCTTCTTGATCTTAAAGAGGAAAGCTTTCCGTGTTCACTAGAAAGTATGATGTTAGCTGTAGGTTTTGTTAGCTGAATTTTGTCTGTTGAATTAAATTTTCAGTGTCGACTCATAAGGTTGCTCTGAGAATCTAACAAGAAAAGATCTGTGAAGGTGTTTTCAAAACTGTAAAATACCAATTTAAAATGTTCTTTTTTAAAGAGTAACTTAGCACTTTTACTTCAAACATTAAATCAAAACAATGTTAGTAATGCCCTTTTTTTTTTTTTAATTCCCAACATCCTGATGAAAGGTTGGTACCTATGTTCTTTTGAAGGGTGAAGAGGAAGAGAAGAATCTTTGGAAAAAGAGTCAGAACAAAGATCCATGGTCTAGAGCCACTCCCCAGTCCCAGTCCCTATGTCTTATGCCTGTGGACTCCGCCCTTAGCAACAGGCACATGGAAAAGCAGAAAATAGAGACACAAGACAGGCAAGAAGGAAGGGGCAGCAAGGTATAGACAAAAGAACACAAGGTGTAATGGAAGAAGTTAGCTGTGATTCCAGTTCAGAAGCAAATGAAAAAAAAAAGACACCTGAAAATATTAGGTCTAAGAAACTTCACATCTTCAAAGCTATGAAATCTATCATAAGTCTGTACTATACTTATCTAAATTGCTGATGTTCATCTGAATCATTATAATTTAAACATAACATGTTAATAATTCATGATGTAAATGCTTATAATATTGAGAGGTTTCTCATTTAATTGTAATTCAGCTTGATAATAAATAAAAGTACAGTAAAATGATATTATTTTTATTTTTTATTTAGAAATAATCATTTGCCAATAATTCAGTCAAAAATTAGCTGTTGGAAGGCAAAAAATTACTAGCTAACTCTGTTCAATGGAATGAATATTTAACATACATCTATAATGCCACAGGCACTGTTCTCTGTCCATATGCTCAGTTAACAATGAAGCAGTAACTACTTTTTATATTTATTGAATACTGAATAAGAATATTTATAAAATATATGTAAGATATAAAACATCATGAAACAAATACCATATATCTACCACCCAGTTTAAGAAAAAGAACATAACCATTTCCTTAAATCGACTTTTTATTGAATAAAAACATACATACAGAAAAGTACATACATTGTGGTTAGCTCAGTGAATTCCTACCAAGTGAACACAGCCAAGGTAACTAAGACTCAGCTTCAGAAAAAGAACATTATTAGCCTTCTACAGTGCATGCCCACCCCACCGCCAGGTCACTAGGCCCTCAGCACCAAACACAGATAAACACTATCTTGTTTCTAACACCAGAGACAGAAAATGTAGATTAGCTTTGCTTGGAATCACACAGTATGTATTATTTTGTGTCTGACTTCTCCCCTCAATACTGTGATTGTGAGACAGACATCCATGTTGTTGCATGTAGCAACAGATCATTCATTTTCTTATAGTATATAATTATATAATATATCCCATTATTTATTTATTAAAGTTGTTTCTAGTTTTTAATTATGAATACTGTTGCTGTTAACATGTTTGTACATGTCTTTTGAGTGATATATGGATTTCTATTGGATATATTCTCATCCCATCCCACCCAGGCTCCAGTAAAATTGCTGGGTCATAGGCATACGTGGCATATGTTCAGCTTTAGGGAATTTTACCTAAGGTGTACAGTGTAGCATTTTAATATAAGTATACTTGTGTAATGATTACCACAATCAAGCTAATTAACATAACCATCACCTCACATAGTTACCATTTTTTGTGTGGTAACAACACTAAAGATCTACTCTCTTAGCAAATTTCAAGTATACAATTTATTATTAGTAACTATAGTTACCATGCTATCTAGCATTTTCAATTGTTTCTATGAGGTCAATTAAGGTACCAAACCTACTACACTGCAGGAGATAATTATGCTTTCTTAAATGTCTGAAAATTAGATATAGGTGAAGGTATTAAAGGGGGAAAAAAAAAGACAAAAACCCTAAAATATAGAAATAACAAAGTAGAGTATACATTTAGAAAGAAATCTGAAAAAAAATATCTTCAACAATTTATAAAGAACTAAATGGGAGAGCTCAAGATACTATGTCAGTGGTTCTCAACTTTAGCATACATCAAAATCACCCAGAGCAGCAGTCCCCAACCTTTTTGACACAAGGGGCTGGTGCTCCTATGAGAACCTATTGCCTGATGATGTGAGGTGGAGCTGAGGTGGTGATGCTAGGAGCAGCTGCAAATACAGGTGAAGCTTCACTAACTGGCCTGCGTTTCACCTCCTGCTGTGCAGCCCAGTTCCTAGCAGGCCACAGAATAGTACCAGTTCACTGCCTGGAGTTAGGGACCCCAGACCTAGAGAACTCCAGAATTTCTTATTTAATCAGTCTGGGGGTGGGGGGCTGAGAATTTGCATTTTGAACAAGTTTTCAGGTAACAATTAGCTGGTCCCCTGTCTCCACTTTGAGAATCATAGTACTGTCTACAGCCATACCACCCTGAATGCACCCAATCTTGTCTGATCTCAGAAGCTAAGCAGTGTCAGACCTGGTTAGTACTTGGATGGGAGATTCAATGTACTAAATAAAGAGAAATAAACTTAATAAAAACAGAAATACTGACATATTCATTTCCTTCTACAACATAAGAGAACAAAATCTCTTATTTTTTGGAAAAGAGGCTTCAGTAATGCACTTGGTCCATTTCATCATTTAACGTGGTAAGTATAACTAAGTTTATTTTGATGCTTGATAAGGAGTAAATTAATTGGAAGGCTATATATACAAAAAAGGTATAAAATTCAGTATCAGCAGGTGAAGAAAAAGGATTGTACTGGAGTCCAGCAGCTGTTTAAAGTTATATCTATACTATCTTATTAATGACTTAGATAACAGAACAAACAACAGTAGAGTATTCAATAACTTGGCAGAGAATATAACATTAAAATTCAAACTACAGATACTGTCCAAAATGATTATTTATTAAGGTATTCAAAAGTAAATATTCATTCATCAATTCAAAAATCATGAATACTTCCATGCCAAACCCTGTTCTAAACAGTGGGAACTAAATCTGTTATCATCTCACAAAATTTTATTATTCTCTAGGAGAAATTATAGGATAACTGAACTTTTCAAATCCCCTACATAGATGTTCTTTGGAAGACCAAGAATTAGTGATTATTACTATTTTCACTGCTTGTCAAACCAAGTAAGAAAATGTTTGTTCATATGTACATAACACTAAAAACACTTGACAACTTTAAAAAATCTACCAGTGAAATCCTAAAATACTCTTTACTTAGTGATTTTAAAAATAAGTGAATGATGAAGTACAAAAGTGTCATTATTTCTTATCTCAAATTAATAATTCCCCCAATTTGTTACCAAAGATCTTATTTAAAAAGATCTATGTGGTTACTGCAAAATACATCAGAATTTTAGCACTTCATTCTGAATTTAGCAAAGGACCAAAATATCCTACATTACTCATAAACAGCTGATGCAAATTCATTTGGTTTCAAATCTATAGAGCACAAAGTTGTGATAAATTATTAGCACTTTCTGGCTTAATGTCAAAAAAAGGAAAAGAAAATCAGCTTTCTAGAGTAATTCAACGGAATTTTATTGAAAAAATTGTAGGTAAAAATCGATAGCAATAAAGATACATTTAAAGATATAGATAATTTGTTTAGAGGAAGGATTAAGTTGCTCCTAAAATTCATACAGAAAAGGGCTAAGAAATGCCAAATAAAGGAAAACAAGGAGGGGGTTCGCCCTACCATACAGCAAGAATAATTTTAAAGCTATGGTAATTAAAACAGTGGCATTGATACACTTATCGACAAACAGAACAATGAAAGAGACTAGAGTCCAGACAGATTCGATATAAAACAGATAGCATACAAATAAATTAGAAAAAGGATGGACTCAATAAATGATATTGGGAGAACTGGTCATACATATGGAAAAGATAAAATTAGCTTCCTAATTCACACCAAACACAAAAATAAACTCCAGATGAATTAAAACACCAAAATGTGAAAAGCAAAAATGTAAACCTTTTAGAAGAAGGCCTTTCTGACTTCAAGGTGGGGAAAAATTTTCTTAAAAACACATGAACACATTAATCATAAAGAGAAAAAAAAGGGAAAATTCTACAAATCCACTTTTCAATGTTTTGATTAAACATGCTAGTATGTTTACTATCAGTATATTGAAGAAGCATAGTTCAGAAACCCACCCATTTAAAACATTTATGGGTGAACGACATTTTTACCAAACAACCAACCTTCAGATGAAGTTTTGGAGCACAAGTTGTAAATCGAAGATAGCTCATGAGCACTACCACAAGTCAAAACAAATAATATAAAATGTATCATAGTTCCATTTCCTAAATCAAAGTTTTGCTATCCAAAGCATATCGTATTTCTGCAATCTTATATGCAGTAGTTTTTGCTTTGGTATATTACTTTAATATTTTTAAAAGTATCTTCAAATGCAATACATTTTAGAAAATAAAATTGAACTTTTCATAGCATATGAAATAGCTACTTCTTTCCAAAACTCAGAGTTGTTTATGTTTAAGATGGATGTATACTTTTTTCAAGTATTTAAAGCAACGTGTAAGGTGAAAGTATATTCTACTGTTGAAAATTCTTGAATTGGCAGAACAGTGAATCCTTGCAAGCATCTGCATTGGCAAAACACTAGAAACTTGCTGTAATGCTATTCTTAAGGGTCCATACGCTGGATTTTGTATTTTAGGTAATAATCTCTTAATGAGATCCTTTTTCATACTTCAGGATTAATATCATTAACTGGGCTCTGAGGCCTACCTTACACTGCCTTAAAGTTCCTAATAATTTAATCTCAATTTCCAACTTATTTTTTTAGTGACGAAAACGAAATATTTCTTATATGATTATAACTATTTCTAGAAGCTCTATGCATTCTAAAGAAGCATAATTTATGTCCACTTTAATAGATTTCAAGCATGCTGAAAAGTACAGCAAATGACAAAGCATATATATCCACGTGCTCACTATCCAGATTTAAAAAGTGTTAACATTTTGATATTTACTTCACATCTTTTAATTTTTAGAAATAAAACATTACAGATCCAGTTGAGTCCACTTTGTACCCTTTCTTGATTCCCCTAACCTTCCCCAGAAATAACCACTATCCTAAAATTGGCATGGATCTTTTCATTTACATCTGCATATGTTTGCACCCATAAAAATGATATTGTGTTTTTAAAATGTATATAATGGTGTTATACTATATATTTCCTTCTGCAACCTGCATTTTTTAATTTAAGGTGATATTTGAGATTTAGTCATATTGATCATAGATAGCCAGTTAATTCTGTTTAACTACTATGTAGTATGCTAGTCTGGAATATACCACAATTATCTATTTTCTTATCAGAGGACAATTTAGGTGGTTTCCAATTTTACTTTTCCTGGAGTACACATCCTTGTACGTGTCTCTTTATATATATAAGAGATTCTTTAGGATATGTGTCTAGAGACATATATATATATCCCCTATGTATAATTGCTACATAAATTGTTGGGTAATGAGTTATTTTTATTTACCTAGTTATATCAATATGCACTCATACCACCAGTATAAGAGTGCCTGTTACTCATGTCCCCTCCAACACTTAATATTATAGACATTTTAATTTATACAATATGATAAGCAAAAAAACCAATCTTTTTGTTTAAATTTGCATTTCTTTCCTGGTTACTAGTGAGATTGAGCTTTTTTCATTTCCTCTTCTGTGAATTGCCTTTGTCTATCCTTTGCCCATTTTTTTCTGTGGGGCTGTTAGCATTTTTAAAAAAATGGATTTGTAGAATTTTTCCTTTTTTGGAGGGGTGGAGGGGAGAGAAGCTGGAGCAGAACCACAAAGGACCTTATAGGCCGGGTCATAGATTTGGTCTTCCCAAAAGTAATGGGATGCTATTGAGGGAGGGGTTTAATGGGTACTGTAGGAACAATCAACGTAGAGAATGACGTTAAGGAGACCACTGGAGACCACTATCAGACCAGAAATGATAGTTGTTTGGGAAAAGAAGGTGAAAATGAAGATGTTAGAGAGGTGGACAAATTGGAGAGGTTTTCTGGACCTTAAAATGACAGAACCCATGTGACTAGTGCAGTGGGTGACTTGGCTATAGTTTAAAGCAGCAATAATGCCCCAAGCCAGGTTCTTTGGCCCTAATACTTTTTGGGGGGAGAGGGAATAGAAATCAGTGTTGAATTTTACTGGGGGATGTAGTGAGAGAGAAGTGGTATAAAGGATGACACCCTCACCTCAGGTTTCTAGCCTATATAAGTGGATGGATGGCGGTACCATTTGCTAAAATAGAAAACATAGGAAAAGTACTAATTAGGTGAGCTAAGATCATGGGTCTGGGTTTGAACAAGTTGAATTTGAGGTGCCTTAGTTCTGAAGTCAGTCTGACATATTGATCTGGAATTTAAAGGCTAGGTCTGGACTGGGAGTAAAATATTGAGAATCATTAATATTTAGATAGTAGTTGAAGCTGTGGGCTTAGAAGAGACTGACGGAGGAGAAAACTAAGAGTGAGAAGAAAGACTTGAAGAATATCTGCATTGAATAACGGGGCAGAGGAGGGTGAGTCTGCAAAAGTGAGGTATGAGTAAAAACAGGAGCAAGGCTTCACAGCCGCCGTAGGAAAAGCATTTTCCATGAAGGTAGCAACGGTCAACAACGCCACATGCTCTTGAGACATCAAGTTAAGACATGGAATGAAAAATGTCAATTAAGTGTAGGGACACATGTCAGTGGGACGACAAGGACAGAAATCAGACTGCAGTGGATTGAGGGGTGAGTAGGTGGTAAACAAATGGGAGACAATAAATGGAAACAGTTCTACCAAGATTTCCGGCTGGAAAGTGGGAAGAGAATAAGTGACAGCTGTGGAGGTGGAGGGAGGGTTTGTTTTAAGATGGGGAAAGCTTGAGTATGTTAAAAATGGAGCAGGTGAATGAATACACAGGAGTGGGGTTCCTGAGGAGGTGAGAAAAGACAGAGTCTGAAGCATAGGTGGAGGGAGTAGCTATAAGTAAAAAGGAGAAGCTATGGGGAAGAGAAAGAGAATGAATTAAACGACCTTTAAGGTCTCTTCTCACTCTGGGATTTCATGACAATTTCCTTTAGAGAGGACATTTGCATGTATGCGTCAATCTATACAAACTTATTCAAATATTCCAGCGTAATCAGTAGAGCACTTCTTTATCCCCTAATGACGCAGTTGCCGTCCCCAGGTTTAGGACCAGTGTAATCTCTGGGCAGGATCCATCCCGAAGACAGCTTTTAGCTCAGCGCACACTGCAATACAGCACAGAACCAGCCCTATCTCCCATACTCGGCCGCGATCGCCGAGGCTGAAGAAGGAAGTAAACCCGAAAACCCCGAAACTGCAACGGATCCAGCTGCATTCGAAATGACTGTCATTCATTAACAGCAAGACGCGACACCCCAAATCCCACGGCGAGCTAAAGGCATCCCTGCCTGCTCCGACAGTGACGGTCCCCCCGATGGCCAGTGATGGTCCCCCCCGTCTGCACTCCCCGCTGCGTCCCCAAGACCTTGGATTGTGAGGAACCAGAGATGAGTTCCTAAAGCTCCTCCCCACAGCCCTCTCGCCCCCATGCAGCAGGCCGCCCCCCGCGATTATTCCGGAGGCGGCACCGAACAACCCTTCGCAAAGGGGGGGCGCGGAGAGAGCCCCCGAGTCCGTCAGACGCGGCCGGGACGACCACCACCCTGCGGCCGCCTTGAGGGGCGAAGGCAACAACAGCCCCAAGGAATGGAAGAGGAGGAGGAACGGCGACAGAGGCGACCCGGGGGGCGCCTGCCCTCGAGCTTTCGGGGGATGCTCTTCTTTCTCCCCCTTCCCACCCTCCAGCCTCCCCCTCCGACGCCGCATGTGCTCACACCCACGCCCCCTCCCTTGAGGCCGTCCACACCGACCTCGGGGGGCGCCCCCCGATCTGGCGCCCCCGCCGCGCGCGGCCCCGGGGCCGGCACTCACCCGGCCCGCCATCTTCGCGGACACGTCCGGCTCCGCGGCGGCGAGCTCGGCGCTCGGGAGAGCCCGCCCCCGCCCTCGCGCAGGCGCGCTCCCGGCCGCGGCTCTGGCCCCGCCCCTCGCCCCGCCCCCTCCGCGCCGCCGAGCGCGCGCAGGCGCAGGGGTGGCCGCCAGGGGCGGCGCCATCTTGAACGGGAGCTGCTAGGGGCTGGTGGTTGCAATGACCTTGCGTTTCCAGAGATGACGCGTCCGCCAGCGACTCTCCCCAGGGCTCCTTTGAAGAATCTCATCATCACAGCTGGCTCTTGGCGCTGGGTTCCGTAGCCATGGCTTGGAGGCGTTAAAGCAGTGAGCGCCTGCTTATCCCTCTGCTCTTGGGCCTGCAATGAATGAAAGGCCTTTAGCTTTGGGCTTCCCGACCCACTGAAATGTGAAAATGTACATAACACCCAGTGCGGGGAACTCGGGCCGCCCCCGAGGAAGATGAAGGGATGAGTGGTCGGTTTTGAATTCAAGTTCTCTGTGGATTCAGGCTTTTCTCTGTAGGCAGACTTGTTTTCCTAGCTCCTGAAAATGAGCAGCCTTGGTGTTTGCGTTTTAGCTTGTGTGTATCCTGGAAAACTAGTTAATAGCTTCTTCCAATCTGAAAGTGAGTTGTGAATTATTTTCATTCTGTTGTATTAAATATTTTTATTTGTAAAGGTAATTTGTCTTTCATCGGTCATGCTCAGTGTTGTTTTCGTTTAAGACGTATATGGTGGACTTTGAAATTTGCCCCATATTTTGCTGCTGCTTTTTACCTTGATGTTTCCTTTCCGCAGTACTATTTCTTCACTGGAAACTCAGAATAGATCATCATCATCAGAATAACAACAATGGCACCCTATAAGAAGAGAGATTCTGCGGAATGGATTCTCTGATGCTTTATTACCTCCACTATCTTTTATTTCACCTCGTATTTACAAAAGATCAAAAACGATAGAATTTGTTATCTTTCATTTCTCACAGATAATTAGAAAAAATAGTTTTACCAACATGAGGAAAGGAAAGGAAAAAATTAGAAGAGCTGGGCATGCATAGTGATTTAAAATTAAGAACTAATAAAACTAGTAAGTGACTTGAAGATGGGCCAGGGACAGAAGAAAAAATTCAAACCAGTTTCATAAACTATTACACTGTACCTGAGAACCAGAGTGCTTTGTTGGACAGATCAGATGTCAACTAAATCACGATGGGTCAGAATTTATGAGGAAAGATAGGGAACTAGTTGAACTCTGATTTATTAACTCACTAGGCTGTGAAAACAGAATGGATGGGCAGTCAGGAGACTTAGATTCTTGTCCTTTTCTGTGCTCTTCCACTCACTGGCCATGTCCATTCACCTCTTGGAGCCTGTTTATTTGTAAACTGAAAGGTATAGTAATTAGATGAGTTTAATGATTGTGTCTTACATTTTTTTCGATGCTTTGAATTTGAATCTATAAATCAAAGAGCTTTATTCAAATAATTACCAAATCCAGAAGATGACATCAGCTCTTATAGTTCAATGATCTGACATTATTTTCAAGGCCAGAGAATAATGAAAATGTATTTATACCTTTGGTTTGTTACTAGGTAAATCAGATACAAAGGAAAATGTCTTTAATCTCTCTAACCAGAAGGAATGTTTATCATCTAGGAAAGGTAGGTCTGTGAGAGATGTTCCAGTGTGTCGGTTTATAAGCATATCTACCCTTAATAAGGAGCCCTTTATGTCCTCTCACAAGTGGTATAAATGCAGTAGAATGATGTGCACTGCCCTGCAGGGTCTACCAAAGAAATTGTAGGCAGGCAGGCGGTCTCGTACCTAAGGTGCTTAGCATCCATCTGGAGGAGAAGATTCTGAGACATTGCTCCAGGTTGTCACATGTCTGCCCATCCCATCTGTGCCTTGCTCTGATATTCAAGGTCATCTTGATATTTAAGAAACAGTGGAGCTGATTCAGCATCACCTCTGAGCAATCCTTGTAGAGATAGTTGTCTCCCCTTTTATTACTATGCCACTTTTTCTGGTCACAGCTACCTCCAGTTCATACAGCCTTGGAAGCATTGTCAGACAAGGTACCCTGCCCTCCCTTGGCCCAAGGGGAAGCACAGAAGTCAGGTGAGGACCTGCACCACCCCTCTTGCAGAAGATGTCTCTGTGAAGCAAACAAAGGTGGTCTTCAGACCCCCTTTTAAACCTTTCTCTAACCTCTCTTTCCCAAGTTCTTTCCACATTAATAACATATAGTAATATAAGACTAATATATTACTCTTCCTAAGAATATATACAGTTTAAGGAACACTACCTGGAGGAACAATGTCTAACCAAAGGAAACAAATCTGTAATGGCAAAATATCAGAGACTGTGACTTTTCTATACAGAACTATATATGATTTGCAGTCCTTATTCTTGCCCTTCCAATAATAACCCCAAGTTAGCTGCCCCTGCCCTCAGGCCAGGCTTTCAGGGAGCCGTGTTGAAAACTTCATTTTACAGCCCGATCATAGCCAATTTTAGGAAGATAGAATTGCCATCTGTTTTCTGTCAGAGAAACCTATTTCTCAAAATAATAAGGCTAGAGAACGGAACAAAATGGAGAAATGATAAGAAATTTTTAAAAAACAGGTAGAACAGCTGGTGCAATGCAGCATTCTAGCTGCAGTCAGGTGTTTTGTCTTTTGGGGTTTTTTTTTGTTTGTTTTTTGGGTTTTTTTTGGATGAATGTGTCTTTTCTCTTTGAAGGATCAAGGACAAACACCTATAGTCACAGAAATTAATTTATCCTGGAAAGTCTGAGTGGGCAAGAGAGATGATAGAATCCTCGCTCAGTGGAAAGGAATGAATGTTGCTATGGAAATCAGACCATCCTTTAGTGCAAGCCCCAATGCACTTGCCATGCTGCCTAACCCTGTGTGTATTAATATTGTAGGTCCAGAGAGCTGCCTGCATCTATTTGAAGAGGGATTATTCAGATATTAGTCTGATGAACCTTTATGCATCTTGAGAAAAGGAAATCGGAGTCCCCTGGGAGGGGCTGCACTTCTGAGAACATTAAGACAGGAGAGACCTACAAACCATATCTGATTGGGCTGACTATACTGGCTACTATTGACAGTTCTGAGGGCTCCTGAGAAAAAGTAAAGGTATGTCTTAGGGTTTTTCCTAAGGGCGAGTTTACTGGAGTGCTGTTTCTAGGGAAAGGAATATGTACAACAGGGCTTTCAAGAGAGGGAGAAGAAGTGTGACCAGAATATAGGGATAAGTTCAGTGATCCTTGGAGGAAGGTGGTCTGGGGATATTGTGTGACATTTAAACTCTCTAAACATAAATTTTTTAAGTGAGAATTAGATAATTATTATAGAGTACCTAATACATTCAGCACCTGACCCAGTGGTTACACAGCAGATACTAACTACCACTACCAAGAGTGCTATAACTCATACTAAAAACACTACCAATCAATTTTACAGTCTAACTCAGAGATGGAAAGCTATCTCCAAATAAGATGTTCCTCAGGGTGAAATAATCTCTCTGCCTTTCCCAAGAGCACTTTGTACTTTCTATGCTGTACAAATGACATATTGGCAAAAAGTACTTTCTATTAAGAAAAAAAACCCCACTGAGTCAATATCACCATAAGAGATTTATCTTTATAGAGCTTAATAAACTTCCCCTGAACAGCCATCATGATTTCAATTAAACCTCCTTCCTAATCATCAGTTTTGTATTTTTTAAAAAGTAAGTTGAATTTTGCATTATAAAATTGGTACATTTTCTCTCAGTCACTTTAAAGAAACCACAACCCCACCTCCAGCATACAATCACTAATAAATTAGGTTTATTTTCTTCTAGTTTTCCCCGCACATATTTGCCATGTATATTATTATTTTAAAAATATGAAATATATATGTATGTATAAAACATATATGTCTATAAAATTTGCATGTATGTCTATATGATTGTAATCCTTTAACAAATTGTGTGTCATGTGGGTAGGGATTTTGTTTTATTCATAGGCATGATGCATATCTTGGGAAAATAATGAATATTTTCAGGTTGTAAGGGGCAAAGGGATAAAGCCCTATTCTTTTCAGCCCAAATATTCCTTCTGTAGGTACATACAATGGTAGGTAAAAATTTTATCTTTACTATTTCACCTTTTATTTTCAGGTTAAAATGAATCCATTCAAACAGTCTTTATAGTTGCTAGCAAAACAACATTATATCTTTGCCTTGGGAGTTAGCAGAAGGACAAGAATAGATCATTTGTAGTAGATGAAGTACAAGTATTATTTGAAAAAAATAACTAATCAAAAACTGAAAATTAAATTAACATGAGATACTTTTTTTGGTTATCAAATTAGCAAACAAAATGTTAACAATCCCTCTTTAGAAAGAGTTTACCAAATGATTAAACATGGCTTTCATTTGGTTGATAGAAAGGTAAATTTGCATAATCTACTCAGAAAACTATTTGGCAATGTAATATGCATCACGAGCTTTAAACATCTTCCTGTTTTGACCCAGTGATTCCACTTTTGGAATCCATTTCTAAAAAAAATAGCAAGGAATGAAAGAAGGAAAAAAATAAGATGCTCACTAAATATTATTCATAATAGAAAAATTTAAAATAAATCAGGGTATATCCACATGATGGAATATCACACAGCCATCAAAATTGCATAAGAAAAATGTTAAGTAATGTGGAAATGCTCAAATTAAAATCTAATCTGGAAAAAAACCAAAATTGTATATATTCATAATCTGAACTATGTAAAAATTGCATAAAAAATGCCTGGAAAGAAATAAACCAAATGGTAACAGTGATTGCTCTTAGATGATAGGGTGATGGGTGATTTTTTTTTCCTCTTCCTCCTTTCTTTTCTGCTCTCTCTCTGATGAGGAGTGACTTTTCTTCATGTAATTTTAAAAATGACTGTTTAATTTTTGTATAGTCGGAAAAATACTTTAATTTTTAAGGAATTATGGAGAAAAATCTCTCAGATGTACTTATGTTCACCCTCATATATACAATCACTGTGACCAGCAAGGAAAGTATTTGGTTAAAAAAGATGAAGGTGTCAGGCAGACTAAGGCTTGAATCTCTGTCTAGTTACTAACTCACAGGGTGTTATGGTCATGTCGGCAAAGCCTTCACATTGTTCCTGGTACATACTGTGCGTTCAATAGATGTTAGTTTTTTTTTTTTTTTATTATCTCAGTTATATTTCGACAAAAGATTGTACAGCCTATGGAAAAGTCTTATAAGTTTATTTGAGCGAATATTTGAGGACATGCCTGGATGCAAAATCCCAGTGGATTGAGAAAATGGTCCACAGAATGGCAGTTTTGCAGCTTATTTTATACATTAGAATCAAAGAGGAGATGTAAGGAGGATTACATGGAATCCACTGGTGGTAGCCTAAGTGGGCAAGAGAAAGCAAAGCGGGGAAATTCTAGAATTGGATAAGTAGTGAAACAGAGAGACACACATACTTCTTTTACATTGGTGGGTACAGGATAGTTAATAACTAACATTTACAGCACATAGAGACGGTATGCGAGGAACAAGATAACAGTAAGGGGTTCTGTGGTCTCTGCTGGGCAGTTGTGCCCTGAGGGATCTGGAAAAGAAAGTTACTCTGACCCTTGAAAGATATGTTATCCTAGACGCACAAAGGCAATAAGGTAGGCTCATGTAAGGTGAAGATCGACCTTTGTCAAGGAAGCTGCAGGCCTACAATGTAACTACCCACCCTGACCTGCTTTAAATTAAGATTTTTTATGTTCGCACCATCCTGTGTGGTTACTTTCAGTCTAGGAGTCTGTAAGGCCTGCCACGCAGCGCTCCCCTGAGCTTGTCAGATTTAGTGTGTGGCCCCTTTTCCATTCACAGGTACCATTTACAGGAGATGGTAACCTGTTAAGCTAACCAAGTTGCCATCTAGGGGGCTGAGTTATCGAAAGCATTTTTCATGAAGTGAGGATTGTAGTTCTGCAAGGTCTGAACAAACGTGCTGGTGGCGAGTATTTTCCACAGTTTAGAGGCAGGCCTGCAGTCCAGCCTGGGCCTGAAGAGGAAACCTTCCTCACGCATCACGTTCGGGGTCTCAGTGTTTCCTGCACAGCACACCGTCCCAAACTAGTTTCTACTTGTAACCCCACCCGGCAAAGTTCCTGAGCGAAGTTCCTGTGAACTTGGCTCTGCCCACACGCCCCCCACCAGCTGGCCAACAGGCTCGCGCGATTAGTTCGATCCTTGAGATTTTCCCGGATTGACTGGCAGAGCAAATCGGAAATCCTGTTCCTTTCCTGACTGGCCGCACGAGGCATCGGGGTGCCGCACGTGGGCGTGTCTCGCCAGGACAGGGAGAGCAGACGCCAGAAGGCGAACGCGGCTTTGCCGAAGCTTCCTTCTGTTGCTTAGTTCCCGAGGGGCGGGCCGCCACGCGGCAGGCCCTTAGGGTCCTTTGCATTGGTCACGTCTGGCGTCACTCACGGAACCTCGCGCTCATTGGTACAAAGCTCCAAGGGGCTGAGGTTGATTGGTTGGTCTCCGTTCCCGCCCCCGCTCTAATCACCAACCCTCTTGCAGAGTGGAGCGGCCCTTCTCAAGGCCGAGGTGAGGACGACAGTGAGCAGCGTGGCGACGGCTGGGTCGCCGACTGGGAGGTGGCACGACAGCGTCCAAGGCCCCCCTGGATTTCCACACTGTCTGCCGCTGGGGAACTAGGAAGTGGCTCTTATTCGTACCCTGCGGTTTTCGCCGCCGTTTCTCCCTGTGGGACAGTTCTTATGGCAGGGGGGTCGGAGTCGTCTTGCTCCTGAGGGTCTCCCGCGGTGTGGGTTCCTCCGGTAGAGGAGCAGAAAGAGGAGCAGGAGGGACCTAACCCTCCTATGTGGGGTTAGGAGGGGAAATCGAGCCACGAGTATTAGCTCGGTGTAAGTGGGAAGTACCTTGTTGCAGCATGTGCCTTAAGGTTTTCCTTATCTGTGAGGTCTGTCTTTCGTCGGAAACGAAGACAAGGCGTCTCTAGTTTTGTCGCCCGACAAAATCGTGAGTGCTGCAGTGCCCTGGACTTTTACACTTTTTATACGGGCCTTCGATACATGGGTAAAGCATGCATTCATTCTTCGGTTGTAGCAGTTCACCCAGACCTCATTCATGTCCAGGATCAGTGCTGTGCTCCTTTTGCCTGATCATATAATGGAGTACTGTGTGCTTGGACATCATCCGTGATATTAAACTCCTGTAGGAAACCTTTGACTCTCACAGGTGGGGGCCTCTGGAATTTGGTGACCTCCCCTCCGAGGGCAGTTAGCACCGGATTGAATGGGAGATTGGCTGTCCTTGCTACATGTACCCCTTGCTCTGGCCAAGAATAAAGCTTTCCTTTGGTTAGCACTTTAAAAGGAAAATCATAGTATTTGGAACAAGGATTTTTTTTTTTTCTTTTTCAAGAATCCTTGTAGACTTCCAGAAACTTGATTAAGGTGTGGATACAGCACTAGTTTTAAGTCTCATTAGAATATCAAGCTCACACTGCAAATAGGCTGATCTGTTAAAGACTATATTTCTGCAAAGCTAGTCTGCCTTTTCCATTGCCTTCCTTTATAATTTATCCTGCACAATACTTAAAAATAAAATACTGAACATTTATGCTGTTGGAAGTCAATATAATAATTACTTTTGAAGGGTAATGATGGGGAGGATGCACAACGAAATCTGGGTCACTGGTAATCATCTTTTCGATCTGGTTTATGACATTTCATTAAACTGTACAGTTATCATGTATGCTTATATCCAAGTGCAAATTATATTTCTATAGAAAGTTTAAAAAATTGATTGAGAGTAAGGTGATGGTCAACACCAGATGCTATAGTATGGCCTACACTCTTGCCTAGTTAATTTTTCTCGTTGCGATGTGGTTTCCCAATGCTATATTTCCTCACCTCTGCAAAATTTTAGGTTCTTTTCTGGGTATTGATATTATCTGTTAGCCAAAGGAAGGTACTAAATTTCTAAGAGATACTAAAATTTAACCTACCTTAAAGTACTTTGCTTCACATGGGTAAAATAAAAATGGTTCCTTGCTTTATAAGTTCTTATTTCAAGAGCATTTACATGCATTTATGGTGGCATTGCTTCAATACTTAGGGTGACTAAAACCTGCCACCATAGGGGTAGCGTTGAGACTGTGCTCCCATATATCCTATCTGGATACTGCAGTGGAAAAGTAGAATATCCTGGCAAGGCATCAAAAAACTTAGTTGAGTTTCCTTTCAAAAACAAGACACATTTACTCCTTGTTGGAAAACTGTACTGAAAATTTTTTAAATTTTACTAGGAGCCACCTCTAATAGAGATTTGTATTTTATGTATATTGTTTGTATATCTCTGCAATGAACAATTAATTTGACTTGCCTTTCTTTTTATTCAGGTAACAATTTAATTATGGGGGTAATGTTTTTGAAAAACTGTGAAAAAGTCTGGGAAAAAAAGAGATGTGGATTCTTATGATGGGTTTGGATATAGTAGGAAAAACTACCATCTTCTATAAAATGAAGTCAAGAGAAATTGTGACTACTGTCCCTACAATAGGTATGTTAACAACCTATGGCAAGACCAATTTACAGTTTAGTGTGTTATACCTTTACATGCTGCTTATATTATTGAATATTTCTTTTTGAAACTTGTATTTACCCCCAAAGCGTAAAGTTTTTGAAGCCAAAAAGCAAGTAGTATTTACTTTCCTAATTGCTCCCTGACACCTCTAATACATTCTTAGGTTTACAGGGGGGTCGTATGAACATATTCAGGTTAAGTAAATGTAATCCTATCTGCCTGGCAAAAAAGAAAATGATAAAAACGATATAAACAGTGAGGGCAATTATGCCCTATATTCCTTTCAGTTAGCGTATGTCCCAGCCTCAGCTTGGGATGGAGTCAGTCTTGGTTCCAGCTGGCCTTTCTAAGTGGAAGCATTTTTCCACAACAGATAGGCTCCTAGTGTTTAAAGATGCAGTGCGACTTTTTTCCCTCCCTTCACCCTGGTGCAAGCCAACTACTTGAACAGGTGTCCAATTGAAGAATCTGAATTGTTCCAATGCTGTAGAACAATCTGGCAGTGTAGATCTTCTGGGAACCAGCACTGTATTTTGTGGGCTATTTAAGGCTTTTGCAAAAGCAGTTTTGACAGAACTTAATATTTGCCTTAAGAACCACCTCCATGTCTAAACTCCTGAGTGTGAATAGCCTCCACAGGATGACATGTGAATGTCAGAGCATTCTAATGTTGGATTAGGCACAAGAACCAAATGATCAACTCCAAAGTGGGCAGGAGCTTCAGAGATTGCAACATTTGAAGAAGGAGAAACCAGATGGAGAAAATGTTCATAACCACAATTTAAAACACGTTTCTAGTTCAAATGAAAATAGCATAACTGCTTGGTTTTCTCCAGTTATAAAAACAATTTGTGCTTCTATAATTTTATACATACAGAAAAACAAACAAGTTTAAAAAACACTCTACTATTAAGATTTTGGTGAATATCTTGGTAAAATGATATGCATACTGTTTTCTAATTCACATAAAACAAAATGTTTAGACCTCTGTTTATGTTAGTTCCTCTCTGGAATGCTTTCTTGCCTTCTTCCTTAGCTCCGACCCCTTTATCTTGTTAATACCAGCTCATTCTTTTGGTCTCAGTTTAAACGTTATTGCTCAGGGACCTTTCCTGATCCCTTGGACTGCCCCCTCCCATTAGTTTCCACAGCAACCAGAGCTTTTAAGTAACTCTCAGCATATTTGTTATTGCTTGCTCACTGTGTCTCTTCCTCCTAAAACTGTAAATAAGAGCAAGAATCATGTCTGCCTTGTTCATCACTGTCTCCAGTGCCTAGCAAATGCCTAGCCCATAGATACCCAGGACTCATTTGGTGAATGAATTAAATACCAATGAATCATATCCCTCAGGAGCCATACCCTTGTGCAGTCCTCTCCTTCAGCGATGCCCAGTTTGGCCTCCTTGACTTGCTTTGGCCAAGGGGATATCAGCAAATGTAATTCAAATATTTGATAAGTGCTTGTGTCTTGGGGCTTTTTCTCTTTGAGCAAGGCCATCACCTTTTGAGGATAGCTCAGTGCTCTTTGGGAGGATAAAAAGACTACCTGGAGAGAGAGGGAAGCCAAGCCCAGCCCCCAAGGGATTCAGTAGCTGAATGAAGCTACCTGAAGAAGTCTGGGCAACATATAGCATTGTGTGTGTGTTGGGGGGGGGCGGGGGAGGGTGGATGGGCAGGGAGGAAATCATTGTTATAAATTGCTAAATTCAGGAGCTTAAATAATCCAGTACAGATCAATATCAAATTTTAGTAATTGGATAGTATTCCATTATATTGCTGAATTTTAAACACATTTTTCCATTGTTAGATGATTCAGTTTTTTTTGTAATGGTTTGTTTTTGAAAATGATGTATCTTAAACGTGTATTCTTCCTCCTTGCAGTTATCCCTAGAAGGGGGCTTGCCATGTTAAAACTGATGGGCATTTAAAATGTGGATACACATTGCCAAACTGCTCTCTGAAAAGGATGTGTCACCAACTACAAAAAGTGTTCAATTCATCAGGGAATTAGCCAGCGTGATAAGTAAAAAACACTGGCTTCTATTGAAATTGATTTTATTATAAGTGAATATATTCAAACATCCATTGGCCATTTGTATTTGTTCTTCTGTGACTTGTTTTTAATATAGTTCAACTGTTTTTCTGATGGGATGTTTATCTGTCTCTTAATGATTTAAAGAGAGACATCATGGGTCAGTAACAAGAGTTGTGGGTTGATGTCAGTCAGGGGTTAGCTAGTAGAGGAGCAGGCTAAAGGGATGGAGATCGTAAGTTTATTTTTTGATACCTGCCTTATTAGAGCCTTTGAGACATCTAAGCAAAGATGATAGAAGGTTGGATTATGAGCCCAAAGCTCAGAAGAGAGATTTGGGTTGGGGTAATATAAATTTGAGAGTTGTGAGCACAAAGATAGAAAAGAAATCCTGGTGGTGAATGAGATTACTTAGGTGGGTGTGGAAAGAGGAGAATGGATGGGGCAGGACATAATCATGGGAACTTCATCATTTAAGGACCAATTACATGTGGCTGAGCTCACTAAGGAGACTGAAAAGGTGCATCCATAGAGAGAGAAGGAAAATGGGAAACCATGGAAGAGTTGCAAGATGGGAGTGAATGGTAGTAGCAGATGTAAAATCAAATTACATAAGAACCGAAAAACATTTGTCGGATTTATTGACATGGTGACCACTGTTGATCTCCGTGAGACCAGTTATGGACCATGGTGAAGCAGAACTAAGGTGCTGTTGGGTGAGAGGTGACAAAGTAGGCGAGGTGAATATAGCTAAACTTAGAGAAGTTTGAACTTAAAAGGGAAAATAGAGGGTGGTAGTGAAGAGGAATTTTCCACTCAAATGACTAACCTTGTAATCAATTCTTTGTTCTGCTCCTGTAAACATGCTGGCTGCATAGGCCAAAGGGCAGAGTGGTCTCAAAATCAACTGAAGACTCACCCTCCCCTTGGATTGTTCTGTCTAGATAACAGATATATTGCTTAAGTTCCTGTTTAAACTTCCCATAGCCCAAAGCAACTCTGGTGGTCTGTAACCTGCTGAGAACAAACCAACCAATCAACTAACTGTAATGGCACGAAAATAAAAGAAAAATTGTCCCTAAGCTAGGTGCCCAGATCTTCAGAGTACCAGCTCCTCTGGGACCATGTGTAATAAATCTGAATTCTACTTCTCTCCAAGTTACTGCTAGGTTTTTTATTGGATTGGTTTTGAGAGTTTTCCACAACAGTAGCAGGCGAAGATATGGGGTTAATGAAGGTTTCTTTTTTTTTCCCCGAAGATGTAAAAGACTTAATTAAGCATGTTGAGAAGAACAGGTTGGAGATATTTGGAGGTGGGGGAGAGAATAACAATAGTGAAAGTTCCAGATAACGTGGGTGGGTTAGATCTAGCACATAGGTGAGTGGAGTTGGCATCAGATTGTTGTCCCAAGAGGGAGGGAGAACAGTGTAGGTGAAGATGTAGGTGGGAAGTGGAAGTCAGTCCCATTAATGGCTTCTCTTTGCTCTGAAGTACACAAGTATTGAAGTATTGAACAGAGAAGTTTGAGACACTTGTCTTGGTGAGTGAAAGAGTAAGCCAATTAACACATTCTGTTTTCTAAGTTACAAATCTTTGACTAGCAAGCTGCTTTGTAAATTTCAAGTCCAAACATTAAAGCTGTCCAAATGTTGAAATTATTTTGAATTGTCCAACCTGCAAATGTCTTTATTAAAAATTTCCTCCATCTTTTCAACTTAGGTTTCAATGTGGAGATGGTGGAATATAAAAATATCAGCCTCACAATCTGGGATGTCAGTAGCCATTGAAAAATCAGACCTTTGTGGAGACATTATTCCAGGGACACCCAAGGTAAAGATTATTCAGTCTGTCTAAATGTGAATGTTTGAAGCAAAACCTTGTGCTCTGCTTTATTTAGACTATCAGTTTTTCCTTCCCTTCCGATGGCCCATTTACACTTCCTGGGGAAGTTTCTTTTTGAGAAATGGTCCCTGTTGTTCTTAGAAAAAGTACTCGACTTTAATGCCCTACATAGGAAACTCCTCTTAATCCAGAAATGATTAGAAAATGGTTCTCCCGATGAATTTTATTTTTTGGTTGAGAGTTATATGTGCCTTAGATGAAGTAACAGTCTTTGAAAAATTTGAATTCAGTAAACTCTTTTAAACCTGTTGAGAATATCTAAAAATTTTGCTTCTGGAGTGAAGGAGATGAACAGAGATGGCCGAAGCCCCAAATCCCAGCTTTATGTGGTCACAATTCCTCTCTGCTGCCCTGCTACTCTACAAGTACGTGGATAGGCATGAGGATCCCAGGTGATTAATTCTTCTAAACAAAGAATTCCCTTATTATCATTGGTTTCTTAAACATAGATGTTTTAATGCATCCACCCCCACCCTGCTCAATCAATCAGTTTTTTTTTCATTTATTGTATTTTGGATGAATGATACTTTATAGAATATTATTTGTCAAGATATTCATAAACTAATCATATAGTTTCCCTGATTCTCATAGAGAATCATAACCAAATGGCATCTAGAAATTATTCTTTAGAATTCATTTGGAGTCATTTAATTTTCTACTATTCTACTATTTGAAGTTTCTACTATTGATGGTGTTTTCATTGTATGCGTTTCCTAGTACAGACTTATTTTCTGTTTTTTCAGACCAAATACTCAAGTCAGCTGTCCCTTAGTATCTTATGTCTTTATTTTAGCTATTACCTTTAGCTCTTAGCTCTGTTTTCTCATTATAGATTATAGATTTCAGAATGTTTTCCTTCAAAATAGTGCATTCACTTTTATTTTTTTTATTGTTACTTGAAATTTGAAAACAAATACAAAGAAAGGATACATAATAAATCCCCATGTACCCATCATCCAACTTCAACAGTTATCAATTGATGTTTTGCCCAGAGTATGTTATAGTAAATCCCAGACATGAAGACTTTTACTCGTACGTTCTTCACTGTTTATTTATAACTGATAAGGCATTTGTGTTTTTTAACATAATCTCCATGCCATTATCACACCACCAAAATTAATAATAATTCTTTAACATTTAGTACCTAGTCCTTGTTCACATTTCTCCATTTATATCAAATATGTCCTTTCTACACTTGATTTGTTTGCATTAGGATTAAAGTTCACACATCACATTTTTCTGTTATGTCTCTTTTTAGTCTCTGATTCTACACTCCCCCTCTCCCTTTTTTCTGTGCCATTTTTTTTTTTTTAATTAGGATTTTTATTCTGAATTTGGCTGATTATTGTGGTTTCATTTAACTTGTTTCTTTCTCTGTGGATATTCTGTAAAATGGTAGTTTGTCTTATAGGCTTGATTAGAATCTGGTTCATTTTGGGGGCAAGAATACTTCATAACTGGTGCTAAGTAAACATGATTCCTATGGTATCATGTTTTAACACAGAAGTTTGATTGTCACACTTTTAGTGATGCTAAGTGAATCTCAACTTAATTCCTCCCAAATAAAGTTTCCCATTAACCTTTCAACTAATAGTTTTAGCATCCATTGAAGACTGTTACCTAGATCTGCTATTTCATTGGAGTTACAATATGAAGATTTTCCCAAATCTCATCATTCTATCTGCATTTATTAGCTGAAATCCTTCTAAACAAAGAATTCCCTCATTAAATAATTTGGTTTCTCTTGAACAAGAAAGGCAAGGAAATGGTTTAATTCTTTTTCTTTATTGATTTATAGTAAAATGACTTGATACCCTAGCAATTTCCATGATGACTCTTAGATTTTTATATCATTGTCTTTAATCCATTGCAGACTATATTTGTACTCAGAGTATCCTTTTATTTTGGATTGGCACTTGCCATATAGGCCAACCCATTACAGTTCCATATGTGTTGTAAAACTAGAAAACATGAGTTTAAACCATAGCTCCACTATGAAACCTTAGGAGAGTTAATCTTTTCTGTCTCGATTATCTATAAAATGTAGGTAATACCCATTGCACTGGAACATTTGCTTTAAATGAGATAAATTTTGTAAAATGCTTAGTACCGTGGCTGGAAGGTGGCAGGCACTCAGGATAGGAGCCTGTATTTGTCTGGGTTCTACAGAGAAATAGAACCAATAGGATGAGTGGATTTAAATATATAAAGAGATTATAAGAAATTGGCTTACACGGTTACAGAGGCTGAATAGTCCCAGGATCTGCAGTTGGCAAGTTGGAGACTCAGGAGAGCCAGTGGTGTAGGTTACAGTCTGAAGGCAGGAGAATGATGTCCCAGCTTCAAGACAGTCAGGCAGAGAGGATAAGTTCTCACTTCCTCCTCCTTATTCTATTCAGGCCTCCAATGGAGGGCAATCTGCTTTACAGTCTGCTGATTCAGATGTTAACGTCATCTAGAAACACCCTCATGGACACAACCAGGGTAAGGGTTAACCAAATATTTGGGCACCTAGTGGCCCAGTCAAGTTAACACCTAAAATTAACCTTCATGGGGCCCAAATTTGTTAGAGGCTTTACATCATTCTTTGGGAGGATTTCTTCTGCCTACGCTGTGTAGGTTTGGCACATTAAATCACCAAGTAGAAATGCCTTTTTGTGGCGGATCCAGATGTCTCAGCCAGGAGTAGACTTGGATGCTGTCCCTGTTTTTTCTGCCACCTTCCCTAAGGCCAGTCGTCTTTTTTGATGTAAATTTTCTTCTTCAGTATGTTGAATATGGCAGACTTGATAAAAGTTTTTCAACTCTGTATTAAGACACTTAACTATATGTATGTTTCACTTGTATAGATTATGGAATTGGAACTGTTTGTGTGACTTCTTAGATGATTATATCATATAGAATACATAAAATGGTCCATTAATTCTCATGTGGAAAGATTTTTCTCTTTGGCTTTAAGTTATTTTAATTTGTTAAATGGCGATACATTTATATGGTTCAAAATTCAGAAAGAAAGAAAAGTATATAGTGAAAGGTCACTGGCTCATTCCTATTCCCTAACCTCCCAGTTCCCCTCCTACAGACAACAACTTTTATTTCTTATGTATCTGCCCAAAGATATTTTATGCAATACAAGCAGCTCGCTTGTGCTCACTCTCTCTCTTTCTTCTGTCTTTGTGTATATGTATGTGTGTGTGTCTATATATATATTAGTATATGTATGTATGTATATGTATGTGTGTGTGTATATTCCCTCCCCATTTAAAAAACAAATTAGAGTACATTATTTATGTGTAAATTTACATTTTCTAGGTTCTTTTAGTTCGAAGACATAGTCAGTCTGATACTAGGTTCTTTTGTTTCTCAAGTAAGGATGCATATAAAAACAGTATAAAATGGGACCTAGTATTTATAAACCTTTATTTTCATTAGGAATGGCAAAGGGATAATATACCAGTTTCCACCTTGTCAGTTTTACATTGGAGACTAATGATCTAACTAAGGATCTCTTCAAATTTCTGATTTGCTTAGTGATGATCAGAGTCCATAACTGCTGGTAGCATTCAGATATTTGGGGAGAATTTTGAAGGTTTTGTATTTTTTTTGTCTGATGTGCTGTAGCGGGCATGACTTTGGCTCGCACACAGGCCCCAAACATTCAGAAGCTATGGGAGCTCATGCCTGCGGGAGTGGGCTGCCCCAGAGCAGTGAGGGAGGCAGCTGACCAGCGGGCCTGGGAAGCATGTAGGGAAAGGGCAGAGGGCAGCTCTTGTTTCCCCCCCTGGACGTAGTCTTGAAATCTCAAAGAAGGAACCTAGAGGTCATCTCATCTCACTGCCCTTTCCTTACCACCAGCAGGGGCCCTTCTGCAGTGTTCCCACAAGTTGTGGCTTAAGCTGAGTAAGAATACCTCGAGTCATAGGATGCCCTCTCTAGGCAGCTCACTGCACCTTTATTTCTGTTGACTCATTATCATGTCGACTTCCTATAGTTTTTACCCACTGACCTTCAGTCTACTTCTAGAGCCCTCTAGATATTTGAAGACAGTTATGGGTCCCATCAATGAGTCCTTTCTCTAGGTAAAACATCCCCAGCAATAGCAGCTATTTTTCATATAATGTGGTATCTGATTCCTTTGTCATCCTAGTCATTTTTTGAATCCCTCCAGTTTGCCTGTGTTGTAGAGTGTGGGATCCAGCACCAACCACATAACATTCCTAGGATATTCTGGCCAACATAAAATATAGTAGGCTTTTTATCACTCATCCTAAAAACTAAGCTACTATCACTACTGTTGATACAGCCTAGGGATCAAATTTGTTCTTTTGGCAACCACATTTTTGTCTCACAGAGGGCTTCAAGTCAGCTAAACACCAAATTGCTCTTATTGCCACATGGACCACTGCTGAGAGTCTTCCCCATCCTGTATTTGGATGGTCTGTGGGGTTTTTCTTGGGCACCACCGGTGGACATCATTTTGCCCCACCTCTTCCTGTGGACAATGTGTCAGTGACCAGTTTGTACAAGCTTCAACGACATTTGCTCAGATACAGTGTGGAGGTACTTTTCTACTCCCTGTTTCTTGCTTCCTGGGGTTTCTCTGCTGCTGTGATGTGGGATGCCACAAAGACTTCTGGAGTTGGGCCAAACTTCACAGGTTAAGGGCATGAGACTCCTTCATTTCTGGCACCAGCTGCAAGGTCTGAGGTCCCCAGACCACCTTCATTTCTGTTTAACTGGCTACAAATGCGGTGGTTCCCGCTATCCCCTCAGGTTCAATAATTAATTGGAATGATTCATAGGACTTTGGAAAGTGCTAACTTACAGTTTTATTATAAGGATACAAATGAACCAGCCAAAGGGAGAGTTGCATAGGGCACAAAGCTTCCATTGACCTTTTCTGTGGAATAAAAAAGCATTACCCTTCCTGGACATTGATGTATGACGTATGCATAGTATTGCCAACCAGGGAAACTTATCTGACCTTTGATGTACAGAGTTTTATTGGGACTTCATTATGTAGGCATAAAGTAGAAATGGAGAGATTAAAAATGGAGCCTAATCTTTTGTCTGTATATTTCTCTGTGTATTCTGTATGATTCTTTTTCAGAAGATAGTTGAGTGTTCAGTAGGCTTCCTAACTCTAGAGATTATTTATTCTTCCACATTGATTGCTTTCAGTGAAACTACATATGTGAGTGGGAAGATGCTATGAGGACATATAAACAGCTGCCCTTTCCAGGTTCAACTTACTAATATTGCTTGTGATTTCTTTCCAGGTGTGATTTTTTTGGTCACCAATAACGACAGAGAGCAAGTCAGTGAGGCCTGAGAAGAACTAACCAAAACAATAATGGACTGTGGGCACAGAGATGCAGTTCTATTGGTGTTTGCAAATAAACAGGTAGGTTGTTGGCTTTCTGAAAACTGGGATGGAGATTTACTGCCAGATGCTCACTTAAAAAAAAAATAGGCATTTAAATTAGATGTCTGCCTCCCTCTCTCCAGTCCCTATCACAACCTCTCCCTCCACCTTCTTTTTAGCATGTCTTGTATTCATTTATTCACTCACTTAAAAAATAGTCATCTAGCATCTACCAAATTCCAGGTACTGGTTTAGGTATTGGTGATATATCAGTGAGCAGGACAGACAAAAATCCCCGTGTTCATGGAGTTTCATCCTAGCAGATGGAGAATTGGTCAATAAATGATAGGTAAGGTGCCTGACAGAAATGTTGTGGAAGAAGGTAAGGCAGATTGAGAGGGCAAGATGGTCATGGGGAAGGGCCAGGATGCCTCTCTGATAAAATGACATCTGAGCAAAGACTGGAAGGCCAGCAGGAAGGGACACACAGTTCTAGGAAGAGCAAGGCAGTCAGTGCAGCTGCAACAGAGTTATGGGGGTGCCACAAGGGAGGAAATGATTGGATCACATGGGAAGAAAAGGGGCTTCTATATAAATGTAAAATAAGCAGTAAAAGAAGAGTGGGAGGAGAGCCAAGTATAGAACCATCCAGCCTCAGGACTCGAAGCTGAACTAAGTTTGGAAAAGAACGTAGAATCACGTGGAATGTGCCAGCCTGAGATAAGCACCGTTTCGTTTTGATGTGTTTCCTCCCACTCTCTCCTGCATGAATACATTCATTATATAATTGAGATCGTATTTTTTGACAGTGTTGCATATTTTTTTTCTCACTTCAGATTTATCAAAAGCATTTTCTCTTGTTATCCAACGTTTTGTAAATGTGATTTTAATGGTGATTGGATCATTGTTTACTCAACCATTCTCCTATTGTTACATTCAGTGTCAGTCCAGAATTTCACTAGTGAACAGAGTGAACTTTCAAGAAAGATAATAACAAATTTGTTTTTTTAGTTATAATCGCAGAACATGTTCATGCCAACAGTTGAGAATCTCAAGTGAAGCGAAATATTTTCACCCCATTCCTCAGAGTAAAACATTGTTAAATTTCTTACCTGTCTTTTCAGAGATATAACTTTATGCCTGCATAAGCAGTTATATGATTGTATTTATATTTAAATTCTGGCGATCATATTCTGCATTAGGTTTCTTCTTTCTTTTTTTAAATTAAGAAAATTATTTTTGCTTTTGTTGCATTTCTATTTCGAAAACAACCTGTTTTTTTCACTTAGCATACCTTTGACATCATTCTATATCAGTATGTTAAATCTACCTTGTTCTTTTAACTAACTTATTCAAATGTAGTTTGAGCTCACTGGGTGCCAGGCACAGTTCTAGGCACTTGGGATATATCAGAACAAGATAGACAGAAATTCCTGCCCTTGTAAAGCTCATATTCTATTTAAAGAAGACAGATAATTAAAAAATTCTTAATAAGTAAATGCTGTAATATAGTAACATGCTGCTGAGTGCTGTGTTTAAAAAGATTAAGCAGGACAATTTGAAGAGATTGTGGGGACTCAGGTTCTGAAGGTTTTTCAGACCATGACAAGGGCGCCAACCCCAAGAGAGATGGAGCCGCTGCAGGATTTTGATAGAAGAAAGACAATCTGATTTTTACTGACTACTAGGTTGAGAATAGACTTGAAAGGAGCTAGAGCAGAAGCAGGCAATAATTAGGAAGTTATTTTAGCAATCCAAGTGAGAAAAGATGGTGGTGGATCAGGGTGTAGCTGTGGAGGTGGTGAGAAGTGGTCAGAATATGTTTTGATCATAGAGCCTGTAGGATTTTGTAATGTGAGGTTGTGGGAGTTGAGAGAGAGAGAGGAAAAAAATTAAGAACGATTTCAAGGTTTTGGACCAGAGCAACTGGAAGGTTAGACTTGCCATCAGCTGAGATAGGACTATACATTGGTGCAGGTTTTGAGGGAAGAATATATTTTATTATATGCATACATTATCACAACTGACTTTTGAATATTCTCTTTCAAGAATCTTCCCAATGCTGTGAACAAAGCAGAGGCAACAGACAAGCTTGGCTTATATTCCCTCCGCCAGAGAAACTGGTACATTCACCAGTGGAGAAGGCCTGGACTGGCTTGCCGGCCAGCTCAAAAACTGAAAGCTATTAGAAGCAATTCATTTCTTGTGCATCATGGCAAAACCAGCTGGCCTCTTTGTGCATGTGTGTGTATGAGGAGCCAAGTACGGATTGTGGCTGCAAGTGGGGCAGCTTTCTCATACCATACATGTATAATGCTATAGGAAAACTGGTCTGACATTTAAAGAAAAGCCAGTGTTACATTTTAAACATTACCTTCCATTTCAATAGTTTTGATGATCATTTCTATAGTTGATGGAGGAATCCTGAGGCCTTGCTTACTAGTGCCTGATAGCCAGTGGTCTTCATAGCCGAGGGGAAGAGAGTTTGAATGAAGACAGAGTCAGCTGTGTAGCTCTGGATCTCGTGTCTCTGCATACCTAGGGTCCTGTTAGACTTTGGCATCTATAAAAATGAAGAACGTGTCATTCTTTCCGTCACTACCAGAGCCAGCAGCTCACTTTTCAATGTTTTAAAGCAAATGATCCTTAAGAGAGAAAAGGCGCTTGCTTACCATTGGTTTGAAGTCAGATTTGAGCTTTTCTCAGAAAAGTCTAGTGCAGACTTCCTGGTTTAATGTGCTTTATTTCAAGGAAACAGTGATCTTTTTCATCGGCATATCCATATTCCATTAAACCTAGAAAAGTATCCAGGCCTTCCTTTATGCAGATTCCTTCTCTCGTTTGCTTCTTATTTGCTAAGTGGAGACCATTTGGGGTGGTAACCCAGCGTGAGACTAAAGCTCTTTACAGGTGCCAAATAGTTAAGTGAAGAGTCGTGTAAAGGAAGCAAAGTGACAGTATGTTTGTGTTCTTGCATCACCATCTCAGGTTTCAGACTGCTGAAACTGCTGCTCTTGCTTCTCTGCTCTGTGCTGAATGTTCTACACTAAAAGCATCTCCTATGGGATGGAATCATATCTTAGTGCGACTTTTGGTTGGTTTCTGTTCCCAGAATACACACCCGTGAGTTCTGAGAGTCTGTGAGAGAAGCAAGAGAGTAATTTGGGAGAACAAAATCCCTGCAACTCCTGGTATTACCCTTGATGCTAACTTTTGCTGTGTGTAAGCTGTCTAACCTAGACCACTCTCTGTCTTCTGGATGGCAGTAATGCCTTGCATGGAAACATGCTTTATGTTGTCAAAGAATTAATGAAAATGGCTTGAAGATGAGCTAAGTTCTCTCAGTCGTCTTGAGCTCTTTTGCCCAGACATCTGTTGGCCAAATTTGTACCTAAGTGCTTCTACCACTTTACCTTTTAAAGTTCCTTAAAAAAAAAAATCTATTGAAATTACAGAGGAGGAGAATGAATTTTGATGAAAATAACAAGTTGATATTATTAGGAAGAAATTTCATACCATGATAAATGTGGGATGTAACTTTTTAAAAAAATATTGACATAAAGAATGTTTATTGCAATAGCGTTAACTAAGTCCAGATTTACTTGTTTAACCATGGAGTAATTCCTGAGACATATTTAGATTCTATTCCTAAATTGACTGTGTCTGTGTCTTATGCTTTTGTAATTTATGCTTAGTACAGTGTACCTAATACAGAGCTAGGCTGCACTCAATACTTGTTGATTGGTTGAACAATACAGAACTTGCTTTGGAAAGAAAAGAGGACAGCCATGTGCTTCTGAAAGTCTTAAATTACTTTAACATCCCTTTCCTTTTCCACCTTCGTAGGCTCTCTATTGAAAACTCACAGGGCGATTATACAAAAGACAAACACAGGGGCACGGTCTTGGCCCCGTGCCTTTAGTAGTGCTCCTCACCTGCACTTTTCATGATGCTTTCGACTAGTTTTTCTCTTTCAGTGGTTTTGGAGCCAGGGAGTTGGGGTAAGTGTGGACACCTCTGTGTAGTTGTTTGAGCAGACACTGGGGTCTCTGAAAGCCATGTTCACATCCCAGCTGTGTCCCTAACTAGCTGCTGGCCTCAGGCCAATTACTCTTAGCCTCCTGGTCTCGAAGTCTGTTTAACTGTTAAATACTGACTTCATAGGCTTATGAGGATTAAATGCCTCAGAGCTTTGTGTTTCCTTGGGGCTGTCTTGATGTCCTAGAGTAAACTGGCAGTGGTGGCCACACACTGATTAGCATTATATTTATAAGGGGTGAAGTGGAATGGGGTGAGGGCTGTGTTTAATCTCTCCTACTCTATTCACTTTCTAATCCTGCTGAATACTCTCCTTTTCTAACCATGGTAAGTGCTAATAAGAACAGCTAGAATGCTTGTTCGAAAAAGCACATTGCTGTCTCCCAAACTTTTTTTTCTTTTTAAAACATATTCTGTGGTGTTTAGTATGTTCACAGAGTTGTGCAACTACCACTACTAAATTTTGACTATTTTCGTTATCCCAAAAAGATACCTGGATCCATTAGCATCCATCCTCATTCCTCCATTCCCCTAGGCAAATGCTAATCCACTTTCTATTTCTATGGACTTGCCTGTTCTGGGCTGGTGAGGGGCTTAGGGAGCTTGGTGCATGCTTTAGGAAGGGCCGAGCTACTGTTGGCCTGACTCCAGCATCAGTTCAGAGACATGAATCTGAGTTACAGTTAAGGCAGAGTCCCAGGGAAAAAAGACTGCCCCATAGTTAGGCTACTGTGAAATTTATTACCTTGACAGGGAAAGGAACACTACTAATAACACACTAATAATTACTCAGGGATAATAGGCATAAAGTGGGGTCACCCAATCAAAGTGGCCAGAGCTCTGAATCTGGAATCAAAAGCTGAGGCTGAAATTAGAGCTCTACCTATTCACTTGCTGGATTTAGTTGGACCACTGAACCTCTGACCCTCTATTTCCTTGCCTGGAAAGGAAGTCCTCAGGCTTACCTGGGGGTACCACTGTGTATGAATACCAAGAATATAGGATAACAGGGGGGCACCATGAGTCAATTCTATATATATTGTGGCTTTTTAAATTTTATCTATTTGAAATAATGCCTTAACGGTCCTGAGGGTATTTGCTTGTGAATTGCTCAGGACAGGAGGGTTTAAATTCCTCTGTAGAGGCAGGTTTCAAGGGAGATAGGACGTTTCATACTGACCTGAGTCCTTTGTCCACTGGTGTCTGCTAGAGGTTGTCAAACAGTACACAAAAATCTGATGATATGCTGTGGGGATGCTTTTCCCTTTGAATATTTTGATTTTTTCGCCTTTCTTTGGTAGCAGCTATATTGGGTTATAATTCACACACCCTACAGTCTATGCATGTAAAAGTGTACAATTCAGTGGTTTTTAGTATACTCACAGGTTTGTGTAACCGTCACTGCAATTTTAGAATATTTTCACCGCTCCAAAAAGAAACCCCATGCCCTTTAGCAGTCATTCCCCATTTCTCTCATACCCACCAGCTCTAGGCAACCATTAACCACCAGTCGATCTCTTTTCTATTTCTCTGGATTTCGTGTGGATCTTTTTAAACTTCATTTCTCTCCACTCTGCAGTCCCTGAGGAGCAGCACGCTAAGAACTTTTCTCTTATTTTGATTTTCATTCTTCTTTTACTCTAATGCATGGCATGGGAAGGCCTCTAGGAGGATGCTGTGGCACATGCAAGCATTGGATGGACCACTGGACTAGGTGACCTCCAAGATGTCAATGATTAATCTGGCCAGTAAAGAGCATGCTGCAGTTTGCAGCCACTAGGTGGTGCTGCTGCTCCATGCCATTGACGGTGCAGCCCGAGCTGGGGTGGGCCATAGGAGTTGTCAAGGATAGGAGAATCCATCATTTTGTCTGGACACCAAGAATAACCTAGAAATTAGGGACTATAGCCAGGGATATGCCTGGAAGAGAAAAGAAAAATAGGTACCCAGAGCAGAGGACTTGTCAGTGCCAATAATAATAAAGGCAGCAGCAGTATTAGCAGTGGCAGTCATAACCGTAAAGCAGTAAAGCAAAGTGTCCAATGGAAAAAGTGCCCGGAGGGTGCAGAGCCCTGGGGCACAGAGCAGCAAGTCCAGAACTGTGTCAGCAGATGCGCAAAGGCGAGGAGCCAGAGGTGGAGGAGGAGGAGGCAGGGCACAGGTGTGTTCTTAGGCTAGTGGAGACCACAGCCAGGGGAGACCTGGACCCACCCTGCACTGATCATGTTCTTTAAGGAGCAAAAGCAATAATTGCAGTGTTCTAAAACTAGATTGTGGTGATGGTTGCACAACTGTATAAGTTTACTAAGAGCCCTCAAATTGTTTGCATACAGTGGGTGAATTGTATGTAAATCACACCTCAATAAAGCTGTATGAAATTTATAACCGTGAAACCAATAGTGATGAGGGTGCCAAGTCAGTATGTCTCAGCAGTGCCATGGGCACTTTGAGAAGAGAGACAGATTAGTATTTTAGAGTACGAAGCTCTTCAGCCTTGGCTTGCACGCTTTCATTGGCAGGGAGCTCAGGACCTCATAACGAAGCCCATTGAGGTAATTCTAAACTTTAGAAAGTCGTAATCTATCACTTGTCCTTATCCTGCTGCACAGAATAAACCTCTTTGCTTTAGCATATAACATCTCTTTCAGCACTTGAAGGTGGTCATCACATCCTCCCAAGTCATTTAATCCCAGACAGAAATCCCCAGGGTTTTCATATGATAGGGTTTCCAGTGTCTCCCATTCTCTGGGTAGCTGCCTGCCACACTTGCTTTGATTTGTCAGCATCCTTCTTAAAATGGGGGCCAGGGGTGGGCCCGAAGTTCTGCAGATAGTGCCCAGTGCTGTGGTTAACAGTTTCAGCCTTAGAGTTAACGATCTCTTTGTTCAAACCCTCTCTGCGCTACAGATCAGCTGTGTAATTATGGTTAAAAATACAAACCTTTCTGAGCCTGGACATCTCCATCTGAGTTACAGACCTTCTACCTGTCCAACCCCTGTAGGTGGACTTGGGCTGGCTTGGTGATGGCTAGGGCAAGGGAGAGCAATCCAAAATAGCAAGCTGTCACAACTGCTAATAAGCCTAGCAGGTACACACAAAGCATCACATGAAGGGGCTCTGTCGTCTCTGCCAGCCAGGCTTTCCTCCTATGGAACTTTGGTCCCCGGTAGAAGGTGTGAGGGAATGGGGGTGGGGTGGGAGTGGGTGGGACACAAATATCTGGGATGTGCCTGATTCATACCCTAGAAGTTATTTGCTTGTGAGTAACTCTCTTCTTTGTCTTACTTGAAAAATTTCAAACATAAAGATGAAAACAGTGTCTAGAAAATCTTCACCTGGATGCAATTGTTTATATCTGCTGTATCTCTCTATAGATTTCTATTTACATATACATCGTTTGCTGCTTCATTTGAAAATAACATGCAGACATCATGATCCTGCACCCTTAAGAACTTTGGCATCTCCTAAGTATGAGGACGTTCTCTGACAGAAACACGAGATTATTTTCTCACCTAAGAAAAATCTGTACTAATTTCCTAATATCATCTGAATTCCAGTCCATCATCACGTTTCCTCGGTTGCCTCTCAATTGTCTTTTATAGCAGTTTTTTTCCCAAACCAGGAGCCAGTTAAGTTTTATCCATTAGGTTTGTTTATATTTCTTTAACCTCTTTTAATCTAGAGCAGTCTGTCCACCTGTTTTTTTGTGGCACTTTTCTCATGAGAATCTCCTTTTAATTTCACCCTTTGTCCACTACACAAAACTACCTCTCCAAAACTACCTCCATCGTGGGGCTGATCCCACCACCCCTATTTCTTCATCCTTTTATCACTGAGATTCTAGGCTTTTCTTATTACAGTCCTTTCACTTGCAGAGGAGGCTTCCAAACTAGGACAACCGAGGGTGGGTCAACTCAGTTCAGCCTCAGCCTGGTCTATGGCTTCATTTATTTGAAATTTAACTTGATTCTCTGCTTACCTCCCCCTGGGCAGTCCCAGGAATGTAAACACCCTGCAGCCTCTTCAACCAACAGTTTGTCAGTTCTGATGTTAGCTCCAATCCACTGATTCCACATATTGTATTTCTGCTAACTAAATCTTACAGGCAAAACAGGCCTCTTCCCCTTCCAGTAGCATAGACATCCTTTTTGATTAAAACGACACAAGAAGTGTAATGACATCATTTGAATAAACAGCCCAGCACCAGCACTCAATAAACATGAGCTGTTGCTGCTGGGGCAGTGCACATCGGGACCCTCTCTCTGTCATTCCCTCTGTAGCCCAGGGTTGCTGCTGTGTTTTGGCATCCACTTTGTGCTAATGAAGCATATCGAGCTTCTGATCATTTCAAAGCGGCAGCTCTTTTAGGAACCTAATGAATGACATCTTATCCCTTTCCTTTTCAAAAAATAAATCAATTCCTCTGTCTCTCCCTCTTTCTTTTCCCCTTTTTTAGCATAATATTCAATCAACAATCATGTAGGAAGTTCCTGCCACATGCCAGACATTGGAGAGGGGAGGGTGTTGAGGACCCAGAGATGAAATATACAATGAGCCCTACACAGGACCCTCCAAGGCTCCACAGCTTGTCAGAGCTGTGCTCCCAGGCTCTGAAGATCGATCCAGCCTGGTCCCCACAAAAGACAGGGCTGCCATCGGCCTCAGACTCCAGGGAGAGCTGGCAATTTTGGGGAGGAGGATCTTCCTTCCTGAGAAAGGGGCAGCAGAGGTAGGAGTCAGACTGGGAATGAATGGGGCTGGTGGCTGACAGCTCAGCTGTCAAATCCAGGAGCTCCTCATCCAGGGACAGCGTGCCTCTGCCCTCTTAATGACAGAGCTGTCACTCACAGGATGCCATGGAATTATGCAGGACCAGACACTGCAGTCTCTACCCAGACAGGGTAATAGATGTCATAGGGGCCTGGAGAGTTCTCCGGGGAGAGTTGAGACACCCTCCCCCCAATCATATCACATCACCCAGAGTCACACAGAAATGATATTGCACACCTCAGTGCTTTTGCATAGGCTGTCCCCTCTGCCGAGCCTGCCCTCCCCTACCTCAGGCCTTCTCCATCTGACAGTATTTCATGTGTCTTTCAAGACTCAGGCCCCAGGTCACCTCCTCGAGGAATCCCCACCTCCACGCTGCTCTCGTGTACATGCTTTTGCTACAAGTGACCCCAGTGAAGGTGAGTACTTGTTCAGGTGTCTGTTCCCCATCACAGATAGTATGAGTTCTTGAGACTGAGGGCCAGGTCTCAGTTTTCTCTGTATCCTAGGGATGAGTGCAGAGTTGGCATCAACCAATGTTACTAAGGAATGGATTGTCATTGCTGTCACCATCCACTTCTACAAAAGTTTTAACACTCAGTAGAATCCAGTGGCTGCTTGATGCCTGGCCTAGAGCAACAGATCTGCTTTAGTGAAAGGTTGGGGTTCGGAAGGCCAACTGGATAGAAGGATCTAGAGTGAGGAAGACTTTCCTTATTGAAGACCAAATATAAGTTTTTTTTCCCCTGATGAACAAGGAGAAACCAATTTGCATTTGATTCTAAGTGTACTTGATGAGTTTGAGCTCAAATAGTTCAGCTCCTTATTCCCATCAGAGGTGACCCACAAAATGCGAACTGCACCCACCCGAGGGGGAAGCGAAACAGGGTTTCACAGGTGAAAATCCAGGAAGATGCCTCACTGACCATAGAGGTAAAAAATAAAGCAGTTTAATTTTGATTTTGTAATGCACAAACAAAGCATTTTACATGTTTGCTTTTAAAATAGAGAATACAGAACATAAAAATGACTTAAATGAAAAACGTAATTAGAAAAAAAATTCCTCTCGTTCTGTGTGATGGCCAGTTAAGGAAGAGAGACAACTGGAAAAGAGGACAGGAAGCGGCAAGGGAAAGGAAGAACAGAATGCTGAAATAATAGTATGAAAGAAAAGGGAAGGGGGGAGCAGGAGCGAGGCAAGTGCCTGCACAAAACATAGGTTTTTGAGAAATGAATGTACAGACTCACACACACCCAAATTCACACTCTTTGACCTAACGAAGACTTTTTTTTTTTAAATTTGTTTTTGTCTGTTTGTTGTTGTTTTACCATTTTAAAAGGGGCAATGTTGAACTCATTTTTCAGTTTTCTGACTTCTAAAATGAGAAATTGCCAGTGAGAAGTCTGATGCCATTCTTAGTATTGATCTCTTTTTTTTTCCCCATAATTCTCCCCCCCACCACTTCTCGCTTTAGATCTTCTTTTATCTTCATACACATCACCATGAAATTAGTGTGGGCCTTTATTCTTCTATTGTGTTGGGTTCTCTACAGGCTTTTAAAATTTAGAAATGCAGGTCTTTCAGTTCTGGAAAAGATTTTTGTATTCTTTGACAAGAGACTCCCTTTCATTTTTTTTTCTCAGTTTCTTTTGTTGGGCCTCGTAGGTGGATCTTCTTCTTTCTGTATTTTTTCTTTTTCTTATTTTCCACACCTTTATTTTTTCCCACTTTCTGAGAGATTTCCTTGACCTTATCTTCCAAACCATCTCTTGACTCTTTTATTTCTGCTATCATATTTCTCATGTCCAAGGGCTTGCTCCTTTTTTTCCGTATTATCTCCTTTTTTAAAAAACAAGGGTTTTTTTGGGGGGGAGGGGTAAACTTACATTCTATAAAATTCATTCATTTTAAGTGTATAATTCAATAATTCTTAAAGTAAATTTTCAGAGCTGTGCAACCATCATCGTGATCCAGTTTGGATTATTTTTTCTTGCATAGTCCTTTGTCCTAGTCTCATGGGTGAAATATCTTTTATCTCTCTGAAGAAACTAGTGACCATTTCTTTGATGTTTTCTTTCCTTCAAGTTTCTCTATTTGGTTGCTGGTCAGCTGGTTTCAGTTTCTGTCTTTCATATTGGAGACTTTTCTCAAGTTCTTGGTTATCCTTTGCAGTCCACTAATGTTTAAGAGTAAAATATTATTACAAAGCTATCTGGACACTCAGCGGCTGTCATTTGTCAATCGATAAGCTTCAACATAGAAGTTATAGGAGGGCTATTTCTTTGGGGTTCCCCAAAGGTCAATAGCAGGGGTTCTTTCTAGGAGTAGAATCCACTAGCCTCCTCTCTGGGGTCAGGTGGATGAGTGTGGAGGTGTAGTTCGTTGCTAAGATCCTTAGGGATACATGGCACAGGGGACTGAGGGTACAGCCATTTGTAGATAGACTTTCATTTAATCCTCCTGTTTCCCCTCTGCCACCTCTCTCCTATTGTTCCTGCTGATCTAGGCTTAGACCTGACATTTCTCCACCGAATAAACCTGCTGGGATGGGGAAAGGTGAGAACTGGGGCATCTTTCTACCAACCCCCTAGTTTTTGTTTGGGCTAAACCTGCCCACTTTCCAGTTCTACAAATCATCCTGTCCTTTGCAGTCATCGGTGCTTGCAATTCCGGTGTCTTGCCAAGATTCCTCAGCTTGAATTGGCTCCATCCTCATTAGCATCCCCCTGTGTAGGCACATGGTATTCAGATTTCTCAGCTCTGATCATTCCTCCACCTGCTTTCCATCTTCCAAAAATCTGTTGACGTCTTTTGTCTTCTGCTGCTTTTTTCTTTTATTCTTTTTATTCTCATGGGCTCATACCTTTTTTATATTTTAACTCATATTTTAGTGGAGTTTCAGAAAGAAACAGTAAGAAATCCATGTGCTTCATTTGTTAGGTTTAACCTGAGATGTGGGATTAAAGACTTTTCAAGCTATATTGTGTTTCTGTAACTATAGACATAAGGAGAAGCAAGAGGAGGTCTTCTGCATTCTACACTAAATATGTTATAGATTCCCTTCTTATCAGAGAGATCTTTCTAATCTGGGTCACTGGTTCTTAAAAAAGGTGGAGAAAAATGAAGAGAATTTTGAGAAAGGAGCCTGAGATGATCAAAGGGATGGACCTTGGATCCAGGGGAAATTTTGGAAGGCGCTATTTAACTGAAAGAGGAGGCTTAGGGATGGTTTAGATATTATTTATTTGAATTCGTTTTTCTTAAAGCAATTTATGCCCTGGTATACTCCCACTGTCCTATTTTGTGTTGATATGAACTTCTAAGTTGCCATAAAAGAGGCATCTGAAACTTGCAAGAGATGAGAGGTAGGGGACAGACGAAGACTGTATTAATTGGAATGGGTTAGGCTGTTCCATAGTAACAATGAGATACTGAAAGGTCAGTGTCTTACCACAGTAAGAGTTCATTCATTCCTCCCTCATTTCACCATCTTATCTCTGCTTTGTAGCTCCCTTCAAGATGTGGCCCAAGGACCCACCCAGGCTATGTCTATCTTGCGGCTTTCCAAGGTTCTACAGAAGGGGAGAGAGAACTGGAAGATCATGCAAGATGATTTTAAGAGCCAAGTCTCAAAGTAGTTTATTTCACTTCTACCCACATCTATTGGCCAGAACTCTGTCACAGGGTCCCAAATTACTTGCAAGGGAGGATGGGAAATGTGGTCTTCCTGTATGCTCTGGAGGAGGATGCAGTGTGGTGAGGATGTTACATTGTCTCTAGCATCTGCCTATCAGGTTTTCTCAGTGAGATGCCAATATTCTTAGAGGAAGGAAAGATATGGCCTCCGTGTCCACAATGCCTAGCTAAGAGAAAATAATGTTTAACTAGCATAGGAGATAGCGGTCAGACATAAAGAGAAATTTCTGGACTTTAAGAGAGTCAAATGGGCAATTGAGAGGTGACATCTACCCTTACAGATCCCTAAGAAAACAGTTCTTGGTAATTGATGGCTCTACCTACTGGAGAGGTGAACCACATTATCTTTGAGACCCCACCTAATTCTGGGATTCTGCTCTTAATTACGTAGACCTCAGAGTTTGCAAAGCTCTGGATCCAGGTTTTATGTCCAAATTATGGACACAAAATTAGGTCTAGGGCTTGGAAGGGGCTCTAGCAAGTAGAGGGCCTCAAATATAAACTTATTAGCTTTCTAGTAAATCCTCCACTGGCCAGGACAGACCCACTGAGCCTTGGGAACCAGCAAATTCCAGAGAATCTTCCTCAACAGACTTGCTTTTTCAGATCCTAGATCACCCTCATGATTTTTTCCTACTCTTTAATTCAGCAAAATATTGTTAAATGGCCACAATATGTAAGATACTGGGCTGGGCCCTTCATCACCTGCCTCTATTGCCTGAGCTGGGCACCTGGCCCAAGGACATAGGACCTGGCCCAAGGAGCTCTTGAGTTCATGCAGGCAGCATCAGGGCAAAGCAGGAGCAGAAGGAGAATAGACACACACACACACACACACACACACACACACACACACACACACACAAAGGGAGAGCAGGGCCATGTGTGGCCTGAGGACACAGGTGGTCGTCTGTAGACATTAGGCCCCTGTACTTGGAGGAGAAATCCATGCTGCTCTCTGTCTTGCTTCTGAAAGAAACCTTCCTGCAGAAACTGCACAGAGTCTTTGGAAGCCTGCTATGGAGCAGCAGGCTCAGCTGTTTGCTGTGGCCCCTCTGTCAGACACATCACTCCTCTCTGGGGGCTGGAGTCGAGTGTTACCACGTAGAGTCAGCAGTCTGCACTTGAACACTTGGTCCAGAGCCCAGCTGTCAGCCCTGTCCCTACTGTTGTCCCCGGCACTGTCTGGGCCTTTTGGTGGTAATCAAACTGCAGGTCTGGAAAAGTACAGAATAATGCTAGGTCATGCATACCATCTCCAGTGTTTCTTTTCTCTTAGAATTTTTAAGCAGCAGAAAATCACAAAGCTACAGAGCTGTCTGAGGCCCTCTCATCTAGTTGGAAGACCAGGCCCTGGGTTTGCTGCATGACCTTGCAAGACAACATCTCCCTGGACCTCTTTTTTCTCATCTGTAAAATTGGGAAAATAACCCCTGTGAAGGGTGATTTTTGTCACTATGGTCAAGGTCAACATGGGTCTGGATGGGGTGAGGCAGGGAGACAGTGACATCTCACAGTCTATCCTTTATTTCAGCTGTGCAGGTGCTAGCCAGGGGTCTCCACTGGTTAGGTGCAATCGAGAGACTTAAGCAGGTCAGGGGTCTCGGGAGCCACGAATTTGCTTTATGGCTTATGATGTTCTCACATAGTTTGCACTGAATGGGCCTGGCGAGTCTGGGTGGAAGGGACAAAAACCAACCTTCTTACAGTGATTTGCCTGAAAATTTTTACATGGAGACACACTGTTCTGAACACAGACCTGAAAATGCATTTTAAAAGGCTTTCTAATGAAGCAAATACAAAACAACTCACGTTAGATAAGCCTCCTTGGCACAGCTATTGCGGGGAGAAGGGCGGCTTTCTCAGCCAGAGAAGGCAGGCTGAGGAAGAGGTGGGGAAGACAGTGTGGTCAGAGGAGGTTGGCAGGGTGGGGGCGTGCCGGTCTGGGCTCCCCTCCAGGGTTTACTATGACCCAGTTTCTACCCAGAAAGCCTTGTGCCCTATTCTCTGTGACTTATACTAATTGCTTCTGAAAATTCTTGGACCGTCCTCTAATTTAGGGTCTAAATGCCTCTAGGGACTTCGGGAGATGCTAAATCTATTGATGTATATACAAAATTTCATGTGTGAAAAAAGTTCACGTGACTGGGCTTCACAAACTTTTTTCTGTGAAGATGTCTGAGTTTTCATCTGATTCTTCTCTGCAGGTGAGTGAGCAAAGCTTCATCTGTATTTGCAGCCTTTCCCCAGCACTCGCATCGCCGCCTCGGCTCCACCTCAGATCATCAGGCATTAGATTCTCACAGGAGAGCTGGTCCCTGGTGCCAAAAAGGTTAGGTGACTGCTGCTCTGGACCATGCCAGGGGCAGGAGAAGGTGGGAAATACACGATTCCACCTGGCTCTCTGGGAGGGTAGGGAATGTAGGCCACTCCCAGCTTTAGAGTGAGCTAGCGAGCTAGGCACCCACAGGAAGATGGAAACTTGGACTTCACAATGCATTTGCATTTATGAAGTCTGTCCCTCTGCTCGTCATTCTCTCTGACAAGTAGCAAGAGCCCTCTGTGGATGGACCCATTCAAAGCCCCCATTCTGCACCTGCGGTGTGCTTGGAACTGTGTTGGGTGTGAGGGACATGAGGAAAATTAGACACAATTCTTACTTGCCTACATAGGCCTCCCATTTTAGGGGCTAGATGTCCAGAGAAATTCTAATATGATAATATGTGCTATAAAAGAAGGTAAAACAAAGGCCTGTGCCACACCAAGAGAGAAAAGGTTCGCTCGGTCTGTAAGCTAGAAGGCCATTCAGAAAGGGGGTGGCATGGACCTTCAGGTCGAACAGACTAGGGTATGAGTTCAGGCTGTGTGACTTCTGAGTACTGCAGTTTCCTCTTCAGTAAAATATAACGATAACTATTCAGAGTTGTTGGGGGAGTCAGATGAAGTCATGTCTACAGAGCGCATCCATGGGTTGGACTGGAAAGTGAGATTGGCTTTTGGGAAGATGTAGGAGCAGCAAGGGCAGCACGAGCAGAGGGGTGGCTCAGGGGGTACTTTGTGCCCACTCAGCAATGCTTTCATGCTATAACTTGGAAAGATTCACTTGTGATGGCCCAGCAGCATATGGATTCATTGATTTAGCAATTCTTGAATCAATGATGTAGCAGTTTCAATGTTGTGGGTGCCAGTGATTAAGTAAGGGGGTTGGGGTGGGTAGGTAGGACTATCTCTTATCAGGCTCAGGTACACATTTCCTTTTTTACAGGAAATGTGATGCACAGGCTTCTGGGTTTATAGTGAGAGGGAGATAGGTCTCTAAATCATTTTACAGACCCTGAAACCATAACTGGAGGCTTTCAGGCCAGAATACATTATGCGGCATGGGGGCGGAGTGGGGGGTGCGGGACACAACACCTGTAATACACCATAAAGTGTAGAATTGTGGCTACTCCAGAGACACTGGCAATACTTGGAGGAAGGAGTAAGGGAGCAGTGCAACAGGAGTGTGTGTGTGTGTTTGTGTGTGTGTGTGTGTGTGTGTAAAGGGAGCGCCCAGGCGAGGGACAAACAGGTAGCCAGCCCACAGTGCAGTTCTACATTTTCATGCTTTCGCAGAAAGGGCGCTGGAGGTAAAGGATACTGGGGGCTAGAGGGCGAAAGGGCCTGGAGGTTGAAGCACATTTCCTGGGCCTCACTAGGGGAGTGAAGCATTTTTACTTCGACTCAGCCTTCCATACTATGCTTCTGGTTGCTCTGAGGTAGAGGAACGATTAGGATGGTTCTGCAGATACAATGTCCCAGTTAAGGTTGGTCTGAGTTCATTTGTCCATCTGTCCATCTGTCCGTCCATCCGTCCATCCATCCAACACATGCTTTGTGAGTCTTCTGTGTGTTAGACACTACACCAGGCACTGAGGAAACAGCCCTGAAGAAGAGCTGGTTCTCATGGTGAGCAGATCCTGAGGCTTCATGCTCCCTCCTATCCCAGCTGGGAAGTTAGAACTAGCATTCCTGTTGCAGCTAGAAAGGGCCACATAGTAAATATTTTAGGCTCAAGGCCCTAAGGGCTCTATGGTAGCCGCTCATCTCTGCCAGTGTAGCCTGAAAGCAGCCACAGACAATATGTAAATGATGTGTGGCTGTGATCTAATAAAAGTTTATTTACATAAACAGGTGGGCTGTGGGTAGACTCCTGGAGAAGCACAGAACTGGGAAGGGCCTCAGAGACCAGTGGTTTTCAACCATGGCTGCGTACTAAAATCACCCAGGGAGCTTTCCAACAAAATGCCCGTGTCTGGGCCCCACCAAGACCAATTTCATCAGACTTTCTGGGGGTGGGGCCTGAGCATGGGTATTTATTCAAGTTCCCCTGTGGTTCTATTATGCAGTCTGGATTGAGAACCACTAGCCCAAACCAACTGTGTCATTTTATATACCAGGCAACCACACCCCAGGGAGAGTAAACAAGTTGTCCAAGTTCACACAGTCAGTCCAACTTGGGGACTCATCCAAGGTGGCAAAGTGTCATTTGGATTTGATTGTTTAACTCTAGCCAGTACTCTATCCATGATCCATGCTGCCTCAGGGGCTGGAAGGAAGGCATCTGCTGTCTGTCATCTTTGTCTGTCATCTCTCTCTTTCAACAGGTAGATCCCTGCAGCTAAGATTTAGATGGCCTGGTCTACGAACTCAGTTGAAGATGTGCTATCTATGGCATCCTGAGGACTCTCTGGAAGAGCAGAGTTTTGAGCTTACCGATTTTGGGAGGCAGCATAGAGGACAGTTGTAATCCCAGCTTCAGAGAGAACTGGAACTCCGTTTACCGGCTGAATGACCTTGGGCAAGTTACTTAGCTGCTCTGAAACTCAGTTTCTCAATTTATAGGAGTACGGACAGTAATACCTGCCTTGTGAGAGTGTTGTAAGGATGAGAAGAGATCATGTTTATAAAGAGTTTAGCATCACTCCTGGCTAACAGAACTAGTTCTAATAAACAGAAGCTCTTACAGTATTTTTATTTTATCTTGGTATTAGATCCACTTCTGTACCTTCTGTAGTTTTCTGGGTGACACAGGCTTAGCAAAGTGAGAAGCAAGAACCCAGTTGGAAGATAGAGGGCATTCTAGTCATGGGGAATGGTGGAGGAAAGGCCCTGAGGTGGGAATGATTGAGCTGTGATGAAACCTGGCTCTGAGGACCCACTGAGATGTCACCACATCTGCCCATCTCCAGACTTGGCCTCCTAGAATCTCTCTCCCTCCTCTAGCTCCTGAGCTCAGCTCTGCTGCGGGTAGAGTTCTCACTGCATCCTGTTGGTTTGGGGGAGATAGCCTCAGTGTGAGGACAGGAATGCCATTTATGTTGGTAGCTTCCAAGGTGCCTAGGAACCTGCATGTCACATCATAGGTAGAACTAGCCAGGCTGGAAAGAAAGTGACTTGTAATAAACATGAGAATAAGTGAGACAGGGTGGGAGGGAGGCATGGCAGGACGGCTAAGGCGCTTCCATTCAATACAGTGAGAAACAAGAAGGCATGGTTGGTCCAGCTGGGACCTGTAAACAAGAGCCACCCAGGGGATTCTGGGGTACCCATACTGTTCCACCCCAAAGGCCAGCTGCCTTGGGAGGAGAGTCTCAGCCTGGCTGGGGTGGAAGCATTTCCCTGTCCATCACTTTCACCCTTCCATGTGGATTGTGCATGCAGCAACTCCTCACTCACTGCCAAGGCTTTGCCCAAGGTTTCTGAACCCAATGGCAGCCACTCAGCCTGACAGTGCTGGGAAGCTTGCCAAGGACCCAGGGAGGGGGTGAGAAGGAGGGGATGGGCTAGGGAGAGGCGAAGCCTTCTCCGTGTCCTCACATGCTGGTCTGGCGATGGGAGAGCCAGTGGGCTTAGAAGGAGATAGGATTTAATCAAGTTGGGGTCCGTCCATCTAGGCCACAGGTGATCATCACTGTGTTCAGAATTCTGGTGCCACCTTTGCATCTGTGATAACATAGCATAATGGTGTCGACAAAGTGCTTTTCCCATGATTTAGCTCAGCCTTCTCAAGCCGTGCTCTCAGCCTCCCTGCTTACTTTCTCAGGGTTCAGAGATCTTATCCTAGGTGGGCTACCTGGGGAAAAGGTGTTGGCTTTTCAGCTCGTGCCAATGTGCCCTAATCTATCCAGGCTTGGCCTACCCCATCAAGATAAAGAGACCGAAGGGTCCCTGTCCCTGGGTTCTCTGGGCTCTCCCTGGGATCAGGGTGTCGTGGGGGTGGTACCAGGAGCACACTCTGATTTTCCTCCAGGGATGCAAACCTAGCTTGGAGGCTGCACTCATTCTTCAACTTCAAGGTTCGTCCTCCCCCAAGGGCTCTCTCCCAGGCTAGTGTCCGCTCTACCTTCGGTCCCCTGTGGGGTGGAGAGGCTGCAGAATCCATCTGGATACAGAGCGTGGGACTGATGTGCTGTTTTTAGTGCTGTGGGAGAAGTCACAACAAAGGATTGTAATTTCTCTGCAGTTTGTGTCCTTGATGAGGCATCTGTCATCTGAACAGACAGAGCCTAGACCTGGAACCAGCTTCATGGGAACGAATGGGTCTCAGGACCCCTTCTGCCTCTCAGAGGCAGTAGGTTTTGCTATGAATTAGGGGGGTTGTTTAGGGTCCTGTCATCCTTCTCTCTCTCCCTCTCTGGCTGACTCAAATGCAGCCTCCAGGCCCCTCTGCCCTGAGTGACACCTGCCCAAGTCTTAGTCACCTCTTGGTTCATTCTTTGTGTGATCCAGGTGATTTTCTCGATGACACCCCTGCCCCTCAGCACATCTGGTTGGCTCAGTCCTGCTCTCACCCTATGCTAGGCCATGTACTATGTCCTGGAGATCCAGAGATGACACCCCCTGCCCTCAGGAAGCTGGCTGCTTAGGTGGGAGGGGATGCTCGTGCTAATGGCAAAATGAGCAGGGGGCCTCGGAGCTCACAGGAGGAAACCTTTATATCTTTCGGAGAATGACTGGCAGAGCTGGAACTCAGATAACCATGCTTTTGCCCCAGGCCAGCCTAATATAAAGGGTGTGACATTGGGGAAAAAAATAATTTTAGATTTTGTAACAAAAAATGTTGTTACATTTACCTGATGACAGGACATGCCTCCTACCCAGTAAGATACCTGATAGGAAGAATAATTATTTAAATAGGAAGCTACCAGTGCATACTTAATAATTTATTGCTTCCTACCCCCTAGCCATACCAGGAAATGCCAAACCAATCTTTGTCTTTGCCCCAGGCATCAGGGTTGCCAGCGACGGTTCTGGTGGGTGAGGGTGCTCCGGGGAGCCAATACTGCATGAGCTGAGTCTTGATGGGTGGGGAAGACTTTGCCAGGCAGGTAGTGGGTGTGGAGGGGGTTCCAGGTGAGGGATAGCGGCATAAGGGTGCAAGCTGTATGCACATCCTGTCTCCCAGCCAGTGTTCTGTGTTGGAAGAAAATGTAAAACACAATAGGGGCTCACACTGAGGACATAACCAAACCTCACAGCCCTCCCTGGACAGGCTCATTAGTTCTAGAATATCATGGCCCCTTGGATGGAAAGGAGCAGCAGCAGCAGCAGCAGCAGCAGCAGCTGCTGCTGCTGCTGCTGCTGCTGCTGCTATTTGAGGTCTCCCATTCTCTCCCCTCCTTCCCTGCTCTTCATGGGGCCAGATTCAGAGAAAGTTCTGGAGGTGGGGGCTCCCAACTCTCCCTTCATAATACTACCTGCTTCCTTCGCTCAGCCTCTTGGACCACTCCCAGCTGGCTGCTGCTCATGCAGTTACAAAGGCTCCAGAGGTCTTCTGATTCACTCACTCCTCCCTAACCTTCTGACTGATGGTATTCCTCACCAGGTGTGGAACACACAGGGTCTTGGATAAAATGAGAGGTTAAGCGTGAACATTCCTCGGCTGTTGAAGCTGGAGGATGATTAATAATATCCCTCAAGAGAGATTGAGACATTCACATTTCTGTCCAGTGGGGGATCTGTTTGGATCAGGAAGTTACTCTTGTTGCCCAAAGAAGCAACTCAGTCGCCTCCTATGTTCACCTATGCTGAAGGGAGGAAAGGCATATGGCTTCTTGTGGGCAGTGCAATCACGGAACCCCCAAGTAGGAGAGCTGAGCCAGTGCACGAAGAAGGGGACTACTGGCTCACATCCATCAGGAGCTGGCGTTCTGCAGGCTGTATCTCAGAGGGAACCAACCTCTCAGGAACATTGTTGCTAAAGGATCTGTTCTTACATGAACTTCCAGCAGCCCAAGATAGGATGAGAGAACCTGCAAATAGCAACAAAGAGCAGAGACAGCACCAAGCCCTAAATTTCCTGTATTGCCTAAATAACATAGGGCCCCCAGAGGAGGCCCAATGTCTAAAAATTAAAGAACAGATTCTATTTCCACCAGGGAAATAACTGGAGCATCCTGGTTAGCCTATCCTGACTGTAAGTTTCTTATTAGCTGCTATGGTTCTTCATTAGGCTTGAGAGGCAGTGTAGGGTACTGGTCATGAGCTCTACCATTTTCTAGCTGTGCACCCTCAGGCAAGTTTCTTAGCTTTACTGGATGTTAATTTCCTTATCTGTAAAGTGAAAATAATAATTGGGTCTACCCCATAAGTTTATAAAGATTAAGACCTTAGAAGAGGGCCTGGCACATAGGAGACGTTATGTAAGTATTGGCCAATAATGGTAATAAAAATATTTTCTGCATATTTAATTGTATTGGTTTCCTGTCCTAAGCCTAGAAGCATTCAGTCATTTGAAATATTAATTCTTTGTCCTTCTCTTGAAGTCCAAGTTGAAGAACACTTCTAGGTGTTATGGATACCTGGACTAGGTAGGCCCTACCTGACTTTGAGAGCCAAGATTCTAGAGAAAGGTAGAACCAGGTAAGTAGCACCCTCTTTCCTAGAAGCCATCCTTTTAAGGTCCACCATAATGTGCTTAGATTCAAGTCATACAGACACAGCTCACCCTGGATGTTTGGACCAGGATGAAGGCAGCCCTGCATTCCCTCTTCACAATTCTGAGTGTCTGCTTCTCTTAGGGGAATGGCAGAGAACCTCATCTCCCCTGCCTGAAAGCACTGGAAAAATGGAAAGAAAAAAATTTCAATATCCGGCTGAGATATGTTTCTTTTCCATTTCCCTATGCAAGAATGGGAAGAGAAGGTAAGGATGGGTTGTCCTTCATCACTGCTCAAGGTCTAGGAGCTGGGACAGTGTGGCATCCTTGCTCTGCCTGTTAGCTGAAGGTGAGAAGACACTGGTCATGCAGTGGCTGGAAGAGAGGTGAGAGGAGGGGCAAGCAGGGAAGGGGTGGTTTGAGGAGTGAGTCTGGATCCTATCTTGGCTCCACTGACCCTGTCTTGAGCAGTAGCTCTGTAAGAGCAATCTGTGAGCACCCATGTGCTCAGGCGGAGCCCCAGTCCTGGGTACTTTGTACTCTCATCTTATCTGCTGTATTGTAACCATTGGTGGAAGAATGTGCTAGATTGTGTGGGCCACTGATTGAGTCTGACCCCAAAGCTTTCCCATGTGCTTCATTGATCACATTTTGCTCTCCTAGCCATTGAGCAGATAGATGCCCTTGTTTTCTTGCATCTCACCCCTTCGGCCTTCTTCTGATTCAGCAGCACCCGTGTTGGACAGTTCCCTCCATCTCACGCAGCCTCCACCAGGCCTTGAAGCCTTGGAAACTGGCTCAGCCCCTGCTAGGATGCAGCCTGAAAGGGAAGGGAAAGAGAAGGGAAGGTGGCAATCTTCAACCCTTGGGGGATAAAAATGGGGGAGAGAAGTACTTCAGCCTCCTGTGCTTCAGGGGTCAAACCTGCTGTGTACTCCACATGGCCTCCAGGGCTAGCCAGCTTGATAAGCCACCCTTGACAGGCTTTCTTGCCACCCTGTTTTGTTCTCCTTACTCCTGCTTCCTGCGGTTACTTCCCAAATTAACTACCTATATCCAAGTTGTCTCCCACCCTGCTTTCTAGGGAATGCAAGAGCAGATAGCAGGTGACTACCTGTCCTGGCAAAGGTAATTGGTCTAAAAGAGGGTCATGTGACCCAAGCATGGCCAATCAGAATGCCGCCCCCCACCCCAGACCAAGAAGGTCTCCTTTGTGGGAACTACAGAGGTTGCCAGGGCCAAGCCCCTCAACCCATGGGGAATGCTGATCTGCTATGTGAGAAAGTGAGGCCCTGGTGAGAGAAGGGGAGAAAAGCAGAGATGAGACAGGGCTGGGGAGAATCTTGAGGTTTCAAGCCCATAGTGAGAGCTCCCAAGGTTTCGGTACCTGTCACTCTTTCTCAGCGCTGAGAGCCAGGAGCCTTCCCAGCAACCCAGGCAATAAAACGTCCTGAGGCTGGTGTGAACTGGGGTTCTGTTACTTGCAACTGGGAGAGGCCTGGCTAATAGAATGTTTCTGTGTCTCCCATGGCAAGGAGAGCTCCCTGTGCTCCTGGGGTTTCCTCTATCACTAAGATCCTGATATGGTGCATGAAAGCTTCAGGTGCTCAGGAAAGTGGGCTGAGTAGATGAATGAACAAGTGAATGAATGAGAGTGGATACATCATGTGAGGTTCTTCTGTTCTTTCTCTCTGCCATCATGGACCTATCTATTACAGCTTCTTTTCCTATGAAATGGAACATGATTATTAAGCTTTTAAGATCGTGTTGAAATTAAGAGTGAAAAATTGACTAAATGATTCAGGTTCCTTGCAGGAGGAGAAAAAGTGGGGCAAAGAGAGAAAACTAAATGTACTTAGTATCTACTATAAGCCAGAATCCATTACTTCATGAAGCTTTGACAACAACCTGGCAGAGTGAGCATTATCCCTATCTTAAAACTGTAAACTAAGGCATGGGGTGGTCAAGTACTTTTACCAACAGTAGACCCAGAGTTTGATTTAAGCCATTCTAATAGGTAGATGTCCAGTGGTATCTTGTGGTTTTAATTTGCAATTTCCTAATGTTAAGCATCTTCTCATGCTCATTTGCCATCTGTGTCTTTTCTTTGGTCTGTTCAAATTTTTGTCCATTAAAAATTTTGGTTGTTTTTGGGTTGTTTTTCATGAGTTTTTTATTTAGTTTTGAGAGCTCTTTTTATATTCTGGATACCAGTCCTTTATCAGATATATGCTTTGCAGATATTTTATGTTAGTCTGTGGCTTGTCTCTTCATTTTCATAATAGTATCTCTTGAAGAGCAGATTTTTATTGTGATATCGTTCAACTTGTCAATTTTTTCTTTTAAGCTTGGTCTTTTGTTGTGCCCTGGATCCAGAATTTGAACCCAGATCTGCAGGTGGTAAAGTCCTTCCTCTTATTTCATTTAGTGTCATGTCTCCTCAATTCTCAGAACACTGCCTGGCAGCGACCTCACTCCCCCAGAATCACCCAAGGCGTGTGTGGAAAATAGGGTCTTGAGTTCTTACCCTGTAGCAACTTCTTTGGCGGGCCCTGGGCAGACTTGGGAATATGGATATGTAACAACTCTCCAGGTGACTGGATGATCAGCCAGTTGTGGAATGGGCTTTGATGCAAAGCCCCTGAGCCTTCAGACCTAGCTCCTTCTTGGCTTCTAGCTGGGTCCTGCAAAGTGCTGTTGCTGGTGTGTTTCTTGGTCTATTTCTTATTGCATCCCTTCCCCTTACTTCCTCCCCAGCTCCTTAGCACAGTATTTGACATTCAGCAGATGATCAAGACAGTGCTTCTGAACTAACCTACCTCCCTCCACCAGTAGAGGGGAGAGGCAGTCCCATTCCATAGCTGGCACTAAATGGAACCAAGTAGAAATTCTGTAATTACTGACCTTGGTATGAAGAGCTTGCTTGCAGCTTCCCTGAGCTGTGGGTGGCCAATTAAGCCAGTTTCCTCAACCTCCAGCCCAGCCATAGGGTTTCCCACCTGGAGAGACTGCTATTTTAAAGTAGCTCCAAGATCGGCTCATTGGAGTTGAGAAGGACACTTCTGCAAGTGAACAGCTGTGCCAGCCTCCAAATAAAAGAAAACTGTATTCATTTACAGCAGGGGGTGGGAGTGGGGAAATGGGGTGTGTTTTGGCTTAAGAGCAAAACAAGTATCTGGAGGTTTTAACAACTTTCTTTGACATGTCAGATTGTAACCTGCTTTTTCCAAGCAGATGGAGTTCTTAAGGGGCAGAAATGATGTTCTCTCCCGAACTGTGGACACCCAAATGAAAACTAAGATCTGTTGAGCCCCGACTCTGAGCCAGGGCTTTATATTTCCTTGAATCCTTCCAATAACCCATGAATCCATGTTATTATTCATATTTTACAGATGGGAAAACCAAGGTTCAGAGTAGTTATAGAACAGTCAGGAAGTGCTGGAGCCAGGATTTAGAATGTAGCTGAAGTTGAGCTACTGTAAGAGGAGGCCTCGACTTACAGTGGCTTGAAGAATGCTGATGTTTATTTCTTTCTTGTATAACAGTCCCAGGTCAGTGAGAAAGCTCTTCTTCAAGCAGTCACTCAGGGACCCAGAATCCTGCTGTCTGTGACTCCACAGGTCCCTACAACTGGGACTGGCAACCATTTTTTTGTAAAGAGCCAGATAGTCAGCATTTTAGGCTATGCCAGGCATATGGTCTCTGTCCTTACTAAGCATCTCTGTTGTATCATGAAACAGCCATAAACGATATGCAAATGAGTGAGAGTGGCAGTGTTTCAATAAAATTTTATTAACGAAAACAGACTGGAGATTGGATTTGGCCCAAGGGCCATAGTTTGCTGGCACCTACCCTAGAACAGGGCTCTTAAAGTGTACTCTCAGGACACCAGCAGCATCAGCAGCATCTGGAAACTTTGTTAGAAATGCGACTTGTTAAGCCAGTCCCCAGATCTACTGAATTAGAAACTCTGGGGGTGGGGCTCAGCAATAGTCATTTTAGCAAGTCCAGGGGATTCTTATGTGTATCTAGGTTTAAGAGCAGCTGTTTTAGAGCCCTGCTTCTCAGCCCTGGCCGCACTTGAGCACTACCTGGGGAGAGTGAAAAGTTCTCAATGCCTAGGCAACTACATTAGACCCTCTGATGTGAGGCCCAAGCATTAGCATTTTATAGCTCCCCAGCTAATTCTAAGGTAGAGCCAGTACTTGAGAGGCACTGCTCTCAAGTACTGTTACCATCTGCTTAGTCAGAGCTAGCTGGCCACCTGGCCTGCTATCACACCTGCCTCTCCAAGGGGAACACCCTGTATTCCTTGAAATGTGGGTTTTGGTGTCTTCCTTTGTCTTACCTCCCAACCCCCTAGCACTCTGGCCCCTTTCTGGGGACTCTGTATGGGGCTCCATGGGATTGGAGGATCTTATTTTAAGTTTGCAAAACTAACAGGGAGGGTGGCAGGAGGAGGGTATGACTTCTAGTAGGGGGTGGGGGGAAGGTGAGAGGGTGTGGAAGGAAACAAACCAGGAGGAAGAGAACCGGGAGAGGGAGGAGGGAGACAAAAGCAGGAGGACTCAGATGTGGAAGCACCTAGCACAGTGCCCTGTCACTGGAGTTCAGTGAAGTCCAGTTTCCATCCCCACCCATGATGTAGGGTGACAAAGAGCAGTCCAGGTATCCCCGAGTCTTTCTTTATTCCACAAACACTTTTATGGCAATATTCTAAGTGTTTTACATAAGTTAAGTCATTGTAACCTCACAGCAACCCTCTGTGGTAGGGACTATCATTACCCCTGTTTTACATAGGTGGGGAGACTGAGGCTTTAAGAGGTTGGGTGACCTGCATAAGGTTACTGGTGGGAAGTACTGGAGCTGAGATTCAAGTCTGGAAGTCTGGCTCCTGAGCTGAGCTGTTGGCCGCTGTGTTTTGTTATTTCTCTTCATAAGAGCCACAGTGGTATTATTCCCATTTCATGATGAAGAAACTGAGGTCATGTATCTTGCTCAAGGTCACAGAGCCAGAGGGTGGTAGAGTCAGGACTTGAATCCAGGTCTCTCCCAGTGAAGCCTGTGGATTTGCCAGTGTGCCCCACAACCTGGTTTCAGTTCTCCTCCCATCTTCCCTCCATCTGTCTACCCAGCATATTCTGGGTTTGCACGTGTGCGACTGACTCACAGGGGAGCAGGAGAGCCCATCCTCTGGAGTGAGAAGGAAGATTTTATTTCTGTTCAGAGCCATCTCGGGTTGGTGCTGGGAGAGCTGCCAAACCCAGCTGACATACTTTTCCCTGCCAGAGCTGCCAAGTGGGTGGGCAGCCCCAGGGGGCCTAGGGCGCCCATGACACCAACTCCTCAGATGAGTCTCAACACCCAAGGGAAAGAGGGCATGCCTGCTTCTTCTGCCTTAACTACAATCTCTTTTCCCTCGGGAGTTTATTGGTTCCAGTTGCTAAAATCTCTTTCTCACCTTCTCTCTGCTCTGGTTCAGAGCTGAAGCAACCCCAAGAAGCCATTCATTTCAGGTTTGCTTTTAGGCAATTGTGAGAATCCTGGTTATTCCCATTGTGCAGGTTCAGCCACTGAAGCTGGCAGTGCCCCCTCCTCTTTCTGTGATAAGATGATTAGAGTCACCTGGGGCACCTATCAACTATCTAGATCATGATTCCTCTGCTGTGAAGATTCTGATGTTGTGGGTGAGACTTGGGGCCCAGGAATCTGCCTGTTTGTAGGTATCCCAGGTGATTCTCATCACCAGCGATGATGGGAAATACAGGCAAAAAGGGATCCTATGGGTGAGAGATTCTCCCCAGTTTCAGATGTCCTCAGATGTATGGCTATCTAATTCCCATTTAGCCAATCCTCCAGATGCTGAGAGGCTCCCCACTTGTTAGAGGTCCCTTGGCCCGTTTGTTTCTGGTCTGCGTAGGAAAAGTCAACAGGCATTGGAGGGGAAGTTTGTTTCAGTTGTAGTGGTTTTAAAATACATATTCGAATTTAATACTCCATCCTGACGAGATGGAGCCTGATTCCCCTCTCCCTGATTGTGGGTGGAGACTTCATAACTTCTTTCTAATGTGTAAAAAGAAAGTGAAAAGGCATATGTGACTTCTGAGACGAGGTCATAAGAGGCACTGTGGTTGCCTTCTTTTTCTTGGATTACTGGCTCTGAGGAAGGCCAGCTGCCAGGGTATGAGGACACTCAGGAAACCCAATGGAGGGATGGTCAGAACCCTCGCTTGGTGAGAAACTGAGACCTCCAGCCCAGACCTGGCAAATAACTGAGGCCTTTGACCCATAGCTATGTGATTGAGCCATCCTGGAAACAGATGCACCAGCCCCAGTCAAGGCTTCAGATGACTGTAGCCCAGGCCAATGCTTTGTCTGCAACCTCTTAGAGACTGAGCCAGAACTCTCAAGCCAAGCTGTTTCCGAATTTCTGATTCATAGAAACTGTAAGATAATAAAAGTTTGTTGTCGTGAAATAATAGAAAATACATACATTAGTCTCTGCTGCCAGTTCTCAGCACAGAACCCCTAAAACCCTTGTAATTTCCTAAGTGATAAGAGCACTAAGAGCATGTTTTGTTCTAATATTTTGTCTTTGTCTCTGGTTCCTCAGTGATAAATGTCTTTTGTTCTAATGAGATAACTTTTGGTGGGCTCATAGATAGTTTTAGAATGGGAGCTGGGCACCCAAAAGACCAAGCCAGGCTTTGCAACTTGACACTTCAGTCCCATGCCCATCCTCTGGGAAGGGGAGAGGAGCTGGAGATTGAGTTAATGATTGACCATGTGCATGTGGTGCAGACTCCATGAAAATACAGGGTTTGGAGTGCTTCTGGGGAAGGGAAATGCACCCAGGTGCCAGGAAGGTGGCACACCCCAGCTCAATGGGGACAGAAGCTCCTGTGCTCTGGCTGCTTCAGGACCTCACCCTGTATATCTCTTCATCTGGCTGTTCATCTGCATCTTTTATAATAACATTTATTATGTAATAAACCAGTAAATGTGTTTCCCTGAGACCTGTGAGCCATTCTAGCAAATTCTGGAACCCAAGAAGGGGATCTTGGGAACCTCAATTTATAGCCAGTTGCTCAGAAGTCAGGTGACAACCTGGGACTTGCAGTTGGCATCTGGAGGAGGGGAGCAGTCTTGTGGACTGAGCTTTTTAACCTGTGGGATCTGATGCTATCTCTGGGTGGATAGTGTCAGAATTGAGTTAAATTGCAGGAAACCGAGATGGTATTAGAGAATTGCTTGATGTGGGGAGGGGAGAAATCCCTCGCATTTGGTGACCAGAGGTGAAGTGTAGCAGTGAGAGAAAGGAGAATAGGAATGTCTTTTTTTCTGTGCATGTTTTTTTAATTTACTAAATTTGGGGTAATTTTTTAAATGCAGCAATAGATAACTGATATACAAAGCAAGAGCAGAAAACTTTATGAGAGGGTAGGTGAGAAGATTGAGGCACACGTGATACCCAAAGACCTGCTACCACTTGGTGGACAGGGAACCAGTGTTCGTAAGGATGAAGATCAGTGCTTTTAGGTGTTAATCGTTTGCTGTTAATGCTGCTCTTCTCCCTGTTGTACATGTGAGGAAGCTGGGACTCAGGCAGGTCAAATCACTCGAGGAAGGCTGCTGAGCTGGTTGATGGTGGAGCCAGGATTCAAGCCCAGTTTGTCTGCCATTGCCTATACTTTCAGGCTGCCTCAAGGGTCTTGATGACCTTGGGTAAACACCTTCCCTATTGAGGGCTTTCCCCAGAGCTTGAGCGTGCCCCTTGCATGCCCACGAGAAGACTGAACCTGGTGCTCCCTGGCCCAGGATGCAGGTGTGTAAGCACCACCCCAATGACCTCTGCTCTGTAGGGTGCCTGGAGTAAGGCAGCAATCTGTGCTAAAGATCTAGTGAGCCAAGGAGGGGGAACTGGCAGCTTGGCTTTGGGGTCCCCTGGGCAAACAGATAGCAGCCCTCGGCAATGACCCCCATCCCACCCCTGCTTTCCCCAGCTAGACACAGAGACACAGGTACCAGGCATGTTTGCAATTACATTATCATTATCCCCTACACTTGGCCTGTCTCCTCTCTTCCACCCACACAGCAGACACTTATTCAAGAAACGTGTGCTCAGGGTGATGAACCTTGATGCCATCCTGTCACCTAGAGCCTCAGGTGTGAGGTTCTCACCACTTACAGAGACATGAAGCATTGACCAAGGGGCAGACCCAGCCATGGGGCAGGGGTGGGAGGCTCTTTCCTGGAGAGTCAGATCAGAAGTACAGAGCTGGAAACGTGGATCTTGAAAAATCTTGGGACGCTGGCTGCTTAGCAGTTGCCAGCAGTTCCCATTCATCTCCCTGGGCCTTTGACATTACTCCTGGCATCTGAACTCTTTCTCCTGCTCCTTCTCCTGAGGGCCAGGACAGATGCCACTCTGGGACCCCTCTCCACAGCTCCATTCTGGCCTTCGATGGGACTCTCCTCAGCCACATCTCTGATTCACAGCTTCCATTCCCCAGCCCCCAATTCAGTCCCCTCCCCACAGCTCACACCCTCACAGTTGAGCTGCCCCAGGGAGCTTCCTATGGTCTCACCCTCCCCTTGACCCTCCCTCTTCCTGAAGAATCCATGAGCTCCTTAACGCTTGCTTTGAGGAGCCTGGCTTCTCTCTTTGATACTCTAGGACCCCCAAACTCTTCCCTGAGCCACGTACTGCACCATCCTTTTCAACAGCCTCTCCAGGTGGTTTGGGTCAGGGTTTCTGTAGACACCCCCACTCCCCAGTACCCATCTCCCATCCTAGGAGAAAAGGCAGATGGAGTAGGGGTACTGCACAGCTTGAGGGGCAAGGTGTGGGGACAGGCAGATAGGGCAGGCCCCAAGATGGACAGATGGACAAGGCATCCAGCTCTTCCCTTTCCTGAATGGCCACAGGAGGAATGAGGTCGCCGCCCCATGCCTCTCGCAGAGATGCTGAGAGTGTGAATGAGAACAGCTTGCGAGGGGCTCAGATGGGCACGGCCTGGTGAAGAGACCTTTCATAACCTTCCGGACCTGGCATTGAACCAGAGAGTGTCACGTGACCCACGTTGCTCTGCCCTTTTAGCCTTTTTACATTCCAAATGCCCCTATACTGGGCAGGCACACTTTAATCTGGGGAGGGGACGTGGATTTGCCTAGGGAGGGTGAGTGGTCCTGGGATTCATTGTGTAAAATTTTATACAATGTACCTTTCTTTTCCTGGAGTGTCTACAGCTTCTCAGAGGGGTCTGTGACCCATGAAAAGGGTCTCAGTTGGTACCACTCTATCCAGGCTGGGCTCACACGATGTTTACGCCCAGCAGATCAGGTTTCCAAGTTTAAAGGCTTTGCCTATTCACCCTGAAGAAGTGCTTCACTTCGAAACCTTAACACTTTGAAATCCTACTTATGGAGGTTTGAGATGTAGCCAGGCAGGTGCGTCTTCCTCCCAGGCTGGCTTCAGTTTCCCTCTACCTAAAAGTGGACCAGCCTCATGTTACAGCCACACCCCAAGCGACAGGTAATGCTACCAGTGACAGGGAAGTCATTTGCCACACGCAGACATCCTGCATCTCAGCAGCCCTTTCTCAAAGGCTTTTAAAAATTTTAATTGAAATACATGAGCTTCTGCCTTAATATAGGAGTTTTTGTGGGTTTCCTGTAACTGGACTCTGATTCCTAACCTGAAGTACAAACAAGGTGGTTCATGTACTAATGGCCTCGATCACAGCCAAAATAACTCCTGTTCTGGTCTTGTAGAAATTTCTCCTCAATCTTGTTTTAACTTGAATCTGAAAGCTGACCACACCGATGAAAGCAAAGAGCAGAAAAGGGGGAAGCTCCTTCAAGCATTACCCTGTCTCAGTAGAACTTTATCTTATTTTTTTTATATATATAGATTTTTTAGTCTATGACTACAAATGTATCAAAGGTGGATGATGATCTGATGCTATAGAAGAGGCAGTGTTGCCTAGAGATTAGGCACATGGACAATGACCCTGGTGGCCTAGCCATAAATCTGCCACTTCTTGGTGTATGGCTGAGAGACCTCTCTGCCTCTCAGGTGTTTTGGGAAATGGGAATGATTTTTAGTAACTACATTATAGGGTTCTTGTGCAAATTAAATATTTAATATATTTAAAGCACTATGACAAGAGTCTTATACACTGTGTGTGTTAGTGATTATTGTTGTAATCATTAAGGTGGATTCTAGATTCAGAGAACTGAAAAGAATGATCAGCTCCCCAATTACATTTTGGCTCTAAGACACAATTAGTAACAATCTATTTCCAAGGCTTTGTTTTCTTTCCCTCACGAGTGAATCCAGTCCACTGGCTCAAGACCAATGAGTACTCAGTTGAAGCTAAAGACTTGCTGCTTTCAACATTCTACTGATTTTCATCTTGGTTTCAACTGTGTCAAGTTTGTGAAAATTTTGTTTCTTATTACTAATACCTACCTATACTTTTATTTTCCTGTTTTTGCTCATTTTTTACATCAATAAACACATCAACACATTCAAACAATTGCACCAACATGTCTCATGACACAGGCCAAATAGAATGGGACTGTTGGCTGGTGAGTTGTGTCACCTTACATTTCAATAGGTTTGCCAGTGAATGTGCAAAAGTCCACATTTGATGAAGGAAACTCAATTTAGGAATGTCAAAGTCCAATGTATGATGGTGGTGATGATTCAGAAGCCAAAGACCGTTGAGGCTGGGGCATACTCTGGGGTCAAGTCTTGATCTGCTTTTTGAAAGGACAGTTTGTCACTGTGGAGTAGGAGATAGGCATTCTCCACTTTAATAGTAGTTCCACTGCAAGAGAGCTGGCTATGTAGCAACCCTTTATAACATGAGTCATATTATAAAAATTCCATTATGAAATTACGATGGCTTTCTCCTGGAAAATGAATGGCTTTGAAAAGTTTTGGTGATGGGGCCAGGTCTATGTCATGATGGGACTGTGGTGAGAGATTTGAGAGCACTTTTAATAATTGCTGTTCCTTCCTGTAGCAGAAGCTTAAAAGGTGGGAGATTCTTAAATGGAATTGTGGTGAGTTCTGCTGTGTACTCTGCTTAAGAAGTTAGGGGCCTTGATCTCTTCCCCCTTTGTTCTCCTGGAGAGTCTTGCTGATAACACTAACATCTATATTTCTTTTAATTCACATTTCTTTGTCTCCTTTTGTGATTGGGGTGGGTGAGACAGAGTTGGGGTTTCTCATTCTCTTTACAGTTAGGGTTTATATAATTCTGTTATTCTCCTTCCTTTAATGTCTGAGCACCATGTCTAGCACTGAACCACAGAAAGAGGCCTGCCGACGGGGCAAACTTTCACACATTGACAGGATGGCGTGTGTGTAGAAGAAACCAAAGGCCCCAGAGTAGGGGTACTATGACCAGATAGCATTGCATAGGGACAAAACGCCGAATTCCTTCCTTCTCCTCTGTGGTAATGCCCCCCTGCTTTTTAATTCTGGGATTAAAAAGTCAAAGTCCAATGTATGATAGTGGGATGGCAATGAGATGTTTTGGTGATGAGGTTTGCTAAATTACATTGGTAAGGGATGACAACTGTTATCATGTTAAGTGTCATTTGGAACATATAAACATTTGTAAATGTTTTTTTTCCATTTCCATCCCCTGCTCCAGTGGGCATATGAGGTTAATAATTCCTTCTAAGCTTCAACAGGTCAGCCTGCCTGCCAATATCCCTACACTGTTGTGGGGACTCCAAGAAGGTCCCAGAGACTGAGGAGAGTCCAATCTTGTGGTCCTGGCCAGATGGGGCTTTCACCATTGACTTTGCCACCATATGCTTCTTCAGGCTATAAGGGCTCCTCCTACCTTGGGTGCTCCTTTTTGTCCTTATAGCTCTCATTAGCATCAAGGTCTCATCAAATTCTCAGGTTAAGTTGTCCCTACCCCCTCTCTCCCGGACTCCTGCACTGTTGTCATAGCTGACAGAGCAGGATACCATGTCACACTGCACCAGTGGGAATGGACACTTATTATGCTCAGTGCTTCCCTTTGAAAGCATCTTAACTCTGGAGTTCTGGAAAATAAGCTATTGCCTATCTTTATCAATCCGGGAGCCTCATAGTTTAGTCAAGTGAATTTACTTCAAAGAAGGTGTGATAAAATTGTTCAGGCCTACTTGAAAATCCGTTATGAGGAGTTCTGGCATTTAAAATTTCTTTAAAAATTATTTTCTCTATTATGAAATTACTACATGTTTATTGCAAAGAATTTAAAAATACAGAAAGGTGTGTAGAAAGACAAAATCTCCCAGAATCTACCTCTCAGAAATAACCATTATTAGCTTTGAATGTGCCACCTTTTTTGTGTGCACAACTATTTATACAATCAGGTGGCACTTTATATACAGTTTTGTTTCTTGTTTTTTTTCTACTTTATATAACCAGGGCATTTCCCCATGTCATTATCTACTCTTCAAAAACACCATTTTAATGATTATATATTATTTCGCTAGTTGCACAAGATTTTATTTAGCCAGTTCTCTATTTGCAGGCATCTAGGTGATTTCCTAGTTTTCATGATTATAAATGATGCTGCGGTGAATATCCCTGCCCAGGAAATCTTTATCTGGGTTTCTGATAATTTCCGTAGAAGAAATTCTCAGAAGGGAAATTACAGTATCTCAGATCTACTGTGTGGTACCTCTCTCCTTACAGATGCGTATGAGGTCAGTGGCTCATGTCCTCCACCCCCCCACCCCCACTTGCCAGGATTGGCGGATCTTTAGTCATGCCAGGGAGCAATGCAAAGGGGCCCCCCCACCCCACAGCCTCTCCAAGGTATTTACCTGAACCTACTCCATGCAAAACAGAGCTTCCTCCTGCAGGAATCATTTCATAATTAACTTAGAGACTAAAGCATGTTTAATTAACCATGAGAACCCTCCCGGCCATCTGCCTCTGTTTTTATTTTGAGGAAGATAGCAGATCTCTTTTTCCTTAGCTCCCTCTTTTTGGGAATGGAGCTCATTTCCAGCATCTTGATTCTTGTATGGAGAAGGGCCCCTGCTTTGCTGGTGCTGCTCCAGAGTGGCAGAGCCAGGGATTTAGCTTGAGGTGGCTGCTGGGTCAGAGGCAGTGCAGGCCCCTGCCTGGGAGCCAGCTATGCCAGTCAAAGGCAGCACCTGCTGTGACAGTGCACTGGCCATTGGAGGGTCCCAGTCTCTACCTCTTGGCTGCTGTCCTACAATCACAGGCCTGTGGAATATTCATGCTCAGGAAACCAGGACAAGCTCAGGACATCAAGGAGAGCTCAGGACATCAGGGGGTGCAATGTTGGAGCACTTTAAAATGTGAAAAAAAGCACTCCCAGGTCACATCTTACTAGACACTCACCCAGGTCCCTAAGCATGCAAGGGAGACCCCGGAGGACTTGTGACTGGCCTGTAGTCACACAGCTGGTGAGTGAGCTTAGAGGCTAAGATGGAAACACTAACTGCTTTGATCTGAATTGCTAATATATCAAAATGCCTTTTATTTCCATGGTATTCCTCAGAGGGCCCTGACTGGGAGCTCACTGAGGAAGGGTCCAATGGAATGCTCTAAGGCTTTTAACTTCATGCTGTAACCCTGCTAGTCAGTCAATATATAATATCGCATTCAATGAGACTGAATGTAGACACAGGTGTGATTGTTTCCATATCTTCCTCTCCTCCTTCCCTTTCCTTTTTGCAGAAGGTCATTTGTGATCTGGAGGGTGAGTGTCATGTGTGCCTTGGGATGGACCCCAAGGGCTGCCAAGCTGGCCATGTACCCCAGATCCTGGGGCTGTCAGCAGAGATGCGGATCTAGCCCACAAACCCTCATCAGGTAACATACCTTTAATAAAGGTGCAGACAAGTCTGGAGGGAGGCTGGGGACATCTGCCACCTTATGCTTTGGGAGCAAATCATTTCTACCCTCTGAGACTCATTTCCTCCTCTATCAGATGGGGAAAATTTGACTGGACCCTTCCATCCCTGGTGCTCCATGTCCTGTGATTTTATTTATAATAACCACTGGCAGGATCCAGGAGTGGCAGGATGGGGCCCGGCCAAAAAGATGGAGTGTCAACTCCAGCGAGAGGACGAGACACTGGACCTATACTAACCAAGCTAAAATGCATCCTGCATATCAAAGGTGTGAGAAAAACAGGAAAGTGCAAAAATTGGAAGAGCTCTTGGATCTGCTTTAATGTTCCTGCCAGGCTGAAAATCTCTTTCCTTTTAAGATGCAAAAGATTGCTCCCAGAGACTTGTCTTCAATCATTTGCTATTTCTCTCCAACTACTACAGGAAGCATTGAAGGTGAGGGAATCTGTGGAGATGAATTAGGAATCTATAGATATTCTTGCAGAGCTGCACGTTAAACCAAAGCAGGTCTTGGCTTCACTGAGATCAGATAATCAAATTAACTAAGCAAAGCCCTTGATTGGCAGAGCACGGGGATCACCCCAACAGTGCTGCAGCCTCCAGCAGCACCACTCATCTCTGGGCCCTGCATGCCCCCTGGGCTAGCTCCTCTCTGAAATACAGTAAAAAGAGGGTGGAAAACTTATTTGTTTTCTTTTAAAGACATGACCCTCAAAATGGAAAAATAAATCAATGGAGAGAGATGAAAATAAAATGCAGCTTCATTCCGGGAGCTGTAGGATGAGAAAAATAGAAAATGTTTCAGGCATTAGCTTTTAAAAATCAAGAATGGGGAGCATATAACTCCATCTGAGAAGTACAACCAGTAATAAAAATACAATTCAGTCATATACTGTGACCAGACAGGCTGACAGGGAGGAGGAAAAAGCGGTTCAAGGACTGGGGGAGAGAGAGAGAGAAGCAGAGTCTGAAACAGGTATGGAAATAGAGAAAAAAAAGTCAAAACAGACAGAAAGAGAGAGAGAGAGAGAGAGAGAGAGAGAGAGAGAGAGAGAGAGAGGATGTGAGCAACAGCTTTCAAAGAAATACAGAAATGCAGACATTAAAAGAAAAACACATAACTAAAACACAGATGCAGACATTCAATGTGAAGAGAGACAGACACGAGAGGCTAGAACAAGAGAGAGACACACATGAAGTATATGAGTGGAGATGAGCAAAGATTGAGCTCATCCTGGAAAATAGCTATTTAAAATAAACAACAGGGCCATTTTTCTTAAAAGAGACAAACATTACCAGAATTACTTCTTTTTTCAAAATTACTTTGTAATGTGTTTTCATTCCTAGCCAACTTTGAGAGGCACAGGCAGGCATTCTTCAAAACCCACTTTCCTCATCTGCCACCTCAGAAAAGCCCTTGTTTAGAGTTCTGGGAAGGGAGACATTGTGCCTCATCTGGCACCCTCTTATGATGGTGCCACTAAAAGCCTTTAAAATACTGTTGTATTTTCACAGCTTCAGACTTAAGGCAGAGGGGAGGGTCTCACCTCTCAGTGCAGCTAACTGGCCATATGCAGCTCAACTGTGTACAGCCTTGAAGTAAACCTCATTTGTTCAGAGACCACCCATTTGGAATTGAAGATGATTCAGCCAGAGCTGACCAGGCCACTGCTTGGTGACAGAGTTTGCTCATCAAAGAAGTAATGAAAATAAGATGGCAGTGGACGTGTTGAATGGATGAAAAGAACACGCTCCAGGAACTCTGGCCACATTGTACCCAGCAATAGCTCCCCAAACCTGCCAAGTACTCTCGTACCTCGCTGCCAGGAACACCTCCTCTTCCCTCCCCTGCCTCTGCAGGTAAAATCCTTCCCATCCATCATTCATCAATCAGTTCACGTGTAGTAAGCATCTCCTCTGCGAATCTTTTTCCACAAGCCCCTCCTCCCTGGGGGTTAATCATTCCTTCCTGTCACCATCACTGGCACTGGTTGTTGCTATACTGTAGGTCTTAGCATATTCCATTAAAGCAGGCTTTCTCAACCTTGGAACTGTTATTTGGGGCTGAATCCTGCTGTGTTGTTGGTCGGGGGGATGTCCTGGGCCTTGTAGAATGTTTTGCAGCATCCGTTGCCCACTAGATCCCAGAAGCTCCAACGCCCCAGCCGTGACAAATGAAAATGCCCCAGCCATTGCCAGATGTCCCCTGGAGAGCAAAATTACACACAACAACGCTGCATTAGGACAAGCTGTTTGGGTGTGTCACTCCTCAGAGGGCCATTCTCTGGACCCTCAGTGCTAAAATGGTGCCTGGCACAGAGAAGCCACCTGTATTCTGTGCAGGAAGAATCCAGACATTTGGACTGTGCCCTTGGGCAAGAGACATTGAATTGGCCAGTTGTGCATATTAGCTATATCGATCATTGAAATAGGAGTGTGTGTTGGCACATGAGGTCTGTAACCAAACCCCCAGATCTCTATTGAATGCTGAACTACCATGAGCTGTGGAGGACATGCATGAGGAATAGAAAAAGAAAGCTTCTACATTTAAGTCATTTGCCATGATCTAGTTCATCAGAAAAGGCCTTGCAGGTACCGAATGCTGGTGTAGGAATACCAGGCAGGTATTTATAATGAGATTCTAAAGCAAAACCCTCTATAAGGGGTAAGGGTTTAAAGAAAGGAAAACCAGTGGAGGGCTTGATCTAGGCTTTAACAATGGAGTGGGGAGAGCACTCCAATGAGGAGACTGGAGTTGGAGTAAGTGTGGTGTGGACTGAGCAGGGAGAGTCCACCTTGTGGGAACAGATCCAGCCGGCCATGCCCAGAAGTTGGGTCTTGATTCAGGGAGGCCAGGTGTCTCCTGTATGTCTTAAAAAGCCTGAGATGCTGGCCACTAATTCAGATTCCGGGGTCACCAAGGCTTGGAGAATCAGTTTCATTGGGGTGAGCCCAGGACTGCATTTTTCACATGCCTCCCAGATGATTCTGATGAAGCCTGGTGAAGTCTGAGATCTACTTTCTTGGGTGGAGGGTTTCAAAAGTCTTAGTAATAACCTTGGTATTCCATAGCGTGTAGCCTGTCGTGTTTACACATTCTAACAGAGTGGTTAAGTATACAGGCAGTGGAGCCTGTCTGCCAGGGTTCAAATCCTGTTCTGTCGTTCCCAGCTGGGCAACTTTGGGAAAATTACTTGAAACCTCTGTGCTTACATCTTTTTTATATATAAAATGGACTTAAAAATGTCCCTGCCTCATAGGATCTTTGTGAAGATTAAATAAGTTAATATATGTAAATGCCTATGTGATACCTGGTAATTAGTAAATGCTCACTCAATATTAGTCATCATCATCATTATTACTATTTTAGCACTTGATGCTTATTGAGGTGGGAAAAGGCTAAGTCACTTTTCCTTAAAACATGATCTGTCACCCACAGCCCTGCTCTGCTCGCTCTGCCTTGCTTCCAGTTACGGCCAAACCGGAAGTTTAACTGCCCCCTAGCCTGGCCCCAAGGCTCTCTGAGTGAGGGGAGAGGCAGTACTGGGATGCAAAGGAGTGTCCTGGCAGGGTCAGGTCCCTCCTGGTCTGTGACTCAGAGAGGAGACACTTCTTGCCTCTGCAGCTCTGAGGCAAACATATTGGAAGCTCAGAACCTCCTCTTGTCTTTGCCAGATGGCAGTGTCACTCCTCAGCTTTCTCTTCTTAAGGGGTCCCAAGCCAGAGCAAGAGGGAGGGCAGAAAACGGTTCCATCTGCATGAAGGACAATGGCCCCAGCCTTCCTGCTCGCAGATGTAGCATGACTCTGTGTCCAAAACCCTGGCACATACACTTACATCTTCTCTGAACTTCATGATGATCCATTAAGTGGGGGGGAAGCCTTGCCCACCCCATTAAAAAAACAGCTTTACAGAGAGAAAATTCACATGCCATACAATTCACCTTTTTGAAGTGCATCATTCAATGGTTTATAGTATATCCACAGACTTGTGCATCCATCACTGCTACCTAATTGTAGAACATTTTATCACGCCCCCCACCAAAGAAAACATTTTCCTCATTTCCGTTCCCCGCTCCTCCCAGCCCCTAGCAACCACTAATCTACTTTCCTTATGGATTTGACTACTTTGGACAGTTCACATAAATGGAATCATGCAATATGTGGTCTTTGGTGACTGGCTTTTTTCACTTAGACTAATGTTTTCAAGACTCACCCATGTTGTACAATGTATCAGTACTTCATTCCTTTATATGGCCAAATAATATTCCATTGAATGGGAAGACCAAGATTTGTTTATTTGTTCCTCAGATGATGGACATATACATTTTCTCCATTTTTTTGATTATTATGAATAATGTTGCTATGAACATTTGTGTACAAGATTTTTTTTTTTTTGTAGATCTACGTTTTCATTTCTTTGGGTATATACCTAGGGGTAGAATTGCTGGGTCATATGGTAACTCTATGTTTAAACTTTTGAGCAACTGCTAGATTGTTTTCTCAAGTGGCTGCACCATTTCATATTCCCACCGAAGCATATAAGGGATCCAGTTTCTCCACAACCTTGTCAACACTTGTTATTATCGGTCTTTTTGATTCTAGCCATCCTAGTAGATGTGAACTGGTATCTCACTATAGGTTTATCCCACATTGTAGATAAAGAAACTAAAGCTCAAAGAGTTGAAGCAACTTGCCCAGGTACACTCAGATAGGCAGAGGTGATGCCAAAGTTCAAACCGGGGATGTCTCACTTCCAAATTTACATTTTTTTTTTATTACATGAGGCAGCCCTTTAACTGGATAACTTTGTCTGGGCTTGGTCAGTCCCTGAGTCCAATCGTTCTTGAGATTCATATCGGTCACAGGAAGGGACACTCCAGCCGTGAGCTGGTCACTGTTCACTCTCCCGGCCAGTGCTCATGGACACCTACTGGGAGTCCAGCTCAGGAGGTGTGACTAGCACAAGGAAGGCACAACGCTTGCTCTCAGAATGGACTTATTTTTTTAACTTTCTTCATATAAGAGAAGGATTTTTTAGCCTCTAGATTTACAATGTGCCAGCAAAAGGCAAGAAGGTGGCCTGGGGAATAAGCAGGGAAAAAAAGAATGGAAGGGATTCTCGGCAGGGGGCTTGGAGGATGGTGGTCTGAGCTAGTTTCAGGAAGATTTGGTGGCCTGATTAGAAAGGAGAGGGCCAAGTTAGAAGAGGGTTGGGCTACTTCAAGGATGGGGTTGAGCAAATCACTAAGGAGCATTTAAGAGGGAGAAATAGACAGGAGGAGGAGGGGACAAAGAGCAAGGGCTGGTCAGTATAGCACTACCAAATATATACGTTCCACTGGGTGAGCATGCCAGGGTCAGGCACCATGCTGAGTGCCATGCATATCCTACAAGGTAATTCTTGATATTTTTATTTTACAGGTGGGGAAACTGAGGCCCCGGGAGATTAGGTGCTTCAGCTAAAGACACACAGCTGATAAAACTCAATCAGTCTGACTTCAAACCTCGTTCTTATAACCACTCAAATATCTACTGAGTAAGTGAGGGGTCTTGCTGGGGAACGGGCCATCAGAGGTACTGGAAATGGGAACCTGGCTCAGCCTCCCCTCTAAAAGGCTGATATTTTGGGAAATAAAAATGCTCTGGAGCTGATGGTTTTTCCTGTAATGGTTTCAGCCTGTTTGGGCTTTCACACTTCAGTTTATAGCCTCTGCCACTGATGTTTGCTCACTTATTTATTTTATTTCTTACAGGAAAAAAGCCAATGAATTTTTAATCAAATCGAGCTTGATTATTTGATCAGTGAATCAGAAAGGCTTCCAAGTCATAGGGTGATAGCGGTTGTGGGGATATAAAAATTGATTCCTGTCTCCACAGAATGGTTAGTGCTACAAGGAGTGAAGCCTGGGGGAATCTGAGCATCCCATCTGGGGCCTGGAGCAGGAGGGCAGATCAGCCCATCAGTGGCAGGCTCTCTAAGTTAGCTGGGGAATCATTTCTCTCAGGGGATAGCAGCTGGTGGATTAAACATCCAGCTGCATGAGGATGGTCTAGCCCGGGGGTGCCAAACTTTTCTTGTAAAATGACAGATAATTTTAGGCTTTTCAGGACAGTTATGGTCTCTACCACATGTTCTCATCCTTCCCCTCCCACTCTGCTTTTTCCCCTCTTCTTCTCCTTCTTCCATAACCATTTATAAAAGCCATTATTTGCTCATGGATTATACAAACACAGACCGTGGGCCATAGTTTGCCAACTCCTGGTCTAGATGTATCTAGAAAACTAGCTTGTATCAATCAATGCTTAAATTCATGTAATATATTTATTAAACACCTACCATGTGCAATGGAAAGAACATGAAGATAAATCAAGAGGCTTAGTTCTAGTTGCTGTGGGTGTGAGGTAGGAGACATGGCATAGACCTGGAGCAAGAAGACCTGGGTACTTGGCCTACTTTGGTTCCCAAGGAGCCTGCAGAACTACATCAATAAAATAGGGAAAATAATGCATATTTGTTTTTTTGCAGAATTAAATAAGCTTAGGAGTGAGGTAATTTTGGAAAGCATATATAATAGGAGCTATATTTAGAGAGTTGTGGTTATACATAACCATGAATAGTTAACTGACAGTATAAAGGCTGTATAAAGCTACAATAGCAGAGCTTGTTAGGAGCATGTCACGTGTTAGGAGAGAAAAGAGACTGAGATGCTGTCCTATGGGACTTACTATGCCAGGTACTTTCATCAGTGTTAGCTTGTGAGCAATTTAGGTGGTGTATCAATTAGGCTTGTGCTTGGCTGCTTCCTACAGGAAACTCAGAGAAATCGTGTCCTACACAAGATAGAAGTATATCTCTCCCTCATTTAAAGTGCAGAGGCGGGCAATCCAGAAACTAGAGAGCAGGCTTACATGTCCAAGAAACCAGGATGCTTCTCCTTTTGTTCCATCATCCTTGCATGTAGCTCTTATTCCACAAATGGTCCAAAATGGATGCTAAACCTCCGGCCATTATTATCTGCATACCAGGCATTTGAAAGGAGGAAAGAACACAAAAGAAGGTGGCTAAAGGACACACACCAGCTGCCTTTTGAAAAAGTTTCTTAGAAGCTGGTTCCAAACGCTGCTGTTTATATTTAATTGGCCATACCTAGCAGCAAAGGAAGCTGGGAAAATCAGTCTTTATCTTGAGTGGCCATGTGCCGAGCTAAAACCAAGAGGTTCTGTTTTTAAAGAGGGGAACAATAAATATCAGGATGGACAACTAGGTAGGCTACCATGAGTAGCACATCTAAAGAAAAGACAGGTGTCCGGGCGGCTGGATCAGGAAGGCCTTCATTAAGGGCGTGACACTAAGCCTGGCCTTGAAGAAACAGACCGTTTTAAGTGGCAGACATGAGTGCAGAGGGAACAGACAGGGGAATGAATGCAAGCAAAGGATAATACACTCAGTATGGGGGGAGAGAGTGGGCAAACTAGTCTAGCCTCTATTATTCCTGTACATGAGATTTGTGAATTAGTGCTAGAAATGATAATAAAAATAAACTGTAACCAGGCAGGGCCCCTATCACTTCTCGACCAATTAGTGACTCCCAGAAGTTCCTCTCATTGTCCTTCCTTCCCTGCGATAAGTCACTCATGCAGCCTACTTCTGCCTGGGCTGTCTCCTCCCAGGAGGTGGTCCTCAGGGCCTCTTGGGTACCTTCCAGTCTGTCCACTTTCTCCTGCATCCACCAAGGCCTCAGAGAAACTTGGCATCTTTGCCCCCACTAAACTCTGCAAGAGGTAACTATCCTCTGCTCAGTGCTCTTCCTTCTCTCAGCTGCTGACACAGGCTATTCCAGTTGGTCTCTTCACTTTAGACTTTTTCAGGGGCAAGTTGGGCCCTAGTCTCTGTGTTCTCCCACGTTTGGGATCATAGGTCAAGTTTCCCCAAGATATTTTTCATTTTAGCTCCATGGTGGCATCTGGCCAGCAGAGAGCCCTCACTTTGCTTGGGGAGATGGAGATGAGTGTGCCCAGGATCACTCCAGCCCTCACCCTTAGCTAAGAAGTCTAAAAGAACCCACCTCTCTCTAATGGCCTTAGTCAACCTCAGGCCTTCTCTTCCACACATATGGGATGGGGCAGGGCTTGCAGAACTGATGTGGGTTCAGATTTAGCAAGTTTTGCCTAGGTGGTCTGACATCTCCCCTCAGAGTATGCGGGTACTTCACACCCAAAGTTCCCAGCCTCGGGACCTCCAAAATAGAAGGACAAGGCCTCAATAAATGTCCTATTCAACATATTATTACATTTATTAACTGCAAAGCATTGGTTGGGTACTGAGGTTGTTACTAGTGAAGAAACTGTCAGTAGAAGTGAGTGAGGACTAGAATATCTCGGGAAGAAATTATGAGAAATAAGGCTGGTGGGAGGGGCAGGGGTGCAGATTGGAGAGGCTTTAGTGCCAGGCTCAGAAACTCGGAGCTTCCCTTCCGAGCACATGGAAGGATTCTGAGCAGGTTGTTATGTGATCTCAGTTATGCCTTTGAAAACTTGATCTTAAAGCAAAAGGTGGGATAGATTGGAAAGAGTGAGGCAGGTATTTCCCATTAGAGTGTGAGTCCTGGGAAGGGCTGGGGTATGGGAAGAAGAAAGAGGAAGGAATGAAAAGGAGAAGGGAGAAAGGAGAAAGGAGAGGGGGCAAAGGGGAAGGGATGCTAGAGGATATGGACCTTCATTTGCTAAAAAGGAAGCTTACAATTCCTGAGTGCTGGCTGCCGCATTGAGCAGGGCTTTGATAAACAGTGCAAGGTCCTTGTAGGATCTCACAAAGTGGAAGGGAGGAGAATACTAATGGATGTATGCAAGACCCTTTGGGACTTATGAAAGGCCTCCACAAATACCTCACTTGATCCCTGCACCTGTTTTGCAAATAACAGATAACCGCAAGCCTATTTTGTAGATGAAAAAACTGAGGCACAAGCAGTTAACTTGCTCACAATTATACATTATATAGCTGAGAGGGGCAGAGCTGCGACTCAAGCCTAGTGCTCTTTTCTACTATATCAAGCACATACCAGAAAGATACCCAGAGCTCTGGGGGACACAGTTGGGCAGAATGACTAAGGGCTGGGTTCCAGAGTCAGACCGCCTGGCTCCAAAGCCTGGCTCCATCTCAAACTAGCTATGCGCACCTAGGGCAAGTTTCTTAATCTCTTTGTACTTTAGCTCCTTCTTCTATAAAATAGAAAGAAAGGTGCCTACCTCCTAAGGTTCTGTGAGGCTCACTCGAGATACAGTACGTAAAGTGCTTAGTACAGGCCTGGCCCAAAGTAAGCACTCTGTAAGTGATTCTACATTACTATTATATTTTGAATAGTTGGGACAGGGAGAATACTCCAGGCAGAAGCAATGAGCCACCTCAGGGGGATGTGGCAAGGACCCAGGCCACTGCTGGGACCTTTGTTCTATGCCCAGACCCCCTATAACACCCTCTAGCTAATCTTTGCTGCTTCTCCTGCATCCTTCTCCCATCTTCCTCTACCTTTACCTTTCTTTGTCAGTTTTTACCTTTCTTCTCTGCTCTCTGCTCAGTTCTGCTAGGAACCCTGGGGGCTAAAGACTTTGCAGACAACTTCCCACCCTCCCGCCATGTGACTGTGGGCCAAGAGCCAGCCCTCCAAATTGTTTTGACATCTGCTGAGGAGCACTTTCCAGAAATATCGGTTATTCACCAGGTCTGCTGAAGGAGCATGATCAGAGCATCTGACTTATCCTGGAGGGGAGAGGCTTCCGCAGTCAAATGTCTCCTCCTCCTTATGCCAATTCTCCTGACCTCAGTCTAAATGGTCTTCTTTTTATTAAAAGGAGAGAAAGAGAGAGGAATATTATTACAACCTGCCCTCTGGTTTCTCAGGAGACAACCGAGAAAGAGATGAGGGTGAGCTGGGCTCTGTGGTTATCACAGATATTAGTGGGAGATTATTTGTTCATCAGCCTGGAAAAGGTTCCCAGCCTTGGCCGAGGTAATTACCAGCCTAGGTGGCTGGCCAGGTTGGGGCACAGGAGAGGTGAGGCTGTCATTTCCAATTCACCAGCCTCCGTGTGCTGCTTGGTCAAGAGGTTCAAATGAAAAGGTTAATTAAGAATCAGGGGATTTGTTCATCAGGTTAAATCATGTAGACACGAAACAAAGGCCGTGTCTATACGTGAAAACTGCTTTAAAAAACAATTTAATTCTGCATGCATTTACTGACACACACATACCTCCTACACACCTCCACCCTCCAACATAATCCTATCTTCTCTGGACCAGGTGTGTGCTAGGAGGTCATTACAGGAGATAGGGGTGCAAGTGAGGCATGGATTCTGCTTTTTTGATGCTCACTTGAGAAATGGGGCTTATACCACCGTGGAGTGTGGGCTCCTTCCACAGTAGCCACTTGCTTGCTGCATATCTCATGGCAAAGCCCTTCCTTTGTCTCAGAGCAAGTAGAAGGAGATCAGTAATAGCTTATCATGATGATCTGCAGGTAGAGTGTTATAATAGGACCATCTTGGATAACTCTTTAAACTGTGCCTTTTCCAGGGATTCTGATAAGTGCCTTCCATACAATGTGATTTAAATTTGTTGGTATGTGTAGTGGATGATGTGGTGTTTCACCCTGATCCCTCTTCCAGGACTGAGGTCCTCATTTCTTCAGCTGCTGGGAGCGTTAGTGGATGATGACTCTCAGCTGAGCCCCTCTCCAGGAATTGACTTTAGCCAAAACAGCCACTTTGCTCAAGATTACACCACCTTCTTGGGAGCAGCCTGCATTAAACTATAGATGTGGGGAGAAAGTACCCTTCCATTTTGCCTCAGGATAGGAGAACTTAAAAGGGCCATCTCAGCTTCAGAGCTCCCTGTAGGACTGGATGAAAGCTTTGCTGAGACTTCACCCAAGTTCAGCTCCTCTCTCTGCCCAGCCCTGCTTCCTCCACTCTCCTCCCCCGCCCTCATCCCCAGTTATTGATGCCAAAAGCACTCTCGATAAATTTTCTCCACGCAAATCTTTATTTCAGAGTCTGTTTCCCAGGTAACACAATTTAAGACAATACAAAAAATTGAGGATCATCAGATCTGATGATCACCAGGGCTGTCCATGTTTGGCAAATACGTGTTTGGCACCTGTGATAATTCCAGAGATAAAAATCTTCTCGGATAAGGAAGGGTCTGGACCTTGAAGGGCAGACAGAATGTGGAAGAGGGTGAGAGACAGTAATTTAATGAAATTGTTGTGTTCATTGGGGTGGTTGTTACTGTTTTATCTCAGCTTCTGTAGCATCCACCATGGTGGGGATACAGCAAGTGAGTGGATTTTTGAAATTACCATGGATTGCCAAATATACTAATTCCAGCTCTGGAATGACACTATCTGTCCTTGAATGAGTGCTGGGTTATTGGTCATTAAAAATTCTACCTTGTTTCAGCCACATATGTCCCACTGGCACCCCCCCACTTTAAAGTATGAACTACCTCCACCCCATAGCCAATATCAAACAAGGGGAACTTCCTGGCTCTATGGTATCTTTTTCAGACTTTATCTTGAATCTACCACCTCATCCCTCTTTGAATCTTCTCTGAATTGTTCCTGGAGGTCTCAACGGGTGGCCCTTTGCTTTTGCCCCCTGCCCACAGTTTTGCAGACTGTTTGACTCTGATAACTGAGGTTGCACTCCAACCCTCAGCCTTTCAACTCCCTCCTCACTTACAGTTCAGGTGTGTTATTCATCCCACCTATCTCCTGCCATGTCAGGGTTCTCCCCAGCCCAGCCCAGCCCAGCCCAGGCTCTGTCTCAGTACTGACCCAGGTAGCCAGGTGTTCTGATAGCCTAAAACCCTCTGACCCAGTTCAGCATTACTGAGAAAGGTATCTGCAGCTCTTGGGAGAGTTGGACTACGATTCTGGCTGGGGCACGTGACTGAGATGGTCCAAGCACAACAAGAAAAGCTGTGGGGTCCTCTCCTTTCCAGGGTCCTCCATTTTTACTCCTCCCTGACATGCTATGAATTCTGGCTCCCCACCCCACCCCCAGAGGAAGACAGGTTTGAGTGGAGTCGAGTTGGCAGTGAGGCAGGTGGGGGCTTCTTGAAGATCAGGAGGGAGATGAGAGAAAACAGCCTGGGAGGAGGAGAGGCTCTGTCCACGGTGCTGAACGACAATCAGAATTAATTAGCTGCTGAGCTCCTCTTCCAGGTTCCACACTCAGCCGCGCACTGTAAAGAACACAAAGGACGTAGGGAACCCAGTTCCTGCCATGAAAAGTCTTTTAATAAAACACCAAATGTGGGAACCCATAGAAATAATCCTAAACAGTCCATATGATTATGGGTCTCAAAATACTGCACGGGGGAAAGAGTTCTGGCTATTTTGATAGAGACATCCCTGAAGCAAGCCACATTTTGGGACCCATGCCCTTCCTTTAAAGAAACAAACGCTTTATGCTGAAATGTTCTTTTAGTCACTGCACCATCCCCTGGAGTATTTAAAGCCCAAAGGTCTTGCATATAAAACGTGTCAATCTAACTGCAGCAGTGCAGCTGTTGAAATTTAGGTGCTAATGCCGTTTGACATGTAAACGTGATTGGCTCTTTAGGTCTGTCTTTACAAAGGGTTGGTGAGTTATTTCTGTCTGGGTGCCTATCTCCAGACCTTATGGCCATGGTCTCCCGACCTCTGCTTGTTATGGCCACACTCAGCTGACTCTGTAAGCAAGAGGCTCCACAGGCTCATGTGGAGGGAGTTCTGTCCCTCCTTGGCCCCTCATCTACCCTCAGAATTCTCAGGACCTGTACCTGTTAAGACCATGCCCATTTCCCTTCTCCCCTCTTAGCATGTGCCCTCCCATGCCTTCAAAGTAGAGAGGCCATGACTTTGGACATCCTCTTTAGCCAAGGAGAGCCTGCCTGCCTTCCCTCCTGGGTCCCAAGAGGTATAAAGGAGGCACCTTGCCTGCACCTTCATGCAGACTGTGCTTTTGTGAAGGTTCACTACTCACAGAGGAAAAGAACTGCTTTAGCTCTATCATTGGGATTGGAATAAATAATATTTCATCAGGCCAATATGCTGATCCCTGAGTAACTTGCTGTATGAGGGGGTAGGTTACACCATCTCCTGGTCTCTGTTTCTCCTTTAAAACAAGAATGGTTGAGCAGGGTTCCTGCTGGTTCATCCTTATAGCCCCTGAATCAGAAGGTGTTGACTGGATTCTTACTTACCTTGGACATATATCCACCCCATCTATTCATCTTACTCCCTGAAGTCTTAATTCCCTGAGAACTAATACTCAGGGAATTCTTGATCTGCGAGCACATTCCTTATTCTCATGTGGGACAGTTGCTGTCAACTTTATTTTACCAATTCAATTTTATTCTTACCAAAGGAGCTGGGCTAGACAACACGGACCCTAAAGGAATCCTTCACCCAACTCTCCTCTGAGACCTTAACCAGAGCTAGCCACACTAACAAGCTTCTTCTTTAATTTCCATTAACTCTCAAGAGAAAAGGCAGGGGCCCTGACCAGCCTCAAAGCCTCATCACCTTGGGAGGAGAAATGAAAAGAGAGAAGAAAGAATGCATTTGTTCTCCTCTAGATAAAAGCTTCACTCTTAAGGCTTCAGAAAGGGACGATGTGATACCAAGAGGAAGCTGGTGCAGATGGGAAGGTAGAGATAAGGCATAAACCCCAATCCAGTGTATGATAAGATTACCTAAGGTTTATCCAGAGAAGCTGTTGGAAGAGGCATTGAATCAGAATGCAGGGAGATGGGAATAATCATGTTTGTAAGGATAGAGGCAATAATTGCAAGTTGAATGTGCTTGGGGAACAGGAGAGCTCACTGGGCTCCAGTGGGCCAGGCAAAGGGAGGGAGAGATGTGTTTGGTGAGATGCAGGACTGTGGGGTGAGCAGACAACCAGGGCCTTGCATGCTGGAGTCTAGAGTTACTTCAACATGAACAAGAGACTTATTGGTCCTGATGCTTGGTCTCTGTGGGTCAGATTTTGGTCCTGAGACTCCCAAACTTGGGGAGACTCTAGGGCTCAGATGTGAAGGGATGTGAGTGTATGAATATATGTGAAGGAGACAATGGAAATGGGGTTCATTTGGGCCACTATGGTTTGATCCAAATTAGTTTTAATTTGGTCCAGAGTATTAATTCAGTGTTTATTGGTAATTGGTAATTAGCTCCAATTCAGCCCTGGCCCCAGGGACTGGCTGTCAGGTTGTGTAATTACTTCCCTGCCAGGAGAAAGGAGAATGGGGCTTCAATGTGTAGTAAATGCTGGATTGAGGGAGAGAAATTATTTTTCTCTCTTCAGTCCATCAATTTTGTTATTCTCAATTGCTATCCCAGTGGATCCTGCATCCCCCACACACCCCTGAAAGTTCTGTCACATCTGGCATGGCTGGGAACAGGAGAAGACATACTGGGAGGGGTACCTACAGCAAAGTCTGGGGCCTCCTTAGAGGGAAGTTCAGCCATATCTGGATAGGCAGTAGGACTGCACCAGCCACATAGATCCAGACATCTCTCATCTCTTGCCTCCAGCCCCAGATTTCCCCCTATTTTCCAGGTGTTATATTGATTTAGTAGAAATCCAAGCACCTCCCCTCACAGGGCCTCCAGGGACTTCTCTTCCAGATCTCCCCAGCACCATCAACACTGGAGCCAATGCTAGAATTCACCACTCCCTCCCCCCACTACCCCCAATTGCACCAGGGGCCAGGCTTGAGAGCTGCAGGAAGGATGGGGAAGGATGTTGGGTCTGTTGATATGAGTGAGTCACTCTGAGTGGGAGGGGATGACAGAGAGAATATGACTCAGTGAAGGGAATACAATGTGGGTGAAAGCAAAGGGTTTGCACATCTTTATCTGCCCAAGGAAATATGCAAACTTAGGGGCCTTGAAGTGGGAGCAGCTAGTACCCACTGATGCCATGCTGACCTCATGGCCTGGCCATTCTCAGGTCTCTCTTTGGGTCACTCATGTGTATGGTGTTGTCTTTCTGATCTTGCCCATCTGCATTCTCTTTATATTTTTGTCTTTGTTCCTTCAGCCCTTCCTTGCCAGTGGCGTTGGTGAACAGAAGTTTCAGGGAATCTTCAGCCACTGGCCCCTCACCTACTGGGTCCATGTCCATTAGAAAGGGATGAAGCTAGTGATCAGTCCTGGCCTAAGTTTTGGAGCAGATTCTGCTGTAGGGAAAGGCTCTTAAGGGTCCATCTTAGTCCCTGGAGATGACAATGGCCTGTGTGGGCCTCTCTTCTTGGAAAATGGGGATAATATCCTGGCTGATATGGGCTGCTGTCTTCCTTCTGTGGCCAGCATCTAGAAAGGAGCAGGAGGACAAACTGGTCTGAGGAGGCCAAAGTATGCAAAGAAAAACAGCAAGGAAGTTGCTCCCACAAGTCACACAGGACTAGTGCTCAGCTGCATTAGGGCCTTTGCACATGCTGTTCCCATCACATGGAAGGCTCCTCCCTCACACATCTGGACGGCCAGGTTCCTCACTGCTTTTATATCTTTGTTCACATTATCACCTTCTCAGTGAGGCCTTCCTGACCATACCATTTGGAAATGTTCCCCCCACCCCCAGCATTTTCTGTCCTCCTCTGTTTTATTTTTATTTCCATATTACTTATCACCATCTAACATAACTGTATCTTTTACTCATTTACTATGTTTACTGAATACTTCCTCCCAGTAGAAGGCAGGCTTCACAGGGGTAGGATTTTTGTTTGTTTTATTTGCTACAGTATCTACTATATCTAGAGAAGCTATTGGTGTAAAGAAGATGCTCAGTAAGTCTTAGTTGATATAGTGAATTAACAAAGGCAATGCTGGGTGCTGTTAGGACAGGTGATCTGTCTAAAAATGGGTTGCTCACTGTAGGGAATGAGGTGGTTAAAGTCTCCGGCTAGGATTTGGGGAGCTGGGCTCAAGCCCCATGCCCACCCCTCACCAACAGTAAAGTGGTGATAAGGCAGCTCATCCTGGATCCCTCCAGGTAGCTGTGAAACTCAAGCAAAGTCACAAAGTTAAAGCATGTCGCAAATTATAAAGGGCTTCCCCCTCATGGTCCTTCTCATCCTGACTCTAATCCAAGTCAGTGACTGACCCGAGTGACAGTGAGGTCAAGTGACGTGTAACTAGAGATGTCTTGGAGGAAGTGAGCCTTGAGCTGGCTCTAAATGTACAGGAACAACACTGGCAAAGGCCCAGAAGATCAAATAATTGGATGTGGGAGAGACCAGGGCTTCTGTGAAGATTGTTTTTGTTGTTAACTTAAGACACAAAGGACCAAGGGAGCTTCTGCCTGCTGTGGGCACAACTTCTCAGGCTAGTTGCCCAGGCTGAACTATGTCCTATCCAAGGCATGCTTGTTACAAGGAACTGGGACCCACTGCACAGCCTGATGTGTTGCTGGTTGGCCAAGATAACAGACGGTCTCAGGGCAGTACATGGGGGGCCTCAGAAGCTAGAGCTGGAAGGTCATGGACACCAGCCCTCTGGGGCCCTGCAGCCTGTTCGCTTTGCACAAGGGCCAACTTAGCTGACCCATGTTACAGCTTTTTGGTTTCAGCCCCCATTCCTGACTATAGTTTCTGTAGTGACAGTCTCCAAAGAGAGCATTTCTGGTGCCCTTGAAGCAGCCTATGGATGGAGCACTCACTTGCCCACCCCTCATCTAAGTCCCTTTGGCCTAGAGGGGGACAAAACCATATGATACGTGGGGCATGAATTCCCCCTTTTAGGCTGGGAAACAGGAAGAATAGATCTAGAAAGGCAGTTGAACATGGAAGGCCAAATGGCTTGGGGTTGAGTTCAAGTCAGTCCCATCTTGCAGGCTTGGGCTCTGAGAAAGAAAAAAATGTCTCCATAGTGACCCTGCCTGAACTTTCAACTTTACCTTCATTGTCTCTTCATTCACTCACCAACTCCCAATGCCCGCCTCTGCCCATGCTGTCTCCCTGCCTGGCTCTTCTCCATTGATTCAAATCCCACTTATCCTTCTGAGCTCAGCTCTCCCCATTTCCTGCCAGAATCCTTGCTTAGCCACTCCAGCCCCTTGATCCCATTCTCCTATTCTCCTCTCATTCTTGCCTCTCTTCAAGGTTATTCTCAGCCTCGTTGGCTCTAATGTGAACTTTCTGGTGACAGATGGCCTTTGCAGGGTCATCTCATATTACTGTTTAGTTCTCGTAACTTTTCATGCCTTGTCTGTCCAATCGTTCGACAGCCCAAACATCATGTACCCCCTCAGACTGGCACACAGATCCTCACAACTGCACAGTCATTTACCTTCAGGGCTAGAATGGGTTTTAACCATCTCAGGTAAAATCTCCCTATTTTATAGATAAGGAAACTGAGGTCCAGAAAATAGGAATTTTTCTACCTAAATCACATAGTCTGGGTCAGAGCTTAGACTGGCATTCGGGTCTCTTGGCTCTTTGCCCAAGAGAGAAGCATGAGAAAAAAGGGGCTGTGGCTGTGAAGTTGGTACCACAAGGCTACAAAGTAAACCAGAGCCAAGGTGGCCAGTGGTAATTAGGGAGGTGGCATGCATCCTTAGGGAATAAGTGGTTGTTCCCCTGGGGTGACACGGAGATGCCGGAAACCCTCTCTTCTCTGAAGGGACTCAGACTCTGATATTCAATGAGGCATTTCCCTGTTTTCTCCTTTAAAATGCAGACCCCTGAGAGATGGGCTGAAGGGCACAGGCTGGCAAAGAGCTCCACCTGGGTCCTCCTTGCAAGAAAAGGGAGGAGTGGTCGTGGATGAGGCTTACGACTTCACCTGTTTCTCAGACTGGCTCTGGCCATGGCCACGGTGTATCCTGATTGACAGGTGATTCGAATAAAAGCCAGACAAGGAATCCAGGGAGAATAAGTTTTAATGAAATGTTTATTATTAGGGTTCTGCTGCTCTATGAGGCAGAAGCAAGTTAAGCTGACAAATAGCAGGTTGAGTGGGGGCTGAGCTATGCCCAGCCCCTCGGGAGAACTGAGCTTTAGGACCTGATGATTCCAGCCTGGAATGGAGGCAAGGGCCCAGCCGTGATGCTGTTTGATCTCACCCTGTTTCATCTGCTTCTTGTGGTGAGCCCCCTGGAAGACCTTGAGGTGGGAAGAGATGCATGATCATCCCCATTTTGCAGGAGGGAAAAATGAGAACCATAGTGGCTAAGTGGGTACGAAGAGAATGTTGAAGCAGAAAAGGAATTGGATTGGGATTTGGGCCCTGGTTCAGGCTCCACCCTAACTGACTATGTGATTTTGTCTAAACTTTTCATTTTTTCTGTGTTTCTTCGCTCAGTGGTGGAGGTTGGACTGGATCAATGACTCAGACTATTTTTTTCCGTCCGTGACTGAGTGTGCTTGCCCCTCCCCATGGGCTACTTCAGGACTTCTCCTGGGGATGTAACAATGCAAACATTTGCCCGCTGTCTCCAAACAGCTCATCAGAACAATTGCCAAGAATGACGTTACAGGCATACCCTTGCACCTGTCCTAAGTTATGTAACAAAATTCAAAGCGTTTGTACTTTATGTTTAGGAACGAATGATCTATCCAGCACTTGGGTCACTGTCCTGAGAAATTCCTTCCCAGGTCCCACTGCCTGAGGGCTAAGCCACCCTAATTCTGGGTTTCTGGATGGCTTAAGGACTCATGCACTTGGTGGGAGGCAACGCTGGCTCAGGACCCTTCACTGACCAGGGGTCAGGTTGTGGCCCCTGTCACTACCTCCTCTCTTCATGGACACGAGACAATGGCAGGAAAGGGGGTCAAGTGCCCAGCACCACTCCCTGGGGCTCTGAGCAGCCTCTTTTCACATCTCTATATCCCTTTCTTTGTATTTCCAGTAGACACTGCCGCTCAGAATACTCTACACAGGGAGCCTGATTTCCCAAGCCCCGTACAAGTGTGAGATGCTAATAGATCCCCTGGGGCTGAGGCTGGCACAGGGAAGGCAGATTGCACTGACAGCTCCCACCCAGGCACTGAGCACTGTGTCAGGCAGCTGCTCTGATGCCGCTGAGGCACACTGATCAAGGTCACTTCTACCTCTGGGTGGACAAGCCAGGCTCAAGGGGCACTGCTGGTTGTCCTGCGGGGACCTCTAGGCAACCCAGAGGGCCTCTTGGAGAATCCAGGTGGGAAGTTCATCTCGCCCGAGGCCCAATCCTGTGCTGAGTTCAGAGTCTGAATGTGGTGGCTGCGAGTGCAGGATGGGTGAAGAAAGCCAGGAACTGGAAGCCCACTTAAGGGTCGACAAAAGGGGGCCCTGTTCATTCCTCGCCTTGCCCCGGCTGGGTGTAGACCCTCTCCTGCACACCCCCTACCTTGCCTCTCCTTCAGAGATCCCAGCGGCTGGGAAACATCTTTTCTTTTCCAAAAGGAAAAGAGTCCTCATCTCCTACCAGTATTATTGATTAATAATCTATGAGCTACTGCTCCAGCTAAAGAAAGAATGATTTTTTAAAAATGCTTCTTAAAATACTATGTTAACAAGTCTTCTAAAAGGGTGAAAATATTTGAATTAGGGGAAATGAATGTTTTATTAGCTGGCAGGAGAGCAGTCTCCTGAGATGAAAAGGTGGGTGGCTGTGGAGCCTTGAGAAAGCCTTAGATTGGGGTTGGCTCAACTGTCCTGAGTTTCCAAGCCCGAAGCCACCATAGCTGAGTGTGTCTGTACCCTGGGCAGAGCAGGGGCAGCATCAGACTGAGCAAAGGGCTTTGAAGAGCCTCCATCACTATGCTTATTAGGTGATAGGTGTGTGTACCCCAGTCTACTGTGGATTTTTAAATTCTGGCCTCGTGGGACCTGTTCCCCTAGTACGGTCCTCCAGGCCATCTGGCCAATTGGCTGTCAGCAGACTCGCCCTCTGTTACTGTTCAGCAGACATGTACGCTCCCTCGTTGCTGTGCAGCTGAGTGTACCGCCCTGCCCCACTGACTCTGGCTTTGCTGTTGGAATGGAAGTGGACATGACCCACAGCTCAACCAAACAGAGGCTTAAATGTGCTCGTGTGGATGGTTTGGCCTCTTGGGCTCCCATCCTGCACCCAGAGAAGAAGTTTCCACATGTAGCCACTAATCCTTCAACCCGGGTCCTGGGATGAGGGGCCTGTGGAGCAGAGCTGAATCCCACCCACAGCCAGGAGCACTCACCACAGCCATCTGAGCTCTTCATTATGAGACACTGAGGCTTGGGGGTCGTTCATTACACAGCATTATCACATCGCAGAAAAGTGATTATACCCTCCGGGCTCCTTTGCCTCCACACCCTATTGGAGAAGCAGCTCCTTGCCCCTCCATCAGAATGTCCGCCCCACTGTCAAATTCATTCCCTTTGAAGAGTACCCTCTTTCCTCCCAGGGAGGGCAGAGCAAGCTGCCCCCAACTTTTTCCATTGCGAAAGCCATTTTATAGCATCAGCCATGCCCCAGACCCCCAAGGTTTGGCAGTTGTATTTTGGTAACTATCCACTGGGACCAGGTTGAGGGAAGGGCTGCAGTGGTTAAAAAAGCAACTGAATTAGTTACCCTTTAAAATTGATTATATTTTAATGTATATTTTATCTAATATAGCAGCAGTTGGCTAATATTTGAAAAGGAGCACACAAACATAAAATGTGTGGTATTTATTCTGTCGTAGTTTGATACTCTGAATTCCTTGTAACCTGAAAATCTGAGGTACTGGGGAAAGAGTGTGAATCTTGTAAAACAGACCACTTACCTGCAAGCCACTTAAGCCATCTGGGCCTGTGTTTTCTCTTCTGTAAAATGGTGATAAACACACTTATGCTGCTGGGTTTTCATAAGTATTTAGGTAAAAACAAATGATAAGGTCCTTGCCAGACATGGAAGGCATTTGACTAATCTTATCTTTCTTTCTGTTCTGTCGTTGCTGCCTATTTAGCTGTGACCTCAGCCCCTGATTTAGAGCTGACTCTCAGCTTCAGTTTCCTCATCTGCAGAATGGGAAGCACAAGGCTTACCTCGGAGTATTGTTGGGGGATGATCAGAGTTCTGAGTGTGAATGAACTTGGTGCATAGCAGGTATTAAAATCGTTTTCTCCTTTCTTTCTTCTCCACATTCTCCATCTATCTTTTTTCGTGACCACAAACAGGTCATGCCTTCTCCAAACAGCTGTCCCAAGGCTCCCACTCTGGTCAGGAGCCCCTTTTAGGACAAAATTCTTCTCCAGGAATGCATTCATCACAAGCTAAAGACCCAGCAGCTGATGTCAGGAACAGGGAAGGCCTGATTGCAGATTCATTTAAGATCCTGTTTACAGGCCTCAGTGGTGATCATGTGCTCCTGTGACCTACCATCCTACACCTTAATTAAAGCAATTAGTGCATGGCCGTGAATGACAGTCTGGATTACTCAGGCCTCTGCAAATTTCACACTTTCCTGCACTACCTAAGGCCAGGCTGGGTCAGCCTGTCCACACCTGGTGTTCATAATGTGGCCAGGTTCTCACCTAAGTGACTCGATTACTTTTCATAACAGAACAGGAAATAGGATCCCACCAGCCAGGGAGAAAAGGCAGGAGAAGTGTTTAGCTGCAGCAGGGACCATGCCTTTTTTTTTTAGCACAGACCTCCTATTTTTACATCAGTAACTGGGCCACAGTGACCTGCGTTAGCCTCCTGGGGGCTAGGATATGCTCTCCCCTCCCATGCACCCTCCTTGTACCCTCTTGCCCTGGACTTGGCTTTCTGAGGACAGCAGCAGAATATTATCATTACTGGTAACTGGGATTGGCTGAGTCTTCATCTGTGCTAGGCAGGGCACTAAAAGGCTATAAGTGTGGTTCTTAAGAGCTCCAGTTTGGGTTTGGGTCCGGGTCCCAGCTCACTTGTGTGACCTTAGACAAATTACTTAACTTCTCCGAGTCTCAGTATTCTCCTCAGTAAAATGGAGCTGTAATAGCACTGGCTGGTAGGGCTGTCACAGGGGCCAGAGGAAGTGATGCTTATAGAGTGCTTAGTGCAGTGACCGGTACATCAGAGGAGCTCAAAACTGGTCAGATATATCAAAGTATAATTATCTGCTAAATATTCTACAATACACGGAACAACCCTCCATGATAGAATTATCCTGTGCAAAATGTCAGTAGTGCTGAGGTTGAGAAACCTGATGCTGGATCATCCAATCCTATTCCCCATGGCAACCTTAGGAAGAGGGAGAACTGAAAGCCACACATACATTATATCTTAAAAAAATTTTTTTTCTCTCTATATTTATTTATTTATTTTTATTTTTAAATTTTTAACATTTTATTTTAAAATTTTTTCCTCTCCCCCTCTGGTAACCACTAGTCAGTCCATTGTCCATGTCCATGAGTCTCTGTCTTGTTCATTTGTTGCTTTTAGGTTTATATCCCACATATAAGTGATGTCATGTGATTGTCAACCTTTTCTGTCTGGCTTATTTCGCTTAGTAGGATTATTTCAAGCTGCACCCATGTTGTTGCAAATGGCAGTGTTTCATCTCTTCTTATGGCTGAGTAATGTTCCATTGTATATATGTACCACAGCTTCTTTAGCCAATTATCTGTTGTAGGCCACTGTGAATAATGCTGCTATGAACATCAGTGTGCAAATATCTTTTTGGATATGAATTTTCAAATCTTTGGGGTAAATACCCAGTAGAGGGATTGCCAGATCATATGGTAGATCAATTTTTAGGTTTTTGAGGAAACTCCATACTGTTTTCCATCGTGGCTGTACTAATTTGCAGTCCCACCAGCAGTGTATGAGGGTTCCTATTTATCCACATCCTCTCCGACATTTGTTATTACTTGTCCTGTTGATTATAGCCATTCTAACAGGTGTGAGATGATATCTCATTGTTGTTTTGATTTGCATTTCCCTAATAGCTAGATAATTATATCTTGAAAGATTCCAAGAAGACCTTCCAAGCATACTTTCTCCACAGCCTGCTTACCGGTCCTCTGAAGTAAAATTTGTATATATTATGAATCGATCACCACAATAAGTCTAGTTAACATTCATCACCATACATAGTTACAAACATTTTTTTTCTTGTAATGAGGACTTTTGAGATCTACTATCTTAGCAACTTTCAAATATGCAATAGATTATAATTAACTATAGCCTATTAACTATATTTGCCTTTAACATCTTTTATTTGGTTCAATTACCAGGTTTACTTTTCAGCTTAGTAGGGAGTCATTTGAGAGCATAAAAGTAAGGTTTGATAGTAGGTTTGAAGGTGAATGTGGTAGATAGACTAATGACCCTATAAAGATGTCCACGTCCCAATCTTTGGAACCTATGAATGCATTATGTTATGTGGGAAGGGGCAATTAAAGTTGCTAATTAGCTGATTAGGTCCTGAATTTTTCGAGTAAGAGCCAATGTAATCACAAGTGTGATAAGTGAAAGCAGAAGCAAGAAAGTGAGGGGCAGAGTAAAATGTGATACTAAAAGCAAGGTCAGAGATACACAATCTGAGAAAGACTCAGATTGATGATGAGATGACTTCCCTCAAGAACTCTGTTGGAGTAACTGACTTTATTCTCTCTTTTACAGCTGAGGAATGGAGAGACTCAGGGAAGTTAAGTAACGTGCCCAAGTTCACACAGCAACCAGGTGTTGAGCCCAGCTCTGTGTGGGTGGCTCCAAACCCCTTGCTCACAGTGGTGGGGAGCCTTCAAACGAAGAAACGAATGCCTCCTGAGTGTTTATGGTGGAGCCCCTTCCGGTACCTGCTGTCTTAGGAAGATCTGCCCTAGTAGTGGGGCGGGGACTGGAAATCCATATTTTTAAATGTTTCCCCAAGAGATGCTGATGCCAGTCAGGCTTGGGGAACATCGGCCTGGTCTCTAAGCTCTCTGCAGTTCTCTGAGCTGCTGTTCCAAGTAGGGACATGCTGCCAGTCTCTGGCCCTCTCTCTGGGGCCACCCTGCCACCAGCTTGGGCTTGGTGGTTACAGCCAGGGATTAGGTCATGTTGGTTGGAAGGAGGAATGACTCCAGGTCAAACAGAAACCTTGCCAGATACCTTGGGACAATCACGCATTCCTTGGGAAATGTTCTTACTTCTACCAGGGATGAGGCATTTCTCAGCTGGGAAGATCATACCAGCATGGTTAGATCCTCTTTTCTCATTCCCCTCAGGCCCCCACCCACCCATCCAACACACACACAACTTAAACACTCTGTTCTAAGGTACTGTCCAGGCCTTGGCTTTGCCCACACTTTGAAATAGCCAGGTGTATGGAAATTGCTGGACATGGAGTAGAGCTAGGGGACAGCTAGACTTTGATTTGTTTCCAGTGGGTGTGGCTCCATGTACCTGCTATGAGAGTATTTGTGTGTGTGGGAGGGAGAGGGTGTCCCATGGGATGGACTATCAGAGTGGGCTTCGAAATAAGAAGGGCAACACACCATCAGCAAGATGCAAGTGTCAACCATGACAGGAAAGCTCAGACTGGAGAAAGAACCGTGTTTTTAAAAAAGGATTTTATTTGTTAGAATCAGAACCAAGTCCAAAAATGTACCCAGTGAAAAGTGCCCCCTTCCCTTCACACTCAGTCCCAACCCACAGGCAGCCCCTGGTCCACTTTCTTACAGATCCTTCTAGAGGCAGTCTGCGTCTGCGAACACGAACACTTTTGTTCTCCCCAAAAGACAACATACTAGACACACTCTTTTGCCTCTGGATTTTCCCACTTTACTTATCTTGATGATCTTTCTACATCCACACATAGGGAGTGGGCACATTTTTAAAGCAGTTGTTGGTATTCCATTTCCTGGACAATTCATTTAGCTAATCCTCTATTAGCCATTTAGATCATTTTCCAATCTTTGCTTTTACAAGAGATGCTTCAGTACAATAGGCCTGCAAGTACACATGTCTCTGCTTAATTTGTGGGATAAATATCTAGAAATAGAATTTCTGGGTCAGAGGACATATGAATTTTTTATTTTGAGAGGGCAAATTTGCCTTCTTCAGAGATTGTACCAATTTACACTCTCACCAGCAATATTCAAAAGTTGATAGCAATTTTTAAACTTCTTTACTAATTTGATAGATGAAAAATATGCTTCTCCTGGTAGCCTAATTTGCATTTCTTTTATGAGTGAGGTTGAGCATCTTTTCAGGTGTCTAAGAACCATTTGTTCTTCCTGCCACATGAATTGTCTGTTCATATTCTTTATTGCTAATTTTGCATCTGGATTGTTGTTTATGTCGGCTGTTTCTTATAGCTTTGGAGGAATCTTTACATATTAAGGAAACAATCCCTTTGTGCTAGAGAGATACCAGTTATTTGCTTAGGGTATTTTTTCCATGGAGGAAATCTCGACTTTTATGTAGTCAAATTTATTAACCTTTTCTAGAGTTTTTTTTCTGTTCCATTGATCTGTTTGTCTATTCAATCACCATAGCTCTATACTATTTTAAATATTCAGTAGCTCTAGGCCCCCTCATGATTCTTTTTTAGGTTTCTGCCTTTTCTTGCTTGGTTATTTTTTTGTATGAACTTTAGAATGAATGAGCTTAACTAGTTCCAAAAAGGAAGACGTTTTGTGGGTGGCATGCGTGGGCAGGACACGCTGGCTGCTCGCTCTGGTCCTGACATGTGGAGACCAGCAGAGAAGGAGAGATTGTGCTGGATAGCTATAGGTGACTCAGGGATGTCCTCCTTCTACTCTTTCTTGACCAAGGAGGGCTTTCTGGAGGAGGAGGAGGTAAAAAGACAGAGAAGGAGGGGAAGGAGCTGAAGGAAATGGAGAGATGGAAGAGAATCTCGGAGTAAGAAAGAGGCCTCCTGGCAGTGAGGATTAAAGACGCTACTCTGGGGAAGAAAAGACAGCTGAGATGAGGCTTTTAGGAAAAGGAGCCAAATCAAAGCCGCAGGGAAGTTTCCTTGTAGAGATTGGAAAGGAGTGGGTGGGTGAGGAGGTGGAGGCCAGCTGGGAGGCCTGAGGCTGGCCAGGCCGGGGGTGGCCTGGAATTGATGAAAGACGTGGTTAGGGAGGCGATCAGCCTCTGAGTCATGTCGGCAGGCTTCAGTGACAAGATGCCCTAGCTGACTGGATGACGGGCAGAAGCAGAACCAAAGCCAGAAGTTCCCATTGGCCTCTCTGGGCCTGCTGGTTCCCAGAGGCTTCATTTCATGTTCTTTCTGGTGACAAAGGGTCCCTCCCTCCAGGGGAACCACGGAAGGGGTTTTGACTGTTGTGATCAAGTGAGTGCATTCATTCATGAACAGGAGTCGGAAGCCCAGTTTTGAGAGCTCAGGATGCAGTTGTGTATCCTGGGCTGCAGCTGAGGAACACAAAGTGGAGTGTTGCCGTCATATTAGAAGTTGTAATTCTCCAGACCAACGAGTATATATGTTTAACAAATGCCTTGGGATGACTGCTTTCTCAATAAAAAATAGGTTTAGAGGGGGAAAAAAAGAAAATGTTCTTGCTGAGGAGCTGAGACTTAAGCTCGATCTGGAAGTCACTTCCTCTCTCTGGGCCTCAGTTTCCAAATCTGTAAATTAAAGAGGTTGGATTAAGGAGTCTGTGGAGGCCCTCCCAGCTCTGACCTGCACTGATTCTCTGAAAGGGCTAGAAGGCCCATGATACGTGTGCTGTGTACCCCAGTGGGGACAGAGTAAGGCCCTCAGAGTCTTTTCCAAGAGGTAGGGGTTGGCAGGATTCACATGAAATGCTCTCAGGCCTCCTGAGGAGGACTCACTCACTCAGACACCTTCGCTGAGCAGGTCAGTGAGGCTGACTGTCTCCCCTCCAGGCACTTCAGGCACATCATATTTTTAGAAGCAAAGTGGCTGCTGCAGAGGCTCCCAGGGACCCAGCCTAAGGCCACAGCAGAGACTGTGGAGACAGCCCAGATGGAAAGGCTCTGGAGAGCAGGAAGCCCCTCCCTCCAGCAATGCAGCATAGGGAGCCCCCCAAAAAAGCATTTGCCCTCTCTACTCCTCAGAGAGAAAAATATGCTTCATGACAGAAACATGAGAGTTGTCAGAATACATGAAATCTGTAATGTAAGTTATGAAACAAAAGTCAAAGTTCTATTTGCAATGAAATAGTATAAAAATAAAATCAAGGAAAAAACTAAACTGAGAGAAATCGTGAGCCCTGCAGCATAACACAGGTGACAGTGACACTTCAATTATATCATCTCTGCCAGACCTTGTAGCCAAAGCCACCTGCATCAACTTTGGGTTCATGTTAAAGTTCTGCAGAGCTTTGCATCATTCTGCACACACATTTTTGACTCCTTCAGTTGTTTGCAGCAGTAATCAGTTGTGTTTTTTCCCTGGTATATTAGGTAGGGCAAGGCCAGGCTGTTGTAACAAAGAGACCCACCAATAATTCACAAGATAGAAGTTTAATTCTCTCTCCTGTAATGAGCTGAACATTGCAGGACAATGAGCAACTCTGTTCCCATAGACATACAGGGACCCAGATTCCTTTTTTAGTGTGGCTCTGTCGATCCACAGCCCTGGGGTCAAGAATTTAGGCTGTGTTTCTGCAGAGGCACAGTCCTGTCTTGTGGCTCCATCCTGGAAGTGGGACCCTCTCTCTGCTCGCATTTTATTTGAGAAAACTTAGCCTCACTGCAAGGGAGACTGGTTAGTGTAATCCCCAGCTAGGCTCTCACATGCTCAGACTCAACTTGTATTACTACTGAGGAAGGACGAGATGCAAAATTTGATGGGTCACTAGCAGTGTCTGGTCTTTGAAAACTGTCAACCCAAAAGTTGATTTTTTCCCCCCGTCTGACAGTCCCTTTTTAGCATCATCCATCCATTTATGACTATCACTCTCTCTTCTTTGTTCCTTCTTCCTCTTTTTCCCTCCCCCTCACCTCCTTACCACTTACCTTCCTTCGCCTGGTACAGAACTCCTAGGATAAGCAGAGTAGAGTTCCCAGGTTCCACAGGTCAGAACGCACACCATGCTCCAGTTGGTCAGAGCTAAGGACAACAGTGCCTGTCCCTTTTTTCTTTCCATTACACCAGCCCATGACCACCTCACCTCTGCTAAGCCATTCCCAGTCTAAGTGTCCCTTGAGGGTGCATTTGAGAAACAAATTAGTTACACAACCTGAAACAAGCACTGACGTGACAGGCAGGATACCTAGGTCTCATGCCCTGATTCTGCCAGTTATTAAATTGATGCCAAGCAGGTCTCCTGGCCCCTGCTCTGAGTCTCTCTTTATAAAAATTAAAATAAAATGGAGCAAATCAAACCTCACCTGCATACCCCAAAGGAGTTTTGTGAGGCTGAAACAAAATAATGTTTGGTTAAGAACTTTGTATCCTGTTAATTATTTTTCTTTAGATAACTTAAACATGCTTTTTTATAGTCTGATTTGATAATTCCAACATCTGAGGTCCTCTGGGGGTCTAATTCTCCTGTTTGTTTTATCTGCTGGTTTTCATTCATGGGGGTTTATTTTCCTGTGTATCTTGTAATTTCAGGTTATAAGCTCATGTTTACCTGCACTTTCCTTTTCTGCGGGAATCCTATGAGGCCTGGGTTAAAAGTGCCCAAAGGTGCTACTAATCTGGCCCCATGTTAAGAACATTTCTTGGTTTGGAGTTTACCAAATCACATGAGGTATATACATTTAAACCCCAACCAGCAAAGGAGAGGACCTTATGATTTCAAGGACTCAGGAGACACTGACTTTTTTTCACCACAGAACCCAGGGCAGAACAGAAATGTTTCTTCTGTCTCTCTTGAATGATGGGGCCGGCTTTTCCCGCCAGATTTAGCCCTTCAACAATCTAGGTTTTATGGTGGGGTCTCAATTCCAAATTCCAACTTTGCTTGGGTCTCCATGGGGATTTTAAAATTCAAGACTCCATGTCAAGACCCCTATGATGGAAGCTGCCACCTTCAATGTCATCGTAGCATTCTTACCTCCTGTTCTCTCCTCATTTGAAAATCCTTGTCCAAAAGATTGCCCTCACTTGCCAGTGAATTCAGTGCTTCATTGAAAGGGTCTTTGTTGTATTTTGCCCAGCATTTCTAGGTGTTGTACAGTGAGAGAGGGTTTCGGGATGGGCAGCTGACTCTGAAATCCCATTGTCTTTCACATCTTTTTTTTTTTTAACCCATTCTCCCCTCTTACCCTTCTTCTCTCCTGTCTTTCCCCTAATCTTTTCCTCCTCTCTAAAGGGAAGCCACATTGTCTACTAGATCTCAACTGTTAGCTTTGCATGTCCTAAGGGAACATTCTGGCTGATTTTCTTCAGTTCTCTTGGTTGACCCTCTCCAGCTTCTCCCTTTAGTTCTCTAGCTCCAGACTCTTAACATACCTAGTGAACCATCCCAGATACTCCATGCCCCAGTCTGTACCCCAGGCTCTATCTTCTGCACAGACTTGTCAGAATCTCTATTTATTCATCCAGAGCCCTTTGACCCATCACTATTCAACACGTTAAAAATGTGCTCAGCCAGGAGCAGGTTTAGGTCAGAGCTTTGTATAATCTCTTTAGGGCTTTCTCCCTTTAAATCAATGTGAACATCAGACATCAGAAAAATTCAAAAGTTTTGATACCCAGGACATCAGCACCGAGCCTTCACTCTCAATTCTTCACATTGGCAAGGTACTCGCCTGTGAGGCCCAATGATGAACTCGAGGGGCCAGAGTTTGGCCAGCTTCTTCCTGGAATATATTCAAGGAATGTGAGAAAATTTGGGGGAGGTGGAACAGGCAAAATTGCCCAAGAGGGAAAGAGGATCTTTGGCACTAATTTGAGAGTTATTTTTATTCTCATTGGCACTCCTTTCCCCACAGCCTGGGCCCTGGGACCCTCATTAAAACAGGCTTCTGTGGGGCAGGGTGTTGCTAAAAGCTATTTCTCAGGAGGGAACTGACAGGGACTTTGAAACATGCTTCCTCTATCAGGGGACTTCGCATAATGATAGGAAGCAAAGACTTAAGTTCAGGGGGCAGAATCCTAGGCTTCCAGAAAAAAAAAGAGAGCCAAACATTGGGGGCTAAGGGTCCCTTTCCAAAGCTACTTAACTGTACCTAGAAAGTTGCCCCTGGATTCTCTAGAGCAGAGTCACTGTGCCCCAGCCCTGCATTTCGTACACGGAATTTCATTTAATGCTCACTAAGAGCTACATGACATTGTTAAAACCATTTTGTAGGAAATGGAGGTTAAGTAAGGAGGTCCAGTAGTTCCTAAGTGCAGAGCCAGATTCGCCCGCAGGCCTGACTTATTTGGAAACCTGTCCTCAGCCTGTGGTGCTGGATTGTTTCCAGGAGCTGAAAGATGGGTGACTCCTGCAATCCTCAGGTCAGAGCTGGCATCCTGAGGCCGCAGACCCAGGAGTGAAGCCTCAGGGCTCTGGAGTCAGACTAGTTGAGCTCACATTCCAGCCGTAGCACTGAAGTAGCCAAATGGCTTTGGGTGCTTCTTCACTACAACCCCACCCCTAGTCTCTCTTTTCCCACCAGAGTGAGCCTTTAAAACACAAAGTTGATCATTTCGCTCCTTTGTTCTCAACCTTCCAATAGCTTTTCATTCTTCTAGAATAAAATCCAAGTGCCTCACTGAGGATGGTGGCAGAGGCTGCCAGTGTTCCCCCAGAAGTGGAGCCTAGAAGTGGAGTGAAGAATCCAGGTTGGATCCAGTGTAAGGTGGCCCAGGCCAGTGTCATGCGCTACCTACAGCAGAGCCAAGGAGGGTCATTTAGGCAGGAACATTCTAGTCACTGCCCTCTGAAGAGAGAAAGTGAGGCTTAATAAGCTTGTTCTGCATTCTCGGGCTGGCTGCCAGCTACCGACGTTGACAGCTGCGTAGAGCTTCACCAGTGTGCAGGTAATTGAACTAATGAAGTGAGCTGATGGGTAGAAGCGGGGTTTAGGCTGCATTTTAGGTGATGAGCCACTGAATTGGCATTTGAGTGACTGTAGCCACAGGTAAAAGAAATTCACCTGCCAACACTTCCAGCCTGCAGAAATGAGACTCTGCACTTGTGGCCTGAAGGAGACAGACAACTTCTGGGGTGCTCTCTGGCTGGTGGAGATGGGGGAGAGTTTTCAAGGAGGAGAGAACAGTACATGCAAAAGCATGATGATGTGGAATAACAGGATTGTGGAGTGCTTGCCAGTTAGGCTGGCAAGAGGAAGGTGGCATTGGTGGCCCTAAAGTGGTGGGTGGAGTTGGAGCTGACTTCAGGAAGGCCACATGTGGGGGAAGGTTGAGCATTGGACTAGGAGCTATGAGACCTGACTTTCAAATCCCAGGTCTGCAATGAACTATATCCCCGAGCAGATCATCTACTTCCTCTGAACCTCAGCTGCCTCATCTGTTGAAGTAAAAATAGCGCCCCTCACGTGAGTTGAGGAGAAGAATGGATGCCTGTACAATTTACAAATTGTGAAGTGTTCAATTATTTGGACTGAGAGGTGGACAGAAACAGCTAAGAACTTCCCCTGGGGCATCTGTGATGGGAGGGCTGAGGATCAACTGGGAAATTCCTGTTGCTGAAAAGAGAGAGGGAGAGGAGAGAGAGAGAGAGAGAGAGAGAGAGAGAGAGAGAGAGAGAGAGAGAGAGAGAGAAATGGACAGTAGGAGAGGTAGAAGGAGAAGAGGAGCTGGAAGTGGTTCCAGTAGGAGACTAGATGTGGCCACTGGACAAGAGTTTTGGTGTCTCGTGGCAGACTCAACTCAGCTGCTTTCTGCACAGGCAGTGAGGGTCGAGACCAGGTCCCTGTGGCTGCCAGTGGGCTGTGCACAAGTATTCTAGTGTCTCTCCATTTAGGTACGTGGCAGGACTGCATCCCTCATGCCTTTGAACCTCTGAATGGCCGTGTGACTTGCTTTGGCGAATGACATGTGAGTAGAAGTGATAGCATTGCTTCCAGGTGGAAGCTTGAAGAGCCAGTATGTGACCCACCCTCAGGCAGACTCCATCAGTGCCCCACTTGTACGCTTAGATCTTTCAGACTGACTTCTACCTGCAGGGTCTGTACCTCTGTGCCTGGGGACTTTTTTCCAGACCAGAGAAGACAGCTCTTCCTACATGCACAACAAGCCGGAAGAGCCGGGGAACTACATATCATCACCCCCTTCAACCCTTGTCAATGACTGGGGAGTTAAGATATAAATACCCCAGCTCTCCACCCCTCAGGTGGGCTCACCCTGTGGCATGTGTTTCTCACCAGTTCCCTGGGATTTCCCATGCGATTTTCATCCACCCACAGGGGTAGCTGGGATAACACACATCCTTTATTAGCTGCTTCCTTTCCTTGTTGCATTTCCCACTCCGTACCAGTGTTCCTTCCACCTCCCAGATAAACCATTTGCATTCCCACCATTGTTTCTGAGTCTGTTTCTAGATGGCCATGCTCCTCTTGCCTGCTGTTGTGACAACCCACTGACCAACCAAGTGATAATTTCCCAAAGAGTGGCTGCTCTGTCATCTCAAGCCTTGGAGTGAGGATAACTGGAAGCTGAGCCCACAGTGGACTCACTGTGGACAGGTAGCAGAAGAAACCCAGGGGTCGCCATATATGCCTGTTATTCTTTCAGGTAAAAAAAAAATGAGGTTCCTGGCAGAAAGAAGCTGGTGATTCCAGTCAGCTGTTTTGATTTGCTTCGATTAATCCAGGAGTTGAGGGAGTCAGCAAGCTGGGAGCACGCTGGAGTCTATGTCTGAGGATGGCCAGTTACTAGAGAAGGGAGAAGGTGTGGTAAGCTGGGCAGTCAAGGGGAATCAAGCCTCTTCTACCACAACCTCAAAGAAGATCCCACTCTTCATTTACCCAGTTATCAGGGGTCCCTGTCACTTCATTTGACCCTCACTGAGACTCCAAATGATGTATCACAGGCACCAGGTGACATGGAGACAATCCTCACACCCCTTGTGAAGACAAATGAGTCCACCCACCACAGCAACTGAAGCCTGAGGGGCCCAGAACTTTGGGAGAGCCTGGCTGTGGTGGGACTCACCTCTGCTGGCTCTGTATCTTGGTCTCTCTGCCAAGCCAGGGGATGCATAGGATTTATCTGAGCCAGTCAGCACAGTCACGTGTGGACAGAAAGTGCTGGAAGGTGTTTTAACCTACTACCCAGGTTTCTACATAAAAGCTTTCAGTATTGTCAAGATCTCCAGAATTGGATTCCATTAACTCATCCCACTTGAGATTCTGTCAGTGGAGTTTTTCCTAGAGAGAGAGGCCTGCCCTTTGACTTAGCTACACCACTGCTTACACCATTCCTCTGTCAATCTCTCCCTTTTCTCCACCCTCCACTCCCTTAGGACTCCCTCTGGGTGCCTCTAGGCTAAAATACCCTCCTGCTCTTTGGCAGAGCCTGACTGGAGGCCTTGTTGTTATTTTTACTCCTGTTCTCATAACAGTCCCTGTGGAAGGAAAGAAAAATGTCACCTAGATAAAGACACAGAGCATAAAGAAGAAAAAAAACAAAGAGTGACACTTGGGAAAGTTTAGACAAGAATGGGCCTGTGCAGGCTGAGCTTGGGAGGAGGGAGAAGGTCAGAGCCTGGGAGATTAGGGACATCAGACAGCTGACATGGTGGCAGAAGATGTCTGGCCCTGTGTTCATCTTTCATGATGATCAGAGGTTGCTCCCTGCACTCTGCCACAGCACTTATTATATTTAAGCATCTTTCATTCATCGTCTCATTTCATCCACACAACAACCCTAGGAGATCGTTACTATTATTAACTCAAATGGAAGATGGGGAAACTGAGGTTCAGAGAGGTAAAGTAACTTTCCCAGGGCCCCATATCCAGCCTGGACACTATCCCACATCTATCTGATATCAAACCTGAACCACTAAGGCTTACTGGACTATCAGAACTCCTATGTGTTTGAGGTTCAGAGCAACTGAGACGTCTAAGATAGTAAAAAGCTTTATTTGAGAAGATGAGATGTACTAAGAGAGAAACCCTTGTGCTCCAGGAGAATAGAGTAGCAAACTGGAAAAAAACTAGCTTGCAAGTCAGAAATAATAGAATTCCAACCCAGGTTTTGACTCATACTACTGTGTTACTTTGAGCAACTTTACTTTTGTGAGCCTCGGTTTCCTCACTTGTAACTGGACTGCCCATACCTCCTCTGTCACATGTGCTATCTGGCACAGCTCAGTAGGTTGGGAAGATTGTCCCTACATTATTGCTTCTTCAGTATTTCTCCAGCCTGCGAGGTTCAGAGCTTCAGTACAGACCCTGATGCCTTTTTATTTGTTTATTTAGCCAGTGCATGGGACAGAACTTTCTGAGGAGAACCAGCTACAAACCCACACAGGCCTTCCTCTCCCCCAGGTACAGACTCAGCTTTGCTCCAGCTTCTGATAAAGGGGAGGGAGAGCACTTCATGGCTCAAGTATCCAAACCACTGGCTGGGCAGGAATGTCGTCAGCCTCAGGGATGACTCGAATCAGAGTCTCTGGGGCCCCCAGGCTTTCTTCTTACTTTCTTATCTCTGAACTTCTAGGTGTCCCCTCCTGCTCAGACAGCTTCTCCTATGCTGCTGTTCTAAGGTTTAATGCTCTCAGTTTCACCACTGAAGACCACAACTCTTCTTTGATGCCAGTTACAAACAGACAAAACAAACACGGTAAGACTCCAGTTGATTAGGCTTGGGTTACTCATCACCTTCTCGACCAATTATTGAGAACCAACGGTAGAAAAGTACCATGACTGGCCAGGCTTGGATCAGGTGATCATGTCCAGGCCAACTGTTTTTAGCAGATGGCCGCTCCCCTAACTAGAGCGGGAATGGGCAGTGCTTTGCCCAAAGGGGGTGACACATTCTGGGAAAATTAATATTTTTTGTTTTTCAAATCTCAGTTCTCTCTGGGATACCCATCTATACTGAAGTGCCGCTGAAATTTACATTCTGCTATTTCCTGTGCCCTTCCCTGGTGCTTAGGTCTCTGCTTGCTGCCCGCTGGGCATAGCTAGCCTGGTCCATCAGCCGGGCTTACGGGCCTTTTGGGTTTTCCTGAGTCCAAGGAAGCTCTCCTTCCAACTATTTTAAATGTCTTCCCTTCTCTGTCTGCTGTGTCAACAATTTCACCATTGGAGAGTTGCTTTTTTAGCTTAAGAAGGCTTGTTCCCATTAAAATTCACATCATTTTGTGAGCAGGCACTCACTGCCTGACCAATTATCTATGGTTTGGTAGTAGAGCCTTTATCAGCTTTTTCCTATTTTGGCAGGGCGAAGGAGGGGGTGAATATGAGAGGACTTCTTTGAGGCTGTATTGGGAAGAGGAAGAGACTGGATGAAAAATGAGGGAGCTGACGTCCTCCTGATTCAACTAGTCTGTTCTAGGTGAGTCTAGGTGCCTGTCTGGAAGCCTGGGCCATTCTCATTTTGTCTTAGAGAAGCAGCAGCTGTTTTCCCTTGTTTTTTTCTCTCCCAAGTTTCAATTTCTTTATTTAAACTTTTTAATTTTGAGGTAATTGTAGAGTCACATGAAGTTGTAAAAAACAATACAGAGAAATCCCATGCGCCCTTTACCCAGTTCCCCAGTGGTAACATCTTGTAAAGCGATGCTAGAATATCACAGTCAGGACCCTGACATTGACACTGTCAAGATACAGAACCTTTCCATCACCCCAGGGATCTTCATGCTGACACTTTATAAAAACACCTCCCTCCTTCTCCATCTTACCCTCTCTTTAACTGGTGGCCATCACTAATCTATTTTCCATTTCTGTAATTTTGTCATTTCAAGAATATTATATAAATGGAATCATACATAAATGGAATCTTTAGGGATTGGCATATTTCGGTCGACATAATTCTCTGGAGATTCATCCAGGCCACTGTTTGTATCAATAGCTCGGTCTTTTTCATTGCTGAGTAGTAAATAGTTCGTGGTGGGATACACCATGGTTTATTTAATCATCCCCCTGTTGAAGGACAACTATGTGGTCTACGACTTGGAGCTATTATGAATAAAGCTGCTATAAACATTTGTGTACAGATTTTTGTGTGAACATATGTCTTCATTTCCCGATGCAAAGGAGCTGGGACCAATTACTGCAAAACGATAATATGTATGTATGTGTCTATGTATGTATGTATGTAACTTTGATTGTTTTAAAAATAATTTAGGATTTCCAGAAACGTTGCAAGTGTAAGTTGCAGATGGTTCTCATGTTTTCCCTAATGTTAACACTTTCCGTTACCAAGGTACATTTGTCACAACTAGGAAATAACGTTGGTACACTATTAATGAAATTCTAGACTTTATTTGAATTTCACCAGCTTTTCCACGAATGTCCTTTTTTCTGCTCTGGAAGCCTATCCTGTATCGCACATTGCACTTAGTCATGGTTTCATTTTGTGGGTTTTGCACTAAGGCCTCAGGGATGTGGCAGGAAGCTACTGTGGAGATAAAATGAGGAGGCGAGAGAGACTTTTTTAAAAAACTGTGGTATAATTCACTCACACACAGTAAAATTCAGCCTTTATAGTGTACAGGTCTGTGAGTTTTTGATAAATACACACAGTCACGTAATCACCATTACAATCACGATATAGAACATTTTTATCACCTCCCCTCAAATTCCACCTGCTCCTCCATAGTCCCTTCTTCCCATCTTCAGCCCAGATAACCACTGATCCATCCCTATTGTCTGGCCTTTTCCAGAAAGTTATATAAATAGAATCATACAATAATCACATAATACATAGTTTTTTGACGTCTGTCTTCTTTCACTTAGTAAAATGCATTTGAGATTCATCGTGTTGTTGCTTGTATCAGCACTTCATATTTTTTTACTGCTGAGTTGTAGTACGTTGTATGAAATAGACCATTTGTTAATCCATTTACCAGCTGAAAGACATTGCAAGCTTCTGGTTTTTGATGACTGCGCATAATGTCTTGATAAACATTCACACACAGGTTTTTGTTTGTGCATAGTTTTCGTTTCTCCTGGGTAAGTACCCAGGAGTAGGAGTGCTGGGTTGTATAGTGAGTGTATGTTTAACTTCACAAGAAACTGCCAAATCGTTTTCAAACGTGGCTGTCACATTTTGCCTTCCAAATAAGCAATTCATGAGTTCCAGTTGCTTCACTCAGCCAGCACTTGGCATTGTCAAGTTGTTGTTGTTTGTTGTTGTTATTTTAGCCCTTGTTTTTGGTGTGAGTCACAGAATTTTATAGATCTTGTTTCTATCTCTACTGTCCCCCTACTATGGGTACCAGTGATGTGGGAGTGTGATCACAATCAGGAGAAGCAGAGAGACTGGCTCTCAGAATCCCCTGGACACTAGAAACCTTAGAACTTCAGTTTTTAGAAAGAGGTGACCGTCAACAGTGTGTCGAGATGAATCAGGGTAAGTGCAAAGGCAGGAGGGGCTCTAGGGCATAGAGCTGGCAGTGAAGAGCTTGGGGGCAGCAATCCAGCGTGCCAGGATCTGGAAGACCTGGCCTGTCCACTCAGGGCTTGTTGATAGTGGGAAAGGGTCTCTTGGGGCCCAGGAGGAGGCCTCACTGCCTTAATACCCTCCCACACACCCCAAGCCAAGCCTTCAGTCATTTTCAACAGAGATAACTGCAACCTCCTGGGATCCGCACAGGTTCAAGAGAGGGAGAGGGAGTCTGGGAACCAGAAGTCTGGCTTGGATCCCAGTTGTGTGACACCTTACTCTTGGGGAAGGTGGCTGAGAGGCCAGGCACCCAGAGCCTCTGGGGCAGCTGGGACAGAGAGGGGTAGCTCAAGTTTCATCACAACTTGTTGTGTGACCTGGGCTCCAGCTGGGCGGGAGAATGATGCCAGGCCCTGGCCCCTGCCGGGTGACACCTCAAGAAACTACCATCCCTTCCCCGCCCCACAGGGATTACTCTGGCTTGGACTTTGGGTCCCGTGGCCTAGAAGTAAAGGGGTCAGATTTTAGTCAGGCCCCAGGGAACCTAGAATTATTTCAGGAGAGGGTGTGGGGGGTATGTATGTGCATCTGTGTCATGTGTGTCTGGGGCATGGGAAGGGTGTCATTGGGGGACCAATGGCCTCAAAATATTTGCTTTCAGTTTATTACCATATGACCTTGGCCATATAACTTAGCCTCTTTGGGCCTTAGTTTTCCTGATTTTTCACTCAAAAGTTTGGACTTGGCTGATTTTAAAATTTCACTGAAAATCAGCGGCACCTGGGATTTGTTTTTATAAACTAAAGACTCCTGGGCCCCACCACAGACCTACTGAATCAGCAGCTCTGGGCCCGGGGCCCTGGCACCTGGGTGTTTCACAGGCTCCTCAGGCGGGTTTCTATGTGGTCATCAGGGCACTGACACCTGGAGAACCATGACCTAGAAAAGTTGGCTAAATCCAGCCCGGGGCAGTCTCTAGCAGTCTCTGAGATGGAAGCTGGGACCCAAGGGGCTGCAGAGCCAGCAGGTAAGTCAGAAAGCCCAGGCATAGGTCTTCTCTTTGTCCCTGCTGAGTGGAATGGCCATGGATTTGTTGCTTAACTTCTCTGTGCCTCGGTTTCCTTATCTCTGATAAGGTGGGTACTTCACAGGATTGCTTAATTCTAAAATTCTATTGAAAAAATAAATAAATAAAATTCTATGGAGAGGCTTAGAACAGTGCCTGGCAGGTGGTGAGAGCTTGGTCAATGTTAGATTTTTTTTTTCTGTACAGTGGAGACCTACATCACCTGTAGGATCACCACCAAAGTAGGTCCCTTTATTACCTTCTGCCCATGTTGAATGGTCTTGGAGAATTGGGAGTCCCACCTCCGTGATGTATGCTCTGCTTTCTTTCTCCTTTTATACAATTCTATTCCCCTTTATTATAATTGTGGGTGTGGTTTTCTGAGAGAATAGATGTATTCGGAGTAAAAGAATTTTATGTATGTATTTTAAATCCTAAAATGAAGGAGAAATTGCGACTACAGTCTTTCAAAGAAAATATTTAATCTTCGTACAGTTGACTCGAACAACATGGCATTAAATTGTGTGGGTCCATTCATATTTGGACTTTTTAAAGCATTTTGTTTAATTTTATTATTAGTTTCAAGTATGCAGTGCATTGCTTAGAGATTTATATAGTTTATTAAATTATCCCCCAATTACTCGATCACCCCTCTACACATAGCCATGACATTACTGCTGGCTACATTACCTATGCTGTGCTCTCCATTCCCGTGATCATCTCTCAACTACAAATTTGTACTTCTTTAGCTCTTCACCCCCTTCTCCCAGCCCTCCAGTCCACCTCCCCTCTGGCAGTCGCCAGATCGTCCTCTGTAGCTGTGAGTCTGTTTTTGATTAGTTTGTTCTTTTTGTTCCTTAGATTCCACATGTAAGTGAAATCGTATTTGTCTTTCTGACTGGCTTATTTCGCTCATTTTGATAACCTCTAGGTTCGTCCATATTGTTGCAAATGGTAGGATTTAATTTTTTATGGCTGAGTAATATTCCATTGTATATATGGACCAATAACCTCTTTATCTAATCATCTGTCGATGAGCATTTGGGTTATTTCCATATCTGGGCCATTGTGAATAGCGCTACCGTAAACATAAGAGTACTAGGCTTTTTATAGCTGAGTCAAAAGGTAGATGCATTTTTAATTTTTTGAGGAACCTCCAGACTGTTTTCCATAGTGGCTGTACCAATTTGCAATCCCACCAGGGTATGAGGGTTCCCTTTCCTCCACGTCCTCACCAACACTTATTGTTTTTAGATTTATTGATGACAGCCATTCTGGCAGGTGTGAGGTGAGATCTCATCATGGTTTTAATTTGAATTTCTCTGATGATTACTGACCTTGAGCATCGTTTCATATGACTCTTGGCCATCTGTATTTTCTCTTTGGAGAAATATCTGTTCAGGTCACCTGCCCATTTTTTTAATTGGATTATTATATTTTGTTGTTGAGTTGTATGAATTCTTTATATATTTTGGATATCAACCCCTTATCAGATGTATCATAAGCAAATATCTTCTCCCATTCAGTAGGTTATCTTTTCATTTTGTTGATAGTTTCCTTTGCTGTGCAAAAACTTTTTAACTCGATATAGTCCCATTTGTTTATTTTTTATTTTGTTTCCCTTGCCTGAGATATTTTATATATAAAAATAAATTACTGTTAGCAACATTAGAGTTTATTGCTTATATTTTCTCTTACAAGTTTTATGGTTTCATGTCTTATATTTAAGTTTTTAATCCATTTAAGTCTATTTTTGTCTATGGTATAAGAAGGTGGTCCAGTTTCATATTTTTGCATATATCTGTCCAATTTTCCCAACATCATTTATTGAAGAGACCGTCTTTACCCCATTGTATATTCTTACCTCCTTTGTCATATATTAAACGAGCACATAGATGTGGATTTATTTCTGGGCTCTCTGTTCTGTTCAATTGATCAATGTATCTGTTTTATGCCGGTACATGCTGTTTTGATTATTGTAGCCTTGCAGTGTAGTTTGATATCAGGTAGTGTGATAACCTCCAACTTTGTTCTTCTTTCTCAAGATTGCTGTGGCTATCCGGGATCTTTTATGGTTCCATGCAAATTTGTGGGTTATTTGTTCCAGTTCTCTGAAAAATGCCCTTGCCATTTTGATAGAGATTGCCTTGAATCCATAGATTGCTTTAAGAAGTATGGCCATTTTAACGATATTGATTCTTCCTATCCATGAGATATTCTTTGCCAGAAAAATAAAATTGGGGGTGGGGTGAGCAAAGATGGAGAGAGCCCTTGATCTAGAGTCGGAAACCCTGGGTTCTAGCTCCAGCTGTACTAGCGACCACAGGTTGACCAAAGGCAGAACATCCTCCTTTCAGGGTCTCACTTATAGAATCCAAGGGGTGTGTGTTCATGACAGGGAGAAGGAGGTGGTGGGGGTGGGGTGACTTGTTCCTTCCAGCTTTATAATTCTGTTTCCAGGACAGTTTGCCCCTCCCTCTCATTGGCTTATTCAATTATTTATTTGCTCTGAAATTCAAGAAGTTCTTCCTCCTATCTGACTGAAAATCTTTCTGCTTTAGTTATTGTCCATCTCTCCTTGTTCTGCCCTTTGTGTGGAAACAACTGGCCAGTGACCCATTTTATAGACTAAAAGCTGAGGCACCTGAGCCATTTGCCCCCAGATGGAACAATCCCAGTCCCTGTCTGTGATTTCTCCTTTCAGTGGCCCTTCACTGTACCCTCTCCCCCAAGAATCTCTACTTATCTCACTCCTGAGAGCCAGGGCCTGAGCTGCGTCCTTCACATGCCTCTCCCTGTTTAATCCTTCACCTGTAGGGAAGCAGATCCTGGTATCACATTGACAGTGGGAGAAGTAGTCTCCTGGAACCCAGACCGAGAGGGGCTTTTGTAAGACCCGCTCATGCTGTGAGGCTGAACCTCCAGCCCTTGTGGAGTCCAGGCTTCCCTGGAGAAAGTCTTTCCCTCAGCACTTACTAACCTGCTCTTCCCGCAGCTGACATGATGGATGTCGTCCCTGCTAAACCCACCCCCTTGGGCATCCACAGCTTTGGGCATGCCGGCTGCTGCTCCAGCCTCCTTGCTGCCACCCAGGAAGACCCACAAGAATTCAGACATATGTAAGTGGCCTTGGCAGGGTGCGATCTTTGAATCTGTGCCCGGCCAGGTTAGGGCCCTGATCAGCTCCAACACCATAGCAGTGCAGTTTCAATATTTCTTTGAGGGGATTATTTGGTGTCCGTCTCCCCCACTAAAATACAACTCCTGGGTTGGGGCGGGGCTTTGGCTTGTTCAGCGAGACCTAGTGTGCTGCCCGGCACGGGGAGGTGCTCAGTAAGGGGTCTGTGGGGAAGCAACAGATCCACCGTCATTTCTTTAAAGTAAAACCTCTGGCAAGGGTTGGCTGTTTACTCTCATTAACGAATTCCTAGAGGCACATCTGTCACAGGATCACTACGGACTTGTACCAATTTAGAGCCCTGTTTCAGGTATCACAGTGTGAGGATTCATTTATTCCGCTAATATGCCCTGAGCACTGTCTTGTGCCGGAGCCCTGAAAATAGAGCAGACAGCTAGCTACTGTCCCTCCCCCCGTGAAGATCACGTGCCGGTGGGGAGGTCGTTAAAGAGCAAACACAGCTCACAGCTACACAGCAATGTCAGGCCATGCTTTCTGCCACGGAGGACAATTAAGGAGGGAGGAACGATGGAGAAAGACGGGGCGCTATTTTAGACTGAAGGGTCCACGAAGCCCCACGGAGGAGCTGGCATTTCAATAGAAGATGCCTCTGAGAGTGACTCAGGGGACAAGGCTCATCCCAGGTGAGGAGCAGGATTCAGAGAGAATTCCTTGAAGTCTCAGTCTCCTCGGTGAGTCAGTGGGGACATGCTCTGCTTGCCATAAAAGTGAATGGAAAATGCACCCAGCTCAGAGCCTGTGCCAGAATCATCTGGGCAGCAGTGGCCTCTTTCAAAGAAAAGGATTTGCCGTCAGAGAGCAGCATAGCATCCCTCTTGAGGTCCCAGGGCTTTCGAGTTGTAGGCAGCAATGTGTTGAGATCTCAGGTTCACTAAGGTTAGAGTTCATTTCTTAATCACCCTGTGCCTCAGTTTCTTCATCTGTAAATGGGGATAACAATAGTGCCCCTACCATAGGGTTGCTGTAAGGAGTCAAAGAAATCCCTGTGTAAAGTGCTTAGTGCAGTGCCTGGCATGGAGGAAGAGCTGACTTAGTGGCCTTTACTACCTTTGTCATTCCCTTGGCTCCCATTGGGGCTCCTTGCTTCTCACTCATTCATCCCTCAATTATTTTACCTACTAGTTGCCAGGCACTAGATGCTGGGGTATCCAGAGGAACACCTGAGCCCTCCTAAAGCAGGACAGAAAGAATCTCAGTACAAGAGGCAAAATCCTGGGCATTAGTCTGTCATTCCCACCTGTGTGAACTTGGCCGTCTTACTTTGTCCTTGGACCTTAGTTTCCCCAGCTGTTATGGAGGGATTGGCTTGGCAATTACTAGATGGTTCTACTGCTAAGCTGCTGGGTGGGGTACGATTAGAATAGTCACCTGGCTCCAGGTGACCTGAACCGCAGAGACCTTGGCCTAGCCTGTTCGCCTCAGTGCTCTGCTGGGAGTGGGGTTGGGCAGAAACCCAGGCGATGTGGGAATGGACTATGGTCGGTGTCAGGGCCTTCCACTTCCAAGAACCCACGTGTATTAGGCAGGGTCCCTCATGAAGATGAGGAGGGAGCAGCCTGCCCCTCAGGGCAGAGGGGTGAAACATGACGTCACGTGCATGCTGTGTGCCCAGGAGTCCCATGGGCGTGTGAGGTGTCAGAGATTGGAAGAGGGGCTATCGAGAGAGGAGGTCACTTGGAGGAGTGCTCTAGAGGGGTCAGATTGAAGGTGGAGACAGAGGAGGGGGACCTCTAGGAGAAGGGGCATGTCTCATTTCCTCCCAAATCTCATTTTTACTTCTAGACCTGGGAATGTCCATAAAGCTTATCCTGGGGCCACCACACTTTTGCATGCTCTCTCCTCCTTCCCAGCGCCCCCTCCTCAGACTGCCTTAGGCCCTGGTACTGTCCCCTTCTAATTCCGTCTCCTTTTTCCCCTGTCAAAACTTGCCCCTCCTGTGTACCCTTCCCTCCGGACTATGGGGAACTAGGCTTTAAATAGTGTTAATTCATTTATTCAAAAAACTTTTAATGAGTTTTATGTCAGGAATTATTTGGGCTCTGATCATAGAGTAGTGCACAAAACAAACAAACAAAATCCCTGTCCTCTTAGAACTTGCATTCTAGAAAGTTAAGGGACAATGTGATTTAGTGTAGCATCTTGTTAAAATGAAGATTCTCATTTCCAAGATCTGGGATGGGGCCTGAGATTCTAGCAAGTGAAGCTCGATGTTGCTGGACCACAGTTTGAGTGGCAAGGATTTATGTGTCATTCCTCACAGGGAATTAAAGTCTGAAAGAGAGCTCCAGAGATGGAAGGATTTGTCCAAAGGAATGGCTATCTAATAGTGGAGCCCTGGGTTGGTATAAGTGGTGACGGGCAGGTACTTGAGGGCAGTGAGGCAATTAGGCTGGCCTGATGATGGCTGCTTCCTTTGTCTATGTACAAGGCTGGCTCAGCTTTCCAGCCCTGGCTCTTTAGCTCCCCACTGCTCCTATTCAGCCGGGCTGTGGGTGAGAACATCTGGAAGGGATTCCCTGGAACTGGAGGGAATTTCCAGGCAAATGAGACTCTGTCAGCCCAGCCGGGAACACCCACCCCTGCCATCTGCTCCAGGCGGCATTGCGGAATCTGTGAGAGGAATCGGCAGTTTCTAGCTCCTCTGAGAGGATATCTGTGCCCTGTCCTGGGCACGGCAGGGGACTGCACTGCTACCGCTAAAGACCTGCTGGGGGCCCCGGTTCCTGGGTGCATGAGCAAGTCCCTTTCCTTTCTCCCTTTCTCTGCTGGGAGGGAGGGACCCTTGCAAGTCCACAAACGCTCTGTGCGCTCTGTGCGTGTTTCCAAGGACAGTGATGAAGGGAGAGGCTGCCCTGGTTGTCAGAAGCAGCTCCATCAGCCCGGAATTTTCTCATCCTCACTAGGCAACGTTTATCTGACACTGCACTCTGCCCCATGTGACATCTTAATACCCACTTAGTAATGCCCATCGATGTACACTGATGGCCCCACATACATCCCTGTGCTGATGGCTTTACAGCTTGACATCACTCGATCTGCTGGAAACTCTATTCAACTGTTCCTATTCTCACCTTCCTACAGATAGAGACATGCAGCTCAGAGAGGCCAGTTTATCTGCAGGAAGTGCAAAGGCAGAACTTAAACTTGAAGTCACCCAATACCAAAGTCCCGTGTTAACCCCTCAGTTATATCACCTCCCTACATGGTCTTCTAGCAGCAGACACTGCCCAAGAGGGACGGCAGGGCTGGATGGGAACTTGTTCCACTGGAAGCCTTGGCCCCCCCTCTCCTCCACTCCCACGGGAGGAAGCTCCTTGCACAGGGTTTTGGGTGGGTGTTCCCAGCGTGTTTGTCACATGCAGCTGCATAAGACCAGGCAGCACCAGCTAATGAGGGTTACAAATGACTGTCATCAATTCTGGGAGTTACTCAGCTCCCAGGATGGGACTCCTATGGTGACAGCCTTGTTAACAGCAAATTGCCAGAGCAGACCACCCAGTCCCAAGCCAGGAGGCCCAGGTGCTCACTGGGAACCCCCAGGGGCTTGCACACTCACGGAGCAGCAAGGTCAGAGAGCCAGGTCTAGGGGGCTGCTCTCACAGAGCGGGAGTGCAGAGATCACAGCGTCTCTACCCTCCATCCCCAAGCCCCACTACCACTTGGGGATGTGGATGGACACATCATCTGATGTGAAAACTGGATGTTTATCTCTGTTATTCTGTTATATCACCCTCCCACCACCTCCACTGTCTCACGCCTTCCTCCCAGCACAGTGGGACCAGGAGACCAGGCTGAGTAGTAGGTGGATTCACAAGTCTGGTGCTCAGAACTTATGCTGACCACAGTGAAATAGACCCCCTGGCCCTCCTAGCTGGCCGGGCTGGGACCGCAAGACTAATCAGGCAACACAATAGCTCAGTCTCCACCTGCTCTGCTGCCCTCTTTGTCTGCTGTGCCCTCAGCTTTAAACCTGAGCTGAGCAGGTGTGACCAGGGAGAGAGAGCTCCTTGGCCACTACGGGCCAAAAGATTAAGGGCACCTGAGGAAGGGCCTTTGTTTCTGTATTCTGGTTTCACGGCGTGGGGAGATTGGAGATAGCGCACATTCCCCTGAGTGCAGAGGCTGCGAAAGGTTCTGTAAAAGCCAGTCAGTGGGGCTCTTGCCTATAAATAGGAGGACAAACATTGTCATCTTAAAGGGCTGTACCATCTCTCTTCTAGAGGAGGAAAAAGAAGATGAGCCTTGACTCTCGCCCAAGGATGAGGCAGCAACCCTACTAGAATAATGGGGCAGGGGACAGGATCTTAGGATGCTGACAGGTCCTGGCAGTAGAATCACTGTGTGTCTCCAGGCCAGTGAGTCACTTCTCTGGGCCTTGGGTCCCAGTGGAAGGAGGGAGGGAGTGATTTCAGGAGACAAGGTTGCAGAGTGTTGGTGAGAAAGGTAAGAGTGACTAGGGAGGTGGCTACAAGTGTGAGGGAAGAAGGAAGGGGGGCTGGGAAGCAGGTGGTGGGGGACAGAGCGGGTTGTCCTTAGAGGCTGTAGGGCCCCTTTCCACTGGCTTCCACCACCGGCTCCAGCTCCCTGCTCCTGGCCCGATGTCCCCACTGAGCTGGCAGGCAGGTTAACATCTTGATGTGGGGGACTTATGCCAGCCCCAGTGAAATAGACCCTACAGGCCTCCAAAGGCCTGTCCACCTCCCTGCCCCTCCAGCACTACCTCACCCCACAATGGGGCTGGGCAGCCTTCACCTGCAGGGTCACCCCCCTCTCCAGGTTCTGTTTCTGATCCCATTCCCAGACTGAGGGTTTAAGGGATCTATAGATTCAGCATCGAGTCATCTTGGCTCTGGGAATCCAGCCTTCACCCTAGACCCAGGTTCAGTCGTGGGTTTGGATCCCTGCTCTATAGCCTTTTGATCTCTATCCCTCCTCTGTAAAATAAGCATAATAATCATGCCTCCCTTCTGGGCCTCTCTGAGGATTCACTAAGTTCCCAGAAAAATTCCCAAACGTGGTAGGAGTTCCATGACTGTTAGCTGTCTTCTCCCCGACCCCTCTTGATTGGCTCCCTTGGGTCGCACAGCTAAATGCGCTTGTCAGCCAAGGCCTTGGCCACGCAGCCCACAGCTAAAGTTCATGGAGAGGTCTCCAACTGTCACCATCAGCTGTAAAGGTGAGGGGATAATAGGGGCTGTCATTTAATGAGTGCTTTTAGAGTGACAGACCTTGGCCTGCAAAACTTGTAACCCTCACATCAACCCCACAAGGCGGGTTTTATTGTCCCTGTTTCAGAGAGGAGGCAGCACAAATTCTAGCTTCTCAACTACCCTGCCCAGGTCTCATGGCTACTGAGTGGTAGAATCTGGATTGGAATCCAGCCCCCATTCCCATACTGGCTGCACCCACTCTGTGAGACATGATATCCCTCCAGCAGTGGGTGGCCAAAGGCTGATGGGACCAGGTGAGGAATGCTGATTCTAGAAGCAAATTGCCAAAATGTCAAGGCCAGGGCAGAGAGGCATGCTCTGGTGAACACAGAGATTAAGAACAAGGCAAGCATCCCTGGGACCCGAGACCTAGCAGGTTGAAGACAGGCAGACAAAACTCAAGTAAAATGGTATAGCCCTGGTGGTGGATGTAGGAAACACCAGAAAAATCTGAGCCATGGTGGTGGGTGGGTGTATAGGGGGGATCTTATGCCGTTTCTTCTGGACGACACATTTCCCCAATCTAACAGTGCCTGGTAAAAACAAAACGAAACAAAAAAGCTATTCACTTCACAAAAATCTAACATCTAGGCACAATCTGCCAAGATTTCAGGGAGGCCTCCAATCTCCACCACGTTTCCAAACCCAGCCATTTCTCCCAGGGCAATGTGCAGACTCGCTCAAGGTCAAAGACACTATTCCAGGTATGAATTTGATTGCTAACCAGGTGACACTTGAAGAGGCTCAGAAATTGGGTAAAAAAAGTCTCCAGTTGTGATTATTTAGTCCAGTCTGGGAGGAAGAAAGGGCTCTTTGTGGAGCAGTGAAAGAGACCCAGATAGAGGCAAGCCCCTGCCCTCCTGAGCAGAAATCATCTTTTCCATCAGCAGTTTCTGCTTTGTGGGGCCTGGTCTCATTGTGTGTCTGCATTCCGCCCGGGGCCAGAAGAATGCCCTGGGATATGTGGCTTTGTCAGCGCAAGTGCATTTATTTCTACGCAAGGGCCTGAATGTAGATCTGTTCTAGCCGTTGTTGTTTAGAAATATTTTGACAAATAGTTTTTCTAAAGATACGACTCTTCCCCACCCCTCTTTTTGTTGTTTATCTTTTTTTTTTTTTTTTCCCTTTTTCCCTCCTGGGAACAATGTAATTCTCTAACACAGTTCGCGTTGTAAGGTGAGGACAACACTGAATTGAAATGCAGGAGTGGAAGCCACGGAGATAGAGGCGGCATGTGTCCATGACAAGAGCGTAAATAAATCCAGATGGCCACCAGCACCCATGGCTCCTCCAGAACAGGCCTGCCACGGTCACGGGGCTCACGGTCATTTTCCTCCCCCTCTGTCTCTACCCCATGCCTGTGTCCTCCTCCTCGATCTGTCTCAGCACCCAAGCTGTGGCGGAGAGTCAATGAGACCTCTTTCTGCCACAGTGGGCCACGACCAAGATACACAATAAAGATGTTTCTAGGGGTGGCGGGTGGCCGAGGGGGGAAAAGCCGGTGGAACCAGGTGACGGCATAAAGGCCAGGGCAATGAGGCATAAAAAAAAAAGGGTCTCAACTCTTGAGGCGTTTTGGTTCTGGCTAAGGGGGCAAGACAAGCATTTCAACATGTCCCTGAGGCTATGGCTCCAGGGCCGAAGGCAGTGATGGTAAGAGAAAGGTCGTCAGGGTGACGAAAGGAGAGCTGGTAAAACACACGGCTGCATCTGGGCGGTGAGCAGGGGGAGCTTGTCCCCACGATGACCGCTGTCCCTTCCCTCCTTTTCTACGTCCACACGTCGTCCTCCCATCCGGAGGTAAAATCCGTTCTCCTCTCCTTGCATCTGTGCTGTCATCAGTGACTTTTTCTTGACCTGTAAGGCGTGGCAGAAGTGAAGCGTGGGATTTCTAAAACAAGATGCTGAGAACCGTGCAGTTCCTGAGTCTCTAAGGACTTGGGGCCTTGAGCCCCTGTGTAAGACCAATGTCCCTGGGGCTGGCGTGCAGTGAGGAAGCCCAAGGTGCCACCACGCGGAGAGACGGAGCAGAGAGAGAGACATGCCGGGCCCCCCTCCATCGATTCCAGGGCACAGCCATGACAGTCGTCTGAACTGCAGCCTCAGACATCCTGAATGAAGCCGAGCCAGTCCCTTGTGTGTGTCACGTGCCGCCGAGTCGGCTCCGACTCCTGGCAACTCTATGACTGAGTGCCGTCCACCCTGTCCTGTCCCCGACAGCCCTGCTCCGCTCCTGCAGATGCAGGCCTGTGGCTGCTCTGATGGAGTCCGTCCATCTCGTATGTTCTTCCTCCTTTCCTGCTGCCTTCTGTTTTTCTCAGCACCACTGTCTTTTCCAAAAGGCCTGCCTTCTCGTGAGGTAGGACAGCGTCTGTTTCGTCATGTTTTCCTCGGCGATGTCTCAGGCTTAGTATGGCCTAGGACCCGCTGTTCGTCTTTCGGTGGGCTGGGGGGTTCTAGAGCTCCCTTCCAGTATCATACTCCAAGGGAATCGGTTTTTGTCTTCTACCAGACTTCCTCACCGTCCAACTTTCGCATCTGTACATAGTCATTGGGAATAGGAGGATGCGGATGATCTTAGCCTTGCTTCCTAATGACACAGCTTTGCTCTTGAAAATCTTTCCTAATTCTTCCATTGCTGCCCTCCTGGGTCTTGCAGTCTCCATTCAAATCCCCTCTGTACCCTGTCTAAACTTCTGACCCACAGAAATGTGAGACGTGACAACACTTAATTGTTTTTGAAGCCACTGAGTTTTAGGGCCGTGTGTCATGCGTACATCGGTAAATGACAAGAACTGGGGAAGGGGCATGTGTAAGTGCCAGGGGTCTCTGTTGACTTAAACCTTCCCCGTGTAAGGCTGTACCCACCTTCCCTGCTCCGTGGGACCTCCTCTGCCATGACCCTCCTCAGCCCTGGCATTCTCATCCCTGGGACCAATTCTGATTCCTACAAAATTCCCTTCTAGAAGCTCAGTTTGGGAACTGATGTGCTGCTCAGAGAAGAACTAGGGACACTGAGAGAAGGACAAAGCTTGTGCACAGCCGACCTCTGGGAAGGGTCTGCGTGGACTGGTCAGTGGGAGGAGGAGGCGCGTGAGTCTGAGTGGACGTGGTGTGTGTGACTTCCTCCAGGGAAGTGGTTCCTCAAGCTAAAGTTCGTCCCTGCCTCCCGTCCAGGAGTCCCGTCTCCAGCCCTCTGCTGGACTCTCTGCAGAGCCTTCCTCAGGCTCCTCAAATCCAGCACATCCCAAACCAGAGGCTTCTCTAGACCACCCCTAAAGCAATTTCCCATCCTCCCCTATTTCTGCCAGGGGCGCAGAAGTCACCAGGCCCATCCAGGTATGGGGAACCTACCTTTTAGGACAGAACTTGCCCAGCTGAGACAAGAGCTAACAAGGGCTTGCCCAAGTTGCTGGAGGCTGTTCTAGGAATCCCAAGGTGGGGATGGGCAGGAGAAGCTTCTGGCTAGGGGCTGAGATGGAAAGACTTGTGGCTAAGGATCTGGACAGAACTCAGACAAGGTCACAGGGAGCCCCAGGGTTCCTCCTGGAGAGGAGAGGGATCCTGAGGCCCTGACTGAGGGCTGAGAGATGCCCACAGGAGGCAAGAATAGCACGCCCAGTCTCAGAATCCTCTCTGCCTCCTTGCTCCTTTCACCCCACCCCCTCCCCTCTACCGCCCCTCTATCCCCCACTGCTTCTGGGGCAGCCATCTGGAAACCCTCACAGGTTCCTCACACCCCTTTTTCCATTCCGGTCCCCTGTCAGACTCCAGCTCAGCTTGTCATCACCTCCTTCCTTGCTCTGGCCTCCTCTGGTCCTCCACCCCTACCTCCCCTACCAGCCCAGCCCCCCAGCCCCCACAACACTCTTCTGAAGTCCCTCCTCATCACAGCACCCACCTGCCCAAAGACCTCCAGCTGCTTCCTGTTGCCTGTGAGATGAAGACCCTTGACCCCAGTCTGTCCTTCCAAGGATGCCTCAGCACGAGCTCCTGGCTCTTGGCTCCTGCCTCTGGCCTCTACTTAGCCATGACCTCATCTGTGCAGTCCCCCACCCTGCCTTTGCCGCACCTAAGCCTGCTGGGGCTTTAAGCCTGCTGTCCAGTGTGGCAGGCAATTGCCCCCATGTGGCTAGTGCAGTCCAGGAATTAAATTTTAACTTCATTTACATCCATTTGAATTTAAAAACTGATATTCAGTTATTGGAAAACTTTTAAGTATGTTTGGAACAATTGGGGTATGTGAGCCTACCTTTTCAATTACACATTTAATGAACTCCAAATGCAGACCTCATACACCCAGTGAAAATGACTTGTGTCTGAATTGAGCGTACACATTGGGATGTACTGTCAGTGTAAAGTACTCATCAGAGTTTGAAGGCTTGTTACGAAATAAACAAGAACACAACGTCTCAATGATTTTTATTGGTTACATGTTGAAATCATCATATTTAGGATATAGTGAGTTAATATAGAGATCAAAGAGCAAAAATATATCAACATTAACTGCATCTTTTTAAATTTATTAAGTGTGGCCGGTAGGCAATCTAAAATCAGATACGTGCTTGAATTCTCTTTCTATCCGACGGCACTTCCGTAGACCACTGATGTCCCACATGACTGACAACTCAGCGCAACCCTTCTCCCCTCCCTCACACGCTCAGGCGCAAATGCTGGCTCCCCTGGGCTTGCATGTGACCTATGCCTGGCATGCTGACCTCAACCTAACACATGCACGTTTGCCACTACAGGTGTGTATACATATGGCCTTGTACGCAGCTGTTGCCACACACGTGTGTATGCACGTGTGTTTGCAGCCAGACCGCTCCATGTTTTCAGTGTGTGAGCACCCAGGTCGGGCCCCTGTGTGAAGGCATGCACAGCCTAGTGCCCATGGGAGTTGACATGGGGATGGGGCCTTTGGCGTGAGGCCTTAGGCTGGTTGTCCACCCCCAGAGGATGCTGGAACAGACGGTGTTTCCTTGGCACGTTGATGAGAATGTCATGTAAGACTGAACCTCCAGCCGCCCTGAAATCAAGACAGATGACAGCTCCTTCTCACCCGTCGCCGATGAAGCCTGTCACTCTATCACCGGAGAGGAAATTAAATTGGTCTGGCACAGTTTGCTGTGCCCAAAGCCAATTTGGTCGCTGCTGTGTCATGTGTTATACACTTCTGGGTGCTGTGAGTTGATCATTTAATTTATTAATATATTTCTGAAGTGTGGTCTGTGGAGCTAATCATACCACAGGCAATCAGGAATGTGCCCTTGTTCCTTTTCTTAAAGATGTAAAACAATCCAGCCATCCATTCATCTGCCTATCATGTTGTTCAGTCACTCTCCCAGTCTACGGGGCACCTCCCGTGTGCTGAGCAGTGTGTAGAATAAAAATGAGTCTAGAAAACCAGATTCCAACAGCAGCCCTCAGGCTGCTGTCTGCTTTCTCCAGGCCTCAGTTGCTCTCTGTAAAATGCGGGGGGGTTGGACTAAAGATCTCAAGGCCCCACCTGGCTCTGGCACTTCAGGGTTTGGGCCAGTTTTCTGTGCAGAGATTTCTATTTCTAGGCAGTGGTCCTTTTCTAGACCTCAAAGGCTGCTTGGGCAATACAGTGAGATGAGAGAAACACAGGAGCGCCACGGCTATGGGCATCACTCACTCCATAGGCTGAGAGCCTGATTTGCAGAAATGAGGTGACCCTAAAAGAGAGAGGGGTCCAGGTCAAGTGGTTACTTGTGTGCTTGGTTATATCTCAGAGATTTGGGGGACCGGCGATCAGCAGTGTTTTCACCCATTTGGGCCGCTACAACATAACTAGCAGGGTCTGGGTGGCTTCAGCAACAAACATTTATTTCTCATTTATTTAGTTCTGGAGGCTGGAAGTATCAGCAAATTCTGTGTTAAACACAGCTGTCTTCCTGCTGTGTCTTCATCCAGCGGAAGGGCAAGGGAGCTCTCTGGGATTTCTTTCACAAGGGCCCTAATCCCATTCTTGAGGGCTCCCAGAGGCCCCACCTCCAAATACACTGGGGATTAGGTTTCAACGCGTGGACCTGGGAGGACTGCAAACATTCAGTCTACAGGGAACAGAATCTGTCGGAACTTTGGAGGCTGTGGCTCGTGGAGTCTCTTAGTCCCTGGAACGTGCAGGGTTTCCAGAAGTCCTTTCTGGTTCCTCACCATCTCCACAGGCAGCATGTATGTTCAGGCAACTCCAGGGCCCTCTACCTTGTCCTAAGTCAGCTCTTACCAACCATGTCCTGTTCCGGCCTTCCTGTCCGGCTGCTTCGCTTCCATCCTGGGCTGGCCTGGTTTCTGCGTCTGATTCTCAGAGCTCTGCATGTTGGAGCTCTGAAAACCCGCCCCTGGGGCTCTGGGGCACCTCATAACTGGCTATCCTAGGCTGCCAGGACCCATTCCAGGTCTCCCTAAGAATCTTTTGCCTCAGCCCGGCTGATTGGCACAGAGTAATAGAGCTATGCTGCTCTGCGAACCGAGAGCTCTAAATTCCTACCACAAAAGTCAGACAGAGCAGAAGCTTTCTCAGATCTCTGCTTGTGTACCATCATCAGTCTTCCTAATGAAGGGTGCTGATTGCAGGCCGTCTGGGTTGTAGATGGGCAGAAGCCGAGGGGCTGGGTTGGGGAGAGGGAAGAAGCATTGTTGCGGAGCTTTGGCTACTTCGATCCTGCTTTACAAAGAGCAATTTCCTCTGGTTCTTCCCACATTGAAACCTAAAAAACCAAAAACACAACAATGATAGTGTGTTGTGACATCCCGGAATTCAGGAAAAAGAATGAGAGGAAAGGTGGATTTTCAGAGCATCCATATGCACGTCCCAAAACACCCCCCGCCCAAGCTTACCTCCTCTCCTCTGTAACTTAGACAATGAGGAGATTCTGATTCGTGCTGTGTCCTCCGAGCCAAGCTCAGTGCTTGGCATACAGTAGTCGTTCAATAAATATTGTTCAGTAAATGGATTTATAGCCCTAAAATCACTCTAAGAAGATTTCTTGGTAATAAACCAATTTAGGAGTGAGTGGCTGAGGACATCATCTATTCATTCAGTGAGCATTCAGTGAGGTTCCTGGCACTGTGCCAGGTGCTAAGGCCTGCCACAACTAGACAATGAAACCGTTCAACAATGTGCATTGGGCCCTCATGCTGCATCAGGCACTGGGTTCTGGGTTCTGAACATCAAGAGGTCAATAGGACAGAGATAGTCCTACCTCCATGGAACTCATACGTTTCCCTCCACAGAAGACAGACAATAAGCAAGTGTGTAATTAATGAGCAAGATGATTCTGGATTGTGTCGGTGCTGTAAAGGAAATATGCAGGTGTGACGGAGAGCAGTTATGTGGCCTGCTTTGGACAGGTGCAGTCTACAGAGGGACCTCTGGGACCTGAAGACTGAGGAGAAAGAGCCAGGAGCCAAGGGCCAGGAGCCAAGAGAGAGCATAGCAAGTACAAAGGCCCTGGGGCTAGAAACAGCTCGGTGGGTTTGAGGACCAGAAAGGAGGCCAGTGCTTCAGGAGTGCAGGACTGCAAGTGTTTCAGGAGGCAGCAGTGCAAGATGAGTTTGGACAAGTCACTGCCCTCCGGGGGGAGAGGCCGACAGCAAGCAATCAGAGCAGAGTGACAAATGCTGCAGTGGAGGCAGGAACGGGTGGGGAAGCCCTAACCTCGGCCTCGGGGAGGCAACACTGGCACCGAGTCTTCAGACGACACTCAGCAATCTCTCTCTGGTCCCGTGTGGGCTTCTGTTCTTCTATCACCATGGACCGTGCTCCAAGACGCTCCCCTCACCTTTCTCTGCCAGGAGCAGGTGGCTCTAGAGTGGTACACCCTGCTCCGGCCCAAGAAAACCTCCCCCAAATGATTTCCCCACCCTGGAGCTTCTCGAAACTTCTTCTGTCATTACAGAAAGCTGCTGGGTGGCAGCGTCTGGCGTTACCTGGATGGAGTGAGTGTGTTTGGCAGCTTTCACTGTGTGGGGTAAATCAGCAGCACGGCGAGCCCCTTCCTTTCATCTCCCCATCTCCCCGGAGCTTTTACTATCATTGAGCCCAGCATCTAGCAAATAGCCCCACTGCTGCCTTTTATCTGCGTGGCTTTCAACTTGAGACACTCTCTCCAGGGGGCATGCTTGGCAACAGCACTCTTCAGAACTTCAGAGTGGGCTTGCCAGGCATCTGAGTAACAACAACAACAACAACAACAACAACAACAACAACAACAAATTATATAATAATAATAACTGTAAAATCAGCTCCCGTTTATTAGGGTTCTGGGCATGCCAGGCACCGTGCTAAATGCTTTACACGTACCATTTTATGTAATTCTCACTACCTCCTAATAAGGCAGGTGCGGATATGAGGCTCAGAGAGGTTAAGTAACTTGGAAAGATGACACAGTACATAAGTGCTAGAACTGGCATTAGATCTAAGGCTGGCCACTTCCACAGACTCTTTCCTCTTCACACTAGTGGTTCCCAGCTCTAAGCTGGTTATATCGGAATGATCAGGGCAGCTTGTTTAAAATTAAGATTTCTGGTCCCTCATCCTCAGAAATTCTGATTCTCTGGATTTGTAGTGGGGCCCAGGAATGTGGTGAAGGTGGTGGGGTGGTTTGTTTATTTCTATTTTAACAGGATCCCTTAGGAGGATCCAGGGTAAGGCCAGAAGTATGTGGGTAGAGGGCCGGGTGTATACAAGTACACTTTCCATGGGACGTACTTGATCTTCAGGAGTAGAAGGCAGAGAAGAGGTGGGCTGAGGAAGGGGAGGTCCCCCAGAAGAGCACATCTGACGCTCTGACCCCACGCCCACCCATCCTTTCCCAACCTCCCCCTTGTCAAGCTCTTCTCTTCCTCCTGCCACGTGGAACAGCAAGAAAACACGGCTGATAACAGACTGCGTGCAAGGGCTTCCAGGGAACACAGAAAGAAGGGCTTGGGGACAGGGTCTCTAGAGCTGAAAGCCAGCTAGTAAGAAGTCATGAAAGAGGTGGGTTAGGTGGTCTGTAGGGCCTTCGATCTGAGTCCTCAAATTAAAACACTGAAAAATCACAGTGAGGGTAAACTAGCATAATTTTTCAATCACTGAATAAGTATTTATTCCACAGAGTATGAACTAGTGCTGCCTGGCAAGAGGTGTAAGGCAGGGAGGAGCATCAACCTTGTCCTTTACTCCAAGCCCCCACCCCAGCGCCAGCATTCTTATTGGCACATGTTCATCCTGCAACACAATTTGGTCCAATAAATGAGGATCTTCGACTCCAGGGAGGGCAAGTCTAAAATCCAAGAACAGCAGACACTACCACTGGGGCTATAGAAAATCAAGTGTTAACATGCGTTACCCGTGCAAGCCGGTCACACAAAGACTGGAAGGTTCTCCTCTTAGGAGCTACTTAGACTAGTCAAATCCATCATGATGGAAAGCAGAACGGTGTTTGCCAGGGCGGGGGGCAAGAGGAATGGGAGGTTATTACTTAACAGGGACAGAGTTTCAGTTCTGCAAGGTGAAAAACAGTTCTGGAGATGGATGGTGGTGATGACTGTACAGCAACGTGGATGTGTTTAACACTGTCGAACTGTGCACTTAGAAATGGTTAAGAAGGTAAATTTAGTAATGTGTATTTTACCACGATTAAAATTTTTTTTTAGATTTTAAATTTAAAAAAAGTTTTACATTGAGTGGGAGTGGTAGAGACTGTAGTTTCCCCTGCTCCCCACTATCCACTCTCCCCTTTTTCTTTAAAAATAGAAATTTTAGCTGAGCAGAAAGCTACCCAGAACAAAGTATATTTCCCAACATCATTTGCAGGTAAGTGTGGCCATGCGACTAAGTTCTGGCGAACGGATGAAAGTGCAAGGGCTTTGTAAGAGCCTCTGGAACCTTCCTTAAGAGACAACACCAATGCATCTTGTACCCCTCCTCTTTGTCCCTTCTTCCACTGGCTTCCAGAAGCATGGGGGCTGCCACCTGGGATGATGAAGTTGGCGGTCTCACCTGCCAGAGAAATAAATTGTGAGGCCCTACAATGGAATCACCGTATCAGCCCCGATCTACCTGCCCAGACTTCCTCACGAGAGAGGAACAGACTTGCATTTCCTTCAAGCCCCTGCTGGTTTTGTTTGTTTTTGTCATTTGTACCCAAACTTAGTCCTAATGAACACAGAGGGGTCGAACGAATGGTGGTGGCATTTCAAGAAACAGAAAGGACCATGAGGGTTGGAGCATTCAAGGAAGGCTGTGTGGATGAGGTTGCACCTGAGCCGTTCTGATGGAAATCAAGCTGCGAGATGAGTAAGGCCTTGTCCATGGACAAAAGGGGTCTGAGAGCGTTCCTGGCTGAAAAACTTGAATTATAGATGGCCTGGAACAATACATCTTCCCAACGTATCGTGGTTATTTTCTTTTTTAATTAAATTATTCTAAAGAAAGAAGAATTAGAAAGGTACAGCAGAAAGGAAAGCAGGTGAATTCCTGCCTGGCTAATTAGTCGTTAACAGCTCAATCAGCGTGACAAGCAATGGTACCTAGAAAGGCTTTTTTAAAAGAAGAATTTGCACACTGCTTGCAAATATCTATGGATAGTTCCACACCATGAATTTTGAAAATTACAGTATTTTCGGAAAGGCTAAGGGAGAAGCCAGAATCAATTTCAGCAGCGACTGATAACAATTTTGCTGGACAGAGGGCACCCATCTGTACTCGGGGATTGAGTTTACTTTTAACTCTTGTTCCAAATGAGATTTTATCTTAAATGTAACAGGCAGCAGAGAAAAATTAGATGAGTATTTGTATCATTATTTTAATGTCTGTTTCTATGAAAAAAAAATATCTACAAATAGAAATTCAGGAGCGTGGCAGTTCCTGAGGAGTAAGCCACCCTGCTGGCTTAAGGCTCTGTGGGGGCAGCCACTTGAGTTAGGCCCTGCGACCAAAAAGAAACTACCCAGCCCCTCCAGGGCACCATCCAGCCTCCCTGATGCCACTGCTATTTCAGGAACAGGAAATGCGTAGGATGCGGGTGGGAAAAAGGAGGGTTTGAGCCTCCCCTCTTGATCTTCAGGGGAACTTTTAGGTTCTGCAAAATGCTTTTATTTGCTACAATCACGACTTTCCCATGGAGTGGGCAGAGGATTCACAACGTGGCGTTTTCCTGTTTTGCAGCAAAAGTGAGTCTCAGACAGGTGATGGGGTTTTCCCAGACACACAGCTGCCAGGTGGTGCAAAAAAGGCCCCCAGCGTCAGGGGGACATGGCACATGTGGCCAAGCAGAGGCGTGAGAGATGATGGAAGTCTTTCTCACGCCCACTCGCCTGCCCCTGGCACGCTCCTGCACTCAGTGGTGGGTCCAACCCCTTCCTCAAGGGACCATGCCTGGTTGCCCGTGAGGAACATTTGTGCCAAACCATTTGCTGCCAAGCTCTCTGTCTCCACGTGCATCCAGTCTCATTCTTTTGTTTTTAAAAAATCAGAATGAAATTCTATTAAAAGAGGATCAATAGCCACGACATAACCGGCAGCAGATAAATCAGAGAAGCTTGCGTTTCACGGTCTTAGTGCCTTTTGCAGGAATTCTTCAGTGTCCCTTCCACTCCCTGGGCCAGAAATCTTTCTGTCACGGGTGTTGGATGAGCCACTTCTGGGAAACTGGTCCTACCCTCTCTTCTTGCCAGCCACTTTGCTCAGGAACCCCTCCTTTCATTTACCCTGTTTCCCATCCTGGCTGGTTCCCCCCAGTTCCAGCCGGCCAGCCTCCCACAGACTCACTCATGGCCCTCAGCCTTGGTTCACCAGCCTTCAACACCTGCTTCCATGTCACCTCCCCCAAAAGTAGGCTCTTTGGTCTCCCCACACTCCTGTGTGACCCTGCATAACCTCTCTGAGCCTTAGGTCCCACATGGGCAAAAATGTGGATAACGACACTGCTTTCACTGTATTTTGGGGCCAAGGAAATGACCTAGTGCATGTCAAAGCCCTTAGCACTCACTCAGCACTAGTAATGTTTGATTCCTTTCTCTGGGTCTGCCTGGGCCCTGTTCCCTCATCCACTCAAATGCCAGAGTTGATCCTAGGAACAGTCTAAGAGAGCAGTCTACCCCTCTTCCCTCTGCTTGGCGCATCCAGTGTGGTGGGCATCAACCTGCCCTCTGAGAACAGAGCCAGAACTGTGTATTGAATGAGCACTTGGTGCATGGTAATGGGAGAGGGGATCGGAGGGGCAGGCAGGAAGGGAAGGAAGGAGAAGGGACAGGGAAGGAAGGAAGGAAGGAAGGAAGGAAGGAAGGAAGGAAGGAAGGGGGAGTGATAGAAAAAGAGGGGAGGGAATGTGGCATCAGGCTGTCTCCCTGGTCTGGACGTCCCTTCCTGTGCAGCCTCACTGTCCCCTGCGATGAGTTGGGCTTCCAGGTAAGAGCCCTGGCTCCAGAGGCCCTGTGCTGCCCAGTAGAATCAGAAACGCCCACCGTGATCAGGTGCTGTTAAGGGATGGGGACAGCCGAAGCGGCCCATCCTGACCCAGGCAGGCCACACATGGGTGACTGGCTGGTGAGAGATGCATTCGCCTTCATCCTCTGGTTTCCATCGTGCCCCCATCTCCCTCATCCCGGGTTTCACTGAGGGGCAGGGCTGTTTAGCATGCATGGGGCCTGCACCCTGGCTGCAGGTGGGAGGGAAGCAGGACAAGACCCCTCTGGAGACACTGGGCTAGTGAAGCCCTGCCTGGGTGGACGGGTGGGAGCCAGCCCAGGCCTTCGTGAAGCTCGCAGAGCTTGCACTCACCTAGAAACACTCCGGGAGAGCCCTATCCAGCTGGACTCCATGAACTCTTCAAGATGAGAAGGAGGAGGAAGGGAAATTCTTAGTCTCTGGCTTCTTCCTAGACACTTGCCATGCAAAGAGTATCATAGTGAAGGATCTGAGGGGTCCTGCAGCCAGGAGACCTGTTCATCTTGAACTCGTTGCTCCCCACATCTCTTCCATCGTGGAAACTGCTTTTCTCCCGAGGGGACTTAATTCACATCTTGAAGATACTAGAGTTCTGTAGGATGCAGTTTGGATATGTTCAGGTGGACTTGGGGATAGCAGGTTGGCACTGCAAGGACAGAAAGGGTCATTGAGTTCCCTCTGGAAAACTCCTACCCACGCTTTGAAACCCACTTCAGGAGTCTTTAGGCTCTCTGTGGTGTGTCCCTAGACTCCCCACTCAGGGACAAGTACCCATTCGTTCATCTGTGCCCCATGACCTTACACATCACTCTATTCTGTCCCTCCCGAGTGGAGGTGGTCGGCTGTGACCGTCCCTCACTGAACAGAAAGCTCCTTGAGGGCAGGAACTATGAGGTGCTCGACTTTGCTTCCCTTCCTCCTGGTGTGTCATGGGTACTCAGTGCACACTACTCAAAGGAATGAGTGCAGCCCCTGATTTTACGAAGAAGTAAGCTGAGGTCCAGGGAGGAGCCAGGCCTTGCAGCATATGCCAGCCGAGCTCCTCTGGGTGGAGGGTGCCGGCTGGGATTTCAGGTTCCCCTGAACCTGCTCTGACTCCCTCCTTGACACTGAGTCAGTTATCCTGAGTGTTGGCTTTTCTCTCCTCATTTCTGTTAGCAGTTTAGTAAGAAAAGAACTCAGGGAGGAAGAGCCTGATAGCTAATCCCTCCACCTGGTTCAGCCAACGTTCTCTCCTTAGCGCCTTGCTGATGTCCCCGAGGGCTGCAGGTTTGGTTTAAGGGATGTGCCCTGAGGCTTGTGCGTAGAGGATTGTGTTTCCTCCTTTTCTTTTGTGTTTGAGGCCGACTACTAGTGTCCTAGAGGGGAGAGTGGCCACCAGTTTAATAAGCATGTTTGTATGAATATGAAGAAGATGCAGAAAGAAGATGCAGCTAAAATTGCTTATTTATGTGAATAGACAGACTCTCTGCGAGTGCACCAAGAAACTGATAACCTTGGAGCCCCTGAAGAGAGAAATGAGGTAGCTGAGAGCAGGGAAGGGAGGGACATTTTCAGAATACATCCTGCACACTTTTTGTTTTTCGAATCATGTGCAAGTTCTGTGGTATCTATTAAAAATATACGTACGACTTATAGATAACTGTAAACGATAACCATAGACCTGGGTGCCTGGTCACAGAGTTCTTCCATAATGCCCAAGCCAATTTCAGCTCACCTCAGAAAAGTTGAACCCGTGGCCGGCGGCATTCAACCTTCCTTTTCTCATTTAGCGTTCCCATAAGGTGGTTCCGCATCACTACACCAGATTTCTAAATGAGGAAAGTAGGCCTGAGTCCAGCCTTCCCCCACCAGCTGTGAGTCCAAGCCAGCCTTTACCTGGGATACCAAAAGCTTCCCCAATCTTCCTTTACTGAGCTATTTGAAATGCAGACGGCTACCTTTGGAGAGGACGAGGTGAGATGGGGGCTTGACGAAATGACCTCTCTGTGTGAGATCCTTGTGGGGGAGCACCATGTTCTACTCTTATGTTCCTGGTACAGCACCTGGCACCCTGGTTGGATGGAGGGACAGATGTCTTTTTGCCCCAGAATCCCAGGGATGGGGGAACAAAGGGAAGCAGAACCCCCTCCTTCCAGGTTCTGGGATCCTAGGTCAGTGAGAGGTGGTGAGCAGAGCTCTGGAGTTGGACATGTTTTGCTTTGAGTCCTGGGCTGCTCTCCTGGCTGTCAAATGACCTTCGGTCAGTCTTTTCACCTGAGCTTCATTTTCCTCATCCACAAAATAGGTACAGAGACCCCTGTGCAGAGGATTAAATAAGATCCCATCAAGATGCCACCCAGTCTGCCTGGCATGTAGCGGACGCTTCTAAGTGTCTGCTTATCCCCTTTCTCTCCTTTGAGCAGTTAAAGGACCACCGCTGAGGCTGGATGTTGTCCCTTCCATCCATCACCCTCATGTCAAGGTGGTCCTCTTTCTGTCTAACTGAAAACCCTCCTGCTGCTACCCAAGTCCATGGCCTCCTGTGCTATTATCCACTGGCAAGGGGAAGAGCTGTCAGCGTGGTCCCTCAGGAGCCTTTTCCAGATCTGAGGGCACAGAGAAAGTCAAGGTTGAGTCTTGTCAATTGTAGGCCCAGGAGCCCCTGCCCTTCCCACTAGGCCCCTAGCCCAGCCTCTATCTCTTTTATTTTCTTTGTCCCCTCCTGGACTCAAGGACTCTCAGTAGAAGGTCAGCGAGAGTTGTCCAGGGTCCCCAGGGACAGCACCTGCCTTCTCCACCCCACTCCCTTCTCCTCTCCCAAGGAATCAGCACAGGGCTCAGATGCCAATGACAAGGAGATTGAACCCCTGCACAGCAGTGCTGACAAGTTGCATTTTACAAATCCCCGCAATTAGACTCTAGAAACAGCACCACTGTCACTTCCCTGATGTATGGCAGAGAATTAGCTTACGTCCCTGGCAGCCAATTCTTGGACTAAAAATAATTGGCTTGTGGGTTCACCTTTCCCTGCTCAAGATCCAGTCTCCGCTGGTGCCAGGAAGAGACTGAGTTTGGGGCCCAGGTCCTGCTTGGGTGCTGGGGCCAAGGCGTCAAGGGTTAATCCAGCTTTAACTGGTTCTGCAAACAACAATTGGGAAAATGCTGACCTAGTTCAACCCTTTATTCCACAAAGAGAAGTACTGAGGTCCAGAGAGAGGAAGGGACTAACCCAAGGTCACACACACGTGGCTGATGGCATGACCCAGACCAGGGTCTAGGTCTGTTGGTTTCACAGCAGCCGCATCCCCTGTCACACACGGAGCCCTGTGAGTTGCAGCTGCTTCTGCAAGATTATGCAGCTCTATGAGGAAAAGGGCCATGTTCCCGGCATCACCGCCCCTCACCCTTTGAAGGCCTCACCCCTGTTGGGGCCCAGTAAAGGGCTCCATTGGACTGCTGGAATAATGATGAGAAAGGGTTTGGGAAGTCAATGACGGTCCCGCCGGAGTGAGAATTAATAAATGTAGCACCAAGACCTGGAGACCAGGTTTGCTTTCGCTCATTAGTCGGGCGGGACTTGCCCTGGGTTTGGGAATGCTAAAATTGCTGTGGAGCAGAAATCCTGCCCCCTCGTGAGGGGAGGGGAGGGACAGGAGGAGGGGGCAAAGGGCGGAAGAGGTGGAGCTGTCAGGAAGGGGATGTTGGAGGGAGTGTGGGCAGGGGCAGCAATGCCAGGGTGGGCATCAAGGGGTGAGTGGGGCTGTGGCTCATTGAAAGTCTGAACAAGCTCCAGAGAGAATAGAACTGGATGTCCTTTGGTCCCCTCCTGTCATTCTGGAGAAGCAGCTCAGGCGGTGGGAGAGGTGAGGCAGGGATGTGAGGAGAGACAGTGAAGGAGAAATGAGAATTTGGGCCCAGCTCTGCTGAGTTATTACCAGAGGCAACACCGTTCAGAGGTGACCAGGAGCCACTTGAGGCCTCCACATCTGCCTCTCCAACCACTGCCACCCCCACTCCACTGTCAGAGCTCAGCCACCCTAGGAGTGGCACCACAGGGAGGGATAGTGGCTCATCCACCCACCAGAGCCCCCCAGCCCCTCCCCCAGGTTTCTGGGCCTGTGGGAAATCTGAGCTGGGGTAGGCAAGCCAGGGAGGGACAAGTGCTCATTGAATGACAAGATGAGCAGCTACTTTGCCCACACCATGTGCTCAGACTCCTCAGGTGGCCATCCTCTGTGGGCATTGCCCTGCTCCCCCTGTGCACTAGTGATCAGCACAGGTGCAGGACAGGATGTAGAAAAGGGGACAGTAGGATGGCCTGGCAGGGGCAGGGGCCTGGCCACTGATTTATTCATTCATTTAACAAGTACCTATTGAGTTTATGCTGTGTGCCAGGCCCAGGGCTAGGCATGCTGGAGTGCAGTTGCAAACAAGACATAGAGCTTAGGGTGCAGCAGGGAAAATAGACTTTAGACAAGTGTGTTCGAGGCCAGGGGAAGCCCACGGAGCTACCTGGAGCACTGGAGAAGGCTTCTTAGAGGGAGTGAGGTTTGAGGTAAAATTTCCAAAGACGAAGCTAAGGGGTCGAGACTCCAGATGCAGAATTGGAATGTGGCAGGTGGCCTGGGGAGGCTCTGGGTCTGCAGTTCGGTGGGGTCTTCTCAGCCCTGTGTCTCGGCCTCAGCTCTGCAGCGGCCTCCGATGGAGTGGCGGGGCTGACTCACAATAAACAAACCTTGCAGAGACTGACTCATAGATCAAAATGCCAATTTGTTTTTTTCAAATAGAAGTATATTTGGCAAGCTAAGCCTCGTTGGCAGCCTGCTTTAGGATGAGAAACCAGGATGTGCATCTCAATGCCACATCACACCAACGAAGGAAGTTTGAGTGAAACTTTAATCCTCCATGAGTCTTGGTTTTCTTATCTGCAAATAGAAATAATTAGGGATAATTATGGCTACTGAGGGTTGTGATGAGGGTTAAGTGAGCTATTGAATGTAAAAGTGCCTCATTCCTCTGTAAAAATATCTATACACAGGTTAGCGATTTCTTAAATTTACATTTATTTTTTAATAGATAAACTCACATGGTACAGAATTTCAAAAGCATCAAGGATATACATTGACAGGTGAGTCTTTTTTATGAGCCTCTCCTCGAAGGCAAATAAATATCATAACTTTTTTTTCCCATTTTTTAAGTCATAAGAAATTACCATTTTTTCCCTCAATGACTTCTTTATATTATAAAAGTAACTCATGTTTTTGTCTTTTAAATCAAAGGGAACAAAGAAGAATATAATGAACACTTTTCTTTCTCCTGAGCCCCCTAGGCTCACAACCAGAGGTCCCTGGACAGTGGTTTCTGGTGTTCCTTTAAGGGAGACTGGGGATAGTCTGCTCAGGAGACCAGGTTATAAATGAGGACATGCAGGATTAGTCAGGAAGTGGGCAGAGGCAGTGGGAAGTTCCCAGGGGACATTTCTATCAACTTGGGGCCATGGAACGAATTGCCTTTCTCCACTCTAGGAAGATTTATCATCCACCCACCCACCCACCCACCCACTCACCCATCCATCCAACTCTTATGTCCAGGCCCTCTGCCAGGTGCTGTGGGGAATATAAGATAAATGAGTGAAGCATGCTCTCTTCTCTTGCATTAACCATCTGTGGGACAAAAGACATAGATCCACGGATTTATGCAAGTCTGAAACAGACAGGAGAGGTCTCCTAATATACCACTCCCCACCACTACCATTTCACAGGCAAGGAAACTGAGATCCGGAGAGAAGATATGACTTGCCCAGAGTCACACAGAAAGTGGACATCTGGGAAAGGTCTGGAAGGCAGTTTTGGGGACAAAACCCAATATAAGATGGGAACTGATGCAAGCGACAATTAGGCCTGGAGTGCTGTGGCAGTCCAGGAGAGAGAGCTTAGCTGTCCTAGAGAGGCTCAAAGCATCCAGGCAGCCAGTAGAGCTAGAGGAAAGCACCAAAGCAAGGAGCTGGGCATGTCCAGGATTCCTTCTGGCTCCCACAAGGTGTTTGTAAGGAGGACACAGAGCAAAGCAAGGAAGGTAGATTGGCAGGAGACTTTCGTCCAGCCAATAGGGCACACCCTTGGGAGTTTAGCAGCCATAGGCCCAGGCTCCCAGAGCACCCCTGGAGTCATGCAGTGCACCGCTGGACAGGCATGGGCAGGGTCTGGCCTTGCTACTTTGTCCTGGACCCTCCACCCTCTGCTCTCCCCTGCCCCATAACAATAAGGCTTAGGGAGACCCCCAGATTCCTCACACTTCTACCAATCATACATCCAAAACGTTGCCCTCCACTGGGGTCTCTGCTCATTTGCTTTGGGTTGCCTTACATCTTGCCTTCACCCCTTTTCCTGTCTGTTCAGCCAGGCCCCCTGAGGACACCTCATCATCTCTCCAGTTCACTGGGGTCACATACAAGAAAAGACTCACTGTGTACTCATGTTAGCAAATTCAGCTCCGAGCAGCCTGCATCAGCCAAGTTCTTAGTAGAAAATGCGTGGCCCTCCTGAATCCAATAATCTGAGGTTTTGTTAAAGGAATTTTCACAGAACGAGCAAACCACAAGGGATCACAGTATCCTGAGGCCACTGAGAACTAACTATGCTCAGATGCAAAGGGACAGGGAGATAAGGAAGTTACCAGAACCCTAAAGGAGAGTAGTGGAGAGAGGTCGCCACGAGAGCAGCAGAGACCCTAAGCCAAGGGAAACAGCCAACCCGTGGCCACCCCACAGAGAGCGAGTTGGTGAGATAGGTACCCGGACGTACCCTTTCCTTCTGCGGATCTATAGCAGGCGTTTCCTGTTGGCTGAACCCAACAGGAAGTGGGAGGGTGAGGAAGCCCATTGGTGCAGTCACACAGGTCAGCCCTGGGACACACAGCAGGTAGGGAAAGATGGAGAGTGGATGTGGAAGGGCAAATGGGAGGTCCCCTACACAACCACCCTGGCTTCCTTCATCACTGACATGCCCTCTTCCTTTGTACCCTCATGAGTCCTACCGTCTCTGTTTCCTGTGAATGGATCCCCCACCTGTCTCACAGGTCGTTTCCTCTCTTTTTCCCATCCTCTACCCCATGACTCAGGGACCCTCTGTGCTCTTCCCCCACTGGGCCTGCAAGTGGGACCCAATAACTTCAGCCCTTGTCATCCTCTTGCCCTGAGCACATGGAGATGGGTCTGTGTGGCCAGCCTCAGGCTGGTCCTCTCATGCAGGAGGGACTCAGGAAGGGGCAAGCGTGAGGCGTTCCTCTCCTGGAATGAGCTGTGGCTCCATAGCCAATGGTCCAAGCCTTGGTCAGCATTTCTATGGCTCAGGCATGCCTGGAGGTGCTGGCCCCCACCCCAGCTGAACCACTAGGGCCTGGCAGGATGGCAGCGGGCAAAGCTGAGGCTGGCTCTGAGCCACAGGCCAAGTTATGGAAATCATTGAAGAAGTGGCCTACAGGAAGGAGCATGTCCACAGGTACGTCCGGGCAGGTGTGGCACAGCCCAGCCCCCAGCCTGGCTATCACTCACTGGACCTAGGCCTCAGGCCCACCGAGTCCTCTGGTGTGGAGCATCAGCTGGGCCTGAGGAAGGAAGGCAGTGTGGTGCAGTGCAGAGCGCAGGAGGCTGAGAGTTAGGAGACTGGGCTCTATCTAGCTCTGCCCCCACCACACCTGGTCTTGGAAAAATTGCTTTCTCTTCTGGGCAGAACCCTTTTACCAAAATGAGATCTCCTTTAGAAATCCAATATATAAAACTGATGAAAGAGCAGCCTCAGAGGCCCCTCCTCAGCCTCTTTATCACCACTTCCTCCCCGGACCCTATTTCGAGCTTCAGCCCCCGAGGGCTCTCTTTGGAATCTTGGGGTCCCACAGAATATCATTTGGAAACCCTGGCCTATGAGCACCCTAAGTGGTCTCAGGCATCATTCATAAGCTTTGAATTTTTTTTAAATGCAAAATGTTACCATAACGCCCATGTGCCCATCACCCAGATTCACTTAACATTCATGGCCAATCTTGTTTCGTTGATATCCCCACCCACTTCCTCCCCCCCAGTGTTAACTCCAAAGCAGCTCACAGATTCCATGTCATTTCATCCGTAACTATTTCAGTTTCTGTCTCTAAAAGATGAGGACTCATTTAAATACATAACCACGATGCCATTGTCACATTTTTAAGCATCTAATCAGAATTCGTATTTCTCATTGTTTATTTACATGTTTTTTTGTTTTTGTTTTTGGTTTTACAATTTGTTAGAATCGGGGTCCAAGTAAGATCTACCTACTGCAGCTGGTCTCTCGGGCTCTTTTTGTCTCGTTCTGTGAATTGTAGCCAGTGAAGCTCAGGGTGGCCAGTGAAGACATTCTCAAGAAACCGAAGTGGGAACCTATTCTGCCCTGAGTCCGTTTTAAGACCTGAAGGAAGAGGAGGGAAGGAATAGAAGGCTGTGCTGAGGCTCAGGACTGTGGTTTCCCACCAAGAAGCTGTAACTGCCTGTTTCGGGGGCTGCCATCCAGGGCTGGGGTGAGGCTGAACCTCAGAAGTGGGGGTTTCCTCACTGGTGGTGAGAAGGATCCAGAAGAGAATGTGTGCCTCTAGAGAAAACTTCTGAAAATTTCTGCTGCCCTCAAGGCAGGAGCCTGAGGTCTAATCCACTGGTATAACTGACCATGAACTACACACATTTCATGTGGCATCTGCTGAGAGGCAGGACTTTGCCAGAGGCGGGGGGACTGCTGAGATGAATGGCAAGGCGTCTCTTCCCTCCAGGAGCTCTCAGCCCTTCAGAGAAACAGACAGCCACATTGAGCCACATTGTATATTTAACCTCTAGACACAATATACTGAGCGGGAAAATGGAATCAGTAGCAGCTTACCCGTTAGGCCAGCAGGTTTCTATGAGAACCCGACTTGTTCTAAATGAGATTTGATGAATAGGAAAAAATGGGATAAGCTCTCCCTTTTTGTAGAGGTGGGGGGAGGGCTGGGCGCTAGCCTGGGGGAGGGGTGAGGAACCTCACAGAAGACCCCAGAGTCCTCAAGCCTTGGCTCTACCAACTTCCAGTTGGGTGGCCTTAAGCAGGGTGTGTCCACCACAGGTGTCCCCCCAGTGCCTTCCCTTGTGCCTCCATGTTTTGGAAATGATGGAAGTCAGAAGTGTAGAATGGGGAACGCTTGCCTTTCTGTGACTTTCAGACAGAATCGAATGTCTAGGTTTGGATCATAGCCCCATGAGAAGATGGGTTTCTGCAGTCCATGGTACCAACCTAGTGTCTCGGTCACGGTGCCTCAACTTTGGGACTATGGACATGTTGAGCCAGATAATTCTTTGCTGTGAAGGTCTCTCCTATGCGTTATAGGATGTTTAGTGGCATCCCTGGTATCTACCCATTAAATGCTAGTAGCTCTTCCCTTGTCGTGGTAACCACAAAAGGTCTCTAGACTTTACTAAATATTCCTTGCAGGGCAGCAGCACCCCAGGTTGAGAACCACTGGTCTAAGCCAAAGGGATGCTATTTCTTTATGAAGATAGATGAGTGTGTGCCCTTCCTTAGAACTCTGAACTTCTGGGTAGCACCTCTGATTTTTTTTTCACTTTCAGAATGTTCCCAGGATACCAATCCTTCTTACTTCAGTTCGCCTTTTAAAATTTTTCTCAAAAATAAATGCCTTCAATGGTCCTCTTGGCCACATTGAATAAATGCAAAAATATGGTAATTGTGCCTAGGGGTAAGCACATTTTCTCTTGATTGATACAAACTCAGGCTTGAGGAGAGGAGGAGGAGCCGGTAGATCACCTGCGGAGTCCTCTCTGGGTGAGTGGCCCACCTTGCCTGCTGTCACTGCTGAGCTCTGTCCTGTGACTTGCTTCTGTTCCTCCCTTTGTCCACTCACTGGTAAAAGAAAAATGGAAAGACTGGTCCTAGAACATAATTTTCCTGGAGCCAGAGAATTCTAGAGGTGGCATCACAGTTCCCTGAGGAGGTCTAGGCTCAGGTCACCTGTCTGTGGTACACTGGAAAATATCTGGAGTGGTAGCTGGGGACATCTGTTTGGAACCCTGCCTGTGCCCAAGCCAGCCATGTGACCTTGGGCAAGGGATCAACCTCTGAGCTCAGATTTCTCATCTGTAAAGTGAGGCTATTAATACCTTCTTCATAGGGTTGTTATAAGGATTAAATGAGAAAATGTTTGTGAAAGAGCTTTGCATGGTACCAACTGCCATACAAATCCTAATTAGTGTTGTTATTATCCGTTGTTCTAAATGAGAAAGTGAATAATTTCAAGCCCCTTACCCAAGGAGATCCTCAGCCATCCCCGGCCCCCCAACTCTGCTGAGCCTCACCCAGTCACTGGACCTCCATCACTTGTCCCCATCAGACTAGTCTTCTCCCGTGCCCCATACTGGTTCCTCTGGCCTGGTCTATAACAAACCCTTCTGCCTTAAAGGTCTCCCTCTCTCTTCTTCAACTATTTACACCCACTTCCTTCAATACCCAACTTCCACCTCCTCTAGAAGAAATTTTCTCTGACAAAGGGTCAAGACGAGTTTGCTCTCTTCTCCCAACCAAACTACCTATAACCCCACAGCCCCAAGCCAAAGTAGATCTAGATGGATGATAATGATGATGATTTATAAGTCTTAATAATAAAAACAGCTAACACTTTGGAAGCCAGGGACTTTATATGACTTAACTCATTTATTGAGTACTGACTGGCCATATAAGTTTGACGATCTGCCTCCAAGACCCTATTGCAATATTACTTCCTTGTCAGAATCTTCTCCATTGGCCTTGGGCAGAATTAATGCCGCTGCCTCCATGCCCATGGGCTTTTACTGACCTAATTTCACTCGCTTTTAATATTTGTCATGGTGGTTGTCTCACCTTCCAGGCTGTGAACATCTTGAGGGCCAGGGACCTGTTTATATTAATTTTTATTAGCCTTAGCATCCAACAGTGACAACTGGTGCATAGTTGCTGCTCATTAAATGTTTGTTGAATGAATGTACAGATGAATAGAATAATTAACACCATCTCCCCTGATGTTCATGTAGTTTTATAAGCTGCTCCCTCCATGAGGCCATTTTTCTGACCTCATACCTCAAAAGCATTCTAGATCAGTGCTATTTCAAACATGATCTATCAGCATAACTGTTGGCCACCAGCCTATGATAAGGTTAAGTGCAGAAATTGAGAGTGAGCGTTTAGAAATTTTAAAGCAATTTGACAGAGTGTTTTTATGTTCATTGGATCTAATAATTTTAAAAGTTGGGCTTTTATTTTGTGTCTTTCTAATAATGCATTCCCACTGCATTTTGCAAGAGCATCATTCTGCAACAGCTTTAACTAAATTTAAAAATCAAGAACTGGTTCTTTGGCACAAGTAGGTTGAGAAGTACAGTTCCAGACCATCAACCTCACTGGAATGCCCATGGTTAAAGTACCCACAGGTTCATCCTCTCTTACTGGGTCCCACTCATCAATACTGGTTCTCACATCTGGAAGGACTTGGAATGGTATTTTACTCCTGTTTGGATTCCTCATATTTCCCCTTTCTTCCAAATATGGTAGGTTAAATGACTGTGGTCTGGGCCTGGACAGGAAGAGAAGGCCAGGGAGTCAGAAAAGAGTTTGGGAAGGGTCAAGCAAGGTAGAGAATGCTGGAATAGAGCAGAAGGCTGTCCAGAGGAGCATGTGGAGAGGCTGCCTAAGAAGATCCCTCTGAGGCGGCTGGCTGAAACCCCTGGAGCTGAGGGGGATGGGGTAGGGAGGCAAGGACCTCCGCTGGTAGTGGCATCAGCATAGGAGCAGATGAGAATCAGGCCATTGAAGATGGAAGGAAGCAGTTTCAGGACAAATGAAAGGAGATATGAAATCGTTTCATAGAGAGGCTTTAAAAACAAGGCTCTCATAACCCCCCTGAGGTGGTCAAGGCAAAAACCGTAAGTAAGTAGGTCATTGAGTGATACTGAAGCCCTCCTTTTTCCACCTAAGGGGGAGGAGGGGGGATGAAATGTTCAGGATGTAGAATACCCTTTAGAAAGAGGTCTGAATCCCAGGCCAAAAAGGCAGGAAGAGCAAGACTTGATTACAGCCCAATCGATGACATTAGCATATTTAAAGATCAAGTCAAGGGGAAGACCATGGGACGCAGAAAGGCAAAAATCTGATGGTGTTTGTTAAGCAGAGAGAAACACGAAATCTGGGAATCTGGAGGTGTCTGGTCCCTGGAAAGTCAGTTCCAAGGTCAGGCAGGGCTGGGGAGCAAGGCCTCTGCAGGGCCTGGGCAAACCTCCCTGAGGATCTGCCAGCTTCCTCTCCTCTGATTCCACAACACTCAGCTGCTGTGACCTTCTCATCAAGAATCCTGCCTTCCAACAAAGAAATACCTAGAGAGAGGGATCCATAAAAATGTACACGGCCCATACACTTGAGCACCGGTTCTCTCAATGATAATAATAGCGATGGTGAGTACAGCTTCTTTAAGTCCTTGTTATGTGTCAGGCACCATTCTAAGTCATTTAAAAATAATAATTCATTTAAACCTCCCCCAAACCCTATAGGTCGTATTCTTATCCTCATTTTATAGATGAGAATATTGGGATGTTAATCTCCCAGGTTCATACAGTTTGTAAACGGAAAAACTAAGAGTCAAACTCAAGCAGTCTGACACCAGAACCTGCACTTCACCAGACCCTCTGCATTTAATTTTTGTTGAGAACTTTAAATGGTACACCCATTTCTTCTGGGACTGGTTGGGGTGAGTCAGTGCCAAACTTGGTGTGATCAACTCTGGGGCACTAACCAAATGGGGTTTTTGCAAGACTCTGGACTGACTGCTCCATCTAGAAAGTACCATCCTGTGTGGCCAAGCCAATGTGCCCAGCTGACTTCCTAGGCAATGCCCATTCCTACTTCAGAGCCCCAAAGCTCATCAGGACCCAGCTGTCCAGACACCTAAAGCTGGAGATTAGGACTGGGTTACCACCTACGTGACTTAGGACAGGTGACCCACCTGCCTGTGAGCCTCAGTTTCCTCACGAGTAAATTGTGTGTTTTGGATCACTTGATCTCTTATCATAACTCTCCTTTTAAATGAAGAATCAGTTGAACGCACTGGCTGGCTGTCGCCCAATCTGCTGACAAGTGACTGGAAGGGAAGAGGAGGGTGCGAACAGGAGGGCACAGAATCCAGGGCAGTCAGGTTCAAAGCCAGCTGACCACCCCCCTGGGACGGTGCTCCTACGTAGTGCTGCCCCTTCCTCTGGAGGGGCTCCAGGCTGTGCAGGAAAGAGTGACTTCTCTACCTCCTTTTCAGCGCTGGCGGGAGGAAGGAAGGAAGGAAGGAAGGAAGGAAGGAAGGAAGGAAGGAAGGAAGGAAGGAAGGAAGGAAGGAAGGAAGGAAGGAAGGAAGGAAGGAAGGAAGGAAGGAAGGAAGGAAGGAAGGAAAAAAGGAAGGAAGGAAGGAAGGAAGGAAGTCAGTCAAAAGTTCTGTCCACTGGAAGGGCTGGAGGGGAAAGTTTAAGGGACAGGAGGAGGCAGGAGCTGCTCCTCAGAGGTGGGGTGCACTGGGGAGCTAGGGAGCCAACCAAATGAAGACCCGGAGGTCCAGCGGGGCGACTGTCCCTGGCCCGAGGGCCCGCGGAGAGGGGGCGCTGCGGCCTCCTCCGCGCCCTGCCCGCGGGGCTCCCTTGGCCAGCCGCGGCGCCGCCCTGCTCCCGGCGGAGGCCAGACGACGGCCAGCCCTGCAGAGCCCCGCGGTCTCCTCATTATCCTGAGGTCCCCAGGTTCAGCCCCTCGCCCAACATGAGCAGGCGTAGCTCGCAGGATGAATGAACGAACGAATGAATGAATGAATGAAAAGGGTGTCTCGGGTGGAGCTTGAGCGTCCCTGCGCGCTCCTGGCTTGTCTGTGCCAAAGGCCCTGGGGGTCGGGCCCGGCGCCCGCCCTGCAGAAGCGGGGCGCGGGGGGCCTCCCGCGGGCCCGCGGCAGCCCCGGGCGGGAACTGCGCGAACGCGGTTCCCCTTTCTCTCCCGGTTTCCGCCGCGGCTCTGCTCGGGTCGGGGCTGCCCTCTTCCCCGGCCTCCAACAGCCTCGCTTTCAAAGACTCGCTGGAGTCCCCCCAGTCTCCCCCAGACTCCCTTAGGCTCCCCAGGCCCCGACCTCTTCTGCTGTCCCCCCGTCCTCCCCCATCTCCGGCGTCTCCCTCCGCTGCGGCGGCCGCCACCGCCGCCACCGCGCCCCGCCGACTGCCGCAAAGCGGGGCGCGGGGAGCGGGGGTCAGGGCAGCGGGGGCGCGGGGAGCCGGCCCGGGAAAGGGGAGGGGACAGGGAGCGAGGTGGAGGAGGGAGCAGAGGGGCGAGGCGCGGAGGAGGGACGGGGTGGAAGGGAGGGGAGGGGGAGGAGGGGGCGGGGAACCGAGGCGGGAGGCGCGGGCTCCCGGCGGGCGGGAGGGGGGCGGGCGCCCGCCGGGCTGAGTCGGGAAGCGGCGGCCGGACTCCCCCGGGAAGGGCAGAGCGAGCGCCCGCCGGGCCCGGGGAGCCGGGCCGCGCACCCCACCGCCGAGCCCCCCGCCTCCCGCCCGCCCCTCGGGATGTCCGGGGAGCCCAGGTACCCAGGCCGGTGACCGAGCGAGGCCGAGGATGGGACGGCGCCCGCAGCTCCGGCTCTTCCAGGTAAAAGCGAGGAGTTCGGCTCGCGACGCAGCGCCCCAGCCCCCGGCCCGCGCGGGCCGTGGGTGCGAGGCGGGGTGGGGGGGTGGGGGGTTCATGGGCAGAGCTGCGCGCAGGACCCAGCGCGGCGGGGGTTTGGGGGGAGCCCGACTCCCACTCCCAGGACCTTTGGCTGGCGCCGGCGTTGGGTGGGTGGCTGGCTGGCTGGCTGGGGGGTAACACGGGCGAAAAAAGAAATCGTGGCGGCGAAGCTGCCGGGATGTCGGCGGAGAAGGGGGTCCGCCCACCCGGAGAACCGGCTCGGGGCCGGGAATCGCTCTAGGCTTCGGGAGCCGGAGCTCGGTTCCAGCCCCCGCCCCTCCCATGCAGACCCGGCCCCGGGACGGGGGCTCTGGAGATGGGCCCCCTCCCGCCCCAGCACCCCCTCTCACCAGCCCCCCCACTCCGCACGCCCCCGCCGCGTTTCTGGGCGCTCCCGCCTGCCCCTTCCCCTCCGCCGAGAGCCGCAGGTCTGGGGACATGACTGTCACTCGCCCCTCCGAGCCCTAGATCAGTCTCGCAGTCTCGGTGCCGCCGCAGCTGGGTCCGGTTCCTCCGCCCCCGCCGGCCGGGGGCACCGGCTCGCTGTCCCCGCGCCTTCGCGCTCGCGGTCCCCGCGCCCTGCGGTCCCTGCGCCGTGCGGTCGGCGGTGCGGGCTCGCCTCTGCCCCGGGGCTGGCGACGCGACGCCGGCGCCCGGAGTTCAGGAAAGTCGCCAGACCCCAGGTCCTGCGTCCGCGGGCCGAAGTTCGGGGGCGGCAGGGGGCGGCTGCCCGGCGGCCCGATGCTCCCGGGAAGGGCTGGGGGGGTCGACAGCCGCCACTTCCCAGGGCCCAGCGCTCCCCAAAGCGGTGCGGCTTTGCCGGGTGCGGGCACCTTAGCAGCAGCCGGAGGGGGAGGCGGGCGGGCCTCCGCGCCGCCCCGGGGGACCCCGCGCGGCTCTTGCCCGAGGACCCAGACTCGGCAGGAAGGGCATGGACGGCCTGGGCCACAAACACACACACCAGCTTGCCTGGGCTCCGTGCATTAAAAAAGAAAGAAAGAAATTAAGAAGGAAAAAGAATGCAAGGGGCGTGGGGACTGACTTGATTTCACTTTCCCACCAGTCAGGAAAGCAACTCACAAAGCGGTGTGCGTGAAACCATCAGATTTTAAAACGCAACTGCTGCCACCTCGTCAGCTGAGAGGTTTCCAGTCCCTGAGGCTGCTCTATCCCCCTCCCTCCTTCTCCCAAATATTTTCAAGTCGTTTTTTAAAAAATGACTGAGAGTTGGTCTGTTTCAATACATATCCACTTCTCGCATTCACTGAGGACTGGGATTATTTTCTGGGTGATCAAAGATACCGGGAGACGGAGGTCGGAAGCAAAACAACCAGAGAGGTGGAAAAGATGGCACTGAACGGCGATATTTTCCAAAAGGCTAGTTAGTGTGTACCGAGCCTTGGTCACAAATCAGCTAGACCCAATTCAGTGTTTTAAATGGATTCAAAGGACTGAACTGAAGGTTTTTTTATTTGTTTGTTTGTTTTTAAGTTTACTTAGTAATAGGTAAATGTTCTTTCTTTGGCTTTTCTTAGAGTCCTGTGCAAATTGCTTAGAATCATCATGTTTTCCTAAGAGAAAAAAATTTTTTCCGCTGCTGTTGTGTCTGTTTTTCCTACTAGATGGTGAAGTATATACCTTTTATGTCTGGTCTGACGGCTCAGTAAGTGCTCAATAAATACCAAATGAGGGAGAGGCAGCAAATGAATGGGCAGCTAATGTTGGTTTCAATTAAATAATTCTTTTTTTCTTTTATTTTTGACCATGAACACCTTGGTGGGCATTGTTCTACCTGCTTTGCAAATGTTAAGTCATTTAGCCCTCATAATAGCTGAAGGAAGTAGGAATTATTACTGAAGCACTGAGAGGCTCAGTAACTTGTTCAAGGTCATACACACCGCCAGTGCGTAGTGAAGCCAGAATTCAAACTTAGGCACTGTGACTCTAAGACTTTGTTTTGTCAACTTTTACCAGAAAATCTTCTAAACCATTTAAATCTCACCCTAGACCTCTGCCAGATGAGAGTTCATGTAGTTTTGTCAATATAAAGTACGAATCTAGGGCAGTTAATCCAAAACCCAGCCCTGTCTGTCCCCACCTAGTCGGCCAGGGTAGGGAAAGAATCCACTCTGGGGCCCTTATTGTGAGCCTAGCTCTGCATTGGTTACAGAGAACTGGGGGAGAGCTTGGGGAGAGCACAGGAGTGTGTGTGGGGAAAGTAGGTGTGTGCATGAGAGGGTATGTGTGAGTGGTTGTGCGTGTAAATGAGAGAGAGATGATGTGTGTGTGTGAAGAAGACAAGTGAAATATTGTCTCTACCCTCAGGGAAGTAGGGATCGGGCACCTCTGGGTCACCTTCCCGACCAGCCACAGTTTCTTCAATGGAGACCCAAGTATAGCTCAAAATTGTGGGTTGTGTGTGAGGTAAGCGTGGAGGGCCAAGGCAAGGCCTAGGTGGCTTCCTAAAGGAGAGTGAGTTCTGAGGAGAGAGCTGGTTTTATTGCTGTTATTATTAGGAAAGCAACATAGCCACATTACACACAGTCTGGAAACCAGGAGGAAAATTATTACAACCTCACCCTGTTAACACAGCAACTGTTATTTAAAATAGTCCCTGCAGGCCCTTTTTCAAGTGCAGGTTTGGGCACTGCTGTGGACATTGGACACACCCTCTCACTTGCTGTGTTATAGCTCAAATTTGCCCCTTGTTATCCCAAGCCTTCCGAGGGAGATTGTCAATATCTGCATGTTCCCTCTGAATGGCTGTTCTTTGCATCCCTACATGGATGCACATTTGAGCCATTTCCTAATTGTTTCTTTGACAAAACTGAGTTTTGGAGGGGAGCATTGGCAGGAGAGATGAGGGGAGAAAAAAGTGAGCCTAGGGTGGGGCCATGGGCTGCCATAGGGTTTGGGGACAACTGGCTTGGCCACCTTCAGGAGCAAAGTAGAAGGGGACTGACGGCCAGGCCAACCAGTTCAGATTTGATATGACCAGCCCTGGGAAGGGGATGCCTTGGGTCATCTAATTCTCAAGGATGATATAGATTTGTGGAAAAGTGGGACACCGACCCTGGGTCAATGAGCACCAGCTTAAGTGAAAAATCCATTTCTCACCCTCTCAAACATTTGGCTCCTTGGAGAGCATCAACAGCCAGTGGATTTCAGCTGCTGCACAGAAGGAGTTTGGAGGGTCCAAGGTGCCCCTTGGCAGCACCCCAAGTACCTACGATGCTGGCCAAGCCCTTGGGCCTAAGCGCCACTATTGCAGAGCCTAGAAGGTAGGGGTTGGGCACAGGGCTGATCATTGCAGCAACTTTTGGGGTGGGAAGACCATCAGCTTGGGAGGGGACAAAACTGACTTTGGTCCCAGTGATGCCTCTAGTCAGCTGTGTGACCTCAGGTAGGTTCCTTCCCTCTCTGAATGACAATTTGTCCGTAAACAGGGACATTGGACTAGATTCCCTCTTATCTTCAATTTCTCAGGCCCAAACACTCCTTAAGGCATGACCCCATGTAGGAAGAATGGGGTACAGCAGATTCAATTCCCAGCTTTCTTCCCAACTGTGGGACCTTGGGACTTGGCACTTGGACCTGAGTACCCTCTCTGAGCTTCCAACTGAGTGTCCCCAACTGAGAACTGGGGGGCAATATCTAATTCATAAGGTTGAGGTAAGGATGAAAAGCAAATTGATACGTAGAAAATGCTGGGAAGCGCACCTGGCACAGAATTTGCTTTCAGAAAAAGTTGCAAGGCATCTGCTCTTCAAAGGAAAGGAGATAATAAGGCAGGAAAAGCAACAAGCAGCTCTTGGACATTCAGCGTATAGCATTTCTGCATCGTTCACCCTGCACTGCACTGGGCCTAATCATCACTGGACGTAGTAGGCATTTCACAAGTGTTTGTTGACTGGATGGATGGAAGCATTATTTATTCTTCCAGGTTGATATGGCACACCCGGAACAGGCTTGTTGCTTTTCTCACGAAATGCAGACGTCACGTCAAACAGAGAAGGCTGAGAGCTGCCCAGACCACCCTGGCAGAAATATTTTCTCTGGTGCAGAAAAGGCTGGAACTGCCCTCCTATAAGCCCCTATTGTTCTTTAAAAAAATAATAATAATAATAAGCAAGCAAGAAACAGCCCATGCGGCACCCCAGTGCTTTGGAGAATCCTTTGAGGGTGGAGCCTTGGCTGGTGAAACTCCAGCCCCCTTGTCTAGAGGAGAGTAGGCTGGTGGCAAGTGACCTGGGGCCTTTCTCGCGTCCTCCTCTGTTAAAAGAAGGGGTGGGTGATCTCTCCTGTCTCCGACTCTGCCCTAATTGCTCATGGTACCAACAGAGTAAGAGTGAGGCCAATCTGGCGCTGAGGCAAGTGGCGATTTTAGCTACAGCGTTGTGATCAAAGAGTGTATTTGTTAGAGACAAATGACTCCTATATACTCGGATTCTCAGGGGACCCCTGTCAACAGAGTCCCTTGGAAGTAACGCCATCTAGTCCTTTTTGAATGCTTGTCTTTGGACTTGTTGCTCTTGGCCAGCCATCCCTCAATCCACTCCATGTGGCAGTCGCCGTCTCCTGTACCGATGAGGACATCAGGTGAAGCAGAAATGGGCTTGAATCCTGATTAGGGGCAAGTTAGGTTATCACTCTGAACCTCAGGGGGAAAATAGTACCTACTTCATGAAATAGTTATAACGGCTTCATGAAATGTCATGTGTGAAATTAGGTACAATTGCACAGTGTCTGGCACACAGTGATGCTTAATGAATATTAGCTGTAGTAGCCGCTTAATAAATCTTACCAGATTTTATCAAGCCAAGGACAACTGTCAAAAGGAGGGGTGGTGAGGGGATGGGAAGCGGAGGAAGGAGTACTAGATAGTGTAGACGCTCCTCCTAGCTCAGGTCCATTGACAGTCCCTGGGGAGAAAGGATGGGGCCACCTGCTGTCAGCTGAGCTCAAAGTCAAAGAACAGAAGGGCCTGCGACTGGCCCTCCGAACATCTCTGACGTGTGAGAACATTTGATAATAAATGTAGAGACATGGAGATCATACAAAGTGATTAATTCACTGATGCAAACAATTATTTGGAAAACGACTAGTTGGCTTCTATTAAGCGACAGATTATTAACCATCTCATTTCAGAGCAAGTGGTATCTGCCTCAACAAAAGTGAGAGGCTGGAAAGCAGGAGGGGAGGGAGGAGACTTGGGGAAGACGAACATGGACTTCCTTTTCCGTGAAGCGGGCATGTTGAGATGCAGTTTGGGGAGGTGGCTCCATGTACACAGAACCTCCTACTCAAACGCGTCAGCCAAGCGCGCTCTTTGGCAACTAACTGTCCACCCCGCAGCTATAAAACTGTTTCTGGGACAAATGAAGATATTCGTGAGTGCTCTCTCGGCCCTATCAACACAGACGATTTCACGATCCCTCCCTGGCCCTGCTGGGCCCCAGGGAGCATTCCTAGTGAGCAGCCCCAGCAGGGTGTTCAGAGGTAAGCTTTGTGGGGTGCTCACCTGCCCCCCTCCACCTGTCAATCGGTCCCAGCCTCCTGTCAAGATGGCTATAAGCCAGGACGCCTAGGTCAGAGCCTGGGGACAGAAACTGGCCCGACTGGTCTAGCTGCTTCTCAGGCTGCAGAATGAGCAGGCTGGGGGTTGTTCTAGGCTGACCAACTACAATCTGGAGACTACCCGCTGGGAGACACTGTAGGACACAGTGGAATTTTAAGCTCTGGGAAGGCAGGGCCTTGGTGAGGTTGGGACAAGAAATTGCTCTGTAACCCCAGCGGGTGCCTGAAGCCAAAGAGCTGGAAGGCAGCCTGCCTGGGGTGAGAAATGGCTGTGACATTCCCATTTATGGCATGGCTTTCTCCTTCCTTTGATCTGTGTTTCCCCAGCCTCTTTTGTAAGGTGGTTTCCAGAGGTACCAGCTGTCCCTGAAGGGGAGTTGGTGGAGAAAGTCGGGGAGGCCTCAAAATGAGGGGCTGGACTATGCAGGCTGGAGAGGAAACCTGGATCAGGAGGGGAAGGGCTGAAGGGCAGCCCCAGGCTGCCTACGGTGCAGTCCTCACAGGTCCAGGCCCCCTGCCCCGGCCCCCCGCCCCCACCTCATTGTCAGAATCAAAGGCCCAGGTGGGTGCCTGTGGGCTTCCTCAGGGTGGACACTTATTATTATATAAGATGTGGGCATGCAGACAGACAGACACACAGCAGCAAACAGAGAAAAATAAAATAAAAATGTTGCCTAGATTGAGACCAGTGGCTCAAGTTAGCATGAGAGAGAGATGAGGACAGAAGCTTCTGGAGGAAGGAAGAACGAGGAGGGAGGGAGGCAGAGAAATAGTGGAAGGGAGAAAGAAGTGGCAGGATTAAAAAATAACTTGTGTGTCTTTTTGATCATTCGTGCTTGGAACTTTCTCCCTGACACCCAAAAGAAAGTGTGCCCCTGATTCCGAAGCCAGAGATGGCATTTCCTGGAAATCCCTTTCTCGGTTTCTTAGAAGCATCTCCGCCCCCATCCCTCACCTGCTGTTTGGAGCCTTCCCCTGCTGGCAGAAGAGCCCTGGAGAGCAGCGAAGCCTGAAGCCCGAAGCTTGAGATGGGCTGTGTGGGCTGCTGATGCTTGTCCATAGGAAGGAGCTCTCGCCGTCCCACACCCTCTGGCCACTCCCAGGGCTGGGTGCCCCCACCGACTTCAGAAGGACCAGAGCCTATTGCCTGTGTGGTCCTGACTGTACCCCAGTGTGCAGTCTGTCTGTCTCTTTCTTTCTTACACACACCCCCCCTTGTCCTGTAAGCATAGTCAAACCAGGGAGACAAGTTTGCTGCACCCCCAGCTCATCGCCAGGCTGGAAGACTGCCTCCCAGAGAAGGAGACGGGCACTCAAGGGCCTTGGGGTCGGCAGTGGGAGTGGATCCAGGTGGGACAGCCTCCATGGCCACTCCTTTGGCCACATGTGTCCAGCTGGGAGGCCGAGAGGCTGGTCTCTGGAGAGACGCCTGCGTTCTGGCCTCGGTCTGAGCCTCTGCGGTTCCCGACTCCTGCCTTTTCTCTCCACTTTGCCCAGCTTCTCTCAGCCAGACACGCTGTTACTGAGCTGCCTCTGCACAGGGCCCACAAGCATGACCCCCCCGGGCCCTCCTGTCCCACTCTAGAGGTGGAAGAACTAGACACTCCCTGAACCTCCCAATCCTCACCTGCCCTCTGCCTTTGACCATGCTGTTCCTCCTTCGGGGGCTTCTGCCACCCAGTCTCACTGTTCCATCCTGTCTGTCGTGTCCACCAGTCTTCCCGAACCACTCCTACCCCTTCTTCCAGCAAGCCCTCTGATTGAAGTCCGTCTCTCGCTGGTGGTTCCTTGCTTTCGTGGCATCTCCTCCCCCTCAGGCAGGCCCTCCAGCTCTTTGGTGTGTCCCCCCAAAAGACCCTCAAAATATTTACTAATCAGACCCCACGTGGACCCCTGGTCACTGACATCTAACCCGAGCCCTTGTTCCCACCATAGATTCTGAACTCTGCCTGGGCCAGGAGGATTTCCTTTAAAACAGAAACAAAAGATTGTGTCCCCAGCACCCACTTCAATACTCCACACACACGAGAGCACAATAGATGATGAACTCGATGGAGGGCATCCCTCTCTGCCTGCTCCCTGCTGAACATCTATCTGTCGGTGCTGGCAGAGGTGCTATGGTGACAGGAGACATGGAAATGACAGGTTCCTCTGCCTCGGCATGTGGATTTATGACTCAATGGCTCATCCAGAGCTATGATGTCTGCGCTGCTTAGTAACATTGTAAATTCCAATCCTGCCCCATGTTCCCCAGCCTCCCCACATCTAAAACCAAGGGCAGAATTTTGCTTCGTGAGGGGCTCGGGGGAGGGGGAGCTGGTGGGAGATGTCACCAAAGGGAAGTTTGGATCTGGGCTGAGGATAAAGTGCAAGAACCTTCTCAGAACCTGGGGTCTTCAGAGAGCAGGTCCGGGGCACATTGGTCCCCAAGCAGGGGCCGGGATGGGGGGTTGTGGCAGCCTGCGGTTCCCACTGCTACCCTAATTCTGCTGGTTACGAGGCAGGAGTAGTCAGGCAAGGCAAGGTGGGCAGTGGACACCAGGGGAAGGGAATGGGCCCATTCCTGGCTGCCTCCATGGGGTCTTGTCTCAATCCACACCTCAACCCTCCAGCTCCCCGTGGGTAGAGTGGAGCAGCCTCTGTTGTCTTTCTGTCCAGATTGCTGGCCTCAGTGGCCTTACCCTGAATGCTGCTGCCAGGCTGTAAAAGGCAGGACCCATGGAGTGATGGTGGGCCATGGAAGGATGGGGTGGGGTGGGGGCAATGCGCCCCTGAGGTGCAGAGCACTACTGAGGAAGGAGCACTGTCTCTAAAACTGGGAAGGCAGGATGCTTGGGGTATGAGCTGGCTCTGCCCCTTCCTGGCTGGCTGACCTTGGGCAAGTCATATAACCTCTCTGGGCTTGGTCCTTCCCTGGACCACAATGGAGAAACAAGGAGGAAATGCCTCTATGGGGAGGGGCCTATCGCAATGCAAGCTCAATGAGCGGGACCTGCTGCTTTTCACTGGCGAGGTCTCCCTCCCAGACTTCACTGCCCCCTCCCTAACTCCTTCCTTTGATACCGAGCTCACCCATCACTCAAGACCCTCTTCCTCCGTGGGGCCTTCCCTGACAAGCCAGTCAACAAGCTCTTCCAGGTAAAGCAGGACCCCTCACATCAGCTGTGGGGAAGGACCACATGAGATCTTCCAATAGGCAGCAGACTGACATGTGGCCCTATTTCATGCGATGACTGCAGCCTGGGCCACGCGACTCGACTGGAGAGTTGGACAGCATCTGCCCTTGGTCCAGACCCTGTTCAACGAGATGAGTCTATTAACAGCGTGCGTGGATGTCACGGCAAGGGCAAAGTCACATCAAGGTTCTCAAAGCTTGTGTGCAGCTTGCGCCCGTCCTGACAACCCTTTGAGTGGCATTGGTCTAAAGCCCTCCCTTGGAGCCAGAATTCACGGGCCAGGTCGGTGGCTCACTTTTCCCAGTCTGAAGCCAGGAGGTGGGTGAATGGCTGGTCTAAGGCCACAGGGGGTTTGCTAGACAGAGTGAGGTCTACGGTCTCTTCCTGTCTTGAAGGCCCCTCTCTCTCTTGTTCTCCCATTCTTTCCGGGGCTTCCCTTCCCTCACCAGCTTCCTTCCCCCTTCCCAGCTCCCACGATGGGCAGACAGACGGGTAAGCGTTTTCAGAGCTGGGAGGGAGCCGCGAAACCCTCCAGCTCAGGGTTTCCCAATCTCCACGCTATTGATGTTTGAGGCTGAGTAATTCTTTGCTGTAGGGCCGTCCGGTGCTTTTGAGGATGTGGACCAGTGTCCCTGGCCTCTATCTACGAAATAGCCATAGCATCCTCCAGCTATGGCAACCAAAAATGTCTCCAGACATTGTCACTTACCCCTTGGGGGACAAAATTGCTCTTGGTTGCAAACTACTGGCATAGTTCAGTTACCCTCAATTCTGGTGACACCTCAGAATCACCTGGAGAGATTCCCCTCGGGCTGAACCTGAATCTCTGGGGTAAAGCCTGAGAAACAACTTTCCATCTCCCAGGTGCTAAGCGCTGTCTGGAAACTTCTGATTTCGTCTCTTTTGCTTCTTTTACAGGCAAGAAACAGAGCCGTCACCTGTCTTAAAGACAATGATATGGTTATTCCTAATTTGTGTCCTAAGGCCCCCGCTCAGTGGCATTTGGCGGTCCAGCAGCCCCCTTTAAGACAATCCCTCATGACCTTGGAAAGCAGTTGCTTTTCCAGGAAAAGCAGCCTCGAAAACTTAAGCTGTTCTCTAATAGAATCTAATTTCCAGCCAAGAGATGATTTTCCTCTGCCTTCTGAGCCCTCTTCGCATCCCTTTCAAAATGCAGCTTCTTAGAGGATATCCCGGTTCCGCCCACACCAAAATCCCCCTCATTTTACACTTGTCACAGCGAACTGAGGTGAGAGCACAGCTGATAGTGGCACCTGCCTAGCTGGTGCCATCCCGACAGCTCAGCTCAGTTTCCCAGAGGAGCAGATGCCTCTCACGCCCCCTCGGGGACGATTCTCCAGTGTCTGGGACTTACTCCCAGCTCCTAGCTGAGCAGCTCCCGAGGACAAGAGGCTGAGAGAACCAAACTCAACTCTTCCTGAGTCCCCCACTGACAGGGCCCTACTGGTGTCTATCCCCCAGTCCCCACTGTCAGCTCTTGGGGAGCCAGGCTGCGGCCCAGGGCTAGAGATCAAGAGGCAAAGAAACCTGTACCTCTTCTTTAGGAGGCTCCATGCAGGGGGTGGGAATAAGAAGGGAGGCAACAGGCTGTCCTGCCAGGGACACAATCCCAGGATTGGAACATCTGTACAATGGGAAGATAGTATAGGCTTCAATTTCTTGAGGTTTGAAAGACTCAAATGAGAAAAATTATTGCGTCTTGACACAGTGGCAAGTCTTCAGCACAAGCTGGAATTTAGAGGAAGAAAGCAAGGGGGAAGAGAAGGAAGGAAGGGAAAGGAAGGGAAGGAAAGGGAAGGGAAGGGAAGGGAAGGGAAGGGAAGGGAAGGGAAAGAAAAGAAGATAAGGAAAGGAAAGGAAAGAAAAGAAAAAAGAAAAAAAGAGGAAAGAAAAGAAAGGGGGAAAGCAAGGAGGCTAGGGAAGACTGAGAGAAGTGGAGAAATTAAGACCAGGAGAGAGATAAAGGGAGGTAGGAGAGAGGCCAGGAAGGCCTGAGATATGAGAAAATATGAATGGATGAATCGTACTGAGAAGGGGAGAGAATGTATTTGTGAGAGGCTGGACCAGGATGGGAGGTCAGCAGAGCTCCAGGGCAGTGCCCCCTCGCCCCCTCCCCTGTGCCCAGCAAGTCTGCATTATGGACTGTAATGCATAGTCCAGTTTTGCCAGTGGCCACCGGCTCCTGGGATCAGAGTAGTGGTGGAAAGTGGGCATGTGTGCCCTGGGTAGGCAGGGGACCAGTCACGGAGCTTCTGGGGAGAAAGGCCAAGTCAGGAAGGATGCAACTTGCACATATTAGTAATCATTACCTTTTAACTGCACCATATTGTTGAATCTCTCCAGGAGCTTCAGGGTGTAAATACTTCATCCCTATTAGCCCCATTTACAGATGGGGAAACTGAGGCTCAGTGATGTTAAGTGATTTGCCCAAGGTCACACCGGAAGGAAGGGGCAGATAAAAAACTCCAGTGTGGGTCTCTCTGGCCCCAGAGTTAGAGGTCTGAATTGCTACGCTCCTTTAAGTTCTGGAGTCAGAGGGAACCCACTGCCCTCCTCGTTTTACAGATGGGGAAACTGAAGCAAAGAAAGGGGACAGGCCAGTGACCTGTCCATGGTCACAGAGCAAGATTGTCAGAGTCAGAGCAGGATCTCAGCCCTGCACTCGCCACTCCCAAATGCTTTTTCCTTCAGCACATCCTCCTGGGGTCCAAGGTGGGGGTCCGCATGGGAACGAAGCTCATCCACTTTGAGGGAAGCATGGGCTCTTTATCGAGGTGAGGACAGTTTAGACAGTTTACGGCTGTTGTAGAGAGGCTGAGGGGAAAGGAGCTGGTGGAGCAGGATGGGGGAAAGAGGATACTCAGGGGGCAATTGTCCTGGGTGGTCAAGAGACCAAAGCAAGGGCATCTGCACTGCTGTCCTTTGTCCCCAGTCTAGTTTCACCCTGGCTTGGAAAAGGCACCTCTGTGCAGGGCAGAGACTACACAACTGCCTTCGTAGCTGCAGATACATCCCCTGGAGGCACAGACAGGTTTCTGAGAACTGATCACTCCGATGTTTTATCTCTATGAATCAGATCCTGGTTTTTAAATACAAGAGGGGAGCCAGGTCTTTAAAGAACTCTTGATTTATGACCTCTCCTCTTTTTCATATTTAAATTTTCTTCTCTCGACTTTGCTTCAAACAGGCTACACCTTGCACGTCACATATTTGATAAGGGGTAAATATCCAAAATATATAAGGAATTTCATATAATTCAGTAGCTAAACAGCTTCCAAATAATTCAATTAACAATGGACAAAGGACCTAAATAAACATTTTTCTAAAGAAGATATTCAAATGGCTGACAGGTGCATGAAAAGATGCTCAGCATCACTAGTCATTAGGGAAATGCAAATAAAAACCACAATGAGATATCACTTGTTAGAATGGATATTATCAAAAATGCAAGAGATAGCAAACGCTGGCACGGATGGAGAGAAAGGGGAAGCTCGTGCACTGTTGGTGGGACTATGACTTGGTGCAGCCACTATAGAAGGCAGTACAGATGTTTCTCAAAAAATTAAAAGTAGAATTACTATAGGAGCCAGCAATTCTACTCTGGGTATATATCTGAAGGAAACAAAATTACTATGTTGAAGAGATACCTGCACTCTCATGTCCACTGCAGCATTGTTTACAATAACCAAGACATGGGAATAACCCAAGTGTCCAGGGGTGGAGGAATGGACAAAGAAAATGTGGTGTATATGTACAATGGAGCATCATTCAGCCATAAAAAGGGAAATCGTGCTTTTGTGACAACGTGGGTGGACTTTGAGGGTATTATGCTAAGTAAAATAAGTCAGACAGAGAAAGACAAGTCCTGTATGATCTCATATATGTAATTTAAAAAAAAATGGAACTTGTAGAAACAGAGAACAGATTGGTGGTTGCCGGAGCGGGGAGTGGTGGAGGGGACAGGTGGGACAGGACGAAGGTGGTTGAAAGGTGCAAACTTCCAGTTACAGGACGAATGAGATGGGGGATAGAACACCCAGTGTGATGATGATAGTGAACGACACTGGGTCGTACTTCAGAAAGCTGCTAAGAGTGCAAATGTAACTGCCGAGTAGAGTCCCAGTCCAGCAAGCGGCTCGGTAAGATCAGACATCTAATGGTCTAAAACACAAAAGACAGGAGAAAACAAAAAAAAAACCCAGCTTTCCTTTTCGGCTGAAAAATCCCTTTCCACGAAAGCGTCGGAGAAGGCTATGAGGGAGAGGGGCTGGGGCCTGCCTGCCGCCCCTCCACTGCTGCGGGAGGCCTGCTGAGGTCCAACCTCTATGTAACCGAGAAAGATTCTGGGAGCCAGAGCCACCGAGTGGGATAACGACCACACGGACACTTGCAGGGGAATTATAATTTCAGAAAGCGTCTTGCCCCTCCTTTCCCCCCAGATGGCCCACATCACTGTGATGCAGGTAAGAAAGACCTCATTGCCCAGGGGACCCAGTTGACTCCCCCCTCAAAGTCACACAGTCAGTGGTGGCAGGACTGGGCTAAAATCTCAACAGGATGGGGAGGAATCTTGCTGAAGGACCACTCGGGAGGGATGCAGCTGTGGCTCTGTCAGAGGGCCGGCTCGTCCCCAGCCCTATGAGAGGTTTGCGTGGGGCCTCTGGGGCTCTCCTAAACTGAGCATCGGAGGCACTTGTGAAGGGGAGGAAGGCAGGCCCCCTTCTCTCAGCTCTTCGTGAACCTTTCTGAGGTGGGGGTGGCCCCTGGTGCCTCCAGGCCACCCCCCTTCTGTCAGTGGCCTCCCTGAAAGGTTAATTACCAAATCATCTCATCAAGGGAGACGGCACTTTTGTGCCTTAAAGACCAAACTGAGCTTCAGCAACATAGTTATTTATGGTCTCTAATGAGCGTTTTCTGGGTGTGATTAACCTTTATGCCAAAGTCACACTGGGGTTTGGGATGGCAGCTTCAATTCCAGCCATGCTCTGAGCTGGCTTGCGGGGGTGGGGGGACATGGGCAGTAGCTGGAGCAGGCAGCCGGCAGACTCCCCGCACCCTTCCCTCTCCTCCGTCCTCCCCTTCTTCCCATGACCTGCCCTCATGTGCTTCCCCCAGAGCAGTGCCCCTTCGTGTCAGGCACCACCCGGCCTTTGGACCGTCATTTTTATGTCGTGTTGTCACTGAGCTGCAGCACACCCTTGGCCTTCTCAGGTTTAACAGTCAAGGTCTGGCTCTTTGGCGAGTGGCGAGATTTGTAGCTGAGGCTCGGGCTCACTTTGGAGCTGGGTGCTGTCTGGCTGGCGTACAGAAGGGAGACATCAACCAGTGAGAGAGCCTAGCGTTCCGCCAGGGTCGGGTCCTCGATGCCATTTTGGTTTTCTCTACCAGCTGTCGGAGAATGATACTCCTCACAAAGTCCTGGAAACTCGGTTTGTCAAAAACGGTTCTGAAAAGAGAGCCAGTGGCTAGGGCTGAGGGTGGAGGGGAAGAGCAGACTGGAGCGAGAAAGTGGCAGTTCCTAGTAGGCCTTTAAGTTTGCTTTGAGAGAGGAGGACATGTCTGGTTTCATGAGGCCCAGGCCTCTGAGGTGACCCCATATTTTGGGGGTGGGGGCTAGACCTCCCTGGGAAGTGAAGGACCCTGTGTACCCTCCCCAGGGAAATAGTTGTCATCATCCACAACTTCTGCATTTAATTGCAAGGTTTCCTGTCCCCTCACTGTGTGTTTGTGGACCCCAGATTATGAACTCCCAGCTTTAGAAGGAAACAAACAACATCCTTGAAACTTTGGGGCCTGTCCTTACAGCACAGAAATTTTCTGTTGACCAAGATGAAAAACTGGTGAATGTTGAAGAGGAGATCAACATAGGGTGGGAGGAAATATTCAGGAAAACCCCGGACTTTTTAGAGAACCGTGATTCAGGAACGAGCCGAGAGCCTTTACAAACCCTTCTGCAGAGCAAGACGTGGCACAAGACGGATTTTGTACAGAGCTGACCTTTCCTGAGGAGAAAGGTTGGTTCGGGAATATTAAGGAGTCTTTTTCTTTGCATAATGCAAAGCCAGACCTCTCTTGGTAGAAAATGACTCTGTGAACCATCACATCCAAGAAGGAGACGTAAGGGTCAGGGTAAGAGGCAGTGAGCCAGGAACAGGCCAGCCCTTCGTCCCGTGGCATCCGGGAATCTGGATTTGCTCTGCTCTTCTGTGAACCCCGGCACATTAAGCTGCGAGGCTAAGACATCCCGGCTGGCGTGTTTGCCATCTAATCAGAGCCCCGAGGTGTAAGGACTTCATACTGAGGCTATTGCATGCATCTGGGAATAGTCCAGGGTGTCTGTTTGCGAGTGTCACGAGCACCAGGATCTAGTGATGTACAGAGGGGACATGGCACATGGACGGGGTGACTGAGCTGTTTTGCTTTGGAGGGTTGGGGAGTTTGCTGCCAAGGCGAGGGGCCATGGAACTGGTTTCGAGGACTGCAGAGTTCAGCAGGTGAGGGTCAGCCAAGATGAGGAGGGACAAAGAACTTCGAGGGCACAGGTGCGCAGACACCAGCAGGGACGGGTGTGCTGGGCACGGGATGAGTAATACAACAGGAGCAGAACGAGCTATGCCTTCAAGAGGAATCTGAGGCTCAAAGCACAGCTTCAAGATCAGAAAGATGTTGGTGGGTGTCAGGCAACGGGGCTGACATTTTGGAACAGGGTGTTTCCAGTTTCTGTAATTTGCCGGTGGCTGAGCTGGCTCTTGAAGCCCCACTCCAGTTCCGTGTGTGCACGTCCAAGTGCACTGGGAGACGGCAGAGGCAGGGCGGGGTGACAAATTAGGGGCAGGGATTCTTAGTCCCCTTCTAGAAGGAATCTCTGGCTGTTCAAACTGAGCAGCTCCTCTCTGGGGACAGTGCAGAGCTGGGTCCCTGCCAACCATGCCGCGCTGAGCAGTGCAGGTTTGTCCTCAAGGACACTGATCTCGGCCTAACTAGCAAGTGGCACGGGCTGGCCTGATGGCTTCTACCTCTCTCCACGTCTGCATTTCCGTTTGGAAAATGAGAAATGAGGGTAAAGGTATTTCACCATTTCTTTGGGGACTTTGAAGTTTAATCACTGATTCATAAAGTGTTAGAAGTTCCTCAGGGCCAGAGCGTTGAATGGGTTTGTTCTAATTACTCCCGAGTCCCAGGAAGGAGTTAGCTGACTCCAGCCCCATCTGCCGAGTGTTCTGAGTGCTGGACGCAGGATGGGAGAGCAGGGCTGAGGGCGTGCTTGGGAGCTTGGCCCAGTGAGAGCAGAGAGGCCCCTGCGATGTGACAGAGGGAGTGTGCCAGTGAGTGAATAGAGTAAACGAGCCCACTAAGGACTCGGGCAGAGTCACCGAGGGGACAGTGTGTGTGAATCATCAGCGTTAAGGGGGGTTTCCTGAAGGAAGTGGGGGTGGGGCAGGCTCTGACCAAGATGGGGGAGCACTTGATTCCACCTTGGAATAGAGGATGCTTGAGAGGGGAGCAGAACCTGCTGTTGCCATCTGACAGGAGTGGGAAAAGGTGAGCACCAGGGAAGACAGGTGGCACTGGTTGGGGGGTAAGGAGGGCCCGGGTGGGAGAGGACACTGGGAACAGGTGAGCATGGAAAGCTCGCCTCTGGAGGAGGGCAGGTCAGTTTGCTTCTAAGGACTGAAGGAAGGTTCTGAGGTCCGGAAGGGGTGAGTGTGGAGGGCTGGGGTGGGGAGTGGAGTCCAACTTAGGAAGAAGGTGCCTGCGCAGGGCACAGCCAGGACTGGGCATTCTCCTCAAGGGCAAAATTTAAGGACGTGCCCCAAATCTTTGCAATCAAGGTGAGTCACATTTTAACGTTATTACTGGGTTTTCCCTTTACCCCAAGCTCTGATATGGCCCAGCACTTTTACTGATCTTGTCTTGTTTTAAAAAGTTTTTTATATTTTGCTCACATGGATTTTTTTGCATTAATTTAGTGTTTGCAAAAAAGAAAACATTGCATTAAAATATGTGTCTTGACGACTAAGTTTTTGGGCGCCCTCCTTAAATTTTGCACCTGGGGTGCGTCCCTCACTCTCCGCACCCTATTCCTGGCCCCGCGAGGGAGGGTGACACGTGATGGCTGTGTGCTGCTGGACACCACCCTGGCTTTGGTCTACACTAGCGTCTTGCTCGGTGGGACTCGGGCAAGCCCCTACCTCTTGCCCAATCTCACTTTCCCCCTGGGAAATGGCGACGGCAGCTTCCAGATCGATGCGTCTGTGCCTGAAGTTCTGCAGCGAAATGGGCAGATTATGTGGAAATGAGATGCAGCTGAGACAGCCCGGCCGGGGGACCCAGGAGAGGGTGGCAAGGAGGGCACCCCGAGAAGAAAGAGCGGAGGAGCGGGGGTGGCGATGTGGAGGGCATTGTGAATGCCTGGGAGGGGGGCTGTCATACCTGTGTTTACCGGAGAGGAAACTGAGGCATAGAGAGGTCAAGTAACCCACCCACGGCAACTCAGTGACACTGGGCCTGGGCACCAGGTCTCTTTTGAGTGTAAATCCATGAAGAGGGTGCTGACCTCAAGGGAGGGGACACAATGATTGTGTGGGGGTGTTAGCCGGAAAAGGGGCAGCCAGCCCTCCAGGTGTGGGTCCCACGCCAGTCCCCTCCCGAGTGGACTGAAATTCTGGAAACAGAGTGCCATAGAGCCCCTGGGGAAGGGAGGAGGTAAGGGCTCTCCCCAGTAAGGGGCAGCCATCCCTCCAGACACACATCCCTTCAGCTCTCTGGGCCCCAGTGTCCCTATCTGCAAAAAAGGGACAGCCACACCGGCCCCGGGGAGAGTTAAGTGCCACGGCAGATGTAAAACGGCTTGATAAATGGCGAGGCACAGTTTGTGCAAACGGGTAATGAGCTGGGCTGGGCCGAGGGCCCAGGAAGCAGCTGACTGATTGAGAGGCCAGGGGAGCCTGCGGCTGCTGGAGGTGGGGTGGAGAAGGAGAGGGGAGAGGATCTGTGGGCCCGTGGTGCTCAGGGTGTTGGGACGCAGCTGGGCCATGCTTGGGATCCCATGGGGTTGAGGGGGCTTAGGCAGACTGTCTGTTTGGGGGCTTACCTTCTCGCTGGAGACTCCCAGCCCTTAGGGTGAAAATTCACCTCTGTCCTGGGAACCTGGGCCCCTGCTCTTACCAGCCTCCCTCCCAGCCACTCTAAGAACAGGGCAGTTCCAGACCTTCCAGGCAGACAGGATGTGGGGACAGGAGGGCAAGGAGGCTGGGGGTTGGGGGTGGGTGTCTGGGAAGCATGTATGGTGGGGAAGAGAGCAGAGGCAGGAGGCTGCAGGCCAGCCTGCTCGTGGCACAGTCTAACCGTGTCCTTTGCTGCCCTGTGTCCACAGGCCCTTGTCCTCCTGGGGCTCAGCCCCATCTCTGCCTCCCTCCAGGACCAGCGCTGCGAGAGCCTGTCCCTGGCCAGCAACATCTCCGGTGAGTACCTCCACCCCGCCTCTGCGAGAGTCCAGGCCACCTCAGCCCTGCCGGGGTCTCCCGGGTCCTGCACACAGAGCCATGTCCTAAGGCAGGAGCAGCACAGAGGCTTCCTCTCTACAGTCCAAGCAATTCCTCATCTCTCCACGGAGGGAGTGGTGTGCCGAGGAGGATCCTGAAATTGTGGTGGGAAAGAGAGCTGTAATTAGGCGACAGCATCTGCGTGGGCATACGAGGGGCACGTGGCAGGTGGGCTGAATAGTTATCTTCCCTGCTTTGGGGTGGACAACAGGGGAAGTCTCCCCAGCCCTTGCTGCTCTGAGAATCAACAGAGCGGGGGCGGAGCTGGGGCTCAGGCTCCTGTGAGAAGGAAGGCTGCTGATTCATGCTGTTAAAAATGCCCGCAGCACAATGCCAGAGGGGGCTAACTGTGTGCCAGGTGCTGCGGGAGCGAGCTGAGCTATATCAACCCACTTTTCACAGTGACCTTCTGAGGTAGGGGCTTTAACCTTCATTTTACTCTTAGGGAAACAGAGGCACAGAGAAAGACTAGTAAGTGCCGGAGCCAAGATTTGAGCCCAGGCAGCCTGGCCTCCAACACACTCTTCAACGCCAGGCCCGACACCACCTCACTGGAAACACTGCACAGCGGCAGATGTGACTGACGCTTGTATCACTTCATTTATTTACCAAGAGCTTTTGAATAATTGTTTTATTTCATGCGCATAGGAATTTAAGACCCATACGTGCAGATGAGGAAACTGAGGCACAAGCCAGTTACAGGGGAGAGTTCGGCCTTTGGCTCCCAACACGCCTTTTGTAACTTGGGGTGGGGTCCCTGAGCCCTCACCCTCGCCCTTTAGCCAGGGTCCTGGGGATGCTGCTGCCAGCCAGGTGGGAGGGCCCCTTTACCTGAGAGTCTTAGGAAGGCCTCATTGTTCCTTGGCGATTCATTTTCCTCTTCAGTTCTCTCCCAAATTCAATCCAACTCATTAATTGAGCACGTACTGAGCACGGGGTCCCATGCAAGGCACTGGGGAGCAGGGAGGGGCCCTCACAGTCTGGTCCAGGGGTCAAGGCCACAGATAGATGTACTATGAGGCAGAGTGCAGGCACATACCAGTGGAGAAGTGGACCCCGTGTGCTAGCAGGGAGGCCAGGCATCGATTTTTGAAGCTGGGCCTGCAGGGAGAGGAGGCTTCCATGACTCAGAGAAGCTGTCATGGCCTCCCGCCTTTATTAGGGAGGGCCTGGGGTGGGGTGGGGGTTGGACACTGGACTTGGAGAAGGCTGACTGGGTTCCCATGCGCATGGTGATGCTCATTCTTGTCCTGGCTGAGGGCAGGGGCGTGGGTAGCCACAGGGATAAGCATACCCTTGACCGCCTTGAGCCTCACTTTGCTCAGTTGTAAAGTTGTGGGTGGGGGCATGACCCCTGCCTCAAAGATCCTTTATGATTAAATGCACTGTTTTATGGTAATATTATACAAACTGTAGTGTGCTGCACCAGCGCCACTTCTGAGCATTATTTATTATTGTTGGTAACATCTCAGGCTTTTAAAAGTGCCTACCATGTAGCTGAGATGAGGGGAAGTCACTTGCCACGAATTGCTCACTACAGTGGAGGTGACAGATCAGGGGTGGCATCAATCCAGTAAGCCTTCCTGGAGGAGGAGGTTCCAAAGTGAGTTACAGAGAGACTCTGAGCATGCACTGGCAGAGAAGACCCAATGCTCTGAGCCAAAGCTAGGATTGACAGGCCCAGCAGGTGAGCTTGGTGGAAAGACAGGGGAGGGGTGAGGAGGGAGGAGCAGGAAGTCTGGGGAGGTATGAGGAGCCTGGAGCCTCTGGCTTCAAAGTTGGCTAAGCTGGGCCCTGAAGAACTGGGACATTCTTGAGCAAGAGTCTGGAATGCTAGCAGAGAGAGACTGGGAGGGCAGAGAACTAACTGCACAGAGGCTGGGCCGGAGGTGAAAGGCCCTGCCGGAAGCCCCCCATGCACTGGAGCCCGGTCAGTCTCTATGAACTTGCTCCTGCTCAGGAGGAGTGACATCCCTGAGTCCCTGCAGGTGTCGCCTGTCCTTGGAGGCAATAGGCTGTGATGAACATTGTTCATTCCTGAATGATTTGTACTCTGTGCCCCTGTCCCCAGCCTGGCCCAGCCTGCCTGGTTTCCTGGCATACAATCCATCTCCCTCCACAGTGGCTTCTGATAACATGCTATTTGTCTTCTGATGCCGAGACCTACCCAGACCAATGGGCACTAGTAGAGACAGATGGCGAGGGTGGGGTGGAGGGACCGGGACAGATGGATGGGCGTCTAGCAGAGGCCGCCGGCACTGCGCCAGGGCCTTTGCGGGGCTGCTCACATGTCAGGAACAGGGAGAAGGTGGGTCCCCAGAGCCATCATGCAGCAGATCGCAGACTTGGCAACTCAAAAAATTATGTTACGAATATAATAATGCCAGAAAGTGATAGTATTATCGATGAATGACATCAGAGACCAATGGAAATTATTGTTGACAAGAACCCAGGGTCAGCCATTCCTATCTAGCCCTTGTTTGAAAGGTAGGGAATCATGATAGTGATAGCTAATGCGTAGTTAGTGCCACGTGCAGACATCATTCTAGGTGCTTTACTCTCATTCAGTCATCACAACCATATGTATCCCCGTTTTACAGAAGAGGAACCTAAGGCTCAAAGAGGTTAAATAACTTGCCCAAGCGCATATGGTTACTAAGCATCGACTCCAGGATTTGGAGCAAGCGGGCCTGATTCCAGACGTTTCACCGCCGCGTTATGTGGCTGCCCAGAGAGCCAAGGTGCTTGGGGCCCAGCATAGTCAGTCACCCTGGGGTACAGAGTCGCCCCTGCAGTTTCCCATACTGGGTTTATACACGGCCCCTAATTTTCCTCCAGACCTACTATGTGCCTGGCACTATGCTAGGTGTTGGGAATGCAAAAATGAAGAGCCCACAGACCCACAGGACAGGAGGCCCAGCCACTTGTTCTGACAAATCACACCCCCTGCATAGGTGCCTTTCTTTTCTGCCCAGCCCTGGAGGAGGCAGCTCCACCACACAGTGGCCAAGCAAAGAGCAGGACTGTCTGCCTGCCCTCTGCCACCCTCTCCATGCCAGGTGACGCAGGCAGAGCCCCTGCCCATTCATCCCAGCAGCACCTTCCTCTGAATGGGCAGGTGCGTGTATTTCAGAAGCTGCCCTTGGGCCACCTGGCTGCTCTCCCTCTGGGCAGCCTTGGCTGAGTTCCTTTCCCGGGCTTAACACCAAACAGGGGGATGGGCTTCCCAGCCTTGGGGCTGCTGCCAACTGCCCACCTACTCTGGTTTATTTAGAAATCCCTGATGAGAGACCCAACATACCTGGGACAGGAGCCAGGTTCCCGTTTCCCTGTGAAGTTATCTACCACAGAAGGATCCGCGGGGCACATTCGGATCCTGAGCCTGATGGGGATGGAACTGTATAACCTATTTGAGGAAGAAACCAGGGCCCAATCCTGCGTAGCATTCAATAGGCCACTTCAAAGGGTTCTTATCTGTTCATTAAAGCAGGCCCCCCATGATCCTGACTCAGCAAGGGCTTTCTAAGAGGCAGGTGGGAGCCCTTCATGCTATTTCTCCTCTTCTCTCCATTCTCAGGTGTTTGGGGGGCAATCGGAGTGTGGGTCCCCAAGCATCTGCTCTGTGCACGTGTGGGGAAGGAGGAAGACACAGGACCAGTTTGAGCTGTTACTTTAGTCTACTTGATTCCACCCCCCTCCCCTCAAAGAAAAAGACCCTAAAGGGATCTAGCTGCCCCAAGAGTGAGGGGGTGAGCCACCAAGTGACAGAAATGTCAGTACCTCAGATACACCAACCACACAGCTGCCTCGGGGCCTTTGAACTTGCCGTTCCCTCTGCCTGGAGCACTTTCCCCCTGGGTATGCACATGGCTCCCTCCCTCACTTCCTTTAGGTCTCTGCTTAAATGTGAGTGCGATAGAGGCTGACAATTAAAACGGCACTCCTCCTGTCGGTCTATCTCCTTACTGTGCTTGTTTTTATTTTCCTTCCATTTCTCACTAGTTAACATGTCTGTCTGTCTGTCTTTTTGTTTACTACCCCCCCACACACACACGCACACCTCACTGAAGGCAGGGCATTGATTTTACTTTCTACTGTATCCCAAGGCCTAGAAAATTTCTTAGGTGTTCAGTGAAAACTTGTTGAGTAAAGAGAAGTCATTCGTCTTCCTCCCAGTCTATAACTTAATTGACCAGGAGGGACGCTGTGGGACAGGGAGCTGTGGGGAGGCGCTAGCTCTTCCTGGCTCAGGGCTGGTAAATGGGCTTTGCTGTTTGCAAAGCTGGCTTACTCCGGTCCAAACTGCTACCCACCCCGGATCTATGGCATACGGGTGGGAAAATAACCGCCAGGAATGCAGGAGACGCTGGGTATTTGTGAAAGTGGGAACTGGAGGGGACACTGGCCCAAGAATCAGAGTCCAACAGCCCTGACCTTGAGGTCCTGATAGCCCTCAAGTTGAGTGATGCAGACACTTCCCTTCCCAGGTAGGAGATCCAGTCCCTCCCAGCGCCCGGAACATCTGAAATTGTGATTTTTTGCGTACCTCTTCCTCTTCCTCCTGGCTTTCTGTCTGCTTCTCCCTGTTTTAGTTTTAGCCTTTTGTCTTTTTTATGTCTTCCCTCTCCCTATCTCTCCTTGCCCACTTGTCCCCCATCTCTTCCTTGTCCTCAAAGAGTGGTTGAGTGGATTGAATGAATGGCATGAATTTCATAATGTAAAGGGCCCTTCACACAGACTGGTATAGAGTACCAGGCTGTTCAAAATGTTAGTTACCCCTACCCCCCAAGTCCCGTAACACCCTTCGGGAGGCCCAGTCTGCAGGATCCCCAGGGGCCCGATGTCTGTCACGCGGCAGGCTCCAATCCCATACCTAGGCAGGGAACTGCTGCAGAGGTGGGGCGCATGGTGGGAAGCACTGAGCCTGCAATGCAGCAGGGCAGGGAAGTCCAATGGGCAGCGCCCACTTGCCCAGAAAATCTCCGGCCTCCTCCACCCCACCCTGACCTGCTGCCTCTCTTCCCTAGACCTCTGGGTCCCCGCTCCTCTTTCCCCATTCTTCCTTTACTTTTCCCTCCCTGCCTCTCCCTGCTCAGCCAGCTCCCTAAAACCACGCATCCAAACCCCTTATTGAACCTTCTAGTTGGTATTTTCAAGTCTGAGTCCAGCCTGATTGGCCCTCATACCTCTGACCACAGCCTGTCTGACTCTCCCCCTTCCTCGGACCCTGCCCACTCAGCTCCAGCCCCCACGTGGTTGCCCTGGCCTGTTATTCTGAAGGGAGGGAGAATTCCGTCTCTTGCCCCTTTTCATTCGGTTTCTTGTATTCGGTTCTTGCAGCCCCTCTCTCCCTTTCTTCCCATTTCTCACACAGCCTTTCATTCCCTCCAGGATTTTCTGAGCTTTTCATGCAAAGGTCATGTCTGCGGCAGCATCTGTCTCACCCCCTCCACGCAGCTGCAGGGGTGAGGTGGGGAGGGAGGTGATGGGAGGGAGGGAGAGAGGCGTGATGACGTGGAGAAACCCAAGGTGCAGGGTTGGGTGCAACGAAATGCTACAAGGGCCAGTGGCCCAGGCTGGGACGAGCCCTGGGCAGGGATCAAAAGACTATCATTCAAAGCTCACTTCTGCCTCTGAATGTCTATGTTTTTGGTTAAGCAGTTTAACTGCTCGGGCCTCAGTTTCCTTATGTGTAAAACAGGAAGAGGTAGCACCCACGCTGGCTGGTGGTGCGAGAACTATAGTAGATGCTTATGGAATCCTAATGCGAACCACAGTCTAGGGGCAAAGAGCAGCCACCCTGGCCACACCAACCCCCAAAACCAGACCAGCTACGGGCTGCGGTAGAGCTCTAGGCATGGGCATTGCCTGGTGCCTGGTCCTCGAGGCCAGGAGAGCCATCTGCTCAATGGCAGGCCCCTGCCTTGGCTCTGGCCTAGTCCTGGCTGTGGCTGGTGCCCAGTCCTGCCCTGCCCTCTGTTCCTTGTGGAAGGGGCTCTGAGGAACTGTCCAAGGCTGGAAAGAAAGGGAGAAGGAAGGGAGGGAGAGCAGATGCTACACGGACTAAGAGGGTGTGTTAGGCAAGTTCTAGATGCTGCCGCACATGACATCACATTTAATCTTCCCAGAGCCTAGCTCAGAGGGCTCTGTGAATGAGTGAATCAATGAACAGCCTACGGAAGAAGGTACAATAGTGTCATTAAGTCAGACAGTATATGTAAAGCACCTGCCATGTGCCTGGCATGCGGTCAGCCCTCAGTACAAGCTGCTCCCTTCCCCACTTCCTCTTTGACTGACCGCTCCCCCTTTTTTGACATGAAATGCGGTGTAACAGAAAGAGCACTTGATTTAAAGTCAAAACACTTTACTCATAACCTTGAGCAAGTCACTTAACTTCCCTGGGTCAGTTTTCTCACCTTTCAAAATGGAATAATGACATTGTAGGGTCGGTGCAGATCACTCAAAATACATGAAAAGAGCCTTTGAAAACACAAAACAGTTCTATATTACCCCTCCCTCCCCATGGCCACACACCTCCAGCTTCTCCCATCCTTCAGGCTCAGCACTATCAACATGACCCATGACAGCTTAAAATCTCCACCTGCTTTCCTCACGCCTCTATCCCAAACATCCCTGTGATGCCATTCACAGATGCCCTACCGCGGCACAGCACTAGGGCTTGGCCCACCCCAGCCGCCTGGCCTGCCGTCTGCTTGTACCTATTAGGCTCCAGCCTAGATGTTTTTCTCTTTCGATTAAACTACTTGGCCTCAAGGCCTCTCCCCCTTGAGCTCTGATCTGCACGAACACCCTATAAATAGCTTTGATTAGAAAGAAAAAACAGCATTTAGTACAAGTGCTGCTCAGCACTACCCCATATCCAGCAGGGAAAGGACATCAACCTAACCCGGTGCTGTCTTCTGCGAGACCCGAGACAGACTAAGTTGAGGAGGAGATGGCAGGCAGGCCTCAGCCAGGGCTTGGCAGCTGCTGATGCCCAGCACTGAAGAGGCTGCCCCCGCATTGGTTCACAGCTCCCCCTGGCTTGTCTGGGCATTCTTTTGCCAGCCCCAGGTTATTAACCTGCTCCCGTCCTGCTGGGCACACTAGGTCATGACAGGACCCGTGTGCCAGTCTTATGCAGGAGAAAGGCATCAAAAGGCAGAGAAAGAAGGAGCAGCTTCAGGAGGGTTGCCACAACTGTCCGCAGCCCAGTCCTCACTCTTTGTAGAGCAAAAGCCCCCCAACCCTCCAAAGGAAGAGGAATTACTGTGGCATTAACTCTGTCCTAACACACACACACATACACACACACACACACTCTTCCAAAAGCTTTTTAATTAAGGGAAGATGTTTGAAAGGGGACTTTGACATCCTCTTTCTAATCCAGCTGTTTATATCTTCTTCTGAGTCACAGGCCCCTTTGAGAATCTAATAAAAGCCATGGTCCCCTTCCCAAGTAAAATGCATGTACAGATCAATTTTTTTTTTTCATTTAATTTTAGAGTCTCTATGAACCCTTAAAATTTTCAGTGATCCGAGATTAAGAATTTCCGATCAGATTCAACCATTTTATTTTATTATAAAGACACTAAGGCCCAGAGAAGGCAAGTGACTTGCCTATGGTCACACAGCAAATTAGAAGCACAGCTGCTTCAGAAGCCAAGGTCCTAGACTTCCGATTCAGTGCCCTTTCTACCCGCCCCCCCCATTGGTGTCTCCCTCCCTTTTCTCCCTGTGGCCCCCTTCTTGGCCAGTCCTCTCCTGGGGCACAACATAGACCAGAGCACAATGCACGTGGTAGTCAGGCCAGCAGCAAGGTAGGCCAGCTTCACTGAGCTGGTTCCTCTGTACAGGGCCAGAGCAGATACGGCTTGGTTCCAGAGATGTGTGAGGGGGCCTGGGTCAGGGCTTGGCTGGGTCTGTTCCAAGTTATGAAGTCTAAGATCTCCAGTCTGCACCAAGTGAGGTGCCAAGAGAAGGGTCCATAGGCTACAGAGCAGGGACCTGAAGCAGGTCCAGCCTTCCTCTGAATGCCAGGCAGGACCTCAGCTTTTAACACCACCTCCTGCTCACCCTATTCCTGTGCTCTGGACCCCCTCTCGCTCCCTCGTGCCATAGCGTCAAATTCAGATTCCTTCCCCTGGTGTCTCCTCGGCATAGGACGAGCTCATCTTCGCACTGAGGTCATTTCTCCTCTTATGTCCACAATCGGTGCGTGAGAGTTGGACAGTGGGGAGGTGGGGAGGTCATGGAAATGGGGATCTTGCTCTGCCTCACTGGCTGTCTCTGCCCCCAGGACTGCAATGCAATGCCTCCGTGGACCTCATTGGTACCTGCTGGCCCCAGAGCCCTGCAGGGCAGCTGGTGGTTCGACCCTGCCCTGCCTATTTCTACGGTGTCCGCTACAACACCACAAGTAAGCGAGCGTGTGGAGGGCAGACCATCTTCTGGGAGGTGGCACAGGATGGGGAGAGCTTGGGACTTGCTGGAGGTAGAGGAAATAATAATAACAATGACAATACCGATACCTTTTGTGGGTACAGCCACCATTTACCAAAGGCCAACCCTGCTCTGTAGGACACTCTGCTCATCGGGCTGATTCTCACAATACCCCTGGAAGGTGCTATATACAACTCGATGATGCGAAGGATGTAAGTAAGGCCTCTGAGGCTCAGAGGTTAGGGAACTTGCTTGCCCAAGGTCACCAGCTGGTAGGAGGTGAAGCTAGACTTGCATCTAGGTCTGTCTGACACCTTCTTCTGCAGTAAACAGACTGGGTTAGTCGGCTTCAGCCTCCAAATACTCCACGAGGTAGGGCAGGACTCGTCAGAATAGCCCCGACTTTGGGATGAGAACCCTGAGTTCAGAGATCTTAGGAAGCCTGCCCAGGGCCCTCCAGCCAGGAGGTGGGGGACTCAGTTCTGGATCCACGGCCAGGGGGCTTGGCTTTACATTCAGACCCACAGGTGAGGAGGGGGTGGGGAAGGACAGACCGAGGTCTGTTCAGATACTTGATCCTCATATAAACACCTCACTCACCTGAGGCCCTGAGCCTCTACCTCCAGGCTTTGCAGCTCCTTGCTATGCCACCTGTCAGCCTCAGAATTAATTTGTTCTCCCCTGTCAATGATTCACAGCCTCTGCTTATTGAGAGAGCCGTAGCTGCAGGCCGGGGCCATGACCTGTGCAGGGGAGCGTGGGGGCCCCAGGTGGGCCCTCAGTGTCTGGTGGGCCTGAGCTCAGAGCCCCAAAAGGGTACAGAGGGTGACCACAGAACCATATGTTTTACTCCAAGACATGCTGTGTGACCTCTAGCACAGGTTTCTCCTCTTATATCCCCCTGGGCCCTGTCTGAGGAGGGAGAAGCCTGGGTGGTATGGCTTCTAAGACTTTGTCCACATCAAAACTCCCAAGTTTCTTCTCCTGCCCCTCTCTCCTTTACCAGCTGGACTATGGGGGTCAGGGTTGGAGGCTGCAGCCAAGATTGGGAGGGTCCTGGGTGGCTTTTGGGACTGGGTTCGAACAGCCAAACCATGCAGCTTCACGTATCTGCAACCACAGCCCGGAGCCCACAGAAGAAGAAAGATAGGAGGGGCGTGGGGAGGCTATTCCAGCAAGAGAAAGGGCAGAAGGACCTAAGAGGAGAGCTTGGGGTGCATAGCTGCCCAGCCTCCAACTCAGGGCACACTTTACGATTAGGAAATGGAGGCAGGGGGCTGATAATGGCCCAAGGTCACAGAGCTTGGAGGCGGAGCCAAACTGGGAATCAGAGCCCTCCTGCTGCAGGAGGGACACAGCCCTAGGGCTGGGGCATGACTGGGGGTTTCCACGAGGCAGCCCCTCTTCCCCTGAGGCACCAGATCCCTCAATTCCACCTCCAAAGTGATTCACATGTCTAACCCTACCGGCCCCCCACCCCAATGCCACTGTCCCTGTCCAAGATCCCTAACCCTCGTTTCTCATCTGACCCTGTCACACTCTTGCTTGGAGTCACCCTTCACAGCTCCCCGTTGCCTCCATGGTCAAGTCCACACTCCAGAGTGGGGCCAGCCAGGCTCTCTGTGGCTACAGCCCCACTCCACCTTTCCAGCCAGCCCTGGCCACCCACGATGAGCTCCCTCTACTCTCATCCCCGAGAGTGACTGACATTTCCCAAAATAAATGTTTTCAGACCTCAGTGTCTGGGCGTGTGCTACTCTGTGTGCCATCCCTGCCTTAAGTGGAAGCCAGGCCCCGCTCCGTACCTGGCTGAGGAACCCTTGGCCCTCTCTGGGCCTCGGCTGCTCCGCCTGTGGGGTTGGTGGGAGGTATCCAGGGGGTGCTGTCTTGGCTCCCTCACTCTTTCCCCTGTAATCCCAGGAGAGGAGCTGGGGGTGATGATCCCTAGATGTGGGGGGCAGGGATGACAGAACCCCCTTCCAGGTTTCCAGTGCCAGAGCGGTGAGGAACACGCCCATGCAATCAGTAGCAAGTGAGAACCCAGAGTTGCACCTAATCATTAAGCACTAATTAATTCATTTCCTGATGAGGTGCTGCCAGGACTTCCTCTTAATGCCCTCCCTCGGGTTGCATCTGATCTTCAAAGGAATGGGAAACATTTCCAAAAATATCCATTTTCCCGTGATTCTCCAGGATTGCTCAGCTCAGCAGTCAAAGACAACGAGGTCGTGTCCTCCCTGGCAATGACTCTTCAGGCCCCGCCCCCATCTTCTTCCCTCCCCACCAAAACCAGGCACCTCTGGATGACCTGTCCCAGGGACTCCAGGATCCTGCCGCACATGTGGGGTGTGAAAGTGGGGCTTGCGCCAGGGGGGTGCCTCCTGTTATCTCCACCAGTACTCCCTTCACTAGGGACAAGTGACACTTTCTGAATCTTATGTAAGGTTGTATAAACTCAGCTCCAAGACAATAATAAGAAAAATAAGCTTACGCCACACGCCAGGTAGAGCTCGAAGCACTCTGCTCACGTTAACTAAAAATGATCCCTCAACCATTAGGCGGGAGTTGTTAAGGTCATTCCCATCTTGCAAATAGGAAGCTGACAGGTTGTGGGACTTGCCCCAGGTCACGAGGGTAGTGAGGGGTGGTCCCAGGACTGAACCCAGGCTGCCTGGGTTGTAAGTCGTGCTCTTAACACTGCTTTTGTCTGCTCTCAGAGGCAAGATCCCCTCCCCACACCACCGCCACCCTCACCTCCCATCCTTGTGCCTCTTCTACCCAGATCGCTGCCCCCCAATCTCTTTCTTTGCAGACATTCTGGAGCAGCCTCTGATCCCAGACACTTCCAGTCCACAGTGGAGACACTGGATCCCCTTGTGTCTTACCTCCCCACAGAACTCCCCGAAAATTCTGTCACTAAGTCCTCAACCCTCTTGGAGCTTATCCCTCACTTAGCAATTAAGAGAGAATCAGCAGCATCTTTACCAACTCTGCCCAAGGGCTCATCTCCGCCGAGACCAGGTCCACTGGCAGGGAAGCTGAGCAGAGCTTTAACAATCCATTTAGCCTCGTTTCTCCAGTGGCATGCTGCACCGCGAGCAGGCTCTCAGCAGAGGGTCCGGGGAGCTGGGTATGAGAGCAGCCTCAGCCTTGACGCCCTGGAGGCCAGGCTGTGGTTTCCTGCCTCGGGGACATGGTGGGATCTCCCCCCAGCGCCCACCCCATCATCTCCCTCTTGTCCTGATGTTGCCGTGGAGAGGCGGCTCCCAGCCTGGATGGCCTTTTGGGGGTCAGCCCTTCCTCGTACGCGTGAGGAGAGCAGCTCAAGAGACTGGCTGGCCCAAGTCACTCAGACAGCAAAGCAGCAATCAGCCAGCCCTGGGGCCCTGCCTGTCTCCCATGCAGTGCCAGACTTGGGGACGAGGACTCAGGCAGCTCCCCGGCCCTCCTCCTATCTGCTGTGACGTGAGGGTCAGCAGGAGCCTTGGAGAGGCTACAGCAGGAAAGAGGCTCCAGTGGACATGGCTAAGGACTCAGTTCGTTTCTAGCCTGCGCTGCCTGGAGTCAGGGCCAGAATTAACTCGAGGAAACTTTCTCTGTGACGTCCCCCAGCACACTCTGCCACCTGTCATTTTCTGCCCCAAGAGACCTCCACCATGGATGTTCCTCCCACCTGACCTTCCAACCTAAGGCCTGCTGTGGGGAAATGCCTTCATGGGGCCCTCCCCCAACTCCTGCCTCGTGAGCCCCACCCCACGTGAAACATGGCCATGCGAGGACCCCCCCCCCACGGGAAACTCACCACGATAGTCATCATATGAAACCCGGTCAGTTCATTGTGCTACGTGAGCTGTCACCACATACCCTTCCATCATGTCATTCCCAGCCTTGTGAGAATTTACTCATCAGATCTCACCCATCTTTTTGGCTGCCATGTGGACCCCAAAATGGGAGATTTCTCAAAAGGACACCCACCACATAATCTGCCATCACAGAAGGGCTTGCAAGGCATTGCCAGCAATCAGGCCCTTGTGCTGGCCCAGTGAGCTGGTCAAGCCTGCCTGCGGGACAGTCTGGGCACTATCGTGCCAGTTTGAGTGGGCAGAACTGTGGCCCCATGGGCAGGTGTTGAAGTCACCACTGTACCCCTGTTAGAGGCCAGTGGACAGAGAGAGGCAGGAAGATGGGGGTAGCATGGAAGCCCCTCTCCCTAGCTTCCCCCAGCACTCAGGCACTTGTGCTGGCCCAGATGGATGGATAGATGACAGATGAAAGAACAGGCAGATGCCTCGGTTGCTATTTGAGAGAAGAACCACGGGTCACTCTGACTCTCCTTGTTTCCAGACAACGGCTACCGGGAGTGCCTGACCAATGGCAGCTGGGCCGCCCGCGTGAACTACTCAGAGTGCCAGGAGATCCTCAGTGAGGAGGTGAGGCTGGCCACAAGGCTGCCCGGTTGAGGGGTGGGTCAGGTCCCCAAGCCTGGGTTTGTGCCTGCTACATGGCCAGAGTCCAGTTTGGGTCAGGGATCCAGAGGCTGATGTTGAGACAGGCCCTGGGAGATGGAGCTGGTACGACGAGCTGGGTCCTCCTTCCTTCCTTCCACCTGCTCTTACCCGAGTGACACATCCAGGTCCAGCCAGGGGGGCTGTATCAGAATCTGGGACGAGAGTGAGGGAAGCCGTGCAGTTCGGAAAAGCCCTTGGAAAGTCTTTGAAATATTTCAATGTTTTTGAGAAGATTTTGCTTACACATGATACAGAATGCAAAGGTACAGGTGGGAATCCGGAGAAAGCCTCCCTCCCACCCCATCCCAGTTGCTGGATTCCCTCCCCAGAGACAGCCGTTTTGCCACTTTCTTAAGTGTTCTTCCAGAAGTGTTCTCTGCATATGCAAGTCATTATGTACCCATATTCCTTGCTGTTTTTGCCCAAACGTTGCATATTTTACACTCTGTTCAACACCTTGTCTTCTTCATATAATTATCCTTCTTGGCGATTGTTCCATATCAGTACGTAAAGAACAGCTTCATTTTTTTTTTTTTACATTTACATAACATCACGTCGTGCAGATGCACCATCATTTATTTACCCAGTCTTTATTCTCTGTCTTTGGTGATTCCCAGCAGTGCCACAATGAATAGTCTTTGAAGGGTGACATCTGACAGATGCACGGGTATAGCTATCTTCCTGGTGCTGCTTCTCTGTCCCCCTTGTCCTCTCCCCTACACCCCTCCAATGGGTGCTGAGGAAGGTTGGGGTCATGGAGCTGGAAGAACAGGTGAGCAGAAAGCCAAGGGCAGACACGGGGATGTCCAAGCTGCCTGAGGCCCCCAGGCTTCTGGGGCGTGGGAGAGAAAGGGGCTGGTCTAGGCAGTTTGGAGAATTCCAGTGCCTAAAAGATTTAAATTGGAAAGGACCGTGGAGACCCTCCATCCCATCTTGATCTGCCTGGGAATTAGAGTCACTCAGAGCACATGTTCAAATGCATGTCCCAGGGCTGCACCCAACAACCAGTGAATTAAACTCTCCAGGGAGGACCTGGGAACCTGTCCCCTGCCAGAGGGGGGTGAGGGGAGAACTTCTGATGGGGAAAAAGTGGGAAACTCTGATCTAGTACAACCCACCTCACCACAGGAAGACTGAGGCCCAGAAAGTGGGCAGGACTCACTCATGGTTACCAGGCCAGAGTGAGTCAGAGCCAGGAACCTGAGGCTTTGAGTCTAGACTCTTCTTTGCCCATTGCCAAGTACTTGGTGTGAAGTGAGGTTGATGGTGGGAGGACAGCTTCCCGCACCTAGCAGCCCACCCAGCCCTGAGTGCTTTGGGGAGCCCCTCCCCCAGGTTGCCTGGCCTGACATCACTGTCCCCTTCCAGAAGCTGCAAAGATAGGGCAAAGCTTAGCCTAAAAGAATGATGCGCTCTTCAGTGGTGCTGCTTTGGCGGGGTCAGTTACTTGGGATACAGGGCGGGAGACTTCCTGGCTTCTCAGATCACAGGCCAGGCCATGTCCACCCCGGGCTGGGGTGGATGAGTGCAGCTCCCCAGTGACCTGACCTAAGCAAAGATAGCCCCCAGGTTGCTAAGCCCTCACACAGGGAGCCAAGGTGGGGAGTCTTGGGGTTGAGAAAGAGGGTATCCCCCTGGATTAAAAGAGGGAGGTAGGGCTCCAGATCAGAAAACATAGTTGGGCCAGAAAAGATGGACTTGGGTGGGGGTGGGGTGGGCCAGTAGAGCAATCTGCAGGGTGGGGACTCCTTACGCGGTACACAGGAGAGCAGTGGGAGGACTGGCAATGGGGCTTGTGCTCAGGAGGGCAGGTCAATGCTGGCAGAGACTCTTAAGACCATGGGTGACACCCGGAAAGGAGTAATATGGGGACAGCACAGCTAAGGCAAGAAGTCTGCAGCCCCCCATCACACCCACATTGTGCTCTGACAGTCAAGCTGGGCCTGCAGAGTCAGAGACAGATGATGTGTCTCCACCTGGATGTATCCGCAGCTGGAGGTCAGGTGGCAGCATCCCACCTCAGGACGGAAAACTTCCCCTGACCCCAGAGTTGCAGATGTCTGTCCCTTCTTGGACGTCAGCAAAGCTGGGGCGACCAGCTGCTCCCAGACCCCCTCCCTGCACTGGAGCCTCCAGAATGTCAGGGGAAGTTCATGGTTCACCCAGATCTCTCCTGCTCTAATTTAAGTACCTTCCGTCTAGTTGGTTGATGGGACACTCGGCTGCCCCTCTCCCCACCCTCCAACACCCTTAAAAGATTCAAGGGCAGAGGCTGGCTGCTCTCAGCCTTCCTTTCTCCCCACCCCACAGGTCCTACCCCATGTGCCAGAACAGGGGTTTCTCCCTCTCTCCACTAATGGGGTTACGGTGAGATGGGAGCATCAGCTTCTCATCAGTCCTCTCTTTATCAGGGGGAACTGCATGGGCTTTGGAGGCAGATGGCTTGGGGTTTGGATTCTGGTTCCGGTACATGTGCCATGTGCCTGGGCAGATACCTTAGCCTCACTAAGTCCCAGCTTCCTGATCTGTCTGCAGAAGGGCCCAGAGTAATACAGTCCAAGCCTCCTGGTAGAGGGAGGGTGGTATCTGCCTATGTCTTGGCCTGCGGAGGGCACTCCTTCCTCTGCCACCCCTCTGCCTGTCACATCACCTGAGGTTGCAGTGTATACCTAGAAGGTGGGAGGCTCATTGATGAGGAGATCACAGGTAACATGGGCAGCCCTTCTTCTGGTTACCGACTAGTTGGGAGCTGCCATCCACACAACCCTCCACGGCACAGTTCACACCCCTGCCTGGCTTTGCCACCCTCCCCTTTCCCAGGCAGCCCCTGCCAGCCCCGTTGCCTAGCACCTTGGGTAGTCAGTTAATTTAATTAGTGAAAACACCACGCTTTCTGCCAGCCCCCCAGCCTTTCCAGGTCCCTCCCCACTCACAGGACTCCCCATTTCCTCCCGGAGATACCATGAAGCGGGAGAGGAGAATCTCTCATGAACCGAGCAAGCGGTTTGTTTCCCAGCTCTGGGCCTGGCTGAGCCCTAATTAAGCACCAGCCCCTGGGGCAGCACAGATAATAGACTGGTAGACCGGCTGCCTGGGAAATGGGACTTGGGAGGGTGCCCAGCGGCCAGGCTGGGCAGGACACCTGCCCACAGCCATCACCACCAGAGGACAAGACCCTAGTGGGGGAGCTTGGCTCGTGCATGGCCCAGCTCTCTGGCATGGCACTGACACTCCAGGACCACCCTGCACTGGTCTCCAACCCCTATGTCAGCACCCCCCCCACACACACACACTGTTTCCCTGGACACCCCCACTGCCCCAGACCCTCCTCCACCTCTCAGGACACTTGCACACAGTCTGCTCCCCTCCCCCACATTCTGCTGAGCATCAGGAGCCAGGGACTCCGGGGGCATAGGATTATGGCATGGGGTTCACTGTTCGCATTCGGATTGGCTGGATCAGAGCCTTCTAAAAAGCTTAGGGCTCATCTGGGCTTCTAGCTCAAATGAAGATTCCTGGCTCAGAGGGCCCAGGGCGGGGCTTAAGATTCTGCATTTCTTAAGATTTCTGCAATCTCCTAGGAGATGCTGACGCTGACGTTGCTCGTAGGAGCTGGGGGCAGGGTGCGGGAGGCTCTCAGGAAACCCAGGTGGAGAGGAAAAGCCTCAGAGGGAGTGTCCAGAGCTGGGGGACTTGGCAGGGACAGTGGGGACCAGGCAGGGAGAACCCATTGCGCCATCCTGAAAAGGCATCAGGACAGAAAGTCTGACGGTGCTGCCATTTGGGACAAGGTAGGTCTTGCAGAGAATCTGGTTACAATTGGCTGGTCACCACTTTTTGGATTTTGGTCATTAAGGGTACATCGGAGTGGCCTCTGCCCAGTGCCACACTGCACCACCTTCCTCAAGGTTCCTGCCAGTCTTAGGTCTCCAAGCTGGACAGGGACAGAGTGCTGGTCAGGTCCCCAGGGACTGGCTGTGTCCATTCAGGCACCCCAGCTCCTTCTGTAGCTAATGGTGGCTTTCACTCAGGAGATCACTGACCATCTCTTGGGGTGTCATTAAGGTCTCTTAGAGTGTCACTGGGTGTCCCTTAGAATGTTGCTGTTCTCTCTGGGTGTCATCGACCATCCCTCAGGGTGTTGCTCACCATCTCAAGGTGTGTCTCTGGTCATCTCTTGAATGTGGTTGGCTGTCTTTTCTGGTGATACTGGTCATCCCTTGGGCTGATACTGCTGTCTGTCCAGCAGCCTCCTAGGTCTCTCTCTGCACTGGAACCGCACCCCTACCCCACACCACCACCAGCTGGCATACTCTTTCTCAGATTGCATAAGGCTGACATGGCAGCTGAGCCTAGGCCTCCAGCCTGAGGGGTCACTCAGATGATCTGGTCCAATTCTCCCCTTTCAGCCTCGGTGGAGAAAACCCCTTATGAGCTTTCATCCTCCCTACCGAAGCTCAGGACGGAGAGAGTGCCTCTGGTTTCAGTCCCCACTTGTCCCCCAAGAAATGCACTGTGGGGACAGGGAAAGAAGGGTTTTTATGACTGAGCAGAAATGGATTCCGCCTGCTGGCTGGGTGTCTTCGGCTGGAAAAACAGGGAGAGAAGGAAAGTCTCAGAGGGCATTTGCGAGAAAGAAAAGCAGTGACATCTGTAAAGCACCTGCCGCAGGGCCCAGCGCACAGTAGGTGTTTAAGAAATGACTCATCCCTCTGCAAGCCAAGCCACCTAGACACAGCCTGCTGTGGGGGCCAGCGCAGGGGCAGCTGACGGCCGGTGCCGGTGAAGGGGCTCCCTGCACACTGGCCTGCCCGGTCCACCTGTGACTGAAACTGGGGCATCGCTCCATTCCTGGGCTCCCAGACGTTGTTATTACCTGGAGCCTTCACAGTATGGATTTGTGGAAAATTTAATAAAAGGTAATTAAGTACCAGCTCCAGACAGGCTGGATGTATGCACGGAGTCTCCAGACTTGGCACCTGTGGCCAAGCGCTCAAAGACCCTCCCAACCTGCGTGCCCCTCCTTCCTCTCTCTCCGTGTCTCTCTCTCTCCTCCTCCATCACACCTCACTGAGTCTCAACTCCTTCAAGCCTGATTGCTAATGTGATTTCCTGTCATGTTTCTGAAAGCCTCTGCCAAGGAAACCAGCCCCGAGAGCAGAGCTTCCTGGGCCTCCGGCCCTTAGAGGCTCTGCAGTGAGGACGCCCCTTCAGAAGCGGTGTGGTGGGGGCTGAGGAGAGAGCCCGGAGGGGAGGGCTGGGCTCGGTGCCTGGAAGCTGTCCTGCTGCAGAGGCACATCCCATGGGTGGGCGAGTTTGGGTCTCAGCATCCTCATTGGGGAGATGGGTAGGGCTAGACTTGACCCCTCTGGACCATCAGCATATGAAATGTAAAACGTTAAGTAATAGCATTGGGGACTTTGCTGTAAGTCCTGGGACAGGATCACTGCGAGGAGACCCCCTGGGCCACGCATAGGACCTGGGAAGCGAGTTATAAAGTCTGAGAGGTTTTTATTATCATCATCATTGTTGTTGTTTCTAATGATTCCGTGGATGCTAATCACAGCAACTGTCCTCACCTCGCTGACGGCGGGCTTCCACTGCAGAGGTGGGATTTAGGGCGGTCGAGAAGACGGCTTCAGCCAGGGACGGGTGGAGAAAAGAAGTCCTGGAGGGTTGGTGTCTGTAACCGCCGGGCTGGACCGGGGGGTTCCAGATGTGCCCTCACACTCGTGAGAGCACACCTGTGAGCCTGGCACACACATTTGTCCATGCAGGATGGGGAATACTGTGTGATGTGGAGAGTAAAGTTAACTGGCATTTGTCCAACAGCACAGAGCATAAGGTTAAGGGACAGAGAGGGGAATACCACCTCAGAAAACACCGTGCTGCTCCAGGGCAGTGTGCGACGCACAGGAGGGGCTGAGGGAGTAGCTGTTGTTAGTGTTGCCCACTCTGTCCGGGCCACCCACGGGGGCTGTCCTCGCAGGTCCGAATAGATGCAGGGGTGCGGTTGTGTGGGAGCCTCACCTCTACCCCTTTCTCCGGCCTCAGAAGAAGAGCAAGGTGCACTACCATGTCGCTGTCATCATCAACTACTTGGGCCATTGCGTCTCCCTGGTGGCCCTCCTGGTGGCCTTTGTCCTCTTTCTGCGGCTCAGGTGAGAAGGCCCCAGCACTTCCAGGCTTTGGGCAGGGCACAGAAGTCAGATGCAGGGGCTGCCAGGAAGGGAGGCCTGACCCCTCACCTCAGTGGGAGGAAGAGGCAGATACAGAGTCCCAGGGCTCTTGGAACCTCTGGCAGGGTCACTTCTGTCTCCCTGCCTAGGACCTGCTGGGAGGGAGGGGGAGTGGCCAAAGCGTCCGAGCTGAAAGCTGATTGAGAGGTGTCCTGCTGCAGGCCTTTTATGTTTTCTGACCTTCAAGCCCAGAACTACAGGGAGGGGAGGGGTGCCCACGGGAGAAGAGACAGCCCCTGGTCCCAGTAAGCAGGCAGCCTCTGGTACGAAGCACTGGCTGTGGCAGGCTCTGCCCTGGGACTTAGGTCTGGATGGGCCATAGGTAGAATAGGACCCTCGGGGCATCGGGAGGGCCTCTGCTGCCACCTTCTCAGTGTGACTTAGCCAGTCAGCCCCACGCTGAGCCTCAGTTTCTCCACCATACACCTGGGCTGGAGTGATGCTGGTGACCTCTCCCTCATCCTCGCTCTCCTTGCTCCCTCATCCACCCTCCCCTGCTGCTCCCAGAAGCATCCGGTGCCTGAGAAACATCATCCACTGGAACCTCATCTCAGCCTTCATCCTGCGTAATGCCACGTGGTTCGTGGTCCAGTTCACCATGAGCCCTGAAGTCCACCAGAGCAACGTGGTGTGTCCTGGAGGGGCAGGCCTGGGGTCAGAGGAGGGTTCCAGGTGGGACTGCCCTGGTGGAGGAGGGGCCAGGGCTGGGGCCAGGCCTCAGGGTGCAGAGGACAGGAGCATGTCTTTTGGTGGGGGGAGGGGGTGCCCTGTTCTGCCAAGAGGAGGCCCCGTCCTAAGGTAGGGTGCTGCTGCCACCCTACCCCCCTGTCCCCTGACTCACCGTCATCTCTGGTGGGGGTGGGGTGGCAGGGCTGGTGCAGGTTGGTGACAGCTGCCTACAACTACTTCCATGTGACCAACTTCTTCTGGATGTTCGGGGAGGGGTGCTACCTGCACACGGCCATCGTGCTCACCTACTCCACCGACCGGCTGCGCAAGTGGATGTTCATCTGCATTGGCTGGGGTGAGTGGGCCAGTCCCCGCACCAGCCAGGCTGCCCCCGCCTCACCCCGACCAGGGCAGCCAGCTGTGGGGCCAGGTTAGGGTGGCGGGGTGTGCACCGCAGCCCTCTATGCCTACTGGACGCGGTGGGAGTATCCTGAAGGACACACATTAAATGAGTGGGTCTAAGCTCTCCCCTGGGAACCCCTGCTTGCCTCTAGGTTCTGGGCTGCACTGGGGTCCTTCAGACCCTGCACCCCCCAGACCCCGTTGATGGGCTCTGTGACAGCCGGTCTCTCCCCCAGGTGTGCCTTTCCCCATCATCGTGGCCTGGGCCATTGGAAAACTATACTACGACAACGAGAAGTAAGTCACCTCCTTCCCCTCACTGCCCTCAGGGCCCCTGAACCCCGAGGTCCAGGCTTTCAAGCCCAGCTCTGCCTGACACTCCCCAAGGGCCTTCTGCCACATCACCTTCGCTGTCAGGGACACAGTTTCTTCATCTACCCAGGGACGGCGTGGTGGCTCTACTAATCCAAGGCTCTCTGGCAGCGCCCTGCCTGAGGTGGGGCGCGACAGGCGGCCCAGCCTCTTTTGTCTGCCTTGGGCCTCACGACAGGCAGAACCCCCTGAGGGTGACCAGGCTGCCCAGGTCTGAATCGTGGCTCTGTCACTAAATAGCTATACAACTCTGGGCCGGTCACTGCAGCGCGCCTCGGTTTACTCACCCACCAACGGGCACCCTAACGGTAGTCTCTCTGTCGGAGGGGAGTACGCATTTAGGACAGTGTCTGGCACTTAGTAAATGCTGTACACAGGTTTCCTATTACTTTTAAGATTCAAAAGATTCCATGGACTTAATAGAAATTGTTCCAGACAATCTCAGAGACTCCTTCCAGCTCTGACGTCCTTTGGTGCCTTATTAAGTGGACTCAGGTGTTCCCAGCCGCCTTTGAAGCCTAGACCTCTGCTGCAGTGGTTCTTAGCCTTGGAGAACATCAGAGTCACCCAGCAAGCTCTAGGGAGGTCTGGGGAGTGGGCAGGGACGGGTACTGACGGTCGGGCTTGACCTCCATAAGCCAGATGATGTTTTATGGTTTGGATGTCGTTGGTCTGGGGTGTGACCTGGGCACCCAGATATTTTTTTTAACTGCCCAAGTGCTTTTACCATGCACCTAAGATTGAGAACCACTAAGAGAGGCAGAAAAGGGGACACACACAGGGGAGTGCCAGGATCTTCTCTGCCAAAGCATTCTCACAACCCGCTGTCTGACGGGGTCCCAGGTGGCCTCCATCACAGGGACAATTCCTCCCCACTGTCATAGAGAGGAGGGGGGCCACTACAGCCTCACTGGGCTGGGCAAGGAGCCTGAAAAATTATGTTCCTATTATGAGAGCAAGATCCTTTCTGACTCTGGCTGGCTGGCTCTCTGGGGGTCTGGGTCCCAAGCAGGAGCATCACCAACCCTGGGCGATGGTGCCTGGGCCTCCAGGTATGCAGGTGTGGGGGTGAGTACAGGGGAGGAGAAAGAACAGGTTTCCCTAATCTGCCCAGCGTGTGTGTGTCTGTGTACATCCTGGAGGGAAAAGGATGCCCGAGCTGAAGTCCCTCTGCATGACTCTGGAGCCTCACCTCGTGGTAAGACGCTGTGACTGCAGCAGGAGGGAGCCAGGCGTGAGACATTCATTGCATCGAACTTGCAGACCCAAGGCTGAGGACTGGAGGGGCCTCAGACAGCTCGCACTGGGTCTGCACAGTGTTTTTGAAAAAACTTAAATTGGTCGCCAGTTTCACATAAAGAAGTTTCACATAAAAATCTCAGTTCTGGTTTACAGAAGCATCACGAGACCTAGACGCCACGGGCATGCAAGCCCACATCCCGCTGCACAGAGACGCGGGCCTTGCTGTGCGCCCGTCCCTGCCCACTCCCAGGCCTCCCTAGAGCTTGCGGGAGGGAATTCGGGAAAATGCATGCAAGTCTGCCCCTTGCGACAGGTGGAACCTATGAAATCTCCGCCTCGAGGTTGTTCAGGCTACAACTGAACAGATTCAGAGACCGCTAGCCTTTGGGGGCTCACTTCATGCCAGGTGCCGGGCAAGGTACCACCAGCGGGCACGTGCCAGAGCCACCGTGGGAACCGAGGGGAGCAGTGGTGTGTTGAGCTCATATCTGTTCCACTCTGGTCTTTTTCACGATGTCCTCCCCACCACTCCGCCTTCTCTGAGCTTTACATCTCATAATAGAGGATGCTGTCCATTCTGCAGATGGGGCAACTGAGGCACTGTGGTGGGATCAAGGGGCCTGGCCTTCTGCCAGGGTTGGAATTGAGGCACCTAGAGACTGGCTTCTGGCCAAGCACTGCCCCTCCCCCATTCCCCCAGAGTAGCCAAAGATGACCCCGCCTCTTCCTCCCCTCTGTGGCCTTCTAGGTGCTGGTTTGGCAAAAGGCCTGGGGTGTACACCGACTACATCTACCAGGGCCCCATGATCTTGGTCCTGCTGGTAAGAACCTGGGCAGTGGGGCAGGAGAGAGGGGCATAGTGGGGAGGGACAATCAGTGCCTACTGTGGACCCAGAGAATCCCTCTGCCTAGAGGTGGGGGTGCAGAGCCAGGAACACGTTAATGAAGCCAGAGGGAGAGCAGCAGGGAGGACCAAAACCAGACCTGAGATGGCTGAGTCCCCAACCTGTCCGCCCACGCACCCCACGTCTTGCACACGTGCGTGCCCACACCGTCCCACTGTGTGCTCACGTTGCAGATCAACTTCATCTTCCTCTTCAACATCGTTCGCATCCTCATGACCAAACTTCGGGCATCCACTACATCTGAGACCATTCAGTACAGGTAGCGGGTCCCCCTCCAGGCCTGGCAGTCCCTCCCAAAGCCCCACCTCCACCTCCCAGTCTCAGACATTTCTGGGACCTGCCACCCCCTCCTCCAGTCCCCTCTGGGGTGGGCTGTGACTCTGGGTCTCCCCACCTGCCCCTGCACCCCAGGAAGGCTGTGAAGGCCACGCTGGTGCTGCTCCCCCTCCTGGGCATCACATACATGCTGTTCTTCGTGAACCCCGGGGAGGACGAGGTCTCCCAGGTCGTCTTCATCTACTTCAACTCCTTCCTGGAGTCCTTCCAGGTACGGCACCCGCCCCTCACTCGGCCTTGGCCACCCCCACACCTCATTGGGTGGCCATTCTCCCAGGCAGAGGCCTGGTGGGGCAGGAGGCCGGGGAGGAAAGCAGGGGTGGCCTGAAGGCGCAGTGGGGCCACACACCCCCAGTCCCTTGATCTGCCTCCCCCCTCCACCCTAGGGTTTCTTCGTGTCCGTGTTCTACTGTTTCCTCAACAGCGAGGTAAGGACCCAGACTGGGGCTCAGGAGGGTGGGAGTTCTGTAGCCTCCTCCCAACAAATATGCAGTGTCGGAGATGTGAATGGCACCCCCTCCTGTGTGGCCCCCTGTGCACCTCACCTGTGCAGCTGCTTTTGGCGGCCCTGGGGGAGTGAGGAGGTCCCAAGATCCAAGCTCGGGTGTTATGCTCTGCTCTGTGCCCACAGGTCCGCTCGGCCATCCGGAAGAGGTGGCACCGATGGCAGGACAAGCACTCGATTCGTGCCCGTGTAGCCCGCGCCATGTCCATCCCCACCTCCCCCACCCGTGTCAGCTTTCATAGTATCAAGCAGTCCACAGCTCTCTGAGTTGGGGACCGTGGAGCTGCTCCCCGAGATCTACGTTGGAGAAGATGGTCGCCAGGCTCAGCCAACTGCCCTGTCTGTGGAGGGACCAGCTCTTTCCCACACCCTGTACCCCCAGGAGTGCAGGCACCAGGGCCTGGGAGGCCCCTCCCTGGTCCCTGGCTGAGCAGAAGTTCTTGGCCGATGAGAGAAGCTGCAGTCTGGACCATGGGACGAATGGGAAATTCCCTGTAGGACTGACTGGGCTGGGCCCAGGGCCTATGGCTCCCCCTTGCCCCCGTCCTCCCTGGAGAATGGTCTGGGAATGGAGTGGGAATGGGGAGTTGGGAAATCCAAAGCAGCACAGGGGGTTCCTCCAAAAGACGTCTTCTCCCAGAGCACAAGGTGACTGGCACAGTGGAGACCTGGGGCTTTCTTGGCAACTGTGGTGGCCATTCGCTGCCCCATGGGCATCATGGGAAACTCGCAGCAGCATCCTAACCACCATGATGCTGCAATGCCTTCCAACACTGCTGGGAACCAAGGCCACGTCATCAGAGTCCTAGAGACAGTAGAAATCCATGCACCACCAGGCATCAGGCCACATCACTAGAAATCCTCCAAAGCCACCAGAACTTCATGTGGCCCCGTGGCACTGCCACCAGAAATGCCCTGCCGTGCTGCCTTGTACCCCTGGACCTTTACAACCCAGCTGGCTCCATGGGCTCCCTCTCCCCAACCTCCTGTCCCAGGAGATGGAGGGTGGGAGGGTGAACAAGAGCCAGGGCATGCCCCAGCCAAAGCCAGCCTCCCTTCGAGAGGGCAGAGAATACTTGGAGCTTCAGAGACCTGGCCTCTGGGCAACCCCTCTGCTGGTCACGGGGAGCTCGTGGCCCCTCAGTGGCCCCTGAGGTTGCAGTGTTAGCTAAGCCAAGAGAGGAGAAAGGGCGGGACCCTCAGCCCCTCTCTGCCCCCTGGAGCAGAACAAGTGGCCTTTGAGGCAACCAGCCAGATGATCCCTCATATCCTAGGTAAAGACTGACTCAGCTCTCACTGGACCCACCCACATCCAGAGGTACTGGACAGCCAGAGCAGGGCTTTGGGGTGCAGGGCTGGGAGATGGGGGTGGCTAATGTAAATAACAATATTTATGTTTTCAACCAGCATTTGTGCAGTTCTATACCATGCCAGGGCTGGGTGGAGAGGGTCCCACAGAGAAAAGAAGGCCACTTTCATGCCAGGGCTGCTCTGTGGCTAGGAAACTGGATAGCGCTCACACACCCATTGAGGATGGGGTGCGAGGTGAGCCCTAGGGCTGGTAGAGGCCTGGGGGTGGGGGCAGTCCCTGAGCAGGCAGGAGCTGGTCCAGAGGAGCCTCGGGACATCTAGAGATTTAAGAGTGGAACAGCTGCTTCAGGCACATCTGGTGCTGGAGCCTGCCGGCCAAGATGGAACAGCCCTGAGAGGGGGAGTGAGGATTAAGGAAAAAAGACAGAAGAGAAAGAATCGGGAGGCCTGACAGTCAACACTGCAGCCCCGAGTTTATCCAGCACACCGTATTTAGACATCAGGATTCGTGGAAACTCAAGGCACAAGCATGCACAAGCAGTGAGTGACATCCGCACAGAAAACCTGGGCTTTCTCAAGGTTCCTGTCTTTTTTTCTTATCGAGGTCACAAAGCATTCAGCTCACTCCCTGGCACCACAAGTGTGCTTCTCTGCCCTTACAAGATTAGCGAGGCATTTGTAAACTATGTGAATCTCCTGCTGTCGACCTCCTGCTGCAGAAACAATCCTTCGTCCCCTTTAAGGGGCAGTCATCGATCACATGGCTCCCAACATCTCCCCCTTTTTTGATACAAACCACAGCCTTCCCAGCTGTGGGGCGACAGACTGTGCCTGAATTGGGTTGTTTTCTCACGAAATCTGAAGCCTTTACCCGTCATCGGAACACACATCTCAAACATGCATGTCCTGTCTTAGGTGGGCCAGTTCTGAAAAAATCGGGCCCGTCTTTGACTACCAGCCGTCTCGGCAATTAGGGAGATGTGACCTCTGACCTTTTAAGTCAGGGCCTGGAGCTTAGCACCATGGATGTCTGCACGAATCCTCAGAAAGAAATGGAGGACATATCTGAGCATAGGAGGCAGCAGGCATAGGCATATCCACACGCAAAAACCTAAAGCAAGCACTGAAATGGCAAGGTGAGTAAAAGACAACCAAGAAGGCAAGGAATTTTTCAGTTGATCTAAAAGATCAGATGCCGCTTTTGCTGCATCAAACCGCGGGGGTCCAGCTTCTTTCAAATTCTGAATTTCTTTATGTAGTTGGATCAAATCTAAAGCAATGTTAGCATCATGCGAAACACCCTGAAGATGTGAGCGGATTTTGTCCCAACTGTACTGACCATAATTGCATATTCTGGAAGTAACACAGATCCATCTATACTCTGCATGACATTCTAAGTGAGACTGGAGCTTAAGGCCCTGTAACAGGACGAGCTCTCGTAAGGCCTCCAATTTGTGTTCTAGTTTGTTATCAATGTCTTCGTGTGTTCCCAAAGTTAAAGTGACATTTTTAGATAATTCATTACATAATGAGCATCTTGCACTGAATGTGATCGTGCTACAGGGCGGTGGCAGCCGTGGCAATGAGTGAAATTAAAGCTAACATCCCTGCAACAATAAGTCCCACAGCTCGCCTGGGCTGGCTAAGAGCCTTTTTCAGTTCCTCAAGCACTTGCAAACCTCGTTCTGCATACCAAGGACCAGTAACATTGACAGGAGCAGGACAAATGAGGGTTGATAAAGGAGCATTACAACAGTTCCATTCTGTACGAGACTCAAAGATGCAATTTGTTAAATTACAATTTTCGCAAGTCACATTAAACTTTATCCCTTGAGTATCCACGCGAATGTTGACATTACCACCCCAAAGCACGTAAGGCAGAGAGACACAGGCCACGGCATTCCTGTTATTCCATCCGAACCCTTGTCTCTCTGACCCATCATCACATTTCATAACTGGAGTGTTGTGAAACGATCCTAGTGCTGCAGCCAGTTCCCAGACATCAGGCTGTGAGTAACCGGTATTTGACCACCACAGTCCGGAGGAGAGACCCCATGACTGGCAGATGTATTTGTTCCCCTGACCAGTCTACAACATAACGGTCCGTGTCAGACACATTATATAATAAAGGCTTGGAAGCACAACAGCTTCTCCATCAGAGTGTCCAATTATTAACCCGAGTCCCTGGCCCACATGGCAAAAGTGACTGTGGCTGTTTAAAGGTGAAGTTCCCAGTTTCTCATCTCATTTTCAGCCAGTAAATGTTCACGGATTGCCTTTTTCCTGACAGGGTCTTGTTAGAAACTTGCAAACAACCTAGAGTGGGCTTATTTTTGGAGAAACATATTGGCAGTCCGGCTCCGGAACCAGAGTAATTAAATCCTGACACACTTTGCACCCGTTCCCGTCCTCTGGGCGGCTGACCCAGCAGGCGTGTTATTCACTCTCACAATCACAGGTGGCCTCTCCCACACAACGGGGTGCAGGATTGGCGGATCAGGCACATAGGTCCAATACAGCTCCCCCCGGAATCATCTGAAGGTGATTCATCAGCATCAGGACCAGGAGCATCTGGATAGGCACATCCCCTGCCAACTGGACCAGTCTCTCAGGCGGCCCACAAGGTCCGTCTGTATCTTCAGGAAAAACACACACATGCCCTAGCCCTATACTAAAACGGGATTTGGGTCATGCCATTCATTAGATCTTTTTCAACGAACTATGGAGTTCCCGAAGGAGACCAGAACCATTTTACAACTATTTAACCATCATCATCTGTGTTCTGAAGATTTAAAGTAAAAAGTACATGGTTTAAGATATTCTGAGGAATTACGGGGCTGACTCCCCCTTTCTGTTTTTAAATTTTTATTTTTAAGTTTGTTAACAGCTACAATAGCAGACTAAAGAGATATCAGGCAGTGTTTTTTAAGAAAATTACAGGGGTTCAAGCTTCTCAATAGGAAGGTAATAGTACATTTGGCCAGCCCAGACAGACAGACACAAAACAAACAAGACAAACCACAGATAACACAAAACGCTAGCGCACCAGAAACCGAAACCAGAACAGGTTCAGGGTCAGAGTCTGACGTCTCAGACCGACCGAACTAGGGAAGTATTGCTGCGTCCAGCCTTCCGCTAGTTAACCAAGGGCCCAACCAGACAGGAACAGAACTGATGCATCTAGATAGATGCTAACGCAGTCTTACTCACCGGTGAAGCTGCTTTAGGTGGCTCGAGCCCAAAAACAGTTAAAATGAAACTTCTTTTCCTCCCGCCCTCCTGAGCAAGGCTGCTTGGCGTCCGGGGCTGAGAAACGTCTCTCAGCGGCCGCCTCCTGGACGAAGCAAGTCCTTACCCAAGGTGGCCGGGGCTTGTGGGTTTTAGGAGATCCCTCCCTCTGGAGAGATCTCACTGGAGCCTCCAAATGTTGTGGCGCGACTAAGACCTACAAGACAAACTGAGATTAGTTATGAGCCTTTGTTAGCCGGCTGGTGACTGACCCTCTACGACGCAGGGTTAGAAGGGACCAGTCCTGGGTTCTCAGGGAAGGCAGATCATAAAGTTTCTCCCTCTATTGCATTCTGGAACAAAGTAAGTTGAAAAAAAAAACAAAACAGAAGTTAGTTCTTTACAAAACTATAGCCATTGCAAAGATAAATGTAGCCAGGGAATTTGCTAGTTTTAAACATGGCCTTGCAGATGTTCTTGTTATCTGTGCCCTGGAATGTTGCGCTCTTAGCATATGAGAGAGCTCTTTGTCACAAGTTTCACGACAGACAGGAAGCGGCTAAGGGTCCTGCTAAGGCGAAGGCTTCCTTTGTCTTGTTTCAGGGCTTTTAATTAACTTTTACCCTTATCACATTCTCGCAGGCTGTCACATTCCCCAGGAATCCAACCAATCTCTCTGGCAGTCACCTGGCATTTTCAGCATCCTGCGGAAAAACACAAACATGCCCTCCTCCCCATGTTAACACCGGGTCGGGGCTGTTCCATTGACCTGTGAGGGGATCCTTCCACCTCACCTGAGCATAAGTGGTCTGAGTCTTCGGGTGCCAGAAGCACTCCGCTGCTGACAGCCCTTGTGCATCCAAAGTTAAAAAATTTAAAATGAAAAAAGCATGATTTACACTGTTTTGTGGGGAACTAGGGTACAAATCCCCCTTTTTTATTTTATGCAATTGATTTTTCAGAGCTCCATGGGCCCGGTCCACAATACCTTGGCCCTGAGGGTTGTAAGGAATACCTGTTTTATGTATAACAGACAGTTGAGTACAAAGATTGACTAGTTTTTATTACTGATGGCTGACCGACAATGGCAAAGCATCTCAGGCAGTGAGCTGTGACACGTTTAGTCGCTTCCCCAGTTTGGGCAGTAGCCACAACAAGCCCTGAAAATGTATCAGTAGTAACAGGCACATACTCAAGCTTACCAAACTCTGGAATGTGTGTGACATCCATCGGCCACTATTGATTAGGTTTTAGGCCCCTCGGGTTGACCCCATAACGGGGCACAGAGTGTTGTTCGGGGCAAGCAGCACACTGTCGAACGATTTGTCGTGCCGCCTCCCGAGTAATACCAAATTGCTTTCGCAGGCTCTGGCTGTTCTGATGATGCAGTGTGTGTGATTGCTGAGCAAGTTCTAGTTGAGAAAGAGCTATTAGCCCCGTAGCTTTGTCAGCCAGGGCATTACCTTCTGCCAAGGGGCCTGGAAGTCCTGAATGAGCTCTAACGTGACAGACATAACATGGGTGGCTGCGGGCGTGTAAAACCTTTGTACTTGAGAAGGCAGTCCTTGAACTTCATTACTAGTAGTGTGAATGCATGACACGGGTTCTAGCACTTGTAAAGCTCTGGCTATGTACTGACTGTCGGTGTACAATCGAAAAGAACAAGATCCATAACTTGAAATGCAGCAGCAACGGCTCGAAGCTCCAGAATTTGAGCAGATGCAGGGGGCGTCTGAAGCACCTGAGGCTGTTGTCCCTGAATTACAGATGCTGCTGGACCATGAGAAGATCCATCTGTGAAAATTACTGGGGCCCCTGCAGGAGGAGTTTGTCTCATTACCTTTGGGAAAACTAGTACATGGGTATTTATAAATTGTAAGAGTTTATCACTAGGGTAGGGATTGTCAATTGTGCCAGGATAGTGAGCAAAAGCAATGGCCCATGAATCTACATTTTGGAATAGCCAGCTTATCTTATCTGCTGTTTAGCAAACGGGACTCCAATAAATGAAGGCTCAGCTCCAAAATATTTTCTAGACTCTCCCTAACCATTTGTACTAGGCAAGCAACAGCCTCATAATAGGGTGTCAATACTTTAGCAGGTGAGGCAGGTAAACGGAGCCAAAGTAACGGTCCACCTTGCCAGAGGAAAGCAGTGGGTGTATGTGCAGTTGCCAAGACATACGCTGCCCATCCTTGTGTATAGTCTATATACTGTACCTGCTGTTGTCCAATCGCTTTTTCAACCTTTTGTAAAGCCTTGCGCCCTTCTTCAGTAAGCTCTCTGGGAGAGGTTGGGGCTGCATCTCCCTTAAGGATGTCCAAAAGGGGCTTGAGCTCCCCTGTGGAGATTTTCAAATGAGGCCTAAGCCAATTAATGTCTCCCAATAGTTTTTGGAAATCATTCAAAGTCCTTAAATCATCCTTTCTAAGTTGGATCTTTTGGGGCATGACTGGTTTAGGATATAGCTTATGTCCCAAATAGGAGTAGGGTGGCTCAGTTTGTACCTTTTTAGGAGCAATCATCAAACCCTGCTCCTTTAGGGCCTGTTGTAAATGGGCCTAAGCCGCCAGGAGAATCCCTGCCTGCTTATAAGCCGAGAGAATATCATCCATATAGTGAATCATGTAAACATCAGAGTAAACTTGCCTAGTCCTAGACACTGCCTGAGCTACAAATTTCTGACATAAGGTGATAACTCTTCATAGGTTCCCTAAAATTTACTGACGGCACACTAAAAGCAAATCTTTTGCAATCTTCTGGAGCCAAAGGAACAGTGTAAAAACAGTCTTTTAAATCCTAAATAAACTTAATAGTGTCCTTAGGTATAGCTGAAGGAGTGGGCAATCCTGGCTGGAGTGCTCCCATTAATTCCATGGTTTCATTAACTTTCCTAAGGTCCTGTAATAGCCTCCATTTTCCTGACCTCTTTTCTATCACAAAATTGGTGAATTCAAGGAGAATTAGGAGCTATATGGCCACTATCAAGCTGTTCCTGTACTAACTGCTCTGCGGCTTTGGTCTTCTCTTCATCGAGGGGCCACTGATCCACCCACACAGGCTCCTCACTTTTCCAAGTAATTGGGTCTGCATGGAGTACAGGCTGGTCAGTGACCCCCTCTAAAAATATCCTAGGCCAGTTCGGGGAGGACGCTGAGCTGGCATCAATGGCTCCCGTATTCCCTGTCCAGCCATCCCCAAACCCTGATTTGGCAGGAGACCCCGATCAAACATTTGCTGAGTGACCAAGGCACTCGGACTATAGATACATACTCCCATTTGACTCATGACATCCCGTCCCCAAAGATTAACTGGCAGTCCTGGAACAACATATGGCTGAGAAGTACCCGTGTGTCCCTCCCGTCTTCCCATGACAACACATCACTACTTTGTTCGGTACTTTGACTCTGACCTATGCCTTGTAATTGTGGTATTGTAGGCTGTTTAGGCCAGGCCATAGGCCACTGAGCATCCATGAGGACGGAGACATCTGCCCTGCATCCAAGAGCCCCTGAAAATCCCTTCCGTTAATTTTTAACGTAAACTCCGGTCGGCAAGCTCCTATAGCCTGCACCCAATATGTATCTGACGAGCAGAATCCTGCATCTCCCCTTCCTGCCTTTTTAGCAGCATTTTTGGTAGGCACGTGAGGGAGCAACAGTAACTGTGCTATGCGTTGTCCCGCCTGAATTACTGAAATTCCTGTTGGGGAATGAGTCATTATCTTAATCTCGCCTGTGTAGTCCCTATCAATGACTCCTGGCTCCACAAAAGTCCCTTTCAGGATAGCACTGCTTTTTCCTAAAAGCAGCCCTACAGTACCCGGGGGGTAAAGGCCCATAAATTCCTGCAGGAAGGGCCTGCGTCCCCATTTCTGGGGTTAGTACCGTGTAGGTGGAGGGACTGAGGTCCTATCCTGCGCTGCCTGAGGTTGCTCTGAAGAGGTTCTGAACGGATTTCCCTGCTGCTGGACAAAGCTCAGCTGCGCCACATAACATTGCTGCGGGGCCTGGGGCTGGCCCCTCCTCCCGTTTCCCTGAGGGAGAGGATTTTCCATTACATCTTTCTTAGATTTGCATTCCCTTAGCCCAATGTTTTCCCCTCCAGCATCTAGGACACAGGCCTGGTTGACACCCCCCTCTAGGAGGCCTTTGAGAGGCGGATCCTTGCTTATTTGGGCATTGTTTCACTTGATGTCCCGCCTGACCACACCCGTAGCAGCTTCCCCAAGGTCCCAAGACCTTGCCTATTGGGGGCTTCCTCGGTTGGAATAGCACCTCTTTAACTGTCTTCCCCCGTAAGGCAGCTGCGAAGGCAACATCTTGTGTATAGGAAGGCCCTATATCAGAACATCGCCTGATATAATCAGGCAAGTTCCCCTTCTTCCTGAAAGGTCTCAAAGCCGCCTGGCATACTCAGAAGCCAGTAGTTTTGCTAATAACTGGCCTGCCTCTCCATCCCCCAACAATCTGCTTGCTGTCTGCAGCAGTCTAGCAACAAAATCCTGATGCAATGCATCTGGCCCTTGTCTACGTTTGGACAGATCCTCCGTCTGTCTTCCTGCAGAGGGTAATCTGTACCATGCCCTCTTAGCTGCAGCATTAATCTGCGCGTACACTCCGGGATCCAAGTCCAACTGCTGTCCAGTCTCTGTGTATGGTCCCTCACCTGCTAACATATCAAATGTAGTTGGTATATTCTGCGCTCGATTCATTTCCGCTGTATCCTCACACTGCTCAGCGTATTCCGACTTCCAGAGGAGAAAATCTCCTCCGGACAGACACGCTCTGGCCAGTTGCTTCCAATCATTGGGAGGCAGAGCCTCAGTGGACAGAGAGAGATTCAAGCATAGCCTGAGTAACGGAGCAGTCGGTCCACGCTGAGCACAAGCGGTTTTTAACTCTTTTAATTGCTTGAAAGACAGGGGGGCGTGGGCCCGAACCTTGTTACCGTGAGCGTCGGGCGGCCCCTGAAGTTTTTCCAGAGTTTTCTGGTTGCATCTGGGCCGCTAACGAAGCGAAAGCATGTTGCAAGCGCTTTAGCTCTGCTGCAAGCGGATCGCACCTCTGGGGCGCTTCACTTCCCACCAAGGCCACAAAGAGGAGATGCGGGTTGTTCTCCTCCTCACGGTACCTGGCAGCCTCCCCATCTAGCTGTTCCGCACCTCCTGGACCTAAAGGCTCCCTATTTCCATCCCCGGGCACCCACGCGAGGGGATGCTCGGCGCAGACAGGCGGCTCGGGCGGCGCAGAGGGCTTAGCCTCGCTTTCTCCCAAGCCTGCTGAAGTGTCTCTCAAACAGCCTGGTCCCGCATGTCCTTCCTCTACCTTATCACTTTCATGCCTGAGATCTAAACTATCCCTTATCATGGTCCACAAGCCAAAAGTACCTCCAGGGACCTCACTTGGTCCATGGACATCATAGTAATCTTGGGGTCTTTCCCCCACCTTCGTCCAGGTTTCTATGTTTACCGGGCCCTCTTCCGAGAACCAAGGACACACTCTCTCTACAAAATCGACAAAGCTGCCTAACTGCTGCTGTCCTACTTTCACTCCGTGAGCCCGGGGCATGCTCTTGAGCACGTGCACGAAAAGGGCGCGACTGTCTCCGCTTCCCGTGGTTCTCTTACTTTGTTTCTTTGCTCCCGAAGGTCGTTCACCCCAACCCTTACCTTTCCGCCGTGTCCTTCACTGAATCCCGGGGCTCAGGTCCCTGTTCGGGTGCCACCTGCCGGAGCCTGCAGGCAGAAATCACACGGTACCTGAGAGGGGGATGTTAGGTCGGCGGGGGAAGGGCCAGCCAGATGCCTGCCTGGAGACTCCCCAGCTTGACACTGGGAATCCAGACCTGAATAGGCCCACCCTAAAGCCCTAGGCGTCACCGCCCTAATCCAGAGGCTCAATTAGCATTGATTAACGATTAACGTTCCCCACCCTTTACCTCTACCCCCACATAACCCATAAAAGCCACGCCCTCCCACCCCAGGGCACGACTTCTCTGGCCCCTCTCCTCTCGGGACCAGAGAACCTCGCCCGGGAGCCCTCTCCCAACAAATGCCTGCTTCTAAAACCTCTGTGGGCGTGTCACGCGTTTACCTTACAGGGGAGAGAGGATAAAGGAAAAAGACAGAAGAAGGGGAAGAATCGGGAGGCCTGACAGTCAACACTGCAGCCCCGAGTTTATCCAGCACACCGTATTTATACATCAGGATTCGTGGGACACTCAAGGCACAAGTATGCACAAGCAGTGAGTGACATCCGCACAGAAAACCTGGGCTTTCTCAAGGTTCCTGTCTTTTTCCTTATCGAGGTCACAAAACATTCAGCTCACTCCCTGGTGCCACAAGTGTGCTTCTCAGCCCTTACAAGATTAGCGAGGCATTTGTAAACTATGTAAATCTCCTGCTGCAGACCTCCCGCTGCAGACCTGCTGCAAAAGCAATCCTTTGTCCACTTTAAGGGGCAGTCATCGATCCCACGGCTCCCAACCATCTGGCATCAACTGGGCCCCAAAGAACCTCAGTTCCTGTGCTGGGTAGGCGCCCAGAGTTTAACCCTTCCGTGGCTAGTGTGTGTTCTGGGCGCCAGGGCCAGGGTGAAGGCAGGTCCCCAGACGGGGTTTCTGAGGGTCATTCTGCCCTGAGGTTTAGCTGGTGGGTGGGGCAGGAGACGAGGTCTCTGGGGGTGAGTGGGGGTGCAATGGGCCAACAGACATTCACGTCACTATGCTGTGGGGGTGATCTCGTCCAGTCCCCCGACTTCAAACTCAACTGCCACCCTTGGTCCAAACAGGGGGATCGGGGCAGGTGCTTTCTGCATTTCACCAACTGCAATACTGTCGTTGATTGAGTACTTACTGGGCACAAGGCGCTGCTGAGCCCTTCACGTGTCGACGTCTTCAACTCTTCAGACCATGCTCTGGGGCAGGTGCTTTTAATCCCATCTAACAGATGAGGAAAGTGAGGCCCCGAGAGGTTGAGAGAGCTGCCCAAGGGCACCCAGCCGTGGCTGGATGCGAACCCAGGCTGCCCTCGCTCATCCCCACTGCATTTAACCCCTGTGCAGCTGGGTTTCTTTGTGGGGTGCCTCTCCCTGTCTCCCCACCCCCACCCCCTCCAACATTCTCCCTGGGGAAATTCTTTAGTTTCCCTAGTTTGTGGACAAACAGCATTCAGAGACAAAGCTAGATGGTAGCAGTTGACACCTGCAAAGCCTGGGCCTCAGGTAGCCCACTCCCTGAATGAACCTTGCCCTGCCTCCAGGGTGGCCATAGGCTGCCAGCCGCCCGGCGCCCCCAGCCCTGACCATCCTTCATCTCAGAGCATCAGCTCCTATCCCCCACCCTCTACAGCCCACTAACCCCTGCGGATTCTCCTGGGCAGCTGTGGGCCAAGAGAGGCCTGGGCCATGCCTAGTTTTCAAAGCTCCCAGTGTGATGGAAACACCAATGAGATCATTATTTGGAAATAACCGCGGTGGCCAGTAGAAGAATGAAGATGAGCCTGTCCTGAGCACAGCACCCTTGGAGGGAACTGGAGTTGGTTTGGGTTTAGTTTTGTTTTTTAAGTTGTGGTAAAATTCACATAACATAGAACTTACCCTTTCGACCATGTTCAAGTGTACAGTTCGGTGTCACTAAATACACTCATGATGGTGTGTAACCACCACGACTTTCTAACCCAGAACTTTTTCATCCCCCTAATGGAAACCCACTAATCACTCCCCATTCCTCCTTCCCCCGGCCGCTGGCCACCACAACCTGCTTTCTGTCTCCATAGATTTACCTATTCTGGATAGTTTGTAAAAGTAGAATCACACAACGTCAGTCCTTTTGTGACTGGCTTCTTTCACTTAGCGTAATGTTTTCAAGATTCATCCACAGTAGAGCTCGTAAAGGAACTTCCTTTCTTTTTATGGCCAAATGATATTCCATTGTGTGGATAAATTACACTTTATTTATCCATTCATCAGTTGAAGGACAATTCCAAGTTATTGTAAATAGTGCTGCTATGAACGTTCACATAATACAAGTTTTTGCTTGAACACCTTTTTCCAGTTCTTTTGGGTATATGCCCAAGAATGCAATTGCTGGGTCATATGGTAACTCCGTTCAACTTAGCGAAGGACCATCAAACCGTTTTCCAGTGGCTGCACCCAATTACATTTCCAGCAATGTGTGAGGATTCTAATTTCTCCACATCTTTACCAAAACTTGTTAGAATCCATGTTATTGATAACAGCCATCCCAGTAGGTGTGTTGGTCTTTGGAGACCCCGTGAGTGGGTAGTGGGGCTCTCAGTGAGGAAAGAGACTGAACCGCAGTGGCTGGGGGGCCAGAAAGAGTTTTATTATCACAGAACTCAGTAAGGGGCTGGTTTGCCCTGCTGTGCTCAGCATCTGGGTGCTTGGATGAGGAGGGACACCCAATCCAGACACCACTATTCACAAATAAGAACTGTATAAGCCGTGGATCCCTTAACTGTCCCAACGGATGCACCTGTCGCCCCTCTGCAATGAGAGCGCACTGAAGGGGCAGCTGGAAGCCCCCACCCCTGGGCCCTGCCCCATCTCCCTGCGCCGGCTGTGGGGTGCGCTCGCCATCGTTCGTTTTTGTTCCCTAACACGATTCTGACAGCTCACTTGTCATTGTAATTACTGTTTTGTAATCTAATGAAATGTTATAGGAACAGGTGAAACAGAAAGTACACAAACAAGGAGAGACGTTCTTCCTGATGAAAATTCAGTTGAATGTTTTGAAAGATGCAATCTGAGTCATACAAAACATGAGCTGTCAAATTCGGCGTGGGTGAGGCAGATGTAAATAACTGGGTGGGAGGAGACTGTTAAAGACGACATGGCTCCACCTGCCAGCCACTTTGCAAGATTCTTTAAGCTCGCCCTCCACCTCGAAGGGTCCAAGGCTGCACTTCGGAGATGGTGTCCCCTTGGTACGGATTTCACAAGACAGGAAACTTGACATTGCAAGGATTGGACCCATAATCAAAGTAGAGGACTTAAGAAAGGTCGGGGACGGTATGCTCACTCCTTGGAAATTTTTTAAAAAATGTGTTTTATGGGTTGCATTGTGTTCCCCCAGATGACACATTGGACTCCTAACCCCTGGTCCCTGTAAATATGATCTGATTTGAAAATAGGGTCTTTGCAGATGTAATCAAGTTAAGATAAGGTCACTGGACTGGTCCTAATCCAATGTGACTATACCAGAGACGCAGAGGGAAGAATTCCATTTGCAACAGAGGCAGAGACTGGAGTGATATAGCTACAAGCAGACGAATACCAACGATTGCAAGTCACCGCCCAAATCAAGAAGAGACGAGGAAAGATTCTACCCAGAGCCTCAGGGGGAGCTTGGCCCTCCTGACACCTCGATTTTGGATTTTTCCTAGTGTGCTCGGGCTACTACGACAAATGCCATGGACAGAGGGGCTTACGCAACAAGCATTTCCTTCCCACAGTTCTGCAGGCTGGACGTCCGGGATCAGGGGCTGGCCGCTTCGGTTCCTGCCGCGCGCTCGTGCTGCCCTCTTGCTGTGTCCTCACACGATGGAGAGTGCGATCATCTCTCTTGCGTCTCTTCTTATAAGGCCACCAATCCCATTCATGAGGGCTCCACCCTCATGATATAATGGGGGTTAGAGGTTAAAGGTGAGAATGGGGGGGGCACACACAAACATGCACTTCAGAGCAGACTTCCAGCCTCCAGACTGAGAGAATAAACTCGTTTCTAGCTACCGGTTTGTGATCATGTGTTAGAGCATCCCGAGGAGCCGACACACCGTGTGAAGTATGTAGATACTTTTTAAGGATTCCCCTCTTTGCCTCAACTCTTCCAACAGCCCCATCTCCCACCCAGGCCCACTCACCTGAGATGAGTGGGCTGGCTGCACAGAGCAGAGTTGGTTTAGCCAGAAGCTGCACTGCCTAATGGCCTGGGTTTCGGTCTCCTCCCTGCCACTCACGTGTCACCTTGGAAAAGTCTCTTTACTGCCCTGCGCCTTGGTCCCTGCTACTGTAAAATAGGGTCGCCCGTTCCCACATCTCACACGTTCTTTCCAGAGCATCACTGTCTATTCCAGAATCCAGGAGCAGAGAGAAGAGATAAGCTCCCCGTGCTCGTGGCATTCAGCCGGTGGGAGACGAAGCATAAATTAGGAAACACGTAAATAAGCAAAAGCCTAGGACTGCGATAAGGGCTTTGAAGAAAGTAAAACCCGACATGCTAAGTTCCCCAGACAGACCAAGGCCTAAGGGACACGTTCAGCGTGAGAGCGGGATTTGGGGCCTGGGCTGGGGCGTGTGGGGTGGGTTTCTCTGAGCCTCCGGTTCGCTCACCCATGCTGTGGGGGTATCTGATGAGGGTAAGCAGCTCTGACAAAGAGACCCCCAATAATCCAATGGCTCAAGGAAGATAATGTATCACCATCTGCGCTGTGCGTCCCGCATGCATGTGTCCAGGGACCCGGTTCTTTCCACTTCTTTTCTCCCCATCCTCCTCTGCATTGTCACTGACCTGTTGGTGACTGACTTGTGAAACAGGGAAAGAGATGAACGACGAGCCCGCAGTCTCTGTCCAGACCCCCGAGGGGCTCACATTATTTCTGCTCAATTCCATTGGCGAGAAACGGCCACGTGGCCATTTCTAACTCTCAGGGAGGCTGGCCATGAAACTCCGGTCACTTACCGGTAGGAAGGGTCACGGATTCGAAGGACAGCTCTCAGTCTTAGGCTGGGTGGATCTAGTAATACCTCTGTGCAGGGGTGCAATGAGGAAGGATCAAGTACCTGGCACTTAGTAGGAACTCAACAAAAGTGCTCGATATCATGGAGGTCAAGGCTCCCAGGAGTCTTAGAAACTCTCTGGTCCAATGTCCTCATTAATCTGCAGCTAAAGAAACGGGCTCAGGGGGGAGAGGCATCTGCCCAGGTTGCCCAGTGGGTAAGGGCAAAGTTGGTCCCAAATTCTGGCTGGGATCCTCAACCCCATCCTCCCACCTCTTATTTCAAATTACCTGGTCCGGCCCCACGAGAGGCTGGGTGGAGAGCAGAGACTCAGCTGAGCTCCCTCTCAGAGCCAGGGTTGGGGGACAGGATCCTGAGAAGTCCCCTGTGCTCTGCAGCAATGCCCCAGGCCCTCGTGGCTCAGCTTTATGACTAGGTAGGTGTGGCCCTGGTTTCTGGGATGGGAGGCCATGCTGCTCTGTGACAGAGGGCCACACCCGTCCCCTGGGAGGGGGAACTGGCTGGGAGTGACAGCCACGCTGGGACGCAGCGGTAGGTGGCTGAGGAGGATGGCGTGCCTGGGTTTCCTCCTCCTCCTCCTCACCAGTGCCATGGCCTGGGGGGAGTACGGTGTGGTCCACGTGGTGTCACAGAACTGGAGCAAGGACTACTGCGTGCTGTTCAGCTCCGACTACATCACCCTGCCCCGGGACCTGCACCACGCCCCGCTCCTGCCCCTGCATGACGGCACCATGGCACCCTGGTGCCCAGACAAGGACCCCACCCACCAGGCCCAGCCCAGCCCCCCTAGCCAGCTGCCCCTCCACCGGACCACTGCCATGGTCATGAGGGGCAACTGTAGCTTCTACGCTAAGGGCTGGCTGGCTCAGGACCAAGGTGCCCATGGGCTGCTCATCGTGAGCCGGGTCAGCGGCCAACAGTGCTCAGACACCACCCTGGCATCCCAGCACCCCCGCAGGCCCCTGCCAGACCTCACCATCCCTGTGGCCGTGCTCCGATACACCGACATGCTCGACATCCTCGGCCACACGCACGGGGGCGCCATGGTCCGTGTGGCCTTGTACGCGCCCCCAGAGCCCATCCTCGACTACAACATGTTGGTCATCTTCATCCTGGCTGTAGGCACCGTGGCCGCGGGCGGCTACTGGGCTGGCCTGACGGAGGCCAACCGGCTGCAGCGGCGCCGGGCGCGAGGAGGAGGGGGGCCCGGTGGTCACAATCAGCAGGAGACGATGACAGCCCAGAGGGGGCAGGAGGAAGACGAGGACGAACCTGTGGACTTCACATCAGCCATGACGTGCGTAGTCGTCACCATGTCCTGCTCCATCATGCTGCTGCTCTACTTCTTCTACGACCACTTCGTCTATGTCATGATTGCCATCTTCGGCCTGGGCGCGGGCACCGGCCTTTACAGCTGCCTGGCCCCCCTGGTGCGCCACCTGCCCCCGCGGCCGCACCAGCGGCCCCCGCCCGGCCGCCGGGCCTGTCGCCAGCTGCCCCTGCTGCTGCTGGCCGGCCTGTGCGTGCTGGTGACCGTCCTCTGGGTGGCTTACCGCAACGAGGACCGCTGGGCCTGGCTCCTGCAGGACACCCTGGGCGTGGCCTACTGCCTCTTCGTCCTGCGGCGCGTGCGGCTGCCCACGCTCAAGAACTGCACCTCCTTCTTGCTGGCCTTGCTGGCCTTCGACGTCTTCTTTGTCTTCGTCACGCCGCTCCTCACCAGGACGGGCGAGAGCGTCATGGTGGAGGTGGCCGCGGGCCCGGCCGGTTCCCTGAGCCATGAGCGGCTGCCCATGGTGCTGAAAGTGCCCCGGCTGAGCTTCTCAGCCTTGACCCTGTGTGACCAGCCCTTCTCCATCCTCGGCTTCGGTGACATTGTGGTCCCCGGCTTCTTGGTGGCCTATTGTCATCGCTTTGACGTGCAGATGCACTCACGCCAGGTCTACTTCATGGCCTGTACCGTGGCCTACGCCGTGGGCCTGATGGTCACTTTCGTCGCCATGGTCCTCATGCAGATGGGCCAGCCCGCCCTGCTTTACCTGATATCCAGCACCCTGCTCACCAGCCTGGCCATGGCCGCCTGCCGCCAAGAGCTCACCCTCTTCTGGACTGGCCAGGGCAGAGCCAAGACACCGGCCCGGCCCATGGCAGGGCTCCACGGCGGCCCTTCAGTTGACTCCAAGCAAAAGCAGGAGGATGCGGCGGACACCTACACATCCAGCGAGTCTGAGGCGGCCACCAACCGCTTGGCAAGGGACTTAGACAGCACCTTTGGGGAGGATACTGCCAGAATTGTCACCATGTCTGAGGATGAAGCCACCGGTCTGGACGGCTACAGTGATAGCTCTGAGGGCTGGACTGATGCTAACCTGGACCCTGATGAGCATCCCTGTGCCTCCCCCAGGGCCTCGGAGGAGCTGATGCCACCGATGCCGATGGCCACGCTGATGCCACTGACGCCACAGCCCTCAGAGCGGGGCCACGCCCAGGCCCATGACACGGGCCTGTCCTGGACAGGGCTGCACAAAAGGAAGGGCTCGAAGGTAAAGAAGAGTATGTCAACCCAGGCTCCCTTGTGAACCGGGCTGTGGGACTCGAGCCTGCAGAAGAGCTGGCAGAATACCACAGAGCGAATCCACGGGTGGCAAAAAGAAATCGGGGCATTAAAGATATTCCAGATCTACCCAGTGGACCCTCTTTTGTTAGGACGGTAAAAGAGCAGTAGCCACGGAATAAGCCCATGCAGGGCCGGAGGGTCCTTAACATAAGCACCTCCCCTAATCATGCAGGGGGGAAACTGAGGCTCGGAGAGGGCACACGATTTGCACAGTTACTCAGCAAAGTCAGGGCTTGCCAAGCAGTGACTCCCTCCCCACCTGCCTCCCCAACATCCACCCCCAAGCCAGAGCCCCACCTCCTTAGCCTGGTGGACAGGCCCCACCCTGTCCCTACAGCCCCTCTCCCGCTTCACTCTCTCTCTTTTTTCATGCTCGGGTCCAACTGAACCATTACTGTCCCCCCCCCCCCTTTCTGGACATGCTGTTCCTTCTGGCTGGGATGCCCTTTCCATTCCCGACAGAAATTCCCCAGTGCAGCTCCCTGGCTCACCAAAACATCCGTAAGCATTTTTCGAGGGTCAGCTCACATCCATCCTTCCTGCTAAACATCCCTACTCAAGGCCTCTCGAACAGCAGCACCGCGCCTAGTGCATGCCTGGACCGACGCTGAGTATGCACCTGCTGTGTGTGCCACCCTTGATGGGCCCTGGGGGAGGCTGCTGTCTGGCTGGAAGACTAGTGGTAAGTGGAAAACAGACGAGAAACAACCTGAAAATTGTTTTAAAGTTGGGGGGAGGGGTGGAAAGGTTGGAGCTGGAGTGGAGGACTTTAGCAGACCACGGCTCTAATTTCCACGTTTCCCTCTCTGACTCTAGATCATGGACAAGTCTCTTAACCCCTTTGGGCCTCAGTCATCTCATCTTCAAAGTGGGACTTATAATACCATGTCCCCCTGGAGACGGGCATGGACAAGATGACTTCTAGAGGACCCCAGTTTTTGAGATCTTATGATGTGTTTATACAATACTTGAGCAGAACAAACAAAGTCTGGGGTGAGGGAAGGCTTCCTGGAGGAGGCGATGTTGGAGGCGAGGGAATCATATTCCAAGAGGCAGTGTGGTACAGGGGTTAGGCTTCCAGAGCCAGCTGCCCACGGGAAATTCTTGCTCTCGTACTTGTTACTGAGCAAGTGACCTCACCTCTCAGTGCCTCAGTTTCCTCATCTGTAAAATGGGACAATAACAAGACCCACAGTAGGGTTTGGGGGGAGGTGATTGACACCATGCCCTGGATGCAGGAGGAACTCTATGAATGTTAATAACTCTGTGAAAGCCTTTCAGGATCAAATCCAACTCCCACAAGGCCTTTGAGTTCTGGCCCCGACTTCCCTCCTCTTCTCTCCGCACCCAGCATTCCTGCCCTACCACCACGAGGGAGGGAGGTGCAGCAGACCCCACCCCACCCGCCTTCCCCTACCGGGCCCTCCCAGAGGCTGGCTCCTCTTCCTGGATCTTGCCACCCCTCCCACCCCCAGACCTGAACCTGGCCCACCCCAATCACTTGGCCATACACCCCGTCCACTAGTTTTCTCATCTCCCCCAGTGGGGTGTCAGCTTCACGAGGGCAGAGACCATCCTGTCTTGTTCAGCTGTGTAGTTCCAGGGCCTAGAACAGGCTTAGATGCTTGATTTATGTGTTGAAAGACTGAATTATTTAGTTAATAAGAAATTCGTCCAACCTAAATCGTGGAGGAAGAGGGGATACTGTGAGAGAAGGCCCCACTGCCCAGGCCACTACCCTGGGTTCCTGCAGGGCCTTGGTCAGTGTAGAGATGTGACTTAGTGGGGTCTAGTTGGACCCTGGAGTGGGGAGTAAGGGGGCCAGTGGGGGTTCAGGAGGTAATGGGAACCTTTTTGGGTGGGGTGGGCATCTTAAAGAAAGCCCCACTTGGTCCCCTTGGCAAACAGCACTTGAAGACTCTGGCTGGACAAGGACAGAGTAAGGAATCAGGGCCAGGACCCTGACCGGAGGTGTTGGCAGCCCCTCCTACTAGAGCCAGAGGCCATCTGGCCTGGACAGAGGGGCCTCCACAGGCCCTGGCTCATCCTCAACCCAAGCAGCCTTCCCACTGCCGATTTGCGTCACTAGGCCTACCAGGGGTGGGCTACACCCCTCTGCCAGGCCCAAGGGGAAGGGGTGGATAGAGGAGAGGTCTCTAGGCCCCCATCACTCCCCAGACTGGGGGAACAAGTGACTTCTCTCTCCCAGGAACTTATAGGCATAGTGGCTCGGGGACACTGGACTAAAGCTCCCTGTGTCCAGGCTGATGCCTGCCATCAAGGAGGGGGTTCTCCAGAGGAAGGTCTGAGGACAGACTCCCCTCCCCCACCACCCACCTGACAGCCTTGTCCACGTCTGAACAGCACAGATCCAGGAAAGGTGGGTTCAGCAGTCCTCACTGCTCTGCCCAACAGAGGCAAACATCCAGAGAACATGTATCTACCCACCTCAGGGGTTGTATCAGTGTTAAACGAGGAGCTAAGTCGCGGGTCCAGAAACCTTCCAGTTCTGTTGCTGCCGCTGCTCTGTGATGGCCCAGTGTCCCTGGTTCCTGCCCTGACCCCAGAGACGGGCTCCTCCTTTAGCTATGGCCTTGGCCTCACTTTGCCAGCCCCTTTCCCAGGGACTGGGCCAAATCCAGGTGGTTTCAGCCACCTATCAGGGGTGTCCAGAGCTGGCAGCCCCCACCTGAGTGCAGAGGAACACAGGGTACACACCCACATAGAGGAACACAGGGTACACACACACATAGAGGAACACAGGGTACACACACACACATACACCCACATAGATGTGTGCCCACATCCATCCTGTACCTTCGGGCACACACGCACATACACACATGCACCCTCACATCCTGCACACACGCACATGTGCTCATACCTGCACATCCCTTCGGACCCAGCCCTTCCCCTCCGTGCCTGTCCCAACATCTGTGGGAGTGGGGGTGCTTGATGTCAGGATTTCCCACCTGGGAGGACAGGGCTGCCCTTTTTGGTAGAGCAAAGACTGAGATGCAACACTCATGCCTCTCTGAGCAGGGCAACTGGCTCACAGCCCCCTCCAGGCATTGCTTCCAGCCCAGATGGCTTTTTGGAGAGATGGGGGACATGGAGGTCCAGCTGATGACAAAGCAAGACAGCAGTATGAGAACCTGGCATCTCTCCTCACCTCCTTTAACAGGCAGTCTTTGCTCCCAGCCCCACCGGGCTGGCAGAGATGGCAAGTAGGCCTGCATCCCAGTCCAATGGCTCCCCACATCCTTACCTGCTTCCTCCTTCCCTCCCTTTGAAGGTATAACTCCATCTCAGCACCTGCTCCCAGAGAGCCCAACCTGTGACAGATGAAAACTAAGATGTGGCCAGGGCAGGAACAGATTCCCCCAGACCACACCCAGGAATCCAGGTGGCCCAGCCCCGCCTGTGGGGCTGTGCTCCAGCTGCCCAGTTAACTCTCTGTGGCCTTTTTTAATCCCAGCAAGAACCCCATGAGCTGAATAATCGCAGCCTATTTTTTTTTTTTTTTTGTAGTTAATGAAGATTTTGGTACTCTGAATTCCTTGGACAGTGAGATCCAGCGAGGACCCATCAGTTACTCTCATTTACAGAAGAAGAAAGGAAAGCCCAGAGAGGGTCAGGACCCGCCCAAGGTCACACAGCAGCAAGGAGACAGCAAAAATAGAACAACTCTGTTCTGCCTCCCAGCCCAGGCAGCTGGGTCAGCTCCTGTCCTCAACGCCCTCCCCTCCGTACACCCCGGTCTGCAAACCATGCCCCCCGGCAAAACTCTGGGTCTCCCCGCAGCCTTGCCTGGGCCCTCAGTAGCCTTCCATTCCCACTGAGAGGCAGTTGTGAGCTCTGCTTGATGAGGAAGGTTTCTGATTCAGCATGGAGCATCATCTCGGCTAGCGCAGGAGGACACAGCTCCACTCCGGGTCACTGAGACTGGATTCGACGCCCCCAGCATTGCTATTCATTGATGCTGGGCCACGGAGGCCATCCCGCTGTGCCCCCCAAATCCTTGTCTGTAACATGGGCTGCTTGTGGGTTCGTGGTAGGGATTAAGCCAGCTGAGGCGTCTGTATGAACAGCTAACACCTGCCGAGCGCTAACAGCAGCCCAGACAACAGGTGGGTTGTCGTGACGCCCAGCACCTGGCAGCCGCCCCCAGCTTTCCCGCCACGAACGGCATTTTCCCGGAATGGGCTTTTCCCGCGGGGTTTACCTGCCCGAGGTGGAGTCATCCTCTTCCCTTGGACTCCCCCCCGCATGCCCAGTGGCATGGGGGTGGGTGCCAGGCAGTGAGCAGGGGCACCACCCAGAGCCAGGAAGGGGGGTCCCTCCGCAGTTCGACTAAAACGGGGAAGGTTTTCTCTTTTTTCCCTTGGATCCCTGAAGTTTGCGCGTTCCTGTGCTGCCACCAGCTGGTCAGCAGGACAAGATTACAGAACTTTAGAATAATTCCAACCAGGGACGATACCCAAACGATAGATGACAACATCCTCATCAGCAGAGTTCCGAAGCCCTTACTGGCCAGCCCCAGGGCTAACCCTTTAGGAATTGGCTGTGAGGAGGTGGAGGTGCCCTGGAGAAGGATCCCAGAGTAGTTTGATATTTTGTAAAATGAAGTAGCCCCAACACAGCGTCACCGAAAGTTCTTAATACTTGAAGACGGTCCCTGCCTTGATGCTGATCCCACCCCATAGAAACAGGTCATCGTGGATAAGTGTTCGCAGACCCCAGCACTGGGTCATTCTTAAAGCGGGGAGGGGTCTCTCGGTATGATCCTTTCACCATAAAGTCCTCATCCTTGTAGGTCCACAGACGCCCCTTCCCACACACAGCAGGAATTATTCATTTTGTTTGTGAATAAATCCCTGCCCACCACTGGTTTCCTGTCCAGATATTTTGTTTATCTGTAGGAATAATTAACTCTTCTTGGGACCTACCCGTCAGCTTCTAGGGCTCTTCCAGGCATGTAAGTCCGAGTCCAGGTCTCAGATCTCACTCCTGAGCCCACCTAGGATGATGAAACCCCCGGAAGGGGTGGCTGGGAAGGGAAACTGAGGCTGCTTCTGGGAGAACCTTGAACTGCTAAAATTCTGAGTTGTTCTCAGAAATGCCTTTGAGTATCTTCCCCAACTTCTTAAGGACTTGAATGGCAGAGACGATTGGTGGGGGGAGGGGGGCAGTGTGTGAGGTCTGAATGAGGGTGTTGGCAGAGCTTCCAGAGACCTTCCAGAACCTTTCAGAACTGTCCAGAACGGAGGCTAGGGAGGGAAAGCAGCCTACCCAAGGTCACATAGAAAACCAGTGATAAGACCAAAGCAACCAGGAACCTGGAAACTAACTCAAGAATCCTTCATAGACAGGAGACCTTTCCAGAATGCAAATGTTCCATGAGGTAACAATTTTCCCCATATACTTGGTCTTCTTAAAGCAGAAGGCTGCTGGGTTTGGAGAGAAAAGAATTTCTCTGGCAAAACCCTCAGCCCCTTATAACCCAAAGCCTCACTACTGCTTGCAGTTCCTGACCTGGACAATGAAGAGGACTCTGACAGGAGAGGCAGCCCTCCTGCGAATCCTCGCCCATCACAGCCCAGCGTCTCTTCCAGGCCACGCTCTGCTGCAGCCATAAGAGTGCGAGCCAAGGGCGAGTCTGGTCTCGGCCACCTTGCTTAATCCTTAATGTCAGTTATGGTTCATTGAACAATGTCCCCCGGAAAGGTATCCATCCACATCCTAGTCCCTGAAACCTGTGATTGTGACCTTACATGGAAGGGGAAGAAAGGACTTTGCAGATGTGATTAAGTTAAAGATCCTGAGATGGGGAGATTTTCTTATATTATCCTAGCAGGTCCTAAATGTGATCACAAGGTCCTTGTAACAGGGAGGCAGAGGAGGATTACACACAGAGAGAAGTGGAGATGCAAATGTGACGATGCAAACAGAGATTGGAGTGATGTGGCCACAAGCCAAGGATTGTCAGCAGCCCCCCAAAGCTGGAAGAGGCAAAGGAGGGGTTCTCCCCTGGAGCTTCCAGAAACAGCACAGCCTGCTGACCCCTTAATTCTGGTTTAGTGAGACTGATGTTGTCTGAAGCCTCCGAGATGGTGGTAATTTGTTATAGCAGCCACAGGAACCGAAGACACTGGTGAACAGACATCCGTGGCACAGGCTGCCTATGTGTCCAGCACTGTGAAGTGAGAATTAAACATCTCCCAGGGCAGGTGAGACAAAGACTCAGCGAAACAGCAAAACTCCTCGTCAGGCCATGTGCTCCCTACTGCTGCAGCAGCGGGGCACAGGGGGGTCAGTGAAGGAGAGGCCAGAACTGGGGTCTCGGTGACAACAGCCAGTGAGTGTATTCCCTCAGGTCAGGTCTTAATTACATCAGCCTCCTGCGAATTTCTATTTTTTTTTTTTTATTGAGCTTTATAGAAAAAGTGGAAAGCACCGTAAAGTAGGAAAAAAGCACAGTTACTGTTAAACTTGTGGTTCATTTCCATCCATTCCTTTTTTTCCACGATTAGGGTTTTATTTGTGTGTTTCATTTACGTAGTTATAATCAAACTAGATATTCAAGTTGGTATTTTGCTACATATATTCCATGTGATCTTTGAACCTTGATTTCAGTGGGCTGTGTACGATGCCACAGCAGCTATAACTACATTCATTTGTTATTCTTATGATATGTTTCTTACAGCACTGTGAAAAATGTCTTCTTACAGAAGATTTCTGTAAGACAGATCTAGTAATTTTATTTATCGGAAACTAGGAAATATGAAAATCTTTAAAGGTTGTAATTCATTTTGATAAATTACTTTCCAAAACTTATTTGTATCAATGTATCCCCTGTGAATGCTGTGAAATATGGAAGTGGCCGTTCGACCACACCTTCACCAGCATCTTTGCTAATTTGATAGGTTGAAAAGTAACATCTCTTTCAATTTTCATGTCTCTGGTTAATAGCGAGGTTGAACTTTTATTTCCATATTCTGGGTTATTAATGGAATAGTCTCCATTCCAGGAGTTAACACAGTGTCCAACCAGTTACCATGTCCTGTTGATTACACACTAGGAAAACCTCTGAGATCCATTTTATCCTTTCCGTTTTTACAGGTTTATCTCAGGACGTCGACTCTCACTTGAGCCGTTAGGATCCTCGTTAAAGAAAGGAGCGCAACTATTCTTGGTCATGTGCCTCCAGCTGGAAGACCTTGGATGCCTCCTCCATACCTGTCAAACCAACTCCAGCTCCTCAGCCCGGCGTTTAAGGCTGTCCGTGGCCAGCCTTCCCTGCCAGGCAGCCTTGCCTCCTACCAGTTGTGGGCAATTCTCCACACATCCTTGAGCCACATGTCTGTTCCACTCACTTGGAAGGTGCTTCTTCTACTTTCCCCTAATTCCTACGCACTTTACATCTGCTGAGATTCAGTCCATACTCCCCACCCATCCCCCTGTGCAAGGCCCTGTCCAAGGTCCTGGAGCCGAAGGGTCAACAGACAAAAGTTCCTGACTCAGAGGGTCTCACCATAGTGAGAGGGTGGAGGAGGGCACAAATGCATTTTAAAAAAGCCCTTTTGGCTTCCAAGAACAAGAAATTGCTCGAAGTGGCTCAATCAAAAAGAAGAGCTTATTGGAAAGAGACAAGGTTTCTCAGAACACAGGGCAAATAGCCCAATTGGGGCTCGTGGGAACTGGGAACGAGAAAGCTGTCAGAAAGCAAAGCTCTGCCTCTCCATGCTGCATTCCCTCTGTGCACCCACTTCCTCTCCTCCCCTCCCTGAGCCAGCTGCCTCTGCAAACTCAATTTGCTCCTGGCCCCGACTCTACAACATGGCCTCTCGGCCCAGGGATCAGCACCAATGGGCAGTGGTCTCTATGCAGACATCATTCAGAATCTCAAGAGCGAGGACCTAGTTGGCTTAGATTTACTCTGTTTGGTCAGGGTCCTGTCATTGCTGTTGGGGAGCCCATGACCCCTGGTTCGTCATCTGTGGCCAGAGACAGAGGATGGAGAGAGTAGTAGGGTCAGATACCACATAGGATTGTCAGAATCTGCATTTCTAGGGAATTTATGTGCTTATTATAGTTTAAGAAGCGCTGCTACAGAGCGGTGGTCCTCAAAGAGTGATCCATGATCCTGCAGCGTCAGCATCACCTGAAAACTTGTCAGAAATGCAATTTTTTGAGGCTCTTCCCAGGGTTCAGAGGGGCCTGGGAGTAGCTGGATGCTTCACACGGGTGCTCAAAGAGAGCCTCATCCTCCATCCTCTGTTTTCCACAGAGAAAGTTCCTATCTTCTTCTTATGACGAAGAGCCTGTGTCTTGCTCTCCACCTGTCTCCTGTGGGGCTGGCAAAGAGAAACTGCCATACAAGCTGCCATGTATAAATGTAACACATTGAGGTTTGTTCAAGCTGGTCAGAGGGATGTCAAAAATCCCTGTGGCCCTCATTTTCCTAGTCAGGCAACGACAGGGGAGATGGTTTCTGCCCCTTCAAGGGTTATGGGTTTCGGTGTCTTGGTTGATTCCCACCTGTATTAGTTTCTTGTGGTTACTGAAACTAAACCACCGCAAACCTGATGGCTTCAAACAACAGAAGTTTGTTTTTTTTTCTCACAGTCTGGAGGCCATAAGCCTGGAATTCCGGTGTCAGTAGGAACATGCTCCCTCTGCAGGTTATAGGGGAAAAGGCTTCTTTTCCTCTCAGCTTCTGGTGACTCCAGGTGTCGTTTGGCTTGTGGCTACCTAACTCCACTCTCTACCTCCATCTTCACGTGGCCTTCTCTTTTCTCTGTGTCTCATATCTCCCTCTACCTTTGTCTGATAAGTACACTTGGCCGTTGAATTGAGCGACCACCTTGATAACCAGGATGATCTTGCCTTGAGGGTTTTAACTAATTACATCTGCAAATAAGGTCATATTCATAGGTCCTAGTAGACATATATTTTGGGGGCCACCTCTATTCAACATGCTTCACCACTCTGTCTGCCAAACGTTTGGGACCACACTAGGGACAAACGATGTCCCAGCCCCATCTTCATCCTTGTCTAGAATAACTACAAATGACAAGTTTATTAGAGACAGAAAGAGAAGAAACCAGGCATGTCCCCTCTTCTCAAGGAACCGATGGTGCTGCCTTTTCTCCCACACCCGCCCCTGCTTGCCATCTCCTGCCAATTTCCAGAGCTTTAGCTGGAGGATGAGAGTGCCCTTAGAGGATCTGAGTGCCCTGGTTAGTGTCCTGGGAATCACAGGGCCCCCAATGCTGCCAAGATGCACATGCCCTCCCTTCTGCAGCTTCCGTTCTGCCAGAGCAGGAGGCTTTATAATCGCCAGAACGACAATTAAGGAGGGGATAGTCAGCCAAATGGTGCGTTCTGATGCTTCAGCAGCCGGTTTTCTGCACAGCCTGTCTCAAGGCCAGAGGAGATGAGACTTTCCAGAGAGCAAGCTGGTGTCCAGAAAGCCCATTCCAGATGGACTCTAATGTCATTAGCCCAGCAATGAGTGAAATAAGGAATAAGCAGCTCTGGCCCCACAGTGCTTCCCCAAGGAGTGCTGAAAAGAACATGGTCTCTGCCAGCTGAGGACCACCAAGCATGGACCCAGGGAGAAAGCAAGCAAATGAGAGGCTGGAGAACTGAGGACGAGGTGTTTGTCGTGGAAATAAGCAAATTGGGTAGACCTGGACTCTCTCCCCTGCTTGGCTGCCAACCAGCTGTGTAAGCTTGGAAGAGTTCTTAAATAAAGAACCTCTGCAAACCATTAGAAAAAGACGAACAATCCAGGAGGGGGGAAATGGGCAAAGAATTTGAACAGGCATTTTACCGAAGAAACACAGATGGCCAAAAAAGCATATGAAAAGATGCTCAATCCCTCCCGTAATTAGAAAAACAAAACCGAAACAATCAGAATATGAGTGAGAAAGCTGGTGACATCTGAATAAGGTCTGCAGTTTAGTTCATAGCATTCTATCAACGTCAAGGTCTCAGGTTTGATCCGTATATTATGGTTCGATTAGATGCTAACAAGGAGAAGTTAGGTGAAGAGTCTATGAGGATTTTGCACTCTCGTGACTTTTCTGATTGTAAACTTATTACAAAATAAAAGGGTAAACAACAACAACTACAACCATCATAAGAGAAAACAAAGAGATATCACTGTCTACCCACAGAGTGGCAAGAATTATAAAGATTAACAAGATCTAGCGTTGGAGGTGATGTTGCTGAGGGGGTGGGAGGGTGATCTGATGCCACCTTTTTGGAGGGCACTTTGCCAGTATCGATTATGATTGCATGTGCACGCCCCTTGACCCAGGAATTCTGCAGTTGGGCATCTACCCAACCAAAACCCTTGCACTTGTATTCAAAGAGGCATGTACAGGAGTGTCCACCATAGCCCTATCGTAGGAAGCAGGAGCAACCTGAATGCCCAGAGAGAATGCACCTACACAGGAAAGGCTAAATGATATAATGCATCTAATCATGAAATACTATGCGGCAGGTGAAAAGAATGCAGTATCCACATGCACAAAAATGAAAAGGTTTCCAAAGCAAGGAAGTATCATCTCACTGATCAAAAGAAAAAGCACAAATAAAGCTACATTTCTAAGTGTATACAGAGTATATGCCAACCTCAAAGTCGGAAAAGATGCCCTTCCAATTAGCCAAAGTCCCTCTAGAGGGGGTAGTGGGATGAGGACTGGATACATAACATCAAAAAATCAGATTTTTTTAGAGCTAATTCCCCTCATTTTACAGATGAGGCAACAGGCACAGAGAAGTTGAGTGTTTTGCCCAATTTTACCAGCTAGTTAGTAGCATTGACAATAAAGAATCCTGAAAATTAATCAACATCCAGGTTCCCGTTTGATGTTTACAACTATTTAAGAAAAAATGTAATGAAAAGTTATCTTGCTCAAGTGTGCTTCACTTCTTTTTTTAAGGGTGCAAGTTTAAGCCATAAGTTTTTTTAAACTATGTGAATATTAAATCCAATTTTTCTCTCTTGTTCATTCATCTGCAAAATGCTTTATCTTTCCATGTCTTTGATCTTCAGTGAGCAAGGAATCTTAGCTTTACATTTCTCTGCCCTTCACCCCTACCTCAGGCATTTAGGGACCTGAAAGCAAACACTTTAGGGCACCAAGGGAATCAGGACAAAAGAATTCTTGGTAGAAGTTGCTTCAGTCATTGATCACTCTTTCTAGTTTATCTAGTTTGAAACTTCACAGTTGTTTCCCTTAAAGAGACATACCCTTATCATTGATCATGTTTAGTACAATTTTTCTTCTTTAGTCTGCTCAAGATTTTGATTTCCTATCCCAAACCCAAAGTCACTGGCTCTGACTTGCAAGTGAAAGCAGTTATTGTGGATGACCAAGCAGAGCACGTGGGCCCCGAGATGCTATTGCTGGACACAAAAGCCCCTCTATGACTTCGCGAGAGCCTCTCCCCTCGGCACAAGGAAAAGGGCACACGCTGTGCACACGCCCTGCTTAACCCGCCTGAATTTGTAAACAACTGAAGCATAACACAAACAAGTGCTTCTTTTTTTAGCGGGCTGGTGTGTTTAACTCAATAAAATATTTGTTAATTAACTTCATGATTTTTTTTCCCCCAGATTATCTCTGCCTTTAAATGGACTCCACTGGCTGGTTTGAATTGGATGGTTTCTTTGAATACGGGCTGAGTTTTGGTGTATGTGCCTTGTAACAGCCAGGAAAAGATAGATGATGGTGCGATAACGAACAATACCAAAATCCCAATGGCCTGACAAAAGTTTGTCTTCCACTCACGTTAAATGTCCTGGAGGATTAGGAGGGAGCTTGGTGCTTATCGTAATCACTCATGGAACCTGACTGAAGGAGGCTCGGTCTTGACATCCTCCATACTCACCTCAGCAGATGGAGAGAGCTCTGGAGAGACTCCAGCCCAGAAATGACACTCGTCACTTCCCTTCACAACTCATTGGTCTGAGCTGATCACATGACCTTATGCAACTGCAGGGCACTGGGAAGTCCAGTGCTCTGTGTGCTCACCAGGAGAAGAGAGCAGCAGATGCTGGGTACAGGTCAAAACCTCCCTGAGAAGCACCTTGTGCCAAATCAATTGGTCAAACATTTAAGTACCAATTATGAGCAAGGCCTGATGGGGCTGAGGAATAAGGAGTAGGTGTCCAGACAATGAAAGTCAGAAAATTTTCACCTAATTTTGTGGTATATGAGTTATATCTGGGAAAAAAAAAAGTTCACCTGTTCCTCCATGGGGAGAAAAGTCAGAGAGGTGCCAAGGACAACTACGGCAGAGGCCAGGGAAGCAGCTCACATCCAACAGCGCACAAGATGGGCACGACGACAAAAACCCCGTGGTCCAAAACTGCCGTAGTTGAGAAACCTGACCTTAGAGAAATGCAAAGTTCACACTCAGAAAAAAAAAATTCTCAAATCAAAATGAACAGGAAGTCTGCCTTGAATTCTGCTCCCGCATGTCCGTGAGGTTGCACTCCAGTTGTAGGAGTCCACGAGGCAAGCTGTTGGGCCCTGCAGGAGGCAGTGACCAGATCCCGCTTCCAATAAGGGCTTTCAAGGGACCTTGACTCTCCAAATACCGGTAGCACGCCCTCCCCAGCATTTAGGACAAAAAACGTCTCCAGACAGTGTCAAATGTCCCCTAGGGTCAAACTTCCCCAGTTCAGAACCCTGTTCCCATAAATGTTCATGTTCTGAGGGCACCATTTCAGCCGTGCTGCAGAGGAACGAACCCTGAACTGGGAACTGTGAGGCCCGAGTTTAAATGCAGCTCTGCCGTTAAATCACTTAGTGCCCCCACTTCTGGGCCTCAGTTTCCCTATCTGTTACCAGGACAATTCCTAGTCGATTCAGAGCTTCTAAGGCTCTCGCGCTCGGTTCTGGAATTTCTCATGCTAACACCATTCCAATCATAGCCTCGCCCCCTCCCCAAAGAAAGGGGAGAGTGAGGATTTCAGCTGCACAGTAGCACAGTCCAGATGACAGGAGGGGCTGATGAGGGGACCCCAGAGTGTGAAGGCCCAGCAGCCAGTAAGGCCTGGCTGGGTAAAGAGGAGGACGGGGAAAGGCTTCAGCAAGGAGATCCTGAATGCACCAAAAAGCACTTCCTGGGCAGACACTGTGCCTGCCCACTAAAAAGTTGTCTGTGATCTAAGCACAAGAAGAGGTGCACAGGTGCTGGTAAAGTGTTTTTGGAGGCAAAATTAAGAGGCTAAATAGAAATGCATGCACACACACACAAGAGCAATGTGCCCAAGAATGGGAGGGAAGCGTGTGTGTGTGTGTGTGTGTGTGAGTGTGTGTGTGTGTGTGTGTGCGCGCGTGCGCGTGCACATGCCCCTGCTGTATCCTTGCTAATGGCAAGAGAAATTGAATAATTTCCATTCAGCTAAAATATGTCTGTAAGCTTAAAAAAAACCATTGTCCCGGGATTATTAGGTTTGCTGCTCTCTTACTGGCCTCTTGACTCTTATTCAGTTGAAATCAAAAGACAGGGGTGAGAGAGGGAAAGGGAGAGATGCCCCCTGCTCCTCTCCAACCACATTTCTCCTGATCCATCTCAGAATCCAATAAAGCTTGACAGTGAACTTGAAAGGGAGTGAGAGGTATTTAATTAGAGGCTGTTCAGTCTAAACAATGATTCAGGACTTTTTGAAAGCTGGACAAGGCTACACTTTTCTGGTTTGCTAATAAACTGAGCTCCCAGGTTATGCATCTGTTTCTCAGAGTTGGCTGTTCTTTTATCCATCCAGTCTGCCAGCTAGTCATCAACGGTTCATGAAGCACCTACTGTGTGTCAAATACTGTGTCTGGGCTGAGGGTACATAGGTGAACAAAAGACAGTCCAGGCCTTTCAGGGCATCACACTCGGCATTTACACAAGCAATCACACCTCAGTGGGGTAAATGGGCCCCCTGCCCCTGAGAAGAAGCCTCAATGGAGGCCTTCTGAGAAGGAGGTATTGGAGTTAAGTCTTAAGGGACAAAAGGGAGTTACTCAGGCAGAGATGAGGGAATGATAAAGGCTTATATCATTATGATAAAAGCAAGAGAGAGAATTTGGAGAGTCACTGACCTATAAAGAATGAAATATGATTGGATAGTAGCATTCAGAGAGGTGAGAGTGAGCAATAAGACTAGCCAGCAGGGGACAGGTCTGTGGTGCCAAGGACCTCTGCCCTCAGCCTCTGCCCTCATTATCCAAACCACAGTTTCCATTACTAACATCCCCCATTATTCACAGTAGCTCTGTTCTATCAGGTCCTCATGCACATCGAACTAGCGAATACTGAATCCTTGTTCTTAGAGGAAGTACAGCCTTGCATCCCTACAAGCCTCTGGTCACAACATTTTTGTCAAATGGGTAATATATAAGCTTGTTCTACGTGTGTTTCTGTTGTATTGATTCATTACGTTGGGCTAGTAGCCGAGAGCCCTGTCGCTCACGCCTAAAAGAGGCTTTATCTAACACACACATTTCTCTGTGAGGCACATCACAGCCTCCTCATACGTAAAAACGTTAGACAGCCATTTAAAACAACAAAATCACCACCACCAAAAAAAAAAAACTCTATAAAAATGCAAAAGTGTGGCACTAAGTAGGCCACAAAAAGGATATTTGTATACAGTATGAGAGCAGAAACCAGAAGGCAGAGTGTCGCCTTGCTTGACCTCAGCTGGGGATGTGTGCAGTTGGGCCAATCATACTCTTTGCCACCTTGCATAGGTCCATGAATGACTGTAAAAATGCCACGAGTATTGATTTGGGGGTTACAAATACATTTTAGGGAGTAGGTAAATTCACAAGAACGAAATGATGAATAATAAGAATCATCCATATTTCAAAAACTGAACTACGAACCCCTACATTCTCAGACTGCCGGTGCCCGCGATATTCAACAGAATATTTCAATTCTCTCTATTTTGATTCCTCCTGAAATAAAGAAGGAAGGCGTGAGCGAATTTAGAGCTCTCTGTGAATTCAAGACGAAAGACCTGGGAGCTCACGGCACGCGACATCCCGCTAAAGCTGTGTTTACAACAGGCCACGCTGCATCATTCCAGGACAGCCTATCAGAGGGTGACTTACAGGTCACTCTGTTGCCAGGGGAGCCAGACTACTCAACAGTCATTCCTGATGGGAGCAAAGCAAAGAGCCTGAGAGCCCCAGAGGGCTTTTCTGCGGCGTCAGCCGGACACTGTCTGTGCTGGTTTGGGGAGGAGTGGCAGGAAAGCACGGTGTCTTGGGCCTGCCCGCTGCTGACATGCATGTGGCAGGCTCTGCCCAGCAAGTGCTCCCAGGACAGTCTGGGCAACCTGGGGCTTTGAAATTTTCCGAGGCGAAGTGATAAATAAACTGCTTGAGCTGCTAAATCCCAGGAACGCGTCCATTCATTGGAAATGGTAGACATGAAACGAAGAGGTTTTATTCAACATTTAAAACATAAATAGTCTCTTATTTAGGAAAAAAAAGTTGTCGAACACGGTTCCCTCAGAATCTAATCTCCTAGCTGAACCACAGATTTCATCATGGACTTTCCTTTGTCATTAAAGAGTATAATTCATTACTTAGAACTTGATTTTTTAAAATTTATTTATTTATTTATTTATTTATTTATTTATTTATTTACTTATTTATTTATTTTTATGGTGACGTTGGTTAACGAAATCCAACAAGTTTCATCCGTACACTTTAACAGTAAGGCATGTATATATTTATGCTGTATGGAACTTGGTTTTTAAAGAACGTATGCTACAAGCTGTCCAAGTGGTATCTAATGTTAATTTCTTTTTTTTTTTTTTTGCATTTTTTCAAATATTTTTAAATTGAATTTTTTAAAGATGGACTTTATTTTTTAGAGTAGTTTTAAGCGCACAGCAAAACTGAGTAGAAAGCACAGGGAGTTTCCGCATACCCCTACCCTCTCCCACACACAGCAGCACCATGGTCGACATCCAGCACCAGAGTGGTGCCTCTGCTACAATCTAGGAACCGGGACTGACACATCATTATCACCCAAAGTCCACAGTTCATAGAGTTCACTCTTAATGTACATTTCATGGGTTCTGACAAATACACAGTGACACGTATCCACCATCATACAGAATGTTTATAACATTCAGAATAGTCTCACTGCCCTGAAAATCCTCTGTGCTGCTCCCTCTTCCCCACAAATCCTGACAACCACCAACCTTTTTTCCTGCCTCCATAGTTTTGCCTTTCCAAGAACGTCATGTAGTGGGAATCATACAATACGGAGCCTTTTCAGATTGGCTGACCCTGAATATGAGAGATAAATGTCAATTAACAAGTCGCCTGCAAATCACGAGTCTGTAAGCAACTTGAGGTCTTGGCCATAGTTACTGTCCCTGTACAGAAGAGGCACTTAAATGTTTGTTGAAAGGAGAAACAGCCTCCTCTAATTAAAAAGAAAACATCACAACTGTCACTAGTAGTACTTAGAACTTAGTATTACTTAGAAAAAGAAATGATAATGACATTTCCTCTGAACAAAGAACGGCTTGAAAAAAATAAAGCCAAGTTCAAACGCTGGACTGTAGATAACGGCATGTGACTCAGATCTTAATTTTTTGGCAACTTTTAGAATTCTTTTTTTTTAAAGTTTTATTATATAATTGACATATAGTACTATGGAAGTTTAAGGTGTACAGCATAATAACTTGACATACATATATTGTGAAATGATTACCACGATAAGGTTCGTCAACAGCCATCTCCTCACATAGTTACAATTTTTTGTGTGTGATGAGAACTTTCAGGGTTTACTTTCTTAGCAACTTTCAAATATACTGTACAGTAGTGTTAACTACCATCACCACGTTGAGCCTTACATTCTACTTTTAGAATTCTGACTACCTCTTCCACAGAGAGGGATTTTGCAGCTGACGGCATGGTTTGGGAGAAAGGGATTTCTGCTCAACTTTTTCAAGTTTCCTCTTTAGGGCTCTCCTCTGAGCCTTCCCCAAATTACCTGACACTCCCCTAGGCAAGATACCAGAACGTCTGCAAAAGCCGAACATAAGGAGAGGATGATCTCATGGACCCATTATGTCTCATTCCTATTTCTAGGCCTCAGGATCATCCTTGCTTTTTTGACAATAAAGCTATGCTGCTGAGTCATGTGTAACAAAAACTCTGGTCTGCAGTTCAACCTGCTTCTTGCCAAAACCCAGGAAATCTAGACCAGGGGTGATGGCATTGCCAGGGCAATGCAGGGGAGGAGAGGAGGATGAGAAGCGTTCAGGAAAAATAAAGACAGAAAGGAAAACTTGAGCCTAAACAATACTAATGGGAGATAAGTCCAGAAAAATTAAGGCATGGATCTGCCTCGCTTTATGTAATTAAGGTGTTTGTAAACTTGCATGTAAATCAACTCACATTTCCAATGCAACAGGGTAACTGACATTGAGGGGAAATTGGTGATGGTTCCTTTTGTAGAGTGAAGCATTTGTCTGTAATGGTAATACTTCCTAATTTAATTGTCTTATATTGATGCTTCTCTATGTTGGCTTTGAAAGAGGACCGTAGGTGTCCCATCAAAGAGCCATACCTAGCAGACAATTAGGCAGAACAAATACATCTGAGGATGTCTAAACAGGCTGTGAATTTGAACCTCTGACTTTACAACTAAAAATAAAAAAAATGTTGGTCTTCAAGGCTGTCATCTGTCTCACTAGAAAATGCCTGGTTATGAAAAACGTTTCCAGGAAAATATTTTAAAGAGAAAGAATGTGTGCTGCTTATGTGTAGCTAGGAAGAACTGCCAAGTGAGGTGACTTCTTATCACTATTGTGGCTAATATTCAACATCTCCTTCTCCCCCTGTATCTGGTATTTAGCTGGTCACAAGGCCCTCTGTATTAAGACTATATTCCCCAGCCTCACCGGCTACTATGCGTGGCCATGTGTAAATTCTGGCCAATAGGATGTTAGCAAGAATATTATGTGTGATTTCCAAAAATTGTTCTTAAAAGACAGAGGTGCTCCCTTCTTTATCTCTTCCTCATTTCTGGGGGGGTGTTGCCTGGATCTCAAGCAGCCAATCTGAACTATGATGCAGCAAGCTGAGGATGATACCGAAATCAAATAGATGAACGTGGGCTCCTAGAAAGTCCTGGAGTTTCTAAAACAGCCCTTGACTCTTACCCCTGAAGAAATATAATTTTGTCTTGTTTAAACCACAGCTGTTCTGTATTTTTGTCACACAAAACTGAATATAAGCCTATTCGACCCAGCATTAAGGAAGTGCTCATTTCATCTTATTATAGCCTTTATTTCATTCAATTTAATGAACTTATTAAATTCCTACTAACCAGAAAAAGAAGATAAGGGCTCTTAACCTGAGGGTCCAAAACCTTAGAAAAAAATGTCATCTTTATTTTTACAATCTATATCAGAATCTAGCATTTCAATAATCAACGTAGTATTAACTACCTGTTACTTTGCCATTAATAGATATTTTCACAATACTGGTGTTATAGATATCTCAAAATCTCATTTATATTTCCCCCTATTTGAAATTGGGAAAGCAATTAAGCCCGCTGCTAGATTTTATGATTTCGTACATTCATGGAGATGCAGGCTAGGTTCTCTGGGAAGCGGATTCTGAGACAGAGTTTAGCCTGTAAGATACTGAGGCAGTGCCCTTGGGGTCCAGAGCTGTGGAAAGGAGAGAAAGGAAGCAGGATGCAAAAGGAGAAGCCAAGCTGGGATGCCGACCCAACAATAGCCTTGGATGACCACCTGGGATCTCTGGAGCCAAAAGGAGCATCAGAGTTGCCCCGTGTTGAACATTTACCTGCCCACCTGGGTCAGCCATCAGATACAGGGTTACCCTCAGCCATTTCCCCTGAGGGGTCTGTGTCCTGGACACCAGGTCCTTCTATGGTAAGCAGAATAACGTCCCCACGAAAGATGCCCATGTCCTAATTCTCAAAACATATGAAAACATTACCTTCCATGGCAAAATGAACTTTGAAGCTTTGATTAAATTAAGAATCTTGAAATGAGGAGATTATCCTGGATTATCTTGGAGGGCCCAGTGCAATCACAAGGATTATAACTGAAACAGGCAGGCAGGCAGGAGTCAAAGATGTAACAACAGAAGCCCTGCTGACACCCCCGAGTTTAACTTGATCAGATCTATTTCGGACTTCTGAACTCCAGAACTATAAGATAATACGTTTGCTTTAGTTTAAGCCAGTAAATTTGGGGTCATAGCAACAACAGGAAACTAATATATTTTTTCAGGCTTGGGTTGATGGATGTCCCTGTCTTTTAACTAAAGGGGGTACCAAGAGTTGCCCACATGACAAATGTCCTCCCTGCCCCCATTGTGTGGTAGCATTCCTACTTCCTGGCAATTATTAAAATGGATTATTCATGCCAAGGCGATACCTTCTCCTCTTGTCTGCTGCTCTCTGGACCCAAAGTGCTCAGGAAGCAGCCGTAGCTTATAGTTTAATGAAACACTTGCTGTGTTCCCAGGTGGAAGTTTTCCCTTTGGGGCATCATGACCTCTGACCCTGCAGAGCCTACTGCTGTGAGGATGAGCAGTTTAGATTCCCCATGGGCGTTCCCGGGAATGCTGGGAAATGGAACTATCTCAGCTTCCAACCCCTGGTTCCTGTATTCTTTTCCTGTTTGGATTCATAGAAATTCTATAGGTAACTGGATCTTAGTTCCAATCCTACATGGGACACTTACATAAAACATTTAAGCCCAGAGAAGTTAACGGCTTTGTCTAAGGTCACACAGGGTGGTTAAAGTTGGGACCCAACTGTTCTAAAACCTAATCTAGCCCTCTTTCCCTACACCATTCAACCTTCTATGCTTCCGAAAGGTGGGAATGGTGTGCTGAGTTGGCTGGAAAAAATCTCTATTTCAGCAAGAAGCAGGGGCAGGGAGAAAGGGAGGGGATGCATTTCCTTGGTCTGAATTGTGAGCCATTAGCTACCTCCAGTGATTAAATTATCTGGAATGTACACCCAACTCCACATTACATACCGTTAAATGTTTCTAGCATTCATTACCTCAGTTTCATGTAGGCAGATGTGATCATTCAGTGTCAGGAGACCGCAGTGGCATCAGCTCCCAGTCAGCTCTCAATTACCTTGTATCTTAAAGGAAAGAAAGTGAGAAATTTGAGTAGACCTGAGTGTTAATTTGATGTTAGTTTATTTTACATATAAAAATAATGTATAGCAGAAGCATTAATGGTGATGATGAAATAACTATTTATCATTTAATGAATACCCACTATGCTTCAGGCACTGTGTAAGAAAATTTACATACATACTGTGTAAGAAATATATATATACATACATATAGTTTAATCTCTTTATCAGATAGCTTTGCTGTGATAACAACCGACCCTCAAAATCTCAGTGACTCAAACAATAAATGTTTATTTCCTGCTCATGTTATACATGTTATATGTACTTTCTTGTGTGTGTTCATTCTGGGTCCTACCCTAAAGGAGCAGACCTGCCATTCTGGTGGTGGGGAAGACAAGTAAAAGTGCCAGAAACTCACAATGCCTCTTAAAGCTTCTGGTTGGACATGTCTATATCGTGCCCATTAGTTCTAGTTGCCATCACATAGCCAGGCCAAAAATCAGTGTGGGAGTGGAGAGTGGGGGCAGTACAGATCACAAGCATATAATCCTCATACAGAAAAAGGAGAAAGGAAACAACTGGCAACAATAAGAAAACTGCAATTCTGCAAGACTGATATTAATCCCACTCACCTCTCCACTTCAGAGAGATGAGTAACTTTGCTAAGCTTCTTCTAAAGGAGGGAGATATCCCATCTAGTTGGGATGATTAAGAGAGTCTTTAGTAAAATTTGGGTTAGGGTTTCAATAGGATATTGGTGCACAGAGAAAGGGCAAGGACCTTGTAAGCAGAGGAAAACCCCAGAGTAGAGGTAGGAAAGAGTTCTACTCAAACAAGTTAAGTTGGCCATAGAGTAGATCAGAGAGAAAACTGGAGACGACAGGGGCTCAGATGAGGGTGGGGTGGTAGGGTGCGAGACATGGGGGTTGAATGCTGAGGAGTTGTTTTTATTTTTCCCCCTTTAATTCCCCCCTACCCCACCTCTAAAGGTGGGGCGTCTCCTCTCACATGCTCATGGCATGCCCCAGGGCCTGGCGCACCTGGGATGTGAGCCCAGGACCTTTGTAAAGCAGGTGTGCTAACTGCATGCTACACTATGGAGCCACCTTGAATATTGAGAAGTTTAAGGCTAAAGAATTTAACTTCACTTAGGGGTCAGTTAGAAGCCTTTAGATATTTTTGAGCAAAAGCATGTCATGATTAAAATGATTGCTTCTGAGACTGAGCTGACTGGGGGGTTCAAGGTGGGCTGATAGAGGGAGAAACAGAGAGCAGGGAGACCAGTAAGGGCACTGCATGTCCAGAGCCAAGGGAAGGGTCTCTAGGATGGTGACAGTTGGAACAACAAAAAGGTCAATTCCAGAGATTTCTGAACCAGTGGCTTAAGAAATGTGCCCCATCTCCATCATCCACCTAGTGTTCCCAACAGACCCATGTAATTTAATAGGCTACTTTTCATATTAATCTATAACATACAATATTGACTTTTAAAAATATATAAGAGCTATACAAATTAAATCTTCAGGACAAGTTCCCATTTCCCTAGGACAAGATGGAAGGCCCAGAAACCCATAAATCTAAACCCTCCCACAGACAGAACTTAAATTAGGTGTTGAGGAAACCAAGCTAAGGCCTGTTAGAAGACAAAATTCAATGCAGTAAGTTTTAAAGATCTGATTCACTTTGCTGAGTGATTCATGAATCAGGCAGTATCCCGTCTGGCAAGTGATGAGGATCCCCCAGAAGTTGTACAAAATGGAAGGTTTTTATAGGCCGAAACTGGGCAGGACAAGAAAGTTATTACCAAAAGAAAAGAAAGGATTCTTTCTTAGGGGAAGGGGGCAAGGGTCTTACCAGGCAGATTACCTCACTAGTGTCTATCAGAAAATGCCAGACTGATTGGTGGTTTAAAATCCCAGTCCTGGGAGTAGCTGAAACGGCAATTAGGCATTAAGTTTTAGTTTTGGTCAAGTAGCTTAGCACAAGTGACTCCATTTTGGTCGTTATCTCTTTCTTAAGCATCCAAAGTTTGGAACTGAATGCCTAGGAGAATGAAAAAGACTCTGGTCATTTCCAGTCTGAGGTGTGTTATGTAGGTGAGGATCTCCAGCGGGCACTTGGAAATTCCGATCTCAACCTCTACTTACAGTTTGACCGTGTGTCAACAAATGAGATGAAAATAACTGATTCTGTGAAAGTGCTTTGCAATGGGATGAGCCCCTCTGAACCTTCGTCTAATTTGAGATTTTATTCTAGGGTCACGGGTAGAGAAATGATGAGAGTCCGATGGTCAAGGGCATCACGACTGAGGCAGTGGTCTGTCTGTCTGAAGAGGATGTGCTAGGGAAAGCATTCACCGCGGTCAGAAACGAAAAAGGTGGAAAGGGAGGTCGTAAAAACGCCGACCCCGGGAAACTGAACCGGCGAGGGGACCACTTCAGGAGACTGAAACAGGGTCAGGGAGCCCGGCTGGCACTAAGCAGGCCGAATCGACGGGTGGGGTGGCCTTGAGGTCCAGGGAGGGCAGGCTGGGGAGCCGGCCCAGTGGAAACCCACCCAGAACCTTCGGAGATGACGTCACCCCCGGAACGGCAGACAGGGAAGGGGCAGCAGACCCAGGAACACAGCCGCAGGGGCCACCCAATCCTCCCTCCCGAAGGAGCAGACCCTCCGGACAAGACAAAGGCCCCGGCCACCGGGAGCCGCAGCGCGCGCGTGCGCCGGAGCCCGCGGCCCGGGGCGTGCGGGGAGCGGACTGGGGCGCCGGGGGCCGCGAGCGGGAGGCGGGGAGGCGGGGCGCCCGCTAGTGGCGGGAAGAGAGGACGCCCGCGGAGGCGGGCCTGGCCGCACCCCCCCGCACCCCGCCCGCACCCCGCCCCGGGGGGCGCGCGTCCCCGCCGCCCGCGCCTGCGCCTGCGCCGCCCGCCGGTCCCGGGAGCGCGGCGCGCGCCGGGGCTCGCGCTCGCCGCCGCCGCCACCGCCACCCGCCCGCTCCGGCTCCGGCACCGGCGCCCGCACCCACGCCCGCGCCCGCGCCCGCACCCGCACCGCCGCCGCCGCCACAGATACTTCCTCGTCCCTGCTCTTCCCGCACTGCCCGCGCTCTCTGTCACCCACCAGGTAAGCGCGAGGCTCCGCACGGGGCCTCCCGGGCCGCGCCGCCGCCGCCCCTCAACCCGCGCCGCAGAGATGGGTTCCAGGAGGTGGACGTGGGTGGGTGCGGGGGGGGGGCAACCGTGGGGGGCCCCCCCTTACGCTGTCTCGTGCTCCGGAGCTGGATCTGGGGCGGCTTGGAAAGGGCCCCGTGCAAGGGATGCACACACGCGTGTGTGTGTGCGTGTGCGCGCGTGTGTGCGTGCTGTGGGTTCCAGGCTGCACGCTTCGCGCGGACCCGGGCAGAGGTGGTGCCCACAGGGTGGGGCGCGGGTGGCGGTGGCCTGGGGGAGGGGGCGGCTGTGCACTCGCGATCGCCGCCTTTTGCCGCAATGGGCGTGTGTGTGTGTGCGTGCGTGTGTGTGTGTGTGTAAAGGGGGGTCCCCTGGCGACCCGCGAAGCCCCCACCTGTGATCCGATCTCCCTGCCTCGGTGCGCCCCCGGCCAGCCCTAGCGAGGCTATGGATTGGGTTCTAGAAAAGATGCCTCCCTGCCTGCCTGCCTGCCCCTCCCTGCCCCTCCTCGGCAGCGATTCCAGTAGGGCGTTCGCTGCCCCCGATTGAAGGCGGTGGCCTACCCCCCTCCCCGTTTTCCTCCTTCAGAAACCCGCAGGGGACATTTGGGGGCTGGGAGGAGAATGGGGGAGTTGGGGAGGGGTCCGACCGCTGTCACTGGGGCGGCCCTTCCCCCCTGCGCGCGCCTGGCACCGAGACACCAGCGGCGCCGTGCCCGACAGAAGGTGGTGCGCGCGGATCCCAAAGCGACGGCTCGGAAAGGCGGGGGTCACCTGGCCTTACGACGCGGGAGAATAGGCCCCGGGCGGCCGCGGCCCGCGGGCGCTCACACCGCAGCCGCTCGCCTCTCCGCGCAGGGGCTGCAGGTGCACTTCGGGGCGCCTGGCCTGTGCGCTCCCCGCCGGCGGCGCGGGGCTGGCGCGCGGGGCTCGCCCCTCACTGCGGCAAGTGGGTGTGGACCCGGGTGGGCAGGGAGGGGGAGGATAGGCTGTGCCTCCTCTCACTCCCACCCACCCCCGCTTTTTTTTTTTTTCCCCCTCCGAGCGCGAGGTGCCATCTTTCTGCGGCGTGTCACGTCTTTACGGTACCTTGCCAAGCCGGGTGGCTGGGCTTGGGAGGACAAGGCGGGGACTGTCATTAAAGGGGGGCGGGGAGGTGCGATCAGCGCGGAAACCTTTGCGTTTCGCTGCTGAGGGCCTGAGCCCCGGGGGCTTTCCCCCGGGATGTTCCGGGGGGGCTCGCTGCTTTGTTTGTAGGGATAACGTGGTCTGCGTTGCCAGCCTGGGTCTTTGCCTTTTATTTCGTAAGGGTGTTTAACCAAGCCCTCGCCCCTTCTCCGTGTTTCGCCCTTTGTTAGATCTCGGGGCTTGCTGGGGTCGGTGAACTCGTCACGGCCCCACGAAGGGCATGGAACGGGTGTGACCCTGCGGGGCCCACTCCCAGAGCCGGGCAGCGCGCCAGGGAGCATCCCTGGGGCCGCAGGGGTGGGCTTCGAGGTCTCCGCGCGCGGTGCGGGTGTCCGCTAGGGGACGACGCCCCTCCCAGCACCCCGAGCGTTCTGGGGGCCAAGCCCCACCGGGCTGCCCATGGGCCCCGGCGACCCGCGGGATGTGGGGGGCGGCTCGCAGGCGGGGACCTTCTCGGTTTCACCCCCTGTTGCTTCACGCGGCGGAAGAAGGTGAGGAGGGGGATGATGTTTCCGCGGATGCTGTGGGCCACACCCATTTTCCCCGAGCCGACTGGGAGGGGGCGCGGAGGGAAGGTCGTCTTGGAAACCACACGCGTCTCGAGACGGCCTTTGGGGCGTCGCCCCGCCCCTTCCGATCGGAGAATAAGAACCCTAGGGTGCGCGGAGCCCCCCCCCTCCGGGGGCTCTAGAGAGAGACCCGCAAACTGGAGCGGGTGGCTCTTCCTAATTGGCTTCCGGCGGCGACAGCCGCCCAGGTTATTATTGTAGAAACGGAAAATAATATTATTATTTTAGAAACGTGCGGGAATATCAGTTAAGAGCCTGAAATCCCTGCTGCCCTTGAACCGGGGAATGAGGGGATAGGAGTGGGTACCGACCCCTGGCGAACAAGGCCGAGCCTGGCCCGCTCCTGTGATGAGCCGGGTGTGTGCGGTGTTCTGGTTAATTCTATCACTGGAAAGTGGTGCGGGGGCGCAGTTCTGCAAAGGACGAGCATCTTGGCCGAATCGTGCACGCGAGCCGCGCGGATTGATGCGAATTATCTGTGGAATGGCTCGGTAGGGGTCTAGTGTCAGCCCGGAGCCAGGACAACCCTTCCCGGCTGTCGAGGGTGGGAACCGGGGCTCCCAAGGATCGATTCGAGCATCTTTGCTCCTCTTACGCCATCCCCCCATCCTCCCTCCCTCTAGCTGGGTATGGGATTCTGGTTCCAGACTGAGCGAGGGTCTTGGGGAGACTATGGGAACTGGGAGCCAGGGCATGGGGTGGACCGCAGGCAGGGACACTTCCTGTCGGTTGGGGGAAAGTGAATCCGGCGGAGGAGGTGAGCGTATTTAGCCCAACGCCGGGAACAAAGAGCAGTCCATGCCTCATGATTTCACTCCATTTTGGAATCCTGGTGGTTTGGTGGGGTGCTCAGGTTTGCAAGGCCTGAGGGCTGGGCTGTTAACGGAGGGATCCCTGCGGCTAGAGGATGGTGCTTCCTATGTGGATCAGGAAGCTCCATCCCTGGCTCTGCTGGCGCTTTAACTAAATGGCTTGCCCCCAAGGTCTGGAGTGATGCAAGGTTTGCGCCCAGGCAAAAACGGAGGAGCGCTGAGCCAGCCCTGCGCCTTGGGACATGTCCTGTCTTGGAATGCCCAGCAGGCGGGGGCGCTTTGACTTCCAGGGAGACCCCACTCGGTCTCTGGCGCTCAGGAACCTGCAACTCCATGCCCCATCTCTGGACGGGTGCAAATTGGGGTGGATGATGGCACCAGGTCAGCCCCTCCAGGCCAACACGCGCTCAGGCTCAGAAGGATGGCTTAGAGTTTTATCTGGTCCTTATTTCTCCAATTGACTCATCCTACAATAGAAAGAGCAATGCCTTTTTGTTTTACATTTTAAGGTGCTGCTTAGGTTTACCACATGAGAATTGCTTATCCATTCTCCCATCTCCAGACCCTTCCTCCAAAGGAATAAATATAGTAAACGTACCCCCCACCCCTTCGCCAGCACCCAGTCTGGAGTGACTCTTGAAGCTAATCAATTCCTTGACCAACATTTGCTTCTGTAACAGGTTGTGTTTACTGCAACAACTTGGCTTGACTCTTTGGGGTTCACCTTTGGAATATCGGGGGTGGGGTTTGTTGGTTTTGCTGGGTTTTTGGATGAGTGACAGTCCATAACTGTTCCTAACCCCGAAACGGACCTGATCTGCGCATGTCCATCTTGGAAGGCATTGCTTTTAAGTGGTTTCTAGTATCAGGCACAGCTCCCCTGACAGAAACAAAAGAAATGGATTGCTCCCACAATTTGCGAGAAGAAAACTTAGGTTTCCTCGAGGAAGGTCAGGTTTATTCTGTTTGGAAAAGAGCCCCTTTTATTGGACATGCCCTTTGACTCACATGCCCTTTGCAGTCTGGAGATGTAGTAGGATTGTGGTGCCCTTTGTTTAGGCTGAATTTTCTTTCTGCCCTTTTAACATCAGTTCATGCAACCCACTTGCTGAAAAATTTAAGAAATTGTGTTTTATTCCACCTTCCCCCAGCACTTATGTATATGTTTTGATGGGCTCCACAGCGCTGTGTATGAACATGTGTTAGTTTTCTAATTGAACACAAGATAGTTTTCCGAGTAGACTGTGCCTGCTATTTAGGTAATTAGTGTCTTCCTCACTCCTACTTTGAAAAAGAATCGCTTGAAAACAAAATCACCCATAGAGGCTTAATACAGTGCTAGACATGCAAGTCTTTTGGCCCATACTCACTAAGCAAACAGATAAAATGGGAAAATGCAGGTCAAAAGGTAGAGAAGAAAAAGCGGATGGGAGGAGGGCTTTATTCAAGATCATGGCATCAGGAACGTTTAAAGACAAACCCAATCCAGTTTGTCCCCCACTCTATCCAAGTGTCATGTAGAAGGCTGCCTGTGCCTCCCCGTGCGCCCACATACCCGCCCCACCCACTTTCCCACTGCAGCACTCCCCACTTACGGCCCCATAGCCTGGTCAATTCTTCCCACCTCACCCTTCTTGGCAGAGGGCACAGAAACTACACTTCACCCCAGGGGAAGGGAGACTCTACCCTGCCACCTTTGGGACTAAAGGTGCTCCTTCTGTCAGAGGGCGGAGATGGGAGACTCCCTTCGCCTTTCTTCCTTCCTCTTCCTCCCACCCTGCTTTTCTCATCCCTCTTCAAAGGCTCCCAACCCTTCCCAGAAATACCCACCTGACCAACAACCCCTACTACCCTAGATGCTTCCACTAGTGACTTCAAGCTGGTGTGGAGAGGGGGACATCAGCAGGTGGGGAGAAAAGAAGAGCCTGGCCTCACCAACTAGGCTGAAAAAGAAAGAGGACCTTGATGTTCCAGCTGGGGCTCTCAGCTGTTTGCCTGTAAAACAGATGTCTAGAGACATTTTTTCTTTTTATTGCTACTGGCACATAGTGGGTAGAGGCCAGGGATGCTTAAAAAAGCAGATAGTCGCCCATATCAAACAATGATCTGGTCCCAAATGTCACTAGTGCCAGAGTTTCCTGCTATAGAAAGATCATTTTTATCTCGGCGCTGTTATCTGAATGGTGGCTTACATTTCCTGAGTGTCTTCTAGGAGGCACTGTTCTAAGTGCTCCCCAGACATTACCTCATTTAATCCTCACAACAACCCCCCTTATGTAGCAGATACTTTTATTATCTCTGTAACGTATGGAGGACCTAAAGCACAGAGAGGTTTAGCAACTCACTAAAAGTCACACAGCGAGTGAGTGTTGGCCCTGGATGTCTGACATTAGGCCCTTACCCCCTTTCAGCTAACACGTGAGCTTAATAGACCTTTGTGGGATAGCCCGGGAACCCAAGCACCATCTATAACAACCCAGCAGAGTATTCTCATTCAAAATCACTGACTCACACATGAACTTTTGCAAGAGTGTAGTTGGAGCACAGCCTAAAGCTTGCAATTTCTGACCTGGCCTTGGTACACAGAGCAAGGGATTTCACCCAATCTCTGTGCCTCTGCTAATAACACTGAGAAACTATCCCAGCACCTTAAACTACTTCCCCCAAATCCAGGATTTCAGGACTGTCATACGAAGTAGCAGCTGGGTTTGATTAGCTTAGAGAAGGCTGGAAATCAAGGTTGGGGCATCAAGACATAGACTCCCCTCTAGTCAGGGTCAAATCACAAAATTTTAGGGAAATCAGATAGATTCTCATTTTAGATTCTGCACCCCAGACAGACTGAAGTTTTGGCACCCACCTGTGGGACTCAGCTCTGAACCTGGGTGAGATGAGTTGGGTGCGCACAGGAAGGATCTCATGCAAGAGTCTCAGGTTGCCTCTAGCAAAGGTGGGCCTGGAGGTTTTTCTCCCTTCCTGAGGCTCAGGCTCTGCAGTCAATATTCCATTATACCACAGTGTTGAGGACTGCCTGGCATCTTACATCTACAGGGCTCACTGCCACTCCATCCAGGTGCAGGTGCCTCCCACAACCACCTGTGATGGGACATATAGCGTACATGCCCGTTCTGCCCTTATCACCTTGCCAGAGGGGTTGCTGTCCAAGAATCATTTTCCTGTCTCCAGACGCCATGCTCTCACCACCTCCACCAGGCTCCTTTCCTGCACAGATGGCCCCCATCTGAGTGGGAGGCAGCGTGAGGCCATCCCAGGATGGATTGGAGCTTCTCGGATTCTTTGATGAGGAAACATTCTGTAAGTGTACAGCTAGAATTGGCTTCCACAAAATGCAAACTTGAATGACGTCCAGGTGGATTACCTTAGTCTTTTTGTTTTGTTTTGATTTTTTTTTTTGCTTTGTGGATATTTCAGCAGGCTCCGTGTGTGTCCCAATTAGGGACACTATAGAAGTAATCCCCCAGAAATGTGTTTTGTGCCTCAGCCATGAAGGAAGGTTTGTGGGCACCTTGAGGGCAGATGGCACTTTTTTCCTGGACAGGTCCTAGTATAGGACAGTGTATAGAGAGGGCATTAGGTTTGACCTAGGGGTTAAGGGTGTAGATTTGGATCAGACCTCCTGAATACAAACTCTGGCTTCTCCAGTCACTGTGGGACCTAAGCAGTGTTTTTTAGCTTTTTGGGGAGTTTTTTGTTTTCTGTAACTGATAATACCTCTCTCATGAGTTGCTTTGGGGTTTAAATGGGGACGATGCAGTATTTATCCCTGAGCCTGGCCACATAGTAACTGCTCAGTAAATGTCCTCGTCGGCAGCAACCTCTGGACTGACACTTGTGACTGGAGGAGTGTGCAAAGGTGTCTGCTAACCCTGGTGATGAAATCAGTCATAACAAAGTTTTACACAGAGTAGGGATCAAGATGGGAGAAGTGGGCCGCTGTCCAGCTCTCCTGGAACCAGGCATTGTTGTTTGGGTGGAAGTGGAACCCCCAAAAGTCGCACACACCCATGTTTAAATGTACACACAGAACTCTTGCCAAAGGCGAGGGGAATGACTTATCATCTGTTGTCCCTGCTTCTGTCCTCTTCCTTCCTGAAATCCACTCCACGCCAGGAATAGATTGTACACTCTCCGTGCCAGACTGAGCCAAGCCACCCTCCCTCCCAGCCTCCTGGGAATGGAGACCTGGCTCAGCGTTCTGGGTTCAGAGATCTTACAGGTTTACTCATTGACTTCCAAGTGAGTGCTGATGGGACTGAAAAATAATGGATGCAACAGGAAGCAGTGGAGGAGAGATGTTGTACAAATGAAATAATTAAGCAGAATGTTGAAGTAGGTAAACTGGCAAGCAGGCTTCATGGTGGACAGTTTGAAGATCAAGTAGAAAATAAAGCAAACTCAACATGTGCTAAAATAAATCCAGAGAACTTCAAGCCTCCAATAAGCATAGTTATAGCTGATTAATAAGTTCAGTCTAAGAAGGCTTCTTATCCATGAAATAGACTAAAGAGTCATAATACGTCAGTTTTCAAAAAGTCATAAAATCAGAAGATCATAACAAATGATGTATACATATTTCAAACATTTTACTTTAATTTAAACTGGATAAATGCACATTTATTCCCCTATCTTTCAGCATAGGACCCATGCCAGGTCAGCTGGTTGAAACTGACTTTTTTGCCTAAGCCACACTCATAATGCATTGTCTGGGACGTCTGATTTCAGTTCCTTGGAACAAGGATTTATAGTGAGGAGAATCTGAATGCAGAATCTCTCTAGAGTTTTACTATTTTTTTTAATGGTCATTAACATCTCATTTGACAGTAAAAGATACTGATTTGAAGGATTCATCCTTCATTTAGCACTCATGTTTCATCAACTTGCACCTTATTTAAGTTATATGAATGTCGTAACAAGTATGATGGCTCTAGAATTTGGCTGGGGTTGGAGGAGGCCCTGGCAGTGGACATCAGGCCCTGCAGACCCAGCCTCAAATATTTATATGCTTCATTTCTGCTGCTTACATGGTGTCAGGAGATGGCCTAATGTGTCATTCACGTAGAATCCCAACTTAAGGAGGTGTTGCAAAATTCCCACCATAAGACTCAAAATAAATTTAAATTCTCTTAGTATTCTAACTCCCCTTAGTGAAGGAATTTTAGATCAAGGTCCAACAGTTAAAAAACCGTTAAGAATTACATCTAAAGCCATTGATAATGATGTTTCACTCAATGGCCCTCCCTTTGGTCCTGTCTGCTCCACTGCTAAATCAGGCATCAAAGAGAAGAGGGACATAATTATCTCTGGTCCCAGCTGCTAGTTTTCCTTCTGGCCTATGGCCCAGTTCTCTGGTTTTCCGGAAAGGCTGTATGATGTTGTCTTGGGACCTAAGTCCGCAGTTGTACTACAAAAAGTCATCATTCTGTCCTCCTCCCCAGGACATCAACAATATTAGAGGACCCCTGGGTCCATAATCATCTGTCATGTGATCTTCGGCCAACAAGAAGTGCTGGGAAGGAAATCATGGAACCACAGAACTGCGCACCCCCGCTCCTGGGGTAAAAGGCAGCTCTTCCCCCTGAATTAGAACCGGTGTTCTAAATCCTGTGTCAATAGAATTGTCCTGAATCGAATACAGTTCTACTATTATTTATAGGTCATTTCAGAGGTGCTTATTTTTAATTGTTTGTAATTGGACAGTGACACCAAACCATTGTCTTACCTTACCCCCCATTCCATGGCCTACCCTCAAAAAGAGGCTTATTGGATAATCGTCATCTAAAACCAAATGCTTAAATGCCCAAGGACAAGTTACAATTTAAAGAATCTCTTTGGTTTAAAATATATACACATATAAATATAACAATAACATATATATTTAAATAAATATTTAATATCATAGATAAATAAATAGATATTTACGTGTCTTATGTCTGGATATTTTTTATATTGGGTTGGCTAAAAACTTGAACAGCTTTCAACTTTGGTATTGATGCATCAGAATTTAAATCAATAAATGTTAATAAACCAAGCAAGGTTCGTATATACAAATAAAATAGTTGTACATGACCTAACGCCTGGGGGCCCGGGCACAACCGTGCTGTTGATTCGTATGAACCTGTCCCCTTCAGAGCTGCCCATTACCAAAAAAGTCACCGGGAATATCTGTTTGGAAGAGTTGCCAGCCCTTCTGCAATCCACTCTTCTCTTCTCCTTAAGAACAGCGGGAATTTTATATTGGTTCAGACCCACCCAGCAGCTTCTGCCTGTGCTGTCTCCAGGAGGCCAGTTTAGAAACAAGGATTTCACAGAACATCCCTAAATCCGCTTCAATAACGGACCGATTAGTCACAAACTCACCTGAACCTTCTTAAACCTATTTAATCCTTTCCCCAGGGTTAATCTGTGGGGATAACATGCCTCCCGGGCATCTCTCCATTGGGTCTGGTCTTTCTCCTCCAGGTCTGAAGCCCGGCCCTTCTTAGCAGGTGCAGTGAGCGGTGGCGCCACTGCTCAATTCCCTACAGTGTTAATACAGGCTGAATAAATTGAAATAAATCCCTTTCAATGTCACTAAATTGCTATAAATAATTACGAACCAATGTTTGATGTCTGATGGGAAATGCAGGGGAAAAAATATTTAACTGGCAGGTTTCATGTTATAAGTTGACGATCTGGGCCAAGTTAAAGAAAAAAAAAAAAAAGCTTTAACGAAGAGCTCATCATTTACTGCCTGCAGGACTAAATTCCAGAGGTGGCCTTCCCGCTCATTCTACGGCCTCCGTTATCACCTGCTGCTTCCCTTGCCAAGCCCTGAATTTAATTGCAACCTTATCTTCTTATTTACCAACTAAGAGACTCGTGGCAGAGATTACGATTTCCTGGTATAATGTTATATGTCAATTACACCTCAATAAAAAAAATATCGTGTCTAGAGACAAAAAAGTAAGATTTTCCATGCCTCCATTTTTCCATCTTGAAAATGGAGATTATGCGATCTCCCCCCTCAAAATAGATGACACTGTGGTTCTGGGATGGTCACAGAACTGAAATAAAACTAAGAATTTCTTTGAGCTTCTTAGAAGACAAGCGCCACACGGAGTGGGTATCCCCCCCACTGCCACCCACCCCAGCAGCCATAGTCAGGTGCCCCATCCGAAGGTTCTCGTGGGCCTGAAATAGTGCAGCTGCCGCCACCTCCCCCTCTCCCTTAGCAACAGCCAGATGGTGCAGGCTGATTCCCAGGGGTGGGTGCCCATGAGCAGGGCATGGACAGGTGGCCTAGTTCAGCCCTCACTGGCCTTGTCTGTCCCCTTTTTTGGAAAGGAGGCCCAAAGCCAGGGTGCAAGACAGGGGATAGCGGTGCCTTTAGCGTCACCTCAAGTGATATACCTGCCCCCTGCCAAAGCCAATTTTTTCCAGGGAGGGATTAGGACTTCCTTGGCTCTTGTTGTGACTCTAGATGGAATTTCCTGGGAGCCTTTCTGTTTTCTCGGGGGTTTTCGGTTTCCTCCTAATCAGACAGGGACTTGGTGCAGAATCTCATTCTAATTATGCCCAGGGGCAGCCTCTCTCTGCCACTCGGTGTTTAGCACACGCGGGAAATCGATTAAGGAAAGAGTGATTAAATTAAAGGCCGGATTTGACTTGGATGGTATAATACTCTGATGACTTTTCGGTAGCAAAAGGCTCCGTGAAGGCTCATGAATTGAAACTGCTTGCACTTGGAATTTGAATTGAGCTGGAGCCGGGCTGCAGTCTGTTTGCCTCGGCCCCGTGAATGGAGGGCGTCTGGTGCTCAGGGATGGTAGGAAGTGTTTTCAGCACGTGTGGGTCACCCCACCTGGCAACAGTCTGACCACTGCATGGCTGGCTTTGAACAGTGGTCCTGGATGTCTAGAGGCCCCACATCATCAACCCTTGGTTAACCTGCTCTCTCTCCTCAAAGCTGCCCTTGTCCCTTCCACTTTGGTCACTAAAACCTGCCATCTTCCAGTCCCCACATGGCAAACCTTAGAGTCTTAAACTCTTCACTATCTATATCTTGGAACAAACGTAACCATCAGTTTCTTCCTTCTAAACACTGCCTGGATTTGCCCTTTTTTTTTCCAGTTTCATCCTCACCAATTCCTAAAGGAGCATAGGCCTTATGGCGTCACCCTTGACCATCATGGAAACAATAATGAATTGTTCCTAATTTCCATTCTGAAATTCACATCCAGTCCATCTCTCAGACCACTGCCAAGCCTGACATCTGCCCTGCCCTCATCCAAGCGTGAGTCTACAACTGGGTTCTCTGTCCGTTACTAAGCCAAGACTCGCCTCATACTGCCTGCCCAGGTCCCAGTGCCTGGCCTCCCTGTTCAGTCCCACTGGTCCAGACCCTCTGCTGGCCAGCCTGCCTCATGGCTCCTTCATGGACATCATGCTTTCTCTGCCCCTCACTCACCCACGGTACCCTCTCTCTTCCTCTCCCCGTCTAAATCATCCTGACTTTCCCCAGTCTCTGTCCTGTCTGAAGCCTTCTCCAGCTGTTTTCACTCGACACAATCTGCAGGCCTCTCCACGTTTTACCTCTCACCAGTCATCTGCACCGCTGTGGTTAATGTTTAATTGTTTTCCCTCCTGCCTTGATGCAGGTCTCATCTCCCAGGAGGCTGTAGGTCTTTTGAGGGCAAGGCTTGTGTCTTATATAGCTTCCTGCCCCTTGGGTGTCTTGCCTGGTCACAGAGCAGGGCATATACACAGCTCAAGGTAATTACTCTTGATTTCTGTAGTTGAATGCTAATAAATCAAACAGACTGATATCAGATGAGTTTTACCCATTTACATAAAGTTCTGTGCTCTATATACTTGAAAATAACAAAAAATCACATTTCCTTTAAAATAGTCTATAATTGTTGCTTTGACCTACTTCAGACCAACTTAACACCCTCCCTGTTGGTCCAAATTAGTTTTGCTGTATGAAGGCAGGGATGATAATGGTAGTATCAGGTCACGTTTTTTTATTAAAACATATCTTCTTGTACCCTTGCTCCCCCTCAAAGTACAGATTCTTATCCTCATCGCGCAGAGGAGCAAACTGAGGCCCGGAGATGTCACCACTAGGGAGGAGCCAGATGGCACCTCAGTCGGAGACCTCTCCTTGCTGCCTCCATGTGTTCAGAGCCTCCCCTCTTCTTCCACTCGCCATGCCAGCAGGCATGTCCTTATGACCAGGGAAGCTGTGCCCTCCAGCTCCCATGAATGGGTCATATGTAACCTGAGCCTGGAGAAAGCATTTTAAACCGAAAGTTAGCCTCCCAGCTGAGCTGCTGCTTCATGTCGCCGGTGACGGCAGAACCAAATTTAGTGTCCTGGGCAGGTCCCCACCATCAAATAGGGAATTTACTTTCTGCCAGCTCCCATAAAGCATGAAAAATGTCCATAGCCGCTGCACTTCCGTGGAGGAATAGTGTGATTGACAAGGCTGGAAAGAGTGGCCGAGAGGAGCCTGGTGTGTAAACTTAGGGGAGATGACATCCAAGTTCCCAGGCAGTGTCTACAGGGAGAAATTTCATTCAAAGTGGGTGGTTTCCTTGGGCAAGACAGACAAAGCAAGCTCTTGATATTAAGGAAAAGGGCCACAGAGGGAGGGAAAAGGGACGGCAGCCCAGCCTGCATCACCCAGCCACCTGGGGTACTGCCCCATCCCCCTTACTCAGCAATCCACTTTATTTTCCCCATGTCTACACCAGTGTGGGCCACACTCTGGGACCAGGAGCAGTGGGGATCAGAGAGAAGGAAGGGGTTCACTCAGAGGAAGCTGGGGTCTACATACCACATTTCTTAGAATTAGCAGCCTTACCAGGCTTTTTTATGATATTAAAATACCCTTTTCCCACAGCCACCCTTCTATCTAACTACAACAAGAGTCATTTCTTAGTTCTCTTCTTGCCTCCTACCTTCTTCCAAGCATTTAAAACGAAAAAATCCACCAGCTGTAAAACGGAGATACCATATGTGAGATCCTTCCCTAGTTTTTGTTTTGTTGAGGTTTGGAGGGGGGGGGCAGGGATCATTTCAATCTATAAATTATATTCAGAGTGAGTAGTTCTTTAAGAAAATTCTTAAAAGTACCCCAAACTGAAAGATGGAGCCAGCTAGAGGAATACTGTTAGTCTCAGCACTGAGCACAGGCCTGCTGAGCTCCCGTGGGTCTGGGCGGGAGCTGTGGGCTGTGGGCCCCCGTTGCTCACAGCCCTGGATGCAAAGTTAGGAATATGGGGATGCTGGGCCGAGGCAGCTCTTAGTCAAATCAAATGTCAGTCTCCGGTTGGGCAGCCTTTGGCATGCTGATCACATCTGTGCCCGGGGTGCAGGGACCTCATTGTCAAAGGCTATGGCCACATAAGGGACACTGGACCTGATATCACTGGAACTCCACAACTGAGGCTGCTGGCATTGCCGTGCTATAGTGGAACAAACTCTGTCCCCAGGGAGCCCAAAGTTGGCAAAGAACACCTGGGACGACCTAGCTTTCTGGATATGCTGATGGTGTTCTGATTTGGACTGATTAGGGAATGGTCAGTTAGATAACCTGAGTCGTTTTAACACTCTTATTTGGACATCAGCCTCTAGGTGTCTGGGAGAGGAGAGCAGTGTGAGAATACTTTAAACAAGCGTGGGGATGGCCTTACATCCGGGTGCCCTATGTGGAGTGATTTCAGCAAGCTGAGAGGTCTCCCCAGTCCCCTAATTACTAACAAGCAGCTAGTACTTTGCTGTTTACCTGATCTCATTTAATTCTCGATGTGAGCTTGTGAGTTAAGAATTTTTTCCCCCTTTACAGTTCAGGAACTGAGGTTCGGGGAGATCAAGCAGGGTTCAGGAAGGTTAAGTGGCACCTGAAATCACATGGCTACTTTGAGCTGATGGGGGATTTAAATCCAGGATTTCTGCTTCTCAAGCCTGGACCGCTGCCCTCCAGAGTGAGCCTCTGGCTTTTTCATTCATTGTTTTAGCACAAGGGGTCTTACCACTTGTTGAACTGCCAGTGCCTGTACAGGGGGTAAACAGGAGACACTGTTTCACCCCCTCCCCCTACCCCCACCAGGGACGAAGGAAAAATTGTTTGATTTTTTTTTTGGGGGGGCGGGGTAGAGCAGAGACCTAGAATTTCAGCTTGAGGACTTTTACCTTAGGATACAAAACCAAACACATTGCTTTTTCCTCTTTAAAAAATTCTACTTGGCGATAAGATGTATTTGGGAGGTACCCAAAAGTGTACTGCTAATGGGCAGCGGAAGGCAGCCACAGGGAAAGGGAGAAATCACTGAGTCCAGGCAGCCCTGCTCTGGGCCGAACCAGGGGGCCTGCCCCGCCAGGCCTCCCAGTATATGGGGCCTTCAAAGTGTGACTGGTAGCAGAGGACTTGCTTCGCCATCACCCCTATTTCCAGAAGTCCGGAAAACACAGAAAGAGGAAAAACTTCCCTCATGTGAAGGGAGATGTGGCTAACTAAGTAACACATCGTATGATACAAGTCATTTTTTCCATAAAGGCTGAAAATTGTTGCTAGAATTTAAAGAAAATTAGTAAATTAATTGAATTTCTCTCTAAAGTACTTGTTTCAAAGCAAACTGATTAAAATTTTCAGCTTTCGCATTACTAGCACCCACATTTTGTGTTTCATTTCCACAACTTCGTCTGATTGCACCCTCCAGGGCTTCCCCAGGGAACCAGGCTCCCTAATGATCCGTCTGTCGGGTGATGTTTTATTCATCGGCGTATCCTCAGTGCCTGGCACAGTGCATGGCACAGAATAAACGTTCAGTAATTGTTCAGCGAATGAATAAATGGATGCGTGAATTCAATGCCGATTAACACTTAAGGCCTTTCACAAAGATAGCAGAGAACAGGAAGGGTAGCAGGTACGTAACTTATCTATTCGTTCATCCTCCTGCCTTCCCAGAGGGTAAAGGAATATAAGTCTGCATTTGGAATTCTGATCCAAGCCTTTGGATTCTCTTGAAAATCAGAAGCCCACCACAAACTGAGCTCTCTTTCAAAGACAAAAGACCGTGATGATCAGGGCCAGGTCTGTGGCCTGGTCCCCACGCGCATACCAGGAAGGGTGGTGAGCAGATAGATGAGGCAAACCGCTTAAGTTCATGCCATCTCAGCCATCAGAATTAGCCAATTAGAACACAGGATGCCTAGTTAAATTCGGATGTCAAATGAAGGACAAATATATTTTTAGCATAAGTGTAGCAGGCTACATAATGTCCCCCGAAGATACCAGGTTCTAATCTCCAGAACCTGTAAATGTCACCTTATTTGGGAAAGGCATCTTTGTCAATGTGATTAAATTAAGGATCTTGCGATGAGATTGCCTTGTATTATCTAGGCGAATCCTAAATACAATCGCATTTGGCCTGATAAGAGCAAGGCAGACAGAAATTAAAAACGCAGAAGAGAATGTTATGTGACGATGAAGGCACAGATAAGTGTGAAGTGCACACTGACAGCCACCAGAAGCTGGAAGAGACAAGCAAAGGGATTTTTCCTAGAGCTTCCGGAGAGAATGTGGCCCTGCAAACACCTTGATTTCGGCCCAGTGATGCTGATTTTGGATTTCTGGCCTCCAGAACTACGAGAGAATACGTATCAGTTGTTTTGAGCCTCTCGGTTTGTGGTGATTTATTATAGCAGCCACAGGAAAATTACTAATACAACGAGTATGTCCCATGAAATGCTGGGGACATACTTACACTAAAAAATTATTTGTCATTTATCTGAAATTCAAATTTGACTGGGCATCCTGTATTTTATCTGGGAACCCTCATTCCCAGGGCAAAGAAAGGGTCTTTTGAATTTTTCAAGAAAGCTGGTTGAGGCTGTGAGGAAGCAGAATTCTTAAAGCGGGGAGTCTTTGTAGGCACAGTTAAGTGAACCAATTTGAACTTGAATAACTACCCTCTGGACAAAGAGGGGGACAGTTAGACAGGTGTTCATGATTTATTCCTTCAATAGTCATTCGAGTACTTCCTATAAAGCAGAAGCTCTGGGTAAGGGTGGAGGAGTTAGGCCTTAATCTGGTGCATCTGGATACTTACGCCAGATAAATCATGTGAAATACTGCCATTCCCAGGGCTCGGGTGCTTGTGGGTGCGTTTCTGATACCTGAGCTGCCCCTGGGACTCTTACCCCCTTTCGTTGTGGGATGATGGGGCCCAGGCACGACAGACACTGGTTGCTGAATGACAGGACGTTGCAGCAGACCTGAAACAGAGGGAGCGGGCAGACGAGGCAGGGGGCCTGGTGACTCTGGCTTCCCCGGAGGAGCTTTCAGTAGAAGCAGATGCAAAGTGTCTTCATCATCTGTCACGTGGCACTCTGAAATGAATGAGACAAGGGGCACATGGTAAAGAGAACCATGGCCCGTGCTACCCTGCAAAGGATGCTTCTTGCCCATGTCAGGACATGGGTCTTCCTAGGCGGAGCTCAGTCACACCTCCCACTGCAGTCCTGCCAAAGCTTCCTCTCGTTTACCACTGGGCACTCCGAAAACCTGGACGGTCCCCAGACTCTCGGACTTTTAATGATGCTCACAGAATCCAGTGTTGGAGCTTTAAGTGGCCTTGGGTCATCCAGAACAGGCAGGGCTTCCTAGAACACTCAGAATTGTCCCAGATGCTTTACCAAAGTAGCCAGGCCTGGAAAAGAGGAAAACGAGTAGTTGATGGGGAGGGCGGAGTGTGGGGGGAACTAAACATGAAAAGATGCTTGACTTCACTCATAATAAAAGGACTGGTAAAACCGCAGTGAGAGGCCACTGTGTGTGGATCGGATGGCACAGATCCCAAGGGGTGGTGACCCGAGGCTGTTTTGGGTGGGTGGGGGCAGGAGACATCATTTTCATTCTATGTCCCTTTCTACTAAATTTTTCTTTGCAATAAATATGTCGCCTTTAAAAATTAAATAAATAAATTCACATATATTCTCAGGCCCCAGCTCACTTGAAAAGGATTGAAATATCTGGAAGGAAGTTTTTTTCAGGGCTCCTCAGGTGATGCAGGTGATGCAGGTGTGAATGACACCGCCTGGTGGAGAAGCCACGATGGGGCCCCCTCACCCTCTCATTTCACAGAGGCGACCGGAGCTCTGTATCTAGGCCTCTGGCTGCCTCAGACAGAGGACCCTTCTGGAAGAGCTGTAGGACTAGAACTCACAGGCGCTTACACACAGTGCGTGTGTGAAGCACGTATAAAGTACTTAATGGAAATTGGGTGCCCTTTGGAGTGTTCCCATGGAAATAGAGGTGCACAAGGTAAGAAAACAAGGGGAGGCGGGCTACTCTGTTATTGAAGTGTCTGATCCTTTTCATGGTTTGTGACAGCTCGGACTAGTCCCATGAGCCACCCTGGTACCTGGAGTGCATTCCAAGGGCAAACCCCGTGGATGGGTGCCCCAAGGCCAGGCTGGGTGATTTATGGTTTTAATGCCCAATCCTTTTATGTCAAAAACAACCTCAATGCTATTTTTTCTCAGTGCTTTCACACAAATGACTTCATTTCACCCCCCCAGCCACTCCGTGCTGGGTGGTGGCACTTCCTGTCTGGAAGCAGAAGACAGCAGGTTCAGCAGTGGGGACAAGGGTGAGACGTTTTCTGGTCTCAGCCCTGCCTTGGGGCAGGGTCTTGTCTTCTGGCCCGGCACCTCTCCTGTCTCTCCTAGAGTAACTTCTGGGGTGCAGATTTCACACCTTGCTCCCTAGACCTTTCCAGAGTTGCTTTAGAATCCCCCAAAGTCCTTGAAAGATGGAGAGCACAGCCCCAAGACCCTGCACTATGAGGCCACGCCCTACACCCAGAGAAGCAACAAGGCACCTCTAGGCTTCTCTTTCACATGCAGAGCAGCGGTCCTCAGAGAGTTCAGCCTCTTTTCAGTTTTAATTATTGGGTTGTCCCGTGGACTCCCTTCAGAGGGGCTATGAGCACAGCCATGGCACGAGTGTAGGCTTCCTGACCCCCAAGGCTCAAGTGTCTCCCACTGTTTGTTAGTCAAGGGTCACTCTGACCTGTAGGACCCAGAAGTCCTGGAGCCATGGAGGTGGAAGAATGCCCAGAGGCCAACCTCGTCCCACCCCTGCCCACACCTCTACTTCTGCCTTGCTGACAGTCACCCCAACTTCCCTGATGGCCTCATCAACCATCTGACAAGGGCACTTGGAGGGAAGAGAATGGAGGGGCCCGAAGAGAAAGAAGAAAGTGCTGGGAGCAGTCCTGACCTCCTTAGAAAGAATCACCCACTGCCCCTTTGGCCGCCTTTTCTCCTCATAGGACCCACCTTCTCCCCCCACACCTTCCCTGCTTTCTGAGGTTATATGAGAAAAATCCACAGAGGTGCCAGCCCAAGGGGTCAAAGACCACGAGTTTAGCATTTTAACAGATGCCAGAGCCACTTACGAAGTCATGTAACAGCCCCGAGAGGTAAGGCGACTCCCCTGAGTCACACAGCGAGTTCATGACAAAGCTGGCACAGATCTCCTCCTGCCCACACAGATCTCCTCCTGTGCCCCACATCGCCTCCCTGCAGTGGCCGGGGCACCTGGAGGCGAGCCCCCAGACCTATCTGGCCAGCTAGGCCACTCTGTTTTGGAGGCCTGGCCGGGAAGCACCAAGAAACGAAGGTGAAACCTCTCCGATGACAGAGCCCAGGTGCTGGGACACGAGGTCTGATTTACAGATGTGCCCCCTCCCAACAGCTTTCCAGAACATTCCTCTGTTCTTCCATAGCATGAAGCCCTCTCCTGTGAATTCTATGTAAATTCTGCCTCCAAGAGGTTGGACCAATCTGTGTTGAGTAACCAGGACTGAGACTAAGTCCCCTCACAGGAGCCGGGCAGGAGCTAGAGCTGTCTAGTGCCCGGTGACTGGGACTTGCCCTCAGGGAGAAAAATAAAACAGCAAAATTACATCTCTCAAAGGATGGCTCTGAGTCGAGGTAAGTTTCCTTTCACTAAAGCTCCTTCGAAGGCAGAAGCACACACCCTGCTTAACACAAACGCTAATTTTTCCGGAGAGTTCACGATGCTTGGAGGATGCATGTGTGTCCCTCATGGAACAGCCTCCCTCTCCGTGAGCGTGAGCAACCACTGCTCTTCCCCCAGTGTTCTTAACAGAGGCAATACTGGTTGCTGGACAGTATCGATTAGGTTGATGAGGACCTCGTCGTCCATGGAGGTGAAGCAGTTCCCGGGGACAGGAAAGAGCTGCAGAACTGCCAGCCCGCTCGGCCCAGCAGGTGCTGAGCCCCAGGCGAGCCTGGAGCCCTGGCCTGACGCCACTGTCCTTCGTTTTTCTGTCCACTGTGGCCCCTTCTTCCTTCCCATCTCCTGGTGTCACCTTCCTTTCCCTTTCCAAAGTCAGCCATCCCACTGTGAGCACAAAAGCTGTCACATGAGCTCCTTCACGGTCATCTCTCCCCACACCTACCTGGGCTGTTAGCCACTCAGACGATTTGCCCCAAGCGGTGTTGTCATCATTTTATCATCATCACCTCTTACTCAAGAAACAGACGTGAGATGTAGTTTACCCACCTCTTCCTGCCAGCCTGGATGGCGGATGGAATGTGGAAAGGGCCCTGGCCTTGCAGGAGGGCTGACCACAGTTGCCACTTGGCTGCCCCCTTCCAGCTGTGTGACCCTGGGTAAGTAGCTCGACCTCTCTGGGCCTGGCTCCTCATCTGAAATACGGAGCTGATAGCACCTCTCTCTCACGGCCACTGTAAGGAGTGGTGGTGATGTGTGAAACGTGCAGGGCGCAGTGAGATGGTGGCCCTTGGTCACACTACTGGACGCCGGCCATGCTACCCTGTCATCGTGGGAGACTGGGTGTAGCTGGACGGAGTGACCTGGAATCACGCTTCTGCCTTAGCCGGAGTGTAGAGGGCAGGTTGCAGCACTGAGGGGGTTTGCAGGGGGCTCGCTTTCTACTTTCTGCACTTGCAGCTTTTTCCACATCCAACAGGTGCGTATTCTGTGTGTGTAGCTAAAACTTTTTAAATTATATACGAAATACATGGATAGACTCTCATCAAAAAGTCTGACAGTAGCACGAATTATTGTTATAATCAAAAAGATTTAGCTATTTTTGAAAAAATCTATCTCGTCAACTCCATTTTCAACCTTTCCTGTGTTTGAATCGTTGCTGCTCCCTCCTCCTGCCCTGACAGTGACATTTACCGCCCAGGCCCTGCGTGTTGCCACCTCCCCACCCTCACCTCCTCCACTCGGCCTTGGGGTGCCTCCCCTGGAGACCTGTCTTTTTGGATTGATTGTTTCCTCTACATCGAGCCTGCCAGGACTCACCAGAGGGAAGCGCAGCCCCTGTGCCCGCCTCCCTCCCAGTGCACCTTACCCTGCGAGGCCAGAGCCACCCTCCAGAGCCACCCTCCGGGGCCCTCACCTGCTCCTACCCTGGAGCTTCCCTCAGACCCATCCCACCACAGAGAGCTCTGCCTGAGGTTAGTCCCCCTGGCTGGGTCCACAGCCGACCTTGTGAAAGCAGCATGTGTATTTGTAACCAGAGCGGCTGTCCTTATATCTGCCTCGGTCCTGTGTTTCTTTCCTCCCCATTCCCATCTTCTCCCTCTGCTGGGCCCAAGAGGACGCAGGCGGGCTCCCAGCTTAGAGGGGCTTAAAGAGGCTCAAGATGGACCTAGGAGCTCAAGCTACTCAGGTATGTCTCAGACACACGCTCCGTTACTAGGCCTGTGTGGGCTAACCTGGGCCCCTGGCTGCCTTAGGCACAGGAAGCTTCCAGATGAGCTGCAGGTGAGAACACAGGTGGGGTGGGTGGGGGGACAGATATTCTCCCAGGCCTCAGTCCACACCTGCTGCACACTGCAGTGCACGCCCTTTGTGCAGATTCAGGCACAAAGATTTTTACTCCTGCTTTTTCTCCCTGGACTTTTAAGTGAAAGTTTAGGGATCATTTTCCTTCAGTCGTCCTCGTACTAGGATTTATAATGAAAAGAACTGGGACAAGAACCTCTATGTGCTTCTCCGTTTGAATCTGGGCACACATTTGGAGCGTTTCCCACTCAGTGATTGCTGGTGCTGAACAGGCCATGGGATGTTTTCCCTTCCAGAAGGAGCAATCGACATCCCTTGCAGAAAAATTCTCTTCTCCAGACGTGGGGCTGAAAGCCTGGCAGCCATTTTGGGAGTGTGTCCTGACGGACAAACTGGGTCAGAGCAGGGAGGCTACTTAGCATTCCGGATGTGCACCAGCCTGCTGGGAGCGCAGGCTCGCAGGTCGAGCCCCTCCCTGCCTAACAAACCCGCAGGACAGCATGTCCTGGGGGGAGCAGGAGCCTGGCCTGGGCTCACCAGGCTGGAGGGAAAGCTGAGAGCAGAGGGGTTCGAGGATTGCTTAGTTAAATGGGTGACAACAAATTGCTTGTTACCCCAAGGGACAAAGTATACAAAGAGCCCAAACCAGCATCATGTCACCAGATGCCCACAAAGGAGTGGCACTGGGCAGGCCGCCCCCCAGCCAATGACAGTGTCTCACAGGAGTGTGGGCCCAGTGTGGCCAGATCAGAAATCAATACTTTGATTAAATATCCCTATTTCTGAGTGTCGGTTGCTAATTTAGAAGCTCTAAAACTCTGTGATATGCTCATGGGCTACGTGGTTTAAACTCTGCTTGGAGGAAGTCAAGCTAGACAGTGGGAAGAACCTCAGGTACTGCTTCTCGGACCTTGGGGAACGGGGTGTGGTGTCTTTGGGGTTTTCTGGTGCCATCCTGCTGGTGGTAAGGAGCAGGGACAGACACTCCTCACTAGGATGGTTCAAAGCACCTAAGGCCACGACCCTCGGCAAGTGATTTTTGACTGACACTCCCTGCGTCCTCTCTCTGGCCCTACATAATGGCCGACTCTGGGCCACTCCGTGATTCTCATCCTGAAGGCCTTCCTTGTACTTTGCTCTTTGAGGGCTCCTTTCATCTGATGCCTGTTGCTTGCCATCTTCTAACGAGGGCTGTTTTACAAAAACTCCCAGCCAAAGTGTCCATATGAGTTAGGCCTTGAAGTTTGAAAAGGTACAGCATGTCCAGTCGAATGCCTGCTATGTGCCAGGTGCCGGGCTACTTGGGGACCAGTCAGTCCTGGGCCTTGAGAAGTTCAGAGTCCAGCTAGGGCAGACACACACACACACACACACACACACACACACACACACACACACACACACACACCCCTTGTGATTGCATAAGTCAGTTTTATGTATACGATAAAAATATTATCATGTTGAGGCAGCTTGACATAGAGAGACCTCTTTAAAAAGTGGGCTCCTAACACAATAGAATATGTAGATGTCAAATTATAATGTACACCTGAAAATTATATAATTGTATTAATCAGTGTTACCCCAATAAACAATTAAATAATAATAATAATAATAATAATAATAATAATAATAATATGAATAAATAAAGTAAGTAAGTAAGAAAGAAAGTAAGTAAGCAAAGTGGGCACCTAGAACAGGTGTTATCTGATGCCTTCGCTCCAGCATCAGTTGTCTCCTGTTATAACTAAGCATTTTTCACTGATCTCCCTTCCACATGCTGGGTGCTGCCAGATGAGAAGAATCCAGGTGTGAATGAGACAAACCCCTGTCCTTTGGGAGCCTTTGAGAATCAGAGAACTATCTGCTTTTGCAGAAAAACGGGGTGCAGGGTCTGGATGAGGTTTGGGGGCAGCACAAGGCAGGGAGCTTCCATACCTCAGCCTGGTCATCACCAGGTCAGCAGTGGCCGCTCCATAGCTGGTTTAGTCCTAAAACCCCATAGACTTTACCCCTGATTCAGGGGCACAGGACATGCCCAGGAAGGTGTAGCGCGATGCGGTCAGGCCATCCCGGTTTTACCTGTGGGCCCTGGGGAATGCCTGGAGCCAGCCGGCCCTCCAGGATCTGTGTGGTTCTGGGATCCTCCCAGAAAAGGTCATCAGAGTCCTTGTCACCTCCGCAGCACAGGCTGAGACTGCAGCTATTCACTGACTCCGCCACTATCACGGTGGCTTGGGACCCGACCTACCCACATTAGTCTTTAGGAATGGTCCCCTTCTTGAATAACACAAACCAGTGGGAGATAGAGCCCTCTGTGAGGGCTACTTGCCTTAAGACAATTCGTCCTCTAGTTTCATTGGCAGCGAGGTTTAAAGCCCACACTCTGGAGCCAGGTGCCTGTGCTCCAGGCCCAGCTCGGCTGTGGCCTAGCTGTGTGAACTTGTGCACGTTGCTCAGCCTCTCTGTGCCTGAGTCTTCTCATCTGTAAAATTGGGACAATGATTACTACCTATCTCATAGGGCTGTGAAGAGAATTGAACGAATTAAGATTTTTAAAGGTTTAGAAAAGAGCCTTGCATGTGGCCGGTGCTAGTTAAGTGTTTGGATTTAAAAGAAGAGATCCTGAAGTACATTCTCTTTGGATTTCACCATTGCCCATTGCCAAAAGCAGAAAGAGAGAGAGAGAGAGAAAGGCCCCAGAACCCTGTGACTTCACAGACCTGGTTTTTCTCCTAGGGTGACTATGATGTCATACCTGCCCTACCTGGCCGTGCAGCTTCTGGGGGCCCACGAGGCCTTATGCATCAGTTCCATCACACATGTGTGCCTGTGTGTGTCCATAGCGTCCCTCCCGGCCCTCCTCAGCCCATCTGGGCCAGTTGGGGCTTGCTCCTGCCCATTTGGACAACCAGGAGTCACTAATGGAAAATCATCCCAATGCAGTGACAGCACGTTCTCTGCAGACCTCTGGGGCAGGGAACCACCTTTCATCTCCGTAGCCAAGGCCCACTTTTTGTCAACTGGCTCCTGGCAGAAGCAGCAGCGTGAGAGGCCCCACTGCCTTAGGTACTGTTGCTGCCCTTTCCTGGGCAAAGCTTGGGGGGTGGCACTTCCTACCCTTGGCTCTTCCTCCCACGTCTTCTTAGCTGGCTGCACTTAGGAGCTGAATTAGGTTGAGACTGGTTTTGTGGGGGAGAGAGGTCTGTAGATGGTCGGGGTAAGCAATGTTCAGACTCTCCATGCTGAACATGGAATCAGTTTAGTTTTGACTCCTGCAAGCCCCCTTGGCATGTTTCATCCCATGATCCTCGCTTTTTCTTTTCCTTCCTTGTATCTAGTATCGGGCAGGTGATAGGAATGCAGAAATGCATGTTTGTGGATTTGTTTATTCATACAGCATCCTGTTCTGGAATGTCTGCAGTGAGCCAGGCCAAAGGGAGGTCGTGGGGAGCAGGAGTTTCTCCATCTCCTCCTGGTTTCCACTGTAAAAGATCATTGGCGACAGGTTCCTTCAGGGTCTGCTCTCCCTTCATCTGTGCTGTTCTCTCTTCCCTCAGGCCAGCCATAGGATTTGCACAAGTGTGCTTCCACATAGGGCTGATGGGAGTAAAAGTTTGAATATGTTTCCAGGAAGCAGTTTGGCAGGGTGTATAGAGAGGCTTCAAAACGTTGGCACCCTCTGACCCAGAATTTCACTTCTAAGAATCTGTTCTCAGGAAATAATTAGAAACGTGAAAAGGATATAGACACTAAGATGTTCATCAAAGTGTTGTTTATAATAGGAAATTTCAGAGGCAGTCTCTGGGGGTCGGTTATGGAGAATAGTCTGTAGCCATTAGGAAATGGTGTCTGTGGAATTGGCATGACTCGAGAAAACCCTTCTGACATAATAAAGAGCGTGGTACAAATCATATATTTAGTATAATCTTGACTGTGTTTAAAAAGCAAAGGACAAAAAAAAGGAAATATATAAAAACATTCATAGTGATGTCTCTGGTGATAAGGCTATAGATAAGTACTTCTTTATACTGTCCTATACTTGATTTTCATGAGGATGTTGCTTTTATTATAAGAAAAATATTCAGTTTAAAATTTATGTATAAATACACACACACACACACACATATACAGAGAGTGACAAATGCAGAGAGAAAGCAAATGTTACAAATATTAACAATTGATGAATCTAGAAGATTATAGAGATGATTGTGTTCATGCAACTTTTCTGTAGTTTTGAAAAATTTCAAAGTACAAAACGGGGAGAGAAGGTACCAGGTTACCCCTGAGCTCTCCTTTGCAGTACTTAGCGGGATTTGACAACTGTTTGTTTTATGTTATTGGGATTGGGAGTCTTAGGAAAGAAGAAGCAAATGTCCAGACCCCAGGGGTCAAGGTGCTTTGAGCCAGTGGCCCCTGTGGGAGGCCCTGGGCGGCTCACGTGCTAATTCAGCGCTCGTCTCTTCACGCTCTGTGCCCTGGCAGCTCTTGGAGGACGCTGCTGAGGCCAGGCCCTCCCCACCCTGTGTGTGCCCCGCAGTCCATCCCTCCACCTCTCCCTGCACTCAGGAGCCTTGCATCACTTTTCCTTTTTCCTTTCTCCTGTTTCTGTCCTCTCCTCCTCTCTGGACAGCACTTGAGAGGTGTAAATCTCCCTCTTTAAAACAAGTACACCCTTCAGTCAACCACCCTCACTCTCTCCTCCTCTTCCCAGCCAGATTTTTTTAAACGTGCCGTCACACTTTTGCAGCCTCAGTCTTCTCCCAGCATGCTCGCCCTCCTCAGCTGAATCCAGGCTGGACTCAGCCCCCTCTCTTTTTACTGTGATCACGTGTTTTGGTCAGCAAGGCCAGGTTTATGCTGCAGTAACACATAAGCCCTAAATGCCAAATGGCTTCACATGTCTGGCACCACTGCTCCCCTCACCTTCTAGCCCTATGGGTCATCTGTGAGTTCCTTAAAAACTGTATTTTCCCAGCTTGGACCCTATGCATATGCTGTCCTCTCTGTGTAGAATGTTCTTTCCTACCTGCTCCCTGTCACCTTGCTAACTTGTACTTTGTACTCATCCTTCAGGTCTCAGAATAAGTTTCCTGTCCTCGGGGAAGTTTTCTCCAACCCCCCAGACCCCACAAGTGCCCGTCTCATGCTCCTATGACTCACTGTCCTCTCCTTGTGACACTTGTCTCACTTGATTGTCACCTGTCTCCCTTACTAGGTGCCTTCACAAGGGCAAGGAAAGTGAGGCTTAGAAGGGTTAGGTCAGTTACCCAGGATCTCACAGCCAGTAAATGGCAGAATCAGAATTTGAACCTAGATTTTTTTAGTTCCAAAGCCTGTGTTCTCTTTTTCACCCCTGGTTAATTTTTAAATTTCCAAGATTGAACTCTTCCTCTATCCACGATACCTGCCTCCTGTCCCTGGAATAAGGTGAACACTTCAGATTTTCTAGCATGGGCTCACGCCAGATTCACTGAATTTTGCTTTGTCACGGCTGCCCAGTTCCCCCACCGGAAGACTGGGAAGTAGGTCATGGCTGCAGCGGCCACATGGTCTTGCTGCTCTGAGAGTCAGCCTCTGGTTTCAGGGCCGGGCAGGGGCCAGACCCCTCCAGGAGCACCACCCTCTGGGGGGCCTTGCTTGAATCTGTCCTCCCCAGCCCTGAGAAGACATCCTGAGCCTTCATATCATTGAGCTCTACATTCTAGAGTTCACTGTCACGGTGGCTGCTGTGTAAGATGGTGGCTGGAGAAAGGAGCATTGGGCACTGACAGGGAAATCGATGGGCTAGGGAAGAATTTATCTTCAATCTCTTATGGGTCTATGGATGATTGAGGCTAGCTGATAATCGAAGGGGCTGGCTCATCTGCCACTTTACCCAACAGGGGTACCGAGCCATTTGGCGCCAGTCATTTGACAGTCTCTTTCTATATATGACAAAGTTATTTTTAGAAATAATCATGAAATGAAATGATCATCGTAAAGGCCAGAAAAAAATACCAATAATAAAATATTTCTGTTACTGAACTCTGTACATATAATTACACCATAATTTTTTAAATAAAAATAAATATAGTACTAAAAAAGGAAAAAGCCCAACTATTAACTAAATAGTTTTTACATCTACTGAGTTTTGATCCTTTGGTTGCAGTCTGATATACTGATATTTTATGTAAATCACTGTTCAGTCACCAGTATGAGAATTTTAATAAAAGTGAGACATCTGCTAACGTTGCCTGTAATTTAGCAACTACTAAATCGAGCCACTGAGGTACCGCTTTATTTTCTCAATTCTTTTTTTAAAACATGATCACACAATATAAAAAGAACAAGTCTCCATCTGAAAAGTATTACTCAAACTCAGTAAAATACATCTCGTTTAAGTAAAAGTTGTACTTACCGAGCAAAAATGTTACTCTTTACAGTGCATACTCAGTGTCACCGTTTTACATTTTAAACACAAAGAAAAATGGGAAATAGCCACACGGAAAGATGGAACTGAAGTAACAGCTTCTGTATGGTGCTGCCCTTCTGTTATTCAAGCTCAGAATCTACTGTAAATGCAGGAGTGTGTGGCCTCTCGGAGGGGGGACACGCAAATGGCAGCTGAAAGAACTTTGAAATTCTGAACTGTTAAGAGCTTTTTATCCTGAAATGACCCTGTGGGGCCAACTCCATGTGTTGGAGCCAGCTATACCTGGGGGTTCTCAAAGAACTTCATGGAGAAAACAAGGTTTGCTAAAGAACACATTTTTAAAGGGCTCATTTACATTAAAGAATGCAGTTAGGAAAGTGCTCACCGTCCGCAGGTATTAACACTCGGCAGGAGTATGTCATCACTGGCTTGGTTTAGAATTGCTGGCACTAGAAAGCAGGCTGACTTTTCGTCATTTTTATTATTGTTGTTGGATCTCTGCAGACAGCCCCCCTCCTCCTGCTTTACTGTTAGTCGTGAGGCTCCATCCACCCCACTCTTGGTCCCCACATCATGCTCCACCCCCTTGTCCTGGTGGAGCTGAAGAGAGATAGTGGAACGTCTCTGCAACCCTCCCAGAACTGAGGAAACTGAGGCCTCGTTTGTTCAGAAGAGACTAGGCCACTTACTGGAGCCCAAGTCCCTTGACTTTCTTCCTGGACAGGAAGCAACAGCTCTGGATTCGAGGATCCATTTTCCCAGTGCTCCCCATCCTCTCCGCATCTTGTAATGCTTTCGGATGGAATTTTTGCCCTGTTATATTTGCTTTCTTTTAAAAAAACAGCAGACAAGCAATAAAATGTTAGGTTTGAGAAGGCTGAAATGAGTAATTGGTTTGAACTAAATCCTAGCAGGTTTTCCTTAGGAGGATATCACCTCTAGCCACTTGCAGTCGATTTACTCTGTGTTCAGAGAGATTTCCATTTGTTGTTTATACTTTGCATTATTTGTTTCTTTAAATCATGATCATCAGTGGTCATTAGGATATTTCAAAGCAATACGTTGGATCTAAATGATGCATTTTGGTTTTTTTTTTTCCCCGAGAGTAGTTTATATTGTGGGTTTTTATTGAATTTTTTAAAAAAAGCTTTCTTGTCTACGGCCATGCTACCCTGAAAAGTCCGATCCCATCTGATCTTGGAAGCTAAGCAGAGTCAGGCCTGGTTAATACTTGGATGAAAGACCAGGTGCTGTAATGGCAAAAAATACAAAAATAAGAGATTGTAAGGTGACAAGGTCCTTGCAATCTGTGAGGTCAACCAAGGGTTGTCTCGCCTTAAAAAAAAAAAACCTTTTCTTGGACCATTGCCCAAACAATATCGTCAGCTGTTCTGCTGAGAGCGTGCATCCTGCCGGCCCTGTGGTCAGTAGACTGTCACTGCGGACAGCCACCGGCTGGAAGCTGCGGTCAGCACAGGAGCAGGCACAGGCTTGAGCTCACAGCAGAACTGACATAAAGACACCAGTCCTCTGGGAAACAGAAACCTGCTCTATGAGACCAGTACAGCCAGGGGAGCTCTCTGCTGTAGGAGGTGGAAGCTAATTTCTCATCTTCCTTTGCTGTTGACTAGCTGGGTGACTTGGGGCAACTCACTTAGCCTCTCTGTTGCCTCCTCTGCAAAGTGGAGCGATCTTTTCTTTGCTAGACAGAAGGTGGACCCAGAGCACAAAGGCTTTTTGAGTTTTTTCCCTTATAAAAAGACCTCTGCTCCAACCAGATAGTTAGTTAACCAATTATTAACAACCACGGGTTAATAATTGGGAAAAGCAAAGGGAAAGCTTCTGTTTAGATAATTATGCGTGTTTTTCTCCTCTGGCAGGAAAGGGGTAAGCATAACTGGGGAGGTAACTGCCCGCAGGTCCAGCCTTCTAGGGCCGACCTCTCTGGGGAAGGTTACTGCCTCCAGGAGCCCATCCCCAGAATCTGAAAACTGACTGTGGTGGAGTCTGCCGACAGCAACAACTAATGTATGCTGAGATTTATCCCTCCAAAGAGGCCTTTCCATTCCTTCAGGAGACTGGGTAACCCCTTTTGGGTGCTGTCTCCTCCCTCAACCCCTCACCCACTGTTTCCCTCCTTCCCTTCCCATCCCCCTGATTCCTCTCACAAGGCTTTATGCTGCTGCGACCTTCTCTAATGAGGTCATGCTGGCCAGGGTCTCTTCACAACTTAGTTGTGTAACCTGCCACTGCTTCTGGTCCAAGGATCATCCTAGAAAGACGGTCAGAGGTAGGCACCAACCAGGCTAGTCTACCCACCATCCCTCCCCACTCGGAACTCAGCGGAGGTAGGGGAGTTTGCACTCTGCAAGAAGTAACAGCTCCACCATTGGCCCCAGAGCCGAATCTACAGGATGCATGCTCTTCATTCCTTGTTACGTTCCAGCAAAAGGAACAAGAGAGAGCCTGTTGGCTGCTCTGGAGACTTAGGGAGCTGTTCCCCTGACGTTGGCTCAGGGCTTATAGCTAGCTGGTGCCTGGCCTTAAGTCTCTCTCATCTTGGCTTCTTCAAACTGTATGGTCTCTTAACCATCACCCCTGACCAATGATGACCGCTTTGCCTGATGATGACCCTGTCACCATTTCTCTTTAGCCCAGAGGAAGGAATTTGTCCCTCCAAGCCTGACCTCCCTTCAAGTCTTAGCTCAAGTTCATCTTCTCCCCAGAGCCTCGCCAGCCTTCTCTCCCCCTGTCTCCTTTCAGCTGCTGCACCTTTGACTCCGGCACGTATTCCACACTTAGCTCACCAAATCATACTGTTGGGGCACAAGCCAATCTGCTTTCTCTCTTCTGACTTATGGCCTTGGATTGTATTTGTCTTTACCTTCCCTCCCAAACCAGACTCGATAGGACAGGGAGCACATCTTCCATCTCCTTGTCCAGCCCAGAGCCCCTGACTGTGGTAGATGCCATTCCACAAATGGCATTGACCATGGGGTCACTTTGCCCTGAAATTCCCCTTCAGTCATCTGATGTATTTGCATGTGCATCTCCCTGGCCAGATTGACTATATACAAGGGCAGCGGTCACATCTGCTCCTTTTTCTGGGTCCCTGGTGGGGGCTGGTACGAGCCTTCCTCATGATCTCTCACTGCCCTGGTCCCTGTGGTCTCCCCAGCTGCTCAGTCAGGACTGGACCAGTATGATTGCTCCATCCTGTTTATATCATCCTTCTCCCTGCCTGGCCCGCACTCCTGCCCACAGGTGTCCTGGGACCACCTTCAGGACTGGAGGGTACATATGCACTACTGCATCAATAATGCATTCAGTGCCTAGAAAGCTGCTATAAACCGTATTTATCACACAACTGACATCTCTGGATCAGCTCGCCAATTCCCTTCCAAGCGTGTGGCGACTGGTGAGCCTCTCACTTAGGAGTCCACTTTCTCTCGGTCTGTTAATAATAGATGCTTCCGACAGCTTTGGCTTGGTAGCTTTGATTTAAAAGTGATCTGAACCGAAGAGACTAATGGATGCGTCTGAAGCTGTGCCTTTTAAGCACAAAGCATTGCTCTTAATTAGCCAGATTCTATCCTTTGATTGGAAAAAGGCCCTCCCTGGTGGCATCATTCTTACCCACCTCTGGACAGCTCCCAAAGATGGCTTCTGTTTCAGGCTGATTCCACGTGTGTTCCTGAAAACTCGGGGGGCTGCGAGAGCCACGTGTGCCATCTGAGTGCACAGAGCATGTGTGCCTGAGGTCGTATAGCCGTGTGAGAAGCCCTCCTTTCGCATCCTGTTGCAGCATCTTATTTCATTTCTTTCCTTTTTTTTTTTAACCTAGAAAAAGCCCTTAAATCATTGTCTTGAGGTGTTTGGATGTTCTTTGACCCTTGCCTGTTGCTTATAAATTGACATTTCATGGCTCCCTGGGAAATGCTGTCCAAACAATAAGCCACAAGAATGAAAAGGAAATTATAGTGCTCTTTACTTGTAAATGGTCTTTTACAAGGAGGTTTCTAATTACTCTGTTCTTTCTCTGGAATAGAGGGATTGAAGTGTGGGTGACAGGTCCTTAACAGATAATCATATGATGTGGCTTCTTCCTGACCCAGTCACAGAGCAGACACACCTACTCCCAAAACGTCCCTGGGGCCACATCTGAGGAGAACCCTAGATGTCGTGCCCTTCCAGCTTCGGCCAGGCTTTCTCTTGACTTCATGTGTTCCCTCTGAGCCCATTTCAGATTCTTCTCCCGTGGAAGGGGACACATTCAACGATCTGTACGTCCTCCATTCTCACTGGACTCACATTCCCATTTTGCTGTTCATCATTCGTGTAGCTTGAAGGAATCAGATCATTTTCCTCCTCCCCGAGAGAGAAGACGGAGGTGATGTCCTAGAACATGATGAGGACTCAAAGAGGACAGAGAATAGACATTTTCTAAGTAAATGGAACTGCATTTCACCCGTAGTATCAAATGCATAGATCTGGGGCTGTTGAAAACAACGGTTTTCTTCCCTGCTTGGGCTGTCTTCAGCGAAAAGACCTCTTGATTTAGGTTGGAATCTTGGCTCCACTGCTGACTAGCTGTGTGACCTTGGGCAAGTTACTTCACCTCTCTGTGCTGTTGAGGAGCTCTTTCTTTAAGGTCCTTCCTAAGCTTGAGAACCCAGGATTATATGAACTATCCTAGCGAAGCGGGGGCACCCAGACAAATGCCTGGAGAACAAGTCTGCTTGGGGGATAAAGAGAAAAGGAACCAAAATGGGAAAGACCTTGATGACAAAGATGACAAACTCAAGGTCGTTCCTCGTTTGCCCAACACCCAGCTGACCCAGCAGTTAAAGCTCATTAATTTTGGTCACTTGAGGCTTACAAAGCGGTGGGAGAATTTGAGCTCCCTCCCACATTGCAGAAGAACATTCCTTCCAAAGGGGTGTCAGAGGCACAGTTGCTATCCGGGGAGCTGGGGTGGCCCACACAAGGGAACTGGCTGGCCGTCAGATTTGAAATAGACTATGAGTCTACGGCCACGCCACCCTGAACAAGCCCGATCCCGTCAGATCTCAGAAGCTAAGCAGGGTCGGGCCTGGTTAGTACTTGGATGGGAGACCACCCAGGAAGACCAGGTGCTGTAGGCTTAAAAAATTAAAAAAAAAAAAATAATAAGCTGATAATAAAGTCCTTGCAATCTGTGAGATCAACCAAGGGTTGCCTCGCCTAAAAAAAAATAATAAAAAGAAAGAAACAGACTATGAGCTCTGAGCTTGGGAAGTGTTAGCAATTAACGTCGCATCTCCATCCCACCGAAGCCCGTCTCCCTGCCCTACGCACTCATTGATTCAGCAGCACTGACTGGGGGCCTTTCTCCTGCTAGGTGTGGGGCCAGGAGCTGAAGACATGTGGTGAAGGAGGTGGCTGTGGCCCTCCCGTCAGGGCATTCACATTCCCGGACCAGAGACAAATAATCAAAGAATTACAGCACCAGGCAAGAAGTGTACATCAGCGACACATGCTAGGGAGTTTGCAAAGGGCTTAGAAGCCGTCACTGCTTTGATAAAACATGAAGCTTGAGTAGGCATTAGCCGGACAGAGGGGAAGGAGAGGGCAGGAGAGGGCTTTCCTGGTGGGGAAAGCAGCATGTCTGGGGGTGAGGAGTGTAGCAGTGACAGTAGCACATGTCATTCGACAAAGCGTGAGGAGTGGCCTTCAGTTAACGTTAGTTCTTTCATTCATCCATCCGTGAAGGAGCACTGAGCACCCACCCACACCAAGCACTGCACTAAGTACTGAGTTGTTTGCAGCAATTAAAAAAAAAAAGTTCAGGAGTCTCCACCCTCAAGGAGCTTGCAGTCTCACGGGGACACTAATGGGGTACAATTAGAGTAGGAGGTGACAGCTACAACAGACTGGACCAAATGCTGAGTGGAGGGAGGATGGGGAGGTAGCGTGGGTCCTGCCCAGGTCTGGGAGTGCACGAGTGTCCAGCTAGTCCCGCAGAGGTGGGACCAGGGAGATGGGTGGTGGAGGAGCTCGAGGAGCTCAGGGGCATCCCTGTTTCCACAGCCACCTGATGCGTGTGCAAGCCTTGCCCGCCGCTCTCAGCCCCTGCACACCCCGAGCTTTTTTGGGACCCCCTGACTCTGTGCCTGGGGAAGATTCAAGAACATCTCTTGTTTTGAGAGTTAGGAAAAAGCAAAGGGTGATTCTGAGTTTCTTTTGCAATGTTTTAAAACCTCTTTATTGAGATTATAATTCACATACCATAGAATTCAGCCATTTAGAGTCACAATTCAGTGGTTTTGGTATTCCTCTACGATTTCCGTTCCGAGGGTAATTCCTGAAACAGTAGGAAGACCTAGAAGCCACTCAGACAAGACAGGGGACCTCAGGAGTCACTCTTCTCCTTCTCTGCTCTTCACTAATGACTGGCAGGAGTTCAGGGTCTCCCGCTGGCTTCCTCCTCTGGGGTTAAGTGTTATGTCATTTTCCAAGTGGAATTTTATTTCCTGTTAAGTGCCTAAGTTCCTTGTACTTCTTTCTAACCAGATTTCTCTTTCGTCTGCTCATTCTCTCTTCTTTCCTCAGCTGCGATTTCTGTTTCTGAGCATAGACATTGTCCTGCTGGATAATGGACATTTTGCAATGAACAGAAGCTGCCTGAGCTTTTCCTAAAATTGGTTCTTGGGGTCCAGAACCTAAATGGGTGGCCCCTGGCTTTGATTTCCTGTCTCTCGCTGATCCGAAATTCTGATGTGTCAGTTTTAATTGATTCAGATGGTTGTACACCCGGATTGGATCTAGTTCCAAAGTTGTGTTGAAATTCTTTTTTTTCAAGAAAGTTTCCTTATTCCATGCAGTTTCCCACTTCCCCTGCTCTAGCTGGATACATCACTTTATCAAGAATGATTATTTTATCCAAATAAGAGGGGCGTGACTGGGGTCACCCTGCTGGGTGTGATATTTGCATTTCCTAATTCTAATTTAAATGAGAAGTCTTATTGATAAATATTGAAACTATTTTGCTAACCTCAGCAGATGCAGCAGAATTGTCTGGTTGCCCCTTATTAATCAAAAGAGCCTTTATTTTTATGTTCTGACGTGGCCCTGTGCCTTACTACATACACTTTATTTTGGAAGTTAAGTTTTCTGGGGCTTATAGGGCTGTAACTTTAGCTCTGTGGGGCGCCACACATCCCTGCTTCTCTAAATCCTGTTTGGCACAAGATGGATGTAAATACTCGAACAATTGCAGCCCTCTGTGGTGTTTAAACACATCACCCCTCCCCTCCACTAGCTCTTAGAGAATCACGCTTGCCGTGACATCGGTGTGCTGTGCCCCGGTCTCTGCCTCAAGTGTGTACCTGAAAGGCTGCATTAAGCAGTCACTAAACCCGCTTTCTTTGACTAATTACTTTCCCTCTGACATGTTGTCCCCTGCAGGGGCTCCCACTGACTCCATAGGCGTCGCCCCTGTCAGGTACCTCTGGTCACACACCCACATTGTCACCCTGAGTGGCCTCTGTCTCTGTGACTGATCACAGAGTGGCCCTGATGCCTAGACCGATGGTAAGTGTCTCGGCCACCTTGTCCCTTCAACCATGTCAGTGGCAGCGGGCAGTCTGTTGTATGTGAATAAGAAGAGCAGCACGCTCTAGGACGAGTCCTTGGCTTTGTTACGAGGGTGTTTTGTTTTGCCAAAATGGGAATGCGTTTATTGCTTTTTATCAGATTATAAACACAACACATGTTTACAAAACAGTTTAATAGAACAAGAAAGCAGACACCAGCAAGAGAAAGTTTCTGGAATTAGACTTCCCATCCCAGAGAAAACCTCTGTGCAATACGACGTCTTCTCTCTCCACCAGTGTGTTCCTCCTGCATCTGTCTTACAAAGGGGTCACGAAGGGTGCTCCAGGACAGGGTTCTGGCCCTGTCTCCAGGCATCACGGGACCGAGCGATGATCTCACTGGGTACAGCATCTGCCCTGCCTGGCCAGAGGCTGCGCTGGGAGGGCCAGCAGGGCACCACGTGTCTTGGATCCAAAGCGGGAGGCAGGGGGAGGATGGGAGGGGGTGTCTCTGTGCCCTGAGAAGCTGTTTAGTCTGAAAATACAAACAGGATACAGAAAGGTCTGGCTAAATGAATGGTGATAAGGTTGTCATGATAATCACCACAGCTAGCACTTATAGTGTTTACTGGAAACCAGCGCAGGCCTGAGCCCTTAATGTATATCAACGCGCTGAACCCCCACACTCAAGGAGGAGGCAGCAGAGGCTCCGAGAGGTCGAGTGACTCACCCAAGGTCACCCAGTGAGTCAGTAGTGGATCCGGAGTGGAACCCAGGCCACCTGGCCCGGAGCGAGTGCTCGATGCCCCCGAGCTGCACTGTCGTTACCTCTGGCCCTGATGCCACCATGCAGAAGTGTCCGGGCATCTCTGACATAAAGAGATTCAGGGACACTGTGCTTGATCTGGTGTGGCGTTCCTTGCCTGTGATCGAAGGACACCATTCATTTTCCGCCCTTCCCAGCCCGTCCTGCATTCAGGTTGCTCATTACTGAGGGACAAGTGTTGGTTAGCAGTGGACTCCTGCCATCCCCCCTCCCCCGCGTCTTCTAGAGTGTGTCCTCAGTCTCAAAAAATAGAAAAGAAAACATCTTAAAAATGACCGCCTTGTCTTTCTAATTCCCCACTTCCCTCCATTTCTTCCTGTTGTTCCCAGGTAATGAAATGGCATGGCAAAAAGAGCCCATTTCTGGTCATTCTTTGTGGCCACTCAGAGCCCCGCCTCCCTCCCTGCCCCTGGGCATGTTCCCAGCAGAATAAGACTTTGTGCTGACCACTCCGGACCCTGCATCCCTCTGCAAATGACCTTCCATGCCCTCTCTGTGCTTGCCTGCCACTCTGCATGCCACTGCTGGGTGGAATGGGGAGCAAAGACTACCCACTTCTTCTTTTGACCTTTACCCTCACTCCCCTACTCCCCAGATCTTCCCAGGACTCCCGTACTCCTCCTCTCCAGGGCCTGACCTAATGCTACCTCTCTCCTCTTCCTGCTGGTACTCCCCATCCTTCGGGGCAGAGGCAAAAGGCCTGGTGTTGGCCTCTAATTTTATCCCTTCAAGTTAAGCCTCCTCTTCTTCATCTTCAGACATCTCCTTGATCGTAATTCACATGTCATGACAACAGTTCTTTATGTCAGTCTGGAACGTCGCACTTCATCCAAGTGTTATCTTGTGCATTATTTTCAGCGACCCTCACAGCCACCCTGTGAGACAGGTGTCATCATGCCCATGTTACACGTGAAGAATCCTTGGATCAGAGGGCCAGCATCGACTGGTTAGTGACTGGTCCCCGCCAAGCCTTGAACCTAGGGCTTTTGACTCCACACCAGGCATCCTTTCCTCCCAAATGCATACAGAGATCTGGACCAGGAACAAGGGTTCCCCAGGAAGATTTGGAGCCAATGCCTGCACCTCAGAAGCCAAGGGCTTTGGGAGTCCAGCTATTCATTCAACTAACAAGGCTGGACTCGGTGCATTCCACTAAAGGGACTGGGGGGAGTGGCCTCTTGATGCACCTGTCGGGGTAGACACAGATATGGTATCTCGGGATTATGAGTCACTGCTTCATGAGAGAGCCCCGGGTCCAAGGGGAAGTGAACCTGGAATGGAGAGGGCAGGATGGAGGGTGTCACCCCAGCCCCTGCTGTGCAGGCCAGCCGTGCAGACTTCTCAAAGTGTCTTGAGAAGTGGGCAGCCTGAGTGCTATTCATCAGTCCAGTAATGGCTGATGGAGGAGCAGGTGCTTCCAAGAACCCATAATGTTCTTTGGCAAGTGACCCAAGGGTGTCTTTGAAAGGCCTTGCAACTCCCAAGGCGTTGCCGAGGCAAGGGCTGAGGCGGCACATTCATCACCAGACGTCTTGACAAAGCAGAGAATCCAGCTAAAGCTGGAGGAAATGAAAAACTGCATTTTCCAAGTAGAATTTCATTTTCTCTTGTGTTCTTAAATTTTGTCCTTCTTTCTCACTAGCTTTTCCTCTTTCATCTCCTTGTTCTCTCTTCCTTCCTCGACTATGACTTCTGTTTCTGAACATAAACATCGTCTGGGCCTTTCTGCTGGATAATGGACCTTTTGCAGTGAACAGAGGCTGCCTGGGCTTTTCCTGAAATAGATTCTTGGGGCCCAGAACCTAAATGGGTGGCCCCCGGCTTTGATTTCCTGTCTCTCGCTGATCAGAAATTCTGAGGTGTCAGTTTTAATTGATCTAGACAGTTGTACACCTGGATTGGATCTGGTTTTAAAGTCGTGTTGAAATTCCTTTTTTTTCGAGAGTTTCTTCTGTGCAGCATCTTCATACCCTCAGTGCCTGGCCCACAGTGGGTTCTGGCGCTTTCTTCCCATTCCTAAGCCGAGCTGTCCAGCAAATCACCACATGCCAGACTGTCCACAGCTCTACCACTGTCTCTCGGTCTACATGACGTCCTTCAGCGTCCCTGCGCCTCAGTTTTCCCAGCTGCAGAATGGAGCTGAGATGGCTCATGTACCTTGCAAAGGTGTGGTTGAAGCGGCTCCTCCAACTTCAGGCTTTCAGAGTGGGACTTCATGATGTACGGGCAAGGCCTTTCAAGGCCCACCCAGCGTCAAAGCAAAGGCTAGCACTACAGATCCAAGCTCATGTGTCCTCCCTCTCAGCCTGGGCAGCAGCATCAGAGTGTAAAATGGGCATAATAAGATGATTCCCTACTTCGCATTGGTTATTGTGGGCATTCAGTGAACTATAATGTGCACACAGTGCCTGGCTATAGAAACATCTATTCTTATTAAGGAGAGATCGTGGAAGAATAAGGGTGGCGGGGGGACTTTATAAGTCCCACCCCCAGCACATTTTAATTATAACCTTGGGTTGATTTAGGGACCATTTGCTGCCTATAGGTTAGAGACACAACAAATTACATCCACTGAGGATCAGCCAGAAATCAGGATAAAGCTGATTAACACCAGCATATCATCAAGAGAATGAACTGGTGTAATATTTAGGGCGAATTATATGCATGTGTGAGAGAGGCTGTCTGTAAAGAAGTGCTCTAAAATGTGATCTGGTTATTTAGCTTTCCTCTTTCACTTTTTCTGTATTTAACTTTTAAGTAACGATTATGAGTCACTTTTATGTATCAGTAAATTCCTTCTCCTCCTCATTCAAGGACTAAGAGCGGTTTGCCCAAGAAAAGCAATTTGTTGCTCTGGTTTTCTTGGTTGGGACCCATCACAAAGACTCCTCCTTATCCATCCGGTGCTCTGAGTTCGGGGGATTTACTTCAGGTAGGGTTAACATGGTGACCAGGGGCATTGGTAGTCTCTGAATGTGACAGAGGCTCAGCAGCCCGCCTCCACCACCCGTAGGGGTGTTGCATGCAAGTGCTGTGCTCCCCGAAGGCTAACTGATCAAAAACTTACCAAAAAAGGGGTTGGAGGGGAAACTACTGTAGTTCTGAGAATAAAGGCCACCCAAGCATGACCTGTCCCCCTAATAGATATCACAGCGCTCTCTGGCTATTCCCGTGGTTACGAAGGAGGAGACACCTTCAGTGAATAGACAGAACAGAAACCTTAAGCTAAGAACCAGAGTTGTCCTGAGAGACACAATCTGTGAGGTTTCTTATGATGGTGGACACGAGCCAGCTGACATCAGCCGTGACCTGTCGTGTGTGCGCAGCAGTGCCACCTTGTCCCAAAAGCCACCTTCATTCACAGTTTTCTACAATTGTCGATTGTTCTCTTGGATTGAGGCCCAGCGTTATGCCCGCTTCTTCTCACCAGTATGAGTTTTTCTTTTCTCTGGGTTCCGTTATCTTCTCCCTACTTACTTTGGCAGTTCTGCTTGAAATCTGGGTATTCAGATTGGGCTCTAGAGCCTTCTGTGGTACACCGCGATGTGTGGTACACGTGCTCACACTTGATTGCTCCTCTGAGGTTTGCTCCTCTGAGGTCTTCCTCCCAGCAAGTCTTACTGAGGACTCCCTGGTCCCCCCCATCCCGGCTGGGTGCGACACAAAAGGAAATGCAGCTCCTCAGACACTCAGAGCTGGGACCCGCTGCTAGTGGAGGGCGCCTGAGGCATCAGAGTTGCCAGGACCCAGCCTCCTGGGGGTGTCGAGTTAAGCCCTCCAGGCGCTTTCACTTCCTTTAGGAAAGTTGCCCTCTGCTTCCTCAGCGCAGGGGTTTTCTAGTGACCTTGGCCCGGGAGACTAGAGTGCCTGCCCTTTCACTGAGCTTTTTATGTCTTAAAGTCAGACAGCTGGACTGCAAGCAGCAAAGAATAGAGTGTAACTGTAAAGAGAAAGTTTTCCAGGGAAACAAAAGCTTTAGTGCCAGGCTGCCTGGGCCTGACTCCGCTACATGACAACTATGTGACCTTGGGCAACTGACTCAACCTTTCTGTGCCTCAGTTTCCCCATCTGTAGAAGTAGGCATAATAATAGCAGCAGTCGTGTGCATTAAGTGAGTCGTACCTGGAAATAATTTCAGCATGCGTCCTATAACTATGAGGAATTCTGTTTCCCACCCTCGTGCACTGGCAAATTCCTGATGGTACAGAAAAGGGACCAGAGCAAAGAGAGAAGGAAGCCAAAAAAAAAAAAGGTACCTTGGAGAACAAAGCTCATTTTGAAATTATTTTTGGATTCTAGATTTCTCTCTCCTCGATCTTCTGTTATCTGAGAGAAATCCCTTTAAGGCTTTTTTTTTTTACTAGCACACACCATTTTTTAATGTGACATTTTTAATGTGACATTTTTAAATGTCACAGACCATCAAATTTACCCTTTAAGTTACAAGTCCGTGTTTTTCAGTAGATGCACGAGTTGTGCGGTATCACTCTTCTCTGATTCCAGTTTGGGCTTTTAACAAGAGGGGGTCTAAGGGCCATCCCCCTCTCTCTGGAGGGAGCCACCCGGCCTGGTGGCCGTGATTCCGCTGAGTCACCGCGGTCATCCCCAGGGAGAAGCGGGCGGGTGGACATCCCGGCCAGGCGCCTGCTGCCCCCTAGCGAGGGCAGCGGCTGGGCCCTGAATCCCCCCACCCGGCACCACCCTGGGGTGGCCTCTGGGACCCAGTCATTTCAGATGCAAGGAGCTGGGTGGGAGCGTGGCCTCCGTGGTGAGCCAGGTGGCAAGAGCCGCCCCTGATGTGAGCTTTCCCTTCCCTCCCTGCCCCTAACTCCAGCCAGGGACACGGTCATGTCACTTATCGGGAAGAAGAGAGGGGGCTGTGGATGCTTAACTTTCCGTTGGGCAGGCACTGATGTGTCACAGTAGGACAGAGAAGGGTTTTAGCATCCAAAGATCAGAGTTCAGACCCTGCCCTGCTGCTTACTAGCTGTGTGACCCTGAACAGGTGACTGCACCTCTCTGAGCCGGTTTCCTCATCCAGGAAGGGGGACAGTAATTCCTCTCATGGGGTTGTTGTACTCCAAAGACACATTCTCTCTCTCTCTCTGAAGCCGCTCTGACTGGATTACATAATGGGCTCAAGTAAACAGAGGCTATTAATATTCCAAAACTGCCAAAAGGATGTCTAGTGTCGTCGCCCTGGCTACCCAAGATTTCTAGAACGGGAATTACTCATTACCAGTGCATGGCTGTGTGTAAGAAAATGAGAAAACATGGAAAGGAAGGCAGCAGTGGGAGGAAGCCTGTCTGGCCTCCACCTCCTTCAGGGAGAGGCTACCTACCCCTGCTCAGGTGGAGCCTGAGGCCTTCTAGAGAGCTGTATGCCGGGTGGCGAGCAGGCAAAGACATCATCGGAGCTGCCTCTCGTGTCCAGAGGGCAGCAGGCCCAGTGGAGAGGTAACCCCTTGCCTTTCTCTTACCTTCTCATCACCTTTGCCACCTTCCTCCTTCCCTGTCTACCCTGCAGGCATTTTTCTCCCTTTCTCTGCCCCACCCCCTACTCTGCCCACTGGCAAAGTGGCTTAGGACTGGGAGGGTGTGATCCCACAGGACAAATCACCATGAATAACTCCACGAGCCCCTTCCCCTCACAGGCCTCCGTTGATGCAGCTACAGAATGACAAGGACAGGCTCCAGGAGCCTCTGGTTCTCGTTTCTCTTGTCAGGAGGCAGTATTTCTCTGAGGGTCCCTACAAAGTGGAAACTTTAGTTTCCAGGTTTAACTCAAATTTTGTGCCTCTCTGAAAATTTCTTTCTTACCTCTGACCCTGCCACCTCCAAGTCCCTGCCTGGGAAAACAGGAAGGAAATCGGAGATAGCGAGATTGGCTGATCTAGAAGAATAAGAAAACAAAGTGTATTTATTTTCCCACCAATGTGTCTCTCTTAGATTATAGGGATCTGTGAGGTGATGACCACGTCTAGTCTGGGCTGTGTGCCCACTTCAGGGCCAAGGTTGTTTGTGAGTTTTTCAGTCTACTCTTTTTGCACAAAAGTCGTAGAGTCGGGATGTGCTCTGTGCCATCGATCAGATGGTTCACATGTTCTTTATTCAGTTCTTCCAGAGAATCCCTGCCCTCGGCTTTTGAAGAGGAAAATGACCGGGGTCAGACAGGGGTGGGACAGGAAGGAAGAGGGCTCAGTGTAGCCCCTTGGCTAGGATGCTAGGAGACGTGCCTCTCATGCAGGCCTGGTCTGGGGACCTCCTGCTCTCCTGTACTGATCACCATAGCTCCGAGGCTGGAGGAATCAGGCCCCGCTGACTCACTTAGAATAAAATGTCAGAGCAGGAAGGGAGCCCAAGGGTCACTGAGCGACGTTTTGCAGGTGAAAAAGGTGTAGAGAAGTGACTTGGTCACACAGTTTCTGGGCGTGAGTCCTGGACGATGCTCCTTCGACACCCTAGACCTGTGCCCCGACAGAAAGTTGAAGAACATTTCACGTCTAGGATGGAAGAATAGAAAGTGAGGGTAATTCAAGTGTTCCATCAGGACACAGGCTTGGCATCCTGGCGTCGCTGCTTACTGGCTGTGTGATCCTGGGCAGGTCGCTTCCCAGATTCCTCATCTGTCCAAGGGGAATCTTAATATCTGTGATGATGACAATGACGATAACTACCTCACAGGGTTGCTGTGAGAGTTTGGCGACATTCCTTTGAGGGACTAAGCACTCCTTTGACAGGGCCCACGCAAGCACTGACTGTGTGCCAGGCCCTGGGGCTGCAGCAGTAGGTGACCTAGATAGGTCCCACCCCGACAGAACTTGCTTACTTGGTGTCTGTCCTACGTTTTGTTCTCCAATGACATCTTCCTTCTGGCTTCTGTTTTCTGCTTATGTCAAGTAGACTCTAGGGGATGCTCCAGACAGGGACTTGTCTTTCTCAACATGGCCTGTAGGTACCAAAACATTAGCATGGGGGCAGGTGGCCCAGCCCCCTTGAGCTGAAGAGACAGCTCAGAAGATCCATGACCCTAAGGGCATTTGCTGTCCTGGGATGGGTGGGAGGGGCCGGTGGTAAGCCTCCCTCCCGCTTAGAGAGTTCTTCCCATGCATTCCACTTCTTTCCCCAAAGGAAAATATTGGCCCTTGAGAAGCACAGTTCATTTATTTCACATAGCGAGTAGCTGCTCATGTTTTTGGGGATGATTTAATTTCTCCAGTGGCCCCTGTAATTTGTTCAGCTTCCTACTGATGTGCCTGACTTTCTCCAGCCCTACAGGGGTGACGGGGGTCGGGGGTGGCGGTGTCATTAGAAGCCAGGGCAGTGAGACTCACTGTCTTGTTATCTGCTCTGTGGGGCTGAACAAGGCAGCCTGGCAGCCTAAAGGCTTGTAGTATGGATACATCGGCTGCTTGCCAAGCTCCTGGAATGACCCTTAGTTCTCCTGCTCCTGACTTGAAACCTTATGGAAACCTCAAGAAGCAACTGAAGAAAACCCAACACCAAATGCAAAAATCCACACTGAGAATATAGGCTAAGATTTAAATTACAGATTAAAAAAAAAAATTATTGAAAGAGAAGACATTCTAGAAAAGCCAAAAGCAGAAGTCTGTAAGTAATGGCCCACAGGCCAGATCTGGCTGTGAGCTAAGGATGGTTTTCACATTTTCAAAAGGTTGAAAAAAAAAATGAAAACAAAAATGATATTTCATGACATGAAAATTACATGCAGTTCAAATTTCAGTGCCCATAAATAAAGTTTAATTGGAGCACAGCCATGCTCGTTCATTTATGTACCTGTTGTCAGTGGCTGCTTTCCTGCTACAATTAAATGGAAAGAATCGATCACTAAAAACATAGCAGAAAACATTGTTGGTCTTTATGTACTATATGTACTTTATGTACTATAAATAACAAAAGAAAATAGATTTGACTGTATAAAAACTTGAAACCTGTCAGCCAGAAGCCTTCAGAATTCAAAACAAAAGGCTGCCAACTGAAGAAATGGTCTGTCACAAATAGGATAAAGGGTTGATGTCATTCACAAATTAAGAGCTCATTCAAGTCATTATAATGAGCACCGAGACCTGAACAGCGAAAGCAAAGGGTATGAATGGACATCTCATGAGAGAGGAAGCCAACACATCAGATTTTTCCTTTCACACCTCCATCCATCATGCTACAGGAGGGAAACCTAGCCATTGAGAGGAATCAGTCAACTCAAGAACAAAACCACGGGGCTCATTCAACTTCTCAGCGTTCCCGAAAACTGCAGCTGCAGGTTGAAAGGGGTGACCCAGACTGGCTCACCTGGGCCAAGTGTGGTGTCTCCAGCCAGTCTGGGAAGCCTCAAGCTTGTGGGCTGATTCCACCCCTCCAGGGTGGGGCTCCTGGTGAGTCAGCCAGTTGAGGTGATTCGTGGACAAATCCCAGGGATGAGCAGTTGGGCAGTGACTCGGGACGTCCCAAGAGGCTCCATCAGGAAGCAGTGAGGAAGGCGTTACTTCCTAGAGTTGGGTAGGGAGCCAAAGTTGAGTTCTCAGATAATGGTGCCTTCAGAAGCGGGATTCCCACGTTCTGGGGCCTTCTGAGGGAAACGGACCATCAGCTTGTCTAAAGGTCGAGAATGTCACCACCAAATCCTGAGCCTTAAAGGATAAATGGGGGCTTTTATCTTCCCAAAATAAAGTCCTGCTCATTCTTGGGGAGATGTCAAAGGTTTGGAGAAGCTCAGTCTCAGACACCTTTCCTGAGAGCTCTCTGAGGGACAAGGGCCTCAGTCAGGATGAAAAGGTGCCCCTTCTCTATAAGCAATAGCTGCCTAAGAGGGGCTGGGCCACCGCCACCTGCCTCGCCCAGAAGAGGTCCTGCTGACCTCATTCTTAAAACCTCCCTAGGCCATCCCAGCTCTCACTAGCTTCTTATCCTACATCATGGATGGAGAAGAGAGCTCTGACACCCACACCAGCATGTCCTGCCTAAAAGAGAAAGGAATGAAGCTGGATATGAGTATGCCATGGGCATCTGGTATAAACACAGTGCCAGAAGCCTGGCTGTCCCACCACCAGCGTCAGTGTGGGAAGTGTTATGTGGAGGGACCCTCTGCCTTGTAGGCCACGATTTATATGTCAGAGTTGAGACTACAGATTTGAGAACATCCTGCAACTCCTAGCTCATTTAGAGAATGCATGACCTCAGGTGTGCATGCCCTCCACGCCTTGACCGTGGTAGACATTATTAATTGATCACTGAAACCAGATAGCTAGAGGCAGTGGAGGCAGGAGAGAGAAAGGCCCCATCCACTCTAGTTCATGTCATCAGCTTTCTCCTTGACAACTTACCCCCTGCCGCCACTTGTATGTGCCACTGAGAAACTGTGCACGAAGTGAAAACAGAAACATAGAGACAACTTAATAAATTATAAAAGAAAATTAAAGACTGAATTTAGCTTAAAATTATGAATAATTGTAAAAGTTACAAATATAAGAAGGAAAGAATAAAATAAAAAAGTAGCCTAAAAAGTTAGAAAGATAGACAGTAACATAGGGAAATACATTTTAAGGAATTTCAAAAGGTTAAAAATAACTAAATGACCCTCCGGAATACTTTTACAACTCTCCTGTAAGTCTAAAATTATCTCCAAAAAATGTTAAAACATTAATTAAATGAAAGCAATATAAGGATGTAAAAAATATGTAAAATAAATCAAATGTAAATAAATGTGATAAATACATGTAAAATATAGCTGAGATTTTCAAAGGTAAAAATAAAAATCCAGATCAAAAATAAGAAAAGTTTAAAGGGAGAAAGTGAAAGCAACCAGAACAGGCAAGTTTCCAAGATAAAAACAAATATAAAGTAGAAAATAAAGACTCTGAGAGATAATGTTAAAGGAAGATACCATAGTAAAAGACAAGGAGACTCAAATTACAGAGATACAAATGGGAAATAACGAAATAATCCAAAGTATGAATGAACCAAAGCAAAGCAGCATAGCAAAGCCCAGAAATTCAAAGTTTTGAGTAATTTTTAAATTAAAGTAATGTTCTCCCAATAAAGATGAGGACAAAGTACCAGTAAAGGATCATTTCTGCTGGGCTCTGATAAGCTGAATCAGTGTCTGGGCTGGGGCTTTTGCATCCCTCTCTGGGCCCTGTTAGGGACTTCTCTGCCCACCCTTGGAATGGACACCTGAAGGTCCTGGTGGGTGCCAATGAGGTCAGTGGAGGCCACAGCCCCAACATTCAGGGGGCCACCCAGCCCAGAGCTGGGATAATCAGGACACCGGCCAGGAGCTGGTTCTGCTGTTAGTTACCTGTGATTAAACACTCGCATGCTTCTCTGTGCCTCATTTCCCTTTCCAGGAGCTCCTGCAGGTGCCTTGCCTCTCCTGTTTGTCCCACCTTCTCCACTAAAAAAGTGATCAGACTCCTGGTCAGCAGCATTAACTTTTTAGTGAAGTGGAAAGAGCACTGGGCATAGTAACGAGTCAGGCCCCCTGAACCTGCTCACCTGGTGCTTTCGAATATGAACTGATGTGATGCTGATGAATTAAAATCGCTCATACATGTCAATAACAGAGCTCAGGGTGAGGTTAAGCATCTGGTTATTGGGGAGGGAGGGGCGTGGGGAGGTGGAAATGTATCTGCCATGAACTGGGGAAGCAGCACCCCATTGTCCCTGCTCCCCACCTCACCCCACCCCCAAGCCCTTACCCTCATCTCAGCATCTCAGCCTCAACCTCCCATCTTCCTTCCCAGGTGGGCCTTGAACCAGGATGGCTGAGCCCCGCCAAGAGTACAACATGATGGAAGATCATGCTGGGACGTATGGGCTGGGGGACAGGAAAGATCTTCCCTCCCAGGGGGGCTACACCCTGCTGCAAGACCGCGAGGGTGACGCAGACCACGGCCTGAAAGGTTAGTGCACAGCCCTGCACAACAGCTCCAGGTGCCTTGGGAATCACAACCAACCCGCTTGCTTTGCAAAGAGCAGGCAGGAAAGGTTTTGAATCCACATTTTTAAAGGAGTTTTAAATATGGTATTGGGTTAGATTGTCAATTGGATGAAACCTCATCCTTTGAATGAACCAAGGTACTCAAAATGTGAGGCTCTTTGAAAAGGAGAGTACACCCCATGAGTAGATGCAGTATGACCAAGACTGCAGGGGCCGTCAGTCTGATTTGTACAGGGCACTCCCTTTAGTCCTTAGCCACATCGATTAACCTATAAATCAGCAATCTTCAATAGCAAGCAAAATACATGGCCCTATACCTTATCTCTTCCTTGCTGGCCCGTCTGGGCCCTATTCAGCAAATTGGTTAGCCCTGGGATTCCTACTACACCTACATTAATAAGTTACATTAACTTCTAAATAGTCGAAAATACAGTCTTTTGGCCAAACTGGCTTGGCCTCCTCCTCTCCCTTTCCAAAAGAATATGTTTCATTTCACTGTCTGACCGCTGAGTTCAGGAAGCATCCAGAACCGTCTCTTTGCTCTACACCCTGGCCCCCAATTCTCAACGGGAGCACCAAGCTGGCCTCAGTGTAAGAAAGACTCTGTCCCTGCCTTCCAGACCCATTTCTAAGGAGACAGAACGGCAAATAAGCTACTTTCTCTTCTAAAGCTAAAAATAAAAATAAAATTAAAAAACACTTTGCAGCCTGGGTGTGAGGTGCCGGGTGGAAGTGGTGGAGCTCCAAGGTAGGAAGGGACCTCTTCTGGAAACACCTATCCAGGACGGTTCCCTGGAGGAGGCAGGCCACATGGAGGTCCCCTGCGTAGGGGAGCCTGAGGAGCAACTGTCCCTACCTTGGAGACGTTCAGGACTTGTTGGCGGCCTGGTTTCAAAGGCTGGCTTCTCTGTATCTGTTTAAGCAGAGAACGCGTTGGAGTCAGAAGAGCTTGGGAATTAGGTGGGTGAGCTCCTAGTTGGAGGAGGTGGAGGAAGAGTAGGCATGCTGTCCTGGGAGCGCAGGGCCCCGCCTCTGCCCCTCTGGGGAGCCCACCCGGCCTCTGGGTGACAGAAGTTGGGGGAAGTTCGGGGAAGTTCTCAGTCGGCCCAGACCCCCCTGCCTGGTGTTGGGCACCCCCTGATCACAAGAAATGTGCATTCCAACCTCTCCCCAACCGTGGCCTGGGAGCTGCTACAGTCCAGCAACCCCACCCCCACCCCACAGAGGGCAGCTGGGCCCTAAGAGCTCCCTCATTTGAGGGCCTGAGCCCACATATCCCCTGCGTGCCTCTTGTCACTCTTTCGGCCAAGTCCCCTTGGAACTTTAGTTATTAAACTCTATTAAACTCTCACGGGTGAGATCCAGCTTAGAATCACAACATACTGAATTCTGCCCTGGGTGAATCCTGCCGATGAAAAATGATGCTCTGTCTAGGGTTCGCTGGTTTGAAAATTAAGTTACATATATTTTATGTTGCAACAAATGGACCAGAATAATGTAAATAATTTTGAAGCTGGGTGTGGGGTATACTCTCTGTACTATCTTGGTACATTTTCTGTAAATCTAAAACTGTTCTCAAATAAAAAGCTCCTTTTTTTTATAAGTCCAGGAAAAAGTGGTTTTTACACCTCCTAATTTTTGGAGGGGCAACTGGATTCAATTTGTGAAGTAAGAACAAGTTTACCAAGTCATTTTGGGTCTCAGAATTGCCTACAGTATGTTTGCTGAAACTACTCAATTCCTTAACATAAAACAGGATCAGAGAAGGTCAGTGCTAAAACGGACATAGGACCTATACAGTCGACCTTTGAACAACTTGGGTGTTCACATATAACTTTTGACTCCCCCCAAAACTTAACTACTTATAGCCGACTGTTACCTGGAAGCCTTACCACTAATATAAACAGTCAATAAACACACATTTTCTATGTTATATGTATTACATAGTCTTATAATAAACTAAGCTACAGAAAGGAAGATGTTATTAAGAAAATCATAAGAAGAGAAAATACATTTACAGAATTTACTGAAAAAATTCACATTTTAGTAACCCGTGCAGTTCAAACTCGTGCTGTTCAAGGGTCGATTGTATACGCAAATACAAAAATTTTGCTAACCTTGTTTCATCCCTGCTGTAAAAAGAAAGCATTTGAAGATAGTTTGCTTACCCAAAGAATGTATTTGCCAAGAAAGTAATACCCAAAAGATTTTCGTAGTTCTCATTGCATTTGTTCTTGCAACTGAAGATTTAGAATGAGTTGTTTTTATATGGGGAGGGAGGGGTGTCACTTAGCAGAAGGTGTCACTTTCCTAGCAACATTTTAGATAAGTGACAGAGACTATTGTCAATAATGACAAGAAACCACATGTAGCAAAGAGTATTGAGGGTGGGTAGGATAGATACAGCCAAAGCGAGCTTGCAAGGTGGGTGAAAGCTGGTGAACTGGTGAAATAAGGCACCCTGATGAATGAAAAGGGGTTAATGGGTTACCTTGTTATACCTTCTAGATAAGACATTCCGAATAGGCTTCTTCTCCTTCCTTCCCCACCTCCAAGAAATTGAACAAGGATAATGCAGATGAAGAGGATTGCTGGCTGGGGACAGTTTGAGGAGAGGGTGTTTGGGGGACCAACGTGCCTGAGGCCCCATATGCTCCTGTGCCCTGACAGTTGAGGCCCGACAGACAGTCTGCGTGATGCTTCCTCACCGTCTGTCTGAAGCCTACCTGAGGCAGCTTGCAGGGTTTTGCAAGCTTCAGGACCAGGGAGCTGTGTGTTTGATGGGAGCTTGTTTAGAATTAGCTCGTCTTTGGCTGGGCAGGCGTGGCCAGGGCTGGGTGTCAGGCCCCCGTTTTTAGCAAAGGATGCAGGGTGTTTGATCTCAATAGTGCATTTGAACACCACTTGCCTTTTTTTCATCTCAGGGTTCTGCTTCGTGCACAGAAACAGCCCTCCCCACCCCAGGTGGGAAGGCTCTCGCAGAGTCCACCATAGCTTTCTTGGCTTAGGATTCTGATAGGACAGTTTTCTTTAACTGTGGCTGACCTTTCCGCTGTCACTCAAAGCTTGTTGGTCAGTACTTGGAGATATTTTTATGAAAGGAGCTGGGCGAAGTCCAGACACCATTTGTCCAGTTAGAAGTAGGTGCTGTGTCTGCCCTAAGCTGATTCCTTTTCAGATGAAGGAGTTGGATCTCTGAGTGTTTTCCAGGCATCTACCTGCCATTAACGAATGGCAGCAGTCTCCCATGAATCTCTCCAGGAAGGACAGACAAAGTCCCAGGTTTACATGCTTTCTGGTATCTGCTGCCGTTTGTCAACACAGGAGCCTTTGCTTTGGTTGGAACCACAGGCTGATGAAAGGCAATGTCTCCTCTCACCCAAGAACACCTACTCATCACCCCTGTCTTTGCCTGATGACCCTCATGTGGCCACACAGTTGTGTTGAGGTGGGGATGGGGTTGGTCCCCTTTGTGGTTTTGTCACATGGCCACGTCCCATCCATCAGGGTTAAAAGCTGAGTGATTTTTGGCTCCGAAAGACACTGCTCCTGAGTTCTTCCCGAAGTTGAAAGGGAGGGCGGGGAGAGGCAGCCATGCTGAGGGGCTCACTGTGTATGTTCCAGAGTCTCCCCTGCAGACCCCCGCCGATGACGGATCTGAGGAACCGGGCTCTGAAACCTCTGATGCTAAGAGCACTCCGACGGCCGAAGGTGGGGCCTCCTTCCTCTCCTTGCTTCATCCACGCAGCTCCTTCCATGCACCAGCCTGCGTGTAGCCTTGCTTCGAGCCCATGCGTGCCACCCTTCCTGGCTGCATTTGCTGCCGCCTCTCCCTCTGGCTGAGAGATATGCTCACTCAATGCTTGGAGGATGGGGCTCAGGAATGCTGCGGGAGCAAGCCCTGCTTTGATGCCTTGCTAACTAGTACCAGTCATGGACACTTCATCGTGTGTATGCTTTGAGGTAGCTGCGCCTGGAGAGGATGGGATCTGGGGCTAAATAAACAGAGCAAAGCTCCACAAAGCCCCTTGTCCTCCCCAAGCTCCTTCATTCAGAATCCTACACCCACCTCATTTTTTCAAGAGCCACCAAGTCCCAGAGCAGCCATGTGGCCAAGGAAAGGGGTAGGTCTGTGCATATCGTCAAGCTCACACTTTGAGACTGGGCTTGGTTTAGTATCCTTCATACTTTGGGTGCTGGGCTTGGCCTGGGCCTCGGGACATTGGCCACAGTGTTAGTTCTGGCCCATCTTCCAACCTGTTCTCTCCAGACACTTGGCATCTAGGTGATAATAAATCCCTTCATGTATTTCCTGAAGTGCTCCTTGGTCCCGATTTTGACTACCTCACCTTGTTTCTCTTCTGTGCCAGTCAAGACTGCATTTGATTGCAGGTAATGGAAAACCCAACTGTGGCATGTATATGAAAAGGTTTATTTATTCCTCATAATAAGATGTCTGGACTTGGGCAGCAGGTCCCCAGTGTCATCAAAGCTCTTCTGTCTTTATCTTCTGCCATCGTTAATGGTCGGATTATTGCCTCATGATTACAAAACAGCTGCTGTGCTTCCAGGCATCACATCTGCCTTCAAAGCAGGAAGAAAGTAGCAACGCAAAAAGAACAAAAGGGTCCTGAAATCAAAAGAACTCCCTTTTTATTAGGAAAACAAGAGTTTTCCTGAAAGCCCCACCTGGCCAACTTTCACTTAGGTCTCATTTGCCAGAATTGGGTCTCATGGCCGCCCCTGGCTGTAAGGGAGGCTGGAACATTGAGCATTTTGCTTTATAATCTCTTTAGTAGAAGAAATCAAGGGAGAATGGCTTTTGAGTAGCCAGCCCCTCATCTCTTCATCCTCCCCTGGGAGGCTCGGGTTCTATTCTCAGCATGTCTCTGAGCCCTGTCCATTAATTTAGCTCCTGTGTCACAGGATGGGAAGCTGGCCCCAGCATCTCCCCAGGTGTCCACCTTTGGATGACGGTGGACTGCCCACCAGTTGCTGACATAAGGGTACATCTGTGGAGGAAGCAGTGGGCATGGCCCTCCAGCCCACCCCTGAGGTCCTCAGCCTGGTGAGGAGGAGACCAGGACAAACACTCTGCTCTCCTCAGCGCCAGTGACGCAAGGCATATCCTGCTGATCTCGTTAGGACAGTTTTGCAAGTTGCCTGCCTCCCTGAGAAAATCCCGAAACACTAGTGCCAGATTCCAGGCCAGCCTCCCAAATCATGGTTCTCAGTGCTCCAGCGACATTATTCTGGAAGGATCTTCCAACCCAGTCTCGCTGCACCCCGGACCCTGCACGTGTGTGGGCCCCGAGAGCTTCGGCTCCCACCCTGCAGGGCCGGGGGCCGGGCCGGGCTCTGCCCGGCTGCTCCACCTACTCCCAAGAGCATAATTAAACTGGACTAAACTGGCTCAGGCTCTTGGAAAGCTCTCCACACTGACAACTCCTATGTTTGCCCAGCACGGCCCGGAGTGGGCCGGGGCACGGCTCAGGGAGGAATGCGGATTTAGAAGTGCTCGCCTTGATGGGAGTCTGACAGCATCTCCTGGTGGCGGACCTTCACCTCCGGCCTCTGCTCTGAAGGTGGCCCCATCTGCAGGCCTCTTGTCAGGCACTTGACCCCGGATAGGACCAGGACTGTTCACTGCTCCCCAGGGAACTCTGTGCTAGAGCTGGGAGAAACATTAGGGGTCACCCGGAGGCGATGCTCCCATTTTTCAGAGGAGGAAACTGAGGCCCGAAGAGGAGAAAGGTCTAGCCAAAAGCCTCACAGCGAAGATGTAGACCCGGCCCTCACACCACCTCGGCCCCAGTTCCTCTCTTCTGTCCTGCACCACGGTCGGGATCAAACACCTGCAAACAGTCGTCTGATTTTCAGCATTTCTTCTTTAAACGCCACAGAGGCCGTCCCCAGCAGTCTCTCTCACCGCAGCGGTTACACGGGGGCTGCCCCCGGCTTTCCTGCCGATGGTCTCACAGGCAGGGGCCACTCCAGCAGAGTATTAATGTGCTTCTCGGGGACATGTCAGGCAGGGCAGCCCTGGGCCTGCTTTGTGCTGTGGCTTCCATGCACATGGCTGAGTCCCCTCCTGCCTCCCCCACCCTGCACTGCTCTGCACAAGAAGCAAGGCGAGGGGCTTGGCACGGCCCGTCCTGGTCCCCAAAGGTGATTTTCGGTGGTTCCAGACGCGACAGCACCCTTAGTAGATGAGGGAGCCCCTGGCGAGCAGGCGGCCGCTCAGCACCACACGGAGATCCCAGAAGGAACCATAGGTGAGGGGGATCCCAGGGCTGGTGTGAAAGGCCCAGCCAACCTGCCGGAGGCGAGGGTGTGGCAAGGCCATGCTCATCCCTGAGTGAGGCAGGAATGGGGGCTGACGTCAGCTCCTGGGAACCTGGGTGGTTCCAACCTGATGCCTTGATGCCCTACTGCTTCCGTGGCCGACTGCCAGCCTCCCGGAGGGAAGGGGACCTTCTGGATTCCGTCTGGCTTCTCCTCTCCCATCTCAGTCAGCGCATCAGCTCCACGGGGTTCTCTGAGGCTGGGTCACCCCCTAAGGGGTGTGCAGCGGGCTCCAGGTGACTGACCCACACCTTTGGAGGATCTAAATTGGAGAACCCCTGAGGAATTCAGTGACGTAATCTAGCATCCAGCCCCAGGACTATCTTTTCAAATGTATCTGCATAGATCAGGCATGACGAGGCTGTCCTGTCAACACGGATGATGGGGAATAGCTCAGACAAGTAGGCGCCAACCAGAAATAGCCCCGGACTTAAAGCCACCAGCGTCCCTGAGAGCTGCCCAGGCCCTGAGGAAAAGGCTGGCACAGCCCGAAGCCCTCGCTGTCATTTCCTTCACGTCCCCTTCTCTGGGTTTACGTATTAGAAGGTTCTCAGCAAGGAAGGCAGAAGAGTTCTGGACAGGATTTCGCCACCAGTGCAGAGTGGGGGGAAAGTCCCCAGGCAGGAGTGGCTTTCCTTTATAAAGACAGTGTCATGGCAGCCCCATGGGGAGCCCACGGCCTTCCTTGGGGCTCCATGTGCTGAGAACAGCCATGCAGGAGCCAGGAGCACCACCGAACCCCTTCGAAGCAGTTTCGGCTTTGCGTGTTGGTCTTCTGAAATGGGTGGAGAGGGATGATCTTGAAGCCGGTGGTCTTCACCTTTGACCGTGAGGGTCGTTTCAAGGGCGCAGAATGACTCATGAGATGAGATCACAGGTCACTTGGTTTTTGTCTCCTGCTGTCCCTTTACAACCCCAAAGCTGTTCCCTCTGGTGGAGCGCTCTTCTCCTGCCCCAGATGAAAACTCTAGCCCACGTCCATCATTCCTAAGCAATCAAAATGACTTCAGTCTCCTTAGTCACAAAACTAAGCAAATGCTAATTAGAATGTCCACTCCGTGCAAAGGTGAGAGCTCGTTCAGGGTTGCAGCCCCTCCCCTCTGGGGCTGAGGAGAGAAAGAGGAGGGTGGCAGGAAAGTTCTTACTGCTATAGCTGGCTCCACACCCTCTGCAGTGTTCGAAGTGACTCTTTTTTCTATGGGGACCTTTTTTGAATTCGTCCAGACTGCCCCCATCCCACTTAATCGCCCCCGAAGGCCCCTCCTACTGCATCTGACTCAGGCAGACGTTCCCTCTTTCCTCGTCCCTTGAGGTCTCAAGAGCCTCCTCCAGCCTCACCGTTGCCAAGGTCAGCTTGCTCCTGTTGGTGGCCCGTGGACATGGTCTAAAGCGTCCACACACTGTCATCGCCTTGTGCCCACATCAGGTCTGTGGGAAGCCCACGGACATCCTTTGCCCTAACAAATTCTGAGTATGCAGACTGATCGCAGGCCCACCGCACGCTCCTCTGCTTCCAGCCAAAGCAGGGACAGCCTGGCTCTCTTCCCCTCGGTCTCCCAGGCTGCTTACTAATGGCAGTCCTCAAGGGACACACACACCAAGTGTCTCCAGGTGGTGCCTTGAAGCCCACAGTCTCTGGAAGTTTGGCTGAGATGGGGGATGGCTACATGGCCAACCCTAAAGCTGTTCCCTCCAAAGAAATCCTCCTCAAAAATAATCTCCCCTCCATCCTCTCCACCATTTACCCCTCAGTGAGGTGGGAGGTTTCAGAGTGAGGAACGTTTTGCAGCTGTTGACCTTGACAATGTGTACCTTAGTTTAGCACCTCACCCTGCCATGTCCCATTTGGCTGTCTTGTGGTGTGCGGGTGGAAATGCACATTTGAGGTCCATTTGGGAGTGCGGTGTGGCCACCCCGCTGCGGGAAGCCCTGCCATGCTGGGATGGGAGCCTCTGCCTCTTGGGGCTTTAGGGATCTAGAGAGGCCATGTGATGGCCCAGCCACTGTCACACACCCTCCCCGCCTCCCTACGGCTTCTCCGAGCTCCTCCCTCGCTGGCATCAGGGGTCATCAGAGTTACTGGAAGTCTCCAATTTCTGGCTTGCACCAGGGCCAGGATGTCACAACTCTGCCACCTTCCCAGGGCAGAGCGGTGATGTCATCCTGGCTCGCCTCCGCACGTTCTCTGTTCCCAGGACTCCGTGCCATTTAGCTGGACTTGCGGTCACTCTGAGCTTTTCTTCAGGAACCTCGTCAGACACCTGGACCGAATCTGTGCTCGGAGCTCTGCCGCCTGGGCCGTTGGTGGCTGTCCAGTGACGTCGTGGGGCTGCCATTATTTGACCTCATGCACATGAATGCATGGACCGTGGGCCTCATAAACTCCTTCAGGACGGTTTTATCCACTGTCCTGTAGCAGGAGCCTGATTTTTCAGGATGTTGAAACTGGCATTGTATTAGAGCTTTCTGTGCTGTTGGTGTTGTGGTCAGGGACTTTTCTGAGTCTTCTTCATTTGGTGAGCTGTGTCTCCCTAAGCAGATGCCCAAGATGCCCCTAAAGCTGCTCACAGGCACTGATGGTCTCCCTCTTACCAGGCAGCACCAATTTGGCGTGTACAGTTAAAGGGTTTTCCCAGTCGTCTGGAGAGAAGAAACCACCCACCACATGCGAGGCACTTTGCTAAACACGTTCACACAAATTCTTGTATCAATGCTCATCACTCTCCTACAAGACAAACCGGTGTCATCATCCCGGGGTTCCAAGGAAAAGGAGGCTCAGAGAGGTTAAGTAAATAATGGCAGCAGGACGTGAATGCCAGCCTGCCACGGCCCACATCTAGTTTTTCTCTGCACCTCTAGCCCACGCGGAGCCCTGGCTGTCGCTGAGGGTGCAGCCGCCACCCAGAAATGGTCCCGTGGCAGTGACTGAGGAGTAGACCGCTCCTGTGACTTCACCGTCTTTGTTGAGTGGGGCGCTGGCCCCGCTGTGGGGAAGGTCTTTCCTCCCGGGTCGTGGGCACCAGCCATCACGTTTGCAGAGAGCCACAGGTGCCGCCCCTTGGTGCTTGTAAGATGGGCCTTTATAAAAATGTTTTCAGAAAAAATACCAGAAGATGCAGAGAGCTTCGTTTCTTACACACAATAACTGTCTTTGCTTTTGTGTCCTTTATTTGCTGACCCATAAACCAGCTGAAGAAGCAGGCACCGGAGACACCCCCAACCTGGAAGACCAAGCTGCCGGACATGTGACTCAAGGTCAGTGGCTACAGCTGCCCACCAGGGCTTGGGGGTTGGCAGGAGGGAGATGGAAACCACAGATAATTCATGGGCCCAGCAGAGTCTTAGGAAACAGTTCTTATCAAAGACTCCCAACGTAGAAAGAGCTCCGGCGTTTTTCTGTTGGTTGTTTCGTTTTGTTTCCCCTAATACTAATCCTGAGTCTCCTAAGGTGTTAGTGTTCTGAGAGAAGCCGGCCTGGTCCAGTCTGGGGAGTCAAACATGACTATCCAGCAGAGACGCAGATGTGTGACGGGCGATTCTCCCTGCCGTCTGCCCTCCAGCCTGTCCCGCGAGGGAGGCCTCGACCTGATCGCCACCAAGCTAGTCCTTTTCCATTTCTTCTGTGCAACTGTCAAACCTTAGTGTGATTTTCTTCTCAGGGACCAACACCTGCTGTGTTCCAGAAAAGCAGCATTCTAGAATGATTGAGCACCAGCGCTTTAAGAATTTCGTTTTTTAAATCCTAGAGATTCTTTATCTTAGGAAGTGGAGCCCGCTGACACAACGTGGGCTACATAAATGAACTTCAGAGCCTACTGTGTAATGTGGAAGCTTCTAGATTGCAGAAGAGCTGGGGAGACACTGCTCTTTTCTCCAGAAAGTGATATTGTATTTGTCCAGCGTTTAGCGCCGCCGCTGGGACCATCTGCTTTTAGGAAGGCGGTTTCCAAAGAAGTGTCTCGTTAAGAGTATCTTGAGGCCTAACTATACATTCTATTCCCAAAGGGGTCACCACCCCATAGTGGGCTATTGTTTCTTATCTCATGTGGCATGGAAAGGCGCGTTTTCTTTCTTAAGCTTACAAAGAGTTTCAAAAAATATGTGAAGGGATCATCAATATAAGGAAAACCTGTCTGTGTGTTAAATAACTAGAATATGGGTTTCTTATAGGTCATGGTTTTTCAGCTTAGGTAAAATTAGAGGCCTTTACAACCTCTGGAAATTATTTTTTTTTTTTCCCCTTAAAAGATGTGGATTTGAGTTTTTCTACAAATTTTTACTGCAGCCTGCGTCTGTCTCTGAAACATATCCCACGCAATGAGAAGATCAGGCCAACATCTCTTCGGGAAATTTTAGTATTGTGCTCACTGAATTTTAAAACTTTTCTGCCGGTGACCTAGAATCATATCCATAGCGAGATGAGCACCAGGTAACATCTGCAAAGGAAAATCAGCTCCAAATCTGTGAACGCACGGAGGTTTCTGCCTCTGCTCCCAAGGCCAGGATGTAATCATGTCTTGATTGGAGTGGCTGGTCCAGGTGGCCAAGCCCAGTGCCCTCCAGTGGAGCCTTGTGAAATTCTGACGCCCTGGTGACCCACAAACACACTTTGTTTGCTGACGGCCCGCAGACCGTTTTGTCCTAAAACACTCAGATCTAGGAAGAGCCGTGTAAACAACCCTGCAGACAGAAAACCTCTGGTAGCCTGTGTCCGGAAAGTACTAAGATAAAAGATGTCTCAGGAGGAGGTTGCAGTACGCTGAGAGAGAGATGTGGGAGGCCTTAGCCCTGTCCCACTCACCCCGAGGAGCAGGCCTTTCTCCTGTGAGTGTCACGAGGACCAGGCCTCCTGAGGGAGTGTGGGGGACAAGTTGTTTGGATTCCCGAAGCAATCACACTGCTCACCCAGATAGTGTTTACCTTGGAACCCCTGTCTCTGGCGATCAAGGTGGTTAATACTGACTGAGCGTGTCATAGCATCCTGGGAACGGAATAGAATATTCTCCAGCCTGCTCCTTCCTCTAGGAGTATAATTACATTAGGTTAGGTTCCTCGTCCATCAACATGCACGCACACACACACACACACACACACACACGCACACACACACACACACACACTACAATCGTACATTGGTGGCTTTTCAAGTTACGGTTACTATTCACGTCTGGAGCCCTCGTCTCGTTTTTAATGAGGGTCTTTTAAAGTCTCGCATTTATCAGAAAACAGAAATAGCCCAATCAAGAGCAATTTCTAGGGAATTCTGGGAGGGAAGCTTTTTTAGCAAGGTGATGGATACCTGGGCGGGGGGACAGGGGGTGTGATGACCAGCAGCCACCACCGCCTCTGGTTGGTGGACAGGAAGTCGTGCTGCTGAGGCTCCTGCTCAGGCTGTCTCCTGCCGACCTCATTTCCTGCATCTCCGTCGCTGGACACTGACCAAGGGACCCAGTAAGACGCCAGCAGACCCTGAGGAAAGCAGTCTTCAGCATGTTTTCCCGACACCAGTTCATCCATGCAGGACTCACTCATTAGCCACCTGCTGTGTGCAGGCTCTGTGCTCGATGCTGGGAACATAAAATGAATGAGGTTGTGAGCTTGAGGCCCTGAGTTGGGGTGGGAGGTGAAGTCGAGCCATGGCCAGGCCTCTTGGCAGTGAGCCAGGGGGCAACTACACCGACTTGTCTAGCCAAGGGGGAGAGGGACAGTCACATGTTACCCATGTGTGTCCATAACTGCACATGTGTGTGGACACAGGCTTGCTTTCTCCTCCTTCCCATGCCCTCATCCAATCTCTTTCTCTTCCAAGCCCCAGAACCCCTAGATTTTGTTGAGAGGGCAGCTGGAGGGTTGTGTGGGTTATTCTGTTAAGAGTAGGCCGGGTTGTCAAAGGGTTAGGAGCTAAAAAAATAGTAATAATGTTTCTCAGGAGAACCAAAGAGCGTAACTCTTCCGTCCTTCATTCACAGTCAGGCACTTTAAGGATTCACACGAATATTGCACGAATGAACCAAAAGAAACGAAGCGTGCCCTCCGTCAGCTGGGCGGGCACGCAGCAAGGCGTGCGGCCAGGTGAAAGCAGTGGCCAGCACAGGCCGGGACCTGGCCACGCACAGCCGTTACTGCTGCAGCGGTTAGCCTCACCGTGTGCCGAAGGCCTGTCCGTGATCCATGACCCAGAGAGTCTGAACCGTGTTCTTGTTTATAGGAACCTTACAGCAGGTCTCTCAGAGAAGACAGGAGCCCCGGTGATGATCAATGTTGCGTTTTCCACATCTGTCAGGGCACAGGCTTGAAGTAGGATTGCTTCATGGGACCCCACTCGTTTCTTTTGGCCAAATGGGGGAACAGAAAGGGAGAGAGAGGAAAGAGGACCCCCATTGCAGCCACGCCAGGTCCCATCTAGAAGCCAGAATCTTCTGGATGCTCAGTGTTCCCAGAGAGTTGGAGAAACTTCTGTAGCCTGATGGGGAGCAAGCACAAGGCAGCCCCTCAGGGGAGCCAGCAGCCCTAGCTAGGCTGACGTGCTCCCAGCCCAACCAGAGGCTGTGAAAACAGGCCCACGGAGGAGAGAGGCTCATCCAGGGCCACACGGTGAGCTGGTGGCAGGCAGACCAAGAGAGCTTTCGATCCAAGCCAGCAAAAGCAGCGAGGGTGAGCCCAGAGCGTGCTCCTCCTCTTTGTCAGGTGGGATGGCGATGCCTTTTATTTCTTATTATTTCTTATTTCAAGAGTATCTTCCTTCTCTTAAACATTCACTGTGCCCTTGCTAACCTTTTGTCACCGCTGCCCCTTCAAACCCAGAGGAGTTGAAAGTTCCTGGCCACTGGAGGAAGGTGCCTGAGAGGCCCCTGGCCTATGGGCTTAGCTCTCAGGTCCAGCCTGGACAGGGCAGAGAAGCTTCTGGGGTCTCCATGCCGCCTCTGGGGGAGAAACAGCCAGAAGCTCCCGTCCTGGCGATCTCTTGCCATTCCCAGCATCATCCCGTCTACCAACCACCTCCTTTAACAGGAGGCGCTCAGGAGCCCCACCAGGAGTGGGGACCAAAACAAGAAGACCGGGCCGAGGAGGATCTGGCTTTTCCGAAGCCCACCTACCCTGGATATCTGCAGACGGAGCCTGGGAGTGTCAAGGCCGTCCAGGAAAGCTTCCTCAGAGAGCCAGGGCACAGTGGAGATGAGGCTGTGGACCCGAGGACGCTGGGTCTCACCTACCAGCCCATGTCCGACATGCCTGGGGCTCCCATCCTGCCTGGCGGCCCTAAAGAAGCCACGTACCAGCCTTCAGGGGCAGAGCCTGAGGTCACAGAGCAAAGCCACCATAGGCTGGGTTTGCTGGAACACCAGCTTTTGGGAGACCTACGCCTGGAGGGGCCACTTCCGAAGAGGGACCAGGGCAAAGAGAGGCTGTGGGACGAGGAGGTCGACGAGGACCGTGACATCGATGAGTCCTCACCCCAGGACTCCCCTCCCTCCCAGGTCTCCCCAGGTCTGCAGAGCTCCCCAACTCAAGGGGGCCCATCCCCACAGACAGTTTCCAGAGAAGCCACTGGCACCCCCGGTTTCCCAGCTGAGGGTGCCACCCCCCTCTCTGTCGATGTCCTCCCCAAAGTTTCCACAGAGCCCGACGGGCCCGGTGCAGGGCCCACGGCAGAAGGGCACGACGGGGCCCCCGAGTTCACGTTCCACGTGGAAATCAGAGCCAGTGTGCAGAAGGAACAGGGGTGTTCGGAGGCGGATTGGGAAGGCACTGCAGTTCCAGGGAGCCCCGGAGAGGAGCAAGCTCCCCAGAGCCCCTCCGAGGGAGAGGACTCAAGGAAGACTGACCTTCCAGAACCATCTGGAACGCAGCCTGCAGCTGGTCTGCCAGGAAAGCCCGTCAGCCGGGTCCCTCAACTGAAAGGTCTGTGTGCAGAGCTGCTTCACGCCTTCCTGGTACCTGTGGGCCACCCAGGCTGCAGGCCCTGCCACTGAGCTTCCGGCTCCCTCTTGACTCCTGCTGCTTCCAAGGTTCCTAGGGACAGCCACTGAACTGACCGCCTGGGCCCTGCTGCTCGCCCCCTGCGGCCTCCTCCCGCCCCTCAGGCTCTTGGCCGCACGTGCTCTCCTCACGCTTTGCCCGCCTTTCTGCATGTCACCAACACCCCCACCCCGTGCTTTCTGCCTTGTTCATCTATCCACAGTGGTCCATCAGCCCACAGGAGGATGGCGGGCCACCCTCCAGAGAGGATAACAGCCGCTCCCACTCCTGAGGGCTTATTATGTGCCTTAAATTCACTGTCTAGAACCCTCCCAATGGGGCATCGTTAACCCCACTTTGCAGATGAGGAAACTGAGGCCCAGAGAGGTCAAGTAATTTGCTGAAGTTCATCAAGTCGTAACTAAGCTGGGTTCTGAATCTAGGTGGGGTTACTCCGAAAGGATGCTCTTCCCTGTATACCACAGTGCCTTCCAGAAGATTCTGAACGGTGTGCTCCTCTCCCAGAGATGCAGGGGGCACAAGCCTATCTTCTGCTGCTCTTGTCAGTGGACAACACCTCACAGGCAGCAGGTGACACACACACAAGCATCTGGAGGTGGCCAGGAGCCTACAGCAAGCTTTTGGCCCAGCAACCCCCACGGCCACCTGCTCTACCTTGTGGCAGGACAGACAAGGAGCAGCAACAAAACCTCCCCGTCTCTTGTGCTGAGATCTCAGGGTCTCAGCCCCAGCCCCTTCTTAAGCTCTGGGAAGCACGACCACAGCAGCCCTTTGGCGCCTGGAGAGGGGGAAGGGGAGGTTCCCAAGCGTCAGGGTCTCTGTGTCCTGTTAGGCAGAGGACAGTTTATATATCAGGGGGAGCCTCGTGACCGCAAGTCAGGCATATTTATATACTTAGGACCCTTAGCATTTTAGAATTATTTCAGGGCTCAGAAATTGATGCCACTTAAGCTATCGTTTGCAAGTGTCGGTTAAATTTTGATTAGAGCCCCCTTGTCAAGAAAACTTTGAAATGTTGTAAATAAAGGAAACTGTATTTAAAATTTAAGACAGAAAAAATATCCTATATCCTTTGTTAAAGTATTCTAAATTCCAAAATAGTAGGGGACAAATGACAGATTATAGCACTGTTTCCTGAAATGGTGTTTCACTGAAATCTTGTCCACTGGATGTTGATAGATGTGTCCAAGGGAAAAAAAAAAGACTTCTATGGTCCAGGAATTTTGGAAAAAACAGGCTAACCAGAGTTAAATAGGGTTTGCTGCTGCAGGACTTATCAGAGCCTTTAATAATCTAATACGCATTGTAACCCTCTGAGAAGGATCCATAGCATGAATTTTCCAGAAGTATTTAATCCCCCCTGCTAACATCTCCTGAAAGAGGGCCTGCTCAGTAGTACCCCAGTCTGGGAAATGCTGATCTAGCAGGTGGTTTGGTTGTGACTTGGATGATAACGGTTTATTTGAGCGAAAAGATTAGAATCAGGTCTGCCTGAGGCTCTCCTTAAAATGCAGATTCCTGGTCCTGCTTTAGTCTTACAGAGTCTCAGGATGGGCTCAGGGAATGTATTTTAACAACCTCTCCTGGTGATTCTGCCACACGGTAAAGCTTGAAAACCTCTGGGCTAGATCATCAGTGCTGGTCGTGCTGGAAGTATGGTCTCTAGTCGCCAGTGAGAAACTCTGTAAGAGGCCCTGTTGTCCTTGGGGCAGGGGAAATACGACACTGACACAAAGACGAATCTATAATCAATCTTCAACAATAAATGCTCATCGAAGGGAAGGGTGAGTTAGAGGTGATGCTAGTAGACAAGGGGATTGGTTCCACCAGGGGGTGGGGCTTTCTAAACAAAAGCAGTCCCAAGGTTTGGTCCTGAAATCCAGAAGCTACCTGCAGGGCGTTTGTTGGTAACTCAGTTTGCAGCGAATCTGGGGAAGGCAAGGATTAGCCACTTGGGAGGGCCTGTATGAGTGAGAAGACCCTCTAGGTCTGTCAGGTGGGATGGCTCCTTGGAGAACCTCTGGGACTGGTGCCCAAAGGCCCCATTAGTGAAGGTTGGGCTTTGGGAAGACAGCCAACTCACTTACTCTGACCCGTGGGTGACAGCATAAGAAAGGGCTCCTGCAGGGGGCCAGAGCCTGGCTGAGATGCCCCATCTGTGGCCCCTTTAAATGTCCCTCCTTGGAGAGGGGTTGGCCCACGCTGGGGCAGGCTGACCCTGACAGACAGGGAGGAACCCTATGAGAGCCAGGGCCTGCACTGTCTGCCTTCCCTGACCACCCTGTGCCAAAATGCGCCCAGAACAGTTCCCTCTGCATGTCCCCTCCCTGGACCAGCCTGCTGCCCCCTCATGAGGATGCTCCGAGCAATGACCCCAGTGTGCTGTGTTGATACTAACAATGTGAGACCTGACAGATTCAAGGGGAAAGAAAACCAGCAGCTTTCCACCGAGCCCAGTCGAAGCAAACACATTGCACCAAGCCTGAGAAAATCACTGAGCTTTGCCCATGACCTGTGTGCAAGTGGGTGTGACGTACATTCTCATTTTATATTTTATCAGCTCGCATGGTCAGTAAAGGCAAAGATGGGACTGGAAACGATGACAAGAAAACCAAGGTAAGCTGACGAAACCGGGACACTGTCTGCCGCCGTCCAGGTTGTCGGGAAGCCATGCTTTATATCTGAATTATTGTCAGATGCAACATGCTGTCATGGAAGTACCACTGTCATTCAGGGCGCTTTGTGTTATTGCGTAAACTTTTTAAATTCCAGTGTTTATCCGTGTTGGTACTTATGCCAGGGAAGGGCCGTTAGCAAGTTACTGAATCAGTGCTCCTAACTGCAGTCGCATGAGCGTAGTTTAAATGAGATGCGCGGTAAATGAAGGTATGTTTGAATCTTCTGCGATGAAGTGTGAGTTTTGCACATCGTGCACCTTACACAGGTCTAGGCTCAGCAAGTAAGTACGTCTACACATACCCATGCACGTATTTAAGAGATACGGAAAATATCATTTACTCCGGGGGCCAAGGGAACGTTAAGCAAGGAAGGGCTCTCCAAGCTAAGGTGGAGGGTTCTGGTAAAACCCAAGAAGAGAGGACCGGTGAGCCAGGCTGTGAAGGAAATATGGAGGAAGGCTGGTGAGGCAGGGGTGGGAAAAGGCATCCCAGTGGGAACAGCACAAGCCAAGGCCCGGGAGCATGCAGCGACACAGCCTTTTAAGAGCTCTGAGCAGATTGGCTTGGCCACTGCCGAGCTCCAAGGTGGGGGAGCGGGATGACTTAGGAGAGAAACCTGACACCTTAAATGTTAAGGGGACGAGAGTGGCCAGGGCACCCTAGATGCCATCTTGAAATCGTGCAAGGTGGCTGTTTGACATATGCTTGAGCCAGTCCTCAGCAACCAACCCAGGGAGCAGTAGCTGAAGCAGCCGCTCCCCACCGAAACTGCACCCCCAAACACGCCTATCCTCTCCGTGCTTCCTTCAGCTGCAGCTGACTCTTCTCGGTGACTTGGCCTCTTGGAAAACGCGCCTGTAACCGCACAGTAGTGTTTTCCCAGGAGAATCCACTGTGGCCTTAGGTGAAGACTTATGTTTCATAAAGGAACCTAACATCACCTTATAAATTCTGCCTGGAAGGTCTGGGTCTTAATCAGCCCAGGAGCCCGAATGGAGCCCCCAGGCGCAGGCTGTCGATCTAGCATTTGGTGGTGTGTTGGAGGCCACTCCTGGACTGTCCTTTAGGAAGTCAGGGTTCCCCATTGTAAGACCCCAGTGAGGCAGCTGAGAGTGCTGCAGGGCCTTGAGGGCTCTGCCCTGGGTGCTTGGCGTAGTAGCAGTAGCCGCTGGCCAGTCATGGTGCACGTTAGGGGAATCCCGGCCTCGAGCATGCATGCATTCATTCAGTCATTCATTCACTCATTCACGTGCATGGGTGCAACGTCCCTGCCCTGGGGTTGCTCACAGCCTCACAGCAAGTGGTCAGATCTCTCAGGAACTTTGGCCAGGCAGGGGGTGCTGCCTTGTGTGCCTGGGGAAGGAGAGGTCATCAGTACCCACTCCCAGCTCTTCTTCCTGGGGCCTCAGCCTTCGTCCCTCCCCTCACACCCCTGCTCCATCCCTTGGGCCCTCCTCACCAAGGCTGAACACCTCTAGACTTGGCCTCTTGGTTTTATTCCTGAAGGTGTAGCCCCTCCCCCACCAATACACCCTCTCCTACCAGGGCCACACATCCTGGTCAAAGTCCCCCGGAGGCAGTTAGGACAAACCACAGGTGCCAGCCATCGTCCACCAAGTGCAGCTGCCTCTGTGAGGTCGTCCAGCTCTCAGACACCTGTCCCATTGGCCACCTGCCCCACCCAAGCTATCTCTTTAGTTGGAACATGTTCCAGAGTAAACATTGGCCAGGTTAAGATTCACCAGATCCTGTTTAGTTTTATTTGAGACTTTAATCAGAAAGTGTGTGTGTGTGTGCACATGTGTGCGTGCGCATGTGCGTGCGTGTGTGCGTAACCTAAGTGGTGTCAGGCAGAATCTTTAAGACTTAGAAGAGGCACAATCCTGATTTTAGCAAGTATGAGTCTGTCAGTGTGGTGGGAGAGGGCCAAGGGTTGGTGGGCCGGCCTGAGCACCTAGAATCGAGCAGCAAGTGGGTGCTTCTGGCCCATGACACACTGGAGATGTTTCACTGAGGAGCATCCTAGAATCATATACTTTGGGGATCCCCATCAACTCTGGGGCATGAAACACCTGTAAGTCAGTGGTCTCCAAAGTGGGGGTGGGGCACAAGAAAATCCAATGGGCTAGAGAAAGAACATTCTGGAACTTCTGTGCATTTTTATCTTTCTTTTAAAAGTTATGTCGCATGTACGTTTTCTAATGTACATCATGTAGTGGCATCACAGTCTACGTGTTAACTGATAAATGACCACGAGTACACGAGGGTGTCTGGTCACTTTTCGTTCTTACTGATGAGAAGGAACGATCAGGGCACATGATCCAAAGAGTTTGGAGATCACTGCTGTAAACCATTACCTGCCTTATTTATTTTTAGTTATTGTCCTTTTTCAGTTTGTTTTCCTCCCCCATGTGCTGACTTTTATTTTGATTTTATTTATGTTTATGTTTAAGACATCCACACCTTCCTCTGCTAAAACCCTGAAAAATAGGCCTTGCCTTAGCCCCAAACGCCCCACTCCTGGTAGCTCAGACCCTTTGATCAAACCCTCCAGCCCTGCCGTGTGCCCAGAGCCATCTTCCTCTCCTAAACACGTCTCTTCTGTCACACCCCGAACTGGCAGTTCTGGAGCAAAGGAGATGAAAGTCAAGGTAAGGAAACCACCTTTGGAAAGAATCAGGCTGCTCTAGTGTGGTTTTCAAATGTCTGTATTTTTAGCTGCAAAGACTCTTCTTCTGATAAGCTCTTACCTAGAAGCACCACGCGGAACAGTTACAATTCTGGTTGAAACAGGGATAGGGGCTCGGGGCCATCTTTCTGAGTTCCCCTTGGTCCCCATGGCAGCAGCCCGTAAGGCGCCTGACGCGACCCGGTGTGAAAATCACCGCTCTAACTGGGCTCCTTTGTTTCTGGCTTTGGTCAGGAGAGCGTCTAGATTGTCCTCCCTGGGGTTGGACAGCATCCCTGTGCAACAGTGGTTTTCCCTCCAGAACCGTCTTGCGGTCCTTGGTTAATGTCAGTTTCCCTTTTGGAGTTTTTGGTATCGACTGGGTAACCAAGCCCAGCCACCGCCCCCGGTCAGCTGGCCGTGCTTAGGTACTTGCTCTCAAACCTTCGGCCGCCTTGCTACTTGATGCGGCTCTTCACCTGCCAAGGGCTCTTAGCACACCTGAGGATTCCTGAAACCAAAGGGCTGCTGGGGCGAGGACAAAAGCCTGTGACCCAGTTCAGTTAGCACTGTCAGCCAGGTTCCACGGCATCTCCAAGGGTGAAACCAACCAGCACCAGTCAAGTAAATCCCTAAGGAGAGCCGGAAGATGGGTGTCCACATAGGGATGGTCCTCTAATGTCCTCCCTAGTGGCTGACCCTGTGCGGATGATGAACCTGATCGGTGCTATAAGCTCTATTGCTTTTTTGTAAAATACACTAATTAGGACTCTCATGCTGATAACTCATGTAAACGGTTCCTGTAGGAGGAGACGATAGGGCACTTGGCATTCGGGTGGGGCTGTGGATTCGTGTGCCCAGCAGACTCTTGTGGCTGTAGAAGACATTTGTCGCATCTCGCAGGCAAAGGGTCACCTCAGTCTTAAGCTTCGCTTTGAGTCAGAGTCAAGTGGTTGAGTAGGGCTGGCATCGACCCCAGGTGACAGTGACTTTCCCCATCACAAAAAACACCTCTACCATGCTTTGGTTTACAGGGGGCAGACGCTAAAACTGGAACAAAAATTGCCACACCCCGGGGAGCAGCCCCTCCTGGCCAGAAAGGCCCGGCCAATGCCACCAGGATTCCAGCGAAGACCACACCGTCGCCAAAGACTCCACCAGGCACGGGTAAGAAGAATGTCCTCTGGAATCCAGTCCTCATCGCTCAAGGTCCTGGACAATTAATAACCTCTGGGAGTTAATTGATGCCTGCAGTTCCCCAGCCATCGGAATACTCGTTTTATTTTTAACCTTTATGACAATTTACTGAGGTGGATATTGAATCCCCACTTTTTATCAAGGCTCTGAAAGTTTGCATGACTCAGTCTAACCAGCTTCTTTTATGCATGAGAAGGATGCAGCCACATGCTCAACGGTGGCAGGAAAGAGACCTCTCTGAGCTTCTCCAACCCCAAGTTCACCTCCTGGGGGGCATTCTTCAGCCCCCAACTAAGACTTGTAGGTGGTGTCCTCTCCTTAGAGACAGAGCAGCAGCCTGGATAGGTTACTACAGGTGACTTCACACAGGATGCGGCCTCTGCGCAGTTGACTAGCTGAGGATGACAGAGACACTCACCTGACCACCTGAGGGTCTCAGTGAGCAGTTGTAAGCTGCGTCCATTCTCCTGGGCTCCTATGAGTAAAAACCTGTCGGTTTTGAGTACCAGGCATGACCTTGCTTCCGGTGGTGCTGTGAAAAGCAGTCATCTTGTACATGATTTGGGGGATTGAGGAGAGCCAGGCTGAGCTCCCGTCTCCCACTGCGATGTGTTCCAGTCAACTGGGTCTAGGTTCTGCTCAGGGGGCACCTGGCCTGTGTTGGATCTGGGGGGGCGGTGCTGGGGGACTATGGAGCTCATGTGGGTTGTGTGAAAGCCTAGGCTGGTTCCGTGGTGTCTCAGCTGCCTGTTGGCCTCAAGTTCAGCTCAGAACCCTTTGCCTGCCGCACGTGTTTGCCACGATGCTGCTTAGCCCGAGTTTGCCACAGGGTGGTGCCTGCTAGGACAGCCGTGCATGAAGGCCTGTTGCTTCGTTTTCCACGTAGTAGTGTCTTTCTCTTGTACCTAATACATACGACACGGGGTAATTAACAGTGATTGGATTTTATATATGATTTTGATCCTGCTTTTTTTCACTCGACACTACACCAGTTGACTCACACAACTAACCGGAGCCATAACTGGAAACAAGAGCGTGCATTCCTCCTTCGCCTCTTACCTGCTCACCTCGGTGGCAGCCTGCATGTGGACAGATGCCCCGATGGGCCCCCTTGACCTTGTTTCCTGAAAGACAAGGGCCCTGTTCCCTGAACCCCCTCCCCGCCTCGCTGGCCACTGCCACATGGCCCACATGGCTGGGCATGGCTGGGTGCCCACGGCATGGAGGAAAACTCATTAGGGCCCCATTTAAGCTTGATTATAATGAGGCTTTCTGTGGATTTTTCTTTTTAAGCTACCAAGCAAGAGCAGAGAAAACCACCCCCTGCGGGGGCAAAACCTGAGAGAGGTAATTCTCAGGGGGGCACCCCTGTCGTGTGTGTGGCTGTTCGCTGGCTTAGCTGTTAGAGCTGGAGGGCTGCTTCTGAGACGGCGAGCCTGAACCCAACAGGCAGAATTCCTGCTCCTCTGCTTGTGTGTGGTCCGTGCTGGTGTGTCTGCCTCAGGGACCTTTCTGGGTCCCGTCCTCGCATCGCCCTTATTCAGGGAAAAGTCCACCTGGAACGGCACTGGAATCTTACAGGGTGCACACCCCCCCCCACCTGGCCTTCTCACTGCCAGCGTTAGAGCTGTTCCCTGTTTCAACTTAAGGACCCTGAGTTCAGAGAGGGGAAGTGACTTGTCTGGGTCCACACAGCTGGTTGGAGCCCAAGGGCCATGAGCAGAGGTGGTCCCCTCTCCGGGAAGGGACATTGGGTGGTCCTTGGTGACCACACAGATGCTTTCCTGGGAAATGGGGTGTCTCTAGCCCCAAGCGACAAGGACGTTAGAAGGAGACATTTCTCTAGTATGGGCTCAAGGGCAGCTTCCCGCTGCTCTGTCCGAGCTTCTGGTCTATTCCCACCTGTCTAATCCAGGCCCGGGGCTGAGAATGGACCCTCAGGCCAGTCAGCCCCAGGGCCTCGGCTAACTCCCGCCCACACGCAGTCCTGGCCTGACTCCCTCCTTCCTTTCCAGGTGAATCTGGAAAATCCGGGGATCGCAGTGGCTACAGCAGCCCCGGCTCCCCGGGCACCCCTGGCAGCCGCTCCCGTACCCCATCCCTGCCAACCCCGCCCACCCGGGAGCCCAAGAAGGTGGCAGTGGTCCGCACCCCACCCAAGTCGCCATCTTCAGCCAAGAGCCGCCTGCAGACTGCTCCCGTGCCCATGCCAGACCTGAAGAACATCAGGTCCAAGGTCGGCTCCACCGAAAATCTGAAGCACCAGCCAGGAGGCGGGAAGGTAAGGCGAGCGGAGCCGGCTGTGCGTGTGCCGCCCTGGAGGAGGCGCGTGGGCCCCCCAGAGCCAGGGCAGAGGCTGTGCGTGACGCGGGTCCCACCCCTCACGTGGCACCCCAGGCCCGCCCAGACATCCTCAAGGAAAGACAACTGGATGTGGTTCTTTACTGGGGTCACCAAGGAGCCCCTGACCATCCGACAGTGTCAGAGATTGCCAGGTGGTAGCTCTGTGACCTGGGGCGCCCACAGGGGTCCCGGGTCTGCCTGTGTTTAGGACGTGACACACCCACCGTCTACACGCAGGTGTCTCTGGCGTTGTTCAGACGCTCGTGGAGCTTAGGTTTCTCTCTAGCCTCCAGTTCTGGGGAAGTGGGGGCTCCATGCTGAGCAGCTGATTCCTTCAGCGGCAGGTGAGCACTCGTGAAATGCTCAGGTCTCCTAAAGGTCAGGGAACAGGGGCTGCCCAGGGCCTGACCTGGGGTCTGGCCTGGACCCCTTCCTCCTCCGCTTGTCCCTGTCCCCCGTCGTATGTACAAGACATCACAGACTGGGCGGCTTGTACAACAGGAATCTATTTCCCCGCGGTTCTGGAGGCCAGAAGTCTAAGATCAAAGGGTCCAAGTGTCGGTTTCTTTGGAGGCCTCTCCCCTTGGCTTGTATGTGGCCGCCTTTTCCTGGATGTCTCTATGTCCCAATCTCTCCTTCTTATAAGGACACCAGTCAGATTGGGTTGGGGCCACCCTAATGAGCTCATCACGTTAAGGGAATGACCTCTTAAAGACCATGGTCACAGTCCCATCCCCGGGGCCTGGGAGTTAGGACTTCAGCATAAGAATTCCGGGGGAAACGACTGAGCCCGTCACAGCCCCAGAGAGGGGAACGAGGAAGGGAGAAGAGGCAGGTGAAGGGCCGAGGGCCAAAACTCTGCTCGGGGACACACATGTGTTGGGCCTTCTGGGCTGAGCCGTTTTGGGGGTGCGGTGAGCCTCCTGGTGGGCTGGGGGAGCTTACAGAACCCTGAGCCAATGTTCCCCTTTTAGTGCGGACAGCTCAACTGCCCCCCGAAACCCCACAGGCACCCTCCGCACTGTTGATTCTGTTTATCGCTCTAGGCCGAGGCCTGGGTCTCCTTGGAGGGAGGGCATCCAGAGGGCCCTGGGTGCCGTGGGTGCCTTGCACCCGAAAGGGCCTTTCCCATTCTTGAACCCACCCAGTGGGTCCTCGCTCCTCTCAGGGCAGAGTGCGTGGTCCTGGCGTCGCCGTCTTAGGCCCACGGGGAGACCTGGCCGGTGGGTACTCTCCTGCAGGGCCCACCTGCTCTCCTCTTGGTAAAGATGCCTGCCTCCTGCCAGAGGGGCTCTGAGGCAGCTGTGTGCCGCGTGGGTGTGAGGTTCACCCTTCTGTGAAGCTTTGAGGGCAGAGGGTTTCACAGGGAGCCAGTTTCCAAGTTGATGGGATGTTTCCCACGGGTGTTGGCACACCCCCCCCTTTGGTGCCGTGCGTGTCCCTCGTGTGCCCTGTTTCCATAGCACAGCGTGACCATTTGCCCCCATTTTTGAAAAGTAAAACACAAAACCCCACATGGCCAGTGCTGCACCACTGAGAAGATCGGGCAGCTGTGACCGGCATAGCCACCATGATTCATTAACGGGAAACTGTAGCCATCAGCGTCTCCCGGCCTGTGGGGCTCTGTCACACACCGGCCCACACCCAGTGAGTGTCCTCCCGCCAGCCTGGAGTTCATCTGAGGCTGGCTTGGAAGGTTGGGGCAACGTTTGGCCCAGTTCTTGATCTGCTGAGAGCAGCAGTGACAGGGCCGGGGGCAGGGTAGCGGGGGCACTTTCCACTGAAGGCCCCTTTCGAGGCCAGAAGTCACCCCTCGCACCTGGGCCGCCCCACCCCAAGCTGTGCCGGGAGAAGAGTCTGGGGGCCGAGGGCCAGTGACTTGATGCTCAGAAAGGAAAGAAGAGCAGGTGCTGCCCCCCTGCCCCCGCAGGTTACCACCTGACCATGCTGACTCCAGACACATGTCCTCATTTACCGAAGGGTTCAAGGAGAAAGGGTGGCTTTTCTTGGGACTTACTGCCGGAGGACATGCCGAGGGAGGGTGCATACATAGACTCTCCTTAAGTTCCATGGAAAACCTAGAAAGTGGTCTGCACCAGAGGAAAGCTCAGCCATAACGGCAAAGATCAACACGTCGATCACCAGGAAAACTGAAACTAAAAGGAAAAAAGAAGGTACTTGGGACCCATGGAGAAGTGTCTTGTGCCCCCTCCACCTGGACTGGACTGATGACGGTTCTGCGAGGTGACACTGAGATCTCCGGGTCTCTGGCCTCACGCGTGCCCACGTACTGCAAGTGCTCAGTCAGTGTGTCCTCGGCCGCGGGGACAGCGCTCTGTATGGACAATGACTCGACTCCCTGGAGAGATGACCGCCCTGAAGAAAGAAGAGCAGGAGGGGGTCCTGCTTGTTAACCTGCGGACCAAAGACCACAGCAGGCCGATCTAAATCACCGGTTGAAAAAAAAAAAGAAAGAAAAGTGAAACATCTATTTTCTGCTTCATACTTTTCTCTGATTTCATGATTAGCCATAGTGAGTGTGTGTGAGGCAACCCTTGGTTGACCTCACAGATTGCAAGGACCTTGTCAGTTTACAATCCCTTATTTTTAAATTTTTTTTTTTTTACGCCTACAGCACTGGGTCTTCCTAGATGGTCTCCCATCCAAGTATTAACCAGGCCTGACTCTGCTTAGCTTCTGAGATCAGCCAGGATTGGGCTTGCTCAGGGTAGCACGGCCACAGACTGAAATTGTTTTTAAAGGAAAGTGCAGGGATGTACTCGGTGATCCAGAGAACTAACTAGTCGGGCCCATCAGAGGTGGGAAACACAAAGGAAGGAGGTGACCAGTGGCCGCCCATCATTGAACCCGCTCCGGAGAGCCCCGGGGATGATGTTCTCGTTCCCAACTGCAAAGGAGAGTCACCTGGGTCACGGTGGGATTCTTTAAATAATCCTAGTGTCAGAGCCTCCACCAGCCCCCTTAGAACATCAAGGGGGCCTAGCCAGTATTCCCAATGTGTAGTCCAGGCTAAGCCCCACTGTCCCCCAAAATAGGAGACACCCTTGTTTGGGACCATCTTTGGCCTTTGAAAGGACGGTCCCCTGCGTAGAGTGCTGGGTATGTGCTTAGGACAGTGAGAAACTGCACCCTGGAGATTTTCAGAGCAAAAGCAACATGAAACTGGAACCTGGGTAGCCGGTGGGGCATGGGTTTAGGCCGGAGCTTTGTTTATTTACACGAGAGCTAATGAACAACCGGTAACTGGATGTCCTGTGCACTAGCTGGGCGTTTGCCCTGACAAGTCAGAACGTTGTCCTCCAGCGAGGATGGAGAAAAAAGAAGGCAGCAGAGGAGGGCACCGCAGGTGGAGAGCCTCAGGCTCAATTTTTAGTGCTCATGGGGGCTGAGCTAGGGAGTGGTCAGAAAAACCTGGGGGTCCCTGTAGCTGACAAGGGTGAGAAGGGATGCGCAGGGTCATAGCCAGAAAGAGCCCAGGGGACCAAGCGTGGGGGTGAGCAGATGAAACTAAAGTCTCTTTCTTTGGAGATGTCCTTGCCAGTAACCGGGATGCAAAGACCCCAGGCAGGACAGGACCTGGGAGCCCCCTGCGAGGACAGAAACCTTCCAGAACTGTTGGGCTTGGAAAGCCTTGGGCTGCAGTGCTCCTAAAGGCCGCGAGATGGCGAAAGACACCAGCCTCTGTCCCCGTTGTAGCGAACGGAAGGATTTTAAATTCGTTGTTTATTGACCAAGTCTCCGTTCTCACTTGTAAAGGCACACAGGAAGAACGTTTACGTGGAGTAAATAAAGCGAATTTGTACCCGGGATAGTTTGTTGGTCCTGGACTCAGGTGACCCTGGGCTGAGATGCCAGGCCCTGTGGTGAGTGGAGGCCACTGGGCGCCCCCTGCTCTGGGACAGCCCTGTAACTTTGAGACTCTCTGGGCGTCTCTCCCGAGACACAGCATCATTGTTTCTGAAAAAAATCCTGTGTAAATCAAATCATTGCAGAGAAGCTGGGTGCAGCCACTGTTGAAAGGAAGCGTGTGAATAATTGTACCCACGACGCCCCTGTTACTTGATCTCTTCTGTGTCTAGTTCACTTAACAGGCCCTAGATACTTTTTCCTGTGTCAGTTCTCAGGCTGTCCACCTTGGGCTTTCCCGCCAGAGCACCCCGGCTCCCAGTCCTCAGCACTGGGCATCTTGGCCCTGGCTAGGTGAAGCCAGGCCCGGCAAGCACCAGCCGGTGCTGGAGACAGACCCCCCAAGATGGCCCACGAACACTGGGGGGAGGTCTGAGCCCACACGGAACCAGATCAAGGCCTAATGAGAGTTTGAGGCTGCTTTGGGTCCTCCAAGAAATGATTAAACCAAAGTGGACCCACCCCACCCCACCCCACCCCAGCCTCTCTGCCAGGGCCAAACCCTGACCACAGGAATTTCTCCCCTGAGTAGGAGTCCCCAGATCAAAATCTGTAGCTTCCAACACGTTATTCTCTCCTATGATGGAAATTTTCAGTGTCCAGAGCCGAGTCTCGATGTTATCCATGTTACTCATGAGAAATTAAGTTTCGGGGTTCTGATTTCATAATGCCAGCCATGACGCCTTTCTCTCCTTTCTGCAAATCTAATATTCTCTGAAGGGTGTTGCCTTAATTTGACCACTACCAGTAATTCAGGTCTGCTTTGTGAGTAGCCTCGTGTCTACTGCCAAGTTCCACAGGAGCTTTTTGCCTTTTCTGTGGGATTGGACCAGGAAAAAGCCACATAGAAAAAAGAAACATTTTTATGTATGTTGCAGATCTTGTTATTGCATAATGTCTCCTGAGTCATGAGATGAATTTCTTGTATGGATTGGTACAGAAAACATTATCTTTCTTAAAAAACTGGTAAGTTTTCTTTGTCACGTAAAGAAAGTTATGTAACTCATTGTGCTTCCCCTTTTTGCCTTGGCTTTCAGGAAGCTCAGAGTTAAATGTAATGATTAGTCTGGTAGTTGTCAGTGCTGATGACCTCTCGTTCTTTTACCAGCACCTTTAAATGTCCTTGTTTTATTAGTGTGTGTGTGTGTGTGTGTGTGTGTGTGTGTGTGTGTGTGTGTTAATTCTAAACCACCCTTTGTGAAAGCAGTCAAGTTGGCTTCTGGGACTTATCCAGTGGAAAGTGATGAACAAAAAATGATCACCAAAGAAGGAATTCATGCGGGACTCCTTAAAATCTGAGGGAGGCACACATTGATTCAAAGCCATTATGCGGAAGGTGACAGCAGCTCCTTTGGAAGCAGTGTGAGAAAGCCCATTCGTCCCCATCTGTTCCCAGCTCAGGCCCAAGCTGAGGCCCTGTAGTGGTATCTCCTTGTGGGCAGAGGAGAACTTCGGTGTTCTCCAAGTGTTTTTATTTGGTTTATGGGACAATAGCCTTGAGGACAACTCAGGTAAAACTTCGTTGTCACATACGTAGCCCGTGGCCACAGAAACAACCCTATCTAGACCTCCAGTAGACTCCTCATCAGCAAGCTGAAGGGATGGCGGGTGAGGCAGGTGATGTGGAATTAGGTATTTATCCGGCCTCTAGAGGAGGGGTGGTTTTCACTTTTAAAAACCAAAGCAGAAATTACAAAGAAAATTTCAAGTTTGTAAAGATGCAGACATTTGCATGTTACCAAAAAAAAATGCACCTACCAGCAAAATGAGAGCAAAGGAGCAATTTTAGCAGTATTCAAAGAATCACAGAATAAGCCAACGATGTAGTCCTGTTTATTTTAGTCAAGGAAATTAGCATAACAACGTTTTTCCATGCCCAGTACCAGCAGCAAGATGGTGAAACCGACTTTCTGAACAGTGTTCACGGGGTGAATTTAAACGGCCCTTTTAGAAAGCCGTTTAGAGAGCTGTGTTGGGTGTTTTTATAATATTTATAATTTCTGACCCAGAAATTCTTCTTCTGGGACTCCATGCCGCAAAAATAAACTATGATACAAGGGGAAAAATAAAACTCCTGTGGAAAAATGTTTGCAGTGAGGCTGTTGGTATCACTTAAAGTGGAATCAATATAAATATCTGAGAGAAGAGATATCACAAAATGGAATGTCAAGTCATTTAAAATAAAGCTTCTCAACCGACGCGTCCTATGCTAGATGGCTGGATAAAGAAGCTGTGATGCGTATATAGAATGGAACATTACTCAGCCATGAGAAGAGATGAAATGCTGCCATTTGCGACAACATGAATGGACCTCGAGATAATCCTGCTAAGTGAAATAAGCCGGACAGAAAAAATTGAAAATCACATGATATCGCTTATATGTGGGATATAAACCTAAAAGCAACAAATGAGCAGGACAAACAGAGACTCATGAACATTGACAATAGTCTAGTGGTCACCAGAGGGTGAAGCGGGGAGGGGAAGGGGGGAGTTAGATGGGGTAGAGGGGGTCAGATAGGTGGTGACAGAAAGAAACCTAACTATGGGAGGTGACCACACAGTGGAAATGTATATATGCCTCCCTGTTAAAATATACAACTGAAACTTACCAGATTTCATTAACCAATGTCACCATAAAACAAATAATAAATAAGATAAGTCGCCTAAAATTAATAAATAAACAAACAAATAAATAAAATAATTTTTCTGATATGACTGTGGAACATGGCGAATGCTTAGGGTATGATGTTGCTTGATAAAGCAAGATGTAAAATTGTATGGACAAAATACTTACTACCATTTCTATGTATATGGTGGTCATTTTATTTATATAAATATAAATATAAATATAAATATAAATATAAATATAAATATATAAATATAAATATAAATAATATAAATATAAATATAAATATAAAAATATAAATATAAATATAAATATAAATATAAATATAAATATAAATATAAATATAAATAAATAAAAATAAATATAAATATAAATATAAATATGAATATATGACTGAAACTTCAAAAGGATACAATGGAATGAAATAGTGGTTGTGTTCAGGTGCAAGAACAGTTTTGTCTTTGCTTCTTTTAACCTCTTTTTCAAAATCATGACGTTATGTTACTTTTCTAATGAAAAAAATAAGCTTTTTACTTTAGGGGAGCATAGAAGAAAATAAAGAGGTGGTTGGGTATGTGCTTCACAGGTGTTTAGGTTCGGACCAGGAAAATTAAGATAAAAAGCTGGGGATGGGGGCCCCAAGAAAAAATGGCTTTTTATTTTTACAAAGTTAAGACCATCTAAAAATAATAACTCTTACCTACTATAAATGTGACTTAATAATAATTTAATAAAGGAACACCAAAAAGTGTTCCATTTTAACACCAAAAAGTCGGAGAGACCAACTTTGCCATCTCGTCCTCGTTCCCTCATTTTGCCGAGGACCTGTGCAATCCTCGGGGCCCTCTCGGGCACTTGGGTCAGCGTTTGGCAGCCTTCTCCCCAGACGAGCCAGGCCAGGACTGTGACCCCAACCGTAGCTGTCCTGACAGACCCCGGGCCTCTGGGGCAGTGGCCTTCACCCGTCATTCACAAAGGCAGCAGCTGCGGTCTCGGTGCCACGTCCAGAACTTCAGAGAGCAATGCTGGCTCTTAACTGGGACCTCCGGTTGGCAGTTGCTTATATCTGCGATCCATGGAAACTAAGGCAGCCGCTTCTGATCACGGAGCCCCCCGAGGGGAGACAGCTGGCGGAGACGCCATCCCTGCTCTAGCAGATGAAGTGAAGAGTTTTCCCGCTCTCCTTCTCTGCGCACGGCTGCCTGTGTATTTCGTAGTTTTTGGACAAACTGGATCTGCATCATCCCCCACTGAGATGCTGATATCCCCACGCCTGGTGCTGGAGAAAGGGGCATCTCCCAGAACTACAGAGGGGTCACTGGGCCTCAGCTGCTCAGCAAAGCCGAGCAGGGACCACCTGGGACCATTTGCCCAGGTCCCTTGGAGCACCTGGTGGGATTGTGGCCACGGTGAGCTGCTGGCTGGGAGGGCAGCACTTCCCCCGCCTCACACAGAAGGCGGACTGCAGTGTCTCCTGCACGAAGCCATCTGCATCCTCCCCATAACGCCTGTGATCCTCGAACCTAGCAGAGCAGCCAAACAAAGCACCAGGGGAATTTTCCAGAAGCAGAGAGGTCGGGGGTGGGGCCTGGGATGGTTCAAAACGACCTGCAGGTGACTACAATGCCTGGCAGGCTGGAGAACAGCCACAGAAAGGTCTCGCCGAATGTTCTGGTGGGTCTGGTAGGTGTGCCAGCGAGGACGTAGGTGGGACTTTTTATTCGTTCATTTAGTAACGTAATTTTGCACATTTCACTCCATCCCAATCTGGTGAACACTGAACTCTGACCTATGGGTGTCGGGGTGGTCCCTCAGGGGCCTCCCTGACACAGTCCTTGTCTAAACTGAATTGCCTCCTGTTGGATCTGTCTCGTAAACCCGGTGTTATGAGACGGGGTCCACTCAGATCACCCACGGTTCTGGAATGCTTCCCGGGGAGCTCTCAGGGGAGGTGTGCCCGGCCTCCGGCCCTCAGCCTGGGGCCTCCTCCCCGCACCTCGACGTCGGCGGGGCGCGTTCGTGCCGAGCAGGCGGATGCAGGTGTGGTGTGTCACTCATCCTTTTTTCTGGCTACCAAAGGTGCAGATAATTAATAAGAAGCTGGATCTTAGCAACGTCCAGTCCAAGTGTGGCTCAAAGGATAATATCAAACACGTGCCAGGAGGCGGCAGTGTGAGTACCTTCACACGTTCCCTGCGCCCGACTGCGGGGCTGGTGTCTCAGAAGCGGCATGAGTGTCCGTCCTCGCGAGGCATTGCACAGAATAAACCATTCACAGGCTCAGGGTCTGTCTGTGGCCCCAAGGAAATGTAGCTCAGGCTCCCCTCACCTGTGCCCACTGTTGTAGGATGGGCACCCTGCACCAGTGGGTCCCCCGGCCTGCGGGGGCTTCATGGGCAGCCTAGGGAAGGTGGGTGATCCTCTCTCTGGCCTGTACCTGGAGGCAGGGTCCTCACAGCATCACACCCATCGTGACCCCACTCACCACCCAGCAGGGCTTCCTGGAGCCCCACAGCCTATGTGAGGTCCGGCTGAAGGGGTCAGCGCCCGAGAGGGGTCTGTCACCTCCTCCCCATCACCTGGGCAGGTTCGCTTTGAGTGGTTCCACGTGGACAGCTGACCCATTTGTTCTGAGCAGGGAAAAAGTCTTCCCGTCCTACCTCAGTCTCTGCTCATGTTCGTCTCCTGCACTCGCGAGGGGCGAGCGGGTTTCTAAGCCTCTTGGCTCTTTGTTAAAACCAGCTCCAGCCCCCGGCAGAGACTCAGACCCAAAAGAGCCCAGCAGAAAGGGACACCAGGAAACCCGCCTGCAGCAAGGCCTGACAGAGATGCTGCTTCGGGCCCTTTTATGTTTGGCTTCCCCCGAACGTCCCCGGGGACTCCCTGCATCCCCGGTGCATGTGTCCCTGAGATCTGGGGCTGGCACCCTCACCTCTCAGCTCCCCACGTGATCAGCTCTGCTGTCCTCCTCCCGGCTGCCCCGTGTCACCAACAGTGGTTGTACACTGGTCATCCTAAGGCTCCCCTTCTCCACAGCTGCCGCCTCCTCACTGCCCCAGCCTAACACACTGGGGAGCAGGAGGTATCAGACCCCTTGAGGGCCAGCCCTGGGGAGGGGGTGACTTCCGAGAGCAGGCATCTGACTCCTGGCTGGCAGCCCAGGGGGGCAGGCGTCGCCCCTTGGGGTGCACGCGCCCCAGAAAGTGCCCAGCCTGGGCAGCACGTTCTCTGCGTCCAGCCCGAGGGTTTATTCTTGCAATGTGCTGCTGCCTCCTGCCCAGAGCCCCTGCCCCGGGGCGGCAGGCGCCCGCCAAGGGCTGCTGCATGGCGCTTCCTCCACGCTTCCTCGCCAGTGTCTGCTGTGTCTCTTCCGTCCCCCAGTCCCCGCTCTCCTGTCCCACTGCCACTTTGTCTTCTGCCAGAGATGGGAAGAGAAGGTGTGGGGGCCACCCCGCCCCCACTGCAGCCCACGATGCGTTTTAGCTTCGACCCCTGGCCCCCTGGCTTTGCTGCAGACTCGCTCCAGCGGAGCAGGAAGGCCTGTGCCTTCAGGCTTCACCCGTGTCTGGCCAGCTGGTGGCAGGTTGTGCTGGCGAGGCCGAGGCCGGGGCGGTCCAGCGGGCCACAGAGAGCAGACAGCTCCATCAGGAGGAAGCTGGGAGGAGGGAGTACATTCCCACTGCTGATGGCAGTTACAGGGTATCAGGGGACGTCGTCGGGGCACCTCCTGTTTGTCCTGCGTTCTCTGCCAGCCTCTGGGCTAACCTATGACCTGGCAAACAGACACAGGTTGTCCCAGGCTGGGGATAACTGAGCACTGTCCTTGGCCCGTGTCCACAGCTTGTCTGCAGTAGGAGCCTTTGCAGGAAGCTCTTCCCCTGGTGAAAGGTGGCTGGGGGGGGTGTTAAGCCCCTGCACAGTGTTACCCCTGGACCCCTGGCTCCGGGCTCTGGCCTCGGCTTGTCGTCCCCTCTCCAGCCTGGAGGTGACGTCCCAGCAGGCAGGCCTTGCTCCTTCTCCAACCATCCACCTTGCAATCCTCGCTGCCTCCAGGCTCCCCCGCAGGCCTTGGCCTCCTCCCCCCTGGCCCGCAGTCCTCCTGACTCCCTCACCGCCTCCCTGGCTCCCGCCCTCGCCCATTCCTTTCCTCCGTCTGCCATCCCAGGTTCCCCTACACAACCCCACCCTCCTCCTCTCTCAAGCTATTTCATCCAGGCTGAAGGGAAGAAAAGGAAGCCTCGGTCACCCCAACATTTACTTCTGTCTCCCTCAGCAGGAGGGGATCCCATAGCCCCTTGCCCGCACCCCAGGGCACACACTCTCTCCCAGACCTTGGAATCACTCATCCCCGCCGTCACAGGTGCAGGCTGCCACACCTACGTGCTCTCCCCGCCCTCCACATCCCGTGTCCACCTGTCGGCCTCACTCAACTCTCCACCAGTTAATGGCACATGCCAACATGACCCTGATTAACTGAAATACTCTGGGATTGTTCCAGATGATTTAGGCCTAAGTAGAAACCTCTCCCTTTTTTCTGGTGTCTTTGTTAAACTGATTCGCAGATGAGGCCATCTCTCTTCGGGGTAACTCCAGGGCAGGGGGCAGGAGCCAACAGGTGATTGGCCTCCTGCACCCTCGGGTGACCTCACACGAGGTAACTGCTGGGAAGTGTCCCTTGGGGACCATCTAGAGTGCCCCGCCTTACAGCCATGGCTTTCAAGAGACCCATCTGCCGATGCGGAGTCACTTGGGGTGCCCCCTCTGGGATGGGGGTGCCCCCTCCGGGAAGCTGGTTCTCGCGCTGACATCAGCAGGTGGCACAGGGGCCATTCCCCTCCGGAGTGTGGGCAGTGTGTCCGGGCCCCATGGTGGACCCTCGTGCCTCGCCTGAGCCTTGGAGCCCAAGGCCTCCCTGTCTGTGTGTGCCCGGGTCTGCTTGCTGAGACACTAACCTGGGTTTCTGCTGGGCCACCTGCCCCTCCTGTTGGTGTCACTTGGCTTCTTTCAAAGGTAAAGAACCAAGACGTCCAGGACACTCAGGCGGCCACTGGCTCTGACCGCTGAGTGGCCGCGCTGCTGCGGGTCCTGCTCGCGGACCGTCCTTGCTCTTGCTGTGGGGGCGCTGGGGTTTCCGAACCATCTCTGGGGAGAAAGCCCGCCTCTCGGGCCCTCACTGCCCTCTCCCCTCTGAGGCCCAGCAGATCCGGCCCTCTCGCTTGCCCCGTGAGCTTTCCAAATGCTGCGCAAACGTCCCACGGATCCCTCCTGTCTCTGCGTCCCCGCTGAGTGTCATTTCAGTTTCCTGCCAGGAAGGAGAGTGACTTCTTCACATGTGTTTGCTACACAGATGGCTCTGCGCGGTGACAAAGTCTCCTGTGTTTCCCCCGAGGGTCCTTGTCCTGGGGACTGAAGGCGCTGGTCTGGTCCCACTAAATAAGTGAAGACGCAGCTCCCTTGGGGCAGGGTTGGCAGAATTCCAGCACTTTGTCCCACCGTGGCTAGGGCGTGCGCCTCCTGGCACACGAGACCCCGTCCAGCAGGGCCTGGACCTACACAGCTGCTCTTCACTGGGCTACACCCGTAATAAAACAATCCTGTTGTGTTCTCTGTCCACCCGCCCCCATCTCTCTCTCCCTTCCCCTCTCTGTCTCTCTCACCTCCAGGTGCAAATAGTCTACAAACCAGTGGACCTGAGCAAGGTGACCTCCAAGTGTGGCTCATTAGGCAACATCCATCATAAGCCAGGTAGCCCTTGAGGGTGGACCGGGCAGGGAGGCCCGGGAGGTGGGGCAGGACTGGGTGGTGCCCGCTCCAGGGCCTGGGGGAGTGGATGGGATGGGCTGTCAAGGAGAGGCTGAGGGTGGACCGTGCTGGGGCCCGGGAGGTGTGGCTGTCCTGTCTCTCTCTCCTGCACAGGGCCATGCTGGCCCAGACAAGGTGAGGAGGGAGGGCAGATGCCGGCCCTAAACCCTATCCTGTGGCTCTCTAAGCAGGCTGCCCGCAGGGCCTCTAGGGAAGGGCCTGATCTGGCCCCTAAAGTCTGGCTGCGTGGGTGTCCCAGCTCGGCCCCCAGCCAACATGGGGAACTCTTCACCAGCTGCACCAAGCCGCTGCCACGCCTTGCTGTCACTTTGTTTGAACAGAGAATGATACTATTGGCCCTTGGCCATGCTTTGCCCTCTCATCCCCCTCCGACATTGTGGAGAAATTCATGCTGGCTATACATTTTTCTGTGCCAGTGGAAATGTTCTCACCCTGCGACGTCCAGGGTGGCAGCCACTAACCACACGCGGCTGGTGAGCACTTGCAGTGTGGCCAGGGCCACATTTTTTACAATTAAAAAGTAATTAATTTTTATTAATTAAAATTTAAGTAGGCACCTGTGTAGCTTGTGACCACCATCCTGTACACCACAGATCCAGATTCCAACTCCCACCTACGCGTCCCGAGCAGGGACTTCTGCCTTGGTCAGGCCCTCAGGGCAGAGATCTGTACTGGAACCATGACTGTGGGAAGAGAAGGCCGTCAGCAGCTACATCCGGAATGTGTCTCATTATTTTCTGGCTCCCTTAAACATTTCAGGGGGGTTTAGTATCTCCCAGGGAAAACTGTCCCTCCACTGGTGTCATCATCCTGCCACACTGTGAGCAGCTTTCTTGGGTGGCTTCATTTTTCCCAAGAGAGTAACGTACAGTGAGCCCTTGAAAACCCGGGGGTTAGGGATGCCTGACCCCTCATGCAGTCAGAAATCCGCATATGGCTTTTGACTCCTCCACAACTTAACCACTTATAAGCCTGCTGTTGACAGGAAGCTTTACCCGATAACATAAATAGTCAATAAACACATATTTTGGATGTTATATATATATATATATACTGTATTCTTACAATAAAGTAAACCAGAGGAAAGAAAATCATAAGGACTAGACACAGTATTTATTAAAAAATCCAAGTATGAGTGGACCCGCACCGTGCAGGTGTGGTTCGCCTCTTCCTCAGGCCCTGTCTGCCCGCGTTGGGTGGGCATCGAGTGTCTGGGGAGACAGAAAGGGTCGGGCCCTTCCTAATTTAGGATGCATTTTGCCTGTTTAATTCCGAGGTCTTACAGGGCTTTTTAGCTTCAGGGTGTTGACACAGGAGGACACTCCTGTTGGAAGCCAACGGGTTTAGAATGTAGAATCATTCCTCCTGGACTGAGCTTTCATCTGCCTTCATATTGTCTGAGGCGGGAGAGTTTTCTGAGTAACTATTTGATGCGCAGCTTGATTAGAGAGACGAAGAAGTGAACCTGTGGAAGGACTGACCGGTGGTGCCCAAACCGTATTCTAAACGGAGGAGAGCCTCGCCCGCTCCCAGAGCCTGGCATCTCTGCAGAGTAAGCTCTTGCGTGGCCCCGGTTCCAGGCACCGAGCCCTTGTGCGTGTTGTGTTCCAGGAGGTGGCCAGGTGGAGGTAAAATCTGAGAAGCTGGACTTCAAGGACAGAGTCCAGTCAAAGATCGGGTCCCTGGATAACATCACCCACGTCCCCGGTGGAGGGAATAAAAAGGTAAAGGAGACGGGGAAGGGAGGAGGCTGCACTTGGATGTGGCTGAACATCCAATCGGGTGGACAAGGCCGGCCCCGTTTTCCAGAGGGAGGAAAGCCGAGGATCCCCGAGTGACTGGCCTGATGTGGATTCTCAGAGACTATGGGGTGTGCCTTTGGTGGCCCATTGCAAGTCACGGGAGCTTTAAATTTGATGCCTGGGCCCCACCCTGGAGGTTCTGACTTAATTGATCTTGGGTGCAGTCTGGGCGCCTGGACTCTTCAAAGCCTCCGGGTGATCCTTTGGTAGGGTCAAAGGTGAGAGGCACTGTCCTCAGCCTTGTGGGTGGCCGGCGTCCGGCATCCGCAAAAGGAAACAGCCATCCCTAAAGCCAGCTCCAGTGCACCAAGGTCAAGTCATGGGAACACAACCTGATTTTCTAAGTGGGTCACTAGGCAGTTAGAGCAAAACGGTGATGTCGAAATCCAGCTTTGGGCAAAGCCTCCGCCTGCCTGTCACGGAAGCGTCCATGGGGAGGCTGCTGGACCTCGGCATTCCCGGAAGTTGCTAGAGTCTCGGGCCTTGCTGTGGGTCTGTCTGTGTGAGCGTGGGGGCTGGGCGGCACCAGGGTGTGTGTGGCCCGTCACAGGATGCGGTCTTGTGGCTGTACTCCCCTCATATGCATAAAGGCAGACATCCTCTGGGGTTTCCCACCAACGCCTGCCCCAGAGGCCTGACGTGGCTCACTTTCCAGTCTTTTGTGTCCTCCAGCAGCTGACTGAGGAGTGGCAGAGGGAGAAGGGATGTCCCAGAATGGGCACAGCATCTGAGACCCAACCTGGCGGTAGAAAGGATGCTGCCCCAGGTGGCCCAGGTGGTGGGAAGTGGTGGCGGGGCCATCTCGCCAGATGCTTGGTGACAGCTGGGAGTCACCATGGCAAATCTCCAGGCCTCTCCCCAACCCCACTGCAGGCGGGCAGTCCTGCTCACCTCCTCCACCTCAGATTCCGAAGAGACAGGCCCAGCCCGTCCTACATTTCGGTGAAAGCCCCACCCAACAGTGTAGTTTCGGAGAAGCACTCGCTGGTATGGTCTTAAGGCACAGGTGGCAAACTGAGATGTGGGGATAGACCTGACAGCCCAGACAGCGACCCCCAAAGGCTGAGGGGAGGACAGATACTGGCCCTTGGGTTCCCCACAGCACCCCTCTGGTCTCCCTGACCCCCAGGTGGACCTAAAGTGGCCTTTTCCCATTGCACTTCCACATCTCCGGCTTCCCAAGGCTTCTCCATGGGCCCCCTCGTGACAGAGGAGGCTGCACACCCCCAGGGAAGTGGGGCAGGGCCCTGTCCTCTGGGAAGTGGAGACAGTTCTGCAGAAGTCCAGCACCCTGTTCCTTTGGCTCACCCATTCCACCCTGGTTTAAGGTGGGGCCTCCCTTCTCCGGGAGCTTTAAAGATACCCATGCCCACGAAGAGTCCACATAAACGAGTCTGGACAGGCCCTGGGCCTCCATGGAGGAAGGTCTCTGCCCCTGTCTCTGGAAGCTTCTGTGTCCTAAGAAAAGCTCTGGGCTTGACTCTGCTTGGAGCTGTGACCTGGGCAAGGGCAGTAGACATTCTCGGCCCGTTGCTCCTACAGCAAAATGGATAGACATATTCACACCCCAGGGTGGTTGCAAGACCCAGATGAGAAGGTGTTCTGGAAGGTTCCTATACTTTGCAGCCATCTAAGAACATGAGTTAGAGACAAGTCTGAGTCTGAACTTCAGTTTTAACTCATCTCTGTGAGGTGAGCTAGAACAGAAGTGGGGCGCCGCCCTGCCCACCCCTCAGAAGTTGGTCCTGGTCCCAAAGAGGCCCCTTGTCTTCAAGTCCCCCCCTTTCCTCTTGTGATGAGCAAAATCGCCAACAAGCAGTGGAGCCCAGGACCCCCACTGCCTGAGCTCCTTTCAGCTTGGGGGATTTGGGGATATTCTCAGGACCGTGTCACTTTTCTCTTAAGAACAAAGCTTATAAAAAACATTAACAAATGTTCTTATGCCAAAAGGCCTTTCAAATGAACAAAATAAGCATATAGCTTAGGCGGGAGCCTGGCCATTCCCTTCATCCACGTGCAAGCCCACTGCAGGAGCAGCTCTTTCTCCCCTGGGGGTCCACAGACCGCTCAGATCGTCTGGGAAGACTGTGACGTGTGCATGAGTGCACGCCTGCATGCACGTCCGTTTTTCTTTAAAGCGGTCTTAGAACCCCCAAAAGGGAGAGAATTTCTGTGTCCGCCACTTCAGGGCTCACGGGGAGAGAATTATTTTTGTACCGCTCGCATCCCTGGCTGACACCTTCTGAGTCTCCCAGGTATTCTTTGGAGCTCAGAGCCCTGGGGCTCCTGGCTACGTCATCACCTCTCTGCTTTAGAAAGGCCTTTGTAGCGCCGCGTTCTCCAGCACACCTAACCAGCCGCCACCCCCAGGCTCATCCGTCCCTGGCAAAGAGGAGGAATGTGTGTGGCTCATGGGTGGGCCGCAGTGGCTCTGGGAACGTTCCTTCATCGATAGCTCCTCCTTCAACCATCTCATTTACAATTGGAGAGTATCTACCAAAACAAAATGTGCGTGACCTACTAGCAGTTCTCCTTCTAGGATACACTTACACGTGTGTGAACTGGTGAGCATGCAAGGTTATTCATACACAGCATTGCTCGAGGTAGTAAGAGACTAGAACAGGCTAAATATCCATCCATGGAGGGATAGATTTGGTCCATCTGCTATGGTGGAATACCACGCAGCCGTCAACAAGCATGAAAGGACTATGTATGATAACGGGCGGTGTTGAGTCTAAAAGCTGAAGTGCAAAGCATGCGGGTGTTGTTAACACACACACACACACATATTTGTGTACTCACATAGACACGTGTTTGTACACAGTGGTCACCGACTGAGGGGAGAGGAACAGGGTGGCATGGGGATGGAAGGACCCAGCACAAGTGTTTGCTATTGGACAATGATCAGAACCTCGGGCACCACCACCCCAGGCCAGTCGGTGGGCAGGGCTTGCCCCACTTGCTCTGGCTCTTCATCTCCCTCCCCTCCAATCCTGCAGATTGAAACCCACAAGCTGACCTTCCGTGAGAACGCCAAAGCCAAGACAGACCACGGGGCGGAGATCGTGTACAAGTCGCCCGTGGTGTCCGGGGACACCTCTCCGAGACACCTCAGCAACGTGTCCTCCACAGGCAGCATCGACATGGTAGACTCGCCCCAGCTCGCCACACTAGCCGACGAAGTGTCCGCCTCCCTGGCCAAGCAGGGTTTGTGATCAGGCCCCCCGGGGCGGTCAGAAATCGTGGAGAGAAGAGAGAGAGAGTGTGGAAAAAAAAAGAATAATGACCTGGCCCTTCGCCCTCTGCCCCCCCCAGCTGCTCCTCACAGATCGGTTAATCGGTTAATCACTTAACCTGCTTTTGTCGCTCGGCTCTGGCTCGGGACTTCAAAACCAGTGATGGGAATGAGAACAAATTTCATCTTTCCAAATTGACGGGTGGGCTAGGAATAATAAAATATTTTTCAAAAACTCTCTAAAAGATGCCCACACCCAACATTTCCTCGGGCAATTACTTCTGATTCTTTTTTTTTCCCCTCTGAGTAGAAGAGGGAGGAGAGGCTCTGAAAGGTGCTTTTGGGGGAATCTCGCGGGACTGGGGGAACCCCTCCTCTGGCCCCATCCTGGGGGTGTCAAAAGAGGCAGCGGCAGCAACAAAGGGTTTGACACATTGGAACGTGTGTGAGCGGGAGGGGACGGGCTGGGGGCTGTGGGGGGAGACAGGAGAGGCCCGGGCGGAGGGCGGAGGGCGGGAGAGGGAGAAGTGGTGGGAGAGGAGCCGCTGCTCCAGCCTGGGCGGGCAGCAGGCAGGGCGAACACCCCACAGCGCGTGGCAAACGCAGCCCGGGTGGCCTTCTGTCCTCGGTGGCCTGGGATCGGCTGCAGGTCGGTGTGCCACCCTCCGGAGGGCAGTCCCTCCCACACTGTGAAGGGACAGTGGGCAGGAGGAGAAGGCCAGCTGGGTTGCTCCTCACAGAAGACTGACCTCAAGGTCCTGGGTGCTGGCCTCTTTCCCCCACCCTGCGGGAAGGGGGTCGGGTCCTGGGCCGAGGGTCTTCCTCCCGCCCCACGGAAACCCTGTTCTGTTGGGTTCTGAAGGTTGGAACTGCAGCCACGATTTGGGCCACCTCACAGATTTGGGACTTTAGGGCTAACCAGTTCTCTTGTAAGGACTTGTGCCTCTAGGGGGACACCTGCCTGTTCCCGAACCTGGGCCTCTGGCGACTCTGGAGCGTGTGTGTATGTGGGGGGTCTTGGAGGGCTGGGTCCTGAGCCTCCTATCCCTCCCTCGGCCACTGCAGCCGCCTGTCTGCCCCCACTACACCCGTGTGTCTGTCATGCAGAGCTCAGTCACTGCCTGTACCCCTCATTATGTCACACTGTCCTGAGTTCCCAGCCTCACCGAACCCCTTCTCAGTAATGGACGTTGTTGGCATGTGGGCGGCACCTACTCTAAGCTACAGGGTGAAACCAAGGGAAGGCAAAGGCACAAGGTGGGACCTCAGTCTCTCCATCTAAGTTACATTCGTCCAACTGGCACGTCCCTCACAAAGAACCTGTAACCTTATTCAGTTCCCTGTCCCCAACCGCCCATCACAGAAGTGAGTGGGAGGTGGTGGGGTGTGGGGGGAGGGCTCGGCAATGACCCTGGGTGTGGGCTTGGAGAGCCTTTTCCTCCCAGGAGGCCCCGTCCCCTTCCTGTGTTGGGATGGCAGCAAGATGTGTGTCCTGGTTGCCAGAGATGGCACCAGAATAGGCAGGCCCTCAGGGCAAAACTGTATGCCCTCTGTCCCCCACTCCCACCCCAGCTGTGACTGCCAGCCTCTCAGAGAGCCCAGCCGCCGCTCAGCCCCAAGTGCATCTAATCAGCCCTCCATGCCCCCCAAAGGGGAACAGGCCCCCTCGGAAATGGTTCTCCCCGCATCCCAGCTGGAAGCCACGCTGTCTGTCCCGCCGGAGCAGCTGAACATATACATAGATGTCGCCCTTCCTTCCCGGTCAGCACCCTGTCGCGTCGTAGTCGGATTTGTCTGTTTATGCTTGGATTCACCAGAGTGACTATGATAGTGAAAAGAAAAGAAAAAAAAAAAAAAAAAAAAGGACGCATGAATCTTGAAATGCTTATAAAGAGGTTTCTAACCCACCCTCTGGGGGTCCTCGATGTCTCCCACTCCGCCTGCTGGGACTCAGCTTCAGGAGGCCAGTGTGGCTCTACCCCGTTGGGGCCTCCCAGGTTTTGAAAGGCTTTCTTCAGCATCTGGGACCCACCGGAGACCCGATTTTGACATCTGAGAACCCTCAGCTGAGAAGGCCTGAAGCACAGGACTAGGACAGAAGCTGTGGTGCCGCCCCACCCCGCCCCAAAGGGCTTCCCTTTGTCAGGGCAGAGCCATGTGTCTTATGGCTGGTCTGGTTTGCAGCATGATGTCCTCCTCTGGCCACAACCCGGAGAAGCTCCACAGCAGCCCTGAAAGAGGGTCTTCTTACAACTTCCTGCGTCACCAGAAAAATGGAACCCGTGCCACCTGGGGAAAGGTCTGCAGCTCATCCTTCTGCCTGGGGTCCTTCTCCGGGTTCTCAGGAAGGGCAACCCCAGGCCTCCCTACCAAAGGGCCCTACAGTCACAGCAGGGCTTGGCATGAATGGCCTTCCCTGAATGGGGTCCCAGCTGCCTGAAAAAGGGTGACAAGTCAGGAGACACCATTCCCAAAGCCTTGGCCAGAGTCCCTGCTGACCTTGCACAAGTCTCATCTGCTGCCACCGAGAAAGGGAAGCCGCCTTTGTAGAAAATAGCTGTTTAAAGAAACTCAGCAACCTCAGGCCCAGTTCTGCTTTGAGCAGTTTAAGGCACCCCTGATGGTGGGGGAGTGGGGTGGGGGGAGTCCAGGGCCTCCCCTCTAGGGCTGGAGGCTTCATTTGCAGCCAGAGCTTTCCTTGCAAGGAATCATCTCAGCCCAGAACTTTCCATTGTGAGGCTCTCCACTGTCCTTCGAGTCCCAGCAAAAAAAGGAAATGTGTTTTAAAAATTTGGTGGCTCTTGAGATTGTGGCCCCTCGTTACTGCCACTGGTTTATGGCTGCCTTTCTTTTTGGATTTCTGCCTGCCTTGTCCTGCAGGTCCTGTGCCCTGTTCAATACCTTATTCTGAAAAGCTTAACTGGAGGTCCCTGGAATCTCCCTTGTAGGGTTAGGTTACTGGGGTCAGCCTCCAGATCATGGTTTAGGGTGATCAGGTCAGTGCTGGCAGGGAGATTGCAAAGGGACGCTGGCTTGTGACCTTAACTGAGGACAATCCCCCAAGGGCTGGGCACTCACCTCCCTCTGCCACATTTTCCCACCTCCAGAGTCAATGTCCTTTGGGATAAGTAGAATATGACATGCTACATGCCTGGTTCCTTCAAGCTCTCCACTCTATCAGTAGTTCCATTTAAAGTGACTTCAGTGGTGAGACTGGATCCTGTTTTCAATTGCTCGTTGTGCTGTAGGGGGGAGGGGGGAGGAACCTGTATGATAGTTACCATGGGCAAAGGAAGTCTTGGAGCAGAGCAGGTGAACTGCCTTGTAACCCTTTTCTTCATGATTTTCACAGTTGCTAGAGGTCCTTGGGGCGTCACCTTTCCATTGACGGGACTCTCTAGCGCAGCAGGCTGCCAGCTCCTTCCCATCTTCTTTCAGGGCAGGTGCAGGAGGTACGGATTGGGGAGGAATCCGGATATGGTTTCCCTGGCTTCTTGCCAGGTCCCAAGCCCACAATCATGCCTCCTTGCATCCTTTCTTCTAAGCATGGGCACCTGTGTCATTTTTACCACTGGCTCTAGACATGCAGCCTGTATCTAACAGCTGCCAAGATCTCTTCTTTCACCCTCTTTTATCTTTGTCCCCCGCAAGTAAAGCCGAGGTGGGTATGAGGGCAGAGATTGGAGATCATCAAGTTACAATTACAGATCTGTGGCTTCATGAGACTAGTTGCTCTTCAGTTTTGAAAAGGGTTACCCTGGGTGCTGACTCAGTCTCACCTCCTAATGGACTTTTAAGCCCATGAATTTGCAGTGCTGGGCAGGACAATTCTGGCACTTGCAAGTCCCATGATTTCTTCAATAATTTTGAGGGTAGGGGGAGGGACATGAAACCATCTTAGCTTAGCTTCCTGTCTGTGAATGTCCATATGGTGTATTGTGTGTTTTAACAAATGATTTACACTGACTGTTGCTGTAAAAGTGAATTTCGAAATAAAGTTATTACTGATTAAATAAGGGCTCTGTGCATGGATTCAAAGGACAAGAAAATGACATAGGATGTATAATTTTAAGTCCTTCCTAGCCTTGGAGAACTGAACTCAGTACAGGGAATGACAATACTGCTGCAAAGGTGAAAGAAGAGTTCTCAGACTTTTCATTTTCAGCTGGTTGTCTCATTCTGGTGGTGGTGCACCATTCCGGCCCAACTCAGAGGACAGTCCCCTGTGGTTGAGCTCACAAGGCTGCCCTCAGTTTGTAAGCTGTGGACCAGTGTATTCAAACCTGAGAAGGCAGTCGTGGGTGTAATAAATCTTTTCGTCCCTGGTATATTAGCCTAGATGTCTGGGGCTAAAGCAGAACTAGGCCTCTAGGCTGAAAAAATGACTTAGATTTCTTCTAGGCTGAGAGAGAGCTGCCTTTCTTTCCTTTGGAGGCTTATTAGATTGGGAAATGCGTCTTCTGAAATTGAGATAGGGATACCAGCTAGCCCCTAGCAATGCCACAGAAAAATAACAAAACAGTAACCCAGCACATTAATTAATAATTGTTCTTTAGTCATCAGGTCAAGGTTATAACACGGAATGCTTAGATTTTCAGTTTCAAGATATTTTTCTTAGTTTTTCCTGATGTGCTTTAGCCACTGCAGACCGAAGCTCAAGTAGAGATCTTAACTGCAACTAGAGGAGCATTAACAGGACCATCAGAGAAATGCTACCTCAAAATGCCTGGCTTTCCTAGTCAGGACAGGCAGCCTCATTGGCGGTTTCAACTTGACCGCCATTCAAAGGAAGAGGACTAAAGAAAAATCCAGGCCCGCCCACTTATTCATCTGGTACAAAAGAAAGCCCTTAGATTCCTCAGAAAAAAGAAACTATAATCTCAGGTAGCAGGTGAGAAGTGGCTCAGGCTCCATGAAAGGTATATATTCCTAATGGCCCCCAACCCCAGAAAAGGTCCATGGAGGAAAGCGAAACTTCCATTTTAAAGCAATTTAGGACATATGTCATACTGTTGTTGGTCTCACTAGAGAACGGAATATCCAGGGAACAGGTCAATTACAACCAAGCAAAATTAAAAGTAGACACATCTTACACAGACCTCTCTCTTCCAAGTGGCCCTAGCCCCCCCCCGCCACCTGTGCAAGGAATCATGCCCTCCCTCTGGCAACCATCATATGACCCTGCCAGGTGCCCAAAAGAGTTCAGAGAAAATCAGAGGACACCAGAGAACTGCTCTGGCAGGGCCAGCTCCTAAGTTGCCATGACTACCATGTCCAGTTGTCAAGAAAGGCCCCGCACACAACATTCTGTAACTTTTTTTTTATTATTTTTTTCAGTTTTTCCTTCCTTTTTTTTTTAAGCACTAAGTCTGTGCTTTGCGAACAGAATCAAGACATTAACAAAGATCAGCTTCTCGGAAGAAAAGCATTTCTATAGAACAAAGACAGCTACATGTTGCGCTGCCAATACACAGCTCGAAGCAGGAAAAGAAAATATTTACAAAATACAAGTTTTTTTTTTCCTTTTTTCTTTTTTTACAATGCTAAAAGGGTTATTCAGAATTTTCAACCTTATAAATAGAAGAAGCACTTTATGCATAGGGATATGGTGCATTATTGTTTTTTTAAAGAAATGACAAACCCTTTAACTTGCAAACAGAATCAAAAAAAAAATCACTAATGTTGAAAATTGTGAAAAAACCCCAACCATTAAGCAGTTTGTCTACTATTTTTATACGATTACAAAATGGCAAAAAAAAAAAAAAAAAAAGTCTTTATTGCCCCCTTTTTGGTAATGTGATCATACATGAGACAGGCACAAGGTTGACCAAGGGGGGAAGGGGTGTGATCACGGGGGAGTGATGGGAACCACAGTTAGGACCAGACAATGTTCCACAGGCAAGGAGAGCTTGAAAGAGGAAGGGCCTGACACTGACAGGGAACAGGATGGGCAGAAAACATGACCAAATAAGTCAGTCAGTGAAAACAGAATTGCAGAGATGGCTGCCCACTCCCACCGCCCTCAGTGTGCAAAGGAGGGGGAACAGAGACTAAGCAGTTCTCACCCCACCTTCATGGACCAGGATAGGTGGGAAGGACTGGTGTGTGTGTGTGTGTGGGGGGGGGTGGTTGAGGTGTCTATGGGATGGGAGACAGACGAGAGGGCACAAGGGGCAGGATGGGGACCTGAGCAGCCGCAGCCAGGTTACTGCAGTTAAGGGTCAAAACAGAGATGACCAAATGCAGGGGAAACCCTAAATAGGTCTCCAAGACCTGGGTGACAAGGGGAAGCCATTCTGTCAGCTGAGAGCTCAGAACAGCTGGCAGTTATGGCCAACAGGTTGCAGTGGGGGTGCTTCAGCACAGATGACCAAGGGAGACCCACCTTGGAGGGTCAGAGCTGAGCCAAGCTACAGATGGGAGAAGAGGGGATGGGAAGGAAGGGGGTAAGAGCCCAGAGAGTGCTGCTTTCTCCACCATAACCTCAGGTGGCAACACTAAGCGGGAGCCTTCTATTCCCTCTGCCTGCAAGGCCATCCCGCCCTGCCCATGGGTGCGAGGGAGCCGGAGAGCATCAACATCGCTAAGTCCAGTGATTCAACAGTGCAGAGGATGTGCCAGGACAGGCCAGCAGGGTCTTATCCTGAATTTCTGTTTGCCAACTGAAGGAAGTGCTCAGGTGTGTGACAACAAAACATGGAAACCAAAACCAAAACAAAAATCAAAACAAGAAAAAGAAAATACCAAAGTAGAATCTAAATTCCTTAAATTCACTAAAAACTGTGAAAATTTCCGGCATATGATGTTTGAATATCAAACGCAGAGATTTCTGAAGCTTTAATGCCAAGTTATTGAGTCTGTTTAGATTCTTGTATCCCGCTCATCTGTGAGTTGGACGCTGAGCTGTGACTGCTGCTGCCAGATGCCGACTCTTAAGGGCGACAACGGGAGGTGAAGTGGGTGCCACTTCTGTCTCCCGGCCAGTCTTGCTGCCTGAGGTGCGCCGAGTGCAGCGGGCTGCCCGCTCCTGTGCATCCAGTTGGTCCTCACACTCTGCTTGGGGACTGTAGGCCAGGGGGAAGGTTCGCCGCTCCCAAGGCTGGACGGACTGTGGGCAGACAAGGTGCCTTGGTGAGGACCCTGTCTCAGCCTGTCTCCTGCCCCAAGGCCCTGTCCCAAATGTTGTGGACTGGAGCCCATGGCCAGTCTCTCTAGAGTTCCTGGGATAGTTTAGAAAGACACTTCAGAGTGGGCACCCTTTTTGATAATGGCCAGTTCCATGGTACCTTCAGAAGGTCAATTTTAAGTGTAGCCCCTTGTCCCCACCAAAAAGTGGAGGGGGGGGTGAGTAATAAGACAAAGGTCCATCTTCAGCAGGAACTATCCCTTTACAATCCCATCCCCCACCCCACAGACCCTATTAAAAAGGCAGCATCCCTCACCTGTTCATCCAGCCCTAGCTCTGGTGTGGAACAACGGGTGTCCTCACTGGCTAGGTGTCGTAGACTGTCCCGAGCCACAGGGGTGAGGGGAGCTGAGTGCAGTTCCGGGCTAATGGGGCTCCTAGGGGACTGACCGTGGGAGAACTCCGACAAAGAGTGGCTACTACTGACATCAGGAGAGGCAGGCTGGGGAGTGGAGGGGTTGGCACTGCCCAGCTGGGGGGTTGTCCGGCCGTCTGATGACCTGTAAGACCTGTACACCAAGGAGTGAAGATCGGAATGTCTGAGTAATAGGAAATATCAAGTTATGTTTATTTCTGGGGGTGGGGAGGAGGCATCCCAACCAGAGGAGCCAAAGTAGACTGACACCAACAGTTCTTTCCTAGAAACCACAAATTCCCTCATTTCCTCCCCATTGCCATGTATAGAGGTAGCTAAATATGACATCTAAGAACTATGTATGCCTATCACTACAGAGAAAGCCAGGACTGAACAATGCTAGGGGCTAATCCCTGCTCAGTGCCCAGTGAATTGACAGGGGAAGCAAATTAGTCAAGACCTTGAAAATTGTGGTCAAAGAAAAAAGCAAAAATGAGAGCCTAAATCTTTATACTTGAGAACCCTGAGGGCTTCTGCTACTGCTAAGTAACAGGAGACAGGGTGGGACAGTTCTTTCAAGCTTAGACACAAACCCACAGTCCACTGTCCGAAAGGAAAGGTAACTTGTGCTTGAAGCTTCCAAAGCCCCTCTGGTTAAATCATTACAACCCCTAAGCAGCCTCCAAATATCACGGGGAGTGCTTTCGGGGCCTAGGAGATCACTAGAGTTTTCGAGAACTGAACAGTACCCACTCAGAAAGAATCTAGCATTTGATCACGTATACCCTCATTAATTCCAATGTATATCAAGGAACTTCTGAATCCTTGGCCACTGCCAGTGGATGAATATAAAGAGCAAACAAGAAGCAGTGGCAACTGTCCACAGATATGGATAGGGCCATACCCCCTGTCCCATCACCTGCTGCCCCGCCGTTGGGGTGGCACACTTGTGGTCCAAAGCCACCGAGCCCTCTCCATCTCCTCACATTTGGCATGCAGGGTGGCGAAGGCTGCATCAGATAGGTCCTCGATCTGCAACAGAACAGTTTCACTGATCCCCTTTCCTCCCAGAAGCTGAGTGTAAGTATGTGCAGACTAACTCTAGAGCCAGCTCCGCCCCATACTAAGGTCTTCCTGGTTCAAACAGGAATACAATAAGCTTGCATCTGACATCTTCAGGTGTCATCTGGATATATATACCCACTTGTGTATAGTGCTCTAAGAGAAAATGACCATGCTATTTACCTCTTCGTCGTCCTCGTCAGGATTTCCCTTCAGAGAATGAAGATCGACCTCCCGCCAGCTGCAAAACCAAGTGACAATCATGAGATGGCAGGTAGCCGGGGGCAGGATAAATGTATCCACGAAATAACAAGAACCGTGTGCACCTGTGACACTGCCTTCTGCTGCGCAGGCTCTCCCCTCTCAAAACTTGGACTCCTTAGCCCTGGAAGCCTCTAAAAGAGGCCCCACATTTGAAAACCCTCAAGAGCCAGAAATAAGGGAAGCAGCCTGGGAGAATGTGACCAACTCATGCAAAGGAACTTGTTTAAAGGGGACCACCACTACTCAGCAGCAGCTGACTGCCAACATGTGAGAATGCATATAAAGGGTTGCTCTTATTTGTCAACAAAAGGTAGAAATAAAGTATCATATGTGAAATCCTGCTTTCAAGCTGACAGCAAATTCAGTATTTTAAAACAATTGTATGTGCCAAACAAAACATGTCTATAGCCAGTTTGTGGCCTGTGGTCTGGTTGGTGCTCATATAATGGAATAAAAGAAACTATACACACAAAGAATTTCACTCCTATCAGGTAAGACTTTCACTCTCTCAAAGATCCAAAGCTCAGTGACAAAAGAAAAAAGGGTGGTAACAGGAAGAATTGGGATTAGAGCTGATTATTTAGGGCCTCTACCTGGGAGTAAGGATTTCCTTGTATTGCAGCTTCTCTACACGGGTTGTTGCAGCAACAGACATCGGGATGACAATGTTGTTAATATCAAATGAGCTCTCCCCCCTTCTCCTCCTTATTGGTTGCTGTAAAACAAAGGTAAGTTTAAAAGGAGAAATAGTTCTACGAGCATCAAAGCATACACCTGAGACTTAAAGCAGGATCACCAATAACCAGGCATCTGGGTCTTTGGATGGGACTGGGCAGCAACTGCTTGCACCTAGGAGATCGTCTCCCACCACAAAGTCCCCAGAAGAAAGACTAGGTGGTCCTAAGGAGTATCTTCCATGCACAAGCATGACTGGCCACCCTCCCCCTTCATGGGCTCACACACGAGACTGACTTCTGTTAAATTTTCAGGGGTGGATACTCTAGTACCTTGAGTCAACTGTTGTGGTTCTTACTCCTAAATACATACTTTTACTATCCTCCTTTGTTCCCCCTTTTCATCCCTGTCTATGACTTATAGTGGTTCCTAAAAGAAATGCTTAAGCCTAGTGGTGACTCTTTGGGTTGTAAAGATAATTTCCCTTATCCTGAAAGATGCCTACAAAATAGGTCCAGCTCAGGAGATTATCTAACCTTGGTTGTCATGAAAGCGCCTCCTTTTCATAGATCTGAACTCTTCAGCTATATCTGTACCCACCATTTGCTCAGCCCCCGATTTCCCCTCTTCCTGGTTACTACTCTTGGGGAGAGAGTTGAGAGCTTCCTAGCTGTAATCAACAGAGATGACTGGAGAAGAGGACCAAGTTCTGTAGCTCATACTCCTGGAGAAAGGAGATTCACTTTAACAGGAAGTTGAAAAGATCAAATTCTTGGAATACAAATGAGGATCCAATATCAGAGGAGAAGGTGGGTATCGACAGTAGCTAGGAGACCAAAGAAGGAAGAATACAGCACGGAGCCAAAGGGCTTGGTTTCTTAGATGGAGACAAAAGTCCACTAGCTGCTTGTGCCAAGAAAGCAACACCCTGCACTGACAGAGACTGGCAGCTGAGTTGTGAGAGGTCAGAGGGAAACAGTGGGATGACAAACATGCTGCCATGGCGACAATACAGCTGGAAACACTTAAAAGGCTGCTTTCAAACCCAAACCACCAAATGTGGTAGGCACAGAGGCAAGGAGTTAATGAGGAAGAGGAGGAAGAGGCGGTTCCCTAAAACTAACCACTCTACACTGTTCTCAGAGGGTGATATATGATTGAGTCATCTCATCATTTCAGGTCATTCTCAAGAGAATACGGAAAAGCAGTGAGAACTTCCTGCGCCAGAATTTTACTTGCTGTCACCTACAACTTCAGGTTATCACAATGTGTTTTCCACTTCAATTTCCTTCTCTATCAAATGAGAATACAGACTGTCATTGACCTCATAAATTTATGGTACCTGGTTAACCAAAATGGTTGAAGAGACTTATGCAAATCTTGCCTGGCTGAGTTCTGCAGCCGAGGATAGGTGACCTCATATCCAAGGCCTCTCTACCCCATCTCTGCTGAAATTATGCGTCCTACTACGAGAAGTGTACCTATAAGAAGTGTACCTTAAACCGCAAGAGATAGCTTTTCCTACACCTTAATCAAGAATGAATGTGAAATTGCTGGCAGAAACAGGTACAGATTTTCCCTAAATTTTCTTGGGCCTGCTGTCAGTACCTCTAAGGGAAAGAGGCAGGAGTGGGTCGTGGAATTGTTCAATAAGCTTGAGCACCCACCCTTCACCCAGATCCCCCCCATTCATCAGGTATTCATCTGGTCCTATCGTAAGTACTCTCCTGTTTACCTGATTGCACATCAAAAGCAAGATGAGTAGGAAATGTTAAAAAAAAAAAACAAAAACAACAACCCAACTCGGATTCCTCCCACCCCTCAATCTATTGAATCAGAACTTTAGAGGACTTTTTAAAAAGGCACTGAGGTGATTCTGATGCATCCACTGTCTTCTGTGAAGCACTACCATACCCATTTCCCCTCCCGGCCACCATTTCTCTTGTTTCTCTAGCTTCTCTACCTTATATTATCTTAACTTTCACTCTTTTTACTATGAAATTAATCCAGATTCTTTGAAGAAAAAAAAAACAACAACGAAAACTGGCATCAAGATCTTTAAGGGTCAGCACAGTGCTATACGCAAAATCTGTACTCAGTAAATAATAAGTAAAAATTTCAAATGGTCCATGCCTATGTTAACATTCTCCAGATGCAGGAGGTTGGCAAGTGAGAAAATGAAGTCTCACCAAGACTTGGATCTCAGTTCAGATTTTCTATCAGAATTAGACTCTGAAATCCTTTGGTTACCTGAGATAGTTTGTTGATGGATGACTGACTTTGTGATAGATACTGAACACCTATTTAGACAAAATTTGTAGGTGTGTGATTTGAAGAACAGGAGAAATAAAAAGGTCATTTGCAAAAGATTGCATGATTTTCAAGAGCAAAGACAGAACAATGTGAATTCCTACCGGATCACCAGAGCCTAGTGAGTTTATTTTGTGGGTTTAGAATTTTTTATCGCTATGGCTTACACTGTGTAGGGAATGGTAGAAGGGCCAGTTCGCAGTCAGACTGCCTGGGTTTGAATCACTATTATAACTCTCACAAGTGGCCTTGCCTCATGCAATTTCCTTAGTCCTGGAAAGCCTTAGTTTCCCTGCCTACGAAAAAGGAACCCTTACTACCACCTAACACCTCAAAAGACATTTTACGACTAAATGAGATAACACGTGAAAGCATTTAACACTGACACCATCGTAGCATTTTATTATTACTATCACCATTATTTTAATTACTACATAAAGGACACTTTAATGGTTACGAAGCAGCTACAGGTATGTGTTCAAGGCAACACACCTTGAGGAAAGAAAATATTAGAACAAAATTAACAGAAACGCGTTGTCTGGAATGGTTGTGCAAACAGTATTCTGGATAGAATATGGTCCTTATAAGGTCATTACAAGTGTACTCCATGTAAGTACCGCCAGGGTGGCCTGCTGGATCTGTAATTCTGCACTGTGCAGCTAAAATGCATGGGCCCTGCCTTCTCCCCTCCTTTCCAGGCTCTCTAGCACACAGTGTTTATTCCCAGTACTCTAGCTCTCCACTCACCAGCAGAGTAATAATAAGGAAATCAAATATCTCCAATACCCACAAGTAGGTGCATCTTGCCCCCATCCCATCCCTCAGCTTACTTCTTATACCAACACAGTTAGAGCCACAATATTGTTGAGTCCTGTATAAAACTCAGTCCCACAGATCTTAAATAATCATAGACCACCATAATAGTTTGTCTCTGCATCAAGCTTCCTAAGGATGGCTCAGCAAAGACCCATCTCTACTATGAAAAACAACTCAAGGAAAGCAACACAAAGTCAGATACCACCACTCTTCCTTAAAAATGACATCACGATGAGCTGAGTTCCCATAACTGCCTGGGGCTCATAGTCCACTCTACACTATCTCCCAAAAGACACCTTAATGAGTTGGAAGTGCAGATGGGTTGTCTGGCCAACTCCATGCAGGTACTTACAGATGTGCTGGCTGTAACCTGTGGGCTAGAGCTGGTGGGTACAGAAGTGTCTGATGAGGTGGAAAGCTGTCGCACCAAGGGACTGTGCGGTGGATGGTGGGCGGCTGCCAAGTAGCTCGAACTGCTTAAGTCTGTGTGATGCTTCAACACTGCAGAAGTCAACAGAAAGAAGAAATATATGGCTACCTCAACCAGCTCTACTTTGACAACAAGCTAGGAATGCTGGCAATACACAGTCAAAGCAAAAGTGCTTTAAGCCCCAAGGATAAAAAGGTGAAGCAAACTGGCTGATGGGAGGTAGGGAGCTAGGCAGAGAGGTTGCTGTAGCAGTTAAGAAGTAGCCTGTATTTAGTAGCATTAGGGTCCCTCTACTCTGCCTTCCTAAAGTGAAGGACAAAGCTAGTGGCAATTAAGAGAAGCCCAGGCTGCCCCAGAAAGTCCTGAGCAGATGCAAATGCAGGTAAAGGTGCCGGGCCTGGCCCTACCTTCACTTCTCTCAGATGAATGGTCTCGCAATCTCATTTTGCTGTGGTTTGGGTCATGCACAGGTGGCGGTGGGTTGAGCAAGCGCTCTGCTTTTGGCGCTGTCACTCGCTCCACCATAGGCACAGCCCCCACATCGTCTAAGTGCTGCCTGTGTATCCTGTCAGGCCGGGTTTGGTGATGGGACAGCTCTGAAGAGGGGAACAGAAAAAGAGCTGTGAAATATTTCCTCTCAATCTTTCCTTGAGTTCTCTCTAGGCCAATCATAGACAACCAGGGCAGCAGCACAGTCTTCTCTCTGGGACTAAAGTTTCTAGCAAATATCACAATGGCCAGGGAGCTCACAGTGTCCTCAAACCAGAGAAATGTGACACCAGGCTACAGAAAACAGCCTGCCCACTGATGGACCCAATGCCATTCCAATGCTGGCTGTAAAATGAGCATTTTGGGTCTTACCCCAAGATACATGGTGTCTGGAATAGCTTTTCCAAGTCCATCTGATAGAATCCAAGACAAGCAGAAGTACACTGTGAAGTAAATCTGTATCAGTCAATTCCCAACCCCGACATCCTACCATAGCAAACTGGTAACCTGAGAATGTAAAAGGATCAGAAAAATAATCGGAGACCTCCTTGGTACTCTGAAACTTACTGGCTGTCGTTAGGAAGGAGTTGACCAACTTGTGCCGGTCTTTGCGAGTTGGATCTGGCAGACTGCCTGGCATGGGTGCTCTGTGCTTAAGTGAAAACTTTTTGGGAGGTTTGATTTTGTCAAAAGGTTTATTCTGCCACTGAGATTTCAGCATGCTCTGGAAGTGCAGGCTTGTGGGAACATCTGCAAGAAACACAAAACACTGCAGGTTAGTCCAAACACCTGGCCTCTGGGATCCTCTCATGAAACAAGGCGAGTTTACCAAATACCTTTGGCTATCCATTGGGCAAGGCCTACGTCACAGCCTTTTCTTATCTGCCCAGTAGCATGATGACCTGGAAGCGCAGGAGCCGTCAAATGGAATATTTGCTTGTCCAAACTTTACTAAAGGTCATTCTTCTATTTACAAGCAAGTCACTTCTGCCTCTTATTTTTTAAGTTCAAAAAACAAAACAAAACACATCTAAAATACCTTTTGTTATTGACCGATGGAGTTTTCTTTGTTCATGTGTTCTGCTGAATTTGTTAACTTTATTGGTTTGAAGACTGACACCCTGTTTCAATTCTTCCACAGACCATAAAACATTTAAGCCCACTTCTATCAATATAGATATATTCACTCTGTAAATACTTACTGTCTACTATGTGCCAGGCACTACAATGAAAAGTACATCCCCACCAAATGAGAACTATACCATTCTTCTCCCTTTCCTCCACAGCCTCACACTACTTTCCACCTTGAGATTACCTAGGATTTTAGCTATTCAAGTTGCAATATCATAATCTTTTAGACTTGATTATAACTTTTACTCTTGTTTGCTACCATTTCATGTATTTTTCCTCTTTCTTACTTTTACTTTTAATTTTTCTAAGAATGTCTATCCTTGGATAATTTTTTGAAGTCTTTCTAAATTAAAATCATTTTTCTTTCAGACTTTTAAAGCTTTACTCCACTTATTCTAACATCCAGCATTAGAGATAAGACAGAATCTAATTCTAATTTACTTATAGGCAATCTGTTTTCTTCTTTAAAGCTTCTGCAAAACCAAGCAAGCAAGCATGCAAACAGCTTGTTGTATCATCATACTGGCTCTAACAGGTCAATTTAGGGAGAACTACCATGTGTTCTGCCACCAATATTGAGTCTCTCAATTAATGAATGTGGTATATCTCTACATAGTTTTAGGTTTTCTTTAAATTTTCTCAATAGTGTTTGTAAGTTTTCATTCTACAGGTCATATTCACAGTTTAAGCTTACTCTTAAGTATTTCATGTTGTTTGATAGTACCTTTTAAAATGTCAACTTATAATTGTTCATTGCTAGTATACAGAAATATAATAATTTTTTATATATTGACCTTATATCATGTGATCTTGCTAAATTCATTATTAATTGTTTTTTGTTTTGGACTCAAGATTTTCTACATACACAAGTATGTCATCTACAAGTAGAGACTGTTCTACTTCTTTTCAATCTGTATGCCTTTCATTTCTATTTCTTGCCCTATTATTCTATCTAGAACCACTAGTGGTGATCAGAAAAATTATATTTTCCTTTTTATATCCTCAATCTTCTGAAATCTCACCACTATAGATACAGGTGTAAGTCTTTTTTCAGGGCCCTAAAGTTTTCCAAGGTACTTTTTAAACTGAAGACCAGCACATTTTTCTTTAGATCCCAGTTCCTACTGGGAATCAGTAACCACTAGGGACATACTCCAAAGTTCCAGCTCCAGAAACCATACCTGTAACTGCAGGACAGAATGAAACACCGCTGTCTGATGGAAAAGGCACAGGTGGGGCAGGAGTACAGGAAGAAAAAATCCAACCTAGTTATCCCAAAACGAGTCCAAATTCATCACCCAGACAAATGCCTAGGTCCCATCCATATCCTTTGTCACTGTGGGCAAAAAACTTTCCTAAAATAGCAGCTACCCACTCCTATATGTGCTTTGGGCTACTTTTTTTTTTTTTCAGTTTTATTTCTCCACAGGTCTTTCTATTTTCCATCTTTCAAAAATTACTAAACCATAGTCATGGATGGCATTCCTCCTTTTTCTCAGAACTATTACAGATTTCTTCTACTTAATATATTTTCTAAACATGTAAGGAGTTTTGGCTCCTATAGAGAATAAAAATGTACTCAATCTAAGCTAAGAGTGAAGGAAAGAGAAGAGGGAAATATAGGATCATTTACAGAACTCATTATTATGCATCTGGCATCACTTAATCTTCTTAACAATGCCACTGATATAAACATCCTATGCTCCCTTTAAAGACAGAGAAAACAGGTTCAGAGAGGTGAATTAACTGTCCAGCATTGCATAGCGTAATTAACAACTAACAATCAAACTCAGGTCAATGCTCTTAGCCACTATATATCACAAGATTATTCTTTGGCCCAGAAAATGGAGAGGATTAATTCTTAGGTGGACTATGTTTCTCAAATTATTCCCAAAGAACGAGAGAGTACAGAATATTTTTCAAGGGAGTTCTATAGTTTACAAAAGTTTAATCATTCTGAAAAATTTCTTCATAATCATTCTTTTCTATACTTAAAAACAAATCCACCTATCCCAATTAAAAAAAATAAATGTCAGCATTTGGCAACCTTGAAATTGGGGAGAGCCCAGCCCAGCCCAGCCCAGCCAAGCCAAGCACATCAAATCTCATTGGGCTCCTAGCACTTCAATAAAATGGTTTAATCCTACCTCCTACCAAAGTCAAATGTAAAAAAAAGGGGGGGGGGTCCCTATTTACCAACAATTGAGAAGTGTGTTTAGAGGTATTAATGGTAAAAATTCTTTGCTCTAATTCTGATTGGGGAAAAGAATGTGCAGGAAATAACGCTGTACGTAGGCATTTTGAAAGCTGGGCTGAGCTGGACTATATAAATAAAGAAGGCTTAAGAAAGAAGAGAATACTTCCTCTATATCCCAGGATACCCCTTTGTCACCAGAAGAGTTACTCCCACTTGGTGAAGGCTATGTAATAGCACTACATAAGCGCAGTAATTTCATTTTTTTCCTTTTATTTTCCCCAGTCATTGCTCTCCCAAACCTGAAAATTAAGCCAGGGAGAAAAGGAGATAGTGGAAATAGCAATGGACTGGAAGTAAACATGCCTGGATTCAGGTCCCAGTTCCATCATGGAGAAGAAAAGAACAAGTCACTTAGCTGGGCTTTAGGTTCTTCATCTGTAAGATGAGTCAGCAGGACTAGATCATGGCTGGGAACATCTAGCACATATGCTCTAGCTCTCCTCTCCTGTCTGCTGCAGACATAGGCTGAGTAATCACAATACTCTTTTCAGCTGGACCCCAAGACCTCAGACTCTTCTCAAAAAATTATTTAACTAAATTCAGACAGCCACTATCAATTAATGAGAGCAAGGATAACAGAAGACATTCCTGGAATTGAGATATTAAGCAGAAGCAAGAGAAACTTTGTCTATATAAACCCACTGAATAAGCAGTTAGGAACAATATAAACTATTTAAGGGACTTAGGCTGCTACACTTGTTAGAAGTTTGCTGTGTTTTAACTGCTTTCATCTAAGAGTTAATAGGAACTCAGTTAACCTCCCCGGTCAGTGAACAAAAATTATCTTGAGAACTGCTTATGTGAGTTCATGCTCTGAGTACTAACACCTAGGATCCACAAAGAGCTAAAACCACAACAGATTATATAAAGAGAACCTGAAAGTAAAAAAGAAAGGGATATGAAATGGAAGAGAATACCAGCAGATAGTGGATTTCGGAAATTCCTTATCTTCACAGGCAATGGCATTATAGTGCTATTATTAGAGAAGAGGGTACAGATACTCCATCAGGTCAGTGACAGGAAAATAAAAGTTATTACTAACATTATCTTATTATTTCTGCAAATAAAATGAGAAGGCTTTGAGTTCAGGTCCATGAGGGTTTGACATTCCATGATTCACTCGGTTTTGCTCATTATACTTTCCACCATTTTCTCAAACACACTTTCTTGGGGTGTTTTGTAATGTTCAACTCCTCCTGCTGGTAAGTAGTGGCAGTCTCCTATTACAGCTAGTTGTCTTGGCAAACTCTCTCAAAACACAGATCTTCATGGCCAGCAGGTGGTGCTCTTATTAAACCCAAACCTAAATTAACATTCTTTTCACCAAGGTTATACACCCTCTGTATCTTCAAGCTAAGGATTAACCTAGATTGATTGAGTGAGGTAATAAGGAAACGAGACCCTCCTTCTGGAGTACTAAAGGGTTATCACACCCGAATGCCTCCACCTCCCAGAATGGCTTACAGTTCCTCAAATTCTATCATTTCTACCACACTTAATGAGAGTGACTGAAGTATGGTCAAGATGGGAGACAGAATTCTAGGATTAGGAGCTGTAGTTGGTTCCCTTCCTAACAAACTACACAAACTGGTTAGAAAACATTAGTAAGACTCTACCTGAAAAGTTGGAAATCCTGCCATCTTTAAATTTCTAGAGAAGAGGTTGTAAAAAAGGGTGGCCTGGCCCAGATCAGGTTTGATGCATATATGTCTGACACACAGTATTTCGCTGCTGCTAGTCTTTACTGTTACTAATCATTCTACACAAGTGGAACATAAGAGAATGTCAATACTTTAGGAGCCGCTATTCACATAGGATGAGTATGGAAGACGCCTTACCAGAATCAGAATATAACTACAGGCCTCAGGCTTCTTTATTCAAATACGAGACCATACAATTCAACAATGTACTCCTGAGGGAGTAACCCAAGAAATGTTCCTAAGTCTTCTTGGTGGCTCCATCCGTACCAGCATCTTGAAATGGGTAGAAGCCTGACTTAATAACCTGGCTGGGAAGGAACACGGGATAAAGCAAAACGAAGGACAGGCATCAGATGACCTGGGTTTGAATTCTAGAGCCATCTAAACTCATTAGCCATTTAGCCTGAGATAAACCACAACCTCTCCTAAGCCTGTTTCTTGATCTGTAAAACTAAAGCAACACTTTACAAGATTATTGATAGAAGCAAATGAGATAAGTATGAGAAAAATGCTCTGCAAACCATAAAATGTTATATAAATGATAGTTATATGAGCTATAATCCAAATGGCAAGAGAAGGTTGAAGTCAATGACTCTGGAATCTGAAGCACCAAAAAAAATGTTTTAGTGTTTTCCATTCATTATGTTCTAAAGTTTATTTACTGCTACACCACACTCCTGACCTAAAACCCTGCCTAGCTTGCCATCCATATGCTCCAAATTTTCTAAATATTTCTATGCTTACTAGAAGTCACGTGGAGGGATATTATACCATGCTCTTTCTTTAGTCAAAGGGAGTTTTGATAACAAGGTATAGAGGATTTAGATGTCCCCGAAAAAATTTAAATAACAAATAAAGAGGGAATTATCTACCATCCGGTATCAGTGATGACTGTTTTTACAAATAGAGTTCTACTGGAGCCCAGCCATGCCCATTTGTTTATACATTACCTAAGACTGCGTTCATGCTACAATGGCAGAGTTGCATAGCTGCAACATAGACTAAACATAGATACTATGGCCTGCAAAGTTCAAATTACTGAGCATCTGTCCCTTTAAGAAAAAGTTTATAATACCACTCATGCTATAAAAACTTTTCTTCCCCTCATACAACCAAATAAATCTGAATGAGAATTCTCCCACATAATTCTCATTCCTCAGATGCCTATTTCAGTTATTCACCTTTCAAGTACTATCTTAGATGTTCTTTCAAAAACTTGTACAGACTATCTTTAAGGTCATATGAAGGACAGAAAAGGAAGAAAAACATGGTTGCTTACTCTCAGGAAGCTTAAAATTAAGCAGTGGAGAGTAAGTCCATAAATAGCCATAATATACAGATAAAATATCACAGCGACCTGAGAGAAAATGCTTATCACATTCTGTATATAGGCTGGGGCCAGATCATGAGATCATCAGAAAATCAGTAAAATCAACCAGATTATGAAAGCATTGGCTTTCCATAGTCTTTTATCTGGAGCAGTGGTTTCAACATTTTTGCTCATATATCCCCACCAAATAAAATGTAATCTTAAAAAATCATAAACTCAGTTTTTAAAGTTGCATTTTCACTACATATGCTTTAAAAGTATTCTTATCAACATCTTGGCATGTAAATACATTTAGTTTAATTAAATGAAGGAAAAATCTTTCTTTTAAACCTACTTACTCAGACTTTAGTGGAAGTCTAACTTCAGCGATTCTCTTAATGTTTACTATAAGATGACAAATAAGGCACAGATATAAACAAAAATAAAGTACCTCCATCCTCGTTAATTTTTTAATTCTAATTATTTTATACTTAACTTCCATGCAATTCTCTTTCAGAATTCACAAACTCTTGGAAACGGTCCTTTTGGTGTCCTATTGCCTAAGACTTTTATACTCTGGGGCAAACTCACATTGAGACTCAATATGAGTAAGAAGAATGCCCTTCTTTTGAGAAATGGGAGAAGAGCAACAATGTAAAAAGGAGGTGGAAAAGAGAAACCAGCAGACACAGGCTTATCAGGTAGATTAAAATTAGAAAATGGCACATGCTAACATTGAGGATTTATGCTTAAGTACACCTTGGAAAACTGTCATGCAACCACAGTAATATATACACCTCCAATATGAAGATATCCTCTCAGAACAAAGCTGCCCATCCTATTTTATATCATGGGGCATATAGACAACACATTTTTAAAGATATACTGGGGCATAACGGACCAAGCTGCTCGTAGCTGAAGGCAACCATCCCTAGGTTCTACCCAGCTATTTGAAGAGTCTGGGAGAAATCTCCCTTAGTGAGCTGTTACTCTTTTAGTGGCATGTCTGGTCTAATAGAGCTGTTGCACCCTATTTGCAAAATTCTAAGAACAGACTTTGTTGACAGAAAGCACTACCATCATAGTACATGAATTTTACCAAGATGTTGGGGGGCTTTCACCTCAACCCTTTAAACCTCATTTATTAGACTGTATATTTAGTGGCTTTTCTTACCATCTGGAAATGCCAGAACTGGGTGAACACAAGAGTCCAGCTGGGAAAGGCGCTCCAACAGAGGGGCTTCGTAGTGGATTTCTGGAGGCACAGTGTTAGCACTGCCCAAGCCACACAGTGCGCAGGAGGGATTCACATCACAGCCAGAGCGCACTGGGCTGTTCCGGTGGACCTGTGAAAAGCCAGACAAAATTGATTAATTCAGTGTCTGATAAAAACCCAGCTACCGACTCATTATCCCAAAGATTCAAAAGGTCCTCTCCAGATACCTACACGACACTGCTAACAGAAAGTTTGATTAGTTTGTTAAAAGACTTCTTTGTGAAAAGATTTCTTCAACATACTAACCTTTGAAGTAATCGAGTAAACTTGTCTCTTCTTCAATGATGAAATCCAGTTACTTAAAGTCATAAGTGCTTACCTAGGTTATCAAACCTGTGATACTTTAAAGCTACTGAAACTGTGCTTTCTGAAAACACTTTATAAAACCTGCATGTTTCCATCACCTTCATGGTTTTCACCATCTGCTAAGGTGAATACTTGGCTCCTGATTCCCAGATGAGACACGACTTGTTCTCTTCAACAACTTCATCCATCTAAGAGCCTTAATAACCAACCACACTTCTTCTGTTCTTTTCACACCTCCTTCTAAAAAGACTTTAAGGTGGTCTCAAACAAGGTGGCAAGTTTTCCTGGACTACATGGAACTCATTATCTACTCTTTAAAACAAGCCTGGCATTTGCCAAATCATGACCCATAAAAAGTCATTTGAGCAGCTTGCAGTCCCAGAAGAGAGGACTTCCCTGAGGAAAGATACTATGAGGAGGAATGCTAGGAGCAATGTCGTAATAAAGACAAAAGGGTAACATAGAAACTCTGTTAGAAAAAACTCTGTAATAATTGCCAAGCAGTGCATTTAGTTTCAGCATGGACATCTCTTGAAAAGCTGCTTGCTTTTACAGTCATGTATAGAAGATAAATATGAGAACAATGTGGTTCTTATCAACATTCTCCGAATGCCTTCTTGCATCACCATAGGTGGGTGGCATGCAAAGAAGGTCCTATGAAAGCTGTATGACCTCTGCAGTCATATGACCTCCTCAAATTTACTAATCTGTTAATAAAGGCCCAGTAATGCCAATTTCATGGGTTGTGGGAAAGGTAATATGATTTCATAAATTTAAAATGCCACACAAATGCTAGCTTAATTATTATATAGCAAACTTTCTTAACAACAGCATCACTGACATTTTGTTCTAAGGGCTGTTCCTGTGCACTGTCGGAAAGTAGCAGCATCCTTGGCCTCTGGACATGGTGCAAGTAGCACTCCCCTCTCTTTTGTGACAACCAAAAATGACTACGGACATTGACAAATGTTTCTTGGGAAGGCAAAAATCTTTGAAAACCATGGGGTTTCAATTACGGTTATGCCTCCTAGAATAAGTCAAAGCACAGGCTCCCACTAAATTTTAATGGTGAAAAATAAGAAAGCTCTCAAGACTATTGTAGTCAAAGCAAAAGGACTCAAGGACAAGTGTGAAGAGGCTTCTACTAGTCAAAGATGACAATTTTAGCACTGAAAAGAATTTCAATGGCTTGAATAGCCCAAATATCTTCAAATTGATAGCTTCATAATCGTACATGCATGCTCCCTCCTCCACTATGATTTAAATGATTGCCCTTAGAAGATTGTAGGAAACCAATGTATTATTTTGAAAATTAGACCAAAGGAATTAAACACTAATCACGCTTTTTTCTGAACAAACTATACTTTAGGGTAAACCAATAGATGAAAGGGCATTTTTCTCTTTACAGATACAGCCTAGCTAATATACAAAGGAGAAACCATGCAAGTAGAACATCCCCATTCTTCAACTCCTAATGAAATAATGGGTCCAGACAATAACTACCAGTGGCTGATAACACAAAAGAGACAAGACATGAGTCTTCTGATTCATTTCCAAGACACCTTCTATTTTCCTGACAAAGCTCAAAACTAAATTTGTTCAAGTCTCTATGTCCAACTATTAGTTTTCAGGAAATAGAACAAAGGAACAGCACTGATTTTTAAGTATTAACAATAACATAATTGATGAATAGATAATTGCAGCATTATTTACAATAGCCAAGATAAGGAAGCAACACACGTCCACTAATCAACAGTAGGATAAAGATGTGATACATATATACGAAGGATATTACTCAACTATAAAGAAAAAATCAAGTCTTATCATGTGTGACAACATGGATGGACCTAGAGGGTATTATGCTAAGTGAAATAAGTCAGAGAAAGACAAATACTGTATATTTCACTTACATGTAGAATCTAAAAATAAATATTTTTTATTTATTTTTATTTTTTAAGTGGAGGCAACCCTTGGTTGACCTCACAGATTCCAAGGACCTTGTCATTTTATAATCCCTTACTTTTTTTTATTTTTTATGTCTACAGCACCTGATCTTTCCTAGGTGGTCTCCTATCCAAGTACTAACCAGGCCTGATCCTGCTTAGCTTCCGAGATCAGATGGGACTGGGTTTGTTCATGGTGGCATGGCCACAGGCTAAAAAGAAATAAATAAAAACAAACAAAAAGAACAAACAAAAACAGAAACAGGCTCACTGATAACAGAGAACAAAACTGATGGCTGCCAGATTTTGGGGGGTGGGGTGGGGGTGGAGGGCGGGGTGAAAATGGTGAAGTAAAAATTAAGAAGTACAAATTGGCAGCTATAAGAGAGTCATGGGGATGTAAAGTACAAAATAGGAAATAGAGTTGATAATATTATAATAACTATATATGGAGTAGGTGATAACTACAGGGGGATCACTTTGTAAGTTATATTAATGTCTAACCACTATGTTGTACACCTAAAACTAATATAATATTGAATGTCAACTATAATTGAAAATTAAGAAAAGAAATTTTTTAAATGAATAGGTCATCAAATGTGGTAAAATGTTAATGGTAGAATCTAAGAGGTAAATATACCGCTGACAGCTGCTCACTGTAAAATAATTTGACTTTACTATGTTTGAAAATTTCATAATAGAATTTTGGCAAAGAAACCACCACCACAGAACTTATTCTAGTTATGATGGAAAAATAGTGATCAGATTTATCTTTTAGCCATAAACTAAAAAACTGGTCAACACGCAGTTTAAAGACTGAGAAATACACGAGGCAGCTTCTGTGATAGCCTCAGCCTTCTGCATTGGAGACACACACTGAAGATTGCATAGCAGGCAGAGGGATTCGAAGCAGAGCACAATGGTTTAACTGAGTTGAGGAAACAAACCCAGATATCAAAGTTCAGAGGCTCAGGTGACTGGCATTCTTAAGAGGAAGCTACACAGAAATCTTCACAAGATGCCGCTGAGTGTGTACTCAATACTAAGAAGTCCATGTGTATAGGGCGAAAACTCCAAGTCAAGCAAATAACAAAAGAGAAGATGTGGAACGGTTCCCGGAGGTCAGAGGTGGGAAGGCTTTTGAATTGTGACCAGCAAAATGGCATGGAGCATTCAAGACCCCAAGAGATGCCAATTTATTAGTGGAGTTAATTACTAAGTAAGCAACTTAACACTCTTCCTAATACAGGAAGAACAGAACTTTAAGTAACAATCTGCCAACAAAACAAAACCTCTTTAAAGGAAGATAACACAATCCATATACTTCAACCACATAAAATTAAATGTCCAACAGCCAGTAAAACATCGCTAGCTATGCTAAGAGGCAAGAAAGTTACACTGCAGAGATACAATTTTTAAAAAACGTAAGCCATGAGATACAAAGGATAAATAACCCAGTTTTCTCAAAAAAAAAAAAAAAAGAAAAAAGAAAAAGAAAAGGAAAAAGGGGTATGATGGATAGCTTATAGCAAACCAGCACTCTCACTGAGAATAAATAACTAGAAAGGCCAGTTTTATTAAAAAGCAACAAAACAAAACAAAAAGAAACAACTTTAAGAGATGAAGAGAAATGCTAAAACAATGACAATATTGAGGAGCCATCTTCCTAAGAGGGAAGAACCATGGAAATGTAGAACTACTTCTTCTTGAGGACAATGTTGATTTTGGAAAAGATGTTTAGGAATTTGGTGCCTTGGTAGGCAGATGGCCACTTCTGGGAAGAGAGAAACAAGCTAAGCTTTTGATGCTTCTGTAGGGCTGAAGAGACAACATTAAAGACTTGATGAGCCAATTCCCAGTGGAAAGAGAGGACAGGAAACTAAGTATGACAAAAGGCATTTGGCAAATTCTGAAGCTGTGATAGGTAGGAGGCTAAGAAATTAAGCAGAGAGTCTCTGAAAAATAGGAGTTTTTGGCAGTCTCACTCTGATGAGGAGACAAGAGTTAAGAGTTCAGGGGAAAGGTCAACACTGGTCAACAGACTAGGCTCTCAGCTACAAGTAGGGGTTAAGAAACAAGGCAATGCCCTAAAAATGGACCAGAGAAGGACAAAGCCTCATCAAAACTATAACCCAGCTGCAACTCAGCTCAGTCCCAACCTGCATGAAAGTTTTTAGCCCGGGTTCCACATGCCTCGCAGGGGAAGGAAAATCTGTTCTGGCAAGAGAGCACTGAAGCTCCTAAAATCTTTTAAATATATAATATCTAACAATGACTGAAAACAAAACAATCAACAGAAACAGAGCACCTAGTGATCTAAAATTTAAAGTCAGCTGACAAAGATTTTTAAAAAATTATATATTCAGAAAAATATGGAAAAAAACAAAAAGATCAAATCTTAAATATATACACTGATAATTTATATATAATTAAATAAAATGGAAACTTAAGAACTCAATGAATTAATTTTACATGAGACATAACAGAAAAGAATAAGAGAAGCAGTAGATAGGTTAACAGGAACTAAGTTAAAGAACAGAGGGGAAAAAAAGGAAAATAAATATAAAATAGAACATAAAAGGCATGCAGGACACTGTGACAAAGTCCAATGTACCTGTTTAAGGGCCCAGGAGAAGACAGGATGGGACAAGAACAATATCTGAAGACATAATGATCCAATTCATGCTAAAATTGATTAGACACCAACCCACAGACTTAAGAATAGAAACTCAGCAAAACCCAAGCAGACTGAAAATACAAAGAAAAATCACACCTAAGTATATCATAAAAATGTTCAAATTGCAAGAAAAAAGATATAAGGAGGAAACCTATAAAATTAGATTTAAAAGACTCACTAGACTGTATGGACCTTATCTGAATCTTGATTCAAACAAATTAAAAATCATTTTTAGAGAATCTTGGGAATTTTTATAGTCTCTGATCTTGGTAAGAAATCATGTTAAAATTAACAGCATTACTAGTGGCAATAATCACCCACAACCCTGGAGATGGTGTTACCTGATTCAATCATAATACAGTCTGAAGTTGCAATATACTCTTTTACTTTGGTAAATATTTCTTAGATCCCCAAGAAATTAGGCTAAGATGATAACGGAATTGGGAAAGACTTTAAAATTTGTGCCAAAATGCTCATGATTCACCTTGTATAAAAGTGAAAAATAAACTGTGGAATGGTTAAACTGGCATCACTTCACATGCAGCATCTAAAATGCCAAGTACTACTGTTATTAAGGTGTATATATATATGAGAGACTTAAAAAATGTAAGTGTATTAAGTATTGAAAATAATGTTTAATCATTTGATCTTTTATTAGTTTATTTTTCTATAAACTTAAGACTATATTTGAAAATAATAAAATGGGATCAATAACTAAGTCAGTGCTGCAAATAAAGTTTCTATACTTTATATTTACTTCAGGATATTTAAAATCATTTACTGCACCTAGTTATAATTAAAGAATGAGATTTTAAGAAGTAAAAAACAGTGGGTAGAAGTTTCATTTTTAAACTTTTATTTCAGTATTGCCAAGTACAAAACTACCACCTACAAAGAGATTATGAAGTAGAAAGCAGATGTTCTGAAATGTTTCTCTTGAAATCCCAGTAGTTAACAAGTATGCTTAATCAATATCACTTGATAAAGCACCCAAAGGTTCCCCTGTCAAATAAGTGAGGGAAACAAAGATTTTCTTCTTTTTAACAAAGACTTTTAAGTCTTTAACACCATCTGCGAATCTTTGAAAGTAGGATGTGGCATGAAGTGTTGTTCTCCAAACTGATTCACCCATGTGGTGTTACAGTGATGGCAGATATCTCCAAGTCTCTTTATGTTTAATCACTACAGCTAACCCTTGAACATCAGTCCACGTATATGCAAATTTTACCCTGATAAATATAGTACATTTTCTTATCCTTATGATTTTTTAAAACATTTTCTTTTCTCTAGCTTTAGTTTACTGTTAAGAAACTATGATACATGTAACACATAAAATATGTGTTAATCAACTGTTTTTGTTACCGAGAAGGTTTCTGGTCAACAGTAGACTATTAGCAGTTAAATTTTTTAAAGTTTATCAGTGGATTTTCAATTGTGCAAGGGGGTCAGTGTCCCTAACCTCCGTGTTGTTTGAGCGTGAACTGTACTTTAAAATCATGACATGTATTAAAAATTTATTGAGTCCACAGACTTTATCACACTGCCAAAGAGTCTATAGCTTCAATTAAAGTAGGAAATTCCAAGATGCAAGAAACAGAAAGAGAACTCAAAATCAAGGCAATGCTTAGAAAGTCTTGGTCAACTAGCAAGGGAAGTGGCAAGAGAGTTTAACACACAGGCTGCGGACCTTTGTGAAAAGTTATCTGAGAGAAAGAGACAGCCCAGTCCCAGCCTATATTCAGGTAAGAGGTCTAAATTCATATTACCCATGTATATGCAGGGACCTTAAGCTAAAAATTTGCCATTCAAAATTCACACACATTCCTGAGGCATTGCCAGAAGCTAAGAGAAAACTGCTTTAAAGACACTTCCACAGTTCAGAGATCATAAGACTCCTACAGAAAATATGCCCCCCCACCCCTGCCCTAGATGAGATCACTGTGAATTACACAAGAACAAGCTGATATGAGCCAGTCTGTAGATGCAAAAATAAGAATTTGTCCTCAACAAGCTAAAAATAAAATAATTTTGAAAAAATTTTAGAATAAGTGTATTAAAATTGTTCAAAGAAATAAAGGAACGAAAGTCATAAAACAAGAACAGAAAAGAATGGGGGGAAAAGATGTCTCTGAAAGTAGGCACAATTTCTGAATAAAAAGCACAATGAAGTAAAAAACCCAACTGACAGATTTAACGGTAAACTAAACATGGCTAGAGAAAAACCTGATGGATAAGAGAAACAGAACAGTCAGGGAAGACTACACAGAGTAAAGACTACACAAGATAAAGACATTAAACTGAAAAATACAAAAAGAAATTAAGAGATATGGAAAAGAAAATGAGGAAATTCACATTTTCTCATCATATGAGAAAATATTTCCATAATTTAAAAATAATTAAAGAAACTAATACCTAGAAAAATGTCAAAACTCAAGACAGACAAGGACTCTTAAAATGAGGATACACACCAAGACCCTAAGTGGCTAAAAACTAGTTCATACCCTAAATATGTCCCTCGATATTACAAAATATAAAAAGAAAGATAGGGGGCTGGGGCATTTAAGATACCACAAAGAAGATACAAATAACCTATAAAGAAACATTTAATGGGACATCAGAATTTTCATTAACAATAAACAGTGGAGGGCAATAAAACAGCATAAAAGTACTGAAAATTTTACATGCAGTAAAGTCATTATCCAAAAATAGAGTTAATATATATGTATATATTCACACACAGTACAAAATTCTGCATGTTTTTAATATATATAGATTGACATTACAGCTCACAGAACATCACTGAAGGCTACTCAAGAATATATTTGGCAAGGATGGAGTGGGATGCAAGAAGCAACTGTGAACAATGAAAAAGTATTGGTAATGTAAATATAAACTTAAAAATGACTAATTTTGGAGGGACTTAAAAACAAGGTAACTAAATAATCAAGATAAATTATACATACTGGAAAGGTGAGAGTTTTAAAAAGAGGCATTCTAAAATCTTGTTCCCAAAGCAGCCAGAGATGAAAACAACATTCAACTAACCCAATAGATAGCAGAGATGGCGTTGTAGAAAAAAGGCCAAGGCTTAAAAAAAATGAGAGAAATGATTTCAAATATAACAGTAATCAGAGTAAATGTAAATGGATTGAACTTAACCCTGAAAAACACACTTAAAACAAATCAACACAAGAAAAAGTAAAAACAAATAAATGGATAAAGATATATCTAGCAAGTACTTACCAAAGAAACCCATTTAAAGTAAAAGCATTAACAGTCAAAAAGGAAACAACATAATGAGGAAAGAAACAAGAAGTTATGACAATCATGGACTTGTATGTACCTAACCAGTCATCTGGAATTACATAAATATACATGAAATTAAGAAATCAGAAATGTGGGTGAAGATATAAGAGAGAAGTTGTTTAAGGGCACAAACTTGCAACTAGTAGATAAATAAATCCTGATATAATACACAGTATATGATAATACAACTGTATTATAAACATCAAAAGTGCTAAGAGACTAGATATTAATTATTCTTTTTTCACTGTTTCATGTTTCACCACAAAAAGGAAATGATAATTATGTGGAATGATAAAGGTGTTAGCCAAGGCTACAACGGCAATCACATTGTAATATAAATGTATCAACAAGTTGTATCTTAAACTTATACAATGTTACAAATCAAATATATTTCAAAAATCAAATAGAAAGCAGACCAAAGGATACAATAGATATTAACACAATTGGTATGCCCAAGATATGAGCTAAATTTAGAACCCTGAAGTAAATAAACAGGATATTGATATTCTCCCCCCTCACACAAACACACACACAGTCTTTTTTAAGGAAATGTGGACCACTTGCAAAAGCTAAACTTAAACTAAAATTATGTATATCAACATGAAGATCTTGAAAACACAACAGCTAAAAAAAAAAAAAAAAGCCAAGTAGCAGAATATGTACACCATGACAGCATTTATGTAAGTTTTTATATAAAATTTAAACTATACTGCATTTTGCTCATGATCCATGTATGCATAGTAAAAATGTAAAGACCTGAACTGGGAGTATACGTACCAAATTCACGACAGTGGTTACCTGTGGGGGAGGAAGCAAGTAAAGAGATAACAGAAAAGAAACATTGTTTATCTGTAATTTTCTTTCAAATATTAAAAAAAAATACATGAAGTAAAAAAGTCAAGATAATAACATTTAGGGTGGTATGACATGGATGTGTTATATCATTCTTTATCCTTTACAGAATTAAAAAAAAATAGGGGAGGAGGCAGAAAAAACCTGGTTAAGTTTTTCCATATCCACGGACCTGAAGTTCGTCACACAATAAATTCGATGGTGCAGAAGAGTCCCCAGAAAACTGGCAGTGGGAATAGCGGAAGTCTGATTATTTCTGAGCAAAGGCATGCGAGGTATGAGAGTTGCTAAAACCCAGCAATCAATCGATAATAGCACCTATCAATCTATCTTCCAAATGGAGAATTGAAAAAAAGGATTCAATTATCATATGAGTAGCAGAAACAAAGATCAACAGCCAATGCTAATGGAGTAGAATAGTGTCCCCTCCCCCAGACCGGGCTGGAAAATTCCTCCCTACCAAGAACCAGAGAACGCTGCCTTATTTGTAAATACGGTCTTTGCAGATATAGTTAGTTTAACATGAATACTGGATCAGAGTGAGCCTTAAATATAACTGGTGTCCTTGTAAGACCATGTGAAAATGCAGACACGCATACCGATGGGAAGACAATCATGTTTGATGACCGCGAGGCTGCCAACAGCCAAGGAATGCTAAGGATTGTTGGCAACTATTAGAAGCAGGAAGTAACAAGAGAACTCTTCCTCTAGAGCCTTCAAAAGGCAGCAAGGGCTGACATCTTGATTTCAGACTTCTAGCCTCCATATCTGTGATAGGAAACTAACAGAGCCAGCCACTAAAATTTTCAATTGACAAACACAAATCCTGGAAGGATCAAGTTATTTTTTAAGAATGAGGAAAAACATGGAGACTATGAGTAGAAAACTATGAAGACTATGAGTAGAACAAAGGAAAAACAAATCTGAGAAATTCAGAAAGAATAGACCTCTGGAACACTCAAACAATGAAACGTCTGGAATCTCCAATACAGGAAAAAATAACATAGCCTCTATTATAAAATAACAGGGTAAGATGAAAGAGCATTGCAATGGTATGAAAGGAAACATAAAATCCTAAAAGAAAGAAAATAAATCTTAACCACGGTAGTAGCAGAATTAAAACCCACATTAAGAGAGCTACAGGTCAGAACTGATGATACAAAAAAATTAAAGGAAGATGTGGGCAACAAACTTAATTATCTTTCCCCTTTATAGTATAGGAGAAACAAAGGAATGAAACAATGAGAAAAGTTTACAGCTAACATCTGAATACATATTATATGCAGCCAAACTGTGTCAATCATTTCATACCTAATTTAATAATCACAATGTTGTGGAGCAGGAAGCAAGAGCCTGATAAAAAAGGATAGAAAACAACATATAGATAGTTGGTATACTTAGGCAACTACAAACTTAAGGGAATCAAAAACCAAAGCTATTACAGAAGAAAACTTGACAGAGCTGTGTTTCGCAATGATGGAAATGTTATATACTTGTGTGACTAAATCCAGTAACTGCTAGTCACACGTGACTGCTGAATACTTAGAAATGTTGCTGGAGCAATGAGGTATTGAATTTTTAATCTTAACTTTAAATAACTACATGTGGATAGTGGCTATCATATTGGACAGCACAGAGTAGAATCAGTTATCAATATAAAGAAATGAAAGTAATATTGGCATTTGTCTAATTCTGTAACAAAACAAAACAGAAAAAATACCCTCTTCCCCCGCTGAAAAGCAATTGAACAGAGTTTTAAGGGACAAAGGTTATGGTTTAAGAACGTGAATGAAACATGATCAAATTGTTACTCTAATCACCAAAAAAATATAAATCCACATTAAGAACTCAATAAATGGGCAGATAAGGGCATAATAATGACTATCAGTAAACAATAAAATATTACAATGAAGATAAGCCTAAATAAGCCTTTAAATCTGGTTTCAAACGAATGTAAAATTAAAAGCTACTCTATTTAATAAAATCCCCATTAAAATCAAAGACATTCAGATTAAAAGAACACACAAATCTGCCTTGATATTTCAAAAAACGTGTAGAAAAAATCCTAAAAGTAAATGGATAAAAAAAACACACACACACACACACACACACTACGTAACATTAATATCAAGAAAGCAAAATAGAAGGCAAACACTACTGGAAAAAGAGCCATAAGTTACTATAAGGATAATTATATAAAAATTTTTATTAGACATCAATGAAAAAAAATTTTAAATCTACAAATATAAGCAGAAACCACTGAAACACCATTTTGACCACAATGCTATAAAAAATTAGTAATTAACTAACAACAAATTTAAAGAGAAAAACCAACCCTTTAGAATTCGGAGACTCAGTTCTTAACTCTTGAGAAAAGGACTCAAAAACTCAAAGGCAACCTACAAATAGCAAAAGGAACACTTCACACATCAAAGGCTGTGGAATGCCGTCCAAAACTACACTGAAAAGAAAATTCAAAAAGTTAAATGCTTTTATTATCATGTAAGTAAAAGACAGACAATAAATAAATTAACCATCAGAATAAAGACAAAGGGGGGAGGGGGCAAGACCACAGGAAGAAGGAATTAACAGCAAAGAACAGATCTCTGAAATGACCAATAAAATAAAACTGCTGACACGACTCATCAAGAATCAGAAGACAAAATATAATTAAGACCGAGAAATTTATATATCTGCAGACATGGGGATTTAAAAAATTCTATATGGGTAAATTTGAAAATAACTGAGCAATGGACAACTTTCTGTAAAATAAATGCATCTAATCTCAGATGGTTTTGAGTTCCAATGAATTTTAAGGAAATTGATACTTGTTCAAAAACCTTTAAACTTTTCCGGACCACAGCAAATGATAGTGTCCTAATTCATTTTAAGAAGTTATCCTACATCAAAATTAAGAGTAAACTTTTCTAAAAGTATTGCCATTAAAATGAAGAATGAGATGCTTTACTACGACCAATTATTTTTTAATAGTGTTCTAAAAGTGCCATCAAGACAAGGAAAAGGAACAAGTGTATAGAGGTGCCAAATTGCTGGTGACAGCCTACTAAGAATATTAAAAATAATCAACCAAAACACTTAACAGAGTTTAGAAGTGTTTAAATATTTAAAATTCAACTCATAACATAATACCAACAGAGAAGACCTCATTCATATCACAAAAATATCAAGAATGTAGGAAATATCTAAGAATGAACATAAAATACTTGGATACATTGAGAAACTATTCTCTTAATACTATGACATTAATTCTCTGAAGGAATTCCCATTAAAAATCCAATTGTAATGTTTACGCTGAAAATCCACTATCAAAGTAAAGCTCTATTCATCATTCCCTGTTAATCACAAATATTAGTTCAAAGCATTAAACAATTATTTTGGATTGAGGACAGTTTATTAAAAACAAAATTAGCTCCTACTTCTCTTTATTTTATCTCACCCTTTCAAAGTTTATTTTTTTATATGAGTTTTACAATGCTCACAGAAGTTTAGAGATTACTGTTCTAATCACTGGGTGAATTCTGAGTTCTCTTAGTTTTAATTCCCAAGGAACCACACATATTTTCCATATGGCAGCAGTCCCCAATCTTTCTGGCACCAGAGACCAACCAGTGCTCCTATGAGAATCTAATGCCATATGATGATCTGAGATGGAGCTGAGGTGGTGATACTAGCGCTGGGGAGTGGCTGCAAATACAGATGAAGCTTTGTTCGCTTGCCTGCCACTCACCTCCTGCTGTGCGGCCCCATTCCTAATAGAGGACTGACTGACTGGTATCTGTCTGTGGCCCAGGGGGGGTTTGGGGAACCCTGCCATAAGGCACTTCTGCTCCTTCCCAAAAGTTTGACTAGTACTGAACAGTTGGGCTTGCAAAAGTCTACCCAAGAACTCCCTGTCAATAAAGAACATAAACCATTTGATATCAAATATTCGCTTTTAATAATGATTCATAATCATTTTAGTTTTTTACTCCTTAACCATAAATGTTACGACAGCAGACTATAAGAGAATGTCTTATGTGTCATGTCCTATATGACCTTAAGTGTAATACAAGAGGAAATAGTGGAGGACCACGGGAAGTCAATAGAGGCTAACTTTAAAATTTAGCCCAAAGCAACCCTTCTATGGATAATTATATTCCAACACAGACTATAAAATTTGAAAAACATGTCAGAACACTGCCAAACCATTTAATAAGAAATGCTATTTTTTAAAAAATTAAAAGGTAGTGTTATTAAAGTCAACCCAAAAATTTTCATGGCACTTTTTTTTTTTTTAAATTCCGTCACTACTGTGACTTATCAAATTTATAAAATAACTTTACCTGATAAAATAAAAAACAACCGTTATATTGGTCCCAATTTATTTTTAAATTTTTATTGATCTGAAATCTCAAAATCTAGAAAACTATTTTTAGCTTAAGTCATAAACATCTACCTTACATAAGCAGAAGGGCATAAAATTAATGTAATGACATATTAGAAAAATTTCCCACTTTAACAGTTTCTTCATTGGCTTAACTAATTACTAAAATCTACCATACTAGACCCCTATTATGTATTATGATGAAATACATAATAAATAGCAATATAAGCAACTTGTAATGATATGTCCTAATATTACAATGAAATCAAGGTACAGGGAAAGTTACCCAACATTTATCTCAGGTTTTGCTGATTTCCATGGAAGATAACCCTACTCTTCCACTCTCAAAGCTTTCTGTCCACCCAACTCTGATTCACTTACCATGCCCTGGTGATTCTTATGACCACTTTTAAAATCTACTACCGAAGAGCTTTAGAGCCTTTAGACTATTATTTCTTCCAGCACTGTTCATCTTTCTGACTCCAACTAAACTATATGCAGATTTATCTTCCAAAAATGGCTTATGACAGACACTCTGCTGTTCAAAACTCTAATATTTTCTAATATTTAGAGGATAAAGCCAAATCAACAGTTTGGACAATTTGAAACCTTTCATTATTTACTGATAAGTCTCATTCCCATTTATTTCCAAACGAATTTATCTTACTGAACCATTTTTCTTGTACTCAGTAATTTTAAGATATCAGTGACATAAAAACAGTCTTTTAGGGGCAAAAAGAAACAATACTACTACACTAAAAGTAAAACTCATCTGTAAGATATATCCTAAATTCAGAAATTCTGGTGAAATTTGACTTAATAAATTCTATCCATGATTCAAACAAAATGATTGGCCAGGAAAACACAGTAAGTGAATGAGCTCCCTGAAGTAAGTTTTATATTTGGTTTTGGAATGCAGTAGAGATAATTTAGAATAGAATGTAGGTAAGCCACAATATTGATATTATTTTTACATTCTAAACTTTGGTAAATATACTACTAGTGCCCACCTTTCTTGGGAGAGTAAGAGGATGAGGGGAAAACAGATTATAAAGGTAATTCAAATTAATCCAGACACACACAGTTCCTATTAAGATTCTCTCTTCTTCAGAAACTTGAAAGGCAAATCTTATTACAATAAATGTGAACTGCCATTTACCAATATCAGAAAATGATTTGTGTTAACTTCTTTGCTATCTAGACCTGCCACTAGAAAGTAAGTTACACGAGGTCAAGGACTGTGTTCACCAATGAAACCCAGGTGACCTGAGAAATACCTGGAACAACACAGTGGTCACTCAAAAATGTGAATAACTTGCTTGGCAAATCCAGTACCTCAAGATGATAAAAGGCAAAATGCTTGGTCACACTTAATCTCAACCAAAAGGCTGAAAAGTGATAGCCAAGATGCTTGTTTAATAGCAAGTATTGCTGACATTTGTGAGCAACCAAGATAGAATGGCTTTTGTCTCCAGTTATGGTAGAACTCCAGCAATTCTGCTATAAAATGGTTTATTTCCCAAACTCAATTTATTTTGTCTTATTTTCCATGCATCAGGATTTTCCATGCGTCAGGATGATTGTGATTTAGAAACTGGCACTGGAACCAAGGAATCCTTAGAATGCTTTGTGCATCTCCCTCCTTGCCTCAACTATCCTTTAAAAGTTTATATGTACCCTTCAAAAGTACATTAATTTTAAGGTATGGACCAGAAAAGGCTACTGTCAATATCAACAAGTCAGGCTTGCTACTTCACAGATAAAAAGAATTCAGGAGGCCACTCTACACTTAAGAAATGTTTTATAACACCCTTAGATGTCATGACACAGTGGCTAGCAAACAGCCAGAACAGAGAGGGGAACACTATTCTCCACGATGTTTTCTGTTTTGTTTAAAAGCATCAAGGCATGACCAAAAACTACTTCCTTTTACTTGACAGTAATATATTATTTTCCTGCTTTCCCAATATCAATTCCTCAACCTCTCAAAAATAATTTAGATTTATATGATGACTAATAAAACAAAACAAAGCAGACTCAAATGTCAATGAGAATCTTGCCAAATATCTTTCTTATTCTTTTTTTTTCTTTTCGAGTAATTCAAGCAGTCTGAGGAATAAATGAGAGAAAAATGGTACAGTCTGATAGCTAATTTTCACTTATAATTCTTCCCCTTTAAAAAAGATCATGGCAATGGTATATAGTACAAATGCCTACCATAACAAAACAAACCAAGCACTGAAAATCCGCTGTCTCAATACTAGTGGTTCCAACAATTGTCTCCTTTCCCCTCTCTTGTCATGAGTTTTCCCATCAGCAGATACATAGCTCTACCTTAAGAAAGAGTCCCTTTCAAACAGAGGTTTTCTCTGTTCTCCTTTAAAGAAACATTCCATGAGAGTGTGATCTCTAATGGTTTTCTCAATTCCTTCTCTCCTGAACCTACTCCAATCGGAATTTCACTCTCTTCCCTCTAACAAAAACACTCACAAAGATCTCCAACAGCCTTGGCCCCACCAAATCCAATGGCCAAGTCTCAGTCTTTAACTTGATTGTCTGCAGAATCTAACACAGGTGATCCTTCCTCTCTGAAACAAGTTCCTTACTTGCTTTCCACACATACCACAAGTCATGTAGGTAGTTTTCCTTCTAATTCACTAGTCAGTTCCTCCTAGTCTCTTCCATATCTTATCTCCAAGCCTTGGAATGCCTCAAGGCTTAATTCTACTTGTGCTTCCTAGTATTCTCCATTCCTTTCCTCTGCTGCCATTTTTCTCGCCAGCACTTAACATTACAGGACATACTGCATACTTCACTTATTGTTTTATTTTCTCTCACCCATTAGAGTATTTCACGAGGTTAAGAATTTTTGTCTGTTTTTGTTTAGTGTATTTGCAGCGCATAGAAAACATGCAGTTAATTCTAGCTCAGTATTCGCTGAATTAGTAATAGACAAAAACAAAAGCAATAACAGTAACAGCCACTTTGTACTAGTAACTTATGAGTCAGACAACCCAATAAGCAAGTTACCTACATTTCATTTAACCCTCAAACAACCCTATTAGATCTCTGAGGCCAAGGGAGAGTTAACATACTCAGAATCACAAAACTACCAAGTGGCAGCGCCATGATTCAAACCCAAGTTTATCTTCTTCAAAGGCAATGCTCTTAACCACTACACGGAATTAATTTTACTTGACTATTTTTTTCTTTATGAAGACATTCATTTAGTAACTTCAATTTAAAAATTTTAATGAAGATTACTTAAAAGGAAAGCATTTCACGTTGCCATTTTTAGTGATAACAGTGAGAAGGCACACCACTCTTCTTCAAAGTGTTGAAAGAAGCATTTAAACTTCCTCTCTCCTGTTTCTATTAAAAAGCTCCAAACCTAGCTGCTTTTTTTTTTTTTAAATTGAAAACAAGATTCCCAGGTCCAACCCAGGGTAACTGAATCAGAATCACTAGGAAACAAGGTTCAGGAACCAAGTATTTTTTGAAGCTGCATAGGAAATCCTGGTGGTTAGCCTAGTTTGGGAAATACCAGTTAAAAGAACCAAAGTTGGCAAGAGACTAATACTTCTATCTCAGCATCTGATTCAATTTAACAATGACCAAGGCTCAGTGGTACTGACCTTCTTGGAAAGAGGAACGATGCTGTTGGGTCGAACAAGCCTCCGTTTCTTACAGCTCAGTACAGGACGTGTTCGGGCTGCCACACAGGTGCCATCAGTTGATGAAGAAACTAGATTCACTCGTTGCTTTTTATGTAACTGTTCCTCAGCATCAGAGCTGTCAACTGGAATGTGGTCTGCCAAGACAGGCTGCAGACTACACGAAGGGAAGGAAAAGTTGTCAGCTCACAGAAGACACAAAGAAACAAAGCATCTAATACTGGTTCAACCTCCTTGACTTGCAAATAAACATTCACAGACACAAACCAGTATTCTGGCACAGAAGCAGGTCATCTCTTGGTGCTGATGTCTGCTACTTTAATTGTGTATGCAGTGTCTATACTTATTTGTAAGGCTCTTGTTAGACATTACTTCTAAGTAAACTTGGGCTATAGTGATTAAGTTCTCCTCTATAACAGAAACATGAACAAAGTCTAGAAAATTGCAACTGGTAAGAAAACAATGAGTTTTGAAAATGTTAATGAGGTGCCTAAGCATCAGTTCTCCTATGAAACTCAACTTTTAGGAACATGTACATTGTTCACTCATAGAGGGATTTCCTTTAAACTTTCATGAAAACAAATTTACAAACAGCCTTAATCTGGTTCTATAGGATTTTACATAAACCATTCTGAGGAATTCTACCAAAATTAAGACCTGAAATCACAATGATTCACAGTAACTGTAGAACGTTTTATTTTTTCCATACTGAGTTGGCCTCAGTAAGTAAAGTAGAAATACATTAGCATGCTAACGAAAATGTACTTGCTTGAGTAGAAGGTAAGCTCAGTATTAAGTGATAAGGTTTCTGCTTCTTTAAACCAGGATTAGTTTGGGCTAGGAATAACTAAAGGCCCAAATATCTTTTACAAGTGTACTGAGTTAAGAAACAGAAGAGGTAAAACTTACGTGTTAATAACTCCATTGACAGGTCTCAATGCCCCACATGATTTGGTAGGTAATGACTCTGAAGGATGACCAGAGGCACCATGGTTTTCCAGTGGCTGAGAAACAGACTCGATCTGAATAAGAAAAATAAAAATACACTATCAATATTTAACCAACAGCACCCAGCCTGAAAAGCATACCATTTCATGTAAATGAAATACCTATAATTTCTGATGACCAACTTGAAAAACAACTTGTATAACTGAAGAGAAAAAATATAATGATGAGAATTAACATCTGCTTTGGGGAGAAGAGGTTATAGAAACTAAAATATTTAGCAGACTAGAAGTATTAAGTGCCTACTAACAGGGAAACTACCTAATGATTCCGTAGAACAAAAGCTTAGCAAAACAATTATACAGTAGTCAAAAAGTTCAGTTACTGAGACAACTAACAGAAAATTTAAATGTACTTAATTCTGATTAACTCCACAGTGTATGCTGGAAGCTTGTTTCCAAAAAACCATACTTTGTTTTAAAATACATGTATATTTCTGTGTTAAAAAAAAAAAAGCGGAAAAAAATTAACAAAATCTCAATAAATACGCTATCAGGTAGTAATTGTCTTTGGACTACACAAATCAAATATATGTTTAGAATATGGTAAAATAAAAAAGGGAGGTGAAAAGAATCTGGAAAAGTTTTAACTTTAGTATTTCAAAACAAATAATATATTTATTAGGCTCAAAAGAGATAGTCAAGAGATGTGAATCATATTGCGTGACAAAGCCATTGATGCAATTATCTGTTGGCTCTGGGATGGAGTACCAGAGGAGGACTGTGGTCCTTATCTCCTTATACTCAAGGTGACTTGGGGGTGGTTCTGAAGTTCTCCCTCCTGTAACTGCTATCAGCACATAACAAAGCCAATAGTTTGAGGCTGAAATTCTATTTATATTCTTTTTGATCTTTACAAAGCCCAAGAAGAAAATACTGAAGGATCTGCAGACCTGAGAGTAGTCACAGACAAGTACCAAGGATTGTTTTATAAACTATATAATTGTCTAACCAATGTACTGTATACTTGAAACCAATAATAAAATAAAAAAAAATTTAAGTTTTAATACATATTATCCAAAAATTTATATCAAAGTAGTATATAAGCAGACAAAGATATAAAAGTATACTGCAATAAGTGAACACTGGGAAAACGTTCTATCTACCTTGTTAGATACCCTGTACATCTATTAAAATATCATAAATATCTTCAATACTTGTATTAGTTAATTATGCCAAAATTATGGCAAATTTGGCACACATACTCATTGCCTTAAATGTTACACTAATTTCAGGTTGCAAAGTAATGTGGTATTTTATAGCAAGTAATAAAGATAGTCATATTCTCTGATAAAGAATTTTACTCAACCCTAAAAACCTATCTAAAATAACTCAACCAACACATGCCCCATAATCTTATACACAAAGGTGGTCACTGCAATTGACATCTAACAAAACTTAACATGTTCAACATCTGAGGCATAGTTATAAATTGTGGCCACATCAGAATATTAAAAATCATCATAAAGGATATTTTTTCATGCCAGAATAAAAATAAAAAATACAGTATTCTAATGATTTTGGAAAAGGGTTAAATTCAAATATTTTTAGTATAATCTGTGGTGACTAAATATGCACATACATAATGACAAGGCAAAGATAGAGGTAAAACTATTCTGAAATTTTCTTTATATTTAGATAATATTTTTACATTAAAAACAAACAAACAAGCAAGCAAGCAAGCAAGCAAGCAAGCAAACAAACAGATAAACCCAAATACCGTCCTGAATGTTAGTGAAGATTTAATGCTCAGGGAAAGCTCCAAAAGCCTAAACAAATATTACGATATGACCAAAGATTGGGAAATCAAGAGAATCTAATATTCAGGTTGGCGTTAACTAGCAGATATGTAACTCAGGCATTTAACAGCTTTCCTAGATTTCAGAAATTCTGGTTTAGATGCAGAAATTTCCTTTCAACATGAAAATGCTATAACTATAAACTTTTTGCTGGCATACTGATCTTAAGAACTTCTTTTAAGTGAATTTTACATTCACTTAAAATAACAGTTTTTAGCATTAAATTAAGGTGGAGATCTAATTTATATATTTACAAGTTCTATAAGGAACCCTGTTTAATAGGCTGACTCCCCCATTTGATTAATATTTATTTGGTAAGATTATGTAGGAATTAACTGCAAGGACACCCATCAAGACAAAATGTTGCCATTCTTTAACAAAATCTCATTTCCAAACAAATTTCTCTTTTTTATAGACAGTATAAAGAAAATAAGTCACAAATTACCAGTAATCTGACCACCTATAGATAACTACTGCTCATAGTATTATCTCGTTTTTCACACCTACAGATATATAATTTGAATGCTATTAATCTTCAAAGTGAATTCTATTGATTTTCTTAGAGAAAACTAAACTTTCCTGGGAGTGATTCAGCCATCAAGTAAAAAGTGAAGCCAACAGGCAAAACATTATTTATTGTAGAAATGTTTACCAAGGACATAGAAGCATACAGCAATCAAGAACATGAAAGTCAAAGTGGGAATGTGCCTGGATTCCAGTTCTAACCATACAGAAAGCACAGAGTATTCAGGAGGGAAATCTGTTGAGAAACCATGGGATATCCTATAATCACACGAAGATCCAAAAGCGGGGCACTGGGGCACCTAAGCTCATCACACACCCTCAAATGAAAACACCTTAAAATATTAATCCCAATCCTCCAACGGTGTCCTATCTGGAAAAGAAAAACACAACTACAAACACATGTAATTTTACTTAGAGCTTCTCAAAATAAATTCCTTAAGACAAAGTGAACACTCCCACATCCTGCAGTCCAAAAGGCTGCCAAGACAGAGGGTAGAGAAACAGTCACAAACACTTCACAAATGTTAAATCCACATACTAATTTGATCATTACTACTGCAGTGGTTTACATCATTAGTATTTCAGGAAGCTAAAACATGACTCAGATATCTGCTATCCAACAGGAACCTATAAAAACAATGAAAGAATTTAAGGCTCTCCCATCCAGAAAGTACATATCATTAAAGAGCTTCTCCCGGTTCTATCTGATGTTCAGATACATCCTAAGGGTAGATGAGTCCTTCAGTCAGTTTTTTTTTTTTTTTTTTAAAGTGGTAGCACAGAGTATTTCTGTAATCCCCTCCCCCACCCCTGGAGCAGAGAGCCTCAGGAGATTTTACCTTTTTGGGCCATTCTTTGAGTTAAATGTAGCAAGAGGTAAATGAAGTGGTTTTTTCCCTAAATGAAAGGCCATGTGTACAGGATAAAATGATTAATATAGCAATGAGATTCAAATTTGTTATTCATATAAAGCAGGCATCTGATTATTGTACTCTCTAGGCCAGACCAATTAAGCATGACCAAGAGCCATTAAGAAAATATGGGGGTAAGAACCCATTCCAATGATTTTACCAAAAAGTAGAGAAAGTGAAGTGGTAAAAACTCAAAAATTAGACCAATCTGTAAGATTTTTACTTTAGTCAATTAATGCCATGCCTAAACTGCTAGAAATATCATTTTCTTAAATGCATCCACTACATTTGTCTCAAAACTTAATAGTTCCATTTTGGCCCATTATTGTTTTTCTTTCCATCAATATGGAAATAAAAGGTTAACTGGGTGTAAAGAATTCAACTTTTATTTCTGGGTCAAAATAAATTAGTTTTTGACTATATATGAATTATTTCATGTTACAAGCTCCCCATCTCAATGATATTCAGTACAGTCTTGTTTAAAACCACCAAAATACTGCTGGTTCCACAACAGTATATATGCCAGTCATTTTGATGAACTAGCACCATGACCAGGAAATACTGGGAGTAGAACATTCTGAAAATTCCACTTCCACCAAGTTACTTATCTAGGCTTCAATTTCTGCATATGTAAAATGAAACTACATTGCTCACTTTCCTATGTCTCTATGTTGAGGTTAAACAAAAATCTATACAATTATGAAAACAACTGTGAATTATTCATTTAAAAAAATTTCAATTAGCATAACGCTGTTGCAGATCCAAAGGCTACTAAAACCTAAGACTTGTATTTATCATCATCATTGAAAATATGCATCTATAATCTAACAAAATGAAGCTGGAACATCTTGTGGTGCCAGAAAGTAAATGCTCAAAAACAGGAGAACACGTTGAAAGGACACAGGAGCCAATCTAAAGGCGGGCCCAAGACCGTAAGTTAACTGGAGCAACCAAATAAATAATAGGAACAGATTATAACTATAAATATCCATGAATCCACACTGATTCATAAACAAAGACAAACAAGGGAATAAAGATAACTCTTCCTAACAAAATTCCAATGAATACAGAAAATAGAAAATCACCATCTAGCACACATGACAGTAATAACTGTTGCAGGCAAAAACCACGAGTGGATAAAATATGGATTAAAGTATAAGGAGCAACAGAATATTACATAGTATCTCCCCATGAGATACTCATTCATTACAAAGGGAAAAATACAAATTCACAGAAGAGAAACCTGGCAGGTACCGTGCCTTAACCAACAGAAAAAAGCTATAACCCCCAACACGTCATGTATTCCCGATATGGTGCACTGAGAAGACCATACTTATAACTTTCGTGGTATTACTGCAAAAAAAGCATAATCTCTAATAATGAGAAAACATCAGGAAACTCCAATTTGAGGAACATTATACAAAATGACAGGTCAGTACTCTTGTGTCAAGATTATGAAAAACAAAGACCTAGGAACTCTCACAGACTGGAGGAGATCTAAAGAGATATATAACAATTAAAGGCAATGTGGGATTTTGGACCAAAAAAGGGACATTAGTGAAAAACGTGTGAAATTCAAATAAAATCTGTATAGTACTGTATCAATGTTAATTCCTGATTTTGATCACTGAACAATGGTTATAGAAGCTGTTAACACTAAGCAAAGTAGGATATGTGGGGTCTCTGTGTACTACTTTAGCAACTTTAAGTCTAAAATCATTTTTTAAAAGTTTTTAAAAAGAACAGAAAGAATTATTTACCCAGCATTAATAAAGCAAATTTCATTCATACACAAATCAGTCTACAACTTCCTGTCACCTACAGGATAAAGTACAACCTCATTAAGATAAATACAAAATCCATTATAAACTGGCCCAATCATCCAACACTCCATCACAGAAAAGTATCTGCAGTTCCTTGATAATTTCCTGGCCCCGTCAAGACCCTTTTACATTACACATGCAGCACCTTCCCTGCTGAAACTCAGTGTTAAGTACAACCCTTCCTTATGAAGCTACCTTTCCTGACCTCTCCTATTAGAACCAAGAATTCTCTCTCTCTAAATTCCTATTATATGCCTATTGGAAGAATATGAACCCCTCAAGGGAAGATACCTGGGGTTCTGCTGATAGTGTTTTTCCTAGACACACAGTACAGTCTGGAATGAGTTTTTACCAAGTGTTTATTATGGACTAAAACACTGTTATAAGCACATTATACTTCTTCAATAGTTAATTATCAAGAACCCTAAAGAGGTAGGAATAGAGTCACACTCTTACCCAGGACCATTTAAGTGGATGTGTTATGGAAATTAAACACCAAGAGTGAACTGTAATGTAAACTATGGACTTTGGGAGGTTGTGATGTGTCAATGTAGATTCATCAGCTTTAACAAATGTACCATGCTGGTGGGGAACACTGATAATGGGGGAGACTATATATGTGTGTGGGGCAGGGGTATGTGAGAAATCACTATACCTTCTGCTCAATTTTGCTCTCAACCTTAAACTGCTCTAAAAAAAATAAATAAATAAAACCTTGGTTTAAAAATACCAAATACATTAATTAATATTTCTGCTTCAAAAGATATAGTTAACTAAAAATTTAAAGTCTTAAAAATATCACTTCAGGTCAAATTTTGCTGCCAAATGAGTTTGATGCAGAATTTAAGGGGGAAAAAAAAAACCACTTTTGGTTATCAGAGATAGCTGGATTTTGAAAATGCAGATAAGGGACTAAGGACTTATATTATTCCTATTTTACACAAGATGGTATGGGAAGTGTATGTGAGAGAAAGTAATGTTCTAGAAATGTCAATCAGGTCATGGTATTTGGTAGTGCTGTTTGTATCTCTTACATTCTCAATGGTTTTTTTGTTTGTTTGTTCAGTCATTCTATCAATTACCGGATGAGAATTGCTAAAATTTCCAAATATGATTATGGATTTGTCTATCTCTTTTTAGCTGCATGTTTTATACTTCATATATTTGAAGCACCCACTCTTGTGATTGTCTTCTTGATAAACTGACTTCTTTAAGTGTAAAATGCCCTTCTTTACTACTAGTAAAACTTCTTGTCTTATAAACTATTTTGCTGATGTTAATACACCCAGCTTTCTTGTGTTTACTGTTCATAAAATATATATTTTCCTGTCTTTTTATTCCCCATATAGCTGAGCCTCCAACTAGTATTATTTGCCTTAAAGTACAGGTATTCTGACAGTGAATTCCCTCACCTTAATCTAAAAATGGCTTTATTTCATCTTCATTTTTAAAGAAAATAGTTTGTGCTGTTACAGAATGTTGAGTGGCTGCTTCCGCCCCTCCTCATTTAAAATATCTCATTTCATTGTTTTCTGCCCTCCACAATTTCTGATAAAAAGTCACCAATCTTTATAACAATGTCCTCTTAAAATGTATCTCCTTTCCCCTGGCTAAGTCCAAGATTTTCTTCACTTCTGATTTTCATCAGTTGATATTTCTCATACTTAATATTCTCTGAGTTTCTTGAATCTATAACTAATCTTTTTCATTCAAATATCCAGTCATTATTTCCTCGATTTTTTTTCTATTCCATTCTCTCTCACCTCTGGAACTTAAGCTATACATATTTACTGCTTCCTCAGGACTATGTTAATTTCTGAACATTTCTATGTTCAGTTGTTCCATTCTTCAGTAGTTTTCAATCTGCTTTTTACCTGAATACCAAATTTTTCGATTCAATGATTTTTGTTCTGCTAGTTCCACCTGATTAAGTTTTCACCTTTCTGCTGAGATTCCCCCATATGTTTGTTCATTACCTTTTACTTTAAATCTTTAAACATTTTAATTAAATGCTTTTAAGCTCTTATTTCCTAATTCCAACTTCTAAGTCATTTCAGGATCAGTTTATATTGAATACCTTTTCTCATGACTAAGGGTCACATTTTCTTGTTTACTGATTAAGTCTAACCAATTTTTATAGTATACAGACATTGCGTATGATATACTGTAGAAAACCTAGATTGTTCATTTTCTCTGAAGCCCATTCATTTTTTTCTCTAGCGCATGCAGCAGTCTCCAACTACCTTTTTGGTACCAGAGACCAGTGCTCCTATGAGAATCTAATGCCTGATGACCTGAGGTGGAGCTGAGGTGGTGATGCTAGTGCTGGGAAGTGGCTGCAAATACAGATGAAGCTTTGCTTGCCTACAGCTCACCTCCTGCTGTGTGGCCCAGTTCCTGACAAGACACCAGTGCGCTGCCTTGGGGCTGGGGAATGCTCTAGCAAATTTCTAGTTGGTTAAAAACCAAATGAATCTGGATTTTGTGGAGCTAGTTTTACGCTTTCATAGAAACACAACGGAGTCTATTTTGAATTTCTCCTTAATCCCATGACGAATCACTTAGTCCTGGAAGTCCTTAACTGCTAAAGCAGGGGTCCCCAAACCTGCTGCACAGCAGGAAATAAGCGCCAAGAGGAAAGGCAGAGCTTTATCTGTATTTGCAGCTGCTCCCCAACACTAACACCACTGCCTCAACTCCATCTTAGATCATCAGGCATTAGATTCTCACAGGAGCACTGGTCCCTGGTAACAAAAAGGTTGGAGAATACTGTCCAAAAGCATAAGTCTCTTAGTATCAATGTAAGACCCAAGGTGTTTACCAAGTCTTGTTGGGATTCAAACTCAAAACTGTCTTCCTTATAATTCCTCCTAAATTTCTAGCTACTTGGCAACTGTGAATTCCATCTTGGCAACATACAAGCCAATGAGAATGTGGCTCTCTCGGTGAGTTCTAGATACCCTGTGTGCCACATGGACTGAGGAGGCCTTCATCCCTAAGAACACTTTTTGTCTGAAACTTTGATAACTTTCTTTGGTAATTTTAAAATGCATTCTTCACCTATCTAGTTACGTGCAGAGGTTCCAAGATAGCTCTTTTTGCTCTTTACTCTTTCTTAATTGGGGGAAAGTGGACTATTATTTATTCAAGAGAGGGAAGAGAAGAGGTAAAAGGTATGTTTCTGAACAGTGATGAACAATTCTCAAAGGCTTTTCACATTCCCTTTTTGTAGGAAACACACCCTCTTTGTTCAGAAGGTTTATTATTTCATATCAGAAATTACTAGTGTAGTTTATCAGCAGCTACAAAGCCAGAGGCCCTTAGTTTCTCTCTCCTACCTACTTTTACCTTTCCAACTGCCTTTGGGTTAGATGGTCAGACAAAGGAGCTAGGGTTGGGGGGTGGAGGTGGCATTTTTCTAGTTCTTTTTTGGATCTTCCTTTCCTTTCCCCAACTTCTGTGGTGTAAAAACAGAACACACCTCCCCATCACAAAACATATTCCTTGCTTGTGCCTCCATGGCTCAAAAAAGGCTCACCCATGCATTCAGTGTTTTTGATCACATGTTGGGCCCCTTTAGAAAACTCAGTTTCAGCCATATCTATACTGTGCTTATAACCAAAACAAATATATTCAAAGATTTTGTTAAAAAAAAAAAAAGCCAATCAATTTAGAAATAATGCGAAGAGTTGGTTATGTGTCCTTTCAGTGTAATATAGGAACATATTCTAACAAGCCCACCTAAGGGGTTATATGACTCTCCATAAATTATTTAACTTTGTTTTACTTACTATTTATAATTGATTAGAGCCCTGATACATTAAGTTGAATGTTTATTTTTAGAACATTAACAAGCTAAAATTGATGTGTCTAACTGAAAACATAATTCCAAAGGTTATGGCTTTATTATTTCGTAGGATATTAATAAGGTTTGCACGCTACTCAGTGATCTTATTCCAACACTCTTCCTTTTCAACAACCACATATATAAACTATCTGGTATCAAGGTACTGTTACTAATTCTGCCAAGATCCCAATTCCCACCTTAATCACTATATATTGAGAATTATGCCTAACTTCCTGAAACTGTATTTTGATAGTTTAAAAAAATCCTGGTTCTTTTATTTAATACCAGGAAGTTTCAGAAATAAAAATAAATGTAACACTATAAAACAAAAAATACCAAAAGTCTTCAGATTTGGGGGGAGAGAAGGCAAAAAAGGCCAATAAGTACTTCTATTTTGGAAAAAAAATAAACAAAATAGAGAATAAGGTAGTTAAATGTGAGTATAAAAATTTACAACTGCCCTATCAAGTGTGACCTAAGATTCTTTAAAGCAAAACTGATAAGACAGAGTATAAATCACTTTCCAAAAAAAAAGCTCAATAACACAAAAGCAAAATTAAATAGTGCCCTCCTACAAGAAAAACTTTGCCTGGCAACTGACATATTAGGCACAGCTTTGCAAATATCTGACATTTTAAAAATGATGAAGTACCTTTAAGTTGCTTAATGTCTTTTAATAAGGAAGGATGCTTTTACAGTGCACCCATCAATACAATAAACAATGAAAGTGTACTGCCTTCTGTCTGCTTTTGTTTCCTTTAGAGAGTAAGACACTTTCTGAAGATTCTTCAGAAAGATATAAAATTCATGAGAAAGGAAATAGTTAACTTCTCCTTGAAAACATATAATGACAGTGTATACTTGTTTTCATAATTATTATTCATCTTATTAAATCAAAAAAGTCTCTATTGTACAATGTAGAAACTACTATGGCAAACACAATGAGGAATGAGAAAAATGGACAATCTTCAAGAATCTTAAAATCTAATATAGGTCATGCACACGCAAGTGCATGGTAGGTAGGGAAAGGGTTAAGTCCCTAAGCGAAGTGTGCAAACACACACACACACACACACACACACACACACACACACATGTACGTAAATATGTATAGATATAATGAGAATCAGTAACACAATGAGACTATTATATCCTATCTTTCACAAGTGCTGAAATGAGAGAAAATATGATGAGATGACCCAAAAATATTTTGGAACCCCTAAATACTGTATACAAATATATGTCTGTACAAAACTTACTCCCAATCACATATACTTCAACTCTCATTTTCCTGTAATTATCATATCACCAGCATCAGCTGACCTTCCCCAACTTACCCATGTTTTCCTCTCTCACTTGTAATAAAATTTATCCTGGCTTATAGCAATCACCAAAGCAGTTTCACAAATGCCTTACAAAAATTCTGTAGAAAGCATTTAATGAACTCACATTATGAACTAAATAGTGGCTAATTTTGACATTTTGCTCTTTAATTTATTTAAAACTAATTTTCAGTTAAGAACCACCAATTTCTTAATGTCTTCACATTTATCCCTAGCATCAGCAGCTGGCTTTCTTTAAGCTCTCATTAGGAAATTTAGTTTCCACCATATCATGAGTTCCTGCTAACAATGACAATGATAAAGGATAACAAGCTTTGCTGATTTGCAGATGCAAGGAGACTAGCTGGTTTAACCCACAATTTAAAGAGCCAGGCTCACTAGCTTCCCAAAAAATTGTCACAGGACTTTAGAATTTTTAACAAATGACTTGAATGAAGAAATACTAATATTCATAAAAGCCAGTGACTTTCTGGGGAAAGTAAAAAAATGAAACAAAGAAAATGAAAATAAATTAATCTTGGTGCTGAGAAAAACACGAAAGGGAAGGAATTATAGAAGAGGGAGGTCTGAGCTAGGTTCTAAGGAACCAGATGATTACAGAAAATGACACCTCTATCCTCATTGTAAGATTCAACGGGGCAGCTTATAGAGAACATTTTCAGCATCTTTGTGAGTTAAACCTCTAGTCCAACCATTTTATTTTATAGTCGTTCTGAAAAATCACCTTACTTGTCAAAGGTGCCAGAGCCATGCATTCTCTTGATTCCCAGTAATACTCTATAATGCCACAATGCTCTGGCTGTGTTGTCTTGGGAGTTTGGAGCTGCTTTTGAATTCTTAAGTCCAGCTACACAGCTGCAGAAAAGGCCCTGTACTGCCCTATTTGTGAATTCAGATCTTAAAATGCCAGAAGTGATAAAAGGGGATACAGTACTCTTCCTCAGCCAATGCAAGGGTGCTTGTTACAGAGAATAAACTGTGTGCTAACATTGCACCATGAACTGTCACTCCCCTTTTTCTGTGTTTATACTCACCAGTTTATCATTCCCATGATCTGTCTTCACCTCGGAACTAAGTGGAAGAAATAAGTCTGTTGTATGCTCTGGTGGAGGTGCCTCCCCAAGAACTATCAATCCCTGCAGGATGGAGAGAAAAACAGCACAGTGAATGGTATTAAAGGTTACAAATTTAATTTAGGAGTTAACACCAAAAGGGTTAGGGGCAGGGAACTTGTTTACCATAGACCTGTTCCTCATTCTACGCTTTCCCAAGAGTTACTTCAACAGAAAGCCCAGCAGTAGCCATGAGTAAAGGCCTAAGACTCAGACCTAAGCTTCTCCTTTCTTCCACTTGAATGCTCTGACCTCCATGGCTTGTAACTATTTAGCATCTTATGTTCTTATCACCTACATCTGGAATCTTTACCAGAGCATAGTATTTTATACTATATTGCCAACTAGTTTATACTGTATTAACGGCAGCAGTGCAACATTTTTAGTTAACTTGGTCACAAAATGTGGTTTAAGAATCACCAAACTGCAAGTGCTACAATTACAAATGAGCTAAAACAAACGAGCAACCCAAACTGATGGGTGAAACAAAGGTGGAATAGTCCCTATGATGTATAAGAAACTAAGAACTATTTTTAAAAACTGTTCCAAAGGCATCTGCTTCTCTTAAGTATAAATATTACTTCAGATTAGTTTCCTGCTCGACAATTTCAAATTCAGATCTTACATAGTCCCAGGAAACAAAACAATGTAAAAAGAAATTTACATGATTCCATAAATCCTCTCCATAGTCAGCATGGGCCTGGCTGGGTAAAGACAGAAATTAGCTTACTATATAAAAACAAATGAAAACAAATGAATCCGCCCAAGAATTCAAGTAAGGGTAACCAAAATCAGGTTACCACATTGTGCAACAGAAAGATGGGATGCAAGTAACCAGGGTTTTGGGTCTTTGATCTCTTTCTCTGGTCTAGAAAGTAAGGAGATTTGATTGATAAGATGCTTTTAGCAGAAATATTATATTATAACCACCTGGGGAAACTTATTAAACTATACTTGTCCAGGCCCAACAACAAGTCTACTTAGAATCTCTGGGGGGCAGGGGGAGGGTAGTCTAGGTTTTTAAATAGTTCCCCTGGTAAATCCTAATGCAAGCTCTAAACTGCAAACTCCCAGAAAACATCCTAAAATGTATATTTTAGTGCCTAGAGATTTCGACTGTATCAATTTGAGCTCTCTAGGCCATTATGATATAGGCTCTTGTCAGCCAATGAACCAGATGATCCATCCCTGGGGTTCTAACTCAAAAATCTCTATGAAATGGGGTGCAAAGAGATGAAAGGGGTTGGGTGGGGGTGTTAAGAAAGACGATGAAATTTTACCTCAGTTAAAAAAGAAATGGAAAATATCCTTTTTTCCCTGAATGTAAATAAAATAAACACTTATCTGTTCTGGAATAAGACTATACCTACCCTATATAATTTTAAAGAAAATAAAGTGAATACTTGCCAGAAAAGAGGGAAAGGTCATAACTGGGCAAAAAACACTTGGTCTAGCTTCCAGAATGAGGTTTCTCTGGTTAAAAGAACTGCTGTCAAGTATTTCCTTGCCTCAATCAGAGTTATTAAGCAGACCTCACGAACTTTACCATTTAAAAGTAAAAACTATTTGTATACAAAGTTACTATTGCTGTTGAGAGGTTGGGGGTTATTCCAAAGCAGTGTGTAAATAAATGCAATTAAAGGTTCCAACATGACCTGGTCTTTGTTCATACTAATTCTGTCCTTTTCATATATTAATCCAAATGTATTCATCCTTTCAAAGAACTTGAAAAGTCCCACCTCCTTCCAGAAAATGCCCTTAAGTGAGCCCTTACTTGCTTTTATCTACATTGCCAAACTTCTAAAGCATCATGCCTGTGTCTTACATTCTGTGTATTTAAATCTCATTTGCAGAGAAGAACTTTAGGCCATATTATTTACTTAATTTATTGTTGCTTCAATTTGCTGTTTAAATGTTAACTAATGGTAAGCTCCTTGAAGACTGAGATAAAACACAAATATACTTGTATTTCCTATACTCCATAGCAGAATCATACGCAAAGGAAATGCACAGCCAAACGTGAAAAAGGAAGAAAAGATAGAAAGAATTATGCTAAGCTTGATTGTAACAGGTAAGAAATAAGCAAGCAAAAAGGAATGTAAGAAAAAAAACTAAATTGTACACATAGGTTTTACTGCTTAGCCTTTACCAATTTCAGATAATGTAAGAAGTCCAAGATTAAAAAAAATATCACTTGCAATATAAAATTAAGATGCAATTTCACATACTCACCTCCCAAATTTTACTTTGAGTAGGTCAATCTTCCCTACTCATCTTAAGATAAGTCAGTGACCTGACCAGTTCATCAAGAACCATCCTGGGTTACCTAGAAGACATAGCTGTCCACAATGCCTTATAACTCTATTGAGATGGGAATTTCAACTCTATATTAATTTTAAAGACAAAATGTTCTAGGCTTCTGCTGTTCCATTTAGCTCCTTTTCCATCCAGAAGCTCCAATGCTCTTTCACTTTTCATTCTTAATGTTTCCAAACTTATACAACAATTGCTGTGTAATTTCACAAAGCAGTCAGAATAGACAAAAAATATGGATTTTAAAAAGGGATATAATGTTTTATATATAGAAGACTGTTAAGAGACAGAAGTATCCGTTAAGTAACAGAACCCGCTTGGTTCCTTGTGCTTCCCCACTCAGTTTTAAGAAATGATTAAAAGGATAAAACAGCAGTGTTATAGACAGAAAATGCTTTGGAGTCAGAATAATAACCCTGAGAACAAATTTAGTTAGGCTTCTTATAAGCCTTTAAGTTGTCATATTTGCTCTGTGCTTTAAACAACATACGTGAATATACCTGTATATAATAGTACACACTCAAAAAAGTTTTCCTTTCTCATTCTAAGGCACGGGAGCATTTTTTAAAGCTGTCCGAATATAAAATTGTGAAAATATCAAAATATTTTGAAAACATCACAATGATATGGAGAAGACTACAGAGGAGTGCCTAGAAACTATATATCCCTTCTCCAAAGAGCAACAGGAATCATGATTCCCAAAAAAGAGACTCTAAAAGACTCAATTAATTAGCCTGGAAGACTAATATCAAACTTTGCCAAAAACAGAAATTGACAATCACCTAGTAGTTCTCAAATACTTTTTTTTTGAAATACATCACTTTAAGAAAATTAAAGTCAATATACAAGAAATTAAATCCTTAAAAAGAAAAGGAAAGTCTTACCCTCTCCAATTTATGTTCAACGACAATTATTTCTCTACAGCTGACTGCCAAACCTAAATTCATCTCCTGAAAAGCCTGAACAACCCAGGCAACTCTGGAAAACCTTGGAAGAGGATAGGAAATGAGAACAGTAACCCACTTTACTAAGACAGAGGGGGTTAAAAACCTCCTGTTTCAATAACTCAAACAGTCAAGCACTTAAAGCAACTGCTAACTTGAGCAATAGAGTCAGATATGCAAATCTCAGCTCTGCACTCAGCTCATCTCATGGCTGTATGACCATTAACAAACGACTTGACCTCTCTGACCCTTCATCTGTTTATTTTTATATTTGCAAATAACAGTAATACACTTAACACAGTACCTGGCACATAGTAAGTGTTCAAAGACATCTATTGTTATAGTGACATATTAAGACCAAATGTTAATATACCTTTAGGGGAAATTCCACTGATTATTTATTAGATCAGGTGAAATAATGTCCCACCAAATTTTTGTCACCCAGAATCTATGAATGTGACCCTATTTGGAAACAGGGTCTTTACAGATGTAATCAACTTAAGATAAGCCCTTTAGTGCGGGCTCTAAATCCCAATACCACTGGTGTCCTTGTAAGAGGGAAATGTGCACACAGACACAGAGAGAAGATGGCTAATGTAAAGACAGAAGCAGAAATCAGAGTGATGTAGCTATAAACAGAGGACCAAAGATTACCAGCACCACCATAAGTTTAGAAAGAGATAAAGGATTCTTCCCTAGAATACCCAAAGAGAGCATGGCCATGTCTATCCTTTTATTTCACAATTCTCGCCTCCATAACTATGACAAAATAAATTTCTGTTGTTTTAAGTTTAAAGCCCAAGGAAACTAACTAATGTATTTGTTTTAAAAAGACATTGTACAAATATTTAATAAATTTGTGGATTTTCTCGTTGTTGTCATCATTCTATTTTCACTTCCTGTCTGAATTCTGTAACAGACATTATGTATTCAGACTGCAGACATATAAAATATATTAAATCTAGAATGCCTTAATTTAAAGACCATAAAAATGAAGCTCAGAAAAATTCAGTAACCTTTCTTCCCAACGTTACATAGCTAAATGTTAACAAAGCTGGGACTAGAATAAAAGATTACTGAGTCTAAATCTATTGGTTTTGAATACATTATGCTCTGATTAATAAAATTCTTGGATAATTAACATATACACAAAATTCCAGAATAACTACTTTCCAGATATTTAGAAACATCTAAGACTTTCACAGTTTCCCCAAACTGCTGTTATTACTGCTGAGTTATAAGCTAAAGAATAAAGCAGGAACCAAAAGTGACTTGAGGTTATCTTCTCATACACATATAGTGAGTGAGACTATAAACTGTGGCATACTGTCAAAAACCTTCTCTGAAATATGCATCAAGAAAATAAAAGTATCCACACTATTACTTAGGTAGGGATATTTATTATGGCATGCTTTGTAATATAGACAAACCTAATTTCACTGCACTTTACAAATGTTGTGGTTTTTACAAATTCAAGACTAGAAGACCCCCCACCAGCAAAAAGATTATGACTCACTTTATTGTGGTGGTTTGGAACCGAACCCACAATATCCTGAGGTATGTCTGAATAATTTTAATGAAGAGCATAATTAAAATAGTCAACCAAGTAATAGAATGTAGCAAGTAAAAATAATGTCTTCTCCAAAAACAACAGAAAAATGTTCAGGATCCTCATGTTATATGACCGTTTAAAGAAATTATTTACATACACAGAAAAAAATAGTGGAAGAAAATACACCCAAGTGTTCATAGTATGTTAATTGTGAATTTAGGTTTTGTTTTTCTTTAAGAGCACTTTTAGGTTCACAGCAAAACTGAAAGGTGTTTTTTTTCTCTTTTATACTCTGCATTTTCCAAGTTTCCTAAGAATTGATAACACAGTATTTCATCAATTCTAAGACATTTTTCACATCTCAGTCATCTTTTATATCATTTTTTAATCATCTTTTGTATCTTACAATTAATAGTGCTAGTTTAACTGAAATAATTTTTTAGTGACACATATACTAATAACAATAGCATCTTCAAGTCTATGAAATACGATAGTTTCATAATGGGGAACTAACAACATGCACACACATATATTTATGAATGTACATAAAACAGATAAAGCAACAAATATGACTATCACTGTGCTAATCTCACTTGTTACTAAGAGACCCTTGCTCTCAAATATGAAAATTCCCACTTAACTACTGGCCATTAAAACCTAGAAACAGACACTAAAGAGGTATTCCTGACAGAGCTTTTTCTCCTTGTGATAAGGCATATCCAGTCAACCCCCAGTTATTTTTATCACCATTCCAGCTCATGTTCTACAAATCTCACTCAATTTCCTGTGAAGAACGGCTAAGGAAAGCAAAAAATTCAACACCCTTGGTGAATATTTTGTTTTAATTCCTCATTTGCTAATGCAAAAAAATACTTTGGAGGAATGTGAGCTTCATGAAAGTAGGATTTTTATGCACCACCCTTGGTGAGTAGTTTTAGTTTTAATTCCTCATTTGCTCTAGCTAATTTTTAAAGAAGTTAGTCAAAATTTAAATTGTTCCCTATGACAAGGGAACAAATTATATATGTTTTTAAAAAGACAAGTCCTCTGGACTTTGGTCTCAATTATAATGCATTCTACTGACCTTTTGGAGAATTTACATATAGACCCACTTTGGAAAGAAGTTGGAAGAACGAACGGTCCAGTGGAATTTTTGGAATAAGAACTTAATGGGGACTGTAGAACTTTTACTTCAAACTCTCATCATTTTGTTCATTTCGTCAATCGGTTATCCTTTAACTTTTGACCTACTAATTGATGTATAGAGTTCACAGTACAGCAATTGTCTTAAGGCTCTGAGCAGCACTAAGGCAGGACAAAAAGGAGTGTGGCACTTCTTTTTAGGAGCAGTAGGTTTTTCATCTAGACCCATGTGGTCTGGTCCAGTGATGGAGCTCTACTGCATTAAACTAATACAAAAAATACCCTGTAAGAATGTAAGCTTCATGAAAGTACAATTTTTATTTACCACTGTGACATAAGGAGAAGAGTGCTTGGTGTTTAGCAGGCAGTCAACTGTCTGTTGAATGAATTTTTTTCCATGAACATTCATCCCTTGCTCAAACCCAAACAGAGCACAGGACTCTTTTTTCCTCAAGAAAGCAAGGGAAGCTTAGCAGTAAAACCAAAATGTTGCTAAGTAAAAAAAGCAAGATGAAAATCTTTAATCACCACTACTTTTCCAAAAATATCACAAATACAATAGTTACAGTCAGTAACTTACATTATACAGTCTCATTTTCTTATGTTTCCTGTTAGCCCAGGTATACAAACTGTTTTGTTCTAAACACGTGTTCAATTTAACATTATATCCTAACAATGTTGTCTGTACTATAAAGCAGTATTGGGCTCTTAAACAAATTAAACCACTGTTATCAGATCATATTAAACCATTCTCTTTGACATAGTTAAGTTATTGAGGGACAGAAGAAAAGGGATAATAGCTGTTTTTAGCTGGCCTGAAAAAGACCAGACACTTATCCCTTACCTTATTAGCACGTATCTGTTTGTAAATATCTGTTTGCTGCCGAATTCGATATTCCAAGTCAGAAACATGAGCCTGAAGCCAGTTCCAGCGGCTGACAATAGCTGCTCGGTCTGCAGCCCATCTCCATTCGGACCTGCGCCTCCTAAAATGAAATAAAGTGAGTGAAATTCAAGAGTAGCAGCAACATTTATACCAAATGATGGTGAGGGGTTTTTAACACCTAGAGGACCTTACACAGACCAATTCTACTGCCAAGAAAAACCATAAGCATTTTAGGTATATATGTCACAGGACACAGGGACAAAACTATTCATATACAGATACTTCACAAATTAATCTCTGAAATTGCTTTCATTTCTCAGGAGATAGAAATGTTTTTCTATTTTAACATAAGAACTATATAAAGAATAGAGATTATCTACTTAGAAAACCCAAGAGAAACCACGATTAAAGCTAATAAAGAATTCAGCGAAGTTTCCAGGTAAAGTTCACCATACAAAAACTAAGTGTGCCAACAAGTAGAAAATACTAATCTTTTTTAAAAAAGAACTATTCACAACACTAACAAATAATATTATGCACAAAAGATTCTTCAGAGAAAAGAAACCCCAAAAATATAAAGGACCCGAATAAATAGAGATTACTTTTAAGATGGCAATTCTCAGATGTCTATAAATTCAAAAAAGTTCAAATTCCCTAATGGTTTTTACTGAAATCTGACAAACAGATCCAAAAACTTACATGAAAAAAAGTTGGAGAAATTCTAAATATGACATCAGACTACAGACTTACTGTAAAGCTATGATAATTAAGGTAGTCTAGAAAGACAAAAAGACCAATGAGACAGAATACAGAGCCCTCAAACTTAGATGGCAATCATATGAATACAAAAATACTGAACTACTCAATAAATGGTATTCAAATGGCTGGTTCTTTACAAAGAATAAGTAAAATTAGTTCTCTTCTTCATGATATAACAGCATAATTTTAGAACACCTGAAACTGAAAAGCCAAACTTAAAACAAAGATGAGTATCTTTGGAACTTCAGAGCAGGGAAGGATTTAAATACGACCCCAAAAAATTTTAAGCTAATTTTCAACATAAATGAAAGTTTAATTAAGTTAAAGTTAAGCCACTGGTTGCTAAGATGATACCTGTTACTAAAGATTAAATATAAAAATATATAACAAAGCTCCAATGAACAAGTTAAAAAAAAGACAACCCCCATCAAAGATGAATAGAAAATTCACATAAGAATCCAAATAGCCAATAAATACATAAAATATTAAAAAGTCATTTCAAACCCAGACTGGAAAAACACAGTATTGGTGAGATGTGAAAACATCAATTCATCCATCGCAGTAACAATAAATACAGGCATTGTCACTTTTGAAGAGTAACTTGGAAATACTTGGTTAGGTGAAAAATGTGCATACTCAACCATCATGATATTCTATTTCTGAGAATATAACATGCACATCTGCTTGAAGAAACAGGTTCATTGTACTAGAGTTTGTTATAGCTAGAAATCAGTTAATTTACTTTGCTGAACTAGGGAAATAAACTGTCATTTATTCTTTTAATAAATTTTTAACATATTTTTATAGTAAAGATGTTAACTAGAACTACCTGTATAAATGTGACTATCACCGAAGACAATGATAAAAAGGAAAACTATATAAAAACTAAAAAATAAGTCCTATTTAGATACACACAAGTAGAAAGGAATTTAACAGAATACTGTTTATCAATTTGATTTTCTATATGTATCAGTGTGACTAAATCTCGACAATGTAGAATGAAAAACTATATAAAAATTAAAAAATAAACATACAATCATAATGAGTTACCGACACATAGTTAATGTATAAAAACATGCATAGAGTATACAATAAATTCAGAATCGGGATCTTCATCACCCCTGGGAATAGAGAAGTTGGATTTTAGATCTACCTGCAATGTAATGCTTGACTTATCTTTAAATAACAAAAAAAAAATATGGCAACAGTTTTAAATTTCTTAAATACTGGGGTATGAGAATCTGGCAGTATATTCTGTAATCAAAATTCTTTTTCAAGTATGAAGAAGCCGTCATACTGCCCTTAGCATCACCTCCACTCTGCATATACGTACTCACTTAGAAAAGTGACTACAAGTGAACTTTAAAATGGCCCACTGATAGGGTGTTATGTTGTCAATAATAAAAGAGAACAAACCTAGCCGCAGTAGGATTAGAACTCAGTTAATACTTAATCACATATAAATAAGGCAAAGGGTAGCAATGGTATTTTATTAACTTTTATATGGTCCAAATATAAGTCACTCAAGCCAACCATTGTGATAGAAGTATTACCCTATTACTTCTCTTTAGATACAAGGTATTTTATAGTTCCCTATTCTTGATGGAATCAGTATAAGATACAAAGATATTTAAGTACAATTATCTGGTTCAATGTTGGCCTGGTCTAGTTCCATCCCAGATTCAGGAAAGAACCGCAAAAGCTCAAGTATAACCTCTGGATCATTCCTTATCTATAAAAATGTCCCTCCTTTTTTAAAACAGGTAAAGCTAGTTAGTCCTCATATGTTCTATTTCCAACTTTCATTATTCTTCAAAGTTCACCACCTTCCTATCCTGCAAAATTTCTTGGTTTTACAGGTTAATTTCATTTCAAAAGCTACCACAACATCAAGTCCCCATCTCTCACCACTGGGCTATTTCATTAACTTCTTTAGTTACTACTGCTAACTTAAGTCACATACTATACTTTTCCTAAATAAACCCACTTCAAGCTATTTCTTCCTGTCACTCTTATGTATAAGAAACCACACAGGCTCCTTTGCTTCTTTTCAAATCCCAAGTTCTTCAAGGAAACAATAAAGTATAAGGGGAGTCAAATTCTAAGGGAGCAATTAAATGCCAAAAAGCAATTAATAAAATTAACACAACACCCATTTAACAGTCTGTTCACACACAAGTTTAAAACCTGACAGTGGTTAGCCAAAATAAAACCCTAATGTTGAAAATCAAAGCAAGGGAAAGATGATTTCTTGAAAAATTTATAGCACTTCTCCTTAGTCACCCCCAGTGAATGAAGAATCCTGGCAGTCTCACCCAATGATCCTGAACTTATTAGCTCATAAGCCTTCTCACAAAAGTGTTCCAGGACATCAAGCACTCTAAATTGGCAGGAAAGATGAAACCTATTTGTTATCTCTGAATTCAGACACACCTTAACCAAAAGAATTTTGTTTTCTTTCTTGTTTGGTGTAGCGGGGGAGGGGAGGGAAGGGAAGGGGAGGGGGGGAGGGAGGAAAACTTTAGTTAATTAAAATTAACAGGTCTGCTATACAGATATTCTTCTATATACCAATATAAACCAAGCCTCTGGATGATACTTTTTTGGAGATTGGCTAATAAACGAAAGATTAACCACATTAAGGCAATACTAGCAATCCTTAATTTATGAACAGGCTTCATTCTACAAATATATTTGTCATATGACAGTTTAGAACTGGAATTTTCAGTAGAGTTGTCATACTGTTGTAATGTAATTTATTAATGAAAAATGGAAAACCCCACCCTAAGTGTCCAAAAAGCATCATGTGTTCGAAGTAACCAGCAACATGAGCAAAAACCTGAACTATGAGCAAAGGTGAGAGTTGTATAGCTAGCAAGTCTGAGGTGTGCTGTGAAGATGTCACTACACTCCAGTAAATCAGAACACCACAAAACATTGCAAGAATAAGCTTCACATCTTACATTTGTTTTTCCTTAACAATGACAGAACAGAAATTCAGTTTACCAGAAGTCGGGGTGGATGAATTTCCCCTTTAATATTTGAAATGTAAACTTATTACCAATGATTTACAGCTCAAAAACAAGACACTCATTAACATTAGCATCATGCTTAAACACAGATTTCAAAAAAGAACATATGACTAAGGTTGCAGATTGAGACATAAATATAATGATTAACTGTTTTCTAACATAATTATCAATGATGAAGAGAAAGATGTGGATTCTAATAACGGTTAGTATTTCAGCTCTTTCTTGTTGCTTACTCTGTGCTAGCAATTAGTGAAATAACTGCTTTAAGTGTGTGTGTGCAGGACATGAGAATGACTTCTAATGTATTATTCTGCAATATACTTTATTCCAGGTTGTACCAAAATATTTGTCTACATATACTGGGCTACTGCCTGAGTGGGAAATTCATTTTAATTCATACTTTGCTCCTTGCTTTAATTAACATTTTATTGGCCAATCTGCTTTGTCTGTACGTGCTATGTAAAAATCTATTAAAATTTCAAGCAAATTCCTTTTTGGTTACCTAAATGCAGGAAAATACAAGATTTGCTTTTTTATTATTACATGAATAGTACAAGTTTGATGTTGCTAACTTTGCACATTTGTATAAAATAGTATATGGTATATAACTAGATTTTTTTTTTAGCTATGTGAACTTACACGTTAATAATTCCCTTTACAGAATTAGGAGAATATTACCACATATCTAGAATTCAGGATGTTCTATGGGATTAAATAATACAGAAAATTTATTTTATTTACTTGAACAAGAAAATCATTTCCATTAACAAATCCTTTGAAACTATATAGTGGGAAGTACTTGAAAATTTAGGATTCAGCATACATGTTGGCCAATGTAGAAATCAAAAAAAGAGATTAAAGAAATTAATGTTATTTCTTTAAAATCATCTTGATTGGTAATGTTAATAGCAACGTTTCATTAGCACAGGACAAACAGGTCAACACAGGAACTTTTACATAAGGAGATTTAACCTCTTAAATGTGGGGACCAAGTTCCTTCTATTTTTATTAAAAATTAGAAATTATACACCAAATTCTCAAAGGTGTCATTGATAAAACCTTTTCTACTGTACCATAAGAGGTAATGATCTGAATCACTTAACTCAGAGGTAGTTACCACTAATTTTGCAAAAATGAAAGCACTAAGGATGTAAATTCTGTTAACAGAGAAAAAGATTTGCAATACTACACCTCTTCTGCCAACTTAGTGTCAATGAGTTCAACAAAAGAGATTATAATAAACCTATCTTCAATGCCTATAGCACAGCCTATTCAGCAGAGCAATAGACACCAATGGTATCTACTTCCTTTTTCTCAAAGATAAACTTCAGCAAAAGTGAATTATCCAATAGAAACACTGAAGACAGGCATTGAACCACATCAAACACCTGACCTAGCACTTTTAATTAAGCCCTAGTTCTAGAGCCCAGGATGGAAAATTTGTAAATCCATTAGAACAGTACTGGTGGGTTATACTTACCCTGATCTAGAAATTTTTTAAAATCTCATTAAAGTAACAACGAATGTGCTGAAAAGACCTTAATGGTGATAATTCCACCCTGGTGATCTCAATCCTATCTCTAGTTACTTCTTTTAATGAAAACAAAGGTTCTAACAAATTAAAAGTAAAATAACTCTCAAAGGCAAGTTTACACAGCAGTATATTCAGCCAAAAACTGGTATATAATTTGAGATACGTACTACTTCCAAGTGGGCAAAAAGTCTGAGACACCTAAATTTTGCCATCTCTAGGTTTTTTAGATGACTTATAAAACCAAAAGAGTCAAGTAAAACTGAAATCATTCCTGAATATCCAGAGCATACAGCTGCTAGATTCATAGTATTCAGGCTAAGTTAGGGTCACTATGGGACAAGAATAGAAAATCTTGACATTACTGAAAGTCACATATTAAAAAAAATATGTATATATAAGTATATATAAGTATTCACTACCTAGCTCAAAAGCAGTGTGAAACAAATAAGAGAAAGAACAGGAAGGTAAGCTCAAGCTAAGTTCTCATTGTTTTTTAATTTATATGACCCTAGACATGTAAACTGACCTCCGGAAATAACAGCAACATCTGCCTCACAGGATTGTGGTATTCACAAAATGATGTAATCCTAACTGAAAAGTACAATAAGTGTATTAGAAAAGACAACTATTAAATTAATGTAACCTTGAGTTCATTTCCATATCATAAAACATAAAAGAGGATGGGAAAGGAGAAATAAAGAGATCCTGAGATTCTTTAATTTTGGGCTTCATTAGTCATCTAAAAGGAAGTTCCATTCTAAAAGTAAGACCAAGTGGTTCATTAGAACAGACACTGTATTCAGCCACAATTTCAATGACATTACCACCCCTGCCCAATTTACAGAAATGGAGGAAATAAAGAACAAAGAGAAAACAAATTGTTGAGCATCAAATATCCCATACGCTTTAGCTATAAAAAAAAATACTCAGATGAAAATGGGTTAAGAAACAGTTTGTCACTCTAACCAGGTTACATCAGCTTTCTAGAGATGTTTGTAGTAATAGGAAACAAATGTACCAGAGCCAATTTTAAACTGCCAATTCATCCTGATAAAGACTCTGGGGGTTGAACACAACCCTTTTGTGTTACTGCTTAAACCAGATTATCCCTGAAATTAAAATGAGATTTGTGCATTTTGGCAGATTATTTTGGCCAAGCTTTCAACCTACCATCCACTCTTCTCGGCCTCCCTGCTCCACTAACAAATATTTAAGCACCTAGTCTTCACTAGGCATTGTATTAGGTGCTGGGGATACAATAACAAACAAGAACTCTGGCTCATTAAGCTTAGAGTTGAATGGGGAAGGCAAATGTTAATAAGCAAACAATTGTGCAAAATGTGAGGTAAGAGATCATAACTGTGAATTTAGATTGGGGGATCTGGAAGATTTCTTTGTGGTATAAACATTTAATATAATTTAGGACTTGAACAGGCAAACTTGCCTTGGATGAAGGTTATGGGAAGCTGAAAGGCATAGAAGATACTGAGGATTGTGGTTTGTTTTAGGAAGAAGAAATGACATGTATACACATTATGCAGCTGCAGCTCAGGCAGTGAACAAGGCGGGAAGAATGCACTAGAGTTGACACTGGCTATAGGTAGGTAGGGCCAGATCATACAGACTATGTTTGTAAAACATGTTAGTTTTATGAAACAATATAAGCTGTCCTGACTGTGGGCCACGTTCTTTCATTTATCTTGGACTCTTTATAAATGAAAATTTTCAAACAAGCTAAAGGACAACAAGCTTCCATATAACCATCTACTTCAACAACTATCAACTCTTGGACTAATCTCATCTATAACATCTATCCCCATGGATTAATTTCGAAGGCAATTCCCTGGTTATTAGGTCGTTACATCTGTATATATTTCCATATGTATCTCTAAAAAGTAAATTTGCTTAAAATGTATACTTTCATAATTTAAAAAACATTAATTCCTTAATATCAAGTGTCCAGTTATTGGTCACATTTCCTGGACTGTCTCAACTGGTTTTCCAAATCGAAGTCAATAAGATCCACACACTGTGCGTGGCTAATGTATCTCAAATTTGTAACAGGTTTCCTTTTTTTTTTTTGCTTGCAACTGATTTGTGGAAGCAAACAGAGCAATCTATCCTTTAGAATTCCTCACAATGTGAATTTTGCTGATTGAATCCTTGTAAAATCCACTTCTGGACTTTATGAACTGACACCTCTAAAGTACCTTTAGTTTATCTAGTATTCTGTAGATCAGCTGATAAAATTATTTGTACTTTTGTACATTTGATTTTTACATGTTTAAGACTGACACGTGTACTAAAACATGCCCAACCTTTAACGAATTAAGGTACTTCAAACTTCCCTTAATGGCCATCTATCAGCTTCTCACTAAACATGGTAACATATAAATACTCTGCAAAGCATAATGAAAGTAAGAAGTCTAATAATTCTCCAACAGAGCCTCTAAACAGTATTTAGGCCAATCTGTTTGTTACACCCTATACAAGTCTCCCACCGGAAAATATCCAGGAGCAATTGTATCCCTAAAATCCACTTCCTCCTGGGAAAGTCTTTCCTGGTGAACTGCATAGCACAATTCATTACTTTGTATTCTTCAAACTTAGTGTGATCTTATTTTGTTACTTACATATTTTGTATTTCCAAATCATGTCAGACATACCATAACTTCTTATAGGCACTACCTACCATGTGTTTTAACTGTAAATCAATTTCCAATGATATATGCATATATGTAATTTACAAATAAGGAATTCCCAGGATATGTGAAAAAAAGGCAAGATTTATTTAGCTGCTTGTTCTGCTTGAATTTCAAACTGTTAAGAAAATACCTAACTGAAGCCTGAAAGACCCAGAATACCTTAGACATACTGAAAATGTTCAGATGGAGAAAAATACAACATGCCAGAGAATGAAAGTGGCTCAACAGTTCTTCTTGGCTGGCTATAGGACTGGACATGTAATATGAGCATGAAGATTTAGAACACAACACTGGTGTAGTTACTGTGTCTTTTTAAGAGAATAGATCTCTGTATGTTTCAAGAATAAAGGAAAATGACAAAATTAATATGAAGAGGTTCTCAGTTAGTCAAAGAAATAACTGAGCCACTCCAGAGTGGCTCCTTCAGAATGAACCAACCAATTTTCTGTCTAATTTTCAAGCCCCGAGAATCCATATTTTTACAGCGGATTCCATTTTAGAATATTTTAAAAAAGAAATCACATTGAGGTTAGAATATTCAAAATCTGTATATGAGACTAATTTCTCCTTTGAAAATTCTAAAATGTTAAATAATTCTATTCACTCAAAAAACATAATGTAAAAGAATAGCTATTATTTGATCCAACTCACACACCTAAGCAAGAGACTGATAAGGATCACATCTTGCAACTTAAAGTACCTATTCTAAGTAGCAGGGGACTTAGAAGCTTCTCAAAAATATCACAACTTAGAATGAAAAACAATTCTCTCTTCACCATTCCCCAACTCCCCAGTCCTGGCCTCCTTAAAGGAGAGTGAAAGAGAAGAAAAGTACAATATACAGTTTTGACAGAGAAAAGGAAGGAGGAGGGGAGGATGCTAGCACTTCTTATTCCATAGAACTTTTAGAACAACTTCTAGAACAAAGAAATCTCTGTATTTAGCCCAATAGATTAACTGTATAATAACAATTCCTGTAGAAAAACTTTTTCTCACTTTAGAGCACAGTGTTTGGAGTCACTGAACCCTAAATTCCAAAACATGGCCCTGCCACTCAGCTACTACTATGACTTACCCAGCTATTGAAAGATCAAAGAACAAACGTCCTTATCAATGCTCAACTTCCAGGAGTGATGTTCCAACTTTCGTGTGTATAAGAAATATCAGAATTGTAGTGAGTCCCAGGGGACCATGAATAAGAAGCTTCTTAAATGGTTCTTATGCAAGAAGTATATAAGATCATACTTTCAGAAATATTACTCAGAGCTATTCAAGTTCAGAAACAAAAGACACATCTTCAAGAAAATAAAATTGGATTAAAAAAATCAATGTTAATTTATCAGTTCTTAGAACCCCTGTGCTAGGCAAGATGGCATAGATTCCTTTCTCCCAGCTCACATCTGTGAAACACAACTCCAAACCCTGGAAATGATGCAAGAGACGACCAAATAAATAACTCTGAAAGGTGGAAAGAGGAAGGTAAACTGGTTAGAGATCTCAGGACTAGAACAGCAGCATAGTGGCAGGGAATCTAAAAGACCCTATTTAATTAAGAGGCCTGGTGTTTCCTTTCAACCTAGCAACAAAAAACTGCCCAGACAGGCTCATCATTTCCTTGGATGGACCATCCAACAATACAAGGCAAGCCTTGAAGCAACAGCAAAGGAAATGGTTCAGGGGTGCAGCTAACATTAAGAAATAAGAGGCCAAGGGAAACATTATTACCCCATTTCTCTTCATTTTTATAACAAATTTTCATTATATCTAACTAATCTATCTGCTTTGATTATCTCTAAAATCCAAGTTCTATTTCCTGTTCTCCTCCTGGATCATTCCACTCAGTCATGCTTTCACTGCTGTTCACTGAACATGCCAGGCAAGCTATCCAAGCCCTTTACTTGGTATTCCCAAGGCAGACACCCTCATTTTCTTCAGATCTTTTCTTTACAAAGTCACTTGTCTGAGGCTTTCCCTTAACTACATTATCTTAAGATTGCAAGCCTTCTCTTTTTCTCTCCCCTTTCCTACACTCCTTTTTATCCTCCTCCAGGTTTTATGATTAGAACTTACATGTAAAATATTTTAGTTATCTATCTTATTGTCTGTTTTCCCCACTAGAACCTCTCTTATGAGAGCAGGGATTTTTGTCTTGTTCATTAACACGTTCCTGGTGTCTTAAACAATGCCTCCTAGCATGTGTGTGTGTGGGGGTACTTGAATATTTATTATAAGGGAGCGGAAAATAGGAGTGGAAAGAGAGAAAGGGGACAGATGTTAGAACTATGATCTTAACTTTTCCTTGCAATAGATAAAAACCAAAGTAATCCTAGAGTGAAGCTAACCCGTTTCTCAGTCGGTGTCAATAGATCTCATAAACCACTCTAGCTTCTCTTGCCAAAGCAGGATACACAAGATATCAGTCCATACTCAGCCTAAATTTAAACTGACCAGGCAAAATAAAGCTTATTACAAAGTGAAAACTACCAGCAAGGTATCTGATCTATATTCTTAACACCAATCACACTCAATTTGAATGAATGCTTACTAAAGGTAATATGAATGATCTATATGCTTTTACATATAAGACAGAACATTCTCACAACTCTCACATTCTTTTGAATCGTTTATATTAAATTAGTATCTTGAATAAAGTGACAGACATAAGATATTCTATTTCAAAGTTTTCTTGGCAACTTTCAAATATTCTTTTATATAAACTTCAAAATTATTTTGTTAGGTTCTATACCACAGAGTATATAAATCTGCTTCCCAGCACACCTCTGTGTGTGTGGGGGGGTAAACTTAAGAAATAATTTTTAATGATCTAGGTCAGCTCTCAAACTATATTACAGCAACAAATGACAGAAGACACAAATAAAGACATTTTCACTGTCCTAACAATTGGGAGATATCAGTAATCAGTGATAGATATTTCAGTGCTAAGCACAATGCCTAGCATGATGGTAACTGCTCAGTAAATGGTAGCTGCTACTGCTCTAACTTCTGACTACCATGCCCAGCTGAACTAATTCAGCTCCAGAAGGCACTCCAGGCCCTTCCATCTGATAACATTTATTTTGGTAAATGCGTATTCCTTAAAACGAGCCTGAGAAACAAGAACCTGAAACCAAATCTCTTTTATTCTGAATCGAGTGAAAGCACGCTCAGAAAGGTATGTATGGAGGGGCAATACTGGCATTTTTAGTGGGCAGAGGCCAGTGATGCTACTACACACATACTACAATACACACAGGAAAGCCCCCACAACAAAATGTCAAGAGCTGAGGATGAGAAACCCTGTTCTATATGAATCAATGATATACACAAAATCTTACATTTCCCAAGTCAATCCTTCTTTTTGGCATCATCACATGGCCCTACATTTTTGCAGGCTTTTTGGCTGAGAAGCCACCAAAGTCTTAAGGTTCTTTCATAATCAGGTGAATGGCAAGTAAATAGTTCAGGCCATGACTCCAACTTTTTTTTAATGAAACAAAATAGAAAATATTAAAGTATGTAGTAGGTAGAGTATATATATAGTAAAAGTAAGTAACTTTTGTTTCAATTATATGCAAGACAGTGGATCTTCAGATTCACCTACAAGTACAAGGAGTCACATAAACTGTGTATCTTACTATAGATTATGCTTAACAGTTCTCTCATGTACAAAATTTGTTGGACTAAAAAACCTACAAGGCTTTCTTTACGAAATGTAACAAACCTATAACCATCAGCATGAAACACATTCTGTGTGTAGAGCCATAATTTAAACTGGAGTGGTGGTGGGGGTACTCTTAATAACTAGATAGATACCTGAAACACTCAATTCACTCCAGATGCTTCAACAAAATTCTTCCCTTTAGTTATTGAATCTTGACCAAGTCACGATGCCAAGTCTAAATCTAAATCACCCTCTTAAAACGTGCCTAAAACTTTTAAAACATTAGGAAGAAATATTAGAGATTATCCCTAAGCATCTCAATTTTTAAATGATCAAAATAAGACTCAAAGGAGTTAATGACTTCCATAGTCATAAGTCAATTCATAGTCATTCAAGCTCTTAATACAAACATTAGAAAAAGATCTCAGCAGAGTCTGTCATGCTGACATCAGCATAAAGTTACATTCTGATTTTAAACATCACTTTGACTTCTTATAATTAATTGGCACAAGTAACTATGACTCAAATGTCTTAAAAATTATTTTACTCAGAAATAAGATTACTCGATCAGCACTACCATGTTTGACATATTTCAAATACAAAATTAAGCCTAATAATTTATTCTTAGAAGCGGGAACTATATAATAGGAAAACATGCAGTGATCATCCAATGATAACATCCATATTGCAATAATAATTCCACCATTAAAGGAAATCAAGACCCCAATTATTCTTTATTACATGGCCCTCAAGTTTCCCCACTTGCAAAATTGGTCACTAAGGTCTTTCCAGCTCTAAAATTCTACACGTTTGCTCTTAAGTGCCATATTATGAACAGGAGATTCAAAATTTTACTCATGGTTTGAGGTATGCTCCGGCAAACAAAGTGCCAACTAATGAATAAAGCACAGGAACAACTAGTATGTCGAAGTAGGCTCTGTCTCTTTAGTTAACTTTTATAAAGTTACTCATCTTTGAGCCAAGGAGTTCCTGAACTATAAACTATGTACTTACCAGTTTGTTTACTGCTAAGAGCCCTGGATCCAGAATTAGCTTGGAAACAGACTCTACACAACTCAATATTTAACACTAGACTATTTGCCTGAAGCAGACTGGTTAAGTATCAAAACCATGTTATTCTTAAATATTCTAAAGAGGGAAGAAGAATACATATTTCCCAACTTGCTGAACTAAGATTTGTTCTGAAGCAGACTACTTACTATCAAGTTCCCTCCAGGAGTGCCACATTTTAGTGTAGTTTATAATAATTTTTTCCCAGACAGTTTCATTATGACCACATGTCAACATTTTATTACAACCTTGTAAGCAAGGGAAAAGGTCTCTAATATACTAATGAACAATAATTCGTGACAGGAATGTTTTAAAGAGATTGGCAAATCATTTTAAAATTAGATAATGAAATTAAAGCAATACCTGATTAAAAGTCATTAGACTTGAATGACAGACAACTGAGTGATTAGGTAAGTCTCTTCCAAAAAAACAAGTCTTAATCCCATTCATGAGACAACTGTATCAGCCTTTTAACAGCAATTTCTTTACAGAAGGTTACAAATCGCATCACATAGAAAGATTCTAACCACATAAAGTTTGGAACAATTTTTCTTTTATACTCTTTTTGCTTTAGATACCCTCTAAAGATCTGTCCAGATAAAAGCCTATCTCACTGGAATTTTGTACTATACGTTTGTGCTACTTTAAAAAAAAAAAAAAAAACAATGTTTAGCTGTTTTTATATTTAAGGCAAGCAGAATTATTTTAAAGAAAAAATTATGCTTTTTCCTTCTCCCCTAAGGCAGAATATAGCAAACAACCAACTCAGCTGACCACTACCAATCATACAGCTCCTGAAAACTAAATAGAAACCCTAGGGAAACAAAATATACATTCCAGAGAAGATAATTTTAGAGGTGTATTACATGATAGCATATATAGCTTTTCAGAAAACTGTATGTGATTTCAAATGAATTGAAAAACTTTACTATGACATTACAAATGAGATACCGTTTATCTGTAGGACACTTCCAATCTCACCAAAAAGTGTTTGAACAATCCAAACAGCTCTAAGGGACACCAAAAGATACAACCTTTGTGGAAGGGGCAGAAATGTTAAAGCAATTGCAAAACATGCACACACAGTTTTTAACGAGGGTGACAATAAAATGTTTAAGCTGCTCACAGACACCAAGCAAAAGTCACAGAACTGCTGCAGAGGATGTTATCCACCTTCCCATCCCCACCCTTCCCCCAGGGTAGTCCCCCAGCAGAGTCTTTAGGATTGAAAAATACAACAGAAACAGTTGAGTTCACTTCATGTTTCAGCTTAGCTTTAGAACTCACATTATGCTAATTATAGAATCAACTTAGAAAAGAAAGAACCCCAGGAACCAAGTATTATGGCAGAATGAGAACTAGATCCAACTTCCAACTGAGAATACTTTCTACCACACGAAAATGAAATATTTAGTAATTAAGATTTTGTTAGAAATAGCCAGGTTACATATTCCTCAAAGGAAAGGCTGATAAAGAGGAATAATCTGATAAACTATTAAGATATTTTCTATTAAGACATAAAACACTAAATGTAAATCAGAAAGGAACAGTAAATTCATTTTCATCCTATGACTCCTCTGTTCGGCCTCTCCCAGTGGCTCCCTTCACCTCAAAGTACAATGCAATTTCAATTTACCATTAAAGTCATCATTAACAGCCCTTCCACAACTTCTATTCTCCAACAGAATTCAAAAAACTTTCTAACAGTTTTTCTAAAGGCACCATCATTTTTCAGTTTGGTACCAGGATTTTATACTTAGAACAAAAATCCATAGACCTACCTATAGCTCCTATAAGTACTTGAAAATATTTCTTAAAAGGCAAAATGATCTCAATAACCAACGACAATGCTTTAATAAATAATGTTTAAAATTACATTTTTAAAAAGTGTTAACTGGCACAGCCAACTTTGAAAATTGTATTATGGTGTTTTTAAAAAGATGGCTGCAAATTCTTTGACACTCCTCCCACTGAGAGGGGATGTTCTTGTCTCTTCTTGAATCTGAGAGGCTTGTGGCCATTTCAGTCAATAGAATTAAGGGTGAACTGATGCTAGGTGATTTCCTGGGCCAGGTTATAAATGAGTAGGGAGCTTTCTTCCTTACTTTCTAAATATCAAAGTCTCATAAAACAACTTAGAGTATACTCTTTTGTGAAGTTTAAAAATAAGCAAAAGTAACCTGGGTAAATTTAAAAGCTGTGTCTGCATGTTTTGTGATTGCCTTAGCATTTCTGCCCCTCAACAAAGATTTTATCTGTTGGCTTCCCGTTAATGTTTTAGGCAAACACAAGTATATGATACAACTAAAAAAAAGAAAAAAGCAGAGAGAGAGACTATATTCAGGGTAGAGAATGGGGGTGGATCTTATAGAAAAGTTTTTGGCGATAGCAGTTGAGGTGGGCAGTAGTGCCACAGGTGTGTATTATTTTTAAACTAAAACCACGCATGAACCAATAGCAATAGTGTCATCAGCCCAGAAATCCAATTATAATGGGCCACTGAACACCACAGGTTTGAACTGTGTGGGTTCACTCATATGCTGATCTTTTTCAATAAATACCACAAAAGTATTTTCTCTTGATTTTCTTAATAATAGTTCATTTTCTCTAGCTTATTGTAAGAATATAGTACATAATATAATTGACCCATGAACGACACTGGTTTGAACTGTGAGAATCCACTTCACATGGATTTTTTCCAATTGACCACTGTTCAATTCACCCCTGCAGTTCAAATCAATGTTGTTCATTGGTTTGTTCCAAGGTCAACTCCAATGTTGGGAATCCATGCATACAAAGAGCTGACTGCAGTTATACCTGGACTTTCCACTGCACAGGAGGTTGGCGCCCCTGAGTAGTCCAAGGATCAACTGTATGTATGACACATAAAATATGTTAGTAAATCCACTGTATGCTAACAATATTTCCGTTAAATAGCAGGCTATTAGTAATTAAGTTTTGGGAGAGTCAAAAGTTTTTGTGGATTTTCACACACCTAACCTCAAGTTGCTCGGGATCAACTGTAAGAATAAATAAATACATGCACGAGAATATATAAAAGGGAAGGACATGCTATGATAGAATGAGGGGGAAACATGAGCATCCACATTATCATTAATGTAAAAGTCCTTTTATTTTTAGCAGAGTTATTGAAACCCAGTTTATACTTCAACTTCCCTTTAAATATTCACAAAAATAACAATTTAAAAATTTTACAGAGCTAGAACCTAATACTGGTTAATTTCTGAATATCCAGAAAAAATTCCAATAACCAAACTTATAACACTAAGGCAAAAAAAAGTAGGGACACATGAGGAAAGAGATTTCCATTTCCAACCGCCAAATCATATATAGAATCTTCAATAACTAAAGACAATGAAGGCATCTACTGTGACCTCCTTCAGTAAACTAAAAAAAAAAAAAAAAAAAAAAGGAGCTCATTTCTTTCCTTCATTAAAAATTTCAAATAATGAAATGAAAGCTAGACAAAAGTAGAGAATTGTATTTTACTATCCAAGGATATTTGGTTGGCAATGATATTCATTGGTATTGGTAGTGGTATTCATTGACTGTTTCTAGCAAGGAACGGACTACATACAGACTGCAGCAGGTTATCCAAGAAGCTGCATTACTCATAATGGGAAGGCAATAATGAGACAAGATCCCACCCTCAGACCAGCACATCTGAACATTATCAAGTATCAGCAAGTTGGCCAGAGGCTGCACTGAGAAACATTTAAAAAGCTAATAGTAGTTCTCAGAGGAGGTTTGGGGGTGCTGTGCAAAAAAAGGTGAAGGTATTAATTAATAAGTAAATTGATAGTTACAAAACAGTCATGGTGACATGAAGTATAGCAGAGGGAATACTGTAATGGCTATGTACAATGCCAGGTGAGTACTATAGTAATTGGGAAGGATCACTTCATAAATTATATAAATGTCTAATCACTATGCTGTACACCTAACACTAATATATGTATAATATATATATACATAAAAGCTGAAAGTAGAAATTTAATGGCAACTAGGTGGATACTGAGAGTAATCCATCAAGCTATTTATCTATAAACATCAAGACCTTGCAAAGGCCTTTCCTCTTAGGCAATATAACAAAAATCCCAAGAGGGGGGAAAGAAAAAGAAAAAAGAAAAAAAAACAAAAACAGGGAAACTATCAGAAGTAGAGTTAACACTAGAAGCTAAAGAGTAGTCAGATAAAAAACTAAGATTCTTACATCCTTCAAAAAATCTGTTTATAGTCTCCCCCTCCTCTCTTTAAAAACAAAAACAAAAACCCTAAAAAAACCCACAACAAAATATTCTTCCAATTGCTCAAGCTAAAAAACTTACTATCCTCAAATCCTTTTCTCTCACAACTGTATTTAATCCACCAGAAACTCTTTCGGCTCTACCTTCAAAATACATTTCATCTCAGAGCACTCCTGACCACTTCAACCAAGTAACCACCATCTCTCACCTGGAAATGGCATTAGTCTCATGAGCAGTTGCCCTGCCTAGAACTCCTCTGCTTAGAATCTTCCCATCCAATTCAGAGTAAAAGCTAGTTTCTATAACGTTCCTGACTATTTCTCATCTCTTTTTTGACATAAACTGATTTGACTTGTAACACTTTCTTCTTCCAGATATCCTTGAGCGATGTTTCCTTATTTCCTTAAGGTCATTTTATCAAAGAAGCCTTCTTTCAGGTGAAAAAGAAAAAACAGAAGCCTTTCAAAAAGAGAACAGTCTGAATGAGAATGTATTTGCGAATAATGTGCCTCTGATAAAGGCCTGATATCCAAAATGAATTAAGAACTCAACAATAAAAAAACAATCAATCCAATTAAAATGTGGGCAGAGGACCTGAACACTTTTCCCAAGAAGACATATAAATGGCAAAGAGACATATGAAAAAGATGCTCAACCTCATCAGCTATTAGGGAAATCACATGTCAGAATGGCTATCATCAACAGGATAAGTAATAAGTGTTGGAGAGGTTGTGTGCCAAAAATCTCTCATACACTGCTGGTGGGAATGTAAAGAGGTACAACCACTATGAAAAACAGTATGGAGGTTCCTCAACAAACTAAAAATTGCATTACCATGTGATCCAGCAATCTCTCTTCTAAATATTTACCCAAGAAACCTGAAAACATTTATCTGCAAAGGTATATGCCCCACAATGTTCATAGCAGCTTTATCCACGGTGGCCAGGACATGGAAGCAACCAAAGTGTACTATGATAGATAAATGGAAAAAGATGGTACACCTACACGATGGAACATTAGTCATAAGAAAAGATGAAATTCTGCCATTTACGACAACATGGATAGAACTTGAGATAATCATGCTAAGTGAAATAAGTCAGACAGCAAATGTTGAAAACCGTATGATTTCACCCATACATGGAATAGAAAACTGAAAGCAAAGAACAAACATGACAAAGACTCATAGACACGGACTGTGGATTAGTGGTTACCAGAGGGAAAGCGGAAGAGGGGCTGCTTTTTGAAAGACATTTGTTTTTTCTTTTTCACCTGAAAGAAGGCTTGCTTCTTTGATAAGATGACCTCAAAGAAATAAGGGAACATTCCTCAAGGATATCTGGAAGGGTACATGTGGTAAAAGTCAAATATTTGGTGACAGAAAGATATGTAATTTTGGGAGGCAAACACAATTTAATATATATACCACATACTGTTGAACTATACACATGAAACTTATCATTTTATTAATCAATGCCACCCCATTAATTTTTAATATATATAAAAAATTCTTCTTTAACTGACACAAAATAGTAAAGCTGTTGCTGTCATCACAATTTGTTTTGTTTCCCATGTCACTTAACCAATAGACATATATTTAGTTGTTTATTGCCTCTGTACCTTCAGGAGTGTACGTTCCAAGAGAGCAGAAATTCATATGTTGTATTCACTGATGTATCAAAGGGAATTCTTATTTGTTCTATTCATTAATATATCCCTACAAACTTAGTCTCCTCATATGCAGTAAGCATTCAATAAATGCATGTTAATAAACTCTGGTGATGGTAGAGGTGAGGAGGGGAGTGTCCTATCCATGGTTCAGAGCAGCAACTATGCACATACCTTGGGAAGTCTGACAAAATCTTTCCTGAGGGTTATGAGTTTACCGATTTAATCTAATTCCAATTAAAATCCCAGTTGGATTTTTGGAGAGAATTTGACAAAGACTAATGAATTTGACTACACAAATTTAAAATTTCTATAATTTAAAAACACAGAAATTAGAAGGCAAATAAAAAACTAGGAAAAACAATTTGTATTTACAAATCAATTCAAAAAGACATTAGTAAATATATAAGATTTATTTATATAAAAAACAGATGGCCAAAAAATACAAATTAAGAGTTAAACCATATTAGTAATCAAAGCCAAAAAAAAAAAAAAAGGCAAAAAGGTATCTTTTAATTTTTCTTATCACACTAAAGTCTTTTAAATTTTCATCTAATATCTGCTAGATTTCATGGAAACATTGCTGATGAAACAGCAGTTTCATTCCAGAGAATATAAGATTTATCCAAAAAAATCCTTAAAACTGTCATTATGCCTTGACCAAAAAAAATTCCACATCTAGAAAGTTAACCTAAGATGATAATCTGTGATATGAAGCAAGCCTTACAACGTTTTTGAACTACTACATAAGAGATCACAAACTTAGGTCACATTCCTGAAGTTGGTTTTATCTGCCTGTAGTTGAATTTTCTTTGGCCTCCATAATGGTATCAACATTTTTCAATTTATTGCCAGCAGTTTAAAATCTATTATACACAAAGACAAGATCTGCCAATTCTGGGTCTGCAAGCCTCTCAACAACTTGTTGGGCCCAACACCCCAACCACCCCAAGAAGTTTGTGATTCTGTAGGTCTGAGGTAGGGTTCCAGAATTTACATTTCTAATAAGTTCCTAGGAGATGCTGCTAATGATGCTGCTCTGGAGACCACACTCTGAAAACCTCAGACTGGTGAAGCTTCTTCACTGAAGCCAGAGAGAGGCCTACCCTCCCATTATTTACACAATTACAAGATACTTGAACAATATTGGGGATTCTATTTACAAGGGGAAGCAGGAAGAAAAGCAGATGGATGAACAACCAACAGTCACTACAGATGTCATAGCACTGCCTTCCCCTAAGTATCAGAGGTGAAAAACCATTACACTACACAACATTTAGGAATAACCCTAGATTTAATTCTTAGTCCTATTTTTTTTTTTATTCTACATTCCTTCTCATGGGGTTTATCTATTCTCAGTTTTAATTAACTCTTCTACACTTCACATAAAATAACAGGGGTTGCAAATAAAGATTTGTAAAAGATACCCTATACCTCTAATATTTCATGATCAACAATTGTTAATTACCAGCCCTAATATTTTCTATTGAATTTGATTTTTTTTTTCCAGCTAGAAACTATACATTATAGCTAATACTTATTGAATGCTTCCTTTGTTCTCGGCATTGCTACACACTTTACATGAATTTCATCATGAAGTGGTGCCAACTATTCCCATATTGCAGATGGAGACTCTCAGGCACCAAGGGATTAAGTCACGGGTCCAGAGAAAAACAAAAAGGTCTACTTTTGAACCCAGGCAATCTGGCTCCAGAGTCCTCAGTTTTAACCATTGAACCACTGAACAATACTGCCTTCATCATCTAAAATTCAACATATTCCAAATCTCAACTTTCATCCAAACCAGTTCTTTAAACTTGCTGTCAACATTCTTATCTTCCTTCTTAAGCTCTCCTGCAATAACTAAGTCCTATTACATTTCACATCAGTTCTTATTCTTTTTATTTCTATCGACCTAGAAGTCTTTTACTCATCCTTCATTTGATCTCTAAAATAACTAGTCTTTCTGGCTAAAGTCTCCCCCCACAATCAAGGCTGCTATGTTCTTCACTGCCTTTGGGTCAAAGACTAGCTTAGCTAACAGGGAATTCAATTCAGGTCTTTACCTACGTCTTGGACCCAATTCTCTCATAGTTTCCACATACAGATAAGAACTATTCTTAAAACACACCAACCCACATGCAGAACTTTCCTGACTTCTGAGGGAGGAGAGGAAGGAAAAGAAGGAAAAAACAAGGAGAAACAATGTTCAACCTAAAAAAGTATCGTTTCTAAGTTAAAGGCTATAAGTTTTGAAACCAGAACATTCAAACAGCAAACCCCTCTTTCATGGAGCCATAATAGTTTAAAAAGAATCCTTAAGTGTACCTTAAACTTACACAATATTATATGCCCATTATATTAAGCTGTGGGAAACAAAGAATACTGTTGAGGCATCCCAATATAAAATCTCAGTGCCAAGGCAAGTTTCACTCTAGGGTCAGGTGTAGGCAGCAGCTGTTGAAACAGTTTTAGAGACCCTATACAAAACTCCTGTTTGAAACTAAAGTACTCTAAGTTGTTACAGAGGCATCTTTTAGCCTGAAAGAAACCAGCCCAATTTTCTGAAGTGTATTTAGATAATCCATGCAGTTCCACACAAAAGCCTACCACAATTTTGAGGAGTCATATCTGGCTTGTCAAATACCAGCAGCTATCTTTAAAGGGATATCTTAAATAGTTAAAACTTGAGAGGCAACACTTTAAGGAAGAAAGGGCACAGGTGAAAGAAACTAAACAACCATATTCAAATCTTCCCTCTGATGCTTACTTGCAACCCTGGGCAAGCCCCTTATGTCCCCCCGCCTCAGTTTCTTCATCTACAAGAAACACCTAAAACTTGAATTGTTACTAATGAGATCATGTGTTCAATTAGCCCAGCACAACAATACACTCACAGCATTATGAGAGAATCAATACTCTCCATTCTTTTTTTATCCTATCATTTAATGTGTTAGCGTTAGCTGGGTAATGGATTACCAGTAATTAATTGTTTTGCTTCCTGTGTTTTAAAATGTGTTAATAAAAATTATTTTATAAAATATTTTATAAATAAAAAATTTTTAATAAGACAAATCCAAATGATCTAGTGTTTTATTTCTAAACTTTTTTTTCCTGCTTCAATGTGCACATGCATAATGAACTCTCATCATAAGTTAAATCTCTCATTACAAAAAGCAACTTTCAATTAGAGACAAGCTATGTATTCTCAATATTGCCTCTGCTTCTACCCCCAACACTGTTTCTAAAAGTGAAAAATCATTTACCTAAAAAACAACACATTTTATATTTAGAAAAACCTTGTAATTCTTGGAGCAGTGCTATTTCTCAATTACAGAAGGAAGCACAGACATTCCACAATAACATAAATAACAGTGTGACTTTGTGTGATACACAAAATAAAAACATGTTGGTCTCTGCCCTTGAGATAAATCATTTAAAACAAATGATATGCAATTCACCCTAAAATCCTCCACATAGAAAGTAAAGAATCTGCTAGCTATAATCCCCTGAAGGGATCATTTAGAAACAAAGCCCAGTTAGAGGAACCTATGTGTAAAGGACTCTGCAAAGCAAAAGGAGCAGATAACCAACTGAACAAAAGAACAAAAAAAGATCAGTGAAATCGTTTTTATGCCAGCTGCCACACATGGTTCTAATTTCTTATACATGTTATTTACTACTGAAAACCATTTACTGAGCTGCAGTACACTGGCTACATCCAAGACAAAAAATTATGGCAAGGATGCTAAGAGGGACAATATTTACTTTGTTTTAAGAAAAAATTCAGAAGTAACTGAGCGACTGAAAAACAGAATGAAAAGAGGTCCACTCTGAGCATCTAACTGGTATGAAATTTGTTAGAAACAGGTCTGAATTAGGGGGAAAGGCAATCTGATATGCTAATATAAAAGAAGAAAAAAGACCTCAGCAATGAACCAAAGACCAATAACAGAGAAAACACAATAGCATATACTGGCATGATTACTTTTTTAAAATTATTATTTTATTTTTGAGTAGTTTTACACTCACAGAAAAACTGAGCAGAAAATAGAGTTCCTGCATAACCCCCTCCCACACACATACGATTTCCTCTAGAATTAACATATTGCATTAGTGTAAGTACATTTGTTATAATTGATGAGTCAACTGATACACTATTAATTAAAGTCCATAGTTTACATTAGGGTTCACTCTTTGTTTTGGGTTTTGACAAATGTATAATGACGTGTATCCACCATTATCATTACACTTTTAATATATAACACCGAATTCAAAGAGTGATGTTTTAGCACCTTAATCATAGTAATATAAACTAAACTCCTATCACTGCTCCCCTCCTCACCTACTTTCCCACTCCTTCCCCATTTCTTTAAAAAACACCACCTTCCTTCCACTGGCTGAGACCACAAATATCTCTCTCTCAATCCACAACATTCAGCCCATCAGTAAATCCTACCCTACTCCTTATGACTGATATACACAACATTTTGGGGTTCTGGACAATATATCAAGGAATCCTATCAGCAGAAAATTTTAGCAAAATAAATTAAAGGGAAGGGGGCTTAAAATCTGAACATATTTACCTAATAAGAACTGTGATACTTTTCTCCAACTTCAAATTAAATCAGTTTTAGGCCTCACTTTTCCAGTAGTTTCCTCCCAAGACATCTGAGCAGCCTAAAAACAATACACAAATAGCCTGGATATTTATTTCCATTTGTGAGCATAAAAAAGTAATGTGAAATGTTTCTGGTTATACTACTCAAAAATTGGTCATAGTTGGTACCCAACCTCTAGCCAATATATCCAACTGGATTATCATGCTAATAAAGAAGAAAAAGAAGAGACAGGGAATTCAAGAAGTAATTTATAAACTGGCTCCCAGACTTACAGACTGGGTCTAATCAGAAGTTTAGAGATATAGTGGGATTATGGAAGCCAGTAACAACCAGATTTAACAAAATGTCTTCTACAGAACACCACTTTCCCCCTAAGAGTTCAAAAGGTTATTTTCACCCCTCCGTTAAACTAAGGATAAGAAGGCCAATCATGGCTCAGAGTAACCAGATTTTCTGAAAAGGCATTCAAATTCTGGGTTCTCTTCAGAATCTTCCTTTCCCAATAATGGAGATACTAAATTTCTCATATGAATCAAATTGAGAGAAAAAAGAAACACAAAGTGAGCTTGAAATTCTACGCTCATCATTTTCAAAACAGCATCACATAATAGTAAGAAAAAGTAAAATGCTGATGACTGACCACAGCACCTCTCTGTTAAATTCTCCATGAAAGGCATTTCCCAAGCCAGTTACTAAAGTACCAGATAAGAGTTAAGAGCTAAATTCACAGAACTCTCTCTGTATGTGTATCACAATGTCATTTGTGGTGTTTAAGCTGTCTTTCTATTGGTGGTCAAGAACCAAAGCAACCTTTCAGAATGAAGAACCAAACTGAGCTGACAGGAGATCTGCAAGAAAGATTTCCAGGCAGAGAAAATAGTAAATGCACAAGCAGGTATGCACGTGGCCTGTAGAGTAAGACCAGTCAGTATAGCTGGAGCACAGTGAGCCAAGGGAAAAGTAGTAAGATGATACTAAAGAGGTTAACAAAAGCAGACATAACCTAGGTGTGACATAAAACCTTTGGAGAAATTTGAGTAGGGGCACAATGTGCTAACATCTACATTTTTAAGCTCACTCTGGTTGCATAAACACACTGTTGGTGCTCAATAATAACAGAAAGAGGGAGAAGACAAATTAGAAGGCTGCTGAGACTGTCCAGGTAAAATATGGTAACAGCCTGGACTAGGGTGATAGCATTTGAAATGGGCAGTGTGTATTCATACAATTTGAAGATGGAGCCAACAAGATTTACCAATAGAATAGATTGTGGAGGTTAAAGAGAAAAAAACCCAGTATCAGTGTCTCCCCCACAAGAAGATGTCAGACTGCTATGAAAGCAAGGCCGGCCCTCTGACTTGTTTAGTCCTAGAATACTGGAACACTGCACTATGTTCTAGCCGAATGAACTAATCAATGGCCTCTTAAATATCTCAAATGAGTAAAAACATAAGCATTTACTTTCTGACAAATACTGACAGGGAATCAGGCATGGATATTAAGCACCTTAGGAAACGAAAGAGGAATTAAAAGATTCCCAAATAAGCCAGAGACCCTTGCAAATTCACCTCAAAGCACCACCTATCTGGGAATGGTGTATAAAAATAGCTCATTTAGGAAAATAATCACAGTACCTGAACAACAATACTTTTTGTGTTACAAGATTGGCTACATCATCTGATAGGGTTAAACTGACAGACTTGCTTCAAGGAACAGAGCTCAAGGTCCTTAGAGTCCTGACATATCAGGAATCTGGTAAATCAGTCACAAATCAAAGTGTATCAAACTTTTTTTCCTTAACAAGAAAAAAGTTTAGCAAGCATAGTCTGCTAACGGGAAGTTTGAAAATATTCTAAAAATAACTCAAAGCCTACTTTATGTGTTTGTAAAATTACAGGACTAAATTTCCATGCTTTTAAATAAGATTCAGATTTGACATTCTTAACTCCTGCTATAGGGGCTACAGAGGATGCTGGAGTTAAGGGTAGGCTATTTCCCCTCAAGAAATTTATTGGATTAGGGCATTATTCCTTAATGTTGACCACACATTAGAATTATCTAGGGGGAGGATGGGGTTTAAAAACATGAATGCTGTGAAGCTACTCCAGATAAAATAAAAATTTAATTAGGAGTATGGCCTGGAATTGTTCCTTAAATACTTCCCAGGTGATTCCATTTAGCTGCCCACATTGCAAACTACCAACCTATAGAAATAAAAATTAAAGTAGAAAGATTTAAGTAAAAAACTTAAAGAAACTCAATATTTTCTGAGTCAATAAAATTGAGCCCCTGTTAATATGTGACTCATAGTGGGCATTTTGGAAGGGAGAGAAAGGTCTGAGTTTGGAATGATAAAAGATTCTGTGTCATATACATATACATAGTTGAAAAGCTCCGGTAAGGACAACAGAATTTTAAAAAGAAAAAGCCCCGGTTATTTCCACCCCATTCTTTCCATAGCTTGCATTTTTTCATTGCAACATAACAAACAATAAAATTAGATTCAATTCAAGATGTCTTCTTCCTGTAATGCTGCCTTAAATCTCTACAGAACAGCAGTCGCTGCTGCATACCTAAGTTTGTTTCCAAACAACGAAATCTTCACCTAGAAAAATAAAAAGTAACACCCCAGGTTGTCCCTTTCTTTCTCCATCCCTCATCACTCTTCAACAGCTAACTTTGACTAGAGTCTATAAATTCGTGATGCCATTATAGGAGTACAGTAAAATTCCCAGTCCTTGGCTGCAAAATAAACACATTTAAGAAATTTTATAAAGCACAAAAGTAAAGCAAAACCTTAGCAAACTGACAACACCTCCCCACCCTCCTGGACACATAAATAAGGCTGCCATGGTTTTTCTCAATTACACTCCTGTCCCAGTTTTAAAACACAAGTTGATCTTTACCTCATTAGAGACGGTCAAACTGCCACCAGTTTTATTTTTAAATCTCTGAAAAGTCACAAAATTCCTATCTTTGATCAATGACAAAAGAGATAACAATAAAAGGGAAATTAGTCTGCTTTTACAATGATTCAGACCCTTCGAATTAACTATTCATATTGACAGATGGAAAGGAATTCAAAAAATATGCGAAGCATTTAAAGTCATAGGATTACATTAAAAGACTATACAATTTCCCTTACACACTAGTTGCTGAAAATCTAAAATCAGAACATAAGACTTTTCATTTCAGATTTACATTTAAAGTTCAGCTAATCAATTAAGTATTTTCCTCAATAAAATTACGCAATGTTGTCTTATTTTAATTGTGTAAAACCAGCAAAGTGGTAAGGAACATGAATACTATGACACAAATATTCAAAATTAACTGGTACACCCTTAAGCATTAAATCTTGAGTGCCTCATAGTGCCAACATGGTTAAATGCCAATCCATTGTCTTCACCGTTTGAACTATTACAATGAGCAACATTCTGTTGAGTGCTATACAATAATCAAAAGACAGGGTCTGTATCTTCAAGCTCATAAATTTGACTGAAGAGATAAGGCTGATAAGCAAGTTAGCATAAAATCCATAATAAAAGATTAAAATCAGGCAATACAAGTTAAGTTTTGGGCAGCAGTTCCCAGCCTCAAGCCTCAAGCCTCAGACAGAGCAATAATAAAAAAAAAAATGTTGGTAAGCCAAGTAATTAAGAAGTAAATCTGTATGTGGGAGTCCTAAAAACTTGAGAAGCCAAGGTTGGAAGCCACTCATCTGATCAAGAGAAAGGTGATTTGTACCTATGCAAGCAGACCAGTCCAGTCTCAACTTTGCCATTTACTTGCTATGTGAACTTCAGGAATTCATCTAACCTTCTAAAGAGGATTAATACCTACCAAGAGTCATGAGAACCAAAAAATATAGTACTGATAAAGTACACAATGCCTGGTACATAGTCTCAAATACTGGCTATTACCACCATTACTGTTAATAAAATCCTAGTGCTGACAGGACTATCTGATTATGAAGTCCAGGGGTTCTCAAAGTGAGGCTTCCTAGACCAGCTGCTTCGGCAGCACCTGGCAACATGTTGGACACCCACATTCTGAGTCTTCATCCTGGACACACTGAATCATAAATTGAATTTTGGGCCCAACAATCTGTGTTTTAACAGCTCTCCAGGTGATTCTGATGAGCACTAAAGCTGGAGAATCACTGCTCTCATTTAATCTCCTAATTTTACAGATAAAGAAATAAAAACACCTAAAGAGATTAAGTGACTTGCCCAAAATAACAACAATAGAGACCATTTGTTTAGGGTCCATTATTATGTGCTAGACACTATGCTGGCCACCTTACTAAATTTAGCTAAGGTTCTCATAACAACCCAGCCAGCTTTCGATTTAGCAGAAGAAAAACTGAGGTTCTGAAGGATACAGTAATTTTTCAAAGGTTGCTCAATATTAAGTGGTGAAGCAAACATTTAAACCCAAGTATGACCCCCAAATCCTTACCAAAACTGGTACTACTGACTGGTGTGAGAGCGCACTACTGAAAACAACCTAAAACTTCATTCAAGGACATTAACCTTTTCATTCTTTCACACCATTTTAGCTGCAGTAATTTTATTGTGGAAATACCAAAAAGTACCACTACTTTAAAAGTGACTCTCGGAACAGAGGTGACAAACTGTTCTTCACTCCAAATACAAAGAGAACAACATATTACAAAAACAGATTATAAGAAAGTCAGGGCATAGAGATATAGAGAATTTTGCAGCATAAGTAGAAAAAAAAAAATTTGCTATTCAATCATCTTCTTCTCCCTATTCTGAAGAGCCTAGTATTTTACATAGCGAGTTATCAGCTAAGGTGGCTACATATTTACAAAAGCCCAAAGCTAATAACAAGCAAGATGTTTTTATTCCACAATGATATTTTTTAATTCTAAAAATTTAAGTAAACTTATCAGGTAATTGACTTCTTCATCCTTCAAATCTCTAAGCAAGTTAAACACCATTCCCTCTTCTACATCTTCCAGCATGATTGGTAAAAATAAACCAGAAGTAAACAGAAAAACAAAATTCATTTTAATTTCTACCTTCCCTATTATCTTCATTCATACAATATATACAGTTTGCCAAACGTGGGTCAGGCAGTGAGCTATAGAGTCAGTAAGTACCACAATAGAGCTTACACTGTAGTGGGTAACAAACAAAGATAAAATTTGGTCACAGCATTTAAAAAGGATATTGCTTGTCTTAACTGGTAGGTAGGCCTAAAACATCCCATCTCCATTAAAGCTCAGCAGGTTCCCTCTAGGAATGGAAATTATCATAGAATGTCAAAGTCATCCAGAATACTGGAGTCATTCTCCCTCCTGCTTAATTCTGGACCCCCTTTGGCAACAACTGGAATGTAGTTGCAAATAAAAATAACCATCAATTATTAATGCTATAATGATTAATGCTATAATGGAAACTGGGTAATGGGACAAAATAATTAGTGAAAGTCATGAAAAAGGTGGTCCAAAATGACAGCACTGGCATATTTAAAGAGGTTTCCTAAGGAACTCAGCCATCCTAATAAAAACTGAGGAAAGGATGTTAATAGAAAACAGCAAGTCCAAGAGCTCTAAGTTAGGAAAGATTTTGATCTGTTCAAGGCAAGGAGGCCAGAGTACTACAACGCAAAGAACAGTAAGGGCTAAGGCTGAAAAAACAATCAGGAATAATGGCATGTAAGGCCTTAAAAGCTATGGCTAGGTTTTATTTCAGAAGTAATGGGAAACTAATGAAAGGTTTTTAAAGCAAGATAATAAATTTAAAATGACCACTTCAGCTGCAATATGAAGGACAGTTTTAGGAAGAAAAAATAAATACAAAGAAACCAGATAGGAGATTATTGCAGTGGTTCAAGGACAGATAATGGTGGCTGTGGAGATGAAGTCAATATATCGATATATTTTGGAGACAGAACCAGAAAGTCTTGCAGAAAACTGGTTGTAGGAATGACCAAACAGGAATCAGGGTCCTCGTGGACTGAATGTTGAAATCCCAACCCCAATGTAATGATAATAGGAAGTAGGCTGGGCCTTTGGGAGGTAATGAAGTCATGAACATGGAGACCTAATAAATGGGATTAATGACCCTTACAAAGCAAGACCCCAGGAAGCTCTGGCTCTCTTTCCTGTAAGAAGAGAGCCTATAAAGTAGCTGATAGTAATGGTATGATGATCTTGAATATCCAGCCTCCAGAACTGTGAGAAATAAATTCCTATTGTTTTTAAGTTACTCTGTCTATGGTACCTTGTATAGTGGCCCTAAGACAAAGGGTGGACTCCTAGACTTTATTATATACTGTAATGGGTGGTGGGGTGGGGAGGTGGAGTCAAGAGTTAGTAGGATGTAGAATAAACTGAGTTTTAGCAAGGAGAATCAGAACTCCATTTTAAACATATTATATTTCAAATACCTACAAGTCAATTGGATATAAATCTGAACTTCAGAAGGAAATACAGTTGGGCTGAAGATGAATTTGAAATTATTGGCATATGACCGATAGTTAAAAGGACGGGACTAAAAATCATCGAGAAGAGAGTATAGACCAACAAGAGGGAAGCTGAAAAGTAAACCCTGAGGCACTTTAACAAAGGTAGGGAGAGAAGATGGGCCAAAAAATCTGTACAGAGAAGGAAGAGGGAAGGAGTGCAGGTGGGGGGGGGGGGGGAGTAGAGAATGTGCTGCCCTCTGACAATTAAATCAATTATAGTTGATATCCCCTTTATGGTTCTGGATCTACCCAACCCTCTCCCTTTTCTTCTCAAAGTCAAATATCTAGTTGAACCTAATTTCTCCTCTGTTGTCCTATCTCTAGTCTCTACCGCATTCCTTCATATCTTTTTCAACAAACACAGGAACACTTTTCAGAAAGAAAAACGTGAGGCTTTTGTCTTTTAGAAACAGATTCTGAAACACTTACAGATGGAAAATATGTCGTATATAATTGGCTTCAGAATAATCAAAGTGCGTGTGTGGTGGTGGTGGTGGTGTGGGGATGTCTAGACAAAATCAGAATAGCTATAAGTTTGGTGCCTGTTGTAGCTGAGTGATGCACACATGCACTGTTCTCTCCACTAGTATGTTAGCTTGAATTTTCTGTAACAAAACATGTGCGGTAGAGGTGGGGGGTGAAAAACACCACCCCAACAGCAATCTCTCAGTTCTATCCAGAGCGATGAGAGATCCCACTTCAAAGCTCCACAGAGTTGACCCAGACATTCTAGAAGATTAAAGGCACACCAATGGACTTTGAGCGTGAGTTTTTTTCCCTAAACTATGAATTATCTTTAAATGTCTCACAGATGCTTAAGTCAGGCACAAATCTACCCAAATAGTGACTCAACAATTCTCCAAAGGGCTATGGCAAAAATGGCTCTACTCAGCACTTTCATTTCTTAAGACATTTACTTGAGTTTTAAAAAATTTCATCATTTTGAGAATCTTTTGCATTAGCTTGGGAAGTTACAGTAACATTCACACATAACTGAGAAGGCAGGCATCAAGTGTTTCTACACTAGTTTAAAAATCACTCATCACACACACATTTTGTGAGTTGCACTGGGCTCAATAATTGTTAACCAGTGAGAAGCTACGTGCTGCATGCTCTCTCTGGGTCATAACCCTATAAACCAGTCAATTAGGAAACTGTATTTGGGAAAATAATCCACAATAATCTTCACATAAAAGACCCCAATTTCAAGATGTGAATTCCTAATCTACACTTTCTTTAACTAAAGTATTATTTCTCTCTGAACACTATGTAGGATTACTGTTACCTTTCCTTGGTCAAAACTTTCTTCTCTGAAACATGACATTTTGAATTCACCACGAAGTTTTGACAAATTTTATTTTACACAAACAAGTACATATTCACATCCCTCTTAGTAGTGGGTCTCTATACCCTCTTCCAATAAAATAAAAATTTCCACTAGATGCTGAGTACAGAAATGATCCACAGAATGTAGAACTTTAGCAATACCAACACTCACACTTAAAGGAATCTTTTATTAAATTTGCATAGCACCTTCCTCCTCAGGCTTCAAAATTAAATAAAACCAAGAAAAAATATCAAAAAGTCAAAGCATTAATGACCTAAAATGCAAAACATGAGAGGAATTTAACAGCCATTATGAACCAAATTATGCCAAAACACAGTATTTCCTGAGAGTGTGCAAATTAAAAGTAAAGTGATATGCTCAAGGTTTAGTTTGTTACGGTTACTTTTATTTTCTGGGCTGGGAGTCAAGTCCCATAAACAGTACCAAACTTATACATATATTTATTTTAGAAATCACAATTCTTCAATTATTTCCAGATTAAAATACTCCTGTACACTTGTTTTGTTATTTGGGGTGGGGGAACAGCCGAGTTGGAGTACAGTATAATACCAGAAATAGAAAGCAGATGGTTCATAGCAAGAGTGTCAAACTCTTCTTACAAAACATTGTGCTTATCTCTGTTTCTGGGGCTTCTGTTCGTACTTACTCCCTTGGCCCTCCTTTTTTTCTACTGATCTCTACCCAACACCAACTTCTCCAATATCTGATAGTCAAAATAATACTTCATGCTAAAGCATTCTTGAAATATTTCCAGATATTCCTACCAGATATTATCTCCCCTTTTCTCTAAACTGTAGCTTATGACAATTTTTAGAGTTGCATGCCTATATCCATGTGTAACCTATAACTCCCCCAAAACTTAATAGCCTGCTGCTGACCAATAACAGTCTTGCCAATAACATAAACAGTTAACACATATTTTGTGTTTTATCTATTACATACCGTATTCTCACAATAAAGCTAGAGAAAATGTTAAGAAAATCAGAAAAAATACATTTACAGTATTCACTGAAAAAAATCCATGTATAAGTGGACCCACACAGTTCAAACCTGTGTTGTTCAAGGGTCAACTTTACTTATATATCTGACTTTGAATCCTTAGTGAAAATGTAACTACAGCATGTTATCCTCAGGCACAGCAAAAAAATCTTTTTATAATGTAGCACTCGATATTTATGGGGGGAGGAGGGGATTCATCCTCCCCTAGACACAAACAACGGTCATAAAAGTTTTCAGTGTGCACTTAAAACAATTTGACGTGGCTTCCATCTTCCTGTTTTGAAAACGGTCCCACAAAAATGACTCACCCTTCAGTGGAAAAAAACAGATGAAAAGGTGGCTAAAGTGTTAGAATCAGTTCTCTAGCTGCCCTCAGACCTGAACAGTAGCTAACTGCAGCAAAAGCTAGTTAAGTGATCTGCCCTAGATATATCGAACTGTACAAGAATGGAATTCACATTTCCTGACTCCTGACTTGACATCAAGAGAAAACTGCTCCAACACTGCTAAGAAAATAATAGCCTTCAGTTCCCTAAATCAAGAACAAGTCTGCTAGCTCGGATATAAATTTGCCTCAAAGTCCAAAGATCTTTAAAAGTGCTAAGTCAAATACAAAGATCAGGTGGCATTTTTCACCTGATCCAAAGGCCTTATCTGATAGCAAGAATTGGAGTCAAAGGATCATTACCGTAACCCACTAATACATAAGGTTAAGAGAACTAACTAAAAAACAAATACAAGATCCACACAAATTTTACCTCTAATCAGGAATCCTGTGATAGAATTCATTAAAATTAGTCATACTCAACTGCCCTCAGTAGCTTTAAATCAATCCTAAAGGCACAAGACACAGTATTACCATTAAAAGTTTCTAATTTGCTATAGTCTTAAATTTTGAGTATAGTGTCAATTCAGTAAAGGGGAAAAAGGAAATAAAAACTATAAGTTTTTCTTTGCTGGTCTATCCCCAAACTCAGACCAATACTTGAGAGATCCCACGAATGTGATGTCTGTTTACTAAATAAACGAGGAAGAACCTCTTTATCTCTGTTAAAGTGACCTCACAATATTCCGTTATTTTCTGTCTTCTGATGACACCTGGTCAAATTTTCGGAACCAAATTTCAAATCTTTCATAGGTAAGGAAATATATAATGCTTAACATGCTTTGGATACCATGACAAATACAAATACTTACTTTCTTCAAATTCAAAAGTTCCCACAAGTCATTTTACAATTTCCATTATTCACCTTTTCTCTTTAACATCTATTTCTTTAGCAGGATTCCTCCACCCATTATATCTTTTATCCATCTATATGGAGACATGCTTATCCAAGCACTCAATGAATTGCTTACTACATACTAGTCAGCACAGAAAAAAACCTAAGTTTTGGAGTGATACAACCCTAATTCTAGCTCTTGATTTCAACCAAATGCTAAGCTATGTAACAGTGGTAATAAGTCATTTACTATGTCTAGTACTCATTTCTCATCTCTGTAAAACTGTGAAGGGTTAATATGCATATAAAAGTATAGTGTTGATAATAGGCACTGAGTGTTAGTTTCGTTACACCTCTTCCCTCTCCTATAACAGCACCCTCTGACTTTGAAAATCATCATTCCAGCAACAAAAAGCATTCTTAGAATACAGTCTTAAAAAAACAAAACACTAAAATTAAACAAAGCACTTTTGGCTCTGGTCTAAAAGCTGCCATAACTATTTAAGTAAAGCAGCATAATCAAGAGAGAGACAAGATTTATTTTCTACTTTTTAATATTACCTCACCTTGCAAAAAAGACCACATAATAAAATTTTAAAGTATTAAAGTAAAAAATGAAAGTCATAATTTTTCCTTCTATTCCTATCCCATCCTTTGGAAATACATATTCTGGTGTACATGTATTTTTGTTACAGACAGTAACAAAGCTCTGTTACAGATATCTGAAAAATAAAGATTAGCATAAAGAAGAAAATATCACCTATACGACTACCAAAAACTTTTAAAACAAGTGTTTTTGACATTTCATTATTATATTCATTTCCATTTTAAAATACACCACGGGAAAAGAACAGTATCTTCAATTAATGATTCTGGGACAACATGCTAAAGAATAAATTTGGACCCCTACACCTCACACCACATACAAAATCAACTCAAGGTGTATTGTGAGGCTTAAATATAACAGCTAAAAACTCCTAAAAGGAAGCATAGGGGTAAATTCTTCGTGACTTGAATTAGACAGTAGTTTCTTATGCTATGCCATGGGGTGGGGGAGGGGGGTCAGCATAGACTACAGCTAAAATTTAAAACTTTCATGTAATGGACACATTGAGAAAGCGAAAATATCTACAAATCATGTATTTAAGAAATTTTTATCCAGAATATACAAAACACAATTCAACAATTAAAATAACAAATAACCCACTTAAAAATGGGCAAAAGATCTGAATAGACATTCCTCCAAAGAAGATATACAAACAAAAAAGAACCAGAGATATACAAATGGATATACAAATGGAACATTAGTCACTAGAGAAATATAAATGAAACCACAATGAGATACTACTTCATTCCTACTAACATGGCTACGTTTAAAAAGACAGGCACCAAAAAGTGTTGGCAAGAATGTGCAACAAATGGAATCCTCATCCATTGCTGGGAGAAATGTAAAATGGTACAGCCTCTTTGGAGAAAAGTTTGTTGGTCCCTCAAAAAATTAAACACAAAGTAACCATAAGACCCAAAAATTCCACTTCTAGGTAAGCACCTGAGTACTGAAAACATCTCTATACAACAACTTGTTACATGAACGAATTATTCTTAATAGCCAAAAGGTGAAAACAATTCAAACTCCATCAATGAATAAGCAGATTTAAAAAATGTGGTACAGCCAGATAATGGATTTTTTATTTGTCCATAAAAAAGAATAAAGTTACAACACATACTATATCATGTATAAACACTGAAAATATTATGCTAAATGAAAAAGGTCAGGTGCTAAAGATCACATATTATATGATTCTATTTATACTAAATGTCCAACACTGGGAAATCCAGAAAAAGATTAGTGGTTTTAAGGGACTGGGGAGAGAAAGGAATGGGGGAATGGCTTCTAATGGGTACAGGGTCTCTTTTTTAGATGATGAAAATGATCCAAAATTAGACAGTGGTGACAGTTGCACAACTTTGTGAATATACTTTAAAAAAAAACAAAACAAAAACCCAGCAACACTCAACTGTATACATTTAAAAGGTGAATGTTATGGTATATAAATTATCTTAAATTTAAAAATAAAACTCTTTAAAAATTTCTGACTTCACATTGTGTCACACCAGATGTGCATTGGTACCTAGCAACTTATAAAACTCTTTAACGCTAAAATCTTCCAGTTTATAAAAAAGGAGGGTTCTACAAAGACATTTAAAATTAGAAATGTAGTGTGTTTTGTTTCACTTTTCCCCTCAATTTTAACTGTGGTAAAATACACATAAAATTTACTATCTAAACTATTTTAAGTGTACAGTGGTGTTAAAAACATTCACATTGTTGTGCAACCATCAACATCAATCTCCTGAATTCTTTTCATCTTGCAAAACTGAAACACCATACCCATTAAACAGTAATTCCTGGTTCCCTGCTCTATCCACCTCCTGGCAAAACACCATTCTATTTTCTGTATACATAAATTTAATTACTCAAGGTACTTTGTGTAAGTGAAATCATGTTTATCTTGTTGGCTTGTTTCATTTAGCATAATATCCTTGAAGTTTATTCATGTTGTAGCATGTCAGAACTGTGCTCATTTTTAAGGCTTAATAACATTTTATTTTGTGTCTATACCACATTTTACCCATCTGTTCAAGGACAGGAGTTGCTTCCACAGATTTAATTTTTATGTGATCACTAGATATTTGGTAGTAATCAATTCACTAGGAAAAAATTAGGTTGTGCTAATATCTGCACAGCTCTGTGAAAATACACTAAAAGCCATGAACTATATTCAGTGTGAAGTATTTCCATTGCTGAAATACTGGAAATAGCTGCTATATATTTCCCCTAGTCACTACAGCAGGTGCCAGTAACACTGTTTCATTCAATGTCCTTTCATTATAACTTTGATGAGAGGAGAAAAAAAAGATTCCCAGCTGAGGCCACTGTGTGGAATTTGCACATTCTCCCTATGTCTGCATGAATTTTCTCCAGGCACTCCAGTTTCCTTCCACATTCCAAAGATGTGCACGTTAGGTTAAAGGGCATGTCTAAATTGTTCCAGTCTGAGTGTGAATGTGAGTGTGTGAGTGCAATAAAAGGGCATCCTGCTGTCCAAGGTGTGCCTTGTGTCCTAAGCTGCTGGGCTGGGCTCCAACCATCCACCACCCTGAACTAGAATATGCAGGCTGGAAAATAATGACCTTAGCTGTTTTAATTAATCTTTCTTAAACGTATGTACAACTTACATTTATTTGTGTTTAATATTAGAACGTTTGAGTTATTATTTGTAAGTCTGATATTTTTGTGACCAGATATATGCATAGAAACTTAACTCTTGTTTATTTCACTTGACCTATGGTAAAACTGGTTTCATTATACGTAGTTTCTAAGAACCTACCTACAACATTAATCATTTTTTGGTATTTTTGCTATTTGCCAGCAATAAAGATATCTAATGTAAAAAAATCTTATTCATAAAACCATTTAAAAAATATGAAGTGCTCAAAAATACCCTTAACGAAATAGACTAAACGAACATAATGAAAACTGGATAACCCATATTCTGGAACTATATTTTTTTCGAACTAACATGTAGGTTTAATTCAACTTTAAAAGTTCCAAAGCGAAGTAATATACAAATAAGTGGTTTTGAGACATTAATTAGCTATTTGGGAAACATGGTGGAGAGGACTTATTTAGATCCCAACAACATAAAAAACAACAAAAAAATGTTTTGATGAATTAAAAGGCTAATTTCTAAAAATAAAACCACTAAAAACATCTAGAAAAAAAAAGGAGAAAAAACTTATCAACATCTGGAAGAATTAAGGACTTCCAGTATTTTAGGTTGAGGGGGAAAAGCACAAAAGATCAATAGCCAAAGTTTAAACTATATTCTGTATCTTATCCAAGTTTGATTTTCAATATTTTCAACGGATGAATATCTCTGTTATATCAAAGAACCATAAAAATGCATAAGAAAGTACTTTTTAAAATGTTAAAACATTAAAGGATCATTCATTCTCCAGGCTAACTGAAGTACTGTTGAACAACCTGATATACTGCAGGTATGAATGAACACAACTGAGAGAACCTTTTTGGAAAACAAACTAACAAGATGCAGTCTTCTAAATTGTTCAAATCCTTTTATAGATTCTGAGAAATAATACAAAAAGCAAGAGGTTTATGCACCAACAACAAACATTAGAAAAGTCCATTACTAGAACAGCAAAACAAGTATATAATAAGGGACATCTTTTACGCTTTCCTTTTCCATATTATATTCAAGCCAACAGATATGTAAAAATCACAAATTTATAAAAATCCAACTCCATAAATACACTGCAAAAACAAACACACACATATGCTCTAATATATCAAACTAAAAAGTCCTAAAAGGCCACGAGACAAACTAAAAATATGGGACCTTCAGATGAAATGAGGGAAAAGCAAAAAGTGGGGTGAGAATATTCACTTAAGAGCCAAATGCCATATTATGTGGTCAAACATTAAAATTTTCACAGCAATTCTGTATGGTTGTTGCTTTTCCAGAAGAGATGGGAATATTTCAGGTCCAGAGTGGCTGAGTGATGTGCTGAGGACCACAGGTTGGAACTTAAGCTGGAACTTGGAGACTTATCTGACTCCAAATCACATGCTCTCCACAGCACTACAGGGTCATCTCAAGAGACATTAGACATAAAACACTTTACAGGGGCATTGCAAGTAAGATTAGATGTAAAACACTTCTGTTTCACATATCTGTGGCTCTTTGCTTTGCACAAGGAGATTTTATTACTTTGCCATCAAGGTTTGAAAAGGCAATACTTTGTTTTTTTGTTTTTTGTTTGTTATTGTTTTTTAAATTAACCCAAGGAAGGGTAAAATTATAGAGCCATCATTTTAAAGCAAAGGTTCACTTTCTAACTTCTTTCAAAATCCCTATTATTTGCAAAAGCAGGTGTAAGTTGTACAATTCTAGAATTTCCATGGTCTGCCACAACTCGAAGGAATAATCAAGAAATGTTGTTGAATGAACAAACGAATGAACAAAAGAACAAGAATTTAAAATAGAACAAGAAATTCCAGATTTTCACCTCAGTACAAGAGGCCTACAATAATAAATTCCTGAAGTATCAGTAGACTACTAATTGCATGTTCAAATTTAAGCCAAGTTGAATCAACTCTGTCAATTCCTGTGGCTCTCTAAATGAACTCAATACAAAAATTGAGATCCAGCTTTCTTTCTAATCATTTATGAAAATAAAAGCACATAGGTTCTGGTGAATGTTTTATAAAGAGCCATGAATTACAGATGTAGGTTACCAGGTACATAACCTGTATATAACAATTTATTTTATGGGGAACACCATCTAGAAAGCAAGAGCCCACCCTCCTCAAAAAATACATAGCTGAAGGACATGAAAAAGAAAAATAAATCTCAAGAATGGAATTAAGCCCCTTTAGAAGAGCTGGTGATTGTTTTTGCGTTTGCAGCTCCCTCTCCAATAAAAGAATGACACTGCACTTAACTTTCTACATGAAAAGAGACCATTAAGCCTCCCAGGATAAATTTATTGCTAACTTGTGTCTTTTTCCATACAGGATATATGACACTTATTCTAAATCCCCAAATTATGTAAAAATTATAGTAATGGAGAGCACATAATAATGAATAAATAAAGCACCAAGATAAATACTTATTTGTTTAAAAGTTCACTAGAAGTTGGATATTATAAATTGGGTTTCCAATTCTTAACCATGAGAACAAGGTCAAACTCTATTAAGTGGTAAGAAGAGAATCTGGCTCAAAATAGAGCTTTTAGGACTGATAGGTACTACACACAAATTCCATCATTCCATCCAAAAATCTACTTCTGATATTTTGCTTTTAAACCACTCTATACAAAGAAAATCCATGAGGAGTGGTTTTGCATGAAAGTAAAGGTCTCTTCTTAATGTGACTTCAGAGAACTGGTAAACTCAAAGAGTCCATGTTCACTTACTGTCACGTTCCAACTCACCCTCTACAGGCCCATCCTATATTTTAAGTACAGACACTGTCACCCAGCCTTTCCTATTTCCTAAGATTCTTAGGAAGACAAACCTACCGATTTATGCAACAAATTTTCTATTCCCACTTAAACACTTTGATAATGTAATATCTGAAAATAGTTCTAGCTTCCCCAAATCTCCACTGGAAATTTTGGAAAGATAATAACTATACAGAAAAGTTATCTTCCTGAAGAACACTGCTGTGCTATGATGAAGCAGCCTTATTATCAGCACTAAGCCATTAGAGGTCAGAATTTTCACACAATAAACAGTTCCATGAGGTGTTTTTTTTTTTTTAATCAAAAATGCATCATAAACTGTTAAGCTAGTACAACTTTAAAAAAATCTTCTGTTATGAACTAGGAAATCAAACTATGCAACTTACCTAAAATAAGTTCCAAGTGAAATGATGAGCATGGAGATAACTTTTTGTTCTCCACTCTCAACAGCTAAAATCATCTCCTAGACAGTTAATGGACCTCCAGTAAGTACCTCAGTAAGCACTCATTATTATGAGACTAAACTGTGAAATGCATCATTCATCCACAAGTTTCTGAAAATCTGAATAGGCTTTTAGTTTTCACGTGAACTTTCACATACGCATTTGATCAAAACAGGCAAGCCATCAAGCCATGTATCATCTTTATTTTACAGACAATGAAATTGATTAAGAAAGGTTATATGGCATAAACAAGGTCATAAAGTAACTACCTGGCCATGATAGTAGTCATTTAACAGTCCAGGGGTCTTTCTCCTATATTGATCCTAAGTGTCAAGCTGAAAAATACCTAGCACAGGTATTTGACAGACCTAAGATTTTCACAATGAGATGTTTCTTCTTCTATAAAAGATAAAAGAGCCAATTAAGAAATATATTGTTTCAAATAAGAATGACCTGAAAAAGCCACAGTACTTGGATGCAAAAATATGATCCAATTAAAAAGTGAATATGTTCAAAAAGCAATAATGAAATGAATAGATTTTGTATTACTGGTTTAAAAATTCTAACATGTTTTAAAGAGGGTGAAAAACTTCAAGTGATGAGATAATATATAAACACATTATCTCTTGTTTGACCAACTTAGTATTTCAAAATGTTTATGAACAACAAAAACTTGGGTCAGCATGGGAATAAGTTTGGGGCAAAATTTTGTTGTTCTTCACATGAGGCAACATCTAACAGAAGTCTATATGGCAGTGTTTTCATCATATCTGGTGCAAGGATCACAAACATCAGAATTACCTATGAAGCAAAATCTTGGCATTAAGAGATTTTTTAAAAGTGTTGTTGTGATTCTAATTAACATAAAACTTAAGAACTACCTGAGTACAAACTAAGGACAAGTTTAAGGTAGAAATAACCTTGGACTTGGTAGCTGTAGAACTTGAGCAATTTTACTGACTCTGGTTTTCTCAATGTTGAAATAAGGGTGGTAGGGACACAATCTTTCTACTGCACAGAAAAGTTCTAAAGCATTAAAGGAGATGGTTTACATAACATACAGTCATTAGCATACAGTAATAAAGAGCAACAATTATGGTATAAAATTTCCTGTATTGATATTTAACATTTTTGACATTAGCAAATAGTGTAGCAAGCTTTATTTCTACATCTTTGTGCCATTCTCCTCTCCCCCTAAAACAACTCCCAAAAGAAAGCAGCATTTTAAAAATGAGTCACTCATATGATTTGAAGAGAATGAGTGGAGAGGTGTAAATCAACATTCTTTCTCTGAAGTCTTATGGACAATGGGAGAGTTTTGTCACATTTTTAGGATTAGAATAAAACAATACACACAATTTGTTATATGTTCACAAATATAAACATCACCTTGTTAGACCATGAGGAAAAGCCATTCCTAATTATAAATAAGAGGAAATACTACTGTTTATCAAAAATAGAAAAAAATCATTTTCATAGATGAGAGCTCTGAACCACTATTTAACATAAGGCTTTTTTGAAGAGCACAACACAGTGTGGCTTACAATTAAAAGCCTATTCTATCCCAAACGCCATTCTCAATCACTTACACTTAAAAAAATCTCTTTCCTTCTCTCTACATTCCTGAATCTAATCAATCGTCAAATTTGACAAATTCTTCTCTATCACTCATCCATTCCTTCTTTTTCTACTAGGGCTATTGCAGTACTGGCCTTTATTTCATTTGACATGAAGGCACAGGTTTAGACCCTAGCCATAACAACAATGCTGTATACAATTTCTGCCTCCACTCCTCTAATCCAGGGGTTGGCAAACATTTTCAGTATAGGGCCAGATGGTAAGGAAATGTCATAAACCTTGCAGGTCATAAAGTCTCTGTCTCGACTAAATTCTGCCACTGTATAACTAAAGCGGTCACAGACAATATGCAAGGGGATAACCATGGCTGTGTGCCAATAAAACTTTATTTACAAAAACTAACCCTGGGCTGCATTCGGACTAAAAACCAATTTGCTGACCCCTACTAGGTCCAACCCACTAATTGCAACTTTCCTAAATTCCAGCACTGATTATGTGACTTCTGATCAAAAGGTCCCTTTTCTTACAAAAAACTCAACAGAGCCTGATATACAAAAGCTTCATCCAACTCTTCATTATCTATAGTTATTTTCCTTCCTCCACCCTACATTTCAAACTGATTTCCCTGATGTGGCTCTGATACTCTCCCAATTCCAAGCTTTTACTCACCCTATATACAGAATGACCTTTCTTCTTTCATTCCCCATCCCAGAACACCTAACACCTTTCCTTGCTCTCCGGACACCAAACTAGGTCAAAATTCTATCTATCCTCCAAAAAGTTTCCCTTCCCTTTACCAAGAAACTCTTCCTTAGCAGAACTTCCATGGCACTTTTTATCTCTTGTGACAATGATTGCTTTGTATCTTACACCTCAGTGAATTATGTAAATATTTTAGGTCTCCTACGCCTGTGGACAGGATCTATTATTTATGGATGACTCATTTCTGTATGTCCCATGGTACTTTACACTCAACAAATACTTAAGAAACAATCGTTTCAAAAAAGCTGCTACAATTAAAATTCTATACATAACAGCACTTTAAAAAGAATATACCTGTCTTGTTCTGTATTAATAAAGTATATTGTGTAAGAACTAATGAGACTGGCTCAATAAATTATGCCTTCAAAATTCAGTCTCAATCTCATTACTCACAAGGGAGCATGGTAAAGTGGGCAGCGCAAAAAAGGCCCAAATTCAAATTCTGGTTCTGCCATTGTGGAGTCTCTGCTTTCTCCCTTATAAAAATCAATATTAGCACTACCTACCTGGGGAGATGAGAAATAACTATTAGCACAAAGCAGGCATCCAGTAAATTAGTATGCATTATGACTTTCATATATTTAGGAACACTTTAGTTGACTGCAAAGTCCCTATTCTGTTAACAAAAACTGTCAGGAGGATTCTTTCGTGCTCAGCAATAAGAATTTAAAGAATAAAAACATGGATGGTCTCTTATCATAGCGAAGTTGAATCTGGTGAAGATCCTATCATAGATAAGTAACACAACATACTGAATGCTAACCTTCCAAATAATTCTGAAAAGATGACAGTTGAAGATTTTTCAAAATGACTTTAGGCATAAAGCTAAATACTTAACGATAGTTATAAGCAAGTTTAACTTTCTATCAAATTGAAATTAAAATGTTAAGCTTCTTAATAAAGGCCTACAAGGCTTGCTGATTTCACCTCCCACCACTCATTCTACGCCAGGTTCGTATGTGCTCTCCTGCTGAAAATCCAACAAGCTGAGCTCAGTCCTACCTTAGGGCCTTTATACTTGTTCTCTTCACCGAGAATGCTCTTCAAGATCTTTATAGGACTTTATCTCTCAATGATTTATATCGCAGCACAAACTGGTCACCTCCTCAGAGAGGCCTTCCCTGACCACCCTATTTACAAAAAACACCTCCCTCAGGTAACTATCACTTTCAATCTCCTTAAGCTGTTCTCCTAATAGCAACTGTTAACCTGCTTTCAGTATTTATTCATCTGTCTCCCACATTAGAATAAAATCTCATGAAAACAGAAATTTCTTATTGGCAGCCGTATCCCTATTGACTAAAATTGTGCCTGGAACACACAGAGTAATATTAAGTCCTTATTTAACATCATCAATTCATTGGGGTTCACTGCATTATTCTATTTTGAGTATTTTTTAAATAGTTAAAATTAAAAAAAAAAAAGGTTCTTGGATCTACAACAATACGACTAATAATGAAACTAATTTTACCACAGGCTGATACAAACAAAAGTTCCTACAGCATCTCAACATTATAATGAAACTACAATGAACAAAATATTCAAGGACCTGCTGTACTTGATGCACATTCGTTATTTGCTAAATGAATGGCATCTTTATGAGTAAAGAGGAATACTCCTTCAATATTACAAATTACAGAGCTTCTTATACTCAACTGCTTCCAATTAAATATAGCATGTTAAGGCTACTCCTAGGACAGGGGTTCTAAATTTGAGGCTTCAAAGAGTCATTATACCAATTTTTCTGGAAGGTTCCATATGTGGCTTTTCTTTAAAGGATCCCTAAATCACAAAAACATCCCAGGAGCAGTGATGCACAACTTTGGTAAAACCACAGAGTCTCTGAAGAACTTAATGTTGGACCTAGTCAGGGGTTCAGGCAGCATCAGGTATTTTTAAGTTACGCAGGTGATTCCAGTGTATAGCAAAAGTTGAGAACCATGCAACTTGGAAGCAACAGATGTCAAATGGATAGGATTTCTCAAAGCCACCTATATAAGAGAACAAAATCTGAGAACTAAAATTTCTGAGAGAATTAGCATTTCTGGCAGATTAATAATATAGAAGTGCCTAAATAATTCTATACCATCAAAACATTTTAAAGATTTGTATCTCTACCTCTACTTACATACTAATCAGATATTGAAATTTTAAACACAAATAATTTTTCATTTAAAACACATATTTCATACAAAAGTTCACTTGTTAATAATTTACTAAATTACACTACAAAAATACTACTAGTCACAGGGATGTAAAGTACAGCACAGGGAATAGAATCAATAATGTAATAATTATGTATGATATCAGATGACTACAAGCCTTACAGGTGATCACTTTGTAAAGTATATCGGTATCTAATCACTACGTTGTACAACACCTGAAACTAATATAATAAATATGTTAGCTGAAAAATAAATTTTAAAAAATTCTACTAAATTACAGGACCTAAATACTTCAAGATTGACAACATACTTTTTGAAGACTAGTCAATAACTACATTTACAGCTATGAAGCCGTTTGTAGGTTTATTGCTACAAACTTTGAGGCAATGTATTTTTACCAATTAATGTCCTCATTTAGCTTGTTACACAGGATGATAACACAGTGAATTTAGGTGAAACTAATAATGACAACACACAAAAGGAGAAGAGGGAAGGGAAATTTCAGAGGTTTATTTAGATCATGCCAAAAAGGATTTGAAAAAAGCAGGTGTCAGACTGACAACAGATGTTTTGTTTTGTTTTGTTTTTTAAATTCTGAAAAGCAAACATCAAGTAATGAGCCAATTCATTTACCAATCTAGAGTATCATAGGTTACTGGCTTTTACATCCTCATCCAGGTAGTCCCATTTAAGAAAGGACTGGCAGAATAGGAGAGTCAAGCAGCAAAATGCTAAATAGTTGTAGAATAAATCAATCGAGAGATGCTGAAGTCCACTGTGGTAAATAATTTTTACATGTTAGGATACTTAGAATCACTAAAGAACTAATCCCACCTACCCCTGTCTTGACTCTTGACTATGTGGCGATCCTTAATGACACGGAAGCACCAATTCATGGGCCCACCTGATATGTAACATGAGAAACTTACACCAAGTTTTTAAATCTAAAAGGGCTCTGGGGAAGAAAGCTAGGCTCTTGGCTATGACGTTTCCCCAGCTTGACTTCTTGGTAAGGTTGCAATGATATTTTATCCTAAGCATTGTTCACAGTTCTCTTGTCAAGTAAGTGAAGAAAATTTAGTGAGAAAGTGAGAACAAAGAGACGCATGCAGGTACACAACTCATCAAACCATTTTAGTTGATGATACTGGGTAAAGATGGGACTTGGAACCCCAGTAAATGTTAAACTATCAGAATTTAAGTTTTTCTCTTTAAAATTTCCCTTCTACAAAGATGGGCACATGGGGCATTTTTAGTTTGCTTTATCATTATACTCTTAATAAAATAGTGTACTCTTATTAGTAACTCCCTTGTTTATCAAGAGCCTATGGAAATAAGTGCTCTGGGATTAACTAGGAATTAAGAGAAATGAAGCCAGAGATACACATTTCCAAAAACGTGGGCTGGAAATGAAAACAGAGCAGCACGAAATATGAACTTCACTCACTGGCTGTTTACAAATGTTTTCACCTACATGAGTCTCATATAATTTGAATAGAAAAATAGTACAGAAAAGGACAAGATAAAAACTGCATGGAAGGGCTATCTAGAGTTCTTGGAGTAGAAGACCCCATGAAGAAACATCAAGAGACTGAGTCATTCATTTATTCAGTAGACCAATCTAGAAAACTTGCAAACCACTCACTCCTTTAAATCTGGTGAGATGAGGGAATAAATCACAACAACAAAACAACAAAAAAAGTTATCAGTGGGAAGAAGAGAGAGAAGCTAAGAAAATGAGATCCAAAAGGAAATGCAAGGGGATTGGGGGATGACCCTACCCTAGGAGTTAAGTGCCTACGTCAAGGAAGGTAAGGGAGCAAAAAAAGTTGAACAGTACAACAGACTCTTTCATGAACAACTTCAGATGCCTTGATATGCAAAGACTTCAAGTGAGAAATCTCCATACTCTAGATGCTGCTTCAGTGCTCTGTTCTTGCAGCCAGATAATACTGCACTCAAATATACTCTGTTTTAAACAAATGCAGCATTTTGAAATCAGTTCCATTTCTCTTAACTCTTAACTTTTGAATTAGAGGCTAATGAACCCACCGATAAAAGGATATCTAGTGTGTGGGGATGGGGGAGGTATAACAGTGAAGAAGAGTAAGAAAGGAAAAAACAAAAAAGACTAGAAATAATAAACCAGTGTCTCACAACCTTTTCTCTACTTCAACTTAAATGAGAAAGGCTGCCATGGTTCAAACACATGTAACGGGGCGGGGGCGGGGGGGGGGCGACAACACTAAAGGACTCTGATTTGTTCCTTTGGAGAACATTCTTCCTCATGATTATCCTTTAAGAATTTCTACTTTAACGGTGCAGTCTGGCTTATGTTCATCTTCACCGCAAAGCCTTAGATACTATTGGAATATATATTTAAAAGTAGTATATGGGGTGTTCTTTTCTTAGGACTTGTAACACAGAAATGTGAGGGTGATATGAGAAGGTGTAAACAATCACAGAAAAAGTTCCCATATCATATGGTTTATAAGATGCCTTTTCAAGATTTAATCTCAATTTTAGTTTCATCTGTAAAATAGATACAAAGCTTACTACACCTAACTAGAGAATGTTATAAAACTGAAATTAGCTATATAAAGGGCATTCTTGGCATTCAGTATAAAAGTTGACATTAGTGCCCTTTCCCCCTCCAAAGAGAGAAAAGAAGACTAATCCAAAGGTCCCCCAGGAGATACTTTTTTTTTCCCCTGGAGCACATGTGGTAAAATGTCTGGAGACATAATTTGTTATCACAACCATAGGGAGGGAGAGCACTACTGGTACTTAGAGACCAGAAATGTTGTTAAACATCCTACAATGGACAGAACAGCCCTCAACAAAAAATATCTGGCCCAAAATATCAATAGTGCTTATGCTGGGAAACCCTGCCTAAACAAACCACACATACATGGAAGAGGAGGGAAACAGTATATACAGTTTCTACAGCCTATGAGAAACCTATTTAGAAGGCAGTCTAAAAGCATCGATTCTATCTTAAAATAGCTACGTATTATTCAAATGACATAAAAATGTCACAAATGGCATTTAGATACTCAAAATCTAAATATCATTACTATTATTTATGTGCCAGACACTGGAATACAGACATATTACATATATTACCTCCTCTATCCTAATAGAAACCCTATAAGGTAAGGGTTATAAGTCTCATGTTACAGAAGAAACCAAGGAACAAAGAGCACATAGCTATCAAGTCAGAGCCTAAATTCAAATCCATATGGACTAGACTTTAAAGCTTCAACTAAATGAAATGAGTAACTGAGGTAAAAACATGAGAGTATGAGAATCTAGTAAAAATAATTGTAATTTATTAGATACATTTGGAATTTTATATCTAAACCAAGAACATAAATTTTTCAAATACCCGTGGAAGGTTTAACAATTGACCATGTAATGGGTCACAAAGATATAGCTCAAACTCTAAAAATCAAAAAGCATGCAATGCCTCATTCTTTGGACACAAAGGAGAGAGGGAGAGGGAGAGGAAGAGGGAGAGGGAGAGAGAGAGGGAGAGAAAAGAAATCAACAATTTTTTAAAGGATAGCAAAGTAAAAAATTAGACTAGAAAATTTAACACATCTTTCTAAATAATTATGCCAAACAGAAACCAAAATTGCTCTCCTATTTAGAAATACACAATAAATGAAAATATGACACAAACTCTTAGAATTTGGCCCAACTCAGAGAAATGCTATAGACTTAAATGCTTATTTAAGAAAATAAGATTGAAAATGACCTAAATATATAACATAAGCTTTAACATTTTTCAAAGAAAGCAGAATAAAGATCTAAAGAAAACAAATGAAAAACTGTCAACAAACTAACTGGTAAAACAGAAAACTTTGTATCCAAGGGGAAAAAATTAGAAACAAAGGAGCAGACACAAGTAAAACAATACAAATAAAATCTATGGGAATACTTCAAGAAATTCTTGACAATAAATTTGAAAATCTAGGCAAAACGAGTGATTTTTCTAGAAAACTGTATTGCCAAAATTGGGTCATGAAGGAAAAGATTAAAAACCTTAAACCAGAGGTTTAAAATATATAGGCAAAGACCCAATCATAAAAGTAAAATGGCATCTAACTGAAGACATTTTAATATTCAAGTTGTGTCGCAACACCAGTGAACAGATAATCCTTGTTAGCTATTCCCAAATATAGAAAAAAGATGAGATTTACAAAATCAGTCTATGAAACTGATATAACCACAGCTAGTCAAAATGTAAACTACAGGCCATCTCAAGTTATGAATGTGAGAAAGGGAAACCAGTCCTCCCACCAAAAAAACACTTATATCCCATCTGACATATGTCAAAAGAACAATCCAGGTCATCCAGATAGTCAATGTCTAGTACCGTTTACAGTCTAAGAACTCCCCACTGGAATGTAAACTCCAGAGAGCAGAGATTTTTGTCTATTTTGTTCACTGCTCTATCTTCGGTACCTGTAAGAACTCCTGGAAAATAATAAGCACTCAACAAATATCTGTTGAATAAATTCAAGGCTCAATCATCAGGAAATTATTTAAAGGAAAAAAATATAATCTCCACAAATACGGAAAAAATATTAATATTCAAAACATGGTTGTAACAAAAATCCTAATTAGAAGAGAACGGCACCTGACCTAACAAAGAATGATTATCACAAACCCACAGCACAAATCACACTCAATGGCAAAAGATAAATTCTCTAGCTAAAGTGAGGACCCAGATATGAAAGTCTCCCAACTCTGGAACTATTCAACCATGCACTAACTGTAACAAAAATCCCTGAGTTATAAATGAAAAGAATGGTGCCTGACCTAACAAAGAACAATTATCACAAACCTATAGCACAAATCACACTCAGTGGCAAAACATGAAGTCTCTAAAGTGAGGACTCAGATTTCTAAGAAAGCTGTCGACCTCTGGAACTATTCAACCATGCACTAGAGAATTCTAGTCTATGAAATTGGACAAAAAAACAAAGTCTAACAACTGAAAACAAAAATGTCAACATCTGTCACTATGTGACTATTCACCTAGTAAAATCAAATACAAATCGTTGAAAGAATTGGTAAGAGTAGGTAAATTCAGTAAGGCAGCCAAACAGAAAAAAAAAAAATCAACATATAAAAACTAAGTTTTCCCACATACCAACAAGTAACGACCTCATTCTTAATAACATGAAAACCTGTAAAATACACAGAAATAAACCTAACAGAAAATGTGTAAAGCCTATAGGAAGTAAAAATTTTATTCTAGATATAAAGGACCTCAATGGAGAAAATTATCACAACTTTGAAAGACAATGTTGTCAAGATGTCCCACCTCCAAATTAATGTACAGTCATAAAACAATCACAGTCCAAACCCCAACATGGTTTAAGGAAAGCTGATACACCAACTCTAAAATTCACACGGAAACAGATAATGAACAAGAATAGTACCCTCACATATATTGACATAATTTTAAGAGTGTAGTTACTCTTATCAGATATTTAAAGCTATGGCAAATAGTATATATTATAGATACTATATATAAAAGAGACTGTATCATTTAAATGAAACAAGACAACACATTAACAGACATGAATACGAATTTAGTTTACAATTTAAGTGGCATTTCTGATTATAGAAAAAGAATGGTCTACTCAATATATTGTTTAGGGACAACTAATTATCCATGGGTGGAGCGGTGGGGAGAATAAAATCTTACCTCAAACCAAACAAAAAACTTTAAGAGCCTCACAGAGAGAAGAGATTGGTGGTTGCCAGAGGTGGGAAGTGAGGGGTAGCAAAGCAGGTAAAGAGAGTAAAATAACTGAAAGTTATTTTATAACTACAAGTTATAAATACGTTATAAATTAAGTCATGGGGGTATAACATACAGCACAGCAACTATAGTTAATAATAGTTACCTTAAAGTTGCTAAGAGTAAATCTTAAAAGTTATCATCACAAGAAAATAAAATTCTGTAACAATTTATAGTGATAGATGTTATGAACAAAAGACCTTTAACTTCAAATAATTTCATTCCATTTCTTTCTCTCCCCATATACTGACATCTCTTCTTGCTTCTCCTAGTTCCATCAATATTCCACCAATTTTCTAGGATCAAATTTCAATTACATCACCAAGTTTCCTAAAGTATGTAATCAATGATTTGTTAGATTTGGAGTCAAGAGTTCTAGCTAACCTTGACTCTTATCCTAATAATCTTTAGCACAGTCACTTGATCTGTCTCTACATTTCTCATCTGTAAACGACAAATTGGTGCTTATGTCCAAAGTGAACTCTACAATTCTCTCTTTCATCAATCTTGCATCTGGACCTTTCTTTGTATTCCAGGTCCAATGCCCTGGGGTTCAAAAGACTTTTATTTACAGCTAAGCAACTTGCTTTCAAGTCTTGCCCTGCTCTAAACCACCTTACACTCCAGTCCATCCAACCCACATCACTATCAAAGACTCTCATGAGCACTTTAATCATGCCATTCCACATTAGTGATTGTCCACTATTCTTGAGACCCCAGTAATTTGTATACAGTAAACATGTACAACGTTTTGTATGTCAATTATACCTCAATAAAATGGTTAAAAATTTTTTAAAACGTAACCCCAAATTACCCTTCTAACCTCTTCTTCCATTTTATTGAAAATTTTCTCTCTGGCAGATAGGTCTCTTCCCTGTTACCAACACAACATCCTCACCTGAGTTCCCCCACCTTGGTCCTGAAACATCTATTTCCTCTAAGTGTCATCAGTGATTCAAGCTCAAGTTCTATCTCTTCTCAGGTCTTCTGATCACCTTAGCCCACCGTAATCACTCCATTCTCATAAATTTCAGCAATTAAGGCCTGTACTATGTATTTAGTACACTGCCTAATTCTAATGCTTCCTTTCTATTTGAAAGTGTGTGTGTTAAAAGGGGAGGGGGAGCAGTCAATCACATAAATTATTCCTTGAAGGCAAGAACCAAATTTGCAGTTCTTAAGTATTTTCATCATTTTTTATTCTATTATCAGAGAAAGTCTCCTTGCTCTTTGGGGAGAAGGTTAATCTTGATGGTACATGATCCTTAAAGGCTAGTCTCCAAATAATTAAGAGTTACCTTGAAATTTTTTTGTATTTATTACTCTTTACTCAAAGAATTCTGGATCTCCTTTTATGGAATTTACACAGGGATACTTTTGACTACCCTCAATAATGACACATCTTATGTTCTACTCAAGTTATCAATTATGATAACTCCCTCTGATCACTGCTGCAAGACTATCAAAGGAATACAAGCTCTTTGAAGGCTGGCCTGTAGGACATACCCAAGAGCAATACTATACAAGTCTGTCAGCCAATCTTAACACTCATGGACGAAATTAAGGAAATTTACATCATTGAGTAATACCATCACATTGTTTATTTAAAGTAAGCCATGGAAGTATAAATAATCTAACACTGCTTTGGACATTAATGGAAACAGAAACCTCCTGCACCTAATAAAATGTAAGACCACATATATACACATCATGTCAATGTCTTCAATGTACACTTGCTAAATATCAAAGTCACCGCATATATCTCAACTCTTGGGTCTGAGACCTACTTTTCACTCACTTGGAAATCTAGAGAAACAATAGTCACAACAAGTCAACTAAAAACTCTCAAGATCTGAAGAAAAATTTCAAGAAAAAACCCTTTTTGTTCTCAGAGTAAAATTCTATGAAAGACAATTAAGTGAATCAATGAAGGATTCAACTATGTTAACTTTATGCATCTAAAAAGCAATAATTGGAATTCTGCCGCTGACATGTGGCAGTATTAAAAGGCAGCCATCCCTTATAAGTTCCATATAATTAGCTTCACAACCTGTAATAGTTTTTATTCAGTTGTTTGAGAAAGAAACAAATTATTTAACCTATCTCCAGCCTAAGGTCTCAAATGTAAAATGGGGATATCACTTCATCATGCATTTTAAAGATTAAATAAAATACCAAATGTAAACTACCTTTTATAAGGAGTGATACATATTCCCTTGTTTCCTTCTTTAAAAAAAAGTCACGTTAGCCCCTCCCCAACTTATCCAAGTTCTGTTCCATGAAATAAATGGGTAACAAAGTATTGCAGGCTAAAGAGTATATATGGTTAAGATACAGACTGTATATCTTTCCTCAAAATACATTACCAAGTTATTTAATATTACTACAAAGTCTCTTGAATATAAAGTGAAATGTTATATTTTATATGTTTGGTAGATTTTTTTCATCAACCGAGTCTAAAGGACAGTTTGATTCTGTTTCTACTAATATAGCCAGTGTTCATGCCCAGGCTGTGGGTAAGGAGCCTAGATTAATACCTTAATTTTTTATTAGCTGTGTGACATTAAGCAAGTAACACACTTTTCATTCCTCAGATGGGTCTGTAAAACAAAGATAATTTCATTGTATTGTGAGGATTAAATAAATAATTAAATGCATGTAAAGTGCTCAAAACACTACCTACCTTAAAGAATATTCAACAAATGCAGGCTACTATTTTTTCCTCTATCAACATGTCTCAACTCTGCTGTCTGATCAGGCAAGGTTGGTTAAGAATGTGGTTTCCTAGCTCAATCGAACCAGGTAAGTCAAAAATCTTCCTGGGCTCTATGATCTCCCAGGTTACAGACTTACTTGGTCCCAAATATCCTACACTCTTTCTCCCTGTCTCTATTTTTTCAGGATGCATTTCTCAAGTACCAGAAGCACAAACATGAAAGAGTGGATACAGGATGAGCAAGAAAATGGTCACTACACTTACCAATATCATCCAATTCCCTGGTTCCTGCCCTTTATTCTATTAGGCAAAAAAAAAAAAAAAAAAAAAAAAATGACTTTTAAGAAAATGATTTAAAACAGAATATAACCCCTCTTGCTGGTTGCCATTCCTCAACCTCTACTTTCTCCAAAAATTAACTTTCTCCACAAATCCTCTTACCTGAGTTCTGAATATAATCTATATAGTTGCTACAATGCTACCAAATAGTTTGCCAGAGCAACCCACATTTACAATTTAACAACTTTTCAGTATATTCTGATTGAGGAACAAACTCTCCAGCTATTTTTATCAGATTCATACTGATTTAAATTTTTTCTGCAAATTTGGTGCAAAATTATTTCTTCGTAATTACACAATATAAATCAAACAGGTTAAAGTTGCCACAAAGCCTTAATGAGAATCAAAAATTAGTAAGATTTTTACTAATTATTATTTATTTATTAAATACTGAGCTCCTTGATTTGAATTTACAGAAACTTGATGCTCTCTTTATATTGAATAGATAAGCATAATTTTCCTAGACACACAAAGAGAAATAGAAAAAAGGCAATGAACTGATATAACCTTTGGCATGAATTTCTGCCTAGCTTGCAAAATAATCTAGTCCATTTTGACTTTGTTTAGGGAAAGAAAAACTAATGAAAGCACTATTTGTTTTAAATAGAATGTGGCTCCAAGCCTTTCCTTTTCTAGTAAAACGATTTATCCTGCTGATGGAATCTAATAAAATACTATGCAAATGACATTGAAACCACTGGTTTTACGAAACAGCCAAAATGGTTAAATGGAAATTAGTGAATGCCCACTGCATTCAATAACCTTCCCCATATGCTCCTTGCCCATCTCAATATATTCATCCAATCTAGTTACTCCCGCCAAAAAATCTGAAAATCACCTATAATGACCTTTTCTTTTTTCTCATTGCATCCAATCTATCACAGGTCCTGGTCATCCTACCTCCAATAAAACGAATTCTCTCATTCTTCCTGCAATAGCCTAACTGTTCTTCACAGTTCACATCTATTCTTTCCTTCACACAACGAGAAGGTTCTTTAAAAAAAAAAAAAGAAAAGAAAGAAAGAAAGAAAAAATCCAACAGTATTATGTAAACCCCATCAATGGCTTCGCAATAAAAATTTAAACCTGAGATGACCTACAAGGTCACCCCATATGACCTAGATTCTAGCTCCCTCCCAGGCCTTACTTCTCATCATTTTCCTTACACTTTGTTCTAGAAAGTATCAAGCATCTCCCATTCCCAAGGCCTCAGCATATGCTGTTTCCTCAATCTGTAACACACATCTTCCTCACCACCAACTCATCATTCAGAACTCAGCTTACCTATTACTTCTTAAAATCTTAATATGACATCCCCACCCATCTTAACTAGGTGTTCCTGAAATGCACCCTCATAGCACTCTGAATTTCATTTCTGTGGCACCACAACCTTTGTAAATATATCATTAACTATATAATTACTTAAGTAACGAATCTGTCTTTCTAACCTATATTCCATTCTCCATGAGGGGCAAGGCAGGGATTGCCTTTCTTATTCATCGCTACATATCTTTAGTACCTAAAAACACAGTAACCATTCAATACATCTGATAAATAAATTAATAAACCCAAAGTCCTCAATATGAGTCTGTGCAGCCTCCGTGGAAGTCAAATCCTCCCTGTTTATACAGAATTACATAGAAGTCCATTTCCTGATTTTTAACACTTGCTGAAAGAAGTAAGGAAAACAGAAAGCTTCATTTTTAAGACACTAGAGAAGACCCAGGACCCTCATGAGCTATTAGGGTCATTTTACAAACTGTATTCTTATAATTGCTCAAGACCAAAACTTCGATCATCTATGATAATCTCTCTTTCAGTTTCCTATACCCACTGTTAAGTCCCCTTAAATCTACTTCTGCATCGTCTCTAGGATTTTCTCTTTTCCTTTTACACTAGATGTATCACCCTTTAGCTATTATGACTGGGTCTCTAAAATATCCCCACTCTAGCCAATAAAGCCCCAAAGTCTTTTAGCCTCTTGTCCTCTGTGTATGCTGTGCCTTCTACCCATCCTGACCCACCTCAGTAGGCCACACTCAGAAGAAAATTTTCAGTCAAAATCCTAGCCAAGCTTCAAGGCTCATTTCTAATGTCCTACCAGCTGTGATCTCTCCCTACTTCATCTGTATTGCCAAGTATTTATATTATTATGTGCCAGGCACTATTCTAAATATTATCTTCGTCTTAACATACCTCGACTTCACATCAAATCTATAAACTTAAGGATATTCAGTTTATTTACCTATGGCATTGCCTGTGTCTCACACAGTTGCTCATTCAGCAAGTATTTATTATATGACCACTTTAACACTAGCTTCAAAGAACTTAAACTCAGCTTTATAGAATGAAAACACCAGTCATTAGGCAAGAGAGAATATTCATAGCAACTAGATGTGCAAACCCAAAACCCAAATTCCTGTTGCCTAATTTCTTTCCTTCAGGATCACATGAGAAGCACAGAGAATAATTCTTACTATTGATATATATATATATACAGATATAGATATATACACACATGCGTGCACACGCACACACTCAGGAAAGAGGGGGGCAGGAAAAGAGGGAATAAACACATAAGTTCCTGTTTCTGCCACTGGATGTCATATACAGGCTAACTAAAATAAGAGGCTTTAAATCAAAGGTGTTCCGCTCTGAAGTAACTTTTAGAAGAACATAATGGAATTATCTCACCTATGTATCACCCTACATGCTAAGAAATACAATAATCACTTCAATGGACCCCTCCAAAAAAGAATAAAAACCTAACCAACTAAAAGAATCAAAGCTCTATCACAAACCAAAAAAGCTGTTTTATTTCAAGTTACACCAGAGACTTGCAGAGACTTTGCCTCCAGTTCTCCACATGCCCCCCATGCAAAAAAAAAAAAAAGGGGGGGGGGGTTTGAAAAGATCTTAATATTAAAAGACAGAGGAGTACAATTCAAAGTAGCTTGAGCTCCAGAGATCCCTCATTTTTTATTAGAAAAAAGTGGTAAGTGGTTACATGATTAGCCCTATAGCCATTTTGCAGCAGTGGTCAGATCTTAGGTCTGAGAAAGGATAAGGAGTAGAAAAACAAGCACAAATGAAGTTGATTTTGGCAACATCATACATCCAACTTAATAAATTCAAGTAGGGGTTACAATACAAAGCATTTCTGAGTACCTAAAGAGCAAAATCTACAAACATACTAGGAAATTTGGCTCTAAACTTCTAAAAGGCAACAGGAAAACAGAAACAGTGAACAACACAAATTACAGCCTCCAGGTAATAGAAACAGACTTAAAAGCTTAGGAAAAAGTACAATTACTCCTGGTTGTGCATAAGGCACTGTGTAATACATATGAAATATACAAAATGCATATTTCAGTAGACACAATGAAACATTTTATGGGATTATCTTTATACTAACCATCAAGATAAGCCTATCAAAAACAATTCAGTAAGAAGAAAAATTCTTTTTTTAATTTTTGTTTTATTATTATTTTTTTTTTAAGGGACGAAAGGTCTATATACTGTCCAGGTACACAGAACACTGCTGATCTAAGAGCACATTTAAGAGACTATCCAGAAAAACATATCTCAACAGCAAGTATTTACTATAGAAGCTTATAAGCACAAGGACCAAGAAAATGAAAACCAAATTTAGCAAAAGGAGGTATAAAGTCCAGAAATTCATAATAAAATAGCAGAATGAAACTATTAGAGGGGGGAAAAAGGAGGACTATAAAGACACAAATGAAGAGCATGCATGCACATTCTCACACACAAGTACACGCTCAAGAGTTAGATTACATAAATGAGTTATCTAAATGTTTTTATTTCTACTTGTACAATTAAGAATTAAACATTAAGGTGTTTATTAAAATGGAGCTTCTTTGTTAGTCCTTTGATGAAGGAAATGTTTATATTCCTGCTTTTTTCCACAGTGATGTTACTAAACAATGACATAGGTCAAATCCAAATAGTGCAGAATTTTCGAGCGAGTAGTTAGTTACATGTACCTAGACAAGAAGATATGTAAAACATTTTAGAAAAATAAAAAGGTATGACCGTTTTAAACTAAATATGAAATTAGTTAACCAAAAATATTATTCAAGAAGTAAATTCTCTAATGTCTCATCTAGCAATACAGAATTTACTAACTATGAAATATGTTGATAAATGAAATGCCAAAAATTTCAACAACATAGAAATCGATCATTCTGCTACTGCTAACATGTGCCTAGGACTTACAATGGATCATTGTTTATTCTCTTAGAGGTAGAAATTAAAGGTTTGTAATGTTCACAAAAGCATCCGCTTGTAATCTAAGCAAGGTCATTTCAAAACAATTCATTTCAACAGTCTCCCCTACTAAATATTTTCACTATGGCTGCTTAGACTAAATCTAGCAACTTTATCCCTGGTGAAAGTACTTCAGCAAAGCAGTGAAATATCAAACAGGCTACTGGAAGAGGAAAGGAAGTTGAAACTCACCAGCTGGATCAAGCTAATGAAGGGTTAACTAACTTCTTATACTAGGACACAAGAATTAGAAATGTGGTTATGAGATTTGGGAGGGACTATTAAATCACAAAGAAAAGGCTTTTCAGTATCCAAAGAACTTCCCTTTTTTATTTTTAATCAAATCCACTTTCATTGTCTGGCCAATTGCTGAAAAGCTTTAAAATACTCTCTGAAGGTCAACCAACATCTGACTAAATACCTGCACTGGGAGTCAATTTGATGACCCTGCTCAACAAGAACTCTGAAGTACTTATGCTTTGTTGGTGTTTTTAATTTAAATTCAATTATATAAAAATGTACAAAAAGTAAATTTACTTCACAGTACTTTTAATGCCCCAGTTTTGCTTACTTTCTGATGCAAGGAAATTTAACTTTTTAAAATATTAGTCAACTTAATTTTAAGAGGATTCAACTGATCTCCCAAAAGTTGCCTGAAATGATCTACCTGTCCTTACATTTCACCCCCTTCCAGTCAACAAACCATTATGTGAGAAGAATGCCCAAAACTAAGTATTGAGTCAATAAACTAAGAGGTCTTTTCAAATCACTAGACTATTCCATGGAATAAGAAAAGTTCTCTTTTAAGTATTTTGATTTCACTGGATTAGAAGTTACCCACATTACCAAAACTTAAAATTTCTTCAATACGATGTATCCTGAAAACAATAAGCTTATAGATTTTAGATTATTTTTTCCCCTCACATACATAAATCAAGTACAGGAAACTTAAAATACTTCAACTACAGTATTTGTCATATGAAATTACTCTAAAACAAAATATTCAACATTAACCGAGATTTTTTAAAACAGTGGTTTATGCAACAAAGTCAGCAGGGATAATGCACACATATTGGCAAGCCGATTTAAACTAATCCACTTAAAGATAACTATGTTACAGCAGTAGCAAGCCTCTAAAATACATTTCTTTTATTTAAATCTGAATATAGAAGTAGACTTTTAAACACAGTAAACTAATGAATAATAATGGAACTACATCTACAGGGAAGAAATTCAGCAAAATTATCCACTTTTCTCCTCAATATAGGAACATAATCTGAAATATGACATTCAGACAGTGTTATCTATGTGGATAATATAAACAAAATTGAGAAAAAAGGAAATTTGCTTATGCTTAAAAGCCTGATTGTCTCAATGAGATCTCCAGTAAAAATCTTAGTCACTATTTTATTACAGGCAAGGAAAAAACAATTATTCCAACAGATCCACCTATTTCAGCCTTCTCTACTAATCCAATCTTTACAAAATCTCTATCCAAAAGGAAATGAAAGAGGATCTACTAGTTAGTTAACTCTGCTGCCCCTTTTTTCCAACTTCTCACGTTTCCCTCTCTCATAAGTCTAACACTTACAAGTAGATAAATGTGGACTGACTTATCTTTAAGAAGGTATCTTTATACTGTACTTCCTTGTTTATCCATAAGGAGCAGGATGAAGGATTAGAAGGGTAGTACAATATTAGTAAAGCACTTTTGGCTCTACCATACCAATCTGGAGTGCCATCGAAAGCTTACGTAGAATTTTCCTCCGATCAACAGATTTGGAAAAACCAGTAAGAATTTATCCCAAATATGTCAATACATTTAACTTAGCTAAAATAAAATTCAAATCTGATTAAAGGTGAACTCTTTTAGGCAGAGAATCAAGTTGTGAAAAAGTGGACTGTGTTTGGAGGAAGCCTATTAAAATACTGGGAGGCATTTCTAATTATCAGTCTTCAAAATACAAGGAAATCTCAAATCTTAAAGTGAAGACTGGGTATATGCATGACTAAAAGCTCAATTAAAAGCAACTATAAATTACAGTGAAGTTAACTAGGTCAACTAACTTTTGTCCCTACCTATTAGAAACAACAAAATCTGAAGTCAAGTCACAGAAACTTAAGAAAATATGCTATGTACAGTTTCAAAAGAAATCTAAGTATTCACTCTGAAAGAATGGGTACAGGTTTACAAATATTATCTTCTAGTTTTTTCTTAATAGAGTTCAAAAGAAAATGAGCAGCTTTTAGCCTACAGTAACACAACACTATGCCAGAAAAATTTTCCATTCCCTCACTAGCAGGTATATGGATCCACACACATACCTAAAAAAAAATAAGGAAAAAAGACAAATGGAACCTAAGTACCTATATAGAAAGAATCCTATTCTCTCCATGATGGGAATTCAAGTCCTTCTCCCCTGTTCCAACATTTCTCGAGAATGACATGATACATGGGATACTCACAGGGGTACATGGCGCTGTTCAGGATCAGCTCTGGTCAGTTCTTCCTCTTCAATATCAGACTCTCCTCCTGAACTACTGTCAGTGATATCTGAATCAAATGCTTGTTCACTGCACCTCAAGTTGGCTATACCACTAGCTGTAAATCTCTCCAATTCTTCTGAAATCGAATCACTTTTCAGGAAGTTGCTAAGTCCCTCTGAAGTGGTGGTCTCACTGGCAGCTTTTCTCAATGCAGCTTCAGCCTTCCGAGTCAGCATCAACTGGCTCCGGGCCCTTAAGGATTCCAAGTTTGGCAGTTTGCTCAAAGTTTTCTCCAAAAATCCACCCAGTTGATGCTGTATATGCCTCTCCACCTGCTTGGCTTGCACAACTTGTAAGCGCTTCTGTAACCTGCGGGCACGGCTCTCAATATCAGCCTGCCGCCGCAGTAAAGCTGTTATCCTTGTGTCAGATTCTAAAGCACTGAAAAGTATGGAAGACAGAGGAGACTTTTTACCCTCTAACTTGACAGCCCCCAAGTTAGAACTGGAGTCTGTGCCAGGTGATATCCTACTGCTTCCTTGAAGTGCCGGTTGTTCCATGGAATTTACAGAAGATTTGTTTGCAGTGCTATTATTGCTAAATATAGTTGTGTGTTCTACATCAAGGCTTCTATGTGGAAGAGTGCAATTGGTCATAACCCCCTTCAAGTCCCCAGATTCAGATGTCACTACTTCACCCCCCTGAAGAGAAGATGAAGTGAGAGCTCGTTTGCCCCCATTGAGGGGACTGGAATTGTCATGATCACAATGTGTTGAACTTTTAGTCAATTTCTTAGCCAACCCATTTACAGGTGCTTGTGGCAGAGCTGTCTGACCACTCGTATTCATGGTTCTAAAATTTTCCAAGGAAAACTCCAAAACTGGCTGTCTACCCAAAAGCTCAGCTCGGAGTTCATAGGACTGAGATAAGAGAGGGTGAGATTTAAGGACTGTCTGCTTGCTGAAGACACCCTGCAATTTCAATGACTCCTTTGAGGGAACAGGTGTTACATCGGAGCAGAGATAAGACGCCACCAATGGCTGCAGCTTTCCCAAGTCTTCCTTAGGATTATTTCGGAAGTCTAGATTGGGATCCTCTGCAGCAATGGCTTTTCTTTTGGTTCCGTTGGCAGCAATAAGGATGTTGGCGTTGCCGTTATTTTCGGCACTGCCAGGAGACAAAGTGGAGGATGGGGGAGCCAGTTTGAACCGGATATGGTGTGCTTCAGCTGCTGCGTCAGTGAGAGCGGGCGCCATCGCAGCCATTCAGCACAGAGAGACAGGAAGTCCAGCCTCTCCCGGTGCCGAGGCCAGCTCCACGGCCCCTTACTGCTTCCCCAGAGAACAGACTAGAAGAGAAAAAAGAAAAGGAAGTTAGAAATACAGGCACATTAGAAACTAACACACATGTTTTTAATACAAACACTATTTGAGGCTGCAATCCAAACTCTGCCTCCAGAAAAATACTCAGACCATTCTGGAGAGTGAATTGATTGGGGGAAGGGGGAGTGTACACAATCCTGCATAAAAGAAAGAATTCCACCCTTCTTTTTTGTCAGGTTACCACAGAATGAAAATAGCCAAAACAGAAGTTCCATTCTGAAAGAATAACAAGTTAAATCACTTGCACTTAAAAAGCTCTTTAAAACTTAAAATTAGTGAATTTGAAGCAAATATATGAAACTAAACATCTAACAATTAAACGGAAAAGAACGAGCAGGGAATTCCTCATCCCTACCAAAAAGTTTGTATGCCAAATGTCATAGGTCTGTGCATTTTTCTAGCCAGAGAATCCAGTGTTCATCAGCTTCTCACTTCTCCACAAAACAGATCATACTACAAACAAGCTTAACTGTATTACACCTGTAATCAATATTCTTTTCTTTCATTGTCCTCAGTACAGTCCACCTCTTAAATTAATTGCCCAACATGTCTCTTTTCCTTTACCCCAAAACTTCTTGAAAGAATAGTATAAATAATTGCTCCTGTACTCCTCTCTTCTCTAATCTGGCTTCTTACTCTTACTGCTCTGGGTAAAGGTCACCAGTAAACTCATTATCAAATCCAATAGTCAAGTCTGTCCCCACTTTATGACTTCTCTGAAGAATTAGGTAGTGTAGACCACTCCATTCTTCGTGAGTCTCCTTTCCAATATCCTTGATGCCAACATCCCTTCTTCTGTCTTCTCTCAACTCACTTCCTTGACAACAACCACGAGTATGGTGAGGCCTCCTAATGCTCAGAAAACTTGCGGAGCGGCACTAATCAACATTCCTACCTCTATGTTCCTCAAGCTCCCTGAAACTCAAAATCCACTTCTTCCAACACACTTACTCCTCAACACTTCATCATCTCAGCAATGGCACTGCTTGCATTTAGCAACCCAAGCTAAAAACCTCAGTCACTTGCCTCTTCGTCATCCACTTTATTTGGTATGAGAGTAAAAGAAAATCTATGTAAAGTACTAAGGCAGCTGTCCTTCAAAGTATTGTCTATGAACTTCTTGGCAGCTCAAAGACAATTTCAGGGATCCACAAGATCAAAGCTATTTCCAAAAAAATACTAAAACATTGTTTGTCTTTTTTTTTTTTTTTCATTGTGTTGACTTTTGCAATTAGGATACAAAAACAAGGCTGAGCAAACTTGCTAGTATCTTAGCACAAATAAAGGCAGAAGCACCAAAGTATACTAACAGTCACTGGTCACTGTATTCTCTATTCATTTATAGTTTTGGTTTTTTCGTTTATTTGTTTTTTTAAAAAACAGTTCTACTTAATGTCTTTGATAAAATTATGAAAACTGAATTTTGTTAAATCTCTACGCTGGACTGTTTTTTTTTTTTTAATAGTCTGTGTAATGAAAAGGGAAGTATGCATAAAGCACTTCTGCTTTAAGTCTGAGAAAAAGCACCTGTACAACTACACTGCAAGCTGAACTTTTTTCATGTAACACTATTTTTACTTGGCAGAACAATAACAAACTATGGTTATTCAGACTTAAGTAGTTAGCAGACATTTTCTCAAAAATGAACAAAGTGAACCTGTCACTTCAAGGAAAACCACTTGACAGTGTTTGTTGCCAATAAGAAAACCTGAGTTTTTCACACAAAAATAAGTATTTTAAAAATATGTATCCACCATCATAAGCTTAAACATTTTTCTACTAAAGTTACTTTTGATTAAATAGACTACTGCTGATAAATGTGAATTTTTTGGTAACCATATATGTCAACATTTGGAAGATTTATGTGTGACTCAGTAAATTACCAGTGAACATGAGAAACTCATGCTTGGGTAAAAGGAAGTACAAGACAGACTAACGAATTTTAATCTAAAGTACAAAAGTTCATTGATACGGTTTTAGATTCCACACTGCAACTAACCTTGACAAAACTACTACTTGTCAAGTTTGCGTGTAGTGTCACCCATTATTCTCCTTTCCAAATACATATCTGTGTAAGGTCAGATTTTCTTTATGTACTTCAACCAAAACAACATATTACCATAGAATGAATGCAAAAACAGATGAGAAACCAGCTGTTTTCTATTAAGCCAGAAAACAGCTAGAAAGATTTACAAAATGTATAACAATGCCATTTGCTAAGTGTTCTTGTTCTAGTAAAAAGCTTTTTATAATACGTAATGTGTTTACTTTAAATGAGTAAATATTTTTAAATTTTCTCAAAGTTTCTAATACATCAACTATTGATAATAACTCGTAAAAGCTCTTATGTAGTTGCCTCGGCATTTTCTAAGAGTGAAAAGGGGTCTTTAAAGCCGAAAAAAATTGTGAAATCACTGAACTAAAGCAACCTCCTTCCCCCTCAAAAAAAAAAAAAAAAGACAACTTCCAATTTGCTCAAAAATGTTTATCTTAAGTTCAATATCAACAGGATGGTGGGCCCTATAGGACTACACTACTACACTAAGGTTCTTAACAGTATAGCAATTCAAATCAACATCAAAATATTTAAGTAAAAGATTGAGAGAACATCCATATGAATACCAATACACTTACAGTTCAAATTTCTCTACTGCTCTATCTACATAACTGCCAAAAAGCTCTCATTCTGAAACTGTATCTTAATGAACATCCTATTAAATAACTAGATCTTCTGGAGCTTACAGTTTTATCCTTATCGACTTTCTGGCACATGGCATTCTGTATTACAAATTGTTCCATGTCTACTTTAGCTATTTCTGATTTTAAAGTTGATATTAATTCCTAATATAGCATAAAAAGTACTATGAACCAATAGATAGATGAACCAATGTAAGTTAATCGTTCAAACACGTTGGATCTGTTTTATAGTAGGCAAAGCATCTTCTCCCCAAAACAAAAAAAACACTATCAGATCTTTCTTATCAATCCAATCTCCTCCTCTTTTGAAGTGATATCAATACATAGTTGATACTAGCAATGCAAGGAGGAACATTATCAGTGCCAGATGAATAACACAACATGTGAGAAAAGGAGCGGTAGCCTACTGCCCATGAGCACTATAATCTCAGCAATGGCAGGAAACAGCCTCCCTCTGGGGACCCAAGCAAGGACACAGATGTTACACAGCTTACACAAAACTTATTCAGGAAAACTCGGGCTCACCCGGCTCACATAAAAGAGACTCATAATTAACATCACACCGCAGAAGGTACTTAAGCAATAAATATTCCGAAGTTATTTTAGAATTATTCAATTCTTTAAAGTTTACAACTTAAAAATCCACTGGCTCAAATCCCATTTCTTTCAAGATTTCTTTGACCCTCTGAAAGTACATCTGTGAACTTGACATTAATCACATACATCTCAAAGGCAAGAGCTTATTTTGTTTACATACACTCCCTCCTTGGTCTCAATTTCCCCACAGCATGCACTGCAAAGAGTAGTTGCTAAAACAATTATATAATTTAGTAGAGAAAGGGAAAAAGTTGAAGGGGAAGAAGCAACCTTTTCAGGAAGGAATTCCATTCCCAATTCCTCAATCTTTATTTTTCTATACCAAAACAATACTACAGTTAAAAAAATAAATAAATAAATAAAGATTGAAATCAACAACTCTCTCCCTTTACTGACTTGAAATGGTAAGATTCAATACTACTCCCAAAGGCATTCATAGAAAAGGGGAGCAGATCCTAGCTCCACCCTCATTTAACTATTCTGTTCCCTCAATTTCCTCATCTGCAAATGACAGTCTATCTCATAAGGCTGCTACGATGATTAAATTAAATATATTTTCAATTACTTAGCCTAGTGCCTGGCACAAACATCCATTATTTCATTATTATTATAACATATAAAGAAAAAGCAGATATAAAACGAATAAACTTCAATAAGACTTCTTAATACACAGGAAAAATAATGAGCAATTCTCTAAAATGTCACTGTAACTGAAGGCTTTTCATGCAGAAGAGAGTACCTAAATCAATATAGCAAATCTAGTAAGCACTCAATATTAGCTACAATTGCCATAACCCATCACCTAAGCTTAGAACGTTTTTTAAAACATATGTATTTGCTCTATGTCTAGATTTATTTTTAATATTTCATGTTGCTTATGATAAAAAGAAAGCAAACCAAATGCCCAACAATTCAGTTAAATGATGAAATATCCATAAAATGGAATGCAACTATAAAAAACAATGCAGAGCTACATTTACTAACATGAAAATGTGCTTGCTTCACTGTTTTTTTTAAAGCTGTTACAAAACAAAATACTATGAACTTATTTTTGTTTAAAAAATGCTAAGATTCTTCTTTTGTGTTGTTTCCTGGCTTATATGTCTCCACCATAAACATGTATAATAAAAAAGCAAAAAGAAAATAATGCAAATTCTTAAAGAGACAAAAAAAAATCTGTGTAAGCAAAATGTCACAGTAACATTCTTAAAATTTAACATACTCAGCAAAATGTTGATTAAAACAATGATTCTCATTTCCCTTGAATCCCAAAAGCTTCACTCTTCAATTTAAAACAGAGAAACCTGTCGAATTTAAGCAGTGTTACAAAAACAGCACAACAGCTTATGATAAATCACCTTTCTCTGAAGAATACAAAGCATTAAAAGCTATAATTAACTTATTAATCCTCAACAACCTGGGCAGTAGGTTTCGGGCTGGGATTATAATTTCCAATTTACCAGTGGGGACAGACAATAAAGTTATATTGTACACTAAAATAAGAAACTTAAAATATCCCAATTTTTAGTTCATCTAATAAACCACACTATGAGAAATACAGATGAAGCTAATTTACCTGCTATCACTGACATAAATTAAGTTTCTCCAGTAAGCTTTAAAAGACAAAAGAAAGGCCCTATCTGCTTATAAAAGGATGGGCTGGTTTCCCTACCAGTTCCACAGAAGCATTTTGGGGACTGGTGAATGTCAGCAGGCAAACACATTTGAGAAAACCTTCTCTGATGAGAATTCACAATATACTTTGGCATACTGAATATTCAATTGTTTGCCTTTACCAAACTTACTTAACAAATAAACACCATTTTCCCAAGATACCTATATCTTGCAGAACACTGTTCTGAGGGATACAAACTGGAAGAAAGTTCAAATATGTAAATTTTAGGGTCCCTTCCTGTGCTTATGATTCTATTACTCAAAACTGCAATATAGGTTCAAAGACAAACTTCCACCTAACACAATAGCATTTGGGAAGCAAAAGAAACCCCAAAGGCAGAATTTTTTGGCCTAGCACTACACTACTGACATCTTGCGCTGAGTAACTTTTTGTTGTACAGGGCAGGGGGTCTCTCCTGTGCACTTTAAGATGTTCAGCAGTATCCCTGGCTTCCATCCATTAGATGTCAGTAACACCCACCTACAAATTATAACAAAAATGCCTCCAGACATGTCAAATGTCCCATGGGGTCAAAACCACACCTCCCAATTGAGAACTATTGCTTAGAGATACACTCTATGTCTATATCTTTATATCTGAAGATATAAAGATATATTCTTTCCAGAAAGCAAAACATCCAGCTGCTTCAAATACTGCAAGTCACAACTAACTCCACACTCACAAATGAGAACTTTGCGCCTTATTCCCAGTGGGTTTCCAAGACAGGACTCTCATTATCCAAGAATAAACTAGCAGCATCCACCTTGCAAAAATGTCAATAAGCTGAAGAGACCCAAGGGTAAGAGGGTCTGGCCATGTGGCTGGACAACAACCATACTTTCACTGAAAACAGAAGCAAAAATCAGATGGGGAAGAAAAGTTTGCCCATAATGTGGCTTCTACTAACCTCTTCCCCACTATTACCGCATTACTCTGCACAAAGGAAAGAAATAGGAGAAGGAAGGATGGTTAGGGCACAAAAGATGGTTATGTCCACAAAGCTGTCAAAATTTCAGCTGAAACTTGACAATTTGCTAAAATTCATTATGTAAAAGCTAGGGCAAGAGAATGGTAACATGGCATTCTAGTGCAAGGAAATGGCACGGGAAAAGGCAAGGCTGTGGAAAAACATAGGACATCCTGGAGGTTAAAAGAAATGATCAATTTGCTTGAAATATAAAGCATATTTTAATAGAGGAAACGGTACAGAAAGAGGTGGAAAGGCAGACTGAAGCCAGATCATTAATGGACAACCTTAAATAGCCAGCTTTTACCCAGAATTAAAGGCAGCAGAATGTCATTAAAGGTTTTCAAATGGGGAATGACACATCAGAACTCTGCTTTAGAGAGACCAGTTAGGTAGGATGGATTAAAAGAAAGTAAAAAGGCAAAAACCAAAGAAGCTACTGCAATAATCCAGACAGGATGCAACAAGAACCTCAACTAAAGTCACCACAGCAGAATGGTCAGTCTCCTCCAAGCTTAAATCCAGAAAATGAAAGGAGCTCAAGTTTGCAGAAGGGCCAAATAACTGACACAAACAGAAAACGTAAAGGCTCTTAGAGAAGGCTCTCGTTTCCTTCATAACTCCATCTTCTTTATGATAAAATCTGTCTATTAACTGCTCCTAAAACTGTTCAGTGTATGTATATCCTCTCTATCCCCAACACTACCAACTCAAACCCAGCCAGGGATGCCTCAAGTCCTCCAACTCATTCCTATCCAATCCAATTCATTCTTTTTATCACCTCACTTCTCTACGCTAGAAGAGCTTGTAGAGCCTTTTTCATGAGTCAAAATTCTCCAAGATGAAACCTAAAACAATATCAGAGCAAGTGAATCAGGTGGCACAAACCTAGAACTGCTCCCTGCCCCCTGCCCTCCCCAGACTCCCAACTCCACAATCCTTCCCTATGCTACTGCTTCTACCTGGAAGACCCTTCTTTCTACCCTTTATGTCCAAAACTTAATTATTCCTTCAATATACAACATCTCCATAAGAACATGTCCAGACTATTCAGAGTCACATTGCTCTCTTCCTGCTTAAACTGTACAATGCACTTAGCCATCATCGCTCAATTCAAATTATCTGAATGTCCAGATAATTGTCAATTTATAAATTTATAAATTCTATTTCCAAGACAGATAGTGTTCTTTAGCATTCTTATTTTGCATGCTCACTAAATGTATATAGAGCTTGTTCACAAAGTGTACTGGGCTAGAGTAGTCAAAACAGACTTGGTGAGGTAAGCCTTCAAGTGTAAGATTTTGCCCAGCAGAGAAATAAGAGGAAACTCAAAATGAGAAACTGACACCATCAAAATAATGGGAAAGGATTTGGGCGATGATCCACAGAACAGTTTCGATGAACCAAGTGGTACACATACAGCTTCTCAAAAAGAGAGGGAAGAAAGCAGCTATGTAGTGATTTGTGATGAAGTATTAAATGCTGCAGTATGAGACACACTAGAAATTACTTCTTTTACATGGAAACAAATGTATGTTATGAAATACAATAGAGTGGAAAGCATAATTTTTATTATAAAACAAAGAACGTGGACCTCACCAAACCAGTCCCTAACATTTTCCTATGTTAACAGGGCTTCTTAACTGAAAAAGTTTTGTAACTACTAAAGGAATCCTAGCTCTGACTGGATACGTTGTTATGAATGCTGTTCACTAACATTAACTGACCTTTAACTATGTCAGCCACTGTGCTGTGTTTTACACATGTTCTCACTTAATCTTTACAATAACATTGTAAGAAGGCAAGTACTCTTATTCTCATTTCATAGGTAAGAAAATTTGATGTGCCCAAGATCACACAACTCCTAAGTTGCAGAGGCAGGATTCCAATTCAAATCCCTAATTCTCAATCTAAAGTCCATGTTTTTTCAACCAATATACTAAGTAGTTTAAAGCTAGGTTTAAATTGGAAGAGCCTTAACGGCCAGACACAGTTTTAGTCTTCAGAGGAAAGTGTGAGGGAATACCGACTGATTATCTCCAATAAACATTTTATTAAAATGCCTACATTAAAAGCACCACACTAATAATAAAAAGTATCAGTAAAAACAGACACTACTGTGTGATCAAGAAATCCCAGGGGACCATACTAGGGGAACCTCACAAGGCTGAGTGGGTGGGGTCATAGAAAGCCTCCCAGAGGGAACAAAATCTAAGTTGAAACCTAAAGAATAAAGCAGGATTCAGCATCACCCATACTGCTACTTCAAGCAATCTATATCCAAAACCCATTCCCCTGGCCCCAAAAGCAAATCCAAAACCAATTCCTGCTCTTCAACATTCTGAACTACCTAAGTGAATCCTGATCCTAATCACTGATTACTATCTATCTCTTCATCCTAATCACTAATATACTATCTGTCATAGATCTCATTTAAACTTATACTAATGCCAGACACAACAGACTACAGTTCATTCTAATGTAGAAACACTAAGAATGGTAACTTTCATTAAAGTTATATGCCAAAGAAGATACAAATTAGGTGTGAAGGTAAACCCAGATGATAAAGCGCTACGTTTTGCCTGAAAGGGTCAATGAAGGTTTCCAGAAAGAGTGGACACATTCTGGCTAAATTTTGAAGGCTGACCAAGGAAGGTTCAAGATAGGCAAAATGACTGGCACATTCATTCCGTCCTTAATGCCACTGCCTTTGTTCAAAACCTCATTAATGTACTACAGTAATGCAGGGAACTGCTTTCTTCCTGTCTCAGCACGCTTTCAATCTAGCATCCACTACCAAAATGATAAGGAAAAAAGGAAGAAGAGAGGGAACAAGGGAGGGAACATAAATATGCCATAGTTCTGTTCCTGCTTAAAATCCTTCAATAACACTAGGGTAAGGATAAATCCAAAGTCCCCACACAGAATCCATTATATACCCTCTTTTTCACACTCAGCCTCATCTCCAACTTGGTTCCACTCCAGCCACCTGAATCATATTTACACAGTTCCTGGCTCTTCTGTGTCCTTGCACCTTTGCTCATGCTACTTTTTAAAGATTCAGCTCCAAGGTCACACGCTCTTTTTAGTATTGCCCCATTCATTCCAGGTTGAGTTAAGGGTCCCTCTCTCTAAGGTCTTACCTATACTCCCATGACACCATGGGCAACAGCTCATAATGTAAAATAAATTTCCAACTGTCTTTCCCTTTCTTCCCTAGACTATATACTTTTATGTTTATTTTTCAGAGTTCACAGTCAATATTGTTTTATATTATTTCAGGTGTACAGCATAGTGGTTAGACATTTATATAATTTACAAACTGATCCCTAATTAGTCTAGTATCCACCTGGCACTATAAGTAATTATTACAATATTACTGACTATATTCTTTATACTGTACTTCATATCCCCATAACTATTTTATAACTACCAATTCGTACTTCTTAATCTCTTTGCTTTTTTCGCCCAGGCCCCCTAATCCCCCAGCAATAATACTTATTTATAAAGCGGTTATGCTTTACCTTTATCCCACACATATAGTCTGGGCATGGTAGACAGTGAAACAACCTATGTTAGTTAACCTGAATATTCTGTGTCAAATGTATCAGATGGAGACCCATTACGAAGCTAACGGGGATGTCTGCTCATAAAATGATAACGACCTAACAAGAAGCAGGCATCGACTGAACGAACCCAGGACAGACTTCATCTACAGACCTCAAGTTGGTGATTTATATCGCCAAACACCTGCACTCAGACTGCCAAATTTTTTAACTGTACTTTTAAAACTATTAGATGTGGTGACATAAGCCTTTTGAAGGCAATAACTATCAAAATTCCAAACTTTTACCCAGTAACTGGATTTCTAGGAACCTATCCAACAGAAATATTCTCATAGATACATAAAGATGTATACACAATTCTTTCACTGAGGAACTGTAATACAAAAATACAACCCTTAAATTGGAAAAGAAAGACACACTAGAATATTAGTTATTCAAAAAAACTGTATATGACGATGTGAGAAACCTCTGATATATAAAGCTAAGTGAAAAAAAAAGATTAATCTACATTAAGAATGATCCCATTTGTTTTGAAAACACTTTGAAGGATGACTACATATCAAAATATTAATTGGTGTTTATCCTATATCTATTCTATCACTGAATTCCTACCAGTCCAGTTCACAAAGACAAAAAAGAAAAAATGAACTTTTATCTGATTTCCTTTTAACAAATTCTAATAATATAAGTGTTTGAACAATCCTAAAATTGAAAACTTCTTGAAGGGTACAAGCAATTCAAAAGCAAATAGGTTATGTTATCCCTTGACCAAATTTCAGAGATCTCACAGAAACCTACCACATATCCCTTTAAAGTACTGAATTAATGATAAATGAAAACTAATTTTTCCAATGCCAGAGAAATTTTAAAAATTAATACTAACATCCTCTTTTCGTTCCCTTGGTAGGCTAAAGGGAAAATTAGTAAACCAGTAACTGCCAAAAAAAGCTGCCCAAATTTTTTTTTTTTTTTTTGAATATATGCTGAAGGTCTTCAAAATCCTCAGTTCTCCATGGTAATGAACAGTTTAATAAAACTTTCCTGGCAGCTCAACTTATCAAACTAGTATTTCTACAAAGCCTCTGTACTAGCAAACATCAGAGATTAAACTAATTAGCTTTCACCTCTATCCCTTCACACCCTCCAGTGGAGGTGCTAATAAGCAGTCACAAAGACCAAAAAGCAAGTAGCAAGAGCAAGCCTGGATATCAGTTCTTAGCAATTTTTGGTTTAACAGTCTAACAAAATTACTGTTTATCTTTTTTATTCCCAACACTTCCCCTCCAACTGAGATTAACCAAGTCTGACCTTAAACTGCTCCTTTAAAAAAAAGAGATTAAAAGGTGAAGGACTGTTAAGTTTGATGCCACTCAAGCAACTTTTTCCAAACAAGGGAAGAATCTGCTGTATTAAAATTCAAAGTGAGATCTTAGATCTTATTTGGGATTCCTGGTTCAAGTAACAAGAACCAGAGTTTTTGATAACATTTAGATAAAACTGAACCGAATTTACCTCCACCTTATATTTCCTGATTCTCAAAAGCTTGGGAAGAAACTGCAATTCTAAAACAATTAGAACTGGGGGGAGGGGGGATGGGGGAGATACATTTACAGTCAACAATAAAATATATGGCTAAATAATTCTCAGTTAAATTCCCTATTAACTTAGGGCATTCAAATGTTAAACTTTATGGAACTAGCTTAAAATCTTGAAAAAGCAAAGCCTGCAGAAAGTAACATTAAGCAGCTATTATTTGCCAGACACCACTACCCAACTGAGAAACAAGAATTCAAAAGATCTCTGCCTTTGAGGGCCTCTTGGCATAAAAGTTTATAATCTTCATATATAAATCTTTAAGTTTTTCTTTCAGACTACCCGTTTGTTTTTCATTCCTAAATATGAAGAGTGCTTTCTACTTTGAAGTCAGTTTCCATATACTGTTTTAGCTTTACCTTTCTTCTACCGAAGACACACACACAAAGCTTAACACATGTAAAAATAAACAAACAAACAAATAAGTAAAAGACAAAAAAAAATTTTTCAGGCCTTTTCTGAAATCCAGGCTTTTTGGTTAATCATACCTATTGGCTTATTTTCTCCTATACATTTTATTCTACATCCTAAAAGGCAGGCAACATGTCATGATGCAGGAACACATTCTAACTAAACTAGTAACTGTGACCCTCCCCCACAATCTGCAAGTGACACCCAAGGATACCACTTACCTCCTACTTCTACTTGTGGCCTTCAATGTTGTTGACCTATATAGTACAGTGAGATATCTGTCTTTTCTAATTCATATTGCCTTTCCTAACCATCATTGTGGTTCACTGACTTGATCTCACATTTCAGAGAATGAGAAGTACTGATGAGTCTCACTTTGTGTCATAAATCATTACATTCCGGAAGGAATATTTCTGCACAACTTAGTATGCCCATAGACTAACATGTACTTTACTAGGATACAAACTATAATATAAACATACATCTTCAGAAGCAACATGAAGACTCAAAATCCAGTCTTAATATAGATTTCCAAGAAATAAAAGTCCTATTTTAGGTAAAGGACATGGTCCAAATACTTTCTGCACTGACACAGTAGGCAAGCCAGGTGTCTGGGACCATCTTATTTGAGACACCTGCACTGTACTTTATAAAGTGATCAAGTAAAAGGGCACTAGTGTAAAATATGCTTGCTAAGACATAGAACAGTCTAACCAATCAAGGCAGAAATTTACTTAAAATAGAAAAAGGGCAAAGAAAAAATGCTTTAAAACTCAAATAAACCACTCAATAATGCGATTTGCTCTGGGGCAATCAACAGAAGACCACATACTTAATCTGCACTATTCCTACTCCTTTCCAAGAGATCCTTTGGGAAAAAAAGAAATCAATCAATTTAAAAAATATCTCTCAAGGAAGGAAGTCACTAAATTTGTGTCTTAATGGCCTCACCAAGAAGAAAATAATCCTTACCAAGCCCCCCAAAGGAAGCAAACTAAATATAAGAGGAATAAGCATTACTCTTTAAATGCAGGATTTTCAATGACTATTGTTTAGAAAATACAACGTGAATGGTTTTTTTTTACAACACTGAAAAATTGCTTGTCTAGTATAACTAAGCTTTACTCACAAAAGTTTCTAACTAGAACCACTCAAATACTAAAATGCCTTTTCAAACCAGTACCACCAACCACAATGGCCCTACATTTTTACAGGTTACATGAGTCAGATTATAGCAAACAGAACAACTCTAAAACTTGTTTTCACTTTAAAATACAATTAAAATCTGTGGTCAACTCAATAAAATCCAGAGGATGCAGGTGACACTGCAGCATTACTAGAGATGGAAGAGCACTGGCCCTGTTTGAAGAAGAAAAAAATGGGAGTATTTATTTTCCTTTCTTCTCACCTCGATGAAAGTTCAAAAATGAACTATGGCTTACTCATTTTCTAGCTTCCAGAATTTTCCTCAACAGAATAAGTCACCTAACAATCAAAGAATGCTCTGCAGGTTTAGCCATAGAAGTAACATGTGTAGGCAAGAAGAAAGAAAAATCAGACAAAAATTTAACATCTCATTTTGGTAAAGCATAAAAGTCAAATACTAATGTTCTGAACAAGGCTTTCAGGAAAGATGCAGTAACACTTCTAAATACTTCACTTCAATAGATCCACATAGTTGAAAGGATAGAAAACCCCACCCCTCCTCAAGGCTTCATTAATATTTAATTGATCACTTTTAACTGTCTACAGACACAAATCAAAAACACTTATTTTATATATAATTCAATAAGGCAGTCATCAGAGACCAGTCATCATCCTCATAATACATGTTAAAATTTTTTGTGACATCTAATGTTTCTAAATAGTGCACACTCGAAAAATAAAAATTTAACCACCTCTAATCATGACATCACTAACAAATACATCAAATATGCTAAAGGTCAAAGTAACTACATACTGTGTTGGAGAAACCTAGTGGAAATCAAAATCAGAATTCCATGACCAAAGAAATATAAATCAGTTATCCCACATTTATCTTTTTTAAGTTCTCAAGAGATGGGCATTTTTACCTTGCCTTATTTTTAGAATTACACATCACACTGCACATTATCACATGACATGATGTAACTGTTAGCAAAGAAAATTGCCCAAACCATTGAAAATATAATAAGACAAGAATTAATGCATCCTTAAGAATCACTGCATTCCATATCTACTTTAAAAAAAGTTTAACACAGTATTTTTTTAATTGTAAAAGTGGCTACTAACCTATGTAGAAGCAAGCAATACACCTGGTATTTTATAAAATAAGAATTTACATAATTATTAAGAAAACTGATATATAAAAACAGATAATTGAACATTCTTCTAAACCTACAGGATTAAAAGTAAAAATTCTCCTGATCAAAAGCACAATAGAAACGTAATGAAATACTTTAGGTAAAACGCGTTTCTCAAAAGTATTCACTGTTATTAGAAAAAAAGAAAAATAGTTTTAACTGACAAGGCTGCAGACAACTGAAAATTTCTAAATTGGTCAGACAGTATGTTAGGAACGGAACCAAGTATATCCTATAGATGGGGGGGAGGGGAAAACACACCCACTTAAGCCTTTGTAAGTAGTGGTACTTTAAATGACCCCAAAGTAGGGAAAATAGAAACTACACTATTTTGAGATGTGAAAAACATATTCCAATGCATTACTTTACATATCTGAAAGTGCTTTAGAGACTTAATTCAGTAACAATCTACAACTATATCATGATTATGCAAGGCAAAGATTATGTAATTTTATCGTTTATTATAAATCTTCTCCGACTCTAAAACTACAACAACTAAAACGTTTTGTTCTCTCCAATGGGGAAGGGGAAGGTTCTTCTGGGCTACAATTTAAAAATATAAACACACACCCCAAAACAAACAAAAAAAACACAATGATTGCTAGCCACGTGACAAAGGAGATGGCAACACCAGGATTGTGAATGGAGGGGAGGGAGGGGAGGCAGGAAGACTAGAGATTTCTCGGAACTTTAGGGACCTCGGGATTCGGGTCTCCCGATCCTTAAGGTACCAAACCCCAGCCCTATGAGTTACACTGTTAATGCTCTGAAGTACAGTTATATGAATAGGTCACGAAAAATGCACCAATGACCTCTAGAATAAAGGGGGGAAAAACGAAGCAGGAAAGAGCAATTTAAAGTGGCGCCATCATGTCACCCCTTCTCCCCTAAGGCAATCCAATAAGCAATAGTTAAGTAACGTTTCTCAAAACACACACACAACCCACACTGAGATCCCGAAAATGGAAAACAAAAGGATTTTTAAGTAAAGCATGAGGTTAGGGCTGTTTATCGTATGGAAAACAACCAAACTATCTGCTGCGAATCAAAAGACCGTCAGCCGGAAAACAGGCCCCCCAAACTCACTTAAAAGCAAATAAATGCCTCTTCCTCTTTAGTTAAAAAAAAAAAAAAAACACGTCCGCTTGAGAGAGACTAGATCCGAAAACCTAAGTGACCTCAATTTACAGCAACGAAAATAATAAACGAAACAAATAACGATCTCACTAGAAACAATCAGAGTTGTGATACACACCGTGGACCGCGCAAGACGTGTGTCGAGCACAGAAAGGCCTTTTGCAGTCAAGAGAAGTTCAAGGCAAGAGGCAGAGTTTGTTTCGGGATTTTTTAAAGGGAATAAACCGTGTTCTTAAGGCCATGTTTTTTTAAATAGAACGCCAAAGGCGAAGCTGGCGAACGAGGCGGCAGCTGGTGGGGAAGGGCCCCCGCACACCCCCGCCCTTGGGGCGACTCCCAGCCCCGGACCCGCAGCGGGGAAACCCGGAGAGGCCATTTAAAGTTCCGGGGATTTTTCCTGCCCTGCCCTGCCCTGCCTTTCCAGTTACAACTAACAAAGACAGGGAGGAATGGGAGCCACGGGGAGAGCGAGGAGAAGGAGAAAGGGCAGCGGGAGGAGGTGGAGGAGAGGAGCAGCAGCACCTACCACGTGATGGAGGAGCGTAGCCCGGGCGGATTCAGCCCCACAAAATGGGCGCAGTTTGCAAACAGCCCCCGGCCTGGGCGCCGAGGCCCGGCGGCGGCGGCGGCGGCGGCGGCGGGCGGGGGCGCGCGGCGGCGGCTGCGGCCCGGGCCCGCCGCTCTCCTCCCCCCCGGCGCCCGGAGCCGCCCTGACTTTCCGGGCGGGGGGGCGAGGCGGAGGGGGAGGGGAAGGCGGCGGCGGCGGGGAGCGGCCGCTTTTTCTCCTCCTTCGGGCCCCTTCCCCGGCCTTCCTCGGCTCTGGCGGGGCCTGCGCACGGCCGGGGACCACGGCCCGGCCGCCGAGGCGCGCGGGCGGGGGCAGAGGGTGAAGCCGCCCCCCCGCCCCGCACAAGCAAGCGCCGCCGTCTGCAGCCCGAGCCCGCACCCCGGCCGCCACCCCCAGACGCCTCTTCCCGGCCGCGGAGCGCGCTCCGGCCGCCCCCCGCGCCGCCGCGGCGAGACGAGTCGGCTCCGCTGCGGTGCTCGGTTCTCCCGCCGGGTCGGCGAGCGGTGGCGGCGGTGGCGGCGGCACTGGGAAAATGGCGGCCGAGCTCCTTTTCCCTCCCCCCCTTTAATCTGAAGCGGAGGGAGAATGGAGCGAGCGAGCGAGCGGGCGAGCGCCGGGGACACGGGGAGGAGGGACAGCAGCGCCTCCGCCGGCTGCGGCTGCGGCGGCGAAGGGCCGCTCCGCCCCGGCGCGCCGCCAGGGGGCGCCCGCCGCGCCGCCCCCGCGGGCCGCCAGGAGGCGCGGCCGCCGCCGCCTCAGTCATGGCTCCTCGCCGCGGCCACGGTCTCTGCGCCTCGGCGTGCGGAGGCCGCGGCGCCGGGCCCCGGCTGCTGCGGCCGTGCGGCGCCGGCACGCGGCACTGCGGCGGGCGGGCGGGCGCGGGCCCCCACTCCGGCCGCGCTGAGGCTAACCTGAGGCGCTGGCGCCGTCACGTTCGCTCCGCGCCGGGGCCGGGGGGCCGCGCGCCGGCTACGAGGGGCAGGGCGGGCCGGGCGCCGGGACGAGGAACTGTGTGCACTGTGTGGTGACGAGGCGGCCGGGGCTGCGGCCGGGCCGGCGCCGCACCGGCGTCCACGCGCGCCCGGGCGGGGGGCCGCCCCTGCCCCGGAGGCGCTCGCTGCCGCCCTTTGTCCCGGCAGCCTGCCTCCGCTCGCTGCAGCACGCCCGGGCACCGGCCCGGCGCCGCGCTCCGCGGCCGCCAGGGTTAAAAAAAAAAAGAAAAAAAAAGAAAAGCGTGCGTCGTCACTGCGCAGACGCAGGCCGCGGCCCGCGCCGGGCCCGCACGGGAAGGGGCCGCGGGCAGCGGGGAAGGGAAGCGCTGGCCCCCCGCGCCGGGCCCGCTGGGAACTGTAGTTTTCGTTCGGAAGCACGCGTCTGGTTCTGGATGTCATGGCTTGGCAGATCCGACAAAACAGGCAAACGGCATTACACAATGAGCATTTATGCTTCCTGTCACCACCAAAAGGAAGTTCCCTGCTATGCTCAAAGTTTAACAAAGAACGCCACAGAGAAACCCGAATCTCACAACGAAAAGCGAAATTGCCACTTTGCTACCAGAGTTGCTTTATCAATTTCTCGTGACCTGTCTGATAGTACAGTATTTTATTCCTTAAAATGGAATTCTTTCTAGATACAAAAAACTACAGCAAATAGTGCCAACTGTCACATTTTTTACACCAATTAGAATTCCATCATCTTCTAACACTAAAGAAAAAGTTGCCGAAAGATTAAGTGCTTTGCGATTAAATAAACAACTCAGATTCATCAAAGTATTACTTGAAACGACTGAAGAAAAAAAAATATTTCCGACAATTGAATAATCAAATTCAGAAGATGAGAAAACTGTGCTCTACTACCCAAAATGAAGATGCGAAATGCTCAATAGTGTTTTGTGGCTTACCAGAACCAATATCCGGTGGTATGCCTCACTTCTGCTAGTCAAAAAAATACCCTCAGTTTTAGTACTTCACCAAGTTACACTAACTCACCAGCTCCTACAGCATCTGCACCTATATTTCTGTGAGTTTCCAGTTGTACTTTTAAGATGTCACTTTCAAACAGTCGTGGTTCTCAAATAAAAGCAAGCAGCTAAGAAAATCACAGGGTCGAATTACAAGAAAACTAGTATATGTATACGTATTTGTATACACACCCAAAAGAGATGCCAATATTGGCTTTTTAATCTATAATCCTGGGGAAGAAAATTAGTTGATTAAAAAATGTACACACATATTTCCACATAAATAGTAATTCCACAAAGTATAGCAGAAGGGTGTTAAACACACAATTCCAGGACCAATAGGTGGCGAACTAGAGCCCTAATCTGAGGATTCTGAAATCTAAATGAGCAGAATGAAAAACACCAAATAAGGCGAAGCCCTTTGAAGTGTATACTTAAATATGTTTCAAAGACACCAACCACAAAACAATTAATCTTCCTACTGCTTCAACTCTTAAAACTCAACTGCCAGATTTAATTAGGCCCTTAAATAGCCAAGGTTATGAAATACAATTTTTCAATGGTTTAGTAAAAAGGTGAAAATGGTCATTTCAAAACATGTATTTAAAAAAAAAATTCCAACTTTCCCTTTCTTTCATTGCTTAGCTCAAGAATCAGGAGTTCACAGTGTTGATGACAGTTAAATCAGCCAACCTGTTCTACACTCTTATCTCAAATCAGATGTCTTTCTGCTTAGGCACCAATTTAAAAAAAAAAAAAAAAAAAAGGACATTCAAAGGTGAGCCACTTATAGACACAAAAATCTTAGAGAAATACATTTTCTTAAAATTTCTCCAAGAAACGATAGTTGTGTCAGGACTGATTAAAAACACACACACACATACTAAGTTGTCAAATCACTCTTGGAATAGTCATTGTGGTCGACTCTCTAATATCCACTCTACCCTAATGGATTAATTTTAAATCATATCCTTTGCCAATGACTGGCTGCAAACAGGCATGGAACTCAGTCCTAGCTAATGAGACATGAGTGAAAGCCCACTAGGAGACCCCTAAAAGAGAATTTTGAGAAAGCCTCTTCAATCCTAAATATGAGGTAAGGAAAAAACACTCCCTCTTCCTCAAACAGTGCTAAACATGAAACCTCAAACTATTAGTCACCTCCTGATGATGCCACCAACATCAAAAAGGGACAGAAAGGAGAGTTAGCAAGAATCTTGGTTCTTGGTGACAGCATTAAGCCATTATATCAGACAATCCTGGCGTCTGCAAGACTTCTTGACTTCCAGCTACATAAAAACAATGTAACAATAAACACTTGTATAACCTTATTATTTATACCTCGGAAAGGCCCTTCTTTCCTGTACACAACTCTGTACCCATCCTTGTCTTTATCCCTGTATTCCTTCTGCATCCCTCTCCTCACCATCATTCCTTGTCCATTCCTCTCCCCCAATCCACTTCCAATTTATTTTTCCTTCAAGATATGTTCTACCACACCACCATTATCACTTACTTCACTTAATAACAAGATGGGTAATTGGTACTATATTACCTGCTCATGGTTAAATGTTCTCTATTTAATTCCTCTGAGGTTTTTTTGCATATGTCATTCTTACCTTCTGAAACTGGCCTGAAAGCTCTTAAAGACAAGGACTAAGGCTAGTCCAACTTCAGATTATTACTCTCCTCTACACAATAAACACATTCTAAAAAGGCACTCTTTAACTTCTCTAACATATGCCTCCTAAACAAGCCAGAAATTCCTAAGCAGAATATTCTATCACATATTCAGTACTTCATATGTCCAAACTAATCTCACATGGACAAGGGATTATTTTGTTTTTCACTTCCTTTTTTTAAAAACCCAATTATTGTATTAACTCAGGAGAAAGGCCTAAAGCCTAAACCATTTAGTTTCAAAAGGACAAGGACCCAGTTTTTATTATTTATCATTGCATCCCAGGGACCTAGTCGATAGCCTTGCAAAAGGAGGCACATCATAAAGATTTGCTGAATAAATGAGAAAAGGTATAGTGTGCTAACTAAGAGTAGGGGATCCAGGGATAGCCCTAGATTTTATCCTGATTCGATCACTTACCAGCTGTGTAACTTTGGGAAAAGTACTTCACCTATAAGCCTAAGTTCCTGCTCTGTAAAAAGGAAATAAAAATAGTGCCTACCTTATAACTTAACTATATTTAATATTATTAATAAATGAAGCTATTTTCCAAAGTTCAATATTGAGAGGTTAAAATCTGAGATACGTAAAGGTCAGCACATCTTCACTAATTCAAATTTCAAACCCCAATCTGTATACAGACTCTAGCAAACAATGTTTTCATTCATAAACTCAGATATCACTATATATAAGAATACTTTTGAGTTCCCTAAAAACATTCTGATTCTGAAAAGGATTATTTACAATCATAAATCTAAAGCCACATTTAAAAAGATTAAAATATATTTCCTCTAAAGAAATTCAGTGATTACCTATTAAGCTCAAGAACCTGTTCTGGATATCACAGAAATAAACACATCCATCTATTTCAGGCAATATTAAAATTATACCATGAAAGAAACATCTTCAAACTGAAATTGATGTATGCTCTCATGTTAATATTTGACCAACTAAATATTAAATAGAAAGCCAGAATAAACTGAACCAAAGTTAAGAAATTTAAAACAAAGAATTTCAGATGTAGAAGGAATATGAAAGACTATCTATCTAGTTCAACCTCCATATTAGTGGGGAAATGAGACCAAAACAGTTAGGAGACTGCCCAAAGCCTCAAAGCTGAAGGACACACTGGGATCAGAGTTGTCCAGTCTCCAATTCTTACTTTTCCCACTGCATCACCTACCTTCCAGAGGTATAACCTCCCGACAAAAACATGCCACTCACTTGACAAATAAATGAAAATATGATAAAGGTATTAAAGAATACTACGTATTTCAGTTTCACAAGTATTGAGATTTAGCCAAATATAAGAAAATGCTCACAGACCATAACGCTCTGAAATCAAGAGGTTTTTTTTTAAATGGAGGTCTCAAATGAATCAAAATATCATATATTCTTATGTGTTAAAAGCCAGTAGCAAAGAACTTTCAGTAAGATTAACCAATTTAACTCATTTGAAACTTTTGTAAATGGCACAGTATCTTAAGAATGCATAACATTCCTTAGTTTCAATCCCATCTATCCAGATGAGTGTCTTCCTCACACTAGAGTAGACTTCATAACTTACATATAGATATCATTTTACTATCTCTCCATAGAAGTGATTCTGTAACTCATTAAGAAGAAAAATTAATCTTAGGCAGCCTCATAATTTAATTGTTAGTTATGAGAACAATAGCTAAATTCACAGGTTAACCCTGAAAGCACTCCTAAATCTAGGAATAATTTATTTGGGGGACAATTCAGAAGATAGCACTAAAATTCAACTGAATACAAATACATCACTTAAAGAAACAAGTCAAGTTCTCTCAGGCTATTTATTAGCTATGTTAAGGTGAAGCATCCAAGATTGATGGTTTTCTCCTCTGCAGTCCCAGATTTCAAACTAGCTACACAAACACTGATTTCCAATGCATGGTTTAGCCAGGACTTTACATGGACATTTAAAAGTTTCTCAAGGAGTTAAACAAAAAAACTACATTGATTATTTAGGTGGACGTTAATTCATTATAATGCCTTGAACTTTAGTATAGAACATTTTTAAATTCTCAAATAATTAGAATTAATCAAATAAGTTAATTGACCAAACATAACAAAGTCTAATACTGACTTTGCAGATGAGGTAATGTCAAATGAAGCGATCTGCCGAAGACCTAAACACAGTTATCAGATTGTAAACCTGAATGTCAGAATGTGCCCAAAATTTACCAAGAAACTACCTGGCATCTTTTCCAAATGAAATGTAAAGATAAACATGCAGAAGAACTTCAAGGCACCTATGAGCAGCCAACCAGTGGAGGGCCTGATAAAGAGTCAGAGAGGGAGAAAAAAAATCAAAGAGAAAAGGACGCAACAGGTGCATAAGGCAAAAGACATTTAAAATAAATTTTTTTAAGTCGGTTGCTAAGTTCAAACTTAAGACGCAACTTCTAAAATCTTGCTGTGATGGCAAAGTAAACCTAAGAATTTCGTTCCCTCCAAAGGAGACACCATTCTTGGAAAGAAACACTACTTTTTAATCCACAAATTCCTGGATTCTTGAACTGGGTTCTTATGTATACTGTGAAACGAAAAGCTATGGATGAGGGAGCCTGAAGTCACTCAATAAACTGTAGAGACTTTGCAGGAGTGTCAACTTAAAAATGATAGTAAAATCAGATACACTTTTGTTAAAATAAACACAAATATATTACAGAGCAAAATACAAAATTCTCATTTTTTTCAAGATAGAGAAGAGTCTTCATAAAAATGCCATTTTTGTGACAAGCTGCTCTGGACAAACCCCGACCATGAGAGTACTTTAAAAGAAAAGCTGGAGAAGATCATTTATAGATAATTATGCATGCCAAAAACAAAGACCCTGAACATGTCCCTTCATACAAATAATGAAATCTGAAAAGACCTAATGTAAAAACTGTTATGAGTACAATATTATAAATGAGACCATAAGGTACTGAGAACATGAATGGAATTCAGGAAATGCTAAAGTCCCTATCTTATCTCTGTCACTCATTTACTAAGAAATCACAGACAATTTTCTTTCCAGCAATCTTTTTTCACTTCTATATTAGACTGACAAAAATAATAGAACACAATATCCAGGATTTTCAGCCAGATTCCAAATTAATACCCATAATCAAAGTTAGGCACAAATTTAACTAACAAAATCTGTCCCAAATGAACTAACCTCAAGTAGCAGAACAAAAAATGATAAAATAGCTAAATGAAACTATATCTGCTATTGTATAAAGAAGAAAAAATCCTGTTCAGGGGAGGAGAAAGACTACTCACACTTCCTTGTATACCTATGGTGGCAGTATCAAAATGTGATCTTGCTGGTAATAGGCTAGGACATTCATTAATTACATTTTTATAATGAGACAACAGTATTATTTGAATGATTACAATAATGCCTTAAATGATTTTCTTTAATATTCTATAAAACTGGACATCCCCTGGAAGCCCTATCATTAATTCCCATTCATTCGTAAACATTTATTGAGTGCCTACTAGATGCTAATCTCTGCAGTAGCCAAGAAAAATCCCTTTTATTCACTGATCTTTTAAATGGTTAAAAATTCAAAGCCAAGAGAACAATGAGCAAAATTTTAGTGCTTTTTCCTTCCAATTCCACTCTTTTCTGGCCCTTTTGTGAAGCTTGCACAAACCACCCCCAAGAATGCTAAAATTAGGTATTATTTACTGCATAACCAGAATGAGGCAACAAAGCAAGTACCTCAAAATAGAACTAAGAAATTAAGGGAACTAAGTAGGAGGCAAGGATCTACAGTGATTGACTTGGAATCTCTACCCTGGAAGTCTCAAAATAGGCAAAACGTATAGAAAAAGAACATTTGTGACCTAATCCAATTGTATTTAATTCTGTGCAGTGGTGAGAGAATACTCTTTTCAGCAATGGTGCTGGGACATATTTACATGCAATAGAATGAAGATGGACCCCTATCTCACACCATACACAAAAATTAAATCAAAATGGATCAGAGACCTAAATATGTGACCTAAAATCGTCAAATTCCTAGAACAAGAGTATAAACCTTCATTATCTTGGGTTAGGCAATGTTTTACAGATACAGCACCAAAAGAACAGGTGACAAAAACAAAATAGGTAGGTAGGACTTTATCAAAATTATAAAATTTTGTACATTAAAGGATGACATTGAGAAAGAGAAAACATAACCCACAAAATGGAACAAAATAGTAAAAAATCATGTGATGGGGACTTGTAACCAAAAAACTCTTACAACACAACAATATAAAGACAATCCAACTAAAAAATGGGCATAGAATTTGATAGAAATAAGAGATTTCTCCCAAGAAGATATACAAATGGCTAAGCAAGCACAGGAAAAGAGCTCATCATCATTAGTCACCAGGAAAATGAATTCAAAACCTCAATGATACCACTTCACATCCACACTGGCGTGGCTATAATCAAAATGACAGATAACTTGGGTGTTATTAGCAAGAATGTAGAGAAATTAGAATCCTTATATATTGCTGATGGGAATGTAAAATGGTGCAGCTGCTTCAGACAACAGTTTGGTGGTTCCTCAAAAAGTTCAACGGTTACTATATAACCTAACAATTTTGCTCCTAGGTGTATGTATACCCAGAGAACTGAAAAAGGTGTCCAAACAAAAACTTACACAAGAATGTTTATAGCAGCATTATTCACAAAAGCCAAAAGATGGAAACAACCCAAATCAGTCGATCAACTGATTAATGGATAAACAAAAACTGGGCCTATCCATATAATGCATATTTGGTATAAAAAAGAATGAAGTACTGATACATGCTATGACACAGATAAACCTTGAAATCATACTAAGCAAAAGAAGCCAGTCACAAAAGAGTACTTTTTTTTAAATGCCTCCAACATCTGGTCTTCCTAGGTGGTCTCCCATCCCGGCCCTGCTTAGCTTCTGAGATCAGAGGGGATTGGGCTTGTTCAGGGTGACATGGCCATAGACAAGAGTACATATTATATGATTACATTTACATTAAATATCCAGCATAGGCAAATCATAAAAGACAGAAAGTAGGTTACTGGTTGCCAGGGGGTGGGGGACATAGTGAATAGGGAGTAATTGCTAATAGGTAGAGGGTTTCTTTTGGGATGTTGAAAATATTCTAAAATTAAGTTGTGGTGATGAATGCACAACTCTGAATATACTAAAATTTTTTTGAATATTTTAAATGAGTGAATTTTGATATAAGAAATGTACTTCAATAAACCTCTTTAAAAAAAAAACAAAAGAGGAAGCCAAAATAACACTTAAGTTCTAAACAATTTCACTTCAAAAAAAATGTTAGATGGTTACTATATAACCTGGCAATTCTACTCCTAGGTGTATGTATACCCACTTGTGAAAATGTCAGAAGGGAGGCCAAAATTCTGCCATTTACTTCCCCTTGAGAGATTACTTCAGAGCACTAATTTGCCTTCATGTTACACCTGTAAACTCACTGCCAGCAGTATATTTAAGAAAAAATTAAGTTTCCATCAAACACAAGTTATTCTAAATCACTGTATATGAGAATGAAATGAGGAAGACCCAACAAGCCATTGATACAATCAGTCATCTATAGGAATATCAACTGGGACATCAGTAAGCAGAGTTTAAAGAACATAAAATCCTATTACTATAAGAGTTATCTTCAGTGAGATAGGATTGAAATGTATTATTATTTTAAAAGTTTCAATAAAAACAATAATATTATATTCTGCCTGAAGAATATTACAACAAATGGTTGGCAAGCCTTCTATAATAAGGCAGTTCAAAGAGGAAGAAGGATTTGGCACTGTCATCCCCAGCACTATCTGGAGTATAAAGGAGATGCCCTGATCTACAAATACAGGATTAAAGAGGAAGACTATGTGCTGAACAAGAAAGGATTCACTGAGCAGTCAACTCATTTCCAAACCAGATTGTTCATTTTATTTCTTCCCCCATAAATTAACAATTGTTTACATATAGTCCAATATAAACGTGATTAGCATAAAGCTCTTAGTTTCTTAGTGTAGAAAACAAGAGAGCTGGACTAACTTAAATCAAGTTTCTTTTCAACTCTAAAGCACATTTATTCAGAAACCCAGAAACTACAATAACAACAACATACGGGTTCAACAATCTATGTGTTTAACAACACAAAACTTCTTGGGAAGGAATTAATATAAATTTTTAAATAATACAATTGCTTTCTCAAAGAAAAATAGAATCTACTAAAACATACACATATATACTAGAACTGGGTACTAAATTATAATCATATACAACCCATAATAAATAGACATAAAAAACACACAGAACCAACATTCTACAAATCGGGAAAACTAAATATGTATTATACGGCTACCCAATTTTAGAAAAGAAAATCTAGACTAATGTTAGATAAAATTAAAATTGTTTAAAAAGCAAACATATCTGTAAAACAAAGCCTAGAAATGGACTTTAATTTATTGAATTTGGGAAATCAAAAAAGTCAGGTGCTCAACCATAATTTTTGAATGCTAAGTAGTATGAAGAGGGAGGGAAAGATCATGGTGAGAGGAAGAAAACAACTGTTCTCAAAATACATAACAAAACTGAGGAAAAGAAATAAAATGCCAATAATTGCAGATGATCAGGAGCCCTAAAACAATATGTAGGTAAAACAATGAAAACCTTGCAAGAAAATGCAAAGCCACAAAGAGGTGGCTTAAAACTGTAAAAAGCCAGATACCAAATAATGACTGGATAGATCACTGGATAAATAATAGGGGATAAAGACTGATAAAGACTGATAAATGATAGGTCTAACTTTCTTCAGTATTTATTGAGGAAGACATAAGGATGAAAAACGTATTTCTGAATTATTCTTTAAAGCATACAAATCACTGATAGTAAATCAAATTCATCATCAAACAAGATGCTTCCGAACTAGTATATAAAATGTTAAATAGTCACGGAGTCCCAAAGTATTCTCTGCATTTTAAAAGAATTTAACTATGAAATTATAAGATTGCAGGGAACAATCTACTGGCTGACAGTCACATGAGGGGAGTGACCTCCTATAAGCCCAAGGAGGATGGAGTCCAGATCTGTGTCCTTCATCGACAACATTTACCCAGCCCCTTGTTTAACTCCTGGCATACTTAAGCACTTGATAAATGTTTGCTGAACAAAATGAAAAAAAACATGCCATCAATATAAGTCCCATCTATTGAAGAGAAGGGCTCTAACTGTGAATTTCAAATCGGCGAAACCAGCAAATCTCCAATAGAGGACGGGATCAGAAGATAAATCAGCATGAATAACCTTCTGAAGAAGAGACAACATGGCTTCTAAAAGAGGAAATCATACCATATGAGTCTACTCAAATTTCCTGAGGAGAAATTAGTATGTAGGCCTTTATAAAGGTTTTGATTAGATTCTAAGAAAAGGCAATTTTTAGAAAAACACCTGAGTCACCACAAAATTGGGAATATTTACCATAAATGAGGTAAAATTTAGACAGAAAATTATGGGTGGATGCAAAGGCACTTCCCCAATTTAAGAAATATAAGCAGAAGATTGATCTTAGGTAATAGTTTGAAAATGTTATAATTAACATTTTAATAAACTACATAAAAAATATACAGAGAATTCCCCATTTTGCAGATAGAATGATGAGGTTCCTGATAGTGGAATACTACACTGAGTTGAAAAACTAAAGGACCCAGGAGGTGGAAAAGATTTTTAAGTGAATAAAATGAGAAACAATTGCAAAATCTAGGGGTTATTTTCAGCTTAGAGAATACTTTGGCAAGCATGAAAGTTGTGTAAATATCTGAAGGGCTGTCCAGCAAAAGAGAAACTAGAGTTACTGTAGGCAGTTCCTGTGTAGACGAACTAGGCCCAAAGTAGAAACTGCAGAGTCACATTCAACATGTTAAGCTTTCTAACCACCACTAGAACTAATTAAAAAGGTGATTCTTACCCTGAATTATCTCTAAGGCCCACTGAGACACAGAGGCTAAAATACAGCAGTCAGAAAAATGACAGGTGTTACAGCATGGACAAATGAAAAGCAAGGCATTTACAGGAACAAATCTAAGTTGCACCTAAAGGATTATAGCTTCCAGTCCAAAAAGGAATTTCTGAATAATTATAGAATGTTCCCTAAGGACAACATGATGTTCTATGTGCGCAAAAAAAAAAAAAAAATGGGAGGTGTGCAAATTCTATTGGCAACAATAAAAAAGACCATAAATAGAATATACTTTCCTAACCTAACAAATCATAACTTAGCTATTTCTAAAATACAGATCCAACTGGTTACAATAAATCCAGAAAGCAATGATGACAAAGACCCAGAGAAGTGTAAATGAGATGACTAAGAGGGTGAAGGAGATTTCACTAAGCTTACATTTTAAAAGCAATCATTTTCAACTGAGAAACATAAAAGCCAAGAGACTATGAGCAAAATCAGAAAATATCAATATGGTAAATACTAACTAACCTACCAAATCTCATATTAAGCTTTTAAACTGAAGTCTTTTTTTCTACAACATATAAAAAAGACACTTGTGGAATGTGATATCACCAAGAGATACTTAAGGTTAAGAGTACTCAAGAATTTATAAATTTATGTATATTAAGTCCATTCTTAGGTCCCATGGGATAGAAGTGATGTCTAAGGCAATATCTAAAGCAAGGACTTAAATTCCTGAGATTAACATTTTAGGAGATAACAATGACCCCCTCACCTTAAAATACCTCTCGTTATCAATGGAAACAATTAGCTGACAGCCTCCCTCCCTCCCTCCCTCCCTATCTCCCTCTCTAATAGAATCACTAAGGCTTAACAGCATAAATCCTTTCATTATTTTATTTAATATGTATATGTGTATAATGTGTATACATATATATGTATGTATGTATGTATATTCTAGTTTTTATACACTTAGAATCTTCCTTATATAGCTCTGTATTCTGAACTTTTCATTTATCATATAATCAATATTCTGACATTAAAAATTCTTCAAAAATATTGCTTTATGGCTGTATAATCATTGACTCTTAAATATGGCATAATTTTATCCATTTGCTGCTCATATAACTTTATTCCTAATTCTCACTAGTATAAACAATGTTTCAATGAACATTTTTGTTCACAAATCTTCCTACATATCTGTTTTCCTCCTTAAAAATTTTTAGAAGTGAAATTAGAGAGTTAAAAAACATCTCTAGGTTTTTTGATATATGATGCCAAAATATCTTTCAGAAAAATTGGGCCCAATGCATGGTTCCACTAGCAGTTTTGGAGACTGTCCCCTCAGTACCTTCAACAACATTCTTAAATTGCCAATTTGATAGGTTAAAAAACAGTATTTCATTTTAATGTGCGTTCCTTTGATTACTTATCAGAATAAAAATGTTTTTCAGAATGCCTCTTGGTCATTTGTATTTCTTCTTTGTGAAGTCTATCATATTCTTTGTCAGCAGGCTTTTATTTTCTTTTGGCTCTAACAAAGTTTGAAAGTCAGCCACAAATCAGTGACTTCAGTTCCCCCTGCTGGCCAAAAATTACTACCATATTGAAGACATAAAAAATAAACAGGCTACAATTACAAACTTGTCCATTTTCCGGGCTGTTGCTACAAACACAATTTATATCCAGTGATAAAAGATAAAATGTTGTGTGTCTAAACTCATACTTAACAGAGCTGTGATAGTGAAGGAGAGAAGGAACACCTGATCACTAACGTATATGAGCTAATGTCCCAAGGAATTCTAAAACTACCATCAGTTCACTGCCAAATATAACTACCTGGTTGGAATACCACAACCTAAGTAATATGCATTTTCCTATACTTTATTCTAATAATGTGAAACATTCTAGTTACCAGATGACACGGGGTTATCAGCAAACTGGTTCCCAATTAATAAAACAAAACCACCTGTGCTCTTCATCATTTGATGGAAGATTATTTTAAAAACAATGACAACAACAAAAACCTCTTTGAAATTCTATTCCAAACGTACAGAACTGCTTACACTGAACAGACTAGATTTCATAGTTCCAAAGGGTAAGGCCAGGACTGGCGAATGAATGGGACTAATTCAACTTTTCCACTCATAGCCTCATAAAGATGCACTCCACAGATCAGGCAATGCAGACCTCAGACCACTCATTAAACACAGATTTACTAAACGCCATCGCACAGCAAACAGTGATGACAAAAGACAAGACACTGTCCATCCTCTTAAAGAATATAGAGACTAGTTGGATGAAGAAGAAAACCTGTGATTACACACACTCAAAGGCCATGCCTGGGTACACACAAAGCTCTCAGTGTCAACTACTGTTGTTACTGTTATCATGATTGCTGTTAGTTTCTAGAACAGGGCAGACGCTATTTTAAACAGAGGCAAGTGCATGTGTGAAGAAGGCCAGAGACAGAAGGGCAACAAGGTAGATAGAACTTCAAGCAGTTCAGCACCACTGAGCGCAGACTGCTCCAGCAGAAGTAGAGGAGATGATCTGGCAGGGGCCAGATCACCAAGGGCCTCAGTACTTGGCAAAAGCATTTGACCTTTACCTTGAATACCAGGAGGCATGTAACCACATGATGAGATCTGCATTTTACAAGGATCACTTTAACAGCAACTTGGAAGGCAGTCAAGGAGAAAGATCAAAAGGAGACTGAAAGTCAGGAGGGCAAAGGGTAACAAAGGTCCGAACTCAGAAGGGAGAAGGGGTGACTAGGGAAACACTATGAGCTAGGATCTTAAGAACACGGTAACCAATGTGCCACAGGATGGAATTAAGAGACCAGGTGGGTAATGGTACCACTCCCTGGGACATGAAGATCAGAAAAGGTTGGAGTTGGGGAAGTTGATGGTGAGGTCATTTTGAAATAAACAAGGGATATCTAAGTTGAAGACCATTTAGAGATGGAAAAAAACACATTTGCAGGTCATCAGCAGTAAATGAATGGCAAGTGAGACAGAAACTCATCTAAGATATCTCCCAAGAACTCCACAGGGTAAGAGTTGAAAGAGGTAAGATAAGGCAAACAGTGACCTGAAAGAGAAAAAAAGTTTGCAAAGAAAACTGAGAAAGAGCAGCCAGGGACAACAATGATATAGAGTCAGCACTCACATCATTTGTACTTTACTGTGTGCCAGGCACTCTTCTATGTGCTTTTCATGTATTAACTCATTTCCACCTCACAACAGTCCTGTAAGGTAGGTGCTATTTGTATTATTTTATTATCTTTCCCATTTTTCGGATGAGGTAACTGAGGCTACATTACTTTTGCAAGGTCACACAGTAAGTGGCAGAGCTGAAATTTGAATCTAGTCTGGTTCCAGATCCCACATTCTATAATGCCTCTCAGAAATGGAAACAAGAGGCCAATAGGGACCACAACCCCCACAGCCAGAGGGAATGATCTACAGTGTCAGAATTACAAAGAGGCCTCAGAAGGACAGAAATAAATCCTCTGAATCTAGCAACAGGGATGACTCTGTAAGGGCAGTTTCAGTGGCAACCATGGGTAGAAGCTAGACAGGGACCAGTGGGTGCAGCTTAAGGGTTCTGTATTCTTAAAAAGTAAGATACTTGAGTGTGATTATAAGCTAAGGGACAAGAGCCAGCAGAGAATGGGAGGTTGAAAATTGGTTGGGAAAAGAGACAACTGAGGGTCAAAGGTCCCTACAAGGAGAAAGAAAATAGCTCAACAGACTAGAGGGGTGGGCCCAGTATGGGAAGGGACAAAGACAGTGACAGGGATGGGCCTAGGAAGAAAGTCTTCCCTGATAGGCTGTGTGCACTCTATGACCTAAAAGGTAAAGACATTGTGGGGGAGGGGAAGCCCTTTATAAACAAGGAAAGTGTTTAACTTCTGTACAGGCCCCCACAATAAGATGCTTTTAGAATTATATTTTTTTTATTTGATTCTTTTGCCCCTGTTTTCACTCTCATCCGGCTGTCTCACTTATGAAATTATGATCTAGGTTGCAAATGTTTCACAAGATGATTTCTAAGCAAGAACAAAATCTAACAAAAACTAAAAATTACTAGACTGTTCAAAATAAAAAGATAATTTAAAAATATATATTTTCCAATTTCTTCAAATCAAGTACCTGAATATATTCTCTCAGCTTCCAGAACTTACTATGATTACTTTCATTGTCCTCTGGAGCAAACCAGACACAATGCCCAGAGCTGCTCTCTTGCCTACTACCTAACTTCTTTTCTTCACTCCAGCCCCGAACACTGGTGCTCTGCACCCTCTCTGAGTCAGCGCCCAGACTAAGTACAATGATAGCCCTTCCTCCCACATTCCAAACAATACCCAATACTATGAACTCCTTCACTTCAGGACAGGGAGGTAGGAGAAGGAATTTTGGACCTCGCCTCTAAAGACAAGTGACAAAGCAATTTCATAACATGTATTTTATCTAGAGCAGCCCCAGACCACTGTAAAAATCTGTTGAAAGCAATGGACCCTTCTCCTCCATAAAATGCACATGGCAAAACCACATCACTTTGTATCAAGCTGCCAAAAACTGTCTTTCTACATGTATTTTATCCATAGAAAAATCCCTCCTGCCATCAGTAAAGACCTATTTACTCTTCCTTGGCAAATAATTTACACGAGCTTAGTTTGCTGGTATCCTAGCCTACCACAGGAAGCGATGAAATAGAGGAAAGAGCTGCTGGAGGCTGAAACTAGAACAGTAATGCCCTGATACTAAGGTAGGCGATCATGAAAATAAATAACAGACAAAAGAACATAAAGAAAAGCTCACGAATAAATAATATGTACACATAATAGTCCACCAATACAGTAGATTTTATGGTCTCCAGAGACACATATTTCAGCTCAATACAGAAATTGATAGGCATAGTGAGGATCTTCAAACATTTTGGATTATTATTAAAAGACAAAATTTTGTTCAGGGTACTTTCTTTAAGGAAGCAGAGTAACACGAGATACCCTTTAGAAATATTTGCAACCAAATAATAACTTTTTAAAGTCTTAACACTAGAAGTTTCAGGAAAAGAAATCATCAAAGAAAGGTATACAGGCCAGTGGTGAAGGGTCAGGTTTAAAAACAAAATGGAAAGGTCAGTAGCAGCCAGATCTTCAAGGATCTATATCTATGCTTAAAAGTTTGAATTTTACCCTAAAGGAAGGGGAACAGAAGTAGAGAGCTAATCAGTCAGGCCAGAGGAAGAACTTCCTTACAGTTTTGCTATTTCTGGGGTAACCCATACCATCTTAACCAAAAATGACAGTTTTAAGCCAAATGTTGGAGGATAACCATGCCACCTTTTTCAAACATGGCATCTAACTGGATATAAAACATCTCTTTATTCACAGAATGAAGGGAGTGTTAATTCCACATTATTGGGTATCCTTACCTCCCAAACCCCAAGACAGATACCTGGGCCCAATTCTTATAGATTAAGGAAATCCAAAGGTCCATCAATTTCTACAAAGGATGAGACAGAGAGAGCAAGACTAATCTTGACCCTAATTTTTCAATCAGAATTTTACTGATACCAAAAAAAGAATAACCTTACTTTCTAAAGTTTCAATTTTATATAAATCTAAAGTTTCAGATAAAAATCTATACATAGTAAAGACAAATGCATGAGAAGCCTAAAGAAATAATCTACTTCTTTAAATCATGTTACCAATTTGCACCAAAATTTTCATCTCCTAGGCATCAGTATTGAGGGTCTGCCACCATGATGAATGACACCAATCTTTGGTACTGACAAGGCTACCGGACGTTATGAATTGAATCGCTTCCCACCAGCACCACAAGGAAAAAAGGGTACTCTGGATTCCTAAATCCCAGTACCTCAGGACATAACCTTAGTTGGAAACAGGGTCTTTACAGAGGTAATCAAGTTAAAATGAGGTTTACGGTGGGCCTTAATTTGACTATAGTCCTTTTAAAAAGGGGGTTTTTGAACATCACATGCACACATGGAGAACTCTAAGTAGAGATTGGAGTTATGCAGCCACAAGCCACGAAACTACCAGAAGCTGCAAGGGAGGCCTGGAGCGATCCTGCCCTGACCTTCAGAGGGAGGTTGGCCCTGCCCCCAGGCTGCTGTTGGTTAAGACACTAAATTTCAGGTTTTTAATTCTCGGTTTGTGGCACTTTGTTATGGCAGCTCTAGCAAGCAAATGTCATGAAGAAAATTATCAGCTCATGTTTAATGTAAGCACCTGGTGCCAGCAAACTCATTTAGTCCTTACAAAGTCCACCCTAGGATCTAGGTGCTATAATTACACCCCTTTTATAAATGAGGACACCAAGGCTCAAAGAGATGAAGGAGCCTGCCCGATATCCACCGGAGCCCCCACTCTTATTACTAGGCTATAAGGAACTATTATTAATAGTAATTATTATAAGAATAGTGGTAGTTCACTAAGCCAGACACTGGGTCCTTTAGAGATACAACAATCCTCTGAAATAAATGCTAATATTATTTCCAGCACAAAGAGGACCCTGAATCTGAGACAGATTAAAAAGTTGCCCAAGATCACACAACCGAGAATACAGGAGTATATTTAATTGCCGACCTGAAGTGATAAATGATAAAAAAAAATTTTATACTAAAATTTTAAGAGCAAGTGAAATTTTTTAATGCCTGACCTTGAAATTCAATTCTAGAAATATACATCTATAAATTCAAAATTCAAGATCACAAGAGAACGTGTCCTAGGTTACAGTACCCATTGTGTATGCATCCCTTAAACAATGGTTCAAGGGCTATCTGCTCTCAGATGTGGCCCCTCAGTGTTTCACCTCCAGACAAAGGTGAAAAGATTTAAGAATCAATATATTGGTTTTTAAGTTTTTTCTAATTTTGTATTTAATTTTTTTTATTTTGATACAAACATCAGAAGTATAAAAACTGTAATACAGTGAGATGTCTCCTTCCTACAATGTGCTATACCTGCCAATTCCTTAGAATTAACAGGTAACCAATGTTACCATTTTCTTTATTCTTCTAAAGTACACACAAGTTAATACAAATTTTTTCTCCATTTCTTTTTCAAAAACACAAAGGGTATACGACACCATATACCCTGTTCTGCACCTTGCTTTTATCACTTAACTGTATACCTTGGAGCTCTTTCCACACCACACTGAATTATATTCTAATTCTGTCCTTTGTCAAGAATACTTTTTACTGCTTTCATCATAGTTCAGTCCAGCACATACATAGGGACACCCACTGTACATAAGAGACAACTGACGGTGGCACCACATCACACACCACAGATCACCTACCTCCTCTCAGCCTCACCTTCACTTTGCTCTTTTCCCCAACTCACCCAATTCTCTTCCTCCCTATTCTTCTCCCATCTCACTCATGCCCCAAACCCAATAACTGGATCTAGAAACCACAAACGTCATTGATATTGCTTAGTCATGGCTAGAAATAAAAAAACTGCAGACCCCTGATAGAAAGAGGTAAATACCTTCCACGGGAACCTAACTAATTAACAAGAGTGCCTTCAACCAAAGAGTTTCTGTTTAAAGTTATTTTTCCTTTGTTACTTAGGTTTCCTTTGGTACTTTGGTTTGTGAAAAGGGTGAGTACTGGCACTATTTTCTATAAGTATGGAAATAAACACAGGTCTCACGTTGAAGTAATGCCTGATAGAACTAGAGTTTGTTCTAAAACGAGATAATCAGAAACAAGGCATAAGAACTATAGAAAATGAACATTTTTGCTCCAAAGTATACATTTTAATTAGGCTACCATTTCTTTTTACTTAAAAATAAACAGCTGTAACCTGAAAATATATCTCAGAAACATTTTAAGGATATTTACTACTGAAAAAGAGAATAAAGGTCTCTCTCCTTTATTTTCATCCTGCAAATTCAATGTTGTCTAACTCTTCCCCTGAAAAAAGTAACTTGCCCCTGCCCAGATCAAACACTATAATTTTTAAGTTTTGTTTTTTTTTTTTTAAGTAACAAGAGGAGGAAAATGTTAGCAAATAAAAAATTTGCTCATATTCAGAAGAGATCTCCACCTGATCAAAAACTGGTAGGAAACAAAACGAAGGCAGCCACGTAACTACGTCAAGTAGTTAACAGGTGGTATAGGTAACTCATGTAGTAGAGAGCACTGACTTCCATTCTGTACTCCTGCCAGGCCAGAGGTCTTTGGTACAACTTCAGGGGTTACTGTGGAGCTGCAGTTGACCTTTGAACAATGTGAGTTTGAGACTGTGCAGATTTTTTTCAAGAAATACTGTAAATGTTCTCTCAAGATTTTCTTAATAAATTTCCTCCAGCTTACTTTATTGTTAAGAATAGTATATGTAACATACAAAATACATGTTAATCAACTGTTTATGTTATCAGTAAGATGGTAAACAATAGGCCATTAGTAAAGTTTTGGGGGAATAAAGTTATTTGTGATTTTTCAATTGTGTGGGGGGTCACAGTTGTTCAAGGGTCAACTGTATATTCTAACACCCCAGGTTCGAAGATTTAAAGGTAAAATCTTAAACATCATATATATATTAAAAAGCAGGCTTCTATGTACCTAATAAATTGATTAAAACCAAGGTGACTGTAAAATGAAATCCAATATATTGATCCCAATTTCCTTGGGTTTCTAGGAAACCAGTACCCGCTAATATTCCCTTACCTGCTTCCTATAACAGAGGTCACCAGGTCATGGTACTAAACACTTGGTACCCATGAGAAACTCTTGTACAAGATCCTCCAATTCCTAAAGGTTTAGGACTTCTGGCTGGGTTCCCCATAAAACCCCTTCAAGTCTACAGGGAAAATGGCTGGAAAAACTGTCACTTGGACTTCCTTTACACTAATATAAGCACTCACCCAATAGCACCAGCTAGAACATAAATGAAGGTGAGAACTCAGTCTACATTTACCTAAAGAATTCCAACAGTACAAATATTTAGGTTACACAGATTACATTATTCTCTAATTTGTTCATTGTTATTAATTTAGAACTCCACCAGATATATTACCATTCAACGACCTTTACACTAATATCTGCCTCCAAGGAAGGGAACCTGTGCCCCCTGGTGAAGCTAGTGGAGGGCTTCCATCACTCCTTATCTTTCCTCCAAATTTTCTCCCTATATATGTCTTAAGTTTTGCCCTCTGCTTAGTTCTAATGGAGTGTCCTTTGGCCATCTGAGTATAAGAGAGTGGAAGGAACCAAGAGACTGGTGATCCACCACATCAACATAAGCTTTTTCATCTAAAGATCATCTGTCCACACTGCCCAAAAGAGGTTTTCCTATGAGATGAAACTTGGCACAAAGTGCTACCTGTTGAGAAAAATAGTGTAAATTCCTACTCAGTTGAATAGGAAGCAGCAGAACTCTCCAACAAAACTGTACACAGAAAACAACAGGTCTTAAAATGTACTAATATCCTACATGAAGTTTCAGAGTAAACAAATGGTTAATGACACATCTTTTGTAACACATGAATCAGCTACAGATTTGCAAGAGTGGGATGACACACCCTACTACCTATGACTTTAAAGTACCTGTTTGAAAGTGGACTTGGATGTCTGAACTGCCAATCCATCCTAGTGAGATAGGCACAGAACCGTACAACTATACGGGTTGTCATAATTTAAAGTTAAAAAATTAACACATCATCATAATGGAAGTTAATTTGAGAACATCACTAATATTTTAACACCAAAAATCAAGACTAGTAATCTGTCAGTCCTAGGAAGCAAACACAATAGTTCTTTAGGGGAAAAGTGTGTCAGGTAAGAGGGATGAAGAACTGCAAATTCGATACTTAGAATATTCTCAATTCAAAAAAAAAATGAGGCTTTTAATATAAAAAAAGAATCTTACCTTAAGAGGCATCCAAATAGCATTCATAGTGTCAGGAATAGTTCAGACAATACTCAGAAATGAGCAAGAAAGAGGTCTTAGTAATCCCTCAGTCACCAAGTATGAGCAGGTAGGAAAATTTTTTGTTTCAAGAAGGTATCTGAAAGAGAGGACGTTCATTTAGACTGAAAAATAATCAAGAATAAGCAAATAGTTTAAGCTATCTAGGACAGATATTTGAAGTACTATTGCTTCACCATTCTAAAAAGATGTACAAAACAGTCCCCTGTGGAAAAGGGCAAATGTGTGTATATGTAGAAATATACTTGACATATAAAGTGGATTAAATGTGTAATATATATTTTATATAGAACTGCTTATCAGTTAGAAAAACAAAATCCCAGATAGAAAAATGATTCTCCAGGGTACCTCATACACATTACTGAAAAGTGATTTAACTGACCCTCTAAAAAAGATCCTTGTCATGTTTTAATTCTACTTAATAAAAACCTCTCTGATCATTCTCATTGTCCTAAACTGTATTAAGTTTAAGTTTCAGAACTTACGCTACACGAAAAAGAAAATCTATTCTGGACTGAAGTGCTACAAGCAAATAAAAGACCCTCCTTTCCTAGAGACCTTTAAAAGCAGACCAAACAACTTAAGGTTGAGGACGAAGGCAAGTTTGCCTGGAGGCAGGAGGATGGATTAAATGACCTCCCCGTAGGATCCCTGTTCAAGTCCTAGGCCTGAATGAAAATTCCAGCTTAACCAGTTACTGCTTCGCTTAAAATGGAGGCTTGCCCGAGTAGGGACAAAAAATAACAGCACCCACCTCTGTACAATAAATTCAGAAAATAATAATACAGACAATACCCTCTTTTTTTTTTTTTTAAGCAAGATTAAAAATAAAAACCTCTCGAGTAGATGTGTTCCTGCTATGCGTTTGTCACTTCGGCTTCGGAGACTTGGCATCACTTTCCTTACCGCTCTTCGGATTTTTTTTTTTGGCGGGGGATGGGGGGAGTTCAACTCTGGACCCAAGTCTCAGGAGGGTTTAATAGCAGCCCCCCCCCCAGGATCCCCACCCCGAAAGGCACGAGGAGAAGAGAAAGGGGAGAGCCCGAGTCCCCACCCCTCCCCCCACCGTGGACCCTACTCCCAAACCTGGCCCCCCCACCTTCCTACAGTGGGGCGCCCCCGTCTGCCCCATCCCATTGTTGGGGAGGGGGCCCTGGGGAGGTGGGCTCAGGGCAGCAACGCCCGCGGCCGGAGCCCCGGCTCCCTCAGGGGGGCGGCCCGCGGGGATACGGCTTCCCTTCCTCTCCGCGTCGGTCCGTCCCACCTCGGCTCGGCCTGGCGCCCCGGGCTCTGCTCGGCGCCCCCGGCCCCAGGCCCGGGACCCGCCCGCCCCGGGGCACCAGGGCCTCGGCCCTCGGCCGGCAGCCGGCGGCCCGGGCCCGCGAGGGGGCGCGGGCCGGGGGTCCCTGCGCCCCACACACGCGCGTCCCTGCTCCCCCAGTCCTGCCGCTTCCAGGGCCCTCGGCGGCGCCCGCTCCCCGGGCCCTTCGGCCCCCGCCTCCCGGCTGGGCCCCCCCCTCGGCTCCCGCGGGCGGGGGCGCCTCCCCTTCCCCACCATCACCCCGACCGCCGCGAGCCCCAACCCCCCGCAGCAGCAGTGCCAACGGCGGCTCCCCCGGCCCGGACCTACCTGCACAGCTCAACCAAGCCTAGAAGTGGAGGCGGGGCATCTTCCGCCCTCCTCTGTCTCCCATTGGCCCTTCCGGGGCTCGTCATGAGCGCCATTGGCTGGCGGCTGACGTCCGTCAGAGCGGGGGGCGGGACCGGAGCGGGAGAGGGATGCTGGTGCCTCGGCGTCTCTGTCTCTGTGTATCTCGCTGTCTCTGTCTCGGCTCTTGGAAACGAGAGACATTTGGACAAGAGGACCGGAAGGCGGCCCGAGGTGGCAAGGATAGAAATAGGAATCCTGGCACAGCTTCCAACACGTCGGCCACTCCGAACCCCCTACCTAAGTCCCCTTTGGATCCTCTTCTCCATCACCCCCAACCCCGGCCCCTCACCACTGTAGGTTCTTCATCCAGGAAGCGACGTGATGAAATCTCAAGGCCGGAAGGCCATAGGGGAGATTTCATATATGTATATATAAAATACACACATACAGATCCTTATGTATAAAGTCAGCCAGATATAAGGTCACGAGAGCCTGGAGAGGAAAAGGGCACACATCTTAGAAGCAGGGAAGGACTTGAGATATAGCTAATATAAGAAGGAATCCAAATGACTCAAAGTGCTAGGAACAGTGATTTCCCCCTGGGCGGGTAACTGAGTGCCTAGGGGGTCAGGTGGGAGGAAGACTTACATTTCACTGCATATCCTTTTGAATCTTTTGATTTTTGTACTATTCACAAAGATTCCGGTAATTTTTTTTTAAGTAATTGATTTAAATTTTAAAATAAATCTAAGGTCAGAAAACCAGGAGGACAGACAAGATGGTTGTCCAGGCTAAGTGGGACAAAGTACAGATTTAGAAAGAAATCTTAATTTTTCAAATGTTCAGTTCCAGATACCAGTGGTAAAGCCAAGTGGAGGTGTCCCAGAGAAAACTGGAGTTATGGAACTTGGGAGAGGGTGGACAATCTGGACTAGGGGAGATTTGGGGGTCTCCACCTAAATATGTTGATTGATGACATGCTAAAGGATAAGCTCCCCATGAAAGTGTAAAAAGACACCCACAGAGGATGAAAAGAAACAAAGAGGGGCAGCGAGGTAAGAAAAATAATATTGAAGAGGCATGAAAGCTGTTGAAGGGAGGAAGAGTCTCTGGAAAAATAGAATAATAAAACTTTGAGAACCTCACTGGTCTTGAGACTCTCTTCAGTGACCCTCTTTAGGCTGATTCCATAAGAATGAAAGTGAACAATAAATCATATCAAAAATGAAACAAATAAGAATGAAAGCCAAGAAAATATCCATAAAGCAGAATTATTAACTTTTCCACACCATGAACCCTTCGGCAGTCTGGTGGCACATATGAATCTCTTCTCAGAATGTTTTTAAATGCATAACGAGCATACATGATATAGAAAAGTCTGGGCTTTATATTAATATATTAAATAAAAAGATCTAATGGCAGGCTTAATGACCATCCTAATTTTGAGGTAGTAAATGAGCATAAGTAATATTTTAATATGGTGACAAGATCACAGGCACTGCTGTTGCTCCTGGTTTGTCTCCAATCATAACTGAAGGAATGCTAATTTTCTGTTACACTTTAGCAAAAATAAAGACATATTATTTTATTAGACCATAGGTTAGGGAACCCTACCCTTAAGAAAACATCCTTCCAACCTTCCACACACCCACCCCAGGCTGTGACCTTGCTCTTCACCTGTTATATCTGTCTCTTTCTCTTCCCCGTGTGCTCCAAACACTCTCTGGTTCCTAGTGCTGCCTGCAGGTTTCGGATGTGCCTATGACAAAGAATGGGGGATTATGAGTGAGGGTTGGAAGAAAGATATAGACATTTTGTCTTTCTTCAACAAAAAAAGAGAAAGCTATGCAATATATTAAAGATCTGAGAAGATGCGGAAAAGGAACCCAGGATGAGGTATCATTCATTCTCAAGAGGAAAACAAATATAAAAAGAAAACATCTTTATTAAGAAAGTATCTCATCTGAGTTTATCAGTTTTACTTAAATCAGCCCTAGAAAACATCTTGAATTCAGCACCTAATTTCATATATCTGTCAAATGGGGTGAAAAATAGTACCTACCTCCTCCCCCTAGGTTTTTTTGTGAGGATTAAATTTGCTAACATATATAATGGATTTAAAACAGTGTCTGATATAGGCTGAGTACTCAATTTTCAACTGTCATTATTATTATATTTGGCATCTTATATTCCAGAGCATTTTGTGAAATTTTCTGGCATGATTATTTGTATTAATGACATATGATATTAAATTAAGAGTAATAACTTAGTTAATCCAAAAAACTTTTCATCTTAAATGCTTCAGTTAGAATATTCCACTGCTTCCTGTTACATTTTCATTCCTCTAGAGGGTGTTGGAAGAACATGAGTGCCTCTTTTAAAGAGGTTTTAAACTTGGACAAAAAAATTTGCTACTCAAATTACAAAGGGTTAATTTCCATAATGCTATATATAAAGACCTCCTGCAAATCAATAAATAAAGACCAGCAGTTCTCATACACTACAGCTGGGAGTATAAACTGGCAAAGCCACTTTGGAATATACTTTGATATAATCTAATAAAATTGAAGATATTCATTCTTTATGTCCAGCAGTCACACTACTGGATATCTATTATAAGGAAATGCAAAATTTAAAGTGTCAAGATCACTGTACAAAAATATTTATAGCAGCATTATACCTGAGTGCTCCAGACTGGAAACATCTAAAATGTTGCCAAGTGTAAAATGGTTAAGTTGTGGTATAGTCAAACAATGAAAATTAATAACCTATGGTTATGTTCAACAACATCATTCAATATTTATTAAAGTAACTGAACACGCAAAAAAGCAAGATACAAAAAATATATATAGCACGATTCCATTTATATAAAATTTAAAAGCTGGCAAAACTAAACAATATTGCTTAGGGATGTAGAGATAGGTGGTAAAATTATAAAGAAAAGGAAGGAAGCAGACACAATAAAAGTCAGGCCAGCTAACTGGGCCGTGGGAGTTTTTTTGATGGGGGATAGAGGTGGTTGTTAGAAACAGGCAGTGTCCCACTTTTTGATCAGGTGATGAGTATATAAGAATTAGCTCTATAGTATAAAAATGTACAAAAAATTATATATTTGTGTATGTATATTTCACAATATAAAATATTTTCTAAAACAGTATCTTTGTAGAAAAATGGACAATAAGACAGAAATTGTACAAAAAGAGGAATAGGAATGGCTCTTAAATGAATAAAAAGATATTCAACTTCACTAAAAGATATGCCTTTAAAGCTCCACTGAGATATTTTCATTCAATGGGTCATGAAAATAAACAACATATTGAGTTGGCAGCAGAGACAAGAAATAGCCTTTTTTTTTTTTTTACATCACTCATGAAAATATAAGTTGTCCCAATATCTGTAGAGGGTAATTAGGCAATAGCCATCAAACTTATAAATGCAAATACCCCATTCATTCAGCCATTCTGTCTCTAGAAATTTATTCATTTAGTCTCTAAACATTTATTGAGCACCTACTATATGGCAGGCATTGTTTTATACTCTAGAATTTATCTTACCGATATATTCTCTGAGAAGTCTGGAAATAGGAGTTTGTTTATATCATTATTATCAGAGAGTTAGTTGCTCATGAAGAAGAAGCCTTGAATCTCAACCAGAAAATATGAGATTATATCAGAGCAATTAAATAAAATGAAAAAGAGTGTAATAAAGAGTTCCTTTACATCCAAATTTTGAAATAACCTGTATATACAGGATTATTGGTTTGTTTGTTTTTTTAAACATTTATTTATTTTAATTAGTTTCAAGTATACAGTACATTTGTTAGACATCTATATAGTTCATAAAACCATCCCTGCAATTGCTCCCTCTCACCTCTGACCCTCCATCTAGCCAGCATATTTATGCCAACTGCAATCCCTATACGGTACTCCCCATCCCTGTGCCATCCATCAGCTACTAATTTGAACTTCTTTAACCCTTCCCCCCATTCTCCCAGCCCCACAAACCATCCCCATCTGTCACCAAATTGTCCACTATATTTGTGAATCTGTTTTTGATTAGTTTTTTCTTTTTATTCCTTAGATTCCACATATAAGTGAAATCATATGGTATTTATCTTTCTCTGTCTGACTTAAATACCTTCTAAGTCCATTAAGGAAATATCATTTTCCTCCCTTTCCTTTTAGTCTGTGTGTGTCTTTTAATCTGAAGTGAGTCTCTTGTAGGCAGCATATGCAGGGGTCTTGTTTTCTTATCCATTCAGCCACTCTATCTTTTGGTTGGAGCACTTAATGCTTTTCCATTTGAGGTACTTATTGATAGGAATGTAGTCGTTACCATTCTTTATTCCTGTTTTTGATACATGATTTTTCTTCTTAAAGAAGTCCCTCCAACATTTCCTGTAATTCTGACTTGGTGTTGATAAATCCCTTTAGCTTATTTCTGTCTTGGAAGCTCTTTATCTGTCCTTCAACTCTAAATGATAGCTTTGCTGGATAAAATATTCTTGGTTGTAGATCCTGGGTCTTCACGTTGAATATTGTGTTTCCAAGTCCTTTTGTCCTGCAGGATTTCTTTTGAGAAATCAGCTGCTAGTCTTATAAGTGCTTCCTTATAGGTAACTTATAGGTATCTGCTTTTCTCTTGCTGCTTTGTATTTAACTTTTGGCATTTTAATTGTGATGTCTTGGTGTGGGGCTCTTTGGATTCCTGGTTTTGGGGATTCTCTGAGCTTCCTGGGGTTGTATGTCTATTTTCTTCACCAGGTTAGGAAAGCTTTCCATCATTATTTCTTCAAATAGCTGTTTAACATCTTGTTTTCCTTCGAGTATGCCGATGAGATGGAGATTTTGACCTTTAATAGGATTCTATAAGCTCCTTCAATTCCTTTTATAGTCTCGGCTTTTTTTTTTCTTGTCATTGTGATTGAGCATCTTTGGCTTTCTCATCCTCTAGATAGGTCATTTGATCCTTTTCTTTATTCACTTTGTTTATTTCCTTTAATATACTTCTCATCTCTGATAATGTGTTCATTTCAGACTGGTTCCCTTTTATAATTTCCATTTCCATGTTTATGCTTTTTGTTGAAGTTCTCACTGAATTTATCTACACTTCCCAAAAGTTCATTGAGCATCTTTATAACCACTGTTTTGAACTCTGCGTCTGTTAGATTGCTTGACTCTGTTATTTCTGGGTCTCTGTTCTGTTCTCTCATATGGTTTCTGTTTCTTTTTCTTCCCATTTTGGCTGCCTTTCCATATCTGTTTCTATGTACTAAGCAAAGCTCCTAAGTCTCCTGGTCTTATTAGTGTGGATTTGTGTATAGGTGTCCAGTGGCACAATCCTGAGAGGGGTTCAGCTGAAGGCCAAATTTAGCCCAAGCCTCTACCCTTCCATGGCCACTTGTGAAGATTCAGCAAGCAATCCACAGATGCTGTGCTTATAGTTGCCTCAAAAGGCCACACCAGAAACTGAGGCCCAGCTGCAACCAGTGTGGGTCTAGGCGCTGCTCAGCAAGGAGCACCTGACTCATTGAGGATATACCTGGATGTGCCTTGGGTGGGGCTATGAGTTGGGGAAGGCAGGGTTTCAGGGAATCCTCTGGGGGGAGCAACCTCTGTTATCCAGTTTGATGACGTCACAGCTATGGCGGCACTGTGTCCAGAGCACTGGGACAGGGTAGGACTCAACAGGGAACAATGGTTCCGTCGGCACTTCTGTACAGAGTGAGGTCTCACCTGGGCCTTCACTTGGACAATGTCTCCCTGTAAGTCCCTGGTGCCCCCAGCACACAGCTGAATCAGCACTGATGCTCAGAGCGAGCAGGTCTGTCACTGCAAAAAACGCTCGCAGACGCGGCCCCTTTAAGAGGCATTTGCCGCTTCCGCAGCCTCCATCTCACTCAGTGGCTTGGGACTGGGCACCCTTGTGTCCTTGCCCCATCCTACCTTCTGCCATTGCAGGGTGCTTTCTTGGATTTCTCCCTAGTTGTATGGCTTGTTCATCTAGATTCCAGGCAATTTTTCCTTGCTGCTGCTCCTTGTTTCCATCACAACTTTGATTTGGTCACCAGAGGGATAAACAGAGCCTCTATCATCTACGCCATTTCCCCACCTCTGGTTTGTTTGTTTTTAACATTGTTTGTCATAGCAAAAGATGAAGAAAATAAAACTAAATACACTTCATTATAGGATAGTTAAGTAACTTATGATTTGACTCCTGCTCTTTTACCAGGACTAGTTTTATTGGGATATGATCTGTGTAGTTGCACAGGGCCCACACTCAGAAGGGGCCCACATTCTGCTCTTACCATCTTGAAATTCTTAATAATTTTACTTTTGAACTTGGGTTTCACAATGAAGTCCAATGGGGCGATGAAGCAAATGCATGAGCAAGCAGAGGAGATATGCACACTTAAGTGTCACCATTCCTTGTCACCCCATTTACAGATGGCTTTTATAATACTTATGAGCCTAGAATTCTTGGGGACCTGGGATGTGTTGGAGCTCAGCAAAATTCAAAGTGAGGATAAGGTATACATGTTACATATGTGACACATGAGTAAGCCCTGAGAGGCTATACTTTCCATTTCAACTAGAACTTGCTACCAGCCCAGAAAGAAGGCAATGGATCGTAGGAAATATGAAAGACCAAGGAATGATTTTATATCATTTTGAACTCATGTTACTCCTTTGTATTAGCCAATCACTGATGCTGGAAATGATGACATAGAAAGAGAAGGCAATCCAGAGTTCCTTTTTCTCATATTCCTTCTTAATCATCAGTAAGCTGAAAGTGGAGTATTGGGAGAATATGCACATATCAAGAAGTGAAATCAAAATATTTCAGTTATTTTATCTAGTTTCCACTAATCTTTTGAGAGCAAACAAAATACATGTGCTGATACAAACAACAAGATACAAATTGTATAATTTCACCAATTCGGCAAAAAGTTAAGTGTTCTTTAAACTTTCATTGCACAAGAAAAAAAAACATGGTAAAATTTCTGCTGATGATTTAAATTTTCCTTACTTAGATGACATCAAATAACAAATAAAAACACCATGACAGAGAATATGAAAGAAAAGAAAAAGCTTTATATTTTAGTACCTTTAATAGTTCCTGCTTTTTGAACAAGAGGCCCACACTTTCATTTTATACCAGACCCCACAAATTAGGTAGCTAGTCTTGTTCATTACTTACTAATTTTGTGACATTGGGAAAGTTATTTAAACTCTCAGTGCTTTAGTTTCCATCTCTGCAACATGGAAATAATAATTATACCAATTTCATATTATTGTTGAGAGGATTAAATATGCTAATATAAGACTCTTAGAATAGTGTTTAGCCACTACATAAGTATTTAATGCCATTATCATTATTGCTGTGTCACTATTGTCAAATATACAACGGAATAGTATACAGCATACAAAAGAAAGAGGAAGTCTTATCTACATGTACTGCTACAAAGCGATCTCTGGAAATATGTTAAATGAAAAATCAAAAATAATATCAAATGATGTTTATGATGTGTTTCTATTTGTGTAAGGAAGGGAAGAAAAAATGCCTTTACATATGTATGTGTACACACTTAAACCATGTTTTTGGAAAGATACACATTAGATAACACTGGTTGCTTCCAAGGCGGGGGAACAAGTAGCTGGAAAATGAAATGTAAAGAGAATTTTCTCTTTTTAAGCTTTTGAACCATGTGAAAGTCTCACTTATTCAAAAAATGATTTAAAGATTTTGAATGGATTGTAAGCTCCATGAGGGCAGAAATTCATCTATATTTTATTTTACACAATACACTACCAAGCCCAGAAGCCTAAATAAATAATTGTTGGCTAAAATATTTATTAAAAGTTTGAAGAGATAAGATGGCAATAGCAGTGGTTTTACCATGAAGAATTTTAGGTAAATATTTAATAACTTTATCCCTCAGTTTTCTTAATAATAATACCTACCACCTAGGGTTGTTGTAAGGATTAACACAGGTAAAGAGCTTCATATAGTGGGTACTCAATAAAGATTGGCTGATGCGATTGTTGTTTAGTCTTTAGGACTCTGTCCTTCTGGATTAAAATATGAGGAGATCCTTAGTTGTGCATATTGCCCCTATATCCATTCATTGGTATTGATTTTCCATCTCATGTATGCATAATTTTTTTATTATCATTGTCATCAGTTTAGTTAAGAATTATTGGACAATGATGTTCAGTAAACCTGGAGTAAAATGCAAATATATGTATGTTGACTCTATTTATTCTTAAGTAACAGCACAGGTCACTGGGTTCTCTCTCATGAACTCTAGTAACTGAATGCTGCCTGCTTTTAGCAGTTAGGTTTCTGTCCATATGTCATTCCTTCCCAAACCCTTTTCACTCCATTCTACCTCACCCATTATATATAAGCAACTTCATTAATTCTGGTTTATCCTTTCAGTGTTTCCTTCTATGAAACAGACAGATGTATGTCTTTACTTCCTTTTTTTCTTCTCACACAAAAGGTAGCACGATCTTTTGCACTTCACTTTTCACTTACTATCTGGAAGTCACTCTGTAACAGTTCATAGAGAGCATCATTTTTTTTTTTTTTTTGCAGTTGCATAGTACTCTATCGTGTGTGTACCCAGTTTATCTAACCAATCTTCTATGCTCGGGCATTTAGTTTCCAATATTTTGCAATTACAAATAATGCTAAACTTATGCAAACCTATTTTCACATTTTGGAGGTGTTATCTTTTGAGGTGTATTTTTGAGGGTAAATTCCTACAAGTGAGGCTGCTGGGTGAAGAGTAGATGCATATGGAGTTTTGCCAAATTCCCTTATAAGGTTGCACCATTTTGCATTCCTACCACCAATGAGGGAGAGCGAGTTTCCCACAATTTTGCCAACTGAGTGTATACTCAAGTTTTGAATTTCTGCCAATCTGTTGGATGAGAAATTGTATCTCAATGTAGTTTTAATTTGCATTTCTCTTGAGTGAAGTTGAACAACTTTTCATGTTTAACCCATTTCTCATTTGCCTGGAGAACACACACCAGCAGCAGTTATGGCTGCAGTGTTTACCCCGAGATAACTCGCAGATCACAGTCCTAACCTTACTTCCAAAGTCTGCCATGAAATATCTCACTTTTATTATCATTTTCACATTGCCCTAGTATATCAATAGTCTTTGGAAACAAATGACATCATTTTATTTATAGCATTCTGTTTTTAGTAGTGGTATTTCCATTTATAAAATATTATAATTCTCTTGGTGAAAATATCAAATCCTAGAAAATGTAGCATTCCTAAGTGATGTTAACATCGTTCTCAAACAGTTGTGAGCTGGATTCATCTGATGAATCTGATTTATGTATACATTTGTTATATTAGAATTAGAGACAAGTTCTGCTTAGAAATAACCACAAGAAGTTTTTATATATTATTTTTCATATTTAAAATGAGTTAGATTTGCCTCAGCCTCAAAGAACAGGTTTATGTAAAATTAAATTAATGCTAGCAGGGAGCTGCACTTTTTTTTTTTCAAATAGGAAATGAATTAAGGTCCATTTTTACATCTTTCTGTGAATTATGTTCATGTCTAATCCTTTCAAATTTCAAAACATTTTCTATATTAGGAATATTAGCTCTTTATCTGTTATATGGGTAAATATTTCTTCCCAGCTTGTTATTTGTCTTATTTTGTCATGTAATGGGTTTTTAATATAATCAAATTCATCAACATTTTCTCCTTTAAGGTGACTTTTCACTGTCATGCTTTTAAAATAATTTTCTTTAGTTTTGTCATTGTTTTGGGGGGCGATTTTTCAGGAGAAAGGCTTTAATTTACATTTTTCTGACTTTTTGAAATGGTTTTGTATGTATATGGACTGATTGCTATACTCTTAATTTTGTGGACAGAAGTCTTATTTTTAGAGCATTTAACCTGTCTGTTCCACTCTCTTGTGCAGTTTAAGTATTTTACTGGTGAGGATGGGAAGAAAGGTCAATGTACTTTGCTTTTCTTTTCTGCCAGTCTTAATTTTTCCCTTTTTCCTTTCACCACCTCTTCTTCATACCTGATTGTCTCCCAGAAACACTGCTTCTTTGAGGCTGCTGCTCTTGGTTCCACACATTTTCAAAACTTTATCTAAAGTGAAGGTTATGATCTACCAAATCCTGTGTTCAGTATTCTGCATTTGTTTCACTTTTTCTCTCCTGTAGGTTGTCTGGGCTTCCTCAAAGTTTTCTACTCCCTTCCGCTGTCTCATGGAGTGATTTAACCCCTTCTCATTCTCTACACCACAGGCAATGGTCGTAGCAAGATCCCTAATGGAAAAATCTTCACAGGTAATATGAAGTTAGTGTTCTCCCAGTAATGAAAGTATGAACTCTGTGTAACTTGTATTGATTCTACTTGATTTTATTATCATTTTGGTGAAGTGAGGGGCACATTTGTAATCAGGCACTGCCATTGTTTTCCAGCCCCAGAAATTTCAATATGCTTTTTAAACAGACATACATTTCAGCACCTATTTATGATAAAAACCATAGAAAACTAGCAACAGAAATGAGGTGTCCTGAGTATCAATGCTATAAATGGTAAAGTGGGAATTCAGTGTTGAGATTGGAGAGATTAACAAAGGGAACATATTGCTTATTAGTAGCTTAAATTGTATCATTGAGTTAAAAGCTTGAGAAATTTAAGAGGCAATTTAAAACTAGGAATAAATAAGTGTTTGCTATTATAGCTGCTACTGCTTAATATTGATGACCCTAGCCATAGCATTTTTTGAAATGAGGTATTTTATACAAAAATTAAAAAGGAATTGTCATTATTTGCAGATAACATCATCTTAAATAGAAACCCCACAAACTCTTAGAATGTTTCACTAAGTTGAATACAAGATCAACTGACAAAAAACATGAACTTCTCTAGAGTAGTGTGGCAGGTGGTCTTGGCTGCTGAGACAACCATTCCTCCCCCCCTTGTCTTTGCTAATAAAATGCTTCCTTATGTCCAACCTCAGAGATAAATCATGATCTATCTAAGCCAGTCATGCAAACCCATTCTCTTTTACCAGATTCTAAATTTACCAGCATCCCTTGCAGCTGGAGATGATTATATAACCCAGTCCTGGCCAATAATATGTAAGCAAAAGCAAAAGTCAGCCAAGCTGTTCCTGAAAAAGATTTTTCATTTCTTGGTTTCTCTAAGCCTTAGTTTCTTCTTGTATAAAGCAGGTAATACATGTCTTACTTTAAAAGACTGTAAAAATGAAAGGAGATTATTCTTGTATCAAAGTGATCCATAAATGTTAAAAAACAAATGAATGCTAGTATTATTCCAGATATGCAAATGATTATGGACACAGATATAGCATCGGTTGGTACAAGTGCTACAAACTGGCAGTAAGTTTTAGTGCCATTATACACAAAGAAATTCCTTGACCCAATCAAGACTTTTCATTAAGAAACTAAGAACTACTGACAAATTTTTCTTGTGTAGCACCTTGTCCAGTGAAATGTTAACTCACAGAGTATTAAGAATCTAGAATCTCAGACAACATATTATTTGGACAATTCACAGATATTATGCCAACATAGCTGTAAGTTCTAAAGGGTTGCAAAATATAAACTGTATCAGATTATATGTACAGCATAATCTATACTACATATAGTGTACACACACACATATGTACATATGTCAGACAGTACATGGTTAAGCCTTTGTAGGCCATACAGTTTCCGTGCAACTACAAGTTGTGACTAGAGTAAGAAAGAGCCATAGGCAATATGTGAACAAATGGACATGGCTGTGTTCCAATGAAATGAAACAGGTAATGGGCAGGATGGGCCTGCAGGCCACACATAATCCCTGTTCTAGATTAAAAGCTTACTGTTCTACAATGACCCCGTCTCACAGAACCATGTTTTGGGATCGACCCAGTTTTCATTATCATCTCCACCTTACTGATGTTACTGTGTATTTGTATAATGATTTAGTTTTATAAAGCACTTCCACGGTGCTTTATCAGTTGATCCTTAGTCATCCGTGAGCTAAGGACAAACCTGATCTTTTCTGTATTGATGAGAAAAAGGTTTAAGTGAATTGTTCAGAGTCACACAGCTACTAATAGGCAAAATCTACATTTCATAGATACCAGCTAAGCGCTTTTTAAAAATACATAATTAGAAATCTTACTCCTACTTCATTGTTCTTCTTAGCTTCCACTGTTATTCTTTTCCTTAATCAAAGTCCAGTGAAGCATTATGCATTTACAAGGACTTAAATTTTCTCAAATACAGCTTTAGTTCCAAACTGAAAATTCTACTTTGAGGATGCTATTAAAAAAATGCTTTAAAAAAAATGGTAAGTGGTAATAAAACATGTAAGAACCAAAAGAAAATTGAGGATTTAAAATTTTCTATTTTAAAGCAAGTTCTAGTCACTCGAGGATGGTAACATATTTTCAATTTCAGCATGAGAAGTAGAGAGGCAGGATACAGGTCAAAGCCCCATCAAAGGACTTTGCATATCATAGATTTGATTTTATGGTTAATAATAGTTTCCTCTGTAAAACCTGAACTTTTGTTATACTCTATAGTAGACAATTTCAAAATGATAGAGGACACCTAACATTAGACACGACTGAACTTTCAGAGGAAGTCCAAAGCTAAATAAAAAGCGTTTGAACATATTTTCATGCCAAAGTGTCCAGCTCTATCATCTAATAGCTGGGCCTCTTTTCTCTTTTGTAAAATAGAGTAATACTTAACTTTATAGGGTTGAGGACTGAAAACATTATATAAAAATCAATGAACACAACATACATGCCAAGATTTCATTAAACATAGCTATTTAGCAAAGTTTGCATTTACAAATAAAAATAAAATCTATACCCAACCTTCATGAACCATTAATTAGCAGCTAAACAAGCCAAATAATCCCTGTCTACACTTCTAGTTATGCCTGTCCAGCTGATGGTAAATGGCAGGTCCTAGGGAAGGTTATGAAGTCTGTTGTTCCCTCTGACCAGCCTAGCACATCCTATTTTCACTTGTTTTTTTTTCTCTGTTACTAACCCTTTCTTCAAGTCTGAACAAAACCCTTCGGCTCTCTCCACTTTTTCTAAGATATGGAACTTGAGTAAAATTTAGTTTCTCTATTTTACTTCTTTTAGATCTTGATTTTTAAAACATATTCTAATTGGAACAAAAAAGCTTCATGTCCATTTTAAAGAAGCGTCAGAAATCACATGATTAAAAATAATAGTTGACTTGCAAGGTAGCAGTTGCTGGCAAGGGGATTCTAGTTTGAAAAATATATATATTCTAAAAATTACCATTTTTTTGGTCACAACATTTATTTTAAAATTCCAAATAATACTAAAAAAGAACATGAGTTTAAAAAATGTATGTGTAAGAGGGCATAAATAAAAAAAAATTAAATCATATTGCCCTAGACTTTTGTGGAAAATAAAACTGTAATCTTTAACTAGTTTGCTGTGTCTTACTATAAAAATACAGATGGCACAGCTCTTACATAGTTTTAATGACTTGATTATAAATTGCTTTCAAAAGTAATTTATTTGGGTTTTCCATATCCTTTAATGAATTGCAAATATATTAACAGAAAAGACTCCCCCTTACCCCAAGACTGTACAATTTCTGAAATAGGTCAGGAAAAGCAAAAAAGAAGACAGAAAATTACATTGTTTCAATGCAAAGAGAACACACACATCACACCCACACTTGCATTTTCCCTGGTTTTGAAAAGAAAATGCATCACCACATTTCTCAGTGAAGACCCATATCGTACTCTGGCTAATCAGAGACTTCCAAACTTTTTTCTTCAAAAAGAGCATTTTTAATAGACTAAATACTGGTTATCACTGAGTTTTTGTTTAAAGTACAACAGCAGCATGGTTCAAATGTTACTTGCAGTTCATGGAAAAAATAAAAAATTTAAAGTAATGAAATACTGAAAAAGTAGGGACCACCTTTCATTATTTTGAGTACCATCGTTCTCTTGAAAAAATATTTCCAACTTTCTAAAATCCCAGAGTTAAGAACCATTTCTAAAGGGGGAAAAATATCCAATGCCACAACATAACTTCTGAATAACAAAGTGTGTGTGTGTGTGTGTGTGTGTGTGTGATATGTATATATGTATATGTGTGAAAAGCTTAGAGAAATAAAAGGATATAAAGTACTTAATATTTCCAATTTCCTTCAAAGTAACTTCTGAAATTTGAAGCAAACATCATTTTGCTTTATCAAAATGTATGTCTTCCTTTGTTTGTTTGATCCCATTCCATGTGTGTGGGGGGAAGGAAGCAAAAAACAGTACTAGGTGGGCAATAAGGCTTCAAATACTTAAATGACTTTAAAAGCAGTTGTGAGGAAAAATGAAATCAGGCCAAGCTTGGGTTGAGTGTCCGTCCCTCAGCCAACCATGTCATGGTGTGCTTTCCGCAACTATCCTTTTATCCTTAGTCTCAAATTAGTACCAGAAAGACGCCCACTCATCTCCAGCACATAAATTCCTACTACAAAAAGATAACTAATTATGTACCAGCGAATTTTTTTTCTGAGCTTAGCTTTCTCTAGGCTTTATAACATAGAGCTCAGGTTGAAGCTTTCTATGAAACTCTTTATTTGATACTGTTATACAGTTGGCTTAAGATTTGCCAATTAAAAAAATAAAAGAATATAAAATTAAATATTACAGAACTAATGGATAATAAAATGAAATATTTGTTAGAACCCAAGTGCTAGCCTTTGGGAATTCTTAATGATATTCATTTACTCCCAACCTTTCCTTTTTCTTATAATTTTTTTAGGCAGCACATATACATAGATTTAGGTAGGAAATTTTGTTAAATACCTCTCTGGTACCCAATACCTAACCTAAGACTCTGACTTGAATTAATTTATAATGATACCTAATCCACATTTAAATGAGCAGACTAGTAGTAAATGATAGAAAATTGCTGGGTCTACAGGCTAAATTTTTTTCCACATCTTCTGTAATCCACCTCATTTTCACAGCTTGACTAAAACAAGTAACCAGTAGCTAAGTTTGTCCTTCATCAAATAATCCAAAATAATAACTGTAGGCCTGTCATTCATAAGAAACTATAATTTGTTATATTCTGACATTGGCACTTAATAAAATGTTAACAACTAAAGTTTCTCTAAAAATTTCAATACATTACAATAAATGAGATACACAATTTAAGACTTTAAATCTGTTACTGTGAAATTCCAATAATTCCCATTTTATTATGCATAATTAGATCTTTAAAATTGTGGCCATTCCCCAAAGACGCCATCCTATATTATGACAAACTCAAGAGAGAACTTTCCTCCTTCATGAGAATTTTTTTTTTTTTTTGCATCTAATATCCTAAACCCAATCACTCAGTAAACGTTTTGGTGACTGCGTTATTGAAAATAATTTAAAGCAGAGAGCTGAAATGAATGGAAATGACCTCAACCAAAGGTGAGCACGCATTCTTGCACCCTGCTTAAATACTTAGAAAAGTCAAAGGGACACTGTTTTGAACAAATATAGATTCAGGGTTATGGTACAATTCCGGTTGCATTAAGGCTTTCACTACCATGATCTCTTAAAGTCTCTCTAGTTTAGTGTTCTCATTTTGATTCTTATGGTGAACTTGAATGGTTATTAAAGGGCTTGTTTTGGCTTTTCAGTGGGCAACCACTCTATCATCTCTGAATGTGATTCCACAGAGCTCAGCGAAGAGGCAATATGGTAAGAACCAACTTTAAAGTTTGCACTATCAAGACAACAATGATCAACACTTTGAAGCAAGATGAATAAATTAAAATTCTTGGTTAGATATTAAAGCATTCTTGCCAAGAATAAGTGTACACTGTATGGAAGGATATTTGATTCCTACATGAGTCTCAATATGCCCACTACATTTGTTTATGGGAGACACTGCAAGTTTAAGGTAATTTATATTCCTTGGCAATCAAGTTATTCTGTTACAGGCAATGTCTTTTATTGTTCCATCTGGCACTTGCTAACACCATTCTTGAAGAACCTAGAAGTGAAGGTCAGTCACTCTGTTTATCAGGAACAGAACCAAATAAAAACAAATTTTTGGAAAAATAACCAAGAAATTCTGGTTCATCACTATTTTCCATATCTAATGGTTCCTCCAAGATAAAACATAACTCTTCCTTTCATGATAGCCTTCCAACAAAGGGAGATTAAAGAAAAAAAAGAAAAGAAAGTTCCCCACCCTACCCCCCCAAACTGTCATTCATACTGGTAACAGAGCCAGTCTTATTAGAAGCTAAATATTGCACTGCCTTTCATTCTGTGTACAGTCAGGGTCCAATGAAAGTGGCACACTCATGGTATAAGTGATGGATGATGACACTGCCGGCTCAAGAGTGAAGACTCAGTAGATGGAGGGATGAGAAACATATCAGCACTAGTCACACATCCAGTTGTAAAAGTCTGATTTCCAGAAGTTAAAATTCATCACTTTCAGCTGCATGAAGTTGTGTATCATCTGCATCTGTCATGCTGCTCTCTTGGGATTCATCTGTTCCCACTAAAAGAAATAAAAAGCCTATGGTTAGGTGTTCGACAAATAATTCTTATAGTTTCATGAAAAAGAGTAAGGAAAACTATTATACTCTGAAAAAGGAGGCCTTATATAAAGGTTCTTAAAAATCCTGCTATCCTTCAATACAATGCAATTCAAGTTTCTTAGTTTATAGCAATGTCTGAGATTAGTTTATTGCACTTAACTTTTAAGAGTTTTAACTACTAAAACTGCCTCTCCCTAATGAAATCCTTATTTCTACCCTAGAAATTTGAACTAGTTATCTGAGGCATTAAAAAACAACCAATATTCTCTTCCACATTGGGAATACCCCCCACTAGTTCACAGAAATACAGAAAATAACCTTTAGTGTAAAAAGGGTTATTGGGATGACAGATGCTTATAATTTTAATTAAAGCCCTACAGCAAGTTTTCTGGAACAAAACCATCTTATTTTGTCTCATCAGAAGTTATTAAATTCTCTTATTTATGTTTTGGTTCTCACTAGTTGTTTTAAGATATACACTCCATTAAGAGATAAAGTATTTATTGCTTTAAACTATAATTCTTTGTTCTCTCTTTTCTTGATCCCTCAGTTTGTATATATTAGCTATATATTTGGATTTTGGATTTATCAGAGCTACACAGAATTGGAAAAGCCACTACTACAGATCTGTCAACATCTTAAAATGCCCATACATTTATTATTTGTTCCCTTAGCACTTATATTTTCAGTGTATCACCTCATCTATCATCTCCACTCCACCCCTCACCCATTACATTCCTACAAAGAAAATAAGGCAGGCATTAGTTACATATTCAATCATAAACTGAGGCCCAGATAAAAAATCAGCAATAAATTTGTCAAAGGCACACAACAAAATTGAACCAGAACTGAGACTGCTTACTTGACTCTATACCTACTTTGTTATTATATCACCCAGTTCAATTTCCTTAAAATTCCATTTGGTATAAAGAATATACATACCATAGTTAGAAAAATAAAACTAAACATCTGGTCCATGCTACCTAACACCCATGTGGTGTTTCACTAGCTCTCTGGTTTGAGTAACCACAAACAAACCTAATTCATATGGATGATACTCACTGATCTGTTCTTCTTGAGTTATTGGCTCCTCATCATCAGGAAGGTAGCGCTTATCAATGGCCTCTTTAATCTGGTTATTGGCTCCTTTAGGATCTAAATCCATAGCCCAAGAGAAATTCATCAGGGCGAGGTGCGTCTGACCTAACTTCTTGTAAACCTAAAAATAAACAGCAGCACTACATTTTTCATTAAGTTGTGAGCTTCAACTATAAAATCCTAAGCACTTAAAAGTGAAAGCAGGCTCCTGATTTATGTGCTATTAAATCCATTCTGAGTAGTACATTCTCATTCTCTTGAAGAACTCATACCTAATATATTCAGACATTTTTAGAATTCCTTGTCTCTACTGAGTTTCTAATGAAATCACACTCTGAATGGAACAATGACATTGGAAAGAAATGGACTATAAACTGCTTTCATTTACCACTGGTTTTAAATGGAATTATTTCAGCTCTCAAAATCTATCCACCATTTCCAGTTACGTTAACTAATTGGGATCTGGGAGCCCAGTCTCTATAGCCATTAATTTTTTTCTTTTGGTGCATAATTTACAGATAATTGGAAGCAAAGGGCTTTCCATGAGATAGTCTCAAGTTATGAAATCATTACTGCCCTTTGGCTGCAAGTACTAATATACTTCCAAAGCCATATTAGGGTTTGGAGTATGGGGTTTGTGTTCTTGCCCCTTCATCCCCTTCATTAGGATATCATCTTAAATGTTAAAACTAAATCCATTCTTTATTCCCAGAGCATTTCATTTAAAGCTCTTGTTGCATTTGCTCCATAAATGTTGCACGGTAAATATCTGTTTTGAAAGCCACATTTAGGATCATGGCCCCAATCTTTACCTTTCCTATTAAGAAGTACACGAGGGATTCTTTGGGAACAATTTGTTTCAATTCTTCAAGTTCTTGTAAAGCAGACTGAAAAAATACAAAGAAAAACAGTAGCAAACTTTTACAAATTCTGACTAAGCAAGTGTTTTTATTTTATTTCCCAAGCTTACTAGATCTTTTTCTGTTGTTTTCTTAAAGCATTTTATTTATTAGTTTCAAGTAAACAATTGGTTAGACGAAGCTTACTGGACCTTAATATACTTCCCTATCCCCATTGATTCTTCTTGTGAAAATGCATAAAAATACTATAATAGAAACTAAGAAATGACAGTTCACCAGAGTATACTAAAAACACGCATTCAGATGGTGACAATCTTGCTTTTGTCACCATTTTATTTAAAATAATAATGTTTCATCAAAGTGTTTAGTCTTTTGAAAACTACCATTGCAGAACAAAAGAAGTCCAAAGTTCTGATAATAGATCCCCCTGCATTACACTAAGCTTTGAATACCAACCTGCCATTTTAACTAATGATGAAGAGCCTCAAATTTAACAGTCTGAATTGAATTAAAACTGTTTAGAAATCTTTTGACCATTACTACAAGGTTGGGGAGATTGAGAAAACAGGAGAATTAAATTTGTATTTAAAGGAATGATATAATGGTTAAAAAAGTGGTTCCCCATGAGAAACTGTCCATTTATCACCAGCAAATGGCCAAAAATAAAAATAATTTCAAGTTAAAGTTACTATGAGTGAGGGGAATCATATATTCTCATCACTGAGGGTGGAAATGTAAACTGATGCAAACTATGAGGACTTAGCATTATGGAACACCAGATCTGTAGGTGCTCAATTGTATCCTAAAAAACAAAGAAATCTCAAAAGCACGATGCAAAAGAATATGTACAGTACTATTTTGTGACAAAACAAATATACCACACACATACAAATACAGTTATGTGGGTATCTGCACAAATATTTTCTAAATACATTTGTGGGCATATACATAATTTTTATTTTTTTCTGGTAGAAATCAATACATATATGCTCCTAAACAAGATAAAAATAGTTGACCTTTGGGGAGAGGATGATTGAGGGGTTGGAGGTAGCCCTTCTATTTTGGTAGCTTTCTCTATTTTTTGAGTTTTCTAACATGATTATACTTTATTTCCCATAATATTCACAGAGGTTATCTACTTTTTGTTTTCTTCTCTATACCTTTTTGAAATAAAACAAAATTTGATGTAAGTTAGGATAAAAAAAAAAAGATAAATGCTAAATATCTATTAACAAGGCTATTTAGTGAAAAAAGCAAGTTGCATAAACGCATGTGTAGTTATATTAATTGCTGTCATAACAAATTACCATAAATTTGATGGCTTAAAATAAAACACATCTTTTATCACAGTTCTATGGGTTATAAGTCTGAGAGGAGTTTCACCGAGCTAAAATCAAGATGTTGGCATGGCTGCCTTCCTTTCTGGAGGGAATCTGTTTCCCTGCCTTTCTTTGCATCCACAGGCTGCCCACATTCCTTGACCTGTTGCTTCCTTCCTCCATTTTCAAAGGCAGCAAAGACAGGTTGAGTCCTCCTCATGATGGTTCTGACTACGACTAGGAAAGATCCTCTACTTTTGGGGATTTATGTGATTAGGTTGGATGCGTCTAAATAATCCAAGATATTCCTCCCAACACAAGGTCCATATTCTTAATCACATCTGTAGTCGTTTTTGCTATGTAAAGTAACATATACACAGGTATCCAGGATTAGGGGATGGACATCCTTGAGGGGCCATTATTCTACCTACCACAACAGTATAAGCATACATTGTTATAAGCAATTAAAAGATATAAATAATAATAAAAAGACCTGGAGATTATGTTCTGAGCTGTTAATACTGCTCCTCCCTGGAGGATAAGCTTATGAGGCATATTCAACATTGTATTTTTTATATTTATATATTATTTGAAATATTTTTGTACCAAGCCCATTACTTTCATTAAAAAACCCACAAAGATATAAACAAAAAAGCAGTGATCAAAGATAGGTGGCTAGTTATCAGAGGATTATGGAGTATAGATGATATAAGAGAATTTCTTTGCTGACTGATGTTAAGATTTTGGTTTTATTTTTCTAAAAAGGGTATTAAGAATAAGGAACCAATCCTATTTCACAGCTTGAATTTACACATTTTCCCCTCCCTTTAACCTAAAGTCAAATGTAACTTCTTGGCTTTTGTAAATATTTTATTGGCATTATCTAAAATAAAAGATTTATTTAAAATCTTTTTGTGGGAAGTAGTGTGAAAATAGTTGGGTGATAGATTCACAAGGATTCATTATCACAGTAATATTTGAAATTTTCTGTAAAAAAGGAAAAAAAGAGGAATAAAAAAGAAGAGTGAAGGCAACACACACACTTTCACAGGCAGTGTATTTGTTTAAAACGCTGTCTTTTACCAAAGCCTATGTAGGACGATTGGGTACGTCCTTATTACTTCACTTTCTCCCTAATCGCTGGAAATCCAGGAGACAAACTCAAAGGACTGTGAGACTGAATTGTCTGAGAATCACACCTACACATCAGGAAATGAAAGGTTTATTATACATCAAAAAATCCAATAAGCAGATGTTCTTTTTTCCTTCCATAGCGTTAAATGTTATAAAATATACATGAAATGGAGTATCAACATGAAAGATGTGTGGTCATGGATATTAGTTACTCAAGGCCATTCAGTTAAACCTGTCAAACATTGCGGATGAGGGCTGACAAAGCCTATATCACAAGGAAGAAACTTGAGATTGATTTTACTACCGCAAAGCAGCAGTTCTCACACTTTTTGGTCTCTGGACCTCTTTATACTCTTAAAGCTTACTGACTAACTCAAAGGGATTTCATTAATGTGGCTTATAGCTATCGATACTTACCATATCAGAAATTTAAAAATTTCATTTATCATTATTAATTTAAAGGTAACAATAATAAACCCATTACATATTGAAAGATAATATTTTTAATAAAAAATAACGATTATTCATAACAATAAGTGAGTGAGAAGAGCGGCACTGCTTAACAATTTTGCAAATTTTAATTGAAGACAGCTGGACTCTCTTCTATGCTTCTGTTATATCACGTCATGTAGCTTTTGGATTATTCTACTGTACATTTATAAGAGAATGAGAGTAAAAAAAGTAATTAACGTTAAAATATTATTGTGAAAATAGTTTGACCTTGTGGACTTCTTGAACGAATTTTTGGGGACCACCAGAATTTCCCAGACCATCTTTAAGAACGATGAACCCCAATCATCCACTGCTACACCACACGTGGTACAGGATGGATGTGTTTTCTTTCTGTGAGTACATGTTATAACTGTTATCAAGGTTTTATACATCTATCACGCACTCTCAATCATTGAGAATTAGTGTCTAGCATTGTACTAGAGTTCTAATGTTTGCCCTAAAAGACTTATGGCTTACATAATAGCAATCCAACACATTAAACAGGGTGATGTTCAGTAATGTTTTTTTTGCCGCACGATTTGATTTTCATTTTGGAGTCAAGGCATTTCAGAAGCAATCAGTAACTTGTCTTTATGGCTATTTTTATTTTAATATAGGAATATTAGATATATGTATATCCAATCCATGCATAAAAGTAGGCCTTATAATTTAGCCAAACTCAACACTGGTATTCAAAAATGGCTATAACCCTACAGCTTGGGCAATGGTCAGATGAGAATTTTGGTTTTTTGAAGCAAGTATAGGGATGATTTATATAGTATAGCTGGCAAGTGTGTTGGCATTAAAATGGCTTTAAGAATAATAAATTGAATAACTTCCTTCAATTGAAGAACCTGACCACATATTTAAAGAAGTACAATGAAGCAAAAAACATAAAAACAAGTGAATTATAATTGCAGTACCTTAAAAAGTAAGTTGAAAGTTAAAAAGTATTTATTAGGTTTAAAAGAAGCTGTATTAAAAGGACAAAAACAATAGGACTAGCCATCTACTTCTTCAGAAAGAAAAATAAAGATTAGAAGAATTACTGAATAAATAACGAAAAGTAATTACATATTTGATTCATTTATATATCTTTAGTGGTCTCGAAAAAGTTAAAAACTTATCACTGGTTTTGTACTTTTCAATTTTCAGCCAATTTCAGTGTGTCCTAGAAAAATAGATTTCTATAGAAAGAGTCTGCTAAATACTAAAATGAATTACTTGGCCCAAGATTTCTGTGCTCTTAAATTCTGGATTTTTTGTTGTTGTTGCTGTTGTTAAGTTTTTACTCCTTTTAGTGAGAAGAGCCAGAATGTATTAAAAAAAGTAACCTGAATTTCAAAGCAAAAACTTTGTATTCATGGTTTATGATTGAGTAACAAAAACCCCATGTCACTTTATGCCTCTTCTATTTCTCAATTCTCCTTATCTTCTTTCTTCAATATCTTTTGTCATGCTATAGCCCCATAATTTGCAAAATAATAAGAGAGAAACATACCAGACTAGATTGTCTCCTTGTTTAAAGCCACATAACTCACTGTACTTTTCCTTTATGTACTCAACATGTATTATTTTTGTGATGATTTGTTTGTTTTCCTTATAGAAGGGGACTAGATGGTAAGTCAATGGCAGAGAATGAGGTTGCTTTGCTTGCAAAAGCAACAAATGTTCTTAGTACCTGACATATAATAGATACTCAATAAATATTCGCTGAATAATGCACACACATTCATGTCACTTGTTCATGTATTTTAGCCCTAAGATGATAGTTTAGGTCTTACCTTTAAGATAACTCCCTGATGAAAAAACTGCCTGTGTACCAAATCTTTATAAGAGGTAATCATATTTTCCTAAACATCAACACACCCATCCTTCCTATGAGTATTTCATGAATGAAATCACAAAGACAATAAAATTGATAGCTTTTGAAAATGAGGAAAATGAACTGAGATAAAAATTAAAGTATAAATAACTTTTGGTTTATTAAAAAAGGGGCAAAATTAAAGCGATACAGTGCTTCAGACCATTAAGATATATATCTTACCTTATATTTTTCATTTGCAAATAAAACTGAGGCTCTGTGAAATTTGCATAGAGGGTTCTTGGGATCAATAACGATGGCTTTGTTTAGGGTATCCAAAGCCTTCTCAGATTTTTTCAGTGCATGCTGAACCTGTAATAAATGAAGACTCTATTAATATTTTCTTTTGATATTTATTTTCTTTTGATATTTATGAAAAAAGATGAGAACCAAATAATGTGACTCAAAATGAATATAAACATAAAACTACTAGAGATAAGGTTCTATGGTCTCATTGATTGTCCACTGGGTTAAGTGGATTTAATAATTCATCATTAAACTATTAAGAGATTATTTCTAAAATCTTTCCACTCTAGTTCAACTGCTTCACTTTAAAAATGAGAATACTAAGTTCAGAGATGTTATATAACTTGCTCTGGGATCAGAACCTAGTTCCCCTCATGCCCAATTTGCCCTTAAGTATCCAAAATGATAATCACGATTCTATCTTTAGAGAAGACATTTGGTTACCTTTACATCTAAAAGACAAGAAAAATCTTGGTTTTCCCTTCATGAAAAAATCTGTACTCTTTAGTTAGATAATACATTTCAATAGGTCTATTAAGGTTCTCTAAGTATTACGCTTCTCCAAACTATGTTCTAAAAACCCCTAAAAGATTTGGCTCTAAACCTTACTAACCTTATTTCATTCAGAACAACTTTTACCTATTTTAGAAATTTATTACAAAAATAATTCTTCTGTTTTACATATTTAAAAACCATTGATGTGTAATACTGGGAAGTAAATCAATTATTTAAAATAAAATAAAGTGGAGCTAATGGAGTGACTGTGGAACTTTAACAATATCACTCTAGCAGAAATGTGAGAGCAGGTACTGCCAATATCTGGTTGCTATATCCATCTATGCAATGATCTTTGCAGAAGGGTATTATTACATGTGGCCAAATATTCTGCCCATAGTATTGAAATCCGAAATAACAGTTCCCCAACAGAGAAAAGCATACTCTCATATCTGAAAACTTCCAATAAGCCACTTAAAATGTTAAAATAATATTTTCCATAATAACTTTAGAAAAAAGCCTACTTTAAAAAATGTCCAACTTTACTCAACGGTATCATGAGATACTTAAGTTTGATTTTCTAATCTTCAGTGATGAAAAAAAATTTTAAGTCAAGATATTTTCTCTAAGTATTTTGTATAATATCTAACTATAAATGAAGTTGCCATTTAAAATTTTAAGAAAAGTATAAAGAATTATTCCCCTAAAATGAATAGTGAAATTCCAAATAACATAATTTTCTGATATGGTATGCCCATTCCCACAAAACCAAACTTGCTAAGAGAAAGACAGAGGGGCAGGGGAGGGAAAAATTGAGGAGAGAGGTGTGAGAGGGCAAGAACAAAAAAAGAAATTAATAAATGAATTTAAAAAAGCAAACATAACTTTCTTCCTATCAAAGTATAACTTATTATCAGATATCTATCTGATATATTTTAAAATATAGACATAAAATTGGTGTCTTCACTGACTTTTAAGAATTTTAATTAGTTTTGGCCTGTATAACTCGGAGGCTAAAACACATGAAACCATTTACCTTAAAATATAGGAGCTAAATATTAACATGTAAAAGTGCTTTAAAAAATATAAAGTATCTCATGTGAGTCTTATAACAACCCTATGAGGTAGACAAGGTGGTATTACTTGTCATTCATAAAACAGAAGCTCAGAGAAACTCAGTTACTTGCACAAGATATGACAGTTCTCCAGTGATTTCTCTTTACGACAAGAAAAAAGGTGATATTTTTGGCTGCAAAAGAATTCAGGATATTGTTTCAAGAATAACAACAATATCAAAAAAGCTCTAATTCTTGTTATAGCAATTAAGTCGACAACACATTTCAAAAAGGAGATTACTTGAATCATGTTTAGAAAGCTACTTACTACTCCAATGTGGCAAAGTAAAACTGAACTTTGAGGGTTGATATCAAGTGCTTTCTGGAAATGCATTTCTGCAAGGCTGAATTTTTCTTGCTTATAATAAATCATTCCTAAACCATACCTGAAAGTATAAAAGTATAACTTTAGATATATAACTGCAGTGGCTTATTTATTTCAACTAATAAAATAATATGTATGGAATCTGGCATTTTAATAAACCAGTATAAAAACAAAAAAACCATCAAAGCATTTTAGACAAGGCACTTTTACAATTCTGAGCAATAAATTCAATCAAACAATCAATTAGATAAAACTATAACAATGTGGGAAAAATGAAAAAACACCTTTAAACCCACCACCTCGATCTAGATTTAATATCTAATGTTTACTTAGTCGTCATTATGTGTGTGCCAAAAACTCTGCCTGAATTCTTTCTGTATGTAAATTATCTCATTTAATCCTAGGAGGAACCAAGGTGATACTGTCATCATACAGAACCAAGGTACTGTTATCATTAAGGAAACTGAGGCTTAGAGAAGTTAAACTACCCTGCCCAAAGATTACACGGCTAATAAGGATTCTAACCAGATCCTTCCTTTATGATTATAAAGTCCTGAACTCCTAACAATGCTATTTCCATATTCTTTGTCTAAATACATACATATATTTTATATTATAATTATAATATGCATAGTGTCTTGTTTTTCTTCCTTTTTCCTACAAACTTAACAATTTATAGACTTCAAAATTATGAATTTATATTGTAATATAGACACACATTTAAAAAAATAAGTCTCATTAAGAACTGAATTCCTAAAATATTACAGAGAACTTTTACATTTATGTGAAGAGAAGGTAGTATTGGCAAGGCTTGACTGTTTAATCTATCAGCAGAAGCTAGCACTTATCAGGCCATGCTATTTAGAAATGAGATAAAATTCATATAAAATATACATTAAAGTATTTTAGTAGTTAGTGCTTTAGATTTAGTGAGAAATAGAATGATAAAATTCAACTGCCATAATGATTAAACCAAAAGATTAAAAAAACATGTCTAACACAACAACTACCATAGAGAGTTATGATACCGGAATATCACTTCTTGGTTATTTTAACTATTAAGTCAGTCAAGAAAATGCCAGAAAATGTCAGTAAATATCGGGTAGAGATAAGAACAAACTTTTTCACGTCTTCCTCATTTGATAACAATATGAGCCAGGCAGTAACTTCCTTTTTGTCTACTTGCGTACAAGTACAAAAAAGTAAAATAGAAACATTACTTAATAAACTGCAAAACCTGAGTTCTTAATAAACTTAAATAACTAGAACTAGTACTTAATACTGCCAAGGAGCAACAACTAGTGACTAGTTCTCACTTTTTATTTTCTATTACCCCATAAACGAAGTATACTATTCCTCTCCCCTTTCTCAACTACCTTCTATCCTAATCACCATTTTAGTGTTCTAAGAAAAAGTAACAAATCAAAGTAACAAAACCAATTATTTGCAAAAGTATGATAGAAGAAAAGGTTGACACTGAGTATAAGGATCTGGTATTCTATAATCATCAGTTCATTTAAGTTTGTTAAATGTATAAATTTCACATAAAAACACTTTGGTAAGAAGTTATCAACTAGTATGTACCACTCTTAAGTAATAATAATCAAATTCATGATAATGCGATATCTAACAAAAAGATTACTGAGTATCAGCCCCAACAATAAGACACTGTCTTTACACTTCATGAGCACTTACCATGCATTATAGTGTCTAGGATTGACTCTGATAGCATTTCGAAAACAAGCTAAAGCTTTGTCTAATTCTTCAGTTAATACAAACTCGTGCCCTAATAGAGTATAGGCATAAGCATAATTTGGATCAACCTGGATAGCTCTCTGGAAGAATTTAATTGCAATATCATGTTCCCGTTGCAAACTGAAACAGTTCCCTGCAGCACACCAGGCCTTAAAAAAATGGAAACAAAAACCAAACACACAATTATTATTTTTTTCTAATAAAACCAAATGTATGGCTAAAATCAAGATTCAGATCTCAGAATGGAAAGACAAAAACTTAAGACTTTTAATAGATATAGTCAATCATTATTCACAGGTTCCATATTTGTGAAATTGTTTACGTGCTAAAATTCATTTGTAAAACCCAGTCGCTACTTGCAGTGCTTTAGTGGTCATTGGCAGACGCAAAATATGAGTTGCCTCATAGGCGTATTCTCAGCTGAGTTGTCAAAAAGGCAACTCTCTGCCTCCTTGTTTCAGCAGGTCAGGTGACCAGAAAGTAAACTGTAGGGGGACAGTGCAGTGGCATGCAAGAAGCTCAGTCAGATTCTGGGGCCACATGGATAGTTTGAATTCCAACTCTGGTAACTGTTTGCAGGGTGGCCTCAGGCAAGCCACCTTACCACTCTGAACCTCATTTTTCTCTTCTGTAAAGTGTTTTTTAGGGTTTAAGATTATAACCTGTGAGGTAAGGGTGCGTGTGTGTTTCTCCTAAGAGCAATGGTTCAGTATTTGCTAATTCTGTGTTCATGGAGACAGCAGAACATAACTACAAAGAATAAAAATTGACTATTTTAAATTCTAAGTTTAAATATGTTACAAAAGTACCATTAAATATTCTTGAGGTGCACTGAAATACATTTCTTACAGGACTGCAGCATGTAAATGAATTGTGCCTATGTCCTAAAATAACAATTAAAATTACTATTTCAATTTAAAATTAGCACTTTTCAATCTATGTAATTTTTGCTTAATGAACTTGGTGATAACAGCAATTTTAACACAATCATATCTTGATTAATCTTGAATGAAACATCTGCTCTGTAAATTTTCTGTTTGTGAATCTGAACCATCTATTTTACGGCTCTTTCTTCTCTGAGTTCTGCCTTTGGAGAAGGTTGTGGGTGATACTAAATGGTGTTTGAATTATTTGGTTCATCTCCATTTGGTAATGATGATCAAAAAATAGCTATATAAGCAAACTGTTTCAGTGACACACCTCTGGTGAATTTTTATCCATATCTGTTAAGTCTTTTGAAAGAACTGAAAGAGCAACGTCCTTTTGAAGATGCCAAAGTGTTGTAGAGTAGATCTCCATGCCTTCAACTCTGTAATTCTCAATTCTTCTAACCTCTGAGAATATTCTTTCAGCCTGAAACACAAAAACTAGTAAGAGGAAAACAAGTTGATACAATTTACATACATACAGGGACAGTACTGGGCACACTTCTCATAGGACCTAAATGCTGACTTGTTTATGGTGTTTATGTGAATGAGTAGTAACAAAACTGAGCCAAATCGAGCAACCTTCCATAGTAGATCAAATACTGATGCTATCAAATCTACACTTAATCTAGTTTTTATACACAAGTCATAGTAGAAACATGAATTCTGAAAAGAAAATTTAAATTTCCACCAAAAAGAAAAAATCTTTTCAAATTTACAATTTAAAAAGGTCAATCATTTCATTCTCAAAAATCACATTTCCAAATTTTAACAATGGTTTTATAGAAAGGTGAGAGAAGAATGCCTTCTGTAACACAAAACCTATTTTTGTACTGACTTTCATTAAGAGGTTGAGCTGAAAACTTCAGGGGAAGAACAGGTTCAGTTGACCACCAATCCTGTGGCTCGCTAAGCACCGAATAAACCCACCTGGCCAGGCAGTGGCCCCTACCTAGTAATTCCTTTTTCCTTCACAGCACTCTCTTGACTTAGGGTCCCTCCTCTTCTATCAGATGAAATTATTTCCTTACCACACTGACAGCCCTCAGAACTGTGCTTCTCTGGCCCTGAAGTTCCCTAGTTTATCAATTCAATAAGTTCAAAATTCTGAACAAGTTCAGAATTAAGGAATGCTCCAGTCTGTTCTTAATGAAATGAAGATGACAGAAAAAAAGAAAATACTATTTATAAAACTAAAAACTTAATTCGAAGAAATGACCATATACTATCTAGGATAGCTTGATAATTTTTAACTTCCCTGAAATCTCTTAAAAGTTATAGAGATAAATTTTCCAAACAGGCATTTTTCAAATAGGCAAATACAGGTTTTGGAAGCTTTTTGGTTTCAATTTTTCAGAATCTATTGCTTTCTCTGAAATGACTGTGGCATAGGCAAGAAGGAAAAAAAAACCTTTGTAAAATTAAGTTGAAATAAAGGCTTTTAGTTAAATATCTGCTCTATAATTAGAGGAAACAACAAAACTCATATACTTTAAAGTGCCTGTGAAACAATGGGTTAGAAATAATCTTAAAGAGGGCTTGTCAAACAGAGCTTTTATTTAATTCTTTTTTTTTTTTTCTGGCTTTATTGAAATATAATAGAAAATTAGTCGCTTGTATTTACACTGTACAATTCAATGAACTTTCCCCCCCACAATTATAGTTGGCATACAATAATATATTCATTTCAGTTGTATAGCATAGTAATTAGAGATCTATGTAACCCAGGAAGTGATCACCCCACATATTACAATATTATTGACTATTTTCCTATGTTACACTTTATATCTCCATGCCTGTTTTGTAACTATCCGTTTGTACTTCTTAATCCCTTTGCCTTTTTCTGCTGTCCCCCTAAACCCCCTCCCATCTAGTAGCCCTCAAAATATTCTCTGTATCAATGAGTTTATTTCCATTCTTGTTATTTTGTTCTTTACATTCCACATGTACATGAAATCATGTGATATTTGTCTCTATCTCACTTATTTCATTTAGTGCAATACCCTCTAAGCCCATCAAGGCACTATCTTTTTCCTTCTCCTTCTTTTTAGTCTGCGTGTGTCTTTTAATCTGAAATGAGTCTCTTGTAGGCAGCATATGCAGGGGCCTTGTTTTCTTATGCATTCAGCCACTCTATTTTTTGGTTGGAGCACTTAATTCTTTTCCATGTGAGGTACTTGTTGATAGGAATGTAGTTACTATTCTTTATTCCTGTTTTTGAGACATGTTTTTTTCTTCTTAAAGAAGTCCCTACAACATTTCCTGTAATCTGACTTGGTGTGGATAAATCCCTTTAGCTTATTTTTGTCTTGGAAGCTCTTTATCTGTTCTTCAACTCTAAATGATAGCTTTGCTGAATACAGTATTCTTGGTTGTAGATCCTGGGTTTTCATCACATTGAATATTTTGTGCCAAGCCCTTCTGTCCTGCATGGTTTCTTTTGAGAAATTAGCTGCTAGTCTTATGGGTGCTTCGTTGTAGGTAACTAACTACTTTTCTCTTGCTGCTTTTAAGACTCTCTCTTTGTATTTAACTTTCAGCATTTTAATTATGATGTGTCTTGTTGTGGGCCTCTTTGGGTTCATCTTTTTTGGGACTCTTTGAGTTTCCTGGGTTTGTGTCGTATTCCTATTTCCTTCACCAGGTTAGGGAAGTTTTCCAACATTATTTCTTCAAATAGCTCTTCAACTTCTTGTTTTCCTTCAGGTACTCCTATAACATAGGTATTTTACATTTAGTTGTGTCCTATAGGCTCTTTAAATTATTATTTTGGTCTTCAATTCTTTTTTCTTGCCATTTTCATTGAGTGTCCTTGGCTTCCCCATCTTCTATATTGGTGGTTCGATCTACTTCTTTATCTACTGTTTATTCCAATATACTCTTCATCTCAGATAATGTGTTCTTCATTTCTGACTGCTTCCCTTTTATCATTTCCATTTCCATTTTTATCTTTGTTAAAGTTCTCACTGAATTCACCTACCCTTCCTAAGTTCATAGAGCATCTTTATAACCAGTGTTCTGAACTCTGTATCTGTTAGATTGCTTAACTCCACTCTTTCTGGATCTCTGTTCTGTTCTCTTATATGGTTTCTGGTTCTTTGTCTTCCCATTTTGGCTGCCTTTCTGTGTTTGTTTCTATGTACTAAGCAAAACTCCTAAGTCTCCCAGTCTTGTTAGTGTGGCTTGGTGTAGTAGGTGTCCAGTGGCACAGTCCTGAGAGGGGTTCAGCTGCAGGTTAAGTTTAGCCCCAGTGTGGGTCCCTGAGGGGCCCATCTGTTATGATTCAGTAAGCAATCCACAGATGCTGTGCTTATAGTTGCCTTAAGAAACCACACCAGAAACCGAGGCCAGCTGCCACCAATGTGAGTTTTGGTGCTGCTCATTAAGGAGCACCGGACTCTCCAGATTTTCCAAGGACAGAAATGGATGTGGCTTGGGTGGCTTGAGTGGGAAGGGCAGCGTGAGTTGGTGGAAGCAGAGTTTAAATTGGGCGGAGTGACCTCTTGTTATCCAGTTCGATGACTTCTCAGCTATAGCCATGCTTTGTCCACAAACTGTGGGCAGGGGAAGGTTCAAAAGAGGAACAATGAATAGCACTAGCACTTCTCAGGAGACAGCTTTGCCTCCAGCCCTCACTCCAACAACTCAGTGTTCCCCTGTAGGTCCCTGGTGCCCTCCATGTAATCCACACGGCGCTGGTGCTCAAAGTAGGCAGGTCTGTCACTGCCAAAGTCCGCTTGCGGACACAGCCTCTTTAAGAGGCATCTGCAGCTACCACAGCCTCTGTCCCACTCAGCCGCTCAGGACCAGGCAGCCTCATGTCTTTATCCACTCCTACCTTCTACATCGCAGGTTGATTAATTATTTCTCTTCCTAGTTGTAGTGCTTCTGTTCATCTAGATCCTAGGCAACTTTACTTGACGTTTGTTCTGTGTTTGTCACAACTTTATTTTGATTGCAAGAGGGATGAACAAAGTCTCTATCATCTATGCTTTTTTTTTCTCACTGACCTTGCCAAACACAACTTTTACCTGAGTATCAGTAAAGGACCATGATCCAAACCTGGATATTCTAGCAATGAACAAGGCTTTCTGTCCACAACTCTTTTTATTTACCATACAAAATTACACGAACAAGTAACTTCTGCATTTATTCTCCACCTGGAAGAACATTTTACCCCTAGATCTTTGCATGGTTCATAAGGGAAGGAGTGGTCTTCTTTTTTCTGAGCATATTTTAAAAAAAATAGCGCCATATTTCACTGTCCCCTAATTTTCTTACCATGATTCACTTTTTCTTCCTATGACTTACTGCTACCTGTCTTTATACATTTATTGGCTTACAATCTGACTTTTACCAGATTGCAACCTCTATGAAGACAAGAAACAATCTCTCTACCTGTATTGAAGTCTAGAAAAGACTTTCACTAGGACATGCATGCACTCTCATATATACTGAATAAATGACAAAGTAAATAGGTCAAAAAAGTAAACTTATTTGTTTATATTAGAGAAATTTTATTAATATGCAGGGTGTTTTTTTCTTTCTTTTTTAAGTTTAGAGGGTGAGAGGAGAAAATGCTCTGGAAGGAGAACTGGGGAGGAAATTTAAGTTGAAAATCAGAATTTTCTTTGGCTTTTTAGGTTAATTATCTTCTCGTTTTCTGGTATAAATAATAAGTTAAGCAATGAATGTCATTAAAATTAAAAAGATAAAAGCCTTGTGATAAGGACACTGTGTTCTTAACTACATATAATTTTCATCATAGCATCCCTCAAATTTATAAAATGTATTAAATGGCAAAAATTCACCCTGTAAGAACTCTGAACACAGTAGAAAGATTTCTGTCAATATCTATTATATGATAAATAGATATCTTCAGATCCAACTAAGTAGAATACAAATGTTCCACATAAGAATGTATGGATGACTTGGATTCTCTATAAATATATCTCAAGTAACCCCTAAAGAATTTAAATTGCTTGCCTCTTAACAGAAGAACTATTTATAAATTATAAATACCAAAAAAATAAATACAAAGACATTACATAATAATTTTGACCTTTTAGACCCATCCTTCTCAAGAACAGACATTTTAATTAAATTTAAATTTATCTGTAGAAAGGCATATATAACTGTTTTCTATACTTACCTGCATGTACTCTGAAAGTTCAAAATAGGCCCTTCCAATTTGGCACAGTACCCAACCAGTATTGTAGTGATGAGAAGGTAGGTGGCTCAAGATATTTATAGCTTCTTTGCAGTTGTATGAACACAAAGCTAAATAACCTTTCCCCATTTCACGAAGAAGGCTCATCAAACCTTCTAGGAGAAAAAAATGTAGTAAACAAAGGAGAAAAACACAATAAAACAGTTTGGTATTCTAAGAAGGTTAATTATAAAATAATTCATTAAAAATTCCAACATCTAGAAAAACTGAAAGGCACTTTAATAAACATAAAGAAATTTATTTAAAATAAGCAAATAAAATAAAATATAAAGAAGATATTAAACATTTAAAACAGACCTGCTGCTGCTTTCTGTAGATTAAATGCCTGGATCTGAGGTGTGATTGTGGAGATTTTTCCTTCTGTAATGATGGAAGAGTCCAATTTTGTAATTTCCAGGCTATCATTTATGTTAGGTTGAGTTATTCCTCCTTTATTAGTTTTACTTTTTGTTTTTCTGTTTGGGATTTTAGGTGGAAACTTCATTTTTAATTTTTTGCTATTCTCCTATAAAAAGCAGGAAAGCCCCGCAAGGGTTATACTCATGAATTTTAGACATTCCCCCAACCCTTTCTCAGATATCAGATATAAATAAATGCAGTCTTTACCGATGTATATTTTTCTCAGAAGAAATTTTATAAAGTCTTTAAAGTTATTCATTTCAAAAGAAATAATTCTGAAAATAAATCATGTTAATAGAACATTTAAGGTAAATTAGCATTAAATATTGCTCTTTCATGAAATTATATCACTTTCATTTATTATTTAAAAATAAGAATATAAGTGATACAATACTACCTAATTGTCTCAGAGCATCATATTTGAGGGCATAAAACTGTTAATCTGTATATGTCAGAGTTAAAAACTGTCTATAATATTTGTCAATGGACCAAAAAAATTTACGAGAGGCATAATGAGGCGCTCCAATTGTGCAAAGAAATGTGCAAAGGACACAAAAAATTTCTACTTACTCTTCTCCCAATTTTCACCAATGATAATATCTGATATAACCATAGCGTATCATCAAATCCAGGAAACTGGAATTGGTACAATACTATCAACCAAAATAAAGATCTTATTTAGATTTCATCAGTTTTTAAATGCACATTTATTTTTGGTGTGCACAGCTCTATGAATTTTATCAAGGTTGGATAACAGGGTAATCAACTGCCATAATAAAGATACAGGACTGTTCTACAAGAACACAAAGAAATTCCCTTGTGCCATGCTTTCGTAGTCACACCTCCTTTGACCCTAAAACTCCTAATGATCACTGATCTGCATTCCACCACAATTGTCATTTCAACAATATTAAAGTACTGAGAAAATTTACAAATGTTATAGATGACCCTCCAAATTGAAAAAGTTTTAAACAGTCACCTAATCTACTTGTTAGAGATTGCATCATCAATGACCAGAAATTTTAGAGGGGGATGCATTAGGTAAATGTGACATGCAGAAATCTTTAAATTACCTTGGTTGTAGAACTGTCACTAGTAAAAAGTCGTGAACTTCTTCGAGGCAGTGCATTTGGGGGAGATGTGATAGTGGGGCTCAATACCTGAGGTGTTGTACTAAAAAGATTATAAAAGTAGACTTTTTTAGCATTTTATTACTTTCAAGTATACAGTACATTGGTTAGACATTTATATAGTTTTATGAAACAATCCCTGATTACTCTATGGCCCATCTGGCTCTCTACTTAGCCATTACATTACTGCTGACTACATTCCCTATACCATGCTCCCCATCTCCATGACCATCTATCAACTACAAATTTGTACTTCTTTAGCCCTTCATCCCTTTCTCCCAGTCCTCCAAATCCCTGCCCCTTTGGCTGTCACCAGATTGTCCTGTATATTCGTGAGTCTGTTTTCGATTAGTTCTTTTTTTGTTCCTTAGATTCCTCAAATAAGTGAAAAAGTAGACTTTTTAAAAAACTCCATTTATTAACTATCACTTCAATTCAGGTAGTTTGAAAATATGCATTCAACACATTGGCACTCTAAAGTTGATGAGTTTGGTTAGTTCTTTTCTTGTCTGTCTATGAAAACGCAGATTTTAAAACTATTCGTGTTACCATAAAATAATGAAGATTATTATAGATCTTTCCTCTACTTGAAATTGCTAATTTCAACTTAAAACAATCCACATAAAAATTCTAGGTCAATAAATGATAAACACATCTAAAACCAATTTTCTCTAGCCCTCATTTGCAACTATGGCAAATTAGAGAAAAAGAAAACGCAAAGTTGGACACATACAGGAGTTGGGATGTTAAAGAAGACAAGCTCTTTCTATTTTATAATTTTCAATCGGTTCTGTTAGTTCCAAAGGGCGATTTGACAAAAAGGAAAAATAATGCTCTAAGTCTGAAGGTCACCAGAAAAATGAAGCAGGATACCGAGTTCAAACATTGGTTTTATCATATAAAATGCGTGTGTATATTTTTATAGATTGCCTCTGTTTAACTAGGACTTTGACAATGAAAGGTGTGTGCACCAGAATCAGATTGTTCAGATTTGTAATCAGGCTCTCCCACTTACTAATGTGATTGTGTGCTGGTTATATTAAACACTTTTTAAACAAAAGTTTTGTAAGTAGCATCATTTTATGGCTTAGTAATAAAATATGGAATGTTCTAGTAGTTATAAAAAATGCCCAGAAATATTATAGGAATGATTTTTAGAAGATAGCATATGTGTAGAAAATGATGACACAAACTTTCCTGGGTGAGATTTAGCTGAGAGTACTATGTTATTCTAACCATCTCTAAAAAACCCAAAAATGAACAACAAGAAAAACCCACAATTTTTTAAATAGCAGACTTCTGCCAATTATGAGAAGTAATATAGACCAGATTGATTTTCCCATCTTAAACTGTAATACTGAGCAAAATATATGCAACAATGTTTTTCAGACATTGGATAGCGGACAGCATATGCCTGAAGAGCTCTGAGAATGCAGCGCAGGGAAGAACACAAACAGAGCTTAGTGGTCTCTGCGTGCTGAGAATTCAGGGAAGCCAAGGCAACTAGAATTTGAAGGTCAGGGTACCCAAAAGGAAAGAGCTACAAAGAGAGGAGCTCCAAAGATCCATAGGAGGCTTCCCTAGAGTCTCAGTTGAAACTGACCAGTGTAGGTATTTGAGTGTTGTATAATGAAGGATTTACCCTGTCTCTGTCCCAGGTTCTCAGGAGGAAGCTTCTAAATCCTCAAGTTTCCCAATATAGGAATGTCTTTATTATTAACAGTGGGTCCTGGGACCTCACCTGAGTTTATGCTAATGAAGTGACTCACAGTGGACCCCCAGACAGTTTCAGTATGACAAAATAAAGAGTAACTATTTAATAAAACAACGTTATATTGTAATAAAACAACGTTGAATTGTATCTCCAAAAAGATACGTTGAATGTCTCACCCTCAGGACCTGTGAATGTGATCTTATTTGGAAAAAGGGTATCTGCAGCTATAATCAAGTTAAGATGAGGTCACTGGAGTGGTCCCTAATTCAATAGAACGATGTTCTTAAGAGAAGAGGTAAATCTGAACACAGAAACACACAGGGAAGATGGCCACAAGGAGACTAAATTATGCTACCACAAACTAAGGAATGCCTGGGCTACCAGAAGCTGAAAGAGAAAGGAAAGATCCCCCTCTAGAGGCTTCAGAGATTGTATGGCCCTGTCAAAACCTTAATTTTGGATTATAGTGAATAGAACTATGAGTAAATAAATTTCCCTGGCTTTAAGCCATCCAGTTTGTAATGCTTTGTTACAGTAGCTATAGGAAGTTAACATAGGCAATAAAGGAGAGAAAATGGAATCAGTAATACAAACCAAACACCACAAAATTATAACTGGTTGATGCTCATTATAATATATATATATATTACTTGTTTAGTTTTAAGTGAAAAGTATAATTCAATAAATTGTTTAAATATTCTTTAGGATTAACATATATTCAGCCTAAATCACACTGCTCTATAGGAGGTTTCAGGCTCTCATAATGGAGCCCTGGTAAATTACTATCACCTATCTTCAAGCTGGCATTCACCATCTTGACATTTTAGAAATATTCAGGCCTTTTATATAGTCAAGGTATATGCACACGTGTGGCTGTTTTAAGACTTATGGAACATGTTCACTATATTAGGAGACAGAGCTGTATCTTCCTTTTAAAATATTAGCTATAATTTAGTTTTGAGTCCTTGAACAGAAAAATAAATCCTGTTTAACACCATTTCTGTATGGCAATGGATTCGTTATTTAAAGATTTACTGGAAGATTATTTTTATCATCTGTTTATAAAAATTTATAATATGGGAAGGGGAGAATAAAACCTATCTGTACTTGACCAATGGAGAAGGTTGTATAAATAAGAAAATTATTTTGGAGGAGTGTTCAAAATACCTAGTTTAAACAAATTCATGAAACAAAGGAAACGAAAAAATATTTTAGCTAATTCTTGTCTTAATTTACATTATAATACTAAACTAAAAATTATACTAGTCTTTTCAGTAAATTAGAAATCTCAAATTTGACAAACTCAAAATTTATAATAGTCACTCTAGACTTCTTGGGAGAGTTAAAACCTGCCTAAATTGAAATATAACCATGTTAAGGCAAGAAAAACTGAACAATATCAAATACCATAGCAAATACCTTGTTTGTGGGCCAGAACTTTGTGTTTGTGCAACGAGAACTGGAGTCACCTCTCGACTATTTCCACTCTGTGAGAAGACAGACTTTGTTCCAGTTTGGCCGATTCTGGCAACAGACTGTAAAACACAAAAAGTCTAAGGTTTATGAATTATAACTTGTGTTATAAATGATAAAAGACACTGTGCTGCTTCCATCTTCATTTTCCCCAATGTGTGCAAGATTTCATAACATATACTGTCATCTGAAAACACAAAGTATTAATGTCATTATCAATGTTATATTAGAATGAACATCAGACTACTTCCACATTTTAACCTGAGTATTTTTATCTTTATCCTACCCTTTCATCTTTCACTTTAGTTTATAAAAAAGGCTCAAATTTCCTGAAAGCCATTTATTACATATCTTTTCCAGCTGGGGCTAAGTGCTAAAGAATTTTAAGACAGTTATAGTCTCAAGATTTATAATTTAACTTAGTATACATAAAAAATAATAATACAATATTTTATTTTCCTTCTTTGGCCCTTAGTAAAGACGGTTCTATGTAGGTATCCCACACTTTTTGAAAGTTCATGTTACACTACTTTGATTTTACAAAGTACCTATATTAGTACCTGTTTTTGCTAACCAAAAGAAACCTGAAGAGGATTTTCCCTTTTATGAAAAAAGATGGAAAGCAAATAGTGTTCAGCGTCTCTTTTGCAGTGAGCTGGTAGAGGCATTGTGTGACCCCAGCATGACAGCAGCATCACCAAGCTCCCTCCCTGGGAGCTACACTCAGCATCTCAGCATCAGCTACCATAGCTTTGAAATGTGTCCGTGAGCATCTGTGCTTTATCTCGATTAATTTTATGTATCTGTTACAAGATGTGTCCTAAAGTATCAGAAAAACCTAAGAGAGCAAGTTAAGATATTATGCTTGGTGAAAAACTGGATGTAATTAAGTGTTTCAATCCTGGTGAACAAAATAAAGACATTGTGCATATGCTGAATTTGGGGTCTGAAATGCTCAAATTTTTTCCATATAAATTAATAGTGACTGTTTCTTGCTTTAAGCCAGTTTGGCTTACAAAGGTTTCATGAATTCTCCACTTTTGGATAGTGGGGAAAACCTATAGCAGAGGAATACATCAAAAAAGAAATTATCCAATTATTTTCCGAATTTTAAGGATATTGCTCTTAGAAATTAACATTTCTGTCCAGTGTATTCTATCATTCATTAACCAATCTCTTCTCCCTTGGAGGGGAAAGAAAAGAAAACTTTGCCTGTCCCTTTCTGTCTTCTCTAATTTATCACCTTATTTCTATTCATTTTCTCACTTATCTTCACTATAAAGCAATCTGTGACTATTGTATTAGTAGATATTTAAAATTTTTTTACTACCAGATAATTTTCTTCAAAACTTAACTGCTACTTTCATAGTCACTATACATAATTCTCAAACTGTACATTACAAATAACCACTAATAATCATTTTCTCATCAGATATGAAAGCCTTATTTTAGCTTTTCCTCCACTCACCATCACTGATCACCCTTTCCTTTTGAAACTTACATATAACTTTCAGAATAGTATAGTACCTTTATTATTTGTCCTAACATTTCATTTGCTAACACCTCCTCTTTCCACTAACTGTGTATTCCTTAACTACTCTCTCTTTCCCTAGGAGAGCTGGCCATTTTAACAGCTTTAATTATTATTTCTATCACTAGGCCATATTCTTTCCTCTATGATTAACTATCCACTGAATATTTTCACCTAATCTACCACCACTTCAAAATAAAACTTCATACTCCTTCCTCCTCTTCCTTCTACATTCACCCAAGGGACAAAACTTAAAGTCAGCATTGGCCCTCCCTTATTTAACAAAGAACTATGTACTGTGCTCACTACTATTTGCTCTTTTGAGTTGATAGTGCATGCGGACCTAAAAGTTCAGCTTTTCTAAGACTGTCTTGTAATAGGTTGAGAAGAGAACACAGGTAGCAGAGGATGAGACAGTAGTGGCTTTTATCACCTGGGCACTGAAATCATATACCTCTTCACTGTCTAACTTGTCCTTGATTGAGATGGTTTGCCTGGTTTTGGCCTACTTCCCCTACCATGCTACTATGCCTCCTCATAACTGTAATAACTTCCACAATTTAATTCCCATAACAATATAATAGCAGGTAGTTGCCAACTTTCAGAAATCACATTTAAAATTATCTACATATTAACTACTTCGTAGTCCTTTTTTACCACTCTTAGAGATGCTATTATCATTGATTAAGGAGCTAATATAGAAAATCATATTTTATAGACTTTAAGGAAGTTGCAGAGTAAAAGAGTAAAAACAATGAGATGAAATAGGTCTCTAGGAATGTAAGGGGGCTATTATTAGTCATTCCATGTACTAGACTAGTAAGACTTATTTAGCTTCCATTTCTTAAACATCTATTAAGCATGGCAACTGGCATTTTACACACATAACCTAATTTAATTCTCACAGAAGATACTCTGCACCACAGATATCTTGTAGACAAATGGCACTCTGGCCCCTACTGCCACGGACCATTATAAAAGAACATTATAAAAAGAGACTCAAAACTTGTTACAATATTTAAGAATATTGTCAAGTATTTTTCATTTTATTACATATTTACTATAAATTTACTACACCTCTATTAGGATATATACCATAAGAATTTTATTATCAGAAATAGCTGGCTTTATGTGAACCAATCATTTTTTCATTTTAATGTTAGCATAATTAAAAACAAATGGTAATAGGGACAAGTAAAAATGATGGCATGTATAATTTCTTATTTATAGTCAAAGAAATAATTTTAATTTTATAAAAAAAGGAAATTAAAAGGAAAAATCTGAATATGCTAAGCTGAAATAAACTATACTTGTGAGTTATAATTTTATATGGCCAAAAGAGCAACCAGCTTTGTGTCTCCAACTATACTCAGGAGGCTATGACAATGATAACCTTCTTTTACATTCAGATCAATAACTCTAAGGCAACAACAATTATATAAAGTTAGAGTCTCCCTGAAATTTCTTTAACAGATTAGAACTTTAAATGAATTTCTTTCATCAATACCCAAACTATATGTTACATAGAAAATACCTTTTTTGAAGGGGCTCCGGTGGGTGGCACGTCAATTACAGAAGATGTATTAGTGTAGTTTTGTAAATAGGATCCATCTCCAGGGCTTGGGGTTTCTAATGGCAAAATCCCAAAACTGAGAAGAGGTTGAAATCAAGGTGTCAAAAAGTCATCAAGGCATATATAAAGCAGCAGTATACTTAAATTAGAAGGTCTAAAAGGAAGAGAATGGCAAATCAGTCTTGGGGGCAGTGAGGATCTAAGGGGCAGATTAAAAATAAGCTGCGAATGTAGACTATTCCACCCACCAAAACTAAAACAAAACAAAAACAATGAAACAAGACTAAATTGAGCAGTAACTACTGATCTCAGGACATTTACTAGATATAAAGAAGAGTGGCCTTTATAAAAGCTAAATTCCAAATAATCAAATTATTTCAAATTCCTGGAATTTACGGGATTTAGATGCTACTACAGAAAAAATATCTCTAGAGACCACAGATTCATTTGTGAATTCACTGAGTTGTAATCTCGTGGTTATGCTATTTTAGTAGATCTCTGGCCCTGTTCTAGCATATAATTTTTTAAGATACTTTTGAATATGTGTACTCTGGGCTGGGTTCCTGCATTTATGCATGCATACACATCTAATAATTTTGACAAAATATTTCATATTGATGGGTGTCATTCCTTCCTCCATGTTTTGGAAACCAGAACTTTAACAACAACCACTGCTATAGCTCTGATTGTATCATAGGCATTCCAACATTTCAAGAGGGTCATTGCTATTCACTGATACATAGCCGTAAAGACAATATCTTTTAATGTGTACACTAAGCTGATTAAGGCATATTTAAGAGTTTTAAATTTTCTCCAATATTTAATGCTTTTTTTAAATCACAGGTACTATATTTTTTTACTTCATTTTCTGAAAACAGAATAGATCCAGTATTGACTTATTAAAATGCCTCTATTTCAATAAGGATTTAGAAGCTGCTTTCCACATTAATTTATATTACTAATAATATGAATTATTATAAGATCATTTAATATTACAGCACATTTTAAACTATCTTTTGTCTTACCTTGGGGTTAATGGGCTAAGAGCAGCTGGTCCTCCTAATAAACTTCGACCAGTTTTTGGTTTATTTTGAACCTGTTTAGATAATATGGAAGTTCCTGTTCCAAGAGGGACGGTATCTGGTGAAATTACAGCTGAATCAATATAAGATACTGAGGAATCTGTATTCAAGGAATACTTTGAATTGGAAGATTCTAAATTCAGTCTGTTTAATTCCTGAAACAGAAAATTTCTACTATGTCATTTACAATACATTATTTGGTTCAGATCATTCTTTTTTGTTTTCATGATATTTTGAACACTAGTGTATGATACACTTACAATTGTGTCCTGGGGTGTTTCCGTAAGAACTGTCTCAGGCTGTCTGTGAGATAAATTATGATTAGATACTACTGTTGTGCAGGAGTTGGGCAGACAGTTGCTAAAATTATGTAAAGATGTTAATTTAAATGTTTGGTCAGGATCTGGCTTTTCACCTGTGAAGGGAAAAAAAGAAGTTCTGAGGAAATGAAGTTTAATTAATTTTTTTTTTTAGGTATGCATAAATCAGTGGAAATAAGTCCTTAACCACAGTTTTAAAGTTCTCCTGTCTGTTTCAGGTGATCAAATTTACCTCCCCAAAGCACATCCATCAATTTACTGCAAAAATTAATCCCTAAGATAAAACTATAAATTAAGGAAATAAACAAAACTGCAATGACACTGATTTTAAATATAATAAGTCATAGGAAAATGCAGATTTCTGTTTTATAGCAGAAAGCAAAGATCCAGACCTCATTTTGCTCAAGGTAAGAAGTGAGGGTAGAATTGAAACCCAACAGATATTACAGTCAAGTTTTAAGCACTTCCACGTACACAGACATGACAGTGTTTTAAAATGATCCTTTATGCATTCTAGAGCATGTACGCTGAGACATTCTTTCTCCATATTTTCCAGGCCTAATTTATATAAGTTTCTGCTTTGGGGATTCTATTTATTTCTTATTCAGAAAGCTATTTTGTTTTGGCTAGTGTTATACTCATAATATAACTCATTCTAGAGGACACAAGAAAAGCCACATTATTCCTGAGACATAATCCCACCTTATTTTTTATCTCAATTTTAACAACCTTTAGCTTTAAAAAATATTTTTCTTATGGATAATTTGTATCACTTTTCAAAAATTAAGCAGGGGGAGAAAAAAGAAGAGGATATGGGAGAACCTTTCCCACGCCGCCTCTACAAACCTACCTATTTCACATAATGATTCAAAGGGGGACCAGAGGAAAGGATTTAAACTAAGGCTCTTTTGGTAACATTCTGATCCTTTGGCAAGCCGATCTGTCTTGCTGTAAAGACAAACAAAGAGATTAGACAAGCTACAAAATCCAAAACACTTATTATAAAGAAATGTTTGGTAAGTCTTATAAAGTTCTGCAAACACTCTTGAGGCCTCCCTAGACCACCAACTTCCCCTTCTTACCATCCTCCAATCTCTATTACTTAGGTAATGTCAAAAGTCAGGTGAAAGTAAACAGTATAGGAACCAAAAGGAATGCAAACAAAATAAACTATAATTGTGTTCTTGAGTATTACAACGTTCTTGGATCAATCTGTAAGTTATTAGACAAGCATTATTATCTCCCCAGTTTTTAAATGGGAGGAAGGATGGGGTTGAAGGTTAGTAAGACTCACTGGAGCTTTCAGGTAAACAATATTAATAACATGGTCTGAGGTTGAAATTCTTCATTGTCTAATGGAAAAAAATTAAGATACAGAAATTCTTACAAAACTCTAAGGTTTATGAAGGGCTAGATGGCATCTAACCAAGATTTTCAAAAGAACCCTGAAATGAAACTATCAGCTAAAACATAGTATCTGTTTATGCGCTATCTGAATAATCTCAGAGAACTGTAAAGAAGGCCTCCTTGGGGAACTGGATATTAGTTTGCCTTACTTCCAAATTTTGCTAGTGAGTAGAAACTAGAATAAATGATATACTAAAGATAAGAAAGTACCACCAGCTGACAGATATCGAGCTTCCTATACCTGCCTAATTTGATCCAATAAACACATGGACAAAGAGGGAAGCAGGAGCAGGCAGTAGACTTTCAGAAAATATAAATAAGTTATATTAAAGTCTATACCTAAAACTCTTTCTATGAAACCTGTTAATGGAAAAATAATTGTCACAGAATTATGTAATCATTTACCAAGGATTGAAGGGTAACAAGAATAGGAAATGAAGAGGGGACATAAAAAGGACATATTTTTCAAAGTAACAGGAGTGGAAAGTGGCAAATCAAAGCTAAGGAACTTTTGGCATAAGGCCAGAAAAAGGAAAATAACAGTGAAATCTCAATGTTTGAAGATTATCCTAATCTTCCAAGAGTTCTAACTGCTTCTCACCTAAACTAATTCATGTTAATAGTCCCCTTGTTTCTTTTATTTAGCCTTTGCTTGGATGGTGTAACATAAAACAGATGGTTTTATTAATAAGTTTTAAAGATAAATTGAATAGAGTGTATGAATTATTTAATGGCCAGAGAAGTGGTGGACAAAGTGATTTAAGGAAAGATAAAACAATCTATTCAAGAAAAAATATTCTGAAGATGTATCAGGTGATCCTTTGTGATGAAAATCTTCTTCTCCAGTAGTATTGAAATTTTATTTTCTTTTTACTTTAGCAAAATTTTTTTCAACTTTGATAAACTGGCAAGGCTAATTTTTATAAGCCGTGATCTGATTAACAGGCCATAAAATAGAAGAAATTTAAAACAAAATTAGTGTCTGCTAAGATTAGATACACACATATATACACATAGAGATAGATACGGATATATGTATAAACAATATAAGAGCTAGCTGGGGAAAAAGCCAGGTGGAATTATAGCAATCTAATCTGGGAGATAAATCTCTAATTATTCATTCAATAGAGAGATAAAAAGGGGAAAAGATTTTTTAAAAAATTAATCTGCTTAGAGTATTCCAACTTTAGATGGACCTTCAACTAAAACCCAGAAACGAGTTTCCAAAATAATTGGGGTAAAAAATTATTTAAAGGGTATTGGGAAGAAACAGATTAATCTAAAAAAGTAGACTTAAATTAGCTATGTCCTAAACATAGAAGTCTGATGTGCCATTGTAGACAAAAAAACCAATAATGTATCTACAAAAATACTGAAAATAATAAGATAACCTAATAAGGTGTAGCTATAAAATTGTAACAACTATGTATCTAGATTACTGGGTACATTTTGGTCACAGGACAGGCATATGATGGTTGAAACGCAAAGCCAGTTTTTGGAGCACAGTTGTCTCCCATTGGATATTTAAGCTTTTAATCTTTATGAAGAATTAAAAAAAAAATCATCCTTACTCCTCTGAAGAGGGGGGAAAACAAGTTCCTTCTTCATGGGCAGGACCTGATTCAACTATAACTTCAAAAACAATTTATAATCTTGCTTTAAAGTAATTAGTAATACCTATAAAGCATTTTTTAATTTGAACACTTATTTTGTTTTATTAGACTTTATTTTGAAAAACTTTAGACTCATAGAAGTTGTAAAAATAGTAGTGTTCCCAGGTACCCTATACTTAGCTTCCCTTATTAACATCTGACATAACCATAGTACAATTATCACAACTGGGAAGCTGGCAGTAATATAATACTGTAAACCAAACTACAGACTTCATTTGGATTTCAGCAGCTTATCATGCACTCATTTGTTTCTGTATAGTTTTATAAACCTGTATCACATGTATAGATTTGTATAACCACCACCACAATCAGGATATAGAACTATTTCAACATCTCAAAGAAACTCCTCCAGCTATCTCTTTATAGCCACAACGTCACCCTAACTCCAGCCTCTGAGAACTAATGATCTCTCTATATCACTTTAATTTTCTCATATCAATGCTATATAAATGGAATCATTTAGTATGTAAACTTTTGCAACAGGCTTTTTCACTTGTCGTAATGCACCTAAAATCCATCCAAGTTACTGTATTTATCAATAGTTTGTTCTGCTTTATTGCTAAATTGTAGTCCACTGTGTGTAGTTTGTTTATCCATTCACTCACTGAATTTGGGTTGACTCCACTTTTGGGCTTTTACAGATAAAGCTGCTGTCAACTTTTATGTATGAGTATCATTTTACATTCCCATCCACAATATGTAAGAAATCCCGTGGCTCTGCATCCTCACCAGGATTTGGTATTGCTTTTTTTTTTTTTATTGATTTCTTTTTTATGGTGACATTGGTTAGCAAAATCCATTAAGTTCAGCTATACATTTGAATAGTAAGGCATATATATATTTACACTGTGTGTTCACTTCCTGTAGTTAGATTTCTTTCTGTCACCACATATTTGACCCCCTTTTACCCTGTCAACCTCTCCTCTCCCCTCTGGTAACTACTAGTCTATTGTCCACGTCCATGAGACTTGGTATTGTTGATGATAGTTTTTATTTTAGCCATTCTAATATGTATGTAGTGGTTTCCAATGGTGATTTTTATTTGTTTTTCCTTAAATTAATAGGTAATGATTTAGTACATCTTTTTATGTGCTATTTACTATTCATATATCCTCTACAGTAAGGCATCCATTCAAGTATTTTGCCCATTTTCTAATTAATTTTCTAGTTTCTATTTTTATTATTGAAAATTCAAAGAAATAAAATTTATCTATCAAGTCTTTCCTAATTACCATCTTACCACTCCTTAATAATCAGGTAGGTACTCAACATTCCCTCATTTGAACAAAATACTTCTAAAATTTCATAGCAGTGCTTTCTTTGTGATGATAAAAACTTACCAACTTTTGTTTACAGCTTAGCACCTCTACTCTATTATAAACTCTGAGAGCAAGGACTGTGTTATTTATCTTTACATTCCCAGTGCCAAGTACTGTATCTAGTCATAATGGCAGATGGATCTCAAAGTTTCTTAAATAAATGTGAAGAATCATAGTTGCATGAACTAAATTCATTACTCTAAGTCCTTTTATTAAGATAAATAAAGCAATTGATATTATATCTTTACTTATTCCCGTTTTCAAGAGTGATATCATCTGAAAATGAGCTCCCAAATTTAGCTAAACAATTTATTCTATTCAAAAAGACATTTTCAAGGTTTTTAAAAAACTACTATTAAACCTGCCTCAATCTATCTTAAAATAGCTGCTATCCTAATCCTTTAGACAAGCAATCCTCAGCCATTTCTCCCATGATATGCAACTTACAATGTGTGACACATTCCCACATCATAACAATTTCTGTTACCTAATTATATCCCCTCTTCTACTCCCCAGCTCAAAGAGTATGCCAGAATAAAAATCAGTGAAAAAAAATATTATCATAGTGATAACTCTGAATTCACTGTCACTTGCTTTTTAAAGACTGTATTTAAAATCAATGTGAATAAATTTCAAAATTATTTGCAAAACCACTGTTAAATTTTAATTACCAATGAACTATCTTTCTGACATATCTCAAAATCATTACTGAGACATTAGATGGGATAATTACTGGAACTTGCCTTCAAGTCACTTTCTAAGGAGTACCAGTGGTATTTAAAAAATTTCACTCTCTTCTTTTCCTCAGTGGATCACATGAAGATAGTCTCTTCAACCAAGGTAAAAAAAAAAACCACATGGACACTCAACTGTTAGGTAGTGCTGCTGTAGCTATTATCATTAACACAAAGTGGATGGTCAAAAATGGGACCAATATCTCTATTATTTCACAGGTTCAACAAGGTCATGAAACTAAAAGACTATACTACTCAGCCACATGCTATTTGATAAACACAGATCAACATAGGTTTTTTAAACCACAAAGCATTCTAGTATTGGCAACAATTTTTTGGAATTCGAATGATTACTTACCAATATACATGTCCCAACAATGAAAGAGTAAAGCAAGCTGAATCTCCAAACTCAGTAACAATATCATCATGGCTTTTTTGTTTGTTAAACACCCCACCAGATAAGATCTGTTCCCCTTCTGCAAGCCTTTAAAACACAAATTTATAGATTAAAAAAAGTCAATATAAAAAGGTTTGAGTGTAAAGACATTCTTCATGACCAACAAACCTCTTAGTAGAGAGAGAGGTAAAGTAAAAACTTTTCATGATACCTTTAGAATACCAAATAAACTTGTACTTGGGACACTGGGTATTTATTTACAATCTTAAAATTCCAGTCTTGCCTTTAAAAATATAATCAGTTAAATTTAGTCTCTGTATATACAAATCTCCTCTGAACAACACATACATTACTTATGTCAAAAGAAAGGGAAGACCATTATACTGGGGGGAAAATATGAATGATTTTTCATTAACAGATGTGGTGACCCTTCTTCTATAATTCCTTGAAATAGAAATTTGCAAGCAAATTAAATAAGATTAACATACTTTAATTAAACATGGTATACTTAATGGCCTCAGTCATTTTTAGGTTTATAAATGAAACCTGAATACCATTTTATCTCTTATTTGTCATTTATGTTTCCTTGATATAGAAAATCACAAGTGTTCCCCAAAGAAAAAAATCTGCCTGACTTCAGTATATATTTTTAGCATATCAGAATTTACAATGGTTTGTATTTTGAAGTTTTTTCCAAATCATCATGTAGAAAACCCTCAAAGGCATTTACACATAAAATATCTAAAATTCCTTTACTATCAGTGGAATTTTTTTAAAAACTAAATTTTTGAGATAAGAATATCTAACTTAAGAATTGGCTTAAGAAACTGATAGATTTTTCAGAAGTTAACAGAATTTTTGAAGTAAAAGTAATTCAGTAACAAATGTTATAGATATTGTAGCTAGCTTTAATTTAAAAGTCATCAATTAGACACTGAAATAAAATCTTTATTGAACTGTGGAGACTATGAGACTTATTGGTATCCTTTCACTGTAAACATACAAACTAAATACACATACAGGCTTCTACAATTATCTATTACTTTTACCATTATTCTATCTCTTACAACATAGAAAAAGAGTTTAACAGAACATAACTACCAATACCTCTAACTATGTTCGGATTCAGAATTGGGACAGCTGATTTGGTTTTAAAATTATAAGGTGCAAAAGAAGTATTCTCCATTGCTTCAAAGGGGTAGGAGCAGTGGTTCCCAAACAGAATAATCTTAAAAGGCAAATAATTATACATCTGCCTTGATACAAGGGAGCATTAATCTCAGGTGAACTGGTAAATAGGTTTTCAGGCTTATTCCAATTAGTCTAACAAAGAAAACAAAGGAAAGGAAAGAACACTTGGATAGAAATTAGTTTAAGTTTCTCCAGAGTTATTACCATAACAATGAAATCTTTCCATAACAAAAATAACAATGCCATAGGCAATAGTATGTATAAACATTCCAAAAGCTGCTGAAATAGACAAATCTCTACTACCAAAAAAGAGGGAAGAAACCAAGTCAATCAGACTTTAAACCATGAAAAGAATTTTATCCAAAATTCTACAATGTAAGTAGGAACAAAATTAGAAAAGATTTTAAAAACTTACTTGCTGAGATCAACACAACATTTTGCAAGCAGGTATTTACACTGTGGTGTAGTACAACTGTGTCCTTTCAAGAGTCGATATGCTTTATACGCCTTTCCTGAGCGGTAATAACAGGTTGCCAATAAAAACAGGGCTTCTTCTGAGTGTACTAAGAACACACACATATATAAAAAAAGGCTATTATTCAGTAGGTTGCATGGTAATCACTGTTTATGTAGCAATAAAGTTTAGCAACAAAAAAGTTAAGCACGTTGTTATTTAAAACAATCATTTATTAATCCACATTTGAATTAAAGAGAAATAGTTTACTGATAAAAATGTTAGTTTCCCAAGTCCTGATTACCTTCTTCCTACAAGGAACTAAGGGGATACACTGAAGACAACCATGGTATTCTCTGTAAATCCTTCACACACACACACACACTCTCTCTCTCTCTCTCTCTCTCTCTCTCTCTCTCTCTCTCTCTCCCCACACACACACACACACACCTTTAAAACAATTGGCTACCAGTGAAGCATCTTGTCTTTAAGTAATATTTTCCTAATAGACCCTTTGAGAGGATAGAAGTCAAATTTCACTAGAGAGGGAAACTCAAGGTTATAAATTACCAATCTGAAATAATGTCTACATCACAGTTACACTAATTAAACTGCTCTCCAATGGCAAAAGCTAATATTTCATCAACTTGTCCCCTATCTTCATATTAACAAATACCTTTCGTCTAAGTTAATAAAGTGTGTCTACCCCCTACTTCCAGTTTACTCTCTTCCATACTGACCACAAAGGGGATAAAAAGAGGAAAAACCACAAATGTGTGCTTCTAAAAAAACGGGTTATGTAATAATCTCGGTGGGCTGAGGGATCCTCTAAGCCAGTGGTTCTCAAAGTGTGGTTCCTGTACCAGTATCAGCATAACATGAGAGCCTGTTAGAAATGGAAACTCTTGGGCTCCACCTCAGACCCACTAAATCAATACTTATAGGAGTAGGCAACAGCAGTTAGGGGTGTAACAAACCCTTCGGGTAATCCTGATGGACGCTAAAGTTTGAGAATCACTGTTCTAAAGTACAAGATAAAATTGTCCTATCTTCCTGAAAAGTTGACTCAAAGATTTGGGATAAAAAGGTTATTTGAAATTTTACTCTCATAAAGTTTTTGTGTGTGGGGGTCATATATATGTGCAAGCTAAACCCAACAGAACCCTTCTTCTCTGGTCTATCTTAAGATTTTTGATGAAACCTCTATATAAAAAGTCATATACAAAGAATGATAGGTAGCAAATGATAAATTCTAGCATAAATGTGTTAGTGGGGTGTGCAGTAGTATTAGCCCTTCAGAAGCAAACAAAAATGAATGAGGAGCTCTACTGCAATGGGAACAAATGGCTAATTTCACTGAACTACAGGTGCTAATTCATATGAATTAGAAAGTGATTTCTTCTGGGTTTTGCAAAGGCCTAGTTTCTTGTTTCCTTATAAATTAAGTTTTCAAAAACTATTGATTATACCAATAAACAGTGGCTCCCCCAAACTAGTTTAACTTTATCAATTGTTCTGTTTATATACAGTTGAATATGTTTAGGTACATTTTTCACTGCAGTAAAATTCCCTAATAACACAAAGGTGCCAAATATTCTGTGTGTGTTTGTGTGTGTGAGAGAGAGAGAGAGAGAGAGAGATTGATTTTAGTGTCACACTGCAATTACCTTTTGAAGTGTAGTAAGTTTAAAACTCTATGTTCAAATGGGGATATAAATTGGAGGTTTGAATGAACCTTAAGATTAATTAAACTGTAAGATAATGAACTAAATACAGAACGACTTGAAGCATCGTGAAAAACATAGAGAGACATGGTTGGTTTTTGAGGCTCCCCAGACATAATCTGACAGCCCCAATACAACTAGTGAGTCAGTAGTAAGCAACGATAAATCTAAAAAGTATATAGTACTGACAAATAGATTTTATCTGAAAAAAGTAACTCCAACTGACTGACAGAGGCTGCCTCGAATACTAAATTCAGAAAATTCTAAGGCTGATCATGGCTTAGTAAGTGTGCAGAGATCTATGTAACAGGATCTGGAAACCACAGTTACAGATGTCTGTATGACATTTGCTTACCATCCTTTTCTTAGAGTCTTAATTAAATCTGTGATTGAGAAGTATTAGGACCATAATATATTTATTTTATAATCATGAAGTCACTCTTAAAGTAATATTGAGAAATCAATCATGTGCTGAATTATGGTACATCCACATGATGAAACACTTTACAGTTGTCAAAAAACTGACAAGATTTCTGGAATGCATTATTAAGTAAAAACCAAATGAAGTTACAGAACAATTCTGAAGTTCCTCTTCTTATGAACAGATTAAGCTTCAAAACTTGAAATGTCATTTAATGTAAGTCCAAAATAATTAAAAGGGGTTTAAACTTACATCCTCCAGATCCATTTCCACCACATAGGAAGGTGAATTAGTCCTTCAGTGCTTCCAAACCAGATAGACACCTCTTCTTCAAGTTGACTTATAATCTAAATAAGCAGCCTTTTCCAAAATGGACCAGTAAGGGCAAGTTTGTTGAGGTGATTGTTCTCTACCTGGCCTTCATGAACTCTACAAATACCATACAGAGCTCCTTAGATGTTAAAAGTACTTTGCTTGCTGTGCTATCACAAACCCTGATGTTTTAAGTATTCAAAGATGTGATACACGTTTCATCTTGATTACCTTTTAAAGTTCTTACATCAACTATAGGCATTATAGCACATGGATTACAGCACTGACCCTAGAGCCAAACTGTTGAATTCAGATTCTGGCACCACCCCTTATTAGCTATGTGACTTGGGGCAAATTAACTTCTCTGATCCTCTGTTTTCATCTGTAAAATAAGGACACAGTGATACCTAGTTCTAAGGGTTGCTGTTAGGATTAAATGGGTTAATATATATAAAGTACTAAGGATGGTGCCTGATACATAATAAAAGCTGTATGTGTTATTATTAAATTATTATTTTTGGCATTCTCCTACATTTATAATACCTGCATAGTCATCTGATATTAATGTAGGGTATACACATATGTGACATTGAGCCACATAAATGGCTGAAGTAATTTCATTTCATCATTCTTTTTTTTTCTGTCTTCTTTTTAATTGCTTGGGTGCTATACTTTTCATATTGTATGACTTGTTTTATATTTCAGTCATTTCTGTTGTTGAATGCTTCATCTACATATACACCTTCAGTATTTTAATACTAGTTTCAATTTTTATTTTCTCTACATTTGTTTATATCCTAACCTACAGTACTAACTGGTTTCACATTTGTTGTACAGGATGAGGTTAAAAATGTTTTAAATACTTTGAACCCATGCTTGGAGTAAATATACCATAGGCTGGAGGAAATTTAAAAGGACTCCTTTGTTTTTGAGGGGGAAAGTGGCAATACATGAGGAGAAAGCAGATGGCCAGACAGTGCAAGACTTTGCATAAAGATTTAGGGATAGATCCATAATTAGACATCTCTGAAGGGTTCTAAAGGAGAAAAGTAAAGAGAATGGGTTGATTTGTGAGGATGGGAAGGGAAAAGCCAAGGAAGGGTAAATATGGGAAAATCAGATAGGAAGCTTTAGGATCTTAGATTCGGGCAGGAACATTATAAATCCAGCTTTACATGCACTAAGTTTGATGCGCATGATGTTTGTGTGAAACATCTAAGTTAATGCAGTTAAATAGTTGAGTCTTGGAGAAAATACGTTAATTGGAAAGAGTAAGTCTTAATTCACTAACACATAATAAAAAATGAAAACTGACAGTTAAAAAAAATTTTTTTAAATCTTTTTACTGGCAAGAATTTAACCATGACAGTACAAGGATAGGCCAATGGGCCAGACATCTTTTCAGTATGCACATATGACAAAGTGACTTGAATTTTTAGCAGCAAGATTTATTTATCAAAATTTCTACAAATTGGCCTAAAATGATACATTATATCACATTTTTAGTAGTATTCTAGACACTTCCCCTCAATGATAAACTTAACACAACCTGGTAAATATATATATATTTTTTTATGTTGCTAGTTGTAGTCACATTTTTCTGTGAATTTGGGCTTTTAATGTCATGGCTAAGAGAAGAGAAACTGATGCTAAACTTTTTACTCTGATTCAGTTCTCTTCAACTTACTGAAATCTATATACCCAGTAAAATTTCTATATCTGGCCCATTAAAATCATTAAGAAAGGTAGAACACTGGTGAACAATTTTATGATAACTTAAAATGAATTTATATTAAAAAAATAAACATTTTACAGTATAAGATACAAAGCCTATATTAAAATAAAACACTAGATTTCAAGCAATTTTGAGATTTGGACTAGGACCTTCAAAATAACTTAAGGAATGCATATTGACACAATGCCTTCACTTTTTTCTTTTTCCTTTTCTTTCACCAGTTACTACCACCAGTCTCATATAGTATTTATAGATAGCCATTTTTCATCTTTTCTTAGAGGTTCTGGGAATTTCCTTATTTAAAAGAATACACACAAAACTTTAATTTTCTGAATTTAAATAAATCTCATTCTAAGGATCTACCATATTAGTTGTATTAATATATTCTTTGCCCATATCATCTTTGCCCATATTTCTACTGTTCTAACCACCCATTTTTATTCATTCCCAACAGTTAAATTATATGTAATTTCAATTAAGAATCTTAGAAAATTTCAGGGGTACTATATGCTATCCTTCAGAACAAGGAGAAAAGCTTTGAATCTATGTTCTGTCCAACAGGTTAATCAATTTGCAAGGGAGAAAAACCTTGGTCATGGAGATCAGGTATTGGCAGTGGGAAGGAAAATAGGTGCCTACAGTGGTGGAAAGGGATGTGGAGGGAGATGATACGATTAGGACGGTTTTCCAAACAGCAAGTCTCAAATCACTCCTGGATTGTGAAGTCAATTTACTGGGTATCAACCTACATCTCAATAACAACAAACACTCAGATAGAAAGTATCAGAGTACAAGACCTGAAATGCCACTATTAGGATATGCTAGGGAGTGAGGGAATTTATAAAGAACTACAGATTATATTGTTCTTAAAGTTATCTTGTTAAATAGATACTTCTCCTTTTAAAGATGAGGAAAACTAGGCTCAGAATAACTTCTTTACTAAGATCAAATGGCTAATGAATATCTGAGTTGAGATTCTCTCTTACACCATCTGCTTATACCACAATCTTAGGCAGGCTATCTATGAAATTCTTAGGAGAAAGACAAATGAGTGACAAGGAACTAGTGAAACTGAGAAATTATTTCAAGAATTTGACTTACAGAATTTGACTACCTATTAACTTCTTTAGCTTCACACCCTGTTGAATATTTTTCTCTAAAACACAGGAGCCACCACTAGCGACATATGAGACCACTGAAAAAAGGTGTAAATGGGTTACATCTAGCATGCAGACTCTGACAACTAATATTGTCAGCCAACACTATGTTGACAAGAATTCTGAGGCTGGTTCAGTGGTGAGTAATAACTAATGGTAAATCAGAGGAGTGGTATGTATTTGCTACCTTCAGTAGAGTCAGAGATCTACTACTTACTGCCTGTGAAGACTGGTCTTAGTTTCTTCATTTCTAAAATGGCAATAGCAACGTCTATAGAATTATTGAACACTAAATAAGGAATTAATATTAAAAGTACTTAAGAGTACTTCATACACTTTTAAGAAATCAATAAACGGTGTAAGTTATTGTCATTATTACTGAGCAAGGATAGTATTTGTTCCCACTGTATTTAAATTCTAAAATCTTTCCTCATAGAAATATTGTTATAAAGTGACTTAAGTTCTATATTGAGAAAAACTAACATTTACTGAGCAACTTTTGAGTGTTAAGCACTGTATCAGACACAGATAGAAAATGAATTAAATAGCTTTATGTGGCTTAGTCTGGAATCCTGCCAATTATCTGAATTTGCAATGACTAATTTACAATTTTTTAGAGCTTAACTATAATAAACTAGAAACTGCCTATGTTTTAAAAAACAAATTTGAAAAAGAAATAAGTATAAGACAGCAAAACAAGTTGCCTAGGTATCAACGAAAATATATGAAAGTAGGTTATTCATAAAAAACCTTGCTTTTACATAATTGAACAGAGTAGGGTAATCTATTAATTGTCATCCTTTCTCTCACTCCTTCTCACTCTCCTAAACCTTTTCATTGGGACCTCAAGACTCCTGCTCCACAGATCTTCTCCACTTTCCTTACTGCACTCCTGGTCTCCCTTGAGGACCTGATAACACTCTCAAAAAGAATACTAGTTTCCTCATATCCCACTTATGTCAGTGTCAAGGTAAGTCTGGTCTCCTCCTCACTTCTCAAAACTATTTCAAAGCATTATTCTTTGCCCATTTGTGAAATCCAGTGCTCCTGAGGTTCATACTTTCTCCTCATAACTCAGCTATGAAATTCAGGACATTCTTCTTCACTAATGATAGAATTTTACATACCTGGTCTTCCTCTCCTACATTATGCTCATATAGCTCCTAATTCAACCTCAATTGGACTTCTAGTACCTCTTTATGTTGTCTCTTATTTACCAATCCCTTTCTCTGTTAATGTTCCTACATAGTTTATATTTCCTGGTCCACATCTTGTCTATTCTTTACGTTCTTATTCCTTGCCTTTTTGTGACACATGCCTGACAAACTCCTAACATCGACCTTCTGATGCTTCTGGTAGGTTACTAAACACTACTAGAGTAAAGTCATACAACTGTGCAGAAAAGTTTGCACTATCAATTCATGCAGGAACAAACAAACAACACACAAAATAAAGCTCATCAACAACCATAAAAATAAAAATAAAAACTCTTGGCAAGTAATCTAATGGGAGCTTACATAAAAAGTAGGAAAATTAAACACACACATGCCTGAGAGCACTGTATCATGTTGGAAAGGCTATATATAGTAAGGAGTCAATCCTGCCTAAATCAATTTATAGATGTGTATGATTACAGGTTACCATTGATCAAAATATTTGTGAAATTTCAAAGCAATAATAAAATGCACATAAAAATATGAAAGTATAAAAAAGATAAAGACTTCTTACCAAAAAATAAATTATAAAGAAAAAAAAATGATGGGAGAAGAGATAATAAATATTAAAAGACAATATAAAGAGTTAATTATAAAATGAAAAGATATTGGGTTAAAATAGAAAAATAACTACTGGAAGATAGAGATTTTAAAGAAAGCAAATATTTTTAAAAAATTTAATATAAAACCAAGTAAAATACCATGAGGGGAAAAAAAAAGAATTATTTAATAATTTTTTTTAAACTATCAAGAACCATATATTAATTGTAGTTGTAAAAAAATGACAATTTTCCAGGTACTAAAGCAACAGGAGAGAGTATACATGACAAGAGTTGATGAGTTCGAAGACAGAAATTTTAAGTATCAGAATAATAAAAATAGAATTAAAATTAAAAAGCAACAATCTAAAGCAAATATATAATAAAGGTATAGCTCATAATACAAGAATAAATTTAAAACAAATGTGATAAAATACTCATAATTCCTCAGTTATAAAAACACAAGACAAAATACGTCATAATTTTCAGGTATGCAAAAATACATTCAAATCTTATACTGATAGGACCATAAAGGAAGTCTTACACTGTTGGTGACACACCAGATTACACTTTTCTCAGTCAGTTTATCAACTTGGCAAAAAGTAATTTGTTGTAGAACTGATCACATCCTTTGACTTATAAATTCTATTTTAGAAAATACAATTCAAGAAAAATGACAAAAAAAGGGCTGCACATATAATTATGTATATTATCACCTTAGAAAGAGAATTACAATACTTAACGACAGAAATAAAACATATATTACGAGTAGATATTTACTGAGCATTTGTATCATGCCAGAAAGCTGTGCTTTAAATGCATTATCTCATTTGATTCAATTATTATAGCTGAGAAATCTGAAATACTCAGACATAAAGTAACTTGACAAAGGTATACAACTGTATATTTAAGTGACAGGGTTAGGGTTTGTACTGAGGCCGTAGACTCCAATACATGCTCTTCATCACATAACATTAGAACAAATAAAAAACCTGGGAAAAAATATACCTAAAGATTGGAAAAGATTAAGTAAACCACAGTGTAAAATTTGAAGCAACCCTACATAGTTATTTAAAGTAGCATATAAGGAAGCTATACAGGTACAGGGGAAAGTTTCTATGAACTAATGTCAAAGAAAAAAACAAAAGTGATACTTAGAATCTTGTTACAGTCATAAAAAGTGATGCAATTCATATATTTTCTTCATTTATGGTTCTACAGAAATGAATATATTACAAACCTTCTGCATACAGTCGTTCTGCGAGGAAAACTGCATCTCGGTAAGCATAGTGGTTTAGTGCTTGCCATATAGCAGCCTGCAAATGGAGGAAAAGAACATAAATATGCAAACATACAGAGTTTCAAGGTAACTCCTAGCACAGAGACTTGAGTATAATCTTCAAATCAACATCCAATTCCTTATTTAATTAATAAACTTCAATGCTCACAGTGCAAACTCCAAAGTGTGTTAGATAAGGCCCTTCACTTATCGGAATTTACTCACTGGACTCTCCAAAGACTTTTAGGCCTCTGTGACTTTGTACTTCCTTTTTTCACTGGGGAATGCAGACTCCCTCATCTATCTCATAAATTTCTCATCTCTAAAGACTCAGCTTAACAACTACTTCATAAAGCTTTCTTGGCTGATCTCTAGCCTTTTTTTTTTTTTTTTTGGTAAACATACCAATTCTAGTATAAGCACTCATCTTACCAGTTATTTGTTTACAGGTCTGCCTACCCCACTAAACTATACTGCTCTAAACTTATAATGGTGGTTTTCAATAATTTTTCATGATACATGTGAGTGAAATGTTCAAATGTATGTCATCCACCCACAAAAACTTCCCCAGTGAATACCTTTAATGCCACCCTATGCTCAACTACTCAAGGAAGCACATTAAAAAACACGTGAGTAAAGCTATTATAGGAATAACCTTTAATCTATATGAAGATACTTTTTCTTTTATAGAATTATGAAACATTAAGTACATATGAGATAGAACATTTTAAGTAATAATAAACAAAAATATTTAGACCCATGTACTCCCTATCCAGCTCAACAAATAAAATAGTACCAATATTTTTGAAGCCCATTATGTGCTTCTCATTGGTCACATAATTTTTCTCTAACTTAAAGAGGAAACTGTCACCCTTAATTTTGTTCATCTTTCTTTTGGTTTTCTTCACAATTTTTTATAATTGTATGTTTCATCCTTAAGCATTATAACATTTAGTTTTCTGTTCTGAATTTTAAATAAATGCAGTCATATTATTCTGCTATGATTTGCTTTGTAACCCAATATTATGTTCTGAAAATTCATCCCTTGATAATGTGTAGCGCAGTTCATACATTTTGATTGCTAAATAGTATTTCCATTGTAAAAATATGCCAAAATGTATTTTATCCATTTTATAGCATATGAACATTTGGGTTATTTCGAGGTTGTTTTTCTTTTTCCAGTTATAATAATGCTACAATAAAAACTCTTGTATTCATCTCTTGGGGTAGATGTTTAAGAATCTCTCCAAATTAGGATATATGCTTAAGAACAAAATTACTGAACTGTTGAGTATATACACGTTCATCTTTACTAGGCAATGTCAAATTATTGTCTGAAATTGAAGGTTTAATTTACACGCCTACCAACAATACATGAGCTCCCTTTACTTCATATCCTTGTCTATACTAAGTACTGTCAAATTTACCAATCTGATAGATGTAAGATGCTTATCTAGTGCTTTTCATCAGCATTTCTCTGAAAATTAAAATGAGGTTGTGTTCATTGTAATTCATTTCGTGTATATTTGGCTTCTGCCAAATGCCTCTTCATGTGTCAGACATTTTTCTGTTGGGCAATTTGCCTTCTGTTTTACCTAGCATTTTTAGGAGCACTAAACTAGAGGTTTTCTTTAATTTTGAATGTGTCATATAAACTATGCATATACAAATTATGTTTATATATTTATATTTTACTTAGCATCTTTAGGACCACTAAACCTCAGGAGTTTCTTTTAACCCATCTGAGTTTAACTTTTAGTCTGCCACAATATATAAAAGTTTTCAAATAATTTTTTTAAAAAAATAAATTATTCATTAGCTTACATATTTTTAGTAACTACTTTTAAGATATCTCACAACTGATCATGATACAAGTGCTTTTTATTTTTAACATGTATACCAGCTGATAATTTGTTGAATGATTTAATAGTTACAATAAAACCATTATTACTTAATGGTTACTGATTACTTAATGAAGATCACTAGCTAACATTATAATGTAAACCTAGATTAAATTATAAGTGATCAGCGTCCTTTGGATGTAGTAAAGCTCAAATATTTGAATGAACAAGCAAATGTTTAATAACATTGCTATATAATTCATTATAATTTTTAAAATTAAAAGTGCTAATAGTAGTTGATGACTTAACCCAGGGTTATATTTTTCTATTTCCTCAAGAAAAAAATGGTAAATAGACTTCATTTGGGATCTCTAGAGTCTCTTGTTCATTTAACCTTATTGTCTATATAGCCTAAATTTTATCAAGTCTCAGAGATGTCTTATCTGACCATTCCCGTCTAGGTGCAAGAAAAAGGAAGGTGAGAATTTAAACTTACTTTTGAGTAAGCTATAACCACACAAGTGGCACTTTTTCTCCAATGTTAATGTTTTTAATCCAATCATTTCCCACCACTTCAAGAAACTTTGCTATTCAAAGTGTGGTCCTTGGTGCAGCAACATTAGCATCTCCTGGGAGCTTTCTAGGAGGATGAAATCTTAGACCCCACCCCTAATATATCAGAATATATTTTAAAAAGATCCCCGGTGATTTTTATGCATATTAAAGTTCAAAGAGGACTGACTAAAAGACTTATTCTAATTAAAAACCTCCCTGCTCAGCAGAATCCCCAAAGCCAAAGAGGTTGTTTCATTTAATGTCCATTCAAAATGTTGTGAATAAATAATTTCTCATTCTTCAGATCATGTCCCTTTGCTTTAAAGAAAGATTTGAATTACTCAAATTCCATGGCCTCTTGTTTGTAGGTCTTCATGTTTCTTCTTGGCCCTCACCCATTTCTTATACCTAATAAAACATCCTACATATTAATGGAAACAAATTTCAACACCACCCCCTTTCATAATCCACCCAAATTAATTGGGCTACAGAGAAATCTCCTTTGGTCTGAAATTTAATATCAATGCCATTTTGCTCTTCCCCAATATTTTCAGAAGTAGCTGGCATAGTCTGTAAAATGATTCCAACATTGTGCATAAAAATTACTTACTTCCTCTAAATAAGAGAGATCCTGGAATTTTCAGATGCTAATAAATTCCATACTAAAGACCATTTGTTGCCAAAAAGCCCAATTTGTTGCAACAGCCCTACCCATAATTTCCAGAGGAGAAAGGGGTTCATACAATTGTAATTTTGCCATATTTCAGGTCTCTGCCAGATGGCATATATCATTGTTTCTGAAATAACTCTAATAAATTAATCCTATAATCCCCCTTCAATCTCATAGAAAGGAATACTTAGAATACTAAAATATCATAACATACTCTGAAGACTCAGTAATTGGAGGGCACTCTCTATTACTTAAGGAATAAAGAAGATGGGAAAAGAAAAATGGCCACTAAATACCAATAGGACCTGTTAAGAAGTACTGTTAGATCAGTATATGATTCTTCCCCAATTAGAGTCACCTAAATAAAAAGTTACCCAAAACAGGCTATGCTGAAACAGCTGGCACCCCCAATAAAATGTTCTCATATTTGCTGCTGATAACTCTTCCACATACCATTAGCCAAGTATCTGAGGTTCCCACTCCTTACTACTTGTTGGCTTTGCTTCTCCTGATAACATTTGCCTGTGGTTGATGTCAATAACATACTTAGTTATTTGGAGTACAAAGGTATACTATTATTATGTTAGAAAACGTTACTGATTCCAGCCTAATTTATCATGAATGATAAAGCAATTGGGGGGGGTCTTTTTTAACTTTTCTGAACTGGAAGGCTCTACTACTGATTCATTCAAAAAATATTTACTGAACACCTACTGTGTACCAGGCACTTTCTAGACTTGGGAATACAGTAAATAACAAATAGTTCATTCTCATGGAGTACCTTTTAGTGTTACTGCAGTCAACATCAGTGGCTATTAACCCTTGCTTGATGGTACTCTACCTCAAATTCACTGAATTACTCTCCCTGAAAGTTGAGATTGAGTTTAGATATTCTTATTTTTAAAACTTTTTACTGGTAAGCATTCAGGGTTCAGAACCATTCTTCTTCATTTCTAGATAAGCAGTTCTCCCTCCATTTATAGTATATTCTTGAAAAACTCATGAAAGCTATGGGGATCGCCAGAAAAAGCACATGCACATATTTACAGAAAATCTGTATACAGTGGTAGGGGTTCATAGACATCTTGGTTCTAAGAATCACTGTCTAACTGATGCAAGCAGTATTAGAGCCTGATATATAATAGATGCTGAATAAATAGTTGTGGAATTACATTTAGATACAGTAGTCTCCCTTAGTCTGTGGGGTATATGTTCTAAGACTCCCAGTGGATGCCTAAAACTAAATAGTACCAAACCCCACATATGCTATGTTTTTATCTATACATATATACCTATGACAAAGTTTAATTTATAAATTAGACAGTAAAAGATTAACAATAACTAAAATAAAATAGAACTGTTACAATATACTGTGTTAAAAGTTATGCGAATTAGTCTCTCTCTCAAAATCTTATTGTACTGTGCTTACCTTTCCACTTATAGAAAGTACTTTATGGTTTCTCTTTCGCATGTCCGAATTGCTAGCATCGCTACTCTTGTGCTTTGAGAACATTATTAGGTAAAACAAGGGTTACTTGAACATAAGCACTGTGATACCAAACAGTCAATTTGATAATAAGAAGGCTGTGCAGTGACTAACCAGCGGATGTGAATGCTAGACAAAGGAATGATTCACGTCCTGGGTGAGATGGTGCAGGATGATGCCAGATTTCACTACACTACTCAGAATAGTGTGCAAATTAAAACATGAATTATTTCTGGAATTTTCCATTTACTATTTCCAGAGTACAGTAGATCATTGGTAAGGGAGAATGGGGTGGGGTGGGTGGGGTGGCTACTGCATTGAAAAGAAAGGGGAGAGATGAGCTCCTGACCTAGAAGGGCGCCTTCTCTTTGCCCGTTAGAGACTACAACAGTACAGGTGTCTTGAGTTCTAACGCCGCTAGCACTGGGAGAGTGCTCCTTGTTTGATACTCAAAATGGTTTTTTATTATACAAGGTCAAAGACACTGGTAAGTATACATGAAATAATAAATATACTGATAATTCAATTTGGGTACATTATGGATTTAAAAGGTTTTATTGGGCTGATTAGTGAGTGACCATGTATTTAGAATTGCACCGAGAAAGGTACCTAGAATCTAGACTCTTTTCTAGTCCCAGTCTAAAACAGAATCTTCTTTCTTTTAAAAATTCTTAAAGACCACTTTCATAAGTGGTCTTCTTGCCTGTGAGTTGTTAGCATAATCCATCCTGTCCCTGAATTACCTTCCTGAAATATCATCACTGCTAAATAGAAGACTACAGTGAGAGGCCTGAGTCCAAATGTTCCACAACTTACTAGTTTTGTGTCTTGGGCAAGTAACTTCACATCTCTTAAGACTTAGTTTCTCTATTTAAAGCAGAAGATTCCATCCAGTAAAGTACATAATGGTTCCTAGAATACTTAATAATTACTCAATACATTTTAGCTGCCGCCATCCTCAACATCATCATGTCTTTCTCCCTGATGAAAATTTTCTAATGATTCCTCTTGGACAGCTTTCAAAATTTACAAAATAATTATCTACAGATAAAGCACAAACTCCTCAGTAAACTATTCAAATCCTATCTGTGGTATGGCTTTAACCTTCCTTTTACAGCCATTTTCACGTCTCACCAAAGGTGCCTATAGTCTAGAACCAGAAAATGTCTCCATAGGTCCCTAAACATCCTTTGTATTTTACACTTCAGAGTTGTTGCTAACACTGTTACCTTTGTTTGGGCTGTCCTTTGTCTTTAACCTCTACCTCCTGGGCTGTCCTTTGTCTTCAACCTCTGCCTCCTGAAATTGTACTCATCCTTCCTTTAAAATTCAGCTTACACATTCCTCTACCTTACATGAAGCCTTCACTGATCTATCCTGTGCAATATTAATTACTCCATTTACTGATCCTGCAAGCTTTTAGAAGCTCATTCTGGAGGTAAAACACAAGTTAAGACATTCCTATTATAATTAACTTTTACTAATATGAATGAAAGGGGACATTAATGTTGACAATATAAATACAAAACAACATCTATTTGTTTCTTCTTTGACACAATAAGTAAAACATCAAAGAGCAAAGGAAGCAAGAATCTAGTAAGGAGATATGGGTCAGAAAGATTGGCACAGATTAGGTTTGGGGGAAATAAAATCTCTTAGTGGTGTGATCTGTAACCACCTGGAAGATATCCAGATTTTTCTGGTTAATAGCAACTAGATCATGTGATATATTTCCCTCCATACTACTATCATTTGTCTTATTATCTTACTCAGTATGCCTACCACTTTTGAAACACATCACTTATCCAGTCAGTAAATATTTATTGAGCATCTACTTTGTTTGCTATACGATCCCGATTTCAGCTAAAAAAAAAAAAGCAAAAAAACCCAACAACAACAAAAAACAAACAAACAAACAAAAAACCCAAAACTTAACCAACCTGAGAAAATGAAGTTCTTCAGGTAGGCTGCACAAAGCCTTAACATTTTGGATTTTCAGCTCTCTACTGACAATAAGAAACCATGGATAAGCCAAACATTCTTTATTTCATAGGCACCTATTTGGTCACTGTCATTGTGGTCACTGTGCTTTTGTTTCTTTTATCAAATAATCAGGAAGCTAAACTTTAGAACAAAAATATGTGGTATTGGCAAGAGGTAAATTTAAGAACAGGTTGTAAATATACTGCAGAGTTGTTGCTATCTAACTTATATCTCCTCTGCATTACAACATAGCAAAGACAGATAAAAGGTAATGTGATAAACTATGAGTGTTCTCTTAGGGGAATTTCAGCATTGGGACGACGACATCATCATCATCATCATCATCATCATCATCATCCCCAACAAACTAAAAGGCATTCGAATCTAATTTAACTCAACAATTATTTCATGAATGCTTAATATGACTGCCACATCCCAATCCAGGGCAGAAAAATGGAATCCCTCTGACATTTACTAATCAAGATGACCAAGTCGCTTTTCTGAGCTTTAGTTTTAGTCATCTGTAAAATAAGGATAAAAACACCTCTGAGATACGTCTAACAGTGCTTGGCTGACTTCTAAACCCCATGAGAACTGATGAGTCCTTCCAGTATTCTACCCTAGGGTTCTGACACCATGAATATAGGTCTTTCAAAATGATACTCTTTTAAATGAGGCAACTGGAGTAATAATGAAAGAGAGAAAGAAACTCAATCCTTCAGTGGTTTCTCATTGTCCTTAACGATAAAAACCAAAGCCACCAAACCAGGCAGCATGGTATAGTCTGTTCTTACCTCTCCAGTTAATCTTGTATCATGTTCTCTTATGCTCTCTGTGCTAGCACAACAACCGTCATCAACCCCTCAAACCTGCCATGTTACCCTCCTGCCACAGGTCCTTTAAACGTCCAATTTATTTTACCAGTCACACTCCCCTTTTCCTCCAAACAGTACAAATTCTAGTCATTCTTTAAACTTCTTTCCCAGGAAAGGCTTTTTTGGGACCCTCAGATGAGATTAGGCATCCTTATTATACACTCTAACAGCACTAAATACCTTTCTTTTTAATACTTCTCATTGTTATAATTTACATTTATTTAAGAGAGTACTGTATAATATCTCCTTTACTATCATATAAACTCTATAAATGTAAGGAAGGACCTGTTTTTATTTATAATCCCAGCATCTGTCACATACATTTTAAGCAAGTATTTAATTAATGTATGTTGAATAAATAAACAAATGATCTTTTACTTTTGGCAGTCCTCCCATTGTTTGCATCTTATATGTTAGTCTTTGCCTTAAGTTTCTCTGTATTCTTATATACCAATAGTTAAGGATCTCTAGAAATTTCGACTAGAAGAAACTCCATGGCACATAGAAGAATTGTTTTGTAATGCAAATAATCACTACCTAATTATTCTTTTAAAAAATATGAGGCATTCTTAAGAATTTGTTTAATTTTGTTGTAAATGAAAGAGCATGGTGAGTAGAAAGAATATACCCAGGATTTGATGCTGGAGACCTTAGCTCAAAGTTGTGTGCCAGTACTTCTAGCAGTGTAACTTTGGGGGAATTCTCTTTAACTTTTCTCAGCCTCAATTTCCTCATCTGAAAAATGGAGCTCTATTTCTTGGACCTGTGTGGATTAAATGAAATGATACATATATAGTGCTCCTAAGTATACTGACTGGCACAGATTAGGCATTTAAAACCATTTTCTTTCCCATCTCTTAATGTAATTATACACACACACACTAGTTTCCTTTATACAATATCTCCCAGCATATCTGCCACAAATGTTTATTTTGTGACACATAAGCCATTAAAAGATGCAAATGATTCACCAGTTACCTTAGTACTACTGAACTCTGAATTTTTTTTTTTAATTAACAAACAAGAGAGAAATAAAGTACTATATGGAAGAGTTCTATCCATTTCTGATTTTAAAAGAAACTTTGCTGAGAACAAAATTCTTTTATCACCAATTCTTAACAGGGTCTTAAAGGGACAGTGAAGGCAGTCAACTCAAGCTCTCACTAATTTTAGTTGTAAAACTTGCCACTTCAGAGAATGACACATACAACTTCCGCCATCACTCTGCTCAAGCACCTCTAAATTCCTGAGTGATGGTGTCTCTTTTGGGGAATGGGGTGAGAAATGGACTCTTGTACCACAAATTGGTAGCTGATGATGAGCAGGGCTGAGATTAACTCCCTATTCATCTGCTTCTGGCCAGCTGCTTGAGTAGATCTGCCTCTCAAAGAATATCACCTCAGGAGTTCTACAAATTAAAGCCACATAGGTGAAATGTTATTAAAAGATATGAAGCCAAACAGAGCAACACCATGCCCCCCACCCCCCTAAAAAAGTTTAAAAGACAAATTCTGATTAAATTAATGGGTTAGTCCTAGGTTGCATTAATATAAAAGATATATCAACAGCATAAAAATTAAATGGCAAAGTTCCTTGCTTGCTCTTCTTATATATGAAATATTTTAAAATATTAATAAACCTCTGTAAGTCGTTTTATACTTCCTGTTAAAAAGAAAATAGTTGCCTTTTTTTAGACCATAAGAAAATGGATGATAAAAAGCTTCAGACAATATAAGAAGGTATAAGAAAAAAAAAACAACACTGGAATTTTCCTATTATACATTACAATTTCTAGAACTCTAGTTTAGGTCTGCAACAGGGGTTCTTAATCTGGGCAAATTTACCCCCAAGGGACATTTAGTAATGTCTGGGGGGCATTTTTGGTTGTCACAAATGGAGGGGCATCTAATAGACAGAGGCCACGGATGCTGCAAAACACTCCATAATAGACAGGACAATGTCCCCCACAGCAAAGAATTCGCTTGCCCAAACATCAATAGTGCCAAGATGGAGAAACCCTGGTGTACGCTACCATCTAACTAGATTTTTCTACTAGCCTATACATATCCCTAACTCTTGTCTCATCTCTCCTTCCCAATAGCACCAGATTAATCTTCCCAAAGCAGTGTTTTCATTACACAATTCTTCTGTTCAAAACTTACAATGGCTATTTATTACAATATATCAAATCTAAATTCCTCAGCCTGGATGTGAAGTGCCCTATAATCCGATTCTACCTGGCTAACAAAACCTTATGACTTGCAGCTCTTAATTTCCATCCTAGCCAAGGCTATAACATTTTACTATTTTCTTGTTCCTAAGCGCCACTCTCAAATTTGGGCTTTTGCTCATGCCATTCCATGCCAAAAATGCTCTCCATCTTCTCTACCAATTCAAACGTTTGCCATCTTCTAAAGCTTTAAGTTCTACTCCTTCAAGAAAACTTTCCCATTTTTCTACTCTGCAAGGATCTTTTCTGAATTCCTTTAATATTGCCTATGCAACCAAATACACTATCTAATTATTCCCATTAAACATTCTTATCTTCTCAACAAGACTTGTCCACTCAAAAGATTAGAGATTATATCTCCACATTTCTACTGGCTGGTTTCAAATAGCTCCAACTTAATTTGTACAAGATGGAACTGTACTCTTTCAAATGTGTCTCCTCCTCAAAGGATTCTCCATTTGTTTAATGAGACCACCGAAATGAAATCCAGGCAGTTGTCATTAAACTGCCCTCCCATCCAATCAATTTCCATGTCTCATTGGTTCTAACTCTGAAACAGCTCTTGAATTTATCTACCTTTTCCTACTCCACTGTTACCTTCATCCCAAGACAGTTTTTACTTCTGCCTCCCTCCTCCCATTACATTTCTCATAAAGATCACACCAACCCTCTGCTGAAAATCCTTCAATGATTCCTCACTATCCTTGGAATGAAAACAGCCTTCCATTACTATGCAACTCCAGCCACCAGCCTTTATTCAGTTCTTCCAATGCCAAGTTCTGCTATGTCTTAGGAACTCTGCAAATGTTGTTTTCTCTTAATACTCTTTAAATTACTGTTTTCTCAACCTTCAGATTTCAGTTTCAATGTTATTTGCTTAAAAAGGTCTTTCCTGACATCCTTTTAAGAGAGTTTTAGAATGTCTTTTATACTCTTTTGTGCTTGGCATATCACAGGTGCATAGTATTCTTTCCACTTTTATTTTTTCACTGAGGCTGCTTAACTTTTTGCTGTTTTGCAGTACCTCCTTTGGTGGTCCAACTACAAACCTGACACCTGAGTTTGCTGTCAGGTCCCTCCTATTATTAGGTCTCTTTCCTAATACTCTATTTAAAATATACTTATCACAGTTTATAATTATCAATTTGTGAATATTTGTCTACTGCTTTCTCTCAATAGACCATAAGCACAAGAGCTATATTAGGATATCAGTTCATAAAGGAATTAAATTATTGTGTACTTGCAATGACTTCTTCCTCCACCTTCACTCCCCAAAGCTTATTCTCTCAGTTCAGGTACCATGTAGCACTGTCTGCAAGATACTATATTGAAGATATTACCTAAATGTAAAGTAATCTAATTTCCAAAAAAAAAATTCATAAACAAATGTATTTCAGCTAACAGGAATATATAAATTTTTGAATGAAGATCAAATAGTCCAATGCCTATTGATTTATCAATTTAACTATACATGTATATTTTAAAAAATCAAAAATATGTTTAGGAATTTCATTATTTTTCCTACTTTCATTGAACAAAACAATTTTCCTGAAACTATTCACATGTATCTTTGACATCAATAAGGCCTTTTTCTTTTTTTTTTTTGGGGGGGGGGAGGTCTCTAACACAATTTTCCTGAATATACCACCTTTGATTTTAAGTTACTTGAAATATGGTACTCTGAATCCATGTTAGATGCTGTCCCTGTACATCTTATCTCAAGCCAAAAGTATTCCTTTGTGATCTAATGATCTCTAAAACAGTATGAGGTATATAGTACCCACTTACTCTACTGCTTAATAAGGTGATTTTTACAAGACTTGTTTACAACTTTATCTAACACTTCTAATTATGAAGCCCTACCTCTAGGAATAATTGATAAATCTATTAAAATATCTTTGCTTTTTTTGATCACTTTCATCAGGTGAATTGTACAAACATCCAAATCCAAAGTAGCACTGATTGAAGTCATTTAGACAAGTGTCCCCCCCCAGTTATATAAAAATATCTGATAGAATTTCTGCCTTATAATGGGAGAGGTTTTTGTAAAGACTTGAGGGGTACCAAAGTTTTGCCACCCCAAACTATGCCTTTTAGGATACTGATTTTAGGCTGGTTACTAAGAAATAAAAGACTCAAAACCTTTTGATTCTCCCCACTTACCTGCCTAAAGGAATTTAGTTAGATAGAAAAAGGAGGGGAGCATGACCTTAACATCACGATAAAAACTAAATGTGGCAAAAAATGAGAAATTTAGCAAAGCCTGTTTGTTGAGCTTCCTTTCGTGTCCCATTGTTTCTGGATGGCCCAGCAAGAATCTGTTTATCACATTTGCTCTAACTTGCCTACCTGTGAATTGCCTGCCTACTTTTCCTTTGAAATCCTGATGCCTGCCCCCCTTCACCTTTGTCCAAAATAGCATATAAACAAACCACAATAGCTCTATTTGTCTTCAGGTCTCATTTTATGGCACCCCCTCATATACATCATAATAAATTTTGGATGTGTTCTTCTGTTAATCTGTCTTGGGTTACTTTGATTATTAACCCAGCTAGAAGAACTTATAAAGTGGGGAGAAAGTTAGTTTTTTGCACCCCCAAAGACAACAAAATGATAATTTGGAGAAGGAGCTTACATTTAGGTTTACATGGTATATCAGACTGACTATGCCATGTTAAAACTTTAAAGGAAGAAAAAAAGCAGAAAACAGTTATTCTCATTTTTTTCTCTCAACTTTTTTCCTATGCCTAGCAATGCCATGAACCTTGAGGTATCCCAAGATAGGAAACAATTTTCCAACTTACTCTCATTCCTTTACACACACAATCGCCCACCAGTTTTTTAAAGAAACATAGATAGTATTTTATTTATCTGTCCTACTTTTATTTTCTTTCTTACTAATTCCTTCCCAGTATAGCTAAAATTGCTGGCTCCTGCCAATGCTCCAGACCCCTTCTTGAATGGCTTCTAATACTATAAATCGCAGCCAAAATTTTCACCTATCCATATCCTAATACTTCTTACCATCATCCCCAAATCTAATGGACAAAGGTTGAGTGCAAAAAACCCAAGCAAACCAAATTCAACTTCTAAGCCTTGAAAATACTTAAGTGCATCATTACTGACAAGAGTATTTTAAGGAAAAAGAGGAACCGTGAAGGGTAATATCTAGGAATATGCTACATATTTTTCTTCCTCATGCTTTTATACAAGTTGAAATTATTATTAAATACTGGTTATAGGCTAGCAATACAACTAGTTTATCATTTTAGAGGGCTTTTGGAGCCAGAGAAGGCAAATGTATCAATTATTAAGACAAAATTACAAGAATATGAAACAGAAATTAAATAACTTGAGTGATCTACTTACCATTTAAGGTACAGATAGCAACTTTTAATTTCATGTTAGGCCTCAAAAAAAAAAAAATCTTAAAAAGGACCTTTCCTAGTAAGAGGAATTTGAATTTAATAGTTTTGGAAGCACTGGTACAACTTACAAACAAGTAAATTTCCTAAGATAGACTCCCACATTATACTAATTCAAGCAATAATAGCTGCTATATATAAAGAGTTGCAGAACAAGCCAACTAGCAGAAATTGGTATTTCATCCTGTGAATAAAAATTAAGGAAACCGAGGAGTGGTGATGTATTAAAATATTTACTATATGCTATCACAAGCCTATTAAGGGTAATATGAATTAATTTCTAAAATCGTTGCTAACTTCGAAATAAAGAAAATCCATGACTCAATGACAGTGGTTGATAGAGGTCAACTCGCCTAATTAAGTAAAAAAATCAAATGGTGGGTTGAAAGTCTTCCAGACCCGGTCCCTCACCAAGGGACAAAAGATTCAGTTCCTTCAGATGGCAAGGGGAAAATGACTTGGCAATGCATCTGCACACTTAAAATCCAATAAGGTTTCCTCTATGGCAAAAGAGCACTGTGCACCAAAGCATACCTTGTTGTGGTAGCGACAGTGAAATGGATGGAAAAACCATTATTAGTCTTTCATTTCCGGAACGCCTCATAAACATGCACTGAAACACTCTTGATCCCCATCAGAGGCCATGGAAAAACCCCAGATTTGCCGTGTCCACCCCTCCCCTTCAATAGGTGCTTGCCCCTTAGCAGTGGGCCTTGCAGTTCTCTTCTTAGATCACTGTTCAGTGAGAAATTCCCTGAGTGAGAAAGCAACGTGGGCTAGTAAGTCTGTTACCAAAATAGAAATTAGTATTAAAAATACCGATCCCTCTACCCTCTCAAATAAAACAAAAACAACCGCCCCCCCACCCCCCACCCCCAAACGCAAACTTGCCCCACCATTATGAAGATCGCACAGCTCTGGCCAACTGTGATTCCTAACCATCCTTTAGGTAACAGAGCACCTGGGGCGAGTTTTCGGAACGCCCCCCCACCCTCTTCCCATCTCTTACTCCGGCCAGGGCCAGGCCCCTAGACTGACAGGAGGGGTTCGCCGGACGTCGGCTCGGAGGGGAAGGGAGGAATTATTGCCCAACGCCACTCACATTAGGGGCAGAAGTACCATAGGACCAGAGCTAACACGGCTAAGGTGGTGGGTGAGGCCTCAGAACCGACGAGAAGCCAGGCAGGACCCAGCATAAGGGGAGGCGGGAGAAGGAGCCGGGCCTAGGCCGCACCAGGCCGCGGAGTGGCCATACGCGGCTTCCCGACTGGGGCCGCGAGCCAAGCCACAGAGAAGGAGGTTATCATTACCTGGACGGGTTCCTGCAGCACCGTCATCCTTGAGGCTCAAGCCCACTTTCTGCAGTGCCTCAGGCCCCCCCCGTAGCGGCTACGGCCCGGCCAGCCCCGGCTCATTTAAACTCACCAGCGACCGTTACCGGGGGATGGGGGCGGCCGAGCGACTGCCGAGCACCTCCGAGCGGGACACGGAAGTAGCCGAAGTGGAGAGCTCCGCGCGGAAGACGGACGGAAGAGGCCGAAGGAGGCCGGAAATGCACGAAGCGGCTCGGCGGAGGAGGAGGGCGCGGCCGGAGTTTGTCGAGGATTGCCGGGGACTGCCGAGTCGGACGCAGCGCGCATGTCCGTCCTCTCGGCCCCGCCCCCACCCGCGCACGCCACGCCCAGTTGCCACTCTGGGCCGGGCCACGCCCAATCGGCCGCGGAGCGAGCCGGGCGTGCGGGGCCGGGCGGGCGGGCATCGTTGCGTGGTCCGGCTGCTGTCTCTGCTCAACCCCTCAACCTTTCTGGGTGGATCGGTGCGTGGTCCAAGCAAAGGGCAAACCTCGAGCGATCAGGGCCGACTTTAATTACTCAGGAACTATCCGTCCGTTGAGTTTACGTCATTCATCCATTCCAGTAATACCTGTTCATGGCTCGGAGGGAAACAGGACATTTACACGGATCGCCCGCCTCCAAAATGTTAGGGTGGCACCTGTCCTCAGGTAGATGGCAGTCTGTTTAAGGGTCCAGCAGTGTAACAAGGTTGCTGCCACATCAGGTGGTGCTCGTTTTAAGCGATGTGAAATTTCAGAGAGGGAAATTAGTTGGGATGAAGATGAGAAACTTTTCACGGGAGACAAAAGGGGGACCTTTGGGCTTTGAAGGATGGTTGCAATGAGGAGAAAGGAGAGTGTAAGTGAAGGGAAGCAGAAATGAGGTCGGTCTGGTAAGAGTTAAGGCATTAAGTGGAAATATTAGGTAACCAGATCATGGAAAATCTCGGAAGGCAGGCAGAAATTTTTATTCTTGAGAGGAGAGGCATTCCCGTGTGTGTTGGAAAGAGTGTGGGATTGGAAAGCCAGAGGATTGCTTTTGAATTTCATCCCCAGCACAAACGAGTTTTAGGTCCTGAGGCAAGTTACAACCTCTCTGAACTAACTTTATTTAATCTGGAATTAAAAAATGATCAAGAGAATCAAATACATGAATGTATGTGGCTCTAATAGACATAGTAGGTTCTCTCAAATTTCCTTTCTGTTCCCTCACCCCCCCAAATGTATGAAATTTCCCTTTCTGATTTTCATATTTTATGCGGATGAAAGCAAGTTAGAATAGGTCACTCTCTTCCTTTGGGTGCTGTTAGAGGGAGGTTTTTTTTTTTTTTTTTTAAATAAATACCAATCAACAGCTATATCCTCCACCAGCCATCTGCAGTCACTGCTTATGTAATTGTAGCCCCATAAAGGGTAGGTGCAAAGATGATTTTCTGCCACCCTGTGCCCTGTTCTTTTAGCAGGGTTATACTGGATGAATTAGAATGGGAGTAGTCTTCTACACTGTTCGTACGGTAGCCAGTAGCTATTTAAAATTTAGTTAAAATCAAGTGAAATTAAAAATAAAGTTCTTCAGATGCCTTAGCCACATTCCAAGAACTTAATAGACGTGTGGCTAGTGACTCCCGTATATTGGATAGCACAGATATAAAATATTATTACATCATTGGTCTGACTGAGACTGAAAGTTCCAAGATTCAAGAACTCACATATTTAGAACCTGGTTTTAGCTGCAACCTTGGCCTCTCATCAGTCAGTAGTCTAGCCCTAGCTTCTTGACTTGGTGGCTGGCAATCAAGAGGATGAAAATGGAAGCTGTGAGACTCCTTAAGGCATAGGCTTGTAAGTCTAACCCCATCACTTCTTTTTGGTTAAAACACAGAGCCAGCCAGCATTCAACTAGCGGTGACATGGACTCCACCTCTTGTGAGGAATGACTGACACTGCAAAAGGCATATATGATGAGAGAATTTGACTGTTGGCCTTTGTAAATCTACCGGTTTAAGATGAGAGAATCTGGTAGTGGAAATGGGAAAGGAGGGATAAGATATTACTCTTAAAATCTGATGCATTTAACTGAATACAACACTTCAGATTCATTCTAAATAATTCAGAATACAGTAGGGTTATTGTTTTTATTATCTGGACAATCCTATTAAAGTAGACCAAAGCCGTATTTGCATTTTTTGGCAGTCACATGATACTTTGCTCATGCTAAGTTTGCATTCATTTTGTGAACATAGCTCTTTTCCACACAACATGCTGCCAACCCAAGTCTTGTACTTGTGCAATGGATTCTCATAAACATAAATGTAGGAACTTAAAACACAGGATACAAGAAGATGATATTTGTGTATGTGAAAATGTGTGTCTAGAGTCAGCATTCAAAGAATCTATGCTGCTTGGCACTCTGGCTCTTCAGCTTAAAATTTGCCTGAAGCATTTTTTTTTTTTTTTTTTTTGTACCCTAAAAGGAGGCATCTCTTTTCTCACTGTTGTTCACTGGGCTAATAACGTCTGATGTGGTTTTCTACTCATCCAGAGCAAGGCCATATGTTTGAAGTTGTTCTTTGATAAGATCTTTTAGAGAATTTTTACTTCTTCCTCTGTTCCTGATTGTCTTGCTTAAACTCACCATCCAGCAAGCACTTGGGCATCCTGCTGTCATTTGTTATCCATAGATGTTAACTAGTGAGTGGAGTTGGGTTACAATAAGCCTTTCAAATATAGTAAATTATCTCTTCCCTTTAACCAGCCTCTTGGTCTGTTTCGTGTTCAAGCAGAATTGGAGGCCAGCATTTAGGAAACTATTCAAAAAGCTAGACAGGCTATCTATGGCAAGATGCAGGTACCACAGAAGCATAGCCCAGAGTAAGCTTAACTCTCCTTCTGAATTCCTTCAGTCCTCCTTATATGTACCCTTCTTTTGTTCCTGTTTCATTTTACTTTTTATCCTCTTGTATAACCTGATTTTGAGGCTCTTCCCCATGCTCCTATTTTTGCTCTTCTTGTTAAAATTATTCCTTTCCTTTGGCATCTCTAATAGCACAGTATCCTGATTCTCCTTCTACTGCTCTGCTCCTTATCACTTCATTTGCAGGTTCTCTAATGTTAGATAGCTTCAGGGACCTGTTCTAGGCCATCATTTCACCCTACATGTTCTTTCTGGGCAAACCTATCCATTCTCATAATTTGCATCTGAAATTATTTTAAAATCTGTATCTTCTGCCAGACTGCTTTTTGGAAGTCCAGACCCAAATGCCTAGTTGTCAACTGGAAGTCTCTATATGGATGTCTCACAGGTACTTTGATCTGAATGAAACTTCCATACCTCATACTTGAAATATTTCTTATCCCAGTTCAAGACATCACCATCTTCTCCACTGCCCAAACCTGAGACTACTATCTTTAACCCTAACATCTGGTCACCAAGTGCTACTAATTTTACCTCCTACATGATACTTTCATGTCTCATCCTGCCTCTAGGTTTACCTACCTCCAAAAACAAGTCTGATCATGTCAGAACTCTCCTTCCTAACCTCCAACGAAAAATTTCCAACTCAGGATTTTCCATTGTTCTGAGGATATAGTGCAAACCCTTTAACATGTCTTACAAGGCCCTCCATGATATTACATACTTAATGTTTGTATCCCTTCAAAATTCATATGTTGAAACCCTAACTCCATTATGGCTGTATTTGTATATGGGCCTTTTAAGGAAACAAGGTTAATGAGGTCATAAGGGTGGGGCCCTGATCTAACAGGATTAATGTTCTTATTAGAAGAGACACCAGAGAGCTTGCTTCTCTTTTTCTACCACCTTCCCCTGTGCATATACTTCGAGGAAAGGTCATGTGAGGACACAGTGAGAAGGTGGCCATCTATCTGCAAGCCAAGAAGAGGGCTCTCCCCAGAAACCAAATTTGCTACCACCTTGATCATGGACTTCTAGCCTCCAAAAATGTGAGAAAATAAATTTTTATTATTTTAAGCTGTTCAGTCTGTGGTGTTTTGTTATAGCATCTTGAGCAGACTAATACAGTTGATTATTCTATTTATGTTTCGTCACCCTTAAGAAAGGCCTTTGCTCTTTGAAAAGCATTACATTTAGTAGATGCTTAAAAAATATTGACTGATGATTAAAGTGAAAGCTTTTATACATAGTGCTTCTTCCTAAAATACTTTCCCTTTACTCTTTAACTAGATGAGTTCTATTCATCCTTCAGGCCTAAACCTTAATATCATGTCCTCAGAATACCCTTGTCCTACTTAATCTAAATGATTAGCTCTGCCCTAGGATTTTCTTTTACAATACCTTTGTTCTTTTTCTTCATAGTATGTATGGTAGTTTAATTATATATTTTTAAATATAAGTTCCACAAAGACAGTGTCTTTGACTTACCATGATGTCCTCATCACCTAGCAGAGTGCCCTGCACAAATATAAACAATTTTAGAATCTAATTATTAAGTGACTTGACCACTTAATTTTATCTCTTATTGGTCATAACCTGATTTTTTTTTTTTTTTTTTTTTTTTGATTCTTCCTTTCTTGACCTGGAGAACATGCTGGACTTGAAATAAATCTTTCAGGAATTTAAAGTCAAGGCAGTGTCTGAAGTGGTGAGGCTAATCAGAAAATGCATCTTGGTTGAGGTGAGTTCTGAGGTCTGCTACATGGCCTATGGCTTGGAGAGGTAGGCAGACTTTCAAAGCACAGGGAAAAAGATAAACTGTAAGCAAATTAGCTTGCCTGGAGAAAAAGCCATGTAAACTTGGTTGAAATGGTGGTGTTGGAGACAGTTGATAAGCTTTGGGTTCTAGGCCGATGACTTTAGATTTGATAAAATAGACCTGGGAAGCTGATAGTGGTGATTTAGCGAGGGAGTGACCTCATGAGAATGGAATTTGAGAAAGATTATGCTGACAGCTGAGGATTATGTGAAATGGAGGTGAGAGCAGGGGCTGGGAATGCAGCAGAGCCTGCTAGGGAGTCTAGGCAGCTCTAAATTTTCATTATTCTAGGATCCTAGATGGCTGAATCTGAAAAAAGATGGACATTGAAAATAGTTCTGAGTTATCGATTTACAATGAGAAATATTCTTATCCAATTCTTTTGCCTTAGGGCATTTGAATTATAACTAGAAGGTTGCTTGGTGAGTACAAACAGAACAAAAAGAGTGAATTGAATGAAATTACTGGCTGTTACCTCCTTTTTCTCAGAAGGGACATATATGCCTTACTACTAGATAAAAAATATCTATATCATCTGGGGAGGATATCAACCAAATAACAGATTTCTCCTTTTTCTAGGTAGACTTTCATTTTTCTCTGATTGCATAGCAATGGATTAAACACAGACTTGATTATATTCTAGTTTCAAGAATACACTACAGTTGGCTTGAATAGGCTTTGTTGTTGTTGTTTGTTTTGTGTGTCGCAAATATATGATTTAGGAACTAGGTGATAAGATGGGTTTAAAATATACTGAGTTTGCTGCGCCACAGGTGAGAAATGTCCAATGTCAATTGAAAATGTGAAGTTTGAACAATTTAGGAAAGAAGTTGGGTTTGGATGTAAAGATTGAATGCATTCTTTTTAGTTATATAATATTTTGTTATACCTTTGTGAGAGTATTTATCATCACAGTAAAACTATTTATATAACTCCAGCCTCCATACCCACAGTGAGCTCGTTGGGATGGCCTTTTATTCACTTTAGAAACAGTACCTACAGATTGTAGGTGCTCAATTAGTTGAATAAATGAGTGAGAGTAATCTGAATAGAGAAGAGGAGTGTCAGTGGCAGAACTCTGGTATCGTAAGAACAGCAGAGAAGGCCACAATATCTATCAAGTCACAGAGAAGTCACTGGTGGAGCACTAAAGAGGAAGTCAGAATTCAAGAAGTAAAACAAGTTGGTGGAAAAGGAAACCAAGAAAAGAGAATCATTTCTGGTGTTAAAAACACACCCTAAGTGCTGAGTAGAAGTCCCTGCTAAGGGTTTGAGTTTCTTTACTGAGAGTCGTCCATGATGAGGGTGCCAGGCGAGCTCTTTCAGTGATGCCTTTTTTGCTTCCATGCTCGCATGGGGTTCCAGCCTCTCTCTGAGGGAACCCCTATCAGCTCCATCAGCTCCTATTATCACCTTAGAGGAGAATCCTGGGTTTTAGGCCCAGGTTTGGCATGACTCACGGTGTGACCTTGGGCAAGTCACCTCCTTCTCTCTAGGACTCTCAAGTCCCTTGCAGCTGTCAGGATGTCTGAGGGAATGCAGTTTGGATGACTGGTGGGGATTCTGACTTGTTCTCTGCTGCTTTTCAACTATGAATCTCTTTGCCAAACACCAGCTGTCCTGTCCTCCACTTTAGATCCTCAGGCGGAACTGCAACCCACCTGTTGTTGGGCCCCTCTCAGTATCCTCCTCCCACGGTTTGGTTTAGAAATGTGTCACTAGGTGGCACTGCCTTGGTTGCAGCACAGAAATTAACTTCATTTTGGCTGACTGTTGAGTGATTAGGCCAAACCTACTCCATGGAGTAGCACTCTTCTCCATCTGTGCTAAAGCAGGGGTGGAAATGAAGGTGAAGGGGTGATAAAAATGCTCTAAGAGCCAATGATACCATGGTCCTTGAAATTTTGACTTTACACAGTTCCACTTCTTTTCTCTCTTTTCATTTGGTGCTCTGGGCCTTAAGGGTCACTGAGACTTCAGGTATTCATTGCTTTTTTTTCTCCTTCTTAGCTGGCAAAAAAAAAATCATAGATACAGAGGATCAGGTTAATCATGCTCCTTGATGTATCGCCTTGATGTATGGTCCATGCAAGGCCTCTCCTTTAATTATTTATTTATTCCCTTTTATCTACTTGCCCCATCTCATCCAAATTCTGCTCATGTTGGGCAACCATCCGGTATTTTTAATGTGTATGTTTTTGTTTGTAAGTGTTCTTGAATAATGGGTAATGCTTCTAGTATATATGTATTTAAAATTTTTTTAATGTTTTCTTTCACTCAGTTTATCTAAAAGTTATTATTTCAACATGTAATTAATATAAAACTTACTAATGAGATAAATTCTTTTTTGTCTTCAAAATCTACTGTGTGTTTTACTTTTACCGCATCTTAATTTAGATGCTAAATGTTCATCAGATACACCTGATCTGTATTTAGATTTTACAAAATTCACAGCTGAAAAAAAGTAGATTCACATACCTAAGTTGTTCCAAGTATGCTTTAAAATTTTTGAATAGCTCAATAAAGTTCCTCCAAAATCATTTTCCTTTAATATTTGCATCCAAACTGACAAATTGTTTCATCTGTATTAGTAGAATTGATTTTACTTAGAGGTAAAAGCATATTGATTTCAAAACTACGTCCAAGTTAAATAAATTCACTAATTCTTGTGTCAACTCAGTGTTACTAGCATGAAATTCAGGAAGATATTACATAAATGGAAAAACAACTCTAAATTTATTAATACACAACAAAACATTTAAACTTCTTTGTCATTTTTGCAGCCAGTTTACATAATGCTGTTGGTTACAATTAAAATCTTCTGCATGTTTATATTAGAAAATATGCATTGATTTGCATCTTGAGAGGTTTCAATTTTAGCATACTTTCTCGTATCTATCTTGTTAAGTCACAAATAAGCATTTTCTTTCCGATGATCTTCAATTTCAGCCTTAGGGAGGCACCGCTTAGATTGCAGTTCACCTGCCCTGGGAGTTTAGGGAAGAGAGGGCAAACAACTGTTAAAGTTTGGTTGCCTATTACCTGTTTATCTGCTTTTCATTAACACAGAGCATCTTCAGTGCCCGGAAGTCACCCTTACTGGTACCTGGATCACAGGTCTGAATCACACAGGTGACGGGGCGTCACTGTTGTAAGGCAGTGGTACAAGAAAAGAGAGGTAAGAATCCCGGAGCCTCTCTTCTTTTTTGTCACCCCACAGCCAAGCCTGGTCACCTCCTACCCGAAACCAAAGCCACCCCTCGACCACACACACACACACACCAGTTCAAAACAGGGCCCCTGCCTTTACCTAAGAGGTTTCTCACAGTTGTCTTCGTATCTTGGTATTTTCTCTTTATAATTCTTCCACGGTTGATCTTGGCAAAGGGAGCAGCAGTCACATAGATTTAATCAGGACTCAAATTTAAGGCTTTTGAGCACTTGCTATTTGCTAGACACTGTTCTAAGCATGTCATTCACATTAACTTGTTTAATCCTCACAACTACCCAGTGAAGTAGTATCAGCAGCTCCATTTTACACATGGGAGAACTGAGTGAGAAAGAAGTTACCAGGATTCAGACCTATGCTTGTCTGCCTCTAAAGCCCACACCCTTTCTGTGTTTCTGAAGCCTTCCTGGCTGTGTGTGTGTGTGTGTGTGTGTGTGTGTGTGTGTGTGAGAGAGAGAGAGAGAGAGAGAGAGAGAGAGAGAGAAGGAAGAGGGAGGAAGAAAAGAAGGGAAAGAAAGAAAACAACAACAAAAAAGAGGGAAACAAAAGGAAAGGGAAGGACAACCTTTCCTTGCTGTGTTTTGAAGATCACACTTATTCCTGAAATGATTCAAATAACTTTTTTTTTTTTAACAGCAAGGAGACATAGGAGAGCATCTCATTCAATGGTTATTTTAAAACTTTTAAACCATGGAATCATTTCTTAGAAAATGATTGTAGGATGCCTAGTACATAAAGTGCACAGGAGTGGTGTTGATTGATGTGGCAGGGGGTGGGGGAACTCCAAGACCTGGCTTCCCTGTGTCCCTTGAGCTGAAAGGAAGTCAGGGAGCCTTGGGTGTCTGCTGAACACTGTTTGAAAGCTCCTGATTACCTCTCAGTTTAGAGATAAGCAAGCTGAGGCCCAGGGACAGGAAGTGGCTGGCAAAGTCAGAACTAGTGTCTGGGTCATACATCTTCTGGCCTATAGCTTTCTGCCAAACCCACAGGACACCTGGTCCAGGAAGGGAGAGGCTGGGCTTCCTCTTTCTCCTTCCTCGTCACAAACAACCTGAGCTCCCAACCCTTCTAGGGAATGAAGTATTCAGGAAGCAGACAGACAGGGAAAGAGAAGGATGCAAGCAGAGGCATGTAGGAGCAGGTGACAAGATATCAGAAGAAGACAGATGGGAGGTGAGGGGAAAGGAGCAAAAGAACCTCTACACTAGCCCAGGACCAGTACTAGCCTAGGGTCTGGGCTCTGGTCTTGCTTTAGTATTCCCTCGGGCAAGTACTTGCCCCTTTTTCTGCTTCAATTTCCTTTAAAGCCTTCTCTGCCCACAAGCATTGACAACATGTAGGCTACAAGAGGGACAAGGAGGGGCAAGATGGTCTCAGAGCACTGCACGTGGGGACAGAATTAGCTGCTCAGCTCTGGCTGTAAATAGCTGATGTTTTGAGGCAGCTCCAAAGCCTCCCTGGGCCTTAGATTTTTCACCTACAAAACCAGATGGGATAGGGGGATCTTTAAGGGCCCTTCGGGTTCAGAAAGATCTGGGACATGCAGACTGTGCTGAGGGAGCCTGAAAACAGGCAGACGTGGGCTCCAGGGCATCTGCAATTGCAGGTTTAGGAGCTTAAAGGGACCAGGCGTTATATAGTCTAGCAATCTGGTTTTATAGGAAACTGGGCCTGGAAAGGCAAAGTGACTTTTCTGCCTCTCAGCATTATTCCTCCTTTTCCTCTGAACTATCCAGTCTCAGGATTCAAAGCAACCCTGTGCAGCAGATAAGCTTTATGATGTTGTTTTTCTGAACATTTTGACTTTCAACAATTTTTACAAAACAGCACATGCTTGTTATAAAAATTTCCATTAATATAGGAAGTGAAAAAGTAAAAAAATTGCCGTTATCGTCCTGTCTTCACCCGTTAGGTCTCCAGGGGTGTTTCCTGCTAACTGTTTAGTGTGTATTCATCCTGACCTTTTCAATGAGCATGGGTCCCTTGCATAAGTGGCATTATAATATCAATTTTTCAAGGGTAAAGTTTAGACTCAGATACTCCTGGCTTCTAATATAGTTTGTAGCCAGTTAGCCCAGTGAACTTTTTACTTGTTACCATTTTTAGTTTCAATCTTCCCATGTGTAAGATGGGAGTGATGATAATATCTGCCTTATAGGATTGTGGTGAGAATTTAGTGAGATTTGTGTATGACTAGTACTGAGTAGGGCTTGTGACACACACACACACACACACGCACACACACAGATCAGGGGGCACAGATCAAGTTAGCGGTATAGTAAAGACAAGACCCAGTGTTCTGACATTTGGTTTCATTACCTTTCAGCCACACACCTGCCTGCCATTCATCCTGATCCCCTGGGAACATGTTATGTGCTCAGTCCTTGTTGAATGAATGAATGAGGTTGGTGTGGGGGGGGGGTGATAGATATAGGGGTTTGAGGTCTGTGGAGCTCCTGGGTGCTGGCTCTGGAGATGCAGGATTCACCCTGCAGATAGTGAGGGGATGGGACAGTGTGTGTTGGCTGGACCAGCTGTTGCTTCAGGGCTCCTGGCCTGAGAGTTGAGCCTCAGGGCAGAGCCGAGGCCTCAGAGTGGCTCTCAGCTTAAAGGATCTTAACTTAAAAGGAATGTGCAGTGGGCTGCCTCTGCTCAGGAGGGGCTAAAAAAAGCCTGACCCTCCCCTGGGCTTTGTGTGAGGGTTATCAACTGCTCAAGCCAGCTCATCTCTCTGGCTGGACGCTGGCATTTTTGAGAGGGCCTGTTTTCCCTGCCCCTCTGGGTTTTCACCAATTGGCAGGAAGGGGTCAGCCTGTCCCAGAGGTGGAGGCTGTGAGAGTGTGAGGTGTGGGGGGAGAAGGAGGGGGCTGGTAGCCCCAAACCTGGTGACAATATACAGTTGTCAGCTGTCCCCTGCTGGTGTTTCTTCCTTTTATAGTCAGCAACAGTTGCTCTTGCTCTCACCCAGCCCCTCTGTGGGGGCTCCTGCCCAGAATAAAAGGGGAGGGAGGCGCCTAGTCGGCTATCTCGTTTTCCAGGCTCCCCATCTCTCGAGTCCTTCCTAGGTGCCACCACCACCAAAGATCTCACCAAGGCGACATGCCTCCCAAGAAGCCTGAACCTAAGAAGGAACCGGCCAAGGCAGCCCCTGCTCCGCCTCCAGCCCCTGCCCCAGCTCCTGAGGCCCCCAAGGAACCTGCCTTTGACCCTAAGAGTGTAAAGGTAAGTGAGCCTCAGGCATTGGGAAGTAGGTGGAGGTGACGTTCAAGAACTTATTGGCCTGGAGCTTAGGGATCTACTTTAAGGAGGCTGGGCTGGGGTGAGGGCTACAGTGTCCATGCCCCCAAATGCAGTCCCACAGGGCTGAGGAGCAGGCTTTGGGGCTGGGGAGGGGTGTTTTGGGTTGTAGGCCTTTCCCCTTGAGAACAGGTTTCTGGTCTGTCTGAGGAAACCCTACTCTGTCACCCCAAACTTATGAAGTTGGGAATGGCAGGGAGATGCAACCAACCAATGATCTTGCCTTTAAAAGGCACGGTGGGGCCACTATGGTGAAGAAAAAGAGACTGACTCTTTCCTCGGGGGTAGAATGACATCTGTATGAAGAAAACACACAATGATAATTGCCAAGTGACTTGGAGTAAGTGATATATGAGCAAGAAAGTGTGGTCCCTGTGTCTGGAGGGGCGCTGCACTCTCAAAGACCCTTGTAGTAGGTGGGGATTGGGGGAAAGGGGAGGCTCTAGATACAGTGAGGGGAGCCTGGTTCTCCTTCCTCTTTTCTACCCACATAGGCCCACCTTTTGTGGCTTCAGCCTGTTCTATCTGGAGTCTGCAGAGGACTGGCCCCTCCCTGCTAAAACACTCTCTCTAACCTGGTGTGGGAGCCGTCCCGGTTCCCTCTGGTGCCGCAGCCCTACTCCCTCTCTACTCTGCCCTGCTTCCCTCACACTGGAAGGTTCCTCTTTCTGGACCTGGTGTAGGCCCTGCATGCTGAGCCAGCCATTTTAGGCCTCCCAGCTTTCTGGCCCAGCTGTAGAAGGCGTGGAACTAGGAGGGGTTGGGCCAAGGAAGGAGCAGGTCAGAGGCCTCTAGAGAGTGAAGCAGTTTTAAGCCTTGGCACTAGAATGTGAGAGGTCAAGTGGCCACTGGCACGAAGAGCTATTAATAACAAGCTGGGAGTGGTGGGCCGCTGGGAATATCAGCCTTAGGTCAGGGCTGGGGGTGGTGGTGAGGAATCAGCAAAATAAGAGCTCGGGACCAGGATCTGTGACAAGTAGGCAGGAAACTGAAACCCTGAGCTCTCATCGGATGACCCTCCGTGGCTCTCTGAGGATTCCTCCTAGCACCCACAGTCCCAGAGCCCCTGTAGTTGTGCCAAGGACCCTCAGGTTGATCTGTGGTAATCCTGCAAGAGGCAGGAATTAAGTGGAACTGGCTTGGCCAAGAAATGGAGGTGGTTGCCCCATTTCTGGGCTTGGTTATAGCACACTGGTCCCTGGTGTCTGGGTAACAGTTACCTAGTAGTACTAGATGAGTGCCTTCTCCTGAGCCTATCACTTTCCTCCATCCATCCCCCTCCCTAAATTTCTCACCATTCTCTTATCCATTTCTGGATCTTCCAGTCTTTTAGGTTGTTGAAGTTGCTTTGAGCTGGAAAAAAACAGGTGTCTTCCACCATTATTTGTACATAACCCAGTTCCTTTACTTAGAAGATTCTTTGCTAAAAGATAGGGCAAAACTAAATTTAACCACAATATGTGTGGTTCTAACCATATATTCCAATGTTATGTTTTTATACTAATTACACATATACTCCTGGGACTTAAAGCATTGCAAAAAAAGGCAAACTACACCTCTTCCTCAGAGAGTTTGTGCAAAGCATCCTTTGGCTTATTTTAAGGGGTTCCTTTAACTTCCTGACCACCCGGCTACCTCCCCTTTGGCAACTACTCTTGCTGTCCCAGAGTGCCACAGAGGGACATGTACCAAGGAGGCATTGGGATGGGATGGCGTGAGGGATCAAAGGTGAGGAGTCAGGGACACCCAAAGGGAGAGGAAATGTGGCTTTGGGTCTGATTGTGGAGTAGGGAGAATATGAAGGGATGAAAATGAGGGTAACTTATGGCCTCTAGGACATGGAATTTACATTTGGCCCAAAGGAATTACAATAAGGAGTCAATGTGGTCCTAGAGTTACCTGGGTACCTTTGCTCTCTTGCTTGGAGCCATCACTTAACAAGTGTTATGGAGAAAGCTCTGAAGGCTGCGTCCTTTTACAGCCTGTCAGCTGTGTCCCTTTCATCAGGAGACTGGTGTTTCACTCAGAGCCGTCATTCTCCTTCCCTCCTCCTCAGTGGCCTGGAGGAGTTGACTTGACCGCAGTGGAAGCCATTTTTGCTTCCATTTGGAGGCCTTCAGCAGTCTCACTGCTCTGTTTCCCTCCCCACAGATAGACTTCTCTGCCGACCAGATCGAAGGTGAGTACTGGCAACCCCAGCTCCCCACCCACACCCTCTCTGTTGTGCTTCCTGGAGGAGGAGGAGGAGTTGTCATCACAGTAGTAGTAACCCTCATCATTATCATAGCAAACTGACATCTGCTACAGATTTGCTATTTGCTCACTTTTACCTACTACTTGTTACTACTTAAGCATGATTTAATTTATTTAGTTCTCACAACAACCCTGTGAGGTAGGGACTATTATCAGAATTTACAGGTGATAAAAACTGAGGCACAGAGAGGCTGGGTGGCTGGCAGGCTGTTGGTGGTGGAGCCAGGGTTCAAACTCAGGCAATCTGATTCCAGACTTGAGTTCTCAACTACTCTGCCAGACTGCTGGGAACATAATAGATGCACAGCAAAAATGACTTCCCGCCCTCCCCCCGCCAACATGTACTATCCAAAATGTTTAGAAGCCCTCCTTTCTGTTCCTGTTATTGGAAAGCCCTTCTTCGGTTATCAGCTTCCTCCCCCCTCATCCTGAAGTCTGCCAGGATGCTTGCCCACTAATGGTGGCAGGGCCAATGGTGACTTAGGGTGCCCTAGTCCATCTGTGATCTCCACCAGCAATCTTTCTCTATCTTTGACGAGACAATTTATTTTCTCAGTTTTATATAAAATTTTATTTAGTGTGGCTTCAATACAAACCTCATGATCTCTCACTCACTAACTTGATGGTTGCCCCTTAGCCCTTCTATAGGAGTCTGGGGTTTGAGAATAAAATATTTCATCGCATGGTATCTACTTTACAGGGGGTGCTCACTGTCTTTGCAACTTATCTCTCTGTTTCCCCCACCAAATGCCTCTAGGACATAAAATTATAGGCATTGGAAGGGACCTCAAAAGGCCACCTGACCCAATTCCTTGATTTAAAGCATACACTATATTTAAAAAATTAGACTAATACATGAACATAATAAAAATATCATAGACTACTAAAAAGCAAATGAAAAAAAAAATATTTTTCTCTCTTTCCTTTCATGCTAATTCCTTTCCCAAAGATAATCACCGTTAATAGTTCTATGTACCCTTTGAAAAAAATATGTAGTAATATACCAGTATGTATGTGTATGTGTGTATGTATGTATGCATAACTCTTACACAGATCAAATCATGTGATACATACTGTCCCATACCTTTTATTTCATATACATTTGGATTTAATAGTATATATTATTTAATAATATATTTTTACAGCTAACATAAACAGTTCTACTCTTTTGTTTCTTTTTTTAATTTTTAATTTTCAATTAGAATTGACTTTCAATTTTATTTTATATTAGTGTACAGCACAATGATTAGACATTTATATAACTTATGAAGTAATCCCCCTTAATTACTCTACTCCCACCTGGTTATATAATAACCATACACAGTTCTTACAATAATATAGTTATTACATTATTGAGTATATTCCCTATGCTGTACTTCACATCTCTGTGACTATTTTGTAACTACTGATTTGTTCTTCTTCATTCCTTCACCATTTTCATCCAGCCCCATAACCCCCTCCCATCTGGCAATCACCAGTTTGCTCTCTATCTATGAGGCCAAACAGTTCTACTTTTTAATTCTTTTAAGCAGTTATATAGATTCTCACACATGGATGGAAGTTTTAATTTAATCAGAACTATATTGAGAGACCTTTGGGTTGTTTCCAGTTGGGGAATATCAGCATGCTTTCTCCAGGCACCACCCTAGTAATGGGTCAAAGGATACATGCATTTTAAATCGTAATAGTTATTGCCAAATTGCTTGCCAAAAAGCTGACACCAGTTTACCCACAAATAGATCATGAGAGCTGTCAGATGAATTTTGAAACTAGTGAATTGAATCTGACACTGTTTTTGCAATACCCTGTGGATGCTCACTTTCAGTTAAAAGTTTGGGGTGCTGTGAATTCCTTAAAATTTATTTTAGTGAATTTTAGTTAAATACATACTTTTGTGTATATACAAACACAGCAGCATATAGGAGGACTAGAAAATCAACTATGATGGAAATATTTTATTTCTCAAATAGGAATCATGGTCAAAGCCAATTGGCACAGCCAGTTACCTCTTTTCTTCATGAAGATTTTCAGGGCTGGGGGCCTAACTCATTTCAGTCTTTCATTTCTCTGACTTTGAAGATGTTCTTCTTTAAGTTGGATTTGAATGGTTTCTGCTTTAATTTTATCCCTGCTATCTCTTCATTTGCTCTTTGGCAAAGCTAAAGATGATTTTATTTTCTCATGTCATGCTAGAAAGAACATTTTTTGGAATTAGGAGACTGGTCTAATTCTGCCACTATTGGTCATGAGACTTTGAGCAAGTCACTTCTTTAAACCTTAATTTTCTTATCTGCTAAGTGAGGTTCTTTTTCAATTCTATAAATCTATTTGACATCATCAAGATATCCCCCACCTATTTGAAGACAGTTATCAAATCTCTTTGTCGTTTATATTCTCCTAGTGATATGGCACACATTGCTTTTATGATTTTTTTTTCCTCATAGGATCTAGCTTCTATACCTTGACTTCCTTCTCTGGTCCCTCTCCATGTTTCCATGTCCTTCTAGCAAGGGGTTACCACCGTTGCTCATTGCTCTAGCAAGCAGCCGATTATTATAGGCCATTGAGAAAAGGTTTCTTCTGGGTTTATAAGCATCACTTCTCATACACCTCAATATCACACTGGCTTGATTTTTATTTTTCTGTAGCAATCCTAAACTTTAGTGTTAAATCTGACTTATATTAAATCTTCTGAATGACTGAGAAAATGAACAAGTCTGAGTTTAACCAACAAATATATTTATATTTATCAAGTACTGAATTTGTGCCAGTTACTTTATAAAAGTTAAAAAAAAAAGTTAAATCCTTTTAATGAAGCCATGAGGTCAGTATTATTTCCTTTTAATAGAGAAGGAAATCAAGGTTTTTCAAGGTTAGGAAACATGGCCAACATCACTCAGTTAAGTGGTAAAATTGGGATTAAACTCAGTAAAGTAATACTAACAGCATTATTTGAGCATTTATGCAGTTCATTGTGTTAAGATTTTTTTACATAAATTATTGTATTTAATTTGAATGTAATTTAAGAATCCTGTGAGGTAGGTGCCATTTACAGAAGAGAAGAGGTTTATAGATGTTAAATATTTACTTGCCCAAGGTCACACAGCTAGTAAACAATGAAAATGGAATTTGAACTCAATTATTCAGTAATATGAAAGACAAACGGTTTTGTCTCTTTAAATTCATATGGTGCCTAATAAAGATTTGCAAGTAAAAGTCTTGGGGAACCCGCTTTGGTATGTGGAATGATTCGTAAATAACCCATATGCAGCCTCTAAGGAAATAATTGTTTCTGAAGTACTTGGAGAGGACCGAGAAGGGGTTTTCTCCTAAGTAGTTTACACATTCTTTGGTTTACGTTGTTAATCTGCTTAGTAAACCATTTCTTTGTGGACAGCATAAGGTAACATTAATGCATTCTCAGTTTAATTGTCCCCAGTCATAAAATGCTTGAATCCAAATTAGTAAGGGATTAAGGTTCTTTGTAAGGGCCCGGGAGGTTCTTAATTCAGCCTTGCGCCTTGGACACCTGTCCCGGTCACTTTGGGCAATCTAGTCCCTATAGATCTGAGTTGGCGGGAGAACCAGGACACAGCAATAGCCACCCTTTGTAATCCCCCCAGCAACCCGTTCAGGGACGTTATATCCTCACTTAGGGCTGAGAAAAGGAGGGCCCTCGAAGGTTGGTAGTTTGCGCACGGCCATGCGCGGGTCGGTGGCACGGTGGGCTTATCTGACTGTGTCCACCAGGTCACTTTGTCTAGCCTGGGAACCCCCTGTCAGCCTGGAGCAGGCAGTACTGGTATGAGCCGACTTTCTAACAGGTCTTATCGCTTTGCAGCGTGCTTCCGCCTCCTGCCCCCTCCTTTGAGGAGTTCCAGTAACTGGGAGGGCCGGGGTGGCGGTGGGGGTGGGGCTCGGTCCCTCTAATCAGAAGGAACAGGAGCCACCGCCCGCTTCTCCTGCGCTTCTCTGCAAAGCCAGCATGCGAACCCAGGACGCCTGACTCCTGAGCCGGGGCTATTTTCCCTTCCCTGCCCTTTTCAACAGTCAGGCACCCACCCACACCAGGGTGGGTGGGGGGCGGAGGCAGGGGAGACATTCCGATTATGCGACATCCGACTAATAGAAGAGCTCACAGGCCCGGCGCTGGAACAGGGCACGGAGGCGCCAGGCTCCTTTAGCTGTCAGAAAGCAGGCTGGGCGGTGGGCTCCCCGGAGAGGCTGGGCCGATGGCTGCAGGGAAAAACTGAGCTATGTGATCGGCCTCATGGAGCTGCTCTGCAGGGCGCACGGGCAGGCTGATGATGACCAGCCTCCCGCCGCCGCCTTCACCTGGCTCAGGGGCCGCCGCCGGGCCTTCCCTCCGCAGAGTTCAAGGAGGCCTTTTCGCTGTTCGACCGGACCCAGACCGGAGAGATGAAGATCTCGTACGCGCAGTGCGGGGACGTGCTGCGGGCGCTGGGCCAGAACCCCACCAACGCCGAGGTGCTGCGCGTCCTGGGCAAACCCAAGCCAGAAGGTCAGCAGCGGCCTGGGCTCAGCCTCTTGGTGTGTCCCGCCCCCACCCCTGCCCCCCCGGGGGGGGGCCCAAAATCTACCTCCCATCCCCAGCTCTCTTCCCTTCTCCCCCTTTAGCCCTGCAAGATCAGCCTTCCCTCCCCCAGGTAACCTGCCTCCTATTTTGAGAATTTATCCCCAAGCACCAGCACTTAGCTAACCTTGAAGCATGTGGCCTGGGCTTGTTCCTAAAGGAAAGGAGCAACGTTCTATCTCCCTCTGACACCCGAGGGTGCCAGGGACACCAGGGCAGGGCTGCTTGGTGGGAATCTGACAACCAACTCCCAGGCCCCACCCGTTTCCTTACCCAGGAGCTCTTAGTCAAGGTGCCTGGCGCTGAGATGCACTATGATCATGTGAGTTGCAGCACAAATCATTTGTTCCTGTTAATGGTTAGAGCGCTGAAGACTGCAAAAATAAACTGGAGCGGATTCAAGATTAGCTCTATAATGATGCTCTTTCACTCGTTTGCATTAGACGGATGAGAGTTTACAGAGTGGCTAAGGGAGTGTGTCCCATTGGTGAATGCCATCTGTCGTGTGAGGCAGTGAAGTTGAGAAATGCGGTAACACACATCTTTCTCCTCAGAGCTGTAGGCCCTAGGTGGGACCAGGCAGACCTGGGCAGGAGCCCCCATCAAGGGTGGGCCATCTCTGGAGGCTGCCTGGGCCCCATACATGTCCTCTCCCCTTTCCTTGGTTCTGGCCACTTCCCTTCCTTCTCTTGCTACTGAAGACACCGATGTCCGGTGAAGGATGTGGGCGGGAGGGGGCCAGAGGACCAGGAGCTTGCCCTGCAGAGATATCGGGGCACTTCCATTTTGAGGGGTTCCTGGTTGTAATAAAAGAAATGCCAGAATTTGTGGTGTTTAACAATGGTTTACATCCGCTAAATTGAAGCATTTAGCACACTACAGTGTGGGAAAAGTATGCTAGTCGCAAAAGATCGGCAAATTTATAAAAATTATTGATTCAGAGTAGCTCTGGGCAGTGTGGTCTAGTAATGGGACCCAAATGCAGAACTCTGTGAAATTTTCTTTTTGCAGTCCTTTCAGTTTACCTCTGAGACTGTATGTCTGTCACATGTCAAAAGTCTAAGTTGTGAATGTGTGGCCTGAGCTGTACGGTCCTTTGTGCCCTTCGGCCCCTGCAGTTGCCACCCTTAGCTCCCCTGCCTGGCTGGCCACCTGGAGCTCAGAGGGCTGAATGGAATCACAGTTCCTTTTCCCATCTGCCCTAGTCCTTCCACTGAGTGGAGTGCCCCAGAGCCAGCCTCCTGCCTTGCTCCCATCGGCTCTGTGTCTTCTAGGATCACTGACTATGTGCCCCACCCAGAAGTGGCTGCAGCTGAGCCCTGGGAGCTGCCAGGGACAGGTCCTGCCAGGCAGAGCTGGGGCGAGGCCCCCTCCTGACCCTCTGCCTTGTGTTTCTGTTCATGTCACTTTTTTCTTCCCCATGCCACCTAAAGAGATGAATGCCAAGATGTTGGATTTTGAGACGTTCCTGCCCATGCTGCAACACATCTCGCGTAACAAGGAGCAGGGCACCTACGAGGACTTTGTGGAGGGGCTGCGTGTTTTTGACAAGGAGAGCAATGGCACAGTCATGGGTGCTGAGCTTCGCCATGTCCTTGCCACCCTGGGTATGCCAGCTGGGCAGAGGTGGAGTCCAAGTGGGCAGAATGGAGGGGGGGAGGTGCCCAGGTGGCAGACATTGGGGTACATGGGGTCCCTGCATCTTGAAGATCACATCCTGATCCAGCCCTGTTGCCTTGGGCTCTGCAGGAACTACCTGCCCAGCTGGGTTTGCTCACCAAGGTTTGGGAGAACAAGAGAGGAGGTTGGCAGGGCAGGGGTGACTGCTGAGGCCTGAGAGGTGGGACGGAGGGTTTCTGTCCTTTTCTTTCCTTCATCACCTGGGCCTTGCTCTGCTCACCTGGTGGTGGCTGTGGGCAGTGGGAGGGTCTCAGGGGCTAGGAAGTGTCTTAAGACCTTGGCTCCAGTCTCCAGGGCCTTTAGGGAAGGCTTGGGATGACCACTTTCCAGATCATGAAGTCTTGGGCTTTTAGACTTGAGGGGGTGCTTGGGTTTTGCCTGCTCTTCCTTTGTCATCTGTAATTAAAAGCCCACTGCTCCCCACCCCAGGAGAGAAGCTGACTGAGGCAGAAGTGGAGCAGCTGTTAGCTGGGCAAGAGGATGCCAATGGCTGCATCAATTATGAAGGTATCAGGTCATGCCTCATTTCTCTGGGTACCCAGGGATGGGAGGGAGGGCACAGATTAGGCTGGGTGGGTCTGCAGAGCAGAACAGCACCAGGAGCTAGAGGACACGGGTACCAGATGGGCTTTGGTGCACTTTTTTCCATCCTGGTGTAATAGGAACATGCATTTTGGAGATAGCTCTGATACACTAGCTGCATGATCTTGATCGTCACTTACCTTCTCTGAGCCTAGTTTTCTCATCTGAGAACGGGGTGATGCAGGCACCTTTCTCAAGGTTGTTAGTAGGGGTAATGTAGCTCATTTCATCTATATTTTGTGTCAGCACAGAGTGGGCACAGAGCAGAGGTGAAATCTCTTCCCTCTCTCACCTTCTCATACCAACCCCTAGATAAGAGACAAAATTGTAGTGGAGAGGTATGAAGTCAGACAGTAGAGAGAGGGTGAAGAGTTTTAAGGTTCCAAGAGGGCAATAAAGAGCTGAGATGGGCCAAGTGCAGTGGCTGATTTCTGTCCTTTTTCCCAGCATTTGTCAAGCACATCATGTCCGGGTGAAGCAGACCCCTCCAGCGTGAGTACAGCCTCTGCATCCTGGCCCTTTCTGGGGACATACAGGGGCTTTGGAACAGCACCACATGCCCCCAGTCCCAGCCCTGACCCCTGAAGAGGAAAACACAGGGGTCATGACTAGGAGCGGCTCAGCCTGTTTCCTCTCCACTCCTCCCCCCATTCCCTTCCTTCCTGGCCTCCTGCCCTCCCTGGTCCTTGTGCCCTTTCTTCACCCTCATAGTCACATCCTCCTGCCTCTCCCAGGGTCTCTCAAGGGCAGACCATTCCCTCCCTCAGGCCTGGGACCTCTTGTACAGGCTCATTCTGATGAGAAAGCCACATCGCAGGTGGAAGAGAATGTCTCTGGCCTGTGCTCTTGTCCTTGTTCCTCTCATTCCTTCCCCTGTGTTCCCCTGGGCTTAGTGCCATCCTGATAGGGCCTTAGGGTCTGTGATAAGGGGCTAGGTATGGTGGGTGAGATGCCCTTTCCATCTAGCACTTTCTTTCAGGTGCCAGGTCCTTGGACCTAGCCCTCCAGGGATGAGTTAGCGAGAGGCCCAGAGAGATTGAGCTGGAGCTGAAGTCCTGGACTCATCACAGCTGAGGTCCTCATGGGCCTGTGGCCCTGCCTGTAAATAAACAGCTCTGGCAAGCCTGGGCCTCATTCCCTGATCCTGACCAGTCTCTGAGTTTTTTTTTTTTTAATTTTTTAAAACTGATTAATTGAAGTGTATGTGTGTGCACATGCATGTGAGAAAATGTCACCCCGGGGCTCATATTCTTCAGAGAAATGAGTAGGATCTGGGAGCTGGGAGACGAGGGCTTCCTGTGGATCCAGAAATATGAGGGTCAGACCCATGTGCAGAGGGCTCTGGAACGGCTTGCAGTTTGAGGAGTTGTTATCAAGAGTTTCATTTCCTTCCAAGGCTCACTCTCCACCTTATCTTGCCTCCAGGTGGCAAGCAGGAAGAGGGACACGAGGAGTTCTGGGGGTACCAGGGACTCCTCAAGTCGTCCTTGCTGCTGCTGCTTTTCTTTAAAAAAAATAATTAGGTAAAATACACACAATATAAAAATTTCCTCTTAATTATTGTTAAGTGTACAGATCTCCTCGTTCCTACCTCTCTAAGCCCCTAGCAACTGCCATCCTACTTTCTGTCTCTGTGAATTTGACTATTCTAGATACCTCATATAAATGGGATAATATAGTATTTGTCTTTTTGTGACTAGCTTCTTTCACTGACATAATGTTCTCAAAGTTCATCCATGTTGTAGATGGAATAAGGAAGCCAGAATTGTTCTACTGTTAAGGCTGAACAGTATTCCATTGTATGTACATACCACACTGTGTTCGTGGCCCTCTTGGTGCAGAGCCCCTGGTACCTGATCCAGCCCTGCTTGTTGTAGACATCTCACTGACTCCCTGCTTGAACCCTAAGCTCCATACCCAGGACTCCAGCTCAGGACCCTGGAAAGGATGAAGGCACACAGACCTCAGCCTGGGAGGGAGGGCAGAGGATGGGGAGAGATGAGTGTGTATAGGAGAGAGACAAGAAAACCAGCAACTGGGAAAAAAAGGGAAAGATGATGTAATGAAGTTAAAAACACACGCATGAACAAAAACACTTGCTTTTTTGGAACTCCGTGGCCCAGTCACCTCTGATGGGGGCCCTACACCTCTGCGAACTCTCCAAGGTGGATTAGATACTCCTTCCCCCAGCCTTCCTGTTGCCCTGACTGTCAATGCATCCGGCCACAGAACTTTGTGGAATATCTATGAATCCAGCCAAGGCCAAGGTTCCATGAGCCCCAATGGTAAGCTTGTCACGGGAAGCCGACAACCACGAGCCGAACTTTGGCCTTCTCAGCATTAAAGTCTGTCTGGGAAGATAAGGCCAGAGCCTGTATGTACCGTTTTTTCTTTGAGGTGGGGCTTCAGTTCTGGTAGTGAATAGGTCAAATCATAAAACTGGTGATCTTTATGTAGTCGTGAGGGGTCCTTAACTCCAATGGTTTTCAAACTTTACTTTAGCCCCATAGCCTTTTGCTCCAACTTAATTCTACGGGAAAGCCAATGCAGGAAGCTGAAGGGGACAGCTTCTCTGGCTGAAGAGGCAAGGGGCTAGATTCCAGCTTCTCGGAGCTTCTAACTGAGCTCCTTGGAGCACGACCAGAAGACCACGATTATAAAATGAGGAAACAGTTCTTTAGAGGTGACATGATTTATTCAAGGTGAAAGCTAATGGAAGTCAAGTCCAAGCCTTCAGAATCCTGTATTTTTTTCATTTCTCAACACACCAGCCTGCCTTTGGAATTTTTTCCAAGTTAGGTTCTTGGGATTTTTCTCTTTTGCTCGCTCCCAACCATTCTGACTGCTTTTTTTTGGACCTTTCTTATTTCTTCTTTTTAATAATCACCCTCCCTAACTTGAATGCCAACATTCTCCCTCAGTGGTGGGGCCTTGTTAGGTTTTCCTTTCTCCCTCTTTTTTCTTTCATGAAATATTTATTGTCCACTCTATGCATGTGTGAGGAATTGGGGTTAAGACTCTTCATGATCAAAACACAAAGTTTTTTTCCCTGCCCAAGTAGCTTACAGTCCAATTAAGGGACTAACTAGAGAATGATCTTCAGATAGCATAACAATGGCAGGACAACTATGGAACATGCAGTGTAATTTCCAAGGGACCTATAAGAAGAGGAACCAGAAGGAAGTGAGGTGTGATAGAGATTTTCCTTGGCTGATGGGCTTTAAGTGACACAATAATGGAAAAGATATCCTAAGGTTAGTGCCCAGGCCTGGGGAGAAGATGGAAATGGACAGGAGCTGCGGACTCAGTCAGCAGACACTTACTAAGAACCTGATGTGTGTACGTCACTGGCTTGGGCCTTGGGGATATACTGAACCAGACAGGTGCGGCCTCTACCCTCATGGAATTTACAATCTAGTGGGAAGACAGACATTAATTATTGGTAACCCTTGACAGAAAAGAGCCAACATTTACTAAACACAGTATCAGTAAGTTACAATCCTATTTGACTGTGAGTTATGGAGACTGAAAGGCAGTGGCTTAAAAGAAACGAAAGTCCATTTCCCCTCCGTCTATGTGGCGGGTCAGAGCTGGAATGGCAGCCGTCCTCTGCAAAGTCTTCAGGACCCAGGCTCCTTTTATCTTGTGGCTTTGTAGTGTGTGACCTCTATTCATCTAAGGTGGCTGCTCCAGCCCAGCCACCATTTCTACTGTTGGGAACTGTGTTAAGCACGTCACATCTCATTCTCTCATAGCAGCTTAGTAAGTAGGAGTTATTATCCCCATTTAAAAATTTAAAAATATCACAGAGGGAGAATAGCAACAAAAAACCCAACTCTTCTTTTAGTGTCCCAGCTCCAGTTGAAGGCTGTGGCATGACATATGCCAGAAGAGGTCATCAAGAGGATGTGAACATTCGTTGACCCTCAAGCAGGACTCAGGCAATTGAAGACTTCTCACTCTCCCCCTGGTCTTTGGAATGTACACTCTGCCCACTGTTCCCACACTAGGAGCTGTTTCAAGGATGCAACTTTGAGAGAGCAGTGTGTTGTTGAGACTGTCTATACCGTACATGTGACTGAACCCCATTACGGCCTAGATATAAACTTTCAAGATTCCGGTGGGCAGGTGCACAGATCTACTTGTCTTTCTGTTGCCCTGAAAAAGCCCCATAAGTAAGTTCCCTTGCTTGTTAACCCTGCCACCTGCCAATCTGGAGTGGTTTCCCTTTCTCCTTGTCCTCTGTGTATAGTGGTTAATTTATGAAACAGCAGCATGATATTAATAGTCCTAAAATGCCAATATCATAAAGTTTCTCTCCTTACAAAACCTTCCTAAGGCCTGCTGGTTATTCCTACACCTTCCTGTCAGTTTCTAAGGTCTTCCTTTCTTTGCTCCAGCCTCCTAGAAACAGCATTTGCCACAGCCAGCTGACCCCTTCCCCCTCCATTAGCTCCCCTACTCTGCCTTCTCCTCCCCCTCCTTCCTTGCCCCAGAACTTCTTAACCCATCTTGTTTCCTCCCCGACCCTGATGTGCCCTCTTCTTTCTGCCCATTCAAATCACTCTCACCCTTCAAGACCTAAATCAAGCTTGCTTCTTCCTTCCAGTTTTCCCTACTCAGTGACGGCCACAGTATCATCTCTTTAACACAATCACCAAACTGGAACTGAAGATATCAGAACTCGAGAAGACCTTGGAGACTTCTAGCAGAGTGTAATGCCGAGAGCAGCATTTAGCTTGGTGCCGTCATGTGTTTGGCATCCTCTAAGCTCTCTGGTTACGCCAGCTTTTAAGGTGGAGATGGCTGGCTGATGGCTGATTGCGTAATATCTGCCTCGTACCACACGATGGCACAATTGCAGCAGCATGCTTCCCATAGGATGCCAAAGTGTGATCGCACAATCTGACCCTGAGAAACTTCAGAAGTCACTTACTCCGTCTCTATGTCTGCAGGCAAATGCAAGCTTTATTCACTTTCAAAGACTCACAACTGCTAGGTTGCTTCAGGACCCCCATGTTTTGCAACGAGAGATCAAAGAGAGGACACTTTTGGACACACAGAGACCTGGCATCTACTACAGTTCTGCTCCCAAGTCACATAGCACTCAGCTTCACTTCCACAGGTTGCAAAATGAGGGAGTTGATTAAATCGACTTTGGTGTCTCTTCCAGCTCTTCGATACTGGTAATTTAGAACTCAGCTAACTTATTGCTCTATCCAGCTTTAGTCCATTTGTTTTATTTTCACCCTTATTATATGTGTTTAGAACTCATACAACTCAACAATAACAACAATAACAAACAAATGATCTCCTCAAAAAATGGGCAGAGGACCTGAACAGATACTTCTCCCTAGAAGACATACAAATGGCCCAGAAATATATGAAAAGACGCTCAACATCACTAGCTATTAGGGAAAAGCAAATCAAAACCACAATGAGATACCATCTCACACCTGTTAGAATGGCTATAATCAACAGGACAAGTAACAACAAATGTTGGAGAGGATGCAGAGAAAAAGGAACCCTTGTACACTGCTGGTGGGGCTGCAAATTGGTATACAGATACTATACAAAATAGTATAGAGGTTCCTCAAAAAAACTAAGAATTTATCTACTATATGATCCATCAATCCCCAAATACCCCCAAAGGCTTGAAAACTCATATCTGAAAAGATATTTGCACACTGATGTTCATAGCAGCATTATTCACAGCGGCCAGGACACGGAAGCAAAGTGTCCTGCGATAGATGATTGGCTAAAGAAGCTGTGATACGGATATGGAATGGAATATTACTCAGCCATAAGAAGAGATGAAATGCTGCCATTTGTGACAACATGGATGGACCATGAGATAGTCCTGCTAAGTGAAATAAGCCAGTCAGAGCAAGTTGAAAATCACATGATATCACTTATGTGTGGGATATAAACCTAAAAGCAACAAATGAACAGGACAAACAAAAAGAAACTGATGGACACGGACAATAGACTAGTGGTTACCAGAGGGTAGGGAGAGTAGATGGGGTCAAAGGGGTCAAATATGTGTTGACAAAGAAATCTAACAATGGGAGCTGAAATATATATATACCTTACCGTTAAAATGCACAGCTGAAATTTATGAGATTTTGTTAACCAATGTCACCATAAACAAAAAAATTAAAAAAAGAAACTTAAGTAGCAGAATCTAGTATTCATTTAAAGTAATTATGAAGCACACGGTGGTAGGGGCTTTAGAAGAGTAAAAGCAAAGTCACCCATGGTCTTTCACTCCATAAGTTTATACTCTACTGGAGGAAAATGATCTATATGTGAAAAGTAGAACTATGTTGCAGGACAAAATAGAAGAAAGGACACCAGGCAGTATGTATCTAAGGACCAAGGGAGAGGTGTGGGACCAGAGCACTAGGAGCTCAGAGAAGGAGTGGTCAGGGAGGGCTTCATGGAAGAGGTGTGGCAAGCTTGGATAGGATATAAATAGACAAGAACCAGAGAGTATGATTCCAGAAAGGAAGCAAAGCGGTGCCTTCTTCTTTGCCAACTATAACCACAGTGCCTGCCTTTTAGGATTTAGATGAAAAGAAGAGCAAGAAAAATAATTGGAGAATGGGACAAGAGGGAAGGAGAAGGAAAGAAAGACAGAGGGTGGAGGAGTGAGCAGGGATCAGACTCTGAGTGATGTGTTCTAATTCAGAGACAGAGAAGCCAAGTTAAAAACTCTAAAGATAACCCCATAAAGGAACCTCGTTTTTTTCTCCCCTAATCTTGGAGAGCCACAGAACCATAGACTTTCAGGGCTGGAAGGGACCTTTAGTTCAGACACCCTTCCATAAGATCCGTCTAAACTGATTGCCTGGTGTTCACTTGAATGCCTGACATAACACAGGACTCCCGACCTCCCCAGGTAGACCACTCCATTTGAGAAAAACTCCAGTTGTTATTCTTCCTCGTAGGAGTCTGACCTTTCCATCCCTGAGTTTTCCATCTGCTCGTCCTGGATTTGTCTTTCAAGATGACCCAGAAAAGATCTAAGACCATTCCCCATGAGAGAAGTTGACTTCTCTTTCTTCAGGGAAGTTGTCTCAATAGGTGTCTGTTCTAGGGCCAAGATTCTTGAATCTATTTAACGTGGCCAGTTGCTGACTAACTTGTTCTGTCTTGGGGTTTAGTTCCTTCTTAATAATGGAGTTTCACATTTTAGAGTCTGGAAATAAATCTTGACAGATAAGAGAGAACTAAGAACTGAGGTCAAAACAGAGGTCGGGGAGTCCTACTAGCACCAAAAACTGTGTCCTTCCTGCCCTTCTTGCTCTTATGGACAGCCTATTTTTGTTAATTATAACATTACAAAAATTTCACCTCATTTTGGACTTACACCTTCTTGGTCTTGTTCTCACAGTCCCATGCCACAGTCTTAAGTTCATAATTAGCTTTCCGCTGCCCCTGCTTCCATCCATTATGGACAAGAACCCTACAGAGCTCTCTTCCCTCAGCTCCATCAGCCTCTTGGGAGCCCCTTCCCCACCTGTTTCCTAGTTTAGTTGTTTGCAGTTCATTTGTGAGTACCAGCCAATCCTCTGCCCACAGGACTAGAGATTCTTCACTACAAAGACCCTTGTGGGCACATTTATGCTCTTTTTTTCCAGAAGAGAACTTGTCATTTTTACCACATTTTCAAAGAGATAAGAGACTCAGAATAGGTTAAGAACCACGGTTGCAGAGCCTTTGGAGGATCCTGTTTTACTTCCCCTTGAGGGTTTTGATACTGTATCTGGTGTGGCCAGCCTTCCTTCTGGGCTGTCATGAGCCCCGTGACAGTCCATCTCCTTCTCCCAAGACCTTCTTCACTTCCACCTCTCTCCCAGCCATTCCTTGGGTCACGCTCAGTTTGAGAGGGGCAATTCCACCTTTTACTTCCCCTACTTTTAGCCTAATAAGGATTCCTATCAAGGTCCTCTGGATCTTGATCCTGGCTGCTGGACCTGCATAGGGCCCACACCACCCAGCTGGAGCCGAGAGCCCACAGGCTCCTCACGCCCCTGTGGTTGCTTCTGCTCCTCTGTTCCTTTATCAGGTTCCGACGGCCTCCACTGGGCTTCCTTCCTCAGAGGTGTGGTGGGTTCCTTTGGATATGAATCTTCTGATGGTCAGCACTCACATGCCCGCTGTTGAACTTTGCTTACAATAGAGTCCACTGTCAAACGGGGATGATTCTCATCTCATAAGGTTTTGGTTATACCTTGCAAAGTATGTACATTTTCTAAAAAAAAAATCTTAGTCATTTTGCATTTATGTAAATCTTATATGGTGGTAGTTATTAGGGACAGATGTGTCATTTTGTAACCAAGGGCTACGTTTAATGCAGGGGCAGGGGGTTGGAGGTGTCTGTGTCTCAGTATGCTTTGCGGCATGCGAGGCTTTGGCCTTGGCATCTGAGGATGTGGAACGGCTCATCTGGCAGCATGGTTGCAGGACTCCCTCATCTTCCTGGCCCCCAGGCTTAAAAGGAGATTAAAAAAACAAAAACAAAAACAAAAACCAGCCACCTGGGCCCTACCCTTTCTCCTATTCCATTTCCACCCACACTTCAGCTCTTGACTCAGTCCCTCTGTGCTCTCCATGTTAAGAACAAGCCAGAGGTCGAAGACCTAGCGTTCAAAAGCTTGGTTACAGTCGGAATGTGGAGAGAGTTCCTGTATACTGCAGTGAGTTTCACAAGTATTTACATAATGCATTTTATTGTTGCTACCGCAAGTTTTTGTTCTGATTTAGAATTCCGTCTTTCTGATATTTTGCCAGGGTCTAATTTCTTGTAACGGCAGCTGGCGTTTTGCCAGGCCTTTGAGGTTTATAAAATTGCATAGAGCTTGGTCCTTGCCCTCGAGGAGTAGCAGAATTGACAGATAAGCTAAGGCATGTACTGAACACAAATAACAAATACCAAGTGGAAGGCGAAGACTGTCAGACAGAGACTAACAAAGAAGGGGGGGGGTGATTTTAAAAAGAAAAGCAAGATTATTTGCAGTTAGGAGATCAGAGAAGGCTCTTTGGAGGAAGAGGAGCTGGTTCTGAGACAAACCATAGTGGATGGGTGACTGTGACACACTCCTGGAGGCAGCAGGTGACAGGGGTGAGTTTAGCCGCAGGGTCAGGATGAGTCTACACTCACGAGTTGTGTGACCTCGGACAAGTTTCTCAACTTCTCCAAGCCTCAATTTCTTGGTCTATAAAATGGGGTAATAGTAGTCCTGGCCTCATTTGGTTATTTCAAGGATTAAATGAGTAATACCTGTAAATCACTTAAAATAGTGTCTATAACACATAGTAAGGACTCAATCAATGTTAATTCCACAGGGGAAAAGGGGAGTCTAGGCAGAAGGCTCTAGCCAAAGAAGGAAAATGAAGCAACTATTAGTCTTCTGGGAAACCCACAGAATAATAGAAATACCTGGGAAACAAATGGACAGGGAAATAATACTCGTAATTATAGACATTACCGCCTTTACTGCATACTCACCTTGTGCTAATGCTCTCCCATGTGCTTTGCCTACATCGTTGGGTCACTCTTCCCAGTGACTTCTCCTGTGGCAGGTACCATTATCCTCATTCTATAAATGAGGAAACAGGCTGATAGAGGCTAAGTAGCTCTCACAGGGGCACTCAGGGAATGGGTGGAAGCTTCAAAATCAGACCCACATCCTCTTGCTGCCTAAGCCTGCATTCCTAAGCACCAGCTATAGAGCCCTTGCCTTTCCTGGCTCCTCCTGGCCCCTCCCGGTCCCAGGTAGTTTTTCACCTTGTCAAGTCAATTTCTCATTCCAGGTTTCAGTTTGCTTTTGAAGTAAAGGGGTCAAGGACATTCTGGAAGTCCCTTCCAGCTCTAAGGTCTCCTTTTCTCTCCTCTCTTCTCAAAACTTCCAAAGCTTGTCTTTATTGGCTGTTGTGTATCATTCCTGCCACCAAACGTCCTGATGATAGGCTTGCACAAGGCAGCAGAGAGCAAAGCACTGGGGGTCCCTTGGTATTAAAAAAAAAATCAAGACAGCATGTAACAAAATGAGGGCAGAAGTACCAAAGTGATTTGGAGTAAGGAAGGGACCAGAGATTGAATGTGAGTCAGGGACCCTTCCCAGGAAGCAAGAATCTGAAAAGTGACCTCAAAAGAAATAGGAATGCTGTTTGTTTGGGCTCCAGGTGGGAAGGTGGAATGAGGGAATGTCTCCCTGGTGACCCCATCCCTCTGGTTTTTTCTTTGTGGGAAATGATTGAGATAAATTTTGTGGGTTGTTGGAAGGAGAGATGGAGCTGGAAGAGGATATTGAGGGTAGAGAGGGGAGGCAGTGAGTCACTTGTGTGATGTGATTTGCAGCTTAGGGGGACATGGTTCAGCATTTCTTATTTCTGAGGATTTGGACTTATGGTCTTGCTACATAATCGTGCTCATATTTTTTATTTGCTTTGTTTTCTAGCTTCATGAAAATATAATTAAAAACTGTCCACCGATAGATAGAGCTGGGACTTCTGTCTTACCTATGTAGCTAATTCCCTATATCTTCAGTGTCTATCGTGTGCATCTCTCCCATCTTCCAATATGCTACAATTCGTTTTCAAGGGACTTTGAGAGTTCTGTCTCCCTACCCCAAAGGGCACTCATGGTCACCTGCCACCCATGTCCATTATTAATTACTTTTTCTGGGGTGTAAGCATTGAAGTCTCTTGGGTACGGAGAATGCCAGGGTTTAGACCTGAGACTACAGTTTACCAGTGAGTGACCTTAGGCAAATGACTCTGCTTCTCTGTACTGTAGTGTCCTCATCTGTAAAGTGGGGGTAAAAATACTACCCATTTCATTAAGGTGTGTTGTGAGGATTTACAGGGTAATAGGTACAAAGCATTTTGCACAGTGCCTGGTACATAATAAGCCCTCAATAAATGATAGCTACGAAGTTGTCACCACTTTGTCATCTTAGCTTAAATCTTACTCAGTGGATTGCCCAGTAGAATTCTGAAGCAGTAAGACACATAATTTCATTTTGTGACCTGGGCAAAGGAAAGCTCCAGAAAAACAGGGCATTCGTGTTGTTGACCACATACAACATCCTCTGAGCATTTAGGGGGTGGCTGTGAGGGTTCTTAGGGAAGTACCACAGACACGGGGTCAGGAAGACAGACAAACAACAGTTGTGAGTAACTACCCAGGGACGGGGAACAGAGCCTTTGGGGTAGTTGCAGGTGTCTAAGGCCCTGAGGAGAGTGGAATGGACCAGGAGAAATAGAGAGGAGGGAGGGGGGTGCAGAGAGGTCGAGGTGCTCTCCTGTCAGGGGTCCTGGTAGGAGTGAAGAAGGTGTGGGCTCTCCCCTTCCACTCCCCACCTAGTCCTCGTGGCTTCCAGGCCAGGGCTGAAAACTGCAGGTCTTACTGGGTCGGAAACATCCAGAGCCACGGGGAAGTGAGGCATACTGTTGCTCATACTCCCAGCTCACAGTCATTCTATTCTTTGTCATTCTTTCAGCTAATTCCCAGGGGCCCTCTGTTTGGTCCAGATCTTGGTTTTTCCGGTGTGGCTGTCATATCTCAGGAGTCAGCTGGGCATGGCTGGTATATTCTTGTAATAGTCAAGACAGGAAGTGGTCAGGGCCTAGAAATAGAGCCACAGTGGGTGAGCGGGCAGGGAAAAGGCTTTTTCAAGGAAAAGAACGCTGGGTGCCTTCTCAGGCTAGGTGCACAGAGTTCCTGGACTTGGCCTAGGCTGTAGGGGCCTCAGGGATTACTTCTTTATGGATTTCCTAATTTTATTTCATAAATGGGAAGTCCAAGAGCATTTGTTCCAATAGGAATTTCTCCCGTGAACATAGCTACGTCCACTTGAAATATTTGGGGGTGTCTGGCTTCCTGTACCCACTCTTAAAGTAAGGAAGACCATGGATTGTAGAGTCAGACTGACCTATTTTTCACTTCTAGCTTTGCCACATCCTATTTGAATGCTCTCGAGCGAATCACCCCATCTCTCTGAGCCTCCATTTTTCACTTGTAAATTCAGGATTCTATACAGCTGAAACTGGATTTCGTCAACCAATGTCACCGTAAAAAAATTAATTAATTCTCTTTTAAAAATCAAGGTTCCATGTCTATCTTGTGCCAACTAAAAGATTCCTAGTACAGTATTTTATCCATAATAGCCACAAAATAAATGGCAGCTAATATAATAATGATCTCTTCACCTCTCCAAGCCTCAGTTTGAACCTCTATGAAATGAATTATCAGGAGGATTAAGTGAGAAGATGAGTATTTGTAAAGAAGGTGGTATATAAAAAGAAGGATGGATATATATTTGTAAAAAGTTGCTCTGAAATTCTAGCTTTCTCCCTTGGAAGAAAGTTGTACTCTGAGGAAAAGGACCCAGGTGGGCAGCTCATGATAGGGAGGGGAAGTAAGTTGGGGGGAAGGAGGCCACTTCCTGGCCAGATGAGACCCCTGGAGATTACCCTCTCTGTTGAGTAGAAGGGTTGAGGGACTGGGGAAAGGACTGGTGCTCGATTCCGGCAGGTTTGGGAGGCCCCTTGACTAGGTCCTGCTTCTACAGAGAAGCTGGTGTGGTGGCAGAGGACAGGGGCTACTGTGAGACTGGCTATTGTGAAGGCCTCTCTGAGTCCTCAGTGAGCCAGGAGCAGGAGGGCTCCCATCCTCCTGGGGTTCCTAGGATTCCCCTGGACCAATGGTTCTGAACATATGGGATCACAGACCTATTTGAGAAACTAGTGAAAGCTATGAACCATTTCCATAGCAAAATGCATCACACAAACTTTCGCCTCTTAGAGGGTTCACAGAGTCCCTGAAAAAAAAAAAAAAAACAAAAAAAACTTGTTCTTGGGTTTGGAAGTGATAAGGCACCTGAGGCTTTAGGTCTCAGAAAAGAAAAAGGCCCATGAGTTTGGGACTTGTCTGAGTAGTACTAATTATGCTAAGAATCAGCCACGGGTTGGTGCAGGGTCAGGAGGCCTGTCCCAGGATCTGTCAGAGATGGTCAGTTTGATCAGCAAGTACCTCCCTTGCCCATAGCCCATAATGTGTTCCTGCCTCAGTTTGTCTAACATCGCCAGGGGCCTAGAGATATGCAGCAGCAATGAAGCAGCAGTGTCTTAACTTGCAGGCAGATTTGAGGATAGACTGGAATCCAGCATAGGTGGGTTGATCCTAAGGGGGAAAAAATAGCTCACATTTTTTGAGTATTTACTGTATGCCAGTCACTGTGCTAAATGGCTTACGTTAATTTTTTCATTTTAATCCCCATTTTACAGATGGGGAAACTGAAGCTTAGTGTAGTTAACTAACTCTCCCGAGATCATGGAACAAGTAAATGGTGGGGCTAGGATTCAAATCTTGGCCATTTAACTATTGTGTAGACATTAATTTACCCTGTCACTTACATTACTCTGTCTCTTAAGGAAGTGAATAAGGAGGGCTTGAGAGGTCTAAAACATGTGTTTGGAGCCAAGCTGCAAGTTTAGATCTACTAGAGCAGAGTTGTAAGGAGGGTGACCGGACATTCAGAAAGATACCAGAATTTGGGGCCAGAAGCCCAACGGTAGCTCTGTTATGAGATGTCATCCTGGCTCGGGGTTTGGGTGGAGAAGGCGTCTGGATTGGTCTGAGATGGGTGTAAGTGGTCATGTGATGCTGTCTGTGGGCACAGAGCTTGAATCTAGGCTTGGCTAGGTAGTACCTTGTATGCTGAACTGAGATGGAAAATCCTTGGGTTCTCATTTGTTCTTCTCAGTAAGGTCTGGCTCATATGAAGATGCACTCCAAGACAGAACTCAATTGTCTCAGGCCCAGCTGGGCACAGGCTCTGGAAAGGCAGGGCTTGGTGTTCTTCAATTCTGCCTCCTCAGTATGCTGAGAAGCACCTGGTGCACAGGAGGTGCCTAGTACGTGCTTGTGAATGTCAAACGCCAAGGCTGAGCTTATCCCTCCACCACTACCTTGATTGAAATCTAGGAGTAGTTTCTAAGATAGCTCCCCAGAGCCCAGAAATTCCAAGTTATGTCATTTTTAGTCAGTGTGAACTCTGCAAAGCCCAATTTCTTTCAAACCAAAGGAACAGCTGGGTCATCCCTCTCTCAATGGACAGAAGAACATCTGCCAAATGTGTGGGAGGATAAGATTCTGAGCCAGTGAATATGCTACTCCACACTTAGCTTCTTTAAGCTAGAGGAAGGTATTTACATTGAGAGGTCTGTAATTTCTCCATAATAACAATCGTAAGAACATATTCCTCTGTGCTTTTCAAATTCTCAGGCACTTTCATACCTGTGGTCTCACAGAACCTCATAACTGATATGTGTGTTGAGAGGGTATAACTTGGGGGTGGGAGTGGGGGTGAGGAAAAGGGCAAGGAACAGGTCGTTATTTTTCACAGATAAGGAAAACGAGTATAGAGAGGATTTGGAGATTCTCAAGACCATCTGACTGGTAAGAAGTGGGCAAGGACGTGAATCCAGAGACTTTCTGCCTCAGTACAAAGGGGGAATTAAGCATGACCTCGAAAGCAAGAGATCCAGGAAATGGCCATGAAACTGGTTCCTCCAATTTATGGTAGCGACAGTGAGGAACTCAATAGGAGTGGCACCTTCCCAAGGCGGCAGCTATTAATGAGAACACAGGAGAAGGATCCCTATTTTGGTGTCAGCCTGGCCAAGGCCGGGCAAGTGGCCATATAATGTGACTTATGCCTCTTAAATGGATCTTGAAAAAAAATTTTTTTTTTTGTTTTTACCTGTCATGCATTGGTTACCCCTCCACAGTTCTATCAGCTGGGGAGTATGGTATTGGCCAAATCACAGAGTAAAAACTCAGGTCTCCCAACATCATTGTTTGATTAATATTTTATTAAAATTAACTATCAAAGCTGCTAAGAAGTTTAAAAAACAGGAAGTGGAAGTGATTCTTTTATTTACTGAAGGCCTACTGGGGACTATAAAGATAAAACACGTTCAAGTATCTCACAGTCCAGTAATGTTAGAAGAGGTGAAGAAATAAATTAATCACCACATTCTGACTACGACAAAGTGACTGATATGGAACTCGTTCTCCCACAGTCAACAACAATGAATTTAGTTAAAAATCTGAAGAAGTGCTTTTGAGACTGAACATAGGCAAAGCAGAATTATAATCCTCAAGGGAAGGGAAACACATGAAGTGAGCCCTACAACTACTCAGCTTTCTGCCTGGGGGAACTTTCTGGATTATGGTTCAAAAAGGTGGAGCCTAGGAAGTGCATGATGGTCCCACTGAGCTGAACAGCAATTGATTAGAGTTCAGGACTGCGGAGGAAGCTGTGATTGGTGAGGAGGGCTTTTAGAGAGGAAGAAGCTGAACAGAGAGGTGCCCGTAGAAATCTGCATGGGTGTTAACCAGAGTCTTTAGGTGAGGAATGGGCCTACATAATGAGATTCTGTAAGGTTTAGCTGAGAGCAGTTGAGAGCTGGAGCAGAGAGCTAGAGTAGAACACTGGGGGTTGCACCTGGCTTAGAGATGCTGGACTTTCAGCTCAAAGTGAAGAGATCTCACTGAACAACTCAGGTACTTAGGTGATACAGAAAGTTCACACCTTAGGAGTAAGGTCCATGTTCTACAATAAAAAACCAAACCCTAAAACTAAGGATAAAATAAAAGACCAGCCCTGAAATGAGTAAAACCAAGACTATGTCAACTAATCTGCTAGTAATTTAATTGAGTAATATAACAAAACTCAAACTCTTCAAGGGAAAAAACATAAACTTTAAAATGAATGATTCACAATGTTTAATATATAATTTGATATTGCTATACATGTGAAGAAGCAGGAAATTGGGACCCATGGTTTTAAAAAAGAAAAAGAAATAGTTCCTGAAATAAGTCAGAATTAACAGACTAGAATTTTTAAATAGCCACTGCAAACATGTTTAAGGACTTAAAAGAAAATGTAGACATAATGATTGAAGATATAGGGAATCTCAGCAGAGAAACTGAAACTACAAAAGAGAATGAAGGGAAATTCTAAAATTAAAAAATACAATGTCCAAATATTCCCTGGATAGACTTAACAGCATATTAGAAACTGCAAAAGAGAGTTTAATAGACTACTTAATCTGAAAAACAAAGAAACAATTAAAAAAAAAGAACTGAGCCTCAGTGGCCTGTGGGATACTATCTAAATATTTATAATTATATAAATATTTATAACAATAAATATTTAGATAATATCTGAAATATGTATAATTGGAGTTTCAGAAAGTAAAGAGTAAAGCTAATGGGCAGAAAAAAACATTTGAAGAAATAATGGCCAAAAAGTTCTTATATTTGGTGAAAAATAAACCTTTTATGTATTTGAGAGTCTTACCAACTCCAAACAGGATAAATACAAAGAAAATAGCACCTATTCACTGTATAGTGAAGCTATAGTGAAAAACCAAAGAAAATAAAAAAACTTAAAAGCAGAGTTAGGGACAACTTGAGCAACAAAATAAATAGTGATAATAATAAATTATAACTCAGAGAATAAAGTAAATATCCATGAATTCATACTGATATAAATAAATCACTGAATTTTTAAAATGAGAGAGAAGGGACAGCTCTTCCTTACTATGGAATACCAATTAATAGCTGTGAAAGGAAAAGGGAAATAGAAAATCATATTTATTCAAACACCATGGTAATTGATTTCAGTCAAGAACCATCGACAGATGCTAAAATTAGTGGATAAAGCATGAAGAGAAACAGGATATTTGCATAGAATTAAAATACCTTCCTATAAAATATTTATTAATTACAGAGAAAAATAGTAACTTTATAGCAAAGAAACCTGGCAGATACCACCTAACCCAAGTGATCAAAGTTAAAATGATAAATAATAACAATATCGTCATCAAGTGTCTCTTGATATGGTTTACTGACAAGGCACATCATTTTTGTGGTATTCTAGTACAGAATGTCTCAAGGTAATCATGAGAAAACATCAGAAAATCTCAAAGTGAAGGACAAAATAACTGACCCAGACTCTTCAAAAGTGTTAAGCTGATGAAAGAGAAGAAAGACTGAAAAAATGCCACAGATTGAAGGAGACATGATGACAATGCAGTGTGGGATCCTGAACTGGATGGATCCTGGAACTGGAAAAAGGACATTAATGGGAAAATTTGGAAAAATTAAAATATTGAAGGTAGATTAGGTAATAGGATTGTATCAACCTTAGTTTCCTGTGTTTGACAATTATGTATGGTAATATAAAATGTTAAAGTTAGGGGAAACTGAGTAAATGATAAAAAGGTGATTCTCTTCAGTATTTTGCCACTTTTCCAGAAATGTAAATAATTTCAAAATAAAAAATTTAAAAGGAAAAAAAAAAAGCCAGAGGGAAAAGAGAGGGGAACAAGGATGTAAGTGATGGCTGACTTTTTTTTTTTTTACACTAATTAATTAATTTTTTTAATGGTGACATTAGTTAACAAAATCCAATGTTTCAGCTGTACATTTGAACAGTGAGGCATACATATATTTACATTGTGTGTTTGCCTCACATAGTTAGATTTCTTTTTGTCACCACATATTTGACCCCCTTTACCCTGTCTACCTCCCACTTCCCTCTCCCCACTACCCTCTGGTAACCACTAGTCTATTGTCTGTGTTCATGAGTCTCTGTTTGTTTGTCCCATTCATTTGTTGCTTTTAGGTTTATATTCCACATATAAGTGATATCATGTGATTTTCAACTTCTTTTGTCTGATTTATTTTGCTTAGTAGGATTATCTTGAGGTCCACTCACGTTGTCACAAATGGCAGCGTTTTATCTCTTCTTATGGCCGAATAATATTCCATTATATATATGTACTACAGCTTCTTTAGCCAAGCATTTATAGTAGGACACTGACTTCTAACTAGAAATAATGAAGGCTGGGGTGGGGGTGGTGGTCAGGCGAGCGTGCTTCCTTGATATTTTCTTTGAGCTATTGATTTAGTGGGGCTATGTCTTGTCTCAAGTTGCTTTAATGCATTGTATTAGGTCTTCACACAGAAAAAAGTTGGTTTCGAAACAAAAAAAGAAACAGTAGAGGCCAGAATACCATCTTTAATGTACTAAAAGGAAAAACCTGTCAACCTAGAAATCATATCTAAGAAATATTAAAAATGAGTGTGAAACAGTCTATAGCCATGCCACCCAGAACAAGCCCAATCCTGTCTGATCTTGGAAGCTAAGCAGGGTTGGGCCTGGTTAGTACATGGATGAGAAACCATCTCAGAAGACCAAGTGCTGTAGGCATAAAAAAATAAATTAAAAATACATACATACATACATACATACATACATACATACATACATACATAAATAAGGGATTGTAAGCTGACAAGGTCCTTGCAATGTGAGGTCAACCAAGCCTAGCCTAACAAAATAAATTAATTAATTAAAATAAATAAATAAAAATGAAGATGAAACAAAGATGGTTGAACACATATGTTGTCAGCAGGCTTTTGTTACAAGATTTTCAAAAGTAAGTTTTTCAGAGTCAAGGGAAATGATATCAGATAGAAACTCAGAACTAGAGGATGGGAGAAAGAAATGGTAAATATGTCGGTATATTTAAAAAGCTTATGTTTGTTCTGTTTGTCCCCTTATTTAATTTATTTGAGGCAACCGTTTAAAGCAAAAATAAAAATATATTGCGAGTTACTATGTATTTGGAAGTAAAATATATGATAGTAATAGCATAAAGGATGGGGTATGTCAATGGAATTATACTGTTATAAGGTTCATACCTTTAATGGTAAGAAAAGGCTACATGAAATGCTATAATACTAATTCTAGGTAGACTATGCATGGTAAATTCAGTATGTGTACTGTAGTTCCTAGATAAACATATGGGTGTGTGCACACACCTGCACCACAAAGCAGAGGTATAGCTAAAAAGTCAGAAGAAGAAGAAAAAAATTATCTGAAAAGGCAGAAAAGAAGAAACAGAGAAACCAAAAAGATGGAACAAATAACATGATAGACATAAATGCAGCCATCAATTATCATACTAAATGTAAATGAGTATGTAAATGGACTAGCCCCTTTCCCTTCCCTAGACTGGGAATTTGGCAAGGATTCACTTGCATGGTCGTTGAGGCTGGGAACAGAGCTGTGAACTTGCCAGCATGTTCACCAGGCCTTGGGCTAGCCTGGGGACTTGGACAGTGTGTTTGCTGGGCAGGTGCCCACACCAAGTGGTTGGTGCAAGCTGAGCTAGGCTGAAGAGACACCTAGGTTGGAAGACAGATTTCGTGTGTGTGTGCGCGTGCGTGTGTGTGTGTGTGTGTGTGTGTGTGTGTAATAAGCAAATAAGTGATTATCTAAGCAGATATGTAACCAGGCCATGTGAAACAGATTTTGCTCCAGGGCAATGACAATGCTATTGAAATGGCTTCTGGCCTAGGGGAGGTATATAGAGCTGGAGTCTCAAAGTCCAGGTCAGGAAGTCCAGCTATTCTTTGTGGGCTGGCTCCTCCCCTGCCTCTTTGCAAATTGCTAGTGACAGTTCTGCTGATGTGTGCTACCACACTATGTGTATCCTCATGTTTGAAAGGTCTGAGGAGGGGGAACATCAGACAAAATTGTATGGAAGAGATGACATCTGAGATGTTTTAAAAGATAAGTGGAATTTTCCAGGTGGAAAAAGGGAAGAAGGTCAGACAGAAAGGCATGAGTGTTTGGGAATGCTAAGTATCTTCTTGGGCAGGGGTGGGAGATGAAGCGGAGAGCTGAGGCAGGGCCAGTTTTCAGGGATCTTGTGTGTCTCAGGAAAGGGCTTAGGGAATCCCAGAGGGAACCTGAAGGTCCATAGGGGAGCTCAGGAGCTGGAGATTTCCAGATACTTTGAGGCCTTAGGCCTTGTTGTAGAGCTACCCATTCTGCAGGGTGCACCAGCCCCAGCCACTCTGTGTGGCTTTCTGTTTACAGTGCTAGCATTTTGCCCCTTTGAGCTTCTTGAGGTTTCCAGTTCGGCGATGACCCAGAGGAGACCCAGAGGAAGGATTTGGGGGGAGGCCTTTGAGGAAACTGTGTTAAAGCTCAAAAGCCTGTGAGTTTGAGTTTGAAGACACTATACAGTAGTCTAGCTAGTATACTGTAGGCTACCTTAATCACAGTCTAGTTGTCAACTGTAGTCTGGTATTACCATTAAATGGAAAACTCCAGAAATAAAGAATTCACAAGTTTTAAATTGGGTACAGTTTTGAGTAGCCCCTTTACCCACCACTGCTCTGTCCTGCAAAGAATGGGAATCACCCTTTGGTCCTTTGTCCAGAATACCTAGGCTGTATAGTGCCACCCACCCACTCTAGGTTATCAGAGAGATGGTGGCAGTATGACAATGCTTGTGTTCGCTAACTCTTATTTTACTCAATAATGGTTCCAAAGTATAAGAGTAGTGATGCTGGCAATTCAGATCTGCCAAGGAGAAGCCAAACGTGCTTTCTTATAGGAAAAGGTATGTATATGTAGAACAAAACAAACAAAACAAAACAGTACCTATAGGGTTTGGTACTATCTGCAGTTTCAGGCATCGATTTGGGGTCTTGGAAGTATCCCCCACCCTACCTCTGTGGAAGGGGCACTACTGTACTGTGTCCTGAAATGTTTGTTAGATACTTACTACGTGCAAGCATTTGTAGAGCGAGGCCCTTTATGGACATCACTGCTTGTACAAGCTTGAGATATGGTTTTGCCCTCAAGACACTTACAGTCAACCTGAAAACCAGACTCACCCAAGAAAAAATTAGTGAATAACCAAGGACCAAACTGGTGCCTGACACAGCGCAGGCATTCAACAGATATTTGACAATTGCATGAACGTGTGAATGAATGAAACTCAAGGTACAGAGGGAAAGTGCCCCAGAAATGCAGGTGGGTGTCTCCGAGGAGGTGGGACTAGGTCGGGAGAGAGGACACGAGCTCCTGACTCTTCTAAGCGCTGCCCAGCGCCCGGGCGCGGATATCGGGGCCGGAATCTTGGCGGAGGATGTGGCCACGGTCCGGCTGGGGGCCCAGCCTCGCCACCGGGCCCGCGGACCGAGGCGGTGAGGGAGGCGCGCGCTTTCCCACCGCTCCGGGGCCCGAAGAGCGCCCTAGGGGAGGAAGCGCCGGCCCGCGGCCCGCCCCGTTGCGTCCCACCCACGGCGTCCCGTCCCCTCCCCGCCCCTCCGGCTGCGGGAAAAGGGCCGAGGGCTGCGCGGCTCGCTGTGGGGCTGGCGGCGGCCGACGGGATGCGGGCGCGGGCGCTCTGGGCCGCGGCGCTGGCGCTGGGGGCGCTGGGGGCGCTGGCGGCCGGCGGCGGCGCAGGTGAGTGGGGCTCCCGGGGCGGGCTCGCGGCTCCCCCGTCTTCCCCGTCGTCCGCGCCGCGCATCCCGCCGCAGCCCAGTGCGCAGGCTTGCGGAGAGGGGAGACCCGGCGGGTGGCTCGGGAGAACGCGGGGCCAGGCTGCGGCTGTCGGAGCCTGGAGCTGGGGACCGTCCCGGCACCCCCAGCCCCCACCGGGGTGGCGGGGTGAGGGGCTCCCTAGGAGCGCGTCCCCCGGGGCGCCGTGACGGATCCCCGGGCCGGGCGCCTGCTGTGCGCGGCGTCGGCGCGCGGGGCGCCGCGGGGGCATCTCCGAGCATCTCTGCGCTCCTCGCAGGTGGTCGGGGCCGCGGCTGGGAGACCCGCGGGGCAGCCGGGGCGAAGGGCGCTTCCCGGCGCTGGTTCCCGCGCGTCGGCCGAGGGATGGGGCTGTAGCTTTTCGGATGAGAGTGTGTGCGTGCGCTTTGCCAGTTACCCCACGTTTCTTTTTCTCCTTGATTTACACTTTCTCCGTGTTTTGTTTTTTTCTTTTTTCTTTCTCTCTTAACTTGGTGGCTCCCTGTGGGAGCGATTCGGAGGCGGATGAGGGCTCTGCCTCCTGCAGGGCTCCCAGGTAGCAGCGGTGCCTCGGCTTCGGGGACAGACCCCACATACGAATTACCTCAGTGTATGCGGAAGCCACACCAAGGGTCCACCAAGCTGGCTCGGAGCCCTGGCTTAGTCTCTCCTGCTGCTGCGCACGCCGCCAGGGCCAAGGCAGCTGGGGTTCAACCTCATTGGTGCTGGGGTGGGGCAGGGCACAGCACAGCCTAGGGGTGCTGCCCCTGGGTCTCCCGGAGCCCTAGCGACCTTTCCAGGGAGAACTCTGGCTCCTAGTCCTCTGGGACGTCCCCTGCAGAGGACGCACAAGTGTGCATATACATCCCTTTAATGAACGGGACGGTACTCATTTTAAGACAATTTAGATCCTGCAGAAAGTATTTTTTTTTAAAGTAAGATTTATTGATAAGTCCATTTTAAAGAGAACTATTCTGAAATAGTTTGATGGCTGTCTTCAAGACTTCTGTGTGTTCGCGTGAGCATGTGTAAGAAATAATACAGGAGATGGCAACGATATCTTTTTTAAAAATATCACTTTAGTGAGGTATGATTGGCATACAAAAAGCTGTATATATTTAATGTGTAAAACTTGAAGAGTTTGGAGATAAGTATACACCCAATGAAACATAATCACCACATTCTGTGAACAATATCTTGTTGGAGAAGTTATAGACAAGATATAGGGGACTGTCTTAAGTTGTCATTGATGAAGCTTCCCATGGGATAGAAGCTCAAACAAGTCAACTGATGCGTTTAGCCTGTAGCGAGCAGCCTGATGACCATGGCACAGAAATAGGAATCTCCAACATTCTTCCTTTGGAGATGTTGGAGCCTTGTCAGATGCTGCCTGCGGTTGATGGGAGGCAATGGAGAAATACAGGAGGGCAACTCAGCTATCTCCTCTGGAGAGGCCAATTTCCATGAACTTAAAACATTTTTTTTCTTTTTGCATTCACAGTGTTCTGAATTTCTGGATGATTTCTGAGTCTAATCATTATACTTTCTTACAGTTTTAGAATTAAGATATCATATGATAGAACCTAGCATGGTTCATGGCTCAATATTGGTGAAGATGAAGAGTAGATATATTATTTTGGTGTCTCTTTCCATCCCTCGACCTTAGTATATCTTTTGTTGATCAGTTATAATGATCCATATAGGATTCTTCTGCACTAACATACTTAAGTTTGCATTACGTAGAATCTAGGAGACTGGTTCACAAATTTGTAGTGATTGAGGCAATTTCAGCTGTGGTGATGAGATGTGCTGAGCTAGAGAGGCAGGGTAGAGTAGTGTTTAAGAGCATGGTCTCTAGGGTTAGACTCCAGACTAATGAGCCCCCAGTCAAAGCAGATCTGATTGTATTTAAATCCCCCACACCAGTGTTGGTGGCTGGGTTGCAGGTGTCATCAGATCCCTGGAGAAGCAGGTGGTAGGAAGAGAGTAGGAGAGTTGTGTTGGGACACACAGTGTTGAAGGGGCACAGAAAAGGCTGGGTGGAGATGGCACAGAGACACTGTCTCAGAATAGACGAGTCTGGTATGGGAAGAACAGGTTGTTTGAGGATAGAATTGAATTCTGGAATTTATGTCCAAAGGTGATCTTTTTAGCTTCACCCAAGAAACTTGGGGTTTTGTGGCTTTTTCACATATAGGTCCTAACCTGAGACCTAATGGATAACAAGTTTTGTTTGCTGTCACCATCTAAATTGATTAGCTCTGAGCTGAGGTGCTGATTTCTCCTCCTGAGTTTATATCCTGGAAACTCTATAACTGAACCCTCTGTAGAACCCTCAGGGTCTGGAGGAACATGGGAGGAAGGCTTGTTGGCTGGAGATAGGGACAGTTATGGTTTAAAGCTAGTTAGATGTGAGTTTAATTCTTGATTTTGCCTCTTATTAACTATGTAGCCTTGGGAAAGTTACTTAATCTCTTGGACCTTCAGTTTCCTCATCTATAAAGTAGAGAAAACAATAATGCCAATTACATGAGATACAGGCACAAAATAAGTATTCAATAAATGGCAACAACTATTGTCATTTTTATTCCTATCCATGGTATCTGCCATGTATTGGAGGCAAGAGCTATTACTGCTTCATGAGTGAGTGTAATCTAGGCTCCCAGAATGAGATCAGTGGGGGTCCATTTCCCCACACCTATGTGACGGGGGCCGCTTCTTATTTCAACCCATTCCCCATTGGTGGATTGGCATATCTCAGCCACTCCAGTCCACAGAAGAGGCCAAGGAAGAGAGCGGCTTATATATTTGCTTTATCCACGAGAAAACTTTAAATCCTATCTCTGGAAAAAGATGAAATTAAAAGACATCCACAAGATTTCAGGTTCCATGAGGAGAAGCGCTTATCTATTTGGTCAACACTCTGTACCCATTGCCTGGCACAGACAGCAAAATAAACACCTCTGGAATGCTGTGAAAAGGCATCTAGAGGTGGTATGCCTCACTTTGAGGAACTCAATATTTGAATACCAGCATTCATTCACAGAAGATTCTCAAGTGCTCTATCTGGGCATTCTGGAGGATATTAGAATACAGCAGAGGCTGTGAATTTTTGGGGGATTTGGATCTCTGCACTCTTGCACTATTGCACCATTTAGACCTCTGATCTGATGGTGCTGGAAACTCAGAGGACCCTCTGTGAAGGGCCTCCTTTTTCTTCCTCCCTCCTGGAAGTGACACACAGTAGGGCATCATTCTCCTTTATCCCTTCCTCAAAATTATGCCTGTGAGTGGCAGAGGTGTTCCAGGGACAGCAGAAGATGGGGCAAGGAGGCAACAGCAAGGAGGGGGAGTCTGGTTAAGACTGGAATTTCCCAATAGAAATTCCTTCTCTGCAACTCCCCACCCCACTGGGGATCTCTGGTTATCATCCCCTCCCAGCCCTAAGAATCCTTCTGCCCTTGCTGGCAGGAAGAGCGAGAAAGCATACCCACAGGAACCACAACCCATGAATCAGCAGACAGATAATTAACTGGGGTAATGACTGAGCAGCTTCAGGGAGAAACCACTTGGTTTGTCCCAGCTCTCTCTGCTGCCCAGAGCTGGCCCGCTACTTCTGCCCATCGCATCTTCTTCCTTCTGAACTCTGACCCTTTCTGAGTGGGAAGATGATTGTGCCTGATGGAGCTCAGGTCACAAATGGAAATGCAGGTGGAAGCAGGGAAATGATACTGTCTATTCTTCTTCTGTAAACTGCTGGTGTTTTTTTAAATGTGAAACTCTCCAGCAAAAAATTGATAAAATCTGCCTTTCTTTCCATACATACAATGTCTATGGGAACACTCTTTTTTAAAAGTTAAGTTTATTGTGGTATAATTTACATATAGTGAAGTTTATTCTTTTTAGGAGTACATACAGTTCTATGAATTTTGACAAATGTGTACATTCACCACAATCAAGATACAGAATATCTCCATCACCCTAAAGGAGTTCCCTTGAACTCCTTTGTCATCAGTTCTCTTTCCTAATCTTTAGTTTTTGGCAACTACTGCTCTATTTCCTGTCTCTTTAGTTCTACCATTTACAGAATATCATATAAATGACATCACACAATATGTAGCCTTTCAAGTCTGGCTCCTTTCACTTAGTACAGTGTGTTTGAGATTCATTTGTGTTGTTGCATGTATCAGAATGCTAAGAGGTTATCTGAAGCTACTTCGTTGAGACAATTATCCTAAAAGCAGTAGACATTGAAACAGTTAAGAAGAGAATGAGGTGATGTATGCTCATTATAAGAAAGTCAAACCTTGGAGAGTAAAGGGGCTGGTTCCCCTCTAATTCTGTTCCTGCATAATGTCCGCTCTTGATCAGATGGTGTGTGCTTTTCAGATATTTTCTTCTTGCACATATAATAATTCTCACATGTGTGTGTATTCCTTTACCTAAACTCATGTTACATTTTTTCAACTTACAAAAGCTACTTCCTTTCATGTAGAAAGAAAACCCCTCAGTGTGAAAAAAACCGTGGGTCTGGAATTGAGAAACATATATTCGATTTATGGCTCTGCAGGCTTTTTCATCAATTTGCTGGGTGACTTTGAATAAGTCATCTTACCTCTGGGCGAAGGAGATGAAGGGAAATACCTCGGTTTGCTTCTGCCCTGCCCCACTGTCAACTGGCAGTTTTCTTTAACTGATCAATAACCTGTAATTCCATGTAAGGATTTTTTGGGGGGGAAATAAGGGAGGTCCGTAGTTAAAAACACGCTGGAAAAACTTCGCCCTAGAAGAGAGCTCCAAAAGGCACATTCTGTAGCCACTTTGAAAGTCCATGTAGTCAACCCTAAATCTCTTTTTCTAAGGGGATTGTTGGATAGAGAAATCCAGGGTCTATGAGATCCACTGATGATTTCAATCCCCTACTTTAGTTGCCACATACAATAAACTGCTTCAGATTAAGCCTTCGCCAGAGCCATCTGTCAGGGGCGGGTTCGATCAACTCCCCACGGATGGAGGGGTGTGTGATATGTTCATTCTGGGACTTCTACATGTTGAGAACAGACCATACTATCTCCTGGGTGGTTCCTGAAGGCTGTGGGAATGGGCTGGATGAAGTTCATTTTTGAGGTGAGGGATTCCAAGAGGCCACGGGATTTTGATGCCAAAGATGCTCTTGTTTGTAGAAAGCCTGGCATTCTCCAGGAAGCCTCCATTTAAATGAATGAAATGTAGAACAGAAGGAAGAAAGAGAGGATGCTTAAAATTAGCTTGAACTTTTCTTTTAGCTTATAAAAGTAATTCAGTTTGTTAACAACAACAAAAAACAAAAAACACACAAGCCGTACAGAAATAGAATAAGGTAGAAAGGATATATTTCTTTTGGTCTTGTCCTTAAATGTAACCACCATTGATAGTTATTCCTGAGTTTTTTTCCCCCTATGTATATGTCACAACATATCATTATTTATCATTATTGATATTTCTTAAGCAGGACCATCTACAACAGAATCATTGTCACTTAATATACCCTAGACATATTTGTATGTCAGTTTGTGGCCTTCCATTATTTATTCATTGTTAGAGCTATAATTCTAGCCAGAAGACATACTATTATATGAATATACCTGAATTTTCTTAACCAGTTTTCTGTCGGGAGACATTGGGGATCATTCCTAATTATCTGCTACCATAGATAAAGCTGCAGGGGATATCCTTGTTCACCGTTGCGCCCCTTTGTTTCTCCAGGCCGAATTTCTTTAACTAAAGCTGCTGGACATAAATATTTTAAATATAAATTTTAACAGATTTTGCCAAATTGTCCTCTGAAATGATTTGCCTTCCTAGCAAGACAGGATGGCAGTGAGGACTGGTGACAGTGCTGCTGCCCACTGTCCATACCCACCAGACATGAGCTGGAGGAGGAAAAGTAGCAGAACTGGACAGCTGGTTGCCAAGGAAGTCTCTAACAAGGCGTTGCCAGGCTGGGCCTCACACAGAGCTTGGTACAGTCTCGCCTCTTCTCTGGACTGAATGAATCAGATGGGAGGTGGGGCCTGTGCTGATAACATTTTCCAGACCTTGAGGCGCAGCGTTTGAATCAATTATCAGTTAGGCCTTTAGGAAGAAATAGACCCTTATGCATTGATTGAGAGGTCTTGGACCCTGGGATGCTAGGCTTCCTAGAGTGTTGGTCACCCTTTTGGGGCTTTCTAGCTAGAATATATACTTTCAGAGCTGAGTGCACCTTGAAGATCATCTAGTACAACAACCTTATTTTACAGAGGAGCACAAAGGGAGGCCCTGAGAGGTGAAGTGACTTACCCAAGTTGACACAACTAGTTTAGTGGCATTGGTGGAGTCTAGCCCTGGGAGCTAGAAATCGCTGTCCCCCACCAGTGATTTCTTCACTATATCCTGTTAGAGACAAAGGGATACACCTCTTGTCTGACCCTGAGATGGAGGGGAGGAAGACGTGCATTTCTGGTGCAGGAAGTGCTTAGTGTGAAGGTAAGGGGAAAAGAAACCAACACCTATTAAGTATCCACTGTAGGTGATTCTTTCACAAATAACATCACATTTAATCCTAACAACTGATGAGTTAAGTACTCGGCCCATACTTGGGAGCATGGAGGAAGGGAGCAGCTGCATGGAGTCACTAGTGATCAGCTACAGGTGGATTAGACCTGTTAAATACTAGGGAACAACGATAAGTTCTTGAATAAGAATGGGACAGAATCGAGGAGTCACTGGACCTTGAGAGAGCACCAGAGAATTGAAGGGATGTGCCTGAGTTCACACAGCCAGTGAGATGGAAAAAGTGGCTTTATTTACTTATCTATTTATTTATTTATTTCAAAGTGGCTTTAGACATGTCCTGCCTGCTGGTCTGCGTGCTTTCCCCACCTGGCCTTCTGTTGCATGGTAATAGTGCTCATTGTTTTACTGCCCTCCCCTTATAGTGCTTCCCAGGGTCTGGGTGTTAGTTTTAGATCACAACCATACAGATGACAGGAGTCTATCTGAAGGTGGGCTTTACGGAGTGATCAGCAAATGGCTACCTAATTAACTCGGTTGGAGGCGATTACCAGACTTGACCTGGCTTCACTTACAAGGGCAGGGTCTACTGGCTGAAGGGTCAGTGAAAGGGTATAACCAGTGGTTAAAATATTTGAGCTTTGTCCAAGGGGATTTACTTGCTTGGGGAAAAATCCTTCCTATCTTTCTGTCATTTCCCACGTTCTGGGACTATATCTAGGGTCTGACCTCTATGAGCACCACTGGCATCCAAACCCAAACCCCTGCCATCTGCTGCCTGGATTATTGTAATAGCTTCCTAATTGGTCTCTTTCTGGTCTTGCTCCCCTACTATCTTCCTTCTTCTCAGCAGCCAGAATGATCTTTTTCTACTCAAATTCCTCCAGTGGCTTCCACCACATGGAGAACGAAAGCCACACTCTCTACCATGGCTACAGTTTCCTAGTGTTATGTCCTCCAACTGCTTCCCCAACTACCCCTCTGCTCCTCTCCTCCTTCTCTCTTACTGTTATTTCTTTAAGAGAGCGAGCTCCATTTAGCTCATGTCATCGTTTTTTTTTTTTTCCTTCTGGAATGCTCATCCCCTGGATCTTCTCATGACTCCCTTCTGTATATCATTTTGAGATGTCAGCTAGGAGAGGCTTTTCCTGATCACCTGACTGCCCCCTCATTGGCACTATTCCTTTATCCTGCTTTATCTTCTAAAGCGTTTGCCATTGTTTGAAATTGTACTGTTTTGTTGTATCTGTTTTTGTTTTCATCTTCCTCACTAGAACTTAAGCTCCAGTAGAAGAGGGGGTTTGTTTAGTGCACCAATGTGTCTCCAGTGCCTGGGAGAGTGCTGGGCACAGTTAGGTGCTCAATGGCAATTTGTTGAGTGAATGAATGAATGAATGAATGCTGTTGCCATTTATATATATTAGCAGAAAAGTGTAAAACTAAAGTAACCACTTTTCCATCGTCCATAGGTGGATTAACCATAGCAAAGTTTTTATTCCTGGCTGGCTGTTCTCAATCATACAGAATGTTTCAGGGCAGTGCTCCTCAAAATCTTGTCATAAATGCTATGGAAATGCAAATCTATTTTATATTAGGTCCTTAGGGCTGCCATAACTGGGTGGCTTAAAATAATAGAAATTTATTCTCTGTGGAGACTGGAAATCCGAAATCAAGGTGTTAGCAGGACTGTGCTCCCTTTGAGACTCTGGAGAGAATCCTTCCTTGCATCTTTCTATCTTCAGGTGGTGGCTGGAAGTCCTTGGTGGTTCTTACCTTCCAGTTATATCACCACAATTTCTGCTTTTGTCATCACATGGCATTCTCCCTGTGTCTCAATCTTCATGTAGTATTTTCCTCGTATAAGGACACCAGTCATATTAGATTAGGGCCCATCCTAGTGACCTTATCTTTTTACATTTGCAAGGACCCTATTTCCAAATAAGGCCACAATCATAGGTATATGGAGTTAGGACTTCAACATAGGGGGCCACAATATAACCCATAACACGTTTTAATATTGGTGGAGGCAAATGATACACAAATCCCTTCTGATATTAAATATATTTAATCGGCTCTGATGCACTTAAATAAAATCTAAAAATCTCTAAAATCAGGATGTGTTCTATATGGTAGTTCGAACTTCCCATTGCTTTGTGTGATGCTTTCTGGAGCTTTCTGCTCAGAGTCCAGAGGTATATATTATCTTGAACTCCACTTTTCTGTCTCCTCCCCCTTCCTTGTGTTACCAAGCTGCTGCCACATTTAGTGAAGGAACAAAAATAAAGTGATCTTTCTTAGCAATGTGCTCTAGAGAAACTTCTTGTGCATCCACAGGACAGTTAGCATGAGATAGATGTTTTGTTTTTGGATGACTCACCCAGCCAGGTGACAGTGATGGAAGATCAAGCACTGCCTGAGTCACCCTGTGTCCCCATGGACCTAATCAGTGACCAGCCAAAGGTCAGTGGCAGGGCTGGGAACCCAGGCCAGAACTCCTCTCTGGTAGACAGTAAGAGAGATTATCCTCCCTTTTCACTAAACACCTCTCCCTCTGACTTTGCCCTTCCCTGAAGTCCCCTGGCCTCACTAGGGTGGCCCATTTCTACATTTTGACATCCTGTCTCACTGGACAGCATGTCCTCAAAATAGCTCTCTTTGACGCATTATGACTTCCACTGGTTCCAACTCCCTTCCTCGTTTTCCTTTTTTCTCCATTTCCCCCCACCCTTTGTCTCTTTTCTGGTTCTGTGAATCTGGCTGAGGTGTCAAACCACAGCCTTCTACTTCTTTCCAGGCAAACTCCTTGGCTGGTCTCATCTATCTTTTCTAACTGGCCTTCTCTTCTTGGCTGTTCCTCCTAGATTGGATTTTTGAACACTAAATAATCCCAACTCCATTCAGATGCCAGATCTGACAATTGATCATTTCCCTCTATGCTTTCTGATGTTTTCTGGCTCCATGCCCCAACAAACCCCGTGTTCAGGACATACTCAGCTGTGTGTATGGTGTCTTCAGGGGAAAAAAAAGAAAGTAAAACCCTTCACCTGCCTTGGGACTTGGGATAAAACAGCAACAAAAACAGTAACAACTGTAGCAGCAGTGTTTGTTGAGTTGTCTGTTTGCCAGCCCTCGTGCTCAGAGTTGGAGAGGGATTATCCTCATTATTACCCTGTGAGGACCAGAGCCAGGGCACTGTATGTCCACGCTCTGGCTAAACTGTCAGAGGAAAAGGGTGGTAGGAACTTTCATTTTTTTCAATGACAAAGTTCCAGTGAAGACCCCCACTTTTCTAGCAGCTCTGAATCTGGGCCCTTGAGGCTGAATAGGAACATTGGCCCATGAATGACTGGAAACAGGCCCAAACTTCTTCCACATGTTCAGGAGGGAGGGTGGCCTTGGAGCAGCAGCTTATTGAATCAGCATGGCCTAAGTACAGGGACTTCTGATGAATCAGTCACTTTTAGCCACCACATTCCAGAGAAACTTCCCTTGGTGGCAGGTCTTGGTAGGGGGTATTATGAGGTGGGGGTCATTGGTTCTCACGAAGTCAACCTGTGATTCATTGGAAAGAGGTGGTAAGGGAAACTGGGGAGCCATCACTCTCCAGGCGTGACTTCCTAAAGAACAAATCCCCTTAGCTCCTCATGCTCTGGGGTCAGGGACCGCCTGTTCACAGGGAGGGGGCTGGCTGTTGTTTATTTCACATCTGGCAAGGCCTTCTATTGTGGCTGCAAGTCAAGGACTCATAGAGAAACACTAATTTCAGAATGAATGGATGGATAAATATAGAGACTAGGAAAAGTTTTCAAAAATAATTGGATGGTGCCCACACCCTCCACCGTCCTCTTCTCTCTTCTAACTCTTCTCGTGGTCTTCTTTCCCTAGTGAAAATCAATGGCATTTATGTCCCAAATTACCCCACTGGGTGCTGGTTCCCATGGAAACTTCAAAAAGGGAGGCAATGACCTAAAATAGTTCAGGCTCTGCTTCTCTCCGAATTCTTCCATTAAGGCAATAATGGAGCTGTGTTCACATCTGGCTGGAGAAAGAGCAGTTGTGAGCTAAGAGCTGGTTGGGCAGCCCCTTCAGGGAGCATTGCTGGTTCTAAACACTCAGGCACTCTGAATCTGGCAGCTCTGGGAAAACTGGCCACCTTTCTTCAATTGTAGACAGTGCATGGCTAAGGGCTGCCCTAACTCAGAGGTGGCCTTGGTGCTGTAGGGCCAGGCCTGGAACCACTGCCATAATTCCCACCGCACAGTCCTTGAACTCACACGCTAAGGTTGTAATCAGTTCAGAGGCTAGATCCCCAGAAGTTACTCATGGGTTTATGGTGGCATCCCCTTGAAGAATTTTAGATTTGGGAAAGGACTTTGAAATTAGACAGACTCAAGGCTTTGAGGAAACCTGGAGGTCCCAGGAGGTGTGTCAAAGATTCCACATGTAAGCTAGTATTTTTAGAACAATGAAAATCCAAATTGCTTGAAAAACTGTTGCAGTCCATTTGCATGTTTTATATTGGAATCCTATATGTCATTTGGAGGAATGAGCTCAGTTGCTTAAGAGACAAAATGAAACTTGTCCAGTACCTCTAGTCCAGTGCCTCTCAATTTGCTCCTAGATGTATTTATCGAGCATATCCTTTGAGCAAGGACTGGGGCTGTGTTGGGCTGGGTCAGGCAGGCCTCAAAGGGCTTAAAACTTATTGTATGGCAGAGTTGTTATGGCAGATACATAAATAATTATATGTTAGGAATATTGGAGTTGAAGAAACTGAGACCGAGAGTGTTTAGATGACCGAAGGCCACATTATTACGGGGGTGATTCAGTTAGGACCACAGACTACTGACTGTGTGTGTACCTTTTCTGTTAGATCCCTCTGCCCCCTAGCAAGGTCCTGAGATGGATACTGGTAAAGTGTAACTTTCCACTAAAGTATAAATCCCATGCAAATATAAAATTAACTGAGTTAATGTTAAGGTCAGTTCAAAAGAGGATTCAAGGAAGGGAGATATATAGTTGGTCAGTCAAAGGAATGCTGAAATCAGTTACCTAATAGATTCAAAGTTGGTTAATGTTCTACAGGGCAATAAGCCCTAATTTTGGGGGCTTACCTTTCTACTAGACAGTAGTCATTTTTGCATTGCTGTTTGGTAAGAATCATATACACTGTTCTCATGGAGAATCATTTCCTTATTATTGGTTTTCTACAAGTTAACCTCTACTCTTACAAAGTTGTAAAATCTTGTAACCGATAGAAGTCAAATAAAGGTACACGCCACCAGAAAATCAGAAAAGTCCTAAACATGGTGGTTGTGCTAGTCCAAACCCTGAATTATTTTCAAAGGGAACCCAATGTTTTTTTAGCTTATTTCCAAATTTTGGATAATTTTTCTTGACACTAGTGTATATGTGTGTTAGCACATTTTCTGGGTATGTTTTTGTCCAAAAATTGAAAGGGAGGGACTTCAGTCACACTGACTGAGACATTCAGCTCAATAAGTTTTGAGGACACTGAGAAAACTTCCCAACTGTCAGGATAATTTCTCCCCAAATATATCTGCGGCTCTTACCAGCTGAGGGCAAAGGGGCCACTTTAGAAAACTGGATAAAGGAACTGTCAGGATCACCGAGTCACGAGGAGGAATGCGTCTTCCTCATTCCGCTTCTTCTGTTGGAAAAGGCCTCCCTGGGGGACATTCCACTGTGTACCTGGCTGAGGCCAGGACAGCTGAGCTAGGGGACACATGAAGGATGGGAACTTTTGTCCAAGCAAATGCCTAAGATTTGACTCCAAGCTGAGCTTCTTTGGGCTATTTTGGTCCCTCTGGTTGTCTCTGTTCCTCTGTCCTTTGACAGCATAAAGACTGTTCATATTTGAGTGGCACTTTGTTGTATACCAAAATTCTTGCACAAATGCCTCCCTGAATTCTTGCACAAATCCTGTGAGATAAATATTATCATTTCATAGAGGTTAATTGAATTGCTCGAGGTCATGACATGGCTAGTAAGAACATTCAGATTTCAAACACAGGCCTTCCAACTCCAAAATTCGACGTTCTTCCAGATTATATCAGTCAGCTTTTTCTAACATTTCTGCTGTTCTCCCTTGACCAGTCTATATGTGGTGGGAATCTTGAGAACATTCCAGAAAATTAGCTTTTCTCTGGTAGGCCAGTGGGACACTGCCATGGCCATGTCCCCCACCCCTTCCAATATTTAGGCTGCATGTTACTGTTGGAACACCAGGGCCTTAGGTCCCCTGTGTAGTGGCTGTGGCTATGTCACCAGAATAATTGGAGAGAAGACACGTTGCCATTCCTCTGGACCTCAGAATTTCATGTGCACAATTTAGGAGGCAAACCAGTTAATTAGAGCCTTTCCATTGGTTCTGACCTGACACTTTGGGTCCACGGCTCAGCTTTGCTCTCTCACTTGCCATCACTGTGGTGTCATCAATGGAGGGTAGTGATGAGTTTGTCTTGACTTTTCTTATTCTCCTTCTTTCTTATCATAGGGCCTGTGTTTGGTAAACATCTGTGGTCTGGATAGGATGCATTTGTGTGCATCCGAGAGCTGTGAACCTGGGCGATAGGGAGAGTTGGGAAGGATGGGTAGACCAGTTACTTCATCAAGTCATATCAGGGCTAATTAATGCCTCTTGCTCTGTTCCAGGGCCCAACATCTGTACCACACGCGGTGTGAGCTCCTGCCAGCAGTGCCTGGCTGTGAGTCCCATGTGTGCCTGGTGCTCAGATGAGGTAAGGAACCTAACCTAACTCCTTGCCCAGGCTTGGTCGCTTTTGTGCAGGAACAAACCCATGGGATAACTCCTCTCTCCTAAATACACAAGCGCCTTGTCCTTTCTGAGTAAAACAAGGGCAAAGCCTTCCCACTGGTAGATGCCGACATGAGCTGTTGTGGGGCTGTTACTCCGAGTGTCACCTAGGGTCCAAGGTGTGGCTTGTGGCTCTGGCCAATTACCTTGGTCCTCCTCCTGGTTTCACTGTAGCCATTGCTATCCTTTACCACTTTTACTTGCTTCTTGTTGGGGTGGAGCACCCCAGGGAAGCAGGGCCTCAGGTCTCAAAAGGAGAGGTGGGAGAGGGTTACAGGTACACAAGGGATGCTGTACCTCAAAATTTTTTAAAGGCAAGTAAGAGAGGAGTCTTGCCCTCGTGTGGGGGCCTGTTTAGTCAGACCTTTTCTCTTCCCCTTTTCTCTCTGATGATTGGGCCCCATAGCTATCTATACCTTTTTCTCTCTTCCTCTTCTTTTCTTCTTCCCTTCCCTCTCTTAGGTGTCAATGAGGGAAGAGGCTGGGCCAATTTGGTGAGGATGGGAGGATGACAAGAAAGGGTTAGCTGTGTCTAGGCAGAGGGTTTGTTGTGTCTGGGGCCCTAGGGAATGAGTGTGTCTGAGGGAATGGCTATGTTTGTGGCTGGGATGGGAATCTGGAGTTGGCAAGACCTGGCTGGGTTTGGGAGGGTGGTGAGTGTGGCTGGAGAGATTCCAGTGATTACAGAGTCTGAGGCTGAGTAATTGGCCTGGCCCCTTGCAGGTGGTTACCTGAACTCCTGGCCTGACTGCTTCTCAGCCACCTGAGGTACCCTCTCTGTCACGCATGTTCCTGCCCTCTGCGGTTTTACGATTGCTCTAACCCATGCCCTCATACTCTCTGTCTGTTTCTCTTCCCAGTCTGCTGAGTTTCCTAAAAAGGCAACCTCCCTGACAGGCGGGTGGGGGTAGGGAAGGGGAGGCTGTGTTTATACCTCCATAAGAGGACTGCCAGAGGCAGAGGCCAGCCCAACACACTGATTTGGCCTGTGTGCAGTTCAGCACGGGAACTGCTTCCAGAGGCAGCTGCCCAACATCTGGGCCACATTGATTTCATTTAGCAAATGAAATATTCCCTGGGGCTGGGAGTTGGGGTGGGGAAAGGGAGGGTTGAGTTGTTCCCCCCCATTCCCTCAGGTTCTCCACCCCTCTGGGCTGAGCTGGCTGTTCATTTGCCATATCCCCCTTCTCATTTGCCATATCCTCCTTCCCTTGGTTACTGTCATGATATTATTAAGCTTCTTTTACAAGGAAGTTGGAATTCAACAGCTGAATCCTGGAAGAAGGGAAAGCTGGGTGAATGGATTGGATGGCCTGAAGCTGGCTGGAGCAGAGGGGTATGGGTGGTGGGGGGGAGAAGCCCTAGTGTCACTCACAGGATGCTCCCCCTCTTCTTTCCACCTTTTCAACCCAAAGCAAGAGAAAATGGAGACAACTGAGGCCCAGAGGAGTCGAGGGAAGAAGAAAGTGCACATATTATTGGAGTGTCTGTCACCTCTCTTGGTCTACATAGGGACAAGCTAGGTAACTGAGGGATGCTGAGTCCTGACCAAATAAAGCCCTTACACCTTGTGATCAGATTTCAGAGAACCAAATGTAGATTACTTTTGATGACCTTCCTGAATTTTATCCCCTGGGACAGACCAGGGGAGGGCAGCTGTTGGTAAGGGAGAAAGTACAGGGTAGGACCAAAGCATAAGGTAGGACCAACCTAGGAATTGGGATTGGGGTCAGAGAGGAAATGGGTGTATCTTGGACCAAAGAAAACTAATAATGGGAGGAGGAAGGTCCAATAAGATATTCTCTGGGGAATGGAATATAAACAGGAATGTGGGGGAGGTCAAGGATTTAATGAATGACTACAACTATCTCTGAGCTAGAGGGAGGAGGAGAGAGCAGGACTGGGGAGGAGAGGAAGAAGGGAGAAAGGGAGAAGAAAAGGAAGGGAGAAGGGAAAGAGGGGGAGGAGGAGAGGAGGGAAGAAGGACAGTAGAAGAGCCCCTTGTGTGGCAAAATGTGTCAGCCAAGGAGGAATGGGAGGTGGGAATCCCAGGCTGTAACCTAAATATGGCTGCAATGTTTTTCCTGAGGGCTTCCCCTGCACAGACTGAGTTTAACTGTTGAAAGTGCCTTGGCTGTTGACTTAACCAAAAGTGAACCATGTGGGCCATTTTGTATGTGATTTGTTGATTAATCAACCCTAGAGAGCCCTCTGCTTCTGCCTCCCCTACCTTGGCTGTTGCAGGCAGGATTGGCAGTGTCTAGAAAAACAACTGGTTGGGCTCAGCTTTCTCTTGGTCCTAGAGGACAGCAGCTCTGGGTGTGTGTAGCAAGCACTTGGCTGGGCAATAGGAAAACATAGCCAAAGTGGATGAGTGCAGAGTTTTGGGCCCATATGCATAGGGTGTGTTCTGGGGGGGATGTGGATACTCACATGGATTGGGGTGCTGTGCTGTCTTTGACTTGTGAATTTAGCAAAGAGGCCAGCCTCACGCAGAGATACAACTTGTGGTCTTGGCCTCAGTGACGCCATGTTGGAACCTAGACCCTTCCAAACTTGTCTGGTGGTGAGAATTACTTGGGGTGTTTTTAAGTATGAAGGTTCCCAGGATAGACCCTGTACCTATTGCATCAGAATGGGTTGTTATGATAGCAAGTTTGGCAACTACTGCTAATTGAAAGGGTTGACCATTGGGGTCATGATGGGTGGAGGTGGAGTTAAAGTTGCCAGATAAAATACAGGACACCCAGTTAAATTTGAATTAAATAACAAATTATATTTACTGTAAACATGTCCTAAATATTTGCTAAATTTTCAAACCTAAGGAGGAGGGAAATACTAGGAATTTTAATGTAGTCCTGAGTGCACATCAGAAGGTGGACCAACTCACACTCAACCTGAGATCCAGGGATGAAAGAAGAATGGGTTTGGGTCTAGTACAGTAGAAGACTCCAACAGGACTCACTCATTTTCTTCTTTGCATCTGTGGGGAAAGGTTTAGGCTACTTTTTTGCTCATTAACATAATTTTATTCTCATTTATCTGCTGCTTTTATTTCTTTCCACTTTATTTTTTTAATCTGGAGGATTAATGTTCATCTTGAGAGTTTTACTCCACCTTGTAAGTGTAAAATATATATATATATTAAATGTGCTCCTTTCCCTGTAAACAACGGGGTGTGAGTTCTAATAACCATGAACTAAAATGCTTTCTTTTTCCTCTCCTTTTTTCTGTCCCGTCCACACTTCTTATCCCAGTGATTTCTTATCCTCATTGGATGTCAATCAAGAAAATTGTGTTAATTTATTTGGATGGGGGTGTTTGGTAACTCTTTCGGGGGAAAAAAAAGTACCAGGACATGTGTTTTGTCCTTCAAAAATAGAGTATGCAGTAATGGTAATAGTTATAACGGTAATAGTAGAAAAGAGTCACCTTTTATTTGCCTTTACATGTTTATATCACATCAAAAGGATTTGAATATATTTGACTTATAGTGAGATTTTTATATTTTGAAAGCATTTCACATTCAGTCTTATTTTACCCCCTGACTAACCTCGAGTGATCGGGAGGATAATGACAGTTAATCATGCTGTACTTCCCCAATTTCCAAAATGGGATTAATGGAGAATGGGAGTAATAGCACGTGCCACTCTTCCAGGAGGGGGTGGGAATTCAGCTCCCACAACACATGGGCTAGAACCTCCCACCTCTCTGCTTCAGTCTTCCCTTGGGTCTGGGTTATTTTTGCCTTATTAGTGTAATGTCCAGTTTCACTGGGAGCTGGAACTTTGTTATTCCTCCTTCTTCCTTCCAGTTTCTCTCTGAGTCACCTGCAGACATTCCTTCTACCTTCTCAGCCTGGCTTATTTAGAAAGGGCATGTTGCCCAAGTGTGTTGAGGTCACCGCCTTGGTATTCTTCTGTGACAGGAGGCTCTTTGGGAGAGTGTGGCTAAGGGGCAGGCCTGTTATGTTCCTGATCTCTGATGTCAGTGACCACAAGAGGAGGGAGAAAGATAGTTTTTGTTTCTTATTGTTTATATTTCTAAGGAAATTCATAACAAACCATAAGGACTGTCAGCAAGGCTTAGTACTTCAAACCTTCTTCTGAGAAGCACTGTCGTATTAGAAAATGGAGTCAGGAAACCACCCCCCTTCAAACTCCAAACATTCTCTCCCTTTGCTGATGCTTCTTAAAGATACATGGCAGCCTCGCTGTTCTCATTCAGTGTCCTGGTCTCACCCTTCCCTCTCCTTTAGCATCTGTCTTAGTCCTGGAAAGGCTCTGCTCCTCAGTGTATCTTGGTCTATCCAATCATTGCCTTTTATGGAAGGGTTTCTCCTTGGGCCTTTGTAGGCAACTGGAATTAGAGGTAAGGTAGGAAGTTTTCTGAGCAAGGAAGAGACTGCCTCCTAAGGGAGAAGGTTTGAGAGAGATGTGCAGGGACAACAAGAGGAGTTTGGGCACAGAAAAGCAAAGTGCTCATGAGTTCTCCCCTCTGCCATTCTATCCTTTTCCAGAGTTGAGTGTGGGGAGGAGACTTTCATTTCTCTCAGAGACTTCAAAGATCTATGCTGTTCCTGTTGGAATCTCTTGAGCCAGGAAGATTAAGTCATGTGCACTATTTCCCACTGCTGATAGCAGTTCTCTACCTCATACCCATGAAGCTGAGAGAAAGAAAGAAGCTGCTGGCTTCCAGAAGCTCTTCTTTCCACTTTTTGCCTGGGCTAGGGTGGTCCTCATATCTTTGTCTTAGTCCTTGCAGGGTGCTATAATGAAAATACCATAGATTGAATGACTTAGCAACAAACATTTATTTCTCACAGCTCTGTAAGCTTGGAAATCCAAGATCAAGGTACCAGCAAATTTGTGTCATCTATGGCTGCCTTCTTGCTATGTCCTCACGTGGCAGAAGGGGCCGGGGAGCTCTCTGGGGCCTCTTTTTAAGGGCACTAATCTCATTCAGGAAGGTTGTACCTCACGACCTAATTACCTCCCAGAGCATCACCTTTGGGAACCAGAATTTAACATATGAATTCTGGGTGGACACAGACATCTGGTCTGTAGCATCGTTGGTGGTGTCACGTTTCCATCCACGTGAGGAAGCTGTTCAGCCTATCAGGAGAACTGGGCGGGAGAGGGACTTTGAGCATCTGGAGGGGTTTTTAGGCTACAGAATCCAGATTTTAAACATATGGATGGCTCCTCATAGCCCAATCCTTCTGGAAATACAGCTACCAGTCACATCCTCATCTTGCATTTTACTCCCTACCTGGGGCATTTTCAGGTGTGACTCTTCCTGGGCCTACTGCTTCCACATGCCTGCTTCTCTGCCTTGATTCTCACTCTATACAGAATGTAATACAACATATCATTTTGTGAGGACAATTACAATCAGACTATCTAGTTAGCATCTCACTTCTGCCACTTCCTAGCTCATTAATCTTGGGCGAGTTACTTAACTGCTCCAAGCCTTAGATTTCTTACTTGTGACATTGGGTTTCTCATTTGTGAAGCCTCCAAGCCTCAGATTCCTTACTTGTAAAATAATAATAGTTCCAGCATTATAGGAGGATTGCAGCAATCCATGTAAAGCACTTGTCACAGTGCTTGCCATGCAGAAAGTGTTCAATAAATGTCAGCACTAGTTGTTCCAGGATATTGGCATGACTCCTTCTGCTTCTTTTGGAAGTGGTTGTGATGGGGTGGGTAGGGATGGGAAGGTGGTTTGAGGGCCTGAAGGCCTAGATATTGTGAAATAGGTCCAGGGAGGGGTTTTCCAGCTTTCCCGCCAGTCCCCTCAACCTGGCAAGGAGCCCTAATTGATTTCTGCCCACACAGAGTGGCTAAATTTGCTAAATGTTAGAGTGGAAAAGGATGGAAAATGCCATGTCATCTCACCCCCTTATCAAATAGGGGAAGTAACTGAGGCTAAAAGGAGCAAAATGACTTATCTGAGGTCACATGGGTAGTTAGTGGCAGAGCTGGGATTGAACTTGATGCCTGATTTCCAGCATTCTTCCCAGTGCAGCGTGTCCCCCATTCAATACTCAGATATAAACACACAGAGCTCCAGAGGGCCGTGGAATACACGCTGGAGTTTTTGGAAGGGTGCTCAACTGGCTCTTTGTCCAGGGTAAGGAAGGAAGCTTAAAGTGATAGGACAGCTTCTTGCCAGTGGCCTGGCATCATGAGGTTTGCCCAAGCTTGTGAAGTTTATTCAAAATTAACTTATACAGGAATGAATTATTTATAGAGTATCTTATAATAATAGCTAACATTTATTAAGCACTTACCCCATGGAAGGCCCCATGCTCTGTTTTTTAAATGCATTGTCTTATCTAGTCCTGCGTAACATCCCTGTTAGGCTGGGGCTATTATTATCTTTATGTTATAGCTGAGGAAACAAGGAGGGAGTTATTAGGTGATGCTAGTAACCAGCTAGTAAGAGGCCATGCTGAGATGTAGTCTCAGCCAATCTACTCCTGTGCCCCTAGCCCCTACTCTCTGCTGCTGCCCCATACATACTTCTTCCCGTATCACCTCTGTGCTAAGTCCTGGGTTGGGTGCTGGGAACAGAGAGGAAACAGTTCCTGTCCTGATGGATATCAGACCTTAGTCAGACCTTAGTGGCTTCCAAACTGTTGTGACCCTGACCTCCAGAAAGAAGAACATTGTATGTTATTATTTGTTATACATATTATACCCCACTCTCCAACATATAAATGTTTCACGAAACAATATTTACTTTTACTATTTATGTACTTTGATACTTTTTGTTCTATCCAATTGCATTTTTATTTAATAAATTGATGGTTGAGACCCACTACATTGATTTTTTGGGACCCACGAGTGGGTTGCATTTCACAGTTTGAAAAATTCTTGTTTAACAGGCATCTTACTGTTTTGGCTTCCTTCTTAGCTACGAATCCAAAAACAGACTCTCACCCAACCTTTCCGTTACCTCATTTTCCTCCTTCTGTACAATGGGATTACAGTCTGTCTTAGGAAGGACCAATGAGTTCATTTAGTCAGGGTTAGCTCCAAAACGTTGGGTAAGCTCCAGAGCCTACTGGAGACAGAGAGCCACCATAGCTCCTGATCACAGCTGCCCCTTGGGCTCCTGTCTTATAGGCCCTGCCTCTGGGCTCTCCCCGCTGCAACCTGAAGGAGAATCTGCTGACGGATAAATGTGGCCTGAAGTTCATTGAGTTCCCTGTCAGTGAGGCCAGCATCCTGGAGGCCAGACCCCTCAGCGACAAGGGCTCTGGAGACAGCTCTCAGATTACTCAAGTCAGTCCCCAGAGGATTGCCCTCCGGCTCCGGCCAGGTAAGGATGTGGCTTATCATGGGGCGATGCCAGACAGATGGGCACAGGGCACGAGGTGAGGTATGAGCAGGAAGCCTTGACAAAGTAGCTCACAACAGAAATAGGGACGGAAGAGAAGGGTGTTGGGGGGAGGTGTGGGCAGGAGAATGGATAAATGTAAGGTGTTGGGACTTGGAGTCAGAAGATCTGAGTTTGAAACTTGACTCTCCTATATATTAGCTCTTTAATCTTAGGAAAGTTACTTAACCCTTCTAACAAAGTAGGTACTCAAAAAACGTTTGTTTCTTTTCCCTCCAATGCCTGTTTTACCTAGCTTATAGCTTTGTGTTGAGGCTCAAATGAGATGTAAAATGAAAAAGCAATTTGTAAGCCCCTTTTCCACGTGAGATGTGGCAAGAGCATGGGGGCGGGAGGCTTTCGGAGGGAGCTTTACAAAGCATTGATTTTGACTTTCCAATTAAATCAAGGAAAATTTAAGAGAGTACCTTCTACATGCAAGGCCTATGTTGGGTGCTATGGGATTCAGAGATGGGTGGGACAGAGTTCTCGTGTTTTACAGAATCTGAAGTGTAGTAACTGCCACAACCTCTGTGACTGGGCGGTAGACCCTCGGGATCCAGAAGATTAGGCAGATGGGCATTTAGAGGTGGTGGAGAATTTTAGAATGGAAAAGAAAGGTTAAAAATAAGAGGGTCAAGTGATTGGGAGAGGAATAGACTTACAAGGGGAGAAAAGAAGGAACCAGGGCCTTCAAGTTTGGCTTGATCAAGAAGTTACTTGATCCTAACTGTGGCCACATCCACTTATTAAGTCTCAGAGGGAGAAGAGGAGAAAAACTAACATCCTTCTACCTTCCAGATGATTCGAAGAGTTTCTCCGTCCAGGTTCGGCAGGTGGAGGATTACCCTGTGGATATCTACTACTTGATGGACCTGTCTTACTCCATGAAAGATGACCTGTGGAGCATCCAGAACCTGGGTACCAAGCTGGCCTCCCAGATGCGCAAGCTCACCAGTAACTTACGGATTGGCTTTGGGGCCTTTGTGGACAAACCTGTGTCACCATACATGTACATCTCCCCTCCAGAGGCTCTCAAAAACCCCTGCTATGAGTAAGTCTCTCCGCTAGAAGCCAAGGCAGCACCCTCCTCTTCTCTCCAGGCAAGTCAAAGTCCTGGTTTCTATTTCCAGCTCTAGGGTAACTTTGTTGGCTGCCTTCTGGCCCAATCATAACTCCTCTCTTTCTTGGTCTCTGTGTCTGGCAAGTAGGCCAGCCTGTTGATCTGGAGTATTGTGTCAATAGAGTCCAAGGCTGTTTGGATCCCTGGAAAGAAATTCTATCAGCTTCTTGGTCTTCATCACAAATAAATAGGAGACAAGAGAGAACGAGAGGGAAATGATAAGTAAATAGAGGGATAGATAAGTAAATAGAGAAATTATTTCATTGTTACTGTCATCATTGCCTCATCACCAAGAATATGAGTCTTACAGGGTTAAAATGCAAGGAATTAAGTCCTAGAGGAACATAAAAAGTGGGAATGATATTTATTGAACTCTTTAATAGTCTGTAAATTGACAAGGGTGCCTCTGTTGACACCTTGGCTTATACTGAATGGCATATTTATTTAATTGTTGGAGACTATCCAATTTCATGGATTATAATAATTTAAAATGGTGGTTACTGAGCCTGACAAGGTACGAATTTACTTTTTAGTTTTCAAAGTTATATGACATGCCTTTTTAAACTTCTATCTTAACTGGGGTCATAAGATTCAACAGTAAACATGTCAGGCATCAAGTAAACAAGCAAGACACTGTTCTGGTGACAGAAATACTCCTGTCTGGCACAGATTTATCAATTTATTGATGATTCAGAAACATTGTTATTGATGAAATTTGCTTTATTGTGGTGTTTTACTTTAGAAAAACATTAAATATGAGGTGATAGCAAAACTAGAGCCTCATTTCAATTTAAACACTTTATATGTATTAACTCATTTAAACCTCACAACTCTTATGAGATATGTGCTATTACATCCCCATTTTCATAGGTTAAGTACAGAGAAACTTGCTTAGGGTCCCATGACCTAGAGTAGTAGAGGAGCTGGGATTACGAACGCAGGCAGTCTCGTTCTGCAGCTCACTCTCTTATTCTCTAGGCTAGCTGGAGGTAAGGTTAGTGTGATACTTCAGGTAATTTGAAGAGTAAATTTGGATCTGTACTGTTTGAATAATTGTGGTTGTATAGAACCGGCACAGGCACACCACTATCCATATTTGTTCTCATTTTCTTTGCCACTCCCAGCACAGCCTTTTCCATCATGGTGTCTGCTTAAATTATCCCCCTCCCTTCCCAGTATGAAGACCACCTGTTTGCCCATGTTTGGCTACAAACATGTGCTGACGCTGACTGACCAGGTGACCCGCTTCAATGAGGAGGTGAAGAAGCAGAGTGTGTCACGGAACCGAGATGGCCCAGAGGGCGGCTTTGATGCCATCATGCAGGCTACAGTCTGTGATGTGAGTTTGGAGGGCATAGAGTGCCAGGTGTGGTTTGCAGATCAAATGGGGAAGGAAGTGGCTCAATGGTGGCGATTTCTGTGTGAAATAAGCAGATCAAATAGGGAAGGAAGTGGCTCAATGGTGGCGATTTCTGTGTGAAATAAGGGAGGAACTAAGCAGGGCTTCATAGAGTATAAGCAATAAGTTGCTCCTGATAAAAAGCTCTGCTTGCATCCATTCCCTGGCCAGAGTTGACATTTTTTTGCACCTTATGGTCCCAGATGTTTTTTGGGGAGAGCATCATTTCATCTTCTCTGGAAGCCTATGGAATCAATCTGTATTAACTTAAACTCAGCAGAGAGGGCAGATGTTTAGATAGGATTTCTTTTAGCCCAGCCCAGCTCTGCAAATGCAGGTGGGTTTCTAGATTGGCCATGTGATTATTGTTGGAAGAGTTATATTTAGAGTTGAATTAGGTGTCTTTCAGCTGCTTGAACTAATCTACTGAGATTATTTACCTAAGAGGACAGAAAGCCCCAAATTGAAAATTTCCAGGACTGGGTCTGAGGCCCTTCTCTAAGATGATTTGTTCAGACCTTCAGGCAGGAGGTCCTTGGTTCTTTTTTTCCTACCAACTATGTGGCTAAAATTGCTTTCTCTCATTTGCATTTTTTTTTTAACAGGAGAAGATTGGCTGGAGGAATGATGCATCCCACTTGCTGGTGTTTACCACTGATGCCAAGACCCATATAGCACTGGATGGAAGGTTGGCAGGCATTGTCCAGCCCAATGATGGGCAGTGTCACGTTGGCAGTGACAACCATTATTCTGCCTCTACTACCATGGTGAGATTCTTGGCACCACCTACAGTCCTTGTTCACTATGGCCAACTGCCCTAACCTGGGCAGAGTGTTGTGTGAATGTGCAAATGGCAGTCCTTCCTCTGCGCAGGGTGTAGGGCTAGTTTCAGCCTGCCCTCACCCCCACCTCCATCAACTGGACACCTTCATCCATGGTACAAACGACACAACGATTAGAAATGATCTTGCCTATGGTCAGTGTTATGACTAAATCTACCGCTTCTAGTATCAGCAGAAGCATGATGGCATCCAGAATGGACCCAAAGGACTTTTGCAAGTCCAGCTGGAAAGCAGGCCTTTCTCTCTACTGTGCATGGATCAGCTCCATGCTTATCTGTGGTTATTAGAAGGAGATAGGAGAAAAAGAGTCAAAGATCATCAAAAGCATGGAGAGCTGGTCCTGTGAAGGATGGTTAGAGGGCTCACCGTCATTTAGCTTTAAAGAAAAAGGCTAAGGATGATTTAGCTGATACATAAGAGGACTTCTTACATGTTGTTTTCTATGGCCATATAAGGTTAAATAAGAGTAAATGAGTTTAAGTTGGAACAGGAGAAACTGCTGTCTGGCATAAAAAAAAATGTACAGATCCTCATAATACTGATACTCTGGGTATCTTGGGGGAGATGTGAACTCTTCATCTCTTAAAGACACCTCATCCAGGTGGCTTAAAGGTACACCTATGTAAAGTCAAGAGCCTGAGCTGATAATCTCATGAGCTATCCACAAGGTCTAGGATCTAAGGGACATGTCTAAGGGACATGTCATAATTCACCAGCATCTCCATTGTGGCTTGGATTCTTTGGTGTCAGCCATATCTGAGTTGAACACTACCCAGCAATGGGTGAGTCAGTAACCATTGACACTTAACCTATGCAAGACTCCTTACCGGGGGCTGAGGGAGGTAAAGAGACGATATGGAGGTCCTACCCCCAGGGGGGTTTTAGTTTAGTTGAGGAGATGTGTTACCAACAACACAAGATGCATGATCAGTGCTAAATGGGCAGCACAATCAATAAGGCTTTAGATATTCAAAGGAAGAAAGCTCGTCATGAGCTGAGATGGTTAAGAAAGGCCTCATGGAGAAGGTAGGACCTGAGCTGGGTCCTAAGGAAGGAGGAGGATTACCCAAAAGAAGGTTGCTCTAGGTGGCAGAAAGAGAGTGGGCCAGGTCAGTGTTAAGTGGAAGAGGGAGAAATGTCGATGATGATTAGTAAGGAAGGTTGGAAGGGTCATGTGGTAGGGATTGTAAGTACCAAGCCAAGGCATTTGTCAGTAGCTGCAAAATAGGAGGAAACTTGTAAACAATGAGATCGAACAGTACTTGGCCTATGGAAGCTGCTTCTTGGCATTAATGTACTGAATTTGAGTAGGAAGAAAGAGGTACATAGTTTTGACATTGCCATCCTACACCTCTTCATCTCTCCCTGGAGTTCACAACTGGGTTTGTGCTGCTACTTACCCCCTTACCTTATGTTAATCATGAGAAGGATTCAAGCACCACCACTGCCTACACTGTCGCCAGAGAAGACAAGTTCTATGTGAATAGACTTCTTAACTAACCTCCACACCCTCCCTTTTTACAGGATTATCCCTCTCTGGGGCTGATGACTGAGAAGTTATCCCAGAAAAACATCAATTTGATCTTTGCAGTGACCGAAGAAGTAGTCAGTCTTTACCAGGTGACTATGCTATCAGGGCTTCCTGGAGTCAGAGTGGGGCCTGTGGTGGGTGGATCTGACTCAGGGAACCAACCCATGCAAGCATTGGCCATGGTGCCCAACCAGGAAAGATCCTCCTCCAACCTGTTCCCAAGAATTAATGATTCATCTCCAACCTTGAATCTAGCAGGATATGTATGTTGATGTTTGCAGTGGGTTAGGGTAGCAATTCCACAGGGTGCGAGGTGTGAGAAGTTTTCTTTAATTTTGTTCAGGGTTGAAAGACTGCTAGATTCCTGGCAATGACAAGTAAAATATCCTATCCTTCCCTCAATCTTAATTTTGAGAACCTCAGCCTGATTTGGGGAGGGCTTCTGGGCTACCTTTGTTTGGTCAGCCCTGGACATCTATCTGTCTTCCTTTCTAGAACTACAGTGAGCTCATCCCAGGGACCACAGTGGGGGTTCTGTCCACTGATTCCAGCAATGTCCTCCAGCTCATTGTTGATGCTTATGGGGTAAGTGTTTTGCACTGGGAATGGGCCTACCCAGGAGGGTTCAGATTTTGGAGTCCTGGCTGCTAGTCCATGCGGCCTTCATTACCTTCCAGAGGTCGGGTGATGTTTAGCACTGGGAGCAATGCAGTGTTCTGAGAAAGAAATGGCTCAAAAAGGAATGCCAGGCCATGTTAGAAACAATGGGTGAAGAGCTTAGAGGGGGTGGAAGGGGAAGAGGAAGGTGTAGAGCCCCAACTGGGGGTTGGGAGACAGCAGGGCGAGGGAGAGCTGGGCTCCAACAATACAGGAAAGAGAGAGTTGATGGGGGAAAGGGAGTGAGGTTGATTAAAAATTGGGTAGAGAGTGCTACTATCGGAGGTGACCAGTGTTAGCACTTCCCTTTTGAGCATTCATGAGCCCTGCAGGAGGATGTAGCTGGTTTAGATTTTATTCAGACTCACCTAGACACAAGTGGGGACGGAGATAGGAAGCAAGTCCTGGCAGGGAATACAGCAAGTCACAGTCTCCTGGGAGTGCTCTGGCAACTTCCATGTGAACCGCAGCATCTGGCACTGCCAGGGCGAGTCCAAGGCTACCTGGTGGATTTTGCTTGGGATGGAACTGACTCCTACCCATTTCCTCTCAGCCCATTTTTTTTTCTTACCTTTCTTTGCACTTTTCTGCTTAGAAAATCCGCTCCAAAGTAGAGCTGGAAGTGCGTGACCTTCCTGAGGAGTTGTCTCTGTCCTTCAATGCTACTTGTCTCAACAATGAGGTCATCCCAGGCCTCAAGTCTTGTGTTGGACTCAAGATTGGAGACACGGTGAGGTGGGCTGGGCAGGGGCTGAAGTTGAGGTTCTGATCCTGGTCTGTGCCCTAGAGAGTCTGTGGGTTCCCGCCCCCTCTTTGTCTTACAGATGACCTTCTTCCCTAAGGTCATCACAGCTTAGATGGAATGGAGCTGCCAACCTTTTCCTCTGAGGCTTCTGTTGCCTGAATCTTCTTTATTGAGCAAACTTCTCTGTCAGGATTTTAAGAAACTTACATTTAGGTTACCTCTGTTTGTGTATGCACAGTTGATTGCAAATTAAAATATTTCTCACCTTCAGTCCCTGATCAGTTTCTGACCTCCCCCAGGGTAGTGCCTTTCTTTCCTCCACAATGTAAAGCAGCAGGTGTCTTCTATAAACATTTACTGAGCACTGACTTAGTGTCAGGCTTTGTTCTAGGTGCCAAAGATTCAACAGCAAATGGAACAGACAAAAATACCTGCCCTGATGTAATTTCAGAATGTCAATGTTCATTTTGCCCTCCAGTCTCTCTATGGCTTCTCTTCCTCAGAGGGTAGTTCTCTTCTGCTTCTAAGGGGAGAAGGGTTGGTGAAGCAGAAAAGAGAAAAAGGGAGGGATTTCTATATCTATATCATCCAGGTCTATATCTATATTAGCTATATTATCTATATCTATCTCCAGATAGCCATTTATCCATCCATCTATATATTTTGGGCACATGGGCACACATCCCATGTAAGAAACACTGACCTGAAATGTGTTTGGTTGCACACGTAGTGAAATGTTATGTGGAAATCGAACAGTAGATCCCGAGCCTGTGGTTGGCCACTGTGTGGCATTGTGTGGTACAAAAGGGTGCTCTATGTGTCCTGCTGATATTATGTAATCAGTACAGCTAGCTTAGTTGGCCTGAGCACAGTGTTCACAGATCACAGGTTCTGTTCTGCTTGAACTGGTTTATTTCACATATGGAGTAAAAAACCCAGGCTTCTATATCAAAACTGTAAACACATGGTCTTAGTACCCAGCCGTATATGTCACAACTGCATAACTATTCCAGGGTTCTTGCTTTTGCTTTGCAGACCTTGGTGGTGGGAAGGCTGAGGATTATAAAGGATTATATAATGAATAAATTATATCTAGATGTAGTGATCGATACTTAGGGATGAGACTCCCAATGAGCAGGGCAGGGAACTGCTGCTCATTTCCCTCCGGGGCTGGAGTGTTAAGAGGTTTCACCTGTGTCTGAATGTGCTCTTTCCATCCAGGTGAGCTTCAGCATCGAGGCCAAAGTGCGTGGCTGCCCCCAGGAGAAGGAAAAGTCCTTCACCATCAAGCCTGTGGGCTTTAAGGACAGTCTCACTGTGCAGGTCACCTTCAACTGTGACTGTGCCTGCCAGGTCTATGCTGAGCCTTACAGCCACCACTGCAACAATGGCAATGGGACCTTTGAGTGTGGGGTGTGCCGCTGTGGGCCTGGCTGGCTGGGGTCCCATTGTGAGTGCTCAGAAGAGGACTACCGACCCTCTCAGCAGGACGAGTGCAGCCCCCAGGAAGGCCAGCCAGTCTGCAGCCAGCGGGGCGAGTGCCTCTGTGGCCAGTGCGTCTGCCACAGCAGTGACTTTGGCAAGATCACGGGCAAGTACTGTGAGTGTGATGACTTCTCCTGTGTCCGCTACAAGGGGGAGATGTGCTCAGGTGAGTAGAACTGCACACATGTCCCTTCCTGGTACCCACACATACTCACACATCTGCAGCATCTGGAAATGTAGGCCAGGGCTTGAGGTGGACACAGGAAGGCCCACAGGGGAAAGCTGAGCAGATGGCATTCCACTCTAGTGGCAGAAAACAGAAATGAGGTCCTCTGTAATTTCCCTCAGCTCCCTAGGTCCTCACCCATGGGGGGACAGGGATGCGGGGGCTTCTTTCCTGGAATAGTGTGGGAAGGAGTGGGGAAATTTGAAGGTGAAGATGGTTTTTGTCTTTTCTTTCATCTGCTCTCCCCTTAATATTTAAATCACTGGGTTCAAATCTTTTTGAGGATATGAACCAGTCTCTTCTTAAGGTAAAAAAAAGTAAATCATTGACTGATGGTAATTGAAGTTTTGGTATTTATAGATTTGGAAAATAGGTGACATAGAATATATAGCAAAGTTAGTAATAATTGTTTCATGTAAAGACTTGGAAATTAGTAATATATATGCAAGACACTGGAGCACATTTAATGAGCCAGCACACTTGTAAGAATGACTGGAAAATTGTAAGCTCTTATTAAATGTTAGCATTATTTTGTTATCACTATTGGTACTAACATTACTTTTTTGGGTTCTAGGTCTGTTTTGTCCAATGTGGTAGCCCCTAACCATATGCGACTATTTAGACTAACCAATTTAAATTAATTAATTAATTAAATTTAAGTAAATTTTAATATAAATTAAATTTAAAACTAGAAATTCAGTTCTTCTGTTGCTCAGGAGCCACATATGGCTAGTGTTGCTATGTTGTATGACACAGATGTGTACTGAATAGCGCTGCCATATTGAGTCCCAGCCCACTGATTAGGATTAGGATTTTGAGTCTTTTTTACCTGCAGAATATTGGATTGTTGTCCTCATTACAGAATTCAGTAAAATCTTGAGGCCTGCTGATAATCTCAAACTGGTTTTCCTTTGTCCCAAAGACCACTCCAGGGGTACTTCCCCAGCTAGAAGAAGTCAATTGGATATTAAGGTAGTTTTAAATTGCTGACACATGAGGCAAATAGGCAGCTTGGGCACTGGGGGTAGATTTTTGCTGGGCTAGAATGACTGTGGCTTAATCCCTCTTGCGATGACATTTGCAAATAGATTGGGACTGCTTTATGGGTATATTGTATGGCCAATCAAACAGAGATGATAAATGGCTTCTATGGTGACCAAGTGCGTGACCTTGGCTGGCACTGGTGTTCTAATCAGCCAACCTAACACACTGAGATGTTCACTTTACCATCAGCCTTTAAAAAGGGCTCGTTTAGAAACGTAAATCTGAGTCATTCTAAAGTATGCCCAAGCAATATGTAAATGGCTCCTTTTTATTGTCTACATTATTTCCTTTACTCATGCAAACAGAACTTGAGAGAGAGATTGGAGAAAAATGGTATTGGAAGTTAGGGGAGAGATCAGCTACACCCAGGCATACACACACAGACAACAGTCTCAACTGAGGGATGAGGCAGGAATTTCAGCTCATCTTAATATTTAATAGTATTTACATCCTATTTGAAGTACCGAAAAGAATGAGTAAGCTTGATGTGGGAGACCCATGGGGGAAAGGTTGGGACCGAGAGGGAGAGGGTTGCCCTAGGAGAGGTCTCTAGAGAGCCTACTGGGGACAGCAGGGATGGAGGGAGGACCATTAGGCTCCCATGGCCTGATTGTCCCTGGTTTAGTGGGAGGTAGTATGGGAGAGATCCTAGCCAGAGAGTGTGTATTTCCTTTGGCTGCTGGCCCCATTGAAGCCACAGAACAAAGCTGTCTGGGTTGGCAGTCCCAGTTCCTTCCTCCCACTGATGCAAGAACAGTTGGTCTTCAATGTGCTGCTGCCTAATTCATGGAGGAACCCCAGGCTGCCACTGTAACCTCTCACCAACTTTCCTCCTCCACTTCCTGCAAGGGGGCTGGATGCCCGCCAGCCTCAGGTCTGAACCCTGTGGTGCCATCATCATATGTACTTATTGGGCATCTGCCCTGTGCCAGGCACTAGGTGCATATGGGTGAAAGAGGGTCATGTATCATCCCTGACCTCTTAGAATTTATAGCCCAGCTTGTCATTGTCCCTCCCCAGAGCTGTTGGCTTTTGGTCTGTTCTTTGCTACAAGTAGGGGCTCATGAGGCAGGAGCTCTATGACTTGGCTATTTCTCTAGCCCTTGGCCTTGCACTTCCTCTCCTCCACACTGGAGGTGTGATCTTGCACAGTGTCAGCACTTTGCCTCAAACATAGGGAGTGTGCTTCCTGTTCTCAAGGGACTCTTCCACCTGCCACATCCACAGACACAGATTAGTCAGGCCCCACCGTGAGCCAGGTTCTGTGCTGTGTCCTGTAGTGCTGTGGGATAGAGAGGCCCAAATAAGACAGTGCTGCTTTTCATTAAGTTACCTAAGGATAGTTCGCAGATGAGGCAGAAAGTGCCGGGTCCCAGAGTGTTATAGGAGTCCACCAGAGAGAGATTCACTGTGGACAGGGGAGGCCTGGACAGCTTCATGGAGGAGGTGGGATGTCAAAGGAGGGGCTGGTTCATAAATAAGCACTCAGAAGGTCAAGTTTTAGAGAGTGATTACATTCCTTCTGACCGGAAACACCTCCTCCTCTCTTTTCTCTTCCCCTCCATCCCACCGCCTACGTCTCCCCTGCTTCCCTCCTTTTTCTTACACTTTCTCTTCATTTCTCACCCCACCCCTCTGACTTTCCTGTGAACCCGGGCTCAGCCGTCCTGTTGCTGGAGGGGTGCCAGTCCTGCGACATTACCACACTGTGGCTTCCTTGTAAGGGCTGACCCTGCCAGAGATTGGGGTCAGCCTGCTGGCTCTGGCCTCCCACTTCTATTCCCAGCTTCACTCCTGGCTGGCTTGGCAGACTGTCTTCTCAAAGATCACTTTGTTTAGCTTTACAAAGGAAACACTATGGGACAAAGGTTTCTGTGGAGGCTGACAGCCTCGGAGTGCTGCCAGGCCTCTTTGGGGTCAGCCTTTCCTTGTCTAGGAGCCATGGCCAAAAGTGGGGTGTAGTGGACACTGTAGGGTCCCACTCTGCTGGCTGGCACACCTTCCCCCCAGCTACTGTTAGGGCTTCTCTTAATAGTTCACAGCTGCCCCTTCTCTGGAGTATTATCTTCAGTTGACAGGAGCTGTCTTGCCCTCAGGCCTTGGCCAGTGACTGATGGGTAAGGGGTTACACAAGGCCAATCCCTTTGTCTCAAAGCTGGGGCTAGCTCGGTGGTGCCATCCACGCTCCGGAGCCTACCTTGGGATCCGGCAGAAGGGAATCTCCAGCTGAAACCACATTCCTGCCGGCTTTCCACTCCTACTCTGTCCTGCTTCCCACCGTCCCTTCTCCTTCTCCAGTAAGCCACTTGAACAAGAATCCTCACCATGAGCTCTACTTCCACAGAACCCGACCTCAAAATGCAATCTTTCTTCTTCCTCTACCTTTCTGCCGGCTCAGGAGCAACCACTGATGATGTACTAGGTATCTAGGGCCAGATCAGGTTGTGTTTCCCATCCTTCCTAGGAAACAGACATTTCTTTGCAACGCAGTGAAAGTGTGTCTGAGTCTTGAATTCTAGTGTGGCTACTAGAGGATGGTGTGGGGGTCACTGGCAGAGAGGGACCTGCAGTGGCCAAGAGACATTAGACCCACTGGGGGTCACTGGAGAGCAGGAAGTGCCAGCTCATGGCTCTTTGAGCCTGGCCATGTACCACTCCCGTCTCCAGCAGCATGGGGCCCATCTGCTTGCACAGTGGCCAGGTTTACAGGCCAATTCAGGTTACTTCCCCTCTGCTCTCTGCCTTTCCTCTGATTAACAATCAGATTTTTGTGATTCATCCAGTTCTTCCTGATTCAGAGTCCTAGGGAATGAGTCACCTTTCTGCAGGATTGAAGAGGCAAGTTTTAAAGCCTTTTAAAGTGAATATTAGGAGAAGATAGCAATGAGAGTTAATGCCTGCTCAATCCCAGGCTCTGTCTTCCATTCCTATACTCAGGTAGTAAAGTAACTAGGTCTTTACTACCAGGGCCGATGGCTCTTTGCAATAATATGATAATACAACACAGGGCTCACGTTGGTGAGTGTGTGTGTATAATCTCCATGAAAGTCAGGACCCTGCCTGAATCTCCAGTGCCCAGCGTGAGGTATGAGCTCAATAAATATTTGTTGAATGAATGGCTAAATAAACATTAATTACATGCCAGTTCTATTTCAGGTGATATGCTAATCATTATTGATGCAAAAATTAACATGATATGTACTCTCCCAACAAGGCAATCACAATCTAGAAAGAGAAACAGATAGGCAAGCACATCTGAACATAAGGCTGAGACAGAAGGTTATATAGGTACTGGGAGAACACATGAGCAGACAGTTGATTTGGCCTGGGGAGGTCGGAAAAAGTCACAGAGAAGAAGGAGCATCTAAGTGGAGCCTTAAAGGGTGAAGGGGAGTTTGGTAGTGATCCCAGGAAGAAAAAGCACCTGGGCAGAGGGAACAGCATGAATAGAAGCATGAGGATATGAGGATAGTGTAGAGCTGGTGAACAGTTCAGTGTGGTGGCTAACGTGTGGCGATGTGAGGAGGGTGATGAGAGGTGGAAAGAGGGCTGAGCTACTGTCATGGGCTGGGACCCTCTCCAGCTGGGCTGTGTGTTTTCAGGACACGGCCAGTGCAGCTGTGGGGACTGCCTGTGTGACTCTGATTGGACCGGCTACTACTGCAACTGTACCACACGCACGGACACCTGCATGTCCAGTAATGGGCTGCTGTGCAGCGGCCGGGGCAAGTGTGAATGTGGCAGCTGCGTCTGCATCCAGCCAGGCTCCTACGGGAACACCTGTGAGAAGTGTCCCACCTGCCCTGATGCCTGCACCTTTAAGAAGTGAGTGGGCAGAGAAATGAGTCGGAGGGAGTTGGGTGTCTGGGCAGGGGAGTGGTTGGAGAGGGCCCCCCAGACTAGAACCCTTAACTCTTCAGGTTCACTCTCTTACTCACCAAAGCTTTAGGGAGAGGAGTCTGCTCTAGCCACAAGGCCAGGTTTCTTCTTTCACCGAAAACTTTGGGGAAAGTTGGAGGTGGAGCCAGCCATGAAGGGGCCAAACTCATACCAGCTAGACTCTAGTTGGAGAAACCCCTCTCCTAAGGGTAGCATCCTGGAACCCTGAACTGGGAGGAAGGCTAAACCAGATAACTTCCGGGGAACATTCCAGTGCTGATGCTCTGATTCTGTGGGAGATGTGGGCTGGAGTAGTGAAACACACTGTGTAAAACAGAGATGTTCACCAGTATAAATGTCACTTGGTTGATGGTCAGAGGAAGCTCCTGTCAGCCCAAGGTGGTGGCACCGGCAATTCTCTTTCTACTTTGACCAGGGTTTGATTCACAGATGTGCAACCCGAGCATTACACAGCCCCACGTGCTTCGAAGGGCCCCACCCTTCATTTCATGCTCTGGTGTCCTTGTCCTGAAATTTCTAGTAATTTTTGAGCAAGGGACCTGGCATTTTCATTTTGCACTGGGCCCCAAACTATGTGACTGGTTCTGACTTTAAGGTTCCCAGTTGTGGTGTAGGGTTCACCTTCCTGTCACAGTCTTGGATGGGACATAATGAGTCCCACCCCGGTACTCCAGACGTGACTCTCTGGGCCCCCAGGATTGTCTCACAGATGTTTCTGTGTGTGTGTTTTCTGAGGTGGAGCAGCTTTCTATGGGTACAGGGGTCAGAGCCAAACTGGAACCTTCTCAGGGTTGCCCTTCCCATGCCTTAATCCTGGTGTGCTCCTTCCTCAGGGAGTGTGTAGAGTGTAAGAAGTTCAACCGGGGAACCCTGCTCGAGGAAAATACCTGCAACCGCTACTGTCGTGATGAGATCGAGTCTGTGAAGGAGCTCAGTAAGTTTAGTGTGTCTTCGAGTTGCACACCCAGGTTCCAACTTTAGTCATGGAAACTATCCGCCTCTCATCTGTAAAGTGAAAGAGTAATTCTCACCTCGAAGGCATGTTCTGCAGGCCTGATGCAGAGTAGGCACTTAATAAAAACTGCCTTCCCTGAGAATCCCCTTGCACCTCTACTAATTTGTTCAGCAGACCCTCCCATTTCTGTTTCCCAGAGCCCACAGTCAGACTCAGCAAGACCTTGCCAATAACTTTTTTTTTTTTTAATTTTAGTTTCAGGTGTACAGTACAATAGACTGTATATAATTTATGTAATTCATGAAATGATCCTCTGATTACTCTAGTATCCATCTGACACTACACCCAGCCGCTATGATAATATTGATGATGTTCCCTATGCTGTCCTCTACATCCCCGTGACTGTTTTGTCACTACACAAATAAGTTGGATAAATCAGGCAACCCTAACTTTACCTTCTCAAGAAGAGAATCACCCCATTTTATAGATGGAAAAACTGAGGCACAGAGTGGCAAAGCAGTTGCCCATGATGGTCTTAGCCTAGTAGGCTAGTAAGCATTTACTAAGTTTAGCCAACTAAGAGTGCCCAGCATTCAGCTTTGCCAGTTTGGAGGGAAACCTTCACCCTTATGGATTTGTAGCCAAAATTGTTATCCTGAAGCCTTTTTGGCTCTCAGGAGCTCCTTGTGGAATAAGACAGAAATACAGTGGGAAGCAAAACTTGCCTGTAATTATTGTTTGTTCTTCATCTTGACTTAAAAGGAGATGATTTTTGCTGCTGTCAGTACATCTGATGCAGTCATCTGAACCATGGGTGGTGACCAGGAGATGTCCGTCTCTCTGGAGATAGTAATCTCTTACGAAGGCAGGGAACTTTTTTTGAGTGAGAACTACAGTAAGACACAGCTGGTCAGTCAGCTTCTGGGTGGAGGTCTTATGGAAAAGAGCCAGATCTCTGGACCCTTTGACAAATACTGGAAATGGGTCTGGAGTAAGGGTAGTGATTTGAGGATTGAGTTTGAAGAGACAATCTTTCCTTTGGAGGAGACTGTGTTTCCTGTGATTAGTTTAGGGAGGAGAGGCTGCTTAGGTGTGAGATTTTTATTATCTAGACCAGATGGGGATTAAAGTTAGTTCATAAGTATTTCTAACCCCCCCCTCCCACGGTAATCATGAAAATAAATGCTTATTTGTATGGAATTTTATATAACTTATAAAAGTTTATCTCTTCCTGCACATTATCTTACTCTTTTCTCAAGAACCTGGTAAAGTAGAAGTGTAGTACTATTGTTATCTTCATTTTGCAGATGAGGAAATTGAATCTTGGGAAAGTTAAGTACTTACCCAAGCAAATTAGCAGTGAGCTAAGATTTGAACCAAATCTTAAAATTTTTATTCTTTCTGTGGTACTAGAATACCACTGGTTTTCTAAAAGCTTATTGAGTTAAGGTCTGTAGGCTGTGCTTTCAGGCTCATGTGCCTGTCCTGCTCCATCGCTTGTTTACTGTGTGACATTGTCACATTTGTTTAATCTCATCATGTGGGAATTTTATCTATCAGTTTCATCAGTACAGGGCATAGTGCAGCTGGTAGAGCATAACCCATACATAGTTCCACTGTCAGAGTCACAGGTTTTAGAATGAGAAGGGATGAAACCGACAAAACATGGTGAGAGTCAGAGAAGAGAGGATGGCTCTCGAAGGGAACACTGGATCAGAAGCAGAAATGGAGGAACCATGAGGACTGAATAAACAAACTGTTGAGAATCATTGAGCAAGCAAAGAAAGGAAAGGGAGGGGAACACTCACTGTTTACTTTATGCCATTTAATTCTCAACCAACCCTGTGAGGTGAAGGTATCCTTCATTATAGATGAAGAAAGAGGGACTCAATGAGGTCAAGTAACTCACCCAAGATCACACAGCTGGTAGGTGGTAGAAGCAGATTGTGTAATACTGTTACGTCATGTCCCTTTTAGAGGAAGGATTAAGAACCAAAAACGGCTTGTGAGGAACAAAGTATATCAGGCAGGGTCATATGGAGACAATTGCCAGGTACGATAGCCATCTCAAATTTAGGCATCTTGCCTAATGTCAGGCAAAGGGTTTTGTGTTGCATATTTTCCCAGAAATCCCATGACTAGGGTTTGGGGGGTGGTCCCAGCTTCCAGTAATCGACCCATTCCTCTCTCTCCCGTTTTTCTCCCTCTCCCAGAGGACACCGGCAAGGATGCAGTGAATTGTACCTATAAGAATGAGGATGACTGTGTCATCAGATTCCAGTACTATGAAGACTCCAGTGGAAAGTCCATCCTATATGTGGTAGAAGAGCCAGGTGAGTGAACCCTAAGGGCCCCTGGTCCTATCAACAGGGAGAGGGAGAACCATGTTAGGCAGTAATTTCCATCCATTGTGCCTCTTAAATCGAATAGCAAGGTTAAGCCTGACCTTACAAGTGATAAGTTAGGGCTTGTTATCTGGGTGTGGGGTTATATAAATACAAATATGAGCAAGAAAGTGACTTGCTAATTGAGGAGATAGAAAAAATAACAAGGTGTGTAAGGAGAAGAAGAAGATCAATATGGATCCCATGAAGGAACAAAGTATATCATGCCATTTTTTTTGAGATAATAATGTTAAGAAGTAAGGAATTTAAATTCTAGGATTTTTCAGCACAAGGCTTCTGCTCTACTAAAGGTTGACATTATTTACAACTACAGGGATTTCTTCAAATCATTTTTTAGACCAGGGGGAAGCAAAATTTCTGTAAAAGGTCAGAAGTTAAATATTTTTGGCACCATGGTTTCTGCTGTGACCACTCAGCTCTGCCACAGTAGCAGGAAAGCAACCTTAGAGCATTAAACGAAGGGGTCAGGCTTTGTTTACAAAATGCCTCTGTGTTCTTTATTAGTGAATCCTGGTTCTTTATTAGTACCTCTGCTTTAGACATGTCGCTTCTCCCAATGAGCCTTCTCAACATCCTCCAGCCTCCATTCCACTGACTAGGTTTGGAGTGCCTGTTTGATTCTCATCACAGCTGTGCTTTTCTTAGAAGGGCCTTGATCACACTATTAAATTTCTTCTTTAATCACTTGTCTCCCTCAGCAGACCATAAGCTCCATGACCACAGGAACTGTCTGTTTTATCTATTGTTACATCCTCATACTTGGCTCAGTCATCTGCAAAGAAATTACTTAATAAGTAGCTTTTGAACGAATTTAATAGAACTGATTATTTCCAGGAGACAGGTAGGTTTATATACATTTTGATATCTGTTAGAGTTTTGGCTGCTTGGAGAAGGAAGAGAATGAAGATGGGAAAAGGGCTCTTACATCTGCATCACTCAGGGTGTTGGGGAGAGCATAGTGCCCCCATCTGTGATGTTGTTCATCAGCCTTTCCTGGAGCTCTCATCCTTCATAAGGGAAATGGAAGAGAAAGAAAGGGCATCACCTTAGTTTTATTTAGTGACTCAAGGGAAAGCTGACACTGGGAAGAGGGGAGGGAAGAGCCTGGGTATGTACGTATCTGTGGAGAACAGATGTGGATTGTTTGGCCACAACTTCCTCACACTTTGCCCTCTATCTGTGTTAACACATTTCACAGATTTTCCATACCCACCCTTTCTGTAGCTTCGTCCCTTCTCATTTCTGAAGGGTGGTGTGTTCTTACTTTTGGGTTTCACATTACTTCATCTCTTCGCTACAATAATCCTTTCTGGTGCTCCTGCTGTATCACTTATCAAAATCTTTCAGCCTGGTGTTCTGAGACTGGAATCTACTACCCGGAGTTGTGAGTTATGATGATAACCTGGGATGATACAAATAACCCCTGGGGGTGGGGTAACTTCTACTGACAGTAGGCCCCTTCTTCCGCATTAGGAGATTGGAATCAGACCTACATTTCATACATTGTTGCGCTGGAATTCCAGGTTCTGCCCCTTTTTTCACTTCCTAGCCCCAACCATTTTCAGGGACTATGGCTTTGAGTAGTAGAATGTAGCATCTGGAATCCAGGATTATAGGAGGAGATTATTTTCATTCTCTTCCTCAACTCATGCCTTTGCAGATACTCTCTTTGAAAGGCTGAGCCATTGCAGGGCAGTAAGGAATTTGGCTTGGCTAAGTGAGGTTAAGCCCCGAGCTGGGCTCTCATCACTCTCAGATAGGGTTGCCTGTTAAAGTACAGTATGACCCATGCAATGTTTGGTACATATTTATGCTAAAAAGTTATTTATTGTTAATCTGAAATTTGAATTTAACTGGACTTTCTATACTTTCGTTTGTCAAATCTGCTGGCTCTACCCAGTTTTTCTTGACCTTGTCATGGGTCTTCATCACTGTGGCTGGGAGGGCTCCTCAGAGACCACCTGATCTTGTCTTCAGGAAGCCTGCCATCTACTCCTTTCAGGACAAATGGTTAACAGCTTCCTCTCCTCTCAACCCGCCCTGCCACCCCAAGTCCCCCTGGCATTCTATCTGTCTTGCCCACACTGATATACAGAATTGAATAAATTTCACTTTGAGATTTAAGGGTCAGCCCTACCTCAGTCTTCCAGAGAATTCATAAATGCTTTTCCCAGAAGAACTGGGGCCCTTCACTCCTGGGAACTCAGACACTGGGAGCTCACAGCCTTTCTCCAGGCGTTCCTTTAATTATAGACAGGTTGTAATTTGGTGGCTTGGGAAAATGCCAGCTTGGGTTTGTGGTGGTGGTTGTTTTTGGGTAGTGTGTGGTGAGCATAGGGTGTATGTTTAGACAAGGAGGTGGGAGACTGTGGAAAGTGGATGTGCCCCTCCCCTCCAGACTCATCAATATCCATATACACAAACACCTAATTACATAATACCTGAGAAGTTACGGGAGTGAGGTCATCCATCAGACAGACACCTGTGGTTTATGGAAGGAGAGCTCTGCTGAGCATACTTATCTTTGCCCTCAGAGGGGTGACGCACCTCTGTCTGTTGGTGGTTGACTGGGGTTGAACAGGAAGTTGGCTCTCAATAGGGTTAGGATTTCAGATGACTACATATTTTGGGAAGGAACCCAAAATATTGTCTTGGTTGGCAGGTCGCCTGGTCTCTAAGTATGCTAAAAAGGTCATTAGGTTCCCAGTCCTCAGAGATGTAAATATCTGAATGAGGGTGACTAATTCAAACACGTATAGGAACTAGGTAAATAAATTGGTAGGGATAGCCAGGTATAATGAGCACACCAGTAGTAAAGGTAGTTGATATTTATTGAGCGCCGACTCTATGCCAGGCACTGAGCTCCTTAACTTTCTTATTTCTCATAACAAGTTTTTGAAATCAGTGATATTACTTTCTCCATTTTAAAGATGGAGAAACAGACACCCAGAAAGGTTAAATAATTGATCGAATGTCACATAGCAAAGTAAGTGGTAAGCCAGGGCTCAAACTCAGATAGTCTGGCTCCAGAGGCCATAGTAGCACAGACTCAGTGACAAGTCACACTTTGCCTCTGTTTAGTGGAGAAAAGAGATGTTCCATCTAAAAGTGGCAGGGACTTCTTGGTTCTCACCAGTTGTTATCCTATAAGAAGATAGGTTCAGTGTTCCTAAATCTTTTGACTTTTTTTTTTTTTTTTTTTTAAGAAGAGGAACCTAAAATTTTAGGGGGGAGAACTTCCTGACTATTGAAACATGCCATCAAAATCAAATTTTTGATAAACACTGTGTGAACCCACACAGTAGGCCAGATTCTGCTTGCAAACGGCCAGCTCACCAAATCTGATTTAAACCACTCAGGACAGATTATTGCTATCCTAAAAATAGCACCCCTCCCCAATTTTAATAAATAGTTGACTTAATTGATAAGTTCTGTTTGCTTCAGATAATTTTCTAGTACTTTGTTACTTTGTCAAGAAGATCTTATTCTTGCTCCTTTCACAGCCACCCTGCTCTGTGCTCTCTCCTGACAGAATGTCCCAAGGGCCCCGACATCCTCGTGGTCCTGCTTTCAGTGATGGGGGCCATTCTGCTCATTGGTCTTGCTACTCTGCTCATCTGGAAGCTCCTCATTACCATTCATGATCGAAAGGAATTTGCAAAATTTGAGGAAGAGCGAGCCAGAGCAAAATGGGACACGGTAAGAGATTGGGTTGGGTTGGGCAGGGCGTTTTCTTAAGTCATTGATTTGGGAGCGTGAAATGGACAGAGCAGATACTTAGGGCAGCCAGGTTCAGCCAGCACAGTAGTTTTCCAATTAGCCTCTGTTATGGAAATTGAGAGATAGCCTAACTATGCCACTGTCCTTCTGCTTCCTGGAAACTATGTGATTCTCTCTCTACACCCAGTGACCACGCCACATCAGAGCACAGAGATGCCCCAACTCTGCTCTGAACACTGTGAAGAGATGGAAAGGAAATATTCTCTAATTGAGGGTGACAGGACAACCTTGAAAATCTTACGTTGAGAAGATATAATACGTTATATACTACTGGAGTTTAAAGTATTAAACACCAACAGAAAAAAAAATAGAATAATAGCTAATATTTACTGAAGATTCATCATGTATCAGAATCTGTTCTAAAAGCTGTTTATGAATTAATTTATTTCATCCCCATATGTGGTAGGCAATGTTATACTCATTTTGTAGGTAAGGAAACTGAGCATAGAGAAGTGGAAGGGAATTAGGTTACTCCTTTTTGTGTCAGCCTTGAAATAGTGTCAGGATGTCATTCCATCTCATTCTCTCCTTTTTCCACTTGTAATGACAATAGTTTCCAAATCAGACTCCGCTTGTGTGCTCCCTGTAGTTTATCCTGGTTGAATCCAAGCAAGCATTTTTGAAAACCTTCTATACACTTAATTTTTCTCTGTTCTCCTTTGGCTCATCTTCTACATTTCCGCTTCTTTCCTGGACCTTCCACGTGGCCATTGGACTCCCTGACTGTCCAAGGTTAGGCTACAAGTTTGTTCCCATTGAGTAGTAACATCAGGCTTTTGTATAAGGTTCCCCCCAAAACTGAGATGTTTCTGTTCAGACAGTGTAGAAATGTAGAACCTCTGAGGCACATGAGAACGTGTTGTGTTTCTTGAAGCTACTAGTGAGGACTACCAGACCTTATGCGATTTGCCACTTTATGTTAGAAAATAATTTGGGAAACCTAATGAGGGCCTTACGTTTTTCCTTCTGACATGATAGTTTGTGGGTAGTGCTTGAAGAGATGGGATGAGAAAATATTCAGAATTATTTGAGCAAAAGCTGTCCTCTGTGTTCTAACCATCACCTTCTACATTTCTCTCCCCTGCCCACACCCTTCAGCATTATCACAATGAAGGAAAAAGGGAGGAAGGGTAAAAGAGAGAGGTGGAAGGGAGGGAAGAAATAGAAGATAATGGGGAAAAGCTATACTGAAATGTTATGAAATCACCAAAAAGTGGTGGGCTGAATTTAACTCCTTAGAAACAGTGGCAGGATGGTATTCACTTTCTCTTTCCTCTTATTTCCTAACCATTCCCATTATAAGAGTGAATGTGTGAGTACACGAGCATTAAGCTGTTCATTGAAGCTATATCCCAGAGAGGATGTCTTGGGCAAACATCTCAGATGAAACATAAGCTGTGAAAGTAGAGAATGACTGAGAATTCACTATAAGACACTTTTCTATTCTCTTTGCAGGCCAACAACCCACTGTATAAAGAAGCCACATCCACCTTCACCAATATCACCTACCGGGGCACTTAATGGCGAAGTAGTCATCCTCAGATCACTATCAGACTGTCCCAGGATTGTTGGCATCTCTGCTGTTGTGTTTACAGGAGACAATATATGTGGGGTGGGATTGGGGGCTTGGAGTGGGGTGGGTTGGGAGAACGTCAGTAAGTGGAAGTGTGAGTCTCTGTGCATGTGTGCGTGTGAGTGTGCTGCGTGTGGGGGAATGCATAATTTAAAACTTGTAACGTGTCCTGGATAAGCAGAGCTCCTCAGCCTTTGTCCTCAGAACACCGCAGATTCATCCTGCTTCACCTCCTGAAGGTGACCTAGGTAGCTGAGTGGGTGTTCCTCATTACCTCAGAGAGAAGCCAGCTTTCCTTCATGGGCCATTATCCCTGAAGAGAAGGGCAGTGCCGAGGCCTTTTGTCCTAGAAAAAGGGACCCTGACTCTATCCTGCATTTATGGATAGGTCCTTAGGCCTGACTCTCAGCAGCTATGGTAGAAACTGCTGGGCTTTGCAGCCTTGTTGTGTCATCTGTACCTCTATCTCCTCAGGCTGATGGAGAAATCAGGGGAGTTGAACCATCAGAGTCTGTGCCTTTTCCATCACCTCAGTCCAGCATGATTCTCTCATAAGGGGAGTTCTTGCTACTTAATTCTTCCATCTGTTGCAAGAGAGATGGCAGGGCCACTCGGGGGTCATACATGTCTTGGGGGAATGTGCCAGGGCCCACCCCCAGCCCCATTCATAATCATCACCCTTCAGATTTGCCCCATTGGCAGCTCCACCCTAGAGATTTGTTTAGATATATTTCACCCTTAGCCCAGCACCACATCTTACCTCCTACTCCCACGCTCTCACTGCTGTTGACATTCGCTGCATACGGGGACTTTCTCTCATGACTGAAAGCTTGGCCTCCCAGGAAGGGTGCTATAGAGCCAAGGGTCTGGCCCGCCCTTCAGGTCTTCTGCTCCTTGTCCAAGACACCACCACACCACACATCTAATCCTGTGCTTCTATGTGCTGTGTCCATCTATGGGGCCAACTGCATTTATCTACCTCTGGGGTGTCTTGTGAAGGAGTCATTCCCACGGTCTCCAAGTCTGCTGGGCATAAGTGCCAGGGTAGAATGATGGGCCAGTTGTAACAGCCTGTGTGGCCTTTTCTCCTGTGGGCTGGGCAACCTCATTTTAACTCAGTCCTTAATCTGAGAGGCCACAAGTACAGTTTTATTTTGTTTTTCTCATTGGGGCACCTGAAACCATGATGAGGCATACTTAAACCAAAGGTTATGTATATAAACACGCTTGTATTATATTTGTAATTTTATTTGATGATAAAGAAGGAGAGGAGGAAAAATCCACACAGGCTTAGGCTGGATACAGACAGCCCTACTTAGCATCATTAATAGCTCATGATGCCCAGTCATTGGCTCTGTCAGGGCTCTCTCATCCTGGATGCCTGTGGCGATGGATTCATGGACATGCAAGACTTTTCTTTGAAGGGGAGGGAAAGTGGCTGTTCTTTTTTTTCTAACAATGGTGTTGCTCTACTGGTGTTTCCATTCATTCGACATTAACAAACACCCCCAACCCACAAGAAAAAAGGAAGGGCCTAAAATAGTAGTCTAATGATCAGAAAATTTAAGTCCTGGCCTCAGTGTTATAGCTAAGGAATCTTTAACCTTAATTAAAGCAAGTCACTTTCTTTTCCCCAAGACTCAGTTCTTCTAGTTTGAAAAATGGTGGGTTTGGACCAGCCAATCTAGAAGGTCTCTTTCAGTGTCAGCATTCTAAGATGCTGGGACTTACTGTGATATTGAACATGCAGTGAAGATTTTGTGGGATGTTGATATTGTTTGTTTTTTTAGATGGCAGATCTGAAAGACCTGGCTTTGGCAAGAGCAGATGTCATTCCACAACACCTTTCTCAGTGAAGAAACCTCATTCTATCTTGTCTTAGAGCCCCTTCTCCAACTTTTGTTATCAGTCACATCTCTTGATGTAGCACTTAAGCTCCAATAAGTTCTTATATCTCAGTTCACTTTGCACTCATTTGCACACACATATTAGAGAGGAGGAATCCAAAAGAAGTAGCTGAAATGTGTATTCTATATCCAGTTGAGAGTAAACTTGGAATTAGAAATGGGGCAAATGACCGAGCCCTGTCTCACCATGGATTACCCTTTACTGTAGGGGATGGTAATGTTGTGTGCGGATAAAAGGCAAATCGGGAGGGATGATGAAGAATCCAAGAAGTTTAGAACCTAACTATAACCTTTGGCTACTGAGACAAGAGTCCATTAATATAGTAGTTAGGCTTTAGATAAGATGGCTTATATGAAAAGACTATATAAAAGGAGGAAGAATGGGTATGCAAAAGATAAAGACATCAGTAGGAATCCTGTCTGAGCTTCTGGAATGGGGCTCATAGGCATTGAAGCCAGTGCTGTCTGTATGTGGGGAGAACCTGTAGCTGAGTTCAGGACAGAACAAATAGCAGTCAATTTTGGCATCATGTAAGGTGAACATCTAAATAGTATTTTGGCATCAGAAAATATAGCCCAAAGAGGTTATTTGCACCCTGGTCTGTGGCACAAATCTCAAGGTCTGTGGACAGTAATGGAAAGCTTTGAACATTCCTGAGAAGTTGTCATACAGGAGTCATGTTCTTTACTTTTCAGATATTCCTAGACCATCCAAGATTTCAAGAGACTTCTCTTTGTTAAGTATTCCTGGTTGAAATGACTTAAGTGCCTTTCTGACTTTCTAACCACCTCCTCTGTTTCAGTTGTGTAACAGTGAATTAAATGTGTTTTCCAAAAAAAAAAAAAAAAAAAAATTGGCCTAAGGCTGCCTAGTGCTTCCTGTTTTATTTCTGTTTCTTTTGGGTGAAAAGAATAAGTATGATTGCCTCACAAATGATTATTTTGGAACAAGCATGTTTCCAAATCTAATAGAATGATGAGTACTATGGGAACTAAAGTTAGCCTCAGAACCTAGAGCTTTTCTTTAGATTTTAATAACCTTTTCAAAATGAGTAGGTTATTACTGTTCCAAGAGTTATTTTTTTTTTATTGGGGATTTTTAGGGACTGGTGTAGCCTCAACAGAAGAGATCATCAATTTACCATAGGTTTTATTTACAGAAAGAATAAATTGATAAGATAAAGGCTTAATGGCAAATTATTTACGTGACCATTTAAATGCCCAACTTTTATTTAAATCAGAGGGTCTCAAAGTGCAGTCCCAGGACCAGCAACATCAGTGTGACCTAAGAAATTGTTTGGAATGAAAATTCACAGAACTAGTGAATCAGAGCATCTGGGAGTGGCCCCGGCATTTTTGTGTTTTAATAAGTACTCTTGGTAGTTCTGTTGCATGCTCAAGTTTGAGAATCACTGATATAAAGATTTATATACTTCTGGCCTAGAAAGAAGTTTACAGCAAGTCAGCGCATTTACTAAAGAATTAAGAGCATACCCTGGCTGATAGATTAAGAAAACCAAATTTCTATCCACAAAGTGAAAATCTACTTTGGATCTTGCCTTCCAAGTTAACTGATCACAGGTTCTTGGTTCACTCATAGCTACAAATTCCCATGAAAAACTAAATAAGTAATAGATCAGAATCACGGAATGTGAGGGGGGACAGCTAACAGGATATTTGGCAGGCGTCTAAGGAAACCTTTTATGTATACCAAACTGAAACAAGATAATACTGTTATAGCATTTTATTCATGGGAGATGGGATCAAAATCTTTATTATTAGCATTATCATCCAAAGGATACCAAAATAAGACTTTAGAATTTGTAACTTTGCTTTTTGTGATTTAAAATTTTTTGAGCACCAACAGTGTGGGATTGAAATACTTCACAGAATACTCATAATCGTTGCCTTTGAGCCCTTAATAATATAGATTTTTTGAACAGAATACAGTATATGACATCATAAAAAGATTATGTGAACATGGATTAAATCCTTTTATGGTGAAACTTTATAAGATTCACTGTTTTATTTACATCATGGTAACTGATGACTAAATGTCTGGATGAAAATGGAGAACCTTAGGTGAAAATGAAATGAAAAGCTATATGTCAAATCATATTTGTAATCTTTTAACTCATGTCCTCTGTAGTCTGAACTTGAGAATAACAGCCATCTAATAACCTTTGGGACCAAGTACAAGTAGATTGTCTTGGATCTACAGTGTACTCATTTTTCATTCTGATGTAAGGAAGAATACATATGCTTTGCAATTAAATGAACAGTTGTCAAAAAGTTTGTTTTTTAATAATAAATTTTTCTGAAAATATACCTTTCTAATTTAAGTTTGACTGAAGCACACTAGGAGACCGTTTTAAATGCTTGTGATCAAATTTAACCATATTGTTAAATAAAAACCTACTGAGTGAGGCTACACATGAATGGTTTCTCTGTGAAAGGAAAATTATAGTTTAGGAACAGGATTGCGTTCTTTGCAGTTGCTGTCATAGTAATGTCTCTCTAACCCCTTCCACAGAGGAAACATTTTTATCATCTGTGTCTTTTCTGACGATATACCAAAGTATGCACACAGAATGTAAGTATCTAGAAGGCAGCATTTAGGATATATAAGTCCTTTTAGGCAAAATTTCTATTGTAAATTACTCTTAGTCGGTGTCCCTGAAAAGAACTCTGTAAGGAAAAAGTTTCACAATTGTATTTTACTTAGACAGCCATTTAAATGGCCATGTAAATAAATTCCCATGACTCATGCACAATTGATATGATTCTTTGGCGAGGTCACAGTGATGGGCATGTAAACATAACTTGGTGGTCAATAGAAATATTTTGTTAAGAAGAAAAATTTGATGAATGTATGCTGGACTTTGCTTTTCCTGACTCTTATAATCATCCATTGTGACAGAGGTTGCTAATTGTTCCCCCTCCCTCTGTTTTCCCCTTCACAGATAGAACTAATTTTTAGTTGGGCACATGGCTGCCCAGAATAAATGCAATGTTGCCAAGCCCCTCTTGCAGCTCGGTGTGCCATGCCCATCTCATAGACATGAGCTGTAAATGAAAGAGGTGCATACAACTTCCAGTAAGTACCACTTAGGGAAGGAGCATGTCTTTGTTTTCTTCTTCCTTCTTTCTGCAGGCTGGTAGATAGAGATAACAGCTAGAATTTAAGCAGACATCATGAATCAAAATGTGACTCAGGGGACTGTATTAGTTATTTATTGCTGCATAATAAATTACCCCACAATTTAGCAGCTTAAAACAACATGTATTATCTTACAATTTCTGTGGTCAGGAAGTGAGGAATGGCTTAGCTGGGTGGTTCTGGCTCAGAGTCTCTCATGATGTTGTATTCAAGCTGTTGTCCAGGGCTGCAGTCAACTGAAAGCTCAGAGACGCTAGATGTTTTTCTTCCAAGATGGTTTACTCACATGGCGGTTGACGGGAAGCATCAGTTCCCTTCTGGCTATTGGCAACAGGCTTAGTTCCTTACCACTTGGACATTACCATAGGACTGCTTGAGGGTCCACATAGCATTTCAGCTGATTTCTTCCCAAGTAATTCAAGAAAGAGTAAGGAAAAGCAGCAATGTCTTTTATGACTTAGTTTTGTGCCACACTCTCATTATAAGTAGCTCACTAAATCCAGCCCACATTCAAGAAGTGGGGACTAGATGCCACTTCTTGAAGAGAGGAGCATTGTGGTAAACAGTCATTGCCTGTGCCTCCACACTCCCACCCCCAAAGATATCCATGTCCCCAGGACCAGTTACTATGTTCCCTTACATGGCATAAAGAATGTTACTGATGTAATTAGGATTCTGAGATAGAGTAATTACCATGAATTAGCTGGGTGGGCTTGCTGTAATCATAAGTATCATTGTAAGAGGAAGGCAAGAGGGTCGGAGTGAGAGTAGTAAATATACTGATGGAAGCAGGTCAGAGTGATGTGGCCATGAGTCGAGAAATGCACACAGCCTCTGCAAGCTGAAAAAGTAAGGAATGGATTATTCCCTAGAGCCTCCAGAAGAAATGCAGCCTTTGATTTTAGCCTTGTTAAGTTCCAATTTGGACTCCTAACCTCCAGAAATGTAAGATAATAAATTGTTGCTTGAGCCCCAAGTTTGTGGTAATTTGTTACAGTAGCAATAGCAAACTAATACAAGTATCAAAGTATTTGTATACATATTTTAAAACCACCACAGTCTACCCTCTGGCCACAAATTATTTATAGTTCTTTCACATGCAAAATACACTCAGCCCTCCTAAAGTCCCAAAGTCTCATTCCATTACAGCATGAGCTCAAAGTTTGGACTCTTACCCTTGAAGTAGGTCCAGGGGCAGATGAGACTTTTTGGATATAATTCCTTATGTATAGCTACTCTACTACACTACCTCTCAATCTGAAGTCCTGTGAACTAAAGGAAAAAAGCCACATGCTCCCTTCCTACAATAATCAATTTAAAATAGGGTGGGACAGGCAGGATATCGGCTACGTTCTTGTTCCAACAGGCAGAATACAGGAGGTACCCAGAAGTCCTTGGTCCACAGCAATTCTGAAATTTACTTGGGTACATACAGGTTTGCAATTCCACATTCAAGTCCTGGTAATATTGTCCATGGCTTTTGGTTCTACCCTTTAGGCTCATGGTTTCACACTTGAAGTCATCCTTTCTTTCCACAAACAGTAGCATATGTGTGCACTTGGTTTTTCAGTCTGCTTCCTGCTTATAGAATTCGAGGATTCAAAGGCCTTTTTCCTTTTTGTACTCTCTTTCAGCCCAAGCTGGCAGTGTTTCTGACAATATAATGCTCTTTACAATATTGTGGATCTCCTGTGAATCCTATTGGGTTTCAGTCCATGAGATAAAAAGCCATATCCATAAATACCTTTGAGATAAATCTTTCTATACCTTGGGCTTCTGCTGAAGGACAAAGGCCTTAAGATTTTTAGAAGCCTGTTATTTAAATAAAAGGATCCAAGAAGCAAAACCTTAAAAACTTTAGTGTCTTTTGTCTGATTAAAAGGTACTCTAAGGTACCTCCCTTAAACCACTGTTGATATGAAAGCCAATAGAGCAATAAAATAGAAACCTGTGTCTTGCAATTATGGCACATCACATCAGTTGTGGAGTATATCTTTGAACTTCATGAAGGTAAGAGAAATAAAGTTCTATCTTGCTTAGGTTACTATTATTTAGTAATTTTCTGTTTCTGGTAAAAGAATCTAATCCTAACTAATATACTGTTGGTGCTAGTGGAAGTCTGTCCAACTGCTTAATTCATCTATAGATTCAGTACTAAAAAGACACAGCATTCAAGAATTGTTAAACATCCACAGTCTGGATTGAACCCATTATAATCCTTACACATTAGAAATTGATGCTTTATGAATACCTGGGTTGAATCCAATAATAGAGGTGACTGTGAACAGGGTGGTGTAGGGGAGGTAGGGGATGCAGGGCAGGATGTTTACAGTAATGAAAGACATGGTCTCAGCCCTCAGATTACTTACAGGCTATGTTAGGGAGATACCCATATACATTATAAAAGTACTAAAGAATGCCAACATAGCACGGTTAAAGGTAAAATGTAGTATCCCTGAAGAAATTAACCATTGTCACATTTATTGAGCACTACGCAGGCAATTTTTAATTATCACAATCCTGGAAGAATGTGAAAAGTGAGGCTTAGAGACCACAAGTAATTTGCCTCACTGCATACAAGTAAATAGGTATGATTTGAGTTTGGACAGATCTGTCTCTAATGCCCATGCTGTTCACCACAGCATAAAATAAAGGAGAGCTCAGGTTGGATCAATGTGAACAAATTTACCCGTATGTTTGCAAAAAGGGATACTTTAAATCGTGGGCTTTGGTGGGGGAAAATATGCTCTTTGCTTGACAGAGTATCTACAACTTTAGGAAACCTTACAAGAGATTTCATCCAATTGGATTTACACAACCTTTCAGTGACATAATAGCTGCGGAAAGCCAGGAAAAATCGCTTTGTGTTTTCTTTTACTAGAGCATCACTTCATCTGCAGGAAACACAAAAAGAGAAGTTGGTTTTCAAATAAAACCCCCAAACTATCTCTTCCAAAATTAAGCGTTAGTTCTCCGAAGGAGAGCCTGGAACAAATTTCAGCAAAGCAGGGGAGCAAACGGCTCGGAGCTGCTGTCCGTTATTGAGCCTAAGAAACCGGGAAGGATGGAATATTTGAGAAGAGAGGGCGGGTGGTATTTAAAGGGTGGATGGAAGGCGATATCGGAATGGGGTCAGACTAGGGAGCGACAGCACACGGGGGAAGGCAGGGAGCTGCAGGAAGCGTAGAGAGCAGGAACGGGGGAGGGCGAGGTCGAGGCTGGGGTGCAAGGGGGCGAGCGCGCGGAGAGGAGCCCGACCACGCGTATCCAGGTGAGCTGAGCTGAGGTGAGGTCACAGGCCCTTATGAGGTGTGGCTGGAGGGCGCGGCCGCCACGCTGTCCAGTCGGTGCGGAGGCGGCGGCGGGCTCGGCAGCTCCCGGTGGCTCCGGATCCCTGCGCCGCGGCGGCGGCGGCGGGAGCTGCAGCCGGGGCTCCGCCCCCTCCCGGCAGAGGCCGCTCGGTGGGCGGGGCTTCGGGCCGGGTCAGGTGACTGGGGGCGGGGCCTCGCGGCGTGGGAGCCCGGGAGGGCGGCGACGGGCGGCGACGGGCGGCGGCGCGACGGGCTGACAGGGCGGGAGGCGCGGACCCGCAGACCGCCCGGGAGCGGGGGCTTCGGGCGCTGGTGGGGGGACGGGGAGCGGGAAGCCCGGGGGGGGGGCCCGAGGGGCCGACGGCGAGACCCTCGGGGTAGAGCTGGGCAGGCGAGGCCCGCGGAGGCCAAGGGTAGGAAGAGCCTCCGGGGCTGAGGGAGGAGAGTGCACCAGGGTGCGAGGGACGAAGAGCAGTTTCAGAGACGGGCGAAGGTTCTAGAAAGGGCCGCGAGGTGACTTACAGATAGCAGGAGACCCAGGCGGACAGCCAAGGGGTGAGAGTGAGGGCCGAGAGGGCCGGGCCCCGTGGTCCCTCCGCCGCGGTGCTCGTCCTGGAAGGGTGATGATTTCCATAAGCTCTCACAATCACATCTATTTACCTACTCTGTGTAATTATGCCCAGTTATTCTACTGTATCTCATATTTTTATTAGTATTGTTCTTAGCTAAGGCAAAACCATCCCCTTGTGCCCTAAATCCACTGTCCTTTCTCCTACCTGGGAATATTGTTCCGGTAATTCTCCCCTTCTTTATGATCAATATTTGCTCCTCTACTAGATTATTTCTATCAACATATTAACGTGCCTTTATTTTCCCCATCTTAAACCCTAGTAACCCCATTTAGTCCTCAGCTACAACTTCATTTCTCTTTCCCTTAATAGCATAACTCCTTGAAAGAGTCGTCTCTTCTGACTCTCTCCAGTTTCTCTCCAAGGACATTATTTCCTTACCGTACCTCCCAAGTGATTCTTAGGATTGTTAGTGTCCACCATTTTGCAAAACCTAATAAGTCATTCAGTATTCATCTTACTTGACCTAACAGCAGCATTTGTCACAGTTGATCACTCACTCTCCTTTTGAAGTACTTTTTTTTCACTTGGCTTTCAGGAACCCAGACCTACCTGATTTTCCTCCTTGTAGCAACTGGAGTGATCCTTTCCGAAAGGACTTTAGATCATGGCATCTCTTTGCTCAAAACTCTCCAGGGGCTTCCCATCTCCTCAGAATATGGGGGCCACATATGATTTAGGGGACTACACATCTCCCTCCCTTGACTTCCCTAATCTCCCCTCCTTTCCCCTTTGTTTTCTCTCTTTCAGCTTTATGAGCCTTCCCACTGTTCTCTGAACATTCAAGCTTCTTGCTTTAGAGCCTTTGTTTTTGCTTTTATCTCTGGCTGAAATGCTCTTCCTTAAGATATTTATTGGCCCCCTACTGTAATCCTTTCAGGTCTGTGTTCATGAGTCTCCCTTTCAGTAAAGTCTTCCTTGGCCATCCAACCTGTTCCGTGCATCTTTCCCCAATATTCTACTTCATATTCCACTCCCTGCCTTACTTTTTTCCCCTTAGTGCTTATCACAGATAACTTACTACATGTCTATTTCTCTATTTTATTGTCTCTTTCTCTGACTGGAATGTAAGTTCCATGAGGGCAGGATTTTTGTTGTTGCTGTTTATTGCTATATCCCCAGAGCCTGAAAAGAAGCCTAGCACATAGTAAAACATGCAGTAAATACATGTATGTTGAATTCATGGAGGGAGGGGTGAATAGGTAGATAATTGGAGAGGAAGGATACAACTCTTCATTTCTCTTAATTTGTCCTTGCAAGTTCACATATATGTCATAAGAGTTGAGAAACAATTCTGTTGTTAGAGTTATTCCAAAGAAACTTCCTGTGCTGTTTTTTTTTTTTTTGTTGTTGTTGTTGTTGTTGTTTTTAGCTTGGAGATGGTTATGTGGTATTAGATTCTTCCAGCAGATTAAGACCTGCCAATTTTTTTGATAATCAGATAAATATATTATGAAAAAGTTTTTCCTTTTAGGGTTTATTTAAATCATGCTTACTCCACTTAAGTACTTTGAAGACTTAAAATCCTTGGTGAGTAAGCTCAATAGGGAGAGAATTTATTCATTCCTCCCTTCCTCTCTGCTTCCACTTTCCCTTCCTACCTCCCTCACTTTCCTTCCTTCATTATGTGTACATAGCACACTGTACTTGGTACTGTGAGAAGTAATTCAAAAAAGATTATCAGTCTATTCCTTAGAAATTAGGGCTATAGTTGATATAAGAGTTATATGTGTGATAAATAAAATTACAAAACAAATGATTAATAGCACTTGAATAGAGAAAAGAATAATAGTGAAAACAGTAAGTGCTATGCCAAGTAGTTTAGAGGTAAAGCTTGAACTGGTTAGAGACGATCTAGAAGAGGTTACATAGAGTGGTTTACTGGGGAAACTTGTATAGCCTTCTGATGTCTTCTGAGATGGGTATTTTAAATGTGGTTTTATTTTATTTTTAACAAGTTTGAATTCCAGGAATGTTAGACATATCATATTCAACAATAGTTACTACAACATATTTCAGAAATAAAAGGTCTTAAAGTACTGTCTATTAGAATATTAATGCTTGCAACTAACAATGTAATATAACTAGCAATGTAATAAACAGCTTATCAGAAATGGCTCAGATAATAGTTAAAAAACACTGAAAATTTTGGTAATTTCTAAAATAGGTATAATGTGGAAGCCTGGTTTAAAACAGGCTAAAACATCTTTTGTTTGTAATAGTATTGTTTTAAGAGGCATTGTTGTATGGTGCTGAAGACCTTGGGCTCTTGAGGCAGGCTGCTTAAATTCAAATTCTGACTCCACTATTTGTTGGCTGTGTAATCTTGGGCAACTTGATCTAAGTCGTAATGATGGAGGACAAGGCAAATGCCCCTGAGTTGGGGGAGACCAAGCTTTGCACTGAGAGAGAAGAGGGCTCTTGGTAGAGAGCATAAGGAAGAATTCAAACATACACCAAAGTTAGAGTCAAAAGGAAGTCTATTAAAGAGGGAGAAAAGCAAAGACTAGAGAAAGAAAAGAAAAATAGCCAAGGCAAGGGAAAAAGCCCAAGAGAGAGTGAGTGAGTGAAAGAGAGAGAGAGAGAAAGAGGGAGGGAGAGAGAGAGAGAGAGAGAGAGAGAGAGAGAGAGAGAGAGAGTGTGTGTGTGTGTGTGTGTGTGTGTGTGTGTGTTGGTGATCCAGTTTACTGGCATTTGCCTTTAATATGGACATACAGTGAGGAAGATAAGAGTATGTAGTGTGAAAGATAATATATAGTGTGAAAAGTCTGCTGGCAGTTCCCAGCCTTTAATCCATAGGCTCCAGTATGGTTTTTAGCCATAGAGAATGAATTTATTTTGTGTAGTGTTTAACATAAAGACTCTGTTTTTCCTGTTTTCCCTTCAGGGTATGGGGAAATGGGTTGTTAGCAATCCCAGCAGAAATCTTCCTTTGTTCTGTAGGTTTCCTCATGGTGTGGCCGCAGGGCTGATCAGCTTATTTCAGTTTCTGAATATAGCTTAACTTTTTAGTTCTCTTGCCTCCTCCCTACATTTTTTATGTTCTTCATCTCTAAAATGATAATTCCTTAAAGAATAGCTGTGAAGAATAAATGAAATAATATCAAAGTGTTATAATATCTGGTATACAATAAGCATTTAATAACAGTGATTGTTGCTGTATTAGTAGTTCTGTGGGTTTATCTGAATCAATAAATGTAACTGGATCTCTCTGCTTTTCATGCCATTTGAATTTGGATTTCTCAAAAATCCAAAAGATAAGGGAATGGATGATCTCCTGTGATATGATCTGTTAACCACTTTTTCTAGCTTCTGCTAGTTATATTACATTGTTAGTTGCAAGTATTAATATTCTAATAGACAGTACTTTAATATCTGGGTTGGGGAATATTTATTAGACATTATGCTATAAGTATTACATTGAAGAGATAACTTCAGGTAGGTAAGTATAATTACTTGTTTCCTAAACAGACATATAATTTCTTCTTTTTCTTTTCTTTCTTTTTTTCTTCATTTTGGCAGAAAATCCTTTTGTGCTATTGCTCATTACTCAAAGTCTTCAAGTCCTCAAGAGAAAAATTTACCTCTAAACAGAAGGATGGAAACTAAAGTACATTTATTCTGCCAGGTATTTTTTAAAAAATAGTTTCTAAAGATGCCTTCTCTTTAAAAAAAAAAAATAGTTTGTTTTACCTCACATCCATAATCATTAAACAGATTCATAGGGTAATGTAGTCCTTGGATCTTGCTTAATAACTGACATGACTTTTGAACTCTTTTAGTGAACATATATTGAACTCTTATCCCAAAACCCCCTGAAATATCAAGATATCGGTGGTGTATGATAAAGAGTATTTTCTAGAATAAGGATTGTGAGGTTTTAGATAATGTAATTAATTATGTTGGAGGCTAACCAAAAGGTAATATAAAAGATACCAAGTTTCTCTAGCCTTCTTATCTGTGATTCAGGGGATGTTCTTATCCATAGGCTGTGTCAGATAAATATATCTGGACTTGGTAAGGAGAAACTTTATTCATAAGGATTATTGCAAGGAAGGAGAGACTATTGAAATAGAAGGAGGGGCTACTATTGCAATAGGGAGAATGCTGTGACCATAAGATCTTCAAATATCTTAAGGGCTAGGTGAAAAGGGGTTGTCTTTTATGGAGCAGAGTAAACAAGGCTAGGAAGAACTGGGTATGGGGAAGTGGGATGAAAGAGTATCTTGAATGGGTAAGTAGATCAGAGACTATTTTACCATGCCTCCAGCCTATTCTCTGAAAGTTTGTATGCCAGTTTAGGCTGAGGTGGGCCAAAGTTCAGGAGCCTATAGGAGGGAGAGTAGGGTCACCAAAATTCAGTTTTTAAACACTTTATTGTAATTAATCAGTGGGCAACACAACGGTTGAGCTAAGAAATGGAATTTTGAGGGTCTGTGTTCGGCCTTGTCATAAGTAAGCAAAGAGGTATTCTTGAGTGGTTCTTTGCTGTAAGCCATTTTCTAGGACACAAAAGAAGATTCCTTTAATGTTCACTGTTTTTCAGGTATACATGGCTCAGGTATAATAATATAACATTGTCAACTGAGAGTCCTAATCTTTTAAATTTATTCTTTTAATGGATCTGGAGCCACCATATAAGACATGTAACTATACTATAATCTACAAAACAATTTCAGAGTTTCTTGCTAAGTATTGAGATACATATTTATGTTATATTTAGAAATCTGTTCCATCTTTTTATACCTAGTACCTTGTTGATTATACCCTTACAAACTGATTTTGAAGATGAATTTTTAAAAATTAACAATATTAAAATATCATACCAGCTTATTTTCTTTAAGCTTTCTGGTTTATGCTTCACAAATGATTCACCTTTAACCACAGAGTTTTAGAGATAGTTTTCTTCCTTTTCATTAGTTTCTACCCACTATTTGACTGTTTCCATTCATCTGGCCTTTGATAACAGATTTTTGTTCACCACTCACCTCATATTTTTAAATCTCTGTCATCTTCTTTTCTTAGTTTCTATTTTGGGTCATTTTTCTCAACTTCTCTAAGAATCCTTTCATCATTGGTAACAGATATCTCATCAAGGCAGCAAATCAGATTGCCTTTTTGAAACAAATTGTTAAACATCTGCCTTTGTTGTAGGGCAGATGTGTGCATTCTAGAAGTCACTGAAATAGTTCCCTTAATTACCATTTCACATGGAAATTAAATTTTGTTGGTAATCTGCTTTATAAATTGCTTGTGTAATGTGTTCAGGGGTTAAAAACAAATGCACCTTTGATCAACTAGTTGCAGTCCAGTTGTTTTAAGCAGACAGATTTCCAGAGAGAATATTTCCAACTTCATTTCTTTCTTTTCTAAACATGTTTATTGCTCCTAGTTCTGGTTCCTTTTTTTTTTTGAAGGCGGGGGGAGTGTCTATTTAGAAGCAATATAGCTGCTGCTTTTTTTTCTAATAGACTTTATTTTTAGAGCAGTTTTAGATTTACAGCAAAATTGAGTGGAAAGTAAAGAGAGTTCTCATATATTCCCTACCCATATATGTATGCACAGCTTCTCAACTATTAATATCCTTCACCACCATGGTACATTCATTGGAATTGATGAACCTACATTTTCCCCCCCAAATTCTGGCCATTATGAATAAAATTTCTGTAAACACCTGTGTGAGGGTTTTTGTGTAGACATATATTTTCAACTCCTTTGGGTAAATATCAAGAAGTGCAGTTGCTGGATTGTGTGGTAAGAGTATGTTTAGTTCTGTAAGAGACTTCTATATTTTCTTCCAAAGTGGCCATACAATTTACATTCCGACAACAAAGAAAGAGAGTGCCTCTAGCTTCACATCCTTGCCAACATTTGGTGTTGTTAGTGTTTTAGATTTTGGCCATTCTAATAGATGTTTAGTGGTATCTTGATTTTAATTTGCAGTTCCTCAATGACATGATGTTGAGCAGCTTTTCACATGCTTGTTTGCCATCTGCACATCTTTGGTGGTGTCAGTTAAGATCTATTGCTCATTTTTTAATTGAGTTGTTCTTTATCTTGTTGAATTTTAAGAGTTCTTTGTATAATTTTTGAATATACAAAATAATAATACTTTGAATACAGTCATTTATCAGGTATATCTTTTGCAAGTATTTTCTCCTAGTCTGTGGCTTGTCCTCTCATCCTGTTAACAGTGTCTTTCACAGCACAGAAACTTTTAATGAAGTTAAGTTTAATGATGCTTTAAGAACTAGTTTTAATAACTAGATACATTTATAAATGCTGTACATTTTATAGTTGCATAATGCACTGAGGGAAGTTAGAGGCAATCAGAATAAGTACCTAATCTGGACCAATGCATAAGGGATAAACCCTTTTCAACAAAATTCCCTTTGGTGGCACCATTTTAGAGTTTTGAACTATAATGAATGATTTGACCCAGAATGTCACATATAATTTACATGTCCAAAGAGAACATGGCTGACTGTGGTTCTTGACTGCTCCCCAGGCAGAAGAAAATATCAATTCATCAGATGATGGCTGTAATTCTTTTGCAACCGACCCATCAAGACTTATTGACGGCAAGAAATACATCAAGCATTCTAAAACAACAGATAAGAGAATTTCACCTAAAATTAGGGGTTCAAGCCCAGAACACAAGAAAATGTAAGTTAAACTCTGAATTACTTAATTGAATTATAATTTTACAAATTTGAGAGAACTAAAAATGTAGCTCATGTGTTCTCATAATGTACTAAGTATAGAGGATCATGCATTTTAGTGGACATTCAGAGTGTTGTTTGAATTTCTAGATAGCCCTTCTTACACTTTTTTTTACCTTTCTCACAGCCTTGTGGAGGTCTATAAGCTATGATAGTTTCCAGTTACACAGAACAATTAACTGTATGTCTGTGTTTGTCTCTTTCTTTTTTTTGGAGAAAATTGTAATATTTTTAAGTGTATATTATAATATATTTAATGCAATGATTCATTGGGAAATGATTACCACCTTTGAGTTAATTAACATATCATCACACACATATTTACCTTTCTTTTGGTGAGAATGCTTAAGTTCTATTCTCTTAGCAAATTTCAGTTATACAATACAGCATTATCAACTGTAGCCTACTTGTTAAACATTAGATCTTCAGACCTTATTTGAAAGATGGTACCATTTACCATCTTTTCCTGCCCTCATCCTCTGGCAACCATCATTCAATGAGTTTTTTTTTTTTTTTTTAAGATTCCTCATATTAGTGATATTCTACAGTATTTGTCATTCTCTGACTGACTTTCTTTCACTTAGCATAATGTCCTCAAGGGTCATTCATGTTGTGCAAATGGTAGGATTTCCTTCTTTCTCATGGCTGGATAGTATTCTTTTGTGTATATATACTACATTTTCTTTAACCATTCATTTGTTTACAGATAGTTAGATTTTTTTCCATATTTTGGCTATTGTGAATAATAGAATGAATAGGGAGTGCAGATATCTCCTAGAGATACTTGTTTTCATGTCCATTGGATATATACCCAGAAGTAAATTATATGGTAGTTCTATTTTTAAGTTTTTGAGGAACCTTTATATGATTTTTCATAGTTGCATCAATTTACATTCCCACCAACAGTGCACGAGGGCTCCCTTTTCTCCATATTCTTTCCAATACTTGTTATCTCTTGTCTTCTTGATTATACTCATTCTAACAGGTGAGAGATGATACCTCATTGTAGTTTTGATTTGCATTTCCATGATGGTGAGTGATGTCAAACACCTTTTCATGTACCTGTTGGCCATTTGTATGTCTTCTTTGAAAAAAAATGTCTATTCAGTTCTTTTACCCATTTTTAAATTGAGTTATTTGTTTATTAAATTATGAGTTCCTTGTATATTTTAAATATTAACTCATTAGATATATGGTTTGTAAATATTTTCTTTCATTCCATAGGTTGCCTTTTCATTTTGCTGATGGCTTCCTTTGCCATGCAGAAACTTTTTAATTTGATGTCGTCCCACTTGTTTATTTTTGCTTTTGATGTCAAATCCAAAAAGTTATTAACAAGATCAATGTCAAAGAGCTTACCACCTATGTTTTCTTCTAGAAATTTTGTGCTTTCTTTCTCAACATTGCTTTGGCTCTTTGAGTTCTGTGGTTACATATAAATTTTAGGGTTATTTGTTCTATTTTTGTGAAAAATGCCATTGGAATTTGGATAGGGATTGCATCAAAATCTATAGGTCACTTTTGGTAGTAAGGACATTTTAACAATATTAATTCTTCTAATCCATGAACACAGAATGTCTTGTCATATATTTGTGTCTTCTGCAGTATTTTTCATCAATATTTTATAGTTTGCAGTGTACAAATCTTTCACTTTCTTGGTTAAATTTATTTCTCAGTATTTTATTCCTTTTGAAAAAAATGGAATTATTTTCTCAATTTCTCTGTCAGTTTGTTGTTAATATATAGAAATGAAGCCAATTTTCATATATACTGATCTTGTGTCCTGCCACTTTACTAAATTTATTAGTTCTAATAGTTTTTTGGTGGAGCCTTTAGAGTTTTCTATATGTAAGATCATGCCATCTGAAAACAGACAATTTAATTTTTTCTTTTCTGATTTGGATGCCTTTTATTTATTTTTCTTGCAAGAGTGAGCACTCTTGTCTTATTACTGATCTTAAACGAGAATTTTCAGCTTTTCACCATTTGGAATAATGTTAGCTCTGGTCTTGTTATGTATGGCCTTTGTTATGTTAAGGTATGTTTCTTCTATACCCACTTCGTTGAGAGCTTTTATCAGGAAAGGATGTTGAATTTTGTCAAATGCTTTTTCTATGGAGATGATCATATGTTTTTGTCCTTAATTTTATTAATGTAATTATGTTACATTACATTAATGAAATGTAATGTTTTTTCTAACCTCAGTTCTCCTATGCTTCTCCTTTATTCTCATAATACTACCACACTTACAATACTTCTGACACCAGATGTGTGAGTTTCTCCACAGCAAGCAATTCTTTGTCACTGCCAGGTGTCCTACAATTTAACTAAATTTTGACACTGTCTACCAGAAAATACCATCAGATGCCACAGGTTAAAAGTTCAGTCCCATAAGACTGCCCTTATTCCACTGCAGATGTCAATCACAAGTCCAGGTTACCTGTGCTTCAGACTGGTAGGCTATATAACAGAGATTCCCATAAGCCCCTCTTCAGGCTCAACTAATTTGCTAGAGCAGCTTACAAAACTCAGAAAAACAATTATTTATGTTTACCAGTTTATTAAAGGATATGATAAAGGATACAGATGAACAGCCAGAAGAGAAACATAGGGAGACATCTGGGAGAGTACTGAGCACAGGAGCTTTTGTTCCTGTGGAGTTGGGGTGCATCACCCTCCCAGAATGTGGATGTGTTCACCAACTTAGAAGCACTCCAGAGAGGAGAGAGGGTCTGGAATAAAGCTAATAACTATTCATGCCTACATGAGAAAGCCTCCATAAAAATCCAAATATCATGGGGTTCAGAATTCAACATAGTCATTGTCCTATGTATCGCCTATGCGCTTACAGAGCTGGCTACTTTAGAATAAAAGAACCTTTTCTGCTAAAGAACTTAAAGTTTTACATACAAGGAAGAATAAGTATTTCAAGCCTATGGAGATTTGCTATAGTGATTCTCAAAGTTGTCTGCTTGTTAGAATCACCTGGGTATATTTTAAAAATTCTAGATGTCAGCCCACTCTCCAAAATAATTAAATCACAATTTGGGAGGATGAGACAACAGGTATCAGTATTTTTCAATAATTTCTGGTGATTCCAATATGCAGACAAGTTAAGGATCTAATCTCTCTCCCAGGAGAACAAAAAAATTTTAGGGTTGTTCTTGAAACTTAGGTATACCCTGGATTACTTGAACCAAAGTATGCAAATTCTAAGAGATCTTCTCTCTCAACTTTAATTCAGGCTTATTATACTCATTGTATAGTTTAAGGAATGTTTGTGTTTTAAAGCTCTTGACAGTCTAGTAAGAGGAGGGAAAGAAGCAGAAAGAAGAGTAAACTAAGTCATAAGAAAAGCAGGATAATTATTAAAAAGCAGTTCAACATCTAGTACCCAGACTTTAGTCTTGAAGTACCATTTCCTGTTCAAAGCAATCATTTCTTTGGAGAAATGGCTAATTGCAGGTCTGGGAAAGGAAGTGTACAGATGAACTTGGTGTTTTAATTATTTTAAGAGTAAAAACACCTTGTAGAAATACATATTAAAATCTTTACACATGAAATGATATGGAATTTGTCTCGAAATAATAAAGTATGGGAGCAGGTATAAGGATACAGATGAAATAGGATTGTCCATTATTGAAGCTGTGTGGGTGATGGGTACATGGGGAGATCATCACATTATTCTATCTACTTTTATATATATATTTGAAAATTTCCATAAATATAAAAGAAGAAAAAGCAAGAAAAAAAGTAATTCATGAATTATTCCAATTTTTTTGTGCAATTAGGTGTGAAACATCAATATTTCTATTTGGAGAAGAGAAATCCTCTGATTTTTCAGGAGGAAAAAAAATCAGGAGAAAGAAAACTTTACAAGTACAATTGCATACCGAAAGAGCTGAGGTAAATAAATATCTGGAAATATTTTACTTTTGAATGTTATCCTTAGCCTGCAGATATTTTATTACAAATTAGTCCAAAAATTGAAATGTCACAATCTTAAATATTATTTTTTTTTCTTCCTCTTTCCCATGTTCTTGTTTCTCTTCCCTTTTCTCCTCCTCCTCCTTTTAAAAAAAATAGAACAAGGAACACTTTCAGAAGAATATGAAATTTTTTCTTTTTTATTCTTCATTAGATGAGTATTTTTATTATTATTCTCCCTGTTAAATATTTGCTGTTATAGCAATGACTCTAGGCATTCCTTGGCTTGTGGCAGCATAACTTCAGTCTTGTTCTTCATATAATTTCTCCCTGATCTATATCTCAAATATCTCTGTACTTTTCTCTTATATCATTATGTATCTCATCTTGAGATCCTTCACTGGATTACATCTACAAAGGCCTTTTCTCCCAGTAAGGTCACATTCACATGTTCCAAAATTAGGATTATCTTTTTGTGGAGCAACCATTAACTTACTATATTCACTATATGTTTACTTAGGTATATATTTCTTTTTATTTCTCTGTCCTGATTATTTGTTGTACCTCCTAAAACTGGGAATACATGTGCCTTTCTTCAGTTCTGGAAAATTTAATTTATTATCTTTTAGAATATTTCTTCTGAATTTCTTTATTCTGTCCTTCTGGATCTTCTTTTAGATGTATATTAGACTTTATCATTCTGTCTTCTATGTTCTTTAACATTGCTTCATATTTTTCATCTATTTCTCTCTATTTTGTTCTGTGTAATTTCTCTCATCTACTTTATAGTTTTTCTTTCTCCAGTTGAATCTAATCTGTAGCTTAATCGGTCAGTTGAGAATTTCATTTCAGTGCTTATATTTTTTTTCTTACAGAAGTTTTATTTGGTTCTTCTTAAAATCTGCCTAATGTCACGTTCTTTGCTCATGTTCTATAGTTGTTTCAAGGTTGATATCTCATAAATTGATATATGAAGTCCAAAATCTTCTATTTGCTGTTTTGTTTGAATCTCACTCATATTAACTTGTGTCCTTAAGTGCTTTATATTTTTTCTTCATTCTTTTGTATATAATTAATTTAAATGTGTGAGAATCTAGATTTAGAGTGGCCTCCTCCAGGAGAATTTGAATTTGTTTCTGCCATGCACTTCAGAAGTCTTACAAATAATGAAACCACTTTAAATGAATTTTTTGGTTTCTCTTTCCCTGCCTCATATGCTCGGTAAAGATTTGAATTCTAAATTCATGTGAAGATAGAGGTATGGCTATAACTAATTCAGAGGCGTACTTTTTCTTCCCTCTCTTTTCTTTCTTCCCTCAATCTGGAGCTGAGACAAAGACAGATTTTACTCTGCACACTCCTATTGGGGGATAAATTTTTTTTTATAGCCTACTCTTGCTGAAAACATTGCCCTTTGAAGATTTGGGCTGTATCTGAGATCTCAGTACCAATTCCTATCAATTTTGTATGGCTTGGGAGTCATCTTTCTACATCTTGCATGGTCTTTAAAAGTCAAGGCTCTAGGCTTTGTGTAAAATTGAAGACATCTGTAATTACAGGCTTCATTTTCTAAAGTGATACTAATCTCTCTTGCTGGTTGCCACTTTTGAATCATGTTATACATGCAATGTTAATTTTTATTAATATCTGTGGTAATTTTCTTAATTGTAAGGGTAATTTAAAGCAAAATTACCTGTGTTATTTGAATAGCTGTTGGTTCTCCACTTTATTTTGCTCATTAGGCTGAGCCTGTATATGTAGCCTACAGTTTGGTGGTCTTATCTTCTCTATACTATAGATCTGCCCTGCTTTGTAAAATCCATTTCTGTAAATTGATTATTAAATACAATATTAATTTGGAGATTATTGGTTGCATACTTAAGAAAGATATGGCTTTGCAAGAGAATATAGCATAGTTGATTTAAAATTTTAGTTTATGTAAACTGTAATTTATTACAAGAAGCAATTTTACATCAAAAGCATAACTAAGCATGATTAATTATCTTTTAAGAGGTTTATCGTCCAAGACTCTGGTTTACCAATGTAATCTCTGGCACCAACATTCTTGCATTTGGGTCTAGATTGCCTGTTCCTCTGTGATGCCGTTAAAGGAGAAGATGATTAGGAAAGAAAAGTCTTTATACAAGTTGTCGAATCAATACAACATTCACAAGACTTTATCACCACCCCTTTGTACATCTTCTTCAATTGTTTGGTATTTAAATCATTGTATTATATTTCTTAAATGTTGGATTCAGATTTGGGGTTTTTCTCTATGGAGTCATCTATTCTTTCTGTATAAATTGTGCTAAATAGTTTGTGCAAACAAAGAGAGTATGTTCTTAGGAAGGACATGTGGCCCTAAGAGCATTCTGTTTGTGGAATTGAAATTCTTGATGTTGAGTCCTAATTGAACTCACATGCTAGCTTAGGCTCTTGTACAATTCACTTTATATTTCTGGGCCTCTGACTCTCTCGTGTAAGAATTGTACAACAGTAACATTCTATGATTTTAGTTATTTATATGTTACAGGATTAGACGAATCATCTTTTCAAGATGTTTTTACTGACAGGTTTATGTGATCTGGGATTCTTTGGCTGTTGAAAGATATTCTTATTTACCTTCTGTAAAATTTGCTGTGACTTGAGTTAAGAGTAGGAAGAATTAAATCACAGCCAAAGGATAGTGGATTATGAGCACTACTTACTGACTAAAGTAAATTACACTCCAAAGAGAAATATCTAAAAGAAACAAAGAGTTCTGGGGTGAAGAATGTGGAATTCACTATCACTTGGAGAGTTCTTGAGCTATTGATAGGTTTTCTCATATTTTAATAGGAAAATGGCATAACTATTTTGTGTATTTTTTGCTACTTTCTAATGTGGCTTTTTCTTTGACAGGAAAAAAGAAATGCTTCCTAACTTCAATCAGACACTATATGATGAAGTACCACAAGGATATGTGTACTCGGAAGAATTAAGTGGTAATTATCGGCTTTACAATTTCTTGTATAAATTTCCTGATTGTGTGCTGTTTATAAATTGTTTCATTACCTGGTATCTTTTTCTTTACTTCTCATGGCTTATGATATCAGCTAATATTACATGATGTGGCAAATGCTGCATTTTGTGAACAAGCATAAATAGATAGCTTAATTCATAAATATCATTTGTTGATTGGTACGATAAGTAAAATATAAAATATAAAATTATTCTAGTTGAAAATTTTTTGGATAAAGTCTGGATATTATATACAATGAATAAATTAGTAAGCACCAAAGTCACTGATTCTACTGGAATTTAGTTCTTGGTACCTTAATATTAAAATTCTTAGTACCTTTCACTTCTTGACACTGAGCTTTCCATATCTTGGGTCTCTCCTTTATATTTATGAAGTAATTTGACATATTTTTTCTCTCTACCTTAACTCTGATTATCATATTAGGTAGTTTTATTGAGGTATATTTGTCATATAGCACTGTGTAAGTTTAACATGTGTGTCATAATGATTTGACTTTCATATATTGTCAAATGATGACCACGATAAATTTAGTTAACGTTTATCATCTCATATAGATACAAAAAAGAAAAAAAAATTTTCCATGTGATGAGAACTCTTAGGGGCTACTCTCTTAATAACTTTAAGATATATCATACAGCCATGTTTACTATAGTCATATTGTACATTATATTCTCAGTACTTATTTATATTATAATTATAAGTTTGCACCTTTGGACCACCTTTATCTGATTTATCCAATTAACCCACTCTCTACCTCTGGTAGCCACAAATCTGATCTAATTTTCTATATTTTTTAGATTCCACATATAAATGAGATCGTACAGTATTTGTCTTTGTCTGACTTATTTCAGTTATTATAATGCCCTCAAGGTCTGTCAATGTTGTCACAAATGGCAGCATTTCCTTTGTTTTTATGGCTGAATAATATTTGGTTATACATATATTTGTAGATATATATGTATATAAACATTTTATTCATCTGTAGATGGACGCTTAGGTTGGGCTACATCAATTTGCATTTTCACAACAGTGCACAGGTTTCCTTTTCTCTACATTCTTGTCAACACTTGTTATTTCTTGTCTTTTTGATAATAGCCATTCTAATAGGTGTGAGGTGATACCTCATTGTGGTTTTGACTTGCATTTCTGTGATGATGAATGATGTTGAGCCCCTTTTCATGTATCCATTGACCATTGATGTATCTTCTTTGGAAGAATATCTATTCAGATCCTCTGCCTATTTTTTAACTGAATAATAATAATAAAATAAATAATAATAATAATAGAATAACAATATAATAATTATTTTATTATCATCATTATTATTATTGCTATTGAGTTATATGAGTTCTTTATATATTTTGGATGATTTGCAGATATATTTTCTCATTCTATACAATGTCTTCTCATTTTGTTGATTATTTCTTTTCCCACTTGTTTATTTTTATTTTTGTTGCTTGTGCTGTAGGTGTCATATCCAAAAAATCATTGCCAATACCCATGTCAAGGAGCTTTATTCCTATGTTTTCTTCTAGAAGTTTTATGATTTATAGTCATACATTTAAGTCTTTAATTCATTTTGAGTTATTTTTTGTGATTGGTGTAAGATAAGGGTTTAGTTTCTTTTACACGTGAATATTCAATTTTCCCAGTACCATTTATTGAAGAGACTGTTTTTTTTTTCCATGAGTATGCTTGGTTCCTTTGACAAATATTAGCTGACTATATATACCATGAGTTTATTTTTTGGGCTTCCTATTCTGTTTCATTGGTCTATGTATCTGTTTTAATGCAAGTACCATACCATCTTAATTATTCTAGTTTTATAATACAGCTTGAAGTCAGGAAATGTGGTACCTGCCACTTTGTTGTTTTTTTTCTTTTTCCTCAAGATTGCTTTCCTGACTGTCTCTGAGAGTTCTTTAAGAAACTCATAGACTTAGAGGTCGCTGACTCCAGGCATGCCTAAATAAGTCGCAAGATTGATTTTAAAGCAGAGAATTGGAACACAAAGATTTGTGCTTCTTCTCTTAATGATTATTATGTGTTTTTTTTTTTTTCCATTGAGAGGGGGTTGGGGAAACATGGATAGTTATTCCTTCGAATTAACTGTATTTTTTTTGTGTGTGTGTGTGTATATGTGTGTGTTCAGCACTTCAAAAAGCCCATATAATTTTTAGTAAAATTCGAAGTGGCAAGGTTTACGTGGATGATCTTCCAATGATCCTTCGTGTATTGAAGATTTCCATAAATGATTCAGAAGTGAGAAAGGCACTAAAGACTATTGATATTGATGGTAAGTTTTATGTTTTCATTATTAGTTTAATTGTCTACAAACATGAATATGTTATTTGTTGGTCAGATTAATTACAAATTATAGGAAAGCTAAGCTTTAAAATATGTTTTAAAAGCATCTCTTTTTTTTGCACATTTATAATAATGATATTAAAATTGGGCCTTAAGTACACATAATTGGATTGATTACTAGATTGGATTCTCACCAACATTTGATATTGTTAGACTTTTAATTTTTGACAATTGCATGTGTATGAAATGGTTTGGATTAGGGAAAATTTCTTAAGGCAAAGATTTTTGAGTAAAGAAGAAGAGATTAATATATTTGATATATTTAACTATATTAAAATTAAGAACTTTTGTTTCTTAAAAGACACCTTAAAGTAAAAAAACAAATTACAAACTTGGAGATATTTGCAGTTCGCACAACTGCAAATGATTAGTTTTCAGAATGTATAAAGAACTCATACAAATAAGTAACAATGAGCAAGACACATGGACAAGTATTTCCTATAAAAGATAACACATATAGCCAATAATCATATGAAAACATCTTCAATATCACCAGTGTTCAAGAAAATTCAAATAAAAATTCTATTAATTACATTTTTTAAGTTTATTTTAATTAATTCCAAGTATAATTACATTTTAAAATACATATAAAAATAATCACTCTTTTTCAGTCAGTGTTCGATACTTTAATCAAAGAAGTGGATAATAGAAAACTCATTACACCTACAGACTATTCCAAGCTTGATGAGGAGGAGAGACAAGTTTAGAATAAAAATGATATAAATAAAATATAAGAATATATTTAGTACACCTAAATGCAAAGTAGTACTCTAAGGTCAAAAGCATCAAGATTCTCAAATATAAGTTGTGGATTTGTTATAAAAAATTTGCAGATGGAAAATTTTAGAAGTCAAAATGGACCAATAATAGAATGTTACTAAATAATCTAGTAATACTTTACAAGTTGAAATAGTGTACATGTATCTAGCTGTCCATCTATCTAAGTCACTCAAACAGTTTTTGAGCATCTATATGTGACAGCTTTCTGAGGTATTAAAAATAAATTAATAAATGTAACACTAACTTTTAAAAAGCTTAAGAAACAATTATATTTTTTCTGACATATTTAGTTATCTATATGTTATTATTTGACATTATTTTTTGGAGATTTATATAATACAATTCTCAAAAGTGGAAATAACTTTATTCTCTGAAAGCACAGAAGAATATAAAAAGTCAAAATCACGTGTAATCCCATTATCCAGAGCCAAACTTTGATTTTTTACATATTTTTCTAAGATTTTCCCAACATATACATATAAAGGTGTGTAGGTGTGCATAATTGTGGTGTATACACATGCATGAACAAATAAATTTTAAAAACATACATGAACTCATATGCATACATTATTGTTACCTTTTTCTATTAACATTAGATGGTAGTCAACTTCTGTGTAAATATAGATCCATACTGCCTTTGTGACTGTGAGTTATTCTATGAAACAGATAAAAAGACAAATTAAAAAACAAACAAATTAAAAAGTAAACTGTATAAACAATAACATGTAAATGTAGGTTACTTCTAATATTTTTGCTGTTATAAGCAATGCCCTCTTTCTAGCTCTCATCAGACAAAGATGGATAACTGAAACTGAAATTTCTAGGTCAAAGAACATGAACTTTTAAGGCTTTTAAATTATATTGTTATTAGAAATTCAAAGCAATAAAACTTTAGAACTTTGTATATTCAGGACTTCACAGTTTGTCTTTCCAATTACTTGGATTTACTGTTGGGGAAACTAATGGACAAAAAGGTGAAGGGTAAATTCCAAACCCATACAACCAATGTTAGATGACTTATGTTAAACTTTTGTTCATTTATTTTTACATTGAAAATAATATAGCCTGATTTTGAAGTCTTGGCAAAAAATTAAATACAAGAAAAAGTTCAATAATTGAACATGAAACATGTCTTATAGAGAAAATTATCTTGTTTTAAATTAGTATTTTTATCTTAAAGAAGTTTATAAATTACAAAATGAAAATTATCTCTTCACCCCAACTTTTTCTATAATCTCTGCTGGTAAACACCATTAATAATTTGTTGCATATCCTTCCTAGCCTTTTGTTTTATACGCACATATAAAAATTTTAGTTGAGTTTATATTGATTAATGGTAAAGTTGTCTCTAAAATTATTGTTATTATAAAAAACCTTGCCTAGCAATTCTTTTTTTTTTTAATTAAGCTTATTCAGGTAACATTGGTTAATACAATCATATAATTTTCAAGTGTACATTATCATTTGACATCTATATATTCTGTTATGTGTTCACCACCCAAAGTCCAGTTTCTTTCAGCTACTATATATTTGAGCCCCTTTACTTTCTTCACCCTCCCCCATCCCCCTAAATTTGACCTCCTTGGCCCTGTCTACCTCCCCTCTCCTCTCCCACTTCCCTAGTACCCACTACTCCATAGTTCTCAGGTAACCACTAGTCAGTAGTCCATGTCCATGAATCTTTGTTTGTTTGTCCTGCTCATTTGTTGCTTTTAAGTTTACATCTCACATATAAGTGATGTCATGTGATTTTCAACTTTTTCTGTCTGGCTTATTTTACTTAGCATGATTTTCTCGAGGTCCACCCATGTTGTTGCAAATGGCAGTATTTTATCTCTTCATATGTTTGAGTAATATTCCATTGTACATATGTACCACAGCCAGTCATCTATAGTAGGACACTTTGGTTACTTCCATGTCCTGGCCACTGTGAATAATGCTGCTATGAACATCAGTGTGCAAATATCTTTTCAGATATGGGTTTTCAAGCCTTTGGGGTAAATACCCAGTAGAGGGATTGCTGGATCATATGGTAGATCAATTCTTAGTTTTTTTGAGGAACCTCCATACTGTTTTCTATAGTGGTGGTACCAATTTGCAGTCCCACCAGCAGTGAATGAGGGTTCCTTTTTCTCTGCATTCTCTCCAACATTTGTTGTTACTTGTCCTGTTGATTATAGCTATTCTAACAGGTTGTAAGATGGTATTTCATTGTGGTTTTGATTTCCATTTCTCTAATAGCTAGTGATGTTGAGTATCTTTTCATATATTTGTTGGCCATTTGTATGTCCTCTGGGGAGAAGTGTCTGTTCAGGTCCTCTGCCCATTTTCTGATTGGATCATTTGTTTCTTTTGTTGTTATTGAGTTGTGTGAGTTCTTTGTATATTTTAGATATTAAGTCCTTATTGGAGGTGTTGTTTGCAAATATATTTTCCCATTCAGATGGCTGTGCCTTTACCTTGTTGACGGTTTCTTTTGCTGAGCAGATGCTTTTTAGTTTGATGTAGTCCTATTCATGTATATTTGCTTTTACTTCCCTTGCCTTTGAGGTCAAATTCATAAAATTCTCTTTAAATTCAAGGTTCTTGAGTTTAGTTCCTATGTTTTCTTCTATGCATTTTATTGTTTCAGGTCTTATATTCAGATCCTTAATCCATTTTGAGTTAATTTTCTTGTCCTTCAATTCTTGCAAATTTGTATATTTTATAGGATAGATTTCTAGAAATGAAAAAGCTGGGTCAAAGGATATGTACATATCTATAGGTAAATGGTTTATCTCAAATTATGTTATTTTTCTGCTGTATTGATAGACTTGACTAATAAAAACTATATATATTTAAGGTATGCAATGTGATGATTTGATATGCATATAGATTATGAAATAATTACCACAATTCAGCTAAGTAACACACCCATCACCTCCCATAATTACCATTTTTTTTGTGTGTGGTAAGTACACGTAAGAACTATTCTCTTAGCAAATTTTAATACAGTATTATTAACTGTAGTCCTCAGAGTGTACATTGGATTCTCAAAACTTTTTAATCTATGCCTAAAGTTTGTATTTTTTGACTGACATCTTCCCATTTCCTCCACCCCCTGCCCCCCAGCCCCTGGGAACCACCATTTTATTCTCTGCCTTTATCAGTTCAGCTTTTTTAGATTATAGACATAAGTGAGATCATACAGTATAGGTCTTTCTGTTTCTGGATTATTTCACTTAGCATAATGTCCTCCAGATTCATCCATGTTGTTGTAAATGATGGACTCTCATTTTTCATGGCTGAATAATATTCCAGAGTGTGTGTTTGTGTATATTATGTTTTCTTTATTTTTTCACCTGTTGATGGGCACTTCGGTTGCTCCCGTATCTTGGCTATTAGCTATTGTGAATAATATGCAATGAACAGGGGAGTGCAGATATATCTTTGAGTTTGTGCTTTTATTTCCTTTGGATGCAATCCCAGAAGTGAAATTGCTGGATAATATGGTAGGTCTATTTTTAATTTTTTGAGGAACTTCCATAATGTCTGTACCAATGGATTTTTAAAATATTTGCATATTTTATAGTTTTACTGAGGTAAAATTGATGTAAAACAAACTGTTCATAAAGTGTACAATTTGATAAATTTTGAGATATATATACACTTGTGAAACTTCAGTACCTCTCATACCCCTTGGTAAGCCCTCACTTCCTCTATACCCTCCCAGTGCTCCGCAAGCAAACACTAATTCATTTGGGTCACTGTAGATAAAGTTGCATTTTCTAGAATTTTATATAAATGAGATCATGTAATAAGTACTAGTTTTTTTTGTCTGGTTTTTTTTTTACTCAGCTTAATTATATTGAGATTCATCCACACTTTCGTGTATGTCAATAGTTCATTCTTTTTTACTGCTGAATAGTATTTCATTATAGAAATAGACCATGATTTATTTATTTATTTATTTATTTATTTATTTATTTATTTATTTATTTACTAATTGATAGACATTTGCATTCTTTCCAGTTTTTGGCTGTTACAAATAAAACTAGTGTAAACATTCATTTGTATATCTTTGTGTAGTCATGCTTTTATTTTCTTTGGTAAATACCTAGTGATAGAATGATTGGATCATATAGTAAGTATATATTTAATTTTTTTCACCTGTTTAAAAATTTTTAAGTTAATTTTTTTATGGTGATATTGGTTAATGAAATCAAATAAGTTTCAGCTGTATACTTTAACAGTAAGGCATATATATGTTTACACTGTGTGTTCACCTCCCATAGTTAGATTTCTGTCACCACATATTTGACCACTTTTACACTGTCTACTTTCTAGAAACTGCTAAACTATGTTTTCCAAGCAGTTGAACCATTTTATATTGTTGTGAGCAATATATGAGAATCATAGTTGCTCCTAATCCTTGCTAATCCTGAAATTGGCCAGCTTTTAAAAATTGTAGTCATTGTAACAGATGTATAGTGTTATCTCATTGTGGTTTTAATTTGCATTTCCCGAGTGATCAAATGATGTTGAACACATTTTCATGTGTTTATTTGCTATTTGTATGCTTCCTGCTCATTAAAAATATTATGTTATTATTGCATTTTGAAAGTTCTTTTTGTATTTTGAATACAAGTCCTTTATTATAGATGGTTAACAAATATTTTCTTTTAGTGTCTTGTCTTTTTATTATTTTAAGAAGCTTCTCAAAAAGTGTAAGTTGGTGCTTTTGATGAAGTCTAGTCTACAATGTTTTTCTTTTATGGATTGTATTTTTTTCTTTTCTTTTTTTTTTTTGGATTGTATTTTTGATGTTTCATCTAAGAGATTTTTTCCTAACACCAGGTCACACAGAAGTCAGAAAACAAGTCAGAGTAATTGACTGAAATTTGTATAGAAGTTTCATTGTTTTTGAAGCATAGGAGAGACCACTATTAAGTTGCTGGCACTAAAAAAGTTTTGAGGCAGACAACTTGACAAACTCACCAATATCAGAGAAAGAGCTTCTGTCATTTGGAAATGTGAACAACCAGGCCTTGTCAATTTCTCTGCTGGTAGAAACCTGCAGACCACTGGAAGCACTGAATTGTTCTTTTTAAGGTTACTTTGCTCAGGTGACTTTAAATTGAAATGTGGATTTTTAATGATTTTTCTTCTGGACGTAGATAGCATTGATGTAAATACTTTCAAAATTGGCCTCATTTACTTGGTGATAGATCAAAACAACTTCTTCAACTTATTTAACTTGAAGAATCTTGAAAAATTCAAATGTTCCTTGACACAGATCTATGCTTATCTAGAACATGAGGTTTAAGAACCCTGATTCAGTGCTTTGGCACACTTTGTAAGTCTGGGTTTTCAGTTCTAGTTACTATCAGAGATGAACTGTGCAACATCATGCAAAAAACCACTCCACAATTTCAACTTTTCATTCAAGCCAAACAAAAATTTCTTACTGAAAATTTCATTTGTATAATTTAGAATTTTTCTTTTAAGAAATAGCCATTACTTTTTGTATGAAAAATGAGATGATTTGGATGAGAAGGATTGGTTTACTATTGTATGATATTTCGTGCATTTGTTTAGTGCATTGTGTGTGTGTACATGTATGTGTGGAGAGAGAGAGGAGAGTGAGGAGAGGTAGAATGGTGTCAAGCAAAGTTTTCATTATACTCTAGCTGCATTCATAATCTCCCCCAAAACCACTGGTACAGAGGGCTCTTCTAGAACACAATAAAGTCAATCCTATCCTGTTAAGATAAAATCATTACTTATGTAAAATCGGCACATTGCATATATTTTTTGCACTTAATTACAAATATAAAAATTAGAGCCTTGAGTAAAGAGTACTGCAGTATCTCCAGTCCTAGCCTATATAATCGCTGCAATGAAATATACTATATAATTATAGTATGTAAACATTTTTCTGGTAAGTTTTCTTTTTACATTTGATATTTGGTGTTAATTTTGACTGCTCTTGTTTATATTTTAATTCTAGTTAATTCTATTCAAATTTTTAGTTTGCATTTTTTATCTTATATCCTTAGTGAGTTCACTGATAAATTTACTGATGGAGTTTTTTTTCCTTCTGTTTTTGAACCATTTTTATAGTTAATGGAATGCTGGATTTTTCAAATTTTCTTAAGGCTGTGAATGATGCTTGTTATTTGGTCTCTCAGGATCCAGGTAAAAAGATAATTCTCCAAAGTTATAGAAGAGAATGATTTTGATAGTAACTGATTTTTAGGGTGGGATGGTTATATAAATTTATGGGTTTTTTTTTCGGAATCTCTTAATTCCTTTTTCCTCCAGTAGTGTAGGTTAAGTAAAATTAGACACGAGGTATTTCATAAACAGTGTTAAAAAATCTGGATCACTATGATGGCATCTTAATTTTCTATCTCCAGTCTTCACTTTTTCTTGCACACAAAGGCTTGTCTAATTTTCTTAAAAATTTTTGTCATGTCATTCTCCTGCTCAAAAATCTAGATGCTGTTCCTTTTATCAAATGAATCTAGTCCAAACTTTTATGCTTGACATCCTCACCTCTTTATAATTTTGCTTTCTGCTCTGCTTTTCTCCAGAGTACCTTTCCCAGGCAAACACCTCATGCTCTAATCATGAATATCCAAATATGCAATTTCATTCTTACTTCCATGCCTTTGTTCATGTGTTTTCCCCACCTCCCACTCTCTGTTGAAGTCTTTTGTCTGTTTATTTCTCTCTTCAATTAACAGTACTTTCTTCACTGTGTCTGGAATCTGTTTGTATTTCTTCCTAAAAATTTCAGATTCTGATGGGTCTCCTAATAACTTTGAGTTTACACTGCATATAAATTGTAAAGAAAGTGATTGGAAGGACTCTTCGTGTTCATAATAGAAATAATGCTTCCAAAAGTCTGAAACCTCTAGTGTTCATGACTTAATTTTAATAGTGGTTAAACTATTGCCAAACTCTATAGTATGATAAAAAATCTGAAAAAAAAAACTATATCATTCTTTTCTCTGTTATACTATCTTCTTAATTATATTTTAAAATAATTAATGTCTCACCCAAATTTTGGATTAAGCTGCCTTGCTATATTGTACATTATACCACTGATAAGAATTTGTTTTAGTTAAAAGTTTTAACTAAGAGATGAGTATAGTATAATGGTTAAAAGCAAGCATTCTGGAGTAATATTACTAGATTAGAATTCTGGGTTTTCCATTTACAGCTGTGTAAACAGAAGAGGTTTTCTAAGCCTTAGTTTCCTTATCTATGATGTAGGGATAAGAATAATAATTTCTCTTTTATAGGTCTCTTGTGATAATTGAATAGGACAACCCATAGCTTTTAACACAGTGCCTGGCACATAAACAATGTTCAATAAATATCAGCTATTATTTATAGTGTATTAGTAGTACTAATAGCAAAAATCATATTTTATACTAGGAATGTGGCCAGAACTGGGAAAATGTCTACTTGCAGGTAAATTTTTAGAAAACCCTATGCCTGTGTAAAATTATTTTTTCCTAATAGGTTATTGACACAAAATCAGCATCTCCAAAGAAAGCTTTTGATTTTCATGGTACAATAATTTATTTGTTTATTACTTTTTTCAGCGTTCCAGAATGCCTTGAAGATTTTCTGTAGTATAAAAAATGGTCGAGTTGCAGTTGATGAAGTGGCTGCTGTTTTGGATAGCATGGATATTCCTGTAATCCCTGAAACTTTTCAGGAAGTGATGAAACATGCTAGTATTGACAGTGAGTTATTTGAGTTGATATGTGTATAGACGTTTCTTGGATATCAGTATTCTGCTTCATACTTCCTCTTTTCCTTCTTGATTCTTATTTTTTGCCATCAACATTGCTTTCTGGTGTCTATGGTAAGAGATAATCTAGAAAAATTAAATGAAAAATTTCTAAAATTGTTATATTTTAATAAGTTTGGTAAAGTCTAAGATAAAAATGAATTTTTCTTTTCAATCTTATCTCTATTTTCCAATAGTCATTTCTTATCTTTGTGAAGAGGTAGTTTCTATTATCAAGAGCACTTGACTCCATAAGTTAGGAGACCTAAATTTCTTGAATTTTCAACTTTAATATGTAGCTTTGATTACAAAATCTTCTTGTGCTATTCAGTTACTCTCTGTAAAATGTAGATTTCTTTAAACATTATAAACATATTTAGCAGATGTTTTATATTATGTGTTTACATGTGACCAGGAGATGTCCTACAAAAATGGGTTGATTAGTGATTGATTGGCTTATTGATTTATCCATTTAATGAGTCTGATAGTCATTTAATATCTACTGTATCTGGAATTATTCTAGGTGTTACAAAGATGAATAAAACACATTTGACCTTAAGGAACTCACATTCTAGTCTGGAGTCAAGTAAACTGAAAATTATAATATTGTGTAACATGTACTATCATAGAATGTTTATGGGCTGCTAATTCATACTGGAAGCCCCAGGGAAAGACCATTATAGGAGATGGCTGAACTAAATTAAAGGATTAGTTAGTACGAGTTAATTGGTTACAGGTGATGGTAAAGGGGGAGAAATGTATTTTAGACTGAGGGAACTGTTTATGTAAATATGGCAGGAAAATAGACATGATGTCCTTTCCAGTCAGTTTCCATTGGTTTTTGTCATTTGTGGCAGCTTTGTAGTAGGCTTTTGGTTGCTGAAATGTGGAGTTCTACTAAATAGTCATTTATTGTGAGCTATGGGGTGGTAGACATAAGTGAAGGAATGTACTGGGACGTAAAGATATCTACAAAATAGGGATTTTAAAGCTACTTGCAAGCCATATTATTAAATAGCGCTTAGGTCGTTTGCTTTTTGGCTTATGGAATTCTGGTCTGGGCTTCCAGGTCTTCTACTTTATTTGAGAGGTAAATTGGACAAATGATGCTCATTTCGTAGGATCGTTATAGAAATTAAATATAAACATTATCACCAGGTTTGGCACTTAGAACAGGCTCAAGAAATGTGAAGCAGAAACCTAAGAATAATGCTTGACAACTCTGTTTTCTTTGTTCTCATCGTGTCATCATTATAAAGTACTACTATTTAAATTTTTTTTTAAATCAAGGCAATCTTGGTTGACCTCACAGATTGCAAGGACCTTGTCAGCTTACAATCCTTTATTTTTTATTTTTTATTTTAAACTCTTAGCAATCCCTTAAATATCTCTATATTCTGACATTGCTACCTTAGTCTAGGTCACCATAATCTTTCCTTAGGACCATTGCAGCTTATTCAAATAAGCCTACTCATATCTAATCTTATACCTCTTTACACTGTAGCCATAATGATCTTTTCAAAACACACATCTGATCATGTTAGCCTCCTTGCATAAAACCTAGTAACATCTTTTGGGATAAAGAGCCCTTTAGTGTTGTATACAAGGCCTTGCAGTATCTGGCCTTTACCCAGATCTTCAGCTTTATCTCAGACCACATTCTCCCTTGTTCTCTGTGCCTTCTTAGGGTTTCAACTATATGTTATGCCCCCTCCTGTTATAGCCATTACACGTTGTTCTTTTCTTTTCCTGGAACATTCCTCTCCTCCTAGTTAATTCCTACTTATACTTTAGATCTAAACTCAACTCTATTCTTTAGAGATGTTTCTCTGACCTCTCTGACTATATAAAATTCTCATATTATCCACCTTCACAGCACTAATCATAATTGCAATTTGTATCCTTAATTGTTTGATTAAGATCTATGTATGTTAAATAAAACTAAGCACCAGGAGAGCAGATATCATGTTTACTTTTGTTCAATGTTGTTACGTCAGTATCTAGCACAGTGCTTATGGCTCATATTAATTGCTCAACAAATATATGTTGAATGAGTGAATAATTCACACTGTTTAGTTCACTTCTCCCAATCAGGGAAAATAAAATTTCTTCATTTTGTCATATTAATAAGCTTGCTGAAACTTGAGGTAAAATTCCTCCTAAGGAAGGTCCTTGTTTTTTGACTTGGAAAATCATTTTAAGAGGTATGTTTGATTATAGGAGTTAATGCCTCCTGGGAAACTCTTAGTGTGAGCAAAGGGTAAGGCAATGCACTCTATGTAAGAAAACAACAGGAATTTAGAATACAACAGTGGCTCATCTACAGTTGGAGGAAGATTGATGGAATCTACACATAAGAGTGGATGGGGGTATAGCAATCATTATGGAGTGGCCAGGAGAACTTGAAGACAATACTATGTGTTATTAAAAACTCCAATTTTTGAAAATTATCAGTAAAAATTTGTTATGTACAATAGCTGTGTGTCAGTATTGGTGGGTAGATTTAAAGGAGAAAGATCTATAGGTTTTATGTTAGCTAGGCTTAGGGTGGAGGGGGAGGAAGCAACTGTAGAATGTGATAACATGATTGTGATCAAGAGTCCATGGGAATAGAAAACAAAACAAAAACCAACCACAAGAGTACAAACAACTCAGGAATCCTCAAATTTTGGAGAGACTATTAACTTATGTTTATATAACATATGGACTGGGGTTTGAGCTATTTTACTTAAATATTAAAAGAATAACAAACCCTGAAAGCCAAAAGATTTGGGTCACCAAGGTAGGAGACATACAAATTTTCTGCACCAGAATTTTGAAGTAAGGAGTAATAGAACTCAGCTTTTCCTCTAGTATAAGGCATAGCACTGTAGGTTCTGTTCTAGCATCCTGTTTTTGTATTTTTTTTTTTTTTGGAGTAAGTAAGGATGATAGGTGTAGAAAATGTTGATCTTTATGAGTGTCATAATGAAGAGGAAAGAATTATGCAACTGGAATTTGCAGTAAAGTTTAGTAAGTGTTTGCTCTATTCATATATGGCAAGAGGAATATGGAAAATCACTTGATGGCAGTTCTGGGAGTGTCAGGTTTCTGAAATAGGGTGTTGGTGCAGTAGTTTTTCCTCTCATGGAGGCTAGTTATCTGGAGATCGAACTTGGTAAAAAATAAGTGACTAGCACGATCTTTGTAAGAGCAGATTTTTTGATAATGTGGGACTCTGAAGATTACAGAAATGTATTGTTAATGATTACTTAACACCCTCAAAATAATGTTACCTTGAATTTGACTTCGATGATTAAGATCGTTTTCTTTTTTTCCCTCACACTAGGTAATTGTATTTTCCAGGTTGAGTTTCCTCTAGCAGTACAAATATTATAGTGGGAGGCTGTTTTGAATTTTACTTTTGAAATAAACAGTATCTATGACCATATTGATTGTCTCAGTTTCAACTAGGAATCATTCATTAAGGTTTTGATAAGCCAGATAGGGTACAAAATAGTAATTTCAGATTCTGGAATGCTTCTCTGGCCACCAGAGACTACTTAAATAGGTAACATTTATTTGGGAGGATTCATGATTTGTGTCTTTTATTGTTAGAAGCAAGGAATAAATTTTGAGCAAGAGCTAGTAAATCTATATAAGTGGTTGGCTACTGCATTCTCATTGGTTGATGTTGGACCTCTGTCCAGAGTAGGGAGTTTTCTAAGTGGAGAACAGATAAAAACAATATATCCTTCTCTGCTGGATTAATGTATGTATGGTCCAACAAAATACTTGATTAAATTTAAGAGCTTGAGAGCTGAAGCTCTGGTTTAAGAACTTGGGACATAGAATCAACCTATAGTTAAGTGCCAGAAATTCACTGGAGAGATTCTCTGAGGTGTTAGAACAGAACAAGGATGAGTACCAAGGAAATAAGAAACCAGACTATAGTCAGCAGTTTCTAATCAGAAGACAATAGCATCAGTTTGGTCTAACACTTCTTTGATTGGGTTGAATGCATACTTGCTTAGCTGTAATTTAAAACCCTGCAATCTGATATAGCTTACCAATTGTCAAAGAACCAGAGTGAATCAAACTTACCTAACACTAAAACTATACTGTATATAATTCTTTGACTCAGAAGTCACTTTAAAAACTTGCATCTTTTTTCTCAAGGTCTTCACTTATACATATAATTGAATAGTTGATCTCTTATGAATAGATGGAAGAACAACTCAATATTTTTGTAGATGGCTAAGCCACCTCCCAGTCTTTTTCACTTTGGATGGCAAGCATTCAGAGGCAAGAACTAATGGGAAAATAATTTTCTACCTCCATGCACAATTGAAATAGCGTTATCCAAGATCACTGCATTTCAACCAATCCTCTGTCATGCATTGCCCAAGAAGGAAAATGGCCTTAAATAGGGGCAAGGGCAGGAATAGTAGGAAGTTGTAATGATGAGAGTGCTGGGCACATAGAAGTTGCTAAGTAAATGTTTTTCTGGTATGCACAATGTGGATATTACATTATTCTTTACAGGCTTAAGTATATTTTGTTCATTCAAAGATAATTTTTAAGTGATATTTTAGTCTTATGTTTTAGTTTGTACTGAGTTACTAATTCACAACTCCAGATATTATTCAAATATCCATAATAGTGGGCCCTCTATTCATACTCCACACATTTCTGTGTTATTTTCATATTAGAATAGGATGGCAGCTATACTTGTGTTCAAAAGGAAATTTAAACAAAAGAGTATTTAAACTTATTCTGTTACAGGTAACCACCAGGTTGATATCAGGGATATTATATTTACTTTGGATGAACTACAGCGACAGCATGAGGATGTTTGTAAGTGAATTCTTGTTGCTATAGAAAGTTTGGTCTATAAATAAATTGTTTTTAAATTAAATCCTAACTTATGGGTTTTATCATACAGGATTTGAAAACCTTCTCTGAACTCTTTGCTCTAATTCTTAAATCAGAGAGATAAAAATATAACACTCTAAATATTTTTATACTTTCATCTTTCTCTTAATATTTTCCTTACTAACATAAAGTCAACTTTAAAACAAAATAGTAATATTTTAAAAAGATAATATTTAATTTTCAACATGACATCCTGACATCCTGACATTGACCATTTAAAAAAATTTTTCTTATCATTCATTATTTAGTTTTTCTTCATTAAGTACATTGTTTTTTTAAATCTCTTCCTATTGCATATCACATTACTTCTTAATCTTGAATTTGTCCAAATTCATTTGTTCAAGATTATCTATGTATAATTTTAAGAATTACAACATATATTTTTATATAAAGTTTGCTGCACAGAAAAGCAACCACCAGCCTGATTCTTCAGGCAAGCTTCTCAGAAGCAAACATTTAAAATATTTTAGCTAATTTAAACATTTTAGCTAATTACTTTAGCTGGTTATTTTAGCTAATTAAAAAATTTTAGCTAATTACTTGGTATTTATCTACATGACTGTAAACAACATATATATTTGCTACTTGTTGATTTTTAAAATTTTGGGTAGATATAGTTAACTCCCTGCTATAAAAAATAAGGGTTTAGTTCTGTTTCATCTGTCCTGTTTCTACCACATCCACTAACTCTACATCCTTATCCATTCTTCCAATATAGTTGTGGTAATTTGATTAATTTTTAATTTAGTATTTTTATTAACATGTTAACGTAAACACTATCCACAGCTGAGCTATATAGTATCTTGTGTTTACTTACTTCTGTGCAAGTTTTAATAATTGTCTTATTTATATTTATATTTTTGCTTGGTTTTTTAAAAAATATATTTATTACTGATCCAGTCCCAAACACTGCAACCTGTCTAAATATCCTCTTCATTGTGATGTACCAGAGAGTCTATCAGTTTTGTATTCTTGAAGAAATGGTCCTTAGAATGGTATTCTTCTGATATTCTTCAATATGGATTTGTTGTCCCCTACATCTTGTGTGCAGCTGTCATCCTGGGATCTCTCCTCATTAATATCCTGGGTGCTTTTCATTTTTCTCCTCATGTATCAGATTCTGTTCTCATGTTTGATTGATAGTTTGGGTATAGAATTATAGATTAGAAATATGTTTTCCTCAGAATTTTGGATTTTCTACTTTTCAGTGTTGCTGTTGAAGTTTAAAATTCTTTCTATATAATTGAATTTTGAATATGACCCTTTGTATATAACTGAATTTTGACTTTAGAAGCTTATAGGCTATTTTCTTTGCATATAATGTTCTGAAATTTCATGATCATGTACCTTAAAGTAGGTTTCTTTGCAATAATTGTGCAGGTATAACATTCTTTGATTCTGGAAAATTAAAACATTTTTGTTGATGATTTCCTTTCTTCTATTTTTATGTTTTCCCTGGAACTCTTATTATTTGGATATTTGACATTCTGGGCTGATTCTCCCTTTTTTTAAAACCTTTTTCGTCTTGCCTTTTTGTTCTGCTTTCTGGGAGATTTTCTTTGCTTTACCTTTCAGCCTCTCTATTTTATTTTTCATTTGTACTCTAATTTCCAAGAACTTCTGGATGTTATTTTATTACAATAGCTTCTTCTTGTTTTATGGACATTCCTGTTATTTCATAGTCATAATATCTTCTCTTATACTGAGGATATTGATTATGTTTAAAATTTTTTTATTTATACTATTTCCTCCAAGGTAGTTTATCTGTTTGTTTGTTTTTCATTTTAGAGGCATTCCTAAAAGTCTGGAGATCTTTGATTGTCTGCTCAGGTTGAGGAATGGTAACTAAAAAGCTATTTGCAAGCTCTGAGACTAAGGGTGGAACTAGTTGACAATAAGGTGAACACTGTAGGGTAGTAGTTCTTAACAAGAGATTATTTGGGGATTTTTTTTCCCATCCCCAGGAACATTTGGTAACATCTGGAGACATTTTTGGTCATCACAACCTGTGCTACTGGAATCAAGTGATTAGAGGCCAGGGATGCTTCTAAATATTCTATAATGCAAAGGACAGCCCCCCTCAGTAAAGAATTATCTGTCCCCAAATGCCAATACTGCTGAAGTTGAGAAACTCTGTTATAGGGTGACCTGGCTGGGCTGTTTGCCTAGAAAACCCTTAATATTGCTATCTTTAGTTTTTAAAAAAATTTTTTGAGATGGTCAGATTGTTCAAAGAAAAAGCTGCTACTATATCCTTCTTGAAGGGTGTAGACTTGCTTACTAGGGTACCACAGGTGTTTAGTGAGACCAAAAACTGGAGTTCCGATTATTCACTGTAAATAGTCATGTAACACTCCCTACTCATTTTCCATATAATATCCCTACTCTCTGTTGTGTTTAGTATTTCCTAATCCAGAGACCTTAAATTTAATTCTCTCTGATGAACTGTTAGTCTTCTGCTGCAGTGGGAGAAGGTCAATCTCTGGCTATGTGGAGGAAATCTAGATATCTAATGCTACTTAAATGGACTTTTAACCAACTCTGTAGTTTTAGCTTTACTCTTACCGTCATTTTTGGAGGTACCTACATGCCATAAATTATGAGCATTTGGAGGTTTTGTGTTACAAATTGGGTTGCTTCATGGCTTTCTTCTCTTCTGGTTTAGCATTTAGCTTTTTCAGATTTACTAAGTTCATTTGCTTTCCAGCTTCCAGATTTTATTGCACTTGTTTCTTTTCCTCTTCATTTTATTATTACTGTATAATGTTTTAAAATTTTCTGTAGTTTAAATGTTTTTTTTTTTTGCAGGTCATTCAGTTTTCCATGATTATCTGAAAGTGTTAAAGATTATTTTGAAATCTAATTTTATTTCTGGTATAGAAGTTTTGTATTTTGTTCTTTTCCTGCCTGGATGTTATTGATGATTATACGCACATTTCCATGCATGATTCTAATCATTTATGTCATGTATTACTTTTGTATCTTTGCAGATTTTCTACCAGGTCTATTACTGAGAAAGGAGTGTTGCCTCCAAATATAATTGTAATTTGTCTACTTTTCTCCTTTAAGTTTTGTCAGGTTTTTGTTTGTGAATTTTGAAACTCTGCCATTAGTTGCCTTCACCTTTAAAATAGTTATATCTTCTTGGTGATCAGCTTTTATCATTATGTAATGCATATGTAATCACTGGTAATTTTCTCTACTTTTTCTGATATTAATATAACCACTTCCATTTTCTTTTGATTAGTATTTACATAGTATATATTTTCCATCCTTTTACTTTTAACCTTCCTGTGTCATCATATTTGGTATACTGTATTTTGTAAACCACATAGAGTTGTGTGATGTTTTCATATTCTTTTTCATAATCCCTGTCTTTTAATTGGAGTGTTTAGACCATTTATATTTAATTTAATTAGTTATATGTTCATAGATAGGTATACATGTTATTTTTTTTTTGTTTTCCCTGTTTTTCAATCATTTTTTGCCTCCTTTTTTGAACTTTATAAAATATTCTCTTAAAATTTATCTATAGATATTTTCATCATATCTCTACATTTCTCAATGATTGTTCAATAGACATACTTAACCTTGACAGTATACTCAAATACATACTTTACCATATCATAGTAGAATATAGAAATTTTGCCATTATATAGGTCTCTTTACCTTCCCTACTTTATATTGCGATTTTCTTATGTATTATCACAATGTACATTGAGAATACCACCAGACAATGTTTATAAATTTTGCTTTTAACATTCAAACATATTTTAAACTGTAAAGAGGAGAAAAATAGTCTATTATATTGAACCAAATCTTTACCATTCTGTATTTTTCTTCCTTCATATGTGATTGCCCAGATGTCTTTGGGTACAAGTTTTATTCTGTATAAAGAATTCCTTTCAGTAGTTTTTTTTTTTTTTTTCAGAGTACATCTGTGAAAGATGAATTGGTTTAATTTTTCTTCATTTGATAATATCTTTATTTTTTTAATTACTGAAAGGTTTTTTTTTCCTTGGATATTGGATTCTGGGTTGGTAGTTATTTTCTTTCAGCACTTTAAAAATGTTGTTCCCTTTACTTCTGGCTTCCAAAGTTTCTGATGAGAAATTTGATGTTATTCAAATCATGAAATGTGTTGTTTTTCTCTGGTTGCTTTCAAATATTTTCTTTTGTCTTTAGTTTTCAAGAGTTTGATCATGATGTGTTTGGGAGTGGATTTTTGCATTTATTGTGTTGGGGTTCACTGAAGTTCTTCAATTTTCTTTTTGCCAAATTTGGAAAAATTTTTTGTCATTATAACTTTAAATATTTGTCCTGTACCACATTCTTTTTTCCTGTTCTTCTGAGATTCGATTAACACAACTGTAAGACTCTTTGGTATTGTCCCCTAAGTCCTTGAGACTGTTATCTTTTTATTATTCTTATTTTCTTCTCTTGTTCAGATTGAATAATTTCTGTTGTTCTAACTTCAATTTCATGAACTTTGTCTAACATTTCGCTATTGAGCCTATCTGATGAGTTGTGTGTGTGTGTGTGTGTGTGTGTGTGTGTGTTTTACTTTAGTTATTATGTTTTCCAGTTTTAAGATTTCCATTTGCTTGTTCTGTATATATTTATTTTCTGACATTTCCTTTTTATTGATTTCAAAAGTATTTTCCCATGTATGCTGGAGCATTTTTATAATATCTCCTTTGGAGTCTTCGTCAGACAATTCCAACCTCTTTGTTATCCTCGTGTTGGCATCTGCTGACTTTTTCCTATGCAAATTGAAATTTTCTTGGTTATTTATATCTAAGTGATTTTGAATGATATCTTGGACATTTTGAATATTCAGTTGTGAGACTGTTGATCTTAATTTCATGGAAATTCTGTCGAAATGTTGAAATTTATTTTCAGCTAGAATTTGACTCAGTTTGGTTCTGGCCCCAAGCTTTAATCAATTTTTCTTGTTTTGTAATTACAGTATCAGTTTGTTATTCACAATCTTTGCAGTGCTGCTCAAATCTGTGGGCCATCTATTTGATCTTTTTGTCAACTGGGGCCTGGGTGGTAGTCTCTCCTGGAGTTCAGTATACAAAATCTATGGCGCACAGTTTATGGTCAAATCTATATATGTGCAGCTCAGGGTTGAGTCCAGGAGTTCATAAACAACTTCACAAGGTTAGTTTTCTGATCTTCATTCTCTCCACAATCTACTTGGTGATTTTCAGTCTCTTAGAGTTCTTTATTAAAATTTATTTGTTTCTTTAGCCAGAAATCTAGGGCTTCATTTATAATACTCTGCTATATACTTTTTATGTCTCTTTCCATGTCCAGGGCCAAGTGGCAGGAGGACAGAGACAGAATAAAAGCAACATGTTCATATATATTTCTCTACCTTTCTAAACATATAAAAAATGCTTATAGTTACTATGTAAATGTGGTCATGTGATAGTTCTGTAAGTTCTACCATTTCTGAGTCAGTTTCTATCAACTGATTTTTCTACTGGTTATGGCTTATATTTTTTTGATATTTTAGATGTCTTTTAATTTTTGATGGGATGCTATACATTGTAAAGTTTGTATTGTTGTTTGCTGGATTTTCTTAAACAGTGTTGGAATTTGTTCTGATACAGTTGAATTTTTTGGAATCAGTTGAGTCCTTCTGAGACTTGCTTTTAAAAGTTAAAAAAAAAGTTTAAAGAGCATTTTAAAGCTAATTTAGCTCTACTATAAGGTAATATTCTTCAGATGAGTCTGTGGATGTTCCATGTATTACAAGGTCTTTCTGCTGTGACTGGTAAGATCACAAATCACTCTCAATTCTCGCTGAGTTACAAAAATTGTTCTACCTACACTTTTATGGTAGTTTTTCCCTTATCTTTTGTTAGTAGTATCCTCTCATGTATGTGCTGATTAATATTCAGCCAAAGATTCAAGTGGACCCCTCTGTTGATCTCCATAGCTTAGTAGTTCTCTCTTTTCTGTCACTCTGCTGCCATATTCTAGCCTTTTTGGCATTCCTTCTCTCTTATCTCTATTTCCTCTACTCATTCAGACCAGGCTCTGTTCAAGTTTTCCTTTCCTATGCTGTAACGTGGAAACTCCTTCCAGACAGTAAGCTGGTGCAATTGTAGGGTTCAATTCATTTGTTTCACTTTGTTAAGGGATTACTGTCCTATGCGGCATATTGTCTGATGTCTGAAAACTGTTCCTTTTCATATTTTGTCCAATTTTTTTTTAAGTCTTAAGGAGAGAGTTGATCTCTATTATGATGTCTTGGCTTAAAACAAATGTCAAAAGATTTTTTTTTTTACCTATTCACTAGCCTATTTCTTTTTGATAGATAATACTTAGAGGTCCATGTCACCAACTTTAAAGATTTCCAGGCTCTTTATACCTAAAATTAATAGTGTTATATGTCAATTAAAAAAATTAATTAAAAATTTTTTTAGATGTTTAAAATTCAAATATTTTCTTTTAGTTGTTCACTCTAACATAGAGACTTTCTATTTTCTCTAAGCGAAATGTCAAGATTGTTGACATTTCAACTGCTACTCTGTTGAAGTCTGTTTTCTGATTTTATAGGAGCTTGACAATCTCCTAGAGTTGTTCTGGGGATTGAGTATTAAAACATTTGAAATAAGTTAATGTGTTATTTAAATGTAAGGTAGTATTTGGGGCCATCAGATAAATTTTGTAAATAAAGTTCTAATTGGGACATTGTATTAATATTTTTCTAAAGATATTATGTTATATACAAAGTTAATTTTCCCCACAAGTATTGAGAATCTTTAGTAATTATTTGTATTCTAACTTTATAAATAAATAAAAATTTCTGCTCTACAACTTCCTCATGGTTCTGCAACTTCATAACTAAGGGATAATATATTAAATATATTTAAATAAGTATTTAAGTTTTATACCTAAATAAGCTTCAGCAGATTATATTTAACCTAGATAATAGTTACATGTTTTGACCTTCAGCTTTGTTAGTTTTTTTCAACTTATAAATTTGTTTTATTAATTTAAGCAACTGATAATATCTTGAATATCTTTCATGAGGACTTATTTTTTTAAACAATATTACAAATTTTACAGGTAAATGAAATAACTGAATATGTTTCTTTCTTTTTTTTTTTTTTGCTTAGCAATTATGGAATGGTCAGCCTTGGATGAAGCTACTTCAAACAGAAAGTTATCAAATGTATCAGGAGGTTGTCTACCATATAGGAAGAAAAGCGTTGTATATTCCAGACTGCCTAAACTGTCATTATCCCCAAAGTTAAGTAGAAAAAAACTTCAATATCATAAAATTATGGAGGATAATGATGACCTGGAATTTAAAAGATCAAAAAATAATTTGCACATAAAAAAATTTGTGGATGGAAATGATAGCAATAATGTAGGATTCCAGAAATCATATTCAAAGGATAGCATTAACTTTAAGAGAGGTTCAGAGAAGGTTGAAATTTATGACTCAAAGTCTAAACCACAAAACTTAAAGAGGATTACAAGCCTCAAAAAGTCTCTGGATATAAGCAATATTTTTAGCATGCCAGAACTTCAGGAGCCAGCTGTGAGAAGGCAGTCCAGCCTCCTAGATCAAGTTTCATCTAAGGAAAAAACTGCAGTTAATGCTCTGGGTCAGTATCATATATGTAAGTCAAAATCTAGGTATTTTTGTATTCTTGAGTATCACAGAAACAAGCTAAGTTATTAGACAGTTGGAGGCATTTCAATTGTCAGTATTCTGGGTAAACATCACTTCTGGTACATAGGCCAATAAATATAATGCTGTGGTTTTGATAATAGTTCCTTTTCTGATGCTCCCTTTCGGGGGAACCTAACTTAGATTGAGAAGCTTATTCAGTGATCAGTTGGAGTCACTCACGTTCTCTAGAAAGTAGAGGGCCTGTTTTCCCTTGGAAAAGTTTATTTTATAATTTATTTAACCAAGTATGTAAGAAGTCTATGTGAAATTTTTGCAGAGTTCCATAATTTAGATATATGATATCCACAGTACTTCAGGCATTACCTCTTATGGATATGGGATTATTAAGAGGAAATAACTAATACTACATATCTCAGATCCCCCAGCTTTATGGTCTTCCTCAAAGATGAGCAATGGCTTCCCAATAATTACATGTTTTTCCCCTTTATACTACTTAATTCACTGAAGTACTGCGTATAGAACTAATTAAGCACTCCTTCCTGTAATCCTTGGCTGAAGTTATTTAAGCTATGTTTGTATTCTTTAAAGAAACTTTCTGACCTTTTTATTGCATTTAGTATTGAATGTAATTATTAAAATGAGTGCTTAGTGAAAAATTAGTGAATCTTATACACTAATGCATATTTTAAATAACTCAGTTTAAAAAGGAGTATGATCTATTAAAGAGCCACACAATTATTTATTCTGATTTCTTTACTGATATATTGCTGTTACTCTGTGTCTCATTCAGTAAGATAAAAGCCTGGTAAAAGAAATAATGGAGTAGTAGGCAGTTAGCCAGTGGATAGAAGTGGCCTGAGAAAGAAACTGGTAATATTCCAGGTGTCACCAAAATCAAATGATGTTACCTACCACTGCATACTTAATGTTCTCTATATAGAGAAGTAATGAAATAGGTTAGCTGGTATAACTTCTCCAAATAAATTGATGGAAACTGGGCATCTATGAAATGTGACTGCCAATTGACTTACATTTTAAAAACATTTCTAACTTTTCATTTCAAAACAATCTTAAATTTATAACAATTACACAAAAGTAAAAACGTGTTTATAGACTCTTCATCTAGTTTTACCAAGTGTTAAGATCTTATATAACCACAGTATAATAATCTAAACTAGGAAATTAACATTAATACAGCATTATTTACTAATCTAAAGACCTTATTCGAGTTTTGTCAGTTGTTCCATGAATGTCCTTTTTCTGGTCCAGGATCTCATCCCGGATGACACATTACATTTAGTTGTCATATGTCCTTAGTTTCCTCTAATGTGAATGGTTTCTCAATCTTTCATGAATTTTACACTTTTGAAGAATATTGACTAGTTATTTTGTATAACATCCTTCATTTTAGCTTTTCCTTATATTTCTTCATGAATAAATTCAGGTTATACATTTTGGCCATAATACCTCAGAAGTAATATAATTAGGAGGCACATGATGGCCACATGTATCTGCTTCTAGGATTTTATGATTTTGAAGATTGTGAGCTGAAATAATGAAAAAGTGATGTTTAGAGAAGAACTCTCACTTTTTGCTTGGAATCTTTGAATTTAAAACATACTGATGTTTTGATCTCTTGGATATATTCATTATATATTTTAATTAGAACCAAGCAGCATTGACTGGGTCACTGCAATATTCTGTTTCTCCAAACAAGTAGTTTATAAATGTTTATAGAATTTCAATATACTTTTGTTTGTGAGTTATAAGAGAAAGATTAAGTATAATGTAAGATAACAGAAATATGAAGAGATAAAACAATCCTTCTGTAAGATAATATTAAGTAAATAAAACTTGCTTTCTGATTACTAGATAAAGATTTTAGGTAACAATTCTTATTTAAGACACATAAATTCTGTTGCTGAATAGTTCTCTACGTTTTATATATTTAGAAAATGTCTGTGAAGCTATCAATGAACCCCAAGGAAATTACATTGCTGCAGAAGAACTTCAGTCCATTTTGCCTTCAATAGGAATTACTTTATCAGATAAGGAGTTCAAGAAGATTGTGACAGACACCAGTAGAAGTGGTGAGAGACTGATAATACAATACTTTATGAGAAAATTAGATACTTTTATGGGATGGTATTACATGTTGGAGTTCTCTCTAGAAATAGAACAGAATGGGCCATTCTAAACAAGATTCAGAAAGAACATATAAAAATAGAAAGTAGTAAAAAAAAATTTCTGGAAAGTCTGACCTAATGGATTAGTTTGGAGGGCCTAGGCCTTTCATATCTCAGAATTGTTTCAATAGGCTTCATTACTATCTCTAGCTATGCCTTCTAGTATGAGACAGGTATTGCAGAAGTCCAGTACAATTATAGAGAGGTTCAGGAGTAAAATCACAGTATCCAAGGGATACAAGTCTCTAAGCAAATAGTCTAGGGATGTAAGGAGAAATAATTGGAGATTCCCAAATGTGGAGGGAGTACCATAGCTAGAAATTTAAGGCTAATGATATTTAAACTATCAAGGCAGGTAGTTAGCATTTAGATGTTTAATGACATGTCCCAGTCACCAACCTAAATTCAAGGAAGAGTTTAAATTCCAAGGAAGTGTTTTTGTTTTTAGAGAAGTTGTTTTGTCATTAAGTACAAATTGTCCATAGCAGAAATCCAGTTGAGAGGAGAGGGCAGAGGCAAAATTTTGGGGGAAAGACAGACTTTGAAATAATGTTAGAAGTGAATTCTTAGCAACTGAGCAAAATTTCTTAGCTAAGGCAAATAGGAATGAAGATTTGATTTAAAAATTTAAAAGCAGATGCTACTAAATAAATGAGCCCCTTTTGTTGCTTATCAGGATTGGCATGATCACTGTGGTGGGCTTGTATTTAAACATAGGTAGTTTATTAATTATTTTTAATTAAATTGGAAAATACTTGTAAATTTAAAAATAAAAATAAATAAAAATATGTAATTATTTGGACTCTCTGGATACTAGGGTTAGGGATGGGGATACTTGAGTCTATCAGGGCTTATTAGTATTGTCAAAGTGTCTTAATGGATGGCATTCTGACTGGATTTTCACGATGGTGTGAAGTAGACTCCTTAACTTTCTCATGGTGTATCTATATGGGCACCTTTTCTTTTTCCTATATCTATCAAGAACTGATAACTCACTCCTTTGCACTTTGTAATAGATATTGAAAATTCAGGGACTTTATCTTACTTATTGTTGCTTCCTTGGTGCCTAGCATAGTTCTTGGCACTAACATGTCCTCAGTAATGGTTGAAATGAATTGATCTAATTTAGAAAGACTGTTCTAGGGAGACAGGATGTAAAGGAGAAATAGGGTGATGATGAAGTGAAGGCTACATAATTTTTTCACAGTTGTATTAAAATATATGTTTTCCTTTTATGCAAAATAAAACAAAATATATAATCTGTTTACAGAAAATGGAATGGTGAAGTTAGATGACTTTATGCATGCTCTCTTCAAGGAGCAAAGTCTTCCTGAATATGATGGTAGGTAGGAAATTTATTTTAAAATGATATGGGGGAAAGAGTGGTTAGGTTGAGAATTAGGTTAAACTGAATTGAGTTTGCTTTTTGGTTAGATACATAGTGGTACTGATACCCTTAAGCAAGCCATTTGCCATTAAAAAAAAAAACTTGCTGGATCAGAGTAATAGTAGCTAACTTGCTTAACTCAGAGTAGTTATGTGGATTTTATAAATTGAAAAGTGCTACCTAAATGTACAATAATAGTAATGATAATGAGAAAGCCAAATAGGTTAATTAACTCCATTATTAGCACTTGATGGGTGAATTGATTTTTAAATTTTTATAAGGAACTTTTTTGAATGAAGTACTGGTTTTGATCACCTTTGTTTTAGAACGTTTTGAAAAACAGTTCTATTGAGGTATAAGTTACATACATAAAATTCACCCATGCACTGCTTTTTATTAAATTTGTAAAGTTATACAAACATCACCACAATCCAGTTTTTGTCGCTTGCAATGATTTTATTTTTTTATACAAATAATTAAAATATTTTTCAGCAAGATTAAAATGAGAAGTGAAAGAGATTAAGGCTTGCTGGTTTTACTTCCTTCTGTTTCTTCTTATACTAAAAAAGACAGATAAGCTTTTGTTTCTTCCAAAAAGATTTCTCAGGGAAAAATTAATACAAAAGAGACTTCCTTTTATACCTGGATAAAGTCTAATTTTAAAAGCTACATTATTATTTTTCATTTTTGATGAATATAAGTGTTTAGGTGGATTTCTTGAAGACAATATTAGCAAATAGATTTCTTGAATGTCCAATATAGTTTAACTTTGTTTAACTTTTTAAGGAACTGCAAAGTGTTTTCCAAAGCAGCATTCCCACCACCAGTGTATGATTTCTGTACATCCTTGCCAGAACTTGTTATTGTCTGTCTTATTTATCATAGCCATAATAATATGTGTAAAGGGTCATGCTATGGTTTTTATTTGCATTTCTCTGATGGTAAATGATGTGGAACATCTTTTCTTGTTCTTATTCACCATTTGTATGTTCTTTGGAGACAAATCTTTGCTTAATTTTAAAAATTGGGTAATTGTCAAGTTGTAAGACTTCTTTACACCTTCTGGATACTACACTTTTTATCATATACATAATTTGAAAATAATTTCTTCTGTTTTATGGGTTGTCTTTTTTTTGTTCTTGATAGGGTGCTTTGAAGCACAAAAGTTTTTAAATTGCATGAAGTCTACTTTGTATTTTCTTTTGTCACTTCTTTTGGTATCACATCTAAAGATAATCCAAGATCATGAAATTTATACTAATGTTTTTCTATAAGAGTTTTATACTTTTAGCTCTTTTATTTCAATTTTTGATCCATTTTGAGATCATTTTTGTATGTGCTGTGTGATGGGGTCTACTTTATTTCTTTTGCATACAGTTATCTAGTTGCCCCAGCATAATTTGTTGAAAAGATTACTGAATGTTATCGGTATTCTTGTCAAAAATTAATTGATCTTAAATGTATTATTTATTTCTGGACTCTCAATTCCATTTTATTGATCTTTATTTATTTTTTTTTTATGTCAATAGTGCATGGTCTTGATTATTGTAACTTTAGAATGAGGTAATAACCTAAACAGTAGATTTTACCCAGAGAAGGGCATCAGAATGACCTATAAAGCACCATTCCATACTTATGGCTATGATGGAATACCTTGTACCAGACCAACTCTCCTGCTGAGAATGACTATAAAATCTGGACTAAATTAAGCAGCATCAACAACCATAACTGTCTGAAGGCATTGGAAAGCAACCAAGGCTGTCAGGATTTGTGGGGCCATAGGATAAATACAAAGCATGGCTTCTAGCAGCAGCAGCAGCAGCAGCAGCAGCAGCAGCAGCAGCAGCAGCAGCAGCAGCTGCAGCAGCAGCTTCTTTTCCTTGTCTATTTTGTCTCTGTAATGTCACTTACATAAAAATTTTTATGATGTCACAAAGTTACATTAAGTTAAATAATGTAATATAGTTTTGATGTAAAAATTATTTGTAATGCTTCACAATTATTTCAGGGGCCACACCTAAAGTGTTCTAAAAGGATCTAGTCTGACCACTTACATGTGTCTATTTAAAAGTCATAGTGGCAAAGAGCATGGGCTTTGGAATCATGGTGCCCAGACTTGAATCTTGACCCTGCCACTTACTACCATTATATTCTTCAGTAAATTAGTTAATCTCACAAACCTCAGTTTCTTCATTTGAAAAGTATGGAATATAATGCCTATTTTGGGATTATTATAAGGCTTAACCAGGTAACGTGAAAATACTTAGAACAGTACCTAGCACTTGGTAAGTGCTCAATAACTGAAAGCTGTTATAATACACAGTAATTTTTGAGACTATACTAATAGTTTCACATAGAAGTTTTTTATGCAAACCAAGCCTATTAAGTAATAGCAAACAATATATTTCTGCTGTTGAAACATTTGATTTTGCTCCCCTTTTGGAGCTACATAGCTATTCTTAGATACTTCCCAAATTATCTAGAATGATCTAATTGATGCCTCTAACCTCAAGGCTTTGTTGATGAACAGTGACCTTAACTAATGCTTTACCTAATAAAGCATTAAAACATGTACCTGAACATGGTTAGTAGTTTGAATGTATCTATGTTATAAAGACGGTCCTCTACCAATGGGAGCTGGGTATGTATAGAATGGACATATGGTAAAAAAGGGCATCCTGTGGTATGTCAGCCCATGGTGTGTCAACCCTGAGCTCCAAAGAACCAAACAAAAGGGGAAGTCAGGGCCTAACTTATCTCTGTGAGAAGCCAGTAGTGTGGTACCTGGGAGGTGAGGTTATTTTGTGAGTAGCATGGGCATTGTTCAATTAGAATGCCATCCTCAGAGTCCTGGTGACCCTTTGCCAGGTATGAACTCTTTGGAAGATAAATGATTCTGATATCCAGGGATACCTCTGGGGGTGTTGCACATAATGTTGTCTTGGGAAAGCAGATATTTATAAATATACAAAATAATTTAATCATTTTAATGACTGATATAGTTGAATATTATCCTTTCCACATTTTAAAATGAGTTGGGGAATATTCTTTATCTATCTTCTCCAACACTTATCTTTTGTCTTCTTAATGATAACCATTTTAATAAGTATGAGGTAATATCATTGTGGTTTTGATTTGCATTTCTTTGATGATTAGTGATATTGAACACTGTTTCATGTACCTGTTCATATATCTCTGTAACATTTCTATTCAGTTCCTCTGCCCATTTTTAATTGGAGCGTTTGTTTTTTTGTTATTGAGTTGGATGAGTTCTTTGCATATTTTTTGATATTAACCCCTTATTCAATATATGATTTGCAAATGTTTTCTTCCATTTCATAGGTTGCCTTTTCATTTTGTTGATTATTTTTTTCACTGTGCAGAAACTTGATTTTTGCTTTTGTTGCTTGTACTTTTGGTGTCATATCTGAAATCTCATTGCCAAGATGTGTGTCAAGGAGCTTTTTTCTTGTCTTTTCTTCTAAAAATTTTATGGTTTTAGATCTTATGTTTAAGTCATTTCAAGTTAATTGTGAGTGGTGTGAGATAAGGGTTCAATTTCATTTTTCTGCATGTGGTTATCCAGTTTTTCCAACACCATTTATTGAAGAGACTAGTCCTTCCCCATTGAGTATTCTTGGCTTTGTGTTAAATATTAGTTGATTAGATAAGTATGGGTTTATTTCTAGGCTCTTTCTTTTGTTCCACTGGTCTATGTGTCTGTTTTCATGCCAGTACTGTATTGTTTTAATTACTATAGCTTTGTAGTATAGTTTGAGATCAGGTTGTGTGATGCCTCCAACTTTGTTTTTTTTCTCAAGATTTCTTTGGTTATTCAGAGTCCTCCATGGTTCTGTAGACATTTTAGGTTTGTTTTTCTCTATTTCTGTGTAAAATGCCTTTGGAAATTTGATAGGAATTGTATTGGATCTATAGATAGCTTTGGGTAGTATGGTCATTTTGACCTTATTTTTTTCAATCCATGAACTTGGGATGGTGTTTCATTTGTTTGTATCTTGTTCAAGTTTTTTCATCAAAGTCCTGGAGTTTTCATTTTACATATTTATTATTTCTTTAAATTTTTTTCTGCCCCTGTTTCTCTCTTCTTCTAGGACTTCAATTACATGTATATTACATTTTCTCACTGTGTCTTTTATGTTTTTCACTTCCTCTCCTTTTTTTCCCATCCTCTTTATATTTTGTGTTTGTTTTCTGACCTATTTTCCAGTCTTACCAGTTCTCTGGTTGTGATTATTCTACTTATAAATTCATTAACTGAATATTTAATTATGGTTAATTTATTTTTTTCAGATCTCAATTATTTGATTTTTTTAATGTTTTTTTTTAGTTCCCTGCTGAAATTTTCAGTCTTATCTTTGATCTCTTTGAACATAGCAAGCATAATTATTTTAAAATATGATTCTAATACTTTTCCCTCAATATCTGGAGTTTCTGAGTATCTGTTTCTAGTTTCTGGCACCTGGATCACTAGTAATTTAGAATCATCTCTAACAAATTTCAGGGATTAGGATAATTTCAAGGTGAATTATAGTTCTTTAAAGGCCTACTTAATTTTGGTTAAACTTACTTTAACCCCAAGTGAGAGAGATTTATGACAGCTCTCTCCTCTTGATGGATTCTGGATTATTATCCTTGGCCACTCTAGCCATGCAAGGTTTTCAAAAGTGCTGCACATCCTTTTTGACTCCCAGTAGAACCTTATGCAGTCGGTAAATGCACCCAGCTGAAAAGTAACCTTATTGTTCCAGTTCTCTGATTTACTCTAGATCCTATCCACGTTAGTTCTTTGATGCTATATGAATCATATGGTTGTCATTATTTTTGGCCAGCTTTATATAAGTTGTCTATAATGAGAAGGTTGATTTAAATTACCTAAATTCCTTAATAAGCTTTTGTCTGGTGGTTCTATTAATTGCAGAGAGAGATTTATTAAAATCTTCTATGTAGTCTCTGTTTCTTGTCCTTGTAGTTCCACCAATTTCCTTATTTTTCAATAGATTTTAAAAATTGAGGTATAACATATGCATCGTGATTTAATTTTTAAGAGTAAAACTTAATACATATGGAATAATGTTCATAACAGTTTTCATAATAGTTACTTATGATAATCAAAAACTGGTACAGTTTGAATGTCCATGAACAATAGAATAGATAAATTGTTATAGTCAAATAATGGAATATTATATGATAAAGAATGAACTAGTGCAATTAGAAGATTACAAATGAAGTTCAGATATAAAGTTGAGTGAAAGCAGCCAGACACAAACTCAAAAAGAACATACAGTATGATTTTATTTATGTGATGGTAAATAACAGGCAGAATTAATTTATGATGATAGAGATCAGAATAGTGATTACTTTGTGAATGGAGATATTGACTAAGAAAGGACACAAGGAAGTGATCTCAGGGGAGCTGGAAATGATATGGGTAGTAACATGGATATATATTTTATATAATATATGCTTATACATTATATATTACATTATATATTTATATATCCATGTATATATATATAAATCAGGGAAAATTAAAGAATGCCACATTGAAAACTACAAAATCGCTGAGAGGAGTTTAGGAATGGAAGATATGCCATGTGCCATGCTTGTGGATAGCAAAACTTACAATCAAATAGATTTCAATCTTCCCAAAATTGATAGAAAGTTTCAATACAATTCTAATCTGAATTAAGCAAGGGTTTTCATGGATGCTTCGATAATTTATATGAAAAGTAAAGGGTTAAGAATAGCCAGGACACATCTGAAGAAGAGCAGGAAGACTGAACTAGATATATAGATATCAATAGATAGCATGACTTAGGACAGAGTAATAAAATTAAGACAGCATGGCATTTATGTAGAGGTAGACAAATTGACTATGGAATGGAATAGAGACTCTAGGAACAAATCATGTGAGAATGAAACTTTGGTAAATGCACAGTGTTATGTCAGATGGGTAGAGGAAGGAAGGAACTGTTTACTAATAAGAGCTAGAAAAATACGTACATGGAAAAAAACGGAATTGGATCACTACTTCACATTATATGCAAAATTCAACCCCAAATTAATTAAGGCCTTAAGGATCCAAAACAAAACTTTAAAGCACTTGGTGGAAAATGCATTTAAAGCATTTTGGGTAGGGGTGTTTTCTTAAATGATACACAAAAATAATTTTGTTCTTCAAAAGAGGCCTTTAAGAAAGTGAAAAGATAAGTTACAACACTGACAAAATATTCACAATTCTCATAACTCATGAAGTATCAAGAATAAAAATTCCAACCAATCCATAAGAACACAAACAGCCTAAAAGAGAAATAAGCAAGAGAATCAAACAGGTATTTCATAGAAGAGGAGAAACATATGGCTAATTATCAGATAAGGAGATGTTTGACATAATTTTCGATGATTTTAAGAATATATAAGTACAATATAATTACGTTTAAAAAGACAGCAAAGGCATGGTGAACACTGGATTCATGATAAAGCGCAGGAGAAAGCAGAGGGATGGGTTTGTAAGCAGAACGCTCTGATTAGATGCTGATTATTTCCAAGTCCTAGCTTTTGTTCGTATTGCTGACATTTATTATAGTATAAAAAGTTTTGAATTAGCCAAATAAATAAAAGTGGTCTCTGTGTGGAAAAGTAATGCTTTAAGAACCAAGGATAATATTTTTCCTAATTCTGTGCATGTAATTTCCAATAAAAAGTAAAATCTGTTCCATTGTCATATTCTTCTTTTTTTCAGAGACTTGATACACATATCACAACTTCTTTGTCTTTTATATCACTTTTGTTCTGTACTTTTTTTCATAGGTCCTCTTTCTCCTTTTTTCTCTGCCCCTTTTTCTTTTTTGGTTTTCATTTCTGTTCTATATGTTACTTACTAAAGTTTAGTCATATCCTTTCTACCTTGAGTACCTTTACTTGAGTCTTTATTTTGGAGTTGTTTTTGGGTTTCTACGCAATCTACTTTCTTATTTCAAAGCTTCCTTTGTCCATTTCTACTCTGATTTGTTGAAATTGCTGAAGATGTTGGGTGGCTTATACAGTTTAAGAGTGCCCTCTTCAGTTTCTGCAGTGAAGTACATTTACTTTAATAAATGGAAATGGTAGATGACTCTTCGGATATTTTGATACCATTTAGTAGGGACTTCATTTTTAACTGCTTCCATCTTTTCCTTCATCATCAATCCTATACAATACTGTTCCTCATCCCAGCGCCACCTTTGGTACCATAGATTTCCCAGCTCCTTTCTTTTAGTTCCCCAGAGGTTATAGCTCTGATCCATCACATCTCTGACATATTCTTAGCATTTTACCTATGGGTAAACTCTGGTTGATATTATCTGTGTTCTGCCTTAAAAGAACTTTTTATCATTTTTTCTTCTGTGAAATTGTCACTTGATTTTTCACTTTGATGTGGGCTCCAGAACTGACTGTGTGGGTCCCAGATTTTTATTTCTTGACTTACATGTAAATTAAAGTTTGTAATATTCTGTCTTTTAGTTATGCTGTAACACAGACTATGAATTATTTTATTTGCTTTACTTGTTCTTTTGAATGGGCTTTTGAAGACCATGTGAAGAGAGTAAATCTAAGCGCTACCACTGTCCTAAAACAGTGTTTCTTAACTGTTTTTCTGTTTATTATCACTTTGTTAATGAGCCTTTTTAGACATTTTTTTGTTACTTATTACCCCCCCACACACACACATATACACATACACCATAAACATTTAATATCATAGATAAACTATATATCTGTTTATATACTGTGGCCACAAACCATTCTAATATCTAAGATTCTTTCTCCTGCTCTAAGAACCAATTTGCTTCTTTGAGATAATTATCAGCCTCAATGAGAACCCCCATCCTAAGTATATCTAGAACTTTTATTTTTTTAGTTATACTGCTGAATCCTATTTGCTAGTTATTTTACTTAGACTTTAACACATCTGTAAGTAACATTGCTATTGAAGAGTTTATTCAGGAGATTGATCAGATTTTTTTTTTTTTTTTTAAAGAAAGACCTCCCTTGCCACATTGTGGAAAATAAATGGAGAGAGATGGGACTGGTGGTATAGATTTTTAAAGATGCCATTTTAATAGCATAGGTATCAATTAACATAGTGATAAATTCAAGAAATATTTGAAAAAAAAACTGAACAGAAGTTGATAATCACATCCATACAGAAAGTTAAGAAGAAGGGATAGTAAAGGCTGACTCCCAAGCTCCTAACCTTTGTTATAACTTGACTATTAGTTTCAGTTATATTAATTAGTTCAGATTTTGTATGACCATGTTTTTCCATTTCTCTTGGATACATTACTAGGAACGAAATTGCTCAATCATATGGCAACTTTTTTTTTTTTTTAACTGTTCTAAGAATTGCCTGTTTTCTATAGTGGCTGCTTCATTTTACATTCCCATCTGCAGTGTATGAAGGTTTCAGTTTCTCCACATTCTTGGCAACACTCATCTTTTTGATTATAGCCATCCTAAGGAGTGTGAAGTAGTATAACATTGAGGTTTTTATTTACATTTCCCTGATGACTAATGATGTTAAGCATCTTACATGCTCATTGGCTATATGTATACCTCCTTTGGAGAAATGTCTATTAAGATCCTTTGCCCGTTTTAAAATTGGGTTATTTAGTTTTTTATTATTGAGTTGGAGTAGTTCTTTATGTATTAAAGATACAAGATTCTGACTAAAAAAATGTTTTACAAAATTTTCTCCCATTATGTAGATTATATTTTCACTTTATGGTGTCCTTTGAAGCATAAAAGTTGTTAATTTTGATTATGTCCATTTTCTATGATTTCTTTTGTTGCTTGTGCTTTATCTAAGAAAACATTGCCTACTGACTGCTTTATCTAAGAAACTATGGCCTTTACTTGATTCAAAGTCACAAAGATTTACATTTTTTTTTCTAAGAATTTTATAGTTTTAACTTTTACATTTAGGTCTTTAGTTTACCTTGTGTTAATTTTTTAATATATTTGAAGCATGGTTCAACTTAATTCTTTTGCATATGGGTATTTATTTGTTATGAAAACTTCCCCCATCAAATTGTCTTGGCATTTTTGTTGAAAAATCAATTGCCCATAAATGTGATTGTTTATTTGGGGATTCTTAGTTCTCCTCCACTGATTTATACTAGTATGTGGATCTGTTTCTGGACTGTTTTGTTTCATTGATCTATTTGTCTGCATTGACACCAATATCATACTATCTTGATTACTGTAACTTTATAATAGTCTTGAAATCAGATAATGTTAGTGTCTAACTATTCTTTTTGAAAGTTGTTTTGGCTATTCAAGATCTTTTCCATTCCTATATAAATTTTACAATGACTTGTTAATTTTCTGAAAAACTCTTAATTGAGGTTTGATGTTGTTGGATCTTTAAATCAGTTTACAGTGAATTGACATTTTAACATCATCTATATCTCTATTTGAGTGTCCTTTAAATTCTTTCAGTCATGTTTTTCAGTTTTCAGTATAGTGGGCTTGAACCTTTTTTTTAGATTTAGCTTCAGATATTTGATTCTTTTTCTTTTGCTGTTACAAATTTGAAAAATTCCAGTGTCCAATTTTGTGTTTGTAACATTTCAGTGTCCAATTTTTTGTTGCTACTGCATAGAGATATAATTGTCTTTTGTATATTGACCTTTTAGCCTATATTCTTGCTAACTTCACTTATTTTGGTAGAGGCTTTAAATTTCAGTTTTCTATGTATACACTCATCTATGAATAATGGCAAATTTTTAAAAATTTTTCAATCTTGCTGCCTTTAATTTTTTTGTGTGTGTGCCTTATTGCACTGGCTGCAACATACAGGACAATGCTGGTGAGAAGTAGTAAGAACCTCCATCTTTGTCTTATTTGTGATCTTAGAAGAAAACCATTCAGTAATTCACTATTAAGCATGAGATATAAAATTTTCATACACTTTTTTTCAGGTAGAATAAATTCCCTTCTATTTTTAATTTTCTGTCACTTTTTAAAAAGTTATAATTGAATATTGAATTTTGTCAAAAATGTTTTTTGGTTGTTGAAATAATCATATAGTTATTATTTGGTTTCTGTTATTGTGGTTAATTATGCCATTAAGTCAACTTTCATTCCTGAAATAAGCCCCACTTTGTCATGAGGTATTAGCTTTTTCAATATTTTCTGGGTTTGATTTTCTAATATTTTATTAATGATTTTTGAATATATATTTATGATGGATATTGGTCTGTTATTTCTTGTTTTATCCTTTTCAGATTTTGGTATAATAATTATGCTGGCCTCATAAAATGAGTTGAGAAGTCTTCCCTCCCCCTCTATTTTTTGGTTGAGTTAGGATACGATTTGTATCATTTTCTTATAGACTGTTTGGTGGAATTGACCAGTGGAAACATTTGTTCCTAAAAATGTTGATTTTTAAATTCTATTTGTTCAATAGATATAGAACTATCTAGATTTTCTCTATCTTTCTGTGTATCATTCTATAAATATCACAAAAATAAATATATTTTTCCTAAGTGTAATAGTGTCTCTCTAGACATTAATTTCATTTAATTTGTTACATTTATTGGCATAAAGTTGTTCTTAATGTTGCTTTATTATCCTTTTGATACCTATAGTGTGATGTCCTCTTTTTCATTCCTGATGTTTCTAATTTTTTTCCCTTTTTTATTCTTAACTTGGTAGGAGTTCATCAACTTTATTAGTCATTTTACCAAAAAAATTGATTTTGGTAATTTTTCTTTTTTTTAGTTGGTTTTTCTCTTTTATTAATTCATATTCTTATTTTTACTGTCACTTGATCTTTAATTTTTAAAACTTAGTTTACTCTTATTTTGTTAGCTTATTAAGATAGAAACTTAGATTATTGACTTTATACTTTCCCAACATTTAAAGCTACAAATTTACTTCTGAGCACTTCTTTCATGCATCTCACATTTTTTATATCATGCTTTGTTAATCACTTAGTTAAATATTTTCTAATTTATTTTATGATATCTTCTTTAAATAGATTATTTTTAAATGTACTATTTAATTTTCAAATATTTGGATATTTTCTCGGTATCTTATTGTAATTGATTTCTAATGTAATATAATTTAGTCAGAGAACATATTTTGCATAATCTAAATTCTTTTAAATTCATTAAAATTTGTCTTAAAGCCCAGCATATGGTCTAAGTGAGTATTCTATGTGCAGTCAAAAGAATGTATAGTTGTTGTTTTATAAATATCAATTAAGTTAGATTGTTTTCTAGATTGCTTAAATCTTCTAATTCTTACTGATGTTTATTCCATTTGTTCTATTAATTACTAAGTGCAAGGTATTCAGATCTTTAACTCTGATTGTGGGTTCATCTATGCCTCCCTTTAATTCTGCCAATTTTGCTTTATTTATTTTGAAGCCTCTTGTTAGATATATACACATTCGGTATTGTTGCAGAATTTATATATATGACCTTGTGAAATGCATTTTGTCTATTGCTCCCTTTTGTGTTATTTTTCTTGTTCTTCTGTTCCTTTCTCCAGTTTCCTTACTTACATTTATACTTTTTTTGTGTGTTTCCTCAGCTACTTTAAATTTTAGGAACAGAGCAGGACATAAACAAATGCAAATACTGCATGACAATTTTTTTTTCCAATTGACGATAGTTATCTCTTCCAGGTGATAAAGATCAATTTTATAATATCAGCATTCACAAAAATGAATTTTCAGCCATTTCCAATATTTGAATGCTTTAGGAGTCTATCTACCAGATGATAAAATAAGGACAGCTTTGGATAGTACTCATCCTCATGATAAATAATTATATCACTTTAAATGAACAAGAGTTTGAGTATTTCAGAAGCTTCTGAATGCCCAAATGCTCAAAGAGATACACATACCTATACCTATTAAAAATAAAATTAAAAACATTTTTTTCTTTTAATTGATGGGTTTGTTTTGAAGGAATTAATTTTCAAAGTAATATCTCTGACAGCTTTTATTTTGGATTTGATTTGCATATCACATATGTCACCAGAAGGTTGTCAGTTCTCTTTATTTTTGTGTTTATAGCTCTGGATTTATAACATCAAATGATCTGTTTTACAAAAACATCTAAATTCTTTTTTTCTTTTTAAAGATAAAGTGGTGAATTTAAAGGATTTTATGACTGATGAATTTATTGAGCGCCAGAGTAAGTATGCAATTTGAAATGAATATGAACAGAAACTTCATGTTTCTGGATTGATGTATTGTGAAAAAAAAATATATATATATATATACACACACACACATACACACACACTCAATTAAGTCCCCTTTTTTATTTTTTCATTTAAACATCGTAAACAAGTAAAAATAATTTTGAGGAGAGAAACCAGGAGCCCTTCAAGCAAATTATTAAATTAGTGGCCATAATCAACCTGGAGAACCATATAAAGACTAGCTGAATAGAACTTCTATAAGAAGAAGATACTTTGAGATAGGTAGGGGCAGAGACACAAAATGGGCTCGTCCCACACCTACATGTGGTGGTCGAAAATCAGGAGGGATATATCAGCTACAGAGGTTCCCCTGGGAAATAAGGGGTCCCAGCCTATGTACATACTCAGTTGCTCACTGATACTCACCCTAAGCTCTAGCAGAAGAACAGAAGCTTGAAAGGTACCAGAGATATAAGGGGAGAAACTAAATTGTGTGACTTCAGGGTGAGTGCCACCCCCCTGTATTGAGCTCTCCCCCCCAACCCAGCCCACAGGTTCAAGCATGGCACCCAGTCTGAATCTGCATTAACCTGTGAACACTGCTTACCCCATCCCCAGTGACTTCCTAAGACCTTTCTGAACCCAGTTGATCCACCACCCTGGGCACTTTCAGTGGCTGTGCCTCAAGGGCAGCAGGCCTTGGCCCTTGCTGCAGACTTTCTTAAAAATTCTACAGGGTCTGCAGGCCACAGGCAGATGGTGGCTGGCCCTGTGCCTCTCGCTTTGTGGCCCTAGTCCTGTTGCTGGTGACAGCTGGCCTTGGGTCACAGTGTGGCCTCTTCCACATGCCCCAGGCCCAGCACTAGCAGCTACCAACCGTGGGTTGCTTTCTAACTCCCAAGTAGCCCTGGGCCAGGAACAGGGAGTGGCTGACCTGGCCTGCACTGGAGCCCCACCAAAGAGGCCCCAGAACCAACATACCCAGTGGCTGGCTTCAGAGCCCAACAGAGCACCACCTGACTAGCTCTATAAATAGAACAACTAAAGCATCATCTCAGCAGGCACCAGAGCCCCAATTGGACAAATTCTGTCCTGTGGGGTCAGCCCCCATTATGGTTGTAGCCAGTCAGCCTGAGGGTCAGCCCCACCCACTGATGTACTAACAGCAATCAACTACAACAGGAGGGCACTCACAATCCACAAAGGATATTTCTGGAATACCTAGCTCAGGTAACCAGGGAGACTGTACCACTGAGCCCCATAGGATAAGGCCACCCTGCCATGACTGGGAGATGTAGCAGATATACCTAATACATAGAAATAAACACAGGGAAGCAGCAAAAATGAGGAGAAAAAGATGTTCCAAATGGTAGAACTAAATGAAATGGAGGCAAGCAAACTACCAAATGCAGAGTTCAAAATACTGATTACAAGGATGCTTAACCAACTTAGGTTAAGAGTAGATCAACTCAGTGAGGACTATAACGAAGAGATAGTAAACATAAAAAAGGACATAGAAACCATAAAAAAATGAACCAATAAGAAATGAAGAATACAATACCTGAAAGAAGGGATACATTAGAAAGAGTTAACAGCAGATTGGAAGAAGAGGATCAAATTAGTTATTTGGAAGACAGGGTACCAGAAAATACTGAATCAGAGCAGCAACAAGAAAAAAGCATTTTTAAAGATGGCACTGGGGACTGGTCCTCCTATGAGAATCTAATGTCTGATGATCTGAGGTGGAACTGAGGTGGTGATGCTAGTGCTTGAGGAGCAGCTACAAACACAGATTCATTTGGTTCCTGACAGGCCATGGACCAGTACCAGTCTGTGGCTCAGGAATTGGGGACCTCTGATTTAAGAGACCTCTGTGACAACATCAAGGGTACCATAATTCTTATTGTAGGGCTACTAGAAGGAGAAGAGAGTCGGGGATTGAAAATATATTTGAAGAAATAAAGACGGAAAACTTTCCTAACCTGGTAAAGAAAACACATACACAAGTTCTGGAAGCAGAGAGTCCCAAACAAGATGAACCTAAAGAGGCCTACACCCAGACACATCATAATTAAAAAGCCAAAGGTTAAAGACAAAGAGAAAATCTTAAAAACAGCAGGATATAAATTAATATTCAGGAATCGGCTGCATTTCTATATACCAGAAATGAAATATCAGAGTAGTTAAGGAAAACCCATTTTCAATTGGATCAAAAAAAAAAAAATACCTAGGAATAAATTTAACCAAGGAAGTAGAAGACCTGTGTTCAGAAAATTATAAAATGTTAAAGAAATTGAAGAAGATACAAATGAATGGAAGCATATACCATGTTCATAGGTAGGAGGAATTAACATTGTTAAAATGCCCATACTACCCAAAGCAATCTATAGATTCAATGCAATCCCTAACAAAATACCAATGGCATTTTTTTCACAGAACTAGAACAAATAATTTTAAAATTTATATGGAACCACAAAGGACCCCAAGTAGCCACAGCAATCTTCAGAAAGAACAAAGTTGAAGGTGTCATGCTACCTGATATCAAACTATACTACAAAGATATAGTAATTAAAACGTAATGGTACTGGCATAAAAACAGACACATAGGTCAATGGAACAGGATAGAGAGTTCAGAAATAAACTCATGCCTATATGGACAAAGAAGGCAAGAATATGCAATGGGGTAAACACAGTCATTTCAATAAATGACCTTGAGAAAACTGAACAGATATGTGCAAAAAATGAAACTAGATCACTTTCTTACACCTACAAGAATAAACTCAAATGATAAAAGACTTAAATATAAGACCTGAAACCATAAAACTTCTAGAAGAAAACATAGGCAATAAACTCTCTGATAATGATCTTAGTAATATTTTTTCTTGATATATTTCTTCAAGCAAGGGAAACAAACAAAAAATAAATAAAAGAATAAAATAAACACCTAGTTTGATGGGACTACATTAAACTAGAAAAAATTTTCACAGCAAAGGAACCATCAACAAAATGAAAAGATAGCCTACTGAATGAGAGAAGATATTTGCCAATGATAATCTGATAAGCAGTATCCAAATTTATAATGAATTCATGCAACTTAACACCAAAAACACCAAACAGTTCATTTAAGAAATGGGCAAAGGACCTGAATAGACATTTCTCCAAAAATGTCATACAGATGGCCAACAGCAAATTATTTTATGATTTGTTTCTGAACTTTGATATTGCTTTAACATGTTTAGCTCTTATGTCTGTGACCTAAACTATGTGTTTTCTTATAACTACAGCTAATGGAAAAATATATAAGAATAGGTTGTTGAATTTTGCTCCAAAAGTTGAGTTAGATTAATTGAGAAGTCAGATTGAGACTCTGGTGTTTTGTTTTTGTTTTTTGTTTGTCACTTAATATTACTTCTGGCCATTCTCATATACGGTCCTATAACTTATTTTAATGTGTTCATATTGATTGGATAATATTTTATATTTTATTTTTAAAAGCTGTTCTAATTATTTGTTTACCTCAGTTTTGTCTGTGGAAATAATAAAACTTAAGCCTAGAGAAAAAAATTTAAGCTGGATGTGCAGTGACCAACCTGAACCCTACTTACTTATATAAATATTTGCATTAAAATTGTTATAATGCTCTTTTCCTTCTAAAATTAATCTGTGTGGTTTCTTAACCATCTTTCAACATACTGTTAATATAAGCTTATCTTCAATATATATAAATGAATAGATTAATTTTAGTCTATTAATAGCCTTCTTTAAACACTTAAATGACTTGGGCTTCTTTATGAAGAAATTGATAAGCACAATATAGCAATTAATATTTATTATATCTTGAATTTTATTTCCCTTTCCTCATATCTTTCTCTTTTGTAGGGTTACAAGTTGATGTTCATGACCTTGACACTATTCTTGGAAACATGGCAATCAAACTCACAGCTGAGGAACTTAATGACCTAACCCCAAATATACCAGCTGATGGTGAGTGACTTAGACTTCATTATGCCCTCATGAGAATTTGGGATTTGAATCTAATAATTTTGATAGTACTTAGTTGGAATCCAGAAAAAACATATAGATTAGAATATAAACATAAAGTATTTATACTGTGAAAAAAAAAAAAAAAGCTCTAGGCAGAGTCCATTAATTCCACTATTTTATTTGAGTACATATTTTTTTTTATGGTGACATTGGTTAACGAAATCCAATAGGTTTCACTTTAACTGTATGATATATATATATATATATATATATATATATATATATATATATATACATATATATATATATAATCTATCTTCACTTAAATAAGAATGATTTTTTCCTTTTAATATATTAAATTGGTATATTTTTCATCCATTCAACAAATAATTACTACTATATAATCAGGTATTATGCTAAGTGCTAGAGATACAATGGTGAGGAAAAATAGACAGTTCTTTATTCAAGGAGTTTAACATCTTGCATATCACAATTCCTAGTGTTCTAATAGAAGCTGAGAATGTTGCTAGGTTCTCTGTCAGGTCAGTAGTTTACACAGGAGTAAGGGCTACCAGGGTTTTGGCTAGTATGTATGACATTTTTTTTATATATATATAGACATAAATCACCATATCCTTGTATCAGATTTTATGACTCAAGGTCAGAATTGTAGGTTCTAAAGAAAATGTTAATTTGAACTGATATGTGATGAATCACAAAGTAATTCCCACTTTAAATAAACAAATAGAATGTATTAATCTGAGCACAGTCCAATGAGATCAAGCAGCATCACCTAGGAACATTTTACTTAACACTGCCTCTTCTTACATATAAATATATTTTTTCACATGGTTCATATGCCATTTAGTTATATCTTTGCCATCACTTGCATCCTTCTTCTAGGGTAAGTTCTTTCTCCCAAAGAGATCATTCCTTCATTTTCAGGTATTATTAAATCTTCCCTCCATTTTCCAGTACTATACCAATGAAAAACATGTACTTAGTTTTTTATTTGCTTTCTTTATGCTTTTATTTTTATTTATTTACTTTTATTTCTTCTACTTATTTTTAAATTAAGTTTATTGGGATAACATTGGTTAATACAATTATATAATTTTCAGGTGTACATTATAATTTGACATCTATGTATTCTATTGTGTAATTACCACCCAAAGTCCAATTTTTTCAGCTACCATATATTTGATTCCCTTTACTCACTTCATCCCCCCTCTTACCCACTATATTTGACCCTGTTTACCCTCCCTTCCTCCCCAACCCCTTACTCTCTGGTAACCACTAGTCTATTTTCCATGTTCCTAAGTCCCTTTTTGTCCTATTCATTTGTTGCTTTTATGTTTATATCCTACATATAAGTGATATCATGTGATTTTCAACTTTTTTAGCCTGGCTTATTTCGCTTAGCATGATTATCTCGAGGTCCATTCATAACTTTGCAAATGGCAGTATTTCATCTCTTAAGGCTGAGTAATATTCTATTGTATATATGCACCACAGCTTCTTTAGCTAGTCATCTGTCGTAGGACATTTTGGTTGCTTCTATGTCCTGGCCACTGTAAATAATGCTGCTATGAACATTGGTGTGCAAATATCTTTTCGGATATGGGTTTTCAAGGCTTTGGGGTAAATACCCAGTAGAGAGATTGCTGGATCATATGATAGATCAATTCTTAGTCTTTTTGAGGAACCTCCATACTGTTTTCCATAGTGGTGGTACCAATTTGCAGTCCGACCAGCAGTGTATGAGGGTTCTTTTTTCTCTTTATTCTCTCCAACATTTGTTGTTACTTGTCCTGTTGATTATAGCTATTCTAACAGGTGTGAGATGGTATCTCATTGTGGTTAACTAGTGATGTTGAACACATTTGTATGTCCTCTAGGAAAAAGTGTCTGTTCAGGTCCCATGCCTACTTTTTGAATGGATCATTTGTTTTTGTTGTTGTTGTTGTTGTTGTTGTTGTTATTGAGTCGTATGAGTTCTGTTTATATTTTGGATATTAAGCCCTTATTGGAGGTGTTGCTTGCAAATGTATTTTCCCATTTGGATGGTTGTCTCTTTACCTTGACAATTTGTTTTGCTGAGCAGAAGCTTTTTAGTTTGATGTAGTCCCATTCATTTAGATTTGCTTTTACTTCCTTTGCCTTTGAGGTCAAATTCATAAAATCCTCTTTAAGACCAAGATCCTTGAGTTTAGTTCTTGTTTTCTTCTATGCATTTTATTGACTCCAGTCTAATATTCAGGTGTTCTTAATCTATTTTGAGTTAATTTTGGTCTGTGGTGATAGACAATAGTCTAGTTTCATTCTTTTGCAGGTGGCATTCCATTTATCACAGCACCATTTCTTGAAGAGGCTTTCCTTTCTCCACTGTATGCTTTTGGCTTTTTTGTCAACAATTATTTGCCAATATAAAGATGAGTTTACTTCTGAACTCTCAGTTCAATTCCACTGGTCCGTGTGTCTGTTTTGCTGTCAAACCCATGCTGTTTTGATTACTATCAGTTTGTAGTATAATTTGAAGTCAGGCAGAGTGATGCCTCCAGCCTTGTTCTTTTTTTCAGGATGGTTTTGGCAATTCAGAGTCTTTTGTGCTTCCACACAAATCTGATGATTTTTTGTTCTATTTCTTTAAAAAATGCTGATGGGATTTTGATGGAGATTGCATTAAATCTCTATAATGCATTAGGTAATATGGTCATTTTATCCATGTTGATTCTTCCAATCCAAGAACATGAAATATCTTTCCATTTCTTTGTATCTTCTTCGATTTTTTTTAAATAGGGTCTTGTAGTTTTTATTATATAAGTCCTTTATATGTTTTGCTAAATTTATTTCTTGGTATTTTCTTTTTGTTGCAATTGCAAAAAGACTTATTTTTTCTACTTTTTATGACATTTCATTATTAGAGTATAGGAACACTATGGAATTTGAACATTGATTTTGTATTCAGAGACTTTAGTGTATTTGCTTATTGTTTCTAGTAGTGTTCTTGTGGAATCTTTAGGGCTTTCTATTTAGAGAATCATATAATCCACAAATAGTGACAATTTGACTTTGTTTCCTATTTGGATGACTTTTATATCTTTACCTTGCTGTATTGCATTTGCTAGGTCCTCCAATGTTACATTGAATAACCGTGGTGACAGTGGGCAGCTTTGTCTTGTTTCTGATCTTAAAGGGAAGATTTTTAGTTTTTCACCATTAAGTGTAATGTTGGCTGAGGGTTTGTCACAATGGCCTTTTTCTGTCTATATTGATTTTGTTAAGTGTTTTGATCATAAATGGATGTTGTATCTTGTTGAAGGATTTTTCTGCATCTATTACATGATCATATGATTCTTATTTTTTAATTTGTTTATGTGGTGTATCACATTAATCGATTTGCATATTTTGAACCATCCCTATGCCCCTGGAATGAAGCTCACTTGATTGTGATGTATAATCTTTTTAATATGTTTCTGTGTTCGGTTTGCTAGTATCTTATTTAGGATTTTTACATCTGTGTTCATGAGAAATATTGGTCTGTAGTTTTCTTTTTGTGTATTATCTTTACCAGGTTCTGGTATCAGAGTAATATTGGCCTCATAAATGAATTTGGAAGTATTGCCTCCTCTTTGATATTTTTGGAAGAATTTGAAGAAAATAGCTAATGAGAAGGTTGATTTTAATGGATAGAATAAAGGCTATAATAGGCATGAGGATCCTAGTATAACATCTAAGATGCTACTAGAAATCAGAGAACTGAGTTCTTTCCACTAAATTATAATTTAATGTTCTTTCTACATCATGATTGTATGGGCTTATAAAATATATCCACACAAATCTTTAAAAACATTTTATGTACAAATGTCTAGAGTTAGATAGAGGATTTAATAGAACTTTTAGCAATAAAACTTCAATGCACACTGTTGTTTCCATAGTTCTTATCTCTGGAGTCTTTGCTAATAATGAGCATATTTTCTCTTTTGGTGAGAAAGCTAAATAAATTCTGGTTCAGCACAGTAAATGGTAAAGAAAAATGTGAAAACTAGAAAGGTAATCTCAAAATAAAACAAATACATAGTATTTAGATTAGCAATTTATACCATCCTAATTTACTACAAAGTATTTACTCATAATTACATGTTCTTTTGCCTTGATCATCATTTAGAGATTATATTAGAATTAACAAAAAAGTCTTTATCTGAAGGCCCAAAGGCCTATTTGTTAGGTCAGCACTCTGTTCATCCAGCAGTTGGATATAAAGCTGCCAAGGCAATTTTTAAAAATTATATGGAATTATGACATAATTTACAATAATGGCATAAGTCTCCATTTTTTTTGCTTTGGAGGAGGAGAGGCTGATGTCAACAACATAAAAAAAGTTCGGGGAAGCATGGGAATACAACTCAAAAATAAGAAACATTGGGAGCTGATGAACAATCTAACAGTTGATGGTGAGAATTTCTATAATGATTCTATTTCCTATCTAAGTGAAAAAGAAAATTTGTCACAATGTGATTGTAGAATGAGTGCTAATAACTTTAAATTCCCTGGTTAACAGACATTTGGTCCTATCCACAACATTGACAGAAACATTTGGTCCACATTAATAGGTCTTTAAAATTTGGTCTATCAAAGTGTCCATGAGCATATTTAATCCATGACAAATATTCCTTGATATTTGGTTCTAATAGCCCATAATGTTTATTTATGTGTTTGATTTACAGGATTATACATAAAAAATACTATCATATATTATTGGTCCAATAAATGTGTTGTGGCTATATTATCAGTAATAACCCTTCTTGCCTCAGCAGCCTAGCTGGTAATGGCACATATCAAGAACCAAATGTCATTGGATTTTTTGGTGTAGACCAAATGTCTCAGTGGACACTGGGACAGGGCCACATGTCCTGCAAGGAGTTATGCTAAGTGCCCTACAATTCGTGAGACTTTTCAACACAATGAAGAGTCATTCTACAAGAAAATGTCAATAGTATGTCCAGTAGTTGCCAAACTCTGGACTCTAACCTAGCTCCTACTTCCATGCTGTTTTTCAATTGTGGTACCACCACTATTATCCTTGTAATATATGCTAGATCCTGAGAGTCCACCTTTCTTCAACTTCTCTGACTTAACTCATTGTATTACAAATGAGTACCACTCTTCTCTTCTACAAAACGTCAGCTTCTTTGGCAGAGATCATGACTGATTTTTCCTTGTGCATCTTTATCCCTCCCCCAGCAAAGTATTAGTTTCACATATTAGGTAACAAATATACAATTAATGAATAAAATAAATTAAAGGAGTTGCTATGCAAAATGAGAAAGACAAAATTACTGTCAATGCTGGATATTGATGGGATGTGATTGACAGATGCCTCAGTATTTGCTAATTTTGTTTTTTTTTTTTTACTTAAACTGTTTGTAATAATTTCATACCAATCATTGGTACCAAGATATTGTCATAGTTATCCCACACAGAGTCCAATTGTCTTCTAGCATTGCAAGGAGTATTTTTGTCTTGTTTGCATTTAGGAACTCAGGTTCTCAGGGAAACTTGAAATCCATTGCTATCCATTTCTATTCTCCATGACATAATAGGAAGACAGTCTCATGTACAATAGAGAAATAGAGCCTATTGCTTCTTTTCTGGCTTTCTTCCAATTTCTTTTCTGTCATCTCCCCTTTCAGCCATCATGTTATTCTAGTCTAAGTCACTGGATGTCTCTTTTTTGGGCTATAATTTACTTTATTGGTACTTATTACAATTTCAGTATAGTTAGTAGAGTTATTAAAGGACTTTGTGAATACCCAGGTCACCCAAGTAAATTAAAACAAAACTTGATTACAGATATTTGTCAGGAGTTGAGGTACCTAATCTGTGAGTTCAGAAAGCAAACAGTCTACTCATTCTCAGCCATATTTTGATTTCTTATTACCATGTGCTGTTAATGATTGAGATAAAGCTTGGCCTCCTAGAAGATTTCTGTTCTAATTCTAGTACCCTATTGACCCCTCAATATATATGAACAGACTTTATTTAATCTTGGTCTTCCTCATAAGACTGATAATCATAATGCACAGCAAGTAATATCAATGGTCACATTTTAGAGCCAATAAGTTTTTCTCACATACTTTTCTTTTTTAGAAGGAGGGATTGTTGATGTCAATAAAGTGGGTACTCTTTCCCGAAACATGGAGATGAACCTTACAGAACAAGGAATTAACGATCTCACACACAATCTACCAGTTGATGGTAAGTATTCACGATATATTTGAATTGTTCAGGACATCTGGAGAATGTGGGCTTCTATAAAAACAAACAAACAAACAAAAAAACCCAAACCTCTGAGAATGCTTATTTGGTATTAAGAGGACAAAACATTAAGTTAATATTTTTTGTCCCTTGACATTTTCAGCAACTTACAGTTGAGAGTATGGCCAGGGCCACTATTAGACCTGGACAGATTTAGAAAAAGATAATGCAGTAGGGGGAAGGGAATAGAATACATGGAAGCAACTCTAACACAGGAAAATTGAAAAAAGTTAGAGAGAGAAGAGAACATAATCAAAATTAAGACCCTATTAAAAAAAATTTCTGTCCCTACTCCTCCAATATTTCCAAGGATGTTTAAAAAGTCATAATAAAGTTGGTATGAGAGGTGAGGGACCTATTTTCTATATTAGATGAATATGGCAGAGTTCTCCTGATACTCCACAAGATAACCACTGAAGCATTCTGGTTTGAATGTGTGGAATACCTGAATGTCCAGCCACCCCATTTATACTTCCACTTACATTCTCACATTCCTGGCCAGGCTCCATGGTTGGAGCACTATGTTCCTCGATTTCTAATCCCCCTTGATGGGCTAGAGACAATCTTTAAAGTTTGTTAAATTCTGAATCAGTGCTAAACTAATTATCAAGCCAAATAAGCAAAACATGAAGATGTTAACCTGAGAATATTTCAGAGGGTCTAAGAAGTGTCTGTTTGGAACATTCCTTGACCTAATCTTTAGATGATTCAATACTTGCTCATCTTATGCTTTTATTAAATTTATTGGGATGACATTGGTTAACAAAAATATATAGATTTCATGGGTAACAAATTCAATAATACATTACCTGTCTATTGCATTGTGTGTTCACCACTCAATCTCCTGTCACCATATATTTGACTCCCTTTACCCTTATCTTCCTCCACCTCCACTTTCCTTTTGGTAACCAGTAACCTGTTATCTGTATCTATAAGATTTTGTCTGTCTTGTTATTTTTTTGCTTTCAGTACTTTTAATTCCTTTATTGTTTAGCATAGGCACTGTTTTGTAAAATATATTTTTGTTAATTCTTGAGCTTTTACCAGTTTTAGTCTACCACAAAGAATAGGCAGCTGGTCTCCATTGTCTTATTTTCTTTGTTTGCAATGATGTGTCCATTAGGAAAAGTAAGACAAGATGGGGAATCATCAATTTTCAATAACAGAAAACTTTTTTTTTTTGCTTAAGATGTCTATCTTAGGTTATGATAGAATTGTAATTTTTTAATATTGCCAAAATGGGCAGAATTATGAGGAAAAAATATAGCTGTTGTTTGAGACTATCCTCTATTCTAATCTTGCCATTGAGTGCTGTTCCTCATTTTTAAATAACAAGATCAACCAAGAGCATGAAAATAATTGATTGATAGATTAAAGTGAACATGTGAAATGATTAAGCCTTTTTTCTTTAAATTAGAGTTAGAATTCTTAAAGTACTGCTTATTTGTGATCTAGTAATCTGAGGAGTTAATGTCAGATTTGAGCTTAAAATGGAGGTTCTTGAAAGACTCAGGCTCAAGCTTAGAGTCCTAGTTATATCACAAGGGACAAAAAGATCTTGAATTTACCATTTGGGAAAAAAGCATTTCTTATGATATATGTCAGCATGGAGATGTATTGTAGAGGTCAAGATTTAGCTAAAATGTGACCCAAGGAAGCATAACTTAGATTAAATAGCTAGCCTTGCACCTGATAGGTCCTATCATTTTTGTTTCTGAGAATTTTTGGTGGAGCCCAGTGAAACTGACACATATTTTTCGTGCTTTTCTGACCTAGCTGGTTTTACAATGGAAATAACTTTTAGAATGTTCTGCCGACATTCAAAATAAAAAGAACAGTTCTATTTAGCTTGTATTAGCAGCAATATGAACAATTGTGTTCCTGTTCATGGCTCTAATATTTGTTATATGCAACATATGTATACATATGTATTATATGACTTGAATATACTTCTAATACTTCAGTAAATAGTTGTTCAATTATCTAGGACTTTCATTTGTAAATTTTGCATATCATAGAGGTTTTTACATAATACTATAATATCACTGACAATATGACAAAAATCATGAATTTTTCAAGTAACTTACAAACTGACAATTTTTTAAGTTGTCTTTTTCTTGGTAAAAATATATATTTCAAAATTATTTGTGAGCTAATTCTATTCTTTAAATTGTGTTTAAAGTCTTTTTATAGTTTGATTTCTATGAAATTCCATTGAGTATCTGATATGAAAAATGTGCCAGTCATTAGAGTTGAGAAGTTGACTTCAAAATGCTGAATATTTTGCTCATATAAATCAAGAGTAAACTAGTCCACCTGCATCAGTGAAAATGAAAACAGTAATTAGAATTTCAGTAATGAAAAGGATAATTTCAAAAATCCAATAAAACAGTGGTGAATAGCTTCCAATTTTAAATTTTGTTCTTTTTGACCTGATCAAAATAGTTTTTGTTTCTCCAAATTCTGAAGGTAAAAATCTGGTTCTATGAAAATAATTGATTTTTGAATCTCACATTTTTGTAGTTTGTTTTTCTATATGACAATAGATCAGGATAATTGTTAAAACGGGCTCATTTCTAGTAAGTAGAGTGATTTTTTTTATGTACTTTGTTCTCATTGGGGGAGGAGGAGGATAAAAATCTATAGTCAATAAATGGACTGCATTTCCTATTTTGCCTTTCTCAGTGGATGTCATGTTTTACTATAGAAATAACTTTTGGAATGTTCTGCCTACATCCAGAATACAAAGAATGATTCTGTTTAGCTTAGATTTAGCAACATATATATACACATATATACACACAAATATATACGTATATGTGTGTGTGTGTATTTGATGCATATATTTGATTTAAATTTTCTTACAGTTAATAAAAAGTTTGAAATGAAGAAGCTCGTGGATGGAATGAAAGATTTTACAGGTAAATGAGAGATTGCCTTTTTGTGCTTAAAAAATGTATTGCTGATAGAGATAGGTGATCAAAACTAGTTTGGGGAAGAAGGTGGAGCAAAGCTAGGTTAAAATGCCACAGAACTCTCTTACTGTGTGTAAGTCACCTTTTTCTTGGATTCAGCTTTAGCTTGTTTCATTTAAATCTTTGACGATTTTCTAGAGGTCTGACAAAATTGATTCTAATAGGTTTTTTTTTTTTTTTCCTTCAGTTCTTTGCATTTCTGTGGAGGGATGGTTCCACAGAGCTAGCTCTCTGCTCAGCTACTTTTGCTGACATCACTTGATTTGTCATTAAGAGGTTATTTTTAAATTGAGACCTCTGTACTTACACTGTTAAATGGCATGTACTCAGTTTTTGCCACAATTTGATTTTGCATTGTTTAGGATTTAACAACTCTATTAAAATTCTCTATGTTGATATTAAAATTTGAATATAATAAGTAACAGGGTTCACTTAATTATCGAAAGACCATGAAAATATAAAACTGAAATAAGTGTAAAACTAAAGCTTTGATAGGATCAGATTATTCTTATTATGAAAAGAAAATCATATTATTCAGACAAAAAGATAATAAATATAATAATAGAATATATAAATTTTTCATATTTTACCTTTATTTCTTGGCCAGTTATGAAAACAAACTAGTTCTCTGCAGGGTAGACTTGTGTTCACAAATAAGAGAACTTCCTTTTTTAAATATTAAAAGATTGTGTTCTATTTTGTGATTCTTCATAATTCTATATAGTTAAATATGTTTCATTTTTCCCTTTATGTTTTTTCAAGTAGGGAAGGAGCATTTTAGGCAATGAATCTTTCACCAATTTGTAGAATGATTATTTTCAGACATTAATATTCTTATATTTTCAAAGGAAAAAAGGTTCATGTCAGTGAAATGGAAAGAATTCTGGGAAGCATGGGGATTGAGCTCACAGATGAAGAACTAATAAAGCTGCAGGAAACTCTGCCAATTGATGGTGAGTTATAGAGATGCCACTAAGGCCCTCTAGGGAACTTGGTTTTATAGCCTTGTGTAAATAGTTAAATTTTTTACTTTTTAGGCCCTTTTGAAAATTACTGAAAATGACCAGAAAAGGGCACTAGTATTTAAATTTAGTCTGCAATTTACCAAGCCCTTCAGCCGTAGCCTTGCCATCGGAACATCAAGCAGTTCATCAGCCTAATCCTAAGTAAAAAAGGGAAGAAGACTGTGGGGGACAAGTAACAGAAAGAAAAAGAGAAATCAAGAGAAAAAAAATGAAAAATTGTTTCAACATAATAGTGTTTCCCTCAGCTATCAGTCTTCTTAGTTGCCAAAAAAGTGTATATTTGTTAAACTGAGACAATTTTCCTTTCCATAACTTCATTTTAAATTTAAGAATGAGTTAGAACACATTCCTCACCCAATTATAAATCAGTGCTTTACTGAAGTTATAAAATAATTGTTGGAAGTCATACAACTTCTCTTCTGACATGAATTGTTCCTTTTCCTATAGCTGCTGGAAACATACTTCAGAATAGAATGTTGGATGGTGTGAAATCTATGGGGGATAAATTAAAAGCCTGATAAGAAAGGCAGAAACTTCTGAAATCTTCAAAATTAATATTTATCATTTAGATTGAGTCCTGTCTACCTTCCTATGTATAGATTTTTTATTTAGTTACTTTCATCATCATGTTTTATATCGCAATGTCTCATTACACTATATTCATAACCCAAAGAATCTAAACACACACAGCAAGCTATAAAGACAAGGATTACTAAATTTTCAGGGAACTGTTTAATGAGAGCATATTATGTAGGAAGATTATAGTCAAATCCATAGAGACAGAAAGTAGATTAGTAGTCTTGAGGGGCTGGGTGGAGGGGGAAGTAGGGAGTGACTTTGTAATGGGTATAAGCTCTCCTTTGGGGAGAATGAAATGTTTTGGAACTGGAGGTTATAGTTGTACAACATTGTGAATGTGTTGTAAATACTGCTAAATTTTTCCAAATATGATGATTAATTTTATGTATGTGAATGTCACCTCTAAGAAAGTATTTAGATTTCTATTTATGATTTTAAAGTTACCTTATAATATTTACTCTATTGTCTAATAGCTTGCTTGCTTGATTGATTGATTAATGAGGTCCCTGGCATCAAATTCCATTCTTATTCTCTATGATATTGGTTTTAATCAAATTCTGTAGACTATCCCTTCTTGAATTGTTTATAATACAAGCTTTTACCCAAGGTAAGTTTTAAAGATAGAAGTTCTAATTCTGATTTTATTATGCTTGAAGATAAGTTAAATGGGAGTTCATACAGAAAAGTAATAATCACATGAAGTACATGTTCTTCTTTGTCTCTATTATAGTAATGGTAAAGCATATATATTCAGATAATAAGTCACACGCAAAAAATATTTTTAATAATTTAAACTCATTCTGCCTCACGTTCCATTCCTGTTTGTTTCCTAAGGAGGGGAGGTTAAGGCCAGTAACCTAGACACTCTCCTGGAATACCTGGGAATCAAGCTCACGCAAAAGGAAGATGAAGATGTAACAGAAAATCTGCAATTTAATGGTGATATACTGACAAATTTCAGTTTGTTTGAGTTTTTGGTCTGGACCTCTACTTTGATTTCCTGAATTATATACTCAACTGCCAGCTTGGCTGTCTTAAAGGATCTAAAACTTAACATGTCTAAAAACCAAACCAACTCTCCTCTCTCTGAGATTTTCATATCAGTAAATGTCAACTCCATCTTTCCTATTGCTTTGGCCAAAAATCTTGGAGTCACCTTGACCCCTCTGTCTTTCTCACACCCTGTTTCCAATCCTTGAGCCATAAATACTGGCTCTCCCTTCAGAATTATGGGTCTCCCAGAGCTGACACTTCTTACCACCTCCAACATGCCTTTCCTTTTCCAAGCCACTGTTATTCTTCTGGATTATTGCAGTTGTCTTCTAATTGGCCTCTCTGCTTCCACCTTTACCCCTTATTGATAGTCCATATGGTATCCTATGTTATCCTATTAAAAGACAAATCAAATCATGAAACTCCTCTACACAGAATGCTCAGTGGTTTTCCATATCTGTCAGGATAAAAGTCTGTCCTTATTATGACGTATGAGGTCTTACATGATTTTCTAAACCCCTGTGATCTCTTCTCCTACTACATTTTTCTGCTTCAGTCAATTCCAGACATACTAACCTCCAGATGCACAAGATAGTCTATCTCAAGACTTTTTACTTACACTTACCTCTACCAGGAACATTCTTCTCCTAGATGTCTACCTGGCTCATTCCTTAACCTTTAAGTCTTCTGACATTCACTTTTCATTGCTTCTCTATTTAAATTGCAGCAGCCCCTGTCCTGAGCATTCTCTCTTTCCTTTCTCAGATTAATTGTTCTTCCTGGCACTTACCAGCTTCTAATATGCTTTATAATTTTTTTCATTTTATTCACTACTATATCCTTATTGCTTAGAACAGGGGCTAGTACACAGTAGGTACTAAATAAATATATATTTTATTAAATTAAATCTTTTGAGCTTCTTCAATATACAGTGCTAAGTAATAGGTTGATTGTACTCAAATTTATAATACAAAATAGTTAATAATTGAAGTAAAAATGATAAAAAAAATTAAGAAGAAATTGTTTATAGATTGAGCAGAGAATCTCTAAAATCTAATTAAAATTCTAGTGTATGAGAATGTATTTCTTTTAGATCCTATACCATCAGTGCATTAAATAGAAGAATATACTCCAAAATATTTAAGCCAGAAAATTAATTCCATAGAAAGAGAAACTTGAAATTCGTTTGCCATGTGTGACTCAATAAGTTGAAAATTATAAAGCAAAGTCATATTGTTTTTGTTTACATTTAGAACTGCCTTTTTTTTTCCATGATTTTGAAAGTGATTTTAAAAATCAAGAAAAATTATAAAGAAAATTTAAGAGCAAGTCTTGGAAAGTTGGTATATTCTTTGGTATTTTGTATAGTTTTTTACTACCTTAATGTATGCTTTATTTTATAGTTGATAAGGAAGTCACTCTAAAAGAGGTGAAGGAAGGAGTGAAGAATTTCTCCCATGAGTAAAAAGTTACTCTAAAACTGTTATCCTTAAGTCTTACATTGTACTATTTTTAACTTACATCTTCTAAGTATCCAATTATTGACTTAAAAGTATGGAGTTTTTACTTATTACTAGTGAGATATTTGTACCTACTACACTTGGATATTAGATAATTTATAGGTTTTAACCTCAAATCAAAGGGCTGTGTCTTGCTGGCAAGTTGTTTTACTCTGTAATTTATTTTCTATGAATACAATTTACTATAAAGCATCATTCCCCCAAAATTCAGAAAGGCACAGTAAATAGATAAAACTGCTGTCCTTGTCTTTGTGAACACTGAATCATACAATTTAGATCCATAATTATTTGAGCAGAATGTGAATATTTAGATTAGCCACCTATGTTGTTCAATTATGCAACCAAAATTTAATCTTTTATTACTATTATTAGGAGATCTTCCTTTTCACTAAATAGAGAAATTACTTCTTTTTATGGTTTCTCTATTGATCTACATGTTTGGACAAATTTCATTTTCCCTTGCATGTTCTCAAATTGTAGCTCTTCTTTATAAGCATGAACATTTTATTATTTGGAATCATTAAGTTTTAAAACTCTCAAACATCTATATTCTCATCTTTCCAAAGGAAAAAAAATTGATGTCAGTGACCTTCGAAATTTTCTTAGAAACATGGGTATTGAGCTGACAGATATGGAATGCTCAGAGTTGGAAAAAACCCTACCAACTGATGGTGAGCCACATAGTTTCTACTCAGGCCTTCGAGGGAGCATAATTTGGTAGATTTTTTGAGAAGTTATAAAACTTTCCTGTGAAATTTTCTCTAGAAATTTTCAAAATTTATTAGGGAAAAAAGTTTAAGGGCATGTTGGAATCATATAACTTAATTAAATTTACTTTTTTAGGTCATCGAAATCTTCAGTCATGAGTAATGAACAAATACCATTATTCTTAAAAGGCCTAATTACAGGCCATAAAAAAAAAGAAAATGAGGAGAGTGAAAGACTAGTAGTAGGAAGAGAAAGAGGAAGTCAGAGAAAGAATGGGAAATAACAGTATAATGGACTGTTTAAAGCAAAGTGTTCTGAATCTGATGCAAATCTTAGCTCCACTACCTATCAGCCATGTTATCTTGGAGAAGTTATTTCTTAGCCTCTCCATGTCTCAACTTCTTCATTTATAAAAAGGAGATAAATATCAAATGTGATAAAGCACTTTTAAAAGTGCTTTGTAAAGGGTAAATTCTCAACAAGTGTTAGCTATTGTGTCATTATTGTAATTGTGATAATGGTAATGGCAGTGGTGGTGGTCGTCATGGTGGTGGCAGTGATGATGCTTTAGCGTAGACCAAACTCATAAGAATTGCTTTGGGTGATAAGGATTATAGAGATATATCACCTTTTAAAAATTTGTCATTCCTACCTTCATTTTTTTATTTTCATGAAAATGTGTCTAAAATTATGAAATATGAAATACTCCTTTGTGAATGTCTGTGAAATTTTTATTTAGACCTAAATTTCCCTTTTCTTACAGCTCTTGGACAGTTATTTCAGAATAGTGTGTTGGATAATGTAAAGTCGCTCAAAGGGAATATTCAAATATTAAGTTATTGGGTCTACAGTTCACAACATGATATTGTGAACATTACAAATTCATTCATTAGTCATTTTTTTAAATATCTGTGTTTTATCAGATAATGTCCTTGATTGTATTTTTGCATCTAGCTTTGAGTTTTCCTAAACTTTAATGGGGTTAAATAACTTGAAGTTTATTTCTATAAAGCAGGAGTTATTTTAGAAGTTTGTGACAAATAATCTGAGTTTGTGTGGCAAAAATAACCTCTATTATTTCAGAAATCTACGGGACTAGCTGCTTTAGCTCCAGTTAAAAAGTCATTAAGAACTATTTTGCTTTGTTCACTTACCCCCCATGTCAAAGTTAAAAACAAACAAACAGATTTTATTTATGACACTGTTGTTATGCCTTTTCAGTCATGAGTATATCTTACTTTTATCATTGCTTTCCATTACATTTCTGGTGTAATACTGGTCATTAAGGAAAATAATGCATGGATGTAGTTATAATTTTTTTATGTTTTGAAGTCATTACATTTGTTTAATTTTAATTTACTCTCTCTTTTCTAAGGTGGGATGGTTAATGTCAGTGACCGGAGCAAAGTTCTTGGAAACATAGGAATTAAGCTCACAGAAAAAGAACTTGAAATTCTGACAGAAAATCTTCTAGTTAATGGTAGGCACAGAATATATAATACATCCTACCTAGCAGCACTGAGCTACAAGGGGTTTTATCTAAATATCTGCTAGATATTTCTATTTAGATATCCCTGGGAGCTATGGAATTCAGCATAGCTAAAAGGAGTTTATTATATTTTAAGTGAATAGATTCCTACCTCCATATTCTCTGGGTCTCCTATAGAACGGGGGTCATTTTTACTCAACCTTCTCCTTAATCCCTGTCCTAAATTAAACTTAATTATCATCCGAAAAACTTCTTTATCCCTGACTGTCTGTTCCCACTGCTCCTATCTCAGGACCTTTTCATCTGCAACTTACTCTACCACAGAAGCTGTTCAGTATTTATGGCCCCAATTTTCTACCTCATCAACATTTAATATTTAATCATTTTTGATATTATGGATATGAAATGGTGTTTCATTGTTTTAAGTTGCATTTCCTGGTTGTCAGTGAGGTTACCTTTTCATATCTTTACTGATCATCAGGCTTCCTCTTCTGTAAATTGCCTCTTCATGTATTTTGCCTTAATCTATGAAGTCATTTTCATATTACTAATTACTTGTAATTGTTCTTTATATATTCTGTATAGTGATCATTTTTATGTTATGTATACAAGAATTGTTCTTTATATATTCTATATTGTGATCATTTTTATGTTATGCTAGTCTATGCGTTAACATTTTGTTTAGATTATCACCTTTTATTGAACAGAAACTCTTAATTTTAATAGTTAAATTTTCACTATTTTCCTTTATAATTCCTATATTCTGTTTAGGAAAGTCTTTTTGTTGGAATTCATTTTGTTTTTGTTGTGAGTTAAGAAATCTATTTTTTCTCTGTGTGAATAGACAATATTTCATTAGCCTTTTTTTCCTACTGATTTGTAATGTTGACTCTATCACACATGCTACAGTCTGTTTCTGAGTTTCTATAGTATCTCAGTAATTTATTTGACTGTCCCATATACCACACTATCTTAATCATATGACTTTGTATTAGTAAACTTTAAAATTTGGAATTAAAAGCACCCTTCCTTATTCCTCAAAATTATCTTTCATGAATTTTATAGTACTATTTTCAAATTTATGATTAACACTATTGGGATTTTCATTGGAAATTACATTACATTTATTTTCATGGTTTTTGCAAATTCTTTGAATTTTCCTTTGTTGATCTGATTTTTTTCAACCTTTCTGAAGACTAGTTGATTCTAGGAGTTTATCAGTATTTAGAAATGTTATGGATTTTCTATGTACATAATATTGTCTGAAATAATGATTGTATATTCTTTCTATTTTTTAAACCAAACATATTTTTCTTGTTATATTTCACTGGCTGGGAACTGCAGACCAATGTTGAGGTATCCTTGTCTTTTTATGGCTTTAATGGAAATTAAATTTTAAAGTTTCAACATTGAATAATGGTACCAACTCTTAGGTTTGTTTATTTTATTGAGGTGAAATTCACACATTCATATAATGTAAAATTAACCCTTTTAAAGGTGATAATTTTGTGGCATTTAGTATATTCACAATATTGTGCAATCATCATCTCTATTTAATTTTATTTCACCCTGCTGGGGATTCCCATTATTTTAAGCATTTAGTTTACATTAACCCCTCCTTCAGTATCAGAGTATACCTGCCTCATAGAATGAATTAGAAATTATTCTCAACTCTTCTATATTTTGAAAGAGTTTGAAAAAAGTTGGTATTCATTCTTCTTTAAATGCTGGTGGAATTCACCAGTAAAATCATCTAATGCCAAGATTTTCTTTGTTGAGAGTTTTTGATTACTAATTCAATCTCTTATAGAAGTTCTCTTAATATTTTTTACTTTTTCTTGAGTCAGTTTTGGCATTTACATTTCTAGAAATAGGTCCATTTCATCTAAGGTTATCTAATTTGTTGGCATGCAATTATTCATAGTATTTTTATATAATCTGTTTCATTTCTCTAAGGTTTGTCATATATCTCCGCTTTCATTTTTTATTTTAGTATTTTGCATCTTTTCTTTTTTCTTAGTCTAGCTAAAGATTTGTCTATTCTGTTGATCTTTCCGAAGAATCAACTTTTAGTTTTTTTTATTCTATTTTTTCTGTTCTCTATTTTATTTATCTCCACATTAATCTTTATTATTACCTTTTTTCTACTAGGTTTCAGTTTAATTTAGCAAATTCAATTCCTGGGGTTTATGAATGGACCAATTTCCCTTGACGTGCATGGCCACATGGAGGAGGGTCATCAAATTAGAATTATGTTAACAAATAACAGTAGGTAGTTGTCTGCCACATACCCCAAAACTTACACACACTGATTCATGTTAAGGTTTTCTGTATTTCAGAAATAAATTGATTACTAGACAAAACAAATTAATGAGGAGAAAATTTTTTTTGTGGTGGGGAGTGGTAGAAAGCTTTAGTAGTTACCTCTAATATATAGAAATCAAGTGTTTGTAGCAAGTCATGATAATTGAAAATATTGGAATGAAATATTTTAGCAAAAAATGAAGATGAAAATTGTGAACTTATTTCCATTTATGATGACTACTGATGGAACTTTATGGCTGACAAAAATCAAATCTTATACTCCTTATAAAGCAGTATAGCATTTTATGAGCTAGAGAGATCCTATGATCCAGGAAACAGATGGTCCTTAATTACTTAATTATATAAATTACTGAAATATAGAACTTATAAATTAATTATAGCTTTCTAAATCCAAAATAAAGAGTAGATTTTGTCTATGAGCTATAAATAAGTACTTTATGCCATCTTCTGAATCTGCATCATCTGTGTTAATTTTGCCTTTCCTAAAAGGTATTGGGAAGATTGTTCTCAATAAATGGATGAAGTAAAAGCTGTTATAGATGAGTGACAATTATTCTGAATCTAAGAACATAAATAACCATACTAAATTATATTTAATATTTTTCATTATAACTTTTATCTTACTTATTTAGGTATTTTCCCTTTTTAAATTAATGAATGGTATATATCTACATTTCTAGAGTTTAACTGTGGATTATCTATATTTTGGTAACAGTGCTTCAGTGCAATATCTTGATAGCAAATATTTTGTTCTAAGAAATATTTATCAATAGCATATTGTATAACTACTGCGTTTAAATGGCCAAAGTATAGGTTAGCATGTAGATAAAGTAAAACTTCAATAAAGATATAGATAATTGCATAAAGACTAATATGAATTCCATTCAATTACTAAATTATCAAGATCAACCATCTAAAATATTCTAATTTGTAGTGGTACTTAATATCCCTACATTTTATTATGTACTATATTATCCACATGATTAGGAGATAGGAGATAATACCTTTCACATGTGTTTGTATTGAAGCTTTGCTCTTGATCCAGTAATTAAGATTAGTGGCACAGAGGAAATGAAAATTTATTTTTAATTTTAAGTATTTCAATAATTTTTAAAATTCTTGCATTTGTAATTCTTATTATTTGGAGGAGAAGATGTTGATATTTGTGACATAGAAGAAGTTCTGGAAAATGTGGGGATAGAGCTTACAGATAAGTAATGCTTAGAGCAGTTGGAAGAGTCATCAGTTGATGATAAGCATTTCAAAGACCAACATAACAGCAGTTCACAACCAGAGACAGTTTTGCCGCTGAGCAGACATTCAGCAATGTCTGGAGAAGTTTTTAGTTGTCACAGCTGAGATTGAGGGATTGAGGTACCACTGGTATCTAAGACTTGGATTAATAAACACCTTATAATACATAGGATAGCTCCCTACAACAAAGAATTGTCCAGTGAAAAACGTCAGTAGTGCAGCTGTTAAGAAACCCTACAATATAATCTTCAGAGGAACTTAGATTTTTGTGCTTGTATGTAAGAATGTGTATTCCACTCACTACTCAAAGAAAAAGCTTATCAAAAAATATAACTTAGTTCTAACTGAAGAAATCTTAATTGTGTAATTTAGTTTTTCATTTGGAAATCAAGAAACATAAAATCATTATGAATTAGTGTTAAATGCCTGCCACTATTAATTCTAATGTAATTTTTAAGGTTCAGAGAGGAAATTTAAGAAAAAGGTAGTGTGGTGGCATACTAGAAATCAAAATGAGAAAAGTAAAAAGAGGCACTAAAAGACTATATATTTCATCACAGTAGAATAGTATTATTGCATTACATGCCAAAGAGAAAGTAAAGTGGTTATATTTTAAAATTTATCTCTCATAATAGTTTTATAAGTTGATACGTATGGAAAACTTTCTAGAGCCTTATCTCTGAAATGATTTTTAAATCATCTTAGTGACTGATTTCTTTTTGACCTGGATTGTGTGTTCTCTTATAGATGGTAGAAAAATCTATCAGAATAAATTCCTGGAGGCTATAAAAAATAAAAACACTTAGAGGCAGGAGGGAATCGTAATGAAAAAGCAAGTGAATTTGAAGTTCTCATGGTTTATTACCTAGATATTTAAATATGAACCCTGCCTTCATGTTGTATATATTGACTCTATCCTGAAGATTCTCTATAGAGTGTACTATAATTTACTATTTTTAAAATTGTGGTAAATATATAACATGAATTTTATTTTAACCATTTTAAGTTTATAATTTAGTAATATTAAGTACATAATATTGTGCAACCATTACTGCTATACATTTTCAGAAACTTTTCATCATCACAAACAGAAACTTTTTACCCATTAGGGAGTTATCCTACTCCCAGTACCTGGTAATTGCTATTCTTTCTTTTTTTTTTTTTTTTTTTTTTTTTTGGTACCTGTTTTTGGTACCTCATATAAGTAGACAATACTTAATTTTGTATGTTGTATTTTTAGAAGGAAATTCCATATTCCTTAGGAATTTCCTAAATTTTGGCAATGCTTGAAGTAAACAAAATTTGTAACATAAAAACAAAAATAGCAAAAGACTCACTTTTATTTCACATTTAATCAACAGCAAAATCAATCAATCTGAAAGTTTAATCAACAGCATGAAACACCCTATTAATGGGTCAAAAGAATTGGATTGACTACTTTGTCACATTTTAGAGTTAACATATTTTGTTCAGATCCCTGTTTCTTTTTTTAAGGAGGGAAAATTGATGTCAGTCAATTGGACACAGTTCTAGGAAACATGGGGATGAACCTCACAGAAGAGGAGCTTAAAGATCTGCAACAGAGCCTGCCAGTTGACGGTGAGCACCAGATGCTTGTTATCATCGTTTCTAATATTATAATCATACTATTATTTTAAGCTCCTCTGAAAGTCTATGGGGATTATATTTACAAACATCTTCAAACCGCATACTAGACATCAAGTCATTTAGAAAAACTTTGAGAAGAACCCAGAGCTCAAGTAAGGGCAAACCATTTCTTTTGAAATTTACAACTTATATTAGTGGTTTCTTGCACTGTGATGCTGCCATATTGCTGAGAATGTCATCAGGATTACCAAATGGCCAGGAGAAAGGCAAGGAAAAGCAAAAAAAAAGTGAGGAACTGTTACAGTGGAAAGGAAGAGAATTTAAAATAATAAAATTGAAATAAATAAGGAAGAGACACAGAAAGTTTAAGGACATAATGATTAAAATTTTACCCCAAATCGCTTCAGAATTTCAGAGATCATGTCCCCTCAGCCATTTAACATAGAAGGAAGTTTTGTGTCCTCTATTTTGTTTCTCATAGACCCTTGTCACAGAGCAAAGTTATAATTTGGACTAGCATGTTTGACGTGTTCTACCTCCTTGAAAGCTGTAAGGATTCTCAGATGAGATAGCCAGACTCGATTATCCATGAGGTGATACTAGGCTTCAATTCCCTCTTGATAAGCTAGAAATAACTGATTTTTTAAGAAATGTTGAATCAGTTTGAAGTGTGACTGTTCGCAAAGCAATTCCCTTATGGAAGGACAAGAACTGAATATGTTGACCTTAGAAGATTCCGGTAAGGCCATAAAATGTCTTACTTGAAACATTTTCTGTCTGCAACTACTGAGCAATCAATTTTTTCTCATCTTATTCAGATGCCATTAAGTGGTATCTTTGCCATTTATTCTTTCCATTTTTCAGAGGTAAGCTATTTGATAGAACACATATCTTTCAGTTACTCTTTCATCTTCCAGTATTTTGATCTACTAATATAGTACGTATGTTTTGTTTCCTTATTGTCTTTGTTACCTTAATATACAATAATCTATAGGGAAATATGACTCTAGATGTGGGACAACCAGCTTTGCCTATAAGACTTTCTTTGGGTTCAAAATACCCACCAGGTTATAACTGATTTTTGTATTGTGCTTATAAGGTATATTTTCTCAGTAGAATAGTTTGTATTTTAAATTGTGCCTTCTGCTATTAAATAACAGTGCCATGTATTGCAACTACCTAGAGTTTTATGCAAAGAAACATTTTACAAATATTTCGAAAACAAAAGCAAAATAAATATTTTCAATGCTTCTTTCTAGGAATAATGTAATTGAGATTCTGATTTAATGAACTAATTATGTTTCTGTAATATTTCCATTTTAATGTCCCTTTAAAAACTGATAGAACAAATCATTGAATGTCTATTATATACAAAGGCTATAATTAAACACTAGTATGTATAAAATCATTTATACTTTGCACATGTAAATCAAACACTAAAAGAAGTCTTTTCAGTTTAACAATGGACAAGTGGTGAGTGAGAGCTGACTTACATGAATGGAAATTTTCCAGATGTAAACATACCATTTCCTTTTTATTTTGTCCCAATAACCTCGCTAATAATAGAGAATTTTCCAAGATCTAACTGATAAAACTACTTAAGATGGAACATACTTTCTTTACATATCATTCTTTTTTGGCTGAAAGTTTTAATATCTGAAAGCAAGAAAAATCAATGTCACATTGTTAACATAGCTGTATGTATGAAATATAAAACCTTTCCATTGTTTCCCACTCATAAAGTGGAGAAATAGACTAAAATTCTAGGGCAAGAGATAAGTTCTTTTGCTCAGTTTCTCATCTTTAGTATTATATGTAGTTGTGATTTTTCTGTTGTCTGCATTTGATGGAAAAGATAATATGGAAAAGGTAATGGGTGAAATGAAAGCTTTTCTAGGTTAGTGATAAATTACTGATATACTGAGGGCCCCAACGCTTTACAGTAATTTGTATCTTTGAGTGGTGTTTTTCTAAAATCCTGCCACTAGATCGCATGGGCAGTTTTGTCTTGGATTATAGAAATTTAAGTTTGGCAAAAGGAAGCAAAGAACAAACAATTAAAAAAATGCCATAGGACTAAATCTTAGTGAGAAATACTACACACTATAGAGCTTTCCTTGCTAATAAAATGTTTCCCCACATAAAACTCTAGGTAGGCGCAGTAAATGGCACTATGAATTTTTGAAGGACCGAGTTAACATTGTTAACAATTGCATTATTAAACAAATCATCAGGTAACACTTTCTTATGAGATTATATTACCCACCTATGGGTATTAATTAAACAGTAATAGAAGTGCACTTATTTTCTCCAGAAATCTGAAAGAACCTTTATCTATTACTATTGAAGGAACAACTAAAATTCTGCTTTCACTCAAAACTGTTATAGATGAAGACTACATTGTGCTTTTGCTTTTCAACCTAAAATTTTGGATATTAATTAACATGTACACCTACTTCTCTCTTTTTAAAGGTGACAAGGTTGCCATCAAGGACCTGGAAAATGTACTGAGAAATGTGGGGATTGAACTGACAGATACGGAAATGACAAAGGCGGTGAGAACACTGCCACTTAGTGGTAAGCCAAAAAATGCTGCTGGAACGAAAGTTCCCAACAAGTAGACTTTGTAAGCCTGGGAGGGAAATTCTAAAGCTGTAGAAAGTACTGCCTAAAGATTATTGGAAAATCTAAATTCTCAGTTATTTTTTAATGTCATCTAAATTGGAGGATATTCTTTAAAATGAATGATTTGTACTCTTCAAAATGTGAAAGTATTAAAGGACAAAGACTGAGTAATTATCCCAGATTCAAGAATGAAGAGACATTTCAACTTAATGCTTTATTGCTATAGGCAACATCAATGGCATAATTGGTAGAATATGAGTAAATCTTGTAGGTTAGGTGAGCTGTATCAGTCTTAATATTCAAATTGGATAATTATCCTGTAGTTAGTTATATCTATCTAATCTCTCTCTCTCTCTCTCTCTCTCTCTCTCTCTCTCTCTCTCTCTCTCTCTCTCATCTATCTATGTGCATATATTTTTTTAAAGAAAATAAACACTAAAGGATTTAGGGTTTTAGGGCATTGTGTTTGCAATTCACTCCCAAACATTCCTTAAAAAGTAACATTCCCGTATGGACAGAATGATAAAAGAAATATAGCAAAATGTTAACACTTGGAAAATATGTTTGAAGAGTACTTTGAAAATCCTTGTACTGTTTTTGCCCCTTTCTCTGAGTGTGAGATGATATCAAAATAAAAAGCTAAGATAAAAAACTCTGAACTTTTCGGTGAAAGTTTGCCATGTTATTGTAAGGAATGATGCAAATGTTGTTCTTAAAAGAATTGTAGTAGCTTTAGATGGTTTGAATTTTTTTCATTTCTATGATTTCAACTTTTGCTTTGGACATAATTTCAAATTTAGACAAAAGTTTTAAGAATAACACAGAACTCCTTTATTCAAATTCACCTTTTACAATTGACCCATTTCTTTTTATGATTTATTCATATTCTGTTTTTTTTTCTCTTTAACACACACACATCCCCCCACACACACACAGTCATATACACACACTCGTAAACAATTTGCTCAATCACAGATATCTTTACCTTCAAACACTCAGAAATAAGAAATTACCAAGATTTAAAACTTCTGTTTGAGAAAACAAACAAATAGCAGTATTGAAAAAGCATTTGCAACAGGGATGACAAAGACCAGGTTTAAAAAAAAAAAAACCAATATGAAAATGGGCACAAGACATGGATATCTATATTCATGTTTTAGGGGGCATGAAATATTTGAAACATCCCTTTATTTGAACAACCTGATTATCTAATTTTCATCATGGTAGAATTCTCCTAAAAATGGACTTGTGAGGCACAATATAAAGAACTTGTGCTTTGAAAAGTTTCAGCAGTCCTTAATTTTATAGCACCTTCAAGGTAAATGAGAATAAAATGTTCTAGGACAAATTATTTTTCTTTTTGAATATAAGAAATGAAATCTATATTTATGAATTTCCTTTTAATTTACTTATATCATAAACTAAACTCGCCCTTTTTACAAAACGATGAAAGGTACATCGAAATAGAATTCTAAAGTGTCTGGAGTCTTTCACAAGTGAGTAATATATTTTTACTTTACACTGAAATGGTGCGATACTTTTATCTTTATAGAAAAGACCATAATTAGACATTGTCTAATTTTACTCACAAATAGATCATTGGTAACATGATATGCACAGCAAAATTGAAGGGGACTTGTCTCTTATAATAATTGTACATAGTCATTAAAGACATAACTGTATTTCCACCTTTTAGATAGTTCAGTTACTCTCATGTTCCTTTTCTGTCTTTCTTTAGGAGGAAAACTTGACATTAGTAACCTGAAACCGCTTCTGGAAAGAGTGAATGTCAAACTCAGTGACAAAGAACTTGCAGAGCTGAGAAGAAATCTACCTGTGGATGGTATGGACAGTAGATACCATTGTCAGTCCCGAAAGGGAATTATTTCCAAGTCTTACAGCTGAGGGTTTCTAAAACTACATTCAGTTAGTGGTAAGGTAAATCTTGAAAATCTTGAAAGAGGACCCTAAAATTAACATTAGGAACAAGGCTCAGGTAGTAGTTGTTGCTGCTGTCACTTAACATTGTTTTAAAGGTTCTAGTTACTTCAGTGACAAAATGAGATGAAATAATATTGGGAAAGAGCAATATTACCTTGAATTTCAGATGATATGGTTATGTATTGAGGAGACCCAAGAAGCACGCAAACTAAGAGAAACCTTTTAGAATTATTGAGTCTTAGATGCCTGTGGTTCTCCATACCTTGCATATGCTTGCATTGTACACAGCGTACACAGATTCCTTTCACATTTCTCAGCACCTCTTCTATGTAAAATACTCTTTCTATCCATTCTCCCTGTTGTCTAAAACAACTCTTATGTTTTAACTTGTTCAGGCCTTATATGCACCAGGATGTATGTAGTTTGTATTAGTGGCTTCTATCTGAGCAATGGCACACATAGCTCAGAGCAGTACCTGAAATAAGGATGACCCAAATGGCTGTCGAATACAAATGATCCAAAACGCTGGAAAAATACCTTTTCCCCTGTGCAGACTCTAATCACCAAGACATCTCTTTGAAGCTATGGAGATCAGCATAACGCCATGCAATCTAGAGATTTCATATGTTTGAGTAAAATTATATCAGCAAAATTTTTCTGGAGTTATCGATTGTTGTATGTCTCTATATATTTTTTTCTGAGCTCTTGACATTGATTGCATGTATCAATTGTCCCTTTTCTTTAAAGCCAATGGAAAAGTTGATTTGAATAAAGTGATGGATGGAGTGAAAGCTATTACAGGTGAGTGAGAAGTTAACATAAACATTACATAAGGCATTTTGGTTCAGGGCGCTCTATACCAGATAAATATACACTACTCAATTGCTTTCCCTAAGCTTCCGATAACCAGTTAGAAATAGAAATAAGAAAAATGTCGAATTTATAACATCAGGAAAGAAACTGTAAAAAAGGAATAAGTTAACAAGCAATAGAAGCTGTCTGAAGAAATCGATAAAAGCGTATGATGAACCATGAAATAACATATTAATTAATATTCTTCAATGATAAAGTAAAACACAGCATCCAACTGTTAAATCCAACTTACATGAATCATAGGTCTTACCCAGTATCAAGCTTTACTAAGTAATGTCGAGGATAATAGAAATCAAGAAAAGCAAATAGAGATTTGTAATGTCAAAGGCAGTTTATAGTTCCTCCCTTCCCATGTTGGACATGCCCTTGTGGCCCAGATAGATAAAGTCTCTATGTGAAGGTCACAGGATCACCTCACACAGCAGATGCGTTTAAGCAACACATCCAGAGAAGTGTATCATCTATGTGACATTATCCAGGGAGCCATGCCTCATAGATATTGAGTTCTATTTATGAGGAGTTTAAGTGGGTCACCTGCCTTTTTTTCTTTTCTCCAGGGGCAGCCCCTCAGTGAAGGGATTTAATGCATTATACACAACCTGCTTTAATGCATTCCTCTCAGACGTGGAGATTTAACTAGACTTACTAAATAAAGATGCCAATTATTCTAAAATCATATATGCATGTATAGTGTATAGACATATATAATTTAATATGAAATTTTCAGTATTCCAATGAGGTTTTATCATAAGAACTTGTAAAAATCTTTAAAGTACAAGTAGCAGAATAAATGTCCAACTAAAGCCAAGAAAATTTTGCAAAAGAAAACTGGAAAGGAGATTTGACTTGCCAGATATTAGAACTTCTTATAAAACTACTATAATAAAAAATTTTCATTGATAATTAATATATAAATAAGTAGACTCAAGAAAATAGAGTTAAAAAATAGATCTCAATATAATGGATCACTTACTACATATTGAAGTATATATAAAAGGTTTTGAAATAGTATTGGCTATATGTCTAAGAGAAAAAAAATAGGACTCCCTTTCCTGGTATGGTTCTCTTGGTATGCTTTCTGGTTTGGTGGAACTTAGGGCTCTACTGAACCTTAGGTGGGGGCCATGAATTTGCTATCCTGCTTGGGCAAGATTGCAGAACAGGCTGCAAGGCCAGCATGACTCATTGGTTGGGGACCCAAATATGGCATTTTTCTCAAGACTATTTATTGAAGAGACTCTGTTTCCCCATTTATATTCTTGCCTCCTTTGTCATATATTACTTGACCACACAGGTGTGGGTTTATTTCTTGTCTGTCTGTTCTGTTCCGTTGATCTACATGTCTGTTTTTCTGCCAGTAGCATGCTATTTTGATTACTATAGCCTGTAGTATTGTTTGATATCAAGAAGCCTGACACCTCCAACTTTGTTATTTTTTCTCAAGATTTATGTGGCTATCCAGGGTCTTTTGTGGTTCCATATAAATTTTAGAATTATTTGTTCTAACTCAGTGAAAAATACATTGGTGTTTTGATAGGGATTGTATTGAAGCTATGATTGCTTTGGGCAGTATGGACATTTTAACAATGTTAATTCTTTCTGTTGGTGAGCATGGTATATTTGCTCCCATTTATTTTTATCTTCTTCATTTTCTTTCTTTACTATCTTATAATTTTCCTGATTAAGGTCTTTTCTTCCTTGGTTAATTTATTCCTAGATATTTTATTTTATTTTATTTTATTTTATTTTATTTTATTTTATTTTATTTTATTTTATTTTATTTTCTGATTTTGATGCAACTGTAAATGGGGATTGATGCCCTAACTTCTCTTTCCGATAGTTTGTTTTTGCCGTATAAAAATGCAACTGATTTTTAATATTAGTTTTGTATACTGCTACTTTACTGAATTCATTGATCAGTTCTAACAGTTTTGGGGTGGAATTTTTGGGTTCCCTATATATAATATCATGTCATCTGCAAATTAGGACAATTCTACTTCTTTCTTTGCAATCTGGATGTGTTTTACTTCTTTTTCTAGAATTTTCTCGTTTCTATACCTTTCTCCATGTGAAGTCTGTTCCATCCCTCTGTATTTCTGATGAACCTTGACAAAGACATTAATATAGTTTTTACAATACTTTCTGTCAGAAGCAATCTTAGAACATAGCATTCTAGCTAGGTTAGTGATTTCTTCCTCAGCTGCTTGTTGGGACATGAAGTAGTTACAAAATACCTGGCCAACTCTAGTGGTATTTTCAACAATGGCTTACAATGGCTTCCCAAACCCTAGAAGGAGTATGCTTTTCCTGATCCAGAATATAAGATGTTAAAGACAATTGTGTTGATGGAGATCACCTTAATTCCCTGTGATCCAAGTATTTAATAAGTGGTCTAAGGTGAAATCAGATGTAGAGAATGTTTTAAATGAATTTATTTAATTTAGCTTTACATATGCAGTACATTGGTTAGACTTGAGAGAGTTCATGACATGGTCACCCCAATTGCTCTGACCCTCCCCTGGCCCTCCACCTAGCTATCATAGTACTGCTAACTTCATTCCCTCTCCCGTTCTCCCCATCCTTGTGACCAACTATCAATCACCAATTTATACTCTTTTAACCCTTCACCCCGTTTTCCTGACCTCCTAACCCTTCCTTCTATCACCAAATGGTCCACTCTATTCGTGAGTGTATTTGAGTTGTTTTTTCTTTTGGTTAACATGTAGGGAACTTTTGAGGTAATTGTTTCCACAAAGAAATATGGCGTGAGATTATTTTCTGAGCTTGTGACAGTATTTTCATCATTCCTTTTTTTGAAGCTAATGGGAAGATTGATATAAAAGAAGTTATGAATAGAGTAAATGTTACGACAGGTAAGTGAGAAATTATAAACCCTAAGACACTTTATATTTTACCATTATTCCTTAATATCTATTCATTTTTGTTCTTATTTATTTTTTTAATTAAATGTATTGGGGTGATACTAGCTAATTAGTTTATATATTTATCAGGTGAATCATATGATAGTATGTCACCTGTATATTGCACTGTATGCTCATCCCCAAATTTAGTCTATTATCATATATTTGACCCCCTGTACCTTCTTATACCTCCCCCACCCTTCCTACCTTTAGATAATCTCTATTCTGTTGTCTGTGTCAATGAGTTTTTTGTTTGCTTTTATTCATTTGTTGCTTTCTTTTTTACATCTCAATATGAGTGAAATCATAGGGTTCTTCTACTTAATTTATGTTCAAATGTTTAAAACAATTACTAGCAATTCACTTATTTCCTGGAATAGTTTTCATTTACATATTTTGCTCTTTTCTTTTTTAGAGCAGCCAGATACTACATTAGTAAAAGAGCACGTGAAGTAAAACTTTGGTAAACACTCCATATAACTTATAAAGATGAGACTAACAGGTCTCACCTTAGTTGATACAGTTATTTGAACAAGACATTTACAATATTCTAATAGAATACAGTAATACATAAAGTAGACTCACTGGGTTCGAAGTTGCCTTTCTGTTGTTGTTAGAATTGTGTCTACTTTTTCAGCAGTTAGAGATCAAATTATTTTTTTTGTGGCTTACATAGTCACTGTACTTGGAGAGCTCTCATGGGCCTTCGATCTTCATCGCGTACCCACTCATGCTACATAGCCATAGATTAATTTCCCTACTTGGAATCATTCGATAAATTTTTAAAGTACTATATGTAATGTTATTCATTTTCTTTAAGGAGGGGAAGTTGATGTCCGAGATGTGGAAACTATTCTGCAAAACATGGGAATAGAGCTCACAGATCAGGAACACTTGAAACTGGTGAAAAATCTGCCTTTCGATGGTAAGCATTTCAAATAGTGATGTGACCTTTAAGGGTTCTTTTTTGCAGTTTTTGAAAACTCAAACTTTCTCCATCTTTTTGCTTAGATGCAAAAAACAAAGCAAAACAAAATGCATCTGAAGGTAATTTAAATGTTTATTTATTTCTGAGACAAATTATCATCAATGCTGTTAACTTTTAGTTTTAGAAAAAGCATTCCCATCATGTTGAATCAAGGGAAAGAAATATCTGAGGTTATTTTTACCTCTTAGATACATATAGGAGTTAGGGGAAGTAAAAAAGGTAAAGGATGATGTTAAATCAGAAGAGGGCAAACAAGAGGTAGATCACAAAAAACAAGACAAATCAAAACCAAACAAAACAAAACAAAAAAAGCAGTTGTGCATGTTGTAGCATGCTTTGTGTGATCAATTTTTGAAAGATCCACTATATTACAGACTTTATTTTCTCTCAAATTTTATTTTAATGACGGAAGTTGTCACGGCGAATCCTGAAAGTCTCAGGTTACTGATATAATTTTAGTGAGTCGAGACATTATTTCTCTATGACCTGAATTGTGCCACTTTTTAAATAGATGATAACAAGGTATGTAATAGATGATAGCAGTTTGCTAGAAGGTATGAAGACACTTGAAGGTGAGTGAGAAACAAAATGAGAATGCAAATGACTATGAGATCTTCATGTACTGTTTCCAAAAATTGAAGTTGTGAGCGCTGCCATCTGTCACGTATTCTGATTGCATATTTATGCTTCTTAAGAGCTTATTCTTTACTTTAGACTGATGAATCTCATTTTCTCTCTTGAAAGTAAAGTCCCACACTCACATGAATTTCCAAAGTTTTCAGGAAAAGAAATATCACTCTTCAAATGTAGAGAGCAAAAAAATAATAATAATAATGCAAAATAATCATCAGTGATTCAGGGAATATAATAAGTGCAGACAAAACTAAAGTGGGAATGCATTCATCAAAGTCAATCCGCACCTCATTTAGAAGTTGAATGTTTGCCTCTAGAGCCAGAATCCCTGATGGTTTATTGAATGCCGTTTAAAACTTGGTTTTGTATAGTCTGGTCTCCAAGACAAGTCTCAGTCAAAGTGGTCGTAATTCTCTCTTCAGACTTGACTTCTTTGTAGTCTTTTCTTAAAGCATTTTATTTTATTTTTCTCTTACTTTAAGTATACAGCACATTGGGTAGACATTTGACTTCTTTTGTAGCCTTAAAATATTTGGTCTCTGTGCTGAAAGTATTGAACACTGATCACTTAATTGTTTTTACTTTAGAGCAGACATTCTTAACCTGAGGTTGGTAAACTTAGAGGGAAGCTTGTACCGGCCGTAGTGAGTACATAACCTTCCTGAAACTTTGTAATGATACATAGTCATGTACCGCTTAATGGCAAGGATACATTCTGAGAAACGCATCACTGGGCAATTTTGTCATTTTGAGAACATCGTAGAGTATATTTACACAAACCTAGATGGTATAGCCTACTAGATACCAGGGCTATGAGAATGTGTATATCATCTCATGGAACCACTGTTGTATATAAAGTTTGTCATTGACCGAAACATCATTATGTGTCACCTAGCTGTACTGCTCAAGAAGCGCATAATGGGGTATGTGTATTGAAAAAGTTTAAGAACTTCTCTTTTGCAGTCATTTAATATTCTGTATGGACTGTTACTTTCTTTAGGTGGAAAGGTCAGTATCAACGACCTGTACACCATTTTGAGCAACCTGGGAATCAAAGATACAGATACGGAGGTTAAGGATCCGACTCAAAATGTACATGTTGGTGGTAAGCATGTTATCAGATATATATAGTAGTTACCGTGGAGAGAGTTGAGATAAAAGTACCTTTTAGTATATATATAAGGGAAGAAATGCCCTTTTCAAGAAAGAAGGTAAGGCCCAAGGACAGCAGTGTGGTGATACATCATGTCTGTGATCAAATCATACTGAATGTTATTTAAATTTATGAGCATTCACTTAAAAAAGCCGAGACTAAAACATCATTTTGATATGTGCGACGTTCATGCTCTCTACAAGTGTCTTGGTTAGTAGGAGAGCCTTTCATATTTTGAATATCGGAATGCAGGATGTTGAGATCAACCTACTTCTGAATCACTTACTTTCATGTACAAATAAGTTTGAGATATGCTAGGCTAGAAATTGCATCCTTGCAATTGTCTGGTTTTCCTGTTTTGAATTTTCTTTTCCGCACTTGTTAAAGTAAAAAATGGGTAAAATAATAGTCTAGAAAGTGTGCTCAGAAAATATTGGTTAACAATAAAGCAATTAAGATGGGGCACGATATATAGTAAGTGCAGCTGTTATCATGATTCCTGTCTTTTCGCACAAACTTTTATATTATACATCAATACGATTTGAATCTTCTCCTATAGTTGATAAGAATTTCTTTGGAATTACCAAATTTGGCAGGGCTTGAAATAATCTAAAACTGTAACATAAAAAAAAAGAAGCGAATGACTTGCTTTTATTCCAAATTTAATCAACAGCCAAATCAACCAGTCTGAAAGTTTACTGAACAACATAACATTAACAACCCGCGTAATTGTCAAAAGATTAGGATTGACTATTTTTGTCAAATTTAAGAGTAAATATATTTCATTGAAATACCTGTCTTTTTTTAAGGTGCGGAAATTGATGTCAGTCATTTGGACACAGTTCTGGGAAACATGGGGATGAACCTCACAGTAGAGGAACTTAAAGGTCTGGCACAGATCCTGCCAGTTGACGGTGAGGGCCAGATGGTGAACAGAGTCAGAGTAGTGTAGTGACTCTGGATCCGAACTGACAGAGTTCTAATTCTGATCCTTCTGCTTAAAAGTGTGTCGTCTTAGTGCTTCTTTGCCTCAGTTTCTTTATCCGTGTAGGTCTATATACTTAATTGAGTTTCTTTGTGAGGGTTATATTAAACCAGAGCCTGGCACATAATGAGTTTTTAATGAAGTTGCTTACTGTTATCATCATGTCAAATGTTATACTCATACCTATTATTTTAAGCTCCTCTAAAAGCTTATGGGTTTATATTTACAAACCTCTTCAAAATGCTTGCTTGACATCAAGTCACATAGAAAAACTTTGAGAAGAAGCCAGAGCTAAAGGAAGAGCAGTCTTTCTCTTGATATGTACATCAACTTATATTACTGTTTTCATGCACTGCGAATTCTCCACGTGGCCAAAGATGTCAAGGGATTACAAATACCAAGTGAAAGGCAAGGAAAAGCAAAAGAAAAAAGAAAAAAGTGGGGACTTGTGATAGTGGAATGTAATAGAATTTAGAAGAGTATATTGGAATAAATAAGTGAGAAACAGAAAGCTCAAGAACATAATGATTTAAATCTTACCCCAAATCACTTCAGGATTGCAGAGATCACGTTCCCTCAGCCATTTAACATAGAAATAGGTTGTGTGTCCTCTATTTGTTGTCTCATAGACTCTTGTCACAGAACAAAATTATCATTTGGACTAGCATCCTTGAATTCGTAAAGGTTTTCAGATGTGATAGCCAACTCAATTATCCACAAGCTGATACTAGGCATCAATGTCCTCTTGGTAAGCTAGAAACAACTGATTTTTTAGAACTATTGAATAGGTTTGAAGTGTTGACTGTTCACAAAGCAATTCCCTTCTGGAAGGACAAGAACTAGAATATGTTAACCTTAGAAGATTCTGGTAAGGCCGTGAAAGTCTTACCTGAAACATTTTCTATCTGTCTGTAACTAAGGAGCAATCAATTTTTTCTCATTTTATTCAGATGCCATTAAGCGGTATCTTTGCCATTTCTTTCTTTCCATTTGTGAGAGGTAAGCTGTGTGATAGAACACATTTCTTTCATTACGCTTTCATCTTTCAGTATTTTGATCTACTAATGCAATAAGTGTGTTTTGTTTCCTTATTGTCTTGTTACCTGATTACACAAAAATATATAGGGAAATATGACTCTGGATGTGAGACAATGAGCTTTTGCCCATAAGACTTTCTTTGGACTCAAAATACCCATCAGATTATAATAGATTTCTGTATTCTGCTTATAAGTTATATTTTCTGAATATAATAGTTTGTATTTTAAATTGTGCTTTCTGCTGTTAAACAAAAGTACTATACATTGCGCCTACCTAGAGTTTTATGAAGGATAGATTTAAGAAATATCTGGGAAAAATAGCAAAAGAATTGTTTTCACTGCTTTCTCCTTCCTAGAAACAATATAATGGAGATTGTGATTTAATAAGCTAATTATGTCTCTGTAATATTTTCATTTTTATGTCCCTTTAAAAACCGATAGAACAAATCATTGAATGTCTATTACATACAATGGCTATAGTTAACCACTAGTATGTTTTAAATCATTTATACCTTGTACATGTCAATCAAATACTCAATGAAGAATTTTCAGTTTAACAATGGACAAGTGGTGAGGGCTGACTTATGAATGGAAATTTTCCAGATGTAAACATTGAAATATGGCATACAATTCCCTTTTTATTTGTCCCAATAACCTCCCTAAATAATTGAGAATTTTCCATAATCTGCATACTAAAACTAGCTAAGAATGTACTAAACTAGAATGTACATACTAAACTAGAATGTACTTTCTTTACATATCATTCCTTTTTGGCTGAAAGTTTAAGTATCTGAAAGCAAGAAAAGTCAATGTCACATTGTTAACATAGTTGTATTTAAAATCTAAAAGCTTTCCATTGTTTCATACTTATAAAGTGGAGAAATAGGCTAAAATTCTAGTGCAAGTGGTAAGTTCTTTTGCTCAGTTTTTCATCTTTAATATAATACGTGGTTGTGATTTGTCATCTGCATTTGATGGAAAAGATAATATGGAAAAGGTAAAGGGCGAAGTGAAAGCTTATCTAGGTAGTGATAACTTACTGATAAACTGAGGGCCCCAAGGCTTTTCAATAATTTGTATTTTCTGTGGTGTTTTTCTAAAATCCGCCACTAGATCGCATGGGCAGTTTTGTCTTGGATTATAGAAATTTAACTTTGACAAAAGGAAGCAAAGTAGAAAGAATTTAAAAATTGCCATAGGACTAAATCTTAGTGAGAAATACTACACATTGTAGAGCTTTCCTTGCTAATAAAATGTTTCCCCGCATAAAACTCTAGGTAGGCGCAGTAAATGGCATTATGAATTTTTGAAGGATTGAGTTAACATTGGCTAACAATTGCATTATTAAACAAATCATCAGGTAACACTTTCTTATGAGATTATATTATCCACCTATGAGTATTAAACAGTAATAGAAGTGCACTTATTTTCTCCAGAAATCTGAAAGAACCTTTATCTATTACTATTGAAGGAACAACTAAAATTCTGCTTTCACTCAAAACTGTTATAGATGAAGACTACATTGTGCTTTTGCTTTTCAACTAAAATTTTGGATATTAGTTAACATGTACACCTACTTCTTTCTTTTTAAAGGTGACAAGGTTGCCATCACGGACCTGGAAAATGTACTGAGAAATATGGGGATTGAACTGACAGATACAGAAATGACAAAGGCGGTGAGAACACTGCCACTTAGTGGTAAGCCGAAAAAATGCTGCTGGAACCAAGGTTCCCAACAAGTAGACTTTGTAAGCCTGGGAGGGAAATTCTAAAGCTGTAGAAAGTACTGCCTAAAGATTATTGAAAAATCTAAATTCTCGGTTATTTTTTAATATCATCTAAATTGGAGGATATGCTTTAAAATAAATGATTTGTACTCTTGAAAATGTGAAAGTATTAAAGGACAAAGACTGAGGAATTATCCCAGATTCAAGCATGAAGAGACATGTCAATTTAATGCTTTACTGCTATAGGCGACATTAATGGAACAATTGGTAGAATATGAGTAAATCTTGTAGATTAGGTGAGCTATATCAGTCTTAATATTCTAGTGGATAATGGCCTGTGGTTATTTAAAAATAAATGTATGCATATTTTTTTAAAGAAAATACACAATAAAAATATTAGGGTCTAAGTGCGTTGTGTTTGTAATTCACTCACAAACATTCCGAAAAGGATAACATTAACGTATAGACAGGATGATAAAAGAAATCTGGTTGTAGAGTATTTTGGAAATCTTTGTACTATTTTTGCTCTGTGAAATGATATCAAAATAAAAAGCTAAAATAAAAACATTTATTCATGTCTGATAGATTTTAGTTTGAGAATCACTGAACTTTTCAGAGAAAGTCTGCCATGTTAATATAATGAATGATGCAGATGTTGCTGTGAAAAGAATTGTAATAGTTTTAGATGGATGAATTTTTTCATTTCTATGATTTTAAATTTTGGTTTGGACATGATTTCAAATTTAGAGAAAAGTTTTAAGAATAATACAGAGAACTCCTTGACTGAAATTCACCATTTAAATTGGCCCATTTCTTTTTAGCATTTACTCATGCTCTGTCAGTCTCTTTTTCTCTCCAAAACACACACACACACACACACACACACACACACACACACACAGTCATGCACACAAACACACACTCATATACACATACTCGTAAACATTTTTTGCTTAATCAGTCACAGAAATCTTTACCTTCAAACTCTCAGAAATAAGAAATTCAGAAGATTTAAAACTTCTGCATGAGTAAACAAACAAATAGCAGTGTTGGGAAAGCATTCGCAACAGGGATGACAAAGACCACTTTTTAAATAAAAAAGACAAACCAATATGAAAATGGAAACTAGACGTAGATATCAACATTCATGTGTAAGTCAACATGAAATACTTAAAACATCCCTTTTATTTGAATAACCTGATTATCTAATTTTCAGCATGGTAGAACTCCACTAAAAGTGGACTTGTGAGGCACAATATAAAGAGCTTTGTACTTTTAAAAATCACAGCAATCGTTACCTTTCTTTTTCCGTCGAGGTAAATTAGAATAAAACGTTCTAGTACACATTATTTTTCTTTGAGCATATAAGAAATAAATATATTTTAATGAATTTCCTTATTAATTTAGTTATATCACAAACTATAAACTCCCCCTTTTTACAAAACAAATGAAGGGAAGGTATATTGAATTAGAATTCTAAAGGGTTTGGAGTCTTTCACAAGTGAGTAATACATTTTTACTTGACACTGAAATGGTGCGATACTTTTATCTTTATAGAAAAGACCATAATTAGACATTGTCTAATTTTGCTCACAAATAGATCATTGGTAACATTATATGCACAGAAAAATTGAAGTGGACTTGTCTCTTATTACAATAATTGTACATAGTCATTAAAGACATAACTGTATTTCCACCTTTTAGATAGTTCAGTTACTCTCATGTTCCTTTTCTGTCTTTCTTTAGGAGGAAAAGTTGACATTAGTAACCTGAAACCGCTTCTGGAAAGAGTGAATGTCAAACTCAGTGACAAAGAACTTGCAGAGCTGAGAAGAAATCTACCTGTGGTTGGTATGGAGAGTAGATACCATTGTCAGTCCGAAAGGGAATTATTTCCAAGTCTTACAGCTGAGGGTTTCTAAAACTACATTCAGTTAGTGGTAAGATGCATCTTAAAAATCTTGAAAGAGGACCCTAAAATTAACATTAGGAACAAGGCTTTAAAGAACAAATGGAAGAACAAATGCCCAAATATAGCCAAGAATATTATGAAAAAGAGAACTAGAATGGAATTTTTGGCTTACCAGATATTAGAACTTATTATAAAACTACTTTAATCAAAAAATTATCATTGATAATTAATACATAGACTCAAAAATATAATTAAAAATAAGATCTGAATATAATGGATTACTTGCTATATATTAAAGGATATATAAATGGTTTTGAGGACTCCCGTTTCTGGGGTTCTCTTGCTATGCTTCCTGGTTTGGAAGAACTTAGGGCTCTACTGAGCAGTAGATAGGGGCCGTGAATTTGCTATCCTGCTTTGATAAGTTTGCAGAACAGGCTGCAAGGCCAGCATGACTCATTGGTTGGGGACCCAAATATGGCATTTTTCTCAAGACCATTTATTGAAGAGACTCTGTTTCCCCATCTATATTCTTGCCTCCTTTGTCATAGGTTAATTGACCACCAGGTGTGGGTTTATTTCTTGACTGTTCTGTTTCATTTACCTACGTGTCTGCTTTTCTGCTAGTACCATGCTGTTTTGATTAGTATAGCTTGTAGTATAGTTTGACATCAGGTATCCTGAAACCTCCAACTTTGTTGTTCTTTCTCAAGATTTCTGTGGCTATTCAGGGTCTTCCGTGGTTTCGTATAAATTTTAGTATCATATGTTCTCGTTCTGTGACAAATGCCATTGGTGTTTTGATAGGGATTGTATTGAAGCTATGATTGCTTTGGGGAGTTTGGACGTTTTAACAATGTTAATTCTTCCTGTCAGTGAGCATGGTATATGCTCCCATTCATTTGTATCTTCTTCATTTTCTCTCTTTAATATCTTAGTTTGTCTGAGTAAAGTCTTTTATTCTTTGGTTAAATTTATTCCTAGATATTTTATTTTATTTTATTTTATATTTTATTTATTTTATTTTCTAGTTTCGATGCAATTGTTCATGAGAGTTTCTTGCTCATGCAACATGCTTATGCTTTCAGATTCTGCTTAAGGCCAGTCCTGATTGTAATGTTTCCATTTGACAATGGAGTGCTGTCATGCATGCCCAACTTTATGACTTAGTGGGTTGGATAAGATGCACTTCAATGGGCAGCTCAGTTTGCATGATAACCGAGTGACCACTGGTCAAGTGTGCAGTGTGTTTCAGGCAAGATAGCAAGTCACAAGCAGTTTCTCAAAAGTAAAATAGCTATCTGCAGAGAATGGCATATCCTTGATCCAATATCCTATAAGATCTTTGCTGGGATTCACGCATAGGTTCTTCTAGAGGCTCCATGCAGCATCTCTGTCACATGAGAAATGGTGATTTAGATTGTTCTAGACAGCAAGACCTTTCAAATTTAACCAAATTCAACCAAGTCAGACTTTGGTTTGGCTCATAAAGAATAGTCACCACAGACCGTGTAAAGGCTATGGGATCTGCTGATGCATGTATTTCTCACAGCCTTGATAGGGTATCTCCTAGATCAATGGTCAGAAAATTCAGCCTGCCACCTGTTTTATCAGTAAAGATAAATTTGTATTAGAACACCACCACTCTTCTTCATGTGCTGTTGTGGCTGCTTTTGCACCAAAATGTGAGAGTTAATAGTGACTTCTGACTGTGTGATCTCCAAAGCCACACGTGTAGTCCTGCTCTAGACCTTCCCAAGGAAACCAATTAAAGTGTGAGTGAGGAGGTCTTACATAATTGATCCTCCACTCCAACATTTTGATATTCCTACTCCTTTTAAAACTTCCTCTCTCGCTGTGTCATACAGTTTCTGGCCACCAGTTACATATTTTTCTTTTTATTTTTTGGCGTTATTGAAATGTAATAGACAATTGCTCATATTTACATTCTACAATTCATTGAGTTTTTCTCTGATTACAGTAGGCATACAATAACATACCAGTTTCATTTGTACAGCATAGTGATCAGAGATCCACATAGCTCACAAAATGGTCACCCACTAAATGTAGTACCGCTATTCTTTCTTACATACAATTACAATATTATTAACCATCTCCTCCATGATACACTCTTCATTCCATGTCATTTCACATGTTTTTCTATAACACTTGAAATGGGACTAGTTCAAAGCGACAAGTTCGATGAGCATAAAAAACCACACTGGATTTCAAAGACTTAGCACAAATAGGTAAAATAGCAAATTAATAATTTTGGTTACATGTTAAATGGTTATCTGTTAGAAATATCCAATTAAGTGAAATATGTCCTATTAATTGCACTTATATTTTTATTTTTTAATGCGAAATTTAGAACTACATATATGGCTCACATTTGTGGATGACATTACATTTTTATTGGACATTCATGCTCTATAGTATGTCAAGGAAGTATAGGCCACCTTAAGGACCAGGTTTTCTTCAAATGACTGAGCAAACCATTAGAGCCATTTGTAGCCCCTTGAGCTAACCCAATGAATTCAGACTCTATATCATCAAATTCAGCTCGACCCAACATGATCTTTTTTCCACCAGCGTCAACACCCATGCTGTCTTTTCCAACTATATTAGTGGCAAAATATGCAATTTCTCTTGGGTTTTACTACCCCTTACAAGTCAGAATTTACATCCTACTCCTGGGGGTCTGCTGGACTTGAGTCTTGATGATGAATCTGAAAGCAATAAGAGATTTTGAGGTTAGATTCTGAAGATCAGCAGTCCCCTGCATAGTCTCCCTCAGGAGAGGCCATTTCATGTTTTGTGCTCAAGAGGAAACTGAACCCTTCAAACAAAGGAAGAAGGGCTACTTCCACTCAACCAGGAAATTTGGCAGTCTTCAGAGGTTCAATGTCCCTAGCGCCATCCAAATTTGCCCACGTTTTGTCATCACAAATGTAGGTGTCCAAGAGAAATTGGAAATTTATTTTGAATTGTAATTCAGGATTCAACTTTCGTTTGGATTCTAGAAGACTCATTCTTATGCCAACAGAAAATAAAGAATTCTTATAGGCCTGTCACAGAAAATTTCTGTTCTCCTAAACAAGATTTTGACCAGAGAATTGCAAGAACTGATAAAGAATTGCGTAAGTGTTGTTCTGTGCATGCTGGCAGGCCTGAAGTTGCTAGAGATCAGCAGGCCAGAATTTGTGAGGAAAAAGTGAACATGAAGTGGACAAGAGTGAGGACAGACTGGAATCTACAAAGGAAAACTGGAATCCTCATCTATCCCATATCCAACCTCAATGACAAGTAACCTGCAGAAGAAATTGGTACCCTGAGGCATGGAGCTGTATTCCTGGCTGACCCAGGGCTCAGAGAAGCCAAAGGAGCTGGAGGAGCCGCAGGCCTAGCTGCCACAGGCCAGCAAAGGTGAACCACCAGTATGCAGGCAGTGACGACATGAGCAAACTGTCTTGGCTCCCAGCACTCTACCACCTTTCAAAGTGCAATGGCTGCTTCCTCCCTCTGCTTTCCAAATATGCAAGTTTCTCACTAGCTAACTCTACCTCAGAACAATGCGGGACACACAACAGCAAATGTTTGTAAGGATGTGGTTCAGCAAGACCTCTCATATATTGCTGTTGGGAATTCAAAATGGTATAGCCACTTTGGAGGATAGTTTGCTGGTTTCTCATGAACCTGAACAGACTCCAGCAACTTGTGCTCCTTGATATTTACCTAAAGGAGATGCAAACTTAGGTCCATATGAAAACCTGCACGCAGATGTTTACAGCAGCTATATTCACAGTGTCAAAACTTGGAAGCAACAAAATGTCCTTTAGTAGGTGAATGGATAAGTAAACTGGTTTATCTATGTAATGGATTATTATTCAGTACTAAAAAGAAATGAGCTGTCAAGCCATAAAAGACATGGAGAAGCCAAAGTGCATATTAATGAGTGAAAAAAAATCAATATTTAAAAGCATTATTCCAGTTCTCTGACATTCTGAAAAAGGCAAAACTATGGAAATAATTACAAGATCAGTCATAGCTAGTGGGGCTGGGGAGGTGGAGTAATGAATAGACAATACACAGGATTTTTACAGTAGCAAAAATACTCAGTTATAACGATGAATATGTTACTATACTTTTCTCCAAACCTGTGGAACAACAAGAGTGAACCGTAAGGTAAACCTTTGCCTTTCAGTCATTACCTTGTGTCAATATAGGCTGATCTTTGGTAAAATAAAACATGTAGGATTCTAGCGAATGATGTTGATGATGGAGGAGGCAATGCCTGTGTAGGGGTAGGACATATGTTGGAAATCTCTAACTTCCTCTCAGTTTTGCTGTACACCTAAAATGTCTCTCAGAAAATCTTTAAACAGTAAAAATTGATGAACAATAAATAAATAAATAAATAAATAAATAAATACATTCATACATACATACATACATACATACACACACACACACATGCAAAGAATCCATTACTCAGGGGGGTACTTTTTGGAAACGTAGCTTCCACTTCGCTAAGCTGATACACTACAAAATCACCAGTCACTAAAGATATTTAATCATATTACTAATGCAATTACTATTAATATTACTCATATAAAATTTTGGCACAATACACCTTTTTTGTATTCTTACATGTGTCTTTTTTAAGGGGGGAAAGTTCGTGTAAATAACCTGGACAATACTCTAGAAACATTGGGACCTGAGCTCAGAGAAGAACTTGCGAAGCTGTCAGAAAACCAAGTGGACGGTAAGGACTACAGAAATCCTCATGGAATCTTTTTATCTTTGCCTTATATCAGATTCACAAAAAAAAAAAAGAAAAAAAAGAAAAGAAAAAAAAGAAAAAAGAAAAAAAAAGATTTAATTGGCAGTTACATGTTAGAGAGTTTGGAGGAGAGCCCAGTATTGAAGTCAGAATAAATCTTGGATTTCGGAGTCTCATTACAGTTAACCTGAAGTTAGCATCATCTTTCCTTATGCGCGCCGAGAGTTGCAGAGGATGCTGTCAGGACTCTAATAGATCTAGATTAGTAAGAAAGCAAAGTAATAGAGGTAAGAAAATTTATCTAGAGAGAACTCAATGGGCCCATTCTTCAGGCCATCTCTCTGTCTACTAACCTTCACTCTGAAATGAATTTAAAGATTCTTGGTGCACAAGACCTTCAGGCTCCCTATGCCTCTCTGAGGTCATAACTTCTGTCATTTTTTTCTCCTTCAAGCCATGTGGAAGTACTTTTGATTTAACACACAAGGCTTTATGCCCCTAGACTTTTCTTTTCTAAACTTATCTCCATGGAAGTCCATTGCATCCCTCTGTATTTCTGATGAACTTTGATGAAGACATTAATATCGTCCTTACAATACCTCCTGCAGGAAGCAATCTTAGAACATAGCAGGCTAGGTTAGTGATTTCTTCCTCAGCTTCTTGTTGGTACATGAAGGAGTTACAGAATACCTGGCCAACTCTAGTGGTATCTTCAACAGTGGCTTATAATGGCTTCTCAAACCCTAGAAGGAGTATGATTTTCCTGACCCAGAGTAAAAGATATTAAAGACATTTGTGTTGATGGAGATCACCTTAATTCCCTGTGATCTAAGTGTTTAAGAAATGGTTTAAGGTGAAGTTCGATGTCGGGAATATTTTAAATTGATTTATTTAAATTAGTATCAAATATACAGAAAATTGTTTATATCTCGAGAGAGTTCATAAAATTATGGCCCTAATTGCTCCAATCCTCCAATGGCCTTCAACCTAGCCATCATAGTAATGCTACCTTCATTCCCTCTGTCGTGCTCTCCATCTTTGTGACCAATTATCAATCACTAATTTGTACTCTTTTCATACATCACCTTATTCTCCGATGCCCAAAACCTTTCCTCTGTCCACCACCAAATGGTCCACTCTATTCATGAGTGTTTTTGATTAGTTTCTTCTTTTTGTGAAGATGTAAGAAAATTTGAGGTAATTTTTTTCAGAAAGAAATATGGTTTAAGATTGTTTTCAGAACTTCTGACAGTATTTCCATCGTTCCTTTTTTTTGTAGCTCATGAGAAGATTGGTCTAAAAGAAGTTTTGGATAGAGTAAAAGCTACTACGGGTAAGTGAGGAAGTATAAACCCAAAGATGCTTTATATTTTACCATTATTCCTTAATATCTATTCATTTTTATTCTTATTTATTTTTTAATTAAATGTATTGGGGTGATACTAGCTAATTAGTTTATATAGTTATCAGGTGAATCATATGATAGTATGTCACCTGTATATTGCACTGTATGCTCATCCCCAAATTTAGTCTATCCTCATATATTTGACCCCCTGTACCTTCTTATTCCTCCCCCACCCTTTCTATCTTTAGATAATCTCTATTCTGTTGTCAGTGTCAATGAGTTTTTTGTTTGCTTTTATTCATTTGTTGCTTTCTTTTTTACATCTCAATATGAGTGAAATCATAGGGTTCTTCTAATTAATTTATGTTCAAATGTTTAAAACAATTACTAGCAATTCACTTGTTTCCTGGAATAGTTTTCATTTACATATTTTGCTCTTTTCTTTTTTAGAACAGCCAGATTCTATATCACTAAAACAGTAGGTGAAGTAAATATTTGGTAACAACTCTATATAACTTATTAAGATGAGACTAACAGCTCTTACCTTAGTTGATTCAGTTATTTGAACAAGTCATTTACAATAATCTAATGGAATAGAGTAATAGATAAAGTAGACTCACTGGGTTCGAAGTTGCCTTCCTATCTTCATTAGAGTTGGGTCTTCCTTTTCAGCAGTTACAGATCAAATTATTTTTTGTGGTGTACATAGTCACTGTACTTGGAGAGCTCTCATGGGCCTTTGGTCTTCATCGTGTACCCACTCATTGTACATCGCCATAGGTTAATTTCCCTACTTGGAATCGTTCGATAAATTTTCAAAGTCCCATATGTAATGATGTTCATCTTCTTTAAGGAGAGGAGGTTGATGTCCGAGATGTGAAAACTATTCTGCAAACCATGGGAATAGAGCTCACAGATAAGGAACACTTGAAACTGGTGAAAAATCTGCCTTTCAATGGTAAGCATTTCAATAGTGATGTGACCTTTAAAGGTTCTTTTATGCTTTTTTTGAAAACTCAAACTATCCCCATCTCTTTTCTAAAACGCAAACAAACAAACAAACAAACAAACAAACAAACGTAATGCATCTGAAAGTAATTTAAGTGTTCACTTATTTCTGAGGAAAATGTTCATTGATGCTGTTAATGTCTTGTTTTAGAATAGGCATTCCCATCATGTTGAATCATGCCATCAAGGGAAAGAAATATCTGAGGTTATCTTTACCTCTTAAATACATATAGGAGGTTAGGGGAAGTAAAAAAGGTAAAGGATGATGTTAAACCAGAAGAGGGTGAATGAGAGGTGGATCACAAAAAACAAAACAAAACAAAAACAAACAAACAAAACAAATAAAGCAGTGTGCATGTTGTATCATGCTTTGTGTGATCAATTTTAGAAAGATCCACCATATTACAAACTTTCTTTTCTCTTCAAATTTTATTTTAATGAGGGAAGATATCAAGACAAATCCTGAAAGTCTCAGGTTACTGATATAATTTTAGTGAGTCGAGACATTATTTCTCTATGACCTTAATTGTGCCACTTTTTAAATAGATAGTAACAAGGTATGTAATAGATGATCTCAGGATGCTAGAAGGTATCAAGGTGAGTGAGGAACAAAATGAGAATGCAAATGACTATGAAAACTTCATGTACTATGTCCAAAAATTGAAGTTGTGAATGCTGCCATCTGTCACATATTCTGATTGCATATTTATGCTTCTTAAGAGCTTATTCTTTACCTTAGGCTGATGAATCTCATCTTCTCTCTTAAAAGTAAATAAAGTCCTACAGTCCCATGAATTTCCAAAGTTTTCAGGAAAAGAAATATCCAACTTCAAATGTAGAGAGCAAACAAACAAACAAACAAACAAACAAAAACTAATCATCAGTGATTCAGGGAATACAATAAGTGCAGAAAAACTAAACTGGTAATCCATTCATCAAAGTCAATCCGCATATCATTTAGAAGTTGAATGTTTGCCTCTAGAGCCAGAATCCCTGATGGTTTATTGAATGCCATTTAAAACTTGGTTTTGTATAGTCTGGTCTCCAAGACAAGTCTCAGTCAAAGTGGTCGTAATTCTCTCTTCAGAGTTGACTTCTTTGTAGTTTTTTTTTAAAACATTTTATTTTATTTTCTCTTACTTTCAAGTATACAGCACATTGGGTAGACATTTGACTTCTTTTGTAGCCTTAAAATATTTGGTCTCTGTGCTAAAGTATTGAACACTGATCACTTAATTGTTTTTACACTAGAGCAAACATTCTTAACCTGAGGTTGGTAAACTTAGAGGGAAGCTTGTACAGGCCGTAGTGAGTACGTAACCTTCCTGAAACTTTGTAATGAAACATAGTCATGTGCCGCTTAATGGCAAGGATACATTCTGAGAAATGCATCACTGGGCAATTTTGTCATTTTGAGAACATCATAGAGTGTACTTACACAAACCTAGATGGTATAGCCTACTAGATACCAGGGCTATGAGTATGTGTGTGTCATCTCATGGAATCACTGTTGTATATAAGTTTCGTCATTGACTGAAACATCGTTATGTGTCATGTAGCTGTACTGCTCAAGAAGCTCATAATGGGGTGTGCGTATTGAAAAAGTTTAAGAACTTCTCTTTTGCAGTCATTTAATATTCTGTATGGACTGTTACTGTTTTTAGGTGGAAAGATCAGTATCAACGACCTGTACACCATTCTGCGCAACCTGGGAATCAAACATACAGATAAGGAGGTTAAGGATCCGACTCAAAATATACATGTTGATGGTAAGCATGTTATCAGATATATGTAGTAGTTACCATGGAGAGAGTTGAGATAAAAGTACCTTTTAGTATATATAGAAGGAAAGAAATGCCCTTTTCAAAGAAAGAATGTAAGACCCAAGTTCAGCAGTGTGGTGATACATCATGTTGTGACCAAATCATACCGAATGTTATTTGAGTTTATGAGCATTCAGTTAAAAAAGCCGAGACTAAAACATTATTTTGATATATGCGACTATCATGCTCTCTACAAGAGCCATGGTGAGTAGGAGAGCCTTTCAAATTTTGAATATCAGAATGCAGGATGTTGAGATCGACCTACTTCTGAATCAGTTACTTTCATGAACAGGTAAGTTTGAGATATGCTAGGATAGAAACTACATCCTTGCAATTGTATGGTTTTTATGTTTAGGATTTTCTTTTCCACACTTGTTAAAGTACAAAATGGGTTGAATAATAATCTAGAAAGTGTGCTCAAAAAATATTGGGTAACAATAAAGCAATTAAGATGGTGTGTGATATATTGTAAGTGCAGCTGTTATCATGATTCCGGTCTTTTCCCACAAAATTTTATTTTATACATCAATGCAATTCGGATCTTCTCCTATAGTTAATAAGAATTCCTTTAGAATTTGACAAATTTTTTCAGGCCTGAAATAACCTCAAATAATAACATAAAAAAGAAAAAAGAAAAAGACTTGCTTTTATTCCAAATTTAATCAACAGAAAAATCAACCAATCTGAAAGTGTACAACAGCACCAGCTACCCTATTAATTGGTCAAAAGAATAGGATTGACTATTTTTGTCACATTTTAGAGTAAACATATTTTACTGAGATCACTGTCTTTTTTTAAGGTGTGAAAATTGATGTTGGTCAATTAGACACTGTTCTGGGAAACATGGGAACTAACCTCACAGAAGAGGAACGTAAAGATCTGGCACAGAGCCTGCGAGTTGATGGTGAGCAACAGATGGTGAACAGAGTCAGAATAGTGTAGTGATTCTGGAGCCAAACTGACAGTGTTTGAATTCTGATCCTTCTGCTTAAAAGTGTGTCATCTTAGTGCTTCTTTGCTTCAGTTTCTTTATCTATCTAGTTCTTAATGGAGGTTTACTTTCTTTGTTGTTTTATTATTTTTTTATTTTATTTTATTTTATTTTATTTTATTATTTTATTTTATTTTATTTATTTTATTTTATTTTATTTTATTTTATTTTATTTTATTTTATTTTATTTTATTTTATTTTATTTTATTTTATTTTATTTTATTTTATTTTATTTTATTTTATTTTATTTTATTTTATTTTATTTTATTTTATTTTATTTTATTTTATTTTATTTTATTTTATTTTATTTTATTTTATTTTATTTTATTTTATTTTATTTTATTTTATTGTATTTTATTTTATTTTATTTTATTTTATTTTATTTTATTTTATTTTATTTTATTTTATTTTATTTTATTTTATTTTATTTTATTTTATTTTATTTTATTTTATTTTATTTTATTTTATTTTATTTTATTTTATTTTATTTTATTTTATTTTATTTTATTTTATTTTATTTTATTTTATTTTATTATTTTATTTTATTTTATTTTAATTTTGTTTCGTTTCGTTTCGTTTCGTTTCGTTTTGTTTTGTTTTGTTTTGTGAAGGTTATATTAAATCAGCACCTGGCACATAATGAGTATTTATGAAGTTGCTTAATGTTATTGTCATGTCAAATATTATAATCATACCTATTATTTTAAGCTCCTCTGAAAGCTTATGGGATTGCATTTACAAACCTCTTCAAAATGCTTGCTTGACATGAAGTCAATTAGAAAAACTTTGAGAAGAAGCCAGAGCTAAAGGAAAAGCAAATTCTTTCTCTTAATTGTACATCAACTTATATTAGTGGTTTTATGCACTGTGAAGTCTCCACATTGCTGAGAATGTCACCAGGATTACCAAATGGCCAAGAGAAAGGCAAGGAAAAGGAAAAAAAATGTTGGGACCTGTGACAGCGGAATGCAAGAGAATTTAGAAGAGTAAAGTTGGAATAAATAAGGGAGAAACAGAAAGCTCAAGAACGTAATGATTAAAATTTTACCCCAAATCGCTTCAGAATTGCAGAGATCATGTTCCCTCAGCCATTTAACATAGAAGGAAGTTCTGTGTCCTCTATTTTGTTGTCTCATAGAACCTTATCACAGAGCAAAGTTATAATTTGAACTAGCAGGTTTGATGTGTTCTACCTCCTTGAACTCCGTAAGGATTCTCAGATGAGATAGCCAGACTCAATTATGTACGAGCTGATACTAGGCTTCAATTCCCTCTAGGTCCTTAGAAACAACTGATTTTTAAGAAATGTTGAATCAGTTTGAAGTGTGACTGTTCACAAAGCAATTCCCTTCTGGAAGGACAAGAACTAGAATATGTTGACCTTAGAAGATTCTGGTAAGGCCACAAAATGTCTTACCTGAAACATTTTCTATCTGTCTGCAACTACTGAGCAATCAATTTTTTTCCTCATCTTATTCAGATGTCATTAAGCGGTATTTTGCCATTTCTTTTTTTCTATTGACAGGGGTAAGGTCTTTCATAAAATACATTTCTTTCAATTACAGTTTCATCTTTCAGTATTTTGATCTACTAATGCAATATGTGTGTTTCCTTATTGTCTTTGTTACCTTAATATTCAATAATCTATAGGGAAATATGACTCTATATGTTAGACAACCAGCTTTGCCTATAAGACTTTCTTAGGGCTCAAAATACCCACCAGATTATAATGGATTTTTGTATTGTGCTTATAAGTTATATTTTCTCAGTAAAATAGTTTGTATTTTAAATTGTGCCTTCTGCTGTTAAAGAACAGTGCCATGCATTGCAACTACCTAGAGTTTTATGCAAGGAAATATTTTAGAAATATCAGGAAAATGAAAGCAAAAAATGTTTTCACTGCTTTCTTCTTCCTAGAAATAATATAATGGAGATTCTGATTGAATGAGTTAATTATGTCTCTGTAATATTTTCATTTTAATGTCCCTTTAAAAACCGATAGAACAAATCATTGAATGTTTATTACATACAAAGGCTATAGTTAACCACTAGTATGTTTTAAATCATTTATACTTTGTACATGTCAATCAAATACTCGATGAAGACATTTCAGTTTAACAATGGACAACTGGTTAGTGAGGGCTGACTTATATGAATGGAAAATTTCCAGATGTAAACGTTGAAATATGGCATACACTTCTCTTTTTATTTTGTCCCAAGAACCTCACTAATAATTGAGAATTTCCCAGATCTAAACACTAAAACTAGCTAAGATGGAACAAATATTTTTTACATATCATTCTTTATGGGTGAAAGTTTTAATATCGGAAAGCAAGAAAAATCAATGTCACATTGTTAACATATTTGTATTTATGAAATATAAAACCTTTTCATTGTTTCCCAATCATAAAATGGAGAAATAAGCCAAAATTCTAGAGCAAGTGGTAATTTGTTTTGCTCAGCTTCTCATCTATAGTATTATACATAGTTGTGATTTGTCTGTTGTCTGCATTTGATGGAAAAGATAATATGGAAAAGGTAATGGGCGAAGTAAAAGTTTTTCTAGGTTAGTGATGAATTAGTGATAAACTGAGGGCCCCAAGGCTTTACAATAATTTGTATCTTTCTGTGGTGGTTTCCTAAAATCCTGCCACTTGATCGCATGGGAAGTTGTCTTCTATTATAGAAATTTAAGTTTGGCAAAAGGAAGCAAAGAACAAACAATTAAAAAAATCCATAGGACTAAATCTTAGTAAGAAATACTACACATTGTAGAGCTTTCCTTCCTAATAAAATGTTTCCCTTCATGAAAATCTAGGTAGGTGCAGTAAATGGCACTATGAATTTTTGATCGAGTTAACACTGTTAACAATCGCATTATTAAACAAATCATCAGGTAACTTTCTTATGAGGTTATATTATCCACCTATGTGTTTTAAATAAACAGTAATAGAAGTGCACTTATTTTCTCCAGAAATCTGAAAGAACCTTTATCTATTACTATTGAAGGAACAACTAAAATTCTGCTTTCATTCAAAACTGTTATAGATGAAGACTACATTGTGCTCTTGCTTTTCAACCTAAAATTTTGGATATTAGTTAACATGTACACCTACTTCTCTCTTTTTAAAGGTGACAAGGTTGCCATGAAGGACCTGGAAAATGTACTGAGAAATATGGGGATTGAACTGACAGATACGGAAATGACAAAGGCGGTGAGAACACTGCCACTTAGTGGTAAGCCAAAAAAATGCCGCTGGAACCTTCTCAGCAAGTAGACTTTGTAAGCCTGAAAGGGAAATTCTAAAGCTATAGCATGTACTGCCTAAAGATTATTGGAAAATCTTAATTCTCGGTTATTTTTTAATATCATCTAAATTGGAGGATATTCTTTAAATTAAATAATTTGTACTCTTCAAAATGTGAAAGTATTAAAGGACAAAGACTAAGGAATTATCCCAAATCAAGAATGAAGATACATGTCAACTTAATGCTTTATTGCTATAGGCAACATTCATGGAACAATTGGTAGAATATGAGTAAATCTTGTAGGTTAGGTGAGCTGTATCAGTCTTAACATTCTAATGGATAATTATTCTGTAGTTATTTATTTCTATCTACTCTCTCTCTCTCTCTCTCTCTCATCTATCTATGTGCATATATTTTTTAAAAGAAAATAAACACTACAGGATTTAGGGTTTTAGGGCATTGTGTTTGCAATTTACTCGCAAAAATTACATAAAAAGTAACATTCCCGTATGGACAGAATGATGAAAGAAATATAGCAAAATGTTAACACTGGAAAATATGTTTGAAGAGTATTTTAGAAATCTTTGTACTGTTTTTGCCCCTTTCTCTGAGTGTGAGATGATATCAAAATAAAAAGCTAAGATAAAAAACTCTGTTCATGTCTTATAGATTTAGTTTGAGAATCACTGAACTTTTCAGTGAAAGTCTGCCATATTATTGTAAGGAATGATGCAAATGTTGCTCTTAAAAGAATTGTAATAGCTTTAGATGGTTTGAATTTTTTCATTTCTATGATTTTAAGTTTTGGTTTGGACATGATTTCAAATTTAGAGAAAAGTTTTAAGAATAACTCAGAACTCCTTCATTCAAATTCACCTTTTACAATTGACCCATTTCTTTTAATGATTTACACATATTATGTTGCTCTTTTTTTCTCTCCAACACACACACCCCACCCACACACACACACACACACACACACAGAGTCATTTACACACACACTCGTAAACATTTTTGCTCGGTCAATTGCAGAAATATTTACCTTCAAACACTCAGAAATAAGAAATTTCCAAGATTTAAAACTTCTGCATGCATAAACAAACAAATAGAAGTGTTAGAAAAGCATTTGCAATAGGGATGACAGAGACCATGTTTTAAATAAAAAAGACAAACCAATATGAAAATGAAAACTAGACGTGGATATCAATATTCGTGTGTTAGGGGACGTGAAATACTTGAAACATCCTTTTTATTTAAACATCTTAACCATGAAATTTTCAGCATGGTAGAATTCTACTAAAGATGGCCTCGTGAGATAAAATGTCAATAGGTTAATGCATTTAAAAATTTCAGCCCTCCTTAATTTTATAGCAACTTCAAGGTAAACAAGAATAAAATGTTCTAGGACAAATTATTTATCTTTTTGAATATAAGAAATGAAATCTATATTTATGAATTCCCTTATTTAATTACTTATATTATAAATCAAACTCCTCCTTTTTTACAAAACAAGTGAGGGAAAGGTATATTGAAGTAGAATTCTAAAGTGTCTAGAGTCTTTCGCAAGTGAGTAATATATTTTTACTTTACACGGAAATGGTGCGATACTTTTATCTTTATAGAAAAGACCATAATTAGACATTGTCTAATTTTGCTCACAAATAGATCATTGGTAACATGATATTCACAGCAAAATTGAAGGGGACTTGTCTCTTTTTATAATAATTGCACATAGTCATTAAAGACATAACTGTATTTCCACCTTTTAGATAGTTCAGTTACTCTCATGTTCCTTTTCTGTCTTTCTTTAGGAGGAAAACTTGACATTAGTAACCTGAAACCACTTCTGAAAAGACTGAATGTCAAACTCAGTGACAAAGAACTTACAGAGCTGAGAAGAAATCTACCTGTGGATGGTATGGACAGTAGATACCATTGTCAGTCCCAAAAGGGAATTATTTCCAAGTCTTACAGCTGAGAGTTTCTAAAACTACATTCAGTTAGTGGTAAGGTAAATCTTGAAAATCTTGAAAGAGGACCCTAAAATTAACATTAGGAACAGGCTCAGGTGGTAGTTGTTCCTACTGTCATTTAACATTGTTTTAAAGGTTCTAGTTACTTCAGCGACAAAATGAGATGAAATAATATTGGGAAAGAGCAATATTACCTTGAATTTCAGATGATATGATTATGTATCGAGGAGACCCAAGAAGCATGCAAACTAAGAGAAACCTTTTAGAATTATTGAGTCTTCATGTGGTTCTCCATACCTTGCATATGCTTGCATCGTACACAGCGTACACAGATTCCTTTCACATTTCTCAGCACCTCTTCTATGTAAAATACTCTTTCTATCCATTCTCCCTGTTGTCTAAAACAACTCTTATGTTTTAACTTGTTCAGGCCTTATGTGCACCAGGATGTATGTAGTTTGTGTTAGTGGCTTCTATCTGAGCAATGGCACACATAGCTCAGAGCAGTACCTGAAATAAGGATGACCCAAATGGCTGTCGAATACGAATGATCCAAAAACGCTGGAAAAATACCTTTTCCCCTGTGCAGACTCTAATCACCAAGACATCTCTTTGAAGCTATGGAGATCAGCATAAAGCCTTGCAATCCAGAAGTTTCATATGTTTGTGTAAAATTATATCAGTGGAATTTATCTGGAGTTATCCATCATTGTACGTCTCTATGTTTTTTCTGAGCTCATGACGTTGATTGCATGTATCAATTGTCTCCTTTCTTCATAGCCAATGGAAAAGTTGATTTGAATAAGGTGATGGATGGAGTGAAAGCTGTTACAGGTGAGTGAGAAGTTAACATAAACATTACATAAGGCATTTTGGTTCAGGGCGCTCTATACCAGGTAAATATACACTACTCAATTGCTTTCCCTAAGCTCCCGATAACCAATTAGAAATAGAAATAAGAAAAATGTCGAATTTATAACATCAGGAAGAAACCATAAAAAAGAAATATATTAACAAGAAATAGAAGCTGTCTGAAGAAATTTAACATTTTATTAAGGAACATGAAATAACATATTAATTAATATTCTTGAATGGTAAAGTAACACTCAGCATCCGATTGTTAAATCCAGCTTACATGAATCATAGGTCTTACCCAGTATCAAGCTTTACTAAGTAATGTCGAGGATAATAGAAATCAGAAAAAGCAAATAGAGATTTGTAATGTCAAAGGCAGTTTATAGTTCCTCCCTTCCCATGTTGGACATGTACTTGTGGCCCAGATAGATGAAGTCTCTATGTGAAGGTCACAGGATCACCTCACACAGCAGAAGCGTTCAAACTATGCAACAAATCTAGAGAAGTGTATCGTCTATGTGACATTATCCAGGGAGCCATGCCTCATAGATCTTGGGTTCTATTTATGAGGAATTTAACGGGATCACCTGCTTTCCTGTCTTTTCTCTAGGGGCAGCCTCTCATAGAAGGGAGTTAATGGATTATAGACAACTTGCTTTACCTCATTTCTCTCAGATGGGAAGATTTAACTAGACTTACTAAATAAAGATGTCAGTTATTCTAAAATCATATATATAGTGTATAGACATATATAATTTAATATGAAATTTTCAGAATTCCAGTGAGGTTTTATCATAAGAACTTGTAAAAAACTTTAAAGAAAAAATGGAAGAATAAATGCCCAAATATAGCCAAAAATAATTATGAAAAAAACCCCACTAGAATGGAGATTTGGCTTACCAGATATTAGAACTTAACATAAAACTACTATAATCAAAAAATTTTCATCAACAATTAGTACATAAATAAGTAGACTCAACAAAATAGAGTTAAAAAAATAGATTCCAATATAAAGGATTACTTGCTAAATATTAAAGTATATATAAAAGGTTTTCAAATAGTATTGGCTATCTATCTAAAAGAAACAAATGAGGACTCCCCTTCCTGGGGTTCTCTTGGTAATGCTTCCTGGTTTGCCAAAACTTAGGGCTCTGCTGAATCTTAGGTGGGGGCTATGAATTTGCTATCCTGCTTGGGCTAGATTGCAGAATGAGCTCCAAGGCCAGCATGACTCATTGGTTGGGGACCCGAATAAGGCATTTTTCTCAAGACCATTTATTGAAGAGACTCTGTTTACCCCATCTATATTCTTGCCTCCTTTGTCATAGATTAATTGACCACATAGATGTGGGTTTATTCTTGGCTGTCTGATCTGTCCCATTGATTGATCTACGTGTATGTTTTCTGCCAGTACCATGCTGTTTTGATTAGTATAGCCTGTAGTATAGTTTGACATCAGGTATCCTGAAACCTCCAACTTTGTTGTTCTTTCTCAAGATTTCAATGGGTATTCACAGTCTTCCGTGGTTCCGTATAAATTTTAGAATATTTGTTCTAGCTCAGTGACAAATGCCATTGGTGTTTTGATAGGGATTGCATTGAACCTATGATTGCTTTGAGCAGTTTGGACATTTTAGCAATGTTAATTCTTCCTGTCAGTGAGCATGGTATATGCTTCCATTCATTTGTATCTTCTTCATTTTCTCTCTTTAATATCTTAGTTTGTCTGAGTAAAGTCTTTTATTCTTTGGTTAAATTTATTCCTAGATATTTTATTTTATTTTATTTTCTAGTTTTTGATGCAATTGTTCATGAGAGTTCCTTGCTCATGCAACTTGCTTGTGCTTTCAGGATCTGCTTAAGGCCAGTCTTGGTTGTAATGTTTCCATTTGACAATAGAGTGCTGTCATGCATGCCCAACTTTATGACTTAGTGGGTTGGATAAGATGCACTTCAAGATGGGCAGCTCAGTTTGCATGATAACCGAGTGACCACTGGTCAAGTGTGCAGTGTGCTTCAGGCAAGATAGCAAGTCACAAGCAGTTTCTCAAAAGTAAAATAGCTATCTGCAGAGAATGGCATATCCTTGATCCAATATCCTATAAGATCTTTGCTGGGATTCACGCATAGGTTCTTCCAGAGGCTCCATGCAGCATCTCTGTCACATGAGAAATGGTGATTTAGATTGTTCTAGACAGCAAGACCTTTCAAATTTAACCAAATTCAACCAAGTCAGACTTTGGTTTGGCTCATAAAGAATAGCCACCACAGACCGTGTAAAGGCTATGGGATCTGCTGATGCATGTATTTCTCACAGCTTTGATAGGGTATCTCCTAGATCGATGGTCAGAAAACGAAGACTGTGGGCCACATTCAGCCTGCCACCTGTTTTATCAGTAAAGATAAATTTGTATTAGAACACCACCACTCTTGTTCATGTGCTGTTGTGGTAGCTTTTGCACCAAAATGTGAGAGTTAATAGTGACTTCTGACTGTGTGATCTCCAAAGCCACACGTGTAGCCCTCCTTTAGACCTTCCCAGGGAAAGCAATTAAAGTGTGAGTGAGGAGGTCTTACATAATAAATTCTCCACTCGAGCGTCTTGATATTCCTACTCCTTTTAAAACTTCCTCTCTAGCTGCGCCATAGAGTTTCCAGCCACCAGTCACATGTTTTTTTTTTTATTTTTTGGCTTTATTGAAATATAATAGACAATTGCTCATATTTACATTCTACAATTCATTGAGTTTTTCTCTGATTACAGTAGGCATACAATAACATACCAGTTTCATTTGTACAGCATAGTGATCAGAGATCCACATAGCTCACAAAATGGTCACCCACTAAATGAAGTACCACTATTCCTTCTTACATACAATTACAATATTATTAACCATCTCCTCCATGATACATTCTTCATTTTATGTCATTTCACATGTTTTTCTATAACACTTGAAATGGGACTAGTCTAAAGCGACAAGTTCGATGAACATAAAAGACCACACTGGATTTCAGAGACTTAGCACAAAGGGGTAAAATAACAAATTAATAATTTTTATATTGGTTTCTTGTTGAAATGGTTATTTGTTAGAAATATCAGATTAAAAGAAATATGTTCAATTTATTACATGTAAATTTTTATTTTTAATGTGAAATTTAACACTACATTTGTGGCTCACATTTGTGAATTACATTATATTTCTATTGGACATTCATGCTCTGTAGTATACCAAGGAAGTATAGGCCACCTTCAGGACCAGGTTTTCTTCAAATGACTGAGCAAACCACCAGAGCCACTTGAGCCAACACAGTGAATTCAGACTCTATATCATCAAATTCAGCTTGACCCAACATGATCTTTTTTCCTCCAGCTTCAACACCCATGTTGTCTTTTCCAGCTATTTAAGTTAGCAAAATCTTGCAATTCTTTCTAGTGTGTTGCTACCCCTTACATGTCAGAATTTATATCTTACTACTGGGGCCTGGTGGACCTCGAGTCTTGATGATGGGTCTAAAAACAATAAGAGATTTTGAGTGTAGATTCTGAAGATAATCAGTTGTCCCCTGCAGAGCCTCCCTCAGGAGAAGCCATTTCATATTTTGTACCCAAGAGGGAACTGAACTCTTCAAACAAAGGAAGAAGGGCTACTTCCACTCAAACAGGAAATTTGGCAGGATTTAGAAGATTAACGTCCCTAGCATCACCCGAATTTGCCCATGTTTTGTCATTGCAAATTTAAGTGTCCAAGAGATCTGGCAAGCTTGGAAATTTATTTTGAAATGAAATTTAGGATTCAAGTTTGGTTTGGTTTCTGGGAGATTCATTCTGATGCCTACAGAAAATAAGTTTCTTATAGGCCTGCTATAGGAACTTCTGGTCCCTTAACCCAGAGTTTGACCAGAGAATTGTGAGAACTGGTAAAGAAGTGTGTAAATGTTGTTCTGCGAATGTTGGCATGCCTGAAGTCACTAGAGTTCACCAGAGTAAGAAGTTGTGAGGGAAAAGGGAACATGAATTGGACAATAGTGAGGCCAAACTGGAATCTACAGAGGAAAAATGGAATCCCCATCTATCCCATTTCCATCCTCAATGACAAGTGACCTGCATTATTCGGGGAGGTATTTCTTGGAAATGTAGATTCCGCTTAGCTAAGCTGATGCACTACGAAATCACCAGTCACTAAAGATATTTAATCATATTACTAATGTAATTACTATTAATATTACACATGCAAAATTGTGGCATAATACACCTTTTTTGTATTCTTAAATGTCTTTTCCCTAAGAGGGGAGAGTTCCTGTAAATAACCTGGACAATATTCTAGAAACATTGGAACCTGAGCTCAGAGAAGAACTTGCGAAGCTGTCAGAAAACCAAGTCGATGGTGAGGACTGTAGACATCCTCAGGGCATCTTTTTATCTTTGCCTTATATCTGATTCACACACACACACACACACAAAAAAGGTTTAATTTACAGTTACATGTTAGAAAGAGTGGAGGAGAGCCCAATATTAAAATCAGAATAAATCTTGGATTTCAGAGTCTCATTACACTTAATCTGAAATCAGCATCATCTTTCCCTATGCATGCCGAGAGTTTCAGAGGATGCTGTCAGGACTCTAATAGATCTAGATTAGTAAGAAAGCAAAGTAATAGAGGTAAAGAAATTTATATAGAGAGAACTCAATGGGCCCATTCTTCAGGCCATCTCTCTGTCTACTAACCTTCATTCTGAAATGAATTTAAAGATTCTTGGTGCACAAGACCTTCAGGCTCCCTATGCCTCTCTGATGCCATACCTTCTGTCATTTTTTCCTTTTCAAGCCATGTTGAAGTACTTTTGATTTAACACACAAGGCTTTATGCCCCTAGACTTTTCTTTTCTAAACTTATCTCCATGGAAGTCCATAGCATCCCTCTGTATTTCTGATGAACTTTGATGAAGACATTAATATCGTCCTTACAATACCTCCTGCAGGAAGCAATCTTAGAACATAGCAGGCTACGTTAGTGATTTCTTCCTCAGCTTCTAGTTGGTACATGAAGGAGTTACAGAATACCTGGCCAACTCCAGTGGTATCTTCAACAGTGGCTTATAATGGCTTCTCAAACCCTAGAAGGAGTATAATTTTCCTGTCCCAGATTAAAAGATATTAAAGACATTTGTGTTGATGGAGATCACCTTAATTCCCTGTGATCTAAGTGTTTAAGAAATGGTTTAAGGTGAAGTTAGATGTCGGGAATGTTTTAAATTAATTTGTTTAAATTAGTATAAAATATACTGAACATTGTTTAGATATCGAGAGAATTTATAAAATGATGGACCCAATTGCTCCGACCCTCCTCTGGCCCTCCACCTAGCCATCATAGTAATGCTAACTTCATTCCCTCTTCCATGCTCTCCATCCTTGTGACCAACTATTAATCACTAATTGCTACTGTTGTCACAATTCACTCCATTCCTCGAACCCCCCAAACCCTTCCCTCTGTCCGTCACCAAATGGTCCACTCTATTCGTGAGTGTTTTTGATTAGTTTCTTCTTTTTGTTAAGATGTAGGGAACTTTTGAGGTAATTTTTTTCCACAAAGAAATATGGCTTAAGATTGTTTTCTGAGCTTGTGACTGTATTTTCATTGAGCTTCTTTTTTTTTTTTTTTTTTTTTTTGTAGCTCATGAGAAGATTGGTCTAAAAGAAGTTATGGATAGAGTAAAAGCTACTACGGGTAAGTGAGAAATTATAAACCCTAAGATGCTTTATATTTTACAATATTCCCTAATCAGTATGCATTTAAGTCCTTCATTTTTTAATTACATTTATTGGGGTGATATTGGCTAATAAGTTTATATAAGTTTCATGTGTATGATATGTTAATATGCCATCTGTATATTGCCCTGTCTGCTCATCCCAAACTTTAGTCTCCTATCACCATATATTTGACCCTCTTTACCTTCTTATACGTGCACCACTTCTCTTCCCTTCGGACAATTATGATTCTGTTTTCTGTGTCAATGAGTTTTTTGTTTGTTTTCATTCATTTGTTGCTTTCTATTTTATATCCCACATCTGAGTGAAATCATAGAATTCTTGTCCTTTTTCATGTATATGTCCTCGGTGTATGTTCAGATGTTTAAAACAGTTACTAGCAATTAACTTATTTTCTGAAGTAGGTTTCATTTACATACTTTGCTCTTTTCTTTTTTAGAACAGCCAGATTCTATATTAGTAAAAGAACAGATGAAGTAAAACTTTGGTAAACACTCCATATAACTTATAAAGATGAGACTAACAGACCTTACCGAGTTGATACAGTTATTTGAACAAGACATTTACAATATTCTAATTGAATAGAGTGATACGTAATGTAGATTCACTGGGTTCGAGGTTGCCTTTCTATTGTAGTTAGAATTATGTCTTCTTTTTCAGCAGTTAGAGATCAAATTATTTTTTTGTGGCGTACATAGTCACTGTACTTGGAGAGCTCTCACGGGCCTTCATTTTCATCGTGTACCCACTCATGCTACATAGCCATAGATTAATTTTCATACTTGGAATCATTCAATAAAATTTTAAAGTCCCATATGTAATGATGTCCATCTTCTTTAAGGAGGGGAGGTTGATATCCGAGATGTGAAAACTATTCTGCAAAACATGGGAATAGAGCTCACAGATAAGGAACACTTGAAACTGCTGAAAAATCTGCCTTTCGATGGTAAGCATTTCAAATAGTGATGTGACCTTTAAAGGTTCTTTTATGCTTTTTTTTTTGAAATCTCAAACTATCCCCTCTTTCTAAGATGGAAAAAAAAACAACAAAGAACAGAGCTCATCTGAAAGTAATTTAAATGTTCATTTATTTGTGAGGGAAATGTTCATCAATGCCATTTATAGTTTTAGAATAAGCATTCCCATCATGTTGAATCATGCCATCAAGGGAAAGAAATATCTGAGGTTACCTTTACCTTTTAGATACATATAGAGGTTGGGGGAAGTAAAAAAGATAAAGGATGATGTTAAACCATCATTTTATTTTCTCCCAAATTTTATTTTAATGGGGGAAGATGTCAGGGCAAATCGTGAAAGTCTCAGGTTACTGATATAATTTTAGTGAGTCGAGACATTATTTCTCTATGACCTGAGTTGTGCCACTTTTTAAATACATGATAACAAGGTATGTAATAGATGATCTCAGGATGCTAGAAGGTATGAAGTGTCTCAAAGGAGAGTGAGAAACAAAATGAGAATGCAAATGACAATGTAATCTTCATGTACTGTTTCCAAACATTGAAGTTGTGAATGCTGCCATCTGTCACATATTCTGATTGCATATTTATGCTTCTTAAGAGCTTATTCTTTACTTTAGGCTGATGAATCTCATCTTCTCTCTTAAAAGTAAAAAAAGTCATACAGTCCCATGAATTTCCAAAGAGTTCAGGAAAGGAAATATCCAACTTCAAATGTAGAGAGCAAAAAAATACAAAATAATCATCAGTGATTCAGGAAATATAATAAGTGCAGACAAAACTAAACTGGGAATGCATTCATCAAAGTCAATCTGCACCTCATTTAGAAGTTGAATGTTTGCCTCTAGAGCCAGAATACCTGATGGTTTATTGAATGCCGTTTAAAACTTGGTTTTGTATAGTCTGGTCTCCAAGACAAGTCTCAGTCGAAGTGTTCGTAATTCTATCTTCAGACTTGACTTCTTTGTAGTCTTTTCTTAAAACATTTTATTTTATTTTTCTCTTACTTTCAAGTATACAGCACATTGGGTAGACATTTGACTTCTTTTGTAGCCTTAAAATATTTGGTCTCTGTGCTAAAGTATTGAACACTGATCACTTAATTGTTTTTACTTTAGAGCAAACATTTTTAACCTGAGGTCGTAAACTTAGAGGGAAGCATGTACCAGCCGTAGTGAGTACGGAACCTTCCTGAAACTTTGTAATGATACATAGTCATGTACCACTTAACGGCGAGGATACATTCTGAGAAATGCATCACTGGGCAATTTTGTCATTTTGAGAACATCATAGAGTGTACTTACACAAACCTAGATGGTATAACCTACTAGATACCTGGGCTATGAGTATGTTTATGGAACCACTAAGTTCCATAAAAGTTCTCATGGAACCACTAAGTTCGTCATTGACCGAAACACCGTTATGTGTCACATAGCTGTACTGCTCAAGAAGCTCATAATGGGGTGTGCGTATTGAAAAAGTTTAAGAACTTCTCTTTTGCAGTCATTTAATATTCTGTATGGACTGTTACTGTCCTTAGGTGGAAAGGTCAGTATCAACGACCTGTACACCATTCTGAGCAACCTGGGAATCAAACATACAGATACGGAGGATAAGGATCCGACTCAAAATGTACATGTTGGTGGTAAGCATGTTATCAGATATATATAGTATATATGGAGAGAGTTGAGATAAAAGTACCTTTTAGTATATATATAAGGGAAGAAAGGTCCTTTTCAAGAAAGAAGGTAAGGCCCAAGGACAGCAGTGTGGTGATACATCATGTCTGTGATCAAATCATACTGAATATTATTTAATTTTATTAGCATTCACTTAAAAAAGCCGAGACTAAAACATTATTTTGATATGTGCGACATTCATGCTCTCTACAAGTGTCATGGTTAGTAGGAGAGCCTTTCAATTTTGAATATCAGAATGCAGGATGTTGAGATCCACCTACTTCTGAATCACTTACTTTCATGTACAAATAAGTTTGAGATATGCTAGGCTAGAAACTGCATCCTTGCAACTGTATGGTTTTCATATTTAGAATTTCCTTTTCCCACTTGTTAAAGAGTAAAAAATGGGTAAAATAATAGTCTAGGAAGTGTGCTCAAAAAATATTGGGTAACAATAAAGCAATTAAGATGGTGCGTGATATATATAGTAAGTGCAGCTATTACCATGATTCCTTTCTTTTCGCACAAACTTTAATTTTATACATCAATGTGCTTTGGATTTTCTCCTACGGTTAATAAGAATTTTCTTGGAATTTGCCAAATTTTGTTCAGGGCCTGAAATGATCTAAAACTGTAACATAAAAAAGAAAAAAGAAAAAGACTTGCTTTTATTCCAAATTTAATCAACACAAAATCAACCAGTCCGAAAGTGTACTCAACAACACGAGCAAACCTATTAATTGGTCAAAAGAATAGGTTGACTATTTTTGTTAAATTTAAGAGTAAATATATTTTAAGAGATCTCTGTCTTTTTATAAGGTGTGAAAATTGATGTTAGTCAATTGGACACAGTTCTGAGAAACATGGGAACTAACCTCACAGAAGAGGAACTTAAAGGTCTGGCACGGAGCCTGCCAGTTGATGGTGAGCGCCAGATGGTGAACAGAGTCAGAGTAGTGTAGTGACTCTGGAGCCAAACTGTCAGAGTTCAAATTCTGAATCTTCTGCTTAAAAGTATGTCATCTTTGATAATGCTTCTTTGCCTCAGTTTCTTTATCTATGTAGTTCTATATACTTAATTGAGTTTCTTTGTGAGGGCTGTATTAAACCAGCACCTGGCACGTAATGAGTTTTTAATGCAGTTGCTTACTGTTATCATCATGTCTAATATTATAATCATACCTATTATTTTAAGCCCCTCTGAAAGCTTATGGGATTGCATTTACAAACCTCTTCAAAATGCTTGCTTGACATCAAGTCATTTAGAAAAACTTTGAGAAGAAGCCAGAGCTAAAGGAAGAGCAAAGTCTTTCTTTTGATATGTACATCAATTTATATTAGTGGTTTTATACACTGTGAAGTCTCCACATTGCTGAGAATGTCACCAGGGTAACCAAATGGCCAAGAGAAAGGCAAGGAAAGAAAACAAAAGCAAACAAACAATCAAAAAAAGTGGAGACTTGTGACAGTGAAATGTAAGAGAATTCAGAAGAGTAAAATTGGAATAAATAAGGGAGAAACAGAAATCTCAAGGACATAATGATTAAAATTTTACCTCAAATCACTTCAGAATTGCAGAGATCATGTTCCCTTAGCCATTTGACATAGAAGGAGTTTGTGTGTCCTCTATTTTGTTTCTCATAGACCCTTGTCTCAGAGCAAAGTTATAATTTGGGCTAGCGTGTTTGACACATACTACCTCCTTGAAAGCCATCAGGATTTTCAGATGAGATAGCAAGACTCGATTATCCTCGAGCTGATACTAGGCTTCAATTTTTTCTTGGTAAGCTAGAAACAATTGATTTTTAAGAAATGTTGAATAGGTTTGAAGTGTTGACTGTTCACAAAGCAATTCTCTTCTGGAAGGACAAGAAGTAGAATATGTTAAACTTAGAAGATTCTAGTAAGGCCACGAAATGTCTTATCTGAAACATTTTCTATCTGTCTGCAACTACTGAGCAAATCAATTGTTTCTCATCTTATTCAGATGCAATTTAACAGTATCTTTGCCATTTCTTTCTTTCATTTCTCACAGGTAAGCTATTTGATAGAATACATTTTTTTCAGTTACTGTTTCATCTTTCAGTATTTTGATCTACTAATGCAATATGTATGTTTCCTTATTGTATTTGTTACTTAATATACAATAATCTATAGGGAAATACGACTCCAGATGTGGGACAACAAGCTTTGCCTATAAGACTTTCTTTGGGGTCAAAATACCCATCAGATTATAATAGACTTTTGTATTGTGCTTATAAGTCACATTTTCTCAATAAAATAGTTCATATTTTAACTTATGGTTTCTGCTGTTAAACAACAGTGCCATGGATTGCAACTACCTAGAGTTTTATGCAAGGAAACATTTTAGAAATAACTGGAAAATGAAAGCAAAAAAAATGTTTCCACTGCTTTCTTTTTCCTAGAAATAATATAACTGAGAATCTGATCGAATGAGCTAATTATGTCTCTGTAATATTTTCATTTAAAAGTCCCTTTAAAAACCGATAGAACAAATCATTGAATGTCTATTACATACAAAAGCTATAGTTAAGCACCAGTATGTTTTAAGTCATTTATACTTTGTACATGTCAATCAAATACTCGATGAAGACTTTTCAGTTTAACAATGGACAAGTGGTGAGTGAGGGCTGACTTATATGAATGGAAATTTTCCAGATGTAAACATTGAAATATGACATACAATTCCCTTTTTATTTTGTCCCAATAACCTCGCTAAATAATAGAGAAATTTCCAAGACTTAAACTCTAAAACTAGCTAGGATGGAACGTACTTCCTTTAAATATCATTCTTTATGGGTGAAAGTTTTAATATCTGAAAGCAAGAAAAGTCAATGTCACATTGTTAACATAGTTGTATTTCTGACATGTAAAGGCTTTCCATAGTTTCACACTCATAAAGTGAAGAAATAGGCTAAAATTCTAGGGCAAGTGATAAGTTCTTTTGCTCAGTTTCTCATCTTTGGTATTACACGTAGTTGTGATTTGTCTGTTGTCTGCATTTGATGGAAAAGATAATATGGAAAAGGTAATGGGTGAAGTGAAAGCTTATCTAGGTAGTGATAACTTACTGATAAACTGAGGGCCCCAAGGCTTTACAATAATTTGTATTTTGTGTGGTATTTTTCTAAAATCCTGCCACTAGATCGCATGGGCAGTTTTGTCTTGGATTATAGAAATTTAACTTTGACAAAAGGAAGCAAAGTACAAAGAATTTAAAAAATGCCACAGGACTAAATCTTAGTCAGAAATACTACACATTGTAGAGCTTTCCTTGCTAATAAAATGTTTCCCCGCATAAAACTCTAGGTAGGCGCAGTAAATGGCACTATGAATTTTTGAAGGATCGAGTTAACATTGCTAACAATTGCATTATTAAACAAATCATCAGGTAACACTTTCTTATGAGATTATATTATCCACCTATGAGTATTAAATAAACAGTAATAGAAGTGTACTTATTTTCTCCAGAAATCTGAAAGAACCTTTATCTATTAGTATAGAAGGAACAACTAAAATTTTGCTTTCACTCAAAACTGTTATAGATGAAGACTACGTTGTGCTTTTGCTTTTCAACCTAAAATTTTGGATATTAGTTAACATGTACACCTACTTCTTTCTTTTTAAAGGTGACAAGGTTGCCATCAAGGACCTGGAAAATGTACTAAGAAATATGGGGATTGAACTGACAGATACGGAAATGACAAAGGCGGTGAGAACACTGCCACTTAGTGGTAAGCCAAAAAAATGCCGCTGGAATGTTCGCAGCAAGTAGACTTTGTAAGCCTGAAAGGGAAATTCTAAAGCTGTAGCATGTACTGCCTAAAGATTATTGGAAAATCTAAATTCTCCACTAATTTTTAATGTCAACCAAATCGAAGGATATTCTTTAAATTAAATGATTTGTACTCTTCAAAATGTGAAAGCATTAAAGGACAAAGACTGAGGAATTACCCCAGATTCAAGCATGAAAATACATGTCAACTTAATGCTTTTTTACTATAAGGCGACATTAATGGAACAATTGGTAGAGTATGAGTAAATCTTGTAGGTTAGGTGAGCTGTATCAGTTTTAATATTCTAATTGGGTAATTGTCATATATGTGTGTGTGTGTGTGTGTGTGTGTGTACACACACACACACTCACAAACACATTTTTTTTAAAAGAAAATACACAATAAAAAATATATAGGGTCTACAAGAATGTGTTTGCAATTCACTCTCAATTATTCTGAAAAAAATATCATTCACATATAGACAAGATGATAAAACAGATATAGCTAAATATTAACACTTGGAAAATCAGGTTGAAGAGTATTTCAGAAATCTTTATACTATTTTTCCCTTTGTCTCTAAGCATGAAATGATATCAAAATAAAAAGCTAAAATAAAAAACTCTGCGTCTTGTAGATTTTAGTGAGAATCACTGAAGTTTTAGTGAAAGTCTGCCATGTTAATGTAAGGAAAGATGCAAATATTGCTGTGAAAATATTGTAATAGTTTTAGATGGTCTGAATTTTTTCATTTCTATGATTTTATCTTCTCATTTGGATGTGATTTCAAATTTAGAGAAAAGTTTTAAGAATAACACAGAAAACTCCTTTACTCAATTTCACCTTTTACAATTGGCCCTTTTCTTTTTATCATTTATTCATACTCTGTCAGTCTCTTTCTTTTTCTCTCCAAAACACACACACACACACACTCATGCACACTCACACTCATGCACACACACTCATGCACACGCATACTCATATACCCACACACACTCGTAAACATTTTTTGCTCAATCAATTGCAGAAATCTTTACCTTCAAACACTCAGAAATAAGAAATTTCCAAGATTTTAAAACTTCTGCATGAGAAAACAAACCAATAGCAGTGTTGGAAAAGCATTTGCAACAGGGATAACAAAGACCACCTTTTAAATATAAAATACAAACCAATATGAAAATGGACACTAGACATGGACATCAACATTTGTGTGTAAGTTGACATGAAATACTTGAAACATCCCTTGTATTCAAACAACCTGAACATATAATTTTCAGCATGGTAGAATTCTACTAAAAATGGCCTTGTGAGGCACAATATACAGAGTTTTGTACTTTTAAAATTTTCAGCACCCCTTACCTTTCTTTTTCCTTTGAGGTAAATTAGAACAAAATGTTCTAGGACACAAATTATTTTTCCTTGAGCATATAAGAAATAAATATATTTTACTGAATTCCCTTATTAATTTAGTTATATCATAAACCAAACTACCCTTTTTTTAATAAATACAAGTGAAGGAAAGGTACATCTAAATAGATTTCTAAAGGGTCTGGAGTCTTTCACAAGTCAGTAATATATTTTTATTTTACACTTAAATGGTGTGATACTTTTATATTTATAGGAAAGACCATACTTGGACTTTGTGTAATTTTACTCACAAATAGGTAATTGGTAGCATGATATGCACAGCAAAATTTAAGTGGAGTTGTCTCTCATTATAATAATTGTACCATTATTCCTTAATATCTATTCATTTTTGTTCTTATTTATTTTTTTAATTAAATGTATTGGGGTGGTACTAGCTAATTAGTTTATGTATGTTTCAGGTGATTGCACTGTATGCTCATCCCCAAATTTAGTCTATCCTCATATATTTGACCCCCTGTACCTTCTTATACCTCCCCCACCCCTCTTACCTTTAGATAATCTCTATTCTGTTGTCTGTGTCAATGAGTTTTTTTTTTTGTTTTTATTCATTTGTTGCTTTCTTTTTTACATCTCAATATGAGTGAAATCATAGAGTTCTTCTAATTAATTTATGTTCAAATGTTTAAAACAATTACTAGCAATTCATTTATTTCCTGGAGTAGTTTTCATTTACATATTTTGCTCTTTCCTTTTTTAGAAGAGCCAGATTCTATATTAGTAAAAGAGCAGGTGAAGTAAAACTTTGGTAAACACTCCATATAACTTATAAAGATGAGACTAACAGACCTTACCTTAGTTGATACATTTATTTGAACAAGACATTTACAATATTCTAATTGAAAAGAGTGATACGTAATGTAGATTCACTGGGTTCGAGGTTGCCTTTCTGTTGTTGTTAGAATTGTGTCTACTTTTTCAGCAGTTAGAGATCAAATTATTTTTTTGTGGCTTACATAGTCACTGTACTTGGAGAGCTCTCACGGGCCTTCGATCTTCATCGCGTACCGACTCATGCTACATAGCCATAGATTAATTTCCCGACTTGGAATCATTCGATAAATTTTCAAAGTCCCATATGTAATGATGTCCATCTTCTTTAAGGAGGGGAGGTTGATGTCCGAGATGTGAAAACTATTCTGCAAAACATGGGAATAGAGCTCACAGATAAGGAACACTTGAAACTGCTGAAAAATCTGCCTTTCGATGGTAAGCATTTCAAATAGTGATGTGACCTTTAAAGGTTCTTTTATACTTTTTTTGAAAACTCAAACTATTCCCATCTTTTTGCTAAGATGCAAAAAAAAATGCATCTGAAAGTAATTTAAGTGTTCATTTATTTCTGAGGAAATTTATCATCGATGCTGTTAACTTTTAGTTTTAGAATAAGCATTCCCATCATGTTGAATCATGCCATCAAAAGAAAGAAATATCTGAGGTTATCTTTACCTCTTAGATACATATAGAGGTTGGGGGAAATAAAAAGGTAAAGGATGATGTTAAGCCAGAAGAGGGCTAATGAGGGGTGGATCATAAAAAAAACAAACAAATAAAAAAAAACAAAACAAAAAAAACCAAATAAAGCAGTTGTGCATGTTGTAGCATGCTTTGTGTGATCAATTTTTGAAAGAGCTACCATATTACAAACTTTATTTTCTCTCAAATTTTATTTTAATGAAGGAAGATGTCAGGGCGAATCCAGAAAGTCTCAGGTTACCGATATAATTTTAGTGAGTCAACACATTATTTCTCTATGACCTGAATTGTGTCACTTTTTAAATAGATGATAACAAGGTATGTAAAAGATGATAGCAGGTTGCTAGAAGGTATGAAGACTCTGAAAGGTGAGTGAGAAACAAAATGAGAATGCAAAAAACTATGAGATCTTTATGTACTGTTTCCAAAATACTGAAGTTATGAGTGCTGCCATCTGTCACATACTCTCATTGCATATTTATGCTTCTTAAGAGCTTATTCTTTACTTTAGGCTGATGAATCTCCTTTCTTGGAAGTAAAGTCCCACACTCCCATGAATTTCCAAAGTTTTCAGGAAAAGAAATATCCAACTTCAAATGTAGAGAGCAAAAAAATACAAAATAATCATCAGTGATTCAGGGAATATAATAAGTGCAGACAAAACTAAACTGGGAATGCATTCATCAAAGTCAATCCGCACCTCATTTAGAAGTTGAATGTTTGCGTCTAGAACCAGAATCCCTGATGGTTTATTGAATGCCGTTTAAAACTTGGTTTTGTATAGTCTGGTCTCCAAGACAAGTCTCAGTCAAAGTGGTCGTAATTCTCTCTTCAGATTTGACTTCTTTGTAGTCTTTTCTTAAAACATTTTATTTTATTTTTCTCTTACTTTCAAGTATACAGCGCATTGGGTAGACATTTGACTTCTTTTGTAGCCTTAAAATATTTGGTCTCTGTGCTGAAAGTATTGAACACTGATCACTTAATTGTTTTTACTTTAGAGCAGACATTCTTAACCTGAGATTGGTAAACTTAGAGGGAAGCTCGTACAGACCGTAGTGAGTACGGAACCTTCCTGAAACTTTGTAATGATATATAGTCATGTGCCGCTTAACGACGAGGTTACATTCAGAGAAATGCATCACTGGGCAATTTTGTCATTTTGAGAACATCATAGAGTGTACTTACACAAACCTAGATGGTATAACCTACTAGATACCTGGGCTATGAGTATGTTTATGGAACCACTAAGTTCCATAAAAGTTCTCATGGAACCACTAAGTTCGTCATTGACCGAAACACCGTTATGTGTCACATAGCTGTACTGCTCAAGAAGCTCATAATGGGGTGTGCGTATTGAAAAAGTTTAAGAACTTCTCTTTTGCAGTCATTTAATATTCTGTATGGACTGTTACTGTCCTTAGGTGGAAAGGTCAGTATCAACGACCTGTACACCATTCTGAGCAACCTGGGAATTAAACATACAGATACGGAGGATAAGGATCTGACTCAAAATATACATGTTGGTGGTAAGCATGTTATCAGATATATATAGTAGTTACCGTGGAGAGAGTTGAGATAAAAATATATCTTATATATAAGGGAAGAAAGGCCCTTTTTAAGAAAGAAGGTAAGGCCCAAGGACAGCAGTGTGGTGATACATCATGTCTGTGATCAAATCATACTGAATGTTATTTAATTTTATTAGCATTCACTTAAAAAAGCCGAGACTAAAACATTATTTTGATATGTGCGACGTTCATGCTCTCTACAAGTGTCATGGTTAGTAGGAGAGCCTTTCAAATTTTGAATATCAGAATGCAGGATGTTGAGATCCACCTACTTCTGAATCACTTACTTTCATGTACAAATAAGTTTGAGATATGCTAGGCTAGAAACTGCATCCTTGCAACTGTATGGTTTCCATATTTAGAATTTTTTTTTCACACTTGTTAAAGAGTAAAAAATGGGTAAAATAATAGTCTAGAAAGTGTGCTCAAAAAATATTGGGTAACAATAAAGCAATTAAGATGGTGCGTGATATATATAGTAAGTGCAGCTGTTATCATTATTCCTGTCTTTTCCCACAAACTTTTACATTATACATCAATATGATTTGTATCTTCTCCTATAGTTGATAAGAATTTCTTTGGAATTTGCCAAATTTGTCAGGGCTTGAAATAATCTAAAACTGTAACATAAAAATGAAAAAAGCAAAAGACTTGCTTTTATTCCAAATTTAATCAACAGCCAAATCAACCAGTCTGAAAGTTGACTGAACAACATTAACAACCCGATTAATTGGTCAAAAGAATAGGATTAACTATTTTGTCACATTTTAGAGTAAATATATTTCACTGAGAACCCTGTCTTTTTTTAAGGTGCGAAAATTGATGTCAGTCAATTGGATACAGTTCTAGGAAACATGGGAATGAACCTCACTGTAGAGGAACTTAAAGATCTGGCACACAGCCTGCCAGTTGATGGTGAGTGCCAGATGGTGAACAGAGTCAGAATAGCATAATGATTCAGGAGCCAAAATTACAGAATTCGAATTCTGATCCTTCTGCTTAAAAGTTGTGTCAGCGCTTCTTTGCCTCAGTTTCTTTATCTATATAGTTCTATATACTTAGTTAAGTTTCTTTGTGAGGGCTATATTAAACCAATCCCTGGCACATAATGAGTTTTTAATGAAGTTGCTTACTGTTATCATCATGTCAAATGTTATAATCATACCTATTATTTTAAGCTCTTCTAAAAGCTTATGGGATTGCATTTACAAACCTCTTCAAAATGCTTGCTTGACATCAAGTCACATAGAAAAACTTTGAGAAGAAGCCAGAGCTAAAGGAAGAGCAGTCTTTCTCTTGATATGTACATCAACTTATATTAGTGTTTTCATGCACTGTGAAGTCTCCACATTGCCGAGTATGTCAAGGGATTACCAATGCCAAGCGAAAGGCAAGGAAAAGCAAAAGAAAAAAGAAAAAAAAGAAAAAAGTGGGGACCTGTGATAGTGAAATGTAATAGAATTTAGAAGAGTATATTGGAATAAATAAGTGAGAAACAGAAAGCTCAAGAACATAATGATTTAAATCTTACCCCAAATCACTTCAGGATTGCAGAGATCACGTTCCCTCAGCCATTTAACATAGAAATAGGTTGTGTGTCCTCTATTTGTTGTCTCATAGACTCTTGTCACAGGGCAAAATTATCATTTGGACTAGCATGCTTGATGTGTTCTACATCCTTGAATTCGTAAAGGTTTTCAGATGTGATAGCCAACTCAATTATCCACAAGCTGATACTAGGCATCAATGTCCTCTTGGTAAGCTAGAAACAACTGATTTTTTAGAAATATTGAATAGGTTTGAAGTGTTGACTGTTCACAAAGCAGTTTCCTTCTGGAAGGACAAGAACTAGAATATGTTAACCTTAGAAGATTCTGGTAAGGCCGTGAAATGTCTTACCTGAAACATTTTCTATCTGTCTGTAACTAAGGAGCAATCATTTTTTTCTCATCTTATTCAGATGCCATTAAGCGGTATCTTTGCCATTTCTTTCTTTCCATTTGTGAGAGGTAAGCTGTGTGATAGAACACATTTCTTTCATTACGCTTTCATCTTTCAGTATTTTGATCTACTAATGCAATAAGTGTGTTTTGTTTCCTTATTGTCTTGTTACCTGATTACACAAAAATATATAGGGAAATATGACTCTGGATGTGAGACAATGAGCTTTTGCCCATAAGACTTTCTTTGGACTCAAAATACCCATCAGATTATAATAGATTTCTGTATTCTGCTTATAAGTTATATTTTCTGAATATAATAGTTTGTATTTTAAATTGTGCTTTCTGCTGTTAAACAAAAATACTATACATTGCGCCTACCTAGAGTTTTATGAAGGATAGATTTAAGAAATATCTGGGAAAAATAGCAAAAGAATTGTTTTCACTGCTTTCTCCTTCCTAGAAACAATATAATGGAGATTGTGATTTAATAAGCTAATTATGTCTCTGTAATATTTTCATTTTTATGTCCCTTTAAAAACCGATAGAACAAATCATTGAATGTCTATTACATACAATGGCTATAGTTAACCACTAGTATGTTTTAAATCATTTATACCTTGTACATGTCAATCAAATACTCAATGAAGAATTTTCAGTTTAACAATGGACAAGTGGTGAGGGCTGACTTATGAATGGAAATTTTCCAGATGTAAACATTGAAATATGGCATACAATTCCCTTTTTATTTGTCCCAATAACCTCCCTAAATAATTGAGAATTTTCCATAATCTGCATACTAAAACTAGCTAAGGTGGAATGTACTTTCTTTACATATCATTCCTTTTTGGCTGAAAGTTTAAGTATCTGAAAGCAAGAAAAGTCAATGTCACATTGTTAACATAGTTGTATTTAAAATCTAAAAGCTTTCCATTGTTTCATACTTATAAAGTGGAGAAATAGGCTAAAATTGTAGAGCAAGTGATAAGTTCTTTTGCTCAGTTTTTCATCTTTAATATAATACGTGGTTGTGATTTGTCATCTGCATTTGATGGAAAAGATAATATGGAAAAGGTAAAGGGCGAAGTGAAAGCTTATCTAGGTAGTGATAACTTACTGATAAACTGAGGGCCCCAAGGCTTTACAATAATTTGTATTTTCTGTGGTGTTTTTCTAAAATCCACCACTAGATCACATGGGCAGTTTTGTCTTGGATTATAGAAATTTAACTTTGACAAAAGGAAGCAAAGTACAAAGAATTTAAAAATTGCCATAGGACTAAATCTTAGTAAGAAATACTACACATTGTAGAGCTTTCCTTGCTAATAAAATGTTTCCCCACATAAAACTCTAGGTAGGTGCAGTAAATGGCATTATGAATTTTTGAAGGATTGAGTTAACATTGGCTAACAATTGCATTATTAAACAAATCATCAGGTAACACTTTCTTATGAGATTATATTATCCACCTATGAGTATTAAACAGTAATAGAAGTGTACTTATTTTCTCCAGAAATCTGAAAGAAACTTTATCTATTACTATTGAAGGAACAACTAAAATTCTACTTTCATTCAAAACTGTTATAGATGAAGACTACATTGTGCTTTTGCTTTTCAACTGAAATTTTGGATATTAGTTAACATGTACACCTACTTCTTTCTTTTTAAAGGTGACAAGGTTGCCATCACGGACCTGGAAAATGTACTGAGAAATATGGGGATTGAACTGACAGATACGGAAATGACGAAGGCGGTGAGAACACTGCCACTTAGTGGTAAGCCTAAAAAATGTTGCTGGAATGTTCTCAGCAAGTAGACTTTGTAAGCCTGAAAGGGAAATTCTAAAGCTGTAGAAAGTACTGCCTAAAGATTATTGGAAAATCTAAATTCTCGGTTATTTTTTAATATCATCTAAATTGGAGGATATTCTTTAAAATAAATGATTTGTACTCTTCAAAATGTGAAAGTATTAAAGGACAAAGACTGAGGAATTATTCCAGATTCAAGCATGAAGAGACATGTCAATTTAATGCTTTACTGCTATAGGCGACATTAGTGGAACAATTGGTAGAGTATGAGTAAATCTTGTAGGTTAGGTGAGCTATATCAGTCTTAATATTCTAATGGATAATGTCCTGTGGTTATTTAAATATAAATGTATGCATATTTTTTTAAAGAAAATACACAATAAAAATATTAGGGTCTAAGTGCGTTGTGTTTGTAATTCACTCACAAACATTCCGAAAAGGATAACATTAATGTATAGACAGGATGATAAAAGAAATCTGGTTGTAGAGTATTTTGGAAATCTTTGTACTATTTTTGCTCTGTGAAATGATATCAAAATAAAAAGCTAAAATAAAAACATTTATTCATCTCTGATAGATTTTAGTTTGAGAATCACTGAACTTTTCAGAGAAAGTCTGCCATGTTAATATAATGAATGATGCAGATGTTGCTGTGAAAACAATTGTAATAGTTTCAGATGGATTGAATTTTTTCATTTCTATAATTTTAAGTTTTGGTTTGGACATGATTTCAAATTTAGAGAAAAGTTTTAAGAATAATACAGAGAACTCCTTGACTGAAATTCACCATTTAAATTGGCCCATTTCTTTTTAGCATTTACTCATGCTCTGTCAGTCTCTTTTTCTCTCCAAAACACACACACACACACACACACACACACACACACAGTCATGCACACAGTCATGCACACAAACACATACTCATATACACATACTCGTAAACATTTTTTGCTTAATCAGTCACAGAAATCTTTACCTTCAAACTCTCAGAAATAAGAAATTCGGAAGATTTAAAACTTCTGCATGAGTAAACAAACAAGTAACAGTGTTGGGAAAGCATTCGCAACAGGGATGACAAAGACCATTTTTTAAATAAAAAAGACAAACCAATATAAAAATGGAAACTAGATGTAGATATCAACATTCATGTGTAAGTCAACATGAAATACTTAAAACATCCCTTTTATTTGAACAACCTGATTATCTAAAAGTGGACTTGTGAGGCACAATACAAAGAGCTTTGTACTTTTAAAAATCACAGCAATCCTTACCTTTCTTTTTCCGTCGAGGTAAATTAGAATAAAACGTTCTAGTACACATTATTTTTCTTTGAGCATATAAGAAATAAATATATTTTAATGAATTTCCTTATTAATTTAGTTATATCATAAACTAAACTCCCCCTTTTTATAAAACAAATGAAGGGAAGGTATATTGAATTAGAATTCTAAAGGATTTGGAGTCTTTCACAAGTGAGTAATACATTTTTACTTTACACTGAAATGGTGTGATACTTTTATCTTTATAGGAAAGACCATACTTAGACATTGTCTAATTTTGCTCACAAATAGATCATTGGTAACATGATATGCACAGAAAAATTGAAGTGGACTTGTCTCTTATTACAATAATTGTACATAGTCATTGAAGACATAACTGTATTTCCATCTTTTAGATAGTTCAGTTACTCTCATGTTCCTTTTCTGTCTTTCTTTAGGAGGAAAAGTCGACATTAGTAACCTGAAACCGCTTCTGGAAAGAATGAATGTCCAACTCAGTGACAAAGAACTTACAGAGCTGAGAAGAAATCTACCTGTGGATGGTATGGACAGTAGATACCATTGTCAGTCCCGAAAGGGAATTATTTCCAAGTCTTACAGCTGAGGGTTTCTAAAACTACATTCAGTTAGTGGTAAGATACATCTTGAAAATCTTGAAAGAGGACTCTAAAATTAACATTAGGAACAAGGCTTTAAAGAACAAATGGAAGAACAAATGCCCAAATACAGCCAAGAAAATTATGAAAAAGAGAACTAAAATGGAGATTTGACTTACCAGATATTAGAACTTATTATAAAACTACTATAATCAAAAAATTATAAATAAACTCAAAAATATAATTAAAAATTAGATCTGAATATAATGGATTACTTGCTATATATTAAAGGATATATAAATGGTTTTGAAATAGTATTGGCTATCTGTCTAAAAGAAAAAAATGAGGACTCCCTTTCCTGGGGTTCTCTTGCTATGCTTCCTGGTTTGGAAGAACTTAGGGCTCTACTGAGCAGTAGATAGGGGCCGTGAATTTGCTATCCTGCTTTGATAAGTTTGCAGAACAGGCTGCAAGGCCAGCATGACTCATTAGTTGGGGACCCAAATATGGCATTTTTCTCAAGACCATTTATTGAAGAGACTCTGTTTCCTCATCTATATTCTTGCCTCCTTTGTCATAGATTATAATTGACCACACAGGTGTGGGTTTATTTCTTGACTGTTCTATTCCATTGACCTACGTGTCTGCTTTTCTGCCAGTACCATGCTGTTTTGATTAGTATAGCCTGTAGTATAGTTTGATACCAGGAAGCCTGAAACCTCCAACTTTGTTGTTCTTTCTCAAGATTTCTGTGGCTATTCAGGGTCTTCTGTGGTTTTGTATAAATTTTAGTATCATTTGTTCTCGTTCTGTGACAAATGCCATTGGTGTTTTGAAAGGGATTGTATTGAAGCTATGATTGCTTTGGGCAGTATGGACATTTTAACAATGTTAATTCTTTCTGTTGGTGAGCATGGTATATGCTCCCATTTATTTTTATCTTCTTCATTTTCTTTCTTTACTGTCTTATAATTTTCCTGATTAAGGTCTTTTCTTCCTTGGTTAATTTATTCCTAGATATTTTATTTTATTTTATTTATTTTATTTTATTTATTTTATTTCCTAATTTTGATGCAATTGTAAATGGGGATTCATGCCCTAACTTCTCTTTCTGATAGTTTGTTATTGGCATAAAAATGCAACTGATCTTTTAATATTAGTTTTGTATACTGCTACTTTACTGAATTCATTTATCAGTTCTAACAGTTTTGGGGTGGAATTTTTGGGTTCCCTATATATAATATCATGTCATCTGCAAATTAGGACAATTCTACTTCTTTCTTTGCAATCTGGATGTGTTTTACTTCTTTTTCTAGTCTGGTTGCCATGGCTAGGACTTCCAATATGTGTTGAATAAAAGTGGTGAAAGTGGACATCCTTGTCTTGTTTCGTCCTGATGTTAAGGAAAAGCCTTTTAGCTTTACCCCTCTGAGGAGGATGTTAGCTGTGGGTTTGTCATATATGGCGTAACTAAGCTAATGTAATTAGATTTTCTTCTGGAAGTCATCTTTCCCTAATTTTAAGACAGACTTTCTGATTTGTATTAAGGAAATAAGTGTGACTTAACAGATACCTTTATTCAGTAGCTGAAAATGTTTCACTTTTACTTTGGTCTCAACCTGAAAATTAGGATAGTAAATCATCATAAAGGAACATTTTCATTAGAAAGAATTCCAGCTATATGACCTGATAATTACCCCAATCTCGTATTTTCAAAGGTGGGAAGATTGAGTCTAGTGATCTAAAAAATGTGCTGGGAAACCTTGGAATTGAACTCACAGGTAGGGAACTCGAGGAGGTGCTGAAAATACTGCAATCGGATGGTAAGCCATATGAATGTCACTGGAAGCTTCCAGGGAGCTTGGGTGTTTGTAGATCAGTGAAAATTTTAATTTCTTCTAAAACATGATAAAACATTTTACCGAAATACAACTTAAGTTACATATGAAGAGTCACAGTATCATTTAGAGTTTATTTCAGAAGACAAGTAACTTTTCAGGTGTTAAGTTGCCATCAGAGCTAACAGTCGTCTACTGTTAACCTCCAGGTCACTAATGGGCTTATGTCATAAGAAGGAAAGTGAGGGATACGAGAGCAATGAAAGAAATTAAACACAAAAGAATTAAAAAAGAAAGGAAAGATGTTTTTATGTTTTGATATAGTAGGTGCAATGGATGTGATAACTATGATATTGAAAAAGGCTTCTTTTCCTTAACTTGATTGTTATATAAAGTTGGAAATTTGGAATAAAACATTTTTTAATATCATTACTGAGATATAATTCACATACCATACAATTAACCCAATAAAGCATACATTCAGCAGATTGTAGAATACTCATAAAGTTGTGCATCCATCACCACAATTAATTTTAGAACATTTTTATTATCTCAGAAAGATATCCCACATCCCTGAACAGTGGTACCTGCCCCCAATTCCTCCATTCCCTTTAGCCCAGGGGCAATCACTAATCCATTTTCCATCTCCATCAATTCACCTAGTAGTAATAGTAGTTCATAGTAGTAGTAATGAGATATTTTTAAAATTCTCTATACTGTTCAAAAATATCTTATTTGTTTTTTCTAATATTGCATTCACTGATTAGTTATTTTGATCTTCTCCCCTAAATGGGAGTAAAAGAAAGGATTCTAATTTTAATTCAATTGTCTATTTTCTTTATTTATTTAATTCAATGAATGTTCGTCATTTATGTTGAAAAGTATAATAATGATTCATAAGAATTAACTTTTTTCCTTGTGGAGTAGACATTTTAAGGCTGGGATTTATGAACACTTAGGAGGTCCATGAGTGGGCTTTGGCACATCCTTTAAGTCTTAATACATAGTTTATAAATATGTATATGTGCACTTTGTGGGAATGTGAGATATGTAGATTTTCTCAGACACACGCAGCAAATATAAACATAAAAGCATGTGTATTTATATGTGTATATTAGAAAATTTTTAAAACAACTTTTTTTGAGTTACTAAATTTTCCTCATTGGTCTGGCTGGCTCTTTCTGATGAAGGGAAGGTTGACATCAAAAACTTGGAAACCATTCTGGGCAACATGGGAATCAAGCTTACTGACAAGGAACTTGAAGATCTGACACAACGTCTGCCAATCAGTGGTGAGCATGTTAGATACTATGGGCTTTTGAACTTTAGGTTTTATGTACCTTTAGCGGTGGAAGGGAAAGAATGAGGGAACTTTTTATTGGGAAAATATCAAGGTTGGAGATGAGAGTAATAATAACTATGACCAAGAAGTTGGGAATGTAGTTGGGCACTCTTGACATAGTTAACAGAAGGGTCTTTCAAATTCTGAGGAAAAGAAATCTGGCCTCTAAAACCTAGCCACTTTTGAATCCATCTTTTCATTATCAAATACAAGATTAGATATTTTATGGAGTTGGAAGTCAAAATTGCATTTTTGAAATAAGTATATTTTTAATATGTATAATTCTTCTACTCCATGCTTTTAACATATTCTGAGTAAATATTTACTAAATGACTATTTAAAGTGCTTAAGAAAATGCCCAGTACACTTAATAAGTGCCGTTGCTTGATGTTATAAGGAGAGAAGGGTGTTCCTGTGCTATTTTATATCATTTTATGAGCTTTAAGCTATGTTTTTGTGTTACAGTTGATAATAAAGTGTCTCTGAAAACTTTAAAGGATGAAATAAAGACTTTTACAGATAAGAATTGATCATGAATGATTTGTAATAAATCATGTTTTACATTAAAAATTTTAATAATATTTTCCCAATATTTTATGAATGGCTTATAAATTCACATATTTTCAATATTCATTTTGATAAAATATTTACATCTGCTGACCAACAGATTAATCTAACATTATCTAGGTTTTATAAGTAAAACAAAAAGATTATTTTGTTATAACTCTTACATTCTTTGATGATTTTTTTCAATAAAAATGTTTCACCAGTATTTATAGAGCCAAAAATTATATGGACACAGTAAAAGCAGAGTGAAGTATTAAAAATAATAAATTCATTGCAAATAGCCAATCAATAGTTTTAACAAGATAAAGCAAAATATGTCATAGTCTGTTAATTGTGTATGTTGGTACACTAATCATCTCTTGTCCTTATCTCTAGATAATTATACAACCATATTTGCTTCTGCACTATGTGGTATTATTTCCAGTTGTAGGAATACATCTTATTTGCTAATATTAAGGGAAAAATTCTATTTTCGGTTTACCATCTGACTCTTTATTAGGAGATCTTTCATTCTATATTTCTTTTTTATTTTGATATTAGATAAAAGACTAGAGCAACACAAATATACTTTTGATAATTTGAAATGATTAGGTTATACCTTAATATTTTACCCATGAATATTGCATCTTTTCAAAGGAGAAAAGATTGATTCCAATGACCTACAAAATATTCTACAAGACATGGGGATTGAGTTTACAGATATGGAACACAAGCAGCTGCTGAAAACATTGCCTGTTGATGGTAAGTCACATAAATGCCACCAGGCCTTCCAGGGAACTTGATTATCTGGGTCAGTGTGAGTAGTTCACAATTTTTTAATAGTACAATTTTGTCTTAAAAATGCCATACAGTAATAGAAAGCCACATCTGACTTGAAAAGAAATTCTGTCACTACCTCTTCAAACACAATTTGAGAGTCATCACTACATTGCTGTATAGCTGCCTAAGTGACAAATACTACTCCCTCAATTGGTATTAGGTTTACTATAAGAGCAATGAAAAAATAATGAAAAAAGAGAGGAATTGGACAACAGTAGGAAAAGAAAGGAATACTTTTATGCATTTTTTCAGAGTTGCACCATGGGAGAGTTAAACTAATAAATGTGTCTAATATCAAGGAATGGATTAATTAGTCACTGTAGAAAATATTTATATTCTTAAGTATTAATATTGTGTGACTACAAAATAAATTAATTTTTTTAAAAAATCATTAAAATGTAGCTTTCTCCAGTTATATAACTTGTAATGTTTTGGCCAATCTTCTTACCACTTTTCCAGAGATCTGAATTGAATCTTTTCTTAAAGTTCATGGAAAGGTGTTTAAAAACAGGTTGCTGAAGGATGTAGTATACAATAAAAGTGAGTAAGAAGCATGATGAGAAGAAATATCCTCAAGCATTAAATTTATACCAATGGACTATAATACCTTATTTTGCTTCTTGTATCATATCTTTGTTTTTCCTGGTAATAGCCTTTATCTTAGAAGGACGTACTCTACTGGATTGAATTTTTCTAACTTTCTCTGGGGGAAGAAACCACCAGTTGTGTGAACAAAAATAAAAGAAAGATAAAAGAAAGAAGGGAAAGAGGGAGAGAGAGAAAAGGGTTGGTATTTATTCCAAAATGTGTCCAGGAGCAGCGAAAACAACCTGCAAGTAAGAGTTAAGAAAACAAATACAATCTCTACTTCATGAAGATTATTGATTAGTGCTCTCCAGCTGCAGTTACTTAGCTCTTGTCCCATCTAACTTTTTCTTGGGCAGATATGTTTAAGTTTTGAAGAAACAATTTCTAATTCTAACTCAACTATAAGTTCTTTAAATTCTAACTCTGCTTGTAAAGAGTTAGACAAGTCTATTGTAGTTTTGTTCTTTGCTTAAAAATATTAGTAATATTTTATTATGAAGTTATTTTCTTTTATCAGTGTATGCTAATGTAACAGTAACACCTGTTACTGTCTGAAGAGATATCTGCATTCCCATGTTCATGACCCACCCCAGGTTTATTACCCCATGTTGCTAGGGGTGGGAGTATGTGGAGGGGAATGAGTGAAAGTGGTCAAAGGATACAAACTTCCAGTTTAATATGAATTCACTCTGGTGCTATAACATGCCGCATTGTGACTATCGTTAAAAATACTGTATTCTATTTTTGAAAGTTGCTAAAGAGTAAATCTTAAAAGTTCTTATCACTCACACACACACACACACACACAAATTGTAACTATATAAATGATGTGTTAAGTCAGGGATCCCCGACCCCCAGGCCATGTACTGGTAATGGAACCAGGCTGCACAGTAAAGGTGAGCAGGCAGGCAAGAGAGAGAAGCTTCATCTGTATTTGCAGCCACTCCCCAGCATGAGCATCACCACCTCAGCTCCAGCTCAGATCATGAAGAGTTAGAGTCTCATAGGAGCATTGGTCCTTGGTGCCAAAAAGGTTGGGACCATTGGGTTAAGCAATTGTGGTAATCATTTTGCAATACGTACATATATTAAATCACTACATTGTCCACCTTACATTTACATTATGTTAAATGTCAAATATATTTCAATAGAGCTGGGGGAAAATACAACAGTCATACCTGTTAATTGAAAATAATAGTAAATGTTTTGAATTTTTTATTATTTTAGAATCATTCATTTTTCTACCTTTTTTTATGTTTTCAAGGAGGAAAGGTTAATGTAAATAACGTGGATACTCTTTTAAAAGCTATGGAAGTCAAGCTTACAGAAAAGGAACTTGATCTGATAAAAGATCATCTGAATGGTGAGCATTATGGAAAACACTTGTTTTAAACAGAGGTTGAGCCTGCAGATTTAATTAGACTATTTCAAAGGTGTAAATTATTTGTTGCCAAAAAGACATTTTACTAACTTTCAGAAGAACTCAGGAAAATGGCTGTATATTTTCGTTGCTTTAAAACTTATCTTTATCTTTATACATCTTGGGATGGGGATGGACGCTAGTGTGAAGGGAAGGAGTTATTGTCTGGTTTTATAAAATTAGGATCTGCAATGTGTTTTTCTCATTGATCCATATACCACTGACATCAGTTTAGGGTATAACCATTTTCATTCAGCCATTTCTCTTGTGTCTATTCATGTATATTGAGATGTTTCCTTTTACAGTCACTATAATAAATAAAGCTACAGAATAATATGTATAGTATTATTAATTTTAAAAAGATATATAGTATACTTTTACAAACAAAAGTCTGGAACTATATACAAAACTATTAGTAATAATGAGATGTGGTAATGACAGTGATGAGAGATAAAAGAAGGGACCATTTCCTTTCTTTTATGTGCTTGTGTATTTCTTTAATTTGTTATACAGAGTATGTTTTAAAGTCTAACTTTTTAAAACTCAGTTTATTTTGTTTTTAATTTAAGTTGTATACAAATGATGTAGTAAATATTGGACTTAGGCTTGGTTCCTACCTACCATGTAGGTTCAAGGAATCACTAAACTGACCACTTATATAATTAATTCCTAGCTAACATTCCTCATTACTTTACACTAGTCTCTATCTGCTCATTGCATTAACACTTGGCAACACAAAAAATAATCCTTAAGAACGTTGATAAAGATGCATAATTTTAAGAAGTAAGTGAAAGCAAAGATAAAAGACTGCTGAAATTGCACAAAGCCACTTCCAAATGTAGACCTGGCAGAGACAGACTATTTAATAACTAAAGAAGAAAAATTCTACATGAAAAATAACATTATAGCTCATTCAAAATGAAATGATTTGTGTTTCAAAAGATTTAAAGGAACCCTTAGGAAAAAGTCAGTCATTGTTGTGAAAGTTCATTGTTGTGAAAGTTATTTTTGTTTGTCTTATTTCAAAGTTTAGAAGGATGTTATAGTGTTCAGTATCTAATTTTCTCAGAAAACCACATCCCAATACATTTAAAAGTCAGCCCTGATTTATTGCTTGTTTTAAAGATTATGGAATAGTGATAATTATAATCTAAATTTTCTCAAATATTAGCTAAAATAAATTTATTTCCATAATTTGCCTTTTTTATTCTTCAGTGAAATCTTTTAGATCACTTTTATTCATTATTTACTATTGAATGTTGGTCCTTAATTTAAGTGGATTTATTTTCCTTGGTTGTTTTCTAATAAGAATAAATCTTAGATGAAAAAGACTTCTCAGCCTATGTATCTTTTTTGAGTCCATCTGAATGTTTCCCTTTGATTAAACTTTGTTACAGCCTATGAGGAAATTGATCTGAAAAAACTGATGGATAAAGTAGAAGCTGTTACAGGTGAGAAAAAAATTACCAAATACATATAATTCTGATTTTTTACACATAGTTTATATTTTTCTATTACTTGTTATTCCTTTTTAAATTATGCTTTTTAAAATTTAATGATTATGTTTTGTTCTCCTAGACTTTGGTTTTGACTTGTCAGTGTTTTAACAACAAAACATAATTCCACATTTTGTTAGGTTCTATAATCTCATTTTTTCATATTAATGTAAGATATTTACTGAAAATATGTGTTACTGAAATAAAAAGAAACTAAAGTTTTGTTACCTAATGGTAATCTCTCACAATTGAAAATTATGAAAATCTATTATCATGTACTGTGTTGTATTTGACTTTTTTTATGCATTGAATAGGTGGGGCTAATAATTAAACAGTAATAGAAGATTTCATTATTATTTCTAATAATTAGTTCTTTAAAATCTCATGTGTTACCATTTCTATCCTTTTAAAGAAGAGGAAGTTGGTGTCAGTGACCTAGAAGCAGTTCTAAGAAACATGGGGATAGAGCTCACAAATAAAGAACTCTTAGAACTGGTGAATACTCTGCCAGTTGATAGTAAGTATTTCAAATAAAAATATAGTTGCCTAGGGAAGCTTATTGTTAAAGTATGAAAACTTTCAAAATTACCTTTATCTTACTGCTTATCAAAAATAATCTTATGATCCATGTTACATGATTTTAAATGTTTCTATTACATCTTAAAAGATTATCTAAGTCATTTAATTTTTAGTTTGAGAATCAGCGATTATGTCATCATGACTTCTGTCTCCAAGGTTCAATTATATCTTTTATTACCTTTCATTCTACCAAGAGATCTAAAATTTAAGCCAGAATAAATGAGAAAAAGAAATGGATGGGAGGGATCTAATAGAGGAAATGAAAATATAACGCAAGAAAAGGAAATTATATGTTTCAGCATGGTAGAGTGCCAGTATCCTTACTCTACCTAATTTCATTATTTGCCAGTAAATCAGAAAATTTCTAAGGTAATTTGCAAAATATGTCTAACTGAAATTATTGGCTTCATACTGTCTATAAAACTCCACATTGTTCTTCTGTAATCTAAATAGTGCTTTCTCTTACAGATGGAAAGGTCTATCAAAAAAGGTTGCTGGATGTTATAAAGTTTCTTAAAAGTGAGTGAGAAACTAAATAAGATGGAAATCAATCTGAGATCATTATGCTTGGCATTTATACTATTTTCTTGTGATTAAATTATAAACACTACCACCTAACTTTCTGTTACATACTTTTGTTTCTTTTATAGATCAACCTGTTCTTTAGGAGATCATTTCTCATGGTATAACTTAAAAAGAATTCCCATGCTATCTTGGGCTTTTCCCTACTTTGACAGAGGAAGAAGCCCAGGTTGCATAGCAAAAGTAAAGTGAAAACTAGCACATCTTCAGTTAATGTATTCAGCAGGAGAGACTACTAACTTGACGATCGGGTCAGACCAGAAATCTGAGCTAGAAAGGCTCCAAGAAAGTGAAGAGGCATAGATTGAAGAGAAAGAGAAAAAGCAGGCCAAAAGGGGGTCATGTTTAAGCAAGGTTCCCACTCTCCCGTCATTACATGCCACCTTTCAAATCCAGATACCATTTGTACTATTAACATTGTTGTTTAAATTGATTTACTTTTTCACTTAAATTTTAAAATTTGAAGTGGAACTGGAGAACGAGCATCCCTTACCCCAACTTGAAGTTTGCTATAAAAACAAAGAAGGTGTGCTTATCAGGAAGATTAAGATTAAAACAACAAGTTCTAATTCTAAATCCATTACTGATTCTCTGTACTCTTGTAAAGATCTCATTAGACTTTGGTCTTTTGGGTGAAAATGATAACCATAATCCTTAGGAATTGAGGGTTTACCATATATTTTAGAGACATTGACTTTTGCTTATATATCTATCTTTTCATAAGGAGGGAAGATTGATTCCAGTAAACTAGATACAGTTTTGAGAAACATGGGCATGAACCTCACTGAAAAGGAGTTTAAAGATCTAATACAAAACCTGCCAGTTGATGGTGAGCATTTATTATCGCTGAACCTACAGAAAAAAAAAAAACAACAACTGAAAAAAACTTATCTGACAGTCTTTCCCTTTTAATGAAGAATTTCAATTTGTTCAGATTTGGTGTAATACTGGATATATTTAATTTTATTTCTTTCATCTTATTTTAGGTTTATTATTTACTTTCTACTATTTTTTCCTTGTGCTTCTTATAACTGGTTTGTTCAAGTTGTTATTCATTATATTTGTTTTCTTCCTAATATAATTTTGAAGTTCCAGAGGAGGGTCACATTCCATTAATTCTTACATTCCTTTTCTTCTATTCATTGTCCTACTAACATATGACGTAACTATTACTGGTAACAAAATACTACTTTATTTCCCATCAAGATACCCTTTGCCATCAGATATTTCATTTCATTTTTATGCCCACTCCCACCCCATACACAATACACCTGCAATCCCAATAGGCTGAAACTTTTAGAATACTCTCATTCATTCCACCACTTCCCCCACTCCCCACCACAGAAGCTTTAGAACATGTTTACTTCCTCAACTATACATTCCCAGTTCTCACAGTCAACCCACCCCCTAGATTTACTGAAGTAATTTTGTATTTACTAGAATTTCTCTTCAATAATCTCCATTCTACTTCAGATTCTTTATTTAGCACTTAATATTACACATTCCATGACAGATTACTTTTTAACTTATGGAAAGGCAGGAAACTTCTGTTCTGCCATCTCTGTATTTCACCACCTCAGGAGTATGAATGTTTCACCCCACTTGTTTTACTTCTTCTTGGCCTCCTAGGGATCAAAGGAATCATAGTACTCTTATGCTGGCCTTTATTGACCTTCATCAGGGTCTTCTGACTTCTAAGTGCCAAGCTCTTTCCAAGATTTACTGTTCTCCAGTTCTTTTCCTATGCTCTGACTCCTCTGGTGCTTCCCTAGTCAGTGGGGGAGAGTGTCCTGTGCCCATTCTTTCTTCCAGGACACAAGCAGAGCCCAAGTCTTGACATAGCCTTAGCAGCCTATGGAGACCAACAACATTTGAGTCTCAAAAGACAAATAGCTTGGCGGTGGTTGTAAAAGAGATATGAGCCATGTTCCAGTCCCCATGTTTGCAGAGCTCTTCTAAAATTCTGACTAGAGCAAATATAAAAGAGTCTGAATAACGTAACAAGGAAAATGATCAACTTTGCTTTAAAATTTTTTCCTTGTCACACAGAATGTTTTAATTTCTGCTAATAGATTCTTCCTCAGGTGAGATGAATTTGGAATATTTTAAAGGAAGAGAACCCCCTAGTGGTGAAGAAGTAGTTCTCAATGGAAATGCCCAATAAAATGACCTATGATAGATAGAGGCCTTTTATCGTGGGTCAGAATTTTCCCAGTTATAACCCAGATGAGCAAATAAAAAGGTGAAAAAATTTAGCTAAATCCTCACAACAGACACCCAAATACAAAGCCAAACCAAAAAGTTGTGATTCCCTTTAAGGATCCTCTTTCTTCCATAATAGGTTTGGTTACCAATAATAGTCCAGTTGAGCCAACACACATTTTCCATTCTGTCATGACCTGGAGCTAGTGTTGATGCAGAAATTATTAGTGGCCAGGAATTTTTTAATAGACAAAGAATAAGGTCCAAAAATTCTTCTCACTTCACTGTTAGGTACTTTGTGAGTTCTCAAAAAGAAAAGTTTGTTGAATTCATGAAATAACTACATTTTATTTCACGATTCCTAGGTCATAGCTAGATTTTCTCAACAACATGGATTATTATTTTGCTGGTCAGGAAAATAACACCTTTCTTTTCAGAAACTAAATGACAAAATTAGCCACTTTTCTTCTTTAAAATATAGTACATCAGAGATGCTAGAATATTAATTTTATTTAGGAAATTGTTGTGTTTATTATCATTTGAGCTTTCATCTTTCGACTTCTACCGTCTTATGAAGGGTGTAGCAAAAAGTTAAATTTTCATCTTATGGGTGTGTGTGTGTGTGTGTGTGTGTGTGTGTGACCAGCTTCTTTTTATTATTATTTAGATATAATTGACATATAACATTATATTAATTTAAGGTATACACATAATGATTCAATATTTGTATATATTGCAAAGTGATCACAATCAGCCTATTTAACATTCATCACCATACATAGTTACAAAAATGTTTTTCTCATGATGAGAACTTTTAAGATCTACTCTCTCAGCAACTTTCAAATTAACTATAATCATCAATATTGTACATTATATCTCATGACTTATGTATTTTATAACCTGCAAATGTTACATTTTCTAGAGAAAATTAATGCTGCTAAATTCTTCTGCTCCAAGAAACATTTTCTTAGTCTCCTTGTCATGTTTCTGACCAATTTATTCTTTGTATCACAGTTAATGGTAAAGTTGAACTGGAAAAGGTGATGAATGAAGTGAAACCTTTTTCAGGTGAGTAAAATATTTTAAAACTTTTAAGTGAATTCTAATCCTATGTTATATTTTTCATAGTGTTTTTTCTAATATATCAAATTCATTGATGCTGATGCTTTCTGTATTTGTAATGAAATATTTAATCCACCTTTTCTTCTGCCTTTGACTTTAAATTATTTAAGATTTATCCATAAAAATAAGTGCTAATATTTGAGCAATGAATTAAATTTTCTGTAGTTTATGGCAGTATTATGCTGATCTTAACCAGTCAGAGGTCACAAATTGCCCACCCATGAGTTGGATCAATCTGCAGTCAACTTTTGTAAGATCTGGCAACACTGGCCATACATCCCTTCACAACAGTAGCTGGTGTGTTTTCTCTTTGGACAAGGCATGTGCTATCCACTTCACCACAGCCACTTTTACTCATTTTTTTCTACCTCTAGGTTCCAACAAGCTTTTGATTAATAACTGCTGGTTTAAATAACCAAAATCTAGGTAGGCACAGAATATAGGAAGATGAATATTTTTAGAAAATGAAGTTGATACAGTTGCTTTCAATAATAATAACAATTCATTAAAAAAAAAGATTAAATACCCTAAATTACTAGCCAATTTTTTAATTTGATTTTATTCCACAGTGTCTTGCTACTATGCTTATGAGACCACTCTTTCTTGATAAAAATAATCAAGGAATCAATTCTGTCTCACTATCCTGAAACACTGTTGGAATATATGAGTATATGAAAGTGAGGATGGCATTATATGAGCCAGCTTTGTTATTATTTCAGATCATTAGAATATCCTAAAATTGCCATGTTTCAATAATCCTTTTTTCTTTCAAAGGAGACAAAGTTGATACCAGTAAACTTAAAAGTGTTTTGGGAAACTTGGGGATTGAACTCACACCTAATGAATGCTTGAACTTGCTGAAGACATTGCCAGTTAATGGTAAGCCTTGTAGGTGCTATCTGGGACTTTTAGGAAGCCTGGTTTTTGAAACTATGTGAAATGTTACAAAATAAAAATGCTGGAAAACTATTAAAAAGATAATGCTAATACAAAGAAAAATTTCATCACTTTTGATTTAAAAATCATCGATCTAACCACCTTTCAGCTATAAGTTGCTATCAAAAGCAAAGTTCATTACTCAGCCCTCAGGGTGCTGATGAGATGGATTTGTAAAAATAGGTTAAAAGAGAGGGGGGGGGGAGAGGGAGAGAGGGAGGCAGGAATAAGGAGGAGATAAAAAACAAACGAAATATAGCTGTTTACCCATAACTAGATAAGTTTGTACACTGAAAAAAAGGGTACCATTTTTAAGGTCCTTGTTAGATAAAATACCAAAACAATTTAGAAAAATAAAATGTGGTTTCACTTCCATAACACAAAGATATTTTGGTGTATTTCCTTTTAGTATTTCTAAGATAAACACATACATACATTCATAACTAAATGCCATGTTATGTGCATATTAATTTGTAACTCATCTCTTCACAATGTTAATGTGTGCATTCATCATAGAAATCTTACTAATGCAAATAAACAAAAGTGAAACCAGCTCTATTGCCACCTTCAAGTGATAACTACTATCAGAAATTAGAGGTATAGTTTTCTAGTTCTCCATCTATGGTTATATATTCTTTTTTATTCAGCAACCTTGTGGATAAATCTTTGCAAACATCCTAAAATTTCTTGAGAGTAAATTCCTTAAGTTGAGTTGCAAAATGGAAGATATTTGTTTTGTCACATTTCCTTCCAGAACATTGTAATTTGAACCACCAGAAAGAGCATTTGAGAATACAATTTCCCCTTACATTCTCAGTATAGAAAAAAAAAAAAAAGAGCATCTCATTATTATATTTGCATTTCACTCCTTTACCACTAAGAGTGAACCTTTTGGTATATCTATTATCTATTTGTTTTTCTCTGTTTTGCTTTGTTATGTTTTTATTATGGTGACATTGGTTAACAAAATCCAATAAGTTTCAGATGTACAATTCAACAGTAAGGCATATACATACATACATACATACATATACATATACATATACATATACATATACATATACATATATATATATTACATTGTATGTTCACTACCCATAGTTAGATTTCTTTCTGTCACCACATATTTGACTACTTCTACCCCATCTACTTCCTCCCTCCCCCTACCCTCTGGTTCTATTATCTATTTGCATTTGAAAAGTTCCATAGGCAAAGATTTCTAAGTTTTTCTAAAATAAAAAAAAATGTATACTATCTTTCTAACTTCATTTCCAAAATATCCCATTTTTTTTAATAGCTGATGGAAAAGTATATAAGAAAAGGTTGATGAAGGACATAAAGGCTCTCAAACGTAAGAAGTATAGTGAAAACACTTAGTTGAAACTCTTATTTGTATTGTTAAAATGTGAATTCTCCTTTCCTATGTAATTTAGTATTAGTGCTTCCTTCAGTAGATCTGCATTTTACCAGGTATTTACCAAGTTATTTGATATATTAAGATTTGGCAGATAATATTGAACTTTCTTGGATTTTTCTAATTCCTTGGTTTTTAAATGTAAAAACCAAGGCAGAAGGTGAAGAATGAAGGCTGTCAGATAAAATTTTAGTCAAAAGCTGAGATACATAATTTGAAAGTACTGCAACCAAAATAACTTCTGTTTTGCAGAATATTATGTCAGTCATCACTATCTCTAGCTTTTCATTATTCCCAACATAAAATTGGAGGGAATGAGTTTTAATTTTTATTCTCTTATTAACTGGGCAAGACTGGTGTTTTGGTATTTGTCTTAAAAACCTTTACAATAATACTAAGAAATGTATGGAATGTTTTAATTGTTATAAAACACATGTCCAGTAAATAGGAATAATAGTGATTGTGTGTAATCTAGTTTTAAAATCATTCAATTTTACTATTTTCCTTTCTTGTCCCTTATTTAGGAGGTAATGCTTTTATAAATAAGCTGGACAGTATTTTAGAAAATTTGGAAGTCAACATCAAAGAAAAAGAATTCATAGATCTAACAGAAAGACTACCAGATAATGGTGAGCATTGTGATTGCACCTATATTTTTTAGGGGATATTCATTTTTTCATCTTTATTGAGATGTAGTTGACATATCACATGGTATAAATTTAAGATGTATAACCTGTTGATTTGCTACACTTTATATTGCAAATGATTACCACCATAGTGTTAGCTACCAGCATTGTGTCAGATAATTATCATTCTTTTTATGGTGAAATATTTGACCAACATCTCTCCATTTCCCCACCACCCAGCCCCTGGTAACCGCCATTCTACTCTGTTTCTATGAGTTCAGCTTTTTTAGATTCTGTGATAGATAGATCGACAGACAGCTATAAACAAAACATTAATATAAACTTGATGGAGCCAGGATTTTTATCTTTTTTTCATTGCTACATTCCCAGATTCAGCCAGTCTGGTGTCAAAATCTAAACCATTAACTCCAACCAACCTCTTTTGACTCATCTTTCTTCTCCCTATAAGGCATTTTTCCCTCAAAAAAAATTTAAAAGCTTTAATTTACCACATACTGTGCTCTTAATTGCTCCTTTTCCTGGAATTCTGTGTCTTCCTCCAATAGTAGGAAATAACATAATACCATAAACAATGATTTTAAGTGTATACCAGTCATGTCTTAGCAACCATTCCTAGAGAAACATGGAGTTTGAAACAGTATTAGTCCAAAGACTTGAGAGAATCTTTAACCTAGGATAGATTTTATGCTTCAAGCAATCTAGTCCCTGTATCAGATAATGAAGCTATCTCTTAAAGTCCAAGAATTATAAATTTAAAAAGGAAAATACATAGTGAATAGCCTTCATCTAGGTTCTACTTCGTAACTAAAGTACTTTATGCTTTTTTTTTTTTTGAGTTTGGATTTTTTTAGTGTCTATATTTTGCCTTGTCTTATAGATGAAGAGAAGGTCAGACTAAATACAGTGTTTGAAGAACTGAGTACAATTTTAGGTGAGTGAAACATTACTTAATTCTTTATACTATTTTAATGATATTTTCTAACATCCCTTTATTCTCTTGTTAGTTTCATCATTTTAACCTTTTATTAAACATTTTCATTACCTGCTTTGATTACCTATGCTTTTGCAACACAAGTACTAAGTCTTTTCATAAGGCAAGAAATCTTCAGATTTAGATAATAACTGAGATACTACATGTAGATCATTTTGATTGTTTCTTTATAGAATTGAGGTCAAATTATATGCTTCTGTAATGGAATCTTTTAACCTGATACTACACTTGTTTTTCTGATCTATAAGAGGTCCTTTAAAAAGGACTTTAGTTTTAAAAATGAAAAGATAAGCCACAGTTTGGCAGAAAATATTTGCAAAACACATCAGATAAAGAGCTGTATCTCAAATAGTCAAAGAATTCTTAAAACTCAATAACAAGAAAATAAATAACCTAATTAACAAGTGAACAAAATATCTGAACAGGCACCTCACCAAAGAAGATACACAATGGCAAATAAGCATATTAAAAGATGTCTACATCGTGTGTCATTAGATAATTACAAATTAAAATGAGATGACACCACACTTAGTAAAATGGCTAGCAACAGGAAAGTTCATTTCATTGCTGGTGGGAAGGTAAAATGGTACGGCCACTTTGGAAAACAGTTTGGCAGTTTCTTGCAAAGCTAAACTTATTCTTATCAGAAGATCCAGCTGGTATTTACCCAAATGAGTTGAAAATTTATGTGCACACAAAAACCTGCACATGAATGTTTATAGCAGCTTTATTCATAATTGTCAAAAACTTGGAAGCAAACAGTAAGTGAATGGATAAACAAAATTTGGTACATCTATATACTGGAATATTATTCAATTTTAAAAAGAAATGAGCTATCAATCCATGAAAAGAAAGAGAGGAACCTTAAATGCATATTGCTAAGTGGAATAAGCCAGTTTGAAAAGGCTAAATATTATATGATTCCAGTATATAACATTCTGGAAAAGACAAAACTATAGAGACAATAAAAAGATCAGGGTTGCCAGGAATTTAGGGGGTAGCATAGGGTAGGAAGATGAATAAGAGGACCACAAGGAAACTTTAGACCAGTGGAACTATTCTGTATGTCACTGTAATGGTGAATGCATGATATATTGTATTTGTCAAAGCCCATAGAACTGTACAATAAACAGAGTAAACAACAAGGATATACAGCTGGATCAGTAAGAGTAAAAGATATAGGCAGATTCTGGAGGAATCCATGTGTAGGCTTCCTATGTTCTCCCTCTAATGAGAGACCACACAAAACACACTTTTCCTCCAGCAGCAAAAATGTAGTTACACGTGTTTGCCCAAGGAAGCCCAAGGAAACTCAGTGCCCAAAGTTTTTTATTGAGGGCTGCTCACATATGTACCCTTTACCTAACAACTACTAAAATGCCAGACTCCCAGAAGGAAAACAAGTTTCCACCATAAATCACATTGTTTGTACAAGTCTAGGCACAGTGAACCAGCCTTATCAGTTAGTATTGAAAGAAACATTCTGATATTCAGGGTCTCAGATGCCAGGCAAGTAACAACCAGTCTCTTCTAAAGATAGCAGCCTCTGGCAAGCAGTCTCTTCTAAAGATAGCAGCCTCAGGCCTGCTGTGTTAATTCTTTTCTGCACATAGATTTGTTAGTAAGATGATCTGCTAAAACATTTTATCTAGTCTTTAATTAATCTATTTTACTATATGCTTCTACATTTATGATAGCAATTTCTTTGAGCAACATCAAGGCATCAAGTAATAGTTACTTTAAAAGCATATCATCTACTATTTAGCTTTACCAACTTGAAATCTCTAGAAAGGGCCAATGTTGAGTCACTTGGACCAATCTAGTAACTGTTAAGGAATTGGATTTTCAAGAGAAACTAGATTAATTATTGCATATTTAGCCTACTATGGTGCCTTTTCACTTTTAAGATAGGACCCATCAACAAATAATAAGTCAGAATTTTGTACTAAAGCATCCAAAAGATCTGTTCTGGACATGGCCACCTCTTGAACTACAGAAATACAATTATAGAAATTACAATTACAGAAATAGGATTCTCCTTCAGAGGGTAAAGGTAATAGAGTCACAGGACTGGGAGCACTATACCAATGGATGATAATATGGGAAGAAAGAAATAATATTTCATAATTAGCTCACCAACTAGTCCAAAAATACTGGATATTTTCAGTTAGTAATAGAGATTGTGACCACGTGTAATATCATTAGATTTTAAAATAATCCTAATATAAGATCTGAAGAGGCTTTGACTAATCTTAAAAACTGCAGTTTCTCTGAAGCAAGAAGGATATAACCAAGGCTACTGAATTAAGGGATAAGCTATATTAAGCAATAAGTCTTTTATACATATAATTGATGTGCTGTGTTAACTCTCCTGAAGTGCAGCCTAACCTTTTATGTACTGATAAAAGGAAAGATTTATGATAACATAGAAAGAATCAACCTAGGTTCTTATGGACTCTGATTCCATTATTAGCCTATATTAGTGGAGTATTTTTGCCCTCAGGAATTCTGGAACCACGACTAATTCTTTGGTTATTTTTGAATCATAAGTAGCATAGTTTTATTAATGTCTAAGTTGGAAGTAGATCCAACTTAGACATTAACTAAGTTGGAAGTTAAGATTATAGCACAGAGAAGAAAAGAGTATTTTTCGGATGATGACCTTAGAAAAACAGATACAGATTAGGACTTAGAAAAGGACTATTATTAGAAATTCCCACCACTTTAGTAGTTTAGTAAATAAAGTTTATTTCCCCTCAAGCATTTTATAACTTACTGTGCACCTGTGAATTGTGTGTTTTATTTTCTTCTTTCACATTCTAGCACAATCAGACATTAAGACAAAACTTAACACTCTCTCTCTCACACTGTCTCTCTCTGTCTCTCTCTCTCTCTCATGTGTGTGACTCACTTCTTTCTCTTTTTATATTTACTACCAGTGAATTTGTCTGTCTTCTGGTTTTTTAGACTGAATATTTATTACAAGGAGTTTAACGTTTTACAGTAGTGGAATTAATAACAGATACAGTAGGACCTGTAACAAGAAAATAATCTTGTTATCTACTTGTATTTAGTCCCTTTGGGTGCACAGAGGAACTATAGGGGATTGTCAGATCCTCAGTTTCTTAGCCAACACGGTTAAACATTGGTTTTTTAATGGCCCTTCTGCATGCCACAGGTGTCCTCATACATAAATTCTTAATTGTTTATAAACAGAGGACCTTTTGTCTTATTTATATTTGGACTAGTTATTTTATCTAAATGGTTGTTTGTTTTTAATTTCTAGTTTATTTTGTCAAAGTTCTCTGAAAATGTTCAGTCACATATTAAAGATTTTCTAAATTGACAATTTTCCATTTCAGTTTATTTTTCCTGTATCCCCTAATTTGAGTCTGAGTACAAAGGAAGGACAGGGATCCCTTTATTTCAGCTATTGGGCCTATCCCAGAATATTAGTTAAAAGTGTCCTGAAGTCTCTTTTTCATCTTTATTTGTTTACAATTATAAATATTTACCTAATCTATATTTGAAAGAAAGGCTTCTGAAATGGCCCTAAGTGATACCCTCTCAAGGTCAATTTTTTAAGTTAGACACAGCTGGCTTTTAAATCTTTTCCTTGCGTTCTTTACTCTGCTGCTTTTAACTATTTTCTTCATCTTAGGAGCTACTAATTAAGTAAATTGTTGTTGTTATTTAGATCTGGTAGTTCAGGAAAATAAGTATCTAACAAAAACCCAAATTGTACAATAAACTTCTTACATCCTAAATTTTAAGGAAATCCTTAATTACAATTAACTGAGCTCTAGACCAAAGTTTAAATTCAACTCTTATAAAACTGATTTCCAGTCTAACAATTTTAAGGAAATATTGTACAATTCATTGATCCTTTTCTGAGAAAACCCATGAGGAAGAGATCCTTGTTTAAGACATTAGGGAAGATGCAAAAAGAGTAGGAATATTTGTAAGTGGTACTGAGAAAGCAAGACAGAGTAATGAAAGGAGGGTAGGTTATAGAAGCTTAGAGACTATCTTTGAAATAGTGTTTTTGTTTTGTTTTGTTTTGAGGCCAGTATGTATACAAATTAAAGAATTTTACTATTTCATTATCTTTGTTATCTTTTCATTCTAATTATTAGAGATCCTCTGACATGTATTAATTTTTTAATTTTTACATGTTGAAAGTGCCCCAAAATAGCCATTGTTTTTTTAGGTAAAAAATTTTGGCATTTACTAAATATAGTAGTTGACTTAGACAAACATGACAGAACCACTAAAGTCAGTCAAAAGTATGTGCTTATAAACTGTCTTGGGTTCCACAGCCACACAAAGGTTATAAAGGGGTGCACTATCAACAACCTGAAAATCACTGTCCCTGGAATATAGAATTTTAAAAGTCATTTTCACAAATGAAAAGATAGTGGTGCTTTTTGAAGGTTTTTTAAGCTTGACTAGTTGCCTTTATAGGAATTAGTTACCAGTCTAACAAACCTACAACCACTATTCCATAGACTGGTTTGAGCTAGGCCTATGATTTTATCCATTCCTGTGAAATCCTCACATATATTCAACAGAAATAAGACAATCCAAAGCAATAATAAATGAGACAAGACTTTATTCAAATGGATAAGTAAAAGTAAAAGCACAAGTCATGGAAAATAGGGAAATTAATGGCAAAAATACTTACCAAATGGCACACTATAAATGAAAAAGTCTAATTACCTTATACAAAGACCTAGCACTAAAAACAAAGTCAAATCCTGGGATAGCAAAATTAATTCATTACAAGAACTCAATAAAACCAATCAGATGTTGTTGAGACTGACTCACTTGGCAACAAATGTGAAGGATGAATAAAAATGGGACAAAAGAGTCCTGGCAAGTATACCTACTTGTCCAATAGTCCCCTGGAATGCTGCCAAATGAGAATCTTCAAAATTAGTGGGCTCTCCAGAATTCTCAAAGCCTGAAACCACCACTCATTATCTGAAATAAAAACACAGAGTTGGTCAGGCAGTCTGCTCTGCAGAACAAAATGCTGATCTTATATATGGTTTTGGAGTTTAGGGATTGGCAAATTCAGAGGCATGAGTAGGTTGACATCATCTATAGAAACAGTTTCTCGGATAAGACATATTGATTGATTGGTATTCACAGGTATTCATTGAAGTATGACTGTTCCCCTGTGGCTGACTTTCACAAGTAAAGGACTATCACTGAAATGTATTCATTGAAGCAAGTTGTCATTGAATGATTAAATAAATTTAAAGCTGGCTCTGGTGGTTATTTTACTATGGCTATGGAACAATCAGTCTTTTCTTAGGAGTTTAGGTATTTTTTTATTTCCAATAGTTACATGAATTCTTATAATGGACAATAGAGAAGAAAATGATCCTGCTTTTTCTCCTCGGTATGTTCACAGCTCAATCCCAGGGCACAAGTAAGGGATCATCACTCCTAAATCTACATCAAGTTTTCCAACCACGTACCCTCCATGGAGTGCGGCACCATTGTTCTCCCCTACCCTATTCAGGCTGTCATGTGACTTGATTATGTGGAAACAATGGAGGGAGCCCCCCAACCTGATTCATTAACCACAGAAAAAAAAAGATCCAATGATAACTACAAGGAAATAGAAAAGGCAGTTTCTTGTCATAAAAATGCAGCTAATGTGTCTTTCCAAAGCTCTGAAGCTGACATAGTCTGAGAAGGCTCATTTATCTCTAGAATTACAAAGGAGTAGCCATGTGAAATATATACTGCTCATTCCAGAGAGATAGAAAAGGGTAGAGCAAGAGGAAAGGTGAGAGCCCAGTAGAACATGAATAAGTATATAGGCGCCTATATATGCTTCCATTTCTAGCAACATGGTGGACTAGGTGCCTGGATGCAGATAAAATGTAATTTTAAAAGAATGCTCAAATGCTTTTATGAACTTGTAAACTAGATAAACTAGTAAATGATGGGAGGAGCCCTCCAAACTGATTCATTAATAGCAGAAAAAAAGATCCAGTGATAACTGCAAGGAAATAGAAAAGGCAATCACTCCCACCAAATGCCTGAAGCCACACTTTATATAAGCATTTGCTGAACTAAAAGAATCTGAGCATAGTTTTCACAGCCTGCCAGAACTCAGTGGAGAGGAAGCAAAGGCCAGATCTCTCCCAAGATAGGGGGTATAATAGGAGACTTCCCCTAAAGCTAAGACTCTAAAAGCCACATGTACAGCATAAGAGTAAGTTAGAAATACTTCCCTGATCTTCAAGGAAAACTGCCTAAATAAATTTGTAAACACAGGATGACCTTCACACAGGTTTATATGCCAAATTCACATTAACTTATGCTGAACATTTAAAGTAACCCTGGGTGACTAATGCCCCCAAGCAATTGACATAAACACATTCATGTACTCATCTGAAGTATTTCTTCAGATGAATGATATTCATCTTCTCAAAACAAAGAATTTCACATAAAAAGCAGTTCATTGTCTAAAATTATTAAACATATAAGTAAACAAGGCACCATGAGTAAGAACCATCATGAACAACATATAACAGAGTCAGATCAGCAAAGATTTTAGATTTTAGAATTACCAGACAGAAAATTATTGAATAAGCATGCTTAATATAGTTTAAGAATTAAGAAAGGGGCTCAAAAATATGAGTAAAGAGCAAGCATAAATGAAAAATAATCAAATAGATCTTCAAGGAATGAAAATAGTAAAAGTTTAAAACATTTGAAGAATTTAACAGTAATTTATAAACAGCTGAAGAACTAAGAAACTTAAATTATAAAGTATATGGAACAGAAAGACAATGAAAATATGAAGGAGAGGTTAAGAGAGGATATATAAGAAAATCTAACATATATCTACTTGGAATGCCAGGAAAATAGAAAGAATGAGACATAGGCAATATTTGAAGAGACCTTTCCAGCACAGAAAAATGATGCCAATTTAAAGAGGCCAAGTGAATCCCAAGCAGAATAAAAAAAAAAACCCATACTAGACATATATACTTGTTTTATTTTTTTCTGTTTACATACATCAATCAAAGTGATTATAAATTTTAATTTGTTCATTGTACAATACGATTTTTAAGTGCCCATGACATTATCTTAATGGAGCATGAGTGAAACTGTTGCTAGTTAACAGCATTTGATTATAACAACTCACTAATTTTGTGTTCTCAAATTCTTTTAATTTTATTAAATTTATTGGGGTGACATTGATTAATAAACTTATATAGGTTACAAGTGTACAATTTTACAATACATAAACTGTATATTGCATTGTGGGTTCATCACCCAAAGTCATATCTCCTTCTGTCACCATATATTTGACCCCCTTTACCCTTGTCTACTTCCCCTAACCCCCATTTCCCTCTAGTAACCTCCATAATGTTGTCTGTGTCTATGAGTTTTTGTTTGTTTGTCTTGTTTGTTCATTTGTTGCTTTCAGTTTTATATCCCACAGGAGTGAAATCATATGGTTCTTGACTTTCCATCTGACTTATTTCGCTTAGCAAGATATTCTCAAGATCCACCCATGTTGTTGAAAATGGTAGTATTTCATCTTTTCTTATGGCTGAGTAGTATTTCACTGTGTAATGTACTACATCTTCTTTATTCAGTCATCTATCAAAGGATAAACAATCCAATTAAAAAATGAGCAGAGAACCTGAACAGACACTTCTCCCAAGAAGACATACAGATACTCAACAGATACATAAAAAGATGCTCAATTTTACTAGCTTTTAGGGAAATATAAATTAAAACTATAGTGAGATACCACCTCACATCTGTCAAAATGGCTATTATCAATTTGTTTTTTGTCACCATTTCTTTCTTTTATAGGAGAGCAAGTAGATGTCAATGACCTAAACAGTGCTCTGAAAGACATGAAAGTGGAGGTCACAGATGAGGAATACTTGAATTTAGTAAAAATTCTACCAGTTGATGGTAAGGATTTAAAATATATATGTATTCTTCAAAGAACTTTAAAGTGCTTGACTGTAAAGTTTTCTTCTAAAATAATACCAGATTGCTACCAGGTTGGATTTTTAAAATCACTTTTTAAGACTTTTAAAATTACTTGGTTTTTGCCAAAAAAAATCTGGGTCATTTACTTTTTATTATGGTAGTCAGTAGCTATTTCACTCATTCCTGCCAACAAGGTGTGTGTATTGTTATCTTTGATTCCATTAATATGCCTGAGGGTAAGTGGAAGGATATAAAAATGGAAGAGTAAAAGATATAAATAAGTCAGAGATAAAAATAAATAGAATATATGTTTTATAAGATGTAAGCCAATAATCATTGCCTTTTCTATAAGAGTAATTAGATTTGCCTCATTAAATTGTTTCTCCAAGCAAACTTCGTTACTGTTTGAGAGCAAGCCAGGTAAATTTCAGGGGGAAAAAATCATTTAAAAGTCTGTCTTCTTGGAATTATGAGATTAGGGAAAGAATTGTAGAATTTTTATTGTTTAGGTGAATCTCCCTTATTGTTTTTCTCTGATCTGAATTATGCCTTTTCTTAAAGTTGAAGGAAAGGTGTTTCAAAAAAGGTTGCTGGATGGTGTGAAGACTCTTAAAAGTGAGTGAGAAATATAATGAGAAAGCAGATACATCTGGAATATTTTTTTTATTTTTCATATATACTAATTTATTTTTATTATATTAAAAGTGTGTGTTTTCCCAATATTTGTGAATGTTAGCTATGTTTTGCCATAAATCCCTGGAAAATGTCCCAGCCCTTTTAAAGCTTGCACTACGTTGATATGAACAAAAGATAGTCAGAGGATGAGATTCTACACCTAATTTTAATGAGGAACCTCCCTGTACCTTTGACAGAGTCTTATTGGATCTTAATGTCCCCATGATTAAAGTGATAACCATAATATATGCGAATTAATCAGGATTTTTTCACATCTTGTTGTCTTTGTATGATAATTTGTCTCTCCTAAGGAGGAAAAGTCGATATGAATAACCTGGACACATTTCTGAAAAAGATGGGGATTAAGGTCTCCCATAAAGAACTTGAAGATTTTTTACAAAACCTACCAGTTGATGGTGAGCATTATAGGTAAAAATTATTCTCTTCTGGTCAGCTTGGAAGTGAGAGCATCCATAGACCAATGATAGTGCTTATTTGGTATCAACAGGGCATTTTGAAGAGCAGGTAGCTGAATTCAGGTTTCAGATGAAAAGCCCTTCCTGTCTCTTCATCAGTTGAAGACCAGCAAATGTCTTTTTTTATGAATAAGGAAAATTGGTGAGAATACTAACAGACCATTCTCAGGTCAAAAAATGAATAGGAGAAGGAAAAAAGAATGAGAAAGATTTAAAAGAAGTATTAAATAGTAACTAAGAGAAAAGGAGAACAGCCTATGAGAGGAATGATTAAAATCGATTAATGGTTATTTTCAATGTTTATGACTCAGCTATTCTTATATAGACAAAGAGGTTAAAAAGGGGTAGAGAAATACATTAAGAATTTTTTAAAAAGATCTAACTATGGATAGTGATCATAGTAATGCTCTTATAGTAAGATGTTATGTATGACATGAGATTAAGATGTTAAATGTATTAATAAAATGAACATTTTTCCAGATTGAAAAAATAAATTATCAATACTTATCAAAGATGTGAAAAATATAGGTAGACCAAAATAATAGTTGAAAAACACTATCAAATAATTATGCCTATTAACTTTCCACTGTCACCCACTACTCAAACAAAAGGTAACAGGCCCAGAGAATTTTAAGAATAAATTCTTTCAGATCTTCAAGGAGCTATAATTTTGATGCTATCTAAATTGGTCCAGAGGACTTCAGTTTACCATGATGAAAAAAAAAATCCTTCTAGTGTTTCTTTCTTCCAGTATCCAACAAAGTGAACAAAGACAGAAAAGGATATTCAACACCAAACAAATAGTGAAAGGAGACCAACTTTATGCCATCCATATCTAAAGGGGACAACCAAGGAAATAAAAAATTCTGTAGTAGAAACAGTAGTACAACAGAGCTAGGTTCCTCTTAGCCTTTCTCCTCCATCAGAAACTAAAATGGTAAAATCCATAGATTTCTCATTAAAATGCCCAAATCTGGAGTCAGGCAAATAGAATAGATAACTTTTCTTTCTCTCTTCTTTTACTGGGAAGAAATAGAAAAAACTGTGGGGAGAAAATGATAAAACAGGATAAAAGGAATAAGAGTCACTAAAACGATAGGAATCACTCATTAATGGATGTAAAAGCTTCAGAGCTACAGGATAAATTGGGGGTCTGATGTGAAACCCAAGAATACCATCCCATTGTCAGTTCTGGGTTTGGTTAAATGTTTTTACCAGGATTGATTCCACTTAATTAGAGATGTAAGAGCAATGAACCCTGACATTTAACCAGCCTCAGATGTGAGAGCAGGGCTCAAGTATAACAAAGATCATATAATATCTCACCAAATTCTTATATTACAATAAAGTGGGTAAAACAATTTTTCTCAAATGTATCTCACTGAGGAAAGCAAACTGGTCTTACCTGCTGTAGAAAGGACAATTAAAAATTACATTAAATCTTGAAAATGCAGTGAAGATCTGGACAGAGAGTCTGAAGTATATGCAAGATGAAAAGAAAGGACATGGTGACAATTCTAGCATTAGCATATGGAAGAAAAAGAGGAAAAAGAAAAAGGGAAGGAAAGATAGGGTGGAAGGAAAATAGCATGCAAAAGACAAAGAATCCAGTCTAGTAGAAAGTATGACACAAGAAACAACCAAAAAGTAGTTCTTGACAATTTATTCATATTATAATATGACTTAAATTAATTCAATAAAACTATAGCTCAAAAGTGAGATAGTAATATAACATGATACTATTAAAAGGGAAATTACATAACTAAAGAAACAAAGTGAATACTATAAAATCATCATAGGATTATTAAATAAATTATAAAAATCAAAATATAGCCAAAAATTTTATTACTAACAGAATGAGAGGATGTTAAATAATCACAGGAAAAGCAGAGAAAAAAAGATTAAATCTGTCAAAAATCTAGTAGATAAGTATGATTCACAAAGCGACCCCATGTAGAATGTCAAATATTTTTAGAGAACATACCAAGTAAAATATTTTAAGTTAATTGTAGTTTAAGGGGGAAATAATTCCCTAAAATGAAGGAATGAATGCAGATCAAAAACACTACACCAGGCTCCAGAGAATATTAATCTAGAAATGCTCTACTGTGAAGTATTTTCTAGTTTACTTATTGAACTTCAAGGAAAAGTAGGAATTCTTCAGACATATGGATGATAGAAAGCACATAACAGATGAGGAAGGGAAATAATAGGTTTTCAAAGCACATTCAATTCCAGAAAAGGGTGGAAGAATGTCTACAAAGTTGAAAAAGAAAATGTGACCAAAAAAATTATACACAGCCAAGATGTCATTCAATTATAAAGGAAAAATTCAAACTTTCATAAACATGAAAAAAATTAAATGAATTCAGCACCTCTTGAAAAAAATATTTTGAAATACAATTAATTAAGAGATCACTCGAAAATGAACAGAAAGGAGCAATGGTGGTGACCTGTGAATCTATTTAAATTTAGAACAAGTACTAGACAATTCAAGATAATATCAATATTCTAGTTCAGGGCAGGTGTCATAGTAATCATAGTTTGGGGCAGAAGGAACATTCCCATTGTTTGTCTGTGACTACTCTGTGTCTTACAGGTGATGGGAAGGTTGATCTGAAAAATGTGATTCCAAGAATGAAAGATTTTACAGGTGAGTTTTTATAACACTGAAACCCTAAGGCTTTATAATCAATTATATTTTAGATGCTATTATCCCAGTAGTCTATTGTTCATATTAATTTTGCCATTTTACTCAGTTATTGTATAATATTTCTGCCTGATAAAATCCATTTGGAGTATATATGTTTTAAAAATAAATCTTGGAGTATATATGTTTTAAAAATAAATCACAAGATTTGGTTTTGATGACGAGTTTCATGTACTGTAGAGATATTTTTTCATATACCTAAATTTTAGCAATTTACAGATCTTTGCCTAATGTAAATTGCTAAAATTTAGGTAAGCACCTTAGTGAATAAGGTATAGTTTTGAAAAGCTTAAGATAATGTGGGTTTTGTCAACAATCAATTCATATGTCAGTATAATATCTCTTGACTTATTTTTTTGGCAAGTCATTATTCAATTGGTAACTAGATTTCATTCTGCACATTATCCCCAATATCAAGAGAATCTTCACTATATCAATATTATAGGAACAAATTTGCTTTGACTTTCTGTTGACACACTGTATTTTTACATCCCATTTTGCCTTTGCTCTTTAATCCCAAATTAAGAATGATGCCATATAAGCTATAGTAAGTATATAAAAATATATATATTACATAGGATAATAACATGTTCTCATGAACATCTTTAAAATATTGAGTTATTAATTTCTAAAAATTTCACCCATGAACACTGTTTTTATTTAAAGGAGAAAAGATTGATGCCAGTGACATGAAAAATGTTCTTAGAGACATGGGGATAGAAGTCAATGATAAGGAATGTCTGAAACTGCTACAGTTACTACCAGTTGATGGTGAGCTGCATTTGCATCACTGTGACCTCTATCTAGAGTGTTTAGTTTTTATTTCTTATAAAATTTATGTTCAAGTGTTACCTGCACCTGTCCTCCAGCTCTTATTTTCATACAGCCTCTCTATTACTCTGTGCCAACTCAAGAACAGAATTTAACTGCTAAAAGAGTCCTACAAAATCACTATTGAGGGGGAAAGATGTTACTGATAACTTTGAAATGGTCAGGAAGGAGAGAGATTTGCATCTTGTCTCAGTAAACATGGCAGAAGTCCTCATGAGAAATTTCTGTTTTCTCTGAGTTTATATATATATATATGACTTCTGCTATACATACATATACATACACATACACATATACATATACATACATACATACACACACACATATATACATATGCATATACACACACACACACACACACACACACACACACACACAGCCCCTGGGGATTCCTTCCCTTTTCCTGATCCTTGTCCTTCACAGGGCTAAACCCTGAGAACTCCTCCCACTGCTCTCAATCCCAGGAAGGATGCAAAATGTGTCTCCTCTCTCTGTTATGAATGTTGTTTCTTTGTTGAAGCACAAAAACTCAACATCTTCCCAAAGTGAGCTTCAAAAAGCATCTTCTCAACAAAAGCCCATCTTTCCCTGCAAGTAATTCTTATACCAGCTGCTAAGAAATTTAATTTTTCTATATTATTATACCAGTTGGGAAGTTAGCAAAACTTTCAAGCATGAGCTTTGTGGCAGCCAATATCAGCAGTTGCAGAGTGAGAAAGAAGGGGAACAGGATGCAGGTGACTCTTTTTTACCTTACAGAAGCATCTCTGCAGAATGCAGCATATTTTGACTACAAAGATGAATCTGGGTTTCCAAGTTTCCATCCAGTTTACTATCCCTTTTGTTCCTAGAAAATTTTATGGGTCGAAGCAATTTTCATGATTCTGACCAATCATTTTCATGTTAACTTTTTTCATATTATTTCTCTTTAACTGGATTGGGTTTTTGCCATCTTTTTGCCTGACCACATTAGCTGCAGGAAGGTACAGGGCCATTTTGAAATTTAGTCTCTCTTTAATTAGGTGGCTCTTAATTGTCAGGTTTTCCACTTATTTCCCTGGATATTTTGCTGATCAGTATTGGCTTTGGTGGTTATTTTTTGGTTTTAGGCTGTTTCTCAAAGGATTTGTCAATATGCAAAAGTTAGAAGATGCCAGAAACTTTCTCATATCTCCCCTGGATTAGAGTTCTCTTTATTTCTTAAAGGTGTTTTCTGGCAAAGGCCTTCCTGCATTTATGAATTCTCTCTTGAGAAGCAAGAGAATACCTACAGGAAGTGAATTAAGAGGCAAAACACAGAAGAATGATCGATCACCTTTAAAAAAATAGTGTTGTTGAAAAAAAGAAAAAGAAGTAAGCTAACTCCTTCTGTAACTCAGGCCACTGACATGTCAAACTTTAGGAGTAAAAAGTAAATAGAATGGAAATATGATCATAATAAGGAATGAGAGGAGTTGAAAATTGAACAGAAAGAGATAGATCTGAGTTTCAGCTCTGTAGTATATAAACCAACAGTTGCTTTGGGTGTGAAAGAATAAAGTGTGAAAGATCTATTAATAATAACAGCTTGCATTTATCAAGCCCTAATGATGTGCTGCTCTCTATTCTTACCATGCACAATGATGACATCTTGTTCCCATTTTGCAATGGAGGAAAGAGTAAGTAATTACCTAAGCCCACAGAACTAGTCAGTAGGAGAGCAAAAATTTGAACCCACGCTGTTAACCTCTACACCAGACCACTATAATGAGAACTTTTTTCATTGCTTAACTTCATGATTTGAAAGCAAAAGTGGATAGATTTCTAAAGTGAGTCACACAAGTCGGACCCTTATATATTCTATCTGTGAGTCATCTCCGTCCTGAGCTGTGCCTTTTCTTACAGACAATAAGAAGATTTTTCAGAATAGACTGATAACAGCTTTGAAGTCTTTCGAAGGTAGGTAATATAATGAGAAGGTACATAAGACTGAGAGTCTCAATCTTTGTATTTGTTTTTTTTCCATAGTTATTAGATTGTGATTCCTCTACTACTCCTTTTATATATTGATCTTCTAGTTGTTGTTGTTGTTTTATTTTTGGTTTGGTCATTTTTCTGTGTAGGCTTGATCCCAGGGTCAGACTCAAAGGAACCAGTCTGAGTATCTCTACAGTTGTCTTCCTGTGTACTCTTGGATAGGTCTAATTAGAGTTTTAAACTTCACAGTACTGAAAATAATGATCATAATGCTCAGCTGTGAATTGTTAGTTTTCTTCTATTTTTTTTTAATGCAAAGGGTGTCACATGCCCATTAAGTAAAATATCTAAATTAAAGAAAAAATAATAATTCATAATCCTACTGTGTAACCATTATTATTCATAATATTTTCAAGCCCTGTATAGTTAAAATAGCAAAAATCTCATATAGTCAAAACTGCTCTGAAATCATATTGGAAGACTCCATAAGAGGCACCAACATGCTAATCTTGATTAGTCTAACATAGTCAACATTTTCTTGCAGTGATGAAGAAATTATTATTTTTATAGTTAAGCAATTTACAAAGTAGATGGCTTACCTAGAACCATAATATACAAAAATATATCTAATACTAGAATCACATAGACACAGAGAATGTGAGTCCATCTGATAGAATAATAAATTGATCTGTGGTTCACTCTACTAATGTGCTTGCTACCTGTAGAATATCAGAGAGAATCACATATAGTATTTATGTTGTTCATTTTATGTTTATTTTTACTGGGCATAGGATTTTAATAACATAACTTACATGATTTTATGATATACACACACCCAATACAGAAGCATTTTATGTGGAAACCATCTTTTGTAATAGCTATGGCTCTGTAATCTTCTGTGGAATGAAAATACATTGGTTTACCTAACAATACCCTGTCATTATATATTTAAATTCTGCGTACTTTTCTCTTTCTTATTTTACTTATAGTAAGTACAACTAATGAACACTTCCCTCTCCTATTTGGCATAAGATTTTTCGTATTCCAAAATGTGAAATTAGTAGGCTAAGAGTTAGGAACATTTTAAAGGATCATGATGGTTGTTGCCAAATCACTTTCTAATGTGGTAATTCTAATTAAAACTCTCACCAGCAGCCAAGCCTATCGAAAGTTTATTTAATTCATCAGCACATGAAGTATTTTTTATGTTGTGTCTGTTGTTTTTTTTTTTCTCACATTTATGTCTCTTTCCTAAGGAGGAAAGGTTAATATCGATGACCTGAACAGAGTTCTGAGGAACATGGGGATCAAGCTCAAAAATAAGGAATTAAAAAGGGTGTTACAAAAGCAGCCCATTGATGGTGAGCATTATGAATAACTATTTTTGCCTTTTAAGGGAAAACTTAGGATTTTAGGGTCATGTGTAAAAATTTCTAAAACTAGATGGATTCGAGCAGTTTAAGACATTTTTAAGAATCATGGTCTTAAATAAGAAGAAATCCTGTCTTTTATTATTTTTATTCATCTTGAATTATCACCCTGTTCAGCTATGAGTCATACTGAGAGAACATTCACACTTATCAGGCCACAGAAACAAACATGGGAGCAGGGCAGGAATTGAATGAATTAGCAAAGAGAGCCAGAAATGACTGAAAAAAAAAATATCTATAATAAGGAGTAGAAGAATATCATTAATATTTCAAGTATCTAACAATTGCATTTCACCACCATTTTGATAGATACAGAAGTTGAAAACATTAAAGGAAAGCTTATTGGAAATAGATGGAAGATGCAAAGCCCCTAGCTCAGTAAGGTTCACCAAAAAAACAAAACAAAACAAAACAAATGAACAACAACAACAAAGTGAACTTTATGAATAGTATCTTTTACCATACTTATAAGAAAGTGAAAACCTAAGAAATGGTAATATATTTGTCATGGTCAAATGTGTTCAAGAGACAGGCCAGACACCATTATTCTAATGATAAGGAATCAAGCACCCAAACAAGTAAATATAAATTTAAGGTAAACAAGAATAATTTAATAGATTGTATGGACTTTCACTGGGCCCTAGTTTATAATTTTTCTAGGTTCTATATCAATGCCTGAATTTTTTATGCTTTGTATTACAGCTAATGGAAATGTTTCTCTGAAAAAAGTGATGAGTTATGTGAAAGCAGTAACAGGCAAGTTAAAAGTCATCTTAAAGATTAAAATTCTAATTCTTTAATGATATTTTCCTTCTTATCTTTTCAATGAACATATAAATCCATTAGTATAGTACTAATATCCATGACTCGACCAATCAACCAAATAACTAGAATATCTCCAAGATCACTGCATTAACACATGATTGCTCCCCTATTCCCTCACTGTCTCCTGCTTTTTGAGATAGCACTATCTCTAATTTTATATAACTGATTCTTTTTAAAAAATAATAATTTTATTATCTATATAACAACATAGTCTTTCATTTTGCTTCATTTGACTCTATAAAAATGCTATCATAAATAATGTGTGGTATTCTCTAATCCTAACCTTATCTATATGTGCAGTGCTCTATAACTAGTTTTGAAAGATAAGTCATCAAGATTCTGTAGCTTAATGTTGTAGCTTATTACTTTTCACTTCTATATAAATAACTTATTTGCATTTATGCCATGGATTTATTCATCCAGTCTCCTGTATATGTATATGTTGTTAGGCAGGAAAGAGAAATAAAAGGCGTCCAAATTGGAAAGAAAGAAGTAAACTTATTTGCTGATGACATGACCTTTCATATAGGAAACCATTAAGGCTCCATCAAAAAAACTGAAAGATCAAATTCAGTAAAGTTACAAGATACAAAATCAACCTACAAAAATCAGTTGTGTTTGGAGATTGACATCACCAAGATGGCAAAGTAGGAGACCCCAGCCTTTGTCCCCCAACAAAAATCAAAAATTAGACAACTGTCCACCAAAAGAAACAATTTGAGGAGAATTCAGTAGTCCATTTCAGCAATCCAGTGGAATGAAAAACCTGCAAATAACTAGGAAGGAAAAACAGCTTCATTTGCCTGCATCATCCCATCCCCCAGGAGCCCAGCTCAGCACAAAGAATTCCCCAGCTAGAAAAGAGTTCCGATAGTGGGAAACAAAAAGTGAAATGAGTAACTAGCTTCTCTAGCCTTTCAGGGCACTCCATGAAGGACCTGCTTTGGATTCACCCCAACCATTGACGAGCAAAACTGAGACATATAGAGACAGCTATGAATAAAGAAGAGCAGGTCCTTCTTTATCAGCCATACAGTCGAAGTAACTTCAGTTCAGTGCCTGCTCTGCAGAGGACCCCAGTAGTTTTCATCACTAAAGAAACCAACTGCCAAAACAGCCACCACAGAAACCCTGCATATTTCATAGGTCTCACTTCATAAGTATTTGTGTTTGCTGACTCTAGCTGTCTGAATTTATATCTTCTTTCTCCCACTTCCAGAGCCTGGCATCTATACCAGCAGCCAGCTCAGGTCTCTCTGGCTTCAAGAGTGAAAGACACCAGCCTAGACCCCCCAGGCTGACCCCCACCCCAGTTGCATGCTTGAGGCTAGCCCTTCACTGGCCTCTACTGCCCTGTGTGGGCCCATGGCAAAATCCTACAGCCACAGAGGTACACACTGATGGCCAAGGCCCCCGTAGCTGCTTGTGGATATTTAATTATATAGTTTCTTATGTGTATGATGTATATGATTCTTTCCATGTACATATGTATGTATGTTTGTGGATACACATACATATATACATATACACACAATGGAATATTATTCAGCCAGAAGAAAGAAGGAAATCTTGCCATTTGTGACAATGTGGATGAAGGTGGAGGACATTATGCTAAGTGAAATAGGTCAAACAGAGAAAGACAGTACTGTATGATCTAATATATGGAATCTAAAAAAGCATGACTCATAAAAACAATAGAATGGTGGTTATCAGGGGCCAGGGGTTGGGGGAAATGGGGAGATATTAGTCAAAGGGTACAAACTTCAGTTATATAGCAAACAAGTCCTAGGGATCTAATGTACAGTGTGGTGATTATAGTTAATATTGTGTCATGTATTTGAAAGTTGCTAATGGAGTACATAGTAAGTGTTCTCATCACACATACAAAAAAAGGTAACTATATGAGATGATAGATTATTGTGGTAACCATTTCACAAATGTATATGTGTACTCATCCATCATTTTGTATACCTTTAAAAAATATAAATAGATAAATAGGTAATATAATCGTCTCTGAAATGTAATGTGTCTGGGTGTGGAGTTTTTAAATTTATCCTAATTGGTGTATTATACTTTGACTCATGTTTGTCAGGGACTGGGAGGAGAGGACAATGGAGAATGACTACTTAATGAGCATGGGGTTTCCTTTCGAGGTGATAAAAATATTTGGAACTAAAATATTAAAAACATTATGAATGTACTAAGTGCCACTGAATTGCATTCTTTAAAAGTTAATTTTATATGTATTTCACCTCAATTTTTTAAAAAATCAGCCAGATGCAAAAGTGGCATATAAAAGATGAGGAGGTACAATGGGAACAATCTACCTTGGCAGGGAAAAGAATTTATGAATGACATTATTTGAAATGCCAGCATGTGGTAATAGTAAAAGGTAGACTTACTTTTTTAATTGGTGTTATTACTGCTTTTAAAGTTCTCTACAGATAATATGCTTCCTATGGCTTGCACCCAGAGTATACCACTCCCACCATCACCATCTTCCCAGAACATCACTGAAAATAATAACATACGTGATTTCATTTATAATTTTTTTAAAAAGGCAAAACTAAATTGTCATGGCTAAGCATACCAAAGGGTGATAAATGCATAAAGAAAAGCAAGAAATCCTTATCTAAAATGTCACACACCCCAAAATTAATTAATTGATTGATTGATTTTTAAAATAAAATAAAATAATAAATTAAAAAATAATAATAACACAAAATGTCAGCATAGTGATTGCCTCTAGAGGAAGATTGTGGATAAGGATTGGGAAAAAATATGAAAGACGCCTAGAGAGTTATATCAGTCTTCTATCTCGTTACCAAGGGGGTGTTATAAGTGCTTGTGTCTCATTATCCAAGTCAATCTGGATTATCTGGATTAAAAAATTTTTTTTTCATTTTTTTGTAGCAAGTTCTGTATCCTCTAAAATATTTGCCAATAATAATACACTTAAAATCTTCATGGAAAAGTCAAAATCTATTATAGGAATAAATAGACTACTACCCATGGACCAAATCTAGCCCTCTGCCTATTCTTAGAAATCTAGTTTTATTGGAACACACATTCTTTGTTTATGTATATTAATGGCTGCTTCTGTGCTACGACAGCAGAGTTGAGTAGCTAGCTGCAACAGACACTGTATACTCTGCAGAGCCTAAAATGTTTACTAACTGGCTCTTTACAGAAAAAGTTTGCCAAGCCTTGATCTAGATCACCACAATAATAGATGAAGTAAATATTAGGATAATGGTCAAATAATCTAACAATTTTGAGAAAAACAGAGCATTATCAGGTTAACCTTTACATTCTAGTTTATAAGTCTATTACCTAAATCCCCAATTTATTTAGAACTGTGCTTTCTTATCTCCAATGTTAGGAGAATGCATCTTTCCCTAGGGTCAAAGGAATAAATTTTAATTCTTTGCCTGCCCTTTACTTCACTGGACAGGTCTTATTCTGCCTTTGTCTTTTATCTAGCAGTTGAGATGGCAGTGTATAAACACAATTTTGTTTCACATTGTTGAAAACTTAGTTCTTAATATTGTCAAATAAAATTTCCATTTCTGTTTTTTTGAAGGAGAAAAAGTTAATGTCAAAGATATAAAAAATATTCTGGAAGGCATTGGGGTTGAATTGACACCTAAAGAATACTTGGAACTGGAGAATGTTTTGCAAACTGATGGTAAGCATTTCAAATACTGTTAGAGCTTTTGAGGAAGGTTAGTCCTGTATATTCAACTTTTTAAAAAAACTATACATATGAGATGTTGTAATTTAAAAACCACAATAAAATGACTAGGAAATTTTACCATGAACTTGTTCCTCCTTTGGAAAGAGGAGTGTAGTTTGTCGTTTTGTTTTTTGTTTTTTGTTTTGGGGTGGGGGAGAGAGCGGAGCTATTTTCTTTAATTCTGCCATTGAATATAAATTTTTCTATTATTTGTTTGGTTCTGCCCTCAGATCTGAAAGTTAACCTGAGAGATATAAGAAAAAAAGTGAGGGCGGGAGGAATAGGAGAGTAGGAGAAAGAAGGAAAAATCAAAGAAAAGTGAAAAAAAAAAAACGTTTATATTCCATTATGATGTTTGCCACTAATTATTGGCTTTGCATTAAGACACCACCCTCTGAGAGTTTTCTCCAATCTATGATTTCAGACTCATCAGAGGGCAAAACTCAAAGTTATTTCTAAGGCAAATCATTTAAAAATTATCTTTATGAAATGATGCCTTTATACTGTTTCTCTAAATCTCTATATTATCTATAATGTGAATCTATAATGTAAATTGTGCCTTTTCTTACAGATGAGGGAAATATATATGCAAATAGATTGCTAGATGGTGTGAAATCTTTCAATGGTAAGAAGCATGATGAGATAAAAACTAAATAAGATTCTCTTCCCTCACATTTGTACTATTGTCTAGTTATTCTCTTGTAGATCTTACCTCCTCTTTTGTGAATTGATTCTCTATTTACTTTGCTGCTTTTTCAAATAGTCTTTCATTTCTCTGCTTAGTGAGCTGGCTTTTGTCAAATTTAGTTGAAAAAAATTTTAAATCTGGGTCTACTTAGAAAATGCAAAGTAAAGAATTGGCAGTTCAGGGCATTTCAGTAACTGAAAGAACTAAACTGAGGATTTATGCCCTACTCATTAGGAAGTTTTTAATTTTTTATCTTCACCATTATAATTCATTGGAGAATGAATTTGTACTTTGTAAGATTGTCCTCAAGACCAAGAAAAAGCTTACAATTCTTATTCTACTTTGTCCACCTTTGTGCACTTGAACATATTGGGTCATTGATAGTTTTGCGGATAGCCATGGTGCATAAGGATTAATTGAAATATTCTCTTTCAGGGGGGTTATTATATTTCCCTCGTGTTCCTAATTTTTTTTTCCTTAGGTGGGAAGGTTGATGTTAGTAACCTGGAGAACATTTTGGAAAACATGAAAATCAAGGTCCCAAATGAGAAACTTAAAGATATGTCACAAAACCTACCAGTTGATGGTGAGCATTACAGACATTATTAGATCTTTTAGAGAAATTCAGACTTAGAAGTTTATGTATGAGACTCCTAAAACTAGATCTATTCTTATGTTAATATGACTTTTAAATCTTAGTGAAGAACCCAATCCTAAAATAAGAATACTTTAATTTAGTATATTTTCATTAATCTAAGGATGCATAATACATATGCTAGAGTGAGGTATATGTGATAAGTCTTTACTTGAAAGAAGCTGAAAGAGGGCTTAATACCAACAGACAAGAGGTTGCTAATTTTAGATAAATTACATGATTTAAATATCTTTTAAAAGTCATGTCACCCAGCTATACATTCCTTTATAACTACCAACTTCCTGACCCCTTGCCCTGTGTTTTGACACTGGTTCATATTATTTATTCCTAGTCTCATCTCCTCTACATTAGGAACCTTCAACAGCAATACAGGTTTCCCTCACTCTCTGAAAGTAGTGTTCCTATGAAATCTTTCAGAAGCCAAAATAGCATAAAGCGAAGAAGGAATTAACTTAGGACACTTCTTGTTAATGGATGTACAAAATAATTGAAATAAAGCACACTTGCTCACAGACACAGTTCGGAGCTCTGATGGCTTGATGCTGAGATGCTGAGTGTAGTTCCCAAGGAAGGAGCTTGCTGCTGCCACTCTCAATGCTCAGTACTTGGGGTGCAAGATGGCTATATAACAGCTGGCTGCAAAACAAACTCTGAACGCTATTTTTGCTTTTCACCTTTTTTTGTAATAGCAAAATCCTCTTTGGATTTCTTTCAGTTAGCAAAAGCAGGTACTAATGTAGGTCTTTCATAAAAGCAAAGTAGTGGAAAGTGAACTTTCAAAAAACAGGAGATAGATGTATTTTACCTTCTCTTTAAAATAACCTTCCAATTTTGTTACTCTTATTATCAAGAAACTATGCCTCATATTCATCAAAATAACCAGACCCTGCATTTTTCTATTTTCTTCCGACATATAACTGTTTTCTAACCTGACTTATTTCACTGTCTACTCTGTCATTTCTGCTCTATAAAACCCCCAACATTTGATTAACCCATTCATTCAGCAATCCTTTCTAATGCAGAGCCTTGATAAATATTACTCAGCCATAAGAAGAGATGAAATACTGCCATTTGTGACAACATGGATGGACCTTGAGATAATCATACTAAACAAAATAAGCCAGACAGAAAAAGTTAAAAATCACATGGTATAATTTATATGTGGGATATAAACCTAAAAGCAACAAATGAACAGGACATATGGAGACTCATGGACATAGACTATAGACTAGTGGTTACCAGAGGGTAAGGGGTGAGGGAGGAAGGGGGAGATAGACGGAGTAAAGGGGTTATATATAGGGGTATAGGGGGAAGGTGAAGTAGGTAAAGGGGATCAAATATATGGTAGCTGAAGGAAATGACTTTGAGTGGTAAACACACAGTAGAATATATAGCTGTCAAATGATAATGTACACCTGAAAATTATATAAGTGTATTAACCAATGTTACCCCAATAAACTTAATTTTTAAAAAATAATAATAAAATTAAGAGGTGAGAAGCTATTGAGTTTAATCCTCAGGCTAAAAATTCCCTCATTATATACATATGGAACATAGATAAGCATTTATAAACCCAGATCAAATAAATCCCTCAGTGATTCCTATTATCTTCACATACATGACTAAACTATTATACATTTGGTCTTGACCCTGTGAAAACAGCACAAATTTTCCTTACTATTTTAGAATAAAAAATAAAAGAGATGTCTGGAAGTGTGTCCTGATAGAGAGGTTTAAAGAAAGATCAAAAGTTTCTTCTCACCTAGATTTAGTAAAATCAGTAATGAATGAAGGCTCTGTGAGGACAGGAGCCATGTCTATGCTGCTCACTGTTGTATCCTCCGGTGCCTAGCATAATGCTTGCAGACATTTGATAATCTATAAATATTTGTTAAGTGAATGAAAAATTGAATTAATTAGATATGGCTTTAGCCATTATTTAAGACTCTAAGGACTTTCCAGTTATTAATAAGTGTTAACTGATAGTTATCACTAACATGGAAGTTTTATGTAAAAGTATATTGTGCTATATTTAGCAGGACCCCCAAAGTGCAAATCTGCTAACTAAATGTATGGAGAGGGTGTACTGAATACTACTCCAAAAGCAAAATAGGATTCCATAATAATAAATAGCATATTCCTTTTATGTAATAAACTACCCATAATATGCGGTAGATTTCATATACTACTGAAATATGCTGCATCTGAAATTCTGGGAAAATGTACTTATTTAAGAACTAACTCAGTCATTATAATTGTTCCATTCCTCTGTTTAATTTTAAAGTGTTTAATATTGCAATGTGCAAAGAAAGTTTTATACTGCTTTCTAAGATGTCTGGATGATATACAGAATGAATAGACATCCTTTTCATTTAAAAGCATTCACAACTTTTGAGTATGTAATAAACACATCTAGAAAAGTACTACAATAGATTAAGCTAATTTGGGGATGTTAGTATAGAAGAGTGTCAAATAGGGAAATAGACTTAAAGGTCTAAACTGAAACTTTATAGTCTTGTTTCTAGGACCTGGTGTAGTAGATAGTGTAAGGAGAACAAGCCGAAGGAGGGAGGTGTCCCATAGGGTGTAGAGGCTGAGATATTAGAGGGGAGGAGAGAATTAATAATGAAATTAATCTTTAACTATATTAACTAAATTAATTTTTATAGAGTAGATTTTCTCTGTTTCATGCTCATCAATGTATGTCATTAGGGTATAATTCAGCAAGAACTCATAGAGAAAAAAATAATTATTTTGCTCTATTTAACAATCATCCTGAATCAGTAATAATTGTGTTTGTCTGAATTGTGGCTTTTTTTTTAGCATCTGGGAAGACTGATCTTCATGAGCTGCTAAAAGAAATAAAGAAATTCACAGGTGAGCAATATATATTATGAAAAGATATAAAACTAAAATATGAATATTTCAGGTTCACATGCATATTTAAAGCTGTTTTCCTATTCTATCATTCCTTTTAGCTTCTATTTTTTTGATGATTAAATTCTAATGACATAAACTAGATAATTTACATTCTGGCAAAAATGTTATGGTACTACATCTCTATAACAAGTTTTGTACTCTCTGAAACTTCAATTTTATTTTGTGATTCATTTCAATAAGCAACACACCTGTTCATTCATTCAGAATATTTACCTAGCACCTACTGGAACTCAGTAAATATCAAGGTAAAACTTTTACAGGAATACAAATAATGTGTTCATTGAGGAAAATCTATCTCAGAACTCAAGCAAGGCAAAAAGTAACAAAGATTTTACCTGATGGTGATATGATTTAGGTTAGGTAACTGTTGATATATAACTTAGATCCCTGCCTCCTATAAATTCCTTGACTATGAGTGAGATTAACTTTTATAAGATCATTAAGAGCATTGGAAATAAGTATTTTGTTTAGAGTTAAAGAAATAACTTCTGCAAACTGTAGCCAACCCTGTACAAGTGTAGATACTTCATCATTTGAAGTCAGTAGGCCATTCTCATCTGTAACCAAACCCATCTTTTAAAGGAGAAAAAGTTGAAGCCAAGGACATACGCAAAACACTACAAAACATGGGAATAGAACTCACAAACAGGGAGCTCTGGGAGCTGTTGAAAATGTTGCCAGTTACTGGTAGGTATTTTGCATACTACTATGTATGTATCTCTGTGCTAGTGTAAATGTCAATGTGAGAACATCATAAAAATGGATGTACCTTCATTCCTATAAAGATCTAAAAGATAAAAAGCCCAGCCTTTAGTTGTAAAGAAATTATGCCTTTACATTTAGGTTTATAGTTTGGAGAAGCTGTATTTTTGAACCTCAGTTTTGCCATTAAGAGTATCATTACTTGGAGGTAAATGAAGCTTAAGGAGAGCAAGGAAAGAGAAGGCAAAATTAGCAAGTAATGGAGAAAAGAAAGGAAGAACTCAGAGCGGGTAAAGAGTATCTCAGTGAAGTATATCAGTTTCAGTGTAGAAGAATGGATAGACTATCCACATTAAGAATTTTCTCTTGTCTTATTTTTGTTCTCATATATGAAGAGGTATGTGGGCATGGAAGATGTAGGAAAATTTTTAAGTGTGTAATTATGAAATTATGCTCTACTTACTCTTTTTTTTGACTGTATAACTTTTTCTTTTACCTTAAATATGTCTCATTTTACAGGTGATAGAAAGGTAGAGAAAAATATATTGTTAGATCGTATAAAAGTTTTCCCTGGTAAGTAAGAATCCCAATAAGAAGGCAAGTCAAACTAAAATCTGCAGATTTTACCTTAACTTTTAAAAGTCCTTATCATTACACAATAATTAGATTTGTGTTCTCATTATCTCATTAGCATATAAGTCTACTTTATATGCAACTACATCAAAGGTGATAATTTATAGTTAGTTCTCTGACACTGAAAGTTTCAAAATCTATTTGCTATCCAGAGCTCTTGTTATGGTCTTACATAATTCATCAGAGGTCACCTAAAAACATACATATGTAATTTATAATATGTAAAAATGGTATAGGGAATTAATAAATATATAAGTACATATAATTTACATAATATGTAATTAGGTTTCTTCTAAATACATCCTTCCTGCAAACTATAGAAAAGACCCCTGAAATGAGATTAGCAAAATAATTATATTCCACAATAACTTTCTTTTGTATAACATGTTGAACATATTCCATATGTAGCTCTAAACAGTTTTTTTAATTATTATGCAATGGATTATTTCATTCGATTGTAATTAGTGTGTGAATGTAATCAGTATTTTTCTTAAAAATCAGGTTCTATTTTTTACTTTCTTATTCTCTAAGGTGGGAAGTGTCATGTATCTAAATTAAACACTGTCCTGGAAAACATGGATTATGAGCTGGAGAATGAAGAAATTGTGGATCTTCAGAACCACCTGCCAACTGATGGTGAGCATGTCATTGTGCCTTTAGGAGAACTGAGCTCCTCTAATAAAACTTCCAAATGTATTCATATGGAAAAATCTATTATCTCAGATTATTAATGTTTAAATCAGAGGTCAGTAATCTGTTAACCAGTGTCTCCCTCCTGCAGGGCTAAACTCTAATGCCAATGAGGAAATTGACAGACCTAAGAAGCAGATAGGGAAATGAAACAAAGGAATGTTTCAAAGGAAAATAAAGTCAAAGAAAAAATTTAAAAGTCAATCAAGAAAAAAAAATCCCTTAAGTCACCATAAAATTTAACTAGACTACAGGAAGGAATATATAATATCAAAAAAGACAATATGCATATTTTGGATATTCTGGGTATCCTAATCATTCTAACCATTCTGGCTTTAACTAATAAATTCTTAATATAAAATGAGTGTTAGGTGGAGATTTCAAAAGTATTCCTGCTTGCCTAGAGAGTTTTTACTCCATTCTATCTTACTATTAAGCCTCCATAGCCATAATAAAAGATTTGTTGATAGTTTTGAGAGAGGATAGTCTCATTATAAGTTACCTTCTGAAGATCATTTATAAGTTAAATACATTAAGAAACCCACTGTATATAATAACTATTCACTCAAATATATACATGTATTGAAGCCTGTCAGAACAAGGCTGAAAGACATTGAAGACAGGCTGTGATTAGTAGGAATAAAGGAGAGGAGTAGGCATTTTTCTTATTACTATCATCTTCTAATTGAACCAAAAGCCAACAGAAGCAAAGTTTTTAGGAATCTAGAACAGCATGGCTGGTGTATTCCACCCTTACAGAGCATAATGAACACAAATGACAATAGGGGGAAATGTATTCTTGGATCAGGACTTCTTAGATATGTAGAGCTAACAGAGGAAGGGTAAATTGAAAAAAGAAGAATCTAGTTTTTTGACCATCCTCCTGCATATCTCCCTTATATCAATATACTTTAAAGTATTAAAATGATTTTCAAAATGAAAAAAAATTAAGTGTAAAAGATAAAATAGTGTTGTTGTTGTGTTTTTTAAGATAATAGAGATTGCTTAATAAAAGTCCAAGAAAAATTCTTTCCCTGATTGAAACTATTTAAAAGTGCTTGCTGATGTCATGGGGCCTTGGAACATAGACTGGGACTGACTCAAGAGGAAGCCCTTGGTTGGAGTCACACTTTAAGCCATAATCTTTTACATTTCATACCTAATAAGAGGGGAGATAGGTCAGAAGCACTTATAAGTCACTGTAAGCAGATCTAGAACAAACAGCACCCCCACTCATAGCTCCTATTCTCTCTAGATTGGTGATAAGCAGGTATATTGCACATAATCCACAGGTATCAGCATATATGTTTCATTATACCTTAACCTATAGCTAGCCCTGACATTAAGAAAAATAGCTTTTTTCTCATTTTGCCTAAAAAGATCCAATCAAGAGAGAAAATCAAAAATTCTTGGTTAGCAGTATTAAGTTCCTTTAGTTGCAGGCACTATCAGCAAGAAGTTGGCCGTAAAGACTTCTCCTCGGTCCCAGCCATTTCATTTCCTGACATAGCTCAGATTTCTGAGTCTGATCTTAGTGCACAGTCTGGTGGGAGACAGCTGTGGTTCAGTGGCAAGGTGCTCTAGGCCCAGTAGTTTTCATCTCTATGACCACAGGAGGCGGTCCCCTGTGTCCTGCTCAGGGAGCTCGGGAGTGGACACATGTCAGTTCCCTGCAGGGCTGTCAGGAGTGATGGCTTCCAAAGAGAAAATGTCAGTTTATTATTCAAGTTATACTGCCTGACAGTGATGACCCTGGTGGTTGCAGTTTATACCATAGCTTTAAGATACACAAGGACATCAGACAAAGAACTCTACTTTTCAGTCACAGCTGTGTGTATCACAGAAGTTATAAAGTTATTGCTACATGTGGGAATTTTAGCTAAAAAAAACTGGTAGTCTGGGTAGATTCAAGACATCTTTAAGAAAAAATGTCTTGGAGAGTCCCAAAGAACTGATGAAGTTAAGTGTACCATCATTAGTGTATGCTGTTCAGAACAACATGGCTCTCCTAGCTCTTAGCAACCTAGTTGCAGCAGTGTACAAGGTGACCTACCAATTGAAGATCCCCTGTACTGCTTTATGTACTGTTTTAATGTTAAACCAGACACTCAGCAAAGTAGATTTCAGTTTTTATGCTAAGTGGTAGAGTCACACATACAGTGGAAACTAGCGCAAGCTACAAAGGTCATAGTGGCATGAAAGCAACTGAAGTGCCCTATGATAGAAGATTGGCTAAAGTAGCTGTGGTACATATATACAATGGAACATTACTCAGCTATAAGAAGAGATGAAATACTGCCATTTGCGACAACATGGGCGGACCTTGAGATAATCACGCTAAGCTAAATAAGCCTGACAGAAAAAGTTGAAAATCATGTGATATCACTTATATGTGGATATAAACCAAAAAGCAACAAATGAGCAGAACAAACATAGATTCATGGACATAGCCTATAGACTAATGGTTACCAGAGGGCTATAGAGTAGTGGTTACTAGTGGGGTGGGGGAAAAGGGGGGAAATAGATGGAGTAAAGAGAGTTAAATATAGGGGGGTAGGTGGAGAGTGAAGTGGGTAAAGGGGATCAAATATACAGTAGCTGAAGGAAACTGGACTTTGGGTGGTGAATACACAATAGAATATATAGATGCCAAATGATAGTGTATACCTGAAAATTATATGATTGTATTAACCAATGTTATCCCAATAAACTTAATTTAAAAAAAAAAGAAAAGGAATAGGAGTAAAAGAAGTAGCAGAGGAATAGTAATAGTAGTAGTAGTAACAGTATAGAAACTCTTCAAACACATTGGCAAAACATTTCAAACTTTTGGATGGCAGCAACCTATATTCCACCACTTTAAATGAGAAAAGTAACAGCACATTCCCAACTTACCTTAAATCTCAACAAAAGTCCTCATATAGCACCAAAACACTTGAACTCCTATATAATAGCCCATCGAATGCTTTGTAAAATGTAAATCATTTAAAATGCCAGTTAAATATTTAACACTTAAAAAAATTGTTAGTGGGCATATTTGAGTACCTATTATAAATAACAGTGGTATCAAAACATACTTTTCTTCTATACTGCAGCAAACATATACTGTACGGCAAATAAAAAAGTAAATTTAAATATATGTGAAATGTATATAATGCTTAGTAAAGTAAAATAAATAAAATTTTTAAATAAGAAAAAAAAGTCGTGGTGGAACAGAACTCATTGTTAGGGTTTGGTGCGTTAGCCATTGCTATATTGTGCTCAGGATTTGAAAAAGTTTTAAAGAGTTCAGACACTTCCCTTTGGGTGAGAAACATTGAAATGTATCTATCAGGGATTGTTGTGACATTAGCTGGTGTCTCCTCGTCCAATGGAGCTGAAATTTTAAAAAAAGGATTTTTCTATAGTTGCACATATTATGTCTGGTTTGTCATCTTTCTTGCAAGTGTTGGAGGCCTCTACACTTCTGTTGTTGTCGAGTACACAGACATTTCTGCAGTAGCAGCCATTGTCCTTTCTACCATTGCTTCAGTGATGCTATTTGGATTACAGATAACACCTTTGTTCTGTGTACTCTTCTCATATGGGTTTCTGTATATTTCTATGGATTACCCAGACAAGACACTACATTCATCCAACAACAAGAAAGAGCTTCAAAAGAGAGAGCTCCTGGTGTATAATTCCAGCCTCAAAAGAATTCCTACTAGTACTATTTGCATTAAACTAGAGCCTTAAGTCAATCCCAGAAGGTGGCTTAAACAAAAACAACAAATTAATTCTGTAGCCTGTGAATTACGAAGAAAGCTACCTGAGTGAACTGCTATAAAGATTTAATGTGACCTCTTTGGAGGCAACCCATTTTGAAGGAATTTTATCATTGTGTATATAATGTATATAATGTATATAAAAAGTTTGGAGATAATATTGTTAAAAAATCATGTGAGGTTATAATATTCGAGTAACAACGTTTGGGACAACGTTAAGGATGACCCCTCCTTGTTCTCCAATTCACATACAATATTTTGTCCCAGCCACATTAAAGACCTAGTTCTTTTCTTACAAAAGAGAGGCAAAAACAAGACAGGTTAGTCAGAAACAAACTAAATGTGTAACTTCTCAAACTGAATCTATCTCATAACTCTGACAATGATTTCTGGGTGGTGACTGAGTACGACTTTAAGTGCTGTATTTGTATCATTCATTGTCTGGATTCATATTTCTGTGTTGTTAGATGACATGCTTTTTTTCAAAAAATATTTCTAAGATCACTTTTGTATTTTTTGTATAAAGTGTGTTTAACTGTGGGGCTCTCAATAATTTGTGAATTTCTGTGTTTTAAAAAAAAATTTCCATAATATTAATTGGGAAACTCAGCAATAACTTTTATTTATATAAGAAAAGAAAGAAAGAAAAAGAAAAAGAAAATTTTTCACAAAGCCGTGGAGTAGTTCACAGGATCAAAGAAACAGCTGAAATACCAGGATCAGACAAGACAAAATCAAGGCAGCATCCAAGGGCCTGGGTAGCAGGAATTAATCAGTTTCCTCAGGGCAATTAAACTGGAATGAATCACTCTTGTATTACACTTTTCAATATTCAGGAGAGAGAGTCAATCAAGCCTAATTTAAATCAAATGCTAAAATGGCCTGGATAGGGCAGGCATATTGATTACCAGTACCCACAAGATGGCTCACAGAGGGTGAGAAGCAGATAGAGATGCTAGTTAGCTAGGATAAAAAAGAAACCAAACTTTTTAATTGTGTCATTCCCAACTCTTAGCTAATGGATAATAATATGGAGTTAATATTTTAAAGCATGTTTTTATGATTACATAAAAAGTCAGGTTAGTTTTCAAAACCCTATGAAAAAGAAATAAAGAATATATCCTCTCCAGTAGCAACATAGTGACTTTCCTGGGTATTACAATGTATTGTGTAAGTCTGTGATTATGACTAATATAATAATTTAAAAGCAAATTCTCTAAGATTCTCACTGCACTATAAATGTACATCACATCTATTCCTTTCCTTCTGATTCAAAATATACAGATTTAGAATTTTATAGTCTTTATTATTTAATATGTCTTATCACTGGAAATATTAATATGTCAGGTCAGTCTTACCCACTTAAACACATGGTTTACAAGACTTTAGCACACAATAATAAGGAACTAAAGAATCATTATAATTTAATTAAAAGGATCTAAGAATCATGTATTAATTAGCTAATCTAAGAAACAGGCAATCCTCTCTCTCCTATTCTCATGCTGCCACATCTTGGGTCATATAAACTAACCATCTCTCTTGAAATACCACAGATAAAATTATAAAGGATTTTTAAAATTAAGATATAATTGACATAATTGTATAAGTTTAAGATGTAGATCATGTTGATTATATATGTTATATATAACACCTTTACCATATCACATAATAATTATTTTTATAGTGAGAACAATTAAGATCTAATCATTTAACAACTTTGAAGTTTATTATTGTATTGTAGACAATAATTGCTATGCTGTATGTTAGCTCTCCAGAACTTATTTGACTTCTAGTTGCAAGTTTGGGCCCTTAAACACACTTTTCCCATTCCCCAGCCCCTAGTAACAACCATTCTACTCTGCTTCTATGAGTTCAGCTGTTTTAGATTCCACATCTAAGAGATATCATCCACTATTTACCTTTGCCTGACTGTCTTATTCAACAAAATGCCCTCAGGGTCCATCTATGTTGTCACAAATGATAAGATTTCCTTCTTTCTCATGGCTGAATAATATTCTATTATCTACCACATAGTCTTTATTCATTCAACTGTTGATAGACACTTTAGGTTGTTTTCATGTTTTCGCTATTGTGAATAATGCTGCAATAAACATGAGACTCCAGATATCTATTTGATATGCTGTTTTTGTTTCCTCTGGATATATACCCAGAAGTGGGCTATCCAAGTCCCCTACCATTATTGTATTGTTCTCTATTTCTCCCTTCATATCTCTTGATATTTGCTTAATATACTTAGGTGCTCTGATGTTGGGAGTGTATTTTTACAATTATTATATCTTCTTCATGAATTTACCCCTATATCATTATATAATGACTTTCTTCGTCTCTTTTTACTATTTTTGCCTTAAAGTCTGTTTTGTCTCATATAGGTATAACCACTCCTACTTTCTTTTGGTTTCCACACACATGGAATATCATTTTCCATCACTTCACATTGAGCCTGTGTGTGTCCTTAAAATTGAAATGAGTATCTAGTAGGCAGCAGTTTATTTGGATCTTGTTTTTTTAATCCAGCCACTCTGTGCCTTGTGATTGGCGAATTAAATCCATTTACATTTAGAGTGATTATTGATATATAAGGACTTATTGATGCCATCTTATTAAATACTTTCTGGCTGTTTCATAGTTCCATTGTTTCTTTTTTCCTCTGCTTTTCCTTACCTTTGTGAATTGGTGATTTTCTACAGTGGTATGCTCTGATTCCCCTCTCTTTATCTTTTGAAATCCACTACAGGTTTTTGCTTTGTGGTCACCATGAAGTTTACACAAAATATCTTATAGATAAAACAGTTCATTTTAAGCTGATAGCAACTTCAAGTGCATACAAAATCTCTACCCTTTTACTCCCCACCTTTTATATTTCCAATGCCACAATTTACCTCTTTATATATTGTGTGTTTGTTAACAAATTAAAGTAGCTATAGTTATTTTTACTACTCTTTACTTTTAACCTATATCCTATAGTTAAGTGGTTAACACATCATCGTATACAGAATGAGACTTCTCTATATTTGACTGTATACTTACCTTCACCATTGTTATTGAATATTTTTGTATATTTTTATGTTACTAGTTAGTGTCTTTCATTTCTACTTTGAAGAACTCTTTTCAACATTTCTTGCAAAGCAGGTCTAGTGGTGATGAACTCTCAGCTTCTGTCTGGAAAAGTCTATTTCTCCTTATAACAAAGGATGACTTTCTAGATAAATACTCCTTCTCACTAATAGCCTAATGGGGGCTCCTTTGTAGGTTATAATCTTTTGTTCTTTTGCTGCTTTTAGGATTCTTTGTGTTCGATTTTTGACAGTTTCATTGTAATGTGTCATGAAGTTCATTTTTAAGTGATATAACAAGATGTTTTATTTGCTTCATAAAGTTGGACATTCAAGTTTCTCCCCAGATTTGCGAAGTCTATTTCTTTAAATAAACTTTCTGCCTGCTTCTTCCCCTCTTCTTCTTCTGGAATTCCAATTATTTTAATATTTGTGTTTTTTATTGTATCTCATAGATAACTTAGGCTTTCTTCATTTTTCTCATTCTTTTTCTCTCTTCTCTGACGGTGTCATTTCAAAGTTCCTATTCTATAGCTCACTAGTTCTGTCTTTTGTTTGGTCTGTTCTGCTATAGATGATCTCTCGCATTTTTTTTAAATTTTATGTGTTGAATTCTTCAGCTCTAGAATTTGATTCTTTTTTATGATTTCTAATCTTTGTTAAATTTCTCATTCATGTATTGTTTTGCTGATTTTGTTGAATTGTCTTTATGTTTTTCTTTAGCTTGTTGAGTTTCCTCAAAACAGCTTTTGATTTCTTTATTAGCTATATTGCAAAATTCTGCACCTTTGGTTTTAGTTACTGGAGGATTGTTGTTATCTTTTGGTGATGACACGTTTCCTTGATTCTTCATGTTCCTTGGAGTTTTGTATTGCTGATTTTTCACTTGAACTAGCAGTGACCTCCTCAAATCTTAATTATCTGTCTTCAAGTAGAAGATATTTTTTTGTTGGTCCTGTTTATATCTGGGACTTTCTCTAACATTGTATGGATATTCCTGTTCCGCATGTCTTGCTCTCTCTTGTGGAAAAGTCTTAAGCTTGTATGTCTTCTCTGGTTCTTACAACACACAAGTATGGCTGCTGAAAACTTTTTTTGTTGTTTTCTAGAAGATGGACCTACAGCTCAAGTTTGTGGTTTCTCCCTTGCCCACAAACCCTGGCATATTTTCTGAGAGTACTCCCTGTTTACTAGAGTTTCTCTCACCACCCTATTCAGGAACACTCAGAGCTTGTTTTTGAGTTGGGGGAAGTGTGGGTTTAGCATTAAGGGTGTTTGGGGTGCTGATAGGCCAGGTGTGGGGTTCCTCAAGTGAGGTTATTCCAGCAGATTGTGGAAAGCCTTCCTGCTGGTGTCCTGAAGTCAGTCAGCAGAAACCACTTATCTGCCCATTTCTTGATCTCTTCTCTCCCCACAGTCACGGAGGTCCTACCTCAATACTCTGGGTGCTACAGAGGAAAACCAACCTCTGCACTGCTAGAGTAGCTGGGCATTCATTCACAGCTCTCCGTTTTCATCCCAGGAGAGATTCCCAGCAGCTAATTCAGCCCTGCCCTCTGTTGCCTTTGGGAATGGGCAGCACTGGCAAAGTTCCTCTTACCCTTTCCAATGCATCCAAACTCATAATTTTTTCTGCTACATCGGAGTGCTGGAATCTGTCCTTGGGAAAGCTGGACCTCCACAAAACCCTTTCATCCGTAGATGTCTGCCTAAGTCTGCATTCTCCTGGTTTTCCCTGACTACAGCAGAGAGGGTCTGTGACCTGTTTGCAAACTCCTGCTAGTTCTGCAGCCTGTAGCAAGGTCTGTCTGCCTATTACCAATGTACATGTGGCTGAGATTCCTCATAGGCTCCTTGCAGTATGGTGCTGGATCCCAAAATCCCACAGAGGTACTTTTGTTTATGGATGGATGCCAAATTTAGTTGTTAAAGGATTGCAGGTAAATAAGAGGGACATCTTATGCTGGCATGATGCTGACATCACTTCCAAATAATTATAAAGTGTTAAATGCCTACTATGTGCCAAAAACAAAATTTGGCACTTGGAACATGTTACCAATAGTCCTCAAAACAACTCTGCAAAGTAGGTTGTTATCTTAGTTTCTCTGATGTGGAAATTAAGAGTCAGTCACAGAGGATACATAGCTGCAAAATGGCAGAGTGAAGATTGGAACACTTTAGAAGCTTATATAGAAGGTTTATATAATGTTAAAGGTTGCCCTTTCTACTAAATAATACTGCCTTGTATAAGAGAGGTAAGCAGGCAGCACAGACTATAATATGAATGGTACCCTCAGAGGGCTATGTGATGTGGCACTAGAAATGAGGAATTTTCAACTAGTAAGTATATGAATTAAATAAAGGGGTCAAAAAGATTGGAAAGCATGGTGGCCATGGAGTTGGAAGTATAAACAAAGTGCTAAGTAAGAGTTGAATGTGTAAGTAGCCAGATACAATATTTTAGGTAGGTGAATACATTGATATTATAACATACATTGCTTTTAAATCCTGTAATAATAAGGTGGTCAAACGTCAAAGTACTACTAGATTCTCAAGTGGAACAGGCAGGATAGAAAGCAGGTCAAGCAATGTTTGTAAAACTTCCCTGCCCAATTATGTACAGAATTTGATATTTTATACTGTAATTTCTTCTGTGCTACATATTTATGTTTAGAACTTCATTATTCTATGCTCATCTGGGATAAATTTATAGCACAAATCAGAGTAAACTTTTGAATATAGGTGTTTTCTTCCACAGTATAAAGTCTTTATGACATTTTCTGGGTCTGAGTCATTATGGCTAGATCTCATTTGGACCTTATCTTACAGATGGAAAGGCTAAACTGAATACACTCATGGAAAATGTAAAGTCATTCAGAGGTGAGTGAAAGGTTATAGTGAAAAATCATTGTAAATAGCAATATTCTGATGCTTTTCTATTATGCTTTTAGATATTTTATTCTTATCATACAGACATTGTTAGTCCTTTTAGTATAATAATGGTGATATATAATATCTTTTATTCAGTTATCCAGATTAGTTTTGGGTTATAGACTTTTAAGTAAAATCACTAAATTGTTACGTCATGGTAAAATATCTTGTGTCTTCAGATATTGTTTTCAGTAGTGTACATTACTTTTTCATTCTTTAAACAGCCAAATCTATATGTTACTACAATAATTAGCAAGATAAAACATTGGCATAAATTTTTTATGAATAGCATCACACTGGCAAATAAAAAGTAATATGGATGCTACCTTTACATGATTATTTATATAGTTACCTGTATAAGTCATTCTAGGCCTTTATATAACCCCTAGTTCAGAGTGTTGATTCATTCCATTTTTATTAGAGCATTCAAAACATTTTTCCTCTCCAGAATTATGAGATTGAGTTCTGTTTCTGATTTCCCCATAGAGTCTTGACTCAGTATTTTAATCAACCCTGCAATTAAACTTAGATGACATTCATAATTTAGAATCATTCATCACTCAAATTTTTCATCAGTCATCATTTCCATCTTTTCAAAGGACTCAAGATTAATGTCGATGATATAGATGGTGTTTTGAAAAACACAGGGATAGAACTCACACCTAAAGAACACTGGAAGCTACTAAAAATGTTGCCAGTTACTCGTGAGCATTTTTAATACTGCTTTGGCCTTTGGGGAACTTAGTTGAAGGATATGTATGTATTGTTGGAGTAGATGGGAAATGATTAAACATTTATTTAATATATATTTATTTTCAGCATACTTATTGAGCACTTCTGTGATTATGGAATTAAAAACAAAAATTTTTGCCCTCAGGAGGCTATTGGTGGGGGGTGGAGCCTACTCTTAAAATTGGGCTTGAGAACTTCATAAATGAATAAAGGTTTTTAAATTGATAAATTTTAATTTAGGATATTAACCTTGAAATGTCTGACAGTCCTAAAGCATAACAAGAAAGAAGGGGATGGGTAAAGAAAGGAAGTAAGATAAAAAGAGTCAAGTGAGAGAGAAAGTTTTAGCACAGTAAAATAGAGAAATCTAGTTTTTTTTATTCCTTCACTTTATTCTTTAAGCCATGGAAGAGAAGGATGTGTAGAAGAGAAATTAGATAAAGCTATAAGGCAAATCACATTACATCATTGTTTTTATGAAATAGTCTGGACTCTTTTTATGAAATGCTATATCACTTTCTCTATGACATCAGTTATGACTTCTCTTATAGCTGATGGAAAGGTGTATTACAATCGATTGCTAGCTGGTCTAAAGACTTTCCAAGGTAAGTGAAAAGCATAATAAGAAGTCAAGTGAAAACAAGATCTTTCAGCTTTATACTTTCTTTTGAAAGTCCCTTTAATAACTTTACAATAGCTAATTTCTCTCGAATGTAGTACCAGGCACTGTTCTAAATACTTTACATTTACTAACTCATTTAATTTCCACAGAAATCCCATATTATCACCATTTTACAGATAATAGATATTAACTCACTTGCCTAAGGTCACATAATTTGAACTTAGAAGAATCAGGATTTAAACTCACATTCTTAAGCATTCTGTTCTGTTTAACAATTAAGTTATTAAATTTTTTATTCTGCCCTTTATGACTTACAGTTCAAGTTCAAATAACTAATGTTTGTAGAGATAATTTGCTGTTATAATGGCAGGTTTCAAACTAAGTAGCCATAATTATAACTGTTGTTGCTGAAATAGTCCTCAATATTAATATTAAGTGAATAATGAATAATAAACCTCATCAATTTTCTTTGCTTTAGATGTCTATGATAGATTTTAGCAATGTCTTGTAACAGGTCTAAGGGAGATGTCAATTTACTCACATTACCAACCCCTAACCTTGCCACCTTGGTTTTATGTTTTTCTTGCACATCTGCATTACAACTTTGCTTTCTTCACTCCCATTGGGGGTTGGGTGCATAGAGCCTTAATTATAATTTTTTAAATTTTAGATGTAATTTTATGTTTTTCTTATTTTATCTCTTTCTTTATTAAGGAGGGAAAGTTTTAAAAAATAAAATAGATACCATTCTGAAAAACTTGAACTATAAACTTAAAAGAGAAGAAATGAAAGATCTATGGCACCATCTGAAAATTGATGGTGAGTATTTAATTTACCACTTACCACTTCCATTCAGAAGAATCTTTGAAATCTTCTTATAGAATCTCAGATTATTCTCTTTTTTTAAATTTATTTAGTTTCAAGATATAGTACATTGGTTAGACATCTATATAGTTCATAAAATGACCCCCCAATTGCTCCCTTCCTCCTCTGACCATCCACCTAGCCAACATATTAATGCTAACTGCCTTCCCTATGCCATATTTATGACCATCTATCAGCTATTCATTTTTACTTCTTTAACCCTTCACCCAATTCCCCCAGCCCCCTGAACCCCCCTCTCCTCTATCCATTACCAAATTGTTCACTATATTTGTGAGTCTGTTTTGGTTAGTTTGTTCTTTTTATTTCTTAGATTCTACATATAGCTGAAATCATACAGTGTTTATCATTCTTTGTCTGACTTAAATAACTTCTAGGTCCATGAAAGCAAAATCTTTTTCTATCTCCTTCCTTTTTGTCTGTGTGTCTTTTAATTTGAAGATAACCTCTTGTAGGCAGCATGTAGGGATCTTGTTTTCTTATCTATTCAGCCACTCTTTTTTTTAGTTAGAGCACTTAATTCTTTTCCATTTAAGGTACTTATTGATAAGAATGTTGTTGTTACCATTCTTTATTCCTGTTTTTGATATATGTGTTTTTTTTTTATTAAAGAAGTTCCTCCAACATTTCCCATAATACTGGCTTGGTGTTGATAAATTCCTTTAGCTTTTTTTTTTTTTTTTTTTTTTTTTTTTTTGTCTTAGAAGCTCTTTATCTGTCCTTCAACTCTAGATGATAGTTTTGCTGGATAAAGTATTCATGGCTGTAGATCTTGGGTCTTCATCACATTGAATATTTTGTGCCAAGCCCTTCTGTCCTGAAAAGTTTCTTTTGAGAAATCAGCTGCCAGTCTTATGACTGTTCCCTTATAAGTAACTATCTGCTTTTCTATTGTTGCTTGTAAGATTATCTCTTTGTACTTAACCTTTGGCATTTTAATTCTGATGTGTCTTGGTGTGGGCCTCTTTGGACCCCTATTTTGGGGAACTCTCTGATTATCCTGAGGTTTCATGTCCATTTCCTTCACCAGGTTGATGAAGTTTTCCATCATTATTTTTTCAAATAGTTCAACATCTTGTTTTCCTTCAGCTATACCGATGAAATGGATATTTTGGCCCTTAATAGTGCCCCGTATGCTCCTTAAATTATTATTATAGTCTTAGCATTTTTTTTTCTTGCCATTCTGATTGAGTGTCCTTGGCTTTCCCATCCTGTGTATAGGTCATTTGACCTCCTTCTTTATTCACTTTGTTTATTCTTTTGTTATTCCATTTAATATACTTTTCATCTCAGATAATGTGTTCATTTCAGACTGGTTCCCTTTTATAATTTTCATTTCCATTTTTATCTCTTTGTTCAAGTTTCACTGAATTTATTACACTTCCCAAAAGTTCATTGAGTATCTTTATAACCAGTGTTTTGAACTCTGCATCTGTTAGATTACGTGACTCCATTATTTTTGGATCTCTGTTCTGTTCTCTCATATGGTTTCTGCTTCTTTGTCTTCCCATTTTGGCTGCCTTTCCATGCTTGTTTATGTACTAAGCAAAGCTCCTAAGTCTCCCAGTCTTATTCGTGTGGATTTGTGAAGTAGCTGTCCAGTGGCACAGTCCTGAGAGGGGTTCAGCTGCCAGCCAAATTTAGCCCCAGCCTGTGCCCCTCCAGGGCCACCCGTTAAGATTCAGCAAGTAATCCACCAATGCTGTACTTACAGTTACCTTAAAAGGCTACACCAGAAACCAAAGCCAGCTGCCTCCTCCAGTGGTAGTCTCAGCAAGGAGCACCTGACTCACTGAGGACATACCTGGATGTGGCTTGGTTAGGGCTGTGAATTGGGGGAGGTGGTATTTCAGGAAATCCTCTGGACAAAGTGATCCCTTTAGGAGGTTTCTGCCACTGCTTCAGCCTCTGTCCCACTCAGCCACCAGAGACTGTGCAGCTTTGCATCCTTGCTCCATCTTACCTTCTGCATTGCAGGGTGATTTCTTGAATTTCTCCCTATTTGTATAGCTTGTTCTTCTAGATCCAAGGTGATAACATCCATTTAAGGAAAAAAACTGAAGATATAATTTATCATGTTAAAATATCTTCTTAAGAATTCTGTAAGACAGTTTCACACAATAAAAACATCCAAAAATAAATAAATGTCTTCTATTTGTAAGCAAGGAAAACTTAGAAAATTTCATGGAAAAAAAGTTATCTTATTCCCAGTAGTAATGCTTTGTCTATATCTGACTTATGCTTTGTATTTCAGTTAATGGAAGGGTTACACTGAACTCCTTCATCAATATAGCAAATTTATTTTCTGGTGAGTGAGAAGTAATCCTGAAAAGACATAAAATCAAGATCCTTTGACATATATACATATCATATTTTAATTGTATATTCTAGTATTCTGAAATGACATACAAGCCTTATTTTAACAATATACTGTAAGTCTTTTTTATTATAGGCTGGTTGGCTTGTACCTATGGTTTGTATTCTTTTGACAAGGCTTAAAGGAAACATTCAGTTTAACAACTTGTGATGTTCCACAGTTAGATAAGCTTCATTGTGTCCTTGTTCTTCTGCAGTTATATCTCTAAAAAAATGAGATATTACTGTTTTATTATAATTTTCTTAATTTAGAATTGTTATATATGAAAATGTTCACATATCATGTTTCCCTCTTTATGCAGGTAGTAAGATTAATGCCAGTGACACACAACTTTATCTGAAAAATGTAGGTATTGAATTAACAAATAAAGAAAACCAGGATCTACTGAATATGTTGCCATTGGATGGTAAGCATTTCAGACATTGCAGTAACTTGGGAGAATCTTGGGCTTATGAGTTATATCTATAAAATTCTAGAAGTATAACTGTTCAAAGTCCTGTTAAAAATTGAAAGGAGTGACATCAACAACATGGTATACAAATTGTCCCTCCTTTTTATCTTCCTTTTTAATCAATGAATTAGACATCCATGTATGAACAAATGTACCTTTGTGGGTATTTTGGGATCTAGCATCCTATTTCAAGGGACCCGGGAGGAGGTGTCACCACCAGTGCCACTGTTGAGAAAACCTCTAGATGGGCCACAAAACCATCATAGCCAGCAAAATTGCCTAGACCCCTCTTGCCCCTGCCAGGCAAAAATCAGGTGAGTGCTGACCTGGGTAGGCACTCATGCAGAAGAGAGAATTGCAGAAGTCTGGCCTTTCAAAAGAAAGACTCCAGTACACATTAAGAGAAAAAAGAGAAGAAGAAGAAAGAAAATCATAAGTTTGGTCCCAGTGGAAACACTACACAGGCTGATTTATCTAATGGTGGGGACCTCTCCCACAGGGGAAAAGGAAAATGGTGAGTGAGTGCCCACTATCTCAGTGGGGTGGGACTGTCTGGAGAAACCCATTTCTCTCCACCAGCACCCAGAGTACTAAGGTAGGAGCTCCATAACTGAGGAAGGGAGGAATTTGGGAAAGAGGTTGATAATAATTTCAAATGGTATTAAAGAGATTGCACTCTGCTGGATTTCTACTCATGAGCCTCTGGAAGTACCACACCAGGGGATCCCCCTATAGGCTTCTCAGCCACCTCAAATGCCAAACCCTCACCTTCCCCCACTGTTGCTAGCTCCTTGTGTAGGGACCCTGTGTACATCCTTAGGAGCAGCTCCTGAGTGCACCCTCAAGAACAAGACAGAGACCATGCTCAGAAAACAAGCCATAGTCAGAGGGCAAGGGAGAAACCACAAACTTGAGCTATAGCACCATCTTCTGAAAAACAAAAAAGCCTGATGAACTATATAAGAAAAGAGAAAATATAAAACTTTAAATTTGACCACAGGAGGGAGCAAGAGGAGTGGAGCAGGCCTACCTTCACAAAGACAGGAAAAACTCAAGATAATAACAGAACCAAAGAACCTAACACCCTATCTGAAGGTAAAGCAAAGAGTTAAGGAGGCATCTGCTACTTCAAATGTGAAAACAGCAACACATAACTACAAGAAATATGAAAAAGCAAAGAAATATGGCATCATGAAAAGAAAATATAATTCTCCAGCAACCAAGCTCAAAGTCCCGGGTATTGAGATCGAACTTTTAAAAGAATTCAAAATATCTATTTCGAAGAAACTTAATGAGCTACAAGGAAACTCAAAGAAAATTAAGTGAAATCAAGAATAAAATATATGAACAAAATGAGTTCTTTACCAAAAATATTATATATTATGTATGTATGTATGTATGTATGTATGTGTGTATGTGTGTGTGTGTGTGTGTGTGTGTGTATGTGTGTGTGTGTGTATCTGAACCAAACAGAAATCTGGAGCTGAAGAATTCAGTGAATGAGATGAAGAAAGCAGCAGAGAGCATTGGCAGCAGAGCAGACCAGAAAAAAAAAGAAAAAAATAATACTTGAAGGATAGAAATTTTGAAATAATAATGAGAAGAAAGAATGAAGACTTAAAAAGAGCAAAGAAAACATATTTCATCAAAAGACAAATAGAATAATAAGGGTTCTGGAAGGAAAAAGAAAAGTGGGGAGAAGGGAACAGAGAGTTTATTTAAAGAAATAATAGCAGAAAACTTCCCAGACCTGAAGAAAGACTTGGACATATAAGTCCATGAAACTAATAGATCATAATATTATCTCAATGCAAAAAGACTTTCTTCAAGACATATTGAAACTGTCAAAATGAATGCTAGTAACTAGAATTATTGTGGCATCATTGCACAATATGTACAGATATCAAATCATTATGTTGAATGCCTTAATATAATGTTATATGTCAATTATATCTTGATAAAAAATTCAATAATAAATCTTGAAAGCAGCAGGAAAATATAAATGTAACCTAAAAAGGAACCCTCATTAGGCTATCAGTAGATTTCTCAGCAGAAACCGTACAAGCCAAGAGAGTAGAATGACATATTCAGAGTGCCGAAAGATAAAAAACTGCCAACCAATAATGCTTTATTTCGCAGAGTTAGCCTTCACATATAGAAGAATAAAGGCTTTCCAAGACAAACAAAAGTTAAGTAAGTTCATCACTACTAGACCTGTCTTGCAAGAAATACTGAAAGGAATTCTTCAAGTGAAATTAAAGGACATTAATCAGCAACATAACATGCAAATGAATACAACACACAGATAAAGATGAAAATATACAGTCATACTTAGAAAATTTTAATTCTGTAATAGAATGGTATACTAACCATTCAACTATAGTATAAAGATTAAAAGAAAAGAGTAGTAAAAATAACTATAGCTACTATAAGTTGTTAAATATATTAAAAAGAGGTAAATTGTGACATCAGTGTAAAAGGGTGATGCCTTTGTAGACAAAAATAAGTTTCTATAAGCCCAAAATGGATTGTTTAATCTACATGTGTTTTGTAAGCCCCATGGAAACCATAAAGCAAAATTTCAGAGCAGATCCACAAAAGACAAAAGGGAAACTGAGTATACCAACACAGAAAATAACCAATTTTAAAAAGTAAGTGAGATAAGACAGAGAAAGGCAAATACTGGCTAATATCTCTTATATGTAGAATCTGAAATAAACGAACTTTAAAAAAGAGTGAAATGGTGATTATCAGGGGATGGAGAGTGGGGAAATAGAAGAGATGTTTAAAAATAGATATTTGCAACTCGTAGATCAAAGAGTCCTGGAGATGTAATATACAGTACAGTGATTATAGGCAACAAAACTGTATTATAAGCATTACATTTTCCAGAAACTAGATCTTAATTGTTCCCACCACAAGAAGAAATGATAATCATGTGACATGATAAAGGTGTCAGCAAATGATGCAGTGGCGAGGCAACCCTTGGTTGACCTCACAGATTGCATGGACCTTGTCAGTTTACAATCCCTTATTGTTTTATTTTTTACACCTATGGCACCTGGTCTTCTTCCTAGGTGGTCTCCCATTCAAGTGCTAACCAGGCCCGACCCTGCTTAGCTTAATATATTTACACTGTAAAATTACACAATGCTCTATTGATTACATCTCAATTTTTTAATTAAGAGAAAAATAAATGTATAAAGAGTCAATTCTGATATAAAATATCTTTTTACTGTTAATATCTTAGTTTGGGTAATGCTCTCGTTGGGGTACTGTTTTTCATGATAAACAGTTTTAAATATTGGACCCAACATCTATAACAAGACTAGAGCTAAAGATAGAAAAAGCTAAAAATTTAGAAGAATTGTAGAAAGGAAGGAAGGTGCACTTTAGAAAAAAATAAAATAAAAAATCTGTCAATATGTTGGAGTTCCACTAATAGTACACTAGATGCCAGAGAATGAATTGTTAACCTCGAGGATCTTATTCATTACTTTGCTTCCTTCTTTGGATTATAGCTAATACAAAATTATAAAAATTTACAAATAACTAAATGTTATTGTTTCTCTGAATTTCCACTTCTTGGTGAATTGAATTGACCGTTATCTTGCAGATAATAAAATGGTGTATAAAAATAGGTTGATGAATGGAGTGAAGACATACAGAGGTAAGTGAAAAGCATGTCAAGAATAAAACAGATCTTTAAGCTTTTACACTTCCTTTTCTAAAATTTCTATTTTTCAATAATTGGATTGCTACTTGTGTTGCTGTTTTTTATGAGCTGGCATTCTTAGTTGTACATGATCTATTTGGAAAAAGAACCTACACTATTTTGTCACTGTAGCAAATTTCAAGTCTTACTTAATGATAAGAAGTTTTTGTAATGGTTGTTTCTTTGTTATAGCTCATCAGTCTGGCCTGCTCATCTCTTTCTTCTGGGTAAACTCATCCTAGGAATTGCTGTACCACTGTTTTCTGGGACATTGACAGGGAGAATTTTTATATTCTCAAACTTCAACTTACTTTTTAAATCACTTCAAGAACTATATGATGCCATTGCTTTTAACTTCCTATTTGTGTTGGTTGAATGATATAACCAAGCTTTTCCCCCCTCTCTTGCATGAATACAAATATCTTTTATTCTTATTCCTTTCTTTCTTAAGGAGGAAAAGTTAATGTCTCTAAAATAGATGATGCTCTTGAAACAATGGGATTCCCACTTGAAGAGGAAGAAATTAAGGAACTATGCAGTCACCTGCCAATTGATGGTGAGCATTTCAAGTACCAGGATCCTGTAAGAAAATTTTTGTTTCTCTATAAGAACATCTTAAGTATACTTGATAATTTCATGAAAAGAGCTGGAAGCCTATAGAGACCCAATCTTAAAGAATGTAGATATACTATTTCTTAATATTAATCTTAAATATAAATCATTGCTTATATTGCTGCTTGCAGAGTCCCTATGCCAGAGATAACCAAAATGAGATGATGGTCAATGTTGGGATCAAATAAACAAGTTAGAAAACAAAACAAAATGAAAAGTACATTTGGGGGGGGTGGAGAAAATTATGCAAGAATTCACAGGCAACAAATATAAATAAGGGACAAAAAGGAAGTGCTGAAAAATGTTAAATGTTTTTTGGACTATTGTAAAGTATGTGTAACTCATACCTAATAATTACGAGTAATGAACTCATAGGTATCAAACTTTAGATTACATAGAAATGACCTATCACTTCAAGATTGAGATCAAGTAGGTCTGGGGTAGAGCCCATGAATCTTCATTTTAATAAGCAACCTCTACAGTCAATTTTATTGAATTAGCTAAACTTTACAATACAAAACAAAAGATATATATATTAATATATTTATCTGGGATTAGTTTTTGCATGATTTTTTGCAGCGACTTCTGGTCAAAGCATTCTATTTAACTCTTGGTATGTTGGGCAATTAACATCATTAACACCTTAAGATGATTCTGTAGATAGACTAAAAGTTTGATAAGCATCCCAGAATGCTGGTTTACCTAAACTTATCTAATAGGATCTGATCGTGCTTGAAATCAAGACTTCTTGTTTGGCAAAAAGTGGTCTCCTCCTATTTCTTGTCCAAGTCTAATCCTTTTTTTTTTTTTTTTTTTTACAACTCTGTGTGTAACGCATGAGCCAAGCAAGACTATGTAAAGCTCCTGTTGGAATTAGAATATGTTCCCACCCTAAATTATCTATAGGGCAGTTGAGGTGAATGTTTCCAAATAAATATTACTGCAGTTTGCCTCTGCTCTGTAAAATATTACCAAGAGGTGAATTTTAAAAATACAATCAAAAATATAACAATAAATTAAAGGAATCCAAAGAACAATGAGATAGTAAAAATACTTTAAATAAATTTCTGTTCTGATGCAATACTCTATTGTTGGGTCTGAAATTGTTCATAACCCAGTGATTACTTTGACATTAGTGCTTGCTGCTACAGAAACGGAGACTTCTTATCATTTGCTATTGTATCCCCAGCACTGAGAATGGGACCTTGCAATATTATAGGCATCCAGCAGATATTTGATGAATTTAAAAAATTAAAAATCAATCTTTATTTAGATGCCTACTGAGCCCCTCCCATTTTGGACACTGACAAGTCTTGGCACACCCTCAACTACTCGGAGCCACTGAGAAGAAGGTAAATTAGACAATCACAAAAATTTAAGAGACAATGAAGAGCTCAGGCTGAGCTTCACAATAAGGTTCATCTCCTACATGATACCATTCTGTGCAAAGCTAAAAGAGGTGGCTGTTTTATTTAATATGCATAAACCAACAAAGAGAGTCAAGAAAAATAAAGAATCAGAGGAATATGTTCCAAGAAAGAACAAATAAAACTTTATAAAAAGACCTTAATGAAAGGAGATGTTATTAACCTGGTAAAGAGTTCAAAATAATGGTCATAAAGATACTCACTGAGGGCAGAACAGTCATGAACTAAGAATTTCAACAGAGATACAACATATAAGAAAGTACCAAGCAAAAATCACAAAGCTGAACAATATAATAACTGCACTGAAAATTTCAGTCAAGGGGTTCAGCATTAGACTAGATCAAGTTGAAGAAAGGATTTGTGAACTTAAATGCAGGGGCAGTGGAATTCATACAGTCAGAGGAACAAAAAAGAAAAAAGAAGGGAAAAAAGTAAAGATAGCTTAAGGGATCTATAGAACACCAGAAAATGGACCAATATTTGTATTACAGGGGTCTTGGAAGAAGAGAAAGAAAAGGGGCAGAAAATTTATTCAAAGAAGCAATGGCTGAAAATTTTCTGAGGAGAGAAACAATGTCCATATCCAGAAACTCAGATAGTTCCAAATAAGAGTAATCCAAAGAGGCATACACTGAGACACATTATAATTGAATTGTCAAAAGTTAAAGACAAGGAAAGAATCTTAAAATTAACAAGAGAAAAATAACTTGTTATATCCAAGGGAACCCCCTTAAGTTTATTTGATGATTTTTAAGAAGAAACTTTGCAGATCAAAAGGGAACACCATGATACATTCAAAGTGCTAGGGGAAAAAAACTGCCAACCAAGAATAAGCTACCTAGCAAAATTGTCCTTCAGAATTGAAAGAGAAATAATCTTTCAGACAATCAAAAGCTGAAGAAATTCATCACCATAAGACTGGTCTTAAAAGAAATAGTAAAGGGACTTCTTCAAGCTGAAACAAAAGGATTCTAATTATTATCAGGAAAACATGTGAAAGTGTAAATCTCACTGATAAAGGTAATTATATAGTTAAATTCAGAATGTTTGTACTCTAATGTTGTAATGGTAATGGTAAATCACTCATATACCTAATATGAACATTAAAGGACAAAAACATTAAAAATAACTATAACTACACTAATTTAGTAGGTACACAAAGCAAAAATATTTAAGTTGTGCTATCAAAAATATAAAATAAGGAGAAAAGTAAAAATGTATACCTTTGGTATGCATTCAAAGTCAAGTTCTTATCAGTTTAAAATAGACTCTTATAAGTTGATTTATGTAATCTTCATGGTAACTACAAAGCAAAAACCTAGATACACAAAAGATAAAGAAACAGGAATCTAAGCATACCACTACAGAAAATCATAAAATTACAAAGGAACAGAGCAAGAGCAAAAGAAAGAAACAAAGGAATTAGGAAACAGAAAACAACAAAATTACAATAAAGTACTAACTTTCAACTATAAGATGAATACGGTCAGAAGATCTAATGTAAAACATAGAAACTATAGTTGATAACACTATATTGTATCATGAAATTTGCTTAGAGTAGAACTTAAATGTTCCTACCAAAAGAAAGAAAAGATAAATACGTGAGGTGATACATGTGTTAATTAACTAGACAGGGTAATCCTTTCACAATGTGTACATATATCATATCACTATGATGTACACTTTAAATATATGACTTTGTTAACTATATACCTCAGTAAAGCTGAAACAAAACAAAAAAAATGAAAATATTTTTCTCATCCATTCTGATGAGTAACACAAAAATGAAAAGTTGAATGAATAAACGTTGATCATATTTAGATTTTTTCTTTTTCAACCTTATGCTTATATAGTATAAAAGTAAACTATCTAAAAATAAATAAAGTAAAAAAAAATAAACTAGAAAAAAAAACTCTAGAAAGATGTTAGTTCCTTATACTTTACCTCAAAGTTTAAGAATTTTATATAATAGGACCTGTATTAGCCTGCCCTGGCTGTCATAACAAAATGCCATAGTCTTTGTGACTTAAACAGCATAACTTTATTTTCTCACAGTTCTGGATATAGGAAAATTCAAGATCAAGGTGCCAGCTGATTCAGTTTCTAATGACGTTTTTCTTTCCAACTTGCGGACAGCTAGCTGCCTTCTCACTGTGTCTTCACATGGAAAAGAGAGAAAAAAAGAGGAATAAAGGGAAAGAGGGAGAAAAGGAGAGAAATATCTTTTTCTTTTTATAAGCCCTATCAAATTAGGGTCTTTTCTGACCTCATTTAACCTTAATTACCTCCTAAAGATGTTATCTCCAAATATAGTCACATTAGAATGTTAAGCTTCAAAATATAAATTGGAAGGGACACAATTCAGTCTATAGCAGGACTGTATCTAACTTTTGTCTTGTTTTATAGATACAAGAAGAATTAAACTAGCTAATCTTCTGGATGAAGTACATAAATTTCTAGGTGAGTGAGAAGAAGTATTGAGAAACCATAATAAAAATAATCTCAATACATAACAAAAGAAGTTATTTTAAAACTGTTTTCTGTTATCCTGTTCATGACATATTACTCTTGTCATTATATCTCTTTTAATTGGTCATATACACATAACTAAAGAGACTTTATAAACTAGTGTTATTCATTATTATAATGAGTTGTTACCTACATTTTAATTAAAAGACCACAATGTAATGCCTAAATAACAAGCCCTATATTCTTTGTAGTTTTTAAATTATATAATTTTTTCCTACTGTTCTAACAGCAAACTGGCAAGGTAAATTATATATATATAGTAATTTAACCACTGTGAATAAGCTCGTAGTTCTGGCAAAAATAAAACAATAGAGTAAATATTATATGCTGGCAGAATTGTTTACACCAGCAAATTCAGTGGGCTTTTATGGAAAAACTAACATGTGTGTTGTTTGTTCCTTGTTCCCAAGACTGAAAAACTCCATTTTACCAGAACTAAGTTTTATTTCTGAATTTCCTTTCTAATTCTATATAAGTAGGTAACAGCCAATGTTTCCATTGATTTTTATCCTGTATATGAGGATGATATACAAACATAGTTGATTTTATTTTATTATTACTATTAATACTATTACTATTATCATTATTATGTAAAATTTTAATTTGATTTTTACCAATATTTTCTTTTTTAAGGGAACGAAATTAACTATGACGACATGGAAAATATTTTGAAAACCATAGGTTTAAGACAGCAACTGCAGGAAAAGTCAGTGTTGATGAAAACTTTGCCACTTGATGGTAAGCATTTAATTTACCAATGTGGTATTCATCCACCCAATAAAAAAGGCAATTGGTTGCCAGTAGGTTCTAGAAATTATATTAGGCTCTAAGTCACACAGGTGAATAAGATAATGTACAGATCCTAAAAGTATTCAATGTAGATATGGACAGCACATATAAAACAAAAACAAATGCTATATACTCTGTATATAGTGCCACATTATTATTAAGATGTACTGTTTTGAAAATACATAGGAGAGATTGGCTAGCTATGCCTGGAGACTCTAAGGCTTTATAGAGTAGTTATTATTTCAAATGAGCCTGAAAGTTTTGAAAGTAAGAGGTGGAAAGAACTATAAATAAAAGCATTGATAAAGAGGCATACCTGATCATGGCAAGTTTGGGAAACCACATATAATCTCATGTTGATAATCTCATGTGGAGAAGCACTTTTTTAATTTGATTCAATCTAACCAATAATTCAGATATAATCCATCTGTGAAATGAGAATAATAATAATGCCCATTTATGATATAATAGTGAAGATAAAATGATGGATATGAAACTATGAAAATGTTTTTTTAAATATTTAAAACATAAAATAAAGATGTTTTAATTTTAAAAATCCAATTATGTTTATTAAATAATTTTTAAAGTACTTTTCTAGATTCAGGAGCTATGAAGATATATACCAGAGTCTTACTGCTCAAAACAAAGTCTTTTCACTTCAAAGTTCATAATCTAGTTGAGTAGGTAAGACAAAGATACATATTTTGAGCTTCTAGATAAATGTTGCAAACTACATATTTACATTCATCTTTGCCACTTCCTAAAATGCTAAATGGATGTAAAAGAAATTGAAAAGGCATAATGTGCAAAGACTAAGAGAATAATAGAGAACATCATAGCATATAAGGTATCAATTGAATTTTGAAAAATTGATAGTAGATGGAAGACCATAAAAGGTGAAAATTGAGTCTGAAAGGAGAAGCAAACAAGAAGAAAGCTTCTTCATGTCACAAAACTGTAAAAGGCTCAGGAAGTGGAGGCTCCTGGTACCTCTAAAGTCGGAGTGTGGGGAGGAGGGGAAAAGTGGCGTAGAAGATCCATCTCACTTGCGACCAAATCAAAGTTGTGACAGAAACGCAGAGCAAAGAGCAAGTTAATTCTCCTGGGATCTAGATGAACAGAAGGACTACAACTAGAGAGAATCAACCTACAATGGAGAAGGGGTTGAAGACATAAGGCTGCCTGGTCCCAAGCAGTAGAGTGGGACAGAGGCTATACAGCAGCAGCAGCCAGCAGCTGCAGGCAAATGCCTCTGAAAAGGGCCACGTCCATAAGCAGATTTTCTCAGAGACGGACCTCCTCGCTCTGAGCACCACGCAGGGTGGGCTGTGCAGGGGACACCAGGGATTAACAGGATGACACTGAGTAATCAGAGTGAGGGCCAGAGGCAAGGCTCCCTCTCTGGCCAAAGTGTGGGTGGGATCCATTGTTCCTCTGTTGAACCCTCCCCTGCTCCCAATGTGTGGACACAGAGCCTCCATAGCTGAAATGTCATTGAACTAGATGACAGAGGTCGCTCCACCAGAGGATTCCCTGGAACCCTGCCTCCCAACTCACAGCCCTACCCAAGCCACATACGGGTGTGTCCTAGGAGAGTCGGGTACTCCTTGCTGAGCAGCACCAAGACTCTCACTGGTGGCAGCAGGCCTTAGTTTTTGGCATGGTTTCTTGCACAACTATAAGCACAGTATCTGTGGATTGCTGAATCTTGACAGGTTGCCCTGGAGGGGCACAGGCTGGGGCTAACCTTGGCCTGCAGCTAAACCCCTCTTAGGACTGTGCCACTGAACACCTACTACAAAGCCACACTAATAAGACTGGGAGACTTGAGCTTTGCTTAGTACATAGAAATAGACACAGAAAGGCAGCCAAAATGGAAAGACAAAGAAGCAGAAACCATATGAGAAAACAGAACAGAGATCCAGAAATAATGGAGTCAAGCAATGTAACAATTGCAGAGTTCAAAACAAAGGTTATAAAGACACTCAATGAACTTAGGGGAAGCATAGATAAATTCAGTGAGAACTTTAACAAAGAGATAAAAATGGAAATGAAAATTATAAAAGGGGACCAGTCAGAAATAAAGAACACATTATCTGAGATGGAGTATATTGGAATAAACAGAATGGATAAAGAAGAGCATCAAACCACCCATATAGAAGATGGGGAAGCCAAAGACACTTGATCAGAATGGCAAGAAAAATGAATCTAAGACAATAATAATTTAAGGAGCCTATGGGACACAATTAAATGTAAAATATACATGTGATAGGGGTACCTGAAGGAAAACAAGAAGTTGAAGAGCTATTTGAAGAAATAATGATGGGAAACTTCCCTGACCTGGTGAAGGAAATAGACATACAACAGAAACCCAGGAAACTCAGAGAGCCCCCAAAAAGATGAACCCAAAGAGGCCCACACCAAATCACGTTATAATTAAAATGCCAAAAGTTAAAGACAAAGAAATCATCTTAAAAAGCAGCAACAGAAAAGCAGTTAGTTACCTACAAGGAAGCACCCATAAGACTGGCAGCTGATTTCTCAAAAGAAACTTTTCAGGACAGAAGTGCTTAGTACAAAATATTCAACACAATGAAAACCCAGGATCTACAACCAAGAATACTTTATCCAGCAAAGCTATCATTTAGAGTCGAAGGACAAAGAAAGAGTTTCCCAAACAAAAATAAGATAAAGGAATTTATGAACACCAAGCCAGTACTGCAGAAAATGTTGGAACTTCTTTAATAAGAAAAAAATATATCAAAAATGGGAATAAAGAATAGTAATAACTACATTCCTATCAACAAGTACCTTACTTAGAAAAGAATTAAGTGCTCCAACCAAAAGAGACTCGTTTCAGATTAAAAGACACACAGAGTAAAAGGAAGGGGATGGAAAAAGATATTGCTTTAATGGACATAGAGAGTAATGCACTGAATAAAATAAGTGAAATAGAGAAAGACAAATATTGCATGATTTCACATACATGTGGAATCTAAAGAACAAAGTAACAAAAATGGAAATAAACTCATAGATACAGAGAGTAATTTGAGAGCTACTAGGTGGGAGGGAGGTTGGGGGGACAGTAAAAAGGGCAAAGGGATTAAGAAGTACAAATGAATAGTTTCAAAATAGACATGGAGATATAAAGTGTAGCATAAGGAAAATAGTCAATAATTGTAATAAATATGTAAGGGGGAAGAAGGTACTAGATTTAGTGCGGTGAACACTTTGTGAATTATATAGATCTCTAATCACTATGCTGCACAACTGAAACTAATATTGTATACCAACTATAACTGACAAAAACTCATTGAATTGTACAATGTAAATATGAGCAACTAATTGTCCATTATGTTTCAGTAAAGCTGAAAAAAATACAAATAAAAATAAAGTTGGAGTGGTGATATGGTTTAAAACAGAAGAAAGAATTGGGAGGAAGTCTTTAAAAAAAGAGCAATTTGATCTACAGATCCCTTTCTTCATTCTACAGCCAAACAAGTATTCCTTATTCAAGCAGCTAAGAGACTTATTCTCTGGCAGGATTAAACTAGATATCAGACACTGGGATATCAGACTCAGTCAAGATTGAGAGTGAGTCCTCTAGTGAAACAGGGAGATTAAATGAAAGCCAACATATTGCATGGTGAGATTCTCCAAAGTTGTCTTCTCTCACTGGCCTACCTAAATGCTGGTAGTGAATTCTATAATCTCTCATTCAGATATTGACATCTACAGCCTGAAACAAAAAGATATATATTAGCACTTGTACTCCGGCAACAAAAACACCTTACTCTTAAATATAAACAACCAAGGATCATATGACTTATAAGAAAGGTTTCTTACATGAGAGACAGAAAGAACTGGCAGAAAAGAAGAAACTTGTGGGAGACAGTCAAAGGAGAAAGCAAGAAAATAACTCAAAACAATTTAAACTAATATCCTCAGAAAGATGAGAAAGGCCATAGTTATGAAAAAAGAAAAGAAGGATGTGCAACCAGATTGGAGGCACTATTTAAAAGGAACACTTAGAAAACAAGAAGAAAAAAGAAAGCAACAAATTTAGAAAATCATTGGAAATGCTGAAAGATAAAATTGAATATTTAGAAAAAATACAAAAAAGTAGAAAATAGGAGACAAAAGATAAGAAAATCAGTCCTAGAAATTCAGAAAATATACCGCAAGGAACTAGAAAAAGAAAAACTAAGTCTAAGTTAGCAAAAGGAAGCAGGTAACAAAAATCAAAGCAGAAATAAATGAAATAGAGAATGTAGAACAATAGGATAGAGCAACAAAACTGAACTGGTTATTTGAAAAGATGAAAAAAATTAACAAACCTTTCATTAGACTTACCAAGAAAAAAAAGCCTCATGTCATAAACAAAAGTATTTGCAAAGAATTTTTCTCAACATTTCAACTGATACTGAAGAAATAGGAATATTCATAAGAGACAACTTATGAATAGTTATATGACAACAAATTGGTCAAGAAATAGGTATATTCCTAAAACTATACAATCTACCAATACCGAATCATGAGGAAATAAAAAATCTGAACAGACCAGTAATGAGTAAAGAGATTGTATCAGTAATCAAAAACTTCTCAACTAATATAAAATCTCAGGACCAGATGGCTTCACAAGTAAATTCTACAAGAATTTTAAGAATTGAAAGAAGAGTTAATGCAAATTCTTCTCAAACACATCCAAAAACCTGAAGAGGAGAGAACACTTTTTCAAACTCATTTTATAAGGCCAAGGTCAGATAGGATACTACAAGCCAATATTCCTGATTAATATCGAAGAAAATTAATCAAGAAAATATTAGCAAATCAAATTCAACAACACATTAAAAAGATCTTACACCATGATCAAGTGAAATTCATCCCTGGGATGTAAGAATGGATCAACATATGTAAATCAATAAATGTTACTTTAATAGAATAAAAGAGTAAAATCATATTATCATCTTCATATGTGCTGAAAATTTTTTGACAAAATTCACCATCCAGTCATGATAAAAACTCTCAACAAAGTGGTTATAGAAGGAAGCATACATACATCAACATAAAAAAAGCTATATATGACAAGACCTCAAATAACATCATACTCAATGGTGAAAAGTTGAAAGCTTTCCCTCTAAGATCAAGAACAAGACAGGGTGCCCACACTTTCCCACTGCTATTTAGCATAATACTGGATATCTTTGCCAGAGCAATTGGACAAGAAAAAGAAATAAAAGGCCTACAAATTAGAAAGGAAGTTTAACTGTCTCTATTTGCAGATGGCATGATCTTACATATAGACTACCCTAAAGATTCCACCAAAAAGCTGTTAGAACTAATAAATTAATTCAGTGAAATTTCAGGATACAAAATCAACATACATAATTCCGTTGCATTTCCTTACATTAATAGTGAAATTCTGAAAAAAAGTAATAAATAATCTCATTTACAATAGCATCAAAAAACAACAAAATACATAGAAGTAAATTTAACCAAGGAAGTAAAAGATCTAAACACTAAAATCTATAAGACATTTATGAAAGAAATTGGAGAAGATACAAATAAATGGAAAGGTATCCTATATCCATGGATCAGAAGAGTTCATGTTAAAATATTGATACTACCCAAAGCTATCTATAGATGTAATACAATCCCTGTCAAAGCTCCAATGGGATTTTACACAGAAATTGAAAAAAAATCTTAAAATGTACATGGAAGCACAAAAGACTCTGAAAGCAATCTTGAGAGACAACAAAGCCAAAGGTATCACACTTCCTGATCTCAAAATACATTATAAAACTATAGTAATAAAAGCAGTATGATATTGGCATAAACATATACACATAGACCAATGGAACAGAATCAAAAGCCCAGGAATAAACCCATGTATAGACAGACAACTAATATTTGACAAGAGATACCTGAATACTTAATGGAAAAAGGATAGTCACTTTAATAAATAGTGATGGGAAAACTAGACATTCACATGCAAAACAATGAAACTAGACCCACAGTTTACACTACTCCCAAAAATGAACTCAAATAGATTAAGGACTAAAACATAATTTGAAACTATAAAACTATTAAAGGAAAACATAGGAGAAAGCCTCATTGACATTGGCCTTGGCAATGATTTTTGTGGATGACACCGAAAGTGTAGGCACAAAAGCAAAAAGTAAAAGCACATCAAACCAAAAGACTTCTGCATAGCAAAAGAAACAATCAACAAATGAAAAAGGCAACATATATAATGGGAGAAGATATTTGCAAACAACATAGATGATAAAGGGTTAATATCCAAATATTTAAGGAACTCATACAACTCAACAGTAAAAATCAACCCAATTACAAAGTGAGCAAAGAACCCAGATAGACCAAAGAAGACATGCAAATGGCCAAAAGATAAATGAAAAGGTGTTCAACATCACTAATCATCAAGGAAGCGCAAATCAAAATCTCAATGAGATACCACCACAAACCTGCAAGAATAGCTATTATCAAAAGGAAAAGAGATAACAGATGTGGAGGAAAAGGAACCCTGTGGGCTGTTGTAGGAATGTAAATTGGTACAGTCACTATGGAAAGTAGTTTAAAGCTTTCTCAAAAAGTTCAGAAAATTACCATATGATCTAGCAATCATACTTTATCCAAAGGAAATGAAATCAGTATCTCAAAATATATTACAAAGCTATAGTAATAAAAGTTTGTTCCTGGCATAAAAATATCTGCCAAAAGATGTCTGCAACCTCATATTTATTGTAGCATTAATCGCAGTAGTCAAGATATGGAAACAACCTAAGTATCTATCAACAGGTAAATGGATAAAAAAGTTATATATGTACAATTATAAGTATATAATTTTATATACCTATAAATACATAGTTATATATAATTAATATGTGCTTATGATGGAATATTATTCAGCCATAAAAAAAAAATAAGAAAATCTTGCCAATTGCAAAAACATGGGTGAAACTTGAGGATATTATGCTAAGTGAAATAATTCAGAGAAAGACAAATACTGGATACTCTTACATATGGAATCTGAAAACACTAAATTCATAGAAGCAGAGAGTGGCTGCTAGGGACTGGGGGGGATGGGGAATTGGAAGAAATGAGGATATGTTGGTCAAAGGGTAGAAATTTCTAGTTATAAGTGGAGTAAGTTCTAGGGATGTAATATACTATAGTTACATAACATAACTATAGTTATTGTATGATGACTGTAACTAACAATACTGTATTGTATATTTGAAATTTTCTAAAAAAGTAGGTCTTAAGTTTTCTTACCATAACAGCAACAAAAAAATGGTAATTATGAGAAGTAAAGTATGTGTTAACCTTTTTGTAGTAATCATTTCACATAATATACATATCAAATTACCATATTGTTCACCTTAAACTTATAGAATGTAATGTGTCATTTATATCTCAATAAAGGTGGGTGGGGGTGAAGAAACTACTGGAGAATAGACTCCTGACATGATAGCATGAGCAACTCTACTGACTCACCTGCTGGTGAAACTGGAGAAAATTATTTTTAAAACAACCATTTAAAGACTCTAGAAATGGGCCTAAGAGCAAACAGCAAATGAAAAAACATCTATTCAAGTAAATCTTTTAAAATTCAGTAAGAAGGCAAGAGTCTGTGGTACCTGAGCCAAAATCAGTCTCTCTCCTCCCTCCTAACTCTGAGGCAGAGACTCCACTCCAGACTGATGCTGCAAAAACCACAGAGCTCCCTCTTCCCCTAATTCCCAGTCAAAGGGCTTCTTCCTGGGAAGATCAGGACTTCGGTGTTTCTCACCCTGCCTCTGGCTACCTATTGCTGAAGCTAAGTTCTGGAAGAGTGGAGTCAGGAGGTGCGGACTCCTTTCTTCTATCTCATTGAATAGAGGTTTTACCTTCAGCATGACTCAGTGAAAGTACAGGGGCCCCAGTTGCCCTTATCTGAGCTCATGAAGCAATGAGAAGAGATTCCAGCTGAGAGGATTTCAGACTGCTGATCCTCCTCCTCCATCAATCACTCATCTCTTGAAGCAGAGGTGTCACTCTTAGAGATTACTAATGTCCCTCCCCAAGCTCCAGGGCCCTGCTCAGAGATTTTGCCTCAAGGGAGAAGCAGGCCATAAAACAGAGAGCTTCTGTCACTTCCAGAAGGAACTGACTTTATTTGCAACAGGGCTCTAGAAATTCAAGCCTAAAAGTATTTTCTAGAACAGTAGAGGTTGTAGTGAAAGGCAGTTGGAAGATGTGTGGATTTAATGAAGATATAACCTAAACTATAGGCTGGATAGTTTGCAGAGAGAACCATGACTAAGACAACCTGGAGGAACCCTCCTGGAGTCAGAACAAATATCAGATACTGACTTCAGAAACTATTCCTTCAAAAGAGCCAGAATTTGATTGGAACAATTTATGGACAAGGACCTTGTTGAAAACAACACAAGTCTTAACACTGTATGTATGTGGGATGGGGCAGGCAGGTTGGGGGAAGGAGCCAAAGATAGACTTCGAAAAACAACCAAGCCACTCACTTAAACAAATAAAACAAATAACAATAAACTCAGACAGGGGCTACTAGTACTCAGAGTTAGTTAAATATCTTTTCTAAAATGTCCAGTTAACAACAAAAAATATGAGGCATGCAAAGAAACAGGAAAATATGATCCATACACCAGGGAAGGTGGGGGACAGGCAATAGAACTGTATGTGAGAGTAACCAGATGTCAAATTTAACAGAAAAAGCCTTCAAAGTAACCATTATAAATAAGTTCACAAAACTAAAGGAAACTATGATTAAATAAGTAAAGGTATGATAACAATATTGCATCATAGAGAGGATATCAATAAAGAGAATTTTTAAAAAGAACCAGTTGTAAATTCTGGAATTAAAAAGTGCAAAACTAAGTCTGTTTTTTAACTCACTAGAGGGGCCCAACAGTAGATTTGAACTGGCAGAACAAGGAATTAGAGAACTTGAAGATTAATTGTTAGAGATTATACAAGATGAAAAGCAGAAAAAAGAATGAAGAAAAATGAACACAGCCCCAGAGAAATGTGGGACACCATTTAAGAATACCAACATACAATAATGGGAGTATCAAAAAGAGAGGAGATAAGGCAGCAAAAATATTAATCAAAGAAAAATTATGGAAAATTTCCCAAATTGAAAAACAAAGTCTACATATCCAGGACATCTCATGAACTCTAAACAGAATAAGAGAACCACAAACAGACATAATAAAAATGCTGAAAATCAGACAAGAAGTAAACCTTGAAAACAGCAAAGAGAAAGCAGTATCACTTACAAGGCAACCCCAATAAGATTAAGAGTTGTCTTTTCAGCAGAAACAATGGAAATCAGAAGTCAGTAGGGTACATATTCAGAGTACTCAGAGAGAAATCTGTCAACCAAGAATCCTGTATTCTGTAAAGCTATATGTTTTAAATGAAGGCAAAATAAAGGCATTCTCAGATAAATAAAAATTGAGAGAATTTGTTGGTAGCAGACCTACCTTAGAAGAAATACCAAAGGAATTTCTTAGGCTGAAAGCAAGTGGCTCCAGAGGATAATCTGAAGAAACTGCCAGAGTATGTGATTTTCCAAAAATGAAAGTATAAACCAAAAAAGAAGAAGACACCAGAACTGAGAACACAGGGAATCCAATACAAGAATGAAATTAAGAGAATTTGCAGGGAAATAATAAGGGAAAATCTCAGGATCACAGCTATGCATAAAGACTAGAGAAATTGTTCATTTAGAAGAGGAGAATACAGTGTTCTAGGTGGGAAGTCTCCAAGGGAAAAAAACATGAGAGGTTAAAGACTAATAGAACATCTACCATTTTTGAACATATTAAGAGATTTTCTGTTCTGTTTAAGAATAGGAGATTAATTACATAGATACATTGAAAACTAAGCAAAATGAAAAAATAAGGCAATTGTTAACTCCAAGACAAAATTTTGAATAGAAAAGGAAATGTAATTATAATCTATATAATAAGAAGCATCCACTATTGGCTTCATTATAATATTTATATAGTCATGATAATCAGCACTTAATCTCAACCACCACCACCACCCTCAAAAAAAGTGTTATGATATGGGAGAAAGGGCAGGTAAAAGAGCCAAATCTTCACCTTTTACAGAAGAAAGTCTGTTGGATAATATCAAAGACTACTCATTGATTCTCACTTGAAAGTCTAAAAGCAAGAAGCTGAGCTGGGCCATCAGTAATAAAAGCAAGAAGAGAAAGTCTTGTTGGAAGTTCCTTGTACTTCCAGGCTTTTATGAGGCAAGGGTACTGAGTTTTTTCCATGGTCTGAGTGGGAGGTGGGCAAGCTTGACATATGACTGTTTAGCAATTCTTTTGTTATTAAATATATATAATTTTATTATATTATTATCAGAGAATACATTCTATGTGACACTGATCCTTTGGTAATTTTTTAGAATACCTTTATGACCTAAAATATGGTTTGTTTTTTGAGGTGCTCGCTCAAAAAAGTGTGCTCAAAAAAAGATGTACATTTTGTTAGTGTGCTTAAACATTAAATGTATTGTTCAAGTCTTGAATATTTCTTTTATTTTTGTTAGCCTGATATATCAATTTTTAAACAGAGGTGTTAAAAATCTCCAATTATAATTATAATAGACCTATATCTCCTCATAGTTCTCAATTGCTGATTTATATGTTAATTTCTAAGGCCATATTGTTAGGTACATACATATTTGTGGTGAAAATATCTTTTGTTCTATAGATCCTCTTACAGATATATAATATCCTTCTTTGTTCCTTATGGTATAATTTGCCTTAAATCCTATTTTCTCTGGTAATAGTATTGCGACCTCAGCTTTTTTTTTTAGTTCATACTTGTACTTTTGTTTTCCACCTTTCAGTATCTTTTTGTTCTGTATCTTGTTAACAACATATTGTTTGACTGTGTTTTAATATCATCTGAAAGTTTATATTTTATAATCGTTAAGCTCAGTTATTATCATTATGTAAGATATAGTTCTGCTATCATTTTTAATAGTTTCTATTTATAGCATTCTTCTTTTGTTACTTTTTTCTACCTTTATACTTCCCATTAGATTCAATGAGTTTCCTCCTACAGTTTGAAAAATTATACTTGTCCTTAAGGCCTATATTCATGGTTATTTACCCTACTGATTTCTTAAACTTATCAATTTATACCTTCCCCCAAATAAGGATTTTAGCGCTCTCTCTTGTCTCATTTGTCAACTTACCTTGCCTTATACCCCAATCATGTTGGTATTTATCTAGGATTTAAGTCTGGATTATTATAGACAATTTACTTTCCCTTTTTTTCTCTGTATCTAGACATTTTAAAAAATCAGCAATAAACTTTACTAAATATATAATTTTTCTTTTCTATACCACTTGTATTACATCTCTTAGATTTACTTTACCTATTGAGTACTTCCTTTTAAAAAGAATTTTAATATAGGTCTCATGTGGTGAATCTTAAACCTTGAATCCCTCAGAATACTTTTATTATGGTCTCATGTTTAAATAACAATTTGTATGTAAGTTCAAAGTTTTTTAATATTGCAAATACTGTTACTCCACTGCCTTTCACCATCTAGAATTATTGCTGAGAAATCTGATATCAGTCTGTCTTTTCTCTCTTTATAGATGACCTACTTCTTTCTTGGAAAGATTTTAGGATTTTACCTTTTTATTTGATATTTTTAAAGTTACTATAATGTGTCCAGGTTGGGAATTTTCCTTATATCTTTTACTTGAATAAGATCTTTCATCTTCTTTTATTTATTTTTATTTTTATTTTTATTTTATTTATTTTTTAGGCAAGGCAACCTGTGGTTGGCCTCACAGATTGCAAGGACCTTATCAGCTTACAATCCCTTATTTTTTTATTTTTTATGCCTACAGCACCTGGTCCTCCTAGGTGGCCTCCCCTCCAAGTACTAACCAGCTCTGTCTATCCTTAGCTTCTGAGATCAGATGGTATCGGGCTTGTTCAGGGTAGCATGGCTATAGATTTTTGTCTTCTTTTAATCCTGGAAATTTTAATTGTTCCAACTGTCAAAAAAAAGTGGGTAGATTTACTAAAAGCTTTTTCCCATTTGTCTAACTCTTAGTTGGAATATAAATTTTAAATTTTTTGAGGAAAATTATAAGAATTGTTCTTTATGAAATAGATGAGTTTCTAATTATTTTAGCAGGTTTTCTTATTAATTACTCTATTATGCCTTATCTTACAGCCTTTGGAAAGTTGTATAAGCATAAGTTGCTGGGTGGCATAAAGTCTCTCAAAGGTGAGTGAGAAATCAGATAAAATCAAGATTCCTCATGTTTTGCACTTATTTTTTAAAACTGCATTTATATTTGGTGATAACAAATTTGTTATTCTAACCTGTTTATTTATTGTTTTTGTCTCATTATTTACTACTTTAAAAAAACTCAAACATAACTACCTTTGAAAATATTATTTTTGTCTTTATCATTGCATTTCGAGTCCTATTATAAAATCGAATTATAAAAGCAGTTTCTTACCAGAATTTATCAGACTTGGAGTTTTCTTTGGAGTTCTCTCTTATGAGTGTCTTATAAGAACTATAGTCAAATCTTCTGGATGCAAATTAGGAGCAGGTTCTGTTTTTCAATTCCATGACAACTCTTTACACTTAATTTTATCATTCATTTGATTGTTCACCTAATTAATGCATAGACATGCCTAACATTTTTCACTTTGTCATTATTCTTTGCTTTTCTTATTCCTATCCTCTTTTTTTCTAAGGAGTGGAGCTCGATGTTAATAAGCTAGACCCCTTCATGAAAAATATGGGCTTTGAGCTTGAAAAAGAAGAATTCCAAGACTTGATAAGCAACCTGCCCATTGATGGTGAGCTGCTCCTTCAGTGAAACGTTGGGTTCATATATGAGAATTTCTAATAACATGTTTTGAGTTGTGTAGAAGCATTAAAAAAGAAAGAGATAATGGCCCAATCCTCAAGAATTCATCAATTCATGCAGTGAACTTTATTAAGTGCCTAATTTACATAAGCTATTAGGAATATAAAAATGAAGATGACAAGTTCTCTGTCCTCTAAGATTTCAGTTTCGCTAGGAGGCATACATGCTTACAGGTGGTCATAATACTATATAGTTGTGCTATAATACTAAAAATGTGTTCAGTAAGATTCTAAAGAAGGGAAGGAGCTAAGTTTTCCAGGAAAGGGATTGGAGAAAGATTTGTCAAAGATGTGTAAAAATTATCCAGTTAAAAAAAAAATTCCAGATGAGGAAAGCAACTCATACAAAAACATAACATCAAGCAAAATTATGAATGTTAGGAAAGCAGTAGGTATTTCCTTATGGCTAGAAGGTATGCTTTGTGTTGTAAAATGGCAGGAAACAAGGCTGGAAAGTTGGCCACTAAGACTTTAAGGACTGTAAACCAGGCTTTGGAGTTGAGCCTTCAGCCTCTTGAGTTAGTCTTAGTAATTTGTGCCTTTCTAGGAATCTTCCCATTTCATCTAAGTTTTCTAATTTGTTGACATGAAGTTTCTCATAGTATTCCTTTTAATTATCCATAATCTTTTTAACTTCTGCAGATTCGGTGGTGATGTCCTCCCTTCTGATTTTGATCTGTGTCTTTTTTCTTTTGATTTGGTTAGTCTAGCTAAAGGTTTGTCAGTTTAGTTGATCTTTTCAAAGAACCAACATCAATTTTCTCTACTGATTTTCTAGTTTCCATTTTATTGATTTCAGCTCTAATTTCTATTATGTCCTCTTTCAGCTTTCATTGGGTTTAGCTTGCTCTTTTTTTTCTGGATTCTTAAGATGAAAGTTTAGATTATTAATTTGAGCTATTTCTTCTTTTCTAATACAGGTGTTTACAACTATAAGTTTTCCTCAAAGCACCGTTTTTGCTGCATTCCAAAATTTTGATATGTTGTTTTCATCTTTATTCAGTTAGAAACACTTTATAATTTTCCATGTAATTTTTCTTTGATCCATAGATTGCTTAGAAATGTGGTTTTTAATATCCAAATATTTTTGGATTTTTCAAATTTCCTGGGGAATATTCCATGTGTGATAATATTGTTCAAATCTTCTTTATCTTACTGATTGGTTAGTTCCATCCTTTGAGTGGGATGTTGAAGTCTCAAACTATTATACTTAATTGTCTATTTCTCCCTTCAATTTTAGCCTTCATCCTATAGGTAGTAATATGTCTAGAGTATCGTTTGGAAGTCAATGCTGATGGCAAAGTAGAGGGCATTATTGGAAGCAAAGACTCAAATTTAAAAGATATTGCTATGGTACAAGAGATGGTGAGTGAAGGCCTGTTTAAGGGAAGTGAACTTGGTGATCGATAAGAGACTGATTTGGGAAAGACCTTAGAATTAAAATAAAGAGGCTTGGTGACTGATTAAATGTGAGTTATGAAAAGAAGAAAAATTTTAAGAAGACAAAGACCTCCTGATGGCTAAATTATCAATCTTATAAGCCCATCTGAGAACTAAAGAAGAGGGTCAGGTTACATTGTCAAAAGTAGTTTTAATTTTAGACATGTTGAGTTTGCGATACCTAGAGAACATTCAACTAGATCTATATATGAAGATGGTTGAAAATTAATTCTTTATAATTTATCTTATTCTACCAAGAAAGTTAGCGTCCACAGATTTAGCAAAGCTTAGCAATGTTCCAGAGTATTGATAGGATTATTAGCAGACAAGAAAAGAAAAGCAAAAAAATAATAATAATTATATTTGATAAGGAAAGTTTGAAAGAAAGCAAATAGAATAAGGAGGAAATAGTATTAAGGGAAAGATATACAACAGGACAAATAATAACAAATGTTGAAGAGGATATGGAGAAAAAGGAACCCTCATATACTGCTGGTAAGACTGCAAATTAGTACAATCACTATGGAAAACAGTATAGAGGTTTGTCAAAAAAACTAAAAATTGATCTACCATATGATCCAGAAATCCCTCTACTGGATATTTACCCTAAAGACTTGAAAACATTTATCTGAAAAGATATATGCACACCAATATTCATAATAGCGTTATTCTCAGTGGCCAGGACATAGAAGCAACTGAAGTATTCTACAATAGATGGTTGGATAAAGAAGCTGTGGTACACATATACATACAATGGAATATTACTCAGCTATAAGAAGAGATAAAATACTGCAGTTTGTGACAACATGGATGGATCTTGAGATAACCTTGCTAAGCAAAATAAACCAGACAGAAAAAGTTGAAAAATCACATGATATCACTTATATGTGGGATATAAATCTAAAAGCAACAACCAAACATGACAAACAGGGCCTCATGGAAATTGACAGTGGACTAGTGGTTACCACAGAGTGGAGAGGAGGTGAGAGGTAGATGGGGTAAAAAGAGTCAAATATATGATGACAGAAAGAAATCTATCTATGGGTGGTGAACACATAATGCAATATATATATATATGACTTACTGTTGAATTATACACTAAAAACTTATTGGATATCATTAATTAATGTCACCATAATAAATAAAAAGCAAAAAACAGTAAATAAAAGAAAGAAGATAGTACTTATTTTGACAGATTAAAAAAAGATATAAAAAATTACCTAAATTCTGAACTACTACAAATAAGCTCAAAATAAAGACTAGCAATAATTCCTAAAGTAATTTGCCATTATATCAATCACACCTAGCATATGTTAGCATGGACTCATGATAGCATGACCTACAAGTATCCACTAGGAAAACTTTCAAGATAACAGCTCTCTTGTGAAAAACAGCAAAATCCTGGGATTCAACGACTGATTACACTGATTATATGGCACTGTGGAAAGAATTTGGAATTTGGAATAAGACACAGATTTGAATCTCAGCTCTGAAAATCCTGAAAGATTGGCCAAATTACCCAAGTTTTAGTTCTCTTGTGTAAAAAAGAAACTAATAGGTACCTTTCATAAATGTCTAAGTTCCCAGCATAGAGCTTAACACCTTGTATGCATTTAATAGTAGCTTTTATTACTAGTAATAATAATGATCAATATTCATTCATCTCAACACCACGCAACTTAATTGTGTCTGCTCTGACCAGAAGAAAGTAACTTTTCCATGGGATAATTTTTTCTTTATTGCTGAAAATATATAATTTCCTAGCATTTTTTATCTGCCTACAATAGGGTATAGATTTTTTTGTTACCCCATTTTTCAGGTATCTTGAAACTCTATTGAAATGCCACATAGTGATTTTGGTTATGGAAGTATCAACAATCTCCCTTAGTACTACTTTTCATGTCAGTGAGTCCTTAGGATATAACATTAAAGACCTGTTTTTGACTATTCACAAGTCTTCCGTGGGACTAACTGAAATACATGAGAATGGATGACACATCTTACTGTGAGGCACTGACCATCTATCAGGCCACTCTCTCTAAATGTCCTGTTAAAGAGGAAAATACAAAATGCAAAATAACAGTTTTTAAAAATACAAAATTTTTTAAAATTATTGAAGTTAAATTAGGTTGGCAAATATATATAGATTAGATGATGATAGATAGATAGATGTTAGATAGATAGTAGATAGATAGATAGATTAGATAGATAGATAGATAGATAGATAGATCTATTATACAGAGACAGAGAGACAGAGACAGAGACAGACAGAGAGCAGAAGGATAGTGAAGAACAAAGCTAAGTGTTACTTATGGATTGAGTACAGAAATAGGCGTTATTAGTGATCCAAGTCAAATCTTTTCTATTGGTGCATCTGCTTATTTTAAGATGTTTATCAATGCAATCAATAAAACAGGGTTCTTCTAGTCTAAACATGGAGAGGGCTACTTTTTAAATATCAGCCCAACACTCAACTATGTGGAATTTATCTTTATAGAATAAAAGGTAATATTAGAAGTGTGAAGTTAAGTATTCTTTTTATAATTGGAGCTTTGTCTTTTCACATTTTCCAGTTGGAATGAAAACAGGATAAAATTCTAGAGCAAATCATTAAAAAAATGCTGAATTTTGTGTTTTACTACAATGTATGACATATCTTTCTTCTGTCTCTATTATTTTTATGCATACAATTCTGTCTTCTCTTACAGATGAGGGGAAGGTGAAAGTGAATGTGGTAATGGATGATGGAAATCTTTTTACAGGTGGGTTCGATTTTTATTAATTCATTATTGAGCATCTACTATATCACAAGTATGGATCTACAAAAACCTACATTTCAGGAGCTTATGTAGTTGGGGCAAGAAAAGGACATAAATAAATTCAATCAAATGTTATAGGTGCTATGTTTAAAACCTATACAAAGTAAAGAAAGGGCAGAATGATCACTTATATCTGAGGAAGAGAGACTTTAATAGGAAATACTTTAATAGAATGGATAACACATGAGCTGATCCTTGAAAGGTGCATCAGTTTTGCCAGACAGATACAGTAGGATTCCTGACAAAAAAATTATAGAAGGTACCAAAATGAGAAAAAGTATGGTACTTTAAGGAACTAGGAGTAATTTGGCATAGCTGGAGTATATAGTGCTATCAGGAGTATTTCAAGGAATAAACTTAAAAAATATGGAATGAGATATAGTAGGCAGAGTAATGGCTCCCAAAGATAACCAGGTCTTAATACCCTGAACTTGTGAATGTTACTTTGTATGATAAAAGGGCTTTGGAAATGTGATTGAGGATCTTGAGAGGGGGATATATCTTTGATTATCCATTTGGGCCCTAAGTGTAATTACAAGTGTCCTTAGAAGAAGGAAGCAAAGTAAGATTCGATGACAGAAAAAAATAGAAGGCAAAATGGCAATGAAAGTAAAATGACACACTCCTGGCTTTGAAGACAGAAGATGGGAAATGAGCCAAGGAATGTAAGTGGCCTCAGAAAAAACAAGGGAACGAATTCTCCCCTACAGCCTCATGGAGGAACCAGCCCTGCTGATACTTTGACTTTAGCCCAATGAATCTGATTTTGGATATCTGACCCCCAGAACTATAAGAGAAAACAATCTGTATTTTTTTAGGCCACTAAGTTTTTGGTAATTGTTACAGCAACAACAAGAAACTAATATAGGGGACAAATCATGGAGGGCTTTGAATACTAAATAAAAGAGTGTTCATGTCATTCTGTGCAGAGTGGGGAGTCATTCCAGGATTTTAAGCAGGGGACTAAGTGATTAGATTTGCAAATTAGAAATATTACTCTAGCAGCAATGGAAAGGATAAATGGAGGTGTGTGTGCAAGAATGAAGTCAGGGAGAACAGTCAGGAGCAAATTGTAACTAATTAGGTATAGAGATAGAGCAAAAGAATAGAGTGAAGGATGACTCCTTAGTTTTTGAGTTAGGTAGTTAGGTGAATGATAGTGACATTCACCAAAATAAGGAATTCAGTAAAACAGTTTAGAAGTAAATATTTGGTCATATTGAGTTAGGGGTTCCTATAAGATACTTAAGGAATTTGAACCCTAGGCAGTTGAATATATAAGAATCTGAGGCTACCTCTTTTGCTGAGACAAGCAAACCTCAAATCAGGAAAGATACAGATAAAGAAAATCGAGGTCGATGTGGGAGTAAAATTCAGAGGGGTTTACCTAAAAGCTTCAATTTTCTCTGAAAAGTAGAAAACAGAATCATCTATTAAAAGCAAAGGTGCAGTGGTAAGGTAGGAAACTTCAAGGCAAGTATTGATGATTTTAGATAACTTTGGTGGAAATTGGGAATTAGTGTTGATCAGGAATATGTGAAAGCATTGCTGAGAAGCAACAAAATCAGATACCATAAACAAATAGTGGCAACTTTTCACATGATTATGAGAGTCTTCAGTTAGACCAAGTTAAGAGGTTTTCAAGGTTGATATGACAAAAGAATGAAAACATAAAGACATTAAAAGTGTAGTCAAGAGGGTGGTTAAGTGGTCTAGTGTGGATAGGAAAGGAAGTTAAGTTATGATGGAGATTATGAACTTGAAGAAAAATGGAGGATGGGAATGAAAAACTCTATAGAGACCTTAATGAGGGTGATAGGAGTAACAAAGTGAAAGAAGTGAAAGAATATAAGGTCTGGCATGTTAGAATTCAAAATTTTAGAGGTAAAGCATTCTGGATAATGACAAAATCCATAATGATTAACTTGTATAGAATTGAGGTTATAGTCATTGAGGATAAGTCAAGAAATTTAGAGGCCAGGTTACTGAGTGAGTTATCCTTATAAAGACTGAAATTTTCTGTAATGATGTCAGGAGTTTAGGTGCAGAGGAAGACTTTGAGTAATTGGACAAGCTTCTAAAATGACCAAGAAGTCAGTAAGTGACAATAAAAAGAAAGCCAAATTTCATGAATCTCATGAAAGAGGTTTGAGTACAGTTGGAAAGCAGCAGTTGGGATCTAGGAGAATGCCAACCCCTAAGGCAAATGGGATATAGAAAAATGAGCAGTTTTCTCTCAAAAAAAGAAAAGTGATAGAAATATCTATTAGGAAGAGGCAAAGTTCAGTTAGGAAAGAAGGAAAGAGTCTGTAAAGAGACTGAAGATATAGAAAAATTTATATTTAATGAAATCTGAGTCTGAGGGCACTGTGGAGAGAGTTGAAAAGAAAGCTAGCAATGGAAAGAAAATCAGAATAGTAAAATGCATAATGTATTAGGATAGAAATTTTTGAGGGGCTTACATTTTGCTGAATGAGAATGATACAGATATGGTTAAGAGATATGCTTAGACTGATAACTTTGAGGCAGAAGATTTATGTCTGTCAAAAGTCTGATCAAGTTAGCAGATTAGGATGTTGCTCTGTTGTATCTGAAGAGTCATTCCCTTGGCTGGTTACAAGGGGTTATTAGTAGCTCATGGTCCACGGCTTCACAGAAGCACTCTGAAGTAGCGGCCCTTTCCAGGCACTTGTGCACAAGACTGGCTAACTCCTCAGATATTCCTCTGCCAGTGGAAACACTGCAGTGTGGTTCCAGAGGGCTAAAAGCAAGAGTTATCTTTTTCTGGAAATGAAAATGATTAGAACATCCAAATTGTCTGCCTAAACTGCATCTTTTTTCCCCAGGTTATTGAGATATAATTGATATACAACTTTATATAAGTTTAAGGTATACAATGTGATTACCTGACACATGTATATATTGTGATACATGTATATATTGTGAAATGTTTACTGCAGTAAAATTTGTTAGCACATCTTTCACCTCATATAACCTCCATTCTGTTGTTTTTGTTGCCAAACTATATCTTCAAGCTAGAAAGAAGAGTCGTGGTGAAGGGAAGTTTCACATAGCCATCCTACAAGCAGATTGGGAAATGGTTGCAGGGGCAAGGCTATGACATGATTTCCAACCTCATAACCAAGAACTAAAGCCAAGTCTGTTACCAAACAAATTTGTTAGCCTTGAGTCTTATCCACGCTTGTGATAGTTCGGTGATCCCTTATCTGTTTTACTCTAACACTTTACATGAACGCTTTAAGGGGGAAAAAATCTCTGCATGCTCATTTTCCTGGGGCACAAAAAAGAAGTGAGCTTGTAAGACTACCTCTAGATTCCTAGCCTCCCTTTTGGAAGCCCAAAAAGTATGCTGGGTGGTAGTAGCTGCTACAAGATGAGAAAAGCAAGCCTACCAAATCCCTGAGGCATGACAGAGAGGCTGTGTTAGGAAAGAAGCCCTAGGAGAAAAACCCTGTTCCATGATATGTAATTAAGAAGACTGCAAAACCAAGATTTTAATGTTTGCACAAAATTATATTTTAACAGAAATGTTTTTTTATTGATGCATTTTCTTTATCTATCTACTAACTCACACCTTAATTTTGATTATCACTGTGTTAGCCCAAAAGCCCTAAAATTATGTCTTAGCAATAGCTACATTCTTGCCAGATTTATTACATTGTTTAACCAAAAAATGCCATGTATACATTTTTTATAATATAGAATAATCATTCTTCAAATTTTCAACTATTATCATGTTTTACTTTTTAAAGGCAAGAAGGTTGATACTAGTAACCTGGAAAATTTTCTGGAAAATATGGGGATAAACCTCACAGAAGATAAAAGCACAAAACTACTGAATAATCTTCCAGTTGATGGTGAGCACTAAAAATATCCCAGTGAAAAACAATCACAAGTGGCCTTTAAGAAAAGTTTAGTATCTGGACTTGTGTGACTAATATTCCCTATTTGAGGAATGTTCCATGTCCTCTACCACTAAAATAATTATACCAAATTCCTGAATTTATTCTTGAAAATGAAATAATATGTAAAACTATTATTCTAAAATCATGCATGCTTTATTCTATTTAAATTATGTAACTGCTGCCTGGGGCTTAATTTTTTTCTTTTCTTATAGCCAAAGGAAAGGTGTATATGAACAGATTGATGAAAGAATTAAGATGTCTTGAAGGTGAGTGTGAAGTATGATGAAAAGTCAGGTAAAACTGAAGTCATTAAACTTTGCTCTTATTTTTAAAACCTCTTCATATTTTACAATTTTTAGATTATCAATCTTGCTGTCCTACTTGTTTATTAATTCAATGTTTATTCTTTATATGCTGAGACACACTACAGTCACCAAAATGATTTAACTACAGTAGACTCAAAAGCAGTAGTTCTCAAATAAAATTTTACATCAGAATCACCAGGGGGAAAATTTTTTTAGCATTTAGATCACTAGGCCCCTTTCTGGTCATATTGATCTTGAACTTCCAGAGATAGTACCTAGGAACATATGTTATTAAAATTTTTTCCAGATGGCTTTTATAAAGTAAATCTATGGATTGGCTGGCTGACTGGCTGGCTAGATGAATGGACAAATTTATAGTTCTCAATTTAGCAAATTTCAAGTCCTATTGTGCAGACACATTTATAAAGGTTGATTTTTGTCTTTGCCGTGACTTAACAGATACCCCTAATTCATTTTTTTGTTTTAAAGGTTTTTCTCAAAGCCATTGCAGAATCCCACAGATCAGAGTTTAGGAATTCCTGACTTACACACCAAAATCTTTTACTTGAATAGTTTGATTGTTCTTTGTTCTTCATTCTCTATATAGTATTGATGCATAGGTATGAGTTAGAATAACCCACTCTTTACATCATTACAAGTATTTCTCATGTCCCATCCCTTTCTCTCCTAAGGGATGAAGGTATCTTCAAATAAGCTGGACACTTTCTTGAAAAACATGGGAATTGATCTCAAGGAGAAAGAAATCCAGGAACTGAAAGACTGCCTACCAGTTGATGGTGAGAGTTTTGAATATTATATACCCCTTAGCAAAACCATGGACATGAGGCTAGTATCAGGGCTGGAATGACTAAAGGTGGGATATATGAAAAGAAAAAAAAAGAGTAGGGCCTTCACCACAGCTACCAAACTGAACCCAATGGCTAACACTTAGAAAAGATCGCCAGGAATGCTGCTTGATATAGATGGCAAGTGTTACTCTACAAAGAAAATATCAAGGTCTAATGAGACAACTCGAGATTTTAATAGTTGAGTCCCTAGTGCTAATTCAACATTAAATAGCAATGACCAACCCCTACAGTCCTGACATGTGCAAGGCACTGTTCTGAGCACTTTACTTATATTATCTTATTTAATCTTCCAAACAACTCTGTAAGGAAGGTTCTATTTTAGCCCCATTTTACATATAAGGAAACTATGGTACAGAGAAGTCAAGTCAATCTTGCTTACAGTCAGAGAGCTGTTATGTGTAGTGGATGGGCAATCTGGCTCCAGAAACTCTCTTAACAATTCTGCTATACCAACATGAACTACTACAATTAACAAATTTAAGAAAATACACGGTAATGTTACCAATTGAATTAATTAAACTTGGCATGTATTAAACTGTTTTCATGCTAGTATAAGTGAGAAAAATTCATCAGGAAATTTTGAGGGACATCCATTCCCTTGAGGAGGTAGTGGATATAAGATTGATCTAAGTCAATGAACATGGATTTTTCTAAATCAATAGTACCTTTCATTCTTTCATTCCATAAACTTTAATTGAATGCCTATGATATGTCAAGCACTGTTTTTTGGCTCCTGGGAACCTTGCCTTAATAAGAGGTAAGTGGTTTTTCCACAAGTGTTTTTGTGGTTACTATGTTTTCCTGGTATCCTGAAACATGAGAAAAAATGACAGCATATTAATTTAAAATGTGAGGCTATTAATCTAATTCTTATGGACTACCTTGTACACCTATAGAATCATCTGAGATAGGATGGAAAACTGTTTTGGGGGCCTGACAGGCCTCGGTGGAGCTAATTAGAGACACAAAGTAAAGGACATGATGGCAGCTGTTCTTTACAGGCACAGACCTTTATCCAATAAATATCCTTTAAATTTATAATAGCATTTATGTTAATATATACTATAAAACTATAAAATAATATCAATAGAAGATTATCATAATTGAAAAATCATTGAAAAAGAACAAGTGAGAATAAATTCTGCATCTAAGAACCTGGAATATATGCGAGTTTTAAATATAATTAATTCTTTATATTTGCATTTTGCCACAACCTTATCATTTAGTTAATGTTCATGGATCATCATCAGTCTTATGCAAACAATTAAACTAATGCCTAGGTAACAGTAATACAAAGTGATTCCTGGTATCTCACCCTCAGGAGAACTTGTGTGAACATGTTTGAGCAGTGATGGATTGGCACCCTTGACCAAGTCATAAGTAGAGAATGCATATGTCCATAGGCAGCTCAAAGTTCCAGACAGAATCTTGCCTAATAGAGTAATAGCATCTTTTAATGGCTATCTTAACATCCCCATTCAGTGTTTCTCAAACTTATGATTTTACAAACTGCTTAATATATATCCATTGACCTCTAGTAGCTTCAGACTTTAATTTGAGAAACGCTGGCTGAAGAAACTAAGTTTTGTCATCATACCTGAGAATTTAACTAAAAACATAAACATGATGATTATCATGTTGGCAGCATAAGAGCAGCCAGACATGCATACTAACACCCTGTCCTTTAAGAGGATCACTTAGTGTCAAGGTGATCACAAGCCCAAAGACAAATTTAGTACTGATATAATAAAAACATCATTTTTAAACAAAATCTTTACATTCTCAAAAAATTTCAGACCCCCTGCCCAAGAAAGATTAACTTAACAAATAATAGATTGTCCTGAAGGGAAGGAGAGTGCTTTAAACCTTGCTCATGTACTGTGCTGTGTGAATTTTGATTTAGCAAAAAGTAGGAGGTATATTAATTAAATTGATAAATCTCTGACATGAAAAAATAATAAACTTCTAGGAAAAAGTTTTCAAGTGGTTGAATTACGGGTTTCTATTTCACAATTTAAGGATTTTATATCATTTTTCTAAAAATATTTTTTATCATTTTTATCTTAAAGATGATGGAGAGATTTATTTAAATGTGTTGATGGATGAAGTTAAAAATGTTACAGGTGAGTGAGATGTTACAATGAGGATAATATTATGTGGTCTTAAAGTTTTAAATGGAACTATATTTTTAACACAGTACATTTCCTTCCTTTCTTCTTTCCTTCCTTCCTTCCTTCCTTCCTTCCTTCCTTCCTTCCTTCCTTCCATTAATTTAGCAATTATTTATTCCACATTTACTACATGCTGGTCAGTGTTATAGGCACTTAGGATACATCAGTAAACAGAACAAAGATTACTGCCCCCATGACGCTTACATTCTAGCAGAGGAAACAAACAATAAACATAATAAATAAGTATGTTATTTGTATGTTAGAAATGCTATAGAAAATGCTATAGAAAAAAATGAAAAGTAAACTAGAGTTAAAGAAACAGAGAGCAAGGTATGCTGGGGGAAAGGACAGTTGTGGTTGAGTTATCAGACCTCCTTGAGAAGATGACATTTGAGCAAATCCTTGAAAGAGGTGAAGGTTTGGCTATGTGGAAACTTCTAGAAAAAAAAAATGTTGCAGGCAGAAGGGACAAGGACTAAGGCCCAAAGGAAGGTGCATGATGCCTGGAGTATTCAAGGAATAGCAAGAAGACTAATGTAGATGAATCTGAGTAAGTAAGGGAAAAAGTAATAGGAGATGAGAAGAGAGAGGTGATGGATGTGAAATTAGTCAGGGCCATGAAAGCCCAACCAGGACGTGACCTTTCTTTTCCTGAGAGAAATGAAAAGCCATTGCAAGGTTTATAGTAGAGGCATAATATAATCTAATCTATGTTTTTATCAGATCTTTCTAGATTCTGTTTGAAAAATAAATGGGAGGGAAGGGGATGGGGAGAGGAGAAAAGAAACCAAGAGCAGAAACAGGAAAACTGTTTAGGGGGCTTTTAGATTAATCCATGTTAGAAATGATGTGGATTCATACCAGGGTGGAAAGCAAAGAAGATGGTAAAAAAAAAAAAAATCATTGGATTCTGGATATATTTTAAAAGGAGTCATTGTGGCAATGGATGTTAATTAGCCTTAATATGGTGATCATTTTGTAATATATATACAAATAGTGAATCATTATGTTGTACACCTAAAACTAATGCAATGTTACATGTCAATTGTATCTTAATAAAAAAATAAAAGGGGTCAATAGAATTTCCTGAATGATTAAATATAAAGTACTAGATAAAGGGAGAAGTCAATAATGATTCTAAGATTTTTGTTCTAAACAACTGAAAGGATAGACTTGCCATTAACTGAGGTAGAGAAAGTTGCCAGAAATACAAATTTGAGTGGAAGAAAATTAGGAGTTCAGTTCGGGATATTTTGAGATGTCTAATAGACCCTCAAATAGAGATGTCAAGTACAAAGCTACTAGATGGTCATAGATTCAAGAAAGATATCTTGGCTAAAAATACAAAATTGAAAGCCATAACATAGAGATGGTATTTAAAGCCATCAAACTGAATAAATTCACCCAAGGAGTGAGTACAGATGGAGAAGGAAAGAGGATTAAGGAATGAATCCTGGAGCACTTCCACATTAAGAAGTGTTAAAGGAGACCAAGAAGGAATGGCCAGTGAGATAGGTGGAAAACCAAGAGAATATGGTATCTTAAAAGCCAAATAAAGGATGTCATACAAGGTTGAGTGCCCCCAGACACAAACACCTGAGACAAGGATTATACATGCAAGTAGTTTATTTAGAGGTGACCCTGGAAATACAGCAGAGTAGAGAAGTGAGACATGGATGAAGGCAGCAAATAAAGTGTGTATTTATCAAACAAGTTATCACTGAAGGAACCTAGAACTTAATCCCATTGGGTAATTTCTGGGAAATGGTATAGAACACAGCTTCAGGGAGCAGTTAGGGAGCTAGGTCATTTTTATACCAACTCCTATCAGTCACTGGTTGAGAACTGCTCAAGGAAGAAGGAAGCAATATTACTCCACTGGCATTTCCAGCCAACTGAGAATAGGCAGAGAAAACTCTGGCAGACAGAGAAACCCCTCAGACAAAGAGATATTAGCAATTGAAAGTTAAGCTAGCATGCACTGATATATGCACTAAAATATATGATCAGGGCATCTACAATATTTGCAGTAAGTATCAACCAAAAGAGCAAATCAAAAGTCAAATCCTGCTGATCAAGTAAGGAAAGAGCTGAGAAGTGGCCATTGTGTATAGCCACAGGGAGGTCACTGGTGATATCAAAAAAGACGTTTCAGGTAGTGAGAGTGGGAAAAAAATGAGAGTAAGAAAATGGAGTAAGAAAATGAGAGGATATAATTTAGAAATAGTATAAATATCATTCTACTCTTCATATCTTTCATTCCCATATTTTCCCCTTTTTTGTCTTTTCCTAATTTTTGAGACTTTCTCAAACCTTTTTCTAGTTCACTAATTCTCTCTACACTGTGTCTCATAGCATTTGACCATTGAAGTTTTAGTTTCAATAATAATATTTTTATTTCTAGATAGTTTTAATTCTTTTTCAGATTAGCCTGTTCTTGTTCCCAATTTCTTATTCTTATGATTTTTATGTTTTTTCTTCTTTTTAATGGATTTTAAATATGCAATGTTTCGAATCTATCTTTCTATCTCATATGTGCAGCTTACAGTGTAATTATGTAAATATAAATTCACTCAAGGTGAAAATTTTACAGGGAGCCAGCTACTATTGTCATTTTTAAAACTAGCCCCATAATTCAAGCAAAAGAAGAGAAAGAGGAAGTGGACAGGGAGGCCCAGAGGAGGAGAAGGAGAAGACAAAAGAAGAGAAAAAAAGAATTATATTATTATATCATAATATTATATTATTGAATTGTTTATGTTAACTGTCAAACAGCATCTAAACTACTGAGAAATTATACAATTTTTATTGTACTTATTATATGTGCTATTGTCTTATCATTTGAATAGACTTTCTTGGGTTAAAATTTTTTTTCTCATCTCCTCCATGATTCTGAATAGCTAAACAAGACTTCATTATTCTTTGTTTTTATCCCTGCACCTGAGAAGAATGTTTCATAAATATGCATATTTCCCTTCCTAAAGGAGAGAAGATATATATTGAGGACCTGAAAAATGTCCTAAAAAACATGGGAATAGAGATCACAAATAAGGAACATAAAAAGCTGGTGAAAACTCTGCCAGTTTCTGGTAAGCACTTAAGTGTGTTCAACTCCACTGATGTCTAAATATTTATTCATTCAATAAATGTTTACTGAAGACCTGTTGTTTGCATGCATGGCACTATACTAAATTCTGGGTCAACAGGGCCCATGTCTACAAGGACCATGTTATCTCAAGCCCCTATCCTCTTAAACTAAACTTAAGGGAAAGTTTATTTTCAGGTTTTATATAAAAATTCTAATATTTGAAACATTGTATGTCAATTAAAACTATATTCTAAAAGACGTAATCCCAGCATTTTTAAAAACAGGATTCTTATCATTTAGATTTTAGTTTAGGAAACCTGGACCTCTTCAATCATAAGTCCCATCATAGGACAAATAAGTTCTTCGGTCCCTTTGGGGGAAATCTAAGGTTTAAGCTGGAAGACCTAAGTTAAAAGGGCAGAAGGGTAGGAAAGCTGAAGAAAGAAAAGATAAAGCCAAAGTAGAGAGAAGAAAATGGGAAAGGAAAAGTTGAGTGTATTTCAGTACAGCACCCTATATCTTATTCAGTGGATACAGGATTTGTTACATTGAGTTTTCTAAATACTTTTTATTTCATTGAGAATGAATTGTGATAAATTTTTTAATTATCCCTTTCTGAAAATAAACATTTTGATTTTTATGAATTGCCAAAAACTCAATAGTATTTTATCTTACAGCTGATAAAAGGGTGTTTGAGAAAAAATTACTAGAAGGCATGAAATCTTTCAAAGGTGAGTGAGAAAAAGGATAAGGACAGTAAAATCTGAGATTATCATAATTGTTTTTTCTAATTATATAGAAAATCTGAAAATGGTGCATTTATTCAACAAATATCCAGTGTCCACTATGTGCTGGGTATTTGAGAATAATCTGGACTATATAGTGTAGCATACATTGAAAAAAATGTAATTACCCATTATCCCAAATAATATCTTTTTATTATAATATTCTCTGTTCTTTATTCTATATATACAAGTGTTGTTAAACTCTTATTGTATATTATATATATCCTACACTTAATCCTAAATTTTTAGTATAAGAATTTCACCATGCCATTTAAAAATTCTTTGTAAACATAATTTTTAATGACTATATCATTGGGTTGTATAATTTAATCATTCTTTTTTTGTTGAACATTTAGATAGGCTCCACTTTTTTACTATTAAACATCTGTGATCTTTGTACATTAATCTTGATCCAACTTTATAGTCATTTTCTTTAGATATATTCTTCCAGCTGGAATTATTAGGTCAAAGAATCTTAACATGTTTAAGGCTTTGTTTTATACAAGTGAATAACAGTATCCATTACCATTATGCCTAAGCCACAATAGATTATTTTCACATTTTTAATCTTTACTAATTTGATAGATGAAAAATGAACTCTGATTATGGTTTTGATATTTTTGTTACCAGTGAAGTTGAAAATGTTTTAATATCATTATGTCTTTCAATATTTTAATTATTTGTCTGATTCTTTGCCATTATCATATTGGAGTTTGAGCATTTTCCTATTAATTTGAATGATTTCTTTATAAATTAAAGGTATTAGCTCATTGTCACATCTATAGAAAATATTTTCCCAGTTGGTTGTCTGAATTTTTATTTTATTATGTTGTATTTTTATAACAGCTTTATTGAAATATAATTCACATACCATACAATTCATCCATTTAACATGTAGAATTCAATGGTTTTTAGTATATTAACAGAGTTGTATGACTATCACCATACTTAATTAAAACATTTTCATCACTCCAAAAAGAGACACTGTACCCATTAGCAGTCACTTCTCATTCCCAACAACTGTCCCAGGCCTGGCATCCAACTGTTTACTTTCTGACTATTATGTTGTATTTTGACATAGTCATTTTTCATTTTTATTTCTTTATATCAGTCATTTCTTCTGTGATTTCTTCTTGTATTTTGTATTCAGAAAGTGCCTTACTACCTAGACAGCATACAATTATATATATACTTTATCCTTGTTTTCCTAAGATTGCACTTTTTGCATTTAATTACTCATCTGAAATGTATTCATTGACCCTTTGTAAATCTTCATATTTTTATAGTGACTTGATTAAAACTACACCAATAGTTTTCAGTTATTCTACCTCATTAACTAGAGTTTTTCTTTTGTATAATTACATCAAGAAGGTAATTTATTACTATATCAAGTTTCAAATCGTATTTTTCTGACCAGAATACCATGAGTTACTTGTCACCTCTGCCTAATTTCCTAGAGTTGCCAAACTTTCTTTACTTTTTTTCTCCCCAGTATAAACTTCTCCCAGAAGTTTAGTTATGGGATCGTGTTCTCTTCCTAACTCCCACATAACTTGCTATAAATAGCTTCTCTGTGCTTCCATTGTTAAATCGGGATTGATGGCCTCCACTTTTCATTTTGTGACATCCTTATCTACTTTTCTTGTTTTTATTAAGGGGGAAAGGTTCGTGTCAGTGACCTAAGAAATGCTCTACAAAAAACTGGGTTTAGACTTGAAGCAAATGAAATTCAGGACCTGCAGACTCACCTACAAATTACTGGTGAGCATTTAAGACACCTTTATCCTCTAGACAATGACTAATCTACTCTGAAAGCTGTGAGAAAACACACATTGGGAATAGAAAAATTGGGGGCAGAGATAAGAATTTAGAGGCTAGTGCTGAGGTCCAGATGATAGAGACTTATAAGGTACAGATAATAAAGGTTTATTTACTGAACCACACTGGTGATATAAGGAGAAGGTTGATTTGATGTAGTAGGTAGAAGGGAGGGAGACACTAAAAGTGTGAAACAGGTTTATAACATATGATTGCCACAAAACAAAACCAAAAAGGGGGGAGGGGAGAGCAGAGAACAGATGGAGCAGAATGAAGAGTAAAATAATGTTTAGGACATAATCGAATTGAGATAACTACAGGACATTTAGATACTAGTTGTCAGATAATTCAGATGAATTCCCCAATGTTATTAATTTCCGGTAAGTTGTCTTCAAACCATAAGAATCACCATCAGGATTAAAACAGTAATTCAGAGTGTCCCTAAGAGCACAGGAATACCAAAAGAATAAGAAGACATAATAAAGGAATATTTGAGAGATAGGGAATGGAATTAAAGAGTAGGATAATGAAGAAAGATGAGAGAAAGAGATGAGGGAAGGGTAGGAAAAGATATATATTTATGGAAAAAGAATGACCATATTTTAAAAACAGTATAACTGAGATGGTATCTGAACTGAGTTGAAAGAATCCAGACTGAGGTAAAAGAGGGGAGTAGTCTCTTCTTTCTTCACCGGGGCCCCCCAGCTAAGCTTGGCAGCTAAAATTAGAATGCAGATCACCAAGAATCTTTACTGGTTTCAAGCTTCTTTGATAATAGCATGGAACCCCAAGGACTAAAGAAAATCTTTTGCTAGGATAGGTCTTCATCATTCAAGATTCAAGGTCCTGAGTTTTAAATACATTTCTTTATTTCATTGATTCATTCAACAAATATTTATTATATGCCAGAATTATTTTGGTATTGCTTTATTTACTTGGCAAATGTTTATACTATCTCTGTGCCATGCATTTACTAGAAACTGAGAATTTTTAGGGTACAGAAGGAACAGAGCTGCGCTGAGTGGCATTTAGAGTCTAGAGGGAAATATAAAAAAAGCATGAGAGCTAGTAAAGTTTAAGGATGAGGATCTCCTGAGCTAAGTGATAAGTATATACTGAAATTGGATTAGGCAACAAAAAGCAAATTTAATCTTGTCTGTTATTGTGTGTACCCTCTAACCTAGTGGTTCTCAAATTTTTTGGTCTCAGAACTTCTTCATGCTCTTAAAATTTATTGAGGATGCTAACGAGCTTTTCTGTTTTTGTGGATTATATCTATTAATTGTATTAGAAATTAATACATTTTAATATTAATTTATTTTAAAATAATAAATCCATTATAAGTTACATTAAAAACTTTTGCAAAATAACTATATTTTCCAAAATAAAACAAAAATTTAGTGAGAAGAGGAACACTGTTTTATATATTTGTAAATCACCTTTATGTCTGACTGGTTTCTCATATCTACTTCTGCATTAAATCTCTTGAGATATGTTGGTTTGGTTGAAGTGTATAAAGACAATCTGGCCTCACGAATTACAAATGCATGTAATTGGCAAAGGAAGGAGTATTTTAATAGCCTTTTCAGATAATTATGGATATTCTTCTTTGATATTACCCCAAAACCCAGCAATTGGTAACTTTTTAAAGTTTAGTTGTAATACAGGATCAGAAACCATATCAATGAACTTTTTATATGTGGTTACATTAAAATCCATTCATCTATCTTACACTTTAATCTTTTACCCATGCATGATTTTGTAACATTGTGCTTTGGTCATTTGGAAAATATTGGTTCACTGAGTTATTTAGATCTTCCAAATATTAGCATGTTATTCATTATTCAATATCAAAAAAAATCACATTTGTTAATATCACCACGAATCTCATCAAAAATGTGGTTAAGTATTGGGAAGCTATCAAGTCATGGTACATACATCAGATTTCCAAAAGTCAAATAAAAATGTTATTCCATGAAAAAACAGTTAGTTTGCTTGCAACTCAATCACACAAGTTCCTTTCCTCAAGAAATCATTGTATTTATACAATGCAGGTGAAGTGCTTTATGCAAATTTCTTATTTCACTATACAGGATATTTAAAAGATATTCTCAAGGGTTAAGATTTAATAAAATAAACAAGTTTTACTGCTTTATCAAGGATATTCTTAAGTGAAACATTATTTTACTACAAGCATGTATAGTGAAGAACACATGACTGCTAGTACAGACTGTTGCAACTGCCTTGATTTATGAAAAGATACCAGCAATTTTACCAATCCACCACTTTTGCACCACTGGTGTAAATGTCAACACAATGAAAAAGGCAAAAGGGTGTTGTATTGGGTAACTCCAGAGATCCATGGGCCAGACTTTGAAAACTGCTGCTCTAACCTGTTTTAGCCTCCCACTAGTGCAAGAGAACTATGTCAGAAAACAGGAGAATTGAACTAGAGGGTGGAGCTAACTTCAAATAAAAAACTCACTCACCGTAATACTCTAAAGATTTTCAACAGCTAACAGCTTATAAAATAAAGAAGTTATATTAATTGAATGGATAAAAACTTAAAGCTTAAATCTTTTATCCTCTGCTACATGTTCTTGTGAATTGAAAATTCTAAAATAAAGCATGAAAAAATTATTGGGACTCCATACCCCATATCTTTACTTATGAATTTTATATGTTTTCCAGTCTCATTATCTTTATCTGAGTCTAAATTCTGAATTTTCTTACAGAAGATGAAAAGGTTTCCTTGGATATGTTGATGGATGTAGCAAACAATTTTACAGGTGAGTGAGAATTTACATAATACATTATAAAATTGAGATCTTGCTACTCTGAAGAGAATTACCTTTTTAAAGGAACATTAGTAGGTTCACTCTGCTCTTTTACCTACTTATTGATAATTTTGTCTTACTGACAATAGTTTGGATTATTAGAGATTTAGGAAAAGTGTGTGCACTCTCCAAAAGAAGTATTAACTTATCCAATATTTTGGCCACTAATGTGTTCCTTTTCTAATGTGTAAAAAATCAAAATCTAGGTGAATTCAGTGAATCTCAATGTGAAGTTTTTGCATCAGGAAATATGATCATTATGAACAGTCAGTCCCATCATTCCTGTCATGAAGTAGTAGCAGAGATATCGCTTGCCTGTAGAATTCTGTAGAGTCTATATACCATCAAAAGTCATTGGGCACTCATACTGCCCCCATGTTACTCAATGCTATATTGACACATACACAGAAGTGTTATCTTCTTATTTAAAATAAAGAACCTTTTTCAGTACTGAATTTTACAATAACTCTATGTAAGTGAAGTCAGCTCATGTATTTAAAGTTCATTCTGTGGTTAGAAATTATCCTGTGTTGGATTATGTTTTTCATAATTAAAAATAATTAGATATCTTAATATTGTCACCTGAAACAATTCCCATCTTTTCAAAGGAGAAAAGACTGAAGCCAGTGACTTTAAAAATGTGCTGGGAAAAATGGGAATTAAGCTCACTGAAAAAGAACAGTTGATGCTATCAAAATCTCTGCCTGTCTCTAGTAAGTATTTAATATATCATCATGGTGCTCAGGAAGATGAAATGTTGACTTCTGGGTGAGAATTGTCCAGTGCCCTGAAAAACCCCATAAGGGAAATGCAGTTCAAGCATAACATGTTCCTGTTACTTGTATTTTAATTTAGAAGTAAAAAACTTGTGAAGTGAGAAACTTCTCTTTTCCATTCAGCCAATGAGCCCCTTGCTAAATAGTTTAACAGCTACACAGCTAAATTTTTCTCTAGTCCCCTGAATGTGCCCTACATCCTTAGTCCCTTCCCCAGTAGCTCTCCCATCTCCCCCACAATCCATCAACTAAAACAAACACCTGAGAGCAGGGTCAGTGTCCATTCTGATTGATCAGTGGCCCTTGGTCAGTGGCCCAGTCAGTCAGCCCTTCAAAGGTTCCACCTCCTGGGTACCTGCATAGGATTGCCCACAAAGATACTAGAGGCCAGCCTATGCTTCACCTGTGCCTCCTGACTGGTCCCAGGGACCCCCACATAGACATCCTAACCCTAATACCTTCTGTCCCCATTTGTTACCAGGCAAGAGTAAGCCTGCATATCACCAAGTAGGCTAGTGCCCCTGGACAGCAAATTCTCAATGCCCACCTTAATTCTCTCCACATTACCTAAGGCTGTGGCCACTCACTATGTCTAGTGTTCTCCCAGATTGCTCTCAAGGAGCCACTTATGACAATTGCAGAATTCTTAAGATATTGGCTCTGAGAAAGAAGGATAAAGATGCAGAATGAAGCAGATGGAACGTAATGAAGACTACTGTAGACACATTCCAGGTGCTGAGGGTTCTGTCAACACTACAGACACTCCTGCCACAGGATGGAGGCCTCTGAGGGCAGACAACACCTTTGAGGATGGGTTAGGTTGGAAGATGTCCCTTGTTCTCTGTCTCTGTTGAATTTCACCTCCATGTATGGAGTTTGTTTAAAGAACAAAATTTTTTTCTTATTTAAATATTGTTTTATATCACTGCTTGGGTTAACTATTTTTAATATTGCCCCTTTGTAGGATCTACTATTAGGGGCTAAATGTATAGGAATACCTCATGAGCCTAGAGCATAGGCAAGGAAAAGAGAGAAAGGCAGCGAGGTCAAAGTGCAGTCAAAGAAAACGCAAAGAAGCACTTATGTGTATTTGTAGCCTGCATTAACTACCACCGTGTGTTCCAGCCAGGGGATAGATTGACCACATTGAGGGCAGTCCTTACCTTCTGTTATTACGTGAAGATGAAAAAGAATGAAGTTCTAGGTGACTCGTATAAAATATCATAAAGTTACAGAGCTCCTTATCCTTTTATTTTGACTTGAATTTTACCATATCTTACAGGAGATGGAAAAGTATATAAGAAAAGATTACTGGATGGTGTGAGGACTTTCAAAGGTAAAAATCATAAGAACAACAGCTAAAATTTATTATAATTTGCATTTACTTTTCAAAACTTGATTACTGATACTGAATTTATACCTCAAGACCTACCATTCTTCTTTGGGTAGGATTACATTTGAGAAAGTCATTGTCAATAATATGTAGCAAGTTGGAAATTCTGATTTCACTTAGGTTGGTTATCACAATTCATCAGATGTGTCTAATTCTTTTCCTCCATAATTACTTCAAGTAAAAGTTATAATAACAAAGAACTTTGTCTTCTCAACTCCAACACTGACTATCTGGGTTCACTTAATGGCCAGTGTTTCACTCTCCGCTTGGGGTTAATGTATACTCCAAGCTAGCATCTTCCACTTATCTGATTTACTTGTATTTCTTATTTTCATCCTTTTCTTTCCTGAGGAAAAAAAGTCAGTATCAATAGCTTGGACACCCTCATGAAGAATATGGGAATTCAGCTTGAGAAAGAGGACCATGAGGATTTACTGAACCATCTGCCAGTAGATGGTAAGTATTTCAGAGTCCACTGTACCTGGGAGAATGACATCTATATAAGAGCTTCTGAAAGAAAAGCTATTTTTCAGATTCTTTGAAAAACTTATGAAATATTTCAAACATGCATAAAAACAGAACAATATAACAAACACTTGTGTATCCACTGGCTAGAGTTAATAGATGTTACAATTTTGCCATATTGCTTCATACATTTTCCTTCCTTCCTTTCCACATATTTTCCTTCCTTCCTTCCCACCCACGTATACTTTTTTTTTTAACCTGAAAAAGTTTCATTAATGACTTAGTAAGACTAATTTAGCCAGGTAAAAATGTCAAAGATGCAAAGATAGAATAATTCATTAGGAAGAAATTACTAAGAGATGAGCCCCAGGCTAAGATTTCCTCATTAGAGCACTTTTGATTCAATCACAGAACCTGTGACTAATTAAAAACCTGATGAAAAATTAGCTCCTATCAGAGAGCCAAGCAGTACATCTTACAATAGAGCCAGCACACGCCAACCCAAAAGAAACAAGTTGTTTTTCTCCCCTAATTCAAGGTTCCTATTCTCAACTAGTGATTGCTGGGTGTAACTAAGGTTGGCCACTGCTACCAGCAAACATCTTCAATGCTACCCTTACCTGTGTCTGTCCTTAATATAGAAAACAGTTTTAAACTAGCTTCTAGTCTAAAACTTCAGTCTCCCTAGGTTTAACAACATTGGTAATTATCCATCATTTTGTCTGGCCCCTCTTTCTATCATGAGAAAAATCTCCATAAAACACTTTTTAATCGTGATATTGTCCCCACATATTAGCTACGGGTCTTCAAAACGCTTTCTACTAAAAAAGGTATTATTAACAATGAAGTATTTTTAGAACTCTTGATTTAAAAAAAAAAAGTATTGTTTTCTAACCCAAAGACAATACTTCTGTACAACTGGAAATCTTTCATTCATTTAGCTAGCCCAAACTATATGCAAAACATTGAACTGGATGGAGAGTGAACAATTTATACCTGGTTGTATAAATAAAATTAAGGCATGATCTCTGCTCTCAAATAGTTTGTAGCCCTACATGGTGGAGGCAGGGCACATAAAATTTTGAGTGTGTAGATGGCATAATGATAAGGTTTAATGGTCAGCTGTTCATGTAAACAAATGACTTCTAAATTCAAATTCCATCTTGTCTATTAAACTATGTTCCCCTTACTGAGTCTGAAGGGAAAGGCCTATTAGAAGGGATTACTATTAAACTTGCTTCATCTCTATGTTAAGGGTCATTTGATACTTGATAGAAATTGCTATTAATTAAATGGATATTCACTTTAAATTATCATTTTGATCTTTTTCTTTCCCCTGTTTCTTGCTTACCTTGAGTTAAAAGTTACTAAAGAAAATCGTTAAAAACAGCTTAAATTTTTCATATTGTTTTTCTAAGTCTAAAATTTGGTTGCTGTGCTTGAATTGTCTTTTCTTACAGAGTATGAAATGGTTGACTTGAATATGGCAATGAATGAAGCAAAAGCTTTTACAGGTAAGAAGTTGTGGTTAAAAGATAATCATTATTTATGAAGACTTTAATGCTTTATAGAAGAAAAAAAGGATGTTTTAAACAGTATTTTTCTCATCGGGCTATTATTAATATACTAAGTTAGCTCTCTACAAATTTAATGGTTAAATGTTTGTTTTGAATCTTAGTGTTTGATCTGGTATCTTTCCATATACAGCTATATTATATGTTTTTACCAATAATGCTTTTCACTTCATCATTGTTTAAACAATCAAAATATAGATCAACACTGTACAATCTCAAGGTGAAGCTCTTGTTGTGTAATCAAAAAATATGATTACTGTGTCAAAAGACTTCATACTTCAAAAAATATAATGACATTTTACTTGTATCTGAAATTACATAACCTTTTATTTAGCTTGAATTAAAAGTATAAATTCTATATCTACTTAACACACCCACATGTCCTTTGAATCTACATAGTTTAACAAGTTTCATAGTCAATTTGTTCTTCTAATTTAAGGATGATGTCAGATAGGTAATCTTTCACATAATTTGAAATCATTAGTCCATTTCTAAAATTCTTACAAGTTAACAATTCCTATCTTTCCAAAGGAGAGAAGGTTGATGTCAGTAATCTGCAGGATGTTCTGGGGAAAATGGGTTTAGTATTCACTGATGAGGAGAAGGAGGAGCTGCTGAAAACTCTGCCAATTTACGGTGAGGATTTAGCACATCTTTTGAAGCTTGGAGTTGTGGGCTTGTATGTGAAAACTGCTGAAAGTATTTATCTGTGTGTCCAATAAAACCTGTTTAGAAAACAATTCCTACACAAGAAGAAATCCTATTTTTGTTGCTTACTTTTTAATACTGAAAATTGGCAACATCTTTCAAGAGTCTCCCACCTTTGATTATACTGTCATCCTGTGAGCGTTGCCTAATCTAATTCATGACCAAGGAGAGGAGGAAACCAGGGGAGTAAGAGAAAGAAGGAAAAAGAAAAAAAAAAAAAAACAGGGAAATGAAAACTTCAAAATTCAACCTATAGGTACATTTATATAAGTGAAAGTCCCCCCACCCCACCACCCAGTGAAAGCTTTCTTTATCTTCGTGCTCATTCTAATTTGAGGGCAAAATAGAATAAACTTCTAAACAAATCCAAAGGATGTTTTTTTTTCCCTGCTATTATAAATGTTGTTTTGTCTTTGTGCTTTATTTATATTCCCATCATTTAACCTATATTCTTAATTGTATCATATTACAGCTGATGGCAAAGTATATAAGAATAGATTGCTAAAAGGCATGAAGGCCCTCAAAGGTGAGTGAGAAGCAAGATGAAAGAGCAAGTAAAAGCAAAATTCTTATATTTAACAATTTTTTAAATGTTCTAACACTGCTTCTTGCCAATTTATCAATCCATTGCAATGACTCAATATTTACCATTCTTCTTTGGGTGCCCTGGTCTTTTGGGATATAAATTAAAATCTCATATTACTGTAGGAAATTTCTAACATGGTTTTCTGGCTAGAACTGTACACATTGGTGGTTGTTTGAACCATGACTCATTAAACTTACCTATTTCTCTCTACTGAGCTCTCATAGAAAACTGAAGCAGAGTCCCCTGGATAGGTATTAAAGTATCCTATTTCTACTTTTCATACTAATTTTGAGTAAACATTTATGGGTTTTTTTAGAGTCAAAAGAAAAGTTTATTAGAAAAGGGGTAACACTCCACAGACATAGTGTGGTCTCCTCTCAGAGGCAGAGAAAGGAAAAATGAGAGAGATAGTGAAAATAGGGAGGAGGACAATGAGAGAGTAAAGGCACTAAGGGAGACCTAAACAATTATGTTTTTAATTTTTAATTAGAAAAATATTTTTTAAAATACAAAATACTACAAGAAAATTATCTAATTCTACCACTTTAAAAAAAGATATAAAGAAATAAATGTCATGCAGATGTAATGTACAGTATGGTGACTATATTTAATAATACCATATTGTATATTTGAAATTGCTAATAGACCTTAAAAGTTCTCATCATGAGAAAAAAATTGTAAATATGTGTGGTGATAGATATTAGCTAGACTTATTGTGGTGATCATTTTGCAATATCTACAAATATGGAATGATGTTGTACCCCTGAAACTAATATACTGTTATACGTCAACATATGTCAATAAAACTAAAAGTAAAACTCCTCCCACCTCCCACTGATCTAATCCCTCCCTCATAGAGGTAAATACTGTTTACTATTTACCTTTATCTCAATAGTTTTCTCAATTTTTTCTTACTTTCAACAGACTTATCTTAATCTAGGGAGATAAATATGTTAAGTTTCTTGTTGCCCTGTGCTTTACCCTCCAATTGAGAGTTTACAATGCAGGACCATGATTAGCATTTTTCACTCTTTAATGTCAATACTCATGATCTGATTTTCATAGCAATGATGTAAACCATGCCCTTCTTTCATAAGGACCAAGAGTCAAAATCAAAGAAGTGGAATCTCTTATGGAAAACATGGGAATTAGACTCAAGGATGAGGAACTTGAGGAATTAATGACTCAAGTGTCAGCCTATGGTGAGTGTTATAGACATCATTATTATACCCTATAGAGAAACATTGAGCCCTTCTATTACAACTACTGAAAGTAGCCTTTTTAGTATCATGATGAAGTAAGTGTAAGTAGAAAAATTTAACTTTGACTTATGACAAAATGATGTCTCCAAATAATGCTTTTTAAAATCTCAAATGATACTATTGTTTATTTGTTTATATGTTTATTATCTTTTTCTCTCTACAAGAGAAACACTCTTGATTGCAAGAATTTTGCCAACTTGCTCACTTTGTATGCCCAAAGCCTAACAAAGTGCCTGGCACATAGAAGCTACTCCATAAATATCTGTCAATTAACTGACTGAATAAAAATACTCAGGATCAGGTTCATTTGTCCTGTCTCTCTCTACATTTAACCTGTAAACAATCACTTCTCAACTTAATCTTATGCTGGTGGTCTCTAAAGCAAAGAAAAAGGATATAAGAATGGTTTATTATAGATTGAAAACTTTTTTTGTTTCTAAGATAATATTGTTACCTCTGAGGATAAGTCTATACAATTCTAAGGAAAATTAGAAAAAAGATTACTGAATCCTTATGGTCTTCATAATTTCCAAACTCTATGCAATGTAAATTTCCTGAGTCTCAGTAACATCACCTTATCTGATTCTGAAGTTCATTTCCCGTGCTTTACAGGTGCTAGGACAGTTGGTCTAAATGATTTAATGGATGCTGTAAGTTACATTAAGGGTAAGTTTGCAAGCTATAATAGAAAGATGTAATAAATAGCATTTTAATACTTTGTAGTTGGTAGATAAAAATATTTTCTCTTCATAAATATTTAATTCTTTCATATATGTTTTGTTTTCATGGATGCCGCTGAACTTGTTTAATTAGTGTTTATATATCAATGCCTCTAATCTCCCCAAAAGAGTTCTTCAACATATTAATAAATATCAAGAAGCACAAAACTATTTCTTGCCCGTACTAACCTCACTCCAAGAAATTTATTCACTGGTAGTAATTTGATTAAATAAAAGATAAAAATATATATATATGCCCAAAAACCTTCAAACAAATTTGAAACAGCCTAAATGTCTAACAGTATGGTAACTGCCACATAAACCTGGGTATGTCAGCCTAATGGAATATCCTGTATTGAAATGCTAACTGTAAAGATTATGTGGCAACTTGGAAACATGTTTATAAAGTAATGACATTAGGTTGGAAAAGCAAAATACAGAATTGTATGTGTATTAGACTTCCACATTGTAAAAGAACAGTCTTTCTTTTATTTTAATTATGTTGGGGGTAACAAGCATACTTGAAACTATGAGATTCAGAACTCAGGAAAGCGTCTAAGTACAGACAGACTTAGAATCCAAAGAGACTAGAACACATCCAGAAAATTTAGGAAAAAGAGGGGAAACATGTTATTTATCTGTGAGTTAGGGGAGGTTCTTATGAGAGATAGAGACTGGAGAGATACCCTGAATTGTTGGGATACTGGGGACACAGCAGGATATTCACCCCAATAAGAACTGTGAAAGTCTTATTGTCAAAGATCATAAATGGAATATAAAAAACTAAACATAGGTTTGGGGTAGTAGAATTCTATTTTTCCAATTTTATATTAATCTTATTACATTATCTTCACATCAAATAAGGAAAAATTACTTCTGTGTTAAGTTGAATAAAATTCTTGAAACGCATAGTGACCAGAGAAGCAAACTACTGGCAAATATTTTTTTAAGTAAAAAAAATATATTAAAAACTAGATAGGAAAAAAATGAATTTTCAAGTGGGGTAAGAGAAAGAGAAAAAAATAAAACTAAATCCTTATATGTAGTTTATTTTGCTATGGATTTTGCAATAACCCGCCAGTCAATTCCTAACTGATGGTGTACTCTCCTTCTTTGTAGCCACCTCAGGTGCCCTGAGCCACAATTTAAAACACAGGATTTTTTTTCTGGCTCTCCTGTTAATTCTGGGTTTATAAGGACAAGGGTATATATAAGCACAGACAGTGTTTTTCATCCTTTGTAAATAGTTCTAAAATGTTACTGCAATTTATTTCTCACCTTTTCTAAGGAGAAGTGATTGATATCCAGGATTTAGACAACTTTCTAGCAAGTGAGGGAATTGAGCTCACAGAAGAAGAAATGACGGAGTTGATACCTCATTTGACATTTAATGGTAAGGTTTTTTAAAATTCTGTTGCCTTCTTAGAAGTATGTTCTCTTGTATATAAGATCCTCAGACTGATTCTTATCTTTGTATCATGTAGAAAAATGTTTCTCAAACTTGAATATGCACATGAATCACCTGGGCATCTTGTTGAAACGCAGATTGTGATTCAAGTCTGGAGGATAGCCTGAGAGATTCTGTATTTCTAACAAGCTCCCAGATAATGTCAGTGCTATTTGCCTATCAAGGACCTAAAAGATGAAAAAAGTGATACATTAAGATTGTGTCTGGCCTTCCATTTCTTAAGTGACAAATACAACTAATATGTTAATTTATGCCTGAAGGCATGATTCCAGCCCAAATATAAGATCCAAGATTAGCATGTATCAGTACTTCACCTTAATGGCAAAATAATATTTTAATGGCCAAATGATATTCTAGTGTATGAATATATTACATTTTTTTTATACATTCATCAGTTGATGGTATTTGAATTGTTTCCACCTTTTGGCTGTCATGAATAATGCTGCTACAAACATTTGTGTGCAACTTTTTGTGTGGACATGTGTTTTCTTTTCTCTTGGGTATATACCTAGGAGTTAAATTGCTGGGTCATAGGATCACTATACATTTAACCATTTAAAGAACTGCCAGATTGTTTTCCAAAGTAGATGCACCACTTCGCATCCCCACCATCAACATATAAAGGTTCTGATTTCTCTACATTCTTATTAATACTTGTTACTATCTGACTTTTTGATTCAAGTTATCCCTGTGGATGTGAATCAACACTATGTTTCTGAGATTTACCCATGTTTCTATAAATCAAATTTTGGTTGCTACATATCTCTTCAATACAATTACCATAAATTACCTATCCACTGCCTCAGTGGTGGACACCAAAGTTGCCAACATTTCATTTTCTTGTTCTACTACTACTTCTGCTAACTATATAGTTTTATCTTTCACCTTTAGGTCTTTAATCCATCTGTACACCATCCCTGCATATGGTGAGATAAGGATTCTACTTGTTTTTTCTCATATAGCAAACAATTTTCACAACCCACAGATTTGTGATACCACCATGTATGGAGGAAACCCAAGCTCTCTCTACTATCTAGAAACTCTTGGGTAGGTTAGGGGGAACATACATTTCTCCTATTCACTAATGGTTCAGATTTTGTACTTTGAATTCTCAGTCTCTGCCTTGCATTCCTTCTACTCTGCTGCTGTCATTTTATATTTTGTTACTCCACTGACATTGCCTAACTCCATCATTTCCCAACTCAAGGCTTAGTGCTTAAAATTGAATAATATGTCCTTATTCTTATGGATTGTGCCACCATTCCTACTTTAGGAGAATTTTCGTTTTTGTTTCTATTCCTCAGGTTTCAACCTCCCATTTTGCTTTTGAGAAGGAAAGATTAGCAATAAACATATTCAGAATTTTGGAACAAAGGAGAGAGAAAGAGATGTGGATTATTAGTCTCAAAACAAAAGTGTATAATATTTTATAGAACTAAAAAATTACTTCCTTATCAAAATTCTTTTCTTCACTTTTTATTATGGAAATTTTCAAACAGAGAACCCTTACCCAGCTTTAACAATTATGAACATTTTAAGGCTATGTTTTGAAGAGGATATAGATATATGTATTGGTAAGAAGAGCATTGCAAATGAAGACAACTCTTTTTCTTTTTTTCCTCTCAAAATGTGGGATAGTTTGGCTTTCTAAACATCAGGAGATTAACTCTCAGGAAAAAAGTTCTGGAGATAATGGCTCAGTTTCCTGGCTTGGTTTGGTTTGGCCAGATAAAGCCAATGATGTCAAGAAAGGTAAATAGCAGGCTCTCTTTTTTGGGAGCCTTGATGGTGGGAAGAAATGAGCCTTATCAGAATTCTTGAGGGTGCCACCCCAGGTTCCTTCCTGCCTCTTCTCCCATTTAATGGCATCATGAAAGAAGCATTCTTCTGTCCCACTTGTCTCACAGCTGCTCCTCTTCTAGCTTTGTCTATAGTTCTGTGTCTTGCAAGTGATGTTCTGACCTAGATACAGTATTTAAGTCTCTGGGTTTCTCATGTGTTTACATTAACTTCTCAGTTATCAAACACTTTCTTCATATTTTTCTGGTCTTGGTCCCCTCCACATCCTCATCAGTGTCTTTCAGTATGCAGATTGATCCCCCTTTGCTCTCTTCTTTAGGTCACATTTATATTATCTCCCTGCAGATTTAGTCATTAGAGGAAGAGATCCTATGTTCTAGGCTCTGTGCCAAGAGCTAAGGACACAAAAACAAAAACAGGTCTCAGCCTTTGTCCACAAAGAGCTTATGATCCAAATGAGGAGATAGGTACATAACCAAAATAATTTTGATATAATGTGATAAATGTATGCAAAAGGTGCTGAGGGGGCATTTCTTCAGACTGAGGTTTCCTGGAGAAAGCCCTATGCTGGACAAGTATGGGAATATCATTCCAGTCAAAGAAATATACTCCTCAGGAGTGACAAGCACACCACCTCAAATGGTTGGTTCTAAAGAAACACTCCTTAAAACAAAAAACAGGGCAAATCCTTCTCTTCCTATTCCAACTCTGAGCATCTGTCTACATAGTCTCTTCATAACTTTCTTTTAATGTCATTGGTCTGAGTTTGGAAAAGATGCTGCCATTTGAGCCCTGGTTCTTTTTGTAATATCCCTTTCCTACATGTCACCCTTGGTGGAGAATACCTTGAAAGAAATAGAGATATTTAACTCACTGAAATATTTACTCTTTCTTCTATCATATTCATGTAAAACAAAATGAATCCAGTTCCAAAGCAAACCAGTATCTCTAGTTTTCTAAATCACAGAAATTCCAGACTGCCATGTTATTTTAATAATTCACAACTTTTATCAGTTATTATAAATTTTTATGTTACTTCCTCTGTATCTGATTCAAAATGTTTTATAGGAAATGGGAAGATTAAAGTGAATTCAATAATGGAAAACCTGAAGAAGTCTGAACGTGAGTGGAAATTTTGGATAAAATATAAAATTGATAACTGAATGCTATGCCTTTATTTTTACATGTGTTTTCTTGGTTATTAAAGTAATAATGTTCATTATATAAATTTTCTCTATTCAAAAAATGTAAAGAATTTAAAAGGAAATTTTTAATAATTCTTAATTCTATCATCCAGTGGTAATCTTTTCAACCTAAATATTTCTTCCTTATGCATAGACAATTTTTGTGCATTTATTTTTGAAGTTCTGTTTTCAATGGCAGACTTTTCCACTGCAGCTTCACCATTTTACATTCATACTAGCAAACTAGGATCTATGCAGGGAGAAGATTCAAGAAATAGAGAAGAAGAAAAGAATGAGAAGGGGTAGAGGGGTAGAGGGGAGGAGAAATAAAATGTGATAGGTTTTTCTTAATTCTACAAATTATGTGTTTTGTATTTGTATTAATCTCTCCCCTCCCATAAAGAACATATACCTATTTTATATGTACTGCTTTCTGCATGATATACTACATAGCCTTCATAGCCTAAAGGTCTTCTCTTTGTTTCTATAACCTGCCATTGATATTAAAATAGTACATTAATGGGTTTATCTGTCCAAACTAAACCAAAACTAAGGAACTGAGCTATTATTGGTTGTTCTGGCCATGTAGTGCAGTGGAGTAAGGAGAGGAGATTTTATGGTTAATATTATATATTGTACCTATACATTCACAGGAGAATTTACTAGAAATAAATATCTATTAACCATTAAAAAGTATATAATTAGTCAACAGTTTGTAACCAAAGTACTAATGAAAGTGAAATGAGTAGCAGATCATCCTCTTCTTGAGTCAAAACGTTTTCAAAGTTACTTCACTGTTTTACATCCTAAAAAATGATAAATGAATAGTCTTAACTTCAATGCTGACTCTGTAATAATAAATTATAGTACAACTATATAATCTATATAATACTTTTTCTTTAGTTTGATATCTTAAAGGCACCAAAAGAAGCAATATGAGTTAGGAAGTGTATCACATACAACTGTCAGTTTCCTACTCATCTGAGGAAAAATTAAGATAAAATTATATCCTCCTTTTCTATTTTTATAACTTCAGAAATTTATATAATTTTGACTCTCAATCTTGTCTTTAAGCAAAAGGAATGGTGCCTCTACATAAGTTTATGAATACTGCAAATGATATTAAAGGTGAGTGTAAAACGTGACGTGAACACATTGTAATGATAGGTATAATACTTCAACTTACATTTTTTAATCCCATAGTCATTTTCCATTTTGTCATTTACTACCCTGTATCTACAGGCAATAGAATACCATTCTCCCTCTTGTTTTTCTGATATCCTTTTGCCTTTATAGTACACACTAATCTACATCACATGATTACTAGGTATTTATAATGCTTTCTAATGGCTCCATTTGTAATGAATTTTTTAAGCTCTAACTACATTGTAACCTTCTTGGTGCAATTTATAGTGCAATTACACAAAGCAGTTGTTCCTAACTTTGCCACTAGAGAAATTAATTCAATTCATTTGGGCTTTAGTCTCCTTATCAATAAAAAGAGTGAATTAGATTGACAATTGATTAGTTTTCTTTCAGCTTTAAAATTCTAAGACTAACTTTTGTGGTTGAAATGACATTATCAAGAAAATGAAAAGAAAACCCACAGAATAGGAGAAAATATTTGTAAATGCTATTTCTGATAATGATCTAGTATCCAAAATACATGAAGAACACTTAAATTCAATAAAAAAGACAAATAACCCAACTTTAAAATACCCAAAGGATCTAAAAAGACATTTCTCAAAAGAAGATATAAAAATGACTAATAAGCACATGAAAAGATGTTCAACATCATTAGTTATTAGAGAAATGTAAATCGAAACCATGAGATACCACTTTATACCCAGTAGGGTGACTATAGAGTAAAAAAGACAATAACAAGTGTTGATAAGGATGTGGAGAAACTGGTGTCTGCATATATTGCTAGTGTAATGTAAAATGATAAAGCTCCTGTGGAAAACAGTTTGGCAGTCTCAAAATGGGAAACATAGTTACTGTTTGACCCATGAGATATGAAAACATATGACTATATAAGAATGTTCATAGCATGATTCATAATAGTCAAAGAGTGAAGACAGTCCAAATGTGCATTAATTGATGGTTGGATAAACAAACTATGGCATATCCATATGATGGAATATTATTCAGCTATAAAAATGAATGAAGTACTGATACATCATTCTACGACATAAATGAACCTTGAAAATGTTACACCAAATGAAAGAAGCCAGAAGCAAAAGGCTTAATATAACTCTATTTATATTAAATGTCCAGAATAGGCAAATCCATCAAGACAGAAGATAGATTAGCAGTTGCCAAGAGGTAACCAATATGGGAGGGAAGAATGGGAATGGCTCCTAATGGGTACAGGGTTTCTACTATTCTGAGATAGTGCTGATGGTTGTTCAACTTTGTGAATATACTAAAAACCACTGAATTGTACATTTTGTAAAGGGTGAATTTTATGGTATGTAAATTATACATTAATGTTTTAAATTATAGGCTCATCCAAATATATATCTGCTTTAAAAAAAAAAAACAGGGACTCAGAATCTGTGTCTGTTTATTTGTCAGGCTCTTTAAGTGGGAAAAATAAATAACAGGCTTCCCCCAAATATAAGCCCTAACCCCAAATCACCTTCCATCTATCCAGTGTACCAAGCTGTGGAATCTAGCTTATGTCCTGAGACTAGCAGCCATACAGACAAAGACCACACCAATCCACCAATTCAAAACTACCTAGGACATGCCCACAAGTAAATTAAATGAAATCAGCCCTTCATCTCATCTGGTTCTGGATAGATAACTACTGATATATCTAAACTATAATATATGCCTACTCCCCAGGATATTTTTCTTCCTTATATATACCACCATCCTATTAATTTTGATAATTTCTGTTATCACTATTCACTCACATTATGGAAACCTAAATTTGGATGAAACTGTCTTACTTCACTGTCAGCTACTTTAGGGTAGGCATGCTGTCTTATAAGTCTTTTTGTTGTCTGTATCTAACAGTTAGTAGGAGTCTGCTAAAGGTAATGAATAGATACATGTGTCTATTCATTTAACAGTTAAGTTAGCATCTACCATGTGCCAAGCATTATTCTATGTGCTTGGGACAAAAATCCCTACTCTCACAGAGCTTACTTTCTAGTAAAGAGATATACACAATAAACAATAATAGTAGTATGACAGAGATTAGGGAGAAAATAAAGCAAGTAAAATGGGTGCAGAGAATCCTGGAAGTGGGGGAAGGTAATCAAGAAAGGCCTCGTTGATAAAGGACATAAAACCAAAAACCTAAGGAGATAAAAGAGCAAGCCGTGCAGAAATATGGGGCAAGAGTATTTCATGCAGAGGGAAGAACAAGTGAAAATTCCCTCATACAAGAGCATGCTTGCAGTATTTGAGAAAGAAAAAGGCTACTGTGGCTGGAATAGAGTGAGCTAGGACAAGGTAGGAGGAGATAAAGTCCTAGAGGTAGGAGGAGATAAAGTCCAGGACTATCGCATTCAGCCACAGAGACTATGCAATGCACAATTCCAGAATTGTGCAATGAGGGATCCCTTATTGAGGGAAGGAGATGGTGCAGGTGTGGAGAGCAGCAGATCAGATAAGCCTTGAAGGCTATTGTAAAAGTTGAATTTTTACCGAGTGACATAGGAAACTAGTAGAGGATTTGAATAGAGAGATGCATGATCTGACTTAAGTATTTTTGTGGGGGTTTTTTAACTCTTTTTTTGACTTGTTTTTAAAGGATTATCCTGATTCCTGTGTGTAGAATAGACTCAGCAGGGGTGGATAAAGCAAAAGCAGAAGCAGGGAGACCAGTGAGAACTTTACAGTACTCCAGAGCAAAATATAAAGGTAGAGGTGGTGAGAGTAGTTGTGTTACATATTTATTTTGAAGATGGAATCAACAGTATTTCTTTATATAGTCCCTGATGTATCTCAGGGCTTAGAACATAATAGGCACTAACAAATACGGAATGAATGAATTAGATGTAGAATACAAGAGAAGAGAATTGGATCTTATTCAGGTTTGACCTGAACAGAGGAGGTACACAGGCATGGAAAGATGGAATTGCCATTTCCTGAGGTGAATGGTTGAATGAATAGGTGACTGGATACATTCTATTATATGTATTGAATTAGTGAAGAAGCTAATTGAAATCCATACAGATTCAAAATTATGGAAAGAGGAAATATTAAAAATCAGAGTAGTGGCTTACAGAACATGGATTAAACAATTTAATATTATAACTTGCTGTTAAGTTGACACTAGGAAAATATTCTGACATTTTGGATTGACACTCAAGAATAAATCAATGAGGATGAGCACATGGTTGTAACACATTTCTTTATATTGTTCTTTTGTTACCTATGTTCTGATTCTGTAATTCACATCCACACATACCTTGAGGGTGCTGAATGAACCACGTTGAAAACACAATTGTTCTAAAGTTAGAAGAGGTTTATGGGTCATTTTCATCCTAGGCCTGAGTCTGAGAAGTGAATGAGGTCACAGTTGTATGATGAAACAAACCCTTTATGTGATTCTTGATCTAATTGAAGCCCTGAGTGGTAAGTAGCATGGCCTAAAAGTAGGTAAATATCCAAATTTTATAGGAATCTACACTGGGTCCTTTTTTTTTTTTTAAGTCTATCTTCTCTACGAAAGATTGAAGGTAGTTTTTTAAAGTAATAATAATATTGAGCCATGAGGGTGACTTCACAGCACCTTTTAAGTGCCTAAATAGTTGAACCTCTCTGGAATTCCCAGCTCTGTGGTAAGTTTCCAGATTTTGAGCACATGTAATTGAGTTGTTTAGAAGTAACTGGTTTCTACACTCTGAGATGAAGGCCTGGGAAAATTGATTGAACTCTAACCATACAGAGGTTTTTTCTTCATGGTTTAACAGTATATGATTATTTATATGTTCCTGTGTCAGCAATCCAATTTTCTTGTCAGTGAACCTCTCTACATTTTGAAAAGATAATTGGAGAGAAAAACCAACAATTAAAGGAGGAAGCCCTACCAACCCAGCTTCTGGTCCATAGGCCTTAATTCTCAAATCCTGAAGAAGTGGAAAGGCTATGGAGGCCACAGTGGTTAAGTCCATTCAGGACGGTCTAGGGTAGCAAAACAGCATTGTGTCCCCACCCCTACTCTTACTTTTAAGAAAGACCTGTGGGTTCATAATTACTGACAAGGCAGGGGTAGACCTTCCAGAAGGAAACCCTGAGAAAACCTACTTACTACCAGGCAGGTATCCAAGATATAGACAATTAGGTAAATATTTTGAAAATGCTATGATATTTTATTCTTTCTGAATTATGACATGAAATGTTCTACTGATTTCAAAAATAATTTTTGTCTTTAAATAACTTGTTCCACACATTTCCAGATGTTTTACCTGTGTCATGTGGTAACATTTACCTTTATATAGAATCAGAATGACTATTTGAAGCGGGAACAAAGGCAAGAAATTTTGCTTGGATATCTGGAAATAGAAAAAGGGGTCCTTCCATATAACCCTCCAACTTTGTACAAACTTCTAACTTGAATTTACATATAATACCATTTCCAGAGGCTCTGGACTTCAAACTCCAGGTCTGGAGCTGGGAAAGTTGCAAAAAAATATAGAGAAATTCATCTGTGATTTGATCCTTAATTGTACTTTCTGAATTCCAGACAGAGTTACTGGCAACATGGCAGTTTCTGACATTGAGTTAAAACTTAAGCTGAATCCTCTAACGAAAGTACCCAGCTCCCATGGCAAGAGGTAAGTAAAGGGTGTATTAAAATGACAAATATATTATGATAAAGAATTAAGGGGAGAAATATATTAAATACCCATAAAGGCTATGATGAAACAAGTTAGAATGTTCTTAAAATCCCTATTCTGTGGTAAATTAACTTATAAAACAAATATCTGAACTGAAGATAAAGATTTTTGTGAAAAGGATATTTATATCCTTTTTGACTGGACGAAGAGTTCTCCTTTCGGTTCTCCCAAATAAGAGGCTGTTTTTGTGTGAGGGGATAGAATACCCTAGAGGGCTTTAAGAAGTTGTCAGTTATACATTAAGATATTTTGAGTACCAATCTAAAGAAGAATAAATTTAGAGGATCATAAAGAAGATATAAACTTCTAAGCAAGTCAGTATAGAGAAAAGGTCTGTAGCTCAAATATGGCCAGTAAAAATCTGGTAAATTAGTCATGACTAAGCTTGGTCTAAAATTGGGAAGGGAAGTTTGCCTGTGACACTAACAATAGCTTTTTCTTAGTCTAATAACTACAAAGTCCAATAAACAGTAGCCACTAATGACTGCAAGTGAAAGCCTGATCTATACGTAATCAGATCACAAGAAAAGCCTCTCTCCATTACCACTTTGAGAGCACTTCTCCTAGTGTTCTTGACTACGCCACTGCTGCAGGAATATATTACACTTTTAGAGTCATGTGGGTAAGACAACCTTATAGCTGCCAAATCCTTTGATCTCATTACCCTGCATTACAAGCTGTCTGTTTGAAATAGTGACTTCCTTGTCACGGAAAGCAGTCAAGCAGACTAGATAATGCCACATGTAGAGTGAATTCCTACATGAGATGAGAGGCTAGAATGGGTTCATTCCAAATCTAAGGTTCTTTGAACTTTTGAAACATTATAAAATAAAAACTCTATTTCTCGTGTTTGATCCAAGATAATATTTGAAATTCTGCCAAGAGAAATCTTTTTTTAACATAGCTAAAAAAATTTTACACTGTCTGGCCTTCTGTTTTCCTCTTGCTTCTTGAGAACTTCACATGTCTCCATCTACTACAATTTTTATATAATGCAAAAGAAATTTATATTTATATATACAACAAATATAAAATAACCTATCTGAATAAAGACAAACTTGAGTTTACAGAAGTTCAAATAGATAATAAAAAGAAAACACCAGAAGAAGAAATCAGTGTTAGTAAAAGCTGAGAAAATAAGACTACTTGAATGAAATTCCATGTAGAAAAGTTGAGAATGGTCATTATGAGGCCCTACCACATCCTTTTCTCCCAAGTTTCTCTTTGGAAATAAGTTGAATCTACTAGATACTATGTAGAAGATACTAAATTTTTTTAAATATATTTTTTAAATTTACCATGTTTAGTATTTCTTCTAGTTTCACTTTTTTCAAAATGCTTCTTATAAAAACAAAAACTTGTCCATATTTTTAAAACTTTTAGTTCTAGTAGTATCAAAGCTAATGTATTTTAGGTAAACTTAATTTATAAAATGATTATTATAACTTTACTTTTAAATCACCATCCAATAAGCAAGCCCAGTTTTGCATAATACATTTTTATGTTCTTAAACTAACAAATTACTATAGTCTATATAAAATTTCCCCAAAGTATTACTGTTTTCCTCTTCTTACAGATTTTATTTTCCTGAGAAAATAAAAGGTCACCCAGGATTCTAAACTCTCCTGTTCTATAGATAATATTACATAGATAATATAGATAGATAAATATATAGAGGTCTATATAGAGAGGCAGATTTATCTACCTCTCTCAATGCTGGTAAAAGTACAATTTGGCAGTTAAAGTCATAAAATAATCATGAACATAAAAGTTTCACTATAAGGATATTCATCCTAAGACTATTTAAATTAGTAAAAATTTGAAACAACTTATATTTCTAATGATAGGAATGGTGTAAAGCTTACATTCCTGAGTTTTGGAGTCAGATAAACCTGAGTTTGAGTTCCAGGACTTCCACTTATTATTTGTGTGACTTGGGACAAGTTATTTAATCTCCCTGAACCTTAGTTTCTTCCTTTATAAAATGGCAGAAATCAGATTTTTTACAGAGTCAGAGTGATGGACAAGTATAGGGCAGAGATGGACCTCAGTGACCAACATTTTCTCGCTGTCCATCCTGTAGCTACTAGCAGTGACAGGAACAAGCCCCTTAGGTGGTTTGACTCTGGATGTACTGTGATACAGTCATTCCAATCAGCAAAAACTAATTTAAAGAACTAATATTTGCTGTTTTCAAATGTATTAAATCTTTTCATGTCTTTTCTCAGGGATAAAGATTTACCAGCATCTCTCCCATACCAATTACAGCACAAAGAAAAGAAGTTGAATGCTTCACTAATGAAAGGTAAAGAGAATCGTCCTCAAAATGAGAGCATAAATAAAAGCCCCTTAATAGAACTGATCTTTTTTTTTTCCCTCTTAGAGAGATTGGGGATTTTAAGGGTTATCTACAGTACTCTGTTGTTTGAAAGCAAAAAAAAAAAAAATTTTTTTTTTAATTTAGAGTCTTAATTTGTGGGAGGAAAAGGGGATTACTTTCAAATAGATGTCTTCCTAGAATTTAGACAGTCCTGGTCAAATATTTTTATTCAAAGAAGAACCTGTGAGTAGAAAAGAACAAATGCAAGGTCAAATACAAATCAAGCAATGGAGCAATATAAACACTATTATAACGGTAAAATGAGCTACACTAGCTACAGTTCATTAATCCAAACAATAAATATTTATTTAAAGCCAACAGTGTACTAGGCATGGAAAAGACCACAAGTCAGACAGGGCCCCTGCCCTGATAGGAAGTCTTACAAGGAAGAAAGATGGTTAAATTATGAATTTGTTGATTGTAACATTTAAATTACAATAAGACACAAGTTATGATAGAGAAATAAAAGAAAGTATACTAACTTAGTCTTGTGAGGATAAGAGGGGAGTCCCAGCAAAGGCTGAATAATAAGTGGTAAATCAGTCAAAGATCTCAGAGGGGAGTATTCAGGCAGAAAGAGTGGCATCTGTAAAGGCCTAGAGAAAAAAGGAAAGCATGACACACTAAGAAAACTGAAAAAAGTCAAGCATGACTGTTTCTAGGAAGGCTAATGCTTTGCCCCTCCAAGTTTGGAAGCAACTGAGAAATTGACCCAGGAGACAGAAAGGAATTGAAGAATCACCTTTATTGTTGGGAAGGCTGATTTGGAAAACACAAAAGATTGTCAAGATCAGAATTGCATTTTTTTTATTGCCTTAACAACAACAGTTTATGGCTTTATAAAATTCAAAGTTTTTTAATGTGCTTTAATATATATTGGTGCCTGGTTTAAGGGTACCCAGGATTTGTTTTAATTCGGTATTGTAAGACATACAGACACAGAAATGATTTCCACGGAGGAAGAAATTGTACTCACTAGAAACAAGAAGCACAGCAAACCATGAAGGGCCACACACAGGAAAGCATCAAAGTCAATCAGGAGGCAAAGGCTCAGGGAAAGTGGGCAGGAAGGAACAGGCAAGGCAATATAAACAGGTTTAGAATTGGGTAGTTCAAATAATTTCAGTAGCTCTGCGGTGTAGGGTTGTCCCTAGTTGTCTGGCACCTGACCCTGCAGTGATTAAGACAGAGGAACTGTGACCCAGAGTGTAGGAGCCTGAGAAGGTAGGTGGTTGGGGGTATAGGCTTGGATTGCTTGGTTTTCCCATGAAAAGCAAATCTTTTACTATCTCTAGGAAATGGCTAGCTCTGGGAAGGGTAGTCCCTCTAGGATCAGAAAGGCTTCAGATATCAAAGCATTAAAAACAGAAACTAGAAAATGTGGTTATTATAATGCTTAATCCTCACAATTTTCCTATAAGGTTAATTTATACATTCTAAAAATATTACTTGAATACCTCCAAATCCCCAGCATCAGCTCCCATCCTCACTTTCAACTGAAAACCTTGCTTCCTACTTCTCTATAATCAGGAATTCTGATTTTGCAATCAGAACTTCTATAGGCACCCCCCAATATCCACCTCCTACCAGCATCTGTACTCACAAACTCTGCCCGTCTCCCTGTTTCACAAAAGAATTTATACTGTTACCTAAGCCAGTCCTTCCATTGCAGATTAGAACCCATCCTCTCTTGTATATTCAAAGAAATAACTCAAGAAATTATTCCACCAGTCTCCAAGACCACTTTCTTTTCATTCTCTGTTATATCATCTCTATTATTATACAAACTTGCTATATTTCCCTTTTTAAAAAATCATGACCTTATCTTCCCCTCCAGCCACTACACAATTTCTTTGCTCTTCTTTGTAAGAAGATTCTTCAAAAGACATGTCACTCCTTCTCAGTCTCTTTTCCTAGTTTCTCCCCTTTTCCTGATTCCTCTTAATGCTAGAGTACTCCAGAGCCTAGTCCTTGATCTTCTCTACTTTATCCCACTCACACATGTGGTGGTCTTCTCTCATCTTAGGCTTTACATACCATCTATATGCAAACAATTCCCAAAAGTATATGTCCAGTCTGGGCCTGTCTCCCCATCTCCAGACTTATATCTAACTGCCTATTCAGCATCTCCAATTATGTGTCTAGTGGACACCTTAAATTCAACATGTCAAAAACTGAACTCCCAATAACTTCCACTTATTCTTTTTTATTGTGGTAAAATGTATGTTACATAAAACTTAAAATTATAATAATTTTTAAATATACATACAGGTCAGTGGCATTCAGTTTATTCACATTGTTCTACCATCATCACCACCATCTACCTCTAGAACTTTTTCATCTTCCCAAACTGAACCTCCATACTCATTAAACAATAACTCCCCATGCTTCCCTCTGCCACTTACTCCTAAAACTTGCTTTACCCATAGCCTTCCCCATCCCAAATGATATTTAATTCTCTACTTGTTCTAGAAAAAAACATCTTTAGAATCATTCTTGACTCTTCTCTCTTAACCTACCTCCAAATCCATCAGGAAATCTCACTGACTCTACATTATAAAATATATCTAGAAGTCAGTCAGTTCTTACCACCTCCACTGCTACAACCCTGGCCTGAGGCACTATTATTGCTCACCCACAATAGCCTCCTACCTGGAATTAATCTCCCTACTTCACCCAAAGCCATACAAAAGTCTGTTTTTCTATCAATAGCCACAATGATGTTAAAACATAAGTCAAGTGTTAACTAAGTAACTTTGAAAAGGGCATTTTGACTAGAAACTGTAAAACTGAACAGAAAAGGAATTGTACATAAGTAATGTACTCTACTTAGTATAGTTGTTTCTCACAGAGGTATAGATTAACAATTCTGAAACTGTTATACATGTATCCTAGGATTAAATAAATAAATAAATAAATAAATAAATAAATAAATAAATAAATAAATAAATAAATGGTGGATAGTAGAAACCAGGTTTCTCACTGTGGGAGTGGGAAGTTACAGATAAACAAGGGGAAAGGACTAAAGTAAACCAGTGGTACTGGATTAGCATCTGAGACATCAGTGTGAACTCATGTTTATCTTACTGTGAATACAGATGGATAGGTCAAGAAATAACTAGAGATATGCATGTATACATGGGTAGTATACATGCATTTATTTCCTATTTCTGTCCACTAAGAAGACTTAGATACATTGATACCCCCATAGAAACAAACACCCAGATCTTGACTTCCAGTGTCAGTTTCCTATAAAATAACCAGAGTTCCTTGGATAAATGGCTGATTCTAGGGCTTGGGCAGGGAATACACAAGATGAACCTGAGATATCTTGTAATGACAGAAAGTAAGGAAGTACTCAAAAAACAAAGGACAGGAGCATGTCAAAGGGATAAAGAAGCCAACCGGAAAGAGCTCACAACCTCCAAAGCTAGAACAATTTGAGCAAGAAAAATTAGTAAACAGTATTGGATTGTAACTCAAAATAAATATCTCTAAGTCCATACTGATAAAATAAATGAATGATTGGGTATAAAAAATGATGAGACAAATCTCTTACAAAAGATTTCCAAATAATATACATAGACGTTACCTCCTCCAGGAAGTGGAGCTTAATTCCCCTGCCCCCAAGCCCTCTGGCCCTTAAGTCCCGACTTATCTTAGTAACTTGCTTCCAAAAAGTAGAATATGAAAAAGGAGGGAAGTAACTTCACAGTGGAGAAACCTGACAAACACTGCTTTGGCCAGGTAATCGTGATTAACATAATCAGTGACAAGTCATGTTGATAGTATGTAGCCTTGATATAAACGATGAGAATGGCACTTCACTTCTGTGTTCTTCCTCCCCCAATTCTTTAATCTCAGGCTAACTATGAGAAAAAACATTGGGAAAAAACACTCTGAGGGACTTCTACAAAATAGCTGAATAATATTCCTCAAAACTGCCAAAGTCATCAAAAATGAGGAAAGTCTGAATCACTATTACAGAATAGTTAAAAAGACATGACAACTAAATGTAGTATGATATCCTGGTTAGGATCTTGGAACAGAAAGAGAGCACTAGGAAAAATCTAGTGAAATCTGAATAGTGTCTGCAGTTTAGTTAATAGTACTACACCACCACTGGCTTCTTAGACATAACAGACGAACCATAGGAATGTAAGATGTTAATTAGCATTAGGGAAAACTGAGTGAGGGATCTACAGGAATTCTCTGTGTTTCTTTGCAACTATATTTAAAATCAATCTGACATAAAACTTAAATTTTAAAACATAGCCATACCTACTCACACATTAACTCTCTAACTTACTCCTACTCCCCTTACTCTACTCCAGGCATGCTCACACAGCCTTGCTATTCCTGGAACCTACCAGGTCCATTCCCCTTAAGGCCTGTGCTCTAACTCTTCTCTCTCTTCTCCCAGCTATCCACTCCCTCACTTTTTTCAAGTCTTGGCTTGTCTCATTTAATATAAGCAACCTATCCCTCAATCCCTGAAACTCTCAATCCCCTGACACTACATTACTCTTCCATTTTTCCATAGCACTTGCCACCTTCTAACATGTTATCTAATTTATCTATTTATTACATTCATATAAGGGCAGAAAATCTCTGGGGGTTTTAGTGCACTAATTTATCCTAGGCATGTAGAGCAGCACCTGGCACATAGAAGACATGCAATAAATATTTGTTGATTAAGTTGCATTAATGCATGAATGCCTACTAACATGCTAGAAGTACTGGGGAAAAAAAATAGAAACAAGTCAGAGATGGTTCCAGGCCTAGAAAAGCCTGCATTTTATCAAGAGGGAAAGATGTTAACCTTGACACAATTAAAAGGCACATACCATTATCTCTATAGGATTAATCATTGTTGTACACAGAGATGCTAACACTTGAATGTAATAAGGAATGTTTTATTCTGGTGCCATTTGGGATACACATTGTTCTCGGTTTATTTCTTCATTTGCTAATTTTTGAAAATATATGTTAATCTTTGTTCCAGTTAATGCCTTGAGAATTTCTTTGAGAAAACTTTGAGTCTGTACTAAACATAAGACCCTGGAGTTGTATAGGTCTGAGGGTGGGCTGCCTGGTCCCTCTTCTCCAGGCCTTAAAGCTAAAATGAACGTGTTGGACAGCCTGGCCTCTTAACTGAAGACTCTGGAGGCGAATCTGCTTCTGAGCTTGTTCAGGTGTTTAGAGTTCAGTTCCTGTGGTTGTAGGGCTGAGGTCCCCATTTCCTTGCTGGTTGTCAGCCAGGAACCTCTCTCAGTTGCGTAAGGCTGTCTGCCCTCCACGTCACATTGCCCCCTCCATCAACAATGGGTCAAGTACTTCTCATGCTTTGACTCTCTCACTTCTGCCACATCTTTCTTGCTAATAAATGCTTAAAGGACCCTGTGATTAAATTGGGCCCTCTCAGATAATCCAGGATAATCTATTTTAATTATATCTGCAAAATCCCTTTTGTCATGTAAAGTAATATGTTCACAGATTCCAACAATTAAAGTGTAGACATCTTTCAAAGGTCATTTCACCTACATATTTGGGTTTCCACCAATTTATTCTAGTTCAGATCTCATGGAAGGACATTATCCTTAAGAAATGTCTATTAAGAACTCACATTTTTCTCAATACTTTTTTATAACATGATCTCCAGTCAATTGTACTGTCGATCTTGGTTCCAGTAGAATATGTATTCTTAAATAACTGCCCTGACTAACTTAATTCCATTTTCCCAGCCTTCCAACATGCCTATGACTTCTTTAGCAAGGATAAAACTGGCTCTATTGATTTACATGGAATGATGTGCACTTTAGCCAGGCTGGGAATGAATCTTACCAAACATGATGTCTATAATGAATTAAAATGTGCTGATATTGATCGTGAGTACTTTGACTTATCATTATTTTTCTCATAAAATCTTTTTATGAATATGTACTTTTTTTCTTAGGAACTACATAAAAGTGAGAAATACGCCTCACTTATTTGCCAAAAATACATATTTATGTTTCTGTTTAAGGATATCAGTGAGGTATGGGTACAAGTTATGAAATCATTTTAATGCTACATAATAGACTCTGTGAAAAATCCTGTGTGAAAACTAAGTGACAGTTACATTTCAATGTCAAATTCAGATTACCTGTCATGATGTACATAATAAAATGATATGTCACCAAGGAAATCCAAACCCTTTGTTTCTATGTGAGTCAAATTAGTACCAAACTTCCTTCCATCATTAAACCCCACCTATATTGAATTTTCAATGCCACACATTTTAGTTGATATTTTTAAAGTATATAGATAATGTTTTCTTTGAATATACTGACACAGATTAGTAGCCCAAGCTGGTATGTTGTATAAAATATATGTTCACCATATTATCTCCTCTCACCTCTCCCCACCCAACTGCCAGTACCCCATGTGAGTCAATGATACCAGTTAATTAAGGCATCGCTTGTTTCCATTAACCCTGCCCTATTTTCCTATTCTTTCATTGAAACACACACACGACTCTAATAGCACTCACTATCCTTGAATAATAGATGAAATGGGGTATAACTTGACTATGTTACAATAATAGAAATATTAGTGGTATGGAGTTGGAAGGCAGGGGTGGATTCCTTATAAAAGTGGCAGATTTCTAGGAAAAAAGTGAGTGGATATGACTGCAGTGGCTGATGTTTTCACCCCAGCATTGCTTCTGCAGGCTCTGGGTGACTGGTGTAATGATGCTAAGACCGCTTCAGGAAGCCCAGTGCTTACCTGAGCATATCTCCAGACCTAACATGCTCTGATTTTAAGTATTGAATGACCCACAGTGTTTTAATTTTTATATTTAACATATATTTAACATATTTTATATTTAACTGATAATTTAAATATATCTTATATCCTTGTTCTGAGCCTTAGATTTCTGTTGCAGGAGATGGGAAGGTGAATTTCTCAGACTTTATAAAGGTGCTAACAGATGAGAACCGCTTCCTAAAGACTATGGGTAAGTAGAGACATTAAAGAATAGATGGCAGTTGCATTCATTACATAGTAAATATTATTTATTTAGGCCTCCAGTCAGGAAACAAATATGATTGTGTTAATCATATTTGCTTTTCCAAAACAATATTTGCTAAGCAAATTGATACAGTTTTAATTTAAAAGCATCCAGTCCTGCAGGAGATACTACTTTTTGGTCTCTAATGAGAACACTCAGGCAGTGGTGTAGAAAAATTTGATCATTTTAATTCTTCACCAAGTGCATGTGCTACTTTGAGAGGTACTCCATTTACAAAAGAAAAAAAAATTTAGAAAAATAAAAATATTCTCTCTCATGCAAATTTGGAGTAAATAACTTACTATTCCCTCAAAATATCTTTCTCACCCTGATGAAGCCTCTACCATCTGTGTAAGGACTGGAGAGTGTGCTGGAGGTTAGAGAGCATGTTCTTATATAAGGTTATAATTGATGTGAAGGTAAACTTGAAATATTTTTATTAGTCCTATAATGGTTTGTTTATGAGTCTAACAGACTGGCTTGGAAAATCTAATCCTATTCATATGTTATCTAGGATAAATACATTTCAAATTCCAGATATTGTATATCGGTTTTTTGTTTTGTTTTGTTTGAGGTTTTTAAATATGAGGACTTCTTTACTTTGAAGTCAGGTTTTTTAAAGTCTAATTTCATACAGTAAAATGTTCACTTTTTAGGTATAGAGTCTGATAACTTTTGACAGACATTTAGCCACCACCACACATAAGATATAGAACATTTCTATCAACCAGAAGTTCATGCCTCTTTGCAATGAATTTCCTCCCCCTTCCCAAGATCTGGCATCCACGGATCAGTTTCCTATCTCTTAAGTTTACCCATTCATAGGCTATGAACTATCATTAGGATAAACAGAAGTTACTGCTTTGAGTAACACTGTAGTAACAAGGGTTTGCCAGAGATATGTTTATCAACAACTCCTTTAACTGGAAGAACGAGACAGTAGTCTTTCACATATAATTCATGTTTATGTTAAGTATTACTATATTTACTGAGAATTCATTGAACTACAACTGTTTTTTAAATTCCATGATTATTTTGTCTGTTCAGTAATAAAAATGACCTTTCTACCTTTCTACAATAGAACAAATTTTGAATATTTTTCTATAATTCTCTAGTTTTTGACTTGGTATTGTAAATACAATAAAAAATACTGTCAGTTTAGTATTGTTTTTGATAGATGGTTTTTTCAGAAGGCATTTCGAATCTTTTCTGTCTTTCATAGTTCCAGAAAAGAAGACATGTTTAGATTTAGCTGGCACCCCAGGAATCCTATTGTTTGAAATCCTATCAAAGCTTGTAGAGACTTCAGCCTTACCCAAAAAGGCTATAATGGAAATAGTAAGGTAAGTGACAAAGAAAGAAGCAAAAACTGCAAGGATATTAGCAAGGCAGCAAACTCTCACTAACATCCTACTTCACAGGGTCTGTTCCAAAACAAAAAAGGTACGTGGGTAAATGCTCGAGTGCCACACATGAGACTTTCTTCCTCATCTCCACAATACTGTTTAGCTCTGAAATTGCAAGGCTGACCTCAGGCCATCTTGGGGCCTCTTCTGTAGGGATAAGACTTTTCCAAGGATGATTTTGGGTGGGCTTGGATATCTAGTTTGAAACAAGATGCTCCCATTCATGCAGGAACTACCATACTAGCTAACTAATATGTAGATAACTAAATAAATATACAGAAATGAAATAATACAAAGTATATTAAATAATTCATTGTCAAATGAATGGCAGAAACCATTTATTAGTTTCCTGAGAAAGTGGGTCCTGGACTGGACGGTGGTAGAATTTGGTAGGTATTCCTATAGTTGATTATACCATTTCTCGAGCATTTACTAAGTACAAAGGTCTGAGTAAGCACTTGCCACACATTAGCTTTTCCCTGGATCATCATCTTCCTACTTGCTCTTTTTGATTTCCCTTCCTCTGCCTTGCCCACCACACAGCCCACTCAACACTCTCTCTGTCTAGTTGACTCATCAACTCCTACAGCACCAATGATCCTTTTAAAACATTGTCAGATCATGTCATTCTTCTGTTCAAAACCTTCAAAACCCTCCCATTTCCCTCAGAGTATAAGCCAGGTCTTTACATGAGTTATTGGTCCTCTATGTGATTTGCACTTACCTTTGACCTCTTTGACTGCATCTCCTGTTACTGTGCTCAAGCCAGGCTGACCTCCTTGCTGTTCCTCCAGTATACCAAACATGTTCCCCATTCAAGGCCCTTGTGCTTGCTGTTCCCTCTATCTGGAACATTATTTTCCCAGATTTCCACATGACTCACTATCTCACCACCTTCAGGTCTTTGTTCAAATGTCATTTTCTCAGTATGGACTTCTCTGACCACGCTAATTTAAAACTGCAACCTTCCTACCACTGCCTATCTCCCCTGTATGCTTCATTTTTCTTCATGCTAGCTATCACCTTCCAATATACTATATAATTTACTTATTTTGTCTGTTATGTTTTCCCATGCTAGAATGTAAGCTCCATTAGAGCAGGGATTATTTTTTGTCTGCTTTATTCAGTTATATTCTCAATGTCTAGTGGCACTCAGCAAATACTTGTTGACTTATTTTATTTAATCTGTACTTCAACTCTGTGTTCCAATATCCATTTACAGGCAAGGAGAATAAGACATAGAAAATATCAAGCTGTGTATTCAGCCCAGATCCCCCACTAATGGAGTTTCCATCTGTCTATTGGACAGTCCCATAGGTACCTCAAACCCAAAATACCAAAACAAAATTCATATCCTTCCTCTCCCCACTCCCACTTCAACTAGTTCTTCCACTTGGATCCAAATCGCAGCGAATGGTTCTACCATCTCACTGTGTTTATCCAGTTACTTGAGCCAAAGGCCTCGTATCACCCACAGCTTCTCCCACATCCAACCAATCATGAAATCCTGTCTGTTTTACCTCCTAAACATGCCTCACATCCATGCACTTGTCTCTGTCCCCACAAAAGCTACCCTGATATATAGGTCACTGTCTCCTTATGCTTGAATTATTTCAGTATCCTCCTACCTTGTCTCTATACCTCCATTCTTGCCATCTCTACCCATTTTCCCCATTGCATCCAGAATAATCTAACATTCAGTTAGAAAATATTTATCAAATGCTTACAATACCAAGTACAAATCTAGTCATATCAGTTACCTGCTAAAATCCCTACAAGAACTTCTCATGTACCTCTGAAAAAGTTCCAAATTAACATGATATTTTCAAGGTCTTCATGACATATTTTTGCTTAACTCTCAAGTCTCACCTTGTAACTTCCCATATCACATCACATACTAAATTTGGTTAAGGTCCTCAACTATTTCATGGTCCCTAACCTCCAAGTATGTGCCTGGAACATTCTCTCCCCTCTTGTGTCAGTTTCCTAGAACTGTCATAAAAAATTACCACTTCTGGAGGTCAGAAGTCTTAAATCAAGGTATCAGTAGAGCCATACTTTCTCCTACATCTGTAAAGGAGAATCCTTTCTGTCTTTCAGCTTCTGGTAGCTCCTGGCATTCTTTGGCTTGCGGCATTCTTTGGCCTGTGTGTCTCAAATCTCCCCTCCTTTCTCTTGTAAAGATACTAGTCACTGGATTTAGGGCCCACTCTCTAAATCTAGTATGCTCTCATTTCAAGAGCTTTCATTTAATTACATCTGCAAAGGCCCTATTTCCAAATAGAGCCACATTTAGAAGCATGGGGTTAGGACTTGGACATATCTTTTTGGGAAACACAATTCAACCCACTATTCCTATCTATGCTCCTTCTTATCCTTTAGCAAACAGTTAGGTATTGTTCCCTCTGAGAGGCCTTCCCCAACCCCCAAGCCTGGGTCAGGTTCCCCTCCTAATTGCTTCTCTTTCCTTATAGCATATTGCATTGTTGAAATTACATGTTTAATTGGCAGTCTTTTCCATTCAGTTGTGAGCTCCAAAAAGACAGGGATCATGTCAAGCTTATTCATCATTTTCCCCACATATCATAGAAATCTAGGAACATATTAGGTTCTTAAGAATTATGAAATTTAACTGACTTTCCCAAGTTCAAACAGCTATTAAGTATCTGATTCAGTAGCCTAACCAGAAAGTGCTTGAGAAAAAGATTTAAAAAACAGACTGCATTTGATATTACAGAACAATGAGCAGGTAATTTGGCTAGAGCATGAGATTTGTGAAGAGAAACAGTAGATGATGAAGTTGGAAGTGTAAACTAGATCTAGATTACAGAAAATCTACTCTAAGTTTTCCTCTAATCAGTGAGGAGCCATTCAAAGTGCTGGAGGAGGGGAGCAGTGGGAAAGAAAAAATTGATAAAGGCATGAAGGAAGTTTAACCTTTAAGTGGTAAGTAGAAAAGTCTATTATGAAGACAGACTGATGGCCAAGGAACATGTGAGGATATGAAAGAAATAGCTCTGGCAAGAGGAAAAGAGATTGGAAAGTAGAGGAAGTGAAAGAAGCCCACAAAATCCAAGATTTGAGGTTTTAAAGTAGAAAAAGGTGGGTCAAGATAAATGGGAGCACCCCTGGCCTGCACCCCATTAAAGACCAGGAAAACCTCCCTCAAGAAAACAGATAAATAGCAGCACTTGAGTATGAATGACTAGGAACTAATAAATAGGAAGATTATAATAGAGTGGGGCAGGAGGATAAGGGGGAGATTTTTAGACAAACAATATTTCAAATGAGAGTAGGGAAGCTAAATGGAAGTGTCCCACAGTAAGCTTGAAATGTATACATAAAACATAAAAGAAAAATTGGGATAAAGATATAGACTTAGAAACTGTTAATATAGAGGAAATAACCTAAGCCATGAATCTGAAAAAAATGAAGAAAGAGCAGAGAGGGAAGGAACAAGGGAAGGAGAGAGAGGACTGATCACAGAACCATAAAGAATTTATGGAATGGGAGCAAATAGAGGATTTGGCAAAGGAAACATAGTAGTTGAGAACCAGAATAGTGTGTAGTCAAGTAGCCAGGGCCACAGAGAAATTTTCAAAAAAGGAAGACTTTCCACAAGTATTAAATGCTAAAGTGAGACCAGGTAAAATGAAGACTGAATGGATAGAATATTAGATTTGGTAGTTAAGAAATCATAAGTGACCTCCAATTACAAAAGGGTGATGAGAAGAAAACCAAATTTTAGAGGGTTAAAAAATAGCAGTCAAGTGAAACATATTAGAATAATGCACGTTTTTACCTCTTCTTTCTGAAATTATGCCAAAATAATAGTAAAAGTATTTTTGATGGAATAAACCCACAAAAACAGGGAGAACAGCTAATAAGACACCTTCCTCTTCCCTAGATCCCAATGTGTTGACAACTAGACCTATATCACTCAGGTAAAATATTAGACGGTCCCTCTCTAGGAAAATTGACAGATATTCAAAGTTAAAATGTCCCTTGATAAAACAAACTTCCAACCAATTACCTGTCAGTGAAGTTGCCACTCAATACAACCTGCTACACAAGAGCTTCCATTTAGCTTTAAAGAGTGCTTACTCTCTTAAACATAAATAGACATCCAAAAATCAAGACATATTTAAAGAAAATCTGTGTCTACAGCCATGCTACCCTGAACACACTGGATCCCATCTGATCTTAGAAGCTAAGCAGGGTTGGGCCTGGTTAGTACTTAGATAGGAGACTACCTAGGAAGACCAGGTGCTGTAGGCGTAAAACAAATAAAAATTAAAAAGATGAAAACAGGAGGGAGGGAGGTGGGGAGGAAGAGAAGGAGGGAGGAAAGGAAAACATTAGTTATAAATATAACCTGGTTATAACCATCAAACAAACAGAGTTTCAAGGAAGGGGAGACTGCAGAGCAGCAGTTCTCAAACCTGAGCATGCATCAAGATCACCTAGAGTGGTTATTAAACCACAATGCTGGGCCCCAGGGTTTCTGATTCAGTGGGTTTGTGTGAGGCCCAAGAATTTGGACTTCTAACAAGTTCTTTCCTTGTGCTACTGGCTTGAGGACCACACCCAAAGCCTTAGAGTATGCAGAGAATATGTTTAGGGAAAAGAAAGATAAGCCTTGAAGGACCTGGTAGGAATTAAATTACACTCAGAGAAACAAGCATTACATTATTTTCAAAGGTGAGTGAGAACATTATGGATGGTTAGGTTCGAGGCTAGGGAAGGACATATCTGATTATAAGGCAGACTTGAATCAGAACAGTATCTGCACAGCTCCTACCTAACCAGGGCTTCAGCCCCAACATTTAAAATGAGTTCTTTCCCTCTTACTGAGAGGAAAAGATAGGTTGCCTGTCACCATCCCAGAGAGAAATGAAGCCTCTTGTTGCTGTAATGGAAAGAAACCTGCATGCGTAATAATGAGAAGCAAGGTCCTGCGTCTGGTTCTCTGGGACAGTAAGAAGCTACATTCCTTTGCCCGGCACACTGAGAAGGTCTTCCACATTGGTAATGAAGCCCCAACTACACCAAAGTGGTGAGAAACAAGTCCTTTCACCTTAGTGAGCAACCAGATCCCACCACAGCTCCAAAGAGAAGTGCACCAGTGAGGAATCTGATCTGTCACTGATATTTAAGGGGTACATGTTTTTAAATCAGATGTCTCTACCTTTGGGAATGTTTGTACTGTGAATTAGAGTCCCTTATCACATATAGCATGCTATGTTTATTCTTTTTTTGTTTTCACTGTATTATTCTTAAATTTTATTAATGTCTTCAATTTGTGTATCCTTAAAGAATTTATAACCTAAAATGCATAGTAACATATCTCCTAGATCTATTCATACATGTATGTGCACTCACACATATGCATACACAAGGATTGCAAAGAATTGCAATCAATAGTGATTTACTGTGGACAGTATTTTCTTCTTTATAATTTTCTCAATTTTCCAAATTCGTTGCAGTGAGAATTTCTTTTAATTAAAAAAAAAGTTGCATTTTAAAACCCAACAAAAAATAATATAATAGTAGGCATGATTAATGTTCATATCTAAGCTGGTACCACTTAAGGGTATGTCAATAATCATAATTAATAGATATTTTCCTCAACAAGAGTGGAATGTCTTGGGGACAAAGGAGGGAGCCAAAACTCAGGGACCAGATATATAAAATAGTCAAATGGCCTATGGCGACTATCAGTAGGTATTCTATAAATGTCACAGCAGGCATTCAATAAGTAATAGTGAATAAATATACAAATTAAATTTAAAATCTTCAGCATATATAACTTACAACTTGGCTTTTTTTTCCTATTTATCTAACAATAGGGTACTTTTTCAGTCAGACTATAGCACTTTTTATCCAACTGTGGATTACTTGTTATTGTTGTTTTAGCTATTTCCGAAGAAAATTCCAGGATACCAACCCAGGAATATTGTGGAGTCCCTATACTATGAATTATGGAAAAAGGAGATTTAGGTCAGACATGTGCACACCTCTAACCTCAAGCACCACCGCCTTTGCTAACGCCGCCCGGAGTGCAATAATGAAAGAAAAGGATATGTTTAAATTTCTTGAAGCACTCAGGAGTAAGTCATTTGTCCTTACCTCACAGTTGTAAAGGATTTATTTGTATATTACTCGTCAGAAATAAATACTAGAGGCCAAGTGCTGTAAGAGCAGGACCACAGCCTATGCCAAGTAACTAGTCTCTTTCAAACAGATATCATTTGAAAGCAAATGTATATGTTGCCTGAATACTTAGACACCTAGATGAAGCTGAGAGTCTCGAGGGTTGGGGATGGGCGGAGGAGAGTGAAGAAAGAGGGTCATGGCACTGAGGAGAAGAACAGACAAAGAGCAAAATAGGTACCACTATAGGTCTTTTCTGTGAATTTCTTCTTACATTATTTGCAATGCCATTTTTTATCTTTTTAGGATGCAATCCTCCTTCAGATAACCCATATTCAAAAATACCTATCTTTCCATTGTTTCCTAATGTGGATGGGGTGGTGATGGGAAAGCCATTCAAAGACATACAGAAATTAGAAATGCTAAGGAGAAAGGAACCTCTGAATTTCTTTGAGGACTATTTTTTCCAAAAAAGAGATTGGAAAACACAGGTGAGATTTAGATTATATTGCATCAGTTAATTTAAATACTTAGGTTTTTAAGTTCTAACTTAGAACTAATAATACGCTTTTTAATGACAAATATTTTCAGTCATTATATTTCAAACCAGACTCCATAGACATATTCCTAAATTAAAGTCCAAGTATAAATATTTCATTTAATTTCAACAAATAGTTAACCTTACGGACAAAATGGAAATAGAAGATATTTATTCCTTTTTAAATTTATTTGCCAATATTAAACCGTCCACCTGGGATGCTTGCTTATCTGTTTATTGTCAATCTCTCTAACTAAAATATAAGGATTTTGATATTCAGATATATGTTCTTTAAGGGAAACACACCTAAAATATGGCACAGAAAACTTAAAGGTAGAGACAGAAAAAGATATATCAGGCAAATACAAATCAAAATAAGCTGACAAGGATATATTAGTATGGGGAAAGTAAAATTTAAGGAAAACAACTAAAAATAAAGATGCTAATTAAAGATTTTTAAAAACCATCAGGAAGATGTAAGTATTCTGAACTTGTGTGCAACTAGCAAATTAACAGATAAGGTGATAATTAACAAATTAACAAAATTATAAGAATTAACGAGAACTTTTAAGGTATTATGCATGCCTTAAAATTTCTCGTTTTTACACAATGTAAGGATAATTGCTAAATGTATAGGCAAATCCAGAATCACAGTGGGAGATTTTTATCATGCATCTCCAGAAATTAATAAAGTAGACCAAAAAATAAAAAATAAAAAATAAAGAAAATCAACTCCTCTTACAAAAAATTTTACTGTTAAGGAAGAGAAATGTGGAATTATAGCTTGTTGTAGAATCAGAATCTAGAAAAAATCATTTCAGGATGGGCAACTTGAGCACACTTGTAGCCAGAAGGAAGGACCCTTAGAGCTGTGGTTCTCAATCTTGGCTGCATAATAGGATCACCACAGGAGTGCTTTTAAAAACAACCTCATGCCCAGGCCACAACCCTATCCAATTAAATCAGGTCTCTGAGAATGGGGCCCAGGCCTCAGGGTCTTTTAAAGTGCCAACATGCCAAAGCTGGAAACTACTGCTTAAGGAAAAAAACTAAATAGGAAAAGAGCAGTACTGACTACATAATTTGCAGGGCCCAGTGCAAAATGAAAATGTAGGCCCCTTGCCCAGAAATAATTAGGTACATAAAGACAGCAACGTGGAACATTAAGCCAAATTCAGGGCCCTTCTAAGTTCAAGGTCCTGTGTAATTGCATTGGTCACACACCTATGAAGTTGGCCCTGGAAAGAGGAAAATTGAAGGCATAAGGTCCAGGAGGCAAATAAATATACAGGGAGATACTTTGTCTTTGAAAATTAAGAAAAACTCACATGTAAGAGGAAAGGAGCTAAAAATCAGTTAAAGGATAGAGAAATCCTAAAGTAAGAAGAGTTAAAGGAATTCATATTATATAACCTTCAAATGACAAGATCATTAGCTGAGGGGTTGGAAGGTCTGGTTTTCCAGCAGTCACTATGATGACTGGACGAGAGTTAACAGTGAATGAAGAAAAGTAATGTCATTATGTATGGTGTCTGACGGGTACTAGAATTATTAACAGGGCTATAACTTTATAAGGCATATAAATGTCTACTCACTACATTGTACACCTGAAACTAATATAACATCAAGTGTAATTGAAAATATTTTTAAACATTTTTTAAAAAGTGATGTCAAATGATACTGAGGACCTGGATGAAATTCGGTAATAAACATTTTCAAAGAAAGCAATCAGTGTATTTACATGATTTCCATCAGCATTGTTCAGCAGCCCAGAAACAGGGAAAACAGATGGCTGGTTCCCATGAGAAGTCTGGAAGTAATATAGGTTATACTCTAGAGGGCACACTCATTTTCAGTGCTTTGTGATGGCTTCGGAAGCTTGTGTGAGGAGGATTTTGCTCCTCTCTACCATCCATTTCAGTTCCACACATAAACCATCCTTCAGTCTGTTCTTCTAAGTCGGCTTCATCATTATGAAAGATAATTGACTGAATGCCCATTTACACATGAGACAATACCAGGTGCCCCCAAACAACTGACAAGTAGATTAGCAATAATCCTATAAATTATATACAAATGCTTTCACAGTATGATATACTTCTGTTTATAGTCTTTGTTGTATAATTCAAACTAAAATGTATCACTCATCTTCTTTCTTAAACATGCATAAAGGCAGCAAATGTAAAGCCTATCGACCCTGCCTCATGCTATCCACCTGAAATCCTCACCATCGACCAAATACTGAAGCAAAAGCAAAACTGGACAGTGTCTGAAGCAGCCACTATCAAACCACATGTGAGTACTCACTATCAGAGGCCTTCCCAGAAAGAACTGAAAAATATATTTCCTACTTCACTGGTACAACCATAACACCAAGGGGTTTTTTCTCTGCTCTCTGTCTTTATAATAAGACAAAATCATTTCCCATTTTTACCCATTGTAATGAAATTTCTTGCTCTATAATCAAATAGACTCAAATGTTAACTGTAATAATTCATCCACTAATCACCTACAGAGAGCCATACCCAGCATTATTTCTGAGACATTCATTTGTTTCATGCTGGAAATAGCAACTAGTTAAAGTACTAAACTGACAGTCCCAGTTGAGCGGTGCACTCAGGCAATCATGATGAGTGAAAGCATCTTTATTATAGCAGCCAAAAAATTAATAATAATAATGGTTTAAGTGAGCTTCCTAGGTGCCAGGCACTGTGTTCTCTAAGTGCTTGCTCTACATGTACTAATTCATTTATCACTGGACTTATCACAACAATCCCTGGAAGTAGGCACTGGTATCGTTCCTTATCATTTTAAAGATATACATAGAGAGGTTAAGTGACTTGCCCAAAGGCACACAGTTGGGAAGCAACAGAGCCATAATTATAAACATGAGCAGTATGCCTCCAGAATCTACATTTTTAACTACAATTCTATGCTGCCTGTCTACTTTTGTGTCCTGACTTCTTAGCAACTTTTGTACTTAACAGAGACAGATTGAGGTATATTTATTTTATGTCACCTCCCTTCTGCATTTGACACCAATAATCAAGCTCTCCTTGACATTTGCTACCTCCTTGGCCTTTACAATACTGCATCTTCAATTCTCCTTTTAGCTCTGTGTTCTTTCCTCTCTCTTCTCTTTACTGAATGTTCATTCCTTAAGTCTTGATATTTTCTAGTTTTGTAGTTTCATCCTACTGCTCTTCTCATATATACTCATACACTCATTTGTTCAATAAATATTTACCCAGTGTTAACAAAAGTTCTGGGATTAGTAGATACCACAGAGAAAAAAATACAATTCCTACCCTCAGTGAGTTTTGAATAAGGGTGGAAGACATGGAGAAGGAAATGAGCAGTAGTTATAAGTGGAGCTACAGGTAGTCAGTGCTCCATGACACAAGAATGCTAAGGAATGGGCTCCCATCCTCTGTTTCACCAAGGCATATCTTCACACTAGATTAAATGGAGACTACTTATATCCTGAGACCTCAAGCCTAGAGCACCAGCTGTCCCCAAGGGCTAAGAAGCTGTATCTCAGTTGATACCACTATCTACCTAGTCACTGAAACTAGAAGGCCAGAGGCCATCCCTAACTTACACATTTCCCTCACTCCATACATCTACCAATCACCAAATCAGGCTACTCTCATTCTCCTGAAGACTCTTCATATCTGTCCTCTTCACTCCATTCTATCACTACTGCCTTAACTGAGGCCTTCTTTGGGTCTAGCCTGGACAACAGCCACCAACCTTGTATCCCTACCTTGTAGCTGCTCCCATCCACCCATTCTACACACAGCTGCTAATGATCTAACATGAAGACCTAATTATGTCATTGTCCTGCTTAAGAATGCTTCCTTCTCAATGATGACAGGATTTTTCAACTGTATTTTCTGCTCCATGCAACTGAGGGATTTATCTCTCTTCTGTCATTAACAGTGGCTCACTTATACCATGATTTTCACTGAGGAAAAGGCTCTCCCCAGCCTCACTGAGACCAAGTCTAAGGGCCTTATTATAGTAGACAATGCTTTGTCTCCCTTGCTTTCATCATTTCCTCCCATTTTTAACTTGACACTTTAGCAATACCAAAGTGGTATACACCCCCACCCCACCCCCACCAACTCCAGGATATTTATTGCCTTTGAGCCTGTGCTTATGCTGTACCCTCACCCTGAAACACCTTCCCATCACCCTTCACTCCCTCAATTTTACCAAATCCTTGAGGACCTACTCAGCTCAGTATCTTCTCCTTCCCTCCCTTAGGCTGGACTAAGAGCCATCCTTGGCATTCCTATTGTATCCAGAGCCTATCTCCATCCCACATTTCCTTTTTGTTTTAGTCCATTGTGTTTTATAATCTCGTTATTCCAAAGTAATACATTTTCATTGTTAATCCACTCCTAACTCACATGTCCTCAAGAGGCGCTACCCAATGTACAAACTTGGTTACTACTGGGAACATAACTCTTGGGGTGTCTAGAATTGTAGTCCACAAATCAAAGACATTTTAAGGTAATTACTGTAAACTTCTGCTCTCTCACTGCAGGTGAAGAGAGCTACAGATACCTATCACTTAGGAATTGCCCTTGAGCACCGGAAAAAAATGCTAAACCTCTGGCGGAAGATTCGAGGGGATTTGATTGGAATAGACACTAAAAATGAGTCCTTTTATGACACTTTTTCTACCTATACATGGTCCTGGAATGTTTGCCAAGAATTACTTTCTCCGAAGGACTTAAGGTTATATGATGCCTACATGAATAGAAATTCCTTTCACAATCCTTCATTCTCTTCCTCTTCAGATATCAGTGAGTGTGATATAGAGCCAAGAAGAAAAAGACAACAAAATGGTTTCAAAGGATTTCAACAATGAAATTTCTACATTTTCTAAGCAGCTCATTGCAAACTACTTTTTCACAGATATCGAAATTATGGTTTCTTCCTTTGTCTAGTACATTCTTAGCAACTAGAAATGTTGACATCTTTTGAATTCTGACCAGTAAAAAAGTTTAAGTCATAATACGGTTTCCTCATTCTTACCAGTAGAGGCCATTCTGTTATTTCCCTAGCAACCAGCTGTACTCTGCTGCCCCCACCTGGCTCAAAACTACCTGGGCAGAAAGAAACGCTGAAAGCAGGCACTTATCAGACACAGGGCTGCCCTTTTGAACTCCTACCGGCCCTCCCAGCAATAAGCATCTGAGTTGATGTGACTGTGAGGGGCATTAGATTTTTTATTATTTGTGAAAGCGACCAAAGGCAGCGGATGACAGTAACCTTCAGTTTCAAGAAATAATGCCATCCCCCAGGGAATCTTGATTAAATTTGGGTGTTCCTAAGGCTCCTGAGCCGCACATCTTCAGACTATTCTCTTGGAATACTCTTAAAAATAGCTGATAGCTGATCTCATCCGTTATACTTGTTGTTGTTGTTGTTCTTCTTTAATAAAGAATCACATCTATATATTACAAGTTTGGGGGTTGTAATTGTTTTATTGAGGAAAATATATATATATAAAACTTACTATTTTAATTGTGTTTAAGTATATATATCACCCACTACATTTTTTTCTTTTTAGAAAAAGGAAATGACATGTCCCATATTGATGGGGAGAGTGATTTATTATGTAAAATTATAACATTCTAGGAAAAAAGTAATGAAGACAGTGAAGGTTCCCAAAACTGTTTAAGGAAACAGTCTTGAAGTAATTTTGTTACATTGACTATTCTAAACCCTCTGAATATATTTGCCACTCCTAATATTATGACGCTGGGGGAAAGAACTAACTTTATAAATAAGTGACCATGTTTTCTGACCAAAAAACAAGATTTATGGTTTGACAAGAGATTTTTGTTGTTGTTGGGAGAGGGAGGAATGACTGCTAGTGTAACAGGCAATCTAAAAGAAATAATTTGGATGCCAAAATATTAGAATTCCTAGAGTATTCCCTTGGATCAATGGGGTAATAAAACAGAATATTTTTAAGTAGATCTGTCCTGGAAATCTAGGAGAGTAATAAAAATGTACAGTAATAAATTCTTTCTAATAATTGTCACACAGTAACAATATAAATTGGCATCTCTCTGATGGAATACCATATAGAAACAAGTACTGAGCCATTCATTCACCCATTATTTATTGAGTTGCATACTGTGTGCTGAACCCTGTTCTAGGATCTTGATATACAACAGTGAACAAACAGATAAATAAAATGCCCTGACCTCACAGAGCTTAGTAATGGAGCTAATTATAACCATTGACTCAGCATTTCCACTTCTAGAAATTATTCCTAAAAAAATAATCACGAATGTAAAAATTGATTTAATTATAAGGATGGTTATCATGCTGAATTTTTAAGAGACTTAAAGTAGCCTAAATGTCCACTAAATCAAGATACAGCTATACAAAACAGAGTCATTAAAATGACGTGAAATATTTCAAAAATAAGTATGATATTCACAAGCTATTAAGTTTTAAAGCAGACTACAGCTGCTAAGAGATATGAGAGAACTTTATGGATTAGTTCTAAAACTTTAAGTATGATCATGGTTGCACAAATACAGATTTTTATGAAAACTCATCGAACTGTATACTGAAAGTGGATTAACTATGTGCAAATTATACCTCAGTGAAGCTGTAAAAGAGAGGGCACAAAGCAGTTTGTTCGGAAAACAACTTAAAAACTATTTCTATAAATAAATTAGGAAAAGCATCAGAAGGATATAAACCAAAGTTTAATGGGTTAAATTAAGGTAGGATGGGATATTTTCTTTTGTCTTACCTATATCTTGTAAATGTTCTACAATAAACACATTTATTTTTCAATGAGAAAACAAAACAAAAGCTGTTTTAAAATTAAAGTTGTTAAACCATCTTATTCAATTGTCTACAGTTGCTACAAATGCTGTCCAGATTCTGTGAAACTTAAGGAGAGTAAATTAGGACACCAGGGCGCCTTTCTTGGCCCTTCAGTTCCAGAGCACAAGCTTACACGGACCAGAATTTCCCCTGATTGGAACAGAAAGAAAACCAATTAACTACCCCTGTCCCAGGTTGACACGTAAGGTAATAATCCAGACAGAGTTCTTAACCTTTTACTTCCTTTGAACCCATGCCACCCAGTGAGCTAGAAGAGTTCTCACTACTCACCAGCAGAGGGACCCTTAGCTCCTCTGAAACGCAGTGCCGGCTGAAGTCCGCTGTAAAATTTGACACCACAGAGGATCCACCGTCGTGTCTTCCAAATATCTTATGAAAAAATTATTTCAGGTGCTTTAAAAGATGAAGAAAAGTGAGCTGTACAGGTCAACCAAGATAATATGTCAAAGTTATGTTTAGGATGCTTTAGCACCGTTCATAAATAAGGTCCAAGTTGTTTGACATTTTAAATGACTCTTTGAACTGTGTAAGCAAGTTCAAGTGAAGACAGTGTGCTCTTTACAAGAAAATAGCAGTGGGACTATTGATTGGAAGCACTAACAACTTTTGGTATGGGAAGGAAAAAATAGCCTGTAAATGAGAAAACAAGATGCTAAGAATGAATATAAATCACCATCATATCTGCAAGCAGCCGGCCTTGAGGAAAGTTAAAATCCTCATATTATTTGGAAAGGCGGTTTTGTTCAAATATTTCATGACAATGGCTAAAGTATTTTGTCATCAAATAAAGTACAAGTTCTTCGCTATCTTTTTGATTCACTCATGTATTTTTCTTTGTGATTAGAGAATGCTTGGGGGTTGCTCGCATTTCTTAGGAAGAGTATAGAATCTCTCATCACTCCCCTTAGTTTTACATACAGAATCTGCAGTAAATTAACACTGGTTATCAGTGTGCTAAGTCTAGTATTTCACTATTCAAATCACTAATTAACCCTTTTCTTCTCTTCTAAATAGTAGTCATCACCCTTCTCCTGAAAATTTCAACCTTCCTTTACGTTAAAAGTATACTTTCTTCTAGATTCTTCTAAGAATCACTGTGTAATAATTATTGAAATTATAAATGTAAGACTGAAATGTATTAATATAACAAACTGTGTGTGTATTACAAGTTTGATTGTGCAAAGGAGCTCAGGTATGAACAATTCCAAAAAGTAAATGGTTGTAACTTTTTTAAAACTTGGTCTTTGTTATCCCAATTGACCTGATGGGTAAACTATGTCCTCGTGATTCATTTCATGTCCTCGCCCCAGAAGAAGTGCGGAGATAGAGATAGACACATACGTGTATGTCTATACACATATCATAAAATGTGTATTTCGTGGCTTTCCCCACTATGAAAAGCTGACTAAAGAAACTGGAAAATTGCCCTATCTCTTCACCCTGCGTGCTGTCTTCCTTAATTCTCCTAGCCATCGGCTCTACAGCGGAACTAGTTATCCTTAGTTTGTAAAGAGACGCCAGAGTTTCCCGTTTTTACAACAGGAGGCTCGAATGGAAGGTCTCCCACTTTCTCGCCCGCACGCATCCCACCAGCGCCGCCTCGGGGAGAAACGACTCCGGGGCGAAATCCCGCCGACGTGCTCCCCTTTCCCAGAGACCGACCCCCCTCAGCTCGGGGCCCGCCCCACCCGGCGGCGCCCCAAGCCGACACGGGCAGCCGGGGCCGGCCGCCGCCGTCTTTTCCCGCCCAGCCCCTGCGCCTTCCGGAGGGGGCGTGGTCCCGCAGGAAGTTCTTGCGTCACGGAAAGGCGGACACTTCCGGTTCCGGTGTCATGGCCGGCTCCTACCCTGACGGCGTGCCCGCTGTGGCCAGCGGGAAGAGGCAGCAGTTCGGGGCCCGGGTCCTGAGCGACCCGGCGCGCATCTTCCACCACAATGCCTGGTAAGCGCCCTTCCCCTTGCGCGGCCTGCGGCTGGCCCTCTGTCCTGCAGCCCCGGAGCGCTCCGAGAAGCCCCTGAGCGCCGACTACTCGAGGCGCGGGGTTCCCACGCGTGAGGCCCGCGACTCACCCTCCTCACAGTGGGAACGTGAAGCCCCTAAGCGTCCCGTTTGATTTTCCCAGGGACAACGTGGAGTGGTCGGAAGAGCAAGCCGCGGCAGCGGAGAGGAAAGTCAGAGAGAACAGCACCCAGCGGGTGTGCGAGGAGAAGCAAGGTGCGCCCGGGGTGCGGGGGCGGGGCGGCTCTCAGTGGTACCCACAGCCAGTGTATACCGGACGCGCGCTCACGGAGGCCAGAGAACCGAGGCCGCCAGGAGCCTGTGTTACTGATTGAGACCGAACTCGGGGGTAGAACGGGAGGCGGAGGGAATGTGCAGGGATGGATGGGAAAGGGCTACACCGTAAAATCTCGGTAGGGCATAGAGGGTGTTTTCGTTTGGGTTGGTAATATTTTCTAGTTTTTAGTTACGTTAACTAGACCCACGTTAATAGGCCTGTTCTGTGGGAACCGCGACACGATTGGCTTAAAGGATGAACTTTCTACATGATCGCACGTTGCCTGAGGAACTGTTGCCATTGACAGCTAATCCAAGTGTTAAGAATCTAAATGTTGTTAGGGGAGGGGGCTAGTGATTGGTGAATTATGTGCCTTTTCCTTGTTTAATGGCTGCAAGGATTTAGGGCTTCTCCCAAGGAAAGCTGGGTGAAGTAGAATGAAGATAAATCTGGCCAAATAAAAGGAGGCCATTTCTGGAGAGGTGGAGGATTTCACTGTAAAATATCTTTGGTTACTACAACTAGAACTGGTTGAGCCTATGTCCTGAGATACAGTTGAAGGTAAGACTAGAAAGTAAAAATAGTGCTCACTGAAAGAATTCTGTACAATTAGATTTCAGTTACAAAATATTACCTTTCGGAGTTTGGCAGATACTCAGTCAAAGCAAGTTAAAGTTGAAAGGGATTTTGAAAATCATGTAGTCCAATATCCTCTTTTTACAGTTAAAGAAACTTGGACCACAGGACATTAAGTGCCTTGCCCAGAGGTAAGCAGTTAGTAGCAGTGATAAAACTAAACTCCAGTTTCTTAATTTTTTATTTTTATGCTACACTAGTCAAGGTCCTGTATTAGCAAAGATCAGAAACCTAAAATCTAGGACTACCTTGATCACTTTAAACAAGAGATTTCTTTTAAATAGTCCATACTTCTCTAATATCTCCTGCCCTCTATCATGAAAACTCTTAACTATTAGAATTTTCTAATAGTTAAGAGTCATCCAAAGATTTGGGAGAAAAATTGATAGGTCCAGAAATTGGACTCCATGGAAGAACAAGATATAGAGGGAATTCAAGTATGGTAGGTGGTAGGACTAAGGGATCTTCAGCTCTCAGGCTACGTATGGCTCTATTTGAGGATACTTTTAGTATAAAATGACATTCATCAAAGAAAGATGATAATTGACATTGGATACAAATAAAATACTGAGAGATGGTTTTTAAACTTTGTTTAAATATTTTCAGTTGATTATGACATCAATGCCCACAAATATTGGAACGACTTCTACAAAATCCATGAAAATGGGTTTTTCAAAGACAGACATTGGCTTTTTACCGAATTCCCAGAGCTGGCCCCTAGCCAAAACCAAAATGACATCAAGGATTTGCTCTCAGAGAACAAAGGAAGTGAAGTGCCTGAATGTAGAAGAGAGTACAGACCTGGTTTAATAATAGAAGAACAGCACCAGTGTTATTCAAACAACCTTGGACATAAAACACAGACCCTTCCTGTGGAAGAGAATGTAACTCAGAAACTCAGTCACTTGGAAATCTGTGCTGATGAGTTTCCTGGATCCTCAGCTACCTATCGAATACTCGAGGTAACCTTTTGTTGTCCTGGTAGTGGGGTTAGTAAAGTTGTAATATTTAGAATCCTCTCCATTTTTGAACCAATGAAGTGCCTTAAATATACCAAGATATCTAGCAGTTGTGGCAAATAAAGATAGACCACCTGAGGTGCTGGGAACATATTGCATCCAAAAGTTGTAGGTCGTGTTATACCTGTCATCTAGAAAAAGAGTCCCAGGTCACAAGACGACTTCTGATACTTCTAATAAAATTCTAAAATAGTTCATTGGGATGGTGCCTGCTTCTCAGATGTGGGAGAATTCTTATCTTTCAATTTTGGATGGTGTTGTAGAGGCAAGGCTAGAGATGTCTGGGTGCGTACTCTAATGTAAACTAACAGGTGGTGACTACACACTCCACTGGGAGTTGATTTGTCTTGGGATTGAGTCCTATGGTATGACTTTATACTAATTCCTTACCCCCTTCCCCAAGCAGAACGTGACTTTTGCCTTTCTCTGCCTCATTGTTTTTATGAGAACTAACTGAGGTAATGTTTGTAAAGTGGCCTAAAAATGGTATCTGACACATAGTAAGCCCTTAGCAAATGTTCACTTTTTTTTATTATCACACCAGCACTGTATTAAGGGCAATGTAACAATGGCTGCCTTTCATAAATTTTTCAGCCCAGTATATTAGAAATGTTTTTCCAAGATATAGTGGATTTCAGTAAGGAAGTATCTCATCTGCAGAATCATTTGCTTGAATTCAAAAATCAAAAGCAACCCATACCCTTTTTTTCAGACCAGCTCCCTTCTGTTAATGAAAACCCATGCTCTTGTCTTTTATGGCTACCTCTTTAAGGATTTTGAGGTCAAGGTCAGGAAACGTCATGGGTATTGTTTAGCTCTGGTCACTACCATCTTCCCTAAGATAATTAAGCAAGATTATATATTATTGATTTTCTAGCTTCAAGGAACTTTTTGGAAAGTTCTGTGATTAATAGTTCATTTCTGTCTGCAGGTTGGTTGTGGTGTGGGAAACACAGTCTTTCCAATTTTGCAAACTAACAAGTAAGTTTGTTACAAAGTTTATAGGACAGCAAAGAGAAAAATGGGAGGTGGTTTATCAAAAGTCTGACTTGATCAATGTAACGGTAGTTATTGGAGATTTAGATTTCTGCATTATCTGTTTATGGATTGTTTTGATTTGATTTATAAATTACCTTTGTAGTCAGGGAAATTAGTGAGATTAAAACTTGTTACATTGTTAATATATGGTGCTTTTGCTATTTTAACTCTGCTACACAGGAAAGAGAATAGGCATAATCCAATTTATAATGTAATTCTTCTGCTCTTTTTTTTACCCATTTCAGTGACCCAAGACTGTTTGTGTACTGTTGTGATTTTTCTTCCACAGCTGTAGAACTGGTCCAGGTAAGTGCAGTAGCTTCCTTCAGTGATTTTCACTGATTGAAGTATAAGGGTCTCCTGAAAACCAAAGTCTCTGGCTATTTTCTTATTGTTATATAGCCGGAAACCAAAAGATTTACTGAAATAGCCTGGAGTAGAAGAAAGGGCCAAATATGAATATAGAATCTGCCAGTTGTGGAACTTTGGGCAGGTCTCTTGACCTCTCCAAACTTATTTTTTAAGGATTGAAATGAAGTGATTATTACACTCAGGGTTCTTTGAGTTATAAGTCACAGAAACATCTAGACAGACTCAACCAATAAAGTTTCTATCACAATACCTCTTTCAAGTTCATGGTCTTACTTCTCATTGCCCAGTGTTCATTTGCCTTTTATTTTTGTTTTCTCTTTGCAGACTAGCTTTTTTGTAGTAGGTTTTTCCTAGTTTTGAACATGGCGCAAACATGCTTGCCCTCCCGGTCCCTTACAATTACACCTTACCAGTCTTCCGAGCTGTGCCAGAATGACTGTGCTCCTACTGCAGAGTCCTCAGAAAGAATCTGGTTGCCCCAACCCAACTGATAATCTATGTGTTCTTTTTGAACCTGTGGCCAATGAGGAACAAAGTCACATTTTTGGAGAAAAGAGATGTGGAAAACAAAGTTACCCTAAAATGCGTCTGCTATAATAAGTTAATTTTCTACATTTAGAGAAATAGATTTTCCTGGAGAATTCTGTGATCTGTATAATACGCCATAGTTAGGTTGGGAGTTGTTTTAAATCCTGCTTTTTTGATGTTTTTCTTTTTGAGGATTTTCTTTTCACTCTTGGTCACTAAACTTCCTGATTATTTTCCAGTCCTCACATCAGAGTCTCTAAATCAGAGTAAAGAATGAAAGCAGGACGTGGTTCCATAGTGTAGCAGTTAGCGTGTCAGCTTTACACACAAAAGGTCCTGGGTTCGTGCTCCAGTGGAGCCAAGGTCTATGGTCTATGGTCATGCCACCCTGACCAAGCCCAATGTTTGATCTCGGAAACTAAGCAAGGTTGGACCTGATTAGTACTTGGATGGGAGACCACCTAGGAAGACCAGGTGCTATAGGCATAAATAATAATAATTTTTTTTTTAAAGAATGAAAGAGGAATTGGGAACATTTCATTTTAAAAGCACCGGTTAGATTCCATAGGCTCTTCATTGGAGTTGCTCATAATTCTTAGCTTTTGAGTAAGGTTGCATACCTTACTCAAAGTAACTGCAGTTAACAGTTAAAGTAAAGTTAGCTTTCCTTGAAGCACTGTGAACATTTTCTGATGCATGTGTCTCTCCTAACCGCCTGTAGACAAATTCAGCATATGATCCTTCTCGGTGTTATGCTTTTGTTCACGATTTGTGTGATGAAGATAAGAGCTACCCAATTCCCAGGAATAGTCTTGATGTCATCATCCTCATATTTGTTCTTTCTGCAATTGTTCCAGACAAGTAAGTTTGAGGTTCTTTAGCCTGGATGTTATGGTTGGGCCCTAAATGAAAAGGATATTCTGATAGTCAGGAGGAAGCCACTCCATCCAAGGTGATATAAGCATCTGAACCATTTTCCTGAATTCCTCTTGAAGTCTAACTTCTGTTTCAGCCTCTAAACCTCTTCCCATTGTCTGCAATGGTCAGTTCTTTTCATTGTTGTGGTTTAATACCACCACCACCACCACCACCACCACCCCCCCGCAAAGAATAGGGGAGCAGTCTTTAATGGATATGGAGAGAAATTCCCTACTGATAATCTCATAGCATGCTGTTTTAGTACTGTGGGTGCCCCACTCTTAGGTAACATCTCATTATTGGCCTTTTTAAATGCTTTAAGTAAGCTAGGTTTATTAACAGCACGAAATTTACAGTGAAGCTTAGTTTAGGCAGACTCTGATCCTTAAGTTCTGTGAAAAACTGAGGTATAGTAGAATTCCATAAAATCAGGTTTAGGTAAAAGGAAATTCAATTGCTATACCCTAAAAATACTATTAAAGCCTCATAGCCTTCAACAATTTGTCGTCCTGGTAAAATACTGTCTCAAGGAAGCAGTGTTAGTTGGAGATCCAGGAGAGTGATTGATCTAACCTGTGTTTCCTCTAGAGTAGCATTGAGTCATCTGACCTGACAGGGATATTGTGAGGATCCAATAAAGGCAGATGGAGGGCCGCCCAAAGCACCCAGCATGCTTCTTGGCATTAATAACTGCAGAAGTTTGAATGCTTCAAACTTTTTAAAACTGACATATACTGAAACAAAACATTAAAATTGATTACTTGATAGTTAAATAGACTTTCAAGTGGGGTTTTGTTTAGTGTTTTTTTGTTTTTGTTTTGTTTTGGTTTTTTGTATGTAGCATTTATACTTCTGAATTTAGTAAAGCTGAAACCTGCACTAAATCTCAATATGGAAAGTGTGGAAAGAAATGTGAAGCGATCTGCCCATAGTTCTTCATTTGCATACTGTCACCATGTAAATTGTGTGTTCTTGAGGCTCAGTCTTTATTTAACAAATGGAAAGATCAAGTCTCTGCACTCAAACAGCTTGGGCCTAGTGGGGCAGGCAGATGAGTCAGCTAGCAGTTCCACACCTGGTGAGATTTGAGAGCACACGGCATGGATAACTTCCCCATGAGGTGATCCCAGGGGGAATAGGAAGTGAGCCAGGCAGAGGGTATGTCACTTCGCCCACAGTGGAGCCCTAAGGCAAAAGCAGGTTATCCTCGTGCCTCTTCATACCAAAGGCAATGGATTGAAGCTACAGTTGTGTGCAGGCAGCAAAAGGCACACAAGCTTGGATATGTGCTCCCAATCTAACCAAAGTAAGGACAGAGGATCTAAGATTTCAGGATTAGAAAGTCTGTGCTTTTCAGAATATGTGACAGGAAAAGGAACCCTGTCCTTATAGAAACTTGATCATCATTCTCTGTTGCCCCACAGGATGCAGAAGGCTATCAACAGGCTGAGCAGGCTTCTGAAGCCTGGAGGGATGATGCTTCTGCGAGATTATGGCCGCTATGACATGGCTCAGCTTCGGTTTAAAAAGGGTATTTTTCTCCTATAATCAAAACAATAGTTTTGCCATCAGAACAAAGTGGAACAGAATAGAGACTCTAGAATTACAGCTCCATAGATAAAGCCACTTGATACATGACAAGGGTGGTCTGTTTTTGAAGACTTGTATAATCTAGGTGTTAGGGAGGTCTTTTTAACTAAGACAGCTACTTTTAAAAGAGCTATTTTTACAAAAAGACATTTGATTACATAAGTAATTTTAAAAGTGGTATGGCAAAAGATGCCATTAAAAAGTTAAGACAAATATTTTCGGTGCATAGAATAGATAAAAACTTAATATCTATGCTCTTCAAGGGGCTGTTGGCAAATTGATAAAAAAAAAAAAAAAAAGATCAGTGACCCACCCAAAAAACAGGGAATGGATATTTTAGATAGTCAAATGACCAAAAACAAAACTGCAAGAAAATAAAAAGAACAATGAGATCTAGTTCTTAAACCTATTGCTCCTTCATTACTGGTAGAAACATGAATCATGATGGCCTTATTTAAAGAACCTTATATTATCTATTCAACCCAACAGTCCTGGAAATTCTTTAAGAACCAGTCTATAATATATGCATAAGCAAAATCTTGGAAACAAAGTGAATACCTCTGGATAGGGGACTGTTGTGCCCACCATGTGAGGCAGACCATATACTGCTGGCTTGGGACTAGAGGGTGTTGCCATTGCGTTACCAAAGGAGAAAAGCTACACATGAGAATTTTAAACTTGATCCCACATGTAATGACAGCTGGGGAGAAATACACAAGAAAGCAAAAGTAGAGCAGATAGATTCTATTGACATTCAAAAGGTAATGGATTTCACACCAAGTTAAATTGGCATAAAGTCAGGGGCATAGCTGAAGGGTAAGAGTGTCCAAGATAAAACTGATTTTTATTATTTTTTTTAATAGTATTTATTTAACCAGGGAAGTGGGGGAAAACCCCATCTGTCTCAGCATCACAAAGATCTCTAAAACAGACCTGAGAATCTAGCACTGTGGTTTGAATATTCCCTTCGGGCTGCTCTTGTCCAAAGCACCATTCCTTTGTAGGAGAGAAATTGGAAATTCCTGCCAAGTACCAAATATGACCAAGAAAATTCCATTCTCTGCCCAAGAAGTTAATCTGTGATGTACATTTGATTGACAGTAAAGTTCAGAGAAGTACTTTAAAGTTTTTCTAATTTTTACCACATTACTCTGCAGGTCAGTGTCTGTCTGAAAATTTCTACGTGAGAGGTGATGGCACCAGAGTTTACTTCTTCACACAAGGTACAAAAATACTCATCTTTGCTTATTATGCTAACACTCCCAGAGTACCATATTAAATGCTCATTGGTGTACTTTCAGAAGTAAAATCATCTGGCCCTCTTTCCTTTTGCAGCCTTTTCCTGCCCTTCCCCATCCCTCACAGCCGACCTGAACCGCTCACTGTTCTTCAGATAGGCTCAGCTTATCTGTTCTCCTCTTTTCTCTTCTTTATGTTTTTCCTCTCTGTCACTTTGTCCACAATGGGAAACGAGCCTATTTTGCAAGTCTAGCTGTTTCACCCTTTAAGCTGGGTTATGTCTTAGGTGCATCCGAGTTAAGGTGAATTTAGTGTTCACTGGAGTCCAGGTGTCCCCCAGAACTGCTCTCCTCTGCTCCTTGCTCAGCTGAGGGTTTCCTCCTCCGCCATTACCTTAAGAATATTCCATTCCTGGGCCCTTTGTCAGGTCACAAACTTTTTTGAACCTATGGTTAAAATTATGGAACTTCTCCCCTTTTAAAGAAAAAGGCTTTGATATATATACATGTAGATTTTTTACATGTAATGTTAAGGTGTCCACAGAGCCCTTTGTGAAAATTTCTCCGCATTAGCTGACTCCTAGGGAAGCTCTTCCTCTGGATTCCAGACTGCCCTTCCCAGATAGTTTGGCTCCTCCTACCTAAATGTGAACTTGCTATTACCAAGCCACTACTGCATTTATAACTAAGCCCCACTGAAGCCATTTAAAAAATACAAAGAATGACAGTGATCTCAAGGAGCTCCATTTAACATGGGAAGTGGTAAACACTGCTTTTTCTTCAGGGGAAAATTCATAAACATCTCTTTTCCAAACTAGATGAACTGGACACACTTTTCACTACTGCTGGACTGGAAAAGGTTCAGAACCTAGTGGATCGCCGATTGCAAGTCAACCGAGGGAAACAGCTGACAATGTACCGAGTTTGGATTCAGTGCAAATATCGTAAACCTCTTCTATCCAACAATGGCTCCTGACATGGTGGGACTTCATTGGGACATTTTAAAAAGAGCACCCACAAATGGTGTCTTGTTAATGTTGTATAGCTCAAGGTTTCAAACAAACTTGAGCCTTGAACCTAGTAAAAATTACTTTTTATCATGATTCTAACAATTGTGCTTCATGTTTATGAAGCCCTTTACTATATACTTTTTCTCCAGTTTTTTCTTACTTTGAGATCTCAAAGACTTGCCATTTTGTGAGTTATCTTAACTGACACATTCATGGGAATTAGGAATTTAAAAGACAACAGGAATTTATTTCCATGTGAAAGTATTGTATGTGATAAAGTATCATTTGACTATAAGTTTTATTGAATTTTTGGAGAGTTCAAATACCTGGTTCCATGATATTTTAAGTACTTTTCCCCCTCTAAATAACCTGTGTCTAAAAATTAAAAGGATCTTCACGTTTAGGATTGTCTTATTTTTTTATTGTGCCCTTAAGTTTTTCACACAAAAGGAATTAGGAGAACCTTATTTTAGCCACATGGCTAAATGTGGTCATCATCAATGTTACTTTTTTTGTTTTGCTTGTTTTTATTTACCACTTTTGCATGGTTCTTTCTTGGTGGTCCATAAGGTATGATATATGCTTAATTTTACCAAATAAAGAATTTCATTTCTCCATTTCTACATTTTGGATTTTCAACTTAAACTTAGATATTTTTATAATTGTTTTGTTATTTTAGTTATATATGTGAAAATGTGAAGATACAAGCAATTTTTTAAATAATTCCAAACTTAAAGAAATGTGTAATACCAGGAGTATTACAAAAATAGTTTTATTAATTGAATCATTTTTAAGAGTAAGTTGCAAGGTGATGATCCAACACTCCTACATACTTTAATGTTTAATTACTATTTTAGGACATTCTCCTATATCAAGTCCATCAGAAGTAGAAATTTACATGGAAACACTACCATCTACGGATAATAAGTTTTCCCAGTGGTCCCAATATATCCTTTATCCCTAACCCCCCTTACCCTACCCCACCCCCCAAAAAAATCCTTTTTTGCTGCATTTAGTAGTCATGTCTCAACCTCCTATAGTCTGGAACAATCCTTTAGGCTTGTTTTCATGACTTTGATATTGGAAGATTACAGACTATTTTGCAGGCTTCCTCAGACTGGGCTGTTGATGTTTCCTCGTGATTTGGTTCAAGTTCTACCTTTTTGGCAGGAATATCAGAAGTGATGCTATGCTTCTCCCATTGCTTCCTGTTGGAATATAAGCTTTTGAATTAACCCAGTATTGCTGATTTTAACCTTGATCACATGATTGAGGTGGTGTCTGTTGCAATTCTCCACTGAAAAGTTACTAAGTATTTTGTAGATTAGTGCTTTAAGACTATAAATATCACATTCCTCATCAAACTTTACCCCTTGATTTTAGCATCTAATTGCTGTTTCTTGACTGATATAATACTGTGATGGTGGCCACACAGTATTTTCTAGTTTCATCACTCTTATTTATTGGTTGGCTTTCCCTTTTCTAGCAACCCCAACTTGCATGATCCTTATATTGGGCCAATCCCCTCATATATAACCATTCTCTTTTTGCCACCACCACCTGCACATGGATGCCTTTCTCACCCCTCTTGGGATCTGACACCCCATTGCAAGTCACTCTTGCCACCACTCCTTCAGACAGACACCCTTCTCACCCTGCCCTGGGTCTAGTACCCCCATGAGGCCACCACCACCCCTGTTCCCTATAATGTGGGAGGAAAGGAGCTCCCATCTTTTTCATTTGTACTGAATTTATTTAAAAGGAGAAGAATGAGTCACTGGAAAGGTATTTCATTTATCTTTTGAAATGAAGATTTATTAACTCAAATGATCCACTAAAGACCTTCCTTTTGGCATCTCTGAAGCATTTCAAAGCATCTTCCTAGCTTCTGACTTGGATCTTGGACTCACATAAAAAAGATGAGCCTTTTCCTGCCTCCTCATTTTTCTTCTCTGCCATCTGCTAAGCTCTAACCTACGCTTTGCAATGGGTCCGCTACCTGCCTTCATGTAAGTTTATATTCTTGGGCTCCAATTGGAAAATAAGGGCTTTGGAACCTTAGTAGGAAAAGGAAAATCTAATGAACTAAGACATCTTACTTCCCTTTAATTGATTCCTTTCTTTGCTTAAAGACATTATTTTAGTAATAGTGGGAGTTCTATCAGTGGCTTAAAAGAAGAGCTGAGGACAAACAGCTTTTTCACTCTGTTCACAAAGGCCTGTTCTTTGGTTTGTGGCTGCAGCTGCTATTTTCAGAGTGGCTGCATTGATGCATTACAGATTATATGTTTCTTAATTTGGTGTGCAGGTTATGATTTGAGAGGTGGAACAAGTGCCGATGGTGAATTTCACAGGTAAAAGCACTGAAATGGGAACATCACTTTATTTCAATGAATTTCTAGGTTCAAGATTGGACATTGTCTCTTGACTATTGTCGGTGGACTGCACTGTCTGACCAAGTTACAGGACAAATAGCTGTCATCAGATTCCTTGCTTCAGGGGAAGACCCTGAGACACAGCCAGAAGCTTTGTCCAAAAGCTCAAGCTTGGTATCTTCACCCTGATGTGAACCCCAAATTGCATTCGTTCCCTCCTACCCTTCCTTTAAGTTTGGGTTTCTCTACTAGAAATTTAAAATCCTTAGAAGGAGGCATACTTTGAGTATTAATCAGCAATAGAGAAATACCTCCAAGGGGATGACCAGGACTCAAGAAAGCCCTGATGTACCCTGCTCTTGGTAAGTGCCCCACACCCTCCTCAATTTTGCTTCCCTTTATTCAACATTTATTAGGCGATCAAGGCTGACAGTGGAGTTCACTAAAAGATGAGTTCTTGAGGGAACATTGTATTCTCAACACAGCACAACACAGCACAACGCAGCACCTGGCCCATAATTGAGGCACAATGAGTGAGGACTGAATGACTAAATAGCTTCTTCCTACCATGCCTAGCATTCTCCTACCTCCTGAGAGCCCGCTGACACAGTTTGTAACCTCAAGACCACAGTGTGCAGGACTGCAGTAGCAAGTAGCAGCAGCTCCAGCAGGCTTGAATAAGAAAACAATGTAGAAGGAGATGGAGTCTTATGGACCCCCAGGGCAGAAATGTAGCGAGACTTCAGAAGAATTCTGGGAGGTGTCTACTCACCACCGCTTCCTCTGGTTCTCACCCTTCTCTGCTGCTCTGTCTGCTTGGAGGAGGTGACCATAACCCACCCTCAGAGACTTGCTGTCTGTCATAGGTGTACTGTGTGTGCTGCACGTGCACATTTAGCTGTGATGTGAGCAATTCCTAGAATGTGTTTATAGGCCAGGCAGAGTCCCCCAAGGGCATCCACAGAACACTTCCCCCTTCCCGAATAGAAATGTTGAAGTACCATCATTATTTACTTTTAAATTTACTTACATTCTTAAATTTATTTTTAAAGAAACATATCACTGCTACAAATATAAAATAGTATCACTTGTCATGAATGAAAGGTATTTTTAAAAAATAAATACAATGATAACAAAAGAATATGATAAGTTCTAGGTGGATCTCTTTAGTGTCCAAAGACTGAGCTGTTGACCTGGAAACAGCAAATAAACAGAGCCGAGTCACAACTTTCTTGGAGGTCATGTATGGATGGGGAGATCTCAACAACAAACCCATAAAACATGCAGCAGGTGGGCATGTCCAGGAGGAACTGAGCAGTGTAGGTAGCAGAGAAAAGGAAATGACGTTCTGGGATGGGCTGGACAGGCAAGGTCTTCTGAAGGAGGTGACATTCTTCATGGGACATGTCCGGAGAAGAGCCTAAGGATCATGATAGACTCCCACACTCCACAACGCAGTGTGGGGAACACTCATAACTTATGGGGCCATTGGTCACTCTTGTAACACACACACCTACCTTTAGCGTATTTTAATGAGTACTAACCAGTGCACTATGTATTAAAAACGCCTAAGGACGATCACCTGTTTCCTACTGAAACGGGCCCAGCCAGGACCTGGATTCTTCTCAGTTCATTTAGGGACTATGAATACTATGAAGCCAGCCCAACTCTTGTACAAGAGTCTGGTGTATAAAACCAGGATTATTGGCCTGTGATCTGAGACATAACCGACAAGCCAAGGGGATTTCCCTAGGAAAGGAAGCTGCTTGAGAAACTGAAGATCAGAAATTAGTTGTTAAGAATATACCAGAGCTCAGGAGTCGAATGGCACAAAGAGGTTTCTGTCAACGCCATGGCTGTCCCGAGGTCCCCCACCTGCACCAACGAAACAACTGTTGAGCAGACCTGTAGTAACACTAACAGGCGTTTGTTTAGACCTTAATAATCTTTAAAAAGTTTTTCACACATTTAATTCTCACAGCACCTCTGCAACATATAATTATCTTCATTTTACAGATGAGGAAATCTGAAGTTCAGGAAGGGTAAGTGGTTTACCAAGGTCAGACACTAGTGTTAATCGTAATTAGTTTAAGATTAAGGAGGGGTGATTTGATACCAGTGATATTTGACATGATATGGGGGTTTAAATATTCTTGGCTCCAACCAACTCTGCCCAGAAAATGTTACACCTGCTCGGAGGTTACCCCTGCCGCCTGCCTTGTCAGAGAGGGAGGAGGAGAGAAGGTGCTGGCTCCTGCCCACCCCCAAACCTCCCAAGGAAAAAGAAAACGCTGCAACTATCAGAAGTGTGATACAACTATCAAAAGTCCATGAAATCGGCTACATAAATTGTGCAGGTCTTACAACATTGTACAAATCGCAACATTTTTGTCAAAATAGATTTTGATTCACCACCCTGTGATGGGGACCCACCAGCGAGACTCAGCTGGAGTGAAGGGAGAACCTGGATTCTGCCACCTCATCTTCCCGAGAATCTCCACCAGGCCCAGGTCCGGCATCACAGGCTGTGCCCTGTTCATTTGCACGGTGCCAGGAGCTCGCAAGGGCCCACACTAGGTTTGATGTTCTGCAATTGCTATCTTGAAATTCTTAATTTTTTTAAGAAGGAGCCCCGCAATTGTGTAACCAGTCCTGTTACTGCTTCTTTCTTGCCCCTTCCTCCTTTCTCCTTCCTTAGGAAGGAATGTCTTCTCTTGACTTATTTTTCCCTTTCCACCTCCTCAACTGACCCTTGACTGTCCTGGGTTGGGCCTTCTCACCCAGGACAGGACCCTCAGCCGACCTTTGGCTCATCCTGTCTTTCAAAGCCTCTCTCTGCTCTCCCATCAGGCAGGCTTTTCAGACACCCCAAGCTTAGACTTCTCAGGACTTGCTGCTCCTACCAGGCCCTATATGTACCCCATTTTCTCATGACTGGTTCCTTCTCCTCATGCAAGTCTCCAGCCCCGCTCCTAGAGTTCTTCCCAGATGACACCCTTGACCAGTGTCTCCACTCTCACTCAGAACCTTCTCCATGCCTTCAGGTATTCTATATTATGCGGCTTTATCTTTATTGTGACACATAGCACTGTTGTTTATTATCTGCCTCCTCCCCCTAGACAATAAGCTCACTTTGTTTACTCTGCACGGATGTATCCTCAGTACTTTTTAATGGTGTCTGGTACGTAGTAGGTACTCAATAAATATTTACTGGGTGGTTAAGTACATAGATTGTCACCAGGAGCTGAGTCCATAGAGAGCATCAGGCATCAAAGTGAGAAGTGAGGAAAGCTAAGTTCTGTCATCTAACCCAACAAGAAAGTCTGTGGACAGAAGGTGACCCCTAAATGTTTCTCAGGAGCCAGCAAGGGAGCATGGCCGCCCAGCTCCCTTGGAGAAGACCCTGCCACTATGGTTGAAAGGTACAGAAACAATTACAGGGAAGTCTGCTGGCTTGGGCCCCATTGTACACAGAAACTGCAAAAGAGTAAAAGAACTGGTCCACTTTGAATCTTTAAATGCCATTGGTTCTCAGATAATTCCAAAATCTATGTCACGAGCTAAGGATTTCACTTAAGCCTTGAACTAGTTTATCTAAATACCTCCTGGACACCTCTCTCTCCTGGAAGGCCCTTGGGCACCTCAAACTCAATCTATTTAAAGCAACTCATAAGAACACAGATTGGGGTTGAAATTCTGGAGTCACCATTTCATTTGTTTGTTCTCTGTGTCATCTTGGCCCAGTTACTAAATTCCTCTGATTCTTAGTTTCCTTAACTATAAATCAGGTATAAACAATAATAATAATCCAGCAACCCTAGTGGCCTCCATTACTCAATCCTAACTCTTTGCAGAGAACAGCATCAAATGCCAATCTCTTTGGGCTACTCTGTATTTACGAGATTTGTTGGTGTAAGACACACTTTGTTTTATGTTGTATATTAAAATCATAGCAGAAGTCTATGGTCATGCTACACTGAACAAGCCCGATCCCATCTGGTCTCAGAAGCTATGCAGGGTTGGGCCTGGTTAGTACTTGGATGGGAGACCACCTAGGAAGACCAGGTGCTATAGGTGTAAAAAATAAAATAAATAAGAAATTGCAAACTGACAAGGTCCTTGTAATCTGTGAGGTCGACCAAGGGTTGCCTCACCTAAAAAATAAGAAATAATTTAAAAATTCAAACAACAAAAAAAAGATTGTAGCAGAAAGCACTAATCTAAGGTCTCAAAGAGTGATGAAGAGGAGGGTGAGACCTTTGGGCTTTCAGTGAATTTTGCCCTAAGTCAGGGTCAGCATCTCCACTAGGCACAGGGCCTGGTCTCTATTAGGGTACAGTGCCTGGGGCCCACAATATCTTTAATATTTCTTTAAAATGTTTGAAATTTATTTTAAATTTAGAAGAAAAAAATAGATATGATGCTAGTGAATATATGATAATGAAGACAGCTTATTTTGCATTTGTTTTTATACCAAGATCTATCTAGATAGATATTTTTAATGGAGGAAAGAGCCCATGAAAGCAGAAGTGCCCAGGGCCCATGAGAGTCACAATGTGGGCAGGCCCTCAATGAACATTAGCTTCCCAGACAGACGGGGAGAGTCAATGGAGGTAGATGTGAGTGAACCATTCCTTCATTCTGCCTTCCTCATCTGCCCAACTCCCACTGCGTCAGGAAAACATACGGGAAGGATTGCTTTGTAGTCTTTATCATTTCTGTATGCATGTAGTTCTAACGGTTTGGGACAAATATCAGTGGGTGAGAAGTTTGGACATTCAAGACATCAAAAGGAACAAAATCAGCCTTTTTACATTTATTCTTATGGAAATGATTTCTATTTATGTTTCTTGCTATGGTTTGCTTTTTCTTAGAGCACAGAGGAGCAGAACTCCGTGGGGAGGATGTCGCATAGTAGGTAACCCTCCCTCAGGATCTTGGAGGATGAAGACTTTTTTCCCAGGCGGATGGGATGGGGTGATGGTGTCTGGTCAAAGAAATAGAATTTCACAAAGACCGATTTACCGGAGAAAGCAGCAAATGAAAAGCAGCAAAACAGTCGTTCTGGAAGGACAGTTCAAGGGGCAGTTCAAGAGTCTTGTGAGAATCAGAATTGTCTTCTAGACACTTCCTCCCAGACAGATGGTGGAGATCTCAAATGACATGCTGCGGAGTTGGGACTTTACCCTGTAGGGAGCAGAAGGCCAGTGCGAACACTGAAGGAAGGCCAAGAGAATAATTATAGGGACATTTAAGGTACCTCGGACAGCAATTTGAGGAGAGGGGGGAATCGCGGGGAACGAAGGGGTTTGTGGGTAGGTGGGTGTGATAGAGGCCGGAGCAGGGAGGTCAGTAAGGGGAAGGTTCCACTAGTTCCAACACAACAGGGTGAACCAGTGCTGTGGAAGTGAGGACGGAAAGGTGAGAGCGGGGCGGGGCCATATTTAACGCGCACAATGGATAAGGCCGACGGTGGTTATGAGGTGAGGGTCAGGGGGAGAGAGAAGCTGAGAAGCTGAGAATAATCTTGACGTTTCTGGTTCTCACCATGGGAGAACGTCGACGCCATAAATTAGGGCTTCACTCAAGAGAAGGAGGGTGAGCTCGGAGGGTATGGAGGCAGAGTAGTGAGCCACAGCCACACCTTTTACTGAAAAAATAAAAGGCACTTCCCAAGACGTCACGTGCTGCCACGAGGCCAAGGCACTGAAGATGGAGCAGGGAGGCGGAGACAGCTGGTGGGGGTCCAGCGCCGGCCCTGCCCCCAGGGCTGCTCCCCTTCCCAGGCCCTCCGACCCGCATGGGACCAGAGTGAGTCCCGGCAGCCATGTTTCCACCCGACGCGCTGCTCTCCGACCACAGGTGATTGGACGGGAGCGTGCACGTGACCCTGTCTCAGCCAATCAGAGCCTTTCCCAGGACTTCGCTGCGAGCACAGCCATGAAGGCCGAGGAGAGGCCGGCCGTCCAGACCCAGGGTAAGGGCGCTGCAGGAAGGACGACAGCCAGGCCTAACCCAGCTCCGAGCGGGGAAGGCCCAGCGTCCGAGGAGCGAAAGGGAGGCCAGGGTCCGGCCACCGGGCTGAATGGTGGGTGAGGGCCTCGCAAACCTGGCTGTGTTGGGAGGTTGTCTCATTACAGGGAGAAGCACTTGGAGGGTTTGAAGGGAGGGAATGCCCCGACGCTGGATTATGTTTTCAAAGATTAGCGCAGCTGGAAAGTGACTGAGGGGCGGGACAAGGGTAAGGGGCAGTTTGGAGGCTCCCAGTGGTGGACCCGACATCAGTGGTGGCGATAAGATGTAGGGGGTGGGGTCCAGACAGGACCCAGAGTTGGGCCGACTGGGGAGGGAAGTGGGGAATCCGGACAGATGGTGGACAATGTGCGATGCTGTTACCGAGATGGGAAGGAAAGGAAGACATCAAAACCCACCTGTGGACATGTTAAGTCTGAGGTGTCGATTGTATGTTCCAGGGAGATGCTGAGAAGCTGGTGGGTACATTAGTTCGGAGTTGGGGAGACCGCTCGCCGTTGTAGGGCCCTGGGTGCTGAAAATGTGAATGGCATCAGAATGCAGCTGGTATTGAAACCAGGACCTAAAAGAGACCATCTGGGAGCTCAAGAGAAGGGGCCCAGCGTGCAGTCTGGAGTCCCCAGCATTCAGAGGACTGGTTGTTAAAGGCGAAAGAGCGAGGAAAGAGGGAGGAAACCAAAGGGCGGAGACCTCAGAGGCCAAGAGGACACAGCCTTGGGTGAGCCCCTACTGAGGCCAGAGAGAAACCCTTTAGATTTGGTAATGAAGTTACATGGATCTTGGACAGTCTGGGTGGCGTGGTTGATCTGGAAGTTAAACTGAGATGGGCCTCATCCATGACTGGCATCAGATTTAAAAATAGCCATAAAGAATATTTGGGGGGACGACTGGGGAAATCCAAAAATGGACTTTGTATTAGATAATATTATATCAGCCTTCAATTTCTTGTGTGTGATAATGGTCTGTGTTACATAAGAAGGGATCCTGGTTCTTAGGGGACACATGCTGTAGTATTTATTGTATGTTTAAAGGTGAAGGAGCAGATGCTGGAAACTTTCCAGTGGTTCAATAACAACAAACTAAACATACATATATACATATATATGTATCTATTACTTATATATAGGTATGTTTTTTATCAGACAGAGAGAGAAAGCAAACATGGGAAAATGCTATTTAGAAAATCTAGATGGAGAGTATTTTAATAGTTTTTCAACTTTACTATAGGCTCAAACTTTTCCTAAAAGAATTGGGAAAAACAAATTAGTTTGAACAGCAGGTGACAAGGAAATGGAAACAGCATTGTTTTCAATGAGAGAAATGGTACAGTAAGTAGCTGGAGGGGAATGTGAGATTGAGGGAGGGTTTTATACAAAATTTTAAAAAATGAGAGCATGTGTATGATGTCAGGAATGTTCCTGTGGAAAAAGGAGAACTTGGTGATGTCAGGAAAGGGTGAGAAGTGCAAGGCAAAGTCCTTGGGCAGACAGGCAATGGCCTTGAGCACATGGACGACAGCCTTTGGTCTTGGGGTGGGGGCACTGCCCTGAGATGTTGTGCTGGGTCATGGGGTCACTGGTGGTGGATGTTCCTGTCTAATGACTTTCATTTTCTTCACAAAGTAGGATCTGAGGCTCTCAGCTGACAAGGGCCAGGAGGGCAAGCAGATTGAGATGCAGGGCCAAGAAAAAACTGGTGAATTTGTGTGTGTGTGTGTGTGTGTGTGTGTGTGTGTTTAAATGTGAATGAAGATGATTCATTGGCTTAGGAAAGGAGCCACCAGAGGAGAGATTTATGTCCTTATATGTCTGGCCTCAGTTTCTCTAACTGTAACATGAGGATGTTGAACTGGGAGCTCTCAAAAGCCCCCCAAACTTGTGTACACTTAGAGTCCCCTTATAACACCTGATGGGGAGCTTTGACTGAACAGCACGTGTTTGCGTTGTTTAAGAATTAAAGATAGTAAAACTAGACACTTAAGAGGTTTCTAATTGAGGGTAAAAGCTAATAGATACAGAGAGACATTTGAAAGGCAGGTTGTTTAAGGCTTCAGGGCACCCCTGGGGGAGTGAGAAGGTAGCCCAGAGGTGGCTGGGGCTCTGAGATGCCTTGACTAGGCATCTTTTGGGTGAAAGTAGTATGAGGTCCTTTTGAGAATAAATTCCCTCTCCTGGCTCTCGTGAAGTTGGCATCGCACAGCATGAAATGAAACAGCACATTAATGTGATTAACACTGAGTAAACCTCTGTGTGTGAGCAAATATAGCATGAAGTGGGTTCAGAAATTTTAAAATATCTATTATTAAAGATAGCCTGCAGGGCTGCAGTGGCGTCTGATGACAAGCCATAGGCTGCTATGGGAACCTAATATCCCCGTAGTCCTTTCCTTAGGCAAGAAGCTTTTTCATGCTTCTGTACTAATGCTCTTCTTACCAGATCCTCTCAGGGGACTGTCACGTTACCCCATTTTATAGGTGAAGAAACTAAGGGTGTTGTTAACAGCAGGTTTCTAATATCATTGAAGGCAGAGACTGTTGGTGTCATTGGCTCCCCAGTGACTGACAGAGTGACTGGGAAAGGGAAGGAGCGTCTCAGCCTCTGAGAGCTGGCCCAGTGCGCCAGGGGCACTGTGCTGGGACATGCCTGCTGTATGCCTGGTTCTGTGCTGAAAGCTCTACGCAGATGGTCTCACTTAGTCTTGAAAACAGTCATTGGCAGTTGGTAATATTAACCCCAAGAGGAAACTGAGGGCAGAGAGGTTAAATAACTTGCCACGGGTCACCCAGCAGAATCAAGATTCAAGTTCAGATTTGTTTCAACCAAAAGCTTGTGCTCTCGCCTGCCTGGCTTGATAGTATCTTCCAGGAGAGCACCATGTGGACTTTGGGAGTTGCTGTATCCATTTTACTTGAAAGAGGTTAGCACAGTGCTGAGCACAGGTAATTGGGTGCTTGACAAATGTCAGTGAATACTGACTAAAGGACTGACAGTTTGAATGGTTGACTGAGTGGAAATGTGAATTCCTGTTTTGTGGGGTCTTTCTTTTGAATTGAAGATTTCCCCATAGCTTATAAATGCTCAATCTAATTAAGGCAAAAAGGCATCAGAAAATTGCTAGGCCTCTCCTTTTATTAACTGTCAAGTGCAATCCATAGGCTGTTTATGTGCCAAGGTCAGAGATCAATCTTTAGCTGCTCTCCTTTCATTCATCTGGCAAAGCCAGGACCATAAAGTTTACTGATGCAAAACTGATTGGCAGGCAGGGGTAACAAGGTGGCGAGGACAGGGAATATCAGAAGGAGTCCTAAGCCACTCTGGGGTTGTCCTGCTCCTTTGCTATACTAATGTCTGTGCTCCAGGTTACTGGGTCATGGCTCTCTGCACTACAGTCTAGATGAGAAGCAAACATCTGGACCTTGGGCAGTGTTCATGGAGCCCAAGAAGGAGAGAGGAAGGAGTCCCTGCTCTTGGTTTTGTCTATTATTTTGGGAAGGAGAAAGTGAGACACAGATGGTTAGGTAGGGATGGTCTTGAAACTTCATGGATCAGATGGGTCTGGGAACCAGAAAGAGGAAGGTCATTTTTATATCTGCAGGAGCCAGCCTAAGTGATCTTCTATCTCTGGCGAGCTCCTGCCAGTGCCTCCTCTGTACCCACCAGCAAAGAGAGGCAGGGAGGTATGTGTAAGCCTACACCTGGCTGTCCTTGCTGAGCGTCCTCAGGCTAAAACCCAGGAGGCAGGCAGTACATTCTAAAAGAGGGAGGCAGCACCAAGAGTTGTTGCGGCTCATGCCACTCAAGGTGGGGAAAGGACTCAAATATTGTTCTTTTTTATCAGGACCAAACGTGATTCTGTCTTATCTGAGGAAAAGCCCAGACTGCATTGCAGGTCATTTTAAATGCCTTCTGAGTCTCTGTAACTCAGAAATAATGGTTTTTCACAGCAAACACCTATCTGGGTTTAACCCTACACACTCACACATCACAAAGTAAAATAGTCCATTTAGAAGCAAAATGAATAACAAAATTAAACAAAACAAACCCCCAACCCACCCTCATTTTATTTCCTTAGGAAACAGTCCAGGTTCAAGGTCTAGTCCGAGCAGGGAATGTTTCCTGTCCTGGTCTGTTTCCGGACAAGCAGCAGGACAAAGTCCCTTTTCCTCTTCTCCATGGTGGGGCCAAGCCCAGGTTGCACAGAGCTCCAGAGAGAAATCTCCCCCAAGGAGCAGGGCAGGAGCCTCCCTGAGTTCAGTCAGTGACGAGCAATGGTTATTGTCAGGCACTAGGATAGGAAGGTGATTAAGGATTCTAGAGATTCACACACCAACCACTAATCATAATAGAACAGAAAATATGTTATTCACACTAGGAATAAAGTGTAGGTACACAGGGAAAGAAGGGGTGTGGGAAGGGCTTCGGTGTTTCCCGAAGTGGTTTCCTCATGGGGTAGTTGTCAGAAACTCTAGGGGTGGCGTTAGCATTCTGTGTTTGAAGAAGCCCCCAGGTGATTCTGATGCCTGGGAAAGTTTGAGAATCATGTGGAGACTGGCAATCTCCCCCACTGGCTCATTTACATATTGCCTGTGGCCACTTTCCTGCCAGCCAGCAGAGTTGATTTTTTGTGACAGAGACAATATGGCTCGCAAAACTTAAAATATTTACTATCCCTTTATAGAAAAAAATTGCTGCTATCTCCCCTTCACACCCCAAAAAAGTGGGTATGGGGAAAAGGCTGGTCCCCTGCCCTCTTGGATCCCACCTCTGTGGATGGTCTGCAAGGGCCTCTGGCAGCTACAGTTTAGTCAGCCAGGTGCTGGGGCTCAGCCCTAGTTTGGGGACTTCCTGAAAGCTGTAAACAGAAAATTTTATGCATGATAAATACTAGCAAACGCAATTAGGAAGGTGGGTTTTTAAAAAGCGAGAGAAGTAAATTCCAGGAAGCACCTGCCCTGCCCGTTGCTGACTGCCTGTTTGGGTAAGCACTGTGCTTGATGATCTAGGTGGCCTAACTCCAACCTCTGGGATGAGTATTGTATCCTCATTTTACAGATGAGGAAGTTGAGGCTGGAAGATGAAGTGACCAGCCTGAGTCCCCAGAGTTCAGCAGAGTAGAGCTTGGGCTGGATCCTGGATCAGCCTTGTGTCCGGGTCAGGCTCTCTGCCCCACACCCACCACCTCTGTTTACCCAGTTGTAAGATGGAAATTCCCCTGAAGGACAATGGGGCACCTCACAGGAATCTGTAATTGCAACACACACACTTCTCATACTATTTCCAGTGGAGGAGATGGGTCAGCAGGAGCTGGAGAACTCAATTCAGGCTCCATGCTAGTGGTGTCCAATCCTGTGGGGAACACTGTGAGGGAAAGTGAGAAGATGTAGGGCCCACAGGGGCACAGGACCAGTTCTCACCTGCTTGAGCCATACAGACTAGGTGAGACCATGCAAATACTGAGTTGGTGCTATATACCAACCCCACATGCTGCAGGTCCTGTCCAGCTCCTGGGTATGAATCAGGGGTGCCACAGGGAAGGACTTGGTGGTTCGGTGAGTCTTGTTTCCCTGTGTGAGAGAGAGAAGAACCTATCAGGATATTTCCTGCTCTGATACAGGAGTGGAACAGAATCGGCAGATCGACAGGATGCCACATTTATAATCAGATTGGGGAACCTGTTACTGTGTGATATCCTTGCAACGCTGATGCTGGAGACTGGAAATCAGAGCAAAAGTAATGTCTTGTCCTGCTACTGCTTAAGAAACCTGAGGGCTAAAATGTCACTGCCTGAGTGGCTAAAACAGTGACCAAGACAGCCCCCTCCCCCCACCAAGTTATCTCTTTTGGCTTCCAAATATTTTCTTAGAATAGGAAGACAAAAAAATATTCTTAATGAACAGAATAATGTGGTATGTCAGGCAAAAGTTAAAACCTCTGAAGAAAGCATGCATTTTGAGGAAAAGACTAATGATAAACCTGCTTTCTCTCATCAGACAAATCGGAGTCTATAACCTGACAGTTTTATTGTTTTAAACAAGCATCTTGGAGTGTCTTCTACATGCCAGACACATTGCTAATCTTCTTGACCTCAGAGCAACTCTGAGGGGCAAGTCATGTGAGCAGCTCCATCTTACTGTTGGGCAGCTGGGCTCAGGATGGTGAATGACACCTGGTTGAGCCTCACCAGGTATGTGTGGCATTGCTGAGTTTTGAACCCAGGACTTGGGAGTGTGTCTTCTATTCCTTTCATGTCATCACATTTACTCTGTAACTAAATCTGCACTCAGGAAAGAGCACAGGGATCCCAGGGAGGCACAGTGCTTAGTCTGTGGATGGTCTCACATTGAGCTGGTAAAGAATTTTTAGGGCAATAGTTCTTAGACTGGATTGAACCAACTCCCATTGATAATGAACACTGGGCTGCTGCATAGACAGGCAATGCAGGCTGTAGAGCATGGCAGTAATGCCAACTTTCTTTCCCTGTTGCAGCCACCTTGCCTTGAAAGGATAATTTTATCTTGCCTTCCTGTGATACTTTTTTTTTTTAATTCAAAAGATTACTGTATTCACTGGCTAAATGCTTAGCGCAACCTTGGGAGGAGGACAGATATTAGCTTTCAGTTTGATAGATAGGGAAATGGAAGTAACTTTCTTAAAATCTTATGCTAATGCATGCTAAAGCAGAGTCTACATACACCTGAGGCCTCACGGAAACACCTGAAAAACCTGAGACAAAACTTGGAAGACTCCACAGTAATGGATTCAATCAGCCACCCACAAAGAAGCAGGGTTAGCCAAGAGTGGGTGATCTCAATTTCCAAGAAAATGTAAGCCTACACATTGCTTGTGGTTGCAGAGAGGTGTGACCTGCCCACCCAGTATCTAAAAGAGGGGAGTCTAAAAAGCAGGGCTTTGGTGTAATTCCGTGAGAGGGACAAGGCCCTATTTTGAGGCATTGGCCACAGCAGCTTAATATACCTTGACACAGTGGAGCCATTAAAATTATCTTACAATTTCTCCTTGACACCCAAGGAACCTTTGGTTGTGGTTTGCCTTCCTGAGTAGTTTTCCTGTGAGAAGAGTCTGCTGGTCAAATGTTGTTACGTGGCAGTCATGTTCTCCTTTTAAAATGAATGAATTGGCATCCTGAGTTTTGTACCATTTTCTCGGTATTTTGATTCCATTCTTCCTGAGTTGGATTATCTGGGGCAAGGGGCATCAGAACTGAGAACCAGATTCTGGGTGATGGTGAATCTGATAAGAGTCTTACCTCAGTAACTAACTGCTAGGTAGGGAATCTGTAATGGAGCAAGAAACCAGAACAAGGTGAAAGAGTTAACCGAACCAAACTAAAGGAGCAGGTGGCACCTGGAGAAGGCCTTAAGAACTCAAGTCTGCTTATCGGCAATAGATAAAATGGTAGAAGGGGAAGTGGGACAGAAAAGTAGGAGTTTATCGAGAAAATTATTTATTGGGTCTACCCTTGTGGAAGGCCTAGAAAAGACTTAATGTAAAACAAGCAAATGGGTAAAAATGTAGACTTCTATTTGGGTCACAGCCAGATCTATTTGAATCTGCCAGTGCTGCCTTGGAAATTATGAGATGGATGGGGTTGGAGAAGGAGTGGCAGAACTGAGTATTCCTTGTGCCTGAACTGACATAGCCTAAAGCCGAGCAGAGGGGGCTAACTGCACTGCTGGAACCACATCATCTTTGGGAGAATTCCCTCTTAGCTGCCTGTGAGCTATGACTAGAGATCTCATTGTCCTGTTTACTTCCTCCTCCCCATCTATAAATTGGGCCTCCCTCAAGATTGAAAGGATTAAACGTGATAATGAATGTGTTCTTATTCCACTGCCTGCCCCATAAATACTCAATAAGTGCTTTTTGTTATAATCCCTATCCTTTGGGATTAGGCATTAAACACAGGCTCAAGATATTGAAACTAACTACAGCATGAAGTACCTGTTTATATCAAAACCATGGTGAGACTGTGGGCTCCCTGTGTGCTGGGCTCGGCAGCAGGCAGCTTTCTCATTCTATCATGCGGAGCCCAGAAAGCCCAAAAGGCTACTGGAGCTCTGTCTGACAACTTCAGCCAGCTGCAAACCGCATGAGTTCTGGCCCCAGGGCATTTTCACTCACTGTTCTGCCTGGAAGTCTCTTCGCCCAGACAGTGACAGGGTTTGCACCTTCATTTCATTTAGACACCTGCTCAGATGTCATATTATCAGAGAACAGCTATCCCTGACCTAACTCCCTATGTAGAGTAGCATCCACACCGCCACTGGGGTCTAGCACTACGCATCCCCTGCTTTCTATTTCTCCATGGCACTAGTTACCTCTGACATGAAATTATGTGTTTATTGTCCGTTTTTCCCATTAGCATGCACGCGAGAGCCAGGATTTGGTTTGGGGCTGTGCTCTTTTTAAAGTGCTTTCCTCACTTTCTTCTCTCAAAAGCCCAGCGTGCTTGGCTCTTAAAGAGCCTGGAGGTTCTTCTCACTTTGTGATAGCAGGGCACCTAACTTGCTCCACATTGTTATCACACATAGGACATACTCCACGCAGTGTAATACCCGTGGTCATGCTGGCTAGATATCTGCTGGGGAGTGTTCCAGATAGAGGTATAGGAAGTACAAATGCCCTGGGCGAGGAAGCAGGTGGTGGGGCTGGAGTGGAGGAGCTGTCAGTATGGTAGTTGAAGAGAGGATAATTGTAAGGTTTTTGGTCTAAGTAATGAAAGAATGGAATTGACATTTGTTAAATTAAGTCAGCTGAGGGAGAGAGCAGGTTTTGGATGTATTAAGTTTTGAGATGCTTTCAGGTTGGAAGCACCTGCCAAGAATCCCACACTATGCCAAGTTTTATGTACATTAGCTTCACTGCATAGGTAAGAAAATTAAGGCACCAGAAATTATGTGTCCCTAGGTCTTAGAACATGTACCTAGGAGGCTAGGATTTGAACCCAGGCTGCTTCACCAAGAGTTTGTCACCCTGAGAAGCACAGGTCACTGAAGGAAGAGCTGAAGCTGGAAAAATCGAGAATTTGGATAAGGTGAACTCAGACTCCCAAATTCTGGAATACCAGGACAAAGAAGGCCCTTATGTAGTTGGGCTGAAAAGTTTAGGGCGAATAACAGAAAGCAACACATCGCAGGAGTTGGGGCTGCAAAGCCTTTACCCTTATGGATGTGCAAATCCATTTCCATGTCCATTTGGGCTGTCACATGATGCCAAAATGGAAGGAAACATGGAAAATCTGTTAAAGTTATTATCAGGGTAACACTCCAATTTGTCATGCTTTCTCAGATTTGTTTACTTAGAAATCATTCACAAAAAAATGCTACTGATGTAATGGACAAGGCTTTCAGAGCCTTGATACCCAGTATGGTCTGCAGCAGCAGCATCGCCTGGGAGATGTGGGAAATGCAGAATCACAAGCCCCACCCCACTTACTGAATCAGAACCTGCGTTTTAGCAAGATGGCCACAGGATACACACACCTGTTACAATTTGAGAAGCCCTGGCCTAGAGTAGAGGTCCTCAATTTCTTTCTGTAAAAGGCCAGATAGTAAGTGTTTCAGGCTTTGCTGACCTGTCCCAACTACTCAGTTCTGCCATTGGAGCACAAAAGCAGCCAGACAACATGTAAAGAAATCAGTGTGGCTGTGTTGTGATGAAACTTTATTTATGGACACCAAAATTAAAATTTTAATTTTCATGTGTCATGAAACACTATTCTTCTTTTGATTGTCTTTCAACATTTAAATATGTAAAATGCATTCTTAGCTCAGAGACTATATAGTTACACACCCATCTTCTGACTTGCCTTTCCAGGCTGACCATTCCCAACCCCCTTTCCCCAGTCAATGATCCCTTTCTTTCTTCTCTGTGGACATGGGGCTCAGTCCTCCTTTCCCTCATGCCTTGGGTCATTGTGTCTGAAGGTTGAATACTGAAATCTGATATGAAAAAAATGGAAGAACTGAAATTTTAATAATATATTTTGCCAGTTTCCAAAATACAGTTTCTTTGCTGTTGTTTCCTATCAAGTTTTCCTTCTCAGAAAGACCAATATGGAAGATTCAGTAGCTAAGGAGAGGGGGCTTATTACAGTTCAGTGGCATTTATTCTCTTTTGCCTCTCGACTGATCTGTTTTACATTTCAGCTGCTAGAAAGCAGGAACACAATGCAGGGAAAAGAGAATTATTAAAAAGAAGTAACATTTGGGGAGGGAGTTGGAAGAGGAAATTAGAGAAGGGAGGTGTTCTCCAGGAGAACAGGAAGATTGTTCCAGCATTAGTGGGCTGTGGGGAAGAATGCATGACTTGATAAATAAAGCAAACTATGTCAAGGAGACTTCCTTAAGAAAAGTTTCTGAAACAAATTAGGCAGTAGGAGGATATGAAAAACAGATAGAAGAGTGATTGGCAGAGCATCTTCTGAAGGCTGATCTGTTTTTTAATCTGTAGTTCACTTTCATAGCAACCACACACTTTTCCATTATATTAGGAATGGGGAGGAGAGAGGAAATAACATTGAATAAATGCCTACGTATGTCAGAAATAGTTACAAGGCATTTCCCATCATTATTTCAGTTTTAATTAAAGCCACTCATGGAATGAGGAATGCTGGCTAGTTTTCAGATGAGGAGACTGAGAGACGAAGAGATGGAATTGGAACCTAGTTCTGTCCAACCACAAATACCCTAATGTTCTATACTGTTCCACGCAGCAAAATTTATAGTGGAAATACTACCTTCATGAAATTCCTATTTCTTCATACCACTAGAAACCCTAGTGGGGAAGAACATAGACAAGTCCTTTTTTTCTTCTTAAGAAAACAATACCACTGAAGACTTAGTACATCAGCAGCCTGGTTTCTGAAGTTAAACTCTGTGCTACTATATCAATTTAATGACAAATACATAAATCCTTAGCAGAAATGTGAAGTTGTGGACCATTTATCCAGGAATTAGTCTATCAGGCAGATATATTATCTCATTTAATCCTCAAGTAGTCCTGTGAGGCTTTAATACCATTTTATGGATAAAGAAACTGAGGCTTAGAGAAGTTAAATATCTTGCTTAAGTCTATACAGTTGATAAGAGGCAATGCCAAGATTAAAACCAAGGATCTACTGGGAAGTTTATCCTCTTAGCCTCTACCCTCCAGGTTCTGTTTAGAAATAGTACAGTTATGCTAGTTAAGATTCCTGAGCACTCTCAATCAGCTCAGTATCATATGCCATAGTCTTTTTGCTGAAGGTAATGGCTATGATGAAACATTCAAAAATATGCTGGACAATCAGTGCAGTATACATGAATGAGCAAAAAGGGATAAACTATTCTAGGTTTTCCCAGTGACTTCCCATTAGTTCACTGAAATAGTCAACCAACAGAAAACCTGGGTGGTGATTCCAAAACCAATTAGGAAAACATTGAATATCCCAGTCCCTCTCCTGGAGATTGCCATATGCACATTACACGTTTTAAGTTCTAGTACCGAAATAGATTCCACTTCACTTTAACCCACCATTTCCCATGGACCAACGTAATGTCTACTCCCTTTAAAGCATATTAATCTATCGAGACCTGAAGAACATAGCTTGGGAAATACCAGAACTAGTCTTAGGTGTGTCCACCAGCTCCATGGTTCTCTCTGGGAATATGAGCATGAACTTAGAGTACTTGTCATACACTCCTCTAAAGGCACGAAGGACCAGATAGGTGATCAGTGTGTACATTTTCTAGTTGAATCCACATTTGAGCCTTCTGTAACTGATGGCAGTTGGTTGGGCCTTTGTGTGGGGCAAGTCCAAGTTGAGTCTCACAAACTTGCCATGTGATCCAACACTTTAAATGAGTTGGTTCATGAACTCAAGGTTAAATCACATTGTAAGAGGAGCCATTTGACAAGAGAATTTATCTCCCAGAGAATTCATTCTCTGGGAAAGGGTGAGCCCTATTGTCTGTTTTTTTCCTTACTGTTGTTTATTTGATATTTTCATTTATATAATGCCTATAAATAGAAGCAGCAAACTTTGTAGTAAGCAAATTCATTAAATTCCTATGAGCAATTCCTATTGATGTGTTAAATCTGGGGTGGGTCTGTGAATAGACATATGACAGTGTAAGTTCTTTGAAATGCATGGAAAAATACAGTAGGAAAAGAGAAAATCTCATCTTCCCTTGTGATTACTTTAAGTTAAAAAATGTAATCATAGCCTTTCTGACCTGGAAAGCACTTTGGAAATCCTCTTGCATCTAAACCTCTCTTTCATAGGTGGGGTTGAGAAGCTTGAAAGCCTCTTTTCTTAAACTCTTCTCATTTATTGATATTCTAGTCGTTTTAAGGAGTTAACTTTCTTGATCATTCACAGTAATGGAAGAGTTTGGCTCATTTACTTTTCTTCTGCATTTACTTTTCTTCTGCGTTGGAATGGAAGGCAAGTCATATCTACACTACCCACCTCTTGGTTCTTCTGTTCTGAGTCCTTTGTCTTGCCCTTTTCCTCTACCCTCTGCCCCTGACTTGCTCTCCCCTTTTTCTTCTAACACTGTTATCTTTAAAAATGTGTGTGTGCAATTCCCATCCTGGCTTGGATCTGGAGCAAGGTGACTTTTGGTTTAATGGAGTTTTTCCACAGTGTTTGAGTTTGCCCAAGGGTTTGGAAGGTTGGACACTTAACAAAGGAAACTGCCACCCTTTGCCCTTTCAGCAGGTGTGTTATGTTAATATATGGAAGAATGAAAAAGTAACAAGGAAGGAAAAAAGGCAGAAATTCCACGTCAAGTACTTGTCTACCTCCTGGAAAAGTTCAAGGCTGTTGTTCAATGTCTGAATTTTTCCCATGTGATTCGCTTGTGGTCCTTAAGTCATCTTCAGACATTTGATGGAGGAAGCATCAGAGGAAAATAAGTTGGATATCTGTGATGAAGTCAGCCCCCCGACCTACAGTCGGTGGAGAATGTGCTTTTTCTTTGGTGCTGGGTGAACAGAGTGGGAGCCTTTTCCTACGCAGGAAGCCCTCCTTGCTGCCGGGGCTACTGCGTGTAAGAGCTCACTCTTCCACATCTCATTCTTCGGAAGACATTCTCTGAGGGGCAGGCCCGTATTTTCCATCCTTGCACTTAGCCCCAGACCCACCTAAGTACCCAGGAGGGCTGTGTTTTTAATCAGAGGCTGAACTGGAACCTCCCCCGGGGTGCCTCGAGAGTCCCTTTGGGGCAGCGCCCCCCACCCACCTTCTGGAGGGCAACATCCTGGTGGGGGTGGGGGCTCACTCAGCTTTGATCCCAGGGCACCTTTTGTCCCTGGAGACGGCCAGGCAACCAGGTATGTGGAGGGAAAGTGCTGTCCGCTTTCCAGCGCAGCCAGAGAGGGTTCTGAGAGCCGGACAATCGCTGTGGAGGGTGGCGGGGCGCGGGAGCCGGCCAAGAGCGGTGGGCGCCGCCAACTCATCCACTGGGCATCTCCGGGGAAGTTCGGGCGCGGTGCGCCGGCTCCCGGGCTTGCTTCCTCTCAAATCCATCCTGGGCAGAACCGCCCCACTTCTCACCCAAACTCATGGAGACGAGGGTTTGGGCGGGTGCGGGGCTCGGCGAGGCGGATCCAGAGCACGCCCGACCCAGGCGGCGAAGCCCCTCCGGCGCCGGTCCGCAGCCCAGGGCGCCGGCCCAGCCGCGTCGGCGGGGGCCGGGCACACAAGGGCGGCAGCGGAGGCTCGGACTCGGGTCCCGGCCCGTCCGCGGGCGCCGCCTGCCCTCCCGCCCTCCGCCGCCCGGCGAGGCGGCGGCCTCCTCCGCCGGCGCGGGGTCCCCTGCTTAACCCCTGCCCGCCAGCCCGGCCGCTGATTGGCGGAGGCGGGGCGCCGGGGCCGCGGGGCCCCCCGCCCTCCTCGTCCCCTCCCCCTCCTCCCCCACTGTCGGCTCTTCCCCACCCCCCCAGGACCCCCCCTGCCTCCCAGCCGTGCAAATCTCGCGAGGAAACACGCGGTTTCACTAGTGTGTTTACACCGATCACTACTAATCCGGACCGAACCGATCCGGATTAAGGGGCCGGAGGCGGGTCCCGGGCACCAGCGGTTCCGACCCCCCCCCGCCCTCCGCGCCGCGCCCGAGTGGCCCCCAGCCGAGCGGGCCCCCACCTCCCGGCCCGGCCCGGGCCCTCCTGCGCCTCCTTTGGCCTTTGTCCGGCGCCAGGAGGCCGGCCCCGCGCCCCCCGTGGCCGCCCGGGCCCGGGCCCGCGTCGGGCGCCTGGCTCTGTACGCGAGCCCGGGGATCTGCGGCCTCCGCGGCCCCCCTCCCCCGCCCGCCCTCGCGTGGAGCGCGGCGCCGGCGGCGGCTGCCCGGGCGGGGGGTTGCGGCGCTCAGGAGAGGCCCCGGCTCCGCCCCAGGCCTGCCCGAGGGGCGAGCGGAGTGGTCCGCAGCCGGGTCGGGTCGGGGCCCCTCCCTGGAGGAGCGTGGAGCGGCGGCGGCGGCGGCGGCAGGTGAGAGGCTGAGCCCCGGGCGGGGGAGGGCGCCAGGCCCGGGGCATCAACCGTCCGGGGGACCCCCTCGGCTGCGGAGGCTGCGGACCGGGCCCACCGGGGGCCGGCGCCGGGCCGCAGCCTCTGGGCGCTGAACGGGAGGGGCTCCCCCAGGGCTGCGGGTCGCCGAGGGGCCGAGCGGAAGATGGGGGAGGCCCAGGCGGCCCCGGCCTGGGAGTGGAGCCGGCGGCCGGCCGGGAGAGGGGAGCGCCTGGGCAGCTGGAGGCCCCGGCAGCCTCCCGGGCGCCCCCGAGAGCTTGCCCGCCCGCCCTCCGTGACAGGTGGGCCCAGAGTTGGGGAAAGTTTGGAGCCCGCGGGAGGCGAGGGGCGCGGGGACCAGGCCCCATCGGTCCTGCTTCCCGGCTGTGAGCTGCTGGGAGGATCCCAGTCCAAGGCCCCGCTGGATGAGACCGAGTGTATATTTCCTTAACATGAGTTGACATTAAATGGAATAACCGCTGGGGTGTCATTTTCCCGGTCAGGCCTGGGGATGGAGGTTTAGGAAATGTTTCGAGAGACCCTGGGGTTTGAGGGAGGCTGCAACCTCTGCGATTCCGGCCTCGATTAGGGCAGGGCGGCACGCGAGGAAGGCCACTTGGGGAAACACTCTCAATCCCCTTTTTCTTTCTTTCTTTTCCTTTTTTAAAAACAAGATGTCTTTCTACCCTTCAGAGAATTTCCTCTTTCTGTCTCGAACCTGCACTTGTATGTATGGATGAAACTTTAATTTGTCACCCTTTCATTCCCCTTTGCCTCAGGCTCTCAATCCAGGAAGGGAAATGAAACCGGAGGACTTGTAGGGGTTGTTACTGGAAATTGTGGAGCTGTTAGATTGCAGAAGAGTGTTTAATTTATGTTTTCAGCGAACTTTGAAATCATGACAATCATTCCAACAACTATTTAATAATATGTTGAAAGGGGTTCTGTGTAATGCAGTATGCTCCTTTTCCACAGAGAGGTACCCAGTGGGTTCTGCAAGAGTTGGTCTCTTGCAAAGGATGATTGTATTTACTGAAAGTAGCCTGTGCATTAACTGGTCAAGGAAGGAGTATAAAAATGGTGTCCTCCTGCCCCTCCCTGCTTGGAAGGAGTGCTAAAAGTAGATATCTAGAGAAACCTACTGCTCCAGGGAATGGTCACAAGAAGATTTTGTAAAGGAATGGTTATGGAGCTATACTGATTTTCTGAGTTGATGGTTTTACCATGGGTTCTCTATTAAATTTAAAATAATTTCCCTTTTTCATGAGCCACTGAGCACTACAGAAAAGGAGCTATATAATAGCATTATTTGAAGTTAATTATAACATCCAATTTATGCTGTATTATGAAATTATTATTAATGATTAATATTTTTAGTTTTAAAACTAGTTTCTGTGTGTTTGGGAAAGAAATATCTAAAAGTACTTAGCTAAATTCAGAGGTTGATAGAAGGAATTTTCTTTCTTGCAGGCTAGTCCTTGCTCAACTTTTCCAGAGAGTATATGAAGGATTTGAGGTTTTTTTGCTATTAAAATCAAATCAGATTGAGAGAAGAATAAGTGGTGCTCAGAAGAGGACTTCTGAGCTTCTTTATAACTTTGATTGTGTTACTATTGATGCAGCACATTGTAGTTTATCACTTGTATGCTGTATTTACTTGAGGTTTACCTGTATGTGACCATTCAATGCAATAATCATTTTATGTAAAAATTGACACCTCACGTATTAGCTTTTATGATCTTAAAACCTACCTTTTTTCTTCTTCAGTAGAAATGATGGAAGAATTGCATAGCCTGGACCCACGACGGCAGGAATTACTAGAGGCCAGGTTTACTGGAGTTGGTGTTAGTAAGGTGAGTAAAAGGATGATGATGAACACTGTTCACAGTCTAATTTAAACACACTTAAAAATCAATTAAGGGCAATTTGGGTAGACATACTGCATACTGATAGGCTGTAGGAGAGAAGATTTGGCTCTTGGTTCCAATGAATTTTAAATCCTACCAGTTATCCCAACCATTTAGCAATACATTTGAAGGTATTCTGTATGGGAGCATATGCTTCTTTTTCCCCTCTGATATGGGAGAGGTTTCCCAAGGGTGTTATTGCAAGGATACTAACAAGATGTGTATTCTATGCCATATTTTGTGAAAACTCCTCAGTCACTCAGAAGAAAACTGTTAATTAAAAGATATTTGCATAGCTTCTTTACTCTGGACTTTTTGGATAGTTATACGGAAGAGTTTTGAAAAATCTGTCTCTGCTAAGTGTGTCAGTTCTTCAGATCTGCAGTTCATCAGATTCCTCCTTGTTGCACCCCCAAACTGCTTTCTTTCATTTGTATTTTTCCTTCTTGTTCACTCTTTATTTTCTCATAGCATAGAATAAGATTAAGCCCCCATTAATGGGCAGGTGTTAAGTTAAGCAATGTATCGGCTTCCTGTATATCCTTGTTTATCAGCTACTTCACCTCGCTGCTCTCATAGGATATATTTGATTTTAATACAATATGTAAAATATATTTATGGTGTTTTATTTAAAAGCTTCACCAACCCAAGATTGTTTCATTACTTGGGCTTGAGACTGACTTTTTGACCTCTGACTTCATGTGATACATTTCTTTCTGTACTTTTCAAGAAATTTTATTTCTCATGGTGACTGAGATGTTAGTCTCATGTTTTAGTTGGTAGCTTCTTAAAGAAGAAGGTATTTGTCAAGGTTTAGTTGAAAAAACTGATTGCTTTGACAGCTCTCATAATTTTGGTGAGCTGGAATAACTTGATAGTTTTTGTTCATTTAACATATATCGAGTGCCTGCTGCATACTGGGCATTGTGCAAGGTGTTAGGGATGACATCTCAGCACCCTGCCTCCACGCCCCTACTGTGGAGGGACCGAGAGATACGGACAGAGACTATACTGTGATGAGAGCTGTATTAGAGCTTTGCCATGGTGCTATGGGAACATCGGGTTTGTTGTACATTTTGTAGTTCTTGTTTCTTCGGCTACTTTAATAACTAACTTTAGGACACTTTGGAGAGCTTTACTCCTGACTGTTGTTATATATCGAAGTTATATCTGTAAATATAAATACTTGTGATCTAGGTGAAGTAGCTTCAACAGGAAGTGAACACTATATTTAAGAGTTACATTGATCTCTGATTCAGTTGATAACTTAATGACCTTTGATGTGTCTTTTAAGTGAAGAATTCTGCAGAAGACTCATTTAAATCTGTTCAAATGGTCGCTTAACTGAGTAAAAGTAAGTTTGTATTCAGATTGTATATAGTTTAAACTCAGTGGGCTTTGTTGTTAGGGTGCTTTTCTTTCCTTCTGTTTTTAGGTTCTTGATAGCTATATCCAAGTATTCTTTTGATGGGATAGAGCATAAGTGATGAGAACGAGTGACATTGTGAATTTTGCTGCCCAGGCTCAACTTACCGTGTAACTAATGAGTCAGAAAATAATCTGATGATCTTTTTAATAGGAAATTTTACCTTTAACATATAGCAAAAGATATTCATTTTTATCCAGATGTTTTTATGGCATTAATTGTATGTTGTTTGACATTTCTATCCATGATAAGTATATTGATTATAATAAATACATTATTTGGAGACTAGTAAGAGAGTGTCCTGTCCTCCTCTCCCCCACCCCATAGCAAAGAAACTTGAAGAAAAAAAGAGTAAATTATTCTGAAGTTTGTGGAGTTAGGAAGAAGAAAATCTCTTAATTTTGTACAACTTTTACCTGCAAGATATTGTATCTCACAGATCACTGATTTGAAATAGGAGTGGGGAGGAGAAAAGGTGCTTTTGGAAAAACTCCAAGTTTTGAATTCCTCCTTATGGGTCATAATATCCCAGTGAGGGTGTCGCTGTCTTGATGACAGCTTTCAGTTTTGCAAAGATCAAGAGAGCTTGCAGCCCTTGCTCCAAATGGGAGAGCAGAGTGACTTTCCCGTGATAGTGCCATCTAGTGGGACTGGCGCAGCCTCATGGACTGTCTCTTGAGTTTCTCCAAACTATTCACAACATTTTCAGTACTTTTTGATGTCCATAGAAGGAAGAAAGTCATTGCCACTATGGATTCTTTTCTAGTGGACAGGAGTGTTTTGAGTAGCTTCAGTCTTTGAACTTCCTGGTTATTATAGGTCTTCTGTTTTGTTGCTTCAAGTTTTTCACACCTGCAAAGTAGATATATATCACAAAATCTACACTGAAATGAAATGGCCAGACCACCATATTAATTACTTAAATTTAGTTGCTCTTTATTTATATTTAGGGTATTTATTTGCAAGTTTTTAATTTTTTTGTGTGTATTGCATTTAGTTTCTTTTTCTGTTAGCATATTTAATATATAATAACTGGTAAACCAAAAGCATTTGTTTTGTGCTTTGGGATGTACTGTGTGGTTTTTGTTTAAGAGATTGATGTTTTCTGTCATTAATGAGTTGGTGATAGAAGAAAGTAGCCTAATGTGCACCAAGAAGCTATAGCTGGTTTTCTTCTCCTAGCTGCCATTTTTTAGGAGGCCCTTTATCCATCTTGTTAGTATTTTTGAGATGATAAGGTTAAATTGGGTTATGAACCTACTTTTTCATTTCTTATTGATCTGCTCTATGAGCTGTCTCCTTCTTTAACATCTCTTCCTTTAAGCACTGGATAATCCACTTCCAGTAATGTGAAACTGACTGTACACTATGTTCATGTTTTTGGTGAGGAGCATTGCAGTTTATATTCTCTTCTCTGCTCCCTTTTGAGAATCTAAGCACAGATAGCCTCTGATTCCGGAGACTGCAAAGTAGGTGGAATTTCACCCTTGCATGCACCATTACCTGTACCTAGCTGAATTTTAATGCTAATAGAATAGCAAGTACATATATAATACTTATGATGTACCACATACTGTTTCATGTACAATAAAAGCAATAAGAATTGAATTTAGATCTTTCATAGGTATCGTAGGGATACTAGTCAGTAAACTGCTGTTCTTCTTTTTAGGACATAGTGACTTATGCCCACTGCATTGCCCCCACCAGTTGAGTCATGGGCTCACCAAGGATCATTTTGTGACAACTTGCATTTGTAATATAATTATATGATTTAATATAAAATTATGTAAACCAGCAAAATATGACTAAAATGAAAGAATTGTTGAATCAAAGAAAACTAAGTTAATCTGGAAGAATTGTTCATTTAGATCCTTGGCAAGTATCTTTTAAGTTCTCTCTTCACTGAAGAAATCGAAACTGGAAATTGTAGATGATGCATTATGGGTGTGGTTTGTGTAAGACAGTGTAGATTAACTGCAGTCAGTGGCTCGATAACTCAAAAGGCCTACATCAAAAGACTAGCAAGAGTATATGTTTATGTACTTTAAGTTAAAAAAATGTTTAAGATGTCATTTTTTTTTTTAGATTCCCCACTGTAACCTACTTTTTTGACTCCTGTCATTGGTTTCATTTGTATTGAATAAAAGGATTATGAAGTACGTGGATGCTATTGAAAAGAGAGAAATGAGAAGTCTCTTGAAAAAGTGGGACAGTTTGTTTTGGCATAATAAAAGCCTTCACTTTATAGAACTTGAAGCAAGACCATAAACTTTTTTCTTTTTTAAGACCATATACCTTTAAGTAGTACCACATAAAAAAGTTTTGATATCTTCTTAAAGAAAAATAATTTCCTATCTTGTAAATTGTGAGTCTGATACATGATTACTTTACATGATCAAATTTGACTTGTGAAAGTTTAACCAACTGATGATACTTTTCTCTACTACCGTTTGGTTAATTACATTAATCAGAAGGTGTTATGGATATCCAGTTAGCTGTTTTACATACCACTGCCAATAATTAAAAAAATATATATGTTTAAGTGTTTTACATTTAACACATAGACAATGCTCAGTTAGCATAAATGCTGAAAAACATACTTCTATTGGTTAATTTCAAGGAACTGTTGATAAGTATATTATATTTATCTTTATGTTGTCTTCTCCATTTCACTTACTTTAATATTTATTTAATTCTTCCCTCATTTCACATGTAAAGTATCAACTTGTCTCTTTCCTCTGAAATTTTTCAAGCATATGTCTGTCCCCACTGCTACTGCCTTAATATAGACCTTCATTCAGGACTAATAAGTAGTCTCTCCTGCTGCATTCATTTTTCTGTAAAGTGCCAACAGTTGTATTCCTAAAAAAAATACCAATGTTATTGTTTTACTCCCTTGCTTTAAAGGCTCCCTATTGTCTACTGGGTAAAGTTAAAACTCCTTATTCTGAATGTTCAACTTTATGGCCAGTTTTCTGTCCCCCTGCTCCTGTGCTCTACTATCTCCTAACTTGTAATGTTAGCAAACAGACTCATGCTGTCTCTGCTACCTTTCATTTATTTGCCTGACATACTTTCAGCTTACTCTTCAAAGCATAATCCAGATATTTCTTTGTAGCTTTTTCAGGTACCTCCACCAATATAGTTGTATTACCTTATTAGCACTTCATAATCTACTTTTATTATAATACATTGTTTTCCTTATTAGTCTTCTTGAGAATATGGATGATATCTTTATCTTTGACTATTCAAATGCTCAGCACATTGTATACATTGAATAAATCTTAGTTGAATTGGAAGAGTATTGAGAAGATGAAAGTAGAGTTAGTTGTCACTCATATACATAGACACAGTCCACTCTAGCTTTTTGATTTAATCCAATCTCAAAACTCTGTCTTTTAATTGGAAATTTTTGTTCATTTACATTTAATGCAATAATGTATATTTGAGTTCAGATCTGCCTTATGCTTCTTTTACTTCTTTTCAAATTTTCATCCTCTCCTATGAAAGATAAAGAAATAAGCATTTTCATACTTTTCTTTTTGTCAGTTATGTTTGTAACATTGTTTCCCCTTCCAGTTTAAAAGTTATATGTCTGTTATTTGTTATCATAGAAATTACAACGTGTCCTTAATTTATAAAGATAATGTTAATCAGTTCCTTTGCCCTTCTTTTCATCAATACAAGAGCCTTGAAAATTTAACTTCATCATTCCTCTCCCAGCTCACATGCTGTCGTTCTTTATTTAATTGTGTGTGTGTGTGTGTGTGTGTGTGTGTGTGTGTGTGTGTGTGTGTGTGTGTTTGGTTAATAGACTTTATTTTTTAGAGCAGTTTTAAGTTTACAGAAAATTTAGCAGGGGGTTCCCACACACTCCCTCTTACCTTGCCAGTTTCCCCTATTATGAACATCTTGCAATACTGTGGTAGATTTGTTACAATTGATAGCCAACATTGATGCATTTACTATTAACTAAAATCCTTAGTTTAACATTAGGTTCACGCTTTGTGTTATGCATTTCTTTGGGTTTTAATAAATGCACAAAATATCGTGTGTCCACCATTGTATGTGTGTGCATATATTTAAGTATCTGTAGATTATCGTAGAATCTGTTTTATATAGTTAATGTTCATTTAGTCTAACCTATGTGTTTACCATTTTGTTTGTTCTTCATTCCTTTCACATCTCTGACCTACCTGGAGGACTTTCTTTTGACTGAAATACATCCTCTGGAATTCCTCTAGTGTGGGTCTGTCAGTGATTGTCTTACCTTTTTATTTGGTTTAAAATGTCTATTTTTGGCTTTATTATTGAATGGTACTTTTTGCTAGGTTTAAAATTCAAGGTTAATTATTACTTTTAGCATATTGTTCACTATTGTCATTTGGCTTCAATTGCACCCTTCTTATTTTTAGTCTCATTGCCCTTCTATTGAAGGTAATCACACTTTTCTTGGCCCATTTCCGAGACTTTCTCTTTGTGTTTGATTTTCTGCCCTATAATGTGGGGATGGAAAGATGTCTAGGTTGGATTACTTTTTTTTTCTTTACTATTTACATGTGCTTTATTTAAATCTGAATATTTTGGGGGAACATAAGCATATACTTGAAAAAAATAGATTTTAGTTTTTAAAGCAGTTTTAGGCTCATAGCAAAATCGAGTAGAAGGTACAGAGATTTTCTTCATATTCAAGATCCCCCACCAGAGTAGTGTACTTGTTCCAACTGATGATCTACATTGACACATCATTATCACCCAAAGTTCATAGTTTACAGTAGGGGTTCACTTTTGGTTTTGTACATTCTGTGGGTTTGGTCAAATGTATAATGATGTGTATCTATTACAGTATCATACAGAGTAGTTTTGCTTCCCTAAAACCCTCGGTGCTCCAATGTTCACCTCTTCCTCCCCTAACCCTTGGCAACTACTGTCTTCCGTAGTTTTGTCTTTTCTGTATTATCATGCAATTGCAATCATAGAGTATGTAGCCTTTTCAGATGCATTTCTTTTACTTAGTAATATGTATTTAAGTTTTTTTACATCATCATCATTATTATTATTTTCTTTTTAGCACTGAGTAATAATTCCATTGTCTAGATGTACCCAGTTAATTTATCCATCCACTGAGGGACACCTTGGTTGCTTCCATGTTTTAGCAATCATGAATAAAGCTACTGTACACATCTGTGTGCAGATTTTTGTGAATGATGGACTGACTTATACTCCTTGGCATTCATTGGCCTTCTTGGATCTGGATTGCTGTTTTTCGTCAGTTATAGCATATCTTCAGCCATCGTTTCCTCATATATTATTGTGCCTCTATCTTATCTTCTTCCACTCCATTAAAATATGTTAGACCTTCTTATGGAATTTTCTCTTTCTCTTATTCTGTCTTTTGTATTGCTGGTCTTTACTTACCAAGACTGAATACTGGGTAGTTATTCTGACCTCCTTTCCATCTCTTTATTTTCCCTTTTTGTTATTAATCTGTGTAAACATATCCATTCAGTTTTTGTGAAGGCTGGTTTATTTCTGAGTCTCTCTTACCCTGAGAAGGTAATGCCTGTGCTCCTTGTTCAAAGTATGGGGTGGGTTTCACAGACTATGTTTATTGAGATTTCTTCTCTCCCTACACTCCCAGGCCCACTAAAGTACAGCTCAGTTTCAGAGCTTTTCCTTTAGAATTAAATCAGCAAATGCCATTAAATAGAAGTAAGTTTTTTGAGTGCTAAACTTGCCTTTCTGAAGTCTTGTCTTCTCCCGGATTTCGATACAGTGATTCCTTATTTCACTTTTTTTACATTTAGTAATATAAAACTTTTTAACATTTACAAGTGTGCATGAACTTGTGCCACAGTGGGTAAAGAATCCATATATAGTTTTCCTCATGGTTTTTCACTTCTCATTTGTTTTTTCTTCTTTCCTATATGTGGTTGCTATTGTCATCATTCCTGGTCTTTAGAGTCATTTATTTATTATTATTTACTTTCAGTTAAATAAAGATGAAATTAAAATGTTTCTTAAAACTTTGCTTTTAAAAAAGGCAAGAAGAAGGAAAACAAATAAGGTATATTACCAATGTTTCCTTATTTCAAACCTGAGTCTAGGGATGATTTGACTTGGTCAGTCTTGTTCTTCCTCGTTACCTTGTCTGGGTCTCAGATTGCTAGGTCCTTCTTGGTGGTAGGTTTCACTTAGTCCTAACTACTACTAGCTGTGATGGGATGGATTAGTTTAGCATCCATTTCCTAGTATATTACCCATGTTTAAACACTTCTTACATTATTCTCTTTGACTTTTTACGCAGTTGCCTTGTATTTCTATCCAGAAAGAGAATTGGCTTTTCCTAGTCCCAGATATTCCTTCCTTAGACTTTAGGCACGTTAAAAAGAAAAGAAAAGAAACAAAAAACATTCTTAGTGTGCTAGGTAACTGTGGCCTGCCTCAAGGTGACTTTTACTGTTAGCCTTTTTCTATTCTCTGGTTTATCTGAGGGTAGCCTTTTGGCTTAGTGTGGTGCCATAGAAACTCTGTTGTAAGATCATTTGTTCGAGCATCTGCCCTGGTCAGCTTTTTGTCCTCATTAAGACATGGGAAATCTTGTTTCATAATTTTGACTGTTCTTGCTTTCTACCCAAGGAACACTCCTTTGCAGATTAGAGCGGTCTGAAGGATCTGTAGTCTCAGCCTAAGCTCTTCTCACTTTGATTTATTCATTTTTTGCCTGTTCTCGTGACTAAGTCCCACTCTCCTTTCTTTCCACTCCCAGCATGTTAGTTTTTTAGAATCTTATCTTTATAGTTTAGCAGTAGAACATAGTTATATTACATTAGCCATCAGATATTAGATATCATTTCCCTCAGGTTGGCACTTCCAATTTAAAAAATTTATTTTTGATGAGCTACCCCAAAAGAGGGTGCCATAGTTAAAGGGGAAAATAAAGCTCAAAAATTCCATTTAGGTACTAATACTATCAAAGAATGAGTAGTGGTGTTAAAATACAAAATCTTCAGAAATTAAGGCTAGAATAAAATCTAGCCAAAATTCTTTTCTTATTAAGTTTTTCATTATGTATATATAGGCTTTTGGGAATTTTGGTTGCAAATACTTTAGGAACAAGAAAGTACCTTGTTCTATCTGTTAAGTATACCCTGAAGATAGCAGCAAGGGAAATAGACATGGAACATTTTCCTAAAACTGTTCTCAAAGAAAGAATGACGTCTGTTTCCTAGTCTTAACTAGATGAGGGAGATAAAGAGGTTGGTCATTAAACTTTACCTTTTTTTAATTGTGGTAAATATACATAAAATTTACCATTCTAACCATTTTAAGTGTACAGTGACATTAAATACATTAACTTTGTTAGGCAACCATCACCACCATCCCTCTCTAGAACTTTTTTATCTTGCAAAATGAAATTCTGTACTTACTTTATAATAAACTCTATACTTACCCACATTTTATTTATTCATTTAATTGTCAGTGGAGATGCTTGGGTCGCTTCTACCTTTTGGCTACTGTGAATATTGCTACTGTCAACATGGGTGTACAGAGATACTTGTTTGACTCCCTGCTTTCAATTCTTTTGGTATATATGCAGAAGTGGAATGGCTGGATCATATTAAAATTTCACTCTTTAGTTAAAGCTTGACTTCCCCTGACCCCTTATCATTGACAAAGGACAGCGAGCAGATGGTGATTCTTTTTCTTTTAGTTCACATTCGACAAAAGCCTTAGAAGTGTTAGAAATTTTGTTAACATCTAAGAACTAGTAATAATACTCAAATTACAATTATGTTTGCATATTGTATTATTTGCCCAGAAAGTTGAAGAACTAAGCCACTGTGTAACCTGGCAAGTTGTATAGGATAGGCTTTTATTTTAACTAACACATAGATAATTTTAGAATGATAACAGCAAGTGACTATCCAAATTTGCTGTACCAGAATTTTATTTTAGTCAGTATTACCTCAAATATTAAGTCCTATTAAGACTGTTAATGTGGCCCACATGAAGATAACAGGGTGATGGTATCTGTTCTATGGGTTCTGATGGTATCTGTTCATATGACTATAACATTGCTTATGCAGAGAGTAAAATATGTGACTTTTATCATATACACTGCTGCTACAGTTGGTGTTAATTTAGTACTGGTTTTGTTCAACTCTAAGAGGAATACTAAGGATTAATTGTGAAATTAAAAGGTAATTTGAAGGGCCACTTAATCTCAGGAGATGGTGCTTCTAGTTTGGGATATCTTCTGTTATAAATTAACTTTACCAGTTGGATTTAGTGTTCAAATTTAGCAGTAGCTGCTAGGGTGAAACCAAAACTGACTTATCTAATCTTTATTATATTAGCAATTGACCAGCTAGAGCCAAGACACAATGTTCTGTCAACTTTCTCTGGCCTGCCTTTGCGATCATATGAATAAGATGAAGGAAAATCTTAATGCCCAGACTTTCAGCACTCTACTGTATCTAGGTGTTATGGAGGATTGAAAAAAAAATCAGCCAGATGCACTGTATACTCTTGAGGCATTATAATCAGGCAGATATGGACCCAGATGTCTGTGGCACACAGCTGAGGGTAGAGATGGAGATGTGAAGGTGTAATGCTTCTAAGAGAAGAGATATAATTATTTGCTCAAGGTTGTGTTGTAGAAGGATGATACTTTTTGTGTTGCTCAGAAATATTACTAAGATTACTGTTGATAACACAAAACAAGTTATGATAAAATATTTTGAATAAGTCATAAAATGATAGTACAGAATAGCTTGGTTTCAGACTGTAGCAAAAGTTCATAGTGTCTGTGGCAGAGGTTCTTTTTTAAAGGATTAATTTTGATTAGGTTATGCAGTTACATAGTACAAAATTTAAAATATTTAAAAGATATACAGAGAAACATCTCTTCTATGCCTTTCCTGTATCCTCTGGTTTCCCTCCTTGGACACAACTGCTATTATGAGCAGTTTCTTATGTTATACATATGTATGTATGTATGTGTGTGTATATATATATTATGTATATAATTAATATATGTGATATATCAGAAATATTTGATATATGTGTAATATGTATGTGTAGATAATACGTATATATTCATCACTCCATATAAAAATAGAGACAAACATATTATATGCAGTTTTATTTTTGATTTTTGTGTATAAAATAATTTAGAAATTGTTTTGTATTAGTACAAGTAGGGCTTCTTTGTCCTTTTCTCTCAAGGCTGCTTAATATTCCATTGTACTGCTGAACCATAATTTAACCTGTTTCCTGATGGACACTTTGATGGACAACAGTGTTTTATTGATATGAGCAGTGCTATAGTGAATAGCTTTGTACATAATTTCATTTCACGTGTTTACATATATTTACAGGGTAAATCCTTATAAGTGGATTTGAAGTAGAATTGCATTTGTAGTTTTGGTAGCTGTAGCCACAGTGAATGAGAGCATTTGTTTCTCCATAGTCAAATATGGGCAGGGGAGTCCATGGACAGATGTCAGGGTTCTTGAACCTCGTAAAATGATAGGTAAAAATTTGTATATATATGTGGATGTGTCTTTTTCTCAAGGGAAAGGTCCACAGTTTTTATTACATTCCTAAAAAATTCTGTGACTTGACGTAGTTAAAAACCATCGTCTCAGTTAGTAGCCTCAAATTAGAACACCTTCTTTACAGCAAGTGTTTGAGCCAGGAGCCTGTAAGTACCTAATTATTAAAGATGTTGTAGGGACAGTTATTATGTAGGAGACCAGACTAAGTCTAATTCTCAATCTTTTATTATCCTTCTCTTCACTTCCTTGGTAGCTATGTTTTAAATGGCCTTTTTTTCTATTAACCTGGATTTATTAAACAATACTTTATTTCCTCAATTTTATTAGAACTTGAGAGAAGTATCAGGTGACTATTACTATAAGGAATTGAAATTCTTTTATTTATACAGAGTTGATAAAATTTTAACTAAAGTCAAGTCAGTTTGGCATTTTAAATTGGCTATGATGAAAAATAGTTCGGAGACCCCCCATTATTATCTTTAGGACTTGCTGGAGATCCAAGGAACAGATCTGTATACCAGATAACCTCTAAGGCTCTTTTGAGTTTTTTGTGTGGGTGGCAATAATATATATTCTGAGATTTAGATGACCTATATTAAGTTCTGCTGCAAGTACTATTACAAATAAATCCTCACCATAACAGATTCCATAAGGCTTTCATATTTTGAGATAATGGGATTAATTTGTAATATTATAAATATTATTAAAAGTCACAGTTCTGGAGGTCCTGGAGTGAAAATAAGAGCTCTGTATAATGAATTAGAAAATTAAAAGATTTGACTTACTTAGTGATAGTTGATGATGTATATAAAGCCATCTCTTTTTAAATGCTGTATTAAAATTTGGTGGCTTGTTTTGAAAGAGATGATTAGCAATATTTTATGTAGATTCTGGAGATGATTAGCAATATTCTATGTAGGGAAAAGTGAGATGAAACTATGTCATGTTAGATACTGGAGCAAGAAAAAGGTCTTACCTGTTAATAGCGCTCAATAGGAAATTAAAAAAAAAATAGTTTGTTTCATATTCTAGAACAGAACCAGAGGAGCCATTTGTTGTACAGAATTAGTTGTTGTAGATAACTTATTATAACTAGTTAACCAAAGTTTTATTTGTTTCTGAAATAGAAGCTTGGAACAGAATTCTTATGGGCTATCCTTGAAATTTTTTATGGTGCCATTTGCTATAATGGGGTTCCACTTTTATGAACAAACCTTTGATTACAACAGATTTCTAAGATCTCTGTGTTACTGATTTCAGATAATATTCAGATTATTTGAAGGTAGATCATGAGAAGTTAAATATGCATGCCACTAAAAGTATAGCAAAACAGAGTGATAATAGCTAGTAATTCCTTAGCAGAGATAAAATGGAATACTTAAAGAATTCACCTCAGTCCTAAAGGAAGGAAGAAAAGAAATAAAAGAAACAAACAAAAAAATGTAATAAATAGGAAAGTAATTAACAATATGAGAGTTTTAACCCAAAATATATTGATTATTAAATAAATTGTAAATGACCTAGCACTCCAATTAAAAGAATGTCAGGTTAGATTACTGTATATGATCCAACTGTATACTGTCTACAAGAATCCTATGTTATTTTTAAACTGTATCTTTATATTTAAAAAGAAAAAGATACTATGTAAACACTAAAAGCTGGAGTGACTATATTTATATTAGACAAAGGAGACTCCTGAATAAGGAAAATAGTACAAGAGATAACAAAGCACATTTCATAATGAAAAAGGGATCAATTTATTGATAAGACCCAGCAGTCTTAAATGTGTATGCATCCAATAACATAGTGAAGCAAAAACTGATAGTTGAAAGGAGTGGTAGATGAATCCACAATTATAGTTAGAAATTGCAATATTCTCTCAATAGTTCGTAGAGCAAGTAGGCAAAAAAATCAAGGATATAGAAGATTTGGAAAGTATTATCAACAGCCTGTACTTAATTGACATTTATAGGATACTGTGGCCACATTCTTTTCATGTGTACATGGAACTTTTACCGAAACAGGCTATATGCTGGGTTATGAAACATGTTTCAGCAATTTTGAAAGGATTGAAATTATAGAGAATACTGCTCTGACTACAATGGAATTAAATGAGAAATCGAAAAAAAAGATACCTAGAAAATCTCCAGATATTTGAGTTAAATAACACACTTCTAAATAATCTTTAGGTCAAAGAAGAACTCACAAGGGGAGTTACTAAATATTTTGAATTGAATGAAAATGAAAACAAGGTATATAAAATTTGAGGGATGTAGCTAAGCAGTGTTTTAGAAGGAAACTTATAGCTTCCAAAAGAAGGATCTAAAATCAGTGACCCAAGCTTTTGCCTTAAGAAGCTAGAGTAAGAGCAAACTAAGTAGGAAAGAGCTGCAATAAATGAAATAGCACATCAGAATAACCCTGTATTTATTAATGACACTGAATTTGTGATTAAAAGCCTTTCTTCAAAGTAAAATCCAAACCCACATGACTTCATTGGTTAATTATATTAGCTATTTAAGGAAGAGATAAGTTTTTCACAAATTTCAGAACACTTACGAAGCCAGCATTATCTTGATACCAAACCAGGCACAGGCAGTAGGAAAAAAGAAAGCTATAGTTCACTATCCTTCATGAATATATATGCAGATATAATTAACAGAATATTAGCAAATTGAATCTAGCAGTTTGTGTGTGTGTGTGTGAGTGTGTGTGTGTGAGTGTGTGTGAGTGAGTGAGTGAGTGAGTGTATATATACTATGACCAGTTGGGTTTAATCCCAGTTGTAAGGTTGACTTAATATTAAAAGTCAGTGTAATTCACCTTATTAATAGGATAAAGGAGAGAAGCTAAATGACCTTGTAATAGATGAATAGTCCAAAGCCTTTACCTTTTAGTTAGGTCTTAAATGTTGGGGCTTGTTTAATAATCTGGCCTCTATGTGGAGCAAACTGTTTTATTGTAATACATGCTTGGCGGTTTATAGGGTGGTTAAAACTGTTTGGCTTGGTTGGTTAGAGTTTCATGTTAAGGATGGTTCATGCATATCCTCCCATACTCCCATCTACATGGGGAAAAAAACGCAACTAGTCTTCACTGGCAGCAGCTATATTTCAGACAGTGTTTTACTCCCATCCCCACCCCTCAACAAATAGCATTGTTTAATCCTTGCAATATCCCTAAGGTAGGTGGTTTTTCCTCTTTTGTCACAGATGAGAAGACCAGAGCTCATAGAGCTTAAGTGATTTGCCCAGTTTCATACAGTGGTTCAGTGATTCAGTCCCACATCTATATGACTTTAAACTGTCGGTACCAGCTGTTCTCAATCATTTTTCTATTGGTCACACCGCTGGGCCATCCCATTGTTTCCCATTCAAGAAATGCAAGTAAGTGAGATTAATTTTTATAGTGCTAATTTTGAATCTATTCTTTATTTTCTTTTAAAAGTAAGTCACTGAGAAGAATAAAGAACTGTTGGTGATATGATTAATGATACTCCGCATAGCTGATATGTCAAGACACCACTTTTAAAATAACTTTAACACACTTGAATCCAAGTCATTGTCAATCTATTTAAAGTGCCATGTTTAACTGTGAGCCATGAGTCAAGTGCCTTAGAAAACAATCTTCTTTAGGGACATAAATAGCAGTAACCTAGCTAAGAGTCTTTACATGGGCTACATAAAATGTACTACCATCTCGATGAGTGGATAGTACTGTAATTGTTAGAACTGGAAGGTGAGCAGATGAGATTGCTGTGCCTTGGTGGAAAATCTCCCAGCACTCTTCCAGCATCCAGATAGGTGGAAACTGGAAACAGCTAAGTTTTGTGTGTATGAGGTAAAGTCATTGATTATGTAAACTTAAAATTACTGTCATAAATTTTAGCCCTTGAAGGGGCATAAAGAGCATTAATGATGTCTTTCTGGCTCTTCATAGATGAGTAAACTGAAGATCGGAGAGAGCAGTTGACTTGCTGTAGGTTATGCCACAATAAGTGGCAGGACTGGAATTTAGACGTTTTCCTCCTATCATTGTACCAATATATTGGGCTCTGCAACAGAAATTTTGTTAAACTGTTTCCTGTAGGAAGTGACAGTGGTTTTGTTTCTTACATATTAATTAATGATATCTTCAAAACAGTAAAAGTCAGGAAGCTAAACTTACTGTCATCAAACTTTCTTCAGGGTTATATATCTCTTGATATTTTAAATCTGTATTATATCAATCTTTATCTTTTTGTCCCAGTTCTTATGACTGTTCCTTCTGTGTTGTCTTTACTGTGAATGTGCCCCAGAGTTTTGTACAGAGCTTCTCTTTTTTATTTGTAAATATTGGATTTATAGTTTTTAATCTGTAAAAGGAAACTTTTTTAGCATAAGGAGAAAGGTTAAAGGCTAAATTAAATTGTAAGCTTTATAGTGAAATGTATAGTAGTCCATCCATGTGATGGATGCTTCTATGTTTATTGAAGTCCTCTTTTTCATTAGGATTAGTTTTTGTAATGATTAATTTTTAGTTATATCAGGAACGTGTGCATACTTTTATAATAATGAAAACGGTAAGAGCTCTTGGAACTTTGGTGTATCATATAGATTTAAAAAAATATTGTACTTATCCACTTGTATACATATTTCCCTATTAGAAAACATACAGTACTGACTTTTGTGTGTGATTTTTACAAAAATTGAATCATACAGTCATTATTGTTTTGCAACTTACTTATTTTTACTCAGCAGATTGTTTTGAGATCTGCCATAGAGATGTTGCTTTATGTAGGTCTACTTTGGATCACTGTTCTTTAAACAGTCATTCCGTAAAATATATTTGTAGAACAGTATTTTGTCACTCTTTTTAAGAACTATTAAATGAGATAATGGATCTGAAAATTAGAAGAAACCGGTAACCATAACTGATCAAGAAGCACTGGAAGGCAGGACTATGTTTGATGGCCTTCTGTATCCACCATGATAGCAGCACAGTCCTAAAGTTGTAATACTTCCTGTGTTTAGCAAAATTTTACTGGATCTTTTTTTTTTTAACAGCTTTATTGTAATATAATTCATACACCACACAATTTATTCAATTAAAGTGTACAATTCAGTGGCTTAGTGTATTTACAGAATTATGCAATCATTGCCCCAATAAATTTTAGAACATTTTCATCACCTCATAAAGAGACCTTTATTCCATAGCTCTCAGCTCTAGGCAACCACTAATTCACTTTTTATCTCTATGCATTTGCCTCTTCTGAACATTTCATGCAAATGGAATCATTCAATATGTGATCTTTTGTGACTGGCTTCTTTCACTATCTTGTTTTCAAGGTTCATTAATGTTATATCCAAACATTATGTCCAAACTTCATTTCTTTTTATTGCCAAATAACATGCCATTGTATATGGATATACCACATTTTGTTTATCCATTCTCCAGTGAGTGAACATTTGGGTTGTTTCCATTTTTTGGCTTTTATAAACATTGGTGCTGTGAACCTTCATGTACATGTATTTGTGTGTACATGTGTGTTTGTATCTCTTGGGTATATTCCTAGGAGTGGAATTTGCTAGGTCTTATGGTTAAAGGATACTGCATTCAAGGCTGGACCTAATGTAAATCTAAGAATACCTGTACTATTTTAGATATTAGTTTAAGCATTTGAGGAATTGCCAGACTATTTCCCAAAGCAGCTGATCCTTTTTACATCCCCAAGAACAGTATGTGAGTTAAACCTTCTCCCTGTTCTTGCCAACACATTATGTCCTTTTTATTACATGCTCCAGATCTAGAGTGAATTACATGGGCTTCCATAGGCAGGTTTCCAGGAGAGATGACAGTTAAAGGATTTCTTGTTGTTCTTACTGTTAGACTTGTTAGTTGTCAAATAGATGTTACTAAATCTCATAGTTAAGATTTGGCATGACTGAAATGTTACTAAAAATTATTAATATTAAGGATTTTTTTGAAGGTATACTGGAATATTTTGGTTTGCTTACTAAAACACAAAATAATTCATTTAAAGTTAACCCCTCCTTTTTTTGAGATGGGGTTATTGAGTCTTCTTTTTAATTGAAGTATAATTGACATACAACATTATGTCAGTTTCAAATATACGATAAAATCACCCCACTTTTGGTCAAAATTAAATGAAAGTCAAAAATAGACTTCATCATTATTATCTTTCACCACTTAAGTATGTTTGCTACTGTTATTAGCAATAACCCAGTTGATTCAATTGAACATTTCTTCTGATTTTCTAGTTAGCTTCACCTGATATCAAGGTTGGTTATCATAGTAAAAAACTACCTCAGTTAGCTTGGACTATAGTTATAAAAATTGTGTTTGACTAGATTGTAATTGTGTTGCAAGGTTTTTTTTTTCAGATTTTTTTTTCTTTTTCTTTATTAGTTTCAAGTATATGGTACATTGGTTAGATGTTTATATAGTTTATAAAACGATCCCCCTAATTGCTCCCTCTCCTCTAGTTTTCCACCTAGCCACTAACTGCATTCCCTATGCTGTGCTCCCATCTCTGTGACCATCTATCAACTACTAATTTTTACTACTTTAATCCTTCACCCCATTCTCTCAGCCCCCTAACCTCCCCTCTTTCCGTCACCAAATTGTCTTTTATATTTATGAGTCATTTTTTGATTAGTTTGTTCTTTTTGTTCCTTAGATTCTACATATTAGTGAAATCATATGGTATTTACCTTTCTCTGACTTACTTCACTCAGCATAATAACCTCTAGGTCCATCCATGTCGTTTCAAATGTATTGCTGGCTTTTAAATAAGTCAAAGTTCATTGGTTCTTTAAAAAATTTCTTGAGGTGAGTGTTGCTGAAGATAGTTTTCTAAGTTAAAGGGGTACAGTGCCATCTGCTAAATTGGGAACATTCAGGAAGTAATATGGGGATTCTGCTAGTTGCTGAGTATGTCTATTCCAATTATATATTTTGAAACTGGGGAAATAACCACAAGATGAGTGAAGGGATCCACTGAACCCACTGTTAGACATGCCTGAGCTAAAACTCCATGGATCACCTGACTTCCATACGCCCCTATTCTGACTGGTGGATCACAGTGATGTTTGGGATCTTCTGGAATTAGTGTCAATTCAGAGCCAGTGTCTAGAAATCCTTGAAAATTCTTTGATTATTTCATTTCCCCTAATGCACAATCAGCCTTGGTAAAAAACCATAGTCCTTTTGGAGGAAGGCTGGGAGAAGGACTGTGTGAATTTTTGACAATATAGTGGAATTCTTCCTCAAGGAGACCCCTCATTCAATAAGTTCTGGGTCTGTAAACTGACTCAAATCTTAGGATTGTTTGAAGGACCGTGATTCTCTCTTTTTTAATGATTCAAATGAGGCTTTTGTTCATTTGACCTCGAACTCTGCTTGTACAAGTCAAGTAAGAATTTAGTAGACTTTACTGCTAGAAGCACTGGTTAACTGGCCAGTGTCATAGGTCTCTGGGAGTCAGACTGTTCTATTTGCTGATTTGATTCTGCTGTGGTGTGTAAAAGTGGTGCTACTAATGACTAAAAAAATTATAGAGACGTAGTTTTAATTTTCCAATAGGTCTGGCGTTTAATAGAGCATCTTTACTGCTTGAGGTAGTTTGACTCTATTGTCAGCCATGTTCCTTTATACTTAAGTTTAACTCTTGCCCCTGTTCTCAATCCTTTTTAAGATGCCTACTTAGTCCAGGGAGGAAATGAAGACTTTAAAAACTCAGTAGATGTTGACATTTTAAACTTTTACAGGAGTAAAAGATTAACCTTTGGCCCCTACTTCTGCAAGTTTTCCTTAGTTTATATGAGCTTTATTCATGTGCTAGAGGCTGATTGTCAACATTTACATCTTAACCTCAGTTTTCATGGGTTTATAGCTTATCCACAAAGTTTTCTTTAGGCTTGCAACTGATGTATTTTATTTTTAAGCTCCCTGAAAAGTGCATTTTAAGTATATTAAAAATGTGTTTTTATTTTTGGAAACCATATTTAAAAAAAAAAAAACAAGAAACTTGACTTGTCTGTTTTTTAAACTGGCCATTGGTTTATTTCGAAAACCATTCGTAGCAGGAGACAGGGTAAACTATTTAAATGTTGGCTTAGAAAATGGGGCTTTATAACGTAGGAGTGTAACTTAACATCATACTTGGTTAAAAAAATTCTTACTGGCTTCTTTTTCAGCCTGATATGACTCATTTAAGGAACAGTTTCCTCTCTCCAGTGATTTAGATATTAGTAAGTGTTCTCCTAAAAAGCTATTGTATACCAAATATCAAGTAACAGACTATTTTACTTAGAAAATAAGATAAATGAAAATGCCGTGTAATTAAACTTATATAATACGGACAGAGAAATGCTTAACATACAAAAGTATGAATTCCCCATTCTATTTTAAGGTTGTAGGAAAAGAAAAAAAAAAACTACAAGAAGAAATAAATACACTGCAAAACAGAAAAACAGGAATTAATCTAGAGCTGGAAAATTAGGAAACAAAGGAAAATGGAGGGAGTAAACTTGGTATAAAAAAGATACTGAGGACCTACAAAGAGAAAAAACTGGAAATGAATGCTATTAGTTATATGATATTAATATGAAAATCTCAGCAAAGTAGATTGTTTCACTCAAAGATAATAGGAATATGTCGACAAAATAAGATGTAAAAATCAGAATAGACTCATAAACCAAGGAAAAATTGAGGCAATTATAAAACTTTTCTCCTCTTGTTTCTTGAAGTGGGGCAAAAATTAATGCTCCCTAACCTTTCAAGGAATAGGTGTCTCATGTAAAATAGTAATATAGCAAGTAAATAATACATAAAGTATAAAAACTTTAAAAACTTTTCATTTCAAAATAACTATAGATTTAAAAGAAGTTGTAAAAAAATATATAGATAGGTTCTATGTACTCCTCCCCTAATGTGAGAATCTCTTATAATCATAGTACAATATTAGAACCAGGAAATTGACATTGGTAAAATCCACAGAACTCATTTAGATTTCACGTTTTACATGTATCATTTGTGGGTGTATGTGTATATGTTCTCTGCAGTTTTATCACTTGTGTAGCTTCTTGTAACCATGTCACCATAATCAAGATATAGACCTGTTCCATCACCACAAAGTTCGCTCCTCTACTCCTTTGTAGCAACCCCACTCCCTCTCTGTTGAAACCCTAACTTCTGAAAACCACCAATCTAATTACCATCTCTAAATTCACTATTTCATGATACATATATATGTGCATACATATATACATATTCATACATACACACACATAAAAAATGGTATACAGCCTTTTAAGATCATACCACAGTTTAACCATTCACACATTGAAAGACATTTGATTTGTTCTAGTTTTTTACTTATGAATAAGACCACTGTGAACATTTGTGTATAGGTTTTTGCATATATTATTCCTCTGAAATATGTATTCAGTAGTACAATTGCTGGGTCATATGTTGAGTATTAAATGCATTTTCTTTTTTTAAAGAAACTGCCAAACAGTATTCCAAATTGGCTGTACCTTTTTAAAAAATTCTCGCCAGCATCTACGGCCCTGCCACCCTGAACACGCTGGATCTCGTCTGATCTTGGAAGCTAAGCAGGGTCGGGCCTGGTTAGTACTTGGATGGGAGACCACTTAGGAATACCAGGTGCTGTAGGCAAAAAATAAAAAAGAAAAGAAAATACTCACCAGCAATGCATGAGTGAATGGTTTTCTACATACTTGCTAGCATTTAATGTTATCGCTCTTTTTTATTTTAGCGTTCTGATAGGTGTGTAATGAAATTTCATTGTGATTTGAATTTGTATTTCTCTAGTGGCTGACTATTGATGGTGAATATCTTTTCTCATGCTTAATCAGTCATGTTAATAACCTCTTCTGTGAAATGTCTGTTCATGATTCCATTTTCTAATTGAATTTTTAAAAAACTGTTGTTTTTAGTCTAATATATCATGTCTTTTGCCAGATATGTGGTTTACAGATATTTCTTCCAGTATGTGATTTGTCTCTTCATCCTTTTTCCAGTCTTTTGCTGAGTAAAAGTTTTTAATTTTGATGAGGTTTCATTTTATTAATTTTTTCTTTTAGAGATCATTTTTTGTTTGTTTCAAGAGTAAAACCTCTTCAGGTTTTCTTAGTCCTGGATTATGAAGATTTTTGTCCCTTTTTTTGTTTCCCTTAAAAGTTTTATGGTTTTATGTTTTATTTAAATTCTTGATCCTATTTGAGTTAAAATTTTAAATAAATATGAGGTTTTAAGTTGAGGTCGTATTTTTGCCTATGGATATCAAATTGCTCTAGCACTATTTTTTGAAAAGACTATCGAATTGATTTTGCACCTTTGTCAAAAATCAGTAGGGCATGATTGTGTAAGTTTATTTTTATCAGCTGTGAGAATTAAATGTGCTAATTCAGAAAGCCCAGCCCACAGAAGTGCTAAATATGTGTTGGCCATTATTATTATTACAAGAGCAAATAAATAATAACTTTAAAAAATCATAAACTTTGTAATTTGAAAAGTAATACAGTTTAAATTTTAATTAGGTAAAGTACACATAACAAAATGTACTATCTTAACCATTTTTAAGTGTACAGTTCAGTGGTTTTAAGTACATTTACATTGTTGTGCAACTCATCTCCAGAAATTTTTTTGTCTTCCAAAACTAAACTATACTCATTAAACAACACCTCCTTATTCCTCCCTCCCTCAGTCCTTGGCAACTACAATCCTACTTTCTGTTTCTGTGAATTTGACTATTCTGGGTACCTCGGAATAAGTGGAATCATGCAGTATTTGCTTTTTTGTCACAGTCTTGTTTCATTTAGCATAATGTCTTCAAGGTTCATCCATTTTGTAGCATGTGTCAGAATTACCTTCCTTTTAAGGTTCACAGTCAGTTGTATACTACATTTTGTTTATCTGTATGTATGTCAGTGACATTTGGGTTGCCTCCACCTTTTGGCTACTATGAATAATGCTGCTATGAAGATGGATTTGGAAATTTCTCTCTGAGATCCTGTTTTTAGTTCTTTTGGGTATATACCCAGAAGCAGAATTGCTATATCAGATTGTCATTCTATTTTTAATTTTTCAAGGAACTGCCATACTGTTTTTCATAGTGGCTGTACCATTTTACATTCTAACCAGCAGTAGTACACAAGGGTTCCAATTTCTCCACATACTTGGTCAGCATTTATTATGGTATTTTTTTTTTTTATAGTAGCCATTCTAATAGATGTGAGATGAAATGATAATCTCATTGTGATTTTGATTTGCATTCCCCTACTGATTAATGATGTATCTTTTCATGTGCTACTTGGCCATTTGTATATCTTTGGGGAAATGTCTTAAGTTTTTTGACCATTTTTTAATTGGGATGTTTGTTTTATTTATAGGCAGGAATTCTCTATATATTCTGGATAATAACCCCTTGTCATAAGATATATGGTTTGCAAATATTTTCTCCCATTCTGTGGGTTGCCTTTTTGCCCTGTTGATCATGTCCTTAGATACATTGAGGTTTTACATTTTGGTGTGGTCCAATTTATTTTTCAATTTGTGGCCTGTGTTTTGAGTGTCATTCATTTTTAGGTTTTTTTTCTTCTTTTTTATATATGGTATAAGGTAAGGGCCCAACTTCATTCTTTTGCATGTGAATATCCAGTTTTCCCAACACCATTTCCTTATTGAATGGTCTTGGCACCCTTGTCAAAAATCATTTTTTGTCAAGTCATTATGCAGTACACCTTAAAACTTATATAGAGCTGTGTGTCAGTTATATCTCAACGAAACTTGGGGGAAATCAGCAAAGAAGAAAACGGGGGGGGGGGGAAATCATTTGATCACATATGCCAAGGTTCTCTCTTCTATTCCATTTGTCTATATGTCTGTCTTTATGCCAGTGCCATACTGTTTTGATTGCTGTAGTTTTGTAATAAGTTTTGAAATAAGAAAGTGGGAGACTTCCTATTTTGTTGTTCTTTTACAAGATTGTTTTGGCTATTTGAGGTCTTTAATAGAGTTGTTAGTGGTAAAACACTAGAGGAGTTACCTTCAAAAAGAACAAACAATATTCTTTATGATGATTATTTATGTTTTATTCACTGCAGTAAAATGTGAAACAAATGAGATAAATTATAGAAGGAAAATATAAACTTTTTATTTACAAATGCTATGATTTTGTATTCAGACAACTAAATCAAAAGGACAGAGATGAGTAGAAAGAATAACAATTCAGTAACATGACAAGCTAAATGAAAAACATGAAAATTGTATAGTTTCTGAATGTCAGCAGTATCAGAATAATAGGAAAAATTGAATCCTAGCTATTACAGATAGCTTTGAATATGTGAAGATGTCATAGTGGGGACTGGGAGTTAAATCTTGATAGCCCACAAGCTGTTATGCCTTGGGATTTAATTTACTACTTCTAGGGATAGTAGTTGAGGCCAAAGGCCAGAATTAGAACTGTATTAAGCTGGGAATTGGGAAAGGGAAAGCCTTTCTGTGAAGTAGGTGCAGTAAAACTGCCCACTAGTCCAGGACAGGACAGAAGTGAGCCACTTAATTTAAGATTGCAGCCATTAAAAGCCATCGCAAGCAATAGAAAATCCAACCTGTGTGCAAGTCCTAGATAGGATAATTAATGTATTTTAATGTGTTTGGAACTGATGAATGTTACAGGGCACTGGCTGAGGCAGCAATGAAACTGCACTCAAGACTGCTCTTTAACACCTGAAATGTGGAGGACTCTCCCAAAGCTGGATGTGAACTCAGACAAAACTTCAAAGCACCTTAGTAAAAAGATGCAACAAATGGGAAAATTTGCGATCAAGGAATTGATAATAATGGACTAGTTTGTAAAAGGACTTGATTATCTAGTATACACTTCAAGTTCAGTTTTTTCCTTTGTCCCTGTAATGCCCTTTCTAGCTGTTTGGTTTTCCTTTGTTTTGATATCCAGGATGAAATCAAGGATCATACATTGAATTTAATGCCTTTTTATCCTCCTTTAGTTTTTTCTGCCTTTTTCATTTGTTTTTTAATTGTAGTGTCATTTTTGAAAGATAACATTCAGTTTGCCTAAAAGCTTTTGGTTAGCTCCCTTACTATACAGACAGTAAGCTATTTTAGAATAGGGAGTGTATGTCATTTATCCTTACTAATTAAATTTAATCTAACCATTTTATAATGTGGGATGCTGGGCTTCAGAAAAAGACAGGTCTTTCAGTTGAGATCCTTGTGCCTCTTGCATTAATTGGTATTTCAAACACGACAGGTATGTCACTGTTATATACACTTTATAGTTTATTTCATTATTAGTAATCGCTAATAAAAAAGTTTTTCATTTATCTGTATTTGTCACTGGTCATTTCCTTTTGGAAGTGAGGGATGTTTGAGGGTAAAGTGGATAGTTAAAACATAGTATATGGTTTTATTACTCTTCAGGGGGATAATGCCTCATAATGGTTACAATTAAAGATAACTCATGAAAGAATATTTAAGTCTTTATGTAAACAAAGCTCTTTTTTTTTTTTTTTGAACATTGTGGAACTCTTATCTTTATAGGAGTATGTCTTCTGATGATTTTATGTCCCTGGAAATACAAGATTTTATTTCTTCTTCTTAGTTTCACTTTATTATTGTTCTTTGCAGCTTCAGAAGTATCTCACTATGAGATTCTCTGGTATAGTGTGTTAATTACAACTTTAAAATAGCGCTTTAGGATGCAGTGAAAGGAATACTTAATATACTCTAATAGGAATGTAAATTATTTCTGACACTAAGCCTAGTAACTATTTTTTAACAGCTTCATTGAGATATAATTCATATACCATACAATTTACCCATTTAAAATGTACAATTCAGTGGTTTTTATAATATTCACAGATATGGATAACCATCAACTTAGGTTTAGAACATTTTTATCACCTCAAAAAGAAACACCATGTTTGTTAGCTAGCACCTCCCATTCCCCTCACCCGATCCCCCCTCCTACTCAAAGCAACCACTAATATACTTTCTGCCTTAGATTTTTCTATTCTGAATTTTCATATGAATGGAATCATGTTATATGTGATTTCATTGTGACTGGCTTTTTTTTTTCTTTAATATTTTTTTACCTTTTAATTATAGTTGGCATTAGTTTCAGGTATGTTTAATTATACATGTATTTGTTTCAGGTGTACAACATAGTGATTAGACATCGATATTACTCACAAAGTGATCACCCCATTAAATCTAGTACCCCTCAGACACCGTATAAAGTTATTACAATATTATTGACTATATTTCTATGCTCTATTTGTCATTCAGTTTACATGGTATTTTTTTATGAGAGTTTTTTTGTACCCCATCCCCCATTTAGCGAACTGTTTATACGTGGTTTCCATGTACATGGTCTCATTTTACACAGTTCTTTTTCATTTTCATTACTGGCACTTAACTCTTTCTAAAAGACAGTAGCTTAGCTTAGTAGTGTACAAAGAACTAATACTTACCAATACAATTATTAATGATCTCGTTCATTGAATGGCAAATAAAAAAGTATGGTTAATTACAAATTAACTGATAATGAATTAATCCACTTAATATATGAAGCCCATTCTGCCGATGAATACGGCAGTGACCTTGAACCAGCTTCATTCACTGAAGAAAATATTTGCAAAGCTCTTCAGTTGTCCACAAAACTGGAAACTGCAGTTCCAGATATTGATCAGAACAGCCTATGAGCCTTACAATTTTGAAAAGATTTTTGCAGTGAATATCGAAGACTTTCTGAAAACTTAGAAAAAGATGGGGTTGGGAAAAGGTCATCCAAAAACGTAAACATAAAATATGAAACCAAAGTAGTACTTCCAGATATTTCAAGCGATGGGGTACTGACTTTGTGCCAGTTAAAAAGAGAAGGTTCATTGCTTTAGATCACAGTACACACGCCGAAAACCAAATAAAATAAACTTTGGTTTTTCTGAATTTTCACTAGCATTTTTTGTGAAAATATATGAAATATTTTTACAACTTAAATTAATTTATTTTTTGAATGTATTTTTTTTTTTTTGTACTGGAGGACTCTTTTTACGTGGTTTCCTCCCATTTAAAAAAAAAAGATGAAGAAAGGACAGGTTGAGTAAATCAGGGGATGGGCATACTTGATATCTCCATGACATTTGTAACTACCCATTTGTACCTCTTAATCCCTTCCCCCTTTTTCCACCAACTCGCCTAGCCCCCTTCCATCTGGTAACCCTCAAAATGTTCTCTGTATCTTCTGAGTCTGTTTCTGGGTGTTTGTTTTATTCTTAGATTCCACATATATCTGCAGTCATATGGCATTTGTCTTTCTCTGGCTGACTTATTCCGCTCAGCACAATACCCTCTAGGTCTGTCATGAAATATCTTTTTCCACCCCTCTACTTTCCATCTGTGTGTGTCTTTTAATCTGAAGTGAGTCTCTTGTAAGCAGTTTATGTAAGGGTCTTTTTCTTATTCATTCAGTCACTCTGTCTTTAAATTGGAGCATTTAGTTCTTTTCCATTTGAAGTATTTGTTGATAAATATGTAGTTATGACTATTCTTTATTCATATTTTGGATACGTATTTTTTTCTTCTTCTCAAAGAAGTCCCTCCAATATTTCCCGTAATACTGGCTTGGTGGCAATGAACTCCTTTAACTTTTTCTTGTCTGGGAAGCTCTTTTATCTTTCCTTAAATTCTAAATGATAGCTTTGCTGGGTAGAGTAATCTTGGTGTTTATGAGTCCTTGCTTTTCATCACTGTGAATATTTTGTGCCAAGCCCTTTTGGCTTTTAAGTTTTCTGTTGAGAAATTGACTGACAGTCTTATGGGAGCTCCTTTGTAGGTAACTAACTGCTTTTCTCTTGATACTTTTAAGATTCTCTCTTTCTATTTAACCTTTGGCATTTTAATTATGATTTGTCTTGGTGTGGGTCTCTTTGGGTTCATCTTGTTTGGGACTCTCTGAGCTTCCCGGGATTGTATGTCTATTTCCTTCATCAGGTTAAAGAAGTTTTCTGTTATTTATTTAAATAGGTTTTCAGCTTCTTGCTCTCTCTTCTCCTTCTGGTACTCCTGTGATGCGAATGTTGTTACTCTTGATGTCCCCTAGGCTCCTTAAACTATCTTCATTTTTTTGGATTCTTTTTTCTTGGTGCTGTTCTGATTGGATGTCCTCTGTTACCCCATCCTCTATATCACTGATTTGATCCTTCACTTCATTTGTTCTGTTGATTCCCTCTAATGTCCTTACTCTTCATCTCAGATATTGTATTCATTTTTGACTGGTTCTTTTTTATGGTTTCCATTTTCATGTCTTCTCTTTGTTAGAGTTCTCACTGAGTTCAACTACTCTTCTCTTAAGTTTACTGAGCATCATTATAACCAGGGTTTTGAAATCTGCATCTGGTAAATTGCTTGTTTTCATTTTGTTGAATTCTTTTTCTTGAGCTTTGTTCTGGTATTTATTTGTTTGTTTGTCTGTTTGTTTTATGTGAGCCATGCTTCTTTGTCTCTCCATTTTGGCTGCCTCCCTGTGTCTGTCTCTCTGTATTAGGTAGGGCTCCTAAGTCTCCTGGTCTTAGTAGAGTGGCTTTATGTAGTAGGTGTCCTGTGAGGCTCAGTGGTGCAGTCTCCTTGGTCACCTGAGCTGAGTGCCCCAGGTATGTCCTTTGTGAGGCCCAGTGGCACAGCCTTGGGAGGGGTCTAGCTTTAGGCCAAGTTCAGCCACAGCCTGTGCACCTCTGGAGCTACCTGGTAAGAGTCACCAAGCATTCCACAGATGACTGTCACCCATGCTGGGCTTATTTGTGCCTTGAGAGGCCAACCCAGAAACCAAGGCTGGCTGCCACTAGTGTGAGGCTTGGGGATGCTCAGCAGGACGTACAGGGCATACCAAGGCCAGATGCTGCTTCTTTGGGTTTTGTGAACCTTTGAGAGATTTTAGATAAGTCTGCAGCAGGAGTCAAGACAGACCATTTGTATGGAATAAACTGGAAGCGGCTTTGGTGGGCCCGCAAGTTGGAAAAGGCAGAATCTCAGGGAATCCTCTGGACAGAGCAACCTGTGTTATCTAGATTGACGTTGACTTGGATATGGTGGTGCTTGCGTCCATAGGCTGGGAGTGGGGAGGGCTCAACAGAGGAACAGTGGATACTGCTAGCACTTCTGTCTAGGAGAATGCTACCTCTCCAGTCTTTGCCCCGAAACCTGACATCTCAGTGTCTCCTCATGTGTCCCTGCTGCTCTTTGAGCAGCTTCCCCTGCGCTGGACTCAGAGTGAGTGAGTCCATCAGCAAGTAAGTCCTGGCACGGGCCCTTTAAGAGGTTCGTCTGTGACTCCCATAGCCCTCCTCACTTAGCCACAACCTCTTCTAGTTTTCACAGCCAGATGTTATGGGCTCTCCTCTTCCTGGCACTGAGAACCATGGGCTAGGGAGCTCAGTGTGGGCCTGGGACCCCTCACTCCTCAGGTCAGGGAGGGGGTTCTGTAGCAAAGATAACCCTCCCGATTCTCAATCACCACACTTGGTTGTAGGACCAGATCATTTCTCATCTCCGCCCCTCCTACCATTTTTGTATTTAGTTGTAGGGCTTCTGTTTAGCCAGACCTCAGGTAACTCAGCATGCTGGTTGCTCTGTAGTGTCGTTGTAATTTGGGTGTGGTCATGAGAGAAGGTGTGCATAGCCTCTACTTTCTATACCATCTTGACCAGTCTCCCATGACTGGCTTCTTAAACTTAGCAAAATGTTTTCAATGATTGTCTATTGTACCATGCATCAGTACTGGATTCCTTTTTATGGTCAAATAGTATTCCATTGTATGGATATACCACATTTTGTTTTCCACTTAATCAGCTTATGGACATTAGAGTTTTCATCTTTTGGCTTTTGTGAATGAATAATACTGCTATAAACATGTTCAAATTTTTATGTCTACGTATTTTTATTTTTATTCACTGTCTACTTAGGAGTAGCATTTTGAGTCATAAAGTAACTCTGTTTTTAATTGTTTGAAGAACTGCCTGACTTTAAAAGCAGCTATACCATTTTATGTTCCCATCAGCAGTGTACGAAGGTTCCCATTTTTTGTCTTTTTTATTCTACACATCCTCATAGTTGTAAAGTGGTAATCTCATTGTGGTTTGATTTGTATTTCCCTGTTGGCTAATGATATACTTCTTTTTATGTCATTATTGGTCATTTGTATATTGTCTTTGGAGGAATATTCTATTCAGATATCTTTTGCCCATTTTTAAATTGGGCTGTCTTTATTGAATTGTAAGAGTTCTTTCTACAGAATTTAAGTTCCCTATCAGATGTGTGACTTGCAAATATCTTCTCCCATTTTGTGTGTTGTCTTTTACTTTGTTGATAATGTTCTTTCAACCACAAGAGTCTGATTTTGCAAAAGTTTAATTTATTTTTTTTTCTTTATTTTTTCTTTTTTGGTACTTTCAGTGTCATATCTAAGAATCCTTTTCTCATTCTAGGGTCACGAAGATTTACCCCTATGTTTTAAAACTCTTCTGAGAGTTTTATAGTTTTAGCAATTACATATAAGCCTTTGAACCATTTTGAGTTAATTTTTGTATATGATATAAAGGTCTGATTTCATTGCTTTTCCTTTGGCTATCCAGTTGTTCCAGCACTATTTATTAAAAAAACTATTCTTTTCCTTATTAAATGGTCTTGACACCTTTGTCAGTCATCATTTGATGGTGGATTATGGAATTATCTCTGAACTCTCAATTCTGTTCCATTGATCTGTCTTTATTCCAGTACTGTACAGGTGTGATTACTTTTGATTTGTAATTAGTCATGAAGTCAGTGAATGTGAGTCCTCCTACTTCATTCTTTTTAAGGATTTCTTTGCCTGTTCTGGTCTTTTGTAATTCCATATGAATTTAGAATCAACTTGTCAGTTTCTACAAAGAAGTCAGTTGTGATTCTGGTTGAAATTCTGTAGATGAACTAGGAAGTTTGCTATCTTAATAAGTTAGTCCATGAACATGGGATGTTTTTTCATTTATTTAGATCTTCAGTTTTTTACAATAAATTTTTGGTAGTTTTTAGAATATCAGCTCAGCATTTTATTCTTTTTGCTGCTAATATGACTGGAATTTTTTTTAATTTTATTTTCAGGTTCATTACAAATTTATAGAAATAAAATTGATTTTGTATATTGCTCTTGTATCCTGTAACCTGCTGAGAGCAGACATTCTTGTGTCATTCCAGATTTTAGGAGAAAGCATCCAGTCTTTCACCATTAAGTATGATGTTAACTGTAGGTTTGTTTGTTTGTTTGTTTGTTTTTGTAGATGCTCTTTATGAAGCTGAAAGAAGTTCCTTTTTTGTTTATCTGAGAAAGTCTTTGCTTTTGTTTTTGAAAGAATACCTTGCTCAGTATAGGATTCTTGATTGATTTTTTTTCCCCCTCTCATATTTTTAATATGGTATTCTACTGCCTCTGGACTCCATTGATTATGCTCAGTAGTCAGCTGTTAATATTACTGGGATTCCTTTGAAAGTGATGCATTACATTTCTGCTTTCAAGGTTTTCTCCTTGTCTTTTGAGTATTTTACTTACAACATCCATTACTTACTTGGAGTCCATTAAGCTTCTTTCAGCCATTGTTTAAATATTTTTTCTGTTTCATTCTTGCTCCTTTTTGTTACCCACTTATATTCACGATTATATATACTTAACTATTCCCCACTTTTCTCTGAAGCTCTATTTCGTTTTCTTCCATTTTCCGTTTTTCAGCTTACAAAATCTCTCATCGATCTATCTTCAAATTTGCTAATTATTTTTTCCACCCTTTAATTCTACTCTTGAGCCTGTTGCATTTTTTATTATAGTTTCAACTCCATTTTGTTTTTTAATATACATAATTTCTTTATCTCTGTTGATGTTCTCTATTTGATAAATTTTCATCCATGCCTCTTTTTTTTCTTTTAAAATTTTAATTTTGGTTTTCTTTGTTTGAAATGTTAAATCCAACATCTAGTCACTCACAGGCAGTGTCTTTTGCCTGCCTTTTTTCCCCCCCTGGTTTATGGGTCATACGTTCCTGTTTCTTTGCATGCCTCATGGTTTTTTCCTTGGGAACTGGTCATTTTAGATGATCCAGCAGCTCAGGATACTGATTTCTCATCTCATTCTTTGGGCCTTATTGTTAAATGCTTGTTTATTTGTTTAATGGCTGGCCGGATTGTTTTAGTGAAGCCTATTCTACCGCCTCCCTGCCCCCCCCCCCCCCAAGAGTTAAGCCTCTGGTGGTGTTCCTCAGGGAGGCAGAGCTTTAAGTTTGCCTACAGTCTCCCTGGGATGACTGGTACTGGTAGGCCTCTCTTTCCCTGACTAACCCAGCTGTTAAACTCTGCTAATTATTCAGATTGCTCTATTGTTTTCAACAATGCCCGGAGGCATAAATTCCTCTACAAAGTAATCCAATCAAAGCACGGCTTCCTTCCAAGGAGCTTTTCTGAAGTCAATGTGTGCCATTTGTTCTGACCCCAAGAGGACTCCTCTCAGATGTCTTATTTCCTGCTTCTCTGATGCAAACTAGCTGGCCTGTAGTCAAGGCTGTATGTTCATTACATCTATGAATCTCTTTCCAGTTGTCATACCACCACCTCCACTATTCTTGAGAACACCCTTAGACTTAAACTTGTCCACTATTTTGAAAATGAAATCAGGTCCTTTGGGAACAGATTTGGGACTACACGGTCCTGCTTTTCCTCCTGAGGAAAAATATCTGAGCCTGGGTTCTGGAGCTGGAGGTGGGACTATGGTGAACTTTTCTTTGAGTGACCTTCTGGCTCTAGTTGTTGAGCCCTGGAGGGGAGTGGGGATGGGGAAGGTGCTTGCACAGCAGCTTATATCTCCTGGTGTGGACCCACCATCTCAGGAGCTGGGTGAAAGGGTTCCTGGGGCCCCAGTATTCTCAGTGTATCATGCCTAAGGTAGAGCCTCTGTTCTACAAGTGAGGCTTGGACAGAAGGGAACCCACTGCCTTCAAAGTACTTGCCTGGGACTTGGCTTCTGCAAGAGGAGGCTGGGGACAGGAGAAGAAACCTGAATTCCTGCTTTACCCTGGGAGAAAGCCCTTGGACTGAGAGTTGAAGGAAGGGGAAGCCCAGTGTTCTGTGCTGCAGCAGGCTGGAGCCTTACTGAGTTTGAGGTGGAGAGAGGGTGTGGTCTTCTTTCAAATACCATAGACTTTTCACCTTTCAGACTGAATTTTCATAGATTTTATTTCTTCATTTGCTGTTTGCTCTTAGGGAACATTTCCAGAGGCTTTAAATGATTGTTTTTTTTTTTTTTTTTTTTAACAATTTTCACCAATTTCACTAAGGAGCAGGCCAGCAGAGCTATTCATGCTGTTAGGCCAGAGTCAATCTCTTGTAACTTTGTTTTTTGAGCTAGCAGTCATGCCTCCTTAAAGCATGACTCAGAAATACATTTTCTTCATTATGGTCCCTGACCACCCCTCATAAGAAACCTCTTCAGCATACTCCTTAACATCTCAACTTTCAGATCTTGCCTGTGTGGTACAAGAGACTGAAGATTGAGTTCTTTTGCTTTTTTTAAAGAACTAATTGACTACATGTGGAAGTGCTCTAGAAGGGAAAATTTGCATAAGCTTACCTAGTTTGTAAAGGAAATGAAAAGAATAATAGCTAGAAAATTTTAACATGAGGGTACTGTAGTTGAGTTCTTTTCAGGTTGGCTTGGAGGTGTTACAGTTGGTTGCCTCTTGCCTCTTTGACCTGATTTAGACATCAGAATCAACAGGCTTCTTCCTCAGTTTTGTTGTCATCTTAAATTAGTTTCTTTTGATTCCTTTTTTTTTCCAGGGGCCACTCAATAGTGAGTCTTCAAACCAGAGTTTGTGCAGTGTGGGATCCTTGAGTGACAAAGAAGTAGAGGTAAGATGCCATATCCATTGCAAGACTTCATATTTCCACACTTTCAGTCTAGGTTAAAAGATAACATAACTCCAGGGTTGCTGATAGTGTCTGCCCTGTTTGAGTTGTGTCTTTGCAGCTGTGGTGTGGCTCTAATGGATTTTGTTATTCTAATGTATGGGTGTCATCTTTCTTTTTCTTTTAAAAAAAAATTTTGCTTAATTGTCATCGATAAAGGGCAAGACTTCACTTGTAGCTGAATTAGCCTAGACACCCTTGAATTTTAATGCTTGTATAGTGGGTCAGTGTAGCCTGGCCAATTTTAGTTAACAGGACTTGAAGATTTTTATTTTTAGGCAGTTAATCTAGCTGTATGCATATGGGGCCAAGTGTGCAGCAACCTATTTTATACTTTTATAAAATTTTCAGTAAATGAGAGCCAGTCACTGATTATGTAGATCTTTCCGTTTTGGGAAAAAAGGGATTGGATTTAAGCTGTTTATTACAAAGTAGACAACAGGTGTTAGGATATTTCTGCAAGGCTACTGTGTGCTAGATATTTGTACTACATTTGTGCATTATGAAATGTTTAAGCTGTGCAGCAACCCTGATTTACAGGCAAGTAAATTGAAGCACTGATATTTTAAGCAGTTTGCCAAAAATTGTATAGATGTTTTGGTTCCAGACCTTTCCATAACCCTGCTCTGAGAGCAGGATACTGATTTTGGACTTGTCTGTGGCAGTGAAATCATCTTATATATTTGATACTTTGTACATACCTTCTAATTTTCATAATGTGAAAAATATGATACAATGCTAATTGTGATGTATATGGTATTTAACAGACTCCTGAGAAAAAACAAAATGACCAGCGAAACCGGAAAAGAAAAGCTGAACCATATGAAACTAGCCAAGGTAGTAATAATTTCACACTAATAAAAATACTAAATTTTTATATACTTAGATAAAGTTTTCCAGCTTACACTAAATAATTAGTTTTGTATACAGGGATTCCTAACAAAGGAGATTGTGCATCTTAAGGGAATATCAGGCTGTTTATTATAGACTTGCTATTTGATATACACTTGACAAAACAGTGTCGGTTCTTTGGGGACTGTTGTTTACCCTGTTGTAAATTAACGACCTCACAGGTTTTTTTTTCAGACTAAGCATGTATTGTACAAAAAAGAGTTTCCACTGGAGTTTTAACTATGTCTTTTATTAGATCAGTGATTTGTTAATAATAGGTGACTAGAAATGGTTTTATATACCTGGGTGTTATTTCCACCTAATGTTTTTCTGTGTCAATTATTTAGTTGAACATTGGCACCCCCAGTGGAATAAATCTATAAATATAATGATTCTAATGCCAAATATCTTTAGGTAATTAAAAAAAGAATAAGTTATTTGGTTGTTTTTCCCTCTCCCTAAGGAATGTCTTTTTTGCATTTTTTACTTTGGGAGGTGTGAGAGAACTTCTACCAAAGTGACATGGTCACATAAAGTTTTCTGTGAAGTTTGTTTTGAATTCACTGTTGTCTTAGTTGGAGGCATGGATTATAGGTTAATTTTTTTATTTACAGTTGTGACTTGTTTTGCTAGCATATTTATAAAAGAGTAGCAAACCTTAAAGGAAAAAAAGCTATGAAAAAGTCCTTCACTACTCATTTAGTCTTTTATTATATGAAGGAAACTGTCTGTGTTCTTAGGTTATAGGTATTTCAGCTCATTTGTTCATAGTAAAACCGACACTTGAATTGATAACAATGTATACAGTTTTTAATACATAGTGTATTTTAGTGAATGATGGCTTACATGTATTATTGGAAAAACTGTACTTACTTTGGTTTCATTTTCAGGGAAAGGCACTCCTAGGGGACATAAAATTAGTGATTACTTTGAGGTAAGTTAAATTTTGGGGGAAAAAATTTGTAGTGATTTTTTAAAAAACCTAAATTCTTACTGTTTGTTTAAGGCTTTAGAAAGCAATATTTTGCCTTTACTGTGCTTTACTCCCCTTCCTTCCCATCTTCATCAGTCTAATGCCGCCCTATCTGTCTGTAAGAGGAAACTGCTGCTGACTTTCTGAATTTAAAATTGTTTATGATGTGTCTGTTCTGTGATGATATAAAAATTCACAAATGAGGCAATTTTTCTATTGGCCAGACTAGTAGGTTTCGTGTCTTACAAAGATTGAAGTTGAAGGACTTGGACTCTTCTTTTGTCCTCCTCCCTTTAGTTCAGTGGAACACATAGTGAGCTCACTTACCCATTGTTAGTGGTTACTAAAGAAGATACTAACATCCACTGAACCACTGTGTTCTTGCTTCATGTATTTGAGACCAGAAGGGAAAACATTCTTCTCATGTTTTTCAATACCATTTCTAGCCATGTTTTTGTTATATCTTGGTGCATTTCTGTTGGAGCTCCTTCTTAAAAATTTTGTTGAAAAGATAGCAAAATTTAACTTACATGGCGTTGTCTTTCTAGAATAAGATGTATTGACTTAAAGGGGCCATTTATAATTAATACCTGTTTGTGTATTAATCATTTACTCTCCTTCTCTGAAGCATAGTACTGTTTTGAATTATTCATATCCATTTTTCCCTGTTGGCCAGTTTGCTGGGGGAAGCGGGCCAGGAACCAGCCCTGGCAGAAGTGTTCCACCAGTTGCACGATCCTCACCGCAACATTCCTTATCCAATCCCTTACCGGTAAGCATTCACCTGGAGAAATTTGACACCTGTTGTAGGAGACAAGAATCCCAGGAACACTGAAGCAAAGTTTCTCTTCCATGAATTACCAAAAGGGAATGAGGCTTGAAGGAGAAAAATATGGCATTGTATTACCTATGGATCATTTAGATTCAAGTGTATATATCAGTAACGTGTTACAAGCGCTAACCCTGTTCTCTCAGTATAATAAATTGGCTCTAAGCCTACAGCTCCATGTTGTCAAGGAACTGATTTCCAATCCAAACAGTAGGTTTTTACCCTTGCCAAACTTCTATATTCCTATAACTAAATTCTTTTCTTAAAAAATTTAACTCTGACATTTAAATTATTGTCAAGGCTTAATCAGTGATAATAGAGAAGTTAATGCTATACAAATTTAAGATAGGTTTATTTCCTACCTATAAGTGAGATCTGAAGAGCTTCAAACCATTGAACTAAGTTAGTGGCTCTCAACTTGGGGTAGTCACTTTTGTTCACAACTAAGTGGGGGAGGTGCCGTTGCTTCTCATGGACAGAGGCCAGGAATGCTGGTAAATATCCTACAATGCACAGGACAGGCCCACACAACAAAGAATTGTCTGTTCCAAAAGGTCACTGGTGTTGAGATTGAGAATCCCTGAGTAAGCTAATGTAGAATTTTGTATTAATTCACACGAGTGTCTTTGGATAGTACACTGATACTATACCAGACCTCTGTACCGAAGAGCTCATTATGTCTGCTGATGCCTCAGGTATTTCTGTGGGGTCCTGGGGATGAGGGGTCTCTCTAAGATCAAGAATTCTCATCCTAGGTCTCTGTTTAGGAAAGTTGTTTTTCTCTGCCTCAGTAGGGTTGATTAATACTGCTCTTTTCCTAAGTGATTTAGTCTTTCGTATCGTTAAGGTATTTTAAAATGCACTTCTCCCCACCCCGCTATCTCATAAAAACATACATTCTTTGGGGGTGATTGTAACTATTAAAGCAGTTATGAAAATGTACTCCACTTGAAAATTTTTGCCATTATTTTGTCATCCCTACTAATTTTTAAAATGTTAGAAATAAGTAATGTTTGTTGGGTTAGGTTACGGTTTGTTAGATAAGTGTTTAGAAGGCCTGTCTATTTATTTATGTTAAATTTAAAACCAGTTAAGGTTCTAAAAATGTTAAATGAGATTGCAGAATTATATATTTCAGACAAATATGTTTTTTAGAATTTTCTTGTCTGTTACTTTTTTTTTCCTCTTGAAATATGCGTTTTCTCATTTGTTTTTTTTAGTAGTGTGACCACCCATCTACCATTTGTCAGTTTAGGTCAAGTTTTACTTGAAGACTCAGTGCTGTAGACATTTCTGCCAGCTGTACAAATGGTGGCTGGGCCTCATTATTATTGTGCAAATCTAAGTATGTATTAGGCATTGAAATAGGAACCAAACCGTAACTTTCCTTTTCTATTGCACTGAGAAACTATCTTCCCAATTTTGATTCTGTTCTAATGTCTGATAATTAGTTCTAATGACTAATTTGTGTATGCCCCTCAGTTTCCTTTTTCCATTTTCTTTCCATGTTACTTGCCTGAAAAATAAACAACTCTGATTAAATCTAATTCTCCACCTTTTCTTTGCCTGCCTCTAAGCAGCTCAGTATGCTTAGAGGAAAACACACGTGCTGACCGATGGAACTTTATGAGCACTAACCTCGTGTGTGTGTACCCCTAGCTGCCTGCCAATCCTCCTGTGTTCCTCTACTTAGTGCCCTTTCCCAGATGAACATTTATATGACTATGTCATATTTTTGTCATTTCCTGCAAGCCTGCAGCAACACTTCCTTCCTCTCCACTATCTCAGCTGATGGCTTTGCTTTTTTATTTTACTGAGAAAATAGAAGCAATCAGAAGAGAACTTTCTTGTGCTCTTAAACCAAATCTACTAAGCTGCATGCATCAGTATCCATGTCAGCCTTTTAGGATGAAAGAATTTGCCTGCCTTCACTGGCCACCAGTCTCCCCAATAATTCAGACTCTCTTCTTCACATTCCCACTTATATATCTAATGGACAGCTTAAAATGTCCAGCAAGCAACTCTTGCTTCCCCTTCAGTACCAAAACAGCAATGACAAAACATTCTCCCTTCAGTCTGCCTTGTCTTGGTGAATGACAGTTTATTTTGTCCAAGTTCTTGAGTTACAACCTCATGCCCTATATGTAATCCATCAGTAAATCCTCTTTTTTCTTTAAAAGGTATCAGAATATGACCACTTTCTATTCTTCTGTTTCTCTGCATTAGCTTCCAGAGTGAGGTCTCCGTGTTTCTGCCCATGTCTCACCTATTCTTCAATATAGTAGCCAGAGTGATTTCAGTTTAAAAAGCTAAGGTAAATCCTCTGCCCCAAACTGTCCAGTGGCTGGCTAGTCCACATTGCTCTAGACTTACATGGCCTGGAAGCTCCCACTTGATCTGTACTCCCTCACCTGCCCACCTGACTGACATCTCCAGCTGTTCTCCCTCTCCTTCATGTCACTGCAGCCATGCTGGCCTCCTTGGAAGTTCCCTTGAATACTAAACAACACTCTTCTGCTTTGGGGCCTTTGCACTTGTGATTTCCTCTTCGAGGAACAGCATGATTAGCGATCTCTTCTTCAGATTATTGCTCAAAAATGACTTCATCAGAGAGCTCTCCCTTGGCGAACTTTAAAATAAGCTGTCCCTGTGTCCCTAATTCTGCTTTATTTTAATTCTTAGTTATTACCACCTGATATATATATATTTAAATTTTTTATTGATTCCTATTTATACACATAGAAGAATACACATATAAGTCTAAAGCCTAATGAATTTTCACAAACTGGTACCAGCACAAGAAATGAAATATTACCAGCTGCCTGCCTGAAATTCTCCTTAGGCTCCCTTCCAGTTATCAGCCCTCTCCCTGCCATCTAGAATAGCTACTGTCCTCACTTCTAACAGCATACATGAGTTTTTTCTGTTTTGTATAAAAGGAATTATGCCGTATATACTCTTGTGTCTGGCTTTCAGTGTTACTTTGGTGAGATTCATCCATATTGTTATGTGTTATTATAGTTCATTCATTATTGTTATGTGGTATAGTTTTAATACATTTTTATTTAATAATTTATATATTTTAATTTTTAACTACACAATCTGTTGCCCTTCTTCTCCCACTAGAATGTTAATCCCATGAGCACAGGGGCTTTACTTTGTTTTGTTTACTCCCGTTTCCATCTCTCAGAGTACTTATTACAAAGGTGTAATTATTTTAACTATTTCCCGTTTAACATGGAATATCTACACAAGATAAGCTTGTTCAATTTTCAGTCTCTAACACCCAAAAACAGTGCTTGGCAAACAGTGGGTGTTCAAGACTGTTGAAAAGGAAGAGTAAGTGGATAAAAAGTTACTTTAGCATTTTTCTCTCTAAGTGATTTTTTGTATTTTTTGGTATATACAAAAAGCACATTAAACACAAGCATTTTAATGCTAGAGTTAGTAAACTGCAGCCCACTGCTCTCAAGCTAAGAATGATGTTTACATTTTTAAAGAGTTGTAGCGACAAAGAAGAATATATGGCAGAGAGGGTATGTGGTCTGAAAAAACAAATATTTTCTGTTTGGCCTTTCACCAAAAAAGTTTATAGAAAATCATTGTAAAGTTAACTCTGTGTAATCATTACTTACGCCAAGAAGTAAAATATTTCCAGCTCTCTGGAAACCTGTATGTGCTCTTTTCTAATCAAAGCTCTCTCCCTCTACATTAGAAGCAACCACTATTCTCATTTTTGTGATCACCATTTGCTTTTTCTTACAGTTGAACTATTGCTTGGTGTATTATTGACTTTATCACCTGTGATACTCTTTGCTCTAAATATAGTTTATCTGATATTTAATATATCCAAACCATTGTGTGATATAAATACTTCCATTTTTATACTATGAACTTTATTATGTTTTCAGTGCATCTGACAAATATAGTTGAAGTTTTTACTTTATTTGGTTTAAAATCTTTTTAATTTGAACATGTATCCTATTTATGTTAAATATAATTATCATTATATTGGACTTAAATATATATTTTTAATGTGTTATTTATCTTGCCTATTCTATCATTTTTAGGTATTTGTATGGCTGAGCAGTATTCCATTGTGTACATGTACCACCTCTTCTTTATCAATTGATAGACAGACACCCAGGTTATCTCCATATCTTGATTATTGTGAATTGTATTGCTGCAATGAACAGATGCATGCACATGTCCCTTCTAAGCAGTGTTTTATGTTTCTTTAGATAAATACCCAGAAATGGGATTACTGAGTTCTTCCGTGCCTCTCGTTTTAGCCTTTGTTTTGTTTTTCCCTTATTCTTGAAAGATGTTTTTGCGGTGTATGTTTTTAGATTGGCACTGTTTTTCTTTTTAACAGTTGAGGATGTCATCATCTTCTGGCTTCCATTGTTACTATGGAAAAACAGCTTTCATTTAGTTATCTCTTTGAAATTATCTGTGTCCCTGCCCCCCCTGCAGCTTTTGAAATCTTTATCTATGATGTTCTGCATTTTCATTATGATGCATCCTTTTATTTCTCTTGCTTGTGATTTGTTGGGCTTCTGGTATCTGTGGGTTGGTATCTTACACTATTTATGGATAATTATTAGCTATTATTTCTTCAAACAGTATCTCTGCTCTGTTCCCTTTCTCTTCCTCAGGTAAAATTTCAGTTAACCATGTTAGATCTCATTTTATCACCATGCCACTTAGTTTCTTTTCTCTGTTTTGGTGTCTGTATGCTACATTCTGGATACTTTCTTGCCTTTCAGTTCCCAAATTCTTTGTTTCGTTGTATCTGATTTGCTGCTAACCCCATTGAATTCTTAATTTTTGTCATTATATTTCCTTGCAGATGTTTTCATGCCTGTCCTATTTTTTAATTTAGTAAGCATAGTTATTTTATAATCTGTTGTCTGGTAATTCTGGTATTTGAAGTTTCTGTTACTCTATTTCTGCTGTCTCTTGTTTTTCCTAGTTGCTTGGAGCTTTATTTCTTTGTGCTTTATTTTTGTTTTATAGTGTGCTGCTCATCATTCTTGAAAAATTACTTGTAAGTTTCTTTGAGATCCAGCATAAAGATGTGTTCTTCCAGAAGGAATTTTTATTTGCTTCTTCCAAGTGCCTATAGAGTCTACCAGTCCAACACTACTTTAAGTTAATGAATTCGTGGCTTGCATTTTGTTTGTTTTACTTATTTTTATTTCAGCCACCCAGGACATATTGATTTGAATTATGTTAACATTCCTCAGGGAAGCCCCACCCCCTTAGTGCCAGTGCAATTTCCTTGCAGCTTCCAGAGAGTAGGGGAAATTTTTCTTCCAGTTTACATTTACCCTGAGAGTGTATAGCCCTTTGGAAGCCCAGTGCGAAGTGGGAAAGGTTTACTGTTGAACTTAGGTGAGCTGCTTTGGCCTATTACTGTTTCCTTGACACTGTGGTGCCCTATATACAAAAATTCAAGATCTGCAGGTACCCTTAGGGCAAATGTGACTTGGTGCTTCATTTACCAGTTTTGTGTTCCTAATTTCTCTTAGATTTTTCCCTGGCACATCCCTTTTATTTTATCAACTCTTTGATGCTTTTAATACCTTTAAAAAAAATATTTTGTCCTGTTTTCTGAGGGAAGGGTAGTTCAGACATCCCAAGCCTGCTCTATTTCCAGAAATATTTTAAAATTTATCAGTACTTGGCAAATATTTATTAAATACATAACAGAATATTTAATTTGAGTATTGCCGCTTTAGAGATACATTCTCCTAAGTAGTGAGAATATTCTTGTGAATGGGTATCGCAAATGTTCTGGATTCTGAATTTAAACCGTTGCATTTGGTTAGGTAGGAGTGTTGGACTTGATGTGGACTCTACTCATAGATTTTATTTTCAAGATATTTTAGTTTATTTTCATTTCCTAAAGTGAAAATGTTAAATAGTATTTCCTGATAAAGACATATGTACATATTTTGGAAGTTCACCAATTCAGAAGTGGTTAAATAGAAAGCCCTCTTCAGTTAAACAGTTCAGTGACCATATATGTGTGCATGTATGTTCACATGATAGATTTCCTTACTTGGGTTGTAATTTAACCAATATCCTATAACCATTTTATTTTCTTTAAATAGTGCTGTAATGAATGTCCTTGTGTATATACATCTGTTCTATGTATTTTTTTCCTTTTGATAAATTTTCAAAGTATAATTCTCAAAGAATGTGCTCACTTTAAAATGTCATTACATAATTGCTGGCTGGTTATAGCAGTTTGAGAGTTTCTATGTACCCTTCTAATACTGAATTTTATTATTGTAATCTTTGCCAGTGAGAAAAACGCCTTATTTTAACTTGTATTTCTTTATTATTGATTTAAACATTTTTTTCATATTTTTAATCTTTGGATTTCTCTTTTAATTTTTGCCCAGGTCCTTTGCCTATTTATTTATTGAAGTATTCTTTTTTTTCTTACTGGTGGGTAGGAATACATTATTAAGAATGTTAGCTCATCATTTATATTGTAAATATTTTTGCTTGTTTGTCATTTTGTCTTTTAACTTTATGTTGCCTTTCACCATTCAAAAGTCAAAAATTTAAAGTAGACAAACTTACCAATGTTTTTTCTTTATTACTTACTGGTTTTGTGTTATTCTTAGATGTTCTTGTATGGTTTGTATTTTTAATGTCATGTTTAAAACGTCCATCACTAGAAAGTCATAAAAGCATTTGTTTATATTTTCTTGTAATTTTTATATAAGTTCTCACTAATTTGACTTTAATCACAAATTATATGGTCTCTTTCTGAATTTTCTATACCACTGATCAGTCAGCTCCTGTACCAGTATACTGACTTAGTTAATTTTACTTTGTATACTGTACCAGTATACTGACTTAGTTAATTTTACTTTGTATGTCTTAATAGCTAGTCAAGGTTCCCTGATAGTCTTTATAAAAAATTATTTGACTAATTTTATTTTTCCAAGTGAACCTTAGAATTCATTTGTGAAGTTCCACAAAAACAACCCCCTTAAAAAAGAGCAAGAGGGAACCTAGATGATTACTTTACCACCATAGCACTCTCTTGCAAAATAAGAAAAAAGCAAAACAAAAAATAAACAAAAAGCCCTAAACATTAGCTTTTAGAGAAATTTGACATCTATAAAATTTGAAGCCAGGAGCATGATATCACCATTTAATTTAGGTCATCTTTTATATCTGTCAGTGAAGCTGTAGTTTTTTAAATATGTAATCTGAATACATCTTAAGTTTACTTTGGAGTATTTTAAAGATTTTTTTTTTTTTTTAATTTTGAATCTGCTTTTTCTTCCATTACATGTTCTGATTATAATCGGTCATTGTTGGTATATGGGGAAGCTATTAATTTTTGTATATTTATAGTTGGCCATCTTTCTGGAATTTTATTTTTTTAAATTGATTTGCTTGGTTTCCTTTGTGAATAGTTATATCATCCAAAAATGACACTTTTCAATCTTTACCTTTTTCCAGTCTTTATATCTCAGTTTTTCCTTATCACCTTGACCAAAACTTCTATAAAAATGTTGAATGATTGTGATGTTAATGTATTAACCCGTCTTATTCCTATCTTTAATGAAAGTATCTGTAGTCTAGCACCATTAATTTATATTAATTTCTAAAACATACTCTATATTAAAGATATTTGTTATAACAGAGATATGTCCAGTTTTGTTTTATTTTGTTTTAAGAGTTGCCCAATAATGTGCAAATCTTTTTTGGCATCTAAAGGGAATAATCTTGATCCCCCCCCCCCACATACATACACACACATTAATATAACGAATTACAATAGATTTGCTGATAATGAACCATTCTTACATTTCTGGAATATGTCATATATAATTGTGATATGTTATTCTTTTAGTGTACTGTGGAACTTGTTTTGCTTATATTTGTTTTAGCTTTTTGTATCTTAGTATGATGAGACTACAATGGAGAGTAAAATAAGCTCTGCCTAAAAAGTAGGGAACAAAAGTCTTAATCTTCATTTACCTACAGGATTGAAATAACATTTTCTTTGTAGGAATGAGTATTATGAAGTTGATTTGTTGAACCCTACAAAGTAACCTGAAAATTCAGTTATGTAAATATAGAACCATTAAAATGTAATTTTGCAGAATTTGAGTTAGATACTAACTTGAGTTCATAGATGGGTTATAATCCACTGGTAATGTTACTACTCTCTCCATAGCTGTTTTCAGAGAAGGTTTTTTCTTTTTGAAGTCATTATATTCAATAACGGTGTTCTAATCTGTTGCATATTTTGATGGTACCAGATTTTCTTTCTCACATAATTTCTGTGTTGTTTTTTTTTTTTTAATGTTTTCCAGCGGCGAGTAGAACAACCCCTCTATGGTTTAGATGGCAGTACTGCAAAAGAGGTATCAGAGGAGCAATCTGCTCTGCCAACCCTGATGTCAGTGATGCTAGCAAAACCTCGGCTTGACACAGAGCAGCTGGCACAGAGGGGAGCTGGCCTCTGCTTCACTTTTGTTTCAGTGAGTACCAAGGCTAAACCTGTGTAGATCCTTGCTGCCCTGAGCTCCTTGATGAAGTTCGAATAATTATTTTGGTAGAGAGATGATGATGTGTCTAACTCTGTGTCACTTCAGTATTCAAGTCAGTAAAATTTTAGCGTGTAGATGGGCATGCCTACCAGTCATTCCCCTCCATATCTGGGCAACCTACATGTTTGCCTTCTCTCACCTCTTCAGAGTGTTGGTATGGTTCTTTTTCCCAGGAATATTGACTGGTTGCTCCTTTCAGTTTGCTTCTTTCTCCCTTCTTGAGGAATAAGAACTTCAATATTATGAAAGTTTGGCCCCATTTTTATTTGCCAAATTATAATGTGGTTTGACTCAAAAGTTTCTGCTTTTCTTGGTTTCTGTTCCCTATCCAAGTACCTGCTTGTGGCCAAGGATGGTATAAAGCAAGAGAAAGCCCCGTTGCCCTGTTCTTTCATTTTTATGGGTATCTTTCAGAGATAAAGTCACTGTTGATTTAAATTTCTTTCCCTCTTACTGTTTCATTTTCTCTGCTTATAATCTAAGTTTCTTTCTTATTGGCTCTATGTATTCTGAATCATTAATCCATATGCAATTGAATTCAAAAAGGCTGTGAAAATGGTGGGTATCTTAAGGAAAGGAAATAAAAACATTAATTAGATAGGGAATCATTGTGCATTATTTGGAATAACTGATACAGTTATTGCTTTCCTCAAGAAATAGATGATAGAACTTTCAACAAATTTGCAGAATTTTGTAATCATCAAAGGAATGGAGAAATATCTTGTGTGAAAACAGTATAATTTTATTCCTGGGTGACTAAGGAAACATGGCATAAAAATGGGAGAATTGACCAATGTGATATTGTGGGTGGAACTGACAGCAGTATGAACTAGTAGTGTTAGTTTAGAGAATGTATCTGTTTCTCTATCTGTGTTGTTTGTATACATTTAATTGTGTGCTTACTATCTGCTGATATTTGTTAAATCTTCATCTTGGATCTAACTTTCTCAGGTAAAACCTTGTCTAATCGGGGTTGTTTGTCTGTTTGTTCTTTATTTCCTTAAAAACTACCTACGTTTCACTTGAGGAGAACTCCCTTTGTTTATTCCACAGGTATTTACTGAATGCCCCCTGTGTAATGGGCATGTAGTTAAATACACAGAATTTCGATCATTAAGAACTAATTTTCCTAAGTAAGGTTCCCATAGCAGGTAGGGGCAGGCTTGGGCTGGGTGCATGTGCAGGACCACCACTTTCTCAGTCCTATCAGCTAGTACACTCAACCTATCAGAGGGCTTGCAGATGCTGCAGACAAGCTGTTCTCACATGGAAGAGAGGTGACAGAAGTAAGAAAATGACGTGTGAAGAAGGAACGTGGGAACAACATAAAAACCAGAAGCCTAAATGCTGTGGTACAGTTGCATTTCTCATATTTAACTTCAGCCATAGAGAAATGCAGAATAAAACAAGATAACATTTTTTGACGTATTAAATTTGGAAGAATTAATAAGTTCGGTAATTCTAAGTGTATGTGATAGACACACGTGGAATTCTATACTGACTTTAAATTGGTGCAGTTGTTTGGACAAGTCAGGAACGTATCTTAGTGTTAAGTTTATATATCCTTGGATCCAGAAATTCCATTCCTAGAAAACTACAGAGATGTTTATTGTAGTATTTATAATTGCAAAAATCTGGAAGCAATTTTCCTCCACCAGTGTTTTAAAGGAACTTAGAAGGGTGTCTGAGACCTCCACATTGCTGAATTCAGTGATCAGAGCTCAGAACTCTGCTAGCATCATTTATCAGTCACAGTGACCAATCCTTTTTTCTCCAAGCACAAGCTTTTCTCTCTCTAGGCTTCCACTCTCGGTTGTTCCTCATTTCTCAGATCTCTAAGCATTGAAGTGCCACAGGGCTCAGTCTTCAGACTCGTCAGTCTGCCTTTATTCTCCACAGAATCTCATTTAGTTTCTTTGCTCTAATTTAATCACCCATATGCAGAGGACTTCAAGGTTTATCTCCAGCCCAGAGCCCTGCCCCCAATTTCAGACCTATGTAGTCAGTTGCCTCTAGTCATCATCTCTTCATGTCTAGTAAGCATATCAAATGTGGCATGTCCAAAACTGAATTATTCCTTTTGTCCCCCAACTCCAAACCCATTTCTCCCACAGCCTTCCACATCTTAATCATTGTCAACTCTCTCTTATGATTGTTTAAAAATCTTGAAGTCACTCTTGTCTCTTCTCTTTATATTATACCTCAACTCCAAATTCATCAGTAAATCATATTGATTTTACCTTCAAATATGTTCAGAATCCTATCATTTCTAACCCCTGTTCACTACTACCACTCAAATCTAAACCATTGTCTCCCACTGAGGTTATGGCAGTTAGCCTCCTAACTGGACTCCATTTCTACCCTTGTTTATTTTTAATTTGTTCTGAACGGATCAGAGTGATCCTACTGAAACATAAGTCCAGTCATGCCACTCCCCTGCTCAAAAGTGCTTAAAATGACACAGGTCCCTGCAGGGTCTTGTTCCCTAAAGCTCTGACATCTCTTACTACTTATCTCTCTTCCTCACTACATGGGCTACCTTACTTCCTCAAAATATTGCCTGACATGCTCACCTCAGGGCCTTTGCACTTACCTTAACATTCTTCCTTCATATAACCAGCTCCCACAGTTCTCTCTAGTCTTTAATTAAATTTACCCTATTAGAGAGGTCTACCCTGACTACACTGTATGAAATGCAACTGCTTCCTGCCCGCTAGCTCCTATGCCTGCTTTGTCTTTCTCTTTATTCTTATTACCTGATGACCTACTGTAATTTACTTTTTTGTCTGACAACCCCCTCTTTAATTCCCCCATTGGAGTGTAAGTTTCCTCATGTCAGAGATTTTGCTTTGTTAACTTTTGTATCTCCAATGCCAGAAGATAGGATCTACTCTAATAGACACTCATTGTAATTATATGTTACATGAGTCAATAAAAGCATCTTTTGTATAGGAACTAGTTCAATAATAAAGTATGATACATATATGCAATGGGATACTATACGGTTGACAAAAGAAGTGAGATATAACAGTGAAAGGTCTCTAGATATATATTAATAAAAACAGGTTGTAGAATATTATGAGTTTCGTCCTTTAAATGTCATGTATATTACATAATTTTATGTTTTAACTTACAACCTTCAATTTTTTAAAAATGTAAGCATATAACTTTCGAATTGTAAAAATATTACAAATACATGTCCACAAAAAATTGAAGTATTGAAGAGTAAATTCTTTCTTTGCACCCCTCAGAGAGAGAACCACTGTTAAGTTACCATTTTAACTTCAAATAATATATCTCTAATTTAATCAATTTTAAACAAGATCTATTTGTTCCCCATTATAAGAAATGAATTTAACATACTCATATCACCCAGCTTCCTTCTTCATCTATGATTTTTTAGTTATTGTTACAAGTATATGATATTTAGTTTTTTATTTTAACTACAATGGCATCTCTTGCTTTTTAAATTATTCTAAAATTTGAAAACACTTAAGGAGCATTTACAATATTATTGTTGTTTCAATATTAGGCATTGCAAAACCAAATGATGTTTTATTTTACCAAGAAGAAAACAGTCCTAGTCATTTAATTAGTTTTGATTGAACGAGATAGTCTACTTGTCGAGGTACTGGGATTTTTTTGTTTTTTTATTTTTTAATGCCAGGTCTATTATTTCCTTGAAAGCTATATCTTCGAACATTATACCAAATGTTCTTTAAAGCTTGGTTTTTAAAATGTAGATGTAGTTTGCTTTGTTTTATGCTGAAGTATTTTAAAGTGCATTTCAGATCTTTACATATCTGTTAGGTATCTTAAACAGGCATTTTCTAAAGTATATTAACATTTTTCCAGATTGCCAAATTAACATTATCACACTTATGTTTTATTATGTAAAACAGAACTTTCTTCATAATCTGGGCCTGTTAGGCTACACTGACATATAGTTCTGTCAGATATATAACCTACCAGAAAGGTAGGTTAAATGCTTAGTTCTTGTAATTACCAATTTTAATTTTTTAAATAAAAGTTTAATTTTTAAAGTAAAGAGTAATAGCCATATCAAATGGTGACAAATAGCTTTCTTTTTAATTATCATTATGGCCTCATGGGTTTTCATGGATTTCTATCTAAATATAATTTCTCTTTTTGGTGCTTAGTCAGTCACATCCTTATTTATCCTTTCAGCAGTTGATGGACATTTGGGTTGTTTCTACTTTTTGATTATTAGGAATAATGCTGCCATGAACAATCATGTACAAGATTCCGTATAAGTATGTTTTTATTTCTTTGGGGTATATATTGAAGAGTGGAATTGCTGGGTCATGTGGTAACTAATTTTGAGGAACTACCATACTGTTTTACAAGGAAGTGCACTGTTCTACGAACCCAGCAGCAATATAAGAGGTTCTCTACATCCTCCTCATCACTTGTCAAATTGCAGGCATCCAAGTGGCTGTGAGGTGCTATATTGTATTTTTGATTTGCATTTCCTGAATACTAATGATGTGGGCGGTGGGGGTTCATTTGCTAATGGCCATTTGTATATCTTCTTTGGAGAACTATCTGTATAAATTCTTTGCTCATTTTTAAATTGGATTATTTGTCTTTTTGTTAAGTCGTAAGATTTCTTTATATATTTTTTATATTAAATCCTTATCAAATATGTGATTTACAAATTTTTCTTCTGTGGATTGTTGTTTTACTTTCTTGATGGTGTCCTTTGAACCACAAAAGTTTTTCACATTGAAAAGGTCCAATTTATCTTTTTCCTTTTGTTTTTCCTTTTAGCTCTTATAGTCAAGTCTGTTGTTTGTGCATTTTGTGTTAATTTTTATGTATGGTGTGAGGGAGAGGGTCCAGCTTTGTTCTTCGGCATGTGCGTCTCCACTTGTCCCAGCACCATTTGTTTAGAAAGACTGTTCTTTCTCCATTGAGTTATCTGGGCACTCTTGTCAAAAATCAGATAACTATAAACATAAAGGGTTTGTTTTTGGACTCTCAGTTCTACTCCATTGACCTATAAGCCTGTTATGCCAGTACCATACTGTCTTTATTACTATAGCTTTATAGTAATTAAGTTTAAAATCAGAAAGTGTGATTCCTCCAACTTTGTTCTTTTTCAAGATTGTTTTGTCTATGGGATCCCTTTCCATATGAATTTTAGAATCAGCTTTTTAATTTCTGCAAACAAACCAGCTGGGATTTATAGCAATTATGCTGAATCTATAGATCAATTTGGGGAGTCTTGCCCTTTTAAAAATATTGTCTTCCAATCTATGAACATGAGATACCATTTCATTTATTTAGATCTCTTTAATATTTTTTAATAACGTTTACAGTCTTTAGTGTACAGATATTGTTGTTTTGTTAGTATTATTTCTAAGTATTTTTGATGCTCTTCCAAATAGAAGTTTATTTTTATCTTCAGATTGCTCATTGCTAGAATATACAATTGATTTTTCTGTGTTGATCTTGAACCCTACAATCTGGTTGAACTTGTGTTTTAGTTCTAAAAGATTTTTGGTGAAACTTTCTATATACAAAATCATGTTATCTGGGCCTAGAAATAGTTTTACTTTTTCTTTTCCAGCCTGGATGTGTTTTATTTTATTTTATTGCCTAATTGTCCTGGCTAGAACCTTTAGTACAGTGTTGAATAGAAATGGTTCCAAGTGGACATCCTTGTCTTGTTTCTGCTCTTAATGGGGAAAGCCTGTGATCTGTGAAGGTATTATGTTTGCTTTTCAGTATGTTTTTCAGAGATGGCCTTTTTAGGGTTGAGAAAGTTCCCCTCTAATCTGAGTTTGTTGAGTGTTTTTATTATGTAAGAATGTTGGGTCCTTTTTCCACATCTCTTGAGATGATCATACAGTATCTTACTGTTCTTGAAGTCTATCCACTATTGATCTTTTTTCTCCATTAATGCTGCATGTCATATGGTAGGCCTTTTCACTCTTAAAGCTTATCTGTTTACCTCAGAGAAATTTTATTTTACTGTTTTTTGATTTTTTTTCCCCTTTGTTCTTTTCCTCTGGAAAGCCTATTAGTTTTGGAGTCTCAATAAGTATTCATTTTTCTATTCTTTCATGTTCTTTTTTACTGACTGATTTACCTAGTATTTCCTAATTATGTCTGTGATGGGTTGTATTGTGTTGTTAGGTGCAGTGTTGTTTTTAGAAGTGCTTTTGGGAGTATAATGACATATATTTCTGAATAGTTGAATCATATTAAATCTTAAACCTTATAAATTTAAAAATGCCCTAGAATATCCAATCAATTGCTTGTAAAATTCACAGCATGTGATAATTTGGAAATAACCTGGATTTTTGGACCATTTGTGTTCAGGGATAATGTTTGTAGATTTAGGAGACTACGGTAGTTCCCCTTACCTGCAGGGTATATCCCAGAAGCACTAGATATCCGAAACTGCAGGTAGTACCTATACTCTTCTTTCCTGTACGTACACACGTTTTTACTTAAAGGAGGCATTTTATGGCTTCTCTTTGGCATATCTGAATCAAGAGCATCACTGTTAGTGTTCTTTGGGGCCATGTTTGGGTAAAATAAGGGTTACTTGAACACAAGCACTGGGATACCATGACAGGACAGTCAAGATGGCTACTGAGTGACTAAAGGGCGTGTAGTACATACAGCATGGAGTGATTTACAACTTGAGCAGGACAGAGCTAGACGGCACAAGATTTCATGACATTCAGAAGAGTGCGCAATTTCAAACCTACAAATTGTTCATTCCTGGAGTTTTCCATTTTATATTTTCAGACCATGGTTGACCACAGGTAACACACCCTTGATGGGGCCTACTGTATTCTGGGTAGTGGTTCACGGTTCACAGCCCTTTCTGCCTGGAGTCACTAGCTACCCCTGTGCAGTGGATGCTTCGCCAGCCTTTTCCAACATGAGCATATTAAAATACAAATGAAAAAGGCCTGTTACTACAGGAATAACTTTTAATTTTCTCTAATTTACATATTTAAAAATTCACTTTTAAGCATTTAACACCTTATTTACAGAAACAGGTCCAAGCCACCATGTCTAGCCCTTGCTTCTTCTTTGAATTGTTTTACAGTCACCTTGGCTACATGGCCCTGACTACTTCTGACTTTCCAAAAGAGTTTGTTTTATATAGAGTTAATCATTTACACTCATACAAATGTTTCTGGAGGAAAATGCAAAACTTTCTTGTGATTGGTGATATACCTTTATTTACAGGCTCAACAAAACAGTCCCTCTTCTACAGGATCTGGTAACACAGAGCATTCCTGCAGCTCCCAGAAACAGATCTCCATCCAGCACAGACAGACCCAGGTAGGTTGGTGATCAGCAAACGGAGGAGGAAAAGATCTGCTGAAGAATAAATATTAACCACATATAAAACCTGAGTCTTCTTGTATGAAGTTGGTGAAGGTGGTAGAAAGTTACAAACTTCCATGGGGACATAATGTACAGCAGGGTGACTATTGTTAATGATACTGTGTTAATAATAATAAGCATTTTCTCTGTCTTCCCTTTTTTTCTCAGTTTACCTCTTATTTTGTATTATTATATCCAGAACTTGCATTATGAGTAATTAAAGTCTTTTGGAATGTTTCTTTTCCTTTCTGGCATGTGGTAACAGAAATGCTTATACCACAGCATGGTGTTGTGGAAAGAGCACCCATTTGGAGACTTTTAGGCCTTTGTTCAAATTATGGCTTCGCAACTTACACTTTATCTTTTTGGGCTTCAGTTTTCTTGTGTACAGATCATCTGTAAAATATGGTTGATTACCTGAGACAGTGTTTACAAAATGCTTATTAAGACAGTACTCAAAATAGGCTTCAATGAATGTTAATTCACTATTTTATGAAAGGAGTTAATTTATTCCTTATTTGTCAAGACCTAGCTAAACTTCTTTAATATGTGGCACACCAACATAAGTTTTTGCTGAAACATTCTTCAGAAACTCTTTTTAAAATCTAGGGAATGTTGTGAATATTCAAAGGTAATATCTGAAAAGGATAGTGGATGTATTCTCCATTTTGTGATGTTGAACTAGCCAACTAGTATAAAGGTTTTCTTGAAGCTTCTTGGCACTGTGCTGCTTTCAAGACAGGATGCTTGACATTCTAGGAGAATTTCTTAAATCTCAAGAGCTGTACAGTCCTCAGGAACAAATTTTAATTTTATTTGTATTACCAGCCTTTGGACAGTTGAACGGAAAAGTTTGAGCTTTCAGTTAACTTCATCTCCCCATCTGAGTGTTCTTTGTTTCCACTAGGTGGCACATTTGTTCTTTAGAGTTTTGGGTCATGTCTCTGAAGTCCTTTTCTATCCAAAGTTAGTTTCTAGAGTAATTTGTTTCTGTATTGTTCAGTGCACAGTAGTTTGAGAATTCATATATTTGGTTCCATTAACATGCTATTGAAGTGCAGGTATAGCAGAATATAAGGCTTAAATAATGGGATGAGGAAGGCATTTAAATTTCTTTAGCCATGTGATTCTAGGCTATTTGTGTTAGCAGGTGTATTTTTTTAATTTTACAAAAGTAATGAGAAACATGATGACATGTAATATTTTGAGATTAATCCTAAATTTACATTCTCTTTGTCTCTATAGTCTGACCTCACAATAGAAAAAATATCTGCACTAGAAAACAGTAAGAATTCTGACTTAGAGAAGAAGGAGGGAAGAATAGATGATTTGTTAAGAGTAAGTATTAAAATATGGTAAGAGATTTTATAACAAGCACTGATTGATGTTACATGCATTTAGATCATATAGATAATTATTGCAGCCAAATAACAAAGTTAAATAATAAACACTTGGACATTTTCCTTTAGTCTGAGGGAATCTGAGTAGCAACTAGGATTAAACCTAGATTCTAAGCACTTTGAATTGGAAATCTTCCATTGTAAGATTTAAATATTTAAATATATACCAGAGATAATAGATTTGTGGAATATTATCTTTTATCTGTAACCGTGGGAATAAGTATAAAATGTTTTCCATTCCAGAGGAGTTATTTTACTATTCTTGAATTTTAAAAACTATTTCATGGCTCTGGTTTAGTATTTTACATCTTTTATAACCTATTCATCAGAAGCTTTTTATGCTTACAATAGAAACTTTAAAGATAACTAATCTGGAATTTAAAAAATACCACTAGGCAGTATACCATTATATTTTTAAAATGTTTTTTTTTTTTTAATATGCAATTTAGCATATTGATTAATTTTTAAAACTTTTTAAAAATGTTTTTTATAGTTATAAAAACAATACATGCTCAGTATAAAAGATTTAGAGAATACTGAAAAATATGGCACCTGTAATTACATTAACAGATAAAACATATGGTACGTTTTCTTTAGTAAATTTTTGAGCCATTTGTACCATATATGTAGATATTGTGTGTGTGTGTGTATATATATATACACACACACATATATATATTTGTACAATACACACACTCAAAAAAATATTTATAAATAAATATTTATAAATAAATATTTATAAATAAATTTGGATAACATTTTGCTCTTCTCCAGTGATTTAGAAGGGGTAGGTTTGATCCTTATTTATACTGATGTGGTGATTTTTAATCTGTCTCCCTGGACCCTGAAGGTTCTACAGAGGAACCTCTAGGGCTCCAGTGACACAGCTGGATGGGGGTCTGCAATGCTGGTTTTTTAGTTTTTTTTATTAGGTAAGACTTTGTTTGAATAAAGGGTTCTGTTTAATAATAAATATAATAAAAGTCACTATTTTTGATTATCTCCCCTCCAGAAAAATTTACCTTCATTTCTATAATTATCAAAATATAATATGAAATAGTGTATTTGACTCCCTCCTATGTAAAACCTGGAATATAGCACATATCTAAGCTATAGGCCTGATCTTTATAGGTAAAATCGGATCTTTAAATACTTATTAATTTATTATTTAAAACATTTCATATAAGAATAATTCTTATAACTTGGCTTTTATATTAAAAAATATTTGCATTTATTGAATTTATAAACTTGTGATTTGTGAAATTCATAGTTGATCTGTTTTCTTCCAATCAGATAGATGTCTAGACTTTGATTTTTCCACCCCAGTGATATTTTACTTTTCCCTTTTTATCTTTACTTCATTTTCCTTTAATAATTTGTTCAGTTTTCATTTCACTTTTTGTTGTTTTTCTGGAATATATTATGCTAACCTGGAAAGTCAGTGAAACTTTCAAAGTGTTAGTGATCTCAAGGTACTTGTGATTAAAATATGAGAACTACAAAAAAGAAATAATTCTTATATTTACAGGAAATTTCATGACCAAATTTATAATAATTAGTTACACATGTTTGTTAAACTGGTTTCAGAGCTCATTGGCAATTTTTTTTTTAATCATAGTTTTTGTCGTCTTGTTTCATCTCTTGATGACTGGAATACGTTTTTAAGTAATTGTTTTTCAAGAAGGCTATAACTGTTAAATTTTCTGTGCCCATGTAGAGCTAAGAATTCTTTCTCTTCTCTTCCCATGTAGTAGAGAACTGTGTATAAAATTTTTGTTGGCCTTTTCCTCCTAACATAATACCTCTTTTTAATTTCTCTAATATTTAATGTTTCAGAGAAGGCCATGACCAAAGTAACAAACATGGTAATCTGTTTTCCATGATAACTATAGGTTCCTCCCTTCCACCCCAGTCCCACCCCCCAACCTTATTCTTGTATTTCAAAAAATTTTTCCAGGGCACATCTATATATGGGTCATTATAGTTTTTCTGGAAATGTGCAGTTATACCTAATTTTTGCCCTTTTTTGAGGGGGGGGGCTCTTTTGGTTTCTAGCTTGGACCTTGATCTCTAGCCTTTATTTTTATCATTTTATGTCTCATTTAATAGGATATTTAATATGATTACCCATATCTTCTGAATCTCATTAAACATTTTGCCTTTCATATATTTTTTATGTACTGCAGCTCATGTGCGTTTTGATTCTATTATTTACATTTTTAATTTACCCACCTTTTTTCCTTATCTAATTCACTTTCTTATTCCATCCTGTATATTCTTTATAGTTTTTGGCTTCTATTTCATAGATACCATGTCCTTTTACATTTTATGAAATACGATAAACGATATTCTAAAATGTTCTTTTAATTTCTGTAGGGAGATAATTTTTATAGTTCTTAAACATTTTGATGTTTTCTTTCCTTATTCAGAAATATTTTCCCTTAGGCCTGGTTTGTTTGTTTTTTTCTTCTTCATCTTCAAATGAACAGAGCCATGTTTAGACTCAGTAGCACTTCCCTTCCGTCTTTCATTGTTAGCATATATACTTGCTTGGGGTTGCTCTTATTCCCGTTTGTGTTCACTTGGGTGCTGGTTGCAGTGCCAAGATTTAAAATTAGATATATTTGGATTTAAAAACCTCCTATCCCAATTCTGGTACTGGCAGGTTTTTGTCCAGAGTAGTTCTGCTGGACTGAAAAAGGACCATGGGTTCACCTTGTTCTTTTATCACCTGACTCTCCTAAGATTGAGAAGATAGAGTATATGAACAGGTTGAATCCTAACGTAGTACGCCTTTTGATTTAAAAAGAAAAAGTCTGCTTCATTTTCCACAAAGCAGTATGCTCTCTTTTCCTACCACTACCCCACTTCTAATGCCTTGTCTTCTGAAGGTTATAGTCTTTGTTTGGATGTAGAGCAGTACCAAAGGAACTGATAAGCCAAAAAGGAAGACCCAGAAGGACAGCTGCCATTTTTTTCAAATTGGTTAGAAATTGCATTTCTGACCTGGAGGGACAAGGAAATGACCACTGGTCTTTCCACCTCCTTGCAAGCAAGCCTGGATTGTTCATTGAGTTTTGCTGTTTTAGTGATACGTCGAGTAAGGCTGCATCAGGATCTGCTAGCTAGGTGTTATTTTAAACCTGAATACAAAATAGTATTAGAAACCATAAAAATTTAAGAGTTCTTAAAATTTTAAATAAACCTCCAGAGATTGATTGATTTTATACATTTGATTACAAATTTCAAGGGAATGCTTACTGTCCGGAAGTAGATTGAATTTCACATAAACATTACATAATCTTTGGCTTGTAGGTTCTTTAATATGAAGTAGTCACATTTACCCAAATGTACTTGCACTTTCCTTTGATAATATGGTCTGTAGAGCTCTGTAAGAAAAACTAATAGGAAGAAATTATACTACGAGGAGAGCAGAAATTTGGAAATGGAAGCTGTTGTGCTTCGGTCACTTTAAAAATTAAGCTGAAAAGTCTCAATAATTTAGTATACTGTGTTATCTTCCATTTGTGCTTTTTACTTGTTTCAGAAACACTTATTTCATTTGATTGGGAAATACCAGATTTTTTTTTTTCATAACTCAAGCAAGTTATTATAAAGTAGCATTTATTTGCCAAAAGAGAGTAGAGATCTTTTATTTAACACAAGAAAAAATTCAGAGTTACGAGTCAAAATTGGCCTTTGGTTAGTGGTTCTTTCCTTCTCTGTTATTGTAGGAGGCTTGACTTTTTCAAAGTATTTAGCCTATCCTTCTGGCCACAGCTAAATTAACTGTGTATTTACATTCTGGCATTCTTGAACCAGGACCTTGTATTCAACTTGTTTGTCATTCTGTCTTATGTGGGCATGCATGGGTGTGTCTGGCTTCTCTGGTAAGAAACATGTACATTCATGTCTCTTTCTTTGGAAAGAAGAATAGAAAAACAAAGAACAATTGCATATAACTATATGTGATTTTTAAAAAAATTCTGTAATATTTTTTTAAAGTGCTTAATCACCCTTGTGTTTTAAACATCTTGTTCATTGCAGAGTTTTCTTTCATTTTATAACAATTTAGGCATATGTGATTTAGCTGTAACTAGATTTTAGGAGGAGTAAAATATGATCAGTAGAAAAACAAGCTCACTTCTAGTAACAGACTTCATTTTTTAATAAAGAGATGATGTTTATTAAGAGAGAATAAAGTACCTCTTTTTTAAAAAAGACTGTTACTGTTCTTTGACTCTTAATTTTGCTGTTGATTTAACCTTGTAAATGATTACAATTAATCTTGGAGCTAATTAAAATTTTGTTTCCCATTGAAGGCCAACTGTGATTTGAGACGGCAGATTGATGAACAGCAAAAGATGCTAGAGAAATACAAAGAACGATTAAATCGATGTGTAACAATGAGCAAGAAACTCCTTATAGAAAAGGTGAGTGATAAATAGTGGCCTGTACTCTGTATCATAAGATGCTTAGTGTGTGTCATTGTCGTGGCTCCTTATCTTTTCTGACACGAGAATATTTCAAAGTAGGGCTTTTTAGAAGATTTATGGTTTGACAATTAGAATTCTCTCCTGTATGGACACTGGACCAAGCATCCAGAGTAATAATTTGGGACATTCTTTCTGGCTGTGCACTGTTTTGAGTGTGATGTTGATTGGACAAAGAGAGCTTGTCTTAGTTGAATTTATTTTGGGCATTGCTCCCCAGAATTCTTACATTTATCCTATTAATTGAAGTGTATATTCTGTTACTATTATAAACACTTGACAGTAGTTACGTTTCCATTTCAGAGATGGTATTTGGAGTAATTTATATATATAATAATGTGATAATTAAGTGCTTTGTGCTATAAAATAATTAAGTTGGTATATATGTACTTGAATGTGATTAATTGGCTAATATCTCCTTTATAGTAATTGATTAGTTGCAACTTGTTTTCAGTAATTATTAGTAACTATTTTTTAAACGTTTTTTTTTTTATTATTAATGCATCCGCAGTACTTATTCATCTTATATTGAAAGCTTTAAGATGGCAGTATTTTTTAATGAAGTTATTACAAGCTAGAGATTTGAAAGAGACCTGTGGTTACTTGTGCTGAAATCTTTGGAATGTTGTTAAAATGGTAAGAAACACAGATAAAGGCAAAGTGGATTATTTTACTGATGTCAAAGATACCAAGGGAATTTTGCCTCATCTTTTAATTCATTAATTTTATAGAAAGAAAACTACTTTTTTCCCATTTTTATGACATAACAGATGTTAGTACAGAGAATTTATTGAAAGTATTAGGGTACTTTCTAAAGTCAATGTAGATTTAGCCTGTTGTTCTAAACTTTGAACAGTGTAGTACAACAAATAAACAATGCTGTATCTGAGTTCTCATAGGAAAATGAAATTATTTTCTATTTGACCTTTCCCATAAGTCAAAACAAGAGAAGATGGCATGTAGAGATAAGAGCATGCAAGACCGCTTGAGATTGGGCCACTTTACCACTGTGCGACACGGGGCCTCTTTTACGGAACAGTGGACAGATGGTTATGCTTTCCAGAACCTTATCAAGTAAGTTCATTGTGATGATTTAATTGAGAATCGAAAAGTTGGTTTGGAATTTTTAAGTTTTCTGAAATTGTAGTCACTAATAATTCTAGTTAGCGGTAGTCATCTTTTCATTCAGTTTTAGTCACCGCACATGTAGAGAATGAGGTGAAGTCTTGGGAAAAAAATAACACAAGTCATCAGAGGAATAAAAATTAGTTCTGCATTAAAGTTTAAAAGAATCAGAATTGCTAAAGCTAAGGAAGAAGAATCTAAGACTAGATATTTTTTAAATTGTGTAATGGATTTTACAGGAGGGTGATTGAGTATTTACTCTAGGTCCACGGCAAAATGAAACGGGCAAGGACCCAAGGGATAATTCTCCACGTTAGGTATCAAACAAAATGAAACTCTAGAAGAGCCTTATATAGAACATGTCGCTGAGCCTCTTTAAGGAGATAGTGTTCATTATTTATTTTGATTTGTCACCTCATTTCTGTCTGACTCTGGGGGGTGGCATTGTGAATTTGATCATGGGGATCATTTCCATCCAAAACCGGGGTGGGAAGCATTGTGTTTTTAATCACGGGCTCTCAAACTTTAGATCTGCTGAGACCATCATGAGTTGGAGGGTTCCGTAGACTACTTTTCCTGCCTTTTCTTGCTGAAAAAACTTACTGAGCATTCATTGGAGACTGTGGGACTAGTTTTAAATAGTATTGAAACAAAAATAACATTTATTTGTGAAAGAAAAGTTCAGATGTTGATATTATTGATAGTACTTTATTAAAACTAACCTTTGAATTGCACATTGTTTTGTGTGTGATACTTTAATCTCCAACTTGGTTTAGGTGTATTTTTGCTCACAAACAGTACCTTGAGAATGCGCATTTTGGTGTGATGGGGTGCTGGTGAGTCAAATATACTGTCCATTGGAAGAAAACAAAGCCTTTTGACTTAGGTCAGTGCCAGAGGCTCAGCGGCATCCTCTCTGAGCAGTAAACGTCGGTGGTGATAGAAGTTCTTTCAAGCCATATTTTGGAGAGTGAGGCATATCTTTAATGATAGTTAAGAGTTTTTCAGACAAGCCGAAACTCATGAATTAAAATTTCTATTCTCCTGTTAAATTGACATCTAATCAGTGACCCAGGTCATATCAAAGCCAAGAGAATTGTATTAGATGAATAGTTGTTTGCAGTACTCAGATTAGGTTAACCTTGCTCGCCGTGTTGCCCTTGTAGATATGGCACCATAAATTGTATTACGGGCATATGTCCTGGAGTACTTATTTCTCTGGTTGCCATTCTTCCTAGAAAGATATACTGAATTTGAAAAAGGTCTAGAGACACAACTACAATGTTCAGGAAAGAGGGTAGATTGGATTTCATTTGAGAATAAGTTTTAAAAAGTTGATTCTGTCATTCTACAAAAATGAAGATTGGATCAAGAAAAGGAGTTGGCAGCAGAGCACGTTCGGGAAAGAAAGGGGAGTTAGCATCTGACTGTCAGTTCTGATAAGCGATTTAAAGATTTTAGTCTGTTAAAAGTTTAATCCCAGATCTTGGTATATTTTTATATGCCAAGTCTATAAACCTTAATGTGTGTTAAGTGGTGGGATACATGAGAGAAAGTGGTTTTCTTATATTGATACTTTTATTGATTACTAATTTATAAACTTTTTTATTATAGAAAACTGAACATTTTACTAGGAAATATTCTAATGGTAATGGTGTTAGCTGTCTGAAGAGTTCTTATATATATTAACTTATTTAATGTACCATTCCTTAAGGAATTTTTACTAGTTGCAAGGCTTCATTATGCTTTCTCTGAATGTACTTGTTTTTTAAAAACTTAGTTTAGGTTTCACCATATCAGTGAATGAGAATGACTTGGAGTGGTAATGGTTCACTTAGACTAGAGTAAATGAAAATCTTTTTTGCTTTGTTAACTAGCCTTCAAATTTGTATCTTTCTAGATATAATTCGAGGAAACTTTAATCCAAAGAAATAAAAAGACACTTAGAACTTTTTGTACTTTTTTAAAGTAAATACAGTTTTTTACTTTAATAGGTTCATATCAGAGAGTTGTTTTCTTAACCGTTAAAAAGAAATTGGAAAATTCTTTCTTTTTAGTCAGAAAATAAGGTCATGGTAGAAATTTGATACTGTTTCTTCCTGCCCACTTTTCTACTCTGAAAATAATCGTAACTAGTGCCATAAAGCTCACACTCATTCCAAAAAATTTTTCTTTCACCAAGTATTTGGCTCTTCCAATCTTAAATTAAAATAAAAAATCTGTTTGATTTAAAGGGACTTATTTTTCTTCTGAAGTCTCAGATACACAGGTGACAAAGATGCCTGTTTATTCTATAGCCATGTTAAAATTTTTTTGACCTTTTCCCTCTGTGCAACATCTTTTATATCTCTAGGCAACAGGAAAGGATAAATTCACAGAGGGAAGAAATAGAAAGACAACGGAAAATGTTAGCAAAGCGGAAACCTCCTGCCATGGGACAGGCCCCTCCGGCAACCAATGAGCAGAAACAGCGGAAAAGCAAGACCAACGGAGCGGAAAATGAAACGTATGTTCTTTATTGGTGTGAGCTGTGAGAAACCACTCTTTCCTTCAAAACACAAATGTCCTATTGAATGCCACTGGGAAAAAATGATAAATTGTGGAGATTTCTAGAGCTTAAGCTTTCATCTCACATTAATGGATTTGCTCAACTCACATAAAAGCCGTATGCAATCAACTTATTTTCTTAGTCCTGCTCTTACCTAGGGACTTTTGAATGAGGAAGACGTAATGTCACTCAACTTCATGTCATGATCTTTGGCTACTCTTATAATAAACTTGATGGCATTGTGGTTGGTATTCAATGATATAATTGCTTATGGTATGTTATCATCTTCTGGGAATTACCTGGCTACTGCCTTGACTGAAGAATGCTCTTTACTGGTCTAAAGGACACTTGGTTAACAGCCACAAACTTAGGAGTAAGCTAAGAAAAAATAATATAAGGAAAAGGACATTTTCCCAATAAGCCAAATCTTGACATGACATCATTTTTTCCTGTTCTGGGGTACCCAAGGAAAACACCAATATCTTAAATTGCAGTGTAGTCATCTTTTTCACTGCCCATCAGCGATTAATACATAGCTGCCATGAATTAGCAGGGTTAGAATATCCTAAGCACAGATGCCTTCCTTTTCTACCCTCACCCCGTGTCAGAGTTCTCTTTTTGAATTCTTGACCACTAAGAGAATTTTCCACTGTGACAGGAGTTCAGAAGCTTTTCTATAATGGGCCAGATATTAGATAATTACTTTAGGCTTAGGAAGCTAGACGGTAGGGTCTCTGTTGCAACTACTCTATTGTTGTAGCCTAAAAGCGCCACAGACAATATGTAAATGAATGGGTATGGTTCTGTTCCAATAAAACTTTATTTACAAAAACAGACTGGGCTGAATGACACTGCTGTAGTTTGCCAGCTAGATAGGACCTGCCAGTCTAGAATTGGCATGGGAAATGAAACCTATATGTTACTTACCTATTTAAAATACCTCTTATGCATACCCTGAATACATTTAAACCACCACCTGTCTTTAAGAGGCTTTCAAATTAAAAAGGAAAAAAGCTCTACAGATAATAGTGTAGGCAGTCTCCAAAGAATTGATAGTAACCCTGAAATTGGTTTCTGCATTGGCTATTTGAAATTTAAAAAATATTGTTAATAGAAACAATTATTGGTATTATAATCAGTAAATCTATAGTGGCTACATTGGTTTTTCAAGGGAAAAAGAAATTTTGTAAAGCTGTCAGTATGGGATTCTTTAAAATAAGTTTCAGATCTAGAGATAGCCACAGATAAAAAATAATAATACATAATTTATTGACTCATGTCTCTTGCCTTTTATGTCTTCATATCAGTTCACAAAAACATTAACCCATAATCCACTTCAAGTATAATAATACTTGTATTAAAAACATTGTTAAAAGTCTGTTATATTTTAAATGTATCTTTCTTCACCCCAGTGAGAGATAGCTTAACACCAATCCTCAATACATACTTGATGTGTTGGGAAGCTTTTTCCTTGACATTCATTTAGTAAGTCTGTGTTAAATGCTTATTATATGCTCAGCTCTGTTCTGGACGCTGGGGATACAGAGTTAAAGGAGACAGCCCTAGTTAGGAGCTCACAGTTTACATAGGGGAAATTAATAAATGGATAAATTAATAATTAACATTAAGTGTGGTGATAATAGTATGCACAGTGAATAAGCTTGGGAAAAGTCTTCACTCTTATAGCCTGAATATTTTTAAACTAGATTCTAAGTAAAAACATTTTCTTTCAAAAAAATTTAAATAAGAGTTCAGATTTGAGAGGTTCTCTAGGCAAATGTTGTACATATTAATCTGATCTTGTCTTCTTTCCTGACACCTGTATTTATTTAGTGAAGGGACTTTTCCTCCAGTATTACTTGAAAATTATTTAATACCAGTACATAAAACCATTGGCTTAGGAGTAATAAAGAAGGCTTGGGTTGTTTCCTTGCCATAGAACAATAATTAGAATTTAGCCTAGGCCAGTAGTGTGTCAGTAAGGAGTTGCCATCTGGAGTGTTGTGTAAAATCCAAGCTGGAAGGCATTTAGTCTACTTTTTAATTAGAGTATCAGTGACTTGGCTCATTCCTCTGGCTGGAAGCCAGAGATACATAGTCTTCTTGAGTCTTGGAGTAAGTCACATTATTCTTTCCTGGTATTGAACCTATATCAGGCAGAGAGAATGCCTAGCTTTGATTTTTTTCATTTCTCCCTTTTTTACTGGTGTGATACGAAGTAATGCATATAAGTATTTCTGCAACTTTGAAGAGATAGGTGTAATGGCCCTAGTGGGTATATATTTCTTCTTGTCATTACTCTTTTTTAAATTTTCTTTTAGTCAGACCTCAAAGGTCCTATTTTGTAGCTCTTCCTGGTTGATAGGATAGCTATTTATTCTTTCTTCTGCCATTTAGAATATGTCTAAACAGGGACATCTAAAACTTTTACATATGCGTGTATGCTTCTAGAATGTGAAAAAGGTAAAGATGAGTATTTTACATGCTCATTCTTAAGATAGTGTGCAATTGGGGTTGGTGGAATATGAATTGAGTGATTTCCCATCAAGTCAGCTGTTTGAGAATTTGTATTTAAATAGCATTTTGCAACTTATAAATTATAAATTCTTTTCATATTCTTATTTAATAGTCACAAAAGCTTTGTTAAAGAGGTATTATGACTTGCCGGATTTTTAGGAAACTTAAGAGGTTAAAGTTGTTTGGTCAAGGTCATGTGGCCTAAGTGGCACTTTGAATCCTAGTCTTCAAACACCAAATCCCAGACTCCTTCCATTATGTTGTTCTTCTCTTTGTTATTGTACTGTCAAGGTCTAAGAGTTTTTCAGAAATAATCAAATTCATTGTCTTGTTTTGTTCTTTAAAAAAATTTAGACATCATAATTTTTAGCTGCCTCTCCTAATGGATTTTTATATGAGTGATGTTTGGGACAAAACTTTTCATAAATAATGTAAAAATATAGCTCTTTTTTTTTTAATTTTTTTATAAATTAGACTTCTGATTTTGAAGTCCTTTCACATTACATCTGATAAGTCACAGAAATTTCTTTGTGTTAAAGGACTGCAAGATAATCTATCATTTAGTCATTTTAACTGAGAGACTGAATATACCAAATAGCATTATTTGAGAATTTCTCTTTAGATAGATGCACTATGATTTCAAAGAATTTCTTGAAATTTTTACTTTATTTTCCAGGTTAACATTAGCAGAATACCATGAACAAGAAGAAATATTTAAACTCAGATTAGGTCATCTAAAAAAGGTAAGTATGATCAGAATGCAATTTTTAGTTTACAGTTGATGTGGAAGCAATTTGGTTATTTGGATGAATGTAATAGTTTCATAGCCTTGCAGAAATATTTTGAGTTATTACTCTCTCACATCTTGTATTCTAATGGTGGAAGTAATGTCTTTGAATTTTCAAATCAACTCCAACCCGGTACCAGTATATAATTCTGTGCACCTCAAAAGGCTTCACAAGTGGTTATCTTTATAGTAAAAATTAAATATACAATAGTAGATAGTTCCAAAATAATGTTAAAACTCTTAGGATGTTTTAAATCACATAGCAGCTTCTTATCTCTTACCTAAACCATATTGTAACACAAAGGTACCTATGTAGAATTTATTATTGATGTTGTTCACAAAAGCATCTTAGAGGTAGACTCTCATCTCTAATTTAGCAACTCGTACATTTTTGGTGGGTGCCACTTATGATAATGAAGGTCAGTCAGCATTTAATAAATTGCTTTTGGTGTGTATTTTTTTTCCCCCCATTAGGTGGTTTTCATGTCTTGTTAAATCAGTGGAACTTAAGGCACCATACTTACAGAATAGGACCAGATAGAGAACCTGATTTTTTTTTTTTTAATGGTTTCATGCGTATGTGTGTATATATATAGAACATTTCTGGAAAATTAACAGTGGTTATATCTGGGGAGTGGGCCTGGAGAAGTGGGAGCAGGGAGGCAGAGGACTTGTACTTTTCCTACTTATACTACTCTATATGGTTTAAATTTTATTTATTATTTGTTAATAGGCTTGATTTTTATGATTAAAATTCTTTAAAAGATTTTAATGCCAATCAGCTTTTCACGAGAGAACAGTCTGCTCTTGTTTTTGAAATGAGATTTTGGAAAGGTAAAGTTTCTTGTGTTCTGAGCTATTTCTTCTTTTTTCACTTTAGGAGGAAGCAGAGATCCAGGCAGAGCTGGAAAGGCTAGAAAGGGTTAGAAATCTACATATCAGGGAACTAAAAAGGATACATAATGAAGATAATTCACAGTAAGCAATTTGGGAGTATGTTGGTTGGAGATTGCTGAGCACTCTCTGACATGAGTTGAATGACCTAGATGATGTTTTTTAATATAAATTTGGTGCATTGATTTCATGGTGTATATAGTTCTATTAACAGGATATAATACAGTTTTATAAACAAAGTTATGATTTGCTATAGTTTAAATACATTAGATTTTTTTATAGTGAAATTGATTAACTAAATCCAATAAGCTTCGTCTATATACACTTTTAACAGTAAGGCATGTATGTATTTACACTGTGTTCACCTCCCAGAATTAGATTTCTTTCTGTCCACATATTTGACTCAATACGTTAGATTTATGTATTATATATACATATAGCATGTTTATACAAGTAGAGATCATTAAAACAACATACCTCAACAGTTGTAAATGGTTGTAATATACTGTATATTCAGATTTATCTACAGAGCTTCACTTAAGGGAGGCATGGCTGACAGTGGAGTGTTGCAGAAAGACTGTTGGTTTGAGATGACACCCAGTTTCTGAATGATCTTTAGAGGTCATTCAGCTGTTGAGATTTTAAGCAAGACTCTGTTAAGTTCACATTAGTTTAGATAAATACACACCTTTGTTTATAAGTCATTTAAGAGATTGAAACTGCAGGAAGTAGACAGTGGAAAATGGCTTCTTTCCATCATCTGTTCCTTCCCACCTTTTTTTTTTTATTTTACTCTCAAACATGATTTTTTTTGACATAGCTACAGCCTGGGTATTTTTGTTTGGCCAGTATGAGCCATAGACTTGACTTTTTGTAAACTGGCATGCAATAGCTGTTTCCTTACTAAACACTGTCTCTCTGTCAGACATAGTGTAAGTGCCCTTATGTTCTGTCATTTAATTTTCACGATAGCCCAGTGGGATAGGTCACCTTCACTAATACATAGATCTGGAAACAGGCCTAGAGAAGTTCAGTTAACTTGATCAGGGACCCATAATTAGTGGACCAAACAGAGTTAAACTTGAATCTGTCTGATTCCAAAACTAACTACCCTACAGACATGTTGTCTTTCTCCACAGGCATGCTGCTATCTCAGATCAAAATAATTTCAGGAGTAATAGTGGGGCTATTGAAGATCAGGAGCTAGATAGAAATATTTTTAAAGTCATTTTTTGCCAGAATCTTTCATTTCTTTGTCTTATTAAAAAACAGTACAAGATGGTATCTTATACAGGGGAAATAGTTATATTATGAACAGTTTCTTAAAGCGACTGCACATACAACACACGACTCACTTTATAATCAGATCTGTTTTTAAGGCCATGTAAAATATCTTGAAATTTTGCTGTATGTATTATGTAATGGTGGGAGCATGTGACTCTTGAATGGTTTGGAAGAACCAAGTAGCACAGTTTGAAAATCCCCAACCTAGTGTAGTCTACGCCCCTCACTTTATAGCAGAGCAGAAAGGGAGGGAGGCCAGCAAAGGTCACTGGTCTAATTGTGATTGCATTGAGACTGGCACCTATGTCTCGTGGCTCTACAGCTAATGCTGTTCATTGTAATTATGCTGTCTTTTTGAATTATATAACTTACATTATGTTCAGAATTAGATACATTGATCAGCAGCAGTTATAATCATGTATAACATGTTAGATATTCTGGAAATTTTATACATATAGAAGATTGTGTAGTCTTTGACCTTTGTTATATATTCCCTCTTTCCACAGATTTAAAGATCATCCAACGCTAAATGACAGATATTTGTTGTTACATCTTTTGGGTAGAGGAGGTTTCAGTGAAGTTTACAAGGTAAGTATGAGGAACTGGGTACAAAAACTGAGAGTTAAATTATTAGTTGTTACCAACTTAGAGAACATTTAGAATAATGAATGATAACTGTGGGTTGATGTCTGTTAGCTGAAATTCGGAAACTTTAAGTATCTTTGGAGGAACTGCTTTTAGTAAACATCAGTAACTACTCAGGATACAATATTTTACCATGTTTTCAAATTTGAAAAATAATTATAGATTTTTAAAAACAGGAAGGAAAAACAACACTAATTTCTGGGTAGTGGAATTATGGTGATTTTTATTGTTTCTATATTTTCTGTCTCTTCTGCATTTGCTAGAAGGGAGTGTGTTACTTTTATTCTCAAAAAAATTTTTTAACAATAAAAATGTTAGTTAATTTTTATACAAAATCCTGCTTTTTTGTTTTAAAATGGTCTCATCTTCTAAGTCAGAGTGTTTAGTAGCACTAGCATTTTGAAAGTGTGCCCTTGCTTAGAGTGCTTTAGTTTGGCCAGCAAACTATAGAGCACTGTGCCTCCAGTTGATTTTTACAAAATGAGGAATTCAGCCAGTTTTAAATATAGCTACAGATCCATAATGTGTTCACCAGTCACAGCATCCTTAAATTTCTCTAGATGTTTCTGGCACCTGGATTTTAAATGTAGAATTTGTTTTTTTAAGTGATCTTTACTATGTGACCCTGATAATTCTCTTTTCTAAGGTGTAGCCTTCACTGTTATGATTTATATTATGCCCATCTAGATTTATATATGGGAAGTCTTTTGTGTAAAATAGTTTTCATTTAAAATAAAAATAGGAAAAACTAGATCTACTGCTTTCTCTTTTTAATGTTAATTTTTTATGGTTTTATTTATACACACACACATAAAATTTATTTTAATTAACCATTTTAAAATATGCAATTCAGTAGCATTAAGTACATTCACAGTATTGGGCAACTGTCATCACTCTCCATTTCCAGAACTATAATATTGTCTTTAGTGTACTTCTGGGTTTGATTTTCTAGGATCTTATTCATATTTTTTATCTGCATCCATAAGTGGAACTGGCCCATTGTTGTCTTTGGTGGTCTAGCTGTCATAGTTATCCTAGAATGAGTTGTGAATTTTCTCTCAGTTAACACCCTCAAAAACCCATTCGTTACTCCCGTGATCTAGCACTACACAGCTGATGGTGGTGGTTGGGGAAAACATTTTTCTTTCTTTGGACATTGGCTGGAGAAATGACTTCATGTGACTAACTTCAGACATTGTCAGGATCAAAACTGGTTTTTTACCCAGCATATATGAATGAGACTAAAGGCAGAGCTGTTTTTTGGGTTTTTGTTTTTGTTTACTTTAATAAACAGTATAATAAATGACAAGGTTATTTTCTAAACAAACACAGCAAAGAGGTATATCCTCAGGGTTTATTTCTCTAGTAGGCGGACGATCTGTGTTCCCAGCATTTCCAAAGTGGCAGGACTTAACTGTTACAGCATGTCAAGTCCCAGTGTCAGCTTAGGTACAAAAGACAACCTAAGGGAGAAGAGTCGCAAATAGGGTAGATGATGTCCAGAAAGAGAATTATTTGGAAGTGACTCTTATGGCATGGGCTGTCTTTATGTTTGTGGTATATGCTTGGTTTTATTTTCTAACCCCCTTGGTGCCAGTTTGTCTGGAGACTTCTAAATTGTCTGATTGCAATTTTCAAGAAGATGGTTGCTACTCTGAAACAAGTATGTGATGCATTGTCTTCCACTGCTGTTTTTATTTAATAATGCATTTTGGACTTTCAAGTATGTTGATGTGTTAAATAAAGGCTTCAAGTCAGTTGCCTATAATTCTTGGTAATACATTCAGAATATAATTTATTCCTTTTCTTCATAGGCATTTGATCTAACAGAACAAAGATATGTAGCTGTGAAAATACACCAGTTAAATAAAAACTGGAGAGATGAGAAAAAGGAGAATTACCACAAGTAAGTGATACTAGTGTCTCATTTTTCAAATTTTAGTAGTAATAGCTGAAGTTTGAGCACTGTGTTAAGAGCTTTACATGCATTGCTATTTCATTTACTCCTCATAACTGTCTTAGGAGAGTGAATAAATTTCCATTTTACTGATGAGGAAACTGATACTTAAAGAATTTGAATAATAGCTAAGAAATGCCTACATTTATATTTAAATCTAGACTTCCCTTAATCCAAAGCCCCTGCTCTTAACCTCCTCTTCTGTTGTGTATATAAAATTAGTTACAATAAACAAAGCCTCAGAAACTGCTGTTGCTTGTGTGTAGATATCACAAGAGAGTCTGTTAGGGGTCTAAGGACCCTCAGGAGCTTCGGGTGGGGCTTTTTTCACTGCTCCATTATTTTGTTATGGAGGAGACCAGTGTGCTACTCGTTGAACTTGTTCAGCCCCCTCAGCACAGTTTGCCCATCTCCAAGTTCTTGGTCTTCAGTGTCCCTCTTACTGTTCTTGTCTTTCTTGGGAATGTTACTGGTGGTGGCCCTCATCGGTACTTGTGGGGAGGGGTGACGACTTTAGAATGAATGTTACCTGCGCAGGTGTGAATTTCATTAATTCACTAATGCCAGGTTTTGCTTGTTTCCCTCCAAGCTTCAGAATGTTGGGGTTCATGGCTCATTTGCTTTGGAGGCCACACAGAATCACTTTGCTGTTAGAGTCCCTGCTGGGTTTAATAGTGTTTCCTTGTTATAGATACAGGTACTGAATTAGACATGTCCTACCCCTGAAAGGAGACAGCCCCTCTTGATGTAAACAGCCTTCCTCCTTTCTCTTAAAGCGCTTTTGGTTTTTTCTTATAAATAGCACTTTGGAGGGAAAAAAGTGGTGGACTTTGAAGTAACCTTTTAGTTGGCTTCCAAATCCCAGGGAGGAAATAAAACATTTCTACATCATCAACCAGCCCTTGGTGCTGAACCAAGGCAGCCCTTGCTTTGTACCTGTTGTTCATCAGGGACCTTGGAACTCATCCCGTTCCATGCAGACTGGCAGTAGCTCTCGGCCTGGGAGAAGAGAAGGTTCCTGTGGCATTAAGAGAAATAGGGCTTTAGCAGAGGTGGGAAAAGGGATTACATGTGGCTTATGCATGGCATCCTGCATGTGTGTCTTATGTGACAGACAGCTGTGGTCCAGATGCCTCTGAGGAGCAGTTACATTATTATAAGTACATTCCAGTCACTTGACGTGCAGGGACAAATGATAAGCCTCAGCGAATGCCAGGAACACTTCAGAGAAGGAAACCACATGTTGTCCTGGCCAGTTATAAATGAGAAACGTTCCCATTATTTTGAGACAGAGTGGCTCAGGGTATTGGAACAGTCCATGCTTCTCTTTAAAGACATCCTTCAGTTATCCTTGGAGCCCATTGTTTATGTTGCCTATCTTACGTGTGCACTGACCACACTGACCAGTTGACTGTAGGAGGGATCAGCCTTGGTCAGCCAAGACTATTTTCTCAAGAAGATAGTTCTACTCCAGCATCTATACATATTTTGCCTGGTCTCAGTGTCCAGCTATTGGGCTGGCCTCACATAGAACTGTCGTGTTGATACTGTAGTGACTGCAGGTGGGGGTTCTGCTCACCCCAGCATTTTGAAACAGTACGGAGTCGAAGCCAGGCCACCTACCCCTTGACACACAAGCAAGTCCTGGTGGGTATGAATTGGGCATCTTCCTCACATTTCTCTGCCAGGCAGTGGAAGGGGCCTGCCTTGTGTTTCTGAGCTCTTTACTGGCCCATCTCGGGCTTGCAGTGGTGCCGTCCTGCTCCTTGTTTTCTCATCAGAGGTGGGAATCAGGGTGCCTGAGCATCTCTGTGAAGCTTCTGGACAGTGGCCATTTCCCTAGAGATACTGGGGAGGGAGTGTGCAAAGTTATTGTGACTTCTGTTCATCCTTCAGGGAAAATTCTTAAGCACTTTCACCTTTTTTTGAAAGATTTTGCTTGCTTAGTGATATGAAGTCATTCTGATGAATTTCAGGCTGCAGATAATAGTGAAGTAGCAAAACGTCATTAACTCATGAACTCCTTCAAAGTTAAACGAAGTTTATATCAAGCACATAACAAATTGCTGAGAGTGCTTTGAAAATTCAGTATTAGGCTGAAAAGTAGTATACTTTAGTGTGTGGTAACATTATAAAATATGAATATACTACTCTAACCCTGCAAACTTTTGATTGCTTTTCCTTTCTTGGGGGTAACTTTCTAATCCAGTCTGGAATCAAGATATTTATTTGTGTAAAAAAGAAGGAAAAAGTCAAAGACGAAAGAAGTTTTTGTTTAATTTTAAGTTCTATTTTGTACCTTCTTTTTTCTCATTCTTCCCCCACAAGCAAAAAGTAAACTGACTGTTTAACATTATTAAAGCTTCAATAGGTATTATTAGACTTCTTTAACTCCCCAAAATAACATATTAAAAACTCTGTAACAGGAAAAATTACATATAAAGCTTTCTGTAGAAATAATTGCATTTGAATTAATATACTCTCATATAATTCTTTTCTAATTTTTTAGGATAAAATTATTTTATCTGTCCTAGAAAGTGTAAATATATATACACTTTTAAGAGAGTAAAAGACTAACTTTAGGATAAGTTTCTTCCTGTGTCTTATTAAGGTTTCTGTATTTATATTGCATTAATCCCTTGGATGCTAAATTGAAAGTTGAACATGTGAAGGACATGGGGGAGTCACATTGCCATGCCTGATGAAATATGAGAAGTGGGCTTAGAACCTGATGTCACGTTGAGGGAACGCTTTCAGTGACACACAGCAAATTCCCTTAGTTGGTGAGGAGTTCAAATGACACTTCCTTTGATTCTTAATTTTTGCCTCCTTTAGCTTCCTCTGTGTTCTGTACCTGGACAGAGAAATTGGTCTCTACTCTGAAACATACAAAAGCAAAAGTTAAAAATTTCAGGGAACTATAGATTTATGGCATTTTTAGATTTTTACCCTATAAATTTATAGGATAAAAAATGATTTTAGAACAGTTATCTATTTAGTTCATAGGTTTCTAAACCTCTTTTTAAACAGCATCCTCTTTATTTTACCAAATGAAACATTACATGGATTCTTGACACATGAAAAAGGACAGTGTGGAGCTCCTTTGGAGGAATTGGGGGTTGGGACAAAGCTCCATTTGCTCAGCATCTCCACAGGGGCTGTGGAGATGTGGATCTCCAGTGAGAGTCCCCTTCAAAACTGCCATTCCAGTGCAGTGGTGTCACAGTGAAGCCCAGTGAGCTGGTGTCACGAAGGCCAGATGCCAAGTCAGGTTTCTTGATCCCACTTTAGCATATATTCTAACACTGCCTCGTCTAAGTGCTGGCAGAATGACCTAAAGATGATGAAACAAAATAAAGTGTCAGAAGAAGCAAAAACTTCCAAAAGTGGCAGCTTGAAAAAGCCTAGTAAAACAAAGTTTCCATTAGGAAAAAAATATATTTAATTACTTTTAGATTCCCATTCCTCCCCTTTCCTTTCATTGTTTCCTCACCTTTGTTAGTTGAGTACTTGCTGAGTATTTTTGACATTACAGAATACACCAATTTCTGAAAACATCACTTTTTTTAGTTTTACTTTACCATACTATGGAAAGTTTTCTGACTCGCCTTATAGCTAAATGCCTTAAACTAAATGGTGCTAGATTACTTAAAATATAATAATTTCCTGTTGCTCTCTTTGTAAATAAGAACTAAATACTTTTAAAATTATTAAAATTATTATAATTTTATTGTATAAATGTTCTATTTTTTAATAAAAATTCTATATGAATATGTCGGATTATGTAGTACATTTTTGTTTCTAATCTTATTAAGTGTTCTTAAATTGGAGAAGTATTTTAAAAAGAGATATATTTAAGTTCTTGTGCTGAGAAAACTAGGGTTTCCAACATCAAATTTTCTATCAGTTTCACATTTTCTTAGAAGTACAGCTGATAGCCCTTTAAATCCATTTCATAAGGAGTAGAATTTTAAAACTTTATAACAAATACAAAATACTAATTGCTTTATATAACTAATAATCCTTTTTCCAAGGAGTTTATATGCTAATTGATCCCCTTGATGTAATCCCAGGATGTAAACATTTTAGGTTTGAAGTATTAGCTTTAGAAGAGAGAAAAAAAACGCTGTTTGTGTAATTTTTAAAGCTCCAGTATTTGTACATAAATACAAAGTGGTGATATTGTCATAGGATGAACTTGAAAGGGGTAAAAATCCATTCAACAAATACTTGAGAATCTACTGTTTTCTCAGCAGTTTGATGTAGACACTAGTAGAGAAAATAGGTTCAAGAAAGATAAGGAGAGCAGATCTGAATGGAATGAATAGGTGAAAAATAGAGAAATGAGGAATATCCTTGATGAGTTATAAAAGACAAGTTAAAATACAAACTATTAATTTTGCATTTTGTTTACAGGCATGCATGTAGGGAATACCGGATTCACAAAGAACTGGATCATCCCAGAATAGTTAAGCTATATGATTACTTTTCACTGGACACTGACTCGTAAGTGCTGTGCTGATTTAGCTTAGCAGTTAATACATTTTCTTGCAGTGTGTTGACTACTCATGGAGTTTAAATCTGAGTCTAGGGAATATTTTTGAGAGAACAAATATATTTGCTTATGGACAGATGATCATATATAAATTCACATTTGGGCCACCAAGACATATCTTGGCCAAAGGGTGTGTGCTGGTAAGTGTTTAACATCCAGCTTGGTAGGGAGAGGGATGGGGCCATAAATTATGCCCATTTCTGTGGTGTAAATACTCTCAACATTTCCAATTTTGAGCTACCAGTTGTTTTAAAGTGGCTTCATTGAGATACAATTTACATACCATACAGTTCACTCTTTTAAAATATACAGTTCAGTGGTTTTCAGTTGTGCACAACCATCACCATAGTCAATTTTAGAACATCTTCATAGCCTCAAAAAGAAAAACCTTTTGCTATCATCTTCCTGTTCCTCCACTGGTAGGACCCCCAGTCCTAACCAACCAGTAATCTACTTTTTTGTGTCTATACATTTCCTATTCTGAACTTTCATAAATAATGGATCATATAGTATGTGGACTTTTGTGACTGGCTTCTTTCATTTAGCATAGTGTTTTTTTAAGGTTCTTCTTGGCTGTAGTCTGTATCAGTACTTCATTCCTTTTATGACCGAATATATTCCATTGTGTGGATATACCACCTTTCATTTATCCATTTATGCTACCAGTGCTTCATAACCAGCTCACAAAATTCCTGAAAATTTAACTACCAGCTCTCAGAAACTGGCACAGATTGGTGCTGGCAGACCACTAACATGCACCAGTGAGTGTGGACTATTCAAGAGCCTCTGCTTCACTCTGGAGACCCTGATGAGCACTGACAGGCCTTTTAATGAAGTATCAGCAATGTGATTTTTATCATAGTATGAAAATGAACATGGTACATAAATAAAGGCCATTGCCGAGTGCTATGTGTTAAAATACAGGTTCATAGCCTTACAGGCTGTTAGAATTGGAAGGGATTTCGTCTGGCCTTTTCATTTTATAGGTAGAGGTTTGAGGACCAAAAAAAGTCAAATGACTTGTCTAAGATCTTTACTAATCTTAGGAATTATTGTATTTTATTACCAGATGTAGGTAAATTCTGGTACCTCTGGGTTTATTCAGGAATTGAGAGTATTTCAGCATATGGAAATGTTTTCTCTGTAGGAGTCTAACCTGAGTCAGGAGGACATACTCTGGGTCTGGCCTTCAGGGGTTCTGGCCTCTCATTCTCCCGGCATGACTCCAGGAGTTTGGGCCCATTTCAGGCAGCAGCTATCGGAGATTGCTACAGAGAACTGGCCCACATTTAGAAATGACCCCAAAAGGAGACCATCATAATTCCCTGGGAAACATGAACCATCTCCTCCTCTGTCTGCTAGGGCGGAACTCGTACCAGGCGTAGTAGCCACGTGTGTTTAGTATGGAGAAGGGTTCAGAAAAATACCTAGTTAGAGAGCAGGTCTCCACAGGGTGGCGTTACTGTTTTGTTTTGAGTAAATTCCTTGAACACTAGGTAGGACCCTCACTCCCACTCACCAAAACGTAACCTTAAGAACTACTTCAAAAATAAATATAATAATTTAGATTATCTACTGTTTTGAATTGTATACATACTTTTAACTAATCTAAGAAATTGAGCTAATTTTGTATTGAGTTATTTACTTTGTTCTTCCTATTACGTAATGAATTTTCATCAGCAGTAAGTCAGACCATCATTTTAGAAAGTCTTCTGTAAGTCAGTCATTCAGGATTAAAAGTTTAGATTTTGTTTTCAGCTTGCATTTGGGTCAAAGAATAAATCCACTAAAGCATGAGACTCCTTGTCTCAGATTTCAGTGTCTCAGATCGGAGAACCTGTACATTCCAGACATTTAGTCTCACATAGGGGACCGGCATGCCCTGGCATGGTTCATAAAAGGTGTAAAGCTGTCGTTTAGTTTTGGTCTCTCACAGAAGCGCATGTCCACATTTCCTTGCAGTGCACGTGAAAGGCTTTGGCTTGCCTGCAGGTCCATAGTGCTAGTTCTGAGCTTGTTTGCTCTCAAGTCTGCTCCTCACCCTTCCCGTGTTCTACCTCTTAGATGAGTTGGCCCATGCAGGCTGTATGCACCAGGCTCCCATGTCAGTTGTTATTCAGCTGAGTTTAGCCAATAGGGATACAGATGGTGGTGGGTGGAGGACACCCCCCACACAGTGTGGTTCCAGTTTCCTTTGGCGACCCTAGGTTCTGGTTACACCATCTCCTTCCTCTGGCCCTCTGGCCTTAGGGTGCTAATGACTTCCTGCTCTAGATGGTATCTGGGGTGCCTCACTGGCCAGTTTGTCTTCTCAGATCTGTCTCATCTGTGTTTAGTTCTCTGAATTAAAGTTTCTCTGTTTTAAATACCAAAGTGTTTTTATTTCCTGGCTAGACCCTGGGTGATAACACCCATATTGTCACAGCTTAGAATAGTTTCAAAGGTATTCATCTCTCAGGAATACTCAAACAGTTTGGAAAGCTTTACTTTAGTTTATAGCTGTCTTGGAAGATACACGTGGCCCTTAATGCCAGGAATGGTATGTGGTTTTAAATTTGGGTCTGTTTAATGTATTGATATATACATGAAAGAAGAAAACCCATACTGTGTAATAACACATTTGTTAGAACCACAGATACTACACTTTAAAAAGCTCTTTTATGTTGTGTTTAGCAAGGAGAAATCGTAGTGAAGTATTGTGCCAAAATGCCAGGAGATAGAATATGCAGCCGGTCCTGGGCAAACCCGAGATTCTTCCTCGCTGTCAGCACTCAGGGTTGTAGAAAATATTTGCTGAAAACTGTGACTTGGTCACAATATGTTTGTTTAGAAATGGAGTGTGACGTGGATAAATAAAGGAGGACCCTTCCAAAAAGATACCTACTTTTAATACACTGCAGTTCTTGTCAGTATTCTTTTAGCCTGAATTCAAGAAGAGGTATGCCATGCAAGAACTTGAGCACCACAGAGTCCATTAGGGGTGGCGGGGGGTGGGGAGGGGGCATGGAGACTTTTCACCAATAGTAAGCAGTTTTCTTCCTATAAACCACTCAGGTAACTAAACTGAATAAAGAATAGAAGAGTAAATTTTTTTTAAGAGTATTTTAAGGAACACAGAAGGAGTGAGAAGCTAATTATCTAAAGGTTTCACTGGGACTGATTTAGTTAGTCTTTTAATCTGCTTGCTCTCATCCTGTGGTCAAATGTTGGTTTATTTGTCTTTAGGTTTTGTACAGTATTAGAATACTGTGAGGGAAATGATCTGGACTTCTACCTGAAACAGCACAAATTAATGTCGGAGAAAGAGGCCCGATCCATTATCATGCAGATTGTGAATGCTTTAAAGTACTTAAATGAAATAAAACCTCCCATCATACACTATGACCTCAAACCAGGTATGTCTGACTTAGGAGGCAGTATTGATAGCTTTTCTTTGCTCTTGTAAGTGACTTTTAATTTTATAAAGTAAGAGAATTTGGCAGGAGACAGAGGTCTAATGTCACCTGACTGTAGATTGCTTGAGTGGGTGTGGGAATAAGAGACCCGGCCACGTAGTGCTGGGCTGAGGAGGGTGGGTTGTGTTGCTTCTCTGGAGAAACAATGCCCTTGTCTGTAGAGCCAGGGCAGTTCATGATGTCAGTCCAGTTAAGAAGGAACAGTTCTGGCAAGCTCAGCTTTGTTTTTTCCTGTTTCCTATATTTAGTAGTTCCCCTACCCCAGGTCTCTTCGATAAATGCCCCCAAATTAACAACTTACTTTGCACACTAACCTCACGTTTCATTAAATTTCGAGCAGAGTTTTTCATCTTTTTGTGTGGTTACTATCTGACTTAATAGTCATCAGCAAAGAGTAAGGGACAGTTAGACTTTTTACCTCTATTTTTTATTGTCATCATCCTCGGCTGTTTGTACAGGTCACATATCTTAGTAGACAACTCTAACCGACTTGGCTTTGGTGTTAGGAAGATGGTTCCCATTCACCTTCTGGCGTGGCACAGTTGTGAAGGTTGCTTTCTTCTTCTGCTACGTATTAAATCTCACTATTCATTCTCTAATGCCCTGATACAATTCACTTGATGAAAAACTTCATTATGGTGAAGTGATTGTAAAGAGATGGCCATTGTGTGATTGGGTTTTCCATCACTAAATCCTGTACATTTATTCCTGCTATAAGAGCTGTAGGTGGCACTGTGGTACTATCTTTGATTCTCTTGTGTGTTTTCTTTTGATTTTTTCCCCCCTCAAACTAATATTCTAAATATGATGGTTTAGAGATACTTACTGAAAAGGTCAGATGAAACTTTCCCACCATTTTGACCAACTAACTGTACAAGTGATATTTTACTTTGGAGAGTTATAATTTTTTTTGACTGCTCATAGTGGCTGTTTTGGCACATTAACCAGGTGGTTCTTGGAAAATAGAAGGTTGCAGCCAGACACTGAGGACGCTCCTCCAGCACTGAGTCCAGATCATTTTATTCCGGGGATTTAGATGTTTGCTGTCATGTGCAAGAAGTTTGAGTTAACTTGTCCCCTTTTTGTCTGTTATTACCTTGGATTTTTCTCTTAATTAGTAACTCTCTTTATTCATGAAGATTTTTATCTTTCTAGGTAATATTCTTTTAGTAAATGGTACAGCGTGTGGAGAGATAAAAATCACAGATTTTGGTCTTTCCAAGATCATGGATGATGATAGCTACAATTCAGTGGATGGCATGGAGCTAACGTCACAAGGTGCTGGTACTTATTGGTAGGTATCGGGGTGATCTGCCAGGTTGGCTGGTGGAGATGTGGCTGTGTTATACTGAAGGATTGACAATAAAATAATATCTACATCTTGTCTGCTTATCAGTAATGCTGTAAACCAAAGCAGATTTTCCTCCTCAGCAGTTTGACTCTTAATTTGTCTTAATTTTTCTTTCCTTTCTTGAAAACCATTGAGAGAGATTATGTGTGGCCAGGTGTTTGAGTTGTATGTTTTCTCTGTAGAGTTGACCCTATCGAGTGGGTAGAGAATGAGGTTGCTCATGTGTATATATAAAGAATGGCCCTAAATGCTTTTCAGTACAAATGCAGGTCTCCATGGGTTAATGGGAAGAGGGATTCATTTCTAGAGTTGCCTGAGGATGATGGACTCTCAAGAACTAAGGAGTTTTGAAGATCAGGATGTAAAATAATCAGGATATAAAATGCATCTCTTGAAATCTGATCAGGAAAAAGTTTGAAGTTTGCCAAGAAATGTATCCATCTCAGCATGTTCTAAAAGGTTTTGAGCCACATTCTTCCCATCTTTGTCACTCCTCTCTCCCTGATCACTCTGCCCCAGCTCTACCTGCCTGTTCTGTGATGTATCCTACTTCTGCCTACTACTGTTTTTGACAGAACCATAAAGGATACTTGCACTTCAAGCATTTCACTTTGTGATTGTAAATATGTGTTAACAGAGTTTTCTTTGCACTCCTGAGGTGGTAACACAAAGCCACATACTGGAATGTATGATTCTGAACATGAAGAAAGCTTCCAGCAGCACTAATGGGGGGAGGGTAACACCTGCTGTTACACCCCAGAGTCAGCTCACTTATGTTTGAGCCTTAGAATAATGACTGTCTGGGAATGAGGGTATTGATTTAACACAGACAGAGAAGAGGTGGGGTGTCTTTCATAACACTCAGGGTCAGCCTGTTCTTACCAGTCCAATTATATTTAAGTTAGATATATATTAATCAGATCCTGCAAAAAACACAAAATTTCTACTTTCCATCGCTCTATTATTTGTGGAGACGGTACCTATAGTGAAAATCAGTCACTAAATTAAAACTTCGAGGTTCTAGGTTTAAAATAGAAGCTATATTTACAGTGTTTATTCACTATGGTGGTTATTGTGGGTTAGTGTTCCTGTCACTAAATGATACAAAAATATCTGCTGTTGGAAATTCTGGAGACAGGTCTATACCTCTGCTATATAAATTTACTGGAACTTGGATTTGAATGTTTTGTTTGATAGCTTGATCTTTTTAAAAGGTGAAGCTCTTTCACATTTAATTTTAGTTTTCTCATTGCTACCTTCTTCTGTATTTGCTAAGCTATAGAAATTCAATGGTTGGAATATATATAAAAACTATATGTTTGGGATTTGCTTCAAAGTAATTTGTTTTGGGGGAAGTAGAAACATGAATAAAGATTCACTGAATGTTGGTAGATATTGAAGCTAGATGATGATTACTTGGGGATTCATTTTACTATTTCTACTTTAGATTATATTTGCATAGTAAATATGATTTTTTTCATAGTAAAAAGTAAGATAGAGAGGGACTACTAAGAAAATTAAATTTTATGAATATCTATAAAGGTTTTAAAAGTCCACATATTGGTGAAAACGTTGTCATAATCATCATCCTCAATATGTCATCCCATCATACATCCCAAAGAGATACAAGTAGTACAGGAGGGCATAACAAATCCTTGGTGACTGTTTGCAGTATTTGATTGTTCCAGAATCATTCTACATTGAACACTACTTTTAAGTAAATGAGCTGTAGACTAGGCCTTGAGAATCATTTTTCTTTATGATGAGGACTTTATCATGATGGACTGTGCAGCTGTGTTTGTTTTTTAAACACAGTGTAGTGTCATAGAACTGTCTTCTCATCCTCCCAAAATCCTTGCTAGGGAATTAGAGTGTTTATTATTTTCAGTGTTATTTAGGTGAAGAATTAGTTTATTTCTTCATTTACAGATAGAGAAACCAAGACCTAGAAAGTAGTTTCCTAGACTTCTGTTAAGTGGCAGTGTGTTTTGTATTCTAAATATTTGGCTAAGTTATTACTCTGCATTTGGACAAATTCAACAACTTCTGTTCTTCCCCACTACTGCCACAATGTTATAAATTCATTAAAATGATCATTTTTGAATCAAGATTCTATTCGTTATATATCCAAGATCATATTTAAGTTTATATATATATACACATATATGTATGGTGTATATATATATATGTATGTGTGTGTGTATATATATGTATATCAAGAACAGTGAAAACTATAGGATTCAAGGAGGCTTTAGTGGTATTTGGAAAAGCTGTATTTTTAAAAAATAAATTAATTTTTCCTATCTTTTTGTTTCTTTGCTGTTTCCCCCCTCATGAATTTTATATCTACATATTTATTTTTCAATATGTATTTTGGCTAAAAGTATTCATTGTGAAATAATCTCAGTCATATAATCTTGGTCTTAAATATTTGTTAAAATGAATAAATAAATATTTGTTAAAAATATTTATTTAAATATTTGTTAAAATGAATAAATAAAAATATGAAACTAAATTTCTATTAAAAAAGGAATTGAAGCTCATTATTTGAACATTTTCTGCCTCTCAACTCTTGGGGTCCTCTTCAAGCTATAAGTTTTATACCAGAAGCACAGCAGGGTCTAAAAGAGTTTTTCACAAATGAAAGGATGAAATATGTAGAAATCGGATCTGTTATCTTCCAGCTGTGCCGTGGCTCAGAATCCACACACTGAGGGCAAGCATGAGGCCAGGTAGGGAGGGAAGGACTTCAGATGAGGATTGAGTTCTGCTGACTAGTTTGTTTAGCTTTTTAGACACTATTTGTTAGTCTTCCAATTGCCCCTGATCGCCCATAAAGTAGAAAATGTAAAATACCTTTGATAATATGGACTTTAATGTAACCATTGATTATATATTATAGTTATTGCCAGTCTGCATTTCTAGAAGAGGCTACATTAAGAGGACAACGGCCATCTCCCACAGATATTTCTACTGGGTCTTGAAATCAGTGGGACTTTTGAAATATTTATTTTACAGACATCTTCAGCCAACATGAAAGGAAACCCGTATCACCTCTGTCTGGCTATAGTTTAATGTTTGTCGATGCAGCTGTTATAAAAGAAAATGCACATCTTTTATGGTCTCCCCCCGTCTCCCCCACCTTAAACTTATGAGAAAGGAGTCTGGGGTGGGTGAAAGAGGAGCTAGGAGAATATTTACCTCTCTCAGTGAATTGAGAAATGTATTTTAAGGCTTCATAGGACATTATTACCTCTGTAAGTTTGCATGTCTTTTCGTATGACTTTCTCCAGCTAGGTCTAAGTTGCTTTTTCAGCTGTTAAAATTCAGATATTTTTATTTCCAACAAGGTCTTTTGCCTTTTTATACATGTCTTAAATTTACACAGTCATTTTCCTAAGATTTTTTTATTTCTTCTTTGTCCCAGGTATTTACCACCAGAGTGTTTTGTGGTTGGGAAAGAACCACCAAAGATCTCAAATAAAGTTGATGTGTGGTCAGTAGGTGTGATCTTCTACCAGTGTCTTTATGGAAGGAAGGTAAGGAAGGTAGGGTGTGGTGGCTCGACTTCTGTATTGGGTGACACGTGTACACAGTGGCATGGTGTGGGTTATTCTCTTGGGATTAATCATTGGATTACACAAAATGGAATCTTGAAAGTTGTGGTTTGAAGAAAATAAAGACTTAATAATCAAAACTTTATGTATTAGCAGAAATTTTCAACCCAAGACTTTTGCTGGGTTGTAAACATGAAATATCTGCAGGGCTCTTTTTGCCCAACCACTCCATTAATTAAAGCTGCTATTAATAAACCATGCTTTATATTTCTGTACTGGGAGGTGGTGTCAGAAAGTATTCATTGTCTGTTACTTCTGATCAAGGTGACATAGCATTAAAATAATAACCTAGGTAGTAAACTCCATTAATGAATTTTACATTTGTTTTTTTCCTTGTGAGCATACCTTATAAATGTATATATTAGGGTCCAGCTGTACATTTATATTCATATTTCTTCTGTCAATGTGTTTATATGTTTCAGCGCTCCCCATCAGGTTGTAGGTGTAAGCTGTTTGGAGTTCCGCAAGTCCCTGGAATCTTAATATTTTGATTACAATCCCTAGACCAGATTCTTAATTCAGATTTCAGCTTCTTTCACTTCTTGTCTCCTTTCTTTATTCTCCCCCTCTAATATGGGGAAACTATTCAGGACTAATACGGATTAATTATTACTTATACTCCGATAATGTGGAAGTGCTGCTGATAGTGGTGGCAGAGGTTATCTAGAAAGAATTGTTTGTGATCCCTCAGTAGAAACACTATAGAGATGACACTAGGCCTAAACTTATTTTTTAAGAGTTTATTAGAAAAGGGCAATTTGGGGCACAGATAAAGCCTGCACTTTTTTCCTCCACTCTGTCCTTACCCCTTCTGTTCTTTCCCATCTATTTTTATCTCTGTCTTGGGTCTGCCAGTGGCACATATGGGTATTAATTATGCCCACTGGTATTATTCAGGGCAAAAGAGGTTACTGGTTCCTGCTCTCAATCTTTTTTCTTTGCTGTAAGCAAAACTTAGCAAAGGTATAATATAGCAGATGCTGCTTCTGGTCCCAGCTCTCCTTTAACTTAGATGTTAAATAATCTGTGACCAAGTTACTTAAGCTTTAAGCTTTTCCACTCTTTATTTATAAAATGAGAGGATTATAGATCATCTCTAAAGTTCCTCCTAGCTGTTCTCATTGAGATGTGTTTTCTCCTTTTCTTCCCTGTGGTATTAAATTGTCCACTCTAGTTTTAACCAGAGGCCCACCTTTGTTTGTTCTATTTTTATATACTAGCCTTTTGGCCATAACCAGTCCCAGCAAGACATTCTACAAGAAAATACTATCCTTAAAGCTACTGAAGTACAGTTTCCGCCAAAGCCAGTAGTAACACCTGAAGCAAAGGTAAGTTTTGACCCACCAGCCAGCAGAAATGACTGCTGTGATATTTGTATTATTTCTCTGGGTAATAGTGATGGATTAGTCAGTACAGAATTCAAGTCATTAAAAACCTCCTCCTCCTAAATGTGTGTTTTTCCAACTTCCACTCTCTTCTCCCCTTCTCCTCCCACAATAAATATTAATTGAGTGCCTATTGAGCAGTAGACACTGTTCTAGATAAGAAGAAACTCTTGAGTTTTTAGCAATGAACTGTACAGACAAGGTCCCAGCCTTTAAGAAATTTACCTTCCACTAGGTGAGACAATGACTGAAAACAGACACAGTTCAGATGGTGTTAAATGTTATGAAGAAAATAAATCGGGGTAAAGGGGTAGAGAAGTGGGAGGAACTCCTTTTTTGATGCCAAGGCCAGGGAATGCCTCAGTGATGAAGTGAGTTTTTCAGAAGTCTTGAATGATGTGAAGGTGGAGGCCATGTATAAATTTGGGAGAAGAATATTCCATGGAGAGAGAAGAGAGTGAAGCTGGTGTGAGTATGAGCTCAGCAGGTCCCCAGAGTGGGCAGAGCAGAGGAGAGAGTGGTAAGGGAGGCAGCAGGACAGATTGCAAAGTGTGATAGGAATACAGTTGACAGTTTTAATCAGGGCAACTATGTGATCTGATTGCTGTGTCAAAAGCCTATACTGGCAGCTGTATGGAGAGAAAATTCAAGGTAAAAGGAGTTAATTTGACCACTATCCAAAGAAATCCTTTTTAATTCCAGTTCTAGGTATCTCACTAAGAAAGGTTTATTTTTAAAGGCCAAAGATTATTATGTTCATTTCTGTTTTTATCTTCCAAATGCTTTAGTCAAGCAACTCTCTGTAGGTGTCTTTTATTTTGAAAAATCAGGATTGGTTTTATACTTCTGTTAATTATAGAAAAAAATGTGAAATTATTTAATGATTTAGATTTTTTTTAAAACACTACATTTTGAGAGCAGTTTTAGATTAATAGCAAAAAAGAGTGGAAAGTATAGTTTTCATATACCCTCTGCCTCTACACGCACACAGCCTCCCACGCTGTTGGCGTCCCAGTCAGTGAACCTCTACCAAGATGTCATTATCACTGCCATGTAAAGTATGGACTTTGATAATGATATTTGAGATTTTATAAAAAACTGATTCATTTATTTAAAATCAGTATAAGACTTTGATGAAATAGAACTGTCTGGTGAAAATTACAGATCATTTATTTATGGGCCTTTATGATAAGAGTTGTAGAAATTGAGGCTACATAGCCCTTCATACCTGGTGCAAAAGAAACCTCCATGTAGGTGGTAAATTAGGAATTGGAATCATACCCCACTCACAGTAGGTCTTTATGTCTGCAGTGCTCTTGGGGAGACAAGTTTTTTTCAGGTTCTCCTTTATACTTACACATGTGCCTGCTCATTTGCTTCATGACCTTTCAGGGAAGGCTGGGATGGATACACAGGGAAAGTATGTACCAATCTGCAACACACTGCGGTGTCGGTCAGTGCCAGTCTCCTCACCCTGAATGTGGTGGTAGTTGGTCATTACAGTTCCCACTTGCTCAGGAAGTCGCAGGAGGCTGTGGTTTGCAGATGTGGGACTGTGAAGTTAGACTGTACCCATGCAAACCAGCCAAGGCAAAGAGGGAGAGTTGTGTGTAGGTCTTGTGCTTTGGGGACAGAGGTATTTGGAGGTCACGCCCCATTTCCCCTCGGGGATGGCTCAGCTGCTCTGTATGGGAGGAGTCAGTGGCCACAGAGAGGTGCTGCTGCCAGTGCGGCTCCTGCCCTGGTCTTCTCCAGGTCCGCCAGGTAGTTTCTGGGAAGGGGCCTTGGCAGCTGCTTTAGAGCCTTGGGGTCCCCTCCTGGGACACCAGGATGATTCTTCAAGAAACTTTCCTTTCAGGCGTTTATTCGACGATGCTTGGCCTACCGAAAGGAGGACCGCATCGATGTCCAACAGCTGGCCTGTGACCCCTACTTGCTGCCTCACATCCGAAAGTCAGTCTCCACGAGTAGCCCTGCTGGAGCTGCTATTGCATCAACCTCTGGGGCATCCAATAACAGTTCTTCGAATTGAGACCCACTCCTAGGCCACAAACTGTTCAACACACAAAGTGGACAAATGGCATTCAGCAGCGGGTTTGGAACATAGCGAATCCGAATGGATCTCATGAAACCTGTACCAGGTGCTTTTATTTTCTTGCTTTTTTCCCATCCATAGAGCATGACAGCATCGATTCTCATTGAGGAGAAACCTTGGGCAGCTCTGGCCAGGCCTTGTAGGAAGAGGCCCTGCCCGAGGTTCCGGCGTCAACGGCCACTGTGTGTGGCTGCTCTGAGTGAGGAAAAAAACTAAAAAGAAAAACTGGTTCCATGTACTGTGAACTTGAAAACATGCAGACTCAGGGGGGTCCCTGATGCAGTGCTTCAGATGAAGAATGTGGACTTGAAAATACAGACTGGGCTAGTCCAGTGTGTCTATATTTAAACTTGTTCTTTTCTTTTAATAAAGTTTAGGTAACATCTCCTGAAAAGCTTGTAGCACAAAGGCTCAGCTGGGGATGGTATTTGACTTCGGAGGAAAAAAGTTGCTATTGCCCGTTAAAGGCACTAGAGTTAGTGTTTTATCCCTAAATAATTTCAATTTTTAAAAACATGCAGCTTCCCTCCCCCCTTTTTTATTTTTGAAAGAATACATTTGGTCATAAAGTGAAACCCGTATTAGCAAGTACGTGGCAATGTTCATTCCAATCAGATGCAGCTTTCTCCTCCGTCTGGTCTGTTTGCAATTGCTTCCCTCATCTCAGTAGGGAAAAACTGAGTGGGAGAACTGAGGTGTGTGGGGTTTTGCCATTGGACAAAGAAAGAGGTTAGAAGACTGCAGCCTGGGTCTCTCTAGGTTTTCAACTATTTCTTCACAATTTGAACACTTGACGGTTGTCCCTTTTAATTTATTTGAAGTGCTATTTTTTTAAATAAAGGTTCATCTGTCCATGCAGTCCTCTTGGATTCTCTGAATGTAGTAAATATTGAAACTATTCCAAAGGTAGGCAGAAAGCGGGCTGGGGAGCCAGATGCTCTGGGGAGCAGGCATTCCTACCCACAGTCTCTGTGTGCTTGCTAAATGGTGTACATTTCTTGTTAACCACAATATTAAAACTTGATCAGCACATAAGCTTTCCTCTGTTAGATCTTTTGGCAGGAAACAACCTCTAGTCCTCTAAATTTTGTGGATGTGTGCTGGTGTGTGCGTCTCTGTGTGCTTGTGCACACACACTGTGTCTAATTCACTTTAGTAGACTCACTAAGTGGAGTTAAAAAATAATCTCAAGGGAAATTGGTATTTCAAATATGAACTTTTTTTGGACCTAATTTTTTTTTTTTAGTTTGGCTGTTTCTGAGATGTATGATAAACTGAAGATGGAGCTGGAATGGGAGCTGCGTGGCCCCACCATGCCCTCGAAACAGCAGAGCACTCGATAGTAGAGAGCAGGAGGCCAGAGCCTGAACATGTGGTGGCCAGCTTGGAATGTTACTGACACATGTGGCAAGAGGGCTCAGCCAGAAATCTTGAAAGATGCAGCATTCGGGCGTTTGAGTTCCCGGGCGGGGGGAGGGAAGTCAGGAAGGGTAGAGCGCTCTCAACTAGTTCATCTGGCTCTTGCGTTTCTTTTACATGTGAAACATGCTGCTGCCAACACATTTTCTAGGACCTTTGTTTGTGAACCTGCCTCTTTCCCCAGTATCGGGTGATCTGAAGGGAAAATGGAGTGTTCAAATTGAAGAGAAGCATGTAGGTAGGTATCGCCATGTGGATCTCTGAATGGAAGGAAGTCAGACCCAGAGCCCTTGGTGCCCCCAGCTTTGTAAAGCTATTTTATTGCAATATAGATTTATACACGTGCACATATACACATATATACGTGTGCGCGTGTGCACGCACATGAGTATGTGCGTACAGTACCTTCTTTTTTTTAACCATTACAATCAAGCTGCTAAGCAGAGAGTACCCATGGGGTCTCAAAGGTTGAGCACAATGCCGAAAGGATGGTGTCTGCACGAAAAGAGATGGATGAAGTTGTGACCGTGTTTAAACTTACTCGATGTTAAGTTCTGTTCCTTTTGTTCCTTCCTCTCATTCAATAATCTTATCTAATTATTTTTTAATTTTTAACTTTTTTTAACAGTTAAAGAAATGCTGCATCTTTAAGCCTTCCCTCTAACTTCCTGCCTCCTTTTTCCCCCATGGGCTAAGTGAAGCTGCAGGACTTCACTGATTTATCTTTTCTACCCTTGACCTGAAGAAGGGATGCCCTCTCTCCTTGCTTCCTTTGGGTCTAGGGTTTGGTTGGCGCTGACGGGACCCGGCCGGGTCTGGGCAAGGCCACTTTCCACTGCATGGACCAGCCCCAGAGAACATGCAGAATCTTGACCTTTACTAGACTTTTAAATAGCCAGTAAAATCACTAAGTGGGGTTCTTCCACAGCATATTTTGTTAATATGGGTTTCACTTTTTCCAAGGATAATCCCTTATTGCCACAATGTTGATTTACTTTAAACAATGATTTTTAAAATGTGTATTAATTTGTAATTAAATCCAGCCAGAGTGTTTTGGCCTTTCCCAATTCGGGGGGTGGGGAGGATATTAAAATAAGTTTTAAGAAGTAAATTTCCCAGCCTCTTGATTTTACTCTAGTTATCCAGCTTCAAACAGAAGCTGCCATCTAGGGTGTAGGTAAGGGAATCCTGCCAGCTGGCTGAGTCCCAGTGGACATCGCAGGCATAAGGGGAAATGCGTTGATTTGTGAGACACCTTTTGTACCTCTGATGTGCCAACAGCTATGCTTCTGGGTGGGAATACAGCAATGAGCAGGATAGGGAAGGCCCAGCCATCAGTCATAATCCAAGGGCGAAGGTGGTAGGCCCTAGGAAGGAATGGGATATGGGGTTTGGAGGGGAAGAGATTGATCTCTAGATTATTCATTGTGAGGTGGGCAGCTTAAAATGGAGACTTGCCACTTGTGTGGCTGACCTGGACACATCTGCTATCGTTTCTAGGTTTGCCTCCTTTCCTACGAGTCCTGTAGGGACAGGTTTTTCTCCAGCTGAGATTAGCAGTCAAGGAGCTCTTATGTTTCTTCAGAAAATAGCTCTTTAAACATAGTGAAGATAGTTATCTCCTAGAACCCTAGAGCGAGAAGCAAGCTGTGGGTCCAGCTTCTTCTAAGAATGCAAAGTTCATTGGTGATATTTTTGCTTTCTGAGAATCTTTCCCACTTACTCATCATTCTGATGGCCCAAGCTCTCTTTGTAATTAAAATCAGTCTGGGGTAAGTGGGAGAGAGACATAGTGTACAAACAGGTTGGGGTATGGCGAGTCCTTCCTAAACTTAGCTGTCCTGTCTTAGGGCAGAATCACCCAGTGGTTAAAGGTCTGGGCTTTAGAATTATGTGTGGTTCAAATCCTACCTGTGCTCCTTGCATGACTGTAGTAAAGAATAGAAATAAGGTATGTAAAGTGCCTGGCACATAAGAAGGGAATAAAAAAAAAATGCTTTAAAAAGATCACAAGATCAATTAAGTGGGATTGCTGGTTCTGGAACCCTCAGGTTTGCTGGTCGAGATTCAGAGCTTTTCTACCTGCTAAGTTGTCAGGAGATCCTTTTGCTCTTGGTAAGTGATGCAGACCTTTAGGGAGCCTTCCCCCTCAGCCTCTATCCTGCAAAATCAGTTGTCTCCACTTACCGTGGTGGGTCCAGGACTGCTTAGCCGCATCTGGAAGGAGCATCTCATTGGCAGGCATCAGCATCACCTGTTAGAAATGCTCATTCTCAGCCTTGCCCCGATGCCACCCACCTCAGCACTGCTTTGTCTCCCAAGTGACACGTGTGATGAAGGGCTGGCCACACGTCACAAGTCCTGCTGAGCTTCCTATCAGCCACAGCAGTAAGGGTGGGGTAGTTGGAGAGCGTGACTGTTCAGGCCTCTAAACACACACAACTGGAAGACAGATGACTATTTCCTTTTCTGTGTTAGGAATAAAAATTTAAGCTCTGGCCTCTCCTAGGACTGATGTCCTACATGAGCTCTTTTATGGAGAGTCCCAGGAGGACCCCAACAACATCCCGTTTGCAGGTGCCTTTGTACCTAACGATATACTCAAGAATCATTCACTCCCTTGGGCAAAGCTTTTTACCTTTGGCCTTCTCTTAAAATATATAGCAATTCACCAATACCTTCTCATGAATAATTTATCATGTTTTTCTTTTACCTGAGGGCTAAGACCTGGCTGGTTCTGCTTATGAATCCAGCCAGGCAGTCTGGTTCAGAGGTAAAGAGAGCCGGGGGCTGGCCTGAGCTCTTTGGAAGGGGTGTGGGAGGAGAGAGTGTGGAGGGGTTGCAGGGAGAGGCTGAGGGTTAAGGAGAGAGTGGTTAGGGACTCTGGCTGCTGCCGTGCTCTGCGGGTGAGTTGGGGGAACCTGCCAGAGGCTGGGAAAACAGACCAGGGAACAGGTCTGGGGCCTGGTGGGGGCAGGGAAAACAAGAGCCCTATTGTGCTGGGGGATCTCAGCGGGGGCCTGAGACAGGCTGGAGTCAGTTCAGGGGTGTGTGTGTGTGTGTGTGTGTGAGGCGCTAGGCAGGAGACCCCGTGGTGTGAAGGGGTCAGAGAGCAGCTGGCTGGCTGGCTGGGCCCCTCCCACCCCTGGCCCCGGGTCAGGCCTCCTGGGTGTGGAGGGAAGTGCCCAGCCAGAGAACTGGTAACTTTAGCCTCTTTAAGCCTCCAGGCATAGCCTGCGACTGTGGTGGCCTCTTGTGCGGCCCAAGCCTTTTCAGCTTGTGCATGGGGGAGCAGAAGACAGTATCAGCAAAGGATACGGGCTCCAGCACTACTGCTTTGCAGAGAAGTGTCTCATCTGCCTTACTTCAGAGCCTCGGTGGCGTAAAGCAGGGTAGAGGCATCTCGCTGATTTTACAGATGAGGAAACTGGCCCAGGGAGATTTGGTGCCTGGTGGTAGGTAGAGCAGGATCGAATGGGGATGCACCACAGGTTTGAAATTGGGAGGCGGATTCGCCAAGTGTCCCCCATGTGCAGATACTGGGTAAAGGCTGCATTGCACCTCAGCTGCTGGCTGGAGACGTATCTTGCCCTCATCTAGAGCTCCACTCCCTGAGGCTTGCTTCACTAGGTCCTTCCCCTCCCTCGTGGCTAGCCCTTAGAAATCTACCTGGAGGCCCCGCTGGCCTGGGCAGCAGCCCTGCCTCTGCAGTCCTGGGCTGAACTTAGGTGGGAAAATAGAGACATGGCTTCCCAGAACATCTCTGCTTCAGATTTCCTAAGCCATGCTTTATATATGAGGAAGCTAAAATCCTGCCCCACCCCAGCCCTGGACAACTCTGAATCTTCCTGTCCTGTGTACTAATTGACAGGTGGGGATGAAGCCTCTGCCTTGACTTCCTCGTGGTTCTACCAGGCTTGAAAGGAGGTGGGAGACATAAAGATGTTTTCAGTAACCGAGAAAATAAAAAGCAGGAGGTATTGCTAATTGCCTCCTCCCTGTCACAGGGACCCTGGAGAGATGTCTGCAGGACACAGAAAGCCCCCCAAGTGTAGGCCTTGGCCTGATGCTAAAACAGACCTGTGCCCTGAGCATGAAAAGCAAAGTCTTTCCCTCCAAAAATGAATTTCGGGAGCCATTGCTGCTTTGCATCTACAGATTCTCACAACCTGAATATGAACCCTGCTCCCAGCCCACATTCACTAGACAAAACCATTCTCTGGAGTCTGCTTAAACAAGATGACAGAAGAGCACCCACTTAGTGAGGGCTATGTTCAGGTCACTACTCTAAACTTGTGTGACCTTGGGCCAGACGCCCACCCTGAGCTACAGTTGTCATGTCTATAAACCTCATGCATCAGCTCAAAACATATCTACTGAAAGCCTTCGTTTGTAGTACGTTGGGCTAGACTCTGGGAGATAAAAAGGTACCTCAGACTTGGCTCTTGCTTAAGGAAGGTGATTGTTTAGAAGCTAACTGAGCTGACAAATTGCGAAAGTGCGATGAGTCCCCTGGGGATTTGGGAGATGACATTGTGTTGGGCTTTGAAGGACTGGCAGAATGAAAAGGGGCGGCGTTTGCAGCAAAGGGTCCTTCACAGTTGCTGTGCTCTTCCCATACCAAATGCCTCTCTCCACGCTCTCTCACCTCCAGGTTTGGGCCATCTTCCCATCTCTGAAAACAGTTCAAGTGTCACCTGCAGCCTGGCTTCCTCTGGGCTCTCAGCGCCTTGTACACCTTTTCCGTACTTCTCTGCCTTATCACGTGTGTGTGTGCTCACTTGGCACCCGAGAGCTGGCCCCTCAGTGAGCCCAGGGCCCGGTTGAAGGAATAACGTGTAGTTTGCCCTGTGGAAGCGTAGTTCCACAAGGAGAAGTAGGGCCGGTCAGGTGGTGGTGAGGGACCTTAGGTGTGACACAGGAGGTGGGGGCAGTGTGTTAGATGCAGGTCTTTGGTCAGGGAGTGAGCAGTTTGGAGCAGGGCAGGGACAGCCAGGGTGCCTGCATAGCTGGTTCCAGTATTTTTCAATTGTTTGATAATAGCACCCCACAGTTAGAAACACTTAACATTTCCACCCAGTACATGTTGCACAGAACAGAACTTAGCTCAGTGCAATGCACTCTGAGATTTACCGTTTCGCTTTATTTTTCAAATGCTGGTCACCACCCTCTGGTGCCCCAGTCTACTTCTTGCTGCCTCAGTGGGGGCTGTGGAAGGTCTGGCCAGCCTTTTGGAGCTGGGGTGGGTGGCGGGACAGCCGGATGCAGCCCCCTGGCTCCTGTTCTGATCAAAGGCTCTTCCACAGGGGCTTAGGGTGGGGAGGATGGGTCAGGGGAGGTTCTGCATGGGCGCCTGTTCTGCCTTCAGGCCACAATCAGTGAGAGCCACGGAAGGCTGCTGGCAGGACTGAGTCAAATACCGAGTCTAGAGAAAACCTCATTCTGTCTGTCCTTCCTGAGTTGAGAGAAGCAGGAACCAGGGAGCAGCCTCAGATGATTTCTTGAAGAGAGAGGGACATGTGGAAACCACCAGCCCAGCCAGAGCTGTAGGGCACAGTAGCCTTGACTGCTGGCTCAGCCCCGTCCGCAGTGTAAGATCAGGCTTAGAGGAATTATACATGCAGGTTGGGGGAGGCCCCTGTAGAGCAGACAGGGTCATGTGGCATCCCCCTCCCCATGCCGGCACCAGTTAGTGGGGTAGTAAAAGGTTCTGGGAACTACATCCCACTCAACTGTAACTGGTTTTTCACCTCAGTTCTGCTGTTCTCTTCCTGTTATGCCTCAGACCAACTTCTGCCCATCTCTGGACCATCCGTGGCCAGATTACTCCACCTGCTAAAGCCTCTGAATGGAGACGAGCCGGCCAGGATCCTAGAGGCATTTGATTGGTGACCCCTGCTGCAGGCTGGGCTCAGTCCGGAGTCGCCCTGCTCTGAGCTCACTCTAGGGCTGTCCCTGCTAATAGCTGCAGACACGACTGGGGTGGCCCCTCCAACTGGGAGTCCTTGTCTAAACTCCTAGATTCATGGGGCAGAATCAAGCCCTGCTTCCCGGAAAGGGTCTTGAGGTAATTTTCACCTACCCATTGGGAAAGAAGAGCTTCAAAGGAAGTTTTCTCATAAGGGTTGTGGGCAGAAAGTGAGTGGAAACTCAGCAGCCCTCCTGGGGTTGGGGGCAAGTTTCTAGGTGTTCTCTCACAGGAGAGGGGAAGAGCCTAGAGAAAATGGGCAGGATTTTTCTCAGGTTGTATTTGTGGCCAGGATGGGGTGGCCCAGGCAGGAGAAGACTGACCAGCCATACAATTCTCTGGTAATGTGGAGCTTGGATAACTAGCTCCTTTAGGTTAACTGACTGCCCCAAGGTTATACAACCTGAAAGAAGTGGAGCCAAACATTGCCTTCTGCCTTCCTTTCCTCTTTGGCCCAGTCCTGCTGGGATCCTCAGTGCTTCAAAGGAAGGGGGAGCCACATGGACTCAAAGGAGGACACCTTAGTGGGGAGAGAGGATTTGACCTGCAGGAGCCCAGAAGGATGGTAGAGAGGGCGGGATCTGCCCAGGTCAGCCCTGAGCTTAGCTCAGCTTCTCCCCTGGTTTGGAAATGGTGGGGGGAAATCGTAGATGCCCCTTGGGGTTCACACCCCTTTCTCTAGTTGCCTCAGGTAAAGACTGATCACATCTTTATATCCCACTATTCTACCTGGTCATCCAATTGCATTCTACCTGTCTTGTGTTCTCTTGCCCTAATAAGCTTTTGTTGTAGGCTTGGCCTGCCAAGGGTGTCCAGGGCTTTGCTCTGCTCCCCGGGGCACCCTCCAGCTGGAGAGGCTGCCATACCCAGAACCAGGGGAGAGGGGACTAATGTGAGAGGAACCCAAAGCACAGTGAGTTATGACATCAAAACATATATGGCAAAAGGCAACTGAGAGTCATAAGGGAAGGGACCTACTTGGGGACTTGTGGCTAGTGAATGGCAGAGCTGGAATTCCAAGTCTGCAGGCTTCGATGCATCCCACTGCCTCAATACTAACTACCCCATGTCTATTTACAGACATGCATTAATTCACCAGCCAAAGTGAGCATCAAGCTTCTACCTGGATTCAGTTACTCCCATAATACCTCTCCTGTACACCTGGAGATGTTCAGACAGACGGGGAGGTTGTATCCTCTCAGGCAAAGGAAAACACCCAGTGTGGCAATCCCGATAAAGCTGACCTGAGCAGTTCTCTGGATGGTTGGGTGGAGGGTAACCTAGAGAGGCAGGCAGGGTGACAGGTAAGGAGCAAAGGAGACCCCCGATGTCCAAGAGACAAAGGAAGATGGAAAGCAGGGAGGGGACTGACATTCCTGAACATCTCTCCCCAGGGGCCGTGCCATCCCTCTATATGTCACATTTAATTCTCAGGACAAGGTAGGAATGGCTGCCCCTTTTACAAATAGAAATTGTGAACTCACTGAATGTCACGAAACTAGTAAGGGGGAGAGCCAGGATTCTAACTGGGGTCTCTCTGACTCCAAAGTCTGTTTCTTCCACTAACGTGGTTGCGATGGAATCAGCAGACCCACAGGGCCCGTCGCTGGCTAACAGTGTGAAGAAGAGCCATTTCTCGGTATCGATTCCACTACAGCAAGTGCGACATTGGCAAAAATTCCCCGGACCAAGTTATAGAGTTCACTAAGCCCCCAGCATCTAGCCTGGTGCCTGGCACACAGTAATCAATGGCTGTTCAATTGAGCTTTAACTGGAATGGCGAGGAGGCTGTGGGCACAGGGGACAACTGGCCCTTCTTTGGAAGTAGATTAGAGTCTGGGTCGGGTGGGAGGTCCCTCTGACATCTCCGGCCCTCCCAACACCCAACACGCCTGCAGACTGTGACCACATTCCTTTGATAACTGATCCTGCACAGAATCCTTAAGTGATGGGGGACTGGGCTAGATTCTCCACAGGGAGAAGTGCCCAGACATGGCCTAGCTCTCTGCCCTACAAGCCCAAGATCTAAGACAGACTGTGGTTGCGGATGTGGGCCCAGACAGACAATCAGCAGAATACAGTGTGTAACCCTGGCATGCTGAGCAGGAAGTCTGCCCCTCAGCAGAAACTAGAACAGGGCCCCAGAGGAGCAGACATCAGTCCCTGGGAGCACAACGCACTTTCGTGCTCCTCAGCCTTTGAGTGGCAGTTTCTCTGCCTGGGATGTGGCAAAAATTGTGTCTGTTTTTCTCACTAAACAAAACTACTCCAGGCTGCGACCTGGTTTGCTCATCTTTGTTTCTTCAGCAGCTAGCACAGGGCTAGCAATTTGTTGAGTGGTTAAGAAATGAGAGCACATCTGTGTGCTGGGCACTCGGGACCAGAGCTGGCAAGTGGTGGACTTTCTGGACCCATGGCATTCACTGGTGATGTCACGCAGTTGGCTTCTGCCCTGCTGGTGGGAGGAATGCCAAAACCTACTCAGGCGGTGGGGAAGGGCACTCCAACCCTTTTCCAGAATCTAGTGGGCTCCTTGAGAACCCTGCCTGAGTTCCCCTTCAAAGAAAAGGGGACCCTTTGGTGAGGTCTGTGGCCAGAACATCCAGAAATGAGTGAGCAGATGGAAGCTGATTAGTTGACTTGAGAAGATGCATCCTGAGTTTTGGCTGCTCAAAACAGAGGGGGTTGGGGTGGGGGAGGAGCAGCTTAGCTAAAGCTGGAAAATCCTCAACTCGTAGATAACAGAAAAAGAGGCCAAGAGGATGATCTCTGAGGCAGCCTGCAGAGCCCTGGGATTCCAGGACATGCCACACCAAGAAGGTGTGTCCCAAGGGGCAGTGAAGCAAGAGTCTCCAAAAGGATTGTGGCTGCGTTACACCTGCCCCAGCTAGCTTGGGAGTGCTTCTTTGGCGGGGTTGCTAATCATTTTTTAGGGCAAAAATGCAGACAGTGGGAATCTTTCCAGGGCCTTTAGGGGATTTCAGTGGGTGCTCACTTGGGTTCTGCAGCCTCTGGGTTCTGCAGCCTCTGGGTTCTGCAGTTACTTGCCAAGCATCTCAGCCCAGCAGACAGGGACAGAGCGAAGTGAGCATCTGCGAGCCCTGTACCCTCGCTGCAGAGAAGGGAAAAAGATTTACCCAAGGCAAGAGTAGTAAAAAAGAAAAGAAAAGTTTCTAAAAATAGCGCCGAGGTGGACAGCACCGGAAATAATTAACTCTGTGCTACACTTTCGTAGTGTTTTTATTTGATTACTTGTGACGGGAGCACGTGAAACTTCTCAGCCTTTCGGAGCTCTAAATGTCTCAATCTGGCTCTGAGCCCAGAGAGCCTGAGCGACTTTTTCAAGATCGCCCAGGGAATCAGGTGGGGCTGGGCTTCCAGCGTCTGACTCTCAATCTGGTGCTTGCGCTGGGGGGACCTGTTGCATCATACGGAGAAGTGGACTGTCTTCCCTTTTATGAAATTTCCACTTGGTTCTTAGAGTCCGGCCAGCCGTGGGGATGCTGGAGAGAGCGACGTCCGCCTTCTGGGACCTCCAGCGGACAGACTTGCCCTAGGGTTCTGGGCACAACCCCATCTAGCGAAAACACTTCACCCCTCTGCACAAAGGGACATTGACACGGGGTCAGGCAAACGCTCACACAAGACGTGCGACTGCTGTCGCTCGGCGCAGGGCACAGGGGCCCTGGCTCCCCCTCCCCCAGTCTTCGCCCGGGTGGCCGAGCTGTGGGTCCGCCCCTTCCCCCCAGACGGAGGGAGGGGGCGTCCGGGACGCGAAGGCAGCGGATGCTCGCGGGCGAGAGGGGTCGGCGCGGGAGGCGGGGTGGCGGGGGCGCCCCCGCCCCGGCCAGCCCGGTCCCGCGGCCCACGGCCCGCCACGCCGCGAAGTTCGCGGAAAGTTCCGCAGCCGCTGCCCGCCCGCCCGGAGCCGTGACGCAGCGTCTGGGGCCCCGGCCGCGCTGAGGGGGAGGCGACGGGGGGCGGGGGGGTGAGGGGACGCGCGCGAAGCGGGGTCCGCCCCCTCCCGCCGCGCCGCGCCCCGCCGGGCGCCCCCGCTCCGGCCCCGGCCGCGGCCCCGCCCCCCCCCACGCGGCCCGCGGCCCCTCCCGCTGCCCCTCGCGCCCTCCCCCCGGGCCCCGCGCTCCTCCCCCGCCCGGCCTCCCCGCGGCCGGCCTCCTCCTCCTCCTCCTCCTCCTCCTCCTCCTCGCTCGTCCCGCCCGCCGCTCCCCGGGACGCATCACTTCGTCCCGACCCGGAGCAGGACGCGAGCCCCGGTCCCCGCGTCTCCGCGCATGGGGCCCCGCCGGCCGGACCCCGCGCCCGGGCCTCGGCCCCTGCTGCGCTGCGTCCTGCTGCTCGGGGGTCTGCAGCTCAGCCGCCCCCGCGCCCCCGGGGACCCCGCCGCCGCCGCCGCCGCCGCCGCGCCCCCGGGTAAGGCGCAGCCGCCTCGGCCACCCTCGGGGGCGGAGCGGGGGGGCGCCGAGGAGCGGCCTCTCTGCCCGACTTTCCCCTGTTTTGGGGACCCCCCCCCAGAAGCGTGTGCGTGTGTGACTGGGTTTTTAAAATCCGTCTCCGCTTTTCTGGAAACGGGGGGGGCGGGGAGGAGAGCGCCTGGAGGTGTGGGAGGGTCTGAGTGGAACCAGATGTGGCGGGCGGCGGGGGAGGGGAGCCCGGGGGGCTCGGGCCGCCGCGGAGGAAGAGGGCGGGCTCCGGGCGGGGGGGACCCCCGCGCCCGCCCTCCCGGACCACCCGGCGCCGGCCCTGCCCTTGGCCCGGGGACCGGCGGGGCGCGTCCTGGGGAACCCGAGGCTCCGGACCAGGAGGCTCCAGGCCGATCTTCGTACTTCTCCCCAGAAGTGATGCGTCGTGATTGTTTGCGAATTATGTGTAAAGGCTCGTGGGTGCTTCGGGTGTTTATATTTTCTTTTGCACACTTGGTTTGTGGCGTGCAGCATCCTCACGGCTTAAACGGAGCGCTGTGGGGGCCGATTTGCGCCCCCAGTATGCAGCGACAGACTGGGCAGCGTGTGCGTGTGTGTGTGTGGCGTGGGCGGCTCTGACCAAGCTTGTGCCCCTCCGGACTGCAGATCTTGGGCCGCCAAAGGGCTGCTAACGATGCAGAAACCCAAGCAGCGGGAACCAGAAAGTTGAAGCTGTACCTTCTCTTTCTGCTGCTCTTTCTAAAGGGCGACAGTGAAGTGCGGGGACTGACGGACCCCTCACCGAGATTCTGAGAGCTAAAGGGAAAGCTTCATTTCTTGGGGAGGGAGGCGGGGGGCGGCTTGCAGGAGTCGGAGCGGGAATCGCTAGGGAGGATAGTCATCACAGCCCCAGTGCTGGGCGCAGCTCCATCTTGCTTTACTGTGTAATTTGGGGATGGAGGTGAGTGAGCCTGGGCAGTCAGTGCGGTATTTGCAGTTTTGTGCAAAGTTTAGACAGCCCCCTGGAGGGTCTGGGGCTTCCAGCTCTGGACCACTAGGTGTGACTTACACCACTAAAGTACATATCTTTCCCCATTGTGCTGATGGGAGAGGTGGAGGCCAGAGTGAGGCATATTCACTCCTAGCAGAGCCCCCCTGCTGAATTCCACACCCACCTGGTATTGAATGTGGACCAACACTAACCAGGCAGCAGCTTGCCACCCACTGCATGCAGGTTAGGGCGCACAGGCTGGCCCTGTGTCCCTTCAGCCTGTTCGTGTCTTGCTCCTTCCTCTGTGAAGGAACTCTGAAGGCAGGCGGGTTGGGAGGGGTGGAGCACATCTTAAAGCCAGGGCCTGGGAGAGTGGTGGCCAGAGGCTGACTCGGCCTTTTCCCCCTTGGAACTTCTGAAGGAACCAGAAGTGCCTGATGAGAGACCTTGTCAGTGAGAACACCTGGACCCCCTCTGCTGCCCGGTTTCTCCTGGTGTCCCGCTGGCTCCCCCTGCTCTCCTTCAGGCTGTGTCCCAGCACTCTAGCCCCCACTTCCAAGTGGCATTGCATCAGTCATCCCCGAAAAGCTTAGGGTGAGAGGTGGGGTGGCCAGGTCTCCATGGCAGCAGTTGAGGAATAGTAGGTCTTGTCACCTGCCCTTCACTGTTCCTTGTATCCAGAGAGCTTCTCCTTGAGACCGAATTCCTTCCTCATTCCCCTGTACCTGATGAATTAGGTGGTCACTGGGAAGAACTTAGCAGCACTAGGATCTGTATGGCCCCAGGAAATGCTTGTGGCAGTTGGGATGCAGCTTGGCAGGCCAGCACTGCTGAAGTGAAACTTGCCTGGGCACAGGGGTGCATGTTGGGTGGCTTCCTGACCACCAACCCGTAGGGAGTCCTGTGGGATTAGAAGACGGGGAACCACAGTGCTCCTTGGGGGCAGCGAGGTGGCAGGGCAGCAGTGCCTTCTTATTTTGGGATGACAGAATCCATTTTTTCTCCACCTCCATGGTGTGCCCTAAAAAGCATTTGGCCAGAAGATCTCTTTGTAATTGCAATATGACTGCATTTTTATAACATTCACTGTTCAGCGCTGAGCCAGATACTTGGGGAGAAGGAAAGTACAGAAGAGTGTAAGTTGCATTCTTAGAGGAAAGAAAATATTCCAGAATGAAACATTTAACTGGGTGGAGAGACAGGATTCCATCAGTGGGGTGCCTGCTCATAGCCAAGATCTATGCTAAACACTTTATGTGCCAGTTTCTCATTTAATTCTGCTGATAACCTAAGGAAGTAGGTATTGATGGGTCCATTGTGCAGATAAGGAAATAGAGGCTAAGGGGTTTGATAGTAAGTGAAAGTGGGACCGTGGATACCTAATGTCTGGAGGCTGGAGGCATGAAAAACTATGGGGCAAAGAGTCACCAAGACTGGAGGAAGGCTGGGTGGGACCTGGCTTTGCAGCATCAGAACAGGGTACAGAGAGGGCGAGACCAGGAAGGTTGTGGGATTATGTGGAAGCTGGCTGGGGTGGGCTGGAAATTTCCTAAGGTGGGAGCTAGTGAAAGAGGAAGCTGGCCAGATACCTAAGGGCCAGAAGTGGGAAGTGACTTGCCAGTTGGTGGTGAGGAATCCTGGAGAATCCCTGCAGATGAGTTTCTGAGCAGAGGATTGAGGTGTGGCTGGAAAGAGGGTTGCCGGCAGCCCCAGGGATGCAGGTCGAGGAATGAGTAGACCTGGGACCTCTTTGTAGACCTTGGACCTCTTCTGTTGGGGACAGACTCTACCATCTAAAGGACAGGGGAGGAGTCATTCCTTTTGAAAGGCGTCAGGTACTTGGTGCTCCTGCCAGAGTCAGCCAGATGAATGGCCTTTGCTTCTGGTCCAGTTCCTGGTGAGTCTGGATGTTCACAGCGTTCTCACTTTGCCCCCACAATAGTCTTCCTTGTTTCAACTCCCCTTCTGTGAGTTGCCAGGGCCAAGGTGGTGCCTAGGTGAGCCATGAAGGTGGTATCCAGCACCTTCCCCTCAGGTTCACCTGGGCAAGGTGAGGCTGGAGAGGAGGAGGCCCAGGTCTTGGTCCCCATTGGTTCACACTAGAAAAATCTTGGCTTTGATGCCTGCATGGTACAGGGATTTGGGCTGATGAGATAATTTCAGAAATGCCACGAGATTCTCGGAAGGGCATTCATCTGGATTCACCACTGATTCAAGCAGTGATTGGCGCCCCGTCGCACCCCACGGAGGCGATCAGTGCGGCGGCTGTGTTCTTCCTAGGCCGGGCGGGCGCTGTGCCAAGTGCTCACAGGCACGGCTTTTCCGCACCTCACTCCCCCCGGAGGGTGTTACCCCCATGTGACAGAAGACAGCAGCTTCCAGACGTCAAGGCATTTGCTCACGACCGCCACCCTCGCGCGGCCGCTGAGCCCGAGCCCTGCCGCGCCAGACCCCGTCAGGTCGCCCTAAAGTGAAGCGCGGAAAGGGAGTGTCAAGGCAGGCTGGAAAAGTCTGCTTTGCGGGTTTCCCCCCAGCTCCAAGCCCTTTAGAATATCCTCTCGCTGTGTCCTCTTGAGAGGAGCCCTGGGAGGAGGGTAGAGTGGGAGCCCCATGCTCCACCCCAGCAGTCTGGGGGTGCTCGTCCCTCCCCCAGGCCAGCGGGGGCCGAGGCCTCCTCGGTGTCCTCAGGATAAACGGATGACCGAAGGGGTCTGATGAAGGAGGAGCCAGCCCCGCACCCCGGCTCCCTGAGGCCTGGGATGCACATGTCGCTTGGTTCAGTCAGTGATGGTTACTGAGCATGCGCAGTGCCGAGGGCAAGGATGACTGTGGCCCTCGCACCTCCAGTGGGGGTCCCTGCTCTTGGAGGGCCTGGGCCTTGGTGACAGGAAGTGTCTCTTCCTGTTTAGTCCTTCGTGAGATGGGGAGGGGCCACTTTCCCATGACTGGATCCTATAAATCTGGGTGGGGTGGGCCGTCAGAGTGGTGACGCAGCTCTTGGAACTCACCCTGGGCACTGCACATCTCCGTTCCTCCTCGCCTAGGGGTTTCGTCAGCACACAGGCAGACTGGCTGAGGGCTGCACAGTGGCCTCTGTGGTGCAGGACACCTGCCAGCATCAGCCAGCTCCAGCCTCTCAGGGGACAGATTGGGTTGGCTACCCCCTGCCAAACTTTGTGGCTCCATGCAGAAGTACAGTGGTTCGTGCCTTTCCTGCCCTTCCTCCTCCTCTTTGGACCTCTCTGTCCCCTCTCCTGGGGCCCTTGACCATGCAGACCCCTCCCATCGTGCTTGGCTGAGCCCCTGCTCTCCATGACCTCAACTTGGCCTTGCCCCTCCTCCCACTTCAGTTCTGCCTCAGCTGTAGTGATGCTGCTACAGGAAGGCCCTGAAACCTCAGCCACCCTCCTGTCCACCCCACTCCCCCACCCCCCTTCTCCTTCGCATGCTCTGCTGCACTCTCCCTGAACCTTCATTGCCTCCCCATCTCCAGGCCTTCGCATGCACTGTTCCTTCTGCCTGGGATGCCCTTCCTGGTTCCTTGCCCCTTCCTTCACAACTCAGGATCCTGAGAAGGACACCAAGGGGTCGTGGTTACTGCTTCTTGGGCTCATCTGAGCTGAGGGGAGACAAGCACCCAGACGTCACAGACAGAGAGGGATAACCGCAGAATGGGGGTGGGAAGTCTCTTTTCATCTTTCTCCAGGATCATCCTTCAGGAGGACGAGGTGTTGGAGGTGAGAAGTTTCCCTGTCGTGGTTGGCTTGGAGCTCCTATAGGAAGCCAGTTTCCCAGCCTTTCCCGACATCCTCAGCAAGCCTTTGAAGGGGAGGTGGGGCTCCCCAGTGTAGACTGAGGCAGGAGTGGGCATGGCCAGGAATGTTCCCCCCTCCTCTTAGTCCTTTGGAAAAGTAATGCCACTCACCAGCTGTGTGACTTCTAGTAGAGGGTCAAGTTTCTTTTTTTTTTAAATGGAAAAAATAAAATAATGCCCCCTCAAAGGGCTATTTTAATAAATACACAAAAATAGGATAATATGTGGCTGAGGTAATGCTTGGTACACTACTGGATACAGTGATTTCTTAGGCAATAATATTAAATGATTGCTATATTTATTATTAGGAAGAGAAAACATGAATATCAAAGGGCTTAAATAGGAGAAAGCACAAGTCCTCAACATACAAAATCTTAACTACAGCCACATTTTAAAAAAAATCAAAGCAGGTCTTAACTCTCCTGCATTGGTGACACTTTGCTAACTACTCTGAGTACCTAACAGTAACCATCTCTAAAGTAAATTTAAATCCTGAGGGGAAGAAAAACCCATCCTCAGTTTTCCTTACCCCTCAAGTCCCTCAGCTTACTGCCCTCCCTCTTCTTCCTGTCTCTTCATCTCGAAGCTTCTCTAGCTAAGTTTCACTCAGTAACTGAAGGCTTTCTTGGACTGTAGACTTTCAGTGTGAAAACCCAGACAGTCCCAGGCAAACCAGGACCATTGGTCATAGTCCTCCCACTTCCTGACCACTGGGCACTTTAGCCTGATGAAAAAGGAAGCATCTCCGCATCGTCACGGTGATTAGGCTCCCCAATAACTAATTTCAGTGACCCTCCTTAGGCCCTGCAGTGTGGGTGCTGTCGATAGGCTCAATTTTAATAATGCATGCTCAGCAGAAAACAGACCATTTAGAAGTAAAATATACAAAATTTCAAGTCCTCCCTCCCCTCAACTCACACCCCAGCAGTAACCGATGTCAGTAGTTCATGGAGTAATCTTCTGTTGGCTGTGCATAGGTACATAGATGTAAATACTCCTTTTGCATAAACGGAACTGCATCTTATACTGTATTGTACAAATGGTTTTTATCTTATAATATTCCTGGAGAAATTCCATGACAGGCTGTAGAGCTGCCTATTCTTAATGTGGAGGAAAGGGGATGTGCTCAGGGTTCCTTGTAAGGATGTACTGTCTTTAAAAACAAACAAAACTGCTTCCCTGTGAATGGATTTTTGAAAATTTTCTCTTCCTCTGGCCTTTGTGATAGAGTTTGCACCCGTGCTCTCCACCTCCTGTCTTCCCCTCCATCCTCAGTCCAGAGCTGGCATTGCTGCCACATTTGTGGTCCCAAAGGGGCAGCTTTAATCATCATCAGAACACAGTCTGACATTTCTGAGTTGAGAATTTGAAGGCTGTTATAGTCAGTTCTATCCTTCCTGTCCAAGCCCCTGAGCAAGTCAAACTGAGCAACAGGCGTCACCCACAGAGGCCCCCAAGTTCTGCCTAGCAGAGACTGCTCATGCTTCTCTCCGTCGGGAGCACGAGGGTCCACAGGTCTCTCTGAGTCCTGGCTCTTACTGAAGCTTTAGAGTTGCCCTCAGCTGGAAGAGGCCTTTATTTCTAGAGCCACCTCCTCCCTTCCAACCAAGACTGTAAGCACCTCAGGGCAGGGTCTTTAACCCCTTCACAGGTCTCAGCACAGGGCCTTGGACACAGTGGTATTTAGTAAATACTTATTGAAATGGGGGGAATAAAATAAGTGTTCCAAAGAGCTCCCCCACACCAGTTTTATTGAGACATAATTGACGTGTAACATTGTATTAGTTTAAGGTGTATAGCATGATAATTTGGTAGTATGTCTATATTGTGAAATGATTGCCACAATACATTTAGTTAACATGCATCACCCCTCACAGTTCAAAAATCTTTTTTTCTTGTAATGAGAATTTTTCTTTGTCGTAGAAAGGCAAAGAAGAGTCATCCTTCCAGAGTTTTAGATGATGTCACAGTCAGGAAAAACATATGGCATTGAATTAAACAGAAAAAAGTCCAATGGACTGAAATAAATTCCAGTAGACAAACTGTTATAAGAACTTAATGCGAGACACACCAGAAATAAATTAATGGGAAAAGGAATCTTTACTTTTAAATGTTATCGAACAACTGGGTTATAATTTAAATTTTTAATTTTAATTTATAGCTCATCACACCGGAGTAAATTCAGATGACAAGTTGTTACATGGAAAGTGCAAAGATCACTAGAAATTAAAGAAACTGACTTTCTTTAAATATGTTATTAAGCTAGTAAAAAGAGAAAACCTAATCTTGGCAGAGCTATGAGGAAGCCAACGTGTATGAGTGGGGCACTGTAAATTGGTTCAGTCTTTCAGGATTCAGCCTTTCAGACAATATGCAAGAAACTAGATATGTAAGACTTTCTATCCTCTGACCTCATAATCCCACTTGGGGGAATTTGTAAGGGATTAATCCCAAAGAGAAAAAAATGTTCATAGAAGTGCTATTTGTAGTAACAAAACAAATTGGAAGCCATCTAAATGCCCGACAATAAGAGTATGGCTAAGCAAACTAAGATATCTTAACAATTTATGTAGTGAGAAACAAATATACATCTAATGTCAATACATGGAAATATGTCGAAGAAGGAAGTTCTCATGACATTAAGGCAATCGTAGAAAATAACATGCACATATCGTTAACAGTTAAGTGAAAATGCATGTTCACTGATATTTACTCGGTTAACTTTTGTTTTCAGTTGTGTTTTTGTTTTCCTGAGCACTGACAATGTGCTAGGCATGGTGTTTAGTGCTGAGGACACTGTGGTGAACAAACCAAACATGGTTCCTGCCTTCCCAAAGCTTGTATTTTGAGAGCAATCCCCAGAAATGTAGAGCAGCGTGTAGAGTCAGATATTCACGGCTTTCACTGTAGGTGCCATTTTAAAGTTCATTAAAAGAAAGATGGAAGTAGTAGACTGCTCTGAAATCTCAGACGTGGGGTTGGGAACCTGCCCGGCCGCAAAGAGAACAACCTCGAGTCCGAACAGCCTGGTAGGGTAGGAATTCAACAGGAAACAGCCTTGCAGTCAGTCTTGGTGCCCAAGGAAAGGATTTTCTGGTATAACCCCAAAATGCTCAACCTCATTTCTGAAAGATCTGCGGATGTGAGAGCATTGGTGGTTTGGAATGAGCTTGGAAGCACTGTTTATAATAGTCGTAGCAAAAACAAAAATGTACTTCGAAAGAAATATGGATAACTAAATCACAGAGAATAGACATGCAGCAGTGAACTAATGCACCTCAGCTGCATGCACCAGCATGGGCGAATCTTAGAGACATAATGTGGACTGGGGAAAAGTCCCAGAGGACTATGCTGGGATTATATGCTTTCTCAAGCCGTTGGAAAAGTAAAAAAAAAAGAAAAAAATAGTATAATGCAGGGAAGCCCTATGTACTCTTCGCCTAGAAGCACCAACTGTTAACATTTCGTCATGTTTGCTTCACCTCACTCTGTGTGTGTGTGTCTGGTGAAGCTTTGAGGCAGTTATAGATGTGACATCTCATACCTAAATACTTCACTGTCCGTCAACTAAAAACGCATTCTCCTATTTAGCCATTAGCCTATAATTACCCATTTGCAAAATATAACAAATACGATCCTTTTTTTCTGATATCCAGTTCATGTGTGGATTTCTCCAGTTGACTCAATAGTGCCCGTTCTAGCTGTTTTTTAAGTCTAGCATCCAATTAGGTGTCTCTTCAATGTTTTTTAACCTGCAGTAGTTGCTTGGCCTTTTTGTCTTTGATAGCATTGCATTTTTGATGGCTCCAGCCGAGTTGTTTTATAGACTGAAATAGTCTGATGTTTATTTTATCATTAAATTAATGTTAAACATATTGAGGAAGGAAAAGTATGCGAGGGATGTTGTGTCCTTTACATTGTATCCTGTTCCCTTTTTGGTGGTGCTAACTTTTTAAAATGAAAACATACTTAATATATATATTACTTTCAGGTGTACAATATAGTTATTCAATTTTTATATAACTAGTGAAGTGATTGCGATAACCATCCGACACCGTACAAGGTTGTTTCTATGTTGACTGCATTCTCTGTGCTGTATGTTACATCCATGTGACTTATTTATTTTTTAACTGAAAATTTATACCTCCTATTCCCTTTCATCTTTTTTGCCCTTCCCTCCATCTCTTCTCCTTTGGCAATCCATCAGTTTTTTCTCTATGTCTATGAGTCTGTTTTGTTTTATTCTTTTGTTTTTTAGATTCCACAGATAAATGAAATCATACAGTATTTGTCCTTTTCTGTCTGAGTAATTTCACTTAGCGTAATACCTTGTAGGTCTATCCATGTTGTCGCACGTGATAGGATTTTATTATTTTTAATGGTCGAGTAATATTTAATAGTCAACATATTTACCACATCTTCTTTATCCATGCATCTATTAATGGACATGTAAGTTGCTTCCACCTTGGCTATTATAAATAATGCTGCAGTGAACATAGGGGTGCATGTATCTTTTGTATCTTTTCCAATTCGTGTTTTCATTTTCTTCAGATAGATACCCAGTCGTCGAATTTCTGAGTCATCTGGGAGTCCTATTTTTAATTTTTCTTGCGAGGGTGATAATAATTTTGATCACTTGGTTCAGGTAGTGACTGTCAGATTTCTACACTAAAAAAAAAACCTTTTCCCATTTGTAGTTAGTAGATAATCTAAAGAACCTGAATTATATTCTTAAAAAGGCAGAGTTGTTCATAGCATCACTCTCCATAATAGCCCCAAACCGAAAACTACTGAAACACCCATCAGCAGTAGAATGAATGGATAAACTGTGGTATGTCCATACAGTTGAATACTATACAGCAATGAAAAATGAACAATCTACAACTACATGCAACAGTGTGGATGAAGCTCATAAACACACTGAGCAAGATACAAGAGAGTTCACACCATATGATCCCATCTATAAAAAAAAATACAAAAAGAAGAGGAAAAACTGATCTATTCTGTTTGAAATCAGGAGAGTGGTTATTCTTAGGACATTGTGATCAGAAGAGATTCCCAAATAAAATAAAAAAAAACAACAGAAAGGGAAGTGATATCTGTAATGTAAATGAAGAGAAGCTCATACAGGCCCATGAGGATCTCCAGTAGTTTTAAGGCACCAAAGATCAGAACAGTTAAGACAATAAAAGAACAGAATTCACAAAGAAGGAATCCCAGTATCCAATGAGCCTATGGAAAAATATTGAAAATCACTAGCAATAATAAAAGCAAGATACCATGTTCACTTCCCACAATAGTCCCTACGAAGATTGATCAAACAATATGTTCAACATAACATTATTTATAACGAAGGAAATGTGTTTACAAATTGAAGACCAGTAATGGCTAGGGAATGTGTGAATGAACTGTGGTATTTCACATCATGGAATAGTATACAGCTGTTAAAATGGTTTTTACTAAATATTTTTTTAAGACAAAACTTTTGCTGAAATACACTAAGATTAAAAAGTGTGTATGAATATGTATCTATATAATATATATGTATATAATATAGATACACAATATGTATGAATGTAAATATATTTGGGGTATATAGATAAAATTGGTAGAAAGCCCACACCAAAATTTAACAGAAATTATATGTCATATGCCACTATATTTTATTGTCATATATTATTTAACAAAGGTGTTTATGGGTAAGATTAAGGCTTCTTTTTCTTTAAACGTGTGATTTTCACTTGGTTGCAGGGGGCAACTTTCTCCCTGTCCAACCACATGTTTCAAGCAGCCCTCCCTCCACCCCAACTCCCATCACACCCTGGGCCAAGCTGCAGCATGTGACTCCACGAAGCCAGTCAGAGCCTGGGGGGAGGGCAGGCCTTTCCCAAGCAGGACGGGGTGGTCTCCAGTGTGAGTAAGCCTGGGTGCCAGGCTTTTGGCCCCAGGGACTGCAATCTCCTGCCCACCCCTGAGACCCTGGTTGCAGTTTTCCCAGGCCTCTCCACCCTACCCTTCTCAAGGTTTTTTTAAAGGATGAGTTGGAGTTGGGTTCCACCACTCTTGCAGGCTTGTGTAGGAGGGTTGGCCTAAGAGCAGGTTTTCTGAAGGAGTTCTCAGAGTGCTCACGGGCTGGGAGCTCTTTCCAGTAACAGTCCCCCAAACACTAGCCTCTTGATTTTGCACTAATCAGCAGAGTGTTTGCAGAAGCAGCAGCGGGAGAGAACTCAAGCCATTGTAATACAAGTTTGCATTTAGAGAACTGCAGGACACAAAATTCTGTAAGCACTGAATGGAAGGACATATGGATGAGGCTGGAATGCAAATCAGGAAAATGTCAGAAAGTTAGGGGATAGGTTTTTGGAAGGATTTCTGTGTTTTAAGAACTTTATGATGTGTCTGTATAACATTGTGTAACAAATGAGAGCTGGAGACCATGTGAGTATTTACTGAGCACATAAAATCAGCCAGGGTCAGTATTAGGCAATTCCACATAGGCTGGATTTTAATCCTTAACATTCCTCCATTTCACATAAGGAAATCAAGCCAGGGAGGCTGAGAGCCAGGATCACATATCTAGTGAGTGGCAGAGCTGGGAATGAGATCCAGGTCTGCCTGATTCTCTGCATGATCTTTTATTTTATAAATAAGTATTCATTGTGATATAATGAACATTTGTGAACCCACCACCTACTGCAAGACAGAATATTTCATATACAGGCATGTCTCGTTTTATTGGTTTCACAGATACTGTGTTTTTTACAAATTGAAGGTTTGTGGAACACTGTGTAGAGAGGTCTTCAGCACCATTTCCCAGCAGCATTTGCTCACTTCATGTCTCTGTCTCATTTTGGTAATTCTCACAGTATTTCAGACTTAATTGTTATTTTGTATTTGTTGTGGTGATCTGTGGTCAGTGATTGTTGATGCTACTATTGTGGTTTGGGCCACCACAAGCCATGCCTGTGTAAGACAGAGAACTTAATCAATAAAGGTTGTCTGTGTTCTCTCTCTCCTCTGGTCTTCCTTTCCCTAGACACAACAATGTTGAAATTAGGCCACTTAACAGCCCTACTGTGACCTATAAGTGTTCAAGTGAAAGGAAGAGTCCCATGTCTCTCACTCAATCAAAAACGAGAAATGATTAAGCTTAGTGAGGAAGACATGTCAAAAGCTGAAAACCAAGATAGGCCGAAAGCTAGGCCTCTTGCACTAAATAGCCAGCCAAGTTGTAAATGCAAAGGGAAAGTTCTTGAAGAAAATTAGAAGTGATACTCCAGTGACCACACAAATGATAACAAAGCAAAACAGCCTTATTGCTGATAGGGAGAGAATTTTAGTGGTCTGGTTGGAGGATCAAACCAGCCACAACATTCCCTTAAACTAAAGCCTGATCCAGAGCAAGGCCCTAACTCTTCAATTCTGTGGAGGCTGAGAGAGGTACGAAAGCTGCAGAAGAAAAGTTTGAAGCCAGCAGAGGTTGGTTCATGAGATTTAAGGAAAGAAGGGATCTCTATAACATAGCAGTGCAAGGTGAAGTGGCAAGCGCTGACATATTTGTTGGGATCTGTGATCAGTGATGACGTAGAGGTCTTGACATGGAAGGTGCAGCAAGTTATCCAGAAGATCCAGCTAAGATCATTAATGACAGTGGCTCTACTAAACAACAGATTTTCAGTGTAGATGAAACAGCCTTCTATTGGAAGAAGACGCCATGTATGACTTCCGTAGAAAGGAGAAGTCAATGTTTGGCTTCAAAGCTTCAGAGGACAGGCTGACTCTCTCGTTAGGGGCTAATGCAAACGGCGACTTTAAGTTGAAGCCAGTGCTCATTTACCATTCTGAAAATTCTAGATTATGCTCAATCTCTTAAGATCATGCTAAATCTCTCCTGCCTGTGCATTGTAAATGGAATGACAAAGCCTGGATGACAGCACATCTGTTTACAACATGGTTTGCTGAATATTTTAAGCTTACTGTTGAGACCCACTGCTCAGGAAAAACGATTCAAAATATTACTGCTCGTTGACGAAGTACCTGGTCACCCAAGAGCTCTGATGATGTATAATGACAATGTTGGTTTCATGCCTGCTAACATAGCATCCATTCTGCAGCCCATGGACCAAGGAGTAATTTTCTTTCAAGTCTTGTTATTTAAGAAATTCATTTCGTAAGACCGTACCTGCCATAGATAGCGATTCCTCTGATGGATCCAGACAAAGAAAATTGAAAATCTTCTGGAAAAGAATTCAGCATTCTAGAATATTCGTGCTTCATGGGAAGAGGTCAAAATGTTGACAATAATAGGATTTTGAAAAACTTCAGGGGAGGAAGTAACTGCAGATGTGGCAGAAAGAGCAAGACAACTAGAATTAGAAGTGAAACCCAAAGATGGGACTGCATTGCTGCAATTTCATGGTAAAATGTTAACGGGTGAGTAGTTGCTTCTCGTGGATGAGCAGAAAAAGTGGTTTCTTGAGATGGGATCGCCTCCTGGGTGAAGAGGCCATGAAGATTGTTGAAATGACATCAAAGGAATTGAAATATTACATACACTTAGTTGATAAAAGCAGTGGCAGGGTTTGAGAGGATTGACCCCAGGGCAAAGAAGTTCTGTGGGTAAAATGCCATCAAACAGCATCACGTGCTACAGAGAAATCATTCATGAAAGGAGTTAATGTGGCGAACGTCATTGTTGTCGTGTTAAGAAATTGCCACAGCCACCTCACCCTTCAGCACCCATCACCCTGATCAATCATCAGCCATCAACACGGAGGCTTCTCCACCAGCAATAAGATTGCGACTTGCTGAAGGCTCAGATTACGGTTAGCATTGTTTAGCAATAGAGTATTTTTTAATTGAGGTAGGTGTAGTACGTTGTGTTTTTTAGACATCGCACACTTAATTGACTACAGAATAGTTAAACATAACGTATGTCCTTGGAAACCAAAAGCTTCGTGACTCGTTTTATGGTAATATTCGATTTCCTGAGGTGGTCTGGAACTGAACCCCCAGTTTCTCTGAGGAACGCCCATAGTATCTACTTACGTGCATTTTCTCTGTCTTCCTCACTGTTTCCCCCGCCCAATCTCTCTTTTGTGTTTATCCATCCCTTTTAAAATTTTAATTCTTGCAGTATCATGTGAACACAGGAAAGTGAACACATAAATGGCCAGCTGAATGAATTTTCGCAAACTGCACACACCCATGTAACCAACCCTCAGATCCAGCGAATAAAAACATTACCTTATTCCAAGTGCTTTTAAACATTCCCATAGGCCTGTTAGGCGTGGATATTTCCTCTTTGTGAACTGTCTGTTCATATCCTTGATTTTGATTATCTTATATCTTCAGGTCTTAGCACCGTAAAATGATCGGGGTCTCTATACTTTTTGCAGTGGCTTATATGAGTTTCTTGCCGTTTTTCCCTTGTTTGTTGTTTATTTAGTTTTTGTATGTGGGAAGTATCTTTTTTATTCCCCTTCCTTCTTTACAGGCTTGGCCTCTTTAATGAGGTTTAACCCCCTCATAGAGAACTGGTTTTCAACCTCTGATGCCCCACCCCCAACTTTTCTATTTAACTAGCACTCCTTCCTCCCCTGGGCCCTCAGCAGCACCTCTGAACTGGTGGGGAGCTTCAGTCAGTGAACTTGAATGAGGCTGCAAACAGACAGTGTTATATACATATTTTTTCAGGGTAAGAATACATTTGTGTGTGTGTGTGTGTGTGTGTGTGTGTGTGTGTGTGTGTGTGTATTCAAATAATAGAAGTTACAAAAAAAAATTACTTGAAATTTGCCACTAAGAAACAGCCACTGATAGCATTTTGGAGACTATCTTTTCATATTGTATCTCCTCGCTTCTCCTTTCCTCTATTACACAGATGTTTTCATATTGATTTCTAACCTTTTTCCATGTGCCAATATGTCATCGCTGTTATTTCCACTGCATAGGAGTCCACTGTACCGATATACCATAACTTATCCGTGTGGGACATTCGGGTCATGCCTCTTTTAATTACCAAACATATTAATTGTAGAAGATTCAAAGAGAAGAAAATAAAGATAACCAGCTGTGCCGTAAGTCATCAATAACCACTGCTGAGACCTAGGCATTTACAGAGGATCTGCAGCTGCTGTGCCTCAGCATCACCTGGGGATCTTAGTTACAACCCAGGTAGTCCTTCGTCCTGAGATCCTCAATCAGCAGGTCTGCCGTAGGGCCTGGGCACTTGCATTGTAAACGAGCTCCCCTGGCAATTTGGTCACCCAGGTGTAAGAACAAGAATGCAAAAATGTCTATTCAGACTTTACTTGATTTACAAGAAAATAGAAATGAGGTCATAGGATACATCCAGGTACCGTGAACCCCTATCCGGGTCTAAATACTCTTATAAATTAATTTCTCTTGTCTGCATATTAGTCCATTACATGAATGTATTTCACTTTACTCAGTCAACACCATATTGTCGGACATCAGTTTCCCCCCACTCACTGCTATAAAATAATGCTGTGTAGCTAAGTCTTTGCATAGATTTTAAGAGTTACCTTAAGTTAAATTTCTAAGAAGTAAATTCTGGGGTCAAAGAGTTTGTGTTTTTGAAGGCTGTTCATATAGGTTGTCAAATTTTCCAGAAAAGTTGTCCCCTGGAGCCACTGCTACCATGAGCCCCGGCCGCCTGGGGCAGTGTGCCCACAGGGTGGGCAGCACCAGCCGCCTCCTGGCACATGCTGGGTGTACGTTACACGTGAGTGTTTTCTCCGCTCAACAGATGAGAAAGGTGAGGATTGAAGAGGTCGAATGACTAGTTCAGAGGTTGAATGACTAGTTCAGGAGCGGGAATTCAAACCCAGCCTTGCATCCAGAGACGGAGCTCTCTTAACCAAGCCATGGATTTTATAAAAAGTATTTTTTGTTTTATTTTTAAAACGATTTTTATTTTTCAATTACAGTTGACATTCAATATTATTTTATATTAGTTTCAGGTGTACAGCATAGTGGTTAGACATTTATAATTTACAAAGTGATCCCCCCGCTCAGTCTCGTATCCATATTGATTTTTAATAACCGTCAGAGAGGGAGGAACAGAGAGCAGTACTTTTTTTATGTGGTTCTGAAAACGCATGGAAGAAATCGGGGAAAGGGAGTGAAAGGGTGGGGGAGAGGGAATTTGTGTGTGGCGGGGGCCATCCATGCAGACATTCCTTTGTAGGTCAAGTCTGTTTTAGATCTGAGTGACATTGTAATGGTGGGGATGGCAGTGAGCTGTTGTGTTTGACCCTTGGTGGCTGTCAGGGCCAAAGCAAGTTAAACTCATCGAATGAACGAACACTGAGCCCTGAGTCGGGTTCCTGTGGGAAATGCATAGAGATTTTGTTGCTTCAAAGGCCCCCTGTGTCTCCTGTCCCTCAATTTTATTTACTCTAGAAACAGTATAATAATATAATAGAAAGTTACACATAATCCCAACCTCCTGGCACAAGGAATAATTCCATGTTTCCCTTAGTCCCTTCTATTCATTGTCCATACATAGATCTGTTTTTAAAGGAGGGTATAATTTAGAAGATGTTAAACCCTTCCCTTGGGACACAGGGCAGCTTGGCTTTCCATCTTCCCCGGTCCAGCTCAGCTGAACACGCATGTATTGAGCACCTGTTGTATGCCCCTGTCTGGGGAGAGGAGTGGATGAGACACAGCTCCTGCTCTCAAGGAACCATTTAATGGGGAGAAAGACCCTCAGAGGATCCTGTCAATATTCCTGTAGCTCTCTCCCTGTCAGTCTCACCAAGAGCCTGTGAAGAGGCAGAGAGGGTATTTTATAATTCAATTTATAGGTGAGAAAATAGAGTCCCCTAAGGCCATCTAGACATAATGGCAGATTCGGAACCCGAATTCGTAGGTGAGATCTCAATTTTCGGCCTGTACTGCTCACCCCTTTTTTTTCCTTCCATTTTGGGGGCCCCAATGCCTCGTGACTGCCTCGTTCCAACAAGGCTCCTGTGCAGCTCTGTCTCCTCCTCTTGTCCCAGCATCTGCCTTGCCAAGTGGCACAAGTGCTACCCCACCTCCTTTCACACCCTTAACTTCCAGCTGCATATTTTGTGACCTCATTTTCCCTTTGTAACTGCCCTTGGAGTTTATTTCTGCAGAACCAGAATGTGGCGGGGGGAACAGCACACTTGAGGCTGCCCTGACCTCCCGCAAATGCCCCAACTTGTTTCTGACACACTGTCCATGGCCTCTTCTCCTTGCATCTCCTTTCCAGGCACACCTGAGGTGGGCCTTAAAAGTTCAGAGGCCAGAAAGAAATCATGGTTGCCAGAGGCCAGGCACCCCTGGGGATGGGGTAGGACTCTGCATCTGGACCATGGATTTATTTTTTCTTTTAATTCTTCTGAAGAGCAGCTTACACACTTGAGTCCTTGGCTGTATTTTGTTTCCTCTTATCCAGATTGCAGTGTCTGCTAAGCCTGGTTCCCAGGCTCTCTGCTGTGAAACAAACAGATTCCTGAGGTCAGGACAGAGGCTCTTGTCTAAATATCAAAAACCGATAATGTCTTTCCATTTTGAATGCTTACCAGCTATAGAGCATCCTCATGTGTTTTCTAGTTTAATCCTCCAAAAGTTCGTGAAATTAGTGCCCTCCCAAAGTGAAGCTTGCAGAAGTGAGGCAACCAACCCAGGGCCCAAGAAGGAATTGGAACCAGGATGGGTCCAGACCCTCCTAACCCTTCACCCCATGCTGCCAGGGGAAGTGGGTAAGGTCCCATTAGCCTGCCTTTGCAGAAGTCGGCAGGTGTTTAATCTTTGGCCTACAGTGTTAGGGAGATCCTGAAGGTTCCTAAGCAAAAAAGATTTCAAGTTCATTTAACTTTAAAAGAGTCCTTGGATAGCGCCACGTCAGAAGCTCAGGGAGTTGCCAGTGAGCAGAACAAACGCTTGTTCTGGACCATGTCAAGCGTCCTCAGAATCATATTTTGCTGTGTTTCAGACACATCTCATGAAAGGAATGCAGCGTGCCACAGGGACATTGCGGTTGCAGGGCAGTGGACCCTGGTTTAGAAGAATTACCCCCCCACCTTTTTTTTTTTTTAAATTTTTCAAATAGGCAGAGCCCTCTGGTCCTTAATAGAGACCAGAATACTGAAGAATATTTTATGCTCTGTTTTCTACAATTTGCAAGTGTGATAACATATGGCCACTCTCGTTCCACCGCAGTCTCGGGGTGTGGGGTGCAAAATGGATAGGTGGGGACTGTGGCAAGCTGATAGGGCCCCTCCCAAGTAGGCACCAGACTGGCTCCCTGCAGGCACACTGGCTCAGCACTGTCAGTTCCCCCACTGTTTTCAAGAGAAGCTGGAAATCCAGATTTTTATGTAGAATCTCTACAGTTTTAAATTTTGGCTCACTTTTCTTTCACACACAGTGAAGGCCAAATACAGCTCCTCTGTGGGTTATCAGGTTAAAGTACACGAAACAGTTGTTTGGAGCCCAGCTCTGGAACCAGGCGTCCTGGACTCCCATCCAAGCTCTGTCCCTTATTAACCATGTTATCAAGATGCTTGATCTCTCTGTTATTTAATATCTCAGTCTCCTCATCTGCAAAATGGAGATAGGAATTTTTACCTACTATAAAGGTCACCGTGAGGATTTAACAAGAGGATTGAGGAGAAAGGCTTGGAACCCAGGCCTGGTACCCAGCAAGGGCGTGGTAAAACATTAACCTGTGTCATTATTTGTGTCTCTTTCTATAAGTTCAGAGTGGCCATAGTTTGCCTAGAACAGTCCCTTTTTAATTCTCAGTGTGAGGCAATTAATTATACGGTAAATTTATATAAGCAAATACTAGTATTGTGCTGTTCAGGATGACATTTCCAACTGCTTGCGTACTCTTGGCCAAGTCACTTTTCCATGTTGCAGTTTTCACAGTACAAGGATTGACATGATGAATTCTCTCAGTTCATATTCATTCTATCATTTAACAGTCATTGCTGGCAATGTCCAGGACAGAACCCCAGGCCCTGGAGGGGTGCTTGGCCACTGAGGCCCTCTGTGCAGGGAGTTGAGAAGCCCTGCCGTTTGTGTGTGTTCTCTGAAAGACTGTTACGGATAAATTGTTGGTAAAATGTTTCTTATAAATTGAGTGTTTGTATTTTTAACCTCAGTTTCTCACAAATCATTCCATTTCGGTATAATTCTCTACATATTTCTTTTGTATGTGTGAATGGATACATTTTAAAATATATTCTTTCACTAGGGAAGATTAGAAAATACAGAAAAGCCTAAAAGAGATCTTTTATTTCAGTTGATTGTGGCAGCGAGCAGGAGGGCTCCTGATATTTCAGCTTTAGGTGACACCCCCAACCACCCACACGCACGCATCTCTGCAGCCACTTTTGTCAAAACTAAATTAAAAAAATAATTGCTCTCTCTGGGTGTCTCTAATAAATTCCCTCACTCATTCGTTTGTTCATCCTCAATCAACGGAGCATGGACCACCTCACCTAGGAGTGCGGCTGGGACCCCAGAGGGCCCTCTTGCCAGTGATTTTAGGGAATAATCTCCCGACTCCCCACAGGTCAATTAAATGAGCGCGGCTCGGCGGGCCTAAGGGGCCTGCTTTGAGGAGTGGGTGGGCCTCGTCGTGGGCGATGCGGTCACTGCCCACGGCAGGTGATGTCCGCGCCGGGCCTGGACGGGCCCCCACTCCGCGCGCTCCCGCCAGTGGCCACTGCAGAGCCCGGCCCGGCCCGGTCCGGATTCCCGGGATCGGCCCCCCTCGGCCCGGGCAGTGAGGTCGGGTCGTGCTGGCCCAGAAAGCCACTTCCTGCCGCGACGGGAGTCGCCGTCGCCGTGAAAGTCACCCCCCCGGGGGAGGAAGTGGCTTTGGGGTGTTTATTCTGGCCGCGGCCTCGCAGAGGGGGCCTCGGGGGAGGCTCCGCGGAGACGGGGGGTGCGGAGAAGGGGCGGCGCGCGGCGAGGTGGGGGTGCACCGGGGAGGGGGCGCGGGGGTCGCAGGGCCGCCGCGGGGGATGCGCGGCGCAGTGCAGGGGCGCGGGGCCGGGGCGGGGGCGCCTGGCCCAGGACCCAGGACGGGGTGCCCTGCGCAGAGCGAAGCAGCTGCCGCGGAGACCCGAGCTCCGAGGACAGGGTCCCGGCCCCTTGCGTCCTGGGGCGGGCCGGGATGCTCAGGGGAGGACGGGACTTGGGGAAAGGACCGGGGAGCGGACAGGGCCGGGTCCCGCCGGGCGTTTGGGGCTGGGATCCGTTCTGTCGCCGCTCGGCGGCTTCCCGCCTTCCAGATCTTGCAAGATGGGTCCTGGGAGAGGACAGGCCGAAAAGATTGCGAAGTTTTCATCTGAGAAGATAAAAGTCAGCAGGGGCTTGAGATCAGACACCGCAGATCACCTAGAGAAGGCGGGGACGGGCGAGGGTGTGTGTTCCCGGGAGCCCCACGGGCCAGCGCCCTCAGCCTGCCCCACGGGGACCAGGCAGAGCCTCCAGGAGGGTGAAAGGCTGTTTACAGGCATGCCCCCTCCTTCCCATCCCCGTCATACCCCCTTCTCTCTATTTTGTAGGTGGAGGTGACAAGTCCACCTTAACCCATTCCCTGACAGTTCGTGTAAATCTTCCTAGAACACAGCACATCACATTGCGAAACACACGTTTTGAGCAGGGAGAAGAGCATCTCTAGAAATGAAAAATAAAGGAAGCTCACCATGACTGGAGCCGGGAGAGGAAGACACTACATACACACATGCATGGGACAGTATCCCTGCATGGGGCCTTGTGTGATCAGTGTCGTCACAGGCACTTTAAGCATTGGAGGGCTAGCAGTTTGTCCCCGCTGGGATGGAGGGGCTGTTAGGGAGTGGGGATGAGAGTGTGAAAGGCCTGGAGGATGGGGGTAGAGGGAAGCCCACAATCGCCCAGGATTCTGGTGGGGATATTGCACAGTTAGACGGGGTATCTGGCCTCACTGTCACGTGACTCCCCTGCCCTGATGGAAGGCATGCCTGCCTCCCCATCCAGGTCCAGTGTGCATGCATAGACAATGACATAGCCTCTAGCAGAGGTGGTGCAGGGTGGGGTGCCGGGTCCCCAAGGTTGGCCCCTCAGCAGGGCGGGGCTAGCAGCTTCTGCTGACTCAGGGACATTTCCAGGCCTGGCCTCAGGGCCAAGCTGCTCATTGAAAACAGCTGCTCCTCTTGGCTGGCGGCCTTGTGGGCGGCCCCTGACTCTCCCTGGGATGACCCTTTGCCTCTACGTGGCCTGGGGAGGGGGGCCTACTGCAGAGAGGCTCAGAGGCTGGAGGCCACCCTGCCATACCCCCAGAACCAAATCTAGTCAACCCACAGCTGGACACTGGTCCCCAGCTCCCTAGGAGCTGAGCCAGGTTGGCTGCTGGGTCCCCAGCCTTTGCTCCTGCCATTCCCCCAACTTGGAACACCCATCTTGTCCTTGTCTCTGCTCACGCCTTTCAGGGTTTTGTTTGACATGCCTCTCATTCAGCAGATACTTGGTGAGAGTCTGCTGCGTGCCAGGCACTGCGCTAGAATTAGCTTCCTCTGTGCTGCCTTCAGCATGATGTCTTTAACGTGTAATGGAGAGCAGCCGTCTTATCCGCGGTCAGACCTCTGGCTGCCTCCACCGCTGGGCTGAGTCCTGGGAAGCTGCAGGGACAGCTGAGAGACAGCCAGCCTTGGGCCTTTGCATTCAGCCTCAGGGCTCCACCAAAGCATCATGTGTCCCTTACAGCAGGCGTGAAAGGAGGCCACAGTGAACGTCATGACGTCATGACGTAGGCAGGGAGGAGACAGGTTACTCAGGGTAAACAGCTTTAAAACCAAGTTCCTTCCGAGCACAGGAATAAATTTCCAGGGTGATGATCTGTATGTCTGAAAAGCAAGGAATCGTAGACGACGCATCAGAAAGATTCCTGTCACACTTCACTTATCTGGAAAGTTCATTTCTATCCAACACCTTCACCTCTGAGCATGCAATGTGAATTAGACCTGACCGTTTTGCATATTTGTTGATGTGTTGCTTTTAACTTTTTCATAGATGACTTCGTGAGTTCTGCCACTCCAGCTTCTTTGACAATGTCACAGGGACAGAGGCCATGTTGTCTGATTTCCCTGTCATACCTAGTACTGTGCTTTGTAAATGTGTGTCATTTGTACAAGTGAGAAAACCTCTGGGGAGCAGCTAGCAGGGTGGAGTCCAGCCTCCAAGCACCTCCTCGACGCAGCCCAGAGGCTGCAGCAGGCCCAAGAAACTCATTACTGGTCAGACGGGTGATCCTGGAGCACGAACACCGGGTGAGAGTGAGGAGAACAGGCCAGTGTTCCAGACTGGGAGAAAGGCTCTGGCTCCAAGACACAGGGTTGTGTGTTTATCGGGAATTTTTTTGGTTACGAGGACAGAAACCCAATGCAAACAAGCTCAGGAAAAAAAAGAAAAAAAAAAAAGGAAAGAAAAAAAACAGGGAATGTGGCTGCAAAATGATCCTGAGTGATTCACAGAATGGAGGAAGAGCCAGAAAAATGAGTCTCTTTATGTATTATCCCCATTCTTGCCTGTAGCAGAAAGGTCTCATAGTATGGCCGTTGGCAGCCCCAGTTTAGTAATCACGACAAAGGGAGAAAGCTTCATGTATTTCAGGGAGGACTCTGATCAGCCCTGTTTGAGTTTCATGCCCCATCACTGTGGCCAAGGGGTTGGGGACTCTTACCGGCCTTGAGTGAGCCTGGTGACCACTCACGTCGCCAGAGGAGAGAAAAAATCTTTATAAATATTAAGAAGGGGGTGAGAAGTTTGCTGGGCAGACAAAACAAAAGCCAGAGACTGGGCAGCCAGTGAGGTCAAGGATTCCATCATCTTCTTATCTGCCATGCAGAGGCCCGTGCCTACCAGACCCCATGGTGATAGGGGATGGATTATGTCTATACTGTTCACCTCTGTACCCTCAGCATCTGGCACTGTGCCTCTTACCCATGAAATGCTCCACAAAGATCTGTTGGATGGATGGACGGACGGATGGATGGATGGATGGATGACATCCAGTAGGTGCTCAATAAGCAGTTTTCTTCTTGGCTTCATATATTTATTCAGTCACTGCACAAGTACGCAAGGAGCCACAGTGTAGTGCACAGCACTGTGCTGAGTGTGATGTGGTCGCCAAAAACTTACAAGAGGTTGTCTTTGTCTTTGCTGAGGACCATACTGAGATCCCAGAGAAAGGCATTTTCACTCCCTGTACTGATGGTACCTCATGCTCCCCAGGTGTGTGGAGTGAAGCTAAGGGAGTAGGTAAGGCTGGAGGGTGCCTTCTGGATGGGAGCAGCAGGCCTCCAGATTTTGAGCTCCCTCTGCTACTCCCTGCGTGCTTGCCGAGAGCGTGGATGCAAAGAACACAGAGTCAGTTTTCAAAGGCCTTTTTTCTTCCTTCTACCCTTAGCGGATCCAGCTCAGCCAAGGCTGGGCTTGTTCTCTTCCTCCCTGGAGGAAGCAGCCTCCAGCCTTAGGGCCAGGCCCACCCCTTGACTTTGGGTGGAACATGCTCCTCCAAGCACCTCCTAACACCCCGGCTTGGCAGAGTCCCCAGGACCCACCTCCGAGAATACCCCTCAGCCTCCGCTTTGCATTGTCCCTCTCCTACAGGCCTTCCCTCTGCTCTCAAATTCTTCATTCTTTTCTCATTTTGCTGCCAAGACAGTTTTGTGACCTGCATTCTTCACCCTCTGCCTCCTCCGGATCCTCAGTGTCTTGAAGGAGCCTCCCTGCCCTGGGAAGGCACAGTCCCCTATGACCCTGGACACCTGGGTTTTAAAGGGCTTGTTTGCCCTCGTGTCCTGCTGTGCCCAAACCCACTGTTCTCTAACTAGGACAGCGCCGTGTGTTTCCCCATGGCTCCTGTGTTGCCTGGGACGTGCCACGCATGCAGCGGGCACTCCGAGAAGGCATGTGGCCTTGAACCCAGAACATGAGAGGAAGGAGGGGACTTGAGGCCAAGATTCATGTGACAGAGGAGGAAACTGAGGTACTGCAGTTGGGCATCTTAATCTCTTTCCCTCTCTGGGCCTCAGTTTCCTCATCTGTTGAGTGAGGGGGAGGTGGCCTGATTCTGGGATTGCCTCTCCTGACTGACACGGATCCCTTTCAGACCATTTATTTGCCATTTGTTACGACCACACAGCCTGGCTGGAATTGCTCTAGCCTGTGGGTGGGTTTTCTGGTCGAGGAGAAAGGGAAGATACTGTCCCCCTGGCCGCTGTGGGCTCTTGAGACATTTTGGGCTGCATTGTCCAGTCCCATCTCTGAGAAGCATCTCCCTTTTCCGGTCCCAGGCTCTTTCTCTACCCCCTGCCAAGGGCCACTTTCTGTTGCTCCTGACTGTCCTTGCTCCACTTTAGAGTTTCTGAGGATCAAATCCCCAGCCCTTAGAGGAGGCTCAGACGGGGCATTCCTGGATCAAGTCTTGGAACAGTTTATGGTTCTTGGAGGGTGGCTGGAAGGGAAAGAGCAGGCCTCGGGGAGGGGGCCCCACAGGGGGGATGATCAGCTGTGGCAGTCGCCCTTGAGGTCCTTCAGAAAGCCACCTGCCTCTTGTCCAGAGAGGATGCCCATCCTGGTGCTGATGAAGAACAGAACAACCAGTGTCCCTGCCGCATCAGCTTTCCCATCTGTGTGTCTTGAGCCCTCAGTGACAGGAGCTGTGGACACTGTTTTACGAAAATTAAGCTGGTGGCTGGAATGAAGAAAGACGGTTTGGTTGTGCTATCTAGGCATGAGATTCATCCAGTCACTCATTCAGTAGTTCATAAGCACTACTGTGACAGGCAGGGTTATGGGTCCTGGGGACACAGTGGTGAAGACAGAAAGTCCTCGGGAGTTTTGAACCAGAGGGGAGACAGAAAACGAAAACATGCTGGATAATGAGTTCTGGTTCTGGAAATGGCAGGACAGCTTGTACTGGTTGTGGACCAAAAAGGGGCCCCATACTACACCTGACAAACCCAGAGAAGACCAGCACAGCAGGCCCTGCAAACTCAAGAGACCAAAAGTAACTACATGGGATGGTCTAAACATAAAAATCCCTAATTAAAAGTGGGTCATACCGGTAGTCACATCCTAGGTCTGTAGCTTCCTTGGCAAAGGTCAGTCTTTGCCTTAAGGGAGCCTGTCTGTTGTCTTCGTGCACCTAAGATACCTTTGACATGTCAGAGTAATCTTTTCCAGACCCTTCAAGGCACAACCCCTGCACCAGAGCAGGAGACCACAGAACCCCTCCTTGTTATCTTGTTCCCCGCATAACATCTGTGCTGTAAACGTTAACTGTTAACTACCCTGTACCCACCAATAAAAGGAGTACGTGTTCCTCTGTTTTACTTTATATCTCATCCCAGAGATTCCCTCCACCCTCTGCTTTCCTCCCACCCCTTAGTCCACCACCAGCGGATTTCATGGAACCCTCCTTACGTCTCCTCCTTTGATTTTGATGTTTAAAGACAGTGGTGAGTGGCCCATTTAAACAGCTCTTCCCCTTGAGAGCCCTGTCCTGTTTGAGGTGTCAATGTTCAGAACGTGTAAACCCGTAGAGGATTTTTATAAAAATTTATCGGAGCCTAACAGAGGATACACCTGGAAGCAAGATCTCATTGCAAGAAATGACAGTTGGCTTCTGCTTTTGTGCGTTTGGGATTAAGGAGGGAATGTAAGGAAGATTACCTGAAGGTGGGACAAAGCTAGATGGGGATTGGACTGCAGGATAGTTAACCAGGTAGTAGTCAGAAAAGAGGCACCTCAAAGGTGTTAACCTAAGTTCACAGAAGCAATGGACTAGGCTGGCTTAAGGCAAAGATAAACCTTTTATTAAAGTCACCTGTCTGGGGCATGACTCCCCACCACTACCTGGCTAGTCAGCATTGAATGATCAGATCATCCTATGAGGTTAACCTTCTGTAGAAGCCCTTTTTCATCCACACAGGAGCTCAGACAGAAAGTGGCAGTTTTACTGGTCAGAGCTTGGGCTTACCAGAAAAGCTAAACGTCAAGAGGGAAAATTCTGGAAAGAAAGGAGCCATAGAGATGTCCTGTACAAATTCTCCTCAAATCCTTGGCGACTGCTAAACTGTGCACAGGCAGTTCAAACTGTAAGTCTTTAAGGAATCCAGGAAGACACAGCAGGCTGGGAGGCCGAGGTTTCTCAGGTGCTGCCTGGTGTTGAGGAAACAGTTTAGAATTCAAGTTCCACCAAGTTAGAGGGGGGCTTGGTAATTGCCTAAGCTTTTCCTTTGAAACTCCAGAAAGGCCTCACCTTATGATTAAACGGAAGGCTGAGGGCCACACCCTAAGACTAAAGGCAAAACCAAAAGAGCCCCACCCTAGCAAGTCCTAAAACCAAGTCTCTACAGGATCCAGGAGATCCACCGGTAACTTAACTGCCTGCCAGGACAAAACTCAAATTCTTTTTAAGGAGGATAAATCCAGACTCCCTATAACACGTCATCCACAACATCCCATATACAAAGTATATAATAAAAACTCCAGACTCCTCATAACGGGTCTCTCCTCTCCCCAGCACTAGCATCACCGCCTCGGCTCCACCTCGGATCATCAGGCAGTAGATTCTCATAGGAACACCTGTCCCTGGTGCCAGAAAGGTTGGGGACCGCTATCTTATAACATTATCTACAATGTCCAGTATGTAATAAAAATTACTAGACATTCAGGCGGCAGGCAAAAGTGACTCATCATCAAGAGAAAAAGTCCTAGATGCAGATAATCCAGATGTTGAACAAAATATCAGATAATAGTGCTGTGAAGAGAATTACAGTCAAGTGATGACACTCGAGATATAACTGCGTGGCTGCTTTAGGCTAGGAGGGCATGAGGGCTTCTCTACATGAAGATGTGACTTGCCAAGCAGAGAAAACAGTTCAAAGGCTCGGAGGCAGGAAAGAGTCAGGTGGCCTGTTCAAGGAAGGGGAAGGTCAGCGACCAGAGCAAGGGGGAGTCATGTGATCTGGTGTCAGAGTGGTAGGCAGGACCAGGCCGTAGGATCTTGTGGTTCGTAGTAAAGCGTTTGAATTTTATTTGAAGATGCTGAATTGCCCTTGAAGGACTTATCCAACTTAGGTTGTTGTTTTTTTTTTTTTTTTTTACTGTGACTGAGGCTTTCCTTTCAAATATTTAAAAGCTAATTGCATTTTTTTTAAAGCTGTGTATACGTATTTTACTTATTTTATGCTGCACTGTTGCTATTCTCATTATACATATCTTTTTTGGTAGAAGCTTTTTTTATATTAAAGACCTAGCTATTTGCCTCTAACAAGTTACATATGTTTTTGTGATTTGAATTTTGACTTTATTTATGGCATTTTCCTTGAATGAAAAAAATTGTGTTGTGCATTTGTCAACTTAAGAATGTCTACACCTGTAGAGAGTTTTTATAATTTGTTTGAGCCAGACTGAGAACGATGCCCAGAAGCACAATCTCGAATGGCCTGGAGAATGACCTTTTGCAGTTTCTTTAACACATTTGGAATTAGGGAGGGGACACAAGGAAGGTTACATGAGGTTAGAAGAAAGCAAGGTGAGGATTGGATTACAGGAGAGCTAACAAGTTTTTGCTCTCCTCAGGGTAGAGGCTGGCTCTGAAAGAAAAAGAGGCATTTCAAAGGTGGTCAACCAAGGCACACAGAAACAAGGAACAGGGCTTGCTTAAGGCAAAGATAAACCTTTTTCACCAAAGGTACAGGCCTGAGGTGGCGCTAGCCACTGTGACCTGCCCGGTTGGGAATTTATGATCATATCACCTTGGGAGGTCACTTTCTGATAGATTTAGAATCCATCACTGGTTTCTTTATGACCTTCGAGACACTCCAATATTATTTGTAAAATAATTTAAAAACATTTTCATACTTAAAAGCTTATTCTTGCTGGCCATGGAGAATGGCCAACAGAGGGGACGATGGGGCCCGCAGGGCAGAACAGAAGAGCTTGGCATTGGGACTCAGAAGACTAGGACCTAATTTTGGCTCCATGTCTGACCAGCCTGTGACTCTGGTCAGTTATTTTCCCCACTCTTAGCCCATTTCTTTACCTATAACATAGACTAGTAATGACAACAATAGTAATAATAATAATAAATGTAAATGGCACTGTTACCATGTGCCAGACACTGTTTCAAACTCTTTACGTGTATCATCTCGTTTAACCTTTACAATAGTCTTATGATGAGGAAACCAAGTCAGAGGGAGGTTAAGCGGCTTGCCCAGGTGACACATTCAGTGGCAGAGCTGGGATTCGAACCCTAGCAGTTAGATGGGTGCTTTCAAGGGATGCAAATTGTCCTGAGGAGCTGGTACCTGATGGATGCAAAAGTTCTTTGGAGACTGGGATGTGCTGTGTGTGTGTGTGGAGTCAAGGGACTAAGTCGAGGGACAAGAAGAAGGCGGTGAAACATGAATGTCAGAGACTTGCCTCCTGGCTGTGTGATACCATGCGTAGGTCACTTCACGTTTCTGAACTCACATTTCTCTCTCGCTCTCGCTCTCTCCCCCCATGAAAATATCACAACAACTTTAAGATATAACAGCTTTGAGATAACGCACTGGAACACTCACCCTTTTAAAACGTGCAATTAATTGGGTTTGTAGCATATTCACAGAGCTGTGAACTATCACACAGTCGAATGTGAGAACATTTTCATCACCCCCAAAAGAAACCCCGCACCTTTTATCAGTCACTCCCCATCCCCAGCACCTCAGCCCAGCTGCAGGCAACCACTCACTCATCTTCTTTATATAAATTCAAGTCTTGATTTCTTAATCTGTAAAGTGGGGGTGCTGGGGGGAAGTAGGATTTCACTGTCTTCCACAGAGTGTCTGCTGAGTGAGGTGATCGGTGAGAAGGTATAGGCTTAGGGAAACCAGAGAGCTCAGTGCTGCCTTAAAAATAGGCCTGAAATGGTTATGGACGGCGTGCATGCTTCGGGATGGGCTGTGCTGAGTGGTTTGGGAAGATTCTAGATGGGAGGAAAAGATAGAGCCAGTGAAGCTGAGGGCCAAGGGGGCAGAACAAGACCCAATGACTCCAGGTCAGAGAGGAACTTGGGCGGGAAACCACGCGATGTAACAGAATGGGATAAAGGTTGCAATGTCGCGTGTGATGTGAATGTTTCCATGGCTCCCATGAGATCTTCGGAGTGTACAGCAGTTAAGGTGCCTGTCAAGCTGGGTTTGCTTGGGAGTGGGTCAGAGGGCTGAGTCCTGCCACCAGGTGAGCCTGGGGCTAGAACAGCGCCCGCATGCGGGCTTTGCCTCCGCTGGACCTGGGGACAGCAGTGCCTCGCACCCCCACGTCAAGGGGTCAGTCATCAGGACTGAGTGGGTTGACATATGAGAGAAGGCTCGCTCCCCAGCACCAGACTGATGGTCACCGTCTGTAGGTGGCACTAGCCGTCAAGGGCCAGCCAGGAGAGCCCCCGTGATGGTGTCATGTCTTGCCTTCCCTTCTAGAGCCCAACGTCTTCCTCATCTTCAGCCATGGACTGCAGGGCTGCCTGGAGGCCCAGGGTGGGCAAGTCAGAGTCTCCCCAGGCTGCAACGTCAGTCTTCCCGCCCAGCGCTGGAAGTGGGTCTCTCGAAACCGGCTCTTCAACCTGGGCACCATGCAGTGCCTGGGCACAGGCTGGCCGGGCACCAACACCACAGCCTCCCTGGGCATGTACGAATGTGACCGGGAGGCGCTGAATCTCCGCTGGCACTGTCGCACACTGGGTGACCAGCTGTCCCTGCTCCTGGGGGGCCGTGCTGGCAACACGTCCAAGGCTGGCACCCCCGAGCGTGGCGATCAGACCCGCAGTGGCCAGTGGCACATCTATGGCACTGACGAGGATCTGTGTGCTCGGCCCTACTATGGTGAGAGGCCGCTTGCAAGGGAGGGATGGGGCCCCTCGAACCAGGGGGGTGGCGGCCACCGAGGGACAGACTCCAGGGTGGCGAGGCCTTTGGCCTCTACGGACCTTTGGCAGTCACATCTTTAATTGTAATGGGAAGTATTTTTGAATAAGAAAATTAACTGCGAAGCATTTAATTTACTTGAAAATTATAAAATTAATGCATACTTGTAAAGACTTCAAAAACTACAGAGGTGTATAATGTAAGATTAAGTGAAAATTTCCTTCCCCAGGCCCAGTGTCCAGGGAGACCCCAGGGTAACCCCCAGAGCTGTCTCGATCCCTGTTTTGCAGGGGTAACTGGGGCCCAAGGGCCTTTCCTGGTTTGCAGCTCCAGGGGGTTCTTTCCCTGGAAGCCACCCTGGGTTCCAGGATGGAATCTGGGGAGGAGGGGGATGCACAACAGGGAGGCGCAGAGCCTCCGGGCTGGGGAGCTGTAGGTATTCCTTTAGGTTCAGACTTCCGTGGAGGACATGGAGGTCCCCTCACCCAGCTGGATTTTGGACAGACATGAGGGGTTTTGGGGGTCCCCTACCCAATATCCTCCCCCACCCTCTGCTGACCCTGCCCACCCCCTGGCTCCCTGGGTCATAGGGTGTGGGCAGCTTCTGGGGTCCAGACGCCAAGGCCAGACTCCCCTCCTTGCAGAGGTCTACACCATCCAGGGGAACTCCCACGGGAAACCATGCACCATCCCCTTCAAGTACGATAACCAGTGGTTTCATGGCTGCACCAGCACGGGCCGCGAAGATGGGCACCTGTGGTGCGCCACCACCCAGGACTACGGCAAGGACGAGCGCTGGGGCTTCTGCCCCATCAAGAGTGAGAGCAGGGCGGCCCCCGGTGGGAGGCTGGCCATGGGGGTGCGGGTAGCAGAACTTTGGGGACCGGGGTGAGAAGCGGCCGTTCCTTGCAGCATGGAACAGCCTGTGTGTGGTCTCTGCACCCCGCAAAGGACACCCCCATCCCCTTGCCTCCTGTGTGGGCTCTGAAGGCGAGGACTGGGGAAGGACCCATGTTGGGCTGTCATGGTGACAGGTAACGACTGCGAAACCTTCTGGGACAAGGACCAGCTGACCGACAGCTGCTACCAGTTTAACTTCCAGTCCACGCTGTCCTGGAGGGAGGCCTGGGCCAGCTGTGAGCAGCAGGGGGCGGACTTGCTGAGCATCACGGAGATCCACGAGCAGACCTACATCAATGGTGAGATGGCGGGTGGCCCCCGGGGGTCCAGGGTCTGGCCCACCTGGGGACAGGGCAGGTGCCGGGAGCCCGAGATGTGCTCCCACCTTTGGAGGACCCTGAGCTCTATCTGCTTGTTGGGGGTAAGGCTGGCCTTGGTGGGGCAGAGAGTGGGAGGGCTGCGGATGGGCGACCGCCTTCTCACTGTCACCTCTCGCTGTGCTGTCAGGGCTCCTCACTGGCTACAGCTCCACGCTGTGGATCGGCCTTAACGACCTGGACACCAGTGGAGGCTGGCAGTGGTCCGACAACTCGCCCCTCAAGTACCTCAACTGGGAGAGTGGTGAGGCATGGGACTCTGGGTGCAGGGTGGCCTGGGGACCCCACAGGCACTCAGCCTCCTATTTATTCCTCCTACCCTACTCCAGGCGAGCTAGGGTGGGGGGCAGACTCCCCCCACCTCCTGGACTGGCCTCAGTAGCCCATGCAGTGCCTTCCTGTCAATTAGAAACTAATGCTCAGGGCGCAGGGCCCAGAGGGTGGACTGGGCTTCAGGCTGGTGCGCCCGGTGCACCCAGCACATCTGCAGCCTGGCCAGGGGCGTGGGGGTGGGGCTGCCACTGGTTGCTGAGTAGAAGGCCCAGGAGGTGTGGGCCCTGGGTGCCCAGAGAGGGAGGGCTGGGCCGAGCACTGGGCATCTCGATCTGGCTCGGGCTTGTGAGGGAGCAGGCAGTTCAGAGGAGCGCAACAGGGGCCGGGGTGTGAGTCTCCCTGCTGGGGTGCTGGCGCCCTGCCCTCCCCACAGATCAGCCGGACAACCCGAGTGAGGAGAACTGTGGAGTGATCCGCACCGAGTCCTCCGGGGGCTGGCAGAACCGCGACTGCAGCATCGCGCTGCCCTATGTGTGCAAGAAGAAGCCCAACGCCACCACCGAGCGCCCGCCACCTGGTGAGCGGGGTGATGGGGGTGGGGGTCTCATCTAGGTCACGGGGTCACTGCCACAGCCCGCCCTACGCAGCAGCACAAGGTGACTCTGATCCACCCAGTCATTTAGTGGCCCAGCTAGAGTCTGAACAAATTGGAATGTGCTGGTAATTCGTTCCCGGGGGCATGCGTTGAGAACTGTGTCAAATGTTGGCATTACTCACCTTGTCCTTTTGGAGGTCCCAGTCTGCCGGAGGTGACAGACCTCTCAACACTCAATTGGAATATCCTGAGTTGTGTACTCTTGTAAAAACGTGTAATGCCAGAGGAGGAGAAATGCCTAGAGAAGGAGTCGGTTAAGCTTCTGAGAGCTGAGGAGGGTTTCACGGAAGTGACATTGGATTTGGGCCTTTCAAGTTGGGCGTAAGTTTAAAAAGGCATCAAGAGATGTGAGGGAAGGACATTCCTGGCAGAGAGAACTGCACGCGCCAAGGTGTGGAGCCATGGGAGTACACAGCAGCACTTGAGGTTGGAGTATAGACTCTTAACGACTTAGTCGTGCCCCCAGGCCACCGGCACAGCGTCACCTGGGAGCTTGTTATTCTGCACACGCTCAGGCCCTACCCCAGGTGTATTAAATCAGGACCTGCATTGCACAAGATTCTGTTCCTGCAGCTCATGAGCAGGCACGGTTTGAGGGGCACTGGCTGAGAGAGCAGTGTGAAGAGAATAGGGCAGGAGGGCGGCCTGCAGCCAGGCCCTGCAGGGTCGAGGATGAGTTAAGTCGGAGTTGGGTGGGGCCAGGTAGGCTTCGGGGAGCCTTAGCAAGTTTTTAAGCCAGGGAGTGTCTTGCTGACGTTTATAATTCTCAGAAATAGCTCTAGGGGCCTCCTGGAGAAGTTGGGGGTAGGGCAATGGGCAAGACACTGCTTTGGGGACTCTGCCCCTTACTGGTATGTGGCTATAGGCAAGCAGCTGTCTCTGAGGTTCAAATAGAGAATAAACTCACCCCTTGCAGGGTTGTTGTGAGGCTGGAGACCCCGCCACACCCACAGGTGGTGGAGGGAGTCTGTGTGGTTGGAGGGCTTTCTGCAGGGATCAGCCCTGGGAATGACGAAGAGGGGATTTTTACAGACAAAATGCAGAAACACATTTACAAACCCACAGAAAGTAGAGCTTACAGAGCGAAACTTCCATTTCTGACCATGAAAGTGTTGCTGGAGAAGAATCAGGTTGTCAGCTCTGCTTTCCCCACTCCCTCCTAGGGGTTCAGGAGCAAAGGCTTAAAACCTTAGCCACACTGAGGCACCTTGGCCTCTAGCTGGAGGCAGCCTGGGGCAGGCACAATTCCAGGTCTTCCCAGAAGCCGCTTTCTGAAGGAAGAAGGGCCTATTGTGGGCAGACCTAGCCTCTCTGTGGTCCCCCTCAGGCCTAGCCTCTCATCAAGTCCTCTGTCCCCTGAGTTTCCCCTGTGTTTTCCTGTTGTGGCCCCTGTGTCGAGTCTTCACGCTGACTTGGAGATATGTCTATAGTCTTGGACTTCCTATGCATGACCAGCCCACATCTCTCTGTACGAGGCAATTTTCTAGGCAGCTTCTTCGGCCTTTCAGGCCTCATCACTCAAAAGCATGTCATTTTGTAGGCAGCCACCATCATACCCCCAAAGCATCCACATTTCCTGAGCTCCCTTCCTCCCGCAGCCCAAAGCAGGCCCCCGGGATCTAGACTCGGATTCTGTCCAGGGTGGCAGCTTTGGTCTTAGCTCAGTAGCCAACAGAGACGATTGACAGGTCTGGAGCCCAGGAGCGAGCCTGCTCTGGCTCTCATCCCTGCCCACTTTGCTGGATCCAGGAAACAGGATGGCTAGACCCTGGAGAGGTTCCCAGAATAAAGTGGCTCTCAGAATCCCAGTCCAGGGCGATGCTTCGAGTGAGCACATGCTTTCCCACTCAGCCAGGCAGAATCCTGCCTAAGTCTGACATTGTGGGAGGTTTGGTAAAATCTTAATTACTCTTGCCAAGGCCCAAGTGAGGGCTTGTTTGTCTCAGCGTCCCTTGGACCCCCAAAGGGTGAACCTGAAATGCACGGAAGTGAGGGCAAGGCAATGTCTGAGTCCAGCTGGTTCCTGAGCCCTGGGATGCAGGGGGAGGAGCTGGGGAGAGGGAAGTAGCAGGAAGAAAAATCCCAGCCAGAGCGTGCCCGTCAGCCAGCAGGGACTCCACATGCTGCTGCCTCAGTGGAGCCGTATCCCTTCATCCTGGACCACCAGGGTCAGCAGAGGTCACACTCAGTGGATGGTATTTGAGATGATGACATTGATTAATTTATGAAGCAAGGTAGACGAGATAGTTTGAGTCTTAGAGCAGAAAACCCCACTTATGGAAGAGGAAAGTGGCCTCCCATGGCTGGCCTGTCTCGAATCCCCAGCCGCCTCTCCCTGAGAGCCCCAGCGGAAGGGGCTGCCCCGTCTGGGATGGAATCTGGCACGACCTCCTGGGGCTCAGCCTTGGGCCTCCAGCAGCCCTGGGGGTTTTGTCATTCTTGGCAAGAAGGGCTGATGTGGGACAAATCTGGGGAGGAGGTGACTTTGGGGCCCGGGGGTTTAGTGCCCAGGCACCTCGGGTCCTGAGCAGTGGCCTTGTGGGTCTCTGCAGACGTGTGGGCCAACGTGAAGGTGGAGTGTGAGCCCAGCTGGCAGCCCTTCCAGGGCCACTGCTACCGCTTGCAAGCCGAGAAGCGGAGCTGGCAAGAGTCGAAGAAGGCGTGTCTGCGGGGCGGGGGCGACCTGCTCAGCATCCACAGCATGGCCGAGCTGGAGTTCATCACCAAGCAGATCAAGCAAGGTGAAAGGCTGGGCGTCCATGGCCGGTCTGGGATGGAGGGCAGGGCCTCCCGATGCCCGTCCCGTCCTGCCCAGGAGGCTCAGGCCTGTCCCTCCTTCCCCTGCTGACCTCTCCATGTCTTCTCTCCCCTCTCTTCCTCTGCACCCCAGAGGTGGAGGAGCTGTGGATTGGCCTCAACGATTTGAAACTACAGATGAATTTTGAGTGGTCTGACGGGAGCCTCGTGAGCTTCACCCATTGGCACCCCTTTGAGCCCAACAACTTCCGCGACAGCCTAGAGGACTGTGTCACCATCTGGGGGCCGGTGAGAACTCCCTCACCCTAGTATCGCGGGGCCCCAGCCTCCAGTGCTACCCCAGTCCTACTGTTGGCGCCTGCCTGTAACCCCACCCCGTGGCCTCTCAGTCGCCCCGTCTTCCCTGCCTGCCAACCCCTTCCCTTCCACCTGGAGAGATCGCCAGAGTTTGAGTCCCATCGCCTCCCGCAACGAGCTGGGTCACCTTGGGCAAGTTACTTTAACCTGTCTGTGCCTCGGTTTCCTTGCCTGTCAGTGGGTCCCTGGGAGGATGAAAAGGGTTAATTCTCATGGAACCTTAGGGCGTCGCCTGGAGCCGGCTGGGTCTCCTGCCAGCAGGTGGCACCAGAACCCAGGTTATGTGGACGCGCTTCCCAGGTCCAGCTGCTGTGTCTCTGTCTCAGGAAATGAGGGGGTGACGACTCTTTGCCGTGGCTTTGGTTCAGATGCTGTGTGTGTAGACGGAGGGATTGATGCAGCACTTCAAACAGAGATAAGAGACCCTTTGGAAAGGGTCAGAGCCGTAGAGATGGGCTATCCCTTCCAGGGACAGATAAGGCCCTCCCCGCTGAGACACCGCAGACGGTGCCAGGGACTGCAGGGACAGCCATCTAGCATAAGGACGCTGTTTGGAAATGTATAAACAATTGTTTGTCGAGTGTCTGCTCCGTATCAGGCATTGTCCTGGGGACTGGAGTGCACAGACACCTCTTCCCTGTGAATGGAGCTAAAGGCAGACAAACTGCTGGCCGGGACAGAGGAGAGCTGCAGCGTTAGGAGAGGCGAAATTCCTCTTCAGTGCCATCAGCTGCGATTCGGGTCTGGGCCCAGAGCTTCTGCTCAGGTTGGATCTGCTCGTACTGGGTGGACACCTTGCAGAACTGGGAATCTCATCAGTCTGTCCTGCCATAGGTTGCACGAACATTCTCAGCCAGTGTGTCCTTGATTATTATGAAACGAGGTACAAATAAGCTAAAAGAGTGCCTCTCCCCGTGTAGACAGTGCTCGTCGACATGTTAAGGCATTTGCACAGCAGCTGTGTGTGCGGTCGTCAGCCCCGCAGGCTTCCAGAGCTAACCTTGCTCTCCCCGTTTTGTAGCCTGGACCCCAGAGAGGTCGAGCCTCTTGCTCAGAATCACACGGCAGGCAGAGGCAGGGTCGGGTCTGGACACCAGGTTTGCTGAAGGGTTTGGGAGATGCAGGGGGATGGGGCTGAGACTCCCTCTCACCCTGTGTTCCCAGGAAGGTCGCTGGAATGACAGTCCCTGTAACCAGTCCTTGCCATCCATCTGCAAGAAGGCAGGCCAGCTGAGCCAAGGGGCCACCGAAGAGGACCATGGCTGCCGGAAGGTGAGGGTGCTTCTGGAGCTGGGTGCTGGGTGGGGCCGGCCAGAGGGGCTCCCAGGGGAGGGGAGGATGCGAATCCTGCAATCTCCCACTGCATCTTCTCTTCCTTGGCACACCCACTTCCACTTTCCAAACTGCTCCTTCCCAGATGGAGCGATGTCGGGTGCGGTGCGGTGGGGTGGGGACTTTTGGGAGGAAGCAGAGTTTCCTACCCCATCCCTGAGCCGGCTCTCCATAGGGAGGCCACGTCCCAGAGGCAGCAGAGAACAGGAGGTGACGGTAGGTGGCCCCCAAGTCTGGCTAGTCTTCACCCTAGTGGAGGCTGCTGGGGTGAGCTGTCCTTTGCACCCCAAGTCCTGCTTTCCCGCCTCTGTCTTTGCGATGTAGTGGCTGCTTGTCTGTCTCTGGAGGAGTGAAACCATTTGGTGTGTCCCTTCTTGTGCTGCTCACCCCTGGGGCTACCTGAAGGTGTTCCAGGAGGGGAGGGGATTAGGACCAGATGGGGGAATAAGGGAGTGGGGGAGTGAGTGTACAAAAGAGGGCAAGAGTAGATGATCACCCCATCTCCCTCCAGGCCCCACCAGGTTCCCACAACCCCCACTGAGCAGGGGTGTGAGTGGTGTGGATGTATAGGGGACACTTTGTGGTGTTTTGGTCCCTGACAGCTCCGTCTTCTAGGCCATGGTCCTCCTGCCAGCCCCTTGCTGCCAGTCTGGATCCTCACTCTGTTTTCCTTTGGATTAAACCCCTTGCCACACCCCTTCCCACCTACACCCCTGTGGGGAGGAGGGATAGAGCAGACAGGGGCCCAGCTGAAGAGTCTGGGGGGCCAGCATCATTAGTGACTGGCTCGGGCGCTCTGTCCTGGCTTGGGTGAGGTGGGGGTGGGGGCGGGGAGGAATTAACAGCCCTGGCACCAGGGCTGGCCTGGAATATGGAGGGGGGTGGTGTTGAGCAGCCATAGCTGACACTCTGGGAGAGCCAGGGGTCTTAGCACAGCCCTGCTGAGCATATGGGGACCCCCGCCCACACACGCCCGTGTGTGCACGTGCACACACACAAGCTTCTCCTCTGTCCTGGCTCCTGCCCAAGGAGCTACATCTCTCTCTCCCCACCTCAAGCCCACCCCATAGCTTCCCACTTCAAGGCCTGCTGGAGGCAAAGGCCCTGGCAGGCATTGGTGTCATCTTAGGGAGAGCAGGGCTGTGGTGAGGACAGGCACAGCCTTTGTGGTTTCAAGTCCGGGCTCCACCTCGTTCTGTCTGTACAAAGTCAAGTCACGTAATTTCTCTGAGCCTCAGTCCCTCATCTGAAAGGCAGGAGCAGAGAGCCCCTTAAAGTGTCCCAAGGGGAGAGGAGTGCGTGGGGTGCGGGGGCTAGCTGCTCGGGGGGGTGGTCTCCCTTCCACAGCTTTGCTGCCCCTTGCCGAAGGCCTGCCTCCTCTCCCAGCCCCCCGGCCAGGCGCATCCTTCACTCGCTCCAGCTTTTCCAGGCCCCCGAGGACTGCCCAGCCCCCTTCACACCCTGGCAGCTCGCCCAGCCTTTTGGCTCGCTTTCCCAGCCAGCTGGCAGTTTTCCCATTGCTTCTCTTAGTTTAAATGTTCAAGAGGAGTCTGATGGGCCACTCATCTTTCTGCACCAGGCCATGGGCCAGATCACTGGCTGCCCCTAATCAGCCATCCTTGGGCCGTGCTTCCAGCCCGGGCCCGGCAGTTGTGGGTAGTGGCGGGAGGGGCAGTGTGCAGGGAGAAGTACAGAACAGAACACAGCACAGAAAGAGCTGTCTCTGGTGTCACACAAGTCCCCGCCGTCCTGCGCCCAAGCCTGCAGCTCATTCAGCGATACCAGTGATGACACCCTCCTCGCCCAGAATTTATGGGTGAGAGAGGAGTGTCCTCCCCACGGACACCCCTCTTTTGTCCACTCTCTCGAGCCAGGGTTGGAAGTGGCACAGCCCGTCCTGTTACTGGCTGGGAGAGGACCAAGTGACCTACAGTGACGCCCGGCGCCTGTGCACCGACCACGGCTCTCAGCTGGTCACCATCACCAACAGGTACAGGATGGGGTGGACGCCCAAGCCAGCCTTCACCCCTGTTCTGGCCTAATGTGGCCCCTCTACCAAACCGGGTAGCATCCTGTCATTAAGCAGAGGGACCCGAGTCCTTTGAGCCTCAACTAGATCCAGGGCTTTTTCTGATATTGTCACAAGAATGTCTTCTGATTATTAAAGGACCCCAGGGTGGGGCAGCCTGGGCAGGGGCATGAACAGGTGGAGGCGTGGGCTGGATGCCCAAGGGAGGCTGATTTTTCTCCACTTTATTCTCAGCAGAGCACGGAAGTGTAGACCGCAGAGGGGGTGCTGGGTTGCTGTGTGTCAGCCGCAGGGTCCCCAGGGGTCCCCACCTCCCTGAGCAGGTTACTGGCCTGGGGCAGGGCATCTGGCCTGAGGCCCAGGACACAGCGGGCTGCCTGCCTTGACCGGCCTCGTCCCCGTAGGTTCGAGCAGGCCTTTGTCAGCAGCCTCATCTACAGTTGGGACGGCGAGTACTTCTGGACCGCCCTGCAGGACCTCAACAGCACCGGCTCCTTCCGCTGGCTCAGCGGGGACGACGTCATGTACACTCACTGGAACCGGGACCAGCCCGGTGAGCCCCTCCTGCACGGCACTCGGCCAGCCCCCTTCCCTGACTTCCCCTCTGCACCTGCCCGGCCAGGACCGAGTCCCGGGGCTTCCCAGTGAAGCGAGCGCTCGTGCCAGGAGGTGGAGCCGTTTGGAGCACAGGCTCCAGAGCCGAACTGCCCGGCTCAGACCCTGACTCTGCTGTTTACCAGCTGTGTATCCCTGAGCCTCAGTTTTCCCATCTGTCAAGTGGGGACAATATACTTTCCTTATGGGGTCGACGTAGGCTTAACTGGGTGAACATATATAAAGCTCTTAGGACGGCGAGCACAGTGTAAGTGATTGCTGTTATTCCCTCCATTTCACACTCGTTAGGTTCACACTCACTTTTTTAACCCTTTCAATAACCTGATGAGGCAGATGATGAAACAGGCTCAGAGGCGTTAAACAACTTGCCTAAGCTCTCACATGAGTAAACACAGAGCTAGGACTCTGCCTTCGTTTCCTTCTTCCCTCCTGGGCCCCAGGCCCCCAGAGCGTGTCCTTGCAGAGATGGCCAGGCTGGTTCCCCGGGGCGGCGGTGGTGCCCCACGGGAGTGTGAGGGAGTCCATGCCTCCTCCTCAGCATAAGGGGTCTCCCTTCTCCCTCCTTCAGGGTACAGCCGTGGGGGCTGCGTGGCCCTAGCCACGGGCAGCGCCATGGGGCTGTGGGAGGTGAAGAACTGTACCATGTTCCGGGCTCGCTATATCTGCCGGCAGAGCCTGGGCACACCAGTGACACCGGAACTGCCTGGGCCAGACCCCACCCCCAGCCTCACTGGCTCCTGTTCCCACGGCTGGGCCTCAGATCCCAAACTCCGGCACTGCTACAAGGTATGCAGCCTGTTGGCCTAGGGGAAGGGAGAGAGAAGAGAACAAAGACGCAGCTTACCTTGGTGTGGGGTGGGGGTGGGGAACCCCAGACAGTGGCCCCAAAAACACTTCTCCCCACAGTGAACTGCAGACAGCATTTCTGGTGAAACTCTTGCCAGAATCTGAGGCCTGGCACATCGTAGGTGCTCAATAAACGTTTGAGGACTTGAAGAAGCCACACAGATCATTGGTTTAGAGGTTTCCTCCTGTTGGGGCCAGGCTGGTTACACTTCACAATCGCCTGGGGCACTGGATAAAAATGAAATCTTCAGGTGCCACTGCAGACATAGGGATTCAGCAGGTAGTGGTGGGGCCCAGGAATCTGTCTTTTTTAACTCTGCTGGGTTTGGGAGCCACCGGTATATGTAGTCCAGGGTCTTTCATTACGTGAAAAAACAAGTCCACGGAGGGGAAGGGACCTGCCCACAGCAAACTGTGGCTTTGCCGAGTTAAGTGCCCAGATCTCCCTGCTGGTTAGGAGGACTGAGCAGGGGGCTTTTTTCAGGACCTGCCTGTGCTGACTCCTCTCATCCAGGCTCATTCTCTGATGAGCAGGATTGTCTTAGCTAGCCTAGACCCCCTGTCCAGCGAGACCCCAGTCTCCCTCCCCATGGCTAACGTAGGAGGGCAGGTGTCCTCTGGGTAAGCAGCCAGTGGGGACAGCTTGGACAGCTGGACTGTGCTCCTGCAGGTGTTCAGCTCAGAGCGGCTACAGGACAAGAAGAGCTGGGTCCAGGCGCAAGGGGCCTGCCAGGATTTGGGGGCCCAGCTGCTGAGCCTGGCCAGCTACGAGGAGGAACACTTTGTGGCCAACATGCTCAACAAGCTCTTCGGGTACAAAGCCTGGGGTGGTGGCCTGTATGCATGTGTGTGGCTCTTAGTTTTGCTGGGCAGGGGCCAAGGTGACAGCGACTCCAGTGAGGCCTGTCCGAGGTTTTGGAGTGACCTCTATATCCACTACTAGTGCCAAGACCATCTCTGTCCCCTTCAGGTAGCCCTGATCTCCCTGAAATCAGAGATCCTGTGTTGCCCACTAGCATGACAGAACCAGCAACAACATCCCCCCCAGATTCACACAGTTTTACACAAGTAACTGTCCACCCCATCCGTCCTCCATTACAGAACCTCGTACAAGCTGATCCAAGTTGAGTGTTTTTCCTCCATCCTACACAATCCCATAATAACCCACGCTACTCAATAAAAAGCTTATTCTGAAGGACAGGAGAAAGGCTACAAAAGTGAGCATTTGCCCACAGGGGTCCTCCAAGACCCCATCTCTCCTGTGGGCTCCGAGCACCCTGTGACACACACACAGCACCTCTAATCCCTTAGCACCTGGAAAAATCCAGATGGATCCAGGCTTCCTGAGACCTTAATTCCAGGGGTATCTCCCCCCAGCAAACATCACGATTACATTATTTGAGTAGTAATTGTAATAGCTCATATTGATCCCTTCTCGCTAGGTACCAGGTACTGTGCTAAACGTTTAATCCTCATTTAATCCTCTCAGCAACCCCAGGAAGTAGATTTTATTATTGACCCTGTGGCCTGAAAGAGAGAGCGCTGGGTTATTTTCCCAAGGTCACAGAGCTGGTCCATGGGTGAACCAGGCCTGGAAGACAGGTTTATCTGATTCCAGAGGTCTATCCATGCCTGTTGACTTCCTAAACTCTAAAGTGAAAGCCTCCAGAGTCTTGCTGGCAGAGCAAACCCCACCCAAAAGGAGGCCAGGGAAGAGAGCCAGGCCACCCCCCACCCCCTTCCCGCGAGCTGGGTGCCTGGTCGGGCTAGCTCTCAGTTCTCTGGGGAGAGAACTTTTAAGTGGCCCCAACATTGTATCCCCTTTCCCTCCCCTGGGGAGCCTGAAGCCCTTAGAGGAAGCTCAGGCAGTGGGGACTGCTTGGGTCAGAGCTACAGGGGGCAGGGAGCACGTTTGGCCGCTGCTCCTCTCACCCCATTCTCTTTCATCCTAACCCCTGGGTGGTGCTGAAGTGAATCTGAGCCCGAGTTCCATGAGCAGCACTGGTTCTGGATGGGCCTGAACCGGCGAGACCCAGCAGGAGGGCAGAGTTGGCGCTGGAGTGACGGCCTAGGGGTGAGGGGGCAGGAGGGGGTGGGCGGGGGCGAGCAGGCATGCTCTTTTTGTGGGGTGGGACGGGACCTGGAGGTGGGTGAGGTTGAACAGGTAGGTAGGGCCTCTGGCCGAGGTGAAGGGAAGGAAGGTGGGCGGCATCCAGCCCAGGTTGGGGTTCCCAGCTCAGGCGAGGCCTCTCTTCTTCTCCCCTGGGGATGGGGCAGCCTGCGCCTCGCGCCTCAGGACCCTCTCCCACTCCGATCTCCGTTTTCAGTTCTCTTACCACAATTTCGATCGGAGCCGGCACGATGACGACGACATCCGGGGCTGTGCAGTGCTCGACCTGGCCTCCCTGCAGTGGGTGGCCATGCAGTGCGAGACGCAGCTGGACTGGATCTGCAAGATCCCTCGAGGTTGGGTGGGGTGGCTGCGGGGGCCTGGGAAGGGGGCGACGGCCCCAGGCCAGGGGGTCCGAGGGACGGTCTCCTTTTCCTGCAGCGACTCTCTCCCTGTTGTCCCTGTAGGCACGGCGGTGCGGGAGCCTGACGTCAGCCCACAAGGTGAGGCCCCCTGCCCATCCTGCGCCCCATAGCAGTCCAGAGAGGGGTGTCACCTCTGGGCCAGGGCCTAGCCGGGACAGAAAAAAGGAGGTTAGAGATTCGAGCCAAAAACGGGGGGATCGGGGCACCTGCAGCCCTATCAGCCAGGAATGGGTGGGTTTGCAGGCTCGCCTGCCCTGGACCCGTTTTGTCCTCCTGGTGGGGCAGGCGGCTCCAGCCTGGGGTCACTCCCACCCCGGCACTGCCTCCGCAGGTGGGCGCGAGTGGCTGCGTTTCCAGGACTCAGAGTACAAGTTCTTTGAGCCCCACGCCACCTGGGCACAGGCGCAGCGCATCTGCATGTGGTTCCAGGCCGAGCTGGCCTCCGTGCACAGCCAGGCGGAACTGGACTTCCTGGGGCACAACCTGCAGAAGGTGGGCACGCGACGGAGCAGGGGGCTGCGGGGTGGGGAAGGGCAGGCCGGGGCAGGGGAGAGCCAACCCTCACCTGCTCGCTGGGCTTCCCCAGTTCTCCCGAGGCCAGGAGCAGCACTGGTGGATCGGTCTGCACACTTCACAGAGTGATGGGCGCTTCAGGTGAGCGGGGGAAGGGGCAGCAGGTGTGGGAGGGGGTGCAACCCCAGGCTGGAGATACACAGCACTGGAGGGAGGCTACACAGCACTGAGACAGATGGATCTGGATTTGAATCTAGCTCTACCCCTTGGTGGCTGTGTAGCTTTGAGCAAGTGACCTAACCTTTCTGGGCCTCAGTTTTCTTTTCTGAAAATGAGAATAATGAGGCCCGCCTGGTAGGATTGTTGTGAGAATTAGAAATAAGGTATGTGAAGCCCCTAACACAGCATCCAGCATGTTATTGGGCACTGAATCATGGCAGCTCATATTATGCTGCACTCACTGTAAATAAGGCCTCCTTGGAACACAGGCAAGGACATATGACACCCACAGGGGCCTCTTTTATTCTTTTATCCACTTCCACACATTGAGGCAGGAAGGACCAGGATCACATGGGTACCGTTGCCCGTGGAGCCCTGATCTGAGATTCTTAGACTCCTGTTAGAGAGATCAGTGCCCAGGGAGGGCCGGGTGGCACCAGATCCTTGGGTCACCAGCCCCACTCCTCAGCCTACAGATGAACTAAACTTGGGCCATTTCTGGACTCCTTTCCCACGGCCTTTATTGCTAGACAGGGGAGAGGTAGAGCCTGGGGCCAGTGCTGGAGTCACTCCTGCTCGGTGCCATTGCAGGTGGACAGATGGATCCATTATAAACTTCATCTCCTGGGCACCTGGCAAACCTCGGCCCATTGGCAAGGATAAGAAGTGCGTGTACATGACGGCCAGTCGAGGTGAGGGTGAGATGGGGGCAGAGAGGGTGCAGAAGCCTAGGAGTGGGTCATGAGCGGGCAGTGAGGCGACCTTGGGCCCAGGCCATCCTTTGTTTCCACAACTCAAGAGGGGTCAGACCAGAGAGGGAAGGGCCAGTCCCCAAGGTCCCACAGCCACAGAGGACTCGAGTTCAGAGTTAGAATCGGGGACCTGAGCCCCAGCCCAGCCTCTTCTTAGGGCATGAGATGAGGGTGCTGCCAGCCCTGTCCTGAACGGGGGGTGACATTCCTCTCTTCCCCTTTCTGCAGAGGACTGGGGGGACCAGAAGTGCCTGACAGCCTTGCCTTATATCTGCAAACGCAGCAACAGCACCAGGGAGACACAGCCCCCCGACCTGCCACCCACGATGCTGGGGGGCTGCCCCTCTGGCTGGAATCAGTTCCTCAACAAGGTAGGAGGGGAAGGGCACCCCAAGGGAGTTGGGGGAGAGGATGGGAATATGGGAAGGCCAAGCCTCAGGAGTCCTGGCCCTTTGGTGACATCAAAGTCACAGCCTCTCGCCTGTGCCCACTGACTTCTGCTGCTTAGCCCCGGGCCAGTGCTAGACGCCATGGAAAATGACTCAGTGTAGTAGCACTTTCTGATTCATCAGGACCTGAGCGTGTCCAAATAGTTTGGTGAGTTTTCTAGGTCAGTGGTCATCAAACATTTTGATAATGAACTCCTGTTACTAAAACAAAATACTGAGCATGCGTAGTTTGTGTTTATACACTGTATACATGTGTGTGTACATAACAGGCCTATTTAATTCCATGCTAATATGACTAATGTTATATATAGGAAAATGCACAAGAATAAAATAATATAAAGCATGAGCTAACGGTTGTAAAAGGGCACTCTTAAGTTTTTTAATTTTTCTAGATTAGTGGTAAGAAAAAATTGGGGGGGACTCACTCAAACTATCAATTATAATCATTGTTAATATTTAAATAATTATAAAGAGCACAGTGGTTGCACACTCCTCATTATTTTAACAGTTCTTGGTCTGATGACACTTTGTGATTCATGACTCACAGGGCTTGCTTGAAGTTCACATGATTTCGAAACATGGATTTAATGGTTGTCGCAGATTAAAAACTTGCCTCACTAAGACAAATAGATTGAAGTGAGAAAAGTTCATCCATCATTGGCTGGACTTTCGAAGGCATTGGCTCCATGTCTCAGTCCTTCTACTTAAACCAAGGTTTTCCTCTAAAAATGGGCGAGTAAATTTCTGCATTTTAAACAAATCACCCTCCTAAACTAATCAGAAGACCTGATCAAGTAGGTTGAAAAACAATGTCTGGCAGACTTTTAAAAATAACAAAATTTTCTCCCCAAGTGTTTTGAGTAAGCAGGTAGAAAAGTTTGGGGCAATAAAATTAATCAGAATGAGTATGTTTCTAAGCATGTTTTCTAAATGCTCCCTCTAGAGTTTCTTTCCCAGACTGGTTCTGTTTGCACCCTGGGCTGCTCCATCAGACCTGATTAGACCTCTGTTGTTCTTGCTGGTGGCTGAAAGGAGCTTACCCAAGGAAGAGAAGGCAGAGTTTCCTTGCTGTCTGTGCTGGTTTCATTATCATGAACTTCAACCCACTCTTCCTTTGCAGGATATCATAAGACCACTAGGCTTGACTGTGAGGATTAGATTAGGTAACCCTGGATGATAGAATCCATAAATCTTGGTCATCCATTGGAGTGCAGCCAGCCTCTTAGTGTCATGGAGCTTACTCTCTATAGAACAGTCAAATGAATATTATTCCTTTTCTGTTAAAAAAAAAAAAAGGTATGTGTATTATTAAAACTTTGGAACACAGAGATCATCTAAACATAAAGGTGAAAGTACCCTAGAGATGGTTGTGTGAGTCCAAAGAGCAAGACAACACGATTTCAGACACTCAGGAATGCGTTGAGCAGGAAGTGAGACAGACCTTGTCCGTCCTCCCAGTGCTTGGCCCAGGCGCCCGTGTTATAGGTAGTACAGCCTTTGGTGGCCCAAAGAAGTCCTCCCACTAAAAGTTCCCCAGGGCGTGGGCAGGTGTGTGTGGTCCGCTATGCCAGGTTGAGAGGATGCTGGAGCCTTGCTCAAGGAGACCCAGATGTCCTGGTTCTGATTTCTCTCACAGCCCCAAAGCCTCCCCTGGGCCTGCCGCTGAGGGGTACACAGTGGAGTTTCTGGGTTTGTGGAACAGGGAGGTGGAGCTGGACATCACATCTCCCCCTCCTCCCCCAGTGTTTCCGAATCCAGGGCCAAGACCCCCGGGACCGGGTGCCGTGGTCAGAGGCACGGTTCTCCTGTGAACAGCAAGAGGCCCAGCTGGTCACCATTGCAAACCCCTTAGAGCAAGGTAGGGCCAGTCCCTGGGGAGGCCCCAGGATCCTCTGACACAGTCTCCCAAAATGGCTAGTGCAGAGCGAGCAGGGGGCTCCCTGTCACTCACGACTCTCTCTTCCGGGGGACTGTAGCCTTCATCACAGCCAGCCTGCCCCATGTGACTTTTGACCTTTGGATTGGCCTCCATGCCTCACAGAGGGATTTCCAGTGGGTGGAACAGGAGCCTCTGCTGTATGCCAACTGGGCGCCGGTGGAGCCCTCTGGCCCAAGCCCTGCTCCCAGTGGCAACATGCCGGTGAGGAAGCCCCTCCCCGCTCTCCTTCGCCACCCACCCCTTGCCCCACTACCCTAGCTCATGGCACTTGCCTTCACTCCCTGGGTCCCCCCTCTTCCAGCCTCTTTGCTCATAGTGCCTTTTGGGGGCAGTGGCACAAGGAGGAGGCAGCTGCTGGGGCTCCCCTGAGCAGCTCCTTCCCCCCAGACCAGCTGTGTGGTGGTCCTGCACAGCCCCTCAGCCCACCTCACTGGCCGCTGGGATGACCGGAGCTGCACGGAGGAGACACATGGCTTCATCTGCCAGAAGGACACAGGTATGTGTCACCAGCACGGGGCTAGATACTGTGGGCCACACCAGGAGAAATGAAACGTGGTTCCTGACCACAGGGGTGCCTGGGGCCGCCCCCAGAGTCTTGTATCTGCTTGGGAAATGGATAGGCGGACAGGCCAGGTGTCAATCAGAGGGAAGGGCAGTGAGCACCGAGGGGTCTCGGGAGGGAGGTTTGGGGTATGAAGGGCTGACCAGGAAAAACTAGGCACTGGGCATGCGTGGTGTCAAGCAACCTGGGGTTCTGAATCTGAAGCACCTGCAGCTCCAAGCATGGGCTCTGGGGCAGGAGTCGGTCAAGGCTCTAGTTCACTCCTTGATTTCTTAGCTCATAACAGTGGCTAACACTTGCTGAGTGTTAGTCTGTGCCAAGAGCCATGCCCGGTGGGAACCCGGTCTCTGCCTGACGCCTGGTGCAGCCCCAGCCTCATGCCTAGGAACGGCGGTGAGGGCTGCAGAGCCCAGCCTGAGCCCTGTCCCCTTCCTGTAGATCCCTCGCTGAGCCCATCCCCAGCCGCATGGCCCCCTGCCCCGGGCACTGAGCTCTCCTACCTCAACGGCACCTTCCGGCTGCTGCAGAAGCCACTGCGCTGGCATGACGCCCTCCTGCTGTGTGAGAGCCGCAACGCCAGCCTGGCACGCGTGCCCGACCCCTACACGCAGGCCTTCCTGACTCAGGCGGCCCGGGGGCTGCACACGCCCCTCTGGATCGGGCTGGCCAGTGAGGAGGTGGGCTCCCAGCCCCTGTCCCGGCCGGGGGCTGGGCCCACTCCCCCCGATTTCCTCCCCTGTCTCTTCATACCCCCTGCCTTACCTAAGCCCCCACCTCCCCTGGCTGGTCCCCTTCCTCCCGCCCTGATGGCCCCTTCGTGCCCAGGGCTCCCGGCGGTACTCCTGGGTCACACAGGAACCACTGAGCTACGTGAGCTGGCAGGACGGGGAGCCCCAGCAGCCCGGGGGCTGCACCTACGTGGACGTGGACGGCGCCTGGCGCACCACCAGCTGCGACACCAAGTTGCAGGGGGCTGTGTGCGGCGTTCACAGCGGTGAGTGCCACCGCCTGGGTGGGCCGTGGGCGAGACGGAGATGGTTCTAGGGAGGGCTCCGGGCCACTTCCTCCATCCTGCACCCCCACAGGGCCCGCTCTTCCCGGAAGAATAAGCTACCATGGCAGCTGTCCCCAGGACCTGGCCGACTCTGCGTGGATCCCCTTCCGCGAGCACTGTTACTCCTTCCACATGGACCTGCTGCTGGGTCACAAGGAGGCCCTGCAGCGCTGCCAGAGAGGTGGGCGGGGGCAGGCTGGGCGCGCTGATGGCCAGTGCAGGTGGTGACCCTCTCGCGGACACTCAGACCCCGTGAATGCAGTCCCCATGCTACACTTGTCCCACAGGCACTCACATGTAAGCGCCCCCTCATGATCCCACAGACGGAGACCATATGTGTGACATTATATAATGTCACACATATATGTGCGCGCACACGCCCACGTGGATGCACAGAGCACGCCATCCTCCACTCAGGCTGCCAGGGAGGAGGGCTGGGGCCTGGGAGGGGGGCCCTCCTACCCCCAGGAGACCCGGCTGCCCTGACATGGACCTCCCTTGTGTCCAGTGGGTGGGACGGTCCTGTCCATCCTGGATGAGATGGAGAACGTGTTTGTCTGGGAGCACCTGCAGAGCTCAGAGGGCCAGAGTCGGGGTGCCTGGCTGGGCATGAACTTCAACCCCAAAGGTGGGTGCCGTGTGTGTGAGGCGGAGGGGGTAAGGCCTCAGGCTGGGGAAATGCCCTCCATCGGGGCTGGGGGGGGCGAGGACTTGTGGGAGGGGGAGTCGGTTCTAGAACAGGCCTGCTCTCTCCCACCCGCTCCTGCCCCACCATGTGTCACCTCCCCACACCCCCTCAGTGCCTTCTTTCCCATAGGAGGCACCCTGGTCTGGCAGGACAACACAGCTGTGAACTACTCCAACTGGGGGCCCCCTGGCCTGGGCCCCAGCATGCTGAGCCACAACAGCTGCTACTGGATCCAAAGCAACAGCGGGCTGTGGCGGCCGGGCACCTGCACCAACATCACCATGGGCGTAGTCTGCAAGCTCCCCCGAGGTGAGCACCCTGCAGGCACCCTGCTGGGCCTCCTTCTGCCCCCCATGAAGCTGGCACCAGGGTAGGGCCAGGAGCCGATTCTCATTCTGCGGGGGACACAGTGCACGGGAAGGCAAGGACAGGCAGGCCAGAGGCTGCCGGGACCCTCCCCTGGGATAAACGGGTCTGTAGGAAGGACTGGCTCTTCCTACAGATTTCCAAGCTACACAGCTGACCTGTCGTGTGCAGTAGTTAAGAGCATGGGTGGGGGTCAGGCCTCCGCCAAACCACTTATCTGCTCCGTGACCTTGGGCAAGTTACCTAAACTCTGTGGCCTCAGTTTCTTCATATGTAAAATGGGGATGATAACCGTACCTACAAGGTTAAACGAGCTAATGAAGTGTCTGGCATCCAGGAGGTTGTCTGCATGTCTGGGTATTACTCCTACTCCTCCTCCTCCTCCTCCTCCTCCTCCTCCTCCTCCTCCTCCTCCTACTACTACTAACTGGTCCCTCCTTCCCTGCAGCCGAGGAAAGCCGCTTCTCCCCATCAGGTGAGTGGAAGGCAGGGCTCTCCCTGCTTTGCCTCTTATTCCGGGTGTGTGTGGGGGGGTCGGGCTGCCTGGTGGCGGTGGGGCTTCTTGACCGAGTGTCCGTCCTGCCACAGCAGCGCTCCCAGACAGCCCTGCGGCCCTGGTGGTGGTGCTGATGGCAGTGCTGCTGCTCCTGGCTCTCGTGACCGCAGCCCTGATCCTCTATCGGCGGCGACAGAGTGTCGAGCGGGGGGCCTTCGAGGGCGCCCGCTACAGCCGCAGCTCCTCCAGCCCCGGCGAGGCCACCGAGAAGAACATTCTGGTGTCAGACATGGAAATGAACGAGCAGCAGGAGTAGAGCCAAGGGCGTGGGCAGGGCCCCCACCAGCTACCAGTCCAGATGCCTGTGGAGGGGTGTCCTGGGGAGCCCCTGCTGGGAGCTGGGGCTGGGCAGGGCTTGGGCTGCTGGGGTCCCTCCCTCCCGTGAGGGCTGGGCTGAGACCTGGCTGAGTGCAGTGTGGCGTTGCCCTTTTTGGGGGCCTAAGGTCTTGTCACCTGGGCCTGTGCCCCAACAGTAACCAGAGGCAAGACGAAAGCCTCTTTCTGCCTCTTTCTCCCCAGGCCCCCTGCCCAGGCCTGCTGACCCACACCCAGGACCCCCTTCTCCCTGCACAGCCCGAGGGGCCTCTGCTGAGCCCTCAGCCAGCCTGTCGCTTCTCTCCTTCCCACCTGGCAGCCTCAGCTCCAGCCCCTCGCCCCAGCCCCTCTCCCCACTTCTCATTCAGCCCTTCCTTCTGAGCCAGGGCCCTGGGGTTTGGGGAGTCCTCTTGCTCATGGTGGGGGTCAGCTGAGGGCTCTAAGCATCATCACTCCTGTGCCTGCTGGGGTGGCCTCAGGGCATGGTAGGAGGGGCCTGGGTCAGGCCTGAGAACCAGGGCACCACTATGGTGTCAGCTGGGCTGGAGGACGGGACTGGGGAGAGACACCTGACCTCCTGGGAGTGACCGGGCTGGGCTGGGGTGTCATCTCCTGCCGGTCGGGGGAGGGCTCTGTCCTGGTGCCATGGCATGGGACAGTGTGTGAACATGGACTCAAAGACATGGTCCTTTTTTGTAGTTAATTTTTTAAATGTGCCATTATTGCCAAAAAAAGGAAAAAAGCAAAGCAAACAAATAAAACACCTTTTCAGAGGCTTGAGAGAGAGGGTCCCTGCTTTGTCCTGTTGTGAGCTGTTTTCCTCAGGCTGCTTTAGAGATAAATGCTGTTTTTGAAGCCTGCATCGTGCATTCTTCCTGCAGGGCACCATTTTGCTTCCACCTCTGGGCTCCGGCCTATTGTGCGGGGCCCTCGCCTTTCTGGGCCTGCTCACCCTTTTTCCCTGGTCCTGGGGATTTCTCTGGGGGCAAGAGCTCAGGAGCCACCTGACAGCTGGATGAGCTCCAGCAACTCAGCTCAACTTTCAACCGGTGTAAAACCGGGAGCATGGGGCTCACCTCCCGGGGTTGCTTTAAGGGTATTTGAGGATTAAGTGAGATCATCTGTGCAAAGCAGAACAGCGCCACGAGCTTATGCACTAAGTGCCCCCATCAATGCCAGCTGTTACTGTTACTGCTGGGTTGTGGCTCCCAGGGGAGCATTCCAGGTGCCCAGGCCAGTCCTGGGTGGGGCCTCCACCTCACCAGCCTTCCAGGGCAGCATCATACCTGCCTCGAGCTTCGGGAAAGTGCGCACTTGTCCTTGGGAGCTCGGGCTCTGCACCCACGCAGAGGCAGGGGCGTGGGTCTCAGGATGTCCCCCCGACCTGCCTTTGCTCGTCCGCTCTTCAGCTGATACTTGAGATGGAGAAAAAGCAGCGAACAGAGACGGCCCTGCCAACGAAGGATGGTCAGCTCTGCCAGGTCAGCCAGGTGCCCTGAGGAAGGCTACCGCAGGCCAAGGGGAGGGGGTGATAGTTTGGATATGGGCTGGGGAGGGTCTCGCCAGAGGAAGGTGAGGGAGTGAACGATGCAAATATCTAGGCCGGTCTGGGCTCAAGGAATAGCGAGTATCCAGGCCCTGCCGTGGGGTACCCTGATGCTCGGGGGACCAGCAGGGGGCCCAGGCTGGTTGGAGCTTGAGGAAGGGGAGCGTGGGTGGGGTGGGGGCAGGGAGATGAGCAAAGGGGCCCTGTTGCCCAGTGGGAGAGAGTGTGGATGTTGGTTTAATAGTGGGAAGTCGGTGGCAATGGCTAATCTGACCCTTTAAGAAGGTGGTTTGGCTTTTGGTCAGATTCCGCGCGTGTGTGTGTGTGTGCGCAAGTGCACGTGTTTTGCCTCGTTCATGAATTTTTAAAACAAGTTTCTACTTCTCTGAGTAGGTAATAGAGTCACATGGGTCAAAGCCCAAATGATATAAAAAGATACACGCTGAGAGGTCTCCCTCTGTCCCCATGTAGCCTGTGTCCCCTGCCCTACAGGTAACTTAGTTTCCTGTTCATCGTCCTGGTATTCCTCGGTGAAAATACAAGCAAACCTGAAGGCCAGATTTGTCCGAAGGGAGAGCAGACGCAGGGGTTGTGTGTACTGTTGGGGAGGATGAAGGAGTCAAGAATTGCTCCCAAAACTTTTGGCCTGACAGCAGGGTGAATGAGGTGACATTTGCTGAGTCGAAAGCCCCAGTGGGGGCTTGTGAGCTGCTTTGCTGAGGCCAAGGCCAAGACCCCTCCTCCAGCCATCCCTTCTGCAGCCCCAGTGGCAGCAGCAGGACCCAGGCAGGGAGCTGGTCACCTTTCGGAGGGAGCCCCAATTCTGTGGGGGGCCCATAATGGTGAATCCACTTCTCCCTGAAGCGATTCAGTCTGCAGACTCAGGATCAGCTTCCTTTGTGAGTTGAGTGCCACAGGTCAGCTGCAGGAAGTCATGCTGAGGCAGAAGCCCTTGTCCTGGGAGAGAAGAAAAGCTGAGAGGTGAAGGCAGGGTCGTAGGCTCTCCGGGTGGCAGGAGCAGCTGAGGAAGTGAGGACCCAGATAGCCAGGGCTGTCTGGGGCGGGGGCACGGCTGCTGAGTGTCCAGAGGTTTAAAATTGCTCCAGAAACACCTGTCCTCATTTCTCTTTCCTTTCATGCCCTGGCCCCCACCCACAAGCATTTCAGACAGCCTCACAGGGCCCTGGGGCTACCCCACAGACCTTGCCCTAAGCCTCCTTGCTGAGGAAGGGGGGCACCAGAGGAGGATACCGGCCATTTGCCTCTGGCTCCAGGGTGGTAGCACTGCTGTAATAGGGCACGTGGCCGAACTTCCTTTCTTTCTGCTCATTTCAGTTCACTAAACATTAAGCACCTCCTCCACATGCCATCTCTGCTGTCTGAGGACTGCCCTGAGGGTGCTCGTGTGCCAGGCACTCTGCCCACCCTTCACTGGCGGGGCCAACCTGGCCCAGGTCTGGCCACCTGGACTTTCAGTGACAGCTCACTGAATCCACGAGCAGATGAGCGAACGGTGTCAGGTCTTTCACAGCCTCTTCTTGTCAGGCCAGAGATGCCTCCTCCCCAGTGTCCTGGCAGAGCTGGCCTGGACCAGCAGGCAGAGCTGTGAGGAGGCCGCAGGGGCGAGCAGCCGGCTGGCGGTACCACGTGGCTCTCTTGGAACACAGCTGCCTGCGCCCTGCCAAGCCGCCTGAGCCCTAGGGCTTGAGTTTGCTGCAGGGACAAGGTAAAGCTTTCATCTTGAGGGAAGACCCCAAGAAAGGGAGGCAGGAAAAGGGAGGGAAAGGGAAAGGAGTTGGAAGAAAAAGGATAGGCTGCGAGGGGGACCAAGATGAGATGAAAGTGCCCAGATGTTCAGGTCTGGCCTGATGTTCTTTGTCTTAGGGGCCTGACTTTAGCCTTGAGCTGCAGATTTCAGTCCTTCCTCATCTCAAAAAGCACGCGGGCTGCTTTTCCAGACAAGGACGGACGGAAAGGTGCGACGCAGCAAGCAGGCACTTCGCGCTTGAAATGGGTTTGGTGCTGGCAGTGCCCAGAATGGACCATCTTCCCAAAGTGGCTGACGGCAGAACTTTAGTTTTAGCCCTTTTAAAGGGAAATCTGGTCAACGAAGGTTTTCTGAAATCGTCAGCATTTGTGCCTTTGCTCCTCTAAGCTGTGAGGCCTTACAGTGTCCAGGGTCCTGGTCCTTGTCATATGTCCCAGCTGGCTTATGCAGAGATGTCTTGTTGCCATTCTGTATCTTTCTGGGACTTGGGAAACTTTAGATGGTGTCTTTCCTTGTACTGGGTCTGCGAGGGACTCAGGACACCGCCTCAGACATGTCATTCCTCCAAGATAATGCTGCCCTGTGCTAACTGCTTTCCATGAATTAACTCACTTTGTCCTGTCAACACGCCATGGGGTAGGTGCTAGTGCCACCTTTACAGATGAGGAAACTGAAGCACAAAGAGAACTTGCCATGCCACCTCTCCTCCGGCCTCCCTGCACCGCAGAAAGCATTGCGGGGTGGGCAGCAAGCACTGGAGAGCCCCCCCACTCCCCGCTCCCATCTCACAGTCAGATTCAGGCTTGAGAACTTTGTCTGAATCTGTCATCTCTGCTGAGAGCTTCAGAAGCCTATTTTGGGTTTAGGGCTAAGCATGAGCTCTTTCCCCTTGTGGCAGCAGAGGAGAGATCCGGGTTCCCCCACTATCCCAAAGCAGAGCATTCCCTCCCACCCTTCTGTAACCCTAAATGGTGTGAAGCAAAGCAGCAGCCACCACTCACTCACTCACACGGGAACATTTTGGAGCATCCCAAGACCCAAAATTCAGTGCATGCACAATGGCTTCGATCCATTCACCGTGATTGAAATGCTTAATTAAGTCCGGGTTTTACACCCTGTGGAACACCCTTCTGAGCTCTCAGCTCTCTTGAGCGTTTCTGGTACCTTCGGCACGTCTTGCTGACGGTGCACAGCACAAATCGACATCAAGCTCAGGTAGTTTGGGGCTCTGGTGGCTCATGCTGAGCCGCTGCATGGAGCTCCCAGGGAGGGAGCTTGGCGGTGCCCCCCTCTGCTCAGGGCAGGCTGCAGAACGGATGCTGTATGTTATTTCCACATTTCTCCTTTTTTTTTCCCCATGAAAGTGAAACTCTCTCTGCTTTGGACGTCTTCTGGTGAGTGAAAACAGGTAGGAATGTAGGTCTTTTGTAAGGCGAAGCGGCAGAACAGGAACTTTTGAGAAGCAGGAGGAGTGTATCAGGGTAGCCTTGGTGTCAGGGCAGGGCCGTGGGATATGAGGTGTGGAACCGCAGAGGTTGTAAAGCTCACCTGCTTCTCCCCAACTCGAGCTGACCCGCCTAAGACAATGAGCAACAGGTCCCACTTCCTTCATCTCACCAGTCTAGGGGGTGGCTTTGGGTAGCTCCCTGTGGCTGTGTGTGGACCCTCAGCGCCCTGACCTGGCCTCAGGGGCCCCCGGCTCCCCTGCCCAGCATCCCCATTACATCTGTGTGTGTGTCCCTCCCTCGCCTCTCTGCCTGGGCTCCACTAGCCTTCGAGGCCCTTTCTCCTCCACGAGCCTTTGCTGCATTCGTTGGCCCTATTCCCCTGACTTCTGGAGCTGGTTAAGGGTGGACGTAAGCCTCTCTGTCAGGCAGGCCAGGAGCATGGCCTTGGCCAACAGACTGACTTACACCCTGTAAACTTGAGCACATCACTTAACTTCCTTGAGCTTAGCCTTTGTGATGGTTAATTTTGTGTGTCAGGTTGACTGGGCTAAGGGATGCCCAGATGGCTGGTAAAATACTATTTCTGGGTATGTCTGTGAGGGTGTTTCCTGAAGAGATTAGCATTTGAAACGATAAAGACTATTGCCTCCCCTGAGTGGATGGGCATTTTCCAATGCGTCTTTGGCCGAAACAGAACAGAAAGGCGGAGGAAGGACGAATTTTCTCTCTGCTTGCTCTGGGCCACCCGTCTTCTCCTGCCCTTGAACGTCAGGGCTCCTGGCTTTTGGACCTTCAGACTTGGACGTGGACTCATGTACAGTTGGTCCTCCCGGTTCTCAAGCCTTCAGGTTTGAACTGGAACTACCTCACCATCTTTCTGGGGTCTTGGCAGATTGTAGGATTTCTCAGCCTCTGTGACTGCATGAACTGAAACTGCGTAATCCATCTCTTCTGTTTATCTCTATATGTCCTATTGGTTCTGTTCTCTGGAGAACCCGAATGCAGATTTCTTCCCGGGTACCATGGGGTTAATAATATCTGCCTCACAGGCTTATTGTGAAGATGAAAGAAAAATGTAGAGTGCTTATTCCCCAGCCGTATCTCATAGGGAGTGCTCTCTAAGGGGCACTGTAGGCTCACAGAACCTTGATTTGGAGTTTTCTATGTGTGTCCTGTCGCCTCATTAAGACTGAGCTCTGAGAGGGTGGGCATCGTGTGTTTTTCCTGTGTCCTCACAACGTGGCACACAGTTGACGGTTACAAATCTTTTCTCTTCAGTCAACTTTGAAGTTTATCTAGAATATAAAGGCCTGTGTTCTCATAGAATGGTTAGGGCTTGGGGTACCATTTGTGAAGGGAAGAACTTGAGATTTTAGGAATTTTATTTACTTCATGAGATATTTTCAACTTGACTGGCCCTTCCAGTCTCTGTTAACATTCAAAGATGTCTTTTAATCTTTGACTTTGGATGTAGGCCGCCTGGTTGAATCTGCTTGTTTGTAGTAATTGAGTCACTTTGTTGAACTGTCTAACATAGAAGAACAGAACAAGGTTTTGAGGTAATCCGAGTTTAGTTTCCCTAAAACCCCGTTGGCACCATAATTCATCTCAGATGAAGTTGTCTTTGCAGCAAAATCTGAAATGGCCACTCCTGGTTTGAGGAGTGGGAGTCTTAAAGGTGGCAGGGAGAAGCACCATTTTTCTCTCAACATTGCCTCTCTCTCTCTCCTTCATCTCTCTCTCCTTTTCTTCCTGCAGTCTTCAGAAAGCTTGAGGAATATTTTACAATTAGACCATAGAGTCACCCATTTAAGTGCACAGTTTAATGAACTTTAGTGAATTCGTTCAGTTGAGTAAATCTTAGCACGAACCAGCTTTAGAATGCCTTCATGACCCCCAAACTCATCTTGAGCTGCCTGCGGTCAGCTTCTGCTCCTCGTCCCAATGCCCTGCGACCACTGATCCTTCTGTCTCTAGACTTCTGCCTTCTCTAAAAGTTGCAAATAAATAGAACCATACAGTATGTAGTCTTTTGTGTTTGGCTTCTTTCACTTAGCATAGTGTTTTTGCATGTATCAGTAGTTTGTTCCCTCCATCCTTTATTATTCTCTCTCTCTCTCTCTCTCTCTCTCTCTCTCTCTCTCTCTCTCTCTCTCTCTCTCTCTCTCACACACACACACACACACACACACACACACACATAGAGTTTTATCACGAGGCTTCTCTGACCTTTTTTACTCCAAGTTTGATCTGGTCTCTGGGCCCTAAGATATGATAAAGAGAGGAGCACCCAGTAGCTCCTAAGTAGGTACCGGCGGGGGCAGCCAGGTGTCCCGGCCCATGAGGGTCCAGGATGTGTCATCCCTTGTGATAGTGATGGCGGGGAGCAAGGAGAAGTGGAGGTGGGTGGGGGCTGTGAGATGTGCTTTCTTTTCCCAACTGGAGTCCCTGAGCCTTTGTCCAGAGGGATTGAAATAAACAAAATGAAGCTGGGTGAATTAAGTCAGTTTACTGAATACACGGCTTAATTCCACTCATGGTGGAGTGAGGCCTGAACAGGCACCCTCAACAGAGGGACCCCAGGCCGCTGGGCCTGTCAGGACTGCGGGGTCCCCTGGGGCATGTGAGCTGAGAGGCAGCAGCAAGGCAGCCTGCCAGGGGCTCAACAAGCCCAGGCTACTTGGCCCGTGTTGTCTGGGGCTGGGCTGGTCACTGTTGCTGTCCATAGAGGCTCAAGCCAGACCCCAAGAAGAGAGTGGCAGAGGTGAAAGTGGTAACTGGACACGATGATTTTAGTTTCAGTAAAGAGGAGGAGGAAGGCAGGGAGGCACATGGGGACATAGAAAGGGCAGCTGGGAGCGAGGTCTCCACCGAGCTCCATGGCCAGCTCCCTTGCTAGATGACCCGGCTGTTGCTTTGATAAATGCTGCTTTCATTTCCATCTCCCAACTCAGAATCTGTAAAGCAAAAAGATCTCTCAGTCTGTAGAGCCATAGCTGATCTGTCATTTGCTGCCCTCCTGCCATCCCAGCCCCAGTGGCCAGCCACGCCCATGCTGCAGTGCCTGGAACGGTGTGAGGAACAGAATTCCCAGACTGCCCCACTAGGCTTCTAGCCAGGCCAGGGCAGCTAGACTCTTAAGTTCCTCAACTAAAGCACCTTAGTCATCTCTACAACCCCACATGGCCTGGTGCAGCAGATGTTTGCGGGATGAGTAGCTGGAGGAGCCGCTCAGGGTAATGCCTCACATAAACTTGGGGAAGAGAAAAATGGATGTAGGTTTTAGGGAAGTTTTTCAGAGATCAAATGGCTGGAAGCAGAGGGTCATGGGATAGGAGGGGGAGAGAGGAAGGCGGAGAGGCAATGAATGGGATGATAGTGGGGTCTGAGTGAGGAGGTGGAATGGGGTTGGGGGAACCCTTCGTTATTCTTGTAGGAAACTTATTTTCAAAATATTTCTTTTCCCATCGGCTTGAGTTAGTGTCTCCTGAGTATTTGGAAATGAATGATTTCTGACTGTTGAAGGGGGCTTCTACTTCTGCCACAAGGAAGCCCCAGCCCCACAAGTGGCCCCCACCATTCCCTCCCCCATCCTGTTCTCTCCCCCAAAGCTAATTGCCTTGACTCATGCATATGGCGATGAGGTGTGTGTGTGTGTGTGTGTGTGTGTGTGTGCGTGTGTGTGTGTGCGCGCGCGCGCGTGCTCTGGCCCTCATGCCTGCTCCTGTTCACACCTGTGTTGATGGCTGCAGGAAGCATGTTCCCCTCCCTGGCTGTGGACTTGGCTGTGGTGACAGTTATTCGTGCCAGCTAGGAAGCAGTTGTCAGGGGAGCTGGGTCACAGAGTCATGTGACAGGTTGTGAGACCTGGGCACCCCCACCCAGGGACTCTCCCCAGCTGCCTTTACCTAGGTGCCACCTGTGGCATTTGTGTGTGGCCTCGGTCCCCAGGTGCAGGGGAGGGAGTGCCCGGTGAGAAAGTTGGCATGGGTACCGTAGAGCCTCAAAGACGTTGGCATCTCTTTGTGCCACCTGGCGGACCCTTATGTTTTGCCTTTCTTTCCTCCCTGTTTACCCGAACTGAGCTAGGGCAGCAGGTCACAGCTGTGACTCAGCTCTGGCAGCCCGTCCTAATAAAGAGCTGCCAAGCAGGTGAGTCATGCCAGGCTGCCGGGGACCAAAGGAGAGTGTGGCCGGTGGGGAAGGTGGAAGGCATGCGGATCTGCCTCTGGCTGCGCCGGCTCTTTTCCCGATCATGGCTCTGGCGACAAGCTGGACAAGGGCATGGGCGGGAGCTGAGCAGGGGCCAGGCCGGTCCCTACCAGCAGGGCTCTTTCCCACCGTCTGCGCCAGGGCTGGGGGCAGGTAGAGAGGACCTAGAGCTGCATTTCCAGGGAGAGCTGGCTGCCCCACTTTGGGGCTGGGGATGGGGGGGCCCTCGAGCCAGGCCCCGCTTACGGAAGAGAGATGGCACAGGAAAGCTCTGGAGCAACGCGGGAGGGCAGCATCGCAGCGCAGGGCGCTGGCAGAGCCGCCCCCGGGGACACGCCCTTAGTGAGCACCTCCCCAAGGATGCTCTCCTCCTCCGTGCCCTCCAGGAACGTCAGGCCCCGCCGCGGCCCCAGGCGGGAGGCCGGGGTGTCCCCCGCCCCCGGAGCCGGGCCCCTAGGAGAAGGGCTCGGTCCCGCCCGGCCCTGCCGGGTCGGCGGGCGGCAGCGGCCCGCGCCGGCCACGAGGGGGCGCCCGTGCCCCGCGGCACCCACGGGGGCAGCGGATTCCCCGAGCCCGGGAGGGCGGGCGGGCGGCGGGCGCCCCCGGGGCGGGGGTTGGGGAGACCCTGCCCCAGCCGGGGCCCGCGGTCGCGCCCTTCCCGGGGGGGGGGGGCGCCAGATGCCACGGTGCGGACCCGGGAGGCGGGCGCAGAGGCGTTGTCCCCTGGAGGGGGGGCGGGCGCCGCGACACAAAGCTCCTCCCTCCCTCCGGCGCACAGCGCCCTCCCCAGCCGCCGGGGGCGGGGGCCGCTGCCTGGACAGGGGCCCCTGGGCCCTCACCCGGCTCCGCCGGACGCCCGCGGGGGCCCCGGGACCGGGACTCTGTGCACGGAGGGGACGGCCCTCCCCGCGTCCCTGAAGATGCTCCCCGCACCCCGGCTCTGGGGACTGTGGGGTTGGGGAGGGGGGAGTACCCTGGGGCCTCTAGCGTCGTCCTCTGGGCCCCGCCCTGTGCAGTTTGGGGCTGGGTCAGCTTCTCCTCCAGGCAGGTCTATTGGGGTCCCCCCCAAAGCATCCCCGCAACTGGCTGCGTCGGGCTCACCGGGGACTCACCCCCTGACTCGGGATCTCTGAGAGGCCCAGGAAGCTGCTTTGGGTGAGCCCCAGGGGATTCTGGTGGCAGAGCCGGTGTGGGAACCGCTGCTCTCGACCTTGTAGGGCTGCAGCTGTCAAACTTCTCCCCCAGAAGAGCCTCTGGGGGCCGAATTGTGTCCTCCCACCCCGTTCACTGGAACGTTCCCTTTCCCTGCCCATGGAGAAGTTCCTCCTGGGTCTGACTGCAAGCGCTCCTGCTTTAACTAGCACATTTTCTCATGGGGTTTTCTGTGGGATAATGAACCTGTTTGAGGACAGATTTGCCTCCTTCCAGGGACCTTCCTCAGGGGACCTGTCTTCCTTGTTCAACCTCTGAACCCAGCAGACAGACCTACTGGATTGCGCCCCGTGGTGAGAAAAATCCAATAAAATCCCCAGCTCGTGATTGAATGTGGTCCCCTCCAGTTAATAGCTAAAGAGCCCCTTTTCGGGGTTTGGAAAATAACCTGAGAGGCTCCCCCAAGTACTGGAGGCTGGAGAATTCCAGCCAAAGAACAGGAAAACAACCTGCAGCGAGTCATCCTAGGTCCGACAAAAGCATCCTCGCTTTTGTCGGCCCTTTTCCTTGCTGTCAGGATGAATCAAAATTCTTATCTCCTCTGTGTCCAGCGTACTGGGACTCGCCTTCCTGATTGCTGCAGCTAGAGTGTCCCCAGCTTTGCGGGGTTATTTTTTGCCTCCGGATGGTGGTCATTACTTCCTTCCACATATTAGGTGCAACACAGTGACAGAGAGAGAGTAAATTAGCAAACCCCCTCCGAATGGTAAGACTGACCCCCAAACCTACTTTCATTTTCTTCTGGTCTGGGTTGTGGGAAATTTCTTGACAACTATGAGAAAGAAGACAATGAAAAATGAATTGTTTTTCCAAAGCAGTTGTGAACAGATGTATCATTCCCTAGTCTCAGGAATGTTCTCGCAATTCCCTACATCACCTTCAAGGGGCAGAGGAAATGGGCGGAGGTGCCAAGGGCATGGTAATAATATTCAGTCTGCATTTGCAGGGCTGGTCACCTTGCTGGGCCAGGGCCTCTAAATCCAGCAGTGGAAGCAGACTCGCTTCCTCTCTGCAATTGATCTGAATGGCAGAACCCCATTCTGATGCTCAGAGTCACAGGCCAGTGGGGGTGAAGGCCCTGCTAATTGGCCACTTGCCTCACCACTGGCTTTTAAACAATCGCTTGATTCTCTGCCCGGCAGGAAGCAGCAGGCGCGCATCGAGGCTCTGGGCTCCGTCTTTGTCCTGACTTTATGGCATTTTATGCCACAATAAGAAACACTGTGTACTCCGTGGGAGCCCATTGTGCCAGGCTGCAGGGATGTGGGCTCGGTGCTGCAGGCTGGTGCTCTAACCCCAGGAGAAGAGGGCTTTTGTGATAGGCCGGGGGACAAAACAAGGGGTGCCAGACACTGTTACTGGGGCAACTGCCTGGCCAGTGTGAAGGCAGCTTTGGGCCTCTGGGTGCCTCTCACCTGCTGGCCAGAAAGAGGGCAGAGAAGGGTGGAATTTCTTATACAATAGCCGTGCCGTTTACCTGGTAAATTATACATCAGGACTGTGCTAACCATGGCCTCCATTTTCTCGGGGCTGCTGACAGTTCATCCCACTCCCAGACTCTGTGCCCCGTGATCACATCGCTCTAAACCAGTTCTCAACCTCTACTGGGAAAAGCCCTCATGATGAGTGTGGGCCGAGCCCGGATCTCTCACATTCTGGGTGGATTTGGTCCTTTGAGGTGAGAGGTTGGGTTTGGTAGAAGTGGTGTGAATGGGGAGGGCCTAGAAAGTTCACCTGGCCTCACGCATGAATGGATCAGCGGGATCTGAAAGCTCCTTCAAGACCCTACCCTGCTGCCCAGGCCAGCCACACTGTTCTCCCCCTTGGCCTCCCCCCTAGTCTCTTACAGGTGAAGCAGGTGCAGGGTTACTGCAGCACACCTGGGGCAGGAGACAAAGGTGGCCTCACTCCAGGAGATCACTGCAATGATGGGGAAGTCCTGGGGTCCCTCCGCCCTTTGCCTTTCAGCACACTGACAGGAATTCTGTCTATTGTTTTACAGAGTTTAGGGAAATAGGCCCCTAAGGGGATAGGGGAGCTGCCAAAGGAAGGCAGAGAGGGAAATTCAGGATCCAGGTACATTTCATTGAGGGGATGGTGAGCATGGTAGAGAGAAGGCCTACAGCTATGATGACACCCAGGATAGGAGGTTTGGGGGGTGCAAGCCTTGAATGTGTGGGTGCTGAAAGGGAGAGAGGAGAGAAAAGGCAAGTCCCTTTAGCTTCATCTCACAGGCCACCCACATGTCCCTATCAGATTAAAGGGGAACCAAGTTAGGTCACAAGTCTGGTGGCATCTGGGGTCCCCAGAGGTGCCCCTACCATGAGCACTAAAGCAAGAGAAGGACGGCTTCCTGCTAGGCACTACAGAGAGCACCGTTCAGTGCTTCCTTCAGCCCCTGCCTCACTCTGCGCCCACCGAGTCTGTCCTTCCCATCTCCAGGGCTCCCTATGTGGCCTTTTCCAATGATCCCATGGAGTGGGAATGAGAAGGGACTCCCTGCATCCAGACCTGCCTGACTCCAAGTACTCTCTACATGACAGCACCTCAGTTGTTCAAGCTCTGGGGATAGGTGACCAGATTCTGAACTCAGCCCCTCACCCTGTGCCATTGCAACTGCGACCCGGCTGGTGTCAGCTCCCTCCAGCCCACCCTCCGATAATCTCTCAAAAAATGCAAACCTCCCGGCCTGCTAATCCCGGGCTAGAAAACCTTCAGGGGCCTTTTAGAGCTGCACACAAACCCTTCAGAACCTGCTCCCTGCCTACCCCTCTAGGTTCACTTCCTGCCAGTCCCAGCCACACTCAACTCCCTGACTTTCCCAAACAGGCAAATCTTTCCCAGGTCTCTGAGTCTTTGTATTTCCTTCCACATGGAATTACTCCCCGCCAACCCCCACCCTCCACCACCTCCCCTTGCCCATGTGCTAAACTCTCCATGATTCAATGCAAACATCACCTCAGCTGATCAGTTGACAAAAGTAATCATGGAAGCAGCTTTGCCACTGGGCTCTCAAAGCAGTGGGAAGACCGATGGCAAAGAGTACAGCCTACTTGGATTAAAAGCAAGGCCTCGGAAACATGCGCTTATGTCCCTGAAGGCCCTGCCAGGAGAGTGTCCCGGAGAAGAAGTGGAAAGCGAGGGCGAGGAAGGCGACTCCTCATGTCCTCTGACTTTGCTCTGTTTCTCCACAGCCGGCTCAGCCTTTTTTTTCATAACACGAGGCACATTTTTGATTCTCTTGGTTACTGTCTATTCTCTCTATAGACTCTGAGGGCCTTACAGGCAAGAAAAATCTTAATCATCTTTATATTCCCAGAATCTAGGTTAGAACCCAGCACATCGCAGGCACACAGAAAATCTCTGAATAAATAAATATACCTTGAACTTGGGTGTTCCTTCACCTAGAATACCTTTCTCTGCACCAATTTGTGCGAATTCTTTCTCCAAAACATGACTCAAGACTCATCTCCTGGAAGGAGCAGGTTCTGGTTCATTAATTTGTTGCTTGAGCATCAAAAGGTTATTGAGCACCTACTATGTGCTAGGGATTTTCTAGGCACTGGAGGACTGTGAGGGTACAAGAGAGATAAGGGTTCCATGCCCAGGTTGCCAATGAAACACCTCATCCCCACTCCACAAGACCACATCATCGTTTGGCAGTCATTTAACACTTGTACAGTCAGTCAATGCTCCTGGCACACATCGTGCCTAGGACGTGGTCAGCAGTCAGATACGACTCTCTGTGTGCCAGCATCCTGAGAGACAGCAGTGGCAGGATTGGCTTTGCCCTCAGATAGCTCACAACCTCACTGGGGAGACAAATTGCTCGCTGATGGGATCATTAGAAACCCCAGGAAGCCCCAGCCAGGGAAAATCTGCAGTTGTCAATTTCACACCTCCTGGGGATTCACTGGGGCCATTGGTTCTCTTGACCAAGCGTCACTTTCCAATTTCTTTCTGGTTTATAGACCTAATAGTTCCTGGCTTTACGAATTCCAACTCGATTATCAGCCTCACAGAGGACCTGTGGCATCCTGTCTGGTAGCCACTCTCTCACCTCATCTCAGCACCTGCGATAGGTCAGGGCATGAAACGAACGAGTGAAGGAATGCTCGTCGCCACTGACAGTCAGTCGTTCGTCAGTGGGCGCGTTAGGGAGGCGCAACCTAGAGGCCTGTCATGAATGAGTTCTCCGGTTCTGGGAGGTGAGGGAGCGGGAAGGAGGGCTGTCTCCTCACACAGTGCCTCTCCTTCGTTAAATGTTACCCACAGAAGCTGAGATTCAAATGCAGAGGTGTGAATTCGACAAAAGCCCTTGCTTTCTACTACCATCTGTGTCCCTCTTGACCAGTTGTCTCCACCACCGATTGCTTGCTGGCTTAGTGAGATCTGTTTCAGGTTTCTCCAACGTAAGCTGTGCTGAGGGAAGAGTGTGACCCTGTCCTTTATGCCTCCTTCCACCCTGGTTCGTGGCTTGCTCCTGGTGTCCCTTACTCCTTCTCTGGGATAGTTTGCCCAGCAGGTTCTCCAGGGCAGTGCTTCAGAGCCTTGGTTTTCACCCACTGGGTTGTGCTGTTTGTTGTCTTCTCATGCTGCTTTGTTGTTTTGGAGGCTCGCATCCCTTGCATTAGCTCACTGACACTGCGGCCATCTGTAACCTATATCAACCCAGGGTGCTTTGAAGTTCAATGCGCAATAAAAAGTTCATTAAAAAGATGTGGAAGCATGGAAATGAGGTTACAGAAATGTTAACAAAGGATCATTTCCTGCTCCTTGTACTATTATTTTCCTTTTTTTTTTCTTTCTTTTCTGAATGTATTTCTCTGAGGAATTTATGTCACCATTAAAACTGCGGAAGAGTTAAAGGAAGGACAGGCCCAGGTCAAAAAGGGGGTGAGATTTCTGAGGAGATAGCTTGGCAAAGACCCAGCCTGTTTTCTTAATTGAGAGCTTTGGGTCAAGGATGGGGGTGGGGGGAATTGAAGCTGGAAAAAAAAAGAAGGGACAAATCTAGAATTCTTATGACTAATGGTTTGAACCAGGCGTTTTTAATAGGGATGGCTCCAAGTGGCTCACAGGAGCCTCCAGTCATGCAAGGTCTGCGGGATGGAAGCAATCCTTGGAATCCCTGGCTTCCAACCTCTAGGCAGTGACTACGCTGGCAGATACCTCTCATCCACATGAGGTAGAGGAGGAGACAAAGAGACAGAGAATAAAGTGAAGAAAAAGAGAGGTACATGGGCCAGGGTAGGAGAGTGTCACTGAGACTGCCCCGTGGCACCGTTGGTGGCTTGTTCACAGCTACATCGGTGTACTTTCCAGTCATGACCTGACATGAGCAGATGTCAAGTTCCAAGCCTCAGGGGGTGTTCTGGGAACCCAAACGCTAACAGTATACCCGCTCTCTCCTGGGCCGGCCACACAGGGGGAAGTTTGGGGTTCAAGGTTCTGACTTGACAATGACCAAGACCCTTCAGAGGCTGGTCTGTCCACCTCTTACATTCTGGTTGACTTGGCTAAGGCCAGGCCCCAGTTAGCAGCAGACCCAAGCTTCTCCCTCCACACCATCAAGCCTCCCAGCAGAGGTCCCCAATGTTTCTGGCACCAGGGACCGGTGCTCCTATGAGAATCTAATGCCTGATGATGTGAGGTGGAGCTGAGGCGGTGATGCTAGCGCTGTGGAGCGGCTGCAAACACAGATGAAGCTTCGCTCGCTCACCAGCTACTCACCTCAGGCTGTGCAGCCCGGTTCCCAACAGGCCAAGAACCAGTACCAGTCTGCAGCCTGGGGGTGTGGGGACCCTAGTTCTAGAGGGACCTTGGTTCTCTTATGAAGAGAAGGGCAGACACAGATGTATTCTTGGTAAATACATTGTCACTTCTCTAGTGACAAATGGCGATACCATCAGCACCTTTATTTCTTGGCGTACACTCTTGCACACAGAGGCTGGAGTAACGTACCCTGGGATCCAAAGCAAAATAAGCAGCTCTCCCATGGGAGAAGTCCCTGTTTTTCATGGGCCCTCCATGCTTGGGCAGTGGCCATGCCCCCACATAATGCACATCCAGCCCCGGCAGGCTCCCTGGCCTCTCTTTTGGGGAGAAAATATCTCTAGAGACTCACTCACCTACATGACCATTAATGACCATTGCATCACTACTCATGCTTAATAGTAAGCAATTATGTGGTTATCACTTACTTTTCAGCTGGAGGGCCACTGTGCACACACTTAGCGGCCACTCTAAGTCTTAATCATGACAGTGCCATGTCCCACCAAGTGACCGCAAGGCTCTCAACAGATTTCACAGCTAGCACCACTGCAAAGGTTTTGGGCCTGCTGCCGGATGGTCCGGGCCAGAGCCAGACTTACCCTCTCTCTCACAGCCCGGTTGTAGTTGATTCTCATGAGTTCTGCGAACCTCTGCTCGTAGAGGTGAAGCAGCAGCACCAGGTATAAGCCTGAATTCATCAGCTCATTTTGTGCCTAAATTTGGAAAAGAAAGTTCTTGAGTTCATTCTATAAAGTATTCATGATCTAAATCACGGGATGAAGGGTAACAAGGACAAGAAGGGACAAGAACTGGGACAAGAGCCCGAGAGCAGAGGGGACCCGGGTGCAGGCCGGGTGGCCACCCAAAATTCTTTGCCGCTTTGTGGAGGATGCCCTGGGAAAGCGCCGTGCTCCAGGCTCAATCCTACACCATGAACACGCACTGAGAAGTCACACGTCGAAGCCTAGAGCTGGGTGTTGTGGGGAGCACTGGCGAAAGGTCTCAGCATCCTGCTGGGGCCCCATCATCTGACGGGGGAGAGAGAGCCGCACTCATAAACAGTCCTGGCTGGGTACGTCAGGTGCTACGAAGGGCAGAAAGACACTGGCTGAGGACGACATAGGGCAAGGCTTCTTTGATGGGCCTTAAAGGACGGGAGGGCCTTTGGTAGGTGGCCATGAGGGGTGTGAAGGGCCTTTCAGACGGAGACACGAAATGCCAGCAAAAGCATAGGGATGGAGCCAGCGTGCGTGTATTGGGCAAAACCCCCTTCTCACTGGTATGTCCGGAGTATATGGGGAGGGTGTTTGTTTTGGATTGAAAAAAAGGTTGGGCTGAGGAGGTGATGAGGTGGGACTGCATAAGGTAGCAGTGAGGAGTCTGAATGTTGGGCAGCGGGGAATATGCAGCAATGGCCTCTGGGCAGAGACTGCTTGCATTTTAGTGAGGCAAAGTTTTCTGTGGGAGAATCTGGGACACAGATGCCGCGGGGGCATCTCCCTTTAAGAATGAACTTAATAAGAGTCTCACGTAAGGCCCCCGCCCAGGTTGGCCTATGACCATTTAACCCCCAGAGAGCGTGTGCCCGGCAGGGCCGCAGATGGCACCGTGAACCTCAGGGCCTTTGCTCATGTTCTTCCTGGTTTGCTCTGTTGGCTCGCTTTTGTGCCTCTGTTTTCAATGTCCCTCTCCCCGCTTTCTAGCAGGCCACGGCCACAACTTCGTTTACTGCTGTCACAACGTCACCTCCTCGCAGAAGGCGTCCTCACAATCGTCCCCATCTTGCCTGTGCTCCCTGACTCCTGAGCATTTGCTTTTTTTCTGTATACTACAGCTTGCGCTTGTTAGCGTTTTTGCCTTTTCTTGGTGGGTGGGTTGTGTTTCATTTTCTCTCACTGGTGCTTAAACGTGGGGAGGATCTGGCTGCCTGGCTGACCATGGCTCCTGTCCTCAGCTCCTTTGGAGGTCTGTGCTGCAAGGCCTCACCCTAGGGATGTTTTATTGACCTTCAATAAATTAGTGGCATTAGCGAGACTCCTCCCCTCCACCACTTTGATCCCCCTCTGTCCTCATGCCACATCCCCATAGGTGGGGACCTTGGGAATGAGCCAGCTTGTGCTCAGGAAGGCCTGGGGGCAGGGAGCAGGGACCAAGATCCCGGGCAGAGGGCACGCCCTTTACATCACCCTTGGGAAACATCCGAACTGTGACAGTTTTCCCAGGATAATTGAAGCTTGGACATGACACACAATGACCGCCTCAGTGCCTCTTCCTTCCTCCCGCAGCAGTCCAAGCCGCTTTACGGGCTCCTGTCCCTGTTCCCATCCCATCAAGGGCAGTTTAGGAAGCTGGCACCGAACACACCCTGTCCAGGACCTAACAGCTGCCAGAAAAGGCACCAAATTGAGCAAGGATGGATGTGCTCTTCCTTCTGAATCAGGGCCAGCTCTGCATCGTGGTGACCTCTGGCCCCAAGGTCACTGCTTGAGGCGCCTCCGCCCCACCTCCCTATACACCCATCTTTAAAGGCTCTCATCAATTGTCCTTAGCAGTTAACATCCTATTTTTAGCCTTTGGTCACTCTTTCTGTGCTCTTCTGACCTTGGCCTGGAGCAGGTCGAGAGGAAGTTGCTTGTTTTCACTTTTTTTTCCTATTTTAACTGCCTCTTCCCACCTTCTCCATGGATTGGTGCCTCCTTTATGGTCTGTTTCGCAAGCCACCTCCTCCGGGAAGCCTTCCTAACCTACCCTTTAGCTCTTCCACACAAACCAAGCCTCCTCCCCTGTTTGCTTTTCTCAGCCCTGGCTAACTCCTGCGAGCTGCCGAGGGCTTTTTCTCCTGCGCCCTCTTCGCCAGTAAGCCTTTTATGCTCTGAAACTCTCGGATATATAATGGCAAATCAATCAGCTAGAAAATGGCTTGGAACTATCAGGTTTGTCAAAGCATTCAGGGAAATCATTTACTTTTTATGACTCAATAAGGCCCAGAGGCATGCAGATGGGAAAATATCCGCTAATGTTTTCTGCAGATAATTTGAAAAGTCACTTCTAGCAGATTGTGTCTCTTCTCTGGTCTGTGGGAGGGAACCTGTCACATGGCGTCATAAATCTTGCTGGCCGTGCTCCTTCATGTGGCCCTTTGCAGAGCTTGTGATGCTCAACAAAGGGGCTGGGCCAGCCAACCAGAGCAGGCGTTACAGAGTCGATCCTTTATATTCCGAGCCACAAGTGGGGGTGGATTTGTTATCAAAAAAGGGTTCCATGGTGTTTGTTCGGCAAGGGCAAGACGAGCTAGGTTTCAAGACGTTGTTTATTGGGCTATTCCTGACTCACTCCTCCCCGGCCCAGTAGCATTGCATTTCGATGCCCACATGCAGTGTAGGGGAGGGGGTGCAGAAGCATGTGAAGCAGTGGACCAGAGGTCTGGAGCACTCAGCCAGATGTTTTTCTTTTCTCCTGCCCCCCAACACCCCCGCTCATTTTATTAATATTCATTTTGACCAAGAGGTTTGGTACTGATGGATAGTCTCCGGTAATCCGCTCAAAGAAGCAGGCAGCCTGGCAGAATGTTCTTTGATCGAGTCTTCAAATATGTTCAAGAGATGCTCCCAAGTGTGAGGGTGATTAGGGGACTGCGTGTGTCCAAGGACATCTGCCCGTTGTTGAGATGGAGCGAGGCCAGGCCTGTGCTTCAGAGCAATGACAGCCAGAGCCCCGCTGAGCCCCTCCTGTGCTGTGGGGCCAAGACCACGAACGGCATCTCCATCACCCAGTGGGCGTGGGCCCTGGAATGGGCAGCCTGGGGCCGCTGAGTGCTATGACTTTGAGCAAAGAGTCTTAATTGTATATGGCCACAGTGACTCCGTTTATAAAAGGGGAGATGGCACCTCTGTTCTGCCTGTTTCCCCAAGGCATCATGGTGAAATGAGAAATACTAGTGGACGTGGTATTTTGCAAAATGAAAACATCCTATATTTTGAGAGCTGAGAATTAAAGATAAAATTCAGGGCAAGGACCGCATGTGCCCTGTTTGCTCCTGTGCTCCTAGTGCCTAGCCAAGTGCCTGGTACACAGTGTGTGCTCAATAAACATGAACAGATTACAGAGTGAGAAAAAAGTGCATAATTTTGGACCAGATATTGGCCCATTCAGCCATGACCCTAGTGGCTTCAACTTTTACATGCATCAGAATTATGGAGAGAACCCTTTAAAACACAGTTGCCGGGCACCACCTCTCCAATCTCCCCCCATTTCTGGTTCTGTGAGTCTGGGGTGGGGCCCAAGACTGAGCATTTCTAACATGTTCCCAGGTGATGCTGATGCTACTGGCCTAAGGACCACCCATTTTTGAGAGCTGCTGCTCTAAACTAGGCTCAGCACGTGTTGGCCAATTATCTGAACCTGGCCTGCGGACCTGCCCTGGCTGGAAGGAAGGAGAAATGAACATCTTCAGCCAGAGAAAGTACTCTCCAATTTGCCACCATTGCCACTACTCCCTATGGGTGACACTTGGAAGATTCCAATCATTCATTAACCTGCCTGGCCTCTATGGCATCTGAACGTGCCATCTGTGATCTAAACGCTGCTTAAACCTGTTTTCTCCTGGCCCCTTTTGGAGCCTGGAATGTCACATGGAACCCTACATGTCACTACCCAGGAGTTCTTCCTTCCACTCAAAAATCGAGGCCCCCGGGGGGAGAATCAAGCACAAGCCTCCTTCCAGGTCACGGTGGACACACGGGGGAGGCAACGTGGGCTTGCCTTGCAGGCGCCACCACCGGAGGAAGGGCAGCAGGTGCGCAAGGCACTTTGGGCTTAGTTTCCAGGCGTCTTTGAATAAGAAGAGAAGGGGACCTGACCCGTCACACATCCTGACAGACCTATGGGGGGCACCACCAGGTGCCAGCATCCCAAAGTGCTCACTTAGTCCAGGTCCCGGGCCCCATGGCTGCGTTCGCCTCTTGGGGCCTCTCTCCAGACAGCCTAGAGGAGTTTCTAACCTAGCCGCTCAGAGCTTGGTTACAAGCCTTGACTCTACAGACTCATTCTTTTTCCCTTCCTAGTCTGGGACGTCTCTCCTTGGGGAGGCCTTCTCTGGTCCTGAGAGCCGGCCAGATCCCTCTGCAGCTGTTCCCACAGCCACCAGTGTGTCGCTTGTTCTGGCTGGCCCTTTGGTTTTCCCCATTAGGGGTGGTGGCTGTGTTAGTCGTGGGCACCGTAGCATCTCCAGACCTGTTTGATGTACAGTAGACACTCAGTAACTGTTTTAAAAGTTCAGCTTTTATGGCATGCGTATTTTGCCACACTTAACAAAAATTAATACCTGGTCCCATTCCAGACCAGTTAAATCAGAATCTCTGGGGCATCAGCATTTTAATAGGAGAGAGAGGAAAAAAAAAAAAAAAGACATGTGGCTAAATGTTAATATAATTAGGGGACATTTCCGTGTTTCTATGATTTTTATAATTCAAGAAAAGCAAAATAAAAATCTGAATGGGAAAAACGCTTGAGAGAATAAGTTAGTTAGATAGTTGAGGCCAAATGAGAGCCCCACTGAGCTGAAGCCCGTTCTCTGCGTCTTCTGGCTTCTCCCTTACATTGTATATGTCTGTATTTGGCACCGGCTACCCCCTCTCAATGAAGGAGCCTGTTTTCCAGGAGTTAGAGGCCTGTGGGCTGGTTCAGAGGTCACAGAGGCCCAGGCCATGGGAGCTGGGGGTGGGGCTGGGCCACAGAAGCATTAGGTGCCCACCTGGACTCCAGGGCCTGGCCCAGGGCCCTCCTCAGGGAGCTTGGATTACGTCTTCCATGTCTTTGTGTTAAAGAACAGGTACTTGATCCAGGCAGAGTTCCCAAACTTGTCTAAGTCCTGCTTCCCCAGCGTCTCAAGTTGAACTCAGACGTTTCGCAAACAGACACCATTAAATTCACATTCACAGCGGGCCACCGGAGCCATCAGAACTGCTGTCAAAGTGAGACCTCGCCTGCTTTCCATCAGCAGACAAATAGCGCGAGTTGGTTCTCGGGACTGGCGCTCCCACCAGGGTGGGTCTGATAGTCTGGTCTCTACCCGGGATGATAATGAAGGGCATTTTCAAAAGGCTTGGGCCTGTCAAGCTCTTACTGAAACTAATTTCAACTCTTTTCTGCTTCTGAGTGGAGCAATTGCCATGCTGGATAGTTTCCGTTTTCCCCTCCATCCTCTTCCCTGCCTGCCCGGTGGCCTTGAGGCTGATCTCAGTGGATTGCACTAACTGGGCTCCCTTGTCCCCATTGGGCTTCCCATTGGGTTTGGCCAGAGGGGGGCCCCAGCAGAAGGCCCTGGCAGGAGACCAGAGGCAGGGAATGGAGAGAAGCTGGGTAATTATTGCCCTTGTTCCCTCTCTGCCGGGCAGTGGTGTGGCAGTGACTGTTTCTCTCTGCCGAAGGTCACAGGCTGTTGATGACTCTCTCCTGTAGTCACAGCCCTCTTGATCTCAGTAACTGCCCCCTCTTGTCACGGGCAGTCTCAGATGCTTAGTCATTCCTTGTTGATTTCTTTCACTGCCCACAGATTTTGCTCTTCATTCCGCTCTCATCGCTCACCCCTGGTGAGTGTGCCATCATCTTTTCCTGCCCAGACTGTGACTGACACAATGACTTCCACAGTTCTTTTTAGAACGTGCTTGTAGCCGGTTATCCCAGCTGGCAGGATTCAGTGAGGCCAAGGATATGGGTGTGACCCCTGCGTGGGCCACTTGGCTGGCTTCGGGGATGGACTCGAGCCTGGTCCTGGTGCACTTGGCTTTCTCCCTGGAGCGCCAAAGATGCCAGGCATCTCTGCAGCTGGAATATGGCGGTTCTCACTGAGAGCCTGCTTGGCACAGGCACTGTATTAGGTGATGTACTTGAGACTTTTCCGACATCCCACCCTGTGAGGAGGGAACTATCATTGCCTGCTTCCTACAGATGAGAGAACTGAGACCAGAAGGTTGGTGTAGTTTCCCCAAGGTCATCCCACAACTTTGGGGAAGGGGACAGGCTTTTAGGTTCACATCTGAGTCAAAGTTGGTGTGCTTTCTGGAGGGCTGGGCTGCCTCTGCCTTCATAAGTGCAAATGTTTTAGTACAATTAGAACAGTTTGCTGCTAGCAAGTCAAATTCTACAAACACCACCGATAAACGAGCAGGACATGGTGGCGGCCACAGCAGCTCAGTAGAGGCAGAATGATGTGGAAATGCTTGGGCCAAAGGGGGCATTTACTGGACGAGGCGTTCCCCTTGGCTGCCTGGTGTTTGTCGTGTCTGCAGACCATCCTGGCAGTGTTCCAGGTGCCCAGCCTCGTCTGGACACGTCCTTCTCAGGAAGTCCGACAGGCTGTGCTTCCTGAAATAATCTGTTCTTCGAGATGACCACATGGAACCTGCCCGCACCCCGGCTGGCACCCTGACCTCAGGCACTCAGGGGGTCTGCTTCCTTTCACTATTTTAACTCCAGCATCCTCAGGGGCTAAGAATGTGAGTCGCTTCTGTTTCTCATCTCAGATCTCGGTGTCTGGGGTTCATGAGGTAGTCAAGACCCTCAAAATGCATGAACTCGAAATACTGAATTTATTTCTCAGGAAACTCTTTTTTCCTCCCATCCATGCCCTGATGTCTGTTCTTCTCTGCAACGCTGCTGTGGCATTATGTCTGTGATGCCAGGCTTACTAGTCGTGCTGTTCAAAGCCCCATTCTTATCAAGATTTTGTTCTTTGGTCTAGCGGCCTCAGGGTTTTTTTTTTTTTTTAAAGTAATTATAGAATCGCCCAGACTCACATGCATCATTTGGACTCAGCTATGCTATTTACAAAAAAAAAAAAAAAAAAAAAAAAGAGGTCTGGATACAGGCTAACTATCTGAGAGCTGAAGTGACTTCTCCTCTGAAGGGTGACATCTTAGTTGTTAACAATGATTTTATAGTTTTAAAATTACATGCTTTACAGTCGTGATTATTAATCATTTTTTTCCTAATCACATTGTGAGAGAGGTCAGTCTTAAATTATAATGGTCATGCGGGCTGTTTTCATTCGATACATATTTATAGACTGCTTATTATGTGCACGGTACCTTCTAGATCAGCACCACCCAATAGAAATACGATGTGAGCCACGTACGCAAGCCACACATGTCATTTAAAAATTCCAAGGAGCCACCACGTTAAAGAAGTAAAAAAGAAAAACTGGTGCAGTTAATTTTAGCAATCTATTTTATTCAACCCAATGTACCCAAAGTATTATCACAACACACAATTAATCTAAATTTATTTACGTGACACTTTACATTCTTTTGGCACTGAGTCTTTGCAATTTGGTGTGTATTTAACACATCTTGATGGGAAGTAGTGGCCTGTTCGTTGGCCATGTGTGGCTTGTGGCTTCCATATTGGGCAGTGCAGCTCTAAATAGAGATTGTTTGCCTGAGAATTGGGCAATTAACTATCATCCTGGGCATAAATCACCTTCCCACCTAAGGTTAACTAACTCCTTCACTGTATTAGGAATGCAATCCACATACCCCAGGAGAGTTAATTCACTAGGTGTTAAAAAGCACACAGTAGGTGCTTACTACATGGTTATCACCCTTGAGTTGAGCTGTTACTTATTACCCCAGAGCACTTGTTCTATCAATTGTACTTCCTTCACGACCCTGATTGTTTTTTTCTCTTGTTGCAACTAAAATTAAATTACTTCAGAACATTTAGGCTCAGAGCCTGCCAGGCTCTTCCTATTTCTGTGTGTCCAGTCAGCTACTGCAGCTTCCTACTTTTGTCCCTGATCTCAGCGGGCCCTCAACCCTGGGTGACCAAGACTTTCCAACCCTCCGATGGTCCAACCTAGTAACAGATCTTCTCAAAGAAGTGAGCTACGTGGACACTCTCAACTCACTGCCTCACACAGGCCTTCTGCTTTCCTTAGGTCACCTCTAACCGACTTGAGCCAGCAGAGGCAGAGTGGGCGTGAGCATCTCTTACCCGAGACTGCTGGTGCTTCCTGTAGAACTCGGTCATGTTAAAGTCATCCAGGTCGACCAGCAGGCCTTGTTTACACATCTCACAGGTCTTCACGGCGCCTAGATCTGCTCCTTTAATTAAAGAATTCTTTGTTACATAGGACCCCGGGTCTTTGTGCGTTGACACTTTTGTCTTTTTTGTGTTGACATTTTGAGAGCAAACTTGTGTGTTCCGAATTCTGAGTTTCAGTGACCTTCTTTTCAAAGTAAGCCACCTTCTGTAGAAAATGACCTTGAATCTGAAATCGGAAACATTTCCTTTGTAATCATTTTCATTGTTATGCAAGCTTCATGGGAGGAAAATTCCCACGACTTTAAAATTTTTAAATAACGGGTCTTGCTTTCAGTTTAAATAGAAACACGCTGGTTTATAAAGTTGGATTTGCTACATGGAGGTGGAGAGTCTATAGCACAGGTGTTTGCAAAAAAAAAAAAAGTAAAGATTGGGCCTCTGTTTTTGCTGTGTTTTTCTTACAGACCTAACGCAGGTCCAAGCGAATAAATTAGTGAGGACCAAATTGATGGCAAAAGCTATCCTCAAGCTATGGCTCAAAAATCTGCCTTTAATCCCACGCAGGTGACTTCCCACCTGAGAAAGGTGAGGGAGCTGGGGGAAATGGTGTGGGCACTAGCACAGCAGTCTCTGGGGCCAGCGCCTGAACCTGAGCTCAGCTGCATTTGGGAAAAGAAACACGAGAAGGCGTCCTCTGTTGCTGTGTGTGTGTGTGTGTGTGTGTGTGTGTGTGTGTGTGTGTGTATTTAAATGTGAATTCTAGATCAGCATTTTTTTTTCTCTGCTTATCTTAGTCCTAATATAAAAATGGAAGATGCAGGCCTGGGGCTGTTCTGTCTGGGAAGAATCCTGCCACACGTTTGCCCCTCACGTAGTTGTTGCATTTTGGCTAATGACGTGCTGGTGTGTATTTTATGCATTAGGAAATAGAGGACAAATTAGTTACCTGCCTTTATTTGGTAAAGCTAGGGATTGTGCAGTCTTAGAGGCCAGTTCTACTTTTCCCGACTGGGGATATAAAGAGCTAGTAAATGATAGAGAATTTCAGAGGACAAAGATGAACAGTAATCCCTCGTCTGCATTTTGTTTGCTTGATTTTTCTTTTAGATCATCGTGCTGTAATGTTTTAGGTTGCTGAGGGTCCTGTGTGTCTTTCCATCTAACCCCACTCATCCCACCCACAATACCATCGACATTGACACATATTTAGCAGCACGTTCATCACGATTTCATGAGTGCTTTGTTTTTCTGTGCTAGATGTTTAATTGGCCCAGTAAGATAAAACATCGGATGGCAGAGTCATAAGCTGCCGAAACCCACTTGTCTCTTTGCTTGCTGAAGGACTGAGTCTGCTGCATGCTATGCGGAGATGCATGCAAGCAGTGTGGGCAGTGGGCCTACTTTCCTTGTGCTCAGGAAGATGCACATATGGTCAAAGGGCCTCGGGGAGGAGATGGTTAATGTGATCATCCCCTGTGCTCATTCCTCTGATTAAATGGCATTTTCTCATTGGCAAGGGGGCACGGCCATACCCCATGGGGACAGGGTAAAGCTCATGGGTCTCACAGCCTGCCTAGAAGGATGGCCACCAGGGAGAAGAAAAATAGGACCTGGCTATGGGGTGAAAAGTTTCAGAGAGGTGTGCCTGAAAGACATAGCAACTGTTTCCTAACCCAGTTTTTCTTTGCATTAGTGTTCTATGTTTTTATTTTTATTTTTTGTTGTTGTTCAAGTTGCTCTCATTCCTAAAATCATGTTTCAAAGGAACCTCCTGTTCTCTGTCAAGAAAACTACAGCTAACCTATTATGTGGGTGTATTTAGGTTACAACCTCCCCAGGGAGTTGAGAAGGGGCTTCACACCCAGTGATAAGAACTATTAAAGGTGGAGCTGACAAAACTAGCACCTGGAAATCTCTTTGTCCAATGTGGTTCTAGAAAATTCGATCAGTAGTTCTTTCCTACCCCTACTGCCAAGAGGCAGCTTTGCTCAGTTTCGTCAGTGACACCCTCCCTCCCCCTGCAAATAAAAGGAAGCAGAACTATTTTTGCTGGGCATCGACTAGCTGGCATGGTGGCCGTAGTGGTGCTTGCTGAGGTTCAACCGCTGACCCATTTCTAGTTCCCTCCCCCTGGAAGGCAATCTCAGCATCTCTGCTCAGGCCTCAAGCAGAGGTAGAGTTCAATTGCATGTGGTCCAGGATTCTTAGCTTGAAAAAAGTTTCATTTCCCTCCCATGATTTAAGAGCAGGACCAAGCCCCGCCCTCCTTATCTGTCAGGCACTGGCTCATGGATTGGAGGGAGGTGCTGTCCAGGTTGAGTCCCGCCCTGAGGTGCCTCCTATTATATTGGTCATCAGTTCACTGCTCTTCCTTCCCCTCCTACCTGATGTTATTTTCACTTTCAGCCACTTTTTCAGGCACTCTTGATGGACAAACTGCAGGCTTCCCACACAGCCACAAGGCTCCAGGAGGGGGTTGGTTAGGGAACCCCCGGCTATCTGACAGATCCGACACATGTCTCCCTCCTCCTCGGAGTCCTCCTCCAGGAGACTAAATGGAAAGAAAACAAGCCCTCGTGAGCAGGAGTCGACACCTTAGCAATTTCCACAAATATCGGTTCCTAGGGTGTTAACATAACAGGGGAAGGGGAAGGGAATAACACCCCCCCCACACCCACCCCAATGCCAGGGCTCCGGGCCCCCCCACTGCTTCCTGCGACCCTACTGATGATTCTTCCAGGTCTGGCTACTGATGACAGATGCACTAATTTTTGTATCAGGCTCCTCTGCAGATGCTGACATGGTGTGCAGGCCAGGAGAACAGCACTGGTACCCTAAGTCTAGAGGTGTGGGAAAGGGCTGCCAAGGGGAACTGCAGAAGGGGCGGGACCCCCTCTCCCTGCTGTGGCCACTGTGAAGAAGCTGGCGATGTGGTATGTTGGTGAGCATGTGAGGTTTGTGGTCAGGGGACCTGGGTTTGAGGTTCGCTTCTATGGCTCATGAGTTTGGTGACTTTGGATAAGCTTCCCAGGTCCCTGTTTCCTCAACTGTAAAGCCACCGTGACAGCGATACTATTACTGCTACCTTCTTCACAGGGTGATGGGCAGACTGGATATGAAGCCGATGGTGAACCTGTTTTACAAACTGTAAAGTGCATCCAGTATTATGGGCAAAACATTTGCACAGAGAAACCACTCGACAGATGTTGGTTGGGATGAATGGTGAACCAATGAACCTGGACATGAGCCCACCAATAACGTGAAACTTGCCCACAGATTATGTCAACGTTCCAGAATCTGGATTTGGTTTGGTTGCTAATTCCCTAGAGTGTACATATGTCATATATTTATTTGTAGGTATTAAAGTAACTAACCAAGGGAAAGATTTTTTTAAAAGAGTGTAAGTGGCATTGAGAAATGGTCTTGAAATATTAAAAGTAAGGCATAGCATAAAATATAAGCCAATGTTCACTCGATATTGCATTTATCTGCAAAGATAAAAGACTGGAAACAACTTTTTAACAGTGCTGATCTCTGGATTATAGAGTTAAAGATGATTTTTCTTTTTAAGTTTATGTTTTTAATATTTCCTAAAATAAATATTTTTGAAATCAGAAAAGTGTAAGATTAATTACAGAAAAAAGAGAGCATCAGATAAACAAAGTACAGAAATAATAGCTGTATAATGCATTACCGGGCCTAGAAGTAGGCACACAATTAAAAAGAATCATTTTTAGAGCAAAGGCAGCACTTTGGGACTGTGGACAGTCAGACTCCCGACAGGCGGGTCTGAAGTTGGATTTATGGTTAGGGAAGAGTGGGTAGGGTGGGGCCTTTGGGCCCTTACCCAGGGCTTGGTGTTCTGGTAGCCTGTTTAATATGAGGAAATAAAGATAGGGCTGGCTAGAAAGTTGCTTCATTTCTGCAGTTGGATAGAAAGCATCTAGGAGTATGTGTGCTTTCTATGTTCTATTTTTTCTCTTTTTTTTTTCTTTGCATTTCGAATTCATTGCCATGGAACTTCCTCACTTACAAATGAACATCTGTAGGACAATTAAATGGCCCAAGTGAACCATCCTAACCTACACAAAGGGGGAGCTCCAATTCGAAGAATCGATTTCCAGATCTGTAAGCCAAGATCAGGGCATGGTAACGCCTATTGTAAATGAAAGGGGAGAATTCTGACGGGATGTTTAATAATGGCTTTTAAAAGCATCAGATTTCATAGTTGTGAAATATCTCAGATCACCTCATAAGAAACGAAAGATCAAAGAAAGGGTAATTTTAAAAAGGCCTTATTCCTCTCTCTCATGCATAAGAAAGACAGAAAATGGAAGCAGTGGGTACCCCAGCCCAGGCCTTTGAAGACCTGAGGTCATTCTGGTAACCACCAGGGACTGGCCTTTTAGTCTGGAAGATTTAAATTCTTGAACGGTTGGTTGAATTTGCACTAAGTCCCATGAGGGAGAGCTGGTGAACTTCAAGTGCCAAATGGCTCATTCTCTGGGGACATAGCAACCTTTCATTAAAAAAAGAAAAGAAAAGGAAGGAAAAAACCTTGGTTCCTAATTGCCAGCAAGAAATGCTAGCCCTATGACACGGTCAGAAAACCTTATATCTAGCAAACTTGCCTTTCTTAAAGTTATGGTAGTCGCAGGAAAAACACTTTGGAGATACTGCAGAAACTGAGCTGGAATACCAAACTCTTCTTTACAGATACATGTATTGCAAGAGCCACAAAATAGAAGCTTTTCTCAATAGAAGCAGGCATTCAAATGTCAAGAAAGGACCTGCCTATGATTTAAAATTCTCACGACCCTCTAATGAAAGCATTGGTTATTTCAGCATTGGAAAAAAGCAAATAAGCAATAGATGCATTTACATAAAATTATGCAAATTCCTCACCTTTCTTGCAATTTCTTGAGCTTCTCGGGGTCTGCCTTGAATTTAGTGGTTTCTTTTTCATCCGTGAAACCAGAGATGGCCATTCTGTTCCCACTACCATTCTGATATGGGAACTGGGACACCGCAAAGAAAGTAAAAGGGATATTTTCTTGTAGGGACCCGGGGACATGCAAGTGGCCTTGTAAGTTCGTTCTGGATTGAGAGGAGCTGGGAGACTCCACCACAGACATGCTGCTTTGAGGATTTAGTAAGATGTCTTCTGTGCGGAATGGATCCCCCTGAGATTGGCTTCTTAAAGGAAGGGCTTCTGCTCTCCTAACGTCAAATTCCTGTGCACCGTTTACTGGAAGGTAACTGTGGTGTTCAGCACTGGCAAAAGGATTTCTATTTCTAATGGGGGACAGTGGTCGACGAACATTAAACCTTGAGTTTCCGTCTAAATCTGAACTGTGAACTAAAGTAGATGCCATTGACAAGTCCCCTGGGATGTCGTCTCTCAGGTCAGAATGCACCAGTGATTCAGGAGTGTTAGAAGATGAGTTCATCGAAGCTCTTGGAGCTGTGGGTCTACCAGAAAGAAAATAATCAAGAGAAGTACTAGAATTGTTTAAATAGGTGTGCCAGTCTCTTTCGTAATCGTCGGGACCAGGCTTATCATCCAGAGAAGTACAGTCACTAAATACATTTTCAGAGTCGAGGTCATCATCCAGAGGAGGGTCCGTTTTGGTGTCCCATGAATGAAAGGTCTTTTCCTCATTTTCACTGTCACTGCTGTCATTCTCTTTAGCAGAACCCCCATCAGCCAGTCTGTGGTCCTGGAACATCCTTTGCCCAACAGAAGGCTGTGTTGTCACTGGCTCCACTGCATTGATTATCAGTGAGCCAAGGCTGCACTCACTTCTTAAAGAATCAGCTCTGCACTTTTCAGGATTGTCTTCAAAATTTTTATTTTTGGCCTGAGTAGCTGTTGTCCCAAGAAATCGACTTCTCCTGTGATTGGAAGGAGAACGGGGTGGATGCATACCGACCAACAAAAGTTCTTCCTCCATGTGGGTCTCCTCTTCAGTGTCATCATTTTCTCCTTCTGTGTTTAATGATAAAATGGAATAAAAATCTTCATCTCTAAACCTAAATGGCACCCTTTTTGATCCTTCCACAGTCGTGGTGGTGGCGAGTGGTGTCCCCACGGACTTGCTCATCACCTGAGGACTGCTGGTTCTCTGGAAGGCCTGGGATAGGGCTGGACGTGGCTCATTCTGTGAAAACCCACTCGGGTCTACCTTTTTGGCTCTCTCGGGGGTATTCTTGGTCATTGTGATGAGCTGCGAGGATGGGACTAAGTTTCTTCTCTCACACGTTGGCCTCTTCAGCTTAGTGTCACGTGCCCACATGGGGCCTTCTTGCTGAACTACTGGATCTGCATGAGAAAAGACAAATTCGTCATTCTACTGTAGGTGCACATGGATGAAAGTCCTCTTCACTCTGAGGGTGAGTCCCTTAATTAAGGCAACAAACGAATCTGAGAGAAGAAAATATGTGTGGTCAGAACAGCCAGAAGTACAAGGAAAGGGGCTTTGTTTTACTGCTTCTGACTCCTCCTCTGCGTGCTGGCTGAGCTCAGGCTGGTTCTGGGGAAACGGGGCATCTAGATCCTTTCTGCAGAAGCTTTGGGAAAACTGTCCATCCAGCCCCAGGTCAGTCAGGGCTGATTCTGGAAAAATCTCCCAAATGATGGTTTTTATTCCAGTATCTACTGGAAAGGAAAACCAACATTCCAGGAATGACTTCTGCAAAAGCACCAGCACTTTCTCATCTGAATTCATTCAACATAATTCACGATGCTCCTGCTTCACACACCAGCTTTACAAAGTCTTAGGAAAAGTAGAGTTTACCTCGGCACATTGGGAGGAAATCTCTAGAAGCTGGTGCCCAGTTAAACTGATGATCTGTGATTACATCTACTACTTGGTGCAAATAAAAATTGTTAAGTCTCTCCTGAAATTGTTATCTCCTCCTTGTCGCTAGCCCCTACTCAATTTGTAACTTCTGACTATAATATAATCTCCCCCACCCTGTGAGGATCTAAATCTAAAGTACAAGGAGATGTAGAGCAAGAGGAGAGAGGCAAAGCGCCCATGTGGGTAGAGGTTTCTGCTGGTGAACCACTACCCTGCGTTATACCTTAAGAAACTCGCTGGACTTCCAATTTCCTGGTGAAAATGAGGATCCATTTAATTCGCCGCAGTGTGTGTGTGCTGCTGAGGGATTTTTACCCTCTTGATGTGGCAAGGACACTGAAAGCACTTTCCTGATCCCACTTACCTTTGTCCCCACCTGACATCAGCCTTCCCCGCCTCGCTCCCCTCACAGCTGCCTTGCAGGGTCTGATAAGGCTCTGCTGTCCTTATCATTTGGGTTCTCAAGTGGTTCACTCTGTAGGGTGGACAGGACTCTACAGGTTCAGAAAGGCCTGTGTGATAACAGCTAAGGCAGGTGAAATGCAAATCCTTCCTCCAAGCCTCCGGCTCAGCCAAGGCCAAGCGAGTCAATACTGACTCATTTTAATTGAGGCCTCCCAGGGGAGCGGCAGCTGGCGTCTCTAGCGTGTTAATATTCCTCCTAATGTTCCTTAAGCCTCTTACATTGCGAACTGCATGGGACACTCAGCGACTCAGTGTGAATCTTTACTCCTCGGCTTTTCTAGAATTTATTTATACTCTCCTATCGGGCCCTTCCTGGGTTTTATCAGCAATTCCAGGATGCTGTGAGCATCTGGCTGTGTATGTATAGGAGTGGAGCTGGTGCGCCCACGCAGACTGGGCCGAGTGCTGGAACCTGAATCTTCTGGTCGTTCCCTGAACATACAGAACCTGCTAGATGGTGGCAGCTGCCTGCTCTGAGCCAATTTAGTTCGGCCTTTGGGAGACATCTAATGGGTGAAAGAATTAGCTGGGGCAGCTTCTGGAAAACAAAGTGGAAACTCAAGAGGAACCATAAGCTTATTTCACGGAAGCCACAGAGCCAGCCATCACCTGGTGACACTGACCTCTGGGACAGGAGAAGTCACAGGCTAAGTGCTGCACTGCCACTCCTGTGGATCCTAAAACACCCCAGGGAATGCATCTCCACCCTTTCTTGTCGTTCTTTTAAAAAATTCAATCAGTGATCCCCAGGTGTGCGTGTGTGTGTGTGTGTGTGTGTGTGTGTGTGTTTCCCCTTAAAGGTGGCAGACTGTGCCAGTCTATATTTATACTGTTTTAACCCTATTTCTTGCATCTATCAAATAGGGAGCAGATTTCATAGCTCTAGGCCCGGGAATAAACACCCAATTTGGAATGCCAGGGATATGCTATTCATAGAGCAGCCCCACAGATGCTGCAGACGCCTCTCTGAGGCTCTGCATGGGCTCCAGCTGTGAATGGAGGGCCTGCCATTTCCAGCAGTTCACCGAGGAGCAACTGAGTGTTCTGGCAACTGAGATGAAACCAGGAAAAGCATCCATTCACCCCAAGACTCTGCCATGCCTTTGGTCTAGACATCTTCCTGCACTTGGCCAATAGATACCTACATTCTGAATGCCATATACTTTCCATTGTTTTCCTCTGGTTATAAAAGTAGTCGGTGTTCATCGCAGAAAATTTGGGAAAATGCAGAAGATGAAGAACAAAGAAATACTACCACTTGTAATCCAAAACTCATAAAGAGGATGTTGCTACTATTCTGGAATTCAGTCAATGCCTTTAGGTGCTGGTTTACTCCTGGCCCTGCAGCCTTTGTTACGATTTCTCCTGCCCTACCCGCCTATTCCCCAAAGGCATTTGGGGCTCTCATCTAGAAATACTGTTTTAAGAAACAAAATGGAGATATTTGTGTATATGCAATTTTTATGACCTTCTTTCTTTCCCTAAAAATTTTATTGTGAGCATGATCCCCTGCCATGAATTATTCTTTAAGAACATATTAATTATAGTACAAAGGTAAATTATAGAAATGTATCATAATTTGCTTAACGTTTCTCCTGTTTTTGAGTATGCAGTTTGTTTCGAGATTTTTGCTGCCACAAATTACACAGTGATGAATGTCCCTGCTCACCTATCTCTGACTTCCTGTCTTCTCAGAATAGATTCATAGGAAGTAAAAGTGCAAGGTCAAAAGGTGCAAACTTTCTAAAGACTTCGACACATGTTGCCAAATTCTGGTTTGTATCAAGTTACCATTCAGGTAGGAGATGAAAGCATCTCTCATAACCATGTCACCAGCAATGCATGTCAAGGGCTTGACAGAGCATGTGACACAATAGTGCCCAGGAAATGTTAGTTCTTAGTTTCACTACCAGTATTATTATTTTTAAAATTTTAGCCAATTTGATAGGCCAAATTTATCTCATGTAAATGTACATTTATTCCTTAGTGAGGCTGAACGTTTATTGTGTAAGAAATATTTATTATGTTTATTAGCTACCTGGATCTCTTTAATGAAACTGTCTGCTATGCCTCTTCCTATTTTTCTAGTATGTATTCATGTTTTCCTTGGTGATTTGTAAGAGCCTTCCATATATTACCTCTTTGTTATATTTGCTTCAAATTTCTGATACAATTCTAACATCTGGCTCCTACTGCAGTTTATGCAAACCACTTTAGAATGTGAGGAAAAATTAAAGGGAGACTAGCAGGGAAATAATTAGGGGAAGATAAGGAGCCCTGAGTATAATAGAAAATCGGGACAAATTCTCAAGTGAATCTTTGGATAGTGGAAGGTGTCTTCTGGGTGCAGGTGGAGGATGTATGAGCCTCAGGGGTCCAGGTGTGTTTCATATATGGGGAACCTCACCTTTCAAACAATATTCACAAGTTCACCGAGAGCCATTGGGAAGTGGCAGGAGAGAAACAGTAGTTTACTGTCCCTTATAGCCAGGTGCTGCTCGGAATATTATTTCCTTTACTTATTATAGCAAGGCAATGGGGTAGATTTTATTATCCTTATTTTAAGAGAACTGTAATCCACAGTGGCTACTTGACCACCCAAGGCTCTGCCACTAGGAAGAAGAAGAGCTGGAATTAGGAGTGAGGTCTGCCCTTAGCAGCAGACCTAAGGGAGAGCTGAGGCAGTGATGTTAGTGCTGGGAAGAGGCTGCAGATACAGATGAAGCTTCCCTTGCTCGCCAGCCCGCCACTCACCTCCTGCTGGGCAGCCCCGTTCCTAACAGGCTAAGGACCAGTACCGGTCCACAGCCAGGGGATTGGGGACCCCCGCCTTAGATCATTGGGGGCCTGGGGACATCTAGTTGCTATAGGTTCACATACGCTCTAATTGTTCCTAATTCCAAGCCATCCAAATACTATCTTCTATATTTACATGTGTCCATCACAGTCTGTATCATATTTAAAATAGGGGCTACTATGTTCAGTGGGTAGTGACGAAGTATGATGCTCAGTGGTTTCCTTAAAAAGAAGAATGGGTCCATGGCAAGGTTGACTGTCAAGTGTGGCTTTCCTGAGTCCCACGAGGGTCCCTTAGGTCCTGTTCTTCTGCTGCCACAGGAGAGGGCAACATGGATAGCAGAGCAGCATGGCTTAGGCCCTTAGGATGAACGCTCAGGACTGAAAGAGGTGGTGTCTGTTAAACGGGCATTTTGAAATACAGCATGTATTCATTTTGATGTTATTTCTTACACGTTAAGATCTTGACGCCTTGGATCAGAACAGAGACCTCTGCGGGAGGTGAGCAGGTTGCCACCCACAGACACCCATCCTCATCTCCTGGGAGGCGGGTGAAAACTGTGGCCAAGCAAGATATTCTCAGAGTAGCAGACTACTTCTCCACCCCCCACCTTTCCCCAAATCCCACCACCCACCACCCAAATGCCCTCTCTGGAAGCCTAATAGCAGGCACCCACACGAAACCACTCACAGTCACGCTTGGGGAATGATGACAGAGAAAAACAAAAAATAAACTCCTCCCTGCCCTGCCTTTCCCCACCAGCCTCCCTCGGAGAAGGAAACTAGATCCAATGGTTGGCTTTGAAAACCTGTTAAGCTCCATTTTAAGATACATTTTCCTTCACATAAAAGCACAAGGCTTTCAAAACCCTATAGAATTGATCAGGTTACAGCACAAGTCAGTTTTCCTCTCTGAGGACCAAGAAACATGAACCGCTGGTCCTTACCTGCTCCCCTGAGGGCCGGTGCCCTCCCTGGCAGCTGCGATTTCTGTCTGCTTCTGTCCCCAGACACTCTTGGGCTCTGCACGTCTGGGCTAGACGCTCTGGGACCCTCCAGATCTGGGCTGACGGTCAGTCTCCCCAGGTTTGGCCTCCTCTTCCTTGACAAAATCTGTGGTGCCTGGGCTGCTGAAAGGTGCAAAATCTTTTCAATAATTAATTTTTTACAAGAAAACATCTTCCGTACAGAGGATGCTCAAAGGGCCTGCAAAGGGGAAGGCAGTTAAGAGAATGGACTGAGGAGGTCAGAGAAGGGTTGGATTTGAAAGCTGTGTGGCCATAAAGCCACGTGGGCCTGGGCAAATCACATCCCCTCTCAAAGCCTCAGTTTCCCCACCTGTTACATGGAATAATACCTACTTTACAAGGCTGTTATAACCGTAATGAGCACCCGTGATGCGTGCAATGCAGAGTCTGTAGGGGCCTTTTGCTGAGAAGTTTCTAGCTTCCAACTCATTGATGGTGGGTGGGCCTGCTAGTACCACTATCAAGAACCTTCTATAGCTGGGACCCACAGAAGCCCTGCTCCTTACATGTCAGCCAAGTTGGAATCACAGCCCGTTTTGTACCTGCATTTTCATATCCTCAGGTTGTTTATTAGCAACTAACATTGCCTTCCAACAGGGTCCCAAGCGTCTGGGGACCATATACCTTTTTTCTTGCCTTTGCACTGCCCGCCACTGTGGTGGGGTGACACAGTCACAGGAAGTCAGTAGCTGGAGTGCTAACATGGATTGAGCTCCCAATGGCTTCTTTTTTTTAATTCACATTTTAAATTAGGTTCCTTTGGGCATGAATAATCTCAGGTTCCTTCTTCACAGGCCTTACACATCAGTGCACATGAGTTTGGGGAAGAGTTTTAGCATTTTCCATGGATCTCCACAAGTTTTTGAGTGCACAAGCAGTTAAAACTGTGAATATCTGGACTAAACCCTTCCAAGAGGATTTTCCTGGCTCATCTGCTTTTGGACAGTTCAGAGATTCCACAAATAGCCGTAGCCAGCAGGCAAGAGGGGTAGAGCTGAAAAGGGTCCCTGAGTTGTGTGTGAGAGAGCAGCCCTGGCATGTGAAGACAATTGGATTTATGGTCCAGAGTGTAAGTTGTGGTTGAGTGAATAGTTTTCATCCAAATTCAGGAAAGGAATAAAGTTCTCCTTGGCAGCCCCCGAAGCCTAGTTTAATGGAACGACTAGATAGATACAACCTCCTTTCCCTGACAGGGCCCGGGAGGGGGAAGGCAGAGGGTGATGTGCCCCAAGAGAGAGAACTTACTAGAAGAGGGGAGCTGATGGTGGTGTCGGTTCCGGCTTAGGTCAGGTTGGTGGAGCCCAGAGAAGCTGTGGGCGTGACCAGGAAGGAGAGGAGAGTTCTCTAGAAAACAAGAATATAGTCTTTGGAGGGTGAAGGATGGTGATTAAACACGGTTTCACTGACCAAGAGGTGGAGAGTGAGAGGAGGAGGGTGAGAGAGGGGGATCAGGTTTTACACCGAGGGGGCTGCTTTCCTCCAGGCCCGGGGCTTCTCCTTGAGGCCTCCTCTCTCTCCAGCTCTCAGAAGTCACCCACTGCCTCCTGCCTCTCACCTGACTGACAGGGGAGGAAGCATCAGGATTCTTATTCACAGAGGAAGAAACAGAGGGTGGACCAGGGAAGGAGCAGGCTTGGGGCTCAAGCCCTGTCCTGCACATATTTGAGACCTGGCCCAAAGGTCTTGGTCACAAGCATTTCACTTTGATTCCCAGCAGGGATCCCAACAGAATATTCCAGTGTCCTTCTCACCCCAGGCATCAGAACAGTCACAAGGCCCACAGCCCTCCCCTTCCCACCCCAGCCATATCCCGTACACCCTCACGGGGAGTGATTTTCCCTCTCAGAGGGCTTGCCAGGTCTGTTTTCTGTATTAGGTCCCCCTTGTCTGCTCTGACTTCACTGTGGCCAGAATTGACACGGTTCGTATGACCTTTAGCATGGAAATCTTCTGTAATTGCCTAATGCATGTGTCTTTTTCTCTCCAGTGGGACTGTAAGCTCCTTAAATGAGGACCCTGTCTTAGCCAGCCTGTGTGTTGCCTTGCTTTCTCCTGCAGAAAAATAATACTTGCCTAGAATGATCTGCAGGGCGGTAGAAGATGCATTCAGCTAAAACTATGGGGAATTTTAAAAGTAGAACAATATTTTTTTCTTGTGCAAATCACCCAAGATGACCGCCGGTAGCAGGCTGTTTTGTTATTCAGAAAAGTGCTTTCTTCAAAGCATCAGATCTCTTAAATGATTACCAGAATGCTTTCCATGACCGTGTCAGCTCTAATCAAGCTTCCAGCAAACTAATTAAGCCGAATGACTAGAGACTGTTGGGCAATGAAGAAGCCACCGCTGGTAGTGCAGGCGGGATCTTCTTACCTTTGGCGATTTGAACGTCGGTCTCGGTGACTGTAAAACGGGAATATTCCTATCTCGTTGAGTTTAGCAATAATGCATGTAGATGGTCTAACTTGCTGTCTGGTACATACTAACTGCTAAAAGTAGTAGCTGCCACATGTACTATAAATCGTGATTAAAAAACTACAAAGAATTGGAAGGCTGAGCCACTCCCATGAGATAACTGAATCTGACCAGGAGCTTATTGTCATGCAAGCTTCATAGGTTCAGGATAACTTGTTCAGCAGCCTTCGTTCCTGACTCCCTCTATCCTTTCACAAAATCCAAAAGGCAAATAGCAACTCTCTTTTTATTATAATTTGTTCAACAAATAGCTATGGGTCTTGGCTATGCCGTATTCTGAGGGTTCACGAAGATGAGTAAGACACGTTGGTCATGACCTGAAAGATTATAATCTCATTTGGCTGCATCGTTGTCTTCTTCCTCGTGGAACCTTTTAGGTTCTACAGAAAGCTGACTCTTGTGAAGGAGTCCACCCCTTCCCCACCTGCGATTGCAGTCCTAACGAGGTGACTTAGACTGCACAGTTTGTATGTACCTGGACTCCAGTTCCCATCACCTCAGGACACGTTCCCAAAAGTGAACAAATGGGGCTTTGCTAGGATTGCCCTCACAGTGGCGCGCGACATATAGTAATCTGCAGGAAGACCAAGTCATATTTACACTGGAAGATGAAGAATCATTCCCTCTGCAGGTGGCAGGACAGGCCCTTCACTTTACAGAGAAGGGAGGCCATTGTGTTCAGGAGATTTGTCGCCAGGCCAGGCAACGCCTCAGTTCATTTGATAATGCTGGGACACTGGAATTATTGACTAAATCGTTCTTAATTTGCCCAGGAAAGTTAATAAAGGCAGGAATCTCATATTTATACAAGCTCTTGATGACTATGAAAGTCCATTTCATAGTTCATATTAATGCCATGCCACTGACAACTACTCGGTTCCTCATTTCGCTTGTCATACACAGATACGGTTCTCGATAGACACAAGGAATGAAAATCAGAAAATGCCGTTCCTGACCCTTTCCCCCTGCCCCTCACTACCTTGACTCGGACGCCTGGTACCCAGCAGGTGCCAAGATTCTGTCTGAGAGACGCCTTCCATTTTTAATGCTTCCTTTAATTTAGATCGTGGGAAGAATTACAGCTTACTCGCCAGCACTGGCGCTGCCTTGGTGCAACAGGCAGCTTTCTGCTCCGTCACAAATAACAGGCCCGTCTCTCTCCCCATGCGAGAGCGCTGGAAGTGTGTGTTGTCTCTCATACCCAGAGGGGATCTTAATTAAAGCTTAACGATGTACCATAAAGATGTTTTATTTCGGACCCCAGGAGGCGGGATTTTTTTGATTTGGGGAAATGTAGCACCTAATAAGTAGGCAGGAAAGGGAATGTAAACAGCGACTGAGCCCTCAATTTGTCCCTGCTCAGTGTGGTTCTGAATGGGCTTGCTGTTCCAGCCCTTGCTTTCCTCAGGCCCTGCCCCTGTGCCCCCTCTCGGGGCCACCTGGGGGCCTGTGCATTCACATGGCCCACGCCAGGGCCTGATCGGTGTGCCAGACACAGGAGTGAAGAAATCAAGTGAGTCTCTCGAGAGAGGATGGGATTTTATTGGTGGCTCACTCCTCGGCGCTAGAAGCGAGTTGAGTGACGTGGCGGCAGCTGTCTCATCTTCCTGCTCCCCTGCACACCACACCGCCCGGTGCTGGTTGGTCATGGCATCGCCCCCTGGGTCCCTCCCATCCTCCTGCCTTCTGGGAGCCTGCTGTCCCCCTCTCCCTGACTCTATGGTGCTGTGTGCCTTGCCGAGGTAGACTTACCACATGAGGTAAATTTTACTGGGCCGTCTGGGGCCAGGCAGGCACAGCACAGGGGTCTCTGCCGGGGTCGGGGGGGAGACTGGAAAATAGCACAGGGCTGCTGGAGACTGGGGCCCTGGGTCCGGAGGGGAGGATGTGGGGCTCACGAAGGAGGGAAAGTGAACTGGAGGGAGTTGGGTGGGACGGTCCTGGGCCACTGGGGAGGCAGGTGGCACTAGTGGCAGGACGAGGCAGCAGTAGCTGGTATTGGGCTGCAGGACGGGAGAGAAAGCAAAGACGGAGCAGTAAGGGGAATATTCAACACAGAACAGGGGGTGCTCGCTGCTGTCACCTGCACAAAAGAAAAAGAGCAGTAAGGAAGCAGCACTCACAGTGGGGAAGGACATAAAAACGTCTGCGAAGGGCTCGAAACTCAAAACCTGTTCTTCGGGGGTGGCGTCTCCGGGTGTCATGGGGCAGGAGGCACCTAGCGCGGATCTCAAGGTCACTGAAGAGTTAACCAGGGAAACGGCATCAGCCATCACACCCTTTTCCAGCCAATAGTCTCTGGAGTCCTTGACAGATGCAGGAAAGTTATCTCCCCACTAAGTTCCCATGTGGAAGCTCCCGGTCCCTTCTCCGCTCCCACAGCCGGTCTAATTAACTGTGCTGGCAGCAGCATATGGTGGCCGGCGGGGTCTCACTTAGGTAAGGCGTCCCCTGCCCCAGTCCTCCAGCTGCACCCGGCTGGAGGTGGTGGTCATGCTTTGGTCTGACCTTTCTGCTGCAGATGGGAAGCTTGAGAAATGCGAAAGAAGCAGAGAGATCCTGGCGGGATTAGGGGAAGGGAAAGGGACCAAGGGAAGGAAGGCAGGTGGACGAGGGAGGTGTCCAAGTGAAGTTAATGATTTGTTCACTAACCTCACACTCAACCTGCCAACCCTGCTGGAGGCAGAATACGGGCGCCTGACGGAGAAGTCACGATCAGCGAGACCCCCTCACGCATGACAAATCTCTCAGCTCTGCCACTAACCAGCTGGGTCACCTTGGATCAACTGCGTATCTTCCCCAAACCTGTTTCCTCATCTGCAAAATGCGAGAGGTGTTCTCTCCAGCCCTGCTCCTCCAAGGAGCGGTCCTTGGATCAGCAGCACAGACATCACCTGGGAAACTCAGAAACCCAGCCCGCCCAAACCTACCAAATCAGAACCGGCGGTTTATCAGGGTCCCTGGGTGTTTCTCGTGAACTTTAAAGCCCGAGAAGCAAGGCTCTGAGATGGGTGGGCCCGGACCTCTGTGCCGAGAATCACCTGCAGTGCGTGTCAAACGCAGTTGTGCAGGTCCCGGGGGGTGCTTCTGATGCTCTGGGTCGGGACCTGGAAACCAGGCATGCACATTTTAATTAAGCACCTTCCTGGTGATTCTCAATCAGCAGAGAAGTTTAGGAAATGCTGCAGCGGAAATCAGTTCCAACTCTGAAAGGCCATCGCTCTTGGCCATCCAGCTGAAAACCACTGAACGCGTATCTCGCTTTGCTGCGGGATCTGCGGCCCTGTTGTTCGTTCCAGGCGGGAGGCGGGACTCTTTACCTGAAGAAACATCACCAGTCGCCTTGTTGCGGTGACTGCTTTCTTCTGGTCTGCGGCTGAACCCGCAGCATCTCCGAGAAACGCCTGTGCCTGCAACGGAGGGACCTCAGTCCTCACTGACGTGAGTCCTCTGTGGGATCTGACGCTTTAGCCACTCCTTCCTTTCCAGATGCCTCCTGCGGTGGCTCCTACTTTTTGAATCATTTCTCTGGAGTTGTCTTCTCCCATTCTTCCCTTAACTCTTCTGATCAGATCTCTTCGTACTCCATCCATCCTCACAGGGCAGATATTCTTAGTTTTTGGCAGCCTCTTGTTTCCTGCAGGCCTTGGATTCCTGCTAGCAGCCGGGGATCTCAGTCCTGGGTGCCTGGGTGCTTCCTGCCATTTCCTCCTGCCCCTCCTGCCCGCCCCTCAAAGGCAACACCCACGGAAAGGAGCCCACCTCTTCTCACTTTTTCAGCCTTCGCATAGGCAGCTGCCATTGGCCTAGTTTTCTGGGCCAGAACTCCAAGTTCTCTTTAATTCCTCCTTTTTCCTTATCCCCACACCCAACAGTCTCCAAGTCCCACCAGGTTTTCTTCCTTCAGCATCCCTCAAGCCCAGGCCCTCTTGATCCAGTCTGCTTTGGCTCCAGGTCAAGCCCTCCTCACTTCTCTCTGGGTCCATGGCAACTACTGCTTGTCTGGCCTGTTGGCCTTTGTCTGATGCCTTCACCCTCCCAGCCAGCCCCCTTTTTTTCTGTGCTCCAACCAGAGCCAGCTTTTAAAATACTGATTTTCAGATAGGTACTAGACCTATCGGGGGGGATCACCTCGTGAGTTATACAAATGTCTAATCACTCTGCTGCATAACTGAAATCCATATATATATTATTGAATGTCAACTGTAATTGAAAAAATAGTTTTTTAAAATAAATTAAATGCCGATCTAAGTGCCTCAGTTCCTGCTTAAGCCCCCTGCCTCCCGCACCCTGCCCCTGGCTGATGCTCCATCTTCAGCATAAAGTTCAAGGTCCTTGAGGACCTGGTCCGTGCCTGCCTATAGGGTGTCCACTTTATACTCTACACTTCCTATACTTGTTAAAGGCAGGTTTGGGCAGAGATCTTGTTAAAGGCGGGTTCTGATTCAGGAGGTCCGGGTTGGGAGTGAGATTCCCCTTTTCTAACAAACTCTCAGGTGACGCCTCTGCTTATAGTCTGGGGACACTCGGAGATACAAGGCCCTAGACGATTTGTAGTTCTTCTATGTCTCTCTGTCAGTCTCTCACTCCCCTCTTACTCTCTCCTCTACATCTTTGCACACTTAGCACATCCTGCTGGGCAGGTCTTCTTTCTTGCCTTCTGCCCCTGGCTAAACTCCCTGTCCTTTGGGATTTTCACCCTGCTCACCCCTCCCAAAGCTCTGAGATCTTACCTTGCTCAGGGCTTGCTGGTGTCCTGTCCTCTCACTAGGCTGTGAGCCCCTGGAGGGCAGGCCCTGTGTGTTTTACTTCTGTATTTTCGGGACCCGAGCAGTGGCTGGCAGGTAAGCATGCAGTAAATGAATGCTGCAGTGCTCAGTGGGTGACTGACGGGTGAGAAAATCCACGCACCCCAGTGTCATGCACCCTGGCAGTGTGGGGGCAATTGAATGTATTAGCTAGTGCTCCACAGACACTGGACAAATGGATGTCTTGACTGCTAATCAAATAGTTAAACTCTTTTATAATCGAGTTATAACCTTTCTTACATCTCAAACTCTCATAAAGATGCTCATCTGAGAGCAGCATATGGTGTTGGGAGCAGGCTTCACAAGCAAAGGGGTGCCTGAGGATTAACCTTTACCTAAGGCCTCGTCTAGACCCAGAATTTTAGTCCTCCTGTCTGTCTACCTGGTGAGGCAGGAAAGAACTCCATTTTGCTGATGAGGAAACTGAGTTTGGAGAAGTTGCCCGTTCATGTTGATAGGGCTATAAAGTGGTAGATGAGGATTCTGAGTCAGGACTTCAAATTCTGGGCTCTGTGACCTCTCTGAACCCCTGTCTTGGAAGCATTATCATAGAGGAACTGAGGATTATGGTTATCTGTAGAGAATGGGAGCATTTACTTATGTTGGTTGTTTTCTAACTTGGGCAGATGGCTTGGAAAGTTGTTGGACACCAGAGGACTCGCCTGGAAACCTATTAATCTTGGCCTTTCAGAGAAGATCTTCATCAGAATTTGCATGCAAGGTGAGTTATGAAGATTTGGGATTTGCCTCAAATTTCTCTTCCAAGATGCTCTTTGAATAAATATTTCCCAATTCAAAAGAGACCACAGTTATTTTAGATGTTTATCTTTATAGAGCTGAACTCACTGCTTTGCCTCGGTTATATAAGAACACGTCTTCACGGTAAGCCACTATTAGGCTGAATAGGTTTTGCTGCTCTTACAAATCCGAGTGTGGTAATGACTAACGTTCAGACTCGATAATAAGTGAGGATAATTTCAGAATGCTTGGCTTTGTTTTAAAGGGCAAGATTTTGGAAGCATCAAAAACAGGACTCCATCCAGATCCATTTTTCTGGCATATAAGTAGGAGGCTATGCCCGACCTCTAGGTGAGAGGAGAGGGCAGGAGGGGGCACCCTCACTCCCCACATGCCTGGCACTGGGTAGAGCACACTTTAGGACCCCAGAGCCAGAACCCTACAGCACAGTGGCCTTTGGATGCCTCTGTGTGTCCTGGGAAAGGAGAGGTGACTCCTTTCCAGATCAGGCTGAGGCTGGGCAGGGTCTGGGAAATAGGAAGGAGTCCAGGAGGGCTGGAGGCCACCATGGCTCCCTGTACTGCCCCGTCCGCCTGTACTTGTTGGGCTTGCTGACTGCTCTGCTTCTCACTGATCCATCCAGAATTTTGAAATAAGAATATGTTACTCTGCTAGGCTTGTTTCTCACCCTGTATCAGCGTTCACCTTAATCACGAAATGGGATTTCTACATCAGTTGCACATCAGACCCAGATACTTCTTGACTCTGCCTGGATTTTCCATGTCTTTTCAGTGATAAAGCAAATCTCTGGCTTGGTAAATGCTTTCTGATTATATATATATATATATATATATATATATATATATATATATATATATATATATTTTCTATTTGGTGTTTTGCTTTGGCAATTCAGGGTATAGTAAAAGCGTCTGTACCTGCATTTATGTTAAGATTTAAAAAATACAACTCTGATTTTTTTAGCAAGGGAAACAAAGACTGGGGCGGGGGAGAGACAACATTAAGACAAAATAGTTTTCTAGTTCGTTCTCCCAAATAAATGTAGCTCTCGTGTGCTAGATTCATGATGCTCTGATGTATCAAGGGCTTGTGATGACAGGGACTCTTCTAAGGGCTGAACGTATGTTTTTATCATTGAATTTTCACAGCAATCCTAGCAGGTAGGATCTGTTTTGATTCCCTCCACCCCCATTTTACAGATGAGGAAACTGAGGCGCAGGGAAGTTACTTGTCCAAAGGTACACAGCAAAAAAGAAGTGAGGCCCAGGTGCTAATGCAAGCATTCTGACGTCAAAGCTCTTGCATGCCCCAAATCCACACACCCCGCTGCATGGAGAGAGAGCAAGGGTAAGCACAAGCCAACTCATTTAGAAACAGTTCCACGGAATGTATGGCCTTCATTTAGAATGCCTGAAGTCCTTCGCATAGAGTGTGAAGAACAAAGAAAATCTGATGCCTTTTCGGTTATTAACCTACATGCAGAAGGCACTGATGGTTTTTATATTGTAAATAGTCATTTTAGGAGTTCTGGATGGCAGTTCACATATAAGAAAACACTCTTTTATGACATGAATTATTGTCATGTAGATTTGCATGTAAGTTAAGCCACTTTCCCCAGCTATGTTAATTTTTCAGTAAAAACCTGGCGTAACATTGTATGGAAGGTTAACCCATAGGGCAGATGTTGCAAAGGGATTTCATTGTGTTCGATCCTTCAGTTTTGCACAGAATCTGAGGTCTGACATGGAAAGAAGTCTGGGGACTCACTGCCAACTTTGGATTGCTCCCAAACGCTTTTGGAAAACGTTTCTCCACAGAGGTGAAGAAAAGCAGGAAACCATAAATTTACCTGGTGAACTGGATCAGCGTGTCCAGATAATTCAGGTCCCAAATCCTCTTTTTCTATACTAGCAGGGTATTTATCTGAACATACTCAGTTGTCACCACCAGTCAACTGGACTTCTCCTGAAGAGACTCGCCATGTCTCTCGGCTCTCATTTGGCTATGCTAATCAAAGAACTCTGAGGATGAGTCTACACGCCTCAGTCGAATGGATCTTACTACACCAAGGCTTTGCTTTTAGCCAACTTCACGACCAGCCCAGTTTGCCTCACAATAGACTTGGCTTCTATGGCAACTGACGTCAGTCACCAGGATTGCTACACTTGCTGGACAGCCAGGCCACGGTTCGGCTCATGGCTGCATGGGTCGTGGACAGGTTTGGGGCCATAATGTGATGAGAAAGCTGATGGTTTTTAAAGGCTTTCAATACAAGTCATATTCTTCGTTTGATGGAAGAGAGATCTTTCTGCCAACCTGCTCTCTCGCCCAAACCTTGGTGTTTTCCAATCTAGTAATTCTTCCAATTTGTCATTTTACGGAAGGTAAAGTGAATTAAGTCATCCTTTTTGTCAGTGTTGTAAGTTCCATGTGGAGAACTTACATCTGTATTAAATAGACAAGCTAAAAATCATTAAGTGGGCCTAAAATGTTCATTTTAATAATTTTTCTCCATAGATGACAAAACGCACCATGTGAGCAGCTACCCAGTTTTAGAAAGAAGGCTAAAAATTGTATCGAGTGAATGAAGTTGCATTATTTAAACTTAAATTCAACTTTTTTTCTATTAAAAACATCCTCAATTCAATAAATTACAACATATATTTTGAAATATTTGAGGAATGATCTTATCTGCCCAATTTCATTCTTAAACAGCTGAATTAAAAATCTGATTCCTACTAAAAATCTTCAAAATGAGAAATTAACTGTGATAATACTCTCTCTCCCCCGATTAAATAAGGAAAGAGAGTTGGGCTTTGCCTGAAAGGACTTCATTCCAGAAGTCAATTTGTTTTTTAATTCATTAAAGCAATCAAATGTGGGTGGCTAATAGAGAACTGCCGTTTTCTAAAAGTGCATTAAGACTGAACTGGACGGCTGGTTGCATGACAGGAGCTATTTAGGATTAGAAAGTGGTTGTGATTTGGATGTAAGTGAATTGCACGCTATTCAGGAATTCTTTGGCAGTTAATTTGGATCATTTCCATTCCACTGCAAGCAGAAGGCAGACCTTTCTGTCCAGTTACCCCAACTTCAGCGTCAGTTCCCAGAAGAATTGAGTTTGTCTTACAGAAGTTGGCTTTCATGGGGATGAGCCCGAGGGACTGTAAACTTTCAGCTGAATTTATCCCCTTTCTGGATACTATTAAATCAGTCCTGCCTCAAGCAGGGAACTGGTTTTGGCTTCAAAGGCAGCAAAAGAGTGAATTATTTACCAAATTGCACAAAAGGGAGGATTTATCAAGCCCCCTTTTCTCCCAGAGAGGACAACCCCAGAAGTGGAGGACTTTATTACTTTCTTTCTTGGCCCTAAATTATGCCATTCAGATGCCTGTGAAAGCTTCTCTTCATGCTCTTGCCTGAGTCATAAAACTTGATACCTGGGGCCAAATGCCTTTATCCCCCCAGAAGGGTGAAAAAGATGAAAAGGCGACAAAATTCTGGGCCAGAGCCACACAAAGCCAATGACTGGGCAGAAAATGCTGGCAGTGGAGACACTTACTCTGCATAATTCACGCCTGATATTCTATACAGAAGTGAATTTTACCTTGTGTAAGGTCATCAGACCTCTAAAACCTGAATTAGCCACTTGGAAAACACTGGGTATGACCGACATCGCCAATTCGACTGTTGTCGTTACCTTTAAAACCGGTATTTTAGAATTAGTGAATTTTAATAAACCAGCACTCACCTGGAGAGGGTTTGCTGGGGCTCCCTTTCTCTGGTTTTCTTTTGGTCATGGTGCTTTTGTGTTTCTGCTTGACTGATGTTTGGTCAATTGCTGGAAGTTTGGAATCACACTTAACCACAGGATTCTTGGTAGATACTTTTGGCTCGGCTAGAAGATCCTCCTCACTAGAACTCTACCAAAAAGGAGAGGTGTCTGAGTATCCGTGGCCTACTTGGTCATCTTTGCTAGGCAGCAGGAAAAAAGCCAAGCAAGATGCAGTGACCCTTCCGTCAAAAACACCGGAGCAACCCGCCATGTGTGCTCAAAACGCCCTTTCACTAGTGAGGTTTTGATGGACTGGGTGTATCAATTTAGAAAGAATAGAAAGGTTAATGAGGCTGTTTTGTAGAACGTTATAATAAGAATCTACATTTATGGGTCCATCTTGTAGAACATTATGAAAAGAATGCTTTTCTGACCCTCAAGCAATTCAATGACCAATAAACAGCTCCTGTTAAAAGCTACATATGTAAGCAGGAGAAACTATCGGAGCTTCTAAACTTCTTGCTATTTGTAATTTGAACTACCTTGGGGGTGGGTGAGGAAAAAGGTTCCTTGTGTTAATCGTATACTTGCCGATGGAAAGGAAATTTAGATATGCGTTGACTGAGTAAGTGAGACCTCAGTTTAATATTTTGAATTATTGGGTGCGACATAAGACAGACTAATCTTTTTAAAAGTCCCCTACTCATCAGTCTGCTATAAAGAGGTCAGTATAAATCTGGGCACAAGACAAATCATGATTCGAGCAGTGTCAAAATATCTCAACACAGCCTTGCAGATGCAATAAAAATTATCCAGGCGTTCAATAATTTTTATACTTTGCCACACTTCTACCCACCAAAGAAATGACAAAGACAATATAAACGGCTTATGAGAAACCCGGCCTTGAAGGATTTAGGTCCTGCTGTTGGTATAGTTTGCTAGGTGGTACACTCTGCAACAAACAGGACCGCGAGGTTCCCCCCACAGCACCCACCCGGGCTGTCTCCTAATGCTAACATTACACTCTCCTGTGTGTGCATTAGTCCAGGACCGAAAAGTCCTCTGAAAATGCAGTCTTTCACAGACACACGATGCTAAAGTAATGTTCCCCCAATCTCCCTGCTGTGGTGATTTGTATTGATCTTCTTCACCATTCTCGCTGACAGTTGCGGCATGTCCATTTTTTAGGCTCCTGATTCAGGAAAATACTCCGAATAGCTTTGAATTATGGGGTGCAACATAAGACAAACTAAACTCTAAAAAAGTCCCCTACTCGTCCGTCTTCTTTAAAGAAGATCGAATCTACAGGTGGGCAGATCTTTATCCTCCAATATTGTAAGTCACGTTTTGGAATTTAGTGCCTGGATCCAGCCTTTCAACAAATAATTGTTGTTTCCCCCTCCGCATTTCCAGAAAACAGACCACCCTCAGATAGAGGCACAGGAAAAGAAAAGGACATAATGAATTGGTTGTTCTCTTTTTTTTCCTTTTGATTCTGGAATGTAATAGAAACCCTTGAAAATTATTCTGAAATGTCAAAGATGAAGCCATGAGGTCATTTCGGAACGTGAAATAGGCTCTCCCTTCCCAGAAAAGGAAATGTGGGCAAATTTTAAATCTGATGCCTTAGATTGTCAGAGGCAGGGACAATGTCAGCGAGCAAGAGACAGAATTCCTTCCACAAACTGCTCAACACAAACAACTCAGAGTAGTGGGTGGAGAATTCCTGCCCCAGGCAAGTGGGGAGTTGGGAGGAGTTGGTAAAGAGACTTTATTGGATGGGGTGTTAAGCCATCTTTATCCTTCTCTCACCCATTCATTATACCTTAAGCTTTTAGTATCACCAAAGAGGTGCAAGAAAGCAAGCTTGGCCAATTAGACCAGGCCTGTTACATGTGGAATTGTGCACCTGTGTTCAAAGAACATCCTTCTCTGGTTCCTGGTTCCACCGACTTGACTTCTAGCTCGTAATCATGCTTAAGAGTCCAGAGACTGCAGCGGGTGGAAGTGGGTGTTTTTCAGTTGAAAACTAAAGCCAGGATGGAGAGAAGGATAATACTTATGAATGTGCAACTGGATCTATTCCTGCCTGCTTCGTTGAGTCATTTTCGGCAAATCACTTGAACTTTTTGTGTCTTTAGTCGTGTCTTCTCGTGCACTCAGCCATTCGCATCTATCCTCTCCTGTGAACACCGTCATATTATCTGGGGAGGAGGACCTTTGGGTGGGAGAAGGTGCAGTAACTTATTCCGGCACTAAAGTGTGATATTTCCGACTCAGAGCCCAGCTTCCTGAGAGTGAGTCCTGGCCCTTTCCCGTGGTTATTGTGCGACATCTCTGTCTCAGATTTTCTCATCTGTGAATAACTGTGTCCACCTGTTGGTGGTTCTGTGTGGATTAAATGAGTTCGGATGTGTTTATAGCACGGAGGACAGTGCCAGGAACATAGTAAGTGCCATGTCAGAGTTGGCTGTTTGCAGTGGGGCATGAATTCATGTCCAGCCATTTTTAGAATTAACTGACTGTCAAACATGAACTACCCACTGTTGAAGCCACAACCAAAAGCCCCAGTGAAAAATCCTACTGGATTTTTACCTATGTCAAAGGTCTGAACAGAGAGGTGGTCAGTTTCTATACTGGACTCAATTTTTTCCTGAAGACTTTACGATCGTCTTGTAAATAGCCAGTTAAGACTGACCTACTCTTAAGAGAATACGGTGCAATTTCTTTTTCAGACAGTACAGCTTAAATGGTAAATATTTAACAATATTTAAAGATTCTCAAACAATAATAATTAAATTACTTTGATTTAAAGTTAAGTTTGAAACTATGTTTTTTCCTCCTATAATTTCGAACAGTCATTACAAGTTTCATTTCTTCCCCTACATGTTCCTAAGTTAAAGTGTCACATGGAGGTGAACGCAATGGCCCATTGTTATTCCTTGGGGGGTGGGGTGGGGGAGAAAAATCAGCTCTCTTTCAAAATCAAAGCCTAAAACATAAACAAACAAACAAACGAATTAAACAAACAAACCCAGACTAGGTGATCCATGCATAGACTTTAAGTTCTCTGTTGGTACTGCGAGGAGAAAGCCCTAATAAACTCATGTTAATATAAACAAAGTTCTTCCAAATCACTATTTCCTGGAATATTATTTTTGTGCTTAACTTTTCCCAAAGATCTCCAACTTGTGCTTCTGGCATCATGCATACTGAAATAGAGAGAGAAACTTGCCCCGGGCAGGGCTCGCTCAAAAGTTCAGAGGAGGACTTGGAAATATTTTAATGGCTCTAGTCAGACCTCCTGGAAAATGGAGAGTCAAGCATCATGAAGTGGGATGCCTTTCCTCAGGAATGGGAGAATGACTAGATTTTTAAATGGGGACCTAACACTGAAATGGTAAGGTGACAGTGAACAGAGATGATCAGAAGAGCAAGGGAACTAAAGCAGCCAGGGACAGAAAAGACAAAGTCATTTTCCAACTCTTGCCGGACGGCTCATTTCCAAAGACCCAGGAGACTGTTTCTCAGCTGGAATGCCTCCTGCCTCCCCCAGGCTGTGACACCGAATTCGGAGGGATGTGCACAAAACCCATTTTTTTTTTTGTGCCTCATGTCATGTGACAGAGGGCAGAGCTGAGTGCATCTCATGATCTCGTGTAGTCAGGGCACGACTTGCTGTGAATAAGAGAAGAGGCAAAGTGTCAGGCTGGTGCCAGAGAAAGACTGTGTGTTTATTAGAAGTGAATGTCGTCTCATGAGATTATGAAAGAGGATGATCAAAGCAGTGAACCTCGACACTCAAACAGTCACAACATGGGAAGGGCGACCAAGGGACTGCGCATGCAAATGAGTGCTTTCAGAGTGCTGTCCCCAAAGTCCACATTCAAACTGCGCCACAGAAAAAGAACCCCCACTTTGAGGAACTGCGGGCAGCTTGCGCACACAGCATTCTGGATGGGATGGATGCCTCTCCGTGTCCAGGAAATATAGACAGTTCTGTTCTACGCAGAGCGCTGCGGTAGCACCAAGCAGGCTAAACTTCCTCTCATCTCAGAGACACTAAGAACCGCAAGGTCCTTCACACGCTCAGGACAGTTTGGAGCTGATCAGAACTGTAAACTTGAGTAACGACAAAGAATAGGGATCAGTAACCCTTCGGGGTTTGTTCGTTTGCTTTTGACTCAGGTTCTACCCACCTGGATCGAACTGCTGCTTCATCCCATTCCTCCCTCCCACCAGAAGTCTCAGCCCCCATTTGCCTCAGGATGCTTTCTGGAGTCAGCTGGTCTACCATGTGCATAAAAACCTTATCTACACGACTGACTTCTGTAGGGAACTCTCTGCCACCTGCCTCCTTCTGATTCTTAGGCTAGCAAGTTAGAACGACCCAGCCTGAGACACTGATCCGAGAGCAATGGTGGCCTCAGTGACTAAAGTCTTTGCAATGTTTGACGACCACTGGGTCTGCTTTCTGAAGGAGAGGCACGAGGGAGCTTCAAACTTGCTTCAAAATTGCTATCCATCCCACTCTGGAATGGCCTCTGGGCGAAACTCAGAGGTGCAAGCTCCTGAGCTGGCGAACATGACCTGTCTTCTGACACTTGCTACTGTTTCTTACAATGCAGATGAAACCCTTGAGTGCTAAGGAGATCACTGGTGGTTTGCGTGGGTGGTGACCACCCATTTTCATATTTTGAGGACAGGCGTGTATAGTGTTCTCTGGAGTTTTGCGTGATGGGCAGTAAGGAAAGAAGTAGTATGTGGCCAGAAAATTGTTGGATTTAAAAAAATTTGAACACCGAAGTGTAGTTTTTAGCAGCACATCGAGATGGCCCTCATTTGGATATTTTTCAGGTATGGTTTTGCTACAGTGTATTTCTCCTTCTTCTTGTATTTGAATTTACATTCTCCTTTTAGCTGGGAGGAACATCTGAGGAACACAAAAGACTTGGCCCTCAAATGGACCTCGTGCATGAAAAACCTCCTTGAAGTAACAGGCCATAAAACGTGGGAATTAGTTGAGAAGTAAATGCAACTACTATGTCTTCAACCCCGGACTAGGCTCTGTGAAGGAACATAAAAAGAAGATGCTTATACTGGGAGAGAGATTTATATTAGCAAAGTACAAAACATTTAATTAAGTGATAAATTGGGTGGTGCCAATTCTAAATTTCAAAGGAACTCACAGGAAAAGGTGAGAGGAGTCAAGGGAGGCTTCATGAAGGAGGTGGTGTTTTCTGGGAACTGAAGGACGTATAGGACCTGGCTTCGGCTGGAGGCAGCACATGAGTCAAGGTGTGGATCGAGTAACAAGTGTGGCATCATTCTCGGACAGCGAGGCGAGTGGCCGGAGCAGAGGGCGTGGGGAGGAGAGATGAGGAATAAAGCTGGATGATAGGATGAGGTCAGACGTTGGGGGGCTCTGAGACTCAAGCGAAGAAGTAAGACTCAACATGGTAGAGAATGAGGTCCCGCTGAAGGTTTCTGAGTAGAAAAATGCTTAATATGGAATCTAAGATTAGCTTCTATGTTTCCTTCAGCGGGAGAAAACAAAGCATCCTGCAAATTTGCCAGGGAAACAATCTTTTTGTATTTCAGTGGCTTATTTTCGTAAAGTGTAATTCTTAATTACAAAAGAAAGTCATGTGTGTAATGAAAAAAAAAAATAAAATAAAGACAAGCAGAAAGAAAGGAAACTTAAACCATTCAAAACCCCATTAACCTTGACGTAAAAACTACCCATAGCTTGGGCTGTATTCTTTCGGACCCCTTTTTAGTGACTGTGATGGAGACTAGCTTCCCGCTGCAATCCCTTCCTGAGTGATAAGAGTGGAAGCTGGGAGGTGGCTGCCCACCCTTGAACGACTGTTTCAGCCTCCCCAGCAATGAGGTATGGCCTCAGCAGGAAAGTGGAGTGTGCAGCACAAGTGACACGTGCAGCACAAGCGACGTACGCAGCCCGCCTCGGAGCCTCTGGCCCTGCACCTTGGCTAGAAAGGCAGCAACTCGGAGTTGCTACCATCATCCGCTTGAGTCCCTGAAAGTCCCCGTGGAAGAGATCTGCCTGCTGATCTGATTTGTCCAACCTGGACTGTCACAGGTGTGAGAAATGAACTGTCTCGATCGAGTCACCGCATGTTCGGTCCATTTGTTATGGCAGCTGATGTGAACATATTTGTTTATGTATATGTATGATTATTATTATAATTTACAAAATTAGAATTGTACCATGCGTACTGTTTCCCTTAATACGTTGATTGCATCAATAGATAGATACCTTTCTATGTTTTTTTAACTTTCTTCTGAAAAATTCAAATCTATGGAGAAGCTGTAATAATACTCCAAACACCACAAATTACCCTTTACCTCGCCAATTTGCTTTATTCTCTATATTCTTTTTCTGAACAATTTCTAAGTGACTAGATTTCATGATATGTCTCTAAATACTTTAATGTGCTTCTCTATGAAAACAGACATCCTCCTCTCCTACAAAGCCACAATACAGTTTTATTACCTAAGAAAATTTAATAGTTCCATAACATTATCTAATATGTAGGTCATATTCAAACCCAAATGTCCCCTGAATGTCTTTTCAGCTTTTTGTTTTAATCTATGATCTATCAAGGTACATGCATTATATGCAATTATTATGTCTCTTTAGTCTTTAGTTCTCTGTTCTTTCTTCCTTTTTATTTTTTCAAATAAATGTTCTGAGGAGTCCCAGCCGCACAGAATGTTCTATATTCTGAATTATATCGTTTCCTCATAAGAAAATGAAGGTTGAGAATTTTTTTTTTGGTATGAATAACCTAAATGTGGCATGGTGTCCTTTTTATAACATCACGTCAGCACCGAACAATGCTGTTTGATCTTTAGGGTGAGGCACCGACAGCCAGATTTCTCTGATGTAAAGGTACATTTCCCCGCTTTCGTAATTAGTAGGTAATCTGTGGAGCGATGCCCCGACACTAAATAGCCTATTCTTAAACAACATTCACTCGATGATTTCAGTATCTTTTGATGTGCTTTGCCTGTATTGATAATTACAGTGGGGTAGCCAAGTCATAATTTTTCTCATTCTATCATCTCTTCTACAATTATTAGCTGGCATTCCTCTCTAAAAAAGAACTCCCCCTCATTTATTTATTTATTTATTTATTTATTTATTTATTTATTTATTTAATTTATTATCTTTGTGATCTCACGGTAATGTTTTCTTTAATTGCCTCTGCAAATTTTTTGATGCTCAGACTGTTCCGAAAATGATGAGGGGGGAGTCCATTCAACTTGGCCTTTGACTTGAGTCCTTGAGCACTTCTTTGCTTTCTGGCACAACAAAATAGCCTCACCTCGTACTTTATCTGCCTCAGAACAGGAATTAGCTATCTCCCTAGGAAGCCCTGGTTCCTGTTAGTTGAGAATGGCACTGAACAACCAATATCTGCATGCCAGGTGCGTTCACCACTACGGGGCTGACATAATTCCTAAATCCTTTCAGTGGAGTTAGTTAGAAACATGTATTTTAAAAATCATGAGTTCCTAGCAATATTTCTAATTAAGATTTAACATTATATGGGGGTTTTTCTTCCTTTTATTTTATGTTTGTATCCCTTTTATATTTAAAATCTTTCCCCCTTAATGAATATATTCATTTGTTTCTCTGCAACAGACATGAAATAATTTCAGAATTACAATACAAATATGACTCTAAGAGTAAACCCACTAAGTAAAGTTTATTATTTTTTGAATTTCTTTTTGTCTTTAGAATATATTCCTCATTGTATGGACCCATCATAGCTTTTTTTTTGCTGATCATATGGGTTGCTTCCAATTTTTTGCTATGATAAATAGTGCTATGATAAATGTCCTTATATATTTATGCACATCCTAAAGTTCCCAAAAGTAGGCATTTATGCTACTAGACTGAAAGCACCACAGAGATTTAAAACTTTTTATTCTTAAATGATCCTCCAGAAATATTGTACCAATTTACATTTCTAATGTCTGTGAGACTGCCAGTTTCTACATGATTTTTCCAATTAGCTTTTTAAAAAGTCTTTGTCATTTTGAAAAAAAAAGATTATAATTTTGATTTTTAACTTGTGTGAAATTTTAATTATTCTTTATTTGTCTACTCTATTTAGAATGTATATTCTATCTATTTACAGAAAGGGTCTGAGATGACTTAGAAAGTTAAACTCAAAGAGTCTTTTAAAAATGGAGCAAGAAAAGGCAAAACTAACTTATGGTGAAAACGCTCGGGACAGTAGTTACCTCTCAGAGGGACATGGGCAGGGACTGACTGAAAAGGGCCTGAGGGGACTTCAATGATTCATGGATACTTGAAGAGGGTTTGAGTTACATAGTTACGTGAATGTACCAAAACCCATTAAACATTACTCTTCAAATCTGTACAATTCACTGCAGGTAATTTTCACCTCAAAAACAAAAACTGGGAAAAATATGAATAATCAAAATCACAAAAATGTAACCATGTGTGTTGGGATATAGCAATGAGTAAAACAAAGACTTTGCCTTTATGGAACTCTTTGGAGTGAGGAGGTAGGTGATGTAATCGAACTGTTATTAAATAAATGTAATATTACAAGTTAAGCATAAAGAAAGAAAGAATGAAAGAAAGAAAGAAAGAAAGAAAGAAAGAAAGAAAGAAAGAAAGAAAGAAAGAAAGAAAGAAAGAAAGAAAGAAAGAAATGGCTAGCCATTAGAAGATAGCATGGAGGGGTCCGGATCTAACTGGGGGAGGAAGCAGGTGGGAAAAACCTCCCTGAGGAAGTGACCAGGGTTGAGATCTGAGGCCTGGTGGGAAGGTGGGGTCACTGTTGCAAGAAGTAGGAACCGTATGTGCAAAGACCCTGTAGCAGGAGGTGGCCTGCCACACAAGAGGACCCAAAGTTCGTGTGAATGGAGCACAGAGCAGTATGGAGGGCCAGAGCCCACAGGGCCTTGTTGGCCACTTCAGGGATTTTGGTCCCCATTCTCAAAGCTACAGAAAGGCACGAAAGGCGTTTCAGCAGGCAGGTAAAGCGACCTGAGTTCCGTTTGTCGGTATCACTCCACCTGTGGTAGGTAAAGTGGGAGTCAGGGGCAGGAGTGGAAGTGTGGTCTTGTCAGGAGGCCTCTGTGGTAACTTAGCCAGGGAATGGCAGAGGGCATGGAGATGGATTAAAAAGCTACCAGGGAAGTAAAACTGGTAGGACTTGGTGATGCATTGATTGTGAGGGTGAGGAGGAGTGAAAATGTCAGATTCTGATGATGCCCTCGAAAGGACGAATGGAGGGCCAGGTTGGGGACTTTGGCAGTGGCCCTGTTGAGTCTGAGGTGTTTTGGAGACATCCAAGTAGAGGTTATTGCGTAACCGAATGGATATTCAGGTCTGGATATTAAAAGTGAGGTTTGGTTTGAAAATGTAGGTGTGGGAGTCATCGGCAGATAACATCTTGATTTTGGTAGTTAGAAATCGTGATAAACTAAAGAGACTATACAGTGCAGGCCTTCCTGGGGGTGGAGCATAAACTTGGATGGGAAAACAATTATGTCTTCATTTCCACTAACCTCTATCCAAAATCTAAGAGTATCTTCCATTTACAAATGCAGACAACAGACCACAGTAGCATTAGCAGTACCCACAATTTTGTCACCAACAGAAATCACAGATATATTTACATTCCTTAAATTTGTGTCAGATGTCTCAAAATACCCTTTACGCCCATCACTTTGTTATTTAACAAGTTCACAAAGACGCACATATATTACTGAATCACAGATTTCTAAAAATAGTTTCGATAAAAGTGGTTTCCTTCGAAATCCTATGTCATCCTTTTTTGTGTACTTGAAAGAATTATTCCGAAAAGAGGATCTAGAGAGTTCACTGGATTATGAGGGCTGTGGTACAAAAAATAGAATAAAGCCCCTCGTTTCAGAGTAAGAAGACAACCGAGCCTTGAGCAACTAACTCCAAGATTCAGAGGCTGGGTGGGTAGAGGAAGATGTGACAAGGGAGGAGGCCAGGAGAAGAAGGAGACTTTGCAGAAGGTTAGGAGTGCAGTGTTTCAAGCAGGGTGGAGTGGCCAGGTGAGTCCAAGTGGCCAAGAGGTCAAGCACAGCGAGGACTGAGGGGGACCTGCTGCATTTAGAGACGTGGAAGTCATGTGAAGAACAGGCGTTTCTGTGCAACGACGAGCGTGGCAGCCAGATTGGAGTGGGCTGAGGAGTGAGTGGGAGGTGGGGAAATGGAGTCAGTCGGTGCAAATAATTATTTTGAGAACTTTGGCTGTGAAGGAGAAGAAATAAGTGGAGGGGATGTGGGATCAAGGAAGGGCTGTTCTGTTTTTTTTTTTTTTCCTTTGCTTTTTCTTTATTTTCTCTATTATTAAAGGCTGACGGAAAGGCTGTGGTACAGGGTCGGAGATCCAGGCAGGAGAGGATGGGGGAGGATGATTGATGGAGTCGGGTCCTGAGTGCAGGCGGAGGGTGGGAGCGAGGGGAGGGTGGTGCAGAAGAAAGCAGGTGGGTGGCTTGGGCAGCAGAGAGCTCAGGAAGCTCCCATCTGAGGACTGGGGGATTGAAGATTGGGGAAGGAGGAGGAGGTTTGAAGTGGACGAGAGAGTTGGTCAGAGAAACTGGGCAGCATTGAGGAGTTACAGGAGGTTGGTGGCTGTGACCGTTCTGTGGCACCATTTTTCAAAGTTGGATGATTTTTTTTCTCCAGCAATTGCCAGGGGCCTGGGTGTGGGCCCAGAGGCCATGGATGGGAGGGATTTTGCCAGAGAGGTGTGGAAAAAAGGGGCGAGGGAATCATTAAGAGGATCAAGCAGAGAATCTAGGCCGCTTAGGAAGGAAATGTCAGTACAAAGGGGCAGTGAGAGGGCCAAGGGGGAGGGGCTGATGGACCAGAGGTCCCCAAGAGGTGGCAGAAATGTCATTGTCAAAATGGATGAGCAAAGAGTGCTGGAAGGCAGGTGACGATCAGTAGATTTTAGGGATAGAGACCCTTTGGTTGACGATGTGGCCTAGGATGTGCTGTTGTGGGGGGCGGGTGGCAAAGTGAAATGGAGGGGGTACTTAGGATGCATCAGGAACTGAGAAGTCATCTAGGATTGTGGCGGGAGGTCAGGAAATGTGGCAAATAGAGACGTAGCCCCTGCCAGAGTCCCTGCTGGATAAGGGAGAGGGGCCAGGAGACGACAGAAATAAAGGGGTGAGGGTGAGGGTGGAGGGTGGAATAAGACAGAACAAGCCTCAGTAGACCCGTGTCTCCAATGGAGCCTCGGAGCAGCACTGGGAAGAAAGAAGTGCACCCTCCCGCCTCCTGGTCCTAAGGGAGGGGTGCAGGAGGCTTCTGGACAGTCTTCCCGCACCCCTGGGAGGGGGGCTCTGGAAAGAGGTCTGAAGCACATTAACGGTGCTGCAGGAAGACTGGACGGTTCTGGCCTTGTCCTGGCCTCTTCCTTCCACCCGTAACGTCTGCCCCTCCTCAGCTCCCCACTCCCACTTCCGGCTCCCCAAACCCTGCCCATGCCTTAAGATCCAGCTGAAAATCTGCATCCTCCACGAGGCTTTCCCAGCTTTCCCCTTGGCTTTATACTCATCAGATACTTTCCTGAACATTAGGCATTTCTGTAGCATCTTATTTCGCCAGCGCTGTGAACTACCCAAGGGCTGGAGCACATTTATTCATTACCGTGTCCCCATAGCCCCTGACACGGTGTCTTGGACACAGGGGTTTATAATTCCTTAATGAGTAAAGCAATATAAAAACGAAAGAAGGCCTTAGGATGAAATATGTTATATTTCCTGTACGTTATAAATCGTGTTTAATGCAGGTATACGTCTGAATAATACCTCGCGATGGGAAAAAAATTCTAGTTTTTATTGTTTTTTAACAAGTTGTTTCGTTTTAAAAATTAATCAGAACCCTTTTTTTTTAATGGGACTTTTTAATAAAATGTAGCAAACTGAAATACAGAGCACCAACAGAAAATGGGGAAAAAGCCACTCTATTATGATCTTCCCTCCTGCAATTGCAGAGCTGCCGAGTCCAATTAACACAGGGAACTCTCTGGGTCAGAGGCCACCGAGTCTCGGCGCCGACAGCTTCACTGAGCTGGGACAAGCATCGGTGTGGGTGTCACCCGGCCGCGTGGCAGAATCACCCCAGCGGAAGGATGGACTCTGGGCGGTCTTGCTTATCTGCTGAAAGAGGCAGGACGACGTTCTGGAAGCAGCTGCAATTTAAACTGACAGTTGCCCTATTTTACGGCCATGCCCTATTTTAAAATTACCTACTGGAACTCAGACAGAGCGCAGAAATGGAGGAGAAACGAGGCTCTGCGGCCTTTGCCCAAGGTGCAGCTGTTATCCGTTTGCCCCGTTAAAGCCGTCGATGCTTTGCCCACAGAGGGGCTGGCACACGTGGTGCTCCGATCCATCTCTATTCTGCTTATAAAAGAAAGATCCAGTGCGGTGTGGTTGAGTTATCCCACAGGAGGGTCAGGCCCAGCAAGATGACCGTGGTTATAAAGCGCAGTGGATCCCAGGCCGACCGGGGCCCTTCCTAATTCCCTTGGTCCCTGAAGAGCCGCCGTTCCTGTGTCCTTGTGTTCTCGCCTACGTGTGACAAAAGGAACCACCAGAGCTCTAAAGCAGCCACGTGTCCCTTTGCAGAGTGGCATGACAGGGCAAGAAAGCTACCTTTAGCTGGTTACTCTGGTGGCGATCATTGTCGAGGTTTCCAGGTCATGGACTGTAATCGACTGATCTGGCCCACACTGGCCGTCACACTTGGGTGGCCTTGCCAAGCTACGTGCCTCCCAATACTTTCGAGCCTGGTTGGGGGCCATTCGCCACTCCAAGTAACAGTATCCCTTCCTGCTCCTGCTCAGGTGAGGATTCCTATGATGGCTGCTATGGCTCCGTCGCTATGGCTTCAGCATGTGCACATCCCTAAAACACTCTTGCAACTGCCAGCTGTCCAACATCCACCCAGCCCCTGCTATGTGGTGGTCACTGCAAATACAACAATAAACACGCCTGCTCTCGAGTGGTTCCCGGCCTAAGGCAGGAGGCAGAGAGGAAAATGTACCTCAGGGTAGATTTGAGTCCAGAAGGCGTGAGGGGACTACAAGGGAGAGACAAGAGCCAAGTCACCTGATCCTCAGGAAAAGCCCTGGAAAGTCTTCCCAGAGGAGGTGCCCTCAGAGTTGAGGGTCAGGCCATCAAAGGCCTTGAGTACCCTGCTAAGGTATTTGTTCCCAGAGACAACGGGGAACAGCTAAAGAATTTTTAATAGAGGAGTGCCATGGTCCAACTTGCCTCCAGAGGGATCAGCCTGGCTGCAGCCTGGAAGACTGGCTGGAAGGGGTGAGGCGAAGACAAAATGACCAGGGGAATGACGCCTATAATAACCCCAGGCAAAAAAAAAAAAAAAAAAAAGGCAGGACCCTGGAAAGGGAAGTGCTGGTGGATGGATTCAACCGGCAGAGGAGATAAGATGGTCCAGCTCTGGTGTCTGATTCCTGTGAAGCGTGAAGAGGAGCAGGAGAAAGAGTCTTAGATAATTTCTAGAATTCTGGCGTGGGCAGAAATAGATTCCGGAAGACGAACGATTTGAGGGGAGACGATGATGCACTCAGCATCCTGAGTCTGAGGGGCTGTGGGACAGGCCGAGGTGAACAGATCAACAGCTGAAATGGAAAACAAACTCAAATGAAAATTCCCACAGATCCTCACTCATCAGTCAGACCGGGGGCTGCACATTCTCTGCCTGTGACGTGTGTTTCGAGCCCGAGAGGCTGTATTCAGAGCCGCGCTGTTACTCAGGGGCACCTCGAGGGCGCAGAATCTGAGCCAGAGTCGAGAGGGCGGCTGTGACAAACCCCACGCCAGGTGCCAGAGATGACTCACAGCCTCCAAGGATGGGGCCCTTGGCAGCTCCAACCAGTGTGTGCGTGCGACCTGCCTCTCGGACGCACAGGCCTGGGGACAGAAAGAGGGGAGGCCTGACCCCCAGGAATGCGACGACAGACGAGTAGAAGTTAGAGAAAATGAAAAGTGTGACTCATGAAACTCATGCGCTGTGCTAAGCCCCGGCGGCTTTCATGACACTGTAAGAGTGTCGGTAGGTTGACATTGACAGATTAATGGGAGAACAACTCCCTAGGAGCTGTTTGAAAGAGGAGAAGCTAAAGGTTTCACCGGCAGGAGAGGCTGAATAAATAGGCAATGAAAGGAGTCATGCAAATATACCCAGGTGGTAAAAACCCGAAAAAACACAGAATGCAAATCGAGCCAGCCAGAGCTGCAGCATGCAAAGCGTTGTATTGTGGATTATTCTGGGAAACAAAACCTTTTCCTGGCCCGTGGGGTTCTGGCTTGTTTGTGCTTTGAACCGGACCACAATCTGGAGCAGGGCTGTCCCGGGGATGGAGATATTCTGTATTCTAAACACGCTGCCTGGTCCAGTGTGGCAGCCACGACCGCAGGTGGCTACAAAGCATGTGAAGTGTGGCTAGTGAGACGAAAACGCTGACTTTGAAATTTTATTTTAATTCATTTAAAGTTCAATAGCCCCAAGGGCTAGTGGCTACGGTATTGGACAGCAGAGTTCAGGACTTTCGTTGCCTTCTTGTATGGAGGGACGTTCTGAGGTTTTAAGCCACTGCAGGTACTTGATGAGGCTTTATTTTTCACTTTCACCTCCCAAGTTTGTGTGGGTTATCATGGACGAAACAATGAAAATGTTGATGCTGGGCAACCGCCTTCACCCTTGGGCTCACCTGGCTTTCTGGGAGAGTCAGGTGATCTCGCGGATGGAAACACCCCACTGAGCCAGGCCTGGGGCAGAGCCAGGTGCTGCTGGTACCTGGCGAACTGCCTCCTTCCAGGGTAACGCTGGGTCCTTGTGACCTGGGATCTACACACTTGGTTGCTCGGTTGCTGACAGCGAAAGGACAATCATCTTATTCCTCTTAGTGGAGCAAACAGCGAGCACTCTCCACCTTCTTTGCCAACGAAGTAAATGAAGTGACAACATGTCCTCAGCCCCCCGAGGTCTGTGCATTTGGAATGGTGTCCCTTCCAGCAAGGATACAGGGTCTCGGAAGATGAGAAGGACCCATGATGTGTCTCTTCATAGAGGGTTGCTGTCCCCCCAGGTCCTGGGCTAATTGTTTTCATCATTTACTGTGGGGAAATGAGGGCTCCTGTCCCTTCTCTGTAAAGGTTTGAGGGGGTGAAATAGACGGGTGCCCCTGTCAATCACAGCTGGCTTCTCGAAGCCAGCGGCTGTCCTGGGGACATGGTTTCCTGTTCGTATCAAGAGACTGCTTTGCGTTTTAGTTGACTTAACCACCCAGCTCCTAGTTGGTCACGTGGAGCTGCTGTTTGTTTCCCTGTGAGATTCTAGTATGAACAAACAGTTCGCAAGGTTGTGTGTAACTTTGAAAAGGGTCAAAAATTAAGTTGCTACGTGAGGTTGGCTTTGACATCTGCGGCCTGGGGCTGAGCTAAGGCGAAAGGAGGGATTCTAGACGCCTCAGAACCTGCGCCTCCACTGATACCTGCTGGAACATCATTTGCAAGAATAGTGGGACGACAAGGCAATTTATAACGGGGTCTAGTGTTAGTGTGGCATGTAAGAGTCTCACTATTTCTCACAGTGATCCCATGAGACAAGCATAATAAGAAGTATCTCCTTGACGGGAAACTGAAGGGCTCAGAAGTAAAGTGGTTTGCCTAAATTCAAATTATAATGAGGGACAGAGCTGGCCCTTGATACGTGCTTTTTTCTACTATGCCACACCACCCACTTAAGTGCACTTAGGAGGTAACACCTTAAAGAACATCTTGCCACAGGCCTGACCGTTATTGCTTTACCTCAGACGCATGTCGAATAGCAGCTCTGCAATAGTGACCAGTCGTAGTGAGGAGGTTGTGTCCTAATGGAGTTGCCACCACATTAACGCTGCATCTGTGGATCTGCCCACCTCTAGGCAGGTGTCTGGAAGCGACAGCTTGGTACTAGCTCTATGACTTGATGGTAAATGCCTTGCTTATTCCAAGCCCATCAGAATTGTGACAATCTGAGACCGGGTCAAAAAAATGAACACCTGATGGAAATTGCAATGCCTGTCAAAATTTGGTGGCGGCAGGCTTTGTGTAGGGACTGTGCGGTGGAAAAAATTTCCACGATTGAGCAATCCACCTTCATCCATCAGAGAGGGAACTTGCCTCAGAAATCAGAGGCAAGATGTTCCTTAGCGTTTTTTGCACAGCAGTGTCTAGAAGGAAGTTACCCAGGGGTATGTTTGCCTAGGGAGGAGGTCACCGAGCTGTATCTTTCTCTTGCCCTTTTGTGATTGACCAAGGATCTTTTGCCTGATGGGACATTCAATACACTGAGTGCCTGATGGGACATTCGATACTCTGAGCTCTGGAAATTGGATCGGTCTGGCCTGGGTCTCTTTGGGAGGTGCCAGCATTCTTATTCGGAGCCTCTTCCGGGAGACAGGCTCCAGGACCTCTCTGTATCCCCTCAGGAATCGAGCTATGGCAGGGCAGGCCAGACCATGAAGGTTTATGAATGACCCGATTTTCACAGAAATTTGGACAGGGTTTCAAATCTGGCAAGGGAATTCTCCAAACCAGCCCACGAGCCTGGGGTTGAGGATTTCCAGGACCTGGTGTGAGTCTCATTCGGTATCTCTGGCTTCACTCTTACCAAGAAAACCTTGAAGGACTGAGCCAGGAGGGGGTCGACGCTGTGAGCGCACAGTCAGATGGCTGTTGCGAGTGATGTATTCAGTGACATTGTCTCTCACTCTGCCCTTCCTGCGTTTTTGTATCCAGAGGCAAATCCTCCAGGATCCCCCACCCGACCCATGCCCAAAGAATTATCTGTACTACAGAGAGAGCCAAGCGGGGGTGAATGTCACTGTGGAAAATTCTGATTTTGTCACATGTCTTGACAGAGAAGACGTGACCTTGAAGGCACATGTGCAATTGACGCCCAAACCCTTGGAACATCCTTATTTGGAAGAAATTGGGATTATGTAAGTAATGTTGTTTCGAGTCCTCTGACATACTGAGGTACAGTGACATCGTGCAAACATGAAAACGCCCGTCCTTGTACTTCAGAATAGAAAGGGCCAGCTTTATGCATTTTACCACATATTTTTGTCTTGATTTCATAATTACTTTTGTATGTACAACTAAGTCCTTTTTTTAGATGTGAGCTGAGTGTTTTGCAATGATGATTTAAAGAATGGACACTTTTTATAGCCTGAAGAAGGGAAACTACAGGAATCTTTCACCAGCTTGTCCTCCAAACAAAGTTTGTGGAGAGGAGCATGAAACTTCAAGTCCTAGAATACCTCAAATGCATGAGTATTGCCATACTGAATGGCCATGACTATGCATATGGGTCTTTGCATGAAAATAGAAGGCCCCAGCTGCCCATTGTTTAGCAATTCCAGGAAGATTGCTACCATTTGACTTAAATTACATCACAGGGTTTTATCTGTTCCTGATTTTTGGTTTCTAGGTGCAAAAATATGAGGAGTTATCTTAATGCTAAAAATGTGTTGTTCTAGCTACACTACATTTAATTTTGGGATTAATCTCACTCTTTAATTTTAATTTTAAAAATGCACCAGGCTGATTAAATTATATTGAGTTCTTGAGTAACAGGAGAAGTCCAGGTGACATGTTCTTGGTGCCGCCACTATTGTGAGACAGTCTCTTTTGCCCTCTGACTCTAAAAAAAATATATTTTACCATGTATGTTCCTTACTAGGGAGTATAGATCTCTCCCAGGGATACAACTACATCCATAAGCATCAATCATCGATGCTTTATGTGTCCTTGGAACATTAAATAACCGCAGTGTGAACATCTTAGATTAAAGAAGAAATCTCAACAAGAACTTGATTGATATTAGGTATCCGGGATCCATCTCGGGGGTCCACACCACTGATAGAAAGGAGAGGCCATCCTCTAGAGTATATTTCAGGCATAAAATATTAAATAAGAATTCATAAAAGGCATATTACTCATCTTAAATCAATTCACTACGCTAACAATTTGTACTGAATGCAGCTTGCGGTATTTAGCTTCCATAGGATAAGGAAAATTCTTACGCAGATAAGATTGTACACATAAAATATGATTGTATAGCACAGTGCTTCAGAGCACCCCCTCTGGGGTCGGCCGGCCTGGAATGGAATACCTGCCCTGCCACATACTAGCTGTGAAAACTTAGGTGAAGTTTCTTAGCTTTGCTAAGGCTCAGTTGTCTCCTTTGTAAAATGAGCCAGATATAGATAGATTTACGAAAATTAAATAAGCTAATACACACAAAGTGCTTAGCACAGTGCTGGAATGTCGAAGGCATTCAGATAATGCTAAACACTACCACCATTATTATCATCTCTCAGATTACTATTATTATAATATATTGATATTATTTAGTATTATCATCCTAGGCAAAAATATTCAAACTGCTAGTTTTTATATGATGCAATGTTCACTGCATTTTCCTTTTTTCATTTAAAATAAAAACTAGACTCAGCAATGCAATGGGTTAGAAGGGAAGAAGAGTAAGGCCTGACCAAGGTGAAGAGGCAAGGGCACATGGCCGGCGTGGGTGGTACCCAGGATGGAGCCCCTGCCCCTTCCTTTCCCTTCCCCGCCCTTTAGGATTTTTCAATATTTTGTTTTTGAGTCAACTTTTTCCTAACACACACACACACACACACCCAGCAGCAGCAAGAGAATGTCTTCCAGAGTCCCAAGTACCTGTTTGGAAGATAACCCGCTTGAAAACCGGGGTCTCTCAAAATTTGTCTCTTGTCCCCAAGGCTGGTCTCTTTTCTTCTCATTTGGGTCTCTTCTGTATTCCTGTCGTCTCAGACAAGCCTGGAGAACAGAAGACGTTTTTGTTTTTTTTTTTTGTCTCTGATCTATGACTAGCTTTGATAACTTTGTGCTTGCTTCCCACTGGGAGGAACACGAAATCCACGAGGTGCATCTCTGGTGCGTGTCAATACCCGTTACCAGGCGTGAACACACTCGCCCCAAACATCACTCTTTCTTCCCTTTGCCCAAAATGCCAGGTTAAAAATATGAGTCATTGCTTTTATGAGCTCAAACAACAAACACACTAAGAGGCATTTTCTTGAGTATTTACCCAACAATCGCCTCCTCAAGGAAGTACCTAACACACTGTGCTAATTCTCTGCCTGGTCTCTTTCTCTTCGTGGCTCCCCCTTCATACTCACCTCCACTCTACTCTATCCCCTTGACTTACGCCGTGGTTACAGGACAAGAATTTTCATACGTGAGACCCTTAGCATATGCTGTTCCTTCCACCTGGAATGCCTTTCGCAGGATGTTCTCCTCAAATCCAGATCCATTAAGAGCTAGCTCCTTGGCGTCTCTTGTTTTCCCTGCCTCTCTACTCTCCCCCAGGCCAAATTAATTGCCCCTTTACACATATGAAACTTGAATTATGCAACCTTTTTCATTTTGTTTTTGAGCCTGTTTCTCCTGCCAATCAGCGAGAACCCTGAGGGTAAGAGCCACCTCTTATCTTTTTGATCCCCCAGCAACTAGTATTTAATGTTAATCGAACTGCATTTTTGTTTTGGAGTAAAATGTCAATCCCCAAATACAAATTAAAAAAGATGAAATAACCAAGAAAATATACATATTTTTTATTTTTTACAACAAAATGGAAGCAAAACCTACAACCAAAATAATTCTCTTCCAGTACAGGGGCCGAACGAACCCAAGGGTATCATGTGCTATGGGAATTTCAACTGATATTTTAAATACCCCCGAGGAGTAAGACTTCTTGGAGCATTTCTGGACCCTTAGATCCAGCGACTAGATGCACCCTTGCCCTGCCAGAGCTAAATTATCCATTTGCCACAGTAAATAAAGGTGACGTAAAGACCAACAGTGCTGTTTCTAAACCAGGCCTGACATGTCTGCCTTCCTGGCCGGATGGAGAAGGAAAAGATTCCTTTGGCATTTTCCCCCTTCTGTTGGAAAATGCATCTCTTTCCTTGATGTAGAAAGACTTGCGGAGTGGGGTGGGAAGTGGGGGGCGGGGAGAGAAGGTTAAGAATAGAAACGACACAATATTAACCCATTTCCCACTTGGAACTGGGGCCAGAGAGTCAGTTATACTGTGCGCCACAGCTGAGTGGCAGGTGAAGCGCTGGCCTCCAGGCTCACACACTGCGGCCAGGGGGTTGGTCACCCGCCACAGCTGGAATCTTGGATTCCCCAGAGAAACGTGCAGTTTCAGCCCATCTTTTTCAAAAAGTACTCCAAAACAAGTCTTTTTTTTTTTTTTTTCCTGACCCACGGTTAATCTTATTTCCAAAAACTATGCCACATAGGGAGTGAGCCATTGTAATAAATCCTGGGCAGGGTTTGTTTGCATAAATAATTTAAACAAGAAAACTCAGACTATAACTATAATAAAGAAGATAAACAAACACCAAAGAGAGTCAGCTGGAGAGCTTAGTGAAGTTCCACTAGGTACCCCCCCACACACCCCCCTTTTTTTATTCCTTTTATAATGACTTGAGATCAGAGCTACTGCTAGGGTGGAGCCTTGGTTTAGACTGTTGTTTCCAGAAGTGGCAGATGTCTGTTATCCGAACCGACTGGTATTAGAGGCACAAGAGGAAAATGCTGAGGGGCTGAAAGTGGAGGAGCCAGTCTGAGCAAACGCTCCCAGGACCAAGGCAGATTTTGTGGGATGAACAGAATTCTTGTGGGCTGGGTGTTTTTTGAAAATTCTCTCCAAGAATGCATGCGACTTAAATATTTCTTTACCAAAAGAGGATGAGGAATAGAATAGTTTACAATGGAGAAAACAAATTGTTCCCCCTCTGGTTCCTTATTCTCCCTCTCATAGAGGAGCAGGAGAACGAACCAGTAGCAAGGTAGTTACTTTCAATTTTTTATATTGATCCAACCAAGCAATCTTGCTGTGTGAATTAAACATTAATCTCCTTGAAGCGACAGCTTTGCTGAGAAGAAGGGACACAGGGACACAGCCAAACCCAGGCTCCCAGTCTTAGAAATAGCAAGACTCCAGCCATGCTCCCCCACAGGGGCTAGTTTTCCCTGGACTAGTTTTCCTGTTATTTGTAAATCTCAACAATTTTTTTGGTTGTTGACATTTATGTTGTTTCTACTTGGGGCAGAGGAGGAGTGTGAAACCCATAGGACGAGGAGGAGGAATGGACTTGTAATTCATAGTCGCCAGGGGCTCCCCTCAGTGTGGGACTTTGAAAATGTCCCCCTTTCAATTTCACGTGCTCGGAGCTGGATTGCTGTAAATAAGTTTGTTTGTGTGAAAAACTGGCGGAGGGCAGTCTTGAAAGTGAAGGTGTGGCAGGTGACTTCTTTCTCCTTCCTTCGGGACCGTCAATCAGGGCTTCCTGCTCCCCCAGCCCCCAAGCCCCATCCCTCTGACTGACTACAGAGCTCACGCAGGCAGGCGGCTGCCTTCTGTGCAGAAGCCACCACCACTGTGGGGGCAGGACGCAGAAGGCGCATATATGCCTGTGGGGGATGACGTGGGTCTTGTGACTCACCGTAACTCAATACTGGTAAACACGACAAACCCCAGCTCTGCCACTTTCTAGCATCGTGACCTTGGGCGAGCTGACTAACTCCATTGATTCTCACTTCTCTCATCTGTGAGAGGGAGTGAGAGATGGCCCTGTGCCACAGGATGGCTGGGACAGCACGAGGCACAGTTGGAAAGACGCTTAGCAGAGGGCCTGGCTCACGGATCGTGTCCAGTAAAAGCCACCACCATCACCACTGCTGTCGCCACCGTCGCTGCCATCACCACCACCACCATCAACATTGTCATTATGAGGCTTTTAATGGCTGTTTACAGTCCCATATCTGGGCTACCTCTATTTCGAAAGTCAGCCTTGGCCAAATAATGTGACTCTCGGCTTGCTCATTGGAGATGAAAGAATCTTTCTGTCCAAGCCTGAGGTTCATCTTGTTTTTCTGTCCCAGAAGTAGAGGTGTAGGTGTGTATCCTAGGCCTGACTGTTCCCCCGGCAGCCAACTGCGGGGGATCCTGCTCTAGTCACTCAGGGTCCCTCTGTAAACCATTTTTCCTTCGGTATTACTGCTCGTTGAATTGACAGACATGTTCAAAGTTTCTTTTGCTTTTATTATCAGTTTCCTTCTTGACCCTGGCACCTGGTGCCTTGAGAAGCCATCCATGTACCACAGGAACGCTTCCCAGCCTCATAGGTCTGGAATAAAAACCATCCTGAGACCCAACTCTACATCTCAGTGGATAGTGGCTCCTTTCAAGGTTATTGTTATTCAGACGCCACAAGCGTTTTGGGAAGTGGGAGGTGCCACTGTCTTCAGCTGGTTCTTTTCGGTTGTTCTTATGAGCTAACATACATAACCCAGAGTTTAGGGTTTTAATTATCACTGGTGACTTTATTAAAGTTCATTGGTTTTGAGACGTTAAGTAATCAAAGGTGTAATGACAGTTTGATGTGGTTTTCCCCTCAGATGAGTTGATTTTCCTGTTCTAGATGTGAAAAGTAGAGAAACACATACCTCAGAGGTGAGCAGAGCAGAGACCCACCCCTCTGACTCCCATGGGAAGGGAAGCTGAATTATCCCCATTTCCCTCAGTCCCCTGAGTGGACGCTTCCAAACCCTAGCCACCCGGCATGGTCACCTATCATGTCCTTGAACAGTTTATTTCGTCATGTTCAGTTTGATCTGCCCTTGAAGGAATCAGAATAAAAAGTGTCATGAAATGAAACCCATCTGAACACATTTGATAGGTTATAGGAAATCGTTCTGAAATGCCAAGCGTAATCTTTCTCTCTGGCTTTCAGTGGACATTAATGGTGAAATTTTGCCTCGTTACATAAACACATTTGACAAGAAAGAGGGAGGAGGAGGAGGAGGAGGAGGAGGAGGAGGAGGAGGAGGAGGAGGAGGAGGAGAAGCTATGCTGCATAAACACCCTTGAAGAAACAGCCAAATTCTGAGATGGCATATAATTATGTACTAGTTACCAGATTCTGAAATAGCATGTAATATGCCAAATAGATGTTTATTTCCTCTTGTTTTTTCAAAAGGGTCCCACCCAACCCCTGAAAGGAGAATTAAAATAACTCAGGGTGGGTTTAACCCTCCTCTTCTGCCGCTTCCACACAGACCTGTAAAGGCGCTGCTAACTTGGCGCATACCAACCCTCCGCATTATTTTAGGATGTAGCAGGAATAGTGTGTAAAAGAGGTTTCTAAGAGCTTCAGTTTGAGCCAGTTCTTTAAAGGCGAGTCAAGCACGAGAAGAAATACGTGGCAAATGTACGTGATTTGGGAGTCACAGGTAGGTATTAGGTCTCACTCTATTTGTACACCCCGAAGCGGGGTCTCCCTGGTGTCTGATCCTGTGTCTGCTCTGTGAATAAAAGCTGGGATTTCCACAGATGACTGGCCGAGTTCGTCAACGGCCCAGGGTTTCAATATCCACCTAACATAAAGTCTACCTAAATACACGTAGGTCACATATGGACCAAATTATTGAGGAGTCGTTAAAGCCACGCAATTGATTCTTAAACCCCGACTCTAAATCCTTTCTGGAATAAGGCAAGGGATAGATGAAGTAATATCACTAACTCATTGTGAGTGCCTTCAAATTAGTTCCTGTGGGTTGCCATAGAGTTGCTTCAACAATGCCCAGAACATCTCAGTGACAATCCCATTTATTTTTTGCAGACTTTACGGTGAGTGACGTTGAAAATGCTCAACGAGAGCGAATTTGACTGTTAGGAATAGTTACAAGTCAGCTGGATCTAAGTCTGACAAACAGAGTTGGTCGTCTAGTTAGGTGACTGGCTGAGGTCAATGACAAAGCATCCGATTCAACAGAGAAGAGGAAGACCGCTCCTGAATTCAAGGAGCCATGGTCAAGTCTGAGAGGGAGTCGCACAAAAGAGTTTCCTAGGCAATGGGAGGGAGGTATGAAAAGGGTGTTAGGATAAGAAAACCGATGATGGTGACAGCTGTAAATCTGGCAAATTTACTAAAAGTCATTCAATTATGCAGTTAAAATAAATGAATTTCATAATATGCAAGTGATACCTCGATACAGTTTTTTTTTAAGGTGTTATGGGAGTACAGAGGTTCCCTGTGGTTCTAAATTAAAACCGTGGTCCCCACCATCCTTATCGAGAGGGTAAAGTTAAGAAGAGGGGAGAAGAAGCTAAAGTTGTGTTTGAGGTTAAGGCTGGTCTTGCTGCGGTTCTTGGGTCTTGGACCTGCCATTAAGTGAGGACAAACGACTGAAAGGGTTTCGTGCATTCCAATGGCATGGGCAAGTTCACATTTGGGTAGATTTCAATAAGCAAGACTGGAGGCAAGGAGACCAGTTATGAGGATATTGTAATCGTCTTGGAGGGAAACTATGGAGGTGGGAATCCTGGTGCTGGCAACAGGATAAAAAGGAAGGCACAGGCTCATGAGCTTTTAGGTGAACCTGGCAGGACTTGGTACCTGGTGAGATGTGTGTGGTGAGGGAGGAGGAGGAGTCAGGGAAGGTGTACGTAGGCCACTGTCGCCTGATGGGGAGTAGAGGAGAGTGTGGGAGGGGGATGGGCATGTGGAGTTCAACTGTGGCCACGCAGGTATGCATCTGATTTGGACACTTTGGGAAGACTCAGGATTACAAGTCAGTAGTATATGAGTGGTGGTTAAAAACATACGACAGGATGAGATGGGTCGCAGAGACCTTGTGAATGAGAAGAAAATCGGTGATGGATGGAAAACTTGGGGGGAGAATTAATGTCTGAGAGGCAGGGAGAAGAATGTAAGAGGAACAGAAGGGAAATCAGGAGAGTGTGATGTCAGAAAGCCAAAGGAGAAATGTTTCAAGAAGAAAGAAGTAATAGTGTCAAATGTAGATAAAGCCCCAGAAAAGCTGGGAGAAAAGCTAAAAAGGTATCCACCGAATTTGGCTACCTGTGAAAGCAGTTTCGGGGAAGTGAGGACACAGCCAGGCTGCAGCAGGTTAGGGAATGAATGGGAGGAGAAGAAGTGGAGATAGAAATGTAGCTGACTGTTTGGGGACGTCTGGAGCCTGGAAAGTGCCAGGGCTATGGCTAGCAAAGGACACATGGCCCCAGACAGCTTGGATTTGATCCCAGAACGAAGAGGCTTGAGCATGTTTGTAGGTTGAGCCAATGAGAAGAAGGGACATTGCCAAAGACACAGATGAGAGGCCCATGGATGCAGAAGGCCTGGTGACGAAGGGGCATGGACCTCAAGCTGAGCACTAGCACGGAGAGGGCTGGATGGGTGTGTAGCCTGGACCGGCAGGGGAAGTGCAGAGTGGCTCTCTACCCGATGGCCTTGGGTTCTTTGTTTTGTTTCATCGGTGTGATGCGTTGAACAGGAAGAGAAATTCTTTGTTGAAAGTATGGGGATTGAAAAAAGTAGAAATGTTGAAGAATGATGATAACAGAGGGAGCTGATGGACAAGTAACCATGCTGCAGTGAGTCATCCTTCACCCCTCTCTCTCCCTCACTCCCCTTCCTTTCCATCTATCAGCAAGATGTCTGTGCTGCTTCTATTTCCTGGGTTGGGCCACTCCTTGTCACCACCCTGGCCAAGCCGCCATCATTTCTATCCTAAATTTCTATTATTTCTTTACTAGTTTTATTTTTTATGCTGCTTCTCTTGCCCTTTTTGCCCTCCCCTCGCCCAGCAGCCAGAGAGATCTTTTTAAAATGCAGATCAGACCATACCACTTGCCCACTTAAAAGCATCTAATAATTCTCATTGTGCTAAGAATAATCTAAACGCCAGTCTTTGTCCTGGAGTATTGGACCTCACCCGGCCATATCTACCTCTTCACACTTCCCCTTGGTCCATGTGTTTCAGCCACTCTGGCCTTGTTTCCGCTCATGCTCCAAGTTAGTTCCTGCCTCAGGGCCTTTGCACTTGTATTCCTCCTGCTTAGGATACTCTGGCTGGCTCTTTCCCATCATTTACTTCCACGGCCAAAGTTTCTTCCTCAGAGAAGCCTTCCCTGACTGAGTAAAAGATTATCACTGCTACCCCCATTACCTTTGTTTTATCTGCCTCATACTCATCAGTAACTGAAACGACCTTACATGTTTATTTACTTGTGTGTGTCATTTCTCAGTCCTAGAATGAGAACTCTGGGAGGGAAGGGACTTGGTTCAAGACAGAGCAGGCACTTAAATGTTATCATTTATAAGGACAGTGTTGAAAAGGGCCTTATTAATAAGGACAGTGTTAAAAGCCCAACAGAGATTAGAAAATAAAACGGCAAAGGCTGCAAGCCACACAGTTATGTGATTTTTTTTCCAGCAAAGACTATAAAATAAGAATGATTATCCTGCGTGCCTGTTCTGGAGACAGAGTCGAATTGAGTATTTTGAAGCATGGGCTGGGCAGCAGAGGCATCTTTGTGAAAAGTATATGCATCCCAGCACAAGGCCCATTCAAATGTTTATGGTCTCATTTTATAGGAATTCCCTCAATTTTATAGTCTTGTAGGTGTGTTGGCAGGTCGTGGGAGGAATTTTGCTGACTCCACTTCCAGCCCCAAAGCGAAGCTGTGTAATACAGGTGAAATCAGGTCACCGAGATAGGTCTGGTTTCCTTGGTGACCCAGGAGGTTCGGTTATATTTGAAATTGCTAGGGAGGAGAAAAACCGGATGACAGCAGTTCTCTCTTTTCCTTTGGGAAGGAGCACTTTGCAATCCTCAGCCGGCACTGAGGACAAGCCTCCTGAGTCGGTGCGGGTGACCTCCGGCCGGTGGGCTGAATGACACTTTCTAACTGCTCCCAGGATCCCACACCCAGTCTGGCAAGTTTGTCCTGTGCCAGCTCTGGGTAATTGCATCACGGCTCCTCGGGCTCTGTGTTTTGTTTGTGCACGTAAACACTGTAACTAGGGTGACGTGAGGAGGAGTTAGCCTATTGTAGAACGTGCTAACCACCTTTCTCCTGGGGGGGATGACAATGGAAGGCCAGGTTATTTTGTAAATGGTAGGGTGACCCAGTTAACTCTTTAAGGTCTTTTTTAATGTCTTTTTCCTCGATAGCTGGCTGATCAAATCTAAGCGCTGAGGTCATGTGTCGACAAGGTTTGTGTGACGAGCTCTGTGCTAAATGCTTTGAAGATGTTATTTCGTTTTCACGATACGATGACGAGGTGGGTACTGTTGTTATCCGCATTTTACAGATGTGGAAACCGAGACTCAGAGAGGTAAAAGGGCTTTCCATGGTCGCACAGCTACAGTGGGGGGTTAGGATTATGGAAAACTGTTTATCACATATTGATACTGTATCCTGAGTTCTCTCATGCTGGAAGTGAAGGTGGAAGATACTTCTTATTTTCTGCAATTACCTGATATTCAGATTCTACCTTGTGCTGCATGTCCCGCAGATACTGAACATCACTGACGAACTTCTGCCTGTCCCTTGCTTCGGGCAACATGATTCTTAATTCCCGACCTGCACAGAAAAGATAAATAAATGTGCTGTGATAGAATCCTTTGTTACTTTGCCATATTTCGAATCATCTTAGTAGAATTAATTGCTTTTGTTCTCTTTTTAATCTAATCTCCATTGTTTGAAAGGCACAGATGCTTCTTTCAGATTGAAGGGGCTCTTTGTATGGGTGTCAATGCCCTCACAACCCTCCTGTTCTGGGCGTAAATAATGCAGCCATCAGCTGGGTTCAGTGCTCCTGTCCTCATTATTCACAGGGAGTTAGGTTGACAGACACCTGATTCAGAAGCAGTTCTACAACATGACACAAAAGAAAAGGACCTAACTAAATTTAGTAATGACCAAAGCTATGAACCCCCTGGGAATTTAAATTCATTTATTCAACAATGATTGTACCCCGATTCCAACCCAGATGCTACACTGGGCACTGGGGTAGAGCAGTCAGCAAGGTGGGCATGGCCCCCGTCTCTGTGGTGTTTGCAGTCCAGGGTGAGAAGACTGATATTGGATGAGTGACCCCTAATTGTGGTAAGTGCTATGGAGATTTCTAGGCTTCTTCGAGGACGTGTTATTATGGGAGGGCATAACCTGGTCTGGGAGGCCAGGTTTTCCTTAGAAAATGACACCGAGTTTGCTAGGGAGTGAGTTAGGCAAGAAGTGGATGGAGCATCTCGAATGGAAAGGACAGAAGGCCCAGAAGTTTTAGGGGAGTTGGAGGGCCAGTGAAGTTGGAGCAGAGGGAGAGGGGAGAATAACACCTATGGGCTGGAGGGCGGGTAGGGACCAGCTCATGTGGGCGGGGCCTTGAAGGTCAAGATTGGAAGAGCCATAGAAAGCCATGGAAGGTTCCCAGCTGGGGAGTTAATGATTAGATTTGCATTTTTAAAAGGTCCCTCCAGCTATTACATGGAAAATAGATGGGTGGCAGGGGTGGAGTAAAAATGGAAGTGGAAAGACTATTGGGGATGTATTATAATGATCCAAATGGGAGAAGATTGTGGCCAGATGGGCAGCAAAAGTGGAGGTGAGGAGGAGGAAAAGGTGCGGGAGGAGGGGAGGTAGAGAAGGAGGGAGAGAAGATCATGGCTACTATTTGCTGTGCCTCTGGAAGTGCTAGGCACTGTTCTGAGCCCAGTTAATATTTATACATATTAACTCATTCAAACCAGGACCATGCTATGAAGCAGGACCTCTCTCTCTATTTGGCAGATGAGAAAGCTGAGTCACAAAGGGATTCAGTAAATTGCCTTAGGTTATAGAGCTACTAAGTGCGAGAGTTGAGATTTGAACCCAGAGAGTCTCACGCCAGTGCCCACACTCATAGCCACGATGGCTTCAGGGCTGCTCAGGAGAGAAAGTCATCAGATCCTGGTGATGATGTGGATGGGCCGAGAGAGGGCCATGTGGAGGAAGCTGTCCAGGTTACTGGCTCGAGCAGCTAGCTAGCTGGTGCCAACAGTCCCCTCAGAAGGGGAGAAGGAAGATTTGGTGAGAAAGCAACGGGGAGTTTGAAGTGTCTGGGGTACAGCAAAGGAAGATGCTAAGTAAGCAGAGGTAGGGCTCTCGGGAGCTTGTAGAGAGGTAAAGATTTGGGCTCGGTTGGCATTTTGAGGACAAGTGATGTTGAAGGCAGAATGGGTATTGAAAAGGGAAGGGACGACTCAGGACAAAGGTCTGAGGAACACTAACATTTCAGAACAGGTAGCTGAAGAGAAACCCTGCAAAGGGGCCAGGAAGGCAGGAGGAGAACCAGGTGGGTGCAGTTTCACAGATGCTGAGAGAAGCGAGTTTCGAGAAGGAGGTTATTCATGACCTTGGTGAGAGCAGTTAGTGGGGTGACGGGGCTGAAGACGAATTGCAGTGGGTTGCGCAAATGAGAGGTGACGAAGTCGAGACGGTGCTTTCGAGGAGTTTGGCTCTGACTGGTGTGGCTTAAATTTATGACTTGAAATATTTAAGTTCACAAAGTATTCAACGGTCCTGTTAGGAATGAGTCTGCTAGGCAGATGTTAACTAGACTTACTGTGCTGATCATTCTGCAATATATTCAAATGCTGAATCATCACATCGTACACCTGAAACTCATAGATGTCACTTATAACTCAGTGAAAAAAAAAAAAATGAGTCTGCTAGACCTCAGCTTTAAGGTTATCGAAGTTTCCACACTGTTCCTGCTCATTGGCCCGTGAAGCTCTTTCATTTATTTCTATATGTATTTTTTAATGACTATCAGGTAGCAGGTGCTTTCTAGGCTCTGGGGAAACAGCAGGATACGACAGATGACCTTCCTGCCCCCAGGTGTCTACATTCTGCCACTTTTATTCCCTTCTCTGGTTTATTCAGTTGTGGAGATATTTATTGGCAGAATCAGCTTGTTCCTGACTCATGGTGACCCAAAGTTTGGTCTCGTAGCTGTGAAATCTTTTGACATTTATGGTCCAGCCCTGAGCAACAGGGGGAACTAGTGCTGGTCCCTCGGGGCTTATTTTATCTGAAGTATAGAAAGCTGATCTCTGGGAGTCTAAATCTGAAACTACAGTCTAATGGGTCGCTCCACAATCTTTAAAATATAGTCACTTATATTTTAAAAGGTTACTTTTAACTTTCCATATCAATTTGTACCTGCGTAGAATGAAGTTATCTCCCTCCCTTTTCAGAAACATTGATGATGTTAAAACAGGCAGAAGGATGAACCCCTGCTGCTACTGTTGGAAAGAGAAGACTGTCTGGATATTAATGGGGCAGAGAACATAAGGATTCGTAATAAATATGTTAATGGTGACAAAAAGGGCACATCCCACCCGATGATATAATTTGGTTTATGATGTTAACACAGACAAGCCAGCTAATCCATCTTGGCTTTAATGCAGGGTTATTTTAAGGAGGATTCTAAGTCATGAGCCATGAAATAACTTTGTCTAAATAGGTAGGAGATAACACTATCTGAGTTACTTGCTAGGTTACCTACCAAATCACAATCACCTACCAAATAAAGGACTTAAAAATTGCCTACCAAAGTCTCTTCTCCCTCCTATAAACTCTCTATTGCTGTACTTTACTATAAAATGAGTGTTTAAGAAGCACCATGGTGCCACATGTAATTTCCTATTTAAATATATCAATACTTTGTGAGATTAAACAACTATTACAGGCACCAAAGTAACAGACTGTTACAGATTGGAGACGATCAATCATCACAGTCTGGACAAACACACTTCACGTTTCTGAAATGTCATTTAACTTCATACTGTACTGCAGATTTGCAAAACTGACCAAGATGACCAAAAACCAGAAATAACTGTATGGAAATAAATCCACATGACATAATGCTTAATTCATGGAGCTGAGCTTTGTGGGCCTACTCAACCAGATGGCCATTTGAAGCCAAAAATTTTTCCTCAGTAAATACAGACAGGTGGCAGGGGGCGGGGGGGTGGCAAGTGGAGAATGATAATAAAATGTGGGCAAGGAGCATGTTTCTAAAATAACATCCTGTATTTGCTTCTGTTTCTCACCTTTGAACCGCTTTTCAATTTGAAATCTACTCATGGTCATGCACGCTTCTGTTTTAAGTCTCTGGTGATGATATATTGTGCCAAATTTAGGCTTTTAGGAATCAACATAAAAAGCCATTTTAAATTGAGAGAGGGAAAAGAAAAGGGGAACGGAGGAGGAGGGATGTGGGGAAGGGAGAAGGGAGTCAGCTTAGCAGGAGCCAATGGTTCTTCTTGGCCTCAAAATTCTACATATCTGTGAAATTTCAATGAGAAATATTCTAAGAACTTTGTGACATATGCATTCCTCTCTGGTGTAAATTTCCAGTGAATTCAAACCAATTTCCCTGACTAAGAAGAACAGAATATGATTGCAGGACATTTTTCGGTTTTTTAAAATAATACACACACACACATTTTCTGTTCTATGGCTACATTTGTCAACTTATTTGAAGGGAATTCTTTTTAATAAGTATTTTACTGTTTCCTTCTATGTTCTTGTAGTAGAAATATCATTAAAGTGAATATTTTATTGGTTCAGCAATAAAATGTAAATTTAAGCCCCTCTTTAGGTCGAAGTTTCCTTTGAAACAAAATCTCTACATGGCTATATTAATACCTGACAATTCGGTTTATAACTTTCCCCTAAGATGTGCAAATTTCCAGTTATAAAAACAGTCATGGGGGTGTAAAGTACAACATAGGGAATATAGTCAATAATATAATAACTATGTATAGTGTCAGATGGTACTAGACTTATTGAGGGGAGCACTTGGTAAGCTATATAAATGTCTAATCGCCGTGTTGTACACCTGAAACTAACATGTTGAACATCAAAAATTAGAATAAAAATAAATTTCTCCTTTCCCACAATTGGGTGCCTAGAAGGATTCAGGAGACCTTAGTCATTGTTTTACATAATTAATTAATTTGTGATGACAAATATTACGAATTTGTTTAAATCTTAGCTTTAAAAAAAAACCAGAGTTTTCAAATCTTTTAAAAATGTCTTGAGTGTAAGCAACAAAGATGAGTGTTGGGTCTAATTTTCCTCGCTCTCCACTGCTGAGGGGTTATTGTGACAGAGAGAAAAAGGCAGGATTGAGAGGGGTTGGGGGAGATGATGTGATAGTCTCAGCCAATGTGGTTTAGGAAATGAGGAGGGGGCACTGTAAATCGCTGGTAAGAAAAGCTCCTTGCGGGTGTGTGTGTGTGTGTGTGTGTGTGTGTGTGTGTGTGTGTGTGTGACTGTTTTATAGTGAAACTGTCAAAGAGATGAGCGGTCACTCACTGACGACCCTCAAGCCCCGAAGGGAGGGGGAATCAGTGTGTCACTGGGAAACTCTGGTGAGGGGTGGGTAATGTCACAGGATTCGGTGCTCCCAATAGTAAAATCATCAACGACCACGCACCCTTGAGGCCGGGTACACCTGTCCCGGACTTGCAGCCCAGGGCGGTGCAGGCAGGTGCGGGGCGGCCTTCAGGGTGCAAACAGGTGATCCCAGAGCCCCCGACCCTGCCCCTTCGGAGAAGGAACACAGCGACGTCGGGGGGCGGGTCCCCCTCGGGAAGGAGAGGAGCCCCTCGCCTCCTCCCGCCACCTGCTCGCTCCTCGGAGGGCCGGGGCCGCGGGGCGGGCGGGCCGAGCCGGCCGTTACCTGGCGGGTCGCTCCTTCCTCCCGGGGCGGGCGGGCTAGTCCCGAGCTGCGGGGCCGCCCATCCGCCGCGCGGGGCCGCCCGGGGCTCCTCTTCCTCCTGCGCTCGGGTCTCCCCCTCCCTCTCCGGGCCCTCTTCCTCCTCCTCCTCCTCCGCGGCGGCGGCGGGGCCGGCCTTTCCAGGGGCGGAGGCGGCGGGGGCGGCTGCCTGGCGTCCTCCCGTTTCCTTGGCAACCCGCCGCCTCCCTGCGCGCGCGGGCGCGGGCGCGGCCCCGCGGTCCCGAGCGCGGCGTGGGCGCCCGGCCGGTTGCCGTGGGAACGGGCGGGATGCGGCCGCGAGGCCGCCAGGGCAGCGGGCGGAGACGGGATGCTCCAGGAGGGAGCAGGGGATGGGCTTTGTCTAGAGGTCCAAGCCCGGACCGCGAGACCCACGCCTCCTCGCCCGCCCCGACTCGGTGCGGTGCTCTGTGAAGAACGAGGGAGAAAAAACGAGAGGAAGAGAAAATAGTTTAAATTGGAGTAAAATAAAATTCACGGCAGTACGTGGGTCGAGGGGAGGTGGCGCAGTCGCGGAGATGGAGCTGAGCGGGGCATCTCTGAAATACGCGCTCCGACGGAAAAAGGAAGCCGCGGATGACTAATTAAGGGTGGCACCCCATCAGAGCCGAGATAAGAACCCAGTTATCTCCCGGTTATCGGTAATGGCCGCCTTTCCCAAGGAAGGAAGTTCTTAGAGGTTTAGAATAGTGCCCACAGGGCTTCGCCCTGTCTCTGCCAGGTTTATTTCTGTCTGTGGTTTTCACAGGCAACGATGATTCTGACATTGGTTTTGCATGTGTAGGCACTCAGTCAGTGATTTGCCAGCTGATATCAAGTTAGGGCGGTTTTGATTGGGTAGCGAATTGGGAAACAGAAGAATAGAAATTCTTGGGCCTTTCATCAGTGCCCAGAATCCCTAAGTGTCTGTGGCTTGGGTATCCTCTCGGCACTGTCCCACATCCAGTTGGTGGCCATGTCCTCTGCAGCACTACGCCACTCTTTCTATTCTTGTCACCACCACCTGAGTTTGGGGCTCCATGCCCTCACGACTGGGTTGTTGTAAGGGCCTTCTACCCGCACCCTGGGCCCCGTCTTCCACACACGCTCCCCACCATTCCCCCTATTTTATAAGCAGCATAGGTCGGATGTGATTGGGCTCCCGCTAAAAAGCTTTCAAAGACTCTTCCACTTCTGGAATGAAGTCCAAACTCTTGACTATGGCTTTCCCTATGCCCTTCTCCAGGGCTTGCTCGCTTGCTTGATTTTCCTCCCTCAACACTTCCCTCATACTTCAGCCAGATGAGACCGTGTATTACACACACAACATTGCTCCCTGCCTTCCCACCAGCTTCTAAGGCATATATATCCTGAGCCGAGTAGAATCCACATCAAGAGTACTTAGATGAAGTCTTTGTTTTGAGCACTTTGTCATCCAGTGTTCATTGGTCCACCAGCAGTCAAGACTTTTCCATCTCCAGTAGCCTAATCTAGGTTTGGTTCTTGTTCTCAGCTATCAAGTAATCCCTGTTAAAGCATTAACTGACAAGTACTAACCTAAGACCTCTCCCCGTGGTTTTTGCCTTTCAAAAGGAAATGCTTAAAGATGCAAGATCTTTAAAATACTCTAATTGAAACCATAATAGTGAAATGATAGAGAGCTTGTTCTGTTGGAGCTGGGACCCCTCTCAAATAAAAATAAAGGGAATTGGCATGCCCAAGGACACAGGGTAAGTAGCAGATCAGGGCTCAAAAGCAGAGCATCTCATTCCCAATTCCCTGATGTTGCCTACTAGTAAGAAAAACACCTCCGTACGTGTTGGGCCTAGATTTTTCTCCTCCCACTTCAAGATCTGTTTAAAATAATACTGTCTACATCAAAAGATTGCTGTGAGGATTAAATGAGAGAGGACAAACAAAGCATGTACTATCATAGTTGCTATATAGTAAACAATCGGTAGCTTTATTTTCTGAGGCATATTTTAAGATTTTATTTAATTCATGTGAGTGTCAACCATAAATATTTTAAGACTTTTAAATAACAAAGTTTGGAGACATCACTTCACAGCTCAGTTTTAATTTTTCTTCTACATTTCAAATGTTTCTGAAATCTGAGTTGAAATGAATCAGGGTGCCCTTGAAAGAGGATGAGAGTGCCAGAGGTCAGCCTGTAAAAAGTTATTGAGCAACTCCAAATTTAGTGTTTAATGAGTAAACTTAAGCTTGGCATGTAAATTACAAATAAGATTAGCTTTAGCATTAAAAAAACAAAGTGCTAAGGAGGTGAAGTTTTGAAGTGAGGAGAAAACACAGTTCCTGGTAGGGGGTGGAAGCCTACTCTTCATGACTGTGTACAGTGTCCCTGGTAGATGGTGAATAAGTGAAGACAAAAAACAGACTTAAAGAGATTGTGTATTCTAATGATTGAAATATTTGGTGTTCGAAAATAAACATTAAGAAGTTCTTTAAGAGTTCTGCAAAGGGCAACTTCAAGTATAAAATTTCAGAAGTGGACCCTGTGTTAAGTTTCAGAAATAACATTTTTGCGGGATATATTTAATTCAGTTCAAAGAGTAAGCTGACCAGAGGGGAAGCTATGCATTCTAAGCCTCCCCCGTCTTCTAAGACTAGGGTATCTAGGAGTCTCATGGAGACCTGGCCCAGCTACTTGGTACTTGATCTGGAACAACCTGTGCTCTATTTGTCTACCTCAGAGTTCCTCCTCCTGAGAGAGAGTCTAAGTAGTAGGTCACCTTGTCACTATCTGATCAGGAGCTCTCCTGATGGGTGTGGAGCTCCATGCCAAGTGGCCTCAGAAACAGATAGCCTCCCTCATATGCTACATGGTTGTTTTTACCTTGGGTCTCACCATGACTAATGGGTTTCTGTTTTCATCAGTTGAGTCCAATGTGGTGATGTTGCTTTTAGTTAGTGCACAAGGCTCTAGCCATGGCAGTCTATCTGCAGAAAGAATCTCCAGGGGCAGCTTGCCTTTGAGAAGGAGACTGTGGGCATGTTAGTCCTTGAAAGCGTCATGGCTTCTCCTATAGAAACCCTTTGTGTAGGGGATTCATCTGATTAATTTTTAAAACGCTAATGGCTTATTGAACATGCTATGGGCTGTTGTGACATTCTGTATTCATCCCATAGCTATTTGGCCAGACTGTGAGTATGCAATATGACAGTCTCTTAATGTCACTCATTACAGATGGTCCTATATCGATGTCATTAAGATGGCCAGTGAGCTTGGTAGGCTATTTGAAGGTGGGCCCTCTGGACTATGTACACATTTTGATGGAGGTCATCAAAGACACAAGATCGAATCCTTGGTTTTGTCGGATCAGAAACACTATTTTAGAGCTGATCTTTTTAGGAATTGATTCCCAGGAATTCCACTCAGCAGAGACTAAATGTCCTCCTCCTGACCGAGTTATTATTTTATCCCAGAGAATAAAGCTGGCAGCTGACCAGCCCTGGTCATGTGCACAAAGTATTTCCTCCTGGTGGAAAGGCGTCCCCAGGAGATCAAATTAAAGATCAGAAGGTTTGGTGAATATTAAATTAGGTCCAAGGGAATTGTTTGTTCTTAATATCCCTTGTGGGCCGAGGAGGCCATGAGGAGTAACCTCCCTTCCCTCCAGAGAGGTTCTCGTCTGGGTAACTGATTTGGATAATTCATCTCCAAGCTTTTGGAGATTTTTAAAAATTATTTCACTTAACTGTCTTTTTCTCCAACTTCCCGGAACCATTTTTCTACCACTTATGCCATTAATGGCAGAGTTTGGAGGTGAGAAAACCTGGATTAGAATCCCAGCAGTGGCACTTGCTGCATGGTAGTGAACAACTTTCATCCCCCTCGGTACCTCCACACCCTCATAGCCAGAGCCTCCTCATCAGCCTGTCGTGAAGATTAATGAAACAGCAAGTGCAGATTTCTGCCATTGTGCCTGACACATAGTAGCTGCTCAACAAACGATAGCTATGGTCATTACTTATGTTATAGAGATTTGATTCTCTATGCTGGGATCTGAGGACATCCCAAGAACATCAACCGTAAATTTACAAAACACCTCTTAAAAGCTTGTTACTTCTTTAGAATGTGAATCTTATATTACGAATATCATGGTGGCTAATGTTTTCTTGATTTTTTTTTTAATCCTGAATTTCAGAGAATGACATTTGATGACCTCATTTCTACATGTGAGGGTGTATCTAATTTGAGGTTTGCAGTCATCCATGAACTATATGAAATTTAGTAATGCCCGTTGGGCCTTCGTAAGTCAGATATTTGAGATCTGGGATCTCTTGTGGGATAAAGTAGACTCTATTAGAGATTGGCAAACTCTCTACAATTAATTAAAAAAAATAATAAAATAAAACAAAAAAAATTTTTCTTGTTGAATCCCTTAGAATTTTCCTCATTTAGAATTGTAGCTGTCCTATTGTGCTATTTAACAAAGAGACACAAACTCATTAAAGTTTTTGGATCCTACAGTGCTGAGATATTTCTCTAAAGTTCAAACGAGCTTTGATTTCTTTATCCATTTTGGAAGCTCCAGACTATTCAAAACCCTTCATTATGGCAATTGATGCAACTGATACCAGATTGAATGTGATTATAAGAACTCTAAGAACATGAAACATACTGCTTCTCTGAATTTATGAGAAATTATTACCAAAGGAAAGAATTTGACTTCTGTCCAGAAGGAGTATCTGATTTGTTTGGACTTTGGATAAACTCAAGCTATACATGTTTGGCCAAGAGTTTAATTTGTGGACTGATCATCAAGCTCGAGCAGGACTCAGGCTTCAGAAAGCTATGACAGCGTCAGGGGTCCCACGTGATTGTTTCTAGGCTGACACTCAGGTCAGACAAGGAAACAAAAAAAAAAACTCTTCTCATCAAAAGGGCAGAGGAACATGAGCACTGAGCAGCAACTCCTGGACCTTCACAAAGTATTACTTGATGATATTTTCGTTGTATAAAAGCTCAGAGCAAGTGAGGGAGAGAGGAGAAGGGGCTGTGCTGGTGTGCTGAGCAGGCAGCCTCCTTTCAATCACTCATTTCCTGGCCATTGCAGTCGTGGAGCTTTTGCCCTGTGGACTGGGGATCCCTCAGATGCCACACAGAGGAGCATTCATCCCTGACAGAATATTTCTAATGTCTGCCCTCTTCCCCTTCAAGGCTCTTTCTTTTGTGATTCTTCCTGTTTTTCTAATTATAGAGGAGCATCGGATTAGTGACTAACTCTAATTTCTCTCTTGAACCCTTTGTGGCTTCTCATTGCCTCTGCCCCACCTCAGGATGGCTCCTTCCTTCCCCCTTAATGAAGGGGTGGTTTGCTCAGGGTTCTCACAGGCAGAAGGGACAGCATCGAGGCCTAGGTGGGAACGGGATAGACAGCAGCAGAGAGGAGGCGGGGACACTTGAAGTAAAGACGGATTGCTGGAGACTGCTGCCAGTGTTCAACATTGTGCATCCCAAAGCAGTGAATCTGGAACATTTGATCCATTCATATAACAACAGATATTTCGCTAGTAGGTGTCAAGGACAATTTACATTTAAACAAATCAAAACATTTAAACTGATGAATGATAATTAGTTTCAGGACACTAACAGGCTACGGTGTAGAGAATACTGGGGGTGGCGATGGGAAGGCTGGGGACCTATTTGGACAAAGTGATAGGGGATGGCCTCTCTGGGTGAAACCTAGAGGATGAAGAGGAGCCAGTTCTCTGAGGGCACAGGTGGAGCAAACAGCCTTGGCAAGGTCTGAAAGCGAGAGACAGCTCGGGAGATTCGAGGACCTGAAAGGAAGCCAGCATGGCTGGAGAGGTTGCAGGAGTTGGGGTTGGATTGTAAGTACAATGGAAAGCCATGGAGTGGTTTCAAAGTGTGCCTGTGTGTATGTGTGCATGTGTTTGCATGGGACATGTCATGTGGAAACCCCTGAGGGAGTTCCTCACCAGAATTGGTAGTTATGATCTCATGTTCCCTAGACTAGCCTTTGAGGAAACTTCAAAGTGTCATTCAAACACATGCTTGTCCATTGACATGAGACAAGATGATTAAAGATGAATTATCAAAGATATTTCTCCTCGTTCCAGAACATTTGACCTAAGCAGATGTCCCAATATTGGGTAATTTATTGTGACGTTTAACTTGCAGTCTCCCATTGCAGTGCATTTCCTAACAGTGTCCTTTACTGGTGCATTTCTGTCACACACTGAGTCTTTCTCCTTTAATTCCTCTCTCTTTCTTCCTTTCACTCTCCCCTCTTTCTTCCTTTCCTGTCCTCTCCAGTCTCTCCCTCCTCTTCTCCCCTCCTCTCTTCATCCCCATTTCCCCTCACTTCTCCCTCTGCCTTTCTCATCAAGCATCCGAGTTCCCTGCCAAACCACAGCTCTTAGATTTCTATTTTCCCAAACAAATATCTTGGCTGGTCATTTTCATCATCGGTTCTCCTTTCTTGTTTGGTGCTAGTCCTTTCTCTGACCCCCCTCACCTCTCCTAGACGCTCTCCTCCCCACTCACCCCTCCCTCAGCAAGCCTAACACCCTCAGGTGACACAGTTTAGAAATGTCAACAGGGAAAACCACTCTCGCTCTAGCCCGACAAGAAGACGACGTGAAGGAATTAACCTCGGGTGACGTCACTCTGTGGCCATCAGTACAGTGGAAGGCAGTTCTTGAAAACCAGATGGAGCAGGAGGTATCACAGTGCAGCCACCCTTCTGCGGCTCACGGCGCCTTCTGAGTCAGGATAACGAGAGAACATTCTTGAAACATGACTTCACCACGCTCCGTCCTCAAACGAATTCCTGGATGTGTGTGGAATACGCTCCACCAGCAAGCCTGAGCACAGACGCGCTGCGGGCTTGTTAGCACTCTTTCTCAGAGCTGTTCGCCTTCCAAAGCTACCTTCTGAGCCAGTTAGTTTGTAGTAACATGAAATTCAAAAAAAACTTTTTAAAAAGGAGACAGTCGGCCTGTAGGGCAGACACTGTAGGGCCTCTCACAGCTGCATTTTCATAGTTTTGTATTGTGGTGACTGGGTTTCTGCCTTGGGGCACTTGGGGGCCCTTGACATCACACTTTAGCAGGAAGAAGTTATGGAAATTTCTTGTCAGAGGTAGAAAAAAACCCAGGATGTTGTCTGTTTCCAAAATACAGCGGAGATATGCAGTCACAACACGAGTGCAGTTTCTCCTTTCTTTTATCTACACCTGGAGGGGTGTGTGTGTGTGTGTGTGTGTGAGTGTGTGTAGTGTGTGTTTAACACAGGCGGCTTATCTGAGTGGATTTTAAGAAATTAATTTAACTGAAAAATGATTAAATTACCAAGAGAGGGGAAAAAGCATTTGGTAGGCATCATATGGGGTCAGAGGCCATTGCTAATGCAATATTTCATCAATTGACTCATTGCTATTCTTTCGTTGATGTGATTTAGTTTCTCAAATAGCTCTTATTGTGGCAGGCTTGCATTGGATACATTGTACAGATGCCTTATAATCATTTCAGTGTGTTTACTTAAAATTTTTAAAAGCAATTAAGCAATTCTAAATATATTCATGTGAGTGAGTGAGTGAGTGTGTGTGTGTGTGTGTGTGTGTGTGTGTGTGTACGCACATCCACAGAGAGATTTTATGAAGGCTCAGACAAGGGTTCTGAGTGAACACTGGGGCAAGTGTTGAATTTATACACTGTAGTGCCCTTCATGCATTTCAAAGAGCTTCATGCAGACGGATGTTAAGCTTCCTTCATACTCGTTGAATATACCATTATCTCCTCTAATACACTGAAGAAACCAGAGGACAAAGCGTCTCCCTGTGTTCCTTATCCAAGGCCACACAACTGTTGCTGGAACCTTGAGCTTTCTGAGTGCCCGGCACTTATTTGTGGCATATCACAAATGTGGAAAATGGTGGTGGGTCAGTTTGTTGAAAAGTATAATAATCTACTATTGGGGGAGGGGAGTGTAGGGTTTTGACAGACTCTGCTTTTTACTTATTTTGATACAAAATAGAGCAAAGCAAGGCAGAATAATGGGCTTTCTCATAGAAATCTACTGAGGTCGGGGGTAAAACAGGAGTGCATGTATGTCCACAGGAGAGGGTAGAGCAGCATTTTGGCAGTGTGTAAATAGGTGTGTGTGCACATGGGTGGTAGTCTTCATGCCCTGACCTGCCGGACATCTCTTCTGCTTCATCTTTGTCCCAGAATGTTGTGTCCTGAGTTTGGAAGCGCAGACGCGGTCTGATGTAGAGGTTTGGAATGGAGGGCCATCAGCAGGGTGATGGACTCTCCTGGTATCCCCTCCACCCCCGCAGTGAGGCCCCCAGTGAGGCAGGGAGGTGTATTCATTCATCAAACACTTATCCAGCACTTAAGAGCCAAGTGCTGTACTGGGTTCTAGAGACTCCGAGGAAAAAGACACAGTCTTTGTGCTCACTGGGGAGGAACAAAAGCAAACAAGACCATGGAGTATGGTCTACAGTAGAGGAAGGTGTGGGCCTGGGAGAGGATGATGGGGAAACAAAAAGAGTAAAAAGAAAGGTTCCCACGATGAGAATTGAAATGCCTCCAAGTATTACTTGAGGCCCTACTCAGTGTGGCCCGCGGATGCGCTGGTGCCGTCAGTTCCCTTGGGACAGAAGCCTTTCTCACAGTGCCAGAGGCTGGCTAGCCGTGAGCTAGATGACGTTGTTGGCTGTCAGCTCGCCCAGCTTGGCGTCTCTGCCCTTTTCCTCCCTCCCACAGTTTCTTTCCTTCCCCGCCTGGAGGGGCGCCTAGCAGTCTTATCAAATTCTGCTTAGGGCAGCCCCACAGAGTCAATCAATATTACTAAGTTGAACTAACCTGAAAAGTATTCACATTGAGGTATAAAGGACTAATAGGGGGTGCACCTGGGAGCACGTGTGTTTGAGGCCTCAAAACCTTAGGCTAAAAGAATGTCAGCCAACTGAGGAGAAAAGGGCTTTCTTAACATGCCAGAGCACTGCGTGCACCTCTGAATTCACGTATTCTGGATGGTTGCCCACTCTTTCCGTATTTAAAGTTGGCCCTGTTTCCAAACATTCAGCCTTACATATTTTCCCTCCCGGCCCTCTATTGTGACTGTAGGATAAGGCCGGGGCGGGGGCCCGATAACTGCTAATCTGAGTCCTTTTGGCTGGAAATCCCACAGGGCAGCAGAATCAACTGCTTTGAAGCATTTGAGACACCAGGGATGAAAAACAAAGTTGGGTGAGTGGGACGCCGTTTAGATGTTGTCCCCTCTGAATGCACTCACTAATTTAGTTCATTCTTGACCATTTGTTTCCTGCTCCTGGACAGACCTGGCGTGAATGGGATGAGTGCGTGAAAGGGGGTGACATTCTGAATGAGTGGCTATATTGAAATTATATTCCTAATGTTAGGTGGGAGGAAGAGGGGAATGACCAGTCACCTCCACGTTGTTCTCCCTTGTAGAGTTCCACTAGGTCTCCCAAGGGCCACATTTGGGTGTACAGAGAGTCCTACTGGCATAATGTCCCGCTTTGATCTGCGCGTCCCCATCCAGATAAGGTTGTGTCTATTCAGTCAGTTGCATTAAGAATAGTCCCCTTGTAGGAGCTTGTGCAGTAAAGACTAGTGCTTACATGTTTTTCAAACCCCAACCTAGTTCATTCTGAGTGGTCTTCTTTTAAACATTATAAACTTCAATTAAAGTTTCAGAAAGCGGACACCTCTCAGTCAGCATTGTCCAATAGAAATATAATGGGAGCCACCTAATTTAAAATTTTCTGGTCATCATATTCAGAAAAGTAAAAGCAACAGGTGAAATTGATTTTAGTATAATATTTTATTAAACCCATTAAGTTAAAACTTTATTAATTCAACACATAAAATTATTAATGAGATATTTTACTTTTTTGGTACTAAGTATGCAGACTTCAGTGTTTCTTTTTTTATTTCCAGTGCAAAGCTATCACTCCCCTTTCATAGTGTGTGAAGTCTCTGCTGGCAAATCTCGCATAAAGGAGAACTTAACCGAGCAAATGGCTCTTCTCCTGGCACCTGCTCCAAAGCCATGATACCACAAAACTGGAGAGTGGGCAGGGACCTCAGAGACCTTGTCTAATTGTCTTCCTCTCTGTGCCTCAGAATCAGAGAGAGGAATGTCAGGAAAATACTGATTTCTGGGACCCCAACAGAGAATCAGCTTTAATTGATCTGGGGTGGGACCTAGACATCAATATTTTTTTAAGTTCCCAAGGTGATTCCAACATACAGTTTGGGCTCTGAAGGCAGGCACATCCCCTTCATTTTATAGGTGAAGAAACAGAGGCTGAGTTAAATGACTCACCTAAGGCCCTGCAGCTCGTGGGAAGCAGAGGGATTCTTTTCTAACTGCCTCATACAGAGAGAAACATTTCTATAATATCTGCATTGGGGTTCTTTTTCCTGTTTAATCCCAGAATTACTCTCATTTCGAATTGAGGTACATTGCCCAGTGCAACCTAGACTAGACATAAACTTCAAGAAAAGGCTCTAAACCCTTATTTCCCAGAAAAATCTTCAAATCAATTAGAGCTTTCGAGTGATTCTGATCTAGGACAACGGCCCTGAGTGCCACCTGTTTTAGGTCCACTTGGGATCTGAAACTCTATACTTTAAATGTAGAGTTTTATTGACAAGGTGAGGGAGGAAGCCCAAAGGAGCAAAACACCTGAATCTGATCAGTGTTTTGTTTTCCTTGACTCACAGCTGAAGCCAGTGTGGCTCATTAACAGGGGCCGCACACGCAAATAGATTAAAGCACAAGCTGAAGTTTGAGTGAGTAAGTTGGGCTGGGGAAACCGACTACCTGGAGAGGGACCCGCCGTTGTCCAGCTCCTGGCCCTCTGCTGTGGCATGGCCACACAGGTGTTGTGTCACCAGCTCTTCTGAATGCTTATGAAGTCAGGAATGCAGGTTTGTGTTTGTTTCTGGTGTGTGTGTGTGTGTGTGTGTGTGTGTGTGTGTGTGTGTGTGTGTGTGAGAGAGAGAGAGAGAGAGAGAGAGAGAGAGAGAGAGAGAGAGAGAGAGAGAGAGAGAGAGAGAGAGAGAGAGAGAGAGAGAGAGAGAGAGAGAGAGAGGGAGAGAGGGAGAGAGGGAGAGAGGGAGAGAGAGGGAGAGAGGGAGAGAGAGAGAGAGAGAGAGGGAGGGAGGGAGGGAGGGAGGGAGAGAGAGAGAGAGAGAGAGAGAGAGAGAGAGAGAGAGAGAGGGAGAGAAATACCCTGATTTGTGAATGCTGGCAACTAAAGTTTAGAAAAACACGCCAAGGGCCAAAAACAGCCCACTTGTGAGCTCTGTTCTACCTGTAAGGTATCCGAGTACAACATTTCAGGCCCGTCTAAGACTTCATACTCAGTCTTGAGTTTTATTGGTTTATAAAATGTTGCTCTTGTACCGTCTCGCTTATGTTTACCCTAGACCCTGCGAGACTGATGCAAGTGAGCATCAGTACCAGAAGGAAAAATGGTAGAAAATTGGTGCCTCAGTTTCCTTTTAATTTTTATTTATTTTCTTATTCACATTTCTTTTGAGTTTGGCATCTCTGACATGTCATCAATTTTCAAAATGAAATTGAAAGTAAAGGTCATTACAGTTCATAAGATCTAGTATAATTTTTTTTAAAAAATGAAACATTATTCATCAAGGATCTGAAAATAGACCAAATGTGTTTTGCTGTGAACAATTTGTAGAAACAAAGGGAGGCAGGGATTTGAGTTTAAAGAAAAAAAAAATAATGCAGTGATGGAAGGGTAAAGAATGCAAGGATTCAGACGTACTGTGGAGGATTAGTATAACTTATTTTTAAATTCTATTTGAACGTATAACAAGTCAGGCTATTACTAGCATGGCTGTGGGATAGACTAGCTGTGCTGTGCACGGCTGTACAAAGAAAAATGTTCTCATTCACTGTAGAATGAAATGGGAGTTTCCATTGTAGCACTGGAGCAACCTTGAAGCAATGAAATTATAATCCAAATAAAAATTAGAATTACTCTTCTGCGCATTCTTTGTTTCAAGAAGAAAACACCCTGCATACGTACACAGCATGGCCCTTAGAGCCCTCGACTTCAAATAAGCAAATGTATTAAGAATAACAGGTAGAGCCCATTTCATTAACTATTTAAGAGTTGGTGCTAAATTACATTTTGACATGTATATATAGCAATAGCAAAAATAAAGGTAAGTTATTTTGTGAGTAACATATAACTCATAAGGGAAGCATTCCAGAAATCAGGTAAAATATGTATGTCATTTGGATCTTGGTTATTCTCCCTACACATAACCTTAAATTTTGCCACAGTGTTTTTTTTATTTTTTTGATGTAAAAAAGTTAAAATTAGAAAATGTATTTGTAAGCATCTGTTTCAGGTATATTTCTGGGAACAGTTCCACTGTCCTTAAATAACCAGAGGTGGGTAACAGTTTCTGACAAGAGCTAAAGGGAGGAGGATTAAACAAGAATTAGAGCGATTATATTTTCTTTATCTAAAACCTTCAAGTCTTTGGAAAGCTGCTTGGTTTCTATTTTGAGCATGCTGCCCACATATCTTAACGATAGAATTTTTGCATAATTTGGCTCTTCCTCTTTTTATCTCTGTTTGGGTGTATTTATTATTTCATATGTGATGATGCAAAGCTCATTAAAAGGTCCATTTATATTCTTGTTATCTGTATGAGGATCTAGCTGTTTTTCTCTGTTTATAGAGCCCTCACTGTAATATTCAGATTTGCTGGCAATGGGCCCTTTCTAACACTATACTTTCCATTCCCCTCTGTGGCTCTATTTATGGGAGTCTATGTGATTTACTCAAGACTAATAAAGACAGTGGGAGAGGATGGGTCATGGATTTATCCATCCATGGAATTTCAGCACTTTCAGAGGGAGGTTTATCTTATGTTCTCCCACCCCCACTGCAATTTAATTAAAACAAACCAAAAAAAAAGCATTAGTCCAAATGAGTGTCAGTTGGCAGATCTCCGTTATTCAACTGGAGGGCCTCCAGAGTTTCTGATGCTTGGAGATGGACAAGTAATTACCTCCTGTCTGTGACTATTTTCTACCAGGCTCAGCCCAATGTTTATTGTAAACTATCTGCCATTAAAAGCTGTAATAGCAAGCCTTATGTTCCCACACCATAAATTTGACCTGCACTGTTTTCTTATTTACCTTCATGTTTTATTGTATTGTTTGAAATGTTTCATTTTAAAGGAAGATAATGGAAGAATGGAAATTGAACAAAAGCCAAAATCATGCTTGAAAAAATATATGCTTGTCATATACATTTTTTTTTCATACCTGGATGGCCCTGAAGGCCACTTTCTGGATGCTGGCAACTTCTGTGGAACTATTAGATGTGGTTGCTATTAGTGCATCACTTGAGAAATGGTCCAGGAATTAGCCTAGAAATTATAAAGTTGAACTAGACCACGTAGGTCCAGGGTAGCAGTTTTCAAACTCTTTGGTCTCAGGACCCATTTACATTCTTAAAAATTTTGAAGACCCTCAAAGAGCTTTTATGTGCATTGTATCAGTATTTACTGCATAAGAAATGAGAATTGAGACCTTTTGGAGTTATTTGTTTGAAAACAATTTAAAAAACCCATTACATATTATTATAAATAACATTTTAAAAGAAAAATAACTATTTTCTAAAAGTTTATGTGCAGAGGATTGTCTTAATTTTGTCACTTAATAGAAGATAGGTGGATTTTCATATCTGTTCATTCAATCTGTTGTGATATGTTGCTTTGGTTTAAGTAGTTAAGAAAATTTGGCCCTACTAGATATGTAGTTGGAAAGAGAATATTTTAACAGCCTTTTCAAATAATTATGGATATTCTTCTCTGATTCCAAACCCAGATTTGATAAAAATGGTAATTTCTTAAAGGTTAGCTGCAATGAGGGATTTGAAACCCTATGAGTGGATCTTTTTTTAACTAACAGATTTTACTTTAAAGTTTTTTTAGGTTTACAAAAAACTGAGGAGATAGTATAGAGTCCCCATATATTTCCCCCTCAGTTTCCCCTATCATTAATATCTTGCATTATTTGATACATTTGTTCCAATTGATGAGCCAGTATTGACACATTATTAAAGACCATAGTTTACCTTAGTGTTCACTCTTTGATATATAGTTCTATGGGTTTTGACAAGTGCACATCGTGCATCCATCATGACAGTATCATAGAGAGTAGTGCCACAGCTCCCCCAAACCTTTCTGTTCCACCCATTCATCCCTTCTTCTCTTCCCCTGAACCTCTGGTATCCACTGATCATCTTACTGTCCCTATAGGTTTGTCTTTTATAGATTATCTTAGAGTTAGAATCATACAGACTAATGATTCTTTTTCAGACTGGCTTCTTTCACTAAGCAGTATACACTTAATGTTTTTTTTTTTTAATGTCTTTTCATGGTTTGATAGTTCATTTATTTTTATAGCTAAACAATATTCCACTGATGAATTTATTATCTATTTTTTGAAGGACATCTTGGTTGCTTCCAATTTTGGAAATTATCAATAAAGCTCCTATAAACATTTGTGTGCAGGTTTTTGTGTGGACATAAGATTTTAACCCATTTGAGTAAATGCCAAGAAATATGATTGCTGAATCCTCTGGCAAGACTATGTTCCAAAGTGACTGTACCATTTTACATTGCCACCAGCAATGAGTGAGGGTTCCTGTTGTTCCACATCCTTGCCAGTATTGGTGTTATCGTTTTTTGTTTGTTTGTTTGTCTTAGTGATTCTAATAGGTGTACAGTAGTATCCTATTCTTGTTTTAATTTGTAATTCCCTAATGACATGATGTTGAGCACCTTTCTCTATGCTTATTTCCTGTGTATCTTCTTTGGTGAAGTGTCTATTGAGATCTTTTGCTTGTTTTTAAATTGGGTTTATTGTTGAGTTTAAAGAGTTCTTGTATATTTTGGATACTAGTCCTTTATCAGATGTGTGCTTTGTAAACATTTTTTTCTCAGCCTGTGGGCTGTCTTTCCATTCTCTAAAATCAGTGGACCTTTCATATGTGTATAGTTTGGTGCTACTCTCCTGATTTGTGCTAAGGCACCAGCAGTTTTACCCATAATTATTGTAAAATATCAGTGCAAATCAATACAGAGAAAAGGCAAATGACATCTTAATATCATTGCAAAAATAGTTTTAATTTTGTGGACACCCTTGAAAGTGTTTTGGGGATCCCCAGGGCCCAAAGACTGTACTTTGAGAACCACTGGCCTAGAACAAACAAATACAACCCATACTACTTTTTAGTCTAAGTCTCAGAAAGGCCAAATATAATTAGAAATATGAGTTCTCCAAATGTAAAGTGTTAACTTAGTTTTTTGCCAAAGGTTTTAGAAGGCACAGAAGAAATATTATGCACTGAATTCACTGCTCTAATCCATTGGGCAGAGTTAATTTTGTTTAGCTTTTTTTCCCCTGGTGATTTTTGGCAGAATATTGTATTTATTTTTTCAAGATGTATATTGTGTGTGTGTATAATTATATAAACTAAAGTTTGTGAGCCAATGAATGTCTCTGAATAGCTACAATATCGGTAGATGATGCCCAATATATATTTGTAAATATAAACAATTTATGAACCTTCAACTTTTTCCTTTTGTACTCCTTTACCAGTGTTCAAGGGACAGAAATGGGAAAAGAACTCTAGCTTTGCAAACCAGATGGACCTGGATTTGAATCTTGGCTGTTTAATCTTATTTAACTTCTATGAGGCTATATCCTCCATGAGTAAAATCATTGGCAAGGCTGTGAACATTATGTATATAAGACAACATATAAAAATGGTCTGGAACCTCATAGGTATCACTCAAATAGATAACATCATCATTCCCTCTATTTTTAACAAATTTACAATCTATTCTTCTTGCCCAGGAAATTAGCCTTAGTGTGAGTTTACTGGAGAAAATACTAATAAGACTTAATATATCTTTCTAGGAATCCTATGGTTTCACAGGAACCTAAAAATTAAACCAGAGGAATAAATATCTAGTATTGTCAACCCCCAGCCAAGGGACGAAAGGTAAATGAAATGCAGCTAAAACAGAACCTAAGGATGGAACCATAGGAGGTGCGATATGCAACTGAGGAGGTGGCTGAGACCCATCCCAAAGACAAAGATTTAGTAATGATCAAAAGTTAAGGATGAGAGAAAATCATGGGTGTGTTCCGGAAGTATCAGGAGTGGAAATCAATGGTGGGCCACCAGCAAAATGTCACAGGGATGTACGTACTTCCCCACACAGAATTCTCATGGGCAAAATTAACTGCATATTCTCTTTGACCAGAAAGAATCTTAATTATGGAAGCATGACATATCAAGAAACAGCTGGAAAAGGTGGTATTTTTAAGGCAGAGGTAGTCGGCTTGATATTTTTGAAATGAAGAGTTCGGGTTCTGGAGCCACACTACACGTGCTTTGAATCCTAGCTCTCCTTGCTCCTTATGTGACTTAGGGCTACCACATAAGTTGGTTCTGCCTATGTCTTATATGTAAAATGAGGAGTGTTATGAGGACTGTGCTCCATGTAAAGCATTCTGAAAAGTGCATGATGTGAAGTAAGAGCTCAGTAAATGCCAGCTTTCGTTATTAGTCTACCACCCATGTTCATGCATCTGATGGACACTGGGTACAGCTGTATGTAACCTCTGTGCAGTTTTACCTGTCTCCCTTAGACACTATGATGTTTTTGGTGAAGTGCTATGTCCCATGTATTTTTCTGCTTCTAGTTCCAAGTTAGTGTTAGGGCCAAAATTACCAGTAAATAGACATTGTTATTTATGAAGAGTCTAGATCCTCTACCAGTGACCACAGCTTCAGGCCATTGAGTTTCAAAGGCTTTTCAATCTACTCTTAGAATTATTTTTAGTCTTTTACTCTTTTCAGATATATTATGTGATCACTGTAGAAAATTTAGAACACTAAGGAAATGTAAATCACTCATAATCCCAGAATTATTTGGGTTGTTTATTGAGTTTTAAGAGTTCTTTGTATATTTTGGATTCTGGTCCTTTATTATAAATACGTTTTGTAAATATTTGGGAGGTGGGGCTGCCTACATCCTTGGGGGCATGACCCCTGTCTGGAAGAGCTAGGGAGGTGGGACTGCTGTCCCAGTGGGTCCAGAAGGATCAAACCAAACCACATAAGATTTTCTCAAACCTTAAAAACCAATGGAATTTACCTTGTTAAGATTTGGACTTGCTTGAGACTCATTACTCTTTTTTTCTTTTCAATTTCTTCCATTTGGAATGGAAATGTCTGTTCTATGGCTTTCAGAATCTATAAAAAAGCTTCAACAGCTAATCTTATTCTTAATGGGAAAGACTGAAGCTTTTCCCCTAAGACTGGGAACAAGGTAAGGATGTCTGCTCTCACCACTCCTATTGAACATGGTACTGGGAGGTCTAGCCAGCGCAAAAAAGCAAGAACAGAAAAAGCATACAAATTGAGAAGAAAGAAAGAAAACCATCCCTATTTGCAGATGACATAATTGTTTGTTTTTGGCAAATTCTTCAGGATTTTCTAAGTGGACAAACTTTGTGGAACTAATAAATGAGTTCCATAAAGTTGTATGGTATAAGATCAACATACATAAATCCATCATTTCTATGTACTCGCAGTGAACACTTGGATACCAAAATTAAAACAAAACCATTAATAGTAACTCAAAAAATATTTAGATATAAAACTAACAAAACATGTACAGAATTTGTATGTTTTAAGCTGTACAATATGATGTAAAATATCAAAGATCTAAATAAATGGATTGGAAGATTCATCATAGTAAAGATGTCAGTTCTCTCTAAATGGATGTGAAGGTTTAATGTAATTTCTATAAAAATTCCAGCAAGAATTTTTGTATAGGTCTAGACAAGACTTCTAAAATGTATATGAAAAAATCAAAACAAAAAGCCAAAACAATTTTGAAAAAGAATAGAGTAATAAGTCTACCCAATTTCAAGACTTACTCTATAGCTTTAGTAATTAAGATTGCATAGTGTTGGCAAAGAGATAGATACATATATTCTTGGAATGGAATAGAGAATTTGGAATAGGCCCACAAAAATGTGCCCAACTGACTTTTTACAAAGATGTAAAAGCAATTCAATGGAGAAAAGCCTTTTTGAGAAATGGTGCTGGAGTTACAAGACATCCATAGGCTAAAAAACCCCCAAAACTTCAAAACAAAACCTTGACCTAAATTTCTCACTTTACACAAAAATTTAAAAAAATGTATATTCAAAGACTTAAATACAAAATTTAAAACTATAAGATTTTTGCCAAAAAAGGAGAAAGCCTTGGGGATGTAGAGATAGGCAAAGAGTTGAACATGACACCAAAAACAGGATCCATAAAAGAAAATATTGATAAATTAGTCTTTGTCAAATTAAAAATTTTGCTCTGCAAAAGATTGTCAGGCAGATAAAAAGACAGTTCTGGACTTCTACAGCAAAAAATATTTGCAAGCTACATATCTGGCTAAGGACTAGTTAGTGTCTAGGATATATAAAGAATTATCAAAACTCAACAAAAAATAAAAATAAAAAATACAGCTAAATGATAACCAAAAGACACAAAGAAGACAATAAAGATGTAAAAAACAGACATGGTTCCATAGTGTAGTGGCTAAGACGTCTGCTTTACTCACAGGAGATCCTAGGTTTGCACCCCATTAGAGCCATGGTCCATGGTCTACAGCCATGTCAACCTGAACAAGCTCAATATCTGATCTGGAAGCTAAGCACGGTCAGGCCTGGTTAGTATACTTGAATGGAAGACCACCTAGGAAGACCAGGTGCTGTAGGCATACACAATAATAATAATAAATAATAATAAATGTCAAAATCACATGAAAAGATATTCAATATCATTATCCATTAGAGAAATCTAGATGAAATCCAACATGGGATACTACTATTTGCCTATCAGAATAGCTAGAATTTAAAAAATAGTGACAAGTGCTGGCAAGAATACAAAGAGACGGGATCACTCATACATGGCTGGTTTGACTGTAAGATGGTGCAGCCCTTCTGGAAAATAGTTTGTCAGTTTTATAAAAAACTAAACACGTAATGACCATACAATCCAGCAATTACACTCTTGGCATTTATTCCAGAAAAATGAAGACATATGTTCAGTTCACACAAAAACCTGTACACAAATGTTAATCACAGCTTTATTCATAATAGCCACAAACTGGAATCAACCCAGATGTCCTTCAACTGGTTACTCATTAAACAAACCATGGTATATCCAAAATACTACTGAACAATAAAAAGGAGCAAACTGGAGACATACAACAACTCCTGCCTGACTCTCCAGGGGGCTATGCTGACTGAATAAAGACAAGTCCCAAACATTGTATATTATATGATTTCATTTATACGACATTCTTGAAATGGGAGAATTAAAGAACTGGATTAGTGGTTGCCAGGGTTATGGAAGGGGTTGGGGTGGGAGAGAAGTGGGGAAAAGCAACATGGGAAACCTCGGTGGCGAAGGGAGAGAACCAGGTAAAGGGTATATGAGGCTTCTCTGTATTATTTATAGTTGCATGAGAATCTATAATCTCAAAATCAAACAAGAGTCAGATAACGTTTGTGCTGCTTGGGCAAGAACACGGTAGATGTCCTAACAGCACCCTCAGTTCGTCATTCTCCAAGGCTGCCTCGGAACAGCTGTTCAACTCCTCGCCTCGGGTGGTTTCTTATTGCTTCTTCCTAAAGCAGTCCATCTAATGCTTACCTCAACACTGTGAATGGCCATTATTCCCAGTTCTTTTATGAGGAACCTGAGGTCAGTGAGGTCCACTGACTTGTCCTAGGCCACATGGTTACAAAGCCTAGTGTTTTTAGACTTTAAACAGCCATCCCATGTGGAGATGACAGAGCACTTTAGATGCCCAGAGGAGCCAGGTGCTAGCCCAGGGGGCAAGGTGAAGCCCCACCCCCAGGCCACAGGTCAAGACTATGGGTCCCCAGAACTATGATTTGTCATTGTCCAGAGCTCTAGGGTAGGGAGTGGGATAAGAAAAAGGAGAGGTTGGCAGAGGCTGATGACACTCATCACCTGGTGGGGGAGGGGAGTAAAAATCCCACCACCAAGTGCCACTCTTAGAGATCTAGAATTCAGCTCATCTGCCTGAAGGGCACTCCAGTGGTCCCAGTGTCCCCAAAGGTGGCAGGCTGGAACATAGGCTCCGTTTGAGTCTCCTATAGCTCCCACATCAAGCCAGGTAAGACATTATGGCTACATTAATAACAACAAAAAAGTCTTATCACTTAGAGATGATTTACAGATGGGACAGCTTATGGAAATTTTTGGGTTCTATGCTAAGGAATTTGGTTTGTTTTTGAAGGCAAAGGGTGTCTACTGAAGAATTTTAAGAAGTGGTTATATGATTTGTAATTTTCAAAGGCCATTTGGATTCATTCCAATATTGTCCTTTATAGCAAAAGGAAGTCCCAAATCATAGGTCATACTCCGCTGTCACATCACTTTAGTCACTTCCAGTCTGAAAGGTTTCCTCAGTGCTTTCGGTATCTTTCAGAAACGACATTTTGGTGGGGTTCGGCTGGTTATTTTGCAGAATGCCTCTTCATTTGGGTTTGTCTGATATCTTTTATTAGATTCAGGCTATGCATTTTGACAGAAATATACCAGAAACAATGCTGTGTCATTAGTGAATCATATCAGATGATAATAGGTCCCATTAATTGTGGTGTTTAGATGATTAGATTAAGATGCCTGCCAAGTATTTCATTGGAAAGTTATTATTTTTCTCTTTGTAATTTATAAATTTATTCTCTATGGAAAGATATTTTGAGACAGTTGTAAAGATGCTGTTACTCAAATTTTTACCCTCTAGTTTTAGTAAAAATTAATGATTCTTCATGAACCAATTATTGCTATAATGGTTGTTAAATGACAATTTTCTACTTCCATTATTTCTTTCATATTTATTAGTTGGCTTTCTTCTGTAAAGCAGAAATTTCCCATCTCCATTTATTTATTTACTCACACATGCACGTGTGCACACACAGACTCATGTATTCTTATTTAATGAATCCTTTGACTTTTCATCTTTCTGCATCATATTTTAGGTGTTTCTCTTGTAAACAGCATAGAGCTAAACTTTTTATTCCCCCCAAATTTTCTAACCTTTAAACAGTGAGTTTTATTCATGTATATGAATTACAAAAATAGTGTATCTGGATTTATTCTACAAAAAATTATGTAGATCTATATGTACTGATGTAATAAATGAAGATGTAGTCTTAAGGGAAAAAACAATTTGTGGAAAAGTATTATAGTATAAGCCCATCTGTTGGAGAAAAGAGTATATGTACATATATTTCCATAGTTATACAATTTTCTGGAAAGCTACATAGGTAGGTTACCATTGGCTATTTCTGAGGAGCTAGATTGTGAGTAGGGGTCTACCCTACTTATAGTTTTATATATTATTTGAATTTCAACATCTATGAATAGGTATTACTTTTATAATTGAAAGGCCCAACATCTGCCTACCACAAGCTCACATCTTAAGACAGAGACAGATGAACACACTTGCATTGCACATCACCTGGGGCTATCAGAGAAAAGCCCAGGCGGGCTGCAGTGAGAAGAGGCAAGCTAAAGGGACAGGGCTGGCTCAGGAGAGAAGACTCGTGAGTGCAGTTCTGAAGTGAGGCATCTTGCTTCATGCAAAGGCTGTGGGCACTGGGATCAGGCAGGTTTGAGTCTCTATTTAGCTCCTTGTTACCTGTGTGGCCTTCAGCAAACTCTGCAAGTACCGTGGGGTTGTTAGGAGGATTAGAAATTATTACATATGTGTACAGTACCCAAACCATGCCCACATAAACATTCCATATGTTTTTGAGGAACAAGTAGGTGTTAAGCAAGGGAAGAAGGGTGGCTGAGAGGAGAAGGCCATTGTTCAGAGGAATAGCTTGGGGTTTACTAGGTCCAAGCTTTGGGTGCTGGCCTGTGGGAGTGGAGAGAGAGACACAGGGACAGCAAATGAAGAGCACTGAATTCCATGCTAAGGAGTTTGGTTTGTATTTTGAAGGCAAAGGGCATTTATTGAAGAATTTTAAGCAGAAGTGGTTACAAGATGAGATTTGTAATTTAGAAAGATAATTGGCAGCAGACTGGGATGCGGGTGTGTGTGGCTAAAAGTAGAATTAGAAAAGCCCGTTAGATTGTCAAAGTAATCCAGGAGGAAGATGAAGATGACCTGAATTAAAGCACTTAGCTATGGAGGGGGTCGAATCATTAAGACCTTAACACCTCTTGAATAAAGAAGTCTGAATACCTTTGTCTAAAGCATCTGTGTATGGTGGTGGGTACAGGTAGACAAGTAAAGGGGTATATCTGGAGGACAGAGGAGTCCAGCTGTAGGCATGCTGAATTTAAGGTGTCTTTGGGACATATAAGTGGTGATTTAGTAAGCCAGTGGATATATGAGGCTGCAGTTCAGAAGGAAAAATCTGTGCTGGAATTAAAGTTTAGTTTGTTAGTGTAAGAGAGGGTGGATGGCCAGGAATGCAATAATTACTTGGAGTAATGATCAATCACCAAGGGTTATGAGCCTTAGTGGATTACTTGGTCTTAAGGCTCAAGTGGAAGGCTAATCAAAAGTCTCAGTATCAACAACAATCAAGGCCTCAGGGAGTGTCAGAGGCTTAAAGATGACACCAAGAGGCTACTGCTGTTAAAATAACCAAATAATTTTGAACATCTCCAAAAACTTCAATTATTTTGCTGCCAAGGAGAGCTATGAATGTGACGATTGTTGAAACACCTTTGGCAAGTGGTAAATATCACCTGAAACTGACAATTACATTATCTCTTCTGATTAGAGATTTAAGGATATGGATTGGAGAGAAGTCGATAAAGGCTATTAAATCAGACGAGAATTTTGAGTAAAATATTTGAAAGTCCATGTTCAAAACTTTGGGTGTGGTTCATTGTGGTTCATGGGGTATCCATGTGAAGAAAACTGGATGAAATGATCAGAGCAGTATTAAAGAAAAAAATCAGATTTTTTGTCTTTATAACCGATACCTTGTATAATTGATAGGGTAACCTAGTGTTGTTGCTGTAGGTTGATGCCTTCCCATGAAAGTTTTCAACCTGAGTACCTAGCGGAGGGACTTCACAATCCACAGAGCCCTACATATTGTTTACAAAGTATTAAGTGAATATATGTGTGCATTTTCTAGGGAGAAAGACCCTCAAACCATTACTATAGCAGTTGATCTTGTTTTTTTCTGGTTTCTCTTTTCTTTTTCCTTTTTTATACATTTTTCCTTCCTTGCTTGCTTATGTCTTGGGCTTAACAGACCATGGGAAGAATTTTTTTTACCCCCTTGTCTATCTGTGTTCATCCCTCATCTAGTTAAAATGATTGATGACCCTTGGTCTAGAACAATGACTTCAAACCTCCTCCTCCTCTTTAAAAAAATATATATAGAACATTCTCCAATCTTTTTGTTTTATTAAAAAAATTTTTTTGACCTAGAGACCAGATTTAGAATGTAGGGGCTATTCCACAGATATGTATTTTAGGTATATTTTTAAACCACTGGGCTAAAGCAGGGCATTGGGGTGGAGATCAAGAGAACAACTCCATTAGAGTCCCACAGGGGAGCAGCATTAATCAAGGTGCCAAGGAACACAAGATAAGTATATTTCTGATCTGCTAGGCTTAAAAGATTATCCCAATGGAGTGGCTCTTGAGGGAAATGGAGCAAACCCTGGCTCCTCTGGTTAGGTTAGTTGTAGAGTGTCATGTGAGTGAAACTGACTTGGCAGGCCTGATGTCTTCATCAGTTTGGTCAGGCCGATTTCATGCCAACAAGGTTCACTCCAGGTTGCAGCTGGACTTCTTTCCAGAATGAGCTATTTGTGAGAAATTTAGAATAAGAGTGTTTATAGTTCTCCCCATGTCTGCATGGGTTTTCTCCCACATCTCTAAGATGTACATGTGAGGTAAATTGTCAGGTCTAAATTGTCCCAGTCTGAGAAAGTGTAAGTGTGTGTGTGTGTGTGCACATGCGTGTGCGCATGCACACACATCCTGCAATGGAAGGGCGTCCTGTCCATGGCAGGTTCTTGCCTTGGACCCTGAGCTGCTAGGATGAGCTCCAACCACTTGCCACCCTGGGCTGGAATAAGTGGGTTGGAAAAGCACTGTCTCATTTGTTTTTATTAATCTTTCTTAAATATGTGTAGCTCATATTTGTTTCAATGTTTAATAGTAGACATGTTTCAAGTCTTTATTTCGAAGTTGGTAATGTTTCTGTGACCAGAAACATATGTAGGAACTTAACTTTTGTTTATATTGATTAGCCTGTGATAACATTGGTTTCATTATACATTGTTTAGCTTAAAGTCACAGTTTCCAAGAACCTATCAATGACATTAAGTAAGGACTTATTGTACATAGTTGTCCTTAGGCTTCATCTTCTTGGGACAAAGAAGAGGCCAACCAGACAGTCTTGAAGGTTTTAAAGTAGCTGTGACTCCTTCAATCAGATGTAGAAGTGCCAGATACTTCCACAGCTTCGTGATGCCATGTTGTCAGGCCACTTCTTTTCCAGCCCTAGGTGAGGCCAAGTTACCTGTCCAGCTCCTAATATTCAGTTTGTTTTGAGTAACCTGGATATTCTAGTCTCGTAGGCTTTGTTGGCCCAAGGTGCACACCTAGTTCCCACATTTTCCCATCTAGCTTTTGGATAAATTCTCTTACATGCTTTACTAAGGTTTTCCAATTATCTGGGCTCAACTCTTCATTTGATGCCTCTCTCTCCAATAAGAGCTCCATTCCCTCTATCCAGGGCTTTTGTCACCTACCTGGATTCGGATTGGACTTGCCCCACCTTGTTCCCTGCCATTCCCTCTCCCCTGTGATCCTCTGGGCCATATCTCGCTGCTGTCCCTAGGCAGGTTGTCCTCACTCCATAGTAGAAACATAAACTCTAGAGAGATTCACTTGGAGAAGCCATATCTTTATTCCAGTGATGTCATTGTCCAATGAGTTATTTGTAATTCCTCTCTTAGAGCCTGTATCACATTATTTTTAGTATTTTCAGAGACTATATTTCAAAAATTGGCTCCCTCCCCCCAAATGGCCAGACATTATTCAGGGTCAGGCACAATAATAAAGACTGTGATCAAATACGGCACCACTGTTTGTGTTTCTAAGGCAATAAGATTGATTTTCTTTTGTAATTTGTAATCTGGGCTCCAAAAAAAATTCCACTAGACCATGAGCATGAGGGGCTGGGGCTCTGTCTTTTCCACTCTTCACTTAATGCTCAGCTTGGAAAATTGTGGCTGCTTTATAAATATTTGTTAAGTGAATGAGTAGGAGGACTTCCAAGAATGTGTGGAGCAGAGCATCACCTTTCGAACAAGGAGATGACCTCTCAAGGTGACAGTCTTGGAGGACTCTCCCAGCTAAGCACAGAAATCCTGATACTCACAATCCTCACCTCTTATTCCTTTATGCTCATATGGAAATATACTGCTGATGAGTTGCAAGCCCACAGAGTCAGTGACAATTATATCAGGAATGTAAACCTTGGGATCATCTACATGTTGAAGCCATGTGTGCAGATGCTGTTCCCAAGGGAACTGCTGCAGAGGCTGATGGTCAGTACGTGTCTAAGTCTCTCTGTTATAAATCGTTATTACCAGAAATTAAAAAAAAAAAAAGTTTTCAAGTATAGCTCAGTGCTTTAGATAGACTTGTTTTTTCCTTCATGTAGTAGAATCACATCTGGACATTAGTTAGATATATTTCATCTAAAAATAGCATTTATCCAATTTACTGTCACTTGAGGAGAGATTTTTTTTTTTGAGGCAGACTCCACTTATAATTCTCTGCAGTCTTTCATGGCTCACTGCCATTTAATATAAAAAAATAAAGATATCAAGTTGTGTGTGTATACGTGTGCATGAAAGTACAATGAAGTAATTATTTTTATAGACTGAAAAAAAGAAAAATCCCCTTGTCATACCCTTTCCTTCATTTTTCTTTAAACTTGTCACTGATGTTCCTGATTATGTTGTTGAGCCCCAAACTCAACACTGGTGTGAACGCCATCAGACTTTCCTTTGTAATTACTTCAGGGCCTTATTACATAAATTTGGGGATTTTTGTCTGTTTCTTTTGACTGTCTTCTTTTCACTATCGTTGATTATGTCCTTTCATCAATCTACCATTGGGGTTTAGAAAGAAAAGAGGAGAGAGGTGAGAAAGGAGTTAAGAAAAAGACATGAAGGAAAACAGAAGTGGGTTAAAGCATCAGACTTGTGAAAACCTTTGGAGTGGTTGGAATACGTTTAAAGGTAGAAACTGGAATTGAATCTGACTGGAGAGAAATCAACATGCTGCCTCCTCTACCTGAGGCACCGACATTAAGTAAATCAGCGTTGGCTCTGGAAGGAACTGATTGTAAATAAGGAAGCACTTTGCAGTCAATCCCAATTTCACATTTGTCAAGGTCCTGGGAGTTCTGGAAATGTTTGTCTTCAGGGACAGGACTTAGACCCTTTTTGCTTTGGACACTGGTTCTGTCTCCCTAAAGAGAACTCTGGCTTTTGCCCTTTTTCTCTGAGGTCACATTGCTCTCTACTCACTCCCCCAACCCTTCTTACCAAAGGGATCATTAGATGATGTTTTCCATTTATCCTCTATCTATCTATCTATCTATCTATCTATCTATCTATCTATCTAATTATACTTGGTATTCCTAGGTGGTCTCCCATCCAAATACTAACCAGGCCCAACCCCGCTTAGTTTCCAAGATCATATATTGGGCTTGTTCAGGGTGGCATGGACTGTGGCTCCACTGGGGCACAAACCCAGGACCTTCTGCATGTAAAGTAGATGTGCTAACTCCTACCCTATGGAAGCACGTCCGATGTTTTCCTTTTAGACCCACCTTCCAACTGGAGTTAATGGGTCTGATGTGTCATTGTCATAATGTGTTGTCTATCGCATGTCCCTCAGCCTTTCCATGCTGTGGGGAAAGGTTTCCTGATACCATCCATATCTTCCACCCTTCTCATTTGTGACTGCCCATGGGGAGTGTAAAACTGTGACCTGACGGAGAGATGTTAGGGCTATAGCCTGAGTTATGGCACTGAGCAATGTTGGCTTAGTTGTATGGAGGTTCAACCCAGGACCTTGGTTTTGTCAGTACTGTGCTATAAGCAAGTTTGCTGATGCCCAATCTGCCCATCAAAATGAGCTTAAACACATCTGCTTAGATGATTCTCTCCTAATCCCCTGACACAGGACTCTTCCAATTTCTAAGCATATCCAACCTGTAAAAACATTTGCAACATCAACCCGAGATTGGACCTGTTGAGCCATTTTCACTTAGTGAAACATTAGTATAGATTTTTCTTCAGATATATCTTGGCATTAATGAAACAATAGACTTAATGGCTTAAGAGGAACTCTCATTTGACCTCAGTTATTTGCAACCTTCATTTCTCAACTATAAAAATTTAACAGATATGTATCATGGGTGGAATGAAATTAATTTTTACCACCCACGATAGTTCATTAGTGAAAAAAAGAGAGTATTTAATGGATTTGTGCTGGGTGTGCCTAAAATTATTTCATCATAACAAAAGGTCTTGAAAGACTAAGAAAAAGTGTGATGACAATTAAATTGCCTATCTGAACAGAATTACTGTATAGGAGGAAAACAGAATCTTAAAATAGATCTTTGCAGAGCAGAAAAAGATGGAGAAATCTATAAAGGAAGAACAAAGGTGTTGCAAGTGGATTGGATGTCTTTTTTAAAATACCAACACAGTACTTGTTCTTTGCTTGCAGAGAGTCCCAGATTTTCACGATCTTTCACGCTTCCATTTCATTTTTGTGGGCGTGTGACTTCCTTTGGTTAGAATAGTCAGCAAGCTCGATTTCTCGGCTTTAAAAGGTAAACCTTCATTCTTCCCAAATGTACAGTAATGCTTTGTACTCGTCATGTTTTGAAACCTACTAATTAAGAATTTGACAGTCTCTATGAAAAAAAGGCCAATGGGCAGAAAGACAGCAAGAGGGAGGGTCTGACAAACAAATATTGCTCAGCCCTTTAATAGCTGCCCCCTATATAATTTTCAGAGGTAGAAGGGATCTCAGCAGCCATCTAGTCCAACACCCTCTTTTACAGATGAAGACAATGAAGCAGTGAGAAGATAAGTGATTTGCTCAAAGGCAAACAGCCAGTTAGTGGCCAAATAAGAGAATTCAGTCCAGAGTTCACTTTAGCACTGGAACACTTATTTGCTTGATAAAGGCTTGCCTGGATTTCAGCACAAATCCGTGGTTATAGCTATTAATCTTTATTAATGCATCTACTTGAAACAAATAGTGTTCCTTTGAAATGTCCTCTAAAACAGACTTTTCACAGATAATATTTCAATACTAGTCCTTTGCTCTCCATCCCAGGCCCGGGTTTGTGCGGTTTGAAGATGTTTTCCTGCAGATACCACTGTAAGCCAGTGGGGTACCTGGCCACCTTTGGTTTGTTAAGTCAAGGAATAGTGACCCTCCTCAGAGTGAGGATGTCCTGGAATCCTCTTGGTCTCATAAGACTTGTCTGTCTTACCTCCCTCTGCTCCTCTTGGCTCTGAAAGGATAAAGCAAGGAATGAAATCCAAATTTCTTTTTCATGACCTGGTAATCTTGTGCCAAAACAACTGTTGTACTTTTCTGGTTTTCCAGCTGTTTGTGTTTTTATTGTCTAAAGTTAAAAAATATTTTTGGTTATCAGTAGTTATTATCTGGAAGATCAAGAGAAAGGTAGGTGTGATATCAAACGTCCAGTGTGTCTTCTGCCATTTTGTTCTAATAATTAAGTGCGTGATTGTGTGCAGGGCATTTGTTGTAAATGGAGGGTGGGATTTAAAAAACAGTGGACATGAGGGTCCCCATACTCAAATAATTTTTAGTCTGGGAAAACAAAATAAGAACAAACAACCAGAAAATATAGGTGGGTGACTGATAATAGAGTAACCATGATGGCTGGCCATAGGTAACTTTGAAAAGTGGGGGAGCATTTAGCCTCTTCTTTCTGCCTCTCTGTGGCAGTCCCTTGTTCCCTCACCCTGTAACTCACCTAGATGTAGAAAAGGACTAAGAGGGCTGGAATCAGGGTGCAGCAAGTAAGGCATTTGCTCTGGGCACACAACTGAAGGGACAGCAAAAGTTCACTAATCAGGGTTGATATTCCAATGTAATATTTTAAATCCAAATTAATGCAAAAAAAAAAAAAACCAAAAAAAAAAAAAACAACCAACCCAAAAAACAAAAACCCAACCATGATGAGCAAAATAATACTTTAAATAGAGGACCAGTCTTACTGAATTTTCTTTTGCCTCAGGCTCTAATACGGCTACCCTGGCATTGTTAATATCCAGAAATAAAGCAGCCATGTGCGTGCGTGCGTGTGTGTGAGTGGGGGATAGTGGGAAGGGGGATCACAGCTGGAAAAAAGCTTAGTCCTAGAGGGTTAGTCCAATCAATTTTACAGGTGAGGAAACAAATGTTTTGCCTCAAGTCAATCACAGCATATCTTTAAAAATACCAAAGCTCAGGTCTCTTGATCATCCGTCCTGTGGATGTTTACACAATGGTGACTTCCAAGGCAGGGGAAAGTCACCACTCCCAGAAAGAGGTAAGCTTAATGAATTTGTCAAATTAGGCCATTTTAAGGGGCCATAGACATAGAGCTTTTAAAATAGTTAAGGTCCCAGAGCACATGCATAGTCTCTTTTGATATTGTGCCTGTAAGGATTCCAAAAGAATCACTCATGGCCTGGAGACCCAGCCACCACCTCTTTTTGGTTGCTAGTGTTTTCAGGGGTTTGAGGGAAGTGGCCGGGCGGCTATCAGGCCCAACTGGCATTCTCGATGCCCTGGCTGGGAGACCCACCTGGCTTTGGCCATCAGGGTAAATACTCTTGCTTCTGTACCCCTGCCTTGTTCTTTGGCTCTGCTTATCTGTGACTTCCCTGCCTAGACTTTTTCTCACTTGTGTGGTTCAACTTGAGGTCTTGATTTGTGCTTTGGTTCTGATTACAGCCCTTTTCAGTGACCCAAGCTGGTTCACTAGAGTTTGACAATAGGGTTTGGGGCCAAAGTTCCAGCTAGGTTAAGTGTCCTTTTGCCTCCTGTCATCTTCAGTGAGTATAGATTCCCTCATGATTTTGCAGGAAGGGGTGGATGATGGAGCAAAGAAGGTTTGCATGTTCCAGATCTCTGGCCCAATTCTGTACCTGCCAGATATTTCTCAACCTACAAATAACTATCAACATCCTATTTTAACAAGACTTAGAATGCAGTCCAGGTATGTGATGGTGATGAAAGTCTCTGTTCCTCCTTGTTCATTTCCCTATCCAAGTCTAGGGAGACAAAGACTATTCTATCTACACAAAAGGGATATAAAGACAGAGTTCTGAATAAGGCAAAAGACAGCTGTGGCCTGAGGTTCCAGATCCAGCTCTTTGTCTTTCATGGCTAAGCTCTAGGTCCCACGGATGCTGAAGTGCTGGTCTTAGAAGTCAGGGAACAGCTCTAATTAAAGTGATCAACCCATCCTGAGTTGCCTAGGACTTTCCTGGTTTGGGCATTGAACATCCCCAGTCCTGGGAAACTCCTCACTATCAGACAAATTGGCACAGTCGGTCAGCTTAACTCTAAGAACCAAAAGCCAGTGGTCACTAAGTCACACAGTAATCTCTAGTCATTATGAAGGTGGAGTGGTTGACCTTTTTTCAAGAATAGGATGGAACCCCAAGTGTGTGGAGTAAAGGGGCAAATGAACTTGCTTTTCAAGTTTGGGCACAGGAACCCTGTTAAACCTGTTCTTTAGCCTCTGATAAGAATCAGATGCTTCTGGCCAGGGGCTGTGCTGAAGGCTGCACTTCCAAAGCAGTGAGACTTTATTACTACCTCCATGGCACTTGGGCTGCAGACCAGAGGTGTCTCGTGAGGATCCTTGGGTAACAGGCAAGCAGTGATGCTGGCAACCGGCAGTCTGGAAAATCGTGGGCCTTTCATCCCTGCCACCATTGGAATCAGGGCATAAGAAACGAAGAGTCGCTGCTGTACCCAAACCTGTAGGGGCAGGGTTTTCAGGGTGATACACCCTCTCTGTAAGGCCAATCACAGTATCTTCACAGTCACCAGACCACATTTGTCCTTTGTGTTCAGCCTCTTTTTAAGGACAAGGCTGATGGAGATGTGTGAGCCTGTCAATACCTGCATGGTATATAGCAGTCTCTCACCTGATTTTGAAAGGGAGCTGTAGACAGGAAGGCAAGAGAGGGTTCGTAAGCCCATCAGTTATTTGTTCCCTCTGGTATACACATGGTCTCTGTTGTCTGTCTCTCTGCCTCTCACACACACACCTGATCAAAGCATGCAGAACACTTATGGGAGCAATCAGAACTTTGAGGTCCCAAAGGAAGCCAGAAATGACAGCAGAGTAAGTGTCTGAATAGCAAAGGAGGTCTGGCTGCCCAACACTCAGTGTCCAGGGTCTCCTGGTAGTTTCACCAAGTCAGTTCTCAGGATATCTTAAAGGTACCACTTAACCTCAGTAATAACTTCCATCGTACTGGAATAAACAAAGGCTGCACAGGTCTCAAAGAGATCACATGCTATGGAAGGATCTGGCAAGACTGTATGGGTATAGAATGAGTAGCATGAAAGGATAGGTGAGATTTAGATAGAAAGATGGAGGGCAGGGAGATATAACAAATGAGGGGTGGCCTAAGGCTCCAGTGAGCTGGGAGAGGTCTTAAGAAGGGCCTGCATTGAAGCAGATAATAGCCTTTACTGCTTTATAGTTACTAGTGTATATGCCTGATTGTGTCTAATTCCCCTTCTACTTCCTCCACTTTCAAATTACAACATCCATAAAGACAGGGCTATGTCTTGTTCGAGAGATAGGGCTATGAATGTATGCATATAAATGCTTAGCATGGTACTTCAACATCATAGGTATTCAGGAAATGTTTCTGATAAAAATCAATGTGGAATTTAAGCACTGATTTATTAAAGTTTAGGGCATAAATCTTGGGACAAAGAATGGCCACCATATATGTGAAAAGAAAACTAGTGGAGAAAACTAAAGTCCACATCAGTTGTAGCAAGAAACATCAGAGTGCCCCAAATACAATTCTAGATTATTTTTATCATATTTTTTTTCTTTTCAATTACAGTTGACAGTCAATATTATTAGTTTCAGTTGTACAGCATGGTGGTCAGACATTTACATAACTTACGAAGTGATCCCCCTGATAAGTCTGGTACTCACCTGACACCATGCATAGTTATTACAATATTAACTATATTCCCTGTGCTGTACTTTACATCCCCATGACTGTTTTTAATAACTGCTAATTTGTACTTTTTAAACCCTTCATCTTTTTTACCCTCCAACCTCCCCTCTCATTGGAAACCATCAATTTATTCTCTGTATCTATGAGTTTGTTTGTGTTGTTTGTTCATTTATTTTGCTTTTTAGATTCTACATATAAGTGAAATCCCATGGTATTTGTCTTCTTCTGACTTATTTCACTTAGCATAATACATTCTAAGTTCATCTACATTGTCACAAATAGCAAGATTTCATTCTTTTTCATGTCTGAGTAATATCCCATTGCATACATGTTCCACATCTTTATTCATTCATCTATCAATGGACACATAGGTTGCTTCCATATCTTGGCTATTGTAAATAATGCTACAATAAACATAGGGGTGCATATATCTTTTCAAATAAGTGTTTTGGATTTCTTCAGATAAATACCCAGAAGTGGAATTGCTGACTCATACAGTAGTTCTATTTTTAATTTTTTGAGGAGCCTCCATACTATTTTCCATAGTGGTTGCACCAATATACACCCCTACCAACAGTGCACAAGAATCCCCTTCTCTCCACATCCTCACCAACGCTTGTTTGTTGATTTTTTGATAATAGCCGTTCTATTCTGATGTGAGGTTATAACTCATTGTGCTTTAATTTGCATTTCCCTGATGATGAGTGATGCTGAGCATCTTTTCATACGTCTATTGGCCATCTGTATGTCCTCTTTGGAGAAATGTCTATTCAGGTCCTTGCCTATTTTTTAATTAGATTGTTTTTATGGTGTTAAATTGTATGAGTTCTTTACACATTTTGGATATTAGTTCTTTATTGGATGTATCATTGGCCCCAATCAGTAGGTTGTCTTTTCATTTTGTTGGTTTCTTTTGCTTAAATTTTAGTTCGATGTAGTCCCATTATTTATTTTTCTTTTGTTTCCCTTGCCTGAGGAGATTCATATAAAAATATATTACTAAGAGCAATGCCAGAGTTTACTGCCTATGTTTTCTTCTAGTATTTTTATGGTTTCAGGTCTTACATTTAAGTCTTTAATTCATTTTGAGTTTATTGTTGTATGTGGTGTCAAAAGGTGGTCTACTTTCATTTTTTTTTTTTTTTGCATGTATCTGTTTAGTTTTCCCAAGACCATTTTATTGGAGAGACTCTGTTTACCCCATTGTGTATTCTTGCCTCCTTTGTCATAGATTAATTGACCATATAGGTGTGGGTTTATTTCTGGGCTGTATTCTGTTCCATTGATCTGTGTGTCTGTTTTTATGCCAGTACCATTCTGTTTTTGATTATTATTGATTACTATTTGATTAGTATTACTAGCCTTGTAATACAGCTTGATATTCAGTAGCATGATACTTCCAACTTTGTTCTTCTTTCTCAAGATTGTTGTGTCTACTCGGGGTCTTTTGTTGTTCCATACAAATTTTAGGATTATTTTTTGAGTTCTGTGAAAAATACTACTGGTATTTTGATAGAGAGTGCATTGAATCAATAATTATTTTTGGCTAGTACGAACATTTTAACAATGTTAATTCTTCCTATCCATGAGCTTGATATATGGTTCCATTTATTTGTATTTCCTTCAATTTCTTTCTTCAAAGTCTTATAATTTTCCACGTCTTTCACCTCTTTGGTTACATTTATTTCTAGGTTTCTTTAGGGGGGAGGGGAGAATGCAGTTGTAAATGGAAATGTTTTCTTGATTTCTCTGATAATTCATTATTGGTGTATAGAAATGCATTGATTTCTGAATATTAATTTTGTATCCTATAACTTTATTGAATTCATTTATCAGTTCTAATAGTTTTTTGGTGGAATCTTTTAGGGTTGTTTTTATATAGTATCATGTCATTTGCAAATAATGACAGTTTTACTCCTTCCTTTCCAACTTGGATGATTTTTATTTCTTGTCTAATTGCTATGGTTAGAACTTCCTACACTATGTTGAATAAAAGTGGTGAAAGTGAATATCCCTGTTTTTTTCCTGATCTAAAGGAAAACACTTAGCTTTTCTCCACTGAGTATGATGTTAGGTATGGGTTTGCCATATATGGCCTTTATTTTGTTGGGGTATGTTTCCTCTATTCTCAGTTTGCTGAGAATTTTCATCATAAATGGATGCTGGATTTGTCAAATGCTTTCCTAGCATCTACTGATAGATATGATCACGTGATTTTCAGCCTTTTGTTTATGTGGTGTACTACATTAGTTGATTTGCAGGTATTGAAACAACCTTGCATCTCAGGAGTAAATCTCACTCAATTACGGTATATGATCTTTTTAATATATTGTTAAATTCACTTTGCTAATATTTTGTTGAGGATTTTTGCATCTACATTCATCAGGGACATTGGCCTGTAATTTTTTAAATAATGTCTGGCTTTGGAATTAGAGTAATGATAACCTCGTAAAATGAGGTTGGGGCCTTCCTTCCTCTTGAATAATAGTTTTAGGATAGGTGTTATTTCTTTGAATGTTTGGGAAAATTCGCCTATGAAACCATTTGGTTCAGGACTTTTGTTTGTGGGGAGTGTTTTGATTACTGATTAAATTTTGTTAGTAGTAATTGGTCTGCTAAGATTTTTCATTTCTTCTTGATTCAGTCTTGGAAGAGCATGTTTCTAGGAATTTATCCATTTCTTCCAGATTATTGAATTTGTTCATATATAATTGTTTGTAGTATTTTCTTATAATCCTTTATATTTCTGTGGTATCAGTTGTACCTTCTCTTTGATTTTTGATTTTATTTGGGCCCTCTTTTTTCTTGAGTATGGCTAATGGTTTGTCAATTTTATCCTTTTAAAGAACCAGCTCTTGGTTTCATTGATTTTTTTTTTCTTGCAGTCAAAGCTGTCTCAAGCCTTTGTTGTACCCAAAGGAATTGTTCAGCCCTGTGGTGTCACCTGGATGTACAAGGGACACTAGTCAGCCTGCATGCTATGAAGCATAAGAATACTTGGAAATGGGTGGACAGTTGAATTTTCTATTCTTTATTGAAATATTCGTCCTCTTGTGTTCAAGGCCCTCCAGCTACATTAAGCTCCTTGTTAAGACCATTAAATGAGTTTTGTTGTGCAAAACAAGGAAGTTTCCTATTGACATTGCCACTAAGCCCTACCTATTTGGTAGGTTTTGCTGGATATAGGTGGCCAGGGATTTCTTTCATTATTTTTAAGAATGAAAAACATCTAAAATTAAGAAATAAAGGGAACTTTTATCTCCCTAAAAAAAGTGGCTGTAGAACAGCAAAATCTTTTTCTATCTCCAGAAGGGAATTGTGGCAAAAGAATAAAAAGCTTTACGGGGAATTACTGGTATTATCAAAGGCTTTTCAAAATAGATTTGAAATGAATAGTTATGTGCTAGTTTTATTACTGCTTTGTGAGTTTACATTTGTTTTTGTATGGTATTTTCCTCCCCCCTATGAGATGGTTGCTAGGACATAAGAGCAAATAACCTTTATTTTGTTGATTTGGGACTAAATATATTACAATTTGGGTTTACAGCACCATTTTTTTGACAGTTATGAACTTTTTGAGGGAAATTGAGCCCACGTTCTGTACGCTGCTTCCTTTCCAGTTGCCCTTCAAGTTATGATGTTCTGTTCTCCCTTCCCCCATACCTCTGCACTTGAGCAGCCTCTGGACCAGATGCTGCTGGAGACAAACCAGATGATCCAGTATGGGCACCGCTAGACTCCAGCACTGTCTCCTCTGAAAGGACTGTTGTCCCTTGTCAGAATGTTTTTCTGGATGACTCTATGGACATGAAACTCAAGGGATGCAACTCTCCTACTACAGAAAAGTGGTGAGTAAATAGAAGTTTTGTTTACCACATCAATGTTTCTAGTAACCTGCGACCATTTCAGGGATGCTTTGTCTTCATTTCTGACTAATCTGTAGTTGGCAGTACTTCTTACCTAATCTATCCCATAACATTTCTGTAAAGGTAATGAGCTGTAAATAAACTCTTAAGTACACCATGGGAGCCCACTGTTTATAAAAATCCTTTTTAAAAATAACAATCATTTTTCTCTGTTCCTTCTTACTGTCTTAGCAGAAATGTGGGTTCCCCTAGAAGCAGACCTTGAGATAAGGGTTGAAATGAAAATGGTTCATTAGGGAGATAATGCCAGGGAATAGCAGTAGTGGAATGGGAAGTGAGACAGGGAAGGGAAGGAAATCAAAAGATATGTCATAGAGCAGGTTACTACTGTGGGTAAATGAGGCTCAGTCTGGTTGGGGATCTCTAGGAGACAGTGTAGAGGACACACCTGAAATTTATACCACCTGAGGGTGACAGAGCTGGGGCACTTACATATTGGCTCCCTCAGTCATTAGCTGAGGGCTGCCTCCAGGGAGGCGGTGGGTGTTAATTTCCTAGCACTTCTACCTTCTACACGGTCAGGGGCTGAAACCCTAGAAAGCTCTTGGATTGTAAGTGCTGGTGGTGGTTGAAAGCCAAATGTAAATGGCTGAAATGTAAATGGCTATGGGCAGGACACCAACACATCTGTTATACTTAGCCTCTTGGAGTATGTGGGAGGAGGTAGATTCTCCATTGCTCCTGAAAGTCACTAAAACAACGATTCTTTATTGGCATCTTCTATATGCATTTTCTGCAAACCAAAAAAGGTTTTTAGATTGATTACTAGGAAAGTGAAGTATTTCCTTCAAAATATTTTCTTTATACGGAAATATTAAGGAATAGAACCAGTGGCCACATTAACAACTTAATGTCAAGCCTTTCAAAATGCTCTAATCCATCACTTTAAGTAGATGGAGGATATAGAAGCAAACATATACAAGCTTTATTCTGAAGATAATCTTTAATCCACCATCAGTGGTATTCTATGATTAGCATATGCTTTCCCCTTAGATGCTTTTCGAAAGTGTCTGCAGGTCTTTGGGTACCTCATAGATGACGAAGTTGCGGGCAGACCATCTGTGACTTTTCCAAGTAGGCAGGGGCCAAACAGAAGTATGTGACATTGCCCTTTATTCCTTGGTACCACCTCCAAATACTGACAACTGAAAAGCGTGATAAAACCCAGGCATCCTAATTCCCATGACATCTCATGAAAATTCTGGAACCTCCTGTCCCTGGTGAGTCCAGCTGCTCTCTTTATCCCTAAGGGCACTCTGGCAGCCGAACCAATCATGCCCCTGTTGTTCTATTGTTTTGAGAGTTGATGAGTCTAAGTTCTTAACATAGCACAGAGGGATCTCAGCGATGAGAATTAAGCTCATGGCATCTCTATTGCACAGATGCCACAAAAGAGTGGAGCTGCATGTCCCTGGGGAGGCACAGCGATGGACTGGCATCCTGGCAAAATGGAATCCAGAACAGTTCTCTATCAAATCTGCCTCAGCGGCAGCCTGTATAAGCACCACTGACCATTTCCACTGTGACTCCTAATTCTAGACCCTGATACATAATTCATGAGGTTTCAGAGCTAGAAAGAAAACCTTTAAAGATTATCTAGCCAACCTATTTTACTGATTAAGGACACTGCATTCCAGTGTGGTTAAGTCATTAGCACAGAGTCAAACAGCTAGTAAAAGCTGGACTGAGGAGGGAGAGCCAGTCTTTCCCCACTTTGCTGTGAAGTTAGGAAGTTAAAGCGGCAGCATGTCTCTTTGGATTCAGCAGAAGTAAATCTTCGGTTCCTCAAAGTCTTTGAATACCTGCTTAAGACAGTGCAAGGCATGGTGGGGATCTGAAGACCAATGCACCGTGCCTACTCATCATGGCTCTTAGCAGTGTAGGTGTGGAGAAATAACGACACAATCTAGCAGAAGTTTTTTTCTTTTTCTTTTTGTTTTGTTGTTGTTGTTGTTGTTGTTTTTAAGTGGGGCCATATGATAAACCGAGGCACTCACCCTGGAACTCATATTCTTACAAGCCTACAGCTACCAGTAAGGGAACCAGCCTTCCAAATCTGTGCCAAGACATGGGGCTCTAGGGGGAGACAGGAGAGACGGAGGCTGGCATCCATGCACACTAAGATATGGGAGAAAATTCTCCAACCCTTGGCTCTCCTCGACTAAGATGACTGTGAGGGTCGGGGCCGGTTGCCTGGCAAGATGCCCTGCCACCTGCAGCCACTTCCTGACTGCAAGGACGTAGGCAGGTACTTAATCCTTCTTAGATTCAATTTCTCCCATTCTGATTATGCTGTAAATAACAGCATCTATAGTGTTGGCTGGCCTGAGGACTAAATGAGGTCATGCATGTCACATTCTTGGCACTCAAATCTTTCAGTGTTATTTTTCCCCATTTGGTACCTTCTGTCCCCCCCCAACAACACCTCCCCACTTCTTCATCTTTTCTCTAGAGTTTTCCCACCATCACTTTTCCTTAAAACTCACCACTAACAATCTCCTCTCCCTATTCTCTTGCACTGTCTGCTTATCTTCTTTGTTCCATGCTTCCCAGCTCTTCCCCTCCTATTTCTATTCCCTGGTCTTTATTTCTTCTTATTCTTCCGATTCGTTCTCCATCCTTCATCCTATTTTCTCTATTTTCTTATAATTTATGCTCTTCATCCCACCTCCCCAATTTCTTTCCCCCACCATTTCCATTCCCATTCTACTAGGTTCTCTTTCCCTTCTCTGCTGTTATTTTTCTTACATTTATCTATCACCTACCCCCTTTACCTTCCCCTAACTGCCCCTTCTATACCCCCTCGCTCTTCCCTCACCCATGTGCCACGCTCAATTAGGAGCGCAATCCCCACCTCCAGTCTCTCCCATTCAGTTTGGATCCAGGAAGCATACCTGGTTGTGTGGCACACAGCCTCTGAGATGGCCACCAAAGGTCCCCACCTCCTGGTATCCATTCCCTCATGGATTCCCCCCCCTTCCTTTCAGCATGGGCTGGACATAGTAACTCGATTCTAATGAATACGACAAAAATGACAGTCTATCACTTCTGAGCCTAAGTTTAAAAAGCCTGACTTCCATCTTGGGTGCTCTTTGATTATCAGAAAACAAGCTGCCACAGTGTAAACTTCTCTATCAAGAGGCCCACATAGAAAGAAACTGAAGTCTCCAGCCACCAGTCATGAGGACCTGAGGTCTGTCAACAACCACGTGAGTGACCCTCCCCCTACCAAGCCTTGAGATGACTACAGCCCCTCCAACACCTCAATCATAGTCTGTGAGAGACCCCCAAGCCTGAAGCACCCAGAAGACACTCCTGATGCCTGACCCACAGAAACTGTAAGATAATCATTGTTGTCTTAAGCTGATACATTTTGGGGTAATTTGTTATATGGCAATATTAAGAATGTAGAGTTGTCCTATACAGATAGATCACCATTCAGAAATATTTATCTTGAGCAAATCAATGCCCATCTTTAGGTCTCCTTCTTGGGGGTTAGAATCTAGTGTCCCAAGTTTCCTTTCCCTGAAGATGTCATCTGTGATGTTACAAGAAGGCTTGTCTGTTCTACTGTTTAGCGCAGGAAGCCCAGCTGAAACCTGCACATCTTTGCATTTTAAGCTCCATATCTTTATATTTGTCTCACATTTTTCTTTTCTATTATCCGAAGTCTGTTTCTAATTTCTGACAGAACTGTAGTGGCCTATTGTGTGCCTTGCTCTGCATGACATGCCAATTTCATCTTGAAGTCACGGCTATTGTCTTTCTCTGCTAATCTCTCGTTTTGCAAAATTCCAATAGAACGTGTGAACATAGAGAGTTGCCCTTGCGCCTGATCTTGGAGCTGTGTGGCCCCCAAACAGGGGGGGATATAGACAGACAGCCTGTCTGCAACTGAGGCATCTTTTCTTGCTTAAAAATTTGCTTGCTAGATTGCAGACTCCCTTCCAACTCAAGCAAAGACTGGAACATATTAAATCAAAGCAGAGCTGAAATTGGATGGAATGTCTCAGCCACTTAGATTCAGACCTTTCAGAGGGAGCACGTGGGGAAGTGGCTGGGACGTGCCTGCATAATGTAGAAAAGGAGACCTCCATACCGTCCTCGTACCATTCAAGTTGTGAGCAGGGGCAGCATATTTTTTCTTCAGCAGGGCCTGTAACCCAGGATCCATCACTTATATATGGTGGCCATGGCAACCAGGCAATGGTATGGGATCCCTTCTCACTGGGGAATTCCTTTTATGGCTCATTTCCGAAACCAGCATGGCCAGTACACGAATCTGCAGTTTCCCAGTTGCTTAGCAACCAGCTCCGATGCTCTAGTCACTGGGAAAAGCAGTTTCTTTTTTTTTAAAGTGTCGTCAGAATCATATGTTACATTCTCTCTACTTTGTCTCTTTAGAATAAAATAATTAGTGTGTGATGAGGATGCGGGAAAGGGCAACTGCTCCCTGTTGTTGATGCGTCCACTGCTCCTGGTGGGTTGTTGCAGGCAGGGAGAGGGAGGGAAATGTTAGCATGCTTTCGGCTGGTAATTAAGCAGCGCGAGCCATCTGCACACTGAAAGCTCTACATTTTTCACGTCTCGTGGGGGCATCAAGTAAGTATGGGGCCAGCAATCTGTGTGCTGTGGCCCCTCCCCCAATTCAGAAAAGCCAGGCTCCACCCACAGGTGTCACTGGACCATCTCTCCTTGGCTTACTTACATTCTTAGTGGGTGGGGGAGGGTGAGTTGGTTTGTTGGGTTTTTGGTACAAAAGCAAAGAGACCACATATTCATCCCCCTTGAGTTACAGCAGTGGTTTCCAACCCGGGGGTGATTGTGCCTGCCAGGCTACATTTGGCGAGGTCTGTGGATGTTTTTGGTTGTCACAGCTAGTAGGAAAAGGGATGTTACCAACATCTAGTAGATAGAGACCAAGGATGCTGCTAAACATCCTACAATACAAAGGACAACCACCAACCACAAAGAAGTATGCTGCTCACAATGTCAGGATGCCAAAGTTGAGAAACACTGAGTTAGAGGAATCAGAATATCCATCTGTCTGGTTAAGAACCATTTGTTGACAAGGTAAAAGGTGGGACTCATCAAAATCCATTCAACAGGCACAATTGCAACTGGAATGTCTGTCTGTATGGCACAGAATTCCTCTGGCCCTGCCAGCAGTCAATTTAGCAAAAGTGTAGCACGGAGAGCCCTCTGGAGTTTGTGGCAATGGAGGTAACCACTGAGGTTGCCTTCCTCTGAGGAGGGAGAGCAGAGATGGGATGCTCTCTCCACCTCCCAGGAAGGTGGCTTTGGCATTGGTCAGATTTGGTTTCACAAACTGGGCCTCTTGTATCTATGCACTGTGGGCTCTTAGGCATTTTACATGTTCTCTGAGACTCAGTCTTTGCAAGCTCAAAAAATAGAAATTAAAATGGGGTGTTGTGAAAATTACATGACAGAATCTGCAGATGCCTGATCCCTACTACACCCTCTCCTTCCTGTTTCAGTCGCGGGACCCTAATCGTTTCTTCTCTCCTGCTGGGTACTTTGAACTTTGGAAGAATATGAACAAATGTACTAGACCTGTAATGACTGAGGCCGTTTAGTAATGAGCAAAGGACAAAAGCACCAGTTTTGAAATTTTGGCTGCTAGTCTTAGACTGAATTTAGGCGTGAAGGACAGAAAAACATAAGAAACGGGTGAGAGCCAGTATTGACATTAAGAATGTGCCTGGGCTTCAAGTCCAAGCTCTTCCATTTTACTGGCTGTGTGACCTTGAGTAGCTATTTAACCTATTTGAGTGTTTTCTCATCTGTGAAATGGAGATAATTCTCTCTTGTAGTATTATTGTAAAAATTAAAGATAATGTATATAAAAGTGCCTGGACTGGAGTACCTAATATAAGATAGGCACCTGATAACATGACTATATAGTATATACACCCACACAGGCAACCTTGACACACACACACACACACACACACACACACACACACACATATCAAGATTGACATATGTGGCAAACTCAGGATCTTTTCCACCGATGCTGAGTGAGGCTAAGGCTCTGTGTTAGGAAGACACAGTTGGCCTTCTTGTTAATTACAACAATCAGATTTCCCTCAGTAACCTATGATCGTTCCATGACCACAATCTTATATAGTTTTAAAGCTCTTTCCATTTTTAGCCAATGCTATCTCCTGGGGGGTGGCAAGTATGAGTTTATACATTTAGTAACCATTTTTTACTTGCTTGAAACCTTGAGACTATCTCAGGGTACTTCCTAGTTCTAACAAGTGGGGTTTGGTCTATATTCACATTATTTGTACCTTTCACAAATTTCTAGACTGTCACTTGTTTCCTTGTCAGGCTCCAGCTACTACCCTGGCATCATACAGAAGCCCTTCTAGTCCCTTGAAATGCCTTGCAGACTCCATTCTTTCTTTCTTGAAATGCATCAACTAGAACTGTATGCTTCTCACAAATGTAAGGTCATATTTTTGTTTCTTGTTCTTCCTAACAATTCCCAAAAGTTGGTAGACCTTTTGGGGCCTGAGTCTTGGCTGCACACTCTTGCACTGAATGCCAGGCCCTTTTTCTGGGTCACAACAGCTGGTTCATAGTGGCAGTATCTCATCTTACAGTTTTTACTTTTCCCTCCAAGTGGAATTGTGTGGTGTCTCACTTAGAAGCCGCCACAACCGGAAAAGGTAGCAGAAAGTATTTATTGGGCATGCCTGAGCCTCGATCTTCAGAACGTAGCATTCAGATGCCCTGTCTTTGAACAAGTGGGAGTGGCTGGAGCCACGGTCACATCAGAGCTGTGAGAGGCTGGAGACAGGACATCTCAAGGTTCACCAGGAGGACCAGAAGCACTCAAAATATGTGGAGGTCAGAGCAGTGGCAAAGAAAGAGTCCAGGAGGGCTGGGAAGGGGTCAAAGGGCATCAGGCTGCCGAGGTCAGGGCAGGCAGCATGTCTGGCATCCAGGATGACAGATGGGAGATTCAAAACAGAGCACCATAAGAGCCCTGAAACAAGGCAAGGTTTTATTAGGGTGGGAACTGAGTTCCTGGAGTGAGAGTGGTACAAATGGGCCTGGCTGAAAAGGGGGCAAAGGGTAGGCAAGTCCTCATAACAAGGAAGGAGAGGGGAAAACAGGGAGGGTGACAGGTCAATGTCTTCCTCAGGGCAAATACTTTCCCCCAATTCCTATAACACCAGGACGGGTTTCTAGATGAGCCAGTTGAGCAGTTAGCAGGTAATGCTGAATGTGGATTCTGTGGGTATCACACCACTGTATGGCCCTTACTTTCATAAAGTTCCTGCAGAACATGCTAATCTCACATGCCAAGATAAACAAGTCTATGATCTCTAAGTTTGGGATTTTTGCAAACTACGGGTCCCTCTTGAAAACTCAGTGTTTATTAGCATTTGAAAAGCTCCCCAAACTCCCGTGGTATAGAAATATGTTGTTTTTCATTCAATGTTTCTCCAGTACCATTGACAACAGGATACTTTTGTTACGGAAAAACTGTGAACATCCTGTGGACACACTGGGACACTGTTCTAGAACATTCCTGACTTGGCGTTCCCAGGCCCTTTACAACCTGGCCTGCCCTAGTTCCCAGCTTTACCTTCCTTTATTTCCCTACATTGCAGCTACACTGAACTCTTCCTTTGTACATGCCTGTTTCACATTTCCTTCTTTCTTGTTACAGCAGGTGATTCATCATCTGCCCCAATATGGGAAAAATTGAGCCTTCCTCCCTTCACCCCCACCATCTATTTCTATCTATCCTTTCAAGCCCACCTAAAAAGGGACACCTGATCCATCTCTGCTCCAGCCTTCTATAAATAATCCATTCTCTCTTTTGATCCCTTGTGTCACCCTATCTGTTACTTTTATGGCACTTAGCGTTTTAAAATTTGTGTATGGTCCTTTATGCCTTTCTTATTAGGAGACAGAATTCATGCCTGATTCATTTTCATATCCCAGAACACAGCATATTTGCAGGATTGTTAGAGGAAGCAGAAAGTATCATGCTATGACCTCTAAGGTTGAAGTAAGTTTCTCAGTACTCAGGCCAGAGATGACAAATATCTGGCTTATCTGCTGCCAACCCATACTCCCTTCACCTGTGGTAAACACACGCATGATCACAGTGTGATTCCCCTGAGGTCCAGATGACCACCCAACCCCCACTCCCTCTTCTCAACAGCCACAATCAATGGGTTATGGCTGGTGTGACAGAGGAAACCTAATTGTAATGCCTGATTTGGACTTTTCCACAAGTGAAAAGAAAATTTAGCAAGCTGAATATGGTGGCTGTTAATACTTCAGATCAGGGACCTCCACAACAGAAAAGAGCAATTAGCAAAACTATTCATTATATTTTCATGTTCATGTTTAGTCCCAAACTAATTATTTGTATAATTAACATGTAACCAAATGCAAATAATTGATGAGCCTGATTTTCTGGAATGAAGCATGAGTCTTGTGAAATGTAAATAGCTCTGAAATACTAAGAGCTTTCCTTTACTTAGACTTTCTACTAGGGCAATGCCTGTAAATTAAACAATTTAAGTATAATCACATTTACATAAAAAAAAAACAATATGATGTGTGTTTAAATGTATAGAAAAAGCATAGATTTTTAATTCTAATTCTACCATTTTTTAGCTGTAGGACCTTGGGCAAGTTACTTAACCTCAGTTTACTCTTATTACATATAAATTTCAGTTCCCACTTTTACAAAATGGGTATAATAGCAGCCCCTAGTTCACACAGTTGTTGTGAGAATTAACTGAGAGTTAACTCATTTGTAAAGGGTACACAATAAATGTGAGCAATTGTTTTTTTTGTGATTAGTTTTATATTGCTTAGATTTTTTACAGTAAGAATGCAAGAAACATTAGAGGAAGTGAGAATATATACAGATGAAACTGCTGTAACACCATCTACATGTTCCTGAAAAACTCCTATGGTCTACAGAATGGCCCATTGAAAGGGACTAGGCTGCTGGGGAAAAAAATACAATTGCGGCAGAAAACTCAAAATCTAGGCAACTTTGTAACTAGTGCATTAACAAAAACAGAGCACTACCAAAAGCAATGTCAAAACTAAAAATATCAGCCTAGCTAAACCTCAATTTATACATACATTTCCATCCTATATCACAACCTTGAACTCTGAGGCTTTTGAGATAAAAGTCCTGGGGGGCATTCATTCTAACAGGAACCAATTTCATCAAAATTAAACATTCAGCTTAAGGAATAGCATTCTTCATTAATCTTCCCATCTAGTTCAAAGGGAAATGTCTTTCCAACTTCTTCATCTGCGTTCTCAGCTTCCCCAGAAAGCTGAACATGAGGGGGACATGGTGATTCTTAGTCACTATATTAGTCACTTTCTGCAGCTCTGTGTATTCTCAGCTTTTCCTTAAGGCCTTCATAGTGTGCTAAGGTTTCCCATTATTGAGGAGGTAATTACTGTGAGAAAGCTTGCCTCTTGTTCCTTCAAAACATTAACGTTAGGAAAAAAAATTACATAGAAACCAACATGGCTTCCATGTTATACCAATTCCTCATTTACCTATGGCATGTAAGGTCTTGCATATTTAAGGAACAATGATTTATTTCTGCACATTAATCTATGTGGTAGGTATCTGTATCTCTGATAAGGCTCAGGAATGTTAAATAACTTGCCTGAGATCACAAGTTTTTAAGTAGCAAAACCAGGAATCCTAGCTGGAATCTAACAGACTCTAAAACTCACGCTTTTTGAGATCACGCTAGCCCCTTAAGAATGGATGGAGGCAGGAAAGAAGTCTGTGATGATGAGTGACAGTGTGATTCTCAGCCACACATCACTTATGTTTCTTATTATTAATCCTCACAATAATTCTGCTAGTTAGGTAACCTTAACACCACTTTATAGATGAGGAAACTGAAGGTCAGAGGATTCAAACTTAGGCCTAGCTGGTTCCTAAACCAAGATGTTTCTCCCTATATTCTATTTGTCTTTAAAGACACCATCCCCTGAACATCTGGGTGAGTCTGCCTGCTAGTTTTTTTTTTTTTTTTAAGTCTATGTGAGTTTAGCATCCTCATTCACCCATTCTCTGAAGCAATGAATTTCACTGCATATGCACACATACACAACTGGCAACACTCACAGTTGCAGTTTATCAAGCATGTTTTATAGCATTGCCATAAAGCTCTAGCCTCTTTATTTCAATGTTTTTAATTTTTTTTCTTTTTGTTATTTTAATTTGCTTTTAAACATCCAAGAGTTTATAACTAGAAAAATAATATCTACTTAGGATCCAAGAAAAGGAACTTGTTAGGTGAAATATAATTTGATTGTTACTATATTTTTGAATTTGTAATTATTAAAAACTAACCAAAAAGGAAATAGTTTATTTTTAAATAAGTGATAGTAGACTTCCAATCGAGATGGCAATCAGTAAATGCTGTGCTTGTTTCCTCTCATAACTATATTAAAATTAAAACTAAAATATAGAACAATCATCATTGAGAACCACCTTAAAACTAGCTGAACAGAAGTCCTATAAGAAACTGATATAAAGAAAAAGCTACAATAAGACTGGTAGGAGGAGTGAGTACCTGAATAGGCTGGTTGCATACCCACGTTTGGTGGTGAAGAATCAGGAGGGATATCTCAACTGCAGAAGTCTACCCTGAGGAGCAAGGGGTCCCAACTCAAGAACAACCCTGGAAACCTGGCTCAGATAACCAGAGAGAATGTGCCCCTGAGCCCACAAGACATCTACTGAATAAGGCTACTCTCCCAAGACTGGGAGATATAACAGAGCTACCTAATACATAGAAACAAACACAGGGAGGCAACCAAAATGAGGAGACAAACATATCCCAAATGAAAAAAACAGGACAAAACTTCACAAAAAGAACAAAATGGAGGCAAACAATCTACCAGATGCAGAGTTAGAAACATTGATTATAAGCTCAATGAACTTAGAGGAAGAATGGATAAACTAAGTGAGAACTTCAAGAAAGGCAGAAACCGTAAGAATAAACCAGTCAAAAATAAAGACTACAAAAACTGAAATCAAGAATATATTAGAGGAAATCAATAGCAGATTAGATGAAGCAGAGGATCAAATCAATGATCTGAAAGATATGGCATGGAATAATCAAAGTGATGAAAAGTAAAGACATACAAGCAAGATTACTCTACCCAGAAAGGCTACCCTTTAAAATCAAGGAGAGTTAAAGACCGAAAATAAAAAAAAAATCTACAGGAGTTCATTACCACTAAACCAGTATCACAGAAATGTTAAAGAAATTTCTTTAAGTAGAAAAGATAAATCAGAAAATATTGAGAAAGAAAAAATTATCACTGACGTGGCAAACGCTTAGTAAAAGCAGGGTATCAACCAACTGTGAAGCTAGTACAGAGGTTAGAAAGCAAAAGAAGAACATCATGTATAATTACAGCAATGAGTTAAGGGATACACAACCACACACAAAAGAAGTAAAATATAATGACGAAAACATAAATGTGGAGTGAATGAATAAAACTTGTAGTGATTTGTAGAATGTGTTTGAATTAAAGAAACCACCAGCTTAACATAAATAGCTATAAACATAGTTTTGTATAAAAGAAGCACATGGTAACCACACTAAAAATCTACAAGATATACAACATATAAAGAGAAAGGAATCCAAACACAACACTATAGAAAGTGATCAACATACAGGAAAAGAGCAAGAGAATAACAAGAACTACAAAAACAATAAGAAAAAAAGTAAAATGTTAATAACTACCTATCAATAATTACTTCAAGTATAAATGGACTAACTGCTTCCATCAAAAGACATAGGGTGGATAAATGGATAAGAAAACGAGACCCTTATACATGCTGCCTAAAATAGACCCACTTCAGATTGAAAGATACACATAGACTGAAAAGGATGGAAAAAGATATTTTATGCAAATGGAAATGAAAAAAGCTGGGGTACTAATACTTATATCAGATAAAATAGACTTAAAAAACAAAAGCTGTAAAAAGAGACAAGGAAGGGCATTTTATAGTGATAAAAAGATCAATCCAACAAGAGGATATAACTCTTGTAAACATCTATACATAGGAGTACCTAAATATATAAAGCAAATGTTGATGAACATAAAGGGAAAGATTGACAGTCATACGGGAATAGTAAAGGACTTTAACACCTCATTGAAGTCAATGGATAGATCATCCAGACAGAAAATCAGCAACAACAACAAAAACAGCAGCCTTATACATAACTTATTAGGCCAGATAGACTTAACTAATATTTCACCCCAAAGCAGCAGGCTATACATTTTTTCAAGTGCACATGAAAGATTTTCCAGGATAGACCACATTAGGCTACAAATCAAGTCTCAATAAATTTAAGAAGATTGAGATCCTATCAAGCATCTTCTCTGATCACAATGATGTGGAACTAGAATCAATTACAAAAAGAAAACAAAAACACACATGGAAACTAAAATAACATGCTACCAAATGAAGAATGGGTTAACAATGAGATCAAGAAAGCAATCAAAAGATACCTTGAGACAAATGAAAATGAAAACATAACCCCCCCCAAAAAAAATCTATGGGACACAGCCAAAGCAGTTCTGAGAGGGAAATTTATAGCAATGCAGGCATACCTCAAGATACAAGAAAAATGAAAATAACAAAGATCAGAGTAGAAATAGAGTCTAATAAAACAATAGTAAAGAGCAGTTACATCGAGAGCTGGATCTCTGAAAGAAATAAAATTGATAAAACTTTAGCCAGTCTTATCAAGAAAAAAAAGAAGACCCAAATAAGTAAAATGAGAAATCCAAGAAGTGACAATTGACACCCCAGAAAAATAAAAATATAAAGAAATATTATGCACAGTTATGTGCCAACAATTTGGACAACCTGGAAGAAATGAATAAATTCCTAGAAAAAATGAAAAGAGGAAAGGCTCCCAAACTCATTTTGTGAGGCCAGCATTATAGTGATATCAAAGTCAGAAAAGGACAATACAGGAAAAGAAAACTACAGGTTAATATGCCTGATGAACATGGATGTAAAAATTCACAGTAGAATACTAGCAAGCCGAATTCAGGAAGATAGTAAGTGAATCACTCACCATCATAAAGTGGGATTCGTCCCTAGGACGTAAGGATGGTTCAACATATGCAAATCAGTGTGACACAGCATAATCAAGGAACAAAAGAGAAAAATATTGTGATCATCTCAATAGAGGTAGAAAAAAGCATTTGACAAAACTCAACATTCATTCATGATAAAGAATCAACAAATTAGGTATCGACGGAATGTACCTCAACATAGTAACAGCTCTATATGACAAGGCTACAGCTAACGTCATACTTAATGGTGAAAGTTCGAAAGATTTTCCTCTGAGATCAGGAACAAGACAAGGGTGCCCATTTTTACCACTCCTATTCAACATAGTATTGGAAAATCTCAGCCAGAGCAATTAGCCAGGGGAAAAAAACTCAAAAGGCATCTGAATTATAAAGGAAGAAGTAAAATTGTCTCTATTTGCAGATGACATGATTTTATATATAGAAAATCCTAAAGGCTCCACCAAAAAAAACTGTCAGATCTAATCAATGAATTTAATAAAGTTACAGGAACAAAACAAATATACAATAATTTGTAGGACATGCTACCATGTGGATGAACCTTGAAAATATTATCTAAGTTAAGGAAGCGAGTCACAAAGACCACATTTTGTATGATTCTATTTTTATGAAATGGCAAGAATAGGCAAGTCCATAGAAAGAAGATTATTGGTTTTCCAGGTCTGAGAGGAGATAGAGATTTTTTTTGGTAGGAGGCAGGGAATGGTTAAGGAGCATGGGGTTTCTTTTTAGGGCGATGAAATATTCTAAAACTGTTATGATGGACGCATAGCTTTGACTATTCTAAAAGCAATTGAATTGTATATTTTAAATAGGTATATTGTAAGGTATATTGTAAAGCTGTTTTTAAAACAAGGTTTGATGCTTCCCAAAGGAAGGTATCCAGATGGCCAACAGACATATAAAAAAAGGTGTTCAGCATTATGGTTATCAGGGAAACAAATTAAAACCTCCATGAGATACCTCTATGTACCTACTAAGATAGATCAAATTATAAACACTGATGACAAAAATTTTGGCAAGGATTTGAAGCAACTGGAAGTCTCATACATTGTTAATAGAAGTGTAAAATGGTACAACTACTTTGAAAAACAGTTTGTAGTGTCTCAAAAATTTGAACTTACACCCATTTTATGATTTTGAGCATTTCATATGTAGGTATTTACCCAAGAGAAATGAGAATATATGTCCACAGAAAGCCTTATACAAGAATACTCATAGCAGTTTTGTTCATACTAGTAAAAAACTGGAGCCAGTCCAAATATCCATCAATAGGATAGAATTTTAAAGCTTTAGTATATTTGTGCAATAAAAGAATATTCAATAAAATGAAACTACTGATATATGCAAAACATGAATGAATCTTTTAGACATCATGTAGGGCACAATAAGCCTGACACAAAAAGAGTATGCACTGTTTGGTTCCTTTTATATGAAACTCTAGAACAGGCACAAGTAACCTATTGTGAAAAAAAACCAGAAAGTAGTAGTCTGAAAGCTGACAGATGGGGAAGGAACACTATGGAACTTGCGAGATGATGAAAATGTTCTATATCTTATAGATGTATGCATTTGTCAAATTCATTGAATTGTGTACTTTAGGTTTGTGCATTTTCCTTTATAAGAGGAATGTGAACAATTTTGAACTCTGGTAGGCTTGCTTTTCACAGTGGTACAGGTTAGCTATTATGAATTTGTTTCTGTATATTGCAAGTTAGTAAATATATTCAAGATAATCAGCTTCAGGCTTCTCAATAAAGAGAATAAGGTTAGTATGAAAAAAAATGTTAAAAAAAAAAGCAAAACTTCATAGATACAGAGAACAGATTGATTGTTGGTGGTGGGGGAGGAGGGTGGGAAAAATGAATCAAGTTGGTCAAAAGGTGTAAACTTCCAGTTATAAGATAAATAAGTCCTGGGGGTGTAATGTATAGCATGGTGACTACAGTTAACAAAACTATCGTATACTGGAAAGTTGCTAAGATAGTAGATCTTAAAAATTCTCATCACACAAACACAACACCTTGCAACTATGTGTGGCAACAGATGTTAGTTAAAATCATTGTAGTAATCATTTCTCAATATAGACATATATCAAATCATTATGTTGTATGCCTAAAACAAATGCAATGTCATGTCAATATATTTCAACAAGAGAAAAAAGGATGTATCTTGCAGTATTGGTTTGGAATTCAGAACTGGAGACATCAATATGAACTCATTATTTCTTGTATGTGTGAGATCCTAGAAAGATATCATATCAGCAGCAATAAGCACATTAAGAACTATGATCTTTATTTCAAAACACTATTTTCCATTGAAAGGAACTGCTGGAGAAAAAGACTAATACCGGAACTGGAATAGAAAAAGTACAGTATGAGCCTAGAAAATATTGTTGCACCAGAGAATACTTGAAGGGGCTCCTACTGGCCAAATCTGGGACAATTTGAGCATGATAATAAAAATGATATTGATAGATTATAACCTGTTCAATAACATAGGAATCTATGAGTTTGAACTAATATAAGTAGATGAAAAGATGTCAAAGAGGAGAAAGCTCTTTATAGTAGCAAGGTATACTGATGAATATAAAAGGAATTATGGAGTTGGGTTGTCATCAATGGATGCTAAAACCGGTGGGTCAATTTTTTATGAAAAACAGCATATTTACACAATCTCATCATATTTCCCAGTTACAAAGAGAAAAATGGTAACTTTACAGTGGAGAAACTGGGCAGACACCATCTAACCAAATTTAGTAATCAAATTTAACATCACCAGCATTGGGACAAGCCTTCATCATGTGGCCCAATGTTTCCAACTTATTCTTAAGTTGCTCAGAAAATGTGTGTGTGCGTGGGCACGTGCGTGCGCACACACACACACACACACACACACACACACACACACACAGGGAAAGAGAGAGAGCGAATGAATATGAATAAATGGGAATGATAAAGCAAATGGGCAAAATGTAATAGTAAACGCAGGGGTAAAAAGAAATTCCTTGCGCTATTCTTTCAACTTTTCTGTAAATTTGAAATTGTATTAAGATAAAGTTACCAAAAAATGTTAGAAAAAATGTTGGGAGACAATTCTCCATGCGTCTCCCATGTTTCTCCCTGTCTTGTGAGTGAGCAGAGGCGCTGTTAGCTTTTGTCCCAGACTATCTTTTCAAGGACATTTGTATAGTAAAGAGGGTTAAAAGACCACAATTGCATTCCCTTCTGGAGCGAAGGGCAGGTTTGTTTACTGTCAAGTATAGCAATATTATGTCTGCCACCACTGCATAGGCTGGCAGGTTTGCTTGTAGTCCATTATCAAAGATTTAGATTCCTTAAATTCAAGGTTCCTCAGCTTTGAGGCAAATTTATTGTGTGCACAGCATCCACCTGGACCCCTGTGTCACTATTTGAGATTTTGGGGGCAAGAGAAACCAGTGAATTCATGAAGCTCATGCTATTTGATGTGTCATGAGTAATGAAGACCTTTGTCTCTGACCCAGGAGTCCTATGCCTCCTGCCAGTATCCATAAACTGTCACAGGCCAACCTCTTAATTTGCAAGTAGAAGGAAATCTCAGACCCTTCACAATTCTTGGCAAAAAGACATTTGAAAACAAGCACTGTCAACTAATTTGATAAATGTTGACATGTGTTGTTTTATATTAGCAGACACCTAATAGAAGGCATAGGGAGCTGTATATATTTGGGGAAAAGTGGGGCTGGAGAGAAGTCTGAGAGAAGTGGAGGGAGCACATGCCAAACAACAGGGACAGGAGGAGGGAACAAAGGGTACAGAAAAGTCAAGAAGGGCAGCCAGGATTAAGATCAGAATTCTGAGATTTACAATAAGAGAAATATACTGCATCAAAAACAACATTGAAAAATTCATTTTAGATCATTTGAAATCTTGCTTCCCAGCAACTGTCATCAGTTTTGGCTCAATAAACTCTTATAAAATTTTTTTAAAAATCACCTTGGGCAGATTTTTTGAAATTGTTTTAGTTCTTATCATCTATGTACACATAAAAGAGAGACCCAAGAGAAATTCTTCATTTGAATTTTTAAGCTAATTGGGGCCAGAGAATGTGACATGGTTTTTTTTTTGTTTGTTTGTTTGTTTTGCCCCTAGTAGCATATAACTCAGTGGTTGACCCAATAAATGCTTTTTAATTGATTGATACTATAAGAAATAGCCCTTTTTTCTTTTGCTGCTAGTAGCCATAGAAAGAAGTTTTCATGAATTCCCTTTTGACTATTTCACTAAAAAAATGCCTTTTTATCATCTTTATAAAATAATAAATGTTTATTCTACTAAAAAGAAAATTATAAAGAAAAAATTTAGATCACCCTCATTCCACTGTCCAGAGAAAATTACTGTTAATATTTTAGTTTTATTTTCACTTTGTACAAAATTAAAATTTTATTGTATATAATTTTATATCATGCCTTAACCTAACATTATATTATTGTTACATCATTAAAATTTCTTTGAAAGCATGATTTTAAGACTATATAATATTATATCTAATGAATATTCCATTATATATTTAATTACTTTTCTAATTTTGGTCATTTATATTGCTTTCAACATTTTGCTTTTATGTGATAAACTCTGATTATTTAGGATTAATTTCCATGGGTGGGATTATTGGATGAAGAAGCCACTGGCCACTAGCTTTCTAGGAAAGCTCTGTCACTTTGCCATCCAGTATAAACATACTGGTATGTATGTATATCCTGACAAAATCTTAACCAAAATTAAGTAAAAAATATGTGTTTAAATTTGTGATTATCAATTATTGAGAATATTTTAAAAATATGATTATTAATAAAAATATTATAATATTGGCATAAAAAAGATACAAAGATCAATGCAACAGAACAAAGAGCCAAGAAATAAGCCCACACATATATGGTCAATTAACTTATGACCAAAATAGCCAAGAATTACAATGGGGAAATGACAGTCTCTTCCATAAATGGTGTTGGAAAAACTGGACAGTCATATGCAAAAGAACAAAATTGGCCACTATTTAACACTATACACAATAATTAACTCAAAAATGAATTTAAGACTTGAATGTAAGACCTGAACCATAAAACTACTAGAAGAAAACAGATGGTAAGCTCCTTGACATCAGTCTTGGTAATAAAATTTTCTGGATTTGGCAACAAAAGCAAAAATCAACAAGCGGGACATCAAACTAAAAAGCTTCTGCACAGCAAAGGAAACCATCGACAAAATAAAAAGGCAACCTATAGAAGAGGAAATTATTTTTATAAATTATGTGATGAAAGGTTACTATCGAAAACACATAAAGAACTCATATAACAATAGCCAAAAACAAACTGATTAAAAAATGGACAGAGGATCTAATAGACATTTTTCCAGAGAAGACATCCAGATGAACAAGAAGTTCATGAAAAAGTGCTCAGCATCACTAATTATCATGGAAATGAAAACAAAACTACAATGAGAGATCCCCTCACATCTGTTAGAATGGCTGTTATAAAAGACAAGAAATTAGTGTTGGTGAGGATATGGAGAGGGAACACTGTGCGCTGCTGGTGGGTATATATTTTGTGCAGCTGCTATGGAAAACAGTATGGGGACCCAGCAATTCTACTTCTGGGCATTCCTCCTCCCCCATCAAAAATAAATAAATAAAAACACTAAATCGAGATGGTATATGTACCCCAATGTTTACTGCAGCATTATTTATAATCGCCTAGAGATGGAAGCAACCTAAGCATCAGTCAGTGTGTAAAGCCACATTTTAAGTGACAAGGAAATAACAGAATGAAGGGTGTGGGCTTTGAAGTCTAGCAGAACTGTGTTTAAATCCTGGTCCACACTTAGAATTGGTGACTTTGAATAAAGAAGTTATTTTTCTTAGCCCCAATTGCTTATTAATAAAACACTTTATATTAAATCAAGAATTTAAAAACCTGTTTTATGAAATAGTACTGCCTGGAACATACCAAAGTACGTAATACATATTTGTTCTCTTCCTCATAACTCAGAATTATATCTGCCCTACAGAATACCGACTCAATACCAGAGTCAAAACAAAGGTCTACAGCTTTTGTTTACAGTGTAATCAGATACCTTAGCTTGAATCTCTAAGATAGTACTTCTGTTTTTCAGAGATGTTTAGTGTTCTGTGATTAAATCAATTTGAGAAACAGCTCCATAGTTCATTTTCCTCTTAGAGACTCATAATGCATGTGAACATATTGTAAAACTCTGCGTTAAAGAAATCTGTATACTTTAATATATATTTTTCAATTCTAGAATTTCTATTTTTTAATAATTTGTATTTTTCTGCTGAGATTTTATATCTTTACATTCATTGTGAGCATATTTTCTTTTCTATCACTGAGCATAGTTATAATAGTTGCTTTAAAATTCTCGTCTGCAAATCTGAGTCAGAAAGGGTCTGGTCTCTGCTGATTATCTTTCCTCTTGAGTAGAAGTCACATTTTTATATTTCTTTGTAATTGAAATAATTTTGGATTGCGTCCTGGACATTGCAAATGTTACATTGTAGAAACTCTGAATGCTATTATGTTCCTTTAAAGAGTATTCAGTATTTGTTTTATTGGAAAGCTAACGTGGCTGAATTAAACTGCAAACTCGATATTCTTTGAGAAGAACATCAACTAAAATTTCAGTTTCTCTTAGTTTTAGCTGGGCCTCTGGAGTGTCCCAGGCCTGTGTAGTTCAAATATCAGAGATTTGGGGAGAGTTTAACATAGAATACGTGCCTCCCCCTTTCTGAAATGCCTTCCGTTTTCAGCTCCCATAGTCGCCCAGAACTGTCTTACAGTCCTTCAGGTAGGTTTTACTGAGCTTCTATTTGCATTTTAGCCACAGCTCTCTGTGGGGCTTGTTCTAAAAAAGTCCAAAAGCTGTGAAAATGGGAAGATCATCCAATGCCATTCCCTTCATATTGTTGTGCCTACACTTAGTATCGATCTGCTTTTAATCATTCTCCAGCACTATCAAGCAGTTGTGTATATTTTTTGAGAATTTTTTTTTCTCAATAATTTAGCTTTTACCTGCAGAAGGGCTGGTCTAACATGAGCTACTGAGCCATTACCAGAAGAAGCACCTGTGTAATTTTCTTTAATCGAGCATTCCCTAAAGAGATTCTTCATTTCATAGAACCTTATTAATGTATCACAGACTTTATTATGTCACAGAACACATTTTGAGAGATTTTTTATCCTGGGAGACTTAAAAAATGATAAAATTAGCAGATTAGTTAAAAAGCAAAATGGGTTTTGAAGGAAAGATGATGAAAATAAATTTGAGAAATGCATTAAAAATGCACTTTTTCTCCTAATACTCTTTAAATAATATTCTATGGGGAAGAGTAGTAGTTTACTATGGCATTATACTCAGAAATTAGGGATGTACCCCAAAATTTCTAGATTTTTTTTTATCTATTAGACAGCTGAGATCCACAAATTTTTCTCAACCCTTCTTGGACCTGTTTATATTGTCAACTATTATCTAAGTTTGCAACAGTTAAGTTAAAAACAAAATGTTTCGGAGAATTAAAGTTCAAAATTGTTTTGGTTAAAATCCTCAGGCCCAAAGGTTGAAAGCAGACTATACAAATAAGTAAATAATTCCAAATTTTATACAGAATCTATAAAACCAAAAGGCTCAAATAATTTCTATTTTTCTGCTCTCTTGTTTTTTTACAAAAGACAAGTAAATAATTTGTTATTAGAATGACATAGGAGAGTGTAGATTCAGCCTAACCTACAATTGCTCTATTTTTAACTACAATGGATATAAAAGTAATAAGATAAAACTAAGTCATGATCATTGTTTACAAAAAATCAAACGAGGTAATGTGTCTTATATCAGAAGATTATTTTCATTATGGATTTACTGTCAAGTAAATTTTATTGTATTCCATTTTTCTGAAAATTGGTGGACTGTGTGCTACATATTGAAATTCATAGGGAGCAGTTCAAGTTTAGGAGCCAGACACCTTGGGGTTTCATAATCTTCAGCATTTTGAAAATTAAATTAGATAGCATTTAGGAAATACACAGTGTAAATAAAGTATCTAATCGTGTCTGATACTCAGTAAACGTTGGTTTCCTTCTATCTAGTTTTCTGGGGCTGAAAGAAGGAATTCTTCTCTAGCAAACGTGGATAGGAACATTTTATTCTTTTTTAACTTCAGACGAGCAAAAGAATGACAGAAATGTACCCTTCTGTTGATAGACTGACTGCCCATCACAGACTAAACTAGAATTTCCAAAAAGGTGAACCCGATCTTGTAACATTTTACTTTAAATCCAATTTTCTACATACTTCATGAGAATTGTTTTCCCATTGCTTATACTGTTATTGTCAAACTGTCAGAATAGCAACTTCCTACTTAAGTTATATTTATGCATGCATATAAAGTACTTTTTATTAAATTTTGTTTGGTTGAATTAGATGGAATCTTTTGAGGAAGTAAATCATTCATTATAACAGTGAGGAAGTTGACCTTACAGGCACCTTCCTGAGAATGATGTTTCATTAGTGCTGGATCAGCTTTTGGTAGCTGCAAGACGTTCTGAGGTCTGGAGAGGCTGATCAGTATCTCTCATATCCATACTCCATCAAGCTTTCTTCCTGGGTCCTAACTCACCTTTTCAGTGGCTTACTTTTGTCTTTATTCTTTGTCCCTGTTACCTAGACCAGTGAATTTGAGACAAAACCAGTAAGAAACAAGAGTCAGTAGCTGTCTCTAATCTAAGTATCCCATATAGGTCAAGCTTTTAAAGATGGAAATGAAAACAAAGCTGTATACTCTGGTCCATTGTGAAAGAGGTCACTTGGCACTTATCTCACAAATGGAGCAGAATAAAAAATGGGAGGAGTGAGATGGGGAGGGGGACATTGATTTGCAGAAATTACTAGGCAAGAGGTTAAGCCTTACAATTAGATTTGGGTACACAAACTTTCCAAAGATTGCTGGAGAGGAAATCACCTGCTGGCCACATTCTCCTGGCTGGATTTGAAAGGATTAGGCTTTACAAGACCTCGTGTTTTATTGTAGTTACATTGGCCATATTAGAGAAAATGAATGGTAACCAACTGTCCATGTGCTTTTGTTACGACCTCTTTTCAACAGTGCTGCGTCTTGCAATGATCAGAGCCTTGAGAATACTTAATATCAGTGGGAGTAATTACACATCCCACCCACTTAATGAAAAGGCGTGAAAATTGATCTTGGTTCTGCGGTAAGACTGGAACCAGAACGCAGGCTACACATGCCTTGCAAATAAATATGTGTCCATCGTTTTCATTAGGTGTTGATGTAGCCCAGCCTCCAGGGAAATGAAATCTAGTCCGACTGTCTTTCTGCAAAAGTTCAGATGTGTTCCCAATCTGGTGAAGTCAGCTGTCAGTTTCATTTATTGTTAAATTTGTGTAGTGGTTGTCAAGTAGGACGTTGGCAGCCCCAAAGAACACAGTTCTGTTTTCACCCACAGATGAGGGACAAAGTAATTTGACACTTACTGTCAAGGAGGAACTAGTCCTTCCAATCCAGCTTATTTTTTCTTATGGGCTTTTTTTTTCTTTCTTTCTTTTTTTTTTTTTAATGGTTTCCAAAGTCTCCTCAAAAGGGCAGCAAAATTAGCCTTAAATAGTGTTTCTTGGATTGCTTTTAACAGTAGCAATAAGGCCAAAGCTTCTAGTCTTGACAGAAGTGGTTTCTTTACAAGTTGTTGTTATCTTGCCAGAATAAGCAAGAAACTTAAAAATGTGCTTTTGTTATAGCTAAAGACCATGTTTTAGCTGATAGCTCCTGCAAGGACAGAACAGTCTGTTAACTTGAACTCGTTTATTATGGCTCTCTTTAGCTTTCTGCTCCTAAGGCGAAAAGTAGATGTTTTTGTTTGTTTGTTTGTGTTTTATAGGGCACTTCTGCTTCAATTAGCACAATTAATGCATCAATGAGAATTTGTATTGCCATAAATTCTGCGTTTCACTGCAAGAAATGAGACTTTAATTTCTAAGAGCTGCAATCAAGATGAAAATATCTTAAAAATTAACCTTGGAAACAGAAAGTCAAATAAAAACACAATACGAACGATTTTCTAAGTGTTCCTCCCTTGCAGGTGACATTAGCCTGCCTTTGATCTTACAGACATGATATCATCTACAGGGTGCGCCTAGTGCCAAACTACTGCATTCTTTTGACCCAAACAGTGGTTTTGTGCAGCCTTGTAGATACAGGCTAAATAGCTTCAGAGTTGGCCTGCATTGTCACAAACAGGTCAGAGCAGATTGGAGTTACACAACTCCAGGAGACAGAGCCTCTTCCCCTGTAGCAGGCTGGAGACTTTATATTTGTCAATTTCTTCTGCCAATTACTTCCTTCAGGGCCTGGTTGAAGATTTATTTCCCCCAAACTCCGCCTTTTAGGAACTCTCCTCACTCAGCCAACCCCTTCTACCACACCTGCTCATTACTCATCTAATACTCTTTGTTCTGCTCTGCCATGCACTCAGTTATGTTTTACCTCATGATCATTCTCTAAATTTCTACTTTATCCTTTGGCTAAATTAAAATTGCTTTGAAAGTAGGGCCTGTCTGCTCCTTCTTTTGTGTACTCCTGTAGCACTTAAGTATAGTGCTACATGTACAATAGTTTTAACGTAGGGAGGAGACAGGAGAACTAAAACGTTATATCAAGCTATACTCAGAGACTGCAATGTGCTTGTCAGCCCTAGGGCCAGAGGCCAGATCATCATGGAGGAAACTTGCAGAACAAAGGAAGATTCCTGCTGGGATTACTAACAAACCATTTACCCATATCATGACGGGAAAACAGAGTCTAAGTCATACCCTACATTCATTCCCTACAGCCCAAAACCATGGGGAACCTAACAGATCAAATGCTGGGAACTTCTTACTTCTATATACCCATTTCTCTCAAACTATATACACTTTTCACACTGTATATCTATATTATCAAAGGAAAATAGGTAAACAAAGTCTTTAAATTCATAGAAACTAAAAATAATTTATAAATTCAATTCCCTGAACAATTGGGATCCTTCTCATTGTCTTTTCTGTCTCTCTGTCTCCCTTGGCTCTCTCACTCTGTCTCTGAGAGGAGACCATGCTGTCTGTGGAGCATTTTCTCTCCTTTAATGAACTTTCCTTTTGACTTTAACTCCAAAGTGTGCTTGATTCTTTCCTGCATTCAGTCAGGACTTGAATCTCTCAATGTAGGACTTGAATCTCCACTTGGGGGGATTCGCCCTGTCCCGCATCCATTTCTTAATTAAAGAGAAATGTTTTGTGGTTGTTGCACTGGGGTTGGGATCCTGCCTTTGCCTTCTGTTCCTGAAAACCAAACTCACTGGTTCAACATCTTGAGACCTTCCCAGCCTGCTCTGGCAATGATGGCATGCCACCCTGGCATATTCCTCTCTGTTCTGACCCTAGAAATCTGTCACGTTTCTCTCCTAACATTTCATAGATTTGATTTTTCAAAGGTTAGATTATCTACCATTAGAAAGATAGGGCAAGGAGGCAGAAAAGAGTGATCTCTGTGCAGAGAATGTTATTAAGTGGACAGCAGAGGAGGAAGGCCTGAGAGCAAACCTGTAAGTGTTAGAAGGAATGGTGAGAAAAACACGGAGCTGGGATTGGACACAGCAGAGAGTTTAAGCTATTCACAGGAGGCTCAGGTTGGGGAGGGGCTGGGGAAACTTGGAGCAAAACTGTCCAGAATCAATGCTGATTTGAAGAATAATCAGAGGTGCAGTTAAATAAAGACATAAGGCCTCACACATTCCTAGGGGATACATGACAATCTGCTGGGGGAAAATATGAAGCCACAGGATAAACACGGCACACTGGACAGGCCCTGAAGCTTCAGGTATGGATGAATGGGGTTGCCAATGATGCTGCCAGGGCTCTAGGTTTTGGGCTTCCTGTTCTGCTTGGCCTTATTCTGTGTGCAGGCTTCTTCCAACTTAGAGTTGATTTCTGACAACTCCAGATCCTTATTTACTTCGCTTAGCCACTCACATGAAGAAAAAGAACTTTCTCCTCCTATCCATACACCTATTACAAAAAAAAAACAAAAAACAAAAACTACAGTTGGGCCTTGAGATATGTACAAGTGGCCTCCCTCACTACAGCAGTTGAGCCCTCTGACCAGGGATCAGAACCATTATCAATAACAGCCCAACAGTAGGGGCCTGTGATTTCCTCCAGGGAAAGTATGCTGGCAGACAAAAGCATCATGTTCACACCACTCAAGGTTAAGTAATTTAAAACATTCTTGTATTCAAAGAAACTCACCTTGGGCTACCAGCAGGGTTGGGGTATCTGGTTTACTTTTTTTCTGCTGGCAATGGAACTTTGATGAAAAAGTTTGAGGAGCACTGATCAATATACGTGGCTTTTTAAACCCACAGCTACTGTGTGGAGTCAGGGGTGACTGTACCTATCACAGAGGATGGTAGTGCCTTGTAGCTGGTGTTTTTAGAAGGAAGCTCGACATTGTAAATATTGTAAATGTAAAATTAAAAGGCCTATAGTTTGAATTTCATGGACAGCATTAATCTCTTTGCTCCATGTGATATGTGAAAGAGGCATGAAAACTAAATATTAAACCAGGTTATATTCAGACCCTACAACGCACTGATCAGCCCTACTGCCAGACCACAGGAACCTACAGAACAAAGGGAGATTCCTGCTGGAATTAGGAACAAACTATTTACTGACACCAAGAAAGGAAAACAGAAAAACAAACTCAACCATTCATTCCCTACGGCTAGCCTATGGGGAACCTACAGAACAAAGGCTGAGATTAGTAACATGCCTTTAAGGCTGCATACCCATACCATCAAAGGAACACAGGGAAACACAATGTGTAAACAATTTCATATAAACTAAGAATCATGTATAAACTGAATTCCTTGAATACTTGGGGTCTCAGTTTCTCTCTTTCTCTGCCTGAGAGGAGACCACACTCCGTCTATGGAGTGTTACTCCTTCTCTAATAAACTTTCCTTTTGTCTCTAACTCTGGCATGTGCTTGAATTCTTTCTTGCACAGAGTCAAGGACCTCTTTCCTCTCTCTTGGTGTAGGACTTGAATCCCCATTTGATGAAGTATTTGCCTCATCCTGCATCACACGCGTCAGCCACAACTGAATTGTTGACTTGTCGCCACCCGTTTTCACCCTGGTGGAATGGACACCCTATAAAGTGATATGGGGGTATGAGAGGAGATTAGAGAAACCATAGGAGAATATGCAGAAGTAAAAAAGGAAATTGGCGTGGAGGAGCACGTTGCTCTGATTGGCACACGTGCTATCCCATGGATCTGATCTGCCCTGCACATGCTTGACCTGCCCACCACCCATGGTTTCACACGGCCAAGTTGAGGTAAAACCAGAACAGAGGCATGGCAGACAATGTCACTACCACTACCCTTATCCCTTTGCCTCAATTCTTCTACCGCAGGACTGGACTTCTGTGGTCCAGCCCCTGCATTTCCTTGCCCAACAGTGCTCTCTGGCCACTCCTAGTGTGGCTGGCTGGAAGTGCCTGAATGTGATTCCCCAATGACTAGCAGGAGCTGAAGAAATCCCCCAGCTCCCCATCTCTTGATTGGGATCACTCTCAGACATGTTCCACGTTGGCTCTCAGACTTGCCCGTGGGATTAAGCTCCAGTTGCTCATAGTAGCTGGCTTGGAAACACATCCTTCATTGTCTGCTTTCCCTACCTCGTATCACCCACTCCCACACTTACACGGCTTAAGGAAACTACTTGTTCTCGAATCCTTACCTCAGCGTCAACTTCCGGAGAACCCAAGCCAAGAATGAACTTCCAGATAAAGTCTTGGGATCTTTCTAAAACTAGGGAAGTCTTTCTGTTGTTTTGAATAGGAATGGTGGGCTCATTACGCAAATATCCACTAATGTCGCTACAGATTCATTTGGTTATTAACCCTTATGATATTAGCACTATTCTAAGGCTGTATAACTACCTGGGAAGCCCATATGATCCCATAACACCTTTATTGGTTAGCTATTGTTGTGTAACATTAATAATCCATAATCTTTATTATTACAGTTCACGTATCTAGAGATTGGTTCAGGTTGGCTGACCTAGGCTGGGCTTGCTCATGCATGTCTCCATGAAGACATTTGTGGATATTTGTATAATAGGACCACTCTTCCCATCCAAAACCACAGAAAGCCTTCCCTAGTTGAAAAAAAGATCCCAAAAGTTTATCTGAAAGCTCCCTCTTGGCTTGGATTCCTCCCGAAGAGCTAGGTTCTTTTGAAATCTGAGTTTAGGGCAACTCCGTTCCATGTGTCCTTCCTACCTTCCTGGGACCAGCCAGCCAACCTGAGCGTATTCTTCTCTTGGCAGTAGCAGAAGTGAAAGACTAACATATCCAACTGAGCAAGTGCTTTTTTAAAGCCTCTGTATCATATATGTGAACGGTCCTTTTGTCCAAGTAACTCAGATGACCAAACTCAGAATCAAAGGGTAAGATCTTCAAAGTCACATGGCAAGGAATAGAGAGAGAGGAAGGGATGAGGGATTGAGGCCAAATCTACTCAACACCTATGCATTCGTCCTCATAAGTCTTTCCACTTGTCTGTCCCCTGGGAGAGTTCTGCAAGAAACACTTGGCTGTCAGCAAAAATGACTTTTTTATTTTTTTGTAAATGACATTCAGATTTGCCTTTTTTTCTTAGGAAGTACTTTTCTATTTTCTCTTAGACAATAGACAACCTGTGCTCATCTGAACTTATCTTAGTACTGAACTAATGAGTTTGAAGTGAAATCTATACTTCAATAGCTGAAGCATGAATTACCAAAAAGGAGCACTGCTTCAAGAGAACACACAAATTTCTAGAAGTGTTTAATTGGAGGAATCCTTTTTATGAGAATTCAGACAGCCTTACTTCTAAAGCTTGACACAGATCATCCTCAGACCTTCCCTAGACATGCTGAAATGGCAGTGAAATGGAAACATCTATTATCAGTATTCATGCTTGTCCTTTCTTTGTATTCTCTGTCCATTGGCAGAATGAAAAAAAAAAAAAGATTTATGACTCATTGTTTTCTGAAGGATGCTGCTTCCTCTGCAGGTTTTCAAGTTGTTTTTGGATAAGATTTTCTCCTTGTTTATATACTTCCCACTGAAGTTCTTTTTATATCCCAGATTTGTATATTTACAGGTCCATCAGCAAACTTTATAATACTATTTTCTGCCCCTCAGTTGTCTCTAGTGCTTTGAAACTGACTTGATACACAAAAGAGAAAGAAAATGGACCTAGATTCATCGAGTGCCATTATAAACAATCATATTGTTTGACCCGTCACTCTGATAACCTTCTATGATAGTTGTTTCCTTAGATCTGCCTTTTGGGATTGCCTTTGGGGCATTTCTGAAGTGGTAGGTTCCTGGGGTTCTCCAGAGAATTGTCCCATTATCTATGGGAGCACAGGAAGGAATTTTATAGTAATTCTGCTACAGTGAAACATTTGCCTTGAGGCCGGAATCAAAAATAGCAGCTGGAAGGACATTTGGAAAAGGCAGGAGGGGGCAGGGGGGAGGCGGCTGTTGTGGGAGCACAGGAGAGGGAGAGAGGGAGAGCTTTTCACATTTGGATAAAAACACTAGCTACAAGGCAAAACAGAGGACAGGGCTGGCATCTTCTACCCTTGAAACTATCCCAAACTCAATTCTCCTCGGGCTTGGCTCTCAAAGCCAGTGATTTCAGTGCTAAGAATGCTGGCTGGGGTTAGTGCTCTGCTCTCAGCAATGAATAGTGAGCACCAAGATTCCTGGATGGTGACCAGCAGCACTGGCCTCTCTTCCACCACTCCAAGAGGCGCAGAAAGGCTGCTGCTCCGCCCACCGCAGGTTAGCAGCCAAAACGTAGACCAGTTTCCTGGAGTCACTAGATATTGAATGACTAATAGCCCTCTGAAAACTTGGGGAAGAGATGCTCAACCTTTACCAGTAACTGTCATTGCAATAAAGAAGACAAATTAGAGAAGGTTTGGGCAAGAGCCTAAGAGAAATAAATGAAGGAATGTAAACTATGAATAGAAACACCCACATAATCATGATATAGAGATTGTGGCAGCTAGTCTGCAAAGATGGCCACCAGCAAACCATGACTCTCAGAACTAGTGTTTATGTTTTTGTGACATTTTAAATTTCCTCCCTTGTGTCTGGCCATGCCACCCTGAACATGCCGATCCCATCTGATCTCGGAAGATAAGCAAGGTCAGGCCTGGTTAGTACTTAAATGGAAGACCACCTAGGAAGACCGGGTGCTATAGGCATAAAAAAAAAAAATTACAATTAAAACAAACAAACAAACAAACAAACAAACAAACAAACAAATAAATATATAAATTTCCTCCCTGGAATCTGGGTTGCCTTGCAACTTGTGACTATTGGAATATGATTTAAATGACACAGTGGGACTTGTGAGTCTAGGTCATAAGAAGCCTTGCAGCTTCTGTCTGGGTATCTTAGTTACAAGAAGACACTTCACTGGGACACCTCTTCTAGAACTTAGCCATGAAGCTATGAAAAGCCCAAGCCACGTAGAGAGTCCATATGTAGAGACTGTAGTTGACAGCCCAGCTGTGCTCCCTATTGACAGCCAACATCAGCTGTCACTTCAGATGACTCCAGCCTGAGCTGCCATTTGACTGCAATCATGTGAGATACTCCAAAAAAAAAAAAAACAAAAACAAAAAAACTGCCCAGTTGAGACAATTGAATACACAGAACATGAGAAATAATAAATCATTATCTGAAACCACTATATTCAGTGCTTTGTAACCCAGCAGTAGGTAACTGGAACAGAAATCAAACAAGTAAACATGGATATACACACTTATGAATGCGTCCATCAATTGATGGATCAGTTGAATGCCACTCATTTACTCAGCAAGTATTTATTGGGTATACACACGTGCCAGGCACTGTGCTAGTTTCTGAGAATATAGTGATGAGCAAATTAATTATGGTCCCTGCTTCTAACCAGCCTTCAGTCTACTGTGTGTGTGTGGGGGGGGGGTAAAATAATAATAAACAAGCAAACAAATAATTGTATAATTACAAACTATGTCAAGTTTCATGATTAAAGAAACATGGCGCTATGCCAGAATAAGACAGAGAGACCCAGCCTAGCCTAGGTGATCAGAAAAGTTCCCTCTAAGGAGGTAATTTTAAAGTGAATATCTGAAATATGAGAAGGAGACAGCCATTTTAGGGGTTGAGGATGCAAAGAGATTTCTAGAATAAGGACCCTAAAGTGGGAAGAGCTTGGGGTATTGGAAGAACTAAGAGAAAGCTGGGATGGTTGGGCTGGAAGAAACTAGGGTAGAAAGGCTTGAGAAGAAGACCTGGGCCACAGCAGTCAGGTGTGTAGGCCATGGTGAGAAGTTTAGATTTCTTCTAAATGCAATAGGCAACCATTAAACTCTTTTAAATAGAGGAGTGACAAGATCTAATCTACATTTTAGAAAGGTCACTCAGGCAGCACAGTGGGTAAGTGATTGGAAGGGGCAAGAGGGGAATCAGAAAGGCCATCACCCAGGTGAGATGATGGAGGCCTATGACATATCAGTCAGACCCCTAAAAGGCATGACATGGCACCTGCTTCCCGCTGTGTCATTGGAACCACTGTTCCTCGAATAGCCCCAGCAGCATTTGTTCCGAGGCAGGTGCTCTACAGAGTTTACTCCTGATGGATGACATACGTCATAGGCCCATAAATCCACATTCAGAGAATCTCTAATTGTTTCACTGATGCAAATGCTAACTTTGTTCTGACAGATGAAACAATGCTTAAAGTTAACCCACTGTGGTGAGGGGATGTGTTGAGGAATGCTCAACAAGCCTGCTCCCCTCATCCACCTCTCCAGAACACCCTCACTTTACATAGGCTACCACTCTGGGGTGGGGGGCTGTAGGTGAGGGGCTATAGGAAAATCACCTCCCTCCACTCCCACCCCTGAGCCAGCATCAAATCCTGCATCTTGGGACACTTACCGGCTGAAGCGCCAATCCATCTGGTTGACCAGATTTACTGCCTGAATAAAGCTGTCTTTCCCAAATTGGCCTTTGTTACCAGCAGATCCTGGGTCCTTGTGGTATTTTGAAATTAGTTGTGAATAAAAGGCAACGAGAGAATAACTAAAGCCTGCAGTCCCCACAGGCTAGAGAAAACCTGTCAATAGTAATTATTCCCCAGGATTGTCATTACAAAGGTATTTAGCTCTGCATGTTCAGCTTCCTTCTGCTTTTCTCAGGATTTGTAGACTTTACTGCCAGCCACATTTCTGACAAAAAAAAAAAATTTTTTTTTTCTACATATACATAGCCAAGTATGTGTGGCAGGAACCAAACTGAGCCTTCTGGGGAATAGACCCCATCATCTATCCTCAACCCTCCCCACAAGTCTGCTTTCCCAGGTGTCCTACCTGCCCCAGCACTGCCTACCCACTGCCTGCCATAAGTCTGGGAAGTTCGGCTTGACCTGTTTCTCCCTACTACCACTCAGTGAATATCTCTGAACCATTCACTTCTTCTCACTGCCCACTGCTACCCTAGTTCCAGATGCCTGCAACAGCATCCTCTCCAGTCTCTGCATCCAGACTTCTCTCAGAGACCTTCTGCAGCCTTGTTCTTAACTTCCTAGATTCATCACTCCCTGCGTCCATCCCATCCTCTGTGCGTCAGCCATACTGATCAACTGTTAGTCCCTCAAGTATGCTCTCTCCCAACTCTGGGCCTCCCCATATACCAGGGAGTTGGCAAACTAGGATCTGAAGGTCTGCTGCCTGTTTTATAAATAAAGTTCTCCCGGAACACATCGATATCCATTCATTGACATAGTGTCTACAGTACATACAATGGTACAGTACACACTATTTAGCAGAGTTGACAGTTACAACAGAGAATGTATGGCCTGCAGAGCCTCAAATATTTACTATATGGTCTTTTATTAAACGAATGAACAAACAAAAGACTGCTGCCCCTCCATACACTATTCTTTCTGCTAGAAACTCTCATGTTTTTTTCTTCACTTCCACCCATTCCATCCCTTTACTTGGTTAACAACTCAGCCTAGAAATAACTTCTAGGAAGTCGTCCCTGACCACACCCCACTCCTCATGTTTTCCTGCCACTCCATTGTTGTGTCACAACAGTAATTACAACGGCCTACTGGTACCCGCACCAGACTGTAAGCCCTTGACAACGGGCACTGGGTCCATCTCACAGACCTGTTTCTCCATTTGTGGGCTCTGGGGTAGAAGTATAAACAAAATGCCACATATTATTTGTCTAATATTTAAGAATTATAAACTACATGATAAATTATAAGCTAAAAAAGAGTTGGATAAAATACCTTTATACTCTGACCCTAATAAGTATTCCTTCGTATATGGTAAAAAATGTGTAATGCTATGATTTTAATGTGATTAAAGTTTGGCAAAATAATAAAGAATTATTATTGTGAATGTTTGTTCTAACACCAACATTTTAATAAGTAATGAAAATGATACACAATTTAAGAAATATTGTATATTTATTTTTTAGAATTTATTTTTCTTGTCTTTGTTTTGGTGAAATGAGGACACTATGTTATTATAATTCATATTTTCACATAATGCATGTTCAATTGCTTATAATGATCTAAAGGATTAAAAATAAAGCTATTAAAAAGAACACAAAATTTGAATTATTTTCATTAAACAAGTAAATTAAAATAAGAAAGCAAAGCATAATTATTTTGTTATTTTTCTTATGAATTATTCAAAACTATATTAAAATTAAGGCAAAATAGTACAATTAAATGTCACTGAAATCAAAATTATTTAAAGCCAAATTTAAATTTAATTTTGTAAAAAGTTAATGAAGTCTTATTAAATATATACATGTAAATAAAAGTTTCAATTCTCTTATGCAATGTCCATTAGTTAAGAATTGGTATCACTCTTTATATGCTATATCTACACCGATACGTGCACAAATATAATGTGAATTGTTTAATATAGTTAAAATCATACTGCTTCCTAAGTACCATCAGAACTACAACTGAAAAATATTAAAAGAAGAAAATGGACCCTTAGCCTCAGTGGGAAATCATCATTTCTCCTGCAACAAGCTATTGCATTCTTTCTGAAAGGAAGGATTTGACAACTTATTTAATTTGCCTTTTCTCTTACCCAAGCCCTTCTGCTGCCCAAATCCTCTCTGCATGCCAAGAAAGTGTCTTCCTCCAACATCAGCAGTGGCACAACTCGCAAACCTCTGAGGCGTTCTGAGTCATCTTTAGTTTTGAGGACACACTGCCAGGGACACATCAAAGCATTTTCATGGGGCCTGAATGGTGTGAGCAGCAAGCGTGTTTTAAGTGTAGTTACAGGTCACGCTGTGCCAATGTTGAGCACCCCGTATTCATTCACGCATTTGTTTTTGTAGGTTTGTAATGGGCATAACTCACAGCGGTGGCCCTGTTGGCTTGAGTCATTTTGAAGAGCAATATGACTCCCTTATCCATTGTTATATCCCTACTTCTTCCTATAGAGTCTGACACATAGTAGGTGCTCAGTAAATGCTGACAATGGTATACTATGAAGGATTTTTATTCTTTTGGACCAGTTAGGCACTGTTATATAAAGGAGTCTCTGGCCTAACCACTAGCCCGCCATCTAATAGAGCAGGAATCGGTAAACCTTTTCTGCCAATGCTAGACACTAAATCATTTGGGTTTAGTGGGCTACATAGTCTCTGTCACCCATACACAACTTGCTGCTGTAGTGCGAAAACAGCCCTAGACAACACAGAATCAAGTGTGACTAGGTTCCAATAAAACTTTATAAAAATAGGGAAAGCCAGATTTGGCCTGTGAGACATAATAGAGTATGTAATAGGGACAGTGCGACAGAGTCTCAAAGTATTTAGAAGGTGAGATTATCAGGCACTGATGACTGCTAAGGAGACTGCCACTCTACTCTGATCTTAATTACTCTGGCATATCAGCAGAAGCCTGAGCCGAAACTATGCCAAGAGATGCTAAAAGCATCCTTGAGGCTGGCTTTCTTCAACTGGGCTGCTTCTCCTCCTAGGCTTCCATGGATTGTCATCCTGTTTATCTTTCTATTAGGTGTCTCAAGTTTTCTTTCTAGCTCAGTGCTTCTCCAGCCTGGCTCTGCATTAGAATCGCCCAGGGAGTTTATTAAAAATATTTCTGTCTGGACTCTATCTTAGATGTATTAGTCTTCTCAGGCTGCCATAACAAAATGCCACAGATGGGGGTGTTTGAACAACAGAAATTTATTTTTTTATAGTTCTAGAGGCCGGAAGTCTAAGATCAAGGTGCTGCTGGGGTTGGTTTCTGGTGTAGCCTCTCTCCTTGGTTTGCAAATGGCCACCTTCCCACTGTGACCTCACATGGCCTTTTCTCTGCCATGGGGAGAGAGGGGACTTTTCATGTTTCTCTTATAAAGACACCGGTACTGTCAGATTAGGAACCCACCATTGTGACTTCCTTTAACCTTAATTACCTTCTAAAGGAACTTATCTTCAAATATAATCTAATTGGGGGTTCGAACTTAAATATATCAATTTGGAGGGAGTACAATTACTCCTGAAATATTGATATTTATAATAAGAAATGTGTATTGGTCTTTGCCCACTGTTGCTAGCACAGAGCTCCTAAAAACCTTGTTAATTCCCTATTAAGAGCCTTGGGGGCATCTCTTGTTATAATATTTAGTCTTTTCCTCAGCTTCTGAGCATAAAGGTAAAATAGGTGTTCTTTGTTATGCATAAAAAGCTCCTTCCAACCCTACTAAGTTTAAGTTAAGTTCAAATTACCCAACTTGAGTGCATCCTTTGTTCCTGCTGGGATCCTGACTGATACAGGACAGTCCAGACTACAGTGGTTAAGGAAATGAATGCGAGATTAGGGATATAAAATATTACTTTGAAAAGTACCATACGAAAGTACAGATAATATAAAACTGTCTACTACCAGACTGAAAAAGGAATATTTTATCATTTTACTTCAGATGTTTAAGAAAAAGAATAAAAATGAAGTTTTTGTTTTACATCTCAACCCCTATCACTTCTCTTAACAGAGGCCACTGCTCTCACAAACTAGGTATGAACCTTTCTAGATCATTTTTTAAAAATACTTTACTATTACCATGTGTGTTTTAGAATTTACCTAAATGCTTCCATACTGTATATATCACTCAGAAGCTTTTTTCTTTACTCAAAAATACTTTTTGAGAATGAGCCATATTGATATTCATAGACCTAGGCCATTTGCTTTAACTTGCATAGTATTTCATTTTTTATATCAATTTATTTTCCTATTAACATTTTTATGATTCCAGTTTTTCTATTATAAACAATACTGTAATGAACATCTTTGTATCATTCTCCTGATAGATGAGTGTTTCTTCAGGGTATATACATAGAAAGGGAATTGCTGATCACAGTTTGGACATTTTTTACTTTACTAAACATTACCAAATTGACACCCTCTCAAACTCCTTGCAAGAAGTTCTATAAACTCCTATAAGCAATGGGTAAAAATTCTTGTTTCTTTATTTCATGGTCAACATTTTATGTTGTCAGAGTTTGTAATTTTTTTTTTTAAAAAGTTGATAATTGTAAAATCAGTATACAAAAAAAGTATACAACTATTGCTATTAAATATGTTTTTGGAGTATATAACATACATACATGGTATAAAATTCAGAAAGTATAAGAGCATATACAGTGGAAAGTAAATCTTCTCTTAAGCCCTGTCCCTTAGCCACCTAGTTCTCTACGCTGTATTCTGTTTGTGTGTCATTCAGATAGCCTATGCACTCACATGTGTGTAGTAAAACTACATATGTGTGTAGTTAAATTTTTTATATCTCTTCTTTTGCCTCAGTAGATTCGGCAGTTTAAAATAATTATTCATATCTTGTTTCTTTTGTCTCAGTAGATTCAGTACAGTTTCATAGATTAAATATTATTTTAGTTTTACCAGAAACCCCATTTTCAGGTCTCACAAGCATAGGTTTGGGTGACAACTTGAAGAGCTCCAATCCCCAAAGTCAAGGTCAATTTCAAAAGTCCCATTATAGCTGTTCTGAGGGCTCAGAGAACTTCTATAGTAAGTTTTGCTCTCTTAGGGTTGCCAATGGAAGCTGTGGACTAGGTCCTATAACCTGTCATGGTACAGTCAGGAAAACAGTCAGCACTCTAGGTATTTCAAATAGGAAGGGGTTTAACACAGGGAATCAGAGGCTTTCACAACTCTGAGGACACTGCAGGAGGGATGGTGGTTAGGATCTCTTTCAGGAAATCTGAAAGTGCAGGGATCACCAAGGAGCCACTGCCGTTGGTCTCAGCCACCTGTAGACCCCACAGGAGGAGTCTCAGAACACCTGAAAGCTGTAGGCAACATCCCACGTCAGACATCCCATCTGCTGTGCCTAGACTTCTGCCCATAACTGCTTCCAGAAAACAATGGCTTCTCCTTCTCTTCCCTTCCAGATCTATGCAAGTGCCTCTCCTTAGCAGAGTCAAGTGGAACACGTTTTCCTTTAGAAAGGCAGGTGTCCCACATGGCAATTGACAGCATTTCCAGTAAACCCCTCTCCCTCTACACATAGGTGATTTTATCACCCAACTTTGAAATACAACGTTCTGTCCCTATTAGAGGCACACATCGTGAGAATTGATGAGATAGCTATATAATTTATGTCATAGATTTTATTTTGGTCAATAATAATTAAACACATTTTATCCTCTAAATCAGCTAGAATGTGAGAAAAGGAAGGAACAGACTCAGTTCCTGTTCTCAAAAAAGCAAGCATCATTTATTTAACAAACTTTGAGAACCTACTATGTGTTCACATTGGAAACACGAGGAAAGCAGAACTTGATACAGACCCATACATATGCAGTGAAAGGATAAAAATCTGCATAGGAATGATAAATATAAAATTCAAGATAGAGGTTACTTGTGAAAAGAATGGGAACACAGGCAACTACAACTGAGTAAAAATATTTTAAATTACATGGAATGTACACACGTATTTTATTTTTACTGTTTCCTTTGGCTGATGTATTTCATAACAAAACATTTTTTAAAAAAGAACTAGGCAGGTTCTCTGTCCTTGGGGAGCTTACATTTTAATGGAAGAGGTCACTCATACACACATACACACATATACACACAGGTGGAATGGATGAAAAATGTTAAAAATTGATAGGGATTAAGCTGCTGCTGTCTTGGGTAGAAAAGCTTCCTGAGAACCAATTTTTGTGGAGTTAATGAACGAGATCAGGAAGAGAGATTACATATGAACTCTGTGACAAAAGGTAAATTTAGTGTTGGTATAAACTTTCATTTTTAACCAAGATAATTATACTTAAAATCTTTCTTTGAGAAGAAAGACAATAAAACTGAAGGCCTATCTTGTGCTGACTTTCTATGATTCTACATGCAACAGAACACTCTTTAGATCAAAAATGTAAGTGGAAAGGGGTATGAGGTAAGGTGATAAGCTGCGAGAGAAGGACAGGTGAGTTTTGAGACAGGCTTTTTTGGCTAGGAAGCTGGAAAAAAGATATAGGATTTAATATAGAAAAAATAAATGAATAAATAAAAGTGGGAGAGGAAAGGAGGGAAAAAAAGAAAGCAAATATTCAAAATTCGCTTGTAGTTAAGACTATTAGGCACCACAAAAAGTTAAATAATAAGACGTGTCCTTTGGCCTCAAGAAACTTAAAGCAGCATTTGCCTAAAGGCTAGAGCTGCCTGGAATGATGCTAGGTGTGTGTGCCACAGGCTTGACAAGGAAGGTTTCATTTAATTCACACACTAATTCCATGAGGTGAGCACTTCTAAGCCCATGTTTGGGGTGAGAAAACTGGGGCACAGAGAAGTTCCATCACTTGCTCCTCTTCAGCAAGAACAGGAGCCAGTTTATCAGCACCAGTCTTGACTGCTGCCCTCTCCAGGCCAGGAAGACTTCAGTGGACAATGGAACTAATCATGTTTCCTGAGAAAATTTGTCTACAGGTGGTAGAGGTGTAACTCATTCATTCCTCAGCCCCCTCCCTGGGTCTCAAAGATGTATCTTCTGACTCAATAATATTTTTTCAACCACATTTTCTTTTTCTCCTGCCTTCCCTCACACCTTTTTTTCATGCATATCTTCTGTTCCTCTCCTCTCCCAAAGTCTGCAATCCATATACTCCAAGTAGTAAGCTATCCTTTTAGTTTTCCAAATCGTCTTTGAGTCAATGTTTGAAGATGGAATATGTAATCCCTAAAGATCCTTCTCAGATTGTAATTTTTTTCCTGTCCCACATGAATCCCCTCAGCTTACAGAGTTTACCTCTCCTATCTTTTTTAAAAAATAGTTATTTAAAAAAAAAGTCACTGTCCTTGACCCCATATTCTTCTGCAACCCTGTTTCTTTATCCCCATTTATAGGGTTGCCTTATAAAAAGTTGTCTGTAGCCAGTGTCTTCATTTCTCTCCTCTCATTTTCTCTTCAACTCACTTCATTGGCTCTTGTCCCTCTCTCTATGCTGCTATCTCCCAAATTTATATTTCCGGGCCCAACCTTCCTTCTTAACCAGCTACTTACTTTAAATATAATTTGGATGTTTAATTTCCAAATTAAAATGGCCCAAGGCAAACTCTTGTTTCAGGAGCTTTATCTACTCCTCTTCCAGCTTTCTTATCTGGCAAATAGCTCCAACCGGGGCCTAGGCCAGGGGTCTGGAATCATCAATTTCTTCAGCTCCCACATGAAATCCACCAACAACTGCTATCTACTCTCCTTTCCCTCTAGAACACCCCAAATCTATCCGTTTCTGTCGATCTTCATCCTTCTCCAAGCCATCAGCATCTTTTACTAGAATTACTGTTACAATCACTTGATATAATCCATTCTCCATATAGTAGCTAGAGTAATAGTTGAAAAAGCAAATCAGATAACATCACTCCTCTGCTTAAAACCCTTTGATATCTGTCCATTGTGTTTAGCGTAAAATCTGGCCTTCAAGACTCTACATGATCAGGTTTCTGGTCTTCTCTGTGACCAGATCACTCCCTCCCCTTTTATGCAAGCCCCAGACATACTTGCTATTTTTCTGTTCCTTGAATATGTTATGTTTGGGAGCTTCTGTACTATTTACTGCCTTTCCCTAGAATATGAATTCCCTTGATCTACCATCGCTGGTTCCTTCCCAATATTTGGGTCTCGATTCAAATGTCACCTCTTCAGAGTGGTTTTCCCTCACTGACCAATTTAACACAAACATCTAGTCTCTATCACCCTGCCCTGTTTTATTTTCATATTAGCACAATCCACCCAGTGCTCCATTGCTTTGTGAAGGTTCATCACATTAGAATGCAAGCGCTGTGAGAACAGAACCTTGTCTTTCTTACGTTTTGCCATATGCCCAGCACCTAGAACATAGGAAGCACTCAATAAACATTTAATTAGTGAAAGATAAGATGAAACCCAGGACTATTATGAATCAAACTTCTACAACTTCCTTACTAGATATCTTGTGACATTGCTACATATCTTGTGAGCTCTCAAAATATGATTCATGATGATGAAAGCGTAGACAACAAATTTAGCTTTAAAATTTTGGAAAGACAAAGGGAAAGAGAAGACCTTAATGTATGCTTTCCTTATAATGAAAATTTCTGATGAAAATCTATTGTGATAAATCTAATAGTTATACCACTGCAGTCCCCCAAATATGTAGAACTTTTCTAGGTTTGGGGTCCAAATCTTTGAACCAATAAGCAGTTGACAAGTCCCAAAGGCCAGGCATTCCCCAATGTCCCTAGTCTGTCACCTTTATTTTCCTTTCCTCCTCTACCCTGTGAACTATAGGAACAATGGGTATTTGTTTTGAGAATGCTCTTTAATCAAGAAACAGTGTCAATAATTCTATGCCCTGAAGAATTTTCCAGGGTTTCAGAGTCTATATTATGAAACACCTTTTAAAAGTGGGTTACAGGTACTTTTCTATCCACTCTTTATAACTCTAATAGATTGTGTAATGCCTTGCGAAGGGCCTGGATGCTCACCACCCACATCTCCAGTCTAAAACTAGGTTATGAGTAAAATGAAAACTCTGGGAAAAAAAATCCTTCTCCTTCTTATAAAAGTCCTCAGCCCAATTCATATCTCACAGGCAGGGAAATCCAGATCACGTAAAGAGGTCAGGAACCTAAATAATTATTCAGCTAGTAATGAACAGACACTCCCTTTGAAACTGTGGAAATTCTCATTTCCATACTAAAGCCAAGAGAACACAGCCATGACGTCAGCAGGCAAGAACACTGAAAGTGTACTTTCCTTATTTACCTGATAGCTCTTGACTTACTTCATCCTGCACAAAGGAAGCCTGCCACACCCAGAGTTCAGGGAATTTTAGGGTGGAGGAGGGGTAGGATGGAATGAAGAGGCTTTATCTGGTCAAATTATGCATAGTGCTCAAATGAAAAAGTTGAAGACCAAATCATTTTCCCACAAGGCTGGCAGAGTTGTCCATAGACTGTTAAGCTTCAACTGCTCTGTAAACTATATGAAAACATCTTTAGGGCCCTACTCGCCCCATCCCCCTCCACCAGGGAACTGTCTTTTCTCCTAGAGGGTAGCCTGGGAAGATAGTAGTTATCTTCAAACCACAACAACAAAGCCCGAGTCCCCCCATAGTGAAATTCCTGTGCTCCACCCTCACTGAGTTTAGGAAACTGATAAGACAGCTGTGAAAATAGAGTGTAAAACATTGCTCTCCCATTCAAGTCAGCTGGCACAGTTTGTGCTGTTAAAAAGGGGCCAGTAGGTTATTATTTTCCATTTTTCAACGTGGTTGTAGACCAAAACACAACTAAACAACCATCCATATTGCAAAGTGAATTTGTCCACCTATTAGCTCATATTAATATTTTTAAATACCTACAAAAACAGAGAGAATAATACAATCTTCATGTACTTAATACTGAGCTTTAACAATCATCCAAGTAAATCAATCCTGCTTTAATGCTCTTAAAATAAAACCTGAAATTTTGTTGTGAGAATGTGCCAGGTGTCTTGTAGGCTATAACATTTATTATGATACATAATAACTTTATTAGAGTTTTGGGGCAAAAGAGTAAAACTTCACAAATTCTGACTAGCTACAATTCTGTCCAAACTATTGAAAAAGCTGCACTATACAATTTTTTAAAGGCAGTTTTATCACTTCCAAGAGTATCGTAAAAGCATTGCCAAGAGATCCTATCAATTTTGATTTAATAAAAACACACAAATGGTAACTGTAAAATTATTATCTTTGCATGCAAATAGGTGCTTCTAAAGTAATGAAAGATGTATTAATTAGTTCAGGCTGCCGAAACAAAACACCACAGACTAGATGGTTCAATAACAGAAATTAATTTTCTCACAGTTCTGGAGGCTGAAGTTCAAAATCAGTTGCCAGCATGGTGGGGTTTGTGAGACAGCTATTCCGGGCTTGCCTGTCCTCACACGGCAGAGAGAGAGCAAATAAGCTCTCTGGTATCCCTTCTTATAAGGACCCTAATCCCATCGAGAGAGCCCACCCTCATGACCTCGCCTAAACTCAATTATCTCCCAAAGGCTTGACCTCCAAATACCATCACACTGGGGGTTGGGGTTTCAACCTATGGATTTAGGGAAAACACAATTCAACATATGGATTTAGGGGAAACACAATAAAAGATATGTTATTTTCCTTCCGGTTTAACATCCAGTTTTCTTTACAAACTGCAAGTATGTAGACATTATTTATTTGCCTAGCAAATCCTTTTTATTCACAGTGCAAATACAAACCTTAGACAAGTTCATAACAAACATCACAAATAATTAGGTAAATTTTATTAAATAGGTTTTACAGTAGATAAAATAACTATCTAGACAGTACCTCCAGACTGTTACTCTACTCTCTGTGAGTACATTTCCCCCCCTAAGTAAACTGTAGGTGAAAATAAGTGATCATGGAGATAGGTGTTCTGAGTTCCACACCTGGGCCTGGAGGTGGGGGCAGGTAGGGCAAGCATAGCTCCTTTCACAGCAAACAAAGTTGAAGGTTTATTAGAGTTAATCATCAAAGCCTACCTAAGAAACTCAAAATAAACACTAAGGCCTTGTAAAAGTAACCTGAATTTAAACCTTTTATTTTTCTAAATATCAGTAATTTTTCATTAACTGAAATCAAAATGCTTACAAAGAGACCTAAGGGGAAAAAAGAATCCAAGCCCTCGAAATTCTCCCCTTCAAGTAGGTAATTCATTATTCCACTCCCGTTTTGTGGATGCCCAGCTGTTGGTGGCTGAACTCCACGGGAGAGGTGAAGTCATGGCTGCAAAGCACTGTTGAGAGTTCACCTTGGGGTGAAAAAGGGCATCAATTCTCTTCATAAGGACTCTCTGACTAGAGATAAAAGTGCTCTGGGGACTCAGTGCCAAACCTTGTGAAGTAGGAGCAGAATAAATGATATGGCATGAAGGGATTTGAGTTGCCAACACCTGAGATATAATAAGAATGATGTGGAACTGACCATAGGGAAATTTTGTCTTGACATTTTCCTGGGAGTTGAAAGCAAACTGAAAGTCAGAGTACTTAGGTTGAGAAGGAGCAACAAATTAACTAGAATATAACTCATTAATATAAGACTCACATATTCTTACTAGATTTAATATACTATATTATTGCAAGGCTAATAGTATGGTGGGGGATTCAGGAAGTTCTAAATTTAAATCCTGATCCAAATATTTAGTAGTTTTGTGACCTCTGGCTAACTTCTAAGCCTCTTCATTTATTTTTCTTTTTAAAATCTGTAAAATAAAAATAATTCTACTTACTTATTCTTTAAAACCGCTTAGTATTTTAAGGAATAAGATAATATATGTATCTAGAATAGAGTGAGAACCAAGCAAATGGTGACTATTATTAGCTTCAACAACTATAATTAACTATACTTGCAAAATCTGAGTAAAGATTGCTTTATTTACCTATCTCAACAGCAAGAAACACCTTCTCACGAAAAAGGTGGATTTTTAAAAGCTCTTCTCTGTGTTAGTTTGTATTACTAAAAGATAGCAGGTTATTTTTTTTTTTTTCATCACTTTATAGTATCCTGATTCATAGGATTTTGGTAGCTTTTTTTGCCACTTAAAATAAGAGGCTGTGTCTTCTTTAAGTCTCATTTTCGCAAGAAATAGTAGGGATATTTACCAAGCATTTTTCAGAAATAAGAGGTGAGAAATTCAGTCGAGTTTCTGGGGATGCATATATAGTACATTGACATAAATAAGGGGTCTCAATGTAATATACAACTAAAAATAATAGTTTACTTACTCAGTGATGTAGAATGTGCCTGAATGGGCTTTTCTGACTATTGTAATCACAGTGAAAAGACCAGCTTGAGCTGACTGTAGCCCTGGGGTGCACCCAATGAAATAGCCCAGCTTACATATGCCTTTGTTTCTCATTTATGGTGAGGAAAGCAGGGTTTGCCTCAGAGTGTGAAATTCATCTTCAGATTTCAAGGGAGGAGTCAGGGGCTAAAGGTTAAGTGGGAAGACATGAAATCTTTCAGTAAAACATTGGGAAGTGCTAATAAAAAAAATGACGCTCTTGAGTCCTATTTCCCATCAGTGAGGTGCCTGAGAATAGTTGGTTTGATTAAGACGGAGAAAAAATATTCCTGGGCCAGGAAACAACATGTTTAAATCTTGTTTTGTGACCTCCTTGCTCTCTACAAACATTTTCTGCTTATTAAGAGCTATGACAGGGTGGTGGAAAATTCTATAGTTATAAATAGTGTAAATCAAGTTTTACTAATTGACTTGTAAAACAGGGGGTTAATTTGAAAATTGTGGAGTAAAATGCTTTGTCAGTGTAATGAAAAAGCCTTGCCAGTTGCTGTGGTTGGTATCATAATACATCCCCGGGCAGAATGATGGCATACTGATGCCCAGAGAACTCTGGTTAATCTGGATTTGATAGGATGCTGACAATTAAATGAGCTCAGTGGGCCTGGGACTATGTTACAGGTGATGTATTCAGGCTCCTTCATGCTAAAGGCTTTCATAGTATTTCACAGATCAACCATAATTTTTCACATTTATTTCACATCTATTTGTAACTGATCTTATAGAACAAATTGTGCCCCCCCCCAAACAAAAGACTGTGAAGCCCTCACCCCCCAGGACCTCAGAATGTGACCTTATTTGGAAATAGGGTTGTTGCAGATGTAATTAGTTCAGACGAGGTCACATTGGAGTAGTGTAGGCCTTGAATCCATTAGGACTGGTGTCCTTATAAGAAGAGAAGAGAGACACTGACACAGACACAGATACACAAGGGAAGAATGCCATGTGATGACAGAGGAAGAAATTGAAGAGCTGCAGCTGTAAGCCAAGGAACGCCAAGGATTCGGATTCTAGACAAACCATTAGAAGCTAGAAAGAGGAAAGGAGCGATTCTCCCCTAGAAGCTTCAGAGGGAGCATAGTTCTGCTGACACCTTGCCTTCAGACTTCTAGCCTTCTGAACTATAAGACAATGAATTTTGTTTTTTAAGCCATCCAGTTTGGGATACTTTGATGTAGCAGTGCTAGAAAACTAATGCATCTTACTAGACCATAAGCCCCTTGAGGACAGAGATCTTATTTATTTATGTGTCCTTGGTGGTTATTACAGTGTCAGAACCAATATGTTGATGGACGAATGAATGAACACACTATCTATTCCTTTGCCTTAATCTGGTCTCATATTGAAACTGCAAAAAAATCTCCATAAGTACATTCAGTGCTGCTGCACATGGCCATGCAGGTTAGGCAACTGCACGATTCCAGAGTTGTGTGACGTGGTGACCTTCAATTATTTATTATTGGATAACTTCATCTACATAAGGAAAGTCAGTTTCACAGTAAAACAGTGAAACTCCACGACGTCTGTTAGAAAAACCACTACTTTTGTGAGGTTCAATTCTTACTCTGCCAAACAGCAGAAAATCATAAATAATTATTCTCTAGATCAGGAATTAGTAAACTACAACCTTGGGCCAAGGCCAGCCTGCTGCCTGCTTTTGTAAATAAAGTTTTACTGGAACACAGCCACATTCATTTATCTGCATATTGTCTATGGCTGCCTCTGTTCTACAATGAGAGAGCTGAGTGGTTGTGATGGATAGTGGTTATAATACAGCCCACAAAAACTGAAAAAGTTACTATCTGGCCCCTTACAGAAAAAGTCTGTGGAGTTCTGCCCTAGATAATATAAATTGGTAGACATTGCCAGAGTGTTTTATATTAAGGGGTAAAAAATTCCACCTTGAAACTGAAACCATTCATTTTATCACACTTTGGAAGATTCTACACTACTACTGTTAACATTGGCATGCCAGAAAGAAAATTATGTGTAGAAAATAATTTATTTCTTTCTCAAAATGGGAGCTGAAGTTTTTTTAGAGTGTATGAGCTTATTTATATGTGTATGTGAATGGGGGTGTGGGCGGAGTAAATTCCAAGCAAATATAACATATGCAATTTACACAATTAGGTGCTCTAGAGAAGGAATTTTTTGAACTGTGTCCAGCTCCCCAAATTGGAGAGAAGTAATAACTAGAGAAATGATCGAGATGTATTATGAAGTCCAAGAGGAGAAATGCTATTCCAATGTTTATGGGAAAAGTCCTGTCTACAGTTTTATTCCTCCTGGAAAGTACTGTGGAAAGTCTTAGACCTTCCCAGGGAGTCTCTTATACATCGAGTACGTGCCTGCCCTGTGACCCCATCACCCTGTCTTTAACTGACTGGGCCAAGGTTAGAGGCCTGATGCAAAGGTCAAAGGCCTACGTGATGGCCTGGGACAAGGGCTCTGCCCATGAGGGCTGAATATTGGTTACACTAACCACATGCTCACTCTTGGGGAGTTTAGAGACTCATGGAGAATCTACAAATCAAGATTAGCAAAAGCAGAAATGAAGAGTACTTGTTACCACAATGACAGGACAATTATTACCTAAGGGATAAGAAGAAAACCTGCTCACAAAAGTCACACTGCATCCTGAGTGATGCTGCCATTTCAAAAAGTCTGACTGCCACTGGGGTGGTGTCCTTAGTCATGGCCCGGTTTCTTCTGCTTTTGTGTTACTGTTTGCAAATGGGCTTAGTTTATGGGCAGCTCACTGTCACTTCATCTATACCCATCCCACCTTTTGTACCCTTACCTGACTGTCTTTTATCTGTAATGGCCTTGCAAACTCTAACCCTCCACACACCCAACCCAAATACTTCTCTACTCCTATGAGTGGGCAGGGTAGGTTTTTCCCAGCCCTAAATATATTGCCCAGCCACTGATATTGATGACAACATCAGCTTGTCTGTTCAGAAATTTCTTTATGTGTCCCTATTTGTTCCTCTCCTGTTCCTCAGTGGTGACACTACAAACTTCAGCACTCCCCAGGCTTCCATCTCCATTGCTCACTTTGCATCCTACTTCATAGAAAATAGAAGTATCCAGCCTCAGTTTCCAGACTCTCCAAGTACTTACACAAACCTGTACTCTTCCTTTTCTGTTTTGCTATTGCTAAGGACAAGGTGAGGCTTCTCTTGTTCAAAGCTACTCTCTCTACCTTGTACCAGTGCTAAGACCTTCCATTCTTGATTCTAGTCTTGTTCCTATGCAGTTATTGCCTCTCATTCCCATATCTGCCATTCTCTTTTGTCCATAGTTTCTGTCCTTGAGCATATGTGTATGCTCATGTCTTCTCTCTTGGAAAAAAAAAAATCTTTTTATTGACCCCTCATAAACTACTAGTTATCATCTTATTGAACTTATTCATTTTAAGACCATTCACCTTAAAAGGTATAGGAAATTCAGGCCTATACGGAAAACTGAGGCAATTTAAAAGAACCCTATTCCCAAGCACATAGAAATGCTAATTAAAATACAATAAACTGTTTTTTTTTTTTTCCTTAAAGACATAACTGAGCTCAAACTAAGTAAGAGATATCTGCAGGTCCTAGAAATGGAGAAGGGTCCAAAAATCAGAATGATGAAAGAGATCAAAAAGCAAATGGCTGCAGGAATGTTGGAGCCCAAAATAGGTCTTACAGTATGGGAGCTGGTATTCCAATGTCAGTATGTATTGTGAAGTACAGTTTGTAGGACCCATGTTGCAGGGGACTGGGCACCCAGGTCCAAATCACAAAGACCTATACTATTCGTGAAATGGGGGCTACAAAAATTCCTCCCACCAGCCTCTGGAAGTGTAAGCAAAGCTGGGTAGCTACCCAAGACAATATGTGGGAAGACATTTACCCAGGATAAAGCAGACTCCAAGGCCATATTACCTGTGAATAGAGTGTTAGGTCTAAACTCATACCTCCCAAGTGGTTCTGTGATCCCAGAGAAGGCACTAATATGAGAATTTGTCCAGGTCCAGTGATACCCACAGGGCCTTTGCAGAGGCAATGTGAAACTGCCCTGTAGGAACACTTCTATAACCCAGGGAATATGGAACTACCCTCACTGTAGGTAAGCTCGTAATAAAAATTGATAAACTAGGCAAGAAAACAAATCATCACAAAAGTTAGCAGATATAATTGATAAGAGGATTTGCACTCCTGATACTAGATGTAATCGGTCAATCTGAAAGAAACTTAAATATGTTGACAAATATAAAAGAAGATATAGAATCCATTAGGCAAAAAGGGGTCAGTATAATAAAAAAATTCTGGAAATGAAAAATGTAGTTTTTAAAAACTGAGTCCGTGGTTGATTTCAATAGAAATCTAGATATAGCTGAAGAGATAATTTATGAATAACTAAAGGAATGCAGCTCAGAAAGAGATAAAGAGATAATGTAGGAGAGGAATAAAGAGACATGGAAGACAGAAGGAGAAAATCCAATATACAGTTGAGAGAATTCCAGAGGAAGGCTGGTGTAGTCATCAGTGCTGACTTCCAAATGTATACTGTTCTTCTGGACACACGGAATAATTGCACTTCCCCACTACTAGGAAGTTAGACATGCATGTAATTTACTCTAGCCAATGCAATGTGAGTGGACTTGATACACATCTCTTCTGGGAAGATGACTTAAGACTCACTACACAATTCATTATACTCCTCCTCTTCTGCCAAAGCAGCCAGCAACATTCCAGGTTGTGGTTATTTTGTCCACTGGGTCTCAGAGTAAGGACAGCATAGAGCCGAGACCACCAGTTAATCTTCAATGAACATGTAGCAGATATGACAAATAAACCTTGTTGTTTTAAGATACAGAGATATTGGAATTATTTTCCTGCTGAATAACATAGCCCATCCTGACTGATATAAAAAAAAATGGCAAGAGATATCACTCAAAGACTGATGAATGAGAATTTTCCAGAACTGAAAAAAATGTCTTCGGATTAAATGAAAATATTGAGTCCAGAGAAAGACAAATAAAAATGAATTCACACTCAGATACATAATAATAAAACTGCAGAACATAAAAGCATACTTCATCTAGTTAAATCCTAATAGCAATCATATTACATTAATATCATTTTTCCTATTTTATACATAAGAAGTCAAATCTCAGTGTATGGCCACAGAGCAAGTTGGGGACAGAAGTGGAATTCAAACACAAATCCATCATCCAAAGACCTTTTCAAACCTCTTTTGAAAAACCTCACTTTTACTTTACAACACTACTGCAAAATAACTCATTTTAACCACTTTATAAATAAGAAAGCTGAGGATCATACATGTTAGACAACTTGTCCAAGCACATAAAGCTAGAAAAAGCTTGGGTATGACCTCAAGACCTGTTGGCTTTAAAGCTACACTCTTTTTCCTATGTCATATTGCTCCCATAATTTCTATGAAATTTGGTTTATATCTCTGTATTATTAAATGTTTACACATATATTCTCCAACCACAGTGGCCTTCCTGCTACTCCTTGAATACATCAAGTATGTTCCGGTCTCAGGGTCTTTCTTCTGCCTAGAATGCTTTTTCCCAGACAGCACAATGACCCTCATGTTTCAGTTCAAATTCTATATCTGATCACCCTTGTCCCTAATGATCTATCTCTTTTCTCTTCTCTATTTTCTTTATAGTGTGTAGAGTTATCTGGCATTAGAAATTGACATGTTTATTAATTGATTATTTCATCATCTCCCTTCTCTAATGAAAGCTCTATGAGAGTAGGTCATACCTTGGTTCTCTCTTTTTCCTCAGTGCCCAGCACATACTAGTTGCTCAGAAAAATATTTGTTGAATGAGTGAAAGATGAACAGAACAAATGAACTGCAGAGTGTCTATACTTAGCACTCCTGAGCCTCTTAAGAATAAAATGAAGCTAATACCCTGGGAATACGGGAGAACATACGTCATCACAGAACAAGACTGGGTATTAGGCAAATGCAAAGCATAACTACATTCCTCCTTTGCATTCGAAGAACATCAAATAATTTTTACTTTAAATTGATGCACATGGTCATGTGAAGAGGGTTGCTCACCCACCTGTGATCACAGAGCCTGCCACCTTATCCCTAATAGCCTAATATTCACTCACTGCATCAGAAGTGTTTCTTCCTATGAAAGGACAAGTCTACAAAGCCTCTCTGACTCCCTGCCGCATGTGTTCCTTTCTTTTCTCCTTTTCTACTCTTGCACGTGGCAACAACCCTGTGAGGTAGATATTATGACCTCCCCCTCCACTCCATTTCACAGATGAAGAAACCTCAGCTCATCGAGGCTAAGTGACTTACCCATGATCATACAGCTGATGAAAGCACTTGAGCTTGGATTTGAGCTCATATAGAATGGATGGTGTGATAGGATAGGTTGAACTCTGTCTCCTCAGAAACGATCTATGAAAGTTCTAACCTCCCAGCACCTCAGAATGTGAACTTATTGGCAAATAGGGTCATTGCAGATGTAATCAGTTAAGGTCATACAGAAGTAGAAAGGACTTCTAATCCAATACGACTAGTGTCCTTATAAAAAAGCCTGCATAAGAGACACAGGAGAGCTCCAGGTGACAATGCAGGATTGGAATAATGTATCTACAAGCCAAGGAACACCAAAGATTGCAGGCAAACCACTAGTGCTAGGCAAAGGCAGGGAGGATTCACCAACAGGTTTCAGAGGAAGAATGATTGCAGACTTCTAGCCTCCAGACCTGTAACATAATATGTATTTCTCTTGTTCTAAGCCACCCAGTTTGTGGTTCTTTGTTACAGCAGCTAACCAACTAGGAAATTAATGCAAATGGCAAAGCTATCTCTCTTCTATGCCACACTGCCCTAGATTTTTAGGACAGGACAGGGTTGGCTTATATAGGATGAACAGAGAAAGAATATGTGCTTAAAGGGTCTGGAGATTTCACTTCATCTGAAATCCCAAAAATAGAACCAGAAAGCATCTAAACCATTTTATTCACATTATAATGTTATGAAGGTGAAGAAGTGAGTCCCCCCAGTTGACCAAGTACAAATTTGTTAACCAAGAAGAGAGTTAGATGTTCCCACTGGACACCCTCCCCAGTATGTGTTTGTCGTGGCCCATCTCCCCATCCCTAAATTCAGGGTGATATCTAGGGACCTCCCTAATTATATCCCAAGATGTGTCTCTCTTCTGTTCATTTTTTCTTCCCTCTACTCTCTGTCTCCAACGACCATTGTTTTTCTCCTTCAGCTCACCTTGGTTTTGCTTTAAATCTGGCAGTGGCATCTGAAAGTATTTCTTTAATCCTCCTGGAAGAAAACAGAATACCAAAGTATCTAATCCCTGCTCTACCACTTGAATCCACATGTATTTCTTTGAAAAATGTTATAACTGCCTGGCGCTGCCGTCAAGACAGAGAATTGGGGGTGGGGGAGGCAAGATCTGTGTAGTCAGGAAAGGACTAGAGAAGGTAAAAAAGAATATGAAAGTAGATTTGGAGGTGGGTGACTAAGGGTCATCAGCCTTTCCTCCTGGAGTGGATGTTTTGAAGCTTCTTGACCCCTGGGAAATAAGCATTTTCCAATGCTTTCTTGCCTTCTGCTCTGAATCTCTGATATTCTGATTTTTAGAAGTGAAAAAAATATTTTGATTTAAGCCATATGGCCTTTTTCTCCTTATACTGAAGCTATAGAAAACTCAGAGGGGCAGGTGTGGAAAGCAGTGGCAGCAGAGTGGGTGGGTACATAGGGTCTGTGTGTCTATAGCTTGTGAGGTCTGTAGCTATGGCAACCATGTGCAATGCCACTCACATAGCATCATAACATGGCCCTAGAGTTACCCCTGGCTCCTCAACTATTCCTCTTCAACACATTATCTGTGCTGCTGTTTCCTAGCTACCATAGCTCTGCTATTTTTTTTTTTCAGGTTGTGCTTAAGTATCATTTCTATCTGCCGTGCTTGCTGTCACTACACTTTAGTTCTTCTGATTGCAAAACCAAAATCCCATTTCTTACAGATATAGTTAACTATTAAAAATTGTCTGTTATTAAATATATTAGTTAGAAAGATCCTTGAGGCTGTGGTCTGGACGAGATGACCACTTGAAACTTTTTCTAGTTTTAAGGCTCCATGCTGGATTCTGTTAGAATAATTCATACTATCAATTAACTGCCTACCCACCAAAAAGTTAAATTGTTTTTGTCAGTTGTTACAATTTTCCTGCTACAGGAATAGTAAAATTAAAATAAAGTTTACAATAATATATGCAAATATGTTATATCTATGGAGCCTGTATGCAAGTAATTTATGCATTGGTACCCCATGGAAAAAACTTCATTATATTGTGAGAATATATATACAAACGGTTGCTTTTATTTATTGTTAAAAACAATCTTCAAATTTTCAGAAATATTTCTGTTGTAATTAAACATAAATATATTTTTTTTAATTTATGAGTTGGCAATTTACTATGTTTATATTGTAGCTTCCTTACGTTTGGTCATTAATTGCAATATCATAAATAGCTAAGATTTAAAGTCCTTAACATTCCCAGGCCCAAGTAGAAGCAAGATGTCACCCATAAGTTATGAGCAGCCCCTCAAAGGGACTGTAACACAACATACATTTATAACTGAATTAACTAAAGAGAGGATTCTGTGAAGATGACAGCATCAGTAGCATATTTTTGTTCTCTGAATCTGTACATAAAAATGGAGAACAACTGGACAGCAAAACCTAAAACTTGTAAACAATGTTTACAAAAAGGCTAGGTATTATCCCTACAAACTCCAAAATACAAGTGGGTGGGTACAAACCACCAACAACCACAACATGTGAATGTTATAAGTGTCTATGCAGGAGAAAGAATAAGAAAGCTGCATCTGCTTGACTTCAGAACAGGAGGGCCCTAAAAAAGACAATAGGCATTGACTGGAAAGAAGGCAGGCTAATTTGAGAATAGTAGATGAAACAGAGGGATTTTGACTTATACTAATATCGAGTCGATAGGAAAAGATCTGACAGGGCTGGAGCAGCCTAGCTCCTATGAACTCTCAAAATCAACCCCTTTGTGAGACAGAGCCTCACACCAGAGAAACTGCTTGAAGTAGGATGAAAACTGAACAGGATGTCGGACAACCAGAGATGAGGGAAAGAAAAGTTCCAGACCAATGTGGTGCAATATCACTCTAAAATCAAGAGAGGAAGTTCTGTGATGTAAAGAAAGCTTTCATGAATACCAGCTTATAACAAAAGTTCCGAAAAACTAATGTTACATTATAAGAAGCAACAGAAAACATACACGTCATATCATTTTTATAAGGAAATGAAGGGGGACAAGGAACTAAACAACATTCCTACAGATGATGAAAGCACTCCAGAAAGACATCCCACAAAACAGAGAAAAACTGTAACCTACTAGTAGAAGAAAATCTTTTTAAAAACTTTAAGCGCAGAAAGAGTCAAAAAAGGATTTTAGAGAAAATGACAGATATTGAAGAGTAACAAAGAAGATCCAAAATACAGAAAACAGAAATCTCTAAAGAAGAAAAGAAAAATAAAGGAACAAAACAAATACTAAAACTATATTCAAGGAAGCCATTCAGGAAAAAAATATTTGAAATGACACACTGAGAGTGTACACCACAAATGTGAAATGACCAATTCTAGTAAAATTACAGGATTTAATAGGAAAAGGAAAAAAAATCCTTTGAGCCTCTAGAAAAAAAGAATATAGTATTTTTGACCTGAGATTGGGAATCCACATATGTGGAGGGTTAACTTAAGTTATATGTGAAATTTTGACAGTGCAGAGGTCAGTACTCCTCATCAATGCATTTTTCAAGGTTAGCTGTATATAACTAACAAGGGAAAGATAATGAGATTACCCTAGGTTTAGATTTTTAGATTGTTTTCAGAAAATGGAGTAATATCTTCAAGATAATTAAGGAGATAAAGTATGAGTCAAATACAAAGGACACAGGCAAACTGTTTTCAACATCTAAGAACTCAAGGAATATTGTTCCTATGAGCCCTTCCCAAGGAATCTTCTAACAAATGAGCTTCAAACAAACAAAATAACTAGACATTAACATAAGGACTGGTAGTGAACATTAAATACTGGTATAACTAAGACTAAATGAGGGTTAAAATACAGATAGTCTGTTATATAATGGCTATATGTACTGACAATGTAAATGTAGTTCAACTATAAAAAAAATGGTAGGAGAGCAAATGCAAAAAGTGTTTAAATGTCTTTATTACCCATAATGGTTGTGGCATTAGTGTTGTTATTTTGAGATGTCCTGGGAAGATGAAAGTTGGAGCTTAGTGTCTATATTAGTTAGGGTACTCCAGAGAAATTGAACCAATAGAGATAGATTAGATATAGATAGATGATACAGATATAGATGATATAGATATAGATATAGATATAGATATAGATATAGATAGATATTTAGATATATATAAGAGGAGATTTATTATAGGAATTGACTCAAGCAGTTATGGAGATCAAGAAGTCCCATGACCTGACTTCTGCAAGCTGTGGAACTGAGAAAGCTGGTGGTATAATGTAGTTCAGATCTGGAGGCTGAGAACCAGGGGAACCATTGGTGTAATTCCCAGTCTGAGGCCAAAGGACTGAAAATGGAAGCCTGCTGGTGGTAAGTTCCAGAGTCCCAAGGATGAAGGCCAGTGGATCTGGAGCATCAATGTCCACAAGGATGAGAAGATGGATATCCTAGCTAAGAAAAGAGAATCTCCCTTCCTTTTTGTTTTATTCAGGCTCTTAACAAGTGGAACATGCCGGCCCACATTTGTGAGGATAATCTTTGTTAGTCTACTGAGTCAAATGCTGATCTCTTCTGGAAAGACCCTCACGGATACCCCTGGAAATGTGTTTGACCAGCTATCTGGACATCCCTTAGCCCAGTCAAGTCAGCACATAAAATTAACCATCACAGGGTCCATAAAGGAGAAAGGTCTCTGATAATTAAGAGTCGTGAAAGGGCAAGCCAGTCTTACCTTAATAAAGGTGGTGTGCCTGAGGCTGATCTTACTGCCTGAAAAAAGTGAACTCTTCTGTGGAGGATAAGGTCATCATCTAGATTCTTATAATTTTTCATATACAAAGTCTAGCATTCAATTTTAAAAAATTAATAATGCCAGAAAACATGACCAAATGACTAAAAATCAAGAGATAAAACAGATCATGGAAATAAATTTACAAGGGACAAACATATTTGAGTTATGTATTTAGTCACAATTAAAAAAAATAATTGTGGTTAGTATGCAAAAGAATTAGATGAAGAGATGGAGAATTTCACCAGAAAAATGTGTATTAATGTAAAGAAATTAATTGTAAATTATAGGATTAAAAAATATAATTACTGAAATTAAGAATCTCATAGACAGGTTTAACAGTATTAGACCCAACAAAAGAGATTAGTGAACTGGAAGATAGGTTCACTAGCTAGAAAAAAGTATGGAATATAGAGAAAAGAATATTAAAAACATATGGCACATGATGAAAGATCTTTTATTACAATTGTCAATGGAGTCCCAGAAGGAGTGGAGACAAGGAATGTGGCAGGAATCATATTTGAAGAGACACTAGCCGATAATTTCCCCCAAACAAAAGACATTAAATCACAGAATCAAGAAGCTTTATGAATATGAAGCAGAATAAATATAAGGAAAACCAAACCTAGTCAAACCATTGTAAACTAAATGCTAATGCAAAAACATTAAAATTAGCCAGAGTAAGAGAGGGCACGTATTATCTTCAGATGAGCAACAGTAAAACGTATCGCTAATTTTTACAATAGAAATTATGGAAACCAGAAACAATAGTATGACACCTTTAAAGAGTGGGGAAAATTACTGCAAACTTAGAATTATACACCTAGCAAAAATATTCTTCAAAAATTATGATAAAACAGATACATTTTTATTAAAATAAGAACATACAGACGTCACTGTCAGCAGAAGTGCACTGAAAGAAATAATAAAAGGAATTCTTCAAGTAGAAGTCAAAAGAATCCCAGTTTTCAGAAAAGCAGGAAGAAACAAACAGCATGGGAAAGAGGACATCTAAATTAGTATTCACTGTTTAAAACAATAACAACAACAACAACAACAGCAACAACAATATGCCTTGCTGTGTTTAAAAAGCTTTTCATGTACTCTTTCATACAGATGAACCAAAACCATAGTCACTCAAACACAGTATGTACATTCTTGCCTCTGTGCCTTTGGTCCCATCCTTTGAGGCCGAGTTTACACTATAACATCTTCAGGAAGAGTTCACTGGCCACTCCTTCATTTATGTCCCCTCTCTTATCCCTCTAACTCAGCACCATGTTGTGTGGGTCACTAATACAGAACTTAAACTGAAACAATTTGCTTTTATTTTACTTTGTGTTCCTTGGTTTTTCAAATAGATGTAGATTTAATGTCCTTTCAAAATGTCTATTGTATGTTATCTATATAGTATGTGCTCAATGTTGAAAAATAAAATTTGTTGAAGAATAAATTGGTAACGAGTGGGTTGACCTTGTTATTTTATAGGACAGAATCGTCCTTCTATTACTTATAAATTATCATCCTGAGATTTCATAAAGGCAACTACTAAACATATATAAGAAAAGTTTTAATAACTTCTAAATGAAAGATCCATGGGGAAAGATTGGATGTTCAGATTACATCTTTAACCTTTTGAAATTGATTTGATGCCTGTTTAATAAGATCTTTCTTGGTGTCAATTGTCAAACATATAAGGCTAGTTGGAGAATATCAGAGGTGCGGCATTTATTTCATTTTAATGTGAGCCACTGGATTATTCCTGGATGCTAAAGAAATAAAGGCATGAAATCTCTCCAAAGACTGGAATATCTAACTGGAGGCTAAAAAATACTCACACCAAACAATTTGAGATGAAATCCAATGAAATGTTTTAGTAACTGCAAGGAAACAAGGTTTAAAGCCAAAATAAATAAGAACTAAAAATAATAAATGATTACATTTGGAATATGATTACTAGGGTAGGCATGTAAGAAGAAGTATGTTCTGGTTTTGAAGGTTAGATGGAAGTATATGGAAGAGAAATGGTATAGATTTTCTAAGGGAGAAGAACACATAAAGCACAGAGACAAAAATAATAAGTCATTTTCAGGCAACTATATACAGATAGGCTTGAGGAATGGAGGGAATATGTGAGGTTAGAGAGGCAGAAGGGCAGAGATAGAAGATATAAAGTTTATTTTATAAGTGTAGAAATTTCTCTTTTCAAAAGAAATAACCTTCACTGTCAACAGCCTAGTCAGGCCCCTTACACGATCCAGCTTCCTAGGCTATTATTTGTAATAATTTCTGCCATATGAACGTAATGGGAAAAACACATTGCAAAGTGAATTACTTTTGAAATGTACTACATGCTGACATTTGGGAAATTAGATCCTGAACACAATGCATTCTGATTATTCAAGGTTCCTTCTCAACATGAAAAGATACATTTGGTCCAACGATTCTTAAAAATCTGTATATTAAATTAAAGTTCTGTCCTTTAGCAAAGTTCTTCTCAAAACTTTTGGTCACCGTTCAGATAGATAACCACAGGCAGGGATCCCTCATCTAAATACTCTACGTGGGTCTGAGAAGGCCAGAAAATGCCCTTATTCCGATAAATTTTAGGCTAGTCCCTAGCAGCAACTGCCAGCCTAGCCCCATCTTGTGAAGAAGCCTGTTGTCCCTATTCTATGTGTACCCAAATGTGTCAGTGCTAAAGATGACCCTGCTCAGCTGGTTTCCTTTCTATTTTCTGGAAAAATCACAGCCACACTCTTAAGAACAAACAACTCTTCACTTCTCTGCCCCACTCAGCAAATTCCTCTGGCACCAATAGCCCATCTTGTCATGAATATACATTTGCTTTGGCCCTTCTTCCTCCTCCAATAAGTTTTTGTGTTGATGGGCTTTCAGGCTGAGCCATGGTAAGCTCAGCGGTCCTACAAATAAAGAATTATTTTGATGAAGGGCCTTCTCAGATACACCATAAATGTTGCTATTTCAAGGCAAAGCCCTCATTGTTTACTGAATATATCCAATTTGTATGCTGAATAGAAAATGTGACAAGGATGGGGAGATGGACAGGGAGAACATGGGATCTCACGTGACGATTAGAGAATGAATCTAGAAATTAACTGAGACTGCTGAAGAATAAAAATATGAATGTGATCGTGAAGGATTAATAATTTCCACATAAATCAGACTAGATTATTATTTTGATCATTAAATTGATCTAAGCATTCATATAACCTCTGCTTTACATATTAAATAATAGCCCTTGATCATGAACCTGTACTTTGAAGTCAGAGAGACCTGGGTTTGAATCCTGGCTTTACTGCTTACCAGATTAATGATTTGAGTTCTATTATTTGATCTCTTTAAGCCTTTACTTTCTTTATTTGTAAAATGAGAATGCTAATAGTATCTACCTCAATAGGATTATTGTAAGGATAAAAAAGATAATACTTATAAAGAGCTTAGCACGTTGCCTAGCATGTAGCAAGCACAAAATAAACATTAGCTTTTATTGTTTTTGAAATTTATGTAAGTCTAATTTCTCTAAGGCAAATTGGTTTTTATTCATTGGGAGGAAGACCTAGTTAAAAGAATGTTAATGCTGAGTCTTTGGGGGCAGCAATTGTCACCATCTGATTGATCTTTTTTTTGTACATCTGTATTTCATTGAGTTGGCTTAAATCAACTTGCACCTGTAAATATAAATATGCTTCTGATGCCACAGAGCAAGTTTTCTTGTAGAAAGCTTAGGCACACATCTCATAAATAGTTAATAGAGTTTACAATTTCCCTGAAGCAGATTGGATGAACACCCCTAATGCCCAAATCTGATATATATCTAAATATATATGAATTATATAGCATTATTAATTGTTATCCTATTACAATGCATTTTTACAGATCAGGAAACTGCATCAGAGAGAGATTACAGTTACATTGCCTGATGGATAAATCCTCTTGATTATTTTCCAGGTGTCTTACACCTAAATGTTGTCCAAAACCGAACTCATCATTTCAGCCCACAAACTTCCTCTTTTTATATTTCTTTTCTCAGTTAATGGCACCACCATCTACTCAGTGAACCAAGCTAAAAATGTGAGTTATCTCAGACTTCCTTCTCCCTTACTCATCATCACACCAAATCCTATAGCATTTTATATATTAAATATTTTTTGAATCTGAACTCTTCTTCACCATTCTTACCACCACTGCTTTTGTTCAAGTGGCCACCATTTCTCACTCAAACTACTGTAATTGTCTCCTAATGAATTTCTCTGATACCAGCCATGTTAACCTCATATATGAGTCTTTTACACAGCTGCCAGGATGATGTGTCTAAAATACAAAACTAATCATGTCAATCCCCAGCTTAAAAACTTTCAGTGGTTCCCTACTGCCTTTGGAATGAAGCCCAGGTTTCTTAGTAAGGCCTTCATGATCCCAAAGCACATCTCTGTCTTAGTCCTAACCAAGTTCAATTAAAATGAAGTGTGCATTTGATTATCCTCCCTCTGAGCTCTTTAAAGGTCGAGACAAAGTCTTTTCATTTTGTATCTCAGCATCTAGCAGTGACAGGAAAAAATTGTTGAACTCGAATGAAGTGGTGACATCAGGTGTGAAGTCAGGTGTACCAGCTCACTTTTTAAAATGGTTTTTATACTTAAAAAAATTGAGATATAATTCATGTATCATAAAATCCACCATTTTAGTGTATTCAGTGTTTTTTTTTTTATTACATTCAGAGTTGTTAACCATCACTGCTAATTCCAGAATATTTTTGTTACCCACAAAAGAAACTCTTTCCTCATCAATCGTCACTCTCTATTATCACCTCTTCCTCTTCACCATCAAGAAAATAAAAAGTGGGAGAGTGGAGGAAAAATATTTGCAAACCATATGTGATAAGGAACTATTAACCAAAATATATAAAGAACTCTTGTAAGTCAACAAGACAGACAACCCAGTAAAAGAATGGGCAAAGGATTTGAATAGCTGTTTCTCCAAAGGAGGTACACAATGGCCAATAATCTCATGAAAATATGTTCAACATCATTAGTCATTAGGGAAATGCAAATCAAAACCACAATCAAATACTACTTTACACCCAATAGGATAGCTATAAACAAAAGGATGGACATCAATTGTTTGCAAGGATATGAAAAAATCGAAACCTGCATACATTGCTGGTGGGAATATAAAATGGTGCAGCCGCTTTGGAATACAGTTTGGCAGTTTCTCAAAAAGTTAAACACGTAGTTACCATATGACAGCAATTCTACTCATAGGCATATACCCAAGAAAACTGAAAATGTATATTCACACAAAAACATACATATGAATGTTCATTGCAGCATTATTCATAATAGCAACAAAGTGGAAACATCTCAAATATCCATAAACTGATGAAAATGTGATGTAGCAATATAGTGGAATATTATTTGGTCTTAAAAAAGAATGGAGTACTGACACGTGCTACAACATGGATGAACCTCCAAAACATTATGCTACGTGAAAGAAGCCACACACAAAAGACCACATATTGAATGATTTCATTTACATGAAATGTTCACAATAAGCAAATCTATAAAAACAGATAGTAGATTAGTGATTGCCTAGGATTAGAAGGGTTGAGAGGAAATGGGGAGTGACTGCTAATGGGTAAAGAATTTGTTTTGGGGGTGATGAAATATTATAAAGTCTATTGTGGTGATGGTTGCACAACTCTGCAAATATAATAAAAATGACAGAATTATATACTTTAAATCAGGAGTCCCCACCCCGGGGCTGCAGACAGGTACCAGTCTGTGGCTTGTTAGGAATCAGACTGCAGAGCAGAAGGTGATTGGCGAGCAAGTGAGACTAACTTCACCTTTATTTGTAGCTGCCTCAGCTCCACCTCCAATCATTAGGCATTAAGTTCTCATAGGAGCACCAGTCCTTGGGAACTGCTGCTTTAAATGATGAATTTGATGGCATGTGTGTGAATTACAGCTCAATAAAATATGGCGTAAGAAAAAAAAAGCAACATAAATACAAAACTGACCAGTTCCACCTAAAAAGGAAAAAGAAAAGATAGGTTGTCTTTCTTTAGTAGGGCCAAACTGAAGATCTAATCAGGTTTGCAGGAATTATCACTAGGATAAATTGCTTGGAGTCAAGAGAAAGGAAAAAAAATTTAACTATTCTTCAAATAAAGGATAACAGTGGTCAAAAAAGTAGAAAAGGATTTTTATATGTTCAGGTTCACCCCAAAACTCTGGTTGGAACAATTGTTTCCAATTTGGGCACTAAGCCACTCTTGGAAACAGCTATCTAATCCTGCCTATTCTGATCAAGGTCTTGAAAGCATAGCTGAAAAATGCTGGCACAGTTTATTCCAGTCCAGGGCTTGGCTTTGATGCCAAATTTAGCCGTTGGCAACTTTTTAATATTGAGAGTCCCTGGGGATTTGTTTGACCTAATTTTGGAGAGCTGCAAGGGAATTCACTTCTGGACGTTGGCCTGGCAGGCAGGGAGTGGCTCAGCAGGCTGCCTAATCCCTCTATTAAGTTAATGATAAAGTGTACCTGAGCACAGTCCACTGGAAGGCCAAGTTCCCATATGTGAGGCTTGGACTAGAAATTTTCCAGATAACTAAAGGTAATTCCTAGTATTAAATATTACAATCATTTTGAGAGGAAAATTTTCAGAATGTATTGTATATATTCCTGCCTTTTTGTACGTAGGCTTCTTTCAACTGACAATCAAAGTATTACATGGCCGCTGTGAAAAACTTGGAAAGTATAGTACTATTCTTCTTTAGAATTAATCATTGCTAATAGTGTGGTGTGTATTCTTTCAGACCAATTTTTATTTGTGTATAAGCATACACTCATACAATAGCACGTTTTTAAAAACTTTTTTAAGGATATAGCGTGGAGACCTTTCCATGTCAGCACATATAAATCTACCTTATTCTTTTTTATGGCTGTATATCATTCCATGGTATGAATACACTATAATTTATTTAACCACTCCCTATTGATGCATATTTGCTATATTTCTAATTTTTCTTTATGATGAAATAAGAATTCCTATTCACAGTCAACATCTTTGTGTCCATATGAGAGTATTTGGGAGGATAGATTCCAAAAAGTAGAATTATTTAGATTTTTGATACATCTGAAAAAAATTTTTAAACTTTTTATTTTGAAATAATTATAAACTTACATTAAAATTATAAGAGTAACATAACAAACTCCCATAACCTCTTCACCTTGGTTCACCAATTATCATTTCATCACACTCTTCTCTCTCCCCCCATTCTCACCTATATATTATATATGTACTTTATATTTTTATGATCCATTGAAATATCTGTTACATTATAGACATGAAGCTCTTACCTCTAAATACTTCCATGTGTATTTGGTAAAAACAAAGGTGTTCTACATAACCTGAGCACGTGTCCAAATCAGAAAATAGATATATAAAACTTTGAGTTTACACTGCTTTCTCTAACCCAACATATTTTAGGCTTCGCTTTCCATATTTAGGCTTTACTTCCCTTCTCTGACAGAGAGAAACCTGTTCTCACCATCTTCTATATAGTTCCTCATTTGTCAATTACTTCTGCATACAACACATCTCCTTGCCATGCTGGTTGTTTCTTCAGCCCCACCCCTGTGGCCAGATGCCTGCTGCATGCTAGGCACCAGCTATGCCAGTCCCAGAGAAGAGGAAGTTCATTAATTTATTTTTGCATGGTGTGATGTAAGAGATAATTCTTTTTTTTCTTTAATGGATAACCAGTTGTCCCAACATCTATTCTCAGTTATTCGAAATGTTTCCATATGTTTGTGTCAGTAGCTGATGAGCTATTCTTTTTCATTAATCTATTTTTTTATTTGTGAGCCAATATCATACTTTAATTACTGTGGTTGTATAATATGTTTTAATATCTGGTAGGAAGAGGCAAATCCTTATACTTTAAAGAAGAAAAAAGAGTCCTAGCTATTCTTAAGCATATACTCTTCTAGATGAGTCTTAGAATTAGCATGTCAATTTAAATATCCTATTTTGATTGGAATTATATTAAATTTGTATATTATTTGGGTAAAATGGCATCTTTACAATATTGAGTCTTTCTATTAGGGAACATATGCCTTTTAATTTATTTAGTATTTAAAATTTTCTTTCAGTGAATATTTAGTTTTCTTTGTGTGGATATCAGACATATAGCTTGTTCTCAGGGTTAAAAAATTTTTTGTCTCTATTATTGAGATTTTTTTCATCCCATCTTTTTATATACTTTGTACATTGTTGAGATTATGCTGCATATATAATTCAGTATCATATTTTTAACTTAATATAATGCCAAATTTCCTAGTAAAAATATAATTTTTATGATGATGTAATTGCCCATCAAATATTTATGTGACATAATTTAATCATTCTTTAAGGTTGACAGATTGCTTCCAATTTTTTGTTAAATTTTGCTAAACACTATTGTGATGAACATCTTTATGCATAAATTTCTGTTCTATTTTGGATTATTTCTTAAAATATATTCCTCTAAGTGATATTTCTTTATCTCATATCTCATGCATGATATTTTCTGAAAAGTTATGGATAAAACAAAATTAGGGTAAATTGACAATATCTTCATACTTATTTAAAGTTTTAATATTTTGCTTTTATTCAATTTACTTACTCTTACAAACTGGTCCTTCATCCTTCCTATCACATAGCCACTTTTTGGACAAGATTAGAAAGTAACAAAATGGGGAATAAACAAATAGCAGTGTCACAACACGATTTGATGTAGTGAGAATCTGTGTGGGAACAAAAGGTATGCAAAACATGGAAGGCCATTATCTCCTTGTATCTGCAACTTCTGGCCTTGCACGTTTACTTTGCAGTGTTCATGTGTACACTTGACTTCTTTGCATTTCTCAACATGATATAAAATCTCCCACATTTTCAAAATTTTATGTGCCTTATGGAACTATTTATATAAAGTTGAGCACCACATAACTCAAGGGATGCCTTTATATTGAATGTAACAATTTTCTTGATTACTCAGCGTTGATATAGAATTAGTTTTGAAAATTTCCTCCCTAAGGCCAACAGAGGCAGGTAGGACTGTTTCCCCCTATGTTCAAGGCACTAAATTGCTGTGCTTTTTAATCATTTAGTCCATTTTTATGCCTTTTTTTCATCTGTATCCTGCTTACAGACTTGCAGCTTTCACTTCTCACTGCTGTCTGCATGCCTGCTGTGATGGCTTCTCCTCCCTCTTCTAGTTTACTGCTTTTAATTTTTTATGAGTTTGAAAACCAGATTGCCAGGTTGAATCTAAGTAAAATTAATAGCCTCTGAGAAAAGTTTTTGATGAATCTTTAGGAATAATGGGCAGGATCTTTAGGGCATGGATTGTGGTGATGTCCATTTTGTTTCTGCAGAGCCTTTTGCTGTCTCCTTTATTTCCTTAGTTCATTGCTATGCTTCAAATAGATAAGACTGTCTGATAGCCAAGGTCCGCATAAGTGGTTTCATTACAATTAGGTTTGTAATATAACATTACAGTGCCCGTTTTCCTCAGATAAATTCTGATGCTTTACCTTCTTTTGTTCCTTTTGGGTTGACTAAACCTAGAGAAATTGTTCATTGGGCTTCAGATGTGTGTCTAATCTAAACTTTCATTTCTCTTACCTTTTCTTCCTCCCACCTTGTTAATAATTAAAATCACTGTACATTTTACAACAAAGCTATAATTCCCTTATATTAAAAAAACATTTGTCTAAAACTCTTTTGACTAAAAAGAAATTAAGTGTATTCCATTATATGAAGGAAAGAAAAGGAAATTTATACAACTCTACTGTATTCTTTTTTTAATGTGCAAATATGCTACTCTAATAGTTGCTCCTATTGCTTTACTTTAAAAAAAATTTTTTATTAGTTTAAAGTATACAGTACATTGGTTAGACATTTATATAGTTTATAGAACAATCCTCCTAATTGCTCTTTCTCTCTTCTGGTTCTCCACCTAGCCATTACATTAATGCTAACTACATTCCCTATGCCGTGATCATCTATCATCTACTAATTTGTACTTCTTTAACACTTCACCCCATTTTCCCAGCCCCCTCCCCTCTCATGGCTAATTGATAAGAACCGTGGTGCTAAATTATGATTGTGTGGTCATTCTCCGTAAATGCCAATCATTCTCCCTTTGCTGCTGACTGTTTATCTACTACCTTGTAATTATTTAGGTATTTTGAGTGAGGGACTATGACAGGTTCAATAAAACCCAAACTACTATTAGAGAAGCAACTCAAACTTCATGTCTTATTAGTGGGGAGCCAGTGGCATCATCTTTGTATTTGGGCACAATACCCTTGATGATGACAGTGTTGTGATTTCTTTAGTATGTTGCCCTTGGGGGAATAAAAAAGTCAACTACGGGTGCAAAATAAGTGGGCATCAATGTTCATGGTTTCACCTTCAGATCAACTCAAACTTTCTTATACAATGCCATTCCTCAGTCATTTTTTAAATATATTGAATTGTGACAAACATTTTAAGCTCTTACACAATGGCATAGCCTACAAGTCAAGAGTTTATTTTCAGCAGCATCACCATTTTTGGAGTTTCTTTATGCAATTATTTGAATATTTTATTACACTTTTTACCACTATTTATAAATAAATAGAAAGTGAAAAATTGAAAATGCTGATACTAGTAATACGGAGCATAGGTATCCTAAGCTTAGTACACACAACTGAGCAATGATAGAATTGTTAGCTCTATATGAAGCAGTGACTCTAGCCTTGGTGAGGTAGATATTAGAGGAGAAAATTAGAAAATACATTCTAGAAATACTTTATTAAAGATCATATCTTACAGGTGAGTTGCAATTAGGAATTTAATACTAATTTTCAGTTCTCTGGGGAAAATATTTTATAATATGCAGTGCATTTAATTTTTTCATAGTCAGCTTTTGTATATATTGTCAGGAATGTATTAAGAAACTGGGTATGAATGGGTAGGAAATAAACCAGGGGTCCACCTATAGGGAGTTCCAAAAGGAACTTTATCTACCATCCTTTTCCAGCCCAAAGTCTTTTATAAAATTTAGATTATCAATTACTAAGTATCTTCAAACTCTGTAGAGTAAGAGGTCTGTGTCTAAAGCAGTACCATACAGATGTATTTTCTGCCTCTTCCTTCTGTCTTCTTTGCTGACTTCCTCTTTCCTCCCAAATAAAGGTGTTTCTCAATGTTTTAGCTCATAAACTAAATGTCTAATTTTTAATGGTAAATTATTTTCATAGCTCCAAGTTGTTATGAAGTGAAAGGACATGACCATGAGGTAAGGTTTGTTTGAGGGAGACTGGTTGAAATGTCTACTTGGTCCAGAGTCTTATCCTGTTTTACAGGTCCACAAATTCTAGTCTGTCCATAACCTCTACCTGACTGAACTCTGGGAGAGTGCTTTAGGGTATATAAAATCATGAGACATGATCATATTTTCCAGAAGGCCAATTTTTATTTCACAGTGGAAGTTTATACATGGATTAGAATGTTTATGTTGGTATGAACAATCTTTCCATCCCCTCTCTTTATAGATTTACTTAATTATTTAATAAATTCAATTCACATTTATTCAGCACATACATGTGATAGATGCTGAATATATATATATACACATATGTATATATATATGTATGTATGTGTGTGTGTGTGTGTGTGTATGCCAGATATATGTAAGAGATATAACTGTGAACAAAGCAGACACCTTCCCTGTCATCATGGAACTTAAGATCTAGTAAATCTAAATTCAGTAAGTAGGAATCAGAGTATGTTGCACAATTTAAATGTTTGATGACATTAAGCTATGTTAGCCAGATGTAACCAGCTTGCTAATAAGTATATATCCACCATGGTACTGGACAGGTTGAGTCTGAAAGCCAGGGCACTCCCATGTTCTCCTGGCAGTGATGCTAATGTTTTATTGACACCTATTTTCTATATTTTAAGGCTTTCCCTCCCCTTATTTTGATATATTCTTAGGATAGGTAGTATGCTCTATTAATTGTAGTAAAGATCTTCCTCTTTATGTTTTATCCAAATATTCTAGATTGGCATTTTAGTTTGTTTTTTGTCTCTTATTGTGGGACATGGGGCAAGTTATTTTGAGCTTCAGTGTTTTCCTCTTGTAAAATGGGAATAATAAGTCTAATCCTATAAAGTTGTTATGAGAATTAAAAAATATAAAATATGTGAAATGACTAGGAATAGGCCTGTTAAATTGAATATAGTCCATAGAGACTTGCTATAAGCCAAGTACTTCTACATGTACTAACTTAAACCTCACATCAATTCTATAAGGTGGTGTGTAGTTTTTAAGCCCCCATTCACAGATGCATATCTTGAGATCTAGAAGTATAGAATAACTTGCTTGAGGTCATACCTTTAGTAAATGGTTGAATTGGGACTTCAGTCCTAAGTCTGGGTCCAGGATCCTGTCTCTTAATATCTGCGCTATTCCCTCTCCTTGTATATTCATTTCCTTCCCTTTCTCACCTACATTCCATCTATTTCCTGCCTGTTTCCACTTAGGTGACTTTCCATTAGCTTAAGTCAGGAGTTCTTACTTGGAGCCTATGGTTGGGTTTCAATTAATATCTTTAACCTGTGAATTAATCAGGACTCTCATGTGTAAGAGGCAGAAATGCAATTCAAACAAACTTAACCATGGAGGAACATCAGTAAAGGGTATCTCCTGAAATCTAAAAATAGGCATGTGATGGATCCATGGACTAAAATTCTGCAGTTGAACATCCTCTGTTTCTCAGACTCACGTATTGGAAAACACAGCATCCATAGCTTGAGCTACTAGAGAGAGATTGACTTGATTCTTTGGATATAAAGTATAATTTTCTAGAAAAGGCTCTATGGGCCCTGCTTGATTAAAGAGCTCACTGGCAATCAATTCTGTGTCAATTACAAATTGTACATTATGTAAAAGTATGAATACATTTTTTCTTCCTGGAGAGGATTCTTTGGTTCCATCAGATTTTCAAAGGAAGTGATCTGAAACTCTAAAGCAGTAAAGAATTACTACATCAGTCCTTCTGACTCCCCTGCTTCTGTTGCTGGTAACACAGTCTTCTGGACAGTTAGTCTTGTCACCTTGCTGTAATTTGATTGCTCACTGTTCTTTAAATCCTGCATTCAGTTATTCAGAAAGTTCTATTAATTTGTCCCATGCAATGGCTTTTGGAACTATTTCTTTCTATTTCTACTGCCACAATTCTTCACTATCCACTGTTATCTTCTTTAGGTTGTTAAATAGAAATACTTTCTTAACCAGACTCTTATTACGTTTCCCTCCTTGCTCAAATCCACCCTGTGTATTAGATGAATGTTTTAAACACTGTTGTCTTGTCCCTTTTCCTGGGTAGGACCCTCTGCAGTTTTGTCCTGGCCCACCCTTCCAACCTCTGACCAACTGATGTTTTATCTCCTGATTAGTAAATTCTGTTCATCCACACTTTTGCTTACTGGTCTGGATTTTAGACTTGCAACATGTCTATTTTTAGTTCACACCAATGCTTATCTTTGTTAAGGAAGCAGCTAATCTCCAAAAGGGTGTCATTTTTTGACCTAAGAGTTGTTATGCTCATTCCCTGCTCTGAACTTTTGTTGATTCTCCAGGGCTCTCCCTGAAACAGTCTTTCTCTCTCTCAATCTACATATTTTTCCTATTCTACTTCTTCAAGAAGTGGTCTCATGCCACTCCAGTCAATTTATTTCTCTTCCTCTTATGAATTATTATAGAACTTACTGTTTCACTCATGCTGACACCTAATTTTATGTTGTATTGATATTTAAATGTTTTGAACACCATATTTCCCAAATTGATTATGAAGTTCTAGCAGGCAAGACTTCTGTCAAATTAATCAAATATGCCCTGTTGTGCTTCATACAAGTATATACATATAGTAGGCACAAATACTTATCAAGCATTTACAAATGTCAATGTAAAAATAAATAGTTTTACTTATTTACATTATATATGAAATTTTCACTTACCTAAAAAGAGATTTACTAGAAACTTCTTTTAAGTAGTAGCTCCTCTATATAGATATGCTTTTAAGTATTAGTCTAGAAATTATTAAATATTCATCAAAAGGCTGAGGTGGGAGATGGTGGGGAAAATGTTGAAGCTATGGAGCTAGAGTCATCAATTGAAGATAAAAAGAAATAAGAGTATAACAAATAATCAAGAAAAAAATCTTTTTTACATGTTTACAGAAATATTTGTTATGAAACATGGTTCACATTTTAAAAAGATTTATTCTGTGTTTTCATTTAAATTTTATATAGCATTATCCTGAGGGTAACTGATAAACTTTATGTTTGGTTTCAGATTGTGGCTCTGCCTGCTGTTGAGTCTGTCCTTAACCTGGTCAATTAACCTCTCAGAGCCTCTTTCCCCCTCCTTATCTAGAAAATTGAGAGAATAATACTTATCTGATAGGATGTTGCGACAATTAAATGAGGTAGTATATGTAAGGCACTTAGTAAAGTAGTTAAAGCCAGAAGGCAATCAATCAACAGTAGATGTTATTGCTCTTTATTCAATAGAGAGTTGAGGAAGGGGTAGAAAAAGGTGGGCCTTATGGTTTACTTAAAAGATGCCAGGGGAAGACATATGTAGAGGTGAGTGATGATGCAGAGTTGATAGACTAAGAAAGTGCATTTTGAATGGTATAGATGGCACTGAAAAGTTGAGAGATATAGGATAAGATTGGACTATTTATGGACAATAATTTGCAAGTTCTTCCATAGTATCTGTTAAGTTTCCAAGTTTAAGTAATAGACTATATTATATTTTTGACTAGAATGGATATTTAGCAGGTAAAAAAAAAAAGCATTCTTTGGATTTCAGGTATTAGTGACAGAAAAGGAAATCAGAGAGAGGAGTTGAGGACAGAGGTGACTTCTCTATCTAATGTTGCTCTCCATCCCTACTGCATCCCACCCTTACCTCTGTCAGGGACAGATTGTTTCCTCTACAAAGTTAGAGTGTGGCAGCAATTTGTAAGACTTAACAGTAGAACTACTGAAAGAGAATTGGCTTAACAGAATCATGCCAGATGATCAAAACAGTGAAGCAGTGAATTCATTCCAGTGGGCACTGGCACTGCCCAATGTGAACGTGAGATGTGAGAAAGGTCAGCCAAAAGAAATGGAGAGTGATCTTTAGAAATATGATGAGGACGGTGAGTCAGAGTTACTCACTTCATCAGAGCAAGAGACCCCGTGGGTGACAGCTATTAGAGCTTACTCTGGGAAAATCCAATAAAGAACTTTGCTGCTAAAATTGAACAATTATGGTGTTTTTCTAATTTCCAGGAAAAATGGACTTAAAGATTTTCATTTTATGAATTGTTATTAAACCTTTGGCGCTTTCTACCTTGTAAAAAGTTGCAAACAAATTTTAAAGAAAAAGTGTAGACATTATTTTTTTTAAAAACATTATTTTTAATATGTGGACATCTGCATAAACATAGCCAGGTTTAGTGCTTGTAAAATTGTATCAAGTCAATATGGTAGAATGAAATGTATCAATATTTCATGGTGTTCCACAATGTGCACCATAATTTCTTTGTTTTTTTTGCACCATAATTTCTAAGTGTTGCCATCTGAAGTAGTTTGAAAATCAACACATTACATCCCTGACTGCTTATTGTTAATTCTTAAGGGAAGGAATGTTATTAGCCTCAGTGAAACTCACAAGGAAGGCTTAGAAACAAAGTAATCTTTAAAATAAAAAAGACCAAAGGAGAATTCAGTAGGGTAAATCTGGATGCAAGAAGAATAACATAATGGCTACTGTTTCCTGAGCATTTATTATATACCAGGCTCTGCACTAAGTATTTTTTTCAGACATATTTTCATTCAGTCTTTACCCACATTAGATAGATGAAGCAAAGAAGGCTCACAGACTTGCTTGAGGTCACATAGCTGATGAGTGGTTGGTGACCCTGGGATTCAAACCCAGGTTTCCTGACTCCAATCATGATGACATTGTAACGTGATTCAAAAAAACTAAAATAAAGCACATAGGTCTTTTTGTACATATATTAACTCTTGTAATCAATAACTAGATCAAGATATTGAATATTTCCAGCAACCCAGAAGGCTTTCTCCTGCCCCTCTCAGTCGATTCCCCCATAAATAATCACAACTCTGCCTCTATCACCATAGGTAGATAGGTTTTAGTTAGAATAATCTAACTTTTTGGAGTTATTACCCAAAGACTCTATACACCACTCCACCTTGCCATGATAGCTGTAGTTAGTATTCAAAGCCGCTCTAGCTCTAGACTAGTTGTTTGAAATGGCTTCATACTCAATTTCTTGCATATTCTGAACTTAATATTAATTTTTAAAAACCCAAAGAAATTCCTGGATGAAGCAGATTCAGAAGACTGGTATTGAACAAACAAACCTAACACCACAGACACAGGTTCCTTGACTTATGTAATTTGGTGCCTCTATTTCCAATCGTGGCGTCTCATTAGGAAATGGATGACTCTGAAAGGTCATCTCAGTTTATGGAAGGAAAGACTAGCCAGCCAGAGCTCGTAATAGTGATTGCTTTGCATCATTTTACAGCACACGAAAAGATTTATGTTCAGATTTCTTCCACAGTTGACTTGCTGTTTTATGATGCAAGGGAAGGGGAGAGTAAAGGACAAGAAGATCTAGGTGGAGGGCAGTGGGGGGAAATACGACCTTCAAGGAGTCTTTAATGTGGTGGCTTTCCGTGCCTTGCAGACTGGCTCTTAAAATCACATCGCTTCTTGTCCAACCTGGCAGTGACAGAAGCGGCGTCACGCCTTCACCTCGGTCCCTTAGGCTGTGGTTGGCGAATTTTCAGCAATGATTCCAGATAACACAGTCTCCCTTTTCTCTCCTCCCTTCCCACACTTCTCCCCGCCACCCCCACCCAACCATGGCAGGTTTACCACCTCATTCCGATTCCCACCATAGCAAGACGGTGGCCTTTTGAAGCAGTCAGTCCATAAAGATCACAGCCGAAAATGGGGAAAGAGTGACTGACATGGGCAGGGTTTGATGAGTCCAGGAGTGCCGTGTGCGTGAGGTGACCCGAAGTGGGCGAAACCTACGGGAACGTGCTGGCCATCAAAGCAGGAGGACAGGCCCAGAAGTGGGCGCACGTGACAGCAGCGCCACCTCGGGAGTGACATCACCCCTAGGGGGCGGGGCCGACTGCCGAGGGCCTTGTCTGCTATTGAGCTTCCTCCCCTCACCCCCACTCAAAGCCATCGATCGACCCCCACGAGTCAGTCAGAGCCCCCTGAGGGGACAAGACATGCCCGGACCTCACAGGGCGTCAGGGCCAGGGCCCCTCCTGACGCGCGGGGAAGGGCTGGTCTACCACCCCCCGCCCCCAGCTGTGGAGGGGGAGGGGGCGGGCGCGCGCACGCGCCCCCACGCACGCGCCCCGCCGCGCACGCGCCCCACGCACGCGCCCCCCGCGCACGCGCCCCCACGCACGCGCCCCGCCGCGCTCGCGCCCCCACGCACGCGCGCTCCCTCCGCGCTCGCGCCCCTCCCCACCCGAGCCCGGAGGGGGCGGGGCCGCGGGCGGCCTGGGAAGGTGCGACGCCCCCGGCGGCGGCGGCGGCGGCGCTCGCGAGCGCGCGGGCGGGGCGGCTGGGCGCGCTGCTCCGGCGGGGCCCACGGGCACAGCCGCCGCGCGCCCACGGGCGCGCGCGCGAGCCGCCCGCCGCGAGGGGGACGCAGCGAGCTCTCGGAGCGCGGGGCCTGCGGCCGCCCGCGCTGCCCTCCCGCCGCCGCCGCCGCCGCCCTCTGCGCCTCCCGCGGCCCCGCCCCCGTGCCCATCCCCCTCGCGCTCACCTCCCGGCGGTACCGCGCGCGAGGCGGAGCGAGGCGCCCGCCGCCGCCGCCGCGCTGAGGGGCGAGCGTCCGCACCGCGCCGCCGCCGCTGACTGACAGGGGGCCCCGCCGCGGGCTGCGATCGCCGGCCGCCAGGCCCCGCCGCGCCTCCCCGGGGCGCAGCCCCGCCGCCGCGCGCGTCCGGACGCAGCGAGGTGCTCTGGGACTCGCGGGCGGCGCCGGCGGGCGGCGCAGGTCTCCCAGGAGGAGACCCCGGCGACTCGGGCTTGACCCCGAGGTTGCAGCGAGCCCCTCCGAGAGGCAGGTAAGAGAGCCGGGGTGGGTGGCGGGGTGGGGGGGCGGGAGCCTCCGTGACAGGGGCGTCCTCTGACGCCTCGGCTCCAGGGGGAGGGGCGGGGGGCGAGCGGGGAGACAGCGGAACGAGGAGCGAAACGAGTGCCTCCGGTGTGTCCGAGGCGTGGGGAGGGTCGGCTCCAGATGTGGCCCTCTCGGGGGCTTCCGATGGCTGCGGGGTCGGTCACTTCGCCGTTCACCAAAGGTGTCACGGAATTTGGGACCGAAGAGAGTCTCCGGATGACGGGGACCCAGGATGGGAGGCGAGGCCGATTGCTCAACGTGGCAGGGAAGGTGGTGCAGAACGAGTTTGCAAAATAGGCCCCCAGAATGCAGGAGAAAAGTAGTGAAAGGTGCCAGGTAAGGCACAGGGTGCGTTGGCCTGTGCGGCGTTGGAATTCATCGTAGAAGTGTTATTAGGGATACTGATAATGCCCCTGGGAAAGCAGGCGTGTTATAAGGATTAATAAGGCTCATTGCTAGATATTTGATGGCAGGAAATCGAGAGGAGTTGGGATATGCAATTTTGAGAGAGAGTACCCACGTGAAAGAAAAAGCGAATCGTGTCAGATGGTGAGATGGGCAAGAAAAATTAGGGAAAGAAAATAATTCCAGGGTTTGGCATCAGCACATAGGGCGCTGATACAATTGTACCCTACTGCCTCCTATTCCAGGTGTGGAATGTTTAGAATGTTTATCATAAAACATAAACAATGATAATTAACGGGAAGAAGATTTGGTGTTTTGGGTGTCTTTTACTCTCTGCTCCTCTCCCAGAAAAGAAAAGAAACAAACATACAAAACCCCCCACAGCTTGACCATAATTCTGAGTTAGAGATCACTAGGCAAAGGGAAATTTCTTTCGTATGTGCCCCTTCATTTTTACACAGGTGAAAATATCTGGAATGAGGAAAACAAAACAATATGGTGAAGAAAAGGGATAAATTTTCAGGCATTTCTTAGGGGATTGGAGCCGACAGCTATTGCAATGGTTAATTACAGTCAATGACAGTACTGATATATTCTTGCATGTTCTTGGTGTTGGGGTGGCAAAATAGGGGGGGAAATGCATACAGTAAATGTGGCATAAAAAGCAACAACATGGATTCTGTCAGTGGAGTGCTTCTTGCAGCATTTTCCAGGTAGATCATCTTAAGAATGTTAGCACAAAAAATATATTAAATGTCCCTTCCCCCCATATATATATGCTGCAAAACATTGAGAACATTTGTGTTTTGAGAGGATTGTCAGAACATAGCTGATATTTCAGAAGTAACAAAAAACAGCTCCATGAGCTATTTAATATAACTTACATGTATACATTTAATTACTGGTTATACACTATGAAACGAGAAATATCTGGATGTTTATCAACATATAGTTAATTATTGATAGAATTTACTGCTTTATGTTATAATTCTTGTAGAGAATTGTATCACTTGTCTGAATATTGTTCTTATAATAAGAACAGTAAGTAATTTGCCAGAATCTGAAAATTCATACTGATTGGCTTCCTCCTGGATCCAAATTCAGCCATTGAGGAATCCTTTGCTTCAAAGACAAAACTGGATTTTCCTTGGAGATTAATTTCGTGTTTTTGTCTTCTTTGTAGATATATCCTTCACCTCGAGGCTATGTTGGGGCTAAATCAGAGAAGAGAGGGCCAAAAGAGAATAAAGAGCAGTTCTGTTGGGTCTTCCTGTTTTGTTCTGACTGTAAGCCATATGTGCTGCCACCCCCTACTGTCTGTAGGAAGAGGTGTTGCAGAGCCCCATTCTTTTCTTGTTATCACTGCCCCCTTGTGTAAGGGAAGAAATTGATAGTTGCACTCCGGGAAACCACTCTCCTCAGATTGTTCTTGATAGAGTGGTTATGTACATTTATTAATTACCTATTCTCTTCAAAGTTGTATTGCTATAAAATTTCTATTAATCAGCCTTCAGATTTAATGACTAAAAAAATAATATCTAATTTTAGTCAGTAATTCAAATTGCTAAAAATATTTTCAATATGTTTGGGAAGATGGTGCAGTATCATTGCTAGAAGTACTTGTGGTAATACCTCACCCTTACACAGCCCCTGCTCTGTTATAGATGGTTTAGCTAGTTTCAAGACCCAATGAGATATGTACCGTTATTTCCATTTTACAGTTGAGAAACAGAAATAGAGATGTTAAATAAGTTCCCCCAAATTATTCAGCTAGCAAGTGGAAAGCTGAGTTTCAACTCAGGAGCTCTGGCTTCATACTCTGTACTCTTCATCAGTATGTTGCCCTCTTGATCAAATTAGTATTGACACACATTAAAATGCGTATGTCCATCATAAAAGCAAGTACTGTAGATGTGTATAAACCTAAGTAGTAAGACACATAAATGTTAAGCCTACAAATACACCAAAAAATACAGTATGAACTTTGTAGGAGTTTTTGTAATTCTGGCATTATGAGTGGGACACTGTTGTTAGCACTTTGTTTGTGGCTAAGGAAATGTTTGTGATGCAGGGTTGGCTGTGGGGGAAATTTTACAGGTAGAAAGTTATCTTCAAGTAGTTTATTGTATGTGTGTGTGTGTGTGTGTGCACTATATCTTTAATTAGCAGTAAACTTTTGCTGCTAATTTTCTCTAGGAAAATTAAGGAGACATTATCTGTTTTCTTCTACCTTCTTACATTTTTCTGGCCTCTATTTTATTTTTAAAAGTAATTAATAAAAATGGATTGGATGAATATGTACATTTTACTTCTTCCATCAGTTCAGATTTTTCTCATCCTTAAATATTGTATTATAGATATCAACTACATTTGAAATAATATTTTTAAATGTGTAAGGTATAAAGAGTAAGAAGTGAATGTCACCTCCTACACTTGTAACAGCTATTTTTTTCTCTTAGCCTAACTTTATGCCATTCGGTGAATTACATATCTCTTGTAATCAAACACTTCCTTCATTTTTATACAATTTATTGATAAGGAAGTTAAATATAATCTACTGATTATGGTTAAGGCATTTGGGATATATGTTTATATATTTTAGTATATTTAATAAATTGCCGTAGACGCAGATATTTATACTGATTGATAGTTCATTTTAGTATACTTGTAAAACCTAATTTGTCGTTTGCATTTTTATCATAAAAGTTTTACAAACATTGTTAAACATTAGATTATTTCCCTCTCCTATCATTGATTCTTGACTCTCCTATGTTAGCTCTCTAGCTTTTCCCCCCTCTTCCTCACAAATGCCTTTGCTCTTTTGGTATTTTCTGAATTGACTCTTTGTGCATTATTTTATGGAGAAGAAAGTAGGCCTAGAAAACAATATAGTTCCAAAAGGAGAGTATTAGGGTAGTTGACAAGATAGAACAAGTGTGCATAAAAGATGCATAAAAATTCTTCTTGTCATAATTTTTCCTCTTACAATGGAATTAAAATTGAATCTTTGAGACACACTGATTGGACACACTAGTTGGATTTTGTTGGCTTGTATTTATACAAAATCACCGATGCAAGATGGAATATTTTTACTGCTGTTACCCAGATGTTATTTCAAGGAGCTAGAATAAGCTATTGCAGAATGCTGTTTACTTTTTTATCACCAGTTTGGTTAAAGTAACAAATATTATAAAGTAGTTTGGAATCTAGTTTAATTATTAGGACCTTCCCGCCCCACACCCCGAACGAATTGAAATACCTGCTGATTTGAAATATCTGTACTGTCATGTCTGCTGAGTGCCTGTAGTCATCAAAATGTATTATTACATATACCATATAGTTTAGTTCTCGTTATAATACCATGAAAACTATCACTTTGTTTATTTGAATAAGCCACTTTTGTAGTAGATAGATTGTTAAGGAGATCTGTATATGGTGATGGAGAGTACATATCCTTGATGAGCTTCTGCGATGAGATCTGCGATGAGAAATAGATTAAAAGGAAGAACTTAAAGACTTACAGCTATATTTTTCTACCCAATGGTCCTCATTCTTTCTTTTAGAGGATTTTTTTTTTTTTTATCTTGAGTGTTTAAGATTTAAGGTAATACTAGATGGAAAACAAGAAATTTGGGCCTGATTTTTAGAAGGCTAGAACAGGTTGAGGATGCAGTAAGTGAAAAAAGTTTCTGATAGGGATCTTTTTATTCCAGAAAGTTCTAAGTAATTATGAAACCATAATTATTTATGGAAACAAATTTCTTTATTAGGTCAGTTTATTTTACTAAAAAAGATCTTTTAAAATCATTTAAAATCTGTGTTTGTGGCTGTTGTAAGTATCAGCTTGTTGCTTTTTTATTGGCCTCACATTAGAAAAACGTGTTGTTCAGCTTCTGTTAGTCCTTGTAGTTGAAGGTAAACAATAGTTGAATGTAAGTTTAAGAGGCAAAAGAATTAAGTTGGTGTTAGTTTTAATCATGGCCTTTCTTTACTTTCTTCACCCCCCCCCCTCCCCTGCCACCAGAATATCAATTTCTGCCTTTATTCAGTTCATGGTATATATCCTATCTCTCCAACTCCTTTAATAAATATTAGAACTTGAGAGATTCTTACGTCACTCATTTAAACTGAGTAGTCGTATTATAGTAAACAGTCTAGTTAGTTGGGATGTTTTTTTAAAAATCCAGTTGCCCAGTAGACATCTTTACTGTTTATGTCAAATAGACAGGGTTTGTTTGGGAACAACAAAGAGTTGCAGTTGGGTACACTGTGGTCTAAAGGCAGACCACAAGCAAATCCAGAGAAACTAAGGGAAGGACTGCACTTATATGGACTGGGAAAGGGCTATTGTAAATGAAGAGTTCATTGGAGGAAACTGAAAGTTGGATGTAGTGACTTTTCATTGGCTGAGTTACGGCAGTCTCCCATTGGCTGAAGTGAGCAAAAAGGAATCTTTTCTTCATCTAGCTGAGGTAGTAAAGTGATGGAGACATAAGATATATCTCTTCTTGTTGGCATCATTAGTGTGAGCTGAGTGACTCCTGCATGAAAGCTCTCCTTTCTAGCCTCCTGTCTCCAATTTAAATAAGGATTCTGTTTATTAATTTTCACAGCACTTTGTGGCCAGAGTGATCTTTCTAACATGGTCATCTGATCGAGTCACTCTTCTTCAGAATCTTGCTGTAGCCCCTCCTCATTGCTTAATGGATAAAATAGAAACTCTTTGGAACACCATCTAAAGTATTTCATGATCCAGTCCCTGACTTCTCTTTAGACTCATTATCTACACTTTCCTGCAGAGTTATGCTTCAACAGTACTAAACTACTTGTGGTTCTTTCTACATGTAATTTTCTTATTTCTTCATTCCTTTATTTATGAAATTCTCTCTGCATGGAGTACTTCGTCCCTCTCTGTAGTGCACTAGTCTCACTGCTCCTCATCTTTTATGTCTTGGCTCAAATAGTTTCTTTTGAGAGAAGTAGGTTTTGCCTACTCTCCTGAGTGGGCTTGGGCATGCCATTTTCTATTTATTAACCCATTGTATTGTTAAATATGAACATTATGGTAGCCATTATGTCATATTTTAATTATTTATGTCTTATCTTTAGTCCATGAGCTCCTTGAAAGCAGGCACAATGTCTTTTCATCTTTTACTTTCAGCATCAGCATAGTTAGTTTATAGTAGTAGGTGCTCATTATCAACTTGCTGAATAAAGATGGTTGAGTTACCCTAGTTATGCCTTTGAAACCTCAACTGTTATTGTGGAATCAGAAAACATTCTAGACATTAGGAGATATGATATTCTAGACATCAGTAGAGAGATATACATACATACACACACCATCTAGAATGTTATTCAGAGTAACTCCCAACTATAATTAAAACCAACTCTAAAGATAAAGTAGATTTTGTTATTTTTTAGTATTTCATAGGATGTGGGGAGGCAGATTAGAGAGTTCTCTGTGTGAACTTTAGCTCAGTTACTTTCATTGTATATATTACTGGGGTTCGTAAACTATAGCCATGGGCCAAATGCAGCTCAGCATCTGTTTTTGTATGGCCTGCTAGCTAAGAATGGTTTTTATATTTTTAAATGGTTGAAAAAATATTAAAAGAAGAGCAATGCTTTGTGACATGTGAAAATTATAGGAAATTCAAATTTCAGTGGCCATAAAGAAAGTTCTTTTGGGATATAGCCATGCTTACTTATTTACATATTGGCTATGGCTGTTTTCTGAGTATAACAGGAGAATTGGATAGTTGCAATAGAGACCATATGGCCCACAAAGCCTAAATATATATGTACTGTCTTGACCTTTTGCCGATAGTTTACCAGTTCTTGGTCTATTATATATTCTATGACCACTAAATGTTCATTAAATGTCATGACTTGGAGACTAACCAATGATGTCTGTTAAAGGCCTCTTCCATTTACTACTGAGGAAAGATTGGCCACTTTGCTTTAGTAGTGATTTATCTGACAGAGGGCTATTATTGTTCCTCCTTATGACTCCCATATTATGTCTAATTCTGAAGAATTTTCTGACAAAGGGTGCATTCAGTTTTGTTCCTTTTTCTTAGAAGAGGTATCCTAAGCAGGGACGTTTGGAACACAGCAAATAAGAGAACATTTTTCTTGGTTTACTCAGGTCTCAGTCTTTCATACATATTTTGCATTAAAAATCATTGTTATATAAAAAAATGTTGATTTTATATATTGGTCTGTTATACAGACACATTATGTTAAAGGAATATGAGTTAAGTTAGATTAGTTATGTTGGAAAAATTATATTTTTATTTAGTATATTATTAACATTAAATCATTCACTTAAGTATTGACTACTACATAAAGTAGTTACTTTTACAGCTGTAGTCTTTCAATTGAAGGTGGACATTTCATATTTTTTCTTAAATAAAATTTAAAATTTTAACTTAGAATTTTGTGTCCTAGATACTCATTCTACTTCTGGAGAAAATATGGTTTAAAATAACATTTTAAAGTTTGTCGCTTCCCTAAAGTTTCATTGGCCAATGTTGGTAGGTCTTACTGTTTTATTTAGGTGACAAAGTTATTATGAAAAGGAAAATAGCAATTTATGTATTCCTTTTTATAAATATTAGCAGGTGTTGCAGACATAAAATTCACAAAGAAAATTATATAAGCAATAATAATGGAAAACTTTTGTTATTTCAAATGGATATCTTTGGACGAGGTTAGCTGTGCTTGTTTTCTTGTCTGTAAAACCATGCTTTCATGGTCATATCTGATTATGTCAAATGACATATCTGATTATAGAAGTTGAAAACATGAAGAAATATGGCATCAACTTTTTATTGCCATGGAAACCCCCATTCCTTACCTTTGGATTTCAGCTCTATAAGTAGATTAGTTAGTTATTAAACTTGGAAATGGAAGCGGGTATGTAGATATTGTGATTTAATCATTTTAGTCATAGGCAATCTGCCTCAGTTTTCCTCTCTCTAAATGAAGTCTTTACTTAGCCCTTTATTTCTAATCTATAGTAGCTGAAATTTGATAAGCCCAAGTTAGTCAGGCTGTTGAAGCTTGATGGGTATTTGTTGTACTCTGGAATTCTATTTCTGTTCAAATTCCATGAAATCCGGGCCTCCCGGGATTGTGAATTAGGGTGAATGAAGGTAATTAGTTTGGTAAACATGTGGGATGAAGACTACACACCCAAATTCTGCTTCAGCATCAGAGAATCATTGCTCTTCTTTTTTAGGGCTTTAAAGAGGAAGAGAGACTGCCTTTGGAAGTTGTTGTTGATATATTCCCATATTATACGATGACATACTGTTCAGTTGTAAGAAGCTTTTGAAATGCTGTAATCATGGGACACATTGTATTATAGTAGATAGAACATGAATTTGTGAGTTTTTGAATTATGAAAACAGATTCGACTTACTGCTCTGTCACTTAAAAGGGACTAAAACCTATCTTACAGGGTTTTGATGATGATGAAATGAAATAGTATCAGTGAAAATCCTTAGGACAGTGTCTAGTACTTAATAAGCGGTAATTTTTATTAGGCTTTGGAAAGTGTCCTGGATTTCTCTCTCTTTTTTTTTTTTTTTTTTGGTGTGTGCTTCGCACAGCTCCTCCCCACTATTTTTGCTAGCATTGCCAGTCCAGCTTTTCTTTGTTGTCTTTTCAGCCTTGCAGGGCATGGTAACTGAGCTACTGATTTGTGTCCTGAAATTTTCTTCTATGAAGGATTTGATGAGAGTTGAGAGAAAAATTTCTTGACCTAATAAAAACTCATAGGGGAGAGATGCTGTTGGGCAGACTCTTAGTATGTATTTCTTTTTGGACTGTTTCTTTTTAAGCATCACAAACTTGACAAAAATTTTTAATCTCCTCTATAAGATAGTAAACCACAGCATTTCTTGAGACAGTGAGGTCTTTGACAAAATTTTTTTTTTGATCTCATGTAAACGTTTTCAACTTTTACAAACATCTCTCACTTTTGTGAATAACTGAAACTTTTTGTGTGTAATAACTTTATCCCCTGCCCTCCATGCTTGATTTTGATAGCTTTTTGTAATTTTCCTTTTTAAAAATTTTGTATGTGACAGTCAAGGTGGTTGATTTTCATTTGTGATTTACTTAATAAAATGGACTTGTCTATTTACAGTGCAAAATAATACTGTAGAAAAAGTTTGCCCCTGTTTTGTATAGTAAGCTAAGCAAAATCTCATTCCCTGCCCCCCCAAACTTCTTTATTCCTGTAGCATTTTGTCCATTTCTGCTAATCTGTGTATCATCTTTACAATTACTCATTGAATATGTTTTTTTTTTAAATGGACTTGACTCACTATCTCTTGGTTTTATTCGTAGTTGTCATAATAGCCATGAACTGATATTCGTGCTAGTTATAGTTCCTGCTGAGGGCATCTTGGGAAAGATTGCTTATATGCAACTTTGGCTTAAGATTGGATTTTGTATTTTTAAATAAACGAGCTTTATGACTCCTTGCTTTTGATAATTTAATTCTCTTTTTGTCTTTGGCTAAAAATGTCTAATGGTAGCAATTAGTTGTCAACAAATGTTTTCATTATAATAGGTGACTGGTGTTTGCCCCTGATACCCCCCCATTTTACCTTTTTAAAAAATTATAAAATACTCTGACTGTAACCACTAAAATAATCAAAACAGAGGTGAATAAAGAAAAAGTTAATAATTTTCCCTCCCCTCAGGTCTCTCCCTTCTCTCCTTTACTCCTTGGGGTAGCCAACACTCACCAGCACTTTTGAGTATTTTTCAACATCTTCCTCTTTGCTCAAAAGCATATAAGCACACATATGCACATATACAGGCTTTTTGTAACTTGCTTTTTCATTTAAGAATATATCATGGCTAACTCTCCAGTTTAGTAAATGGAACTCTAATGAATTTTTAACAGCTGAATAACATTCTATAGCATACTATACCATAATTTATTGTTCTTCACCAACTAATGGATGTTAAGATTGTTTTCATTTTTTGCTACTATAAACATTAGTCAACTCTTACTAAAGACTAGAGAGCAAACATTCTAAATAAAATATTATCAAAATAAATCCAGCAGTGTATTTAAAAGTACATCATGATCAAGTAGAGTTTATTCTAGGAAGGCAAGGACAGTTAAATATTAACATAATTTATTAAATTACAAGGTAGAGACTATTTGATTATCTCTATCTTTTGGGGTGAGTTGAGGGACTTTGTATTATATTTATACAAAATAGCATAGGGAGATTCCTGCCCATTTGAACAGTAATCCAAGTGTTGTACAAATCTTTGATCCTCAAAGTTGAGGGACAAAAGCCTTTTATTCTGGGGCCTTTGGGGGGGACATTGTGGGGCCTGGACCTTAGCCTCACTACTGGACTTTGGTTACCAAAGCCTATCACCTTGACAGTATGGAAATAAGCATACTTCCAGAGACTAGAATGGATGATATAGACAAGCATGTCTAATTTAGGGCTGGTACCTTTTACAATCTTGTATTTGATTACTTTGAGCTTAATGAGCACTTCTTTGGCCTCTGTATAGGTGCTCATTGCCTTGGAAACATTGGCCTAAATCTTTTTGAGGTCCTTTTTATTGTTCTTGTTGGCAAAATGTGTATTCCTTAAGATCTTAAGTTTCTCGAAGCCATTTTTAGTCCTGGTTGTATATGATATTGTTCTTGGATTTGGCTGTATATGTACTGCCAGGTACAACTCTGGGAATGATGGAGACTGGAAAAAAGAGACCAATGACTATCTTAAGAGAGGCCAGAAAAGCATTTGATAAAGATTTTGTAGTAATTTTTTCAGATTATCTGTGATACAATTTTTGAATCCTTTTGTGAGTAAAGATGCCTTTCTTTTATCTTCATGAGTGAATGATATCCTGGTGGGACGTAGTGTTCTAGAATTATAACCTTTTTTTTCCTATATAGCATATAAATCTTATACTACTGTCTTCAAGCTCTTGTGTAATAGGTGAGTCTGATGCCAGTTTGATTTTCTTTTTTTTACAGATAACTGGTTCTTTATCTCCTGCACAGTGTGCCACTTTTCTGGTGATCTGAAATTATCAGTTCTAATCTCATTATGTACTATATTCCTTTTATATCATGAGAAACCCAAGATTACCGGTTCATGTCTTATTTCTTGGACTCTAATTCATGTCCATGTAGTTCTTTACTTCCCCTTTTCTGACCCCAGTTTTTCCTTTTTTTTTTTTTTTTTTGCCTTATTCTTTAATGTTTAATAGTAGTAAAGTCATTTTGGTAATTCTGAGTTGATATTCTCAGGTACACATTGTGCTCTTTCAAAAAGTAATTTCAAATATATATAAATATATTTTATTTTAGGAAAGTTTTTAAAATTATTGTTTATACTGTTTTTTTCTTCTTCAGGGATTCCTATAATCTTATGTTCAGTCTTCTTTGCCTTTATTAATTGTTTAACTCTTTTTCTCAAATTCTTTTTATCCTTCTTGAGTTTTAAAATTTTCTTCTTTTTTACCTTCTACTTAAGAGATTATCTGTTTTTATTGACTCCTGTCTTCATTTCTGGAATGATTCATTCCTTTTATTTTTAATCCTTTCCTGAGTTAATGTCATCTCTTTTGAGTGTCTATAATTCTTACATCTGTTGTTCTTTCGTGTCTCGTGTCATTTTCTTAAGGTCTTTTAAGTCATTTTGAAATAGCATGTTTCAGTTTTGATCTTTTATGTGGGCATGCCTATCTGGAATGTTTTCATTGTAGGGATGTTAATCTACTCCTTAGTCTCTCTTTTTTTATAATAACTTTGTATGGGATTGACATTGATACTTCTCTGTGATTCATTTTTATTTGTAATTAATTTAAAAAATCTTTTAGAATGTGGCTAGATTCAGGAAAGCTTTTACTGACTTCATCAAGCCTTTTCTTTTGTTGTTTTTGTGTAATGTTAAAGAATATGGAAGCTTACTTTTTGAGACTTCCTGACCTTGTTCTCCAGTAGTTTTGTTTAGACTTTCCATTTCTCTCTCTTCTCTGATCCCAATTTTCACCCTTTGTGGCTATGACACCCTTTCTCTGTGCCCTTTGGGGCTCACAACCAGTCATCTGCATAACTACTTTTTATCTTTAACCTCTTCACATTCTTAGTTAAATGTGAACATTACTTACTACCTTCTTTCTCAAACCGTGGTAGCTCTTCCTATTGAGGTGTGTTAAATGTTCTCTTTGCTTTCATAGCTGATTCTAGATTTCCTCTGTGCTCACTGCTGCTCTCCTATTACTCCAGTTGTAGTTGATGATTTCAGTATCTAAACAGATGATCCTTCTAATACTCTGGCCTCTTGACTTCTCTATAGATCTTGTCTTCTAACTCAGCCATTCACTTCTAGGGTATGTCCTATGCAGATGTTTTTAAACCCTCAGTGCATCTGCATTAACTGGGAACTTTGAAAAACTACAGTTGTCTAGGACTCACTCCCAGAGATTCTGATTTGGTCAGTCTGAGGTGTGGTTCGGGATGTTATTTTTAACAGTTTGCCAGGGTGACTTTAATGTGTAGCCAGGACTGAGAGTCACTGCCTTAAATTTGTTATTACCAATAACTGCAATTTTCTATAATGTCAATTTCTGGCATTTTACTTTCTAACTACCACCTTTAGTTTTTCTGGCTCAGTTCTCATACCCAACAACCTTAATTATTTGACCTCACTGGGACTTTTTAATTTACCACCTTTTCACTCTTCTTCAGTATATTCATGTCCTCACTTTTCTAACTAGCTGAACTCCCGTGGTCCTTAATTACAATGCTTTCCTGCATCTACCCACATCCCCCTTGACTTATCTCCTTGGTGGTTCTTGCCTGGCAAAACCCAGCCCTGGTTAAAACCACCTCTACCTATTTTACACCTGTATAGTTGTAGGTAAATATGGCTGGAGCAGAATAACCACATTGACTTTAAATTCTTGGCTAGTGCTCAGTGACTTTAAACTCATCGCTTAGTGTTATTCTATTTCTTCCACACACTCATTTGCTTAGATGATTATATCTTTCCCTTTGACTCAAATTTTCAATATTTCCTATTCTCTCATTCAGCTGGTGACCATGCTTTCTATTTTACTAAGAAAAAAAAGCAGTTTTCCCAATTTTACCAATTATTGTGACTTAACTGTCTCTTCCTTTCCCATCAATTGTTCATTAGCACTCGCTTTTTCCCCTTCTACCCTCAAGGGATATTCCCTCCCTTTTTTCTTTCTGTAACCCACATACCCCTGAACCTGGAGCTAGAGTAGATACCTTTTTTATTCTCTTAAGCATTCAAATAATTCTCCCCTTTCCTTAAAATTCTCTAGCTGTGAATCTCATCATATTTTATTTACTGCAACCCCTTATTATTGCTGTTGATAGTATCTCCTGGTTCGTTCCCTACAATGACTTCTGATGCTTACTACCTGGAGTCAGGCTAAATTTTACAAGTTAGAGGCACAGTCCTCCACAAGACTACTCTCACTTTACTTAGCAGTCACAAGCTTGAGGGTTACCAGAATCATCCTTATTTCTGACCAACTGGCTGTAAATTCAAGGGTTCCACTACTCCTTCAGGGTTGATAATTCACTAGAACAATTCACAGAACTCAGAAACGTGCGTTACCTATGTGGACAAAAATGGGGCCACATATTATGCCTGACAAGCTCAGGGGAGGCCAGCATGTAAGTAACCACTATGAACATAAAAATTCCTAACTAAAAATTTCTAACTAAATAAATTCAAGGTGAGTAGTCATGTCCTAGGCCTTTCGCTTCCTTGGCAAAGGTCTATCTTTCCCTTAAGTGAGCCTATTGTCTTTGTGCATCTAAGATAACGTAGTTTTGACATGTCAGAGCAGTCTTCTTTTCCAGACCCCTCAGGGCACAACGGCTGTACCAGAGCACTAGACCTCAGAACCCCTCATAGTTATATTGTTACTTGCATACCATCTCTGTGTGCTGTAAATGTTAATTATTAGCTACTCTGTACCCACCAATGTAAAAGAAGTATGTGTCTCTGTTTTTATTCAGTCCTAGAGATTTCCCCACTTTGCTTTCTCCTGCTACTTAATCTTCCACCAATGGATTTCATGTAACTCTCCTTACGTCTCCTTCTTAGATTATAATGCATAAAATAAGCTTCAGAAATGCCATTCTCTGTAGCATTTTCTCAGTCCACTGAGATTTTGCTTCCCAGTAATTTTCATCATTTTGGGTCAAATAAACTCATAACAGTCTTTACAAGTTTGAACGTTTCTTACATCCACACTTGTGATTGCAGTTTTATTGTAGAAAAAAGGATACAAAACAGAACCAGTCAGAAGAAGGGCCATGTAGGGCAAGGTCTTGGAGGCTCTCAAATGTGAAACTTCTGGTGTCTTCTCCCTCTGGAATCAAGACATGTCACCCTCCTGGGACATCATTGTGTGATAGTACACGCAGAGTTTTGCCAACCAGGAAAGCTCACCTGAACTTTGCTGTCCAGAGTTTTTATTTGGGTTTCATTGTATAGGCATAATTGATTGAATAATGGCCACTAATTAAACTCAATTCCAACTCCCTTCCCCTCCATGGAGGTCAGGTTGCTATCATATGGCTCACAGCCCAACCCTCTAATCATGTGGTTGGTCTTTTTGGTGTAGCCAGCCCTCATTCTGAGTCATATCATTAGCATAAACAATCAGGGCCCACTAGGAATAGCAAAGATACTCCTATCACTCAGGAAATTCCTGGGATTTGAGACTACCTCTCAGGAACTGGGAATAAAAGCCAGCCAAATTTTTCATTACACAGGATTATCCCCTCTTTTTGTTAAGCTCCTCCTTTCTAACCAATACTGTTTCTGATTTCAATTCTTGGTAATTTCAATCATGTAGATAGATATCTTTTCAGTTCTTTGAAATTTCAGGTCTTTAAATCTCCTTTAGTGATTTTGTCTTCCATCTTACTTAAATCATTCATTACCAAAGTCATACCCGAGATCTTGACTAATAATTGCAACCTCTCTATAATTTCACTTGCATGCATCTCCTCTCTCTGACCACCGCTTGCTGTCTTTCCATATTTCCTCCTCTAGTATCCTGACTCCAGTAATTCTTTAACCCCACTAGAACCTCTAATCCATTAATTCTACCCCCATTTCACTGTCTCACCCTCTTCATATCCTCTCTCCCTTCCTAAATCAGCTTAAATCAGTTATAATTATAAGTCTATGTTGCACATATCTTTGACATCATTTCTTCTTTCTTGATTGTTGTTTTTATTGTGCCAAAGCCACATTCTTAGTTAAATGTGACCTTCTACCTATTCCATGCCTGCACCCATGAAGCTGAATGTAGTTAGTGGGGGAAAAAAAAATACAACCTAAGTCTAGGTGGTGGGAGAATGGATGGTTATTTCACACTTTTCTCTCTTGTTTCATATTACTAATGTTGTTTCCATTCTTTTTCGCAGCTAATGATTTTTCTGCCTATTCATTTGAAAAGATTGAAGAGAACTTCTGTAGAATCCCACAGTCTTATCTATCAGCATTTGCTTCCACATACTCTGACATTTACATAGAACTATGCGTAGTTTTATGGAAAGGTATTTCTTCCATTTGCACATGAAGTCATATCCACACTTGCCTACTCAAGAACATTGCTTTAACAATTCTTTTCCTTTTTAGTTTTTTCTTCTATGATTTATTGCCAGCAGCATTCAAACATGATATTTTTTCCATGTTAAAAAGTTTTTTTGACTTTACTTTCCCCTCCAGTCACATCCCTAATTTCTCTGTTCCATTTTGAGGCAAACCCTTCAAGAGTTGTCTGTAATGCTCTCTCTAGTTTTTCTCCTTACATTCATTTTTCAGCTTTTCATTTTGAAATGAAAATACAAAGTTTGAAAAATGGCTTAAAAAGTCAGTTTCTTTCATGCAGATTAACCAGTTGTCAACATGTGATTGCCTATGTACATGTTTTCTTCTGAATAATTTGAGAATAGATTGTGTCACCATGTCTTTAATCTAAATATAGTATTTGTTTCCTAAGAACAAGGACATTCTCATATATCTCATACAATTATCAAAATCAGAGTGTGCCCTCTAGCCCCTAGATGACATCCAGACTTTGTTGGAAAGAACATGGCCATGACTCATGGAATGGCAGAGAAATTGCTGTGATACCACACTGGCAGAACTTTCCGGAAATCTGTTCTCTAGAACTTGCTGGAAACGTGCCCCACCAATGAAAGGTGTACAACGGTGTCTCACCAAAGGCACTCCAGCATGAAACTACCAGACGGAGCATGCTGGGTGCTGGGTGCAGGGTGCAGGTCACTGTGCAGGTCAGGAGCAAGGAAGTGGAGAATTTCCTGTTATAGGAGCCAGGTACTGGAGAAACCATGCACACTGTAGGAGTGTGCTGAGCAAGCACACTGGACTCCAGAAACAAAACCCTTTCCTCCTACAGAGTCTATCTAGTGACTTCTATTGACAAAGCTTAACATTGTGCCAGCTAGCAAAGAAAAAAGTATTTAAAGGGTTCAGAATTATTTATACAGAACAGGCAAAAAAGGATGAATTTTGAGCTGAGAGGCAAAAGGTGATTACTAGTGCAGGTCACATTTTCTTCTTTGGAATTTCTTAAGTTTTGATTGCATGATAGGCATTTTGTATACAAGAACATTAGAGATGGGGATAAATACTGTTTGCTTCGAGAGAAGGGCATGCTGCTAGTTACTGCTGTCTAGTAACTAGAGCAGGAGGGTGATTCATCTTTGACCTGAGACTGGGCTTTTTTGTTGTTTAGTTTATTTCAGTTCACCATTGACTTTAACTGTTCTAAAGGTGGTGTTGGGACTTTTTCTCAGGAGGGCTTGTATCTGAGCACTGGCAAGTTTTCAGAGGTCTCTATGTGCTTTATAGCTTAACCTCAGCTTTCTGAAATGAAGGGTTTCTCTCTGCTTTACAGGCTAGCTGCTAAATGTTTTTGGATTACCTTTCTGTGTTTATTCTTCTACAAAATTAGCATATATATGCATATTTTCTTCTCATGTTTTAATACTCTTGTATTTTTGTTTTTTTTTTTACTTAACAGCATATAAAAATAATTTTATATTTATATAAATCTTTATTCTATTTTTTTTATAGTTATATATAGTTCTGCATAGTATATATGTACCATGGTTTGTTTAGTCAATTTCCTATGTTTGGATATTTGTGTAGTTTCTAGTATGTTATAATAAAAAATAATACTGTAATGAATAACCTCTTGTGTATATATTTTCATATTATTGGAGTATATTCTCTTTTAGATCCCTTCCAAACAGAGTTTTGCCCTCACTCTTCTAGTGAAAGTGTTCTTACCAAGGACTCAGTGACCTCCATGTTGCTAAATGCAATAGTTCTAAATCCTCATCTCATGAACTCAGTCTCCACTCACTCCCTCTATAATCTCATCAATCGTTTTTCTTTTATTTGCTGTCTATATGTTAATTACTCCCAGATGTTTGTATCCAGTCTAGAATTTCTTTCCCAAATTTCAGACTCATTTATCCAGCTGCTTACTTGACATTTCTACTTGGATGTCTCATAGACACCTCAAAAACATTTGTCCAAAATTGTACTTCTCTCTATTCCTTTCCCCCTCCCCCATCTGTTTTTCATTCTTCCTTGCTGAGAACGCTGGAGTCATCCTTGATTTTTCTTTGTCACTGTCCATATTCGATCATTTCAGGAGATCTGTCAGCCGTACCTTCAAAACATAACTAGAATCTCAGCACTACTAACCTCCTACACCCAGGTCTGAGCTACTAGTATTACCTGGATTACTATAGCCCACCTCCTAACTGGTTTGCATATATAGTTCCACGCGCCCCCCTCCAACAAAGCAGCCAGGATGATCTTTTTAAAATATGTTAGATCTTGTCTTTACTCTTTTTATAATCCGCCCTATGATGTCCTATCTTACCCAGAATAAAAGCTACAGTATTTGCAAGTGCTAGTAAGGCCTACACATTGTATCTTGAGCCACTTCTCTGGTTTCATCTACTTCCCTCACTCCACTCTCCTGCCCCCTGATCCACTGTGCTCAAGCCACACAGGGCTTCTTGCTGTTCTTGAACAAACTGAGCATGCTCATTCAGCTTGCAGTCACTGTTTCTTCTGCCTAGAATTTTCTTTCCCCAGGTATCTGCATAGCTTATTTTATCATTTTCTTCAGGAACTCAGAATTCTTTAAATCTTAAGGCTTCATTTTTTTTTTCAACTCAGAGCAGTGTTTCTCAAACTTCAGCATGCGCATAATCAGAAGGAAAAACTGATTCATTTTCTATAGAAGTACATTTAGAACAATTGTTTTAAATATAAATGCATGTGAAGATTATTAGAAAAACTGACAGGAAAAATAGGATATTAATAGATCTTGCAGGACTCAAAAGGAGAAGGAAAGAGATAATATTAGGGAAGAGGGCTGGGGTAATTTGTAGAGGAAAAGATTTAAGGGTGATAACAAATTTGCTTAGGTGACAGATGTAGGTTGAGTAGGGTTTGAAGTTGTTAAGTGGATTAAATTAAATTTTATCCATAAAGTTTTATCTCTTTATTTATCCCTAATTTTATTTTCTGACCATCTTGATCTATCCTCACGTCTTCTCTGCCCCTTTTCCTGATTGTTGAATTACCTGTCTTGTCTTTGCTTCATATTATACCCTGTACTCCTCTTTCTATATTCTGATCCAGAAAATTATCTTGGTAGCATTTTTATGTTGACTATCACTTTGTAATTTATTTCATTATTTTAAGGTAAGAGTTCTGACTTATTAAAAAAATAACCTTTTTAAAATCTTTATCTGTCATTAATTATCCATTTAAAATTTTATTTTATCCAAAATAGAATCCTTAGTTCTAGTTGTGTTTACTTCTCCCTTTCTTGTTTGGACCTTTATTTTCTACCTAATTTCTAACAGCTGTCTCAGATTTGTTTTGTTTATTCCACAGCATTTAGGGCTTGCACATTGAGATGTGGGTATGCTGTAAATATTAGTGAATGAACTTATAAACTATAATAGAATTTTCACTCGTTTACATTTTTTTCTACCTCATCAAAAATGCCTTTCTTGATTAAAGCTATTCATTCTTTGATCTTCTGATAGAATTTTTATCTTAACAAACACATTATACTACCCATCTTTAATAACTAGGGTGTGTGTTGTGCATGTGTCTGTGTGGTGTGTGTGTTAGTTGACATCCTACTGTGTCATTGATTTATTGACGAATAATTTAACACTACTGATGAATAATTAAATGAGAAGTTGTGTGGAATAATTGCCTTTACTGATCTTCAAGGTGTTGAGTTTTTTTCCTAGGTGCTTTTATAAACTATGTTAGGATTGTATTTAGCTGTATGTAACAGAAACTCAAGTACAGTAACTTAATCAAATATAATATTTTTCTTTCTTCAGGTAACAGGAAACATGCATATCAGCTGTCCAGGGTTTATGGCAGTTCCACAGTGCCATCAGGGATACAGACCCTTGGTTATGTTTCTTCTCTGCTATCCTTGAAGGGTGGCCTTTGCCACATGGATTGCAAGATAGTTATTTCCTCCCCAGACATTTTAGTTTTTTTTTTTTAATCGGCAAAACAGTTTTTCATTATTCCTTGTTCATAAGTCTTATGCTTTCATCTCACCAGTTACAACTGGGTTACATGGCTACCATATGCTGTAAGGGAGTCTGGGAAACTGATATTTTAGGCACATTACTACCTTACCCAAAATTAGTGTTTTGTTAATAAGGAAGAGAGAATTAGGAGTAGGCAACCTTATTAGTTGGTAAGTGGGATACATCATATGTCTCTGTTCCTTAAAACAGCCTTGCAAAAATTAGATGGTGTCATGTTCGTTGCAGAGGAGAAACTGGGGTTCAGAGAGGCGAAGTGACTTATACAGGGTCATGCAGATAGTAATTGATAGAACCAGGTTATAGACATAGGTAAATCTCTACCCAAACATTCTATTCTTGAAAGAAAGGGAGGGGGGAAAAAAGACAAAGACTGTGCTCTTAATATTACATTACAGGATTTCTTTATATTATTCTCTTAGTAGTCTGATTTAAGTAAAGATTTTGTATAAATAGTATTTAAGATATTTTAATAAAATGTGACATTCTTTTTAGACTAGTTTATTGGTATTTAAAAAATTACAGTGAGTACCAGAGTGTTCCTGATGCTTGATCTTTTGGATATGTAAAAATGATGAGATTCTTTTCTTATCAGAATCAAAGAGTGAATGCTGTGGATGTAGATAGAGGATTATAAGCATCTGATTAGGACTGTGGGTGACTCTTCAAATTAAACTAGATATAATGTTTAATAACTTGTGGATTGTCAGAAAACAGATCATTTCATGTTTCTTTTCCTAATTTGATTAGTATTCTGTGATGTATAATCACCACATTTCTAAATACTAATATTCCTTAGAATGTTTGACGAAGAAAACCTATGTAGCAAATTACAGTGTCACCAACCTGATATTTGATAAATGTTTTTATTAAGAATAAATTTGTCTTCAAATTGGCAAAATAGTTCTTATTTTGCTTTATATTCTTTTCATGTTTTATGTGCAGATACTACTACCTCATATACTTGTTTGGGCCACATTTTTTTCTTTGTAGTCTTACTGAAGCCTACTCATTAAAACATGTTCGTGTTGCTTATAAACACGTCAAAGACCTTAAAATTAGATTTGTATAGGTGGAGATACTGCAACAAGTAGAATTATAATTTACACTGAGAAAAGCCTACATTCTCTTTTCTTCTTCCTTTTCCACTGTTGGTGGTCCTGGTTTGGTTGGAGAAGAGGTTAATACAAACCTCTCTCAAGTAACAGAGGGACTTTCTTATCTCTCTCAGTGGGGACTTTGTTAGAATAATTAAAGTAAGCTTATGATCCTTTCAGAGAATATTTATTTACATGCCAGACAGTGAACTTTGTGTTAAAGATGTAAAAATCAATTTAAAGAAAAATATTATCTCTTAGTATATAGGAAGTGATTACAATCACAGGTTTGGAGTTTAACACATCTGAGTTCACATTCTGACTTGTTTTATTTGCTGGGTATATGATTTATGGCAAGTTACCTGACCCATTGGAGCCTCAGTTTTCTTGTCTGTAAAAGACTGGTTTCTTAGGATTTTTAGATTGAATGAATGCACATAAAGTGCTTAGCACAGTTTCTGGATTACAGTAAGTATTCAGGAACTATTATACACTACTGTGATGATGATGAATATGTGGTAGGGAGTTTTTTTTTGTTTCTACTGAACACTATCTTTTTGATTCACCTGTGCTATTTTTGAGTAGTGAGAGCAATAATTTTTTATTGCAAGATAAGGCATAAATATCTGGGAAATCAGATTACTTTGTTCTCAGAATGTCTTAGACGACACCTACTTTCTTGCCCTAATAACTTTTTGTAGTTTTCTTCACTTAAGCTTTGTTCATGCTATAATGAGGGTTTTCTTTGATCATATGTTGAGAATAGCCATGTTCATATGTAAGAATGATTTTTGAAGTTTAAATGCAGACAATGTACAGTAAGAACATGTTTTAAGGGAAAGTAGCAATTGCTTTGGGTTATAGCCCAAAATATATGAATTAGAAATTTGGGAGAAAATAAGGAATAAAGGAAAAAAAAATTTAATGATGTACAATTAGGACTACAGAATTAGGGCAAAAATAATGATTCTCATTGAGTATGACTTAGATGCCCCAAATTTACAATTCCTGCACTCAAGACACAGCTCCGAAGTTCCTTTCTGAAGACAAAACTAGCACTAGCTCTGGTTCTTCAGCATGCCTGGTAGCTGAACATAGAGACATAGGAAGCAAAGTTAAAACTCTACTGCCCTTCAGGATGGAGAGGAGAAGCCATGGTTCTTGTGTAAACTTTTCCTTGACCTTTATCTCAGAGAAGATATGAGAAATTATTTTACTTATGTAAAAATCTACTTCTAAGAGGGTGACATTTTAAAAAAGAAGTAGGCAGCCAGTGTATAAACCAGGAAGGAAAGAATTTAGAAAAGTGATGATTAGAAGATATGGGAAAAATTGATGATGGTTAGTATCCCCAATTAATACTGATTTTCAGTTAGCAATTAATGTTTATTGATAGCTTATTAGGTACCAGACTGTACTGTGATTCATTTTCTTTAGTTCCCTTATTTTCATAGTAAGTGAATGGAAAGGTACTTTTATGTTATTAGCCTCAGTTTATAGATGAGGAAACTAAGACTGTGAAAGGTTAATGAGTTGCTCACGTTCACAAAACTAGTAAGTGGCAATTAGCAGTGTCCCCAGAGCCCCAGTTCTTACCATTTCACTAATATAATTAAATGTCTTATTTGTTTGGTATGAAAAGACAATCAGATATGACAGAAATGATTCAAGCAAGATATTGGGAAACTTGATTTCTAATGCTTGTTCTGACTTGGTGAAAATTCTGAGATAATGAAACACTCTGCCTTGTATCTTTTTCTGAGTGATCTTATCAGTACTGGCCTCCCTTCTGTTATCTTCTCTTTCCTATTTCTGTCAGTTTTAGGAAGGTACCTGTCTTGGTGTTATTTTTAAATGTCCAAAGTAGACAGCTGGGAATAGGGTATGAGCCATGTAAAGGTTGTATGTAGCATTTTTGAAATTTTGAAGATGGTTCACATTTGGTAGACTATTCAGTTTGATTGTGTTCACATTTCATGATGCAATAATTGAAAAATTTGCCTTGGAAGACAGGTATTCTGATATAAGAATAAGAGTAGTTAACTTTTACTACAGCTAATCATCATTATAGTTATCCCTGGCATTAATTACTTTGATCAATAACAGTTCAAGTGTTCTTCCTAAGGGCCCTTCAATAGTTGAATGGATAAAGAAGTGGTACATATATACAATGGATATTAGCCATACTGTTTTTTTAGGTTTCTATCATTTTTTGTTTTTAATGCACCACTGATGTAGTTTTGAGTGTTCTCTTACCCCAATTTTTTTTCCATAAGCTCTCTGGTTTTTATTGAATCATATTATATAAAATTTTAGGATGGATTTTTCTTTTCTGTAGTCTATTTTTATAGTTTAGATATTTATTTTTTTATATTTATTTTTTGATATGTCTAGAATTTATTTTTGTGTATGGGTAAAAGAAGAAATTCATCCATCTCCACCACCCCTATTTTCCTTTAATGGCTTGCCACCCAACATTTACTGAATCCTCTTCCTCTATTTATCCTGCCTCACCTGACATTTTTCCTGTATCTTATACTTAACTTTTTTGGACTTTCTCTGAACCTATATCAATAAGTAATTGTTTTAATTATTAATGCTTTATATCAGTTGAATCTTTATGCCTATTTATTGGGAATCACAAGAAATTAATGTATTTGTATAGATTCTTGTTTTTAGTTATAAGTTCTAGTGTTTTGACAGTAAGAATGTTTAACTTTGACAATTGGTGTTTTACATAAACTTCTCTATAAGCCATTTTTATGTCTAATAACCATGTATATAAAGATAATGATTTTTAAAAATGTATTTTTAAAATAGGAGATGCCACTTATAATTTTTTTTTTTAGTATTTTTTAACTCCCCAAAATTAAAAACAAGGGGGATGATTTTAACTCAGTAGGATTATTTTCCTCCACTTTCTAAAGGTGGGTAGATAAACATCTTTCATTTTTTTACTACCCTGCACATTGTGACTACCTCCATCACTGAATTTTACATTATATGAAGCCATTTAGAATATGGTCTCTTACTCCCCTATTAGGCTGCAGTTTGTTGATGGCAGGACAATGTTGCTATTCTTAGTACCCGCCATGGTGCTAGGCAGAGAGTATACACTTAAGAAATATTTGTTTACTTCAACCTTTAAGTAATCTCTCCCTCTTGCAAATGCCCATTATACTTTGTAGGTCTCTTGTGGCACTTGCACCTTCTATCTTGAATTGTACTTGGATTCACTTTCCCTTAACTCTCTTACCAGACTGGGTGCTCTTTTTAGGAAAATGCTCAATGGAAAGAGAATTTCCTCCAATATCTGCTCAAGGCCTTATACTTAGTTTATTCAAATAAACATTGAATAAACAGATACTCAGAAGACATTTAAAAAATTTATAGATTATTACTAGAAAAGGATTTAAGGTGGCTGTGACATCTGTATTTTAGAAATATTTCTCTATTTCTAGATATAATTTGTAAAGAGTTTTAGCTAATATGTTACTAGCTGAAATAAAGTTTTTGCTATGTGTGTATGTGTTTTGGTTGTTTCTTGAGGTTATTTATAAGAAAGCTTAGTGCTTGGCCTTACCCCTCTAAAATAGCAGTTTAATTTTAACTTCACAGGCATGCTGGACCAGTTCATTATATGGTTTGGAGAAACCAAGGGAAAGCAAATGATGCAGGAAGTGGTAGTGGCAGTTCTGTAAATACCCCTCTTTTCATTTGACCTTTTACTGAACTGGTGACAAAACAGTTCTGTAATGTAACTTTAAAATATTTTGTTAGAAAAATGGCTATAGTTAAAAGGACGTAAATTCTTAAACTTTTTTTCATGATTTTGGAATTTTTGGTATATGTTTTCACTGGGTATGCATTGAGACATTGTAGGTTGATGTGATAACTCTTTGATGATGCAGTTAGCTTGAAAAGCAAAGATTTTCTAAAGTGCTTTCTTATCCGTTACTCTTTGAGATCTTATCTGCTTTGTGGAGAGTCACAGTAAATTTATACTGACTTAATAATTAAAAATTTATATTCCCATCAATAATGAATAAATACTTTGGGTTGATGCAATGTTTTAGAACCAAACAGAGATGGTGAAAGTAGTGCTACATGCCACACTGAATTTTATTTATTTGTTTTTTTAAATTATAAAAGTATACTTAATACAAATTTCACCTTTCTCTCCCTTTCAGTACTGTATTCATCTCCAATGGGAACCACTGTAAAATTTTATGTGTATTCTCTTACAAGTTTTACTTCACAATTCTGAACATATATTTAATACAAGTCCATAAATACCTAGTTTTTAAAATTATAATGAGGCCATAATTTACATATTGCTCTGTGACTTGCTTTTTTCACGTAAGAATAAAACTTGGAGAATTTTTCATTTTAGAATAGATGTGCTGCATACTATTTAAACCATACATAGTATTCCATAATTCATAATATTTCATTTGTCAAATTCAGTCATTTTCCTATTAATGGGTCCTCCATTTCTCCATCCCTTTTCCTCTTTTTTTCTTCCTTCTGTTTTTTAAAAAAACAATTCATAAACTTTAGTTTTAAAGCAGTTTTTCAATTCACAGAAAAATTGAGCTCAAAGTACAAAGAATTTGTTCTCATGTATCCTCTGTCCCCACACACATACAACTTTACCCATGATCAACATTCTGCACAATAGTAGTACATTCTTAAAACTGAGGAGCCTACATTGACACCTCATCATCACCCAGGGTTCACAGTTTACATTAGGGCACACTCTTGGCAGGGTACATTTTGTGGGTTTTGACAAACGTATAGTGACACATATCTACCATTGTAATAGTGTATAGAATAGTTCCATTGCTCTAAAAATCCTCTGTTCTCCATATTCATTCCCACTTCCCTCGAACACCTAGCAGCCACTAATCTTCCTATCTCCAAGTTTTGCCCTTTCCAGAATGTTGTATAGTTGGAATTTTATAGTGCGCAGTCTTTTCAGATTGTCCTTTCACATTTCTCCTGTGGATTGTGTGTATAATTTGGCCTGAAGTAATACTTCGACTTCTGGGAGTTGTAACTAGAAAGTGCTGCTTGCTTACCACAGTGAGAGGCAGCAGAGCCACTGGCAGGATACAGAGAACACCATGGTCAGGCACAGAGTCTGTAATTTCACCATCCATGTAGGGGACTGGTAGAGAAATATCCAGAGATAAAGAAGTAGGAAAAATGAAAGAGAAGCTAGAAGACAGATTGAGAACCTCTAACATGTGTGAAAAGGGAGTTTAAAGGGCAAGAATAGAGAACACATAACATGCACAGATTCATAAAACACAGGAAAATAAACCGGCACAAGTTAATAATAATCAGAAACAACAAAAACAAAAACAGACCTAAGAAACCTTTAGATACTGGTATTAATTGAAACTTTAAATATAAAGTTACATCTGTAAAATATGTTCCTTGTATATTTATTTACATTTATATTTAATATGATTAAAATATTTAAAGTAACGAGAATCAAAAAAGAACAAATTATCAAATAAATCAGATGAAATTGAAAAATACTAAATAAAACTCCTAAAAATGAAAAATTTAATTAGGATTTGAAATGTGAGAAATGTGCTAACATCATTCAGAAAAATAATATACTTCCAAGTGACACAGAGTAAGGAGAATGGAATAATACATTTTGCTTATTTGTATTATGAAAGATGCAATGGTTTGTTAGCTGTCACTGTTATAACATGATTTGCTGTTTCCTTGTAACATCATATGCAGTACAGCAAAGAAGCGGGGAAAACACTCAATGGAAGGGTTAAGTTAGCAAAGTAGAAATGGCTGAAAAGAGAATTAGTGATTTGCAGATAGATTTGAAGAAATTGTCCAGAGTGCAGTGCAGACAGATGGAAAATATGAAAATGTGATTAAGAGATAAGGGCCTTTCCATTCTTGAGTAAACACCATTGGTTCTTGTCCATATTTCCTTAAGCCCATTTTAATATTTAGATGAAATACATGGCTCAAGAAATAGAAAACCTGAATAGATCAATAACCCTTAAATGACTTGAATCGGTACAGATGGATGGGTAGGCATAGGTGAGAAGACTCAGTCCTGTTACTCTTTTCCCCAGTTGAATCTTGTGACTCCTTGTAAAAGGGAATACTTCTCTCTCCACCCCTTTAGTCAGTAGAGCATGTGCCGTACTGATGCTATGTAGCATTGTCAGGCCACACACACTGACACTATGTAGCATTGTGTCTAATTCATGATAGATTAGAATTTTGGGTTGATTCCCTGTGTTGCCATTCTACTGCTGAACTGAGATGTATTCCCACCCTTTCCACTGTGCCTCTTCCCCATCCCTTACCCATCCTTCTGCAGGACTGATAGCATTCTCATATTCTTGCCCTAGATATACCACAGGCACAAGCCACAATCTGAGGCTTGCTCCTTAAAGTCTGTGGAAGGGAATTTATTGCTTCAATGTATGATAGTGGGAGATGTCTGTCTTTTCTTTTGAGAAGTAACTAAGGATCCCACACCAAGGCATTGTGTATCGCCTTCCTCTTGTTAATGGTACTGTGTCCTGCTTACTCATGGGGTGTTGATATGTGAATGAGGCTCTTCTCTGCTCCCACTTAGAGCACTACTGTTTAATCTGTGTTTATTAGTGTCAGTTGGCAGGCAGGGATGGCTCCCCTCCCTTCTTTCTACCAGTTCTGGCCCTGGTTTGGTTGGACTACATAATCTGGCAGGTATCCCTCTGCATCATTGGACAGTACATCTGAGATAGTATTCAGCTATTTCCAAAGCTCGTTTACTGGGGCACTGTAGTACCTTGTACTATTCCCATTATTAATGGTAATTTCTGCCATTACTGGAATAGAGAATGTTTTTACCTTTAGTCTCTCCTATCAGAAGAGTTCACGGTTCACTTTTTCCTCTACTGCTGTAAGATGCTACGGATCTTCCCACTCTGTACCGATATACCACTTTCATTTGGGAGCAATGGCTGAAGTTTTAAGATTATGTAAATTAAGCCTACTTCAGTACTTATACAGAACCCAGATGACCTCTGCTCCTCTTAGATATTGCCTTAATGGTTTAGGAGTGGGGACTGTTATGCATCGCCAATAATGAATACAGGGATCATAGCTTAAGGGTTCCTGTTGCTACCCCATGATATTTAGTTTAATGCTGGTAAGGACATGTATGATATTTTTATTGTATTTATAAGGGTGCCTCTGTACATACTTCTTACATTTTGGGATAATTTACTTAATGGTAAAATGCAAACTTATTAATGGTATATTTGTCTTTCTGTTGGATGGATGATTTCTGGATGTATCATCTTGGTACAGCCTGTCATTTAAGTCATCTAAGGTGAATGTATGAAGGGTTATTGTGCAAAGGTCAGTATTGGGATTGTAAAACATCATTACAGGGGCACTGACTTATCCACCATTGTTTAAAATTGCTGCTTGCAAGCTTTCCTCATCTCTCCCTAAAATTAGTCTCTAAATCAAGTATCTGACTCTTAAGTTCACACAGTTCCCCCTGCTGTTATCTTGCTGATTTTGTATGCTAAGGCCTGCCAGGTTCTCTCTGGTCAAGTTGGCAAGGGGCTAAGTGAGAGCCAGGTAGTCTATCTGTAATGTCTGCTTAATGTCTCAAATATAATTCTCTAGAGTGGTGTATTTAAGCCTTTAAAGGAGGCTAAAATTTTCTTTGTGTCTATTCCTTGTGTGCAAAATTAAGTTCTTGACTTAGAGCTTTTTTTTACTGAGTTATGGGAGAACTGACACTCCATCATCTCCGGTAGGCAGTATAACACTGTGGTAGATATTTGTTGCTTGTCTCCTCAGCTTACATTCTGCTCTCCTTTTAGTTAATTGCCTCAGTATTAATGTTGGATGCCATTCTTCAGTCACCTGGCTTGCATTGGGCTCTGGATATATGTAATGGGAGATCATGGCATAGGCTTAGCTAATCAGGACATCACAGTGCTTTGGTTTAAAGGTACACACATGACCTAAACCATCAAATCAGAGTAAAACTCAGAACAAAGACCCTTGATTTATTCTTCTAGACTAGGTGTGCTAATACTGTGGTGTTGAAGTCATTGGTGACCACAATGTGGAGGTGAGAATAGGTCCCATGCAGATGAAGCAGAGCCAAGAGTTGAATCCTGGTGACATTCAATGAGCCTTGGTTGCAGTAGAGGTCAACCTTACCTTTGGATTATTCTCTAAAATGATTAGTAAATTCTAAATTTTGCCTAAACCAGTGAGAATTGAGTTTTTTTTTTTTGGTTATGGAAAGAGTCTTAACTTTCTTAACTGATGAGAGTACCTTAAAGAATCACTTCTCCTATTTTTTATAAGGCCTTCCACGTGGTTATGTCTTCATTAGATGTTTGGATGTTAACATAAACTCTTAGACTTGGTCGTCATGCCATTTTTTTTTAAAGAAACTTTTTAATGTGGGCCCTTAAATAATTAATTTGTGACAGAGCAATCTTTAGAAATGGTGCTAAAAAATTCGTGAGAGTTCTGTAATTCTAACTACTGTTCTTTTCTTATACAAACTGCATTTCCACTCATGGAAGTGAGAGTGGAAATACATTAGTCCTGCCTCATAGCTGCTTAATCCCTTACCCCCCCTTTTATTTTCAAAAATTGCTGAAATCAAAACTATGTCACCACCTTTTGGAAATTGCCGGTGAAAAGATGTAGATGGTAGTCCCCTGGGTCTTCACAACTTCTGATTGTATAAAATTATCATGCAGAACATATTTCCAGAGCTTGGACTGGTAATGCACCCAGTCTGGTAACCAACAATATAGGGCTAATACCTGGAATAAATTGTGGTTGGTCAGTCCAGTGTGTTTTTTTTCCAAGACCACCTAGCAGTTTGCTCATTTATGACATTATCCAGTGTCAGGTCCCACAGATTAAGGGCTCAGTGCTACAAGACCACAACCCCCAATGCACTTCAGATGCCAATTGTCCAAGTTCTCATCTGTGCTTGTGACCTACTGGCTATAGATTGGAGGTTCCAAACACCCATTCCTTGGGTTCAATTAATTTGTTAGAGTGATTCACTGAATTCAGAGACATATTTTATTCAGGAACAATTAGATGGAAGTGATGCATAGGGCAAGATGTATTTGAAGAGGCACAGATCTTTCATGTTCTCTGGGATGCCACTCTCCTGGAAGCCCCATGTGTTCACCAACCCAGTGGAAGCTCTCTGAACCCCATCCTTTGGGTTCTTGTGGAGGCATTATTACATGGGCATGAGCAGTTAAATCAGGGGACGTTGGTGACTGATTCAACCGCAAGCTCTTCCTTTCTCTAGTGGGATAAGACCAGAAGTTCCAACCCTCTAATTACCTGCATGGTTGACAACTCTGACAGCCAGCCACATCCTTTGGTTACCTAGAGGCTTTCAAAAAGTCATCTTATTAATGTAACAAAAGACAACTTTATCACAGTCTTTGCTTAGGAAATTCCAAAGGTTTAGGAGATTTTTTGCCAGGAACATTGGACAAAGACTAAATGTAAATTTCTTATTATAAAATCACTGCATCACAGTTGATACCAAATGATGCATTGGTGCTGGTCAGGCTAGCATGGTCTGGACATACTGCTGAAATAGTGACTTCTACTTCCTTAATCCCAAATTTCTTTTAGAAATTCTAAACTTTCCACTGGTGTACCTTACCAGAGCCCCAGCCTGTTTTGTAGGAATGTGTATGTGAGCCAGGTGTAGCAAATTAGACCAATTGAAAAATGGTTGTGGCTTGTTCAACCAATTTGATAAGGCTCTTGTTCTTATTGAAACCTTTGCTTTCTACCCACCAGGCTCAGGGAAGGTAGGAGATATTTGAAATAGCACTGTGGAATTGAGTGTAAGGCAGTGTGGAGTCTGAGTAATTCCAGTTTGGGGTTCAAATGCTGTTTCTCAATCTCCTTTTCCAACAAATGTTAGAGATTCTTGGGATGGGTATAATCAGTCAGGACATGCTGTATTAGGCAGCAGGAGACCTGAGTTCTTTCCACCTTCGGGATGATGAGGCTTAAAGAGTCACTTTTCACTGTGTTTATTATGACTGTCAACACAGTAATATGTCTCTCTGAAGCCACTTCTCTCTCTTCCATTAAAAACGGTGTTTTTGTCAAGATGGGGGTAGATGTCCTTCAAGTGCTGCAAGTAGCTAGTCTTAGAATGATAAATTGACAAGATAAACCAATCTTTATCTTGCTAATATTGATTTCCTTATAGAGCAAAACTCTAGTGAATTATTACACTGATAGTCTCTATATTCTGGCTTAGTCTGGATCATGATCTTGAAGATGTGATATGGGGTGTGTGTGTGTGTGTGTGTGTGTGTGTGTGTTGGTAATTGTCCTGAGAGGGAATAGACTAAGAAGAAATGTCATCAACTCATTTCCTCTTATTAGTACAGTTATTACTGTATTGGTTTATGTCGTCATTCTGCACATATTTATTGAGCACTTTTGATGTGTTAGAGACAAAAGATACAAAGATAAAAAGACAATTTAGTTCTTCCTTTCATAGAACTGATAGGCTAGTACTAAAGACAGTTAAAAAAGCAATTATGATAGAATATCATTAAGTGTTTTATAAGGTGTAAGAAGGACAAAGGAGGAACAAGTAACTAGAAATTGGCAGCGGTCATGGGAGCCTCTGGGAGATGGTCTGAGCTGAAATTTGAAGGATGAGTAGGAGTTAGACAAAAGTGATACAGAAGGATGTTTGACTGTCTGATTTCCATAAATCTCTTCATTTTGTTAAATCTCAATAAAACAATTATGCAATATAAGGCTTTAAAGTATCCCAAAATAATAATAACTAATATTTAATGTACTTTTACTGTAAAAAATAATATTTGATGGGCTTTTTTATAAGCCAGGCACTATGTTAAGTTTTAACAGGAATTATTTAACTTCACAGCCTTCTGTAAGATGTAGAGAGTTTAAGTAACTTGCCCAATATAACATAACTAGGAAGTGGTAGGGCAGTAAGTCTGTACTTTAATCACTGTGCTTCATTGCTTTTTCTTAAGGATTATCTGGCATAGTTCTTCCCTTCTTAAGCTTGAATACCTTTTATCATACCTCTGCCTATAAACAGAGTATACATTTAAAAAGCAATAGGACATTTATGAAAACTAAGCATGTACTAGGCCACAAAGAAAATCTCAAATTTTCCAGAGCAGTAATCTAAGAAGCACATCCTCTGACCACTAAATAATAAAAGTAGATACTGACTACAAAAGGAAATGTTAAAACAGAACAAAAAACCTAAATACTTGGGAAATTTCAAAACTCTGTCTAAAAATTACCCCTGGGTTAAAAAGAAGATCAGAAGTGAAATGATAGGTTATAGAGATATGAACATCTCTGAGGACCTGTCAGAGGTTTCCAAGTGGTATCTGAAGAAAACTTTATAGTTTAAAATGAATTTTGTTAAAGGCTACAACATAACATATAAATATAAATGAGCTAACTCTGAACCCAAGAAACTGGATAAAAGCAACAAAATAAATTAAAAACTAAAAGAGAATTAAAAAATGTGAAAGCAGAAGTCAGTAAAACAGAACGTTTTAAGATAGGCTTAACATGTACACCCAAAATCTAGTTCTTTGAAGAGAACAATAGAGTGGGTAAATCACTGGCCAAGGAAAAGGAGAAAATACTTATAAACAACATTAATCTCTTTTCCTCACACTTCACATTCACCATATCAGCAAATTCTGTAAGTTTTACCTTTAAAAAAAATAAATATAGCAGTTCTGACCTGTTAGCAGATCATTTCTGTCATCTTGGTGGTAGCCCTCATCATTTCTTTCTTGGGCCACTCCAGAAGCTTCCTAATTGGTCTCCCTGCAGTCCATTCATCACAGGAGCAGCCTTTCATCAGGATTTTCTAATGGTTTCCACCATATTGAGGATAAAATTCAAAGTCTTCACCAGGATCTATAATATCCTTTATAATCTGAATGCTGGCTGTCCCTGTGACCTCAATGGCCATTCATTCCTCCTCCTTCTCTAGCCACACAGGCCTTCTTGTTGTTTTTTGGGCATTCCAACCTAATTTCTGCCTCAGTATTTATACAATTGCTTCTCTTCTGACCTGGATCTTCACATATATTCTGAAAGATTACTTACTTCAGTTGGGTCTTTGCAAATAACATTCCCTCAGAAAAACCACCTCTAATCTTATTTATGTAGAATAGCACTGCATCTCATTGTCTAATCATCACTCTTCTTTATTTTTCTTCATAACATTTTTTACTACTTGAAATTAGATAATGTACTCATTTGTTTCCTTATTTCTTGCCTTTTCTGCCTTCTAAATGGGGGAGTGAAAAATCTTGTCTGGCTTTACTTTTTTTAAACTTTCTATCTTCAACACCTAGGATATTGCCTTATATATAGTAGAAAATGATAACAATTGAAGGCAGGAGAGAAAAATAAATCTAATCACTGATCTAATGGAGATTAAGAATAAGAAAATATTCCATGTAAATTTTGGCTAAAAAAATTGAAAAATTAGGTGAAATAATTTTTCAAGAAAAATATAAATTACAGAATTTTAAAATAAGTAGAAATGATTCATTTAAATGAAATATCTAGACTAGATAAATCCACAGAAACATAAAGCAGGTTAGTGTTTACCAGGGCCTGGTTTCTGAATTCTGGGAAGCTATATCAAGCTTTCCCTCCATACTGCTGAATTGATTGATTTTCCACAGTATTAACTGTTCTTTATATATCACAACTGTGGGTTTTGTGTGTGTGTTATCTTTTAGGTAAACCTTCCATTTGTTACTTATCTTCCTTTTTGGCCTTTAAAGACAGTCTTTTTTCTTTTTTTTAATGATTATTTCATGTTCCTATTTTATGGAGGCCATATCTTGTATTGTTTTTTGGATCGGAATTAGATCCCGTTAAAGGATATCCCTTTCCTTTGATTAGCTGGACTATGAGCTCCCAGAGAGAAGGAACTGCTTTTTGCTCCTTACTTTATCATTACCACCTAGGACAGTGCCTGGTGCGTGTAGCAGCCAAGCAAATGTTTGCATAGGTACATATTCCCTTTATTTTGCAGCATTTTTAGAAAAATCTGCCTCATATTGACTTATGATGTTTATTGGTGTTTCTCATCAGATATATGACTTGGCCTTGGCTTTACATTTATTATTTATTTATTTATTTATTTATTTATTTATTTATTTATTTATTTATCTATTTATTTATTTATTGAGTCTCTAGTATATACCAGTCAGTGTGCAAGTACATGGATAGAAATGAACATGACAAACATGGTCCATAGCCTGTGGGGCATATGTATGTTTAGTGTGGAAGTCAAACATTGTCATTTATTAATGTTATTAAAGGCCAAGAGAAAGGTGTTTAAGTATTGGAAGTTAAATTGCTAGAGCTAATCTAGTCTGGGGCATGAGTAAAAGTATCTACTGACTGGTTAGAAAAGTTAATTAAGTAAGTAAAAAATAATAAAGGATGATTGAACAACTTAGTGACAATGCCAGTTTACTGGGCTAGGAAATACTAGAGGAGAGTTGTTTAGAAAAGAAGCCTGGAGTGAGATTTGGTTATCTGGATACACAGAGAGGGAAGACATTGAGAATGGGTTTTAATTTTTAATGAGAGGATCTTGAACATAGTAAAATGCTGATAGGAGCCCTTAAAGGATGAAGTTCAAAATACAGGTGTCAAAATATGAAAGGAAGAGTGGAAGGGGAGTGGGACACGGAGCAAAGGTAGACAATTTTACAAGAATACATTTAAATAGGAGGAGGAGGTGTGTGTTAATGGGTTTTCAATTGCAGGTTTGTTGGTAAGTAGTTTAAGGAATTCCTTCTGATAACTGTGATGGCGTGTATTTTTCTTTGTGTTATAGGAGACATAACCATTAGTTGAGAGTGATGGGAGAAATGGGAGGCCAAAGAACGTGCAGAGGGATTTAACTAGAGAAAACAGTAGATTGTTGAGCAATGAGAAGGGTCAGTTGAAATTTGCAACCATGAATTTCTGGTATCAGTCTGACTAAATGTGACTTTCTCCAGTAGTGCTTAGGAGCCCTTTGTGTTGTTGGAATCAGCGTGAATTTTGATTTTGTCTGTTATGTGGAACCAGAGAACAAAGGAGTAAGGGAGTTTGGGATTTTGGTGGGAAAGTGATAAAAATGATAGATTAAGGATTCTCATTTAGAGAAAGAGGAAACTAAAGATCAGAGGAGACTGATGCCTAGGACTCTAAGCCTTTGTTTTTATCCCCACATTTGTTGAAACCACATCCTAAAATCTGGAGAAAGAAAGATCTACATATATTTTCTTATGCTATTGCATGTAAGATTTTTATGTGCACATCTTTCTCTTGTGATAAATTTCACACATTGATCAAAACTTTACACCATATCTAAAGAGTTCACAGGACACCACAGAGTCTCACAACATACCTCGTAAGGACAGCAATATCAGGTGTGCCATGAATATACAAGGGGTACAGATACCAAGGCTCCAACCTTGCTACCAACCTATACAACCTCAAAGTTTTCCGTAAGGTCTTCAGTGGTGACCTGCGTTTATAGTCTAGTTGGAGAAGCATGCTGAGTGAATACTAAACAGCTACATAGTCATTAGCTACATTTTTCTGTCATGTTTTCTTTTAGGTTTTTTGTATAGGAAATTATGCTATCTTTTAGGTATTTTAAAATATGTAGTTTTAATATCAAGGATAAGTATTTAACTACTTGGTATCTCTTCCATTAAAATCACATATTTAAAAATATTACCACTTTTTTTCTAGCATTTCCATTACATTTATTTGTATCATTAATCACTGCATCCTTCCTATAATGTTTAAAAAAATTTTTTGAAATATTTAGTAAATGTGTGTGTGTTTTGTTCCCTTACAAAAATTTCTCTGAAGGAAAGCTTTAGGTTGATAAATGCTCAAAAATGGGTAGCTTACTAAAAGATTTATATTGTTTATTTTTCATAGTTACCAATAGAATTGTTCTCAAGGGGACTCTGAAAGCAATATTCAAATTAATATTGTGGAGAGAATTATAAAAGGAAGTTGTGTTTGCTTGAATAAGGAAAGGTAATACTTCATCATTTGTTTTTGTAATTAGAGTTCTACAGGTAATGTCTTAGTTTATTACTTTGAAGTTTTTATTTTCTTATTTGAAACATTTTCTTCAGATCCTATAGAATTTTAAAAGCATTTTAATTATATAATTTATCTATTAGGAATAATTCTAATGCCAAGAAACTTGTTTCTAAAATTAAGGAAAAGAATAAGCCAATCCATCACAACACCAAAAAGGAGAATTAAAATACTACAAACCACTGAAAATGGAAAATAATTTAGAAAAAGAGATTTTTAAAGAAAGCTGATAATAGAATGGAAAATATCCTATAAGGAAAAGTTGAAGGGAGTACTGTGATTATTTAGTCTGAATAGTGCAGAAGTGCTTAATAGTTAATTTGATCATATTATTATTCCATATGCACTCCTGTTTTGAATAACAGGATAAAAAACAGGCTTTAGATATGTAGGTGGAATGAACATTGAAAATGAAAATTGATTGTCTACTAATAAAATAGTGCAAGAAGAGGTTGAGAGAAGAATTTGAGTCTCTAGTCTTTGTAGGTCATTAAGAGGAGAATAGTCAATACTTTTCCTAAATGGTTTAGACCAGGTGTCACAAACATAAAAGCTGAGGGGTCATTGTAGCTAGCATAATGTTCTTATCAGTTAAGTGTATGACAATTAGAACTGATTGGGGCCTGAAAATGGCTTGTTTGTTATCCTGCCAGAGATATACTTGCCAAGAATTTATTTAATGATTTCTCCTGAGAGAGTTAACATTTTAAAATTTGGATATAAAATTAGGAAAAGTAGGATAACATTTAGCCATATATTACCACTATAAATCTAATTAGATCAAACTGCCATTTCCCACTTAGCTTCAATTTGGTGAAGTTTCTATATTAATATTTTATTACAATAAATTTTCTAGTGGTGTGTTAACTTAAATAAGAAAGTCGTTTACTAAAATGTAACTGTTAGATGGATAATTAGCTTTAAATAAGTATTATATGTTTCATTTCATTCTTTATACTTTTCTGTCAAGTTTTATAAAATGTTTTAGACTAGCAAAGAAAAAAAATTCTATACTTAAGAAGGGGATCATCAATATAACTAATTTACTCCACCCATCATCATTTTTTACTTAATTTTCGAATATTATCCTGGTTTATATTTGGATGTGAGATTTTTATTCTTTTTGACTCCTATTCTTTGTAATTTTAAATAATTTGTTTTCTTATAATCTGTGCTTATAATTTTTTTTGTTTGAAACTGAAGATATGTGCATATGTATTAGTAAGGACTGTCAGGCAAAAGTTTGAAGTACAACTAGGATTTCCTTGGATTTTCCACTTGCCTACAATGCTTTTGCCTTTCCCTGACTCTCCCTGGTGCACAATCACCCTAGGTATTCCTCATTGTTCTAGTTAATTCATAACCTCTTCTTGTCTATTGAAACTTACTTGTGTCCTCTTACCTCTTTACCAGTTTAATAATCTGATGAATCAAGTCTTTGTTCAACATTTACTCATTTATTCGTTCCAGAAGTGTTGAGTCTCCCATGAGAGGCATTGAAGATAAAAGGATTTCTTTGGACAGTGATAACCGAGGAAATATAATTGATTATTGATTAATTTAATAAATATATTTGAACCTATTGTTTACCAGGCCTCATTTCCAGTCATGGGCTTGCTTTAGTGAATTAACAAGCAACTTCCATGCCCTTATGATTATATTGTAGTGGAGGAACTGACAGTAAACAAATAAGTATACAATACATCATTTAAAGATAAGTATTTGAAGAAAAATAAAGCATAGGAAGACATGGTGAAGCCTTTGGAGCATAAATCATATCACAAAGTTGTCTCCCCTTCATTTAAAGGAGGAGGTCTTTTGTACCTTTATTAATGAGTCACTGGTGGCTCTAATCATCCAAGAGCAATTTTCTGGATAAGGAGGAGCAGCACTGATGAGTGCACTGATATTTGATGGGGATTTGGGTGGGACATCATAGTATCCACTAAAGCAGGATATCTTTTCTTTCTTCTCCTGCCCTGTGAGTTTTGTCATATTTTTTCTTAGTGCATTCGCAGAGACTAATGGCATCCTGTAATAGTACTTTGTTTTTTAAAACTCACTAGATGTGATAGTGAGTTTTTATTCTTTTTATTTGTGTGTCTGTGTGTCTTTGTGGCACTATCACTATACTAGTATATCACTATACTAGTATAGTGATAGTGCCACACAGAGACACACAAAAAGAATTATATGTATTTTAAAAATAAGAACCAAGTGGAATAATGTCTCTGAAACTTTTAATTTGGGTTATTAGATTTAAAAATTTTGTAGTTTCAGTTAATGTTTTAAATAGGTTTATTAAGTGTTTCTTATTTAAGAATAGGCACTGAGGAAGAGGATCTAGAGCATAGGTTCAAATACAGCCTTAAACATTTATTAGTTCTTTAATTGTGGGCATGCTAACTATCCTTTACCTCAGTGTCCTCTATAAAATGAAGCAAGTAACAACCCATCTTAAGGGAGTTTTGATAAAGACTAAATGAGATCATATATGTAAAACATTTCACATGTATATTTTCTCACTTGTGTACACATAGAGAATATGTTATATAAGAAAGTAGTTTATTCTCTTAAAAAATGCAAGTTGAAGAGTTATAAGATTTACTAAATTTCATGGTAAGAGAGTTAATCTTAAAAGTTCTCATAAGAAAAAATTCTGTCACTGTGTATGGTGACAGATGTTAATTAGGCTTATTGTGATTATTTTGTAATATGTATATCGATCGTTTTGTTGTGCATATGAAATTAATATATCATTTGTCAATTATATCTGAATAAAAAGATAAATTTATGGTGTATGTTCAAACATGAAGTATATTTCATGTATACCTTTACATATAACAATTTTTCAAGTCTTTCAAATATTGGTAAAGTTAAATACTCATTAAACTTAGAATTTCTTCTCAGTCTCAAAGTAATATCAGGGGGACTAAAACTAAGAATAGTTTTCAAGACAAATATATAAAACAAATCATAAATGTTTGAAATATATTTTTTAGGATTTGTCACCATATTTATCTTCACTGATAAAAAGGATAAGTTATTTTATGGTGTTCACCTTATGTCTTTATGTTTTACATTGTATCTAGTAACCTTGATAAATTCTCTTATTAATTCTATTAGTTTAAAATTCTTTTGTCCATGAAAGTGACATTTTTATTTCTTCCCATTCTTTATAATTTCTATTTCATATTCTTACCTTTTTCTACCTGCTAAGACCTCCAAGACCATATTTAGGGCAAATGGTGATAATAAGTGGTCACATTCTTCAATCTCAAGGGAATATTTTCATTCACCTTTAAATATAATGTTTGCTATAGTTTTTTTTTTAAAGCTACACTTTTATAATATTAAGGAACTTCTCTTTTATTTCTATTTTTGTACAAGTATTTTTAAAAAATCGTGAATGAGTATTGATACCAGTTGCTTTTGCTTTTATGTATTGATAATATGATTTATTTCTCTTGTTAACATGTATTGATTTTCATGTTTTAAATCATTTTTACATTTCTGGATTAAATCTCCACTTGATCCTGATCAACATATTGGTAGATTTTATTTTTGCCAACATTTCACTGAGGATTTTTACATCCATGTCGACAGAGAAGTCTATAATATTTATTTCTCGTAACAACTTTGCTGTCTTTTGTTACCAAACTTATGCTGTCTTTAGAAAACAAGTTTGGAAATGTTCCTTATTTTTCTATTCTCTGGAACAATTTGTATAAGATTGGTATTATTTCTTCCTTAAATGCTGGTAGAATGCATTGTCAAAAACATCTGGGCCTAGAGTTTCCTTTGTGGGAGTATGTTTTTACCTTAAAAAATTTCAAACATGCAGAAATTTAACATAATTTTACAGTAACACATGTGTACCCACTACTTAGAATCTACTGTTAACATTTTGCTATAAATGCTTTATTTCATATCTACCATCTCATTTCTCCATCTTTATGTCCTCTTATTTTTGATGCATTTCAAAGTGATTGGAGACATCAGTATACCTTCCTCTCAATAGTTAAACATGAATATCATTAAATACAATTCAGTATTTGCTTACTTTGTTCTTTTGAGGTAAAATTTATATGCAATGTGATGCATAACTCTGATGGGAACATTTGCTGAGTTTTGACACATACATCTGTGTATCCCAAGCTCCCTCAAGATACAGAGTGTTACCATCATCTTGGAAAGTTTCCTCATGCCTTCTCAGTTAATCCTCACACCTCCCCTTCAGAGACAGACATTCTGATTTTATTCTACTTTTATGTAATGTTCTTTCACTAAGCATATTTTGAGATTTATCTATGTTGTTGAATATATGAATGTTTATATCTTTTTATTGAGTAGTATTCCACTGTCTGAAAATCTCACAGTTTATCCATTGTCCTGTTGATGGACACCTGGGCTACTTTTCGGCTGTTATGAATAAGTCTGCTATGAAAATTGCTGTACTGGTGTTTTTATCCACATGCATTTTATTTGTCCTCCTAGGTAAATATGTAAGGGGTGGTGTCATGCATTACATATATGCTTAGTTTTATAATAAGCAGCTAGACTTGTTTCCAAAGCAGTTGTACCATTATAATCCTAAAACAATGTATTAAGAGTTTCATTTGCTTTCTATCCTGGTCAATATTTGATATTGTTCGGCTTTTAAAAGTTAGCTCTTCTGTTGGGAGTATAGTGGTAGCTCATTGTAATGTGTATTTCTCCAATGACAAATTATGCTCAGCTCTTTTAATGTGTCTGATGGTCATTCATATATCTTCCTTTAAAAAATGTCTATTCAGATCTTTTACTCATTAAAAAAATGTTTCTTTAATATTGAATTATAGATGTTCTTCATGTGTCTTGGATAACAGTTCTGTGTTAGATGTATATTTTGCGAACAATTTCTCCCAGTTTGTGATTTGCCTATCATTTTCTTAATGTTATTTTTAACGAGCAGATTTTTAAAACATTTTAATGAAGTCCAAATATATCAGCTTTTTCTTAGATGGTTATTTATGTGTTCTAAGAATCTTTATCTCTAAGTAATAAAAACATTCTCCTTTGTTTTCTCCTAAAAGCATTATGGTTTTAGCATTTATGTGATTTTTGATGATTTATTTTGAATTAATTTTCATGTATAGTGTGAGATACAGATTAAGATTAATTTTTAAAAAATGAATATCTATTTATTCCACCACTATGTGTTGAAAAGATTTTACCCATTAATGACTTTGTTGAAAATAAATGATATAAGAGTAGGTCTATTATTAGACTACCTATTCTGTTCCATTGATCTACTTGATGATACTTTTGCCAGTAACATATTGCCATGATTACTGGAGCTTTAGAGTATTTGAGGTTGTATAAGTGCTCCAACTTTTTCATTAGTTTCCAAGATTGCTTTGGATGTTCTAGGCTCTTTGCATTTCTCTGCATTTTAAAATTAGCTTCTCCATTTCTCCAAAAAAAAAAAAAAAAAAATGCCTGCTGGAATTTGAGATTGCATTATCTCTTTAGAACAATATAGGAAGAATTGGCATTTTAACAATATTGAACCTTCCAATCTATGAATGTGGTATATCGCCACTTATAGGTCATCTTTAATGTTTTCGTAGCAACCTTTTGTAGTTTTCATTATCTTTTATTAAGGATTTTTGAGTCTTATGTTTATGAGGTATGTGGTTTGTAATTTTTTTTTCTTGTAATCTTTGTTAGGTTTTGGGATAAAGATTATACTGCTTTCCTAAAATGTGCTGAGAAGCATTACTTATGTTTTCTTAAAGAATTTTTTAAGATTTGTGTTATTTGTTCTTTAAATGTTTGGTATTCTTCACCAGTGAAATAATCTGGCCCTTTAGTTTTCTTTGTGGAAAGAGTTTTGATAACTATTTTATACTGTTTTGGTAAATTATATTTTTCAAAGAATGTTTTATATAAAGTATTAAATTTAGTGTAAAGTTGTTAATAATATCTTTATATTTTTAAAAAACCTTTACTATCTGAAATGATGTCGCCTATTTCATTCCTGATATTGTTAATGTCTCTTTTTTCCCTGATCAGCTTTGTAAGGGTTTATTTTACTGCTTTTCAGAAATGCAGTGCTTGGCTTTATTGATTTTATTTACCTTGGATGTTCTCTATAGTTTTCATTTCTACTCTTTAGTCTTCCTTTCCTTCTAACTTCTTTATATTCGATTTGATGTTTGATTTTGAACTTTTGAGGTAGAAGCTTAGATATTTTCATACTTCTAATACATGAATTTAAAGTATTCATTTATTTACAAGCGTTGCTTTAGTTCCATCCTGTATATTTCTGTAAGTCATATTTTCATTATCATTCATGGCAAATACTTTAATATTTCCATTGTGATTTATTTACTTTTTGATTCTTGTGTTATTTTGAAGTGCAACACTTAATTTTAAAATGGTAGGGGATTTTCTTGATTTTTAAAAATTATTCACATCTAGCTGAATTGCATTGTAGCCAGACAATATACTCTCAAATAGTATTTGAAATTCGTTGAGACTTGCTTTATGACTCAGCATGTGGTCTGTTTGATATGTGTTTTGTGTATCGTTTGCATATTCTATTTTTATATGGAAGAGCATGCTATGTATATTTATCAAGTTTAGTTGGTTAATTATGTATTTTAAATCTTACATACCTTAGTAAATTTTTTTGTCTACTTATCTTGTAATTATTGACAAAGTTGTGTTAGTCTTCTATGTGATTTTAGATTTGTCGGTATCATCTGTTAGTCTTTATAGTTTTGCTTTATATATTTTTAAGCTTTGTCATTGGGTCTGTTCATATTTAGAATTATGGTATCCTCTTGTTGGTAGGACTTTTTAATTATTATGAAGTCTTTCTTTATCTTTAGAAATGCTTTTTCCTTAAGTCTACTTTGTCTGATATTGGCATATTTATGCCAGCTTCCTTTTATTGGTTTTGGCATGATATGTCTTTTCCAATCATTTTATATTCGATCTTTCCATAAGTGTCCATAAGTAGTCTTTTAGAGGAGCAAGTATTTAATTACAGATATAATTTGAGTTTAAAACTAACATTTTATTATTTGTTTTATATTTTATCCCCGTGCACTATTCTCACCTTTGGCTCAATAAAATATTTTAATTATTCTTTTTCTCACCTCAGTTAGCTTTTATTGGTTATCCTAGAAATTACTACATGAATTTTGAGTTTGTGCAGTCTAGTGTAAATTATTACTTCTGCTACTTCCTGCACAATGCAGATATCTTAGAAACTTTAACTCCATTTACCCACTCTTGCCTTTTTGGTTAGTATTGTCATACATTTTAAATCTACATATATTTTAAACTTAACAAGCTAGTAATATTTTTTTTACAGTCATTGTTTGTATGTACTAACATATTAACCTTTTCTATAGCTATTTCTTTTTGCATTTCTATATTTTTTTTCTAATATTTTCTTTCTGTTTGAAGAACCCCCTTTTTGTATTTCTTTAACTGATAAATTCTTTATTTTTGCTTTTTCTGAACTTGCCTTTATTTTATTTTTATTTTTCAAACATATTTTTAGCTGTGAATAGATTTCTTGACTGGCATCTATTTTCTTTCAGAATTTTTAAGAAGCCATCCTACTGATTTCTGCTATTAATTGTTTCTATTGAAAATTATCTCTAAGTCTATAGATTGTTGCTTCTTTAAAGGTATTTATTTTTTCCTCTAGCTGTTTAAAGCTATGGCTGTATGTCTCTCATTAATGTTAGAAAATTTTTGGTTATCACTTCAGTTGCTTCTTTCTGATTCTCCTCCTGGGATTTCAGTGATATGTATATTAGAATCTTTCAGTGGAATTTATATGCCTCTTATAGTCTTCTATATTTTCAGCCTTTCTCTGTGCTTTGGTTTGGATGTTTTCTATTAAACTCTGATCTAGTTCATGTTTGCTCTGTTTACTCTGCTGGAGGCACTAAGTACTGACAACACTTTTGAGAATTTTTTTGTGAAGAGCAAAGATATAGGAGTAATAATTAGACCATGTGGGAATAAAGAGAGGTGCTTGCTTATTTGATTTTGGCTAGGGCATACTAACATGTTTATGCTATGATTGGAATGATTCAGTAAAGAGAAAATTAAAGTTGTGCGAGAGAGAGAAGGAAGATGATTTTTGGATAAAAGTCCTTGAGAAGGTGAGAGAGGACATAATTCAAAGCACAGTTCAAAGGATTTTTCTTTGATAGTAGTAGGACATAAAGAGGAAAGATGCTGATTCATGTGTATCAGTAGTCATGTGAGGTGGAAAATATGCAGTTGATAGCCTCTTAAAATTTGGATGTGTGTATTGGGAATCTGGGAAAATTTTCCAAGAAATAGAGTCAAATGAAGAGGTAGGCTGTATTTATAGCTACCTAATTCTGTTTTCTGTTTCTGTGTTCTTTCAGTCATATCTATTTTATCTCAGGGTACTCAAAATCTTATAATATACTTATAAAGAAATATTTAAATGTTTAATTAAATTAATTATTTTTGTTATATAGTTAAAATTTCTGTACTAAATTTTTAAACATAATTTCTGGTAGTGCATTTAAAATTCTTGGTAGTGTTTTGAATAGAAAATTAAGTTTTCTAATGTATTTTCTCACATTTTATTTTGCAGTTTTGTGAGTACTTTAACAGCACAACCATGTTTCGAAATAGTCTTAAGATGCTTCTTACTGGAGGGAAATCAAGTCGTAAAAATAGATCAAGTGGTAAGTGACTTTGCTTCATTTAATCTGTGTGATACTTTAGAAAAAAGTTCTTTTAGAGAGCTGGATTAATGCTTTATGTATTTGTACATTATATGGTTTATTTAATTTAGAAAAATTTACATTTCTATAGGCTTTCATATTCTTTTTTAAGAGTTAGAAACACTTGAATACTTACCAGTAGAGTCAGGTAAAGGAAAAGTATGTGAAAAACATATCTATTTCTGATAAATGAGTGAAGAGTGCTTCTGTGTACTACTTATTAAAAACCTTCTACATCTAAATTTAATTTTTGAATTAACATGTGAAATTATTTTAGTCCTATTTACTCTCTGAGGAATGAGACTGTAAAAAAAGGAACCATCCTCAATGGGTTGTAAAGAAGAGGAAATATAAATTGAAGATTTTTACAGTCATTAAAATAAAGTTTATAAACATTTGTTTAAAAATAGGGGGGTATTTTTTAGGTTTTTAAGGTTAAAAACTATAGCAAAACTATATAAATACTTTTTTGGAAACAATATTAAAGAGAATTGTACTAAATGTTTGTTTTCTGTTAATGGGCTGTAGTTATTTATTATTTTCTTTTAATCTTTTCAGTTTTCTAATTTTTTTTCATTTTACAAGTTTACATTGATAGTATATTTATATGGATTCACTTCAAAATATTTTTTAACTCTTGTGATTTCTTCTTGACCCATATGTATTTAAAATATAATTATTAATATCCAAACAGTTGATGATTTCCTAGTTATCTAATTAATTATTAACTTAGCTTCATTGTACTATTATCAGAGAGCCTATCCTGTATTATTATACTTTTGGTATTTATTGAGATTTGCCTTATAGCTCAGCATATGATCAATTTTGGTGAATGTTCTGGATACACCTGAAAATAATGTTGATTCTGTAGTTATTGGGTGCAGTGTAGGTCAGTTTTGTTAGTGGTAGTCCTCAAATATTTTTATACCCGCACTTATTTTTAAAAATGATTTACTGAGAAAGGTGAGATTAAATCTCCAACACTATGATTGTGGAACTGTCTATTTCTTCTAGGTCCTGATAGTTTTTGCTTTATAAATTTGAAAGCTGTCCTATTAGATCTATTAAAATTTAAAATTGCTATATCTTTCTGGTGAATTGACTGTTTTACTATAATGAAATGTCCCTCTTTATTTCTAATACTGCTTTTTGTTTGAAAGTTGACTTTGTCTAATATTAAGATAGCTATCCCAGCTTTCTTTTGAATAGTGTTTGCAAGGTATGATTTGTTCCATTCTTTTCCTTTAAACATTTCTTTTCCTTTAAACATTTCTTTATGTTATGCTGTTCATAGCATGTTGCTGAGTTTTCTTTTTTTACTTATTCATTCAAGTATTTTCTCTTAAGGACTGGTTCATCTACACTGATTCAGTAATGATATATTTGGGTTTATATGTAGCATATCACTGTGTGCTTTATACTTGTCCTACTTGTTTTATGAATTTTTTCTCTCCTTTCATGCTTTATTTTAGATTGATGGAAACATTTTTCATTATTCCATATCTCCTCCTCTTGACTTGGAAGCTTTATACTATTATAATTCTTTTAGGGGTTACCTTAAAGATTAAAAATATCAATGAAAGTTTGTTATCAATTAATACTTTTACCCTTTTCTTAGACAATTCAGAAACCTCAGATTCCTTTCACCTATGTGTATTGTAATTTCTACAAGACAATATTACTGTTTTCTGTAGTCACTGTTATTTTGATTTACTCACATTTGATTTTTTCATTGATTTTTATTCCTCCCTGTATCCTTCATTTTATAGATGGGATAATCTTTCTTTTTGTCTGGAGAACATCCTTTACAATTTCCTTTAATTGGGATTTTCTTATGGTAAATTTACTTTGCTTTTGTTATCTGCAAATGTCTTTATTTTGCTTTTCTCGTTTTACAGAATATTTTTGCAGGGAGTAGAATCTGGGTTAGCAATTACTTTCTTTCGACACTTTCAAATATTCTATTCATTGTCTTCTGGCTTCTTGAATTATTTCTGTTGAGAAGTCAACTGTCAGCCCAATGACTGCCTCTCTAAAGGCATTCTGTCCTTTTTCTCTTTGTTATTAGTCCAGATTTACATTGATGTGCATGGGAGTGGTTTTCTTTTTATCTATTGTTGTCTCCGTTTATTTATATTTTAGGGTATTTTGAATCTGTGGCTTGATGTCTTTCATCAGTTTTGGAAAGCTATTATTATCTCTTCAAATTTTAATTTTTTTCATTTTCTCTCTTTTCTTTGTAGGACTCCAGTTATACATTTGATAGACCATATGTATGTTCTTACATTCTTTTATCTCTATATGCTTTATGCTGTATATTTTCTTTTGGTCTAGTTTACAGTTCATTAATTCACTCTTCATTGGTATATATTGGTATACAAATGGTATATGTGGTTAAGAAACCATCTTCAGTTCTTAATTTTAGTTTTTTATATTTCAGTTCTAGAACTTCCATTTGCTTCTTTAATATTTTTAAATTTAGAAATAATTTTAAACTTACTAAAAGGTTGTAAACTTACCCTTCCAAAGATTCACAAATTATTTACTTTTTACTGCATTTGCTTTACCAGTTTCTCTCACACATACTGTTTGCTTCTCTCCCTCACTTCAACCTCTCTCATGCACTCACTCCTTTTAAATCTCTTGCGAGTAAAATATGTCATACCCTTTTACTCCTAAAAATTTCACTGTGTATTTCTTAGGGACAAATAAATTCTTTTACTTAACCGCAGTTGAGCATTGATACTTTTTATTCAATCTACCTTCTGATTTCTAAGTTTTGTCAGTAATTTTTTTTATAGAATTTATCCGCTTCCTTTCCAAGATCCAGTATAAAATAAGGTATTGCATTACTTATCGTATCTTTTTACTCCCTTTTAATTCAAAACAGTTTCTCAGTGTTTCTTGACTTTTTCAAAAAATTAAAAGCTCTCTTTTTAAAAAAACCTAGAAGATATATAATTTGGGGTGTGTTTATTTTTTTGTGATTACATTCAGGTTAAGTATCTGTGGTCTGAATGTTACATAAATGAATGTTATTTTATTCTTGGGATATCACAGCTGGAGGCATACAGTGTTCATCTTTCACTCATTAGTGATTTTGATTACCAAATAAAGGTGCTGTCTAGTTTTTCTTCTATATGGATACTAATTTTCCCCTTACAACTTAAAAGCAGTCTACAGGTACATACTATTTGGTTCTTTTTGTTGTTTCCAGTCTTTGCTGATATTCTCAATCTTGTCTCTTATCACCCTGAAAATAGTAATTCTGTATTTATATCTGTCTTCAAATCAATGGTAACTCTAAATGTGTGTTTTCTCCTATTGTCATTTTCTTTTGATTTTTATTAATGTTATTTATTTCCTTCTGTACTAATTATTTTTTAAAATAAACTTTTTATTTTGGGTTAGTTGTAGTTTAATGGAAAAGTTACAAAGATAGTACAGAGAATGCGTATATACTCCTTACCTAATTTTCACATTTTAAATTATTACAGTGCATTTTTTAAAACTAAGAAACCAATGTTGGTATATTACTATGAATTATACTCCAGACTTTTATTTGAGTTTCATTGGTTTTTCTGTTAATGTTCTCATTCTATTCCAGAATCCAATCCAGAGAACTACATTGCATTTAGTTATTGTGTCCCCCCAAACATCAGTTGGTTTTGGCCTAAGACAAATAGTAATTGACACCACTCTTCTGGTTATTTTTTGGTTGTGTGTATGTGTGTAAACACACATTTTAATATGTCAGGTATCCAAGCTGCCTCTCAATTTGACATTTAGAGAAATGGTTTATCTAAAATTTATTTTCTGGCCTAGAATTATGATTTTCTTAGACATCTTCAATCGTTCACTTTTGATACCAGAACTTGCATTTTTCTCTCACTTCACAATTACTTCATAAAAGAGAACTAGTAGAAAACTTTAAATAAAGTCATATTAAGATACACATACTGGATAGTCTTTTTTTGACTTGAGTACCAATAGTGATTCATTTCCACATTCTGTCCTTATTAGAGGTAGGCATCAGATTTGTGCTTTAGCAATATTACAAATTATTGTATTTTAGACTTTTTAGTAACTACTGCTTTAGTAGATATCATATTATTAATTCCATACATGTCAAGGTCCTACTGTAGTATTAAAGATAATTCCTTTGATTTACTAGGTATTTAATTATATCAATAATGATTTTGGAGGGTCTTAGTCTAGTATTTATTTTTCTCTGTGGTTTTTCTTGTAAAATGTTTATAATTTAGAGTAGTTGTAAGTTAGAGTAGTTATAAAAATAGTGATTAGTATTCTGTATGGAAAGAACCCTGTTTCTAGAGAAGCAGTATGGCTTTTTAAACATACTCCAACGCAAGAATTCCAAAGCAAGAATAAATTGCATATTAAAAGAAAAAGTATATTTACAGAATGACATAATTAGTGTTTCATCATTACAGTTTTTTTTGGCATTAATGAATAATTGGATGTATACTTTAGTCTTTGTATTAACTTGGCTCATGGCTTATTTTTAAGATTGGTAAGGTAACATTTGTCATGGGCATAATTATTTGCTTTGTTTTGTTTGTTTTAGGAAACCAACTTACTATTTAGTTTGAAAAGCATTTATAATAAAGGTAAATTGCCTGTTCTAATTTATCTTTTAAATAGTTGATCTGAATTTTTGCGTGTGCTACTAAATAAATATTTCAATATTTTGATTTTATATCAAGTAATAGCAAATGAATTTTCGCAAGCAAAGTTTCTTCCCTAAGGATATGGGAATATCAACTTTAATTTTATAACTTAATTCAGATTTATGATGTGAAAATTGTTTCTGATACATGTAGGACTAGGTACTTCTAAGTTTTGTGAAAAACTTGTGAAAAATGTGTGACTCTTTTGAATTATGGATTATAAAGAAAATATGTTTCTGTATTTACTAAAAATTAAATATATACCATTTTTCTGACGTCTTGTTATAATTATATTATTTAAAATCATGTAAGTAATTAGTAAAAGTTCAATATGCTTTTTGATATAAGTAATGTCATTATTTGGTATCATTGTGTCATTGTTTTGGTAAACCATCATTCAACTATGAGGGGGAGAAATACTGTCAATTTTAGGTATTCAAGAACTGAGAAAGTACTTTAAGTATAACACAGCTATTGGGAGAAAAATAAAATTACTCAGGGCTGTCTCCTAGCAAAATGAAAAATAAATGTGAGAAAGGCAAGAGATGCAGAAAGAAAAGTGAGCAAAGTAAGTAAAACTTATGTTAAATATAAATATTTTGTTGATACTGTACTATAACAAGTAGAATTTATTCCAGGATTACCAAGATATTAATTTCTATATTAGAACATGAACAGAAGTTTTTAAGTTAGAAAAAAAATTAAAAACCATGTTATTGTATTATTATATTCAGAAAAAGCATTTTGTAAAATTGAGCAGCCATTAAAGACATTATTAAGATTAAAAAAAGGGTCTTTATATATAATAAAGACTATTCACTAAACCCAACATCAAAACAGCATACTAAACAAAGAAGTGTAGAAGCCAGTTCTTAAAACAGAAACATGGTAGAAATTTCTCCTGTTACCACTCTTTTTCAAAATTGTTTGTCCAATAAAGACAAGAAAATAAAATGACTAGTATAAATATTGGAAAAGAAAGGACAGTATCATCATAATTTTTAAATGAGGTGAAAACTCTAGAGAATCTACTTAATATCTACTAGAGATAATAATCTAATTTAGCATGGTGGTTGGCACTTTCAGCTCTACCAATACTTATTGATTAGAAATGTAAATGGGAAAAAAATTACATTCACAGTGATAACCATCAATTTCTCATGAATAAATTGGACAAGAAACCTTACAGACACATGAAAAGATGTCAGTGTCACTAAGCATCAGAGAAATGCAAATTAAAACCACAATGAGGTATCACCTTGAACCTGTCAGAATGGCTGTCATCAGTAAATTAACAAACAAGTGTTGGCAAGGATGTAGGGGAAAGGGAACCCTTGTGCACTGTTGGTGGGATTGCAAATTGGTGCAGCCATTATGGAAAACAGTATGGAGGTTTCTCAAAAATATTAAAAATAGAACTACTTTATGACTCAGCAATTCCACTTCTGGGTATTTATCCAAAGTAAACCAAGACACTAATTTGAAAAGATATATGCAACTCTATGTTCATTGCAGTGATATATACAATAGCTAAGGTATGAAAACAACCTAAGTGCTCATCAATAGACAATTGGATAAAGAACAAGTAGTACATATATACAATGGAATATTACTTGGCCATAAAAAAGAATGAAATCTTACCATTTGAAACAATGTGGATAGACCTAGAGGGTATTATGCTAAGAGACTAAGTGAAATAAGTCAGACAAAAAGACGAATACCATGTGATTTCACTTACATGTGGAATCTAAAGAACAAAATAAATGAACAAACAAAACAGAACAGACTCAGATACAGAGAAAAAAACTGATGATTGCCTGATGGGAGGGGAATTGGGGGGCTGGGTAAAAAGGTGGAGACATTAAGAAGTATGAGTTGGTAGTTACAAAATAGTGATGTGAATGAAATACAGCATAGGGAATATAGTCAATTAGAATAGAAAAGAAACCTATTGGAGTATATTAGACTAGGATAAATAGAAAGATATATTTATGGATTTATACATAAATTTATTGTAATTCCATTCAGGAAAGCAGCAGATTCATTTCCAGTTGAGTAAAATAACTTTAAAATTCTATGGAAGAATAAATGAGAATAACCAAGGATGAAAAAGAGCAATTGATTTTGGTGGAAGTATGACTTATAAGGTATTAAAACTAACAATAAATACATGGTCTCATAGACAAATAGCCTAGATATGTCTAAAACAGAGAGCAAGGAAAACCATGGTGTTAATGAGGCAAGAGCAACTACTTCGTTTTGTGGAACTGTTCAAAGCATTATAGGACACACTGCCATTATGACCGAAGATACCTTCTAAATTTTCAAATAATCAGAGTCTGCTCTCGATTGAGACCTGAACTAGAGATAATGGAAGTGTTAGATTTTTATGTTTTCTTGCATCGCTGTATTACCTTAAGTGCTTGGGGTACACATGAAGAATGTTAAACATAAACATTCTTTATGTTTAATGATTTGTTCATGATAGATCATTTCCTCATGTGTTTTATAAGGTTTGTTCATCTCAGGTAGGAATTGTTTTCTTTGGGGGATGTTGTGTTGTTGATTGTTGAAATAGTCTTTTCTGCTAGGCACTTCACCAGTATCACAGGCCATGGACTAATTTTTAACAGTTTTTTTATTGTGGTAAAATATACATACCATAAAGTTCAGCATTTTAACCATTTTTGGTTGTATAATTAGCAGCATTAATTACGTTCACAGTGTTGTGCAACCATCACCACTATTCTCCAAATTTTACATCACCCATATGGTGGCAAATTTCCATTTCTCCTCCTTCTAGCCCCTGATAACCTCTAATCTACCTTCTGGTTCTATGTATTTGCCTTTTTTAGGTATTTCACATAAGTGCAATCATTTGTTCTTTTGTATATAGTTTATTTCACCTCACATAATGTTTTCAAGGTTCATTTCTATTGTAGCATGTATCAAAACTTCATTTCTTTTTATGACTGAATAATATTCATTTGTATGTATATGCTACATTTTGTTTGCCCATTCACCTGTTGATAGACAGTTATTTCCATTTTTTAGGTATTGTAAATAATGCTGCTATGAACATTGTCACATAAGTATCTCAGTTTCTGTTTTCAGTTTTGGGGGGGAATATATCTAAAAGTAGAATTGCTCGTCATACAGGGAAATAAATATACATGGTTCTGTGTGAACATATTTTCAGTTCTTTGGGGTAAAGTCCAGGAGTACAATTTCCAGGACATAATTTTAGTCCCATGTTTAGTTTTTACAGAAAGTGCCACCTCTTTTACAGCATGGCTATACCATTTTACCTTCTCATCAGCAACATATAAGTGATCTGATTTCTTCTTATCCTTGCCAGCTTTTAGTGTTGCCACTATTTTTATTTTAGCTATTTTGATAGGTGTATATTGGTATCATGGTATTAATTCACATATCTCTAGCAGCTACATGATTTTGAGCATTTTTTCATGTGTTCATTTGCCATCTGTGTGTTGTCTTCAGTGAAATATTTCTTCATGTCTTTTGGCAATCTTGGATTATTTGTTTTTGTTTGTGTGTGTGTTGAGTTTTGAGAGTTCTTTATATATTCTAGTCTTTGTCAGATATGTGGTTCGCTGATATTTTCTCCCATTCTATTGATCGTCTTTATAATAGTCTTTTGTGAAATAAAGTTTTTAATATTAATCAAATCCAGTATATCAAGTATTACTTTCATAGATCATGTGAGGTTTCCATCAAGAGGTGTTTATTACTCAGTAGTATACTGGTTGCTTGATATTTGAGTTTGAGTTAAATTCTCTTTAACCACCCATGTGCAAAAATCAGTTTATCTGTGAAAATAGCGCACTTCGTTAGAAGTATTTGTTACAGGTGGGTTTTTTGAGAGGATCCACTGAGCATTGAAGTTAATTAAAATCTTTATTGCTCTGAATAAATGTTCATAATAAACTATAATGACATGTACAGTTGTACTTAATGCAAATATATTTATACTGTAAAAATATCTTTTTCCTTCCAGGGATAGTAGATTTTATTTCACTAATAAACCATGAAATTACAACATAAGCTTTTCAAGGATTTTTACCTCTTCTTTAACTTGTTCTAACAAATTTGGTTAGAAAAATGCACTCTTATTTAATGAGGAAAGGGTTTCACTTATTTATTGTAGACCTATAAAATCTTTTGTAATAATAAAACCCAAACCTGTCATATTTTTATGACTACTGTTTTTCTTTCTGTTTCTCTGCCCATCAATCTGCCTAATTTGTGGTTGGCTATTGAAATGTTTACTCCTCATGAAATTTATTTTTTCTTGCTGTCATGGAACTTGAGGTAAAAAGACATTAGAGGAAGTAACAGAATGTGGCTGTACGAGAGGGAATAAGGATTCTTATTTGGTGATAGAGAATATTGGGCCCTAAAAATAAATGTGACTGGAGAGTGAGTGAAAAAAAGTGGCAAGAATCTTGAAATTGCATTTTGAAACAAATCTGATTTGACTAGTTTTGTTTATATTTCAGATATTTGTAGCAGTTCTGTAATTCAGCTGCTAGCACTTCTCATCAGATAGTCATACACTCACATGTTCAAATCTATTTCCAGTTTTATTTTCATCCTATATTTTCAGAGTAGTTTTAGAGTTATGCTAATTTCTCAAGATGATTTGTCATGATTTCCATCTTTTACTGTGCTTTATGTATCATATAAATTATTTATTCCTTGAAAATTTAGTATAACTCAGACATAAAACTGGCTGACTTGGGCTTCTTGGGGGATTTTGTTGTAGTTTTTTTGACATTTTTTATTTTATTGTTTTTGAGCAGTAGGTTTCCTTTAGGCAACTTGGATAATTATTTTTCTAGAAAATCATCCATTTATTGAAATTTTAAAATTTATTTGCGTAAAGTTACATGTTGTATTTTTTTAGTTCAATTCAGTTTCTCCTAATACTGAATATTTTTATATTTCCCATTTCTTAGCTTTGTCTGAAGCTTATAAGTTTTATAGCTTTTTCAAAGGATCAGTTCTTGGATTTACTAATTTTATTTTTATTTTTCTTCTCATATAAATTATGAATTGTCTTATGATAGTTTTTGCTGCATTCCATAAATTGTGATTTTCAATATTCTCATTATTAACTTATTACATAATTTGTAATTGCAGTGTTTTTCTTTTTGAAAGGAATTGACTTAAAATTTTTTTGTTGCTGTTGTTAACCCTTTTCTAGTTTAATGCATTGTGGTTAGAAAATATGACCTGTTCATTTGCTTCTCTTTAAAGCAGTGTTTGGTGAACTCCCTCCTATAGGCAAGCTACTTGTATTTGCAAATAAAGTTTTATTGGAACATAACTACACTCATTTGTGATAGAGACTGTACAGCCAACAATTCTGAAGCAAACTTTACTAATTTTTTAGCTCCTGGATGTTAATTTTTTGCTTAGTTGAGTTTCCAGTGCTTTTGCTTTAAATCTATCTGGATTTTGTGTTTAAGGTGTATTTTTTGTAAATATTGTCTAGTTTTGTCTGGTTAAATCTAGTCTGATTTATTTTTAAATGGTATATAGTTCATTTACATTGATTATGTAACTAGCAATTGATGGGAGTTGGTTTAAGTCTCCTGTCTTGTTCTTTCTTTATTTTGCATTTATATGTTCCTCATTCCTGTCTTCTTTAGGATTTATCAAATATTTTTTATTACATTTTGTTCTTTTTCTTGGTCTTTTTACGATATCTTCTTGGGATTTTTTAAAAAGATTATGCAAGGGATTACAATGTATATCTTTAACTTTTTGTGGTTTAAATTGAATTTTTATTTTATTATGTGAACATTGTAAGAACCTTACAATGTTCCTATTTTTTTTGTTGTCTTACATTTTACCCCCAAGATAATATATATCTCATAATGCTTTGTATTGTTGTTTCTTTAAGTAATCTTTAAGATGTTTTTTAAGTATCTTTATTATTTACCCTTATATTTATCTCTTCTAAGCTAGTCTTAATTCCTTTTTTCAAAATGGTGTTTTATCTACGATAATATTTTTCCACCCTGCAGAACTTTCTTTGCATTTCTTAAAGTGTCGGTCTTCTGGCAATTAATTATATTAGCTTTTATTTTCTCATAATGTTTTTATTTTATCATCATTTTTGAAGAATATTTTTCCTTGGTATAAAATTCTAGGTTGGTGGTTATTCTCTTTCAATATGTTAAAGATGTTATTCTATTATCTTTTGATTCATATTGTTTCTGATGGGAAATGAGCCATTCTCATTTTTTCCTTAGGATGTAATATGAACTATTCATTTAATTTGGTCTTCCTGCTTAAATTTTTTTTTCATCTTAACTTTTAGCATTTGACTAAGGTATATACTTAGGTGTATGATTTTCTATTATTTGGATTTTGGTGTGCTTCTTGAGTCTAAGTGTTGATGTCTTTCATCAGTTGTGGAAACCTTAGATATTATTTCATCAAGTATTTCTTCTATCTTATTTTCTTCTGTGTTTTGGAACTTTAGTTTGTATGTTAGATTGATATTATTCCTCATATATCTCAAACTGTATTCTTTTTCTTTGTTCTTTGATCATTTTTTTCTTTTTGACTAATTTTAGTATGTCTTCACATTTATTGGTACTTTTGCTGTGTCCAGTTAGCTTTTAAGCCCAATTGTTAATTCTTAATTTAGATAATTTTTTAGTTATAGAGTGTTTGTTTAGTTCTTTCAAAGTTATTTATTTCTCTGTTGACATTTTTCAATCTTTGCATCAATTTTTCCTGTTTTTAACCTCTTTTTTCTTAACTTATATATATTAGCTAAAAAGTATAGTTATTATTAATTATTTTGCTTTTTGATTATGGATCACATTTTCTAGAATCTTCCCAACATTTTCCCGTTATTTACCAGACATTGTGTTTAAAAGAATTGTAGAGGCTGGAGTAAATAATTTTTTTTTTTCTGAATAGTAAAACCTTTTTTTTATGTAAGGCAGCTATAATGAAGGTCTGATCTCTTGAATTTGATGGAGTGTGGAAGTGGATTCGGGCTAGGTAGAAGTTTATGGCAAATCTGTGGGCAGGGAAACTTATCTTCGAATTTGGAATTCTTTCACCTTCTATACCAGGAGTTGGCAAACTGTGGCCTGCAGGCTAAGTCTGGCCTACCACTTGTTTTTTGTCAATAAAATTTGACTTTGAAAATAAAATACAAATTTTATAATACAGCATACTGTATCATGTCTATGTCTGCTTTCATGCTAAAAGAGCAGAATTCCATAGATGGGATAAAGACTGAAATATGTACTATCTGGCCCATTACAGAAAAATTCACTAACTACTGTTCTCTACTGTCAAGCCATTTTACACAGTTGTTAAAAATCAGTGGAGTCCCTCCCTATGGCAGACCAGTCTTCCTCCTCTACCTATGCTTCCTCCTTCTACCTATGCTTTGACTAGAGTGATGTTAAATAAACTTCATCAGATCATATCAGTCCTAATCTTAGAACCCTACAATGGATTTCAATAGATGTTAGAATGAAATTCAAACTTTCTTACGAAGCTTATAGAGCCCTTGATAATATAAATGCTGCCTGTCTTCCCAACCTCCTTTTCTTCCTCCTTTTTCTACTTCTTTGTAATAGACTTTATTTTTTAGAGCACTTTCGAGTTCATGGCAAAATTGAGGAGAATGTACAGAAACTTTCCATATACTTCCTTCTGCTACAGGGATCTCAAAGTCTAATAGAGTTGATTTTTAAACCAATGGTGATAATACAGTTGGCGGATAGGCATGGAGGAGAGGAGAATCCAAGTTGAGCTTTGGTTATGGGTCTACATAGAGAAAGTAGCATTTGTCAGTAGATGAAGATAGGAGACTATATGGTGCATTTCAGAAACTGCAAAAATTTTTCCTAGAACCTAGGGTAATTAGAAAGTTGCTGAAAAAAAATGGACAGTTAATCACTCACTAGTTAATGAAGTGTTTAGTATGCCCTGCTAAAGAGTTTAGATTATATACTTAAAGCCACAAGGGAGCCAATGTAGGGTTTTAAAAAGGATTTTAATATCTAAACGCAGTTCCACTGTCTTCAGGTTTATTCAATTGGAAATTTCTAGAGGAAATAAAAATTTTATGTTAAAATTTAAATTTGATTATATTCTATATAATATTTTCCATGGTCAGTTTTACTTGCTATTATAGCAGTTTGGGTCTTTGGTATTCTGACCATTCTATTTAAAATGGCTGAGGTGATTAGAGATAAGTTAATTCTGAAAGCTCAACAGCATCAACAAAGACTCAGTTTCTTTCCATCTTTCTGCTCTGCCATTTTCAGTAAACTAGTTATTGTTCTCAGGCTTGTTCTTATATAACTGTAAGAGGACTGTCATACCTTCAACTTTGATATCCACACACAGCATTGTTCAAAGGCTGGTAGAACAAGTGGCCGTTTCTTGTGTCCATTTTTAAGAGTAAAGTAAACTTTCCTGAAAGCAAGCTTTCCCACTTCTCCATTCGCCTCACATCCCATTGGCCAAATTATACTACAGAATCTTTCTTAAACCAATTAATGGAATTATAGATGTTGTTATTAAGATTCATTAACTAATTAAGGTTCATCTCCTGAGGTTTAGAGGAGAATCAGCCTCCCTTAAAGCAAATACCTAAAATAAAATCAGCATTCTGTTAATATGAAAAAAGGAATTGGATAGGCAATCAGTGGAGTCTGCCGCTCTGTTTTGTTAACCTAGCTATGGGTTTTGTTTGTTTATTTTTAAAATTAGCAGTCTTTCTTAATACCAAGAGTTAGAATGACAAGCCCAAATTTGCTCCCAAAGAGTAAAGACTGAACCTCCTTATGTTTGTCAATAATACTAATACTTTGCTATGAAGTTTCAGCGTGACATAGAGCTGTTATGGTGTAAATCAGTCTCTTTGAGACTTACCCATTTTAGAAATCATTTAAGACTTGATTTCTGACCTATGAAGCTGAGGACTAGGCCCTAAATCATAGAATTTTACTGTGTAAGAGGCCTTGCCTGGGAAACAAACTGGTAGATAATCCCAGAAGATAGATTTCTCTGATTGTTTTTAAACCAAGGGTATTCTTTTCTAGTCTAGAATGGGAGTGGATGGAAGATTTGCTCTTAATCTTCCTACTGAATATATATATATTTTTAATGTAAGAATCCTTTCTATGTCTCAAAGGGGACAGGTTTTTCAAACTCAAAGATTTATAACAGATTTGTCTACTCTTTTGCTGTCACCTCCCATCATAACTACAAAAGACTTGGCTGCTTGAAAAGGGGGATGTTCAGTGGAGGAAAGACAATACTGAAGAAAAAAATTAATTTTTTAAAAATATTGCTTGGCTGTACCTTTTTGCTCTAAAATTTTACCTCATGCCTCATTCCATTACTACTGACATTCACCATCTAATTGGTTAGTGCAGTCATTTCTTTACTCAGAATATTATATTATTTTGCTGTTCTTCTTTGTTTTCATTTGAAGACTAGTGGGTAGACTAGTAAATCTCCCTTCTGTTAATCTTACAATCACTTCAAACACTGAAGCGAAAGTACTGTTAGACAATATTTAGATATCTCTTTCCTCTCTCTCTGTGCTGTCTTTTCATTCTTGATGATATAGCAGTCTCCTCCTATGGGCCAGGTAAAGTACTGAGGGATACAGTTTACTTAGAGATACAAGACAGTTCCTATCAGATTACATTCTATGGTGCAAGTAAATCAATACTATTAAAATATAGTGTGAGAAGTGTTAGGGTTAGGTTTTACACAGAATATAGCACGTATATGTATTTAGCTACCGATAGACTTGACTTTTACATCTTACAGTCCAGGTACCCAGATGAGGTTACTGACTCAATTATTTTATTTTTAAATCCGTTTACTCCTGGGCAGGTTAACTCTGGCCTAACTTAGATATGGCGTCCACCTTGGACAAATCATTTATCCTTTGGACTAGGGTTTTTGTAAGGTTTGTGATCATCTCAGCTTGGGTTAGGTACCCACCCTGGTAGAATTCAACTGTTGCGGAGGGAGAGAGTAAATTAGTCGATAGAGTGAGGGCTGGTGAAGGACAGTTCCCAGAAAGGGGTGAGAGTGATGGTGGGCAGGCAAAACAACACAGGTCATTATTAGGAGCTACTGCAGCAACATCCAGGTCAGAAATAATGTGGCCCTGAACTAAGAGGGTGGAGGTGGAGTTAAAGAGATTCTAAGAAACAATTTGATGGGTTGGATGTGAGTCAAATAAAGGAGGAGCCATAGTCTTATTTACTCATTCCTTCACTCAACATAAATATTTACTGAGTACTTGCTATGTGCTAGATACAGTCATAGCAAATGAGATGTGGATGCTGTAGTTCAACTGACTGTCCTAAGTCATGTAGGAACTCACGGAACTTACGAAGAAAACCCATATTTCTGGCTTAGGTGACTGGGTGAATAGTGGGTGCCATTCATTTGAGGTTTGAGGGGAAATTTAATGAAATCATTTTTGGAGATAATAAGTTTGAGGTGATGATGGGATATCCATGGGAAGTTAGATATATGGGTTAAGGGCCCAGACGACAGGCAAGTAAGAGATCTAGAATTAGAAGTCATGACTATGTAGTGGTGGTCAAAGTTTTAAAACTTACTCTAAAGTAAAATTTATTGTATGTGTGTGTGTGTGTACAGTTCTGTGAATTTTAACACATTTAGATGTGATAGCTGTCACCACAATTAGTGTACCGTAATGGTACAGTTTACATTATATCCTTTTCTAGTGACACCCTTCTCATACCCCTAATCCTGGAACCCAAAGAGCTATTTATTCTTCATTTCTGTAGTAATTTTTTTTAAAGAATGTCATGTAAATGGAATAACACAATATGTGACTTTTTGAGACTGGCTTTTTAAATTCTTCTTAAATGCCTTTGAGATTCATCCAAGTTGTTGCATCCAGCAATAGTAGCTTGTTCCTTTCTATTGCTGAGTGGTATGCCATTGTGTGGATATATTATAGTTTGTTTATTCATCTACTAAAGAACATTTGAGTTGTTTCCAGTTTTTGGAAATTATGAATAGAGCCACTATAAACAATCATGTACAGATTTTTGTGTGAACGTAAATTCTCATTTCTCTAGAATCATGCTGGGATTACTGGATTATATGGTACATGTATCTTTAACTTTATAAGAAATTGCCAAACTATTTTGCAGAATGGCTATACCATTTTTATTCCCACCATCATGTATAAAAGTTCCAGTTGTTCCACATTCTTGCTAACCCTTAATATTGTCAGTATATTTTTTAAAAGTTTTAATCATTCTAATAAATGTGTGTGGTGTCTCTTTGTGGTTTTAGTTTGCATTTCTCTAATGGCTAATGATGTTGAATATCCTTTCATGTGCTTGTTTTCTTTTCATGTATCCTCTATGGTGAAGTGTCTGTTCAGATCTTTCGCCCATGTTTAAATTAGGTTTTTCTCTTACTCTTGAGTTTTGAGAGTCCATTGTATATTCTAGATATAGGTCCTTTGTTGGAATGTGACTTGCTTGTTTTCTCTTGTAACTGATTTTTGCAGAGCAAAAGTTTAAAATTTTAATGAAGGCAAATTTATCTTTTTTTAATGGATTGTGCTTTTGTTATTGTATCTAAAAATCTTTGCCTAACCCAGATCGTAAAGATTTCTCTTGTGTTTTTTCCTAAGTGCTGTGTAGTTTTATAGATTTAGATTTATGATCCATTTTTGAGTTATTTTTTATATAAGGTGTGAGTTTAAGGTTGATGTGTGTTTGCTTTTTGCATACGAATATGCAGTTGTTCCAAGACCTCTGTTGAAGGCTCCTTTCTCCTTTGAATTGCTTTTGTACCACTGTTAGAAATTGGTTGGCCATATTGTTTGTGTCTATTCTGCACTGTCTCTCTGTTCCACTGACTGGTTTCTATTTGCCAGTACCTCACTGTCTTGATTATTGTCGCTTAATAGTAATGGGGTAGTGTGATTAAAACAGGGTAGTTGCTATTTGTTGGAATTGTATTAAATCTGTAGATCATTTGGAGCAGAATTAAAATCTTTACCATGTTAGGTCTTCCAGTGCACAAACATGATATGTGTTTCCATTTTTTAGGTCTCATTTTGATATCTTTTATCAGCATTTTGTAGTTTCCAGCATACATATGTATTGGTTTTGTGTTTATACTTCAGTATTTCCTTTTTTCAAGCTGTTATTAGTAGTATTTTAAAATTTTTGGTTAACTATGTATTGCTGGTATATAAAAAACATATAAATATTGACTTTTTGACTTTGTATTGTGACCTTGCTAAACTCATTTAGTTCTAAGAGATGTTTTTTGTTTTTGTTTATTTGTTTTTAGTAGTTTCCTTTGAATTTTTTAAATAGACAATAAAGTCTTCTGAGAATAGACAGTTTGTTTCTTCCTTTCCAGTCTGTATGTACTAAGTAGTACTCTAATATGATGGTGGCTGAGAGTGGTGAGTGGGTGGTCTCTCCTTGTTGATGAACTTAGGCAGAAGCACTCGGTCTTGGACCACTAAGTATGAAGTTGGCTGCAGGTTTTTTGTAGATTTTTAAACAATCAAGTTGAGGTAATTTTTCTCGATTCCTGGTTTTCTAGTTTTTATAATGAATGGATATTGAATTTTGTTAAATGCTCTTTCTGCATCAATGATATAATCATGTGATTTTTCTTCTTTGAACCATTAATATGATGGATTACATTGAGTGACTTCCAGATGTTAAACTAGCTTAGCATTCCCAGGATAAACCCCTCTTGGTCATGGCATGTGTGTGTGTTTTTTTATGCATTATTGGATTTGATTTGCTAATATTTTGTTGAAGATTTTTTGTTTCTATATTCATGAAGGATATTGGCATGTAGTTTTCTTTTTTCTTTTTTTTAGTAATGTTTTTATCTACTTTGATATTAGAGTAAATTTGTCATAAAATAAGTTGAGGTGTTTCCTTCTCTTCTGTTTTCTGGAAGAGATTGTGTAGAATTGGTGTTATTTTTTTAAATGTTTGATGGTGGTAGAATGCATCTGTGAAACCATTTGGGCCTGGAGTTTTTTTTTTCTCTAAAGGTTTTTAACCACAAACTTAATTTTTTAATAGTTATAGGAATATTCAGATTACTATTTAATCTTACGTGCGTTTCAATAATTATTATTTATTTCTCAAGGTAGTTTAGTCATAACCTCTGTGGTCCTTAATTTGTTCATCTGAAAAATTAGAGTTAGATTTATTTCCCTTTAAAGTTTCTCATAGTTTTTAAATTCTATTATCCTGGTAGGATAGAGTGTATGTGTTTGGAGTTTGTATGAAAGGATTGTGAGCCCCTGTTTCCTGTTTCATCTGTCAGTTTAGAAAATTGGTTTACTTAGATTCACTTTGCCTTTTAATAGATTGGTTCTCTGTGTTCTTATAAATAGATTATTTGTTGATGAAAAGGTATGATTAGAGGCAAGCTTCTTTATGCATTTATACATGCATGATATACTTGTGGTATTTGAAAAAAATTACTTCTGTAAACTATATGCAGGAAGATGTGAGACCCATCATGTTAGTTTATTATGTTATCCTTTCTTGAAAAAATTATCAGTTTAGAATTTATAAAATGTTCTAAATGAAATTTTCTTTTGGTAATTATCTTCCTAATTCTTCATAATTTGGTAGTTATCCTTCTACCAAAGGAGTGATTATAAAAGTCACTCCTTTTTGGCTACTTAATAGAGATAATTTCTGTGTTTTATATAAAATTCATTTTTAAAAGGCGGCACACTGTTGTGCATCTTGTCCATTTGCTGGGTTAAAGCAAAGTGAAACTAGCATACAGAGCTGCTGCTGAAGGAAACATTAAGTTGCAGGCTGCAGCCGGAGGATTTTACGTAGGCACCTGTGGGTTTGAGTGCGTTCAATATACAGACTGCAGTAGGAGGCTGGCACTGCCTCTGCTGACTCCAGTGTACTCCTTCACTGCTGCTCTGCTGATTTCTCCACTGTCCGAAGACAAACAAAATGGTGCAGCACGTACAGGGCATGGGAAAAAAATAACCATCAATATGCCTCAAAGGTGGGTTTGCTATACTGAATAGCAGAGAAAATTATTTAACGAGATTAAAAGCTTAGATACAGTTCACTATGTCAGATATCCTTAGCTGTTTTAGTATTTGATTATGGCCATTTGAGAATGAAAATGTATAGTTCTGAAATCTGCATGCCCTCTATATATAGAGGTTTCAGGTATATTGCATGTGTAGTATTAATAAATGCATGCATGGTAGCTTATGAACAGATTTATATTTGTAATAAATATGTGCGATGTGTATATATATATACACATATCCATATACATGAAGGATTTTTTCCTATTAATACTAGAATTTTTTAAAAGTAAGCACTTATAGATTTCATATTTTCTCTGTTGTACATTTGTCGCAGTTCCTACCAATGTCTTTTTTCTTATATTGTTTATTTTATAATATTAGGGAACATTATTAGAGTATTCTCTGGTGAGATGGAAAATAAGTAGAATGAACACTGGAGTTGGCACTTCATATTTTATTGATGACTGTAATGCAGTGTGAGTTCGCATTGCACATAGTCATGATTTAAATGATTGCCTCTTTTATGAAAGCAAAATGTTTGTAAGAACGGCCATGTTGTAGACAGTGAGTATAAAATAAGGAGAGAAAGTAGGACAAGTTAAATTTTTCTGTCCTTGGTTTCTTGAGCAGTGCTCAGCATTGACTCAAGGCACTGTCATTTTAGAAGTACAGTATAAGAAGCAATTGGACATCAAGTATAGAAAAAACATGGAGGTTTGCTTTCCCACCCCCTCCCGGAAGCACTGTACTTATGTACCCATATGTTTTGGGTTTTGGTGGCTGCATTTTACTGGGAGCTGTCCATTTGAGACAAGATATATTTACTTAAGCCACACCCAACAGATTCAGCTTTTTTATGCACTCGGGCACTATTTTAGTCCTCTGCTGATTTGTAACCATCATATGTGGGATGCCTTTGAGTTGTAAAAGGAAAGAAAATACTGGATTCACAGGTTCCAGTTTAATGTGTTCTTGAATATCTGAGTTGCTATAGAAGAGAGATATTTAAGTTATGCAGCATTCTCCCTAGCAGAGAGAGAGGGAGAGAGAACAAGAAGATTTGTATGGTTTCAGTACAAGTGTAGTGCAAGTATTCTGATCATAGAGGTAACAATGCTGCTGCTGTACCATTTTTTGGTTAGTATTGTGGATGTTAAATTGGGGTATGACATTTAGAGTTCAGATTGTCCTGTTTGAGAAAATATTTGTCCAAGCAGTTAAAATACTTCACTTAATTTTTCTGTGCTTTAAAATTCTTTGCAAAAACCTATTTATAATGTTTTATTCTATACTAATGACATGTATGTGATAAGAATTAACAACTATGTGGCTGTTTGCCACTGCGTTGTGTTACCTCACCCACTTTGCTATAGACAGAAATAATGAAAATCAGCATTAATCTTAGTAGTCTGCTCATATTCTATATTTTCAAAAACTATTTTTTTTGGAGAAAACAAATTTACTCTCTTCTCCCACAAAAGAAAAAATAACCCTTTCTTCTGTACTATATTCCTTTGCTTTTATTGAATTATTTTATTGAATAATTATGGGATTTTTATGTGCCAAGTTTAGTTACAGTAGTTAGCTAGCTATACTGTATTATTAGAATGTTTCATCTATCTAAAGTGTTATATAACCCTGATGGAATTTTGCAGATGAAACAAAGAAATCTGATTGGTTCCTCACAAGACACAGCAGCCTTGAAATCCATTCTAACCAGAGGCTTCTACAGAAGCCTGGATAGTTAGTTGGCATCACAGTAAAAACACAAAAATGCCTTGGAGACAGGGAGGGGTTTGGAATAGAAAATAAAGTTGTTAGAGCATTTCTATAATTCTTATCTTTGAACTATGTATTTTCTTGAAGGCTTTTTTTCCCCCTTCAGCCTGTCCCTGTCTGCTGTGTCTGTCTGTCTGTCTCTCTCATTCTCCCTGATTGTCTATTAAGTTAACAAACTTTCTAAATAATATTATTAAATGAACTACAAGAGTCTCTCTAAAAGGAGTTTTATATTAAGTGATAGAATAGGTTAATGAATAATATAATTCAGACCATTTATTAAATATGGATGAGTGGGACTTCTTGGGGAGGCTGAGGAGGTTATTGAAAAGTTCTGAAGAACAGGTCATCAGAACTCACTACCCTTGTACATCATATTAAAATTTCATTAGGTAATTTGTTGTCTAAAACTTCAGTGATGCTTGGTGAGGACATATTGTTATTGACATTCAAACAATAGCCTATTATGAGTCAAAACAGGTGGAGAATTGCTTTCTGCTAGCTATTAGAAACACCCTTTAGATGTGAGAACAATATATGTTAGCTTTTATTTATTATTCTTTGCTAAATGGTTTGCTGGAATATAGTTGTAAATTACGGTATCCAACCCTTTTATCTTTTTAGAGAAAATATTTATAATAAGCTTATAGTTTATTCTATTAAAATTTGGAAATTCTTATATTTAAACAGTAATAGGTCAACCTCATTGGATCTGGGTGAGGGAAAAATTACTGCAAGCAGGAACAAGCATTTAAATTTAGAAAATAAATTATTGAAAGGAAGTAGAGAAGCATCGAAATACAGCATATTTAAAGAGTAATATATAATGTATAGATATAGTTTGATAAAAACCAACTATATCTTTTAGATTCCATATCTGTGCTTATTTTCTAAATTATCCAATATGCTAATAGAGTCAGGCTGAAGGCAGCTGGCTGCTAGTGTTACAAGCTGAAAACAAAATGGCTGGCAAGGATTAGTACTGTAAATTTGTTATAGAGAGCTGGATACAATTAAGATATCTTTTGTTGAAGGAGAATATTACAAAGTAAGTTGATGAGGAGATGACTGTTGTACAACATGCTTTTGACAAGAAAGAAACATCATTTTATTAAAGAAAATGACACTCTATTACAGCATAAAATCAAAAGGTTTTATGCTGAAATACAGAGTAATTCATTTTCAACTAAGCAATAAAAAATTTTTGTGAAAATTCTCTTAATCATTATTGTCATTGTAATTCTAAGGTTCAGGTAGTTTCTTACAGTATTATTTATGAATCTTTCAGATTAACAGTATGGTTAAGAGTAAAAGAAATAAAAAATGAATACATACTTAAAATGGGGGGAAATTTAAAATTACATTTCTGGGAGTTTTATTCATTTATGAATCTTAGATTAGACTCTTAGAAAGAAAAAAAGAATAATGAGAAAATTTAGAGATAAGAATAAAAATGTAGGTTAGAAAATAACTTCCATAGATTTGTATACTTGTAAAGATTTTTCTCTATGTAACTATAAATCTTTTCCCACTGATTTTTAGCAATTGTTGAAAGATAAAATGACATTAAAATTGTTGATAGGCTCGGATAGATTGAGAAACAGCTTCAGGAATTGTTAATTACTTAGGTCAAAGACAGCACATTAGCTCACATGTCAATCACAGTGTAATGGCTATGTACTATAAGAGGACAAACAATGTAAGGTTTGTCATCTCTACTTCTGTAGCACATAGTATGATGCCCCAGTACTTAGTGGATACCTAGTAACTATTAATGGATAATAATAGCAAATACTTTGTGTTTGTGTGTGTGTACAAAGACCCACATATATACATAAATGCATATGTAATTATACTCATTTAATTTTATAACCTGATGGGATAAATTCAGTTATCATATTCATTTAATAAATAAACAGGGGCAGAGAAAAAAAATAGCTAAGTGACTTGACTGAAGTCATACAGTTACGTTTTGGAGCCAGGATTTGTACTTGTGTGGTCTGGAACTTTTTCATAATTTTTTCCTCCAGTATCTGAAGATTAAGATGTTATTATTCAATAGTCTTGTTAGCCCTCAGGAGCATACATTGTGTATGTAATCTGGCAGAAACTGCAGAGCAGAGAAAACCTTTCTGCTACATCTCTTCCAAAATTGCTTTAATTGATATTTTGTTTTCTAAAATCCTTTTTCTATCACTTAACTATTGCTGATGATCCATTATCATTAGCTAATGTAGATGTCAGTTCTAAGAGCTATTTAAAAGCCCAGAGCAAGTGTATTCAGGAAGCAGTTAGAAAACACATGAAGCTTTCTACGCTCCCTGAAATGGCTGCCAACATCTAATTAGTCATCAATTCCAGTTAATTAAAACTTCTGAATATTTCTCAATTTTGTCTTCTTTTTTCCTCTTTCATTCTCACTTTATTTAGGACTTCCTCTGTTATCACTTAAATTATTATGTCTTCAGTCTCAGTACCCTTTAGTCCATTCTATACTTTGCTTTACAAATGAATTTTCATAAATATAGACCCCCATAACTTTCAGAATAGTATATGGCTATCTTTTCACTCGTTCTCATTGCTATAATCGTATCCTAACACAGATGCATACGGACATAGATAATAGACTCATACAGACAAATTTTAGTGTTTGTTAAAAATCTTTTAATGTTTGAATCTTATTTATGAAATATAAAAAAATCACAATATAAATATATACATGAAGAATTTTTAGTTTAGTATTCTCTGTGTTTTTAATTTACTAAGTGATATCATTATCTCTGTATTCTTCATCTTGCTTATTTTGCTTTTGTTGGAGTATATTGTTTATTTCTTTTCTATATTATATAGTGTTCAATTTTATGAGCATATTTGGTTTTTATTTTATTAAATTTATTGGGGTGGCATTGGTTAATAAAATTATATAGGTTTCAAATATATAATTTAATAATATATCATCTGTATATTGCATGTGTTCACCTCCCAAAGTCAGATCTCCTTCTGTCACCATATATTTGACCGCCTTAACCTTACCTGCCTCCCCACCTTTTCCCTTCCCCTCATGGGACTACTAAACTGTTGTCTGTGTCTTTGTTTTTGTTTGTCTTGTTTGTTGCTTTTAGTTTTATATTCTACATATGAGTGAAACTCAACTTTTTTTTTCTAATCTTCCAAAAAATTTGAAAACATGAGCACATTTCTTTTATCTATTTTTCTCCTAATATAAATTTGAATTTATTTCAATGTTTGTTTTGTTTTGTGTTATTATAAATAATGCTACAGTAAATATTCGTACACACATATAGGAATAACTCTTATGTAGAAATACAAGTTTTTCTAGGGGCTATATCTAGAAGTGGACTTGCCAGGAGTAGGTTTTTTGCATTTTCACTTTTACTAGATAATCTCTCCTGTGTCATTGTACCAATTAGAAGTGTTTGACAGTTCCTGTCTTGTGGTCTCCTTGCCAATGTTCATATGGTCAGACTTATTCATTTTCCCCAGTCTGATAGGTGACAAGTAATATTCTATTTATTTAATTTCTTTCTCTAATTTCTAGTGAGGTTGATTATCTTTTTATGTGTTTATTGTCCTTTCACATTTCCTTTTTTGTTACTAGCTTCCTTATATCCTGTATGCATTGTTTCTTTTGGATTATTTATCTTTTTAAATTGATTTATGGTTATTCTTTTTATGATCTAGACAAGGCTTAGCAAACTGTAGCCATGGGTCAAATTCCTCCCATCATCTGTTTTTGTGCGGCCTGTGAGATAAGGATAGTTTTTACCTTTATTTTAAATGATTCAGAAAAAAAAAGATTAAAGAAGAATAAAATTACACAACACATGAAAATTATATGAAACCACATTTCAGTTTTCATAAATAAAGTTTTATTAGAACACAGCCACACTTATTTATTTACATATTGTCTAGGGCTGCTTCTGCATAATAGTGGCAGAGTTGAATAGTTCCAACAATGAACATATGGTCTACAAAGCCTAAAAATATTTATTCTTTTTACAGAAGTTAGTAGACGCTGTTATAGATTGATCCTTAGTCTATGACATTGCTTATAGATATCTTCTCTCAGGTTCTATTCTGTCTTAATATTTTGCTTTTGGTCATAAGACTAAAATTCTAAAACTTGTTGAATAGAAGTTTAAAAATTTAATTTATTCATATTTATTAATCTTTTTCCTCCTATGTTTTACAAATATTTCCTGAGATCACAGATATATTCTCCTATGTTTTCTTAAAATGGTTAAAATTCTGTTTTTTACTTTCAGGTTTTTAGTACATTTCGATTTTCTTTTTTCCCTTAATTTTTTGGCAATGGGATTGTGGTGTGAGAAGAGGATCTAATTTTTTCTGATATGGAGAAAGGCAGTTTTCCTAACTTATTTGTCATTGAATACCTTTTCCTCTCTTTAGTATTTTTTAATGCTACTTTCTTATATATGAAGTTTATTTACATCCGAGTCTATTTTCTGGGTTCTTTGTTTAGTTCTTTCCTTATTGTGTGACTAAATATTTCTATATTCTACTTGATCTTAATGATTCCTATTATTCAAACATTTAGTCATTGTTACATTCAGGTTTCCTATTTCCTTAGGAGAAAAATAAAAAGAATAATCTAGTAAAAATCTTACTGATGACAAGTTTAGGGAAAGGAATATTGTTTTAGAATTTGTATATTACATATACCAAGTTCATGTTGTTAGTTATAATAGCATTTTTTTCTTAAGACATTTTGATCTTGAATTTTTATTTTCATTGCTATCATTATCACAAATAATACAGTAAAATTAAGTGCTTACAAGTGCATGTTATGCTAACTACTTTGAAAATATATTTATATATAAATACAAACCAGTAACAACAAAGTATCATTAGGCATATAGAATACATAGAGTATAATTTATTTGAAAATTTTTTAAGGTATATTTAGATAGTATGATTTTTTTTTTTTTGGTTTTTTATTTGTTTTCAATGAGTATAATTACATTTAAACATACTTATCAATAAAAACAGAAAGATGTGCCTTTTCTTGGGGTTGAAGTGAAGAAGGGGAGATTTAATTTTTAGCTGTCAGTAGCATTTATTCATGTCTTTTCAGGGAGCAAAAGGAATGACTACAAGGGTTTATTTATTGTGAACAATGTGATAAAATAAAAATTTTTTATTACTAGTAATTTTGAAACTGTCTTAAGTTGCTATGCTGGACTTTTAGTCAAAGCTCCAACTTTACAGATTGTTAAAAACATGTAAATTGACAAAACCAGCAATGAAACTCAAAAATACTTCTAGCCCTATGAGTCTATGAATTTCTGAAGTGCTTATCTGCAGAGATAGCTGTGCCTACTAAGAAGCTCCAGAGAAACACATAGAGGAAACTGTTAAATTAAGCTCAAGAATTTGAATGAGTTTAATTTAATTGAGTATCCCATTTGAGAGGAAGAAGTTTGAAATCAGAGATTATTTCAAATTCACCTTGGAAGTTTTAAAATATTTTTGGTTCTCCTAAAATGATATTGTTAGAGCTCTCTAACATGTGGTATGTTTGTGTCTAGATGTGAAAATAAACTGTTTTCTTTTGCAAGGAAGTGACATAGAATGGTGGGGAAGAGAGCAAGCTTTAGAATCTGGCCTAGTTTCAGATCCTGGATCCTGCACTGACTAACTCTACAACTGTGGCCAAGTTTGCTTAAAGTCTCAATTCCTGTTTCCTGATCTATTAAGAAGAAAAATAATATTTATCTCATAAGATTTATTGAGGACTAAGTGACATAAATTTGTAAAACATTTAGCATGGTGCCTGACACATAATAAAAAGGACCAAGTGGATAATGGCTATTTTCTTTAATAGCCATTAATGGCACAGTCTAAGAAGGTAGAAGCTTCGCTTTTCCTTTTCAGTTATGTAGGATATGTATCTGTGTACACATAGTTTAGGTAGTTTCACGCTACTGATAGTATCTCAATTTAATGAGAATGGCAGTTTGCCCATGTGGTCTTCCTCCCCATCACCTAAAACTCCACTCTAATCATGAGAAAAATATCAAGCAAGCCCCAACTGAGGGACATTCTACAAAATTTTTGACCAGTACTCCTTAAAACTGTCAAAGTCACCCAAAACAAGGACAGTCTGAGAAACTGTCACAGTTTAAGGAGCCTCAGGAGACATGACTAAATGTAATGTGGTATCAAGGAGTGGAAAAAGGACATTATATAAAAACTAAGGAAATCTAAACTGTGGACTTTAGTTAAAAATAATGTAGCAGTATTCATTCATTAGTTTTGACAAATGCTAGATGAATCTAAGATGGGAAACCACGTGTAGGGTTTATGGGATTTCTCTGTACTACCTTAGCAAGTTTTCTGTAAATCTGAAACTATTCTAAAATAAAAGGTTTAATTTTATTATTTTTTTAAATTCCCCCCACACACTCCACACCTGACCTACGGATGTTGCCCTTTCTCCTTAAGAACTGGATCTCTGAAGGCGGGGCATCTCCTCCCACACGCTCACTGCTTGCACCTGGGGGCCTGGCACACCCAAGGCCTAGTGTACCCGGGGCCTGGCAAACCCAAGGTAAGGACCCTGGCTTCACTAGGGTGTGAACCCAGGGCCTTGTGCGTGTAAAGCGGATGTACTAACCACTACTCTATGGAACTACCCTAATAAAAGGTTTATTTTTAAAAAACAAGCAAAAATATATAATTGTAGGCACATTTATTTTTCAAGTTACTCTTAATTTAAATCATTGTTAGTTTTGGCATTTCGTATATTCATTGTGCACCTTAAAAGCACAGTCATCAGCTTTTAAAAAACTGACATTATTTTGATTGCTCCATTTACAATTAGCAAGTCTCCTTTGTTTTCCTGTTGTCAGTTATCATCATTGATGCATAGAGGTATCATGAAAATCAAAACATTCTGCATTTAGCAGAACTTTTCTTGAGTTACAGATCAGACTTTCTGGGACATTGTGGATACTTTGGGCAAATATAAGTTAATAACTCATCACAAGGAAGTTGTTTATCTATTTTAGATTTAGAGTATACAGCTATAAAAACCAATGAACTTGCCACATTTATATTCTGTAAAGCTTTGGAAATATTTTATAGTATACTTTCGAAAAGTATTAGCTATATTACTGATGGCATTATGTTAGTCAGTATATTTTATTTGGTGAAGAATGCTTCCTTTTCTCTTTAGAGGAGGAGACCCTGTAGATGTTTTCTTAAGAACCAAATCATTTTTATGTATGTCTGGGGTTACCTACAGACTTCGTAATGATAAAGATCACTGAGATCACTATGAAGGATAAGGCCACAGTGCTTGGAATAATGCTGCTCATTTTTTTTACAGTAATAGTTTGGATAAGAAAAGGAAAACACTGAAGTCTTTAAACTGTATCTCATACCACATCAATACCACTTATTGTATTTTTCTGGAACTTGATTTGATTTGATGAATGCATTAATTTTACAGCTGGCCCTTGACAAAATTAATTTAACAATTGTTTTTAGATTACCCACTTCATATCGGACTCCAAGTTGGCACTGAAAATACGATGAAAAAGGCTTTCAAAGGCACGCTTTGAACATTTTACAATCCAGAGATAGTCATATAAATAATTAACTATTGTTCAGTGTGTCAGTGCTGTAAAACAGATATGTATAATGTGCTATGGAAGCACAGAAGAGGGAACAATTAATTCTTTCTGGCAGGCATTCTGAAAGTCTTAATAGAGAAGCTAGGAAATGACATCTAAGCCATCTTTTGGTGAAAGGACATTATTGTTGATCATGATTATAATAGATGAAGATTCTAGTTACCATGTAATAAGTGTTAGTATCAGATGGTGTGCTGTATTTTTTGTACATTACTACATTTGTTTCTCACCATAACTTCATGGGTTGTTACTATGTCTACTTCGCTGATGAGGATACTGAGACTCAGAGAACTTAATTTTCCTAAGGTCATATAAGTAATAATAATTCATGCTACTGATTTAGTCCAGCCCAGCTCTGCTAAACACCCAGCACCATTAATAAACATTGAATACAGTTTGATTTTATTGTCAAGTGGAGGTAACTACATTTTAGGTAGCAAAAACAGTAAGAATAAATTGCATTTTCTCTTTGCATTATTATAATGCATTTCTTCTTTGAATATCATCGAGTAGTTTGGTGTTACCTTAATATAGGGGAATGCATTGTTTAGGATTTTATATTTGCACGTAACAGAAAATTTGACTCAATTGCTTATATAAGGGGTTAGCAAACTTTTTCTGTAAAAGTTCAGGTGGTAAATATTTTAGGTTTTGTAGGCCATATAGTCACAACTACTGAACTGTCATTATAGTGCAAAAGCATCCATATACTGTATGTAAAAGCATGATCATGACTGTGCTAATAAAACTTTATGGACACTGAAATTTGAATTTCATATAATTTTATGTGTCATAAAGTATTATTTTAACTTCAGTTATTTTAAAATGTAAAAACCATTCTTAGTTCTCTGGCTGTACAAAAATAGGTGGCAGGCCAGATTTGGCTTGCGGACTATTTTCCTGACCTCTGGTTTATATGATGAAGAGAATTTATTGTCTTATATAACTGTAGTCCAGAGATAGGTGATTTTCTTTAGTAATTCCGTGTCAGCAAAGACCATGCTATCTTTCATCTCTCTACCCTAATTTTCATGGTGTTAACTTTATCCTGTGGTTCATTCACCCCCACCCCCCCACACACTTTTTTTTTTTGTACAAGAAGTCAGCCAGAATATCCAGGGTCCCGTGGGTTGCCTTTCATGTCTAGGGAGAGACAGACCCTTTCTAGAAGCACTTTCTAATGTCTCTTGATTTTAATTTCATAAGGTTTCATCCCCACCATGCCACAGGAACCATGCTAAATCATTCATTGACTAAATTTAATGATCAGTTCTCAGTCTTCATATTACTTGCCCTAGAAACATCTGATCTTTTTCATTCCCATGAAATTCTTTTTTTCCCTTGTCTTCTGTGCTTTTTTTAGTTTTGTTTCCCCCAGCCTCTACATGTTGAATTCAGCCCCTTAGTCCTCTTACCTCTCTTCTCTCTTTGTCTTTTATCTGTACTCTCTCCTTGGGATGGCATATAGTTTAAATGTGATTTATGTACTGATAACATATTATATCCATCTCTTTTTGTCTAATATGCATCTCAAACTTAGTATGTCCAAAACTGAGCTCTAGATACTCTTCTCATCCCCAAACCTATTCTCTCACAGTCTTCTCTGTCTCAGTAAATTGCAGATCCATTGTTTTCACCTAAAATATTAGAATTACTCTTGGTTTCTTTCGTTATTTTTCTTTCCTGGTAACAGATTTTCTCTGTTGTGCCTTCAGAATACGTCCAGAATCCGACCATCTCTCTACTCAGTCTAAGTGTTCATTCTTTGCCCTGATTTTCACAGTAGCCTCTTAATTGGTCTCTATCTGCTTCTGCTCTCTTTAGTCGTCCCCCACCCCCTGCCCTACCTTAATGATTATTTTGTTTTAGTAGAGGGCAGTGGAGAGAATTGAGAAGAATGTAGATTTTAGAAACCAGGCAATTTTAATTTTAGGATCGCTACTTCCTAGCAGTGTGATTCGGGGAAAGTCTTATATTTAAAATGGGCATAATACTTATTTCATAGAATTATTACTAGTATTAAAGGAAATAATGAGATAATGTAAAAGCCTAACCAGCACTGAACCCAACAGAGAATAGATATTGAATAAATTGTAGTTTCTTTTCTCTTTTCTACCCCAAAGAGATGTGCTGTTTTTCATCTTTTCTGGATATTGGAGTGTATATGTAGTCAGGGAACGTCTTATGTATATACCTCTTTATAAATGGCCCTTGGGTAATAATAAATGTGGTTTATCATCCTGGTCTTCCTTTTGCATTTTCTTTCAATATCTGTTTATGTTCTCTAATTCATGTCTGTCCTTGTTGGCATAAAGTGAATACATTCTTGTATATGCTTCTTTAAGTGTATAGTATTCATACCTGAATAGTTAAACTTTATATGTATTGTATTCCATGGAGGTTTAATACCTTCCACCCCTTCTATTAGGGTCATATATTTAAGTTTCTAAAGGAGGATTAAGGACAAACAACTTGAAAAAATTTAACTCATGAAATCTAATCTAATGTTGATTCTAGCTCATTATGTAGCTGAGAACACTAAAGATAGGCTCGGGCTGCCAAATTCAAGATCACCTAAGTCATTTATTTTCAACTGTAATATTTTTGAGCCTAGATTGATAAAAAATTATTTAAAGTGTCCCCTACATACAGTAAACATTTTTTTCTTGGAATTGTTTAATCATTTACTATTAACTTTCCTTAAATTCCTTCATAGGAAATCACTAGATACTGAATATTCTTTATATGGTTGGTATTTCTCTACTAGAAATGTTTTAGTGCTTTAATACACAAGAGTTGAAAGCGGTCTATGAGGTAAATTCTCTTATGACATTTTCCCCTTTGAAATAACAGGAATAAGAATTCTATTAATCATGTTTCTCAGTATTAAAGGTATATTGTTTTATGTTATTTGCTGGATTTAACTCAATATGCTGATTAAAACAAAACAAAACAAACAAAAAAAAAAACGAATGTTCTCTGATGATTATTTCAAATTCAGGAAACCTCAGCTCTGATTTGAAAAGCTAGCACTTGAATTGGACAGTCAGGTCTTTTCTTTTTTATTTCCATACCCATTACATCCGTGGTGTTTCCTCTGTAAAGTTCACAATATATTTGAAGTAAGTCTTTAACTCAAGGTTGCTGAGTAAATTTAACTTCACAGACATAGCCCTTTTCTACCTTCTACACTCCAGGATGAGGTAATCAGTATTGTGCAAATGACTTGCTTGGTGACTGAATGTCTTCTGTTTGGTCCATAAATGTAGATGTAAGTCTTATATATATGGGAGGTCTTATCTATACTGAAGGAATTGTGTGTTAAGCCAAGCAAAGACATTTAAAATACTGTACATCGTTGCAGTCTTGCTGTTTTTAGTTAATGGGCTCATTGGTTCCATAAACATACCACAAACACTTTTAAAGAGGCTAATTTTTTTTTTTACTACACCATCTTAGGGCAGTGGGAGTTTATTATTTTTAATAAATCTTTAACTGTTTACTTTTACCTGAGAGTTAATTTCAACTCATGATTAGTCTCCATTGGAATAAAACATGGTTAAGGTTTCAGTCTTAGAGGAGTGAATTACTCAAATTTAGTGAAACATATTTCTGATTTTCATTGGCTTGCTGAGTCAAAACTGTCTTAAACCATTTCTTGCTTGTATTTTTCCTGTAGGTTGTTTTATTGATACCCTGACATTTTGCAAATCATGCAAATTTAATACTATTTGAAGCCTTGTTATTATTTTTTTTCCTCCTTTTATTGTTAGGAAGACATTGCTGGTGAGGGGAAATGTCTACATTTTATTCATATTATTTCTCACATACTCTGAGGGCATGTTTTGATGTTAAAATAGAGAATATGATACATATATATTACATTATCAGAAAAATGAAAATTTAAAACATGCCTGAATACGACTGTTGTGCATTGTAATTGATTCCCAAGTAAAGAAGGATACTTACATGAAAAATTAAATGATCACTAGGAAGAAAAATTGACTAGGATTGTATTTATGCATCCTGATACCTGATAGAAGATGCTATAGATTTCTAGAATAGTTTTCTATTTTGATAAATAGAAATTTATCAAGTTAATAAATTTATGTATTAAATCCTTATTCCATAATAATTTAGAATTTTATAATACTTTATCTTTTTTTTTTTTTTTTTATCTATTGAAAGACCTGGCTTGTTTGACCTGCAGAATTTTCCACAGTCTGAATTTGGTTGATTGTGCACATGGAATGATTCATTTTCTTTTATCTTTTGTTTTTTTCCTGAAAACTGACAGCTACGTTCAGAGGTTTGACTGGACTCAAGTTTGATTGCTTTGGCAAAACTTTAGTTATTGTGTTCCTATCATCAGGAGGCATAGAATGTATGGTTTTTACTCTTTTTGATGTTATTGGCCATTGATGCTTGGTGCCTGTAGAGCTAGCTATTCATTATGAGTTGTGAAATGGTGCTATTCTAATTCTGTCTTGTTTCTCATTTATTATCTGAAATAATTTTATAAAGATAACTATTTTATGTACTCTTTGGCTACTAGTACAGTTTATATAGGAAATATACGCTGAATTGCTTAATTCTCTTTCTTCTCCAGTTTTCAAGATAATGCCTGGGGTTCCCGTTAACCTCAGAAGGTAACCAGTTAGTGTGGTGGTGGTGTTAGGATCTCACAGCAGTGAGAGCATCTTCACTGTGTCTTTTTGATATGATCTAGTCATATATTGTCTTTGATAGCTTCCTTACTATTGAATATGTCAGGACGTTCCAGGTTTATCTAGTGCATTTCTTTTGCTAAACCCGCTAGTTCTTTAAGAAGTCTTGGTTTCTCTTAATGGGAAATTGCATTTCAAGATTACAGTTTGGGCACTAGGGGTGGTCATGGCTATTTGGTCAGTCCCTCATCTAGGCGTTTTCAGTGGACTGAGCTAGGATACACCTGCAACATAAGATCGTACCGATGTTTCCAATACAGATTCAGTGCTACAGATTTTTTACATGACTTCTGTTGTTCCTTCCTTCTACACTGAGAATTCTGGTTCTCAAGGAGATGATGGCATTAGATTTTAATTACTGAATTTTAATTATCAACTATCGAATTTTAGTCACCAATTTTAATTACCGAAATGAGTTAATTTTTTTTCATTCATTTATGCTTTATTCATTTCTTCCCCCATTTGTTTATGGTTGTAAGTATCTACATTGTCAGACCTTATAGCCATTACATATTGTAATCTCTCCGTTTAAAAACTCTCATTTAGTCTTAATTCTATAATCAATTATATTTTTACTCTTCAGTTCTTATTTTGATGTTTCTATAGTCATTTTTGTTGCCTAAAGTTAGTTCTCTACTAGAGCTAGGAAGAAATCATAGGAACAATATTCCCTGAATTTTTGCATGCTGATAACAATTTGTCTTTCCTCTTTATATTTAAAGGCACATTTTACTGAATGTACAATCTTTGGCTTAAATTTGGCTCAAATTCCAGTTTCTTCTATTATTTTCCCTTATAAATCATGTGATGATTTATAAAGGATTTTTTTGCCTTTAAAGTACAGTCATTTTAGTAGACAGTGTATTGGTGCATTGATCTAAGTTGATTGTCTCAAGTACACATTGTGCTTAGGTAGTTTCATATATCTGTGTATGTATATGAGTATGTACATATGCATGTATTTACAAAGACATTTAATTATATATATTGCATACGCACATTTTTTTTCTGGAAAACTTTTCTGAATTTTAGTTTTTAGTATTCTGTTCTCTCACTTTGGTTTTTTCTTTAATGACTTCTATTTTTATCCTTATGCTGGATCTTCTGTGCTTATCTCCAATACTTGTCACCTTTTTGCAAATCCTTTTTAATCTTTTGTTTAATTTTGTTAAAGATTTTCATCCTTTTACCTTCTATTTCTTTTAAGATCTTATGTTTATTTGATCTTATGTTTCTTATAGTTTAGTCTTTATTACTGAAATGATTTTTGTTTTATTTCTAATTCTTGGTTTCTATCTTCTCATTTCTGAGCTTTTCTGATTCTGATTTGTATTGCTTTTTATATATTAATATAGCTCATAATACATGTGAATGTAATTTTTATTATAGTAAAATACATAGCTCTAGGAATTATTTGTTGTACTTTAGACAAATAAGCAACTCTGATAAATTTAGGCATTGTTTTAAATCAAGACTTCTAAACTGGAATTCTGGGAATGAACTTTAGAGCCAATAACATTGCTTCATTATATGCAAAGTAGAGTATACATGTATGAGAGTAGAGAAAGGACTCCTTCACTGTCTTTAGACTTTAAGAGGGGAGAGTAAACCATCCCTACAAAAATAAGGGTAAGAACCTTTGATTTATATTGGAAATAACCTCAAATATTTTAATGATTGAAATGATAAGAAATGAAAATAAATGATGGGTTACAGTAGTTTTAAGATGTAGGCAGAACCAGAGAAGATAATAAATCAATTTCATGATCTATTTGCTTATTCTCTTTCTAATTTTATGCAGATGGAGGGAGCGAGGAACCACCCGATCGAAGACAGTCAAGTGTAGACTCTCGCCAAAGCCGCTCTGGGCAAGGTAAATTTTCATTACATTTATTATTAAATTAAAAAGAAAAGATAATCAGCTGTTCCTTCCTAGTACTAATCTGAGGACTGGGTTTTTTGTTTGTTTGCTTTTTGTTGTTTTTTTTTTTTGCCAGGTCTATTTGAGAATTCTAGGACTTTAAATGTTACAATCTTAAAGTGTTTTATGATATCATAAAGTGTTTTATGATATCATTTGTTTTAAAATAAAAGAAAATGAAAGTATCATGTCATTTTTTAAAAATGACATTATGGTTTTAAGTAATTTCAGAGCATTGAGGTATATGTCTGCATATCATTTTTGGAATATAACCAAAAGAAAATTTTGATAGTAGTATTTGTTGGTGTATCCTCACAATGGCTTTTAAAAATATTATCAATACAGTATTTGTTGTCTTATCTCTCTTATGAGATGCAGTTTTTGTTTATGATTGTTGTCTTAAATTAAGATCTTATTTTCCTTTTTTTGTTTAAAATTTATTATCATTGGCTTCTTCCTGATTTTTTTGAAGTGACAACTATCAAAGTAGGTAAAAATATTGTTTCAGTGAAGTCTTCAGCTATGGCTTCCTTAACTAATTTATTTAAAATTGCATGCTAGCATCTTCACTTTCCTTTTTCTTCATAGTACTTATTACCTTTGTATTTTTTTTATTTTCTCTGTCCAAAACCAGAATGAATGTTCCAAGATTGCAGATATTTTTGTCTGATTTGTTCATTTCTGTATTTTCAGTACCCAAAATAAATAACCTGGCATATAATAGTTACAGAAAAAATATTGTTGAATGAAGTGCTCTCTTAAGAGAATGAGAATCGAGAAACCAAACTGGTGAATGAATATATTACATTTCGGGCAGTCATTACTGAGTTACGTTTTTAGAGAAGCTTAACTTACAAATAAAACAAAGCTTAGGTTTACAAATATGCAGTATTTTAATCCTGGCAAAGCTCCTGGTTCATTTATTCCATAATTCTGTTCCCTTTTTCTTCTAACTTTGCTCTTCCCAGGTTTTAGAATTATACTATTTTTATAAAATTGTTTGTTGCACAATAAAAAGGAATAATTTATGCAGGGTGATTTGGAAATTTTAATTTATACTAATATTTAATCATTCTGAGGAATCTGACTAAAAAGAAAAACACACAAATGTAGTCATCAGAGATTCCTTAAATAAACAGCTAGATCACTCTATTTATCAAAGCTCCCAATCAGCCTTTTAGTTCTTTTCTCTTAAATATGAGCAGCTAATCAAAGATTACCAGATATTTAAAGAATCTCTCTAATGTATGAAAGATAGAGATTAAAATAAACAGAAAAAAGCAGCTTGGAGAGAAAAAATTTTGCAGAGTAAAATAATAGAACCATTATTAACAGCCTCAGGAGAATAAGAAAAAAATAATACAGCCATGAAACAAGAAGGAGATACTATAAAAGAATAATATTCTGATTTTAAAAAGGCTTTAGATATTAAAATTCTGATGGCAGAGATCAAAAGCTTTCTTAGAAGTATTAGAAAATTAATGTTGAAGAAATCTGGAAAAGTTGAGCAAAAAGACAAAGATTATAGAAAAGAAGTGGAAAGTGTTAAGAAACTTTGCAGGAACAGTCCAGGAATTATACTATTCAAATAATAGTTGTTCCCAAAAGAAAGAACAGAGATAACAGGAAAGGAACAATTAACTAAATGATTCAAGGGAATTTTCTTGAACTTAAAGAACATGAAGTTTCTGGTTGAAAGGCTCACTGAGTGCTCAGTATAGTGGGTGAATATAAACACAAATTAAGATGTACACTGTGGTGAAATTTCAAATCATTGGACCAGAGAAGAAATAGACTTGTATATATAAGGCAATAGTAATCAATCGACTTTGGACTTCTCATTGGTAGCATTAGATACTGGATGAAAAAATGGAGCATCTCTTTCAAAATTCTGAAGGAAAGTAATTTTAACCTTAGTATTTCATATGCACTGAAACTATTAATGAGATATAAGAATAAAATTAAGATGTTTTACAACATGTAAGGTTTTTTTAGCCTGCTTTATACTGTTTCCTAAGAATCTGTTGGAGGATGTGATCCATCAAAATGAGAAAGTCAAAAAAATAAATAAATAGAAAGTCAACCAAATAAAACAAATAAATAGGTTACAGGAAATAGGCAATGTAACAAAGGAGAAAGGTGAAATCTTCAGGATGACAACAAAAAGACAAGGACAGAGGGCAACTAGACTAAACTGGAATAGGTTAGAAGCCTCCAGAAGAGTCCTCCTCAGAAATGAGATTGATAGAAACCTCACGTGTTTAATTGTCCTTAGGAAAGATTTAGACATAGGACTCAGGTTTGAATTGGTAATACATAAATAAGTGAAAAAAAATCTAAACTCAAGATAAAACAATGTGTAGGAAAGGAGATGTTAGAGTAAGTCCTCAGTCCTTGGGACAGAGTGTCACGTAGCTCATGTCCATGGCAGTCACCTCCAGTAGTAAACCTTATCAGTTTAGTTCAGTTTGTTCTAGTATTTTCATTATTTGATTTGTACCATTATGATTGGGATGTGGTGCTCTGAAGTGGGATGAGCAAATCTGGCCTGTGTGACCAGTCTTTGTATAGCTGATAGATTTGATTTGCTAAGAGTTTCAGTTATTTTTACATCTATGTTCATGTGGGATATTGACCTTTAGTTTTCTAGTCTGAAATGTCTTTGTCTGATTTTGGTATCAGGGTAATGCTGGCCTCATAGAATTAGTTGAAAATTCAGAAGTATTTCCTCCTCTTTAATTTCCTAGAATATTTTGTAAAGAATTGCTATTACTTCATCCTTAAATGTTTGATAAAATTTCTTAGGGAAGCCATCTGGGCCTGCAATTTTCTTTGTGGGAAACTTTTAAAATACAAATTAAATTTATTTAATTAATATAAGGCTATTTGAATTATCTTTTTTCTTGAGTGACCTTTTAAAATCTAGAGTCTGTAGTGGAGTCACTTCTCTCATTATTGATATTGATAATTTGAGTATTTCTTGTCTTGATCATTCTAGATAGAGCTATATCAGTTTTACTGCTCTCAAAGAATCAGTTTCTGTTTTCATTCATTTTCTGTTATTACTTTTCTAATTTTTATTTCATTGATTTCTGTTTTTGTTCTTTATTATTTTCTTTTTCCTCCCTGCTTTGGATTTAGTTTTCTCTTCTTTTTCTAGGTACTCAATATAGAAGCTGAGGTCAGTGACAATGGAAGTTTCCTAATACAGGAATTGTAGTACTGTAAATTTTCCTGAGTCCTCAGATTGCTGCCCCATCATTCTGTCCAGGTTTTCAGTTACATTCAGGGGTTTTAGTTGTATCAGTTAGGTGGAATGTGCTTGCGTCATCTTAACCTAGAACCAAAGCCCTTTCATTTCATTATATTTTGTGTTTGCCTGTCTGGAGGGATGATATTCAAAATATTCAATAATTAGTATGCCATAAATATCAACCAACCAGAACAGATGGCAGTCTGTTCAGAACAAATACTAATTGTAAACAACTAATATACTTACATAGGTACATAGTATAGGTCCATGGTACCTAATAAACTGCTCTACCTGATTGTGGACACACTTTTTATTTAATGTCACTTTTCCACTAATAATAATAGATATGTAATGTAAGGTGTCTGGTGAGGTGTGTTATCCTTTGAGCATGGGCACTCACTCCTGTGTGTCAACTAGCTAGATCAGCCCCTGGTCTGTCTCTCAGGTTCACTTGATTCTGACTCAGACATACCCACACTCACTGCTCTAGTTTAGGGGCAGAGACCTCTTTTGTCTTCTGCTTATCAAATATAGGAAATGGGAGATGGCCAGACTACTTGCACTGAATCAGATCCCACCCCACTTATTCAGGTCGCATTTTCTGCTCTTTGTATCTATTGCTTCTGTGCTTAAAACAGAGCCAGAAACGCACTCATCTTTTAGTTATCCTTCTAAGCATGCTCTGGGCTATGATTTCCTCAGTCTACTTGTATCTAGTTTGTCTTCCATAGATTTCTTAACATGTCTCCTTCATTATTGGTTTTTTGTTTCATTTTATAATGCTTTAAGAATTTGTTCTTAAAAATACATTTTCTGTCATTTCCACACTATCCATGTTGTTGCTTCTTCAGTCTGAACTAGCATCATTTCTTCTTTACTACTATAAACAGTGCCAACATACATGCAGTTTATTGTCCAATTGATAGTTATTGTGCTCTTATTAAAACAAATCAAATCATATATTTCCCAAAACTTGGAAAAAAATTAATTATCCAGTGTCTTCCTATCACATTCAGAATAAACTCCAAAGTCTTTATCATTCCTTACATGACCTTGCCTGAGTTGTCCTTTTCCTAAGACAGCTCTGTATCTTCCCACACCCTCCATTATCCATTCTGTTTCATCTGTGTTGGCCTTTTTGCTTAAACATGTTAAGAGTTTTTTTATAAGGCCAATGCGCTTGTTCTTTCTTGACTAAAGAGCTGTCGATTTCTGCTTAGGTTAAAGAGTTCTCCTCTGACTATCCTACCTAAACACCCAGCCATAGCCTTCACAATGTTTATCACTACCTGAAATTAATTATTTACTTTTTATTGTTGTCTCAACTACTAAAAAATAGGTTTCATTTGAGCAAAGACTTTGTCTTATTTATTCCTGTAGCCCTAGAACACTTGAGTACAAAAATTGGCAGTATTTGTCAAATGGAAGGATGAACAAATACCTAGCATTGAGTGTATAGGGAAGGTATTTGGATGTGCCCAGGCCACATATTGATTTGATATTCACTTCTATTACATAACTGAAAAAGTAAAGCAGTGTGAGAAATTTGTTGAAGGTAGGTAATTTATCAGACTATTAATTATCCATTGATTTGTGAAATGAGGCTCTTGAAATATGACTGTAAAACTGATTATGTCATTTTAACCCCAGTAGGGTCTTCCAGGGTTGGGTGGTTATTTTCCGCTTTTCATTATAGCATATTGTATAAAATAGGATTATATTATTTACCATATTTGGTCTTAATTATTGGATTTCTGTTTTTCATAGTATCTAGGAGTTCATTAACAGTAGAATCTTTGCATCTATCAGAGCACCAGCATCTTGCATTTAGGCCATCAAATTAATGAAGGAAGCTCATCAATTCTAGGAATTCTGGTTGTGTAATTCAGGAATTGGTTGTTCAATCAGAATTATTTTTTTGTTCTACTAGCTCCATTTTTTTTGCATCAAATGATTTTTTATTAGAAGTCATCTGTACATAGACTGAACTTATTTGATTCTAGATATTAAATAAGTTCATGAGCCAGTGTGATATTATTGAAACCCAATGTCGATTTATTTTTGCAAAGATTGCATTATGCAGGCATTAGGCTCTGAGATACAAGGTGTATATTGCTATAATAATGCTCATGACTAGCTCTTGCTAGAAGACTGAGAGGCTGTACAGTATTTGGCTTTGTATGATTCCCATTATTTATAGCCAGTTTTATTTGAATCATACATGCTGGCATATCTGTAGTAATAATGTACTAAATTGACAAATATTTTATCTTCTGATTCTTTATCTTTCCTTGTAAATACATAAAACATTTAGTAGAAATAAGATGTTCATGTTCTTAAAACATATACAAAAAGATTTGTTAAGCCAACAGTGTTTTATCATATAGAATGATAAGAAAAATTATTTTAGTATTCAGTGTATAATTTCTTTATCTTAATGTAAGAGTGTAGTGGCTTCTGGGAATGGCATCATTGATGTACAAAACTATTTTGTTGTTTTAGTAGTTTATCATTATAAAAAATCATTAAACTTTCAACATAGATTGCTTTAGGAATAAAGAAAACAAACATAACATTTAATGGGTTAAGTGCTTTCACATAATCCTCATTTATTTCTCAGAATAATACTGTGAAATGGGTATTATTTTTAATAGAAAAATGGTTCAGGCTTTATACTGATAGACACCTAAAGTTTTATTCAAATCAGTCTTGTTAGTAGCATGTCTTTCCATTCCAATATTTAAAATACAAATTTGTTTATTGGTGTTTGGATAAGACTTGGACAAAAGGATCTGCCCTTAAATGATAAATTCTTCTGAAGTGTCTTTATTTCTAGTGCTATATTTCTTCAGATATTTAGCTTCTTGTTGATTGTTCTTTGTGTAACACTCTTTTTCCATAAAATTAAACTTGAAATTTGGCCTCTAGCCAATTTCTTATTATCTTGGGGTGCTGGGGATGTGTCACTGAACTCATACTGGCATGCGCAAGGATATGTGTGTGAATTATTTTGAATTAAAAAAAATGCAATTTTAGTTCTGTTCTTTCTTAGTTAACAGTATAGTATGGCTGTCTCTTCAGGAACATACTGAAATTATAATTTCTTAAAATCTGTTTAATGGTCTATAACATAAGTAACCCATTATTTATTCCACCACTTCCTCATTTGTGGATGAGTGTTCATATTTTCAAAGTGATTCATAATAATTTAGTAACATCTTAAACTCTTGGTCTGTGCAAACCCCAAGGACATTTTATGTCAGGACATATTAAGTTTCTCACTTAGTATTATGATAATCAGTCTACTTAGCACTTAGAAGCCTTGTACAGATCACTCCTTGCTTATCCATATTTATGAAAGAAAAGAAATAAAATCATGGCAACTAGAAAGGTTGGGAAAGATATGTTAAATATGTAGAAATATTTTGATTTAAAATATTCTTATATGAATTTTTCTGGCAAGAGGTAAAAATCATTAAAAACTTCTTTGAAAAACTAAATATTTTAATGAAAGGTTATAAACAGTTGAATAAAAAAGGGTAAGGAAGGAACCTATTAGTAAAGCTGGGGGTAAAATTATAATTGAGCAAATATATTTTTTGTTTTGCTTTATTTGAGGTGCAGGTTGGATTTAATAAGTTTTATTCCCTGTGAGAGATTGAAGAGCTGGTTCCCACAAGGGGGCAGACTGAGACAACCTGAAAACCTTTACATTATGAACAATATCTATTTTAAATTCATAGTTGATTTATTAAGAAGGAAGGAGAAATCACCAGGGGTAGAGAAATGACTGGCTGACCATCCCACAAATGGTACCATGTATTGGGGACATCTCTCTACCTCTTCCCCAGAGCATGCAGCATTCAAGGACTGTTGTTGGACACTCCACTGTGGCTATCGTCAGTTTGGGCTTGGTGAGTGAAGTCCACAGTGCTGAGCCCATGTATAAATTCCATTCCTGCAACCATGGCCTCTTTGTTAATGAATCCATTGGGCAAGGAGAGAGCAGCTGGGTAAAGAGACTGGCTGAGTGCCCCCACACAGGTTATCTTATTTACTGGGTTATTAAGCATCTTCTCTACAGAGTTTGCTTGTTGGTAAGCATTCATTTGGGACACAAATTATGTCATACTGTGTGCTCTTTCAAAGAGGTCTCTCCACATACCTCATCCTCAAATTGACGTTTCATTAGTTTTTTAATCGTTCCAAATCCCTGAGTATCCAGTCATACCATTCAGTGTTGTCCATGAGGACAGTACATTTGTCATCTCTTCTTCTAGGCAAAAATGAACAACTAAGTACCCTGGCCAAATTTCTGCCACTGGAAGGGTTTCCCTTTGCCACTGTCATTCAAGACTACCCTTGTAGTGTTGTTGTCATCTGCATGTTATCATGTAGAGCTATCAGTAAACAAGCCTGATTTTTTTTGCTCTCAGTGGGATGGTCACAGATAATTCTCCATGAGATCAGATATGTCTAGAAGGAGAGAAAAGGAGTGGTACAGTAAGAGTGGAAACCTCGGGATCTGGGACACTCGCTCATGCAAATTATTTATGCCTTCAGGACCAGCTCAATCCTAATCTCATGTACACCTCTTCCTTTTGATGATGAAGTGCTGCAGTACAGACCAACCATATTGTTTTCTTGGTTCAACAATACTTAGTTCACAACAGGCTACCCAGACCACATGACAACATGGGGTCTATGGTCAGCCATTTGTTCTAACGCCCTGTAGAAAGCTAAAAGCTGTTTTTCGGGAAAAAAGGATAATAGCTATTTGCACAGGATGGCATAGTTTTTAAATATAATACTAGAGCTCTACTCTGAGATTCACCTGAAGTTCTGTAGTAAGCACCATACAAGATTTGTATCTGCCACAGATACTTCAAGCAACATTGAATCTGGTAGCAAAAATATATAAGCCAAGTGGCAAAGCAGCTTTCCAACAGGCCATACTTGTTTCAGAGCCTTCTATTGATCTGGGCCTTTCTCACATCCAGAGTCTTGGTAAGTGGTAAGTAGCATACCCAGATGAGGTACAGCTTGCTTCAAAAAGCCAAGGGGCATTTTACATTTTCCTCAGTAGTAAGAGAGAGTAGGTGCAGTAACTTCTTCACCTTGGAAGGGCTGTCTTGGATTGCTCAAGACCATAGGGCTCATAGAAATTTCACTGATGTGGAAGACCTCAGTTTTTGTGGGATTTATTTTCACACTCTGGCATGCATGTGTTTTACCATAGTATCTACATCAGTTGCTGCTTCCTGTTCATCAAGTCTAATCAGCATGAAATTATCAGTGTAGTAGAACAGCCTCGTGCCCTATGAAATGGAAATGTTAAGGTCCCTATGGATTAGAATGTTACCTAGAGCAGAAGGACTAGTAGGATGAATATAGGACAGTGAAAATGTATAGCTGACCCTGACAGCTGAATGTATATTGCTTATGATGATCTCATTCTCAGGCCAATAGCTACAAACTAGGTGCCAGATATATGCTGATTTGCTTTAGCAACAAAAACACATCTAAAACAGCAACACCACTGGGAGTCATACCTGAATAAGTTACAAAAATTCACTGTCATTCTCCAAGTTTTGTCTGTCTTCTGTATAACCCACATAGATTAGTTGAATGGGAATATGGTAAGAGTCATCACCCTTGATATTTCCAGTGTTTAGTGATTAGATCATACTTTTTACTTTATACTCTAGCAGCTAATGGAACTTGATTCTGTGTATAGGTCTAGGAACTTCACTATACAATACGGTCTTCGGCTACATGTGGTTATTGAGTACTTGAAAGGTGGTTAGTCTGAAGGGAAATATGTTGTATGTGCAAAATGCACACCGGATTTTTAGACTTTCCATCTCTGTTTTTTTCAAGAATGTTTGCCTTTACTTATTGAAGCATTGTTGTAATAGTTGCTTTAAGGTCTTTAGTTTTTAATTCTAACATCTGTGTAATCTCAGGAATGACATCTGTTTATTGACTTTTTCTTCTCAAGTTGAGATTTTTCTGTTTCTTCATATGCCATATAATTGTAGATTATATCCTGGACATTTCGAATACTATGGAAAGAGACCCTGGGTTTTACTTAAAACCCAAGGAGAATGTTGACTTTTTGTGTGTGTATGTCATTGGCCAGTCGACCAAATTATGTTTAGGGCACAGTTTCCTACCTGCCTTCTGGGAGCTGGTTTAAATGTGTCAGTTCAGTTTTCTACGCATTTGCAGTACCATTTAGATCAGTCATGCATATGTGACCCAGTATCCATTCTGAGACTGGAGTGGTGGTATCTTGTTGGTCTGTTATTAGAGTATATAGTATGCTGTTTAGGCTCAGATCCATGCATGCAAAGTTCAGAGGTGAGCCCAGAAGTTCACATACAACTTGATGGGATTGTTTTCTTTGATCCCTTTTTACCCCAATCTTACCAACACTTCCCACCTCCCCAAGCCCTCCTTTCCCATACTTGGGGTAAAAAACCTAGACCATAGTTTTTCTGTTTTGCTGTTCAGTTCCTGCAACTGTGTCTGTATCCAGATCAAACAATAACAAGACACAGAGAGGGGAAAAAGCAGTGAGGATTTGCTTCACACTCTTCGGATCACAGTTCTTAGGGTCAGAGAAAAAGGTTCCCTTCTCTGAGTTTTAAGTATCTGCCCTGTCACCACTACCATCGTTGTGCTGCTGCAACTGTAGTCATAGAGTCTCCTGGAGACAGGGATAGAAGAGAAGGGAAAAAAGAGAAGGATTTCTCCTGATCTCCCAGAACAGTAAGGGACCTCTCTCCAGTTCTCCACCAGAAAGGAAGGTACTTTCTTGGAGCTTTTTCTTACCTAGTGTACACTTGAGTTTTGAGCTCCTTTGATTCCAGGCCAGGCTTTACCTGAGGAAAAAGCATGGTAAACTTACTGCCACTTCAGAGGAACTCCATATTCTGCATTCCCTTCCCAATCTGCCACTACTGTTTATTTTTACAGTCCCCAGATAGCTACTCTGTGCATCCATTTTTGTTTGTTTTTGCTTGTGTATTTACATTTTTAAAAAATAGATTATATTTTAGAATAGTTTTAGGTTCACAGTAAAATTGAGTGGAAAGTACAAAGAATTCCTACATGTATGCCTCTTGCACCTCCATTTGCACAGCCTTCCCCCCACCACAGTGGTACATTTGTTAAAACAGATGAACCTACATTGATACATCATTATCACTCAAAATTCATGGTTTACAGTAGGGTTCACTCTTGATGTATATTCTATGGGTTTTGACACATGTATAATGACATGTATCCACCATTATAGTATCATACAGAATAATTTCACTGCCCTAAAAATCCTCTGTACTCTTGAGGATTTTTCCTCTCCCTAATCCCTGGAAACCACTGATCTTTTTATTTTTTCTATAGTTTTGCCTTTTCCAGAATGATATACAGTTGGATTTATTCAGTATGTGCCTTTCTCCAGTTGGCTTCTTTTACTTAGTAATATACATTTAAGATTCTTCTATGTCTTTTCATGGTATGATAGCTCATTTCTTCAACTCATTTGGGTAAATATCAAGGAACACGATTACTGGATTATAGGTAAGAGTGTGTTTTATAAGGAATTGTCATACTGTCTTCCTAAGTGATTTGACCATTTTGTATTCCCACCAGCAATGAATGAGACTTCCTGTTGTTCAACATCTTTGTCAGCATGTGGCATCGGTGTTTTGGATTTTGGCCATTCTAATAGTTGTGTTAGTGGTAACTCATTGTTTTAATTTGCAATTCTTTAATGACATAAATGTGGACTATCTCTTCATATGCTTCTTTTGCCATCTATATATTGTCTTTGGTGAGGTGCCTTTGACATCTTTTACCTGTGTTTTAACATTTTCTTGTTGTCGAGTTTGTGTATTTTTGATAACATCTCTTTATCAAATATGTCTTTTGTGAATATTTTCTCACAGTCTGAGGCTTTTCTTATGCTCTTGACAGTGTCCTTCAGAGAGAATTTAAAAATTTTAATGAAGTCTAGTTTGGCAATTATTTCTTTCATAGATCATGCCTTTAGGTTTGTATCTAAAAAATCACTGCCATACCCTAGGGTCATCTAGATTTACTTTTATGTTATCTGCTAGGAGTTTTATAGTTTTGCATATTACATTTAGGTATATGATTCATTTTGATTTATTTTTTTTGGTGAAGGGCAATAAGGTCTTTTATTATATTCATTTTTTTTTCTTAATGTGGATGTCCAATTGTCCCAGCACCATTTGTTAAAAAAAGACTGTCTTTTCTCTATTGTATTGCTTCTTTGTTCCTTTGTTAAAGATCAGTTAACTGTGTGGGCCTGTTTCTGGGCTCTTTATTCTGTTCCATTGATCTTTTTGTTTTTTCTTTCACAGTACCACACTGCCTTGATCGCAAGTTTTGAAGTTCAGTAGCGTTAGCCCCCCATCTTTGTTCTTCCACTTCAAATATTGAGTTGACTATTCTGAGTCTTTTGCCTCTTCATGTAAACATTAGAATCAGTTTGTTGATATCAACAAAATAACTTCCTAGGATTTATTTGGAATTGCATCAAGTCTGTTAGATCAATTTGGGAAGAACTGACATTTTGACAATATTGATTCTTCCTATTCATGTACATGAACTATCTCTTCATCTATTTAGATATTTGATTTCTTCCATCAGATTTTTGTAGCTTTTTTTCACGTAGATCTTGTACATATTTTGTAAAAATTATACCTAAGTATTTAAATTCACTCTCTGATAATTCCAACATCCCTGCCATATCTGGTTCTGGTTCTGATGTATGTTCTGTCTCTTCAGATTGTGTATTTTGCTTTTTGTATACTTTTTAATATGTGAGTTTCTGCTGAAAAGTGGACGTGATGTACTACTGGGTGAAATGAACTGTGGTAAATAGTAATGGAAGGGTAAGGTGTGGGAGAGGGGAAACGTTCTGTAGTCCTACGATTAAGTCACAATCTTTTAGTAAGTCTGTGCCTCTGGACTGTGAACTTCACCAGTACTTTTCCATTGAGTTTTTTTTCCCCTCTCTCTCAGAAAACTAGAAGTGAGCTTTATTCATGTTTTTAAGGTTTTATAGTTGTTTTTGGTGGGCAAGTAGAGATGGAATATGCTTATCCTGTCTTTCATGAAAACTGGAACCTAATCATGTTTTTCAAATATATGTCCTTGCTGGATTTGTAAAACACTCATTTGACTTGTTTCTTTCTATTAATTCTGTTATATAGAACAAGGGAAAATTTGGGTTGAAGGCTTTCCCACATTATATGTATTGATAAGGTTCCTCTCCAGTGTTAATGCTCATGTGTCTATAAAGGCAAAAGGGATCGTTGAAGCCTTTCTCACTTTCATTACACATATACAGTTTGCCTTCTTTGTATGTGCTCATATTTTTCCCATGGGATAAATGACTTCTGAAAACTTACCCACAGTTGTTGCATTCATAGACCTTTTTTTTTATGATGTACTCATGTGTTCAGTAACATTAAATAAAGTACTTTTTGAAGGCCTTCTGAATTCATTATTGTCAAAATGTTTCTCTTTTATCCATATTCACATTGGCATTGTGAGCTTAATGTTCCTGCTTAAGACTTTTCTCAGTCATTGCATTTGTAGTTTCTCCCCAGTGTGGATGGATGCTCAGGTGAACAGTAAAATGAGTGACCCCTGTATAAGTCATACAGTTTCTTCCCAGTATGTATTCTTTAGTGCATCACAAGAGTAGAGATGTTTCTGAAGAATTTCCCACACTGATTACATTATTAAAGTTTGTCTTCAGTCTTAAATCTCACGTACATTTGAGGGATAGCTATAGACCAGATGCCCTCCTGCTCTGAAATTTTTTAGAGTTTCTCTTCATTTTGAAATCTCCCATGTCTCTAGTAGAAATAGTAGTTACTGAAGGCTTTCTTATAATTCTTGCATTCATCATTTCTCTCCTCTATAATTTCTCTCCTTCAAAATAAGATTAGTATCCCTCTAAATGCTTTTTCACATTGATTACATCCATAGAAGTTATCTCACTATAAGATTCCCTTCTATCTGCATCTCACTGATGAAGACAGTGTAGGGAAAAGCTGAGTTTTCTCTCTCTTATACCTCCTCTCACCACTTTTCTTCAACTGTATCTAGAGATCCTAGCCAGTGTGTTAAAGACTGTAAGGAAGGGTGTTCTTTCTGTGCTAAGAACATAATTGTAACCAATGGGTTATGCTAGGGCCAGGCAATCCAGGCAGATGGAAGGGCCATATCTGGGCTCCCACAGAAGACTAGATGCCTGAGTCAGCTATGCTCCTGCCCACCCAGGCGCTACCCTAGTGCCCACCCTAGTGCCCAGATTTCAGTCTGACTGAGGGGCAAAAGTAGTTAACAAGCCAATGAAAATCCTTATTGTTATGCTTTTATTCTAGAAAAGTGAGATAAATAAAAGAAGCAGGCAATTTCATGTCATGATAAGCGCTATCAAGAATATAAAATAATTATTATAATAACTATGTATAATGCCAGGTGGGTACTAGACTAATTGAGGGATCACTTTATAAATTATATAAATGTCTAACCACTATACTGTACACCTGAAACTAATATAAAATAATGTTGAATGTCAACTCTAATTGAAAAATAAAAATTAAAAAAAATTTTAAAAAGAAATCAGTTAAATCACCATTAATGGGGCTAATAGCTATTATGTGTCTCAAGATTTGCAACACTGCAGACACATCATTTCTGACCCCCCCCAAAAAAAACACCTAAATTTAATCATAAGAAAGTATTCAATAAACATAAATTGAGGACAGTCTACAAAATAAATTAACTTTGCTCTTCAACAATGTCAAAAACATGAAAAAAAGAAAGGTGGAGAAACTTTCCAGATTAAAGGAAGCTACAGATATGACAACTAGATGTAAAGTGTGGTTATTTTACTATTAAAAGACATTAGTGGGCAATTGGCAAAGTTATCTAAGTTCCATGAATTAAATAATAATATTGTATTAATAATGATGTTTCAGTGTTGATATTTTGTGATTATGTAAGAGAATGTCCTGTTTTTAGGAAATATGTACTAAAGAATTTAGGCACAGAAGGGCATTTTGGGTAAAACTCTCAAACTTCAGAAAAACATACATACACCCATGCAAATATGTAAATAGAAAGAATATGATAAAGTAAAATGTTAACATTTGGAAATAAAAACAATAGAATAAAAATAGGATTATGTGCTAGAGAGTGAGTTGTGGGGAGAAGAGGGGATGGTAACTTTAGTCCTGGTAGGCCTTTCTGAGGAGGTGACATTTGAGCTAGGACCTTTTAAAAACAAAGGAAAGCCAGGTTTGCAGAAATACTGGGACTAAGCATTTTAGGTAGAAAAAGGCAAAGGTTGTAAATCAAAAATAAATTTGGCCAGATTAAGGAACTTAATGGTCAGTGTGACAAAAGCATATGAATTGATGGCAGAAGTGGGAAATGATGAAGTCAGAGAATGTGGGAAATGTGATGAGTTCTGAGAATTAAGTAGGTGGGGCCCAATTGTATAGGGCCCCATAGACTACAGTAAGGAATTTGGTTTCTAATTGTCTTCTGCTGCTAATTGACTCTGTGATCCTGTATTAATTATTAAACTTTCTCTGCCTTATTTTTACAAGTTAATACATGAACTTGTGAGAATGTTGCAGACTCAGAATGGTATAAATCTTGCCTCGAAAGGACATTAGGAATAATTTAGGCCAAACCCCTTTGTTTCAGAAATATATGAAAGCCCTTTGACAAATTATGCATTGTCATTATGTATAGTATGTTTGACAAGGTTATAGTTGTTTTAAGGGCCAGTTTATCACCTATACTATTATTTTTTTTTTCTCTATACTTTAGAAAAGTAGACTTTCATTGAAATAAAACATGTGGTCAGAAAAGTTCACAAATCATAAATGTGCATATAGTCAGCATATTCGTACAAAGTTATCTAGGGTTTTTCAAAAGTCAGGTTTATTGAAATTTATATGTAGTAAGATTTGCCTGTCTGAAGTATGTAGTGTCATGAATTTTTACAAATATATATGGTCAGGTAACTACCACTAAAATCAAATATAGCTTATTTTCATCATATGAAGTTCCCTCATGCCCTTTCGTAGTCAGTCCCTTTCTCCTAACCCCAATCCTTGTCAAATACTGGTCTGTTTTCTGTAACTATAGTATTTTTCAGAATATTTTATAAATGAAACCATATGTAGCCTTTTGGCTCAGGCTCCTTATGCTTTAATGCTCTTGAGATTCATCCATTTTTTGGATTTTTTGTATGTTTTAGTATTTTATTTTATTTTATTGCTGAGTAATATTTTATTGTATGTAAATTCCCAAACAATTTGTTTACCCATATACCAGTTGATATACATTTGGGTAGTTTCCAGTTTTTGGAAATTATGAATTAGGTCTACTATTTGACCTGGGTAGGGGGCACCGTGTCTTCATTTCTTTTGAATAAATGTCTAGGTGTTAGATTGCTGGGAGGTATGGTATGTTTATATTTAAACTGTGAAACTGTTACCCAAAGTTGTGTACTCTTTAGTATCTTCAGCAACAATATATGTGTTCTAGTTCATCTTTCTCGGCACTTGGTTTTGTCAGCATTTTGTTTTTTAATTTTAGCCATTTTACTTCATTTTACTAAGTGTGTAGTGACATCTCCTAATTTGCACTTCCCTAATGATTAGTGATGTTGAGCATCTTTTCATGTGCTTATATCTGACATACGTAGCGCTTAGTGTAGTGTCTGTTCAGATGTTTAGCCTATTTTTCAAATCGGGGTAGTTTCTTGTTACTGAATTAAAAGAGCTCATATTTTAAATAGCAGTTCTGTATCAGATATGTATTTTATAAAACATGTTCTCAATTGATACTGGTTTTTTCATTTTATAACAGTTCTTTTGAAGAGTAAAATTTAAAATTTTTCTGAATTCAAACTTACCAACTATTCTTATTTGGGTCACCTTTTTTGGGGTCCATTGTAAAAAAAAATCTTTGCCTGACACAAGGTCACACAGATTTTCTCCTATATTTCCTTCTAGAAGTTTTAGTTTTAGGTATAATTTTAAGGTATGTTGTTCATTTCATTTGACTTTGTGGTAAAGGTATAGGTTTATGTTTTTACATATGGATAGCAAATTGTTCCAAATCTATTGTTGAGGAGATTATCCTTTTTACATTGAATTGCCCTTGCACTTTTGTCAAAAATTAGTTGACTAAATTCGTGTGGGTCTTTTTCTAGTCCATTTCATTGATTTTGTGTCCATTGTTTTGCCAATACCACATGCTCTGTGGATTACTGTAACTTTACACTTAGTCTTGAAATTAGGTGCTACTATGAGACTCCAAAATTTGTTTTTCTTTGTTCAAAATTGTTTTATCTATGCTAGGTTCTTTTGTCTTTACATATAATCTTTAAAATCAGTTCGTTGATTTCTACCAAAAAACTGTGCTGGATTTTCATTGAGATTGCTTCAAACCTACTTGACATTATAATGTTAGAGAATCTTCAGATCCACAAACACAGTATCTCTCTCCATTTAGGTCTTTTAGTTCTTTCATTATGCTTCATAGTTTTCAGCATACAAATATTATACATATTTTGTTAGATTTACTGGTTTTTAAGTTTTTGTTTTCCAAGTGTTCATTGGTAGTATATAGAAAGATGCTTTATTCTTATATATTGACTCTGACCTTTGAGTTTGCCTAACTCACTTATTTTTTTCTATAAGCTTTTTTTTTTGTAGATTCCTTAAAATTTTCTACATAGGCAATTATGCTGAGTTACTACATGATCTTATACTAGTTTTTAAACTTCTCTTGGCCTATTGTCTGCCTGGATAGAGTTGTTATAAGAATATTAACCAAGTTATATAGCCTTGATCTAAAAAGATTTTTGAAATAATTTAGGTAGAACCGCTTTGTTTCTGAAATATGTAGGACCTCTCTGCCTTTATGAGCTTAGTGTGCCACCATGCTATGTTTTATTTTTCTGTGTACTTTTTTAAAATACAAACTTTCATTGAAGTATAACATGTAAATGAAAATTTTACAAATTATGTATATAATTCAATGATTATGGTGGTTTATTTTTTATTTCTAAGTGTTGTGGTTATTTATATAACTTGAAAAATTGGAAGGCAGTTCTCTAGGTATTTCCTTAGGCTAAGGAATTTTTTTAACTTAAACTTTAATATCTAATAAGCATCTGTATTAAATATGACTAGTGATGACTGAAATTTATATTGAATCATAACTACTTCTAACAGTTTTTTAATGTTTACTTGATATCCCTATGCTTTCCCAGTTCAACTTTTAAATATCTAATCATAAGGTGTCCAGATCCAGAATAACTGAAATTTTTTTGGTCAAATTAGCAGTTTATTTTATTCTGCCATATCTTCATCACATTATTTCAGTAACTTTTATTTGGTTGATTGAAGCAGGAAAAGTGGTAGGAAAAAAGAAAGGTAGAAAATAAAAGTTGAGTGATTCAAAGTACCAGGAAATATTATCTTATGTGCTTGGTAAATTGGATTTCCAATATTTTATTTCCTACCTGTTATAAAATTATACATTCATTTCTTTTGCTTTGTACCTTTTCAGTAGTTCTCACTAAAGTGTGCCAAGTGGAATGTTAGTGAGCAGAGGTCTTAAATATGCCCCTCTGACTTGGCCTCCTGCACTCTTGTGATCTAACCATAAGAGCATTTCTCATGTATTCACTGCCCCTTCAAAAACATGTCAGAGTAGTTCTGAACCTGATAGCCCAACCTAGATCATCTGACCCACAGTCAGTCTACAGACATCATGAACATAAAGATAATATTGTTATAGTCTACAGAGATTTTGAGGTTGCTATTTACCCAAGAAAGGTTGACAAATACAGTCCAATCTGTAAATACTTATCAGTACTTTTTAAAAATTGAAACATATATTTTTAAGTTGTTTTCTATATCTACAATGAGTTCAAGTGCATTTATGGGACAGAGAAGATGAAGAAAAATATTTTTAAGCAGAAAAGTAAACTAGGACATCCAGATTGGACTAATTACAGTATTATTCCTTAAGGAGTATTATTAGATTCTAAACTTATCAGCTAAGTTTTAACATTAGAACATTTAAAGTGAGAAGAGATGCTTCACTAAACCAAATGTACTCTTCCAGGTATATTGCTTTTTAAAATTCTAATGCTGATTTTTCTAAATAAAGGATTTATCAGTTAGTGAATTATACTAATGGCATGCCTCTTTGTTTATAAAACTGTAAAATACTATAATTTCATATAAATCGTTCTCAAGTTTATTCATGAAAATTCAAAGATTAGAAATCTATTTTTAATATGAGAAATCTGTTTCTATATGAGAGAAAGAAAGAGACTTGAGAAATAGGTCTAGGATATACACTATCCATTTGATCACAGTTCCAGAGAGAGGAAAATGAACAGTTGGAAGAGAATTTGTCATCATAGTAAAATAAAGCACCCACAGTCTAATGAGAAGAAAAAAGTTAATACATATGCCAGTAAAATTTCTAAAATCCAAGGATAAGTAATAAATACTAGATTTCTGCCAGCAGAAAGTTTTTGGGAAAGATAATAGTGATCTGGACAATGGTCATGGTGGGATAAAGAGAGAGGACAGGCAGATTTGAAATCTATTTTAGGTCGATGACCTGCATAACTGCTAGTGCATTTGTTGTAAATGGTTGTGTCAAGAAGAAATGAACAAAGATTGCTAAGCTTTTGGTTTGAGTAAACATTTGAGTAGATGGTATATAGCTATATAACATTTTTTTATTGGGGTAAAATTCACCATTTTAACCATTTTAAAGTATATAATTCAGTGGCTTTTAGTACATTTATAATATTGCTCAACCATCACTGCCATCTAATCCATCACCTCAAAAAGAAACCCTTTACCTAATAGCAGTCACTCCCCATTCCTCCCTCCTCATAGTTCTGACCTTTTGTTTCTTGCTTCTTACACCTAGAATAATGTTTTCAGGGTTTATCAATATTGTAGTATCAATCAGGCCTTCATTCTTTCATTGCTAAGTAATATTCCATTGTATAGATATACCACATTTTGTTTGTTCATTCACCTGTTAATGGCATTGAATTTTTTATACTTTTTGGCTATTATGATTAATGCTACTGTGGACATTCATGTTCAGGTTTTCTTTGAAAACATATCTTCATTGCTTTGAGCTGTATACACAGAGAAGGGATGGCTGGCTTATATGGTAATTCTTTGATTAACTTTTTGAGGAACCACCACACTGTTTTATACAGAAGCTATACCATCTTATATTCCCATTAGCAATGTATGAAGATTCTGATTCCACATCCTCACCAACACTTCTTTGTTGTCTGTTTTTTAATTTTTTTTTTTTTAAACTATCCTACTGGATGTGAAGTAGTATCTCATTATGGCTTTGATTTACATTTCTGTAATGACTAATGATATTTAGTATCTTTCCATGTGCTTATTGTTCATTTGTGTATCTTCTTTGGAGATGTCTACTCCAGTCTTTTGCCATTTTTGAATTGAGTTGTCTTTTGTTGTTAAGTAGTAGGGGTTCTTTATATATTCTGAATTCTAGACACTTATCAAATTCATGATTTGCAAATATTTTTTCCCATTCTGAGGGTTGTCTTTTTCCTCTCGAAGACTGTGTCTTTGATGCTCACATGTTTTATCTTCTAGTTTACTAATTCTCTCTTTATCTGTGTCTAAACCATTATTCAGTCTATTGAGTTTTTATTTTCATAATTTTAATTTATTGTTGAAATTCCAAACTTTTATTTTCCTCAAATATTAAGCATACTACTTTTTTAAAACATGCAACATGACAGAGACTTTTAATACAGCATTTGGTCAATATTTCTCAGTAGAAACTCTCAGCATTTTTGTTCAGTAATTCTGTATCTAGGATCTACAGAAGTAGTAAAGAACTATATAAGTGGCCATTAACAAGAAACTGATTAAATTATAGTACATGATATACTACAGCAGTTTTTTAAATGAGTTAGAATTACATATGATGAAATGACAACTGTAACACAATTGGGAACCTTAAATGTGAAACTTGATTTAATCTCAGTTTAAACTACATTATTATCATTTTATGTAATATCATGTTCTTGTTTTGTTTTGTTTTTTAAATTTCCTACTCTTTTTCCCTAGCTTTATTGAAGGATGATTGACAAAAACAAATTGTGTATATTTAAGGAATACAACATGTTTTGATAAACCTAAAAATCATTGTGGAATGTTGACCACAATCAAGCTAATTATGTCCATTTGCTAAGATCCAGAACTTATTCATCTAATAACTGAAAATTTGTACTCTTTGAACCATATCTTTCTTCTTTCACCCCAAACCTCTGGTAACCACTGTTCTCCCCTATGTTACTATGAGTCTGACTTTATTTTTTAGATTCCACAATAAGTAGTATTTGTCTTTCTATGTCTGGCTTATTTCACTTACTATAATATCTTCCAGGGTCATTCATGTTGTCACAAGTGTCAGGATTCATTCTTTTTAAAGGCTGAATGGTATTCGTCTGTGTGTATATGAGTATGTATAAAATCACATTTTTTATCTGTTTGTCTGTCTTTCTGTCTGTCTATCTATCTATCTTTCTTATCCATCCATCAGTATAAACTGAGGTTGTTTCCACATATGGCTACTGTGAATAATGCTATAATGAGCATGGGAGTGCAAATATCTCTTTGAGCTAGTAATTTTATTTCCTTTTGATGCATTCTCAGAAGTACAATTGCTGGTTCATATGTTAGTTCTATTTTTTAATATTTTGAGGAGTCTCCATACTGTTTTCCATAATAGTTGTACCAATTCATATTCCCACCAACAGTGTATGAGGATTCTCTTTTCTCCACATCACTGCTAACATTTGTTATCTTTTGACTCTTTAAAAATAGCTGACCTAACAGATATGAGGTGATATCTCATTGTGGTTTTGATTTGCGTTTCTCTGATGATTAGTGACATCAAACACCTTTTTATGTGCCTGTTGACCATTTGTGTATCATCTTTGGAAAAATATTTATTCAGGCTCTTTGCTCATTTTTTAATTAAGTTATTTTGTGTGTGGGAGGGGTTTCTTGTTGTTTTTTTTTTTTCTATTGAATTGAGTGCCATTTTGTTGATGGTTTCCTTTGCTGAGCAGAAACTTTTTAGTTTATGTAGCTCACTTGTTTGTTTTTGCTTTTGTTGCCTATACTTTTCAAATTCCAAAGTTAATTGCCAAGATTAATTTCAAGGAGCTTTCCTCCTGTTTTCTTCGAGGAGCATTATGGTTTCAGTTCTTATGTTTAAGTCTTTAACCCATTTTCAGTTAATTTTTGTATAAGATGTAAGATAAGGATCCAGTTTCTCTTTTACACGTGGTTATCCCATTTCACCAACGCTGTTTATTGAAGAGACTTTCCATCTCCCATTGTGTATTTTTGGTGCCCTTGTCAGAGATTAATTGGCCATATATATGTGGTTTTATTTCTAGGCTCCTTATTCCATTCCACTGGTCTATTTGTATGCTGTATGTCTGTTTATATTCTAGTACCAAATTAGTTTGATTACTATAGCTTTGGAATATGATTTGAAATCAGAAAGTATGATGCCTCCAACTTTGTCCTCCTTGCTCAAGATTACCTAGCTTTTGGGGGTCTTTAGTGATTCCATACAAATATTAGGACTGTTTTTTCTATTTCTGTGTAAATTGACTTTGGAATTTTGATAGGGATTGCATTAGGTCCATAGGTCATTTTGGGTAGTATGTGCATTCTAAAAGATTCATTCTTCTAGTATATGAACATGGGATGTCCTTGCATTTAATTGTGTCATCTTAAATTTATTTTATCGATGTCATAGTTTTCAGTGTATAGATCTTTCACCTCCTTGGTTAAATTTATTCCTAAATATCTCAGTCTTTTCAGTGTTAAGCATACAACTTTAAATTCTATGCCTCATGGTTCTATAATCCTGTGAGACTATTTCTTCATGGTTTTCTGATTTTGTATATGTGTGTGTGTGTTGTCTTATCACTTTGTTATTGTTAATTATGGGCCAGATACTGTATATGGAAAGTTGTGGAAATAATTTGACACCTGTGTGATGTTATCTTCCTCAAAGATTAATGTTTATTTTTAGCATGTACTAGCTATCACAGATTGCCTTAATGTTGTGGTAGACATTGGAGCTGAGGTTCAGTCCCGTAAAGGCCAGCCTAACTTGAGTTCATATTTTCTCCTAAAGTACAATTCTTCGGGCTTCCACACAAAAGTGTTGAAGTTTTACCATGTCCTCCTCCACAACTTGGTTTTCCCTACATGCCAATATTGGTCTTCCCAGCTTCTTTAGACCTAAGTTCCAGGCTTCAGTCTTTTCCTTATAATTCTTCATCATATTCACTTTCCAATACCTTCAGGAAGGTTTTAAATGTAGTTCTAGTTTTTCTTAGAGAAAACTTGGTCTGAAGTACATAATCTACCATTACCAGAAGCAAAAATTAACAGTATATAAGTGGAAGTAAATAGCATTTAATTTACTTTTTTTAAAATATTAGAGGATATTCAGAGATCATATAATGTCAGCCTTACTTGTATTTTCACATACTTTTTTGGAGAAAGGGGTAAGAAATAGAGTGATCCTATTAGCAATTGCACATATTGGATTGTTAAGTAGGTGAATATATTTTTTTCATGTTTGTCTTATCAGAGAAAAAAATGAAGAACATTACTCTAATTGTAACACTTTGTGCTATACTGTAATTAATTTTTTATATGACTACATCATTCCTGAGACAGTGAGACTCTTAGAAAGAAGAACCCATTTTACCTGTGTTCAGTTTCCTAGCACTAGGCCTGGAGTTAAGTACCCAGTGTAGAAATGAATGTATATGTTGGAAATGATTTATTTGGCTTTTCACAGTGAAGATCAATATCATGTGTGCTGTTCTGAATCATCCTAAAAGATAAATTTTAATAGAGAAAGAAGACTCTTTCTCACCAACTTCTTTGTTCTCTCCTCTTCTAACAGGTGGCATCTCCACAGAAAGCGATTGTGCTTTTGAGCCAGACTACGCCGTCCCACCACTTCCAGTGAGTGAAGGTATGCAGCACATTCGGATTATGGAGGGCATGTCTCGCTCTCTTCCATCCTCCCCCTTACTCACACATCAGTCTATCAGTGTTCGGCTCCAACCTGTGAAGAAGTTAACTGGTAAGGACTTTACCTAAACTTAGTATGTTTAACAGGAAACCTAGCAGTATGACACTTTAGGTCATATCAGATATGTTTATGTGCATCTTTAGGTTTTCCTTTTTGGCCTTCCTAATGTGACAGACTCTTGGAAAGTGGAGCTCCTACTGATTTTAATTTAGGGAATTAGAGTAGTACTCAGTTTGACAGATTGATGTATTTATTTTCTAAATGATCCATCTGTTGTAGACATATTTTTCTAGGCTTTCAGGAAATTTCAGGTTTTGCCAGAATACACTGTTGTTCTGATTTCATTTATCAGCTTGTTCATGTCAGATTAACAGATGGAGGTATTATAATTTTAGGATCAGAACTTCATAGTTCAGCAGAGGTACATCAGTCTTATTTTTGTTTGAAATCTGGTTTGTGTATTTCATATCTATTTTTAAAAACTGATTTAGATATTTTCCTCTCCATTGTATATTCTTCCACTTCTTAATATGTTTTCTATCATTCATAAGTTGTGGATTGCACTGACTTTAATATGATCTCACAATATGTATTGCCCATCCAGATCAAGATGTTAGATATGAAATTGTGTCTTTATTAAGTGAACTTTTGTTTTTAACCTCTTCAGGGAATAAATTTTAGTATCTTGGATGATACTTATGTGTGAAAATATGGGTTATTTTGTTAGATTTCTTTTAACATCTGTATATATCCGATGTCAGTACATTGACTGGTGTTGATAGTTTATGAATGTATGGACATAAGAAATTAAGTCACTCCCAAAGGATATATTGACCACTTTCTATGTGCCTGGCATTGAGCTAAACAGTAGTAGCAGGAGGGGGGTGGGATGTTAATTATCATATGACAATTCTAAAGAAAATAAGAGGAGTGGAGGAAATGGAATTTTTAGACTGTTCCATCTATTTTGAATAAAATTTTCACAATGTTTATATTCTTATTAAAATAATAGCATGTCTTTATAGTTCACAGAGCATATTATTTTTCTTATATCTTATTGTTTTTAAGGCATTTTCAAATAACTGAGTTCATTAGATAAAATTAATAAAATAGCTTAATAACATTTTACTAAAATACTTATTTCCTTCTGATATCTAAAAAATAGGATAAATTTTATGTGGTTGGGCTTTATTAAAATTTCATTGCTTACAAATTCCCCCTTTTTGCAATTTAAGATATTATTGATTACTGAAAATAACAAGTAACCAAATCTGAAGGCTTTCAAGAAATGTTCTTCATTTTACCACATGCTTTGGAAGAAATAGCAGGAAAAATTCAGTTTCCTTGTATAAGTTAGCTGTATTTCTTGAGGTTTTTAGAGATAATCACATTCCTATCCCTTTTACCTGTCCCAATTTGAACTTCAACTTAAATAGGCAACCTTTATTAAAAGATAAACACATTTAATATCAAAGTCAGTAACATGCCAAATATCGCAGAAGTGATGCTGGGAAGCCATAATAAGAGGTATACTTGTTAATTACATGTATGAATGATTCAGTTTTAATTTTACAATGTTCAAAGTAAATGTATCCTGTCAAATAGTTTTGTTTTATTTGCTGAGGAGACTGTCAAGGGCCTAAGGATTTAGAGATTGGCAATGCATTTTTAAATTTTTGAATTAAAGGAATCTGTCTTCTGAAGGAGATGCCATGAAAATTTTCTGTGGCCAATTTTCTGCCAATTGAAGCAGATGTTAAGAATTTTCTGGTTTAACGTGGAATGAAATTACTTTGAAATTTAAATTTAAAATCTTAATAGATTATTCATCAGTTATCTTTCCTTTTCTAATTATATTTTGTTATGAATAAAAAGAAAATGAATGAAGAAAGATTAGTTGACCATGAGGAAATGTCTTCCAGAGAATGGTTCTTAACAAAATGCATTAATTCAGTCCAGCCATTAGGGCTATACTTACTAATTTATCTATTTCCATGCATTTAAACTTTCAAATGCCTTCTATTTCTCGTATTCATATTACCAATCAAATTAAATAAGTAGGGCTAGAAAAGTCATCTTATTCTGTTTTCTTTTTGACATTCTGATATTTAGTCCCTTGTCTCTGCTATAGGCAAGGTAGTTTGCTTATTATTCCTTGCTTTTTTCTTTAATTATTCAACAGGTATTTGTTCAGGGCCTATAAGATGTCAGGCACTGCTCTAGACACAGTTAATAGAGTGGTGAAAAAGACAATTAAATTAAGGCCCCGCCTTCAAGGTATTTATATTTCATTTTGGAGAGAAACTTAATAAATGTATAACCAATAAATAAATAATTTAGATAATGACAAGTACTACAAAAGTAATAAAGTAGGAAATGGGGTATAGACGGGGTAGAAGTAGGATTTCTTTTTATGTAGTTGATCAGAGAGTCAGAGAGGGAGATATTTGAACTGAAATATGAATAATGAAAAGGAGCCAGTCCTGAGAAAATCTGGGATCAGAGCCCTCCATGCAGAGGGAACAGCCAGTACAAAAGTCCTAAAGCAGAAAGCAGCATTGGCACGCACAAGGAACTGAAAAAAGACACATGTGGCTTCAGTGGCTTCAGCAGAGAAAGGGAGAGAGGAGGGTACTAGAAAATAGTTGAACAGATAGGCAGAGGCCAGTGTTTTAAAATCGTGGTAAGGAGCCTACTCTGTAGGATGTTAAGCAGAGCTGGAATGGGAAGTAGTGTAATCCGATTTACCTTTTGATCAGATTTTGTTGGCAAGTGGAGGGACTAGAGCATCCCATCACTTGTCCATTAACCTTGTACAAGTTTTCCTGATCTTTAAATAGATCTTTAACTTCTAACAAGTTAAAAAGTGGTGAAAAGACAATCTTTGTTTGTTTCTTTTATCTTATAATGAAGGAGTAACTTTCTTGTCATTGTTATTATATAACCGATGTACTCTTAGTATATTTATTTTAGTCCTTCACACAAGTGTATGTGAAAACCCATTTGCAGAAATAGGTCCATTTCATTTTCAAATACTCTGACTTGTCTTTAGTCTTCATGGAGTGAGAATGGAGAAAGGCCTGCTCAAGAATAAAGACATATAATTTGGAGCTTGAAAACTAATTTTTACATACCTACCTACCTACCTACCTATCTACCTACCTACCTACCTACCTACCTTGCTCTATTTAGTACAAAAACAAATTAATACAGTGAAAGTGGTTGAGAGAAAAACTAGCTCTGTGGTCATACTGCTTGAGTCTGTAATCCTATACTGAGAAAGTCACTTCACTACTGTGTGGTTGTTTCTTCATGTAAAATGGGGATAACAACTTGTCCTACCTCATGGGTAATCATCCTGCTTATTGATAATGATCACATTGTTTAATACTTGCTTAAAACTGCATTTGGCAAACATTAAATGCTCAAAATGTGTTAGCTATTATTGCTAATAAAATTTGTTTAAATTCAGTAGGGAGTTCTTTAAATTTACTTTTGACATTAGATACCAATTTGGAACTTTACAACTTCACATGTTTTAAAAATTATATTTTTAAATGCATGATAGTAATAATGATGATAATTCTCATTTGAATGCCTACTGTAATACACACATATTAGCTCCTGTATTCTTCACATGTATCTCCATTTACAGATGAGTAAATCAAGTGTTAGGTAAAATGTCTTGCTCAAAATAATATAACTAGCAAGCTGTCAGAACCAAAGTTAATACCCAGGACCTTATACTCCAAATTTATCTCAATATACCAGTGAAGAAATTGAGGTTTAGAGAAGTTGGCTAACTCACTCAAGACATTTGGTATATTGGTTAATACCTTTTTATCTAAGTAGCAGAAGATATAGCCAAATGGTTTAAGCAGTAAAGAGAGACTAGAAGTCATAGAGGCCAGGCAAACCTCAAGGGTCACTTGGCTTAGCTGGATATTGCTGTGTATTAGGAAAGATGTGAAAGAGAGTGTATAAAGACAACATGCTGTTGGCCCCCATTTTTTGCGGTAATGGGATTGCCACAACTCTTCTAGATTCTTATTCAGTGCTCTTTCCAAGATGTTTTTGATCATAATTTTATGAAACCCATCAGCATATTTCTAAAAATATTGATTAGAATGCCAGTAGTTTCATTCATTCAACACATACCAATTTATACTGTTTGCATATTATGTACTCTGTAAGTTTAGTAGAAGTTAAATTTTCAGTATTCACACTATTGGTAGGGGTGTAAATTGGTGCCTAAATAATGCATAATTCTTGACACAGTGATTTTATTACTAAGAGTTTATTTTGTAAATAAATTTAAATATGTTTGAAATGTACATGTTTGTGTGTATATATAGTATATATACAGTAAAAATGAAAATCTAAATATTAGTAATAGTAGTCCATTTGTGTTTTAAAATGATATATACATATGAATACCTTTGGTGGTAGTGTGGAGATATAATAACTAACTCAGAAGTGGGAGAGGGATGACAAATTTTGTTGTATACCTTTATATACCGTTTGTATTCTTTACCTCTTTAAGATCCAAAATCTAGTGAGGCAATATAATGATAGATCCTGACTGCCATTTCTTTTTTGTGTAAACTCGTGCTTGCTCTACATGTCTGCACTTCGGTTTCCTTTTTCCTAAAATAGGGATAATAATAGTACAGAGGATTATTAGGAGAACTGAATGAGTCGGTACATATAAGTTCATAAGACAGTGTCTGACATAGAGTAAGTAGTCAATAAATGTTAGTTGCAAAAACTATAATTTTAAGAGCTTTGTGTGACTTTCAGCTATGTCAAATATTATTAGTTCTGAACCTTTGAAAGGTAGCCTTCAAGCATTTTTTTAATTGCCTTAAATGAGTCTCTCTACCTTTCTGAGGAGTAACCTTCAAATACTGATGTCAGATGGATTATTATGTAGTCTCTGGGGGAAAAAAACCCACAATTTTGACCCTATTTTTAAAAGTATTTGCTATCACTATCTGGAAATGACTGTGTAGCAAAGCCCGTGTAGAAGGTAAATAAGTCACAATAACGAATCTGATCATGCTGCAGCCTAGTTATTTTAGCTACTAGCTATAGCCAAAATATTATTTTCACCATGAATAAAATGGAATCATTGACTTGTTTCTGAGACATCCTGAGAAAATCATTTAAAGATACTTTGACATTAAAAAGGACCTATGCGTAATGTTAATGTACATAATATTTTATATTCTAGTGTAGTTATGGTATGTTCTTCACATAAGTATAATTATCTTGAAATTTTTTGGAGACACCGGAATTCAGGAAATACTTTAGTAAATTTTATTATTAGGAAAAATACAGGTTGCGTGAAGATTAAATAAGATTTCTTAAACATGCAACCTAGCATGTAATAAACATTGAATAAATGTTAATTTTCTTCTCATTTTTATCTTGGACAAAATGGAAACAGTCTTGAGAAAATTATTGAAAAGCCAGTTTGAAAATATAAAGAGCCTAGAGATCATGTTAGTCTACTGTCTGATTTATTTCATGATACAGTACTCATGATACTGTAGCATGAGTAAATATCTTGTATTTTCAGAAAAAAATACTAGAATTCAAGATGTATAATAGTGAATTTTATGAGATTAAAAAATATAGTAGACATGTGTGGTTGTCTAAGCTCCCCTTAGCCTTGTTAGATATTTCTATTTTAATTTCCATATAGATAAAATATCTTACCAGATATTTTTAAAGGCTAAATGAGAAACTGTGTATGAACACTTTTAAGCTCTTAGAATGATAGTACTAATTAAACTGGATCTGGACCTCACTCAAGTACTGTTTCTAATTCAGAGTCTCTAATTTTATGGGTTGAAGATAAGATGATGATGCTGTCCTAAATGCCAAGGTTTACTCGCTGATGTCGTGGCTTCCCTGGCTGGCCCTGTAGCCTCTCAAACTGAAAGTAGAGAACGTTAGGGGTTTATTAGTTAATTCAGTTTAGACTGTTATAGAAAATCAGAGGCAGGCAGTAAAGTGGTAAAGAGGGATTTTATTCAGGAACTATTGCAATGGGGAAAAAGAGACCTCAGAATAGAACTAGGCTCAATTTCTTATACAGTGAAGACAGCTAACCAAGGAGGAAGGTGGAGCTGGCAGCAGTGTATGAAAAATTACTAAGAGGAGACATCAGCGATAGGGAGATTTGTGCTAAACCAATTTAACAGAACTTTGCTGAAGGCAGGCCAGGGTGATCAGATATCAAGGGAGATTCTAGCTAAACTGACTTAGCAGGATTCTTGCTACAACTGGACTATACTCTAGATGATAATGCCCAATTATGAGGCATAGTGAAGAAGAGGGCCGAGAAGGAGCCTGACAATCAAGGAGAGAGTCTTTGTCAGTATGTATATTTTGAGTACCAAAATGTCAACATATATTATCAAATGAATCCTTTTGTGATGTTTACACACACTGGATTTGGATAGTGCTGTATTGGTCAAGATCCAGGCTTTTCAGTAGGTCAAAAGACCATGTTAAAATTCCATACTCATTCATTTGTAAGCTGTATCTCTGGACAGCTTAACTCTTTTTGACCATCTGCCCTTATATGTAAGTAAGAATAATAATACCTTAGAGCTGAGAGGAATACAGAAATGTTTGTAGAGAGTTTCTCTATGTACCTAGCACTTAACTGTATTAAACATTTGACTTGACAGTTAATTGCTTTTTAAATATCATTATCTTTAAACATCATTAAGCTCTGTAACATTCAGTACTATACCCAGAATGTAATTCTCAATATTTAAAAAAGCCTAAAAGAAAACACATATTGTCATAAAATTATATAAACTAAGTTATTTTGCTTTTGATGAAATTATGTCATCTTACTATGATCAATGCAGTAATTGTTTTAATTAATAAATTTTTATAGATAAAAATCTTTCAAAATGTAAGTCTATATGGGGAAAAATGATAAATTCTAATAGGTGAAAAAGTTAACAATCACTTGGTCAATAATCTCAGCTATCCTGTCTGGGGAAGAAGAAAATGTTTTTTATCCTTCTAGGTTCTTTTGGCTCGTCTTAACCCACATACATGAGAGAGTCAGAGACTCCACATACATGAGAGGTTCAGAGGCAGAAAGATCAAATGGGGTATATGTGGCATCCTGAGCCAAGGGTGAGGGAAGAGTCTTGGGGCTTCAGAGGAGAGGGAAGTTTTTCGCCTGACCATAAGAATTGCTGATGCTCAGTCATTAGGAGCTTGCCCTGACCTGTAGATAGGTCATAAGAAATCTTTCCAGTAATAACTCTTATTATGGGCAAGGCACCCAAGTTAGATTCTTCTAGGTAGTTAAGGGAGGGGCAGAAATTTCTTCTGAACCCCCAGAGTCTCAGTTGCCTTCAGCTTAAAATAATCTACATGCCAAAGTAGCACATTTTGGGGATGCCTGTTCTGAACCCCTTCAATCCTTTTTAGATTGTATTTGGTGGTTCTAAGAGTCAGGTATCACTTTTAAACATAGATACCATGAAGTTTACAGGAAAAAAATTTTTCTTTGTCCATGCTTCCTCTGTTATCTTCCCCAGAAAATTTACCATGATTTTATGCCACAGTTCCTGGGAAGTCTGTTCTTATTCTTAATTGTGTCTGTCTTCCCTGCTTCCTTATCTGCCCACCTCCTATGAAATGTGAGCAGTTCACAGAGGGTCAGATGTTGAATGTAAAGTCTAAATATTGGTCATCAGAAGTATTTCTCACTCACAAAGCATTATGAAAGACAAATAAGTAAAATATTCATGATTAAGAAGAAATCCTTTTAGTGACTCTGAACAGGAATTAATTATAGTATGGGATTATAGAAAGTTTAGCACTGAATATATATTTATGTTATAATAATAGAACTTATAATGCTAAACCATATTTTTCCTCCTTACAGAAAATTATGTGCTCAAATTAATTGATATATTCAGCCCATATGAGTAATAAATATGTGCAATGACAGAATACTCCCTCCTTGGTGAACATTTTAAACACCAGAGGGCAGAGTGTTTCAAAGGAAATTTTCATTATAAATATATCATTGCCATTCATTCTTTCATGGCATTGGCTGACTTTTTAAAAATATGGCAATTCCAATAGACATATGAAAAGATGCGTAATGTCATTAATCATCAGAGAAATGCAAATTAAAACCACAATGAGATGTCACTTACACCTATGAGAATGACTATCATCAGTAAATCAAAAAGCAAGTGTTGTGTTGGTGAGGATGTGGAGAAGAGGCACCCTGTATGCTGTTGGTGGGATTGCACATTGGTACGTCCCCTACGGAAAACTGGAGGTTCCTCAAAAAATTTAAAATAAAACTACCTTGTGATCTAGCAATTCCACTTCTGAGTATTTATCCAAAGAAAACTAAAACACTAATTTGAAAAGATACTTGTACCCCTATGTTTATTGAAGTGCTTTTTACAATATCCAAGACATGGAAGCAACCTAAGTGTCCATCAATAGATGATTGGATAAAGAAGTGGTACATATATACAATAGAACATTACTCAGCCTTAAAAAAAAGAAAGAAAGAAATTTTACTATTTGCAAGGACATAGATAGACCTAGAGGGTATTATGCTAAGTGAAATAAGTCAGACATAGAAAGACAAATACTATATGATTTCACTTACATGTGGAATCTGAAGAACAAAATGAACAAACAAAATGGAAACAGACTCATAGATACAAAGAATAAACTGGTGATTGCCAGATGGGAGCGGGGTTATGGGGCTGGGTGAAAAGGTGAAGGGATTAAGAAGTACAAATGGGTAGTTACAAAATACTCATGGGTATGTCAAGTATGGCATAGAGAATATAGTCAATAATATTATAATAACTATGTATAGTGCTAGGTAGGTACTAGATTAATCAGAGCGATAACTTCATAAATTATATAAATGTCTAACCACTATGCTATACACCTGAAGCTAATATATTATAATATTGAATATTAACTCTTAATTGAAAAAAAATAGTAAAACATCAAAAAAGAAATAAGGCCATTTTGGAATTGTCTGTATGTATGAATAATCTGTTTTGTTTAGACAACATAATGAACAGTTTTCTGATGTATACCAGAGTTGATTAAACATCCATGTTTTCCCTCCTTTTCGAGTTAAAGTCTATATTTCTGGCTTCTGAAAGTGACTAGTAAAAAAAATGTCATACACATACACACACACACATATATATGTGTATGTATCATTTAGTGAATTTAATAAATTCAGATTTGTTTAATGAATTAAGTAAAGTGAAAGATTTGATTTGTATATTTTATGCTCAATATTTCCTTTTATGTTCTATTTATCAATAAAGACATTCTGAAAGAGCCACCTGCTAGCTAATGAACTTTTCAAATGTTGATATTATAATTTAGAGATAGCATCATACATGTGGGAAAATTTTATTCAGGGGTTAGATAATAAAGTAAACATCAAATAAAAACTGTATATAATGAAGATTATCCTCACAAATCCCTTAAATATCATTCATGACATTCATTAAACAGAAATACTACTTCTCACTATGTCCAACACTGCCAGTTTATCTTACTCTTTTATTGACCGCCAGATGAATAGTTGGCTTTTTAAAGAATTGTTTTTTTCTTTCTCCTTTAGTCATTACAAATTGAAGTTCTGTTATGGGCAGTAATGATTCCTAGGAAAGGAAAAAGTCCCACATTAGAAATCTGGCCAAAGCTTGAATTGCTATAACAAGTAGAATGGATACTTTCTTACTTCACTGAGAATAGGGATTTTATATTTCACTTTTCTAAGTATTACCCTATCTATAAGCACTGTGGAGTTTAGCATTGATAATTACTCCTTAGAAAAGCTTATAAAATGGGAATACTGGGAAAATAATGAGAAAAAAAGAATATAAACAGTGTAAGTTTTAGAATGATTTAAATTAATCAGAAGGGAGTTAAAAATTATCCATGGAAATAGTTTGGCTCCTTAAATCTCTCTCTACCCTTACATTATATTAAACTCATTTTAAAAAAATAAATAAATAAAACAAAACCTATGTACTTTATCTTTTAAGATACCATAGCCATTTTCTCATGCCAGTCAGTTCATGCAAAGCATAAGCAACATGAAAATGAAAGCCATTGGAAAAATGATTTGTTGTCCAAGTTTGTATTTTTTACAAATTTATTCTGGAATCCATCTAATGCATAGATCAGCTCAGCTTGACTTGGGGGAGAGGTGAACTTGCCCACTTTTTCCTAAGGTATTGAGTTATTGGTCTTCTAAAACTCACAGCTAAAGAGAGTGTCCCTCAGAAATAGTCATTGGGGCAAGACAATATTTGATTTAAAAAGTTTATTAGAAGAAATTAGACTGTCAAGGAAACAAAACTGAGTTGTGCTGTCCATGGAATTTTCAAATCTAATGTAAATGCTTATTTTTAAGTTTGCCCTACAGCTTTCTAGTTAGGTGAAATAAAAAGTAACTGAAAATCATTTGGAACAAATTTCTCACTTTGCATGTTCTTTAGAAATCGCTCATACTTCTTTATTGCCAAGTTATCATTTTTAAAAGACATTTATAAGTCATGCTGGTGCAGTAGAATTACTTTTACATGATTATGTTAAATAATTCTTTAACACTAGTCCACAGCATCTGTTTACTATAATTCTAAAATGAAATAGCTCTTTGCAACAAATCTGTGCAATGTGATGAGACCAAATATTCAATCAAACATAAAAAGTAGCTTGAAAAAATATTTACTCTTTTAGGCCATTTTCCGTCTGTTGAGTTCTACTGAAATTCATTTCCCCTTTTTATCTTTGCTGTTTTGCTTAAGTAGGTATTTTTAAATAAGATAACATACATTTTTTAGAGTTTCAAGCCATTTAATTATATTTTATTTCCATAATTGCTTTAGGAAGAAGGTAAAAAAAATGTTATTACCCATAATTTACTGATGATGAATTTGAAGAGTAGAGTTAAGTAGTTTACCCAGGGTTATGTGCAGTAAGCAAGTGAGCCATTATTACAAATAGATTAGAAGACTAGTCAAGTGCATGTCCTTCCTACCACATTGCAGCCCTTTTTATTCACATTTCACCGAAGTTATCGTCGTATATGGAGATCAATACATCATAAACCTGTGACTAACAAATACATAATTATACTAGAATTATTATAGTGGCAGTATTCCCCACATAAGAGAATGATGTAATAAATTCACCTAATTGTTTTGCTTTACTTTGTGTCAGAACATTTCATTAAATATATGGTGATGGGAAAGAAACATATTTTAACATGATGTTGAAGTTTCATATAGAATTGCTCTAAGTAGATGAATAACACCAATGGACCATGCTTTAGAAACCTATTGAAAAAATTTTTTTATACAAGGCAGTTCAGAGCCATGTCTAGAATGCTGCAGAGAGAGTACCACTAGCACTGCTAAATCCATTCATTGACACTTTCCCAAGTTCCCTTTTCTCTCTCAATTCTTTTTTGAAGCTATCCTGCTGTCCAGTGGAAGGGAAGGGAAGGGACTCTTCTGGATTCCTGGGAGGTGAGGAGAAGCTATGACAACAGGAATGTTCTCTAAGCTCAGTAGGGAAAGACCTTGAGAAGCATGAGATGGAACAGAAACCCTGTTTCACCAGTGATTAACACAAGGAATTTCCCATCTCATGAGTGGAAGGCTGTGCTCATTTTCAGGGAAGTTACTGTCTTTCAAACCTTTCTGCATCTAGAAAGAATACAGCAGGTAGTATATCTCTCTTTGAAATTGATGCCATGGCTGCTATATTAGTCAGTCAATTGATGGTTCTGTAGTTTTGGTGTCTGATGCTATCACCTAAGTGAAAGGCATTTAATCAGGTTTTTAATATCTCTTAGTATTTAAAAATAGATTTTCTGCAATTTTACATTCTAAACAGTTCCTTACTTGTCACTGTCTAATTTTACCATTTACCCAGTAAATTATGACAATAACACAGGCACGTATTAGCTTGCTAACATATTGTTAATCTTTTAGTTACCTTATATGCAGAATTTTTGTTAGTGACTACTTAGTTACTATATTTTGCAATATATATTCATTCACACAGCTCTGTTTTAGGAATTCGGAAGAGAAAAATCTGGAGAGGAATCAGTAAGAGAGGAGTTTATAGCTTTAAGGCATGAGGAGCTTACAGGTTTTTAATATAAATCGTTCCCAGAATCCATGTCACAGCTCCTTATATGGTGCTGCTTTTTTCCTCTCGGTTGCTATGACAACAGCAGCACTGCACCATTCATCGGCTCTGGACCTGGTCTGCATTGCTAGCCTTCCGTGTTACTCCTGAATGTTAAGAACATCCGTGAATCATTCACTATGTTAACGCTGCGCCGTTAGAAACCTCAGAACCAGTTCTTCCAGCAATTTGGGCTGATAGAAGGGTAAACTAAACTGCGCCACAGAGAAAGACTGTGTAACAGTATATCTTTTTTCCTGAGGGAATCATGCAATCTATATTTGCTGCAGTATTCTGAAAGGATAAGCTAGGTTAGGCTATCTAACGAAAAGAACTCGTCCATGTAATCTGTCTTGAAATCATTAGCTGTTCAAAACAAATACCTCGTTGCATCTCAGGATATAAAAAGAAGCAGGTGATGTTGTTAGGGGTTCTAAGCTCCTTTGGGAGCGTCATTTGTGCTTTGGGACTGTAATCAACATTTGCTGTATGAAGTATCACCTGTAACGCACAGTAAGTTCTGGGCAGTGTGAAGAGCTGGCTGGAGAAGATTAAAGTGTGGATCATTACTGATGTGTCAGATCTGATAACAGCAGGATCAGTGAATAAGAAGAAGCCTTTTAAGGCTTTCAGGAGAAAAGACTATCTAGTATTGACTAATGAGGAAGACAAACTAAAGCCTGTGAGTATGATGAGCAGAGTGTTTGTGTGTTACATGGGTTGCTGAGCTATAAGGCCTACTCTGAGCTTGGTAGAAAAAGAAATGCAACCTAAGAGAATTTGACACTTAGTTTTCAGGGAAGCCATTAAGAAATGTCATTAGGCACATTAATTTTTAATTGTATGTTCTTTTACTTTATGGGTGTATATATATGAAACTTTTAAAATAGTGTCGTATTTTAAAAAAGATTTCATTATGAAGAAAGCTGTTAACTCATTTTTTATAAAAATGTAAATGTGAAGGTCAGAATGCTTTTTTTGTTAGATTGTGATTACAGAATAGATTTCTACTTCCTATTGCAATATCCTTACATATAAAGTACATTTTAAAAATATAACAGTTATGAAAATTTAGAATTTTATTAGCATGCTTCTTTAACACATCAAATCTATTTCATTAACTAGAGTGCTTACAAACAAATGCTCTTGTATCATTTTAAGGATTTTTTAAACTCGACAGTATTTGCTAGTTATGTTGATTTATGTTGTGTTTTCCCAGTTGAGAAAGGTAAATGAGAGATTTTCCATCCCTGTATTTTTAGATCATTTGTTAATTATCACTTTAAGATAAATTGAATTTATAGATTGATTTTTCTTAAAAGATTTTGTCTATTTGGCTTTTAATTTCTCTTTTTAGTTCTTTAGCTAACCATGGAAATTTGGAAATGGACTAAAAGTAGGAACTTGATTTTTCAAAATTAGAATATTTAGACCGATCTCCAGCCACTTCACAAAGAAAAAAGGCATTTCATCTGGGCTTATTTTTTGAGTTATTTATCTTCCTTAATTACTCTTCTTAAATGCATTTTGTTCAGAGAAGATGTACTTTAGGGACGTAACTGGGTTCCTTTAATTTACACAATTAGGGAAAAAGGGTTTTGTTATTTTGTTATTACTACAGTTTGATTTATATTTTTATCTATCTTGAGATTTTTGCCTGTAGATGTGTACATACGACTTTGTATGATATTTAAGAAACCTTTAAATAGGGAGAATTAATATATTAAAGAATAATGAAAGTACTAATCACTTATATTTACCATCATATCTATCATTAATAACAAGATTTTACTTTGGTTTGAAAGCCTGTAATAGATTAAATAAATTGAATATCACATTTTAACTATTGCCATCCAAGAATATATGAATTTTAAAATTTATGTATATTTAATAACTGTGCACATTGTAAGTTAACACTTTTTTATGACTAGTTTGTCCTCACGAATGTATACAAAAGGTTTTGTATTCCATTGCCTCTGAAACCATAATTCTTATTAATGGTAACAAAGACTGATTTGAGTACTTTTTAATAAGGGTTACATTTTTTAATTATAGATTTATTTATTTTAAAGTAATCTTCCTTGGAGCACATCCTGTGATATTTTTATTTTAGGGGCCTTGTCTAATGGATATATTCCTAAAAGGTTGTATATAAGCATATTTGTTAGTTCATAAATTGTCTAATTTAAAATACACTAGTGAAGCTCCCTATTTGAGAGATTCTGCAATAAGTTGATTTGGTGAATCGGTATATTGTATACTATACTAGGTTTTCTTAATGTAAGACCCATCTGGTTTATTTTAGTATGTAAAGATTCAAGTTGCAGATTGAACAGACAGTGTTCTGTGATAAAAATAAGCCCCATGCTTTGGACTTATAACTGAATCTTTCAGTTTCAAAATAGTCTGACACCTTCAGGTTTACTTTCTGAAATCCTTTGAAGTCTTTATAATATTATTTATATAACAGATTACTGGGTAAAATCTTAGTTGATAGTAGGCATTGATTTTATTTGGGAGGAATGTACTAGTGAATAAATAATATATTAAATTTATAAATATAAAAGGCTTTTAGTTTCTTCCCTAGTTTTCATTAACTAAAATGTAAACTCATCATCTTAATAACACTTTTGATTATCTAAAAATGTGTTAGTACCGTTAATAGGTTTTTACTAGAAAATAGGTGCCTTATTTCTGTCAGGATCTATATTAAGACTCAAAGTCTCACATTGGTGATATGATTTCTAGTTATTTGAATTATGATAACTAGAATGATCTCTCGTTATTTTTTCCTGATGGTAATCAGTCATAATATTTGTATGATAATTGTGTCTTTATTGCTCCAGCATTCTATAGTAAAATATTTTAACTACTTGTAAGCTTTGCAGCTTAGGACATGTTAAACTCTCTGAGGTTTCTCTTCTATAAAATTAATGAAATAATGCCTTATTGTATTGTCATTGTAGGCACTAAGAAAGAAAGAATATAGAAAGGATCTAGTATAGTACTTGTCATAATGGAAATATCCTCCAAGTAATAATTCTCTTTCTTTGCCTTTCATCTCCACTGGCCTACTTCAGTGGTTCTTGGACTTTTCTTTGGGAATATTTTTAGGACAGAGGAATTTGAATGCACACCAAAGGGGTGTGAGATGTAGCCTGAAGGGGCATCCAGAAGCAAACCTGGAAATATTTTTGAAGTCTTATATTTTTTTTCTTTTAAATAGTCTACATTCTACATTTCTCATCATAAAAAAATAATATTTTCCAAAGAAAATCTTTAATTAAAACTTACTCTTCAAGAAAATATGCCACATTTTCTCTTATAAATTTATATACTACTACCTATCTGTATGAATTCTCAAGTTTAAGACATACTACTTAAGTAGGTCTCTTGGTCTGGGTATTATATTGGGAAATAAAGGTCCTGAAATAAAAGAATGAAAAATAAATCTAATTAAAGTAGAAGGCTTACCCAATTCAAAGGAGTGAGTAGTGGTAAGAGGTTGGGTCCAGCTATAGTGAGATGTGAAAGGAATACCTTAATGTCAAAAATAAAGAAGAATGATGACGGAGAAACTAATAGTTGATCATTCTTAAAGCTGTGAGAAGTCTTGCAATAAAGGAACCTATTTAACTGTTTAACATCTTTAAAAGTTATCTGACAACAAGACCCCCTTATGTTTTCTTATGCAACTCCTACAGAATCTTGTCCAACAAGTAAATGTACCAAGGAGCACACTTAGGGACTTAGATGACTACAGGAAGTTATGTCATTTAAAAGGAAAGAAAAATGGGTAACTGCAGAACAAAGTATGACAGCAATCATCTTAGCACTCCAGAATATTATAGAAAAACTACATTTTGCTTAAATTCCCCCAGATAAATCATGCTTTAATGTTTTAAAGAGTAATATAGTATGTTTTTTAAGTGGGAGAAAAGATTGTATTTACCAGATGGATTAGAAAGGGAAATGATAAACAAGGTAACTTGAGTAAAAACTTGAAGCAAGAGGACAGGATGCATTCAAATGGTAAAATACATTTGTTAGTCTGGAGCATAAAGGATGCTGTGGAAGAGAAAACCAAGACTAGATTAAGGTGGACTTTGGGGCAATGGTAAACTAGATTGATAGCAGTGGAAAAGGTACAAGGAGAAAAAAGATTTTGAGGAATAAGCAAATTGGTGACCAACGATTTAGTCATAGAATCCAGAAATATGGAAGATCTGTCAAAGATGATTCTAGGATTTTAAGAATGGAAATTCATGGCTTCGTTATAGGAACAGAGAAATTAGGAGAGATGATTTTGAGAAAATGAGGCACATTGAGTTCAAGATGATAGTACAGTATTAGAGTGGAACTGTGGTTTTAACACTTTAAAAAGAAATAAGATTTTAAAATATAAATTTGGAAGTTATACACGTAGAAAATAGTTAAAACTTTAAGAATAGGTAAAAACCCCTTTTAAAAGAATAGAACAAATAAATAGAAAGGATGGGAAATAAATATTTATGTGCATTTACTAGGTATTTTCACTTTAACTCATTTGATCTTTTCAGTAGCATTTTGAATTATTATAGCCCTGGTCTTATAGATGAAGAAAACAAGACCTAATCAAGTTAACCATTAAGCAATTTAGCCATAAGAGATGATGATTCCAATTTAGATCTTTCTCTAACTTCAGTACCTACTCTAAAGGGTCAAGAAGTAAACCTAAGGAATAGAAAACTCATGTTAAAAGACAGGTGAGATTAGTAAGGAGCAGTCTGAAAGATAATGGGAGAACCACGGTGGTATAACTACTATGGAAGCTGAGGTTTGAGAGGGTTTCAGAGAATATTTAATCACTGTTTTCAAATTCACAAAGAGTTCATGAATACAGATTTATACGGGACCATGAATCTGTTATGTGGTTCTGCTTTTAGCTTTCCTGAACTGCAGTCCAAACTCTTAGCTGCTGTGGTCCATATTAGGCAGATAATTGTATTCTGTTGCTTTAAATAGGAGAAAGAGAGAGGCTACATAAAATGGGTGGGAATGTAGGTAGGAGAAGGTAGCATCTAATGAAAAATTTACAGCCAAATATGCTTTTTAGAGTTCTAGCTGGTTTTTTGGTGCCTCTAATTTATAGTCACATATAGGACTCTTCAAGACTTTTGAAGGCAAAGTAATTTTCTCTCCATTTAACATCATCACCCTAATAAATTTCCCTTTGTTATTTTAACTTAGCTAAGCTAGGCAAGATGACTCTCTTACATTGATATCTGTGATAATGGTTAGTAGTTCAGATTCTGCCGCTTACTTTGTAATATTGATTATGTTATATAACCTCTCTGTGTTTCCATTTCCTCTTCTATGAAATAGATATAACAACTTCCATAGGATTTATAAAGATTAAATGAGATGAAATGAGTTTTTAAAGGGAAAATGCTTACAACAGCCTCTAATACTTAGTAAGTACTCAATAATAATTGATGATGTCACTTATTGGCAAATACAAGACTGTATTTATCTCTTTCTGTACCTGTCTTTACTTTTCCAGTTTTTCCTTTGGTGGGAAGGAAAACTTTTTATTTTTACTTTTTAGGTTAAGTGTTTAATGTGAGCAGAGAGTTAAAGCTCTGAACAGAAGGGTTAAAACATGCTTGGATTTAGAAAACATCTCGCTGTAAAAAGCAGTGTGTACTGGTGTTGACGTCTCTCCATAATACTGGTACTTTAGTGTGAATTCATATGACTTTCAGTGAAATCTGGTTTCATATTCAAACTAAAACAATTGATAGGTATATAATGTTCCCTTCCTTATTTAACTTAAAAGAACTTCTAAAAAATATGAATAAATAAGTATATTGTTATTATTATGCTATAATGAGTTGCTTAGAATTATGATCGAGTTATACATTCAGTACACAGTGGACTTTCCAATTTTAGTATTTGTTACAGATATAAGTATTAAATAATTTAGCAATATAGTTTAGCATAAAGTGTATATAACACTATGGACTCAAATCCAGGACTGTCTGAATTTGAATCCCAACTGACTCTAAGTTCTCTGTCTTTGGGCAAGTAATTTAACCTCACTTTTTCTCATGTTTCTCATCAATTAAAAGAGGTAATAATAGTATCGATTTCATAGGGTTATTGTGAGGACTAAATGAGCACTGTGGCATATAATGAGCACTGTCTATTACCTATGCTTATACCATTATTATATGCTCACAGTTAGATATACAAAACTCTAAAGTGGTCTTTATTACCAAGAGTGTACATAATTTTGAGTGCTTATATAAAAAGATGTGTTAGAGCTACTAAGTCTAAAATACACCTGTGCCCAGAAACATGTAACAACTAAGAGCAAGAGAGTTCACACTGTATCAACAGTGTTCTACCTGTTTTGATAATACTAACTTAAATTGGAAAAATAAATTGCAGTCACCGTCTATTTCCCTTATAGTAATCTTCTGTTATAGGTCTACACAATTATAAAATAGGAAATAAATTTGGAAAGCTATGTATATTTCTCCTCCAATATTTAATTATTTCTCTCAACTAAACTTTTTTCCATTTACCTAGCACAATAAAAGATTTACTATTTTTCATTAGCTGTTCATTAATTCCTTTCTTAAAAGGCTCAATATTGCCAATCACTTTGTAAATCTGTTAATTTACTCTGTTTACATATCAGAAGACATGGTTTACCTTAAATGTTATAATCGAATCTGTACAATAAAAGGTTATTATAGGTATTATTACCAAATAATTATGCATATCTTTTATTAAGAACAAAATAGTTTTTTTTCAGCCTTGAGGCTCATGTAAGAATTTAAAGCTTTGATTTCGTACAGTTTAAATTACATTTAAAATACTAAATTCAGAAAAGGAGTCAGTATTGACAATCATTTTATAAATCTGTTAATTTTACTGTGTGTTTACATTTCAGGGGACATGGTTTAACCTAACATAATTGAATCTATACAATAATAAAAGTTTTTATTATGGGTATTATTAGCAAATAAGTCTACATATCCCTTATTAAGAGCAAAATAGAAAATAGCTCAAACCACATTGTATTGAGATATGTCATGTTGTAACAGTAGGAATGTAAGACTGATTCGCCACCATGTTTTATTTAAGCTCATTAGCACAAAAGTAAAATGTTTAAAAGCAAGAAAAATGAACTTACTGAAAAACTAAAGTTAAACCAATTATAATAGAAATCTAGACTAAAAATTTGCCATATAGTCTGTGGCTATAATGGTTGAGGATCTATATAAAATAAAAGCTGTATTGGAAGAGGGAAAGGTCAGGATCATTTGTTGATTGCTCATATGTTTTGCTTTTTTTCTGAACAATCCCTTCCCCCTCATGAAAAAAAAAAAAGTTGGGAGATTAAACATATATCTCTTACCAAATACCACACCATTATTACTTTTCAAACAAAATTTATTTATTTTTTTTCTATTTTGCACTAAGTGTATGGGTTTACATGTAAATTTGCTTTCATTACAGGGCTGATACAGATATCCGGTATTAATAGATGTTCAAATCAAATGTTAAATAACTTACTTTCAAGACTTTTTTTAATGATTTATTTCATAGCTTTCAAATTTTGAAGGAACTTTGGAGATCATCTAGATTAATGAGTCTTAAAGTTTGGCCTATGGACCAGCACCAACAGCATCAGCATAATTTGGAAATTTTTTGGAAGTTCAAATTTTGGGGCTCAAACCAGAACGACTATCAGAAACTCTGAGGTGTGGGTTGCAGGGTGATCCTGATACATGCTAAAAGTTAAAAGTCACTTATCTAGATAACACAGCCACTGAGGAAGATGTTTTTCACCATAGTGCGTCAAGTAGAATTACACATTACTTGCTTTTGAGGTCAATTAGAAAGGGAACTTTTTTTCTCAGGCAGTAGGTACCTTTGTATTATATGTAGAACAAAATGACTATCTTTTATGTGTTAGGCTACCTCCCTGTTCTTTCTGTAGTTGAACAGACTGGGTATAAAATTTTGGGAACAGCAAACAAATTAATCTTTGGCCAAGGCTACATGTCAAATTGGCTGTAAGATAGACTTTCAAGGGAAAATTGCAACATTTTTAATTGCTAGAGTCTGCTTTACTTTAGAATTGGTGGGAAATAGCTGGATTGCCCAGACTTTCACAGAAAAGAAACACAGAGAAATAGCAGTAATACCATAAAAGTAGTGGAGACTTAGATGACATAACCACCACCATTTATGAGACCCTAATAAGCCTCCTAAAGCTGAAAATTTGTCAGTTCTTTCTTGGTGAATTTCCAATGATGGCCTGTTATCAATGTAGCTGATTTTAATTTTTTTGCATGTGAAAGAGAACTAAACATTAGAAGCTAAAAAAAAAGTTTAAGACTGTGGTTGAAAGTGTCATGTTTATTTTTCTATATTTTCATTCTCTCGGTACCCTAAATGCTTTTTGTTATCCAGAGACCAATACATTTTTTAAAACATATTTATTCCATTTTAGTGTACCTAATAATACAGATTATGCTATGAAAATGTTATTATAACTTGCAATATAAATGTTCTGCTACTTGAATAAATGAGAATCAAATAAAATTGACTTTCTAGTAATGTTTATTATTAGGTCACTCTCAAACTAGATTGACCATTTAAAGACAAAGATCAGCAAACACTATTCCTTCTAAAATTTTTCTTAAAGGAACAGATAGTAAATAATTAGGCTTTGTAGGTTAGTGCAAAATCTAGGATATTAAGTTTTTATTTAACTATTTAAAATGTAACTATTTAAAAATGTAAAAGCCATTCTCAGCTCATTAGTCATAAAAAAAAGGCAGATGGCCAAGTTTGGCCTGCAAACAATAGTTTACCAGCCCTTGACTTATGATAGAGAGAATTCTTAGATATTCACCCTTCATATTTTGAGGTGGTGTAAATCAATGATTACAATATATGTTAATTATATATTTCTATGTAATATTGTTGACAATAGATTTGATTAAAAAATTATTTTTCTCCGAAATATTTTAAAAATAGGAACATTAGTTCTTCCTCAAATACATTACTAAGCATTCCAAATTATAGAATTTAATTCTTGATATTTACATTAATGGGAAATCAGGAAGATGGATTCTAGGGGGCTCTTCAAGATAACTTTAGAATAATTTGAAAGCATAGAGATATGAAAATTTATATCAATTCATGAATAAGAAACAAATTTGCTAGCGAGAGAAGAGAAAAAAGGAAAATACATGATAATAAGAAGAGAAACTAGTTGTGTTTTATGACTATACAAAAAATTCAGCCTGCACTCTTGCTCGCCTCTCCGCCGGGAGACAGTCCGCGTGAGCCAGTCCACGCCGTGGCAGCTGCCCAGCCCTCCGCCGCCTTCCATGGTCACGTCCACCAGGTGCGCATCCTCCTCCTCCCACCGGAGGCCGTGAGGCGACCCAGGCCCCGCCAGCTGGCTGAGCCCCAGCCGGAGCCGTGTGCCCACAGCCCCCCACGTTTACAGCCTGGGCAGCGCGCTGCGCCTCAGCACTGGCCGGCGCGTGTGTGCCACGTGCTCCTCGGCCGAGCGCCCGCGGGAGCAGTGTCCCAGCGTGCGGCTGCTGCAGGACGTGGTCTCACCGGCAGACGTCATCAACACCCAGTTCAAGAGCACCCGTGCCAACGAGGAGGTGGAGCTGCAGGAGCCGAAAGACCACTTCGCCAGCTACATCGACAAGGTGTGCTTCCTGGAGCAACAGAACAAGATCCTGCGGGTGAGCTGGGGCAACTCAAGGACCAGGGCGAGTCGTGCCTGGGGGACCTCTACTCTACCAGGAGGAGACACGGGAGCTACCAGGTGGAGCACATCAGTCAGGCACAGGACCTGGAGGCTCCAGGAGAAGTTGCAGGAGGAAATGCTTCAGAGAGAGGAAGCCGAGAGCACCCTGTAGTCCTTCAGACTACAAGGCATGTTCACAGTTCTTCTTTGACACACCTTGATGTTGAGTGTGACATGGAATCCTTGCAAGAAGAGATTGCCCTTTTGAGGAACTATGATGAGGAAATCCAGGAGTTGCAGTCTCAGATTCAGGAACAGCACGTCCAAATTGATGTGGATGTTTTTAAGCCTGACCTCATGGCTGCAGTATGAAAGTGTGGCTGCCAAGAACCTTCAGGAGGTTGAGGAATGGTACAAGGCCGTTTGCTGCTAACCACAATGATACCCTGCACTAGGCAAGCAGGGGTCAAATGAGTACTGTGCATTCCCTCACCTATGAAGCGGATGTGCTTAAAGGAACAGTCTCTGGAACACCAGATGCATGAAATGGAAGAGAACTTTGCGGTTGAAGCTGCTCACTTCTAGGACACCATTGGCTGTCTGCAGGATGAGATTCAGAAGGAAGAAATGGCTTGTCACCTTCATGAATATCAAGGCATGCTGAACGTTAAAATGGCTCTTGACATTGAGATTGCCACCTACAGAAAGCTGACGGAAGACGATTGCTCTGCCTCTTCCAACCTTTTCTTACATGAACCTGAGGGAAACCAATGTGGATTCACTCCGTCTCAAAAAGACACCCACTCAAACAAGACATTTCTGATTATAAAGATGGACAGGTTATCAGTGAAACTACTTAGCATCACAATGCTCTGGAGTGAAAATTGCAAACACTTGGTGCAGCAGTATATTACCAGCAACAATAAAAAAAAGAAATTGATTTTTTAAAGAAACAGCTTTCAAGCACCTTCCTTCGGTTTTTCAGGAGTGCAAGATAGATTTGGAATAGAAATAAGCTCTAGTTCTTAAGAATCAACACTTCTAAAAGATTCAGAAAAAGTTTACAACAATCTAGTTTACGAAGAAGGCTTGTGCTAGAATACTTTTTAAAAAGTATTCTTGAATACCATTCAAACTACTTTTTTTCCAACAAGTATCTGACCAATGTGTTTCTACTTCAATCTTTGGAAAACTCAATAAAAAAAAGAAATTCAGCAAATTTTGGAATCATAGACTATTCAGAATTTCAAAGCCTTAGCTACAATAACTTATTGCTTAGGAGGACAATTCGGGGGACTGTTCCTTATAATATTTTGGGAAAATAAGCCAGCACAACCCATTTACAGTAGTAGAACCAGATAGAGACATGGCTAGACCTACACTTAAGTTGTACAAGGCAGTCTAGTTACTTGAGCAGAATGTGGTATTAGTAGATCTCTCTGCTCATTGTGCCATTTAGGTGATCTGATACATTCCAGCGACTTTAAAAATACCATCCATATGTTGATATCAGGAACTCAGAACTCCTATGAGCTCCCAACTATAACTACCAAATCCAGCCTTCTTGTTAACGGCTCTGTGGAAAACATATCATATAAAGGACTAGGTATTGAGGAAGAGAAAAAGCAGATTTGGGTGCCTATCATGTCTTGCATGTTAAAGTTACCCAATAAATACTTACTGGTTTCAGAATTTTAAAATGGGAGAGGTGTTAGTTCCCTGTTAGTTTTATGTGTGTCTGTTTGTTTTAATGAAGGTGTGTGTGTGTGTGTGTGTATGTATGTATATGTATGTATATACACACACATACATATACACACACATATACACATACATACATACATACATACATACATACATACATACATACACACAAATGATTTTTTGTTTAAATCAGATTGTACAGCAGGGCTTGAAATGAAAAGGTACAGTTCCCAGCCTCATTCTTTCTCATTCCTAATTCCTGGGGGACAATCACTTAAACGCTTTGGCTATTTCTTCTTTTGTTTAACTCTATCTCCAAATTATGATGCTTCTGCTGAAATTTCTTGATTCAAATATACCTAGTGAAACATTAAGCTTATTTGCATTGGTCCCACCTTTTTTCCTGTCAAAATTATGTCACTGTTTTTTGTTTTATTGGTTATAGCCATACTCTATTTTTTATTTCTGTATTTCTTGTCCCATCAGGTCTAATGCAGTATTCTTGATTTCCACTTTGTAAGAGACATTAGCTCTCCCACCCTACACAGTTTCTGCTGAGAAGTTAGACATCAAATTGTTGGCTCTTGTATGTAACATATTGTTTTTCTCAGGCTGCTTTAAAGATTTTTTTTCTTTGATTTTTAGCAATTTGACTCTGTCACACCTAATGTGGTTCTGTTTATATTTATCCTACATAGGGTTTCTGGATTCTTGATCATGAAAATTTGTCTTTTACAGATTTGAGAAATTAGCCATTATTTCTTCAAATAAATTTTTTTTAAATATTTTTCCTTCTGAGACCCTAAATGCATGTATATTAGACCTCTGGATATCATCTCACAGGTTCCGAGGTTTGTTTTTTTTGTTCTCTGTAATCTTCATTCATCTCTTTTCAAATGCACTGACTTTTATGTCATTTTGAAGTATTTTCAGTTTACTGTATACTATACGTGTGTGTACATATATACATATATACACATACTGTATCTGTCATTTAAATGATCATGTTTAAACATTTAAATATGTTGTTAAACACATCCATTGACTTTTTATTTTGGCTATTATGCTTTTCAGTTTTAGAATTTCCATTTGGTTCTTTTTATAGTTCTTTTTATAGTTTCTATTTCTCTGCCGAGATTTCCTCCCCCTTTTTAATTAAGAGAACATATCATATCCCTTTACCTCACTGAAAATGCTCTAAATTGCTCATCAGCTAATTACAATATCTGGAGTGTTTTAGGATTGATGTGATCTTTTCTCTTGATAATGGGTCATATTTTCCTGGTTCTTTATATATTTAGTAATTTTGTATTGTATACTGGACATTTTATTTGGTAGATACTCTGGATTTTGTCATATTTCTTCAAAGAGTATCAGTATTTTTCTTTTAGAAAGCTATTGACTTGGTTTGACTCAATGGAAAACTGCCTCTTATGCACCAGTTCAGTTCACTTCAGTTGTTCATTGTTAGCCAATCTGCCCCATGCATAGTTCAGGAAGTGTGAGCAGAGTTTAAACACAGAATCTGGGCTACCTGCTGTAGCTGTCTCTCTCTTTTGGAAATCCTTCTCTTACTTTTTAGTGACTGTTGCCTTTTTGCCACAAGTGCTGCACTGTGCTGTCTTTTGATACTTCAGACTAGAAAAACTATTGGTATTCTATTAGAGTTTTAATTACCTCATACAGTGCTGACTGGTCTGCTTGTACACCAAAAGCCCCCCTGAAAATGGGAAACTCATTCCAGTCTGCTCTTTTCTTGTAATTGTCAGCTGTCTTCTAGAATCTGTCTATTGTGTTCAATCTCCAGGGCCATGCAGTAGTTGTTTTTTTTTTTTTAATATTCTGTCTAGAGTTTAGAGTTTAGAGTCTATTAGAGAAGGATCCATCTGGTAGAGAAGCTAACTTGTCTGTATAGAAGCAGAATCTCCCCAATAAGATTTTGAGATTTTCAACTTACATAAATACTGACAGTTTCTCAGAGGTTATTTGTTTCTACCAATAGAAATATTTATGCATTTGGTAGTTGATGTATAGCTTTAGTGCCAAATTTTATAGAAACTTTGACTTTAGTGTTCTTTTCCTTACTATTTACTGGTCCATCCTTACATGTTTTCTCTTTGCCATACATCCAGTGAGATAGATTATTTAAATAACAATAATCATAAGAAAAATTAATAAACTTTTAAATTTGAGATTTAGTCTTTTGCTTCCATTCCTCTTTACTGTACTCTGTAACACTGCTTCTACCTCCACCCTACTACTGAGATTTTTTTTCAAATTTAAAGAATTATGGTGAATAGAGCAATGTGTTTTATTAGTTTAAAAACCAGAAATGGAAAGTGTCTAATGAAAACCCTCAGAAATGAAAGACCTCTGAGCTAAATCAGATTTTGCATATTTATAAACCACCCTCTTATTAACATACAACTGAGTAAAGCAATTAATATTTTATGCTTTTGTGTATTTAAGGAAACCCAGAAATAAAATTTCTGCTTCTTCCTCTAAATCAAAGCCTTACCTGGTAGAACAATAGTTCTGTTCTTCCTGTTAACCCTCTTTATTCATGGCTTACTTTCCATCAGAGTAGGCAACTCATCTTTTCATACTGTGTTCTTCTCAGGAGTTAATTATTCATCTTCTTAGTTTCTTCCCTATTCTTTCCCAATCAGATGATCCCAAGATTGCAGGGAGATGAAAAGCAACTTGTCCTCTTACAAAGCCTGGGAGTTGCTGACAGATATTCTAAGGTTAGAGAAATGTTGTGATTCTTTACATTTTAGTCTGTGGTGAAGCGTTCTCTGTTGTGAGTTCTTTATTATTAAAGATTAGTAGCAACTGTACATTCCAAAAACAAACCAGAAAATTAATAGTCCTTCACACTTAATCATTGAAAATGTCTCACTAGTCATTTTGTCCATCAGACAAAGACTTTATTTGCTATTAATCTCCCCTTCTAAGGTTTCATATACAGTCTGCCACAATGTTTATGTTTATGCAGATTGCAGCAGTTCTCTGCCTCCCACGTCGACAGCCCAGGATCTTCTTAATTTTACTTTTTTGAAGTTTTTTGAAAAAGGAAAAAAAAGGTTTTAATTTCCTCTCCAAATTGTTAACTTTTTGCTTTTCTCGTTAATCCTAGACCTTTTGGGTCTGCCTTGGAGAAATCACTTTGAAGTTAGTTATTAGTAAATGACAGTTGACTTATTTACATGCTAATATCAAAGGTTACTTCTCTCTCAGTTCTTAGGTATGTGTAAAACTCTTTTTACCCAAAATTTTATGTTATCGTACAGTCAGTATATTTTCAGCCACTATTGATAGCTAATGCAAAATGGAAAACAGCAATGTGATGGCATTATATATCATTCTCAAAACACTGTTCTAAGATGACTATTCTATAGTCCCTGCCTTCAGAGAGTTTATAATCTAGTAAGGTTTGATAATTCATATATAATAATAGTGGTGAATAAGATTTATAATACCAGAATTCTGGGTCCAATGTTATATAACTTAAGATATTTTTAAATAAGTTTGTAAAATGTTCAAAAAGGAATGAGCTACTAGTTTCCTCATATTTTAAGTACCTCTCCTCCATTATACTGTATCTTTCCCCATCCCACATGCAGGAGGATCTTGCTAGTACTCTTGTTATGATACAGATTCTACTAAATAGAATAACTTTATGTATTAAATCCACTATCCTTTTGGATGCAAGGGGTAGGGAGACAGAACTGAGGCAAGATGTATGAGTAGATTACTTACTGCAGTGTGAAGTCATAAATCATCCCCTCTAGATTCCAAATATTCTGATTGGCATCTAAAAATTTACTTCATCTATGTCTATGTTCCTCCATTACCTATCACATCATCATCGTCATCATCATCATCATCATCATCATCATCATCATCTGCTAATAACAACAATCTAGTGTTGAGCACATTTATGTGCAAAGTACTATGCTAATTCCTGTACACATATGAATTTGTTTAAGTTGTTAGAATAACCTTGAGAGGAAAGTGGCATATTATTATGTGATTACATAGGCCACTTAGTTTAGAGATATACAGAGTATCTATTGTGTGCATTATGGTTGATCCATAAATTCAAGATCCATATTTTAGTTTCTGTCCCAGGGATAGCTCAGTCTGTGGCCTTTAGTAGCACATTATGCTTCAGTTGCCTATTTCCAAAGAATATTAGATATTAATATCTTTCTTTTAGCTTTATACTTTTTAAATTTAATCCCTTTAACAACTCTAAGAGGGAGATATGGCTCACATTTTAAAGATGCAGAATCTAGGCTTAGAAAAGTTAAATAATTTTTTGAAGGCCACGTAAAATAGGCATGTAACACAAGTCTCACTTTAAAGCCTTTTCTTTTAACCACTATATTCTTTTCTTTATCCTACTATTTCCTTCCCCCTACTTTCCCATAGGCATATGATGAGAAGATATGAATTACAGATGTAATATTTTGTCACAAGGTACTAGAGAAGATACATTTTTTTCCTATAATTTGGGAGAGATGGGGCATATTAACTAATTTTTAGAACATATACAATTATACCACATTTCTGCTCTGTATTATTTTCCAAATTACATATATAAATATGTCATATGTTTATAAGTTGCATATATAAAATTTATTTCAGACTTTTTATATTTTGAGGAGGTAAGGGTCAATTAAAGGAAAAACTTTGGCCAATATTCAGGTCCATATTAGAGGTATACCTCTTCTCAGGTATTATGCTGTCAACTTCATGTAAAGTGGTGCTCCATGAATTCACTTGCTACTTTTAGGTTCTCTGTATTCCTTTCAAAAGCTATATGTTAAAAAGAGAAGTCATCAGTCATTTTTATCTGCTGTTGTTGGCATTACTATTTTATATAAAATAATAGGAAAGGCCATATACTCTGAAATTTTAACAGAAGTAGGATTCTGATAATTTTTAATTGTGTTATATTTGGTTCCTGTATTTTCCAATTTTTCTATGATAAAACATGTTTATGTAATATTTTAAATTTAAATGTAGTTATATTACATAACTAATTTAAAACTCAGAAGTTTCAAAATATATTGATTTGCTTATATTAGTAAACCAATAATCACACACAAGTCAACATACCCAAAATTTTGACATTTGGAACTCCTTTTTATATTATCAGAAATCTAGTGCTGCTTCAGATGTATGGAAATGAAACCTAATACCCATTAAACTAATTGGCATTTGAGTATTGTGTTAGAATATTTAAAAGTCTTTTCTGAACTCAGATTATTGATTTGTATCTGCAAAGATATTAAAATAGGTGATTGAAATCTACACTGCCTTATTTTATCTCATATACCCTGAGTTTTGCTATTCACTGCTGTAAAGAGATGACATTTACAACAAGGAGTTGTACAGTATGTAATTTGCCTTTTTCTTTGTAATAATATACATGAGTAAACAAAGATTTAAATGTCAATTTCTTCCTGAAATGAGAATTTTTATTTAATTTATTCAAAATTCCATTGAAGTAAGTGTTGTAGGAATGTTCTAAAAGTTTTCGCAGTCATTTTTTGAAATAACTTCCTTTGGAGCACCATCTCCATTTTTGTTGCTTGGATGGTCTCTCCATATGTCAGTGTGTCTAGTATATCCTTTTGTGTAATACAACATAATTACATGAAAATAGAACTGCATGGTAGGAACAGACTTACTCTTGAGTTACCTTGATTATGGCTTAGAATCACCAGTTCTCTTAGACCTTAATCACTAAATTTATGAAAGACATAAACAGATTATTTATACCTCCAAAAATATATAGATAAACATAGTTAATTAATTCTGTGCCCACAGTGTCATAAGCATTACTAAGGCTACAGCAATATGTAAGACAAAGGTTCTGCCTTTTGTCTGCCATCTTGTGAATAATAAACATCTGGAAAAGGCAAATTAAAACTCCATGAGATACTTCTTCTTCCCACTATGATGGAGTAACCAGTACTGGACTTGCCCCCTCCACTAGAAATAACTGTTTTCAGATCCTGGACAATTGATAGCATGGTAATGTGATCTCTGAGAAAAAGGTTGGGGAAGAAAACTTGATGATTCTTCAGTCTGTTTCTTCCTCCGGCGCAAAAGTCACGGACAGGCCTCACGTTGAGATGGTGGAGATACAAAATTGAAGCAGCCTGCATTGCTGCGTTGCTGCATAAAGGACAGCTGTCCTGGAAGGCTGCCCAGCCTTGCTGGGAGAACTAGAAATAGACCCTTGTTGTGTTAAGCCACTGAGAGTTTTAAGGTTGTTTGTTATGACAGCATAGTCTGACCATATTCTGACTACAGTGCTACGCCCTTTTCATTTATCTTTCAGTCTTTCTGAATATGTCAAGAAGAAAATCTTAATGCAGTGCTAATACTAGCTAATCCTCCTTTTGAACAAAGAGAAAAGAGTTTAGCTTCAGAACCATTTGAAGGTATTTAGAATTAATGTTCTAGTCGATCACATGTAGTATGTGATACTGATTTTCCAGTTTGAATAGTAAATAGTTTCCTTTTAAAGTAAATTTATTGAAATAAAAACATAAAATCTAAAGAAAATATTAGGTAAAAATATGGTTTTAAAGAAGTATGGCAAAAATCATGAAGATACTATGCCAATGAATGAAATTTGAGAAATAGTGCACCAAACTATAGCTCATTAGGGCAACTCTTGATTTAATCCTCTATGCCTTGTCCATTCTGTGTTGATTTGTGAGCTAAGTATTGAGGCAACTGCATCTAAATTGATATCTAGTCTGAACTTCTTCCCTAATTTTCTGATAGAGTTTGTAAAAGAGCTCTATTATTTCCTCTTTAAATATTTGATAGAATTCACCATTCATGCCATCTGGGACTTGGCTTTTCTTTATGGGAAACTGTTTAATTCCTAATTCAATTTCCTTATATGTTATGGATCTATTTGGATTTTCCTCTTCTTAATGAATCAGTTTTGATCATTTGTGTCTTTCTGGGAATTCGTTCATTTAATCTAAGCTGTTTTAATTTGTTGACATAAAGTTGTCGATAATATTCCCTTATAATACTTTTCCTTTCTGTAGAATTTATAGTGATGTCTCCTCTTTCATTTGTAATTTTGGTAAGTTGTGTCTTTAATGTTGTTCTTGGTCAGTCTAGTTTAAGATTTTTCAATTTTGTTCATCTTTTCAAAGAATTAAATTCTGATTTCATTGCTGTCTTCAATTGCATTCTGTCTAATCTTTATTATTTCTTGCATCTGCTCAATTATGTTTAGTGTGCTCTTTTTTAACTTTTTAAAAGCTTAAGCTAAGCATATTTTTCTCTAGTAACTTTTCAACTCTTGTAATCATAAAATCTTCACTGAAGCATGGTAAAAAAGGTAAATTAGGAATTCTTTCAAAACTAGGTTCTTAAATAATCTTATAATTATGCTTTTAATAAAAATTAATATTTATTGACTTTGTACCAAGTTGGGAGGCATTCTGAAGTACATTTTTCTCTTCTTTGCATCCTATAGCCCCCGATTTGTATCTTTTTCCTGGCACTTAGCTTTCTCTGCTTTGTATCATAGCTGCTCATCTTCTCTCCTATCCCCATTTTGATTCCCTTCAGGTCAGAAACTGCCTTAATCATGTTTGAATCTGCTGAAGTATCTAGTACTGTGCTCTGCACAGGATGGGAACACAGTAGCATTTATTGAATTGAATAGATCTCTCATACATTTTATAGAATTGGTTTACAAATGGTTACATGTAGTTTTCTAAAAAAATAATTCTCTCTTTAAAAGTATCAATCTTTACATGTAAAAATTTCATTTAGCATTAATGTGGTTTTCTTTAAATTAATGAAATTTTTTATGTTGACATTGGTTAACAAAATCCAATGAGTTTCAGCTGTACCCTTTAACAGTAAGGCATATATATATATATACATATATATATATATATATATATATATATATATATATATATATATATATATATTTACCCTGTGTGTTCACCTCCCATAGTTAGATTTTTTTCTGTTACCACATATTTGATCCCTTTTACCCCATCGACCACCCACTCCATCTTCCCCTACTCGCTGGTCATATTTTTTTTTACAAGATTATTTAAATAAGGGGATACCTTAAAGATGAAAAATGAAACAGGAAGAAATTAGATTTATAATTATATTAGAGTTTTCCACACTGTGTGTCTATATATAAGTTTATACCTCTCAACTATCACTTCTGATGAAGAAAGTACAGGTAAAGAAAGCATCTAGCCCTTGATATCACAACCCCTTTATTTTGGTTAGTAGACAACTTCATGAACGTATGAACCCATTGCTTTGAACCCATTGTTGTTATGTGCAAAAAAAATTAAACACGCCAATGACCTTCTCAAATTCCATTTTTTTGTTTATTATTTCTCTCTAGCAGTTTTCTGTCACTGCTAGTGAATGGTTTCATTCTTTATTGAATTAATTATGAATTAAAAATTTTTAATGGCATTCCAATTATTTGGATTTGTTATTTTAGGAAGTTAGTATTATAAGTCTTTAGGCGGTAGGTACTTCCTTTAAAAGAACTTATTTCGATACTCAAATTACTAAATTTTCATCAGACTGAAAGTCAGTGTTTTTTTTATGCTCATATAGTTTCTGTAGTCTTTGTGTTATGTTCAGTCGAACCCCTTCTTTTTAGTGGGACCATAATGCCATAAGTTAATGCTGATCTGCTAGCTACCTTTCAATTTTTTTTTAATGGATATAGTTGCTGTTAGTCTTGAAAATGGTAAGACTATGTAATACTGCTTTTTCTGCTCAGGTAAAATGAATTCTGATATCCTTCTTTCTAAAGCTGTTCACTGTGATCAGTAAAGATAGGAAAGGTTCATATGAGAACCCATCATGGCTTACACAGTAACTGAGATTTGTGTTGGTAAACATTGTTGACTTTGGATAGTTTAGAAAGATGCGATTGCCACCAGTTTCCAAATTTTAACCCACAATAGATTGGGGTTTAAGGAGGAGGAAATAAAGAGTGTCACAAATGATATCTCTCCTTCTATACTTCTTTTCCCCCCTCCAGGAAATTCATGGTACCCAAGTTTGTTTTCAAATAAATGTTTAGAAACTAAAATGTTATGAATATTGTAAGATTCTGCCTACGAAAGCTCTGTTAAAAGCTTTTTAAAATACAGTTTTCTTTTTCAGATAAACTTTCCACTGTTTCTTTACTTCTTTACCAATTCTATGGTTCACATCTTTTTTCCCTATTTGTACTCCTAAGATTTCTATAAGTTCAACTCTTACATTTAGGTTTTTATCTATTTTGAGTTGATTTTTGTATATGATATAAGATAAAAGTCCAATTTCATTCTTTTGCATTGCTCTCATCTCAATTTTTAAAAAGTAAATAGTGCCATCACTGTTCTTGTCATCCCCTATGGTGTAGGTACTATTATTAACCCCAAGTAACTGATAAGGAAACAGGCACAGGAAGTTTCTCACAGCTAGGAAAAAGTGGAAGAGCTGAGAGTCTAAATTAGACTTTCTGGAGTCAGAGCCCAGATCCTGAATCCCTAAGCTCCCTAACCCTCACTCTTGTGCTGTACTATGCTGCCTCTCCATACTTGCTTATTTGAAGCCACTTGCTTAATTGAAGCCACAGCCCTCCCCTCTCCTTGTCCTAATAAACTCATGGATGAGCTTTATCACCATATCCAGGCACTGGGCCTAGTATTTTACATGCTTGAAATTACAAGCCCCACAACAATCCTATGCTTCTGTGAGAAAACTGAGGCTTGGTAAGGCTAAGTAAGGTGCTCAGTTTCCTACTACTGATAAGTACTAGAGCCAAGACCTAAATCTTCTAAATGACTAAGCCTATACTGTGAACCCACATGCATCATTTCTCTTAACGTTTGCCAGATTCCCCAACTCAAATCTCTTACAGCATAAGAATCATGTTCCCAGTATTGGTTCATATCAGTTCTCAGAGTCATAGTTTTCTGTTATCTCTTTATCACAATAAAATCCTGGTTCAGTTTTAGAGTCCTTTCAACCATCTTATTTCAACCAGTTTTTTGTTTGTTTGTTTGTTTGTTTGTTTTTGCTATCTGGTAAATCCTTTTGACATAGAATTCTCTTGCCCATCTGAATCAGCTTATATACCTTTTTTTTTTTACAATGAAATATATTAAAATTCAAGGCTTCCAAGCAATATATCATGTCCCATCATCTAAGTTGGCCTTTTATGTTCTCTATTAAGACTATTGGACAAACCTGTCATGCCTGTGATTATACCTTCTGTGTTTGATTGACTACAGATAACACTAGTTTTCTATAACTTGGATCAGAGCAACATTATAACCTAACTTATAAAATAATTCAGATTCATTAATAGACATATAAAGTATCCCATGGATGAAGGAGAGAGAAAAGAATTTAATGTCCACTACAAGCTATAAAGATAACCACAGTTGGAATTCCCTGAGAAGGGAAAACAGAAATCTACATGGCACTGAGCTTCACAGATCTCTAGGATTCTGATTTTTCCTCTTGACTTCATCCCATAAGTTTTGTACATTCCTCAGATCTCTCTATTTCTCCTGCCATCCTTTAATTTCTTCCTTACATATCTCCCTTCAGTTACTGATTTCTGTCTACTAGCCCCAAATTTTATTATGAACATTATTAAGATTTTTAGATATATAGAGTCCCTTGAGCAGGGACCAGTGCTCTCTTTGTCAGAACTCAGCAGGTAAAATAGTTATTCCACTGCCATGACAATGTATTAATAAAATTCTAGGAAAGGGCCTAAGAGCTTTCAGACTTTAATAATAATAATTTCTCCTATACTCAGAAATATTGGATAAACGTTTCATTATTTTAGAATCAATTGGTAAGATTATGATGAAAGAGGTTCCAATATTGGCTATTAGTAGCCTACAGATATACATATAAATCATTTGAGATCTTAATTTGTGATAGTGATTTTTAAAAATAGGCTCAAGTATTGAACTCTTAGCAGAGGTGAGAGTTCTGCTATTTCAAAGCTTACTTTTGGTAGAAAACTGTACTGTTAGCACCCTTTTCCTTTGTTGCCATAAAGATAGTAATGGGCTTCTGTTTTTTGTTTTTTTTCATATACACTTAAAATATATATACATATGCCCTAGGAATTTAAGTGTGAATTAGTTGTCTATAGGTTTTTAATATTGGCACATTTCAAAAGTATTTTCTGTATTTTTTAATACCTTATTATTTTTACCCTCCAAAGAAAGCAGAGAATTCTGGCCATTGTAATAACTAAGTTTTTTATTAGTTTTTACAGAGTCTTTTAGGAATAACTTAGAGTCCCTTGTGGATCAGTAATGGATGAGGATTTTGAAGAACATGCAGAAACTTTTGAAAAAAAGTAACATGAATTTAAGCACTCAATGTCTTGAACACCTATAATTATAACACTAGTATGAATTGCATACAAATCAATTTCATATTCAACTGATACTTTTGATGCTATGCTAAACACTTTCACCTATCATAGTTTATTTAATGGAACTCAGTTTGCAAGTACCAAAGCAGTCTTCATAATTTTAACTTTTAATATTTTTAACTGATGATTTAAATGTGTATCAGTAGTGTCTTAACATTTCTCCCTGAAGTATTTATCAGGAAATAAAATTTATATGAGCTTTTGATAAGTAAAACTTTCAAATTGTGAATTATATCTTATATTTAGTTTCTTATAAGAATGAATGGATTTCGTGGCATGGATTATTACTATTTAATAGATCTCATGATTATATGTGTAACTAAATCACATTTATTTAGCATCCAGTGGCCTAGTTAACATCTTAGTTCACTAGCAGTTTTGACTTCTTACTGCAATAGCTGAAGAGACAGGTGATTGACTTCCTCGTTAAGCTAGGTAAATGAATCCTACTTGTGGTATTTATCACAAATGAGTGTGATAGTAGTTACTTCTGGATAAAGAAAACCTTTGATTACAATTATTGTAAACAAAATCTTAAAAACATAGCCCTATACTTTCCTCAGTTAATACCTGTAATTAATGGCAAAGGAAGACAAAGTAGGAAAGCTCTTTGCTCTATAAAGAGAGAGAAAATAGCTAAAGGTTATAAACAATTACAACTTATGATCATAGTTTTGAATATTAGATTTTAGCTTTTCCAGTTTGCAGTAACTTTTTAACAAGACCCATCTCCTCTATGAAGAATGCAATTTATTTTTTTTCTGGCACAAAAAATAGGGTAACCTGATCTGAGTCTGACAGAGTGTGTCGTTCATTTAAGTGCTTCCATCTGTTGCCTGCTGTTCCCCTTACTCATGACCCATCTATGTTTCTCTTTCCCTTCTCTTTCCCTCTGTTTCTCTTTCCTTTTTCTTTCTTTCTTCCTTCCTTCCTTTTTCCTATTTCCCCCTCTCCCTCTCTCTGTGTCTCTTTTTTTGTCCTTAGCCCCTTTGAGGAAGGCAAAGTTTGTTGAGAGCCCACGAATTCCAGAATCCGAGCTTGGCTCACCAACCCTCACTTCAGCTCAGAAACTGGACGTGGACGCATACTGCCCTGGTAAGCATGCATGTGAAGTCTCTGCTTCGAAAGAGGGAGGTTTGGAACAGGGCCATCCAGCAGAGCAGTATTTTGCATGTATCCTATTTATAAAAACATATTTGTTACCTCTTTTGTAACTGACCACGTATTTTCTTTATTAGAACATAGTTTTTACTGAATATCCTTTTTTACTATTGATATAATAATGATAGTAATTCTTGAAAACAATTTCAAAGATAATTTTCAAAATAACAAATAATTTTATTAGCTTTCAGGGTGATTTTCATGATTTGAGATACTTGAAGAAATTTTTTTTTGGCCTTGTGCAAACAGGAATGTTTATAAAGAGATGAATAAAAATGCTCATTCAACACTACCCCTCTACGTATGACCTGTTTTGCCTCATTCCTATTGGATTTTTGGACAGTTATAGAAAGTAGTTGTGATGTTGGAAACATTAAACTTGAATTAGAAAAGAAACATTATAGGTCCCTGATTTGGACTCCTGGACACTCACTTTTAGAAATAGCTCTCCTCATGAATGGCCTATAAGCACATGTGGGAGTTCACTAAACCCTTCTTGTGTGGGAGCCAAACTGAGACAGACTCATTATCAATGCTTAGATTCTTCCAAACTTAGATGGGTTGCCTGGCAACATCCTTTACACTCACTCTACAGCAAGTCTATAGAGCTGTGTCAAAATGTTCACAGCTCTAGTTGAGTATACAGATCAGAGATTCAGTAAAGGACCTTAGAAGACTTGGTTTTAGGTCTTTTGTTTATTTCTGCTCATTAAAATTGATGTTAAACCACAGTAAATGCAACTACATATTTACAGCACTGAGGATCAGCAGAATAAAATAATTTCTAGTTCTAGGAAAGATATCAGTACCTCTCCTCTGAAATGTCAGAATAATATACCTCTGAACCCAGATAAAACATGTTAAAAAAAGAAAAAAAGCAATAGGCAAAAATTTGGGCCCAACCTGATCAGAGACATTCCATTTTAAGAATCACTTTTGAATGTTAAAAGACTTCGTGATCAGGGTTCAGAACCCTGAATGTCATCGACTGTAGTAGATGAATATTCATTTTTAAGTCAATCACAGTTATGTATTATGAACCAGGGTTTCTTTTTCTAAAAGGAACAAAATAGCTCTTTAAATGGCACGGTAGCACATTTGTTAGAAGAATCCTTTTCATGTTTTGAGGTATTGTCACACTTTTTGGGCAGTAGAATATTGTGCTTTGTGTTTGTTCACACAGATTTTGGTGTAAAGAAGTAAAACAAATAAATGCACTAATTCCCTTTTCCTGCATTGAGTTTTGGAAGAGAAACCCTGTCCAAGGCCTTTTTTTATACTCCACCCCACCCCCCTCCCCAGATTTGCAAGTCAGAATGATTGTAAAGGAGACTGAGTTTTCACTTCCTGATTGCCCATCCTTAATATAACCTAGTCCTTGTCAAGAAGCCAGGTAGCTGCTGTTTGTTGGAATGCCATGGCGGAATCACTATGAAAAATCTTATGCTTGTGATTTACATTTATTTTCCATAAGCATGAATTTTTTCTGAATTGGAATTGAACCAAACTAAACCTCAGTCAAGATTTTCAGAAAGCCATGAAGAAACTAAAACATGTTGCCAAAACGTTAATTGCTGTGCTCTGCAGGCTCTTGTTTTCTTATCTGAAGGCAGGTTTAAAGCACAGAAACTTCTTAGTGCTGTGCTCTTTTATAATAAAGTTACTAAACTCTCTGATAATACGTTTCTACTGAGGTAAGAGTAGTCATCTGAGGGTTGACGGTTTCACATAGTACCAAAAATTAACAATAAATAAATGAATTCAGTACACTGTAAAGCAAACAAATAACTGTCCATTCTTTTTGAATTTCCTTTACGTAGGATACGTTAACAGAGTAATGATCATATTTTATTGTACACTCATATAATTACATAATATTGCAGTTAAAGGTAGTGTTCTGATATCTTCTTGTCCATTATTCATTATCATATGCAAATTTAGGAAAATATTGTATCTCACAGAGGCAACAGTTATAAGCCAGAAGTGAGATCAGTGGTTCTCACTTTCTAGCATGCTTCAGAATTACCTGAAAGACTTATTCAAACGCAGATTGCTGGGCCCACCCCCAGAGTTTCTGCTTCTGTAAGCCTGGGGTGGGTTGAGAATTTGTTTTTCTAACAAATTCCCAGGTGAGGCTGAAACAGCTGGTTGAACTTCTATACTTTGAGAGCCATCTGGGTTGCAGGCTCCTGCAGGCTGCTTACAGCATTTTCCAGTGCTTGTCCAATGAACAGTGCTGGAAGTCTGTAGGGATCATTCTGCTGTTGACTTCTGAGGAGTAATTGGGGATGTTTTTTCTGTATTGTCTAAATTTAAACTTTTTAGTGCCTGTATTTCGGGTTGGAAGAATAAAGTTTTTGTGTCTGAGAAACATATATTCTTCTTGTTTTGTTTTTTATACCTGGTTCTATGTACCCATGTCTGGTTTTCAGTGTTGTCCTATATGAAAAGGAAACTGTGGATCTAACCAGAACTAATCATTGATATTTGGTCTGAAAGTCTAGGGAAAGCTACACCGGGATAAGACTGTTCATCCAGAATATCTGCCTAATAAAGTGGGAGATTCAGTCTGCACAGCATTAGATTCTGAAATACCTAATTTCAAATCAGTTTTGTTGTATACAGAAAATGTGAGAAAAATACAAGTAAACAATATGTTTTAGTTCTGCAACTGAAACCATGGCGATGACTGATGATGTTACATAACTAAACTACCAGGCTAGGGAATGTTAATTGTGTTTGATAATCATCTTATAGCAGTGGAAATTAAGTGACTTGTATAGGGTCACAAGCAGGTCACAAGTATGAGACAGGGCTGTATTCTGTTTTTAGGGTAGCTAACTAACATCACTGATTTCAATAAAACAATTCTCAAAATAAGAGAACAGATTAATAACTTTTCTGCCTGTAGTATTACTTATTAGCTGTATGATTTTAGGCAAGTCACTTAGTCTTTTTAAAGCCTTGGTTTCCTCATCTGTAAAAATGGGACATAATCTTAAATCAGATTAATAAATGTAAAGCACTTAGAATGCTTGGCTCATAGTAAATCCTCATAAATGTTAGTTAATTTTGTTGTTATTATAGTGATAATCCTGAGATCTGATACAAAGTCTTAAAGTGTTTTCTAAATATTCAGGAAAGAAAGAGATGTTAAGGTTTAGAGTCGTTTTTTGTTAAATGTGTCTTACGGCGTTTCGATTCTGACTTTCCTCTTAATAGTCTTTTGATCTTGAATGTGTCATGTAACATCTCTCTGCATGAATTTCCTGTCACCACAACATTATATATAACAGGTGTTATTTCTGTAATTTAACAAGTTAAATATGTATTTGTATAGATACACGAATATACATTCATAGGCAAAAATATCTAGAAGAATTCGTGAAACTAACATTGGTTGCCTAAAGAGGAAGAGAATTGGGATTGTTGGGAAGTCAGGAGCAAGTGGGGCTGGTGAAATAATGCTCATGTTAGCAGTGGTTGTGTCTGGGTAGTGGGGTTGCAGGTGGTTTTAATTTTCTTTCTTGGGAAGCATATATTAGTAAATGGGAGCTCAAGTTGTGAACTTAGTTCTGGGTTTAATTTTTTATTTTGTTGCCTACTAGCTGTGTGACTACATGTAACTTTCATAGCCTTAAATTTTTTATCTGTAAAATTGCGATAAAAATGTGTTTTTTTAAATGTTAGGTATATCTCATAGGGTTGTTAAGAGTAAATAAAATATTATATATGCCAAGTGCTTATTAACGCAGGCAATTCATGAGATTCTAGCAGTGTTCCTGTTCATCATCATTATACTTTTCATTTCCTAAAATTTCTACAATTAATTTGTACTGAAAATATTCAGTAATCAGTTGCCATTGAAGAGTGGCATATTCTTTATATCTTAGGTATTTTGTTTTTTAGTTTTTATGTTGCACATCATAATAAATAAATAATTTCAAGTGTAGAAATAAACCTTGATACAGATAGCAGGCCAAGTTGACAGGTTTATAGAACTTTTGACTACATGTACGAGGTTAAGGACCAAAGTCCAGACCAGTGTTCTAAAAATAGACAGGCTTTTTATTCATACCAAATATTTTCAGAGAAATTTGAGATTTATCTTTTTTATAATAGAGCCTTTTAAATTTTTTTTAAAACAGCACTGTCCTGAAAAAGAACAGTGTTATTTAAGGTGACAACAAAATTAGAATGTATTTGAAACTCAAGAATGGAAGAGAGTCTTATGAGAGTTATTTGATGCATATTTGTGTATGTGTGTGTGTGTGTTTGAATTTGTAAAGGATTTTTTATTTTAATTATCATTTGTATATTCTACATACAGCACAAGTATAGGCCACTATAAATAAATAAAATCTTTTATTTAAAGTGAGCAGTTCCTTGAAACCTCGTTTCCTAACTCCTGTATGATCACGGTCATTTTATTTAAAATAAAAGGGTGATTTATTTTCTCATTTTCTTCCTTCCATTTTTTTTTTCTGAAAATGTTAGCAGATGTTATTTTTATCCTAAATAGTAAGACATGCTTCATTTGTTTTGCTTTGAATTTTACACTTATAAATGAAATCCTCTATATTATTTTTGATTGCTATTTCGGTACCAGGAGACTTTCTCTTGCAATTCATATCCCCGTTTTGTTGTGTTTGTATTCTTTATGTCTATTATGTTGTAAACACAGTATATAAGTGTAAAGCAGGATTTTTAACCTCAGTTAAATTGATGAGCTTAATGGGGAGGGGCGTTCCTAAACTCCTTAAAATTATATACAAACACAATTCTGTATGTACATATGTGCTTCTTTCTATAACTGGTTCTCAAAGCAGTCTGTTGACACACATCCCCCCCCCCAAAAAAAAGGGCACAAAGAAATACTGTTGTAAAGGTTAAAGGGAAACAAAGGCTGTTAGTGGTACAATTATTAGAACCAAAAAAAACTCTAGAAGTTAGATAGTAGACAGACTTGTAAGTCAAATGGAGGAAATAATCAAACTGCAGTGCTGCCCTAATTAGTATAGAAAGTCAGTATAGAAAATAGGAATCAGAAGCAGGGAAACAAATAATTTTACTATATTTTAAAGATGAGAGATACTGCATGGTTATAGGTTATGAAAATAAGTATACCAAAGGACTGGAATACGAATATGACTAGCTTTTCTTTCTCTTACTTCCCTATCCATTCATAAGTTCTTAACATGTTAGAAAGTTATTTCAGTGAACTGATGCTTTGTTGAATAAAACTTTCCACTTTGAATGTTTTTGTTTTCCTGATTTATATTTTATCATCATTTAAAAGATTACTAGTCTCATCACACTAACTTTTAGGTTAACTTTTCTCAAGGTGTTTTTGCATCACAAATTCTGAAAACTTAGCCTATGAGAGTGGTGTTTAGATCTATAATTTAGGTAGGTATCCAAATAAACAGTTTTCCCATTAACTCTGAAAACCATTTTAACTTTTCATTTTGAGGCAGTAAAGTGCTCTGATTTGGAGTAAACTAAACTTACACTAGTTTAGAATATAGACCTGGAGCAAGACAGAGTTTAAATACTAGCTAGCTCTGTGTGACCGTTGGGCAAAATACTTAACCATAAGAATGGTTAATTTCCTTATCTTTAAAACAAGGATTATAATATTACCTACACCATAGGAATGCTATAAAAATATAATAAAATATGTAAAATAATAACATATATGTGGTCCATAATTGGTGCTATATAAATCTTAGCTATACTTATTATAGCGTTTTAGAACTTTTACTGTCTTTTCTCTAGGAATGCTGTAGGTAAGGCTCTTTTATGAGTCACTCACAAAGAGGATAAAATTACACCTAGTCGATGTCTATGTATAGATACTAAGTTGTATGGTTTTTGTTCTTTTGTCTTTTCAACGAAGGCAGTTTTTCATAGCGGTAGATAGCTCAGGCTCTGGGATCAGGCAAGCTTGGATTCAGTTCTAGCTGTGACACATACTAGCTATATAACTTGCATGAATCTTTCTAATCCTCTGGTTCCTTGTCTGTAAAGCAAAGATAGTAATATTACTACTCTATAAGGTGTTAGTAATGTTTACATAAGAAAATACACATAATTTAGTTAGTGTAATATCTAGAACATCAGTTATTGTGGCTAATAACACCTCACATGTATATATTATTATAGATTTATTTCTGAAAATAAATGTATGTTTGTGTTTTTCTTTTCCTAAGTAGTATATATAGTCCTACATCCCAATGTTAATGAAAAATTACATTGGAGCAAAGGACAGAAATGTATTCTTGACGTGTTTTGACACCAAGAAACTAAAGATTTGTGAATTCTGATTCATATCTGATATCACCACTGCAGTTCTTTATCTCTAAGTCACTTAAATCTCCTTATCTTTTTGTTTTTTCTTATTCAAAAGTTATTCATTATACTATTTGTAAGACTTGTGGGGGTGTTGCATAAGTTCTATTTATTATTATTGAGTACCCTTGAGAATAGATCCTTGTATTAGTTATATATTGCTATGTAACAAATTACTATAACACTTAGTAACTTTAAAGAATAACATTAATATCTCGCAGTTTTTGTGGGTGAGAAATGTAGATGTGACTTAGCTGACTGTGTTCTATGGCTCAGGGTCACTAGGTTCAACCCACACTCAAGGGAGAAGATTGGAATCTTTAGGAAAGTTGCTTAAATGCAACAATGAATTTTCCTTGCTTTCTAAAATATGTGTTATTTTGTGGCCTGGAAGCATGGATTCTTCTCATCCTTGCATCCCAATAGAAAATTCCCATAGTATTCTTAGTACTCCACCCTTTTTATATTTAAAACTTCCTGGCTGCTCTTCTAATTGTCTACAGGTCTTTCCTCTTGTTTTATTTGTAAAGATTATTTACAGACTTTAAATTATTAGATTAATCTGTACTGACTATTAAGCAAATTATAATCAATGCTATTATACTTTTAAATTTACTGTAATGGGTTTTGACTTTTCTAGAAAAATATATTCACTGACAATAACTAAGTAATATAAAGTAATTCATTCCACTTCATGAGGTATGGGCTTGGGAAATCTGTCTCGTGGTGCCATATTAAGATTCTGATGCACAGCTAACATATGTAGATTTATCTCCCAGTACTGATTTGTTTTCTTTGATCAACATAGAAAGGGAGAATAAAGAACAAAGGTAATTTACCATCTCCTTATACTATACCTTTCTCTTGTACCACTACTCTAAATTGTCTTTCAAAATATAACATTATTCCCCTTGTCCACATGGCTAGTTTTTAAACATTCATGCTAAAAAAAATAAATAAATAAACCATATACATTATATCCAACTATATTTGCCATATTAGAACAGATATTTTACATAGAATGGAATTAACTAAATTGTGATCCAGGGAACTGAGATGTTATTTTATGCTATATGAACTGTGCTAAACTATAAAATCTGTGAACATGGGACTTGTTCAGCTTTTTCACCACTGTATCCCAAGTGTATGCTGTTTAGTACTCAGCAAAAGTTAAATGAGTAAATGTCCTCAACTATGAAATAATAGCAGCTACTGAAAAAATGGAACATTTTTCAAACAAGAGAAACATCAGAATAAAAGGTAGAGGTAAATACTCAAGATATATAGTAGTAGAAATTAAGGATAGAAAAATTGATCAGGAGTATATGAAATATACTCATTATAATAAGAGCTAACTCAGGAGAGTTGATTCTAGACCATTCTTTTTTCTCTAATACTTCAGCTTTAAATCTCATTTCATCAAACCATACCAATCACTACCTTTTCCTGTTGCAGTTTCTCTGGACCCTGAGGTAGTATCACTCATTATTCGAAGATTTTAGCTACTGGCTCACCAGATCCTGGTATCCCACCCTTTTTATATCATAACTTATCTATAGATCATTCCCTTTGCTTAATTTGTGCTGACTATTACAGGATAGTGAAATACTTCCTAGAATGGTGCTTATTTCTTTAAGCCTGGGTAATTAACATTGCATTTTTTGTGTGTACAGTTTCTAAAAACAAATCTCAGATTTGGAAACCAACAGACTAAACTAGACAAGCATGACTTTGAGAATAGTATTTATTTTATATTGACCAGTGTACGAATGCCTTGCTTTCCACATTAGAATAAACTGTGCTATGGATAAGGAAATCCAGGCCACTAAGGGAATAATATGGAAATACTATATTACAGAATTAGCACATCTTTACCGTAACTCATATCTCAGACATATGTCTGTTCAAAGCAGATGTTAGAAGCTTCAGTTTAAAACCCAAAGGAATGTTCAGGGAGAAACATCAGTCAGAGATTTCAGTGAAGCATTTAGAGTTCTTGAGTTTGTCAGTTATTGCTTTTCATTTCACCCAGATATTGTCATACATCAGTGTGGAACTTCTTGTACTTTGGGGACAATTATGTAGGCAAGGAAACACTAGTGTAAGTGTTGGCAGCAGTGAGCACTTTCTGTCTCTGTGTATCCTGTCTTTACAGTGATTACCACTTCCAGTGGGAGAGAATCAGGATAATGGGATGTTGTGATGGAAGATTATAAGCATTTAAAAACCTGTTCTCTTAAGGAAGTGCCAAACTGATGAGTTTTTAAAAATACTGAGTCCTTCTTACTAGGTTTTCATATCTAAATAGCAAAATGTTGAACCCACCGCACATGTGTGTGTGTAGGGTTTTTTCCATTAATTTGTGTATATCTAAGTTTTTAGTAAAAATACTGTAGGAGTATTGAAGATTAAGTAGATCAATTTATTTGTTTTTTAGGGAGCATATAGTTTTTCTTTGTTTTTTCCCAGCTTTATTGAGATATAATTGACATATACAACACTGTTTAAGTTGTACAACATGACAATTTGATATATGTATTTATTGGGAAATGATTACTGATAAAATTTATGAACAACCTCTCCAGAAAATTGCACCTACATACATTTTGCATATTGTCTAGTTTTAAAGAATAAATCAAACATTTAGAGTTGTTTGCCCTGTGTAGTAGTTTTATCTAGAAAATAGTCTTAACAAACCAAAATTAATAAGATTCAAAGACAAAGAGTGTTCTAACAGAGTTGCATTATTGCTAGTTCCCATTCCATACCCTAAAGCTAGGCATCTGAAAACTTCCCTCTGCAACTGGAAAGATCTCCTAAGAGTTGTTTCTTTTAACTTGGGCCCTAAGTGATTAGTTTAAAGAAGGCAGTGATTTAGAAGGGAAGCAAGGGAAAGGAAGCATAGGTAGGAGAGATTCAAATATTTCCACTTTCCAGAAATGGGGTCCTATGAGAAAAGGTTCCTTAGATTTTTGTGCACCTGCTCTGACTTGGGAAACTTTTTCTTCAATTGAGGACTGACAGTGTCATTGATAGCAAAAAGTGGATCTAGTTTTCTCATCTACTTCCACGGGACCATTCTTCCCCACTTTTCGGCCCTCTGGACCCTCCACAACAAGAGGTCATTCTTAGAACTATGGAAAACATCTCATACCACCATCTTAAACTCCAATTTATATTTAACTTTAAAGCAGTAGACAAATTTTTTTTAATAGAAACTGGCAAGTACATTTAACAAAATTAGAATACCTTCAGGCTTGCTATATACTTAGCAGTTTGACATATACTTTATCAGTCCTACTTCCATTACCTATAGCCATGCCAGGTATATTAAAAGTGCTTGTATCGTGAAGGTATTTGAGTTTGCAGCCTCTGCTGTGGATTACTGGGTGTTGTTTTGTTCTTTAGGAAGTGGCAGAAAGAACTGGATAATGGAAGACAGAAATTTTCCTTACTCTCCCTATTAAAACATAAATTTCAGGGAATTCACAGACTTCTAAAAGAGCATGTATCAGAAAACCTTAGATCAAGGTTCTGATTTACATCTTTTATTATCTTACATATGCTACACTTTGAAATATCATTTGTTATTAAATACTATGGTTTAGCTATACCAGGAGGAAACATTATACATGATTCAATAATTGAGATTAATTACAGTACTCTAACCCCATCTTCTTTACCACTATTTCTTTTGCCTGTTATTTCTTTAATTTTCTTGTCTTTTCATACCCCTAGTTATTTTTGTATGCTAGATTTAATCTTTTCATGTATTTGTAGAAATAATCTGAAGATAGGATGATTCCCTACCCCTCTGCACCCCACCCCAGAGGGGCTTTTCATTTGCTTCTGCCACCTGGGACAAGTCCAATCCAAGTTCAGGGTTTGAGGTTTTCCAGTCTAATGAGACAATATAAATAGTACTGTAAGGCCTAGTTTACTTCTGATCTATCTATTCCTAGGGTATAGTTCAGTTCTTACGAGTCTCAACCCAAAGTGTAGAGTGTTTTAGTAGAATTTCCACTGTTGGTAGACCCTAGGATCCAACTTTTGTTCCCCTGACCTCATGAGACAGTCAAAAGCACAACTCATTTGCTGAAGCCTTTCTTCCGTGTTAACAAATGATAAAGTGGCCCATCACACCGTGCAAGATCTCCATTCTGGATTTTCTTCTCCCTGTTCTTGTCTTGATGATTTATCACCACCTTGTAAGTCTTTAATGATTTTTAAAAGGTTTTTTAAATGTATTTTGTCCAGTTTTTATTAGCTGATGCTGGAGGGTGTCCAGTTACTGAAAAGTTCCTGTCACCATTGTTTTCTTTGGAGAAAAGAAATTGTAGCATTTGTGTTTTAGGGTGCATGTACATCTTAAGGTACATAAAATGAGCATCTTTATTTCAATAGTCTGTGCTCCTCATGAAGCTAGATAGGAACAGATTGTACACTAAAACAGTCTTAGAACACTATCTCCTTTGACAAACCAGTGCCCTTAAATTCTAAGAGGTATATATTAAGAATTTGAAATGATATTATTAGCCAATTAATGACTTGAAATATAAGTTCTCTTTCAAGCAGGCTTTTAGAATTGGTTCTTGGTCCCTGTCTTTGAGCAAGTTGTCTCTGATTTGGACTTAGAAACTCAGTCTCAATAAAATCAATCTTCTTCATCAAAACTGACGAATTTTACCTCTCGTGGTTATATTACTCATGATTCTGAATCACTGAAAAACTTTCCTTTCTACTCCTGATCTCCATCTGACATTATTCGACCTATTACAATTAGATTGTGGAGGGAAATTAAATGTCTGCTTCATTTAGCCATGAATCCCCAATGTATTTTATAGATCATTGAGGTAAATTTAGGATTATTGTGTTTTTTGCTTTTATTTTACCTTCTACAATAGCCTTAATGGTTAAATTATATCTGTAAGTAGATGAAGCTGATGTTTATATTGCTGCTAGAAAAAAAATTATTAGGGAGTAGGAGTCATTATGCAAAATGATTAGAGAATTTCTTCTAACATTTGAATAAGATCATGAGACAAAGTTACTACTGGCTAGCTTTCTGTTGTTTGGCTCTGTTACAAACCAATTTAATGGAAATTTTCTTATCTGCTAGTTAATGTTTTATTAAAACATGGAGTATCAAAAGCCACATAATACATTTTTGTATTATACCGCAAGATGCCTAATGTATGTATTAAACACTTACACTTCTATTAATCCATGTGAATTATCTTTGATATTATAAAAAAGGCTACCCTTAAAATCTAAAAGTATTATTTGTTTTATATAAATAATTTTTCTATTTATTAGTCTTAAAGTGAAAGAACACTGGTTAGAATTTATTTGTATACATGTAAAACTTTCATTATAATCAAGAGCATAAAATACAAATGCAATTTTCTGGTAACTTACCAGAGCAAGGATGCTTATTTTCTTAGTTAAAATCTATTCTATACAGTGAATTTGCTAGTACAACATACGCCTTTTCTGTTCCCTCACCAAGTAACATTTTTTAAATAATGACACAGATGATAATGGTATTTGCCCTACAGAGAGGAAAGAAAGAATTAAACTACAATAGTCCCCTCATATCCACAGGGGTTAGTTCCAAGATCCCCAGTGGATGCCTGAAACTGCATAGTGCCAAAAACTATATATACTATATTTTTCCATACAGACATACATATATTTTTATAATAAATTTTACTACTTCTCTTTGTCATATCCAAATTGCCAGTATTACTACTCTTGTGCTTTGGGGCCACTATTAAGTAGGTTACTCGAACATAAGCACTATAATACCACAACAATTGGTCTGATAACTGAGATGCCTACTCAAGGACTAATGAGCAGGTAACATATACAGCGTGGAAATGCTGGACAAAGGAATGATTCACGTCCTTGGCAGAATGGCACAAGATTTTATGCTACTCAGAACTGCGTGCAATTTAAAACTTAGGAGTTGTTTATTTTTGGAATTTTCTACTTAATATTTTCAGATCACTATTGATCATGAGCAACTGAAACTACTGGAAAGCAAAGCATCAGACGAAGGGGGACTACAGTATAGCTAAATCATCAAAGCATTTTTCTAATGAAAGGTTTTGAATAATAGTTATTCCTTAACCATTTCTTCTCAAATATCCAAACAACAAAAAATAAACACTAAAATTATCAGGAACACCATCTGGATAATTTGCTACATTTCTTCTTTTATGCTTACCACTGTATACACAGTGCTTAGTGTAGTTAGTGACTACTACACAGTAGATATTCATTCAGTTTGTGTTGAACTAAATGAATAAAATGTACTCAAGAAGTCAGAGGAAGAAAAAATGAAAGATTTAGTGTGTTATAAATATATGTAAATGACATAGTTTTCTTTCTATTAAGAATATTTCACTCTCTAATTTACTACAGAGGGGCCTATACATTTGAACAGATGGGACTGTGGTTTTTTAATCCCTGTTAATAAAGTGCAGCAGGTCCTTGAATAACGTAATTTTGTTCAACATCATTCATTATAATGGTGAGTTGCCATAGGAACTTAACTCTTGTTTATATTAAGTAGACAATGGTAAAATTGGTTTCATTGTGTGTATAGTTTTACTTACAGTTGCAAAACCTATTGAGGATGTTAAGTGAGGACTTAACTATAATTTCACTATGGCGTCAAGAAAGGGGAAGTGGTATTTTCTTTCAGAGGTTTTTGATTTGTTGTATCTTATTTGTTTTAAATTTCTGCTAAACTTTCTCCTTCCAAGGGAAAAAGCTACATACAAGGCCAATGTATTAGCACATTCAGGAAGGGGCATAAAACTTCACTGAATGAGAATTCTGCCAAGGCAGCCAACTGAGATCAATCAGCTGTGAGTGAACTGTAGTAAATGTAATTAGAAGACATAATCAATAAGAATTAAAAAAATGAGGATTTCAGGAAAATATCTACTAGCCACATGTGACTGATGTATTCTTAAAGATCAAGAAAAAGAAAAGAAAAAGAATAAACTTAGCACTATCTTTTGAGAAACTGAATATATATGCGATAGCCAGACCATATATGAAAACAGAGCTCTTGACCTCCAATCTTCAGCAGCTAGCTCAAGGAAACCAGCCTACTATCTAGAAGTCAGACTTGTGGGAAGTGAGACTACCATGTCCAGCAGCCAGTCCAGGAAGCCAGCAATAACCTCTGTAACAACTGGAACAAAATGGCCAGGGCTTGATTATTAACTGGCAGCTTCCCTAGTATTTGTCTTCACTTCCAACTTAGGACCAACCACAAAGAGCTAAATATGCACCCCTGTTCAATCACGTAGGACACTTGGCTTCTAGTAGAGCACCTTCAGCTTCTTCATGCCGAGTGCCTTTAATCAGAGCATACCTGAAGCCTTTCCTTTTTCCCCACTGTGAAGCTTTTCTATTTTGCCTGCTTTTGAGTCTGTGTCAAGTGCAAGTAATGATGGCTGACTCCTTTGCTCTATAGCAAGCTCTGAATAGCCTTTGCTTTCTCTTATTTGGGTAATCTTCATTTATTTCCATACATTTGTCACATAACGTAATTGCAGAATTCTAATGTAAAACATATATGACTTCTATGTTTGAACACCAAAAAATATATACAAAAAGAAATGCTTTTGTTTGATAAGACTCATATTTATGTACACAAAAAGTAAAGTGATTTTTACACTACACTTCATGAGAACTATAGCACAGTACCTGTGGTAGTAAAAATGACAAGGACAATATTTTCCTTGGACCAGCATAGTTGCAGGTTATTTCTTTTCCTGGCCTGGGTTGTTTACACCTTTACCTTAGCATCCTGCTCTGCAGAAACTTGTGCCATTCTCTCCTGCCTGCACTTTGTGATCTTCAAGACAACTGCCATGCCATCAATCCCAATGACAAAGGCAGATCTGGACATGACTTTGAAATCTATTAATACCTTGGTAATATATCACTTTCCACATTAATCATTTTTGACTTAGTCATCTCATGGCACTAAGGTAAAGCCCTTTTGTAGCTAACTAGTACCACAGCTCTCCTCAGGCTTCTGAATTAGTATTAACTTATCCTTTAGTTCTTTACAGCACCCCTAGTTTTACAGTCCTCTTATTAGCCTCATTTTCTTACAACCTTACACTACCTCCACTCCCCCATCTTTACTCCCAGTTGGAGGAACTCCGAACCAGGCTCCTGGAGTTAAGTTTGAAAACATTATAATGACATCTCAGTTTCCACCCCAAATTGTTGCTGTTAGTAACATCAAAGAAAGTTTCTATATATATTTCGGGACATGCCTGAGAAATTCAGGAGATGATCTTTGTCCATCTCCCTTTTCTGAATAAGAATCCTAATGCTAGAGCTAATTAAGTCCTGAGTGTCTCATCCTTGTTTCTCCCAATTTTGGTGTAAAACAAGCTCCTGATACCTGCCTTGGTATGTCAGTGTTTCACAGTGAATGTGGAACTTCCCTGTCCAACTTCAGCTATATACTTATAATATGATATATATAATATATATAATGATATATATAATATATAATGATATGTATATAATGATATATATGATATATATAATGATATATATAATATATAATATATACTTATACTTATATAATATAATATAATAAATATTATATACTTATATAATATGAAGTATTATTATATAAGTATATAATTATATTATATAAGTATATAAGTATATAATTATAAGTAATTAATTATAAGTATATAATTAATTATATAAGTATTATATAAGTATATTATATAAGTATATAATATATAAGTATATATTATATATATTATATAAGTATATATTATATTATATTATATTATATTAGTATATAATATTTATTATATAAGTATATATTATATATTATATAAGTATATAATATTTATTATATTATGTATTAGCAGAAGAATGCACCAAACACAAACCAGTATTTGCAACATACTTGTAAGTTCAAAAGAGAAGGACAGCTAGATCATTATATAAAAATCAGTAGTATTTCTATATCTAGCAAAGAACAATTGGAAAATAAACAGTTTCATTTATAATAGCATCCAAAATCATGAAATATTTAGGGATAAATTTAACAAAACATGTACACTAATTTATAAATAAAACATTGCTAAGACAAATTAAAGATCTAAATAAATGAAGAGATATATTTAAATATTAGAGGATTCAATATTGTTAAAATATTGTCACAGCACTTACTGTGACAATAGGCAATATTCCCTAAATTTGTTCAACACAATCCCAAGGAAAAAAAATATTTGTAGAAATTTACAAGATTTATATGATCCTAAATTTAGAAATTTGCATGATTGTAAAATTTGTATGAAAATGAAAATGACCTAGCAATTTTCAGAAAATAACAAAGTTAAAAGATATACATTATTCTTCAGTAAAGATGTGAGAGAAATTCAGTGGGAAATGGACATTAACCCTTACCTTATACCCTGCACAAAAGTTAAAGTATATTATAGAGCTAAACATAAGAGCTAGGAAGTAAATCTTGGCAACCTTGGAGTAGGCTAAGGTTTCTTGGATAGGACATAAGTGTTAGGTATAAAACAAAAAATTTTAAAGTTGGACTTTTTCTAAATTAAAACCTTTTGCTCTTTAAAAGACACTGTTAAGAAAAGGGAAAGCCAAGCCATAGAATAGAAAATATTAACATACATATATCTGTCAGACTTATATCCAAAATAAATAGCTCTTAAAACTAACAAGAAGAGAGCCTAACTTTTTAAATATACAAAAGATTTGAAGAGACATTCACAAATGAAGATATAAGAATCGTCAATAAATTCAGGAAGAGATGCTCAACATCATTAGTAATCAGAGAAATGCAAATTAAAACCATCAGATACCACTGGGCACCCATTAGTATGACTGACATCAAAACAGCTCACAAAACAGATGTAGATGAGAATATGGAGCAACTAGAACTCATACACTGCTTCTGAGAATGTAAATTTAACAATCCCTTTGGAAACTGACAATTTCTTATAAGGTTAAATTTTTAAATGTTTAATTTTTATAACCCAGCTATTATACACCTTTGAATTTGTCCAAGAGAAATTTAAAAATATATCCAAAGACATTTACATGAATGTTCATAGCACCTTGATATGTAATAGCTAAAAAGCAGAAACAATCCAGTGTCCATCAGTGGGGAACAAATAACAAAATGTAAATTCATGTGAATGAATACTGCTCAGCTATAAAAAGGAACCAACTATTGAAACACTCAGCAACATGGATGGATTTCAAAAACATGCTACATAAAGGAAGCCATACAAAAAAAAAGAATATATATTATTTAATTCCATTTGTATGAAGTTATAGAAAATATGTTAATGTCAGATAACACAAAGCAGATCACTGGTTGCCCATGGCTAGGGACTGAGAGGATTCAACTTTAAAGGGACACAAGGAAACTTCCAGAGATGATAGAAATGTTCTGTGTCTTGCTTTTGAAGGCAGTTCCACAGATGTGTCAAAATTTACTGACTTGTACACTTTATAGTAATATGATTGTTGTATGTAAATTATATCTTTAAAAAGATCAATAGATGAGTAAGAAATAAAATCTAGAATGAGATGACAACTAAGAGTGTATATGAAGATGAGTAAGAGAATGATTATATTGATCAGAAAATATATAATAGGAAAAACCACCAGAATGTCATTGTAGTCTGCAAGTTGTTATGGTTGTATTTGAGAAAAATTAAATATCTAAAAGTTAAATGTTCATAATAATGCTGCATAACAAAGCACCCAAATACTTGTAATGACTAGAAATAAGCATTTATTTACCTGTGGATTTTCAAACATTGGTTGGAATGATTGTTTTAGGCTGTATATTGGCTGAGCAGCTCTAGGGTTCAGCTTGTACTCAGGTCTGCATATGTTCTTTCTGGGACCCAGGCTAAAGGGGCATCAGGTGAAGAGAAGCTCTTCTCTTGGTGGATCAGCAGAGAACAAGAACAAAAGCAAATACACAGGCACATTTCAATCCTCTGCCCATAACATTCCATGGTCCAAGTAAAGTCACATGGCCAAGCCAGAAAAAAATTATTGTGTAAAGTTTTAAACACCCAAGAAGCTCCCATGTACTCATCTCCCAGTTTCAAAAATTGTTTCGTTGGTTTCTTCCCCCCTCTTCAAGTATTCCCAAGGGAACTAAGAAGTGGTGGTCGGGGCAAGGGAGAATAAATGCTTTAAAGTCAGCCTCTCTGTGAGTGGAGTTCAGCCAGTGGTGGCTGCTTTGGGTCTTGGTCGTGTGTAGGCAGTGAGTCTCACAATCTGGATTTCAGTTCTGAGAGGATGTGGAAGAGCCTCCTGGCTTCAGCACTTACTGTGACAAATAGCCTATGCTTTTAGTAGTCACCCACGTTTTCCAATATTCATCAGAAAAGGGAAAATTTAGGTAATCATTTAAGAACTAAGAAATGAAAATGTAACCAGGTTTGCTTTGGCAATTGGGCCAAGCTAATCATAGGTTTTGTAACTCTCTTAGAGAGAAAGCATGGGTTTCTTTATTTGATTAAATGTGATACAGCTTTCTGAATAATTTAAAATAGCTGAGAACAAGCAGGTTATAATTAACAGATCATAAAGGAAAATGTAAACAGCCCAATGTGAAACTGCTGAAAATTGAGAGTCTATGAAACTAGACTTTGTGTAGCCTTACCATGTGTGGAATACATATTAGGGATTTGGATGCATTACCTATGAGACATTCATTCCTTGGTATAGTTTTTAAATTGAGGTATAATTGACACACACAACATATATCATGTATATGACATAATGATTTGATATTTAAATGCACTGAGAAATGATCACCACAATAAGTCTAACTACCATCTGTCATATAAAGTTAAAAAATTCTCTTTGTGTTGAGAATTTTTAAAATTTACTCAGCAACTTTCAAATCTGCAATGTAAATTATTGACTGTAGTCACCATGCTGTACATTATATCCTTGTGACTTATTTCACAACTGGAAGTTTGGACCTCTTGATCCCCTTCTTCCTGTTCTCCCAACTCCTCTCCCCTCTAACATTCACAAATCTGTTGTCTGTATTTCTTTGTTTTGTTTTGTTTGATCATTTATTTTGTTTTTTAGATTCTACATATAAGTGAAATCAAATGGTATTTGTCTTTCTCTGTCTGATTTATTTCACTTAGCGTAATACCCTCAAGGTTCATTCATGTCGCAAAGGGCAACACTTCATGCTCTTTTTAGTTAAGTATTTCATTGTATGGATATGTGGCCCATCTTTATGCATCCATCAGTGTACACTTAGATTGTTTTCGTATTGTGACTATTATAAATAATTCTGCAGTGAACATAGGGATACATATATCTTCTCCGGTGTTTTTGTTTTCTTTGGATAATTACCCAGAAGTGGAATTGCTGGATCATATGATAGTTCTATTTTTGATTTTTTGAGGAACTGCCATACTGTTTCCACAGTGGCTGCTCCAATTTACATTCCCATCAATAGTGCAGAAGGGTTCCCTTTTCTCCACATCCTCACCAACACTTGTTATTTCTTGTCTTTCTGATAACAGCCATTCTAGTAAGTGATAGCTCATCGTGGTTTTGATTTGCATTTCCCTGATGATTAGTGATATGGAGCATCTTTTCATGTGCCTTTTGGCCATCTGTATGTCTCTTTTGGGGGGGAGTCTATTTAGATCTTCTGCACATTTTTAATCATATTGCTTGTTTTTTATAATTAAGTTGTATGAATATATATATATACACATATATATATAATATATATAGGATATTAACGCCATACTATATACATGACTTGCAAATATCTTTTCCCATTCATTAGCTTGCCTTTTCATTTTGTTGATCGTTTCCTTCATTTCCTTCCTACAGAAGCTTATTGGTTTGATGTAGTCCCAATTGTGTATTTTTGCTTTTGTTGCCCTTGCCTTTGGAGTCAGATCCAAAAAAGATCCAAGACCTATGTTAGGGAGCTTACTGCCTATGGTTCATTTGAGGAGTTTTATGGTTTCAGGTCTAACATTCAATTCTTTAATCTGTTTGAGTTAATTTTTGTGCATGGTGTAAAATAATCTAATTTCATTCCTTTGCATGTCTGTCCAGTTTTCCCAACACCATTTATTGAAGAGGCTGTTTTTTTTCCACTATAAATTCTTATCTTATTTGTCTTAAGTTAATTGATGATGTATGTATGGATTTATTCCTGGGTTCTCTATTCTGTTTCATTAATCTTTGTGTTTGTTTTTATGTCTTGGCACAGTTTTAATCATTGTTTAATCCCTCTGTAGTTTGGCTACTTCAAGTAGAAGACAATTTTTGCAAATGTTATAAAGTATAAACCATCTCTGAAAGGGGAATTGGTGTCATCAAGAAAAATAAAGGCATACTTAAACATAAATATATTAACCAATGTCACCCCAATAAATTTAATTTAATAATAAAGACCAAAATGTTCTGAAATATTCAGCATTTGTTTTTTTTTCAACATTATGTTTATCATAGAGTATAATTTACTATGAGTTAATTAAATTATTTTCTAATTTCCCCATGAGGCCATAAGCTCCTTAAGAATAGAGACTTTGCCTTTTGTTCATAAATGAATATGTAACACCTAACACAGTGCTGGACACACAGAAAGTACTAAATAAATATTCATTAAATTAATGAATGTTTTTCTAATTGTTTATCATTAGATAATTCTGCTGGATACTATTAAGATAAAAATAAATAAAATGATAATACAAACAATTTATACTCAATATTATCACAAATTTCTTGGCAAAATAATGAGGTAGTTAAGAATACAGGCTCAGGAGCCAGCCATCCTGGACAAATATTGACTCTGTCATTTACCTAACTGTGGAACCATGGGCAAGCAAAGACGTAACCTTTGCATACCTCACTTTTACTGTTTGTAAGGTAAGAATTGTTGTGAAGATTAAATGATTTAATATGTGTAAAGCACTTAGAAAAGTACCAGACAAAAATATCTTGGTGTTAGTTATTATTAGTGCTACTACCAATATTGTTATTCCAGAAATAAAATATTCTTTTAAAACATTAAATATATTACATTTAATCACATTTGATCTTAGAGTTCTGTATCTGTGTCAAAGCGGTATGTCATATCAAATTTGAATCTGAATATTGTTCCTGGTGTTCTTTTTCTTTAACTCTTTTGTTTAAAAAAGTCAGACTCCTCTATCACAAGAAATTCTAATATAGCCTCTTCCAAGAATGCCTTCCCTACTCTTCCTCCCTCCGCTCTTCTAAGACAAGTTCATTTTTTGTTTTGCTCTCTAATACTTCCTTTAACTTATAAAATATTTCCTGTGTACCCTGGATTCTTTCGTAATTTTAGAAATTCTTCTTGGAGGGAAAAAACCTAGGTATTATGAATATTGTTTCATTCTCAAACCCAGTGTCCTTTGTCCTTAATACAGTTTCTGTAATTTTTAAAAATTGACATAAGTACAGAAAGATACACAAATTATAAATATGCAGCTATAAAATTTTATGAAGTAGACACACCCATGTAATTACACCTAAATCAAGTTATAGAATATTATCAGCACTTCAGAAGCTTTCTCATTCTTCCTCTACGTAATTTTCCATTCCCTACAAGCATAATCATTATTCTGAATACCCTTATTAATTATTTATTTTACTAGTTTTCAAACTTTATATGAGTGAAATCATTTATATGTATTTTTGTTCCTGATTTCTGTGCTGGTCCTGTGGTTATGTAAGAAAACATATTTATTTATAAGGACATACATACTATCTGGGGAGGATGGGACATCATGTCAGTACTTTCAGATGGTTAAGGAAAATAATATTCTTTGTACTATTCTTGAAACTTTCTCGTAAGTTTGAACTGATTTCAAAATAAAAAAGGACATTTACACAAATTGTAAGAGGAAAAAAAGATAAACAAACCTACATGAAGGTCGTGATTGCAGCCAGGACTAGGTTCCAAGGCTAGGACTGTATTGGAAGTCTAATTTTCTATTCAGTAAGTTACAAAAACATTCAGACTCATTACAAGCACATAAGTAGAGGATAATCTAAGTAGACTGTATAACAATTATAATATGTAAACGTAGGAGAATCAGGTTCTAGACAGGGACCTTGTAATTTTGGGTTTAGAATGTGAAAACAAAGGAAATGACCAAACTGAATATAAAGATATTTGTAGAACTCAGCCATTTTATTATGAAAGATTCATGTGTTTTGATGTCTTCCTGTTTTAGGTGATGCTGAACAGGATCTTGGTCCCCCTCCATCTGTAGATGAGGCAGCAAACACACTCATGACTCGTCTGGGTTTCCTCCTTGGAGAGAAAGTCACGGAAGTTCAGCCAGGTGACCAATACAACATGGAAGTACAGGACGAAAATCAGGTAAACAACTTGTAACCAACCTTGTGAAACATGGAATGAATCATCCTGTTAAACCAGGAAAGGAAAAATGTCACAGGGGGTTGGGGAGGAGAGGAGGTTGGGGGTGTGTGTGTGTGTATGTGTTCTGAGAATAATCCCAGTTGAATGCCTTTTGAGGCTTGGAGATATAACTTAATTTTTCATAATTACTATATTTCTTCAGGTTGTGAAATATCTTTTAGTTTCATTCTTAGCTTTAAAAAGTCACTTTCAGGTTTTGGTTCATTTATTGAACAAATGAGAAAATAAATAAGTAGATAAGTTAATAAGCCAACAAACAAAATTGACATGTATATGAGCACTGTACCCAAAAGTTGGAGAATACACATTGTTTCCAGGTGCACATGGATCATGCACCATATTGATAACATGCTGAGCTATAGAGCAGATCTCAGTAAATTTCAAAAGACTCCAATTACTGTGACTATGGTAGAATTAACCAGTTACAAAATGACTTAACAGAACGATAGCTAAAAGATAACTTAGAAAATGTTTGGATATTAAAATACATCTAAATAGCCTTTGAATTAAAGAAGAAATTAGAAAATATTTTAAATTGAAATAATAAAAACATAACAAGACATTATCTCTAGCCCTGCCTTTCTTATAACTCCAGATCTGTATATAGAGCTGCCTATACCACCTTTCTATCTATATGTTAAATCTCAAATTTAATGTGTCAAAATCTGAACTCTTGCATTTTTTCCCATAACCTGCTCCTTCTGCAATGTTTTCTATCCGAGTAGATGGTATCATCTGTGTGCTTAGGAGTCATTCTTGACTTTTCTGTCATATTCCACATTCACTTTTTCAACAAATCATGTAGGCTATCTTCAAAATGTATGCTAAATCTGATCCCTTCTCACAGTCTTCACTGCTACACCTAAGTCCAAGCCACTGTCATTTCTTGCCCAGGCTACAACAGCTACTAGAATGTAAGACTGGAAAGCCTGAAACTTTTGCCTGTTCTTTTTACTGCTGTGTCTATAATTAGTAGGTGCTCAATAAATATTTACTGTATGGATAAATGGCAGCCTAATAGGTCTCTGCTTCCACTTTCACCCCCTGTAGTCTATGTACATGACAGCCTGAGTGATCCTTGTAAAATGGGAATCTGATTCTTTCTCTGCTTTCAGTCTTCCACTATATTTCCATTAAATTTAGAATTAAATCTAAAATCCTTACCATGACCAGAAAGGCCCCACCTGATCTGACCCCTTGCAAACCTCTCCTGCATCATTTCCTGCCCCTCGCACTTTCACCTACAGCTCTTCAGCAACATGACCTCCTTGTCATGCCTCAAACACATAAAACGGTCGTTCATACTGGAATGCTTTCCCCATGTGACTCACTTCCTCACTTCATTGCTCTGGGATTTTTTACTCTGTACCTCATAGAAGAATGTAGTGTCATGATGGCAAGGAGTAATGATTTTTTTAAATCAGTTTACATTGTAACCATTTAAATCCTATTCCCTGTGAATAAAAAAAAATGGGAATGATATTTGTTGAGGGCTTTTTAAATATTGATATAAATAAAACATTTATTTTACTTTTTATTTCTTGAGATTCATGTCAAGTTAAAATGTGTCTACTCTAAAAAATGACTTAGCTAACATGACATTTCAGTCCATTTGTTGAGGACCCTGTTGTTTCTAAAAAGCTACATTTCTTCAGGTGCTAAAATTTGTACTTTGTTGTTTCTGAGATGCTTCATGTTACAGCATGTTGCAGTGATTTCTGAATAAAGTCACAGATCTATGGAGAGTGCCTTGTGTATTTACTGAAAAATATGGTCTGAAATAAGTAAATGAGTAGTATCATTGATTTAATGTACTTAAAGGGATATAGTATAATAGAATAGTCACCAAACCAGGAGGTAGAAAACTTGTATTTTTGTTCCAACTCTACCATCTACTATTTTGTAAATTTGGACATGTCACTTAATATTTCTGAGCTTTAGATTTTTCATAGGTGATAATAACTGACATGTATTAAATGCTTACTGTATACTAATCATTGTACTAATTGCTTTATTTGCACTATTTTGTTTAAGCTTTCTTACAACCCAGTGTGGTAGGGTCTATTTATACTCCAATTTTTGAATTAAAAAAGTGAAAACATGGGAATTTCAGTCAAGATAGTGGAGTAGGTACATGCTGTGGTTGCCTTTTCTCACAGCCACATCAAAATTACAACTAAACTACAAAGCTTCCATCATTAAAAATCACCTGAATGTTAGTTCAACAGAAGTCCTTCAACTGAGGACATATAGAAGCCATCTCGAGACAAGGAAACACACTGCCAAAAGTGATTTAATAGTATTTAAATCCAGGCAGTCTGCTTTCACAGCCTATGTCCTTAACAGCTACACCATGCTGTTCCAGTGTAATATGAGATAATAATAGCCAACAGGATTATCATGAAGATCAAGTTAAATCATGAATGTGAAAACACTTTGTAAGGTGTAAAATGCCATATATATAAAAGGTATAAAATAATATGCACTGTAATTAGTATATAAATATTTGTGAGGACTATATTATTTAGGGAAAATTTATAGTTCATGCTTTCAGCAGTTTTATTTTCACATTTCTTAAATGGGAAAAATAATATTCATTATGTCTCATACTTGGTTAAGAAGTAAATGAAATAATATATTAAAATTTTTTATATTGTAAAGTATTAAACAAATGTAAAGTATTAAGAATGAAGCGTAGTGTTAGCTTTCTTAGAATATAATATACCATAAAACTACCTTAGAACCACAGAAGTGGTTAAATTGATCATCAGAATATCTACTCTTGGGAAGACTACTAAGAAATATAGGAGGTCATATTCATTTGGTGGCCTTCTGAGCTAAACAGAATAATAACAAAGATAGGTTGCTTTGTTTAGGAAGACCCTATAGTAATGGTATTCTTGGTACTAGTAACGACAGAATCCAGCACAGGCATTTTTCTGCAAAAAACTAAATACTGAAAATGATAATCAGTTGATCAGTGTATTTTCTTCTCTCAGTGGTTTCTGAGGTATAAGGATGTGCCTTATGAATTCCATCATGAGGTTCTTCTGTATTTGTAGATTGAGAGTTTTGGATCCTTCTGGAGAATACTAAGAACAGTGGGGAAACCACTGACAGGTTTTGGAAGTGGAACAGCTTAAGTAGATGTCCATTTCAGCCTACAGCATGGAAAGTAGATAATGTCTTTCTGTGCCTAAGAGATTTCTGTCTCTTTAACTGGCTTCCCTAAATAAATGTAAAGCCTGTCTTTTAATTGATAAACCATGAACAATTTTCTGCTCTTGGCTTGACCTTTAAGCTTTGCCTCTATAGTTAAAGTTTTTAAAGACACATTCTGTGATATATGCTATATTTTGCAGAAAATAACTTTTAGTAAAAATAGTGTCATTTGAGCTTACCCTTCCAATTGGCTATATTAATGCATATAGTACAGTTTCCTTTCTCAAAGAACAGACTGCAAATCTTGTCTAAAAATGGAAATGAGGAAATAAGTTGCTGTAGAAGTAATAGATCCATACCAAAATGAAACTTTTTCAATGTGGAATGACTAAAAGTATAGCTATGTAAAAGACCCTAGTATAGTACATTTCATTACCCACATGTTTCTTAAACTGAGAATGAGAAGGTTAAAAATTGCCATTCCAAAGTCCAACTAGAGAGGTTTCTGATTTAGTAAGTCTAAGGTAGAGCTCAGTATGTCAGTTTTGTAGGGGAGCTTGTTTGTTTTATAAAAAATAAAGGAGATACAAAGAAATCAAAACTCCTCCCTCCAGAGGAAAATTATATAATTGAAGAGAAATGGCATAGATTTGATGGCTTACATAAGAAAAATCAGTTCCTAATATTATTAATATGATTGAAAAAATTTATTTGCCTGCAGGATTCTGAGAATGTCACTTGTGCTTAGTTGAGCTTAATGTATCTTTTATGACCTGATTATAGCATTTAAATTAAAAATCAAAACCTGGATTCAACACAGACGATTAAATACAAGGAATTGCATCTAGAAATCTTTTTAGAATGAGTCAAAGAGCCTTAATATTCACATATCTAGTTATCAACATGTTTTCCAATCACGTATTAAATATAAATCTTCAATTTTAGCAGATAGAAAATGAAGAAAGACTTTGTATTTAAAGAAGTTGAAAGGCTTCTGCTTTTTTTAAGAATTAAAGGTGTCAAATTTATCATTAATTCTCCATGTGATTTTGTCACTGATCTCTTATCATTTTGAAAAGGATAAAATTTCTTATAGTTTTTTTTTAAATATGTTTATTCATTATTTCAGTAATTTGAATAGAAAGAGCTAAAGAAAAGTGAATTGTCATTACATTCAGTAAACCAGAATGTATTACTACCAATCGTTTTGGTGATTATTCCTTCCCATCAGAAACTTCAAAAGGAGGTAACTTCAGTGTAAGAATTATTCTGGATACAAAGTGATCTTAGTCTGTAATTAGTTTCTACAGAGAAATTTAATTTTGTATGAAATTAATATTGTTTGATCTGTTTTATTAGACTTTTAGAATAAGGCGTTTTATCTGTATTCATTTATTATCTCCGTATTCATTTATTATCTCCGTATTCATTTATTATCTCCAGGCAGCTACCTATGTAACAAAAAAATCCTACTTGTTTGCACCAATAACCTTATTTTTATTTCTCCTCAGCTGGAGATACATAGCTTTTTCTATCTGAAGGAAATTCTTAAGACAAAATTCAAGACTTCATATTTTTACTGATTGGAAATAGCAAGGACAACTGTGCTTAATTTTTAAAATTATTCTGCTAATTCATTGCTATGATAAAGAATACTTGCCACTGGAAACTTTCTAGGCAGAAAAACTGGCTGTTGTCTCTGCTCATGTTAAGTTTATTAAGTTTCATCTTAATTGTGGAATGCAGAATCTCTTATCCTAGAAAGCAAAAACAAATAGGGCTAATAGATGTAAAAGCTGTGCATGTAGATTTTCTTGTTTTTCTCATCAAAGCTTGTATTTTACCATTAGATATATTTTACTTTAACAGCTGATCAGTTTGTCTTATTTATTTTTCATTCCAATTTTTCAGACCTCAGCAATCACCCAGCGGATAAGTCCCTGTTCCACCTTGACTAGCAGCACTGCCTCTCCGCCAGCCAGTAGCCCCTGCTCCACCCTCCCACCAGTTAGTACAAATGCAACTGCCAAGGACTGCAGCTACGGGGCTGTCACTAGTCCAACCTCCACCCTTGAAAGCAGAGATAGTGGCATCATTGGTGAGTTGGTTTTTATATTAATCATTTCTTCTCTTTTTTTTCTTTTTAAAATAATGACACAAGCTTAAGGTTTTCAAAAAAAATCTGATTTTGAGTTGTTGAAATGTATATACAAAATGTGTTCTCTTTATAATGATGCTGGAGAGAGAAACAGTGGTAAAATGAAAGCTATCCCTCTCCGCATAGCCACTCTTTTAAAGGCATTACCTGATAAAAGGAGTAGTGGATAGAACAAGTTTTTTCCTGCTTCTTTCTGTAAATTCATGTCTGTAAATACCAACAGAAGTGGTTCAGAAAAAGTTCTCACTGAGCTAGTGGCATTCATGGAGATTCTCTGTTCTTCTTACACTTATTGTCTATTGTATCAGTCAGTCACATGGAGAAGAGTGAAGTTTTGGGAGAACAGACTTTTTCTAATGAAAAAAGGGCAAGGAATACTCTGGGCTTCACATTTGAAAAACAAGTGAACCATGTAATAATAGGTTTGGTGTATGCAAAGAGTACAATATTACTGCAGTTACACCAGGTCTCTTTCACACTGGGAAAACTGTCTTTCTTGTCTTTGCTTTTAAATATCATGATCATAAAAGCCCTTCCTTATTATAAAATTTGGCATTTGAATAGTAAGAAAGGGTACATAGACCACTGAATAATTCTTTTTTTGTACCACAGATTAAGTCAAAGTTTCTCAAATTTTTCTACCACCAATCAGGACTTTTATAATTTTTGTTGTTCTTATATTTTTTAAAGAAATTTTAACATTATTCATTTTCAATAGTTTATTTATCATTTTTAATTTATCAAACAAATATATCTCCACCAAAGCTTCTATTCAAAATGAATAAACTGGTAATCTCACTTTTGATATAATTCCAGCTAAGTTTACAGAAGCGTGATGTTTTAGTTAGCTAGTTACCAGTAAACATTATTATTTATGAATAATTTGAAATATTTAAAGTAGTGAAACCCATTACGACCTTCTCAGACCTTTAAAGAAGTTGGGTTTTAATGTTTGGAGTCTACTGAATGTGCTCATGGTTTATCTGAAAATAGAGGATATATTTCTGGGATACATATACTAGGCTAAGACCACACAGATATAAGTAAATCTTAGCCAACCCTGATTTGAGAATTAATGATAAAAACTTCTGCTGGGACACAACACAGAAAAAATTGTGAAAGGCAAGGGGTTAAATAACAGATACTTTACATATAGACAAGTCCTTTGGGAAATAGGAGTTTCCATTTTCTGGCTTTCATTATAATGACCCTGGCACTTGTGTGAACTCCAAGCTTCTAGGTAGCTAAGCCAGCTGAATCACCACAACTTCACACCAAATGAAGCTACATTTCAGTCAGATTTTACTGGAAAATGTTTATATTTTAAAGTAAAGAGAAAATTTCTAGAAATTAGAATAAGAAGCATACATTTGTTAAAAAAGAATACACATAGACATATACACACATAATATAAATACTGTATACACCTACATATATATATCACTACACACATGTAGAAATTATAATTATAAAATATGCTGTGGAATCCATAAACTCATCGTAGAAAGTGCAACATTGAGTTTGGTGGCAAAAATTTAGGAACCATTGGGCTATTTTTGACTGAAAGACTGAATATATGAAATGAATTTTTAATAAAAGTGAGTGATTTGAACCATATACCAAAATAATATAACTTAATATGACTTGAACATTTGAGTAGCTTTAAGGATTTCTAGCCCATGTTTCCCAAAATTTTCACCAACAGGATAGCCTTAGCACAAATTCCTTAGAAAACAGATCCTGAAACAGAAGGTTACATGCTAACACTTTATTAAGGAAGTGTAACCCATGGAAGCAAGAGCGAATGAATGGGGGAATGAGGCAGCAAAGGAGGGAGAGCAAAGATAAGGAAAGGAATTATGTGGGCCTGCTGAAAGTCTTAGGTGAGACCATGTTTCTGAACTATGGAAGGTGGAATTAGAAGGGGATTTTTCTGCCAGTTCCCTTCTCATATTGGTGTGTTAGCCCTAATATGGCATTGTTTTCCTCACTTTTATCATGTGAATCTAGTAGCCTGCCTCTGATGTCTCAGTGACAACAAGGAAGTCCAGGGACAGAGGAGAGAGGCTGTTTGCAACAACACACAAGGCACTGGTTCACTGTGCCCATGACCAACACAAAAGACTAGGAGTGACCAGCAGGGATGTTAGTAATAGGGACCCAGCTTCAGTCCAAGGGAATGGTTCGCAGCATTGCTAGGACCACGGCAGCCAGATTACAGGCAGGTGAATATACCTAGGGCTGCAAATTCAGTACAGTTCAACCCTTGCATCACGTAGATCTCCATAGTATTCTTTTTTAGCATCTAGTGTCATCCAGGAACATGATGCTGTGATACTTTCAGTTCTTTTCTGAGAGGAGAGGTCCAAATTCACTTCTTCAAGGAAGTGGTTAGTGCATTCTCCCAAAAAGACTTAGGAAGGATTAATAAGTAAAGATTAAGTCCCTCCTGCTCCTACTGGTCCTGGAGCCCATAATGTATGTTGTTTATTTTCTTCCTCCACCCATTTCAAAACAAAGAATATCAAAATAGAGTGCAGAACAAAGAATGATCACCTATAAAGGGCAGTCATTTCATAATGGTAGTGGATCATTTCATTAAGAAGAAATAATTCTAAGTGTTTATATGCCTAATAACAGCTTCAAAATGGGAGATATCCACAGTCAGAGATTCCGGCAATCATCTCTCCATAATCAATAGAACAAGTAGAAAATCAGTTAACATATAGAAGCCCTAAACAATTCTATATACCAGCTTGACCTTATTGTTGTTTATAGGGCCAATTCAACAGGAACAGAGAAAAGATTCTTTTTAGATACATACTGAAAAGTAACCAAGATAGACTATATTTTGATTCTTAAAACAAGTCTCAATAAATTTAAATGGACTCAAGCCTTACAAACTGTGTTCTCTGACTCCAGTGTGATTAAACAAGAAATGAGTAATAGAAAAATATCAAGAAATTTCACAAATATTTGGAAATAAACAACACATTTCTAAATAACACTTGGGTCAAAAAAATCACAGTGGAAATTAGAAAATGTTTTTTGTTTAATGTAGTGAAAACAAAACATTAGAATTTGTACAGTGTAGCTAAAGATGTGCTTCAAAGGAAATTTATAGCATTACACGCTTATTTTAGAAAAGAAGAAAGTTATTAAATCAATGAACTAAATTTCAAACTAAGAAAAATAGAAAAAGAAGAAATTCAAACCAAAGTAAACAGAAAATAGGAAATAGTAAAGAACAGAAATCAATGAAATAGAAAACAATGAAGAAAAATCAATGAAACTGAAAGCTGGTTCTTTAAGAAAACCAATAACAGTAAACTTCTAGCCATATTAATCAGGAAAAAATGAATACATGAATTACCAATATTAAGGAATGAGAGAGGGATATCACTAGAGACCCTACAGAAACTAAAAGGATGAAAAAAGAATAACTTTATCATGAACAACTTTATGCCAGTAAATTAGACCATTTAGATGAAATGGACAGATTTCTTTGAAGGCAAACTACCAAAGCACATTGAGAAGAAAGAGACAATGTCAACTGCTTTATACCTATTAAATATAAATTGAATTTTTTGTTTAAAACTTTACCAGAAGGAAAACTCTTAGTCCAGATGCCTTGACGGGTAAATTCTACCAAACATTTGAGGAAGAAATGATTCAGTTTCTACACAAACTGCTCTAGGGAGCTGAAGTGAACAGAAAACTTTTTGAGACCAAACCAAAGACTTGCTGTAATCAGTAAACTACAGACCAGTGTCTGTCACCTAAAAGTCTATAACGAAACCCTTAACATTTGAATCCGGCAATATATAAAAAGGATGGCAGGACAATATTTAAAAAATAACTCATGACTAGGTGGAGGTAGGGACTGGCATTTTGAGAAGCCTCTGATGAGGTTGACAGGGAGATGCTGCCAGAGAGCTGGGCTCCCTAATACCAGTGAAACTACAGAGACCAGTTGGCAGCACTTCATTCTCAGATGCAAGGAGGACATATCATAAAGAGCAGCAAGGCTGGAAGGCAATCAGGTGTCTTCTTTTGTAATTCATCTTCTTCCTGTGTTACTACAAAGTCCAGAACTCCATTTAAATTTCCAGAGTGAAAACCACACTAAAAGAATCATGGAAATTGCCTCATGAACTTAGATTTCTTCTTTTAACAATAGGTATATTAAATATAAGAAGAGAATATGAACTAACATATAAAATTCCCCTGGAATGACATTTTATTCTTGTTCTATAATTATTGCTAAGATTTTTCTAATCTAGATTTTAATGTATTGAACCCTTCCATTTCTGGGATTGATGAAAATTTTCCTGTTTATAATTAGTGGTAAGACTAGATAAAATTCTAGAAGCCCTTTCAGTTTTGGTTTAATTTCATTAAAGGACTTGCATAAGATTAGAGCTATAGTCAGCTGTACAAACAAGAACACCCTGTATTGCTTTCATATTTGGACAGATTCTTTCTCCTGTATTAGCTTCTACTTAGGAATTGTACTCTTTTCTAATTCTTTGTTACATGTAAAGGACCAGGAAATAAATTCAAATGAGGGATAAAAAGAATATAAAGATTATTTTTGAGACCTCTGTCACTCCAGCAATTCATGAAATTATATAAATTTCCTTTTGATGAAATTATGAAATTTTTAGCATTGATAGGCCCTTGTTGTATGTCTTTTAGCACTGATGTATAAATGTTTGGTTCATTTAAATAGAGTTGTTAAGGTAAACATATGAGAGGGATGTGAGAGAAAATATGTGATAGTTATATTTCAATTTAAACTTCATGGTGGAAATGAAAGGATCATCAATTACTTTTTAAAAATAAAGTTATTGATATTCTCATTATTTATTCTTGAATTCTGATAGTAGTAAACATTAATTTCTAGGTGTTTTTTTTTAATTCATTTTTTTCTTTTTTTTTCAGCTACATTGACAAGCTATTCTGAAAATGTGGAACGCACAAAATATGTTGGAGAAAGCAGTAAAGAATTAGGATCTGGAGGAAATCTGAAACCTTGGCAGTCTCAAAAATCTAGCATGGATTCCTGTTTGTATCGGGTAGATGAAAACATGACAGCTTCTACCTATAGCCTGAATAAGATCCCAGAGAGGAATTTGGAAACGGTTTTGTCTCAATCGGTACAGTCTATTCCTCTGTATCTTATGCCACGACCAAATTCAGTAGCAGGTAAGTTGTTTGGTTTTTTTTTAATGGTCATTTTACTGCAGTATATATTTTATTTGAAATGAAACTAAGTCCTGCTCTAACAGTATTTAAATCTTCTTTGATCAAGCTACTCTTTTATGTTTCGGTAATATACATGTATTTATCTTTTTGATCCCGGGGGAAGGCTTGTGTTCCTCAAGTGGTCATTTAGTTCCGTTCCTAAAATACATACAAACACACATAAAATCAGAAACAGAACCTAGAAAGTATATTGTTGAAATACTAAAAATCTTTTTTTCTCACATCAGAAGTCTCTGAAAGGATTTCAGTTTGAGGTTTAAGTTTTTAAAAACTTTAGTTTTAAAAAACATTATTAAATTGGAGTATATTTTAGTAGAATTTGCATTATCAGAGATTATATACCCATAGTTTGAGGGAGTGGCAGGCAGGAAAGAATTCAGCTTCCCCATTCTGAGAGCTCAATATTTTCACGATACCCTGGCTATTATTAAAGAACCAAAAGGAACCTACGTTGCTAAAGGACAAGTCAAATGCCACTAGCAGTCTCTGCCATAAAGGAATTGTACAGAAGTTTAAGTGGCTGGAATATGGAGCCATTATTCTCTAGCAGCTGTTTGGAATTTGAGTCAAGGGATGTTTTTTATACAGCTAAGTTGCTATTTAATAATTCAGACCAGGAGCTTTTGCAGAATAGTTGGGCGTTCTGGCATTTCCTAAATTCATCATCATCTGAACTTTGTCTATCCTACAAAATCAAAGTTAGGCTTGTCTTACTTGCCTGGATATGTTTATCTCACTGACACAAGGTGATAAAATACCATAGTCAAGAGCTCATATTTCTCAGATGTAATTATTTATGTTATGCAAGTGATAGCGTAATGCTTCTTGCCCTTCTCATTTCCTTTTTGTACCTTTTCTAAACCATTATTCTTTGTTCCATCCTCTGGGAGATCATCAGTGTCTGTCATCAGATGTGATTATGGGGAGAATGAATGGTTCATCTAGAAGATCAATAACTCAGAAGATTTTATTAATTTTTCAAATTATTTGCTTTTATATAATGATAGAAAATTTTCTCTCATTTTTTTTAAATATGTTGATCCTTAACCATGATATCATATTAGGATCCTAGAATGTTATAACTTATGAGAAAGTGCTAGACGAATTCCATCTTCTCCCGAAGAGAAGGATTTAAATCCTTGCTTATGTAAAAATGGGAAATACAGCTACCTACCTTAATGGTACATCCAGTTTACTTCACAGCTAAGCTGCAGTGATTCCTAAGAAAATTGTGGCTTTGGAAGATGGAGGTACAAGCTTCTTTTGTCTTCTTTTTAGTTTACTGAAGAGATTAGAACCTACATTATCCTTCTTGAGCATAAATGTTTGTAGAGATTTATTATTTTACCCTATACAAATTCTAATTTTAGGGTTTACAGAGAGTTGTCCAGAACTAGTTAGCCAGTCACAATTCTTCCCTTACTGTCTCTCAAGCTTTCTAACACTATTGCTTTTCAGAAATTGGCAGGAGGCAGCTGTCAAAAGTATTAATAAGTTACCAGTTATTTCTCTAACTAATAGATATTGAAGAAATTAACAGTATAACTCTCTATTGCAGAAAATAGAACCCAGGTTTCTATACCAGGTATTTTAATCACCAGGTAAAAATATCATTGGAAAAACATCTTAAAAAAAAAAAACTTTACAAAGCAAGCAGTATTTTATTAAGCAATGTATCAGGATACATTCTTTCATTACATGGGTTGTAAGATTTTAGTTTATTTAGAATTTTATCTTGTTAAGAGCTGATGTTCTAGTTACTTAAAAAATCTTTTAAATTGTGGTCAGCTGTTATAGAATTGTCATCCAATTTGTAATTTGGGGGTTTCTAAACTTCCTCTCATGGTATAGTTTTTGTTCTTGCCATTTAGCAACTTTACTGGTTACAGGCATCAACATAACTGTGGCTACAGTTGTACTTCAGTATCTTTTTGCATATCCATTGGAACAGTGACTGAAGCAAATATTAAAATAAGAATTTTATGGAAAATTACAGGAGGAAATTCCAATTGACACTAATTGTTGTTTTTGGAACATACTCACCTACAATGTGATAAGTATTATAATACAGTAATTTATAAAATACTGTAGGAACACAGAGGAGGAAGCATCTAAGTGTAAAGGGGCTGAGTAGAGTAGAGAGGAATAGAAGACGTCATAGAGAAGGATGAATAAGAAATCACAAGAAGGACTAAGTAAAAAAGAAGGAGGTACATTATTGGTATTTCTGCATGAATAGAACCTGGGGTACATGGAAGGAGTGATTAGAAAATGATGTTGAAAGGTGATACTGAGGACTTTCTGTACTCAGTAAGTGCTGGGTTTATTTTGTTAATACTGAGGAGTATAAGCAGAAGCCATATTTAATTTACAGTTTAGAAAAATAACTACTATGTACATATCTATATACACAGATAGGTAGGTAGATGGATAGATAGATAGATCAATCGATCCATATAGAATAGACTGAAGAAGGAAAGCCATGAGTTAGAGAAAATAATTAAAAGCTCTGGTATTGTGCAAAATTAAAGGAGATGAATTGCCAGGGCAAAGACTTTATCAGCAGAATTGAGAAGTGGCACAAGAGATTTTCCTCTCCATCTCTCTCCTATGGTTAATATTACGCATGATTCTTTAAAATATATATTCAAATTATATATCTATATATGATTATAATACATATGGACATACAGCAAAAAAATAGGATTTATACAAGAGAAATGAAAGTATATGTTCTTATAAAAATGTGTACAAATGATCGTAGCAGATTTATTTGTAATAGCTGAAAACTGTGAACATCCCAAATGCCCATCAATAGGTAAATTGATAAACAAATTATAGTATATTCTTGCAATGGATACCACCCAGCCACAAATAGAGATGAACTATTGGTACTACAACAACATGTATGAATCTCAAAATAGATGCTTAGTGAAAGAAGCCAGATTTTAAAAGTACATACTATGATTTCATTTATATAAAATCCCCAAAAATGCAAGCAAATCTCTAGACACAGAATGTCTCTCTTGTAACTATCTGCATGTGCAGGTATCACCTAGCCTTCTTTGTATTACCCTGTGGGAATTGGGATTTAGAGAACTGACACAAATGTTGATACTCTGGCTACTGCTCTTCCCCTGAATAACAAGCTGTCTTTCATCTCTGACCTACATGTCTCATGTCTTCTTGAAACATCCCAGCTTGTTAGCTTAGAAGGATAAAATATCATATCCTTCTAAGTTCTTAACAATGACATACCACTGTACCCATACTCACAAAATTAAAAGAATGCTGAATGTCAGTGAGGATGTGATGCAGTTGAAATTGTCATACATTGCTGATGGGATTATAATAAGATCGTTACTCCCACTGCCAATAAATTGTAAAGCTGCCGGCAAGATGTGTTGAAAATGCGTAAGGCTATGTGTACATGTTACCTAACACCTAGCAGTTTTACTCCCACATAGATTGTCCATCAGGTTCACCAAAAGACAAATATAGGGATGTTCTTATCAGTTTTTCTTATAAATTATTCCAATGTCTGTCAACAGTAAACTAGACAAACAAATTGTATACAACAATGAAAAGAATGTACTAGTGTCACAGATAACATTATGGAGAGAGTACATACTGTATGAAGTATGTATATTTATATAAAGTTCAGAAAAACAGACAATGTTATGGCACTTTTGTGGTGATAGAGCTAAAGTAGTGGTTACCTTTGGTGGGGATACCAATTAAGGGAGCCTTCTGGATTTTGATCTGAATGGTGGTTGCATGGGTGTATATATATTAAAACTTTCATTAAGCTATACGTATAAGATTTATAGACTTTATGTATGTAAATCATACCTCAACTTAAAATATATGTAAAGTATATATAAGCTCCTGTCTTTCTAGAAGGGTTTTACCTGTCTTTGGTTTAGAAATAGCAGTCCTAGGCAACATAACTAGACATTTTAAGAAATACCTATACTTAGTGTTGATTAAAAATAACCTAACAGAGAGCATAAACCTAGGATCAGTACCCAGATTGGCCAGAAATAATTCTAATTGCCACCGTAGTTAACTCCTAGAAAAACTCCTGAAGCAGCAGTTTCTATGTGAATTTTTTTATCCTGTTTTAAAAACAAGTGTATTGAGCCATATTTTACACATGATAAAATTCACCCATTTCAAGTAATTCACCCAATTCAGTAATCTTTGGTAATCTTCAGTAATCTAAACCTGTATATGCAACCTTCACTATAAATCAGTTTTAGAACATTCATTATCCCAGTAATACTTCTCATGTCTGTTTAATGTTAATTTTGTTCCTACCTCCCGCCCCATGCAACCACTAATCTACTTTCTATATAGATTTACCTTTTCTGGACATTTTATGTGAATGGAGTCATGAAATATGTGGTCTCTTGTGTCTAGCATAATGTTTTTAAGGGTCATCCATGTATGAGAAGTTTTTTTTTTATTATTACAAATAGTGTTCCATTGTATGGCTGTTACTACATTTTATCTATCCATTCACAGATTGATGGACAGGAGGTTTTTTACAATTTTTGACTATTGTGAATAGTGGCAATTTAAACTATGTGAATGTTCATGTGTAAGCCTTTAGGTGGACATATATTTTTATTTCTCTTAGATAGATAGATACCTAGGAGTGGAGTTGCTGGATCATAGAGCAAATTTGCATTTAACATTTTAAGAAATGGCCAAACTGTTTTCCACAGCAGCTGCACCTTTTCCCATTTCCATCCACAGTAATGGGATTCCTGTCTCTCCACATCTCCTCTACCGTTTGTTTTTGTCTTATCTCTTATTGTAGTTATTCTAGTGGGTGTGAAATTTTGTTGTGGTTTTACTTTGCATTTTTCAAATGACTAATGATGTTGAGCTTATTTTATGTTTATTATCTTTTCCTGTATCTTTGGTGAAATATCTGTTCTAATCTTTTACACATTTTTTATTGGTTTGTTTGTCTTATTGAGTTATATAAGAATATATTGTTTATTCTAGATATAAATTTTAATCAGAAATGTGTTTGCAAAATATTTTCTGTGTATTGCTTATCTTTTTGTTTTCTTATAGATAGATTTTGAAGCACAAAAATTTTGATGATATCAGTATATCAGATTTTTCTCTTATTAGCCATGCTTTTGGTGTCATTTTCTCTTTTTAATAGAAAATATATCAAGTTCTAAAACAGTGATTTTTCTTTGTTATCGGAATTTATTTTATTTCAAGTATTGGAAAATTTTTCCTGTACACATTTAAATGCTTTCTCTCCTTCTCTTTTCCCTCTCCTGCCCTCCCTCAAGTTAAAAAATAAAAAATAAAAGAGATAATATTAGCCTAATTGTTACACTCATAGACCTTAATTACTGATTATTTCTTCACCTACCATCCCCTCCCAGTGGTCAGCCCATTACACCAGTCTTTCTGGCTGACAGAGATCTTCAGATTCATAGGCAGTACTGATCATGCTCTTCAAAAGAAAGGAAGGGCGAAAGGTAGTGCACCATCAGAAGCCAGATAGATCTGTCCTGGAGAACAGGATTTTATACCGTCAGAGCATACAAACAAAACTACTACTGCCTGCAGGGCAAGTCACAGGTCAGGATATAGTTTATTTTCTGTATCTGGAAACCATGGTTGCAGTGTGCTCACAAAGAGGCAGGAAAAAGCTATCAACCAATGACTCAGTTATTTTCAAAATTGAATAGATTATAGGTTAAAAATATTTCCTGAATGTAGGGAAATAAAATTACCATCACAGGGAATGATTCTGCTAACTGTATAATGTGTGTAAATATTTGATAAGCCCACCGCCTCTGGTAGTTTAAGTGATTAGCTATCCAAATCATTTTTTTTTTTAAATAAATCTTCTTAACTCAAGAGGGTCCTCTCTTCTCCTTTTAGCTCTAGATATACATATTTCCCTTTACTTTCCAGTGTGTACATAGAAGTGCTTTCCCCAAACTGAGAGAGATCAAAACTCAAATCTCCTTGGTTACCAAGAATAATTGAGGATTTCAAATATGAGATGAGCTTGAAATAGGGAAAAACTCCAGCATATTTATATTTCTTAAATTGTTCTCAACATATGAACAGCTGGGGATAAGGGGATGATGAATGCCAATAATAAAAGTTCAAATCCAGCTTTTAAATTTCCCCATTTTAAAAAACTTTATCTCAGTGTGAGTAATATAATTATTTATTTTAGCTACCAAATAATGCTGAATTATGATGTGAATATACTATTTGCATCACTTTTTAAAAAAACCTATAGGAGTAATTGTTTAAATGGTCCTTGCTGCATTCCAGGCTGCTCCCCACTTGGAGAAGGGACACACCCTTTCTTGCCTGAGCTTGTTGGCATCTTTCAAGAGCCACATCCAGCAGGACCAGGAAGTTGTCAAGGAATTATTTACCATCTTTAAGGTTAATGCTGGATTGAACTCTAAAAACTGTTTATATTATTCCATAAAACCCTTGATTTTAAAAGGAATGGAGAGGACACGTGGCTTTTATAACACTTTGGCTTTTCTAATACTTCTACTTGCAGAGAATGGAGTCAGTGCATATGCAAATGTTTATGTTGATTTATTTTTTAAATTATTTTCTGAGCTTTTAACACAGTTAAGATGGAAATATATGTAATGAAATCTTTTAAACAATTATGTACTTTTTATTAACTATTAAAACTAGTCTGATTTTATAAATATATTGGTCATTAGATTTAGCTGTATAGACTTTTAAAAATATAAAGGCTCAAACAAGTGAAGTCTTATAGTTAGATATACCAAATAAAAGCTCCATATACCGCATATGAAGAAAGTACTATTTACTGAAAACAAAAACTTTTAACTAGAATAACGAAGTCATGAAAGTTGAGTTTTGGCAGTCTGTAGCATTAAGGCTCATGTTTTTTTAGGAGTAGCACAGTTTTCTGAATATAAATTTAGGTGTTTATATACCTTTAAATTAAACTTCTAAAATATGAAGAAACTTAGAACTGTGTTTTTTACTGTTTTCAAATGTAAATCACTATTGCATATTTATTTTTAAGCCTATTGTGTTAGAAGGAAGTAGAGAACCATTGTGCACTTGCGGTTGCATGCAGAATTATCAGAGAGTAGGCTGCCTATAGTCCTCCTGGATGTCTTAAAATGAGACTGGCAATGAATTGGAGAGATGTGGGAAGCAGGAAATGTTCGCTTGCAACAGCTGTCCTCAGTGCTTTGTGTGAGAATGAGGTGTGTATCAGGGAAATACAAACAGAAGTCAGTTAAAATATAAACTCTTACCATCTACTTGTTAGTATTTGGAGCTGCACATTTTCTTAAGAAAAGGATCTTAAAAATCAGGTAAATGCAAAATGGGAATTCCTGGGGCATTTAAACAAATCCAGTCAGAAACTATATTGAAGGTTTTACAAAAAAATCAAAAATGGGCTTTCAGCAGTTAGAATGTTGGGTTTATGAATTAAAGGACAGCAGAGTGGCTTCTCGCCCAGGCTATAGCAAACATAAAATGTCATTTCAGGCTCCCCGCTCAGATCAGCCAGAATGACAATTGTGCTACTAAAATCTGTTTGCCTTAGTGGCAAATGATAGAAGAAACAATTCAAGCTGGATTCAGACTCAATATAGAGTTGCCTCTGGAATGTTTTGTACCAAATGTCTGCTGGATTTTTTTCTGCCCATTTGTGTATTAAATTATTTTGACTTCAAAAAAGTATAGCAGTTAAATGTTCTATAAGTGAGTCAGCTGTTACAATCTGATGAAATAAAAAAAATGCTCTCATTTTCTATTTCCTCTTCATTCTCTGAAAACAAAGTTTTTTAATGACATAGATTTTTATGTCTTTACTTTTTAAACTTGAAACATTTTCTTTTTACATAAAATTTTTTTATAGATTCATTTTTTTCTATTCAATTCCCCTCTACTTACCTAATTATCTCTTACACATGTATCTGCAAAGTGTTTATTAAATGTTATAGTATTAATTGAACTTGATGGAATTATCTCAAAAAATTTTGCCAGTACAGTTTTATAGTAAGAGTAACACCATAAAATGTGAATGTATATGTTCATATAGAGCTATCATTGATTGGTGTTTGTAAAGAATGATGTTGTATAAGGCATTATTGCTATAGCCACCTCCTTCATCCTTGGCTTTCAAATAGCCCAGTAAGACAAAACCTAATTTGTTATCCATTGATTGTTTAAATGTAGCCAAAACACAAAGTATATATTAAATACAATTATTTCATCATTAAGCATTTATTGAGCATGTACTATATTTATGCCAGGGACTGTTTAAAGCTCTTTAGAATCAATAAACAAAACAAAGATTCTTAAATACATGGAGTTTACATACTAGCCAGAAAAATTAAAATAAACATAATAAACAAGTAATTTATATGGTGTGATAAAAAGCGATATGCGCTGTAGAGAAAAATAAAAGATCAACAGTATGTGAAAGGATCGTATGAACATTCATGTAGACAATCATATTTACTGCAGTAGTGTCTGTTAAGCATTAAGCAGAGCAATGAGAGGGGTGAGGACAGAGCCAGTCAGATTTCTAAATCTAAGTAGGACTAGTCTGGTATTCATGTCTGTATTGAGCATTATGTGTAGGGCACTCTGATTTACTCTGAAGGGATTGGGTGATCAAAGATGAATGAGATGTTGCCTTCTTGCCCTCAAGAGCCTTCTATAATTTAATAAAGGAAGACAGACATGTAAACAAGTAGCTCAGTAACACCAGTTCTAATTAGCAATATGTATATGTGGTTGCTGAAAAGAAGACACAATTAATCTGACTTAGGGATCAGTCAGGGAAGCAGAGCAAGTGTAGCCTGAGCAAATTTTGACAAGGAGTGAGAGGTTTAATAAACTATGATAAAGACTTTTTCTTAGAAAATGGCTTGCAAATGGAAAAGATTGAAGTGACTATGAGGGAAAGGACAACTACATACAAATAGTAGAACAAAGAGCCACTGCTAACAGAATTTTAGGTCTCTTGGCTGATCTTTCCAGTATTTATCTCTTGTGCTTTAAATAATGAATTTGAAGGGACAAGAATTTTTTAAATGATAACACAGAGAAACTTAAAATAGAACTAAGAAGAAGAATTTAGTAAGGAAAGACAGTAATAATTATTTTGGATTATTTGATAAAGAAAATAGTGATAGACTCAGAGACAACAAAGAAGATATTAATTGCTAAAATAAGAAAAAGAATGAATGTTTTCATAAACTTAGGTAACACCAACCATGATTTAGTTGCGGTTCAGATAAAAGCAATAGTTCCCCATTGGCTAATTTCAGACCTGTCTAAGCCCTGAATCACAGCTTCACAGCATTTGATAATTGAATATCACTGCTTTTCCTTGATTCACTTTGCCTGTGACTATTTGGATTTGTCAAAGAATGAACTATTCATAAAGCTCAGTAATCGCAATATTTGTCTTTTTCCTCTAATGTCATCTGTCCAATATAGAAAAATGTGTTCATTATCCACAATATATATACCCCACTTCTTGGCTTTGTGAAATAAAGTAATAAAAAAATTGATATTCATTTTCCTAGGAATTACTGTGGTAAAGATTAGTTTGGTAAAACTTAAGTTCACACTAAACATCTATATTTTACAAAATTGCCAACAGCTCATCATTGAATTAAAGAAGTTAAACATGTGACACTAAGGCTGTGGCTAAAAGTATTTGCCAGATTTTTTTAATACAAGGAAATTTAAATAGATTATGTAACTTATTTAACTTAAATCTGTACTCAAATTATCGATCTCCCTTAATTTAATCTTTAAAAGATTCATAGATGGATAAGATATAAAAAAGAAAGATGGACTCTAGGTTTTTTTTCTTGCAATAGCTTTTTGCTCCACTCCACATTGTATATTTCTATACCATTCTACCTACAATTAATGAACGATATGCATTCTCATTTTATTAAAACATATCAAACCATTTTAGTGGGTTGGCACATAGAACTGTTTTCATAAAAGAACCCTGCTGGACCTTGCTTTATAATTATGCACCCTGCCATTAATATTGCCATAATGGTAACCAAAAATTGTCATTCATCCAGCTGTTAAGGTTTCCTTTAAATTTTGTTTTAATGTGAATAAAGATTCTCATTGATCTTTTCATATTACTCTTCAGTATATCAGCTTTAAGAATATCTTATAAGTACTTATTACAAAAACAAATTTGGGGCTCTTGTTTATTCTTATCTTTTTGTTTCTTACTGTGGAGAATATTTTAAGTGCTGAGATGTATTAGTATGCAGGTCCCCTTAACTTTGCGTTAGCAAGGCCTTTCTTTATTGCCCGTTTGATTACTGTCCTTCAAAGCCATAAACAACAGGGAGTTGAGGGAAAGTAACAAAGTTGAGTAAGGAATGGAAAAATAAGCCTTTTAAGGAAGAGTTAAGTCTGTTTAGCTTTAAAAAGGGATGAAGGGACAATGCAAACAGCACTCACTCAATTGAGAGTCAGGATCGCTGCTTTCAAAGTCTGGCTCTACTACGGAATGAGTGATTCACTTTCGACAAGTCACTTTACTGCCTCCTAATCTGTAAAATGAGGGGATTTTACTAGATTAGTGTAAACAAACTTTTTATTAAAAGACCAGCTAGTAAGTATGTTAGGCTTTGCAGGCCAAATAGCTTCTGTCACAACTACTCAACTCTTTTGTAAATGAATACTTAAATGAACAGACAAAGCTATTTATTTTATTTATTTGCTGACCTCTGGACCAGATAGCCTTTAAGATTCCTTTTACATCTGCATTCTGTGATAATGCTTTATTATCAACATCATATATATGAAAGGGATTGCTGTCTAGGTTATTTTCTATGCTGTTATCAGTCAGGGGATAGCCAGGAGACAGAAACCACACAGTTATTTAAACAGACAATTTGACATGTAAAGAATTGTTAACTAGATCTTAAATTATGGGAAGGGTAAAAGAACACTGAAGTATCGAGGACTAAGCGACTACAGGAAGCAGCTACCACCTTTGAGCCTGAGGAAAAACTGGAGGGAAAACCCCACAAAGCTGAAAGTCATCCCTGTGAACTGGGCCCTGCTCAACGAGAACTAATTTGTCTGAGTTCCAAGGAAAGCTCTGTATCGGATGTGACTTCTGAGAGCTCTCTTCCTTTAATAGCTACACACCTATGAATAAAGAACCAAACAAGGAAACAGACTTTGATTAAAGCAGGAGGGATAAGAAAAACTAATTCACAGAACCACGTTAGTACACAGTGGGAATAGTGTAAGAGTCATCGTCCCCAGTGTTTTTAGATAAAAGATTAGTTATCGACTCCTGTTAGTTTTAATTTCAGAGTGCAGAGATCAAGATAATCTTTATTCCTCTGATATTCTTTCTCCTCTACTGTGTAATGTGGCATTTGACTTCTCTTTCTTGGTTTAAGTTCCCTAGACCAGCTTTCAAAGACTTTTATTTTCTTATAAAAACTCTTATCTATAATTTGGTACATCTTTTGTCTGAGTTTCCAGTAGACCAGGTAACTCAGACAATTGTAACAATTGAAGGATAAGGGAAATATATATCTCTTACACTTGTTTTTTCTTATTCTTTATTCCCTTCCTCCTCCTGCCTTCTATTTTCTCCATCGCTTCTCTCTTTCAGCTCATAGAGCACTATGTGACTTTCTTTGTGCCACTTATCATAACCTACTTTGTATTATTGTTGTTGTATCTTATCCTGACTGGGGCAGTACTTCATTGGAGCTCAGAAGCCAAGGAAGAGTGATCATAGTTTGCTCCTCTCACCCATTCAAAAAAGTCACCAGAGGTAAACAAGGCAACTAAGCCAGGGAGGGCACCAAGAACAGTGCTTGGCACATGGTAGGATCTCAGTTAATAATTGTCATAGAATAACTGACCTAACCCCCAGCACAGTATCTTAGATAGTTAGCAACCAATTGGATTAATGGTTTAAGTAATGGTTTATAAGTGCTAGACAACCATTTTCTGAAAGAAATTTGTTGTTGTTGTTGTTGTTGTTGTTGTTGTTGTTGTTGTTGTTGTTGTTCTCTTTTGTTAAAAGTTATTTTGTCTTCACAGCTTTCTGATTCTTGATTTCCTCACTTTTTGGTTCATTGTAAGTGAACCTAACAGCTCTCAGTATATAGCAGTGCCAAAACCCAGTTTTTTCCTCTATCCTCTGCCATTTCTGCTCTCTCGTGGCTGGGTTAGGGATTAAAAGATTTAAAGATGCAATGTGAGGCCATTAGTATTTGATTATCTGGAGAGAGCAACAGAACATTTTTTGGAATTCATGGACATTGGCAGTTCCCTAAATGCTGTTTGGCAATTCTCTGTCCATTGTCCCAGGTGTCCACATTTCCAATACACACACACAGACAGACACACACATGAAAATTGTTTTCAAAATGTTTTTATATTCTTTACCATGAAGAGAAAATGTTGAAAATAGCACTTCATGCTTTTCTTACAGCTCAATATAATTTGAAACAGGTTTCTCCACTGATGATGTTTATATCTTGTTCTGCAAATGGGATTTGTAACCCAAAAGAAGCAAAAATGAATAATCTTTGTTGTCAAATACTAATGTTTGCCAACTTGTTGCTAGTACTCTCCATAAGCTCAGGCAGTTGATAGTGATGAAGGAGCTGAAGACAGCTCTTGACATGTTTCCCTGGCATGTATTCTTGACACTGATGAGGATTTTGAGTTCTGCAAACTCTTGGTAAATGTATTTGTTGGCATAATCTCTGATTATAGAGTTTGGGAGATACAGATGAACTGAAAGTTCTTGAAAACTTACATATCCTGACTAACTTTCTGTCTTGTCAGCCACAAGTTCAGCCCACCTGGAGGACCTTGCTTACCTGGATGAGCAGAGACATACACCTTTGAGAACTTCTCTCCGAATGCCAAGACAGAGCATGGGCGGTGTTCGCACACAACAGGATTTAAGAGGTTAGAACCACAGGAGGGCTTTGCCCAGGAGAAAATGGAATTGGGCAGTAGGCAAAATTCCTTTGTTTCTAATTTCCACTCTTATTTAAACCTCCCTTAAGGCGTGAGCATGTAACAATAGAAGAGAAAGATAAATGCAAATATTGCCCAAAGGTGTTGTAATTACCAACATTTGGAAGCATCGATTCCTTGTGATTCTGAAAGAAAAGTGTAAAGTGCTGATGATGATGACAGAAATAACCTTTTTAAGGTCCTGGATTTTAGAAGTGATTCTTGACCAACTTCAGCCCTAGCCATATTATAGGGGAACTTGATGCTGATAATCGTGTGTTTTGCTAGAGAATTTATTTCATTTTCATTCTAGTGGCCGTTTCTCTAGTCCTATACTGGCAACATCTATACAACTTATCCTTTTCTCACTCAGGCACCTGTTTCTTTTCATCCTTTGTGCATGATACATGCTTCTACAATCAGGATCCTGAGTTTTTCAAAGATTTTCAATTTGTTATAACCACAGTCTAGTTGAGAGGCCATTATAGGTGTCTCTGCTTGTATGCCTCTTGTTTGCCAAACTGTCTCTTGAACCAAACTATCTCTGATAATCTGAACAGATGGCTTGCTTTCTCTAGTATTGGTTAATCCATAACTCAACTACATTGGGTATATTTTTTATTTTATTTTACAGATTATTTTCATCTTTCCTTTGTGTCTCTCCTCACCTTTTGTCCTATGTCCCATTCCAACCTGTATAGTGCCATATGCATAAATGACAGGAAGAGATTCACAAACACCTGCTGTGCATTCTACAAGTTTTTATGCTAACAGTTTCTCAGTGATGGCTAGGCAACTGGGAGCATAAAGTAATTGATTATGTTGCTACAATTACTGTATCTCCCATCAACAACAGTGAGTTGATGGCCCTAGTCACAGTTTTAGTTCTTAAATCCTACCCATTCTGTTTGCCATTCCTTCAGTTAACCACATGCTAATTGCTTAGTATATGTAATTGTGTATTATAATTGATATAATTGTGTAGAATTATATCAAGTATTACTTTAGTGCTAGTAGATCCAAAGCCTGAGTAAATTTAGTCAAAACACCAAATAAATTGTGCCAGGACCAGATGCATTGCCATAATAAAGAAGATACAACTATTGATCTATATAGACCTTCGGATTTAGTTGAAAATCTGCCACATTGGTATCACCTTGCATTTCACTATTGAAAAGCACAGTGACATTGTTGATTTTATTTTCTGCTTTGCTAGTCAATGAATAATGGATTTTATACTGTATAGAAAACAAAACTAATTGACAGATTTCAGCTATGAGTTTTATCAATACTTGATGGTACATGTCTGCATCTAATATCTAAAAAATTAATAAGATCTTTGACAAATGCATTTTAGTGAGCTTGATGTTTGCACACAGATATCAGTTATATCTGAACACAACAAAAATCCTTTTCATTGCAAAGAGCTTCAGCCTAAACATTAAGCAGAACCGAAGTATGTCCACAGATTTCGTTCAAAGTGTACCTAAGTCTTTAGGAATCTCTGTGTCTAAATAATGCATCCCTAACCAAACAAATCTTACATCCTTTGCAGATAGTGTCTCTACTTATTGTTTACATTAATAATTAAAGATGGAGTTTGTCCACTGATAAAGGTACTATGATATTAGAGTTTCTGTTTCTTAAAATTATCTTTTCTTTCAAGGGGTTTTCTTTCAGCAGTCTAAATGGTTAGTACTTGCCATCCTGATAAGTGCGTTAATCCATCAGAGACTGGATGTTTACTTAGCAGTCTTTTGCCTTCTAAAATCAGCATACTTTAATTTAGAACTCTGAGGCCCTGGACAATAATCTTCCCTCAAAAAGTAACATATTATCTTGATTACTGTTTACAAATGTACTCTGTGGGTTATGATATGACTTAAAACACATTAACAAGAAAGGAAAGCAAACTTGGACAGACTGTCATTATGTTACCATAGGCCTGCTTGGCAAGTTTTTATACCCAAAACATTGTACTTTATTGTAGAAACAGAATCATATTGTTTTCCTAGCATAATTTTTTAAAGACATGTCATATCATGCTTGCTAATTTTATTTAAAGGAACATACAAATTGCAGTCATATTTCAGTTTTATATTTTTTTCTTTTGCTGCTTATGGTTGAAGTAGAACAACTTTACCCAAATTAAGTAATAAAATGATTGAAAACCTTTTTTAGAATAAATTAACATATCTTTCTATATTAGAAGTATATTTTTCTATATTTTAAAATATTATTCAAACAAGTCATATGAAATAGTTTTTTAAGAATTCTGGTTTTAAATGACCCTAGATCTTCAGAGAAAGTACTTAATGGACATTTGTAGTGTATTCAGTAGGTACTAAATTTACTAATTTCAAGTATAGGAATTATTTGAAATAATATTTCTTAAATATATGTCTAAAGATGTGGCAAGCATTTATTAGATGCTTCATACAGGCAGTCTTTACTCATCTGTTTAAAGCAGTGATTCTCAAACTTTTTGGTCCCAGGATCAATTTACACACTTAAAAAATTTGAGGACCCTAAACTTGTGTTTATGAGTTATATCTATTGATATCATATTATTAATTAAAAGAGAAATTTTTAAAATATCAGTTTATATTTTAAAAACAACAGCAGACTTGTTATGTATGAACTCATGCTAGCCCTGGAAAATTTTACTGTACACTGTGAGAAAATGAGAGTGGAAAAAGACAAATAACGCCTCTGTATTATGAAAATAGTTTTGACTTTCTGGACCTCCTGAAAGTGTCTTGAGAACCCCCAGTGGTCCTGAATCACATTTTCAAGAACAATTTGTTTAGAGATTACCGTAATTGAAGGTAAATTTTATGCCTTTAGGAACCATGCAGTCTGTTTACAGAATGCAAAAAAGTATAGTTTGAGAATTGGTTAGAAGTTGTTCATGAACAGGGTTTCAGAGTACTAGCATAGTTTATTTAACAGTTGCATTCATAGTGACTGCAGTTGTTTAATCATAATGGTAGTCCTTTGCTTGCTGAAATAAAAGTTGCTAGAGTAACATCCGAGCTAGAATTCGGGTCTTCAAGTGGGGCATTAACATTGACATTTGCTTCATTGGTGAAATCTTTTTTCTTTACTTAAGGCAGCTGTTTTAAACAGCTGTTCTGCCAATATTGATGTTTCCAGAGACCCAACGCAACAATGGAGAGGTCACATAAGTGCACTGTCCAGGATCCCATTGCAGCAAGTTACTAGTTTCCTAGCTGTCAGTCATCCAAGGGCTTGAGCTTTGAAAATAAAATGGTTATGGAAGATTGTGTACTAGGGCAAGTTACATAGCTGGCTAACCTTCCACAGGTGCCTTTTCTAGTCCCAAAGCCTGACATCTTTGACAGATATTAATTTGAAACCTTATTAAAGTTTTTTATTCCAGTTTTTAAAATTATTTCAGGGTCCATTTTTTAAATTTAATTGTCAGTACGTTAATGTGGAGTTAATGCTAGAAATTATCCACCCTTATCCTCAGAAAAAGATAAACTAAGTTTGCTGGCTAGGAAAAGGATTGAAGAGGCTGTTGATTTTTATGGATAAATGTAATAAACTTTGTGATGGAATATATAAAGGGAAGAAGGGAGAATTAAAACATACAAAACAAATGATAGCATAATGACTTTGAATAGTAGCTACTTGGGGTAAATTAACAATAAATTATTAATGGTAAGACTCTAACCTGCCAGATATTAAATCATAATCACATCATTCTGCTTGAAGAGATTACACATTCCTAATTAAAACTTATTTCTCAAAATATGATGCTTTCCTTAGGACTTTTACTAAATTCCATTATATAAGTGGCCATTTGCAGGCATTGGGTTTAATTAATACCTACTTTAATAGATACTAGTTTGAAGGGTGTATGTGCAAATGATAGTCTGACTCATAGGCAGAATTTATTTGAAATTGACCCTGCCACAGTTAACTCAGCTTTGTCAAAGCAGAGAATTCAATTTTTATCAAATAAAATCAGAGCTTTACACCATTTGTGAGTTCCTTTTCCAAAACAATGAATCCTTTATGAAGATGACTAAGATGCATGTCATGAAGCTATTACTCTTGCATTAGCCCACTGAGTCACATGTCCCTGAAGTTGCTTAGTCATCTCGATCATTGCCTGGCTGGCTCTCACATTTACAAGGGAATATTCCATCAGTATTTTCTATTTCATTGTTCATTGTTTTATTTTTACAAGATTAGATTGTTCTTTTTAGGTAAATTCAAAATCTGGAGCTAAGGTTGCATGACCATAATTGCCTTACATATAAATATTAGATGGGTAGATTGTAAACCTCACTAGTACGAGGTTGATCCTCTCACCCCCAGCCAGCTATTTTGCAAAACATACTAAAATTTGAAAATGCAGTATTCAAATTGGATGTCTTGAATGTCTGCTAGAAACTAGTTTCTGCTTTTTAGAGTAGTCTGGCTGTGATTTTTTTTTTTTAAGCAGATCACTACTTGTTAAACTATCTCCAGTTAGGTGCACAAATCTGGATTTTACATAATCTAGCTTTATTTGGTAAACTTTATCTTAAATTCTGAAAACCCAAACAATAGCTAACACACAGCAAAGATCCACAAGGGAGAAATAACCTTTGAGAAAGAGTCTATAAAGCACATAATTTTCTAATAGGCACACATTGACCTCTTGTATCACACTACACACGAGTTAAAGAAAGGCTGTGGGGTAACATGAGAGAATTCTTAATTATGATATCTAATTCTGCAAGAACAAATAACTGAAAATATTTTAAATACCTTAAGTACGATAAAGAAAAATAACAAACCAATAAGCCATTTGGTTGATCTAAATTAGATTTAAAGAACTAGCTTCCCAGTTAATCTATTATTTTTTTCTTCAAAAGTGACCAAATCTTACTGAAGATTAGGCATAATCCCAACAAATTTACTTAAGTAACACTTTGCACAACCTTTTTTGATTCAGTAGAATGATCTAAGCGTTCCAATCTTTTAGTATGTAAAAGACTTTTATGGAATAACTCCCCCAGATACCAATAAAATACAGAACCAAAGAATTTCCTTTATAGGACCATAGCTATTTCATCATTGAAAATTCACTTAAAAATATTTAATCTTAAATTTAAAATAATTAGCCAGTTTTGATGCTCCAATAAAAATAAATCTGTGTCTCACCTTCAAAGCTGATAATATAATAGCATAAAATCATCACAATATCAAAGATTTCACATTTTAAAAGCATTGCTCTTTTTATATTTCCCCTACATTTTGTGGTAGTAAATATGAGGAAACGTGTAAAAAGTAGCAACATTTGAGAGAGTTAGGTTTTCCCTATTTCTACTGTCTTCCAAAGATCTTTGTTCCCTTTCTGAAAGTTCCACTTAGCAATGACTTCAGGTTTTTCTCAAAAAAATGTTTTCCTATGAGACCAATGTCAGAGAGCTAAAATTTAATATATAAGTTATTCAGAGTTAAAGTGTTATTTTGTAGGGTAAAATAAGCCCTTCCCCCTTTTTTATCCCCACATTAATAGAATACAATGGACTTCTCAAAACACTAAGAAAAATGTTGAGAATGGAACACTTTTAAACAGATGTAAAAGTGATAGCTTATATTTATTGGAGTGCTTATTCATTATAGACATTGTGCTTGGGGCTTAAAACATGATCTTTTTTAATCCTCACACTCTTTGATGTAAGGAGTGGTAGTAAGGAAATAGGGACTGAGTGAGGTTAAATAACTTGCTTAAGGTTACATATCTAGTAATTGGCAGTGCCAGGATCCATTTCATATCTGACAGACTCTAGAGCCTCTGCTCTTAAACACCATGCTATATATTATGTCATAGACAATATAATATAATAGGCATCAGGCAATATAATAGCAGTATAATGGCTAATTGTAGATATTCAATACTCGGGCTTTAGATGGGAAACAGAGTTGCATATATACACTAATTGCCAGATGGCTGTCCTTTCATCAAGGGGCTGTGATCATAGAGGACACCACAGTGATTCATAAGCCCAAAACAGTTCCTTCTTTCTTATTTCTGCTAATAGTACCCCAATTTCCCTCTCATTCAGGCTTTAAATCCTGGAGTCATCTTAGAATCACCATCTTCATTATCTCCTATATCCAGTCATTTTCTTTGCCCTGAGGGTTCTCCTGTCAGAATTTCTCACTCTTCCCTGTTCCCCATTCTCAATACAGCTAATTAGCTTGTCTCTGCTTCGGGACTTTCCATAGTCTAAGGAAGCAAATGCCTGGCTGCCAAATTATTCCTTCTAAAATGTGGCACATAATGTCTTTTCTCTGTCTTATGGTTATTATTGCTATCATTCTTGTCTAGTATAGAAACTAGAAAAATTAAAAAGTAGTTTTGGAGAAGACAGATATTTGTTTGTTTTTACCTTTAAAATTAACTCTGTTGATACATAAGAAAAGCTGTAGAACTTTTTGAGAAATGGACACTGCCATATGGGCCATGAACCAGAATGTGCAATGGACAGGAACTAAAGGAGCAACTATACTAAGATAATGTATGAAAAAGTGCCTAGACAATGCTTAATGAATTTTATTAATTCATCAAAAAAAAAGAGACTAAAATCACTTCCATGTCAGTTGAGAATTAATGCAATAAAATGTATAGTACTATCTTTTTCTTATGAGTCACTGACAGCAGCTCAGTATTTTTAGCTGTGTTAACTAAACCATAACAGGGGAGAAAAGAAGAAATAGAGAAATAAATATATGTTAAATTATATTCAAGATAAGGGTGGAAATTTAATTCTAATATGAAAAGTATCTAGAACCCAAAAGTATAGGAGTTATAATTGAAAGAAATTACTTTGGCATCCATATTTTAAAGTACTTAAAAAGAAATAGACAGTCCATGGAATGAGAGAAAATATTTTCAAATCATGTAACTGATATGTAACTGATAAGGGGTTAATATCTAAAATATATAATGAAATCCTACAACTCGGTAGCAAAAAAAGCAAATAACCTGATTAAAAATTGGGCAAAGGACTTGGATAGACATTTCTCCAAAGAAAACATACAGATGGCCAACAGGTATATAAAAAGATACTCGACATTACTAATCATTAGGAAAATGGAAATGAAAATGGCAGTGAGATACACTTTACGTTTTTCAGAATGGCCATTATCAAAAAACAAAATAACAGGTGTTGACAAAGAAATGGGAAAATTGGAACCTTTGCATACTGCTATTAGGATGTAAAATAGTATAGCCGCTATGAAAAACAGTATCGTGGTTCCTTAAAAAATTAAAAACAGAACTACCACGTGATGCAGCAATCCCACTTCTAGGTATTTATCCGCAAGAATTGAAATCAAGATCTCAAAGAGACATTCACACCCTTGTTTATTGCAGCATTATTTGCAATAGTTAAGAAATAAAAATAGCCTAACCACAGATGAATGAATAATGTGGCATATACATATAATGGAATATTATTCAGCCATAAAAAAATTAGGTATTATTAATCTTCCAGGGGTGTATTGGATATTCTAGGTTCCTTGTATTTCCATATGAAACTTATAAAGTTCTATCAGAAAACCCCACTGGAATTTTGATGAGGATTGCATTGGACCTGTAGATGAATTTGGGGAAAATTGACTTCTTATCAACATTGAATCTTCCAATCCATGAACATAATATATCTCTTCAATCATATGGGTCTTTCTTAATTTTTCTCACCGGTGTTTTATAGTTTTCAAGGTACAGATGTTGAAAATATTTCATCATATTTATCCCTATGTATTTTATATTTTTATGCTCTTATAAATAGTATTGTTTTCACCTTAGTTTCTAATTGTCCATTGCTAGTACATAGAAGATGATTTTTATATATTGCTCTTGTATCATGAAACCTTTCTAGACTCATTTGTAACTTCTAATGGCTTTTTTATAGATTCCGTGGGATTTTCTATAGATGATCATTAGATTATATAGATGATCAAGAAATTTGTCTAAACTGAAGAATTCATTGGCATAAAGTTGTTTATAATATTTCCTTACGCATTTAGTAATCTATAGTCATGTAACTACTCTCATCCTTGATTTTATTCTCGTTGGTATGTTATCTTCTCTTTTTTCCTGATTAATCTTCTTAAAGGTTTATCAGTTTTATTGATCTTATTAAATATTTTCTCTTTTTTTGTAATTTTTCTGTTTACTGTTTTATTTCCTCTCTGATTTTTATGATTTTCTTCTGCTTTCTTGTTTTTTTTTCTTTGTTTTCAAATATGCTAAGGTAAAAGCCAAGGTTCATATATAAGACCTGCTTTTCTAATACAGTCATTTAGTGTTATAAATTTCTTTTAAGTACTGCTTTAGCTGCATTTCACATATTTTGTAACTTTATTTTTATTTAGTTTAAAATCTAATTTACTTTTTGCTTTCTTTTTGACTCATGAATATTTCTGGAAGAATTTCTGGATGTATTTCTGCTATTGATTCCTAATTTAGCTCTGTTATGATCCAAAGACATATTTGTATGGCATGAATTCTTTTAAATTTATATGGAATTTTTTGTAGCCCAACTGTGGTCTTTCTTGATAAGTATTTCATATGCAGTTGAAATAATCTGCAATTTTAGCATAGATAGTTCGATAAATATCAAGTAAGTCAAGTCAATTAATTGTGTTGTTCAACATGTCTATATATTGCTGATTTTCCATCTACTTGTTTTCTCAGTTATTGAAAGAGGGATAGTGAAATCTTTGATGATAATTGTTGATTTCTCTCTTCTTGGCAGCTTTTGCCTCTTGTATTTAGAGCTCTGTTATTAGTTGCATAAATGTTTAGCATTGCTATGTCTTCTTGATGAATTGAATGAATTGACCCATTGATCTTTTTGAAATGGCCTTCTTTATCCCTAGTGATTTCCTTTGCTTTGAAATCTACTTTGTCTGATATTAATATAACCATTCCAGCTTTCTGTGGATTTTTGTTAGCAAGGTGTATTTTTCTCTCTACTTCTAATCTATTTGTATATTTATGTTTGAAGTGGGTTTCTTATAAACAGCATATAGTTGGGTATTAGTTTTTTATCCAAACTTTTAATTGAAATATTTAGACCATTTGCATTTATTTGATTTTTTTATTTAGGTAGTTTCAAATCTTGCATTTTGATATTTGCTTTCCATTTTCCCCTCTATTCCTTATTCTCTTTTCTCATTTTTCCCTATTTTTCTCCTATTTATTAGATTGAGTATTTTTATGCATCTTTATATTATGTTCCCAGTTCATTAGTTATACTCTTTTTTTGGTTTGGTTTTGTGTGTATGATTACTTCATTTTTAGTATATGAGTTTAATTTATGGCAGTGTAGCCTCAAGTTATATTACTCCACTTCATGTATAGTGTAAGGCCTAATTATAATACTTGTGTCAAAAGTGCCTCTCAGGTTCAGTGATTTACCAGGAGGACTGACAGTACTCAGCATATAGTAATTTTGCTAGCTATGCTTTATTACAGTGAAAAGATACAAACCAAAATCAGCAAAGGGAAAGGTGTATGGGGCAAATTCTATCTCTCATTAGAAAATGACTATCTTGGTAGTTAGAATTGGGTTTTCTGTAAGCTAACATACATATTGTACCTATAATGATGAAGAATTAAATGTGGTCATTGTTATCACAACAATTAATCTCAACTGTAACATTAAAAAGAACTTAGTTACCCCAGTAGATATGTGTAGATCTAGCCTTCTCAGTAATTTTTCTAAAAGAAAGGAAAAAATAGTCTTTAAAAAAAATCTATCCTGTCTTCTCTGGACACTAACTCTAAAGCACATTTTCTCTTTTCCCCCAGCTTCCTGTAGGAATACAGTTCTCTGATTGTTGGTGCCTTGGCCAGCAACCAGCCCTTGCCTATAATATGCACAGAGCTTGGAAAATAACAGTTTTCTCCCATGTCTTGTTATTTAATGTTTATGACAGTAGCCTTTAAACAAGAATTTATCCCTGAAAGGTGGCAAATAAAAGATTTATTTCCTTTCATTCGTAGTACAGAGCAGTAATTTTCAAAGACCTGGATTTGCAGCCTGTAACTGTCTTCCTCTACCCTTCCTGTTCTAATAAAACCAAATCTGTACACATTTCCCTGCAGTTGAGAATGGAAAATCCATATTCACTGTTTTCATTCATGGGTTCACTTATTAAATATTATTGAATATGCATACCATATGACAAGAGCTGTACTAGTTAATAAGGGCTTAATAGGTTGGGTGATTTTAGTAGGATGAGTTGGTGAGATATGAGGATAGAAGCATAGAGATTGACACGTCAGATACATATATTTGTTGGCTGCTTACAGAAGGATTATGTAGGGTTCAAAGTTACCCATTAAAAGCCTATTTAAGTACATAGTAAAAGCAAGAGATGTTGAGAACTATATGGCCATTATTTATTGAGGGTTAAGGTTCTGAGCCAAGAGCTTAACGTACATTTTCTCATTTAACCTTATAGGATAGAAGTTCTTATTATCTTTATTTTACATGACAAAACTGAAGCTTAGAGTAAATCAGCAGTTCCTCCAGGGTTACACCATTAGAAGTAGTAGTGGGGTGGGGGAGGGGGAAAGGTATTATATCTGAAAGATATTCCTCAAGTATACTTGATAGGATCTGTGCCAAATTAGATGTAAAGATTAAGGAAGTAAGCAGGGTCAGGCATGGTGAATACTTGAATGGGGGACTACCTGGGAAGACCAGGTGCTATAGGCATAAAAAAATTTTAAAATAAGGGATTGTAAGCTGACAAGGTCTTTGCAATCTGTGGGGTCGACCAAGTGTTGCCTCGCCTTAAAAAAAAAATAAAGATTAAGGAAGAAGAAATCCTAGTATATCCCAAGTTTCTATCTCAGAAGACCAGGCAGATGGTGATATTTCATTAACTGGGATAACAAATAGAAGAGAATAAACAGGTTAAGGTGAGTGAGACAATAACTTTAGTTTTAAACATTTTAGGTTTGAAATTTCAATTGGAAATCCAAATAGGTAACTCTTGTAAGTAGTCAGAAATGCTATACAGGAGCTTAGGAATGACATCAGGAATAGAAAAAAAAAAAAAAACATCACCACTTAGATAGTTGAAAGCCATTAAGATACCCCTTTGAGATTACCCAGAAAGATCATGAAAAAGAAAAAACAAAATATAGAACCTAGGATTGGCAATATTATAAATATAGGTGGAAGAGAGGCATCATTAAAGATATATCAGAAGACAAATAAAAGAACTAAAAGAAAGTGTCATCTTAAGCCCAAGAAGGGAATATATTTCAAAAAGTTGGTGTTAGTTAAAAGTCAGTTTTACACACTTTGCTGTATGCTCCCCTGCGGACCCAGAAAGTGGTTCTGCTTTTTTTAGTCCTTTTATTTAAAAAAAAAAAAAAAAAACAAGTTTTATCTGGAATGAACATATCACAGACTATTATCTTTAGATTGTCCTTTAGGACCTACTTCAAATTGCTTTACATTCTTCAAAAACTCATTTCCTGGGGTAGGAATAGCTGCCTACTGTAGTCCTATTTCAGAGCACCAAGAATAAACAACAGACCCTAAAGAGATTTGACTCTTGTAAAAATGGGTGAGTGAGCCTTCTGGAAATTCAATAGACAAATGAGCCTGTGCCTTGGTGTAAGTATTTCTTTAAAAAAAAAAATGTGTTTTTTTAAGTTAATGTTTGGTGCTAATGTGATACCAGGTTTTGTGTGAAGCACATATGTTTTTCCTCTGCTCTGTGAATAGCATGCGTGGCATGAACCCTAAGAAGTTGTCTTTTGTTCTGAGGAACAGGGGTGCTTCCAGGCTAGACTTTACAGTCATTATGGAAGAATGTGAGGAAACGCAGTTCTGCTCCTGTTTTGCACCAGACCTTGGCTATGTCACACACACTCTTTCTTCTGCCATCCTGTGACTGACTTCTTTTAAGATGATTCATGGTTGTTTCCTCGAGTAAATATGCTTTAGTCTAAGTCCAGTTTGAGCTCCTTTGCCCCATTTCCGCTCTCCTTTTCCCCCTTGCTGCAGCTGTTTATATTTGCAGTTGGGCAAGCTGATGTGTTAGCTTTAATGCACTTTTGTTTTTTAAATGTTTACTCTTTACCTTAAAGTTAAAGAAAGGTCAGTTTTCTCTTTAAGGCTAGATATATAATTATACTTATTGATGGTCTCACAGAGACTGTTTCCTAGAGAGAATTCATTTGTCTGTTGAGAGCCTAATTTGCATCGAAGAGATGCACACACTGATCTGAGTCTGGAATGGTTATTAAATCCCTTTTAAAAGCTGCTTTCTGAAGCTTGTCTTATTTGTGTGCCCTGTTTGAGTGTTTTTCCTTTCCATGGTTTTTCCTTCAACATTTTGTTAGGAAAATTTTCAGATATACAAAAAAAAGAATTTTACAATAAATACATACACACCACTTTGATTATATCACTAACATTTTACTATCTTATTTTATCACATATCTGTATCCATCTACCCAATCTTTATTCACTCATCACTTTCAATGATTTTCAAAGTAACTTACATATATCAGTACACTTTATTGGCATGTTTTGAAAAGGATAGGATGGTCTTCCTGCTCTGTCACTGCCCTGGGGCTGCCATAACTTGAGTGCCAAGGGTAAGAAAGCCACCTCTGTTACAAATGATACCAGATTAGCTCATCTTTTTCCCTTAGCTCAGTTATAGTTGCACTGGTAATTTCTCACTGGATTGTTTCAGTGGTTTCTGCCTTAGAAAATCTCCAGGGAGCCAGCTGATTTCCCAGACAAAGAAACAATTATTTAGGAATGTGAACTCCACAGAGAATATTCATTACCTCCATGTCCCACAATACAGGCCAAAGTACTTTCTTGTTCATATGCCCCAAATTTACTATTGGTACATAAGAAGTATGGCTTTCTTTTATTATATGGATCTGACAAAAGCCTTAGGTTCAGAGGTACAGAAATTGTTTCTAGACTGTTCTTGATATCTACAGTTGTTTTACCATATGGTACTAGGCTAATTTTATCTGTTCTTCCCTTGAGGCTTTTGTGAATTGATTACATTTTTAGAAAATTTTTAAAATAACTTTTTAAAATGTCAAAGCTTTCTCAGTGGAATAAAATATGAGAGATTACGTCAACATGAGAACAAGTTATGTTAATAGAATTTTTCTCAAAAACTTAAGCATTTAAATTGAGTCTATACTTATTCCATATTATAAATTGTCATTGGTCACATTCATGAAAGCTCCTTTTGATACAAAAGATAAAGTAATCTCAGATCTAAAGAGGTAAGTTGGTTTAGAAAGCAGTTGAGTGTCTCTGAGTAGCTCTTCCCTTCCTGGAAAGGTCATCTGTGGCCAAGCATGTAATTCCTAAAGGAAGGCACAGAAGAGGTGAAAGAGAAAGAGGATAGCCTAACATGTCATCTAAACCTGTCAATTCCACTCATCAATGAGAGAAGTCGTGTCACTTCAAGATTTAACAGCGACATCCTATAGAGCAGTTGCAACATAATACAATAGAAAAAACTTGGATTTTGGAGTCAGAGTTATGTTTTGATTTCTAGTTTTGAAATCAGCTCTGTATTCCTTCCCCAAGTTCTGTGTGACCTTAGGCCTCTCTAGGCCAATTAGACTCAGCTCAAGCCACCTGTTGATCCATTTTTCTCTTTCTTGCTAGGGAGTCCTATGACTCTTCAGCCAGTTTGTCTGAGTCTCTGTCCACCAAGGACACACAGATACCTAAGAAACCAAATGCTTGAGTGGTTAGCAGCCCCCCACTATCAAGTGACATCATGGAAAATGGTAGAGTAAGGCACTCCAAGGATCAGTCTCTCCATGTAAGCAACAATCATTAAGCTGGCAAGTCTGACAAAATCAACTTTTTTAGGATTCTGGAATTACTAAGTGAAAAAAGCAGATCAGAAAACAGTGTCTATACCATGATCCCAATCCTTGTTTATAAAATAAGTGTATATGGTACAGATAAAACTCGTAACATATGTGATAGGTGTTTCTGGCTGGTGGGAATACAATTATTATTTTGTTTGCCTACTATTCCTAAATTTTCTATAGTGAATATATATTACTTCTGTAAAAAAATATATATTACTTCTGTAAAAGTAAAGTAGAAGAGTTTGGCAGTTTCTCAAAAAGGTAAGCATAGAGTTTCCATATGACCCAGCAATTCCACTCCTAGATATACCCTAGAGACTTGAAAACGTGTGTACTCAAAAACTTGCACATGAATATTCATAGCAGCATGATTCATAATAGCCAAAAAGTGAAAACAACCCAAATGCTCTTCAGCTGATAAATAGATAAATAAAATGAATATATCCATATAATTGAATATTATTCAGCATTAAAAAGAATGAAGCACTGATTTTGCCACAACGTGAATGAACCTCAAAGATATGCTAAGGAAAAGAAGCTAGACATAAAAGGCCACATCGTATGTAACATTTATGTGAAATGTCCAGAATAAGCAAATTTGTAAAGAGAAGAAGTCTCTGGTTGCCAAGGGCTAAAGGAAGGGAGACTGGGGAGTGACAGCTAATGGGTACAGGGTTCCTTTCGGGGATGATGAAAATATTCAGGAGTTAATGATGGTTGCGCAACCTAGTGAATATACTAAAAACCACTGAATTGTAGACTTTAAAAGGGCAAATTTTATGTTATGTGAATTATAGATTACTAAAATAATGTTTAAGGAAAGTAAAATAGACTCTATTAGCTGCAAGACTCTAGAATTAAAAATATCTTTAGGAAGTTGAAGTCTTAATATTTCACTGAATACTGTAATTATAGTTATGGATTTTAAATTACTAAGTTATAGCAAAGATGTGGGAATCAGGAGATTATAAGTGACCATGAAGCTATATCTCCACAGGATACCCCTTTTTTAAGTGAAAATTTGAAAATTCAAAAAGTGATAAAGGAAACTATTTGCTTCTGTTATTAGAGTTTGGCTTTATATATTTAATTATTAGTATGACTTGCATAATTGTTATCCTTTTTTTAAATTCTCAGTTACCATTCTAATGGCTTTCAGACAGTTGTAAATAAGACTGTGTATGTGTATACATGCTTACGTGTGTTTTCTCAAGTCAGCTGCCATGTCTAGATCTCATTTTATGATGTGTAAATGGTTTAAAAGTATGTTCTAGAATAATGAAAGCAGTATAAATAGATATCATTTCTCCCTTTATGATTTCCCTTTCATCTCTTCTCACCCCCTTCCTACCTTTACTCACCACAATATAAAATGGTGTTAGTGAAATACTTTATTTTTAATCAATTTTGTCAGTTCACATTGTTTGAGCACCTACTATGTGAAAGCACTGTGCTAAGGTTAAAGATACAGAAATGAAAAACTGGTTCCAGACAGATAAATGATACATCTTAGAGCTACTCTCAGAATAGGGAGGTCAGGCAGGACTTCTTTTTATCATCAATAAAATTAGAAGGTTGATCATTGAATTGAAGTCTCATCTATTATGCATTTTTAGAAAACTATTAAAAGAGCTCATGCTAGGCCCTTAACACATCCCACAACTACACAGCAGAGAAAAAAAGTGTTGAGAAAAGCATTAGGGATTCATCCCCAAGACAGGTGTGTATGAGCCAAAGATCTTTTTTTTTTAATAGTCATGAATACAATTAGTGCAGGTTCAAAGACATTAAATGGAAGTTTTCTGCTTCCTTAACCGATTAACATGTTGACGGCCTTTGAAACTGGTTATCAGAGCTTTTTTTTGTCAACACACAAAAATTATTCAACATATAATAGATAACCTTAGACAAATTGGATTACTACCAATATAAATAATATAAACTCAATTAAAACTTTTTCCTAAAAATATTTGTGAAAATATATATAACCAAAATTAGATAACTATAGTTTATGTACTTTCATATTAAAGATAAAATAACAAAATTATTCATTTTGAGAATCATTTTATTTTAAAAACCCTAATTTCATGCAGATGGTGATATTGTGTCCTTTTTTCTTGTTTTCTTCTATTTTTTCTATTAGAGTTGATATTCAATATTTTACGTTAGTTTCAAGTGAAGAGTACAGTAGTTAGACATTTATATAATTTATAAAGTGATCCCTTGATTAGTACTCACCTGGTATATACATAGTTAATACAATGTTGTTGACTATATTTCCTATACTATATTTCACATCTTTGTGACTTTTGTAACTACTAATTTGTACTTCTTAATCCCTTCACCTTTTTCACCCAGCCCACTAACCCCCCTCCCATCTGTCAGTTTTCTTATCTATAAAGCTGTTTCCATCAGAGCTTTTTGTTGTTGTTGTTGTTCCGTTAATAAACCTACTAGATTTTTAAAAATACCTTCATAAACTTAAAGGAGTTGCTGTTTTTATTGGTATTTTTAAAGAAGCAGATAGCTCCCCTTTGCATTGCTTCCTATAAGATTGATATGTATTGGTGTGACCATATTAGTTGTTAAATATTAAAATACTTTCTTATTGTTTGGTAAAGAGCTGACACTGTCAGCCATCTGGATGCCCCACCGCAGCCCGGCCTCTCCCTCAGGAACTCCTAACTCAGTATCTCCCCATAGTCCTGTAATTAAAAGGTTATCTCTAGACCTCAGAGACCCTTCTGTCCTACTTTTGCATCTATCCTAAATGCTGTTTCCCAGGTCATTCTCATTGTTTAATAATTTGGGTATTAACCCCAATTTTCTCACTGTTCCATAAATCATTACTGTTTCAACAGTGTTTGTGTCCTGCCAACTAGAATATCAGATGGCCTTAGCTCACCTGCCATTGCTTATCTGTATAGAACCAAAATTCAGTTTTATTATTTTCTTGAATAAACCAGAATGCCATCATACTGTAACTCTAATAGCCTCATTAACCATACTGGTTTTTTTTTCTTCATTTCTCTCAGTGTTGATGGTTTATCTGAGTTCTGTTTTCTTATTGTTCCTTCTAGTTCGCTTTGCACCTTACAGGCCTCCAGACATCTCGCTGAAGCCTCTGCTCTTTGAAGTGCCCAGCATCACTACAGAGTCAGTGTTCGTTGGCCGGGATTGGGTTTTCCACGAAATAGATGCTCAACTTCAAAGTTCAAATGCCAGCGTGAACCAAGGAGTAGTGATAGTGGGAAACATTGGGTTCGGCAAAACCGCCATCATCTCCAGACTTGTGGCCCTCAGCTGCCATGGAACACGGATGAGACAGATCGCCTCAGACAGCCCGCATGCCTCCCCCAAACGTATGTATTCCCTTTTAAAAAACTCCTTGCTTCTTTGCTCCGAAATGTTTTCTGACATGTTTATAGTCTCATATTTCTTTATTTTCTGATCTGTAAAACCTGACTTGCATGTGAGGACCATTTATTCAGAGTTGAGGGAAAGAATCTAATACTCTGTTTATATTTAATCCACATATCCAACAGTCACCTAAGTGTGACTGAAAAAAACCTTTCTCTCAGAATAAATTTATGACTCTTATCTACTGGCTGTCTGGCTACTCTGTCCTTTGGAAAATAACTACAGCAATTGCCTATAAGATCCATTTGCATCCATCACTGTCAGCTTCATCTTAGCCTGTGCCCATGTCTTCTAGTTACATGCCAGCACAGTCTGTTTGCAGCCTTCATTTACTTGCCGTTGATGTCAGCCAAGCACTGCTTGGGCTTCAGCTTCATCATGTCCTTGAAGGGTTTTTCCCTCTCCCTTGCAAGAAGATGCTGAGATCCTATATATATCCATGCTTCTTTCAGCCTAGGCAGGGTGCAGCTTAATGATCAGCACAAAGATCTTGTTTATTTAATCTTAAGATACTCACATGGTTTTTAATACAAGACACTTTCTAAGAGCTTAACGAATATTAATTCATCCAATCCTCGTATCAACTTTTCAAGGTCATTTCCATTGTCTTTATTTCACAGATAAATGATCTGTGGCTCAGAGAGGTTCAGTCAGTAAGCCTCCTGGGTTTCACAGCCAGTAAATGGTTAGACCAGAATTTGAGCCTAAGCAGTCTGGTTTCAGAGGCCGTTCTATTACCCATTTTGCTATGCTGCCTCTCCTTATTGGTGGAACTCACCTGAGTAAAGGAGATAAAAGGAGATATATAGATGTTCTTCTTCCTATACACACTGTATAGAACCAGTCTATCTGGTTTCTGTTATTCGATAACAAAAAAAAAAGAAAAGAAAAGAAACTGTTGCATCTAGTCCAACTCAGTAATCCAGCTCATCACAAATTTTCAGATAGCAACCACTAGAAGTGGTTTGTTTGAGATCATAGTCATTACAGAGTCTAGCACAGTGCTGAAACTCAACAGGAACTCACTGAACACCCTCCAAACATCCTGGCTTCCTGTTGACATTCATTAGCAGTGTCGTGTTGTTAAGTAGGCAGATTGCCTCTGATAAATTTATGGGAATCTGACATGTAGAAAAGAACTAGTGTCTAGAAAGAAAACTGGTTGAATCAAGAGTCTTTTTTACCTGGGTATGGTAAGAATTGGTATTAAAGAAATATTTTCTTAAGAGTAATGTCATGCTTAGTTTCTATATGAGCTTTTCTGGGGTAGATTGGCATTGTGTCATGGGAGTCAAGAGTCCAGAGTTTGAGCCCGAACACTCAAATTGACTGTACTTTGTAACCTCAAGAGCTTTGCTTTAATTTACTAAACCTCAGTTTTCACATTTGTAAAATGAGGATGTTGGACTAGGTATTCTTTAAGATTTATTTCTATGCTAAAATTAGGTGATTCTAAGAACATCTTCATCGTTGAAAGTAATTTTCTACACCTATTCCAGTATTTTCCTGTGGCTACTTAAATATCACACCAAACTACTTCTTATCTGAGTAATCCAAGAGGTTAACTATTTGAGTGTGTCAGAAAGAAAAGCAGATAGCTGATAGTCTCTCTGGCTCCTCTGTCTGTCACTGTTACAGATAACAGAATGGTAGAATCATACATGGCAGAGGATAAATGCCAAGGGCAAGAAGAGCTGCTTTCACAGAAAGCAAAGGTACCTGGGAGTGCCCCCTCTCTAAGTCTGGGAGAGCAAGAATTAATAAAAAACAGCCATGTGCTCCCCAAAGCAGAGGTTCTTTGAAGGTCATTCATTAAGTTATTCTCTAACATTCATTGCCTTTTATCTCCAGAGAAACTAAAAATACCAGGACACTCCCATTCATGAGATAAATGTCCATATGTTGAAACTGTAGATTTGGCCTGATAGTTAACTTTCAAAACTTGGAAATATGTCAAAGGAGATCGAATATGTGGTTATATATTTATCAGAATTACATAGGACCAGCAGTTAACTTGAACAAAATAATGTTTATTGTAATCTCTTGATGTCCAAGCTACATTCTACCTCTGCCATTTTAACCAAACCACTAATTCTTAAGAAAGGTCACAAATAAGTGACTGATAAAGCCCAAGCTGTTTTTTAGCATTAATCTGTTACCGTATGAGCCAGCACTAGAATGTTGCTAGCAGCAGCATTATAAGAATGATGTCTACATAGAGAGTTGCCTTAATTTTTTACAGAGTTTAATTTACATTAAGCTTGGATAGATTTATTTGGAATGCCACTAGTTCTCCTAACCCTCAGTCAGTGATGCCAGTGATGTAGTTGTAGTAATGATGAGAACATGTGGAAAGTTTTTGGAGCCCCAGCTCCCATCTCTGCATCATCTGTCGTTCTTTCTTCTGCCCTTGCCTCCTCTGCACTGAGCAGTACTGCTGTGGAAGACGGAAGCAGTTAGCCTGCAGTACTGAATTGCATGGCTCTGTCCCTCCCCCACAGACACTCAGCCCCCAGCCCGCCCCCTCCTTGTCATTTCGCTGGTAATGTACAGAAAAGCTGTCAAGGCAGGCACCAGCCTGTCATCTTGCTTTCCGCCCACACCCCTCCCCAAACCTGACTCCCCCATCAGTCTCCCCACCACCTTCGTCACCCACCCCCCAACACATACACACCAAAGAGCAAAAACATTTTGTGAAAATAGACCAGTTGTGTAATTCAGGCATTATTACATTAACAAGTATACTCAGTACTGTAGTTAGAGAAGTTCTGTCTAATACAAGACTGTATTTTCCTATTGCTAAAAGTCTCAGTGTAGTTATTGTTTGGATTTGACATTTGCCAACAGCTGCCAAGCCCCCAAACAGCTGTTTAGTAACTAACCCCTACCCTCCCCACTCCACTCATTTCAGAAGTCTGTTCTGCCAGTTTGCTATGCACACTGCCTACATATTAACATTATTTCTACTGTTCTCTAAATACCAAATAGAAAGGAAAGAGGCTCAGACAAAAGGGAAGGCATATTTAAAAGGAAATTGCTAGAAGACAGAGGGTATTCGGATGATAATTACAAAGTCAGATAGCAGAAAAAAGAGAATGGGGTGAAGAAAGGGAGTGAAGGACAGAAATGCTACAGTGACACAGCTGACACATTTCTTCAAGTTTTTTTCATTACCATCTCCCAAATGTATCCTCCTACAGTTATTGAAACTCTATCCAGTGACCCAGGGATTACCCTAGTGGTTGCAGGGAAGACATCCTAGTTAAATAAGGACCACTTTACCTGATACTCCCTCCTTTCAGTAGCTGTTGATCATCAAATAGCAGTCTACTTCTTTTGGTATTTATCTCTAAAGTATGATCTTTATTCATAAATATATTCTATAATTTCTACTATAAGACATTTTTATGACACGTATAAATAGAATTGTTAAAATACAATTTTATTAAGCTTCCATTCACATACCATACAATTCACCCATTTAAATGTTCAATTCAGTGATTTTTTTTTTAGTATATTTACAGAGTTTTACAACAATCATCATAATCTAATATGAGAACATTTTCATTCCCCCAATAGAAAGCCTGTGCCCTTTGACAGTCTGTCTCCATACTCCCTTCATGTCCTACCTTCACCCCTCAACCACTCGTTCATTTTTTGTCCATATAGATTCTGCATTCTGGTCATTTCATATACAATATATGGTCTTTTGTAACTGGCCTCTTTGAGTGTAATATTTTCATGGGTTGTACATATTGTAGCATATATCACTATCCCATTTGTTTTTATTGTCGAGGCCTAGACTATTGCATGGCTATACCACATTCTAAGCATTCATCAATTGATAGACATATAGGTTGTTTCTACTTTTCGGCTGTAATGAATCTTGCTTCTTGGAACATCTGTGTACAAATTTTTACATCTATGTATGTTTTTATTTCTCTCAAGCATATACCTAGGAGTAGAATTGTTGGATCATAGAACAAATGGAATTTAACCAATCTTCCTTTAGTTCAGAGTTGTATAATTATCTGATGGAAACATCTCATTTTTGTAATCCAGATGTGGATGCCAACAGAGAGCTGCCACTCACACAGCCACCTTCAGCCCACTCGTCTATCACCAGTGGGAGCTGCCCAGGAACTCCAGAAATGCGCCGGCGGCAAGAGGAGGCCATGCGGAGACTAGCCTCACAGGTACAGTGGGGGTCCCAGGTAATGGGTGTGCTAGTTGCATTGGAACATCAAGGGGGCAAAGGTACGGAGATCCTTGGCAAAGTGAATGAAAATATGTACAAGTATACCATGAGAACATGGAGAAGGGTTTCTCTTTCTTTGCTGTTCCTAGAAAAATACTTTATTACAATGGAAATAGAACTTTAGAGTTGCAAAGGCCCTTGGAAATACAGCCTATAATGAACAGATAAGGAAATTGAGACTCAAAGGAGTTATATGGTTTACCCAAGATCACAATATAAGTAATTAAAAGCTTTCTATTTTCATTTCTAGTTCAAAATTCGTCCTTCTATATATTACACTGTAATATTTTTTAAATATTTGAGTTTTTAATTTCTATTTTTATCAAAATAATGTATGCATATAGTTTAGAAAATCAAATAATACTCAGAGTCTTACAATAAAAACCTGAAATTCTCTTTCCCCACTCAGCCTACCCTCTTCTCAAAGACAGCCACTGTCACTTCTTAGGACTGTTTCTCTGATCTTAACCTCTATATTTCTAACTAATATTTATATACTGCTGTAACTTTTTTTTTTAGCAGTTTTACACATTTTCTATTTTTATTATGATGAAAATTTTAGCTCTTTTCCTCCTTCCTTCATCTCAGTATAGCTATATCATGATTTTTGTCTGAATCAATATTATAATATTTTCATTATTAATACTATACAAATACAGGTCACTGTGGAACCAAGGATTACAATTTTCTTCTTGAACAATTTTGTTTTTCCTGAGTTTATGAAATGCCTCATTTTAAAATTTGCTCATTTTTCTTTAAACCTATGGTTAAGTCACTCCATAACCTTTAAAAGCTTTGTAAAATACCTGCCAATACAATTTTCCACATTAATTACATTTCACATCTAGCCTAGAGCCCTTCATTGAGCTAGGTGTGATCGGGATGTTCTCAAGGCTTTTCACCTAATCGGTACCCTTGAAATTCTTATTACTTCTATGTTGGATCCCACGTCATCTTCTTTCTTGATTCTGTTCCTCATTTTGGTGGAGCACATTCTCTAGTAGTTTCCTAAGAAAGAATACATAGGAGGTGTTTTTGAGACTTAATGTTTCTGAAAGCAACTTTATTCTCTTTACTATTTGTTTGACATGGTATATATTTCTAGGTTTAAAATTATTTTCCCTCAGAATTTTGAAGGCATTGCTTTATTATCTTGAGCTTCCAATATTGCTATTAAATAATACAATTCTATTCTTATTCCTAATACTTTATAAATACCTTTCCTTTCTGCTTTTTTCTCTTAGCATCTTCTTTTTATCACCATTGTTTTTGGGTCTTTTTTCCATTTACTCTTTTGATACCTAGCAAAACCTGCAGATATTCTTAATTCTGGGAAATACTAGTATTATGTATTGGTAATTCCCTCTGTTTAATTTTCTACAACTCTTTTTAATCAAAAATTAGATTTCCTATTTTGATACTCTAGTTTTCTTAACTTTTCTTTCTTATTTTCTATACTTCTGCTTTTTTGATTTTTGCTCCACCATTAAGAGATTTCTTCAACATTACATTCCAATCCTTTCAGAAAAAAAAAAATTGGTTTTGACTATCATAATTTTAATTTCTAAAGCTCTTTCTTTTTCTCCAGTTCCTCCATTCTTTTATATAGCATCCATTATCATGTTATGGATACAGTATGTTCTCATATCTCTTCTTTAATAATTAGGTACTGGAAAACTTACTGGAAGCTTGAGTGTACAGAGATTTTAACTATAGAGCATTAAGATGACCCACCAGCCTTTATTGGAAATACCCAAGAGTCAGTGTTCGCTAGATTTTCTCTTGTGCTGTTTATCTCTCTAGCAAAGGATCAGCTTTCCTCCTGGAGGATATGTATCCTGGGTGCCAGCATTCTGGAGCTAGGCAGGAGAAGAGGGCTGGAGTTTCACCATTCATTATGGGTAATTTTACTTCAGCCACTTTTCAGTCCCACTTGCTCTGTGTCTGGTGTCCCTAAGTCTAAGATTCTTTCTGATTTAGTTTCTTTAGAGAATATAGTTCTCTTTCCTATGGGTTCTGGGGAAGGTGGTCACCTGCTGGGCAGGGTGGGAATGGATATTTGGGGAATCTAACTGCTTCTTATATAAACTTCAAACGATATTTTTGTTTTCAATTCCTTTCCTAACCCCCAGTCCTACAGTACCTGGTGCTTATAAGTCCTATGCTCTTCTGAAGTTTTAGAGATGCTTTAACTCCCTCCTGTTGCTATTTCCCCCAGCAGGCATTTGTTTCACCTTCTGTCAGGTCACTGATGAATCCTGCATACACATTCCATCTTTATGTATTATAATCTGAGATTATAGGTAGATATCCTTGTAGAAGTCTACATTTCTGTTTTGTATTCTTATTTTTGAGGATTTTCAAGAGAACAACAGAATGTAAAATAAATGTCTATCTCAAGTATTTAAAGAAGTCTTGTCATAGTTAATTAGTAATGAGAAACAGAGAGTCACCTGCAATATCATAAGGTGCTAATAAAATCCAGTCCAGCTCAGAGACAGAAACAGCATGCTTTCTCCAAGTGCATTTTTAATTGTCCCCACTTACCGGTACACATCCCTTTATAAGTGGGCTTCTGAAAACAGCCTAGGATTTCCCTCACTGGGCATTGCTAACTTTTCATGCATTGCTAACTCAATGCAACTTTAAAAGACATCTCTGTTTTTTCCAAATATTCAGAATAAATATCATCCTAGAAATACTGGATGCTGAAGAGCTTCCATCATCACAGTCATTTATTAATTTATTTAGAACATATGCTAGGACCTCCTGTAATACAAGTCTGATGTTAAAGCAGTGAGTGAATAAGACACAAATCCCTGATGTTTGTAGCCCATATTGTCATGATGGAAGAAGACCAGTAAACAAATGAATACACACACACACACACACACACACACACATGTATGTATGTATGTATGTATGTATGTATGTATATGTATGTATATGTATGTATATATGTATATATATGTCAGATGGTGATGAGTGCTAAAAAGAGATCAGAGAATTTAGTCTCATCACATTGTCACTCATTAGTCTCTCTCATCAAGAGAAGAAAGCTTGAGATGTTTATGTTTAATATTTGGAAAATGTTAAATATTGTTAGTAGGAAATTTGTGACTATACTTACTTGAAAAGTGATAGCATTTTAAATTCCATGATGGTGTCTTTTTTAAGCAAATAGAAATAAATCCTTTTTTACATAGAGATAGGATTTTTTTTTAATTTATATTAAACATTGTATAAGAAATGACTGACCCCTTAGATTAAAATTGATGTTTATATTCAATATTTGGAAAATATTAAGTATTATAAGTAGGAAATTAGTGGTTATTTACACTTACTGAAGGAACATATTTTAAATTTCATGATTATTTCTTCCTTAGCAAAATATATAAATACACCTTTTTGCACCTAAAGATGGGACATTTTAAAGCTTATGCTTAACAATATAAGTATATACTATAAGATTTAAGTTTATACTCTAAAATTTTATTTGTGTCGCAGTTGGCTGTTTTTAGAACAATCTACATTTTAGGAAAAATGAGATTGAAACTAAAGTGACCTATAGATGATGTTTTATAAAACTTGTTTAGGGCTTTTTTCCTCTAAATTCACACTGAGGTAATAAACCCAGATTTCATCTACATTCAGGAAGCGGAATATGGGCAACAACCTTGTTTGTTTGTCAATTTCAGTGTTTTTTTATCTGTCTCTTCTACTAGAATGGATCAGTGTTTAAATTATTATTCAGCACTGTTTCCCTAGCTCCTAGCACAGTGCCTGGCACATAAATATTTGTTAAATGAATAAATAACCTATTCTCTATATTAATGCCTGAGTAATCTTTCTAAAACACATTTAAGTTTTTGCCACTTAAAACCTGTAAATGTCTCCTCACTGCACTTGAATGAAATCCAAACTCACTTTTTACAATACCATATGAACTGTAATGAATGGACCTTTACTTTTTATATCTAGCCCAGGATTTCTCAGTGTTAGCACTCTTGACATTCTGTGCCAGATAGTTCTTTGCTTGGATGGGAGGGGTTTTATCTCTTTATTGTGGGATATTTGGAAGCATCCTTGGCCTCTGTCCACTACCCAATAGCATTCCCCTTACCCCACCCCCAGTTGTGATGACCAAAATAATCTTCAGACAATTCCAGATGACCCCTGGGATGCAAAGCCACCCCTGTTGAAAACTCCTGTTCTGTCTTATCTCCCACCAATCCCCACTCACTCATACTCAAGCTGCACTAAAATTGATTTAAATTCCTTGAATGTTTAAAACTGTGTCTTGACTGAGAGCCTTCACACACATACTGTTTTCCTCAGCCTGGAACACTACTACTGCCTCAGTTCACTCCTCCTCATTCTTTAGATTTTAGCTTAAGTACTACTTCTTTTAAGAAGCCTCCCCTGGCTCCCCAAGTTACTTATTTAGATGCCCTTTTGTGTGTTGCCCCAGCACCTGGTAGTTCCTCTCTCAGAGTGATTTCCCCCGCCCCTTGTTTTATTGAAATATAATTGACATAGAACATTGTATTAGTTAAAGATATACAGCATAGAAATTTGATATACCTATATATTACAAAGTGATTACCACAGTAAGCTTGGTTAATATTCATCACCTCACATGGTTACAGAATTTTTTCTTGTGATAAGAACTTTTAAGATCTCTCTTAGCCACTTACAAATATATAATATAGTATTAATAACTGTACTCACCATGCTGTATATTATATCCTCAGAACTTATCTACCTTATGGCTGGAAATGTACCTTTTGACCACCTTCACCATTTTCCTCACCCCTGACCCCCTGCCTCTGGCCTCAACAGTCTTCTCTGTTTCTATGAGTTCTGTTTTTTTTAGATTTCACATACAAATGAGATTATGCAGGATTTGTCTCTCTCTGTCTGACTTTTATTTCACTTAGCATAATGCCCTCTATCCATGTTGTCACATATAGCAAGATTTTCTTCTTTTTATGGCCGAATAATATTTCGTTATGTATATATATCGCAGTTTCTAAATCCAGTCATCCAGTGATGGACACCTATGTTGTTTCCATGTCTTAGCTATTATAAATAACGCTGCAGTAAACATGCAGATATCTCTTCGAGATAGTGATTTCCTTTTATAGAAGTAGAATTGCCAGATCATGTGGTGGTTCTATTTTTAATTTTTTGAGGAACCTCCATTTCATAGTGCTTATTAACTATTATTATCACTTGTTTAATTGTCTCTCATTCTTGCTAGACCGTGAAGGTCATGCAGGTTATTATTATATGTCTGAATATAATGAAAGTTCAATTAATATATACTGAAGGATATATTTTCTATTAGGAAATCATGGACATTCAACTGAGTTCTTATTCATAATAATGGCTCCCAAACAAGTTATTAGGTCAAATTAGAATCAGATTCATATGCCCAAAATCTTGGTAAAAAGTTTAAAATTCAACCAGTTCTCTGAAACAGAGTTTCATAAACTGGATTAAATGCACTTGGGCTATCGTACTGTATTAGACCTACTTCTCTAGGAATTGCAAATGAACTAAATAAAATAGTCACTTTTCCTGAAAATTTGTATTTGTATTGGTCCTCACCTCCTTGCTAATAAGTGATCTACAGTTAATTAATAGTAACAATCTATGGGATGCAGTTACTTAGGTCTAAAATTATAACAAAGAAACATTACCCAGTGCTTTCCTACAACTAAGTAAATGATAGGGGCTCTGCCTACCAGACACGGAAGCTTACTATAAAACCTTTATAATCAAAACAGTGCAGTACTGATGCATGAATAGACTAATAGGCCAGTGGAGTAGAATAAAAAGTTCAGAGTTAGACCCAAATACATATGGATACTTAGTATATAGGGGAAAAAAATTAGCATCTCAGAACTCTAGGGTGTAAAAATGAACTTTTCAATTAAATAGTGCTGGGGCAACTAAGTAGCTATATGGATAAAATTAATCCATATCTCACACCCTGAACAAGAATAAACTCTGAATGGATTAGATATCTAAATGTAAAAAAATAAAACTAGACAAATTACAAGAAAACATAAGAGACTTCCTCTTACTTTGGTGAAGGAAAAGGCTTTCTAAAATCTAAAAATAGAGGAGCAGAAGAAAAGGTTGATAAATTTTAACTACATTAAATGTTTCATAACAACAGAAGATGTCAGAAGAAAACTTAAAAAATGAGAGAAAATATTCACAACATATACCACAGATCTCTTATTTTAAAAGAACTTAAGAAAGGACCAAAAACATGACAGAAAGATGGGGAAAAGACTAACAAACAGTTCACAAGAATGAGATTAAAATGGTCCTCAAACATTTGGAAACATGTTCCAAATGCACAATTAGAGAAATGCAAACAAAAACAACACTGAGATATCATTTTTACCTATCAGACTGGAAAAAAACTTTATAAAATACATTCTGTTGATGCGGCTGTTAGACAACAGACACCCTGATATTAATGGGAATGAAAATTGGTACAACCCCTCTGTAAGGAGATTGGACAATACCTAACAAAACTTTATATACACTTACCTTTTGACCCAGCATCTCATTTCTAGAAATCTACCCTGAAGATGCACCTTAAATGATACAAAAATATGTTATGCATAGGGTTATTCATTGTAGCTTTGTTTATAAATGTGAAATACTGGAAACAATCTAAATGTATATAGAAGCTAAATAAACTATAATACATCAGCTCAGAGTCCTATGCAGCTATAAAAAGAAGAGTGAAAATCTTTGTGATTTTCAGGATGTACACTTAGGTGGGGAGGAAAGTGCAAAAGAATACCTATGGGATACCAACTTTCATGTAAGAAAGGAAGTGGTATAGGAAAATGCACATGTACCTGTTTATTTGTGTGAAAGAAATATAGGAAGGGTAAACCAGAAAGAAAAGACACTGGTTACCTAAAACAAATGGATGAGAAAGAAATGGATTGAAGTGGGTAATGGGAATAATGTACAGGGATAAAGAAGAAGTGCTATATCTTTGTCTATATCATTCGAAAAACTCTGACTCAGAAACATACTAATGTTTAACATACCCCAAAATAGTTAAAACTAACTGGATGTGGGGGGATCCCAAAATGGAATACAAACACTCGCAAATGAACCCAAATGTATTACAAATAAATAGCATAACCACATGGAAGAAGGCAGAGAAACAAAAAAAAAAAAGGCTAACTTAAGTAAGTTTGGAAAACAATATCTTGACTGAATACTATAAAGCTAAAGACAAAAGGAAATGTACATAAGTGCTGTAATCTAGTTAATGTGTTTCTCACATGCATGTGTTAACAATTCTGAAAATTATTCATGTATATATACTAGAATTGAATGAATAAGTAAATACATTGTAAATAACAAAGCCTAGTTTCTCATTGTTGGAGAAAGAAGTTACAAATATGAGGAAAGAGAAATCTAAAATGAACCAGGTGACAATGGATAGAAATCCAAGTTATCAGTATATACTCATAGTTTAAAAAAGATGATTGATGATTAATTAGATAGATAAATAGATAGATGATAGAGATGTATCTATTGATATAGATATAGAGATAGAGATACAGAAATATAGATGGATGTTTATGTGTGAGTTAGTATACATACATGCACTTCCTAACTCTGTCCTTTGAGAGGACGCCCAAAGCACTGGTACTTCATTAACAATAAGTACACCTACTGCTCAGACCTTGTTTTCTAAACACCATTTTCCAATAAACAGAACCAAGGCTCTGGAGAAGTAAATGATGTCAGATATGGAGCAGGGTAAATTCAAGATGAGCCTGGAATATTTTGTGGTTCCAGAAATCAAGAAAGTGCTTTTAAAAAGTTGGGGGCTTCTTGAAAGAACACAGACGCCAACCTGAAGGAGCTCCTAATGACCAAAGTTGGAACAAATTGAGCAACAAAATAAATGCAGTATTAAATTATAACCCATGGAACAAAATAAGGCCATATTTATTAAGTCAGTCAAGTAAATAAATGAGGAAGAAGGGCCAACTCTTTGTTCCAGTAGAATTCCACTTAATAAATGTAAAAGGAAAGAGGGAAATAGAAAATCACCATTAGGCAAACACGACAGTAATAATTGTTGCAGACAAGATCCACTGATGGATACTAAAGTTAGCAAAAGTTTGAGGAGAAACAGGATATGCATTATCTCAAAGTATCTACCCCAAGATATTTATTAACTACACAGGGAAAGATGATAGTAACTTTACAGTAGAGAAATCATGGTAATCAAGGTCCGCATCACCAGTGACAAGACATGTCAACATCATGGTATTCTTGCCAAAAAGTCTCAATTGGATCATAAGGAAACAGGCAAACACAAACTAGCTGGCAGTTGACAAAATGACTGATCAATACTCTTCAAAAGTGTCAAAGTCATAAAAGGCAGAGAACTTACAAACTACAGGAGTCTAGGAGAAATAATAACTAAATAAAATATGGGGTCCTTGATAGACAGCTGGAGCAGAAAAGGATACCAGTGGAAAACTGGCAAAATTTAAATAAGGACTTTAGTTAAAAGTATTGTGCCATTGTTATTTCTTGGTATTAATAATTATGCAGTGTTTATATAAGATGTTAATAATCAGGGAAGCCTGGTGAGGGATATAGGGAAACTCTGTGTACTATTTTTTCTGTGTAACATTTTTATAAATCTAAAATTAGTTCGCAGTAAAAAGTTAAATAAAACAAAAATACTACTGCCAAGAAAAATTGGGAGGATAGAGCTCCAAGCTGGAAAACTACTGAGGCAGAACTCAAGTCTGGGAGCTGTTCTTAGCTTCCAGTCCCAGAGCGAGGATTAGAGTCAGTGTTGAGGAACAGGAGAAAAGAAAAAGAAAGTAGTTATTTATACTGAGCCTTCAGGTTCCTAGAAATACTGAAAGCCAAATGAAGTGTTGAAAGGAATGTGCTGAGTAGGAATTCCATCAGGTGGTGATGAGGGTGTTCAAGAAGCGGTGATGACCCACACCAAGACAGATCATAATTAAAATACCAAAGGCAAAGGACAAAGAATCTTTAAAACAACAAGAGAAAAGCACAGAGTTCCCATAAGACTGTCCATTAATTTCTCAGTAGAAACTTTGCATGCCAAAAGAGTGGCACAAAATATTCAAAGTGATGAAAAGCAAGGACCTACAACCGAGATTACTTTACCCAGCAAAACTATTATTTAGAAGCTATGGACAGATAAGGAGCTTCCCAGACAAGAAGAAGCTAAAGTTCATCACCACCAAACTAGTATTACAAGAAATGTTAACAAGACTTCTTTAAGAAGAAAAGATGAAAAATATGAATAATAAAATAGCAGTAATTACATTTCTACCAATAATTACTTTAAATGTATGAATAATAAAATATAAATAATTACATATCTATCGATAATTACTTTAACTGTAAATGGATTAAATGCCTCAATCAAAAGACATAGGGTGGCTGACTGGACAAGAAAACAAGACCCTTACATATGTTGCCTACAGGAGACTATATTCAGATCAAAAGACACACAGACTGAAAGTAAAGGGATGGAAAAAGAAATTTTATGAAACTGGAAACCAAAAAATAATAGTAATAAATAAGCTGGATAGCAATACTTATACCAGACAAAATAGACTTTAAAACAGAGGCTAGAACAAGAGACAAAGAAGGACCCAGTAATCCCACTTGTGGGTATTTATCCAAAGAAACCCAAAACACCACTTCAAAGGGACTTGTGCATCCATATGTTCATTGCAGCATTATGTACAATAGCCAAGATATGGAGGCAGCCTTGCTGTCCATCAGTGGATGAATGGATAAAGGAGAGGTGGTACGTATATACAAAGGAATATTACTCAGCCTTAAAAAAGAATGAAGTCTTGCCATCTGCAACAGCATGATGGACCTAGAGAGTATGGTGCTGAGTAGAATAAGTCAGACAGGGAAAGACAGCACCATATGATTTCACTTATACATGGACTCTAAGGAACAAAATAAACAAAACAGAAACGAACTCATAGAGACAGAACAAATTAATAGTAACAAAATAATCATGGGGATGTAAAGTACAGTATAAGGAATATAATTAATAATACTATAATAACCATGTGTGGTTTCAGATGGGTGGGTACTAAGTTTTTCCGGGTGCTCAGTTGGTAAATTATGTAAATGTCAAATCACTGTGTTGTACACCTGAACCAAGTATACTATTGTATTTCAACTATACTTGAAAAATTTTTAAAGTATTTTCAAAAAAAAAAGGAGAGATGGAAAGGAGACATGGAGTAAGAATATGAGAGCAGGCCTAAAGGAAGGGCAATTGCAACATTAGAATTTAACTGATACAAATGCCAGTCATTATGTAAATTAAATTTTTATGTCCAAATGAATTCCAAATATTCAAAGCTGCTTTTTCTTTATGTGAGATTAGATTAATTCTGTCAATATTCATTTGAAGATAGAAAATGGTCTTTGGAGAGTGAAGGCCTGGGAATTTTAACACAAGTTTGACAGATTTGCTGCTATTCAATCATTTGATTAGGGCTTTTGAATGATGATTAAGCTTTTTATACCTGAGGCTATATGGACCTCCAGTCTTTTCTTTTGTCTATATATCCTACAGACTTCCTTCTTTTCTTTTTTCCTCACAGAAGTAATCTTAAAATGTACTCACTGTCTTCTTCAAAGAATTAATACAATTCTGGTCATATCACATATATTTTGGATAGAATCATATTAATAATATTATATACCAATAAATAACGTTTTTAAAATTTTGAAATTTAACATGAGAAAACTTAAGATGTAAATATTAATTATATAAGAAAGACAGCTGAAAATGAAATTTCACCAGGTCATTGTGAGAAACAATTCACTGTGGAGAAAGGTTTTACCTGCTAATATATTGAGAGTGGACTAATTGGGAACCATTTCCAGGAAATTGAAATAATAGTGACTGAGCATGGGCGGTCATGACGACTTCCTCAGAGCTATAGGGGGTGATCTAATATCCATCACTGAACGCTGGTACAATGAGAGACTGAAGGAAAAAACTGCCTTCCCAGAATTGTTTCCTACTTGTATACGTAGGAAAAGTTGTAGATAACATCAATCAACAATGTTCGGGAAGTTCCAAATGTTTTTGACAGATTGTATGTTCGTGTACGTAACTACTTTGAAATGTCTAGTAAATAACCTACTTTGAGCCACAGTGCAAATTTCCTAAAGATGTCAAATGATCTTTCTGCCTGAATTCTACAAAGGAATCATGACTTTATATTTGGAATGCCAAAGAAATATTAAAAATTAAAAGAAACATAGCAACTTTAGTCATGTTATCTAACCTTGGTGGATAAAACCTCATTTATCCAAGAGCACAGATGATTTTTAATGAAATCAGTAAAAGAACCCTCTTCCTAAATTTTAGAATTTTTCTCTTCAAACTTAATCCCATTACTTTAGGCACAGGGTAAGTTACAGCTGGTTTGCTCACCTGTGTTTCTCCTGGAGCTGTGGAATCAATTGAGATAAAATATGATGAAAGCTTGTATTGATTCAGAGGTTTGCTATTCACTTTTTATAAAGTGGAGATTTGTATCCATGTGGACATAACCACTGACATTCACTGTTCATTGAGAGGACAGATCAATTGTTCCTAGGTTTTTTCTTGGGTTCCTACAACTTCTTTTTTCTGATTTCATATTGTGCTGAAATATCATTGCTTCACTCACAAGCAATTTCTATCCTCAGATTTAGATGTGTAGTAACGTTACCTGTATTGTTCAGTTATTTTTATGCTTAATGAGAAGGATTTCAGGTACTTTTTTACAGTGACATTTCCAGCACTAAAGAGCTAGGATACTTACAGATTAGGAGTCTGTTCAAAACAAAATGCTTTAGTAGCTCACTCTATTCTCTGAGAGATGTTTGACAAGCTTGAGTCCCAATGGTTTATGGATGCTTCTAGTGAAAATTTCACATGCCTAAAGGCACAAAGATAGTAGCTGCAAATGAGTATTTGATGATGTCAGTGATGATGATGATGGAGAGGAAGAGGAGGAGGGCACTGATGATGGGACAACTAATATTACTTTGCACATAGTATGTGCTGAGCACCATGCCAAGTGCTTTTCATGCATTCAAGCTGAATCTCCCTGCCAATTTCACGTTATCTACACAATCCCATCACATTTGTGTGTACTACTGAGCTAACAAAGTGATCTAGATTAAAATCATCCTCTACAATTGTCACTGAGGCAAAGAGCGAGCTCTGTGCAAATTTAAACAGAACAGAGCTTAAAACTCTGGGTTCCAGACTGGCAGCCCATGGTTGATACTAAGATTCATAACATTTTCTAAGTTTTTGAATTTAAGACCTTCATCTAACAAAAATCTCACTTCTTTCCACCTTCCTGTTATCTTATTTTGATTCTCTTCTTTCAAGGTATTCAGAAAATGTTTAATGATAATTCTTAAGTCTGAATTATTTTACTTTTTATGAAGCTGTTTATAACACAACTATAATTTTAAAAAATGATGACATCAGTGTATGTGTTAAAACTAACATAGTTTTTCTGTGATTGTTTTATTCCTAATGTTTTGTTATAAGATTAACTCTTTCCTATACAGCTCCATGCTGAATAAATATTATAGAGATTAATGTAAGTATTTATTCTCAGGCTTGCTTTTTATTTTTTATGATCCAGAGGGAAAACTCAATTTGTATTTGTAAATTTTAACTGTGAATTATCATAGCATATGTATACAATAGAAATATTGTATCAAATTTTTGATCTTAGATAAATCAGGCAGTTTCTGAGTTAATAGCTTTTATTTTTACTTGTAAAATTGAGGAATGAGAGGATAGAAGACCATGTTAGAGAACGATCATATGATAACCATGGCTGTTGTTCTTGCTAACTGATCAACCTGTCTGCATTGTCATCTTTCTTTGGTAGGTGGTTGCCTATCACTATTGCCAGGCAGATAATGCCTACACCTGCCTGGTGCCAGAATTTGTCCACAACGTTGCTGCCCTTCTCTGCCGCTCACCTCAACTGGCAGCCTATCGGGAGCAGCTTCTTCGGGAACCTCACCTACAGAGCATGCTGAGCCTTAGGTCTTGTGTTCAAGACCCCATGGCCTCCTTCCGGAGGGGAGTCCTAGAGCCCCTGGAGAATCTCCACAAAGGTACAGATGAGGTGCAAAAAGGCGAAAGTGTTGGAGCCCAGGTTCACCTGGGTCATGTTATAGAAGTGATTTTTTTAATCACATAGCCAAACTAAATGTTCCATATCTTATGTCCTTTACTTTCACAGATAAAAGATTTTACTTGAAAAAATAAAAATTCCTTCAGGAGCTGCTACTCCCTCCTTTCTTTACAAAAATTCCCATTCTCATTTTTAAATATGATACAGTTTTCTTATACTAAAATGCAGCCATCTCCATTACCTGTCTCTAACCTACCCTCCAACAACGTTTCATCAATGCTAGAAGCCAAAGAAAAAGACTTGAGTAAGAACGATATTTCCTGAGCAATCCTTTTGATCCCTAGGAGACTTATTTACCTTTCTCAAGGGTTTTGGAGATACTCATAAGAACAAGTGATTATAATTTCCATTTCCGTGGCCACTATCTTCAGTTATTTCAAGTTATTTGTTATTAGTTATTGTGCCTCCATATTAGTTACACAGATATCAAAGTTTATCTTCTCAACTCTGACGACCTCTATCTGTACTTCTACTACTTGTTAGTTTTACCATACTCTAGACTTTTTTTAAAATCTTGGAATTTATCCACAAATATTTTTAAGCACATTTTCTACATTGAAGTTTCTCAGCCACCAATTTGAAGTGAAAGGAGATACTAAATTGTTATCACCACTAAAAGGAAGATAATTCTCACACACAGCTTTCTGGACAAAAATGTTGTCTGATATGAGTCTTCTTTTCACTTTTGATAATTTCAGTACAATACACCAATCATAAGACCTCATGTACTAGGATTCACTTCTGACTTTAGCACTAGCTATCATCTCTTCTCTTGTAGTCTCCATACTTCTTATTTCTCTCAGGCACCTAGGCAGAGTCTTAAGATGGAAATAGTAAGAAGACAGTTCAAGCATTTAAGTATACATGTAAGTGAAGGCAGTGGGGAATCCCTTATGAAAAAAAAAAAAATCCCTGTATTTACAAAGGATTAAAAACAAAGGTTAAAGGGCTTGGGAAACCTTCCCAGGGACTAGGCCAGCCAGAACGGTAGCTCCTAAGAGGCACCCCATTTGAAGTTTTCATTCGTCCATGATGGAATGAGAAAAGAGAAATAGCCTAGAATTTGTGTGGATATAGTTGTAGTTTTGCATGTACATGTAGTTAAAATTAAATAAATTATGCTTCTCTTCAGCATATCTTTTATTCTGTGAAACAATGGTGATAGTGGATAGTAGTTGTACTTTAATGTTCTTGCGTGGCAACATATGCAATTCTTTGTTGGTCCCCAATTTTTAAAAAATTTTCATTAGTCTGTAAAATCTTTTTAAAGCTACAGAGTTAAGGTGTGTATTTAAATAACCTACAAAAGTTTGAAAATGAACATGCAGGAACATTCTTTCAAGGCTGGTTGCATTTGAAAGGCAGTCTAAAGATCATTAAGGCCTCACTTCTGAAGTTGATAATTGAGAAACTTCATCATTTAGCAAAGGAAAAGGAAATGTTTTAGGACTAGTTCTTATTGTTTTGCAATATTAGTAACCATTTGGAAATTCTTAGCATTTATTCTTCTGAATCCTAAAGAATATATCTTTAGATATACATGCTATCCTTATTTCTTATCAGATGAAATGTTTTTTGACATTTCATACCACTGATGTTATAGGTAACTTCTAAGTAACTCCTTCAAAGGAAGAAAGAAAAAACAAGATTTAGAATAATATAATTATCATAAGTGGGCACATATTTTAAAAAAACAACATGATTATTGTCTGCTTAACTCATAAGATAATATACTCTACTGGGAACTTTTGCAAACAAAAATTTAATCCATTGAATTACTTTGTTCATTAAACTGTCTGGATCACAATTTAGATCATGTTCTTGATCTTTATGCTTAAGAATGTGTTTGAAACATTTTTCCCAGAGAAGATCTGAATAGATGCATTATCATCAACTTTTTTCTCCACTTGAAAATCATGGCTTTCTTATGAAGCAGCCTGGGTGAAGTTAAAAGAGGTATAATTGAAATGATGGAGACAGTGATGTGCTGGTAAATTTTTAACAGCCAGCTGCCAAAGGAGGGCTCATAAGGTTTGCAGGTTTCCACTGCATAAATAAGTATCCCCACCTTGGCCATTTGCAGGCTACCAGCTACTTAACAACTAGCTCTTGAAAATACTGCATTGGGCTCTCCTGAACCAGTCAAGATGGCTCCAGCACACCACTGGGTGGGGGTAGCAGTGCTCAGCTACAAGGGATGGGTCTGTTATATCTGCCCAGTGGAATGCAACTAGAAAATTCCTCCATGGAAATTATAGACACAGTTACACTTAAGGGAGCCAACATCCTCAAAATCCAGAACAAAGGAGCCCCCAGTCATATGGGTAAATCCCAATTAGTGCCAAGCAACTTCTCTCGCTTCCGTAATTCTTTAGACTCTCTAAAGGAAGAATGTATTTTCTTAGTACTATATCATATAAAATGCCATTCCATTAATAATCATTGTTAATGGTTTGAACTGTAATCCTAGTTCATTTCTCTTTCTAAAAAGGCACCAGATGAAAGTAATGGTTAAAACTCTTCATCATTTGAGAACTGACTTATAATACTTATAATACTTAGGATATTGAAATTAAATTCCTTTATCTAAAGTTTGTAGTTTAGTGGGGAAATATAAAGTCCTATTAATCATGCAAAAAAAACTACATATTTTCAAACGTAAAACCAATTTATGTAGTTTCAGTTGGTCTTGATTCTTTAAAAGGGTAAAAGAGTCAGTCTGGTACAGAAGTCTGTAGACTTTTTCTTCTGTCCCTAGCTTCATATTATTCCTCCTCAAATATCTGTTGGGATTCAGGCATCCAGTGACTGTCTCTCTTCCCACTGCCTTCCTCCCTTCAGAATCTATAAGGTCCTACTAACTAGTGATTTTTACTTGTTACTCACAATTCATTTGTATGAAAGTTATTCAACCTGGACATTTTTAACCTCTTTGTGCAATGTAGTTTAAAAATCAGTAAGCATATAATGAGAGTGGAAGCGAGAAATCTCACCAACCCTTCTTCTACAGCCTAGTCCTAAAGAATTTGTCAATTTAGGATAGTATAGTCCAGGAAGGAGCTGGACACAAAAGGACAGTTATTTATCTTTCCCACATGACTACTCCCTTGGGAAAATCGTGCAAGGAAGGGTCTGGCCTCATTGAAGCTATCCTAGGGATAGTCTAGGAGGCTACTAGTTCTGTGAGATCGTTTGATCCAACCTGGCTAGTTCAGATCTCTGTTGGCCAGAATTTCTTTTCTTTGTTTCTCCATTTCTTCCTTCCCACTATACATTCAAATGTAGTCTACATACTACTTTGGACTTCAAATTAAACCCCTTTTTTTCGGGGGGAGGGTGAGGGGGAGAGAGAATTTCCAAAGGAACATGCTATTGGTTAGAAAAAAATCAACAAATTCTTTTCAGCCTTTTCATGTATAAGAAAAGAATGAATTCCCATGTGCAAATTTTCAAATGACTGCAATGCTCAGTCTGTCTCAAATCTGATAATGTGGGGGAAATTATGATAATGATATATTCACTTCATATATATGTGACAAAGCTTTCACATGTGATAAAAAACAGTGAATTCGTTGAATGAATTATTTCATGTCCTTAAAATTAATTATGTACCCTGACCATTTAGTAAAGAAACAAAAGACCTTTTCTAATATTTTTTTCCAAACAGATACTTAAATCAAAGACCCAAAGAATTTGCTATCCACTTGGTAATTATTAAGTAATTTGTTTCTTTCTATCTCAGAGAGAAAAATTCCAGATGAAGATTTCATCATCTTAATTGATGGATTAAATGAAGCAGAATTTCACAAACCGGATTATGGGGATACAATTGTATCATTTCTGAGTAAAATGATTGGGAAATTTCCTTCCTGGCTCAAACTAATTGTAACAGTTAGGACCAGTTTACAGGTATGTGTTTGTATTTGGACCATAAATTATTTCCCTTACCGAGTGCTTAAACTGAAAAAGTTCTGGGTCCTTGTTCCTTTAGTGATGAGCTTTTCTAAACCACTGCCATGTCCTAGAGCCCTAGAATAATTCCTAGCAAGAATAATTCCCAAAGAACATATCTTGAGAGTAAGAAATATGGTCTAGAGAAGACATTCTCTATATATGACTCTCTTCGTTCAGATTCCAATTCCCATTGCTCTGGATAAATTTTGATAAAGTATCCTTCAAAATTGCATGAAGAAAGTCCACTTTTCTAGATTTTGTCCTGAGAACATACAACAATGCAAACAGTTTCTAACACTCAAATTTACTGTTTAACTTTTATGTTATATATATTTTATCATTTACTGCTACACAAAAGTCAGTTTGGTCTACAGTCTAGAGTCAGGTTTTCTAGTTCTTCCCTCTGCTTCCACTTGAATAACTTCTCTATAACAGGAAGGTGGACTTTTTTCTGTATGTACCTTCCTCTAGGAAATATCGGCAATGTTAAGGCTTTACATTAAACTACAACTAAGAGATAATATATTTTTGTAAGTTCCTGTTCACTCACTGGTCAATTGAGGACCTGGAAGAAGGACTAGGAATGTGAAACTGAGCCTGTAAAGACATGGACTAAGTATGAATGACTTTACCTTTTCTACCATTCTCACTGTGGCTGAGTTGGTATCTCCCATTCTTTACATATTCACACTTGGTTTGGAACACAGTTTCTCAGCCTTTTTTACCCTAACCATTGCCTCTTTAGATGAACATTAAAATCTCACAGGTTATACACCCATTCCACTATAGCGGGTGCTCGAATAACATTGTTGTTTCATTAAACGTTGTCATGTTATAACAGTGATGAGATGCCATAGGAACCTTACTCTTGTTTATATCAGTGAGTTTATGATAACAATAGTTTTGGTTATACTTTGTTTTGCTTAAAATTAAAGAACTTATTAACAATGTTAAGTAAGGATTTACTGTATTTTGATGCAGCCCCCTCATAACATCTGCTAATATACAGAAAATAGTCTTGGCACCCTAATTTTTTCTTTTCCCAGGCACTTAGTATTGTTCCTATACATTGACCCATTACCTTCGCTGCCTTCTTTTATCAAAAACTATACTTCTAATACTGCCCACCACTTGCAGATGTTTGTAATTAATCTCAAAGTAATATGAACAAAAGAATGTGAAGGAATCAACATAAATGCATCTGTACAACTAAAAATTCTGTAATCTACCATTATAGGTCAGTAGCTTGTTTGTTAAAGATAAAGAATGAATAAAATAACTTCCAGGAACACAATCCCTGACTAGTTGTACTACATGTATGCTTAAGAGATGTCATCATCTATAGTTTTACAGTGTAATCAGAAAAGACATTTTAATTATGACTTGGTAGAGCAGATGTCTTTAATTTTTCAGCTATACCAAAGAATAGGAAAAGTATTATACCTATTAATCTACAAAGTTCAAATTTCAGTGTCTTCACAAATTAAGACCTGTAATAACTTCCCAGATACTTCTCTCACTTCAACCAAGAAGTTTTAAAAATTATTTTTATTCTGCTCTGATAGTGAAATAATTCATAGGTCTTTAAAAAAATGAACCCTTATATTGATCATTCATGGTTTCCACAAACACTTCTTAAGTATATCAGGCACTTTCTAGAAGCTGAATATACAATAGTGAACAAGACACAAGATCCCTGCCTTCATGAAGCTTGTATTCTAGTGAAGAACACAAACAAACAATAAATAAACAAACATTAAAATTGTAGGTAGGTAGTACTGTGAGGACAAATAACATAGGGTAAAGCAATAAATGGGGGTGATAGTTATTTTAGATAGGGCAGATGGGAAAGACCGCTTCAAAGAGCCTTATAAAGTGGTGAGATCTGATTTACCTTTTTAAAAGATTTCTTTGGCTGCTGGCTGTGTAGATAATAAAATGAAGAGGATCAAGAATGGAAGCAGAAGTACATACAGGTGAAAGATGATGGTGGCTTAGAGTAGAGTGGTAATGGTGTAGACCCTGTGGAGTGCTCACATTTGGACAGAATTGTGAAGGAGAATCAGAAGGACATGATGACGGGCTGTATGTGGGTGTGAGCTAGGGAGACAATTCAAGAATGAGTCATGGGTTTTTGCTGAGCAAGTGTTTAAATGCTAGATTGAAGAAAGGAGAAAGATCACAGATACCTCCTACGATTTGGTGGTAGGGTCGATATTAATACCAGTTATTGCTTCGGAGGTTTTGTGGAAGGGGGCAAAATTCAGTAGTTCTGATTTGGTTACATTAAGATTGTCTATGAAACATCTAAGTGTAAATGTTTAATAGAGATAAAAGGTGAGAGCTCAGGGGAGATGACTAAGTTGGAAACATGAAGTTAGGCATCACCTGCATATGGTATTTAGAGCAATGAAACCAAATAAAAGAGGCTGAGGAACATGAGAACTGCAGCTTGCTTATTGGGTTTGGCAAGGTGAAGGTTACTGGTAACCTTGACAAGAACCATTTCAATGAAAGAGATGGGGTTGAGGCCTGATTGCAGCAAATGAAGGAGAGAAGGGGAAGGGAGGAATTAGATATTGTGCATAGAGAAACTTTTATGTAACATTTTGCTAACACTAGGAACAAAAATATAGGACTGTAGCTGGAGGGCAGAATTGTGGGGTCATTTGTCTGCGTGATCCAGTAGGAGAGAAGAAATTAATGCAGGCAAGAGTGGATACTTACAGGAGCAAAATCTGTGAACAGATAAGATAGAATCCTGAGCATAAGAGTCACTACAAAGCTCTGTCAACTATCATCTATCACCTTTCCCCAATGTAATTTCCAAGCAGATCAGCAAAGTACAAAGCTTTCCACCATTAGAAGTATTCCTTTGAACTAAGGCAGCTCCAAAAGGCCTACATTAAAATGCTGTCATTTAATTAGAAAGGTTAGAAAGCCACATTTTTTTTTACTGAATTGTACTTTGACATTATGTCGTGTTTACACTGAAAAAAATTACAACAAAAAAAGTTATTATAGAGATCAATTTTCTATTTCTTTTAAAAGTGTTATTAAAATATTACCATTAAATCACTTCTAAAGTGTTCTTTATGAAAACCCATAAAAGATTATCTTAGGTCTCAATATTAGGAAAAGTTGTGTTTCTCTTGTGCAACTAATTTGTTTTAATCTTTGGGTACTAATAGTTGATCAAATTTCCTTCTTTTCTTTGGCCACTCGGAAGTTCAGCATAAGTTTTTTTTGGACCCCATAGTTTATCATAAGAGTTAGGAGAAACTGAAAATCTTTCTGTCTCTCTCTGTTTTAGGAAATTACCAAGCTGCTGCCTTTCCATAGGATTTTTTTGGATCGACTAGAAGAGAATGAAGCCATAGACCAGGACCTGCAGGCTTACATCCTGCACCGGATACACAGCAGCTCTGAGATCCAGAATAACATTTCACTTAATGGCAAAATGGACAACACTACGTTTGGCAAACTCAGTTCTCATCTCAAGACCCTCAGTCAAGGGTCCTATCTATATCTGAAGCTCACATTTGACCTCATAGAGAAAGGCTACCTAGTGTTAAAGAGCTCTAGCTACAAAGTCGTTCCTGTTTCACTCTCTGAAGTTTATTTACTCCAGTGCAATATGAAGTTCCCAACCCAGTCTTCCTTTGACCGGGTGATGCCTCTCCTGAATGTGGCGGTGGCCTCTCTCCACCCACTGACTGATGAACATATCTTCCAGGCCATCAATGCTGGTAGTATTGACGGCACACTAGAATGGGAGGACTTCCAGCAGAGAATGGAGAACCTCTCCATGTTTCTGATCAAGCGCAGAGACATGACTCGTATGTTTGTCCACCCTTCTTTTCGAGAATGGCTTATCTGGAGAGAAGAAGGAGAGAAAACCAAATTTCTCTGTGACCCCAGGTAAGCCACCTATAGGCCTATAATAAGCAATTTTGAGCCTATTTGGTATTTGTTGCATGGAGCATGGGCATTGAAAACATGAGAAGTGTTCTTTATTGAACATTTCATATAAAGGAAAGATTTCTCTCGAGACAAGGCTGTAATGAGATTGATTTGTTTTTTCCTGAAGACTCAAAAGCCGCATGATATTTAGAATGCTCCCATACATTCCTGTATTTTCCTAAATAATCTTCTCTAATGCCACCGATGTTCTCAAGTTATAATTAATTTAGCCATTTAACAGATTTCCTCAATGTTCTTCAGAGATGGAGAAAGAATTGTTATATTATTCATCTCTTTAACTTAGAGAAAATCATTTTAAATTGTGATCATCATTTTTAAAGCCATACTGTCATTGAAGTCACCAATGACTGACCCCATTAAAACCCAGCCAGTGCTCAGATTTACACCGGAAGATGGAATGTTAAACCTCATAGCTGAAAAAGACTTTAAGAGATCAGCTGGTCTAGCCACTCTACCTTTGGATAAGGTGTCATGATCCCCATTTTACTTTAAAGGCCTTAAGATTCTGAATTACTTGCCCAGTGTCATCCAATTATACATAAGAGAAAGGAGGAGTGACTAGAGTAGAGATGGCAGATATACAGTATGTACCCCCACTCCTCTGTTCTACAGCCACGGCAGATGTCACTGATTTACCCCAGTACTTTCCTGATGAGCTTGACCCTGACTTAAGCCTCTTTCTCAGCTCAACAAACTAGACTAGATAGGAAACTGTTTCCCATTCTCTTGGATAGAACCCAGGACTCTAGCTTCCTAGTGGGGTGTGCTTTATACTCTTCCACATTACTTTGTCAAAGAATTATGCCTTTTAATAAAGTTGATGTTTTCAAAAGCAGGTATATTTCTTATTTCCTGGAAACAGAGAAGACACCAACAACATAGCTAGCAAATGCAGAGCTTATTCTGGCTCACAAAGAAGATAGGCCAGATCTGAGTGTGCCTGCCACTGTGACTCATCAGAGAAACTAAACCTCTCGGACCGTGCTGGGGTTTTATTACTCTCCCGGCATGTTCCTCACCCGGTCTTATTAGAGACAACTGTGCTTGTGGGCTTGCTGCTCAGCCTACTTCATGCTGATTCATTAGAAAATTAGTTCCAGATTCTGATGAAGATACCAAGCCAGGCAGTAGATTTCATGGTATTTTCACTGAGAGGGAAACTTTTAAAAAAAGCAGTTGAAAGAACATTGAATTTATGAGTCAGATTACCTGCATATAAATCCTACCTCTTCTAGGAATTGTGACCTTTGGAAAGTTACATATTTCTGAGATAGTTTTCTTATCTACAAAGAGATAATAATTTCTAAAGTTGTTGAGAATTAAGTGAGGACATGGAGTAGGTATAATCTTTGGAGTAGTACAGAGGACAAACCAAGTGTTTAGGAAATGTTCTTTTTTCTTCCCTTTCTTTGCAGTAATAGACCCTTCAAGTACTGATTCCTATAGCTAACTGGCTAGGCAGCAATAGCCTTATGCCATGGCATTTGGGGCCATAAGATTCAAAAATAACAAAACTGAGTTTGAGTCTCTTCTATGCATTGTATGGCATTCCCAAAAGGATTTTATTATAAATCCCACTAGTACTATTACTGACGCTTAACACACAGAGTTGGCAACCACATAGTTAAGAAAAAGAGACCAATCTATAATTGCCTGTAAACACTTTGAAATCAGTTTCTAGGGAAATTTTACTAGCTGGTCTGCTCTCTCATCCTGAAATGTGACAGAGGATTGAAATCTGAGGTCCAAGGCAGCCAGACTCTCACTGGATTAACAGTATTCCTGTAACAGATGAAACCTTAGGGGCTCCCAAAGGAGAAAATATATTATTTATGAAGCCACACATGGCTTTACAGGCTTTTTAACTAGGAGCACTTTGGCAGCAGGCTGATACACTGGGGCAAGAAGAGCAAACACTTTTAACTTCAGATGCCGCATACAGGCATACCTCAGAGATGTTGCAGGTTTGGTTTCAGACCACCACAATAAAGTGAGTTGTAATCTTTTTGTTGATGGAGGGCCTTGCCTTCAGTCTGTGAATTTAAAAAATGCAACATCCATGGAGTACAATAAAGCAGGGTGCAGTGATTAAATAACACACCGAGCTTCTGAGGTATCATCATATATCACTTAGTAGCAGAGAGTAAAATACTAGAACCAAGAGTTATAAAAGCTTTCTTACATTTTATTTCAGTTGGAATTCAGCCTTCTACCCAGCACTGTGGCACCAGCTTTGTCTCCGAGCATGAGGCCCCCTGGGTCAATGAAATGGAAATTCACTAAGGATTTAATGCTATTGGCAAAGCCTAATCTGGCCTTTCAAAGAAACCAACTATAATTACTTTCCATCTCAGGCGAGTCTAATCAGCAGGATGCTCTAAGCAGGGTTCATCTTTGTGGCCTTCAGTCTTTACTTCTGTACACTGTTCCCCTCGATGTCCACTTTCTCTCCAGTTTCTCTCTAGAACAGCTAATGTATCTCAGGAGACCAAGGGAAACCAGCTCCGTTCCTCTGAAGTCAGAGTACGCAGGCCTGCGCCCGACACACCTGTCTGTGTAAGGAGGCCTTTCAGAAGCACCAGAACATCCCCATTGTTTCTAGACCTTTTTCCTGGACTTTCAGCTCCTACTCGTTGACCTTATTAGGGAATTAGGCACAGATGAGAATATTCTGCTGAAGCCAAAAGTAGTTGATCTTCATCAGAAATAGGCCACCCGGGGAGGTACTTCTGCTAAACTGAAGAGAGTTGGTCATCTGAGGATGGTGCTAGAAAGACGAAATAGCAGAGCCAGAGGTCACTGCTACAATTGAGACAGGGTTTTTTTTATTTTAAATATCAGACTTGCTGTTGTCCCAGAATCAGGGCAGAGAATTGACATCCCAGAGAGAAAGACCTAATGTCGCATAGACGTTTGTGTCACAGAAAAAGATGAGTTATAGATGTCTTTTCTTGTCTTGGTAACAGGGTGGGTTATTTGTATGTGTGTGCATGTGTGTGTTAATCAAACTTTAAGCAAAGTAACACTCAGAAATCTTTTATCACATCAAAACTTGTAAGATTTTAGATTTGCTCTCTCGATAAAAGTATGCCTCTTGAAGTACACACAGACCTGAGACCTCCCACTTTATTCTGCTTTGTTTTCCATTATTCATCACTGTCATACTCTGAAAGTAATCTGTCCTATCGTTTATTCCCTGGGGCACTGAGATATCAGATTAAATCTAATAAACTAATCTCTGTTGTTAATGCTAATGAAAGGGAGGTAAGAAACGCATTTGAAACAATTCGTGCATTTTAAATAAGGCCTTTGAAAGTCACCAGTCTTTGTTATCCAACCTATTAATGACCTTGATAGTGGAAATTTGAAGCTGATAAAGTAGACCCTTGGGGTCCTCCAGCCTGGTGGTGCTGCTTAATATTTGTCCATAACTTTAGGCTATCCCCGAATGAATTTCCACTTTTTTTATGTTTCTTTCCTCAGTATCTCTATTTTTATGGTATCTAGTCTCCCCTTCCCCAGGAACAACTTGCAGATTAGCTTATATATGTATATATGGAAATATATATATGATTTTGATACAGAGATTAGAAGACTCAGCTGCCCTGTTTTTAACTGTTTGACTGAAACACATAAAGCTTGTTGTGAACTTTATTTAATGAGTATCAAGCTGATACAGTCCGAGGTGGTGATTCGGAAGCCTAATTCGGATTACCTTGATTTCCTCAAACTAAGAGAAACAGATTTTATGGTGGGTGAAAAGGAAAAGGCTACTCAAATCTGACTTACATCTGTGAGGATAGTTGAGTACTTATTTGATTGTGAGCAGAGTTGATGTATTATAACATATGGTCTGTTGAGATTTTTGCTAATTATTTTGGCCCCATTAGTGAATTACACGTTGGAGACCAGGTGTTCCAAAATTATGCCACAAAGCAAAGTGTCAAAGAAGCAGTTTAAGGGAAAAATAGAGGTCATTTTTCCTATAAAGTTAGTTTTTCTATAAAGGAAAACTAACTCTGTGCTGGGGTCCTGTGCAGCCTGGCTTCTTGTATAATATGCGGGTCTGAAGTGGCCACAAAATGGTGAGTTGCTTTTTGTTTGTTTTCATCTGAGCATGAACCTCCAAGCCAGATGACATTTAGCCTTACCCTCCCTGAAGCACAGATTCATGGTTACTTCTTCCGACAGCCATTGCAGACTCCCATGACAAACCCTTAAATGGGGAATGGATTCTGCTTTCTAAAAGCATTAAGAAAGAATTGAGCAAAGTCATGGATCATGGGAAGAAAAAAAGGGCTTCTGGAACTAAATCAGCCCTTAGGAGGTTTAGATGGGTTGAAGCAAAGAGAAGGGGGTGTACCAAACATCTTCACCATCACTAGACTATTAGTAGATGACCTTACCTGCCTAAAATTATTACTTCTCTGGTCTGTTCTGGGTCTAACTCTGCTTCACTTCTAATTATTTTCTACCACTGAGGGGAAATCAGTCTTCTGATGTCATGATTTGGATATCATGATTTCCAGGGGGAAAGTTCATTAATCTGTAATATTATTGGGAATTTGTCTAATTTTCCAATATTTTTTTTTTATTATCTAAGTTTCTAACTCCTTTTGGCATCAAGAATAAATGTTAGCCTCAAATCTGAAGTATTACTCTAGTGACCATAGTCATGGTTTTATGATGTAATGCAAGGGGAAAATTACAAGAAATCTAATATATATCTTGGAATATGTCCAGTTTGCCAATGCATGACTATCTTTCAACTCTACAAATTTGTTTATTCTCAGCAGAAATCATGGGACCAACATCTACTAGTCAAATAGGCAAACAGCACCCATCTTTAACGTTCTCATACCTTTGAAGATAGGCAGCAATAACTGTTTTTTTTCTTTTCCAAATCCAAAATTAAGTTTGGAAAAAGCTAGTAATTAGAATTCTTCTCCAACACATTTAAAACTGATAACTACTTATTCTTACTATCATAAAAACTCATATGAAGTTAGATAAGTTAATAAATACAGAGATACACTTCTGCATACATATATGTGTGTGTATGTATATACATATATATGTATATATACATACATTTATATATATATACATATATATGTGTGTGTGTGTGTATATATATATATACACATATATATATGTATTATATGTATCTTTTTTTCAAGGTGAATATGTCTGGTATAACAAATGCTGGTTAAAACAACTTCATCCAAAAATCTAAAAACAGGGAGAAGTAGAGCAGGTGGTTAAGGGAAATTTTGGGTACAGTAGTTCCCCCTTATCCATGTGGGATATGTTCTAAGACCCTCAGATGCTTGAAACTGGATAGTACCAAACCTTATATATGCTTTGTTTTTTTCCTGTACACACATACCTATGATAAGGTTTAACTTATAAATTAGGCAAAGTAAAAGATTAGCAACAATAGCTGATAATAAAATAGAACAATTATAGCAATATATGGTAATAAAAATCTGAATGTGGTCTCAGTCTCTCTGTCTCTCTCTGTGTCTCTATCTCTGATAATCGATCTGATAACTGAACTGGCTACTACATGACTAACAGGCTTATGCAGCGTGGATGTGCTGAACAGAGGGATGATTGATGTGCTGGGCAGGATGGAGCAGGATGGCATGAGATTCTATAACATTACTCAAAACAGCATGCAATTTAAAACTTATGAATTGTTTATTTCTGGAATTTTCCATTTAATATTTTTGGAGCACCTTACCACGGGTAACTAAAACCATGGAAAGCAAAAACCACAGATAAGGGGGAACTACTGTACTGAAAGTTACATAGGAAATAGAGGCTAATTTGTCTTGTTAATGAGACTCTGAAGCAACACTGGCTGAATGAAAAGATGGGGCTCTCACAGACTTTCCTAGGTTGTCAAACCATGATTAATGGCACAGCAGTCAGGAGTTATCATCAGCTTAGCGGGATATGACAGCACATTTTCTTTTTTGTGAGTAGAGCAACTTAGCTGTCTCTAGAGACTTTCAAAAACAGCTAGATCTCCACATTTGGTAAAATTAGCATTAATATTCTTCTGTTCTCTCAACTATAAGAACCCATATTCACTGTAGCGTATCTAGTTGGTTCTACCACCCAGATTTTACTTGTAAATATCCTCTTATTTCCATCTCTGCTGCCCAGAATCCTTCAATGGTTTCTTATTGTGATTAGAGTAAAATCAAAGCCAAAGTTTTTAAGCCCTGTATTACAAAGATAGCTTCTGCCCACTTCTCTAAATTGAGCTAATTTATTCGCCCTCTTATTCACAATTTCCTGGTTATAATTGTTCATCTGCCAGTTCCTAGAACTTGCTAAGTTCCTTCCCACCTCTAGGCCTTTGCACTCAGCAATTCCATCCATCTGGAGCTCACTTTCCCTCACTCGTCGCATGGCAAGATCTCTCACTCCCCCTTTAGATCTCCATTTAAATGCCACCTCCTCAGAGAGACTTCCACTTGTCACCTTATCTAAGTAAGTTTCTGCTTTTTTTTTTAGTGGCCTTTTGACTTTCTAACACTTATCACAAGTCCTCATTACTTTATTATGTGTGAATGCTCCTTTCTCATTAACTTTCCCCTCTAGAATGTGAGTGAGCTCATTGAGGACAGGAACATGTTCTGCCATGCTCACCTTGGTGTTCTTCATCAGTAATAGAGTGTCTGGCGTACAGTAAGCACTCAGTATTTTTAAAAAATGAATGAATTATGAACAATGGAAGGATAAACTTGCAACTGAAAATCTTTTGAGGAACTCTTCTCACAGTTCAGTAGACATTGTCTTTTGTTCAGTCTGTTACCATGTGTCAGGAGTAAGTGAAGACATGCATTTCAACAAGCATTTAATGAACATTTACTATGTAATATATTCAGAACTCTGTTAAGCTCTGCAGGGGATACAAATATGTGTACCATAGATCTGTCTGCCTGAACTTATAGTTTAATGGTTTTAACAGACACGTTTATAACAAGGAGGAGCACAGCTCTCATGGTATAAACGAAGAGCTACGAAACATGGAGGAGGAAGAGAGAGGTGATAAATCTTCCTATTCCTACTGTTGGTGTTTCAAACTGTGACAGTTCAGTGGAGTCATAGCTCTTCTGCCTCATGAAGCTCTGCCAGCTGCCTAAGGACTCAGTCAGAGAAGAGGCAGAGGAGGGGTGGCCATTTTCCTGGGGCCGGTGATGCTTTAGCAGAACAGAAGGGGGTAGGAAACTGTGAGGCAAAGTGGGAGAAAGCAGCGAATTGCTCCAAGATCTGTGTTTGAAAAGAAATAATGTTGTTCCACCCATTTCTGTAGATCTTGGGTATATTTTACTTACAGTCTGCTACTTAGAGTCACTTTCATCTGGCTCTTTCATTTCCACATTGAATATGAAGCGGTAAGATAAGCCGACAAGAAATGTACATGTATTCAGGTTCATGAGAAAGCCATGAAAAGAATATGCCAAAGCAGTTACTGACTGGTAAGCTAAAGAAATTTTGCAAAGGTGCGTGGGTGTCATTTGCTAAGAATCGATAGCAACAAGCAGACTGTGAGGCTGCTATCACCAAAGTTTAACTGCAGGCAGAATTTTTAAGATGAAAGGTGAAAAAGATGAGGATTGTCAGGCTATTTTCAATATTTGAGTCATAGTCACACTCTTTCACAGTCGAACAGTAGCAATAGAGATGGCTGCAAGTTCAAGGCTGAATTGGGTAGTGAATTGGAAAGTGGATCAGGAAGTTCTTGTGCTGTTCTTTCTGGAACGCATCCACCTAGCATTTGTTTATTTATGAAACATTTATTAAACTTTTACTCTATGCCAAGGACTGTACTATACACTTGAGAAACTTAGGTGAGTAAGACACCGGGATTAAAACCAGTTAAAGCAGGTACCCTCTAAAGGGAATCCAGACACATTGCAACCACTAATAGTGCCACAGGGACCGAGACAAAATAGAGACAGTTTGTAGAAGTTAAGCCCTAAAGAATGAATTTATCCTATTCAGCAGCATTGAAATGGGAGAGCACTATAGACAGGCAAGGAAAGGTAATGGCAGGAACAAAAGCGAGTAGGAACATACAAAGTGCCTCTGAGGGAATTGTGAGAAGCTGTGATTAGAGAATAAGACACATGATCAGAAAAAAAGAAAAAAAGCCTTGAATACCAAGTTTAAACTTTACAAGTTTTTCTGTAGATAATATGGACTCTCTATAACTATTTGATGAGGAAACAATGATCAGTTAACTCTAGTGATGTGGAAAATAGCTCTGACAAGTGGTACATGGAAGGTGAGTCGAAGAAGAGGAGGGACTGCACATAGGGATACTAGTTATGAGGTTTATGGCTGTAGTCTAGGTGAGAAGTGCCAAGACCTTTAATGTGGGAACAGAGAGCAAGGTATGTGTGGGAGAGACATTTGAGAGATACCCAAAAGCACTTAGTATTTTTTTTATGTATGGAAGGTAAGAGTAGAGGGATCAAAAATGATTTCAACCCTTATCTTGAATCGTGGAAGATAGTAAAGCTACTTACCAACAGAGAGCATTCTGAATGGAGGAAGGGTTCCAACACGAGCAAAGGCAGGTGGAGGGTGAGTCCTGTTTTGAACATGTTTATAATGAATTGCCTCCAAGAGAAGATGAAAAATATATTTAGACATGTGACTTTGAAAAATACGAAAAGAAGAAGCTAAGGAACCGAGTTATGGATTTAGGAGTTATCAGCAAACAATTGACAGTAGAGCCATAGGACTAAACAAGATCACCCAAGTTAGGAGTATAAAGCAGGAAGTTTAGAAACAAGAAAGCAGAATAGTTGTATTTAAATGCTAGAAAAAAATGATGAATTAAATAATGTACAAGAGTAACATTAGTTAGAAGGAGAAACAAAATACAGTAAGGTCATGGAAGTCAAAGGAGATTTTTCTGGGCCAGATCTAAAATGATGAATATAATTTCTGCCTATATTCCATTAGTCAGAACTCAGTCACATGACCCCACTTGAATATGAGTGTGAGATCCCTGGCAAAGTAGCCACTTCCCAGCAACAGCTCTTACCTGTGGAAGGGAACACAAACCTTCCGTAGGCAGCTGTCTCTGCCCCAGTAATTCTGATCTCACTAGGTCTCCCCAAGCAATTCCCCACATTCACCTCTGTGATATAAAGACATTCCACAGCAGTACACATTATTTCAGCCCATATAAGATGAGATAGGCTTTAGATTATAAGCAGTTCCTTGCCAGCCAGCTGTAACTATATCTTTTTATCACATCTGAGCACCACACAAATATCAGAACATCTCAGTATTGTTTCTCAGAAACACTAAAGTGTTGTGTATCGACTTTGTCATTGCAAGAGCTAATGAAATCTTTGTGACTACACATTAGTGACTATGACTAGAACAATGGAGAAAGCATCCATGCAGGAAGTATTTGAGTCTATTTGTTAGCATGTTTCGGTGCTACAAATAGATACTTTAAAACTAGCTATCTCCCTGGGGTGCTAAGTGAAAATCTATTAGAAAAACAAACATGGTGCCACTGTTTTGTGTAAAACAAGTGTTATTCAACTTCCAAACTGTTAAATGCGAGGTGAGGAGGCAGGGTGATTCTCACTTTAGAAAAGCTTTTACTCTAAGAAACTTCACAGCTCTCAACCCTTGAGGTATAGGGATGCAGTGTCATTGCGTAACGGCAGCGCCTCACTGTCTTGTAATTCAGAGTTGTTCAAAGATAAGTATCATCTGTCCCCAGTAATCCACGGGGAAAGGGCTGCCAATGCTTGCAAATGAGGATGGAGGTAGGATCTAACCTCTACTCTTCTGCTCTTTTGACAGAGTACTTATTATATTCAGGACAGGGACAGTGCCAGGGGAAGAAGCTTCAATTCTGAGCTTTGAATGATTCTCTCTTAAAATATCTAAAATCAAATATACCTTGATATCCTCCTGAAAATCTCTAGTCTATATGAGAAATGTATTATTCTTACTCTTAGCTTGATTTTTACTTTATTTCTTAGGTACTGGTTAGCTCTGTCCTTATACCCCGTCTCTGCCTAAAGTTTTCTGCATTGACTAACAGTGGCACCCATACCCAATAAATTTCCCCTGATTATTGGATTTCTCTTTTGGCTGTAAAGGTAGTGGGGATAAAGTGTGGAGGAATGAGGATTTGGGGTTAAGGGTAAGGTATCACATTTCACTCTGCACACATGAAAGAGTAAAGTTCTGTTGGAGCACATAGCCATCTTTCAGTGTTGAAAGTCAGTTATGATTAATGTTCATTCCTCAAGTGTAGCACTATGCTATTTACTATGGGGGATATAAGCCTGCCCTCCCCCCGTGGTCTTTATAATTACATATGAACCCGCAATACTGTTGATTTTGTTTACCATCATCTTTAATTATAGAGAGAAAACAGTTGTGTTCAGTCATTCCTAAAATCGTGTTACACTAGGGCTCTCTCTCTCTCTCTCTTAACTAATCGCTCCCAAAATGCCAATCAAAAAAATATCAAAATGAACAGTTGTTAATTTTAATTATGTTAAGAATTCAGAGTTTACACTATATAAATGAATATGTTGTTCTTCACTGGTTGACTTTTTCACACAGATTTTCCCAGAAATGAAAAACCAAGTTGCTACTTATGTCAGTGTGGTAATGGAACGAGGTTTCAGAAGACCCTGGGTTCTTATTTCATCTCTTATACAGCCTGTAGCCACATGAGCTGGGATCTATCCTTTGATCGGGCTGCATCTCAATATTCTGCTATATTTACTCCTACGCCTACAGTATAGGTGTTTGTGAGAATCTAAACACGTTAAAGTACTTTGAAAATCATAAGGTAGTATACAAAAAAGTACTACCTATTCATTCATTCTGCAAATAAGTACTATTACTTAGGAGTAAGTATGTGGGAAAACATGGCTTCAGTGCACAACATAGTCTCATGGGATGACTGGCCTGAATGCAGGTGCTGTGATGGAGATGCATACCAGGTACAATGAGAACCTAGGGGAAAGGACAGTTGACTGGGGGACCAGGGAAGGCTTCAGAGAACATGGTGTAAACTGAAACTTGAAGAATGAGAATCTGTCTGCTCAGTGAATTAAACAGGGAAGACAATTTCAGGCAGAGGGAAAAGCATGTTTGAAACTATAAAATAATTTACTCTGTCTGAAATTAGAAATGTAAGATAAGGAGGTAAAGACAGACAAATAGACAAGGGACAAATTGTGAAGAACCTTTGAATATCATGCTGAGGAGTTTAGATTATATATAGGGGGAGATATAAAGCCATTGAGGAATTCTGAGCAGAACTTTGATCAGGGTTTTGCAGTGTAGGTTATTGGCATGGCTCAGGGAACAGACAGTAGAGAGAATGAGGCCCTTGCAATTATCCAGGAGAGAAAGTGTAAAGGGAGAAAAAAACAACTGCTAGATTTGATGCCTGAGTGAATGGCAGTACTTTAAAAAATAAGGCTTAGGGGGATTTGGTTTTGAGGGAAAGATTCAACTTCAAACTGTCATTGGCAGGTCACTTGGAGGTAAGGGATCCAGCAGGCAGTTAGAGAAGCAAAGGGAAATTTTAGTGCTAGAGATGTCACTGTGGGAGCCGTTGACATCAAGGTTAGAGTTGAGACCAGGAGACTAGATGAGAGCGACCCAAGAGAGAAGAATAAATAGGGGATGGAGCAGAGAAGTTATATCACTGAAGGAAAGGGGAGGGAAAGTACCTGGGTGGTGTCACAGATGTCGAGAGAAGAGACAGTTTCAAGGTAAGTAGTCAGTAAGACCTAATGCTGGAGAGAGAACATAAAAAGAAAGAAACAATATCAAAGGCTAAAAGAAAACCAAATAAGAAGCTACTGGTGATCTTAGAGAATAGTGAGACTGGCAGTCAAAAAGAAGTGAGTTCAGGAGTAAGAAAATGATAAGAAAAATATAAGTAAACATTTGGACTGTTGGTTAGCCAGTGGCACCATATTTTATAAGGTACAAAATGAAATGCCAGCATGTAATATAAATTACTATTACCCTTTGTGTTGTGAACACCATGAGCTTTGAGTCCAGTGAACCAATCAGAATCAAACTTTTATGAGTAATATAATTTGCTTATATCTAAAAGGAAGTGAACTGCAGTTGTTACTTTCATCATTTCTTTGGCCTGTTTTGCTTGCTGTTATTTCTGAGTGCCTGGTCAACAACAACAAAAGCAGGCACTGTTACCTGTAGTTGATATACATGTATACTAGAGACATGTAAACGTCTTACCAGGATCTCTTAGTTATGACAGTAAAAAAGAAAGCACTAAGACAAAATCAATTCTGTATCTAACTGAAAACTCATTTCTATGTCAAACATGAGTTTTTTTCCTGTAGTTCTGATAAGTATGGATTTCCATTAATGGCCTAAAGCATAGGTAGTAGATTGGGGGCCTGTATTCAGGAGTTATGGTCACTAGTGCAGTCATGGACTAGTCACTTAAAGTAAAAGTTCTTTCCCCAGGGAGACTGCAGCATTGATAACTGGATAGGATTTTGAGAACTTGAGATATGGCACTATCAATGCTTCTCATTATCTTCTGACTTACCTATGTGCCATTAAAATAGCCTAACTAAATTGGGCTTTCAAGGGATAAATAAAAGTACAGTAGCAATTTCTAGATTCTGTGAGTGTGAAACAACCCCGGTCTCAGATGATACTGATGGTTCCATGCAGACTGCACTTGTCTGAGACATTCTCTCAATTAAATAACTTCCTTTCCATTATGGTTAATCTTATCCACTCAGATAAGGTGGCGTAGTATCTACAAGAATTCGGAAGTTCTGTGAAGCTCAAGGTTAGAACATGGTAGAATTTCTGTTTAAAGCCTATTGGAATGAAATCTCTCAGATGATTCCTACAAGATAGGCACTCTCCTGTCCCCTATTCTCCAGGTTCTTCACTGAAGCTTAAAACATTTTTTTTAAAGAAGAAATAAAGGACATGTTTATTTTTTAGATTTCAGTGTGAGATGTCTTCATATGTTAAACTTGGCAGAGAAGCCAGTATTTAATCTGAGAGAGAACTGTCCAGTAGATGTTTGGGCCTCCTTTCAGAGAAATATCACCAACAAAAATTCACTTGCTACTTTTTCTCTCTGTTAGATTAATTCATTAGATTTGAAAGTGAGGTTATGATTTTATTTCCCTTTTCTGTGAAAGGACTAGAAGAGCCATGTGACCAGCAGTGTAAAGAATTCCACCGACTACTGGCCTCGTGAGGTGGACAATTCCTATAGGCCAGAGCCTGTGGCAAGAAGCTGCTACCAAAAGCGATTCAGGGTTCTTTCTCTAGTGCCCACTTTTCTCTTACTTCCAAAAAAATTTATTGAGAATTTTCAGATACAATATGCTGTGTTAGGTACTCTGGAGAATATAACTAACTTACAATTTCTGTTATAGATGTAAACAGAAATACATGTCTTACATGTACACATATGTATACATACATACATACATACATACATACATACATACATACATACTTCACACTTAAAGGACTCTATCTTTAGAATCCTTTGAGCTGGAAGAAACAAAATTCCAACTGAGATGGATTAAATAATAAAGAAACTTGTTACTTCATATAACAGGAAGTCCAGAATTCAGGCAGCTTCTCAAGCTGTACAGTCAGGGCTCAGGCTCTGTATTTCTGCAATTCTCTTAAGTTACCCCTCCTGTTGGCTTCATCTTGGGCCTGCTGACCACATGATTACAAGAGAGCCACAGTAATTCTGGACATCCTGGGCAGGTACAAACATGGAGAGGCAGAGGTTTTCTCTTGCATAACAGTTTGGGGATTTGTTAGCAGGGAAATAGAGGGAAATGGATGCCATCAGAAAGCCGACAGTCAGGTAGAGGGGAGAGAGCACGCAATAGTGTGGTGGATACTGTGCCAGAGGTGTGTACTATCTGTAATGAAGTACCCAAGAGAAGGTCCTTCCTTTTCTCCACTGGAGGGAAAGGGTGGCGGCTGATCAGAGAAGACTTCACTCAAGGAAGAGCTGGTTAATCCGGTGTGTGACATGCTGACTTTGAGGTACTATGGGACCTCCAGGTGGAGAATGGGGAAATCCACAGTTGGATATGTATCAACCTCGGGCTGAGAAGTCTAATTAGGGAACAATATTGAGGATGTAGGTTGTGGCAAAGGCTCTGAGGATGGATGAGCTAATCCAGAGGACAGACTGGGACCAAAAATGAGATCCTGAGGAATGCTGACATGTAAAGCATGGGTGAAATAAGAGGAGTTGACAGAGACAGAAAATAAAAATGAAAATCTTTTAATGTCATCTGTGTGTGGGATGGATCTGAGCCAACTAGAAATGACATTTTGTGGTATTCACACGTGTGATTTGGGCAAAGGACTGGTAAAAGCTAGGAACCTTTTAATACCCATGATTTGCGCAGTAGCAGGTTTCCCTCCCTGGGAGAATGAGTGAGACAGACTTATGGCCAGACCTGAAAAGCGCCCCACCCAGAGCAGCACTGGGGCATTAAAATTTCTAAAATGAGTCTCTTTTTCTTTGCAGGAGTGGTCACACATTACTTGCCTTCTGGTTTTCCCGCCAAGAGGGAAAATTAAATCGACAGCAGACTATTGAACTGGGACATCACATCCTCAAAGCACACATTTTTAAGGTAATTAGAGAAGTTGGAGCCTTTTTCTTTCCATCTCCAACAGGGTTTCCTTAAAACTGGGTTTATGAAGCTACTGTTATTTCAGTGTAGTTTTACTTTCTGAAATTATTTTGTTGCAAGTGGGTCCATCTTCTAAAATTTATGGCCTGTTTCTCCACAGGCCTTTGAAAGAAAACTACATTTGTCACCTCCCAGTTTAGCAGGCTGCCAGGCTTTTCAGGAAATGTACATGTGTAATCACTTAGATTATGTATACATGTACCTGTGTATTCCATACGTGACATTTGCTCTCCTGAGGACAGTTATGTTATAGCAGTTGGTTGAAGATTTTCACAATGTCTAAAAAAAGTCACTGAGAGCAATGTCTTTCATTTTTCTTATGATTCTTTTAGTGAAGATCTTAATATTTCTGGTGGTGTTTTAAAGCTATTTAGAACCAATGATAACCTTCTTTTGAGCTACTTCCTTCATTCTCTCTTCACATTCTAACCCCAGTTTTTCTCCTAGTAGTTTCGAAACTTTTAAGAACTCTATAACATCAGCCCCCCTCTCTCGACATCTACCAGACTGGGATGGAGGACCCAGAGGAGGGCACATCATTCAATTTGTTTGCATATGCATTTGTTTATTCAGCACTTACTGAGGTATTGTCCTAGGTAGTAGGGGTGCAGAAACAAAAAAGATACAGCCCCTAATCTCAAGAAATTTATCGTGTTAAAAGCAGTGTGAGATAAAGCACAAAGGTCAAAGAAGAAATACATTTTTCTGATTTTTCTAGTCCAGAGTTTGCTAGAAGTCTGCTCCTTCTAATCCCTGCAGTGTCTTCAGACAGATATTTCTGCCTCAGGATTGAGAAATATAGGTATCTTAAATAGTTCTCTGACTTCCTCCGGAAGATAGTGTTAAAGATAAAACAGTTCTCTTGAGAGAGAGAGATGGCATTCAGGGTAACTCCACCAGCCTAGCAAATTCTTCCTAGTATATAAGCACACAGCCAGAGAAGCCTGTTTGTCAGACAGACAGAAGCAAAACCCACAGTGACAGGCTCTTTATTTGACTTATAATTGTCTTACCTAACAAATCACTGTACCAAAGAATGACCTTACCCAGTGACCTGACTCAGTGGGTAAGTGGGACAGAGTGGGACTAACAGAAGAGGCAAGGTGTTTCATTCAAAGTTCAAGTGGACTAAAGGCTATCGGCTACTTCTACAAATTCTGAGATCATTGGCCTTCAGTTAGTAGGAAAGTAACTTAACTTTTGAGCATCGCCACTTTAAACACAAGCTTAGCATCACCATCTGCCTAGGATCAGAAGCAAAGAAGTCTATGCTTGTCTTTTCTGCAGCATAAAATATCACCACATTAACAGATAAATGATATGAAGTTTTGTTTGACCCAGTGTGACTTTATCCGATACATCGAGACCTCTATTTAAACCATACACACCTGTCACTGACACTGTTTTATATTGCTACAGACAACATGGTTGCCTGAGATAAGAGTGGCTCCCTGTGTGATTCAGAACATAAATACTCGGGTGTACAGCATATGGTGATGACACGACTGTGAGCTGAAGAATGTCAGCTTGGACCATGGTTTTCCTGATGCCGCACTTTTCGGGTCATTTAAATTCAGAGTGCTCCCCGTTGATAGGCTTTAGCTTCTAGCAGACTGCTAGAATTCTCAGTCCCCATCAGCTGAAGGTCATGAAAAGGAAAAGACAGTCTCTATTCTTCTAATAGAGATTCTTGAGCTTCTCATCAGAGGTGACATATAGTCCAATTTCCATTTCTTTCCAATTAATTTTAAATTTCCCTTATTTTATCTTTGTTTTTGAAAAGCTACATACAATGTCATTAATCACCTTAAAAATGTGACATTAAGGGTCTGTAACACTTGGGTATCAGGTTGGCTACAGAGTTTTTCATTCTTTTTGTTTTTAAAGCTTTATTGAGGCATAATTTATATACCATAAAATTCCCCCATCTTAAGTATACAAGTCAATGACTTTTAGTATATTTACAGAGTTGAGTAACTATCACCACTATTGGTATATTTATATCGCCTGAAAAATAAACCTTGTACCCATTTGAAGTCACTCCCATACTCCCCCCAGCTTCTGGAAACCACTAATCTACTTTTTGTCTCTACAGATTTGATTTTTCTGGACATTTCATGTAAATGAAATCATACAGTATGTGGTCTTCCATGTCTGGCTTCTTTCACTTAGCATAATGTTTTAAGGGTCATCGTGTTGTAGCCTGTGTCAGAACTGGATTCCTTCTTACTGCCAAATAATATTCCATTTTGTAGATATGCCACATTTTGTTTATCCATTCACTAGTTGAGCATTTGGATTGTTTTCGTGTTTTGGCTATTGTGACTAATGCTGCTATAAACATTAGCATAAAGATTTTTCCATTTTTAATTTTTTTTTAATAAAATCAACCATTTTTTAAGAGAACAATTCAGTGGCGTTTACATTTACCAACTAAGGTTTTTATGTGGACATGTCTCAGTTCTCTTGTATAGATAGCTAGGAATTGCTAGACGTATAGTAACCTTGTTTAACACTTTGAGGAACTGCCAATCTGTTTGCCAAAGTGGCTGTACCATTTCACAATCCCATCAGCCATGTACGAGGGTTACAGTTTTTTCAAACCCTTGCCAGTACTTGTTAGACATTGTCTTATTTTAGCCATTTTAGTGGGTATGAAGTAGTTTCTCATTGTGATTTTAATTTGTATTTCCCTAAATGACTAATAATGTTGTGCACTTGTAAATCTTTTGTAACTTCAAATTGCCATTTAGATTTTTTTTTTTAATCTGTGGAAAGAAAGCCGGATGTTTGCGAATTGTGGCCAGAGATATTTCAATCTAGTTTGTAATGCAGGATGTTTCCCTGGGTTGGGTCTAGTCACTGGAAGGATTTCAGAGTGCTCTTACCATTAGCTCCCTAAATGCCACCCTCTAAAATGTTTCTTTGATTGGTCACACCTATAACATTTCATACCAGACCAAAACTATTGGCCAAGGGGAAAAGTGCTATAAATAGACATCTGAAGGGTAAAAATCCTTTGACATAAGTCAAAAGGCATGGATTCAAGTACAGACTACCACTTACCTTAAGCAGTCTCTGTTTTCTCATCTGTAAAATGGTAATAATATCTAACTCTCAAGATTGTTATAGGATCATAGATATAAGATTTATAAGGTACATTATAAAATATAAAGTACTAGATATATATATATCCAATTTAGTTTTATGATCAAAATTACTAGTAAAAATCTCTTTCCTGATAATAAGACAATAATAACAAGCATAAATTATAGATGATAATGTCACCCTTTCACTTCAGAGGTTACTTGGCATCCTCTATAGCAGTGATCAGCAAATATGGCTTTGTAGTTCATATGAGTCTCTGTCAAAGCCACTTAACTCTGCCATTGTAGTTCATTATCAGAGACAACACAGAAATGAATGGGTATGGTTGTAGTATCATAAAACATAATTTATAAAAACTGATGGAAAACTGGATTTGGTATTGGGCCATAGTTTTCAACCCCTTTTCTACAATAAAAGGCACCATTCCCTTTGTTTACCAGTATTCTTTCATTATAACCAAATTGCCAGGTGGATGGTCAGATAAGAAAACTAATAAGCCATTTAAGACACTTGGATATCTACAAGTGGATCACTGATAATATATTTGTAAATAATTTGGCTTAAACTCATTGAATAACCCCTAATGTTAGTTTTTGCCATGATCTTAAGATACCTGAGCCATAACTAAGATCCCTAAGATGAGATTGCTCTTGTTTCTTCATCCTTTACCTTTTTTCATGAACTATTCAAAAATACTGAGCAAACTGACTACTAGCTGGTACACAGTGTTATAAATTTAGATTCTAAAAATATTTAAGGAAGGGACTCTATTACCATTTATCCCTAACGAAAAGCAATTCCTTCTTGCCTGAGCAACAGTTACAGATATTGAAAAAGACACTTTTTCTAGTTATCTGAACCTAAAATTCTCTTTAAGAATACATCTGCTGAGAATTTAATTAGGTGGGATTTTTTTGCTATACATCCTGCCTTATAATGGATCCTCCTATCACCTCTGTCAAGTTGTGTTTAACAAAACTGAAACTCTTTTCTCCCATACCTCATAGGAGCAAAGAATCAACCCCACCAAGCAGAAGAAATTAGTAGATCAATTCTGTAGGACAAGTAGCACTGATACTCAAAATCCTAAAGGCTAGCTAGCTCTATAGTTCAGACTTATTTCCTATATATTTACTCCAACCTCACTAGGACTCTGTTACTTTGTCCATTTACTGAACAATTTCATTGAAGTTCATTTATCAAGGTCTATTCTTACTCGGCTCCTTTTCCCATTTCTTTTTCCTTTGTCTCTTAACCAAGTCAAGTAACTCAACAAACAGCCTGACTTATGAGTCATTGAAAAAATATAGCCATTGAGTGTGACTTTCTCTAATTTTTCTCTTCTTCTCATCAATAAATTAATGTATAAGAACATCATCAATTTTTTCCATCCTTTTTCCTGTCTCGGGGTAAGAAGAGCTGTTTCTATTTCTCTTTTTAATTTTATTATGAAATATTTTCAACACATAGGAAAGCATAGATAATGGAATAATCAAATACTATTTACTGTTTTTAATAGTAGTTAAGATTTTTCCATGTTTTCTTCAAATCTTTACTTTTAAGAAACAAACATGTAACAAATATAGAACTCCCTTTGTATATCCTTCTTACCCCATTTTCCCCCTTCTCAGAGATAATTTCTACCCTTGAGTTAGCATGTGTTCTCCTCATCTATAATTTGTATTTTTCTAATATAGGTAAGTATTCATAAAAAATATACAAAATTGTTTCATTTTTTTAACTTAGCATAAATAATATCATACTCTTTATATTTCTGTGAATATTGGAGATCTATCTATAGATCTAGATTAGTGGTTTTTACCTTTGGTTGTATAGCAGTCCTACCTCATCCATAGGGGATGTATTCCAAGGCCCCTAGTAGATGCCTGAAACCACAGATAGTACTGAGCCTTTTGACTCACCTGGAAATATGGCAGCAGCTTCTTCATCAGCAGACATAGCCTCTCCAGTAATTTTCATAGATTTTAGTACAAACCCATTTCTGAATCTGTGTAACCATTCCTTACTTGCAGTAGATGGCTTGGTGTCACTTGTTTCAGGGGATCCCTTGCCAAAGTCTTCATACAGACTCAATGCTTTCCACTCACAAATTTAATGCCTTTTCCATCTTAACTGAGCACTGATCACACACTGTGGCCATAACTTTGGCAGTTGGAGGTACAAAAGCAAAACTAGCATGATTTCTTCCTTCACAAATTCACAGGTAGAAGATTCATCTTTATCATAGGTCTTAGCAACCTCAGCATACAGTTATTTTTAACTTGTTAAAGAACTTTCACCTTTTCACCTAAAGGAAGCACTTTATTTCTGAGCCTGACACATAGAGGTCATTCATTATTCATTGCCCGGTAGTAGAACCCAAGTTTTTTTTTTTTTTTAATAATTTGTTTTATTTCTTAGAGCAATTTTAGATTTACAGAAGATTGAACAGAAAATACAGTTCATTCTCACATACTCCCCTCACCAGATTTTCCTCTATTATTAACGTCTTTCACTGGTGTGGCACATCTGTTATAGTTGATGAACCTATATTGATATATTATTAACAGAGGTCCATAGTTTACATTAGCATTCACTGTTTGTATCGTACAATCCTATGGACTTTGCTAAATGCATAATATGATGTATCTGCCATTATAGTATCCAAAAATAGAATCCAAATTCCAAAACTATCAAAACTTCTTCTAGGTAACTGCAGAATTGGTAGCACAACTGGTGGACAGGCAGCTCTAAACTGCCCTCCTGGGCTTCATTCGATCCTGGATCTTGGCCCAGTTATTCTCCGACTTGCTAGCCCTCCGTGTCAAGGAAGATTTTTTTTTTCATTTTGTACAACTTTTCCTAGTTGTCCTTAGCAGGAATGTTTGTCCAAATTACCTATATCCATCATTATCAGAAGTAGAAGTTCACCCAAGTTCCCTTGAGCAAAAATTACAGCGTGGCATTCTGGAAATATTCAGCTTTTCCCTAAATATCTTAGGCTTTCTCATTTAAAATTTCTTTGGCACCCTAAATGACTGAAACTGTCCTGGGTATTATGAGGAAAGAAAGAAGTAGTTTACATCCAAGGAAACTAAATCCAGACTCGTAGGCCCTGAGCAGAGAAGTGAGTAGTTGTATCTTTCAGAGAAGCTATATGGCTGATTTGGACATAAGTAAATAGTCTAGGCAAGGACAACCTCCATTTCAAGGAAAAAGCAGGCAGAGGTAGCTTAAGTTGTCAAAAACAATCCCTCCCCAGACCTACTTATCAGGTCTCAGGCTACACTCTTAATATCTTCCTGCCCTCGAGATTTCCTGTCTTAACTCACTTGACCCAGATATTGGCGGAACAATAAGATGATTCCCAGAGTCTTGCTGTAACAACAGAAAATTTAAAAAAAAAATTGAATTATTCTAACTTCCTTTTAAAGAAGCCCAAGTGAAAGGAGCAAACATTAGTTCATGTCATGGGACCTAAGCCAATGATACCAGAGAAAATTTGTTGCTGATGGCAGTCAACCTATGTTGTTGTTTTCCTAACATGATCAATGCAGGGCGCATTAGTCAAGGTGAGGAATGCTAGCTACTGTAGCAAACATACAAAATAGCAATGACTCAATGAAAGTTTGTTTCTCACTTACATTATAATCAGTAAAGATCACTGAGCAGCTTCATTCTTGCAGTAGTGAAATCTCCTAGGGCCTCAGAAACCTCAGTTGGATCCTCTGGCCTACAATCAAAAAGAACTGTAGAAGTGTGGAGAAACACGTAGGAGGTTTGGGGCCAAGCCCGGACACAACATATTCTGCCCATATTGAACTAACCAGCATTTAATCTAATCACATGGCCTACGTAACTTTAAAGGGGGCTGGGAAATATTGTTTTCCCATATGCCCAGGAAGGAAGTGAGATGGAGATCCATGATCACATTGCATTATCTCTGTCACAGTGTGTATTTTACTAACTTCAGTTTAAGAGATTGATTCAAGAGGGCTAATAGAAAAGTATGAGGAAAAATTATATTAAAATATAGCAGAAAAGAGAGGTATTAAGTAGATTTATTGCCAGAGACTGCTAAGGTAGAGACAGTTTACCTTAGCTTGTTCCTATAGAAGCAGTCTTTGTCTCCATCAGTGGATTGGCTTTGCTGGGCACAAATATTTTTAGAGCAAGATTCTACTCTCATTTGTTAGTGTCACAAACCTAGAGGGCACTAACTTACTTCCGATGATACTTTTTAGCTGCGCTAAGAATTTAATTGTCTCTATATTTCTTTTTCAGGGTTTGAGTAAAAAAGTTGGTGTCTCCTCCTCCATCCTCCAAGGTCTCTGGATCTCCTATAGCACAGAAGGTCTTTCCATGGCATTGGCATCTCTACGAAATCTCTACACTCCAAATATAAAGGTAAACGCATATAAATTACAGTGAAAGAATTAGCTGAAAAAAATAAAATTAGGACATTTAAGTGGTTATTTAATCTGCCTTTGACTTGCCTTAGACTGTCTCCAATTAACCTTTTATTGATAATTTAATATATTTTAAATTATTACGTTTTTATTCTGTGAATTGAAGACCAGGTCTCTTGACCTTCTGTAAGCGGCCTCTGGTTGACAGGATCAGGTCCTGCTGCTTCTAGGGAGTCGGTCAGTCTCAAAGAGCCTTCATTTGGGTTGGAGCTTTTCTGCCCAACAGTTGCTTAGTGGGGACCATCCAGTACTGCAGGATGAGTGACGTTTGCTCTGGTTACTGAGTGGTTTATGTAAGGAGACATTTTACGTCCCTTTCCAAAGGCAAAGTATGGAAAAAGGAACAAAAAATTACTAGAAAACAAAGTAGTTATTAAATGCTACTAGGCACCATTATGGGGTCCCAGATGACTTGATAAAAGATGACTAAAAAGATGTGACTGATATTTGTCTGCATATTATCTTTATTTATCAACTTATTTCTAGGTCAGCCGACTGCTGATTTTGGGAGGTGCCAACATCAATTACCGCACAGAGGTTTTAAATAATGCCCCAATTCTATGTGTCCAGTCTCATCTTGGCTACACAGAAATGGTGGCCCTGCTGCTGGAGTTTGGGGCCAATGTGGACGCCTCTTCCGAAAGCGGCCTGACGCCCCTGGGCTATGCCGCCGCGGCGGGCTTCCTGAGCATCGTGGTGCTGCTGTGCAAAAAACGGGCCCAGGTACTGGCCACCTGGCTCTGCTGCTTTGCCTTTCTTTCTGCTGTCGTCTTCCTTCTCTCATGTCATCTCATGGGTCTAGGTAGAGCACATCAAACCCTATTAGGGAGCAGATCAAAGGGAAGGCTGGCTCTGCATACATCCCAGCTTTTCCACGCAAGTTCCTTTCTGCGTAGTAAAACCTGTGAGAACACGTTATAAGCAGCCACAAATAGCCCCAACCTAACAACCAAGAAATCGTCTCCTGAGCACAGGGTGAGGAAGGGGAAGTGGAGGAGCAGGGAGACAGCAGTGGGATGTCTGTATTGGCGGTGCCTGCAGACTGTAAGCCTTTCATGTGTAGGGAAGACAAGTCAGCCGTGGAGATAAGAACAGAGACCAGACTCCCTCATCCTGTCCTTGGAGATCACCCCCATAGGGCACGGGGAGAAGATGATTCTCTCTGCTTATTCTCAAACTGGACAGAGGTACTCAGAAGTGTTTCTGTTAGTATATTTTAATTCTCCAAAAACATTTCTTAAAAAAATGTGTTTGCCTTATAGTATCTCAACAGCCACTGATACAAAGGAATTCAATTTCAAAATGTTAGTGGGAAGAAAAGTGCTGGTCTCAAAAATGGAAACCTCTGAGGAAAATTGTAGCCTCATGGTATTTTGTTTCAGTACTAAAAATAAACTGAGGATTTTGGTGTTTTTTGGCAGAGAAATATAGGTAATATGTAGGACTTCATGCTGAGGTGTCCGATATTCTTACCAGGGAAGAGAGTGGGACCTCAGACTCCTTTGGGAACTGGGACCTAAGACTCTGAGAAATCCCAGAGCCTTAGATGTTTACTGTGACCCTGGGATGGCCCACCTAAAAGGTCCTGTTTATGGGAATGAACATCTCTAGAAACAGAATAACTGGGCCTCATTATTATTGCTCTGAATTCATATTCTAATCTGAGCTGGCTCTTTCCCTGCTGCTCAGCTGTCATTTTATTCATCTCTCGTTTTCCCCAGAGCAGATGTGTAAATCGTTTGTGTTCTTCTCAAGACCCTGTCAGACTTCTTTTGTCCTCCCACATGACCAAGATTGAGTTCACCTTAGTGTACCTGTCTCAAAACTCTAATCGTTACCTACACTCACCTTTACTTCTACGTCACAGACAGAAGAGTTTACCTTTTTTTCCAAAGCAATTGCCTCCACCTTATCTTTTTTAATTCAGTGTTTCTTATTCTCTCATTTTATTTCATTCTTTTTCTAAATTCACACTACCTTGTTCCCCAGTTTCTACAAACCTAATGTCTCCTCTTTTCCCACAAAGAAATTTTCCACTCTCTTACTAACCAGAAGTTACCATCCCATCTCTTCTCTTCCATGTCTACCAAATCCGTCCTAGGAGTCATCTCTACTTGCTACCTCTGCCTCCTTGCTACTCTTAACCACTTAAAATTATCCACTTTGGAATCAAACATAACTTGGTCAAAGCCTACATTCACACTTACTTTCTCTGAGGGCTTGGACAAATCATTTAACCTGTCTCAATCTCATTTTTTTCATCTAGTAAAAGGATTTGTAGGGTCAGTTTGAGAATTGAAAATAATATTGCTCTGGTCTTCCTAGGTGGTCGCACATTCAAGTACTAACCAGGCCCAACTCTGCTTAGCTCTCGAGATCAGACATCGGGCTTGTTCAGGGTGGCATGGCCATAGACCATGGACCATGGCTCCACTGGGGAGCCAACCTAGGACCTTCTGCGTGTAAAGCAGACATGCTAACTGCTATAATATAGAACCATGTCCTAAAGCCTTTTTAAAAAGAGATGAAATTTCTAATCTCATCTAGTGCCTAGTAAATAATAGTCTTTAAAAAAGAAAAGACCAAACCTCTTGGGCATTTAAATGAAGCTCCTCTCTCAAAAGTCACTACCAACTGCCCATCACCAAATAAAGTAAAATTTTCTCATTTTCACCCCTCTAAACCGCTCCATAGTTTTAGCGGTATTGGCTACACTTCTCAAAATTTGTAATACTGTCCTGGTTTTCCTTTTGCCTCTCTTCCTTCTCTTAACTTCACTAAGATTTTGTCCTCTGGTCTTCTCCACCTTTATCCCCCTCACCCATGACTTCAGCATTAAAATACTGAAGAATGCTAGCCAGTTATTTTGTAGAATGTTCTTGAATTTCAGTTTGTCTGGTACGTTCTCATCATTAGATTGAGTTTATCTGTTTTTGTAAAGAATACCACAGGAGGGATGCCATGCACTTACTAATGCAGCACAGCACTTCCAGATGGTATGAAAGGGTGTTAACTTCCGTCACTGGTGAAGGTAGTGTCTTCCAGGTTTCTCAAATCGAAAGTTACTGTTTTCCCTTTTTAATTGAGAATTATCTTTTAGGGAGATGCCTTTGAGACTAGGCAGATACCTTGTTTCTCGTGCTTTTGTCCACTAGTTTTAGGATCCATTAGTGATTGTTGCTGCAATAATTATTGCTCTGGTGTTTGCCTAATGGTGATTTTCTATTTCTTTCATTCCTTCAACATTTATTAATTGGAATTCTACTGTAAAGAAGAGCTACTTCTTCTCCTCTAAGTATTTATTTATTCAGTTACTTATTTATCATATTATGGATTCCTGGATATTGATTTTATACTGTGACCTATAACCCACTGCCATTATTATTCATTTTGTTGCTCAAATTGTCCAAATTTGACCGTTGGCAGCTCCTTCAAGTTGGTTTCTTTGTTCCTTTCAAATCCCCCATCCCATTATTTTATGAGCACCTCCATACTTCCTGGCACCACAAGATGTTCCAACCTCATCTTTTACTATTACTGTCCCGGCCATGAAATCACCCATTTCTTCAAGAAACCAATGCTTCTTTTATTCAGCCCCTTAGTTTTTAAAGATACAGTCTGAGCATGGAAATTTTCAATGATTCTCTATTACGGTAATTAAAATGCAGAGCACTTAGACTGCATTCAGAAATACTCATGCTCTGGTCCCGAAAGACCATCTCAACTTTGTAGTTTAAACTTCCCTTCCCCTTCATGTACCCTACCCTGGCAAAAACTAGAATTACTCATTTCTTATCTCAGCAAATTGAGATAAACCTTTTCTTAGTCCATTGGGGCTGCTTTAACAAAATACCATAGACTAAGTGGCTTATAAACAACATTTATTTTTCACAGTTCTAGAGGATAAATCCCAAGATCATGGTGCCAGCAGATTTAGTGTCTGGTGACAGCTTCCTGGTTCACAGATAGTGCCTTCTCCTTGTGTCCTCACGTGGTGGAAGGGGACAAGCAAGCTCTCTGTGTCCTGTATAAGGAAACTAAGCTCATTCATGAGGTCTCTACCTTCATTACCTACATTCTAACGACATAACCTTGGAGGTTAGAATTTCAACATATAATTTTGGTGGCACACAAACATTCAGACATAGCACCTTTCCCTCCGAATTCATTCCTCATTCTAGCTGAGAATTCTCTGAAATTGTATTGCACTTTTACTTTCCGTATGGCATTTATTATGTACTCCTTTGTTGGACAGGCTTTTATCATACTTGTCACACATCCTCTACCTTGTCCAAAAGTCCTTGAGCACAGAATCTATATTTTACCATCTCATTTTCCTTTTTATCCTATGTGGTACCTTGCACTTAGTAGGCATTCAGTACACATTTGTTAAATAGGTGGCTGAGTGGACCTGATGCTAGGGAGATCAGATGGAGAACTTGTTTCAAATGTTCTACCTGCCACTGGCAGGTACCGCCTACCTCCCAGAAAAGGCTCCTCATCTGTTGAGAATTGTGGGTAGGGACCTGCCACGAGATTAAGCGTAACCAGGCTCTTCTTTCAGCCTAAACTTATAACCAGCACTGCAGTTGTAAAAACTGATGTTGGAATTCAGTCTAGCATTAAGCTCCAAGCACCTCTAGCTGTTTTGGCCAGATCTTTGAGATTCCGCCCTCCCATTGGAAAGGAGAAGCAGCCTTCGCCAAAGCTTGGGGGTCAAATGTGTGATTCATGATATGAGATATTTTGCTTCTTTGGAAGACCAAAAAATTTGAGCTTCAAAATGTTTTTCTTTCCTTTCATGATTTCAAAGACAGTTTTTTGTACCAAGAGAGCTACAAGTCTTTCAAATTTTGGTCAGAAAAGAACTATTTAAGAACAAAGGAGAATTTACCTCAGGAAAACAAAGCTGGAGCTGGGAGTTTTGCTTTTTGGTTTCTTTTGATGTGAAAACAAAAGTCTGACCTTATGAAATAAGGTTCTCCCCTGGGAGGCATCTGCCAGACCTGTAGCCAGTGGAGCTCTAGCCTGAGCAGGAACATGTGCTCCGAAGCATCTCAGAGATTGGTCCAGGGAATGGGGATAGAAGGACCTTGGTAGTCTAGACATGTGCAGTGGCCTCATATGATGGGGTTGGGAGTACAGCCACAGGCCTTCATTCACACAGGCTTCTCTGTCCCTTAGGTGGATCACTTGGATAAGAATGGGCAGTGTGCTTTGGTCCATGCTGCACTCCGAGGTCATCTGGAGGTTGTCAAGTTTTTGATTCAGTGTGACTGGACAATGGCTGGCCAGCAGCAAGGTGTGTTTAAGAAGAGCCATGCCATCCAGCAGGCCCTCATTGCTGCAGCCAGCATGGGTTACACTGAGGTAAGAAAGTAGGTGATAAGGTTTTGTTTTGTTTCTATCAAGCTCTGTATTGAAAGATGTAAGAGACTGGGAGAAAAGGATTGCATTATTACAAAATTGCCAGCCTAATTAATGTGAATTAATTTTTTGGTCACAACTCTGAGGAATAGGGACATTAGACTCCATGAAGCACTTAATTCTCAAATGTCATGATACTTAGAATTATGGGCACAGAATTTGAGAGTTGGAAAGGACCTTGGGATCTTATCTAACCCAGTTCCTCTCTGTCTTTCCAACTCTATTTAACAGGCAATGACACTGAGCTCAGAAGGATTATTTTTTGACCTTTGTTCCCATGGGTGGACAGGGTATCATGAGAATAGTACATCTAGAAGCTCAGAGGGACCAGGTTAGAGTCCCATCTTTGCAATTCATTAGCTCTGGACCTCAGGCAATTTACCTTATCTCTTTAGAACCTTAGTTTCCCATCAGTAAAGTGAGTCTGATCAATTCTTTTTTATAAGGCTATTAATGAAAGGTGCTTTGTACACCGTTAAACACTATATAAACTATATTTTTGCTAACTTACTAATGATAGTAATATAGTGGCAAAATATATGGAATTGGCAATGTGCTAGGAAATGTTTGACAACCAGCTTTGGGGAAGGGAGTGCAGTGGATCAGGAGAAAGGGAGGGAGGGAGGAAGGGTACATACATACAGTCATGCACCTCACATTAACACATTCAAAGGTGGACTGCATATATGAGGGTGGTCCCACATGATCATAATAGAACTCAAAAATTTCTCTTTTACTGATATCACAGCCATTGTAAAGTCACAGTGCAATGTATTACTCGTGTTTGTAGTGATGCTGGTGTAAACAAATCTACTACACTGCCAGTCATATAAAAGTACAGCACGCAATTATATACAGTACCTAATACTTGACAATGTATACTTTAATTTTTTAATAAAAAATATACTTTTATCATTATTTTAGAATTAACTCTTTTTACATATAAAATTAAAAGTTTGGTGTAAAACAGTGCACATGTTAATGCCAGCAGTAACCTCATACATCTTGTGTTTACTATGTTATCACTTCTTTGATTCAACCAATGGATCAAGCCTATTTTCTCTTACACTTGATTTAATGTCTTGTTCGTTGTGGCCATAAACATTCAAAATTCCTTGCTAATGTTGCTAGTTAGAGGCCACATCAAGTAATTGACTTGGAAACAAAATAGTGACTAGGGACTACAAAGGTAGAAAATCAGTGATAGTTATTGCTCACCAGTCAGGCGTGTCCCATTTCACAATAGCTGCGATCTTGAATAACAAGAACAAAGTGAATAAAGTTGTTAAACGATCTGCTTCCTTGAAAGCATTGGAACTAAAAAAAAAATTCAAAAAAGGCCTTTTTCAGATGTGGAGAAATTTCTAATGGCCTGGACTAAAGACCCAACACAGAAGCCTATCCCTCATAGCACCACAGCAATCATGGACAAAGCAAAAGGCTTGTTTTTGATGTTGAAAGAAAAGTCCAGATTCAACTATGATGTTGAATTTACTGCTAGCTCTGGGTGGTTTAAATGATTCAAGAATTGTTATTCATCACATAATGTGAAAGTGAGTAGTGAGTCTGTGAGTGCTGATGTGAAGGCAGCTGAAGAATTTTTAGAAATGCTCAATAAGCTGATTGTGGAGGAAAATTATTTGCCAGAGCAAATATTCACTATAGATACAACCTCCCTATTCTGGAAACGATGCCTTTCCATTTCATACCTAAGGACTTTCAAATATAAGGAGGCCAAATCAATGCTGGGTTTCAAGGCTCTTAGGGCAAATAACAGTCTTACTTAAGGACAGTGTTGCAGGCTACAAATTGAAACCTTTTGTGCTCTGGCACAGTGAGAACACCAGGCCCTTTGTGAATATCAGTTAAGCACACACTGCAGGTGTACTGTAGGAGCAATAAAAAGTCATGGATGACCCAGCTCTTCTTCCAAATGCCCTCCTGAGTTGTTTTGTCAGCAAAATGAAAAAGTACTGTTTGGAGTATACCATATCTTTCAAGATTTTGCTTTTTGTTGGTAGTGCTCCTGAACTCCCTCTTTTTATCGGTGATCTTCATTATGATATCAAAGTGGTGTTTCTCCATCCAAATACCACCTCTCTGATCCACCCAATGGATCCAAGTGTCTTAGTGGCTTTTAAGGCCCACAGCCAGAGAAAGACTTTCGCCCATTCTATTGCTTCAACTGAGGAAGACACCAATGCAATTCTGGAAGCATTACAACATCTATGACTGCATTAAGAACTGCTTTGGCTTGGGGTGAAGTTACCAAGGCGAATATGAATGGCATCTGGAAGAAGACACTCGAGATTCATCCATGACTTCAAAGGATTTACCAAGAACAAGGAAGTTTCAAAATCAACAACACTGTGGTTGAGATGGCAAACTCTTTAACCTGGGTATGGATGAAGATGACACTGAAGATCTGCTAAAGGTGTTTCCTGAGGAATTATTTGGCCGATGAGGAGTTGTTAGAACTGGAACAGGAACACATAGCTGAAGAAGAGGTGGAGAAAGGAAACTGCAGAAGAAAAAGAACACTTAAGAAAATTCATAGTGAAGGATTCAGCAAAAGCTTTTGCAGACCTCAGCAAGCTCCTTAAAAAGTTTGAAAACATGGACAACACCAAAAAGTTTTCATTAAGAGAGAAATGTTTACGGTACATTATCTGCTTATGAGCAAATCTGTGATTACAAAAGAAACAAAACCCCATGGACATATTTCTAAAAAGAGTGACACTTCCTCAAGAAGAGTTTTATGCAGGTCCTTCAGGAGGAATTTCAGAAGAAGGCATTGTTACCACAGAAGATGACAGCTCCATGGGTGTTACTATCTCTAAAGACCTTTCTTTGGGACAGACTGTGGAAGACAGTGATATTGATCATCCTGATCTTGTGTAGGCTTAGGCTAACGTGTGTGTTTATGTCTTAGTTTTTAACAAGAAGTTTTAAAAAATAAAAAATTAATTTTAAAAGTAGAAAAAATTTATAGGATAAGGATATAAAGAAGTTATTTTGTATAGCTGTACAATGTATTTGTGTTTTAAGCCAAATATGATTACAAAAGTCAAAATTAAAAAATTTAATTTATAAAATAAAAGTTACAGTAAGCCAAAGTTAATATTATTGAAAAAATTTTAATTTGGCCTTCATTCGGCATTTATGAAGTCTGCAGTGATGTACAGTGATGTCCTAGGGCCTCACATTCACTCACCACTCACTCACTGACTCACCCAGAGTTAATTCCGGTCCTACAAGCTCCATTCACAGTTCTATTGATTTTTATCTTTCAGACTGTGTTTTTACTGTACTTTTTCTGTGTTTATATTTAGATACACAGATACTTAACATTGTGTTATAATTGCGTATAGTATTCAGTACAGTAATATTTTGTGCAGGTTTGTAACCTAAAAGCAATAGGCTGTACCACATAGGCTAGGTGTGGAGGCAGCTTAACCATCCAAGTTTGTGTGTGCACACTCTGTGATGTTCCTGCAAAGGTAAAATCACCTAATGACGGCTCCAGCCTGATGACATTTCTCAGAATGTATCCCCGTCGTTAAGCAATGCATGACTCTACTTAAGTTTATAATAAATTCTACTGATATAAAGAACATGTAGCACACAGTTTCAAATAAGAGTGAAATATACAATACTCTTAATTGAATGATTCTGTTGATTTTTGCTAAATTTGTATCCATAGCCAACCTGTGGTTGCTATGGATACTCAGTCATGATTTGATAAATGGAGTCGTACCACATTTACTATTTTCCTGATAATTTTATTGTCATTTAGTATGTGATCTACTGTTAAACTACTTCTCACTCTTATGCAAATTATAATAATTAAACTAGACCCTCTTTCAGTTTTAGCACTCCACCAGATCCTGAATTTGTAATGTTTGCCAGTTTTCAGGGTGTAAATACTCCCACCATGGCTGATTTCAAGCTACTAGTGTGACATCACTGAACACAAAGTTGCAAAAAAATGCACAGTATCACAACATTCTGACACAATAATTATAAATAATTTCAAGAGCATAGATAATAGTTAAATGTAGTTAAGTAATCAGGAAGTTATGAGAGTTTCTTTTTTAACTTTTTTTTAAATATAATTTAATTGTAATTTAATTTTTAATAAACATCTTTGTTTAACAACTGGCTTCCAAAATTCCTGAAAATTTAATGATCAGCTTTTATGGACCAGTCAAGTTGACTCACCACTGCATGAGATAATTCAGTGACACAGCTATCCTGTCAGCTGAACTGATATGTCACCAAGGGAATATTGAGTAAAATTCGAATTTTTATTATCTATGGGAGATCTTTTTTAACTCTTTCCATAGTCAAATTCCTGGAAACAGAGCTGTCACTTTTCTTTGCTCTTAGTAGCCATTCTCCCTTTACTGTCCTCAGAATAGTCCTTGTACTTCTGAGAGGGAAAAAGATCATCAGTCTATTCTAAAGAAATACAGGCCCTAAGTCTTGTCCATATTTATTTTGTTCTTTTTGTTTATTGATTTTTGTTTGTTTGTGTATTGGTATCTTATGGGGAGGTTGAGGGGTTGCTTCTTTAACTTACATATGAGGAATGTGTAACTTTTTTAAATCACATGCCGTATAAGTGAATTATGTCCAAGAGAAACACGTAAACTGTACCTGAACAAATGCTCATCATGACAGCTTTGGATTTCCTTGCTAGACAGGCTCTTCAGCTTCCTTTTGTGTGTGAGGGAACATCCAGTTATCTTCCAGACCTCATAAGCTAGTGCCAGTAGCATAGTTTTTCACCTGAAATTTGAGCTGACACAACTTCTTGTTTCAGATTGTCTCCTACCTACTTGATCTTCCAGAAAAAGATGAAGAGGAAGTGGAGCGAGCACAGATCAACAGTTTTGACAGTCTCTGGGGAGAGACAGGTACATGTCATGGACCTCACTCTCTTCTCTCATGAGTGCGTTGTGTTTGTATGGAGATGCTCTCTGCCATCTCCCACCCTGATTTTTTCTCTAGCATACCTTGGGCCTCTCAGGTGGCTTTGGTACTGGAGACCAGTTCAGCCAAAGTAAAAAGGCAAGCAGTTCCCTTTTTTAATCCTCTTTCCCTTTGGATTCTCTATACATTAACGCCAGAGTCTCTCTTCAAACAAAACTTTCCCCCTCTCTTGTACCTAAATACTTTTAAAAGACTGAAAGTTTCCTTACAATGTGCCAAACCAGAGCAAAAAATAGTTGTGGCCTTTCTCTCTCTCTTTTTTTTTAATGTGATCCTCTTAACAGTTAGGAATATATATTTCTCCCATCAAAATAACTCTCTTCACCTGTAGTTGTGAACTAGGAAGTTAAATTTTTATCCACATCTCTGTCCTAACCAAGTGTTATCATGGCAGAATGGTATCTGACACAATTAAACTGGCACATTATAAGTAAAGTCACGACCTGGATGCCAGATAAAGGCGTCACCCAGTGAAGGTTAGACCCATGCAGCCTTTCTTGGTCTATAGCATAGCGCTTTCTGTATTCCTTGGTACTTAACTGCACACACAGAAGCTCTTCCTTGTGACCTTCACAGGAAGTGATTGTTGTCTTTCCCCCAAGTCTAAACTGTAACATCTGGAGAAACATTAATAACCTTGTATATGTTTTTATGAAACCAGAGCAATGCGAACTATAGGGTCACCACAGGTATGTGCCATATTTGCCAGGATAAGTAGACCCATAATGAGTTGGCCAGTTTAGGGAGAATATTTGACCAAACAAGAAGGATATGTGTTCTAGTTAGAGTCACAGTATTATTCAAAATAAAAGACACTCAGATTCACTTAAAATTTATAATTCCCTATTGAACTGCGATGTTTCCACCGTGGCAAAAATCTTGTATAGGTTTCATGCTTCTTTAACATATTGTAGAATGGCCCAAAGCCCAGGAATCTGCTTCTCAATCAGTTCCCCCCTCTGAAAGAGCCAAAGGGAGCAGATGCCAGGCAGCTGCAGCTTAAGACCCTGTGACAGATTAAAGGAAAATGTGCAGCTGGAAACAGCTGCTGTCTCTGGGACCCCACCCTGAGGGAGCCAGAGAACAGACTGAGGGGAAGAGACTGGCCTAGACACCAGCAGTTCTGAAGGATGCATATTGTAACCTAGCACTGCAGAAGTGATACATTGGTTTACTACTCCCATCAACAAAGCCTTCCCCAGCACAGCATTGCCACAGCTCCCAATAGACTCCTGTCGTCGGGTCGAGCCATGCACAAGTAACCATGGGGAGGGCAAAAAAAAAGGAGTGGTCCAGCAGTGCTGATGGACAGACATCACAGGCTCACACAGTGATAGATGTCAGACATTCCAATGCCGTACTGAATTCCTTAAAACTGTTCAAGAAGTGTGTGGGCTAAGTAAAAGACATTTTTATTGATATGAATTTCTTATTAGAATAAAACTTTATGGTCTCAGGACTTTTAAAACATTTCATGCTTTAAACTGTGCAGTAAAGCTTGTTCCATTGTCTTACATATGTATTATATCTCAAGATGATAAAAAAATCAAAGCTTCATGTCATTTTGCTTATAATCAGAATTGTGTTATGTTTAACTTGCTAATCATATGAAATAACTTCAGCATTATAAACATAAAGTACTATTTAAATCTGAGTTAGAATGAAGTATATTTGTAATATAATTTATAGATCTATAAAAAGTTATTTGACCTCAGAAAAATTTCTGGGAAACAATGCCACTGCTATATAAAAATGTCCCAACAACCCAGTATCAGCATAAAATAGACTCCAAGTTGCTTTTCTGTCCATAGTGATAGATTCACTAAGTAAACATGTTCCTTTCTAACATATAGCATATAAATCACTTACAATTGGTAAATGCCCATTGAACTGTAATGTTTCCTTCAATGGAAAAATCTTATATGTTTCCCTCATGTAGAGAATGAAGGACTATGACCTGCAGTCACCTGGTTGGCATCTCATATCTGCAACCCTGGCCTAAACAACAAAATTTTCACCTAAGGAAAATACCATAGTTATTATGTTTCCAACAATCTGTATCACTTACTGTATCGAATCTGACACTACTAACTCTAAGAAACTATATAACCGTTATAATATGTGCTGCTACAAAATAAAAAAAAAAACTCTGCCTATTAAACTGACATAATTCTTTACTGTCACATCAGTTGTAAGATGCATTCTCATTTTAGACAAGATAAAATGTAAAGGAGAAAAAGTGCATCTTAGAATAAATGAAATATGTCTCAGCATTTAGGGAAATAGTAATTGAGATATAATTTTTACATATTTGATTTTCTAAAAGCAGATCATTAAAATATCCTAGTTGCCTTTGTTCCCCCTTTGCAGCCTCTTTTCCTTTCAAATGGCATTTTTCTACATCCAGCTTTCCCCAGCTGGCTGATCCCATTGCATCCCATAGGGTTTTCACAGACTTTTTATGGAACAACACAGAAGCAATTAAGGTGACAAGATCATTCGCCATCCCTTCCTCTCTTGTCTTATGGGCACAGACTTAGACCAGCATCAGAAGCTTATAGCAACTCTGGAGGGCCTGAGCCATCCCATAGCCCAAAAGAAGTGAGAGTTTACAAAATAAACAAGATATTCTCAACTCATACCCTCATTATCTCTTGTCTAGATTTTTGCAGCTACCTCCTAGAGGGTCGTTTTGTCTCTAGCCTCACCCTTTTGTGATTCATCTCCCAGATTTCAGCCAAAGTGATCTTTCTGAGCCACAGTCTGTTCGTGTCACTTTCCTGCTTTCCACCCTTCAGTGACCTGGAGCAATAATTAAGTTGTTTAAGGTAGCATAAAAAGTCCAGTCGTGATGTCTGGCCTCATCTATTATCTGTCTTCTCCAGTAACTCCAGTAAAAAATAAGTATGCTGTTTCCCATCTCCTTCCCTTTATATATGCTCTCCCTTGCCCTTGCATACCTATAAGTCTCCTGTTTCTCTTAGAGCATCTAGCTCAGATTGTTATGTCTTCCTGGAGACCTTCTCAGACACTACTTCTTCTCTGCCACCTCCATACTACCAGCCTCCATGGACTTATCTCCGTTGTGCATGTCACGCTGAATAATAATGTGTTTGTTTATTTATCTGTTATCGTTACTTAACCATGAGTTCTTTGAGAGCAGAGACAGTGTCTGACAAATAGCTCAATAAATGTTTAATTAATATTGTTTTAGATAGCAGTAATCAGTTTATGTCTTTTTAACCACCTCCTTCCTATTGGTCTTAAATGACCTATTTCCTCTATTCTTTTAAGTTTGAAAATAGAAAAACAAAAGAACCATTTGCTTCACTGCATTCTATTAAGTGTCAGCATCCCATCCAAGCAGACTTTGGCTATTTCCCCAACTGTAAGCTGCACCCTGTCTGCCTCTTCAAACTCCTTAGATGTTTCCATCTGAAAAAGGACCATTTGTGTCAGATAATCTCATCAGATACTGACAGGCTAGGGAATAAATTCTGTTACTGGTCTCTCAGGAAGAGATTTGGCTTTAAATTGCTATTTGCTCTAAGAATCAGTTTGTTGTTTTACAGAACTGGCTTTACCTTAATCTTTTTTTTTTTCCCAAAAGTTTTAACAGTTTTTGATAAGACTTCTGTAAAATCCAGCCAAAGCAACTTCTTGCTCTTGGATTTAGAAAAGCCCAGATCCCATTTTACATAGTTGTGTTGTTCTGAGATGAAATTGGCCAGCTGTGTTAATGACCATGTGCAGCTATCAGCCGGAGATTCCTGCCAAATTACATCATAATCTAAGCAACAGAGAAGATATAACAAAGAAAACATCCAAATGGAACATTCTCTCTCACATAAATTTGTTATCCAGTGGGGTGAAACGGGCCAGTCAGAGCAATATAATTCCAGGTTAGAATGGACAGTATAACTTTAGCTTTCAATATGGGCACTGGTCGTGCATTTTCAAATCTGTTCTGTTCTGTGTTCTCTCAGCATCGTGCTGAGATACTTGACTCTGAAATACTGTCTATTTCCTCCAGGGCACTATAAGTTATTTTAAGAAGAATGTGTTTGCCCCTCCCCCCAATACACAGGACATTAAAGGGAAATTTGCAGCGGCCCTATCACCTAGTAGCTACTTTAAATAGAATCAGAACATGGGAGTTAGAAGTTTTCCAGATCATTTGTTTTACATACCAACAAGGTGACTCTGGTTTCTAACAAACATACGACCCAGTCAAGTCCCCGCCCACCTTCCCGCCCGGCCCAGCTTTATGGAACTATAACTGACATGTAACATTGTATAAGTTTAAAGTGTACAACATGATGACTCCCAGTCTAGTTCTTAAACTGCTCTGGTGCTCTGACCCAAGAACTAAAGTGTTTTGGTTTTTTTTTTTCCTGAACTATTAGGGATATAAACTTGAGAAAGAGGAAAGATCACTGATTTAAAGGCAATCTTCTTTGTCAAGTAAATAATCAGACCCATCACTACCTTACTCATTCATTCAGGGCTTAAAAATGACCCTCACTCAGGACCAAGAGACTCCTCTTTTCTGTGATACCTCATCTATGTGAACCTGCCAAATGTTATCTTCTTCTCATTTGTCATTGGAGTAGGTGGCCATAATAAAGGAAGGATGCACAGACTACTGCATCAGTTTTGCAAGTTAATTTGGGGAAAAGTTCCCTATCCTCTTTGTCTTCTAACAGTGTATACCATCCTCCCTACCCTCATCCATTCTTTTAAACACTGAACCTATGTGTTTGAGATCCCCGGTTAAATGAGACAAAAACATATTTGTTCAAATATGGACCTAGTAGAAAGTATATCTTCAAATCCTTCTTGCTACTATTGAAATAGTACTCAGGGTGAAATAGGCACTCATAGAATCTCCACTCTATCAAAGATCTTCAACAGTGGCCAATAGCACAAAAAGAAGGCTTACGTTTTTTCCTGCTAGGTCCCACATACTCACTATAGCTACTTTTTATCTGTGACTCCATTTTATATTCAGAAAAGGCTTTGTCACACCTCTTATCTTTAAGATTATTACCTTGAACAGTTCTGATCCCCCTATAAAAATGGTTGCAAATATACTAGAAACTTCTGTCTCAACTAATGAGAAAAAGAATAAAAACTGGCCCAAGGTCCTTAGACTACAGTACCTGACTTTGGTTCTTTAGGTTTAAGGACCCAGGAAAAGAGGTTTGCCAGAGATGCTTCCTAGCTAATTCTGAATAAGAGCTTGCTATGCAAAGGTCCTTCTCTCTGGGGCCACGCATAGACCGGTAGAAGGATTGTAGCTAGGAAGGGATACCAAAACAGATGTAGGTCAAAAGCAGAGAAGACATTCAGGGTAGGAAAAGTGAAACCAAAGAAGTTTGACCAAAGGCGATTTTTCAATAATTTTATTGTTTTATTTATTATCTGTTTCTAAAACTTTCATGGCAAAAGTAGCTAAAATCATTATTCTTGGAGGTAAAGGAGCAGTTATATAATAATCAAACACAGATACACTGCCATGCTTAACACGCAGAGCTGGAGAGGGCAGGAACCTATCCTTAGTCTGTGTTCTCTGCCCTCAGCCCTGACAGCTGCAGCGGGAAGGGGCAAACTGGAGGTGTGTCGTCTGCTCTTGGAACAAGGAGCGGCAGTGGCCCAGCCAAACCGCCGAGGGGCAGTGCCCCTGTTCAGCACAGTTCGCCAAGGCCACTGGCAGGTAAGCAGGGTAGCTGCTTCCAGTCCCACGAGCAAGGGTGAATTCTGTGTGGGAACTTCTGATGCAGAGAGCCAAAAAGAAAGAAAAAAACAATTACTGAGTTTGAGTTACCCAGCAGTCACCAAGTTTGAGGACTTGGGCATTTGTTAGTAATGTTCTGGTTAGTTGAGAATATATCAGAAAGTTCACATTCAAAATTATCATCATGCTCTAGACTATAGAAAGGCTAGCTCCTTTTGGCCTGGTCATGGCATGACCCCTTCCAGAGAACATTTCAGTGTCCACAGGTTCTTGAAAGATTCATATGATCCCTGCTAAGCACTTACTTGCAGGTGTCTCAGACTTGCTAAAGGAAAATGTGTATATAAATTCTAGTTATACTATTTTTCCAGATGTTTGGCTTCTGGATAGGTTTATACACTCAGGATGGAAAAGGAAGCATATCGTTTAATAATCTTTCAAAGTCTGAGTAGATTAAAAGCTCTAGAAGCCTGACAGTGCTAAAGACTTATCAGAGGCACTTTATCGTATTCAGTTCAGTCATAAAGATTCACTGCAGGCAGGTTTGCGACTCCTAAAGGTCCATAAAATGGCAGTGACATAAATAGTGATTTGTGTTGGAGCTTCAGTTACGGGATTGCTTAGTCTACATCTTGGCCTTTGTTATCTTAAATTCTTTTTACTTAGTGGCTGAGTCAAACATTGAGTTGAATTCTTCTCATTTGGCTGTCCTTAAGAGAGAGCACAAATCACATGGTGCTAGGACTGTGCGGGAACTGGAGGGGGTTCTTGCAGTGGAAAATTACGTGTAGAAACGACTCACCTGTATAACAGTGGGAGTTCCCAGTGCAGGGGACAGCATGCACATGCCTGCTCGGCAGCTCTACCTGGGTAGTTAGTTAGTCTGTTTCTCTGCTCTTCCAGATTGTTGATCTTTTACTCACCCATGGAGCTGATGTCAACATGGCAGACAAGCAAGGTCGTACCCCTCTGATGATGGCTGCCTCTGAAGGCCATCTAGGAACTGTGGACTTTCTGCTTGCACAAGGTCAGTACTGGGAGACCAGAGCTGTATGGTCAGAATAGATATTAGTAATCCAGTTGGTTAAGAAATGAAAGTCCATCTGCTCTTCTCCTATATGCAGTTGGGTCCCTTCCAACTCTGACATTCTCTGTTTCCTTATGGCTTGAGGGGTCTTTAGTATCCTAATCAAATTAACATATTCAAAACTCTTCCATTTAAATCCATGATCTCCAAACTTGGAATTTTTGAAGTACGCTCAGTAAATGTTCATCTTCCAGCGATTGTACTTGGACTTGACCTTTATCAGTTCTTTCGTAGGCCTCACAACTGATACTTTTTTTTTATCCCGAGGAGGTAATGGGAGGTTAAGACAGTTGCTGACAATAGGACCCTATTTGAGAAATTAGGATATTATTATCCTCCTATTATAATAAATTCCTTTTGACATTCACCAACATTCACTTATTCCTGGTGAATGAGAAATAAGTTAAAGGATACACAACACCATCAGAACATTTCAGGCTTCTTATGATTGCTGTGACCTTAGTTACCTTTGTGAGAACAGTGGTGAGTGATGGTGTGGGTGGACGTGGACCTTTGTAGTAGAAAAAGCTCAAGTCACTGGTGACTCTACAGTACCATCTAGTGGAGCTTGAGCATCGACATGAAGCAGGACGTACTGTGATTGTGAGACCACCCTTCATGATTCCATTCCAGTTAGCCTCCCCTATTAGTAAAACTGGACCTAAACATCTAATTATATCCACAAGAACATATGCTTTAAGGAAACCAGCCTTCTGAAGAATCATGCTCAAGCTGACGCAGCTCAGGGTAGTTGACTTAGGAAGCAGACAAGGTTTCTTCTAAGATTTCAAACAACAACTCATTTAGAGATTTATTCGATCTTAGCTGTATCTTCCAAAGAAGATTTCTTTCCACAGCCTCAGATTCACAAGACTGGGTCACAGTCAGAGAACTGCTTTCCAAGTGTGCAAAGTGGTTCTTGCTTCCCCGGTACAAGCCACCAAATGGGTCTGGTTTCATGGTATTTGCCCTCACTTCTGGGGGCTGGGGAAGGAAGGGGGAGGTGCCTAGATTCCCAGGATACGCTGTGGCAGGAGTAAATGTCCCAGAACAGGCTGAGTCTACTGGAAAAGGCAGGACCTCTTTAGCCACTGATAACCTTTAGATAGCTGCACAATGTCTGCCACATTCCAGTAGAAGCTCATCAGGCACAGATTCCAGAGAGTTTGTCTCCCTTATCACTGCAGATGTTCTGGTCTTTGTACTATTTTATTTTGTCACATTTAAGTCAGAAATGTTCACTAAATCAATAAATTCTACAAACATTTAGCCTACATTATTTGTGGAACACTATGCTAGGAACTGTGATTTTTTAAATTAATGTACTTTATAATCTGTGCCCTCAAAAGGTCTGTGATCTGGAAAGGAAGAGATGAAACAAAGATAAATAACTACCTTAAGAAGCAGAGAATCCCAAGTGCTCTGATAAAGGTATTTGAGTTAGAATAGGACAGACCGTGAAATCTGAATAGGAAAAATGTTCTGTATTTATGGAGGGAAAGTAATAGACTTAAAAGGTGGAGGAGGAGGAACAGTACACAACAGGTTTGGGGAAATATGCAAGTTGTCCAGTGAAGTACATGAGGACGATTGGGAAATAAAATGGAAAACATATGTGGAAAGAAATTGAAAAGGACCAGATTGAAAGAGTTAGAACTTAATTCCGAAGGCAATGGGGAGTGTTTCAAGATTTAAAAAAAAAAGAATTGGTGCCAGAGTTGTGCTTATTAAAAAAAAAAAAAAAATCACTCTGGCAGTAGTGTGAATAGATTTGATGAAGGAATTATAGTGGCCAGGGGATCAATTAGGAAGCCATTGTAGTAGACTAGATGAGAGGTAATGAGGCCCCAATCCAGGTGCAATAGCTGCTAGAACAGAACAGAAAGGCAAGTGCAAAAAAGAATTTGTATATAAAGATTGATTGCATGGAGGAAATAAGGAAAGATTACTTGAAGATAACACCAGAGATTTAAGGTTGATGTTTTTGAGAACTGTGTTTCCTTTAGCTGCAAGGTGGAGAAAAGAGAGAGGAGGAAGATTACAAGTTGAATTTGAGAAGTAAATTCAATATATTTCATGTGTATCTCCTTTCAATTTTTTAAAATTCCAATTTTCCTTATATTTGGAAAAGGAGTTTATCTGTAATATACATCCAGAACCTTCTTATCCTGCTCTTTCCACCGCTGAAGGCTCTGTCCAGGTAATTTATGGATGTTGTATCTGAGAAGAAACCCTTGGATTCTGTCCCATATTCAAAGTCATTCCATGTTAGAGTCAATGTTTCAATTGCAGACTCTGCCATTATGAAAAGATAATCAGTACATAAATGTCTCTAATCAGTGTTAGAGGTACACCTTCCAGCCTTTTATCGTGCTATGGGAAGCCACAAAGTCTGGTTATCTGACCCTAGGGATACAAAGGTGATAGGCCAGATGACTGCTGAGTAGATCCTGAGCTGGCTGTGGCAGGTCTCGAGCTCGGTCTGACATTGAATTCTGTCCTGATGGCAGCCTGGCAAGTGTTCCATGTGCAGTAGGTCGATCTCTAGTTAGGATGGCATGCCAGCTGTGTGAAAAGAATTACCTTAGGTCCTCTTCAAAACTAACAAGGGAGTGATAGGCTCTTTGCCATCTCAGAGCTTACCGTCTAAGTAAGAACCAAGTTTATGTTGAATTTTAGACTAATTACAAAACAGTGTCGAGTACACTTGATCTTGACAGATGAAAATAGAAAGTTTGAAGGCAGATGCAGACTATAAAAGGGGCCAAGAGAGTGGGGATGGGATTATTGAAGGCTGACTAATTTTGTTCAACTCCAAATTTCTCTTGTGACCTGGGCTCAGTCCCTTCCCACGAATCCATTTCACCCACATTCTCGGGAAGGTGCAAGTGGCTGGCACTGTCATCAGTGACGAGCGTGTACTGACTTATTTTACGAGAGTCTCTCAAGGAGTTTATACTGTTATAAACAGAAGACTTTTACTAAGTGCAGAAAACATTCACCGAGAATTTATTACATGTAAGTAGGATACATTTTAAAAGATGAATAATAGACTAAGGTAACATGTCAAGCAGATTCAGTATGAGGTAACAATGATCAAGAGAAGTGTCTTAGAATTTGAGATGGTTCCTAGGGAATGAGTGCAAATTGGGTTTTAAAAAATAGGCAAGTCGTGGGGAGGAAAGGGTAACATAACCTAAAGTGAGGGTTCAAGAATACTCTAGAGGCAGCAAAGCACATCCATTTGGCCGACATAGAGGATTTTCACAGGGGAGTAATGAACTTAAGGACAGAGAGTACTTAGGTTGTAGAAGACCTAGAATGCCCAGTAAAACGACTAGTCTCCCTTCTACTGAAGGCCTGTAGGGTCAGGGTATATTTTTTTTAACAGTTTCATTGAAAGAGAACTCACATGCCAAAAACAAAAGCCGTCCTTCGGCAGTGTGCACTCCTCAAGTACCAGCTTTCCTTTCCGTTTCAAGTTCCATCTTTTTCATGTTTGAATGACTTGACTGTTGTCCTGGCTCTTATAGGCGCCTCTATTGCTCTGATGGACAAAGAAGGATTGACAGCCCTCAGTTGGGCCTGTTTGAAGGGACATCTCTCAGTCGTACGTTCCCTGGTGGATAATGGAGCTGCCACAGACCATGCCGATAAGAATGGCCGCACTCCGCTGGACCTGGCAGCTTTCTATGGTGATGCCGAAGTGGTGAGTTCCTTTAAACAAGTAGGGAAGGGGAAGGTCCCCCATCCATAATCTTACCTGGGGTTGAGGGTAGAGAAGCGCATTGATGATCCCTGATACGTAGTTCTCAGCTCTATACTTGCTAGAGAACAGGAATATTCAGAACACGGTTAAAGACCAAGAATGTAATGTGGCCTGAACATCACGGCTGCCCAACCTGGTCCAGACCAGCAGTTAAGTCAGGAGCAGACACTGGCCAGAGCCGTAGCAGAGCGGTGCTGAGCCACTGCACTTGCGTTGACTGCCCTGCTTGATCCCTGTCCTAGGTCCAGTTCCTGGTGGACCACGGGGCCATGATTGAGCATGTTGACTACAGCGGAATGCGCCCTTTGGACAGGGCAGTGGGGTGCCGGAACACTTCTGTCGTTGTCACTCTTCTGAAGAAAGGAGCCAAGATAGGTAGGAGAAAAGGAAGAAGGTGCCAGCCATCTGTGCCCAGGGGCCAGAATGGTCCAGTGGTCTGGCTGCCCTGGGTGTTTGGTGTGAATGTGTATAGTTTCCCCTCTGCCCTGGCCCAATTATTGTCCAAGTGAGCAGGAAGGCTCTTGGCCCTGAGAAAGCTATCTGGGCTGAGGACCAGTTGGGTCCATGGCCTGTTAGGAACCGGGCCACATAGCAGGAGGTGAGCAGCGCGTGAGCGAGCGAAGCTTCATCTGTATTTGCAGCCGCTCCCCAACGCCTGCATCACCCCCTCAGCTCCACCTCAGATCACCAGACATTAGATTCTGATAGGAGCACCAGTCCCTGGTTCTAAAAAGTTTAGGGCCCTCTGGTCTACACTACCATGTGTCCAAAATCACGTGGTTATCTGCCATGCCCCTAGTAGCCTGAGCCAGGAGGCTGTTCTGGTCTTAAGCACCTTAGTGCTGATGCCTCTGCACCAGCCCCACCCTGTGAGCGTCCTGGATCCCTGCACGGCCATGAGCCTTTGCTTTTCCCTGCTCTGTATGTGCTTCAGACTCTCAAGTCCCCGCTGCTGCTGTCCCATCTGCTCCCCCACTCCACAGATCTATAGACAAGGGTTGGCTGATATGCTGGCTTTTTTGCTGCCTGCCTCTCACTGCTGCTTTTTCCTTCTTTTTTTTTTTTCACCTTCATCCATTTTTTTTTCCTCTCCTACAACTTTTTGTTTTCTCCTTTCTTTGAAGGTTGTCAGACGTTACCGAGTCGCCCACGAGGTATATTTCACCGCTGTCAGCATCAGGCGTGGTCTGATGGCTTGGTCAGCTTTGCCTTCTCCTCTTTGATTTAGCCTGCATGAGTTCCCTACACCTCTAATCTTTTAATTTACTTCACCTTAAAAGAAGATTTTTTTTAATGACTGTTGTAGAGAATAACTTGAACTTTTGATAACTAACCCTGAAAAGCTTGATTGGTAAATAATTCAGGTATCTGTAAACTAATCAACTTAACCTTTTCTTTTTCTTTGGGGGTAAAGTAATCCTCAGTAGCGTTGGCTTGTTTCACATCTGTTTAACACTGGGACCGTGCTCCCAGTTCACAGTAAATGCCAGAGTCCTATTCGACACTTACAGACTAAGGGAGCCTTTAGAAAGTCTGGAATGGTTTCCCTTCTGCAAAGTACGTGTTTAAATATTAACAGATTAAACAGCAGGGAGCTTTGAGTCCCAGATCCTAAAACAAATTACCCTTTTTAGATATTTAAAATCTTACGGTGACTTTGAATGTAAATCCTTTTTCCTCATTTTCTTATTTCAAATAACTCCATCCTGAGCCATTGCCTGGCCAAATACAACATGCTTTGCTGCCCTCCTGTGGTGAAGACTCAGACAGTTCAGATATTCTTACTTTAAGGTGAATACAAATCCAGTGCAGCTTCTTGGAGGTGGGAGTCACTAAGGTACTCCCAGGTCTAAAAGATGAGGCAATGGTTGTGGAGCAAGTTGTTCTCTCAGCAGAAACCCCCCAGGATGTTTTTTTCACCTAGCTTCCTACCACCCTTACATTGTATGAGTTTTTTACCCATCATGCATCCTGTACACTACAGGTCCAGCCACCTGGGCGATGGCCACCTCCAAACCAGACATCATGATCATCCTGTTGAGCAAGCTGATGGAAGAGGGGGACATGTTTTATAAGGTGAGGGACAGGAGGGAGGGACAGCATTTCCTCAAAACAGCCATCGACTGTTTCCTGCGTGTAGCATCTACCGACTTCTTGATAGTTTGCATCCATGGTTCTAGAGGCCGAGGAAAATGCCATCCTTCACTGACAGGTTCATAAGTTGAGAATCCTGGGTTTTTCCTTTCCCGACAAGAGAGCAAGGATGGCCTGCATGTACCTGTAGCTGATCACTCTAAAGACCTAGTTTTACCTGGTCACTAATAGGCAGCATGGAATCTGCTCAGTGGGACCTGAAAATTCATGGGACAAGTAAAATTGTGTAGTACGGGTATTTCCAGTCCATGCAAGATTGAGAGTCACTGATCTCAGCTTTCATTTTTAATAGATACGTAGATTAAGTCTATTAGTAATAATAGTTTATCAGCATCTCTATGATAAGGCACCTGAGACAAATAGCAATTATAAGATTTGCTTGAAGTCACTCACTGAATGACAGCAATAAAAAAGAATGGAGTCTTTTTATACTCACAGCTCAAGCTGAAGTCTTCATACTCTAACACAAATTCTCGTGGCCTATAGAAAATCTCTTAACATTCCATGTCAGAATTACCTTGTTGTGTTAGGATTAGCTGAATCTTCTCCTAAATGTAAATGCAAATCCAACCCAGCTTTTGTCAGTGGGCGTCACTAAGACATCCCCAGGCCCAAAGACTAGGAAATGATTGTGAAGCACACTATTCTCCTCTCCCACCTCTCCTTCTCCCCCCTCTGCCCTCATATAAGGAGTGTAGAGAATTCCTGAGAGCAGAGTTAACATTTCCTGAGGACCCTTCAAGTACAAGTCCTGATAATCTAGGACTCTTAGGCCTCTGGAAACTTGAGTCCTGACCCAGCCATGATTTCACATGACTTCAAGGAAGGGCCTCATTAGCTGTCATGTTTATGAACTTGAAAATGGCATTGCTCTCAAGAGTCCAAACTCTGGTTACAATATGGCTTCTGATATTTCAAGACAAGAAGTCCTACCTCCTAAGGAGAATGGGCAGAGCTACTGTTCCCACCCAGGATTCTGCCTTGGCAGACTCCAGATCTCTCCTTAATGAAAAGAGCTAAAGAGAAAATAAGAACTTGGGACCCCTGGTAAAGCTGCAGCCATGCGTGAGGAATGGCACCGCTGAAGACCAGCTAAGGGAATGGACAGTGCCTTCTGCATCATTCTGCGCTCAGCTTAGAGATTTTTCAAATGCAAACTGTAGGAGAAATTCAAGGCCCCTGTCACCACGTTCCTAGGTGGGTCATAGATTTACTTTGTGTTGGAAAAATCCTTCCTACATAGTCAGATGGAATGACAGGTTCTCAACTTGACTTCTCTACTACCACCTTACCCCATGCCTTTTCTAAAAGCAGGGGAAACTGACTGATACTGTTTTATGCTGTGAAATTAGGGAACTAGCAGCTGGATTGTTTCAGCTCCTACATCCTTCGTAAGGAAGAGATAACCTCTTCTAGAGAACTGGCAAATGGATCAGCAAACAAGGAAAGAGTTTTCCAGACAAGCCAAAATTAAGGAAACAGCAATAACTTTGGCGTGCTTGGGACTAGGCATGATGATTCGTGTGCCAGGGAGATCGGGTCAAGAAAAGCTCCTTTGAAATGAGCAGGGTCAGTCCCTTGAGAACTCAATTGGGAAACGGGTCCCAGACCTTTCCTGCTGGACTGGTTTCCTAAAGGAAAGACTGGACCTTCTGCTCTCACCACCAGGGCCAAACCTAGTCTCTAGGCTGCTATTCTGGTGGGGCTAACCCTTAGGCATAGCTGGTGACAGAAGGCAGGGGGCGGGGCCAGACTGACCAAGCAGCTCCACAGACCAACTGTGTGCTTTGCCATTTTGTCCTCCCATCAGAAAGGCAAAGTGAAGGAGGCTGCCCAGCGCTACCAGTACGCTCTGAAGAAATTCCCTAGAGAAGGGTTTGGTGAGGACTTGAAAACCTTTCGGGAACTGAAGGTGTCTCTTCTCCTCAACCTCTCTCGATGTCGCAGGAAAATGAATGTAAGTCCCTCTCATCCCGGCTCCTTTACTGCAGTCCTGGAAGCTGACAGTCCATGTCACTCACTAGCTTTTACCAGGCCCTGAAATCTTTCTCTGTCCTATTTGGAACTTGGTTGTCCTTCACAGAGCACTGACATTTGCAATTTAAAAGAATTCAACTCTTCAGTACAATCCATGTCTCAAAACTTTAAAAAAGTTGATGCCATAGGCACTTTATGGCTTTCCGAATTTTCGTAATTCCCACTGAACGTGATTGGAATACTTTCGTCACCCTCTCCTCCCCCCAAGTCAACTTTCTGGTCTGCGGGAAAATGTGAGAGCGATTGTCTCTAGGTTTCCAGCTGCAGTTAGATAGGAGTTAGTCATTCCCTCCCCTTCTAGAAGACCCCTGAGTCATTTAAGGAAGAGCTGGAAAGAGGGCTCAGGACCATGGATTTCAAGGTTTAATTTCAAAGGCTAATCTTGAACTTTTCATTTCTTTCCTTTTATTCTAGCATGCCATGTCCCTTCCTTTCACAGAGAAAATCTTAGAACCCTTCCTGATCCTTCATTATCTCCCAAGTAGTCCTTGGTCCTTCTTGCCTGCCTTGCAGACACAGCCTCTGGTGTCCTCAGCAGCCTTGACACACAGAGGCACAGCCTTGACACACAAGAACCCTCCCTCAGATAGCACAGATAGCTAAGATCCTGTTGGGAATCTGACGTCCACCAACCTGAGGTCTCACATTTCGTCAAGAGAGAGAAACAGTCCAAGCCAAATAGGAATGTCAATCAGTAAAAAACTCAGCTGTACTAAAGTCAGATTTCAGCCTCAGTGGCAATGGATCTGCTATCAATTCTAGAAAGATTATCTGCATATAGGATCTTCATATCATCCATCTAAAACCTGACAAAGAGCCCTGATGCAGACTTGGGTGTCTTGAAGGATACAGTTAGAACCCTAAGAGGCAGAGGTGCTGAGGAGAGTGGGGATGTGGCAGAGGTTCTTGTGGTGAAGGGGGGTGGTTGCCTTAGGGGGAGGCAGTTAGGTTCTTGGGTGAAACAGAAGAATCTGCACCAGGTTCTCTTATTATAGCAGCTAGTGAGAATGAGACAAAGCTCAGGAGCTGCTGCCAGCCTGCTGGCTTCATTTTTGCCTAACAAACACTATTTTTCTTAAAGATAATCTTTCCAATCTATGGCCATGCCACCCGAACACACCCGATTTTGTCTGATCTTGGAAGCTAAGCAGGGTCGGGCCTGGTTAGTACTTGGATGGGAGACCACCTAAGAAGACCAGGTGCTATAAGCATAAGAAAAAATAAATAAGGGCTTGTAAGATGACAAGGTTCTTGCAATCTGTGAGGTCAACCAAGGATTGCCTCGCCAAAAATAATAATAATAATAATAATAACATAATGAGCATCTCAAAAGAAAAAATTTAAGAGTATGGTTAGAAACAGAGTAGGGATAGAAGACAACCCTTTTAAGATGGAATTCTCTCTACCTCCACATTTGTTCAGAAACAGTTAACCATCACCTCCCATGGCCAGTACTAGGCCAGGCACATGAAGTCTGTCTTCTTTGATAGACAACTGCCCACTGATTTTTTTTTTTAATGCTTACCTATGCCCCAGGGCCTTTGTTCTGCCTAAGGCCTCGTTTTCTACATTAGGAATCACAGGTGTAACCAGAGGCTACTGTGCTGTACTATGGCTTTGACATTAAAAGAGGAAAGAAAACTACCCTTTTACATAAGGGTGTCTTACAAGCCCCAGCTTTGTCCCTCCAGGGATCCTCAGTGATCTAGAGATGAGGTGATAGCATAGACCTGCCACAGACTAGCTCTTTTGTTTTGTTTTTAAATGTTTTTAAGTAAAGAACCAGTTAAGGAACAGGCTAGAGAAGCCTCTGTGAAATAGAAAGGAAATTACCATTTATTGAGCATCTATGATGTGCCGAGAGAGCGTTTAAATGCTTTATTGCTCTTAATCCTACCTGTGAAATAGGTATGGATGAGAAAACATACAGCACACTCTGAGCAGACCAGAGAATTGAGCCAGAGTCTGCCATCTCTCCGTAGCCAGTGCACTTCTCCTTCTACATAAACCCCATCCTCTTGGATTTCACTCATCTCTGAGAAAGCCAAGGAATAGTGGGTGCAACAAGAATGTGCCGGCATGAGGGGGGGGGGGGTAAGACAAGGTTGCATGTGAGGTGTAGAGGTATGTGTTCTTGTACACACATGTGTAACAAGAGTTCAGGTTTCCAAAATCAGGTGGTGCTTTGGGTTGACATTTGGCTTCTGGGCTAGAAAGATCTCTATTGGAAAGGCAGAAAGAAGGCAAATAAAAAGTATTTCCATACGTATGGGCAGGTAAATTCCCATGAGTGGTTGCAGGGCCACACAGGGCAAAGACAGAAGGAACTTTGAAGCACTGGGCCATGTGGCTAGAGCCATTCAAGGCATGTCAGGAATCCCAGGTGTTCCATCTATAAGTGTCAAATGTACATATGATCTGTGTTATTCCCAAGTTGTCTATTTTTTATATCTCTTCAATGACTCATTTGCACACCTATTGTAATGACAGGATTTTGGAATGGCGGAGGAATTTGCTACTAAGGCCCTGGAGCTGAAACCGAAATCTTATGAAGCTTACTATGCAAGAGCAAGGGCAAAACGCAGCAGCAGGTGAGGAGAGAGAGAGAGGGTGAAAAGCAAGAGTCTCTTTTCTAAATCTGGCCGAGACAACGTAGGCCATCCTGGGGCATAAGTACCCAAATGTGTCTGTCCCTGAAGACTCTTCGGGCCAAGCTTCGGGGATGGCTCCCATAGCACAGTACTCAGCTTAAGATTGGCAAATCTTCGGGGCTGTGGGACTCTAGAGCATTTTGCTTTGGGTAAAAAAAAAAAAAAAAATGCCTTTTCATTGTTGGAGAATGGCACCTTCTTCCTAGAAGCCTCTGCCATACCTCAGTCACTTTTCAATCCCAAAGCAGGCAGGATGAGAGACATCAGTGACTTAAGAAGAGGTCACTTAAGCAAAACATCCTCCTGACCCTTTTAAAGGAAAAAAAGAGGATGAGTCACTTACCTCACAGGCTCCTTTCTTTTCCTGTAGGCATTGGGGGACAGTCTTCCTCCTGGGGCTCTCCTCAAGTCTGATAGCATCAAACCCCCTTCTCACCTAAACCCCGCCACCACCACCACACCACACACATGTGGAGACAGGAGGTCCTTGCTGCCAGGGTTAAGAGGGCCTGAAAGAAACCCATCCCCCATGCCCATCTGCTGTGGTTTGGCCAGTGCTCAGGAAGAGCTCCAGAAAGACCTGGTTCATGCCATGGCTGATCTTGGGATAACTTGTCACTGTCTTCAATGCCTCCTGCCCAGCGCCCCGCCCTTCTCCCAAACTGCCCAAGAAGGAAGTGCTTCAGGTCCACTGCTATGACCGGGGGGTAAGGGTCCTGGAAATGCCCCCTGGGTTCAGTCTAGCAATGAGAGTGGCAGTAATCCTAGCCTCAGCTAGCCGGGGTAGCACAGTTCCTACAGAAGCTTGACTGTCCTTCCCTCAAGGCCAGTCGCTCCTTTTCTGGGCAGTGTTAATAGAGAGGTTGGGGATATCTCTGATGGTCCATGTCCTCATTTGTAAATTAGAGTCTGAGTTGTGTAGTCAGCAAGCCTAATGCCTGCCCAGCTCTGAAGTAGCAGAATGAAGGAGCCTGTTTCTGTGGGGTGAGGGCTAGAAAGGGCAGAGGACAGAGTTCTTGCCTATGATGGAACAGGCCTGAAATTTGGAGCCAAAATATCAACGTAAAGAAAAAAATTCTGCTGGATCAGCAAAATTTTTAAATATTGTAGTTGCTGTTTTGTTCCTAAGCTAATTGACAGTGACCCTGTAAATGACAACCCCACCCAACCCTCATACTGCCTGGTGTGCCTTTGGGCACTAAGAAAATCTTCCTGAAGGGCCCGACTGGACTGGCAAAACGGGGACATTCCCCCACTGATCCCAGGGAGGCCAGAAGGAAGGTGGAGGCCAAACGGGTCAGGGAATCGTTCTGGACTCTTCTCAAATGACGGCCTACCTGTTTCCTTACAAATCAAAGGAAACCAGACCCCACCCCCGGCTCCCACAGGTGCGGCCACGGTTCTCGGAAACGGTCACCGGTTCTCAGCCCTGGGGGGTTCCTGTTGATTCCGAGTAACTCCAGCTCCTGTGTTTACGTTTCGTCAAGCAGACAGTTCGCAGCAGCCCTGGAGGACCTGAACGAGGCCATCCGGCTGTGTCCCAACAACCGTGAGATCCAGAGGCTCCTGATGAGAGTGGAGGAGGAGTGCCGGCAGGTGCAGCCGCCGCCGCCGCCGCCGCAGCCGCAGCCCCCGCAGCAGCTCCCGGAGGACTCGGAACCGGAACCGCAGCCTGACGACGTGTACTCCGTGCAGGACATGTTCGAGGAGGAGTACCTGGAGCAGGACGTGGAAAACGTCTCGGTAGGCCTGCAGACGGAGGCGCGGCCCAGCCAGGGCCTCCCGATCATCCAGAGCCCGCCGGCCTCGCCCGCGCAGCGGGACTCCGCCTACCTCTCGGGCTCCCCGCTGGGCGCGCACCAGGTCTTTGACTTCCGGTCCGGCGGCTCCGTGGGCTCTCCCACGAGACCGAGCTATCAGTCCACCTCACCCGCGCTTTCTCCGACTCACCAGAACTCGCACTACCGGCCTAGCCCGCCGCACACCTCCCCCGCTCATCAGGGCGCACCGTACCGCTTCAGCCCCCCTCCCGCCGGAGCGCAGGGCAAGGAGTACCCGAGCCCGCCGCCCTCCCCGCTCCGCAGAGGCCCGCAGTACCGGGCCAGCCCGCCGGCCGAAAGCATGAGTGTCTACAGGTCCCAGTCCGGCTCACCCGTGCGCTACCAGCAAGACACAAGCGTCAGCCAGCTTCCTGGCCGACCGAAATCTCCATTATCCAAGATGGCCCAGCGGCCCTACCAGATGCCCCAGCTCCCCGTGGCGGTCCCCCAGCAAGGGCTCAGGCTGCAGCCTGCTAAGGCCCAGATCGTGAGAAGCAACCAGCCCAGCTCTGCGGTGCATTCGAGCACTGTCATCTCCACAGGGGCCTATGGCCAGGTAGCCCATTCAATGGCCAGTAAATACCAGTCTCCACAAGGAGACTTAGGAGTAAGTCAGAGCCGCTTGGTTTATCAAGGGTCAATTGGGGGGATTGTGGGGGATGGGAGACCTGTGCAGCACGTCCAAGCCAGTCTGAGCGCAGGGGCCATCTGTCAGCATGGAGGGCTGACCAAAGAAGATCTTCCGCAGCGACCTTCCTCGGCCTATCGAGGCGGCATGAGATACAGCCAAACGCCACAGATTGGGCGGAGCCAGTCTGCATCCTATTACCCAGTCTGTCACTCAAAACTAGATCTGGAGCGTTCTTCCAGCCAGCTAGGTTCCCCCGACGTGTCGCATCTAATCAGAAGACCTATTAGTGTCAACCCTAATGAAATCAAGCCGCACCCGCCGACCCCCAGGCCGCTGCTGCACTCCCAAAGCGCAGGCCTTCGCTTCTCTCCATCCAGCCACAGCATCTCGTCGGCCTCCAACCTAGCTCCCACCTTCCGGCCATCCTCCTCGATTCAACAAATGGAGATCCCACTAAAGCCGGCGTATGATAGGTCATGTGACGAGCTGTCGCCAGTGTCTCCCACGCAGGGAGGTTACCCCAGTGAGCCCACCCGGTCCAGGACCACACCATTCATGGGGATCATAGATAAAACAGCCCGGACTCAACAGTACCCCCACCTTCACCAGCAGAATCGGACCTGGGCAGTGTCATCAGTGGACACCGTTCTCAGCCCCACATCTCCAGGCAACCTGCCCCAGCCTGAGTCCTTCAGCCCACCATCTTCTATCAGCAACATTGCCTTTTATAACAAAACCAACAATGCACAGAACGGCCATTTGCTGGAGGACGATTATTACAGCCCCCATGGGATGCTGGCTAATGGGTCCCGCGGAGACCTCTTGGAGAGAGTCAGCCAGGCCTCCTCATATCCCGACGTGAAGGTGGCTCGGACCCTTCCTGTGGCTCAGGCATACCAGGACAACCTGTACAGGCAGCTGTCCCGGGACTCTCGACAAGGGCAGACATCCCCTATCAAACCAAAGAGACCATTTGTGGAGTCTAATGTTTAAAAGACGTTTGTTGGAGTGAGACCCCTATGTTTTCACTGCACATTTTCAGGCTTGGTTTCCACATTTGAGGTAGTTCTCTGGCTTATTTTCTCATGTAGTTTCTGTGTGGTGTTCAGAGGTGGCAGTTCACATGCTGAAACCCTTTGCATGCAGCCGACTGGGAAGCTGGCCTCCAGTGAGCCAGGACTTGTTTCTCTTGTCTGTGCCCCAGCCACATGCTCTCTCTCTCTCTTCAGATGCCAACGAGGAGATTGCTGTGCCATGTGCTTTAACCCAGGGAGATCAGACACACTGGTCAGCTTTTTCCAGGAGACAATCGCTTTCACTGATGTTCTCGTTGTGTAAATGTCTCTCTCCTTTTTTTTTTTACAAAAATAAGATGTTCTTGTTTGTTTTCTTCTAGGAACTTTAGAAAGAGTGTGATGCCCCTTTGCCTTTGCGTCCTTATCCAGTGTTATCCAATAGCCAGCCCCAGTGCATTCTCGTGCCATGGTCTTCTCCCCTGGGCTCCAGCTCCCTGCAGTCGTCAGGTCCTGAATGTTCATTTAAATTATTACTGGTCTTCCTATGAGGGGTAAAAGGATCAAGGAGAAAGAGAAGAAATGCGTCTATTAAATTGGAAGAAAAAAATATATAGTTATTTGAAATATCACTACATTAATTTTCCAAGAAGCATTGTAGGAACATTTAGAAAACAACCAACCCTTCAAATATTTCTGTCAGACAAGGAAATTGGATGAGAATCACGGATATTTTTTAAAAAATCACTGAAAATTAGTCTTTAGATTTAAGCTGATAACCATTAAAAACTACTGATTTTCCACAGGTGGGGAAGGGAGTAAATAAATATATAGAAAGAGAAAGGAAGACTTCTGGATTCTCAGTGAAAGGCTTTCGAAAATCTTCGATTGGAGAAATCTCTCTTTTAGATCCTAATGTATCCCTGAGCATCATATTTTACAGAAAGCAAACTCTTCCTGAAGATTAGCTGGTGCAATAATCCTGTTAGCTGGATCTTCACCTAGAGCCAGATTTCATTCTACTGGCCCTCTTTTCTAAAACCCAGATGGTAGTGAAGAAATTGGTTCTTTGAGAAGCAAATTGAATTCTCTTGGGACTGAAAAACTTATTTCCAGGGTTTACACCCAGGGCCATTGCAATCTGTAGCAGATGTCGTCTGATCCCATTTCAAGGTCTATAGTTTATCTATTTCTTTTTTTAGGCAGGAGTGATATTTAAGAAACAGACACCACAGAGCATCTCCTTTAAGAGTGAAGAGGGACCCCTTGCAGCCTGGGTGTGGGCACATGAGATCGACAGCAAGTCTTCTGATCCAGTCACCCTCCACACATTTTGTGTGTCCTGTGGTCATTTGCTGAGCTGTCCTCTGAGTGACTGAGGCCAGCTTGCGATGACAGCAGGAACAGTGAAACCAAAGCCTTAGCACAGGCCTGGTACTGAGCGCATAGTTCAACAAACAACTAAACCAGAGCAAAAGAGGATTCGTTCTCTGTTAGGGATCATTCTGCTCTTGTTAGTAAAGGGCTACAGGAAGGGCAGTTTCTTGAATAAAAATCCAGATGTGACCAGACCTGACTGTGGTAGTAAGTGTCCTCCAAAAGCATCGCCAAGGCAGGGTGCATGAAACTTGAGATCAGAAACATTTCTTTACTAATTCAGATTCTGCCAAATAGTTGGACTCCCTCTGCCCCCGAGCCCAAAATAGGCCAGGACTTGTCCCTGTGCTAGAAGCAAACAGCCGAGGTAACTCAAGACCCAGACACTCCACTCTCTGATGCCTAAGGACTCTCCTACTCAGCTAGAGCAGAGTGGGCGTCAGTGTCTCCCCTCTCTGTCGTCAAAGATGAAATGTACAGCATTACAACAGCCTACACCCGGGAGCCCGGCGGCTCGCACTTCCCGTTTGTCCAGGTCTTAACCCGATAGGGCTTTTTGCATCTTATTCCTTATGAACCATCTCTCACTGATGAGCTGCTGCTACATTTTGAAAAATTTCTCAGTGTCTTTTAGAAAAGTGCCCCTGCTTCTTTGGAACACGACGCGTACCACCTGTACTCACCTGTCTAGGTGGGTGAATGGGTTCTGTCGTCTTACAAACACGCCACTGATGCCACTTACCCAGGGTCTCTCTTTCGGTTTTCCAGGTTAAACATTTTAGGGCCTATGCCTTACCGGGCAAAACATCTCAAATGTCGACAGTCAGAATACAGTTCTTTTTTTAGCCATTAGAAGAAGGTGTGAATATCACTACTGGGCTCCAGTTGTTTTTGACAAGAAAACGCCAACTGGACCTTTTTGGGGGAGGAGACAGAGTTCTTCCTTGTAAGCAGACTTCCTGTGCCCTGTTTGGCTACTTCACTGCCATGGGATTAGTACTGTATCTTAGGGGTGCCCCTCCCCCAGCAGCACTTACCGAATCAATGTCTGGCTTCAGGTGGGGGGAAGTTGTTCAGATGAAACTGGTAAGTTCCTCTCACCCAATTCACATCACCCCGAAATGGAGACAGTGGTGACAAACCAGCTTATGGTTTTCTCACCAAATTGTATGTTTCGTTTGCCCAGAATTCTTGCACTAATGGATTCCCGTCACATCATGTCTATAAATGGGTGCACTTTACTGTTTGAATTTGTAACTAATACTGGATATTTAAGTGTGAGTAATGTCTTCATTAGAAAATAGCAAAACTGCTCTTGTCTTTTAGTGTATTTTTCAAGAAAAGAAAAAGGAAAAAAGTCAAGCAGTGGATCACAACATTTATAGCACAAGAAATAACTTGTATATAAGCATCAAGAAGATTAAGAATTTTTAAATACAAAAAAAAATATTTGCAGTGATTTTAAAGTGCTTTTCCAGCAATGTTCTTAGGGACTCCTGAGACATGGTTACTTTATTTACTGGATCAGTAAGGCACACAATTAACAATTAAAAATCAATGTTTATTTACAAAGTAAAGGGAAAACCTGTGTAACATGAGAATTTGGCATGGACAAAATGGAGACCATTTTGTATCTGCTGTTGTATCTTGTCCAGGTGGCAGATGTGCACTATTAAAGTCCCAAGTTAATAGAGCACAACCCCTTCTTGTTCTTCTCCCATGTGCCCTCTTTTTAGATGTGTTTAACTTAAACTTGAAGGCTCAGGAAAATTCCACTAATTAGAATCATGTACAGTACCCCAGGTCGTTGTCCCGAGATACAAGTTTGCTAATTTAGTTAAGCCTGGATTACTAAACACTTTTCCTAAATTATTGTAAACAGGACAGCTTACAGAAAGGTATTCTCAGTCCTTATATTGTATAGTAGCTTATGAGCCCCTCTCTAAATATTGGTATTTTTATATTCCAGAGATGTACCCAATAGAAAAATGAACCCGTATCTAATTTAACACCCACACGTGTTTTCCTTCGGTTCTAGTCAGACAGTGGGTTCTGTGGACGTCACCTTGCTTCACCATACCTTGCCACTAGGTGTCCCTGTGGCTCTGCACCAGGCTTGTCTGGTCGCAAAGAAAGACGGCGGCAAGTTTGAGAAGCCACTTCCCAGGGCAGGGGGCAGGCCCGTTGGCTCAGAGGGTTTCGGAAGGAGGGGACAGGGAGGTCCGAAAGGGGTCTCCATGCATCCGCGCCAGTCGTGGCAAGATGAGCTTTTGGAATGCTGCCTGCTTTGGACCTTCGGCCAGGCAGAGGCTGGGAGACCCCTTTCTTCCCTATCAGTACCCATCACAGTTCTTCTTGGCCTCCAACTTTTATAACCCCAGAAGGGGCACAGTTGGGTGGCTTGATTCAGATAGTTATTTTTCTACTGCAGACATGCCTTGGACAAAAGCAGTTGCTCACTGAATCTTTGCCACGAAATGGATCAGGCTCCCCCTCCCGCCCCCGGTCCCAGCCTGTCTGTCCTTGGGCTGCCCACTTCTCAAGCTGACCTGCAGAGGCGGCCTGTTGCTGCTGCCACGCCAAGGCCTGTGCTGCTGTTGCATGTGCGATAGGGGGCGTGGTTTCTTCTCCTCTAGGAAGTCCAGACTGACCATCTACCATGCCTAACAACAATGAACAAAGGGCTTAGGGGTAAGAGCTACCTACAAAGACGTGTCATGGAAACCTTCACCATGCAATGCCTTGAACTCAGCTCTGGCTGCTCCCGAGAAAAGGTGGCTGGCTGGGGGCCTGGACACAAGCACAATGGGGCTGGTGGAGCCATGTGCAGAGCTACTTGAATAACCACTGGGTCTTCATCAACTCCTTTTATAACACAGACCACTCAAGGGCTGAAGTGTTGGTAACCTGCGTTTCGGTGTCCAATGCCTCACAGCAGCTGAGCCACCCTGAGATGCTTGTGGCCACATGATGGCCACAGTCAGAGCTTTGAAAGTCAGTACCAAATGAACGCATAATTGGACACCAAAAATCAAGTGTTACTTTCATGTTTCCTCACCCATGTCACCTCATTTCTTCCTGCCGAGTCTGCGATATCTCCACTAAGCTGACCTGCCAGGTTCTAGCTGGATGCGTGTAGGTGCAGGCCAGCGTCGCTTCCGTGTTTTTCAGACAGACCTACTCTGTGGAAGGGGAGGAGCCTAGCTGCTGTGTTTTTGTAGCACTTGCTGGCCGGATTTTTCTTTTGCCTAAGCACTAACCAGAACGTCTGGTTGGGGGGACTCAATCCCCAGTCCCCAGGACCAGACAAAGGGTTAATTCTGGAAAATTCAGTACTTGACTGTACCTGCCTTATTGTGTACCAACTTCACTGGAAAATAGGAGTTAGAAATGCCGGCTCCAGATCTCTCTCTCATTCACAGGTTATTTTGGAAATCTGCAAGTTACACTTCCTGTTCTGTTTTTTTTGTTTTGTTTCTGCTTCTGGTTTGTTTGTTTTTTTCTTTGGCTGATGCCTGCTGAGTGGGGCCAGTTCCTCGTCAGGCTCAGGGCAGGTGCCGTTCTCAGGCGTGGCCTCCTTTCCATCTCGCATAGCATCTTTGTCTCTGTTCCGTCTCCTCCAAATCCAGGATGATTTTAATTAGTACAGACATGTACAGTCTACAATTAAAGAGCGATTTGTACTAATATGATTTTGATTCTTCCTCCTCTTTGCTGTCCTTTCAAGACACTTGCTGGAAAAAGCTTTAATGCACTTAGTTTTCCTTTAGGTTTTCTATAACTCAGATGTAAAGGACTTTCTCTGTACAGTATATTATTCAATGCATGTTTGTTCTCTATCCTGATATATTGAACACCACACAGTTGTGAACTCGTGCCGTGGGGAAGTCCCACACCCAACAGAGGCATCTAGCCCCCTGTGTATAAGGAAAGACATTTTCCTTTGCTGTACTTGCTTGAGCAGTTTTATTGTCTGTACATGTGAGCTGTGTGAGATAGATGTGAAAAGTTAAATGAATGCATTTTTCTGCCCATGTATACAGATCGCCATCTGTACAATGAACTGTATGTATGAAAGCAAATGTACTTATTTATAAATGGGTAACACTTGGAAAAACATGGCCTTGTGGTGCTTCCTCCTTCCTTTACGATCTCTCTCCAGGGAGCTGACTCTCAAGGTCACCCTCCCTGAGGCCTGCAGTGCCAGGGACACTCCCCCAAGGACAACCTTGGCACATTACGGTGATGGCCAAATTCCCAACGATTTGGTCTCTTGCAGAACATTCACAATCACCCCTTCAGGCTCTTCTTCACTCAGTGAAGTGGCTGAGCACCTGCTCGGAGCTGGACACACCACAGTAGGCACGGGACAGCTGTGGGCGAGGGCCCGCCCATGAGGCCCACTGCAGCTGTTGACAAAAGCAGGCCTTTTCCCCAGTGGAGTTCTTTGGCCATACCGCGGGAATGCGGAGCCCTCCTGTTTCACTGCAATAGCCCAGGCCGCACCCTGACGCAGCTACCGCACCAAAACCCAAGGCCGAAGCGGACCGCCAGGTAGGGATACTGAGTTCAGGGACTGCTCACCCGCAGGTGCAGGTGCAGGGACAGCCCAGCTGTAGTTTCCAGGGCCAGAAGGAAACCCACTGCTTCCAGGGGCTTTTCATTTTCTTTAAAAATCTGGCCGGAAAGTCCAGTCCCCACGCTATAGAGGAGCTAGGCAGCTGTGTCGTGAATGCGGAGGACGCAGATTTCCCAAAACTGGCCGGACACTCACCTTTTTAAGAAAGTGTCCAGCAGGCTGAGTCCTGCAGCCTTTCCTGTCGAGCTGCCCCTCTGTCTACGTCAGGGACAAGCAAGGAAGGAGACCACTTCCTCTAGACAGCAGACTGTGCTGAACAAACATGCCTGCTGTGTAGCTACATCCATTTCCCAAAAATGACCAAAGCTGGGGAAGCAGGAAACCAGGCATGCGGTCACCCCTGCTGGACACCGGAATTGCCTCTAGAGAGGATGCAAAGGACTCACCTGCATGGTCTGGAACCAATCCTGGGTGGCTCTAGTTATTTCATGAAAAATCAAAAATGGATAAGTGGTTGGCAAAAAAAAAATAATAATAAAATAAGGATTCCTGGGAAGAAAGATGAAAGGAACTGCTTCCTAAAAAGCTGATTCTTAAAAGGAATTTGTCCTGATTTTAAAAACCACTCAGAGGCGCAGCAAACAGCTAACCCAGCAAGTTCTTTGTCGGTTCTCGAAGGTCTGGAATCAGACTGTCCCCTTGTTGTGTTCGCTCCCTAACAGGTGTCCGTGTACACACCACTGTGCGTCCCACCACAGGCTGGGCTGGGTACCCGGGGGCTGAGGGACAGAACGTGGTGTCACCCGCTTTCAGCTTTGAAAATGGAAGCTGGAGGAGTTGGGGGAAATTTAGAAACTGAGTCCCCAGACGCAAGGACAGGGCATTCACAAAAAGGGCATTGCGGCTGGCAGGCCCCGCGATAAAAAGGAAGGGCGCTCAGAGGGGACGCCGCTCAGGGCGCATTGCAACGGGCCACTCTCTCACATGCCCTTGATGTGCCAGACGCTGTGATTAGGACTCTACACACGTTCTCTTATTCCTCACATAACCTCTGACAGACGACACTGCTCTCTACAAGTCACAAGTGAGGAAGCAGCTCCTGAGAGCTCAAACTGCTCAAAGAAGAAGGGGCGGGGTGGGGGAGTCTGAATCAGATCTGCCTGGAAAGTCTCCCTCTCCCCCTCCTCCCAGCACTGCTCCCCTCCCCATACGGTGCTGCCCCCTCCTCGGAAAGGGCAATCTAAGAAAAGCGAGCAACCTGAATGACACCAGGTGGAGCACAGGTGGTGGGTCAAGAAGGAAGCTCGGAGTCCTACACTGTGCTCCTTTGGAGAAACGACTCTGCCAAGGGCAAGAAGAAGAACTTCAGGACCTCCAGGGGTTCCAAACCTGGTAAGACGGGGAGGTCCCTCCTGAGGAGGTAAAGGGGTGACCCTCTGGAGGGAGAGGCATCATCCTGTCTGAGATTGTTCGAATGTTCACAGACAGATGACCCTTGAGAGTCAAAGGCTCGCTCAAAAAAGCCAGAAGTGAGATGGCACACTCACAGGGCCAAGGTGCTTCTGTCCTCACCGCGAGAGCTGAGAGAGAGATCAGCTTGTGATGTGTATCGAGCCACGTGCTTTGCGTGCCTGTAAGCACATGAAGGTCCATGTAGAAGCCTTGATTCCGGAGGACGCCACAGATACGCAAAGCAAAGACCTCTCAGGTTCTGGTTCCCATGACAGAAACCAGAGACCATACTTCATGCCACTGAAGAAGGGTCATTTACCTTATCAGAGCATTTGCTGGTTGGGTCCCTTTAAAGAGTGAGCCCCCGGCTAAGTTTTGAAGGGGTTTTAGCACAGTGCGTCCTGGCGAGATCCACCCAACCTGACCATAAACCCGCCTGCTGAACCCTGGGAACTGACCCACGGTGGAGGCTTGGCTTGTTCTCAGAGCTTCGCTCCATAAGGAAGAGAGGCTTTTTTTTTTCTTTTTAAGAAAAAGGTTCACTGAATGCCAGGGGGAACTTCTTGCCAAGGCCCTTATCAGGCCCTTACAGCTCCACCCTCCAGGCCACTCTCTCCAGGGTGAGAAAAGGGTTTCTCTACCCACGAGGAAGGCATCCCCACTGGTCCAGAGACTGGACGGTTACAGACAGTTACAGGCCATTCCAGAGCCTGTGCCATGATAAATGTCATTAGTCCCTCTACCTTCCGTGCCCACCTGGGGGTATCCAATTGCTCTCAACCCTGCTAAAAGCACTGGCTCCTCATTACCGCAGTGAATGAAGGTAACAGGCAGGACAGCTGCTCTAGACATTTATTAAATCATATGCTGCACCAAGACCGCATTGCACTTCACAGGAGACTGGCCACAGGCAAATTAAAATAAACCACCGCAAATCCGCTTTCGGGGGCTTCTGGGCTCTTTTGTCATCCAACATACACTTTGGCAAACAGACCAGTTTACAGACTTCCACTGCAGATCTGAGGTTTCGTTTTTCTATGTGGCCTTCTGGCAAGGGAGATACACATTGTACTTAGATAGTTTGTCTAGGGTGGAGTTTTTCCCACATGTAAACATTTGACCACACGAGTGTGTGCCAGGTGATGAACTAATGGCACCCCTGCCATTGCAGGATCTAAACAGGAGGCCAACACCCTCATCCAGGCTGCAGTGGAGATGAGAGAGGCTCCAGGAGCCCAGGCGGCCCTGCGGGGGAGGGCGCTGGACCGCAGCCACCGGCCCGGAGAAGTGGCATCGCCTGAGGCAGGACCCGCAGTGACAGCCGTGGATTAGAAATCTGAGCAGCCTTTAGGTGTGGGAAAAGCAAGCCCTAAAAGAACGACAGTCAAATTTGGATTTTTTTTTTTTAATTTCTTACTTAAAGTAAACTGCGTCTGTCTAAAACTATGTCATGCTCCCCAAAGCCCAGAAAACGAAGAAAACAAGGAGAGCTTTCTCCAAGCCGGAGAAGCACAAGATCAATGCCCCGATCACGTTATTTCTCAACTGAGACCAAACGGTGACTCAGCTAACAGCGTCACTCACGCATGGGGTCGGGGGAATTCTGACTCAGTCCCAGCTTCCTGCGAAGGTGGAGGGCAGATGAGGCTCCCCGCAACAGAAGCAGGCAGCCCGCCCCCTCCCCATGTACATGAAAAGGGGCAAAAGTGGCAGCTTTTTCATTTAAAAAGGTTTGTGTCCTCACCTCGGGTCAGAGCAGTGCCCGCGCTGGCCCGTGGAGGTGGGGACACGGGGGTGTGCAGGCTGAACGCAAGGGAACCCACCCCCCGCCACAGCCTTTGCAGGAGGCTGTCTCCTTCCTCTTCTGCAAGGGCAGGTCCCTCTGAAGTCCTGTGCCCCTGTCCCCTTGCCTAGCAAAGCCGTTCTGGGGCCAGAGAGTTTAAAAAAGAAGAAGGCGGCTCCAGAGCAAGGCTGGGCCAAAGCCACATCAGCGGAGCTTCCCAGGGGCCCGTCCCTCCCCTCTCCTGGGGAACCTCGCTCTGACACCAGCACAGTTTGCACACAATGTCACTTGCTCCCCTGCCAAAGGCTGAGCCCATTCAGGTCACGTGCTCCTCGGCAAGTGAGACTCCTGGTTTGAATTCAGTTACACAAAGCAAGTCTTGGCTTTGCCAGGCCTGTAGCTGAGGCCCCTGGGTTCCTCCCACAGCCCTGTGCTCTCTGCAGCCCCTGGACTCGGTCCAGCACCCACTGCCTCGAGGGGGAGGGGCGCACTCCGTCTCCTTCGGGGCTCTGAGCTTCTGCGACCGGGACTGACCACCCAAAGCTTCTCCACTGGAGGGGCTGATGGGGACAACAGGGACCAGGGTGTGCACATGACTGACAGGACACCAAAGCAGCAGCGAGGAGGGGAAAGCAGAGGCGGCCAAGCTCCAAATCCCAGAAATCGTTGCTCAAAGAGGCACGCTGCCCCCACACTCCCCACCCAGCCCATCCAGCCATCGTGGGGGGCGGAAGCCCTGAAGGCAGCCTCCACGGCCGTGGGAAGACACCCGTGAGAAGCCCCTGGACCCGAGGAGGCCAGCCACAGCCAGGCCCTGGCCCGCAGGACGAGAACAGCCCCCGTCACTGGGAGCCGGGGCTGTCACCCTCGGTCAGCGTCTTGAAGTCCATGGAGAGAGCTTGCTCTTCCGCCTGGGGGGGCCGCTTCCAGTCGGATCGAGTCAGGATGTAGAGCACAGCCACAGCGAAGCCGGCCAGCAGCAGGCCCAGCATGTTGGCCAGGACGCCCTCGGGCTCGAACAGGCTGTACTGGGTCCTGCGGGGTCAGGGTGGAAGGGAGGAGCCACCCGCGGAGTCAACACCAGGCCGAGGGCTATCTGCACCTGGGCCGGAGACGCCTCGGCCCCCCCAGCCCGTCCCCGAGGAGGTCCAGGGCCCGGCCTCCGGGATGCGGCCGCGGGACACCCACCCGAGCTTGAACAGCAGTGCCTCCTTCAGGCCCAGCAGGGCCGTGCCCACGGCGAGCAGGAAGATGGCAGCGCCGCAGAAGACGTGCAGCGGGCGGTAGCGGGTCCGCAGGGAAAACGACGCCCCGGGGAACAGGAAGAAGCCGAAGCCCACCAGCCACTGGAAGGGAAGGCGGGCGGCGCTGGGGACGGGGCTGGCCACCGCCCGACCCACCCAGGCAGCCCGCAAACCCCGCCACCCGCCGTGGGTCCTTCCGTCCTAAGAGCAGTGAAGGGGCAGGCACGATGCCCTGGTGGGGAAGGTCCCGGCCCCGGCGCCCGAGACCAGGTCCCACCATCACCCTGGAGGCCTGGGGGGGCCGGGCCTGTGGCCAAACACGCGTGCCCAGCTGCAGGGCCCCGGCCCCTCGTCTGCCAAGTCTGGCTCTGTGCCCATCCCAGAAGCCGAAAGCAGCCTCCAGCTGCACGAGAGCCACCCCTGTCACCTGCGGGCACGCCTGGGGAACGCGCCCTTCTGTGGTGCCACCGCAGCCCGGCTCCCCACCGCCCCGCGCGGCTGCGAGGCTGAAAGGACTCACCTGCACGAAGTAGAGGACAAAGGCCAGGATGCCACACCAGCTGTGCAGGCTGTACAGGTCGGGGTAGCGCTGCTTCCTGTGGTAGTCGAACACCGCCACCAGGCCTGGACCGGAGACCAGGGGTCGCGTGAGGACAGGCGCCGATGAGGTGACCCAAGGGAAACCTGACTGGCAGGGACTTCTGGGCTCTTGTCCCAGCAGCCAGTGTCCCTGCCTGGGATGCCTGGGAGGGGGAGGGGAGGGGGGCACCGCAGGGAGGGCCGAGCCCAGGAACTCACCCACCAGGGCGATGATGAAGGCAAAGCCGTGCAGCAGCCCGTGCAGGATTTTGGTGGCGCGTCTGGCCTCGTTTCTGAAGACGCGGTGAACCAGCAGGGCTGCGGGGATGGGGGTGGGGGTCGGTTTCCATCTGGGCCCAAGGCGCTCTGAGCTAAGGGCTTGTCCTTCCACCACAAGAAACCGCAGAGAAGACGAGGCTCCGTGGGGCCCTCTGGCCTGGAGCCCGGGCACCACCCCACCTTCCTGTCGGGGGTCTTATGTCCAGGCTGTTTCAGTTTGATCCTTCGGTCACACACGGGAGTCCCCAAGCTTCTGAGCTCACCTCTTAGCTAGGACGGTCCCCGAATCGTCCAGTTTTGAAGCCTGATCAGAAATTCACTGCTCTTGGGAAGCGGGTGGCACCCACACCCCTTGCTGCTACGGGAGAGGAGAGCTCCGCCTCCCAGTCCAACATTGTGCGCCCCCCCACACTCGAAGTTTTCACCCCAACTTCAAACCGCCCCTGCAGAGGACGCCTTAGCCCCAGCCCAGCCCCTGGACCTCGCCTCCGCAAAGCACACCCACCCTTGGGTGCTCCTAATCGAAGCAAGAGGTGAAAGAGCTGGGTCAGGTTGGAAAGGGCCTGCCACCCACCAACCTCAGTGCCCCTGTTTGGACCCCCAGTGTCCCCAAGCTCGAGGCCAGCTTCCTTCTCTGTCTTTTCTAGAACCTTAGATTTATCTAACAGCAAGAGACCTCAGGGGTGACGGGTCAGCAAACCGCCTTTCAGGCGAGCAGCTTCAAGGGATCACGGGGGAGGTGTGGGGGGGTTGGGTTGGCACAGGGGACGGAGGCGACTCACCGTCTCCCTGCAGGAAGACCAGGCCTATGACCATGCAGAGCGGGTGCACGTTAAACTGCAGGACGCTCTCCCAGGCAATGCCTCCTCGGTACAGGCCGAGCCAAGCACCCGTCATGGCCACCACCGTCAGGCCCAGCAGCTGGGAGAACGCCACATAGTAGGGCAGCGCCCTGGGGGTGGGTGCCATGCTGCCTTGGCCGTCCATGCTGAGGCGGCAGCTGCAGGAAAGACAGCAGAGCTCAGAGGGGCGGCCCGGAACCCCCAAATGATACATCTGAGGGCCTCTGCCCCCCGCGCCCCAGTCCCCGGGCTCTGTGCTATCACTGTAATCACCATCCCACCTCCAAACCCCTCCCGCCCCCGCCCTGCCTTCCCACGCAGCAGGAGGGCCCAGCTGTCCCCCCTGGTGGTGCCAGGACTTCCACATGCAAAGACGGTGCAAGGAAAGGTCCTCCAAATTCTGGGCCCAAAGCCTGGGCTTTTCTTTCTGTCTCCCGAGGCCATGGGTTCACAGGTGAGGTACACAGGAGTCAATTCCTTAAAGGTGGGGGTTAGTCACGCTGCTGCTTCCAGATGGGTTACAAAGTACATCTTGGGTGAGAAATGGGGACCCCGCCTTGCCCACGCCTGGTTTTAACCCTGAAGCTGGCGATGAGATGCAGCTCCCCACCCCCCACCCCCGCGGTCCTGGGCACAGCCCAGAGTCGGCCTCCACCACGCAGACCCCACTGGGGGCAAGAGCAGCCAAGCAGCCTGTCACCCTTCCTGCCCCCTCCACTCCCACGAAGGGCGGGCTGGACGGGCACTCCTCCCTCAGGCCAGGTTTCCAAAACTGAAGGCACGACAAATGAGGCCTACGAGGTGAGCCCTCGCGGCTCAGGGCTGATGGGGTGCCCCACACGCACCATTTAACTCCCACCGTCCTGCAAGGGAACGAGGACGTCGCTGTTATTCTAGGACGGGGACACGGCAGCTCGGGGTGTGGGGCCATGTGGAAGCGGGTTTCCTGGTTCCTCGGCCCAGCCCCCCGGCCCGGCCCCGTTTCCACAGCCTCGTCCAGGGTCAGGGTGGCCTGCGCACAGCTCTCTACCCTGAATCCGTTGGGTCTCCTGAACCCCGGCCGGGCCTGGCCCCACGCCCCAGGGGATGGGAGGAGGTGGGGCGGGCGTGTGAACAGCACGGCCTCCGGCTGCCCTGCCACGGTGCCCGCAGGGGGCCAGGGCACGTTTTCCCCTCCCTAGGTGGCTGCCCACCCGCCTGCTGCCCACTGTCCCAGCCCCTCCCAGCAGCAGTGCCGACGTCCTGCTCCTCCTTCGCCGTCAGCAGAGAGCGACTGCGGAGCAGACATGAGGCTAACAGACTAGGGGGGCAGCCCTCTAACTCTGAGCACAGGCTCTCTACCCTGACGGCTGAGAACTGGTTTCCAGTTGGCCTGGCCTCACCTCCCTGGTGACCGGGCTGTCTTTACCCCAGTTCTCTCCGCCAGCCTGACAACTGTTGACAATGCCACCATTTAAAAGGGGGCAGGGGTGTGACAATACACACTCCCTACGGCAAAAATAAACAAAACAGATAAACAGAATAAAAAAAAAATTGCAGGTAATCAACATTTTGATTTATATCTTTATATCCTTTTCTTCTAGAAACACATACATAGTCTTTTACAGAAACAGGGCCATACCAAGTCCTAACCCGCTTTTTTCACTTAATGGTACGTCATGCATACCTTTCGTTAAACATTTAACTAGACTTCGTTTTTTTCACTAAATAAACACTTGTCTAATTAACTCCTAAATGGAGAAATGGAATCCTGAGGCAAGAGCTAGGTTCTTTTTTAGTTTTATTTAAATATATATATATATTCTGTCAAATCATCTTCCAGAAAACACCCCAACGGCAGGTGCAAACTCCTGTTTCTAGAATCCCAGGCAGACAATGAATCTGTGTCTAGAACTCTCGCCTCTGTTCTTATCTGTCACCTCTACCCCGGTGACTCCCAAATCTGGTGCCAGTCTTGTCCTTATGCTCTGAATTCAAACCCCATTGCTCACTGTCCACCAATGTCTCTCCCTGGATATCCTCAAACACTTCAAACTCGGCACATCCCAAGTCACACTCCTCTGCTGACCTCCCAGGTAGCTAGTGTGGCTGTCCTCCTAGTCCTAGCACCCTCACCTCGGCAGACAAGCCACCGAATCCTAGGGGTCCTCCCCCAAGTCTCTCGCCATCGCTTCTCTCCTGACCATCTTCACTGCCACCACACAAGGCCGGGGGCACAGAGCTTCTGCCCTGTCTCTACCCTCTTCAATCTGCCTGACCTCCCCCACCAGTGACAGTGACAAAATCACGTGGCCCCACCCCACACAGACAGCCGTCCACTCCCTGCCAGTGAAACACCGACTCGATTTCCCTCTGCAAACCCAAGTCCACTCAGGGGAGACTGCCCTGTTCCCAGGCTCTAACAACGCAACATGTTGTCATTCCCGCCACCTCACACTCCCCTGTGCCATGCTCCCTGCCCCTGCCAACAGTCACCTCCTCCACTTCCCCAGCCTAGCCTCCACCACAACCTGGAACGGACATTGTGTTCATCACTTTGTCCCCCTCTTCCGTGTCCCCAAGGCTGGCTTGGAGCTTACTTACCCTCGTGGGTGTCCTGTCCTGTGAGCTGCTGGGACCTCTGAGCTGAAGCACCCTGCAAGCTCCTTGTAGGCAGAGAGTGCGTCTCACTCCTCGCGTGTCCTCCGGGATCTAATCCTTTGCCCCAACTCTAACAGGCAAACTGCGCGGAAGAGAAATGCTGTCCTCCTCTCCTTGATTAGATTCATCCCCAGGGAGCCCAGGGCGGCCAGAATCTGATTAGCTCTGAATTAGGAAGAACAAAAGGAACATGCTCTGCTGCTGGTGAACCTGCCACAGCTTCTTTCTGCCAAGGGGAGTGAATCGCAAGGACAGAGGTGGGAACTCAGGGCCGCCAAGGACCGTCACCCCTGTACCTTGGAGCCACTAGGTGCTAAGGCAGACCAAAGCCAGCTTTTTTCCCTCCCAGCCAATCTCCCAGTGAGACAGGCAGAAACTGGAGTGAGGGTCTCTTCGAACCTGTGATAAGAAGTATGGGTACGGGGAGGACAGAGAGTAAAGGCGGTCAAACACAGGGTGATGGGATGGAAGGAGACTAGGCTGCGGGTGGTAAGTACCGTTGTACTGTAAAGTTGTGCACCTGGAATTCTTACAAGGTTATTAACCAATGTTACCGAATAAGTTTAATTTTTTAAAAAAGGCTTCTAAAACCCTCGGAAGTGAAGAAAATGATAAAGGTGTCTTATGTTATGTTAGTAGAGCCCCTAGGTAAGCTAAGAACGGGGGGGGGGGGGCTGGTTGCCACAGGAACCAACCACGAATGAATACAAGGGATGGACTTTCCAATTTCACCGCCCCCCACCCCCCCGCCACCCCCCACCAACCTCCAGGGAGGGGAGAGGGGCTGTAGATTGATTTTAACCGGCCAAGGCCAAGGATTTAATCAATCGCGCCTGTGTGATGAGGACTCCATAAGAACCCAGAAGGATGGAGTCCTGGGCCTCCAGGTTGATGAACATGTGGAGATCAGGGACACTGGCCCACCCTAGTTCCCTGGGGACTGAAGCTCCAGTGCCCCTGATCCTTACAGACCTCGCCCGATGCCCCTCTTCTATCTGGCTGTTCCCGAGTTATATCCTTTTATAGTAAATAAACCAGGATCTAGTAAGTAAAACGGTCTCTGAGTCCTGGAAGCAGCTCTGGAGAATTAATCGAACCCAAGGAGGGGGTCCTGGGGACCTCCTGTATACAGCCCTTCGGTCAGCAGCACGTGTCACGATCTGGTCTCGTGCTTGGGGGCGGGGAGCAGGTGGTCTTCTGAGCCCCTAACCTGAGGGAGCGGATGCTGTCTGCGGGTACGCAGCACTGTCAGAGCTGAGTTGAATTGCAGGACACCCACTCTGCTGAGAACTGGAGAACTGCTTGGTGGTGATGAAAAGAAAATCCACGCTGGAATAGTGCAATGACCACGCGTGGCTATGACACTCTGCACTGTAAATTTACATCCCGAGTGCCCTTGAAAGTCAGAACCCTGATACTGTTTGCACCCCACAGTGGTGGAGAGAGATGCATGTTTGTGTTTCCTGGGAGGACAGGGGACCTCGTGGCTTGGGGACCCCTCCTGTGAACTCGGCACCTCCCATTCTCTCATTTAAACTTCTCAAGAACACCACGATAATAGGAGTATTATCCCAATCTGATGGATGAAATTGGGGCTCAAAGAGGATAAACGACGTGCCCAAAATTATCAGCAGCAAATAGCCGCTTGACTCGACTATTTCTTGAGCACTTACTCTATGCCAGACACTTTGCCAGATGCTGGAACTCTACAGGTCAGACATGGTCCCTGCCTTCAAGTGGCTCGTAGGTGAGTTGCAGAGCAGAGGCAGATTTTAATGTCAAGGGTAGTAAGGATTCATGCCACGAGTTGAACTCAGGCCTCCGAGAGCTTTTTCCACACTGTACACACTGAAGAGTTTCCCCTGCTTTAATACACTCCAGTGGCACCTCCTCTAGCTCGTCTTTGAGTTGGCTGTCTGTTGGTGGTGCGACTTGGTACTTTCTGACACCCAGGAACTAGGGCAGAGCTGTCATGCTTTCCAAATACTGACGCCAGTCCAGGGTCTGAATATGTGCTTGCCAAGGAAGACACTGAACCAGGGCTCCGAGACAGTCTCTCCCCAGCCCATGCCAGTCCCCTTGTGTCTTCCTCATCCCTGGGGGAACCATACTCCTCAAGGAGTTTAAACCCAAGTCACATACATGAGCACTGGTGTCCCGTATGGGCTCTCCTGGGAGAAACGGCAGCAGGGCCAGAAACACTGGATGAGAGAGAAGGGGTGACAGGAGGGCAAGCTAGTTGCAAGATCTTCACGGCAAGTGCTCCAAAGGCAAGCTCTCCTGGTCCATATGGGCTCAGGTAAAGAGGCAACTGGGAAGAAGCCAGAGATAAAGAATGACATTTTGAATTATGGGAGCCCAAGCTGTCTCTGCCATACCCACTTCCAAGTCCAAGTATGAGGGGTGACAGGAAAACTCACACCAAGCAAGACCTTAGGCGAGCCTATGCCTTGCCTCTTATAGGAGAGCTCGCAGTCAATAAGATCTAAATATGAAAATTCCAGATTTACAAAAAAAAACAAAATAGTGAGTGGTTCTGCGCTCTACAGATGATGAACTGAAAGATTCCTTCAGCAACAAAATTGGTAACCCATCTTTGTGCAAGGAGGGGCTGCTTCCGATGCCGATGCGGGAGGGATTCAGAGAAGACATCTCAATGACACTGGATGGAATCTGACCTATCCACAAACACGTTTTCATGTGAAATGTTAAAATCGCTTGAGATTCACTCCCTAGTAAGCAAATGCCTTTCGGTCATGCTCCTTCATTTCCCCACCTGAACAATGAGAACACTCATGCTCTTCCTTCCTAACTGGGTTGGCCCCTCAGGACCCCAACTGTTCTTGCGCTTCCTGTGTTCCCAGAGCAGAAGTTTCAAGGACCTGGAAGCTGCCACTCTTGGCCCCAAAGGTTTCCTTTGTCCAGGAGACCAGAGTCTTAGAACCAGAGGGAGCGCATATGGTCCCTTACACTGCCACCCTCCTTCCTCTGTCAGAGCACAGGATGGGGGTGACAGATCTCTGGCAGCTTCTGGAACAGTCACTCCTCCCCTCCCACATACACCTGAGTCAGACTCCATTTAATGAAATCAAACAGGAACAGGAACTACCCGCAGGGCTCAAACGTGCTAAGCATCACTCTCTCTCCCCCATGCTCACTGTGAGTCATTAAAAGGTCACCAGGCTTAATCTCATTATGGGGACCAGACACTGCACATGTCCTACAGCCTAGGAGCCGGGAGCCTGGCCACCATGCTCCTTATCAACAACAGGGTTTTAACTGAGTTAGAAAAGACGGTGTTGGGGGCCGGGACTAGATCTTTTCTTGATGGGTGAGGCAGGTAAACAGCTCAATTGTCCTAAAATGTCCTAGAATACAAGGAAAGAGTAGGCAAAATAATAGCAGAGCTGCTAGGCAGGGCGCTCCATTACCACCAGCACCAAGGAGGCCCCAGGAAGAAAGCAGAGCTTGAAGTCAGGCAAGGAGCCTGGTTTTCTCAGCACCAGGGATCCTGTTTCTTATAGCGACCCTTCAGAAATGTTTTGTGTTAAAATCAGGAGGAAAAAAAAAATTTAGGGTTGAAGAGAATGTTTTATTTAATTAATTAATTTATTTTTACGCCTACAGCATCTAGTCTTCTTAGGTGGTCTCCCATCCAAGCGCTAACCAGGCCCAACCCTGCTTAGCTTCCAAGATCGGACAGGACAGTATGTTTTATTTTTTAATCCAGCTTAGATGTCTGCCTTTGGACCAACACAGGTGATAGATAGATAGATAGATAGATAGATAGATAGATAGATAGATAGATGATAGATAGATTAGATATACACACACACATACATATATATATATATATACACACAATTTTTTTTTAATAGATGAAGGGGCCCACGATTGCAAAGTGCCTAGGGCTCATGGAAGTTACAATGCAGCCCTGGTCAGAGGAATGTGATTTCAAAGCTGTTGGTGATTGTGTGCTCCCAGACAAGTGAGTCCCTTGTCTGAGCCTCCTTCCTCCTCCATAAGGCAGGAAGATACTGAGACCATTTTACTGGTCTGAAGCAAAGATTAAGTGGAATAAATGTCTACCGTGCCTAGCACAGTGCCTGCAACACAGAACACATTTAATCAGTAATCTAAGGAAAACTAGATCTGGTCTTGATAGGGCCTTAGGAGGTCACACATCAGAAGCTGTTAACACATGAGATTTAGTGCTAGAGAACCAGATAGCAGTGGACAGCAAGACACCCTCTAAGAAATCCGCTCCCTTCTGTCTGCCATCAGCTCCCCGCTAGGCAGAGCCTTTTGGATGTGGGGTGGATTCCTCCACCAACGACTTCTAACGCTGCTGAACCTGTCCATTTCAGCAGAACCCCAGGCTCTGCCTACCAAGGGAAGGTGACATGGCAGGGAAGCAGCACGACAAGTAGGATGGTTCCACCTCCGGGTCCTGGAGGCTCCTCCTACATGGGGGCAGGGGTGTAGCAGCCCTTTGTGACTCACTGTGACATCTACAAGTTACTTGTATATTCTGCCTCAGTCCAATTTCACAAGAGATATCAAGGTGTCTATGAAAATGTGGCAGTTTTGGCTTTTGGCTTTGGGGTTTTTCTTTTTTCATTCTCTCTGAAACCGAAGAAACAGAATCCAGGCATCCTAAGATGGAGCTTCATTTAATGAGTCTTAGAAAATCCTCAAATAACACCAGGATAGAATGGATGAGAGGAGATAGACAACCAGAAGAGAGAGGGACTGGGGAGGGGTGCCAGCCTCTGAAGACCTGTCTTGCATGGACTCCAGGGTCTGCATGGATCTCTGCGGTCCCCTGGGGGTAAAAGCATGCAAAGAGGGGAGGTGGCCCTGCCATCACCTTGGTGTCAAAGGCAGCAGCATATCCCTTAGCTCCGTTCTGCACCCCCTGTACCCCACAGTTCAGGACCCACCAAGGCCAACCCAAAGAGTCAGGATTTCCCAAACAGGAAACGCTTACCAAGAAGCTGAGGATGTTAAGGACAGCGAGGAAGGGATCTGCTAACCAGACATGTCAACCCAAGACCCTGCTACAGGGGGAAAGAAAAGTGAGGTGGCGGGAGGTGAGGCAGCTGGCAGTCTCCGTTTCAGGTTTCAAAAGACCCGCGGGGGTGGCAAACGCGGGCCGATCACTACGCCTATCCTCTCCCCTGCTTCTTGCTGCAGAACACGGCAAAGCGTTAGCCATCGACCCGCAGACCGGCTCGGGGTCGCCTGCCCCTCCCTTCGGACTCCCGCGGACACCCCGCGCCGCGCTGGCCCCTCAGGAAGGAGCACGACAGGCTCTTTACCTCCCGGCCTTGCTCCACCTGCCTCTCCGCCCCAAGCCGGGGAAAGCAGAGGAGCCCACGTGAGGCTCCAGGTGAAGCCCCAGGTGAGGCCCCAGGTGAGGCCCCAGGTGAGGCCCCAGGTGAGGCCCCAGGTGAAGCCCCAGGTGAGGCCCCAGGTGAGGCCCCAGGTGAGGCCCCAGGTGGGGGCAGAAGAAAGGCTGGCGGCGGCTTCCGGCGCGGAGCTGGCCTGCCCGGGTCCCGGCACCCCTGGGCCTCCCGTCCCCGCACCCCCCGCGCCCCCGCCCCCCAGGGCCCGCCCCGCCCCGCACACCTGGCCCCCTCCCTGGGGCTGCGCGCCGGCTCCGCGCCCCCACCGGCCCGGGCCGCCTACCTGGCCAGGTGCGGGGCCGCGCTCACCGCCCGCGAGCTCGCGGCTCGGCGCCGGGGCTGCTCGGCCGGTTCCGCGAGCCGCGCCGCCCGCGGGGGTGGGGGGGGCCCGCGGCGTCGCCATGACGACGGGCGGCGGCTCCGCGCGCGACGTGGGGGTCACGCGGGGTCACGCGGGGCCGGAAGTGACCTGGCGCGGCCCCGCCGGACCCCGGCCCGGAGCCGGCCGCCCCGCGTGGCCCGGGACGCGGCGCGGGACGCCTCCTGGACCCGAGCGCGGGTGGCCGCCCGCCCCCGGGGGAGCAGGGGACGCGCGGCCTCGCAGCGGGGGACGAGGGCGCCCTCCCGGCCCCCAGGCCTGCTTCCCAGCCGGGGGAGGCGCGGGGTGCCCGCCAGGTGCGCGAGCCCGCGGCGGCCGCGTGTCCGCGTTTGCTGACGCCCTGGCTGTCTTCCCTCCCCCCTCCCGCCGCCCCGCGCCCCGCGCCCCGCCCCGGGCTCAGGTGGCCACTAGGTGTCAGACGCCGCCCGGGCCTTGGCCCCGTCGCAGCTCCCGCGGCCCTGGGGGCCACGCCCCTGCCCTGCCAGCCCCAAAGCGGAGATGTCACTTTACAGGAAAGCCGGACAGCCCCCTCCCCCAGCGCTGCCCGCCCTCCCCCCGCCCCCGCCACACACACACTCAGTGACATTTTGCCCCACTTCCCAAGCCGTGGGGCTTTGCTGAGACAAACTACCCGAACCCCCAGGTCACCCAGCCTCAGGGTACAAATCAGCCCTTACCAGCCTCTCCCGAAGGCCTAGACTGCCTGTAGAGGGCCGGGCCAAGGCCAAGGCTAGGTAGGGGCCAGCCCTCAGTGCAGCCCCAGTCCAGGTCCTTTTTCAGGAAATGCTGTGGGGAGATAAGCAGCTCAGAACAGAAGGTTCTTTCCTGTTGGATTTCTGGCAAGATGCACCGAGGGCCTGGGGGTAGGAGGGAAATGGGGTTTCCTCCCCTGGAGACATAAATGAGCGTCAGCAAAGGGACACCCCTCCCCCACCTGCCCCCAGCACTGTGGACGTACCATGGGCAGTGGCCAGAATGGCCCTGACCAAGGCAGGCCTTGGGAGCCATACCCCTGTAAAGAGAGAATAGTCTCAAGCAGATGGCAAAGCACCCAAGGGTGCCCAGTGCACAAACACAGCTGGGCCCACCTCCTCAGAGTGACCAAGCTTAAACCTTCCATGAACATAAACTTTGTTGGGATAGCTTTCCGGTCAGAGGGAGTTCATGGGCATTTTCAATTAAGAAACAGCTTCCTTAGGGTGGCAACAGGCAAACAGCAGGCAACAAATGCCTTGTGAGTTGAATGTGGACCTGAGCCGTTTCTGGGGTGCAGAGGGTGCACAGAGGAGCAGAGCCTCGCTGTGAACGTGGTGTGAGTGCCATGAGCCCCTACCAAAGCCAGGAGAGAGACTCCTGCTGAGGTAGGATGGGGCCCTTTGTGTCCCCCCTCTTCCCCACCACCGCCACCCCCCACACGGCCATGCGGTTCCCTCAGGAGGGAGCACACCCTGCCAGCGGTGAGTGCCCTCAGGGGTCTGCCTAAGGTGTGGAGATGGAGGCAGCGCTCTGAATGAGGCTGCATGGGGTCTTAGCAATAAGGGTTCATGGCACCACGCAACCATTTTAAAGTACAGGTGATCCCGTTAGAATACATTCAAGCACTGGGACCCGGTGGCCTTTGCCTCTGATGTCAGAATCTCCAATCCAGAATGACACTCTTCCATCCTCCTCCTCTCTGCTGCTGAGACTCCTGCCTCAGAAGCCTGAAAAGCATCTACCCTACTGCTGGGGGAGAGGAGGGCAAGGAGAGCAGCCTCAAGGCCCCTTCTTGGGGAATGAGGATGTGGCCTGGGACATTTTCCATGCAAATCCTTCCCTTCTCACACTCACAGAATTACACTAGACTTTATGTTTTTCAGAGTCACCAAGCCCACTCCCACTTCTCCTTTGGCATGCCATCCACCCCTACCCCCACACATCACCATCATCATCATCATCATCATCATCAATCACTTGGCTCATTCCTTCACATCTCAACTGAACATTCCCTCCTCAGGCCTTCCCTGACCATTCAGTTCAGTAGTTGGGGTTGGGGTTTAAAATGCAGGGAGATACCCTAGATTAAGTGTGTAGTGACAATTCTGGGAAACCACGCCTTGCGTTTACCCTGTGCTTTAGCCAAAAGTATTTAAAGGGCAGGAAGAAGCAAGACAGCAGCATGCACCATGTAAACAGGACCTCAAATCCCCCAGCACCTGGCTGATCACGTTGGCCCTTGCTAAGATTTCCAGATTTAGAAAGGAGGAGGCTCAGTTAATTTTGATTTAATATTTTTTTGGCACAAGTATGTCCCACATATTACATGTAATATACTAAAATAGTATTCATTGTTTATCTGAAATTCAAATCGAACTCGGTGTCCTGTACTTTATCTGGCAATCCCACTCTTGTTCCTATGTGGGAAGTATAGGAAAGGGGCCACCTAGCCATTCTGACCCTGCAAGCAAAGCTTCCCACCCCCAGCAGGCTGAAACACCCAGTTAACTCCTCTTGGGCTCATGCTCCTGGCAGAGGGCTTAACCCCAGACTGCAGAGAGTACAGGATAGGAGATGATCCCCAGTCCTAAGGCATGGTAAGGTGCAGACACATAAAATTCATTCACTCTTTACAACAGTCTGATAGAATTTCTTCCATGTGCCAGGTACTGGGTAACATTGAGGATAGAGCAATGAACATGACAGGCACGGCCTTGTTCTCCTAGGCCTTAATGGTCAGCACTTAGAAAGGGTCAGAGAAGGTTTCTGGGGCATGTAACGTCAAATCATAGTACGTTAGGACTGGCAGGGGTTAACCTGGCAAAGGGACAGCAGGGAGAAGACAGAAGTGTTCCTGGCCAAAGGAACAAAACTCCCTGTGCTGGAAGGCAGAGAAAGCCTAACCAGCACACCCTCAGGGCTCACGGCCACCACGGTGATCAACATGCCTGAACCAAAGCATATGCCAGCTCTGGGAGGTGGCCTTGCCTCGGGATGTTAAGGCATATATACCCTGACAGGATACAGAAGACTGAGGAATTTGCTCCAACTTCCTTGAAAAGAAAACAGACAGAATCTGAAAGTGCTTGGCTACTTTGATGAGTTTAAAATGGAACTATAAACACTCAGGGAGAAAACCTGTCTTCTAGGTTCAGGGCAGCGGAGATGGCCAGAGAAGGAACAGCCCCAGTGGGAGCGTCCAGCAGGAGCGATGGTGGCAGGAGAGACGGTGAGGCAGGGGATTGACCACAAGCTTCCTGAGCCTCTGATGAAGACAGTGAGTCACCTGGGACCTCCAGTATTTGAGAGGATGGGGCTGAGGGACATCACAGGCTGTGAGTCCCAGCTACCCCCAAGGCTGGTCCAGTGTGAGAAAACAGCTTAGACAAACCCGAGCGACCTACTTGCCCACAAGCCAAAATAACACTGCAGGGTGGATGGAGAAGCGATGAGAATCAGGACAGTCAGGCCAACTTTTACCTTTGCCAGGTACTGAGGGAAGAGGGTGTGGCATGGACATGCAGTGGTGGGCACCAGCCAGGTGCAGGAGGTGGCATGACAGCTCCAGGTACCCAAGGTGGAAGGCAACAAAAGAGGTGGCTTTTCCCAGTCTCCTGATGTGTTTCTGTGCAGCCCTCTGGGAAAGGGAGGAGTCTGGAAGAAGTAATTTTCTCTTCTCCTCCCTCTCTCCCTCCCCCCTCCCTCCCTACTTTCCTTCCTTCCTCTCTTCCTTCCTCCTTTTCTTCCTTTTCTTTCAACAAAGTTTTATTGGGTACTACTTGCGTCAGGCACTGTTCTAGGCCCTGGAGAGACAGTAGTCAACAAGACTGCTTATGTGAAGGGAGGAAGACAGATCATTAAAAAGTATACAAACAAGCAGACAACACATATACACAACACACACTTATGTACCCAGGGACCTGATGGCATGTAGCAACAAGTGGATGAAGAAAATAAAGCAGGGAACAGGCTCAGAGTGTCACGGGAGGGAAGATACTGTTGAGGGGTGTTAGAGCCCAGTGCGGGTGCAGTCACATGGAGATCTAGAGGAAGGTCATTCCAGCTGAGGGAAGAGGATGGAAGGGCAAAGCGTGCGGGGTGGCTTGCTCTCTAACCCCCTCCCTTACCAGCTCAGGGGAAATTAGCAGCCTGTGCAGATGGCAGGCAGGAATACTAACAGGTCCTTCGAGAGGGCAGAGGTGGAAGATGTGAGGTGTGGAGGAGGGCCCTACCAGCAGTTCCTGGGCATCTGAGTAGCCATAGGCCTGTCCTTGTAGTTGTGTCTGACCTTGACCATGTCCACCACACACTGGAGGATCTGGACATCGGGTCATGGTCAGCAGGACACCACCAAGCTCCCGTCGTCCAGCCCAGAAGGTTTGCTCTGTGGCTGGTAGTGTGTCCTGAGCAGGAGGCATCAGCCCCAACTCACCTCGGCCACCTCTCCCCTCCAAGGAGGAAATCATGAGGAGTTTGTGACCAGGTCATGTCCTCAATCCTCACCTCCCTGCTTTTCTCCCTCAGTCAGTCAGTCAGTCAGTCAGTCAACAAACATGGGAGACTTGCTACATGAGTGCTAAAAGCATTGCAGAGAGCAAGAAACACCCAGAGGAGCAAGACTGTGAGGCCTGGGATAGAGGGGAGGCCACAGCGCTGGATGGTGTCAGCAGTGGGTGGAGAGGGAGGATCAGAGCTATTGATCATCAGTCATCCGACCCCCTCCACAAACCATCCAGAAGCTGCAGGGCTGGGACTTCTATACTTTGTTGAAAGCCTATGACAGCTCCGATTTCTCATCTTGAGTCCTAAAGCTATTCTAACTCTGGCTCCCTACCCCCCTGGTTCTTGGCCAAGCCCCTTATGCCAGGAGTGTGGAGAGGATGTGGTGACCACTCTGAGCCAAAAGTGCAGGGAGACCAAATCGCACATGGCCTAGAGGGTCCCCCAAATGGACGATGGGTGAAGGCATAGGCCGTGATCCTCTGCTGCAGCCCAGCCCTCTCCCCGTGTAGGAACTCAGCTGAGCCCAGAAGAGCAGGAGGAGGGGGTGGTCATGTGAGGTCCTGGCTCCAATGAGTGTGCTAAGCCTGGGTCACAGCAAGGCAGCAACACACTTGTCCTGAGTCAGAGGTTTCACTTAGCCCTGTGCTTCCCTTCTCCTGTCTCCATCATTTATACTTCTCTTGACCTTGACTCTTGCCTCCTGCTTTGAGTGTGCCAATCCAGCCAGCTGGTCCTTGTTGAGAACAGATTCGATTTGAAGGCACTTTGACCTTAGCTCAGAAGCTTCTTCGCCCAAGAAACCACACTCGTCTGATCCCTCCCAGCCAGTGGGGGACCCTAAGAAGTGGCCCAGTGCCAAGGAGAATCATGCCCCTCAGCTGGCCCCTGAATTTGGATTGATCCTCAGTCCCTCAGTCTCCTGCTTCGTGACCTGCTATGGGGCAGTCATGCCTCCTGCTCTCGTAGGTGCCATGGGAGCCAGTTCCTGAAGCCAGGCCCCCTGCCCTTACCGCCACAGGTAGTTCTGGTAGTCTGGGCGAGCTTGGTTCAAGGCCTTATGCCAATGCTCCAGGTCCTAAGGATGTTGGAATGCAAGGGTACTACTTGCAGTCTTTAGTAAGTCATTATCCATCTCCATATCCCCACATCCCATTATCCACTGTGAAGTGAGTCGCCCTTCCCAGCCTGAGGGGTAATGTCAGGTACAAATGATACATACTTTCATCCATCTTGAGTTTTCTCCCCTTCCCTGGGCCTCTCTTCTTCATCTGATAAATCCAAGTGCGAACGTGTACACACACACACACACACACACACACACACACACACACACACACACACTTACACTTAATTTGGCCCAGGGCTCAGTCCTGGCTGCCCCACCTCACTGTGGAGTCAGGACCTAGTGGCACCTGCTTTCCTGGGCAGCTGCACACTAGCAAGTGAGATGGCCCCATGCCCCTGTCATCCCCACAGTGCTCAGCATGCGCAGAGACCAGCACCAGACCTCCCTGAGGTGACTGGGGTCCCCACGGAGCCTGGCTCCACCCAGGTTCCTCCAGGGAATGGCTTCTCCCCAGACGTTCATGCCTTTCTCACCAGCCAAACCTAGAAAAGGCCTGCTAAGATAGAAGGGTCTCTCTCGTCCCAGTTATTTCCTTCTTCTCTGCGTGCTGGTCAAACCACTCACCCCACTGCCACAGAAGTCTGCTGCCACCTTCCCTTCAACATGGGACTTTCTGCCCAACATCTGCCTCAAAGGCCCTCCCCAAAGGGGTTTCCTAAAACAAAGAAAACTACTCTGAGGTAATGAAACAACAAAATGCCATTAGGAACCCCTCGTCTGACCCATCTTCCAGGGAGTTTGTTTACTGAAGGGCCCTGGGGAAGGATGAAAAGGCTGGGCAGGGGGCTCCTCAGGGGTCCTGGGCATTCTGAGGGCCTGGCCAGGGCCCTGGACATCTAGAAGTGTGGGGTGGACCCCAAAGATGAGCTTGTCTCCATGCTCTTGGTCCCGCAATGGAGACTGTTAGAAGTCAACAGGTGACACGAGACGGGCCAGACCCCCATGCTGATGGCAGCTGTCCCTCCCACCCTCCCTTCTCTGTGAGTCCCCATGTTTCCTTCTCTGCTGCCACCACAGGCCTTGTTTTGTTTCTCTGACTGTCTCTCTCTTTCTCAGCTTCTCACAGTCTCTCTCCCTTCCCTCCATCTGTCTTCCTGTCTGAATGAGGTTCCCTGGGCTTCCAGAGTGTGGGCGGTTTCATTCATTTACTGGCCCATCTCCAGTAACAGTGCGTAAGATACACACAGCCACAGTAAGATACACACAGCAGTGGTAAGATACACACAGGGGCTGGATCTTGCTTTAGGGCCAGTTAGAGCCCCCAAGCCTGTGAGCTCCAAGCTGGGCCCCAGTGGGGTTGGGGGTGGGAGTTGTTGGCACCCAGCTGGGCCTCTGAGCAGGAGGGAGATGGCAGTGCAGAGGCCCAGGCAGGAACGTAGCCTGACAGCTGAAGTCAGTGGAGGCCTGGGAACCCCCTGCACACACAGCCCTTCACCAACACCATACTCTTACCTGCTGCAAAAGAGGTCAGACTTCATTTGTTCTAGTCAGGCTGTCAGATGTCGATGCAACCTGGGCAGCACTAGACTCTGGAATGTGGGTGTGATGGTGCCCAGTTTCTACCGTCCTGGAGCTCTGTGGGAAGACAGATGTGCAGATGAGTGTCATCCTCCTCATTGGATGCTGTGCAGAATTCCAGGATGTGCTTTGCGAGAAGAAAGGTCAGGTCAGGCTTTGAGGGATGATGGGTGATGACCAAGTCTTTAGGGGGGAGGGCAGGAAGGGGACATTCCAGGAAGAAAGAATGAAAGGTCGCAAAGGCCCCAGGGCCCCAAGAGATCAGCTTCTGCTTGGCACGCCAGTGGGGCCAGCGTCTGTAGACCATGAAATCGTCAGGGAAAAAAAATGGAATCTGACTAGAGTTGCAAACATTTTTTGGTTTTCCAAATAAAGACATTAAAAGAAAATACGTCATTTTCCTCTTACTACCCTTATGAAAGAAGTAATATTTTAAATACAAAAGAAAAGATAATTTGGAATAAAAGGTATTGTAACCAAGAAAAGGCAGCTGGCAACATGACGGACACATGCTGATTGATTTCATATACCTCACTATTCTTGCCTTCCTCCCTTTGTTGCTATTGAGCATTTTATCAGGGGCCAGGTCCTTCAGGTGACTGGCCTCTGGGATGCACTGATAGAGGGACCTGTGGAGGTCGGGCAAGTACTGGGCACACAGAGGAGGCCAGAGCCACACCAGGAAGGGCTTTGGACTTCACGCTCAGAGTGTGGATTTTGCCCCTCAGATGACGAGGATAGGGAAGCATTTTAAGCAAATGGATGCTGTGGTCAGATTTAGGCTTCAGGCAAGCATCCATCCTCACCACTTTGTATAAGACTGGACTGGAGGGAGAAGAGACCAAAGGAGAGACCAGAGGCGGGGCCCGGTGAGAAATGAAGAGGGTCTATAGTAAGGTGAGGACAGTGGCAGTGGGACTAGAGGAGGGGAGATGCTGGGTACTGAAGCTAGGGACTTGGCGATGAGCTAAACGGAGCGCAGCTCCACAGAACTGACATTCTCTACTTGTGGGTCTCTGGGTGGCAACAGACACAACAAATGAATAAGAGGTGTGTGTGGGGGGTGATAATGTCAAAAAAGTAAATGAGGCCAAGGGGGTGAGAGTGAAGGGAGGAGGACACACGGGTGTGCTGTCCCATTGAGGGCAGTGAAGGGGGAAGGGTCCCCAGGGCAGCCATCTGGGGAAGGCCTTTAGGGGAGTCACCAGCACCTGCTGGAGCAGCTCTGCCTTTGAGGAAGAGCCCAAAGGGCTGGGGCAGAGGGAGCCAAGATCAGGCTAAATGAGGAGCTATCTAATCTATGTGTAAGTTATGAAGCAGCATAAAAGCACAGCCGTACACCTGCCACCCAGCACTACCCTAGTCTAGCCGGTCCCTGCCCTTCCCTTTCCCATCCCCCCCACCAAGTGCATCCCTGCATTTCATTCTCTTTTCAAGAGTAGTTTCAGGACTTTGTATATATCTCTAAACATCATGCTCTTTAGCTTTGCTTGGTTAAGAGCTTTATAAAAACAGGGTTTCTTAGAAACGTGCCTAAAAGGAATGAAACTGTGTCTGCACAGAGCCTCACTGCAAAGCAGCCGAAAGTGGCAAGAACCCAAATGTCCATCAACTGGTGAACAGGTAAACCGAATGTGTTGCATCCACACAACGGAACGTCATTCAGCCATAAAAAGGAATGAAGCACTGACACATGTTACAACATGGACGAACTCCTGCAATGTGATGTTGAGTGGAAGAATCCAGACATAAAGACTGCATATTGTGTGACTCCATTTATATGAAATGTCCAGAAAAGCCAAATCTACAGAGACAGAATGGAGAGCAGAGGTTGCCCACAGCAGCCAGTAGGAATGAATGGGGAGTGACTGGAAGTGGACACGAGGGTATTTTGGGGGCAATGGGAATGTCCTGAAAATAGTGTGATAGTTGCACAATTCTCTAACTGATCTGATCATTAAATCACGCTTAAAATGGGTGAATTAAAATGGAAATGTCAATTATACTTCGATAAAGCTGTTGTAGACAAGACATTATATTATAATATTCTGAGGCTCGTTTTTCTCTCTCAATTACGTTTCTGAGCCTTTATTGGTACTGTTGCACGGAGCTGCCATTCATTTACTTTCACAACTCTATACTAGTCTATACGCATCATGCAATTGCACCACAGTTTATTTCTCTAATCTCCAGTCCTGACACTGGACATGTTTGTTTTTCGCTATCACAGAACAGTTTGCCAGGAACATTCCTGAACACCACGTCTCCTTGGTATTCATAACTTTATGCCTGTTGAATCTAATAAGGAAATATTAGGACTTGTATAATGTATTTTTTTTTCAGTTCATTTTTTAGGGATTCATTCTTATCGAGTTTTACAAAAGAATTGTTGCGCCAACAGGTTGAAAATTAAAACAAAAGAAAACTGCTCCTCATCACAGTTTTAGATATATTGCTCTAGGGACTATACTGGGAATAAAATTGCTGGGTCAAGGGCATGCAAAAGTTCAAGGCCGTCCAAATGTCAGACTGCTTTCTAAAATAATTGTAATGATTTGCGCTCCACCGGCAGGGAGGAGATTCCCACATTGCTCCGCATCTTCACCAACACTTAGTACTGTTCAACTTTTAAATCACATATGTTTATGGGACATTTGTGTTTCCTCTTCTGTGCTACTCCTGTTCATGTCCTTTGCCCATTTTTTTTCTTTTTCTTATTGATCCATAGAGTTCTTTATATCCTCTAGATATTAGTCCTTTGTCATTTAAATGTATTGCAGACCTCATTCTCAGTTTGAGACTTATTTGAATTTTCTTGGGGTGTCTTTCAATAACAGAAGGTCTCACTTTTATAGTAGTTGGATTCGATCTACTCTTTCCCTTTGTGGCTCATTCCTCTTCCCTCCTTTCAGATTGTGCTGTTTTCTTGCAGGGCTGCTACTGAACTGACAAGCTCCGAGCAGGCCGTGGACAGCCGTTTTTGAATCTGCGCCCTCTTGCCCCCAGCCTTATCTCAGGCCCATTTTATACTCAGTAGTTTGTTCCGAGGTCTATGCTTTCACTGCTAGTCTTTCCCTTCTGCAAAGACCTCCTTTGGTCTGCTTGTAGAACCCCAAGTCATTCCTCAAACCTCACCTCTGGCACAGCCTCCTTTTTCTTTCCTTTCTGTGTTTCCCTTTTTCCTTTCCTTCCTTCCCTCTGTCCTTCTCTCTCTCTTTTTTAGAGCCCAGAGGTCATTTATTATTATTATTATTATTATTATTATTATTATTTTATTATTATTAAATACCTATTAATCTATGAATTCACAGACTTCCAGAAGTTCAGGCTCCTGTCCACTAGTCCTCATAAAACAAACCTCTCTGGGTGGAGCGGGCTGGTGCTTCAGTTGAACCCAAGTAACTTCTCTTCGTCTTCCTTCTTTTTCTGATCACCTCCCTTCACATATTTTAGAAAACCATCTCAGCTCTTGGAGTAATTAATATGCTCAGTACATACACTAATTCTCCTGGCAAGAATCATGACCTTAACTTGTTTGTTTCCAACAATGCCATCAGGGCAACACTGCAGGCCCGGCCAGCTTTGCCATGGTAACATTTGTGGGGTATTCTTTTTGAAAAGTGCCCATTCCCTGATGTCTACAATACCACCTTTCTTATAGATTCACGTGTATGTGGCCAAAGGAACAACTCCATGTTTCCAAAAGGCCTAAAGGACATGCAGCAGTGCCTCTCTTTGCTCCCTTTATGTTGGTCATTTTGGCAAATTACTGGAAGATGCGATTCCAGCTGAAAGGCACAACCTTCTCTTCTTAAAAGCATTTCCAGACCCCCAAGGCTGAGTCAATTCTTCCTCTGTTCAGTGGGCCCCAGGCCTATCTAAGCATCAGATGATTGACAGTCTGTGGGGTTTTGACTATTAACATGGAATAATCTTTACTCTGAATAAGTACAACTTATTAAAGAGACAGTATTTTAAAACATGGGATTTTTTTAACAATGGAATGTTTAGAACGGAAAAAAGTTTGAGAACCACTTTTATCTCGCCAGTGATATCTATGAAATCTGTGACACTGTCCTCCATTTGAACACTTCCAGGGCCAGGAAGCTCACTGTCTAGCTCACTGCCTCAGTGGGCTGGACCGCTCCAGTTGTAAACTGCTTTTTGCTGCTTTTTAATGCTCCCTCTGTCTGCTGCCTCATCACTGCTGCTTACCTTTCGTCACTCTGCTCTCTAGAGAGACAGCGAGTCTTTCTCCTCTGTCATGTCCACCCTCCAAAGTGAGAGGTAGTACCTTGTCTGCCATGTCCCCTTTTCTCCAGGAGAAACACCTGGGAAGAGGCAGTTCCCTCTCTTCACCCCCTGTTCCAGAACCCTCGTAAACTGGACACTCTCATTCGAGGAAAACCCAGCGCAGAGGAGGCCCTGATCCAGTTAATGTCAGTTTATGGGTGCAGCCAAAGAGGCTCGTGGCAGTTCTGGCAGCCTCGTCAGCCTTGTGGTTCATGCTGGACTTGGGAGTTGATGAAACCCCACAGATATTTTTCATGTGAAAAATTACCAGTTTGTTTATAGCCATCTGATTTCTCCCTCTAAATGCAGTGTATCTGTAGGATTCCATCTTACTTGACTCAGTAAGTTAAGTGTTCTTAACTCTCCTGTCTCCATTTAGCTTTCCCCTGCAGCTTCACATCAAGCACAAATTTAATAAGAAACATTTTTTGTTGTTGTTTGATGTTACATTCACAGGACAATGCCCTGTGGCAGCTAAGCCTCCTTGGACCCTGTCCCCATTACACTCTGTCTTTGGGGTGTCAGGCCCCCGACTCCGAGGAAGCAGGGCCAGGGGAGGTGCGTTTCTTTACTCCAGGCCCAGGGTGAGGCCCGGCTTTGCTGCGTGGAGAGTGACCATCCAGCTCCGCCTTCCAGTCCTGGAACGTCTGAGTAAATCCTGACCCGTATCTGTTCCATCTCCTATTGCCTAATCTTGCCTGGTCTTCATTTAAAATGCCTCCCTCCCTCTCTCTCACTTGTTCCTTCACACATTTCTCCTGAGACCATGGTGCTTGTGCCAGAGGTGGCCTCACCGACACAGACGCCAGGGATTTTTACAAACAATTCCCAAGTCAGTACAGGGCCCTGAGCCCCTGGCTAGGGATTTCACTTGGACTGAGCCTTGAAAGGAGAGGTAAAAGTTCAGCAGACTTGTCTCTGGAAGACTCACGTGTCAGGCAGAAGACACAAAGAAATTTCTACCAGTCAGCACTGGAGTGTGTGCTGAGGCTGCCAAATAACAAGGTGGGAGGTCAGACTCCCTCCCAAGGGAGGTTTAGGTTGAGCTTTACCCTGACTATATTTGTGTTTCAAAACAATCAGTGGAGATAAATGATTAGCAAACTCAGAAGGCCCAGACACAGGGTCAGGAGACAGCCAAGAAGAGGGTGGGGGAGCGGGTGGGAGGAGGCAGGTAAGCCAGAGACCGCAGACGGAGAGAAGTGGCAGATTCACAGGTATGCGGAGGGACATGAGACCAGTGGGACCAAAAGGAGACAGCAGCTGATTGGATGGAGGGGAAATAAGAGAGGGTGATGCCTTGAAAGACATGTTCCTAGGAGGGGAATATTCTAGAAGCAGGTTAGGTGGTGGGAGGGCGAGACGATGACTAGGTTTGGCAGGGCACTGCCCCTTCCCTGTGAAGAGGTGGGTGACTGAGGAGCCAGATCTTCTCATCCCTGCCATCGCTGGGGGTCCTCAGTCCACTTGCCCTCCTGCAGCCTTTGCCCTTCGTCTCTGCCTGCCACCTGCCCTGGGAAGCTGCTGAGCCAGGCATTCATCCAGAGACACTTTGTTGGGAGATGTCGAGTTTCCCCCCAACTCCCCAAGCCCAGTGCCTTCACAGCTCATCAACTTTTCAGTGGCAGTTGCTGTTGGGGGAGTGGGGGTGTGGCAAGTCAGAGCCACCTGAAAAGGACCAAGGAATTCAAAATACTGCCCAAGACCCAAAAAGGCACGCTCAGAGCCCAGAGCCTTGTGTGAAGCCCGGCCTGGTGTCAGCCCTGATAGTGCCTCCTTCTCCATGTCACCAGCATTAACGGCCCCTCCTGTGCTCTGGGTGCTAGGTGGATGCTGGGGATATGACGATGTATAATATCAGGCCATGTCTATTGAGCCAGGCATCTAAGCGCTTTACATAATTTCATTTAAACCTCCTAACAGCCCAAAGACTCAGGTGCTATTTGATTCTCATTTCACAGACGAGGAGACCAGCACACAGAGGTGAGTAAGTTGGCTAAGGTCACACAAGAGTTGGAGCCCAAGTACGAAGGTCAGCAGTGGCCCAACCCTGGAGACACCCCATGGCCCACTCCTCCTCCACCCTCCAGAATGTTCACTGCCTCAGTCTACTGTCACTGGACAAGCCAAGTGTCATAATCTTGAGTCACGACATTCTTATTTTTCATTCCAAATCTTAAGTCCACTTCTTCTGGTTTTGCTTCTAGTGAAGTTACCTCCAGCGTGGTCCCTTCAGGAACGTGGACAGAAGTGACACCTTTCTTTCCCCAGCTCGATGGGGTTCCTCTCGCTCCACCCAGCTTCATCCTTGTCATTCCCACTTCCACACTTCACACCTAACCCCCTTGATCCTCTGAGGCCAAACCCTGCCTTCCTCCTAGTAAAGCTGTCTTGCCTGTCCCATCAAGCCTCTCTGAACCATCTTCCTGCCGACTCCTTAGCATCTGAGATTCACTCCAGCTGCCAGCCATACGCACTGAGCCTCAGAGAGCTATTCTCTCTTCACCCTGAGTCTTAAACTAAAGGCGATAACCCTGTATTTCTCTCCTGGCCCAGGACCTTGCTTCTCGGAATGTCAGCTAATGATTTTGATATAATGTCTTGTTTTTGCGTGACATCTGACAAAGGGTCTGTCATCCCCACAACCCTTGGGAGGAGAATTGGCAGAAATGTTTATAGCCATTTTCCACATGAGGAAACTGAGGCTGAAAGAGGTTATCTTATGCTCAGGTCATAAGACTTGTGTGTCCCAGATATTTCTAGCTCCTAATCCAGTGCTATTTCCCCTGCACCTTGCTTTTGGTGCTCCCAGGAGTTAATGCTGAATAAATATACAAAGGAGAGGTTAGCCTGGGCTGAGGGAACTAGAGCAATTCATTTTAGAGGGAGTTGAGCTGGTTTTTGAGAGGTGGGCGGGTTTCGCCTAAGCAAAGAGGGTATTCATTGGGAAAACCATGGCTCCTCTGAAAACCAATCGACGATCAGGAGATTCCTTGGCGAATGTAGAATGATGAAAGGAAACATTTGGGCATATTTTTAAATAATAGCAATATCAAAATATAAGTCATAGGCTATACAAATCCCCCTTTACAGTGTACAATTCTGTGGTTTCTTGTATATTTACCGAGTTGTGCAGCCGTTACTAATAATTCCATTAGAACATTTTCATCATCCCACAAAGAAACTCCATGCCATTGGCAATTACCCCCATTCCCACCCCCAAGCCCCAACACCTCGAATCTACTTTCTGTCTCTGAGGGTTTGCCTATTCTAGACACGTCATATAAATGGATTTATACGATACGTGGCCTTTTATGACTGGCTTCTTCCACTTAGCACGATGTTTTCAAGGTCCGTTCATGTTGTGACATAAAACTAACACTTTGTTTCCTCTACTGGTTGAACAACGTTCCACTGTATGGGTATAGCACATTTTGCTCCATTCATCTGTTGACACATCCATTGATGGAGTGTGGGTCCTTTCCAAATTTTGGCTGTTATTCCTAATATTAACTTGCTTTGAACATTTGTGTAAAATTTTTGTGTGGACATGTTTCCAATTCTCTTGGAATGGAATTGCAGGGTCGCATGGTAGCTCTGTTTAACATTTCGAGGAACTGCCAATCTGTTTTCCAAAGAGGCAGTACCATTTTACGATCCCACCAACCACATATAAGGCTTCCAATTTCTCCATGTCCTTGACAGCATTTGTTATTGTCCATCTTCTTTATTTTAGGCAACTTAGTGGGTGTGAAGGGGTATCTCATTGTGCTTATTGGTCAATTGTCTCCTTGGAGAATGTCTATTTAAATCCTCTGCCCATTGTTTAATTGAGTTGTCTTTTTATCGTTGAGTTGTAAGAGTTCTCCACGTATTCTGGACACAAGCCCCTTATCATACACACGCTTTGCAAGTATTTTCTCCCATTCTATGAGTTGTCTTTTCATTGTCTTGATGGTGTCCTTTGAAGCACAAAAGTTTTAAATTTTGATGAAGACCAATTTATCTAATTTTTCTTTTGTAATTTGTGCTTTTGGTTAAGAAACCTTTGCCTAATCCAAGGTCACAAAGATTTATACTTATGTTTCTTCCAAGATTTTTGTGATGTTAGCTCTTACGTTAAATCTGTGACCCATTTTGGGTTAATTTTTGTATATAGAGATCCAACTTCATTCTTTTACATGTAGAAATCCAGTTGTCCCAGCACCATGTGTAAGAAAGACTTTCTTCCCTTTCTCCCTACCCCGTTTAATTATCCTGGCACCCTTGTCAGAAGTAAGTTGAACATAAATGTAAGGTTTATTTCTGGGCTCTCAATTCTGTTCCACTGTTGGGCATATTTTCTAAGAAATATTTTTCTCAAACTGTGGTGCCTGGTGACTTGTCCTTCCCTGGAAGAGCAATGAAGAGATGGAGCGATCCCTTAAGCAGACTTCATTTCCTAGGGTGTGTCAGCCCCCATGGCTCTCTGAATGGCCTCATCATAATTACACCCTCCTACGGGATTCAGAACCCCCTCCATTATTTTGTTGGCAGCTGAGAGGTAGCTGACTGAACAAAAGACCTTGTCTCTCTCTTACTTCTCAGAGTTATTGTAAATATCAAGTCAGACAATTTATACTAAAGAATTTAGAAAAGTCTAAAGTGCTATTCAGATGTAAGGTATATTCTTATTATTATCACTTTTCCTTATGAATAAGACAGAAAGAGAGAGAGAGAGAGAGAGAGAGAGAGAGAGAGAGAGAGAGAGAGAGAGAATGAGGTTATTTTTAACTTTTGCTCGTTGGGATCCAGGTTGCAATGTCTGTATTATTGCAAATTCCAAATCAGTGAGGTTCGGCCTTTCATGTTATTCTTGCAGGAGGCTGTGAGCTCACCACGGGGATTGTGAATATAAATGTTGGTCATCCCTTCCATTTTCCCTTCCTTGAATGAGGGCCTACTTTGTGAGGGCCAAGCTCTAGGAAAACCAGAGAAACAGGCACACACAACCTCTGCCCTTCTGGAACTCATAGTTAACAAGGAAGCTGTACAGTTCAACCAGCCATCATAGTAAATGCGACCATGAGAGAGGTGCAGGGTGATGCCTCCAACCAGCCCTGGTATCAGTTTGCTCCATGTAAACCAGGGGGGTAGAGTATCTTCCAACCCTGATTTGCCTTTGCTTCTGTGATTTTTCAGTGAGACAGAGGCTCAGGCCCTAACCCAGATGTTCTACAGCCATTGTCTCAATGCCACAGTTAGACCTGAGGGTGGACCGGCAGAGCAGACACAGCCTGTGCTACTGTCTTCCCAGAGTCGGTTCTCAGGAACTCTTCAGAGGCGAGGCCCTGGCTGAATCTGCCTCCATCCTGCTTTCTGCACAGTTTCTTCCCTGATAGTAGAGAAGGGCTCCCTGGGTACAGGCTAAGCCGCAGCCTCCGGTTCGTCTCTCTCCATCCTTTACCCACTCAACCCAGCAACCCTGAAGGGGTATCAGTCTCAGAATCCTCCCCTCAAGCCTTGACCAACTGAGAGACTGCTCCCTCCCAGAAGATAGCAGCTCACGTGCGCACATGACCCATTGTCTTCATAGTCTGGAGCACCAAGCTGTTAGGACAACCGAGAGCTGGTTGGCTCTGAGGAGGAGAGCCTGGCCCCTTGTCCTGGCTAAGGCTGCTCTGGTCACAGGCATCCACTTAGCCAGTCCTGAAGTGGTGTCCCTTGGTGTGAAGGAAAGCCACAGGACTCGAGTTTTCATCTCCCTCTTCTCTCCCCTCTACTAGCACGGCCCTGCCTCCCCCACCTCCTAGGGCTGGGGCATCCACCTTCCTCTTCTGTCCACCTTCCTCCCCACCTGTACCCCCATCTTCTACATACTTCTCCCTGGCACCATGTCATCTGACAACTCAGCATGAACTCAGGGATACTCAGGTCACACAGCCTCCCACACATATTCCATATTCCAAGCGACACTTGAGCCTGTGTGTACCTCCAAGGCCAGGGAGGTACCACATGCAGACGCCCAGGAGTCCAGGTGATTCCCAAAGACCCCAAACTGCCAAATGGGTTGGGGACCCCTAAGTAGCTGTCACTGGCTTCTTCCCTGATCTCTCTGCCCAGCCTCCACTTCTTTCATGGTCCTTTCCCACACCCTTGGGGTGTCTGCTAGGGTGTAGGATCCTCCCATCTCTGGGGACAGACACCATGGTGCTGAGGAGTTAAGAGAGGTCCCTCAGCCTCCACAACCACCTCAAAAAGGACGCCACTCTCTTGTACCACCACCTCATGCTTGTCACTTAGAAGGACCCAGGGATGAGGCTGAGAAAACTAACAGGGAGTGTGGAGACCTGAGGTGACTTGGAGCAAGCCACTCGCCCTGAGTCTTAATTTCTGCATCTGTCAGATGAAGGGGCTATTCTCATTTCTAGGTTCATCTTTGTAGTTCTCACGGGCTGACGGTCTGCGTGGTTGCTTCTCCATGAGCAACTGACAGCTGTGTCCTAGTGGGAAGAGGGCCGGTGTGCAGCGCTCCTGTGCCTCTCTGCCCCCCTCCAGGAACACCCCCATCATGTTTGCCCCTTTCCTGGTAGTCCCCACCCAGTCTCCAGGTTGGGGGGCGGAGACGTTGGCTCCCAGCATCTTTGCAGTACGAACCCAGGTGCCTGCCAAAGCCTAGCCTCTCCCGCACCAGCGAAGGCCAACCCTCCCCGTCTCCCCCCACCCCCCAGGCATACTGAAGAAGCCAGACGGGGTGGCTGATCCTTAACCCAGTCCCCGCTGCGCTAGCGGCGCTGAGGACGGCTCCTCCACCTTGTCACTCAGGGGCCCCGGAGGCCTGGGGCTGTCGGGCCGGAAGGTCGAGCGTCAGAGAGCGCTGGGCTCGCGGGGGGAGGCTCGGGTGTCCCAGCGGCCGGCCTGGTCGCCCGGCTGCGCAGGTGCGTGCGTGCCGGGGCTGGGGTCCCCCTTGCCAGCTTCCTCGCCAGAGCCTGACCTAAGCCCCACCGGCCGCTCGGCCCCTCCCCGGGCCCGCGCCCCTGCCCGGGCGGGCCGGGCGGCGTCGGTCTCCGCCCCGCTCCGCGGGGCCGCGCGGCCGGGGCCGCCGCGGCCGCGGAGGAAGCGGGGGGCGGGGAGGGGGGGTGTGTCGGCGGCGGCGGCGGCGGCGGCGGGTTTTATAACCGCAGGGCGGGCGGGCGGGCGCGGGAGACGGGACAGCGCCGCGCGCCGCGCCATGGGGGCCGCGTCGGGCCGCCGGGGGCCGGGGCCGCCGCTGCCGCCGCTGCCGCTGCTGCTGCTGCTGCTGCCGCCGCCGCCGCCGCCCGCCGCGCTGGCGCTCGACCCCGCGCTGCAGCCCGGAGACTTCCCCGCCGACGAGGCCGGCGCGCGGCTCTTCGTGCAGAGCTTCAACCCGCGGGCCGAGGACGTGCTGTACCGCAGCTCGGTGGCCAGCTGGGCGCTCGACACCAACATCACCGCGGAGAACGCGCGGCGCCAGGTGGGCGCGGGCGCGGGGCGGGCGCGGGGCGGGGCCCGCGCGCCCAATCGCAGGCCGGCGGCCGGGGCCGGGGGCGGGGAGTCGCCGCCGCGCGCGCCCCCCGCCCCGGGGCCGCGGGGCCCGGCGGGGCCGGCGGCCCCAGCCCCGCTCGGCGCGCCCCCGCCCGGCCCCACGGGCCGGCGTTGCGTGGCCTGGCGCGGGGCTGGGCACAGGCCCCGCGTGCGCGAGGCTGGCTCCGCCGACACCGAAGTCCCCAGGTGCCAGCGCCCAGGGATGGCTTCCGGCTGAGTCGGCGGCAGGCTTCGCTGAGGGGGCCCGCTCTGTCCTGGGCGCTGGTCCTCTCACTGCTCCTGTCCCCCTCGTCACTGTCCGTTCTCCCTGTCCTCCTCCTGCCCGTCTTCTGGGCCCAATCTCTGCTCCACCGCTCCCCGGAGGCAGATTCCCCTAGTTCCTGCCCCTGAGCGCACAGAAGGTGGAAATAGCCCTCAGGAAGCCCTAGTTTCCAGGAGCCCTGGGCCTTCCTCCCCTCCCTCAACACGTGGCCCCTCCCCTACATAGACTCCCTTGCCTTCCTGGTGCCCACAGGAGGAAGCCGCCTTGCTCAACCAGGAATTTTCTGAGGTCTGGGGCCAGAAGGCCAAGGAGCTGTTCGACCCAATCTGGCAGAACTTCACTGACCCAATACTGAAAAGGATCCTCAAAGGTGTGTGCATTCTGGGCCCTGCCAACCTGCCCCTGGAGAAGCGGCAGAAGGTGAGCCCCACGGACCTGAAGGGCAGAGGCAGCAGTTGTGGAAGGGGCCTCCCTGTGCGCAGCTGTGGTGGTGGCAGTGGGGATCCTGGCTGGGTGGGGTCCTGGGATCTGTAGGGGAAGCCAGGATGAGCATAGAATAGCTTCCTGAAGCATCAGTTTTCCTTGGAAGTGGGATGGGAAGGTACTTTATTATATTAAAGTGAGTATTGTGAAGTAGAAAGCAAAATTCAAGTAAATGGTAAAAGATGAAACAGGAGTTTTCAGAATTTCTTCATAGGCTGGTTTGGTTTATGAGCGTCCTTAGAAAGATTGAGAACTGAGAATGCATCAAGGCCAGAGACAGTGAGAGGGATTTGCCCTCACTTCGAGGTAGTGGCCAAGCTCGGATTTAAACCCTGACCTCTAACTCTCCACCTTGTTTCCACCTCCACAGGCTGCTCTGTTGGGAGGGGAATCGGGTATACTAGTGATCAGAAGTGCCCCAGTGCCACTGAGTGGCCTGTCTAAGCCACATCCCCTCTCTAGGCCTCTCTAGCAAAAAGAGGAGGGGTTGACCAGGTGATCCTGGGGCTGTTTGTCACTAACATGTTCTCAACTCTAACTCCCCAGTACAATTCTCTGCTAAGCAACATGAACAGAATCTTTTCCACTGCCGAGGTCTGCCACCCCAAAATGAATGACACCTGCTGGTCTCTGGACCCAGGTAAGATCCCATCACTATTGGGGCTCCTTAGCCCTTCCCCATCACCCTGCATCGAGGAGGATGGCTGGTGGAGAGAGTGGGTAAACCCAAAGGCATTGACCTCCAGCTGGGGCTGGACTGTCAAGAGCCCCCACACCGCTGTTTTTTTTTGTTGTTGTTGTTGTTTTGACAAACTGACTTCTGGAATCTCTAGCTTCCACTCCTACCCTCTTTGTGCTTTGGTCTCTCCCACCGCCACTAGCCTTCCTCCTGATTACCTTTTTTATCTTTCATGGATGATCCTTTCAGTCTCCTCCAAGAGCCCTCCACAAGCCTTAGACCCCTTGTGGCTTCCACTTATTCCCTCCTCCTCTCCCCCATTCCCCAACCCCATTTGCTAGGCAACCTTGGGTTTAGCCACTGCATCCAATGGGCCGTGAAGAGTCTGTCTGGGTTTCGGCCTCTGAATGTCCTCTTTGTGTCAACCACCTTAGATCATCATTTACCTGGAGATAAGGGCCCTGCCTGGGTGCTTGCCTCATCCCACCCAGCTTATTGGTTGCCTTCGGCTTTGGGGGTATCACGATGTTGAGAAAGCAGGTGGGGATGGCGAGGACCAGTGTGGGAGCTCTGGTGAAGGCTGGTGCTGAGTTCAACGCAGAAGTCTTCTGACACTGCTTACTTGTCTCTCAGATCTCATGCATATCCTGTCTGTCTCAAGAAACTACGGCCAGCTGCTCTATGTCTGGGAGGGCTGGCACAATGCCGTGGGTATCCCACTGAAACCCCTGTATGAGGAATTCACTGCCCTCAGCAATGAGGCCCACAAGCAGGATGGTGAGCATGCCCCATCTCACCCCTTGTGTGGGTGCCACCCTCCCCAGCTCCCATCCTGTGTGTCCACTGAGCCCCATCCCCGGAGGCAGACAGAGCAGCTGTTAGGATGACCCCATACACTGGCCCAAGGTCTTGCACAGACCATAGATGGTGGAAACAGACTTGAGCCCCATCTGCCTTCCACCAGGTTGCTGCTTGCCCTCACATGGCCCCTCCTGCCTGCCCCTCCAGGTGCTCCTCCCCACCCAGCACTCATCTTTGCCTCTCATGTTCTTCAGGATCTATTTTAGCTTGGAATTCAACCCCTAGTTAGAAAATTGTAGACCAGCAACTGCCAAGCCATCTTTTCCACTAGCTGGCAGGTGTGCAGGCCCCAAGCCAGGAGAATGACAAAGTGGTAGTTGGGAGGCAGAGGTGCCAGAGCCTCGGCCTGAGCTGCACCCAACCCTACCCCCTGCTAGGCTTCTCAGACACAGGGGACTACTGGCGCTCCTGGTATGAATCGCCCACCTTCGTGGAGGATCTGGAGCACCTCTACCGTCAGTTAGAGCCCCTCTACCTGAACCTCCATGCCTATGTTCGCCGTGCACTGCATCGCCGCTATGGGGACCGATACATCAACCTCAGAGGACCCATCCCTGCTCACCTGCTGGGTAAGGACCTGGCCCCCCTCCACATATCCCAGGGATCGTCCTCATCATGTTATGTTTCAAAGCACCGCACTGTCCTTTCTTACATGCATGAGCCCATGTGGCTCACCCAACACCACCAGAAAGCAGGTGTTCTTTCTCATCGTCATTACCATTTCTGCTTTCCAGACAAGGGCACAGAGGGCGGGAGCTAGTAAAAGGTGGGGCTAAAAATCATGCTGAAGGCTTAGACTCCAAGTCCCTGGAAGAGTAATAATAATCCTAGTGTGTGATCCAGGAAGCCAGTCCTGTGGCCCTGCTTTAGGCTTGGAAGGCAGGGACCCTGGCCCCATCAGAAAGGGCCCCAGCAGCCTTGTCTGGGCTCCTGCTTGGCCTCTGCCAGCCCCCAGGCACAGAACGCTCAAGACTGTGAATGGGACTGATGTGGAGGTTCCTGGCCTTAGCCAGCTGAGCGGGCTTCTGCCCAGGAGTGCCCCAAGTACAGGTGCCAGGGGCCCAGGATACTAGTCAGTGACAGGCATGGAGAACAGGCACTGGCTGGGCAAGAAGCCAAGCTGTCTGGCTCCCCTCCTCCGTCTAGGGGACATGTGGGCCCAGAACTGGGACAGCATCTATGACATGGTGGTGCCTTTCCCTGACAAGCCCAATCTCGATGTGACCAGTGCTATGGTGCAGAAGGTAAGCTCAGGGTGGGCCAGGGTGGGGACAACAAGAGGGAGAGATGGGAGAGAGGTGGGAAGGGGTCACATGAGGGAGATGAATTAGGCAGGGACCTCATTCCCTCCCTTTCTACAGAGCAGCAGCCTGGAGTGTGTGTCCAAGTGGTGAGCAGGGGTCTATGTCCTTGATGAGGTGCCAGCCCCTCCCTCAGGCCCCCACTGGTAGGGTGTGAGGAGTCCACGTTTGCTAATCCGCTATGATCATTCCCTACTACTGGGAAGGGAGGCCACAGAGAGGAGACGCCCTTCGTGGGCAGGGAGCTGACCTTGGTGGAGGACCCCAGGCCTGCCTCGGGGCAGCTGCAGTGAGCTCCCAGCAGCCAGCCCCTGAACTGTACCCACACTCTACCACCAGGGCTGGAACACTACACACATGTTCCGGGTGGCGGAGGAATTCTTCACCTCCCTGGGGCTCCTGCCCATGCCTCCTGAGTTTTGGGCAGAGTCCATGCTGGAAAAACCAAATGACGGACGTCAGGTGGTGTGCCATGCCTCTGCCTGGGACTTCTACAACAGGAAAGACTTCAGGTATAGACTTGGGATGAGGAGGGTTCTGGGGCTGTGGGAATCGGGCAGCCCAGGCACAGAAAAGCCAGTTCCCAAGCCCATCTCTCCCCCAGCCCCAACACTGGCTGGGAGCCGGTCTATTCCAGTGCTGCCTTTAGGCCAACTGCCCTCGGCAGCTTTGAGGGGTAGTCAGCATCAACTCTGTGCCTTGGAATGGAGGGAAAAGGCCTGAGTGTGGGGAGGGGCAAGGCCAAGAATCAGTTTATTTTCACCAGGTCCTCCAGCCCCAGGTCAGTGCCCTCCCCATGCTCTGATTCCTGTCCTGCCCTGCCCTTTGCCCTCTCCCCATCCCAGGATCAAGCAGTGCACACGGGTCGCTATGGACCAGCTGTCCACAGTGCACCACGAGATGGGCCACGTGCAGTACTACCTGCAGTACAAGGACCAGCCTGTCTCCCTGCGCCAAGGTGCCAACCCTGGCTTCCACGAGGCCATTGGGGATGTGCTGGCGCTGTCTGTCTCCACTCCTGCACATCTGTACAAAATTGGCCTGCTGGACCATGTCGTCAATGACGCGGGTATGGGGGCATGTAGAGGACCCAGCCCAGCTCCACCCAGATCCCACTCCACCCCACAGCAGGACCCTACTTGCTCTTGCTCCCACCTTCTCTTCTTGTTTCTGCCTCACTGCTCCAGGTCAGGCAGGTTTGGGGATCTTCCTGGAGCCTTACAGTGCATGCTGCGTCCCAACGCGATACTGCCCACGCACCCTCTTCCAAGCAGGGCCCCGTGGTCTCGAAGGCCAGCCTTCCCTTCTCTGCATCTGCCCAGCACCCTCTCTCACTGGCTCCTCCCCAGGCCACCCTGTCCTAGCTGGACTCCTTTCTTCTCTGATCTCTGTCTTCTCATCTCCCAACAGAAAGCGACATCAATTACTTGTTAAAGATGGCACTGGAAAAAGTTGCCTTCTTGCCCTTTGGCTACTTGGTGGATCAGTGGCGCTGGGGGGTCTTTAGCGGACATACCCCCACTTCCCGTTACAACTTTGACTGGTGGTATCTTCGGTGAGTAAAAAGGGACAGGAAGGGCCTAACCCCAATAGCCCTCTGACCCTCTTGGGCAAGACTCGCCAGTGCCAGGCCCCTCCTCTCTGATATTGTCTCCACTCTTGCACCCACTGTCCTCTCCTTTCCTGCATAGAAGCCTCCTCCAGGTATTCTTCCCCAGTTCACCAAGATGGAGAAGAGATGGCTGGGTGTGAATTCCCGCTTAGCAGTCTTTTCTACAAAGGCTAAATCAACCTGTATGCAACCCTCAGATCCTAAGACATTTTAACCATCCTCTTGTAGAACTAAGTATCAGGGCGTCTGTCCTCCAGTCGTCCGAAACGAAACTCACTTTGATGCCGGAGCTAAGTTTCATGTCCCACATATGACACCGTACATCAGGTACTATTGTCCACCCCCCTTCCCTTTCCCCGTTCTGTCATACCTGTAGCCCCCTCACTCTACTCTGCGAACCTGGGCCTCTCATTCCCAGGGCTTGTCCTCACATTCTTTCCTGGAATTCGAGTGGGCCTCCATCCTGAGCCAAATTTGCTTCTCCCTTCTCCACGGGCAGGCCCTGGTCTGGCCTCTGCCCTGTAGGGAGCTGGATGGCACCTGGGCAAGGAACCCTCACCATCCCCCACTAACTCCCACCCTGTGCCTGCAGGTACTTTGTGAGTTTTGTCCTGCAGTTCCAGTTCCACCAAGCCCTGTGCAAGGAGGCAGGCCACCAGGGGCCACTGCACCGCTGTGACATCTACCAGTCCACCAAGGCGGGGGACAAGCTCCGGTGCGTGGGGAGGGAGGGCAGGCAAGCTGGAGGGTGAGAGGAGAGGCTGCTGAAGGGGATGTCTGGAAGGCTGTTCCAGTGGGGACACCAGAGGGCTAGCTGGTAGAGGGCACCTTTCATCCCTACCTCCTCCTTCCTTTCTCTCATCAAATATTTATCGAATGGGCCCAGATCTGAGGCCCCAGGGGCAGGCTGGCATGGGACAAGACAAACATGCCCTGCCTCTGAAGTCCTGGAGTCTCAACGCCACTGTTCTTACTGTCCAGTGTGGGACAGAAGTGGCCAGAGGGGAGGCAGGTGGGCCGATAACAGACACCAGCCCAAGTCCCATGCTCACAGTGCCTGCCTTCCCTGACAGGAAAGTGCTACAGGCGGGCTCCTCACTGCCTTGGCAGGACGTACTAAAGGATATGATCGGCTCAGATACCCTGGAAGCTCAGCCACTGCTCAACTACTTCCAGCCGGTCAGCCAGTGGCTACAGGAGCAGAACCAGAAGAACAAAGAGGTTCTGGGCTGGCCAGAATATCAGTGGCAGCCACCACTGCCCGACGATTACCCAGAGCGCATTGGTAAACTTCCAAGTGAGGGTGGGGCAGTGCGCTGAGGCAAGTTCTCCATTCTGGGCTCTGGACCCAGGCCCCGTTCCAGGTCCCCCTCAGCTCCTCTCAGCTGGGCCCTGGAGCCCAGCTCTGGAAGGCCAGGCAGCCACTTAGCTCAGTAGCAGGGCCCTGGGATGGGAATGGGCCTGTATTTTCCCCAGCATCCTACAGAGGGTGTGCCCAGATCTGAGGCCCCCTGGGGCCAGCTGACCGGGCCACACTGCTCTATGAGGTCATACTGCAAGCTCGGCTCTTATTGGCAGGGGGGTGGTGGCTTCAGGGCTCTGCAATCCTGCGGCCATGGGCCAAGGTTGGGCTGCTCCAGGACTGCCCAGCCTCCTCTTCCTCCTGCTCTGCTTCGGGCACCCCCTGCTGATCCCCAGCCAGGAGGTCACCAGCCAGGTGACAATCGACCAGGGAACAACCAGCCAGGCAACAACCAGCCAGGCAACAACCAGCCAGGAAACAACCGGAAGCCAGACAACAACTTACCAGGCAACAACCAGCAGCCAGACAACCCAGAGCCCAAGTGGGACCAGCGGAGGGATGGGGCGGGCTGTGCGAGGGGGGTGGCAGGGGGGCGTGGCGGCTCCTCTGCCCATCTGCAGGAGAGGGCAAGGGGAGGCCTGTCTGTTTCCCTCCACTCTGTCCCACAGCCCTGGTGACTGATGAGGCTGAGGCCAGCAAGTTTGTGGAGGAATATGACCAGGTATCCCAGGTGGTATGGAACGAGTACGCGGAGGCCAACTGGAACTACAACACCAACATCACCTCAGAGGCCAGCAAGATCCTGGTAGGGGCCCTCTCCATACCCACGCTCACGGGCCCCTCCGCCCAGGGCCCAACCCTCCAAAACCCGAGGCAGGACAGGGTACCCCTTCCCTTCCTCCCTGTGTCATCTCACGGTGAAGAGGCTGTCGGAATTTGTGAAGAATCCAAATGGAATATTGAGAACAATGTTCGCTTTCAGATTTGGGTGGGCATACACTGGATGTCTAAACAATCAATCTGTTGTTAGTAAAAGAGTGGTCTGTGCACACATAAGTGATGCCAAAGTCAGCTTTTTAAGAGTGAAAGCCCGTTTGCCATCATACCCTTCCCTCCAACCCCGTTCCCCATCTGCGTGGTGAGCGCAGATTACACCAAGGCAAGCCGCGGGGAACCAGTGTTTCTTGGAGACCACCGTATGCTGACCACCCTACCGGGGTGCTTTATATCTGTTGCTTCATTTACTCTCCAACAGCCTTGTAAAACCCACAATCTTATTCCCATTTTACAGATGGGACCCTGAGGCTCATGGAGGCCAGGATGCTGCTAACACCAAGCTGCCTCCATCCTGACAGCCTTTAAGATACAGGGTGGGGGGACTTCTTTTCGACCCCTGCCAGGGCGCGTCTGTGGGCATCTGTTGAGAGGCACAGACTGCATCCAGGACATAATACACAGTCCAGGTCAAAGAGGGTCTTTATAGACAATGACAGCAACTTGACAAAACTGTCTTCCTCACTGCCACTCCCAGTCCCTTTGGCTCCCCGTATGGCACTTCCTCCTCAGGGGTCTCTCCAAAGCTTCTGGGCCTCACAACCCGGTTCCCCCTGTGCCTTCAGCTGCAGAAGAACATACAGATGGCAAACCACACCTTAAATTATGGCACCCAGGCCAGGCAGTTTGATGTGACCTATTTCCAGAATACTACCATGAAGCGGATAATACATAAGATTCAAGACCTAGACCGTGCAGCACTGCCTGTCAAGGAGCTGGAGGAGGTGTGTGGCTGGAGGGAGCAGGAGGTGGGAGGTCCAAGGTCAAGGCCAGGTCCTAGCTTGAGGGAGTGAGCCCAGTGCGGGGATGGGGCATGCTGCTGCCTCTTCCTCAATTTATCAAGCTGTGACACCTGCCATATCAACATGCACCTACAGAATTACTGGAAGGCAGCACCTTTGGGAACACGTTCCCTCAGCTCCAGAGCTTCTCCCCACTGTGGTGGTGCCCAGGAGAAGCAGGCAGCGAAGGGGTGCAGCTCATGGCCTCTCTTCTTCTTCCCACAGTACAACCAAATCCTGCTGGATATGGAAACCACTTATAGCGTGGCCTCTGTGTGCCACTCCAATGGCACTTGTCTGCAGCTGGAGCCTGGTGAGCACACATGGAAGGAGAAGGAGGGGCGGAGGGAGGCTGGCACAGTTTTAGGGGTGCTGACCTATGGAAGGGGGCTCAGGCACTCCTAACTTGTGGTTGCAGCATGCCCAGGAAACTCACCTCCCTGTTTTCCATCAGTGGGACTTCTCTGCCACCCCTTAGACCCAGCACCTACCTCTTCTCCACCCTCATCCACTGCCCGCCTTCAGATCTGCCCATTTGTACCCTCTGGGACCCCTCTAGTCTCTCCCATGTTCTTTCCCTCCCTGCACTCTGCCCTTCAGAGCAGCTCATATCTCACATTTGTCTTTCGAGGCACCTCCCCTCCACGCTCATTTCTCAATCCTATCCAGGGCTTCCCTACCTTCTTGGGCCCTTCTCTTGCCCCTCCTCCCCGAAACTGAAGCTACAACCTGTCGAAGCCACTTTCAGGGTCCATGTTGTTCTACTTCACTCCCTCTACCACCACTTCCTGATGGAAAGAGTGGACCAGCTGTTCCTCATCTGCTTTCTCATACCACAGTGGCTGGTCCTTCTTACCTTCTCCTCTTTGAAAGAGCTCACCCTGGGCGCCCAAGTACCTGCACACAGACCCATTCCCCCCTCCCTCCTGACCCAGCCTTCCCAGGGCTGGGGAGCCAGAGGCATAAGCACGCTTCCTGAGGAATCTCCACCCAGAAACAACCTCTTCCTGGCCCTCTGCCCAACTCCCACATTAGAGCAATGACAAATAGAAAGGGAAATGGAAAATAAACAGGAGGGAGAAACAGCTTTCCCAGGACAAGGCTTTGGCCTATGGCTTGTGTATGTGAGTATGCACGAAAGTGTTGGGGGAGGGGTGCCCGTGTGCACACGCACGCGTGCGCTGTGCGTGTATGTGCGTATGTGTCTGTGTGTGTTTATGGAAAAGAGCATTGAAGGGAGTGTAGCCCTCAGGCCCTCCCACCCCACCAATTAGCTTCTTCATCGAGGGCCAGGCCATCAGGGCACCGCCATTCGTAAAAATAAGAAACACCCACGAGAACAGGACACTCACATCAGCAGAGGGCAGATGTGAGATCCTCAAAATACAGGCTTTCCAAACTAAATTAAATCTGTGAGAAGGGGTTATCAAGTAGCAAGTCAGATAATGAGGAGAGGACGGCCAGGAATGCTCTCCGAAGTTGCCCAGCTCAGGTCGGTCCGGGGCAGGGAGGGAGCCACCATGGGTCCGTGGGGGGCTTCGGAACCGACACACGAGGTCATGCCATCCTCAGGCCGGCTCTGTGAGGGAGACGTCCGCCCCATGTCATCCGTATCGGGGAGGCCTCACAAGTGGTCAGCGGCTTTGACAGGACACAAAGCCAGGACTTCTGGTCCCCTGGTGGTGCCTGGGTGGTTCTCTGTACTTCGTCTTCACGGCTCTTCTTTTATTCAATCCAGTTGGATTCATTTGTGAAAGACACCTGGGCCCTGTGGGTGCACAGAAATGAACTTGGCCCACTCCCTACTCAGGGGTCTCGTGTCCCCAACTTGATTTTCATTTCCCTGTGAGCAGGGCCGGCATTTTATAGATAGGTAACTTGCAAGGTAATTTGGGGCTCAGTGGGAGACTAGAACAAGAAGAACTCAGGTCTTGTCACCTCCAGGCCACTTCTCCCAGGCCAGGGGCATGAGGGGGGAAGAGTGGGAAGCAGCAGCAGCTCTGGAATCCAGGCTTTTGGACTGTGCCCCAGCTTGGCCACATCCTGGCTGAGGACTCAGCCATGTCACCTAACTGCTCATGTGGAAACAAGCACGTTGAAACCCTGCAATGGCCTGGGAATGGCATCTGTGCAGTGTGGTACCCTGGGCCTGGCACCCTGTAAAAAGGATACCACCCTTTCTCCTGTTTCACTAGACTTGCCACCAGTACAGCTTTGTTCCAGCTCTGAACTTCTGTGACTGAGTTCACCTTAGAAAGGGGGCGGGGAGTAGGCTAGGGGCTCAAGCCATTCAACTTCCACCCTCCCCAGATCTGACGAATCTGATGGCAACATCCCGGAAATATGAAGAACTGTCATGGGCATGGAAGGGCTGGCGAGATGAGGTGGGAAGATCCATCCTCCCTTTTTTCCCAAAATATGTGGAACTCTCCAACAAGGCTGCCCAGCTCAATGGTGAGTCCCTCCTATCAATATGACTGGCTCTCTGGTCCCATCCCCCCTGAGGCCCTTAGAAAGGTCCTCAGAAACCCTAAACCTGGTGAGAAGGAGGTCACTGGAGGGGGCAGCGGGTTCAGGGGGATGCTCAGGGAATGCCTAAGTGTTCGGAGAGCTTGGCTGTGTCCCCTCTGCAGGCTACACAGATGCAGGGGACTCATGGAGATCTGTGTATGAGATGCCAACCCTCGAGCAAGACTTGGAGCAACTCTTCCAGGAGCTGCGGCCGCTCTACCTGAACCTGCACGCCTACGTGCGCCGGGCCCTGCACCGCCACTACGGGCCCCAGCGCATCAACCTGGAGGGCCCCATTCCCGCTCACCTGCTGGGTGAGGGCAGGTGCTGGCAGATGTCAGTACGAGGGAGGGTGAGGCAAGGGGAGAGCAAAGGGCAGGAGAGGGAGGGTCTGCTGATGGCACTTAGGGAGTGAAAAGACTTGAGCCTAGAAGGAACATCCCAGAGTCTGGAGTGAGGCGGGGTGGGCCTGGGCGTGGGCGGGAGAGCCCCCCAGCTTGCAGATCCACGTGGTGCAAGTCACCGTGGATGGGGCAGTCGGGGCATTCACGACCTTGCCCCAGAGAGACCACATCACCCAACATAGCTCAAGATGGCATGATATAGAGGGCGAGGAAGGGACTGTGAGTGGGAACTGAGGCCTCCGCAAGGGGCGGCATGTGAGCAAAACCTTGACAGATGAGAGGTTCTGACAGATGGAAAAAGTAGTGACAGAGCAGACACACCATTCAGGCCCGGGGAGTCAGAAGAACGGAACCCCGAGGGTGTAGATTCACTTCAATGTTCTGACCCTCTTAGAGATTGTTGATTCAAATGCCTTGAACATAGGATGTAGATAGTGGAAGACAATAAGAGATGGTAGGGTAGAGGCCACCAGGTTCCTGTCCCTGTTGGGCCACTGGGAACACGTTCCTGGGGGACTCATTACTGTAAGCAGAGAGGCCAGACAGGGCCACAGATCACTTACAAATCAAGAGAGAGATCCCAGAAACTGGCCTAGCTTTGGGTCTAGTTCCCATTCAACCTGGAGAGCCTTTGCAGCCCAAGATATCAGCCGTCCTTGAGCCCTGTCTGGTGAGACAAAAGAACATCAGAGTGCACATCATCTTGACGACTGAGAGCACTGACTCTGGCAGGGGGAGCAATGTGCCCAGGTGGCCTGGGGGGCTGAGGCAGAGTTGGGCTTAGAACTCAGCCCCTAGGATGAGTGGCCAGGCACTGGTTGAAGTTGCTTGCGCGCCTGCTCTCTCTCTCTGTCCTTCCTCCCTTCCTCCCTTCCTCCCTCTCACTCACTCTCACTGCTTTGTACTTTGGACTCTACTGAGTGTCAGCTCCATCTCAATCTTCATCAACTGTGAAAGACTCTACTTCAAATCTAATTTTCTGGACCTTTCCACTCATTCTTAATATCTTCTTTTGTTTTTGAAAACTGATCTCTTCTCATGCCCTGAATGCAGAGGCGTCAACCTCTCCTGGGTGGTTCTTGCCAGGTGACTGCATAAACCAACCTCAGGCAATATGGAGGGCACAAAGTAGTGGCTGGTCAGGAGCACGGCCTGACTGCCCGCCCCTTTAAACCCCAGCCCCCTCACTAGGAGCCGTGGGCCCCGGGGGGCGGGGGGGTTACTTGACTCTCAGTAGGTGGTGGCCACGAATGCAAAAATGCTCCAGGGACCCAAGACTTCTACATTTGTACATAGCTGCTAGTCGCGGTAGTCTTCATTGCTCAGGGACAGCGAGGACCACCTTGACTCCCTGATGGCCAGCAAGGGTCTCACCCATGAACCAGGAAAGTAATGACTTTGTGGGCTGGATGTGCAAACTGAAGACGATGTATGCCAAATGCCCAGCATAGTTTGTAAAGAGTAAGAGCTCAAGAGACACCATGATGATCCGCAGGGTCTGCTTGTCCCGCCCTGCATGGTGGTGCTGAGCCTAAGGATAACACCTATCTCTCCTCTCTCCTCCATCTCTCACCCTACCCATCTCCAGGGAACATGTGGGCGCAGACCTGGTCCAACATCTATGACTTAGTGGTACCCTTCCCTTCAGCCCCAAAGATGGATGCCACGGAGGCCATGATAAAGCAGGTCCGCACCTGCTCCTTCCTTGTACTCCTGTTCCTCCAAGGTGGCCCCAGGACACAGGGAAAGGGAGGCGCCTGCTGGGGGGAGAGGGCCCTCTAATCCAGGACTTCCTCCCAACTGGGCTCTTTTCCAGTCCCTTCCCCACTGCGGCACACAGTCTGTCCCCACAGTCCCCAGTTTTGTCAGAGTGTCTTCCGTTTGCAGGGCTGGACACCCAAAAAGATGTTTGAGGAAGCGAACAATTTCTTCACCTCCCTGGGGCTGCTGCCTGTGCCCCCCGAGTTCTGGAACAAGTCGATGCTGGAGAAGCCAACCGACGGGCGGGAAGTGGTGTGCCATGCCTCTGCTTGGGATTTCTACAATGGCAAGGACTTCAGGTGAGTCCAGGCTGCAGCCAGGGGACCTTATCCTGAGCCCAGTGGGCAAGGGGGTGAGCCAAGTAAAGCCTCTACTTCTGTCCCCTCTCAGCCAGAGCAAACGGAAATGGGTGCAGGGGCCAGAGCTTAAGATGGAGGGTCAAGAGCATGGGGCCTGGTCGCAGGCTGGCTGTGAGCTTCCGGCAGGCAAACCCCATCCACCAGGCAAGGGTCTTCCCAAGTGCCAACCTAGCCTGGTCAATTGTTGGCACCTAAGGTTCCAGTCTTGGGTGTGAGCTGCCCAGGTTCTCCTCACTCCAGGGTGGCCCCTGAATATGGCTGGCCCTCTCCCCAGGTGCATGTGCCACATGAGGCCGTGGGGTGCTTTGCACAGATCTGTTCTTACCACTGACAGAAAATCAGAAGCTGTCTTCATCAGTGGATAGTGTCCCAGTTACCTATTGCTACATAGCAAACCACCAACACTTAGAGGTATAAAACAACCATTTGATTATTCTCATGATTTTATGGGCCAGGCAATACACAGTGGAAATGGCTTGTCCCTGCTCTGCAATGTTGGAGACCTCAGCTGGGGTAGCTCTGATGGCTAGAGATGGCTGGATAGCTCAGTGGGGCCATCTGTCTGGGGCCGTAGTTCTGGCTATTGGTTTGGTTGCTCATTTTTTCTCCATGTGGCACATACTGGGGCTGGAATGTTCAAGTTGACTGAGATGGCAGGACAGCTGGGGATTGGTGGGACATCTCTCTTTCCCAGCTAGCTTGGGCTTCCTCACAGTATAGCAGTCAGGCAGCCCGATTTCTTACCTGGTAGCTGGCATCCCCCAGAACGAGAGCAGAAACCACCAGGTCTCTTAAAGGCTAAGTCCACAATGAGCAGAGTCACTTATGCCAGGTTTTATTGACTAAGGCACATCACAAGGCCAACGCAGATTACAGAGAAGGGAAAGAAGATCCCCGCCCCTTGGGAGAGGGGCAAAGATGATCTGCGACAGTGGACAAAGTATCTCTTATGAGATGTGACACAGAGAGCCTAGATCAAACCAGATGGTTCACTGGGTCACCGGGCCTTGGTCCCTTCCTTCAAAGCCATGAAGACTACAGCTGTAGGGCTGGGCAGAGCCAGACTCAAGTGGGGCAGCACTCTATTGTGTGGGAGTCATAGGGGAAAGTGGACAGACACGCAGCCTCACTGTAACCAGGACACAGAACAGCTCTTCCTCTCCTGATAGAGGGGCAGAAAAATGAGGTCTACTGGCCTGAAGGGCTCTGCTTAGATCCAAGGCTGAATTTCATTGGCTCACAAAAGAGAATGAGGAAGGATGAAGAGGGAAATGAAAGCTCTGGCTTGGAGGGCTCTGCCGATGCCATTTCGGTCCTGGCCACAAGAAATCATGGGTGACTGTGCTTTCTGCCATTGGCCATGTGGGATGCAGAACAGCGCCAATACTGTTGTTTCCTTCAGGAAGCCTAAGTCTTGGGAGAGCCAAAACGTGTGCATGAGAAACCACAGGACTTCTAGAAAACCCTGCACTGGCCATAGTCAAGTGTCCCAATGCCTCTAGAGCAAGTATTTTGCATAGTTAGAAAGCAACTTGGCCATGTGGGCTGGAGCTATTCAGGGAAGTTGGAGGCAGAGGAGTGGCCAGAATAACTATACTTAGGGGCTTCCAACCCCCAGATTCCCTCTTTCTCAGGCTTACTTCATAAGTCCTTTTTTTCCCCCCAATAATCCTGCGTTCCTGCTTATAGCAGTGATGGGGGTCTGTTCTGTATGCAGTAAGAACAGCAGGTCCCTTTGTCCCATGGTTCTTCACAGTCTCCTTCCACACCCTCTCCCTACTCCCAGGATCAAGCAGTGTACCACTGTGAACATGGAGGAACTGGTGGTGGCCCACCATGAAATGGGCCACATACAGTATTTCATGCAGTACAAGGACTTGCCTGTGACCTTCCGGGAGGGTGCCAACCCTGGCTTTCACGAGGCCATCGGGGATGTGTTGGCCCTCTCAGTGTCTACCCCCAAGCACCTGCACAGCATCAACCTGCTGAGCAGCGATGGTGACAGCTATGGTGAGAGAGGAATGGGAGATCCTGGCAGGCAAAGGGACCACAAGGGGCAGCGAGCTTGGGAGGTTGGGGAGGGGACTTAAAGGCACATAGGCAGAGGTTGGGACAGAGTAATGGGGAATAAGAGGGCCACCAGCAGGGAGCTGGGAGGATGAAACCCACAGACCACCCCAAGAGGCAGGTCAGAGGACTCAAAGAGGTACAGCCCACTCCTCCCCTGTCCACCCATCACAAATGCATCATGCTGCTAGGATGCGGCCGGAGGCGGGCGTGGATCTGACAGTGGGCTCCCTTCCCTTGGCAGAGCAAGACATCAACTTTCTGATGAAGATAGCGCTCGACAAGGTCGCCTTTGTTCCCTTCAGCTACCTCATCGACCAGTGGCGCTGGAGGGTGTTTGATGGAGGCATCACCAAGGACAACTACAACCAGGAGTGGTGGAGCCTCAGGTCCTAGAACATCCCTGTGGAGTGTGTGTTTGTGTGTGAGGGGTCTCCATGGGTGTCTGTGCATGCCCATGTGTGTGTGTGTGCACATTGTAAATGTGTCTGAGTATATGACATCTAAGTGTGTATATGTGCATGTGCACATGAGTCTTTGTGAGTGTGTAAATGACAAGCTACGTAGGGGGTGACTGTGCACAGAGGTGTAGCATACCAGAGTCTCAAGTGCCCAGTGTAGCCCCTGGTGCAGGGACTGTCTTTCAAGTCAAACATGCCAACCCTCCCTGGCCTGATTCTCCCCAAACCCTCCCTCCAACGCATCTTCCTTTCTGACAGGCTGAAATACCAGGGCCTCTGCCCCCCCGTGGCCAGATCTCAAGGCGACTTTGACCCAGGCGCCAAGTTCCACATTCCTTCAAGTGTGCCTTATATCAGGTAACAAGGGTAAGGGGTGAGGCCCACTCAGTGTTTAAACTGCTGTCACCGCCATGTCAGATCACAATGACCTGAAGGGGCCTGGCTGCACGGCATTCTGTACCTGGGCCACTCACATGTGACCACGGCTGACCACACTTTTACTCTTTTGGTATAGCAAGAGCCTCTCCCCTCCACACTGTTGAAAACAGATACTCTACAATAATTGGTTAATGGTTATGAGACCGTGGTTGGGTGATGAACATCATCAACCATGACCCGTGGCTAAATCACAGTCTGAGCAGGGTCGTTCTGTTTTGTTGTTGTTGATTTTTTCTTGACAGAATTGTGATTCCTTTACTATATGTTGAACGTATTGCCTGTGATATAATTTGAGTTGTACCTGGAAGACCTTCTATGCACTGAAATTAGGATTAGAGACCCAGTTAGACTAGGAGGTTGTGCTGAGAGGGCATAGGGTCATGGGCTTGGGGACAAATGGAGCTGGGTTCAAATCTTGTCTCCACTCCTTTGCTTCTCCTTGAACAGATCCCTCAGTGTCTGCGAACACCAGTTTCCTCATCTGTGAAATCACATTTCGCAGGATAGTTGCAAAAGTTAACTTCTTGATGTACTAATACGTAGCAGGCCTGGGAAACGGTGGCCATAACACATCATTATTACATTACTCTCTGAAATGGCATGTGTAGACACACCAGCGCCAAGCGTCATGCAGCCACAGCATGAAGGTGTCCAGGACAGCCCTTTTCCTTCTGTGTGCTGCAGGCTGGGACAAGTGATTGAAGGATCTGGAGTCCTCCTGGGAAGTAGGCATCTAGGAAGGCCTCAGGGTGGGGTTCCAGGAGCCCCTGGGCTGCAAACAGCCCAGGCCACCTGTGAGGTGAAGCACAGAGGGCAATGAGGGCTTGAGCCCTTCTAGCCCTTGCCTCCTGTGGTTCCTAGAAGCCCAGTGAGGGAGGGCCCACCATGCCCTCCTTCTTACCCCAAAACCTGGCATGATGTCAGCACATAATCAAGACCTGATAAATAAGTGTGGGGAGAATGAATTGTGTCCCCAGGGTTCAGAAAGGGAAAGAAAGCCTGCTCAGCAGCAGTGGGCAAGGGACCAAGGAGACTCAAAGGCACCTTGGAACAGGTCCGACCTTGACAGTGTGCCAGCATAACCTGTAGGGAGGGCCTTCACTGGCCTTCTCAACTGGTTTCTGGGCTTCTAAACTAGCACCCAGTATCACACTGAAGCTGCCCACGTGATGATTAGCTTTCGAGCTTAGCGTAGATAATTCTCTAGGCAGGAGTGAGCAAAGGAGACTCATTCTGACCAGGAGCCTTGGCAAAGTACTTTTAAGAAACACCAGGAAAGTCAGTGGCACATGGCTTATGCCCAGCATTCAAAGTGGGAGGCCTGTGCTGCTTGTTCGGGACATTAAAAACCTCTGCCAACTTAGAGGTTGCTCTGGCCTTGACCAGCAGATCCCTGCTGCTGTGGGATCAATATGGTGATTCAGGCTGGCTTCCCTGCCCAGACTGCTTGCCAGATAGATGTGACCCTTTGGGACGTTTGGCCTCTATTTGCATATACCCCAGGGATGGAAACCTCACTACCTCTAAAGCTTCCTACCAAACCTTTGCAGGGCTCTGCTCTGACCCTATTCCCCGAGTGACCCCCGAGCTACTTGGCACAGGCCCTCCTGAAATGTGAAGGGAGCCTCTCTCTCAGGTGGGAGGTGTGGAAGAGAACCTTGATGGCTCTGAAGGCCAGGGTGGGCTTACTCTGACATCCTGACTGCAGTGGGAGACGGGGGGCCTCCCAGGCTCAATGGCACAGGCCCCTCGCCACCCAGCCTCACCCAGTTCCTCCCTCCCCTCCAGGTACTTTGTTGGCTTCATCATCCAGTTTCAGTTCCACGAGGCGCTGTGTCAGGCAGCTGGCCACAAGGGCCCCCTGCACAAGTGTGACATCTATCAGTCCAAGGAGGCAGGGAAGCGCCTGGCGTGAGTCCTTCCTGGCCGCCTTTTGACTATTTTTCACCCCCTGAGTCCTCAGCCTTGAGGGGCCCTGTGGGGGCTCTTCTGTAAACACGGCCTTTTGGGGGCTCAGGCTGGGAACTCCCAGGTGGAGCCTGGGCCTTCTCTTGATGTGCCCTATCCAAGAGGGAACCAGAGCCACCTGGGCCCAGACCATCCCTCCCCCACTCCCACCCCACCCCACCCCAGACTCACCCAGGCCCTTCCAATCCCAGAGGGACATTGAGGCTGGCAGGGAGGTTTGGAGGACGAGTATTAGGCTGAGGCAAGAGGGACAGTGCGTCCCCCGACCTGCCCCCTGACTCAGTTTCCCTTCTCTGGTGCTCCCCCCAGGGACGCCATGAAGCTGGGCTTCAGTAAGCCCTGGCCGGAAGCCATGAAGCTGATCACGGGCCAGCCCAACATGTCCGCCTCGGCCATGATGAACTACTTCAAGCCTCTGCTGGACTGGCTGCTCACGGAGAACGGGCGGCACGGGGAGAAGCTGGGCTGGCCTCAGTACAACTGGACACCAGACTCCGGTACCACCACCACCCCCACCTCAGCCCCGGGCCGGCCCCCAGAGCTCACTCAGGACCCGGCCCCCTCCCCAGCCCAGGCAGGGTCAAGTCCGACCTCAGAGACAGGCTAGGGAAGCCGGCCAAAGCGAGCCCCGCCCCTAGCGCCCCGCCCCGCCCTCGGCCCCGCCCACAACTCACCGTCGGCCCCCGCCCACCCCGCCTTCGCCCCGCCCACCGGCCCCCGCCCCGCCCACCGGCCCCTCTCCTTGCTTCCCTGCCCAGCTCGCTCGGAAACCCCCTTCCCGGGCACCGGCCGCGTCAACTTCCTGGGCCTGAACCTGGAGGAGCAGCAGGCCCGCGTGGGCCAGTGGGTGCTGCTCTTCCTGGGCGTCGCCCTGCTGGTGGCCACCCTGGGCCTCACCCAGCGGCTCTTCAGCGTCCGCCAGCACCACCTCCGCCGGCCCCACCGCGGGCCCCAGTTCGGCTCGGAGGTGGAACTGAGACACTCCTGAGATGACCAGGCCACGCGGGCCAGCCGGGGAGCACCCGCCACCGAGAGACCCGGACGGGGACACCGGGGCGGGCTGCGGAGCCCCACGCCTCTCCCAGCTCACCCCAGCTCGCCCTCCGCCTCCTCCCGCCCGGTCCCCCTCTCCGCTTCGCCTCCGGTCCTGCGCTGAGAATCCGTCCTCCAGATCCCGAACCGCGTCGACCCCTGACCCCCGGTCTCCAGGCACAGGCCACCTAACAAGGAACCCCCCCCACCCCAGTCTCTCTGTGACACAATTAAAGGTCCTGCCCGCCCGTCTGAGTCTGTGTCCCTCGCCGGGAAGCCAGCGACGAGGTCAGGGATGCTCTCCCGCTTCCTGGCAGCCGAGCAGGTCCCTTCAATGGGCGTCTTCATAGTCCTCCAAGAAGAGCCTGGGAAAATGACCCGGCGCTTGGGCCCTGGCACCACCCGGCAGCACCCACGCCTGTCTCCCCTCCAGCCAGGCACTCGGCCAGTGTCCTGCCTTGGCAGTCAGTCCCCGCCGGGCCCCGGCATCAACTCAGGAGGATGCTGGGAAGCAGACATCCTGAGCTGCTGGCCTCACATTCCCATGTGCTTCGGAGTCCTACCCGAGCTGTTGCCATAAACAGCGGGGTCTCCCAGATGGAAGGCTCCCCTGGGGGGGAGTGCCTTGCCTGTACCTGACTCATTGAAGGTACAGAACTGGCCCGCCATCCCCTCAACCTCCTGCCCACCTCAGCTCCATGTCCACCTGTGTAAGTGGACAGATCCACTTGAGTGTTGCCCTTGGGGCCCAGGTCTAGGTCCCTCCTCCCCAGCTGGAGAGGGGCCCTAAATGCTGGAGCATGGCAGTAGCTGGCACCCACACAGGAACTGCTGCCATAGGCCACCCCTGCCTGTCCCCCAGTGCATGCCCTCACCCTGAGCCTCCCCTCAGAAGGCCAATACGGGTTTGAGGGAGTATCATTTTGAGAGACAGTTTTGTAACTTTTATTGACATGTTTATCATAGGAAATTTGTAAAATACAGAGAATAATAAAAGCCCTTTATATCACTATCATGAGATAAGCACTGTTGACAGGTTGGTGTATACCTTTCCCGCCCTTTGTGTTGTGTATCCTTTTTCCAGGGAACATGATGATGTATTTTTCAGATGTTTAAATGCCAAACCTAGAACCTGGCCAAATGGAAGTTGGTCAGTTTTCTAGGGCCAGAGGCTTCCACTGCCAGCCTGGCCCCCACGGTCAGGACCCTCAGCCTCGAGCCTCTTCCCAGCTTTGCTGAGGCCCAACCCCAAATATCTGTTCCCCATTATCCTTTACTTTTTTCCCTCCAGCTGCCATGTATGTCTGTGTTTGTGTCTGTGTCTCTGTGTGTGTGTGTGTGTGTTGCACATAGGTTTGGTTGTCCAAGCCTGTTCCACGAGGCAGGATGTGGAGTTGAGGTATTTGGGATATGCAAGAGTGTGGAAGTTTATGGTTACTTAGGACAATGGAATTTATAAACAAATCCTCTAAATAGTTCCAAGCCTCTCCCACAATAGACTCCATTAATTACCCTCTTCCCCACCCTGATGTTTTGAAAGCTCTTTGTCTGCCAGACAAAGGTCATCTTCACATCACCTTCTTTCCTATCTCTATGAATTGCAGAGGTTCTTCCTGCCTGTGAGAGCTCGTGAGCAGTGTGAAGGAACCAGGTTTCAGTGCCCACAGGTCTGAGCTGCAGAATGAGGGCAAAGAAACACATTGCGGTCAGCCCAATCAGCCTTATCCACTAGGCCTTTTGAAATATTAAAATTGTTTGGACTCCTATTTCTGCCTCTTTGGGTGAGGGAAGATCTAGCCCTGTTTACCTGGAAGGTGGCAAAGAAGGAAGAGGTGTTGACAGCAGGGATAGAGACTGTTCCAGCACCTTCTCCTGGTGGCCTGAAGCCTGAGCCCTTCCCTGTGCTGTGCCAGCCAAGCACCTGCTCCTGGGTGACCAGCTCACTCTTACCTACAGGGCCCAAAGGTAGTCATGGTTGCTGGACAGTTTCTCTGATCTCTTCAGCACCTCCCAAACCCCACTTTCTGGCTGAAAGGAACACGAAATACTATTCAGCCCTAAAAATAGAAATCTTGCCTTTTGCAATAATGTAAATGGACCTCGAGGGCATTGTGCTAAGTGAAATCAGTCAGAAAAAGACATACGGTATGATTTCACTTATATGTGAAATCTAAAAATACAAGCAAGAAGATAAAAACAAACTTATACAGAACAAATTAGTAGTTGCCAGAAGTGGAAGGAGAGAGGGTGGATGAAATGGGTGAAGTTGGTCAAAAGGCATAAACTTTCTTTTGTAAGATAAGTCCTGGGCTGTAATGTCTATCATGGTGACTATAGTTAGCAGACGGAAAATACTGTTTGATCAAGCATGTCTGTATGCTTGAAGCAGGAGGAGGGACTTCCCGAAGAGATCAGTCTGTCAGAAGTGTCACTGATTTTTTTCTTGTGTTTTAAATAAATTTTGATTATAGTCTATGGCCATGCCACCCTGAACAAGCCCAATCCTGTATGATCTCAGAAGCTAAGCAGGGTTGGGCCTGGTTAGTACTTGGATGGGAGACCACCTAGGAAGACCAGGTGCTGTAGGTGTAAAAATAATAATAATAATAAATAAGAGATTGTAAACTGACAAGGTCCTTGCAATCTGTGAGGTCAACCAAGGGTTGCCTCACGTAAAAAAAAATTAAAAAGTAATAAAATAAAATATTTTGAGTATAACATCATATTTGAAGGGTGGTTTGCTCAGTTTCTCTGGTAATAGCTTGTGTGAAGGGGTATGAGGATGTGGATGTACTGGGCTGAGGAGTGTGAGTGAAGGAAACACAGGATGGAGGAAGTCAGGCTGTGGAGGAAAGTGAGTCTAAGAAAGGAATCCCAAAGTGTGATGGATGGGGCTGGTCTCCTCAGACTATATGTGTCAGTCTACTGGGGAGTCACTAAAGGCTGGCAGAGAGCTGGAATCCTGGCAGTTGATGCTCACACCAGGCTCAGGTATCATGGACATGCATCATGAATGGACGGTGCCAGCCACACCTCTCTACACCCCTCACAGCCCTCTCTTTTGTTCTTCCCACTGACTGCAAACTCTTAATATCAGGTTCTCCCTTGGGAAAAACATGTAAAGACAAGGGAGAGAGAGGAAGGGTCTTGCACAGCCCTGGAGATGATTGCATATCCCACAGAGAGAAAAGAGCCAAAAATGTGAACATAGGAGGTCAAATCAGAAGAACATGGAGAGACAACTATGATTCCGGAGTCCAGAGACTCAGAGATGTCACTTCCTTCCATCCATCCATCCATCCATTCATCCATCCATCCATCCATCCATCCATCCATCCATCCTTCACTCCTACCCACCTGCTCAGAGATGATTCCAGCCTGTGAAGGGAAGGGTCTCATCAATTCCTGGTCCAGGCCCAAGGATGGCTCCAAAGCCAGGGAGAAGTGAGCAAGCAGAGTGGAACAGCTAGCTCTAGCCTAAAAGTCAAGAGCCCCGGTTCTCTTCTTGGCTCTGTCACTAACTAGCTGTCTGAACCAGGTCACATGGCTTCGCCATTCTGGACCTCAGTCTCCTCACCTGTGAAATGGGGACAGTTAAACCAGAAGGTGGGTGGGGGCTTTCCAGTTCTGACATTCCATGGCTGACCCTTTAGGCCCTGATGTCATAATATGGAGCCGGATCGCGATTGGCTTAAAGCATCCGCCAGCTCTGCTGTTCTCTTGGTCATGGGCACAAGATGGACTTGCCCAGGACCTTCCCTACTTGTACTCTTCTGTTATGGGCAGCTCTTGCCATGGCTCAGGACCGAGGGTCATCAGAACTCAGGTGAGGCTGGGACCCAAAGCAGCATGGGATGTAACAAGGGGACCAGGCAGGGGCAGGCCACTACCAGGACAGCACGATGCCCATCTCCTTCTCGGCAGGCGAGCTCTACCATGAGACTATGGCAAAGGAGTTCCTGCAGTTTTATGAGCATACAGCCCAGATTGTGTGGAACCAGTTCATGGAAGCCACCTGGGACTATGTCACAAACATCACCAAGAAAAATCGGAATGAGATGGTGTGGTACCACTTTCACTCTAACCCCTTCTCCCCTTCCTCTTCTCAGGGGCCCTGGGGGTTGTGGAATCCACTGTACCCCCTATCCAGAGCTAGAAGAAAGAGGGAAGTCCAAAAGTACGTGTGAAAACAAGCTACAACCTCCGTGCCTCTTGGTGGCACTAAAAGTTCTCTGGGCAAGAATCTCTTGCTGCTTTCCCCTTGTGAATATCACCTACTTGCCTTTGGGAACCCAGGCTCCTTCCTTTCTCCCTCTTAGCAAACTTTCAATGATTTCAATCCCTTAAAGTAGGGATCAGGAGGAGGCTGAGGGTCTGTGGCCCTGGAGTTCAATGTGAGACCCTCACTCCCTCCCCCAACCTCCCACAACAAATATGGTGACCCTCCTTCCAGCTGTACAGGGACACAGAGAAGTCCCAGCACATGCTGTACTTTGGCACCCGGGCCCGCCTGTTTAAGAACGCCAGTTTCCAGGACCCGACTATTAAGCGCATGCTGAGTAAGCTGCAGAACATAGACAAGGCGGCCCTGTCCAAGGACGAGCTCCGGGAGGTGATGGACGGAGCCCCCAGGTCTCCAAGAGCATGCTCACCCAGGGGTGGGTGGGCCTGCAGGGTGGGAGCTGGAGTGTCTGGGGCAGGAGGGAGGTTGGTGGGCAGGGACAGAGCTTCCTTTGGGGAGGGAGTGAAGTGGAGGCTGGTGGGAAGTTGCCTCAGCCAGGCCCTCTCCCAGCTGGTGGGGCTAGCACTGGGGGTGGGCCCACAGCACAGGCCTGCCCTGGGTGACACCTCCCCGCCCCCAGTACAACAAGATTCTGGCCTACATGGAGACAACGTACAGCACGGCCCAGGTGTGCCTGAATGAGGGGCCCTGCATGCCCCTGGAGCCAGGTGAGTGCCCAAGCCCTGCTCATACACCCCCCTCCACCACCCTGCCCTCACCCACTATACCCACCCCCTCCAAGAACCACCCCCAACTCCCATCCTCCTCCCTGCCCCAACTGTGTTTTCTTGTTTGGGGTTTGGGAACTGTCTATGGTGGGTGAGGACAAAAGGTAGGAGGGAGTAAGCGTCTCACCTTGGCTCCTTTTCTGGGCATAGACCTCGAAGAAATCATGGCCACCTCCCGGGACCAAAAGGAGCTGCTGTGGGCCTGGCAGGGCTGGAGGGATGCTGCGGGGCGTGAGCTCCGTGTCGCCTTTGAGCACTACGTGCGCCTCAGTAACAAGGCTGCAAGGCTCAATGGTAAGACCCCCCACACACCCAGCCAGCCCCACCTGAGCAGACACACACACAGGTCTCAGACCAATGCCCCAGAGGGATGCAGCAGGGTCTTCAGAGTGGGGAGGGCAGTAGCTGGACCTGGAGATGGGAACACTGAGACCTGTAGCTGGGAAGAGCAAAGGTGGTTCATTCATTGCGTTGTTCCACAAACATTGGTTGAGCACCTACTATGTGTGGGTGCTAAGGAGGTTCTGAGGATACATAAGATCCAAAACGAAGAGGCTGTTTGCCCTCTGAGGGCTTTCAGTCCTCTGGGACACAGACAACATTCCTGCAAACACACATCTCTGGTTACCACTCGGATTGAACGCTGAGAAGGAGGGGGCTGCTGAGAGAGAGAGAATAAGGAGAAACCTGCTTCATTCAGATAAGTGCTCAGGGGAGGCCTCTCTGATATGGATCCAAGGCCTGAAAGATAGAAATGAGGCAGGCAAGCACGAAGTAAGAGCATCGCAGGCTCCACGATGAGGGAAGCCAGTGTTTGGGAAAATCTGAAAGGAGCCAGTGTGGCTGCAGGGTTTGGATGGGTGGGACTCAAGGTGGGTGAGCAAGGACCAGGGCCTCATCCTACCTATGCCACCAGGCTCGGTGCGGAGCCCAGAGTACACATGACGCTAAGTGCTTCTCTACCCCTGATCTCATTCAGTAAAGTGGCCTTGGGAGGTATTTTTCTCATTGGGCAGGTGAAGACTCCAAGGATCAGGGAAGTCAAGTGGCTTCCTTCAAAGGTGCCTTGGTCTCCTGACTGCCTGGCCAAGGCTGAAGGGTGGGTGATGAGCACCTCTGAGCCCGGCCCCCACTCCCTGCCATCCTAGGTTACAAAGACATGGGAGCCCAGTGGCGATCCCGCTATGAAACCAACACCCTGGAACGTGACCTGGAGCAGCTTTACCAGGAGCTGCAGCCGCTCTACCTGAACCTGCACGCCTACGTGCGCCGGGCCCTGCACCGCTACTACGGGCCCGGAGTCATCAACTTGAAGGGGCCTATCCCTGCCCACCTCCTGGGTAAAGCCCTGGCTGGGAGGGGCTGGCAGAGGAGGCCTCCAAGCAGGCACTCAGTAAGGGTAAGGCCTGTCTCCTGCTTCCTCTGAGCCGCTCCACTCTCCTTCCAGGGAATATGTGGGCTCAGTCCTGGGTCAAAATCCTAGACCTGGTCCTACCCTTCCCGGATAAGCCCCCTGAGGACGTCACAAAGATCATGCGAATCCAGGTAAGGGCTTGGCCTACGTCTGCCTCTGCCTGCTCCACAGCCCTAGGCAGGGTCCCACGCACCTGTTCTTCCCCACAGCACTGGAAACCCGAGAAAATGTTCCAAGAGGCTGAAAAATTCATCACCTCCCTGGGGCTGCTTTCCACCCCTCCCGAGTTCTGGCAAAGGTCGATGATAGAAAGGCCGACCGACGGGCGGGAGGTGGAGTGCCATACCTCTGCCTGGGACTTCTTCAACGGCAAGGACTTCAGGTGCTCACCCAGCAGCCAGCACCACCCTCCTGGCCCTCTCTCGCTCTTCCTCTGCCCCTTCCACTCCCCACCTGTCTGCCCTGCCTGTCCTAGGAAGTGGGAGAAACGGGTGGGCAGAGCAGAGTTGGGGCAGAGGAGGGAGCATGTGAGCCAGAAACATGGGAGAGGTGAGTGAGAGAACAAAAAGTCATGCCCACTGGTTGGATATGGTGCCTGGAGGCAGAAAAAACAGCAACCGAGGCCTTGCTGGTCTCCAGCCCAACTACCCCAGTCCCTTAAGAGTCTGAATGCAGAAATCTCTCCTTCTCCCATGCATCCCCATGCTCCTTGACCCCTGTCATTTAACCCTAGGATAAAGAAGTGCACTGAGGTGACCGTGGAAGACCTGCTATCCGTCTTCCACCAGATGGGCCACATCCAGTACTTCATGCAGTATAAGAACCTCCCAGTGATCTTCCGCGCAGGCGCCAACCCAGCCTTTGAAGAGGCTGTGGGGTCAGTGGTCACCCTCTCGGCCTCCTCCCACAAGCACCTGCTCAACAGAGGCCTGCTCAGCCATCAGCACCAGGACTCAGGTGATAGGCCTGAGAGGACCACAGAAGGACAGCCAAAGCCTGGGGTGGCAGCTAGGACTCTCTAGGCAAGGCTGAAGGGAGGGAGAGCCCAGAGCCACCTCCTGACTGCCTTGCCCTCCTCAGAGGAGGAGGTCAATTTCCTGATGGGCATTGCCCTGGACAAGATCGCCTTCATTCCCTTCGCCTACCTGATGGACCTGTTTCGCTGGAAGGTCTTTGATGGCACCATCCAGAAGAGCGCCTACAACCTGGAGTGGTGGAACCTCAGGTGAGGAAGACCACTGCCTTGTGCTTTCTGCCCCTTGCACCCCTGGTGTAAGAAGGGCTTTCAGGTCAGCCTCATGGGGGCAACCAAGTCTCCTCTGAGGACAGACCTGGGCATGAAATGCTAGTGACCTGGGGTCCTCTGGAAGTCCTGGGTCAGTGTTGGCTGTTTGCAGTCACCAGACAAAAGCATCCTGCTGAAGTGGATAGGTGCCAGCGTGGGTGCTCATGAGGTCTCCCGTTGACCTGGCACCAGCACTGAGCAGGCCTCTTAACCTTTCTAGGGATCCTTGTGGTGACCCCACCTGCTCCCTGGGTGGCTGGGGTACTCACATAATGGTTGCACCTGGGCTCCTCTAAGAACAGAACACTGACCACCAAGCAGGCCCTCATGCTCTTCCCCTCCCTTTCTGTTCCCCACCACTGGGGCCAGCAGAGAGGACCTGAACACTTTCCCTCCTGTGGAAAGAGTCCCCAAAAGAGAGAAGCAAGCTCACTGTCCTCTTTCCCGCTGCCCCAACACGCACGCACACCTGCCTCTGACTTAGCATCTCTAGCATGTTTGAGGTCAGAACTGGCTACTGAAGGAGCCACCAGCAGTCAGGCAGCGTCACTCTTGAGTGAGGAGCACTGGCATGGCCCTCCATCACTGACCCTTGGTCACTTGATTGTATAATGAATGCCGGTGTCCAGAGCACCTCCTCCTTTTCCGTCCGGCCTCAAACAGACCAGCTCCAATCTGCCAGCCATAGCATGTTTTGGAGCAACCATGAAGGGTTTGCACAAGCCCTTATGTTTATTTGAACCTTTATAACAACCCACAGTCATTCATAGAATATGCACCCAGCCCACCAGGGGTGACAGAGCCGGGCTCTCCTTCCTTTGTCTTTTCACTCTCCCAACCCCACCCCAAATTCAGGACCAGGACTCACCAGTAGGATTGGCAGAGTCTTGCTTGGCCTTGTGCCCCTACAAGGGCACCCCTACCCGCCATCTGAGGTGCCTGCAGGGACCTTTTTCCTTCTGTGGGCCACACCCAACACCACCTGATGGAGACCAGGGCCTGAGAGAGAGGTGTGGTGACTCTCTGGGCCTTGAACAAGGCCCTGTTAACCGGGAGAGAAACCTCCCAACTCTCTGTCAACCCCAGAGGATGATCCAGAGGTTCTAGAGAGCTAACAATAAAACAACGAGCCTTTTCAAAGACTGTCTCATCCTAAAGATGGGTCATTTTATGCACATTTTACAGACCCCATTTTACAACAGGGCTCAGTGGCAATCGGCGACTTCCCCATAGTCACACAGCTCAGGGGCAAAACCAGATGAACCCAAATGTTATCGGGATCTGTCAGTGACTAGCCTGTGTCCTGCAGCCAGTTCCCTGATTTCTAAACCTTGGTTTCCTCGTCTGTAGAATGGGAATAACAGCAGGGCTACCTCACAGGGGTGTTACTCTGTCTTCTTCTTGGTAATTGTTTCTAGATAAAATGACCTTGTCAATTGGTCTAAACCAGCCCCAATCATTAGGATGCAAGTAGGGACCTCACCTAGCTCATTCCCTCCTGCATTCCCAGAACCAGGACAGTGTTGAGTGTTCCTAGCACAGAGGAAGTGCTCGGTCAGTGTTAACTACTGTTACTATGTTATGACTCCCAGGCCCATATGTTTTCAACTCATTTATTTAATCAATACAAATGCATTAAGTGTCCTCTGCACACCAGGTCCTGTTTTGATAGCTGCGCAAGTGCTTCAAAATAAAAAGGCTCTGAGAACCCTAAAGGGTGGCACCATTGAATCCCCTATTTTCCTGCCAGGTTGAAGTACCAGGGCCTGTGCCCCCCTGTCCCTCGGACAGAGGACGACTTTGATCCAGGTTCCAAATTCCACATCTCTGCCAGTGTGCCCTACATACGGTAAAGGTCTGGGCCCTGCCAGCAGGACCAACTTGGGGAGTCGGGGGTGAGGACCTGGGCACCAGGCTGGGGACTTCCAGGAAGGCCCTATACCCAGATGTCTCCCTGCGTCCCCACCCACCTCTTACCATCAGACTGCACAGTCCTCAAAGGGCTATGCCCGGAATCCTTTGGGCTTTGACATCATATCCTGTGGGGAGGGCAGAGCTGATGGGATTATTCTAACCCATCTCTGCTGTCCCTCAGAGGAGGGTGGGTGAGAGGGAGGCAAGGGTTGTTTCCAGGGCTGAAGGGGAGAGGCCTTGCAGTATCCTAGGGCCTGCCCGAGTGGGGGCCTGGCGGAAGATACCTCGGCCTTGGCTACATTTGTTGAGTGGATGCTCCTGGCCACTGCTTGTCAGAGCTGACTGGCTCCATGTGGCCCGGGGCTGCCCACCCTTGACACCCACTTCCCAGTCTGCCCTCACATTCCTTTACCCAGGTACTTCCTCAGCCTGGTGATCCAGTTCCAGTTCCACGAAGCGCTGTGCAAGGCCTCAGGCCACACAGGTCCACTGCACCGGTGTGACATCTACAACTCTAAGATAGCTGGGAAGCTCCTGGAGTGAGTGCCCTCCTCCCTCATTTGCTCTCAGTTCCTCCTCGCTCCTCTGCTGGCAGCCCACCCCAGGCCCCTCTCCTCACCGGGCTACTCTAGGTACCCTGAGCAGAGCTTGCACTGTAACAGAAATTCTTCCTCCTGCAGGACTGCAGTCTCCCCTGCAGTCATCAGAGCCCATTTCCTCTCGTGTAGCCCCCACCCCTGTCAGAGAGGCTGTTGAGGCCCTCCTGCTAACACATCCATATATGCATGAGCACAATGCTTTCACACACTCACACACACTCTCACACACACTCACACTCTCACCACTCACTCACATGCCCCCCACACACACACACGCACTCGCACATGCCAATAAATCACACTGTCCCGGATGGGAAGGCAGAGTGGGAGTTCCACCGAGGCCTGTCTTCCATCTGAAGCCCCTTAGTCTTTCCTCTTAGCAGCATTTGATGCACATTTGGGTGCACTCTGCCTTTCCCCCCTGTTCTTGGAGGTGCTTGGATCCAGTTCCCAGGCTGATCCAGACTGCTTTCACACCAACCTCTCGGCGCGCTCTGGCCAGCCTGAGGTCCACTTTGACCCTCTCCCCCACGTCTTTTTTCTTGCACTTGGTATTTTGCCTTTCTTTTCCTTTCCTGCCTCTGTGGAGTGGGTTTTTCATCCTGGCGGGGGGTGAGGGATGGTAGGAAGCATTTACTGACCTACCTGACCTGATGGTAGGAAGCATTTACTACTCTAGGTTAGTTTTGCTAATGAGTGCTCTTCAAAGTTTCATGTTAGTAGCTCAGAACTTTGCAAAGTAGATATTATCCTCATTCCACAAATGAGGACACCGAAGCTATGAGAGGTAATGTGATTGCATGTCTGTCATCTGACAAGTGGCAAAGTCATCCACTGAGCCCCAGACTGAGTCTAGAATACAGTATCTTTCACCCTGGTGCTTTCAGTCAAAGGATACAGGTCTTCTGAGGTCAGATCTGGGTCTACTGGTCCCAGGATCAGCACTCCAACCACTGACATGGTCTTTGAATTTCAACTGATTTCAATAGGTCCATTTCCCTAATTGGTCAAGGTCATCTTTAGTTTTATTCCTGTCTCTCAGAGGATTAACAAACCACATCATTTAGTATCCTTTGCAAATGTAATGAGCATCTTTGTGATCCCACCATGCAGCTTGTCAGTAACCACCAGGCCAGATGGAGCTACAGGACTGATCCCCTGGCTTTGCTCCCAGGGAAGGCTGTACCTTGCCAGCCTATTGTCTCTCTAGGCTGTTTGTTTTTCCATCTTTTCACACTACAGGGGTTTATTCTAGTTGACTGCCCAGGTAGAGCTTTTCTGAATGCATGGAACATAAGGGGCCTCTCTGCTCTCTGAATTCATGTCTGACTGCCCATCATTTATTCATTCAGCAAACATTTACTTGTGTCCGTGGTGACCAGCCTGCCTGTATCCAGCAGGGGGCAATGGGTCACTGGATAAATCAATAACCACAATACAAAAAAAGGGAGCTGGTGCAGTAGAAAAGGACTTTGGTGAACATGCAAAGAGGGTGAGAAGGTCATGCTGGGGTGCAAAGGAGGGATTTCCGTCCTCAAACACAAGAGTCTAAAAAATACAACATTTGTTTTCTGTACATCAACTCCCTTTTAACTCTGAGTTTTCATCCCACTTGATTGGTGAAACATTTGACTCAGTCTTTCTCTCCACTTCCCTCCTCCACTTCACCCGGGCCATACAAGGCTCCCAGACTTGACATCAAAGTATATAGAGAACTTGCCGCATGTAGCTGGTCAGAGCTCACCAAGTCCTCATATATCATTGTCCAGACCCCTGCTCAGGGAAGACCCTGAGTTCCAAGTTGAGGATTTCAAACACCTCTGCAGAGGGCAGAGGAGAGGTCTCTGAGAAAGGGGATGTCATGAGCTTTGGGGAGGTGGGATGGTAACATATGGGCTGTGGAGGGGAGGAGGAAACGAGTTGCTTACACAGGAGACGGGTTTGGGCAAGATTCTTGGCTGCTCTTTTGCCTACTAAATCTGAAATTTTTATCTCACTACTTTTGACTCATCTTTCTAAATGGAATTGCCCTGAGACAGCCTCCTGGCTGGTTCTGTTGTAAATGGAGGGTCAAAATGAACTTGGCCCAAGTTCCCATGCAGCCAGCCACAGTGGGCTTGACCTTGTCCGTGGGGCCCGTTGCTGCCACCTTGGAGTTCAGAGCTTCAGGCAGTTCCCAGAGGCCACCTTTGCAAGTTTCATTTGCTGCCCACACGGGTCATCAGCTGCACTTAAGTCTAACCTTTTGTTCCACCCTGTGTGAAGGACTCTTTCTAAATAGGCAGATTCTCAATAGTCAAAACAGTTCCCCCACAAGGTCCTTCCCTTTCCCAGGACCCAGCATCTGATAAAATCCTCTTTCCTTAAGTTGGTTGTGAATTTCTTTTTTTTCTATTAATCTTGATGACTTTTCTCTTCCATTTCTCTTGGATCTGAACTACATTTCCATCACAGTGGCTTCTGCTGAGGACTCACTGGACCATTAGTTTCCCTACCTCATTCTTTCCGAGTTGTTTATTAAGTGTTGTGTCTTTGCAAGCTACACAGTTCTCTTTCACCACCATTATGTGACTTAATCCTCACCACAGTGAAAGGCAGGGTATTAAGGGGGCCCATTTTATTGATGAGGAAACTGAAGCTAAGAGAGGTTAAGTTGATTGCCTGAGGTTATCCAGTCCCTAAGAAGCACTTTTGAGTCTTGAACCTGCATCCTGTTAGTATAGACGCCACTCTCTGACTTTTGAGCCTCTAAGCCCTACCTTTCTCCTACTCAGACTGGGAAACATGTTGAGAAGGCTCAGTATATGCCCTCTGCTGTCTCTGCAGGAATCCTCAGTTGGAAGAGCCTAGAGTCCTGGCTTCAACACACTGTACCCCCACCATGAGTATGCAGGCCAAGCCTGAGGCTTAATGCCCTGCCACCAAGCACTGGGCATGTCTGACATTTGTACAGTACTATGGCCTTACTCAGAGCACATCCCATGCTCTTTATCTCTCTAATCCTCTCAAACACTCCCTGTGGAACCAAAAGGGGCCGAAAAAGGAAACCAAAAAGGTGCCTCTCCCTTTTGACACTGAGTACCTCATGGGAAACAGTGCCTCGAGACTTCATGCCCATCCAGGTCCAGGGGAATAATAATCATCACAGTAGTGGTAATAAAAGTAGTAATAATAATTTTTAAAATAATAATAATAGTAATTTTTATTCCTCTGTCCTATGTGGACAGCTAACATTCATTGCCCTACTACGCTCCCAGCGTTATGGCTTATTCAATCACCATATCAACCCTAGGAGACAGGTATTGTTATAATCTCCTATGGATATGGCAACTGAGGCTTAGAAAGGTTAAGTTACTTGTCCAAGGTCCCACAGCTACTTAATGACAGATCAAGATTCAAACCTAGACTGGTTTTATTTCAAGGCTGTGATTTTTATCCACTATGCTGAGCTCTGAGCCAAAGTTGGGCATACTGAGGGGGTCCCAGCAGCACCAGCTAATGACTCTACACAGCTTTACAGTTGTACCCACTTTCTCAGGGACATCCTAAAGCTGGGTTCCAGCAAACCCTGGCCAGAGGTCCTGCAGAGGATAACTGGGGAGAGCAAGATGTCCACAAAGGCCCTTATGACCTACTTCAAGCCCCTGCTAAACTGGCTGGTCACCGAGAACGTGCGTCAAGGGGAGATCCTGGGCTGGCCAGACTTCTCCTGTTCATTTGAAGGTTTGATAATCTGACACTGGTCCAAGCTCTGGTCCAGCCCCAAGCCCTACCCTAGCCTTCCAGGCCAGCCCCTAACCCAACCCAGCCTTAGCCCCTAGCCAATCTATCACCTGGCTTGAACAAGCACAACATGGCTGCTGTGTGACCCTGTCTGCATCTGATGCAGCTTCGGCCAAGAACACAGCCCATGCCCCAGCCCATGCCCCAATTAGTTTCCTGTGCACTGTCCAGCTAGACTTCCAGGATGGCATCTGAGCACAAGGTGGGCATCTTGCCTCTTAACCCTTGCATGGAGCCCCTGATGGGCTCCATGAGCTCCATGCTCTCACCTGTTGCATGGAAGGTAGGTGCCTGATGCTGAAAGAAAAGGCCAGTGGAAGTCAGACCCTTTCTGATGGCCACAGGGAAACTCAGGGCCCCTTCCCCAGTTCCACCTGATTTACAAGACTCCCATGTCTTCCACAGAAAGAGAAACAGGCAAGGTAAAATTCCTGAGTCTACCGCTGGACTCTCAGCAGGCCGACTTCGGGCAGTGGGTGTTGCTGGCCCTGAGCTTTGTCTTGTTCCTGGTGGCCCTCCTGCTGGCCTGCAGGCTGTACTCCCTGGAAAAAAGGTCACTGACTCAGGAGAGCAATGCACAGGACACCAATGCACAGGACACCAATGCACAGGACACCAATACACAGGACACCAGTTCACAGAAAACCAAACTACTTGAGACACCATCCAACACTTACTTCCTGGGCATAGCCATGGAGCCCAGCAAGGTTGCCAAAAGACAGTGGATTCTTCTGAGCCTCTGCCTCATCCTGATGCTGTGCTCAATCATCCTGACTGTTCGGATTTTCACACAGCACAGCAGGAAGCCTCCATGGATGAGCGCTGAATGGTGGAGCTTGGACTAGACACCAGTACAACTGGTGAGGCTTGGGGACGGGAGGAGGAAGGCCAAGCCAGAGAGGGCTGGGGGAGGCTGGGGAGGGGACAGCTTGCATGCATAGTGTCCAACTGCAGTTGGCAGATCTGGGTACATGGGAATTGTAATTGTGAGAATTCATGTATGCAAGGCCATGTGCACAGGTGATTGATTCTGCGTGATTCCATGTGATTCCATATATTCCTTGTATGCTTGGCTTCTAGGCCAACCTCCTTCTCTTAGGGACTCAGGAACCATGGTTTTAGTGACTCAGTGGCTGTATCCCTCCAAAACAGCCTCCACCTCAATTCATGCCCAGAACTCGTTCTTCACACAGTCTTGTTTTCTTCAGGCGCCCAATTGTCGGGCTAGACTGGGACTGCAGGGTCCAAGGAATGTTTGCTCTAGTTAGAAAGAGGATGTTGCTTCAGCCCTCTTATAAAATGTAATAAAGTAGAACTGTACATTCTTATATAAATTATAGGTGCCCAGTTTATGAGCACAGTGCTCTGTATACTGGCTAACACATCCTTCTGCTGATCTGGTCTGCCCTATGTTGAGTTGCATAATCCAGCCCTCAAAAGCTACTTTTCAGTCACCTGACACACAAGTAGCCTCACAAACTGCCCTACAGCCCTCTCTGCTCCAGTCCAGGCCCACCCAAATGGAAACAGTGGGTAGCTGGGCACCAAGCCAGGCTTGATTAATGATTGACTTCTTGAATATTTAAACAAAGCTCATCTCTAGCCACTCCGCTCTGGAGATGGCCTTGTTCAACACACACACCTGCTGCCTGGCCTGTTGCCCTGGGGATTGAGAGCAGGGCAAATAGCACCTTTCCACACTCAATGGAGGAGGGGCAGACAGGGAGAGAATGCTGTTGGAGGACATTTGAGAAATGATACTTTAAGGACAAGCCTGGGAAGAGAGAGAGAAGGCCTCTGTTCTTGCTCCTTCGAGCTCTTTTTTCCAGCCTGGATCTGCCCATCATGGGGACGAACTGAATTTGAACTGAGGCTTCAGGGCTCCTGGTGAGGCTGAGAATCAGTACCAATCAGAGATTAAGGGAGCCTTGGGCAGGGGTTGGGGCGGGGGGGGGGGAGAAGTAGCATCACAGTTAGTAACTACAGAGAGGAGGCACCAGGGTTGCAGTTGAGCTGGTGGTGGGGGCGGGGAGGTGGACAAAAGATGAGACCAGCTCTTTCTAGATTAAAGATCTGAGCCCAGAAGTCAGGGGTTCCAGGGACAGGGACTCGGCTGAGATCTCCATGGACCCTACCTCTGCCCAGGTTTCACAAGGTTGTCCTGAGTTTTGGCTGAGCCCACATGCTTCATGCAGGCTCCACAGCTCCCTCATTTGATGTCTCTATCACTACATTGCTGTGCGGTAATGTCCTTATTTGTCACCATCAATAGGACTGTGCCCCCCATGTAACACCTATAGCCAGCATATACTGGGGATCTGGAAAATGTCTTAATGAGTGAATGAGGCAATGAATGAGTGTCCCACTGCTCAAATCCCTCCTCAGAGCTCAGCACCCCACAGACTGAGCCCATGAGAAACAGCCCCACCTTTCCTCCACAGCCAGCCTGCCCCACCCCACAGGGGCAGCCAAGACAACTCTGCCCCCAAGGAGGCCACATTTGCAGCGTTCCCATCCCCCAGCCACAGTGGCCAAAGAGGCCTCCATCAGGCATTGTGGCTCTGAGTGGCAAAGGCACAGCCAGCCCAGGACTCCAAGCCTCTCACCTGGACTCCAGCAAAAATCTCACTGAGCCTCCTTGTCCATCCTCCCTCCCCCACCTACCATTGTAAAGTTTATTTCACTGGAATATTTCCTTCATGCCTAACTACTTAAGAACTTAGTTGCACATTCAATTAAATCTAGATGTTCAAAATGGCATCTGAGGGTCTTTATCAATCCCCCTTTTCTCCAACCTCACTGCTCCCAGCTCCCAGCTCAGCCCCTTTGCACTGATTGTACCATCGGCCTTTGCTTAAGGTACATGTTCCATTTGAATGCTTGCCCTCCAAGGCCTGGCTCAAAACTGGTCTTCGGACCTTCTGCAAAGCTCCAAGCCCACCGAGATGCTCCGTGAACAGTGGTCTCTCTCTCTCCCTCTTTTCCAAGAAGCCTCTTTCAATAAACCTCATCCAATCCTCATCTGTTTCTTCTAGTGTATTTTCAATCCATATTCAGAAACTTTTATCAGTGGTCACTTGCTAATAGTTCATTTTAAATCTAGTCTCCTCTCAAGCAGAGTCTGTATGATGCCAAGAGCTGTCAGGCCTCTGGAGAAAGAATCTTATTGCATATTTCTTGTACCCTTCACGTGTACTCCTACCCCATTCTCGCAGGACCAGGTCCTAGATGGGCTTGCTCCTAGCAGCTCTGCATGGGCATTTGAGTTCAGCCGGAGGGCACTTCGTAAGGGCAGGCAACAGATCTAACCGTACCATTGCTAGGGTCAGGCCCAGCGGCAAGACTAGGAAAAGAAACGTTCAGCAAAAGACCACCTGAGTCCTCACGACCCGTTCTGCCCGCCCCTTCCCCTGCCTGAGAGAGTCGCCGGCAACGTCCGGGCTGCGCTTCGTTATCCGGAGACGGGTCGAGAGGGGCTGAGGCCACTGGGTCCTGGGACTAGGGCAGACAGAACGCACGGTCCTCAGAGAAGCGGGCGCGATTCCCGCCTCCGAACTCCCGCCCAGCACCGCCCCCGAAGAGCCAGGGCCCCGCCCCTACCCCGTCGAGTCGGGGAGCCGTGGCCCCCACCCCGGCCCGCGGACCCCGCCCCTCGGGCGCCGCGCGGCTGCTTTCAGCACCGCGGCGCGGACAGCTCCCGGGCCGGCGGCCGCGGACCGGGACGCGGGGCGGGGGGGGAAAGGGGGGCGCGGACAGCTCCCGGCGGCCGCGGACGGGGACACGGGCGGGCGGGCGGCGCGCGGAGCCCCGCGGCCCTCCCCGGGGGCGGCGCCCACCCGGAGCCGGACGCCCCAAAGCCCCAGGACCGGCGGGGACGCCCGGAGCCGGGGCGCTGGTGGCTCCGGGCAGAGGCCGCGGCCCGAAGATGCCTGTCCGCAGGGGCCACGTCGCGCCCCAAAACACTTACCTGGACACCATTATCCGCAAGTTCGAAGGCCAGAGTGAGTGTGTGCGTTGGGATGGGGTGGAGGGGAAGATCCAGAGTCTCGGTTCGGTGGCAGGAGTAGCCGGACCCCTTTGCTAACTTCTAATGAGGCAGGGTGTGGGGTATGGGATTTTGCTGAATGCAAAATCCTTTCCTGTCCCCAGCACCTTCTCCTCCAGCGGGGCCCACTTACCTCAGGTGCCTGCCCTCCTCTCTTCTGGAGAGCAAGTGGCAGAGCACAGCCCCACCCTCCACTCCTGTGTTATTTTCTTGTCTCCTCAAGCCCTGACATCGCCTTCTATCACTGCCCTATTGCCCCCCTCTAAACGCCCACCTGCCACACACACTTCCTTCAAAGGTTTCCTTGATTTTTTCCCTCTCACCTCCAGACCCTGAACACCCCGGTCTTTCTAGGAACTCTCCCTATGCCTGACCCCCATCTGGTCACATCCCTGCTCCCCACTCCTGACCCCCTTCACAATCTCCAGGAAGCCTTAGGCCTCCCTCTCACTTGGCTAATTGCATTACTGCCCTGGCCTCCCCACAATACCCAGGACTGACTTCCCCTCGATCGTTTCTCTGGTCACAGTCCTGAGTCCCGACTACTGACTACCCCTCATTACTCTCAGGAGTCTCATGACCTTCCCCCATGACTCCGGCCTCCTTGGTTTTTTCCACCTTCCCTAGACCTGACCTCCCCCTACCTCATTCTGCTCACTGCTCTGCTCTAGATCCCCCCTCACTGCTACCAAGAGTCCTTATAATTGTTCCCTCCCTGCCACTCAATTCTGTTTGCCGTGGGCTTCCCTGCACCCCCTCCCACCCCAGGTCGAAAGTTCCTGATCGCCAATGCTCAGATGGAGAACTGCGCCATCATTTACTGCAACGATGGTTTCTGTGAACTCTTTGGCTACTCCCGAGTGGAGGTGATGCAGCAGCCGTGCACCTGTGACTTCCTCACAGGCCCCAACACCCCACGCAGTGCCGTGTCCCGCCTGGCCCAGGCCCTCCTGGGGGCGGAAGAGTGCAAGGTGGACATCCTCTACTACCGCAAGGATGGTGAGGTGCCCCAGGGCCACTGGTTGTGTAGGGCAGGCTTGGCCTCTGTCTTGTCCTGCCAGAATGGTCATGGGGAGGGTACTGAACCCAGGACCAACGGTCTCTGGGTAAATCCTATCTCCTCTCTAGGCCTCAGTTTCCTCACCTGTTTGGGGGAAGCATGGGCATTGGATATGATGCCTTCTGAGGTCCTTTTCAGAGGCTGGATACAAGGCCAAGCCACTGACTTGTCCTAGTCCCAGGCAAGGCCTCCCATTCCACTATCCCTCCCCCATGTCCCCAGTCTCCTGGCTGTCTACTCTGTCACTGTCAGCCCCAGCTGTCAGGCAGCTGGAACTGAAATTAACCTTTCCTCATCTCTGTCTGCTCTGGGGATTAGAGGAGGAGTCACCCCCTCAAGGCCTCTCTGGCCAGGCAAGGCATGGGGGCTGCTGGATGGAAAAGAGGTGTGGGTCCAGCTCACCCCACCCTGGCTTCTTGAGGAGAGAGGGTCTGGAGTTTGGCTTGACCCAGAGGCTCAACCAATTTGGGATGTCACTGCCAGCCCAAGTTTACTGCAAGCAGAACAGAAGCATAGGGCAGAGGCTGATGATAAAGACTTCTGCAGCTCTTTGAGACCCTTCACTCAGGACATCTCTGAGTCTCCACTGGATGAGGGGTGGGAGAAGATGGGTGGGAAATAGGGTCCTGAAAGTCCCTTTAAAATTACCTGGATCAAAGCCTCCCCCGCCACACACACACACACACACACACACACACACACACACACACACACACATACACACCCAACCACCACCAACCTAGTTCTGCATCAAAATTACCTGGAGAGTGTTTTCCAAAACACACTTTTCCTAGAGAGAGGCTGACTCAGAGGTGTGAGGTGAGGCTCAAGTAGGTGTATTTGGAAAAATCTGGTGGGTCAGATATTCTGCCAAGTTTAGGAACCACTGACCTAAACAAATACTTTCTTTTCATGGATGAGGAAACTGAGGCTCAGGACAAAGGAGAGTCTTGCCCAGAATCCTACTCCTGGGATTCAACTTGAGGCTGGAACTCAAGTCTCTGGATTCTTCCTTAGAGATATCAGTTCTGAGTAATGCCAAAAGGCAAGAATGGAGCCCAACTGCCTGTGTGCTCTGAGGCATGACTTTTGGAGGAAGAAACCCCAGAAGAGGGCTTCTCCAGGTTAGGAAGGTATGAGGGCCATCTGAATGCAGCTAGAGGTCAGGTACCTCTGGATTGGGACTGAGGAATGCTGAGAGCGTCGGTTTCAGGGACCTGATGTGTGTGTGGAGCAAGCATGTAATCATGAGTGTGTGAGTCATGCATGTGTTTGTGTGTGCATGTGTGTGTGTGTGTGTTTGTGTGTGTGTGTGTTTAAGGGCTTCTAGGGTACTTCTTGGGCAGGTCCTGGCTGTCCCTGTGGCTGTCTCCTGCTTCTGGCACCCAAGTGAATGCAGAGTTAGAGATTAGGGGACTAGGAAGGATCTGGCTCAGTTTGACAGCATGCACATGGTTAATTAAGTCGGAATATTTTAAAAAGCTGTGACCTCACCTCCTCATATCACTGCAGGAAGGAGGTGACAGTCAGGGAAGTGAGAAAGGTCCTGGGGGGAACAGGATAGGACAACAGAAAATGAGGGGGAACAACAGGTCCTCCTTTGTCCCTCTCCTTGACCCCAGAGCTCTACCTGGGTCCCAGAGGGGTGAGGATCCCAGACTCCTAGAGATGCTGAATCAGGGCTCCAGGGTCTCTTCAGCACCCTGCATGTGACTTGGCAGGGGGCAAAGGTCAAAGCTAGGCCTTGGCCCTCTGAGATTAGAACTCAGCTCTTTGAAACCCAGCTGTGATGATCCAGCTACCAGAAGAAACTCTAGCAAGCTAGTCTTGGAGGTTGGCCCTGGGTAAAAATGGAAAATTGCCCACACACCTGATGCCCCCAAATCTCAGCTGACCTCCACCCCTACTCCAAACCCTTTCCTGACCTATAGTTTAAGACTTTGACTACCTGGACCTGCCTGAAATTGGCCTCAAACCCAGAAAGGGGAGCTTGCTGGCCTGCGTTACCCTAAGGGAAGAATGTGGTTCTCATATAACTTACATTCACATCGTATTCACATACATCTTATAGTTCTGCTGAGGGGCATCCTAATAGAGATATTTTACCTCCTTCAGTCAAAACCTCTGGCCCACTGCCCCTTGACTCCAGGGAAGTGGGAAAGGGTCCTGAATGGAACTCTAGCTAGTTTATTTATAATTCTCTTTCTATCTCAGGAACTGAAAGTTCTCCAAGTCAAAGTGGAAGGTCTGTGTCCATGTATTTCCACATGTACAGCTGCATAAAGTTGGGCTCAAAGAGGCCAGGGCACTTGGCAAAAATTACCGCAGGAGATAGGCTCGGAGACCCCTAAGAAAATGGCTCTTCTTCCATCTGCCTTTATAAGAAAAGTAAGAACGTAACAAATTAGGAGGAATGGGATGGCCACAAGACTAAAACCAGTGAGAATTTGGAGAGAGAGATGGAGAGCACTCAGATCTCCCCCGCCCTTATCTCTGTCTCCACTGGGCACCTGCCAGAGGGGCCCAGCCCTGCCCACCTTTGCCAGGTCCTCTTCTCTGATGACCCTAAGCCAAAAAGTCTCCTAATCCTAAACCGGACTAGAGGAAGCCTAGGGCTCCTCCAGTTCTCAGCTCCGGGGGAGGAGATCAGGGCAAGGGCTGAGGTCAGGGGCCCTAGTGTTTTCCACACACAAACCAACAAATGTCAGAAACACCAAGCAGGGAGGGTACAGAACAACTGTAGTCTTAGCAGCTGCTTTTTGTAGCACCAGCTCCTCCCTGAAGGCTCACCACAGTCCTGGATGGAGTGTGGATACAGAAACCGAGGTAATAGATGTCAGAGAGGCTGTGCAGAGATGGGGCGAGGGCCAGAGAGCAGAAGAGGATGCAGGAACGAAGAGAAACTGAAGGAAGGAGCACCTCCAAGAGGCAGAGAAGAGCAGAAGGGTAGTGTCTAGGGGACAGGAGGAGCAGACAAACCTGCTGCCCTTGATCAGAGAAGTGGGTGCCTTGATCAGAGAATGAGCCCCTGAAAGGTAGTATGAGGCAGTGACTGTGGCTCCCCACTCCAGGGACAGGGCAAGGACACAGGAACACCGCCACTTCTAGGCACAACCTAGGACAAAACATACCCACTTCCGATCATCCAGACAGTTACTTATGAGCAAGGACAGCATATGGATGGGGGAAAATAAGGCTCTGAACTCATCCGAATCCTCGTAGCCTCCTGTCTCTGCCCACCCCACAGGCAGCAAGCATGAAGGCCAGGCATGGTGTGCCATCCATAGCCCCCCACCAGCCCTCACTGCTATAACGGGTTGGTCTTCAGTCCCTTTCCAGCCTCAGTTTTCCAAAGGTAGCATCAGTGATTGGGTACAGCCCCTCAATGGCTGGGCCTTGGCAGCTCCCAAGCATAGACATCCTGGAGGCCCGGTCCCTCTGGCCACCTCTGCCCTCTTCCTGTTCCCTGTCAGGCCAGATCTCTGCAGTGCCAAGAGAATGAGGAGATAATCTGACCTTGGGGGCAGTTTCTTGGGCTGCTATCCAAGGAGGCTTCCTGGCTAGGTCCCAGTGCCCATGTCTTGCCATGCTCTGGGCTGATGAGAGTGCCAGGCTCTGGCCTGGGAGGCAGGCTTACAGCACTGTGAGCCCAGGAGTAAGTCACAGAGGCAGGTGGGTGGCCTCTCTTTGGTGTGAATGTCTCCCTAGGGGCCCAGCATGGCAGCTGGCAGATGGCTGCCTGGTGCCTGGGAGTCCGGGAATCTGATCCAGGAGATTCCTGCTCCTAGGGAGGAGCGTGGGAGGGAAGATGGGTCACCTGAGCTGTACCCCAGCACTGATGGTTGTGAGGAAGCACCAAGCGAAGTGAGCAGTAAATGGGGAGTTGGGGGAAAGTGATTCTAGTGGATCCTGAAGTAGCAATCCTCCTGCCAGCCAGCCTCCACCCTCCCACTTTGACGTACATATTCTTTCATTCACTCAGTCAACAACATCTGGGACAGGGTTAACCGCTGGCAAATGAGGCAGACCCAGACCTGGGCAGCTCTGCTTTCTGATTTGCATGTTTACCTGAGGCCCCCACCCCTTAGGATCCTGCTCTTTGGACCTGATACCTACCAACAATTTGAGTTGAGGGACATGGACCACCAGTACCCTGGAAAGGGGGTTCACGGTGTGTCCACCTATGGGGACAAGGGAGGAAGGCCCTGGAGTGGAACAAGAACAGTGAGGCAAATGGTGGGGTCTGCTCTGCACAAGAAGGTGGAGAGAGTGGCAGGAGAGGCCTTTTCTGTCCCCCTCTGCCATCTCTCTCACTCTCCAGACCCCAGGCCACTGCCCTTCCTGCTCCCCTGACCTATCTCCTCTGCCTTGGGACCCTGTGCCTCTTCTGAGCCTGCAGCAGTAGCCTGGCCTTCACTCCAGCATCCCCAATCCCAGACAAGTCCCTTCCCCTCTCCAAGCTATTGCGTATTGAGTTCCGGGATCCCTGCTCCATGTCCCTTCCCAGCCCCAGCAAGTCCATTTCTCAGAACCTCAGGCTCCTATCTGCAGAATGGGGGTCTCTGCTTCTCCACAAGGACCCACTGGGCTCTACCATGGAGACTAAGGCCTAAGGTGCCAACTGGCTCAGAGCCCAGCACTTAGTGTGTTCTCGACGATGAGATCCTTCCCATGTCAAGGGCGCAGGGCAGCTTTGTGGGATGGGAATATGGGAGCTGAACCCAGGGCCAGCCAGAGCTTCATGGGGTAGAATGCCCAATCTCACCTCCCCATTTAATCCACTCCCATCTGCTCGGCTTTAATTACAGCAGAAGCAAACCTCAAGGTTAAGCCCTGAGCTGAGAGCCGAGCATGGCCTTGGACCCAACGCTACATTATCTCCTAATGAGCAGCTTAGCCACTCTCCCCACCTCTGCCCTGTGGGTGGGGCAACTGCTGGGCAGCGTCACCAACCCTCTGCCCAATAGCTCTGGTCTCTGTCCAGGCCTCCTCACTCTGCAGCTGCCCTTAATCTGACCTTAACCCAGCCCCCTCCCTAGCTTCCCCAGGCAGGCTCCCGTAAGAGAGGACCCATTCAGTGACCCTCCTTCCCACCAATGGTGTCTGCAGCCTCCAGCTTCCGCTGCTTGGTGGATGTGGTACCTGTGAAGAATGAGGATGGGGCTGTCATCATGTTCATCCTAAACTTCGAGGACCTGGCCCAGCTCCTGGCTAAAAGTGGGAGCCGCAGCCTGTCTCAGCGTTTGCTGTCCCCGAGCTTCCTGGGCTCCGGTGAGGCAGGGTGCAAGTGGCGGTGGGAGGGGTGAAGTGGGGGCACCAGGTGGAGCACCTGGTCCCAGGCCCTGGCTGCTCTGACCTTGGCCCTGGTTTCAGAGGGTTCTCATGGCAGGCCAGGTGCACAGGGGCCTGGCACAGGCAGAGTCAAGTACAGAACCATCAGCCAGATCCCGCAGTTCACGCTCAACTTTGTGGAGTTCAACCTGGAGAAGCACCGCTCAAGCTCCACCACGGAAATTGAGATCATCGCGCCTCACAAGGTGGTGGAGCGAACCCAGAATGTCACCGAGAAGGTCACCCAGGTGCGGCCTGCAGGGCAGGGCAGGTGGGGTTGTGCCGGGACTCGAGGGTCGCTTCTCAGGCCCTGGGCCCAGGTTAGCAGAGGGAGCCAGTGTGTCCATCCCCTAGTGTCTAGTCTGAGCCCCAGGCCTCCTGTCCTGCTTGAGTCTGATGCTTTGGACCTAAAGGCATACCCTAAGCCTACCAGTCCGATGCCCAGTTCCTGGAGCCAGGGGAGGTTGTGTCAACAGAGCCTGTGCCTAGGGCCACATTCTACACCTGGAGGACCCTGAGAGTGGAGGGAGTTGGGAGAGGGTGGACACACACACATCACTGTAGGGGCCTGTCTAAGGCTCTGTCAGTTCACAGAGAAGAAGCAGAGAGAGGAGGTTTCAGGGCCATACTGAAAGGAGAAGAGGGAGGAAAGATGGACGGAGGCCCCAGCCCTGCTGCTGCCCCTTGTCTTTGAGATGACAGCCACCTCTCTTCCCCCGCCTCCAACAGGATCCTCTTACAGTCCAGGCAGAGGGAAGGCAGCATGGGTATCTTCAGCTCTCTTTGAGCAGCATCCTAGGAACAGGCCTTGAATTCCTCCCTCCCCCTCAGCCCCTACTCAGCCAGTCCAAGGCAAATTTCCCTGGGTCCTCTGTTTCAGCTGACCCAACTGTCCCTTCTCATGACCCAGTCCCCACCTCACCACTTCAGAAGGAAATGCAAAGAGCCTGCCCGAAGTTCAGGTGACCAAGGTCTTGCCACTAACTCTCTGCGTGACCTTGGGCAAGAAACCTTCTCCCCTTTCTGGTCCCCAGGCTATCATCTGGAGGGCAGAACTGGACTATGTGGTCTCCGAGGACTCATTAGACATTGAGTAATGCCAGCCCCAGGAGGCATCGAGGGGGCACCTAGGCCAGGGCTGAGCAAGGAAGTGCAGAGCAGAAGGGGGCCTATTTGCTTCCCCTGGGGCTTGGCCTTCATGGGGGCATAGGGGGCAGTTCTTTTTCTCCCCTGCTTCTTTTTCACCTGAAGCACAGTCTGCGCTGGAATAGATGGAGTGGAAGGTCCCTATGACCCAGCTCCTCACCAAGCACAAGAACCCTGGGGAAGAAAGAACCCCAGGTGGAAGGGCTGGACCCAAAGAGGTCAGGCAGGATGGCTCAGTGGCCTGACTCTGGGAAGCCCACCTAGTTGCTCACCCCAGGGCTCTTAAGTTGGCTGTAGGGGTGGTGGGGCTGTTGTACTAGAGATGTCCATGAAGACTGACAGGCCTGTTCCCGTCCTGCTCCCCACCCCAGCTCCCCTTCACTTTACTAGCCCACCCGATGGGCCCTAAGGTGGGGAGGTGTCTGACAGAACTTAGGGGAAGGGGCCGCCATGGGCCCAGAGCAGGGAAGTCATGCCAGCCTCAATGAGAATTTCCCAACCTAGAGGGCTGTGATCCCACAGCTGAGTTCCTACATCCTGAGGGCCTTGCAGCTCCGGGTAACACTAAGAAGTGTTGACTGTGCCAGGAAAGGCTCTTCTTGTTGACCCTAGAGGCAGTGGGAGACTTTGAAGGTCTGTGTGGTGGGGGAAAAGGCATCCCTGTCTGGGGCCCCTGAGGAAGTGGACACTCTCCTCCCACTCCACCCTCTCCAATTCCTGCTGCCTCCCTCCCACTCCCAGGGCTTTGCTGTTTCACTTTGGCCTGGTCCAAAACAGCCCTGGAATGAGGGGAAGTGGTTATGATAGTCCAAGCTTTCCTGCTCTTTCAGTCCACTTTAGTTGAGCTTCCGTGTGGACTAAGTGCTGGGCATATAAGATGGGCATGCCGGACAAGGGGACTGTGGCCTATGGTCCAGTGGGAAATAACTGCATGGTCAGAGGTGTTCACGGGGACCGGGGGAACGTGGATAGACAGGGTCTACGCTTGTGCAGGGCCAGAGGACCCTTCCTAGGGAAGCAAAATAGGAACCGAGCAGGAAGGAGGTCACTGCAGAGTGGGGACACTGTGGCCTATCCTGAGGTTTGGATGGCAGGTCAGGGACTCTCTGGTCGAAAACAGCCCTTTGGTGACTCTTCCTTATTGTGACCTCATCTGGTTCACAAGGTCAGAACATTACATCGCAGATTTTCTTAAACTAGGATCATCTGCCAAGCCCTATCCAGTGGAGGTAGTGGGGTTAATGGGGTACCCCTCAGGCTCCACCCCTGTTGGGGCAGTGTCTGACACAGGATGAGCAGAAGGAGGAATCATCGTGTAGAGCAGTATGTGCCATCCAGATAGATGCACCATCTCATTTAATCACAACGAGCCCATGGAGTTTGCTGTGCTTTGTTATCCCGTTCTGACCACGAGGAAACAGACTCACAGAGGTTATCAAACTTGCCCAAAATAGACATAACAGCGTCAGACCTGGGATCAACCTGGGAAGTATGGTTTCAAAACTCATACCCTTGCAGATGCCCCAGCCATTTTTTATACTGGGCAGCTGTGCAGAACCTGAGTGTGTTGGGCTGGGCCCTGATGATCCTATGTTCCCAGGGAGTCAGAGGCAGGGTGGGAGGGGGCTCAACTGAATGTAATGACCAAATCCCCCTGGGCATGTGCAAAATAGTCAAGGCTCCCTGGTACCCAGGACCAGATTAGTTACACACCCAAATTTGACTCTTTGCATGGAAGGCTCTGAGAGTTGACCCCAGGGAGGCCCTCACTGGTCCAGGCCTCATCCCTACATCTTCACCCCTCCCAGACCCGTCTAACCAGTGGTGGCCATCCCACTGACCACCCCATGGCTCCCACCCCAGGTCCTGTCCTTGGGTGCGGATGTGCTGCCAGAATACAAGCTGCAGGCGCCACGCATTCACCGCGGGACCCTCCTGCACTACAGCCCCTTCAAGGCCGTGTGGGACTGGCTCATCCTGCTCCTGGTCATCTACACGGCTGTCTTCACGCCCTACTCGGCCGCCTTCCTGCTCAGCCACCAGGATGAGTCTCGGCGTGGAGACTGTAGCTACACCTGCAGTCCACTCACCGTAGTGGACCTCATCGTGGACATCATGTTTGTCGTGGACATTGTCATCAACTTCCGCACCACCTACGTCAACACCAATGACGAGGTGGTCAGCCACCCCCGCCGCATTGCCATCCACTACTTCAAGGGTTGGTTCCTCATTGACATGGTGGCCGCCATCCCCTTCGACCTGCTCATCTTCCGCAACGGCTCTGATGAGGTGAGCAAACTCTATCTAGGTCAGCTCCTGCAGCTGTCCCCTGCCCTCTAGCTCTGGAGCCTCCCTGGCCTCACAGTCCTGGGTACAGAGAACACCAGGCATTGGGCACCTCCTCCAAAAGAAGTAGATGTGAAAAGGGGCCTCTCGGACATCCGACATCTCCCAGCCCTGAAGAAGGACCAACCAAGGCTGTGCCAAGGCCTGGGTACCCTTCCTGGGCTCCAGAACTCAGTGTCTCCTGGGACGGATGCTCCCACAGTCCCAGCCCCTCATGGTGACTTCTAAACTACACTTACCCTGGAGTTGGAAAGGGAATCTGCAAGCTGCTCCCTCGATACAGCCTGACTCTTTTCACTCCCCAGCCCCTCCACTGTGCCCACTCCACTTCCCTTAGCTGGTGTGAGGCTATTTTCATGCTTTTCTTGCAGCTTCTAGTCCCGCTATGTCCTTTTGCCCCCACCTCTTTGGGATCGACTTTCCACGCCAGTCAACTCTGCCTTCTGTGTTCCAGTCACAGCCCCCCCCAAGTCACCCCAGCCTGTCCAGCAGAGGGCCTGACCCTCATGACTCCCTCCTCCCATGCCCACCCACTCCCAGAAAATCTATCCCCAAGTTCTCTCCCCTCTTCTCCACCTCCGCTGCCCCTGCCTGCGCGGCCTTCTTACCCACTTCTGCCCCAGCCCTACAGGACCAGCCTCAACCGCCTCCACACAGAAGTGAGTTTCGGATCGCTTATCTGACTGACCCTGTTGCCTTTGATGGCTCCCCAATGGCTTGGAATAAAGGCAAAGCTCTTTATGGACCCTGAGGCCCACGAGAGCAACCCCTGCCCACTTTTCAGGATCATTTCTCACTACTTTGCCATCTTCTGTCCTGTGCTCCAGGCTGCAGCTCCATACTTGGTTTCTCACATGGATTGTGCCATTTCGCACAATCCAAGCGTTTGCTCATGCTGCTCCCTGAGCCTAGAATGCCTTTTCCCTCTCTTGCCCGTCTGCCTGGAGGCCTGCCTCATCTCCCAAGACTCAGCTTATTTGTCACCTTCTCTACAAAGCTTCCCTGCCCTGCCCTGCAGACTTCACCTCCCCTTCCCCTGCACTCTTTAGATTTCTGTCCTAGTAACCATAACACTGTTTTGAGATTTAGGCCGAGAGCTTCTTAAGGTTCCACATGGTGCCACACTCCCCAAAGCCTGGTCAGAGCAGGTTCTCCATGAATGTTTGTTGAATGACTATGCACGAGTGAACAAATGTGGTCCTGAACACGACCTTTCAAGGGCTGATCCCTAGCCCTGTGGCCCCCTCTCTGCCCCTCCAGACCACAACCCTGATTGGGCTGCTGAAGACGGCGCGGCTGCTGCGGCTGGTGCGCGTGGCCAGGAAGCTGGACCGCTACTCTGAGTACGGAGCGGCCGTGCTCTTCTTGCTGATGTGCACCTTCGCGCTCATCGCACACTGGCTGGCCTGCATCTGGTACGCCATCGGCAACGTGGAGCGGCCCTACCTGGAGCCCAAGATCGGCTGGCTGGACAGCCTGGGTGCTCAGCTCGGCAAGCGCTACAACGGCAGTGACCCGGCCTCGGGCCCCTCCGTGCAGGACAAGTATGTCACCGCCCTCTACTTCACCTTCAGCAGCCTCACCAGCGTGGGCTTCGGCAACGTGTCCCCCAACACCAACTCAGAGAAGGTCTTCTCCATCTGCGTCATGCTCATCGGCTGTGAGTGCCACCTCATGACCCAGGCCTTACCCATAGAATTCGATTTTTAGTTTTGTAAGGAGACACGCGACATAACAACGTGTGTGATAGGCAGGTCCTAAGCATACAGCACGATGAAATATTGCATTGTGTACACCAACTATGCACAGACTTTAACCCCCTTGCTATGTGCCAGTAACCAGGACCAGCTCCATTATTTGTAGGGCCCAATGCAAAATGAAAATGTGGAGCCCTGTGTTTAAAAAGTATTAAGAATTTCAAGTTGGTGACAGCACCAACTTGAAGCGTGGAATCCTTCTTAGGGCTCCATGCCACTCTGCCAGGCACTTTTCTAAGTGCTTATCAAAGCCCCACATTCTGTTTTCACCATGCCCATGAGGGCCATATTATGAGCCCAGTTTACAGACCAAGAAACGGAAGCTCCTAACTTGCCAGGAGCTACACAGAGACCCAATTCCAGCCCAGGGCCGCGTGTGGTCTCAGGCCCTGCACGGAGCTTCCTGCGCCCCAAGACACCTACCTGGTCTAGGAACACAAGAGGCAGCAGGATTTTACACGTAGATTAAGTTGTCATGTTCAGAGTATTTAGAGATGTGAAAACCCAGAAAAACAAAAACAAAAAGAAAAAAAAATGGGTGATAACAGTAGACCAAGAGTTTTCCCTTCATTATGTTTTTACAACTGAAAGAGAAAACAAACCTGAACTAAAAAATTCCATTGCCCTAGTTCTTTCTTCTCAGGAGTTTGGACTCGGGGCCCAGAAAGATGCCAAAAGGCACAGGAAAGAGGGAGGAGGGCAGGAAGCCCAGGGGCTTCTGTCCCCCAGGTGCCCTGGTGCTGTCTTGGGCAATTCTGACTTTGCACTAACCATGGGGCTCCCAGGAGGAGGGAGGCGTGGATCAGGCCCTTAGGTGGCGTGGACTGGTGGGGAGGCGGAGGAGCTCACTGCCTGCACCCCTGCTCCTCCAGCCCTCATGTACGCCAGCATCTTCGGCAACGTGTCTGCCATCATCCAGCGCCTGTACTCAGGCACGGCGCGCTACCACGCGCAGATGCTGCGCGTCAAGGAGTTCATCCGCTTCCACCAGATCCCCAACCCGCTGCGGCAGCGCCTGGAGGAGTACTTCCAGCACGCCTGGTCCTACACCAACGGCATCGATATGAACGCGGTGAGGCCCCGCTTCCCTGCCTGGGAAGGGATGGGCAAGCCAGCTGAAGCCTCAGCTCCGGCTAAGGACCCCCGGGGCGGAGGCCAAGGTCCCATCCGCACGGGTCGCCGCCCCCAGGGCTCTCCCCACCCGCTTCCCCAGCTCCGTCTGCCTCGCCCCGCAGGTGCTGAAGGGCTTCCCCGAGTGCCTGCAAGCCGACATCTGCATGCACCTGCACCGCGCGCTGCTGCAGCACTGCCCAGCCTTCCGCGGGGCCAGCAAGGGCTGCCTGCGCGCCCTCGCGGTCAAGTTCAAGACGACGCACGCGCCGCCGGGGGACACGCTGGTGCACCTGGGCGACGTGCTTTCCACGCTCTACTTCATCTCCCGAGGCTCCATCGAGATCCTGCGCGACGACGTGGTCGTGGCCATCCTAGGTGGGTCGCGCGGGGAGGGTGAGGTAGTGCGACTGGAGATGTCCTGCCCGCATCGCTTCGTTCTTGATGATGATGGTGGTGGCACCTTTTATGACCTGCGAAGATGTGCTGAGAGTGTGCCACAGAGAGCTTTATTCCCAGCTCACTGAATCCTTAAAACAAACCTCGGCCACGGGGCCATTTTCCTGATAGGGAAGTTGGGGCTCACACAGGTCATGCTGGTAAGTGGCCAAGCAGGGGTTCCCGGGGAACAGGTCTGACTCAGAAGTCCAGGCAGGCTTCCATCTTCTTCCACTCTTGGGGAGCACAGACTGAGAGGGCAAGGGTTTGTCTTGGGTGGAGGGGGGCTCTTCAGCTGCAGAGACAACTGGACCCTGGAGGAAGGATATGAGCACTGGGTAGGGGACAGATGTGGGGCACATGCAGCCTCTGCCACTTGCCAGCCGTGTGAGTGTGACCTTGGGCAGGTCATTTCACCTCTGAGCCTCACAGGGTTCTCTCCTCATCTTCCTTGCCTTCCTCCTGACTTCAGCCCACCACAAGTCCCTGACTAGAATGCCAGCCTTGCCCTTGCTTGGTCTCCATGGCCAGGTTCTCCTCCAACCCCTCTGGACAGGCCCCCTCTGGCTCCTCTGCCAACTCTTCTCCCTCTGGCCTGGTCTCAGCTCATGTTCGCCAACTACGCTTCTCTGCTCTCCTCTCCTCACCTGGGCCAGCTCCTTTCTCCCAGGGTCTCAGCCTCCACCTATGCCACAAGCACCCCCAGAAGTCTGTCCCAGCCCCATTCCTTCCTGGGCCACCCTTATAATCCATAGACAGACCAAACAACATATCTCAGTCTGAAATGATCATCTGCCTTCAAAAGCAGCTCCTTTGGCTGTGATCAATCCATTGCCTGGGCCAGAGAGACCTGTCCCACCCCCACCAACGAGGCAGCAACATAGCCCTGACTGTTTCCCTCTATCCCACTCCCGTCTCCTTGTCCCTGCCTGGGTCTGGTCATCATTGCAGCCTTCCTGGACAGGTGTCAGGAGCTCCTTTGCCATGGCCCTGCATCTGGTCTAACCCCATATACCATCTTCCACCTTCTGCCAGTGACCTGAGATTCATGTTCTCAAAATTCTTCAGTGGTTCCCCCTGGCCTGTGACACAAACGTGAACGCCTGTGAGCACAGTTCTCCCTATCTGGCCACCCTAAGTCCTCCCCCAATACTTCAGGCTCCAGCCACACAAACTACTTATCATTCTCTAAACCTGCCTGTCTCTGTCACATGGCCATGCCTTTGCCTTGCTGCCATTCTGCTTGGAGCACCTACTTTGCACCCCTGCCTGGCAGATCCTGGTCTTTTTTTGAGCTGAGCTTAAGCACAGGCTCCTCTATGAGACCTTCCCTCACTCCCAGCCTACTTAGGAGTGCCATCCACATAGGAGGGATGATAATTATTATTAATAATTAAGAAGCCAGTCCAATTTAAGTTTTGGATAGAGACATAAAATCCTCTCATTTTGTCCTGAGTGGAAATGGACATTAGAACATAATCATTCATCTACTAGAAAACCATTACTTTATAATGTTACCCAGATTTCAAGCTCTTGGGTTTCATATGTGACCGTAGAAAGTCTCTTCCCTCTTTAGGCCTCAGTCTCCTCCTTTGAGTCCGTTCTCTTGGATGACACGTCTTCGCCTGCATCCATCATTGTTTGTGCAATTATTAATGACCCTGTGTGATGTCACCAGGCTGAGGGGGCTGGACTTTCCTTAGGGGAGTGGACATCAAAGCAATCATGGTTCCTGGCACCCCTGCCCTGGGCTCTCTGCCCTACAGCCCTGAGTGCAGCACTAACCACACAGTATTTTTCTGTCTAGATTGCCTTTTCCCTGGGACCCTGTCTTCCACAATTCTCACAATCCAGCCCCTACTTAACTTCCTCTGTAGGCCCCCCTCTTCCCTATTCTCAGCTTCCCCTGGTGAAATTAGCCCCACCCTCTTCTATAGCCCCATTGCTCTTGGTTTTCCCTTGTTCTAAGACTCTATGGGTCATTCTACAAACTAGCTTATGTGCCTGTCCAAAAGGGATGTTAGGGGCTCCTTGTGGGAGGGATAGCACCTCATTCCTGTTTACACCCTATGGCCAGCATAGTGCTTGGCACTAGGAGGGCCCGATACCCTCGTCACATGCCCCAAGTATCAGCCCATGTCCACCCTATTACATCCGTTGCTGCCAATGCCTTGCATCAACCTGTCTGGTGCCTCTTGCTATTCGAGGCACTTTCTCAAGCATTATGTCTGCTCCTCTGGACAACCTAGTGGGGTAGGCAAGGCAAATATGGTTATACCCATTTTAGAGATGAGGAACTTGGAGTCTATAGAGGGGAAGTGACTTCTCTAGACTTCCTCTGCCAGGGCCATGCTGGTTACTGGCCCTGCAATGGGGAGTAGAAATACAAAGAGACAGAAGCCTCAGGACCTGCCTGGAGTAGCCGGGTGCTCCCGGACCTGGGTTCCCTGCACCCTTATTTACATCACTATGGTGGGCTGAGGAGAGGGGAGGAGGTTGAGCAGAGAGCCCTTAGTGTCCCTTGCTTCCCACACTTTCCTGGAGTGAGCCGGGGGTGGGGGGACAGTGCCAAAGCACATAGAAATAGGAGTGAGGATTCTAACGGAGGGTGGTCTTGAGGGGCTTGGAGACAGCGGGAGGACCCACATGATGGAAGAGGGGGTGGGGGTCTCTCCCGAGCTTAAAGGACAAGGTAGAAGCATACTCCTCAGCCCCAGCCAGCACATCCAGACTTGTCCCCAGAACTTGATACTGAGCACCAGGCCCAAGCCTGGCAAGATCCCTGAGGTGGGAGAGAGGTCATGGACAAGAGGATTTCGGGGAGGCGCCTCAGAAGAGAGCTTGTAGCCAGACCCTGGAGAGACCCTCTCCCCTCTGGCTGGCAGGAAAGAACGACATCTTTGGGGAGCCCGTTAGCCTCCATGCCCAGCCGGGCAAGTCCAGTGCCGACGTGCGGGCCCTGACTTACTGCGACCTGCACAAGATCCAGCGTGCAGACCTGCTGGAGGTGCTGGACATGTACCCTGCCTTTGCAGACAGCTTCTGGAGTAAGCTGGAAGTCACCTTCAACTTGCGGGACGTGAGTCTGGGCTGAGTAGGCCAGGGCGGGGTGGTGGCCCTTCGGCAGCTGGTAACCCGTAATGCTCAGGCAGCTTGCTGAGAGCTTGGCCTGCCTGTCCTGGGGAACCCATCTGACCATCTCCTTTCCTTTCAAACCCACACTGTGTTCTTCACCATAAGTTCTTCTGTGTCTTCCAAAGCCAGCAAAATGCTAAGCATGATGATAGCTACCAATTTTTGAACACCAACTATGTGCTAAGCACTGAGCTCCTTTTACATTATCTCATTTAGTCCTCTCCTTGCAAATGGTATTATTATTCCCATTTCCCAGATGAGGAAACTGAGGGTTAGAGAGGATAAATAAATTGACCAAAGCCATACATCCTCACAGTAAGCCACACAATCAATGGCAGAGCCAATCTGTGGAGGCAAGTTTGTGTGACTCCATAGCCCAGGCTTTTCCCACTGCTTAGAACCAAGCTGAAAGGGAGGGCGTCCACTGTCCAGGGGCTCATAGTGCGAGGTCCTAGGGGTGTAAAGAAGTGATAAAGCTGTGTCTCCTCTCAAGCTTATCACTCAGTGGAGATTAAACAACTCAGGAGCAATAAAGAGCCACACAGTTAAACAACCATGGAAGTCACGAGGGTGTGCCAGGAGACCGAATTTCTGTGGAACTCAGGGTTGCCAAGGAGTGGGATGGCCAGTGTAGTCTGAAGCCCAAGAAAGGGGGTGAATGGAGGAGGGGGCCTGGAATCAGCTAGTGGGAAGGAAGGAGCAGGCACACCTGGGTGGGGCAGCAGTGGCTGAAGCTCTAGCTTTTAGCCCCCCTTCCCCCAACTTACTCCCCCAGCCTCAGGAGGAGGGATTTTGCTGGCCTAGGCCCCATACCCAGGTGGAGGGCATGGTGCTGAGGCAGGTTTTCGTTACTAGAGACAGCCTTCACCACCCTGTACTGTCTGTTCTCCCTGTCCTCAGTCTTTTCCCTTCCCACCTAATCTGTCCAGGAGATATTCGGTAAGGACCCTGTCCTGGGGGGCCCAGCCATTAGGAGCCATCAGGTGGCCTGAGTGGTCACTGGCTGCACATCAGGGCAAAGAGATGTGGTCACACTTTAGCCCCTGGGTGCTCCAAGTCTCAAGGTACCAGGAGGGTGGGCTACCAAGGGCACTGCTAAAGGCACCTCCTGAAAGGATCGGGGGTTTCAGACCCGGCCTCCTCAAAGGAGAGTCCCCATTGGCTCACACTGAGGGAGCACCAGGGCATTCAGGAAAGGGAGGACTAGGAGAATAGCTCTTCTGCCTTCCCCCCAAAATCTTGATGCCCAAGGCAGCCTCTTCCAAGACTCCAGAGAGTCCAGCATGTGCCCAAACCCCTGTCTATCTCCTGTGTTCTCGAGCAGGAGAGAGCCTGCAGGAAGGTACGTGGAGAGTCTGGGGAGAGTCCAGCCCTTGTCACCACTTTTCTTTTTTACCTAGTTGTCACAAGGGTCTCAGGTGGGGGGAGGGGGAGGGGTGCAAGAGTGAACAAAGAGGCCCTGTCCCAGATTTGGTCCCTGTTACTTGATGCTCTTGTTCCCCACAAGGCAGATGGGGGTCTCCAGTCATCACCCCAACAGACTCCAGGCCAAGACCACCAGGGCTTCTTCCTCAGTGACAACCATTCAGGTGAGCAAAACCAGTCCCCACCAGTGTCTGCCCTGCCCTAGCCCAAAGCCTCTGCCAGCCTCCTGCCCCTTCTCCATCCTCCATATTGCTTCCCCTGGAAGAGGCCTCCCCAACCTTTGGATGAGTTGGAAAAGGGCTTCCTCCCTAGGCTCAGTACTACAGGCCTTTGCCCCCTTCCTTCCCACTGTATCCTTATACCCAGAGTGAGGGCTAGCCAGGTAACCAATGTGGCCACAAGGCAGAGACACTGGCTAAGCCCCTGGGGTTCCACGTCAAGGCACCAGGGGACCCAGTGGGCTACAGATTCCAGGGCAGTGAGTCCAGGGCTGGACATTCCTACCCACCCAGCCCCCAGTTCCCCTCTCAGGGCTACAACTTTCTGGGTCTTGGAAGCCAAATTTCTGTGAGGGCAAGACCTCATACTCCAGGGTAACCAGGTAAGGAGATCCACGTCTCCCACCCTGTGTTCCCAAAGCAGGTAGGGGGAGGGGCATGGGCTCAAGCCTGTGGGAACCAGCTAGACCAAGTTCAGACTTTCCTTTCCTTCCTGCAGGTGCAGCCCCTTCCCTGAGCCTCTCAGATGCATCTGGCCTCTGGCCTGAGTTGCTGCAGCAAGTGCCCCCAAGGCCAAGGCACAGCCCCTTAGACCCTCAGCGACACCCAGACTGCTGGCCTCGGGAGCTGGGCTCCAGGCTAGAGCAGCTCCAGGCTCAGATGAGCAGGTGAGTGCCCTGCAGTACAGGGCTCCAAGGCTGCAGGGTGCAGTCCCCGCAGCAGGCTAGGCACGGGTGCCCCCTCCTGGTGACTCAGGGACATCACTGGGTGTCCTGTGAGTTTCAGAATGGCCGGCCCCATTTAAATATCTCTATGTCACTAAGTACAATTCCTTGTCCCAACAAACCCCGGAATATGCCAGGGAAGTTTTCTTAGGAGAGAGGCATAACCTCATGCAGAAACAAATTCCATGGGCTGTGCAAGGCAGGACTGTGGTTGCAGAGTGAGGGCTTAGGGAGAGGATAGTCCTGAGTTCAAATTCTGACTCTGCAACTTACCAGCAAGAGTGTGGGCAAATTATTTAACCACTCTGAGCCTCTGTTTGCCCTTTTGTGAAACTGAGATCATCAGAATACCCATTTCAAAGCTTCTTCATGAGGACCGAAGGATGTGTGCACATACATGGTGCCTGGTCACTGTGATTATCGAAGTCAGGGCCGTGCTAAGGGGAACTTGAGGAGGGGCTGTGGACTGTAGCAGGGAAATAGCTTCAGATAGGTCCCAGGCTGCCGTTCCATCCAGCAGGAATAGCATGTAGGCTACAAAGCTGAGGCTGTCCTTAGGACCTGAACTACCCTTGCCAACTCCTGACCCTGATCTGACCCTGACTGTGGGGTTCTGTGGGGCAGGCTGGAGTCCCGCATGTCCTCAGACCTCAGCCGCATCCTGCAGCTCCTTCAGCAGCCCCTGCCCCAAGGCCACACCGGCTACCTTCTGGGAGCCCCAGCCTCCAATGACCTGGCCTTGTTTCCTGCCGCCTCAGCCACTCAGAATCCAGGAACCAGGCTGCCCCAGAGCAGTCTGCCCCCAGCACAGGTGAGCAGGTGAGGGGATCCGTGTGCCTGCAGGCAACTTATGCCTTCCCTCAATCCCACCTTGGTCTTAGTGTGGTGTCAGGCCTAGAGCCTAGTGGCTGGATAGTAACTGTGGCTTCTGCTGTCTTTCTCTATGGTCTGAGTCATGACAGGGAAGTTTGGACAATTAGTGCCAAAGCCCGGATTATGACTGAGACCCCACAGCTGGGGCAAGGGCACAACGACTCAGTTTCTATCAGTTCTAGCCCTCAAGTCAGGGTGGCCTGGGGGTTGGGGGGTGGTTCACCACATTGCATGCCTCCCTTTTCCTTGCCCCTCTCAGACCCCAAGCTACGATGACTTGGACAAAAGTGGGCCGAAGCACAGGAACTCTTCCTCCAGGATACCTCACCTGGTCATGGAGATGGACAAAACTCTGACACTGTCCTTGGAACCAGAGCAGCCTGAGGGGCTCCTGTCACCCCTGGCCTCACCTCTGTGTCCCCTAGAGGTACAGGGACTCATACGTGGTCCCCGCTTCTTCTCTCTCCCTGAACACCTTGGCTCTGTCCCCAAGCACCTGGAGTTCCAGAGGCATGGCTCAGATCCTGGATTTATGGGGAGTTAGAGCCACTGGACCCAAGATAAAGGATATCATGAGGGGATTAAAAGTGGGTGAAGTGAGAGTTAAGGGTTTGGGGGAGGCAGACAACCACCCAAATGGGCCTCTGAAAACCATTCTCCTAGACTAGCTACAAACTTCTAACCCAGGTGACACAAGATGGTAGGGATGAAGAGGCTCAGGACTTTTCCCAGCCTCCTCCAAGGCTCTGTTTAGATAACAGGCCTGGTGGAGAGTGGATGAGCCTTGAGTGTAGAGGTAGCTTACAGGACAGAGGGGTCAGTGAGGAAAAGAGAAGCTCCTGATCTTCTGTGTGAGAGCCTTGCTCTGGACTGGGTATAATTACCTCCTGAGTCAGAACTGCCTCATTGCCTCTTGGCCCAACACCCAAGCTTGGTCAGACCTCCTCCCGAGACCCTGTGACATGGCTTAAGATGATAGTGTCTTCTGTAATGGACATATCAAGGTACAGAGCTCCAGCCTGGAGCTGTTTCACCCCTGATGGTTCTGTGATGACCTTTGGGACTCTAGCAGATAGTGGAATGTGTCACAGCTAATAAAGTCTGCACACTGGGCTGAGGGTAATCATGTCCTTGACTTTGCCATTATCCCAACATCTATTGTCTTCTCTAAGCCCTTCTCACAAGGAGCTATGTGTTGGGGATCTGAAGGTGGCTTTCTGCTGGACCCAGGAGTCCCTGGATCATGGGGCTCTTAGCCAAGCTGGGGTGAAGGGAAGCAGAGAGGTACTGGCTTGGTGGTCATTGGGAATCGTAACAACAGCCAACACTTTCATAGCATTCACCCTGTGCTGGGCACTGTGCTGACTTCTCTGCAGATATTAGCTCATCTAACCCTCACAACAACCCTGTGTGGTCAGTGTTATTCTCTCTATTTTAGAGAAATGGCATCAGAAGCAGAGAGAGAGAATAAGAAACTTACGCAAGCATGAACGAGACTTCTAGGGGGCTGGTACTGTTCTGTTTTCTGATCTAGATGCTGGCTACATGAGGGTGTTTCAAGTTGTGAAAATGTGTGCACTTCTATGTGTAACTCATACTCTGAAAAAAAAATGGACATGCTTTCATAGTATAGCAGTTAGCACATCTGCTTTATACTCAAAAGGTCCTGGATTCACATCCCAGTGGAGCCACAGTCCATGGTCTATGGCCATGCCACCCTGAATAACCCCCATGTCTGAAGCTAAGCAGGGTTGGGCCTGGTTAGTACTTGGGTGGGAGACCACCAAGGAAGACCAGGTACTATAGGCATAAATAATAATTAAGAAAAAGAAATAGAATCTTGCCCAACAATACAGGAAAAAGAGGATATAATTTCAACCCAAATGGTCTGGCTTGAGAATACATGCAGTTAACTACTTCACTGAAATGTGCTGTTGTCCAAAAAGTACTCAGTTGTTGGTCTTTGGTTCTTTTTGCTCCAATATTCCTTAAAAAAAAATTTGAAAATGTATTTGCCCTCTCACATATTTTTAAATTGACATCTGAGATATTTTATTAATAAGTTTGAATAGTTACAAATGATGTAATTTCCAGTGTGTTGTAAATAGTGGCACTTTATAAACCGTTTCATTTATATTGATCCATTTTGATCCAAATAGCATAGTGATTTGAGAGCCAGCATCACTAGTTTTAAAAACACTAGAACAAGCTTTTCTTTAGCATCATTCATTTTCCTCTTCTCATAATTCCAATATATTCCTCCCAGCTGATGCTGCAGTAATTATTTCCATGCTTTAAAGTTTATTATTGATAACCTTATCATATCTCTGCAGCACAAATATATAAATTGAACATTTTAAATTAATTTTTGTAATCTTACTAAGGCTTCAAGGGTTATACTTATTACAGAATTTTCCAAAACAATATATACATATTTTTATAAAAACTAAAATTTATTGGAAATGCATCTCTGAAAAGGGGATTCTTTCCTCTCATGTATGTGGATGAATATCACTTTTTTATTAGAATGAGACAAGTTTCAGCAACACTTTTGTACGTACTTTTATTTCCTCTTTAAAAAACTTAAGCACAGAGAAAACTTGTTCACAGCAGCAGATGAGACCTTAATAGGTTATCTATAGCAGTGTCACTCAATTCTTTCAATTCTTTCTGAGGGGTCTAACAGTCACACTTACTTTAAAAACGATATTCAATGATAACATCTAACGTCAATACACTTTTTTTTAAAGCAAAGAATTGGAAACCATTGAAATAATAAAGATTCGGACTCTTCTCCATTTCCAACTCAAGACACGGTAGATTTAGGGATTGATTAGCATTTGCCTTGGGATCCGGGGCCGGGAATAGATGGAACGGGAACAGGAAAAAGAAAAAACAAAATCAAACAAACAAACAAACACACCTAGAACCGAGCTGGTCGGGTCCCTGTCTACTGGAAACCAACCCTAGCATTCTGAGCGTTTCTGGAGTGGACAGGAAAGCCAGGGGAGGCCAGACTGCAGCTGGCCTGACCCTGAGCACATCGGTGGGTGGAAACAGCTTGTCCGCGGCCTGCCCTTGGGATCCTGGGGGAACAACTCTCCGGCTTAAGGGGGCGTTGGCACGGGTGGAGAGGAAAAGCGGCTCCGGTGCTTCCCGTTTGGCTCGCGGGCCCGACTGCCCGGCCGCGGGGCTCGGTGCCACGAAAAGCGGCGGGCCCTCGCGCCTCAGGCAGGATTTACAATTTTTACTCGACAGCGTGAAGAAGCCGCCCGGAACCGCAGCTGCGCAGTGGAAGTCACACGAGGTCACACAGCAGACTTCACTCCCCGAAACTTGGCCTAGAACTTGGGGGCCTGGTGCCCCGCGCGCTCGCCTCGGGTCACCCACGCCCCCCGCACTGCGCCGTTATCTTCCTGATTGACATCTTCATCAGCCAATGGCCTTCGGGGCTGAGAAAGCGCCAGCCCCCTCGGCATGGGGCGGGGCAAGCGAGCGGAATGACAAACATTTACACCAATAAAGAGGAAGTTTCAGAGGCTGCGGGTATAATAGCCAATGAGAAAAGGGAGCTGTTCTAAAGGACGTGTCAGGCAGCCAACAGCCGACGCCGCTGAAGGGACGCCTGGCTTCCGTTCTGAGGGGGCGGGGCAGCATCCCAAACGGAAGGTGGTTGTCGTCCGAGCTCTCGCTGGTTTGAAACTGGGGGTCGGGCCCGGCAGTCGTTGTCCGTCGCCGCGGCCCCGCTTCCGGGCTAGGCCGTGCCTGCCCGCCCCCGCCCCGCCTCCCCTCGGACCCCTGGGCCCCAGGCCCGGCTCCCTGCCTGACTCGCGCGCCGCCCGCCGCGGCCCGCTGCGGACCCGGCCCGCACTGCGGACCCGCCGCCGCCACCATGTCCCTGCACGGCAAACGGAAGGAAATCTACAAGTATGAAGCGCCCTGGACCGTCTACGCCATGAACTGGAGCGTGCGGCCCGACAAGCGCTTTCGTCTGGCGCTGGGCAGCTTCGTGGAGGAGTACAACAACAAGGTGGGCCGGGCAGAGGCTCGGAAGCCGGCTGGCGGGGAGCGGGCCCCGGGGGCTCCCCCCTTTCCGGGCAGGAGCCCAGACCGCGGGACCCTTGGGCGGACTTGCCTCAGCGACACGGAGCGGTTCCCCTTGAGTCCGGTCCTGAGCAGACAGAGGGGGTTCGCAGTCGTTTCCTTTAGTCCTACCAGCATTCCCGTGTAGTTACCCCTACTCCCATTTCACTGACGGGGAGACTGAGGCACAGTGTGGTGACTCGCCCGAGTCAGACATCCAGTTCGTGGCGGAAACAGGTCTCAAACCCGAATTTATACCTCAGAGCTACACCATTTATCACTCCTGTCTCCCTCCCCTCCTGCCACATTGCTTCAGCTTGGGGTGCGGAGGAAGGAAGGGGGGAGTGATGATCATGAAGGAAAATGCTAGTTCCTCAGTTGGTGGTGATTCGCGCCTGGCCACGCTGGGTTTCTATTAGGCTGTTTCTTGCGCAGACTCCCCCCCCCCCCACTCCCACCTGCAGGTATTTTTCGTGGACACCCAGCCCCTCTTCCAGGATTGACCTTGCTGTCTCGTATCCGTCCACTTCAGAGCTATCTTTTTCTTGGAAATCTTGGCCTGTGGCCTTGATCCCGCCACTTTTTTTCAGGATTGAGAAGGATGGCACTTGTCATATCTTTTCTTGGCTTCTTTCATGCTAATACAGATGTGTAATCTTGAGTGGTAAGTATCCATTCAATTTGCGAGGCTTTCATAGAAGCACGGGTAGTAGGGGGAAGCTTTTAAGCCAGCAGTACAGTATAAATTTATTTTTGAGTGTTGTTGAATACGTCAGTGGGAAGAATTTTTTGTCTTTTACCTCTTAATCTCTTCCTTTCGTTGTGTTAGAGTAAACGTTGTGATTGTTAGGGTTGGGAGCAATTTGAAAGCCTTGGCTAGTGTGTTTAAAGTCAGTCCTCCTGCTTGACACCATAAATACCATGACTTAAGAATAAAACTGTGTGGACAGTAACAGGCATGGTGCAGGGGAAAAAATCCAGGTAGTCTAGGATTGAGTCCTCCTGTCTGGTCTGTTGACTAGGTGTGGGGCATTGCACATGTCAGTCTTAATATTTCTGACCCACAGTTTGCTGTAGGAAAGGGGTCCTTTTTTCACATGTGAAGGTCCTGTAAAAAACATGTGACCACTATAAATTTGTTTATAGTTTTTCAGGAGCACAGTTGTTTGTTTCTCTGGAGTTAGGTTTTAACTTTTTGGAATCCCCTTTGAGAAACTGATGAAAGTGAGACTCTAATTGCCCAGACATTACGCATATATAGTTTACAACAAATACCAGGGAGTACACGCTGATCTTGAAGTGCACCCATTACCCACAGAAACCAGAGTCCTGGCAAGACATAACTTTCTTTTCTCTGATTCCTCTTACTTCCTTACGCCATAGTGGACAGCAGAGCTGGGAATGGAATTCACAGTTGTGATGTAAAAACCCATGTTAGTAAAGTTAAGAGCACTATACCTATTGTTAAGGATACATTTAAAAAACCAAAAATGTAAAATATGTCTTTCAAAGGGCTTGAGTCTTTTCACACAAGTAGATATTTTTTCCTTGCAGGTTCTTCCAGGCTTAGTCTCATAAGCAGTAGCAGTTATATTCTAAGAGAGGACAAACTGGGCCACAGGCTGCTGGGAATAACTGATGTCAAACCTCAGTAGGAGGAACTTTACCTCAAAGTTTGTGCTTTCATTTAGCAACTGTTCAAAAGCTCCTTTGTGCCGGGCACACAGGCAGTGTGGCTTAGTATTGTAGTGCAAACTAATCCCGATAGTAACAGAATAAGCAGTTAACTATATCTTAACTCACTTGTGTGTTGTACGTGACCAGTATCTAAAAACTATTTTTGTGCCCCCACCTATCTAGGACAGGGTTTTTAATGTGTGTGTGTGAGGCATGCACACCCATGGACACCTTTGACAATCAGAAAGAAGCCAGTACCCCTTTTTCATAATTACGTTTTCAAATGCATAAATACATAGGATTATGAAGGAAACATTATATTGAATTAGTTACCAAAATCATTTTTTAAAAAATGGTGATATAGTAATGCATACTTTTAAATTAACTCATTAAATTATATTATCCAGTGTAACTATTACTGTACTTTTGAAGTAGTGATGAAGGTAAACAGCATTTCAAGATGTTTAGCCACTCTGCTATGAAAAAAATCAGTGATTATATTTGTGACATAGTCACAGGTACTCATGCTGTTGTGAGTGGTCACATTGATTTGAAATTGAAGGAAATACCGAATTTCAGCTAGAAGTTAGTGAAAGTATGAATGTAATTCTTCAATTCAAGTTCATAGACCCCAAGAAATCATGCTATAGAGAGGATCTGTGCCTAGGTGCTGGTGAGAAGTAAATCCCATTTTAAAGCAGTGATTCTCAGCTCAGTTTTGGAGAAACTTTGACATGGAGGTGCCAGACTTAATAATTTGCAGCCATTTAAATATTCATTTGAATTTTTAAACCTCTGCTTCCTGATTGCCCTTAATAGTGATTGTTAGCAAAGGAGAAAATAAATGAACATAGCAAATTAACATTGAAAAAGACCAGAAATAGTCTTTTTTATTGTGGAGACACTGACTATAAGAAAACATGGTTATAATTTTTAAATTTTGTATTAATGCAATCATGTTTTCCTATAGTAAAATTATTTGTAGTTTGATGGAATTAAATCACTTAGCACATTGAGAACAGTTTTGACTTCCAGGTGTCCCATTGTCTGAATAAATTTGGGAATCATTGCAGAGTAAAGAACCAGAATCTGTCAACTACACCTGGAATAAAAAGTACCCATATTGGTAATTGTGTTTTATGTTTTATTTTTGTGGTCTCTGTTGCAGGGATGCAGCAGCATTGATGTTGGAGCAGTGGTTCTCTAAATTTTTGTATCAAATCTGAGGGACTTGCACATTTCTGGGCTCCACTCCTAAAGTTAATAGATGCTCAGGTGATTCAGACATAGGTGGTCCAGGCGGCACTCTAAAAACATTGCCCTGGAATTACCTTGGCATCTGCTTATCAGAGGCAGGAATCCGATCTTTTTACGTCTACAAGCACCTAAACATTGGTTCTGTCCTTTCATCCCATGATAAAAGCTTTGCTATCACATAGCTTCCCTAGATAGCCTAGGTTGAGATCTCAGACCTGCCAGTTCCCAGTTTTGTGTGGCCTTGGGTAAGGTAACTTCTGTGCCTCAGTTTCCTCATCTATAAAATGAGTGTAACAAGATTAGATGAGCTAATATATGTAATGGAACTCTGCCTGGCACATAATAAGCAATTTGGAAATGTTAGTTGTTATTTCATCATCATCATCATTGTTCCCATAATTGAAATATAATCAAGGAGAATTATATGGGTGCTATGTAAATTTGACTTCTGAATTTTCCAGAGAGGAACCAGGATTGTGGGTAAGAAAGTTACCTTAAAAGGTCATTATATTTGGTCTTCTGCCTTTTAAAGACCCAAGAGAAAAAATTTACTTGATTCCTTTCAGCAAAACTCATTTTGTGCTCTGAAAGCTTCATGTAGTCAGACTCCAAGTATTATATACTAGTTTAAGGCCATTTTCTTTTGTTCTACTAGTCTTAGACGTAGTAACTGATATAAGAACTCTGGTATTTCTCCTGAGTTTTGACGATATATATGGAGAAAGATGGGCAGCAGTTCTTGGGCTTCTAGTCCACTTAGTTGCATTTTCCAGGGTTGGTTTTGAATAGAATTGATATTTATTTTGCCCTACTTTTAACTATCTGACTACTTGTGCTTTAATATTTAGTATCTAGAAAACATTTTTGAGATTGTGAAGAGAGAGACTATAGGTATACCTGATGCTTTTTGAAGAATCCTGGTAGTGAATCTAGGTCAGACCACCTTGTACTTGAAATATAGATGGGATGAATGCTTGCCTTGTCAGCCTGTGTTGAGTCCTCTGAGATTTTTTTAATGCAGAATTACTTTAGCTATTTGGTGCATAATGATTTTAACTCTGGGATACAATTTTTCATGTCTCAGTGTTTGTGGCAACCCTTCAGGATTCTCATTTATTTGCTCATCAATTCAACAGTTATGTATTGAACACATGCATATGTTTTAGGCACAGCAATGATGCTTGGTAGCTTTTGTTAGCAGATGTGATATTGATGACAATAAAGAGAAGGTGTTTTAATACACATAAGTATTTTTGATAGGTATTTAGAATTTTGCAAATTTTGCAGTGTTTCATCAGTCCCTTGCAAGACTGTCAACAGGGAAATTTAAAACATAAAACTCTTCTAGTTTTAACTTCCTCCTTTCTTTTTTCTAGAAAGTGAGAGAACTAATTCCTTCATAGGACCAACTGGATAAAAGAGTTGCTTCTTTATTGCTTCTTACCTTAACCTGGTTCACACAGACTTACTGGAGGTGTAGTTTGAACAAGGAATGAATTTGCATTCTGTAGGTAGTCTGGCCTGCCTAAGGCTGTGAGGCCAGAGCTCATTGTTCAGCAGAGAGCTGAAGGGGTGCTGTGTCAGAATTCATTTCAAAGTTAGACAAGGCAGGATCTCTCTGGAGACATTGATCAACAATAGTCAGGAACAAGTTTGAAGGGAAGACAAATGGAAAAGACCAAAATAAGCTGGTTTATTCTCTCAGAATTTTGTTTCAGCTATTATGGTTATGGGAAAGTATTCTACTGGCTGGAGTGGTAAAATTTTTTGGATAACTTGGAGTCTTTTTTAAAAATTCCATATATACACATATATATAATGTGCATTCACCTTCATGTTCTGGTATTAGCACTGTGTGTAATGAATGGAATACACGTGTTCCTCCCTTGGGGAGCTTATACTAACAAGATAGACATGGCATCTTTTAATTTTTAAAAATATAAGGTATGGGTAATATGAAGGATAATTTATGTTATTCCTGAGAGTAATAAAAGTGAAAGTGAAAAATGTAGTCATTCCTTCAAGGAGTAAATATTTTATGTTACGTATCTTCTCCTTAGGAGACATCTGACGTAGTAATATTCACATTTTAAAAATAAGTAAAAATGATTTTGCTTCACGGCCTTTTCTTTGTAGAGGCGTTTGTTTCATATGTTGGGGTAAAGTGTCGCGAAGCAATAGTTACAGAAAGGCAGTGGAGGTGGGAGATAAGGTTAGCAGGAGAGCAGGGAAGATGGGAGAACAAGGCCGATGGGGAAACCTAAATGTTGACAATAAGATGAGTAAGTCATAGAATTTTTCCTTATGTTCTGACGAGTGAGAATGGATGGCAGTACAATGAAGGTCAAATGGGTATAGGAAGATGCTACAAAAGGGCATCTATGGCTGCAGTTTCAAACTCAGAAGAGCACAGTTCTCCAGGATAGGATTTTGATGGGCAAAATCAATAATCCTTTCAGACAGTGAGAAGAGGGCACACAGGCTGGCAGATGGAGCTTGGGCAAGAGGGGAACTAAGCTACATAAGGAGACACATAGTTGTGCCATCTTCTTAAGAAACATTAGATGAGGCAGGTTGAATGAGAGATTAAATTGTGAGCAGCTTGGCAACTCCTCACCTTGTTGGCTGGAGAGATGCAGAGGCTTCACATGTTTCTGCTAACTTGGAACGTGGCCATGACCTCTCTCCCATAGGAACCTTCTTCACGTCATCTAGGAAGAACTTGCCTTATTCATTAAAGAACCAGCACAGTAGTAATAGAAGGACACTATAAGAATGGAGAGAAACAATGGGAAACAAATGGCAGGTAAAGTACCCACACTAGGAAAATGTTTTTACCTTAGCTGAAATTAGTGGCCACTCCTGCCACCATAACATCAGAGAACTTAAGAAAATAAGGAACTCCAAGCAGAGACACAGGACATCAGGTAAAATAAGGCATGGAGAAAATGGAACAACAGCAGGTAGAGCCCAGGAAAATAGTGGAAGCTAAAACAAAAATTATTACAGAATTAAAAGCCATTTTGAAAATAATAAAAATGAATATCTGCTGCCAAAAACACAGTGAAGGATAGGGAAGATAGATTGAGAAAATGAAATGGAAATAAATAATTAGAAGGAATATAATAGATACAGAAAATAAAGATCTAACTTAGGTATAATTGGTGTCCCTGAAGAACACCAAAGAAGTGAAACAAAACTCACATGTTGTTAAAGACATTTATAGAAATAAAGATTTGAAGTTATGAGTTCAAACTGTATCTCAAAAATTGGCACTGAAACATTTCCTAGGGAAGTTTTTATAGTTTAAGGGTTAAGAATCTTTTGGACATCTAGGCAAAATGCTTGAGGGAAAAGGAGAAAATGTTGGCAGGGTAATGGAGCAATGTCTATAAATCCGTGACTGTTTTAGATTGTGTTACTGTAAATACCCGAGAATACACTTAAGAATATATAAGATTTATATGGGGAAAAGTATGCAGTTTTTAAAAGATAACTCCATTTATGAAAATGTATCATGTATTAAAGAAAATTTTAATTTAAGGGAAATCAATAGATTGATATGATAGAACCTTAATTCCCTGAGGAAAAAAATTAGTAAATTGTATGACATAATTGTCCATCTGGCAGGAAAATTTAGAGCCGTCTAATTCATATCATCTGTGAAAATCAATTCCAGGTCAAATATCCAAAGACAAATCTCACAAACAATAATAAAATTGACTAGGAATGTAAAGAGAGTTCTGCTACAATTTCTTAAGACTACAGTAAAAAATGATCTAAAAATCTGTTTTAAGGGAAAGCTGTACTGAACTTTAAGGAGTAGAAAACAATTTAAAAATCATGGAAGAATTGAAAATGTAGTCAAAGATCTACCTCCAAAATGGAACCACCCTCATTTTTATGGGTTAATTTAACCAAAGAAAATCAGTAACAAAGGAATGGTAGCCATCTGTAAGAATTCCTGCAAATCAATATGAAAAAGATACAATTCAGTGGAAAATAGCAAATGTTTTAAGTTCAGCATAATGGTGAAGAGCTTGAGTTGTGGGATGGGACTACTCATACTTAAGATGCAAGAAATTAACCTTTTCCTCAGTATCTTCTTCTGAAGGAGGTGTTGAGGTAATGCATGTAAAATGCATGTAAAACATGAAGCATATTGTTATCACTTGGGTCCATCGTAAGTACTCAGATATGAACAGTTACTGTTACTCAGAAGTAAAAATAGTAAATGAATATGCTCAGCCTCAATAGTAAAATGGTGATGAAATGCCTTTTTTTCATCAGATTAGCAAAAATGTAAAAGATGTATTATTTTTATCGTTTTCAAAGGAATGGGGAAATTGGCACTTTGTAGGCTATTTGTCAGAACCTATTAACATTTAAAATGTATGATGCAACAATTACACTTCTAGTAATCTCTCCAATAAAAGCATTTCCACATGTACAAAATATTGTTTATAATAGTGAAACAATGGGAGACTTTACCACTTTACTGTTTTATATAAACACAAAAAAGTTACTTTCTCTTTCATCATTAAATTTTAAAATGTCTCAGTATCTGAACAAAAATTGAGATTTGAGGGGAAATGATGACTTGAAAGGCTTCTAGTTTAACCTCACAGTGTTATCCGCATGGTTAGAGGGAGGGACCTTTGTCTTTGGTCCTCCATGCTGTATCCCCAGCACTTAGAACAGTGCCTGGCACCTGGTAGCCACTCAGTAAATATTTGTTGAATAAATCCATAAATGAACTATTTGGCTCCAAATCTATGGGGCTTATACTTTATTCTGCCCAATGAACATCAAAATTTAGCTTCTTATGTGTTTGCTCCTCCTTGCCCTACCAAGGCTGATACCAATCTAGAGTCTTCCTTCTTTACATATTTTCTACAAAGGTCAGAAAGTCAACTTTTTAATTCCCTAAGAACTATTCACTTGGTCAAAATCCCTCTGTGGCCATCACTGTTGTTTATCCTTTGCCATTCTCACTACCAGTCACCACAGGACCTTCCTTTTTCCCACTTGTTTCCCTGTGAGTCTCCAGGCCGAGCTCCCTGCCTCCAGCTTCATCCCAGATCCCATCAGTCCTGCCCAGCATTACCAGGCCTCAGACTCGTACCTTCAAGGCCTCAGAGTCCTACTGCTCCCTTCTCAGACACCTTCACAGGGGATAGCCCTCCGTCTTCAGGTTGCTTTTAGGCTGTCCACCCTGCTATAGGCACACCTCCCAGCCTCGTCTGCACAGCTCTCTCTGGTGGTTCCTCTCAAACAAGTTTTCTTGCTGCCACCAAGTATGTCTATTTAGTTTGCTACTTTGTACATTTGTTCCTTCTGTCCTATCTCCCTGGGATGTCTTTGTTTTTTTTCTTTGCTTCCCCAGAACCTTTCCATATCCCTTTGATGACTGCTTAGGTCCTAACTCCACTTTTCCTCACTTGCCCACTTTGATGTATTACTTGTTTCTCTAAACTGTTACCAGGTATTATCTGGGTTATAAATAAGCAGATAATCATGTATTACCTGCAGCATCACTTTATTACTGTGTTTCAGGGCAGTGGGTTTTTCTTTACATTATCTCTCCCAACACATGATTTTTGAAAGCCTGCAGATGCACTGTAAAAATTAATATGTAGATTTCATTTTTATACAGGTTTTTTTAAAGTTAGACTTGGATGTCAAGATCTAGAATTATACTTAGAAAAACCCTTAAGAATCTACAAAAAAGCTACTAAAACTAATAACTAATTTAGCAAAGTTACAGGATCCAAAACCAATCGTATTTTTATATAGTAGGAATAAACAATTGGAAATGGAATTCAAAAATAATTCCATTTATAAAAGCATTAAAATACTTAGGAATAAAATTAATGAAAAAACTGTAAGACTTGTACGTAGAAAACTTTAAAACTTTGCTGAGAAAAAGAAAACCTAAATGGGTGGAGGATTGCTATGTTTAGGGTTTGGAAGACTCAGTATTTTTAATAACAGTTTCTCTAAACTGATTTCTAGACACAACGTAATACCAATCAGAATCTCAGTTTTTTGTAGAATTTGACAAGCTGGTTCTAAAATTTACAGAGAAAAAGCAAATCTATAGAATGGCAAAACCTTTTTGAAAAAGAACAGCAAAGTTGGAGAACTCACACTATCTGATACTTAACTAGAAAGCTGCTGGAATGGAGACAGTGCGGTACTGGTAAATGGATAGGCATATAAACCAGTGGGGCAGAATAGAGAATACAGAAATAGTTGCACAAATACATGATCAATTGATTTTCAGCAAAGAAGCCAAAGTAATTCAAAGGAGAAAGTACAGTCTTTTTGATAAATGATGCTGAGACAGTCAGTTTTATTCATGTGTTAAAAAGTGAACTTCTATTCATACTTTGCATCATATAAATTTGGGGGTCATAGACCTAAATGTAAAGCCTAAAATTACAAAACTTTTAGAAGAAAACAAAATATTTGTGACCTGGGGTTGGGCAGTGGTTTCTTCACTAGGACACAAATGGCATGAGCTCTAAAAGAAAAGAAATGTAAATTGAGGTCATCAAAATTTTAAATTTCTCATCTTCAAAAACATTGAAAGAAAATAATCAAGCAGCCATAGACTGTGAGAAGATACTTGCAAAACACATAACCAGGGACTTGTACCCAGAATATACAAAGAACTCCAGAAACTCAATAAATAAAACAACCCAGTAAAAATTGAAGTGAAACTATACTATATGATACTATACTGGTGGATACATGTCATTATACATTTGTCAGACCTATAGATTGTACAACACAAAGACTGATGTCTAAACTATGTACTTTGGATGGTAGTATATGAAGGTTCATCAGTTGGAACAAATGTACTACTTTGGTGCAGGTATTTTGATAGTGGAAAAGGCTGTGCATGTGTGGAGGCAGGAGGTATTTGGGAACTCTGCCCAATTTTTCTGTGAATCTAAAAAACATTAAGTCTGTTTTTAAAAAGGACAAAATACTTGAACAGACTTCACCAACGAATAACTGCAGATGACAGATGAGCACATGAAAAGATGTTCAGTATAATTAGTTACTAGAGAAATACAAATTAAAATACTGCTACACATAGAATGATTTAAAAAGAAAAGTTGTCAATACCAACTGCTAACAAGAATGTGGAGTGTGGAACTCTTATATGTTGCTACTGAGAATGCAAAATGACAAAGCCAATTAGAAAATGGGTTGGCAGCTTGTTTTTGTCTTTTACTGAAGTTAATCATAGAATATGATACAGCAATTCCACTCTTAGTTGTTTACCCAAGCAAAATGAAATCTTGTCCAAAAAGAAACTTTTACACGAATTTTATGGCAGTAATATTTCTAATGGCTGCAAACTAAAAATAACCCAAAGTTTATCAACTGGCAAATGAATAAATTGTCATGTTTCTATGTGATACAGTGTTATTCAGCAATAAAAAAGACTACTGGTATAACATGGATGAATCTCAAGAGCATCATTCTGAAAATAGCCAGTCACAGAAGACTCAGCACTACATGATTCCATATACAGGATTACAGAAAACTATAGGTCAGGGGTTGCCTGGGACTAAGGATAGAATATTGACGGCAGAGAAGCCCATGATAACTTTTTGGGAGATGGAAATGTTCTATATCTTAATTATTGTGAGGTGTTACACAACTGTATACATATGATCATATCTACGTTCCAAATCATTGAACTGTGCACTCAGAGTGAGTGAATTTTATTGTATGCAACTGAAATAAAATTGTTAAAAAGACAGGAAGATACTTGTATCTAAGACTAACGTCAGGAGTAAAACGAATGCTAATTGTGTATGGTTAGTGCTTATCCTCATTATGGAGCTTTACCAAAAATTTCCCATTCTGTGTTCCAATTAATGAAAGTTCATAAACACATGTATACTGAATGGCATTTCCCATTGATCCAGATTGAGTTTGATGGCAAAGAATGGAAGTCAACATTGGCCCAAAACTGACTCAGAAAAAGTAGCCAGAACCAGGGAACTTTCTCATCAATGGTATACACCCCGCCCTTTTTTTTTTTCTTTTTGCCAGTTAGTGTGGTTTGGACTCTTGAAAGCTGGTTTGACACACCTTTATGTGTAAACATTACTAGCCAGTGAGAGAGGGTGGTGGTCAGTTTGCACGATTAGCTTTTCAGGTGAGAGTCACTTCGTTGTGGGACTATGCACAGTGTGTTTGATGTTCCTGGTACTGGGCACCAGTACCCAAAGCACTTAAAGTCGGTGTAAATGAAACCACACGTTGTCAGATCCCTCAGGTGTGGAGGGAAGTGAGACCCGCTGCGCTGACGGTGTGGTTCTGTGGTGCTGGGTCAAGAGTGCAGGAGTTGGAGTCAGAAAACCTGCGTTCAGATTTTGACTCTACCTCTTCCTGGTTTTGCAGTGATGACTGTAACTCAACCCCTCCGAGTCTGGGTTTCCTCATCTGAGCAGTGTGATGGTTGGACTAGATGCCCTCTCTCTGTAATAGTTCTTGACTCTGCAGTTAAGTGCAGTGCAGTGTCAGGACTTCTGTCACCAAGCAGAGGTCTGATGTGTGTGACACTGCTCCAAAAAACACAATGTTTATGATGCTCAATTTTGGTGTGTTCCAGGTTCAGCTTGTTGGTTTAGATGAAGAGAGTTCGGAGTTTATTTGCCGAAACACCTTTGACCATCCATACCCCACCACAAAGCTCATGTGGATTCCTGACACAAAAGGCGTCTATCCAGACTTACTGGCAACAAGTGGTGACTATCTCCGTGTGTGGAGGGTAAGCAGGTGCTCAGTTAGCAGCCAGACAAGTGGGCTTTCTCCGTGTCAGCTGTTATTAGCAGCACAGAGGTATGAAGAACAAACGGGTTGGAGGCAGCGAGTGTTGCAGTCCATGAGAAAAAATGGTAGTGTATCTGGAATGACCTCGCTTGGCTCAGCAGATTTCCTAAAACCCAGCCAAGATTCCTTGAAGTCCTGCTGCTGGCTGCAGGCAGCTCTGGAAACCCAATGCTCAGTTAGCCTGATAAAACCTTCCGTGGGGGTGAGGGTGCTAGAGGCATCTTATTTTCTTTACAGCCAAAATGTTTTTGAGCAAATTTAACAAAATACCAGACCACTGATTTTAGTAAAGTATATATGCGGATTATGGAGCTTCAAACCCCGCCCCTCAGCTGAACTCATCATCAGTATATCCTATAGTCTGGAGGTGTAGTGCCCAGTCAGGCAGAGTACCCAGATCCTGGGTGGGCAAGGTGAGACCTCTCCTCTAGAAAAATTTGGAAAACAAAACTGGGCAGAGGAGAAAGCTTGGAAAGAAGTAACATTCAGAGAGTTCTGGGTTTTATTACTCTTTCTGATTAAAAAAAAGTTCTCCCCCCTTACTAAGATATTGTCTAAACAGGGCTTTAAAGATTTTTTTGATGGTAAGACTGGCTGATCTTTAAAAATTATTGCTTTAGGTTGGTGAAACAGAGACCAGGCTGGAATGTTTGCTGAACAATAACAAGAACTCAGATTTCTGTGCTCCTCTGACCTCCTTTGACTGGAATGAGGTGGATCCTTATCTTTTAGGTAAGGGAGTAAAGGAGTGTGGATTCCAGTTTGAAGAAGCAAAGATAGACACTTTCTCAGATATAACACTTGGCCAGTTTTTAACCAGGGTCTTGAGGTACGTGCATCATCCTAGAATGGGGCCAAGTGGGAAAGAGGCTAAATATGGAATGTGGTTATTGATTCCTCATATGGAGTGGAGCTTCCCATGTGTATATATCTTGTCTCTTTAGTCAGAGTCTAAGGTTTTGTGGTAATGATTGAACACTTGACTCTTTTTGGCTCTCCTGGTACTCATTTTTATGCTAGGAAGTGTATGTGTCATGTGGTCTCCTGGGCTGAACTGAGTAGGCACAAAGAAGTTTGCACAGGAACCTCACTCTTTTCAGCTTCTGACTCACATTGGTTGTTTCCAGGTACTTCCAGCATTGATACAACTTGTACCATCTGGGGGCTGGAGACAGGGCAGGTGTTGGGACGAGTGAATCTTGTGTCCGGCCATGTGAAGACCCAACTGATTGCCCATGACAAAGAGGTAATCATGCTGTTTTGTTCCTCTTCTGCTTTCCTCAGCTGCCTTCTGTGCCTTCACTGTGAGGTCAGACTGTCCTCTCACTGTTTTGCAAATGATGTGGAAAATCATAATGCCGATGTTGTGTCTGAATTGAAAATAGTAATGTGTCAAAACAGTGGGAAGTAACACTGTAGTAAAGGAATGTGTTTTTTTGGCTCACATAAACAACTTGTTCTATAGTCTTGTTTTTCTTTTCATGCTGGAAACTGCTTTTTAAATAATGAGCTCTCTTATAGACAAACTTGGACCTGATGTGATTAAAAATTAATCTTAGAGTAATACTTATCTTGAAATATATTTGCTTTTGAGAGGAGGAGAGGTAGTAGGAGGGAGGAGAGAAATTTCCTGGCAGACAAATGTAATTCATCAATTTTTCTCTAAACTTCTTTTATGAAATTCTATGTTTACTTAATACTTATGCTTTTCAAATTATTTGGAATTGAATATGGTTTATCTTGGTGGTGGTGTTTCTCCTGTGTTTATTGCAAAAGCTGTGGGAGCTGTTTGCGATTGTGGTTTAATCAAAGCATTCTGAGTGATTTTGGAAAATGGTCATGAATCTTTCCCTCCCTGAGCCTCTGCATGTCCTTAGTACTCTGATTTCCTGTGGGTAGTGTTTCCTCATCTCTTCTATCTTACTTTGCACAGTGAGGAGTATTAATATCTGTATAGATAAAAAGGATACCTTCATTTTAGGTCAGAAACTTACAGTTGTCACAGAATGGGAAGTTGGTGACCAGGTTATCACTCTTATTAAGGGGTTGTTCTCTGGCTCTCTTAAAGGTAAACCTGTTACGAGACTGCTGGATTTGGTTGCTGCTGAACCAAGGGGCAAAAGAAGAGTTTGTCTTGCAGGGAGGATGAGTAGAGAGGGAGCTTGTGGAAATATTCTTGGCATCAAGTGGAGCAGGTTGCTATATTATGTGACAGTTTAGCCTGCTGTTCTCTGGGTCCAGTCCAGGAAACCAGAACTACTCTAAGTATATAAATTGAAAGGATTTAATCCAAGGGATTGCTTACACACATGTTGGTAAAGCTGAGAAATTGCACTGGCAACCAGTTATCTAGAGAAGAGCAGCAGGAAGCCATGCTGCCTACAGGCCAGAAGGGCCAGGGGAGGAGGCAGGGTCACTGGAGCCCAGGCTGAGTTTACATGGCAAAAGCTAGAACTGTGGAGGGGACACAGCCATTGCAAGAGATGCTTCAGAGAACAGAGAGAAGGAAGGAGAAATACCTTAGCTTCTTCCTTCCAGAGGGAAGGGCCAGGAATGGATCTTAACAGCAAACAGGCACTGGACCAGCACCCTGGTCTTGAAGAAATGAACCCGAGGATAGTTGCTCTGAGAGAAACAGTGATACCTCCTAGCACTTGATTTTTCTCAGTCCACCTTTCTCTGTCAAAGTAAAGACTTGTTTGGAGGTTTTTGTTGCTGCTAGCAGGTTGGTGTGGAAGAAGGTAGTATATATCTAGAGGTTGTCACTTTCCCTTAGTTTATGATGAAATATACTGGCAGAGCCCCAGTAAAGGAGCAGTCAGTTAAAACTGAGAGGGTGTTACACACTCAGCCACGTTGCCCATGGCACGTCATTGCTCAGTGGTGCTGCCGAGCCGGCCCCGTGGGGTACTCACACTGCTATACATGACCCTGCCTTCATGCAGCTGGACAGTGCTGGAAAGAGCCTTGATCTGCCAGTTTTTCTTGTAGTGACCCGCTCAGTTTCCTTTTGAATCATTCCTAATTCCTACCATAGAAAGAGAAGTCTAATTTCTTCATAGTCAGCCAGAGAAAAAGGAATTTATGAGGTTGAATAGAAATAGATGCTCATTTGGCAGTGTCCCTTAGTAGGCAGAACCTCAAGAAGGCTGGACTCATGGTATTTAGTGAGCGGTTCCACTCATGTCTCTCCAGAAGTCAGCTTTTTATTAATCTTGAGCCCAGAAGATGGGTTTTGTTTTCATTTTATTTGTTTTTCTTTTTTAGTTTGTCTCTCTCTCTGCTTGTCAGGCTCTGGCTTTGTCTCTCTTTGTCCTTTTTTTTCTCTAAAGCTCTCTGCCTGTTTTCTCATCAATATTAGTGGTGTGCAGTTTTTGCAGCAATAAATAAATGCAGAAAACTGATTCAGAACCTAAATTGATTCATTTATGAATACAGACCAGCTAGGAAAAGAAACAACATGTTCTAGGATGAGAGAGTGATCCTAAACCTCTTTGTGAATATAGGAACACTTGAGCCTCCTATGATTCAAAACTGCAATTACCTCTTTCTTGCGAATGAATCTTAGGTCCAAGTTTCACAGCAGAACCAGCTTTGCTGCTATTAAATGGCCACAAGAGAGCCGCTTCCACCTCTTAAATCGATGATCTTGGCCTCAATATGGTCATGGATCTGCCTCTGATCACACACACAAATGAAAGCCACCAAGGCCCAGGAAATAAATGTCTCAATCTCGCATTGTGGCAGAAAACAGCCAGCCACCAACTGGTTTCCACTGAGTCTCTCCAAGCATACAGAGAACTTGCACAGAGTTACTTGTATTCTGTTGGTCAGCAGGGTATATGCACTTTGTTTTATCACAGGGGTTGAAAGAAGAGGACTTGGAAAGCAGAGATGTGGGAAGAAGCCAGCCAATTTCTATAGCAGAATGATCTTCACTCTTGGGAATGTCATTGATATTAGAGCTCTCAGATTCCAGATTCACGGACACTGTTTGGCTTTATTTACCTCCTTTTGTGTCATGAGCAGGGTTTATGAACTAGGGAAAGCAGAATTTCCTGTTATAGGAAAAGGAAGGAGGTAAGGGATCAAGGTCTGACTGAAGCATTTTATTCACCAACAGGTCTATGACATCGCGTTTAGCCGAGCTGGGGGTGGCAGGGACATGTTTGCCTCTGTGGGCGCTGATGGCTCAGTGCGGATGTTTGACCTCCGCCATCTAGAACACAGCACCATCATTTATGAAGACCCACAGCATCACCCACTGCTTCGCCTCTGCTGGAATAAGCAGGACCCTAACTACCTGGCTACCATGGCCATGGATGGAATGGAGGTGAGCACCCCACTGCTACCTAATTCTAGCACTGCTTAGTACTTCTAGAACAGTGTTTCTCTGCTGGAGGCTTGTTCTCCCTGGTGGATCTTTGGAGACAGTTTTGGTGATCCTAACTCGGGGACTGGGGCGGTGCTACTGGCATCCGGTGAGCAGAGGCCAGGGATCCTGCTGAACATCTTACAGTGCATAGGACGACTTCCCACAAAGAATTATCCAACCCCAAATGTCAACAGTCCTGAGATTGAGAAAACCAAGGACAATGTGTTAAGAACTTATAATGCTTGGAGAGTTGGAGTCAGAGCCAAGAAAAGCAGTAACTAAAAAGTAAACGAAGTCATACGCACTGATGCTGCTGAGTGAAGAGACAGGCAGTTTCCCCCTTCTGTAGCCAAGATAGATTCTTCCAGCTTCAGCAAACTGACATGAAAGTGGCAGCTCTCTGAAGCCTCTTACTGGATAAAAGCAGTAAGTTGTAGGTAGAGAAGATGCAGTGATTAATGTGATTTTGGGGAAGCGAGCACCTCAGATTCCTTACATTCCAAACTCTGCTTTGGGGATAGGGTATGCTCTCATTTTATCCCACTGAGCACACACAGAGTCTCAGCACTTGCACCTAATGGGACGTGGTGCATTATCCAAATTCATGTTACCTACTTCTGCATCTCCCCTTCCTATCAGTCTAAAGACTTTGTGCTGCTTTAGGTACAGACTATAAACTACCTATGTCTTCTTGGTTTTCTTTTTTCTCAACCCAGTAGCTATTTTTGGGACAGAGACCCTCTATATCAAATAGTCTTTAAATCCACAGATGAAGAAGTCGTGCTTTAGAAAAAAATTTTTTCTTATGTACTGTCTTTTTCTTTCTTTCTTTTTTTTTTTTCCTGCCACACCTTGATGTTCCTGGGCCTTTTACTTATTATTTCTGCAGGTAGTGATTCTGGATGTCCGAGTTCCCTGCACACCTGTTGCAAGGTTAAACAACCACCGAGCATGTGTCAATGGCATTGCTTGGGCCCCACATTCATCCTGCCACATCTGTACTGCAGGTAATCATGGTGGGGGGAAGGGGGCAGCCTGGGGAGTTGTAATCCTTACTATTTTCCAAGGATATTTTAAGAGATTTACATAAAGTAACTCAATTGTGAGAGCCTCCAACACTTGTGGAATTGAAGCAGTTCAAATTGACAGATGATCTTTGACCCTTTATGATATCAGAGCCCCTTCCATATACTATTTACATCATGTATCAGTTGTTGGCTTGTGTCTCATACTGTCACCCTAGAAACCTAGGCTGACATAGGACTCAGGAACATAGAGAAAGAGGTCCAGTCTCTCTTAGATGTAACAGAATCTTTGGGACTGCCAGGTTGACATCTCCCTTGGGATATAGTGAACTTGCAGTGATGTATTGAAGGGCTCTGCATAGCCTGGCCTGGTCTATGTATGTGACTTGTATCTTTCTTTTCTCCATTTGCCTGCCCAAAAAGAGTACTCCTTAAAAATATGCTGGCTGTTTGTGTACTTTTATTTTAGAAATAATGTCTCATTAAAAATTAAAATAGGAAGGTGAAAGTCATCTTTTCTTTTTCCTTTCTATCCCACATCCACCTCAGTCCCACTCTCCATAGGTGACCTCTAACAACAGTGTGTGTGTCTCCTCCCAGACCTTGTTATGTGGGTATATGCATACACATACAGCCCAGTATGTATGTCTGTCCCTTTATTTGACACAGGTGGGCTTCTGCTCTAGCCCTGTAGTATTCCTCTCCTTTTTCAGTGCCTCTGTTTCTTTCTAACATACTTTTTCCTCTCCTCACTAGTTAGTACTGTCTTTATATTTTGTTCATTATGGAGCCAGAGGAGCAATTTATCTTTGTGGGGATTTTGTTTGTTTGTTTTGTTTTGTTTTGTTTGTTTGTTTTTCCATTTTAGCAATACTTTTAAAGGTTTGTGAAGCTTTTTCTGTTTTTGGCCTTTGCTCATGCCTGTGGGTCTCACTAAAGAGCAGTTAGGGGCCTGCTCCCTTCCTCCCCACGTTACTTAGGTTGTAGTCTGACTTTGTCATCACCCTCTTTTTCCCCAGGATTGTGGGTAGGGAGGGGCGGGAGAAGGGAAAAAATGAAGGTGTTGTCCACTGTTCGTGGAGAACAAGAGCAGCCCCCGCCCCCAGCAGAAGGCCATTGTCTGTCTGTACCTGGCCCTGCCTACACCTGGCTCACCGCTACTGCGTGGATTGCAACTGTGCGGAGTCCTTTCAGTTGAAGGAGCTGTTGCTGAAGAGAGTATGTGGTTGAACCCTGAGGCCAAGGAACCTTGGTGCTTTAGAGGTGCTGAGTGTTTAAAATGGCTCCCCTGTTCTCTTGACACAAGATTGTTACCAGGAGGGCATATCACACCTCACCCAGGTTGTGCAGCCATGTCAAGAGGCCAGTGCTGCCTGCATGAACCTGGCCAATTAGGGTTCAGTTTATTCAGATCCCCTGTGTGTTAGAGACAGGCTGCCACATCAGGATGGGATTATTAATGATATTAAAGGTCCTTGCCTTTTTTTCATCTCTTAAATTAAGAACTTCTTATTTTGATTTTAAGAGTAATATGGCCACATTATAGGTCACTTAGGAACTACGGAAAGGTAAACCTAACCCATAATCTTACCATCCTAACAGTACCGCTGTTCTCATTTTGATGTGTTTCCTTCTAGTCATTTCTCGTATGCTTGTATATTTATTTAAGGTGATTGCCTTCTTCTTGGTGTTTCCCAGATCTCTTTTTTTGGGAAAATTGTTTTTAATACCACATGTCCATTCAAATAGCACTTTATCTCATTATCTGTATAACACCTCAGTGAAGTATAAATTATAAATGTCCATAAAACGGGGGGAAATTCCATTAATTTGAATCATAAAAAAGGGTTCTTTAATCACTCAAGTACTTTAAGTAGCCAAAAATGTCATATTTGGAGATCAAATTTATCCTATCTCATTGTCCTTTCCTGGTCCCTACCCATCTAAGTTGAGAGGTGTCCATCTAAGTTTTGTTCTACTGTCCAAGCTGTGCTACAGTGAATGGAGCTCTGGGACGACCAGAGGCCTCACTTTGAGTCCCAGCTCTGCCACTCGCTGGCTGCTTGGCCCCATGGTTTGGGGCAGGTACTTTACCACTTCTGAATTTGTTGCCTCATCTGTAAAATGGGGGTTTAAGATAAAGTCTCTCTCATTGGGGTTTTGGCAAACAAATGCTTTGTAAACTGTGGCTACTACCACCTCCGCCACCAAATGCAGGAATCATTGTCCTCATTGCCAGAGATTTGACCTTGCTTGCTGGCTTTCTCTGTCCATAGCGGATGACCATCAGGCTCTCATCTGGGACATCCAGCAAATGCCCCGGGCCATCGAGGACCCTATCCTGGCCTACACAGCTGAAGGAGAGATCAACAACGTGCAGTGGGCCTCAACTCAGCCTGACTGGATTGCCATCTGCTACAACAACTGCCTGGAGATACTCAGAGTGTAGTGTTTGTGGCGCCATGCCCACGAGGCAGGGGCTTGTGTGTTTCCCGCCTCTGCCCACCCCCAAAGTAAGAAGAAACATGTTTCCGGTGGCCAGTATGTCTTTCATTGCTTTGCACCCACTGTTACCAGAAGCTGCTCTAGGAGTACCTGGCCAGTCACCCCATCACTCTTTGTGCCGGACTCAGTGCTGTGTGGCGCCTTCTCGGCCTAGGGCTGAATTTTAAGATTTTTCTCACCTTTCCTCTTCTCTTTCAGTTTCTCAATTAAAATTTACTGTTTATTTGTTTGTCAGCTGTTGTGTTAATGAGCATTACAGGCACTGGCTGTGTTTGTATTCATCTGTTCCAGATGTCTGTCTGTCTGCTGCCCAAGGCAGCAATCTGTGTCCATGTTCATGTTAGCACTTAAGTGGGAACAAATGCCAATTTGAAGTTGTCTTTCCTGCTATTATCAATGTCTATAACAAATTTCAACTTTGTATATTTTTTATCAGGCTAATTTTTTTATGAAAAGAATTTTACTCCCTGGTTCTTTTGTTTCATAGCCCTCCCTGTCAGCACCTTCCTCTGCCTTTGACCACATGAGCAGTTTGCCTTCTTGAATCACTGCCTGAGCAGAACATACCTGACCAGGAGTTCCAAACCACCTTGGTGCTCTGAAGTCAGCCAGCTCTCACACCTTTGCTCAGCCTGGCTCTTATCAAGGGCATTCTGGGCTCCACAATAGCCATGTGAACCCTCTTGATACTCCCTGAAGTACTTCTGTCCAACCCTTCTGGGACCTATTGGGAACGTGCTGGAGCTGAGATAGATAGGCTGATGGGGGTACCTGAATTGAGGGGCATAGTTTCAGGAAAGCTGAGCTTAGAATATATTTTCAGTACATGGTTTCAAAGTCTGTTTTTCCCTCCAAATGTAAGCCTCAGGCTATTCTCTTTCATGTCTTGAATGATAGTTAAGAATGACCTATAAGCCTAAATTCGGTATCTCTTTGTTTAGTTAACTGTGACTGGTGGTATATCAGCCACTCTTGTCACCTGAGTGCTCTGAGGTGAGGGACTCCTGCTTGAGAGGCACACAATTGTGCGTCTAACCCTGAACAAGATCCCCTTGAGTATAGGGCCTGTCAGCTCTTGTTAAGGGAGGGAATGATAGGTTGTGATGACCCCAGGTCATCAAGTAAAAATAGCTACAAAAGGATCAGACATCCCAGGGTCAGCCAGGTAATAGCTCTGCACAACTGCACCACCCCCATTTTAGGTTCTGAGCAATATTGGACTTGTAGGCTGCAGGTGTCTTGTTTCTGTTACGTAAATGTGTTCCATGGAGGGGGCTTGTGTGTGATTCTGGTGGTAGATGAGTTTTTGGGCAGGCTGAGTTTGAGACATGCTGAGTCCATGCGGGAGTTCGCCTAGTTCATCATCCTCTGCCAAGTGCCTGAAGGTCTCTGAGACCCTCTGAGTTGTGAATCTGAGTAGGAGAGTAGCAGACCTCAAAGCCAGTGGTTTTGTCCACTTAGGCTCTCACCTGCTCTTGAGAAACAAAACAGCTTTGCTCTTCTGAGCCCTTTAGCTCACTTGGTTGAGTCTTCCTTTTCAGAAGCAGATGTATTTGTATCCCCAAAGTCATAGCTCGTCTTTACTACACAGGAGCTTGTCCCAAAAAGAAAATGGCTCTTTTTTAAGTCAGAGTATTTTCTCTTTTTACCTTCTTACTTTTTTAAATTCTGATTTGGGGACTCTGGCCATCTGCTTGAGGTTTACCCTCCTGCATTTTCCACCAGATTTGCCCTGTGTCATTTGGAGATATAAAATGAGCAGTTCTTGGTCCAAACTTTCTTCTGCTTGTAATTGTGTTGGATGGGTCAGGGTGCTTCGCTCAAGGGTAGCACATCTACATTGATGGTTGCTTGCTCTAGGAGGCCATCAGTTCCTTCATGTGGAACAGGGTCTGGAGTGGAGGGCAGAGTGGCAGAGGGGTGGAGCTAAACTACACTGAGTTCTGAGTTAAGGTTCCTTTCCTGAACTACACTTAAACCTAGTCTGAATGGTGAGAAGATTAATCAATTGGAACTCAAAAACAACCTGAAATAAATGAGTTAATAGTAATTAGAATATATTTAGGTAAAGTTGCTATTTACTCTGGAAACCAACAACTTTTGCTTTATTTTTTTTTCCTTGCCCTGTGGACTCACAGCCCTGTCACCCTTCCTAGGCTGTACAGTGCAGTCCTCCTCCTGACATCCCACTTGGGGCCCAGGTGGGACGCCCAGTCTCCCTGAGCAAACACACACACTCACTCTCTTTCTCTCTCTCTCTCTCTCTCTCTCTCTCTCTCTCTCTCTCTCTCTCTCTCTCTCTGTTATTGAGGTGCTGGTGTTTGGAGGTCCCGGCTCATACTCTCTCTTTCTACCATAGGCCAGATGGCCTCATGGCTGAGGAAGGGATTTCTGTAGTTTCTGGATCTGGGAAGCCCCTTAACCAGCCGTGTCCTGAAAGCAGAGTCTGTCGTAGTTTGAAGAGCAGCCAGAGAGCATGGATGGGAGGTTCTAGATCTGCTTTCCTTGAGTGTGAGAAGAGCAGCTGCTGGTAAGGCCACAGCGGCACCGCTGGGCTTGGCTTGGCTTGGCTGGTGGTGGCCATTTGCTGTGCTCTTGGCCTCCTGACCCGAAGCTGCCTTTTCCTTGCCTGCTCTGAGGAGAAGGGGAGGGAGGTACTGAACAAATTAGGCCTCAGGCTCCACATGAAATAGCTGGTAAATGGGTATGAGCCCTTCAAGAGCTTGAGTGCTTACACTTAGAAGAGTTAGAAGCCTCTCCATCCAGAGAGGGATCTGGCTGCAAGGTGAGGATTCGAAGAGGGAAGATACTGACAACTAGGTGAGAATTTCTTCCCAGACCCAGGATCGATCTGGTTAAGATTTGGGAAGAAAAAGAAAAAATTGAGACTCCTACAAGGTTTTAATGATATGTGTGGCTGAAATTTTAGAAGGGGATTTAGTATATGGGAGAAAATCCATGGTAAATACTTCTTGAGATCAAAAGAGAAAATATCAGCGCAGTAATGGCCTGAGGTGGGGAAGCATTCAAGCTGTCTGCCCTGTGGCCATAAAGTAAAACTGTGCCCTTGGCCTGTGTCAGTCTTCCTGGACCATTCATTGGGTATCTGTGATGCTGGGTAACTGTGGGGACAGGATGACAGCTCAGGGCAGAGGAGCCCCTCCCTGTAGCAGTGCAGCCATCGGTAATGTTGGTGGTAGAAATCTTCAGGTCTTGGGAGTCCTGCAATCATTCCAGACCAAGGCTCTTCCTGGTGGCAGGTTTGTAGAGAGCAGAAGCAGAGGTTGTAAACAGTCATGCTGACTATCCCCTGCCCCTTTTCTCTTCCTCTTTCCCACTCTAGAACTTTATGCTGCAACCTGCGCCTTGAATTCCTAGTGTGTAAGAAGGTATAGGAGCTGCAGGGTTTTCTGAACACGGAAGGGCCAGCCCAGTATCATCTTTACACCTTCCCCAGCTTGAGAATATGGCAGCTGCTTCAACTGCCTGGCTTGGGCTAAGGGAGACCAAGTTAGAAACCTCAAAGCAGACTCTTTCCTTTACTCTCTGCACTTCAAGATGCCAAAGGAGGGTCATGCTTGACATTTCAGTTGGGTTTTCCCTAGGAGAGAAGCTGAATTGAGCAGTCACTGTGAACTCTGGGCCAGGCTCTCCAAGAATCGTCCTTTTTGTACTGGCTGAGCCAGCTACTGAGCGTGTCTCATGTCGCAGAGCCTTGCCCACCTCTCCCACATGCACCCTCTTCTCCCACAGTTGTCATTGCTGCTAATGGTCAAAGTCAAATGTATGGCCACACAAGATGGGCCAGGTCCTCTCAGGCTACTTTCTGTATGTTATTTTTTGAATATTGAAATGTGCAGGTGCCTTCCCAAAAAGGCTTGGACTGGTATATTGAACCAGAAACAAATAAGCTAATGAAAGTATCAGTTCAAGAAAAAAAGGATGTTGGCAGTCTGTGTAACAGCTAGAAAACTTATAAGTACCCACCTTTGGGACAACCCAGTGAATATGAACTTGTGATATCTGCTAGTTAAAAGATACATTGTCACCTTGGGTTGATTGTGGTATACAGTATGTAATGAAACTTGTTGAGCTAAAGCTTTGACTTCTTTGAGTCGAATATGAATCATTTGCTTTGGTTCCTGTGTATTTTATGACTCCCCCACACCCCCATCAATGACTTTCCATTCCTCCTCCCCCTAGTGTGAACTTGTAGCATGATTGTACAAACCTCTATGTAGAAAATGGAGATTTCTTGTTCTCTGAAACGTAAGCTCTAGCCAGTCGGTCTCTGTCCCCGTTAGCTTAGTGTGTCTGAACTTACTTTCTTGTTACATATTTAAACTTTTTCTCTATACTCTAGGTTTTGTGGCATCCAGTGGTCAGGTGGAGAAGAAGCTGCCCCTTGCAGATCTGTACTGTAACCATTTTTCTTTTTAAGATATTATTTTCACAGGGCTGATTGTACACAGGGCTTGTAATAAAATTTTAACACTGTGCTGTGAAACCATGATGGTAAATCCCCATTGAAGGCTACTTCAAAGGCACCCGAAAGTGGAGTGTTATATCTATGACTTTATTTCTTGTTTCCTGAGTATATTAAACCTAATTTTTGCCCTTTCATTCTGTTTCAGCCTCCTGTATAAGAAGTACCGTATTTTCTGCCCATCATACTTTGTAATAAAACTTGAACATGTATAGATTGACTGAATTTCTTCTTGTGATGAATTCAGTTCTTCCCAGTCAGCCACGGCAGTCATGTTCCAGAGACACTAGCTGGGGGGTTAGACTTCACCCCAAGCCCATCAGTTCATCACTGTCTGACAGCCTGACTCATTACCTTTAACAAAGCACAGAGAACCCACTCGATGCCAGGGAGCATGACCCTCAGGATGCTCACACTCTACCAGAGGAGACATCCACATAAACACATACTGGCAGGGTTGTGCAATAACAGGTGTGTTCAGGCTTACTGGTGGCCCTAAAGGATCACTTATGATGGAGTGGGAGCCAGAATGGGTCAGGGCAAATTTCACAAGATGAATGCTTGAACTGGGTTTTGAAGGCTGAGTAGGAGTTCTCTGAAAATCGAAAAAGGCATTTAAGGCACAGAAAATATCCATGTAGCAATCTATAGAGGCGAGAGAATGTGGTCATATTTAGAGAATTACACATTGATGTGGGGTTTTGTATGGGGAATGGTGAGAAGTGTGGCTAGAGAGGTAAGTGGGAGCCAGGTCAGACAGAGTCTTTTGTTCTCTGTTGAAAGTTTAGACCTTACTCCTGTATTTGGAAATTTTATATAGAAATTATGCTCAGAATTGCATTTTAGGAGGCAATGAAGAAAGTGCCTCCGAGGGCAGGATGAGACAAGGCGTCAGTTCACTTGTTAAAATGAGGAGGTAGGGAAAGCCTGAACTATGGAGCAGCAGGGAAGAGCACCGGGCACAACTGAAGAGAATGAAGAGGTGAGACGATCAAGATTCAGTAACCTATTGGCTGTGAAGGATAAGGAAATGGTAACTGCCAGGTCCTGTGGGTTTGGATGCCAGGCTCCATGTGATGCCTAGAGTTTCCAAGTCCATACCAGTTTCCCAAGCCTGTGCCACTTCCCAACATGGTAGCATGGGAAGGCACTCCTGTCCCCTGTTTGAAAGCTATGAATCCTGGATATGTACTCTCCTCATTTGTTTTTATTGTCGGTCTTTGTTCATGTTAGGCCATTTCATGGGAAGAGAAGAAAAATGTGATTGGTCCAGCAGGCCAGGACTTAGTAAGTGCCTGCCATGGTGTCAGAAGACATGGAGCTGGGGGTGGCAGTGGGTCTGTGAAGAGAAGTACTCTGAGGGTTTAAATTTTTTTGTGGTCAAATGAGTACTGGCTCTGTTAGAACTGTGCCATATGGTTTGACAACATTTTCTGGGAAATGCATGATTCTTACTCTTTGATTTTTAAGGGGAAAGCTGGGAGAGTAGTGCTCTTTTCATCTCAATAGACTGGGTTGTGCAGTAACAAACCCCCCAAATCTCAGAGACTGAACACGACAAAAGGGAGGAGTACTTAATTCTGCCAAATTTAGTCATGTGATTCCAGTCTAAGCATAAGGAAGTTCCAAAATGTAGTCTTCCCATGTGCCCAGGAAGAGGAAATAGAGTGGTGAAAAAATAGGAATGCCTCTGGCACACCATCAAATTAGCAAAGTGTCTGGACTATAACCAACGTCATCTTGTTCACTGAGAGCTGTTAGCATGGACAACGCATACTCAGACCTAATGGAATGATACCTTCAGCCAGTCTTTAAATCCAAGGCTCATTGTTAATGACCAGTGGTCCTGACAACTAGGTCTCTAGAGATTGTCCAGTCATCTGTGAATTTATCTTGAGACTATAAATATTTTCTCAGTCTGAGAAAGTAAAAACTCCCCTGCCATTAATCACAGTTAAACAGACACAGACAAAAAGCAGCCGTAAAGTTAACAGGAAACAATATTTCTCCCAAACACACACTGCAACTTAAAGTGTCATAACAATTTCCTTCTCTGAGTGACTTTTTAAAATTCACTGACAAATTTTGTTCTCTAAAATCAAACTGTCAAAAAGTTTGCTGTTTGAATTTATATAAGTAACAATGAAGCCTTGCAGTCTTGCTTGAAGAGTCTAAGTCATTTTGATAGAGAAGTGGCCTTGATTTCCAGCCTACATGTACAGCTTCTGAACAAAGCATTCCACATTTAACTTTATAGTTTCCAAGGAAATTGAACCCTGGGTCTGCTTTGCAGTCCAGAGCTGATATTGGTCCTCTTCTTAACAGTTCTGTGTTTCTTTGGGTCTATCAAACTTTATTTCATTGAAATGTCATCTAACCACCACTCTTCTCCATTATCCTATAATAACTATCTTTTCCTTTGGTGAGACACCCCACCTCCCTCTGGTACAGCTTCCCTTGTTGCAGTGACTCAGTAAGCCCAACTTTGCTGGTTTGTCCTGGTAGACTTAGGCTGATTGGGCTAAGGCAATCTCGAACTTTGTTTTGGCCTCTAGACTCATTTGTGATTATAAATTCCCTTAATTTGCTTTTTGCTACTCACAACATATTAAACTATATACTTTTCCAGTTTTATTAAAATAGTTGACATACAACATTGTATTTAAGGTATACAGTATATTTTTAAATCATAAAAAGTAATGCTATATGTGATAGCTAGTAAGCTCATGAAAAGATGTGCAACATCATCAGTCACTAGAGAAATACAAATCGAAACTACTGTGAGACAGCACGTCACGTCCACTAGGATAGCAACAGCTATAGTCAAAAAGTGTTGTCAAGGATGTGGAGAAAATGGAAACCTCAAACACTGCTGATGGGAAAGTAAAATGATCCAACCATTTTGGAAAACAGTCTGGTGGTTCCTCAAAAGTTTAAACAGAGTTTCTATAATGACCCATTGATTCTACTCCTATGGTTACACCCAAGAAAAATGAAAACATGTCCTCACAAAAACTTGTACATGAATGTCATAACAGCATTATTCATAAGAGTCAAAAGGTATAAACAACCCAAATGTCTATCAACTGATGAATAAATGTAGTATACTAATACAATGGAATATTATTTGGTAATAAAAAGGGATGAAGTACTAAAACATGCTGCAACATGGTTGAACCCTGAAAACATGCCAAGTGAAAAAAGCCAGTTGCAAAAGACCACATGTTTTATGATTTTATTCATATGAAATGTCCAGAACAGGCAAACCCATAGAGACAAGTAAATTGGTGTTTGCCTAGAACTGGGGAAATTGGGGAGAAATAGGGAGTGACTGCTAGTGGGTATAGTATATCTTTTGGGAATTATTAAAATGGAAAATTGATTGTAGTGAGGGCTGCACAAATCTGTGAATATGCTAAAAGCCATTGTATGCTTTAAATTTTTGACATGTGAACTATATGTCAATAAAATTTTTATTAAAAAATTAACTGGGTACAGGAATGCAATCTGCTCTCAAATAATTTAATATTGTAGCAGAAACACAAACATTTTGATATAAAAAAGGTAAGTGCTAAGGTATAGACACATAGAAGGGTTATGTGAGCATTCAGAGTAGGTCATCTGAGCCCAACTGGAGAATCTGGAGATCTTTTCCTCCAGTGGGAAATAATGTCTGAGCAGAATCTTGAAGGAAGAACAAAAATGAGCCAGGTGAAATGAAGTGGAACACAGACCAGCAAAAACAGGAATTGGGATAAGTACTAGGAGCAGGCTGATATTTCTAATCTGCAAAGCGTGAGGAGGAGGGAGCTGAGCCCAAGCATCTTGGGTAATACACAACAAAAGAACAACTCATCAGTGAATTATTATTTACAGCTAAAATTCAGGGGTGGACTCAAGGCTTTATGGAGGTGGTGACAGCTGAACTAGGTCTTGAAGCATGGTAAAGATTTTATCAGACAGAAGCAAACAGTGATAAAGAATTTGTATTCAGAATACAGTGAGTAATTCCCTCTAACCATAGTGAAATGTAAGGACATGAGAAAGGAAAAATGAGTAGATTTGAGATTATGGAGGTTTTTATATAATAACAAAATCTGTGCCCATGTACTTTGCATCCATTAACCCATTTAATCTTCATGAGGCCATTCAGCAGGTAAATAAACTGAAATCATGTAAAGGAACTTGCTCAAGGTTACACTTGTAAGTATAATAACTGGGTTCAAACTCAGGCTAACTCCAAAGGCTGCAAACTTAAACTGCCCAGTTTTCTATCACACCAAATCCTTTGGAATTAATCTCGCCAGCCTGAGGAGCCACTAAAAGGTTTTTCAACAGTTGCCACTTTGTTTCTTCTCCTAATGACCTCGATATTCTCTTTTGGGTGAGCATAAGGAAAAATGGAGAGGGGTATTTAGCTCCAGATTTGCTCTTCTCATCATCCTCCCTCTCCAGAATGATCTGTTTCATCTGAATCTCAAGCCATCCCTTGCATTTAGGGACTTCATCATTATTATTGCTGCTTCTATTTAAATGAGTTTATTACCTTAAAACTCCAAGGTCTTATTTTGTGTTTTCAACCTTCCTGTATTGGTAAAGCAAATATTGAAACTGGAGGGCAACCGAGCCTGGGGGAGTTGGTATATTTAGAATAAGCGTTTATTGTCAGAACATGGGCGATCTGAGAAGGCAGTAGGTTAAGACCTTCACAAAAGAAAAACTGCCTTCCTTCCTCAGTCCCTTTTAGGGTATTTAAGGGAAAATCTGAGGATTATTGCCAGGACGACGTGATGGTTGGGGGTGGAGGGGTCTGTTATGCTTCAAAGAGCAGTTTCTCTGGCAACAGTGGTCCTTCCCATAGCGTTAGCACCCCAGGAACAAAGATGGGAGTAAGTCTGGAAAGAATGCTAGACCAGAAGGATTGTGATCAGTAAGCATAAAGGCATTAATCATAAGTTGAAGGGCAACTTTCTATGGCAGGGGACATTCCAAGCTCTGGGTCAAGCCGCTGGGGACATTCTATTGTTAAGCTTTAGGGCAAGAAAAAGTGAAGCCAGGGACGCTGTGAGGCTTTTACTGGTAGTGAGGGGTGGGGATGGGGTCTCAACTGGACCCTTCTTCAGTATCATCCTTATTTACAGATAACAAAGAGAAAGTTCAGAGAGACTAAATAATAGGGCAAATCACATCTCTCAGTGGCAAATCACATCTCTCGGAGGTTGTTCAACTCCATATTTCTTTGCAACGAAACATTTATCATTCGGAACCTGCTCAAAGCTGAGAGGCAATTTGGAAGCAAAATCAGTTTTACAACTCAGATGCGTCTCCACTAGATCTCTCTAGGAAATGAAGTCCGGCACGCTCCGGGCAACCGCGAGGCTCCACCTCCGCCCGGTTCTGAGCAGCGGAAGGAGTGTGTACGGGTGCAGAAGCGGAACGGATTTTGCCGGCAGTGGGGACACGTTTCTGCAACGGACCAGGGACAGGAAGTGTGCTACCCCAGTAAAGGACCCACTCCTGGCTGCCGCGGGGTCAGCGCGCGGTCCTTTGAGTTCGGGCCGCTCCTGGCGGGCCTGAGCCTTTGAGTTACCAGTGACAGGTGAAGGCGACCACAGGTTCTGAACCTGCTTGTTTGGGCGGCGGACGGGACGGGCTGACCTGGGCCCGCTGCTCTTTCGTTGCTTTTGGTGACCTTGGCCCAGGGTCGGAGCCCATGGCGGCTTGGGCCGCTGTCAGCCTGGGCAGGACCGCTGTCCCGTGCTTGCGAGCGCTAGGCTCTGGGGCCCGGTTGGCTCTTCCGCGCGTCCCTCCATGCTCCCATACTGACCCTCCCGAGTGCAGCCCTGCTCTGGGCCGTACGCTGCACTTAACCACGGTGGTTCCCGCTGGGCACAACAAGTGGTCCAAAGTCCGGCACATCAAGGGTCCCAAGGATACCGAAAGGAGTCGCATCTTCTCCAAGCTCTGTTTGAGCATCCGCCTAGCAGTTAAAGGTGAGAACCTTACTGTCACCCACAGCTGGCTGCTGTTTCCCTCTCTGCCTGAGTAAGGACTTGCTTGTCTCCCGGAGCTGGGCCACGGCCCACCTCTAGCTTCCGCCCTTCATTTTCTTAAAGACAGTGAATGAAAAAATTCTTTTGCAAAAACACTTCTCCTTCATTTCCCATACAAACACTGCATAAAGTGTTCTAAAATACCTGAGAGCCAAGTGGTGACTTGCCACTCTTTTGGGTGGGGGTGGGGGGGGCAAGGCTGGAAATAATGAAATGTCTTAGCTCATAATTTTCTATCTCAGAAGGAGGCCCCAACCCTGAGCTCAACAACAACCTGGCCAACATCTTAGAGGTGTGTCGCAGCAAGCACATGCCCAAGTCAACGATTGAGGCATCGCTGAAAATGGAGGTGTGTCTTCAATTTGACAACCTTGTTATTGATCACAGCTCCTACAGAGTCCATGTCTGGAAGGCTAACAAACATTCCTTAAGTTATCAAAGAAAGGTAGCAATGTGGTTGACACTTTCATCCAGAGCCTTCTGGTGGCTCTATCTCCATGGCCGTTATGGGAGCAGAGTCAGGAATAATATGGATAGACAACGTACAGAACAGTAGAACCTAGGACTGCTTAGCCGAGTTGTGAGGAGATGAAGTAGAAAGAAGGGTCACAGTGTGAGGAAAGCCCCTGATGTTAAATTGAGGAAGAGGTTTGTTTTTCTGCTATTTATGTCTAAAGGAGAAAAGCCAGTAGAAAGAGAGGGTACAGATGATAGTGATGGTGGGAAGGGCAGGGATGTAGAGCCTTGGTGTGGGAATTGTCTTTGAGCCCAGGTGAGGGCACTCCTCTTCCTCTGGACCAAGTGAGAGGATCTGAGGAAATAATAATTATCTTAATAGCTAATAATTATTGAGTGCTTACTCAGGCCAAGTACTTTGATAAGAACTCTGTATACATTTATCTCACTGAATCCTCAAAACAAGTAGAAACTGGGCACAGAAAGATTAGGCTACTTGACTAAATTACACAGAAAATGACAGACTTGAAACCATATAGTCAGTTCAGAGCCTGTACTCTAACCTACGCCTTCATTTTGACCATGGTGCAGACAAGGTGGTGGAGGCAGAGGATTTTCCCCCACCTGGTGGTCCCTTTCTTTCTTTTTTTTTTTTTTTGTGTGAAAGAGGAAGGGAGCAGTCATCATTTGAGAGTTCCTGGGAAGGCAGCAGGGCAGGGTGCTTGAAGAGAGTGATGAAGGTTGGTTGCATGGGCAGTGGTTGAGTAGAGGCAGCATGGGAAATCCAAATGAGATTAGTCATTCGAGTTTTTGATTGAGTGTTTGTTTAAATTTTGAGGCCATGCTATTTTCAATGGCTCTTATGGTAAGGCACAGGTGTGTAAATTTGCATAACTGAGGGGTAAGAGCACAGGTAGACTTGTGGGATAGAGTGTAAGAGGATGTCTTAGTGGGAGTGGTGGGGGAGGGATGGAAACAAAGCTGGGAGATGGCTGATTGATTGTTTCGGGACCAGAGAAACAGACTCCTTTCCAAGTAAGTGCTAATATTCCAAAAACTTCAAAAAGTTGGTTCCCTGGGCCTCCTCTCAGAGAGTGGGGACAAGAATAAAGACTTGAGAGTCTAGGCTACACCCAGAGACCCCATCTCATGGAGTCAACTTTGTGGTGGTGGTGTCTATGACTCTGGACTGGCAGGAGGGAACTGGAAAACAGGAAAATGTGCTTCTGTTGTTTTTGCAGAAAACCAAGGGCGTTTATTTGTTGTATGAAGGTCGAGGCCCTGGTGGCTCTTCTCTACTCATTGAGGCATTATCTAACAGTGGTCCCAAGTGCCATTCGGACATTAAACATATCCTGAACAAGAATGGGTAGGTGTGTGTCTGGGGAGAGTGAAAGGGGATGGAGTCTCTAGGTTCTAATTCTGTGTAAGGAAAGTACTGTTGTTCCTGGCAGTTGTTCAGGTTTTACACGCATTCTATCCTTAGCAGAATCCAAATGGGATAATTCACTCTTCCTTAATGTGTTCTGTACCGGGCAGGATCCAAAAGACTTTTTCATCAGGTGTAAAAGGGGCTTCTTTTCTCATTATCCCATCTGTAGCCTCATAATATCCAGGTCTTAAATGTACCAGCAGGACTGGGATCCAAATGGCACAGGAATTGATGAGCAAAGTCTTTGCATCCTCTAGACTTCAATCAGGGCATAAAATAGAGGGTGGGGATATGTCTGGATTATTCCCTTGCCCAGTGGTAGCTGCATCTTCTTCAAGAAGAGAGCTGCTCCATGTCTGTGTATATTCCAGAGGCTGGGTGGGACATACAGTACTGTGCAGTGCTTTGTGGAGGCTGAATGTCTAAAAGGCATTGGTGCTGGCTCATTTCCTTTCCTATCAGGGGAATAATGGCTGAAGGAGCTCGCCACTCTTTTGACAAAAAGGGGGTGATTGTAGTTGGAGTGGAGGACAAAGAAAAGAAAGCAGTGGACCTAGAGCGTGCCCTGGAGCTGGCAATTGAAGCAGGAGCTGAAGATGTCAAAGAAACTGAAGATGAAGAGGAAAAGAATATTTTTAAAGTGAGTATGAAGCCGTAGTATTTGATGGACTTCTAAGAGTGTCCTGACAGCCATGTGACGGCATGCTTCTCTTGCTTTCTTTTTTCTTGCACCCAGGGTACAGGTGAGATAAAGCGTTCACATATTGCACAAAACTTTATTAAGTAAATATTGGATAGGATTTACTCTACTGAGGACCACAGGAAGGATTCCAAACACTGAAAACTATCTCTGCCAGTGAAGGGCTTAAATCCAGTGATACATTACAATAGTTCCATTCAGATTTTGCAATGTTCTGTTCGGTTTGTCCTGTTATCTCCTGGCCCCTCACCTCCCAACTTTCCTTTGTCTCTAGTTTATTTGTGATGCCTCTTCACTGCATGAAGTGAGGAAGAAGCTAGACTTCCTGGGCTTGTGTCCTGTGTCCTGTTCACTAGAGTTCATCCCCAACACAAAGGTGCAGCTGGCTGACCCTGACTTGGAGCTGGCCGCCCACCTCATTCAGGCTCTCGGCAGCCACGAGGACGTGATCCAGGTCTATGACAACATTGAGTAACCAGACTGCGTGTGTCTCCTGGCTCCTTCCTAGGCAACTGGCAGCTCGTTCTGGAGTCCTGATTTCTGCAGCGTCCTCTAATACAGAAGTAGGTCGGGGGCCTAGCAAGTTTGGGGGCACAAGACCTGCAACTTTGTGGCCAAGGGAATTTCCATACTTCTCTGGGGCCTTTATGTCAGCTCTCTGGTGTCTCAGAGCCCTCCTGGATGAGTTCCCTCCTTCCTCCTAGATGTAGACTGGAGCCAGTCAGCTGGTCAGACTCTGGTTCCAGGAAGCTGGCCCTTGCGGGGATGGTAGGTGCTCTGAGGGCCTACATACTAGAAACTGCTCTTAAATAATAACAGTGGTTGATCTGAGTTGCTGTATTGTTATATGGCTCTTGAGTTTTTCTGGGTTTGTGTTCAGCTTTTTGAACCCTTTTGACTTCCTTTCAAGTCTCTAGGCCTAGTTCTTCTCTTCGAATCCCAGGACTGTTGTTTATGTTTATTGATTGTCTATAGAAATGTAGCTCCCTCTAAGTACTCTGTGCTCTAATGAGGGTCTAATAGCCTAAAACTGTCATTCATTCAAGCAACCAATATTTATCAAAACACCTACTATGTACCAGGAACTGTACTTATCAAAAGTACAAGGTGTTCAGTTGATGCCCTTTGTTAGATCCTACTCTGAGATATGGGCCCTCAGAGGAAAGACACAGGACTGCTCTTTACTGGAGCTGTCCCCAGGAGACACATTGCAAGCTGCTGTGCATGCATCCTTCTCTCCACGTGGCTTCTGTGCCCTTCTTCTGCCAGGGACCTTAAGGCTCTAGCCCAACAGGAAATCAGATGCTATTGATAAGGGACTGCCAAGTTCTGCTTTGCCCAGGCCTCTGTGTGTTGTGAGATTTGTCCAGATGGACCTGTCAACAGATTGGATTGTGCTCAGAAAAGGCTGTACCAAGCTGATTTTGAAAGCTGTTTGGTCCCCAGAATGCCCAGCCCTAGTTCCTTTTCATCCCTGATGCCAGGTGATGGGGCACTGGGAACTGGAGAAGAAACAAGAACGGAAGGAGGGGTGAAAGCTGAGCCAGAAGCCTGGCTACATGGGAAATAGGACCCTTGATGCCTTTTGCTCCTAAGAGTTACTGCTGGGTTTAGAGAGATCAGGAGTGGCAACCACCTGTGCCAGAGCCCATCAAACATGTTGGGCCTGGAGTAGTTTTTGATCCCTGTTATTCACCTACTTATAAGTTGTTTAAGCCAGTTCTGAGATCAGAGGAATTTTCCTGAAGCCTTAGGTAAATAAGGATGGAAAAGAAGTAAAACTGAATTAGTTATAAATGATAACTTCAGCTTCTAGGAAAAACAGATTATTAATTACACAATGACTTTAACAGCTGGAAAGTGAAGCCTAGGGGGAGGAAAACCAATGAAATAATCCATGATCCTGCCAAAGGACAGGCTGTCATACCTCTATGCTCTCATACCTCATTTCATAATCAGGCTACTATTACTCCTTGAGATTCTTTAGGTTTCACAGGGTTAACTCATCCAAATATCTGAATAGCACATCATTAAAATAGGGCAACTTAAAGTTTAAGTGCTGCTTCATAATTTGTAAGATACTTTCACGTTTTATTTTTCTTATTTCCACACAAAAATAGTTATAAAACAGGCTAGGTATTTATGCCCAAGTAGGTGTGAACAGGTCTAATACTATATCTTGTACTGAGACCTTGGTTTTTAAAAGAGCTGTTTTGAAATTAATTTGGGGGAATGTGATCATTTTTTAACTAAGGAAGCCCACTCTGGAAGGGAACTTGCCTACTCCTGTGGAGTAGTCCTCTAATCTAATAGACTTTGTTAATATGTATTCTCATGTAACCAATTTTCTTATGTCAAGGCATACTGGACAGCTCTGCACTGACCCCTGGTGGTGCCTTACAGTCTTTTCTGCAGTTGTTAAGAGGCAGAAACCGAACCTTGTAAGAACCTGTTCTGCCTCTAGATCTGGTAAAGAGACCCTTAGCTATATAGGCTAGTTAAATAACTATTTAACTGGATTGTTAAATAAAAAGGGTATGAGTTATTCTTTCACTAGATATTATTTTTCAAAGAACATTTTGTCAGCAAATATTTACAATATAATGTTAAATAGAAAACAAAGATATAAAACTGTAATAATGTATGGTCCCACATTTTAAAATAGCTATCATACCATCATAAAGACTAGAAGGAAGTATACCAAAATGTCACAACTGGTTATCTCTGGATGATGATGTTTTAACTGAGTTTTATTTTCTATAATCATGTATTACTTTCATCAGGGAAAACTTTTTTTAAAAAAAAGAAAACTAGTTATGTTATTGTCCAACTAGGGAGACAGCATGGGAAAGGGTGGAAGTCAGGCATACTTTAAAGTCAAAGGAATGGGATCTGGTCCTGGCTTGCCTTTGCCTTATTTTTGGTCATTGTCTTAGCAATACAAAATCATTCAGCACCTTGTAGCTGGCTTGGGTTCACTTTCAGGTGTCATTTCAGTGAGATGTAAGTATCTGTAATAGACTCTGTCCATAGCCTTGACTCTTACAAGAAGCACTAATGTAGTATGTACCTGCTACCCCTCTGCCAGAGGCCCTGGCTGAATCAGACAGGAACAGAGAAGGCCCTGCCTCCAGCCCATTATGGAGATTCAACCATGGGATTGAATTACTTTTCTGTCTCTGAAACAGCAATAAATAAAGCTGTAAACTCTACGAGACCCCACTTCCAGTCTTATTCAAATCCCCAGAGACTCCTCTGGTGACATTCTGCAAAGAGAAATGAGCCAGTAGGTCTAGCAAAAGAGTATTACACCAGCTACACTAGTTTTGACTGAAATTGCCTTCTTTTTTCTATCCTTAGATATGGGATAGTAGTTTTTACTTTTTCCTCTTTTTACTTTTCTTTTGTCTATGCAAGAAAGGTAATATTGTTTTTTCAAAAAGGCAAGGCTTATCAAAATACATAAAAGTCCCATCTAATCCTACCTCCTAAGATACAACCATCATTAACAATCTATATGATTCTACTCATTGGAACCAATCTGATGGGGAACAATTTTGCCATTTGTGAGTAACCTTGGACAAGAACTTAATCTCTTTGTACTTATTTCTTCAACTATAAAATGGGGATAATAGTACCTATTTCATAGGACTCTTTTGAGAATTAAATAAGTTAATATATATTAAGCACTTACATCAGTGCCTGGTGATAGAAAGTGTTCAATAAGTGTTGGCCTTTCCCCTACTTCACAACATAACCTGGACACCTTTTGGTATTAATATGAAGTCTGCTTCATCCTTTGTAGTATTTTATTGTATTTATTACTGTGCCATAATTTATTTAACTAGGCTTCTATCAAAGGACATTTGGATTGTCTATCTTACAAAAGATGCTGCAGTGAACATTCTTTACTTACTTGCAAAGTATTTAGGATACATTTATAGAAATGGAATTTCAAAATGAAAAGCAATTTTTCTTTAGAAATTAAAATAATATATAAACATTGTCATTGTAAAAAATTTATAATTTGTCTATCATTCCTCAACAATGCAGATAAACTAACGTTGAACTGATAATCTGAATATATCCCACTTTACCCCTGAATTAAAAAGAATTTTCGTTAAATCAGGTGATAGTTTGTTGATTTCTTTTTTTACACCAAATTCATTCAGCTATCCCCTAAGATTGGTCATTCATTTGTATTTATTGTTCCCTGTCATGTGTCTAAGTGTCCTTACACTTTTGAAAGAAGGAAAGTATGTAGCTGGTGTGTGATTGGGTTGCCAAAATATGACAAGTACTTTCAGTGTAAAAACCAGGGGAACAGATGGGAGAAGGCATGGCCCAGCTTGGATGTTTCACAGCAGGAACTGAAGAGTGAAGAGAGAAACAGCATACAGAAAGAATACAAAATACATAGCTAAAAGGGCACACACACCTGTGGAAATTACATTCAATTGCTAACATCCCCATTTGAGGTTCACTTATTCAGCAAATATTTTTTTGAATGTGCTGTGGAAGATGGTAGGCATGCCAATTTGACACAGCTTCTGTCTTTATGCTTGCTTAAAGGCAATTACAGTATGACAAGTGCTTTGATGAAGAAAGTACTAGGTGCTCTGCTATCCAGATTTGGGGACATCTAGAAAGGCTTTGTGGAGGTGGTGATGTTTAGACTTAGCTCTTCTCTGAAAGAAGGGCAGAGGGCAAGAAAGGAGAAGAGTATTTGAAACAGAAAATAGCACATGCAGAGGTATAAAGCCAAGAGTCATGTTTGAGGAACTGCCAGTGGTTCCATGTGGCCAGAGCATAGAATTTGAATGGTAGTGTTGGTAGAGGTAGGAAATAAACAAACTTGTGGCCAAAGAATGAATGGCCTTAGCAACATTCACATATTCAAATCATCCTAAGGGTGATGGAAAACTAAAAATTTTAAGCAGAGCATGACAGGATCAGGTGTCTGTTTTGAAAAGATCACCCTGTGATGTGAGCACATATACATAATCTAAGTAAATGACTTTGGTGGTTTGAACTAGGATGGTGCAGATGGGAATGGGAGAGGAGTGGACAGGTTGGGACATGGTCAACCTTAGGCAAGGGGGAAGGGAATGGAGAGGAAGAACTCTCCAAGTTAGACAGCTCCAAGGTATCCAACTTGGAGAATGAAGATGAACAAAGGAAATACAAAACTAGGAAAAATATAATTCAGTTTGGGCCTGTAGAATTTGAGGTACCTGTGGGATACTCAAAGTTTGATTTGGAGCTCAGAAGGAAGTCCAGTATGATAACTACAGAATGGGAACAGTTGAGATGGCTGGTTAAGGGACAGACACAATGGAAACAAAGTCCTCAAAGAAAGCAGTTGCTAGAAAGGTAGGAAAATCAGAAGGCTCTTTTCAGCTAAGGACTTTAGTAGTTGTACTATAGTTCTCTACTATGTGCAAAGCACTATCCTAAGTGCTGGGAATAGGCAGTGAACAGAACAAAATTCCTGATCCTATACAACTTATGCTCATTGTAGTTGGAGGAAAGACAAGTAAAAATATAAATCAGGCATTATGAAGAAAAATAAGGCAGAATACAGAGATACAGAATGATGGAAGGGACAGAGGCTATTTTGGATGAGGTGGTTAGGAACTCTTAGGAGTTGACATTTGAGAAGAGACCTGAAACAGAACCAGGAATTAGCCATCTAGGGGAACATCTAGGGGAAAAGCATTCCAGGCAGAACAAATGGTAAATACCTGAGGTGAAAGGTCTTGAACCTGGTAGGTTCAGAGTTTGGTGAGAAGGCTTGTGTGGCTGGAGTACAGTGATTAAAGGAGAGTGGTAGAGATGAGGTAGAAGAAGATGGTGGGGCCAGCTCCCATTGGGCCTGGAAAGCCATGACAGTGTTTGGATTTTATTCTAAGTGTCAATAGGAAGTCATTGAAGGGTTGACAGCAGGAAAGTGACATGTACTGAGTTACATTTTACAAAGATCACTCTGGCTGCTGTGTGGGGAATCATTTGTTGGGTGACCATAGAGGAAACAGGAAGACCAGTTTAGGAGGCTAGGACAGTCATGTAAGAGAGGGTGGTGGCTTGGACTAGGGTGGTAGTGGTGAGAAGTAGTTTGGTTCAGATACATTTTGAAACAAGAGCTGAAAAGACTTGCTGAATGATTGGATATGGAGATGTTAAGGAAACAGTAAAATCAAGGAAGACTCTTAGGTTTGTATTTTATGAATTGGGAAAACTGAGGAGCAGGATTTTAGTGGGGAGAGGGAAAAATCAAGAGTTCGATGTAAAACATATTACATGTGTTTTAGACGTTCCAAAACTGTTAAATAGACCTTTGGATACAGGCCATGAGTGCATACTAGATTTCTACTGGCGTAAATGTGTCTTTTTAAAATATTTATCTCAGGCCAACAAAATTAAGGGCCAGATCTGAGATTTTGGCAGATCATGACCTCCAGCATAAGCCCATTACATTTATTCTTTATAGGGTAATGTCCCCAAAGGGGTGAAAAGTGATTCTTAATGGGTGAAAAAAATCTTTGCTATTCCAATAGTGTGTGGCCTTCAAAGCTCAACCATACCTGACACAATCTTTTCCTTAGTATTTAATTTCTCTCATGAGAAAGAACTTAAATTTAGTTAATTAAAAATTTTCTCTTTGGAGGTTGATAAGAAAAAACAAACAAACAAACAAACAAAAAACAAAAATCATTGAGAAACCCTTCCCAGAAAAGAGAGATTATTATAGGAACTACAATAAACTGTGTAGAGATCTAATCAAGAGGGAAAATGACAGACTTAAAAGCTTGTTTTTGGGGTGGGGGTGTAGAGTGGAGGCTAAAGTAATTAAGAGATTTGACACTCAAGGCAAAGCCACCACTAAAGGTTCTTAGTTGATAGTTGAAAAGGCAGCTGAGCAAGATTATCCTGGTGTCTCATTTATATTAGACTGGGACAGGGACCAGAGGAAGGGAGTCCTTATTGAGGTGGACTTGGAATCTGAAGATCTGGGTATACAAAATGATGAACAACGGAGGGTTGGGGAAATTAATTACGCTCAACATCCATTTTGAAATATGCATTCAGTACAGTTGTTTTGGAACAATATTCAGTGGCACAGGAAAACATAATAAAAAGTAAGCACACTACAAAACAATATGAGCCATTATTTTTTGTCAAACGTATGTATATCTAGGAGGAAAGTGATAAAATTAACTCTGTGGTCGGATTTCCCCCTCCCCCCAATGGCAATACAAAGAGGTTGTATTGCTTTTAGAAACTGGAAAAAAGTTTTTTAATTTTTTTGTTTTCCCCAAAAGAAGCTTTTTGGCTTTGCCATTTATTAGTTTTGGCGACCCATATTCCAGTACAACCCCAGCCCCTCGGAGGGTGTGGCCCCGGAGGCATGAGACCCAGGAAAAAGGCTGGCAGTGGTGAGGCCGCCTCTACCTCTGGGCAAGCACAGCGTCTGGACCCGAGGGCCTGCCAAGGGATGCCAAGGCAGAGGTGGCCACACGCTGGGAAGCGCTCCGAGCCAAAACCTTCCCCGCTGATTACGCACCGGGTGTGGCCACGTGAAGGGGCAACACGCTGGCCTCAGAGACCACCGGGACCGCGGGGATCGCCTCCAGCCGCCTTCCCAAACCCCAGCCCCAAGGCGGCCAGTAGGGCACGGCGCCAGCCCGCGCGCCCGGGGAGCTCCCGGTTGACTGACGGGAGGTGGGGATGTGGGCGGAGCCTCAGGCGTGAGCTGTGATTGGAGCAATCAACACCCCCCCCCGTGGAGAGTAAGGGCGAGCCAGTGAGGGATGCGCAGAGGCGGGCGCTCAGAGTCCTCTCCGTGATTGGTTGTTGGCGGAGTGACTCGGGAGCCGTTTGGATGATTGGCAGGCGACACACAGCTGTCGGACACCGCCTTGGCTTCGCCCATTGGCGTCCCGCGAGAGTAGGCGGGATCGGTCCGTGGTGTGGTGCTGTGATTAGCTGGCGGCTGAGAGGGTGTTGGGGGGGCGAGGTGGAGGGGGTGTTGGCGGGGGCAGCGGCTCCCTCATTGCTATTGGCTGGTGACATGAGCGGGGGCGGGACGATGGCCCAGCGCCGCATTTGGATTGGTGGGCGCTGGGCTGAGCGACGGGCGAGGGGTGCGCTGCGCGACCAGCGGTTTGTTTTTCGGAGCGTTCCTGAGGCGGAGAACGGTGGCCGGACGGGGCGGCTGAGGGGCTGAGGGGCTGCGGGACGGGCGCGCGGGCGGGCCGAGCGGCGCCGCCGAGGCCGGGCTGGGCCGAGCCGCGGAGCGCCGGGCATGTAGCGGGCCACCCTGCCCATGCCACAGCGCCCGGCCGCGGGCGGAGCCGGAGCCGGAGCCTGGGCAGGCGGCGGGGGCCCCGCGCGCAGCCCGCGCCCCCCGCGCGGAGCCAGGCCCGCTGCCGTCCCCGCCGCCCGGGCCCCCGGCATGCAGCCCCGGCTGCGGAGGTGACACTCGGGCCCGAACCGCCGCCGCCGCCATCGCCACCATGGGTGAGTGTCGCCACCGCCCCGGCCTGTGCCCGCGCTGCTCCGCGTCGCCCCGCCCCGGGCTGCGGGGGGGAGGACCCGCGGCCGCCGCCTGACAGGCATGGGCAGCCCGCCGGGCCGGGGCTGCCGAGCGCCGGGCCCGCCGCGCGCCTCCGCGGGCCGGGCCGGGCCGGGGTTCTGGCTCCCCTGGTCCGCCGCGGCGGTCCCGGCCGGCGGAACTCATCGGCGGCCTCTTCCGGGCGGCGCGGCGGGCGCATCCCGAGGAAGCGGCGGCTGGATCGGGGGCCGGTGCCCCGCCGGGCAGCCCCCTCCGGCCGGAGCGAGCCGGACCGCGAGCCCGAGGGCGGGGGAGCGAGAGCGCAGTGTGGGGCCCCGGCTGGAGGCTGGTGCAGGCCCAGCTGCCGTTGTGTCTTTTCCTTGATTTGCTTTTTTTTCCTGCCTGTGTCATTTCCTTCCCTTTGCTCACACAGGCCGGCCTGTGAGCGTTCCCGGGGCTTGCGCTCCAGCCCCATGCGCGCCCCAGCGCGCGGGGCGGGGGGCGGGGGAGGGGGCGTGCGGGAGGATAGGCTGAGAAGTGATTGAAATGGCAATCACTGTTAACAGCAGCGCGGTTGAGAAGGGCGAGCTGCGCGCAGATTGATGGAGGTTAGGAATTGGTCGGGTGCAGCCAGTTGTAAATCACGTCCTACTTTTTGAAAAATCCCAATGCAGTGTTTTGCATCCATTATTTTTATCTTGCGCTATCCCTGGAATTATGTAACTTTTGAGGGAAGCATTCGTTACACAAAAGAATCTCTAGGAAATCATTTCCTTTTTATCAATATTTGCAATTTATGTTGTGACGATAGAATTTAAGAAAAGCTTTTATTGCCTTTCATACAGCATTTAAGTTGAATTACATTTCATGTCTTTTTTGGTAACTCGGCAAATAACTATTGGATTAGAAGAAAATAGCATTTTAGATGTACTTTGCTTGTCTCGTTGGATCAGTTACTGTGATACCGTGGAGTGCGATCACAAGTCTTGCAAAAAGTATTTTATATTGTCCTAAATACAAGGGGGTAAACTTCAGTGAAAGAAACCTTTGTACAAACCATTCATTGTCTCTGAAGGGCCCCATCTGAAGAGGGAACGTTAATGTTTGCTTTGCCCTATAGTAAGGTCAAGTCATTTTTGTAGGAGGTTAAATGTATGGTTTGCCACATTGGGCAGATACTCTTTTGCAGCCTGTCTTTTACATTCTGAGTTTGAATGAATTGCCTTGTTTTATTCCAGGCTGCTCCTCCTCTAGTAAGGGATGGGTTTATTCACTCTCTGGGTACTGTTTCCTTCCCATGTTTTACTTCAAAAGTGCTTGTTACTCTTCAGTGGCAAGTGCCCTTGACCCTAAGAAAAGGAATCCAGTAAGGCCTGGCATTTAAATATAAAATCTAACAAATACTTATTGAACATTTACTGTAAATTGGGCACATAATTATGTTCTTTTTAGACTTCAAACATTTATCTTGTGTTCTGCAATTTGATGATTGAACTAAATCTTTGAATTAATTTGTGAACCTATATTTGTGATAGTCTTTCCAGTAAATCCTTCCTTTTTGTCTTTTGGGAACAGTCTTAAGTCCCAAAAAGGAGTATGAAATACTTGAGGGTGTGCAGACCTCCCACTCCTCCCTTTCTTGACTGCTAAACCAGTTAGAGTGCCCAGATGTGTTGATTATGTTTCATTGTCTAACGTAAAAATAGATGTCAGTCCGTTTTCACATTTCAAGACATTTTTAAAAAGTTTAAGTGTTTGAGTTTATTGGCTGACAGTGATGGGGAGGAAAGGAACTATATAGGTATGGCCCAGAGTACCAAAGAAGAAAGGACCAGGATCTCAGTATTTTCTCATTTGTCCTAGTGTCAGTTTTACATAAAGAAACTAAGATAGTGAGGGTGGAATTATTGCCTAGTGGCTGCAGTATATTAGGCAACCTGGTTTAACCTGGCTTTCTTCAGCACTTTCCCCCCATATCATTCTCTCTCTTTTTTGGTAGATGACCTTGACATACAGAGCTAATAGTGAATTCTCCCTGAACCTGGCTCTTTAATTTGCTCAAGTTTATATGTACACACACACACACACACACACACACACACACACACACACAGTCTCTCTCTTAAATACTAGTTTCCATTTTGGTTATATTAATAATGAGAATTCAAGTTCTCAGGCTGGTTAGTTTGTTTTAGTTGCTAAATAAACTCAAGGGTTGATAAGAGAAAAACAGATTTATTAGTATTTTCATTACACCCATTATACTCTAGTCCAGGAGAAAAGGAATATAACTATTTGAGTCCCTGCAGGTTTTTTGGTTAACAGTCATATTTTCCTGAGCTCTTCTAAGTCCCATACTCAAGCCTATTTGACAACCTGGGTTGGTAGTAAAAACATGGCAGATTTTATGTTGGCTCTTAGCACTAGTAAATTTCTAGTGGAAACTACACATCCCTGTAAATAATAAATATTTTTCTTTTTGGCTTTGATACTGTGTGGTTAATAAAATAATTAGGAGTGACTGGTCTTTTTTTTTTTTTTTTTTTTGGTCAAACTAGAATTCTCTCCTAGTTTTAGCAATTATAGTGGCAAATACTGTTAATGCCCAAGATTAATTTACTTGTGTTTATTTGGACTTTTTATAAATGTAATATGACACTTAGTGGGAAATATTACTGAAACATATGTAACAGCTTGGAAATGTTACAGGAAACTATAGTGAACTGAGTGTAGGATTAAAGATGGTGTGGTTCTGGTTTGATGACTTGATTTGAAGTCAGAACCATTGTGATTTAGAGACATCTGTCTCCAGGGTTCCCAGGCTGTTGGGAGCTCCCAGTTAGACCAGTCTCAGTTCAGTTTGGCTAGAATCTGACCACCTGTGTAGATTCTAAATAGTTAGCAACTGTTTTCATGGAAATTGGAATCACAATATAATCAATATGGCAACGTCACAACTAGATTTCTGATATTTTAAAAAAAGGCGAATGGATTTTAAAACCGAATTTTAGGCATTTGTAAAAAGTAAATATCTGAGTATTATTTAGGAGAATATATGCAAAGGATAAGAAGCAGTTTTCTTAGTTTTATGTAAGCTATGCTTTTATTCTTTGTCCATTATCTTTTATGTGTTGGATGAAGTGTTAGTCCCTGTACCTGCACTTATCCTATCCTTAAGAAGTTACAATTAGGTGAGGTGAACCGGACATATGTAACCAAATAAGTGCAACGAGGTGTCGTACTTTGTCAAAACTGTATAAACGTACACAGGAAGGCGAGGTCAATTCTGTAGTTACTGAATTGGCATACATAATCCTATATTCTCCAGACCTTTATGTTAATTTTATTAAGTACTAAAATAAAATATAGTGGAATATATTTATTTTTAGGAGTAAGGAGTAGTTTACTTTGTAATATTTTTTTTTAATTTTGAACCACCGATTAATATTAAAGAGCTCTTAATATCCCAGAAAATTAAATGCCAGAATTTGACTTTGAGATTTAGCAAAGGTTCAACCATGTCCTTGAAGGAAAAAAGTTTCTTGTGACTTGAGAATTGGACCTTTTTGTTTATCTTTACTATAAAATGATGTTTGCTCAGGTATGAACAGGATGGAGGCAGTGGGAGTATGTAAAATATGAACAGTAAGATGTAGTAAAATCTGACTCAAGGAGAGTCTGAAGCACAGCATCTCTAATCAGACCATCTGTCAGAGTAGGGCAGAGCTGTTGTCAAGATGAAAAAATAAGGTTATTAGTTAAGTAAAAACAAAGATTTAAATATTACTTTGGAGATTTGTATGTATGGAAAAGAGAGTGTCTGGCATAGTCAACAAACATCATGTAGGACAACAACGTTCACTGAAGGCCGTGGTGTTTCTGGAAACTTTTCTGGGTTTTTATCCAAGGGAATTCATAAGACCCTGCTTTTAGGTGAAGTAATGGCTAGGTCTGAAAGAGTGACTTCCTGATGGAGCTAAAGAGAGAGGTATATGTTTCCTGGTAGCCCCATAGATACCATAGGTCAGGGTATTGGGAGAAGAAATAGTACATGCTGCTGGATAATAATGGATTGCTGTCTGCTTAATTCTGCTTAAGTTTCCACTTTTTAAGCCTGAACTCTAATCCTTGTTACATAGAACCCTTCTTTTTCTATTTTATATGAATACTCCCCTCTAGATTCTTAACTTCTTAATTTCTAGAATTAACTTCTTCCTCTGTGCTTCTTCCTGGTAGCTTTTAAATGTATCAGACCACCCCCATCTTCAGGGAATCTTTCCAAGGTTATAGCACTCTATTACCCCTGCCTTGGCTTGTTCACATGTTAAGTTTACAAATGAACTGTTGATTCCCACTACTTTCAATTTTCTTTTAATCTCCAGCTTCTTGATTCCCTTTAAAATTTTGTTCCTGCCTCTACCATTCTATTAGATGTGCTTGGCCTTTGCTTGCCACTGCTCTTCTTTGCTCTTGGCTTCTGTGATGTCACTCTTTTGTTTTTTCAGTCTTCTTAAAGCCTTCTTCGCTAACAAACTTTCTTCCTACCCTTCTCAGTAAGGGTTACAGTTCACTGAGAATCAGTCCCTTTTTTTTCCCCTTCTACCCTTCACTTGCTTTCATATCCTTTTCCTCCTTAGTTCATTTTTTAAAGCTCTCCTGCAAAGCTGAAACAGCTTGCCTTTCTGAAAGAATCTTTATTCTGTTAATATGTAAAATCATCTATTGAACCTCTTGCTACTGACACTATAAAAAAATATTTACACATGTGTGTTTATGTACTTCGGTTTGTATACGTCTAATTCAATCTGGTCATTTGTATAACATTGTATTTGTGTATTGTTTATCCTTTTGCTAGTGTTCGAATACCTTGAAGTATCTTTCAGAACTAACATAAAATACATGCTAGGTACTCAGTAAATGGTTATTGTTAATGATTAATAAAAATTCAGGTATAAAATTAAATATTAAGGTAAGTGGCCTTCAGTCTTTTCCCATTGACCTTTTCCCATTGATGATAATAGCCAGCATTTTTTAGTGTTATTAAGTGTTAGGTACCATGGAGAATAATTAATGTTTTTTTTCTCTTAACTCTCACAGCAACTATGTGAAATAATGCTTTATTTTCTCTATTTTACAAATGAAGCAATTGAAATCTAGGGAGAATACATGATTTGTTCAAGGCCTCCTTAAAACCAGGTCTTTCAGATTCCAAAGTCCGTTAACTGACTGCTGCACTCTAAGAAAGGTGCTAATTGTTTTCAAAAGTTTTATTTGTTTGTTTTTATTTTTTAAAGGATTCTGTACTGGAGTGCTGATAATTAATTGAGTTAAAATCTCAATCCAGGAAGAAATACCTAAAAGAGCCACTTGATTTACTTCCTGTCTTTATCCACATCCTCACTTTGAAGTATCAGTTTAAGTACCTGTCCGCCTCTAGTGATGTATTCAACTTTGACACAAAATCAGATTCTATAACCCTGTTTCACTTGTGTCAGTTGTCTGGAATTTCAAGAGATAGTGCCAAACTATTCCTCTAGTGTATTCTCAGTACTAGAGCTACCAAACAAGTTTATCCATTAAGTAATGCCAGGAATTGGTTAGCTTCCTGGAAACAGAATTTGTCAACCTGATAAACCAGCTCTTACAATAGCATCATCTTATACAGAATTAGAAACAACTTTTTTTGTCATGGATTTCATTTGACAAGTGTGTGCGTGTTTCTCTGTGTGTGTATTCACATCTATCTTGGTTCGATATCTGAGCTGAGACAACCGAAATTATCAGTTCAAAGGGTGGTTACCTTGATACTGAAAATTCCATGCATTCTGCTGTTAGAAATATCACTGGATGGTCCTCAGAAAACACCTATCTAGTCATAATCCCCTTTATTTTGATCTTAACTTACTATGACAGTTGGCCAAATAATTTTACATATATATGTTGTATTTAATAATATATAAGCCAATTTAATATATAAGTGTGTGTGCGTATGCCAATCTTCCTAGCTTAGATGTTGGGAGGTTAAAGTACAAAACAAACAAAACCAAGCAAGTTCCCTTTCTTTAAGGACTCTATAAGCAAAATGTTAGAAAATATGAACTAATTGATAAAATATATCTGTTTTAATTTTGACAGATGTCTTTTAGTAAATATCAACTTCCTCCTCATTTGTTATCCCATTTACCTCATTCTTTTGGTACTACAACTGTATTGCTCTCATACATACTTTTGTATGTTTTGAAGTTGAATTAGATGGGACATTATTCTACTTGTGTTTTCTTGCAAGTTTTAAATCTAATTTTCCTTTTTGTGAGCAGGCAAAAACCTCTTCATGAGCACCCTTCTTCCTTTCCTGCATCTCCTCCAAAGGCATATGAGTAGATTTGGTTTAGGAAGTGGGGGGAGGCCAATGGCATAATTTTACTTCCTAACTTCATGCTCTCCTTCTATATTTGAATATTTCCAGTGGGCAATGATAAAGGGCAGAAGGCACTCTCCTTGGGTGGAGACTTTTGTACTCGATTCTTTTAAGGTGTGCCCTAAGTCCCCAAGTGACTCACCACCAAAGCAAGTATAACAGCTCATCCTCATGTTCTGTTCCAGATCAACAAATTTACTTATTTTCAACTCCCAGATGCTATTTGACTGGACAAGGTTCTTTTGAAGGACCGGGGAGATTTTTGTAGAACATGAAATTGGCTTGGTTTGGCCAGTTTCTTCAGTGAATGAGGACTCTAGTACTCTTTGATATTTCAAGAAAAGGGGATTACAAATAATGCCATTAAAAACACAAGCAATGCATTACTTGGTCAATTAGGGAAGAAAAACAATAGCACTGCCTTTGGCTTCCCTATGGGAAGCAAAAGGCCTATAAACTTGTAAAGTGTTGGGAGGAGGGCATTCAAAGGCTATATAGGCTTTTAAGACAACTTCTATTTCAAGTAGCTACCTGAGGTCCTTGTTTGGTACCTTTTAAAATGTACTTTCCTGCATATGATGCTTTAAGATTAAGTGTGTACTGACTCTGTCCCATAATCAGCTCTCCATGAATTCATCTTTTCACTCAGTACCCTGCTACACTGTGCTCTGTTGTTCTTCAGTTCACTCCAGCTTTTCATCTATTTTTTCTGATTGAGTTTCTCTGGCACTGAAGAATTGCCAGAGAAACTGGCAAGAGAGCACGTCCTTTGCTCCCAGTGAATTGGTAAATATTGCTGCCAGAGATCTGATTAGAGTGCTGTTAATAATCCATTAAAATTCAAGCCGCTATAATCTTACCTAAGTTATCTACTTTTAAGAGACATCAAATTTATATAATTATAGTTTTGGGGTCTGTCATTATACCTGGGCAGAAGTCCCAATCCTGAGTATTAGTAATGTAATTTGCGACAATACTTGGCGGGTCTGTGTTAAAATATCTTAATTCATGTGCATTCTTTCATTGTAGATGAACAGGAAGCATTGAACTCAATCATGAAGGATCTGGTGGCCCTCCAGATGAGCCGACGTCCCCGGGTGCCTGGATATGAAACCATGAAGAACAAAGACACGGGTCACCCAAATAGGCAGGTATGTGTGGCCCTGGCAGACTTAATGAAATTTGTTAAGGAAGGGTGTTCAGTTGGGAAATATTTGAGAAGCCAAAAATATTATATACCAGGCTTGAATGCTATTGGCTCCCTCTTTTCACAGTGGTAAGTGATATATATCACTTAAGTGTAAGTGATATATATCAACCAGATATAGGTCATGATCTGGAGTGGCAAAGCCTTGTACACTCCATAGTGTTTCATCTATGAAGAATAAGAATAATTCCTTTGTTTATGGGAAAGTATTCATATAATTTTTCTTTTACTGATTATTTGGCAAATTTTATCCAGATTCATGATTCTTAACTCAGAAGGTTTTTAGCTACCTTTCAGTATGTATTCAGGAAAAATTAATTTTAGTATAAGCTTATGTAAAATATAATTAGTAAGAGAAATTTTAAAAAATAAACTGTCATATAGTATATTCTAAAGGTAATAATGAGTGATTGTATTATTATTGTTATTTATAGTCATTTCCCCTTATTAACTCAGATAGTTGAGAGTGCCTATTTTATTGAGAGTTGTTTGCTTCTTTAGGAAAACAATTTTTATTTTTGTTAACATTTAAACCTACGTACTATCGAGAACATTCTCACCTGTGATGTCATTTACCTCCATATTTCTTGGGTACTTTGACCTACAGAGAGGAATGAATGATGGGGAGCTTTCCTCCCTACTGGTTGATTACCTGGTGCTATATCAGATGGCTGTGTTCAGTGTGTTGGATGAAAATTTGTCCATGACATCTCCCTTGTGGTTCTCTTTGTTATCAGCTAAATTTCTCTTTCCTCAATTGCACCTTTTCTACCAATTCTTCAGAAATACCTACACTTGGCTATTAAAGTATAAGGCCCTAGAACTTCTGTCTGAAGTCTCCTAGATATAGCCTCCCAGAGTATTTCCTGCATTTAGGAAAACGAGGAACCCTGAGTTCTTTTGTTTCATGTTGTAACAGAAAGATTAGTTTAGAAAGCTGTTTTTATTTTTGTGGATGCCTTACAAAACTAGGAGAACAACAGAATAGGGCCCATTGTTGTACTATTTTCATACATTATTCTGTCTAATTGTGTGGGTTCTCCCTTGCTGTAATTTAGTTCTATTCAAAGCTGCTTTTGGAAGGAACATTTTACCAGAAGTGAGTCCCTTCCCCCCAGGCTTGAGCCTAATGACCTCACTTTCCTTCCTGTCTTCCTATGTGGAGTGTGCTTGCTAACTCTGCTCCAGTCAGCTGATCTTTCTCCAAACAGGAATGTTAGCTTGGATATCAGTAGGTGAAAAGGGGAAGCTTCTTGAGTTGAAAGGCTCAAAAGGACAGGCTGGGAAAAGAAGGGGTAGAATGGTGCTAGAGTGATCCTTGAAAGGGGGATTCCTTTTAGGAATCCTTCTGTCTAGAGCCTAAAAGCTATTTTAAGAAAAGTCCTGATCTTTTACTGTGCCTGCTGCTGTTATTAGAGTGAAGTTAGTGGGTACGAAGTAGAAGGCTGTGAAAGGATTGACTTCTGGTTAGGAAGTAATCTCAGCAAGAGGTACTAGCTCTTTGGATCCACAATTTACTTGAATTTTATCAAACTTTTTCTGTTGCATGGAGGATACAACTTATTAACCTTAGTTTTTTGTTTTTAAAGAAAAAACACAACAGCAGCAGCTCAGCCCTTCTGAACAGCCCCACAGTAACAACAAGTTCATGTGCAGGGGCCAGTGAGAAAAAGAAATTTTTGGTAAGGAACCAAATTACCCATTAAAGCTAAAATGTGCTTTTAAACCTGATACTAGTGCTGGAAGAGTGTGGAGTTCATTTCCTGGACAAGTCATTTTAGTGGATTTGTAGGGCTTACTATGTTCTGTCACCATTTCTTACAATATTATTCATAAGCAGCCTCTCAGCGTTGTTCAGTAAACTTTCTGTGATGACAGAAATGTTAGAGATTTGTGCTGTCTACTGTAGTAGCTACTAGCCACACATTGCTATTGAGCAACTGAGAAACTGAATATTAAATTTTATTTAATTTTAATTATCTTAAATTTAAATAGCCACATGTGGCTAGTGGCTATCATCTTGGACAGCACAACTTTATATATTGTATAAGGCGCTACTGATTTGTTGGGCAAGAAATTAAGTAAATGCTTAGAGATGTTTAACAATACATTAACACATTCCTTCACACAGGTCGTGAGCTTCTATGCATTATCATAAATTTGTGAAGCTGTGGAATGGACATGGCTGTTTAGAAATTGAAGTGCAAAATTTTATGCTAATATTGGGTAAAAGGGCAATGAAAAGGTCAAGATAGCTTTTCCCCTTAATTAAGTCAAGTTTGTGGAATGGTCTCCCCTGGGAAGTATAGCAGATGTTCAACTTCTGACCAGGAAAAGTGTTCTTCCTGAAAGCAGAAAGAGAGAGAAAGTCTCAGTGAATGCATTTCTAAAAAGGATGGGGTGAGGTGGGGGTCGGGGAACCTTTCAGGGGGAAAGGTGCTTTCAGCATAGTATAATGAAAAGAGCCTGACCTAAGAATGTGGACACATTAATAATCTGTGAACACAGGACTTTACAATTTACAGAGTGAATTTATTGTTGTTCTTATTTTTGTGCACTTGGCCTGGGATAGAATTAAACAGTTTTCTCTACCACCAATTCTGTCAGAAGGTCCATGCTTAGAAGAGAGGAATGAAAGAATAAAACCTAATTTAAATGGCTAAGATATGTCAAATTGGGCTAAAGATTCAAATTGCAGAGTCCCAGTTGAAAGTAACCAAGTATTTTGGCCATCAGGAAAGGTTTTTTTATTCAGGGGTGAGATGGTGCTGGCAGAGGCAAATAGCACTTTAGTGTGAAAATGGCAATGCTGGCTACAGGGTAGGGCTGAGATTGGCACAGCTTCATGGGGTTCAAGCTTGCTATAAGCAAGAAAAGCCAGAGGAGCTATAGATGCATTGACAAAATTGTTTGGGGGCTGAGGCCTAGAAGAACTGAAAAACCTAATTTAGTATCTCTGCCTGGCAGGACTTCAGATATCCTGGTCCTTAAGTAAACAAGCTAGTGTAACTGATTTAAAAAGAGAATGCTTTTGAGGACAGCTAAGCATCTGAGCATCTGTGGAAGTACATGGACAATGAATGAAGTGCTCAACTATGAACTATTTGCTAGGAGGTAGGGTCTCTGTTCTCCTTCCTGTATATTAGGTCACTGAAAGCCTATAGCATAGTTAGAGCTGGCTGAACATACTTAGATATACAGCACATCCAAAGTGTATCTGGGGCCTATGGACAGTTTTGCAGGCCTTGATGTGTAACATCCTTTTAACAGTCATAAATCAACTCACAGTGCTTTATAACCAGCAGGTGCTATTTCTCTGTGAGGTTGACAGCTTAGCGTAGTGAAAGACACTGGCCAAGAAGTCACTGAGTTGTTAATAATTCAGTAGCATAGGCTTTTACAATTTACAGGACTTTCCACAACAGTTAACAATGGTAAGAATAACTATAAGCATATATATAATACTCCTGGTCATAATAATTTAACTGTGGGTAAGTCTAATAACCTTTCTAAACCTCAGTATTTCTATCTGAAATATAGGGTTGATAATACCCACTGTGTCTACCTTTTAAAGCTGTTTTAAGATCATGGGCAGAATGTTGAGCATTTGCAAAGCAAATGTTCAAATGTTAAGCAGTAATGATTAGATCACATTTGTTATGTTCTGGCATTATGAGTATGTGTAAACTCTAGTGAAAACTTCTAACCAGAATTATGCATACTATCATGGTACCAAAGGTACCAAAAAGGTTAAAACATTCTACCTTCATTGAATTGTCATTATGGTCTATCTGACAGCCCTTTGCAAACTTCTGAAGCTAGCCTAATTTCTAAAAATCCCAGTGGGAGAAGAAATAGAATCCTTATTTCCACATATTCCTGTTTCTCTCAGATTATATCCAAATGGTAGGTAGAGGCTTGAACAGAGAACACAGGGTCTCTCAGTTTTACCTTCTAGATATTCACTAGTGGGAGCTTCAGAATGGGAAAGTTACTTTCTTAGCAGGCACAAGCAGGACAGGGCTCTTGGAATTAGTTTTAGAGGAGCAGGAATCTTAAGAGCTGTTCTTCTAGCATGGTCATTGATTTAGCAGGCTGTCTTTTGCTTTTACTATGTTAGATCTGGCTTTTCAGGACTTCCTTTGTCTTTTAGGGATTGTTGGTAAGATAGGCTGGCTAGTTTGAAAATAAAACATAAAGCGATACAGAAGCCTGGTATGCTATTTTGTAAGAAGTTGCTTTATAATTATGTCTTCCACTGATCTCTTAGGACTTTCCCAAGTCACACTTACAAATAAAATCATTTTTTTGTTGCCCATTTCTTTTTATTCTCATTTATTTTACTATCTTTGGCAAAATTAGGACTCTAATGCCAAAGATGTGGGAGCCATCAAAGGAATATAGCAAATACAGGGAGAGGTAGCACTAAAGAATCTGAGAGGGTACCAAGCCTGGTGGCTAGCTGAGGCCTTCACCAACTCAAATTAGTTCACACACATTTGTTTGATAAACACTGTTCAATTTTTTTGGATTCTTGGAAGCCCTCTTGAGTTACATGTTCAGTTATTGAGTTCAGACTATGAGAAGTTCATTTCTGCTTAAGTTTGGTACCGTCATTGGTTACCCTTATTGGCCCTGCTGATACCTCACCCTGGAGGCCTGCACTATTCTTCTCCTGGGCTTGGCTTTCTTTATTCCTTTCACCAGACTGGCTGTGGTGGATGGGGGACTTCAACCTGCCTAGACCTAAATTTTTGTACTGAAACATTTTTCTTAGCAGCTGTGGCTCCTCTCTATTTAGTTCAACTTGTGCCTATAATTAAGTTTCCTAGATATATGAAAGAAATGTAAGTTATGTTTTCTGTATCCTAGGAAGCATGCAGTTTTATTGGGAAGTGACAAATTCATGAAAAAAAGCAACCAAGATAGAATGTAACTATGTCTAAATATATGGTACAGATAGTAAGTGCTACAGGAGGCCAGGAAAGTGATAGATTAACTTGTACCTCTGGAGGAGGTGGCACTTGAACTAGGCTGTAATAGTTAGATGGAAAGGAAGAAGAGTGGCATTTCAGTTTGGGAAATTGAGTGATTAAAGGCCTAGAGGAAGGAATGGATGTGGCATATTTCAGGAAATAGGGTGGACATTTGTCTGTCTGGAGAGAGGGTTCCTGTTGAGAACAAACAGAGTGAGATGGTTAGGTAAACTAAATGAGCTTAAATTCCAGAGGGCTTTGAATGAGAGCTGAAAATTTAGACTTTATTCCATAAAGTCATGGGGATCACTGATTACTTTTTGAATAGAAAGGGACATGGTGAAACAGTGGTTAAGATTATTGAAATTGTAGAGGAATATAGAATGTGTTGGGAGGAGGGTGCAGAGAAGTACAGAGCTGCTTTAGAAATCCAGGAGTGAGGGGCTAAATGAGAGAGTGATGGTGGAGAGAATGGTCAGATGTCTTATACTGGAGGCCTTTGAAGGGCGTATTAGAACTTGCTGTCTGTCTGTAAGGAGGGGAAAGAAAGGAAAGAATCAAGCAGAATTTGAGCTTGTAGCCAAGAGAGCAGTGGTACCAGTGTTAGAAATAGCAACACTGAGAGGGGAGACTAGTTTAGGAGGTAGTTGATGCAAATACATATGGCTAGGTTGAGTTTGAGAATACAGTGAAAAACTCAGCTTGTGTGCATACATGTGTGTGTGCTTTTTGTTTGTCCATGGTCCCTTATCTGCAGTTCTGAAATCCAAACAGTACTGCAAACAGAAAGGCTTTTTTTTTTTTTTTTTTTTTAATTTGTGGCAAACCCTGGTCTGAATGAACACAGGCCTATTTTTAGTCTTTATTCTACTTATTGTGAATATTCATACTTTTCATTACAAAAACTAACTTGTGCTGTGTTAACAGATAAACCCTAAATCTTAGTGACTTAATACCATATGTCCAGTACAGAGAAGGGGAGGGACAGTATCTTCCACAGCCACTTGGTTTCTCTGACCTGGAACATGAGGCTGTCAGGAAAGAGAGTCTAGAAACTCAATTCTGTTCCCAGCTCTTGATCAGAATTAGTCACAAAGCCCAAAACCAACTTCAAGAGAGGCTGAGTGATGCAGAGGAGCACATGGATACCTGTGAGCATTTTGCTTCTGCCATTGGAGTGCTGCCCCAGACACCTGCCCCCTGTGGGGAGCTATCATGTAATACATAGAACACGCTACCTCTTTAAATCCAAAAGTGCATTCTGAAACATTTTTGGCCCCAAGGGTTTTGCTAAAGTATAGTTAGACATGTGTTATTATTTATTGGGCACCTATGATGTGTCAGGTTCTGTTCTCATATCTTTATCAATTATTTAATTGTTTTGAGAACTCCATGAGATAGATATAATCACTATTCTCACTTTACAGAGAAGGAAACTGAGTCACAGAGTGGTTAATAACAAGTTCAAGGTCACATAGCTAAGAAGTTGTAGAGCCAGGATTTGAAGCCAGATAGATTGACTCTAGCACTACATTCTTAATGATGACATATTTGCCTCAAATATATGGCAGACAGATGAATCTTTGCTTAAGAGGTTGGGACTGGACATGGAGATTTGGGAATCTTCTATTTAGAAGTTGCCTGATATTTTATTCCTGCTGAGAAGAAGATGTGAGAAGAGGAGGAGAAATCCAGAGGCCAAAAGTCCAAATATTACATGTGGGGGAGGGATGGGAGAGGGCAGGAGGAAGTGGAACCAGCAAAGAAGCAGAAGTGGCTAGAGTGGTGGCAGGTTCCCTGGGCTGGGATAGAGTCACAGAAGCAGAGGAAGAGAGAAGCTCGTGAAAAAGGACTTGGCCACCAGTTCGAAATGCCTCAGAGAGGCAAGAAGAATAATTGGCAAGAAGAAATTGAATCAAGTTATCTTTATCTGAAGTTTTCTATCTATCCGTGGCTTATTCTGGTCATCTTAATGGGAAACTCAGATTTAGGAGTTCGATGAATTTAAGCATGCCATGTGGTACATGGAAGCCAGTCATGGGACTGCATCTTTCTCTGAAAGGCTGTCACTACATCTGAGAAAGGATTAAGAGCACTAGGTATCTGCTCACAGTGCTTACTAATCACAGACATGGTTAGTCTTGAGTAGGACTGATTTTTTGGTTTGGAGCAAAAGTTTAATTCCTTTTCTGACAAAATCCACTAATTTCTGACTAATAGAATATTGCTTAGATTCAGTCCCACAAAAGGACTAATGGGATTCCTTTGTTGATGAATCTAAAAGTAATGCTGTCCCAGTTTAAGAATGAAAGCTATTGTGTTTTTTTTTATTGCTATAAAAATTAGATAAAAATCCACAGAGAAAAAAGCCCTAAGGACATCTGGATGATCTGTGGACTTTAGTTAATGCATCGATATTGGTTAATTGGTTATAATAAAAACAAATGTACCATTCTAATATAAGGGGGAATGTCTATGGGTATTCTCTATCTTTTCAATTTCTCTGTTAATATAAAACTTGTTCTAAACATAGAATCTATTAATAAAAACAAAAAAATAGCATGAACCTACACCAAGGTATGAGCAGGAGGAGGTGAAAGGATGTGGTGACCTACCTGCAGGGAGAGACAGGACTGCACACTGTGGTGAGTGCTTGGGCTACTCTGGAGCCAGTTGTGGAACTATAGATAGTGGGAGGCTGGAGATGGCTTGTCAGAGCATGGCAGCATGTCTCAGGCACCATGCCTTGGGGTCTGCTTAGCGTTTTAGGGGAAGGCAAAAAAGAAGACAGTATAAAAACTCCTGTCACTCATATAAACCTTGAATCTACACAATAATTTCCTTTGTAGCACCTTTTTGCCACACGTGCACACACACACACACACACACATGCACAGACACACATACACACACACTCGCTCACCTAGAATGCAGACAAGATGGGGCATACTGCCTTCCCCCTACATACCTCTACCCTTACCTATACTGGTGGTCCCTCAGGTCCACTAGCTTGCTGCATGGTTGGTATCAGTCTTCTGATTCTGACACCATTATTACTCAGATATGGAGAGCTTCCATCTTCTCCATGAGTTCCAAAAAGTAATATCACAAAGGATTCATTGCTAGTTTCCTTCTTTCAGTGCTCTTATTGAAGCCCTGCATCTGTGAGTAAACTAAACCTTCTTTGCTGGTGCAGTGCTTAAGTTGTAGAATAGCATGGTAGAGCTGGGCTTCCATGGTTTGAGTCCTGGTTCTTCTTTTAAACAAGCATCAGGACCTTGAGAGAACTTATTTAACCTGATTGTAACTCAGTTTATTCTGTAAAATAGGAATAATAATAGTGCCTGTTGTGAGAGTTTTATTGATATATGTAACTAGTGCTTAGAACAAGTCTTAGTACAGAGTATACGCTCAATAAATGTTAATTATTGTCATATATTATTCATGGTAAAGTGGTCTGTATGTTATATTAAGGAATTAGAGGGCTATATCAGTGCTATATTTTGAGGAATTGTCACATCACAGACCTGTTTCTAAGGGAAGCCTTGCTCTCCACTGTTTAATACATGACCTTTTCAGGGACGCTAAGCTCTCTGAACCCATTTCCTTGTCTTTAAAATAAAGAGTCAGAGGATGGCAAACTTATTTTTAATTCAGTGATTCTCAAGCTATAGTCTAGGGACCTATAGGAGGTTCCCAAAACCCTTCAGGAATCCATGAAGTGAAAACTATTTTCATAATAATACTAAGATTTTAGTTGCGCTTTTCACCCTCATTCTCTTAAGAATGTACAGAAGAATTTTCCAGAGGCTACATGAAATAGATGCTTTATCACAACAGATTGAAAGCAAAAGCTGATATCAGAATCCAGCTTGTCTCCTGTAAGCCATACACTAAAAAGATTTACATACTCTCACTGAACTTTTAAAAAATATATAGTTATTTTTTAAATAAAAAATGTATTTATGTTAACAGGTCATGGTTTTTCATTATATTAAAATGGATAAAATAAATTTAAATTTTCTCAGTTTTTATTTTTAATATGGCAAATATCAGTAGACATAATCTACATAAACAAAAACTCTTTGGGGTTCTCAATAATTTTAGAGTGTAAATTATACTGGAAAAGAATTCTAGCCTTCTAATTTCTTGGGAAAAGGAAGTGCTTTATGTACCCATCCTACCTGTCAAACTTTCTGCCTTTTCTGCCATCTCTGTCTGCTTTGTTCTGCATCTTCAGGTACTCTGAAACCCTCTTCTTTCTTTCAAGCCACAGTCAATTTGTCTTTCTAGTATAATTTTATTCACTATGAACTCTTTCTCTCCTCCATCTCTGTTATTTGTTGGTTTTCTGACCATCTTTCTTTTCCTCTATATCAGATTTTTCTTCTGTAATATGTGTTCTCTTTTCCTGTCATTTTCAGCTCCCTCAAGCTGTTTGTTTGCCCTTTACAATATTTCTTCCTCCTTGATTTGTTCTTTGACATTTTAACACTTCTACTTCCTCTTATTTCTGCTGTTTACATTCAACTCTGTTCTCCAATTAATCTATTTAACCAATATTAAGCACAAATATTATACCATTCCCTTTGGTTGTTATTGGGAGAATAGAAACAAGGTGGACATGATCCCTGTCCTCCTGGAGTTTATAGCTACCCTTGATGTTCATTTAAGATAAAGCTGGGGGAAGTTATAAGGTAATTTGTCCAGGGTCCCAGTTTACATCCACTGGGAGTAACTATAAGAAGAGCATGGAAATCAGTAGTAGCAGTAGCAACCAACATATTGCATGTCTGCTATGTATCGGGTAAGTAACTTGCTTGTGGTCACATAGCTAAGTATCACTACTAAGATTTCTTTTTCTGTTCGGGAACATCAGCCAAGAAGGAACAGGAGGTGATATGGAAGGATAAGAGGTCAGAGCATAGCAGCTAAGCTGGGGCAACCACCTAGGGATCCTGTCCCAAGAGCTTTGTTGCCCCTGAAGTTAGAACTGGAAGACTATACCTCATTGGGAAGGAATGCTTGTGGGGTAGAGAAGGTGGAACAGGAGCCATCATGGATGTTTGCCTAATGTTGCTAAATTACTGCCTGAGGCTTACTTGGGAGTAACACGTGCCAGAGGACCCACTAACCTATCTATCTTTCCTTTGGCAGAGTGATGTCAGAATCAAGTTTGAGCACAACGGGGAGCGGCGGTAAGTCTGTCTTCTGACCAGTGGTTGTGTCCCTGTAGTGATCCCTGTGGGGTCATTGCCTGGACAATTGTGGGATTGACTGGGCCTAAAGGGGAAAGTTTCGCCCTTGGTTTGGCCTACCAGTTGAATCTTGTTTCTGATCTTAGAATTGGAAGCCATTTCAACTGCTGATGTTATACTCTTCTGTTCTTATTCTGCTACTGTGAGGTTTGCAAGTTGGTTAGGGGAGGAAGTCAGATTTCCAGCCCTACACAAAATCATGGCTTCCAGACACACTGACACTGTGCCACCTGTGGGCATTAGAGGGAGATCAGGATTCTCTTGTGAGTTGCCTGGCTTTGTCCACATCAGGGGCCAGGCTAGTGAATCAGAAGTTTCTTTACAATGTTTCTATGTCGGGGGAGACTTCATCAAGTCCTTCAGTTGTGAAAGAGTTCAGACCACTTGAGGACATAGAAAGAGGGAGTTTTTCAGTCTATATTCTGTATCTTACCTTGTTAGGGAAGTGAAAGTACTGTTACAAAACTCTTATGCTCTTTTCTCTATTGTCAGTATTTAGTTTTTTTTTTGTTTTGTTTTGTGGGTTTTTTTTTGTTGTTTTTTGTTTGTTTGTTTGTTTTTGTAGGAAGATAGGGTAGACCTCAGTGAAGAAAAGTAAGACTCCACTTAATTTCTCAAGTTAATTTAAGGAAAAACTTCTGAAAAATATACAGGACTCTGGTCATGGTATATTTGGGACCCTATGTGTGACACGTATGTGCCTAAGTATGCCTTTCAACATCTGTTTCCCACTCTGTGCCTTTCTCTCCTACCCATTGATGTCCCCGTTTTTCCCTTGCTCTGAGCATTTGGGGAGGTGAAGAGTATACTGATGAGGATAAGATCCTCCTACTTTACAAACCCCACCAGAGGACCTTTGTGCCTCCAGACATTCTTAGTACTGGTAGTTCTCTGCTGCTGGCAGCTTTCAGTCCACCTTGAAGCTAGCTCCATAAGATACCTGTGGCTGTTGCTCTCTTTTAAAAAGATGCATTCCCAAGCCTGCAAGGTTTTCAGAAGCTGTCTGGTGGAAACATTGTGCAGAGAGTGGTCTGCAGAGCCACAGTCCTGCTGCAGCCATGTGGATTCTAGGGCTGTTCCAGACCTGGAAGAAGGATGGTCTCCTGAGCTCTGTCCCTAGTTGCTCCTCTTATGTCATGCCTGTTGCAGAGAAGTTAAATTGTCACTTCATTGTTGCTGCTTTTCACACTTCTGACTGGGATTTGGAGGGATGGCCAAACTCAGACTAGCAGAGAATTTTCAGAAATAGATATGAAATCAAAAGCTCAATTGTGTTGGAGCCTAATTATGTAGTTACGCTCTCCTGAATTCCTGTTCCCAAAGTGGTATGTAGTTACAGTGAGCAGACTTACACTGAGAAAGTGTATGTGTTTAGTTTCATAGGAGCTGCCAGATCGAAACCACAAATATTTAAGGTGGTCAGACAGGAATGGCCTTTTGAAGCCCTGAGAAGCTGAACATTGGTATCAAGGTTTTGAAAACTGTGTATATTCTTTTTATGGAGCTGTTTTTGGGAGCCATGGCATTTCACTATTTGTGTACTATGTGTGGAATTAAGGACTTTATAAAGTTGGGGTAGGGAAGCCAAGGTCAAGCTGCTCTGTGCCAAACAGCTCTGGTTTCATGTATTTAGTGTCTTAGGATTTTGTAGAAAATGTTATTGTCGGCTTTCTTTACTTATTACAGGGAATATGGGCAGTATCGATCTAAATATTGTAGGTCATTATAGAATCAAAAATTATAGAAGAAAGGAAAGAAATAGTGATTTTTTCCTATTTACCTATTCTGGGTTTTCATTTTGGCAAGCTGACTTTCTCTTCGCTTTGGAACGGCCTATACTGCTGACCCTTCTCCTTTTCCGCCCCAGGAGAGCAGAAGAGGAAGACTGTAGATTAGGGCCGCCTTCCTTTGGAAAACCTTCATGTCTGGGCACTGGTGGGGGTGGTTGTCATGGGTGTTAGACCCCTCTTTGATGAACTTGCCTAAAAATGCTTGTTATTCACTGTGATGGCAGCAGTTTAGGTTTACCAAATCTAGAAGCCCTAGTTTCTGAACTTGACCAGACTTTTGTGTTGCTTATAGGAGATTTTGAATGGCTTGTCTGTTGCCAGCCCAAATGGAGGAGAATTAATCTCTGAGCCTGCTGCTTTTCTAGTAGTGTGCTAGGGACACCTGAGGGGCCTCCAGTATTTTATTCAGAAGGGCTACCCCCTTATGAACTGTTGTTGAGGTCCTAATGAGAAGGGAGTCTAATTTGTGATTAGGAATTTATGGAAATCCATTCTCTCAAAGGCTCCAGGAAACTCATATCTCAATAATCCACACCTAGATAGCACCCCATGGTTTCATTGCTTGGGACAGATGATTTAAGAGAAAAAAATGTAAGGATTACAATATGGATGGATTTCCTGGTGGATACAAACTAATATATTTGGCAACATAATTTCCAACATAAAGAAGTTATCTGGTCCGATTCCATTAAAAACCAGTGGCATAGATTCCTCCTTCCTGTGGTTTATTGTTTCTTCCTCTGGTTATACCACTTCCCACTCTGAGAGCAGGGAAGATGAGAAAGAACCACACACTACTTCCTCTCAGTGTGGAGAAGGGCAAGAACTGTAGAAGCTCCATGGCCGAGTGCTATTACTTCACCACACACTAGTCACATTTCTTCAAGCCTAGGCGTACTAAGAGAAGAGGGCGGTTTTAATAAGCATTTTCCTCATCACATTAAGCTTCTTTTCATGTGTTTATTAGCCAGTCATAACCCTTTGAATTGTCTCATCATACCCTTTGCCTCTTTTTCTATTGGGTTGTTTGTCTTTTTCTTATTTATTTTCAAGTATTTTCCCCAAGTCTGATATATTTTTGACTTTGTTGATGGTTTATGTTATCATCAAAGGTTTAAATTTTTGTTGTCAAATCTGTCTTCTTTTTTGTCTTGTATATTTTATGTCATACATAGGAACTCTTCTCCACTCTAATTTAATTTTTTCAATTCTATATTTTCCTCTATGTTATATATAGAGATGTATATGAATTTCTTAATGATAGTCTCTTTTGTTTATCCCTTTGCTTATTTTTGTTTAATTATTTAAATTTCAGAGTATTATGTTGGACCTATATGAAATTGCCGCTTTTATGCATCAAAGTTGTTGACTATCAGCAGTATCATACAGTTCAACCTAATATATTCATTAAAACATTTTAGTGAAAATTTCAAACACAAAGAGAATATTATACTAAACCCCCATGAATCTGTGACCCAGCTTCAACATTATCAGTATTTTGTCAATCTTGTTTCTTCTTTCTCCACTTTTAAATTTTGCAGTGATATTTAATGACAAATCATTTTAAGACCTCTTTGGACAGGTTCTTACTCTACCTTCCATTTATAGAAATTGTTCTTTGAACTGACCTAATGAGTCTTATCTAGAAAAGCATCAATATCAACACTACTTACATGCTCACAAGTGTCACTGGTTAAGAAAATGACCAGGCATATAACTAACTCAAGGGGAATTCCTCTGACTGTGGTAGGAAATCTCGATTCTGAGGGTAATCAGTATTGAGATTCCTGTGGCATCTCAAAAACAAACAAATAAAAAAGACCTTTCAAGTCCTGGAATTGAGTTGTTTAGGAGTTTAAGACCATTTTCTCAGGACTGCTGTTCCAATCGCCAGAGATTTTCTTCCTAAAGGGAGTATTTGATATATAGCTTTTTAATTCAGATATCCTGCTATGATATTGCACTGTCATTGACAAAGATCCAAGCTGAAGTGGTAGAATGGTGGTTGGAATTGAGCAATGCTTGTGGGTACGATTGGCAAACCTGAGATATGCTCAGAGGAAGAGTGAAAAGTTATGGGTAGATAAGAGAGAAGAAAAAGAAACAATATAGAGAAAGGCAAATGGCATGCAAAAGAGTATCCTATGTTGGGGAAGTGCGGGGAAAGGAAGATATCACTCAGAAGCCATAGCTTTTTAAACCCTACATTACAATATAAAATTAATTGTGCTTCCTGTTCCTTTTCAGAATTATAGCATTCAGCCGGCCTGTGAGATATGAAGATGTGGAGCACAAAGTGACAACAGTGTTTGGGCAGCCTCTTGATCTACATTATATGAACAATGAGGTAAGAAAGTAGATGGATGATCTGAGAACAACAGTGGGGGCAGCTGCTTACCTTTTTTCTCTCTGCTTAACTGAGGATTTCCTAGTTCGTTCCTCTAATATCATCTGCAGGTTGTCTCTTTCTGCAGCCTTTTTCTTTTCTTCCAATAATTCTGGAATTTCTGGTTGTTGTTGTTTTTACAACATGGGAGATTACATAGCTGTTTTCAGTGCCGGTTGCTCTACTACTCCTTGGTGGAATCAGGGACAGTGCCAGGGCCAGAGCTAATATCATCTCCTTTACATTTTGTAGGTTATCTTTTTCTTTCTGGAACAGACTTAACAAGAAGGAGAGGGTTCTTCAGGGGCTGGGGTGGTGGGAAATATGAATGGATAGATCCTCTATTGCCAGTCATAAATGCTGGATTCTTCTCTCAGAGTTTCATTCCTGGTCATAGCATGTTTCAAATTTTAACACTTGTTCCAATGGTTTCTTTGACTCTTCCTCCTCCTCAACCCCACACCCTGCCCCAGCAGTCCTTATTTATTCATACTTGAATATCACCCAGGAAGAAATTCTTTTGAATGTCAGTTACTTGGCAGCTTTCCCAGCTCTAAGAAAGGTACTAGAGGCAGCAATCTGCTTAGGTTGGTGCTTTGCATTAGTCTGAAAGGTAATGTGTTTGTGCCTAGTAGAGAAACTATGTTTGGAGGGAAGTGAGTAGGGGAGCAAGACAAGAAAGTTAGGCAACATGATGGCTCTTTGAGAGTCAGGTCCTTACTGTGTAGTTTTATTTTACTGGTTGAAGAGTTAAACATTTTCTTTATAGTTTGGTTCCAAAATCTGTAGGGGCTGACATTTGTTGGCTAAAAACTCCCTGGTCCTTTCATACAAACTGTACTACAATTGGATATAGTGCCAAATAGCTAACAAAAATAAGACCATCTGATCTTTTGTGTTTTGAGTAAATTTTAGAAATAGAGCAAATTTGGAAAATAAACTGCTAATTCTAATAATAAATTATGCAGATGTAGTACAGATGCAAGTATTTTAAAGTACGTAAACTAACACATTATAAATATAGGATATGAAAGCCCTAAAAATATAAATGGCAAATCCATAGAACTTATAAAAAATTGCAACTCAAGCTTCAATGATTTGCATAAGGAAATGAGGCTAAAGTCAGCTAGCTAATCAACATTAAAGGTGTTCTTCAAATAGTTTTCTGGATGATTTAGTACTCATTTCTCATTTCATTAATATTTCTTTAAGAATTCCAGATGTCTCAAAATCTGTTTCAAATTCTTGCCAACAAAGTCATTACCTAAAATGTTGGGGATTCCTTTATTCAAATGTTTATGCAAATATTAATTCTAAAGCTAAATAAAAATAATTGTTATTATTTTATGTCATGCATATCCTTCCATACACTGTTAATGTCAATGACCAAGAGTTGGCTAATTTACAATTTTTTAATTTAAAATCCCTCAGCCCCTTTTTCTTTGCCCTCTAATCTGTACCATATTAGGATTTGAACCACAAATGAAAAATCTGTTGAGATTTTATTTTATTTATATTTATATTTTTGTAATAATAGCTTTATTGAGATATTCACCTACCATAAAATTTACCCTTTCAAACTGTACAATTCACTGGTTTTTAATATATTCACAGAATTGTGTAACCAACAGCACTAATTCTTTTTTATTACCCCAGAGAGAAACCCTATTAGCAGTCACTTACCATTCCCACCCCCTCCCCACGCCCTGGTGACCACTATCTACTTTCTGTCTCTGGATTTGTCTATTCTGAACATTTCATATACTAAATGGAGGTTCACAATATGTGGCATTTTATGTTGGGCTTTTTTCACGAAGCATAATATTTTCAAGGTTTATCCATGTTATAGCATGTATCAGTACTAGATTCCTTTTTATGAAAGAATAGTATTCTACCATTCGTCTGTTGGTAAATACCTGAGTTGTTTTTACTTTTTAACTATTAGAAATAACACTGCTATGAACATTTTTGTACAAATTTTATATGAACATATTTTAGTTTTCTGGAGTACATACCTAGGAGTGGAATTATCGGCCTTACAGTAACTATGGTTAACTTTTTGAGGAACTGCTTAACTTTTCCTTATTGGTTGTGCCAATTTTCATACCTACCAGCAATGTAGAAGCGTTGCAGTTTCTCCGCATCCTTGCCAACATTTGTTATTTGTTTTTCTGTTTATTTTTAAATTATGCCATTGTAGTAGGTTCAAAGCGGCATCTCATTGTGATTTTGATTTCCCTAATGACTAATGATATTGTGTATCTTTTTATGTGCTTATCAGCCATTTGTATATCTTCTTTGGACAAATGTCTATTCAAATTCTTTGCCCATTTAAAATTGGATTTTTTGTTCTTTTATTGTTGAATTGTAAGAGTTCATTATATATTCTGCATACTAGATCCTTATCACACATTTGCAAAATTTTAGCTTTTTTTTTTTTTAAGTTAAAACCTACTCCAGTAATTTTTTTTCTTTCTTTTCTTTTTTTTTTTCCTTTTACGCCTACAGCACCTAGCCTTCCTAGGTGGTCTCCCATCCAAGTACTAACCAGGCCTGACCCTGCTTAGCTTCCGAGATCAGACAGGATGGGGCTTGTTCAGGGTGGCATGCCTGTAGACAATAATTTTTTTATCTCCTCCCCGCAACCCTGCTTCACACAACAGTCCTTTTTTATTCCTACTTTGATGTTACCCAGGAAATAATTTTTTTATAATATATGATTTGCAAAGTTTTCTCCCATTTCATGGATTATCTTGAGATTTTATTTTAAATACTATTCTTACTATTCATTTATTCCTGGCCTAGGATTTGAGTTCTCATCTCCTTGTATTATAAATAGGGAAATTAATTGGACTTTTGCCTAATTTTGTGATTGCCACAAATGTATAAGATCTGACATTTTCTAAGTACTAGGCAAAGCATTTTTTTGTATCTTTTACTACTTAGTTCTCATAGTGTCCTCTGCTTTAACAGTGAGACTTATCTGTACCTTCAAGGACTTTCTCTTTAATACTTCAGTGGAATGAAAATGGAGGAGGTAGTTTCTATATTCTAGTCACTGATTTTTACTGTTAATTATTAAAATATGTGGTTTAAATTTATGTTCTTTGAGTAACAGTTTTTATCCTCTGCCTTCCCTCTTCTTCCATCTGTGCCTTTTTAGCTTGTTCTGTTAATGTCAGCACAGGATAGGGTGGGACATGATTCTACTGCTTAATTTGGGAAGGAGTGTTGGGACTGTAACCATTTGGGATTTAATGCTTTGGAGTAAAGAGTGTTTTTAGAGAGGAAGCTCTTCTCAGAAAATATCTCGAAAACAAAGTACTGATAGGTGCTTCAGCATGGGTGAATTCAAAAACATTAAGCTGAGAAAAAGAAGCTAGATGCAAAAGACTATGCGTTGAGTTGAATTGAATACGTATGAACATTGTATGATTCTATTTACATGAAAGGCAAATCTGTAGAGACAGAAAGTAGATTAGTGGTTACCTGGGGCTAGAGGTAGGAAGGCAGATGACTATAAATTAGCACAAGAGATCTTCTGGAGCAATGGAAATGTTTTAAAATTGAATTGTGATGATTGTAAAACTCTGTAAATTTACTGAAAATTATTGAATTATACATGTAAAGAAAAGAAAAAAATATCTGTATGGTTTCAGTTAGATCTCTTAAAACCCCATAGTAGCCAATGAGATATTTTTTCCTTCAAACTTATTTTTTATTTAGATTATTTTTGCAAACTAAAGACTTTTGTATGATTTCCTTTTTCTGTGTCCTATGTCACAGCTCTCTATCCTGCTGAAGAGCCAAGATGATCTTGATAAAGCAATTGATATTTTGGATAGAAGCTCAAGCATGAAAAGCCTTAGGATATTGCTGCTGTCCCAAGACAGAAACCATGTGAGTAGCCCCTATTATGGCCTGGCAGTGGAAGGTAAAACCTGCTGACCTTCAGGAGTTTGCTTTGCTTCCTTAACAGAATTTTATATTCCTCAGCCACTGCTAAAATGAAAACGTAAGTGCGGTTCAGCCCACTGTCTTAGTGTCCAGCTAGCCTTCTGCATTTGATTTCACTTCCAAGCCAGATTGTCACTGTTATAGTTGCAGCTAAAGGTTACTTCACTTGTGGTGTGGAAAGAAGGAAAACATTTTATAATAATGGGGAAATTTCTTTTTCTCTAATTTATGTTCTTTCAATTAGATTTGGATCCCAACAGAAGATTCAGTTAATGTAGGGGTACTGATAAGCAAAGGCTGTCAAGGATTTGAGACGGTCATGCTCAACTCCTGCAGCGCCTCAGCAGCTTTTTCTTTCCCTTGGGACACATGTAGGAGACAAACTTTTCCTTCTGTTCATTTGGAGCTGGAGGGCCTCTTATAATTTACCAGTTGCTGCCTTACCAAATGGTTGGCAATCTACAGGGACCATCAGAAGTGAGGAATTCTCTCTTAAACAATTTCCTCTCCTAAAGGGTCCCTGGAGGCCTACATTCCACAGAATGCTTGTAAACTGGGTCTGTCTTCTAATCACTGATTCCTTTACCAGTTTTCTTTAGACACATGTTCCTGAAGGTTTCTTGGCACTCTTTCCTTTCCTTATGCTTGAAAACAGCCAACTGTAGAAAGCTGACATTCTTGCATGAGAACTGTGGATGCACCACACCAGGACAGAGTTTAGATGGAATGGTGCTCATGCTGATCATTTATTTTTAAAGAGACTTATGGGGTTGGGCTGTCCAGTTGATTCGAGGGAGGCACAGGAGAATGCAGTTAAGAAGCCTTAGAATAAAGAAGACATTTTCTAAAATTATAGACTTGTTCTTGTGCATGAAGATTGGTCTCTATCCCAAATGTGTCTTTTTTCTGGATATGTTTTAGAAAGTATTCTGAAGTAAAATATATACTTTATTATTTCGTTTCTCTTTAAATCACTCACCTGCTCTTATAGTCCTTCCTTATTGCCTATCATATGAGATCTAAATTTAGCCTAGCATCCAGAGTTTATCACCAACTACCCTTGCTTTAAACTCTCCAGTCTCATCTTTCCACATTCTTCAGCATACTTCCCTTATTCTGTAGTTCTTCATTTTTCCTCTTTTTCAGACCATAGCTATCACTTTTATTTTTAGGCTCTAGCATGAATTATCTCATATAATTTGTTCAGTATTTTTGACTGAGACCATTTTGATTATTCCCTATTCCTATAGTCATGGGATATAATTTGAACACTAGTTTATAGGTTGCTTACTAATTACCCTTTACTTCTTGCCTATTTGTAAGTTTTACCCCAAAATATTATAAGCTCCTCAAGAGCAGGAGCTGTTTCTTATTGTTTCGGAACCCCTTCACCACTCCATCCCCTTGAGAAAAAACAGTGAATGATTCTTGAATTGTTAGCAAGAGTCAAACAGAGATCATATCCAGCCAACCCCCTCCTTACAGAAGAAGCTGGAATTGGGGTTTGGTTTAATTATATGATTGCTTGACTGGGAGCTAGCTCCCCTGATTCTATCCTTCCACTCCCCTGATGAGAAGGTATAGATGACTGGTTCTTTATATCTGCTTTTCCATCCATTAAGGGGTGCACAAAGCTGCAAATATGTTGCAACATCCAGAACTAATCAAAAGATGATCACTATAACACATTAATTTATTTTTGCATATGTCCCTCCAGTCTACGGCCATATGTATACATACTTTAAGTGTTGTTACAGTATTTGTACAATTTTCTAATTTTTTTCTATTAGATTTTTGTGTACATTTTTCCATGTTAATATATAATCTTCATTATTATAATTTGTAAGGGTGCAAATTATACTCTTGAGTGTACCATAATTTAATTAAATAAGCATTTTTGCTACTGTTGGGACCTTTAAGATACTCCTATTTTTTGCATCTGTGAAGATGTACATTTAAGACTAGCAGTGATAATAGTGGTGATGAACTCTTTCTTGAGAACTTCCTCAGCTAGACTTCAAGCTTCTTAATAAACAGAAGTATCACGATCCAAAATTGCTATGTGCTCAGGAATCCCACCTTTATAACAGTGCTTTTCAAAGTCCATAATGAAATATCAATTTTGTTCTTGTAATTTCCAATCTGTCATGGACCAATTCTTTTTTTAAAACACAAAACTGAAAAATGTAATGGAAAAATGAACTAGAGATAAACAAAACATAAGCCCACAGTTTTTGTTGTCAGATTCAATAGACATAAAGTCACTGCCAAATTGCTGTAAAAGTTTTTAGAGAGTTACTCTCTATTTCTCTACTTACCTGGTTAAGAAGTGGTACACCACTGGTACCAGCCTACAGATCACACTTGACATTTATTACTCCAGGGTACCATATCACTCTGGTCCTCATCTCCTGTGGAGAGGACTGTCAGCCACTTTATTTCTCTACTTAGTTTTCTCCATTTTTAGCATTGTGTTGCCTTATTTACCTTTTGTTACCACCTATACCTTTATTTCTCTTCTTATTCCTGTTTTTAAATATTCTCTCTCTTTCTTCTCTCTGGCTTCCTTTTCTGTTGATCCTTCTGTGACAGCTTCTAATTTTTCCTCTGTCTTCATCTCTCACCAAGGTGTACTGACATATCCCTCCCACCTCACCTGGTCAAGGCCATGTCTTAGGCCTCAATATTATTCTTACCTGAGAACCCCTGGATTTGGGTAATTACAGGACCTTCTCTTAGAATGAAGAGCCCCTCTCTAGCCTTGCTTTCTACTGCCATTTTAAGATACTTCATTGTTTCCTTCAGCAGTTCTTACTGCCGTAGGCCTCTGCCTTAAACCATCAGTTCTTAGCTTATTCTTTTTAAAGACTTATCTAAACATGTGTGCATCTAACTCTTAATTTATCTTTTTGCTCTAGACCGTCTATAACTTTCTTGACCTAGGTCTTCCACTTTCATAAAGTACTCTCAAGCTTAACATTCCTTTGTCACTTGTATTTTCATACAGTAAAAACTAAATACCCAGCCACCTAAAACTGAGTATGGCGTTTTGTTTTGTTACCTCTGAATCTCGCCTACAAAAGTAAATTTCTAATCTCATCCAATTCTTGTTCAAATTTTCAATCAGTGAATTTGATGCTATCTTGTCTACTATTTAAGTTCAAAATATTAAGGATAATCTAAAGGCTAATTTTCACTCTTCCTAAAATAATAGGGCAAGTGTAGGAAGATAGAACAAAATTTACATGTATCTCATTCAATTTTTGCAACTTTGAGGGGTCCAGAGTAAGTATCTGTTATCACCAGTCTACACTTGGGAAGACAGACTTAGAGTGACTTTCCCTGGGTGAGGCAGTAAGTAGTGACAGATCTGGTCTAAAATCCAGATATTCTAACTTGTAGTCCAGTATGTGTCAGTTACCTAGGAAAGGGATCTTAGAATAATTGTCTTTAGAAAACCTTACCTAAGTCTCTCCACAGTTGTTAGAAGCAGAACAGAAAGTATAATGTTATCCACGAGGAGAACTTGTGAGATGTATCATTATATTCCCCACAGCTCAGAAAATAACCGAGCTAGGAAAGGTCCAAGAGAAGAAAGAATTTTTAAAGGGTTAGGGTCATTTTATATGTAAATAGCCTAAAAAGCCAGGAACTCTTTAGTCAGGAAAGGCAGCCTAAGCAAGTGCATTTGTAATTAAAGTCTGCAAAACATTGAAGAGTTGGGATAATAAAAACAGATTTATTCACCTAATCTCAATTTAGATGAATTCCTTGAATGTTGGCAGTATAGAACATAGCATAGAACAAAAAGAAAATAAGATTTTATGTAAGGGGTGTACACATGGCATTCATTACTTAAGTCATACAGCTTCAAAACAGATTTTAAAGTTTTTAATAAATTCATGGATATTAAAACTGTAAACTTATTAAATAACCTGGATGCTTACACAACTATCATTGCTATCGTGGTCTTCCATGTAAATGTTTCTTGGTAGCACCGCTGAAGCAGAGGACTAGTGAGATCCAGGGTGCCGTTTCTTGGCTCATGTTCCCATGAACCTAACTAAAGCAACCACACACACATAGATGGGCGCACGCACATGTGCGTGCGCACAGACACACACAGAGTTTTTTTTTTTTTCTCTCCCTGTGTAGCTGAATTCATTTGTTCCATTTGTCTGATACCAACAAATCTGGGTTAACTTTTTTAACCTCTTTCCGCTGATTTCCTAGCTTCTAGTCACTGCAGTCTTTATGCACATGGTTCCCTGGTAGTGTTTCATGTTGTTGTGTCAGTCACATACACTGCTACAACAGAGTCCTTTAGTGAGGTTTATATTGAATGATCAAATGCCACCTTCCATTTGCTACCTTCAGAATGTTCTACTAGGTACACACTTGACACCTGTTGGCTCTTCTTTTATTCTACTGCCCCCTTTTATTTTTCCTAGTCTCACTTTCCCCCTTCCTCTCTTTCCCACTTCTAAATCTCGTTCAACCTCATTTTTGTTTACCATACTATCCTTTTTTATCTCCTTAAATCAGTGTTTTCAAACTCGAGTGAATATTATAAACATCTGGAGAGATTTAAAAATACCAACCTTTGGGCCCATCCCCAGAGATTCTGTTATAGTTGGTCTGAAGTATTAAAAGCCACACAGGCAGTTCTTATGGATGGCTAAAGTTGAGAACCATTGCCTTAAATTGGAACATGACTCATTTTCTAAGACCTTGCTGCTCAGAGTATGGTCCATGTGCCAGCAGCATAGAAATGCATATTCTCAACTCCATGCCAGACCTGTTGTATCTGAACCTGCATTTTAAAAGGTCCCAGGTGATTTATGTGCACATTAAAGTATGAGAAGCCCTGCTTTGAAAACTTTACTGATTTCCCTTCATCTGTTTTCCAACCTGTTGTCACAACTTCAGCCTTTTTTTTTTTTTAACCTATACTCAACTAGCTGTTGAACCTACTTTCCTTTCCCAACTTTTAAATTTTAAAATTGAGGGTTTAGAGCATATGTTATATGTTCTTGGCACTTTTCTAACCTGCATTGCCAGAATGTATTGAATTCACTTTATGGGTAAGGCCCTGTGTCCAAGCAGGTATCCTAGGGTGCACATCAGGGAACCCTTCTCCTTCTGACTTCAGGGCTTTGGCCTTTCCTTGCCCTTCACTGGCCTGCTTCCCCAGTATGTTGCTTTGACTGTTTTTTCCTTTCTGACTCTTAGCAGAGAGCTATTGCACATCGGAGGCTTCAGCAAGAACATTCACTTCCTCTTGGTTCTGACTTCCCGTTCGAGCAAGACAGTTTGTTAAGACAGCCCTGCATGTGATAAAGTCTGGCGTGGGGAGACTAGAGGAGGCTGCTTGGCAGCTGAACTCAGCCCTGAGAGCGGGAAGCCTTTTTCTTAAAGGACAGGATATAATGTGTTTAGGTCGGACTTTTTTTTCTTATAGGAGGTGAAAAAGAAGCAAGTAGAAACTTTGATCCAAATTATTTATAAATCCCAAGCTCCCATTTTCACTCTCAGTAGTGCTCTATATATTTGTAAGTACATCTTGATATCACTTGCTCACCTCTAAGCTTTAGTTTTAAGTTTTCTCAGTGTAAGGACTCCCCTTTATATATTGTTTTCTCTCTAGGGCTTACCTGGTGGCTCGACTGGGTCAGTGCAAAAGATGGGGTAGATTTGGTAAGGCTGCTGACCCTGTTCTGAACCTGGCAGAATGGTACCTTTCCCAGACAAACACAATCCTGAAATGGTTCACAGTAAACCCTAGTAATATGAAGCAACTGTGATCTTCCTTTAACTTTCAGGAAGTGATTATGGTTGGAGAAGTAGTAGCATATCAAGCTACTTTTAAAATATGTATTTATCAACCAGAATTTTGTTGGGCAGGGAATTTGCCATCATTTTCTTTTCTGACTCCCCACTCAGCAGGTGATCTTGCTGCTGAAATAATTTCCTGCTTTTCCTGCTATTCTTCCCAAGCTCTCTGGAGAATTTTATGAGAGGGTATTTACAACTCTTCTGTTTGGCAGATTAATGGAGGAATCCTTGTTGTTCTTCTGTGGCTGGGTCATTGCCTATCAAATTGGGGCACTGGGTCTTAGTGCTCAGTGAAGCTGTAAGACTATATTGAGCAAATAGTGATTTTCCAAGACAGATCGAGGAGTGAGATTTGGGAGAAATCTGGGTAGCTCATGTATTGAAAGCATGAAGGCAACTGAGGGCATGGGAGTCCTAAGGAGAGAGTGAGGGAGTTTTCCTTTGCCTGCCTGCTTAAAGATAGCTCAGCTTTTTACCTCTTTATCTTTCAGACCAGTTCCTCCCCCCATTCTGGGGTGTCCAGGCAGGTGAGGATCAAAGCTTCCCAGTCTGCAGGAGATATAAATACCATCTACCAGCCCTCTGAGCCCAGAAGCAGGCACCTCTCTGTCAGTGAGTATTTCACACTTTTTTCCTTCTCATCTATCTGCTCATGTTTTTTAAAAAGTATTAATTAAAAAATAATCATCAAACATTTTTGACCACTATGCAGAAACAATTCTCTCTGCCTTTATTTGGGGAAAAAGGGTAAAGAACTGACTGGGATGGTATGCTGACCCTCAGGAGCTTACACTGTAACAGTGTGGTGGTGTTATCAAATTCCTTTTAAGCATCCCTGAAAAAGTGATCTCTCTCCTCCAGCATCTGCTTGAAGACCTCTAGTCTAACCTCAATTTTGAACATTCTTTTCCCAAAGGTCTGTGGACTTTTGGAGTTAGGAATCAGGTCCAAGGCTGAGTATTGACCTCAGATCTCTTGCTTATGATTCCTGAGGAGTTCCTATGCTTCAAGAAAGATGCTGACCAATGAAATTCTTGAAGAGTCAACCCAAATTGTGTGGGAAGGACAGGAGACTGTTGACTTAATATACACAATTGGCTAATTAAAGAGAAAACTATGTAGCTGCTGCCAGGCCTCCCCAGGAAGGAAATCTAAATCATTTCTGTGCAGGTAATCCCATATTGCTTTGGATCCCATTCCCTAGAGTCTGAGGAAAAAGCCCATTTCTTGAATTGTGGAATTTGTTATCAAGGGGGAAGTCTGGCCTTATCAAACATTCACATTGAGCTTGCTGCCCTAACATCGCTGAGACCCCTGCCTCCGCTAGGAATCTATGTTCTGTCCATGTAGGTAGAATTGCATCACACTGAACTGCTATCTGAAGAACTTGAGTTGAGCTTGGGAAATCTGAGCATCAGACCTGTCACTGAGCTTGTCTGTGAGTGATAAGCCTCCTGAGGGAGTAGTAGCAAGGGTGTGTTGCTGAGGCACTGACTTTGCCTCACTAATTTCTGGAACCTAAACAAGCACTGGTAATAAGTGTTGCCAAGCTGAAAGTCTTAAGTGAGTTTCATATTTCTTAACATTGTGGATAATTGATGGCTGAGTTTTCAGTAAGCTGATTGAGGAGAAAGAGCCAGCACCCCCGAAGGAGACCCTGTCCAGAGCATCTCTGGCCCTGGAGAGTGAGGGGCTGGGAGGGCAGAATTGTTCATTTGTGGAGTAAGCAATGAGGATTGACGTAGGGCAGTGAGTGGGCCTCCTGCTCCTAAACCAGTGCTTGTGATTTGTATGTGGAGGCTGGGGCTAAATGCTGGACCATAGTTGTAGGCGGTCGTATGTGGAATCCTTGTCTGAGAATGATGAAGAATAAGCTTTCTACGAAGTTGTTCCTATTTATCTAGAGAGTGGACAACAGCTCCCCAGCACAGGTGGATCTGGGATTCCTTCATTCAGCAAGCGGTATTGGGCTGGGATACATGCTGCAGTGCAGGCACGTGGAAAGCGGGGGTGGTGTGGGAGTGCCAGGAAAGTAGGCAGTCACCAAGTCTGCTCAGGACTTTGGAGAATAGCTTTCTCAGAAGAGTTGACACATGAAGAAAGATTTACCAAGCATAGAGACAGATACCCCAGGCACAGGAAAGAGCACCTGCCAGGTATGATCACAAAAGAAGGTGATGGGAGCCAAGAACCCCCAGGTGGTTTGGATTGGTGGATATAATGAAAGCAGTAGTCAGAGGCTGCCAGCCTTTTTATAGAGCTGAGAAATGGTAGAGATTATTTCTAACTGGAATGACCTGGGAAATGCATTCTGGGGAGGAGCTGTTTAAATTGGATCTTTAGAGATTATGGAGGATTTCCATAGGCAAGGATGAAGGGAGAAGGCTTTTCAGCTATTTGCCTTTGGAGATCTCATCCTTCAGATTACTAATGTATCTGGAGGAGAAATAGAGAAGATGATAAAAGATGCCTGGGCCATTTTCTGAGGAGCCTTGAGTGCTCTGGGGTTTGTTTGGTAGGCTGTGGGAAGACACTGAAAGTCTTGGCTCCTTATTCCCATCTACATGATAATGTTTATCACATTATCTTGTTATCTCTTTCCCTACCAAACTGCATTCTTATTCATTCATTCATTCGTTCATTCATTCATTCATTCAAGAAATAGTTAACAAAGTATCCACTGTGTGCCAGAAACATGGGAAGCAAAAAAAAAAAATAATAAGCTCCTGTCCCTGTTGCCCTTATACCCGTGGGAAGATAGACATTTACTTGTCATAATGCAATAAATGTATGATTATAGGCTATAACTAAAAAATGTGTGGTGCTGTGAGCACGTATAACAGAGGGATGTGACCTGATTTGGGGATCAGGAAGTCTTAGGCTATGACCCAGATCATGAATGAGAGTTATGCAGAGGAGATGGAGATACAGGGAAGAGAGTTCCAGGCCGGGAAAGCCTGATGACTGAGGGAGTATTATGTGTTTGGAAAAAAAGAAAGAGGCCCTGAGGGCTGGAGAGCTGAGAACAGGGAAAGGGAGGACAGAAAGACTGGGGAGGGAGGCAGGGCCTTGTGGGTTGTGATGAAGATTTTGATCCTTATGTTGAAAGCAGTGGAAATCCACTTTAGGGTTTTTAAGTGAAGAGGAATGGGTGGTGTGACATATTAAGATTTGTATTTTGAATTGCTCCAGCTACAGTGTGGAGAATAAATTGGAGTGAGGCAAGAATGGATCCAAGGGAATGACATTAGGGTAATGTAGAGGTACAGGCAAAAGAAGACAGAAGTTTGGATTAGTCCAGTGACATTAGTGGCGAGAGGAAGGAGCAGGTTGATTTGAAACATTTACAAGGTAAAACTGACAGAAGATGGCATGTGGTGGTTCCCAAAGTGTGGTCTAAGGACTCCAGCATGGTTCCTCTCAGGTCCTTTCAGGGGGTCCACAAGGTCAAAACTGGTTTCATAGTAACGCTAAGATATGGTTTGCCTTTTCATTCATTCTCTCATGAGTTTTCCATGGATTACATGCCTGAGGTGATGTCATTGCTCCAATGGCGAATGAAGTGTGTGCCTGTTTATTATTGTATTTTTTAAATTTCTGAGCTTTAATTTCTAATACAGTGAATGTTAATTGATATAATCCACATAAATAAAAGCTCTTTAGTGTACTCAAGTTTTAAAGTGTAAAGGGGTTCTAAGACCAAAAGATTTAAGAACCAACCACTATAGTATTGGGTTGGATTTGCAGGTGTTGAAAGAGTGGGAGATAAGTTACTCCTTCATGGATCTGGGTAAATGGCATTACCTTTCACCCAGACAGGAATGGTAGGAGAGAGCCTGATTTCAGGTGCTGAGAAGGAACAGACTTGATGTTTTAGACAGGTTGAATTGGAGGTGCCCTTGAGATAGCCAAGAGGAGATATCAAACAGGCAGTTAGATACACAGCTCTCTAGTTCATAGGGGAGAAAATCAGAGGTCGGGAAAAAATTGGAAATTGTCAGGTTAAAGCCATGGGCCGGCCCAGATGAGAGTACCTATGCAGACTGTGGAGTAAGAAGAGAAGTCCTCAGACTGAGCCTTGGGAACTCAGATTCTTAGTGGCGAATTAGAGGTGGATGAGCCTGTAAAGGACACAGGAAAGGAGTGACGGGAGAAGTAGTAGGGAAAGGAGGAGAGGATGGGGAGAAGACTTGACGTGGTACCAACCAGGTTGTAAAGGACAGACCGAGAGTAAGAGACATAAATGTGTCATTTTCATCCATAACTGTGAGTGCTTACTCTGCTGGTACAGGGTAAGACCTACTGGAAGTAGAAGGAAACAGGAAGAGAGGAGTCAAGGTTAAAGCATGAGGGAGTAGAAGATGTCCTAGCAGTAGAAATGGGATCAAAAGAGAAGCTTCAGTGATTCACCTCCCCATCAGCAGGGTTGGGGAGGGGCATGTCTTTTCTCTCCTCTCCCACCAGTGTTAACATACCTTAGTATTTAGTGACATATTCAATGATGGGGAACTGCAAGGTAGTCCAATTCAATTTAGACAACTCTATTTATTTGCAGTTCTTTACTTTGAACTGAAAATCTGCCTTCTCTCACTTTACTCATTGACTCTAATATGCTCTCTTGAATGACATAGGTAACATATCTTTCATGTGACAGTTTTTCAAATATTTGAAACCAGCTATCATGTTCACCTTTTGTTTTTGACATCATAACATACATACCTTGAATTCCAATTTTTTTACCATTAGTCTGTTAAACTAGTTCATGCTGAAACACAAAAACAAGCCAAAAAAAAACCCCACAAAAAACTACTAGGTGATGAGTTAACCCAAAAGAGAGATAGCTGTGGAGAGTTCTCTAGATAAGACAGATGAAATTCCTTCCTCATATGAAGATGTTCTTCCTCATATGAAGACGTTCTTCCTCATATCTCTTGTCCTATAGAAATTCTACTCACCTATGAAGCGGAGCTCAAGCACCATTTCTTCCATAATACATAATACATTGGTTTAAGGGTGGTGACCTTAAACCAAGCCTCACCTAAAGGATTTCTCCTTGTCAAAGTCTGACTCCTGTTTGGTCTAGTGCATCTTGGCTTCTGTTTTTATACCATCTTTCTCCTTGTCTTGCCACTGCTACCCACAGTGAGGCAAGCCAGATTGCAACCTGTAAGGAATGGGTAGTGGATGAGTGGAGGCAATCAGTTCTTTTAAGGAGTTTGGCTGTGACAGAAAAGAAGAGGTGGAGTAGTGGCTTAAGGGAGTGGCAGAAATAAGTTGATATTTTTAGTCTAGAGATCTGAGCAGATTTATGAAAGGAGGCACAAAGACAACTAAAAAGAAGATTGAAGGTGGGGGAGCTGACCCCTGCTGGAGAGGAATTGGATAGTCCAGGTAGAGGGCTTATATTGCTTTGGCAAGGAGGAGGGGAACCCTCTTCTTCTGGAGAGGAAGGAAAATTCAGGCAGAGGAATAAAAGGAATTTTAAAAGAATTGAGATGATTTATAGTGGTACCCAGGCAATAATGACTTAGAGAGCTGTGCATGGTGCAGACCTCCAGTCCTGGTACAGATTTCGAAGAGGGGAAACCAGGACTGCAGAGGCAGTGACCAGCCACACAGAAACAGTAGTCAGCTTTTTTTCACTTCTACAGGTTTTTCCTCGTTATAAACTCTTCTTTGATACAAGATGAGACTAGAAACTGATTAGTAGTGGTAGCAACTTCAAAATAAAATTGGAATTTTGAAAGCTGAAACACATGGGCTGTTCTCAAGGTCTTATAGAATGAAAATATTGAGAAGTTCTGTTTTATGTGGCCTGGTCCTGTGTGAGCATATTGGGAAATATTGGTTAAGATTTTCCATTGAGGAAGAAAAAATGATTTGATTCCTCCCCCCATTTCATCTGCTCCCAAGAGAGAATAGGGTTTAGAGAAAATAGTTGATGGCCAAAAAAAGCTATCTCTTTGTACTTGCAGTGACCTGCACATTAACACTGACCCAAAGCCCTAGAACTCCCTGTGGAGGCAACTTCCTGACTGTATCAGCTTCCTGACAGAAGTCTCCTATGAGAAGGGCTAGGATCTGAGAGCCTATCTTTCAGCTTTGAGTCATAGTACAGAGCAAAAGAATCCATCACATTCTAGGGTGAGAGTTTTGCTCTCACTGCCGCTATGGAATAAGGAGGGTAAGAGAGCTAGCATGCCCCAGAGGAATGCAGACCACTGGCAGTTTAAACCCTGACTTTCTCCTTATGAGTAGAACACCTTCATGGGAAGCTGTGGGTCACTCTGAACACAGGACTATTACTCTGCTCTCTTGCTTCGCCTCATGTTGAGATGGGGCCCCTTGGTACAAATGGCCTGATGAGACGAGAACCAGGGAAGGGTGTCTTAGAGAACTTGCTCTCACTGTTGTGCCTGCCTTCTGAGACCTATAATGACCTGGGTCCTGCATAGCATTGTGGTTTGTGCTGTCTGGTTCACTGCTGTCATTGCTGGTAAATATGTGAGCATCAAGTGAGTTTTAGAGTTCAATATCCTGTCCTATTCAGGTTCCTGTCTCACTTGTTCTTGACTACTGTTGTGCATATCATTGGCCTCTAATTTCTGACATGAAGATAAAAACAAAACTGAAAATGCTCTGGAGCAGTTCTGCCAACTCCTGGTTTTTCCATTCGCTTCCTCTGATAGCCATTGGTTTGGGGAGACTTCCCTTTCCTGCCCCAAGCTGTGGGCCTGTGCACAATAGCCCCTGGCCCATTGCCCATCAGATAATAAGGCTGGCTCTCTGCAGGCAGCAATGTGTATTGGAAAAAGTGAAAGTCTCTGGCTGGAAATAAAAGCTCAGAAAACCTTTGCTGTTTTACCCCAGCCCCTCCTGGGTCTGTATCGCTGGCCTCATGTGAGCTAGTTTCATCCCACCTGCAAAACTAGGGTAGAGTTCACTGGCATCTAGTGAAGGAGAAAATGGGGGGGCAGGGCCATGAATATTCTTTTTTCAGGGATGTCTCACACTAGATGCTTCATGTAACAGACTGAGGGCAATTCATCCTGTCTAAGATAGTTTGGACCAATGTCTAGGATCTCATCAATAAGAGTTTCTTTTTCTCTCATCAGTCCCTTACAATAGAAATATTGTTTGTTCTAGGTCAAATGTGTAATACCTATCTATTCACTCCAGATTTTATTGGTCAAGGTTCAGTAGCACAGAATAGAATCCACCCTAACTAGTTGCAGCAAGAAGAGATTTAGTGTATTTCTGGCTTATAGGATCATTGAGAGAAGGAGAAACAGCCATACCACATAGAAGAGCTCCTTCCTCTTCTGTAATCGGGAAGCCACCAGATTCAGCAGCACAGTACCTCTCCACTGGGTCCATGCTACTTACATGGAGATACCTGCACCTGTGTCATGACATCAAGCAAACTGGAGACCAGGTGTGGGGCTTCTTTTGTTGCTGCAGCAGAAACACCAAAGCTGCAGTAGTATGCCCAGGAACAGCAGGAAGCCATCTAAATCTCACACCAGTGCATCTGATTGGCTGAACCTAAAGGGGGGTTTAAAAATAATAGTTTTTAGCTGATTGATTTCTGAAGCACAGGAAGGCATACTAGAGGGTGGAGTGGATCTTGCGTCTAACTCATATCTGCCACAGAGTTTGAAGGAAATGAAACAATTCTATTGAGTTCCTACCATGTGGATGTGTACCTGTGCCACCATATTTATAACTTCCAAAAAAGGCTATGAGGTGGATCTCCCATTTTTACATTCAGGAAATTTAGGCAAGAATTTAAATCATTCAGCTGAGTGGCAAAGCCCGATTTGTGTTTATCTGATACCCAAGCCTTTTCTCACAACACTTGCTTGCCTCTCTGGGTTGCTTCTGCTCCTGATAAATGTTGCCAACATATGGATTGACTTTGCGTAGAACAAACATGTGGGCTACTAAAATGTTATCCAAAGCCAAAAATGGGAAGTAGGCTGTTTGTAAGCCAAGTGTTAAGTAGTGCCCCATTTGGGGGGTGGGGAGGGTAGGGCTTAAGAAAACCATCGTTTTTTCATGGTTATGCTAGAATTTTGTGCTGCAATGCCAAGGGAAAGGCCAGCTACATGGGTTTTTGACATCTGGGTCTCTGAAAAATGGAGTAGATTTCTTATTTTTGATCTAGATGTTTGCTCCTCTCATGTTGCATGTCCCGGGCTCTGTGATCAAAGATCTTGTTTCTCTGCTCTAGGCTCCCAGACCCCTGGCCGAAGCTCGCCTCCCCCTGGCTACGTGCCTGAACGGCAGCAGCGCATCGCCCGGCAGGGGTCCTACACCAGCATCAATAGTGAGGGAGAGTTCATTCCAGAGACCAGCGAGCAGTGTGTGAGTATGTGGGGGGAGTGTTATTGGGGAGGAGTCATATAACCAAAGTTTACTGAGGGATTCTCAGTAGGCATGGTACAGAGATAAGGGACTTGAGCCCTATACTATAGCCCTTTTGTAAACCAGGCTTGCCCAAATATGGATTATTTCTTTTTATTTTTTATCTTTTATTTATTTTCATTTTTTATATTTTTTATTGTTTATTGGGGTAACATTGGTTAATACGATTATAAATTTTCAGGTGTATATTGTAATTTGACATCTATATATTCTATTGTGTGATTACCACCCAAGGACTATTTCTTTCTAGGAGCCAAATTTCAATTCCTGCAAAAGACAGGACCTCAGCTACCTAGCCTCCTTGGTATTGGATACTCATCTGACAGTTTTTCCTCTCCTGTGGTTCTCTCACTGGTCTCTCTGCAGAATACCAACCTGCTTTTCGTATATTTCCTTGTAACTGCCTGTCATTTCAGCAGAGTTTTAACATATGACTAATCCTAAACTCACAGATTTTGTTTTTCATTGGCCATATTTTAGTTTTGCTATTTCTTGATGAAAGGTAAGGAGTATACCATATCCAGATTATACTGTAGGATTGGTTACTTTGGGTGAAATTTTGTTATGGTAAGCACCTATATTAGTTTTCTATTAAGACGTAACAAATCACCACAGACTTAGTGGCTTGCAACAGCATGCATTTATTATTTTAGTTTTCTTGGATCGGGAATACAGTCATGACTTAGACGGGTCCTGTGCGTAGGGTCATACAAGGCTGCAATCAAGTATTGGCCAGGCTGCATTTCTTTCTGGAGTTTGGAATTCCCTTCCAAGGTCACATGGTTTTTGGCAGAATTTGGTTCCTTGTGGTTGTAGCACTGTGGTCCCCGTTTTCTTATTGGCTGTCAGCTAGGGACCACTCTGAGCTCCTAGAAGCCACCTGCATTTCCTTACCATGTGGCCCTCTCACAATATGGCAGCTTCTTCAAGGCCAAGAGGAGGATCTCTTGCTCCAGTCTGCAAAGATGGAGTCTTATAAAATGTAACACAATCACGGAATGAATATGTTGTCTTCTTTGCCATAGTCTGTTGACTAGAAACAAGTTCTGAGTTCTACCCAGACTCAAAGAAAGGTTTATACAAGGCTGTGACTCATGAAATGGGGCTTACTTTATGGTTTGTCTACCACAGTGACTAACCCATTTTAATGGCTAGCTTTTTAACTAGTTGCTCACTGATGAAAATGGCAGTTTGGCTTAGTAAATTCAGCAAGAGTGAGATATCTGGCCTCATTTTAAAATTTTTTTATTGAGCTTTCTTTGATTACAAAGAGAAAGATCCACTCTTACACAATCTGGGGATTTGGTCTGAGAAGAGGAAATTTTTTAAAGGTAAAGCGTCTAACGGAAGGGCTAACATCATCACATGGGGGGGATTTTACAAAAAAAACTGCTGCTTATAACTTCTCTTTCCCTTCCATAGCTAGTCTCTATACAACGTTATTCAAACTGTATAGGCTATGAAAAGGCTTTTCTCTTCTGTATTCTTGCCTTCCAGGTAAATTTGTATTTATAACAGTGACCTGGAGTGCTTTTAGCTGCAGATTCCCTTCTTGAGTATTGTACTGACTGTCTTTTCTGTTTCCTCTAACCAGAGCACTCTGAACAGTAGCTTTACTAGGGGTGACTTGGGTATAAAATCTCAGAAATTGCAAATGAGTTAGATTGCCTGTGGTCTCCATCTCTTCCATGGTCCTATACCCTGGTCCTTTTACTGCTTTCCTTTACCTGCCTGGCACTGGAAGGCATAGGAGTATTATACTCCTAGTGAGGACAGACTTTTAGAAAGAGGCCAAGGAAGGTGGCTACTGGGGAATGCCTAGGTCCTTCTCTAGTGCCCTGCCTCCTTAGCTAAAGAGAATTAATTACTCCTGGTAACTGAGTCATTCACGATAAATCCACTTAACAAAGACCAAAACAGCATAGTATACAATGAAAGAATAGTCATTTGAGACTTTATTGAAAACTGAAACTAAATTTGTTTTGTTTTTGCTTTAATTAGATTTAGGTAGTAATTGCATCTATTTGCTAATTTTTAGAATGAACAAAAGCATGATTCATGTTAATTTTTTTGGCTTAATTTTTCTAACGAAAATTTTGCCAGCACAACATAACTTCCTTCACTTCCCCATTGACTTCTGCAGCCCTCTCATAAAGAGGGTCCTTTTTTACAGAAGGCTTTATGGGATTCACTAGGTTTTCCAAAGGCCTTTCTTGAACCTTTGGTATTATTTCTGCCATGTTGCTGTACTTGCTCGTTCACTCTTCCTCTAGTAACTGTTCCAGCTGTGCCAAAAATGCACTTGGTTGGTTGGAAGCGTTCTTTTCATATTGGTTTTATCCACTTTGGGAAATCCCATATCCTTAGCAATATCTGCAGTTTTACTTTGCAATTAATTTGCCATGATTGGTAGATTTTTAAAAATCATATAACAGTATGACCTAAAGTATTTGAAGTTACTAGTAAGATGAACTTTAGTATTAAATGGGAAGAGGTTATTTGAATTGGAAACTAATTTTATGATAGCTTGTTAGTGAATCTTTAGAATTCTGATGCCCTGCTTCCCTATGTCATGTCTAACTTTGGATCTCAGGTAATGAATACTCTGATAATGGATATCCCCCATGGGCAAAATGAAGGAGAGATTAGTTGGAGATAAAGCTAATCTGAAGGCTTTCTATTACTGCATTTAACCAAGAGCCAGACAAAGATTTTAACATATATACCTATTGCCTCTGAATGAAAACCAGGAAATGAGAAAATTTTGATCTGTATCAGCTGTGCACTAACTGGTTTCATGACTTTAGACAATTTTCTTAATCTTTCTAGACCTGCAGTGACTCCTGTGAAGTAAAGGCAATACTTGTTTTTGTAAATTATAAATTACAGAGTATAAATAGAAGCATTACGGTACCACCCAAATGCACTAAGAGCCTCTTAAGGGTAGTACCTACCATCTTCAGTGCCAGGCTCCAGTCACAAGCCAAGAAAATGCCAACAAGAGAAGTAGCATCACTGCTTTGCTCTCCTGGCAGAACTCCTTGGGATGCCAGCCAGGCATTTTTCTCCCTCCTGGAAGCTTGCCTTTCAAACTGTGGGGGAGAATGGTACCTTCCTGATCATTCATCCCACTGCATCAGTAGAGAAAGGGCACTTTTATATTTTGACAAAAAGGACCATTTGCTGGACTTGGGTGGGCCTTAAAGCCCTAAATCACCTGGCTGGGATTTGGGCTGGGGCTGGGGTTTTATTATATGACTTGCCTTGCAGATGCTGGACCCACTGAGCAGTGCTGAAAATTCCTTGTCAGGAAGCTGCCAATCCTTGGACAGGTCAGCAGACAGGTATGGGACTGTGGCTGGTTTGGGGGTTAGTGCATAAGCATTTTTGGAACTGATGGGTTAAGGAAATAGAGTTAGCTAGTGTGTGTGTCTCTGATCTGCAGGCCCATGGTAGAAACCATGGGAAAGAAACCTCTTGCTGGAATTCCTAGCCCTCCTTAATTTTCCAACACCATGAGAATGTTATGCTTATATAATAAGATGAATGTAATAGCAGCTCGTAAGAGCAACTCACATGTATTAAATGCTTGCTTGTTGTTTCAAGAGCTTTACATGTTTAACTTTCCACATAATACTTGCTGCTCTTGTACTCTTGGCCTCATTGCTGTGATGTGGACTGAGAAGCAGTGGACCTTCAATGTTTCAGCTTCAAAATTGAATTTTTACCTGTGGGTTTCCTTTCATTATTTTTTTCTCCAGGTGTTTCTGGTGGAATAAGAAACTGGGTTATAAAAACCAGAAAACAAAATATCTAGACTGCCAAGCTTACCATACTGTCTGCTTGGCGTGTTGTCTTGTTCTTACACTTTGGAGGGGACAAATGCTCTCCTTTATATACCAAATGACTCTGTGGGGCTGGTTTGCCTGTCAGCAGAGGTATATTTGGAGTTGGCTTTGGCACTGATCCAGCCAGTCTCTCACCTTGACCTTGTTATGACCAAGAGCATGTTTGATCATGTTTGGCTGGCTTAGGGCTTATGATCAGAGGCTATGGAACAGGTTTGGGGATTTTGTGTGTGTGTGTAACTGATTAATTGTTCATGTGGGTAGTCACCTTGTGACCATGACCAAATTTGTAATATGTCTTTCATAACAGATCTGGGTATTGATGAACACTGTCCCCTCTAGTTATCACAGAATGTAGTTGTAGTTACTTGTTTGTATCCAATTTGTATCCTTGTTTGGGGCTTACTCTCCAATGAGAGCAAGAAGGCATAAAACTGTCAGGAGTTGCTGCTGCAAACTGAGGGTCTGCCAGGATGGAGACCGATTCTGGCTTTAAACTATCTCCTAAGTTTATGGCCAAGCTGGGGGATGGCAGTAGGAAAGGACTACCGAGGTCTGGGTCTAGAAGCTATAAGGGAAAGGACCATTCAGGTGGATGCTGAGTAAGATAGCTAAATTTACTCGATTCTTGGGTTTTTCTCTGTCCCTCCCATGCTTTGTTTTCTTCTCCAAATATTAGTCGAGTAGCTTTGAATAAGTCCCTTAACCTCTCTCTGCTCTTCAGTTTCCCCGTCTCTAAAATGGGATGGTGGTGATTAGTCTGAAAGGAAAATGATTGGTTGTGTTGCTATTTTTATTACTGCAGGAGATATTTTGGCAACTCTTCACCTGTTACTAAGGTGGAAGGAAAGATTAAGAAGAGAAGGGGCTGTGCAGCCAGGATGGAGGTCGGTAGGATTGGAGGGGTTCATCATTCAAGGTCCTGTCATATTTGGGCCTCAGACTAGTAAAGAGAAAGGAAATTGAGCACAGAAAAAGATTTGTTTCTCTAAAACTCTGCTTCTTACCATGTAATGACGTGGGAGGGAGTTAGAAAAGGGTGTCCGTCTGGATATCCTGCCTTCTGCCCTAGTGAGCTGCTTTGGAAGTATGCTAAAGTCTACTTTGTGATTTTGTTTTGTTTTTTTAAGCCCATCCTTCCGGAAATCGCGAATGTCCCGAGCCCAGAGCTTCCCAGACAACAGACAGGAGTTCTCGGGTGAGTTCCCCAGAGCCTGGGTAGAGCTGTAGATATTCTGCTTTTGATAGCTGAGTTGGGAAGTCAGGACTGTATTTTAATTCTCGGGCCTACTGCTCTGAGGTCTCAGGTGACCTAGGGGCTTAAAGGGATCACTCAAGATGATTTACTGAGAAGCCAGTGATTCCTCTATCTTACTCAGATCGGGAAACTCAGCTCTATGACAAAGGGGTCAAAGGTGGAACCTACCCCCGGCGCTACCACGTGTCCATGCACCACAAGGACTACAATGATGGTGAGTGCACCTCCACTCTGCCCCCTGCTGGCTGTGTCAAAAAGAGCTTTGTCGTGGAAAAGCCACTGTCAGCCAGTGGGCGTGGGCACTCCAGACCGTGTGTTTCCATTATTTCTGAGGACCTGTGCCCAGATTTGAGGTACTAGAGACAGGGAAAAACAAAATAAGAGGGAGGGTAGTATTTGTAGACCAGGACACTGCCACTGGGAAGTCTGTCATTTGTCTGAGTACACAGTGTGCTCTAGGGCACCAGACCTCTATTGCCCTCTTCTACCCATGGCAGCAAAAGGAATGGAGCTTCTGCAGAGGTTTAAGATAAGGATGCCTAGGAAAATTCAGACTTCAGCCATGGATTGGTCTTGCAGGAGATGTGGGGCCTTCTCTTGGGCCAGGGCTCCCTGATTATCTGTGGCTGCTTCCTAATTCCTGTTTTTGTCCTAATTCTCAAGGTACTTGAGACATTAGCTATTCTGACATGAGTCAGGTAGGAGGGCAGATAGGATGGGCTAGAACTGGCATTATGACCTGGTTTACACATTTAGCCTTGAGGCCAGAGGTCTGACTTGCTCTGCTCTGACCCCTACACCCCTTTAGGGAGAAGAACATTTCCTCGAATAAGGCGTCATCAAGGTAACCTGTTCACGCTGGTGCCCTCCAGCCGCTCCCTGAGCACAAATGGCAAGAACATGGGTCTGGCCGTGCAATATCTGGACCCCCGAGGGCGCCTGCGGAGTGCGGACAGCGAGAACGCCCTCTCTTTGCAGGAGAGGAACGTGCCGACCAAGTGTGAGGAGTGGGCCCTGGCTAGGAGGAGACTGTCCAGGGGATGCTCAGATGAGCTGCAGGGCGAGAAGCCAGAGAGTCCACTGGGGCTGTCGGGCTCAGCAGTAGGCTGCTCTGGCCCATCCTCTCCACTCTGGAAGAGCCTGTGGGTGAACAGCAGGCCCCCTAGACCTTATTCCTCACTCCAGTGTTGTATGACAAGCCACTTCCCCTTTCTGGTCTTTAATTTTTGCATGTTTAAACTGAAGTAAAGTATCCTTAATCCCTGCCCTATTAAGATATTTAGGGGCTTTGGAAGTATAGGTGTTTGATCAATGCAGAAGAGCATTTAATCATGATTTTAGCCAGTCTTCTGCTTCTCATGACTCAGACTTTAAGGTCTGGTTGACCAGAGCCCTGGACTCACTCCAGATGAGGGTGGAGCTCAGAGGTTCCATATAGAACTTCAGAGAATGAGGCAGGATATAAGTAAATAATGTGCACAGACTAAAGCTCCTTCCTTCTGTTCTTCTGTAGCTCCTAGTGCCCCCATCAATTGGCGTCGGGGGAAGCTCCTGGGCCAGGGTGCCTTTGGCAGGGTCTATTTGTGCTATGACGTGGACACAGGACGTGAACTTGCTTCCAAGCAGGTCCAGTTTGACCCAGACAGTCCTGAGACAAGCAAGGTACTGCCTTCCCCATGGTCTGACTTCCATTTCTTCCCTCTTGACCAATCAGATGCCTGTCTCATTGCACATACTTAATTGCTCAAGATGCTGTAGGTTGCTTCCCCCATCATTCTTCTCTCAAGTTCCCTTGCTGTCCACCCTGGTCCTGGCCAGGGAGTAAGGGACCATGGTTCAAAGAGCACCAAGCACTCAGGGGAGGGAATGGGTATGAAGAACTGAGCTGGTGCTGAAGTGCCAAGCAACCAAACTGAGAGGTGATGACCAGTGCCACAAAGAGCAGTCCCTCCCCCCACCTCCCATTAACTAAACAGACATCTCTCTCAGCCTAGGAAGGAGCCTGTCTTGGAGTTCAGTTTGATTATGGCCTACACTCCACTTTGAGTGGATAAATACAGCAGTAACCTCAACCAAGTACCCATAACTTCTCCCACCCCACTTATTGCCATTTTCCCATGTGGGAGTGCCACCATCCCAAGGGGTTGCTCAGCATTGTGGCCAAGGGCCAGGCAATTGAGAGAGTCCCCCTTTTCTCTAGCTGAAGTTTCTAAGGCAGGTAGACACCCTGCCCCACCCCCCAGCCGAGGCTACTGACTAGGGCAAGCTAAGCTGATCCCAGGTGGACAAACCAGGGTCTGGAGAGCTGAGGTGATGCTGGGCCCCTCCCATAGGAGGTGAGTGCTCTGGAGTGTGAGATCCAGTTGCTGAAGAACTTGCAGCACGAGCGAATTGTTCAGTACTATGGCTGTCTGCGGGACCGCGCCGAGAAGACTCTGACCATCTTCATGGAGTATATGCCAGGGGTATGTGCCCCTTAATGCATGTGCAACATATACAGAGAGAACCTTACCTGGGTCTGAGGGCTACAGTGGAGGGATCCTTTGGACATAGGTATGATCACCTGAGACTCTGAGGCTCAGAGGAGAAGGTGAGGTGATGGCAGGACTTACAGTCTGGAAGACCCTGCCTCTGGCCGCAGTGATGGTGTGGGATGAGAAATGTCCTTAGGCCACCCTCACCTCAGGGTTCCAGGATACCTGCACTGTCCAGTCAGTACCACCTTTACCCAGAGCAGAAGGGCTTCCCTTCTGCATTCAGGCTGTACATTGCTTAAGGGAAGGACTGTCTCAGACTTTTCTCCAAGCTGCCCAATAGTCTGTAGCAGGGTACCAGCACATCACAAGTGAAGACTGGATGAGTCACTTCTTTGCTGCAATGCTGGGGCCTGGAAGTAGCCTGCCCACTTCCTGCCTCCTTCCCACTGTGACTCCCTGACTTTTGTGGCTATAGGGCTCAGTGAAAGACCAGTTGAAGGCCTACGGTGCTCTAACTGAGAGTGTGACCCGAAAATACACCCGGCAGATCCTGGAGGGCATGTCTTACCTGCACAGCAACATGATTGTTCACCGGGACATCAAAGGTGAGCGGAAGCAGACCGTGGGGTCCCCAAGACCTGTTCACTTAACCATTCTGAACTTAGTGGGACCCTGATTGCTTCCTTGGGGGATTAGTGTGAAAATCAGTTGAACAATTTGGGAAAAATACTTAAGAGTAAAGTGATCTGCAGTGTTGCCCATGGCAATGATCATTTTGTGCTGTAGGGCTGAGGCTTCTGTCACTAGCCTGTTTGCCCTGTGCAGCTCCTGTCTAGTTCATGGTAGCCCCATCCTCTCCAGCAGCCCTGTGAGCTGGGAGGGAGGGAAAGAGGGGTGGTAGAAAAACCCCAGAGGGTCCAGGGTTGCAGCCTCTGCCCTTTCACGCCTTAGGAGCCAACATCCTCCGAGACTCTGCTGGGAATGTGAAGCTGGGGGACTTTGGGGCCAGCAAGCGCCTGCAGACCATCTGCATGTCAGGCACTGGCATGTGCTCGGGCACAGGCATGCGCTCTGTCACTGGCACGCCCTATTGGATGAGCCCTGAAGTGATCAGCGGTGAGGGCTACGGAAGGAAGGCAGATGTGTGGTGAGTGCTGCAGACATGCTGGGCCCCCATCTCCCTCTCTGGGCTGGAAGAGCTCCAACTTAGAAATGAACCTTGGGGCTCTGCAGTGTGGTAGAATGAGGGGAGGGTCCACCTCTTGTCAGCTTGGATGCAGAGGTGGCGGGGTTTTTTTTTACTCCAGATAGCAACTTATTGCTGGGAATTTAGGCCATGGAAAGCATCCCTGATGTTTGCTAAATCCTGAAAGATGGATTAACAATGAAGGCCTGGATCAGCCTCTCAATGGTAGCAGGCTCCTCATAGCGCTCAGGCAGCTTGCATTTGTGCTACTTAATTTCAATCCTCTGAAAGGGCCTGGAAGCCTTGAGAGTGGCTCCTTCCCTTGGAACGTTCTTGTGCTTGTCTTAATGATGGTCCCCTGAAGATGTCCCTGTACATTAATGTCTTTGACCTATAAATGTGACCTTATATGACAGAAAGGCCTTTTTAGATGTGATTAATTTAAGAATTTTGAGATGGGAGAATTATCCTGGATTATCCAGACGGGCCCAGTGTAATCAAAAGAGTTCTTATAAAAGGAAGGCAGGAGATCAGAATGGGTAGTAGGAGATATGATGATGGAAGCAGGAGGTTGGAGTGATGCAAGGAAGGGGCCAGGAGCCAAGAAATGCAGGTGGCCTCTAGGTGCTACAAAAGGCAAGAAAACAGATTCTTCCCTCAGAGCAGGGATCCCCAACCCCCGGGGCTGCAGACCAGTACCAATCTGGCCTGTTAGGAACCAGGCCACACAACAGGAGGTGAATGGCAGGCCAGTGAAAGAAGCTTCATCTGTTTTTGGAGCCACTCCCCAGTGCTAATAACATCACCACCTCAGCTCCACCTGAGATTATCAGGCATTGAATTTCATAGGAGCACTGGTCCCTGGTGCCACAAAGGTTGGGGACCACTGCTTCCGAGCCTCCAGAAGGAACCATCCCCACTAATACATTGACGTTAGCCCAATAAGACTGATTTTAGACTTCTGAGCTCCAGAACTATAATAAATTCGTATTGTTTTTGGTGCCACTAGGTTCCTGGTAATTAGAGCAGAAGTAGGAATCTGATAATAGTTCTCTTGGAACTCTTTCCCTCCATGCGAAGTGGTTCTCTTCCCCAGTCTCAAGAAGCACCTGGGTGGGTTTAGGTTGGTAAAGCCCGTGTGAACAATGCTGACAGTGCTTTGAAGCCTCTTCTGGTTTGGGGGACACTCTACCAGGTGTCAACCCTCAGCTTGGCACCTCCTGCCTCAGTATGTTCTGAGAAAGGCACCTCTGTTTCCAGCAATAGGCAGGGCAGCTGGCAGCCTAGGGCTGGGCAAGGGGTGACGTGGAGATCTCTCTTTCCAGGAGCCTGGGCTGCACTGTGGTGGAGATGCTGACGGAGAAACCACCTTGGGCAGAGTATGAAGCCATGGCCGCCATTTTCAAGATTGCCACCCAGCCCACCAATCCTCAGCTGCCCTCCCACATCTCTGAGCATGGCCGGGACTTCCTGAGGCGTATTTTTGTGGAGGCCCGCCAGAGACCTTCGGCCGAGGAGCTGCTCACACACCACTTTGCACAGCTCGTGTACTGAGCTCTCACGGCCATGCTGCTGCTGGCCGCCCCTGCTGCATGGGCGAGGGGCTGCTGTGGGGCTCAGCGAAGTTGCTGCTTCACCCAGGCAAGGCTGTGGACCATGGAGCTGCAGTTCAGCCAGTGTTTGTGCCTCTTCTGCCGCTGGGGCTCAGAGCCAGGGTGGGGCAGCTGTAGCCTCAAGGACGAAGGCCCCAGCCTGCCAGACCTGAGAACCCAGTCCTGTAAGCTCAATGTGGAGGAGAAGGGACTAGGAACAGTGTGCAAGGCACGTTGGGCCTTGGGCTGTCCTGACACTGCAGTCAGCACCAGAGCCCTGAGGGACTGGGGGCACAGGATGGACATGAGGGTCCAAATAGTGTTACTTTCATCCAGAGTGTTATTTTGTTTCTCCTCCCCATGTCTGAGATCACCAGGGCATCTCTGGGCTGGGTGAGGCCACCCACACCTGAGTTAAAAGCCCTGCATCCAGAAGCCAATGAAAGGCAGAGGTCTGGGCTGCGCTCTCCCTGGGGCCCCCAGGTCACCTTTGCCAGTCCCTGTCCTTTACCAAAGATGAGTGAGCAGATGTTATGCTGCCTTATTCAGGGAAGGAGGAGCACGTCTTGCCTGCCCCTGTGACCCTGCCTTTCCAAGCAGGAGCCTGAGATGTGGAACTGCCCCACTGAGAGGGCAGTTTTGTCAATGCAATTATCTCTGTTTTACAAGTTGGAGTCACTCTTATGCTGTACCCTGTTTTTAATCTAGAGGCTGTGTGCCCTCTGTGCTCTGAGTACCCCTGCTGTGGGCTTGGACCTTGGGCTGGATTGGAAAGAGCTGAAGGTAATTGCCTTTGTGCTCCTGACCTGGCATCTGTCCCCCCACTGCAGCAGAAAGGAAGATGGACAGCACAGTGCAGGCCTCTGATCCAGCTGGCCACCCTGCCCTGAGCAGCCCGTTCGGGCTAGGCAGGGGAGTTGTATCAGGCTGTCTGTGAGTGTGACTGACCCTGCTAGGACAGAGCCCTCTCCACCTGGTAGAAGGACAGAGCCCTCTCCACTTAGTAGAAGGGAGAGCACCTATGATGCCACCAACCGTGTCCGAAACTGCCAACTCGGTTCCTCCTTAGCCAGCCTTATCCATCCCCAAGGTCTCAGCCTCTTTCTCTTCTTGCTCCTCCCTTGTGGGAGGAGTGCAGGAGGGGTCTGGGAGCCAGTATCTCCAAGCAGCTTAGAGTTGGCCTTATTTACCTCAGCTTGGGCGCTGGTCCTTTCTTCCGGCCCCTCCCCTCCAAAATGTGCCTATTGCTAGAGCTCCTCCCTCTCAACACCCAGTTCCTTGGGAGTTGTCATTAAAGGAAAAAAAAAAAAAAAAAGCCAGTGCCCAGGGATGGGCGTCTCCAGGGAGCTGGGGATTAGCACCAGGCAGCTCGTTGCCAGCCATGCCCACTTCCCCACGGGCACCAGAACAAGCCAAAGCCTTCGTTGTATGTTGACGATGCACTTTTATGAATGTAGTTTCTATCGCTGTTTTTAGCCTTTTCACATCATGTAATGTGAGGCCTTGTACTTGTTAATTTATATCTCAGATCATATTTGATGGTTTTTATATGTATATCACTTCTAGACTGTTACAGGTGATGGACGCCTCAAGAGAGAAGAAAATGAAAGCAACTGGTTTTGCAGGAATGTGTTGCACGGTGCCAGTTGGGCCTGGGCCCATTTCCATCCTTTTCCCCTGGGGTCTCTGTCAGGCACCCCCAGCCCAGCCCTGAGACAGTGAGCATGTGCTCCTCCCTCCACCTCAGCCTTCGCCCAGAGTGGGGACTGGCCCTACATCTCGACCAAAGCTGCCTAGTGGCAGCTCAGCCTCTACATGACCCCGTCTGATGGCTCCACATTCTTGGGTCCACACCCCCGTCCTATCCCCATTCCCTTAGAGGAAAGCATGCGGTGCTGGACCTGACAAGATGAGACGACTCTGTCCCAGATTCAGGCTCTCACAGAGCCCCCACTCCTCTGGGGTTTTACCTCACAGGGAGCATTTTTTTTTTTTTTTAATGAATTTGCAAATAAGCGAATATACCCTGCACTCCAAAAGGAAAAAAAAAAAGTTTATTTTTTGTGCCAAAAACTGTGGACATGCTGGCTCAGCATCCTCAGGACCAAGCTGTTGCTTAATTTTAATTTATTATTTTTTAATTAAACAATCCAGATGAACTTGTGGGCTTATAGTGGCCTTGGCCCCAAGGTTCTGAAGGGCAGCCTCCTAGCAGCCCCAGGCTTGCTATGGCAAGGGCCATGTGCCATTTACTCATCATTCCGTGGGGTATGTTGGCCTTGGCCAACCCAACAGAGATCAGGGCTAGGGACAGTCCGCATTCTGCCGCCCTCTTGCCCCTTTTGCCCACCTCAGCTCTGTGTGTATGAATTGTGGATTGTGCAGAACCTGCAGCCGTAGTTATTTGACCATATCTTGACCGAGGGCTTGCAGTGCAAAGCCAGGCCAGTGTCGCGCATTACTTACAATAAAAGGGATCATTTATACAGGAGGTGTCCTGTGGCAATGCTTTTGGTTGGGGTGGGGTAGAGGTACTAAGTGTTTGTTTGGGAGAGGCAAAGTAAGGTGCCTGGCCACAAGCTTGGGTCCCTCAACAAAGAACTTAAAATGACTCCACGAGGGGTCCTGGGATGGGATGATTTGGCTAGTACCACAGCCAGCTCAGAGGTGGTACCCCTTCTCCTTGCTCCCAGGAGCTCTGCTGAGGGTAGTCCTATCAGGGCTGATTGATTTACCAATGTGGCACTGTTTGTGTCACCAGTGGCTGGGTTCCCAGCACTTTTGTGGGGGCTCCAGGAGCCATCTCTCTGGTATCCCTTCCTGTTGCTTAGCTCTGAGCAGAGACCATCCTTGTCCTCATCTTAAGCCTTGGTACAGAAGCTGGGCCTGACTTGAGGACCCACTCACTTACCAAGTCTTGGCGCTGCTTCTTCAAGGGGCAAGTTGTCTCCCTCAACAGCATAGTGGCCCATGCATCATCAGAGCCTGACGCCTAATTTCCTGCCCTGCCCTATGGGTATTTATTAGGACAGGAACTTAAGTTGTTTGGGGTAGTGGCAGCAGATCCTTTATTTGCTCTCTTGCTCCAACTTAAGCAGCTCATGAGAAATTTGGGGAAATCAGGGCATTGGGTGTGAGGCAGGTCAACCCAGACTTCCTGTTTTTTGTGGGGTCTCAGGTCCTTCAGACTTGCCTTCTTTGTTGTCCCTCAGAGGAGCAGATGAGCTTTTTCTCCTAGGACTACCTAGACCATGGGTGCCCCACTCACCGAAGCTTGAAAAGGGGTGAAGTGACAGATGGGGAAAAAATAAGACCAGGAAAAACTTTTGATAGCACTTGCTGGATCTGCTGATTCCCTTTACTAGTTTCCAGGGCAAATGGGGGCCCAGACAAGGACTCAGCAGGAGGTTCTGCCTTGTACCCCAACATAACAAAGTTCAGTGAGGTCCGGCACCATTACCCATTGACGGCCTGACCCTCTTTTAGCCAATACAAGGTGGAGGGACAAAGGAGTTTCAGTTATAAAACATTCTGGGTTTGACAGCATAGAAACCTGGCTGAAAAGGACATACCATTTTCTCAGGCTGGCTGGTTATTTCTGACACCTATCACCAGGCCCCCATCACACCAAGGTCAGTAGTGCTCTGGGCTGACCCTGTAACCCCTCTTCCCCTCTGCATGACGAGTCTATGTCCTTCCTGCCACATAGCCCCCCCATCAGGCCACATATATGTCCTACCTGCCAGAGCCTCCCCCAATCAGGCCACATAATACAGAGTCAGGATCTCTTGAAACATGTTTAAAACAGGGTTGTTCACAACAGAACCGGCAGAAACAGAAGAGGAGGGGAGTGTGGCCGCTGCCAGATCACCGTTAGTCTCTGTGGCTGTGTCAGCCTTGCAGGAGTTTTAGCTTCTGCTTCTTGATGCCGGTGGGGGGCGACATGGTCCCAAGCCCCACGGGGGCATGCCCTGCCTTGCCTTGCCTTGCCTTGCCTTGCAGCAGAGGAGGCAGGGCTGCTCCACTTCCTCTCCCCTCCCCCACTGAGCCCTGGTGGGCATGCTGAGGCCCAGCAGGGGGCACTCTGGCTCTCCTTCCTCCCAAGTCTCCATGGCTCAGTATCAGGCTAAGGGCAGAGGTAGATGGGGAGACATGGGGGCCACACAGGGCCCCCAGATGGCAGTGAGGGGGCTTAGGACCCTGAGGGGGAACATGCTGACTCCTTGCTGGAGAAAAGGCACCTAGATAGGGAAGCTGGACTTGGGGGCCTCCCAGGGGGTTGTGGGGTGAGGTGTGATAGGCTGAAAGAAGCAGGAAGCAGGGTGGTGAGCAACCCCCAATCCTGGTTCCCAAATCCCCACCAACGGAGGAAGAATGAAGGAATCTTGGAACAGAGCCCTGCCCCCATAACCCTCTGCCTGAGCAAGATGGCCTCATCCCTTTCCCACCCTGCCTCCCCACTGGAGCCCAGGTCTAATCTCTTTCCCACCCTTCCCACCACCCTGCTCCAGGCCTCATAGAGGGAGCGGAGGTCAGAGAGGTCTCAGGCTGTCTTGGTGCCGGGGTCCACCTCTTTGTGGGCCCAGAGCTCCTTGTGCTGCTTCCGGCCAAAGCCCTCATCATAGTTGCCTTTGCTCTTAAACAGCTGCTGAAAATGGGGTTTGCAGTAAAATTCCCCGTGCAGTGCCGCGTAGCTGCCCAGGCTGCAGAAGCAGAACAACTGTGGTTAGGTTGGGTCAGGGCTAACCATGGTGAGGGCGAGGTGAGGGCAGGGCAAGGGCGCACCTCAGTTTGGTGTGGCAGTGCTTGCAGCAGAAGCAAGAGTTGTGGAAAATGAGCTTGTCTGCCACCAAGCGCTCCATGGGGTACACAGTCTTCTGGCAGGCGGCACAAGTCTCCTTCACCTGGGCCCGAAGGCTGAAGGACTGTTGGGGGGAAAGACTCAGCCAAGGGCTTGACCAGCACCCGTCCCTTCCCCCTCCCCACACCCACCTTCAGGGTCCTACCTTAGAGCGCTGAACAGTGCTGCTGCCGCCACCGCCTTTGGCTTCCTGAAAGAGAGGGCCAGTCAGGGCAGGGTCAGTTGAGAGGCCAGACCTTCGCTGCAGTCACCAGCCCAGGTCCCAGGGGCACTTACGGGATGGGGTGCAGAGAGTGGTAGACAATCACACCACTCCTCACCCCTCCATCCCCAGGCCGGACGCCCGTCCTGGGTGTCCCCCCACCCAGCTGATCACCTACATGAGAAGGGGTGGCTTGGGCGGCTCCTGCAGCCTGGAACATGGCTGGTTGGAAGGGATGGAGGCCCGGGTGGAGAGGCGGCACCGCTGGGTTCTGCAAGGGGAAGTCGGTTGGTCGGGCCCCGGCCCCGCACGCCCTTCCCAGTCACAGGGTGGGGGTGGGGGTGTTTACAGCCAGGGGCCTGGGGGGCTGTGGTTGGGACTTTCCCCAAGTCATTTCCTGTTGCTCTGGGTCTTGCCACTTCCGCCCCTCACCCATCTCCCCCTCGTCCCGCCGCCCGCCCCCCAGGCCGCTCCCCGAGGGGCAGGGGTCCCCGATGGAACCATGTGTCGGGGGAAGGAAGGACAGGGGCAGCGGGCAGCGGCGGGGACGGGGCCTGTGCGCAGCCGCCGCGAGCGAGCGCCCCGCGGGCCGGGTCCCCGCCGGGGGTCAGCGAGGTCAGGAGGGGCCGGGCGGGGCCGGGCGGCGTTGCCCACCCGCCGCACCGCTGCCCCCCGCCCGATGCCGCCCCCCGCGGGCGCCCCCCGCGCGGCCGGCCCAGCCCCTGGACAGCGCTCGCGGGCCGGGCCCGACCTGCGTGGACCGGACCCCAGACCCGTCGCGGCCCGGCGGGGAGGGAGGGGCTCGGCCCCGCTAGCGCCCGGGGCGCCGCCGCCGGCCTCGGGGCCCCAGGCGACAGCGACGGGCGCCGGGCGTCGGGCTCCGGGGTGGGCGGCCCCTTCGGCCCCCGCCTGGGCGCCCCGCGGTGCGAACCGGCGCGGACCCTCCCCCCGGCCGCCGCCCGCGGGTCTCACCGGGCCCCGGCCTGGGCCGCGGGGCGGGGGTCGGCGTCCGGGGCTGGGGGGGCCCTCGGGTGCGCGGGAGCCGAGGCGCGAGCCGCCGCCAATCGCCAGTGGCCGCGAGCGGCCGCGCCGCCGCCTTATGGGGCGCCGCCCCCCGACCCCCGGCCCCGCCCCGCGCCCGCCCATTGGCTCCGCCGCGCCCGGCCCGCCGGCCCCCCGCGCGCTTTGTCTTCCCCTCGGCGCGTCCCCGCCTTTGTCTGTCCCGCGCCCCCGGCCCCGCGCCCCCTCCCCGCCTCCCGCGCCCCGCGCCGCCTCGGGCCCCGCGAAGCGCCGTCGCGTCCGCCAGCTCCCGACGGGGGTGGGGGGAGGGGGGACCCGAGCCGGGGGCCCCCTGTGCAGGTTTAGGGAGGGGACGAGTTCAAGTGCAGACTCCGCGGGTCGCGGGGTAAATGCAGCTTCCGCGTGGCCCCCAAAGAACCGAGCTGCGCCCGCGCTGTTCGGTGCCTCAGTTTCCCCTGCTTGGCGCTCGCCGGCGCAGGCTCGACGGTCCCCTCCCCCACGCCCGGCGCTCCGTGCGCCCTGCAGCCTGAGGGCCCCCGTGGGGACGGCCCCGGAGGCCCGCCCAAGGTCCAGGCTCGGCTCCCACGCCCCCTCGGGCCACGGGGTTCCTTCCCCGCCCCGTCGCCAGGGGCAGGCCCGGCCGCTGCCTCCGGAGGGGCCCCGGGGCTCCCGCGTCAGTCACCTTAGGTGGCCCAGGTGGCCCGCTCACTGCTGGGCGGGCCCGCGTGAGGGTCTGCAGGGACCACCGCCCCCACCACGACAAGGGGCTCCAGAAGCTACTCCCTGCGGAGTCCCAGAGCACCCGCCGTCCTAAAGCCATTTCCGTGGCTGGATTTTGTGGGATGAGTCACCCCTGACCATGGGAGCAGCCCCCCCCCTTCAGGGAAAGCGAATTCCATCCTCTAGACGAGCACCCAAACCATTAAACACAGGGGAGGAGGGAGACCTGAAGTTGGAAGTGCCCTGTTCCAAGTAACAGCTGGCGCGGTGAGAAGCCAGGCCTCCCGACCCCAGCTCCTGCCCCTGTGGCCAAACCAGCTGCCCCCACCCAGTACAACAGATCAGGCACACGGGCTGCAGGCGACCATCACTCATTTGTGATCCCGTAGAGACTAAACTCCTGGGGGGTGGGCATGGGGGGTGGGGCTGCTCCTAGAGGAACCTCTGCTGGGGGGCTGCAGGCCTACTGGGGTCCAGGGACTGCAGGGCTCTCAGCCTGACAAGCTGGAAGCTGTTTCACAAAGCACCGCCCTAAACATAGCTTGTTCCCACACTGTGGCAGGAATAGAACTAGTGTCTCCAGAGCCGGCCCACATGCTCATCAGAGAGCAGAACAGCTCAGCGCCTGGCAGGGGAGGCGGAAGGCCGCGGGCTTCCCCAGCCCCCAGCTGTTCCCTTGGCTCTCATTCTCATGCATTCATGCGGGGCTTCACTTTTCTCAGCCTCCTGCTCCTCTCTGGAGGAAGGTCTGTGCTTGGGTGAGCTGTAGGTCTGAGGACTCCCTGGAAGGGGTGTATGTGAGAAACTTCTAAAACTGTTCATTTGCATCTTTTCTGGCAAAGTTTCCACACCTGTCATCAGATTCTCAAGGGGGATGTAGGTATGCAAGAAAGGTGAAGCCCTAGAGGGCACAAGGAGCAGGGCCAGGCTGGCAGCTGGAACCCGTCTGGCCTCCCAGACCCTGAGGCCCCCTTGCCCTGCCCAGGTCATATCTATGGGCTGAACTGCAGGTAGCTGCCACAGACTCAGCAGTCATTGGGCATTGAAAAGGAGCGGACAAGCAACGTGAAGACAGCATTTTACAGGCAAAGAAAACCAGCTGATAATGGTGTTAAGAAAAGGGAACCTGAGGTTTAAAGCTAAAAAAAAAAATGAGCTGGGCAGGGGCAAGGCGGAGGGTTGGAAATAAATGTGAGCTGGCCTTCTCACTCAGTCCACGGCAGGTCTCCCCACTCTGCCGTCTGGTTGATGTCATTCCTTCGCCTCAACCCCTATAAATTGCCCAAAGAAGAGTGTTTTCTTTTTCTTTTTAAAAACTGGTATAATTTCTGAGGAAAGGGAAAGTGAGAACATTTGATAGTTCAAAGCAGCTTCAGGGAAGAGGGAGGGGCACTTCCTGCCTGAATCTGACATTTGAAGTGCCTCACCCAGAGCATGACACCTCACCCATGAGGGACCAGCAAGAGGGAAGGTGCTGAGCTGGTGCACGTGCAAGATGGGAAGCGTGGAGAAGACCAAGGTTAGAGTCACCCTCTGGCCCGGACTCACTGGCTGCCAGCCAGCATGACAGGGCAGGAGGTTGGTCCGATTCTTAGGTTACCTGCTTTCTGGATATTAGTTCCAGTGGTAAGGAGACACTGCATGTGACAAAACAACACTAGTCATGTTACAAAACAGAACCCTCCGCCTCCTTTCCTGCCGAAGGTGAGCCTCTTCTGCCTGGACACCTAGTGGCCCAGAAGCGGTCCAATGGAGGCGCTGGCCTCCAGCACCTACACCTTTCCAGCCCCTACCTACGTGGTTTGATGGCTACAGGCTAAAATCAACAGTCCCAAAATTTTAGATGTTAAGAGACAGATCTATCATGGGCTTTAAAAGAAATTGGTGTGTTGCGAGGCTATCTATCTGCTGAAGGAGGTGAGTGACTGCTGTGCTTCCACGAACGCTTGTGAAACCACGCTTGATGGCAAAACCCAGGGCGGAATGACTCATATCTGAGGCTGTATGGCCAACACACAACAATGCCACTCTCCGAATGGATTCTCTGAAAGTTTTAATTTGTTCTGGCAATAAAACTAACACGGCATTAAGGACTTAAGCCCTCCAGCTAGGCAAGACATTATGGCCCTTGGAGAACACCAAGGCAGCTGGCTGGGGGCAGTGAGATGGACTCTTGGAGGGAAAGAAATGCACTATGAAGATGAATTACGGGAGGGTTTTAGGTGTCAGGGCCCAAGTGATAACAGGGACAGGGATAAACTGCCCCAGCCTTAATCTAGTGCTTAAAAATTAAAAAATACCCTTCCCTTCGATTATTAGGGAGCAGTCAGGGGAGGGAGCGTGAATCGCTTATTGCTTGCCCCTCCTTGGACCTATAGGATCTGAGAGCACAGGGAAAGAATGGAATTTGGCTGGTGGGAGAGCAAGAGTAAAAGTGGAAGTCACACAGTTCCCTGTGCCGGCGAGTCAAACCCTGGGCTTGAACTGCAGCCCCGAGGGCTGGAACAGCATCTTTTCCTTCTGAAGAGGTCACCTGAGCTCTCAGGGCTGAGGATGTTAGCCTTCTGGCCCCTCCGGATCCCTGGCTGTTGGGAAGCCTTGGGGCAGTAAAGTTTCTCTCCAGGAATTTCTTTCCTTGTTCGTAGTAAGCAGGCAACTCTCCTGGCAGAAATGTGCTTTCAACTCAGTCTGCACCCAGGAGGGTGGGCATGTGGTCAGCCCTCAGGAAGGGCCCCCAGAGGCTGGCATGTCCAGTGCTGGAAAATGTGCACCTTTTTCAGAGGCTCAGAAATCCCAGTCGTCCACCTCCAGCTCTTCCAGGTTTGTGACGAGGCCAAAGATTCCACTGTGATCTTGAGACTGGCTGCCCTCAAAACTGGTGATAGGGGTGACAGGACGAAGCAACTCGGGCAAAGCCTCCGAGGCGCGTCGCTTGATCTGGGGGAGGAGAGAGAGTTGAGGACGGATCCTGTTGCTCTGGGTCCCAGGACACCTGGGGGAAGGAACCATGTCCCCGTGACAGATGGGCCTTAGGAGTCAAGAGTCGCTATAAGGAAGGAGCAGCATCTTTGGGGGACTTCAGAAAATGGTCATTTCTCTCATTGGGAGGAAGGGGGAGAGACTACCTAAAGACCCCAAAGCTAAGAGAATTAAGGGAATTAGAATCAGGCAAGAAAAAAAAATGGGGAGCCTTGGCAAAGTGCTTGCTACTGTACCTGCTTGAAAAAGGAGTGGTTCAGGAGGGTGCTGGCACTTGGTCTGCGGAGAAAGGGGAAGAGAGACCAGCATCAGCCCAGGTCCCGGATTTCCAAACTCCGGCTGCTTATCTCTTACCCTCAAGTGCCCCGCGACTTCTTTCCTCAGCTCATTAAGAAAAAGCAGCCAGAACTACTCAGCAGGCTTCTTAGCGTATCCTCATGCTGACCCCCCGCCCCTTGCTGTGGGGGGCTCCTCAGGGGAACCCAGACCTTGAGAGGACAGACGCATCCTCTCAAACCCCGGCCTTAAACTCCAATGCCCTCTGCTCCTCCGAAAGGCACTCCCAGCCCAGTGGGAGTACCTGACGTCGGGGTTGCGCTGCAGGCACTGCTCCACAAAGTGGTGGAAGTGCGGGGAGAAGGTGCGGTGATAGGGGTGGGATGGCGAGTCGCCGTTGGAGGTCCTGGGGGTGCTGGTGGCCAGGCTCTCACTCAGGCCAGAGTTGGCTGCAGAGCGCGAGGTGCTCATGGTCAGCTCCTCGGCGGGGATGGTGCTGGTGTCCAGCAGGCAGGGCACGGTGCCGTTCAGTTTCTCCAGCAGCATCTGGGGAGGACAGAGCGGGGCTGGGGTAGAAGGGGGGCCCTGGAAGACCTAGAGATAACACTGTTTCTTCACAGATAACACTGTTCCCAACGCACAAACGTGATTTGGGGGTCGAGGAGAAAAGATAGAAGAAGAATAGGTAACTTTTCCAAAGGAATACTGGCCATGGGCTTGGCAGCCACCCTAGCTGAACCAAAATGAAGAGGGGGCGTTACAAAAAAGGTGTTCCCCTTCATTATGGCTGGAAGGAAGGAGCTCACGGTCACCTCTCCCCTTATAGGCATCAGATCCTTTTAAACTGTAGGGCCCTCTCCCTAGGGTGAAGGCAGCGGTGGGTTCCTTTCTTTGAAGCCCAGCGCCACTTGCCAAGCCCAGGTGGAGCTGATGGGGTGCTTCATGCAGCACCTGCAGCACCACGCCCTGGGCGGCCACTGTGCCAGGCTGCACGAGAGTCGTGCGTCCGGGGGCAGGCCAAGCTGCGGTGGCAGCCTGAAAACCCTCTGACTCAGCACATGTCAAACCAGCCCCATCTTGGGGATCACTGTCCAAGGCCCTGGGGACTTCTCTGTCCCGAGTTAGAAACCTAGAAATCTCTCTAGAGCTGAGACAGTGTGGGGGCAGCTAGCCACAAGTGGCTGTTTATATTGAAGTTAATGTAAAGTGGGTTTAAAGCTCAGTTCCTCAATCTCACTGGCCACATTTTAAGAGCCTAACAGCCACAGCTGGGTCGCGGCTGCCACGCTGGACTAACATTTGCGCCATCTCAGAAAGCGCTATCGGAAAAGGCTGGTTTTGCACAGGTCCCTCTCGATCACCTTAAAGAGCCGTTCGGATCTTTCTGTTACTATCTTACTTAGGTTTTCTAGATTTCTAACCTAGATTCCCACACACCCCTCACTAGTCTGCCAGATCTAATCCAATTGCTGAGTGACCTTCCTAAAACACAGACCTGATGTTATCATTCCTGTGTTTATAAGCCTTCGGCAATTCCCACATGCTTCGGGACAGGAACCAAATGCCCCGGCAAGGCATGCAAAGCCCTTCGTGACCTGCCTTTGCTTGGCCCTCCAGCCACGCCACTTGGCACCCTGTGCCCTCTACCTGTACTCCAGCCATTTACCACTACTTGCTATTGCCCAGATCCTGTTCTTTCTTGACTCTGGGTCTTCACACATGCGGTTCTCTCTGCCTAAAAGAGTTTCCTTCTAGCTCCCGTTCTTCAGTTAATTCCTATTTGCCTTCAAGACTCATGTGTCACCTCCTCCCAGAAGCCTCCCCGGGCCCCCACTTCTATAGAGTTCTCTGGCCATTCTCTAGCTGCCCACCTGCCCCCACAAGGGGGAGGCTCACTCAGAGCCTGCAACCCTACCCCCACTCCCTCCCAGTGCTCGCGATGTTCCAGGTACGGGGGCCACAGGCAATCCTTGCCGCAGTGACCCAAGTCCACTCCTTGGACTTAATGAGGCCTGGGTAAGCCTCTTCCCTGGGTCTATCTCCCAACGGGAGACTCTGCCACTGACTGTGTATGCCTAAGAGTGTCCAAAGGGCAGTCATTGTAATGGGCAAGAACAGGAGCCTGAGGATTCTACATTAGAAACTGGCCTCCTATGTGCATTTATCAAGGCAGGAAGATAGAACATATTTTATAAATTTATTACAGTGTGTGAGCATGACTTATTTACACTGTAAGCAGACACCTGGTCTGGGGACCTCCATGGACCACCCTGCTCCAGGGGTACGCCTGCTCCTGAGCTCCCTCTCCTGGGCTCCATGAGCTGTTTCCATAGCAGTTGTCACGTGGAGAAGTAAAGTTACACTTGGGGGGCGGGCGCTGATGGAGGAAATGACTGTGACTCATCTAAGTATCCCTGGCCAGAATCCTGAGTGTGGCAAATACTCAATAGGCATTTGTGGAAGGCAGGCAGGCAGGCAGGCAGGCAGGCACCACTGGGCTGCAGACTCACCTGGGTGGCAGGCATGTCCTTAAAGGGGACATGGCCATTGGCCAGCTCACAGGCTGTAATTCCCACACTGTAGATGTCAGACTTGGCATCATAACCCTGAAGATTCTAAGGTGGAAGAAAAAAAGGCACAGATCACTCCATGTGTAGCCTTAGCTGTTCTCAGAACGAGCAGGGGGTGGAGCGAACACTGGAGAGAGGAAAAGAATGCCTGTCCCCAAATCAGGACCAGCTGCTAAGACTTCCCTCGCCTACACTATCGAGAATAGCTGCGATTTGAGAAGGCGTTTGGTGATGCTATGGCACAGGCAGGAACACGTGCAGGGCCTTGCACTCCTGCTTCGTGTGTGGACGGAGAGAAGACCAAATATTTCCCAAATGCTCATTTCTCCTAAGCCAGGATGGTTCCTGAAGGAGAGCTGAAATAGGCAGTTTGGGACCCCACAGAGGGGGAACTACTTCATCTGCAAGGGGCATGCAACAGCCATGCCAGGAGGCTGCCCAGGCTGACCCGCCAACAGAGAAGCCCCATCCTGGAATGCTTCCTCCACTCGGAAGCGGAGAGCACCGCCCCCCGCCCAGAAAATTCCCCAAGGCTTCCTAGGGGTATCCTGAGGTGGTGGGGACCGCGGCTCCCTGGGACCCCGCACAGACCTGCTGGAGGACCTCCGGGCTGAGCCAAGGCAGAACCTTGATACTGTACTTGGGAAAATCGTGGACCACACGCTGCCGCTGCCCGTGGCTGATCATGCTGAGGTTGCTGCGCAAGCCAGACAGGTAGGCCTTCCCATCCGCGGAGATCAGAATGTGGCTGGCTTTGACACTCCTGGGGGTGGGGGTGGGGGAGGAGGGGAGGTCACGGGACAGCAAGAGGCGGCCCCCACCACACACCTTTGGTCCTCACACACTAGATCCAGTCAGCTCTCTCTCCTGGCAGCTTGTGTGTGTGTGTAACATAAGTGTCTATACACAAATTATATAAAACATAAACACATGTTTGTGTGCAGTTTCAAACACACACAAAAAAGAAAAAGTAGCATCACCCCATTTACATGAGATTTTGAAACTTCTTTATATTTTGCTACAGTTCTCTGATGCTCACAGACCTCTGCTTCCCTGCCAATCTGGATTTTTGTTCCTGTAAAGTGCAGCACTGTTTGGTGGGCACATATTCTCAACCTACCTGATGCTCCTGTGTGATGCGTCCCATCCTTCCTCTCTCTCTCGGGGCTATGTTTTCAAGATCCATTTGTGTTGCTATCTGTAAACACCTCATCTTTGCATCTAACTGCCACCTGCACTCCGGGGTGGGATCTAACACCTTCACTCATCCGTTCTCCCAGGGACACTCACACTGCCTCCCTCCATAAGTAGGAACAGTGACGCCACGTACATGTCCCCTGCTGGTCCTGTGTGAGGGTTTCTTTGGGGTGGAGAGGGAGCATGGCCGGTCCTGGTTCCCAGGGACCCTGACTGGCTGCCTCAGGCCACCTTCCACGATGTGGAAAGGACACACCACCTCCTCACTGCACTGGGCCTCCTCCAGCTTCGGAATTACACCAGCCTCCAGTGTATAAGGTGACATCCTCCTGTTTTAATTTGCTTTTCTGATTATTGCTAGATTTGGGTTTCTGTTCACATGACTGTTAGGCTTGTGGATTTCCATTTTTACAAACTTCATATCCTTTGCCCATTTTTCTATGGCTTTGCTATCTTTTTCTTATTGATTCACAAGATTTCCTTGCTACTAATCCCCTTGTGTTTTAGACAAAGCTAATATCTTCCATTCTGTCACTTATTTGCTCAAGGTGTCCTTTTATTAGAGAGAACTCTTTAATCTTGATATAATCAAAATCATCAAATTTTTTTTTGGTCTTATGTTTTGTGTTTGCCAAAACAGAAGTTCTTCTATGCCTCAGGTCATAGATATTTCCTCATAGATCTATAGTTTTCTATCTGACATTTAGGACTTTAATCCCCCTGTCGCACTCCTTTGTACCTAGAGTCAGGTAGCTAGGGGTCCAGTTTTAGTATCTTCCCTACTGTGAATTGCTTTTCCTGACACCATCTACTAAGCACTCTGTCTCTTCCCCAGTCTCTCAGCATAAGGCCAACTTTGGGGCACACACACACCAGTTTGGGTGGCCCAAGGAAGTGGGTAGGGGGTGCAGAGGTTCATGTCAGATGTTCCTTTCACACAATACTCAGGACCAAGCTGCCCAGTAAAGTCAGCAGCGTTAGCACTGACAGGATAAAAGGCTCTGTCCCCTGACTCAGGCAAGGGCAGAATCCTGAGCCTTGATTTAAACCCTGGCTTCACTATCTTAGTCAACCCTCCTGTGCACAGTTTACTTGAGGGCTCATGGGCACAGATCCCCACTCTTGTAAAGGTGGGTACGACTCAGTATGCACCTGTGAACGTATCCCATGTGGTGGATGTAGTCCAGGGCCTTGAGCACCCCCTGCAGGATGTAAGCAATCGCCAGCTCATTCATGCCATCCATGAAATGCGTACAGATGAGATCCTTTGCGGAGCCTGAAGAAAAGAAATTGTGGGGAGGTAGGGAAGGGTAACAGGAAAGGAAAACGGTACGTAAGCCAGCTGATAACAGAGTTCCTAGAACCGTCTCTGCCAGGACCCCTTTGCCACTCACCATACGCCATGAATGATGTGACCACCCACAGCTCATTGTCTGCAATGAAGGTGGCTCGATATGGCAGGATGTTGGGATGGTTGAAGAGTTTAGAGACATGAAGCTCCCCCTGAAAGCAATGGTAAGGCTGGAGTCAGTCATGGAGCAGTGAGGGATGAGGCCCCACGCGAAGGTGGCAGTGTGACTAATATGGGGATCTGACTCCTTCTGGGTGCTCCCCTCAGAGCCCTGGGAGCAGCCTAAGCAGGTGCCCTCCAGTACGAGAGAAACGAGGCTCCGCCACCTCTGCAGGAAGCCACACTGCTTCGCCAGCTTCTGCCTGGCACTGGGTCCCCAGCTCACTGCCTCGGAGGTGAGGAAAACGAACTGTTGACTGAAGACTTATGAAGGTCTAAGCTTAGCTCACCTTCAAGGGCCAAGGCACAGAACGTCTCTTTCAGATAAAAAAAAAAAAAAAAGTTTTCCTCTCTAAAGGAAAATGTTGTAGTCAATAGAAACAAGGGAAGAGAGAGTTAACAAAAGAATGACAACTACTAAACATTACGAGATATTTCTCCGATAATCTCAGACCAAGAGATCCCTTCCTCAGGAGCAGCTATAGAGAGTGTAAGGCCTTCGGAATTTTAAAATAAGTTTGGACAAAAGATGTGAAAAAAAAAAAAATCAGACAAAAGAACTATAGACACCCTAGGGCCCTGGCCTCTGGGCTGTGAGCTAAGGCCAAACAGGCAGCACCTTCTATGTGTCTGTCCACTGCCTATAGAATAAAGAAAAGAATCATAAAGTCCAACGTGCTCCAGAACAAACCCGAATCGCTAAGTTGGGGCTGACTTTCTGTCCCATCCTCACACCCACAAAACTGCTCTGAACACGTGAACTGGTGTCAGAGCACCGTCAGATCAGCATGAATTCAGAAAAACATCGTGAATGAAGAAGGGGGAGCAGCTGCAACCAACCACTGAAAATCTGACCCAGGCCCTAAACTAAGGGGCTCCCAGTGCCAAGCCTTCGTTAGCCCAGGAGAACTCAGTCCCCAGTCAGTGACTCAATCTGTGGTCTCTCCCAGTTTGACAAAAGGGCAGCCGCCTGCTTCTCCAGTAGAAGGGAACCTCAGGCTAACGCGACACTAAGAGCCAGAATATGGCCACCCATGGCAGGGCAGGTTGTCCCACACCTGGACCAGGACTGTATCCTGCTTCTACCACTTACTAGTGTGTGTGACCATGGGCAAGTGACTTAGGCTCTCTGATAATAGATAATAAATAAGTGAGGCACAGAGGCGTCTTGGGAGAAGAGGGGGATATAAATTGGGCCGAGCAGCATTATGCAATCCTTACTGCGAAATGCCCAAGATTCTTCAGTGAGAGCTTCTGTAACCTCTTGGCTTGGCCTACCTTCATTTCCTGCCAGTGTTTTTAGAAGTCAGAAGAGATGCCCTGCAGTTACGAAGAGCCCACCCTCCAAGTGTCACATGCACATTTTATTACCTGCAAGAATGTCACCATCTCATTGGAACAAGCTTCTAGATTAACCCTTCGTACTGTCACGTACTCTCCGGTTGGTTTGTACCTTGCTAGATTCACTGTCATCAGGTCCTCAAAACCTTTGCCTAAAATAAAAGAGGAATGCCATAAATTAGGACAGTCGCTACAAAGGTTTTCTACTTCCTTAAAAAGAAAATGCAATGTCAACGGCCATGCCACTGTGCATGTGACCGATCTCCTCTGATTTCAGAAGCTAAGCAGGATCGGGCCTGGTTAGTACTTGGATGGGAGATCACCTAGGAAGACCAGGTGCTGTAGGCGTGATAAACAAACAAACAAATAAATAAGAAAATTCAAGTTAAACCTTTCACTACCGTTACTTTCATAGCTGACATTTTCTAATTTTTCTCCTTCCCAGCCAACCATTCTGACTGCGGCTCAGGACACCACCACAGGGTTACGGCCAAAAAGAAACAAACTGCAAAAGACCGCCTTTCCTGGTGACACGGTTGTCTTTCCCATACTTGGAAGAAGTCCCACAAAAGCCAGTTCTGTCACCACTAGCTAGCTGACAGCCTCTGACATGCATTCATCTGGAGATGCTGGGAGAGCTGCAGGAGTCCCCTGGAGCAAGAAAGTCAGGACAGTCCCTGGACATTACCTATAATGGTGAGGAGCTCATAGCACCCTCCCTCCGGCAGAAAGCTGCTCATGATCTCCTGTTTAGAGAAGGATGCTATCGACTCTGAGCTCGCCTCATTGGTCTAAAGAGAAAGAAAAATAGATTAATAAGAGAAAACTGGGGGTGTGATAGGAGTCAGCAGGTAGTAGTTCAGACCCCTGAGAAGACTGACATCTAAACAAACAGAAATTCTGACTCTGGGGCAAAGAACTAATGCCAGTATTTATTTTATTTATTTTTTTTTTTAAATGAGAAATGTAAAGCGAAACATGACTTGTTCAACGCAGGAATCAGCGCCAGTATCAGAGCAAGTCAGTGTTCGCACTGTCTACAAATGGGGGCGTGGACAAGGGCCGGTTCCAGGCAACTGCTGATTTGTTTGTCCTTTCGAACAACTGGCTCATTTGCTAAAAACCACGAAATTCTTAGCTGGGGAAAGAATGGAGAAATGCACATTTAGAAAAGAGAAGAGGGATGGAGAGGTGGGGGTTTCTCTTGAATTTCCTGCTGCACTAGAGTCCTAGTTTTAAGTCTTGACTACAAGATCCCAAAGATCAAATGCTGAATCTTGCTATAGGGAAAATGTGGCCATAAGGTCTCCCCACCCCTTTCGCAAACTAATACCCCATACTAGTCATTCCCTGATATGACCAAGGGAAGCAAAAAAAAAAAAAAAAAAACCCAAAAAACAAAAACAGCCAACACACTGGGCTGCAGGGGAGGAACGCAGCTGCCAGGGCATCATCCCGGGCAACAAAAGTGACCTGCTCCCTTGTTCCTGCCCATTCATACTGCAAATAAGCTGGATCCCAGCCATTCAGGATGTGAGCGTCACACCTCTGGCCTTCGAGATCCTGAAGGAAAGTGCCCAGTGAAATTCGTGGCAAACAAACAGCTTTTCCTTCAGCTTAATATGCTCAGTTTCTTTCTTCCAGACCTAAATTCATCTGTATGACTTAGGGACTGTGTATTTTTCTCTCTTCTGGATTCTCTTTCTTTGGATGTGTGTCCAGCTGAAATGGAGAACCTTAGGCCAGGTCGTACTTCACATGCTGCATTCATGAACCTGACCTATAGTCAAGAAAAGGTCTTTGTGGCCTATGGCCATGCCACCCTGAATAAGCCCAATCCCTTCTGATCTTGGAAGCTAAGCAGGGTCGGGCCTGGTTAGTACTTGGATGGGAGACCACCTAGGAAGACCAGGTGCTGTAGGCGTAAACAATAAAAAATAAGGGACTGTAAACTGACAAGGTCCTTGCTATCTGTGAGGTCAACCAAGGGTTCCTCACCTTAAAAAAAAAAAAAAAAAGTCTTTGCAAATACATGAAAGGCTCTTGGCTAAGCACTAACACAGGGTGTGAGTTGAGAATGTTCTGATCCTTGTTGGGGATCCCTGATGTTTCAAGGTACATCGGGTTTCAAAACAATTGATGCTACCAATGGGGAAAGCAAGCAAAGTGGGGTTCTGCCTTTTGCATGACCTAGTGACAATGAGAGGACGTAGTCAAGCAAAACTGAGCTTTGTCAGCAAATTATATTTCTAATTTAACCGATGTTTATATTTCTAAGATTGATCCATATTGTTGTATTTAGCTAAATTTTAAAACCCATGCTATGTAATGTTCATCTTGTTTGATAAATCTAATCCCAATTTTTCCATTCCAACGTGGATGGGCTACTGAGGTTGTCACTCTGAATTGTGCTACTAGAAACACATGCGAATGTGTCTCCTGACGCACATAGGCAGGAGTTACTCCAAAGCTTATACCTAGGAGTGGGAATGCTCGGTCCCAGGGTATATGAACAAATGACTGTATGAGATAATGTCAAACTGTTTTCCAAAATGATTATGCCAATTTACACTCCCACCGGCAATATGTATATGTTGTTGATCCACCTTTTCCCAATACTTGGCATAGTCGGATTTATTTTTGGCCAATCTCACTGTGGATCTGATTTACATTTCCCTGATTGCTAATGAAGTGGAGCATCTTGTTGTGTATCTATTAGCCATGTGGGCTTTCTCCAAGGTGAAAATGCTTCTTCCTGTCCTTGTCCATTTTTCTACTGAGCTGTTTTAATGTAGGAGCCCCCCAAAGTAGACCCCACAGAACACTGATCCTGGCAGCTAACTCATGTCCAGTTAAGTTAGAAAATGCAGCATATATCCTCTCATGGAGAATTACAAGATGAACCTGTATATTAAAGGCTGCTGGACTTTGTTTAACCTGGGATTTACTAAACATACTGTCCAGAGAATCCTTTTGTGCCTAATGTCTGTTAAATTTGGGGAAAGATAATTTGAAAGAGGCTATTTTAAGTAAAATATATGGAATCGTGCAAAGAACACAGGCTTAGGGACCAGACAGAGGCAGAACTTGAACTCAGGTCTATCACATACATGCTCTGGGGCCCTGGACGAGTCACTTTAACCTCTTGGGATCTCCCATTATCTCGTTAGTGGAATAACTCCCATTTCATAGGGTTGTTGTGATAATTAGATGAGATAAAATATGAAAAAAGCCTACTGCTGCCTGGTGCATCACGGGTACTCAATAAATGTGAATTCTATTCTTCTCTTCCCTCTTTCGCTGTCTCCTTTTTGGTCAGTCTCCTGCTCAACAAACAAAATGGAACACAGAATACAGAGAACCCAAGTAGAGCTTGATCAACGGTTAGGATTGGTTTGATTTTGGTTTTTACACTTGTCTGTGTTTTCAAATGCTCTGAAAACAAATTCTAGGACTGTTTAATAGCCGCTGTAGCTTCTTGAAACTCTCTTGTCTTCAGAACAATCTTCGGATACTAGTTACTACATGCCAGACGCCTCACAGGTGAGAGAGGCACACGACCAAGGGACCAAACAGAGCAGGAATCTGAGCAAAAAGCTTAAACCAAAGAGCTCTGGAATGGCGACTCCCCACTTGTTGAGAATTTACCAGGTTCATGCTAAGTCAGCCTTTCAGAGTCCCATCTTCTGACCCTTACACCTCTAACCCCCTGAACATATTCTTGCTCTGCAGATCCTGTGTTCTCAAGTACCAATCCACTCCTCACTGAAATTCAGTGTCACCAGTTAACACAAACCCAGGGGCTGCTTTCAGACCCTGCACTCCACCCTGGCCTGTGAGTATGCACGTGCTTCGGCCTCTGCCTGCTCTACGACTTCACCCCATACCACCATCCCCTGACCTGTAAATTGACGCTCCAGTCTTAGAAAACTCGCACTAGCTGTCCTTTGTTTGGAACACCCCTGCCCTACTCCTTCCTGCCCCTGCCAGTGTCTCATGGCTGCTTCCTCCTTATCACTGAAGTCTCACCTTAAATGCCACTTATTCATTGAAGGCTCTGTCCAGCCAAAGCAGGCTCCAAGTCCCTTTATTAATCATCTTGCTTTACCTTCTTCAAAGCAGGTATCACTGCCGTTTATTTATCTATTGCCTTGTCTCTTCTGCTAGAATGCAGGCTCCAAGAGGGCACAGACCTTGCCTGTCTTGCTCACTGATACATTTCCCAATGCCTGCAATAATGCTGGCACGCACTTTAAAAATCATAAAAGCAAAGTCTGAACTGAGGTTTTCTGCCCATGACCTTGTCATTCCCACGGGCTGTAGAGGAGGCTAAGGTGAAGGTACCAGCCGGTTCCACTGGAGACAGGGTTCGACATAATGCCCTACACTGGGAATGCCAGCCCTCACTTAGGGGCACTTTATAGATCAGAATCTGCTATCTGCATGTGAGAAAGCATAGCAGGTCCTCAAATAACATCGTTTCATGATAACATTGATGAGATGCTGTAGGAACTTAATTAACTCTTGCTCGTATCCATCAGCCTGTGATAAAGTTGGTTCCTTCGGCGTCATTAAAGTTGCATAACCTATCGACGATGTTAAGTGAGGACTTACTGTACTGCAGCTCTGAGCAGGTAGCAATAGGGCCCCAATGAGAACAAATCTAGAACTGCTTTGTATTCGAAGGTCTTCTCTCTTCTCATCTCTGGGCAAACTCCTTAATGTTTCTCTGATGTGAGAAAGAGACTGTGATGGGCAGCTGGGGTCCTGAGATTAAAATATTTGTTACATGCACTCTAAATAACTCCCTCTGGAAAAAACTACAGATAGATTCATTTTTTATCACCTGTGTCCCGCTTCCTCACCATGAGGGCATATAAGACGCACTGTCTCCCAGGCTACCCATTACTTGCTGAGCCAAGTAGGGAATGATTCTGGAAACTACTGACGTGGTTAGTTGTCAGCTTGACAGATAGTTCTGCTATCTTTGCTGACTACCGGAAATGACTCAAAAGTGTCAAGTTTTAGAAAATAAAATTCTTTAGGTAATTGGGAATATGAGTTCTGGGGCAATCTGGAATTGCATGGAATTGCATGGGTGCTGTGGCTCCTCTACCACTCTGTCCCCCACCTACTGAAAATAATCCTAAAATGGAGACTTTCTACTTTGTGGATGTTTTATAGGTCTGGACTCAGAAAAGGACCTTTGCTGAGGAAAATAAACAAACAAAGGTAACATTTTCAAAAGAAGAGGTCTGGTCTGATGTTGCCACAAGAAAGGCAGGTTATTAGTTCATTAGATTGTTTCAGACTTAGAAAAGGTCAAAATTCAGATGAAACGGATGAAATATTTAGTCCATTTTCTTTAAACACGGTATGGCCGCAGTTTTATTCGTGTAATGTATAGTCCCAAATTTCCTAGAGAGAAACCAATTCTCTCAAAGCCTTTTCTTAATTTCCCAACCATGAAAGCACCCTTTTCATTTTAAAGCATTTGAAAAACACACAAGCTACTGACATCCAGAAATGACCACAAAATGAAAATTTTGTTTAAAGAATTCAAAACAAAATGCAATAATAAAGCACACAAAGACAAAATTTGTGAAATGCTACTAAACGAACACATTCAACTTCCCACAGGTTTCACACGGGATAACTTTGGGCATAATGGCAGCTGTGAGAATATAAACATTACATATAATTAATTGGCACTGTTCTCTGGAAAAATACCTAATTGATTTTATAGGGAACAATTCTGGTCTCCTGACTGGAAAATACTGGCTCTCAGAGAGAGGTGCTCCTGACTAGCAGACTATAGAAGCACACTCAGAGAAACCCCTAGTCGGTATCATCGCCCTTCACTCAACCATGGGGTTGCCTGCAAAGGTGCAAATGTGTCATCTGAGAAGAGTAGGAAGTCTATTCAGAAAAGGCTTTTTATTCTCTCTCTTTAAAAGACACTTATTCACATTATCAAAAATAGCTTAGCATACTGTACACATCTGGTGCTATTTCCTTAGGTAGAATAAACTAGAGGAGTAGGAAGCAGGGCAAGAGGTCTTAGAGCTTTTGCCAATAAAAAATACATTTTGATCTTTTTAATTTGGGTTTGTTTTTTTTTTTAAGGTAGGAGACTGGAGGTCCTGCCTTATAATCTAGACAGAGATCTATATCCTCTCTGGAGACTGAAATCTATTAATAATAAATTATATGGAGAATTTGGTGCCACTAAAAGATAACCACATTTTAGATTGCTGAAATTTATCTCCTTTTTTGGAGGAGGTGGTGGTGGGTGACTGGTAGGTTAGGAAGGGGAGGAGACCTTTATCCCCAGGAGAGAGACAAAAGGTGCCTGCGACTTTTTCAGTTTTCAAAGCTCACATCAAAATCTTTCCAGGGTGAAACCTGAATGTCCACGAGTGAAAGAATTACACTTCCAATAAAGCTCAATGAAAGATAAGCAGAAACATAAAATGATGAGCCAATAAAACACACAGATTTCCGTGAGAAGTATTTCCCATGCAACAGCCATAGTGCTAGAGCCTAGAAAGTCACTTACTTTTCTCCGAGTGTCACCCGGAGGCTGCTCTGGAGTAGAGAAATGGATTGTTGGCATTTTGTTTTTTTTTTTTTGTAGGAGACACACGCACATTCAGAACAGTGGTTATTGCACTGAAGACTACAAATATTAATGGAAACCACTTAAGAGTCCTCACAGCAAAAGGTGCCTGCAGTGCTACATATAAACACAGACTCACATACACATGCACAAGGTCCACAGTAAAAATGCTGCGATCGATGGATAGCGTTTTAAATGCGAATCTATGGCTCCTCAAAACTGGCAAGGCTACTGGCCGGTGGGTATTCTCTGCTGAGAATAACTGCCATGATTCTGGTCCTATGTTCCACTTTTCATCAGCACACAGTGTTCCTTTCAAAAGCCTGGTTTCAGAGTCTTACTCTGTGAACAATTCATTATAAAGTTATGGTGATGGTCAGCTACTTCCCAGGGAGTGCAGGGACTAGAAAACAGATTTAAAAAATATATATATATTGAAAAAGAAAAAAAATGTTTTCATGTAGCCACATGTGTATGTGGGACCATGACCCAATTTGACTTTCCAGTCAGACACATTCTACACTAAATGCAAAAAAAGCAAAAGCTTTGGGGGCCTCTGCTATTCTTGGTGAAAATTAATACAGCAAAGGACAACTGAAAACAACTTCCTGCTCTTAAAATGGACAAATTTTGTAACCATGCTTTTGATTTTCTCTAGTCTGTAAAAGTGATTAAAAATCATCAAAGTAAGATTTCTAACTGTAAAGTATTAGAATACATTTCCAAAAATCTTAAATTAGAAATAAGAGCATCTAACTGTATTGCTAGAGGAGACTGGCTGCAGAGTTGATTAGCTTCAATTTACCAAAATAAGGTATTTTTTTGGCCTGGGACATCAGTTTTCTAGTACACAGATGGCAGGAGAAGTTTAAGACAGTCTGTCATAGGTAACAGCCAGGTAAACAGATTTTAAAAAATCAAACCCCAATCTTCCAGAGTAGAGGGCAAATTCCAAGTTGTTTAAAATTTGGTAATATACACTTTATCAAGCTGTCAATAATATACAGAACAATCTCTTAATCCTTCTCAGAGACTAGGAAGTTGCCAAAAGACAGCCAAAGATCCTACACTCAAGATGATGAAATCAAAATACATGAACTCAGGTCACATATACAGGAATATTTTAAACTAATTAATTATAAACTCAATTTCCAGCTCAATTTCCATCAATGCCAATATTTACTTTTAAACCATTATATTTCCATTAATGATGGGAAGAAATTGAGAATAGGACCAGAATATAGTATATTTATTTCATTAGGCTTTCCTTTATTGCATAGCTAATTTTTATTCTTTATAACTACATAAAAAGTAACTCATCATTTTTCTAAACCCTCCTTTGTCTATAACACAACACTCTGACAAAGTTCATAAAATAACATGACTCCAGAAGTTTGCTGAACAGCATTAGGGAAAATAAATGAACAGGTATGACCTAATAACTAGGTTGACTTTTCAATTACGTAAGCCTTTCTGGGGGTATTCTGGATCAGTAAACCAATGCATTCAATCTGATAATCTGTTTCTTTAGTTATCGATGTCGAAGATAGTATCTTGGTGTTCAGACACAAAGAACGAGGCTCTGCTACTATTATTTTTACAGAAACAAAATTCATTTACCTTAAGATCACAGTTCCCAAAAAGGCTTCATTTGAAAATAGCCAAAGGAGAACGCCTGGGCCGTTAAACCTCACAGCTGCAAACCTACTTTACTTTTGAAATCGACGATTAGTTTTTTCCAATAGGAAGTTAATAGTTTTGTCTCGATAGATATTTTTCCTTAGTTCTCTTAAGTCTCGTAATTTCTACCATGAAAAGATGGGTCAACTAGATTAATCAGTAAAACCAGAACTTTTGTATCATTGCTATCTACGTCCTGACTATAATTTTATTTTTAAAATCTTCAAGGCTAGAGACTTTTAAACATTGTTTTTTGTTTTTGTTTTTTTTTTTAAGAATATGTATTTCAACTGGACAAATACTTAGAAGAAACACATGTGCTTTCAAGTAAACACTGGCTTTCTAACAATCCAGACAGGCCAAGGACAACTGCCAGAATAGTCCTCAAATCTTTGGGAAATCATGGATTCAAAAAGGAGCCAAATAAATATAACAGCTGTAGTTTACACCTGCCCCTAAAATTGCTAATTTCTCTAAACAAATTCAGTCAACAAGAGTAGTGAGATTTATCCTGAAGTGATGGCTAACTGCCATACTGTACTTACCTCCAAATAGTTCCAAATCTCTTAAGCCCTCAACAATGAACTTTTCCGAGACCCACCGCTAAAGAGGAAAACCCCAAAGAGAATTAGTATTTCTTCCAAGCCACAAAAAGTTAGCTATCAGCCATTAGACAGACAGACAAACACACAACTACAAAAACAGAATCATGCAGTACAGCTAAGACACATTTCTAGAGAAAAGTTTTGAAAAGAATCTTGGATTTAAATCCATTGAAAATAATAGCCTAATTCCTCTCTCTGTTCCTCACTGACAAATACAATGAATAATTCTTAAACTAACAGATGAGAGACACATAGTGCTGGCCCTACTCATGAAGAATGTTGTCATCCTTCCTGTATATAAAACCTTTCGGTTCCACCTTACTCATTCCGTGGCTGTCTATTACAGAGGCGTAGGACCATGAATGCCAATTTGAAAAACATTACTGGAATTCACAACACAGAAAACAGAGGTGAGAGAGTAGTTTTTCACGAGCCTCCATTAGTTTGTAAAAGGAAACTATGAGCCGCATCTTCTTTCATCCACTAGCATTTCTTGTCTGAAGACACCACTGCTTGCATTTTCTACCAAGTGTATAAGGATCAAACTAGCATGACCAATCTATGGTTCACTTTACTGGCTCATTTCAAACAAGTATTGGATTTCCATCAGACTGATCAGTGGTCTGGTTTCACCTGAATCAGACTGGGCTGAAATAGAAAAGCATCTCATATTTAAAAGCAATGGAATCAAGATTGTATTTCACTTAAGGACTTGGCTTGGGGATATTCTTTCCGTGGGGCAGAGTTCGGGCTAAGGAGAGATTCCATTTTTCTTCTTAACAGTGAAGTCTGCTCTTTCCAGTATAAATTGTATTTATGTGTAAACGTAAGAAAAAAGAGTAAGTAACATTCAGAAGTAAGTTACATAATATGGATTATAAATTGGAACTATAACATCGTTCTCTAGCCTTGTCTGTCATTTTTTTTCCAAATTAAAAAGGAAATAACACCTTAAATTAAAAACTTAATATAAAGTTATATGCGCTATGCCACAGAATACTTAATACTTAATAAAACTAAATTGTGTCACTTAAGGAAAGTGGTATATTCACAATGTCTCATAACACTTACACATTGTTATGAGACTTTTAAAATAATTACTATTGCATTCAGAAATAAACTGATAATCAATGAAATATGATACTCTTTTATGAAATCATCAAAGCTTGTAAAGAAGTTAAAGCCAGTATTTGTTCTTGAGGTAATTTTAGCTGGTGAAGTTTTCAGGTGTAATAGTCTTTCATGGTCAATGATTACAGTTTGATACTGATTTTTAAAACACACAAACTCCCTAAAAATACATAGGGAATGGGCAGATCGTTAGAGGTTATATATCTATATATTCAACTCACTTACTGTTGAATGACTGATAGTCACTAAATAAGCCTTGTTTCTTCTCTATCAGACAAGCAGCTGAGTGTACTCTGTGCCTCCACCTGCAAGCTCTTTTCTCAGGAGTGGAGGCTGCAGCACCTGCTTTAATTCCCACATCCCTCACATCTGCATGATTCTGAGCATCACATAAAAAACCACCTACGATATCTGCCCAAACATATTGCTTTTCAGAAAGTGAAAATGGTAAAGCCAGAAGAATAGAAACACTCACCCTAATTCGCTCTGGTTTACTTACAAGAAAAGACATGAGTTCCTAATGTGTAGACCTATATCAGTGTCAAAAAAAAAAATTCAACCTAAAAGAAAAATAGAAACGAGTTAGTCAAATCTCCTTTTTTTGAAATATCTTTTCATTAACAAATACTATAAGTCTACCATTCAAAGCACTGTACTAAACCTATAAATCTCTAGATTATAAAGATTTGTTCAGAGAAACTTTTAGTGTCAATAAACCTGGGTGTACTTAGGCCAAATACGTTCTGAAATACTGTAATCTCTATATGAAAAGAGGAGTTTATTATATTTTCTTTCTTTAATTTTTAAATTTCTCTTGTCCAATCCCCCTTCCCCCAACAATATCTTTCCAGGAGCAATTATCTTTATTTCTTTTGGCCGTTTAACCTGTTTTGTTTTGTTTTGTTTAATCATTATTCTTAAATGTTTATATGGCCATGACTTATCCATTTTAGACATTTATCTACTAACTTTCTACCATGGTAGATGGAGACTAAACTCCCCTGCATCACCTGCCTGCACTCTACTTTCCTGTCTTCATCCTCCAACACAGTTCTGGAATAATTTTGGTTAAAGCAATAGTCCACATTTACATTACTTTGACTATGCAAACATGGCTCATAGCTGGGACAAATAAGTAAACATGACTATATCTTCTTTCTTTCTACCCATTTTTTCTCTCGAGTTAATAATTGCATCATTTTTTCACTTCCTCCATTTCCCATGTAGCTATTAATAACTTTATGCAAATAATTTCAACATGTCTGCTCTTTGTCTCACCAATATATTTTCCACATACTCAAACTCATCCATTCCAATTTTCCCCTGGAGACTGCCTCCTGCTGCATTCTGAATCAGTGGCCTCCTAGGCCAGTTGCACTCAGCCTTTTTGGTGAGAAGATTTGCTCTTCCAATTCTGGGAAATATTCTTGTATTATTTCTTTGCTAATTTTGTTGCTTCCATTTCCTCTGTTCTCACGTTACAGAATTCCTAATAATTAAAGATGTTCTTCTAGATTTATCCCCTAATTTTACTCTTGTTTTACTCCTACTTTATAACTCTGTACTTTTCTGGAGATTTCTTCAATTTTATTTTCCAATCCTTTTACTAAATTTAAAATTTTGGTTACACATTTCTGAGAGCTTTGCCATTTCTTGAAGGCATCTTTTTTCATCCCGATCTTGTTTTATGTTTGCTATTCACACTCAAGAATTTATACCTAGAATGGCTAAAGCATAATATATCATGACCAAGTGGAGTTTATCTCAGGAATGAGATTGGTTTAACATTAAAAAATAAATTGATGTATATACAAAACTGTCTTTGAAGTTTTTTGCAAATAAATAATAACCAATTTTAATAAATTAAAAAATGAATTAAATTAGTTTTACCTTATTAACTGAGTAAATAACAAAAAATATACAATCATCTCAATATATGGAGGAAAAGCATGTGACAAAATTCAACATCAATTTATCATTGAAAAAATGCTCTCAGTCAACTGGGAATAGTCACATAGGAATAGAATAGAAATAGAATTTTACCATTCAACTTAGTAAAAGATATGTATGAAAATTTACAGCTAACATCATACTGAATGGTAAAAAGAATGACTTTCATCTAAGAACAGAAGCAAAGCAAGAATGTTTTATCATTTCTATTCAACATTGTACTATTGGGCTTGCAAAAAGGTGAGAAATAAAAGGCATACAGATTGGAAAAGGAGGTGTAAAACCCTTTGTTCATAGACAACATGATTGTGTATGTAGAAAATGCTAAAGTCTATGAAAAAATCATAAGACGTAAGAAAATGAATTTAGAAAGGTCAATCATAAAACCTAACTTTATTTCTACATACTAGCACTGAACAATTAGATTAAATTTAAAAAATGATATCATTTACAACAGCAATAAAAACAAAATAATTGGAATAACTTTAATAAATTATGGATAAGACCTATACATTTAAAATTCTAAAACATTGTTAAGTAGGCTTAAAGGTGATCTAAATGAGAAATATGCCATGTTCATAAATTGGAGGACTCAATATTGTTAAGATGTCAGTTCTCTCCAAAGTGATCTATTGATTCAGTACAATCTCAATCCAAATCTCAGCAGACTTTTTAAAAGAAATTGACAGGCTGAGCCTAAAATATATATGTAAATGTACATGGAAAGACAAGGGACTAAATAGCCTAAGTAATTCTGAAAAAAAACAAAGACAATAGACTTACATTATCTGATTTCCAGACTTAAACGCTACAGTACTCAAGATAGTATACTTCAGTCAAAGAATAGACAAATAGATCAATAGAACAGAACAGAGAATCCAGAAATAGACCCATTCATATATAGTCAATGAATCTTCAAGAGAGAGACCAATTCCCTTACACCACACACAAAAATTAACTTCAAATGGATCACAGAACTAAAGGATAGAGAAACATTCTAAAATGAACACTGAGAGCATGGAATAGAAAAGAAAAATATGATAAACTGAACTTTATTAAAATTAAAAAGCTTTGCCTTTGAAAGACACCACTAAGAAAATTAAGAATTGGAGAAAACAGTGTGTGTGTGTGTGTGTGTGTGTGTGTGTGTGTGTGTGTACGCAAAGGACTTTTATACAGAATGTATAAAGAACTGCAACTCAATAAGACAACTCAATTTAAACTATGGGCAAGAGATTTAAACACAAGATATATAAGTGGCCACTAAGCACATGAAATTAGGCTCAACATCACTTGTCATCAGGGAAATGTACATAAAGCCATCATGAGATACCACTACACACCTACCAAACTGGCTAAAAATAAAGACTGACAATACCAAGTGTTAACAAAGCCATCAATCAACCAGAACTTGCTGGTGGGAATGCAAACCAGCACAGCTACTTTGGAAAATAGTCCAATCATTTATGACCCAATAGTTCTGGTCCTAAGTAGAACTGCTCAAAAGAAATGAAAAGATGTGTTCACATAGACTTGTACATAAATGTTCATAACAACATAATTCACAATAGCTCCAAACTGGAAACAATCCAAATGTATATACTAACTGGCAAGTGTATAAACAAAACGCGGTATATACACCAGAGAAATATTACTCAGCAGTAAAAAGGAACAAACTACCGATACGTGCAACGATACCTTAAGTGTAAGAAGTCACAAAAATCTACATATTGTTTCCATTTACATGAAATTCTAGAAAAAGTTAAAATACTGTGACTGTAAGCAGATCCTTGCCTGGGGTCAAGGGTGAGATGAGGGACCAACTTCAAAGAGAAGAGAACTTTTTGAGATGATGGACATGGCTGTATCTTAATTGTGTGGTGGCTACATAAGCGTATCTGGCAAAACTCAACAAACTACACATTTAAAGTAGGTGTTCTTTATTGTAGGTAAATTACATCCCAATAAAATTGATTTACAAAGTAAAATGACTAAAATAAATAATCAGAAATGCTTTTGAAGAATCTAGAACAAAAGCCCTGCTACATTTCCATTTTTTTTTTTTTTTAAGTGAGCTGGGGCTGTGAGGTATGGTACACATGAGGCGGGGCCTTAATCATGTACAGAGCTCTAGGAATCTTTAGGACTGCTTCAGAGAAATTCAGAGAAATTGAGAGAAACCTCCCTCCTGCCATGTTGAGAATCATTTATCCTGCCATAAAATAGTAAAAAATATCTATTGAACTTGAAAAAAAAAATATTATTAGAAGGTACATTGTTTAATAACATGCAAAAGGAATTTGAGAGGGAACGAGGTCCATATCCACTAGAAATAAAAGATAATGTTAATGTAGATAAAGTTTTATCCACAGAAAGAACTGTGTATGCTCTGGAAAAATACCAGAAATAGAAAATAGAGTCAATTCCATAAAATAATACAGCTGCCCATGTGGAAAGACCCAAGAACCGGTTCTAGGCTGCCACATCAACAGCTTAACGATCCAAACCACTGGTTCCCAAACCAGGATGTGTTTCATATGAACTTGTGTAGTTCCAAAAACCTATGGACGCCTGAACTCTCACCTTGAGAAATTTTAATTCAGCAGGTCTGAAGATACACAAGTAGAAATGGGCAATGCCTCTGGAGTTTGGCAAAGGGAAAGGTGACGATGACAGGGGTGGACCTGGACACTTTCATGAAGGGCTGGGGCTTGACTGTCAAATAGGACTTAAAGAAGATGGGAATTCAAGCACGAAATCATATTGGCTACTGATTATCTAGTGCTTGCTGTGTCTTGTCCACGGGCGTATCTCCCAGTTTCTAGAATAGTGCCTACAACAGAGTAGGCATGCAGTAATACTGAACGAATGACCAAACATGCTGAGAAGCAGTCAGCATTTTGCATACATTCTCTAATTAATGTGAGGGCAGTTAGTTACAGAAGCAGAACTCCACATATATGAGAAAAACGAACAGGCCTCACATGCATGCTAGAGTACGGATTTTATTCAGCAGGCATTAGAAAGCCACTGTAGGTTTTGAACAGAAGAGGGACGAACACAAAACGGTGGTCTAAGGTAGGTGTCTCTCAAACTTTACTGTGCATGCAAACCTCTTGAGGATCTTGTTAAAATGAAGATTTTGATTCAAAAGATCTCAAGTGGAGCCTGGTGCTTCCAACAAGCTCCCAGACTGTGCTGATCTGTGGACCATCATATTGACTAACGTTTGAGAAGCCTTGTTCTAAGGAGCATGGAAGGAATATTAATCTGCAGAGGAATGGGAGAAGGGGAGATAAAAATAACCAAGAGAAAGAAATGCCAGTTAGAATACAATTATCGTGAACCAGATTTGTGGTGATAAGAGCCTGTGACAGAGGAATAGTTAAGAAATAGAAGGATAAGGGAGAAGAAGGAATAAAGAAATGTGTTGTTAGCAAGGATGCCATAAGTCACCTAGTCCATCCTTTACCCCTTAGGAAAAGCTTATACAAACTCCTGGATATAAGATTATCTAGTCCCTGCTTGAAAACGTCCCATACTAGAGATTTACTACCTTATCAGGGAGCCCATTCTACCTGTGGACAACTCTGATGGCTCCGATATTTTTTTTGCCCAAGTTACTGGGAAAATACTGTGGCAATGACAAAACAGGAAAGCTCAGAGGTGGCAGTGGTTTTGGTGAAATGATGAGTTCAAGGTTTTAAATCATATTGCAGTTGAGAGAACAGTTACACATTCCAAGTTTACACACACACACACACACACACACACACACACACATATTTATGCTATATGTATTTCAGTCTAACTGAAAAGTTAAGACTGATGCTCAAGAAAGAGGTTAGAGATTGCTATGTAGAGTTGGGAGTTAGCAGCTAAAACTATACAAGTGACAGAAATACACTAAAGAAGAAATGGTGAGACGAAAGCAGAAGGCTGGGAAGAGAGCTTTGGGATAGGTCCATAGCTAGGACACGGTGCTTGAAAGGCAGATAGGAAATCCAGCCCAAAGGAAAAAATTTAAGATTCTGATTTCTCTCCTGGACCACCTTCCTTGCCCCAATTTGATTAACTTTGGCTTGTCCCTCACTTCTCATCTCAGGAAGTCCTCTCTGACCCGCCTCCCATCTGTTAGGTGTTTGGCCTTGGTATTCAGCCCCTACACCTACCACACTCTTAACTGCCCACTTAATCAGTTTCCTCCACTAGAATAAACTTCTTGAGGGTAAGGAATGCATCTTGTTCACTGTTGCATTCCCGGGGTCTACCGTGCCCAACAAAGAATATGAGCACTCCTATGTCTGCTAAATTTATAATAGTAAAAACGATAAAAGCAGCAAGCACTTATGATGAACTTATCATGTGCCAGGATTTGTGCTAAATGTTTCACAGAGATCAGTTCACAGTAAGTATTATCCCTTTTACAGATCAGAAAATTAAGGATCAGAGAGGTTAAACATCCAAAGTCACACAGGCAAGTGATGAAGGACTAAACAGATCTTTCCCAAAGTCTGTGCTCTAGAGAAACCCAGAGAGGCCTGTCAAGACTGTGTGCAAAGATATAATGATGACTAAGAAGACAACACCTAGTTTGGCCATGCTGCTGACCAGATGCCTAATGGTTGGTATACATAGAATTCTTTTATCTTAATTTTTTTGTATCATCTTTTCCCCTATTTTTGGCACTGGTTTTCTAAATTCCCTCCATGTCTGGGGTTACCGTTATAAACATTGCAAAACCTCTAGAAACCTAGTTAAAGGGGAGAGGAATCGATTTAACTAGTTCAGCACGGTAATGGCTGAGCAGGCACCTGGCCTGAGACAGATCATCAGGTAAGATTCGGTTTCTTCAAGTCTCAGGGGCAAGAGACAGTCATGGGGGCTCTAGAAAGAATGAACCAGTCAGTGAGGAATTGTCCTCCTGCCGCAAACCCGTAACTGGAATGTGGTTCGACTTCAGCAGGTGGTAGGACAAGAAAAGCATCGACACGAACAGCTCCTTCTCTCTGGAGGAGGAAGTCAGGTCAGGAGGCGGGAGGATGTGTCAGCAGCAGGCGGGGGGCGGGGGGACGTTCGTTCCCACCTGAAAACGACGATCCCCCTCGTCTTACTCCTCCTCCACCTGCACGCCCCCCCCCGCCATCCCCACACACGTGCCGAGGGCACGTCCACGTTCTTCGAGAACGAGGCCATGACAAGGTCTTTTTTGGGGTCTGATTCAGGGACCTCTAGCCTTCCGGGGGCTTGACCGGCTGACGGCCCAGCTTGGGATGGGGATGGGGATGGGGATGGGGATGGGGATGGGGACGGGGATGGGGATGGGGATGGGACGGGGACGGGGACGGGGACGGGGATGAGGATGGGGATGGGAATGGGGACGGGGATGGGAATGGGGACGGGGATGGGGGATGGGGGCGGGATGGGGACGGGGATGGGGATGGGGGCGCGGACGGGGGCGGGGACGGGAGAGGTGAGCACGAGGCGCTGCCCCCTTGCGCCGCAGACGACCTGACACCTGGGCCCAGGCTGCCCTCTGGAAGTCACGGGGGGAGGGAGGGGAGAAGGGGCGAGGCGGGACGGCGGGATCGCGCCTCCCCTTCCCGGCGACTCCGCTCGGGAGCCGCCCGGCCCGGCCCGGCCCACGCCCGCGCCGCTCCCGGGGATGGGGGACCCGGGGCCGTGCGGGGCGGGGGCGGGAGGGGCGGGGCGGGCCCCCGGGCGCGCCCGGTACCTGGTCCCGGCGTCGGCAGGGCCGTCCCGACGCCGCCGCGGCTCCGCCTCCCCGTGCTCGGCCTCGTCGCCGCCGTCGCCGCCGCCGCCAGGCCGGTTGCCGGGCGGGAGGGACGCAGCGTGCCATGCGCAGTAGGGGGACCCCGTCGCGGCCCGAGCGCCCGCCCCGCCCCCCCGGCCGGCCGCGCGCGGAGCGCCGCTGGGGTGGGGCACCCTCTCCCTCCGCCCGGGCATCGCCGCCCGAGGGCGCCGCGTCTCCCACCGCGGGGCCCCGTCACCCCCCGGTGTGCCAAAGACCGAGCTTGGGGTCGGTGAGGGCTGCCGGGTCGGAAAAGGGCTCCCCCAAACCTCTGTCCCCACCCCTGACCCCCCGCAGGGAGGAAGCAGATCATTTCAGAGATGCAGAGTCAGGGGCACTGGGTAAGGCTGCCCGCGCTGGCTGCTCTGAGGACTTGATTTTCCTTTCGTGTGTAGGACTTGGGTGGAACACGCTGCCACGCACCTTTCGTGGATGACATCTCGGATGCCCCTCTCGTTGGCCTCTCGGGGACCTAACGGACAAGGTGCGCAGGGGAAACCCCCTACCCTTTCCCTGTGTTTCAGGTTACTCATCCGTAAAGGGAGGAAAGTAGCTAGCTAGTGGGCGGTCTCATTTTTATCTTCCTGGATAGTTTTGTCCCTGATTCCTTCCTCGTCCTCAACTCTGGGACATGCTGTCTGCAGAAACCTGTGAAGTTTGCCTTGATGGGGAAGCTAGTCTAAGCCAAGGCAGGCAGGACTTGAGAGGTGATGAAGCAATGAAGGGATGGAGCAAGACTGTCTTCTGTGGGACTGTTTTGTACTCTGCCCACGGAGGGAATAGTTCCAAAATTGGATATTTACCGTCAAGTTCCAGCTCTGACCCTTGACACAGGTTTATACTGTTCTAACTTCCAGGATGGGAAAAGTTCAGTTCCATCCAGAGACAGATGGAAGTGTGACAGTGAAACTGAATGGGAACTTTGCCGTGAATTTTGCTGGTGAATATGGATATGAACTTCAAGGTCTCATTCAATTTCGTATACATCACTTGATCTTATCTAGAGCTCTAACTTTCCAAAGGACTACTCTGCTATTCTCTGCCTTTCTCAGCAGCAAACTTGGCAAACTGACAAAGCAAGATGGTAGCAGAAACTGAAGTAAAATTCTTGGAGGTGTTCTTTGGAAAAGACCTTATACGTATGTGGTCTTTGGAACTGAGGGTACTAGAGGAATCAGTGCCTGAAAAGATGCCAAACCTGATGGAATTATCACAATAGGTAATTTAAACATGGAGGTACTTTCCACTTGTTCTCATACTGACTGGCCCAGTAGCTATGACATATTCTAGCTGGATACCAGTCTACCAAGGGGACTAAAAGATCTCACCATCTTCATGACTACCCACAAAAGCTAGTTAGACTTTTGGCCTAGATTCTGTTTTCATGGTTTCAAGGAGCAAATTTCCATTAGCTTTAGTTTTCCTAGCAAAAGGGCCACCTAAATCCAGATAACTTAGAATAACTGGTGTAATTTTCAGTAGTCAGTCTTTTCTTGTTTTGCTTTTGACTTATGAGCCCTAGGATACACAAGCTCCCTAATGCTTTTCACTTACTTAAGGGTTGGGCCTCTTCAAAGATTTTTGGAGCTTTTTGAAACTGGCTTGAAGCCTAGAGGAATGGAGATGGACCGATGATCCCATTTTGTTTTTGACTCAGCATCCAGTTTAAACTAAGTGCACTGCCCTTTTCAAGATACCATATAAATTGTGAGAAAGATAACACTGCCTAGAATACTCAAGTGAAATACTTATGATGTGTATGTAGTTTAACAAGTTGAGCAGGATTATTTAACTTGCATATTTTATATGTCAAAGCACTTTATACATGTTATCTAATATGATTGAATGAACATTCATTTTGGAAAGGGGAGAGTAGATAATGTCCACTAAAGATGAGGAAGCGAACTTGTTAAATCACTAGGACAGCACCCAGGTCCCTGCCCATAAATCCAGGGGCTCTCTCAAGAAGTGCAAAACTGGTTTCAATCTAGCTTTGCTACAACTGCGCTAAGTGATACAGTTACATGCAAGAAAAAAGATGCAGAAGAGAGCTATTTAAGCATTTAAGTTGAAAATGTGATAGAACACGTAAGAGTAAGACCTGAAGCAAAGTTGATACAATAAATAACCTAGGCAGATGCAATGTAATTACCAAGTAACTCCCATGGAGCAAAATACTTAAAAAGGCCTGGTATCTTTTAAACAAATGAAAGTTACACTATTTGGATAAAACCAAATGGGTGAAATTAAAGAGGATAGTTAATTTTAAAAGATGAAAATAAAAACTAATACTATCCATTAAAAGTGGTACAGTAGTAGACACAAGTTTCTCCCTTTAAGAAAAAAAATTAGCTTTTTTCTGAAATTGGTATTCTTGGTTCACGGAGCTGAGAAAATGGCATTCAACTTGTGTGATAATATTACACTTTCTTCCAAATGCAATAAATCTTTTGCCGACCATCAAACTCCACAAATGGAAAAAATATTTTTCGCTATTGCTTTAGCAGTCTGTAACAGAAACCACTCCTATAACTGTTCCCCCCTTAGATCCTTTCAAGTCGTTCAAAATGAGTGGAGGCAGGAACAGTAAGGAAAGAGAATATGGGATGATGAAGTGTAGCATTTCATCCTTCCTACCCCTCCTACAAATAGACCCTTATAGACACTGCTCTAAATAATTTTCACATCACCAGTTCCTATTGGATGAGTGGAATACCAATCAGTGTTTTCCTTTGGTCTAAGTCCCGCCTAAAGTTTTGCATCCGGTGCTTGACGAAAACAGAAACAGAACTGTAAACTATTTCTCCATCCCCACCCCCACCCCCTCCCAAAAAAACCCTGTCAAGTTTTGCAGATAAAGTTAGAGAACTCTGAAAAGATGTTTGGTTTCTATTGGGAGAAAGGAAAGCAAGACAGTATAGCAAAAATGCACCACTTGAAAAAGAGCTGTAGATGATCCATCTTTGAAGTGGTCTAGTTTGTAGGAGACTTTACATATCTCTTGGTGTTTACCTACTTGTGAGGTCGGTAGGGATAAAATTTACCATCCTCACTTTGTAAAAGGAAGACCGAAGTCAAAGGATTAGTTATTGGTTTTACTGGCACTAAAAGCCAGGTTTTATCTGCCAGTCCAGTGCTGGTTCTGGCACTGCTAAGTGCCCAGGCAATGCAGACAAGATTGGAGGGCTTAGTGGTTTTCTAATATGACCATCAACAACATTCTCCTCTTTGTCTTCTCATTCATAGGAGAGAGAATAGTAAATTAACTCAAGAGGGGCTTCAGGGAGGAGCTCATTAATAACCTAATGGGCTCTAAAAATATAAAACATTTTAAAAATAACTGGTAACAACTAAGGGATCCTTGTCAAGGCCAACTCTTTTGAAAGAAAAGCAGTTCAGTGTTGACTTTTATTGAATAGAAAGAAGATCATTACTGTGGGCTTATAGGGAAACCCCACTAAAGTAAAGGCGGCACTCTGAGATTTTTGTCAATGAGTTTAATATATGTCCATAGGTAGTGTGTATGAATGCTAAAATTACAAAATTAGCTGCCATGGTCCAAATGTGTGGGACTTTAAGAAAGCTTTTATTAATCAAAAGATAACTTAGCATATCAATTTTGATTCCTAAAATGTATTTTAAAGGTTTGTAAAACAAGGCTAATTCTAGAATTATAGCATTAAATTTTGTTATTTTAATAACTTAATTTCATGAACTGTTAAAAAAATATTACATCTGCATCTCCCAGTTTACATATTTCTGCATTCACCTAGAGAAAAACCCATGTGAAGTTTCCATGCAGTTACAAAGGTAGCAGCACATACTGCTTCCACCGCAACTTATTACTGCTTCAGGACACACCTGCACATAAAGCATCAACAAAAGAATACCCGCCCACCCTCTCCCACCAAAAAAACCCACCCTTTCCCATCCCCAGCAAAAATTACCCAGTACAAGCAGTGACTTCAAAAAATGCTTTCTTAGTAGGAAGCATTTATAAAATGCAGCAATCTGAACAAGCTAAATGCTTGCACAGATAGATGGGCCTCTTACCCAAGAGTTAGAAAAACTCTCAATAGTTTAGGAAAATTCATTTTTAAAAGTATATTTACGCATATTCATGGCTATTTCTTTGAAAGAATATACCCAGCCTCAGCTGTGGAAGAGATAAAAGCAGAAGCAGCAAAGGGGACACAGCCATAACAGAGAATAGAGCTTCTCCATGACCATCCAATAGGTTGCAGCAACCAGCAAAGAAAACATGTACGACTTTACGTTAGACCACTGATCTGCTCTAAATGAAGTAATTTTTCATGCACTTGTTACTCAAGAAAAACATACAACCACTTAAAATACAGCATTCACAATGTCGTTAGCTTATGGGATCAGGGGAGGAGGAAACTGTGCTCCTGTACTACCTATCCCTAGAATTTTTCATGTATAAGTAACTATCCTAAAGCCTACAGAGATCCTATATTATTGTCATCAGCACCCCTACACCACCTATAAAATATACACTGAATTACATTGTTATGAATCCCTGAAATTTCAATACCACAGATAGTGTTCTAAATTTTACTTTTTACAAGATTATGTAGACAGAGAAGAAAACACCAGGCAATGTTTATTGTGCAATTCCAACAGTTATTTTTGGAATCTTGGTTTAGAGGCATTCTTTATAGCCACTTCAACTGCCATTCAGAACTGCCATTCTAAACAAAAAGCAACAATCTAATTGCTTATCTATCAAGTCATGATATTTCTTCAAATATCACAGCTAAAAGCACTGATGATTCATGTTATAATTTTAAAAATATTTTAAAGTTAGAGTTCATACATCATTCCTTTCAGAAAATAATCAAAATAATTTGATTATCTGGAAGAAAATTCCTGAAACAGAGTCCTTCTGATGTATCTATAACCTCGGTAAAACTCCGAACCAAAAATAGGATGATGATGAAATAAGGATTTCTCAGTCACTAGGATTGCTTGACTTTAAGATGAAAAATGGACTGTTATTTTTTACATTTCCTGTGAATTCAGAATTTACAAGTGGCATCAGGACTCAGATCTCTGTGATGACTTTACATGGCTTTCACTTTGATTTGTTTCATTTTCATTTGTTTCTTTTCCAATTTTTTTTGCTCACGCCTCAAGGCAGCTTCCTAGAGAGAGAGAGATAGGACACAAACCAAGTTTTAAGCACGTGTTAAAAAAAAATCAAAACTAGAACACTGCCCAAATTATTCAAAAACCTAAGCTTGCACCATAAAAAGCATTCCAAAAGATAGCTACAGAAATTGCTAATATCTATGTTGGTTATGAAAATTAACTTGAAATGAAGCACAGTTCTAACTTAAAATTTCAAGTTAAAACAAAACTAAATACTACATTTAAGCGAGCTGTTAGTCTGATCTGATTTTTCCTACACCCAGGAAAGAACTAGCCCAATTTTCATCATAACAATTATACATATTTGCCAAGGATTTGTACTTCCATTCAGAAAACCTTAATATCTTGTTTGATCAGGTTATTAATTAGAAATCTCTTCTTAGTAGCCTAGATGTTATACCTCAGCACAATACTTCAATTCATAATATTCGACTGGAAATTTTTAGGTTTTTATCTAGGAATTAAGAGGTTATATGGGAGAGAAAGAAGCTTCAAATACATTATTTTAGTTGTAAGTATCTTGAAGAATTGAACCATCACTGTTAACACCACTTTTAAAGAAAAATGCATCCTGAGTTTGGGTTCACAAGGTAGGAATGAACCCACCCTCCTTGGCAGCTGCTGTCTCCAGTGAAGGCTCAGTAGCAAGTAAACAGCAATAGCACATATATCAAAAGCTATACTCTTCTGGGACAGCTACGTAAAGTGATTTTTTTTTTTTTTTGGCGGGTGGTGGTGGTGATGAGGGGTTCCTTTTCCAATTAATTCATTGCATCTTTTTACAAGGTACCCAGGCCTAGATACTACAAAGTGGTGGTTAAACAACACATGGTTTATATCCATAAGCAGCTTATAATCTGACTTAAATTCTGGGCTCTCCTTTTATTAAACCTATTGTAGTTTCAAACCCTAGAAAGAACTGAAGAACCTTTTTCATAGAAAAATGAAAAGTATTATCTATTCATGATTCCATGTAGATTCTTCCAGTGTAGTCATTAAAAAGCCATTTTTATCTATAAAGAATATTGCATAAACACAGAGCTCTATTTTCAGGGGAAAATACCCATCAACTAAACCAAACCAAATCAAAAATGATGAGAAAGGATGAGATGAGAGGAGGCCTGTGGTACCCTGGGTGCTTCACTCACAGCATTAATGACTCTCCTGGCAGCTTAAATGCCACACAATGAATGGCTCACTTCTACTTGGCAGCATGCTTCCTCTACTTCTAAGAATTTTCTTTAATTCTCAAAATTATTCTCATTAAAATTCACATCTCCCAGAGCTTTGTTCTCTTTTTGATCGGCATTTACAAGGCTTAACATTTTAGAGCTGGTCTATGGCATCTTATTTCACAAAAATGTGAAACATGCAGATGTGTGAAACTAACAAACCACAGCCTAAAAAGCTCTTGGGTTTGAGACTCTAGTTACATACAAAATAGAAACCAAAAATACAAACAAAAAAATTTACAATTCTCTAATTCTAGAATTAAAAATGTTATAAAACAAATTTATTTGGATCACCGAGTATGTGTGCTGGCTTCTATTAAAATTTTAAATTTCCTTCTACCTCAGTATTTGGCTTTAAAGATAGTGGAACTTTCAAAATGGGATTCTGCTGGGGAAAAAGGATAATTCATATCGCTATCCAGGATCAGATTCAATCTAGCATAGTTTGAACAGAAAGGATTATTTTTTCTTTATAGTGCTATCAACTAACTAAATGCCCCAATTACTGAGAAAATACTAAACTTTTAGCCTGTGTACATTTCTACACAGAATTTCCGAAACAGTCAATATGGTACAAAGAGGTATCCTTATAAATCTTAGTTTTACCTCAGTGGGGAAAAATGTTTGTCTTACCTCCAGCCTGCGCTGTTTCTCAGGATCTTCCTCATTCATGATTCGCTCCTTTTCTGCTCTCTTCTTCTCCTCACGCCGAGACTGCGCAGCTTCCTGTCTCTGCACATGCGTCAGCTTCAAGAAGTTCTCTTCCACTCGAGCTCGGTTCTTATCTGCTTTTTGTTTGCCCTTTCCCCAAGAAAGAAAGTATTTCATGAGGGATCCATTTCAATGCAACAGAAGCAAAATCTGTTTAGGATGTTTTCATAAAACTACTCCCATTTAGCATTTGCAGGTCAACTAGCAAAGATACAATCACTGAGATCATTGATAGATGATCGCCGCCAGGAAGAAAAAACAATAAAAGGTGTTAACTTATAATAAAAACCATGGGTCTTACTTCTCTGTTGAGTCGAAACTTTTTGGCTTTATCAATAGAATAAATCACCATGTTCATCAGGGGTAGCAAAGCTTCCATATCCTTTGGGTAAGTGTTACCTGAGCCAGGCACTGGAAAACAAAGCCATTTTATTATTGAATTAACAGCAGCATTAATATTCCTGAGTTACCCAACATTTTAGAAATATTAATAGGCTCTAAGTTTCTTATGCAGCTAAAATGCAGCAGAAAATAGACATTAAAATGTATAAAAAGATCTCTTATTGAAGAAACCCAAAGGCAATAAGCAGGCATGGGGTTAATATTAATCTGCGTGTGTGTGTGTGGTTGTTTTTTTTTTTTTTTTTTTAATAGCTATCATTTAGGAGGGAACAACACTCTCCTTAAAATCATCTCTCAGAAAATGAAGAACCCAGACAGGACATGGAACACTTACCGTTAAATGTAAACAGTAGTGTCCTCTTAGTGTCAGGCAGCTTTAAAGGCTGACCTTCCCTGTCATAAAAGAAAAGACTATTTAGAAAGAACACAAGACATTCTCTACATACATAAGAAACCCGATTGATTCACTTAGACAAATAGATACCTGCGAATAATCAGCACAGTATTTGGCTTGGTATCCCCATGTCAAATATAATCTCATAGCATGAAGGACCTTTATAGGTCATCTGGTCCACTCATCTATCTCATAAATACATTCCCAATGATCTTTAACCTATACTTGAACACCTCCAGTGATGTCCCATCCACGCAAGATATATTCTATCTCACCTGAGGAGCCAGAAATGAGCTTATATTTCAGTATGAGGCCCATATTTTAATAAACATATTTGCTTACTTTGACAAACTTTTACATTTCCAACTCCTATCTTCCTTTCTACAATGAAGCATCTTATTTTAGTCAGGCTCAGAATAAATTTAGAAATAATCTACTGTAGCATATATCATTTAGTTCCGACTACCGAAGATTCCCTTGTAATTGCTATCGACTCTCCCACCCCACCAAAGGCTCCATGATTGCCATAATGTGGTACTTGGCCCACAGTGTTATTGCACTGAGTAAGGCAAGGATGGTGCAACACCATCTAGAGGCAAAAGGGCCTAAGTAATTTTGACACACAAATAAAATCAAGATTGTCTTTTAACTGTACTCAAGTCCACAGCCTATGAGAGCACAGCCCTTCGTCAAAAATTTAAGGCAAAACCAATTCTACACCAGGGGTTAACTTAAGTATGCTCTCTTGAAACAGAATAGGAATTAGAACAATGAATTCAAGCCCTAAATATGTATGTTCAAACAATATTATTATAAAGCCAGAAAGTCTATGGGCATTAAGAGTCTGATGTATACTGGGAAAGAATATAATCACCCACTATTCAAAAAGGCAAAAAGGCCATCACTTATAGAGGACACAGATTTGCAGTCAATCAAACACAAGTTAAACACCACAGATTCATATCATGAATTTAAAAAGAAAAAAAGAAACCTAGATTACAAAGGACAAAGAGATTAGCAATTGTATTTTCTTAGTATTAGCTATGTTATAAGGTTTTCCTCCATCTTATCAAGTGGGTGGTACACATATGTGGTGACACATGAAAACTGGGAAGACTCACTTGTCTCCAGTAGGTTTTTAATTACCTTCACAATGCATGCAGTCAAAGGAAAAGAACACTTGGGAGTCAACAACTTCCCTCACTCACTTGCTAAGGGAAACTGCAGAAGCACCTGTAGGTGCTTCAACACAGAAAGCTAAGGAAGAAAATCACTGCCAATATTTTTATTTAATACGTACTCTTGCATAATTTTTGGACCAGAGAACTGGTCTGAAAAATGAACAGATTCAATCTTGTCAGCATAGTGTGTAAGAAAGTGAACCATCTGAAATAAAGAAAAGAAAATTATTTTTTTAAAAGTGGAATTTGATGCATTTCCTTTTTTTCATAATCCTTACTTTTGCACACTATCATCAAGACTAAAACTCTTTTAAATGTGTCTCAAAATCATGTTCTAAGCAAGAATGAAAACATGAAGAAAAAATCTAAAATAATTACGAGGGATTCTTCATAAACACATCACCATGAACTTATATGTAGAATGGTCTTTGAGCTATCCTATATTTTGTGATACTAAAATGAGCTATTAGCATCACACAATCAATAGAAAAAAATGGCTCTCTACATATCCCTCTTCTCTTACACTTAAGAAATGGACTAAATGACAGGATAAGGATTAAAGTTGTAGTCCTTTTCCAAAAAACCCGAGAGCCATTAGCCAATCCTAGGAACAATTTGCTCTTGACTTAGAGAAGACCTTCTTAACTAATCAAATCGTCCTTTTGACAAGTTAACCTATTGCTTAAAGAAGGAATTTTAATGTTTGTGTGAGAAAGGAAAACAAAACCAGTGCATTGTCATAAAATGAAGAACTTGTATATAAAGTGTGACTCTGAGGGAGAGTGCGCTTAAAGGCCAAGGTCTGCAAATGAGTGTCTTCTATTGCATTTACCTTCGTATCCATCATTCCCTCTGTGACTTCTCCCATCTCTGACAGGATGGCCAAGGAGTCTGGCAGTCCATACTTTGCTCCAGACTTAGGTTTGTCACTACAGAACTCACTCTAGAGGAAGAAGTAATTGAAAGCAAGAGATGACATTTTATTAGGCACAAAGACTTTTTGTTTCTCAAGAGACTATGTACTGACCTATTTTAAAGTGGTCAATTATCCTATGTTCTGAAGTTAAATGCCTATGTAATAAATGGCCACAGTTTCTGTATGAGTAGAAACAACTCAACATACCAGATCCTGCATTTCCTTCTGCAGTCGCACCAAGGCTTTCCGAGTGCCAACAGCAAACACATATGTGTCCATGTCTTCATCATTCATGGTTACTTTTATTTGCTTTAAAAAACAACAACAAAACTCACCTGTTAGGTTATGTGATGGGCAGATTTCTAAGATGGCCCCCAAGATTCTCACCCCCCTGGTGTATACATCCTCCCCTTGAATGTGTGAATATGATAGGATATCATTCCCATGATTACACTGTGTCATGTAGAAGGCCCCTAGTCAGGTTGCTTTGAGTTAATCCAAAGACAACTTGTGATTGAACCCTACTTGAAAAGTCAAAGTGTGAAAGGGTATGGGGTTGACAATGTGATCTAGTAATTCCATTTCTGGATATTTATCCAAAGAAATAAAAAACATGAATTCGAAAAGATATATGCAACCCTATGTTCACTGAAGCATTATTTATAATAGCTAAGATATGGAAGCAACCTAAGTGCCCACGGATAGACAGACAATTAAATAAAGAAAATGTGGTACATATACACAATGGAATATTACTCAGCTATGAAAAAAAAAAATCAAATCTTAAAATTTGCAACAACATGGATAGACCTAAAGGGTATAATGCTAAGTGAAATAAGTGGACAGAGAAAAACAAATAACATATGATTTCACTTACATATAGAATCTAAAGAACAACAACAAAAAATGAACAAACAAAACAGAAATGGACTTATAGATACAGAGAACTGATGGTTGAGAGATAGGAAGGAATTTGAGGGGGCTGAGTGAAAAAAGGCAAAGGGATTAAGAAGTACAAAGAAAATAGTCATGGGGATATAAAGTACAGAAGAGGGAATATAGTCAATAATATTGTAATAACCGTGTACGGTGCCAGGTATACTAGACTTATTGGGAGGATTGCTTTGTAAATTATATAAACATCTAACCACTATGCAATGTAACTAAAACTAATATAATATTTAATGTCAACTGTAATTGAAAAAAAAAATTCAATTTGTATAGAGAAAACAAGCAGGAAGAATACATACATACCACTTGATCACTCATTGGCCTCATCATCCGGGCCAGGACATTCAGCAAGTCCTGTCTCTTGAGGAACTGAAAAAAGTAAGACAACAGTTGCAACTTCTACTTACTATAAAGAAAAGACCTTGGAGGGGAATCAGATACTTCATCAAATATACTTGACATCTGCCAGTAAGTAGAAAGATGATTTTTAGACCTCATTTTAAATCAAACATGAAAGGATAAGACACTGAACTTACAGGATTTGGAATCGTGCTGGAAAAAAGAAAAGGTAGATATATACATTATACCAGATATTCCCTACTTACCCTGAGCTGGATAAGCATCCCCTCACAGCACACTCGACCAGAACACCACAGGTTGTAGATATGCTCATTCTCCTGGTTCAGCTTCCCAGTGCTTGTGGCTTCTTTATTAGTTCCATCATCTCCTAGGGGTAAAATCATTTAACGTGATTTCCTAAAAATGTGGGGGCCTAATGCCAGACCCTCCTGCACCCTGACCCCATAATAATGATAGCCTTAGGGTGGCAAGACTTTGCTGTCTTACAGAACTTTCCATTGGACACAGATTACAACAGATGAGCATCGTTTCTTTCACTTTCAAAATTCTTTAGTCTCAGTAAAAAAATTATGGACTCTAGCATTATTTCCATGTCCTTGTTAGTTAATGACGATTAGCTTGGAATACTAATTTCTTAAGAGTAGATACAAAACGGAGCAAAATCAATTTAAAATGTTTCTGTCAAAAGCTAAAAAAAAAAACAAACCTATGCTGTGAATAAAAAATGTCATTAAAACAAACTATTTAACATTCTTTGATTGTGCCTCCTATGAGTTAATTTTAACCAAGTTTGCTTTTCCACAGCAAAATGATAAGTGGTATTAAGAGCTGTATTTTGGATGTAGAAAAGGCTCAAGTTCCAATCATTTTTTCTTAGTTCATTATGTAAAAAAGAAATTGTTCAACTTCATAAAGTGAAGCAGACTGATATATCAAATGAAAACACACATGGAAGGCATTAAAGGCTACTTATTATTTTCCTAATTTCCAGATCGAAAATTACTCTGAAATACAGTGAGAGCAAAGAGAGCATGGACTTTAGAAGCATGTAAACTAGGTTTTAATATCATGGTTGCAATTGAATAGGTTAAGTTTTAACATTTCGAGATTTCAGTTCCCTCCTTAGGAAAATAGAAATCATATCCAACCCGACATTATTACAATGATTAGAAAATAAAACAATATATGCGAAGTACCTAGCACGATGCTTAGTCTGATAAAGAGCAGAGCAGATGGATACTTGCTTACTATTAGAGTGTTAAATACCAAAGAGGTGAATGTGGGGGAGTCCATTTTATTCCTTACACTGGATCTGAAACAAAAGTGTCCAGAACCTGGGGGAATTTTGAGGGATTTCTAATTTCTAAAAGATGAACTGAAAATATTTACCAAACTATTTAAAATGTCAACATTCCTTGCTGTTGGCCAGATTTAGCAACTTGTTTTGATAACATTGATTATTAACTCATTCTATTCGTAAGCTGTTTTAGCTACTGTTGGTTAATGAAAGATGAAAAAATTATTTCATAAGTGAAATTTATACAGCCTATAAAACATAAAAAATGGAATCCGTGAGAGAAAATAAAAAAGCATCCTCTTAAGCAGTCAGAAACCTATGCTAAGAAGAAAAAGTTCTTACCAGATGGTTTTCAAACAGGCAGCTGAACTTCTATTAACCTAACTTACCCACTAAGGTAAAGTTGCTCTCCAAAAGCTCTCTGTGAGTGTTAAACCATGCCTGAGCAAGGCGACTGTTTTTATTCTTCCCAATGATATAATTCATGATGTAGGCCAGCAGACCAGTTACCATCAAAATTTCTAGATAATAACTTTCCCAACTGTTCTGGAGGTGTGCAGGAACCTGAAGAAGAAAAATCCTTCCATTTAACATTGGCAGAGGCTAAAGAATGGAATCTAAATCATAGATGAAGGAGAATGAGAAAACCCATAAAAGAAGTTGATATTATACCTGTAACTGAATGTGTAATACTTTGAAAAATATGCCCATTTTGGTTTTCTGGGTTGGCTCTGTAAAAGACTCTTTAAGGGAATGTGAGGAAAATCAAATAGGATAAAAAGCTGGAAAGCCTTTTGTATTAAACTTGATTCTGAATCTCACCCCAAATAAATCCAATGCCTAGCCTCTTCATCATTCCTTAATAAATAAAACTATGAGGGCTAGGATAAAAACATAGTTACTTCCCTAAGTGTAGAGTTTTATCAGAAGAATCAGTATCAAACTTTCACAGATCCTACTATTATATCAACACCAACTATACGTCACTTATTTCTGGGATTAATGACACCAAGGTATTTTGTTGGTTAGCTTAGAATTCAGTGTATACCTACGTCAACAATTGTTATTGGGTCTTTATTTTTGCTAGAAGAAGTATCTGGTTTGTCTTCATAACCTTCAAATTCTTCATCATCATATGGCTCACTCTCAGTATCTCCCTCCTACAAAAAAGAGGCACAATCTGTTTTCCCCTAGAAATGTTGCCAGCAATTTTGTCTCATTTCTGTAGGCAACAGTTGTAGAAGAAAACAGAACATGTAGACAGTTGAGCATACAACAGAGAAATATTACATGTTTTTAACAAATGATGCCTCTCCATGCTTTTGAACCCTGAGTTCTAGATGATATAATTCCCACCCCCACACAGAATCAATTTTCCACACATTCTCCCAGCCAGGTGTTCTATAGAGGAGAAAAATACAATTCATTCTCCAATCAATGTAATAGGTGGGAACATACTACAAAGCAATTAAAAGAACTCCACCTACTAAACAAAAATAAAGATACCAGGGATTAAGTCTCCCTAGACCTGGTCTTACTTTTAATGTCTGGGAAAAGTGCTAGGTACAAATTTTCTCATCCTTCCAATTTCCCAAGAAATCAGTAAAAAAAAAAAGAACCTTGCCTGGGTATCTGCATCTTCAAAATCTCCTTCCTGGTTTTCATCCTGCCCTTCCAACTCCACAGTGGTCTCATCTTCATCATCTTCAGTGGTTATCACCCGTTGAGGAGATTCAGTAACTGAATCTTCTGTGACATCCTCAAATTCAGCAAAGTCATTGTCATCATACTCTACTATGTCTTCCTCATCCTCGAAATCATCAAACTTGGCCTCACAGATTGTTCCAAATACCAAAAGGACAACACAGAAGGTGTGGAAGGCTTTCATTGTACCTTAACAATGAGTTAAAAACAAACAAACCAACCCTAAGTGGACTGCCATTCTTTCTACATATACCAATGCAGTTTGGAAACAATTTTTAAAAATCTACAACTCTCTCCTATTTTTATTTAGTAATATTCATTTCAAATAGCATCACACACACACAAATATACGTGCACTCATGTGTGTGTATGTGTATTAAAAAATGAGGTGAGGGTAAAGAGGCCTGGGTTCTAGTCTGGACTCTGTCACTAGTTATCTGTAAAGTCTTGGACAAGAAATTTAATTTCTTTTGTTTGGTTTCCACTTATTGCATATTCAGCAAGCATTTTTTGAGAGTCTATAAAAAGCTTTACATAGGAAACAGGGAAGGGGTATAATAAAATAAGAATGAGATGCAACTACTTAGCTATTAGTGGTAACAAAAATAATACAGGAATAGAAAAACCATTCATGCTTAGATCAACTTTGTGTGTTCATGTGTGAACATCATGGTGATAAAAGCAAATGTATAAGACACAAAGCCTTAGGCGCTGTCCTAAAAGTTTTTCAAAAACCAACTCATTTATTCCTCATAACAATCCCCATTTCACAGTTAAGGAAATACGGCCCAGAGATGTTAAGTAAAACAACTAACATGTAACGCAGTCACAAGTACATTTAAACTATAGTTTGAAGAGCAGTCAGACAGATTTCAACCGTCATATCTATTTAGGTTATTTTTCTAGTTCTCCCTTATTGAAACACCAACCCTATATCATCGTCTAACAGACACGTCCATTTTGATAACCCTGTAAACTTTCTCTATAGAGTCAGATATTAAGTATTTTAGGTTTTGTGGGCCATACAGAGCGTCTTTTGCACATTCCTTTTTAAAAACCACTATTTAAAATTGGAAAAACCACTCATTTCACAGGCTGTACTAAAATAGTTCATCCTCAGACTGTATTCTGCTGATCCTTGCCCTACAACTGTCTCAAAATATAGGTACTTGAATTCCATTATTTCTATTTAACCATCAATTTCATTTCTCCAGTCTTACTTGTTGAAAAAACAAGATATCCAACTTCTCACTTTTTCCCTTTGTCTTAAAGTGACCATGGAGTCCAAGTAATCACCAGGTGAAGAACCATAATATTATCCTAAATGGTCTCCCCTGTCTCAATTCTCCCTACTTCTACTCCCTAAAAACCACAACTATCTTCCTAAAACACAACTTTTGTTACATAAGGATTTAATAAACGTCAAGGCTAATCAATTCCTGCAGAAAAACTGGCTTTCACCGCTTTCATGAAATGATCCTACCATATCTAATCAAATGTATGTTCACTGAGCATATCACCATGTCAGATACAGATCCAAGAGAAGTAAAACTTAACTCCTAAATAATGATAAATTTGCAAAAGAATTCGGCTTCGAGGATACGTGTTATGATGTCACTTATAATAGTGAAAAATTTGAAACTGACTAAACTATGGGTGCATTCAAAAAACAAATTTACTTTTTGTCCATTAAAAATTGTCATAAATGAAGTTAGAGTCCATGTTGTTTTAGAAGCAAATACCATAAATTAAAGGCTTAGAAGGATATACATACATCTACATATAAATAAGTTATTTTGTTCAGTAGGATTATGGGCACTTTGCCTTTTTCTTTATATTTTCTAATTTTCCTATGATGTGCTTCTGTAATAGAACATTCTTTAAAAATAAAATGAAAGCATGGTTCCTGCACTCAAGAAGATACTGCAGACTGAGTAATAGCTATAGCACACATGCCTGAAATAACGTATTTTAGAGAGTTTGGCATAGACCCAAGAGGGGGAAATGAGGCTAGAAGGGCCATCAGATAATGGTGATCTTTATTAAATACCATGCTAAGTTTAGATAATTAGAATCAACTAAAGATTTCAAGTAGGAGAGTGACACTATCAGATTTGCAATTTAACCCTGACAGCACACACAGGGTGAACTGGAGGACACCTGAGGCAGGAAGAATAAGTGGTCGAAATAATCAGATAATAGACAAAATGGGATTGAAATGCAGTGGTACTGAGAATGAACAGGCAAACAGATTTGATAGATATTTAAGAATTCTACTTGTCAGCATAAAGTGATTATATATAGAAAATGTGGGAAAGGGACATCTGGGGTGATTCCACATTTTGGTGTGATTAATAGCTGGACAAAGTCGTCCTTGAGATAAAGAATAATAAAGTAGGAAAAAATTGGGGAGAAAAGCAATAAATTAAATTTAGTATCTGTTGAAAAGTTTGGAGTGTTTTTAAGCAGTATGATTAGATGATTAATATTTATCTCTTAATTTTCACAATATCCCTAGAAGGTATCATAACCTATTTTACAGAGGGAGAAAAGGATGTAGTTAGAAATTAAGCCTGGCATTCAAGATATAAGCCAAAGCTGGAAAAAGAGATGGTGTGAGAATGAATGAGATCTCCAGAGAGTGTTATGAGTTAAGGCTATTACTTTTTCTTTAAAGAACATCAAAAAGTCTTGAAACAAATTGTAACAGCTAAGAGGTGGGCATAATAGGGGAAATTGGAATGGGAAACTAAGACGGAACAGTTACAGAAAAAGAGACTCTGGTCAAAATGGCATCATGAGAGTCAAAGGAGAAGCTTATGTGCCTAAGAAGGAAATAGAGCTCAGTTTCAATTGCTGCAGAAAGTTCAAGTAAGATATAAACCAAAATTTTCAAATATTAGTAAGGAAGTCATTTTTGGCAAATGCAAGGAAGTGGTAAAGATGGAAGCCAGAATGCAGGGAGTTCAGTACTAATGGAGGTTAACTACCACTCTTTCAAGATGCTCTGGGATAGTGAATATTTTATCATATATTTATAACACCATAAGTTCTTAAAGGAATCAGTTTGTCAAAGGTTATTGCCCAACACCTTGCAACCCCTGGCTGCTCAAGAAATATTCTTTGAACTGGACAAAGTTCATAAATTCTGGAAGGCACAAGTGATTTGAGAAATGTCATAAAGGATAGGCAAATAGCATATCTTTTCCAATATTTAACCTTTGAGGTTAGCACCAGGGAACATTTTATGGGAAAACATGGCTGCCTTCTCAACACCAATCTCATAAAAGATTATCCTTTGATAATCTTTTATTATCAAAAGTGGAAGAAATATGAAAAAGAGCATGCACTGTGGTGGAGTTAGATTTGGTTTAAAATGTCAGCTCTACCAATTGTCAACCATAAAATCTTGGGCTGCTTACTTAAAATTCCCTGTACTTCACTTAAAAAAAAAAAGATACCCATTCACTGCTTGTCTCATTGGGTTGTAGTGGGTAGTACAGGAGATATGTGACCGGCACAAAGAAGACACTCAATATAATATCCGTTTCCATTACTTCCTTCCCGTGCCTTATGAACAACCTTTAAGATTTAAAAACTTCATTTTTTAGTATTTCCCTTTTCAGATCTATTCTAAACTTTTCCAAATAGAAGCAAATAAAGGTTAACATTGGCACAATTTGATTGTCTGAAGTTCTGATCATTTCAAACCGAATTTCCACTAGAGTGTTCACACCACAGAAGCATTTCTAAAATAACTCAGCACTGTAACAGGGTTCCTTCAAGGTTATTTATGTTAAAATTATCCAAACCATTTGTGCCTTTGCCTTCCCACTCACAAGTCTCTCTGCTGCACCTGTCAACTCACTTCTCAAATGCACAACTCCCTGCCCGGCCACCCAGTCCTGAATAGACTGTTGGGGCAAGGAAAGCAAGCGTGAATGAGTCTGGTTTATCTTTTGCTAGCCTACTTGGCAGTGTCTCACAGGCTGGATCTGGACTTAAACTCCTTAGAGTTAAGTGGAGGGATCATTCCTTGTTGCCATTTTAGCTTCGGCCTTTCTGACAATGGCCAGACTACGAGACTTCTGGAAGTCAGGCAGACATTCCCCTCTCTCTTTACACATGTTGGATGAAAGACGTTTTAGGATTTTTCAGAGAAGACTGGCCACAGAGGTTGTTGCTTCTGTTAGACCCCCCTGGTCTAGTTCTCACCATGGAGAATCAATTTGTCGTAACGTCTGCAGTTCACGCTTGCTGCTGCACACCGTACACTTTCTCTAACTCTGCCCTTCTGGTTGGCATCTACTCACAGCTCTGTGAGGGAAGTTCCCCCAAACCGTTAAAATCACCCCAATCCTGAAGACCAACAGAAAATGGGCCTTGGGGGTGGCTGGGTGGATGGATGGACAAACTTTGCTCTTTTTAAGAAAGTCGGGAGACATGAGAAGGTGCGGGGGCCGACGAGGGTCACCCCAGGCCGGACTTATGGAGGGTTGGGTGGGAAACGGGACCGGGCGAGGCCACGCGCAACTCAAGAGTGACCACTAGCCCGGCCCGGCCCCCCACCGACTAACACTTCACGGCCCGCTTCCTACCTGTACCGGGGGCTTAACACCCGGCTCGGCGCTCCTGCGGCCGCCACCTCTACCGCGCTTGCCTGGGCCGGACGGCGGCCTGCACCGTCACGGCGGTTTCCCTGCCCCGGATGCCTCTAGGACACCGCGGGATCAGGGCGCTCAGTCACGCCGCGCCCGCCCTGACGTAGGCCCCACCGTCCGTTACGTAGGCCGCGCCTGCGCGCGGAGAGGGCGCGCGGGACGCCGCCTCGGGGCACCGCGCGGGGCCTCCTCCCGACCCCGCCCAGCCGGGGCCCGGTGGGTGGCGCTAGGAGAATTACACAATCCCGCGGCCTTGGGGCCGGAACTCCTCACGCGTTCCCAGCCCAATCCGCTCGGCGTCAGTCAAGATGTCAGCACACTGACCCGGTGCCCCGGAAGCTAAAGGCGGCCATGCTCTGTGACAAGCACGTGGCCCGAGACACGCGGAGAAAGGCGGCCCGGGTCGTATTTGCGAAAGATCACGGGACTCGACAATTTCATGTGCAATGCGTTTTCCACCCAAGGCCTTTTCGGGGAATTTTGGGCCGCTCCCTGTCATGGCGACTCTTTCTTCACTCCCATGCCCACTTCCTAAACAGACCGTAAACACCCCGCACGCAGCCACAGCGCGGTCTGCGGGAGACTCAGGGGCTTTAAGGCCCGGACCCCGCGGCGCTCCCCGGAAGTCGAGCGCGAAGCCCCGCCCCGGAAGTCGGGCGCGAAGCCCCGCCCCTCGGCCCCGCTCTTTGCACCGCGCATGTCAGGTTTGCGTTCCCCTCCCCCAGTCAGCAACGGGTCGAGAGGCGGCGGCGGCGGCGGCTGCGGCCAAGAGAGGGGCGGAGAGGGAGGAGCGCGGCGGGACGCGGCCTGGACCGCGCGTACTTCGGGCCGTGGGCTTCTCTCCGCGTCGGAGGTGGTAGGAGCTGCCGCTACAGCGGCAGGTTTGTGTGAGGTAGGTCGGGCCGCGGGACCGCTATCCCTCTGAGGTGCTGGAGGCAAACGCGGGGCCTAGCGAGGGCCAGGGAACCGCGGCCTCGCTTAACAAAGAGTCGGCGGAGCCTCTGGGCACTGGAGGTTCCCAGGGGCCGGGGAGGGGTGAAAGTGTGGGGCCGAGGCCTCGAGAGGTTCTTCCTAGCCGCGTCGCCTGCCTTCGGCTCCCACTATAGACCCCTGCCCTTGCGGAGGCCCAGGTGGCGGCTTTCCGGAGGCGGCGCCCACCAGCTCGGCTACGGAAGGAATTTGCACGATGCCGATCTCGGAGGCCGGGATAGCCACGGGGAGGATTCTGACCCTATTCGGCAGCAGTTGGCCCCTGTAGGCAAAAGTGGCCAGATCGGAAGACAGTGAAAGCCCTCGTCGGCGATCTTGGTGCAGCCTTGAGTAGATCAGTGATTAGCATCACCGTCGTCACACACACTTTTTGCGGCCTCCTTAACAGCCTGATGTGAGTAAATAATTTATATGGAGGTGCAAGTGTACGTGCCTATAACATAAAGAGAGACAATTGTACTAGTCGAGAGTTTTGGGGGAATCATAGCTTCCTTAAAACCTTGGTGAAGCATTTCCCCGTTTACGCCTTACCGAGACGGTCGTTCAGTTTCCTCTGGCTTCCCGGGATATTGTTTTTTGTAATGATTCACACAGATAGATACATATTCTCCTCCACATACACACCCTGGAGCTCCTAAAGGGCAGAGATTATTTTTCATTCACTGTAACTTTATAGAACTAAGCCCCGTTTTTGCGCATAGGAGGTGAGCATTAAGTGTTTCGTACAAAAATTAATGGTGAGACACAGCATTGAAAAAATGTATGCTTAGTTTTTACTGTACCAACAAGTGGCATTATCTGGCCTAATCTGCAATTCATTTATTCAAGGAATACGTATGCCTATTACCTAGCACTGTTTTAGGTCCATGACCCTTGCTCTCATGAACCTTACTTTCTAGTGGAGGGAAGAGAGTGAACAAATATATAAATTATACTGTATGTTACAAAATTATTAGTGCCTTTGAGAAAAATGAAGCTGGAAAGTGGGATGGGGAGTTGTTATAGTTTGAAATAGGGTGGTTAGGGAAGTATTTACAAACAATATTTAAGCAGACTAAAAGGTCAGGGAGGGAGCCTAGTCAGTGTCTAGGAAAAGGAATGTTATAGGCAGAGGGAACAGCAAGTGTAAATGCCTGGAAGAGGATAATGCAGACCTGTCAGAGGAACAATTAGGAGACCAGTATACTTGGAGCACTGTGAGCAAAAGAGGGAGTAGTAGGAAATAAGGTCAGGGGAAAAAGGGGGTTGGGAATAGGGGCAGAACAACCAGGACCTTTTAAGCTATTGTGAGGATTTCTCTTTTGCTCTGAGATAGGAACCATCTAAAGGTTTTGAGAAGAGGGGTGATAAGACTGACTTACATTGTAATAATTTAGCATAATTCATGTAGGAGTTCATTTCACATTTTAGTTTTTATCAAATCGATATTCATATCAGCTCTCAGTTTCTTTAGTCTAACAGAGAGGAAAGAGATGTTTCTAAAGTAAGTATAATCTAGTATTTACTTATATTTGGCTTAAGAATGTGATGGAATTCCTAGGTTTTTTTTTTTTTTTTTAGCAAATTCTCCTTAAAGAACTGACCTGTTTATAGTGTGAGATGTTCTCAAGACAGATTATTAGATGGATGCTAATCAAGTGTCACTACAACTCTTTTACTCCAAAAACACAAGTGATAAAATAATGTGGTTTTATAATCAGTTGTTTTTGGTCCACTATTTTAAAAGTCGTATGGATCATATCTTGTTTTCTACCATTGTCCAAAACATAAATTCTGGCCAGCTTACTTACCTTCCTTATGTTCCATGCTTTTTCTAACCTTTGCTATTTCTAGCTTTCCTCCTTGGAATGTCTTCTTCCTTCACACTTCTCTACTCAGCTTTCATCATTTTGTGCCTTGCCTGGATTCTAGCTCTCTATGAGACCTATCCCCACTTATTAGCTCATAGTGATCTCTGACATCTTCAGTGTCATGTATGTAGCACTTGTATATGGAATCCCTGAGTTGAAAGAGAACTGAGAAGTATAGCTTGATATTTTCCATTTACCAATGGAAAAATTGATTTCTGGAGAAATAATAATGATAAACATAACTAATACATAGTGTGCACTTACTGTGTGCCACTCTTGTTGTAAGTGTATTTTTGAATGAACTCAGTTTTTCACACCAACTGTGAAGTAAGTGATAATCTCACCATCTTACTGATGAGGCTATTGAGGCCCAGAGAAGCATGGCAAAGCTAGAATTTGAACATATCCTGGCTCCATATTTGTGTTATTTTATTATGCTATTATGATTTTCTCCCAGATCATACTATTTTAGTGCCTAGAACCAAGTAGAACTTCATGCTATCTTTAATTTTTCTCCTTGGCCAAGAGGTAAATCCCCTTGGATCTTCTGTATATTGGTTAAACATGATTAATGAATGTATACTCTGGAAAATAAAAGAAAAAATGGATAAGCCTGCTTCCATGAAATCTGTAACAGGGAGTTGGAGAGGTAAAACAAGAATACAAATAGTTATGATTAACTTGGTTTTATGACTAGAAAGGGGTTTTAAAGAAAGCAGTAGCACTTCTCTGGGGGAATCATATTCATGTCATAGTTCTAGGAGTTGATATTTAGGTGGGCTTTGAAGGATAGGACTTTGGTAGGTATGTTTATATAGTGAGAGATTTAGTGGGGAGAGAATCCAGGTAGAGGGAATACTGTTCACCAAAGTGCTTGGTTTTCTTGGGAAACTGATGAATGCGAGAAACCCTGGGAGATAAGAATAGTAGTTTCTTGCTGTAGTGGAGTCTCATTCCAGCCTGATTGAGTAATTGTGGAGAACTGTTGAATTGAAGGGAATGACAGTCAGAAATGTGCATCAGAAAGGTTTGGGGGCAGCAGAATCTGGAAGAGCATAGAAGAGGGTTTTTGCTGAGCATTTAAATGCTCACCTCCCTCGGGTGTGACTTTCCCTACCTCCACAAAAATATTAACAACATATTGCTTGTAAATATCCATTCTTAATCTTATCTCACTAGAATTATTTTAATCTCTTAAGGGATTCCTGAAGAAAACAAGAGGTGGTCTTAAGTTCAAGCAAACTAGTACTTATCAAATACTTAATTTAGCCATGTGTTAACTTTCATGGAACATTAAAAATGAGTAAGACAGTCCCTACTTGGAGGTAAGGGTGGCCTAAGGTGAAGATGGACATAACATAAATCAGATTTAGTACTAAGCACTTGAACTAAGTGCTATCTAAAGCAGTTCAAGCAAAACCTATAAGGGATGTATAGGAGAGGCATAGAACTAGAAAAGTAGAGTGTATTATTTTTGGTCCCCTCAACAGTGTCATTGAAAAAAAGCAGTTTTGAGAACTCTTCCACATTGGTTTCAGAGTCCATTATAAGCTTTTTAATTTTTTATTATTAATGTTAAACCTTAATACACAATGGAAAGAAAATAACTGCTATTAGTATTTTGATTAACAGCCCTCCAGCTATCTCTGTATATGTACCACATGCTTTTACATTGAATTATCCCATCCACCTTGTTTTATGCCCTTATTTAACTGAATGTGTAGTAGACACTTTTCCATAAATGTAAGTGGTAAAACTTAAAATACATATTTCTTTTGCCTAAGCAATTGCCTTAAGGAAATAATTAAAGGTGTGCACAAAGATATAACTATATGATATGTTTCATAATGTTATAAAACAGTAGAGAAGTGTATTGACTTATAAAGATGTTCATAGTATATCATTAGGTGAGGAAATCAGTAACTAAAGCAATGTACAGTGTGGTTTCAATTCTGTTTTAAAATTTTGTGTGTGTTTATAAATAACCATACAAAAAATAGCAAAAGATATCAACAAAATTACAGATCTGGTAGAGGAAATTCCCCTGCCCTCCAATTTCAGATAGTTTGAAATTTTGTTCCTTTTTGCTTTCTGAGTTTTCTGCTTTTCTACAGAACTTACATAACTTGCATCATCAAAAAAGGTTTTTTTGGAGCCAAGACTAATAAGATACTGTAAGGTATTGTTTTAAACTGATTTGATTGATGCTCAGGAAATTTCTTTGTAATCCTTAACTGTAAGCTAACTGAATACATGGGGCAAAATTTCAGTGATTCATGGTTTCTCACCGATACTGTTCTTGTGGTCACTTGCTCAATAAATTCATGGTTCATAAGTACCCTTCAGAGACAGTTACATAGATTATTTATACAAATAACCGATTTTTAAATTTTTGCTTCTTTGAACCTTCCAGATGTCATTACTAGAAGATAATCTTTAATTTTGAGACAGTGTTGCTGATAGCACCTCAATCTCTGTTACAACAAGCATTGCATTATGTTGTAATTGTGGGTTGTTTTTGTCTTTTACCTTTTTTGGCAGGGGAGGATGTCTATTTTCCTGATAGACTATAAACTTGAAGATAAAAATTAAGAGATTAAGTGTTTTCATCTTAGTATTTTTAGTTGCCTAACACATCAGATGTTCCAAAATAATGTCTTTTATGAGTATTTTTGGCAGCTTAAAAGATGGTAAATTAGCAATCAAATCCTTTTATGCTACATTGCTGTTTAGATTGAGATCCCAGTAAAATACGTAATGATTTCTTCAGTGTTTTAGAAAATGACCATTTCATTGGGGTTAGCACACTATGCATCAGAAGTACAATGTTAAAGTTTTAATTGAGAGACAAAAGTTTAAAATGAAATTATAGGTGGATGTTGGAAGAGACATAAAAATCAATAGGCTATTTAATCTGTAAAGTTGAATTTATATTAACATGTTTTGTTCCTAACAGATTAGTCATTGACACCATGAACTGGAATAAAGGTGGCCCTGGCACTAAGAGGGGATTTGGCTTTGGAGGTTTTGCCATTAGTGCTGGAAAGAAGGAGGAACCAAAACTCCCACAACAGTCCCACAGTGCCTTTGGGGCAACCAGCTCTTCTTCTGGATTTGGAAAGTCGGCTCCACCACAGCTCCCTTCTTTCTACAAAATTGGATCTAAACGGGCCAATTTTGATGAAGAAAATGCGTAAGTGGTAATTTTGGTATTTTAGCAAAAGTTGAGCTTTAAGATACTCATTTCATCAACAGAAAGAGAGGCAAAGAAACCCTTTGTTTTCTGAATAATAATATGACCTCTTAAATTGATTATCTCACTGAATTGTGTTGTTGCTAATAAGTTAAATTGTCAAGTTTACTCATTTGTAAGGAATGTAATACTTGTGTGCTTGCTTATACCTTTACTTTTCCAAAAAGAATTTGAGGCCATTGAAACCTAAAGTGGCTGAAGAGTTTTAAACAATTCATGTGGTTTTTGATGGTCTTTAGTGTAGTATTTACTGACACCATATAAGTTGTTTTGTAAACACAGGCAATTGTCAGAACTGGTAGAGACAGCTTGCCTCCATACCCAATCCCTTAAGACTATGTTATATCTTAAAGTGGTAGAAATATCTCAGAGTTTTGCCTTCAGTTCTCAAGAAACATTTTTACCAATTATCTTTTTTAACTTGATTGTTTAATAAGGTGGTCACTATAAAAAGTTGGTGTTTGAAGGTTTGCATTCTAATTCCTTTAGATTATAATTTGTCTCTGATGAATCCAAAGAAATCTCTTATTGCCGATAATTCCAACCTGGTTTTGAAACTGCTTGAGATTTGTTTTTTAATTAAAAAAATTTACCAAGATCAGAGTTCTGAAAGTACACAGCAGCATTTTTAAAAGCTGGTATGTTATTCAGAAATTCAAAACAGAAGTGGGTGGTTAAGATTCAGCAAAGTCAAGGATCAATATTCTAGAGAACAGTTTACCAGTTCAGGGATACTTTTTCAAACCTATATAAATTAATAGATATGTGTATGCGTGTGTGTCTGGCACATGGTTAGAGTTTTTGTGTTAATTTCTAAGAAGGTTTGAAATTCTTTAAAATTTTAAGCTGTAGGTGTTACTTAAACTTATTTATAATTACATATAATTATACTATATTTAAATTTGTTAGATATTTGGTTGTATTGCTATTTTTGAGGTAAGATGTAAACTAGGGGTCCTCAGTCTCTGGGCTATGGACCATTACTGCACAGTAGGAGTTGAGCAGCAGGTGAGCGAAGCTGCATCTGTATTTGCAGCCGCTCCCCATAACTTGTATCATCAACTGACTCAGCTCCACCTCAGATCATCAAGCATTAGATTCTCATAGAAGCACCAGTCCCTGGTGCCAAAAAGGTTGGGGACTGTTGGTCTAAACAATGTTTTGCTTTGTTTTAGTTTGTAAAAAGCTATGTATAGATGTCCTTTTCTGAGATTTTTGTTAGTGGCAAAGTGATACTTTCTTTACACTTTGAGATGGTTTTTTCCTGAATACTTAAATAGCTTGATGAATGATTTTGTATTGAGCATTTTTTTTAATTCTAGAAGTTTTCTGTTGGTCCTCAGAAAATTGCCCGCAACTTCTGATGGCAGTCCCTAGCCTTACGCGTGTCGTTCAAAAATTTTAAAGGATTATAAAGAATAAAATAGGTTTTTAATATTTAATATGAAAGTAATTTTTTCAATTGCATACTGTTTAGTATTTACCGTATCTATTCAACAGTGATTAAATTTGTGCTAAAAATGCATCCCTTTTTACAGAACTGGAAATGTGATTTGAATAGGCATTATTGAAATGAAGAATCTGCAGTGACCTTTTTTTGGCAATATTGGAATTCTGCATGTATTAAGTAATATTTAATCAGGTCCATAATGAAAGCCTAGAGATCTCTGATTTGACTTGTATACTTTAAATCTCTTACTAGTAATATAAATCACAATAAACATTTCTGTTAAAGATTCTGTGATCCCAAGCTAAAATAAACATTTACTTTATCAATCATGCAACTTAATTTTCAGATATTTTGAAGATGAGGAAGAAGACTCAAGCAATGTCGATTTACCTTATATTCCTGCTGAAAACTCACCTACCCGCCAGCAATTCCATTCCAAGCCGGCAGATTCTGATAGCGATGATGATCCCTTGGAGGCATTCATGGCTGAAGTGGAGGCAGGTGTCAGCCCTGTTTTATTAAAATTTTCAGCAGTTAGTAATAGACCAAATTAATCTCTAGTTTTCATTCCTCATTCAGAATTTGTTTTCTGGCCCCCGTTTTTTTTTGGAGAATTTTTCTTTTGTACTGTGGTATCTTAAACACACGTCCACTTGCCCTACAGCATTTTCAGAGATGATTGGTGGCTAGAAATTTGAACTGTAATTCTTAAAACAGCAGCTCAAGATTTGTGTTTTAATAATTCTTTGTATATTCTTAAATGGAATAAACATCTCATTCAATCTAACATTTATTAAATACTTTTTTGTAAGGCAATTAAACTTAAGGAACTTGGTAATAATACAACTTTTGTATTCTGTACTTTTAATGTTTAGTATTACCAACATTATCAACATTCATTACCTCCCTGTAGAAATTGAAACTTGTGACTACCTTAAAACTTCTCACTAGGCTTTTATGATTTTGCATTTTGTCCGTTTTCTCCTATCACTTTTACTTTTCTTTACACTTATTTATTGTTCTTAAAAATTTTAAACACAAATGTAGAATAGTAAAATGAATCCCACCCCAACCCTCCACCCCCACCCTGTACACTCTTTACCCTACTTTATCAGTTGACAGTTTGGGGCAATCATGTAATCTAGCCCCTCCCACCTCTTTTAGATTATTTTAAAGTACATCTCACATATAATTTCACCTATCAATATTTCTATCTAAGATAACTCTTAAAAAACATAACTACTATATATTGTACCAAAAGAATTATTACATATTCATCTGTGTGTTATCTGTTATTCTTGTGATCCTCTTCCATTTTCTCAGTATGATAATTTTCCTACGATTCTCTGTATTGATCTACTATCTTTACTTTTTATACATTTCTTAGTAATCTCATCTACTTTTACAATTTCCGTGTCAATTATTCATGTCTTTAGTCTCATAGTTGCTCTCTGGTTTTAGCTCTGCTTTTTTAGAAGCATATTGGCCATTTTTGCATAAGAGTGTCCTTCCTGGCATCTTAAACCTAATTTATCTTTACCTCTTAAACTGGGCCTTTTTTTTTCCCTTTGTGGTACTTATAGTCACACACAGTCACCTTGTCCTTAATTTCTTTCCTTTCCTTACCCTGCTTTTTTATTTTCTTTTTAACAGATGATCAAGCATGTTCATGACTTAGTTCATTTAATCCTCAGAATAACAGTGGGGAATAGGCTAGGCAGAAATAAAATAACATAAATGCAGTTATTTTATTTAATTAAAAAACTGAACTCTAAGATAACTCAAATTTCTTGCCCCAAATCACATTGGTACTATGTGGCAGAGCTGGGACTTACTTGCTTAGTAGTGCTGACAGCTGAACTCTTTCCAATATATCGTTGTTGCCTTTTCTTTCATCATTTGCCAAGTTCTGTCAGTCTTTACAATATTTCTTGCATCTGTTCCTTTTTTTTGTTTCTATTATTTCATACTAGTTCATATAGCTCATTAACTCTCTTTACTTTAGGCTCTTTGTTCTCTCGTTTATGTGCTTTAGAGCAACAGAGTAATTAGACTAAAGCATGCTCTTTACTGTGTTTTCCTCTTGCTCAAAAATTGTCACTTCATTGCTTATGAAATAGTCCTTTCACATTTCTCATTTACTTGTTACCTGAAGTCTTTAGCCAGAATTTCTCTCTCCTCTAAAGGAGGAGGGAAAGAAAGAATCTGGTATGGGTTACATTGGCCTAGACATTGCTTTTTTAAAAATGTGAGCCAGCATTTTTAAGATCAGGAGATTTTTATCTAAAAGTTCAGACTCTTGAAAAATGAAAAATTTGGTAATACTAAGCCTGCATTCTTGCATGGCTGCTGCTGAGCAAATGGCTGCCTGCTTTAGACAAGGCATGCTTTTTCTAGTTCACTGTAGTTTCATTAATCCCTGTTGACTTCTTGACATTGAGGCCACCATTCAGAGCCATTTATCATCACACTTACATTGTGATTTTCTTGCAGTGGAGAAATATTTTTCTGAGCTGGGGCCTCTTATCAAATCTCAGAAAATGAAAGACTCAGGGCCATGTGATACAAGAAAAATTAGAGCATGCTTCTTTAGAAGAATATTCCTACTTAGTAAAGTGCAAAGGAGGCATATTTTTGTCAAAAGAATATAACTTGTCTTGGCTCATCTCATTCATTTTCAGATTGACACCCATTAGATATTTTGAGTTTCTACTTTTGATCTAGAACAACTCAAATTACTTGGCCAGAGTATGCACCTACTGGGTTGCATAACCAGGAATCAGTTCAAAAGCCTATATTTTTTCTGGGGTATCATTTTGTATCTGAGTTCTTATAGCACTGTGTATTTCTGGCATTACACCAAAAATATTTAGAACATACGTGTGCTTTGCATCATGGTAGCAATTTGATACATATTTGTTAAATGATTCTATCTAGAAATGAAGGCAGTAATTGGTTTATGTTTGAGATGTCTTACATACATTTCTTTTCTCTTTTTGAGATATGGACATTTCCCAAAGGTCCATGTTTCTCATATTTTCTCGAGATATCCCTACTGATGAATTAGAAGAAAAATCAGCTTTTTATTTTCTAGGTTTAAATTAGATTTAATTTTTGGTAGTGCCAGCTGCCAGAGCCCTTTCTGAGTGGGAGTCTCCAAGAATGACCCAAATTCTCTTGGTTGGCATTTCAAATAGTTGAAGCAGATGAGGTTAAAGCTTTTTGACATGGTATCATTCCTCTGGGTATTTTTTGGTATAGTACTCAAAGGGTTTTTGTTGATTTTAGGGCAAAGAGATTGGATTTTTAACCAGTGTTTCAAAAAAAGATTAACATAGGTTTGAAAAATATGTTCTATAAGTGCTTGCAACCTATTTCTTATGTTATATAGCTTATATCATCTTTAGTTTTGTTTATAGCTTGAAATATATCTGTCTCAGTCCCTTGGAAAATAAATTGTGTATAATAAATCTTTATCGTCAGGAACATTTGATTAGGTAGAATACCTAACTATGCCAGGTTTAATACAGTGGCATCTTTTTAAATCGAAGAAGTTAGAAAAATTCATGTTGCTTTATAACAAGGAATAGTTGCACAAAATGTGTTTAGCCTTGGGAAAAATTATTTAATTTTTCTGACCTTGATTTCACATGTATAATACAATTTATAAGTCTGTGCTCATGCTACCCTGACCATGCCCAGTCTCATCTGATCTCAGAGGTCAAGCAGGGTTGGGCCTGGTTAATACTAGGGTAGGAGACCACCTAGGAATACTAGGTGCTGTAGGTGTTTATATATGTATATACCTATGTACATATGTATGTATACGTGTATATATCAGTGATTATCGATTTGCTGTGTATAAGAGTTGCCTATAGAAAATGGAAAAGCTACATGCATTTAACTACAACTCTTAAGGGTTCAGATTTAGTAGGTTTAGAGCAGTTTTCAGTCTCAGGACTATTGACCTTTGGAGCCTTTGTTGTGGGGGGGCGATCCTGTGCAGTGTAGGATATGTGGCCTGTACCCACTAGATACTAGTTAACCCCTCTTCCCCAAGTTGTGACATTTAAAAAAGTGACCAGTAAAACATGTTTTGCTCATTTTTCTATGCATCTTTATATATTGTATGTAAAAATCATGCAATTTATGTATAGCCAAGTTTTTAGAACACTTGATTATTTCTCTTGAAAAACAATGTCAAGGGTGTGGCTTAATAATATAGTGGTTAGAATGTCTGCTTTACATGCAGAAGGTCCTGGGTTTGCACCCCCAGGTGGAGCCACAGCCCATACCTCTGGTGTGCTAGGCCCTCCGAATGCGCTGGGGATGCCAGGCCCTGGGTGCATAATCCAAGCATGTGGGTGCACGCTGCAAGCGTATGGGAGGAGACGCCCCACCTTCAGAGATCCAGTTCTTAAGGGGAAATGGCAACATCCATAGGTTGGGGTGGGGAATAAAGAGGGGGCAAAAAAAAAAAAAGATCAAAATGCACTTGTCAAAATACATAGCTAAAATTATGATAGCATTTGTTTGATTCTCAGAATTCTTTATAAAGAAAATTTTTTTTTAGTGTATTAGTTGACGTGATTTCATACAGCCTTTTGTTTCATTAGGATCAAGCGGCTAGAGATATGAAGAGACTTGAAGAAAAGGACAAGGAAAAGAAAAACGTAAAGTAAGTTGTTTTCTTCTCCCTCACAAAGGTTATATGAAAATAAAATATTCCCCCAAAGTTTGTAGAGAAAAATTAAAATACACAGATGTCTTGAAATTATCCCTGTATCTTGAATAATATTTTTGTAGATAATAGAGGTGACGAAAGTCTTTGAATTTGCAATAATTTAAAAGCATTAGTTTTTTTTTTCTTTTTTGTAGAAGAGCATTCAGTGTTCTTCTATAGGTAGTAAGAATGAGATGAGTTACAGTGGGAATTAAGAGCATAATTACTAATGTTTGGGTTCATTGTTCTAGGTTTTGCCCCGTAATTAAAAATTTAATGCCTATATGATTTATGAAAAGCAGTCATGATTATGTTATTAAAAATTGTGTATCATTAGTAAATAATAAAACCTAATTTGTTTAAGGAGTGATACCATGCTTTAGCATCTAGTCAGAACTTGAAATACTTTTATTTTCTGGGAAAGAGTTCTCCTCTGTCCCTTGTGAATACACTCTACTTAAGGCTTTTGCTACCAGGCATAAGTGGGCATGGTTGGATTTTTCTTCTGCTTGGCAGTCAGTGCTCAGGCCCTACCCAGGGTTCCTGAGCCATATGGAGGTTCAGCCCTCTCTTCGGTGCTTACTGTGTGTTCATCCTCTTTCAGTTGCCCTACACTGGTGGGTTAGTTTGCCTCAGCAGTAAGTGCTCTAGGTTAGGCAGAAAGTCTGATTAGTAAGAGGTGGTTGTGAGAACTAAGCAACCTTACTTTCTGTAGCCCCTGAGCAATGCAGCACGTGGCAATGATTCCCTTCTCTTTGTGAATTGCTTGGGAGTTTTAGTCACAAACTTAATTGATAAAGTTTTCCTCTCTGTTTCCAAGGATTTTAGCTAATTGCAGTTATTCCAGAGCTAGAAACTCTGGGAGACATACCAAAAGCAGGATTTTTTTTTTTTTTTAATATAAAATGCTTTTCAAAACTTCATTGTGTTTGTTGAATGGGGTTGACATAGTTAGGATCTTTGGGGTGTCTGTCTTCAGAAGTTTTTACTCTTTATACCCTTGTTAGTAGTTGATGTTTTCCAGGGCTACCATATCATCCCATTCAAAAGAAACGCAAACTGCAGCATATAAAGTGAAAGCACACATATGTGATGAATGAATAGTGTATAGTGTGTTTATTGCTGCTGTGTTATTAGTGTTGAGAGTTCCTGTGCTATATGGAATTAACACTAATCTGCTATAAGTGTGGAGCTGGGTATGTGGAACATTTGCAGGGAAGTTTGTTTCTCCGCTTGTTTTTCCAGGGGTATTCGAGATGACATTGAAGAGGAAGATGACCAAGTGAGTTCCTATGCAGTATTTCTATCTTTTATTTTTACCCCACAAAGTCTATACTGGGGGCAAGCTAGAGCTTGCCTTCACTGAAATGGCCATTCCTGGTGTTCAGCAGGGAATGTCATTTGACTTGCTCCTTTTCTACATGTGTGGCTGGTTGGTAATATAAAGATTCACATGGCTTTCCTCCATGTTGAAGATGGAACTTTTGAACAACTATAACATCAAAAACAAATAGCTTTATTCAGCTTGATTTTTTAATCCATATGTTTATTCTGACAAATCAAGAAGTAAGATAGTGTGGGATCTGCTGACGATGGCCTCTAGCATATCTAATCTCTACCTCTTTCTAAGGGTTCTGTTTGTGTTTCTTATATTTCAAGATGGAACGTTAATGACTGTCCTTGAGTATTTTTTTTCCATTGTTCAGTTGTGGGATGGTGAGAAGGGAACCAGAGTGAGCAGTAGCCCCTTCCAGGTTTGTGACCCTTCTATTCAGTGTCAACTTCCAAACTTGGATAGGTAAAGCCACAGCATGTGTTCCACAGCTCTGGGGAGGGTAGGTAGACAGCCTGCCCCAGGAAGGCTGTGGAACAGACGGATTTGTAAGTCTTCTGTTAAACAAGTTAAATTATTTTGTAGTACTAACTATCTTAATTCTTCGGATTATCCCTCTGAATACTGCTATTATTAAAGGAATCATTGCTAGTAAAAGTGTTGCCTTACTTGGTAGGTATTTAAACTTCAATCATCTGGTACACTGTGCACTAATTACAGGAGCAGAAATGTTCTCAGTTGTACTTGGGTATGATTATATTCTTGTGCTTTCCTGCAGGAAGCTTACTTTCGGTACATGGCAGAGAACCCAACTGCTGGTGTGGTGCAAGAGGAAGAAGAAGATAATTTGGAATATGATAGTGATGGAAATCCAATTGCACCTTCCAAAAAAATCATTGACCCTCTTCCCCCCATTGATCATTCAGAGGTACGGTGTTTCTAGCCGAATTTTTTTCTTGTTTTAAGCTGATAAAAGTTTTTTTGAGCTTCAATAATTAGGTTGTCTCAATATCTATATGATCTTGATTTATACTCATGAGAATATTCTTTGGGATCCTGTCAGCTCTACTTAATGGTTGAGTCAAAAAGTGACTTAGTATTTGAGGCTTTAGAGCCTATATTATTGCTCAAGGTACAGCTGAATCACTTGCTCACATTTGATTTTAGGTAATCGTGCTTGTTTGTTTTCTAGATCATCACGTACCATCTTTCAAAATGAGCTCTCACGCCAGCATTTGTTTTAATCACTGCAAACTTTACTGTTTATCTCAGATCTGGGGCAGATGAGAGACTTCCTTCAAAGGGGAACCAAGAATTACATATTCCTTAAATCAGGAAATGGAAATGAGGATGTCAGTATACCCACTTGAAAATAAATCAGTGTTTCATCCAGGTTAAGTGTCAGACAAGATCTTGTATACCCTAGTGATGCTATATCAAGAGCAGTGGTTCTCAAGATGTGGTCCAAGGACTCCTGGAAGGATCTTCTCTGGGATTCTACAGAGTCAAAAGAGTTTTCATAATGATGCTAAGATTTGCCTGTTTTGTTTTTTTTTTTTTTTTACTGTATTAGCATTTGTATCAATGGCTAAAAGCAGTGGTAGGTAAAACTGTTGACACCTTAGCATGATGTCAGCTGTTCTAATTATATTCCTGCCAGACCATTGCTGTTAAAAAAAAAAAAAAAGTCAGCTTCACTTAAGAATAGCCTAATGAAACAGTAAAATTTATTATTTATTAAATCTCAACTCTTAGGTTACTTCTCTTTTTATTCTGTGTAACAAAATGGGAAGTACAAATATAGCACTTAAGTATTTGAGTTGTGAGTTGAAATAGCTTTTTTTTATGGAACATCATTTTTGCTTGAGAAAAAGAGTCATACTTTAAGGAAAACAAAGTATTAATTGCCAAGAGTAGAAATTTAAGCTTTCAAACAAAAATTAGAATTTGGGAAACTTACATTTATTATAGTGAGCTTGACAGCTTTCTAATACTTAAACTGTGATTTTTTAAAAATATTATATAATGAAATTATATCATTTGAATTATCTGCGTACTACCTTAGTGAACCAGAATTTTCAAATGGCCAATGCTTGATGTTACAGAATCACGCATTAGTAAATGGTCCAAAGTGCATGATAAACCCATGGGTTATAATGTAACGGAATGTGAAAAGTTCTTTATGGTTTCAGATCACACAATGAAAATAACCTTTAAGAAGTTACCACTGTCAAGTTTTAGCATAGTTTCAAGAAGAGTAAAAATCTATAAAAATCTGAAAAGGCTGTTAATATATACACTCTTCCCTTTTCCAACCACGTATTCTGAAGCCAGATTTTCATGGGCTTCAGTCAAAGCACTATATCACAGAAGTGCAGTAGGAATCATTTTCTTTTGTTAGATATTAAAGAGATTTATAAAAATGTAAAACAATGTTATAAAATTTTAGTAAAGCACTTATGTTAAAGTGTAATGGGTTTATTGTTATTTTTAAGTGAATTTTAGGATATTTTCTGTTTTAATTTTAGTACAGTAAATATCAGATATAACTCACATAAATGAAAGCTCCATGTTTTTGTTAAGTATAAAGGTCACTAAAGTTTGAGAATAAAAAGTTTGACAGTTCGTGGTCTGGACTAGAGTATGAGTTATATTCAGTTTGTAAGTGTTTCCTTTTGCACAAATACTACCACATATGCCCTTGTATTTTACCCTTGTATTTTACTTGTGGCACATCTAGGAGGACATATTTGTGATAAAGAGTGAAAGTCCAATAAGGAACAATACGCGATTACTTGAAGTAATCTAATAAAGTGTTTGAGATACTTAAGTGCTCAGACTTCATCATCATTCTGGGCTATCCCACAGTCGTTCCAGTGGTAATAGGCAGTCTGCCAAAAAGAGACTAGGAATAAGGGACAAATACCCCTTCTGCCTATAAGTAGCTTTCTTCACATTTTTTTAATACAGAAATTTAGATATTTGTATGTAAAACTTGTGACCAGACAAAAATGCTCCTTGTGGAGCATGCATTCTGATAAAGAGAAAAGAACTAAAGAAAATCCTGTTAAAGCCTAGTTCAGCATTGTGGAGACATAACAAAGGTCCTGCTTATTAATAATGCTAGAGGCAAGCTTAAAACTAACTTTCTTTTTGTTGATAGTGCCATAGAAAGTAAATTAACTTTAGGCTATCTCCAGAGCTATGAAATTTTTGACCACTTAGCAAAGGCTTAAATTCTCTTTAAAATGTAAGTTTATTATAGATTTCCCACGTCAAAAAAAATAATTTAGCCAAATTCATATGTGGTGATTTGCGTATGTTTTATATTCTTAGGTACAATAAGCTTTGAACAGAGTAGCAGAAATGACTGCTTCCCTCTTTGAAATTGGAAATACTTGGTTGCATATTTTTTTAAGTTATGTAATAGTTCTGTTTTTTAAAAAGAGTAGAACTCCTTCTAAAGGCAGAGCTCTCCCCAGAGGGAATATTAGAAATATTTTGAATATTTAGAGCTAGATGAACGAACAACCTATTCCAAAACATCTAAATGTTATAGGGCAGGCGCTCTTTAAAATAACTTCTTTAAAACCTGAGGTCTTGGGCATTTTAGAGAGTCTTCAGTCTGCATCAAAGTTGTTCAAATCTGAGATATCCTTAAGAGGCTTTTGAAAGTAGGCTGGCATTTATATTGAAAATGGGAATAGGAAAAGGAACTGGCTATACTTTTGGGATGTGTCATGAATAAGTGAATTCCTTGTTCTCTAGCTGGTTATGGCTTTACATGTATAATATTTGTAAAAGGTTATTTTGCATTAAAATCAAACTCACAGGATTGACTCTTGAATTCTAGACTAACTTTGAATAATTGGACCTGCAGATTGACTATCCACCATTTGAAAAAAACTTTTACAATGAGCATGAAGAGATAACCAGCCTCACTCCACAGCAGCTAATAGATCTCCGGCATAAGCTCAATCTTCGGGTAAGTCGACCATTAAGCCAGATATTTTTATATTAATGTTAATTTAGTCCAGGCTTAGTATTATTGCTTACCCTAACTAAAATAACCTTAAAATTTTTTTCTCATGATTTCTGAACTGTCGTTGATAGAGCGGTAATACTATCCCTTAGGCTTATGTGTTGTTTTTATTGTATTAGTCGTCCAACTGTTATAGGATAGGATTGTTTTTTCTTTCATAGGGGACACGTGAATGCTCTATGTGTTTAGTCAACTCGGTATGTTGTGTTGGAAGTGTTAAGTCGTCATGGTCTTAAAATTAATCAGTGAGTATTTATGTAGTCAGTACAGTGTGCTAAGAATAAGAACTGTTGAGCGGGCTAGAGATGAAGGGTCGGAGTTCCCCTCTTCAGGAAATGAAGACAGTAACGTGTAACGTGAATAATATGTAGAGTCAATATTTCAAAATTAATATATACTTCTCAAATTACATACAGCATACTTAAAAAAAAATGAAATTACACCGTGAAAAATATACGTGCACTAATTTCACAGTAATATTTTAAATTGTCCACCAAAAAGTTTTGGGTTATACATTAGCAATATTGTTTAGGGTGCTGCTAGATGGTAGGTAAATAAAATTCACATAGATAATACAGTGGTATCTACTCTGGTGTGAACAGCTTTCTGGCCTGTGTGTTACCAGTTGCTGTGTGGTGTTTGAACTTCTGTTTTCTGAGAGGAGAGAAAGTATGTGTGTATACCTGTTTTCCAAGAACCTCTCCCCCAATTAAAAAAAACCTCTTAAATGAAATCCTGATAGGAAATAACAGCATCACTGGAGAAACACTGAAAGTTTGCTGCTGTTGGAGTCATGCATACTTGGGTACAGTTCAAACAGTGCTTGACCGTGGCTGGACCATCACTAAGTAGGACCTTAACTATTTAGGCATGACTGAAAATGGGGATGGTAGATAATGTCTTTGTGACCAGTGGGTATAGACGTATCTTAGAGTTTGTTTACACTCTCCATTTTATTTTGAGAGTAAGTAATATTTGTTCTATCATCTGCTTAATAGTTATGCAAAATGGTGGAAAAGAACTGTAATGACTTTTTCTAATTCATTGAATAGTCTTTTAAAATTCATATGAGAAAATTAATTTTGGTTAAAGAGATGTCTAGGTGCTTATCATTTTAGGACAGTTATCTCAGGAATATTTATCATGGGAGTTTTTTCTTTCTATATTTTTCTTGGAGTTTTTATATAAGGTTTTATTTTAGGTCTGTTATTTTGCCTTTGGCAACAAGGTAAGCTTTTGGCTACAGACTTATATTTTCAGTTTGTACTGAGGCTAAATGCTAAATACAGGTAAATATTGTTGAACTTCCAGTGCTGTTGATTTTGAAGTACAAATCATTCCTGGGAGTTGTCTTTATCTCCAGGTCTCTGGTGCTGCACCCCCTAGACCAGGAAGTAGTTTTGCTCATTTTGGGTTTGACGAACAGCTTATGCACCAGATTCGGAAATCTGAGTATACACAACCCACTCCAATACAGTGCCAGGTAAGTAAAACAGGAAAGAAATGAAATCAAATGATATTCAAGGACTATAGGCATTTTACAAAAAAGTTAAAGCAGTGAAACAGCAGATAGTGCAGAGCTGTATTGACATGGATGGAAGGAATCCAGGTATTCCCTCTATGGCTTAGTCTTCAACTTTGCTTTAGTGAAGGAGGGGAAGGATATACATGAAATTCAGGAGTGTTTTGAAATTTTTAAAAATTAAAGAGCAAAAGTGAATTATTTACCACTCTGAAAAGTTGCTAAACGGGCTGGGAAATGTTTTGTATATGATAAATGTCTTGAAAATACAGTCTGTAGAAAATAGTTCATTAGGCCTAAACATAATAAAAAAGATTTTCATGTGGACAGAGTTGGCACTGATTAGTATTCTTTTGTCCATGACCTGAAAATTCTCACTTATAACAAAGTACTAGCTTCTGTTTTCTAATTATGTGTGGGATTTATTCATTCCTATACAGAAAATGAGAATTTTCTGTATATGGATGGAATAGTCTATATTTTCTCAAGGAAACAAGATTTAAAAATTTTTAGCAGCCTGCTTCATTATAAATTTTTATTTCTGTATTTTAACAAAAATGGAGTCATTTATGTTTTATAAATGGTGACCAATCAACATGAAAAGAGGAATATTTGTTACAAATCAAGAAGCTATGAGAATGCCAGGTATTTCTGGTTATTCCATAGTCAGTATGCATAGCCCAGGATATGTTTTTTTGTTCCAGTGGAAACGAATGTCATTAATAGTCATTTACTTTTCCCCAGGATATCTTTCTTTAAGAACATCTTAAAAATAAAAAGTTGAGAGTAGATGCATTTTTTTTTTTTCTCCAGGGTGTACCTGTGGCATTAAGTGGTAGAGACATGATTGGTATTGCCAAGACAGGCAGTGGAAAAACTGCAGCCTTTATCTGGCCCATGTTGATTCATATAATGGACCAGAAGGAATTAGAACCAGGTGATGGACCAATTGCAGTGATTGTGTGTCCTACTAGGGAACTTTGCCAGCAGGTATGTGCTTTATGTAGAATGCCTCCTTTCAAATGTGAACCAACAAGGGACTAACCAGTCAAGTGGGTAGAATTACCAGGAAAAATGTATTTTTGTAATTATGGTGAAATACTCATAAAATTTCCTGTTTTAACCATTTGAAGTGTACAGTTCAGTGGTATTAAGAACATTCACATTGTTGTGTTACCAGGAAACTTGGAAAATGTCATGTGTTACATATTTTCTGTATAACCAAATGCACATTTTCTTCTAAAACTACTGCTTTAAGAGGAAAATAATGCTATGGGAATTGTTTGCATTATAAGCTCCCAGTGTTTTCCTCCTGGGTTAATTCTTTTTACTTGGTAGAAAGGCAATGACAAGGTCAGGAAGAGAAGTGAAAAAAGATGAATAACCAGGAAAAGTTTTTAGATAGCCTGTTGACTTATGATAATGGCATTTGATTCATTTACTTTATGAATAAAATTATGATTTTAAAGTATTTTCTAGCTTTTGCTTTTCTATGACATTACATTATGGGTTGTCACAGTTTGTTAATATGTCATTATGTCAACTTTGTAGATCCATGCAGAATGTAAGCGGTTTGGGAAAGCATATAATCTTCGGTCAGTGGCTGTGTATGGCGGAGGGAGCATGTGGGAGCAGGCCAAGGCCCTTCAGGAAGGGGCAGAGATTGTTGTGTGTACCCCAGTAAGTATGTCTTGGGTTTAAATAGCTTCTCAGCCTCTCTTGGTATGGAAAAAATGGTTAGTTTTTGGAGGGAATTTTCCTTAACTGTGGTAAAGCAAGGCTGGGAGTACGCCGATGAGTGATAGCCTATGGCTTGGTTTAATTTTGATTAGTTGACTAAAATAATCCAGTAAGATTCTCTGACGTATATAGTTATAGCTACAAATTCTCCTTTATTTCAAATGGTTTTTCTTACGCTGTCAGTGATCTGTGGTCACTGACAGCATCAAGATTCAGAAAGGATATGGTCAACTTCCTGGAAGAGTATAGTTTAAACATTAAAACCCGTCAATAAGGCTTTAAATTAGATCATTTCAGAATGCCTCACAAAAATAGTTCTGGCCTTTTACCGACAATTTAAATCATAATGTAAAGGAAGACTCTATTGAGTTTTCAACTTTTTTTTTGCTCTCTTGTAGTACATAAAATTACAGGCTGTCAGACCAGTGTCTATTAGAGTCTAAGATTGGAGTATTAGCACTTTTGCCAGGAGCACAACTCCAGAAAGTTGTTATAAATGCCTTCAATCATACTTATTATTCATTTTCTGGATCTCATAGGGTCGACTGATTGATCATGTGAAGAAGAAAGCTACCAATCTTCAAAGAGTCTCTTATCTTGTGTTTGATGAAGCAGATCGAATGTTTGACATGGGATTTGGTATGCTTTAAATACTGGTTTCTTTTTTCCCATCCTCATGATATTGGTTTTTTCCATGTCTTTCTAGATTTACCCTTTTCTTTTTCTGCATGAGAGAAGCTTAAAATTATATTCTTGCATAGGCTTAGAATGTAGAGATATAGCTAAGAATGAACTACTTTTAGGAGTTCTCTCAGGAAAAGTATATTAGGTTTGTTTGGATTGAGGGCATTTGAAAGTGCCTTTGTATATAAGGGGAATGTTTTCTCTATGCTTTATTTTTATTCACATGCCTTGGATTTGTGGAGGTCAAGGTCTGTATTATTAGGTAGGTAGATGTTATATCATTCAAGTTCCTTTGCTTTCTTGTCCTTGACTTACCAGGCTGTGTGAAAATTCCAGCTGTCTTTATTGATTGGAATACCACTGGGCCTAGCCCAGCTGGGTGGAGGGTAAATGTTTCTGAGTTTCATTCTGAATGTTAGGTCTAGAAGTTAAAAAGTTTATTAAATTTTTATAACCTCTCTTATGAAGATTTTTACTAAAATGACTTTTTCAGGCATCTCACGTTGTAGTCGAGTTATATATTATTAATTTTACTGTTCTTCTTCCAGAGTACCAGGTGCGATCCATAGCCAGTCATGTCCGTCCTGACAGACAGAGTATGTATGAAACAGTTTTGTTAAACCACATTTATACTCAGAATAAACACTTATTTTATAGTTAGTTATAGAAGGAAAAATCGTGTGTGTGTACTGATAAGAACCATAAAGAGTGAGATAATTACTTGAGCTGCACAGGATCTTACAGGTAATTAGATATAAGTCACTCATTTTTATAGACAATAAAACCAAGGCTGAGAATTAAGTGACTTGCCCCAATTTATAATTTTACTGGTGGGTAGAGCCAGTGCTCAGTGTAGATCTGCAGATTTGAAGAGCCTTTTTCTGAATCTTGCTGACAACCCCTGTTCAAAATGGTAATGTATAAAAATAGACTAAGAGCAAATCTTTTTTTTCCTTAGTGAATCAATTTTCTAACTAAATTTAAACTTCAGGTAGGTTTAGTGTAAACAACTAAATGTTTTGAATGTCAAGAATCTTAATGGTATTCAAAAAATAAGTCATACTGTTTCTTTAACAGAATTTACTTTACCTTTTAGCTCTTTTATTCAGTGCAACTTTTCGGAAAAAGATTGAAAAACTGGCCAGAGACATCCTGATTGACCCAATTAGAGTGGTGCAGGGAGATATTGGAGAGGTAAGCCTGGGTCCCCAATGGGTTATTTTTCATATTATGGAGACGTGGAATTAATTTCTCATTACCAAGAGAGAAAAAAAATGTTACTAACATACTTACGGATGAGGCAGCATGTTTCAGGTTTGCTTTAAAAAACAAAAAAGGGTGGGTAGATGAAAAATATTGGTAAACTTGGTGATCGTTGAAACTGGGTAATGGGTACGTGGGAGTTGATTGTGTTAATTTTACTTTTTTGGATATTTAAAATTTTAAAAAGCAAGCTTTACCTGAAAGACTACCAGTCAGTTAGGATGGAACTGACATTTTAAATGGTTGTGGGAGGGGACCTGTACAGCATGGAGTGGGGGTGACTTGAAGGCCATGGTGGAAATGAGTGAAGAGTTTTTTCCTTACCTGTACATATGCCCTATGTGGAAAATTTCTCTGAACTGTGATTTGGAATTCAATTAAGGCTGCCTTGAGAATTCCTTAGGTTGCTTGCCATGTTTATTAAAGACAGTTCTGTGTAGTGTTTTGACATTGTCCTATTTTCATTTTTGAGTGGGTGCCTTCTGTGTGCATATGTGAATTATACTAGGAACAGTGAGTAGGAGAGACAGAAAAGGAGCTTGATTTGTTAGGGATAATCTGAATAGGCATATAGAAAAGTATTGCCAAGTATTGGGGCTGACAAATTAGTTGATATATATACACATCAGGGGTGATGGGGAGAGCTAAGTGATTTGAGAAAGGGACGTTAGTTTTGAACTGCACTTGACTTGCCAAAGGCAGGCCCAAGGAGAAGAGAGATTGTTCAAGGTTCTTCTAGGTGCAGGTATAAAATATGTTTGATCCTTGTTCAGGTGCCCTGTGGCACCAGGGTCACAATCCTGTTTCATTTCTTCCTTGTCAGGCAAATGAAGATGTGACACAGATTGTAGAGATTCTCCATTCTGGGCCTAGTAAATGGAATTGGCTTACCCGGCGTCTGGTAGAGTTTACCTCATCAGGGAGTGTCCTCCTGTTTGTTACTAAAAAGGCCAATGCTGAGGAGCTGGCCAACAACCTCAAGCAGGAAGGTCATAATCTTGGGCTGCTTCATGGAGACATGGATCAGAGTGAAAGAAACAAGGTCATTTCAGACTTTAAGAAAAAGGATATCCCAGTCCTGGTGGCCACAGATGTTGCAGGTAGAGTATGAATCTCACTAATAACCTTAGATTCCTATGTGTAAGGGTGCTCTGACTTGCTGTATTAGACGTATAATATCCGAGCAAGTTGATCAAAGGTGCTGTACTGGCTTGGCTACCCACACCCTGTGGAGCAGGAATTCAGAGTGCAATGATCACAATTGGAGCTCTGGGTACCACTTTTCACTCAGTGTTTCTTTACGAAAAAAAAAGAATCCTCTACAATTGGAAGATACTTGGAAAAAAATATTGAGGCATTTACGTTATAGGCTGTTCCCCATGTTATGTGTCTGAATATAGTAGATATTTTACATTGATTATTTAATTGGGCATACTTCACTCAAGATCAGAAGATTTTTTGAAGTATGATTTTTGGCTTTGTTCTGAGTTTTAATAACTACCCTTAAAAAATGTATTTTCTTCCAGAAAAAAAGTTAATTTCTCAGCTTCAAGGCACATTTGATGCTGGTTTTTACTTTTTATTTTTAATTTTTACTTATTTTTTAATATATAGTCTTGGTGCAAGAGAGTGTCCATGGCAGGTTATTGATGGCAGAAGATATGTGTCCCTTACAGTAGCTGGCCCAGCATTATAGAATCTACAATAGAAGCATTTGTTCTAGAAAAATAATTTGTATGCCTATATCTCAGCTCACCAAACCATGCACTTTGCCTAGCTAAAAGGAATGTTTTTAGAGATTTAGCATATTGGGTTGCTTTGGACTCCTGATAAGAATAAAAGATTTTGGTGTTTTTTTAAATCAGCTCGTGGTCTGGACATTCCTTCGATTAAGACTGTCATTAACTATGATGTGGCACGAGACATCGATACACATACTCATAGGATTGGCCGCACAGGACGAGCGGGTGAGAAGGGCGTTGCCTATACCTTGCTGACTCCCAAGGACAGCAATTTTGCTGGTGACCTTGTCCGGAATTTGGAAGGTGCCAATCAGCATGTTTCCAAGGAACTCCTAGATCTGGCAATGCAGGTGAGGGGTTGGGCACACTTTGCATTACTCCAAACTGTAAAACTAAGTGAAAAAATTTCAGGAAACCTGAGACAGATAACAGGAACATGTCAAGAAAAAGGTCAGGGGAGGATAGTGCTTACAAGGTACAGATTGATATTGTAGGACATTAAAATTATCTGGTCTGTCTTTTTAACCTCTCCTTTCAGATGCATCTACATCAAAAAACAATTACTTTCTTTGGGCTAAAATCTGTCCCTCCAAAATTTCTACCTACTTGTCCCATAGCACACTTTTTAGTAAATATAATCTCAAAGATGGCTACTATTCTTGGCCTTCTCCGTTAACAGTCTTCTCTTTGGCAGGGCTAAAAATTTGTGATGTCTCAAAAAAAAAAAAAATGGTGTATAGACTTGGATCTCAGGCCTTTTACCACACTGATTACCAATCCAAAATGGAGTGAGGCATTCTACCAAATTAAATCCTGAGTTGTGTTAGTATATGCAGTCCCCGAATTACATATGGGTTCAGGATACCCGTTCTGATAGTGGATACCTAGATGTTTTTCAAATTCATAATGCTGTGCTTCAGGTCCTGGGCATGAAGGACCTGCACTGCCAGAGAGTAGAATAATGTTTCCTTCCCTTTGCTGGGTATAGAGACACAATCCTAAACTAAAATTTTGAACAAGATAGATTTTGGCCCTGGCATTCTCCTACATCTCTTTCTGTGCCTTAGGCTTCCTGTTCACTCAGACTGTGTCAGCTTTCCTAATCAGCACCTTTGCCAGGCCTGTCCTGCCTCTCAAGACCTTTGCTTTGACTGTAACATGGGATTGGTCATATAAAGCTCTAAGCTCCCTCAGAGATGTTTGCATTCAGAGGAGAATGCGAATAAATCTGATCAGTAGTATTTGGCAGTGATCAAGTTCAGTGAAAACTTTTAGGCCCTACGGTAAATAAAATTTCCAGTTCGTGGCTACCAGTCCTGGGCCTCTGTCCCTAGAGTCGATTCTAATAAATCTCACTTTACTACTACTATTTTAAAAGCTCCAAATTTTTTACTTTAGCGATATGTATAGTGTGTTTGAAAAATAGAAAGTAAATTCATTTTTTTCAAAGAATTTAGAAGTGTCCAGGGTAACTAATCACTTCCCTTCCTGGAGGCCCTGGAAGGAGCAGTAAAGGAAGCATTAGATCACAATCTCAGTCTGATGACAAATTGGTAGATTAAGCTACTAAAAAGAAGCACATCTGTGTTTCCTGTGCATAGTTACTCTCTTGCCATAAGTATATTGGCTAAAGATGAAGCAAAAAGTTCTTCTCTATCAGTTAGCTCTTTGGTCTTCTTCCCTTCCTCTGGCTGCCTCTCCATCCCCTGGTTTAACCTTGAATTGTGTTCAATGCAGAATGCCTGGTTTCGGAAATCCCGCTTCAAAGGAGGGAAAGGCAAAAAGCTGAACATTGGTGGAGGAGGCCTAGGCTATAGGGAGCGGCCTGGCCTAGGCTCTGAGAACACGGTGAGTCCATACTATAGCAGTACCTTTAGAGTCGGTCCTGAGTCCTGGGTGATGCTGAGACTATTCTCTATCTGTGACAACCTCCCCTGAGTTCTGAACTCTGTCTAGAAGGGAGCTTTTGTTTAATCTGCTGGCTTGAGTCAATATAAAGAAGCACTACCTACATATACTTGGCTGACTAGGTGTGCTTAGGAAGTCAGTCTAGATTATCAATGGTTCTAAAGTTGTGGTTCCTGGACTAGCAGCAAATGCGAACTGGGACCCTACCCTAGACCTGATGAATCAGAAATTCTGGAGGTGGGGCCCAGCCATCTATTTTTACAAGCCCTCCAGCAGTGGCCTAGTGCCTGCTGCTAGGAAGACTGCCACAGGGTCAGTCTGCAAACCAGCTTTATCTTGTAACTAAACTCAGTAATGATTCCTGCACTCGCTGGGAAATTGCATCAGAAGGAATGAGAGCTAGATTTTCTTGACTGGCTTTTTTTTAACTGTTTCCTATCACTTTGATTCCTAAACCAAGGAAGAAGGCTGCCAGTCTGTATTCCTGGAGCATTACAGTTAACTTGGTGTCTCTAATAAATAACCTGTTCCCACATTATGATAATGATAATGCAGATGACACATGATAGAGATAGCTAATATTGAGCACTTAATATGTGCCAGGGCCATTCCAGGCAGTCACAGTAACTGTCTTCACAACCACCCAATGAAAGTAAGTACAGATCATAAAACTGAGGCACCCAGGGTTGCACACTGGTAAGTGTTGAAGCTGAGGTTCAGACTCTTAAGGGTCCAAATTCCAAAGCCTGAGCAGTCACAAATATGCTGTACCACTTTGTTTTTTCATCAGTATAATTATGTAAACGTTTGTTTGTGTAAATAATTCCACATAATCAGCTTTGAGCATAATCTAACCTTATTTCTGATTATCAGGGTTAATTACTGGATTGAAAAGCATAAGCGTTTTTAAATGATTCTTCTTTGCTGCAGCTTTTCTCACAAGACATAAAAGTAACTTAAAAAACATATCCTGTTCACATTGTGACTCCCACTCATTTTCAGTATATTGAGGCACAGTCTATGCTGGTGGGTTTTCCTTCTTTTAACCATCTTCATGGGTGTTTATTTTTTAGGACCGAGGGAATAACAACAATGTAATGAGCAACTACGAGGCATATAAGCCCTCCACGGGAGCCATGGGAGATCGGCTGACGGCAATGAAAGCGGCTTTTCAGGTCTGAGATAAGCATTTAGCTAAAAGAGCTTTCGGCAGTGACTCTTGGGCAGATATGAGGGGACCTAGTTTCAACATGGTAGCTGGGTTTGTAGGCTTAATGCTGGATTAGGGTCTTCTCACTGCTTTCAGTTTTGAATATACACTTACCTGTAGCTTACCTAGAGATGCTGGTGTAGAGGCTGGAGGAACCCCTCTTTGCTGGTCATCTACTTCAGTCACAGCCAGAGCCCGAAACTCTTGTACTAATAAGCAAGCATGGTTGGTGTTTTCTCCCTGCCTCTACAGCCTGGTGTTGCCCATCTCCAAGGTTGATGTAATCTGATTGCCATTTTTTAGAAAAGAGAAGTTCGATTCTATATCTTATGAACTCTGAACCCATCTTCTACATTTGCCCCTCCAGTTAGCTGGCCTTAATTTATACATTTTATCCATCTCCAGACTGATGTTTCAGTTAGGTCCTAAGATTTATTTTTCATTAGTAGAGGAGCACAGAAACCACAGGATTATGGGACCATCAGGATGCTAAAGTCACAGTGCCATGATAGTATGGATGTTGTGTGTGAATACCCAAGTTTTTCTATACTTAATCATTGCCAGGCTTATAGAGTCAGGTTTCTTGAACTTGCTATCTTACTATTCCGGTTGTCTTTCTTTTAGTCACAGTACAAGAGTCACTTTGTTGCTGCCAGTTTAAGCAACCAGAAGGCTGGAAGTTCTGCTGCTGGAGCAAGTGGATGGACAAGTGCAGGAAGCTTGAATTCTGTTCCAACTACTTCATCCCAGCAGGGCCATAACAGTCCTGACAGCCCCATTGCCAGTGCCACCAAGGGCATCCCAGGCTTTGGCAACACTGGGAACCTCAGCAGTGCCCCAGTGACCTACCCTACTACTGGAGCTCAGGGGGTCAACAACACAGCTTCAGGAAATAACAGCCGAGAAGGGATTGGGGGTGGCAACGGCAAGAGAGAGAGATACACTGAGAACCGTGGTGGCAGCCGTCATGGTCATGGAGAGAGTGGCAGTCGGCATGGTGATAGCCCACGTCATGGAGATGGTGGTCGCCATGGAGAGGGATACCGCTACCCAGAAAGCAGCAGCCGTCATGCTGATGGCCATCGTCATGGGGAGAACAGACATGGAGGAGGAGGTGGAGGCCGACATGTGGAGAGCCGAGGTGCAAATGATGGTCGGAATGGTGAAAGCAGGAAAGAAGGTTGTAACCGTGAGAGCAGGATGGACCCCAAGGTGGACAGCAGCAAGATGGACAAGGTGGACAGCAAGACAGATAAGACAGCTGATGGTTTTGCTGTCCCTGAGCCACCCAAGCGCAAGAAAAGTCGATGGGACAGTTAGATGGTATGTGCTGAAGTGTGAAATCAGTTGTCTTTAATTTTATTTTTAGAAAGGTTTTTGGTAACTAGGTGTCTCAGGGCTGGGTTGGGGCCCAAGGTATAAGGGCCCCCTGCCCTTAGTGGATAGCTGGAGCTTGGAGACATTACCCCTTCATCTGGGTCATTTTTCAGATACTTTCTTAGGAAGCTTCTTTAGTCCTTGGAAGCAGTGAGCTAGGAAGCTGCTTTTGGCTCTGGGTGTTGTGAGGGTCAGATGAGGATACCTTGGAAAAAAGGGCCTTATGGAGTAAACGCACTCTCGGTTTGTATCATATGTAGTGTATATTTTTTATCAAAATGTCACCTTATAAACCTAAGTAATATTCTTTGTCTTAGCTATGTGGCCAGGCAGTCCCTCTTAGGAGTTGGCTTCTGCAAACCTTATCTTTGAGAAGTTAGGGATATTTGCGAAGTACTTGGGTACTTCCAGACTTTTGCAGGAAAGGAAGGTATCTGATTCTAAATGGGAGTCCAGGCTCAGGTTCCCCTGCAGAGACAGGAAAAGGCAGCCTGCTTTACCCAGAGCTGCTGCTATTGAAGGGGGAAAGATGATCCCAGGACAGGAACAGGATCGCTCCAGGTCTGAAGTGTTGCTAAATTAAAAAAAAATGAAAACCCAACAACAGCTTTTAACTATTTTGTTGTATTTTTTTTTAACTGGCACAATGGTAGAAAAATCTTTTGCTGAAATGATTTTGATGATTTTTGTTCTATCTTGTTTATAAAAGAAATATACATACTTTGAATTTTGTGACTTTGTGAAGGTTTCTTTAAGATGTGCATTCCTTTCTGCTTGCTCTAGTAAATGTTTTACTACTGGGACCTATGGATTGTTTGTCATTTCTACTTCATGAGTCAGCATATGTTAAATATGACTTAGAACAGTGTAGCACAGGAGTTACCACTTAATGGGAACAGAACTGTTAGGATGTATGTCACCGTGTTTTATTCAAAAGATGGAAGACCCTGAGGCCTGTTTTGCCAGGAACAGACTAAACTGAATGCCACCCCAACATTGAACCTCCCCTCATCATGATTTAAAAAGGTGTAACTTTCCATCTAGTACCCCTCATTCTTCATGGAAGGGATTGGGGGATTACAACACCGACAAGACATTGCCTGAAGGTCTCCTGTTAAAGCACTGCTGCAAAGGATGTCATCACCGCTAGAGACCACCTGAGAGCTGTAGGTACCCCACCTCACTGTCTTTTCAGGTGACTGCGATGCGAGCAAGGGTAGGGCTGGTACCATGGAGGCCAGATTGTCCATTCACCACCTGCTCAGAGGCCCTGGTGGCTCTGCTCACTTCCGCCGGCTTTTTTTCTTCTGCTCCTTTCGTTGTTGTGCTCTTTGGTCCTTCTTCATCCTTGAGTCTACTACCTTGAAGTGACCTCTGACTCCAGCTGGCCGGCGCACTTTGCGGCCCACGCCTTTTTTGGCTACAACATAGGTGACTTGGCGTTTCTCCTTGTCCAGCCCAGCCTTTTTGTAGAGACTAAACGAAAGAAACAGGTTAGAAGCTTTCTGCCACTTTTTAACCCCCATGTACCTCTGTGGGTGACCTGTCCCCATTACCTTCGAAGTTGTGCCACTTTCTCTCGTTCTGAGATGTCCACCGTGTTCACCACAGCTTCTGCCTTCTTTTTGGTTTGCTCCAGCTTCTTCAGCATCTGTATGGGGACCTCAGTCAGGCTGACTTCCCCACCTCTGTCCCACCCACCTCTCTCATCTCAGGCAGCCCCACTACTTACCCTCCGTTTCTTTCTGGCTTTTGCCTCAGCCACTTTCTTGATGGGCCGTGCGTTGATTTCCCGCCAGCGCTTCCGGTAATGCTCCACCTCCTTCTTGTCAATAGGCAACTGCCGTATCCTGTGCTGCTTTTCCTCCTGCACAAACCAGTCTGGAAGCTCCCCTTCATCCTCATTAAATGTATACCTAGGCAGAGAGGACACCAGCCCTAAAGACCACTCCAGGCTTTCTAGAGAAGAAACCACCACTTACCCACCCCACCCTAGACCACTTCTCAGGATTTTCTGGCCCCCTTACCGGCTGAAGGAGTTGTCTATGAGGTCTCGCCTGGCCTTTTTGGAAGAAACAATAATAGCACCTAAAGCAAGGCCTTCAGGATCCAGTATCCTATGTTTCTCTAGGGAGGAAAGGAGAAAAGTCCAAGCTCGATCCCACACCGAAACTTCCATTGTCTCCTCCCATTCTGCTGGGTGCAGACCCACTCACCCGGGTCCTCGATAGGCACTATTTCAAACCCATCGTCATCTGACTTAGGCCCACGGCTTCTCTTACGGTGGTGTGGTTCCCGACTGCAGAAGAGGGGAGGATCGTGTATGAATGCCCCACCACTCCCCACTCAGACCCGCTCCTGCCTCTCCTCAACCTTGGTTCTTACTTAAAACTGCTTGGGAAGCTTCTGAAAATCCTGCCACCCAGGCTGTACTGCAAACCACTTAAATCAGAATCAGTATTTCTGAAGTTCTTTATAGCCAAGGTTGAAATTCTCCAACTTAGAGAAATGGTTAGAACCTCTGCTGCTGCTTCATCCCTTCTCCCGTCAGCTGCAACCACTCACCTCCCTTCATCCTCACTGCTGCTGCTATCACTGTCTGAGGTGTCATCGCTTTCTTCCACCCCAGGGCCAGTGGCAGCTGCTGTCCCCGATGGAGTCTCTGCCTCTTTAGGGGCCTCGTCCTGGCACCGGGGAGGTTTTCTCTCAGTCTTCAAACTGGATGGTGGTGGTGGTGATGGTGGTGGCTGAGGTGGTTGAGGCTGCCCCTTGCGACGGCTCTCGTTCAACAACTGGGCCTGACTGATCTCCAGGGCCACGTCAGCATCATCCTCAATCCCACTGAAGCCGTCCTGTCATGGGGATCGGAATCTTCAGCCACCTTTCTCCCTGGGAATGCCAATTCCCTGTCTGGGCCCCCAGCCTCCTCTTACCTTTGAGAACCACAGGTTGGCTTGTTCTTCTTGCAGGACCGCCTTTTCCTCCAGTGATACCAGCAGTGGATTCTCCCCTTCCTCCTCCTCTTTGTTATCATCTACAAATCGTACACTGTAGGCCCAAGGAAAGTGCGTGGAGGGTCAGTGCCCTGGTGAACTTGCTCAACCCCCCACTCCCTCTGGCAATACCTGCCACCAAATCTGCTTCAGGACTCAGGTTGAGGGGTTCGGCATTCCCTCCTACACACAGTAACCTCCCCCCCCTTACCGCCTTTGGTCCCTTAGACTCTGAGGTCCTCTGACTCCTGCCAGCTCCTCTGGATCCAGGTCACTGTCCAGAGATGCATCATCGTCATCCTCAGTATCCGATACATAGATGTCATCTCTTGGCAGGTCGGACAGAAACGTGTCTGCAGCACTCATATCCCCTTGTGTTACCTCCTTCAACAACTAAAGTTTGACAGAAACAGATCAAGGGTACTCAAAAGGGACATGCTGCTTTTTCCCTGTGTCCATTATCTTACGTTGTCCTCAGCAACACCAGGACACAGGCTGTGGCAGATACACTTTACAGAAGTGATGGGTAGCGCTGTTTAAAACTTCCCATTCTAGACCAAGTCACTGATCTGTCCCACGCAGCTATCTTGTTTTCGATGGTAGCAGAAATAGGTTTATGGAAAAGTATCCCACAGCCTACACAGAATCAAATCTTAAAATGTTCTAAAACTGTTTTTCTTTAAAAAGTTACTCTCAGAAGGCACCTTATCACCTTCTGGAAATAATCTATATTTTGTTTCCACTGAATTAAGGTGCCCAGGTAACATAGACCTTTCTTTATTCCCAAACTCTAGTTGGTAGGTAGGTTCTCTTATTTTTTTACAGATGTGGGAACTGTGGCGAAGAACAGACAAGTGGTAGTCTGCTCCAGGACCACTACACTCTACTGCCTCTCCCATACAGCAGATGACCTGGTTTCTATTCCCACAGAAAAGCCACAAAAGCTCTTTGTGCTTGTGGCACTGCTCTTATTAGGAAGAGCAGAGTCTCCAGTACTCAGCAGAAAGCACCATCCAGTAGCCACGGACACCAAGGTGCTAACTTGGTCTCACTGAACGATGAAACCTTCCATCACTCGTGCTGGTAACCCAGGTACCTTGACTGCAACGACTATAACCCTGCTTCCTGCAGAGTGCCTCTTAGTTCTTATGTATCATATACCATGTGTGTGCATACACACAATAACCTAGTTCTATAAGAATTTTCCTAATTTCATCAGACTAGGTGTCTGTTCCTTCCTGGTCTTTGAAACACAAGGGTCTCATTTTTTCCCCAGTCTCCCCTCACTGAGTCAGTCACATACATACTTTTGGGTGAAGACAAACCATATGCCATGATTATACAGCACATTAAGATCCCCACCCCCCTTCCAAATGCCCAGATCCTCCCGTCTTCTCAGTCTGTGCCAGCCCTGCCTCACCTGTTGACCCCGGATGGTGCGCAGGGAGAACATGCCAGTCTCCCCTTCATCTGCGATAGAAACTCCAGGAAGATCCATCTTTAGCTCCACACGTTCCCGCTGCTTTCTCTGCTCACGAAGCAGCTTCTTTTTCTTTCTGAGGAGTTGATTTAAGGAATTTTAAAAACCTTCCTAAGCTCTGAAGATCCCTCATCCACACCTTCATTCTCTTCTCCCACCTCCACATGCTAGCAACTCTGCGGGGGGTGGAGGTTCACCAACCTCCTCCCCAGGCCCCCTCACCTCTTTAATTCTGCCACCTCCTGGGCCTTCATCTCTGCCAGGGTCCGATTCAGTTGTTCCTCCTCTTCCTCCTCAGAGGGCTGCCTCATGGTCCCAGCTGTTGACTCCTCTTCACCTTCTTCCTCTTCCTCTCCTGAGCTGAGGCTGACAAAATAATCCAAGGAGTTTGGTCATTTTCCCAGGCACTTTCCCCTAGCACCCAGTCAACACCTACCCTGCTTTATTTAGTTTCCCTCACCTGATGTCCAGTGCCTTTGCTTGCTCCTTCAGCTTCTTGGCCACATGTCGCCGAAGCTTCGTTCTCCAGTTCAGCAGAGACCTGCCACATAATTACCATTATTGACCTTACTCTCTCCCACTTTGTCCCTACCTCTGTTCTAGACCCACACCCCAAATTTCATGTTCGAGTCACATAAATCCTAGGTCTCAGGTCCCCACCCCAGATCTCTACCATAGCAGCATCCTGTTACCAGAAATCCAAAATCATGGCCTCCAGATGCCTTTCTCTGCTTTTGGGGCTCCTGGCACCTACACCCACCCCTACCGCATACCTAAGTTCCTTGCGCCCCAGCACTTTGATATCCTGACAGCTCACTCGTATATCTTCAGTGGTAGCTGGATGCTGTGCCAACTCTTCATCATCTAGCGAGATCTGTTTGGAGGAGGGAAAGGAATCAGTTAAAGTTTGCACACCAATGTTTCTGAGGCTCCCTATACCTCTCAAGTGTAGGAACTCACTTCACTGGCTTTGGAGAGGAAGTCAACAGGGTTGGCAGCTCGGAGGAAGTCAGTGACTGAGGTGCGGTGATAAAGAGTGAGGTCGCCCTCAGCATAGCCTTCAGCCTTAGAAAAAGAAAAAGGTTGAGCAATCCCTTCTGGGGTGTCTGTAGGACCCACCAGGCCCAATCTCCACAGAGTTTTTGGACTTGAGAGTGGCCACGTTCCCCAAACACACCTTCGGTTTCTTCTTAGTCACCAATTCAGTAACAGTCTTGGCCTGGACTTCGACCTCCTTGAAGGCAAATTTGGGGTCAAAGAACTTACTGTCAACCTTGTCAGGAGCCAGGAACCCTAAGATGATAGCACATATAAGAAAGTGCGCTTTGGTGGTTGGGAGACTGAGTCAAGAGAAAGAATGGAGTGATGCGTACCCTGGCAGACTACAAAGATTTCTGCAGACTCATGGCGAGAGGCTTGGGGCTTGGTGGCCTGGACATGGCGAAACAGCTGCTGAAAGATCCACAGCAGGGGCTGATAGTCACGGGAACGGAAAACCTTTGTGATGAAGCAGCCTCCACGGGCCAGAAAATCACAAGCCAGACGCAGAGCCATCAGTGTCAAATGGGCTGTGAGAGAGAGAGAGTTAGCTGTGGACCTCTGCAGCCTAAGAGGGCATCCCCATCTCCCCCTCATGTCCATGTCCCCGACTCCTTGTACCTTGTGAGTAAGCATCATGGACCCAGCTAGCCCCAACGTTGGGGGCCCCATCGTTGAGCACAACATCTACTTTCCAGGTCTTCAGCTCCTTCCTCAATGCCTATAGAGAAGGCAAGGGGCGGGGCAGGTTATGGCAACAGAAACACAGGAATGGCTACAAATGGAGTCCCTGATTCAGCCATTTGTCTACCCAGTCATTTGCTGAGGGCCCATCCCTAGGCCAAATACTGTGCCAGGCACAGGAAACACAATAAATAAAAATAACATGTCTTCTTCTTGGAACTTAGTCTACTAGTAAACACTGTAAAGGATGTCACTGAAATCTCTGCACTTCTTCCACTTCCAAACACCTCATTCCTGACCAAATAAAAGCTGGAGTGGACAGAAGGCACATCGCAGACTTACAGACAATCATGCAGGCAGTGCTCAAGGCATGGTAAAGAGGAAAAATCTTGCTCCCAGAAGATTTGGGTGGGAAGAGCCACCGGAAGTGGATGTTTGCATATAAAGGGAACAAATAAAGGCCACAAAAAGAGAGATTCCTATCACCTGCCTACAGCGTTCTGTTGTGATGTCTTCCTGGAGTGTCACCACATTGGGAATAGGCTTGATTGGAACCAAGTCCACCCCTGGGAAAAAAAAAAACAAACAGGTCAGAATACTGCCTCAAGCAGGAAGAAATGTGCAACACAATACCTCATACCTCCACCCCTAAAATACCTGAGAGAGCCACCTGTCACTCACCCACAATAAGGCTGGATACAGGCATAAACTTGGCAGCCACCTGCAGCCTATAAAAGAGAAACAAAGATTCAAATACCCCAAACTGGCCTTCCCTCTCCCACCTCCGGGTGTTTGGAGCCCTGCCAAGTGCACTGAGCATGCATGTCCTCGGGACATGCTCCAAGCTTTTTCTCTGCAGCTGGGGAGAACAGAAATTAAGGCTGGTGTTATTGTATCCCTCCCTCTCCCAATGAAACTCTCAGTCACCCAAGGCCAAAACCCAAAAAGGGGCCACCGATAGTGACAGCTGCCGGTCATTACGCACCATCCCCCCGGCGCGGCACACAGGTCCAGCAAGGCCCTGGCTTTCTGCAGGAACTGAAAGCGGCGATTCAGCTGAATCAGCTTGAAAGCAGAGCGGGAACGATAACCTGGGGGCGACGACAAAGCCGTCAGCGCGCGCAGTGCTCTGGCGGCGACACCGCTGCGGCCTCGCAGCCCCCCGCCCCTCCTGCGGAAAAGAAACCCGGGATTCGGAAAGGAGACGACCCCGACGAGGTCGCGCGTCGGCCGGCTCGCGGGACGCTCGAACCTCGACTCACCCGTCTCCTTCGCCAAGTGATAGAACTTGTCCCGCCGGCTCTTCCCGACTTTGCCCTTCTTGCCCATGGTAGAGCGACAGAGGGTCACGCAGTCTGAGCAGAAAGCAGAAGTCGGAACGTCTCTTCGCCGAGCACTCGAGGCCGCTCTCCGTTCCCCGCTTCCCGTAGCGATCGCACCCAACGCGACTCAACAGCCCCCTGCCCCGTTTCCACCACTTTTGGGGCAGCACATGGAGGCAGGAAACTACTTCCGCTTCCGCTTGCGTCGCTTGCGTCCCCGGCGCTAAGTTTTCCGCCATGTTGAGTGTGGCCGCAAAAAAATAAATAATGCCTTTCCCTATCCTCTGTCGGCGGACCTTCTGCGTCGGAAGGGGGGCCCAAGAGAGTAGATTACTACACTAAAACCGAGTTTGAAGGGAGCAACATCTAGGAGCTCTGTGGCCTTGTCGCCCCCTTCCCAGGCTCCGGATCGCGCTTGGGCGCCCTCCCAGCATGGCCCCCGTTGCTTGTTGTCGTCGCTCCGCACTCCCCGCCCCTTGACCCGGAACTCTTCTCTGCCCCGGGCTTCGGGCTCCACGCCTCTGCTCTCCGAGCCTGCGCGCCCGGCCGGCTCCCGAGCCCGCGGCGTAGGGAAGATGGCGCTTGACGGGCCGGAGCAGGTAGGGCGGCGGCGGCGGCGGCCGGGCGGGCGCCGGGGCCGGGTGCGGGGCGGGCACGGCCCGCGGTGGCCGCTGGCCTGGCCGAGGAGTCGGGGGGTCAGGCGGTTGGAGGCGGGGGAGCTCATCCCGGTGGGGCCCTGCCCGGGGCCGGATCTGCTGTGTCAGCGCCGCCCCGGCGGGGCCGGGAGGGCCGGGAGCGGAGGACACGGTGGAAGCGGAGGGAGGCCGTGGTGGGAGACGGGCCGCCGTCCTGCTCGCTGGCCCCGCCTGCGGTGATAACACCTCGGGCGGGCGGAGCGCCCGACTCGGTACTAAGCGCTCCCGCCTGCATCGTCTCTTGATCGTCCCGAAAGCCTTCCGAGGTAGTCAGCACCCTCGCTCTGCTTTTAGTTTGGTCATGGGGGAGATGGAGGGTTCTGAGGAAATGGAGTGAGGGAGTAGAACCCCAGCCTTAAAACTCCAAGGTCCAAGCTGGAAGTGGCTTTATCCCCCGAATGGTTATAGCCTGTTTAATCATGACACTGTGTCTTCAGATGGAGCTGGAAGAGGGGAAGGCAGGCAGTGGACTCCGCCAGTATTATCTATCCAAGATTGAAGAACTCCAGGTGAGGACGGACTCCAGAAGTCCAGAGGGAGCTAGAAGGGGGACGAAGGATTGATGGAGCAGATCTCTACAAATCCATAACATTCCACTGGGGGCGCAGTGGAAGAATAGTTTGTTACACATGTTTATGAGTCAAACCGAAAAGGTACCCCTAGCCAAAGGCCATTCCTTTTGCAAGAAGCCTGATTGAGAGGGTTTCCAATCAAAGGAATGATACAGGGTCAGGAGATGAGGTTTATCAGAGAGGGGTTGGAACAGAGTCAGAATGTAAGGGAAGACAGAATTGAAGAATCTGACAAATGCTTATTCCGTGAAACTGAATGAGATTGGGTGACCCAGGTCTCTAAGCTAAAGACGGGGCAGGGACCACAGACATAAGAAAAATAACTAACATATGTTGCATGGAGGAAAGCCAGAGGGGAAATATCTTAACTCTAGGTATATTTGCAGGTATTATATTTGGTTTACCATTTTTGAAAGGTCCCTATGTGTGATTTTATTTGTTCCTCACAACAGTCCTGAAAAGAGCCAAGGTAGGCGATGCTCTGCTTACATGCAGTTTGGTAGCAGACTAGACTAGCTTTACCTGGCTGTTAATTGGCAGCAGGGGGACTAGAAATTAGGCTTCTGACTCAAAAGTTAGTTATCTTTTTACTCTAGCATGTTCACATGCCACCGTGTAAGAAATTGACTATATAAGACAACTGCAACTTTTCTCCTTGGCGTTTGTTATTCCTGGACTAATGTTACACAAGTGGCATTTTTTGATGGCTGCTCTGGGCTCCAGAGGACAGGCCAGGGTCTTTAAAATCACATTGGAGAATCTAAAACAACATGCGGATGCCCTGTGCTCATCCCTCACTCAGCTCATACCAGCCTTGGAAGGTCATGGCCAGGATCTTAACCTCCTCCCGTTTCCTGCCCTTTGTTTCTTGTTCTCCATAGCTTATTGTGAATGATAAGAGCCAAAATCTCCGGAGGCTGCAGGCACAGCGGAATGAGCTTAATGCAAAAGGTGAGGAGAGAAAAATGGGAAGGCTGCATGTAGGCAGTCAGTCAGAGATCTGTTAGATCTCCTCCCTGAATTGAGTTTTCACATCGGTGCTTTCTTCTCCCAGTTCAAGGTGATGCTCTGCATCATTAAATTGTTTACATGCGCATCTCACCCAACCCCATTGCAACCTTCTTGAAAACATGACTTTTGACTTTCTTTTTGTGGCCTTCCCTTCAGAATTTCAAAATGCTGCTTTGTTCATGCATATTCAGTTAGGACATAGGGGAGAGACACCAAAGAAGCTGGGTGACCGCTATGTCTGTTTTCCATCTAGTTCGCCTACTACGAGAAGAGCTACAGCTGCTGCAGGAACAGGGCTCCTATGTGGGGGAAGTGGTCCGGGCCATGGATAAGAAGAAAGTGTTGGTTAAGGTAAAAGCAGCATGACCCAGGGACCACGCTGCATTCATAGACCTTTCTGTGTAGCCTTGGTGAGAACACTGTTCTGTCATCTTATTTGAGGACTCCTGGATCTTCCTGGGTGAGGTTGGTGATTTGGTGGCTATCAGGGAAGGTCACGAGCACTTGTTTCTTTAGGTACATCCTGAGGGCAAGTTTGTCGTAGATGTGGACAAGAACATTGACATCAATGATGTGAGTGTAGCAGGTGAGATGGGAGGTTGGGGTCAGCTCTCACTATAACACATCCTGAAACACTCTCCCATCACCCAGGTGACACCCAATTGCCGGGTGGCTCTAAGAAATGATAGCTACACTCTGCACAAGATCCTGCCCAATAAGGTAGACCCACTGGTGTCACTGATGATGGTGGAGAAGGTACCAGATTCAACTTATGAGATGATTGGTGGACTGGACAAGCAGATCAAAGAGATCAAAGAAGTCATCGAGCTGCCTGTTAAGCATCCTGAGCTCTTTGAAGCGCTGGGCATTGCACAGCCCAAGGTGAGAAGCAGGGCTTCTGTGGGAGGGCCCTGCTGTTCCTGTATGCCTCGTGCCCCAAGCCAGACTGAGTGCAGGCCCTCCCACTGAAGAGGCACTGAGGTGGGTGGGATATAAGCTCCAGAAGGGACCTTGTTCATTTTTCATATCCCTGAGTGTCTAGCATGGGGTATGTCAGAGCAAGCACTCAGTAAGTGTTCACTGAATGAAATGTGGGGCTGGCTTTCTGCCGAGTCCTGCTGCTGTTCTCTAGGGAGTGCTGCTATATGGACCCCCAGGCACTGGGAAGACACTGTTGGCCCGGGCTGTGGCTCATCATACAGACTGTACCTTTATTCGTGTCTCCGGCTCTGAATTGGTACAGAAATTCATCGGGGAAGGTAACTGCTGCTATGAACTTGGAAAGCAAGTAGAAGTGAGGGGGTGGAGGTGAGGGTAGAGAGCTCATCAGCTCCTTAATGCCAGCTTGGTCTCAACACAGGGGCAAGAATGGTGAGAGAGCTGTTTGTCATGGCACGAGAACATGCTCCATCTATTATCTTCATGGACGAAATTGACTCCATCGGTTCCTCACGGCTGGAGGGGGGTTCTGGTGGGGATAGTGAAGTGCAACGCACAATGCTGGAGCTGCTCAACCAGCTGGATGGCTTTGAGGCCACCAAGAACATCAAGGTAAGGTGGTGCCTGCTGTAGGATGAGCCGAGGGAAGGCCCCAGGTGAAATACGGCCTGAGGAAGGAGCTTAGCTAATACCATGCCCTTTCTCCACTCAGGTTATCATGGCTACTAATAGGATTGATATCCTGGACTCAGCTTTGCTCCGCCCAGGGCGCATCGACAGGAAAATTGAATTCCCACCCCCTAACGAGGAGGTTCGTGATGGGCAGTGCTGGGAGTGGCTGTTGCTGTCGGGGTGGGTGGTGGGGCTCAGGCCTTTTTCCTCCTCCATTGCTAGGCTCGGCTGGACATCTTGAAGATCCATTCTCGAAAAATGAACCTGACCCGGGGAATCAACCTGAGAAAAATTGCTGAGCTCATGCCAGGAGCATCAGGGGCGGAAGTGAAGGTAATTGGCGTGCCCAAGGGAATGGGGGTAGAGGCAGGAAGCTCTGGACTCAAGGGCACAACAACAGTCTTTGTCTTCCTTTCCCTGCTCAGGGTGTGTGCACTGAAGCCGGCATGTATGCCCTGCGAGAACGGCGAGTCCATGTCACCCAGGAGGACTTTGAGATGGCAGTAGCCAAGGTACAGACCTCCCTCTTTTCTGCCTTTGCTGACGGTGGCTCTGGAACAGTGGGGATAGGGCCTCCGTTCACCCAGTTTATAACTTAATTCTCTCTTTCTCCAGGTCATGCAGAAAGATAGTGAGAAAAATATGTCCATCAAGAAGCTATGGAAGTAAGGTGGATTTCTCTTGTGTGGATCCCTCAAATAAAGCTCTGCAGGACAAGCCCTTTGGGACTTCAGTTTGTTAATGAGTGGCCGCACTGCTCACAATGACCAAGTCTGGATACCACCAATAAACAAGAATTTATTTGTAAATTTCCAAACATGCCAGAAGTGGCACTTGCCAAGCCTTAGGCCCACCCTCCTTACCAAGCTCCAAAGGGCAACATGAGTATTCCCTATCTCCCCCTGCCCTCCACGAAGCGCACACACACTCATACCTCAGGTCATGCCAGCGAACTCGAGTGTGCCCTTCCTCTAGGAGGCTTTACCGCCCTGGGCCCAAGAGTTGGCTGGCAGCCCTCTGACATCCCAGGAGATGATGGCGGCCAGAGCCGCTTGCATAGATTGAGGAAAGAAAATAAGGAAGGAAGCACCAAATAGGGCTCCTTGAAAAACCCCAACTTACCCCTGTACAAAAAAGTGGCTCCCACATAGAAAAACCTGCTCCCCAAATAGTGCAAATACCCAAAGGAAAGGAAAAAACCAGCAGCAAGACTGGGCTGGTAGGAATGGCAAAGAACTTTGGTTTGGAAAGGCTAGGAAGTGTGAGCTGTGCCCCGCTTCCTTGCCCAGCTCCCCAGAGCCAGCTCTGACACTTGCCCCAAAAGGGAATCTGTAAACAAGCAAAGCCAGGGGCCTTTGGTTCTGAACTGGTTCTATAACAATGTCAAAGCACTCAGCCTCCAGCAGTCCTACTCTCAGGCCTGCCTGCAGAGGGCAGAGGAGGCATCTGTTGTGAACCCAATTAAAGCCAACACGGAGAGGAAACAATAAGGCTTACGGAACCAAGCAACAAGAAATCCTATGGCTACCTTTAAGAAACTAAAGCTGGGGAAGCAGAGGGTGACAGGAGACACCCTCCACTCCATCCATATCCTACTTGTCTGCAGCCCCAGATCATGGTCCCTCCCAGGCTGAGGAGGGGATGGCTCCAGGGCTGGGAAGAAAGGAAGAGTTTCCTGAGCAGTTAGGTCAGGCGTATTCCAAGCACCTGTTCCAGTTCCTGCCTTCGCTGCTGCACCTAGAGAAGGGGGAGACCAGCAGCTCAGGCCTCTGTGCTGCTCACCAGCACAGGAGGGCAAACAGGGCAGAGCCTCACCTTGGCAAAGATGTGTCTCCCCACCGCTTCTTGGGCCCAGGGCTGGTGGTAGAAAGCAGCTCGTCTCTCCTCTTCAGGATTCCCAATCACATCAGTGATGATCTGCAAAGGGCCAGGAGGAAAGCTGGAGTGTAATTCACACCCCTGGGCCAACCTGCCCTTGGAGCCAGAATAGTGATGGCAAAACCATCCAGAGCTTAACATGGGAACAACCCCAGAAGAGAGGACCACACCTTGAGGTCTCGGCGCTGGGAACGGAGCCATTCCTGGATGAAGTCCTGGGGGTCAGTGCTAAAGCTGAGCATAAAATCCCTCTGGGTCTTCAGCTGGTTGATGGACTCAATGGTCTCATGGATCTAGAGAAAGGGGTATATGTGTCAGACTGACTCCTACTCCTGGGGGAGGGGGGTCTGTTTCCAGTCCTAACCCCAAAGGACTTGGACAGAAATCCCATCCCAAGGTGCTATATGTATGGGAATGCCTGACAGCTTGCCCACCCCCATTTTGAGCCCCAGAAGTTGGGGAGACAAAAGGGCCCACCTTGACATCAAGGGAGGCAATCTCTTGCTGATTGGTAGTAGAAGCCAGAAAGTTGCTCATCTGGGCCTTGAGTGGGTCATCCACCTCCACATCAATGTCATAACAGGCTGTCTTCTTCTGGTCGTTAGGATCCACGCTATAGGCAGCACACAGGAGGGGAAGGGTGAGCACACAGCTGTATGCATTCCACCCACCTGGGCCAAACCTGCTGCTGCTCTTCGGCTCAAGCCAAAGGCAAATCGCTTAGAAGAGCATTCCCATCCCCCTCTTCCCATTTACCTAATGACATGGTTGATGACAATGGGGTCTGGATGCTGCAGCAACCCGGCCAGCTTCATGGGAATCTCAGAGAAACGGAGTCGGCCACAACTGAAGATCTGGAGAGTACCAAAGATGCCTTTGAGGGCACAGGAGGAGGTGGATCATCCCAGGGTCGGTGTGAAGAATGTAGCTAAGAACTAGCCCAGAGGGCTCTGGAGCAGCAGGCAAGGTGCGCTGTAAGACTAGAGGGGGGTGGCATCCCAGCTAACCTGGCGGAAGTAACGGTTGCAGTTGATGTACTCGCGCTCATGTCCGTCCTGCAGCTGATTGTGTTTGATGTAAAGCCACAGGGCCTGCATGATGGCGGCCCTCGTCTGTGTGTGCACTCCCAGCAGCCTTGCTAGTCGAGGGTCCAACTTGTACTGGGGAGGCTAAAGATTGACAAGAGGAGGGGTTCTTGTGAAAAATATCAAAGCAGAATAGGGCAGGGACAGGACGGGTTTATAATAGGAACCTGCTCCTATCCCCTAGATGAGTCCCTGTGACCCCAGATATGGCTCCAGGGCGTTTGTCACCTGATGATCCAGCATGAGCAGGAGGGTGCACTTGACGTTGAGGTCTCCAGGCCGTTTCACCTGGAAGCCATCTGTCTCCTGGGTGGTGGGCATCCGGTGCCACTGGCAGGGAGGAGGGAAGCCAAGCTCATCACCAATGGGGTGGGCATAAACATACACACCTGGCCTTTCAAGGGGACCAATGCCATTCCTCTGTCCAGCTTGCATGTCAGCCTGTGCTCCCACGCCCCAGGTCCACACTCACCTCTACCAGGTGGTTGTCAGGCCCATACAGTTCCTTGTCCAGCTCAATGACGAGGCTCTTAAAGAATGAAGAGAACTTCCTCTTCTGTTTGCTAGGCTGGGGATGGAAGGAGTGAGATGGGAGTGCTGCTGAACTCTCAAACCTAAGTTATGCTAAGCCCCCAAAAGAATACTGTTTCAGCCCTGAGGTTTAGGGAACTGAGGGTTCTTGGACCCCTAAAGGAGTAGGGAAAGTAAGACTGAAGGCACTGCTAGACCATAAAGGGCTGTGTGGGGCATGGCATTACCTCAGTGGTTTTACTATAAAAGAGAAATTGGAACAACAAAAATAAAAATAACAAAATAAACTTCAAAATTTGGATAGATACTTTACTGCTATCTGCAGGAAAACTGTTGTAATAACCACACAAATCTCCAACCTCTAAATGGCTCAGAGCTGTGCAAACCATGATAAGCACTGCCCTCTCCCTCAGGCAGGACCTCTCTAGAAGTGCCCAAGTGTCTGGCCGCAGTCTTAAACCCACACAGGCCACCTCCCCTCCAGCCACCTCCTTCCCCAACTCACATCATCCAGCAGTTTTCCCTCCACTCGAAGTTCCCAGGAAGCCACCTTGTCCCCGGCTGGGGTTCCAGCAGGGGTCCCTGTGGTACCTGTAGTGTCACCTTCTGCCTTGCTGGGACTGAATGTATTGGAAATATAGATCCGCAACTTTCGTTTTTGCTAAAGAGAGAAAGAATGAGCTAGAGGTGGACCCACATGTTGGAAAACAATGCTATCCAATCTTCCCATTTTAACTCAGCATCAATATCGAGTGTGACTACAAACACTGGGACTCAGGAGTAGGAAATCCGGCCTGGCCTGCAAAGACCTCACAATTTTATCAGGGGAGAGAGATGTGCTATGGACAATTCCAACACAGTGGGATCAGTGGTGTGATAGAGGGACGTGGAGTGCTGGCAGGTAAATCAGAAGCCTCCAGCTCATATTTTAAATGAAACTCAAAACACCCATCATGGCCCAAACACATTCTCATTTTCTGGTAAGCCTTCACCATTCAGGGGACAGTTCTAGATTATTACTTTTAAAAATTAAAAATAAAAAGCTCCTCTAGGGATGGGGAAAGAGACTGGAACTACCCTCGTCCATCCTCTAGTCTTGCCTTTTGGACTTCTGACCATGATCGACATGATCTACATTTTAAGTCATGACCCAGAATCCACACACATCTATATAAATATCTGAAACAAAAATATCATGAAATAAAACCTTTACTACTATGGTAGGTGCTTTACTGTGAATTACTATAATTTCTATTGTTTATTTCGTTAAAAACGTGCTAGCCCCTCCACATTAAACTGAGTTTTTGCTCTACAAACGGGCTGCATCCTGCAGTGTGAAAAAGCCTGTTTAGCCCATCCAGACATTTGCTGGTCCACTGGAAAACCAGGCCAGGGAGAGGCAGAGAAGCTTGGAAAGCCTGGAAGTGACGAGGGCTGCACACACCGTCAGAGGCTTTTTGATGGCTTCCTGGATCTCCATCCGCTTGCGAGCAATGGTCTGGTCCAGCTTCCGCTCAAAAGCCAGGAGATCCATATATGCCTGAGACTCTGGGACAAGCTCCCTAATCTAGAAGAAGGGAAAAGGAATTCATCAGCTTGTTTCAGCTACAGGTCTGGCTCCTCCCTCCTCCATGGCAGGGTAGAGGGAGACTGACTCCACGCATAGCCAGCCAGCCACTGGCTGGGCCTCGTAGGCCCCCAACATACTCACTCGCTGAGGCAGCACCTTATCTGCCATCTTCCTCCTCTTTAACCTGGGGAAGACAGAAGCCCTCTTAAGAGGTCAATGGTCCAAAGGACCTCCCCCCATTCATCCCTCCAGTCCCAGGACCCACCCCCCAAAAGAGCCTGGAGTCTTCTTCAGTCCTTATGACAAAACGAAACCCTCTGTTACCACTAGGACTGTGTGAGGTAGGACAAAAGAAAACAAACAGTCTTACCCCCGGCGCTGGGTGGGCATCGGGGGCTGGGCCTGAGGCACAAGCAGGCGTTTTCGGAATGGGTCCATCATGGTGGGTGGCATGCCAGGTCGAAGTGGAGCAGCCGTGCCAAATGGGGGAGCCGTTGGGGGTCCCACCTGTAAGCCAGCCATGGGCATCCGGCTCCCTGGTGACATGCCAGGCCGCTGGGGGAAGTGAGCCAACGGGGGTGCATAGGTCAGCGGCAGTGCCCTATGGGGTCCATAGCCCACTCCCTCCATCCCTCTGCTCAGCCAGGTCCAACCAGCGAGAGTGCCAGGAACAAAGGGGAGCAGGCGTCTGACAGCAGAAGTGTAAACCACACCTGCCCCACCCCCTCCAACTGCCATGGCAGCGGTGCCAGCGAATGAGGCCTGCAGAGCCCGGGTGGGAGGAGAATCCTGCCTGCAGAGAGAAGGGCCTGGGAGAGTTTTTCAGGGCCCACTGCCACCTTTCATCCCCAGCAGGCTATTCCCTGCTCCCTGGGACCAGCCAGCTTCAAGATACTCTTGAGGTCCTTAGATGGTCCTACCAAGCACTCCCATCCTTCTCCTTGCAACTTGAGGGAGAAGCACAGCACAGGAGGCCCGGGGGCAGTGGGGTGGTGTGTGATATGAGCAGGCAGAGCCCCAACACCCATCAGGCAACGGCACCCCAGGTGAGCGAGCTGCAATAATATGGTTTAGTGCATGTTCCGATTGGTGGGGGTGGCTGCAGTCAGAGTACAGAGACCATCTGGTCCCCATATGGCCTCTACTTATAGCCCAGAACTGGACCCTTCTCTCATCTTCCTGCTGCCCAGCCCCTAAGCCTTATGCTAGAAGATCCCAAAAGGGAAGCTGCGGCTCCTGGGTGACTTGTGGGAGAGCAGCTGACCACTGGACTCTGCCCGTGGTCCACACACCACCTGGCTCAACTCAGCCCTCACAATCCCAGCTGGAGCATGGAGATAAGATTATCCTGGGATGCAAGGATCAGAGTCATAGCGTCAGCAGAGAAATCTGGGTGACAGAAATGGCTTCTTTAAAAGCCTGCAGAAGTATTTCCCAGAGAGGTCCAGCTCCCCAACATTTCCGTAGAGCCCATCTGGAAGCAACCTCCGCACCCCCACCCCCCTTCCCCATGGCTGCTGTCTGCAAGGCCTGTTTGGCAGCTCTGCCTTGCACACACTGTCCCTGGCAACTTCACAGGGCTGGCCCCAGGGCCCAGATTATGCAACCAGCACAAACAGCCAACCAAGCTGGGTTGGTTGGGGACCTGCACCAAATCAAAGGACCCCTACCCCAGCATCATAGGGATAAGATTCTTCCCCCACCTCTTCATCTGGCATGAAACCCATGTTCTCGCCACAAAGGGTCAAATTCTTGACCAGATGCAAAGATGGAGAAACATGACACAGAGATGTGGAGAAGAAGAAAGGAAAAGTAGGATGGAAAGGAAGTATTTGGGAGAATGCAGAGTTGAATGTGGTGGGGCTCTGGGGCCTCAAGTCTTGCCACAAGCCTCTTCATCAGGGAGAGATTTATCTGAGCTGGTGAAAGGCAAAAGACAGCCTGCTTCTCGGCCTTAATGAGCCATGGCCAGAGAGTACAGAAAAAAGTCAGAGTGGCCACAGCTGTAAGCCCAGTCTCCAGACATCCTAGACTTGAGCTTTTCCCACCCACAGCCTGATCCAAAGAGGAGGAATAACTGAAGCAGTGAAGCCTGCAGTGTGAGCGAGGGTTCTGTGGTCCCCACAAAGCTACTCACGAGGGAGTTCACAGAACCACCAGGCCACCTCCCCTCCTAGGCAGGTGCTCTGGTAACAGGAAGTCCCAAGACATGGCGGCACAAGCAGGCCTGGAACAGGCCCCTCCCAGACATCTGCTCCAGACTTCCCAGGCGCAGAGCTCCCAGCGTGCACCCAGGGCCCCAGGCTTCATCTAAGAGGAGGAAGGGGCCCAGGGAAGGCTGCTTACAGTTCATTAAATCCCAGCTTGGCCTTGCCAAACTCCACACCTGGGCTTTGAAACACCAGTGACTCTCCCTCTTTCAAAAAAACCACACAAGGGTTAAAAAAAGAAAAAAAGAACACAGCTCAGGACTCTCAGGCTCCCTAACTTCCCACCTGCAGCAGGGTCCAGTGCCCTCAACCCCAAAAGCATGCAGTGATCTCCTCTCTAGCCTAGCACCAGCCTACACCCTGAGCTTTACTCCCTACCTCCGCAGGAGGCTGGGCCTGAAGCTGCCACCTCCAGAGAGCACACTGCCCCGCCTCAAAGCCTGTGGCCCTGGTGCTACTGGTGGCTGGGCCTAAGGGACTAGGAGAACAAATCCCTCCACATGTAGAAAATATTTCGAACTCTCTGGAGTGAACCGAGCAATCTGTGTTTTGTTTTGTGTTGTTTTGCTTTTTCTTGTTTTCTTTACGCTCCTCATCTGTGAGCTTGCCTGTGATCCACAGCCAGAACCACTGTGGAGGGAGGTGGCTCATCACTTCCCTTCTCTCAGTAGGCTCCCCTATTTGCCCAGCCTGGGCCCTGACATGCCCTGAAATCCTTGCTCTTCCAGCTCATCTCATGCACTGTAACAGAAGGAAACCCTCTGCTCCTCAGCTCTCAAGTCCCTTCTCCCTCAAGTCACACAACTAGACTTGGAAAGAGGCCAAGTAGGATCCTCCCCAAACTCAGGCAAAGAGAACTGGGTCCTCCCTCTCCCTATATCTACCTTTCTGCCTCTCCTTGGAAAAGGAGGAGGCCATGAGAAGCTGGTGAGATGGGAAGCCCAGGAAAGCAGAGGCTCAGTGCCTTCTCCATGTTCCTCATCCTTGTTTCTACCCCCAGTAGCTCACGCTGCAGCCTGCCTGCTTGGCCTTTCCACTGGCCCAAGGCCATTCCCTACAAGTTGCTGTGGAATTCACCCTCTCCTGGGCTTTCCCTACAGCACTTTTCCAATGAGTTGCAAGCTGAGGAAAATGGAGAGGCTTCTATCCATTCCTTAGATCCTTCGTAGTACAAAGGTCCACAGGAGGTTGCCAGACCAGGTCTCAGCTAGCTGGCCCCTGGGTTGGAATGACTGATGCAGGCATTCCTCCATGACACCTTGGGCCCACGAATCCCCAAGGGGGAGAGCAGGATGAGAAAGACCCCAGTCTTTCTCTGCCAATACCCTGACCCTTTGTTTTTCTAGAGAGAGGAGGAAGAATGAGTAGTAAGGGAATAGTCACTGTCCCCAAGTGGGTATGTCTTTAGAAAGTGAAGGCCCAGAGCTCCTGGGGGGAGGGGAGGAACATGTATACTCTACAGGTTCCTACTACATGGGTACCACCAGTCCATGGCCTATTAGGAACCAGAAGGTGAGCGGCATGAAAGCGAGCAAAGCTTCATCTGTATTTGCAAGCCGCTCCCCAGTGCTGCATCACTGCCTCAGCTCCACCTCACATCATGGAGCATTAGATTCTCATAGAAGCACCAGTCCCTGATGCCAAAAAGGTTGGGGACCGCTGCCCTACGCTATGAGGATGCATTTCTGGGACCTCTACCTGGAGACATGAAAGAACATAGGAAACTCCAGCTTTCTTCTGTCCAACTTGCTAGAAGCCAGTGCCAAATGCTAGGCCCATGAATTGGCATTGTTAGAACCTAAAGGCTAAATAAAAGTGAAGAAGGGGCAGGAAAAAAGGATGAGCAAAATTCCCAAGAGTCTGGGACATCCAGAAACAATGGACTGAGAGACTGATGAGCTGCACGGCTGAGTTCCTCACACAGGGACCAAGTCTCTGCCTCTCAGCAGCCTTTGAAGCTGCAACCTGAGAAGCTCTCTTCGAAGCCAAACCCCAAAGAGGTCAGGACAGAACCCTTTGAAGCAACTTTCACAGGCTCCTCCAGCCCCATAGCAGCAGGACTCAGTGGAGCCTCTCTGCTCCTCCAGACTAATCAGCTCCTGGACACTGTGACACCAGGCAAAGAGCCAAGAAGAGAGTCTGCCTAGAATGGGATAGGCTGTCCTCCCTCCTCAGGCCTGGCCACCACTGTCTCTGGACTAACCGAGTCATCCCATGCAAGGACTCCTGGGCCTGACCCAGAAGTAGACTCCCCACTGCACGGGCTGGAACCCCCTCGCCCTATCCGAGGCCTCCCATGCCCGTGGGAAGCCAGGCCCTTCTTCCTCCTCACGAGCAGCTGGGAGCCATCTCAGACACGCTTGAACTCTGCCAGTTTTCAACTAGAAAAAACGGAGCAGACTTGGAATGAGACCAGGCCGATGCGGGGTAACCCTGGTTTCTTAGCGAGGGCTCTTCTCCAAAACTTCCTGACCATTTCCCAGGACCCCCTACCCTAGGGTCTATGCTAGAGCCCTACGCCTACCCGCCCACCACTCCTCCATCTCTCAGGTTCCCAGACGCCCCGACACGCTCCCACCTCTCCCCCAAGTCCTCCTCCGCCAGCTGGCCGATGCCGAGGGTCCCCCCAGGAGGCTCCCCCGGGAACCCCCTGCCCTGCCCCTGCCCCGCCGCCCGCGTGCTCGCGGCGCCGCCGCCCGTCCGGCCGCCTCACCTGGTACTGCGCCGCGGCGCCCGCGGGGCCCATGGGGCGGAAGGCGGCGGCCCCGGGGCCCCCCACGCCGCCGGCCGGGCCCGGCCCCCTGAGCGCCGGTCCGGGCAGCATGCCCGGTCCGGCCGGCGGAGGCGGCGCTCCCAAAGCCGCGGCCACCGCGCCGCCGCCGGGGCTCAGCGGGGGCAGCGGGAAGCCGCCCGCGCCGCGGCCGGACATCGCTCCGTCCCGTCCGACGGTGCCGGGCTCCGCGCTCCGGGCTCCGCGCAGAGTCCGCTCCGCGCCCCGCGCTCCGGGGCTTTCCGATCTCAACTCCGGGTTCTCGGGGCGGGGCGGGGCGGGGGGGGGTGCCGATCCGGGTTCCGGGATTTCCTAAGGCAAGTTCGCGAGCCCCTGGCGGACCAGGTGTGGAGCAGCGCCGAGCCCGGGCCCGGGCCCGCTCCCGCCCGGGGAATCCTGGACCCGGGACCCACCACGGGCCTCGCCGCCGCCCCCGGCCTCCGGAGGGCTGGCCGCCCGGGTCCAGTTAGCCCAGAGGCGGCAACTCTGCCCCGCCCCGCCCAGCTCCGCCCCGCCCGGCCCGGCGCCGGGAGCCCCCCAAATCCCGCCCCTCGCGAGACCCGCCCCACGCGGGCGCGGCCCCCAACCGCCCGCCCCGGAGCCCCGCCCACGTCCCCCGGGCCGGCCCCTCGCGGGAGGGGCGGGGGCGGAAACTGCTCCAGGAAGCGCCGCGCTAGGCGCGGGGTCAGAGGTCGAAGGTCACCTAGGGTTTCAGCCGTGAAAACTGGAGAAGCGCCTGAGCTCGCCCGGGTGGAGATGCTCGTCGAGGCCCCTAGCCACGCTCCTTAAACAGCCTCGTCAAGTCTCCTCTTTACATTTTCAGCATGAGAGACCCAACTTGGCTCAGAACCCACCGACCAAAGTCCATCCTGCTGGCCCGGAGCTGCCCGGGGACATGGGCTGCCCAGACCCGGTCCAGCTATGTTAAGGGTTGGCCGGAGTTCTTGTCGCATATTTTTAACGAGGCTCGGCCTCGCTCTAAGGAAGCCTCGCACTTTACTCCATAGGAAATGTTCCTAGGCGAAGGAACTTTGCGTTATGAGAAAACGCAAGTAAGATCTTTCTCTAGGATTTATAGCACCTAATTTTCAAAACTTAAATACTTTTTCAGCAACCACTGTTCTCTCTCAGAAAGTACTCAAAATAAAGTGCCTCAACAATGCCTGGAGGCCTACACTCTTGGTGGTCTGGGGTTTTTGTCCCATGACACTAGGTGCTTCTTAAACTTTAATGAGCATAAGGAACATTTGGGGCTCTTGTTAAAAATTTGGATTATGACTCAGTGGTCTTGGGGACTGGGGTAGGGCCCAAGATTCTGTGCTTTTAACAAGCTCCCAAGTGATGCTGTTGCTACTCAGACAACACTTTGGGGAAGCCAAGATAGAGACTTACATAAAGCCTTTGCTTTATGTTTTCACCCCCAACCAAGTCTTGCACCATAGCACCCCAGATACTTCCTGCTGCTGCTTTCCTTTCTCTTGGTCTCAGAGATCCCTCTCCTCTTTCTTCCTAAAAGTGGGTTATCTGCCAGTCTGAGAACAGACCACTGGAAGTGTTAAAGTCCTGGACCAGGGCCTCTCCTCACCCTGAAAGGTGGATAAAGAATTCACGATAAAGTAGTTAGTGTCCCTTTCAACCCTATCAAACTCCGAGAGCAACAGTACATCTAGAGGTAGTAAGGGCAAATCCTCTGAGGAGCTATTCCAAAATAGGCCTGCCAGCCACTCAATTCTCTCACTCTCTCTCTCTCTCTCTCACTCTCTCCCTCTCCCCATTACCTCTCATTGCAATGACTCTCTGTTATATTTTAAAAATAAGACTCCCAGGGTAATTCTGATACAACCCCCCCGTAGAGATTCTTTAGAAGAAAGTCTACCTAATAAGTGCATTTAAAGACATAAAACAGTTCAATGTAATTAACTATCATCTCTTGCTTAAAACTCTCCTAAGCTCCCATTGCTCTTAAGTTGAATGTTATACTCCCTCCCACGAAACATAAGGTTCTGCAGGGCCTGTCTTCTGCTTACCTCCTTAGGCTCATTTTAAATCACTGCTCTTGGCTCTCTAAGAGTCAGTCCAGAGGTTCTCCTAGCAATTTCCAACGCTGCTAAGCCCCTTCCCACTTCAGAACCTCTCTTTTACCAGCTCTTCCTTAAATTTTCTGCTGTCTCCCCTTATTACTTCCCACCAAGTGATTATCACAATATGTAATTACTTGTTTATGCATACATTGGTTTACTGTCTGATCTGGGTCCCTCACTAAAATATAAACTCTTATGAAGGCAGAAAGTATTTTTTTTTAATTGGGGTGAGATTCACAATACATAAAATTAACCATTTTAAAGTAAATAATTCAGTGGCATTTAGTACATTCACACTGTTGTGTAATCATTATATCTAGTTCTAAAATATTTTCATCACCCCCCAAAAAAAATCCCATACCCATCAAGCAGTTGCTTCCCATTACCCCCACCTCCTAATTCCTGCTACCCATTCTGATTATTTATTACCTGTTCTGATTATTTCATATAAGTGGAATCTTATGTGGCTTTTGTGTCTGGAAATAATATTGGTGGTCACCCAATAGGCAAATGGGATTTGATACTTCACTTTGGGACAATTCAGGACCTTGTGAAAATAGAACACTAAGTTAACACTGAAGATTCCACAGAGATGGGGGGAGGGAAGGCAATTCCCACTGCTACCCTCAAAGGATTAGTGAAGATTTCTTTGAGGAAGTTATGTAAAAGAGGTTATGAATGAGTTAAGCAAAGAAAATAGCGTAAGACTCAAAGGCACGAAACAGTACAGGGTAAGGAGAATCAATTAGTTTTGCTAGATCACCAAGTGTAAGATAGAAATCTCTGAATGCAAATTGAGGTCACAGTTATCAATACACATATTTTCATAGTCAACACAGTCTAGCAGGTAAAACTCCTGGAGAGTAGAGACCTCCAATAATAGAAACAGATACCAGGATTCAAGAAGCGGGCTTCAGGTCTACAGCCCAGGTGACATTACTGGAATTTCTGGAGCCCAAGTATGGCACATGAGTTTACCATGTGTTCTCTCCCCATACAAAGTAGAGGATTATATAGCACATTTAGAGGCTTGAGTGGCACTGTGGTCTCAGAGTCCTCTTCTTGGTCACTTCTTAGACCCTCCTAAAGGTGACCTCCTGGCTCTTGAATTTGGACCCAGGTAGAACTGAAAAACAGACCACTAAGAAAAAGGATAAGGCAAGGGTCCCCACTGGGATCTTTGACTTATCCTCACTCCCCTTCTGGTGCCTAAATGTGCTTGTCCTCTAGGGTTCTATTTTTAGCTCTCCATGAGTACTTGACCTACCCAGACATAATCTTCCACTCTCATCCCTTCAAATACTATTTTCTGATGACTCTAAATCTCTAACCCCAACCCCCACCTTTCCTCTGAGCTTCAAATCCATATTTCTAACTCCCTGCTAGATGCTCCATAGGTCATTTAAACCCTTCTATCCAAAATCAATGTCTCGTCCTCCCTTCCAAGTTTCCTCCCTTGTATTTATCTTAAGGCCATGAAGAAAAGGCGAAGGAACAACTTTGCCTTGCTGAGACATTCAAATTGGTCTCATAGGGAACTGAAAGCCAGAGAAGAGGAAGTGACCCAATCAGATGCCCAGGGCGCCTGCAACCAAAATCGAAGAATAGAGAAAGCCTTAAGGACCTTCATTCTGCTCTCACTTGAAATCAGTTTTCATTCCTCCCTTACTTACTCCCCTTCAGTTTTAGTCACCAAGTTCTGTTGGTTTTACCTCCTAAATCTTTCTTGGATCCATCTTACCCATCTTAAATCAGATCTTCAGCATCTCTTCTACAACCTACCCAACTGGTTTCTCTGCTAATGGGCCATCCTTTCCTCTGCCAATTTTAGTCCAAGGCAGCAAATCTGATCACATCTCTCCATTTCCCCATATTTGTGTGCTTTCCATTACCTTTGGCAGTGGGCTTTAAACCCACTGTGGTCCAAACTTAGCATTACATAAATCGGCTCTTTATTCTCTGACCTCTACCTACCTCTCTAGCTTTATTTTATACCAACATCCCATGTATTATACCGTTAAGCCACACTGAACTTGCCCTTTCCTAAACATGCAGAGGCCCCTTCCTGCTGTGGTTCTTCTGCCTATGATGTCCCTAGATTGCAAGCTCCTCCAAGGCTGGAGCTTTGTCTTGATACTGTGATCCTGACACCTAGAACTATAATTAACACAAAGTTAAATACTCAGTACATATTTGTTAAATGAATAAGTATTCTTCCCCAGTTCTCTGATATGCAAGTACCTGTTTATATTTCTCAAGGCAAACTCAATCGTACTACCTCTAAAATTTTCCTTGACTTCTTATCCCCACCCTCCAACTGCCACCATCAATTTTCTTTTCTGTTTTCCATAGCACTTGGTCTAAATTTCTGTAAGAGTACTCATTATATTGTACTCTGGCTTTGGTTTGGGGCTTTGTCTCCATCCATGCACCCCTCCAGTGCAACTCCAGGAGGACTAGGACAGTGCAGAAACAACACCTGCTCAGGAAATTACACTGATAAAATTTACCTCCACTTCTCCACCCAGACCTCAGCATGATCAGGAGTTAAATACCCAGTGGGGTAGAAGATTAAAAACAGTTTAATTGTAAGTTAACTTTGGCTCCCAAATCCTTCTTGATCTTTTGAGCTCTAGCTCTTGTAGACTTATTGCTTTGTGACCTTCCACCTGGATTCCTGAAGTTTTGTTTACTCCTTAGCCCAGATCTTATCCTCACCTTGATTCTAATAGGCCACCAAGGTTGATTCACTTAATAGGAACTCTTGATTTTAATCCTTAACCTATCTGCTCTTTTAATTCTGGTTATGACTGTACTAATCCTAATTAACCACTTAGCCCCTATAAACAGCAAGTTACCTCAGAGTCATTCACTGACAGCCCTTAGGTAAAAAAGCAGGTAAGGGAGAGAGTCTTGAGGTATCAGGGAAGCAGCAGATTTGGGGACCACAAAAACAAAGTAAAAGTCAAAAGAGAGATGTAGCTTCAGAAGAGAATAGCTCTCTAGCTTAGGTTTCTTCTGCTTTTGTCAGGTTCAAACCTGCTTCTTCCATAACCCAGTCTCACCACCATCACTACTTGGGCCAAAGCAATTAACTGTTTGAAGGTACGACTTCTCACTTCTCTAGAAAAGCACTGTTTACAAAGAGGTTAGCTGGAATAAGCCCATTTGCCAAAATTTAATTCACTAAGTGACCAATTTATAATATTGTCATACACAATATGACTACTTTTATTAAATGGGATTGTATTAACAGCTTTAAAGAGGCTGAAATTTAAGATTTAAATTAAAAAAAATAAAAGACAGTTAAGGCCAACATGCCATTGTGGAATTAGAAAAAGGATGATAAAAATGTAAGCATGTAACAAAATAGAAAATGATATTCAAAAGAACCTGAAAACAATAAGCAGGTGAAAAATCCTGCCAAATATAAGTGCAGAAATTTTGGTTTCTAGCAGGGAGTGATTAGATGTTGATTTGCAGAAAAATATTTAACATAAATGAGACAAACCATTCAAAGTCACGAAGAAGAAAGGAGGTGGTGGCTCGTTACTATGATAGAGAGTCAGATTGGATATACATTAAACAGGAAGATGAATTCACAAAGGACAAAAGAAGTGAACATACTAAAAATGAGGTCTGGTAAAAACAAACAAACAAAAAACAAATAAATAAAAATGAGGTCTCGTAAGAAATTTACTAGAAAACAACAGAAGCAACCACATCACAAATTCATTTTATTGGAAATAACATACTAAAGTGATATGCAAATTGAGAAATTGACGAAAAATTTCCCCAAAATGCTAAAACATTCTCATATGAAACTAAAGTTTTGATTACTGATACTGAAAAATACTTTTATGAATAGTAAATATTTTCAGACTTTTTAAAAAAACAGCTATATTGAAATACAATTGACATCAATCAACTGTACATATTTAAATTGCACAAGTTGATAAATTTTTACATATATTCATATTTTCATTAGAACTTTAAAATACCATGTGACTTCAAATTTAATATTCCTTAAAATATTACCATGAAGATAAAATAAAAACCTATCAAAAACTTTCTGGAATTCTCCAAAAGCTTTTAAAGCTAGCCCATACAATAGTAACTGCTGAGAACTTTATGAAGAGGTAAAAGGAACACCTTTTTGGATAAATGGTATCAAGGGTTCTCCTACTTTGCCTTTTTGAACTGTTTGGGTTGGGATGAGTTGAGGGCATAATCTTTGACAAGTATAGTTCCTCCATTCTTCCCTACTGATAGAAGATTCCAGAGGTGAAGATGAAAAACCAAGCTTGCTGGCTGGAAGAGTGTGGTGATGGTATCTTCTTTGGACAGATCCAAATTCTCATTCTCATCACTGGTTTTTGGGACAAGGAGTAGAAAAGCAGAATGGAAATGGAAAGCACTCACAAAACCAAGAATCCTCTGAAAGAGCTATGCAATACTTCCCCACAGAAAAAATTAAGGTTTGAAGTCACTCTTTCAGAGACTCTCAGCTCATTCAATTACTCAATATTAATTGAGTGCATATTATGTGCAGGCGTTGTTCTGAATACTAAGGATACAGCAACAAACAAGACAAAATAAAAAAAAACCCTACTTTGCAACCTTTGACAGTTTTAGTGATGTATATACTTCCACCATAGATGGTCTTTTCAAGCTACTAACCCGACATCACTAAATGCAGAGTTGGGAAGAGATGGGCTAACCAATCTGAGCTGGTCTAGAACACCACTGGATAGTTAACTTAACATCAGGTAGTGCTATGTGCTATAAAGAAAAACACAGCTCAACAGCTTTAGGGAGAGCAGTCAGGAAAGGCCTTTCTGAGACGGTAAGAGGAAGACAGACTACTATTTACTGAACACCATTTGGTGTAAAAAACAATGGTAGCTATAAATATGTATACGCCAGATGAGGAAATGAGAAGCTATGAAATTTTCCCACAGTCCCAAAGCTAGTAAGACACTGAAGAGGGATTCAGAGACAGGCCCGACTGGCCCCAAAGCGTCTGCGCCATCTGACATTCTCCTTCAAACTATCAGTACAGAAGACAAGGCACTGGTACAACTGGGGTATAAGAAAGGCGGCTGCCTTAGGCAGCCCCAGGGAGGTAGTCCCAGGACAAGAGGCCATTCACCCACAGTCTAAAAAGAAAAAAAAAATTATGTGTGTATATATATATACACATATATATACATATATATATATATGTATATACATATATATATACATATATATATAAATAATTTCTAAAGACTTAGCTGAACACCAAAATTGCCAGCTACATTGATAATTTCCCTGCCTGCCACCCCCATACAGAGAATAGTGAAGATTCTCCAAGTCTATTTCCTTACCCACAGAATGGAGTTAATAGTAATATCTCCCTCGAATGTAGTTATAATGGATACAGGTGAGCACTATCCTTCTGAAACAAACAAACAAACAAAACCCCAAATCCTCACATTTCACTGCACCAAGGAACTCCGCCCAAGCCTCACCATCAGGCCATGGCCAGCAGGGGGGCCAAGGACATAACAGGATGTTCATGACAATGGCCTAAGGGAAAACGTTCGGGAAGCCTTTTGTCATGGAAGCTGAGGTGGAAAGAGGCAACAGAGGATTTATTTGCTCGCCCCCATCTTCAGGGCTCACTGAGCTTCCTCCTGAACGGGGGTGGGGGGAGCAAGGGCTCAGGCGCATTTGGTGGGAAGTGAAGGGGGACATTCTAGGTCGCTCAAGCTTGTCCGTGGAGGGAGGGGCACGAAAAGGACCTTTGTGGATATCTGTCAAGAGTTCTGCCAAATCCATCTCCCAGCTCACCCAGGAAGAGAGGAGTCCCGGGCAGGACTTCGAGCCAGAGAGAGACCGAGGTCCAACGGCAAATCAGCTCCAGCGCCCAAGGCGGGAAAGCGGTTCGCGCGCGCGCAGTCCACTCCCGCGCGAAGCGGCTCACGTGTTCAGGCCACACCACGAGAGGACCAGCCACGGGGGAGGACGACTCCTTGTTTTCCCTGTAGGTACAAAATTGGCAACAACAACAACGCCTTTCCATACGTTTTCACGTTGTTTTATTTCACTGCCATTGTCTTCAGTCAAATACGCCCTTTTTGCCAAGCAGGGTCTAGGATCCCCTACCCTCGTCCTCCCCGCGCACCCCTCCTCCGGTTTTCGTTTCCTGCCGGCCCCATTGGTTTCAGCCAATACTTGCTAAGAGTCTGCGTTGACGTCACGCGTTTCTGGGCAGATCAGGACACTCCTCCGGCCAGGCGCGTCCTCGTGCGCCCTCGCCTGGTGGCGCCTGCGACAGCTTCCAAACGGCCTGCGCGCGTGGCGGGCCCCGAGAGCGCGGCCGGCGAGGCGGCGGAGCGGGCGGACCGGCCCGGTGGCCCGAAGAGTGGCGGCGGCCGCGAGGAGAGGCCCTCCGTGAGAATTCAGGTGTTTCGTTTGCTCGGATTCGGGCCGGTGTCCCCTCCCGGCTTTCCTGTGGGGTCTGTGGCGATCGGGCTTCGTGGCGGGCTTGGCCTCCTCACACTTCGGGGGGCCGGACACCGTGAGGGGCACGCGCCGACGTCTTTATTCCACACACACGTGTGTAGATTTTTAGTGTTTTAAATTCCAGCTGCCTTGACAAGCCTTCGTGGCCCGCTGGGCTGAGAACGTGCGAGCCGCGTCGCGAGTGGGCTAGGGAGGGGACTCCTTCAGAGGCAGAGCGGGAACGGCGGGCACGCGCCCGCAGGCAGACACGTGGACACGCTTTACCTCGTTTGTGCGTTCATTCACTCATTCACTCACTCACTCATCCATGCATTCATAGATAGGTGTGGAAGGCCCACCACTGTGCTGGGCGCTTGCGAAAAGAAAACAAAGGGCCCTGCTCGCATGGAGCTTTCCGTCCAGGGTAGACAGACGGGTAGACGGTAGCAACAAGCCTGAGAATGTGTGAGGACGAGCGTGCCGTGGGAACAGATCAGGGAGCGGCGGCGGTGGTGCAGACGGCCCCCGAGGTTGCCGAGCAGGTGCCCAGCCGGCACCGCTGCGGATTCGCTGAACTGGGGGAAGGGGAGCTCGGGGAGGAGGCGGCGAATTCCAGGTAGAGCGGAGCGGGAGTGCCGGGGCTGGAATGCGACTCGGATGTGTGTGAGAAACGGCAAGAAATCCTGGAGTGTAAAGGGTGAGAATCCCGAATTTGGACGGAACGTCCGTTTCGTGCCGTAGCCAAAGCCGTCCAACAGCATCTCAGTGTCTGTGCGCCCCTCCCTCCCCACTGCCTACTGCTCTCCCTGCAACCTTTTAGTGGCTGGGGTACTAGAAAGTCAGACAGTATAGACCTTTGGTTTGGGATATCATCTACAGAGTGAGCAAAAGAAATTTCAAAGTTTTAAAAATTCTTTTCTCTTAGAGATACTGCTGTCTTTTTCCTTAAAACAATATATTTTTAATAAAATATATAAAAAATATATAAAATTTCATGTTTTAGTACCTGATCGTAAAATGCCATTGAATACAAGAATGAAATGTTAGAGTTGTGGAGATATGGGGGGTGGGGATACTTGAAATAACATAGAACAAAGCACGTGTTAGTATGGGAATGAAAATAGAAAGGACCTCACCCTCCCCACCTTCCATTTTCTTATATTTGTTTATGAGCATGAACACATACTAGTGGCAACCACAAGGGAAAACCAACTAGCTTGGCTTATCGGGTTCAGACATGGGAAATCTTTATTTAGGTAAGAGTCCGGGAGCAAAATAGTCTATGAGATTAATTCACAGCAAGACCAGGCTTTGCAGAGAAAGGTAACATCAAGCTAAGGAGATGAATAAAGTAGAAGGAGCTCATGGATTAACCTCAGGATTGTGACACCGTGGCCCCATCAAAACACAAATAATCTGAACTCATTGACTATAAAGAAGCAATGAAGAACTAAGAGCACTGTCCAACAGTCGAGGTGCCTGGGTTTGAATTCTTGCTTCACCTCTTAATTAGTTGTGTGATCTGGGATAAGTTACTTTTCCTCTCTTGGCCTCCATCTTCTTATCTGTAAAAGTGGGGATAATCATAGGATTGCTATGAGATAATTAAAGTACTCAGTCCAGTGCCTGGAACATAGTATATGTTTATTAAATGTTAGAAATTATTAAACAAGATGTGATTGAGAAAGTGCCACTGAAATGAGATGTATTGATCAGTAGTGAGTCCCTAACTTGGAGTAGGTGTTATGAAAAGAGCACTTTGTCTCAAGGAATTCAAAGTTAATTGGGATTCCACAGTAAAGTTAAAGTGACTGATATTAAAAAAAAAAAAAATTATAGTTAAATGAAGGTTATGCAATGCCCTTAAAACAGTGAGACTATTTTTTTCTGCCCTTCCCATCCCACGTTCAAAATAATATTAGATACGAACAGTTGATATTTTCTAAACCTTATGTAAGATATAAAAAAAATACTTAGAACACTGCTATTTTTATTGATCTGTAACTACACTTTCACGTTTACTATACAAACACAGCCTCTAGCCACCATTTCAAACCAGACTGAGATGCCCTAAACATCTTCTATACAGGAATTTTAATATACATAACTTCAGAAATCATACTTAGCATAAAGCAAGATACATTTAATGTGAATAAATGCGGGATTGTGAAGTTGGACAGGGTTAGTCAAGAAACCTTTCTTAGAAGAAATGAGCTTGAATGAGGTTTTGGAAGAAAAATCTTGGTATAAATTGGTGGAGAAAGGAGAAGTGGATACTTTAACTCAGGCAAATCTAGAAGTTGCTGGTGAACGTGGAAGCAGATCAGAAACAGATGGATTATCTTTGAGGATATTTCACAGGGATCGTGAAGAGTCCTGTGTCCTTTTGCTTTATGCATAATTCAAAATAAACAGAATCTAGATGTTCTAGTACCACCGATAACTCTTACTGAAATTTCTACAAACTGTGTGGGTTTTCAGGGAAGGGACTGACTTTTAACAATACCAGAGAAAGAATTTTCTATATTTTTTGTGACTTTCTCCAGCATTGCTGTTTCCCTTCTTTCTCTCTAGCCTTTGTTCCTTCTCATAAGGATGGAAACACTTCTGTTTGGTGTCTGGGCCCTGCTGGCTTTGATCCCTTGCCCAGGTGAGGCTATTTGGGAAAGTTTCTTTAGCCAGTATCTGCCAGGGTACCAAGGGCTGGGCAATGAGGAAAAGGATAGGAAGTCCTGAGTGGAGTGACACTTGAGTATTCACACATCTGGAACCTTGGGAGAGATTCCTATTTCTTGGATTACTAAAACACAGAATCTATATGTGTCTGGCTATATTGGGATAACCCAAATTAAGGGACAGGATAATAGACCATCAGGGAGAACTCTCCTTAAGAAATATGCCTTCTTTACTTGGCTCCCTGCTGCACAGGACTGTCCTGTTTTTCTGATTTTGGTAATATTTTAACTTCTTTGTTGCCACCCTCTGTCATGAATAAGATTTTGATAGGATAGGGTCCATAGCTCAGTTGTGAGGAGTTCTCTGAATGACGAGAAAGGAACTGGAGGCTTAGTGGGTAACATCGCTGCAAGAGTATGTATTCTCAGAGGGGACTGGTATTTGGGAGATGAAGTAGATGGTAGACTTTGAGTAGGTAAAGGGACTTACAGGGGAGCTTTCATGAAACTTTGCCTCTTACCTACATCGCACATCTAAAATTCACCTGAGAAGGTTTCCCTAATGGACTAAACTCTTAAATGTCCCCAAACATCTGCACCAAAGCAAAATGGAATAGTCTCACTTTGAGAAGGGTGAAAAAATCCATGCGAAATGAGTGACCTTGGGAGTCACCTTTAGATTAGTAATTCTCATAGTTTAGTTTGCATAAGGGTCACCAGGAGTGCTTGTTTTGTTTACTAGCATATTTTCAGGTCCCACCTTCAGAAGTTCTTAATTATTCAGTTTGAGGTGGAGCTAGAATTTTCAGTTTTACAAGCATTCTGGGTGATTCTGGTGAAGGTAATCCTTAGGTCATAATTTGAGAGAAATGCTGCTTTGAGGTGTAAGTAACAAAGCTCTTTTTCTTAGGGGTCAACGAACCCCATGAGGGCACTCAGCAGCCAATCCTGGGAGATTCCGATTTCTAGAAGTTTAGGAAGAGAATGGTTTCCTGGGCATAATTTTAAGCAACTCCATAGTTTCCTTGGTGACACTAAAGGAGAAATCAGACCCCGAGAAAGATGATGAGTGGAGGGAATGGTGGTGGAATCAGGGTTTAAACTTGTTCATGAAGGGTCTTTTTCTCGCCTGTTCTCCTTTCATTCAGGGTAGATTTCCTATTCTCTAACCTGTAACTAGATAAGCAGGCTCTGCATTTTGTTTGGATCTTGTGGTTCTTACCAGAGTTTTGGCATATGTGGTTGATCATTTCAGGAGCCACAGAAGAGCTATTTGAGGTTTCTGTTTGGCCCGATCAGGCCCTGGTAAAGTCTGGAGAGTCCTTAATGGTCAACTGTAGTACTACCTGTCCAGACCCAGGACCCAGTGGAATTGAGACTTTCTTAAAGAAAACTCAGGTGGGCAAAGGGCCTCAGTGGAAGGAATTTCTCCTGGAGGATATCACAGAGAATTCTGTTCTGCAGTGCTTCTTCTCCTGCGCAGGGATCCAGAAGGACACAAGCCTTGACATCACCATGTATCGTGAGTGGGGCTGAGGGCTGGGGAGGAGGAGAAGAAAGCGGGAATGTGACTATCTCTTATTGAGGGAAAAATTAGAGATTTCTTCTAAGAGAGAGAATTAGGGCCCTTAATAAAGATTTCTGTCATACTGTAGGAATTTGAGAGCCAATTACTTCCATTTCCCTTTGATGTAGGCTTTTAAATTAGGAACATACCATAGAGGAAATCCAGACATCTGCGCTTGAGTATGTGCAAACACAGGTGGCATATGCTAATAACACTAACTTATAAATGATCAAAAAATGTGTATAATTAACACTGAATTATTTGCCGCAAATTCTTAGAATAAATAGCAACTGGAAAAAGGAGGGTCTTTGTGGGCTGGGGCAGTTGGTGAAGTCTTCGTGGAAGAGGAGCCATCTGGGCCTCACCCCTGTAGAATGGTTAGGATTTGAAATGATGGGGATGGACAGGGAGGGTCTTTCAGGTGGGTACATGGCATCAGCAGAGATGTGGCTTTAAGAATAAGTGTGATCCCTGTGAGGTAAGAGTGTGGTTAACTAGGATGCAGTTTTGTGTGATGCTGAGGTGCTCCTCAGAAGCTGTTTACCTCTGAAGCACCTCTGATAAGGGAGAAAACCTCTCTAGAATGGCAGCAGCAGTTAAAGCACAGACCTCCCTCAGCAATCTCATTTCTTGGCTATGGATTTCGCCACCTTTGATGGGCAAAGAGTCAGAAAGCTAACTTGTCCCATCTAGGGCAGGTGTGGCAGAAAGCTGACACAGTTGATCTGATGGTTAAAGGGTAGCAGTCAGTCACCTCCTATCACAGGCTTCCTGTCCTATACCCTTTCTTTTGGAAGGGGTGAGTAACCTTCTCTCATCAAACCCACTTTTTGTCTTAAAGAGCCACCAGAGCAGGTGATCCTGGAGCTGCAGCCTACATGGGTGGCCGTGGATGAAGTCTTTACAGTGAAGTGCCATGTGCCTAGTGTAGCACCACTGGAGAACCTCACCCTCACCCTTCTCCAGGGTAACCAAGAACTACATAGAAAGAACTTTACTAGCTCGGCTGTGGCCTCCCAGAGAGCTGAGGTCACCATCAGTGTCAAAGCGCAAAGGGAGAATGACAGGTGCAATTTCTCCTGCCATGCAGAACTGGACTTGAGTTCACATGGTGGTGAGCTCTTTCACTCTAGCTCAGCCATCAGGGTGCTCCGGAGTTTTGGTGAGTCAGAGCTCGGGTGTGAGAGGAACCCCAAGGCTCATTCTCCCCATCTTACCTTTGGGACTAAATTCCCACAGGGTTCAGGTGTGAGCATAATTGAGCTCCACCTCTTCTTGGGCTTTAAATACCCTGGGGGACAGAGAGCCTTTTTGCTCCTCTTCCTCCCTACATTGTTGGGTTCTACATGACAAGATTTATCATGGCTTTTCTCTTTTCTTTTTCTCATTTCTTGACAGAATTCTCTCAGCGCCCCCAAGTCTGGGTCTCTCCACTTCTGGAGGTTGGGATGGCAGAGACTGTGAGCTGTGAGGTGACTAGGGTGTTCCCAGCCAAAGAGGTCATGTTCCATCTGTTCCTGGGAGACCAGGAGCTGAGCCCCTTCCTCTCCTGGGGAGAAGACACAGCATGGGCCAATGCCACTGTTCGGGCCATGGAAACAGGTGATCAGGACCTGTCCTGCCTTATATCTCTGGGTCCAATGGAACAGAAAACAAGAGAGCTGGTGCATGTGTATAGTAAGTTACTGGCCCCTTCCCTTCCCCATGAGGGTTCTCTGCCATTGAAAACTTCCTTGGTAAAGCCTTGGTGATTTGACTGCAAATACCCTTGCTAACCTTTGTGGGGTTCACCCTCCAGTGAACATCAGTCTTCATCATTCTCTGATGAGTTCAGGCAGGTTGGAGACACACATTGAGACAGTAGTTCTCTCTAGCCTTCGCCTCACTTCCTTGGGCCATCCTACTTGAATTCTTGAACTTGTTTCTGGGAACAGTTATTTGAGGCTAGGAGGAAATCTGCAAGATGAAAAAGACATCTTGCTATTCTTGCTGTAGAGATCTAGCCAAATGTGGGCACACTGTGTTGTAGAAGTTCTCAAATTCCAAGAATGCCTCGTTGCTCCTGCCATTCAGCACAGAAGCAGTTGTGGTAGCCACAGTCTTTCCTTTGTATTCTGCCCACCCAAGGGATACCACCAGCAGCAAGAGGACAGAATGGCTGCCAGTTTTGAGATACATGTTTGGTTCTCTTTTTCCTTTTCTTTCAGGCTTCCCTCCACCAATCCTGGAGATAGAAGAATTATACCCATTGGCAGGGACAGACGTTAATGTGACCTGCACAGGACATGTGTTAACATCACCCACCCCTACTCTTTGGCTTCAGGGAGCCCCAGACCTCCCTGCCCCTGGGGAGCCTGCCTGGCTTCTACTTACCACCAGGGAGGAAGATGATGGCCGAAATTTCTCCTGTGAGGCCTCTTTGGAGGTTCAGGGTCAGCGGTTGATTAAAACTACTACAGTCCAGCTCCATGTCTTATGTGAGTACAGGCCTGAGCCTTCTGGTCAAAAATAGGAGTGTTATTCTCCCATTTCCTGCAGCTTCATTGTTAGAGTTGCCATATTTTTCTCAATAAAATAAAATCAAAGGAAAACAATAAAACTAAAGCACTCCAACCTAACCTTACCCCTAAAAAAGGGAGTGGGAGAAACTTGAGGGGAAACATCCAAAGAGAAGAGAAGCGGTTAAAGCAATCAGGCATTAGTCAAGGGCCCATGGCTGAGAACATGGGAAGTGACAGTTGGAGTTTATGCTGAGGAAATAAATTTTCACGTAAAAATTTGTATTTTGAAACGTAGAAAAGTCCTTATCTCTGGGTTCGCTACTACCCATGGGTTCACTCACTGAGAAGCAAAGGTGGGAATAGTGGCTCTGAGGCCACCATTGGCAGAGCAGTCCTGTTCATTTAGTCAGAATCTGTTAAATGCCCTATGCTTCATCTCAGACCCTTACCCCTAGGGAATGAAAGAAACAGTGGACCAAAGCAGGGAACTGATGGGCCTCTTCTTTGGATAGAAAGTTGTGACAGCGTTTAGGTTAGGGGAGGAAGAGGTGAGCATGACTGTGCGGGCGGAATGTGCACACTGAGCTCTGTTCCTTAAGGTACTCTCTCTTTTTTTTTTTCAGATAAGCCACGATTGGAGGAATCTGGTTGCCCTGGCAACCAAACATGGGTGGAAGGGATGGAACATATGCTTGCCTGCATCCCAAAGGGAAACCCAACTCCATCGTTGGTGTGTACCTGGAATGGGATGACCTTTGACCTTGAAGTACCACAGAAGGCAACCCAAAACCACACTGGAACCTACTGCTGCATGGCCACTAACCAGCTGGGCTCTGTCAGCAAAGACATTGTTGTCATTGTTCAAGGTGACAGTAACTCTTCTGCTGCCAGGCCCAGGATGGAAGTCCCCCAGGGGTTTGGGATTCTTATTCAGACATCGAAAGAAGAAAGATTTCAGTGGGCTGGGGGCGGTGAGATGAGAAGTGGGCTTGGTGGGCTGGGGTGTGATTCTCTTGCCCCTGAACTCTTTCAATTCTCTGTCTTCTGTGCTTGGGCAGGACTGGATGAAGGAAACAGCTCCACCATCTTCATTATTATTACTGTTGCCCTTGGTGTGGGTGTAATCATCATAGCATTGTATTTGAACTATCGGCCCTGCAAGATAGAGAGGAGGAAAGCCTGTAGGCAGAAAGAGAAGAACAAAGAGGAGGAAAGCCAGTTTGCTGTTCAACAAGCAGAAAAGTGTAATGCACATAATTGTTAAGTAGAAACAGCTTATTTGGTTGAAGGTGACCTCTGCTACTGGGAATTTCTAAGGGAGGGAATGGGGTAGAGGAGAAAGGAAGAGACATTTTCTGTTGCCCTGTACAGTCCCATAAAACAAAACAAGTGTTTCAGGCCCCATGTCCCTCATGTCCCTTGCATCCAGTCCATCCACAAGTTGTACTCTCCCGAGTTCACTCTAGTCACTAGGAATTTCAGAACTAGTGAGGGGACTACTTGCTCCTTGCTGTAGGCTTAATCAATCCACTCTTAGATTCACAAAAGAAAATCCCACCCTTGCCTCATCATCCCTGTTACCACTGCCCTTTGCTCCCAAACAGAAGACTGAAGCGATAGAAATATCTTAGAAATGCAACTCATTTCTCATCGTTTCCTCATGACTAAGTGGGAACCAGTTTCTTTGTCCAGAGACAGGACTTTGAAGGGAGTGTGTATTAAACAAAGGGATAGGAATAGGAACCCTACTCCTGTCTCAATGTTCCTCTGCTCCCCTAACCCAAGAGTCTGGAATGCTGGCTCCCAGACCCGGCATGATGACAATGTTAAGGATCAGTGGCTGGTCATACTTCACCTCACTGTCTGTCAGTTGTGTGCTTCAGAGGAGAATAATAAGAAATTCCACACCGAGTTAGAAAAGCAGCTTACCTAGCCCAGTGTTCTGCCTCTGGCGTGGAAGTTAGAGTTCTTCCATGAAATTGGCTTCATAGGTTAAGGGCTCCAAACATCTCTAACTTCTTTTTCATAATCCATTATAGAGTAATCATTTGTGAGTTCACATTTGACATATTAATTTTTTCTCTTTTACCCGTGCTGGCTCTTAGGGTAGAGTTCCAATGTTTTATTCTCCCACTTCATAAGAAATATGTATTCTCGTATGTCTCAAAACTATTTCCTTTAAGCTTTGGGAGGATTCCTCCTGTGACAATATTTCCCACATTACATGATTGAGCTTCCTTCTCTTCTATGGAAAGAGAAGACATGAGGAGTCATAAAACCAGAACTTTTTTCCCAAATTAGACACATGTGGGTCACAAAAATGTTGGATATGGTAAAAATAAAAGTGATTTTATAATTTCTCAACGTATTTCTTTTTGTCATTGTTGAAAGTTTTTATTAAGCCACATGGTTGCACTTTGAGTATAATTTCTAAGAAAACAATGTCAGGTTGGTAGCATCAGCAACCAGCCTAGGTGGTGCATTAGTTCATGGCAGCAGCTTGTTTGACCAGCCCTCAAAACTAGTCTAAAGTCTAGACTTCCAGACAGAGAGAGGTCCACAGCCTTCCAAACCGTAGACACTAGCTAGAAATAACACGGCAGCAGGCATTGAAGTGAAAAAAATTCTCCTTGAGTCTGAGTTATGGATTAGGTATAAAAATAACCCTTTGGTTTCACACAAGGCAGTGGGGATACAATGGTGAACAGAACACACTGCCTTCTGCAAGCTTACAGTCTATGAGAGAAGCTAGAGCAAGTCAACAGGAAATTACAATTGTACCTTAACTCCTCTGACTGACTGGGAAAGCACAGGTCCCTATAAGATCACCTAACTCAGGGTCAAGGAAGGCTCCCAGGTTGGAGATTGGAAATATTGGAAATATGTTATTTGGTTTTGCAAAACAGCACCTTCCAAAATGACCTTTTCTGCCTTATCTTTTCCAACAAATATAGTAGCCACTGCTCTTACCATGTAATATAAATTACGTTTCTGATTTAAGCACTTGGGGAAATAGGTTTTGGAGCGTATAGAGCAGTCAAATCCAGGAATTTCTAGCCATTTCAGTTTCTTCGGATCAGCTGCCTCAGGTCTGGAGTTATCTCAGTTTGCAAACCCCACTTCGGGGCCCCAGTGTCCAAAAGCACAGAGAATCCTAAACAGGACGGAAAAGGGGGCTCGTTCCGACTTCCTGGATCCACCATGGAGAGCCTGAAGGCTTAGCCTGATCCTGCCTTTGCTTCTCACTGCCACATAGTGTCACTGTTGACAGTGTCCCATGCAGTCCTTTAAACTTTGCGGTTCTGCAGATTCAGGTTCTGAGTTGGCTGCCTTGGAATTTTCAGGAGCTTGATGTGCTTCCTCAGGGCTTGGTCCAGCTGGGGCAACACCTTGCATGGATTTCCAGGGTCACACTTCTTAGAGCTCAGTACCTTGGATTAGCCATCCTGCAAGGGTGTTTAGATTTGGGTAGGCTCCTCCCTGTGTGGACTTGAAAATTTCTGTTCCCTTTCCCTCCCCCAGGATCCATACAACCAGGAGTCTGGCGGCCTCTCCTACTCAATTCTTAAATCACAAGTTTCGTTACATCTCTTTTCCAGAATAACAGCTGGTCTCTGCCCACTCTTCTAAGGGGAGCTGCCTGGTCTCCAGGGAGCCCCACTCCCTAAAAGGTTTGGATTATACTCTTTTTCTGAATAATTAAGCAAACAGCTCAAACTTACCTGCAGCTGCCCTGATTATCTTTAGGGAAAGTGAGTGACCTTTAATACTCCAAAAGTTTACTTTCTTAAGAAAGTCAAGGTGACTTTCTGGTGTCTTTTTAGATCTGAGAAAAAACAAGTTAAATCTTCAGTGGGTCTTCTTACAATAGGCAGAATAATAGTATTTACCTATTATAGGATTACAGTTGGAAAAAAATGACATAGTATTTGTAAAAACACTAGCATGGTCTTGTATATATGTGTTCACAAGTATTAGTTTTCATTATTACACTAATAATATTAGTGGTTATTCATAATTATAATAAATTCAAAGCAACAGTAAGAAAATCATGACAACTATTGAGGGCCATCAGAGGTTATATATGTACCATGGACACTTTTCGCTTTTCCATTGTGCTCTTTCTCCTTTTCTATCCCTTTCCTTCATCTACTTTTACCCGTTTTTTTTTCTACTGGTAGGATGACAAATTGTTCCAGTTCGCATTGTGCTGAGAGGTGTTCTGGGACATGGGACTTTCAGCACTAAAATTGAGAAAGTCGTGCAAACCAAGACGAGTTGGTGACTAATGCTAGTATCAAAGTATTTCTCAGCTGTGCATGCAGGGAGAGGGGGAGTTTGAATTTAAAAAGCTGCAAGACAGTGTCATGTTTGCTTGACCCAGAAGCCCAAGTCTTATAATTCTGAAGCAAGGACAAAAGGGCCAGTTCTGCCTTCAAATTGGTATAATAAAGATGTGCCCAGAGATTGGGGTCCTGTCCAGGCTCATTGTCCAGATTCTTGAAATCTCGAACAAAGAATAGAGCAAGACACCAAAATACAGCAGGAAAAAAAAGCTTTATTAGAAGAGAAAGTATACTTCCCGATGTGGAAGCAGGTCTGAGCCAGAGAAGCATGGCTCCAAAGGCCTGGTAAGAAGGCCTTTGGGGTTTTTATCCCTATTTGCTGTTAGTGGTTACTTTTCTTAGAGGGGTGGGCTTCCGTGATTGACAATTAAGATTGACAGGACTCAGGGATTCATCATTTTGCTTTCTGCACATGTTTGTTCCCAGAATTCAGTCTGTTATGATGATATTGATGAACTTCTGGGCATATGCATCATATTATGGTATAATGAAGCTCAGGTGAATCGAAGGTCGTTGGGCCTTCCTTGCGCTGGTGTGAGTGACTGACTTAAATTGATAACCTAATCCTCTGCTTGTTTCTTTGTGGAAGTTACTTTAAGCCTAAAACTGTCTTCTGGCTTGCTTAATTGTGGGCAGATTAGGGCGGACCCCTTCGAGAATGTGATGACCTCAGTGTCTTTGCAGGCAGACCAAAAACCCCCTAACTGACTTTCCTGCGTCTTTACTAAGAGCCATGAACCCCTTGCCATGAACCCCCTTATTAGTATGGATGTCGAGGGACGGGAAGTCTCTTCTGTATTTGCGTCCTGCTGAGAAGGGTCGTTAGTTGTCCCTGACTACTGGGGTTTCATGGAGCTCTTTCCCTTTCTTCTGCCTTAGGGTGGGATCTTGGGTTTCCTGCCAAAGAACCACCTCAGTCCCTAGACAAGGAAAAGAAGATACAAACTTGTTATTTAAATCGTGTATCTATTAATTTCTATTATTGATTTGCCTATTAAACGAGTAAAGAGAAACAGGCTTAGTTAATATATTTCTCAAAGAGTAAAAAAGGACCTTTGGCCTAATGTCCCCTCCCCTCTCAGACTCTAAAGGGCCCTGTCTGGCCTAACACCATTTCTGCTAACAGTGGACTGATGACCCTTATCAATAGCCAGAGGATCTCAGAAGTCACCAATTTTGAGGCAATTATCTGGATTTGAGGGGGAGGCCCTTTTTTTCCCTGAGGAAAAGAGGGAAGAAAACTAAGTTTACTAAAAAGATTAAGAACTCTGCAAGAGACGTTCCACTTGATTTCCTGCTAAAGATTGAGAATTTCACAAGTGATGTCCCATATCAAAAGGACAAAACTCACTATATGTGTTTCAGCAATGCCGAAAGAGGAAATTCGGACATGATCATTTTAGGGTAGAGTAAATTTAAAAGACTGTATGGAGTCAGAAAAACATGATTTCAGGGATCTAGAGTTACTTAAGCTTTGCCTTTTGAATTCTTCCTCATGCAAATCTCACTGATCTTACCCTTAGGAAGATTTTTCATTAGAAAATATTTTACATTTTTTAAAAAATTGTGGTAAAATAGGCATAAAATTTACTGTCTTAAATATTTTGAGTGTTTAGTTCAATAATGTCAAGTACATTCACATCGTTGTGCAACCAATCTCCGGAACTCTTCGTCTTGCAAAACTGAAACTCTGAACCCGCTAAACAACTCCCCCTTCCCCCTGTCCCCCGCCCTTGGTAACCACGATTCTACTTTCTGTCTCTGAATTTGACTGCTCTAAGTACCTCCTATGAGGGACATCACACAGTACTTGTCTTTTTATTACCGGCTTATTAGAAAAAATTTTAATGACTGGTTAGAAATAGGGAGAGCCACAGCTGGCCCAGATCTTGCCTCTTCTTTTGCCCCTTTTACCCAGATAGTAGCTGTGACACGTGTCTCTCATCTTTGTGGTCCCTAACTCAGTGGCTCTCAATCTAGTTTGCACTTTAGACTCACCTGGGGAGCTTTTAAAAGCATTCTTGTCTGGTTCCCTTCTCAGACCAATTAAATCAGAATCGCTGGGAGAGAAGGCTACTGCAAGGGTTGTTTAAAAAACATCTCAGGCGTTTCTAATTTGCAGAGGAGGGTGCCATCCACTGCCTAATTGAAGAACTGAAAGACAGAATAACATTTGTTAAATCAAAGAGTTTAGAGTAGACGGTTTTTAAGGTCTTTTTAAATTCTAAAAGTTTGTAAAATCAGATAGCAGCTTTGGAATTCTCAACCAGAAAGGGTCGACTGGATTCAGCTCCACCCAGTAGGAGCTGAGCAGATGCTCTCTGGAGTGTGGCTTCCCCTTCTGCCCACTGCTGTCACGACAGCCGACAGCCGCACTTTAGAATCTTCCTCAGAGTAGCTATATCACCCCTCCAGGCACCTTTCTCCCGCCACATTCATTCAACATGTATTCAAGCCAAGCGATAACTATATTTGTAATAATTACACCAATTTCTTAAGACCATGAGATTTCCAAATAATTCTAAGACAAGCTGAGGAATATTACAGGAATACTGGTTTCAGCTCAAAGTAAGAGATACTTCTCTGAAACCAGAGCAGCTTAGTAGAGTGAGTTGCCTTGTGGAGTAGTAGTTCCCTTGAGGCTAGTGCCACACAAGGGAATGCCATCTGTAAGGGGCGCTGTAGGGTAAGATTCCTAAATCAGAAGGATGACAAATGAGGCCCTTCGAATTCCAAAATGCCACAATTTTAAAGTCAGACAGTGAAAGGATGAGGGAGATGGATAGTTTCTGAGCTCAGAAATGGAGCTCTAGGCTTCTAATTATTCTGACTTTTAACAACTCCCCAAGGACTTAGGTTACTAAATGTAAAATATCCAAAGTGAATATAAATGGGTCCCATGTTTCCTTTTTTAAAAAAAATATATGTTTAATTTAGTTTCAAGTATACAGTACATTGGACATTGGTTAGACATCTATATAGTTCATCAAACGATCCCCCAATTGCTCCCTCTCTCCCCTGGCCCACCACCTAGCCATCCTCTTCAGGCTGACTGCATGCCCTATGCCGTGCTCCCTGTCCCCGTGACAATCCATCAGTTACTAATTTGTACTTCTCTAGCCCTTCACCCCATTCTCCCTGCCCCCAACCTCCCTCCCCTCTGTCTGACACCAAATTGTCCACTATATTTGTGAGACTGATTTTTATTAGTTTCTTCTTTTTATTCCTTAGATTCTACATATAAGTGAAATCATATAGTGTTTATCTTTCTCTGTCTGACCTAAATACCTTCTAGGTCCATCAAAGAAATATCTTTTTTCGTCCCTTTCTTTTCTTATGTAGGGGTTTCGTTTTCTTATCCTTTCAACCACTCTCTCTTTTGGTTGGAGCATTTAATCCTTTTCCATTTAAACTACTTATTAATAGGAATGTAGTTGTTACCATTCTTTATTTCTGTTTCTGATATACGTGTTTTTTTTTTTTTTTTAAGTTCCTCCAACATTTCCTGTAATACTGACTTGGTGGTGATAAATTCCTTTAGCTTATTTTTGTCTGGGAAGCTCTTTATCTGTCCTTCAACTCTAAATGATAGCTTTGCTGGATTAATTATTCTTGGTTGTATATCCTGAGTCTTCATCCTGCCGAATATTTTTTGCCAAGCCCTTCTGTCCTGCATAGTTTCTTTTGAGAAATCAGCTGCCAGTCTTATGGGTGTTCCCTTATAAGTAATTATTTGTTTTTCTCTTGCTAATTTCAATATTCTTTCTTTATATTTAATGTTTGGCATTTTAATTATGATGTATCTTGGTATGGGCCTCTTGGATCCCTGATTTTTGGAATTCTCTGAATTTCCTGGGGTTTTATGTCCATTTCCTTCACCAGGTTAGGGAAGTTTTCCGTCATTATTTCTTCAAACAGCTGTTCAACATCTTGATTTTCTTCGGTTACACCGATCAGATGAATATTTGGAGACTTAATAGTGTCCCATATCCTTCTTAGATTATTTTTATAGTCCTGGCATCTTTTTTTTTTGCCATTCTGATTGAGTGTCCTGATTGGCTTTCCTGTCCTCTAGATAGGGCATTTGATCCTCTTCTTTCTTCACTTTGTTTATTCCCTTTAATATACTTCTCATCTCAGATAATGTGTTCTTCATTTCAAACTGGTTCTTTTATAATTTCCATTTCTATTTTTATATTTTTTATCTCTTTGTTGAAATTCCCACTGACTTGATTTACACTTCCCAAAAGTTCATTGAGCATCTTTATAACCACTGTTTTGAACTCTGCGTCTGTTGGATTGCTTGACTCTGTTATTTCTGGGTCTCTGTTCTGTTCTCTCATATGGTTTCTGTTTCTTTGTCTTCCCATTTTGGCTGCCTTCCCATACGTACTAAGCAAAGCTCCTAAGTCTCCCAGTCTTAGCGTGGATTTGTGTAGTAGGTGTCCAGTGGTATAGTTCTGAGAGGGGTTCAGTTGCAGGCAAACTCAGCCCAAGCCTCTGCCTCTCTGGGGCCATCTGTTAAGATTCAGCAAACAATCCACAGATGCTGTGTTTACAGTTGCAGGGGGGTCCCTTGTTAAAGAAAATCCATTCTCGCAGATAAAGACATCTAAACTTTTCAGGAAAATTTATAAGTTGATCATTTGTATCGCAAAAGAATTATTGACTTTGTAAAATCATGTTTGGATAATAGAATTATTTTAAGGATCTAAGTATTGATTCACAGGTTGCTCGTTACTTAGCTAAGGTGCTTGGATACCCTTTTAAGTTCCCTTGGAAATTTAAAAAGAAGAAACATTTGAGATGCCATTAGGATAACAGAACGTGATTTAATAATAAGTATTTAAACATGGCGTGCCCCAAAATTCAATGCAAAACAGCTGCCATTTCTTGAGTGCTATAGTGTGCCCATCACTTCAGAAACATCATTTTTTTAAATCCATACATAAACCTAGCAAGACAATTTATTATTTATTACCTCCATTTTATGGGTGAGGAAACTGGGTCTCAAGGAGGTTAATCTATTAATGAGGATAAATTCGAGTTCAAGTCTTCCTGGTTCTTTCCCTCCTAACGAGTTATCCTAATCCACTGCTCTTAGAACAATGGCTCACTGACTGCTTAAAGACCGAATGTGTTTGGGTTAATTTCTTTCCCTTAAAATGTATTCAATATGAATTAATTGCCAGTGTTTAAAAATCAGATTTCACATTCTGGCCTGGATGAGGTCCTATCTGCCTAAAAGAACGAGAGGTCTGGTAGGCCCGCCCTGCAGTCCTGAATGTCAAGCCTTAGCTGGGGCCTGTGTTCCTTAGGTTGCTCTGGTCCCCACCCCTCCATGTTGTATCCCTGAGTGCCAGTTCCGATGGATCCCTCCAAATCCAGCTGTCATTACTTATGGAATTTTCTACCTGGCACATGTTGGCACTGAATTTGCAACCCCCAGTTTAAAATCTCTCCTCCAGGTCCCTTCACCTAATTCAGATCCCAAACATTCTGCTTCTGTTTGTCCCCAAACCATGTTTGCCTTGTTCCCATTTCCCAAGGGTAGATGGGCCTAGTATGTATTCACCTTAATATTTTTGCACGAAAGTAATTCTATGATTTCTCTTGTGATTTTCTCACATGTTGGGGCACTTTGCTTCAGTACTTCATGGTTGTCGTGCTTTCATTTCTTCCCACTCTTGGGGGCTGGGCTTGGTGTCATGGTGCTGGGGCAGGTGGTAGAAAATGCCTCCAACTACTACTTTATGGGGTTGGTCCTGACCTATGACTGCCCAGAAAGCTGGGGCCACAGACCGAGGAAGTGGACTTGGTAACGGACAGAAGTGAATGTATCAGCTTCTTTCTAGCCAGGAAGAACCCATCAGTTATTGGTCAGCATCCTGGTTCCCAACAGACCCCACAGGACCCCTGCAGGTTGTCTTGCCAACCTGCTCCTTGCCTGTACACACCTCTTCCCCTCATAACAGAATGACACCCCCTCAGACGATACGATGCAATTTTACTTTATTAGGAAAGGAAGGCGGGCACTGGAGTTGCACTTTCCAGGGTCAGGGGAGGCACCGGGGAGGGGTGACAGAGATAGATGCTCAGCAGCTAGAAGGCACAGCTGCTTTCCACGAAGCGGCGACACTTCATGACCCGCAGGTACGTCTCAGCCTTGTGCAGGTCCTTCTTGAAGCAAGAGAGCAGCCCGTAGTTCTTGAGTAGTGCATCGTCACTACGCAGGTTTGTGTCAAACTTGTCGTAGGTTTGCTTGAGGATCTGCCCAGCCCGGGGACTGCCATCCTCCAGCTCCTGAAAAAGAGGACAGACAGAGACTCAGTCCTTGTAAGCTGCTCCCTCCTTTCCCCTCCACGGCCCTTCTCCCCGCTGCCAGGACTTAGAGAAAGACATGGAGGATTCAAAAGGAGACACAAGGAGTGAAATTTCTTCTGGGTCAAGGCTGGACTGCCACAAAGAGAGGGGCCATATGTCCTCCAGCTCACGCAAACCTCCCACCCCTCAGCTAAGCCCCCTTGGGCTCCAGGCCCAAAGAGAGTGGGCATTGCCCCTCTGGGGTTGGTGACCCACAATGCCATCCTCACCCGCATCAGGGCTTGGATGCCTTCCTCCAGGTCCTTCAGCTTTTCATAGACGCGGTCCGAGGTGCCAAACACCAGGCTGTTGGTGAAGACCCTGCTGAGGAATTGCACGGGCCCGAGCCAGGACTGGATGAGCAGCAGCGAGAAGCGGAGCAGCTCCATGTCCTGTGGGGAAGGGGTGGGAGGTGGGTACCTGGCATCCCCACCAGTAGCTGGCCTCTGCCCGCAGACTCTCCTTTGCCACCCCACTGCTACCCTCTGCCAGCTCGGGCTGAAGGTGGCCCGGGGTCCGGGGGTGGGCAGGGCTGCCTGGGCTCCTGCTCAGAGAAGGGGCGACCTTATTAGGAAAAGGGAAGCCTCTGTTTCTTGGCTGGGCCTCGGCGGCCACTTACAGATCTCTGCTGGGCCTCGTCCTTGCCCGTGGGGGCTGGGATGGTTTCCGAAAAGCAGAAGGCAGCCTGGGCGTTCTGGATCGAATATCTCTGTCCCTCCGGGATGTACGCTCGCTCCTGGTGGAAGGAACACCCGCCCAGGTCTAAGCCAGTGCACGATTCTCATCACTGATTTATTCGAAACTCCCTCATTTTATGCTCACCTGACGGCATTTTCACGTGGATAAAATAACCCTGAACTCATCAGTTTCCTCCCCTTACATCCCAGTGGTGGGGAAATTCACCCCTTCCTGCCACCGCCCACCAGCACCCATTCCTGGGACGCTTACAAACTCCTTGTAGGTGTCAGCAGCCAGTTGGTGCAGGTGCTGGGCCCGGAGAACAGCGTTGGCAAACAGGCTGGATAAGGGCATGGTGGGGAAGGCGTCCACCGCCTGAGGCCAGGGCAGGCAGAGCAGGGTGAAAGCCAGGAGCATGGAGGTCCGAGGGCCTGGAGAGAGACACAGAGGTCAAATCAAGGGCAGGGGCCGACAGAGCAGGAGGCCGAGGGCTCCCGCCAACCTTCTCCTTGCCCTAGGACCCGTCCTCTCTCCCCTCTTTCCCCCAGGGACTGAGAGCAAATGTCTGAGCTAGGTGTCTATGCTTCCATTCAGAAGGCTCAAAGGCCAGGGTTAGTGCCCCCATGTGACTACAGGGCCCCCATATCACCCCGCAGGACATCGGTGCGCCTACCTGTAGCCATTGCAGCTGGGTGAGCTGTCCACAGGTCCCTGAGCAGTTTGGGGAGCTGGGTCCTAGGATCCTGGACTCGGTCCCTTGTGGGCCCTTTTTATACCGTGGCGCCTCTCTCCCCTGCTCTGCCCCTACCTATTTCCTCCATACATTTATTCATGGGGCCACCGACGGGCCTCTGCTGATGGATAATTTAGAGCCTCCTCCCACTCATCCTGTTCCCGCTCTGCTCCTGGGGTCATGTCCCCCAAGTTTGTCATCTTTGCTCTCCACCGTCACGAGCCCTGTGAGGGCTGCACACACAGGGTCTCAGCTAGAGAGACCACCTCTTTTTTAAGGGGGTGGTGGCAGAAGGGAGTACGGTTGCATGGTTGCAGGTGCATGGTTGCAGGATGTCCCTGCGGAGTTGTCCCTGAGGAGGGCCCAACCTGGTCCCCAAAAGGCGGGATGCTTCAGGATGCCTGTGCCTTGAGAGCTGTGCTGACCCCTTCCTCACTCTAATATCCCTTTCCTCCTCCCTGCACTGCTCCCCTCCGATCACAGGAGAGGATGTGTGTGTTGGAAAAGGGGGCCAAGACAGGGATGGATTCTGGGGTTTCTGGGCACAGTTCAGCCCCAGATTCCATCTTCACCTCTATCACCATCCTCAGGCCATCCCAGACCACGGTGGGGCCTCAGGCTGCTGGATGCATTACTAATATCGACCACTAGAGAGTATCAGCTCCACACACTGCTGGACCCCCCACCCCCACCCCACGTGGGGGGGCGACATTGGGGATAGGGACCTGCACAGAAATGCAAACTAAGCAGAAATGCCGGGAACACAGGTACCGCAAGTGCTTCCTCTTGCAGCCCTGTCACTGGCAGAGAATCTCAAAGGTGGAAGATGTCTTGAGAGCTTGAGTCTGTCCCCAGCGCAGGAACTCGGGGCGCAGCACCCTGAAATATGCTCTTTCCAGTCTTTGTAGTCCCCTCGCATTCTGTCTTCTCTCTTTAGTATCTGTATAGAGCTTGTCAGGGTGTGAGAAGCGTGGCTATGCAGTCTCACATTTGATTCTCACGACCATCCTGTGAAGGAAGTATTGTTATCACCCCATTTTACAGAGGAAGAGACTGAGGTTCAGAGAGCCAGACTCGCATGTTACCCCAGCTAAGGCAGCTGATCTTCAGAGCCTCATCCCATGTGGCATCATCCCAAGCCCTTTCTCCAAAGCAGCCTGGGTGGGCGTCCCTCAGTTATTTTAGCGTCACATCCCTCTGAACACGGAGGCGCTCCTCATGACGAGGGTCCCTTTGCCACATTTTGTCTTCCCCTAAAAGGCAAACTGTTACCCTTCATTTCCCAGGAAAGAATGGCCCAGAGACACGGGGTGCATGTCGGAGACTGCACGGCAGGCAAGGCTAGGGTCAGGTAACCTGGGATTGCTGCCTTCCGGCCTTCCAGTGCCCAGGGTCCTGGCTATTTCAGCATCTGGAGGTCACCAGCATCAAACCACCCAGGGGTAAGAGCGGAGAGAATACATTTCCCTCTGTTTAAACCTTCTACCCCTTGAATGTAAGAACATTTAGCACTTGACCCTGTGGGAAAACAAACAAACGAACAAGCAAACCCTTCTTGAGGTGGTTGGTTTTGGTGTTGGCAACCAACATCCAAGTGTCACACCCCCATGGTCCACACCTGAGTACTTGCGCTTTGCCATCCCCCACTTTTAGGGCCCAATGATAAAACTCCCTTTTGTCCCATCGTTCCTGAATTGTTGCTCAGCTGTGCCCTGATTCATTCTCTGCTAAAGAGGGCACAGGGACCTGTGGCAGCTATTCTACAGGCAGGACTTGGGGGGGGGGTGACATCAAAGATACAGGCTCTGAGGAAGGTGGGACATCTTCCTCGTATCCTTCCAGCTCCACCAAAGGAGGGAAGCCGGGTGGGCAGTGGAGGAAGGTCTCTGAGACCCACACAGCCTTCTGCCTCCTCCACCACTCCTCCCTCCTATGTCACGTGGGAGAAGGAACACTGATGTGGAACCCCTCACGATGGGCTTCTAGCTGAAGCTGGGGGAACTTGTATGTAAAGTGCGGGCCATGAGGGAAAAGCCCTAGGCCTCCCCTAGGTATGAGGGTATAGAGCCCGAGTTGGGGACTCCTTGAGAGCCACTCAAGGTGGGCACAAGTGATGTGGCTGAGGCTCCCCACCAGGCAGGCTATCACCAAGTACAGATGGGACTGGCCAGGGCAGGAACCGTGTCCTTCCACCAAACCCACTTCTGTCGACCTCAGAACTAGGTTGGCCTACGGGCTCCGGGGACCTCTGGGGATATGCCTCCACAAAAGGTTACCATGGCAGCGAAGAGGGAAGACCAGAAGGGTGTGGGGTGGGTGTTGGCAGTCCCTTTCTGTAGTCTGGACCTTTTCAGGGCCTTAGTGATGGAGACCACATACATGATTCATTCCTAGTAGAAGATAAACTTTGAGTTAGTTGGGATTTTCTTTCCGGTGCTGGAGAGTCACCCACCTTTTCTTGAGACACCACCTGGGGCCAGACCTCTGCCTTCTTCAGGTTCAGAGACTGCCCAGCAACGGCCCCTGCAGGGTGGCCAGTGGGGAGAAGCTGTGAGCACCATCTCTAAGGTCAGTCTTGAAAGGCTTGGGATGAACCGCCCATTATCTTGGAACCCATGGATTTCAGTGTGTTAGGAAGCCCTTCAAGTGTCCAGACTTAACCATCTCTGGGGTTCTCTGGACCTGTTGTAGAAGCTCACAGATCTGCTCTCCCTTCAAAGTGGTCTCAGGCTTCAAGAGCCTCTCTGAGGTCAAGTCCATGGGGTTTGGGGCTATCTCATTATTTAGAGTCACACTTGCCTTGATCTTAGGAACAACCTCACAGGGACTGGTGGCAGCTCTTTCCGCTCCTGCTCGGTCCCTTGAGGCCCACACTTCCCACTGCTCACTCTGTCTGCCTTCCTTGAGGCCAGAGGCTGGGACCGCCACTAGGACATACTTCATGTCCTTTCTGCTTGTAGCATGGGTCTGAGCATCACACTGATCACTCAGGACATCGGGTCAAGGACTTTAGAGAATATTGTGTGGGTATTCCCAAGGGCTTCTTCAGGGGAGGCGGGGAAGGAGATCAACATTTCCGAGTGTCCACCCTGTACCAAGCACTGTACTGGGTAACACGGGGTGAAGACCATTTCATAGAGGACATTCAGGCTCAAAGAGATTAAGCAGTTTGTCTGGAGTCTCCAAACTGGGAGCTGCCCGAGGCCTTGTGTTGCCACGGCACTGAGCTCTCTAGAAGCTTCATCTGGGAAAGACAGTGGCACTGCTGGGTGCGGACAATGCAAAGCTAGCAGGGCAGCATCAAGTCCCCACTCAGATATTCAAAGAAGATGGGAGTAATTGGACGCAAGGAGCATCAGCCCAAAATGAGGTCCACCAAGAAAAGTGGCAGAAAAACAACCTGATGTAGCCCGATTTAACGAACCAAGCCACATCGCCCTTCACATCTGTATTGCATGTTTCAGTGTACGTCACGTTTTCACTTCCTTTATCTCATTGGACCCTCGGGTTAGCCAGTGGGTTCACGCATGGAGGACGGTCCTTGGGGGGTGTTGTTTATACTAGTTGAGGACCTCAGAGCCATCTAGAAGTGCATACTGATCTCCACGACTGGGCATACTAAGTAATTTCCTTTGGAGATTATTCCCCAGGGAGACGGCCCATTGAAAAAGAAGTAAGAAGAATCAAGATGTGTCCAGCAGCTGTAGGAAGTCTGGGGTGCTTTCCTGATGGGTGACTTCAGCTGGAAATAACTTCTGCCTCATTTTACCTTATTCTGTGGTTCCTTGTAGACATCTTATCCTTCTTATGGGACTGGAAGCTCTTTGAGGCTGGATTCATGCCTTTCATTCATTCATTCACTCACTCATTCTCTTACTCATGCACTAACTGATTTAATAAGTAGTTGTTGCTCCTTCCATATGCCAGACACCGTACCAGGCAGATGGGCATACCTACCTAGCTGAACAAAAGACACAAGCTTTTCTCTGCTGGAGCTTACAGTCTATGGGAAGAGAGACGATAGCAAACAAATAAATACATACTAGTAAAATACACACCGACATGTCACATTGTGAAAGCTGTCATGAAGAAATAGCTAAGATATAGAAGGGAGAGAATAACATGGGGAGTGGAGGGCACAGGCATCTGGCATGGTCCCCAGGCCCAGCACCTCAAAAAGCATCTGCTGAGTGGATTGAATGGGTGGAAGGACAGTGCCAGGGAAAGAACGCAAATATCCACTTGGCCAGAAATGACAAGACAGACCACGCTGTGTCTCGATGATCTCATGGTAGAGTGAATTTAAAATAACAAGTACAAAAAAAAAGAAAATTAAAAACATAAAAACAAGCACAGGATCTTGCAATGTGCAACAAGACCTACGTAAAAACATTGAAATGAAAAAAAAAAAATAGACGAAACAGTATGCATATGCTGACCCCAAGTACACCCAGATGTTCTCTGTGGACTCACATCTTGCAGAAAGCGAGCCTGAAGCGGGAGCTCACCAGGTGTCCCACTCCTGCCACGCGAGAAAGTGGTGTCAGGTCCCAGAGAAAGATGTCTTTTGGTTTTCAAATTTGAAAATTGCGTTAGGATCCACCTAAATGTGTTTTAACAAACTACTCCGCATTCAGAACCCAGTGCTTGTTTCGTTCTATGTGGAGTCACCTCAGTTCCCAAGTAAAGGCTTTTGAGTTAGGGCGGCTGAGGCGCTCCAAGTGACAGGTACGTGTTTGTTTTTGTTTGCAACTGAGTCAACAGCAGGTGCAGCGTGAAGAGCAGAGACAGAATTGGGAATTTCACTGGTGGGCCTAAATCTAGCTACTGAGGTTGCTAGACAGAGCATGCGCGGACAGAATCCAGGAATCCCAAACCCTGTGTGTCCAGGTCGCCTTTGAGGCCTTTCACAGGGGGTCTGGCCAGGCTGGACACCTGCTAAGGGATGAATGCTACCTGCCGGTGACACCCAAACAAGGGCAGCTTTTTGCGTTTTGTTTTGTTTTTCTTTCACCTCCAATCTGCTGGAAAAACACCCAAACCCTTGGGTCAGAGCGTAGCAGCACCTGCAGTGAGAAGGCCGGAAGTCAAGCTAGAATAGAGGAGGAAGCAGCCTGTGTTTGCACCCGAGGGACCATGCTGGATTCCCCCAGTGGGCACTGGGGCATGTGCCCACCAAAAGGGCCTCAGGGCTGCATTCTGGGGAGGAGGAGGGCCAAGCAGAGGCCCAGAGCTGGACTTCCCGAGGGTGTCAATGGCACAACATCCAGGCTATTAGGAAGGATTGGGGCCTTTGGGGCTTTGGCACTTGTGAATAACAGGAAACCTTGGCAAAGATGGTACCTGTTCCAGGGCATGCTGGGGCTTGGGCAAGATCATGTAAAGGGATGTGGAGACACTCAGTAAAACTTTATTGGCATCAAAAGGTGTTCAATATACAAATATTTTGGAGGCCCAGTCAAAGATTTTGGTTCATGTTCTGTACCTTGATGGTGGTGGCGGTTATACAAACCTGTACACATGCTAGAATCCATCAAACTGTATACCAAAAGCAAGCAATGTCAATTTTTCTGTATGATAATTAAAAAAAAAAATAGCATCCGGTTCAAATCCCTTGCCTCAGACAGATTTTATGATTCCCTCTTTGCAGATGTAAAACAACTGAGCCCTGAGATGTCCACCATCCCCATCAGCCTCACCCAGCTTCGTTTCTACGGCCTAAGTCAGTTCTGGGAACTCGGGACCCATAAAACAGACATAATGACACCCTAAAACAGAAAAAAAACATCAGAGAGGGCTTCTCTATTGTAACCATGAAGGCGAGTGCCCTTTGCGGGGGAGGGGTCTGGTGGAGGAGGCAGGCCTTGCTGCTCAAGGGATTCTCTGCTGACAGCACCACCAGCAGCACCACAAAACATCAGGGAGGCTCTGTTATTCAAAGCTATTAAGTTGTCTTTCGGTAAAGCCAAGCAAGTCCTTCCCCAGCTGAGGGCAGCCCCAAGCAGGGGAAGAACCTGCTGGGGGGAGAAGTAAACTACCCGCCACCCCCCAGGCTGGCTGCCTAGGGTCCCTGGTGGAGGTCGGAGGACAGAATTAGAGCCACTATGCAAAGCAGTAGGAGAGGAAGGGCTCCAGCCCAGTGGAGGCAGATGCCAAAACAAGCCGGGTCCCCCTGGCAGCCCAGAGACCAGGGAGGGAACCGGTCTAGCCCAGCTTGGCCCTCGCTGGCTCCAAGTGGGCATCCCTGAGCTATGGAGAGATTGACTTGAAACCTCAGGCCTGGGTGCCCTAGCTACCTGCCTGCTGATGCTGCTCTCACGGGTCCCCACATGTCGGCCTCTGCCCTCCAGTTAAATTGGCAGCTCCCTGAGAGTAGGGACTTCTCCCACCTATAAGTAGAGCATGAGTGGCAGAGAGATGTTTGGGGTCTCCCCAAGGTCAACAGGAAGAGGAGCATAGCCTGGCTTTGCACACAGAGGGTCATTGCACTTGAGCTCCCAGTCCCTCCAGCAACTGGTGGGTTGGGGCCCTAACTTGTAGGGGCCCTAGGGATCATTTTGTGGTGACTTCGTAACCTTAGGGGGCTTCTGAAGTGAATGGGGTCACCTGACTAAGGCCTCCCAAAGTTCACCACCACAAAGCCTCCCTCTTTAAGAGTCTTACATGGTCTCTGGGTCAAACAACATAAAAGTAAGTTTCCAAGACTGGGGCGGGGGCTGGGGGGTGAGGAGTGTGGTGGAGGCAGGGGAACCCCTGCCCTCAGGCAGTTTCTAGTTTAACTGGAGAACAAGGCCAGCATGGGCAGCACTAGGCCCGAGCTGCAGGGGCTGGGTCCGAATAGATAGGTATTAGACGGAGATTGGGTGCTTCGGGAGGGCTTCCCGGAGGCAGAGGGCCTTGAAGAACAGTAGGATTGGGATGGGTGGGGGAGGGCAAGCTCCTTCAAGGCTGAGACCTATGCCCTACAGAGCAGAACTCAAGTTCTGCTCGTTAACTAGAGGGAATGCAAGATGAAGGCAGCCCCTCCATGGGGTGGGGGGCCTTTCTCCAGCTGCTCTGGGCCAGCTAGGGTCAGAACAGGGCAAGAGATGACTACAGGTCCCAGCTGGACCTTCAGAGAAAAGTAGCAAGTAGCTCAGGAGAGGTCCATGAGCCCCCTTGGCAGCTGTCCCCTCTCACACCCCACAGGCCCACAGGTGCCCAAACATTTGTGCTCAGATACTCACATCCACCCCATACTCATAGATGTCACAAGCCAGGGTGTGGTTTCTCAAGACACATTATTTATTCCATGGGAGAATGGGCTCAAGGCTAGGAGCTCCCTGGGGTGGGAGAGGGTAGGAGAGAGTGGGAGAGGGATGAAGCTCTCGCTGGCCCATCTGCGGCCAAGTGGGGTGGGCCAGCCATGGCCCTGCTCAGGCTTCACAGGAAGCTGGTCTGCTCTGAGTCCATTTGTAGCTTCCAGACAAGTCTCTGTCTTCCCCGACCTGAACGTGGGGTGGATCCCCACATAGCACCCCCAGAAGGCTGGGTCCAGCCTGTTCCCAGAGAACTCCCTGCTCCAAATCACTGCCCTGTGGCCCTTCCACTCCAGTCCCTTCAGCAAGAGCTGGGGACCAGGGCTGGTGGGGCAGGCGGATCTGGTGGGCCAGTTTGGGAGGCCGACAGTGGGTCCAGGGAAAAGGGGGCAGACTGGGAGCCAGGTGGCTCTGAAGCAGTCACTGAGGGCACAGCAGGCTGTACCTGGGGGCATGCGGAGGGCTGGCCTCTCACTCCTGGCCTGGGTGCTCACCCACTGACCACTTCACCTCCCCTGTCCGCAGAGTCACTATGTCCTCGTAGGTGGCCGTCTGGTCAATGTTCAGGCCCTGGAGACATGGAATGGAGCTCAGGCCTCGGCCACGCTCTGACCACATTCAGCAGACAATGCTACTGACCATCACCCCACGGGCCTCAGGACTGTGGGCTCCACCTTGCTCCTTACCTCGTAGGTGTGATCTTCCTCCATTCCGGCCTTGTGGTCATCCTGGTGGGGCAAGAAACGAAAAACAGAATGTCAGCTTCCCCCATCCCATCTGCCACTGGGCCAGGCCCGGGAGGGCCAGGGAGATCGGCCTGGGTGAGGCATGAAGAGTCAGGGCTCGGAGGTGAGGTGCACTCTGCAAGAACCGGCCTGCCCTGTGGCTGCCTCCCTGACCCCCAGAGGTCACCTTGTCCAGCAGCAGGAAGATGGGCACGATGATGAAGATGATGATGAGCAGGGTCTGGATCATGATGAAGCTGTCTTTGAGTGTGTTTCGCCATTTCAGCTGCTTCATGGTGCTGAACCCTGGGTGGGGGTGGGACAGAAATGGTGAAGTGGGGTGCTCCAGGGCCACTGCCACCTCCACAATGTGGCCACCTCGCTGGTGCTAGGCCGACGTGGAGTGGGCTGTGGACGGCCCTGTGAATACCCAGTGGCCCCATCCACTCCCTGCCCGAAGGGCAGGCCCCAAACCCACCCATGACTCGAAGTTCGGTGCCGCAGCCCCTCTCAGTGGACCCTCCTGGGCACTCTTGCTGACAGAAGTAGATGCCATTGTCCTGAAACTGGACGTTACGGATGATGAGGGTGGAGCTGGTGTTGCTCTGGGTCTGCTCGATGTGTCCCTGCTCCAGGTGCAGCAGCTTGGGCTCCGAGTCCTCAGCCTGCTTCCAGAACCAGTTCACATGGCCCAGAATCATCATGTAGCACACTATTGTCACAGTGGAACCCCGTTTCTTGGCCACGAAACGTGGGTGCTGCCAGATCTCGGAACAAGTGCTTCCTACAGGTGCCAAGGCCAGGATTAAAATCCTGCTCAGTGTCTTCCTGACCGCCACCCAACCGCGGGCCCCCACCCTGGGTGGCCCATACCCCTGGCTCAGCCCCCCGGTCTGTCCTTGCTTCTCAGGGTGTGGGACGATCATGAGGCAGAGGTGTAGGGAAGCAAGCGATGTGAGAGGCCACAGGCCACACCACCAGACCCTGCTCCTTCCTGACATTTGGTTTTCCATTAGAAGAACCCTAGAACCTTCTGAATACTTTCCATCCCATTAAAGAAGCCTGATCCAGGCCTCACCCCCACCCCCACCCCCACCAGGGGCCATAGGAAAACCTCTCACCTGGCCCAGTGACCCCACTTCTTCCTGTCCAGTGCTGCCTTGTGCCAATCTGAAATCCTCAGAGGCTCCCCACAAATCCTTAATCTGGCAATTAGGGGCCTCCACATGTCTCCCCTGCCCACGTTCCCTCCGTCACCTCCCTCTGCCCCCTGCGTGGACCTGCTCCACGTTTTATTCCTAAACTTTGGCATGCTCTCGCCACCCACCTGCTGCAAGAAGCCTCCCCTCTCCTGCCCCACTGTTCCCAGTGAGCAGCTCCCTTGGAACCCCTGAGCCTGTGGGGCCCATCTTAGCCCCTAAGGTTTTGGGCTCCTTTTGGGGCTGGGCCTGACTGCCCAGTCCTCAGGGGGATTTTTCTTTGGTTTCTCATCTGACCCAGGGTTTTGCCCAGTCTCTTAGTCACTGAGACTGGAGCATTTGTGTCTAATGAGGATGACAACTGGTGTGGTTGGGGTGGGGTGGGGGATGGAGGGGTGCCTTGGAGTCAGACCTTGGAGAAGAAGACCCTAAGGAGGCTTAGGGTAGGGAGATCCAGGGGGACAAAGGAACAAGGAGCAGCCATAGGGAAAGTGACGGGCATTGGACACAGGCATCCTTACCCCCAAAAGGGGCAGGGAAGTTGCTGACCTTCAGGATTCGTGTACAGGTCCTTTCCTTGGGCTTCCTGCACCATCACACCTGCTGGTTGGGAGGAAGTAGGCAGGGCCAGGTCAGGACCTCCGCTGAGCTGGCTGCCCCACCCCTGCCCGCCCTCCCCATTCCCAGACCCACTTCCTCCTCCCAGATAACAACTTCAAGACCCCTCAGCCCTCCCCAGCCCTGCTCAGGAGTAGCAGGGGTGGGGCGGGGTCACCAGAAGGTGCTCCTCCCAGTTTCCCTTTTGCCTTGAGCAGGCATCTGGAGGGAAGTCATAGCTGGAGGGCTTCCCTGTCTTCCAGAGGAGACCATTTCTGGTATGCCCCAGAGTTGGACCGGGGGTAGCTACCGACCCATCCCGGCTACCCACCCAGTGGCCTTAGGGACGTGAGGCTGAACCACACTCTCTCCTCAATTCCTCCCTGGCCTGGCTCTTTCACCGTCGGAATCACCAACCCCTCTGGCCTAGCTCAGCCTGACACCTCCAGGAGGGAGAGGGGCTGGGGCCTCAGACCCCTGAACCCATCAGCCTGGATGACACAGGGCACAGACCCAGGCCACAGGGCAGTCAGAAGGAGGCCAGAGGCAGCAAGTGTGAGACAGGAGGAGGTTGGAGAGAGCAAGGGACAGAGCCAGAGGAGACAGAGAAGACAGAGAGTGAAACCAGCAGGCCTCTAACGGGGCTGTACCTTGAAGAAGCAACAGCAACACTACCAGACAGTCAGCGGGCACGGGAGACAGCGCCAGCCTGGCCATGGTCACCGCTTGATCTCCGACCCCAAGCCTGTGATGAGGACCGAAGCTCCTGGGGAAAACGTGTAACTGCCTGGGCTGTGACCTGTCCCCTCCGCGCTTCTTCCCCACCAGGCCCCTTCCTGCCATGCAAATCGGGACCCAGGGGAGGTACCAGCTCTCAGGGGACCCTGGGGAAGGGCGGGCTCTCTCGTCAGCTGTGCTGCTAAGGCTCAAAGGTCAGCCCAGTTGGGCACCACAGCTTGGGTCCGAGGTGGACACCCCGGGAGGCAAGGTCAGGGCAGCTGGTGCTTTCCTCCCTGTTTCCCCACCCTGCGGACACCCGACGGCTCTCCAGCCTCCCATCCTGAAGTCTAGATTCTCAGGCTGAAGACACTTGGGTAGATGAACCTGAGCGTGATCCCTCTGCCCCAGATCAGCCTGCACCCTGTAGGAGGAGAGCACTAAGGAAGGGTGGTGTGGGGGTGCAGGGGGTGGCTATGGGCCCAGGCCAGCTAGGCACCGGGTGGGCCCCAGAGCACGGCCTCTTGGCCGGAGTGCAGGCAGCCATGTTAGGGGCTGGTGAACATTTGACCTGTGGCATAGGGAGCCACAGAAAGAGCTGACCAATGTGGCAGCCATTTGGATGGAGATTTGGTCCGGGACTTGGTGGGAGGCCTTGCCCCCGTCACTTGGTGGGAGAGTTTGCTGGGAGCTGCCGAAGCGGGTGGACTTAGGTGCCGATGGCTCAGAGAAAAACCCTCCATTCAACAATCAGGGAACTCCTGGGGCCGTGAAGTGTCATCCATAGCTCCAGGGGTCCTCGGGAGGGGGACAGGAGGCTAGAGTTGGGGAGCCTCCTGGTTCTGAAACTTAAAAGTTTTATCTCATCTATGGCCAAGCCACCCTGATCGTGCCCGATCCCGTCTGACCTCAGAAGCTAAGCAGGGTCGGGCCTGGTTGGTACTTGGATGGGAGACCACCTAGGAAGACCAGGTGCTGTAGGCGCTTAAAATATATATATAAAATAAAAATAACTAAATAAGCAAATAATTAATTTTAAAAAATAATGAAAGGCTTTATCTCACCAGTCAGCAGAGTGACGGATGGAACTGTGGTGACCGGGAGCTTGTCTAAGCTCGACTTTGTGCCCCAGCCCCTGGGGCAGACACAGCTCTTGTCCCTTAGTGGTGGCGGTGGGGTGCCCTGTGCGGTGTATAACCTGCACAGCCGCATGTGGCAGGCTCGCACACCTCAGCCCTGCGGCCGAGCCCGCTCTGAGTTTTATGTTCCTCGGCAGCCTCTTTTCTCTCTTTTGTCCCCTCTCCATTCCCCTGGCCCCCAGGAGGGGAAGAAAAATACCAAATCCTACGTGTCCTCTACCTGCATCTCATTCTCCCTACCACCCTCCATTTTTCAAACAGCCTGTGCAGCTGGTGGGTCTGTTTGGGTTTAGGCAGCCGTGGAGCTGCCTGCTGTGCCAGGGACGGCAACGAGGAGGACAGAGGTCTGGGTCCTGCCCCCTTGGCCCTGGGCATAGGCCTTGTGTGGCGCAGGGGGTGGGGGGTGTCCCGAGGACTGCATGCCGGGGTCAGCACTACAGAAGGCAGGCACAGGGCCGTTAAGGTTTCATCTGAGGAGCCGCTTGTTCCCGGCAGCCCCAGATGTTCTTGCTGTTTCCAGATGTTCCGAATGAAAAAACATTTCCCTGAAAAGGTGTCAAATGTTCAGCTCACAGAACAAACAGCCTGAGATTATAAACATCACCTGAGGTCAGCTTGGGGACCACAGGCCCCAGGTGCTGGTGGGGGTGTTTGGAGACCCTCTAGCAGAATGGGGGGAAATCCAGGGGTTTCATCCTTTAGCAAAGTGCCTCCTGGTGATTGAGGCCTTGGTTTGCTCGGGGCTCGTGTCCCCCAAAGTTGAGAGGATAATTGGGGGAGGCTTGAGCCACACACATGTGTACATGTGCACATGTATGCTTGCACACAGGTGTGTCGCCTGGGCTATGTGGCACAGGGCCTGCTTAGGAGCTGATCCTGGGGCCCAGGTGACTATAGGGGGCGTGGGGGCTGGGGGGCAGTTGGCATCCTTCAAACATAGACATCCACACACAGCCCCCTGGGGACAGGGACGCAGATGTGTCCTTTGGACTCATTCCCATTCATGCCAGGCAGGGATCTGCTTTCAGGAGGAGGTAGGGCCAGGGGAGGCCCCACCGCCTGCAGGCTTATTTGTCACAGTTGGGGCCGCGCTGTTCCCTCCCTGCTGACAACAGTACCAAGCTCTGTCCCGGGTTTGTGACGCCTTTTCTTTCCCGGAACATGAGGCCTCCTCAGCCCACTCCTGCCTTTGCCCCTGGCTGCCCCGGGCTATTCACCCCAACATCGGCAGCCTCCACCCCACCTTTCTAGGAGGGCAGCATCAAAACAAGAGACGGGGGTGTAGGGAGAGGGGACAAGGGGCGAAGCCAGAGGGCAGGACCCCAGCAGGGGAGGAGGGAAGAGGGTAGAACCTCAGTTTGGAAAGAAGGGCTCAGAGCTCTGCCCCCCTCCCCCAATGCACTCTTACTGGCTCCCCTTGGACCCTCAGCTCACCTCAAGTGGCATTTATATTCCCCGGGATGTTTGTTCTGTTACTGGGAGGATGCAGGGTTGAATCCTGGCCTTGCTGTGTACCAGCCAGAAAGCCCCCCCAAGTTGCCTGGTGGTCCTCCACGAGGGGTGGTCCTGCTCCACCCTGGGAGCATCCGGAAATGCACCAGGGCCATTTCGATGGTCACAAGGTCCAATCGATGCCATTGGCTTTCACAGGCCAGGGGTGCTGGAGGGGCTCACAGTGGGAGGGATGGTGCCTCCCAAAGCAGTTTCATGCTTCACCTGTTCGGTTAAGCAGCACCCATTTTTAACCTCTCAGAGACTAAATTTCCTCATTTATGTGAAACAGAAATCATGATAATAATATGTTCTTCACGGGCCCGTTGTGAGCCTTGAAGGAAATCCTTTACCGGTCGTGCTTGGGGAGGTACCTGGAACACAGTTCGTCCTCGAGAAAGTGATAAGCGGCTTTGAGAATTGGGGAGCGGAGGGATGATTCAGAGATATCAGCCTACGTTATCTATGCTTCTTGGCACTTTGCCTGTTTTCCTTCTGCCATTCAAGACTCAGAGGCAAGGGGGCTGGGACGCCCTGCAAGCTCTCCTGTCTTTGGGGCTGAAGAGGGTCCAGGGGTGGTTTAGAGAAACAAAGTGGGTGGGAGCCACAACCTGTGGGAGGGAGGTCAGCACCCTGGGGTGCTCAGAGAACCCTGGAAGGATTCCGTGTCCTTCACCCCATACGAAGAGAGCAGCAGGTGGAGAGCGGCCTCGGGGATGTGGCTGAGGGACATCAAGGCAGTCTGTGGGTGCCCCCCTGCCCCCCATGAGGGCCAGGTGACCTCAGGACCCAGGAAATCCTGAAGAAGACTAAGCATTTATTGGTTTAGAGGAATACAGCCGTGGGAGTCCGAAATCAAGCTGTAGAGAACATAATTATCTATGAAATTATGTTTCACCCACTAGACCATTGAACCGACTGCAAAATATTACTCTTTGTCACAGGCCCGTGGGACCCTGGGCTTTTTGGGGTCAGGGGTCAGAGGCAAGATCCTGGGGGGAAGAGTATCTCTGAGGAGAGGAAGGGGCCACACCATGTGCCCCACAGGAAACTCGGGGCCTCTGGGGGGCAGAGAAGGGAAGGGGGCTTCCAGAGGGGAGGGGCTATGGATGCAGGGTCTTAATACCTACTTCCTGGGTGCTGTCATGGCAGGGGAGAGAGTGTGGTGCTGCCCGTTAGGGAAGAAGAGATGTGACTCCTAACCTTGTCTGGCCTCTTGGACATCAGCTAAGAGGCTGGAGCCCAAGCCTCCTTTTGGAGGAGGCAGGAGAGAGCTGGACTGGGCCAGGGGAGAGAGTTGGGACTCTCCTTATCCTGCCCTCCCCAGCCCTTCTTGCTTCTTGCTGGCTTCACCTCCCATTGATGCCCATCCTTGGAGGCGCAGAAGGAAGAAGCTACACGCCAGAGGCATCAGGGGGAGATTTATTATAAGAACTGTACAAAGGAACCTGTCTGCGGGCCTGGCTTGGGCCTATTCCTACCTGGACAAGGTGTGAGGGGATGTGGGTCTGCAGGTGGGGAGGGGGCACAGGCAGGGGAGGCTCTACAGTCTGTACAAAGTCTGGTGGAGAATATCCAGTCCAAAGAGCTGGGGACCACGCCAGTCCGGGACTGAGGAGGGCAAGGCAGTGGTGGGGCGCTGGTCAGGGAGGAGGCTGCACCCCTGTAGGATGAACCTTCTGAAGGAAGAGACACAATTGCTGCAGGAAGAGACAGAAGAAGTGGGGCCTCTTTCCACGGAGGACACAGGCAGGAGACGGGGAGCAGGGCTGGGGCGATGGTGTGACGAAGAGAACCAGTGGAGGGAGAAGGGTGGCCTCATGGGGAGCGAGACAGAGGGATGCTGGGCAGGGCGGCGAGGAGGCCAGAGAGCAGGGCAGGCAGAAAGGAAGGCTCTGGCCTGTGGGCGTGCACACGCACATACACACACATGGTGTTTTGGAGGTTTTGCTGCTTCCTGAGTTTGAATCGAATCATTCACGAGAAACAAGAAGAAAAAGAAGAGGAACTAAGGCCAACAGGGTCGCAACCTCACCACACATGCTCACACTCGTACGTACACTCACAGGACAGGCCGACACAGAAGACAAACGCACACCGCAGGGCACACCGACACGCATTCACACAAGCACACCCCCACACACGTGCACATGTGGGCATCGTGGGACACGGTGCTTCGTTCACACACTTGAGCGCACACACAGCTATACACACAGGCACACGTGCAAAGAATAAAGCCAGTGACCCCCGAGCAGGTCTCTCCTTCAAGCTCAGCCTGCATGTGTTCTCCGGGGGCCAGTGGGCTGGCCCCACAGTGCCCAGATCAGCTGTGCTGGCAGCAGGGCCATGTGGGCAGCGGGAGGTTGGAAGGCCGGGCCCGAGCCAGGTATGGCCAGCGTGAGGTCTCTAACATGGGCTCTGCTGCAACATTCTTCTTAGGATCCCTTCGAGGGTGGGGGTGGGGGAAGGCTGAGGAGTGAGGAAGGTGGGGTGGTGGCGGGGACAAGAACTGTCTTTCTGAGCACTGGGGTCCCTGACCCCACTCCAGGTCTGGGTGCTCAGACCAAGCGCCCCCAGTGCAGTGATACTCTGGTGGCCCCGACCTGTGCTACTCATCTGTGCTTCTTAGAAAAATGCAGTTCCCAAGTGGGATCCTGCCTTGTGCTCTCCCCCCAGGGGCCAGCCAGAGGAGCAGAGGCCTGGACAGTGCCCGCACCAGGAAACGGCTCCGGGGGGCCACGACCCCAGCCTGGTGTGTCAGGATCCAGTGGCCGAGCAGGCTTGTGGAGCCGTTTCGGATTCGTGATGGTCGGTTCCCTTTTCCATGGGACCCCTGAGCTGGCGGGTGAAGCTGTATCCGAGCTGGGGAGGGCTGGCAGGCCCTGGGGGCAGGTGTCTGCTTTCGCTGAGGTTAAGACGACTTTGTCCAGGAGGGCCTGGAGGGGCCTGGGGGAACCTGGGGGGCCCGAGCCGCTTTCTGGGGAGAGGCCAGCAGCCATTAAGACTCCAGTGGCAGGAGGGCAGCCAGTCCCTCCATCATAGGCCAGCTCCTCTCCACGTCAGGGGACAGAGATTCTGATGTTCCGATCTCCCCTTTCCCCGGGCCAGGAGGAGGGGCAGCAGGGCCCACCAGGAGGTGAGAGCAGGTGGAAAGTGAAATCGTGGAGGCCTGAGGCCCTGAGTGGAGCCTCCGATGGCGATTCCCATTTTCCATGGCTTGGGGAGGCAGGTGCTCCAGCCCGGGAGCTGGGTCAGCGCCAGACTCAAAGCCCTGCTCCCTCAGCGAGTAGGCAGCTTCAAGGACATTTCGGGGCTCTGCCAGGCTCAGCTGGCCACCTTGCTGCCACCTACTAGACCAGAGACTCTTTGACCCCTGGGCGTACTGTCTGCCCCGGGGGTGGGGAGGGAGGGAGGACGGTGTCTGAGGGGCTGATGGGCGTGAGACCCATGGCAGGTCCAGCGTCCCCTGATGAGCCCCTCTGCTCACCCTCGCCCTGCACACTGCTGTCCCCGTTTTCATGGCCGTACATCTTGCTCATGGTGCTGGCGATCAGCCCCTCCTTCTCGGGGGCCCCGTCCCCACTGCCGTCCTGGCTGTGGCGGTACATGTAGGACGCCTGCTTCAGAGATCGCTGGAGCAGGTGCCGGCGGTAGGCCCTCTGGATCTTGATGGCGCACACCTCCTCGTGCTTCCTCTTGAGGGTGGTGGTGATGGGCTCATAGGAGACCTTGGACGGGTTGGCTGCCATGAACTTCTCCTCCATGGTCTCCTTGAGGGCGTCCATCTCCCCCGAATCTCCCAAGACCTCTTTGGTCAGAGCGAAGAGGATGTCCAGGCAGTGGATCTTGTCGCCGGGCACCATGGGCAGGTCCAGCGTGATGAGCTTGATCTTGTTGGGCTTGGCGATCTTCAGCGGCTCCTGTAGGGTGTCCACGAAGTCGGAGAGGCGGCTGTAGGCAATGAACTGCGTGGCGTCAGGGTCGAACTTCTCCCACGTCTCATAGAACATCTCAAAGTCGTCCTCGCCGAGGGGCTCGCTGCTCTCCTCCGTGGCCACGTTGAAGTTCTCCAGGATGATGGCGATGTACATGTTGACCACGATGAGGAAGGAGATGATGATGTAGCTGCAGAAGAAGCAGATGCCGATGGAGGGGTTGCCACAGTCACCCTTGACGCTGCTGCCCGGGTTCTCCAGCGTGGGGTCACAGTCGGGGGGCCCGCTGTTCAGGATCGGGTTCAGGAGCCCGTCCCAGCCAGCCGACGTGGTGATCTCGAAGAGGCAGATGATGCTGTTGCCGAAGGTCTCAAAGTTGAACATGTCATCGATGCCCGACTCCTTCTTGACGTAGGCAAAGTTGGACATGCCGAAGATGGAGTAGATAAACATGACGAGGAAGAGGAGGAGGCCGATGTTGAAGAGGGCGGGCAGTGACATCATGAGGGCAAAGAGCAGCGTCCGGATGCCTTTGGCTCCACGGATCAGCCGCAGGACGCGCCCAATCCGCGCCAGGCGGATGACACGGAACAGCGTGGGTGACACGAAGTATTTCTGGATCAGGTCAGAGAGCGCGAGGCCTGCAGGGAGGAAATGGTGAGGGCTGCTGCCCCAGGTGAGAGGCCGGGCCAGGGAGTGGGGGGCATGCAGGGCTCAAGGGGGCCCCGCCTGGTGTGCTCCTCCCCAGGAAGGAACAGGAGAAGCTCGACCCTTGGAGCAGAACCCAAATGGTCCCACATCCATTAGGAAGGGCTCCCCCGGGGGTCTTGGTGTCAAGAGCTACATCTTCACCCCAACACAGCTGGATGGAGGTGGGATAAGCCAAAGTTGGTGGGGTTAGGGTGAGGTCCATTCCCAAGGCTGTTTGCAGATGCCATAGATGAGAGGGCGAAGGGAGGTAGGAAGAGAGGGAGGACAGCTCTGTGTGGGACTCTGGGCACGTCGCTTAATGCCTGTCACTCAGCTTCCTCATCCGTAAAATGGAGGTGACAACTGTACCTGCCTCATGGCGTTGTGACCCATTAGTGAGTTAAAGCCCGCCAAATGCATAGCAGTGTCAGAGAAAAAGTAGATGCGCGGTAAATGGTCGCTAGTTACTACCACAAGCACACACGTGTGCGTGCACTTCCCCGGGTGTGGGGATACTGGCACCGCCACCGAGTGCATGGACACGTGAGTGTGTACCTCCTGGTCAGGTAAATGCTTCTTGAGGCGTATCACACACGTGTGCAGGTGACAGGCTGCCTGTGGGCCCACGCTTAGGGGCCTTTGGGCATTAAGTGTGAGTGCCAGGTGCACATGCGTGTGTGCGTATGTGACTGAGTGTGTGAGCACGCCAGGTGCAGGAGCAGGTGTGCGCACATGAGCACGGGAGCGCCCGACCTTCCTGAATGACTCAGCCCAGCCCGACCCTGCTCACCCACAATCGACAGGATGACAACCACAAAGTCGAAGATGTTCCAGCCCACGGTGAAGTAGTAATGGCGCAGCGCGAGCATCTTGAGCACGCACTCCCCCGTGAAGATGATGATGAAGACCATGTTGATGTTGTACAGGATGTCCACCTTGAGCTGGCTCTGGTCGTCCGTCTCCACCATCATGGTGACCATGTTGAGGCAGATGAGGATCATGATCGCGATGTCAAACACCTGCTTTGTCACAAAGTCGTACACCATGCCCTGGATTTTGTTCTGCAGCACGGACCGGAGCGCAGGAATGTACATGGGTGGATACAAGGGGAGCGGTCAGGGCCCACGCAGGACATGGACAGGAAGGAGACATGGGATGACATGACAGGATGAGAGAGAGAGAGAGAGAGAGAGAGAGAGAGAGAGAGAGAGAGAGAGAGAGAGAGAGTGAGTCAGGGCTTGCGGTGGTATTGGCCGGGAAAGGGAGGGCAGACCCCCCAGACCAGGCCATTCTATGGGACTAACGGGTACCCTCCTTACTCTGAGATCCTTCCACCGCCCAACCAGCCCTTCCCCCTTCCCCCAAAGCCATTGCTCACTGGGGAGGACCATCCTTCCCCTCCTCCTTTTATGGGCCCTTGCCCCTGAGGCCACCAACTGAGGAGGTGAATGGACAGTGAGGGGGCTCTGTAGGGCCAGGTGAAGGGTAGACCAGTGATGAGTTTGGCAGGCAGCTGATGCTTCTGCACACAGAGCCTCGCTATGGTTACAAAGGGCGACCCTCCCGGCAGGTGGACCTGGCCTCATGCCAGGGACGCAGCCTGGCGGGCAGGGTGCAGGCTGTATTTTCCCCCATCGGTGCTCCCAGGCAGGAGGCTCATACAGGCTGTGGGAAGAAGGGCACAGAGGGCCGGTACCTGAGGCCGAGGAATTGGCTTCTGCGGCTTCTTAGAGCCAAGCTTCTTCATGGCATTGTAGTATTTCTTCTGTTCCTCTGTCATGAAGATGTCCTTGCCTCCAAAGTATAGTGGGATGGGGCCAGTAAGGTTGAGGAGTCCCCCTTCTCTGCCTCTCAGACCTCCCTACCACCCTTAGAGCATCCCCCACCCCAGCAGGGGGACCAGTTGGAAAGTGGGAGGGGAACCTGGAGGGGCCAGGGATGGGGATTGAGGGGTGGGGTGACAGAGGAAAGGGGACCAGCACTACCTCAGCCTGTTTTGGGTCATTTTCCATCAATATCTCTTTGGGTCCTTTTGAATGACCCAGAGAGGTAGGTAGCATCATGCTCACTTTATAGACGAGGAAACCTTGGTTTGGGGAGCACAAGTCACCTGTTCAGGGTTGCGGGGTGGGATCTGAACCCAGGTTCACTGCCTCAACCATGCCTCCAGCCGAGGCAGCATTTGTGAAATACAAAGGGATGAGTGGGCCGAAGAAAGGAGGAGGAGGAGGCCTGGTGTGTGCGAGGACAGGGGAGGTAGGGATGGGTACTCATCTTCTTCTTCTGCTGGTTGAAGTTGTCGATGATGACACCAATGAAGAGGTTGAGGGTGAAGAAGGACCCGAAGATGATGAAGATGACAAAATAGAGGTACATGTAGAGGTTCACCTCGTACTGTGGCTGCTCCTCCTTCTGCAGGGGACACAGGAAGGGGCAGGGTGTGCTGGGTGGGCTTGGTGGCACACGCTGGCTGCTCTATGCTTTCCCCTCCCACAGTGGGCAGGAGGGTCCAGGGCTCAGAGGTAGACCTGTCCACCCCCGGGGTCTCAGAGGCTCTTGAGCAGGTAGCATGGGGATGGGGGTGGGGATGGGCAGAGTGTGCCGCTGTGGCTCTGGTCTGAGTCCTCACCTTGGGCTCACTCACCAGCCACATCTCGGCAACGCTTACACTCACCTCCCGGGAGTCCACGGCTGCATACATGATGTCCATCCAGCCTTTGAAGGTGGCCTGAGGGAGTATGGCTGGATGTGAGGGCAGGAGGCTGCTCCCTGCCTCCATCACCCTTGAGCTCCCTGTGACTGGCCCAGCCGGGTCCTCCCCAGAGGCTGCCTGACCAGAGCCCCACTGGGCAGGTAGCTACTAGAGACCAGAGAGGTCTAGATACTACTCTAGGTCCCACAGCACTGGAGGCAGGGTGGGCGGCCCCAAAGCAAGAAGTGACCATGGGCTCAGGTACAATGAGAGACGTGGGGGTGGGCATTTCCAGCCCAGGTCCCTGCGGGGCCAGCGCGTCACACTCACCACCTGCAGGAGAGAGAGGTAGCCTAGACCCACGTTGTCATAGTTGACCTTAACATTGAGCCAGCGGACCTGGCCCGTGTGCATCAGGCTCTCGCAGTCGGACTTGTTGTTGACCTCGGAGATTTCAAACCTCTCCGAGGTGGTGGTGTTGATGCAGTAGTAGAACTTGCCGGCGAACAGGTTCACGCCCATGATGCTGAAGATGAGCCAGAAGATGAGGCAGACGAGCAGCACATTCATAATGGAAGGGATGGCTCCTAGGAGGGCATTCACCACCACCTGGGGGGCCGGGGAGGGTATCACTGCAGGTTTTCTCCCAGGCAGGCGGAGGAAACCGGGACTCCTGGGGGATGGCTCCCCACCTGCACTAACCAGGAGACCAGGCTGGGCTGGGCATGGCTATTCAGGGAAGGCTTCCTGGAGGAGGGCTAACCTGAGCCGGGCCTGGAGAGAAGTCTGCTGGGCTGTATGGGGAGGCGGGGAGCAGACAGCAGGGTTAGGGTCTGCCAGGCTGCTGGTTGGAGAGGGATTTCTGCTTGGCTGAGCTGTCAGCCCAGAGTGGGACTACCGGGCTTCTCTGGAAGCGGCCTGGCATGGGTCACCAGGCAGGAGACAAACACGCTTTCCTCAGCCCCCATAGGAAACTCAGGCCCCGTGACCGGCCGCCTGCTCATCTGAACAGGCACAGGAAAGAAGCCACCAGGGTCTTCAGAGCAGCTGCACCCTGAGACCAGAGCCCTGTGCCCCACCGGTCCTGGCCGCACGGGCACAGCCTCACTATTTCAGGCTGCTCTGAATCTGAGAACTGTCCCTTTTCAAGGAGACGCTGTTTCGTGACCTCCAGACAGAGTGGGTGGCACAGGCCTGAGAGCTGGAGGGTGGGGGTTTCCTGACCGAGGCACCAAACAGCTGTGTGGCAGGTCATTTCCGCTCAGAGGGGAGGGGTCCCCCACTGGGGATGGGGGGCCCCCTGCACTGGCTTTCCCCCTTGCATGAACGGGAGAGTCACCGGGGCTGAGTGCACTGTTGGCCTATGACTAGCTGCTTCATGGACCCTCCTGAGTTCCCAGCAGACCTACCTCCCTTTGCTGGGGAAGCCCCTTTGTCTTGCCCAAACCCTGTGTTTACCTGTCACTTCCCACCATCAAGGGCCTGAGGGATCCTTCCAAACTTGGCATGACCTTGAGTTCAAGGGTCAGCAGGCTCGGAGCCCGGGGCACAAGTACCTGCCCACTCGCTCAAGTCTCAGAGCCCAGGGGGGACCCCGGTCTGAGGCTGGGAGGGACACCTGTAAACCCCTCACCAACCAGCTTCCCCTCGGCCCTCCCTGCCACAGGGCCCTCCTGGGAGTTGCTGCAGCCTCTGCTGCCCCCAGTGGTGGCAGAGATAAGCTGAGGAGCAAGTCAGGGCAGGAATGGGGGCTGGTGTGGGAGGGTGTCTGGGTGGGGGCAGGGAGAGCAAACCTGGCCTTCAGCAGGGCGGTGGGCAGAGCCCTCTGCTTCCCCTGATGGCGCCCAGAGCACAGACCCGTACCCTCTGCACGATGCCCTGCGGTGGCTGTTCCCCAACTCCCCAGTCCTACTCAGAGGCCCCTCGACACCCACCCTCATGCCCTCGAATCGGGACAGTGCCCTCAGGGGACGAAGGGCCCGCAGCGTCCGCAGGGACTTGATGGGTCCCAGTTCTGAGTAGCCCAGCCAGTTGGCCACCAGGCTGATGATGGAGACCTGCAAAGGGAAAGAGGGGCTGGAGTGTTGTCAGGGAGTATGGGACCCCACCAAGCCCAGGAACACAGTCTTCAGGGACAGGTCCCCCATGAGGATCTTCCTGGACTCAGCTCTAGGTTGTCTCTCCCAGACCCCTTCCTTAGTGGGTGATCTTGTCTGGCGGGAAGTGTCCCTGCACCTATAGGAGCCTGGGTTCCAGAGATGTCATCGATTAACTGAGACGACAGTAAACAGGAGGCCTGCGTGACCATCAAAGAGGATACAAAATCCTCCAGATATTGGCAAGGATGGTTCAGTAACCCTCCCAAGACGCCCCTTTATTTCAGGAGAAGGGTGGTCCCTCCAGCCCGTTATCCCCCTTCCCAGAGGCCATTCTCTGTGGGAGCACATTGATGGGGATTCTGATGCGCTACGTGGCCTCATGCAGCTCCTGGCCCTGGGATGAGGCTTCCTAAGGCCCTTGACCCCAAGGACAGGCTCTGGGCCCGGCTGCGGGGCTGGAGGCACACTCACGTCCACGATAAGGAAGTCGAGCCAGCACCAGGCGTTGGTGAAGTACACCTTGAAGCCGTAGGCCACCCACTTGAGCAGCATCTCCAGGATGAAGACGTAGGTGAAGACCTTGTCGGCGTACTCCAGGATGGTGCGGATGACACGCCGCTGCTCGATGTAGATGTCCTCAAAGGCCTGGGGGGACACCGGCATGGTGAAGGGAGGCCTGGGCCTGGGAGGCCGGGGCAGCAGCCATGTCCCCTACCCTGTCTGATGCTGCTGGTTCCCAGGGGGCTGACCTGGGGACGAGGACTGGGGCAGGCTGGTGGCTTCTCGCAGACTCCCGTGCCCATGATGGGAGTGAGTGTGTTTCCTTGTGGGGAGAAGCCCCTCAGCTCCCCTTTCCCAGACTGAATAATAGCAGCACTCAGCCATCTGCCAGGGAATTTCACAGGGGCGCAGCCTCAATCCTGCCCCCACCAGATTCCCAGGGCCTTCCCAACCTTCCCCCTGGTAGACCCCTGTGGCTGGCTGCAAACAGAGTCAGGCCCCAACTGCCACTTTAAGAAAATTAATGCATTCTACAACACATCCTGCAACCACAGGTGAGTTCCTCTAGGACTCTGGGTTGGAGACTGTGCAGGCTGCATCCCTCCCACAGTGTGGCACCTGTCCCTGCCCATACCCATCCACCAGGGTGGCACCTACCAGGGCTCCACTGCTGAGCAGGATCATGAAGACAATGAAGGTCTCGAACCAGTTGTGCTCGACGATCTTGAAGCAGGCCCTGCGGAGGGTCCACCACGTCTTCCCACGGCCCTGGGAGATGTCCACGTAGAGGATGGGGCAGCGTTGCACACAGGCTGGGGGAGTGAGGGGGGCACGACGTCACAGGCCTGGGGACCGCCTTCAGTATGTTCCCTGAACTTTCCCAGGGTGCACTCTCCAGCCCTGCGCTGCACTGTCTCCAGACTTGGGGCCCCCAACACCTGGTTTCATATCCACCACTGCTGGTTGGGAATAGGTGAGAAGTAGGGTGGTCCAGCCCCTCCCCTCGAGGCCCTCCCTCTCCAGCCTACTCTGCCCATGTGCCCACTACCTCCAGGGATGGACACACAGAGGAAAGACACGCAGGGATGCAGGCCTCCTGTCAACTTGACCCCATCCTCCCTCACTCCACCCAGGTAGCCTTCACTTTTCACAGCCCAGTTTCTCTAGGGCCATCTCCTGAGGGGCGGGGCAGGCCTTTCTCCCCACAGATGAAGCTGAGGAGGAGGATGTCGGTCTCAGAGTAGCCATTCCTGAGCACTTGCTTCACGCCAGGCCACACTTGGGCTCTATGGGGATCTGCATGGCCACGCTCAGGGCATTTCCATCACTCACTGCACACACTCGAGGCTCAGGTTAGGGGCTGGGAGGCACCTGGCTCTGACACCCTGGTGCAGCAGGGTAGGGTAGCATCCGGGAAAGGAGGACCACATGCTTTCAGTGATGTGCATGTCCCCAAGATGTCCTGGAGGAGGCGATGGGCTGCAATCTGCTGGGCTAGGGGGACACACGGCTAGGTGGGGGTGTGCACGTGTGGGCTCACCCTCAGTGAAGCACTCCTCAGGCTGCTCCCCCTCGGGGTTCTCCTCGATGTGTTCCTCAGGGTCCTCCTCTGGGGGCTTGTAGTCAGCTGTGCTGCAGACGGAGGAGTTCGCGTCGAGGGGCTGTGGCGGCTTCTGCAGAGGCCACAGGGTGGTGTGACCCCTGGGTCTTCCCACCCAGTGGGGAGGAGGAGGTCAGAGTGGGAGGCCAGAGGGAGAGGAGAAAGAGGGGGTGGAGCAGACCTACTCATTCATTCATTCATCCACTCATTCATTCACTTGCTCACTCACCCACGGGTCATGGAGCCAGCACTGTGGCCTGTGCAGAAGAACCAGTGACCATGGCAGGTGTGTTCCTGCTCTCATGGCACTTAGATTTGGAGCAGGGCAGGGCTGAGGCCTGAGCGTGGGTGGCAAGGACATGAAGAGACATGTGAGGGCCTCGGGTCTGAAAAGAGGCTGGGAGCAAGTGGGCTAGGCAGTGGCTTGGCCTGCTGAGGGTTCTGGGAGGAGTGGGAAGGCATGAGGGACAAGAGGCCGGAGGCACTTCGGAAGGGGCATGAAAAGGGGTCAGGACAGAAAGGGGCTGACACAGCCCACAAATAACAACTTGCAGCGTTCCCAGGCCTGAGTTTCCTGTCCCCAGGGACTGAGGGATCCAAAAAAGATGGACAATTTTCCCAGCTGAAGCTCCAGCCTGGGGCCAAGATGACCTGATGGGACACTGGTGCTCTGGCCTGGCCAGGCCTCCCCTCACCTCTTCCTGGTGCTGCCCAGTCAGCAACCCAGGCCCAGACTCTACTCCTTAAGGGGACCCCTTCACAGCTAGGGCTAAGGCCCTTGAAGGAGAAGATGGAGAGGGCAGCTCACGGCCAGCTCTGGACAAGGATGGTGACCAGAACATCAGGAGAGTCTTGTGCCCAGTTGACAGAAAGGAAGGTCCAGGCACAGGGCATCCAATGCACCACGTGCCCTGCCCATGTGCCCCCATACTCACAATCCCCCTGGGAGCCATGCTTGCTCCTCTTTAACGAGTGCCCAGAGCCTTGGCTCTGGGGGTTCGCCCCCATCCCTGGTCCTCTTACCGAGGCCGGTGCCACATTTCCGTGGGTATTTATAGCTTGGCAGGCACTCGGCCCCCTGGTAAGTCAGCATGCCACATATTTGGGGGCGGAATAAGAAGTCAAGAGTTTTCAGGGCAAAGTTCATCCAGGCTCTGGTACTCAGCCAGGCCCAGGGCCAATAGGGTGGAGGTGGGCAGGGGGCCCAGGCCTAGCTTATGCCAGTCCTTCCCATGCCAGAGCTGAAAGGTGGGTGAGGGGGCTCAGAGTCAGCTTCCCTGAGAGGCCCAGGAAAGGCCCCAGCTTCAGCCTGCGCTTCTGCAGGTGACCAGCAGTCCCCCCTGACCCTCGAAGAGGAGGGACACGAGGAGGCGGCACCTGGGTCAAGCAGCAGGCTCCATGCACGGGCTGGGGAGAGGGTCAGATTCCCACAGAGGCTGAGCCCCAGATCTCTGTTCTCCTTATACCGAACCCATTGGTCCCTGAGTCCTAAGTCTAGGCCCAGCTTGGCCCACACTGGGAGGTTGGGGCCAGCCCCAGGTGGGTTCTAAACAGAAATAGATGACAATGGCAAGCGCTTGGCAGGGGTTTCAAACCCAGAAGAGGATTAGGAGAGGCCTCTTGGGTCCTAGCCCCAGAGCTGAGATGCCACAGGTCAGAGCAGCTTGTCCAGGAGTGCCACCTGCTGGTGAGATGGGGGCCCGGGTGGCACCGCGGGGACACCAGGCTATCAGGACAGGCAAGGCCGGTCATAATAATAGTATTAATAACAGAAATAACAGCCGCCGTTCGGAAAGAGCTCACCAAGCACTTTGCACACGCCGTCTCATCTAACGCTCATCGGGGTGCCACGAGGGAGGTGTTGTCACCCCACTTTACAGGTAGAGACACTGAAGCTTGAAGACTTGTCCAAGTCACACAAAAACGTGAAGCCTTGTCTATCTGACCCCCGACCCCTCAAGCCGGGCCCTATGACGGGCTCACCTTGACGTCCTCAGCCTCCGAGAAGGTGTCCGTCTCCTCCTCCGTCGGCATTTCCAGGTCAGACTCCTCGGAGGCGATGGGCACGTGGATGGTCAGGTAGGGGTTGTTGATGAAATTGAGGTGGTCCAGCTCGATGCTGGGGGGACGCCCGTCAGCTAGACCCACGTGGTTCAGAATGTTATTGTCCTTCTTTAGGTCCTTGTCGCCCTCCTCAGGTGGTGGCTCCTTCTCGTCCTCGGGGCTACTCTCCTCGGCCCCGCCAGGCCACCCGATCTTGAGCACGATCTCCTTGGGGCTCAGGATCTTGCCATGTAGCAGCCCCAGCAGGAAGGTCTTGGCGAAGCCAATGCCCCACTTGATGCGCCCAATCGCGATCTGCAGGTTGTTCATCTCGCCGTCCTCGTCCGAGGCTGCCAGGCTGTCGGCGCTGAAGGAGCTCAGCAGCAGGGCCAAGAAGAGGTTCAGGACCTGGGGGTGAGGGGTTGGGGGAGCCTCAGCTCAGCCTCCGAGGCCCCGAGGGTGCCACCTTCAGACAACATGCGGTCCTCGGGCCTCCAGGTCAGACCTACCCCATGCTGCGTGTTTAAAAGGACGTCACCTAATGAAATCCTTAGGACTGCTCCTGGAGGTGGGAAGTGTTACCATCATCCCCAGATTTCAGATAAAGAGACTGAGGGCTGGGCACGGGGTAGGACTCTGCTGAACAAGGCCGAGACAGGGTTTGGGGAGGCCCCCTGGGGGACAGACAGGGGCTCTTTCCACCTCCATCGCCAAAGGATGAAGAACAAAGAACAGGGCGCACACCTTCAAGCTTCCAAGACTTACTGGGAACCTGAATCTTTCGAGCCTTCTTTTGTCTCTTAAATGGGACTTTAATAGACCCTGTGCTCCTGGGGCTCAGATGCATGTTTCTTATTGCTCTGGAAGGGATTTCTGACCTCCTGCTATTCACCCTCTTTTCTCCCTGTTAGATTCCCTGCTCCCCCTGGTTCTCTTCCCATAGCCCCGATGAAAAGGACTTAAGAGGCTACTGGTCTAGCCCCCGTCAACTTTACTTTCCAGTGGACGAACATTTACTGCATAGGAACAAGAGGCCCCAGGGAGCTCCTGCCTCGTGGAGACAGACACTTGACAAGACAGGTACAGTGCGTGGGTTTGCGTGGCAGCAGAGACGGGCACAGAGGGTTTGAAACCACCCTGCTTGGCTTTGACCCCCAGTTTACCAACTGTGTGTCCTGAGGCAAGGCATACCACGGCTTTGTGCCTTGGTTTTCTCATCTGCATAATGAGGATGATGTCAGTACCTCCCTCCTTGCATTGTAAGAATGAAAAGGTCAGTACAAAATAGAGCACACAGTAGGTGCTCAAAACATGTCGGCTGCTACGCGTGCAGTAGTGGAAGGCAGGGCCGGGTTCTTTTTCTGGGGGCTTTGGGGAGGGTCTGGGTGGGAGAGTGGACGCAAGGGAGTAGGGTACATGTGAACCGGCCACCCTTGCCCATCTTCTCCTTGTGTCTCTCACTGTTTGACTTTCACCAGTGTCTTCCAAGGTCTTTTTGTCACTGTCTTAACTGTCGTGTTAACACAGGATCTTTGAAACATATATGTTGTATATATTCTTTTCGGGAAAACGTGTTGGGGGGGAGGGGATTCCGCTCCTTCTCTATGCCCCTAGCTACTTTTCTGCCTTTGCCCTCCACCAACATTTATTGGTCTTTCTTTCCCTCTTTCAGGGAGAGGTGTCCAGTTGCCAGAAACACATCTGAGATGGGAATTAGCTGCTCTCTGGGTCAGCAGGGTTTGCACACGGCTCTTGCCTGGGACAGAAATAGCCGCCTCAGGCAAGGCAAGGAGGAGAGGGCCAGTGGGAGGGGGGTAGACTTCACGTTCCCCTCGGGGCTCTGAGGGGTGGGCTACCTATGCTCTAGTCACTTCCTCTTCTTCACAGGAACCCAGAGGACATACCCAAGTGCCATGCACAAAGGGGACTCAGGTCCCCGCACTCCCTAGCAGAGTGCCCCCATGCCCTCCAAAGACATCTGCCTGGGGGAAGGCGGGGACTGTGCCCAAGAAGCGGACAGTGCTGCCTCCCTTAGCCATTCCACTCCCTCTGAGCAAAGTGGGGGCCGCAGAGCTAGGCCAGAAAATGGTGTCGTGTGTGTACGTGTGCATGCACACACGTGCATGTGCACGCGTGTCTGTGCATGTGATCGGAGGGTGCGGGCGACATGCATACAGAGGCAGGGGCAGTGGTTCCAGACCCTGGAGCCATACTGCTTGGGTTCGAATCCTGCACAGGTCGCTAAGTTACCTCCCTGAGCCGTTGCTTCCTGATCTACACAGTAGAGATGGAGACACGGAAAGTGCTCGGGATGCTGGATACGTGCCAGAGGTCAGCCGTCTTGGGGGCTGCTGGTGTTGGCGTTTCCTCTACCACCGTCACTGCTGTTGTTAACCTCACTGTCACTGGAGTTACACAGATCCAGGTCCTAGTCCGGGCTCCTTTTCTCCCTATCTGTGTAGTTCCGGGCAGAGCCTCCTCGAAGCACAGAGCTAACATTACCTGCCTCGCTGAATTGTCATTAGGGGTGATGTAAATAAAGCCCTTCGAGCAGAGCAGGGACTGGCACACGGCAGGAGCCCAGTCTTCAGATGCTGACAGCGGGGATCCACACCACCACTGCACCCCCGTCAATGCCCCTGGCCTCGGGAGCCAAGTGCTCTACGAAGCACTTAGACATGTGTCATGTGTCCCTCAGGACCACCCAGGGAAGTAGGTCACCACCATTAGCACCCCATTTTCCAGATGAGAAAAACTAAGGGCAGAGAGGTTAAATAACTTGCTCAAGAAGTCCCCGTCAGTAGTGACAAAGTGGGGGCTTGAACTGTTTTAGAGTTGTCACACATTAAGACAGACCCTTTCAGTCACCCTCGGGCCCTTAAACTCACAGTCGCACAAATGGCTACTTCTCGCTACTCAGAGCCTGCTACCAGCACCCTAATCCTGCCCCAGAGCTATGCCCAGCATCTTGCCTCTCCCTCTCTATTCCCTAAGGCCTCCCTCCGAGTCCTCCAGCCTAAATGGCCCTTGGGGGCTCAGGACCTTATCCCATGATCTCCTCCTCAGTCGAGGTGACACCCTCCACCCCCTGCCCCCAGCAGCTTGTTCCTGCCCCAGCCGGAGCTTGGTGATATCTGAGAAGCGCTGACCCAGCAGCCTGAGGATTCCACAGGCCTTTACAGAACGTGGGGACGTGCGTCTCCTCACCCCATTGCCCAGGGCAGTGCCCACCATGGCATTAGGGCAGTTGGGCACAGCACTCCTCGTAGGATGGACCCCCACCCCACCCAGGGAACAGGAGGAGTCTAGGTCAGCATGGAGAGGAGAGACGTCTCCCAGGCCCCAGCCAGAGAAATGCTCGTTAGTTGGCCCACGGCCCCTGTACCTCCACCCTGCACCAGCCCCACGTGCCAGGCCCTGAGCCACAGAAAGTGGCAGGATGAATGCAGTCTATGCCATCTCTGGATTCCCTCAATGCTGAGGCCTGTTTCCCAGGAACAGAGGAGGGGGAGAGGCCCAGGAGCTCCTGGGACCAACCTCATACAGTGCCTTCTCGCACACTGTCACGGCCACTCCTCCCAGCCACCTTGTAAGGTACCTACCATTTTCCTTACGTGTGGAATTAGAGAACCCAGCTGACCACAGAGCAGTCATTAGCTCAAGGTCACACCGATGGCAAAGGAGCTGGGACTGGAACGTGGGTCTGTCTGACTACAGTTACTTTATCCAAGATGCTAGGCTTCAGCAGTACTGCTCACAGTCCCGTCCCTGGGCCAGAGGCAGCGGCATCACCAGGGCCTCGTTAGAAACGCAGATTCCCAGGCCTGGCCCGGAGTTGCTGAATCAGACTCTGGGGACAGCGAGGCAGGAATCTGGGTTCTAAGAAACTTCCAGGTGATTCTTAAGAGGTAGAAATTTGAGCGCCACTGGATGAAACCACAAAAGATGGCCATTTTGCGGGGGGAAAGGGAAAGGTAGGAAAGAGCCTAGTATCAGAGATTTCATAGAGTTTAACCTCCTAGGGAAGGGGCCCTCGAATGACAGCCTGATTCAAGGGAAAGAAAGGAGCGCCACGTCCCAGACACTTAGGCTTCCTGGGCGAGGGTGGGGGAGCCACCCAGCCGGGCTCACTCACCACGAGGTTGCCGATGACCATGACCATGAGGAAGACGGTGAGGCACATGGGTTGGCCGGCCACCTCCATGCAGTCCCACATGGTCTCGATCCACTCCCCGCACAGGATGCGGAAGACGATGAGGAAGGAGTGGAAGAAGTCGTGCATGTGCCAGCGAGGCAGGCTGCAGTCCGACGAGATCTTGCACACGCACTCCTTGTAGCTCTTGCCGAACAGCTGCATGCCCACCACGGCGAAGATGAACACGATGATGGCCAGCACCAGCGTCAGGTTGCCCAGCGCCCCCACCGAGTTGCCGATGATCTTGATGAGCATGTTCAGCGTGGGCCACGACTTGGCCAGCTTGAAGACCCGCAGCTGCCGGCCGGGGCGGGGGGAGGGCAGGGGCGAATGAGGCTCAGGGACCCCTGGCCCGGCCCCATCTTTGGCAGAAGGAAGCCTTTCACACAGATCTACCTCCTACTCCCTGAGAGATCGGAGGCCTCAGTTTGCCTCTCTGCTCAATGGGAACATTCACCTCCTACCTACCGCCTTCTGCTCTTCATGTGTCCAACAGAAAAAAACTGTCCTTATCTGTTAAAGATACAGACTAAAGTGTTGACAAATGAAATTATACGTTGGGATCTGCTTTTACGTACTCCCCCCACATAAAGCTGGGGGACGGGTGAAACAAGGACTGTAGAATACTGCTGGCTGTTGAAGCTGGGTGATGCGTACATAAATACATACTTTTATATACTTTTGTGGATGCATGAAAGGTCCCATAATAAAGTTTTAAAAAATATTAAAAATGCTCCTGTGGGGTGGTGAAAAGGATACTACTTCGACATTTCAATTTCACTACTAATGAGGTTCCCAACCCTCAGCTTTCAGGTCTGTAGTATGGGCTGAAATCCTCATTCCACTGCCACCCAAGGTCACCAAGGGGGTTAAGCTCCTGGGCTGTCATTTGGCTCCCTCAGCACCCCTGTGTGATAATGGCGGGGTGGGGTGGCCTCTCTTCCTCCCCGGTTCCAGTAGGGAAGTCCCTGAGGGTGGAGTGGCACGCAGGAGGACAGCAGGGTTTCTCCTCCCACCTTCCCAGGTGTCCTCGCCCTGCCCTGCCTCGGACTTGGCCCCGGGGTCTCACGCACCAGACGGAAGGAACGAAGCACCGACAGCCCCTGCACGTTGGCCAGGCCCAGCTCCACCAGGCTGAGGGTGACGATGATACTGTCAAAGACGTTCCAGCCCTGTTGGAAGTACTCGTAGGGGTCCATGGCGATGAGCTTCAGCACCATCTCCGCTGTGAAGATGCCCGTGAAGACCTGTGGGGTGGGGTGCGGTCCCTGTCACAGAGCATCAGGGAGTACACGGCCCTGGAAGTCTCCTCCCCTACTCCCACCTCCTGGCCGTGGTACCCACGGCCGACGTGTATGTGGGAGAAGAACAGAATGGCCATGCCACAGGGCAGACAGGGGCCACCCAGAGACCTGGACTCAGCTGCTTCTGGCCATGTGACCGTGGGGAGCCACTTAATTTCTTGGGGGCTCGCTGTATGCACAATAATATCGAACACTTACGGAGTGTTCACATCACTTTCTGGTCCACATCATGACCTCGAGAGTCGGCTGATTTCTACGTAGTTGGGAGGGATGAGCGCACTGGTCTCAGAGATGGGAAAACTGAGACTCGAGGTTGATGGCAAAGCACTCAGTCACGCTGCCCACATGGGATGAGTCAGGTCTCAGACCTGCCTCCTTCGGTCTCCTGTCTCTACACCCTACAGCCTCTCTACTCTTGTTGGCAGGAGTCCCAGGACCCAGGAAATCTTGGTGGACTCATAAGTTCAGGGCAGGGGCCAAAGAGGGCACAAAGTTGGGAACAATGAGAAGGCCAGAGCTGTCCCCTAAAACCCTGGGGATGGAGTCTGAGGGCTGCAGAGCCCCTGAAAGCTCCCTGGGCACGGCCCCCCTCCTGCCGGGCACCAGCTGCCCTGGGCCCACAGCCTGCCCGGGCACATGCTGGGCCCCGCCTAGAAGATGTCCCTGGCTACGGCAGGTGCCCAGACCACAGCAGAGTGTGGGTCGGGGGTGGGCAGGCGGCAGGCTGGGCCCATCACGCACACCCCAGCAGCTGCGCCAAGTCCAGAGCACAGGCTGGCCCCCTCCAACCAGCCTGGCCAAGAGTGCCCAGGGCATCTCCCTAGGACAGATCTGCCTGCCTCACCGGACCTGCTTCTCACACAGTCCTGCCCTACCCCATGGACCCCTATGAGTACGCTCCCTGGGTCCCCACCCTCGGGGGTGGGAGGAGCATCTTGCCCATTTGCCATCCTGAAAAAATTTGAAGGGAATTGGGAAGGGCAGGCGAGGGCTGAGGGAGGAGGTGGCTTTTGTCCCTTTGTCAGGCTCCACCGGGGCTGGCAACAAGGTGATAATGCTCCTAATGGGAAGGGATAAGCGGGTGGATCACTGTGTGTCAACAATAGTGGGGCAGGAAGGGCCAGAGAGGGGAGCAGGCCTGCTGTGCTGGGAAGATGGTAGCGGGCAGGGAGGCTGAAGGTTGGAGGACTACGCCCGGGGGCCTCCAGGGCGAGCTGGGCCCTCGTGGGCCTGGGGGCCCATGGCTATATGCCCCACTTCCAGGTCCCTTAGTCCCTCTTAGGCCCACAACAACCACTGAAAGTAGAGAGGCTTGTCACCCAGCTCTCCCCCATACCCCTCCAATGGCCCCATCTCTGCCTGCAGGGTGTGGCCTGGACCCCAGAGCCCCCGGAGTCCCGATCTTAAGGATTCCAGCACCTCATCCCCACTCTCAACCCTGAAACCCAAATTCCACATCCCCGGGATCAGCCCAGGTACCTCCCTTGTACACCAACTCACTTTCCCCATATGCTGGGGAAATAACCGCAGCCTGTCCCCTTATGCCCCCCAATAGCGCCCTGTAGGTCCACACAGACCAGATGGCCCCATCGAAGCCTGCGACCTCTCCCTGTCCTGTCTGGGAATGACCGCCCCTCCCCCACCCGCTCCCCTGTCCTCTCCCTACCAGGTTGCCCACGCTGAGCACTTGGTCAAAGTGCTCCGTCATGGGGTAGTGCTCCATGGCCATGAAGAGGGTGTTGAGCACGATGCAGATGGTGATGCCCAGGTCCACGAAGGGGTCCATGACTATCAGGTGGATGATGTTCTTGAACTTCACCCATGGGGCACAACAATTCCATATGAGCACTTTGTGGGAGCACTTGTACCACCACGGGGGGCACTTCTTCTGGGCCTCTTCCAGCTCTGGAGCAGAGTGGAAGCAGACACGTGACAAGGATCCGCCTCTCCCGTGCCACCTTCCACCACCTAGACCACCCGCTTCCAACCTCGTCCCTTAGATCTCCACATCTCAAACCCCGTCCCCTCAGAACCGCTTACTCCAGTTCCTCTAGGTAAGTCACCCTCAAACCCACCCCTCCAGACTCTGCCCCCAAAGGCCTGCCCCCTTAGCAAGCTTTACCCCAAGCCCTTTCTCTCAATGCTCTGCTTTAAGATCTGCCTTCTTGACACACCCCACAAAGCCCTGCCTCTCGGTGACTCTCACCCCTGCCAGTGGCCCCTTAAGGCTATGACCCCCACCCTGTTTTGGCTGGGCCTGAGGGTCCCGAGGGTTTGGTGGGAGGTCACTGCTGAAGGTTGGGTCCCAGTTCCACCTGCCGCTGCCAGATGCTACTGGGGATGACAGAGATCCCCTGTGGGCTCTTTTTCCTGCTGCCAGTAATGCCACCCCCACACCCCAGACTGTCCCAACCACACTGTCCTTTCCCACCAGAGCTGCTTTCTGGAAATAGACCTTGTCTTTGCTACCCTGGCTCTAAAGCCCTGGGGTTCCATCGGGTCCATGGATAAAGCTGTTCCCTCTCTGGGCCTTCCCGGCCTCTTCAGCCTGTGGGAGTCCTTGGCCTAGGTAAATTCTCACCAGACATTTACAAGGTGAGTCCTATTAGTGCCTCCCACTTCGTAGAGGAGCAGAGGGGATTGGAGTGGGGGGCTGCCCCATGGACACCTAGGTTCGAGTGCATGATTGGGGCACCACAGGGGTGGGGATAGCTGACTCTTATCCCTACCCAAGAAGTGGCAAACTGGACCTCTCTCAAAGGTCACAGATTCTAGTCCGAGTGTAACCCCTCCCCCACCCCCAACCTGGGTGCTACCACAGGCGTCATTGCTGGAACTTCTCTCAACCACCCCAGTAAGGGCAGCTCCTCTGTCAGCTCCGCCCAGCATTCCCTGGGGCCTTCTCTGGCAGGGCACACAGACACCTTGATGTCATATAAGGTCAGGTGACACGGTGCCCTCTAGAGGTTTGCCAAGTCCTCTGGGACCTCCGGGCACAAAGCTAGTTGCGTGGGAAGGGAACCAGAGCTCTTCCATGACAGATTTCCTTCCTTCCTTCTCGTCCACCCTCTCTCTTTTCTTCCTCCCCTCCCTCTCACCCATCCACACACCTATGTCTCTTCCCATTCATTAATCTTTCGTCCCATCCAACCATCTGTGTGTATGCATCTACCCTCTCTTCATTACCTCATCCTTATTCTCCTCCTGAGACTCCTGGAACAGCATGGGGATTTAGGGGAGTCTGTGACTCTGGGTGGAGTCTGACCTTTGGCCTTTAACTTTTACCCAGAGGACATTTGAGGAACAGGATCTCCAGTTTCCGGAACATTGGGCCTTCCTGGTTAGTATTATTATCCTGTCTTTCACCGTTGCCTTGGCAGCCCCCAAGGCCCTCCCGGAAGCCCCCAGTTCCCACAGCAGCCCGGCCTTGTAGCCAGAACTGGGCCGGGTTAAGCCGGGACTATATTTATCACAGCCATTTCTTCGATGTCCATATTAAGTTACTGCCCTGAAGCTGGGCCCAGCCAGCCCAACCCCCCACCCCTCAGGAACCCAAGTGGCCTGACGGGCATGGCAGGCAGAGTAGGACAGGTATGGGGGTGCCGGGCACTCACCCTCCATAGCCTCCGAGATGCCACTGTCTGCACTGCAGCTCTGCCTTGGGGGCCCCTTCTCCCCCGACAAGGTGTCCAGGCTGCCATTGCAGTCTTTCCCGTGGGCTGGGTCACCGTCTGCCTCCCCATCTTCCAGAGCTTGGGCAGCCTTGGCCTATGGACCAGCAAGGGAGATGGCATGAAGTCCATCCCTGAGCCAGGGGGACGAACTAATTGATTCTTGGCTTCCTCCTGAGTCCTTTAGGATGGGGGTCCCTCTTCTTGGCCTGCACTGAGCCTAGTGCAGAATCCTTGTTACATATGGAGAAACTGAGGCATGGAGCTGCAAAATACTCTTTCTGTTGCCTGATGCCTCCCGACACACCAAAGCTCCCAGCCTGGGGCCTCTGCTGCCCCTGCCTTGAAGCCCCTGGCCCTTCCTCTCCCTCCCCCTCAGCCCGCCTGGGAGAACACAAGCTGAGGGGCAGGGAGGTCCTTGGGTCCTTGGCCTCCTCTCCCCCAAGTCCAGACCTTCTCCAGCTCCTCCTGCTGCTTTTTGAATTTCTCCAGCATCTGCTGAAACTCCTCTTCTTTCTCCTGATCCTCAGCCAGGGTGGCCTCGTTCTGCTCGGCATACGCCATGGCCACCACGGCCAGGATCAGGTTGATGAGGTAAAAGGAGCCCAGGAAGATGATGACCACGAAGAAGATCATGTAGGTCTTGCCGGCTGCTCGGAGGGTCTGGGAGTGAGGACAGGACAGGAAGTGTCACGTGGCCTTCTGCCTGCTTTCACCCACCACCCCTCTCCACACCCACTGCCCAGATAGGTAAAGAGAGAGGGTCCCTCGCAGGGAGGCGATCTGAGGCAGGGCGTAATCGTCCTTAGCAGGCGAAACTACAGATGGCAGTCATTATTATTATTGCTATTTTCATTACCATCCTCAGTGTCAGAAACGTCACCGAGGACCAGAAGGCACTGTCACCCTAGACTCACCCGGCTTGCCCTACAAATAATTGTATGTGGGCAGAGTTGAATTTCTGAGCTGCCCGGCTAGTCACTGTGAGGACTGGGGGGTCTTTCCCAGGCCCAGATCTCATAAAGATAGAAAGGGAAGAAGATACTGTGGCTCAGATCTGGGCAGGTGCCCAGTATTGGAGGGCTCCGAGAATCTGTGTGAAGGGGCACTGAGGGGGTCCCACAAAGAAGACATCTCTGCCAGGGGCCTCACCAGGCCCTGAAGAGGCTATGGGAATGGTGGGACGTAGTTATAGGGCTGAAGAGCAGTGTGGGGGCAGTTGTACCAGCTGAAAGAGGTTCTCCCAATAGTCCTGTGTCATGAGGCGGAAGAGAGACAGGAAGGCCCAGCTGAAGGTGTCATAGCTGGTGTAGCCATAATTGGGGTTCCTCCCAGTCTTTATGCACTGGTAACCCTCGGGGCAGTGCCTGGGGATAGAATGGGGACTGGTTTTAGGGAGGGGGGAAAAGCTCCAACTGGGGGATAGATGGGGAGCCCCAAGGGAAAAAATCCTTCAGTCCCGAAAACAAGAAAGTGTTCCATCTGTGCCCATGGGTTTTCCTTATATTCCCATTCATCCCAGGCCCTTGGCCCTAATCAGCCCTCATTTTCAAATACCCCAGGGGCACCTTTTCCCATTACCTAGCATCACTCACCCAGCATCACTGCTGTTCCCACAGAGCAGGGCATCCATGGCGCCCTCCAGGAAATAGAAGTTCCCTTTGGGAGTCAGAGGACATGAAGAAAACACGTCAACCACGTGGACACACTGTGGGCACATGTACCTACTGCACACCTGTGGACATACGTGTGTGGACCACACCAAATAGATTCTCTCTGGGTGCCTCTCCCCATCCTCTATGCAACCCCAAGTCCCAAGGTCTCTGGATAGATACATTGCAGAGAGATCAGCTTCAAGTGGTGTCAGCTCAGTGCCTAGTGTAGTGGTCTCCCACCTTTTTGGCACCAGGGACTGGTGCTCCTATGAGAATCTGATGCCTGATGACCTGAGGTGAAGCTGAGGCGGTGATGCTAGTGCTGGAGAGTGGCTGCAAATGCAGATGAAGCTTCGCTGGCTCGCCTGCCACTCTCCTCCTGCTATGAGGCCCAGTTCCTAACAGGCCACGGATTGGTCAGTTCGGACTGCAGTCCAGAGTTTGGGGACCCCTGGCCTAGTGCGCTTGTACAGTCGGAATACAGCAGGGCACAAAGAGGCTAGAGGAACATGTATGTGTGTGCGTGGGGCTACCGTGTACCTGCGCGGGGCCCCTGACCAGGGGCTGAGGCAGGGCGCAGAAGAGGCTAGACTTCAGGGTGCCAGGTTAAAAAATTTGCCGGAAGGCGACAAGGGGACTAATGGTGGCTGTGTGAGAGCTGTGCCTTGTGTGCACACACCTGTGAAGTCTGAGGACATGAATAGGATGTGGGCGCCTCCGTGCCTGGGGGTGGCCCCGCCAGCATTTAAGGAGACCGGGGAGTGTGTGGGTTAAGGAGCAGGGAATGCAGACTCGCTTTTTAACAGTGAAAGCATCAGGATTTTCAAAGCAATTTGGCAGTTGTCACTTTAACCCTTTGCGAAAGGTATTGTCATCCTAGTTTTATAGGTGAGGATTCCAAGGATCAGGGAAATCAAGTGACTTGTCAGACAGGTGGGAAGTGTTTAGGCTCAGGTCCTCCCTATGCTGCTTATCTCACAGGGGGCTGCCCTCGGGTAGGACCGGCCCCACGGCCTTCCAGCCCCCATTCTCACCTTCATCGTTGATGTAGGCATCCCAGTCAAAGGTGTAGTTGCTGGCCTTGCTCTCCTGGCTGTTCCAGGTGTCATTGCCATGCCAGGTGTCATTGCTGTACCAGGTGTCATTGTCATACCAGGTGGCATTGGTGTCGTTGAAGGGCGGGGGCCAGCGCACGCACTTCTGCCGCAGGTTTCCCATGAAGAGCTGCAGACCCACCAGGGCGAAGACGCTCAGGCAGAAGACAGTGAGGATCATCACATCCGACAGCTTTTTCACCGACTGGATCAGGGCCCCCACGATCGTCTTCAGTCCTGACCAGAGGGAGTGGGGAGCGGACAGGATGGCGTTATAAGTCACTCCCTTCTCCCTCCAGGTTTTCGCCTGCCTCAACTCCTACAAGACTTGACTTACCAAGGGCACCACCTCCCTGAAGCCTTCCCAAACTAGCCCAGCCCTTCTGTGATTTCGTTCTCAATCAGGAGCCTTCCGATGGCCACAGAGTCCCAGCCACTGGAAGGGTGGATTGTAAAGATGTCACAGGATGCCGCCTGACCCATAGAGCACACGGTAGGGTTAATACACATCTCTAGGTCAGCATTCCTGAAGGGTATTGTACAGGGAGGGCCCTAATCTCCCAAACTGTGCACTTAAAAGGCGAATTTAATAACGTTCGGCCTTAGTCTATGGCCGTGCCACCCTGAACGAGCCCGATCCCATCTGATCTCGGAAGCTACGCAGGGTCAGGCCTGGTTAGTACTTGGATGGGGGAGACCACCTAGGAGGACCAGGTGATGTAGGTATAAAAAATAAATAAATAAATAAGAATAAGGGATTATAAGCTGACAAGGTCCTTGCAATCTGTGAAGTCAACCAGGGTTGCCTCACCTAAAAAATAAATAAATAAATAAATAAATAAATAAATAAATAAAAATAATAATAATGTTCGGCCTTCTGTAAGCCCTTCTCCTTTTGGGGTCCCTTTCCTAAACTGCAATGTGATGGCTTTGAACTAGAGGAGAACGAAGGTACTTTCTAGTATCGAGACTGAACAATTTCCCCTCCTTCCAGAGCCCGTGTCCCATTCCTCTTCAGATCTTCTCTCTCTTCTTTAATGAACCTTCTCCTGCTTCTCCACATGCTTTTTGGAAGGGTCTGGATGATCTGGATTCTATCTATTTCTTGTTTCTTGATGCATTGCTTTGGCATTGCTGGGCCTCATGGCTCAGTGGGTAAGTGGCATGTTCCCCACAGAGCCCTCGGGACTGGGACTGCCCATCACCGATGCCTTTGTGTCTGGCTGGAGGTCTCTGCCCTGCCCCACCTGCTTGTTTTATTTAATACACACACACACACACACACACACACACACACACACACACACACACACATGTGCCAGGCACTGGCTTCTAAGCATCTTATTGATATTAAAACATTTAATCCTCATAGCAGCCCAATGCGTGGCACTATAATAATAGTATTATTAATATAATAATATTATCCACATTTTACAGATACTGAGGCAAATCACCTTGCTCTACTGCCTCTCAGGGGCCCGGCCTCCCACCTGGGGCCCCTTCTCCTCTCTGGCCACCTTCTGTGCCCAGGCTTTGGGGTGTGTCCTACACATACAGCCTGGGAGTCTTGTGGCCCTGGGTCAGGCTCCTGGAACTTGAGTGTCAGTCGACCCGGGCAGAGGGCCCCAGCACCTCCCCTGTACCTGGGATGACTGTGATGGTTTTCAGGGCCCGCAGTACCCGGAAGGTTCTCAGGGCTGAGATGTTGCCCAGGTCCACGAACTCCGTCAAGTACCTGGGCCGGGGGGGTTGGGGTGAGGGCTGTGTCAGAGCGGGGGTGGCTAAGAGGGCAAAAATCAGGAATCCTTATAGTTTGGGTTTTCACAGGGGGTCAGGGGGTAGGTCAGACATGCCGGGGTTCCCACTGGGGCCTGAGAGTTGGCAAAGGCACTGCGGGAGCTTTGCTGGGGAGTGGGGATGGCAACAACAGCCCAGCTCTCCCAGTGGGTGATGAGGGCCTGTGGGACTGGGCTGCCACGTGTGCTTGTACAAGGCATGTGGTGGGACAGCAGGAGGGGCTCCAGGCGGGACCCCAGCAGCTCCTGGAGAGGCACAGCTCTCTGCAGGCACACCTGACCGGAGGCTCTTGCAGTCTGCCCTCCTAAGATGGGCAGCCTGCTCAGCTGCCCTCTCCTCTCCCCATCCTCAGCCTCGCTTCAGCCTCACCATGCCCTCGGCCCCTGCTCACGCCATCATGATGACACTGAAGTCCAGCCAGTTCCAGGGGTCCCGGAGGAATGTGAAGTTGTCGATGCAGAAGCCTCGGGCCAGCATCTTGATGAGGGACTCAAAGGTATAGATCCCTGTGAAGGTGTACCTGGTGGGGAGAGGGCCGCCCAGGGCCAGGCACGTCATACCCAGGCAGGGGTGTGGGTGGCAGTGACGGACCTCCCAGGCAGTGATAGACCTCCGAGGGAGGAGAGCCACAGAAGTCAAATACGCTATTCCGGGGGCCTGAGGACATTGGTGAGGGTGGCAGTGGGTGCCATACTGGGGGCTTAAGGTGTTGATGGGGTGACAGTGACAGTATGTGTCTCCCTGGAGGACAAGAGCAATATCACTCTGAGCAGGTTTGGAATGCAGACCCCCAGATGTCCCAGGGCCGACAGGGATGGGGGTGGGTGAGGGGAGGGGGTGGGATAGACTTACTCCACGTTCTTGGACCAGGGAGGAGGGTCACTCATGGTCATGAACACGCAGTTGGTCAAGATGGTGATCATAATGAACATGCTGAACAGCGTTGGGGGGAAGGTCAAGGAAAGCGAGAGAGCAGGTGGGGAGGGGAGGGGGACAGAGGGCCTCCTCGCCCAGATCGCTCATCCCTAAGCCCTCCCTGCCTCTCCCCACCCCTGCACTCGCCCCACTCGGGCAGGATATGAGTGGATGAGCACCTTGATGGCGCCTCGTCTGACGATGCTGAAGGGGCTCAGCATGTAGAGGGCGGGTGTGGCCGAGAAGCGGAAAATGGCCTTGCCCTTGTTGAGCACGATGAAGGTCTAAGGAAGGGAGAGAGCAGTGAGGCCTGGGGACGGCCAGACAGTTGGGCGATGACCGACAGGTAGAGGGGACCCTCCCGGGCCCAGACCTTCTTGTCACTATAGTAGGGGTCCAGGTCCTCCAGGGGGATGCCGATGACCTCTGGTGGTGGGTCCCCGAAGATAAGGGGCAGGTTCTTGCCCGCCTCCAGGTCACTTCGTGGTTTCCTCTCGGGCTCCGTGATCTCCATCTGCTTGTTCCTCTGCTGCCGGGCCTCCTCCTCCACCGCCCGCTGTTCTATGGCTGCCAGGGACTCGCGGGTGAAAGGGCGCAGGCTTTGGGGGCCCAGAGGCACCAGGGTGGGCAGAGACGGGCGGGCCATCCTTGCATCCTGGGCTCAGGGGCCAGGAAGGCAGCAGATGGCTGGGGTGGCTGTAGCGTGCGGCCTCCCAGGCGTTGGGCAGCCGCCCCACCCTGGGTCTGCTGTCTGCTACTCACTTCTTGCCTATCCAGGGACCAGGCTGAGGAGGTGGGTGTGCAGGCCCTCCTGGGACTGGGAGATGTGACTGCAAGGCTGAGGCACTGCTGCTGCCGCTCAGGTGCTGGATGCAAGAGCATCACCCCCAAGCCTTGCACCGCATGCTCCCCGACGGGGGGTCGTCTGCCCTCAGGACTGATGGCACACCAAGCAGGTCCTCTTCAGCCCTGGGGACTCGAGGTCAATGTCCCAGTGCCCTCAGCCACCTTGTGGGCCCAGGAACTGTTTGGCTTCAGCCTACAAGGACAAAGAGAATCACAGCTGGCTATGCCCAGGTGGCCTCTATCCCGAAGCGAGGCTCGGAAAGGAGTCAGATGTGAAATGTGCTGGTGGGTCTGGAGGATGAGCTAAGATGCGGGCCTTGGGGGGTCAGCCTTACGCAGGATTGGCAGATGGATTTCATCCTGAGGGCTGACTTGGGCTGGCTGTTACTGGCTGCCTGAAGACGTGGGCAGAGACCATCAAGGCTGCGACCAGATTCAGTGCAGACAGACAGCTGTGATTGATTCGTCATGTCTGCCAGGGGCAGGGGAAAGAAGATTGTGGTGTATCTGCCCCTGTTTGCCATCCCTGGCCTGGAGGGAAGGGAAGGATGTGGGGGCTGCGGAGTGTCCTGAGCTTTGGGGAAATGTGATGTTGGGCTGGAAGAGGGAAGAAGGAAGGGTCCCAGGCCCTGCAGAGGGTCCCACCGGCTCTCTCCCATGGGCCCTGTGGGGTCTGACCCATGGGCAGGCAGGAAGATGCAGGGCGTGTGTTGGGGGGTCCACAGATGCTAAGAAGGAAGAGGAGGACACGTAGGAAAGGTCATGGGCACAAGCAAAACAGCAGTCTTAATGGTGGGAACAGGGCTAGGGCTCTTAGGGACTGTTTTTGGCCAGTGGTCCCTGCCTCAACTGCGTGGATAAAGGGGCACACACCAGAAGCTTCAGAGACCTGTGAGTACTATGTGGACTGTTTCCCGGGCCAGTCTCGCAGCCCCTGCCGGCCTCTGCCCGGCCATTCTGAGCCTGTTCCCTGGAAGGGAGGTGGGGGGTCAGCTACACAAAGGCCCTGGGCGATGACCCACATTATCAGGCAGGCACAAGGCCTGCACAGACAGACAGCTCGGAGCCACCCTCCATCCCAGGGGCTCAGGTAGGTCCCCCCAGAGACACCCAGAGCTACGCCAGGGGGCAGTCCTCTCACAGAGGCCCACAGGGCGCTTCCTCAGCCTTGGTCACCAGGTGGGGAGGGCGGCCCAGGGAGCGGCCAGAGCCATTGGGCAGAGCTGGCCACGCCCCGGCCTGGCTGCCCAGCTGCTCCCTACCATCACCCAAGGAGTCGTGTTTCCACGGGGATGACTCTGCTCATTCCTGCTGACCCCGACCCCGGCTGCCTACCGGCCCTGTCGTGTGTGTGCGCACGTGTGTGTCTGTGTGCGCGCAGGCGTGCGTGTGAGCACGTGTACACACACACACACACACACACACCCCTCCTGGAACCCCTCCTCACGTGGACCCCGCAGTTGCACCCTGCCACTTAGCACACACTCGCCTGCCATCGTCCCCATCACCAGTCACGTATATATGGCCACACAGAAGACGCTGACCTGCCAGATGACCCTGGAGGGACCCCATGGCTGCTGGGCGTCCTCCAATTCACAGGCCCTGCTGGCAACGATCCTCTGGCTGACGCTGCCCACTCTCTCCTCCGTGGGAACTCACCTCGGACCACGGACAACCGGAGGCAAACGGACTCTGGCCCCAGCACTTGAATCGACACTTACCCGAGTCACCAGAGGTCCCCAGTGGACAGACTCAGTGGTTTCTTCTCAGCTGGCCCCCCCTCGAACATCTCAAACTGCCACTGCCTTTCTCCTCCAACGAAGAACGTGGCCTGCCCTCTGGCCTCTCTACTCTGTGCCCTGTGAGCTCCTCCATCCTGCTCCTGGAAGATGCTGCTCCTCCAGGGCCTGGTCTGCAGCCTCGGTTTCTCTCGCAGCGCGCGCCTCCCCCCGCGTCCTTCTCCTCTGCCACAGGAACAGCCATCACCCACCTCCTTTCTGTGGTTTCTACAGCTTTGTCCCATCGGTTCCCACCTCCCCGGTGGCCCACCAAGTCAAGGCCCCCTTTCATGTGCCGCCACAGCCTGTGTGGCTCTTAGGTCAACAGTAATTCATGCTCTGCTCATGTGGTTGGTTGTCTGCTGGTGTCTGTCTCCAGGCTCCTTGGGGCTGGGGCTTGGGGTCACCACGGGATCCGGTGCCTGGCATGTTGGTGCCAGACCCGCAGATGGCACAGCCAGCCTGACACCTTCTCCTGCTGTCCCCTAGCTGGCCTCAAACAGACCCTCCATCTTTCCCTTCAAAACTTACACATCATCTAAATTCCTCCCCTCCCACACTCTCCACCAACCCTGAAGCCACTTCGCATCTGGAAATGTCTTGTTACGTGAGGCGGGAAGTGCCCTGTTTGGCTAGGCCATCTGAGGCACGGTTTCAGCTGGTGGCTACTGAAAGCGTCCTGGTCAATTCCCAAGCCCCAGGGATGCTTCCTTCCAGCACCCAAACAGCTCTCCACCCTCCAGGCTGCCTCATTACCCCTCACCCCCTCTATTTAAAGACCTCCCACCTGCCTCCCCACCTCTCACCAGGCTCCCTTCCAACCCACCATCCACATTTATAAAATCACAAATCTGAGCGCATTGCCCCCCTTCAGTGGCTTCCCTCGGCTTCATAGCATGTCCACACTCCTTCATGGGGCTCTCCAGGCCCTCCATAATCTGGCCCCTACCTTGACACCCACTCCCTCCCACCCTCTGGCCATGCTACCTCCGGTTTTACAAATGGGCCAACCTGTTTTCCACCCGCTCTGTGCCTTTGCTTATGGTCTGTTAGCCTCCTAGAGTACCCTTCCATATGGTCTCCCTGGAGAGCTTTAATTTGTCCTTCCAGATTCAACCTATACAAAAACTACTGCCTCCAGGAAGCCCTCCTTGGTGCCAGCGATGTGCCTTAATACTTAATAAAAGTTTATCAGATGAATGAATGAATGAATGAATGAGTTAGAGGAACACCCCTCCCTTAACCCTTTTCTCCTTTAAGCATACTCTGAACCTATATCATAACCAAAAACCGTATCTCCCCCAATATCACCTCTTCCAGCATCCCCCCTCCCCCCTACCTCTTACCTCAGCTAAAGTGCAGGCTGCTGTAACCCCTGGACTTCTTCCTGCCTTCATTCCTTTGACCCTGCACTTACTCCCTCTCCATCGATCCCTCTGACTTCACTTCCCTCCTCATCCACCCTCAGTTACAAGAGCATCATCCTAATCCCGTCCTCGAAAATACCCTCAACTCCGGCCTCCTCTCTCCTTCCAGCCACTCGCTTGGGGAAACCCCAGCTGGCCTGTGCCGGCTATGCTGCCCTGAGTCAGCCCGTGAGCAGCTGGACATGGCTGGAGCAAAGGCAGGACCTAGCTGGCTTCCTGTAAACTTCACGGGTAAACTCCGGTTTTGCCTCCAGCTCTGGCACGGAAGTGAGGATTTCTCCGGTGGCCTCATTTCCCCACTTTTGAGAACAACTATTTCATGCCTTCTCTTCTTTTCTCACATCTCCCACACTCTCCCCCATGATGCTACCAGCTGGAGACTTGCCCTTCAGTCTTTATAGAGGAAACAGGAGCCATCACACACTATCAAATCGATGGAACTATCGTCACTGTCCCCACCCCCCTTCCTCCTCCATCCTGTGGAAGAGGAATTGAATCACCGAAGGCCAGGCCTTCCACTTGGGCTCAGGCCCCCACCCCTCCTGCCTCCCCAAGGACTTTATTCTCTAGCCGTCTTCCTCCTACCACCATCCACTTCTCCCTTCTTCAAAATTATGGCAGTGGTGGCAGAAACTGCCCTCCTGGCCTCACACCTCCCTTCATCTATTGCCCTATTTTTTTTTTTTTTTTGGTTCTTCTTCACAACCCAACTTCTTGGAAAGTGTCTACACCAGCTGTTTTCACTTCCTTACCTTTCGTTTGCTCTCCGGCCCATTCCAACCTGGCTTCCATTCCGCCAACTCAACTTAAATGGCTTCTGTCAAGTCACTAGCACCCTCCCCGCTGCCAAGACCGCTGAACACATTTCCGCCGTCTTCACCTCCCTCAGCCTCTCAGAAGCATTCAACCCAGTTGGCTGAGGCCCCCTTCAGGAAACGCCTTGTTCTCTCGGGCCCCAAGAGAACATCCCCTCAGTATCCCTCCTGTCTTCCTAGCTGCTCCTTCTCAATCTCCTTTGCCTGTCCTCCTTTCTCTCCCCAGTCTCCGAAGTTTCTCAGGCCTCAGTCTGGGTCTAGATGGCATCATTCCTGTGACTGTAAATAGTGTTACAAAAATATGATGAACTTCCCCTTTGAACTTGAGACTGGTATATTCGACTGGGTCCTGGACCACTCCGATAGCATCTGGAATGACACGCTTGTGTTCTTCCACTCTTCCCTCACAGTCTTCCTCCGCCCAGGAAACGTCATCACCATCCACCAGCTCGCTCAAGGCCAAACCTGGGTTGTCTCTTTGAATTCTCTCTTTTTTTTTGCCCCCTTACCTTCTACATCCTGCTGCCCAAGGTTCTGTTAATACCATCTCCAAAACATCCCTAACCTTACCTTTTCCCCTTGGTCCATATCACAGTAATCTCTTGCAACAACCTGCTACCTGCTGACTGTTCCTGCCCTGCTCCTTCCAAACCAGTCTCATAAGGAAGCCCAATAGTTTTTTAAATCATTTCCCATTTATAAGAAAAAAAAAGTGCAGCTCACTGCCGGTGTTAATTTAGTTTTACGTAAACATGCTCTTTGAGGCTGAAGCAAATCTGACCGGTTTGCAATGTGGAAATACATTTATAAAAACTGTGCTTGGGATTAATTCTAAACAGAGCTTGTCTCTAGTCGTAATGTAACAGAAATGTATACATAAATCGGATTCATCGAATGAGCTTTCGGCTAACAACTGTTCGAGAGCGATGTTAATATCGTGTAGGGATGCTATGTCTTCTAATTTTTGACATTTTCGGCGATCGAGAATTACTATATTTTGTAAATGGAAATACCACTAGTAAAAACAGAATGCCATTAATAGAATGATGCCATTTGTTTCCAGAGACTATGGATATACTAGAGTAATGTGAAAATAATAATAAAAGCGAGATATTTCCTGGCAAACTTGGGGGCAAGGTTTGGACTGTAATCTGTGAGTTATCTCAGGGTGAACACTGTAGTCGCAAGCACCACCAGTGAGTATTCTCGGGGCAAATGGGAAATGGGTTGAAGATAAGAAACTAATCATGTGTCTCCTGCTTAAATTTTTCCAGTAACTTCTTGTCATGCTCAGAATAAAAACTAGACACCTAAAAGGCTCTGGTGATCCAGCCCTTATCTACCTCTCTGCCTTTGTCTCCTTATCTCTTCTCCCTGCTTACTCTGCCTCAGTCCCCCTGTCCTCCTTCCAGCTCCTTGACCACTGGGATTGAACCTGCCTTTGGGGTTTGCTCTCCCTGAAGCTCTTGTCCCCTTCCTCTTTACATGACTGTCCCTTCTAACCCCGGTTTACACTCAAATGTTTCTTCTCCAAGAGGGTTTCTCTTCCTCCACTCTCTATCACAGTCCCCTGTGTTTTCCTTGATATCGTTTATCATAATTGATCATTACTTGTTTATTTGACTGATTTATTTGTCTCCTCCACTAGATTGAAATGCCAAGAAGACAGGAACTATGTCTATCTAAGTCAGCATGGTCAATCCCAGCACTGGGCACACAGTAGGCCCTCAATATATGTTTGCTGAAAGGATGAATGGATGAGGATTTGGATACAGACCTCTCTAGAGATAAAAGGGATTCTGATATATTTCATTTATCCATCCATCCATCCATCCATCCATCCATCCATCCATCCTGTTCATAAGCCAGAAGCTGAGCTAGCTCTGAGTAGGACACAAGGCTGTACCAGTCAGGCGGCCTACCTTCTAAAAGCTGATCGTTGGGGAGAAGGTGGACCTGGGCATGTGTAACTATGATATGAGGAGAAAACAACGCCTGCCCTAAAGAAGGGAGGTGACTGCTATGGGAACTCAGGTGGGTGAGTGGTTGGTTACTTCTGGGTCAGGGAAGAAGAGATATGGCTGTTCAGTTGGGCCTCAAAGGTGAGTAGGTTATGGACACAGGGAAATGGAGTAGTAGGACATTCCGAGGAGAGAAAACAGCCAGAACGAAGACAGAGGGAGGATGTAGGGAACTATACTTGTGTCAGACTGTGTGGGGCACAGAATCTGTTCAAGAATTTGGGGGAGGTCAGTTGGGCAACTGGGCCAGGGCCTTGACTACCACTCCTGGGAGTCTGGACTTCATCCTGCAGCCTTGGAGAGCCTCTGACAGGGGTGGTGGGTTGGGGTGGGCCAGCATGAATGCGCCAAAAGGCTTTCAAAGCATCTAGGATAGATGGGACAAGTGTTGTTTTCAGTGGGTACCAGTGAAGGAATGAAAGGGCATTCCTTCATGTCATGGGCTGCGTGTCACACTAGCGGATCTCTTCATGGCTTCTCCAGCCACAACCTGGAGTAAAGGGGGCCAACGTGATAGCTCGAACCCTCCTTCTACCAGCCGGAGTTCAGATGTGGCAGCTAAGGGCCTGGGTGGGTGGGCGAGTGGATGGAGGGCTTTAAGCAACTTCTTCCCACTGAATTCAAGAATGATGGAATTGCAAGAACCCAAGAGATCAAAGAGCCCAACTCCTTTATTTTACAAATGAGGAAACTGAGGCCCAGAAAGGAACAGCAGCTCTCCCCAGATCACACACCTATTCATTCGACAAACACTCCCTGAGCATCTGCTCTGTGCTGGGAGTGGCAAAGCCCCTGTCCTCACTGAGCTTGCATTCCCGAGGGAAGAGGCAAATAATAAATAGGGAAGCAAATAAGATAATTTTAGAGAGTGATAAATGAGAGGCCGAGCCAAAACTAAAACCCGGCTCCCTGGGTGCCAGAGCCAGGGCTCGTTTAGTACGTGAGAAGCCCCATCGGAACCTCTGTCGAAACGGAAGTTTGGGTGGAAGTGGTGAGTGAAATCAGGCCATCTTGGGGGCCTGGAGGTGGCGAGCAGGCAGGGATGGGTGGGAGAGGAAGGGTCGGGAGTCAGGGAGCCAGGTGGGGCCAGCTGTCCACAGGCAGGGAGCCAAGGGTTAGGACGCTGGAGGGCGAGGTGGCTCTGCTCTGGAGCGAATCCAGCCTAGTCTTTGTGGGGCTGCCAGATTGAAAGTCCCAATTCCAGATATAGTCTGACCACAGAGAGAGGCCTTTTCTCCCTGGCCTGGACAGCCTTTGTATTCGTTCATCCCAAGATGGAATGTGCTTCTTCAGCAGCCCACTCAGAAGGTGGAATTTGCCCGTCACTCCTGGAGCTTTGCCTCCTGAGCTGTGGTCATATGAAATCTTCCCCATACTATAAATCATGCAATTGATTTTTCTCTTTGAAGTTCAGCCACCTCAACAAAATTATACACTACGACTAAGTGGGCTTTATCCCAAGCAGGCAAGGTAGGTTCAACATTAGAACACCCGTGAATGTAATTCATCATATTAATAGGTTAGAGAAGAAAAACCACAAAATCCTATCAATAGATGCAGAAAAAGCATATGACAAAATTCAACACTCATTCATGATTAAAAAATAAATAAATAAATAAATAAATAAATAAATAATACATAAATACATGAATACACAAATAAATAAATAGGCAAACAAACCTCTCAGCAAGCTAGGAATAGAGAAGAACTTCCTCAACCTGATAAAGAACATTTACAAAAAACCTACAGCTCACAGTTCTAAATGGTGAGAAACCAGAAACTTTGCACTAAGATTAGGAATAAGCCAAAGATGTCCCCTGTCACCTCTCCTTTAGAGCACTGTACTGGAAGTTCTGGAAGACAATGCAATAAGACAAGAAAAGGAAATCAAAGGCACACTGATTGAGAAGGGAGAAATAAGACTGTCTTGGTTTGCAGATGACATGATTTCTTACGTTCAAAATCTGAAAGAATTGATAAAAAATCACTCCTGGAATGAATAATAGTTACAGCAAGGTTTCAGGATGCAAGGTTAAGATAAACCCAGGTGTAAGATATTACACCTACCTCCGCTTAAGTCCCCCTTGTTCACTGCACCTCTTACCTCCAGGCATCTGTGATGGCCTGTTGGGTCTTGATTTTCCCTCTCAGTTCAAGGCCATCGCTTACAGCTGGGTGTCTGTGACCGTGATTGTCCCAAAATATTGACCAAACAAGGCTCAGGACAGGAACCACTACACCTTCCCTCCTGCCACCATCTACTTCTAGAATTTTCTTTCCTAGAACACCTGTGCTTTCAAGGAGGGTCCTTCAAGCATCCTGAAACCCACCTAGCCACACTGCATCAGCCTGATATCCCCCAAGAGACCTCAGCCATGCTCCCCTGGCCTAGGAGGTAAAGCTACAATGAGAAACTCCCCTGGAAGGTGGAGAACAGATGTGACTTGCCCCTCACAGCCTCCCTGTTCCCTCTAGGGCACATCCCCAAGGACCAAGGGATGGCGGGTAGCTTGCTGGCCTTGCTCAGGCCCCAGTCATCATTCCTCCTGCCAAGCAAGCATGCTCTCCATCTCCAGCAAAACTGCTGCTCACCCACCGAAGTCTGACTGTTTTGTTTCTCTGTGGATTGGGAGCGAAATTACCCAGAGCTGCATGCCCTCCTCGGGCTTCACCTGCAGTGAGGCCTCACACTCAGAACTTTCTGGGATTGTGAAATAGGTCCAGACTTTTCCTGTCCTGGCCAAAGAGAGCATTGGGCATCCAGGTGGCCTACTTCCCAAATTCTTGCATTCCTGCTGTGGCCCAACTTCAAGAATGCAAAATGGATCCCCACGTCCCCCTAGCTGTAGCTCTGAAGTCACAGCTTCTCAGCTGCGGAAGGCTGGGGATGGGAATGGGAAGGGAGTAGCTGTTTGGTTTCTCTGCCAGCACGTAGGGCCTTGGCCTTGGCAGGCCAGGGGCCTGGAGGAAGTCCCCCGGGTGGCCCTCCCTCCTGGTCTAACACTCCCTGCAGAAGTCTTGGAGGGCAGCCTGGAGCCTGGAGCCTAATACAGAAACCTCCGGACACTCAGGAGCCCCAAGAGTTCCGGAAACAGTCAGGGTCACTTGGGGTGCTCCTGCGAGAGGGGTGGGCCGATGCTGATTGCCTTTTCCATGTGGACTCACTGGCTCACAAGCCCCCGCTTTTGAGGCACCTAATTCAGCTAGCCTGATGATTTGTCTTCCCAAAGGGGTAAGAATGTTAGTGGTGGCCACGTTTATTTTGCACTTACTGTATGCCAAGTTTGGCTTCCTGTTTGGCTATATTGCAGCCCCTCCCACCACAATCATCTCTATTTGCTGCCAACTCCCAAAGGCTCTCTGGGAACATTGGTTAGTTTTTCCCCAACTCGCTTTCTCTTCCCAAATCTGACCCTTTCCCTCCACCCATAGGGTTTCTGATGGATTAGGGGCCCTGTGAAATAAAAACCCACAAGTGGGCCGTGCTTGGGTTGTGTGAGTTGTACCCCTTCCCTCAACCCATCTCAGATCATATGTTGGCCCTGGACGTCTCTTCTCCCCAGAAGCAAAGGCCTGAGATTGGGTTTCTCCTTCCAAGATTGAGACAACTCAGAGGAATTGATCTCATCTCAAGATGTAGAATTCCAGGCCTCAGTCAGCTTGAGAAAGAGTCTATTTTGGGTAGAGATCATTGGTTCCTCTAGCCCCAAATCTCAGCACATTCACCCATCATGCTGACATGTGCAGGCCTACAAGGTGGAGGCTTGAGAAATATTATTTCATGAAAAGCAGTCATGGACACGTTCATTTGATGCTTACTGTGTGCCAGGCACTGTTCCAAGCATTTCGCATTTGTTATCCCAGTTAGCAAGTGGCAGAGCCAGGATTCGAACATCGCTCTCTTCGATGCCAAATCCTCATTCCTGCTACTATAAGCACCACCTCCTTCCAGCCCTCTGAAGAACGAGGCTGGGCACAGCCGTCCTCTCCCAGCACAGGACATACCCAAGTTGAGGTCCCATGCAGGTTGTCCCCTGAGCTAGTCTGACCCTGACTTCTTCAAATGGCAGATCAGAATCCTTGGGCCAAGCCCCCGAAAGGCACGGGCTGGGGTGGGTGTCTAGCAGGCCCTGGCAGGACCAGACTCAGGCCTTGTGTTGGGAGCTGAATGTCATGGAGACCACAGATCAACAGCTTGGTAAACAGCCTTCTTTGAAGTTTGTTTTTGATTTGCACCAATCAACCTTCACATATCCCCCAACTCTCTCTACACCCCACTCGTACACATGTGCGTGCGCACACACACACACACACGTGCACACACACACACACTCTTTGCTTCTATGAGTCATTTCCCAGCTGATCCTAAGGGCGGGGAGGTTCATTAGTTCCACCCAAACCTGGGGTTTCCTGCCTTTTCCTGGCTCAGCAATTTTTAAGAGCCACCAAGCCTGTGACCTTGGCTCCGTAGATGTCCCCCCCAAACTTGTGTGTGCACTTCCTGTTCTACATACATGTCTGGGTGCACCTCACCTGCTCTTGGGCCGATCCACTCCCGCCCCTCCCACTCCAGACCTTGCCTGCATCTACCCCTCAGATGCCGGTCTCTGTTAGGTCTCTGCTCTATGCACTCTGCACCCCGCACCCTCGCCCCTTCAAGACCGCAGATGACAGGACTTTTTCCTGCCTTGGGTCCACCAAGAGGCCAGCAAGAGGACTATGCAAAACAGTATGGAGAATTTTAGGGCCAACATGGCTCCCCACTCTACCAGCTCCTAACCATCTGGGTAGGGTGGGCTTTGAGTTCATACCCCAGGCACCTGCCTGGCCCTGGGAGTTGGGATCATGGTCATCAGCACACAGACCAGCAGCCTTTTATCTGCCTGCGGAACCCAAGTCTATGACCTTGAACCCCAAGAACGACCGATGTCCTGCCCTTCAGCCAGCCTGGCCCTGACACTCACTTGGAGGACTTTGCTTGGTCCCAGAAACTGTTTACTCATCAGCTACCCTGGTAAAAGATGCTTCTTCAAAATCAGGCCCATCGAGAACTTACAAGCCTCAGAAAAGACAAGAGTCGCTGGCCGATCTTATTAAAATGTGAGCTACGGTGTCTGTTTTGCAACCCTCATGGCAACACTTGCAGATGCAGACCCTCATGGAAGGGCCCTGGTGTCTCTTCTATAAAAGGCCCTCCATCACCTGAGGGGGATCGGACAGGGAAACAAAGACACCTCCTCCCAGCTCAGGAGGGGTCCCAGAGCTGGAAAAGGGCTTGCTGCTTCCTGCTGGGCAGCCCACCTTCTTGCAGCTCCTTCCTATTCTCTCACCCCGCAACCACGAGGCATTTATTTCAGAGTCACAGCCTGGTAACAGCCACAATAATTAACTACCGGTTAACACCTGTGTAAAGCTGACTGCCAGCCAAGCACGGTTCTGGGCACCTCGCACGTTGTGAGCTCATCTAATCCTCACCAGGGTCCTGTTGTGATCACTCCCCTTGGCAGATAAGAAACTGAGGCACAGAAAAGGTAAGCGACTCGCCAGAGGTTATCTGCATAGGCCCTCAGGCTCTGGGCTCTTGAAAGAGACCTTAGCTCTTCAGCACAAGCCGAGTGGCCACCCCTGTGGAAACTAAACCCGACCTCGCAGCACCTATCTGGTGGGGGTTCACAAACCAGCTCAAAAACAGAATGGGGTTGGGTGACTATTGTGGTTTTGCACTTTTTATTTCTGCTAAGGGTTCTGCCAGGAGGGATACAGCCTGCCCTTGAAGGGGCACAGCCCCCTTTGGCCTTCTCAAGCCCTCCCTCTCCTCCTGCTGCCCCATCCCCCCTCCCCAACAGGGCTGTTGACTGAAAACGCAGGGAATAAAAATAGCTGTTGCTGATGAGGCAGAATGGGGGCCAGGGCACATGAAAGGCCTGGGGCAGGGGTGGTGAAGGTGGGGGGCCTAGAACTCCCCGGCCTCATAAGCACCTCCTAGCGGAGCCCCTGGGAGCCCTGGCTTGTCCCTGACACTACAGAGCTGAAGATACCTGCCACTCCCCTAAGGGTACCCATGGGGGCTTGCTGCCCGCTGCCTGGGTCTCAGGGATGAGCTCTGCCCCTCCCCACCCTGCACTGGTGTCAGCTCCATCCCAGGGAGTGATGGCCTTGGCCATTGTGGACAGAGGCCTGGCCGCTCGCTAGCTGTGTGCTTCGGGCAAGTGATAGGACACTCTGAGCCTGAGCTCTCCTGGTCAGAGGAGCCAAGGGACTGAAGGCTCGAATACCCGTGCCGGGGTTGTCCACGTCCACCCTCCTTTCTCCCGACTGCTCTCTGAGGCCTCATTTCCCGCCCACGCCTCTCTGTCCCCACACCTGCAGAGAGCTTTTCCACTCTCTCTGTAAAGGCCAATCTCCTCTCTCCAGTCTGGTTCTGCCTCCCCTGGGAGCCTTCTCCAAACCCCACCCCCAGCTTTGCCACCCCATACCCTCCCTGCCATTACGTACATTTTCCTCTGTTTTGGCAGCCAGTGTTGCCCTCAAAGGCAGGGACCTTGTCAGGACCCCCACCCAGCTCTGGCCCAGAATTGTATGGCTTCAGCATCCAACTCAGGGCTTTCCCTTGGCCTGGGCCTGGAGTTGGGGCACAGAAATCCTGGTGAGAGAAGCTTCTTACCAGGCAAGTCTAGAGCTGGGAACCCCTCTCTTATGTAGTTTCCCAATCAGAAATGACAAGCAGGGCCAGGTTGGGACAAGACCACCTGGGAAGGATCCTTAATTACATTCCCCAAACCACACTGAAGTTCCTGTCGATCCCCTGAGAGATGCCTGGGATGCAGATAAGGGTAGACCCTTGGGTCATGTCTGGGTCCCTGTGTCGTCCTGCACAGGTGAAGTGGCTTCAAATACTAGTGCGATGACCATAACTCCCCCACTCCACTGCTGCACAGAGGCCGCCTACCATGGGCAGGGGACCGGGGATGACCCCAGGAGAATCTGGAGGGTCCTGGGAGAACCAGCCCTCTCTGCCTCCGACCCCAGCGCTGCACACCTGTGTCCAGCCACTGCCAACCCCCTGGGGTCTCCTTAGCTTAGCTCAGGGCCCTGGGTATAGTCACAGCCTTTGCCACAGATGAGTGACAACAATGCCCACCTGTGGCTCCACCCACCTCTCTGTCAGCCCCTTCTCCCTCTCTAAGCTGCCTCATTGTTGGGGGCTGAATTAAATGCGCTTCAAGGCTCCTTTGGGCTCTAACCTTCTGGGGCAGTGGGTTCATTTATTTCTGTGCAGGCCCCGCTGCAGGTTGTATGGGTGGGAAGGGGACAGGTCTAGTCTCCACCTGGAAGGCAGCTTCCAAACAATGGGGCTCCAGGACCCCTCACCCTGATGGGACCCCAGTCCAGACCCTGTGCCTGGAGTAGGGGGGATGAGTGACGAAGCCATAGAACTTAACCTGCTAAAGGGGGAAGGGGCTCAGGCCTCCCTCCCACACCAGTGCATTCTTGGAAAGCCCCATGCAGCCCTCACCTCCCGCCCACAGGGCCCTCTAGAGGGTACGTCCCAATCTTTTGGACGAATGCCCATCTGGTAAGCAGCAACCTTCACACCCCACCGCCTTCCAGCTCCGCACACCTCCAAACGTGCCTTTGCCGTCTCTGCTCAGACCATTTTGCCTTCTTGGCTGGCTGACCGCTGCTCACCCTCCCTCCCTGTGTCCTGGGTGCCCAGCTCTGCCAGAAGGAGGCGAGAGGGGGTGGGGCTCTGCCCTGGCACCACACCCCTGCCCCCTCTCCTGCCCCAACCTCCCTTCCAGTCTCCTGAGTCCCCCAGAGTCCCCTCCGGGCTGTGGCTGTGTAGCTTTCTGCCCCCTGCCCCCACCCTTCCTGGCTTCTCTAAGAAGGGGACCCAACTGTGACCCGAGCTGGCTGGGGAGGCAGGGCGGTGGGCAGAGCCCGGGCGGGTGGCGCAGCCTGGGAAGTGTCCTCTGCTGGCATCTCACAGATTCCTGTTTCAGCAGAGCAAAGGAGCCGCCCGCCACCCCCAACCCGGCCTCTCCTGCCGTCTCCTCCCCCCACGCCCCTGCCTCTGATCCTCTCGCTGCTAACAGGCGAGCAGAGTCATTGTTTTGGTTCCTCCGCTCTCCTCTCCCGAAGAAACGCAGCCCAGTCTCTGTCCCTTGGGCCACCCCATGCCTGTCCGGAACCGAACCTTCACCACTGGGACATTTGTGACCAGGGTGAGGACCCCTGTGACCACAAGGATAGCGGGCCAAACAGGGGCACAGGGAGCAGATGACAGTGCAGAGAGAGGCAAGTTTGGGGGACAGAGGGTCAGGCTCCAGGAGCTTCAGCAGGGGCAGTCACAGAGCAGAGCCCGGTGTGGGCAGGAGGACAGTGGTGCCCAGAGCAAAGTGGTGACTTCCTGAGAGCCAGGCTGGGCTTGAGGCCAGGGTGTCCTGCCCCTTGTGGTGGCCTGCCCTCGGGGTGCCCAGCCCGGGCAGGGTGCAGAGGGGCGCAGTACTCACTGTTGGACGAGAGCGCAGCGCTTGCTGTCGTGCCCACCTCGAGCTTAGGCCGGGACTCTGGGGGACTTGGCCGGGGGGCCGGGCCGGCGGGGACAGCTGCTGCTGCTGATGTCACAGGGTCATGAGTGAAACCTGAGGACTGGGCCAATCTTCAGGTGGGAGCCTTGGCCACACTTCCCTCACTGGGTGTGCTACGGGCTCAGCCCGGGACCGCAGGGGCTGGGGCCCACTGGCGGGGGTGTGACACACTTGCCCATGCGTGTGCACTCACATGCACACTCACGGGGGCACACGTACGAGCCCATACACGCAGTTGCTCTCCCTCTTATTACATAACTCGTTCTCATACTCGAATCTCCTTTTACACACTCCTTTCCAGAAGCACTCCCATGGCACACACGGCTCACACTCACACACACTCTGGGGTACACTCATGTGTGCGTCCCTGCACACCAACGCTCACACTCACACACACCCAGGCATGCACATAAATCGCCCTTCGTAATTCACACCAACTCTTCGGCTGCATGTCACACCATCCACACGCACGTGTCCTCACACCTACAGACACACGTCACGCTCACGTCAGGCTCGCGTGTGCATACGTGCTATTCTACATGTGTAGACTTATGCAGCCTCCTGCCAGGTGAGCACAAATGCCACATCACGGACAATGGAGTTATTGGATATAGACCTGCGGGAACACACACGCACACCGCAGTCGCGCTCGCGCATTCATGCCTCTCCATGCGTGTTACTTAGATCCACGCTCTGTCCGTGCCCATATCCACGCTCCTGTTCACATGGACAAGGGCCACCTATCTGCGCCTGCGGTCACTAGGTTTCTATCAAGTGTATGCCTGTCTGAACGCTCACCCCCACACCTTGCACACCCAAATACACCACCTCACACATCACGCACACAGCAGTGTTGAGCGTCACTTCCTCACCACCGCAGCCCCTGTCCCGCTGGCTGGACATCTGTCCCGCGGGAGCTCGGGGACGGGCCCTGGTGGGGGAGGAGTGCGCTTGGCTGAGCCACCCCATCCCTTCACGTTGGGGCTGCGGTGACCCCTAGCGGGGCCGCGGTGAAACGCCCCCTCTCACGGCTTGCACACCAGCGCCTGCCCCGGGCAGAACTGAGGATCCCCAGGTGAATCCCGAGTCCTGTTCCCCAAAGCGCCCGCGTCACTTCCCCAGTCTCCCAGGCCCACCCCTGGGTCCGTCTTTTCTAGCAGCCAGAGTCCCGAGTCCAGGACAGATGGACCTTGAGAGGGGCTAATCTTTTCCTAAGCGGCACGAGCTATCTTTCGAATGAGGGATGGGGCTGATTGGGAACAAAAACTTATATGTTAAATATTATTTTTTCCCCCCACAGCCCAAGGGGAATGAATGTCTTCCTCTCTTGATAACGCTTCTCCTGTCTTTGGGGACCTGCTTCTCCTCTACTCCAAGTAAGCGATTCTGGTGGGGCTGCTGGTTACAGGACAGCCACCTTGCCCTGGCCACAGAGGTGGACATGTCACCTAGCTTTGGCTAATCCTCTTGGCCTCAGTGGTTGGTCCAAAAGCTGGCTAGGGAAGCTGAGGAGGCCAGTCTCGGTCCTCCCTGACGATTTATATTTATTGAAACAACAATGACAATCTGTGCCTCTGCAGGAACAGCCCAAGTAAAGTGTCCACTGCTGGGTGGTCTCTCTGCTTGGCGCTTCCTCATCTGTACCAAGCAGCAGCCCTGAAATTCCCACTCGAATTCTTAGAAAGGACCCTTATCTCTCCTTTTCTGAGGGGGGAGCTCATTTTTTTCCATGGTCTTCAATGACTGCACACTTCCTCTGAGTAAATTCCCTTGATTTTACAGAACCATTCCCCTGCTAATAGACACTGGGTCATGTCCAACTTTCGACTCTTAAAAATAACAGAGTGATGAACACGTTTGATTAGAAATCGTCTTCCATGTTTAGCTTAGCGCCAGGAATAAATTTACCAAGGCACCAGAGGTGGGGACTTTGGGTACATATTGTCTTGAAATACTAAAGACAAACAAAACAAACAAAACAAAACAAAACAAAATGAAACAAAACAAAATATGCAAATAAGAGCCTCCTTTGAGAAAAAAAAAATGCAAAGGAAATAGGTGGAGGGTTTGAAGCCTCGAAGAAAATCATAGGAGGCAGGTCAAGAAGAAGGACCCTCGCCTCCTCCATGTTTGGCTGATGTGAGATCTTCTATAATAAGCAAAGTAGCTGTGGCCGTGAAGTGTGTGGCTTTTCTTTCCTCAAATAGCAAAAGCTTCAGTTTCCTTTGACAAAAATCTATGACTGAATAGAAGTTGGGTAGGTTTTACCTCAGCCCTGACTTCCGATATGAGTTTCGCATAGGGTTAACGTGGAATCGTATATCTGAGATATTGAAATGATTAGCTCTTCCTGCCTGTTTTCCACAGCCCCCACCAGCCTGCTCTGGCCTTCCTTTCAGGGGTGCCCCAGCCCCACCTCCAGTTTTGCCTCACTTTAATTCATTGACCATTATATTCTTAGATGAATTTTCATCACTGTTCATTTTAGTGTTTCACTTCACCAAACAAATTTATCCTAGAGCCACTAAAATAGCTTTTTTTTTTTTTCCCTAGGAGTTTTCAGCAGCCTGGGGACAGACATGGAGAGAGTGGTAGGTTGGTATCTTAGTTTGGATTCCCCAGAAAAAGCAGACCCTGAGATAAGGATTTTGGAGCCAGTGGTTTATTTGAAAGCAAATTCCAGGAAGCTCTGTGAAGAAGGGACAAGTGACAGGAAGAAGAGACAGGCCAATAAACTGTGCATGAGCAGGCTGTCACCGTGACCACTGGGGCATAAGGCCACAGGGATCGCTGAGAGACTGTGGGGAGGACCCCTCAGATTTGTCCCACTGAGGCTAGGAGGCTGGGGAGCTTAGTATCAACTCCTGTCCTTTAATGCTTCAGTGTTGGTCCCGGGATGACTTCAGGCCTGCCTCACCTGTGGCCAGGAAATGCCCTCAGGTGAAGAGACTGTAGGTGAGTGCGGGAACCAATTGCAGGAGACTCCTCCTCTGTAGTTGCTTCTCCATAGTTGCTCCCCTCCCTCTCCCTCTCTCTCTACACACACACACACACACATGTATGTATGCACATACGCACACACACGCACACACATATACATGTGATTTTTAAAACAGAAATAGGATCTTACTATGTTTACTGATTCTTTTGCTCAACTCTTTTGGACATCATTCCACATCTATACCAAGGTTGTCAACGGCTGATTAGTATTCCATTGGGAAGATACATCCCCATCAGACATTTGTTCTTGCCAATACTGGTCGACACAAAGATATGAAGAATAAGGTGAATCTTCCTAAAACATGGCTGTGCACATGTCACCCCTGATGCTTCTCAAAACCCATCAAGAGTTCTCCATTACTCACGGGACAAAGACTTCCATACCTTGGCCTTGGAGTCTAACCTGTGTCTGTCTGGGCTGCAGGGCCTCCTCTCTACACAGCTCCTCCAGCACAGCCAAACAGTTTGAATCATTACAGGCCCTGTCCACTCCTGCACCTGCACCTTTGCTTAGGCTGTGTCCTCAGCCTGGGCTGCCCTCTCCCTGCCACACCACTTGGCCCCATCCCAAGGAACTCCACTTCCCTCTGGAATCCATCCCTCACTGCTGGAGTCCTCTCTTCTTTATAATCTTTTCACCCACGGGGGACTTTGCACAGTCTTGTATTTTTGTTCTCTTTTCATGGATAGGTTTTCACTTCTCAACAATTCTGGAACCGGTGAGAAGACACTAGTGTGTCTCAGTGTTCAGAAGGACACTTTCTACACCTTCTTGGTCAAGGTAGCAAATGGTGAGCACAGGATTGGTTTTGTCTTTCCTCCTGGGTGAGGGTGGAGCTGGAAAGACACACCTCTGTGCCCTTCTCACACACTGGGGGCCTGTGACCACAGTGCCGGATCTCAGCTTGTTGATGGCTGTTGAAGCTGGAAGACCCACAAGGCCAGCTGGTGCCCTGTCCACAGCCCCCCTCCCCCTGGAGACAGCCACTGAGGCTCAAAGGAGGAAGTGGGAATGGTCTTCCTGATTTAAACAGCAGACCTTCAGGGAAGGGGAGCTGCATGAAAGTGGAGGTGGGGGAAGGGCAACTCAGGGGGTGCTAATCCCAGCTTCCTGTCTGGATTTTCCTTGACTGCTGCTCAGGGCCCATCTCAGGATGTTCGCAGTTACTGAAATAGATCTCTCCTCTCACCTGTTCTGAAGCAAATAAGACCTTGATAACTTCCTGCCAAAGAATGCATGCCTTGGTCATTTCTCCCGGATGAGGGACAACATCGGGCATTGCTGCGGATCTCCCTAGGCTTTCCCACCTCTGTCAAACAGCAGCTCACCTTGGCGGGCGCCCTGGGAGCAAACTGCAACAGGCGACAGGCGACAGGCGGGGGGTGAGGAGAGTTGGGGCGCTAGCCACCTGTTTCTGGCCAGGGCCCAGCCTTTTCTGAGAACTTAGTTGGTGTTTCCTCCCTTGGTCAGCTCCAGAAACCACCCTCTGACTCAGAGTGACAGAGAGCAGACCTGGCCTCCTCGCTCACCTGCCTGTGGCCCCTGGCCTGCACCTACAGAATTCTCTCTCTCTCCTTAACTCATCCTCCTAATCAACTGAGCTTTGGGACCAGAAGAAAACCAAGTGTCTGAGTCAGGGCCTGGGGATGCGCAAGCCTGGGAGCTACCCCGAGGAAGAAGACGTGACGCCCCGCCCCGCCTGGGGAGGTCGGAGGGGGGCGTCCGGGAAAGAAACGGGCCCCCTGGGGAGGGGGGAGGAAGAAGGGAGGTCCCGGGGACCCCTGAACTCGGCGGCGGGGGCGAGAGGCGCGCAGAAGCCGGCGACCTCATTAAGGCAGATGCTCCAGGTACCCGCGGCCCGGGCGGGCGCTGCGCATGCGCGCGAGGCCTCGGCGGCGCCCGCGTTGTCACGGCAACCGGGGCCCGCGGAGCCGGCCATGGCCTCGGGGACCGGCGGGCGCCGGGCTCAGCCCCCGCCGCAGGTGCGGCCGCGCGGGTGGGCGCGGGGCCGGGGAGCAGGCCGGCGGCAGGGTCGGGGTGGGGTCCCCGGGGAGGGGTCCCCGGGGAGGGGTCCCCGGGGTGGGGGGCGAGAGCGGCTCGGCGGGGGGAGGGGCGGGGGGGAGAACGCGGCCCCCGCTGGGGTACGGAGACAGCCCACCCGGCGGGGTGGCGGCGGGGAGAGGTCGGGCCCCCACCCCTTCCCCTCCTGGCCTGGCCGAGTCCCCCATCCCCCCAGCCCGGGGTGACCGTCCTGCAGCCGCCGCCCTGGCCCGTCCTGTCTCCACCCGCCCAGCCCAGCCGCGTGAAGGAAGGTGAGGCTCGGGGCTCCCTCCCGCCTCCTGCGCCCCTCGGTGCCCGAGTGGACGCTGCAGGTGCCTGAGAACAGGCCCTGAGGTGGGGGCCGAGGGCACGGGAGGCCTGGCACGGGCCTGCCCAGGGCCTGCCCACCTCCCGCCCCCCAGGCCTGCTGGAGCTGATGCTGCTGCAGACCGCGCAGATGCACCAGCTGCTGCAGGGGCGCCTGATGGCAGCAGCGCTCCACCTCCAGCCCGCCTCCCCTCTGCCACAGGTGCGTGGGCTGGGGATGGATGGGGTGGACCACCCCAGGTCTGGGGGTGGGGGTCCACCTGGGGTTCCCTCTTGAGAAGAATGACCAGCCAACAGAGGAGCAGGAAGCCAGCATGCACCTATCTCGCTAGGTCTGTTTGGCATTGATTATGTGCCAGGCCTGATGTCAGCCTCTATGGGGTGGAGGAGATGTCCCTGCAGTGTGCCCCTGCACTGGGCCTCGGGCCCAGGAGGGCAGGCACCACTGTACTCTGGGCCTTCAGGGGGCCTGGTACGTATTAGGAGCCGGACTAATGTTTGCTGGGCAAAGGAAAGGGTAAATGAATGACTATGAATCCAAGGCGACTTTGGCCGTGACTGGCGCAGGAGAGGTACACCACCTGTGTGCTCACCTGGTTGGGGGATGAGGAAAAGGCTCCTTGGAAGAGCAGGTGGCCGTAAAATTAGCCCTTGAAAGCCAGGTAGGATTTTGCACGTTAGAAGTGGTGAGGGGTATGTCCACCACCCAGGATGGCAGGAGCAGTGCTGCCCCTCACCCCCACCTCACTGATAGGTGACTCCAGGGCCCGGGAGCAAGGTCAGGGGCAGCTCGCTGGACTTCTGCCCCAGCTCTGGTGTCACACCTGGATTCTTCCAGTCCCTGCTCACCCTCTTATTAGCTGGGTGACCTTAGCTAGGTTGCTCAACCTTTTTGAGCCTCACTTTTCCGACCTGCAAAATGAGGAATAAGTGTCTCCCTCCGCAGTGCCTTGGTTGCACGTAGTAAAGCTCAGTAAACAGTAGCCATTTGATGATGAGTATCTGGAGAAGTAATTCAGAGGAGCAGAGGAGTAGGGAGAACCTGGTGCTGTATCACCACCTTCCCTCCCCTTTCTCACGATCCCAAAGGTCTGCCTGGAGGGTCAGCAGGAGGAGTGTGGGGAGGAGGAGGAGCTGGAAGCCCCGGAGGAAGGGCCTTTGGTGTTCCACCACCACTACCTGCCCTGCCTGATGCCTGCTCCGCAAGCCCTGCAACCCTGGCCAGTGCTGTTTTCGTCCCTTCCGTCATATCAGCCCCACCTGCAGGGCATGTCCAGGATCCAGCACCACCCTCCTGCCTCCAGGAAAAGGGGGGTGTAAGTGAGATGGGAGGTCTGGGTGCTGCCAGGGCCCTGCTCTGGGCCTGGGCTTGAAGAACTGGCCTGAGGCTGGGGGTGGGGAGATATTCGTGGATGAAACACCAGAGGCCACTTCTGATGGGGGTATTTCTTTTCTCGTGTCCATTTCAGGAGAGCAGTGCCCCCACCCCCACCCCCCAGCGCCACAGGGACTGTAGGTGCAGATGTTCCCCCGGCTTCAGGTACGGGCAGGTTGGGTGGGCAGTGGGGCCCAGGCCTGGAGATGGGTCAGAAGGCCAGGAGGATCACGTTCCCCTGGGATGACTCCTACTGTCACCGCTGCAGGCAACTGGCCTGTCCCGTCCCTTTCCCTCCTTGGGGTCCACTGAGGCAGGAGGGAGTCAAGACGTGGGTGCTGTCTCCCCCCAGACTACTATGATGCTGAGAGCCTACTGTGAAGACAGACGCTGGCCCAGGGACCCACGCCAGCTTCACTGCAGGGCTTGAAACAGCCCCCCCCCCCACGTGCCCCATTGGTGCCTGCAGCCACGACTTCTCTCAGCTTGGCCCCCAACCAGTCCCTCGCTTCCCCGTGAATCAGTCCCATCTCCACCCCACGAAGACTCTGAACCTGTCTCATTTCTCCTCTGGAGTAAGAAGCCACATGAAAGCCCAACTGTGCCTGCCTAGGCTGCGGGGAGGCTGGGGACCAGAAAGCTCTCTCGACTTCCTCCACTCGCCTCTCTCTGGGAAGATGGGAGGGCTGAGGGGGTCTCCGTCTGACCTAATAATGGGGTGGGAAGTGAGAGCAGAGGACTACTTTTGTTGTCCACAAGTCTCTAAAGGCCCAAAGTGATGGGGGAGACACCTGACCAGAGTCTGAGCCACTTCCGCTGGGTCCCCACCCTCACCCTCAGAAGCCAGCTCTGTTGCCCATGTCCTGCTCATACCAGCAGTGGCCTGAGTTCCCAGAGGGCCACTTGGGAGCAGAGTATGTCTTCCCCACAGGGCCAGGATCCATCTCCCCAGCCCTCCCTCAGGAGGAATTAGTCACTCAGGGTCCAGCGGGTTGGGTGTCTGGTGCCCGGGGTGGTCAGCACAGGGGCACCCCAGGGACTGGAAGGCCCCTGCGAAGGAGTGTGTGGAGGGTTACTGAAGAGACATTTGGGGAGAAAAGTCCTGGCCTGATGGGTCCCCTTCCCGGCCATTGAGCATTCTCCCAGGAGGACACATTGAGGCGTGAGGTTAAGTCCAGGTATTTGTATTCACATTAGAAAAGGAAATATTCCCAAAAGTCCTGCTGCTTGCCACAGTCCTTCAGCCAGGGCTGGACTCGAACCCTGAGGAGCTCCAGAGGCTGCTGTGGTGGTGGACATGCTGCTCATGTAGGTTGGGCCCTGTAGGTCCGTCTCAGGGTCCTCCAAGCTTCTTGCACCCTGTAGGTCCCTGTCTGTCTCTGGTGCCACTGCTGGCCGAAGATAAAGCACAGCAGGACAGATGTCACAAACAAGAACAGCAGTACTGACACAACCGCGATGATGACCATCTGGTTGTCCTGCATGGGCTCTGGGGAAGGAGGGGGCAATGGTCTTAGAAGTCCCTCTGGGCCTAGATGCCAGGACCCCAGGGGCGGTGGAGGTCCATCCATCACCCACCCAGCCCTTGTCCATCCTGAAGTCACACTGTGTTGGGCAGGTGAGTGGCAAGTGGTGCATTATCTAGGGGAAAGGCAAGCTGGGGTCCAGGCCACCGGCCAGGCCTCTGTGAGACTGTGAGGGCAGATGTCAACATGTGGTTGCCAGACACCGTGGCTAGCCAGGACAATGGCGTGGTCGAGGCCAAGCCCTCTCTGGACAGAGCTGAGCGAGCTTCTCCCAAACCCCCTGAAGACGGGACACTTTGCCCGTTAAAGAGTCAGATCAGTGGAGCTCCAGGGGACCTTCGGGTCAATTAGGTCAGACTTTTCATTGTAGAGAGGAGCTGAGGCCAGAGAGAGGAGGTCGACTCCGTCAAGGTCACAGCTCACTAAGTGCCAAACAAGTCGTCCAGGTCCAAGCTGGGGACTTGGAAGCTGGGGACTTGGAGGAAGCTCCAGGGAAGAGGGGGTGTGAGAGGGTGCCCTCTGGACTAAGTGTGGGGCCCCAGGGTGCCTGCACCTTGAGCTGGCAGAGAGTGGGCTAAGGTTTGGATTTCCCCCAAGGAGGAGAAAGCGAGTGCTCTCTCCTTCCCTCCCTCTGTTGGGGGTGGGAGGCTGGCGGGCTCCCCCTCACCTTCCACCTGGAGCGCCTGGGGCTCTGAGACGTTGCTGACGACGCCCCCACCGAGAGAGCGCAGGTCCAGCTCAGCTCGGCAGGAGAAGTTGTGGTGGCCGTCCTCCTTGTGGGCTGTGGCGTTGTGTGTGGCTGTGGCCTCTTGGGGGTCATCCGTTCCATCCCCGAAGGTCTGGATGTGCAGGGGCTTCTTGCCACGGAGCAGGGTGAGGGTGAGTTTCTGGAGGGGTGCCACCGCAGGCACGCTGCAGGCAATGATGAAGGATGTGCCCACGGTCACCCGAGGGGGCTGCAACGTAAGCAACACTTGCTCTGGAGGGTCTGCAGGGGAGAAAGCGGGCGGCCTGGTCAGAATGGGGGGTGCAGTCCCAACAAGCCTATGCAGCCTGCACCATCCCCTGTCACCTCAGTGGAAGAAGCAGTAGGCTGGGCCTGGCTCGCTCTAGCGTGTGAGGAGGAAGGAGGAGGCAGTGCACGGTGAAGGACGTGCTGGGTGGCAGTTTTAGGGACATGATGGTTTCCGGAATGGAGGTGGTCAGGTGTCTACAAAGAGAAGGCCTAGAAACTGTACAGCAAACTCGAAAGATGTAAATGTTTGGATCTGTCTTCTTTCTCTCCAGAAATTAAAAACAATTTTTCAAAACATTAAACACTTGGATAGCTGCGTTCAGAGAGACTTAAAAGGAAGTGCTCGTTGGAACTGAGCCATGCGCTGTGAGGTTCTCGCGTAAGAGGTGGGGGCGGGAGTCAGACCTGCCTTCATTCTCCAGGATCAAGTTCACAGCCACGTTGATCCCTTATCGAACAGGGCCCTCGGTGGTGGCCTGCCTTCCCCTTTGAACTAGAAGACCGTGCCTCCGTCAGCCCAGGATATGTTGGGACATCTTTCTATTCATTTGATCCACTGACGTCAGGCATGGGGAGGACCCAAGTGATACCCTTGACGCCGAGATGCTGAGAGCATCCTGGCCTGTGCAGAGTGTCTCCATGGCTCGTGGGCAGGCGTGTGTGTGTGGGCCCCGCGTTTACCAAGGGCTCTCAGGGCAAGATAAAAGCACCTGGTGACTCCTTGACCTCCTCTCAATGAGGCGAAGGGACCACCAGAGGGTGGGCCAGCCCTCCTGATGGTGCCCCTGCTACTTGTCATGGGACAGGGGGTGTTCCAGTGATCTGGCTGCTCCTGAGATGGGCAGAGGCTGTGAGCACAGAGCGGGAAAGGCCTTGAGCCCAGGGAGGTGGGGGCCGTGACAGAGGTGCCCGGGTGCAGTGATGGCAGCTTTGCGCCCATTCGGCAGACACGGGCCCTGCCCAGGGGAAGGGGGACCCAGCGTGTGGCACTCACGGAAGACACTGATGTTGATAGTCTTCAACATCTGTTTCCCGGAGCAGGTGAAGTAGCAGTACATGACCGTGTCCTGGGAGACATTGAAGACCTGGTACTCTGTCCATTGAGCTTGCTCCTGCAGCACCTTCTTGCTCAGGGTGGTCTCCAGACCACTGATCTCAGCCTGGAGACAGCTTCTAGTACAGTTGACGTTAAGGGAGCCTCCGAGCTTCACTGCTGCCTGCTCCGGCTGCAGTGGCGCCTTCTCTCCAGACCCTGGAAGACCAGAAACGCTGAGCAGCAGGTGTCCCCGCTGCCCTGCCCAGTGAAGCTGCCCACCACTCGTAGTCTGATCAAGGAGGAGGAGCCCAAGAAGAAAGGCCAAGGATGGTTCTGCTCCTCGACCTGTGACCCTCGTTCAGGCCTTTTAGTCTTACATCTAGACTGAGGAGGCTGGCCCTGGGCTGTCTCCCTGTCGCTGGTGGCCCTTCTGCCAGCCCATCACCTCCAGATTTGTCTTCCTCATGCATATCCTCTCTCTCCATGGAGAGGGATCCCACTTGACCTTCAAGGCCCAGGCCTAATGTGCCCTCCTCTATGAAAGCCTTTTGGAGGTGGAGTTGGACTGCGTCTTCCGAGCCCTCTGTGGCCCTGGATTCAACCCTTCCCTCGTCTTTTTTCTTTCCTTTCCTCTTCAAATCCTTTGAAAACACCCTCTATGTGCCAGGCACTGTTCTAGGCTCCTTAGTAGTGAACAAAGCAGACCGAAGCCTGACTTTGCCGAGCTCATAGTCTAGTAAGAGACAGACAATAACAATCAAGTGAACTATCCAGCCTGTTAGCTAGCTGGGGGTAACTGCCTGGGAAAGGAAATAGGGAGTGGCTTGGGGTGGCCACAGTGGTCAGCAAAGGCTTCCTGAAATCATGACATTAAGCAGACATGAGGGAGGTGGGGGTGAGCCCCCCAGATATCTGGGAGAGAGGATTCCAAGGAGAGGGGGCTGCCAGCTTACACACCCTGGGGCAGGAGTGTGCTTGGTGTGTTTGAGGAATAGCTCAGCGAGGAAAAAGGCAGGAGAGGAGGGGGTCAGAAGAGAAGTGGCACCACCTTGCACAGGACCCATGTACTAGGGGTTTATATTCGTGCGGACTCTCCCTTAGTGGCTTTGCAGGGTCTAGAGGGCAGGGCCTCGTCTCCCATTGTGCTTAGCACAATGGCCTCTGTGGGACAGACATCCAGGAAGTCTTTGGTACTTGAAGACTGAGCCCTCAGCACTGACCTCCCACTCAGCCATGACCAGGAAGGTCCTTGATCCCAATTAGCTGGGTGCAGCCTGTGTCCTGTGCTAGCACCACACCTACACGTCCCCCACTCAGTCCTTGGGGCTTGGCAGGCCGACAGAGCTGGTTTTGAATCCTGAGTTCATCATGTGCCAGCTATGTGACCTTAGGCAAGGTGCTTTCTCTGCTTCTTCGTCTGTGGCATGGGCTAGCAGGCCCTTTGCCACCGTGATATTGTGAAGGTGTGACGAGATAACACTTTGAAAGCACCTGGCAGGTTATTCTAAAACAGTGCTCGGCGCGTGCTGGCATTTTCCCTCACCGTCCCCTTGGCCCCCTGGAAGGCTCATTTTCACTCTGAAGACGACCAGGTGAGTCCTCTGCTGCCCACTACTGCCCCCTAGGCCACCTCTGAAATCCTGATGCGGCATGCCCTCACCTTCCCTGGAACCTCAGCATCCCTAAAGCCCCCAGCCGGCCCACCATTTGGCCTCCATGACCCCCCCCAACACACACATGCCATGAAACTGGGGGCCGGTTCAACCCGATGTCCAAAAGGCCAGGGGCACGAGGAAGCCAGGCTGGCACAGCATCCTGTTCCCATGGCAGGTGGCCGCTGTGTTCAAAGTCTCAGAGACCTCAGGGCCAGCACCCCCCCACCCCCACCCAAAGCCAAGGAAGCGGGTGGCCCACCCTCTGAGCTGGCACATGCCCAGTCAGCAACCCCAGGCCCTGGCTCACCTGGGCAGCAGAACAGGGCGAGGAGGGCTGCGGGCAGGCCCCAGAAACCAAAAGGGGACATCTCAAGTGATGTTCTAGTTCGCGGGGACAGCTGAGGGCCGCCTGGAGAGAGATGGAGGGTGCAGGTCAGGGAGTGGTGGCCGGGAGTGGCAGGCCGGAACCTCGAGCCTTTTGTGAGCCGATGACCACATTTCCTCTCATTATGTGAGCAGTCCTAGGGAAGCCACGTAGGAGGCGGGCTCCCGGGGCTCCAGGCCTGCAAGCATCCAGGCAGAGGAATCTTGGGAGCTGCTGATAAGCAGCCGTAACCTAATCCTCCTGGCGTGCTCCTTCCTGCCCAGGAACAGGGCAGTGAGGGTGCCCACATGTGGACAAGCGTGTGCATATGTCTGAGCGTCGGTGCACTGTGTGGGCACGGAGGACCGTGATGTCCATAAGCCCCAGATCTGGAGAACCCCCGGATCTCACAGGATGCAATCTTGGGGTCCTCTCGGGAAGAGAATATCTGAAATCAGGACCTGTCCAGGATGCAGGTCACCATAGCGAAGCAGGTAGAGAGCGGGGCTTTTCTGGGAAGACCTGGCTGGGAATTGGAGGTTTGCCAGCCAACCGCCCAGCACAAGTTTGCTCAAACCCTGCTCAGCTTTCACTGTCAACCTGTCTGACTCGGCTGATACAGGGACGTCTTGTGGCCCAGAGCCTCGGGAAGTGCTCCCACAATAGTCCCCAGCAGCCCAGGCTCAGAGGTCATAGGGATCAGTGTGGCTGTCATCCAAATCGCCAGCCTCCATTCTGGGGCCTGACTTACAGGGTCTCCCCGCCACCTGCTCCAGGCAGGGAGCCTTGGTCTGGGGGTTAGCACCTGACAAGTTGCACTGCTTCTAGGAGGTTTCGTCACCTGTGGCAGGTATCTCCAGGAGCAGTGGGAAGATGAGAAGGGGAATCTGAGGGTGGGAAGGGCCTCACTAGGGGGCTTTTGATCCCGACACATTCAGCCTTCTAATGTTCCAGTTATGGCTAATAGCCCCCGGGACCAGGGAACGTGGGAGAGGGGTGACAGGGGCAGGCCTTCTTGCTCCCTCAGGGGCAACCCAGATGGGGCCTTTCCAAAGGGACACTCCAGTGATTTTAGAGCTCAGGCCAAACATCATCCCCAGGGTTGGGAGGGTGGGGTGCAGTCTTGCCGTTCTCTTTGGCTGCTGAAGTCAAAGGCTGTTACCATTCTGTGTCATTGTCAAGTGCTGCCCTTTCCAGCCTAGACCCAGGGAAGTCCCTGACAGGCCGCCGGACTTCCGAATGATAAGAAAGAAGCAGGAGGCTGGGTCGAGTGGCTGTCAATGATTCTGTGCTGCTGAAATGAAAGCACTTTTCAGGCCAGGCCTCAGCAGAAGGTTCTGGCCCTTCGAACCTGCTCATGAGAGTCAGGGTTAGATGTCGGTCGCTGCAGAAGGGGAGTTACTGCAAGGCATGTGCTGTCAAACAGGACTTACAGGGCAGGATGGGGAGGGGGATGGGGGTGCAGGCATCTACTTGTGTGAGGCCTAGAGGCCTTCTGGGCAAGACAATAAAGAGGACTGGGCGGGGGTCGGGGGCGGGGGAGTGATGATCAGACTCCAGAATGCCATGATCAATACTTCCAAACAAAGCGAGGAGACCAAAGTCCTGATGCCAAGAAGTTGCCCTGAGATGACAGGAAACTAAACATCATGTAGAAGATAAGAAACTCAGCCATTCCTTCCCAAAGCACTGTTCTGCCATAAAATGCTCCTTGTCTTTAGTCTCTGAGTGCCTCAGTGGAGGTAACAAAAGCAGGGGAGGGGAGGGAAGAGGAAGGAGAACTTCCTGTTATTGCCTCTCAAACCCTCTTTCTGACCTGGAAGATCCCTCCCTTTCTGATTTCTCCCTGGAGTGTGATAATCCACACATCACAGCACCTACATCTGCCAAATACACAGGCGCACTCTTGGTCTTTTAAGCGATTCCACAAGCTAAAATGACTTAGAACTGAGCCATACCTACAAGGCAGCAAGTAGCTGGGGCACCAGAGGGAATCACGGCCTCTGGGAGATATGAGAAAATCTGAGGGGAGGGAAGGGTGGAGCCTCAGTGTAGGAAATGAACTCATCGCTTCCACAGGGCTGACTAGGTCTTAATCCAGTGACTTCTGTCTATCACTTACATTCCTGTTGAAAGAAAACAACCGTCAGTCTAGAACTGTGTCCCCAGTAAAACCAAGTTTCAGGAAGCAAGGCGAAATGAAGATACAGATAAACAGAGACCGAAAGGGCTTATCCTCAAGACACCTACGCTAAAGGGATTTTTAAAGACGTGTGTCAGGGAGAATTAAAAATGACCACAGGACACTTTTCTAAATGCAAGAAGGAAGGGTGAGAAGATAAAATGGCAAATGAGCATGCAACTCTAAACGATCATTGTCTGCAATAATATTTATAATATTTATTTGAGAAATTTTAAAGAGTTCAAAATTAAAATGCTGGGCAGTAATATATGAGAGAAGATTATAGTTAAAATATTCTAGACTTCTGTGTTGCTTAGAAGGGAGGATGCCTTTTAAGTTATGCGAGCATGGTACAAGTTCAGGGAAAATCAGTAAAGATAGAGTTTATAAATTCTAAACCACTAGAGAGGGTTAAAATAGTATATATATTTTCAAAAAAACTTAAATCAATCAAATCATTCAATAAGGAGAAAAAGAATAGAAAAAGTGGGGCAAATGTAAAATTTTTAAAAAATAGTATTAAAAAGTCCAAATTTATTGATAATCACAATAAAGATGAAAATTTTAACTATCGTTAAAAGACCGGGATTGTCAGACTTTTTGAAAAGTTTTAAAACCCCACACATATTTGGTAATGTAAAAACCCATGGGTAAAAGAAAAAATAGTAATAACACATTGTAAAATTCTTAGAGTTGAGTGATAATGAAAAAAAATATTAAAATTATGGGATACATCGAACGTGGTACTTAGAGGGAAATTTATAGCCTAGAAAGCTTGTATCAGAAGAGAGTCTGAAATAAGTATCCAATGTAAGTACTCAAGAAGTTAAAAACAACAGCAAAATAAACCCAAAAGTGACACAAAAGACAATAAAGATAAAATGAGAAAAAATCAAACAAAAGTACACAAAACAATGTACACCCAAAAGTAAACTCAAGGATAAGAAAGAAAGGAAACCAATAACATGGAAAACAAAAGATATGGTAGACAGGATCAAGAAAGCCTAAAGTTAATTCTTTGAAAAAGCTAACAGGAAGGGCGAATCTCTGGTAAAATCTATTTATAAACAAAAGAAAGCACAATAAACGTTATTAGGAATGAAAACAGGAACACACTGGACAGGAACAAGGTGGAAAAGAAGACGTTAAAAGTTCACAGGAACAGAAAGTGCCCAGGTGGTTGCCATGGTCGGGGGGAGGGGAAACGGGGAATTGTTATTTCATGGGTAGAGTTTCCGTTTTGTATGAAAAAGCTCCAGAGATGCGCTGCCAAACAGTGTACTTAACACAACCCACTACGGATATCAAAGTTGATTTTCAACCACAAAAATACTTACGAGGGATAGAGTGAGTACTGAAATTAAAGGGTGAGTTAGCCAGGATGTTACAATAGTTCTAAACTTATAAGCATCTAGGTCCAAAGAACTACAAAGAGAGAAAACTGCCTTCGTGGCAAGAAATTTTAATATTCATTTCTCAACTATGTATAATGAAGCAGACAAAAAATATTAGTTAAGATGGTATGCTTTATGTTGCATGAATTTTACAATAAAAAATAAAAGACTATAAATAATTTATGTCAAGAAAGTAGATCAAATACTAGAAACATATAACTTACCAAACGTAAGAAGGAATAAAAAGCCCAAGTGGTTTATAGCTATTAAAAAAAATTGCATCAGTAATTTAAAATCTTCCCACAAAGGAAATACCTGGTCCAAATAGTTTTACAGAAGTTTAAGTAGAGATCATTCTAATTTTATAAAAATCTCTGAGAATGGAAAAAGCAGGAACACCCTCTAACTCTTTCTATGAAGCCAGGACAAATTTCATACCAAAATGAGAAAGAGAAGTCAATCTCACTCATGAATATAGATGCACCATTATAAGAAAAATACTGGCAACTCAAATCAAGCAGTATATAAAAATATATATAAGATATCACATTTAAGTGGAGCTTATCTCAGGCCTGCAAAGGTGGTTTAATGATAGAAAACCCACAAATAGCATTTATGACATTGGCAATAAATAGTAAACTTTGGTGCTCTATGTCACATTGCTCCTGATAGCAGCTGTACTTACACTGAATCGCCTGCTAGTGTTCCCCAGAAGTGTGGGAAAGTTGTCGAATTTGCAACCCTCAATCCACGAGGGGACAGGAGCTGGTGGACACACACTCCAGCCTCCTTCTTTCCCGTGGGCGATTCTGGGTGGCATCTTGTGGGCTTACCAGAGGTCCCACACAACTGAGTTCCTTCGGCCTACAGCTGCGTCGTCAGACGTGCACATTTCAATGGGCTTTTCCTCTTTCCCTGTTTCAGTCTCCCTGCTCCTTCACACCCTGCTTCCTGGAATCACCTGTCAAATAACCCACCTGTCCCTTGTCCTTGCTCCAGGCTCTGCTTTCGAAGGAGCTCAAACTAAAAACTTGTGGGAACAGATCTAAGAAGAAAAAACATGCTCACCTTAACAGGTGAGGACAGAAATTGACGTTCAAAACCCTTTCATGGTATAAGCTCTCAGCAAATTAGAAGGAAACATCCTTAACTTGATAACGAGAACTTACAAAAAGCTTACATATATTATTTTTAATGAGTAAATCTCAGGAGCATTTTCTTTAAAATCAGGAATAAGACAAGGATGCACAGCATCTCTGCTTCTATTAAACACTGTACCAGAGGTCCTGAACAGTGGAGTAAGAAAAAAGAATTAAAGGCCTAAGGATGGGGAAAGAGCAAAACCATCAGTATTTTCATATGATATAATTACCTATGTAGAAAATCTAAAAGAATGATCAGACAAATGATTCAAAATAATAAGAGATTTTAGCAAGGATATAAAATCTATGTCCGCAAATAAGTTGCTTTCGTGTATATCAGTAACATACTAAAATATAATTTTAAAAAACGCCATTTATAATAGCACAAAAAAGGAACAAACCTAGAAAAACACACATAAAACCTGTAGTAAGAAGTTATAAAACCTTATCGAAAGGCATTGAATACGATCTAAACAAATGGAGAGAGAGCATGTGTTCACGAATAGGAAATTCAATGCTAGAAAGATGTCATTCTCTCCTCACTGAACTACAGATTCAGTGCAATTCCAATTCACCCCAATGGGATTTCTTTTTTCATGAAAACTGAAAGCTGACTCAATCAACTGGTTAACTATATGGAGGAAAGGGGAGGAAATCTATCCCAACCTCAGGCTGAATGTAGACGCCAGTTCCATGTGGATTAAGGACCTACATGTGAAAGAACACTTTAAAAACTATTATAAGAAAATACAGTATTTCATCTTTGGGGCAGGGGAGGATTTCTTAAGCAAGACCCCAAAGTCACCAATCATAAAACAAACAATTGACAGCTTTGACTACCTTAAAGACACATGTGAACATTTCAGAGAAAAGGAAACAGGTCTAAATACATGAAAAGATGATTTAACTCAGTAGTAGCCTGGGAAATTAAAACCACCATGGGATACCATTTGATATCTACCCGCCTGGTAGAAGTGAAAAGAAATCTAGCAAGAACCAAATATTGGAAAGGTTGCAGGTGAAGAGGAATTCTTATAAGTGCTGGTGAGAGGGTATATTAGCCCTCTGGGACGGGGGTCACCAACTCTGGGGCCCTGGACCCCTAACTGGTGTGGCTTGTTAGAAACCGGGCAACACAGCAGGAAGTGAGTGGTGAGTAAATAAGAGAGTGAAGCTTCATCTGGGTTCGCAGCCCCTCCCCGGTGCTAGCATCACCGCCTCAGCTCCACCTCAGGTCATTAGGCATGAGGTTCTCATAGGCCCACGAGTCTCCGGCCCCCAAAACGCTGGGGACCGCTGGCTCTGGGAGATAATCAGGCATTATCTTGAAAAGCTGAATATGCTTACATCCTATAACCCACATTTCCACTCTCGGATATTTGTGCTCAGAACTAGATGACATGTCCTGTGCTCACCTCTTACAATCTGTGTGACTTTGAGCAAGTCACTTACTTTCCCTGTGCCTGTTCCCTCTTCTGTAACATGGGATTAAAAACAGTGCCTTCCTCACAACAGGCTGTTGTGTGGATTAAACACATTAAAGAAGTTAAAATTTTTAAGTGTTTAAAACAGTGCCTAGCACACAGTAAATGTTACATAACTGTTTTATAAAGATAAAAAGCACTTTAAAAAAAATCAAGAGAACAATCAACACAATTGGAAGGGTGGTTATGTCTGGGTGGGAAGTGAGTGGCACAAAAGTAGACGCACGATGTCGTGACATTTCATCCCTGTGTTGAGTGGTGGGTTCAGGGCTGTTCATGATGTTATCATGCTGTACACAGTGTACACACAGGTTACATGTATGTGCACGTATGTGCCACATCGTCAATTTCCCAGGAAGATTACGAAGGGAAAAGAGAAATTCCACGTGTCCAGAAAGAAGAGGAGGCTCCATGGCAACGTGAGCTGTAGCTTAGCAAAGTCCCCCTGGGCCTGAGGAGGGACGATTTCACTGAGTGAGTGTCACCATGAGCCCCAGATGCGATCCCCAAAGAATGGGGACTGTTCTTTGCCCTGCGTATCAGCTCCAGCCCAGGTCAGGTGGCCCAGGTCACACGCACGTGTGGGCCCATAGACAAAAAAGGCAGCCCCACGTTTCTAAATCTGTCACCTGGACGACAGAGCAAGAGGGGAAGCAAGGAGAGAAAAACAGGAAACAAAGACAAAAGCAAGGCCCGTGGACTCAGAGACAGGATCTCTGAGGACCTGGGACCATCCAGCCAGAAGGAACTCTGGGATCTGCAGCCCCAAGTGCTTGCCAGGGGTCCAGAGAGGAAGGGATTAGAACTCTGTCCCAAACCTTTCTCCTCTGCCAAGAGGGAGGCGAGACTGCGGGCTTGCTGGTCATCTGCTAAACGGAATGACTGCGATGGGGTAGGAGGGGTGGCCAGGGGCCAAGCTCACCTCAAGAAGGGAAAGCCAGAGGAGAAGCTGCCGGGCCAGCTACCGGGTGCTGCTCGCGTTAGGTCAGGCTGCTCTCTCTCTCCCCCCGCCCCCACTTCGGGGTCATGTGCTTCCTCTGTTCTGCTATCTTCTCAAACCAACCTCAGTTTCAGTTAACACCCCCTCTCTCTTTTTCTTTTTTAATTGTGATAAAATATACACAACATAAAATTTTACCACTTTAACCACTTTTGGTGTTCGCTTGCTTCTGTGGCACTAAGTCCATGGACAATGTGGTGCCACGACCATCACCACCGCCCCCCTCCAGAACTTGTTTTTCTTCCCCAAATGAAACTATTCTCATTAAGTAGTAATTTCCCAGTCCGCCTCCCCCAGCCCTTGGTCACCACTGTTCTGCTTTCCATCTCTACGAATGTGACTCCTCTCGGAGCCTCACATGAGTGAGGTCATACAGGATTTGTCCTTTTGCGACTGGTTTATTTGGCTGAGCATGATTTCTCAAGGCTTATTCATGTTGTAGCGTCTGTTAGCATTTCCTTCCTTTTCAAGGCTGAATAATATTCCATTATATGGACAGATCACTCCTTGTTTCTATCCTTTCATCAACGCGGGTTGCTTCCGCCTTTTCACTACTCCAGGTGATGCTCCTATGAACCTGGCTGTGCAATGTCAAGCCCCCACTTTCACCGCCATGGGGTATGCACTCAGCAGTGGGATGGCTGGGTCATGTGGTCGTTCTATGTTTAATCTTTTTTTTTTTTTTTTTTGACTTGGAAATGTTTTTATTAGGACGTAAGGGATGGGCTGGGAAATGTCACTGTGGGTGGTTATGTCCCTTCTAAGCTCCCTGGGCTGGCTTCTGGAAGGTTTTCTTTTTCTGGGAGTCACTGCTCTTGCTGCCGGCAGCTTCTTCAGGTTCCACGGCTGAGTGGCTCCTCCTTAAATGAGAATTTCCTCTTTTCCTTGGGGTCACTCCCCTTTCCTGCCTCTTCGGGGTCACTACCTGGTTCCTCTTTGGGGAAAGATTTCTTCCTCTCGGGAAGACTTCCACTGCCTGGTGTTTCTTCTAAATCCTTGCTCATCAGCTCCTCCTTGGAGAAAGATTTCTTTTTCTTGAGTTTGGCTAAAGAGACAGGTGGGTCTTCCATTCCATTCTCCTGCGAAGCCTCCTGGAGCTTTTGCTTTTTCTTCTTTTGGAGTCTTTCACTTACCTCCTCACGCTCCTCTGGCGTACGACTGCTGTTTTCTGGAGATGCAAGAGCAATGGCAGCCAACCATTTTTTTTCCCCTTCTTCAAGCATTTCTTCTCCAGTTTCCTAGCAATTTCAGCAGCCACTTCCTCTGCCTGAACCATGACCTCCAGATCCCTTTGTGGAATCTCTCCAGTCTCAGAGAAGGATAGCCACTCCTCAACTTGTTCTTGAAGCTTCTCCACAAATACAGAGAAGCAACCAATCCACGAGGCAATCCTGCATTTGTTTGCCAGGTATCGGGAGATGCGGCCTTTGCTCTTGGCAGCTGCTTGGCCAATGAAGGTGGAGTGGAGCATGAGTCCATATTTTGGGGTGTTACCCCTTGTCTTCAGGGCTCTGGAAACTCGGTCCCTTTGCTGGGCCCTGGGAATCACTCAGACACCAGGACTGGCCAGCACCCCATAGCACAGGCCTGTCGAGGTCAGGAAGCCCGGCTCGGCCATCACTGACTACATTTAATTTTTTGAGTAGCCGCCATGCCATTTTCCTCTACTCTCTCTTTTTTGATGGCTGTTTCTGCACTACCATGACCTTAGATAAAAGAGATAGATCCAGGGTAAGCCACCTGTTGTCCCCCTGCAGAAGGCTTGTCAACGTCACAGAGCTGGGTCTTCCCTGTACTTGACACGCCTCACCACAAAACCTTCTACGTGTGACTAAGAACCATTGCTCTCTCAGATCTTTTTACATCCGCCACCTCTTCTAGTAAATAAAAAAGAAAGAAAGAAAGAAAAAAAAGACTATACTAGCAGAGTGACTTTCTACTAATAGGGAGAATGTGTGAAAGCTAGGCGCAGAGGCAGGTTCTGGGCAGCCAGCGAGGCTCACATCGAGCTTATCAAGGTCACAGATTCGGTCATATCAGGGACCAACAGTACAGTCAAGGGCACAAACTGTTGCAGCATCTGTTGGCCTAGAGCAGTCTCTCTTGATACTTCCTGTGTTTTACTATCTTCACAGAAGGTCTCTTTGGAATCTTCCTGTCATACTGCTGGCAAGACAAAATCAATACAGAATGTCAGGGCCCTGGAGGGCATCAGGGCCCAAGGCTCTGAGGGGCCCTTGTAACTTTAAAGTTTTTTTTTAAATTTATTTATTCAAATTAATTTCAAGTAGACAGTCCATTGGTTAGACATCTATAATGTTCATAAAACGATCCCCCCAGTTGCTCCCTCCCTCCCCTGACCCTCCACCTAGCCATCATATTAATGGTAACTGCATGCCCTCTGCCATGCTCCCCATCCCTGTGACCAACTATCAACTACTAATTTGTACTTCTTTAGCCCTTCACCCCGTTCTCCCAGCCTCCCACCCCTGCTTCTCTCTGTTTGACAGACAGAGTGGAGATCAAGGGCAAGGGTGTTGTCTTTCTTCTTTCACGTTGCAAACAGTATTATACTCCACCTGGAAGCCTGAGCCTGATTGCATCCCAGATGCGAAGCCCCCAAAGCCGTCTCTAATAGGGCAGGGCTCCCATTCTTCACCGAAAGGCAGAACTGTCTGTGCAGCTCTTAGCAGCAGAGTCGCTGGGCCCACCATTCGATTATAACCCCGTGCGTCTGCTTTAAAAGCCACACGGACCGTTCTGATGCATCATTTGAACTAGAATCCCCTCTCCGACCTCCTGTCTTCCTCCTCTGTTTTGTGGCTTCTGGACAGTTCACTTTCCATGCCTATTTCCTTTCCTTTGCTAAGTTTCGGGCACACCCCGGAGCACACTGAAAAAATGTTTACTGGGCTTAATTAAGCTAGCACCTTGTTTTTATGAGGCCCGTGTTTTATAGCAAATAAAACTTTAGTATATGTTGGCATCGCTGCAGGGCCCCACCCCCGAGTTTTTGATTCAGCAGGTCTGGGGTGAGGCCTGAGAATTTGTATCCTTAGCAAATTCCCAGGTGATGCTGATGCTTCTGGTCCTGGGACCACACGCTATTAGCAAGAATGAGAGAGTGGTCTTAATTTAAATAAATTCAGGGTAATCACAACTACAAGAAGAAACCAGCAATTTGGGGTTGACATGCTGACTGGGCCCTTGGAAGCCTAGTGCTCCATGGGGCAGGCTATAAGCTCGTGGGCCTGATGGAGGCCAGAATGAATGATGAAGATTGTGGGGTCAGTCTGATGTAGTGGTGTTACAAGGACCTGTGCGTGAATCTCTCTCTGCTCAGCCCCACTGCCAGCCGTGTGACCTTGGTCGAGTTGCTTAGCTTCTCTGAGCTTCAGTTTGCTCATCTGCAAAATGGGAAAATAACACAGTATGAGCCAACGTCTCTGTCGTGCTTAGAATGCATGCACGTTGCGTTGAATACTGGTGAGTAGGAGCTGAGCAGGCACGCAGCAGCAAGAGGCTGAGCAGAGATTAGGCCGGGATCCCACGTCTACGCGCTAAGGCCCTCATGCCCACCTCAGGGTCCCCTGCAAAGGGCTTCTGGGGGGAGTAAACCCCTCAGTTTGGAAAACATTGACTCAGGGCTGGATACACAGTGAGCACTCAACCAGACTTACACTGGTTGTCACTACTGGTGCCTGAACATGCACCTACATGCGTCCTTGTAGGCTGTGCTCAAGGACACCTACTAGTATGTCTTGACTGCTGAATGCATTCACAGAATGTCAGACTCCAAGGTCATCCCCATACGGGGAGGCGCCTCTGTGTAATATGTTGATCCTTGAATGAGAAAAGTGTGTGAACACGCATTACCTAGGAAAACTCCCGGCTCAGCAAAGACATGTAGTTGCTTATAAAGCCAGGCCTCTGGCCTTCCTTTTGGATCCCAGCCCCATCTCCTGTGGAGCCACCCTGTGGAGCAGACGGGGAAGAACCCGCAGCCCTGCCTGGGGTCCAGGCGATCACAGGACACGGTGGGACCCGGAGGAACAGAGGCTGCACGCCGGAGCCATCTCGTGGCCAAAAGGAGCCAGCATCCTGCCACCCGGTCTAAAAAGCTTAATTCTGAAATTCCCCAGGCCATGTGGCCATGGTAGGTGACATTCCTCTATGATGACAAGTGGGTTATAAGTGAGCCGGGACCCCGAGAGACTGTTTTGAAGGAGGGTGATCTAGGTAGAGGCAGCAAACATGTCCACACACATCCAACAGCCACAGAACCGAGCGAGGGAGAGGCTGAGAGGGCTTCTCACAGAGGGAGGGCTGTCTCTCCGAAAAATGTGGATGTCACGGTAGCTTCCCCTTTCTTCCTTTAACCTTTACTGCAAGGGAAAAAATAAACCGAACTGTTTCCTTAGGAAAAAGGCTGAAGGCGGCCCTTTGGATTGTTAAAGCAAAGGCAAAACTGAGAGATACATGAGGTTATTTTTGGTATTTTTTGCTATTTTTTTTTCCTTTTTAACTGTGAAGCTGTTCTCTTGTGGGGCCTGAATGTTAGGTTACTAAACATTTGAGTATAGTTACAAATTAGCTTTTAAAAATGATCGGGTACTACTAGGTGCTTATGCTTTTTAAATAGCTCCACTTGTATCATCTTTCTGCGAATATAACCATTAGAGAGCATGTCCAGGGTCAGAGGTGACCGCTGCTGGGTCCAGCCCCAGCGGTGGTGATGAGGACTTATCAGATGAGTTTTGGGCCTTGAATGTGGCCTTCGTTTCCCCCACCTCTGCATAGCTTCCCCAGCTGTAATGAGGCCAACCAGCCAGGGGTTAGGTTGTCAACAACAGGGAACAGTCTCAGTTCCTCTGTGGGCCTCTGAGGCCAACAGGGTCAAGGCCCTAGTAACCTCCCAGGGCCCCATGTTAACTTCTGGCTTCTGAGCCACTTCCGTATGTTCCAGTCAGGATGAGAAGGCCAGTTAGTCCACCCCAGGGCGGAGTCCTGGGCCCCTCAGGCCGAAGCACAAAGCTGTCCGGCTCCCTCCAGCTCCTGAGTGTTCACCCACACTCAGGCTAGCGCTTCCCTTGGCTCAAAGTCTCCTATTCGCCCTTGGGAACCTGTGTTGCTGGAAAGACATTCGCCCACATCCCTCATCTCTTCACAGACCCTCCCTCCATTTCCTCTCCCTGACTGGAGGCTGGCCCGCCTCTGAGGATGCCCCTTTACCCCATTCTCCTGAGTGGGGACGTCCCTATCTCTGGGCTGGGCGGGCACTGGGTACTGGCTGGCTCCTCGTGACTTTGGCGTTCTGGAAGCAAACCCACACTACAAACCCACATGTGCCGCTCCTCCCCGAGGCCTACGCCGACTCCCCACCTCAAAGCCATTGCCTCCCCTGGAACTCGTGGAGAACTTGGCTCTGCCTTCCTATCCGCCCCCTACCCTCCGACTTCTGCTGTCACCTTGGGCAACCCCAGTGTCCACCAGAAGGACCAGCTACACCTGAGCCGTCCACTCCCTTCCTCAACTACAAAAGTCTGCCTCCACTCCATCACCCACGCCTGCAGCCAGATCCTAGTTACCATGTAATACAGGGCCACCTGCATAGCCTTCACCTCCAGAATCTCCTCTATCTACAGGCCCGTCTTCCTCCATCAGTCCGGACTCCAAGGTCAACCACTTTCCCCTCAACTCCCCAGTGTTCTCTCTTTGTACCCGCTGTGTCCACTCAGCACCCCAGGCTCCAATAACTAGCTAAGCTTCCTCTGCCGGTCGCAGCCCTACTGAGGGCAGTTGCCTCCCTCCACCTACAGTGATGTATGAAAGACATACAGCTGAGGAGGGGAGATCTGCCCAGCAGAGCCAGAGAGACACTCCAACTTGGAGACTCGGGGGAGGATGGTGGAGGTCGGGAGTGACCTGTGGGAACTGGAATTAACTAGAAGTTGGTTCATAGAACATTTGACCCTTCCTCTCCCAGATGCAGAAGAACAGACAGTAGTAGTCAATCTCCAGGTCAATCATCAGATTTTTCTCCAAAGATTTTTAAGAACCCGAGAGCCCGAGAGCTAAGACCTCTGGCACTTAAGTTTTCCCCATATGATCACCTATGCAGGTGAGTAGGGCCCACTTGCTGACAACCTCTCCTCACCAATACAGGGCCTCGATCCGCTTTTTATTGCCTCTTTTTTAAGGACGCATAACCCATCAAGCAACACCAGACATTCGGGAAAATCTGCAAGTTCGAAAAGAGACATTGGGATAAACAAAAACGACCCCAAAGATACGGAGATCAAACCTAATCAGTACCTTCAAACACTAATTTCCCCTGTGAAGTGGACAGGGATCAAAAGCCCTTGGAAACTAAAAATAATTGCTGAAACTAAAAAAAAATGTCATAGAAAATTTGCAAAATAAAGCCAGGACAGTTTCCGGTAGGAACAAAAATCATCAAATGGAATATAAGAAAAGATAAGTGACGCAGATGGTCAAACCCAGAGCTCCAACATTCTCCTTAGAGGTTCCGGAAAACAAAAACATAGAAAACAAAGGGTAGACAATTATTTTAAAATTACACGAGCACAATTTTCCACAGCAGAGGGACACAGCCTTTGGGTTGAAGGGTCCTCCCGGCATCCAACATAATGAGTGCAAAAGACCCGCGTCTAGACACGCCGCTGGGAACCAGTGTGATGAGGCCATCCCAAAGGTTTCTACGGATCACAGTCCACTGGGTGTGAGTGTGGGTGCTGGGGTCCCCGACTGTGGGTTTGGTCACATTTCTTCAGGGGCCCAGGAGCTAAAGAAACCAGATGAGCTCTTGCCCTAGCCCTGGTGCAGTGGGAGAGGCCACCCTGCTAGGAAACTGAGTGACCAGCTACTTCTCAGTCTCAGGGACTGGCTTGTGGCCACCAGAATCGTAAAGAAGTATGCACGATATTATTCCAATTTAGATTTTAAAACCCACGCGCATTTATTTTTAATAGGTGAAAGCCATGCCACAGCTTTAACGGTGATTATCTCATGGACTTCCTTTCTCTGCGCACTGTGGTCTGGGTCAACAGTTCTCACACTTGGGAGTGTGTCGAATTGCCTAAGAGTTAATGAATGCAGAGCCCCAGGTTTGGTAAAGCAAGGCAGGGCCTGGGTCTGTGTGAGTTTACCAAGTTCCCCAGACCATGATTCAGTTATGATCGAAGTGGGAAAAGCCCCGGCCTGGCTAAAAGTGTTTAGAGGGAATTAAGATATGCAAATTGCCAGTTATAGAAGCAGTCACGAGGCTGTAAAGTGCAGCATCAGGAATACATCAATCACGTTGTTAATAAATACGCGTGACATCAGATGGGTACTTCGTAAGTTATATAAATGTACATAAATGTCTAATCACCATGTTGTATACCTGAACCTAATATAATACTGTATATAAACTGTAATTTATATAAACTGAAAAATAAAAAAATTTATTTTTAAAAATGCATAAACAGCAAAAGAAATACAAACGAACGACAGCACTGGGCTTTGTCACCCTGGTTACAGCAAATCCCATCTCAGAGGGTTTCCTTTTCAACGGACGATTTCTGCACACTCTGCCTGGCCTCCCGCCTGCTGTTAACAGCCACTTGGCCACCTAACGTGGATCACATGTTGAAATGGGAAGAGCAGCTTTGCTAAGCAATAGCTGTGGTTTTAGATTTTTAAAAAATTTTCATCGTCTTTTTTTATCTCATGATTTCTTCAACACGAGAGGAAGAAGGAGGCTTCTGAGAATGGAGGTCGGACCCTCAGCTCCACACTTCATGGGGCCTGATGCAAATTATCCCCCTCCTGGCCCTCAGTGCGCCCTCCACTCCCCCTAAAATTGTTCTAAAAAAAAAACTGGGTGCTGATGAGAGGAAATCCTCCCATCCTACTGTCCACCCCTCCCTGCCCACTTGGACACCCCAAGGCCTGGGAAAAGACCACTGCAAACCCAGCAGTCACTGATGCTGAGGGAAGGCAGCGAGGGAGTGTGCTATTGCCCTGTCCCTCCCACTTTCCTCGTAGGGTTCAGGCCACATCTCATCAGGTGTCACCCCAGCAAGGCTCAGTTATGGTCCAGGTAACTGTCAGGGCCAAACGGGGTATTCAGCGAGGTGGGGCGGAGGACAGAACAGCAGCTAGAGCATCCCTCTTGGCCCTTTGGGTCACCTGAGAGCATGAACGCTTTAGCTGGCTCAGGCACTAACGGTTCAGCATCGACCCTCAGCTTTCAGGGGCAGTGCAAGCGCCCTTTCCCTTGCCACTTTTGACCTAACGCGTTAGTCAGAATGGGCTCAACCGGGTGGCGGTAATCAAGCCCGACATTTCAGTGGCCTAACACACAGGTTGGTTGGTTTGTTTTTTTACTGGGGAGAAGGCTGTTCTGAGACGGGTGATTTTTTTCAGGGCGGCTGCCCTCCATGCAGTGACTCCATGATTCACGTTGCTGCTTTTTTGTGCATCTCAATATGTGGCCTCCATCAAGGCCCATCACCGTGTCAGGGGAAGGGAAAGCTAGAAGCTGTGCTTTGGCTCAGAAACGACAATGTTACTTCCATTATTAGTCACGTGCCCCTAGCATGTGACTAATGGGAATATTATCTTCCTGGATATCTGGAAAGAGGAAAATAAAATAAGATGGAATGAAAATATAGCATTACTTCTGCCACGCCAAACATCCTGCCTTCCTTCCCTTAAAAACAAATTAAAGGAAATAACTCGAGGTAAGTGTGTATCCCTTCTTGGAGAATATCCTATTAGGAATATGAAAACCCCCTGAATGGTATTAGAGTAAGTATGGAATCTGTATTTAATTCAGCATTTCTCATTTATTCGATCATTGAGCCCTTTTTCCTAAGTTTACTATCCCTCGGAACTAGTATTCTGAGGTGCAAACCTTGGCAAATTGTCCTAAATGAGTCAACTGTAGCCCTTGGTTCTCTCACATTCCAACAGCCACTCCTTAGTGGCTGTGTGTCAGGAACATGACACAGCCCTGGCAGACACCTGGAGAACTGACACCCCCACCTCCCCACCCCATTGTCAACTCACCTGGCGCCTCCCCACTTCCTGTGATTCACACCCACTCAGGAAGCCCTCTTCCAGGAACTTATCACAGGGAGGGGGCGGCCTCAGTCACGGATGCTTATTTGGAAGGGACCTGAGTCCAACCACTGACCCCCAAAATAATCTCTTCTTCGTCTGTCCCGGATGAGGCCCGCGGAGACCCAGCACTCGCCTGCAGAGCTTCCTTTGGCCGCTGGGCAGCTCGGGCTGTTAGGCAGCGCTCACTCCTGGGGCTGGGTCTGCCGTCCTGGACCCTGCTCCCTCTATGCCAGCTTCAACCCTCTGGAGAGAGACAGAAAGCCAGTTCCTCCCCACGTGACAGATGTCTGAGGATGCAGCAGCTCTCTCTGGTTCCTTCAAATGTCTGTGACAGCTTCCAGGCCCCTCACGGCCCTGCCCTCCAGCGTCGGCCTCACTGTTATTGTCATGGCAGGATTTCCTGTCATCCTGGGGGTGTGGACTCAGCATTCCAGTTTCTGGACAACTTCTGGAATCCTGACTGGGTCATGCATCATGCTGGTGATGTCACTTTGCAGCTTTGTGTCGCCTGCAGGCAATGTCCGCAAGCACTTGCTTGGCTTCGTGCACATCACTGAGCAGGCTTGGGGAGAGGAAGCGGGATTTGGAGAGGCAGAGGAATGAGAAGGAGGGTATGAGCACTTAGTGGTTTCACCTGCCAACCCCCTCAGGGCCAAGTTTACTCAGTGACCATCCTCTTGGCCCAGCCCCTCCCCGTTTCCAGAAACAGGTCCCTCCAACCCCAGCCATCTTCCAATATGGTTTTTCCCTGGAGCCGCCACCTTCTTACCAGCCCGGCCTCCCTGCCTGCAGCTGACCGGCCCAGACACAGGCTCAAGAGCTGAATGTTGGCCTTGCCAAAGGGTGTGGTCAGCCTCTCTCTAAAGGAAAGATGTGAAATGTTTCCGATCTTGAGGGAAACACGCGTCTGCAGGGAGAGAGGAATAAGGCCGAGGAGCTATCATGGCACAGGATGCCCGGCTCAGTGCCTGGCCCACAGGGAGGGCAGGCGAGTGGGGCTGTTACGCTGGCTGTTGTCGCGATCTCTTGAAGTTAAGGCAGAGGCTTAGCACAAATGCTCCAAATGAGACATAGAAAAGAGTACACAAAGGTACGTTCACTGACGGAATACGGTCGTGTATATGTGCAGCGTGTATTTAAGAAAAGGCATCAGACACTAAGGAAAAAACATTTTTGTGGCCCAACGTGGATCAGCATGGAAGCGGCAAACCCTGCCTCCGTGCCCCAGGACCTGGGTTCCCAGCTGTGCCAGTCTCGACCACCTGCTGGCCACCTCTCTGTTCTCGGAAGCAGCTAAGGCTGCTACCGGCTGCTTCCCTCCCGGGCCTGGTTCAAGATGTAGACACAGCCCTGGCTCCTAGTGCTGTGGGGAATCCAGGAGCGTCTCTGCTGTGGCACCGGGTGACAAGAAGCGAGCAGGTGCCAACCGTGTCCTCCAGCACCTCGTGTTCCCTTGGATTTAGCTGTGTCCAAGACCCAGGGCTGCAGAGAGAGGGTAAGTCCACGGTTCTCGGGGACACTCCTAGTGCCCACTGGGGCGGGGTGGGGATATGGGATGGTCATGGGGCCCATCGGCCCGGGAGAAAGCAGAGCCTCCTGATTTGACCAGAAGGGATGGGGCAGGGAAAAAAGACAGTACGATGGCAGGACCCTAAACCCAACGAGCCTGGCTGCTGAGCTCGTTCCTCGGTGTGTGGGGGGACGTCCTGTGTGCTTCCGACACGCTCAGGTCCTCCTGGCTTTCCCAGCACTGCATTGGCCAGGCTACCTCTGTGGTTTTCTTCCCTCTTAGGTTTCTTGGTCCAGCATCCTATTCCTTACACATGCCTCAAACTCTGCTGGAGCCTCATTCTCACCATGAGACACGTCTGTCCCGATTCGACGACCTCCCAGAAATTCATCCCAAATCAATACCTTGGGGGACTTCCCACAGTGTTTCAAAGAACCTCTTCCCACAAGGCAGGATGTCCCAGACCCCTGTTCCCTGCAGTGGACACCAGCAGACAACCACGGCCCCCAACCCGTCTTCCCACCAGCTGAGCCAGCTGCTCGCCCTCACCACCCAGACCCCCACCCAGGAAGGCAGCCCAGGAGACGCCTGGGCTGGGAGAGGTGGGCAAGTCTGTAAGAAGAGGAAGCCGGCTTCCAAATCTAAAACTACCTTTATTTGGGGTTGGCTCAACATAAGACGCCATCATCAATCAGCGGAATTATAAAACTGTACAGGAGGTACAAAAATAGGCCATTTAACTTATATAATTACCCTCACATCATCGAGCTTTAAAAATACACATAAAAATTGTACAATCTGGCAGTTTATAAAATATAAAGCTAAAAAGAGGATTTTAGGTTCCACAAAGAGGACTGTATCACACAGTCAACACATACACATTGAACAATTAACCGTCCAGAGAAGACGCAATGGCACAGAATATTGCTTTAAAAAAAAAAAATCACTTAAAAATTAACATTTACCACAACCAAATTATCTCCCCTTTACTGCTCAAACTCCTGTAAGGCGTCCATCCCGTGGAAGAATACAGTATAACTTTTCCTTTTCCAGTTTTAAAGTGGCCAGGGGTGTTGTCCAAAACAAATCTGATGTGCTTTAAGCAAGGGCAGTTGTAACTGGATATACTTCAGAGTAAAAATTAAATAAATATAAATAGGTTAAATAAATAGGTTATTGCAAAAAGAACACTACATACGGTCTGCATCTGAGAATGCCACAGAGTTGACTGGTAATGCTTCCTAGGTAAGTGGGGGCTCCCCCATCACAGCTTTCGGGACACTGAAAAGGAATACTGTACCCCCCGCCCCAGACACTGAGCACAGGGTGAGGTGAGGGGCGGGGACTTTGGCCGGAGTCATTGATTAAGGCTGCTCCAGTGGGAGGCTCGTTGCCGATGGTTCTTTGTGATTTTCCAGTGAATACAGAAAAGATTGGTGCTGCTACAGAACTCAGAACCAGCGTTACTCGTGAGAAATCACTGTTTCATTTAGAAAATACAGGAAGAGTAGACACTTGGGTTTAAAAGATAACCAACCGTCTGACCCTCGAAGGCAGAATCACACTCAACTAAAAGGACCTCTCCACGAAGGCGAAGGAATGGCCAAGGAAGAGCAATGCTGGGAAATACGGAGAAAAGGGATTTCAGAAACGAGGAGAGAGGAAGCTGAGGAGACTGTAAAGGGGCTCTTTTCAGGTGTGCTGTGCTCCCTCTTCCGGCTCCTCTGGGCTCAGAGGGCTGTGGAGGCAGAACCGGCCCCCCGCCTGCCAGGATCTCAAGGCTGAGGATCCAGTGAACAGAGAGAGAGACGTGGAATGGGACAGTCTTGGGAAATCCAAAGCTGGCCAGAGTCCAAATTCTGAAAAGAATAAAGCCCTATGACCAAATGCCCTCCACATCTGCAAGAGAGGTCAGGTCAGCAACCAACTCAGCTCTTTTCCTGCCACGAGAGAGAAGTGCAAAGATAAAGGAGTCGCGTTCACAGAAAACCTTACCGAAAGGATCAGGGTTACCTTCGATAAGGGCCTTTCTTCGCGAGTTGGTGGGAAGAAAATACTTTGCTGGACCCACCAGCCTGTGGACCTTCCAGTGTAATCTGCGTAACGGGTCAGGGTGATGTCTCCCTGGAAAGAACCTGTGACGACTACTGCGCTGAGCCTAAAGGGGGAAGGGAGGACACCTTTGCACCGAGTTTATACGTCAGCAACCAGATGGTTAGGAACTTCTCCAGTGACGCCAGTGACTCCCCAAAGTGCAAATGCTCTGCTGTCTAGTGACATGTGGCACTCTTTCCACACTGAAGGTAAGAAGACCCAAGAAGCAACAAGAGAAATCCTGTTGGGTGAGCCAAAGTCAGATTCCATACAAGGTTCAACACAAGATTTAAAGAAATTATAGCGTCCCTGGGATGCCTAAAGGATGAGGCTAAATTCTACTGTAAAAACAAAATGTGCTTCTAAGTCAAACAGCCTTCCAGGAACCGCACTAAAGATCAAATAGCTCCGCTGCAGCAGGGTGCACAAGGCCGCAGCACCCTGTTCTAGCACAAGACAGACGCCTGCCACTGCCTGAGTCCAACGGGAAGCCCTAACTCTAGAGACGAGAATGAGACCTACCAGAGGTGGACACCTGGGGTGTTTTCCTACCCGGTGCCCACACAAGACCTCTTCAAGCCACCTGAAGGACTGACGAGTGTCTGGGTCCCTAAAGGTGACAGACAGATGGACAGAAAGCAACCTAATCAGATGGGATGGGTCCTGGGACACAGGTGGCTTTAAGGCAGAAGAGGTGTGAACCCCAAAGGCACGCCCTTCCCCACCCACTAGTCTTTACTGTCCCTCTCACTCAGGTGCTGATGAAAGCAGAGGTTTGCCTGTCCAGTCTACCTCTAGCACCCAGCATCCCACCTGGCTCCTACAATAAGTGCTCAGGTACGATGTGGTGAATAAATGAGCACGAGAAAGTCAGATGGTTAGACACGAATGTAATAGTTGGAAAAGGCGTTTAAAAAGAAACTTGTCCTGCAGGTAAACTGGGCCAAACCAGAGAGGTGACAAGTACTGGGAAGCTACAGATGATCTGGCTACTGCTCTCCAAAGGGGAATATGTTCAGCAGTGACAACGAGGCAGTAGTCCCCTGGCAGCACGAAACGCTGACAGTCCCGTGAAGTCACTCGTGGCACCTTCTCTACCTCTGACTGTCCCTCGGGCTAGTCCCACTCAGGCACGGGCGGCAAAGGGACCCGCAGAGCCACGTGGAGAACGGGGCTGGCACGGGCCGATCAGAGCGAGGAGAACCCGTCTGGCCATGTTCCTGAGAAATGGACAGCGTGGCACAGGACACCACGAGGCCAACCAAGGATGCCGAGGCTCCAAGGTCCAAATGAGGTAACTGATGAGGTTAAAAGATGTAGGATAATATTAATTTAGGGGGAAAAAGTGACTTCAGGCATCACGAAACGAAGGGAACTGAATTCTAGGAAGGCAGACAAGAGCTTTTGAGAAACGGCCCTCATTCACACGCACCACCAGGAAACCCCTCACCAGAAGAAACAGCGATTCCTCTGTTAGTTACCAAGTTCGACAGCGACATCCTGCCTCCGGAGTGGCGCTCAGCTCACCAGGCTGACCCGCACTGAGCCGCTCGCCCAGCTGGAGAAAGAACACAGAAGCCGTTTCCCTCCGTTACCCTGATTGCACTTAACCTCTAAGGCTCTCGGTGTAAAAGGAACAGGGGAGTTTTGGGTTGAAACTAAAGGTAAAATTGTTTTTTCAGGAAAAAAATAACAGGGTATTGACATAATTCAGGGAACATGACTTAGAAGTTGTTTAACACACGCGTGTGGCGCTGCTGTCGCGTTTCAGTCTTCAGCATGAGAGAATGTTCTCAACACGAACGCTCTCCCTGGAGGGGTGGGGTTCTGGTACCAAAACAGAAGAGAGGATGGACCACACGTCTCGCATTTCTTCCTCGTGAGTAAGCTTCGAGAGAAGTTTAGCTTACTCGCGCTAACATAGCATCCTACGCTATGACCAAGATATAAAGTTATTAAAATCTGCCAAGAGAAACTAAATCCTGCCACGAAGTGCGTGGTGACCTGGCCTTGGCTCTCAAGCCCCTGGCCCATCCTGCTGGCCCCCGGGACAGAGGAGCCTCGTCGCCTACCGGCTGGGCCAAGGCTCTCCCACGGTGGCCCTTGTGTCCCATTGGCCTGCTCCGCCTCCGGTCCAGCAGGCCTGTCCTTGCTGCTCCCCTTGATGGCCAGAGAGTGAATTACTTCTTGCCCCCAAATGCTCCTAAACATCCCCAAATGGTTCAGGGCTCAAAGCCACCAAAGCCGCTGTCCAGGCCACCGGTGCCCTGGACCACAAGTGTCTCAGAACAGAGTGGCCTCTTCGTTTCCGAGAGCCGCAGTCACGGCCTCACCTTCCAGGGTGCAAGGCTGATCCGTCCCAACTGCCCCCGCGTGCTCGAGGCGGTCACTGCCCCCGAGGAGACACTCGTTACGGTGACCTGGATATTTGGGGTGCTCCTGTGATCGGTGATTAGTGATCTCCCATCCCTGGGGACGACACCTTCAGAACGCCCTCCTCCTCCTCGGCACTCCTCACCTCTCGAGCCCCATTTCTTGCAGAGGCTGCACTTAGTGCACCTCGGCCTGCAAGTCGAGGGGGAGGTGCTCCTGGTCCCAACGTGCTGGCAAACTTAGGATTTCTTCCACTCTTTCCCTTAAAGGCCCTCGGGCTGATATCAAACAGGAAGTTTAAAGAGAAACGTAAGCCTGAAGCAAGTTTATCCACGAGGAGGCAGGGCACACTCCTCCCGCTACCTCTGGGATAGGCCTCTCTTCGCGGACGTGGACGTTCCCTGATGGTAAAGCTTTCGTGGCCGACGATCGTGCCAGCTTCCTGCAGGTCAGGAGAGATGACCTCTCCCACTCCCCGGGCTCAGCACCCTCCTTTGTTGGCTGCAGAGCAGGCAGCTCAAGGCACTGGGTTTGGGAGCCTGGTCTTCCTGCGAGGCGGGGAGGTGTCAGGCTCTGGCTTGTAGAGACCAGGCCCTCAGTCACAGCTGGAGCCACCAGAACAGAGGCTGCCATGGCTCAGAGGGCGTCCGTAGTCACTGGGGGCTGAGGCTCCGGGGGCGGGTGGAAGTAGTAGGGCTGGAAGAGCCTCTCGTGGCTGCACAGCTCCATGGCCCGGTAGGTGTGTGACAGCAGGTGGGGGAAGCGGGACGTGAAGTAGCGCACGAAGTCGTCGGGGAGGGAGCCCAGGGTCTCCCGCACCTCCGCGGGGAGCTCCCGGTAGTGGTGCTTCTGCAAATGGGGCAGACACAGACACACAGGACTGTCAGTTAGAGAGCCCACTAAACGCTGGAAAAGACCCTTTTATTATTCAAGGAAGACAGAATGTTAGTTGGTCCTCTGAAAAGGAAAAAGGTTTAAGCGTCCAACAGTCCATCCTGCTGGCCTTGCCTGCCTCCCCTCACTCAGTAGGAGGCCTCGGAGCTGAGTGAGGCCCAGCCCGGGGGACAGCAGGGAGGAGCTTCCCTGCTCCAGTGCAGCCAAGCCTCCTGGGGCAGTTGGGACCTAATGAGAGTTCTGGCAGCCTCGAGTGGCATAAAGTCGCCTAGAACTGAAGTGTCTGTCCCAATGGGCTTGCAGGACTTGTCTGGGCCTGGGCTCAGTGACAGCACAGGCCAAGAGCACCTCAGATGCCTCCAGAGAACAAGTTGGGGCCTCTGCCCTGAGGCCCTGGAGACCAGGCCCCGTGTGGGAAAGTGCCCCGAGGGGCCCACTGGAGGGGGTTTATCAGGCAGGTGGAGGGCACCACACAAGTCAGCAGAGACCACGAAGGACGCCGGCATCAGAGAGCCTGCTTCCCAGCTAACACCCCACCTCAGTGTCCCTGAAGAGAGAACCTGTGTAAGGGAAGGAACAGTCTCTGCTTTGTCAAGGCCAGCTGAGGCCTCCCAGCCTCTGCGAGGTCAGCACGCTGGGATGGGTGAAGGGACTGCAGAGAATGGGTGCGAGGAGCATGGCTGTGCTGCAGCCGCCCGGCCCTGCCCGGGTTCCCGCCCCTCACCTTATTTCTCATGGCTCGGAGGAGATCTCTGACAGAGCCGCCTTTATAGGTTCTGAATTTCCGCAGATCTGGGGGGAAACAAAAGAAAGCGATGCAGTGGACACATTTCAAAAGAAAACAATTAATTGCTGGGGCTGCTGGGGACTAAGCGATCGACTGAAACGCAATGTAACCCCACGCTCAGAGTTGGCGGGAGCATGTCCCCCAGGTTGAACCCCAGGCCGTGTTAGCTGGCGTCCTGCTGCCTGATGGCACCCATGAGCGGAAATAGCCACCTAGAGCACGCACTTACCACTGACCTGTCACTCTAAGAGACGAACATGAAACACACGTTGGTGTAACAGTCTGATCTGTACCAACCCACAGAGGACACACCCATAGGGAGCCTCAACCCCATCAGTGGTATTTGGAGTCTGAACACCCTGGAGCTGCCATTTCCACATGTTTCTTAGAAATGGCTGCAACTTTTGAAACGTTTCTGCCAACATTCACTCCCAGGGCCTCTGTGTGGTCACCTGTCTGGAGAGGCACAGTGATGTTCTCCCTCCAGTCCATCTTCACCACGGCTCTCCCGCCTCTCTCCAGCTGCTTCACGATCGGGCCATCCAGGGATTCCTTCTCTATTCGGTCACTCACGTCCTGTGAGGAAAACAAGGGCCACGGGTGATGGTTGGTGTGGAGCGACACTGAGAGCGGAAGGACTGATCAGAAGCAACGGCAGGGTGGCCCCTGACAGGAGTCCAGGCCTGGGCTGCAGTCTGTGAGCGCCGTGCCTTTCCCCCCGACCCCTTCCCTTTTCCCCTCTGAGCAGCTGTGTCTGTTGCTGGCTAGGGAGCAGCCCACAGACCGTCCTCCACAACAGAGAGGGGTCACAAACACTCACTCGCCTCACCCGCATCTCACACGGGCGCACACACACTCCATGCCACACAGACCCATATGTGCAATCTGTTTTAGTCAGCGAACAACAACAAAAACTCAGTTTTGATTTGCCTCCTATGCTTTCTGTCTACCCGCTGAAACAGGATGTGTTCAAATCCATAACTGGTGGAAGGTCATCAGCCCTCATGTGAATGTTAGAAAAGACAGATGAAGCCAAGCCTTTCAGACGAGGAAACCTGCTGACGAGAGTACGGGTTCCAGAGGCCCCCGTCCTGGACTCAAACCCAGACCACGTTTGTGGGACACACCCCGAGCGATGGCCTCTCTGAGCCCCCACCAGGAACACAGGCCCATCGACAGCTGGGGACATGGAGTGATGAGCCCCACACGCGTTAACGCTGAGCAGCCGCATGTGGCCCATGGTCTCTTCTTTCTTGATGAGGATGAAGCCTGATGGGCTGATGCTCTAAGTCTTGAAGGGACTAGGTTGTCAACCCAGGGACACACAGTTCTGAGCTGCAAAGCCCGTACGAGCTGGTCGATTCAGGTGGAAGCCAGGTGTGTTCGTAGACACAGGAGTTGAAGCCATGACAAGTCTAAATTCTAACCCACGGTGGGTGAAGGTCCCTTTGTGTGAGCTTTATTCCTGTTCTACATCTTGTCATCATCAAAGTGACCCGGCTAGTTTTCAGAAGTCCCTTAAAGGCCTCAGACCTCAGAATTTTAATGTGGTGTCCTGTGGAACACACTGATCAGTCCTGATGTTACACATACCCATGGCCACCATGGAAAATAGCATTAAACCTTCCCTTCCCAATCCATCCAGAGTCATAAAGCATCTGTCACGTGACAGGCAGCATCTCGGGCCGTGGGGACACAGAAATGAACCCAGAAATCAAATGCTCTCGTCCTCAAGGAACTTACATTCTGGAGGCTTCCCTATGGCCCAGGTTCTAGTCAAGACTCCAGGACAATGTGACGGTCACTTCTAAATCCAAGCTCCACTCTGGCCCAGACCCAGGAGGAAAAGAACTGCCCCACCTGCCTGCCTTTCAGAGCCGGCGTACCAAGCAGCCTGTTTGGGTCAGTTCAGCTGAACTCATTCCAGCAAAGACTCTGAGAAACACATCACCTTTCCCCAAAGCCACGTGGCAGTATTACGAAGCCTTAAAACAGAAAAACTGCTACAGGACTTCATATCTACTGATCCCATAATTTAACCTCTCAGAATCTACCTAAAGCAAAAAGAGATCTGAGCAAAGATTGAGTGAGTATGAGATGACGGGAAAAAATCCAGTATAAAAAAAAATGTTTAAATTTATGAAACTTGAATGAAGTTATGATGCCTGAGACTTGCTTCGAAAGAATCTGGAGTGGAGAGGGTGGAGAGAGAGCAGAGGCTGAGTTAATAGTTACTGAAGCTGGCTGATGGCGACATGGGAGCGCGTTACAGTATTCCCTCTACTTTTGTGTATATTTGGAAGTTCTCACAACATCAAGTTTTTAAATTATGGCACATCCAAATGATAGATTCCTATAATCAGTAAAATTTTAGAATGCTGACATGGACAAATACCTAAAATATTATACACATGTAATAACTAAAATATTGAATAATTAAAAAAGCAAAATACAAAACTGTATATACAGTTTGATCCTAATCACATTTATTTTATGAAAAAAATCTATTAAAATGTCAGCCCTGGCTGCCTCTTGGTTACGGGATTATGGATCATTTTGTTCTTTATCCTTTGTTCTCTTTTCAAAATCTGGAAAAAGTGAGAGATTTTTGGTAAAACGAGCGTGTCTACCTGAAAGAACTGGAGCTGCTTCTCTAGGCTCCAGAAGAACGGGTGTTTGAGCACGTGCTTCGCCGAGGGGCGCTTCTGAGGGTCCATGGCGATCATCTTCTCGATCAATTCCCTGGCGATGACATCTTCTGCAGAGGAGGACACAAACGCGTAGCTCATCACCAGCAGCCCGGTGCCAGCACGAAATACCCCAACCTCAATAGTCTGCACGGCCTTTGACTCAAGGGTCCACCGACAGGAATTCATTCCAGTAACGTAATTAAGAGCTTGCACAAAACTTCAGCTAATGAAGGAAAGTCCTCACCATGTGGCTCGTGAAAAGGGGAGATTAGAAATACGCAGTGTCAGAGGCTGGAGGAACATTGCTGTGCCTCCACATGCTGGACTGTGTGTGGGCCGCGAAAATGAGGCCCTGGTGGAATATGAATGGACGTGGAGAGACAGTCAAGATGAAGTTGAAAGGCGAGCATGTTGCGAAATAGTATGTGCCATTAATACATACTATTTAACACTATTTTAGATAAAAATGGGTACACGTTTGGATAGATGACTGGAGAAATATACACAAAGGTAGTAACAGCAGTCATTCGCCATGTATAATGGAATTATAGTCTTACACTGTTTTTTTTTTTTAAATTTTTTTAACAAGGAATAAGGAAAATTAATCCATAAGCGAAACAAAAAGTTAGTTTTAATTTTTCAAAAAGGCGGCATTAGCGTATCATGAGGCCAATGATAATGCAGGAAACTGAAGTCAGGAAGACTTGCTGCACCTGTGCCTGAAGAGCGAGGATCAAGCTTGTTTGTCCCCAGCCCGGGCTGCAGCCACTGACTGTGGGTACAGGGGCGAGAGTCCAGTTTATGGAGCACAGACTATGTGTCTCCCTGAATGTTAGTGCGGGAAGGGACCTCAGATTATTTAACCTTCAAAGTCACAAGCTGGAAAACAGACGTCCCCAAAAGGGGCCTTGCCTGGGTCACATGGGTCATTGGGAACCGCAGAGCTTCTTGGCTTAGAGGGAAGTGCGCCAAGGATCACCCCTCCCAGCCCTTGTCCAGCTTTGGAATCGAGTCATCAGTGTGGTGAGGCCCACAGGGGACCGGCTGGGAAGCAGTGCCCCAGGAGCATGCAGCTAGCACCGTCCCAGCCCACAGGGGCCACGAGGCACATGAAGCGCGGCTCCTGACACCCCCTACCCCTGCTGCCCCCTCACCGTGCTTCTCGGGGTGTAAGCAGTCGAGGCTGTAGGCGCCCAGGAGGATGTTCGCTTGCCGCTGCAGGGACTTGCCAAAAGGGTGGCTGCCCTCAGACACCACATAGTAAAAGACGCAGCCCGCAGAGAAGATGTCCACTGTGCAGGTCTGAAAAGAAACGTGGGGTGTGAGAGGCCTTCCGGATGATCCTCCTCACTGGCAGTGGACAGGACTGTCGCTGCTACGTCCTCCATGTGTCGGGCGTTCTGGGAGAACTGGCTGGCATGTGGGACCTGCTCAGAGCTGTGCTGGGCACCCTGCAGGTGCCACATGTGTGACCGTGGACCCTGGAGCTGACTGCCTGGAAGGCTGGCTCTGCCAGCTGCTGGCTGGAAGCCTTTGTCTGCCCTGTGCTTCAGTGTCCTCAAATGTAACAGGAGAATGACAGTGTGCTCCTTGTGGGGTTGTTGTGAAGACTAAGTGAAAGCCGTTATCTAACATAACTCTCTCCTACCCATTAGTTTTTCTACCTGGCCAGCAGGTAACTCCTCAGAGGTAGAGATTTCTGAGTTTGCTTCCCAGTTGTACCCCCAGGGCCTAGGATGATACCGGAATACAACAGGTCTTAAAACTTGGTTCATAAATGAATAAAATAATTTTTAATTCAAAACAGCCTCACGAAAAATTATGTGACAAGTTTCTAGGGAGGCCATTTTTCATGGTATCTCACAACTCTCACTATCTCATGATACCATTCCTTGTCTACAGATGAGCTTGTCTTCAGGGAAATGGGTGATTTCTAGCTTGTGCTACTTAGGATGCAACACTGTGTGACTCCCGAGCATGGCCTGGGTCCCTATCGCTAGGCTGCACCACTTACGTTTTCCACTAGGCACTTATCACCTTTTACACTGGAGAAAACATGCCTGTAACAGAATTGTACTATTGTTCACCCTCAGAACAGCCCCGTGGGGTGAGCAGAGCAAATGTCACCATCCCCAGACGAAGATGTGGACAGAAAGGTTGAATGACAAGCCCAGGGTCACTGCTGCATAGTGACAACAAGGACAAGACCCAGATCTTGAATCCCCAAGCCGGATCATCTTCATTCTACCTCATCAGAATTCTCCTTAGGTGGGTGGGTGACAAATTCGGAACAGGAGGAAGAAGTCTATCACAGCTGAAGCTCTTACCTGTCACTTCATCTACTTGCTGTATCATTAACACTCCCTGTTTTCCATGGTGCCGGATGCCCCCAGCATACTCTACACTGTGGCTGGGGGGGGGCTCCTGTCCTGCCCTACATGCCTGGGTCCCTTTGCTCTCGCCAGCTCACCTCTATGCTCAGTTATAGTCTTTCCTAAACTTATCACTGCCACTTGTTCTTGCAATTTAAATATTTCATAAGCTGATAAAATACAAGTGCCACCAAGTTGAATCTTTGGAAAGACTGAATAAAAGGGAGAAGCTACAAAAACCCGCTGTAGAATTAGATGTGAGAGACTCAGCTGTAAAGGACTGGGACATAAATAGTTAGAAGCTGGGCTTCTGCTCTTAGGAAGTGTCCGAAATGTCTATGTCACAATCTAAAAGGCGCAGAAGTGGCAGGTGGGTGCACTTTATGCAAGAGAGGAAATGAACAACTCCATTCAGTTGGACCCAGTTTTGAAGACCATGGCCTACATGAAGGATTTCTATTACCTAACAAATCACATGACTTGCTTTAAGTTAAAATGAAATGTTTAAGGTGCGCATGTATATTCTTTTGACTCTTTATCATAACTGACTTTTTTGATTAACTGACCACTATACTCCAGAGACTGCATAAGATACTGCATCCAATCTATTTTAGGCTGGCTGAACCCATCCAGGTCTGGGCAGGAAAGTGGGAGGTAATCCTCTCACTTCTTGTGCTAGAAAGCAAGGTGCTGAAATACGAATGGGATCTTAGTAAAAGGATGCAGAAGCCAGATTGAAGGATTCCTGTTGGCCCAATCTGGAACACTCTGACTTAGCAAAAGGAGAAACGAAAGGGGGAAAAAAAGGGAAAAAGAAAATAGAAAGGGGATAAAAACTAAGCAATTCTTTACAGAAAAATGTCAGCTCATATGGAAAATTTCTACTGAATTAAATGATTAAGGCAAAGATTGTGCATGGATGCTGAAGCTGGGTGAATGACTGTTGTTAAACAGGATATTCACACTGTGCCAAAGCATCACCCCACAGAGCACTAACAACAAAAGGAGAAATGCACTTTTATCTTGGAGAGATAAAGAGTGACCACCTGCCCCAGGTGAGCCAAGTTGACATCACTAGCAGGGGTACAATAATAACGGGACAACCTGCCATCTCATGCCTCCTGATACTGTGTCCTGTGACTGTTCTTGCCAAAAACATTTAACTTGAATCTAATCAGCCTTTAGACCCACTTCTCGTTCACAAGAATAAAAGGAATAGACAGCCAAGTTAAACTCCATTATGAGGAAAGGAGAGAGCAAATCCGAAATGGGGCATTCTACAGACAAGCGCCTGCACTGTTCAAAAAGTCACTGTCATGGAACAAAAAAGGTGGGAGGACTATATAGTAGATTAAAGGAGAGAGAATCAAATGCAATGCAAGTCCTGGTTTACAAAAACCAGCAAGCACTATAAGAGACATCTGGGGAAATTGGAATGTGGATTGAAACAGTATTAACTGTTGAGGTGTGGTATGGAATGGAGGTTTAGGAAGCCGACTGTATTTTTTTGGGGGATATACATACTTAGATATATAAGGCTGAAAGGCTGGAATGCCTGCCTCTTTTATTTAAATGGTTCAGCAACAGAGATAAAGTGAAAAATATTACCAAATATTGAATTTAAGTGGAGGAACAGAGGTACTCACTGAAAATCTCAATTTTCTCCAAGTCTGAAAATTCTCAAAGTAAAAAGTTGGGAACACAAGAACAGAAAAAACAAAATAAAACTAGAAGTTTGCTCACCTTATACAAGTTCTGAGTTCCCAAAATAGCCAGGGGAAAGTAATTGGAAGAACAGGAGAAAAGATACACAATTGCCCACATTCACTCCTTTTGTTCATCTGAATATCAGACAATACAGAAAGAGTCAACAGTGTGCTCTTTGTTAAAGAGAAGTCATTCTCCAGCTCCAGGTGCTCCAGCCCCAAGTCTTAAAGTTGGAGGCACTTACTCCTGAAGATACAAGAGGCTGGTTCTGTAGTTTCAAAAAACTATGCTCATTACTCACGGGGTTCTCCTTACAGTCTTCACTCAGCATCTCTGGAGCAATCCAGCCTTCTGTGCCGGGCACCCCTGAACGGCGGCTGAAGCTGTGCCTACCCACTGCCAGCTTCTTGCAGAGGCCAAAGTCAGAGATCATGGCCTTGATCCTGCCATGTGCGTTGGGCATGGAGAGGAGGATGTTGTGGGGTTTTAGGTCTCTGTGAACTAACACAAAAACTCCAGATTAGTCCAATATTACCCGTGTGCGACCTAAGGCCTTCTGTGATGGGGAGAGCGCCCTCCTCCGACTGCCGCCTCTAAAAGTTCTGGTTTTTGACTGTGTGGGAGTCTTCCTCAAATTCTTATACAACTTGCACACCAGTGAGGCAGCAAAGAGGCAAGGCCCACCTGAGCAAGTCGGCCATCCCACCCGAGCAAGTCAGCCACTGGGCGGCTGCAGGCTGGTAAAGGGAAGCTTCTCACCAATGTTGAGAGAGTGCAGGTGGGCCAGGCCCGAGGTGGTCTGCTGCAGCAATGTGATGGGCTCCAGGCCAAGGTGGGCAAAGTCCTTCTGCTCCACGTACTGCAAGAGACACATGGTTAGGTCACGACACAGAGCCCTCAGGACTCGGCGGCTCAGCGCACTTGCTCTTTTTTTATCAAGTAACTCAATTTTATTTAGAAAAATCCTGCCTGCAGCTTTTTGCCTGAATTAACATTTGGTATCGGGTTGGCTCATTTTCTCTGATCATATTTTAGGAAAGAAATGGGAAGTTTTACTGACAGTGTTCTCTGTCCAAATCCTTATTTCCCAGCACTTTCTCCTGAAGTCACAGGCTAACTTCCACAAACAAAGCTGTGGCTTACACGGAGAAAGAGGGCAAGAAATTCAAGTGCACTGCCTTCTGCAGGTAAACTTACAAGTGAAGCCAAATGATACTGAAATAGCTTCACAGTGAGCTGGAAACCGAATGCAAGGAGTTTGCTGGACGACCTTAATGACTTGCATCATCAAGAAGCATCCTCCAAACCCACACCAACCTGACCAACCATGGGAGGAGGAAGTGGCCAGGGTTCGGGAGGCCAAGCGGGAGCAAAATGCTAACCACAACCAAAGACGGCCCAGGAGGTGTGAGGGGGCCGCCTAGTAAGAGTTGGGGTGATAAAAATGCTCTACATTTTGACTGTGGTTAACTGAGTAAATAACTTTGTTAACGTACATCAGAGGAGTCCACTCTAACTTCAATAAAGTTAATAAAAACGAAAAAGCACATGGGCAGGCCCCGCGACCACACCGCGGCTGCTGGGGGGCGGGAGGCCGCCCCGCGGGGTGCCGGCAAGGCGGGGAGGGGGCCCACCTCCTGCAGGGTGGCCGCGCACAGCTCGATGGCGATGTACTGGAACTGCCGGTCCCGCTCGGTGCAGAAGTAACGGATCACGTTCGGGTGCTCGTCCGATTCCCGCAGCAGCTGCACCTCGCGGTCGGCGAAGCTGAAGCACTCGGGGAGGATGCGCTTGACCGCCACGTCGCGGCTGTCGAACATGCCCCTGCAGGACGGGAGCGGGTTCAGGTCCGGAGGGCCCAGGCGGGGCGTGAGGACGAGAGGAGACCGCAGACCGCAGGGCGCCCTCTCTGGGGACGGGACCCAGTGGCCGCCTCGTCAGTCTCACAGCCCAGGGTGCCCTGACTAACCACCGGGCGGCCCTGCCGCATCCCTCCCTCCATCCCCCAGGTGGGAAGGCGCGGGGCTCCCCCACCCACTCACCGGTACACGATCGTGCCCTCCGCTCCGTGGCCCAGGACATCCTTGGGGCAGAATGAAATTTTCCCGACCATCACCATGCTGGTTTCCTCGTCTGGGATAAAGAGGAAATGGAAGAGATGGTTTTAAACCGGTTGTTTTAACCTAAGCAGCCTTGAGGTTAGAATGGCCATGAGCTCCCCGAGCTCAGATTAAGACATGGGATCTCAGAGGCTCTACGCCCCAGTCCCCTGGTAGGCAAGCGCTGCCAGGTCCACTCCTCATGTGTGTCCAGGGACGCCTTCTCCCTCTGTTCCCATCCCATGGTCCTGCCTTATATCATTACTGTTAGAATGAATGACTTAACACCTTCCCCAAGACACGGGTCTTCTAGAGATCCACCTCAAAGATTTGCACCTGAAATTCTCCAGTAGCGACAGTGGACGTGTGAAATGAAGCGACCGGTAGCAGAGTCTCCAGCTTGAGACTGAGGACTCTGAGGTCTATTGCACTAGCTTGTGTCAATCACCTCAAAATATCAGCCCCGACAACTGGCCTGAGCCAACCCCTCAGAGGAAAATGGAGCAACAGTTGCATTTTTATCCTTGGCCCCTGGCTGGCTCCGGAACGCTCTCAAGACAGTGTACCTCTGGTCACAGCAGTGATTCTGGCCCTTGTGAGGCAAGATGGAGAAAGGGCCAAGGGGCCCCCAGTAGGCCCTCCAAGGTGGAGAAGCCATGGGATGGGGCAGAAGCCTGGCCCCCAGAGTGGGAGGCAGTGAGGTGAGAACAGAGGGAACCCTTGGGAACGGCACTTCACAACCCCATGCAGATCCCAGGAAGGCCACGGTGCCTTGTGGTTCTCAGGTGGTGATCAAATGAAAGAGAAAACAGCACCAAACAGCCGCTCGCTTTACCCTCGTCCTCCTGCTCCGGGAAGGGGCTGGTGCCAGTCCTGGAGGCAGAGCCGCTGGAGTGGAGCGAGTGGTTGGAGGCTCTGGGGGACGTGCTGGGGCTGCTGGTGCCTGAGCTCTCCGAATACAAGCCGGATGAGTCCAGGAGCTCGGTGTCCGGAGCCACATCCCCAGGGGCGTGGAAGGGCAGCTGCTGCTGTTGCAGGAGCTGGATTTTCTCCAGTTCCTTCTGGAACTTCTGGTGCTGGAGCTGCTGCTGCTGATGCATGCTCTGGGGAGAGAAACGCACATCCAGACCAGGGCGGCCGGTCCTCCCAGGCAAACAAGCAGGCAGGAGGAGAGGCTCCCTGTGGCAGAGAAGGCAGGTGCACCTTACATGACCCCACGGGGTGGGATGGGATCAGTGAGAAGGTGCAGGAGGCAGAATACATACACTGACTAGAGGTCTTCATGTCAGTTAAGACTTCCCAGTAAGCCTACCCTCCGCACTAAAAGGGCCTAAGGGGGCTGCCAGGTAGGGGCAGCAAAGGAGGACCATCCTAGGTGGAGGGGTGGGTCAGATGGAGGGGGTTACACTTAATTCTAAAATTCTGGGACTTTCATGAAAGTCTGGGAGCTGCTATAAAAGTGAAACGAGACAGAGACAATGGTTACCGGGTGGCTGAGAGCGTGGTGGGTGTGGGGAAGACCGGCTTGCTGTCTACTATACTATGGCCGTGCACATGACAGAGGGTAGTGCACAGACCGTCAGCATGCCAGAGGTAGAGGACAGAGCTGGGGCTCAGAACCCGGCAGCCATTGGCCCACAGCTGCACAGTTGGGGTGTGACGCTGAGACATGGGAGCCTGACTGCTGTCCCCCCTGCCCCCACATCATCATGCTGCCTTCCCACAACCCCCTGCCTCTCATTCATTCTGAAAGTTCATTCCATCATAATCTGAAGGACAGTGACCTGCGATTATTACTGCCCAAGCTTGGGAAGGTGACTAAAGGGACAAATAGTGCCCAACAACCCACTGGGAGTTTTCCAGCACTCCCTCCCTCTCCTAACCTTGGGTTGAAATCCTGGAAATGCCATCTACTACTGAGTAACCTTGGGAAAGTTCTTTAACTTCCCAGAGCCTAGTTTATCATTTATGGGTAGGGGAAAGGCAATAAAGACCTCATAGAACTGTGAGAGGTAAAGAACAAAACGACGCAGGTGAACCCATTTAAACAAATGAAAAATGCCATCGAGGGTTTATCAGTCCCATTCCTATATGGACATGACCTTCCTGAGCACTTGTGATCTACGGTGATACTTCAGTGCCCTGAGCAACCTGATGAAGACTATCCTCTAGAATATTTTACCCAACTCACAACATGTTCAACCATGTCATTTTAGCTCAGTTATTTCCAACTAGGAAAAAGAAAGAATTATCATGCTTCCCTTTTTACTCTAGCTGATCTCTTTAACAGATACTTTTTAAGGGAGGAAAGTTAAATAGATTTTCATCTATTATACTTAATCTAAATATTTAGTTAGCTATTCGAAAGGATCTGTGAGCAAGGTTTACGAATCAGTTTGTACAATCAGTTCAACTTTAAGATGTAGATCCAAGGTTATCCTTTCCTGAGAAGCTACTGTTCCTTTAATTCTAATGCTTTTGAAGATTAACAAATATTGACTTTTAAATGTGAAAAGAAATATGTTTGCTTGCTTGCGGTTTTGTCTAGCCTCACTGACATCAGGTGACGGGCACAGAAGCTCAGAAACATGTGGAAGTGCCAGGAGCAGGGGCCGAGCTTTACCAAGGGGTAGGTGATGATGAAGGCCACCCAGCCGATGAGCAGGAAGGTGCTCAGGATGATGGTGGCTATGTCCTTGAGCATGGAGTCCATGGGGGCCTCAGGCTTGGCGGGGGCGTTGGTGAACTTCTCCTCCACATCCTGAGAAACGGTGGTGGGCGCAGTCTCTGAGGTCTGGTCCACCAGGCGGATAACCTGGTATGGGAGAGAGCGGCTACATCACTGCACCTTGTCTAACAAGACATAAATGGGCCGAATGATCAAGAGAAATGCTGACCCTCTTGTAAAATGTGCTGGATTTTTTAAACCCACCCAAGATCACAAAGCCAGATAACAGACGGCTTTTTCAAAGTGCCTGCCATGAGGTGAATTATTGCTGAGACGTTATCATTGCTCAGAACCAGGTTTTAGAGCAATACTTCTGAAAGCGCCTTCCCAGCCTAGATTCTTTCAAAAATCCTCCCCGAAGACAAAAATGTCCTCCTTTGATGGCGGATTTAATATTTGAGAAAACTGAGAAATCATTTGTACAAAATCTCGTAAAGAGATCGGTGGTCAATTTGGTAATACTGTTTGACATTAAAAAGAAAAAATGCACACAGACACGAGCGTGCATACACACGCACACACGTCCATGTGGCCATAAAGTAACGAAGCAGCTTTCTTCTGCTGCTTGTAAACTCTCAGTGCTACTCCCAAACCAAAATCGTTCATGCAAACCTTCCATCATTTTTCAAAGTTTGTCTTCAGTGAGGACCAGAATCCTTTGTTAGAGAAAATGTTATTTAGGAGCCCAAAATTAAATCAGGTAAAGTGGAGTTCCCGTCCAAGCTGCCTGCATAGTTCAAGGGCAGTTTACAAAAATGCACTGATTTGTTCTCGCACGTCCAGTGTTCCAGACTGTTTTCCCAGGGAAATGAACACACAGCCTCAGCCGAGGGAGCAGGCTCAGCACCCGCCACGTGCTCACACCTTTCACGCCCCCAGGACTTCTGCCTCTAGCACTCTTCTCTCCCCCTCCCACCATGTGCAGGGTATGTGGCGTGGCCGGTGTGTAGCAGGCAGCTGAGGAATGTTGGCTGAGCATGTGACCAGGGACCACATTCACTTGGTTATATTCACTCAAGTGTGTTCATTAAAACATGTCTTATTACCATATAAATGCACCTCGGATATTTTAATGCACTTCTAAAAGACACTTTGTTCCAGATTAAACAATTAAATATAAAAAACTAAACTGTGGCCATTTCTAGGAGTTAGATTAAGGGTAATGTCTTATTTTCTTCTTTATATTTTTATATTTTAAGTGGCCAATGATGGATATATTTGGCTTTAATAAGATCAAAACCAGATCAAGATTTTAGGGCACCAGTGCTATGAAAGACTATTGTTCTAAGACTCAGTGCCTGTCCCCAACCTGGCTACCTCCAGAGATGAGAGACAACATAGACGCTTCGCCCTGGAACCCTAAGTGTCCACGTGAATTTCATTTCCTTTCTCCCCAGATAAGAATCAAAATCTCTAAGTGGATTTATTGTGATCGTGGCCTCCACATTGGCCAGCCACTCTTCCTCTGACCCTGCCCACAGCCCAGGGCCCTTCTTAGTCACTGGGCCCCAAGGCAGGGCTGCAGAAGCTGCCAAGCCTGAATGGCCTTGGGACCCCCAGTCCATCCACTGGCCTGCTCAGACCCTCCTACAGAGCAACTCTCCAGCACTCTCCACCTGCTGTGCCCCAGAGAGCAATGGTCTCCCCTGCCCTCTGGTTTTTGAATAAGGCACCAGGCAGGTGAGACAAAAGAGAAGTCAGGTTGTGTGGGGCTGCAGAATACACTCAACTGGAGCTCTGGGCTCCTGGTCTGGGCCCTTTCCACTCCCTCCCCAACCTGTTAGGCTAAGAGAACCCCTGGAACTGTCTGTCCACTGTGTGAACAGTCCCTCTACTAAACTCCTCTCAAATCATCCTAGTTTGGGTGGCCATCTGTCTCCAGCTGACCTTGACTAGGACACTAACTCCCTGGGGCTGCAGTCCTGGTCAGAACTCCATGGCAGCTACCACCTGGGAGGCCTCCTTGTTGCCTAATGATCCATTCTGTGGGTTCCCTGGGTCACTGCTGGACCAAGCCTCCACCGGGGCAAGTAGCCAAAGCAGGACTCTCCTGGCTTCACAGAACCTCAGGTCTCCCACTTCCTCTTCGCTAACTTTGCTCTGCTGCCAGGCCTGCTCAAGGCTTGGTAACACGGTTCCTCCGTAGTCTTGTGATCCCTTTTCCCACTGCTCCCTCCGTGGTAGCCTTGGATCTGGTCAGGCCTGTCTCCTCAGCCCCAGAGCTGGACATGCCAGGCTCAGTCCTACCTCCAAGCCATTTCCTCTGCTGTTCTATTCCCTCCCATGCCCCCTGCCTCTCCCACCAGTCCAGACCCCACATTTGGTCCTACCGCCTTTCCCACAGCCTTTGCTAATTGCATCCCCTCCCTTGCCTAACTCTGTGGTTTGCCACGGATTCGCACGCATCCCTCTTCCCTCCTGAGTGGACTGCAAGCTCTAAAGGCAAAGGCCAATGCCTTATCCCCCCAACAGCTAACAGGGAGAGCCAGCAGCTAAGGGTTCACTTCCCCACTCACTTCCTCAAAGCTCTTCTTCTCTGAGTCAGCAGGAATCACATTTTCCCGGTGTTTGGGCAGGTTGTTGGGGAATCTCTCCAGCATCTTAGTAGATGCAGAGAGAGGAGTTTCATGGTGTCCTAGGAGAGGAAACAAAACCTTTCATGAGAACGGCATCCCAGGCGGTGGTCACACTAGATGCCTAGCAACTGCTCCTACCCATTGAGGGGTCCACGATGCAAACACTCCCGTCCGTAAAGGGAGAGAACATGAGAGGCAGTCACCAAAAAATCTCATCAAGACAGAAATGTTGTTACTTAATGGCATGTCATAGTATTACTTGGAGCAAAAAGTGTCCTTGTCACGAGAAGGATCAGGATGTTGGGGATTCATTCAGAACAAGATGCACGTGGGTAATTCCTAATTTAGGCTGTCCGCTGTGGAAGCATTGTGAAGCTTCATATAAAGTTCAGAGAGTCCTCCCAACAACGTTTACCCTTGTAACATCACTCCACTATGGGTCTCAGCTTCCCATCTTATGATACAGGTATATCCTTAATTTCTTCTACAAAAACCAAACTCAAGGACAGAATTCGACATAAAAGAGCACATCCTTTTACCTGTGGCCTCCAGTCTGCATGAAGATTGTCAAGTAGTCCAACTGCCATATTTAAGAATGGCTAGGATTTGGAATTCCTCAAAAGGGCCTTCAGAACTGTGGGGTGCTTCCCTAACTACTTCTTTAAACTTTGTGGCGTTTTCCAGTTTTCTCACTTGGGCAATCTTTCCATTTTAAAAGGACATCATTTTGCAAATGAGCCATTAGATTTCCCCCCATATTTTTTTTGTAATTTTATATACACCTTTCTTTAGTTTCCAATAATTTTTGCACTTCTTAACCACTAGTAGGCAGTCTGCGTCCCCCTTAAATGGCACATAAAACTAAGTAGCCTTGTCATTTTTTTGGCCTCTGCTCATCAGCTACTTTTTTCCTTATCATAGACCCATTCGCACATGCTTTCCAAACTACTTCCATTCAAAAACAGAGGTAGAATTATTTTGTCATCTCCTTTGCCCATTATTTGGTAAAAATAATGACTAAAACACAAATGGCTACAAGGAGTCAGGATGAACACAGAAGAATAAGAACTGGACAGTACAAAGGGGATGCTCAGGGCTGAAGTACACAGTTTCCTCTCTGCAACACCCGGGTACACGCCCATCCAGATCCCACCGCTCAGAGGTCCTGCAGCCTTCTGGGCCCTACGCTCTCCCAAGCTGCTCTGCAGCCTTCCCCAGGGCCCCCAGCCCTGCACTCTCTGCGCCCGGGTACCAGTCAGAGGGAGCACCGAGAAAGAGAATGGCAAGGAGAAATCTCACAAGCCCCTACGCACACTGTATCCCACTTCCCTCCTGCACACCCCACCCCTGCGGCTGCATCCCCACCTCTCAACACCTCTGGGGCTGGGAGATAGCAGAATTGGGGTGGGAGCACAGGAAGGGCAAGTCAGAGTCAAGAAAACTCTGTCCTGCTCTAATTACTTGGGACACTTGCCAGAAACACAGCTCCTCTTATCTCTGCCTTCATTTGTCACATACACTGCCTCCGGGTGTCATATCAACTTCTAATCACTGGCTGACAGGGCCTCCAGTTCAACCTCAGGGCCATTAGCAACGGAGGAGAAGAAAAGGGACACCCCCCCCAACACACCCGGGATTTCTGCCGTGGCTCTGACCCAGGTCCAGCCTCTACCCTCCCCACTCCACACCCACGCCAACTCCCAGCAAACTCTTCCATAGCCATCGCCTCAGATTCCTCAACTATAAGTGGAAATAAAGAGGGTGCTTCTCTCACACAGGCTTGTCGTGAGAAATCAGGAAATGTGCTCTACAGTGCTTAGTGCCCACGCCCAGCACACAGTGGAAATTAGGTGTGTCGGGACGGCACGAAGTTTACATTACAGGCGTGCACCACACGGTGACACCTTAGTCAACGACAGACCGCATGTACGACCATGGTCCCATAAGATTATAACGGAGCTGAAAAACTTATCACCTAGTGATGTCGCCACTGTGACATCCCAGTGCAACGCGTTACTGATGTGTCTATCCGTGGTGACGTCTGTGTTGTAAACGAACCTACTGCACTGGCACATGCAATTACGTACAGTACATGATAACTGACAATAAAGGACTGTTACTGATTTAAATATTTAGCACACTATAGTTTTTATTGTTATTTTAGAGTATATTCTTTCTACTCATTAAAAAAGTTTGCTGTGAAGCAGTATCTGGTAAAAATAATGACTCACCAGCAGCCTCACACATCTCGTGTTTATCACTTCTCTTGATCGCATCCTTTTCTCTTGTGCTTTGATTTAATCTCCCGTTGTTTTGTGCAGTAATGTGCTGTACACGTTGGCAGCCCAGGAGCAGTAGGCTGTACCATCGGGCCTAGGTGTGGAGTCGGCTAGACCACACGTGTGCTTTATGATGGTCACAGCGACCAGATGGCCTAACAAGGCCTTTCTTGAATCTCCATTGTTAAGTGACACAAGACTGTACTTAGCACTTGAGTTTGGGATAAATAACTGAGTTAAACAATTTTTGAGAACTGACTCGGCAACACAGCTAACCTGTTTATTACCCTTGCAGATAAAAATGTCAAGGCCCGAAAGGACCAATTTAGGACATGAAACCAAGCACTACGCACAGTTAACGAGCAAGGTCAACTGTCCCCACTAGGAGGCAGCACCTGACCCGAGGTGAAGAGAAACCCTGGTTCTCACCTATCAGAAGCCAGTAGTTCCTCAGATAGTTGAGTTTGTTCTTCCCTTTGAGCCCAGGGTCAAACTTCAGGTCCGTGCTGGGTGTGATCACACACTCCCCTTTGTCCCCAATGGTGACACCGTCGGTCTGGGGGCCTTCCAGCAAAGGAAGGGTACTGCCTCGGGGCTGTGAAGACAGAACTGGGGTGAGGCCTGGGGTCAAGCCACTGCATGAGAGCAGGAGGCACTTTTCAAGGGACAGCCATACCTCCAGGTGGGGCTTGTCCGGGTCAACCAGAGCAACACACAAAGCACATGAGACTGGGCAAGAGAGGCTCCTCCCTCAGGAGGGGACGATGCTGTGCTAACATCTTTACTGCAGACACTTTTTAAAATTCTTACGTCTGGGCACTGAATAACAGCAGGGTATGTGTGGAATTCCCAGGGGCTACTGTGACAAGCAGCATAAGTGACGGAGAATGCATGGGTATCTACCGATCCTCAATGGATGTGCCTGACCAGGGTGGAGTAAGCTCCAGCCACGAGCCTGGGTCCGGCTTGGGCATCGCAGGAGCTGCAACTGAAGCAGGCACAGCCCTGCTCACAGGAGCAGCTGACAAATGCACTAGAAAGACAAAGAGGCACCAACCAAACAGCTCAAACGCTGTTAAGGACCCAAAGGCACAGCCAGGATCATGAGGCCTCAGACACTCAGAGACAGAGCGCTGGAGGTAGGCTGGCCAGAGCCAGGGAGGCTTTGGTAGGTCACGAGAGAATCTGAGTAGGGAAAAGAAGGGAAAGTATTTGAAGTGTGAGGTGCAACCTGAACAACGGCTAAGAAAGATGGACAAGGGACTTTGGAAAATCAGGGAGAAGACACACTAGCGTTGTGGCAGAAGGGCCCCATGGGACTAGACTGAGAAGGGCTGTGAACACCAGCCCGGGGAGTTTAAACTTGAGCACAGAAGCAAAGGGGAATGTGCAGGGCTCCTTTCTAGGCTCAGGGAGCTGCTTTTGTCACGTAGCTCTCACCAGTAGAAGGTGGCATGTGTAGAAACTGTTTTTGAGGATTTAAGGCCTGTGTCTTGTATTCTTAACCAAAGGGATATTTATATGTGATTCAAAGTCATTCTTTTTGAAAATGGAATAGGAACGGTCAGGAGACTGCATCTGTGAGCTGCTCATAGTGGACTTACCACGACGGCGACCCCCTCATGGACCATTGAGGGGGAGGCGTAGAGGCTGGTAGAGTATTTCCCAACATACAGGGTGGGCCTAGGAGAAAAACAGACACATGCATTCCACAGTCACTTAAGTTCTGGATCTCACAAAGCAGGGCTTTGGGCAGAGAAGAATCCCAGCCTAATACCATCCAGAAGAATAAACAGGTTAACTCCTGAGCACTGTGGGGGTGAAGGCAAGGAGACTGCCTCGCAGCAGTCACACACTGCCTACAAAAGCATGCACAAGTCACCTAACTGCAGGCTTTGGTTTCTTCCTCTACAAATGACAGGGCTGCACTAGACCACCCTCATTCACGAAGGCCTATAGAAAGGACTATGTGCAACAATCATCTGGGTGAGACTGAATGCTGTGACCACCGCAGAGCCTCCAAGATGGCCTGCCCAGCACGCTCTGACAACTGAGCTGACACCAGAGTCATCGCCATTCTGTCTCATGATTCTTAAAGAGTCTAGAGGGCCTACAGAAGCCCTGAGAAACGGCCAACTGCTATAGTCTGGTTGCCAGAAGCAAATGGATGCACAAAAAATTCCAAACTGGGTGAGACTTCCAGTCCCTCAGCCGGGTGGTCTGGGCCCATCTAGGGCATCATGGAGAGGACGGGGTCTGTGTTCGTCCTATGACGTCAGTGTGAAAATGTGGGGGCGACACCTCCAGACTCCTGGTTACTGTCAATAGCCAGTATGGAGCTGGTCATCTACTAATTTCTCAAAATCTCTCTCAACAAATACCTTCCACTTGAATGGTGGTGTCCAATTTAGAGGACATTTTCATGAACATGATCTTATTTGATCTTCTCCAAAAGCTCTGTAAAGTGGAAGACTGAGGCTCAGCAAGGCCTAGTAACAGGTAGGAATGGAAAGCACAGGCCTGCCGAACCTTGGACACACACATCATAACACTGTTTTCCTGATTTTTAATATGAATATAACACAATAAAAATTGAAAAAATACAGAAAATTGAAAAATAAATACTTCTCTTGTATTCCCACCACCTGGGATATATCCACGATGTTCTGTGAATACTGGCCATCTCTTTCCTATCCCCATCCATTATTTAATTCATTTAATATTCAAGAATTATGAGACGTCAAGGGGTACCCCGCCCCTTTCTTCTATTCCAAGGTTTCGGAATGAGCCAGGGCTGGCTCTTTATAGTCCTCACAGATTCCGAGTTGCCTGCCCAAGCCCTGGCCTCCAGTGTACGGTGTACTACGCTGTAGCAGGACCAAATGTCAGTGTCACAGTTGCCCTCTCCTGCCCCTAGTTCCCCGACTCACGTCAGCTTGCTCTTGGCCTCCGTCTCCTTGGGGAAGGGGTACTTCCACTTAGTGATGCGCCCCACCTCCCCAGACATGAAGGTCAGGTAGCGCAGGGTCTCCACAGCGACGTTGATGTGCATCACCTTCCTCAGACCCTCCCGCTGCCAGACATAAAAGGCCACCACAGGGGAAGCGTAGTTTTGGATCCACAGGACGTCGCCAGATTCACTGTCCACAGTCACCACCAGCCCATCGCCATTGGACACAAAATGGGACATCTCTGCACAGATCAGATAAACAAAGCACGTCAAATCTCACCCCATTTTGCAACCACATCCTCTACTCTCCTGGCAAGCTACAGCCACTCGGCTAGAGGAAACCAGACTTCTGGAGTATTCTCAGATCTCCTCTGAACAGTTTCACTGGTTTCCAGTGAACTTGCTCAGGCTCTACCATATAAGACACTGAGAGCTGCCTGGTTTATAAACGAAAGACAGGGTCGCTCTCTCGAAGGCAATCTACTTGGTGATGTTTCTCAGCATTCCATTCAATTAGTGAGAGGAGATACTGAGGAGAAAGAGCTAATGAAGATGCCTACGAATCTGGCGTTTTATAGCAATCATTTCAAACCTCTCGATCAAGCTGCAAGTCGGAGCTGACCAACGACACTGCCCGCATCTGACCACAGAGGGGATTTCTGTCACACTGCCAGATGCTAGTGCTAAGATGGCAAAGTCGGTTTTCAGTTTTCATTTGAGTTGGGGGAATGCTGGCTAGAGAAACAACAAGAGGATGAGCCACAGTTAGGGAGTGTGTTGTTAATGTCACAAGTTGATATTTAATTCTGCCTCCCATGGGCTTCCCGTAAATTCCTTCTGGGACACAGAGGGACTCAACAGAGTATGCCCTCTCTCTTCTCCATCTTACTTGAGTTCCCTTCCACACTTCTTGCCCAGGTCCCTGCCTTCAAGACTGATGAAGTATTATTTACTCTAAGTCCATGGAAAGTCCAGATCTGCTGACCAAGAGTGTCTTAAGGAAAATCCAGCTTTCTGGAGCTATCGCTGGTAGGTCACAAATACCTCCCCCAGCCCCGCCCTTGCAAAGCTACCCAGGAGCACATACTGTAGTCCACGTCGTCCTCGGGTAGTGAGGCCGCATAGTCAAAGTAGGTGGCGTTCCACCGGAGCTCTCGGGTTTTGGTGTCGTACATGGTGATGGTGTACTCTGGAGAACACACACCAGCCCGTTACCGGGAGGGGCCAGGGCACCTGCCGAGGTGCTGACCTCATCTAACTCACAACAGACAAGTCCTCCCTAAATTGCCTGTAAGAAAAAGTCCAGGCCACCCATGTGGAAAGAGAAAGGCCACGTGGAGAACTGAAGTCCCAGACACATGCGTGAACCTGGCTGACAGCAAGTGCAGCAGAAACAAGCCACCTGCTGTGCCCTTGAACTCATGACTCACAGCATCATGAGCAACATCACGGCGTTGTTCTAAGCCACTTAAGTTTTGGGGTGGTTTGTTATACAGCAATGGAGAGCTCATATTAGAAAGTGGTACCTAGAAATAAGAAGGTTTAACAAAAACCTAAAGCTTGTGTGATTGACTGGGACCGAGTGGCAGATGGCGGTGAGAAGGTCGATAGGGAGAATGATACTCCAGGTGGAAAAGATTCTCAATAGAAAAAAATGACCTCAGGGCAAAAATCAAGTTCAGGGTGGCACCAGTAAAAAAATGGCCTCAGGGTCGAGATCAAAAGAAGGAGAGGCAGTTAGACTCTTTTTTGAGACCTCAGAAAATTTAAGGTGGTACTTCATAGACCCTCTGCTAGGTAAGAGGACTCTAAGAACTGTAAGAAGGTTGCCCATAGCACGAATAAGAGAGACTTGTGGGTATGAGCTTAACCTAATGAAGTACAATTTGAGACACGTGAAGTCCACAAAGTTTTTAAAGGAGTAATTCCAGCATGGACTAAAAAGCCCAGAGATGGTCAAAACGAAACAAAACAAGGCCTCTAGACTCCCAACTTTCAATGCACAAGAAACAGATTGAGAAAGCTACAAAACACTAACTATTTCTTACAGAAAAGGGCTTCTCAGAGGAGGGCAGGACCAAGAGCTGTTGAGAACCATGGATCAGGGAACCAAACCTAGAGGGCAAGGCTGGGTGGGCCCTAATCGAGGAATCTTTCTTGCCTTCAGAGCAGGGGACCCTGAAAACATGTGCCTGGCTGGACTCCAGCATCGCTAAGGCCCAGTGACTGCTATGTGCCTACCCATTCCTCCCCTTTTTGCATGGCAATGTTTTCTGAGGCTATCCTGTCAGGATCCCCACTGGGTGGTGGTGCTGGTGGGGAGCCTTGCCCACCTCCAGACCTGATGGAGAGCACAAGATTCTGGATTTTGAGACAGATGCTGCAACTGGACTTTGGGAATCTGGGGGAGGGATGAGCATACTCTGCCTGCGGGTGGGGTGGAGGACTGTGGTAGAATGTCTGAAAACGTCACCACCCCCACTTCTGCAATGTACATTTCAGTCTTCTCCTTCAGAAGCTGAGTATTTCCCTAGCCCTTGATTCTGGGCCAGCCTATGACTTGCTTTGACCTACAGACTGAGTGGATGTGAGGTTCCGGGACTTCTCGCCCCAGGCCTTCGAGGCGCTGCAACATCCACCTTTAATCAAGAGGAGGGCCCAGCTGCCATGTAAATAAGTCCAGGCTATCTGTGTGGGGCTGAACCGAGGTCCTAGATATCTGAGCGAGCCCTGCCAACAGCACGTGGGGTACAGACCATCCACTTGCATTGAGCCCTCCCTGAATTCCTGACCTCTGGAATCATAAACAATAAAGTGTTGGTGTTTGAAGCCGCTAAGTTAGGGTGGTTTGTCATGAAGCAACAGTTAACGGGAACAATATTGACATTCCACTTAGATCTTCCCCAAGCCCAGCTAGCTTCTACAGGGCCTAAGATTAATCCCACTCATTTTCAGAAAAGCACTGTTTTCCATGGCACTCAAAGAAAGTTTCTCTTTCTCTCTCTCTTTTTTTTAGGTTTTTGCTGTAAGTTTTTCCTTCTAAGTATTTTCTTGCTTCCCCCTTTAACTGTTGTTCCACACACATCTGCAGAGTACTGCTAGGTGTCAGGTGCTGCACACACAAAATGAACACGGCAGATTCCTGCAGAGAAAGGCTTGCCATCCACCTGCTTGCTCGCTGCAGTGTCTGAGCACCTGCTGCGGGCCAGCATGGTGCTCCACGTGGAGATAGGGCAGGCGAGAAAAACCAGTCCTGCCCTCGGGAAGCTTATTGTCTAGTAGGGGAGGCAGAAAACCAGCAAATATGATTTAGAAACATGTAGTGACAAGTGTTAAGAAGAGGCTGAAGAGAGAGGAGATAGAATGCAGCTTTGCTGACTCTTAAAGGGCTAATGATGGGCGATGAGGTGGCTGTTACAATAGGCCCTAAGAGCAAGACAGCCACTGTACCTGGGCAGGGATGGGGAGCTAAGATGGGAAAGAGGCTTCAAAGAGGAGGTGACTTTGGAGCAGCACAGTTCAGGAAGCGAGGAAATTGACCAGAGAGACAAAAACGTGTGTACCTAGGAAAGAGGGACCCACTATTCCAAGTTTTATAAAACAGCACTGCTTATTCTGGGAATGGCAGGTCGTTCATCCTGACTGGAAAATGTTGACGTGTGGGAAAGTCAGCGAGGGAGAAGGCTAAAGAGGTAGCAGCCACATCACTGTGGCCTTGTGGGCTGCGTAAGGTTTGGACTATAATCCCTGGGCAATGGGTAGCCCCAAGGGGTCTTATAAAGGGGAACAATGTGGTAAAATCTGTGTTTGGAGAAGACAGACCAGGCTACCTTCTAAAGAAAAAAACCCAGAGGCAGAGGTCCATGAGGGGCTGCTTCAGGTCCTTTCTAGAAACAGGCAGAGTGCACATGACAAAAGGTTCCCTCTTACCTGTTCGCCCAAGGTATAGAAGAGAGGTTGACGGGCAGAGACTGTCTGCAAAGGCTGATGACAAAGTCTGTTGTTTCTCCCCGGTCAGAAGGTCAACCACATACCAAATGTCCTGCTTTTTACCTGAAAGGTCACAAGAGCACACTGTGGTTTACACTTGTCTTCTACAGGAAAAAAATATCACTGCCAAACTAGCAGCCCAAGATGTTCTCTGTGCTGAGACAGGCCTGAAATTCTTAGGATGTCGAAGACATTTCTAGGATGCTCTGAGGGTGATAAGGTGAATGGTAATGTGGAGATAACAAAACTTCTTGGGCTACTGGGTCTAATAACAACTTAAGAACTTAATCATATATAAAAATTTCTCCAAACTTAATAACTCATAGATTCTATTGCTTTGATTAGTGGCCCTTGATATTATAAGCCTGGACTATAAAGGGGAATTCTCTTCTCTGAGACTAGAATTTATATAAATACAGAAAGGTCCCCTGGGGGTTCATCTCGCTGGTTACTATCATTCATATATCACAACATCTCTACTAATAAGCTCACGTGTAAAGAGGCTCTACAGTTACTGGTCTTAACTCTAATTAGTTGGTACCTGTCACTGGGCAGTAGAGCTGGTTGCAACCTGGTATTGACGAGGTCAAAATGATCTCAGCCACTGTCCCCAGCCACAGGCTACACCTCTCACCTTGGAGGCTGATTAAAAGGTATAAACAGGTGGACCGCACAGCCAAATACCACTATTAGGAAAATTCAAAGATGTGGATCTACAGCGTATACAGTAGAGCATCCTGGTAGTAGTAGGTGGACCTCCCGTTTGTGGGTCAACACATTTACTGCAGCATGCGCATTTCTGATTTGTAAGGCATGGCCTCTGGTCACCTGCATCTTCCTAACTTATTGGCCAAGTTTCCTATTTCAAGAGACTATTGGAAGCACAGCATTGAGATGCCAGGAAGATCACAGGGCATTAGAATTTGCTAAAGCTACACTTAGTTCTAACAGATGCAGCATATGTGCCTACTCTCCATGTGTGAAACCTGTCCGTGGATCCTAAGTTTCTGTTCTTAACAAAATCGTGATATGAAAAAGATCTGAAGATAGATAAAGTAAAAACATCACCAAAGAGCTTTGACCATGATCCCTTTCCACCTGGCATGGCAACCTCTGGTTACTTTTAGGACCATTACAGTCTCCATAACCCAATTAATCATGTCAATGAATGAACTGGGCAACTGCCATGGTTTTAAATATGCTTGATGAAATCACTGAGGAGGGCGCCACACGAAGATGATGGAAATAATATCTTAAATGCACCCTAAGTGATGAATTATTGGCAAAAGCTGGAAGACCAAATAGAAAACAGTGATACAGATGGTGAGAAGGAGGTCAGATGGGCCTGGGGCATGGCCCAGGGGAATGAGAAAGCTGAACTGACCACTTCCTCCAGTTCCCTAGGCCAGGAGGTTCCTCATTCTGAAAGTGTGGAAGGAAGCAGCAGCCCAGGGTCCCCAGCAAAAGCTTAAAATTCAGCTTGCATTTGAGGTATAGCTCCTGAGACATGAATAGGCAATGAGCACTTCCAGTTCCCCAGAAAAAAAGCTGCTGTATAAATACAGGATATCGTTACTGCTATGATTTCAAGATAAATGCAGCTCTCCTTTGTGATACAAATGCATTTTTATTGACATTTTGGCAGCCCCAGGGTAGAAGAAAAGCAGGTGATCTGATGCTTTGAAAGATGTGACCCCTGTAGGTATGAAGGCAGCTTATCTAGGCAAGCTGTTCAGAGCAGTTTTTATCCAATATTCTGATAGCAGGAAATACTAAGAAAGCCCTATAATTAATAGGCAGGGCCTGGCTTCCCTTTTCTTGGCTCAGGCTATTGTATTCACTTTAAATTTCATCCAGTTGCTTCTGGGTATGTTGTAATCTTGAAATGGCTGGGGTAGGTCAACACAGCAGCTAAAAGCTTGTTAAATGAGTAACCACCTTAATGGTGTCAAGTCTGTTCCCAAGTGGGGGGAACCCTTTCTTAATTGTTCAGCTGCTCCTGGTGTGAACAAGTGTCAGGGAAGTGAGACCGGCCTTTCCCACAAGGCTTGCGGGGCCCTGCACTCGCTACTTTCCCAGATCCTGGGGCTCGCTTCCAAGGAGCTCGAGGCTTCAGTTGGAAAACAGGAACTCTTACCCATGTAGAGGATTCCATCTGAACTTCGGCATGGGGATGCCTGTACCAACTCTGGGATTGTAAAGGGAAGTTTCTTTAAAAAAAAAAGCAAAGGAAAAAATAGGTTAACTGAGTCTTGTGCAATTATTACAATTTTATGGCGCAGTCTGTTTGTTACCCAATCCTGCTGAAAACAGAGAAGCCCTGGTGATGGTATATATATGGGAGTTCTAACTGGGAACCGAGGAAAAGGGGTCCCCCGGCTTCTGTATCCATTTTGGACAAGGCCTCGGCTCCTGGGTCCCTGGCGCTTAAATACTAACTCCCCTCAAGGTCTCTTTTCCCAAAGAGGACCTCTGAGGATGACACTAACCTTTTCTGAAAAGACACAAATATGTAGCATTAACACAATCTTTGAAATTCTAAGGGAACAGGAGATATTCTCCTGTCTTGGAAAATTGACCCAGAGCCAGCTAGACTGAGCAAAATGTCAATGCTTTTCAGAGTGGGAATGAGCCATGAGATCAGTTCTGACGAGAGGCAGACTTGGTGCCCAGCTGAAGGAAGCTTCGAGAAGTAGAAGTCACTACTATGTGGGTCACTTGGGAGTTTGAGACGGGAAAGAAGTGTTGATGTTTTTTTTCTTCAGTAAATAATTCTGTACTGAAAACATGAGAAAATCAAACCTTTTGGTATTAAAAGGAAGTTATGGTAGGTGCCAGGAAAAGAAACTCAGAGGAATACACGTATTTCAGCTGCATTTCATCATAAGACCGATTCTTCTGAGTCTACAGCTGACATCTGATGCGTTCTGGTGACTGTTTGTTTCAGTATACTTTATTTTTGGAACCTTCTGTGTTCCTGAAACTGTTCTGTGGATACCTGCTTCTACTACACTGCCACTTTTTTTTTTTCTCCAAGGAAGATAAAATTTCTCTCCAGCCTGAATAAACAGAACTTTAAATAATTAATCCTTTGGGTTTTCTCATCACCCCAACATTTAAATCAAGCCTCAGAAAAGGAAAAATGCCACAGAGAGGCTGTCATGACTGGGTTTCTGCCAGATGGTTCTGAGAAAAAGTCATTATGAGGCTTCCAGCCTGAAATCCCAGCCTGGAGTCCTGGGGTGTCTGCTGAGCCTCCCAATCCAGGGCCCAAGCTGGAAACACAGCGTTCCTTGGAGCTGCTAGACCACATTGCACGTGGGGTGGTGGTCAGAGCATCCTAGCTCTTCAAGTCTCAAGTCCAGTACTTGAAGCTTTGACCTTGAGCAGATTCTCAACCTCTCCAGGAGTAGTTTCCATACCTCTACTGTGGGGACAACACCTCTACTCCAGAGGGCTGCTGAGAGGTTCAAATGAGACAATATATACGAATCATTCAACCCAGTTGCTAAAAAAGTGCTTCAGAAATGGAGGCTCTCCTAATGCGGAGAGAAATGCTAAAGGTGAAACACACACTCCTCTACACAAGGCCTGTCCTTCTCCTCTCATCTGTTTCGGTCCCAGGTATTCATCAAATAATTTAAAAATACCCGAATGAGAGCTCATGAGCCACTTACAGTCGAGACCAGTGTTTCTCAACCCTGGCTGCACATAGGAATCACCTGCAGACTTTTTAAACTTTCCACTGAGGCAGAACTTACAAATAAAGCTCACGTAAGCGTCCAGCTCAGTTACATTTACATTTTGCAATGTGAACGTACCCATGTAACCAGCACTCAGGTGAAGAAATTTTCAGCGCCCCTTCTTGACCTCTCTTCCAATCATGACCCCCCAGGGTAATCATTACCTTAACTTCAAAACATCATAGACTAGTTTTTCTCGTCTTTGAGCTTTACAGAAATGAATCATTCACTGTGTAAACTTTCTCATTTGTCATCTTTTGTCCAACCCTATGTTGGTGAGATGCAGCCAAGTCACAGGCAGTCTTCGTGGTGTAGACTACTAACTGTATACTATTCCATAATTTATTTACCCCTTCTACTACTGATGCTATCTGGGTAGTTTTCAGTTCTTGGTCATTATAAACAGTGCTGCTGTACACTTGGGTACATGTCTTTTGGTGAATGCACACATCAATTTCTATTGAATCTATTACCTAGGAAGGGGTTACTGGGACATAAGGCTGTAACAGACACTGCCAAACAGTTTTCTAAGCTGGCTGCACCAACCTGCACTTCTACCAGTAGCATACAAGAGCTCTGGTTGCTCCCCTCACCCCAATACTTACTTCTTTTTCCATTTTTCTCATTTTAGCCAGTCTAACGAATGGGTAGTAGTATGACACTGTGATTTTTATTTGCATTTCTCTAATGACTAATGAAATAAAGTACTTTTTTTCACTTGGATATTTTTTATTCCCATTTTTCTATTGGGTTGCCTGTCTCTTTAAAATAATCCATAGGAGTTCTTCATATATTATGAATATGAGTCTTTGTTGGCTATGTATACTGTGGATATACTGTGCTCTGCCTCTCTTAATGTGTGCCTTAAAGAAGAAAAATTATTATTTTTTTCACTTGCCATCAGGGAAATTAAAAAAAAATTAAAAGCATTTTATTATAGTTTCAAGTATACAGTACATTGGTTAGAAATTTATATAGTTTATGAAATGATCTCCCCAATTACTCTATTGCCCATCTGGCTCTACACATAGCCATTACATTACTGCTGAAATTCTCATTTGAATATAATCCAATACATCATCTTTTCCCTCTCCAGTTAGTATGGGGAGTTTTGTATTGTCTTTCATACCCTATTTAAGAAATCTTTACCTACTCTAAGGTCTTGAAGATGTTCTGTTACTTTTTTTTTCTTAAACTTTTGTTTCACATTTAGACATGCAATCTATCTGGAACTGAGTTTCGAGTGTCTGGCGTGAGGTGGGAGTCAAGATTTTTTTCCCATATGGGTATCCCAACTGACTCATAGCATTCATTAAAAGGACTAACCTTCCCCTTTGCACTGCAGTGTCACCCTTGTCATAAATCAGGTGACCATATGTGTGGGCCTCTTTCTAAATTCTCTTATCTGGGGAGCTTTTAAAAAATCCTGATGACCTATATTGATTAAATGGAGAGTTTAGAAATTGGGACCTAGAATCAGTATTTTTTCAGAGTTCTCCAGGTTATTATAATGTATACCTAAGGTGGAGAACCACAGGTCTAGATTCTCAAATAGAGATGGAACTGGAATACCATATGCCTCCTACAAGGGGACGCCCACTGTGAGGTGGGCAGTGTTTCAAATCACAGCCCCCCGCCCCACCAATTTGAGACTCAGTCGTTAGAGTGCACCCCATTATTGAAGGGAGTATCATACTCTTCCAGTGTGTTGGCTGGGGCATGAGAACTTGCTGGTCTAGACCACTGTTTCTGAACTCTGGCTGCCATTTAAAAACTCATCTAGGAAGCTGTGAAAAGATATTGATATCCAGGTCCCACTCCATATCACCTAAATCAGACTCCCCAAGACTGCATTTTAAGTTCCCAAGTGATCTCTGCATAGAGAAGTTGAGAATCACTGTCTGGAACCTCTGAAGTACACAAAGTAGCTAAATACACTCACCGTCAGGCCTTCGTTATTCTTGCCCCCAAGTGTATATAGGCTGCCGTCATTGGGATCTGGGAGGAAGGCAGGTCTAGAAATTAAGCAATAAGTATCAATGATAAATTACAGCCCGGGTCACGGAACAAAATATCAAAGCCACACAAAGCCATGGTCGGGGCAGTAGGGGAAAGTTGGATGCATGTATGTGTGTGTATAAGACTGTTTCTTTTTGCTCTTTTACTTTGCCCACCAATAAAATATCCCTGTGGTGGTATATAGTATACTTGAGTGGAAAAAAGCAACCTGCAAAGGAAAAATAGTAAAACATCACAGAAGAGTAAGTTATCATGAAATCAAACCAGGTGATGAAGGTAAAATAAATGAAAAGGACCAGCAAGTCTGCTTTTCAATTCCAAGTCAACTGTATATAAAACTTCAACAATTAATAGTTAATAGCATGGCACGGTACATAAACAGGTAGAACAAATCTACCTTTAGTGTTCAACAAACATTTATTTTAAACCAGAGGCAATAAAAGCAGACTCTGAAAGCCTGACATCAGAAAGAGCGTGCCAAACAGATGGATAAATGTCTTCTGGTTGTTCCCCATAAAGCAGATGTCAGATGGTCTTTGGGCAAGTTAACCTGCTGAAGACAACACTTAATCGCTCAGAAACCCCTTGATGAATCTTTTCTCTACTTAGTATACACTATTATTTAGGGCTTTTACATGTGCTATCCAACATTTATTCTAAATACACAGTCTAGTAGCAGGTCATGTCCGTGTTTTCTCTCCATGGTGTTAACAGTAAAGAAGGAGAGATTTACACCCACAGGCTCTCCTGAGGACTTTGGAAGCTTAGGTTCAAAATTCAACTTAAGTTCCATCTCGAATAAGCTTTTTTAATACCACTGCCTCCCTCCCCCAAGGAAGTGAGTACTCTCTCCCCAACACATATTTCTATCATAGCACCTATAAGACTTCCTATGTGTCAGTCATTCTTGTTATTCCTTAAATTTATGCATATCTGTACTCCTAGCAACTAGCTTCATAAATATTGACTATAAAATGTGAATTAAAGGAAAGTACAAATCAGAAAACTTACTCTTCGACGTGGGTTGGAACCTGCAGAACTGGATCTGGTTGCAAGAGAACAACAACAGAGGCATCATCAGACAGACTCTAAAATATCAAGATTCTTAGACAGTTCCAATTCACAAGTTGTACTAATAACTTACATTTACCTATATGAGATATTGTGTGTGAAGGCACTTTAGAAATCACACACAAAGATGCAAATGTAAACATGCTCTCGTGATTGTTACTGAGACTGGAGAGAGAACTGACAGCAGAATGGAACTGCAGATAACTTGGGGATGGACACAGAATGAAGAACCAGTCACAACCCATAGTGAACAGTGGGTTACCGTGTCACTATCTGACACATCAAGGACGTGTAAAACCTAAACCATCGCCTTGCCAAATACTTGGAGTGGTACTAGCTAGATATTCCCATTAGGAAAGCAAAACTGTGGCTTAAGAATCAATTTTGCTGTTGATGAGAATGTGATCGGATGGTAGGTGACTATGCCAGCAATATGGCATCTCAGGGCTTTCAGGTGTTCATTCTCCTGATTCTCTTTCTACAGTGGATCCACTGATTCCATTCCTATAAACTCTAACATAAAAATAGCACAAAATATAGTAAATGCTTTTTGTAGAAAGGTATTTGCAGCACTATTACAAACGATTCAACTATTCATTAATATAATTAAATTACAAATGTTCACTTGGCAGAAAATTAAGGCACCTAAAAGGGCTTATAAAACGTTATAACATGTTCAAATCTTTATATTATTATGTTCTGGAAAAACATGATAACATTGTACATAGAGTCATAATGTAGCTCAGGAGAAAATCTTTAATGCACAGGAGATGTGCATGAGATGGCACACTAGGGAGGCATTTCCAGTGGTCAAAACCCCATGGCCTGAACAGCCACACCATGCACAACTTCAAAGCTGGGGACAAGGATGGCAAATATTGTGATAGATTCTGGATACAGGGTTCCAGGCTCTGGGGCTCTGCTTATGGTGACAAGCAGCTGTCTAATTCTCCCAGTTAGTTGAGATTCTCAGACGAAGAAAGCTCTTCCGATCGAGCCTTATCATATGTTGACTTTCCTTTGTAAGCCCGGCCCCTACATGAAGGCATAAGGTGTTCACAACAACAAGCACACAAACCACACGTGGTCTGTGGGCAGCGAACAAACAATTCATTAAACCAAAGACATTTTAGGAAACAGGAGGAACTTTCAGTCAGTAAGCATGTGTTTGTCGTTCCCATTAATCACCTCTCAGAACATATTCACAAACAGACTGATGCAAGAGGCAGGAAATCAGGTCACCCAGCACTGGCCCTACTGAAACAGTCAAGATGCAGTCACAACCCAGTTACTTCAACACAGCCCTGCAGCCATGCAAGCTGGAAAAAGCAAGAATGCCACATTCCAAAAAAAAAAAAAAAAAAAAAGGCAGTCAAGAGGGCATCTTTTTCCTTCATGTCATCCAGTTAAAGGCATCACAGATAAACACTGATGAAGAGGGCACCGCCGAATCCTAGCAATTCCCCAGAAACAAAATGTGGCCACAAACAGGACTTGGGATTCCTGCTCATGAGCTTATTGAGGTGCTACATACAGCATTTGCTCCTTCTCAGGCACTCGTCTTCAGGTGTGAATTTCCTGGTTTTCTAGAGCTTATCTACTGGTCACCTGACACTGAGGCCTCAGGTCCCAAAATGTCCTGTGCCAGAAAGGTTTCAATTAAGACACAGGCCATCGGCAGGTGCCAGGGACAGAGTGATAGGATAACTACACTAGTGTTTAAGAATCGTGCTTTTTTTCCAGGCTTAAGAGGAAATGAACTCTATTAGGAAGACCTGATCATCTCAGCATTCCCATCCACTCAGTAAAATGAGGTCCCTGGAATAAACATCCGCAGGGCCGTAGGCCACGTAACAGCACAACTATTAAGACAGCCCTGGCAGAGGTGGGCAAACGGCTCCTTTTTTTGTCCCCTTAAAAATCATTTTATTACTACACAGAAAAAAATTGTTTGAGGGGACAGATAAAACAAAAAAATGGCAGTCTATCAATAACTATTTAAAGATGAAAATGATAACAATGACGTCATTTTATTGTTCCCCGTATACATGCTTGAAATTTCCTATAATATAAAAGGAAATATTGGGATGAAAATATTGAGAAAGCCAGAAAAATAAAAGGAAAAAGCATCATCTGAAAATGCATAATAAAGCCCAGCATGAAAAAGTGTTGCTTTTTTTTTTTATTTTATTTTATAATGAGAACTGGTATCAGGCAAGATTCTTGCTTTAAAAAAAAAAAAAATTTAGCCATGAGAAAAGAAACCTGGTATAATTATAAGAATATAAACAAATATAGCTACAAAACAAGCCGTTCTATCTATATAGAGACTGATAAGGATAAAAGCCATCGCACAAAGCTGTTTATTTACAGAAGTAAAGAAAAAAAAAGTCACTTCCTGAGTGTAAAAGCGGGTGTTATTCCAGGTAAAGGTAAAGATATCAGAAGAAGAAAAAAATAGCTGAAGCCAGTGTTTGGTCTCCTGGATTAACATGGGAAGAAACAAACCTGCTCACTGCGCCCCAGGGAGCAGGCCCTGGACTTGACTCATCCCCCAGTGGGTCCAGCTCAGGCCTGAAACGGCACAACCGCTACACCTGGCGAGGCCGGGTGAGGTTATGTGATGCTCGTTGCTACTGTTTAGTGCTCATCTAATCCTCCTTTTTAACTCGAGACGGAAATGATTCAAAATAGATGTTTCCATCTTTCCTTTGTCCAGGTCCATAAGGAAAAAATTTAAATATTTTTATCTCCAAAAGGCGTGAATTTTCATCTTTCCATGAATACCTTTTTTACCTTTATTCTCCATCTCATCCTCTTTGACATTTCATACCTTCTTCCTCTGTACTGGGCCCCAAGTGGACGCTTGCCTCAGCTCCCCTCCTGACCAGAACAGGCCTTAGTGTCTCATTCCATCAGCACCAAAAGCCCTACCCTTTCTGCTACTTCATGACCACCTGGGCCAATCCCATGTGCCTGCTGCCCCAGACTACCCTGTCACAGGCAGCTCCCTTCAAGCCACTTCCCATTCTATGGTTCGTCCCCACCCCTTCCTGTGACTCTCCCCTTGGCTTCTCTGGCACCACCTGATTTCCACCTCTCTCTCTCCCCCTCTATCTCAGCTCCATCCCTCCCCACTCCCAACTCCAAAAAAAATGGAACTTTCCAGGCTCCCCACTCGATTCTCTCACAGACACATCCATCTATCTCTAAAGCTTCAACCATACTGCAGCGGGGAGAGTCTAGGTCCCCATTTCTTGATCTCTTCTTTTTGGATCAACGGGACAAGCCCACTATTTCTTACCAGCACCTCCACCCCTTGCCCAAAGTCGTGTCCTCCATATTTCACCCCAGAGTGGCTTTTACTCCAGATGACCCTATTTTGGTAATAGCACCCCTATGCTCCGAGAAGACAGGCAAGCTTCAAGTACACTGCTGACATACATTTCTCCCCAACACGTCCTGTCAGTTGCCAAACTCTATGGTCTACTTCTATAATGATCATCGTCATTTAGTTTCTCACTCCAACATGTGGGAGCCCCTTGTCTTTCAAGTGCTCCCTTTTTCCCTCATCTGTGTTGCCTTTGGAATCAGACAAACCCAGGATTAAATCCTAGCTCTGCCAATTCGCAGCTGAGTGACCTCAGCAAAGTTACCTAATCTCTCTGAGCCCCAATTTCCTAATCAGAAAAGAAAAAAAAAAATGAGAGAACACCACCAACCTCATGGGGTATGTGGATTGAATAAGGATTGGATGTTTGTTAAGACTTTAAGTCAGTGCCCTGACACAGAGAAGAGTGATCCTTTTAAAGAGAGAAATCAGATTATATTCCTCTGCCACTCAAAATCCTTTGGTGGTTCTCATCTTATCCAATAAAGGCCAACGTTCACATAGTAGCTTACAAATCCTACACAACTTCACCCTCCCAACCCTCTAATTCTCTCACCATTTCCTCCTTGCCCTTGCTCTATTCCAGCCAAGCTGGCCTCCTTGTAGTCCTTGAATACTGCCAAGCCTACCCCTGCCTCAGGGCCTTTGCATTTGCTGTTTCCCCTGCCTAGGTCTCTGACCACCTTCTACCCCCCAGCATTCCCTACCCTCTCTTCTGCTTAATTTTCCTCCATGACACTTACCACCTCTGTAGTATATTTTATTTACTTTATTTAACGCCTAACTCTAGCCATTGTAAACTCCATAAGAACTGAGATTTTATCTTTTGTTGTCTGCTACATCCCCAACGACTAAAACAGTGCCTGGCACATACGAGGTACTCAATATATTTGTTAGTTTCCCTCCTACTTCTATTCCTGTCCAGCCTGGAGGGCCAGCACTGATCACTTCTAATAATCCAGCAGCTATGCTCCATCAACCTCAACCCAGAATCTACCTAGCAATCTCCCTTCCTGCACCCCAGGCTCTGAGCACTGTTGAAGAAAACACTACAATCACTCTGGAGATACCATTACATATCTATGGCCAGGTGGGCCCCCTGTCACAGGAGATAAGTTATCTACTTCCTGGTTGGCTTCTGCTCCCTGTCCCTCACAGCTGGTGTTTCAAATCCTCGAGGCCCTCTTCTCACCACACATAATTGGGCCTCCCGGTGGCACGGGGCAAGTCCAGGGGGGCAGAGCGAGAGCGCCAAAATGTCCTACCCTTTGCCTTTGCCCCCTAAGTTTGCTCAACTCCACTTTTTCCTTTGTGCCTCTATTAAAGGACAATGCTTTCACCTTCACATTTATAGATATTTCACACTCTCTATCCAGAGCCCCCAAGCAGTACCCTATCTCTAAAGATCTTCAAGTCCTCCCCCTGGCTGGCTAACCCTTTCCCCACTGCCTACAAGCACAACAACTTTTTCAGCTTCCCTTCTCGCTTTTACACACGCTCTCCTTTCTCTGCTAATGCATCCACTTTAAGTGTACAGTTTGATGAGTCTTGAAAAACATACTTAATTACCATTTAACTACCCTCATAATCAAGATATAAATCATTCCCATCACCCCAGAACATTTCTCATAGCCCTTTGGATGCAATATCCCCGACTCCCACTCCATATAACCACTGACGGATTCATTGTGTTTGTTCTAAAATTTCACAAAAGGAATTCATACTGTAGGGTCTCTCTTGTGTCTGGTTTCTTTCTCTCTACATCTTTTTTTTTTTTTAATTGATCCATATTGTTGCATGTATCATAGTTTGTTCTTCTTTATTGCTGAACAGTACTCCACTGTATGGACAGACCACACTTTGTTTATTCATCTGTTGATGGACATTTAGGTTATTTCTAGTTTGGGGCTGGAAAGTGTGAATAAAGCTGCTATAAACATTTGCGTACTTGTCTTTGTCTGAACCTGTATTTTCATTTCTGTTGGGAAAATACCTAGGAGTAGAATGGCTGGGCTGTAGTGTTTATGTTTGACTTGTTGAGACACTATAAACAGCTCTCGAAGTGGCTTACTATTTCACATCCCCATCAGCAGTGTATAAGCTACCTGTAGTTTTTAAAACGTTAATTTCTAGGTCCTTCCCCAGGGAGTTGATTTGTAGGTAGGACCAGAGAATTTGCATTTCTAACACACGCACTAGGTAATTCTGATCTGAGCCATACTGGGAAACCACTGCACTGGACCCTGTTTCATTTTTCTTGCCTTCCGTACCTTTCTTAGCTCACTGATCTCCTGCCCCTACCCTGAGAATAAAACCAAAACTGCCACTGTCAAGTTCCAGTGACCCAATCTAACACTCCCAAATCCTTCTCATTAGGTCTCCACATGGCATCTGACAACATCCTCGCATGAAGCCCATGACCCGGTCCCACTTCTGATAGCTGCCGGGGTATCTAACCCCCTGACATCACACCCATCAGAGCCTGCTCTTCCACTACATTCCCCAGATGGGCTGACTGGCCCTACTTCCCCCGGTCATACAGTCTGGAAACTCGGAGTTGTCCTTGACTCCTCTTAATTCTAACCCTCTCCCATTCAGTTAGATCCTGAGTTTTGTAAGATTTGACCTAGCACATTTCTCAAAGTCTGAGTCCTCCTTTTCACATCCTTCACCACTGCCAAAATCAGGCGGTCATCACTTCTCACTGGGTCTACACGGCAGTCTCCTAACCTGCTCCCTGTCTCGGATCTCCGCCTTTCAGATATGCACCCCACTCACTGCCTGCATGGGCTTGATGAAGGCTGACCTGCTCATCTCTCTCCTCCACATAAATCCTGCGATGGCTCCCACCTGCCTAGCTATTACCTCCCATCTCTTGGCTCCAGTCAGAGGTTCCCAAACTTTCTTGGTTTGCAGCACCCTTAGTGTCTCAGTAATTTCTTCACAGGGCCCCGGGCCCAAAGAAATGCCTAGTGGTTCCATTTATTCATCAGTTAAGTCCAAAAGATTTAAGAACATAGGGTCTAGCAACTTAAAAGCCACGTGGAAAAAATAATAACATGTCCACTGAAAGAAAACCGTTTATTTCATTCTTAACCATAATTACTAAGGAGATGTGTACACCTGTTGGGAGCTGCATGTATTCCAAACCTTCTAATCAGCTGAGACACTTTCACCCTCCTTACTGCTCCACGCTGATTTTCACATGGCATCCGAATTTTATTACAGAAACTGCCAAAAACTCATCTTGGCAAAGATACATCAGTCATTGAAAGGACAAGCGGTGCCATTTCATGTTGAAACTGTGGTGTCTGGCACTTGTGGAGTATTGCTGTGTTTCTCTCAATGAGTTAAAGCATGCTGCCGTGCCTCTCTGAGTTCCCTGTGGCACCCCAGAGCCCCTCAGCATGGTTTGGGAACCACAGGCCTAAGCATTCAAGGTTCCGCAAAACCAGGGCCCACTTCTTCTCCATGGTTATCTTTTGATCGCATCTCTTCTCAAAGCTCCCTCCATGTTTTCCTGTTGGTCTCTGTGCTTCCCCATACCTGTCCCACCTTTATCAGCCTAAATCCAGTTATCCTTTGGGGTCTTTTCAAATGCCACTTCTCCAGGAAATCAGAAACTGACCGTCCACTGCACTTGGTGTGTTCTTATGATGCACTTATCCCATTACTCAAGGGACAGGTACTTAATTGCATGTGGCCTCTCTGGTTCTCAAATACCTGGGGGCTGGATTGAATTTTAAGCACCTGAAGGTCAGGGACCATCTATTTTGTTTACTGTAAAATATACACAGAAAAGTACATCAGGCTTATCTACAGTTTAATAAATAATCAGAGGGTGAACTCCTGTGTAACTGCTGCCCAGGTTTTTGCTCCCCTCAGTTAGTAGGTAATACTGTCTGCAGAATGAAAAAAAAGGTCAATAATTTAAGATATTCAATATTATATGTAAATTATAATCATTCAAGGTGTTTCTTAATAAAAGGGAAAATTTTTTTCCATACAGAAGCCTATATGACAAAAGCTGAAAAGAGCTGCCCAGGCATAGTTCCGTGGATTCACTCACATTTTAAAATTATCTAAATTTACGGAAAAGATGATATAGGCTTTGCATCAAAATAACAGAGGCAGGGGAGGGGGCCGAAATGTGTTAATCATTATTGAAACTGGGTGCTGGGTGCATGATACTAGTCTCTACTTTCATGTATGTTGACAAGTTTTTCTAAAATAAAAAGTAAAAAAAAAAAATAAAAAACGCTTAAAAAAGGAAAACCTATCCTATATAATGAAAAGGCCTGTTCTTACTGCTCTCACCTGTAGTGTAAATCTTGACGGTCTGATCTTACAGTTTCTCGGGGTGTGAAGACACGGAAGGGAAATTCACGGGAAGAGCAGGAAGGAGCCTGTTGGTACCACATAAGGCTTTCCTAAACCAGGCTTATTGGTGCTGATGAGGGTCTAGGGAGAGCAAGGGGGCGATGTGCTAGCAAAACAGAAAAAAAGTCTCTTGATGATTCAACCAAAATTTAAATAATTGTTTCACACCAGTGCTTGATGGTCTCTGTAGCTCCAGGCAGATATCCTCCCTGCCTCCCCACACCCCGTAGGAAGGAATGAGATCCCTTTGATTACAGAAGCCAGAAGAACAGTTTGCCCATTTGACTGGAGCTCAAGGAACCTTAGGAGATCTTCATCTTCTTTTCCTCAGATGAGCACAGATAGTTCTGGAACATGCTGCTGCTGCGGTAGAATCTCAATGAGCACTGACTGGTGTGACTGCCCCCTCCACCTCCTTCTTCCTTCTAAACAACCCACTGACCCCTACACACCCGGCATTTAAAAGCAGCCGCTTCTCAAGCGAAGGACTTCTCTAGGTACAGCTAGGGTGTCGCAGCAGTTAGACATTCTCCAAACTAGCCCCTTCTAAGTGCACCTCTAGCAGCGATTTGAAATGTTCCGGGTTGGTCCTTTTGAAAGGTATTTAAGAACCAAAAGACCATAAAATAAAGTCCCAAATGTTTTATGCTCCCTGTAAACCTCCCCGACACCAAAGATTTAAGAGCCTCATCCTCTCCCTCCTTTCTCTCTGAGGAAGAGAATGACACCCCAACAATTAGTAACTGTTGAGATTCACCGCACACGTCTCAAAAGCAAGTGTCGGACATCTACCATCAGCTTGGTTCTGTTTCATGCTGTGAGGGATAAAAAGGGGAGCTTAGAAAGCTGATACACGTGGAACAGTATATAATGAATGCTGGAACATGTGGCGAACAGGATTTCCTAGGTGAGGGAAATCAGTGAGGGCTAGCATACTCAGGGGAGAAAGAAATCATAAATAAGGCTGGCCTAGCATGTGGGGATGGCAAGACAGCATGCTGAAGAACTGTCACCTCCTCTGTGGGAATGAGGACGCTGGGCTTGGCAAGTGTGGAGTGTTCCTTCTGAATGCAAAGGATGCTGGAAGGCAGGCGGGGAGGCTACGGAGGAGAAAGTCGTGAAAACTGTGATGTGGATTGGTGAGCACTAACCAGGAGCTGACTGTGAGCCTCAGAGAAATAGATCTGATACGAGTCCTCTGATAAAAGGTTAGACAGGTATCAGGGTACAAAGTGAACAAGGAAAAGGAGTCATAAAGGGTAGTAGTGAGGAAGGTGACTCAATAACTCCAGTAAGATGAGCCTGACTGGGGTAGAGAGTGGGGGACAGAGCGGGGGGAGAGGGGGTGTTGGGAAACAAAAAAGAGGGAAAGAAAAGGTCAACAAAATTTAGTCCTGATCAGAAAAATGAAGTGCAAGACAGGAATGAGCTAAGGAGGACATGGAGATTTTAATTCTAGCTCGCAGTGAAACTAGACTGGCTAGTCTGAATGCAGTGAACTGCCATTTCTTCAAGAAAATGCGGAAGGTTCTCATACTATTTTCTTATAAAAATTATTGGTAGGAACAAGGTCATTCACCCTCCCTTAACTCAAAACTTGAGTTTCCCAAAGATGTTTCACGTGCTCAACTGAACCAGTGGCAGCCCATTCCTCCCCCTAAAGGAAAGAACTTCCAGAACCTACACCCTAACACTCCCACTAGAGTCGCTAGGTCCAAACTGTAGGGTAGAAAGAAAGTCTCACGCGTTCCCTCCAAGTTCAGCTTTCATGGGAAGAGCATTTTAAGGCAGACACCCAATCAGAAGCTCCTCAAAACCTGAATCTCATCAGAACTGAGAGAGGATGTAGCATGTTTTCTTGCAGGTACCTCTGCCAGTCACTAAATGTCATATTTGACAAAGATGATCATGGAGAGACACCAAAGTAATCTGAAAAACTGCTCATATAAAGAAAGGCAGTCGACCTTTACTAGGTTCTTATTTATCTTCACCCTGGCAGACCTAAAATGCACACTGAATGCTACGATCAATAGTGAAGGAGTTAAAGAAAGAGGAGCAAGAACTCCAATGCTATGGCCTGTGACAACTGCCTCTCAGGATGTCGTAACTTCAGAGAATCTCTTCCTGAGCAATGGGAGTGCCATCAACCTTTGCATAGTCATCTCAAGATGAACAAAAGGACAAGTAACCAAGTCATTGCCAAAAAAGGCATTTTATCCACACATTTCAACATTTTCAACCGCATTCTGATACATAGCAGGCAATGCTGCAAAGAATATCCATTGGAGCTGAAATCTATGCTGCTGTGTGCGGTGACAGCTAAGAGCCCCACTCCATGATGCGAGATGTCTTTCTCTAAAGCAAATCCCAAGCATAAGGCAGGGACGTGAACGGGGGTACAGACGGAATCCAGCTCCAGTTGGTGATTGCTGAAGCTGAATGATGGGTACATTGTATGTTTGTATAGTTTAGACTTTTCTGTGACAAGTAATAAAATACAAAGAGAGTGAAAGAGAGAGAGAGAGAGAGAGAGAGAGAGAGAGGAAAAAATCACATTTTCAAGATACTAAAAACCAGAAACAGGCTACTCTTACATCCCCTCTCACAAATTTTAATTTTCAGTCCTCCAAAACAATGGATGGCAAAGAAAACACTTTTGTGCTTAAGCCATGAGGAAGAAAGGTAGTGATGCATATCTTAAGCCTAGAAAATTCCTTTCGAGAAAACAGATTAGAACTATTAACAAAATGTCATCATCCCTTTTCACAACTTCCCCTTCTCGTGTTTCCATCCCACCTCTGAAGGCTGATCTCTGACTCTTTCAGAGGGAATAGGCACACTGCCTAAAGGACAGGAGGGAAAACCAACTGCAAAAAGTAGCAAAAAGCCACGTGAAACTCAAGACCAGAAACTGGAACTAGAAATGGCAAGGATGATGGCACTGACAGGCGACGCATCCTGAGGAGGCAAAGTCAATCCCACCTGTTCCTCAGGGCTCCCTAACAGGTCTCAGAGCCGAGTCAGAGTTAGGTGCCTCAGGCTTTTACCGAGCACCCCTGGCTGTCCAGAGACCCCACCTTCAAGGAGTTAGAAATTCAGCAGGAAGACAAATGTAGACAGAAATTCACAACACAGCAGGAAGTGCCATAACAGAAGCTTCAATGAAGTGCCTCCAGGACCGGGATGAGAAAAGGGACTCACCCTGCTGTAGATGCTGAAGAGGTAACCTGTAATGTGGGCCTCAACAGACAAACAGGAGCCTGTCCACAGTGCAGGCTGCTGTGAGGGAGGGACATAAGCAAAGGCCCAGTGTCTCTGCATCCTGGAGAGGGTCTGTGACCAGAGAGCTGGGCGACAGCGGATGCTGAATGCTGACGGGCGTTGCACGCAGGTGAAGCTTAGACTTGCCCCTGTGGATCCGTGTTTCTCAAACTACCTGGAGAAGGACCGGTTGTTGAAAATTCCAGCCCGTCATGGGTGATGCTCACTCTCCCTTCTGTAGTCCTGTCTTCATGGAAGGGTAACAGGGGTGGGCAGACCACACACCTGGCGTGGCACTGCTGTACACAATACCAAGAGATATTTCGGCAGGGGGTACAGCATGGTCCAATTAGTCTTTTCAGAGGGCATGTCTGACAGCAGTGTGGTGGGTGCATGGGAGGATGAGACAGGCTGCAGGGACGAATGCTGGTCAGGAAGCTGCTGCATTAATCTGGGAAATGGATGTCAAAAGGCTGGCTAAGGCACCGGCAAGGGGGACAGGGAGAAAGGGTCAGATTTGAGAAACAATTCCTCAGTCTACAGGACTTGATGACCAAGCAGCAGAGCATCACTCTATTTTCCAGACTGTTAGCACTGGAGGGAACTATGGGAAGAGGCACAAGGTGAGAAAGGAAAACTCTTATGGGAGACTTTCTTCAAACGTCAAATAATAAATCTTGTTCTGACCCTTCCCTCATAATAAATCTCCAATATCAACCATTCAAGGGACATCTCAGGAGTCTGGGCCCATCTGGCTGGGAATGTAGGCATGTTGTTCAGTTAGTATGTTTTTATGATTAGTAAAGAATGCTTCTAAATTCGACCCAGTCCTCCGTGCCATGCAAGGGGATGGGAGGAGGGTGCTGAAGAGTAACCTGCAATTTGATGAAGATCTGAGTGTCAAAAATCAGCATTAACTAGTATTTTCAGTTGAGCACACAAAGCAGGAAAACCAGTCCTGGCAATACCAAAGAAAGTCAGCAATCGAAAGCAAGGTTTGCAAAACTAACCTAGCATAATGCACGGCAGCAACATTCTCAGCTTGCATTTGGGCTGAAAGTGCAGATATAAAACACAACCACCTTCGCTAGTGAAATTCCAGAGAAAGACAGAGAGTGGTGTTGCCACCGTTATAAAATCCCAGCTTAGAATGATCACACCTAATATAAAATGTCAAAACTCAAATTAGTTTCTGAAAACAAATAAAACTCGTTTTCTGTACTAGATGCAGTTTGCCACGATGGTGTAATACATCTCCCTTTCTGGGAACAGCAACACATGTTTGGGTGAGGAACAAGAGCACCTGCCAAAACCACTCTGTAGAAAGAAAGAAAGAAAAAACCCACTGTTTGTTGGTTCCTGAAATAAACAGTTAGGAAACCATGAAATGGAATAATAGGTATATATCCTGCAGAACCCCAGTTTGACGGAGTCTGTTTCCCTCAGCAGGCTCCTTCCATTTGATTTGGACTCCCCGCTGCCCCTCAGGCCCAGGCCCAGGGCCTCCCTTGCCAGGCCTGGTGCAGTGGCCTCTGCCCGGTCTCCTGCTTCCTCATCTCCTGGCCCCATCAGTGTGGTCTCAACATAGCACCTGCTGATCCGGTAAAGTGGAGGCCGGTGTGTTGGTCAGCTCAGCCAGCGCTAACAAAGTTCCAGAGCCTGAGTGGCTTAACCCACAGATACTTATTTCTTGCACTTCTGGAAACCAGAGATTGAAGACCAGGTGTCAGCATGAGTGGGTCCTAGTGAGAGCCATCCCTCTGGCTTGCAGATGGCCGCCTCCTCACTGTGTTCCCACGTGGTGGAGACTGCAAGAGTTCTGGTCTCTTTTTCTTATCATAGAGACGCTCATCCCTTCAAGTGGGACCCTCCCTCATGACCTCAGCTCAACCGAATCATCCCCCAAAAGCTCCATCTCCAAATACCATCACGTTGGGCACACAAACATCAGTCTGTAACACCAGGGCACATTGCTTCGTTGTTCAGATAACTCCAGTGGCTTCCCAAAAGCCACTGTCCTCACACCAGTCACCAGGTGCTATACCAGGGAGGGCACAGCTTGACAGACAGTGCTCAGGAAGTCTGTGAGGGCTTCTCCTGTTGGTCACAGGTACTAGGGAGTGATATGGCACTATCGGGGGCGGGGGACAGGGACACTAAGTAGCCTTGCACAGCCAAAGACTGCTCCATATCTGCAGGCTGCTCTGATGCTCTGCCACACTCATACGGGCCCCAAACCTCTAATAATTATCCGCCTACAACCTAGCTGCTTTACATAAAAGCAGAACAGCACTTTTTATATAATTTTATACACTGAACCTTCTCACAATGTGACTACGGTCTAAGTCAGGTAAGGCTGTACTTTTGTGTGGAACGTTATCAAGAACAGCTCACCATCTTGGAAATTGGTCACCACAGGCATCTGGTGTCCTAGCCTGCATTTTCATCAGTTTGCATTGCTGGGTAAGCACGTTCACTCCTAGGTGGAGTGTCAGTATCGATCAGTATGTGTCTGCGCATTTACATGTTAACTTACATGTATGTGATTAAAAATTCCTTGCCTGTTGTTCCGGATTACTAATCGGGTAATATATTTCTCTTTAAAACTGTGTATAAGTAGGTTACTGGCTAAAAATTTCATTTCAGGACAGTAGTGGGGACAATTTTATAATAAGTATTATGTAAAGGGAGCACTGTGTCCCGACATGACTGGCCCTCCAAGCTCATCTCTGACTATTCTCCTTCCTCCCCTGCCACACCAAGCACATGCTCACCTTTGCCCCTGCTATGCCTTCTACCTGAAGACTTCCCTCCTTCCCTGAGTTCTTACTCAAATGAAGCTTTCTCAGTGGGGCTGTGCCTGTTTAAATTTGCAGCCCTGCCCCCACACCCACCCCTCAACCCTCCTCTCCCTGACTGCAGCGATCTGGCACTTCCTATTCCACTTCCCTGCTTTATTTTTCTCCATAGCTCTTACACCACTATGTAATCTCTTTCCTTATCAGTTTCCCCAGTAGAATAAAATCTTCTATGAGAAAAAGGATTTTGTCTGTTTCTTTCACTTATATCCTCAGGGCCTAGAACAGTATCTGGGTAACTGTATACTCTATTTATATATTAATAATGGTTCAGAAATACCAATTTTGAAATCTTTACCTATAATTGCAAGATTAAAACTGAATTAAAAACCCAGGGTCTCCAAACATTACCATCTGTAATCTTTGTATAGATATATATATATATTGAAAATTATTTGAAATTATTAGGCCTTCAGTGGATTTCTCTAATTCTTCAAGTGTCTTTGAACTTCCCTGCTTTGCCTAGACCTGCCACCTTGTTCCTTCCTAGGCCTCGCTCCTTGGGAATGAGTCCAACCCACCCATCAAGGCTGGGTTCTAACACCCCAGCTTCGGGAATCTTTTCCTGCTCCCTTCCCCCGCCCCCCGTGTCCCCAGCAGCTCCTGGCACCTCTCTGAGGCGGTTACAACATGCTCTGTGGTGAAATTCTGTGTACCTGTCATTTCTCCCTACCACACTGTGAGCTCCTTGAGTGCTAGGACTGTTTTTTTCATCTTTGTGTCCCATACAGTATCTTTTACAGACTAGGTTCTGCAAACGTGTTAAAAGAAGTAAAAAAGGGGCAATTTCTCTAAGCTCTAAGTTACATGAAAGAACAGATTGATTCTTACATTGGGCTAAAAAACAAACAAGAGAGGACACAGTTAAACCAGATAAAGCCCAGGCACTTTGTAGAAATTAAGACTTGGAGAAGATCAATTTAAACCGATGCATGCAGGGGAAAGCAAAGTACAAGAATAAAGTGGCTTGGGGCAAAAATGCCCTACCTAAGAATACAGAAACCAAGGGACCAGCCCTAAACACTCAACAGTGAAAACGTTTATTGCAATCCTTTTGTGCCTCGTTGATTTCCATCTTTGAAAGAAATCAGAAATTATGAAATTTAAATAAATCTGCTTTTGTTTTAAAAACATTAAAAAGCTTAAACATGAAGGAGAGACACTACGGATAACATTCTGAAAACCCGTAATGCAATTCCAAAACCTGGCTCTACAGTCTTCTTGTGGCTACTTGCTCTTGACAGCTGGTCCTTTCAGCTGCTTAAAGTTCTTGTTGCTCCAAGCAGGGACCAGACAGGTGGGCCAGGGCAGCCTGTGGTACCCAAGCTGCCATCACCTGCAGATAGTAACTAGGTTTGTTGCTGTATTGACAAGACAATGTGTGACTTTCTGACATATGTCCATATTTTCTATCTAAAATACTGTTTGGGAACATTTTATTAAGGAAGGAAAAACACTTGCTGTGCTCGTGAAAATAATGAGTCACAGATTACTGACGAAAAGAGAACATGCCGATCAGACCCCAACCTAGGGCCAAAGGAGAATTAACATTGGACAGAATAATAGAGATGACACTGAAAGCCCTGAATCCTGTGATTTGCATGGCTTTACCCAGGAAGATTACTTTGGAAATTGAATACAATTTTCTAGCTGGAGGACCCTACTCTGCTATCACCAGGAAGGCAAGATCATAAAATGAAAGCGGGGAGATTACCACATGAGAAACAAGCTCAGTCAATGTAAAGAACCAATAAAGTGGCTAACTTGGATGAATGTCAAATCCTACAGCCCTCAATTATTACAGCGTCTATAAAAACAAATTAGTCATTTGAGGTTAGAGAACATAACTTCTTGTAATGATGATCATGAGACTCTAATCATTAGAACTTAACAAAAAATTTAATGCAGCAGGTCTTTGTAAAGACTGAGCCAGAACTATTAACATAAAAGTCTAGAGCCATTTAAACATGAAATCCGGACAGAAGCAAAAAAAAAGAGAGAAAGATGAAGTGTGCTTCTTCAACTGATGCACTTAGCAGATAATCACAAATCAAGCTGTAAACATACCCTTTGAGTATAATTCACTTTCCTCTCCTTGACGCCATTATCCATTTTTATTTTATTAAATAACATACAACTGTTTTCTCTTTTTCTGAAATATATCTCCTTGGAAGTAGCTGAGCAAATGCTCACGTCACCCAAGGACCAAACCCAAATTACCTTCTTTTAAAGTCCATTTGATGGAGCCTGTCCTCTTGCTGACAGCATGCAAACTTCCATCCAGGGTTGACACAAACAACAGGGTTTCAGGAAGAGTCACTGTGCTGGGACTTCCAAAAATCTGCAATGAGATAGATGGAGAAGAATCTTCATAGTCAATAGGATTCTCCACTTTGGGCATGTGTGACCACATACTCCCACTCCACCCCAAAAGTTTCTAAAATCCACCACATCTCACAGATGAAAAATCTGATATCGGAGAACCTAAATTCCCATCAAAGACGCATGTCTAGACAACAGCTGAGTCAGAACTAGAACCCAGGTCACCTTATTCAATGCAATCCTTCCTGCAGACAGACAGACTTCTAACCTAACATGACAAGGACAGGGTTCTGAAGTCATCCACACGCAACTTCCACTGCAACAGAGGGAGAAAGTATACTGACTTCCTTCTCTTCTATCTCACTTTCTAGAACCTTGTCATCTTGCAAGACTCTAAGATAAAGAAAAATGCCAGCACACCCCCACATACCCATACACACAAAATTTTCGAAGGCAAAGAATTAGGGGACACTGTTTAAAGCAAAAGAGGAAAAACAGCTCTCATTATATGAAGAGTTTATAGTATAAAACACCAAGATTTCAAAAGAGACATGTTATGAAAGAAAATGTATAAAAAACATAATCCAAATTGCTCCCAATAATCAAAATATAATTCAAATAAAGCAATACCTTTTATATTCAATGAATTAAAAATATTTTTAAATAAAATAGCCAAAGGTATGGAATTCACTTTCTCATCCATTGCTGGTGGCAATGAACATTATAAGTTAGATAGTTTCAGTATAAGTCTTTCTGGAAAGCATTAAAATGTTCATATTTTTGATCCTATAATTCCACTTCTATATCCTAAAGAAATAATTCCAGATATGAAAAAGCACTGTGCATGATGATATTTATTACATCCTATTTATAAACACACAAAACTAGAAAGATCTGAATTTCCAATAATATCTAAATAACTGAAATTAATGACACAAACACTCAATGGAATATTATGCAATCATTAAAATAACATGAAAAAATCTACAATATAGAAAAATGCTTGCATATTTGATCATGTGAAAAATATAGAATCCAAAATTAAATGCACACCGTGTTTATAAAATACTGGGCAGATTTTTTTTTAATTTGCCTGTCCCCTAGCTTTGCTAAGAACTGTACCCTCATCTACACGGTTTCCATGGGAGCAGCCTGTGTGCATGCAAACGTGCGTGTGAGTGTATGTGTGTGTGTACAGTATGTGTGTGCACTGCACACATCTGCAGGCAATAGCTGGTAAGGTTTCCTAGGAACATCCTTTTGAAGTACGGCACATTCAGCAATGCCACCCTGTAATGACATTTTCCCTTCCTTGGTCATGACACTGCCCCACAAATTAACTGGTTCCTGTAGGTATTGAACTAAAAGCAGGCCAACTTGCTTTTACTGAGACAGTTTGAATTTTGGCATAAATGCTATTTTAAAAACATGGCTGGCTTTTAGCACCAAACCTAAAAGGTTGGGGGGTTATTTGTACATGGGAACCTGACCCCCAAATACCTGGTTACTCTTGGTAATTGCCGAGATGACACCTAATTAATCCCTTAAAACGGAAAGCGCAGTGGCTCTCTTCAGGGAACCTGCAGTGGCAGGACAGACTCTAGCCCCTGTATCTTTGTCCACGGTGGAGACCTACCAGCAGAGGGGCTGAAGCAGTTGCCAGAACCTTGCTCATCCCATTCCCTGCCTGTGCCTGGCCTGGAGGAAGAGAAGCCCCCTGACCCTTATCCTGCTCAGAGCCAGGCCCACTCACCTGGAAAGGTGGGGAACAATAGCAAGCTTTATGGCTGCCTGTTGAGTCTAGTCTCTGGGTAAAGCCTTACACCTGAGGAGAGTCTGCTTTTGATGTCACCTTTGGAACTAGGAAATCAGTCTTAGTTAGACTTCGCCAGGGAAACAGAAGCCTCAATGGTGGTGCCTGCCCTAGCCGGGAATCCAGAGGTTATGTATACCAACTGTTCTGGGGTAGTTAAAATTAGGTAAGCCAACAGGGTTATAGATGACAAGCCTCCCCTGGACCTGCTCACGCCTGAACCAGAGACGAGCACATCGCCCAGAGCAGCTAGGCTGGAGAACAGTGGCCCTGTGACAAGACCACTGAGGCTGCAGCTAACATGACCTATGGCTATCTCCCGCTGGGAAGGGGGATGGGTTTGCAGCATGATGTGGGATGGCGGGATTATGTTAGGTGGTGGCAGTTTGGGGACTGAATAAATGAAAAGGGAAGACGTGCACATACCTGGGGGCCAAGAGGTACAACTCCCTGCGGAGCCTCCCTCCACCAGTGACCTAAGAACCCCCATTTTGCACAGCAGTTCTTGGCATCACATTGGAATTGAGTTGAACTCTCTGGATGGATGAAGTGGTAAGAAATTAAACTTGGGAGATTCTGTGAATGTTTCCTCCATGTGGATGAACAAAAGAAAGATGAAGGCAGAAACAGAAAGAAGCCTGAGAAGAAACACGGCCTGGCTTCCACTGCTCCTCGGGCCTTGCCAAGCTCCTGTCCTTGGGCTCAGAGACACCCCAATCCTTACAATAAAATCTCCTTGCTCGAGCTTGTTAGGTTTCTGTCACTTACAAATGACACAGTCCTAAAACACACATACAAGCACACAGAGCTTTTAAAATACATATACATATAGAAAAAACGATGAAGAAAATATCACAAAGTTATAGCAACAGATTTTTCCTCCTCTATTCTTTAAATTTTCTGTAACCTGCAATGGATTTTTCATAAACTAGGAAGAAGATGGACAAGTCAGCAGGTGGGAGAGAAGCTGGAATTTAAAGGAACTTCGGCAAGTTCCTAAGTTTCAGGTAAAGCACTTTTGATCTCAGACTATCAGGCAACTCAGCCGCCTTTGATCATTAACATCCACCAAACGAGGGACCGAGGTTAGGAAGCTGAGGTCTTCTGGTAGGACAGTGTGCACCCAAGAATAGGGGGGTTTTATTGTTATTAAAGCCTACAGAACAGTTGTAATGAACTAAAGGCCCAAATATATCTTGTAACAGCATTACTATTACAAAGGGCTAATATTTAATAAAATCTATCAGTGCTGCTTCACTACCAGTGTGGAAACAAAAGCCACCTGCCTGTCTGAGCAGCTTGGAGACCACAGGAAGAGCAATTGTTTATGGTTGGCTGGTGAATCAAAGTAAAACACTAATCACGTAACTAACGTGGTCTTCGAAAAATCTCAAAAATACCAGGTTGAGCTAGACACTAAATTTAGCAACTGAAAGCACTGACAGTTAATCACGATGTCCACAGTGATGTCACAAACCCTATCACACCTGACAGGTTTTTCTCTTTTTTTTGAAGGCGCTCGGCGGTTTCAAATTAGAATGGCCAGGAGCTACTCTGAACAGTGTTATTCTCTCAGAAGGCAAATTAATATTACAAAATTGCTGGCTATTTACCCCTGCTGTTTTTTAAAGCATGAAAACGCCTGTCTTCAAATCTAGTTGCTAAAACTCACATGAATTAAATAAGCTTCTAGTTGCTGTGTGATACTGAGCACAGGTGAGAACTCTTTGTACCTGAACTTCTAAAAACACTGCTTCGCAGGGATGAACTTGCACGTTACCTCCACCCAGCCATTTCAGTCGTCGGTGCTTCCTTTTCTCTATGATGGATGAAATGGCAATAGACCCTATAGTTAGTTATACACTAGTTTGCAGAGATCCTGAAAATGGAGAGAAAATGTCAACTTGGCAGATCTGCTTCAAACTAACTACTTGGAGTCTGCCTCATTTTCCAAACGACTGGGATATATATGTCTGGCTTCAATGGTGACTTCTAAGAAGTTAGTCATCATAACACTGTAGCATGGCAGTGGAGGGTAATCCAGTCTAGCCTAACACCAGACATCCGTTAGCTAAATGGTCCTCACAGAGGTGACCCTGAGAAAACAATTCTGGAAACGCACAGCCTGAGGACCACAAAGCCTGGCGATTCAGGGCAGATGATGCTGGGGAAGCGGCTGCTGGTGGAACCAGCTCATTTCACTTCGGCTGATGCGGTGGGAAAGCAGTCCTCACTGGCAGGCTGGCTCCGTCAGGGCTTCGACAGGTTTCTCCCACCCGCGAAAACAAATGCCTCATGACCAATGTTCTGATTACAAAAACAAGTTTTCACAAAGTCCGATTCACAAAATACACCACCCACTTTGCCTCCACTACAAAGAGCTGGAAGCAACTACCAGCTGCTGATAAAGATGACTAAAAGGAAGTCACCAACAGTTTCACGGTCTAATATTCTAGCCTTACCTAATTGTCAACTGCCGGTGCATTAATTAATTCAATGGCTCATAGGTAAGAAAAAAAATCTTTTCTAAAACGAGTTCTGAAATAACTTTGTTTAGAAAAAGTCTTCAGTAAAGAGAATTATGGACACGGGACAGGTGTGTGTTTAAGCAGCATTAAAAACAAATGACAGCCTCTAATGAAAACCCACCCATTTCTAATGAGAACTTGGTCAGGCCCAGAGGCAGCCTACCAGTGGCTGGAGAAGAAGCACCAGGCAAGTACGGGGCCTTGTTTCGCGGCCACGTCTGTCACTGAAGTGACGACTGCTCATTCCCGCTCGCCTTCTGCCAGCAGAGGGATCTGCAGGGTGACTTCTCCTAAGACAGAACACAGGAAAGCCCTCTGCTCCTCCTCAGGGACACTGCGTTTCCAAAGAAACACAATTCTTAAAATTCAGACACACATTTCAAGAAACAGTCTACAGGGTGACCGACTACCTAACAAGGTTCAGAGATAAGGTTAGTAAAACTAGCACAGACCTTCCCTCTTGAAGTCAGTGGGAAGAAGTGCCATGCACACAGGTGCTCATACCCAGCTTTCCAAAGTCATCTATATCTGATAAATACTGTAGTTATTGCTTCCATTTACAAAGCCGGTGCATCCCACCCCCGCAAAAAAAGGTACACGCACACGTACAGAGACCCGCCACTGTGAGCAAGAGAGTCATATGCCTCTTAGGTGGCGTGCCACCCAATCAAGTCAAACTCAACTGTGCATCTCCAAAAATTCAATTTACCTGGCAGCACTGCAGTGCTAGTTTAGTAAGATAAGTAAAACCAAGAAAATGAGGCAAAAACTTTTTCCCTGAATCTTCTCCCCTTTCTACATTCACTCCAACGGACCACAGGACTTATAACAACATTAGAATACAATTAGTTGGCTAACAATAAAATAATACATTATTATTGTTATTAATTATTATTATTATTTAGGAATGACACACCAATTTCCAGGATTTTCTTGTTTGGAGGCTATTTTTTATTTGCTTTTTGAAAATAATTTCCTTCTATGTTCACTGGATTACTGTTGTATTAGATAATCCTGCCTTTAGTTTTATTTATTTAAGGTTAGGAAATTCCTCCAAACTAAACTATAACTCTAGCAAAGATACTGGCATGTTTCTATAAGATCAAATATCATTACACAATGTAGTGTGTGTCTAAATTCCTGGAACCTACAACCTGTCATCAACACCCAGTCTGCAGTGCAGGGGCTCTTTGGCAGGGCTCAAATCCACTGGATGGCTGGCCACAGAGGTAAAGCAAAGGGAAAGTGATTTCGGAGTTCATTTTGGTTGATGAATACTACACACTGCAGTGGTCCCCCACCTTTCTGGCACCAGGAACTGGTGCTCTTATGAGAATCCAATGCCTGAGATGATGATGATGCCAGCGCTGGGGAGCGGCTGCAAATACAGATGAAGCTTCGTTCACGGGCCTGCCATTCACCTCCTGCTGTGAGGCCCAATTCCTAACAGGCCATGGAAGGGTTCCAGACCATGACCCGGGGGGTTGGGTATTACAGGTAAGACTTAAAACGGTAGCAAGTGAGGGAAGGATTGCATAAGAAAGATTTCCAAGGTATTCTGTTTTACTTCTTAGGACATAAGAAATCTTGAGAACAAGTGAAGCTGCATGTCACCAAAAACAGAACAGATTTCAAATGGGTTAGAATGAGCTACGGAATCAGAATTTATAATTATTATCTTAGCGACAATGCTCAGAGGCAAGAAGGGCATTGTTCTGCTGGCAATAATTCGTGACAGCCACAGGGTGGATGAGCTGATTTTAAGAGATATCAGAAAAATACTTTCTGGGGTGCCATAATGGGACACCAGTACTTTAGGGCTTCTCTCTCACACACAAAGTTAACTTGTGCAGTAAAATGTCAATTCAGCAGGAAGTACCTCAAACAGTGTTCGGGAACATAGTCCCTTGGCAGGCACTAACTGATATTCAAAAAAGGTCATATGTATCTACAATTCTTCTATTTGCAGCGATAGTGTCTACTGCAGGTTATAACCTCCAATAAAGCCTGGCTATTTGCAATTCTGGCTGCTTTACAAATGTACCCAGCAGAGTGCTGTCATTCTAATGCCACTTGATCACAAGGTAGAATGACTGTGCCCAAAGATGGCTAAAAAAACAATCAAGAATTCACCAAAGCGGCTAAGACTGAAATCAGCGCCCAGTAAATGCCAGCACACACCCATTGCATAAAGATCTCTTGCTGAAAAACAGAGCCCATATGAGTATAAGCCTCATACTGTTCAGGAGAGTGGGCTCAACCCGCAGCTCCCAAAGGCCTACCTTTGAAAATATCTTATGTAAAAGCCTGATAAGATTGATACGACAAAGATTTTTATTCTGATCAAACCCTGCACCCCACGCCCCATTTCCTTTACACACCTGATCCAACAGTACTCTTCTCCAAATGTGGAGATGTCTATATAGCCATCTGTACGGTGACACAGAAAACCCATTGTGTCTAGTCTCCTGCCTGCTGAATTGGGATGATAAAGATTAAGAACAGAATTAAAACACTGGGGATATTGAGACTTTACTTTTTCAATTGTGCCTATGTTTTTAATGATTTCAATCTACTACAGAATCATTCCAAATTCTGTTATACTTCCTTTACCTGCATATAGGTCAACAATAATCCATCAACCACCTTCTAACCAGTCTGTCAGCTGTTGTTTCCTGATATTAAGTCAATAAAGGTAACCATGACATTTGCTTTGGATGGGAGTCAAGTGGCCGGTGGGGATACAGTAAAGGGCAAGGGCTTTACTGAACAGCACACTGTGGTTTCCAACTTAAGCAACCGAGAGAGTTAAACTAGTATTTGTGGCAATTCTTGTGTGTGGTGTAACTGACCACCATCCAAGACAGTTCCAGTTCTTCAGTTTAGGCTGCTCCTTTAATGAGTCCACTAAAAGGTTCCTCACAAATCCACTTTATTCCTGAGCACTAAGGTATGCTAATTTCCCAGCAGGTGAATATACTTCCCCCACACTGCTTTTGGGACCCCAGGCTAGTGTCTAAGTCCAAGCATCTGGCTTTTGTCTTTACAGTCCCTCTGCCATCAACTTATATTGACACAGAGGGAGGAGGAAACACTTTTAGGCATGCAAAGCACTCCATGAAACCCTGTGCTTACTGAGGTGGTATCAAACCTCTAAGGTCCCTAAGCATTTTATAGGTGTGAAAACAAAAACTCAAGCTTTCACATTCAGTGGTTGAGATTTAGAAGGCAGGGATTGCCATTATTTTATTATCTTCAACTATTAGGAATTCCTCACATAAAAACCCCAAGGGAAAAAAAGACTCAATCACGTACAAAATTTTTCAGTCCTGATAATAGCAACTAATCTGAAACTGACAATTTTGCTTTCTACACTTGGTCAGAGAATTCTTTTGAGGGGAAGGGAACCAACGAAAGGGGTCAAGTAGAAAGTGGATAAATGCTCTAGTTAAACAAAAATTATCTATAAACAACTGGATTTATGACATAATTGCCATCTACCATTGCCAGATGTTGCCAAGCTTTACAAGAGATGTTAAACACTATGCAACACACCTCCAGGTGAGATACTGGCCAGCCTGACTTCCTCTAACCAGGATCTCCATTGTTCGAAGTCCACTTGAGTATTACCCACTTCCCTACTGGCCCAGTTCACCATATCGCCTTCCCATCTCCAATTAGCCTGACGTCCATATGGCTCCTTACAACACAGGTCAAACAGTACAGCTGTTTACAGCTTCTGGGATGTGTAATTTTAGAGATGAAAAAGGCTGAAGAGATCACTGTACCCAGCTCCCTCATTTCACAGGACAGGAAGGTAAGACCCAGAGAGGTGATATGACTTGCCCAAGGCACCATGGACAGTTAACCATAGACACAGCCTGAAACCAAGGGCTCCGCCTCTCTGTCTGGTCCTTTGCTCACTACACTACACTATAATTTCAATACTTTAAATCATGGTTCTCTGAGAACCATAAGCTTAAATTATTCCAGGCCTGGAGCCCTTCTCTGAATCCTGCTGGGGTAGATGGGATCAGCATTCTGCTCTGAGATGTGGTTAGGAGCTTTTGGATGAGGCCAAAATGTAAACTATAGATTCTACATAGACACCCAACACACTAAAAGGCACTACAAATTATACAGGGTGGGCAAAAATTCCTGAGATCCCACTGTAGATCTAAGTAGGCAGGAATAACATAATGTCATAGCCTTAGCCACCACTAAAAAAAAAAAAAGATTCTGCAATACACATTTATCCCGCTCAGTTCTAATGGTTTTTGAAAAAATGTTCCATCATCTTTGATGATGATGATGGTGATAATATAGCCACTACCAATTCCTTCCATGAAGTGAGTCATCCTGTCAATGTCAACGTCAAGGAAATGAACGCAAGATACTGATCAGCATAAGACAACTCCTTTGAACTGCAAAGACCATTTTAATGACCAAACATACATCAATGAGCCTCATGTTATAAGCTCTTAATGACTGCTTCACTTAGCAGATATAGATGCTTACAAAAAAAAGGACAGAAATGCAGATCTGAATGTTGACTTTTTCATGTGAAAAAAATCTCATGCCACCAGATTCCCATAATTTCAGCATGGGGTTCTATTTTCTAGGCTCCTCCAAGAGGCAAATGTAAATGTTTCTATGCAATTCTCACACTTTTGGGCAGAGATAGGGGAGCATAAGAAACTCCTTGGAAGGCTGCAACCAAATCTACAGAGTTAGGGTGTGAAAACTGAGGACTGAGAAGCGAGGGCCCTGGCCGAGATGGAGCAGGCAGCTTCCTCCAGCTTATCAAGTGGAAGTCAGGAAACAGAAGCAGGAAAGAAGGCCCAGGAAGGAGATACCAAGCCTCTGGATTCATGGAAGAAGCCCTTCCAGACACCAAAGAGAAAAGCACTCCCTCCTGAGAAAGGGAACATGGCTGTCCAGGTGAGGAGTGGGGAGGGGACTTGCTTTTACAGGACTCACTATGTTGCCAGCAGGCTCCGTGTTCCCAGCACAGCTTTCCCTACAGTCGCTGTCCCACTCGGGCTCCTGCCTCATTGGGAGGTTGTCCGATCCTCCTGCCAATTTCTCCAGGTCAGAAGAGGGGATCTGAATTGTGAGGAAAGGTGCCTAAGCTTCCAGATCTGTTTTTTACTTTTGAAAACTGAGGAAAAGCAGCATCTCTTTAACAGCTAAGAAAGTAAAATACATATTAAGATTTCTCAAAGCCAAGAATTATGTAAATATTAGGGAAGATCATTTAATTGAGAAACTGGTGGGAGCCGAAGATACCACTGGAAAGTAAACAAACTCAGAAACCTGAGGGTCCACTCTGACTCAAACCTCAATTGTACCTCATCTCTTCTCCTCATGGGCAGAAACAATGTAACAGCTTCTAATGACAATTTGGAACAATTTAGAAAAGGTTAAAATATGTTTGGTTTGTGGTGTTTAAGATGGAAGAAGAGTGGTAACTGCGGAAAAAGATTTTCACCAAACGGGACTGCGATTGTATCTGAATTATCTGGAAACTCATTTTCTGATGATGCTGAACAATTCAACACGTACTCGTTATACATCCATGCACTGCCCGGGCAGTATAATATCATGTAGGTGTTAGAAGGGCAGACTCTGGAGCCAGACCTCCCTGGGCAGTCTCTCTGTGCTTTGGTTTTCTCATTTGTAAAATGGGGATGATAATAATACCTACTTCAATGGGTTATTGGCAGATTTACATGAGTTAATACACAGAAAGCTGTCAGAACTGTGTCTATACAGTGAGCACCACATAAGTGTCAGTTATTTTTGAGGATTAATTGAGAACTGTCTAAGACATTAGTATCTAATCACAATGGAGATCTGAGTCCTGCCTTTGTGGAGTTTAGAGTCTAATAAGGGACCATAGTAGTCAAATAATCACACGAATGAAATGACAAATTGCAGTAAGTGCTATGAAAGAGACATACAGGGAACCATGGGAGCATAACAGGAGAAGCTGATCTGGTCTTGTGTTAAGGGGTGTGGGATCACAGTATCAAAGGTTTTCCTGAAAGAAGTGACATTTGAATAAAGATCCATAGGAAGAGGGGAAGGAAGAAAAGAATTTCCTGGGTAGAGGGAACAGCCTGAGCAAAGGCCTTGACATGGAAGGTAATTTACTGTGTTTAAGGTCCTAGGGGGCTGCTGCTGCTGGGGAAAGAAAGCAGAGGAGGCAACAAGATAAAGTAGGGCAGGGGAAGTAGACAGAAGCCAAGTGTGCACTCACACAGAGTGGGCCACAAAAACCAGAATCTTCTTTACATGTCTTGTTGCCTACTCACTTAAAGAAAGAGTAGGACAGTGTGCTAGCCATAGTGGTGTAAATCAAATCTGGAGAAAAAAATACTCCCCTAAGGTGAAGAGTTTGATGTACCAAACAGTCTGTGTTCACACCTTAGGTGGGTCTTCTCTGGTGTTTTAATTTATAGTAACATTAGACTGATGTTGCTTAGCTGGCTTACAGCTAATGTGAGCGTAACACACCGAAACTCCATGGGAGAGTTTAATAAGAAGGCTGCTGTCGTGGTCGAGTGTGGTCTAGAGAACAGATTCCAACTCAAGGTCTCTTGCTTTGAGACCCTCGTCTGAGGAGCTTCTCTGGCCAGCCACCATGCAACTCAGAAGGCTCCCTCTGAAGACCCAAGGAGTGAAACGTGCCCCTCCTCTCTGTTTCCCTTCCTGGGGTGCTCCATCTCCCCAGTACCTGCAGACAGTTCTGGGCTATTTGGTACGGTAGGCAGAAATCGTGGGGGTTCTAACCACACAGAATGAAGTCTCTGGATCATGGGCTCACATTACTCAGGCAAGTTGGCAAGGATATGAAGATTTATCAATCTCTTCCAGGCACTCCCTGTTTTAACCTTCTTCCTGTTGGCTGAGTCTTCCATGTCTAACTTACTTGCTAGTTCACTTATTTCAACTCACCCCCAGGGCTATTAACCCACAGATACACAGAAGAGTCCTGTTATGTATAAGGACCTGGAGCCCCAAGGCCTAGGAAACTCCTGCCTTCAAGGAGTTTACCATCTAGCACAGAAATAACACAAGGCCAAAGATGGCAGGTTCCATGACTGTGCTTCCTGGAAGCTGCCCTGGCAGCATGCCCAAGCCCTGACCAGAGCAATTCTCTGCGATTCTGGGCCCACACTTACCTGCTCAGGCCTTCTTGCTCCTTGGCCCATCCTGTGTTCATGTAACTCCAAAGTCTGTTCATCCTCCTCTCAAAACCCAAGTTAAAAAGTCCAAAATTCCTCAGGTATCCCCATGAGCCTGGCACAACAGGTGTTTTTTTTTTTTTGTGGGGGGAATGAATGATGCTGAAAGAAGACGAGATGGGACACAAGGATATGCATACTGGTACAGGCTCTGGGCAAGTCAGGAAATTTCTCCTGGCCTCAGTAGCTGAGTCTATCAAGTGAAAAGCCTGGGTTGGATATGCCTTTCAGCTCAAAAGTGTGGGGATCCATGATTTGCTATCTCTCCTCAGGCTTTACTGTGGATTCTTCTTGAGCCAACCAATCAAAACATGTCAAAACCCACCAAAGAGTGATGCATGATGCCTTTGAACACAGTCATCCCCAGTCCTGGCCTTGCAACAGCCGTATCTCCACTATCTCTGAAGGTTGCAACATCGGAAATTAGTCATAATTTGACTCATTTAAGGTTCAGGGAAACCTAAGAAATGCCACAGAAATCAACCAATGTCACGTGGGATGAGGTGGGTGACTTCGAAGGAAACAAACATGCTGGAGACTCTAAAACCAACCCTCTCCTAACCTGAAAGGAAGACCTCTATTTTTCTCCAAACCAGAAATTAGATAAGTGATTGAACTTTACCCAGGCACTGAAAGCCCCAGAGATTTCCAGGTGCTGAACCATCAGATCAAGATGACTTTGGGTTGGTTTTAGAAGCAACTGTGGTTTGTCCCCAGTTAGCTGAACACCAAACCTACAGATAAACTTGTTCTTAATCTCTATGTGTGAAGAAAACCGTTTTCTTCTTTGCAAAACCAGACCACAGCAAGTGGAAAATGAACCCAAACAGAACTATAGGAGAACACTGCTGGATCACTCAGAGAGGGGTGGTGCCTTTGAGGTCAGAGATTCCCAGAAACTAGCTTTACAACTTTCTTGCTGTATCTGAATTTATCTGAAGATCTTATAAATACTCTCACAATAGAAAAAAATGACTTAATTTTGTTTGTGAAATATATACAGCAGGTCCTCAAATGACATCATTTTGTTATAACACTGATGAGATGCTTTTGGAACTTAAGTCTTGTTTACATCAGTTAGTCTTAGGTAAAACTGGTTTCATCATACATAGTTTTCACTTAAAGTTTCAGAGCCCATCAATAATGTTAAATGAGGACTTACTGTATGTATATACTCCATGTGCATTTGGGAGAAGAGCCATCACAAAACTCAAGGAGGTAATGGCTCTGTCCCCTGAGTCCTGGGGGTTTCTGAGGTTTCCTTGATTTTAAACTTTCTCTTGTTGTGTCGTTATTAAAGATTGACAACAGTCACACATACTATCTCCTATTTGCCCAAGATTTTCAAAACTAAATGAACTGTCAAAACCAGTCCTCCAGATTAGATGAGAAACAAACAGAACTGCATATTAATCCCAACAGTAAGTTACGCAGTGTCACTCAGAGTAAGGCAAGGGCTCTCGTCTGGGACAGTACAGCAGTCAAGGGCAGGCCACATGCTTCAGCTGCACCCCACAGGCCAAGTGAGCGATAACTGAAGAAGCCACAGCCCATTGTTGTGGCAACTTCCAGGCCCTCATTCACCTGCTCTGCTCCACATTTTCCTTCTTTCTATAGAATTTTATCTCATTCTCACATTCTATATGTATTTATCATGCTATCTTGTCTGTCTCTGCCAAGGAGCTTTTGTTTTGTTCTCTCAGTGTCCCAAGCACCTCATATTGTGTTTGGCATATAATATAGACTCAGTAAAACTGGGGAATGAATGAATGGATGAATGGATGGAATGCATTACACTCAGGAGCTAGGAAGCTGGAGGCTCAAAGCAAAGCAACTGGGGGACTAGTCGCCTAACCTAAATGGGTGTTCCTAATTTGGGACATTTAGAAATAGGTCCATGCAAGAGATTTGCTAGCTCCATGGCCTTTTTACCAATGAAGAAACCAGGGAAATAACTCGTTTGCCCAAAGTTGTCCAGCTAGCTAGTACCTCACCCCTCATCTCCCAGCTCCCACTACTGTTTTGTGGTAGGTGTCAAAACACCTATGAAAATAAAAGTCTGTGCCTATAATCTATATTTCAAAACAGGTAAAATGGCAGACTACACTTATCTATCCACTCGAGGAATGCAGAACTGGAGCTGCCACTTGGGATTTCCTTCTGGCATTAAATTTGGTGGGGAATCACAGACCTGGTCCCCAAGTTTACCCAGGTCCATGAGGTCAGATGCGAGGCCCGCTCAGAGTCTGACTTCAAAGAGGGACCTTCCAGTTCTACTGACGTTTCTCAGCGTGGTGCCAGGGTGCCAGCAGAGCTTTAGATTTGATCAGCCCAGTCGATGTGACACTTAGAAGTGAGTTTCCGCTTGTTTCTAAACCAGCTGTTAGGATTCTTTGAGTAATTCTTAGTCCAGGGGTTAAGACAACTGACTGGCCACATCCTGCATTGCATTCTACCATCAGGCCTGTCTGTCACCTGTGCACCTTTCAATTGTAAAGGCCTTCTGGGATGCAAGGCTGATATTTAGACGTCTAGCTCTCACATGAAATAGGGAAAGAGAACATTATAAACTACTCCCTCCTATAATTTGCTTCCAACATACACATTCTCACCCTGATAAGAGTTCCTTTTTGTTTATATGCTTCATTCTTGTACTTTAACTACTGCACTGACTCTCCTCCCACAGATTTCTTCCATACCCACACCCCTTGGCTAGTTTTTTTTTTTTTGAAGGATGATTTCACCCGTCAGGGTGCTGTAAAGGAACCTAGAAAGCAGTACTGTTTTGATTCCTTAATATATGGAAAAGGCAAAATAATAAATAAGCATAAGTGTTAACTACAAATAATTCTAAACATTGTAAAGTTCAATAAACTAAGTGTATTTGAATGTAAGTTATCAGTTACAGCTAATTTTTTAAAAAGCAATTTTAGTAGTAAATACTCAAAAAAAAAATATCCATCTGTCTGGAATGACCTGCTCATTAAGAGTTGGACAATATAGTATATTAGAAAAAACATAATGCTAGGTTCTCTATTTCTAGTTCTGCCACTAACCAGCAGAATGTAGTGACCCCAATTCTCTATAAAATGAGCCAAAAGCTGTCTCCAGTCTGGTCCAGGGCTCTGCGATATTACAAGGCACAGGTAGACACATTTGCTCTGTCCAGAATTAAGGTACAGGAATTACGTGATGGCCTCAACCTGGCTGCACATTAGTCACCTGGGGCTGAAAATAAATTTTTTTTTCTTTTTAAAGAGAGGATGCCAACCTCCATTCCTAAAGATTATGATTTCATTTACCTGGGGTGGGGCCTCGGCATAAGGCTTTTAAAAAGCTCCCAGGTGACTCCAGGTGACTTAATTCAACCAGAGTTGAGAAGCACTGACTCAAGTCACACGTTCCTGGTTGCAGCTGTGGCCCTCGGTACAGATGTTTCTCTCACTCCTAGGGGCCCCTCAGCAGCCATGGGCCATTTGTTTTAAGAGAAAAGAGAGCTGATTTAGTTTGGGCAACAAACTCCTCTGACTCAACTGGAGATCAATGACAATATCAGGTTCTGGGGATCTGACAGCGCTGTTTGTTCAGAAAAAAAAAAAATCAGTTTCCATGACAAACCTTCCTGCAGCCTAGACAATGACCCCTCATTGGAAATGGGGAGTGGGAGGGTGGAGAATATCCACTAGAGAAAGGGATGATTTTGAATTATGATTATAAATTAGTCTACAAACTAGGGAAATCATGTTTAATACATAAGAGGACAACCTTGCATCAGGGTTCATTTTTTAATAGTGAAACATCATGCTGAGTGAAAAATGAAACTGACTCGGCATAATCACAAACTATTTATCTCCTAGGGTTTGGCCATGTTAAAATTAATCTCATTACTGATATGAGGAGCCCATCAAGAGGGCACCACACACTGTGGATCATGTCCACCCAAGCAGATATCCTGAAAGCCCCTCTCATTCTGTTGAAAGAAACGTTACTGATGAGATTACCACTAAAGCAACATCTTCCTTCCCTCCAAAACTCCACAACCCACTTGCAGAATGATAAAATGCTCCTTGTTTTATGGGTCTTAATGAGTCTCACAGAGGAATTCCCTCAATGTCTGCTGAGTGCCCACTACAGTGCATATGGCCAACTCACTGTGCCAAATGCCATATAGCAATGGTCCCCAACCTTTCTGGCACCAGGGACCGGTTCTTCTAGGAGGATCTAATGCCTGATGATGTGAGGTAGAGCTGAGGTGGTGATGCTAGCGCAGGGGAGTGGCTGCAAATACAGATGAAACTTCGCTTGCTGGCCCACCACTCTACTCCTACTGTGTGACCCAGTTCCTGACAGGTTATGGACCAGTATTGGTCCATGGCCCGAGAGTTGGGGACTTTTGTCATAGAGGATGCAAAGCTAAGCATGATAGGGTCCCTGCCTTCTAGGTCAAACCAGCAAGAGAAGTGACACCCCTACTCAGGGCACCTTCCTGATCACTTCGTCCTCTCTCCCTCATTACTCCTGAGACTCACCGAGGCTAACCTGAGTCCCTTCACTGTGGTCCAAGGTCCACTATGTCACTCTCTCTTGTCATCACAGACCCACTCCTTGGTGGGGGCTGCTTGGGAGGTGGGGGCCGCTGCAAAGGAAAACACCCCGGGCCCAGCCCGCCAGAGAGCTCTGTCTTTTCAGGATTCTTTGTGAAGGCGGTGGCTGCACTGTGAAAGAGCAACTTTGGTTAAAGATGTCTAAGACATGAACTTTCAGTTTTGCTATTTCAGAAACATTTCTAGGCGAGATCTTACTGATAAACATGCACCTGCTTGGATATTATTAGACCTCAAGCAAAGAAATAAGCTAAATCATGAATTAGGTGCAAGGGCCTCTTAATCGCCACCCTCCCTGATTGCTGCTGGATTTGCCTCCAGAGTTGAGGACAGTCTCCCTGAGGGAGGGTCTCAGGTGAAGTTAGCACTTATGGCTCAAAGCTGCATCATTCTCCTACCGAAACAAAGTGAGAGACACAACTCTTGTGGGAGACACTAGAGCATTCATTACCTGAACATTTTCCTGAAGCTTACAAATCTACTTTCCTCTCTCCCCTGTTCTTCTCTAGATCCCAACTCTTGTTGCAACATGGCCAGGCCAACTAGTGACCAGGGTAGCTAGACTCATGTGTGCCGACAACTGCACCAGAACAGAAGCACTGCAGGGGCTGCTCTTCAAAGAGAAGCAGGAGGATTAGGTTCAAGGTTCAGTGTTGCCACTTACGCATGACCTTGGATAGGTCCAAGGTCTCATGACCCTTTATGGCCTCAGCCTCCTCCTCTGTCTGCTCTGGGGAACAAAGCAGGGCAGTGACTTTTCAACTAGGGAGGGAAAAATGATGCCTGAAATAGAGAAGTATGTGCCGCAGACACCACCCTCCAAGGTTCTAATGTGCTCCCACTGTGACTGACTGATATGCATCCTGTTCCTTATGTGTGTGTTTGTGGGAGGCGGGTACCGAGAAAGACTCACTGGACTAGACCAGCAAGACTCCATCTAGCTGTCTGACATACTCTGATTCCACTCACCCTGGAAGGCATTTATACTTTTATTCATATATGCTCCTATTGTTCACAATATTCTAGGATTTTTTAGAAATTCCCTTCAAAAAATATACCTTTGAATCCCCTATGTGGCAGAAAGTATTTAGTTGGTTAAAAGAATCAAAACAATCAAAAATCATATCTAAGTGTCCTCAGTAAATTGTGCAATCAAGCTAACTAATAATAGTTTTCGTCAAAACTTCAGTGTGAACCATGTAAAAGTTACATTCAAGCAAAGATGGAAAGGTAATCGGCAAATGTTTTAAGCTGTGTAAGAATGTTGGCTTAAGAATAAATATTTGCTTTTTATGGTTCTTTTTGTTTTAAAGCTGAATTATTAAATTGATTAAATTATTAAATGAAGTACTAAAGAGCAAAAAAGAGAAAAGATTGACTTGTATGACATGAAAATTGACCCTGAAGGGGTGATTATTTTGAAAGAGACAATAGTTCTTAGGATGAAAAAGTTTAGGTATGTTTGTGGGAAAAACAAAACAGAAATATCGAAGGCATTACGTTATTGTCAAGTGGTACTTTAATCCTTCTAAAAAAAACATCTGTAGGGACGAGCTGTATGTTTTAAGAACAGTGGCCTCCAAAACGGACAACCAATGTATCAACTCTTGATTTATGAATAGTCTTGAAACAAAACTTTAAATTGCCTCACAATCAACTATAGAAAGAACCTTGTCTACAGGAGGTGGGCTACCCTCAAAACCAAACTCACAGATTACTCCAACGTATTTCAGGGTGCTCATGGAACCACATTTGCTAGAAAGCTGATCTGAAACTGCTGAAGACCCAAGAGCCCTGCAAACAAGTTATTTAACAAATCAGAATAAGAGCTATTTTCTCAATAGCTCTTAGGTACATAAGGTGCCATCAAGAGACTTCCATGGTTATTTGCATCTTCAAAATATAAACAAAACAAAATCTAAACATTCCACTTGCATTTGACTTAAAACCCACACTGCTAAAAGAAAACAGCTTACTTTAAAATAACTATCACAAACCCAACTTAAGGCTAGTTTTATGTTTTTAAAAACATTCACTGTTTTTAAAAATCCATTATTGTTTGGGGATGGGTAAGGGGCTATGAAAGGGTACATGTGACCAGCAAATTCCAGTTCCAGGAATTTATCCCAAGGCAATAATTAAGCAGTTAAGATGCATTCAAGAGTTTAGCAATAAGGTTTATCACATTGCTTATAGTAATAAAGATTAAAAACAGCTTCAATATCCACATGATTGAATGGTCAAATTATAGAGTATCCATTCAGAGAAGTATCATGCAGCCAGTGAGAATAATGTTGCAGCGTTAAATTTATTGACACGAAAGATCTCTGATATGTTCCATTTTGGGGAAATAAAATATTATCTATGCAAATGTGTACAAAGAAAAACCATCAGGAAGGATCCATATCAAGATGTTAGTAGATGAGCCACAAGGGAAATGAAATCAAAACCATAATCAGTTACCACTTCACACCCTCTAGGGTGGCTATAATCAAAAAGACAGATAATTGCAAGTGTTGGTGAGGATGTAGAGAAATTGGAACCCTCCTACATTGCAGGTGGGAATGTAAAATAAATAGCACAGCTACTTTAGAAAACAGGCAGTTCCTCAAAAGGTTAAACATACAGTTATCATTATGACCCAGAAACCCCATTTCTAGGCATATACCTAAGAAAAATTAAAATAGATGGTCATTCAAAAATCTGTATGCAAATGTTCATAGTAGCACTCACAACAGCCAGAAAGGGGAAACAATCCACATGTTCATCACCTACCAAATGGGTAAAGCAAATGTGGTATAATCAAATGATGGAATATTATCAGCAACAAAAAGGAACAAAGCATCGAAACATACTACAACATGGATGAACCCTGAAAACATTATGCTAAGTGAAAGAAGCCAGTCACAAAAAACCACATGTAGTAGGACACTGCTTATGAAATGTTCAGAATACACAAATCTATAAAGACAGAAAGTAGTTTAGCAGTTGCCAGGGGCTGGGAGGTTTGTGGGAAATGAGCAGTGACAGCTAATGTGTATGGAGTTGCTTTGGGGGATAATGAAAATATAAAATTGACTGTGGTGATGGTTGCACAATCCTGTGAATATACTAAAAACCACTGAATTGAATATGTAAAATGAGTCAATCATATGTGAATTAAAGCTGTTAAAATGTTAATAGAGGTAATGTTTGGGTAGTCGGATTACAGATTTTTTTTTAAATTTAGACTTATCTATGCTTTTTAACTTTTCTACAATGAATAAGACTACTTTGAGGGATTAAAAAACTCTTCTCATGTTACCATACAAAATTTCTCCCATGTTATCATACAGAAAGCATTAAACACACAAAAGATTTGAAAAAAATGGAAATACGCCTTTCCTTATGATAGTGAAAAAACTGGAAACGAACCATATGACCTCAGCAGGGCGATCACTAGGCAAAGCATGGTTTATTACTAAGTCAACCCTGGTCATATGACCCCAGTCCCCCAACCTGGTGCTGGGTACAGAGGCTCAAATGCTTTGGGCATAAGTGATGGTTTACTACAGTGCTACTAAAAGTGACAATTGCAATGAAATACTCAAATGTTTCCTAACAAGTTATGAAAAATATTCTGTAAAAAACAAAACAAAACAGAACACATATATTTACATTGTTGTATTTGCTGTATTTATATATGAACAAAAATGATCATAAGATAATCAGAAGTGATAAATAGACTGCCTAAACGTAACTTAAAATTTTAAAAAGGAATGCAAGCAAGGAGATTATGATTACTTGTTTAAGTTCTTTTCCCAGTTCATATCTGGTCTGTTGTACTCATTTAAATATCTCTGAGAATGCGTCTCTCTAAGGCAGGGAACCAAACATGGGATATAGGTAAAGATAAAGATAGAAAAAAAGCCCCAACCCCTGGGAAATATAGCTAACCAGCATGTTTCTTATTCACAGACTATGATTCACTGCCCCTATTTTTTTAGCTAGCATCACACTCTAATCATATTGCTAGGTTACAGGCCCTGAATTATTTGTGCATAATAAAAACTGAATCCATTAAAATGACAAGCTAGGCTTTTCTCCTCTATATCATCTCTTTAGAGAGAACATTTGGTCATTATAAAACATACATGATATTGAACCATAATATTACTTCAGATCCCCAAACCAGAGAGGTTTCCTATAAAAATAAAATCATTATCCAATGATTCTTCAACCTGAAAAAAGGAGTCAAAATCTGAGAAAGGCAAATAACTATATCCCCCAGACCCAGGCAGATGGTGGTTACCTGTCCAGACATGAAGAAATATTAAATAGTCCCCTAGTTTTATATTCAGGAATATGGTTAACCATTGAACTCTCATACACATTTTCTCTTGTGTTCTGAGAAGCTATTACTGTGACAACTGATATCACATTGTTTATAGTAATAATAATTGGTCAAGGAGAGTGAATAAAAGAATACCTATACACACATGTACAACCACAGTCTCATTTCATGATTAGCAGCTCTGACAACATGAGCTTAATGAAACATTCTTCTTGTGGCCTCAGTATAAATTCTTGATAACTTCTATTAGGATAATTCATGCAGGTGATAACTATCAGTATACATGATATGCGACTCGTGTTTCAGATGATATTCTCAGTGTGTTTCTGTACATACATGATCCTCGGTTCTCAGGGACGTTTTTTATTCTGCTCTAAAACCAAAACACTGGTTCTAATCACTATGTTGTACACATGAAATCAATATAATATTATATGTATGTCAACAGCAATAAAAAATTTTTTTAAAGATAAGTAAATAAAACCAAAACACTGGCTGAATAAAAAAACTGTATATGTTATAACTGAAGAAAGTATCTTGTGCACATTCTACAGATCTCTTTGTTACTTGAGAGAAGTGGAACTTAAACTTGGTAAAATGAGGACTACATGACAGTAACGATGTAACAGACATGATGCAACACAAAGGAACACTAGATACAAGATCCGGGTCTGGGAAGGAGGGAAAAACTCGCTGACTAAATAAGCACATCCTGGATTAACAAAAGGCAGCTTTAAATCCTTAATAGCACTGTTTATTGCATTTTTGATCTGGCAGCCTAGAGTTTGGCCTATGATGAGTCAATGTCTGGCTCAATCAGACATAGACCGAAAGAAAATCACAATATTGCCTAGTTATTTCATCAATCAAAAAGAACCAGTATCAAAAAATGTTCCTTGCCGAAGCACAGTATAAAAAAAGATAACAGAGTAAAAACCACCTGTGAGGAGGGGAGGGGGTAAGGTAAGAAGACTATTTATCATTTATGATGTGCAAAGTATCTTCAGGCAAGTTAGCAGCTGTCCCCATTTCACATATCAAGAAAGAGTCTCTAAGAAGTAAAATAACTTGCCTGAGGACACATCTAGCAAGTTACCAGTTAGAACTCAGGTTTGTCTGATTTTATAGCCAGTGCATTCTACACATCACTGCTGCCTAGTTAAACTGCACACTTTGCAATGGGTTTCATATAGAATTTTCAAATAAGAATTCTCACTATGTTTGGAAATTTAAATTTTTCTGGTAGGTAATTCTGAAAGTAAAATTCTGACCTTTTACCTAAAAAACAGTTATACTAAAACATAACCTTTTGCAAAGGGTCTGGAATAATTTATCACCAACTCTGAGAATTTGGGATTTCTAAATACAATTTGCAAATATTTACATGAACTGAAACTATAGTCCCAACTAAAGCTAAATAGTTCTTTTTGGCTCTTTAAACCTAAGTTATTCAATAACTAAAACCCTAGAATCCAATAACAGAATAGCAAATGGAAAGATGTGGCAAAAAAAACCACATACACCTTGGCCCTCATGACTGAAAGTGATCAATTTCCATGCCATCCGTTGGTCATTCTGTTTATATTCTTATTTGTGAACAGATGCCAGGCAGCAGTTAACTAATCCAACATAAAGTGTTCAAGTTCAAATCCTGACCCTAGCTGTGAAAGTATTTATTTTTTCTTAAATTAGAGGAAAAACGTAACTTACACAAGTTCTACCGTGAAGTGTGCACAAATTTTCCTTAAAAAAAAAAAAAAGCCCTGAATTTGAAAAAAGTAGCCTTATGTATTATTCCAGCTGCTTCCAAATCCTTGTTACTCCAAGAACAGGACTATTATTTACCCGAAATGCATAACCTCCAAAGAGTTCACGCCATGGCACACAGGTACACACATGTCAGTTTTCCACCTGGACACCTGGTACACGCTATCCCATTTTAAAGAGTACGCACTGGCGGTCATTAAACAGAACCTGCAATGTATTGTACCCACATCCTGAACAATACTTTTTTTTTTTTTAAACCACTTGCTGGTTTAGGTTCTTCCAATCAGAAGGAAAAAAAGCCAACTGTCCACAAAATGTCCTCCCAGCCGTGGTGACCAAATGCACAGCCTGAGTGAAAGGTTTAAAATAGTTAAATAAATGTAAAACCAGGAGCTTCTCTCCAGGAAAAGATGAAAAGACGTCCCGGAAAGCCACCCAATGCTCTCAAGCAAGAAAACAGTCTTTATTTAAAGTTTTGAAGCGGCTCTGCCGCTGTCCCATATAGGGTCTTTAAAAAGAGTCCAATTCCCACAGCTTAACTTGCTCAACGAAGTCTTGGTGCGAAAACGGAAGCCTCCTGCCTCGCAATTTCAAGAAACCTGCAAGGCAGGTGAGCAGGATGGAGCTCTCGGGGGAAAATGCTTACTGACCCTGTCCCGGCTGCATTCGTTTCTCAAAATTCTCTCAGATTAAAAGTTCCAACAAGGAGTATAAACGCAAGACCTTGCCTCGCCCTGGACCACAGGGCCCTTTCAGTCCTCCCTCCGCCGCCGCCGCCGCCGGGCAGAGCGGGCGCCCACCTACGCGGAGGGGCCGGCAGGTGGGGCGGCCTCCCAAGGGTCCCCTGGGCCTCCTGGAGACCCCGGGTGTCGCCAGGGCGACACAAAGTTGCGAAGGAGCCCAGGCGGCCCCCAGAGGCGCTGCCCATGACAGCCGCGCGGGCCGGCCACGCACCGCGGGCGGCGAGCGCCTCGGCGGGGTGGACGCGGCCGCCGCTCCGGCCGGCCCGAGGCGTCCGCTCCGCGCCCGGCGCCGCCTCCTACGCCTGGCCGCAGCCTCGCTCCCCGCTGGGACCCCGCAGGCCCCGGGATGCCCCCCGCCCCACGACCCCAGGTCACTCACCCCGGGGCCGGCCAGCAGCAGCGCCAGCAGCAGCGGCGGCAGCAGCCGCCGGGCCGGCATGGCGAGCGCTCTGTCCTGGCTGCGGGCCCGGCCGGCGGCTCAGGGGGCGGTACGGGCAGGGGACGGGGCGGGGACGCCGCGACGACAGCGCGGCGGTGGCCGGGGTTCGGCTAACGCGGAGCTGACTAGGCGGTGGCGACACCCCCATGCCCGACCCTTTAAGCGCCGGTGCCGGCGCTTCTTCCGGTCGGGGCGGGGCCAGGGCCGGCGTGGGGGCGGGGCCGAGACGGGGCGGGACCGAGTGTGGAGGGGCGGGGCCGACTGGGGGCGTGGTCTAGACTAAAAGGGCGGGGGCCAGGCCGGCGTGGGGCGGGGCCGAGAGTGTGGAGTGGCGGGGCCGGATTGGGGGCGGGGTCTAGACTGGAAGGGCGGGGCCAGGGCCGGCCTAGGGGCGGGCCCGAGACAGGGCGGGGGCGGGGCCGGCGTGGGGGCGGGGCCGAGACTGACCGGGGTAGGGGCGGGGCCAGGGCGGCTGCGGCCTCTGGCTGGACCGCGGGCCCGCGGCTGCCGTTGCCGGACAGAAGAACCAGGCCTGGGCGACCCGCGTCCGGGGTGCTGAGCGATCGATGCTGGGAGCCTGTCCCAGGGCGAGGGCGCGGGCAGGGGAGGCCGGCAGCCCCGCCGCGCGCGCGCGCCGCCTCCTCCCGGCAGTCCCCCAACCCCGCCCAGGGCCTCGCTGCGGCTGCCTCGATCAGCGGACAGGCCCAGGGACCGGCGGTGCCGGCGGCCCGGAGAGCCCCCTTCCGTCTTCCCGCCATGGTGGTGGAGTCATCGGCGCCCTCCACAGAGAGGGACGGCGGCTGGCAGCGGATTCCAGCCAGCGTGGCTCTCCTGTCCGGTGCCCAGCAGTCGCCAAGTCCAGAGCCCTGGGATCCTCCAGCCGCCCCTCATCTAGTCCGAAGTCCCCTTTCTTCCTCCAACTTCCCCCTTCTGCCCCTCTCAGGAAATACCCTCAAATCCTGTTCCTTGGGAATAAACCACGGTGCTCACTTGGGCAGCACATATACCAAAATTAGAATAAACTGCAGCCAAACCATTTGCCCAAATGATTTCTGCTGCTGGTGTCATGTTGTGTTTACGTGGCATTTGTAGCTGTGACCTCCTGAAGCTTGAGATGACATGTGTCACAACTCTGGAGGGAGTGGGTGTGTTGAGGACTCATACAAGGTCTCTTTGAGGGTTATGGGCTGTTAACTCGAATTAAAGAGCCCAGCAGCTGTTTGGTCACTGGGTCCCACGCTGGCTTCCTCTTAGATGGGAGAGGACATATTGTTTGAAAAGTGTAAACTAAAATTTGGAGCACAACACTGATATATCCTAGAAAAAAAGAAAAAGGGGATAGAAGCTTCTCTAATTTTTCCTGCTTCGCTCATATGACAACCTATGACTTTTCAGGATTTAGGGCAAAGGAGTAAGCAATGCTAGAGAAAACAGCAAAGAAGTGGGGGCCTGACTCAATATCTAGGCTGTGTACACTGTCGATCAATCCTATCCAACTAGAACACAGAGATGTGCATACTAAGCCAAAATCCTGTAAATGAAGTCCCCCATTCCAGGCTCCCTCCAGCAGTCACAGTAAAGGGACTGATCCCTAGCAATGCTGGAGAATCCAAAGGACCAGTTTAAGAGACGAATCCTGGCAACTGCAAGTGGCAGACACCTTTGAAAAGTATTATCTGCATGTCTAAATGCGAACAGATATGCAAACAGGCAGACAGGTTTGTGGAAACACACTCCATGGCTCCTGAGCGGTGTAGCCAGGTGCCCAGGGGGAGCCCTTTAATCATTTCCTGTCCAATCTGCAAGCTGACAACAGGATCTGTAAGACCACAAACTTGAGTTAGAAGAGAAGCTTGATTTGAAAATGCCATTTGCACATCCCTTCTCTGATGCTTTTTCTCAGAGTAAATTTAGGAGGGAACTTTCTGTGCTGGAATTCTGGCAGCCCTTTGACAATTTAAAATGTCACTGTGACCTTGTAAACATAGCAAATGAAACACAAAGTGGAATGTTTACCTCAATCTTACTCATAAATCTGTTTTAAAGATCCAATAAAGAAAAAAACTCATTCCAAGTAGCCTGGCCCAAGTAGGTATATTTATCTTGTACTCAGCTGGGCTCAATCCCCAGGCCTTAACTAAACTGTTCTATGTCCTCAGAATTTCTTATGCCCCAGTTAGGTTGTTCTAATGCTTAAGCAGTTCACATGTTTTACGTACTTCATTTGACTGGCAATTTGTACTAATAAGCTCTGGTTTTATTTATGGCAGCTTTGCCCATAATCTTGCTCCACAGTCAAGCATTGCTTTAGATAGTTTTGGCTTATGATAAAACAAAAACTGTCATTACTGATAAATACAAATAAATGAAAATATTTTGTAGGGTGCCTTTGGAGTAAACTTGCCCATATAAGACCTGAAAATGGGCAGTAAATGACCCTTCTGGAAGTCACATTAAAAAGCATCCTTTAAGCAAGAGAAAGGTCATTGTCAGTGTAAAGATAAGCCCTCTTTTTGAACCAAGGTAAAAACAAAATAAAAATCTGTCTGGGTGGTGAGTGGTGGGAGAAATATTTTCACCTTTCTCTGAAAATGGTTCCCAAACTTGGAGAGGTTTTAAAAAACACTTTTTCACACCCTCTTCCCCACCCCCACCCCCACCCCGATTTAGAATCTCAAAGGCTGTTTTCCAGTTTCTGTAGGTGACTAAGGGCATCAAATTCCTGGGATCCAACTCACTCACAACGTCCGGTGTTAATCCCTGAATCCCTTTTATTTACTTTAGCAAATGCCACCCTCTAGTGGAAGAAATTAAACCCAGAAATATGTCTCATTTCTGTTCAAAACTCTTCAAATTCATTTTAAAATAATTAAAATGTTTGTCTGCAGATAGCTATTTTGTGAGAAGGTAGCCCCCTCTGAAAGAAAAATCTGGTAAAACCAGAAAGGATGGTCATGGTTGAAAGCTCCAGGAACTTCTCAAAGGAACAGTGTCTTTATTAGAATTATCAACTGATTTTTTTCTCTTTTGTAGTGATTTTGGTGCTTCTGCTGCTGCTTCTAAACAGATTTTAACTTACAGTACACGTGGGGTAGTTGTGGGAGAAAAAAAACGATGGAGCGAGAGTCTTTGGTTGCAAGCTAAATTTCTATCTTTCATATCCTAATGTTTAAGGGAAATTTAAGAAAAGCTGCTGTCACTGTGAGCAGTTTGGTTCTTAGGTAAATAGAACTTTGGCTCTTCCTGTTCTAGGATGATTGGATTTGAAAACGGTGGCACTTATTCTGAAGAACTTCTCTTTGCCACAGAATCCAACTATACACTTTCTTGTATCACAAAAGTCTTTCCTATCATGGTTAATATTGACTGTCACTATTATTTGGAAATGTGCAAATATGGAGTCATCTCACATTATCTGCACAGCAATTGTGTGAGATAGGTATCATTAGCCCCATTTTACAGATAACACATGAAATTTAAAAAGTTTAAATTAAGAGGCACAACCTGGATTAGAACCCAGACACCTACGCAACTTCAGAGCCTGCCTAGGCAACCCTGTAACATGATCTAAAGTCAGCTGGTTGTTGTTCTTGCCTCTCCCACATCATGACAAGATAAAATCATGTGACCTGTCAAAGTAGTTAGGCAGTAGCCCAGATTGGCGTGTCCCTAGAATACTAGTAACTATCAGAAGTTTGTACAAACGTGGTGATAAGGGGCCTGCCTCAAATAGCACATAAGTCTCCTGATCTTATCTGGGAGTGTGCAAAAGGATGTAAGGACTAGAGCAGCCATCTGGGAGAGAAGAGAATGCTTTCCCTGGGGTTTCTGCCCTGTGAGGTAGTTCAGACTAACCCCGTTCACTTGCCTCAGAGCTCTATTTCAAACCCATGTGTGCCAAGTCTGTACTTCATCATGGTGAAGTGTCCACAGTCTCTTAATATTTTAAAAGGACCAATGCAGCACCAATATGGGAATGGTGTCCTCTCAGAGTGCCTCCACTTCCTCACTGGCTGGTCCCTTCTAATCCCCTGGGGTCTGGCCTATTTCCACTGAACTCTCTGGAAACTACTCTCAAGCAGCTCATAAACATTCTTCCTCTTGTAAAACCCCAGTGGCCATACTTCATCTTTTTTTCACTAAGCCTCTCTTCAGTTCAGGTATGTTTACAGTTCCTTTTTCTTGAACTTTTCCTCCTTGGATATTACTATTTTCTGGCTCCTCTTCCTCCTTCCAGACACTGTTTCTTCAAGGCTTAATATGTAGACCTTACCCATTCTGTCTGCCTCTTTTTACCCTGGGATAGCTCATTCATAGATGTAACCAAATTTTAGGGTAAAAAGGAACTTTAGCTTAAAATAATATAGTCAGCTTCATTCTGTAGATGACTTCATCTATGACCTGTACAGAATAATTATCATTCATTCAACAAATATCATTGAGGGCTTCTGAGTACAAAGGATTGGTGGCACCATGAAGGGTGATATCACAGAGTTTGGTAAAGTTGGTAAAAGTGATAGGACAATGCAGAGGGATAACCAATATACAAGATTGACTGTGAAGTGTGAGAAGGCAGGAATAAACTCAGAAATAGAACTATGGTGTTTAAGGCAGAGATCGGTCTGGTGGAAGGCAGCAGGTGGGAAGGATGTAGTAGGGAGGGCTTCCTGGAAAAAGCAGTGTCTGGGTTGGGCTTTATGTCAGATTTGACAGGGGAAAGGATATCCTAAAGGGAGAGGAGGGCCTGAACAGAGGCTCGGGGAAAGAAAAGCACTGTGTGGCTTCACGGGAGCCCAAGCTGACACATCAGTTAGCATGTACTTAGCTTCTACACAAAGGAGAAGTGGGAGATGAGGCTGGGAAGGTCGGCAGGATGGGCTGGTGGGGGTGGGGGCAGTGGTGGTGCTAAAGTCAGGCTGGGCTTGCTCTAGGAGGCAGCAGAGACAGGACTGAAGCTGTTTCAGGGGGAGAGGGGAAAGGACAGGTGTTTGAGACTGTTAGGAGGCTGTTAATCTACAGCAGGAAGAGGAGGGGACAGGATAGATGCACAAGACCCTGACAAGGCAGAATGGAAAGCATTTGATTGGTGCAGTTACCCAAACCACACTGAGAAGAATGAATTCAGCAACAGTTCATCAGACGTTTACCGTTTACCATGTTCAGGGGGCTGTTCTCATTGCTGGGATCACAGAGGAAGCGAGTAAACAGGAACTGGAGCCAGTTTTCAAGAGGGGCAGATATGCTAGGTGGTATGGACAGACCTGTGGTCTGTCCCCTAGTAGGCACCTACCCAGGCTGGGCCAATCGCATTACTCTGTTGTGCTAGCTAATTTCCAAAGATGGCCCCAAACAACACCCTCCTTCCCGACATGCACATACTGCTCTAACATCGAAATGTGGAACTTATTTCCTCTCCCTTTGAATGTGGACTGGCCCAGTGACTGGTTTTGACCAGAAGTGACATTTGGGGACCTTCTAGCCTAGGTTTAAAAGGACTAGCAACTCCTATTTCCTTCCTCTTAGGATACTCTTGGATGCCTCCTCTTTGAAGCTAGCTACCATGGGTGGAGAATCCCAAGCCATGGAGAATGGAGTTGCTCTAGTCAACAGTTCCAGCTGAGCTTCCAGCTGACAGACATATATATATATATATATATATATATATATATATATATATATATATATATATATATATATACATATATATATATTTGAGCATCTTGAATGGTTCAGCCCAGTCAGGCCCCTACGTGACCTCAGCTGACACATAAAGCAGGAGAACCTCCCAGCTCAGTCCAGCTAACTCACAGAACAAACTGAAAGTTAACTGCGAAAGATAATGAAATAGTAGTTGTTTTAAATCACTGAGTTAAGGAGTGGTTTGCTATGCAGTAACAGATAACCAGAACCGATCTGGCCACCTTTACTTGACCCATGGGTAGTTTTGTACCCAATCTGACTCCAGCTAGTAGCCACGAAGAGACTTCTTTCCTTTCTAGTGGCAAAGCCACGCGGTATGAGGCCCAGGAGCTGCCTCTGTCCCTTAAAGAAAGCCAGCTCGAAAGAAAGATGATGGCAAATAGAAGTACGGATGCAGCCAGGCAGCCCTGAACAAGCTCAAGTTCTGATTCTAGCTGGACTGAGATCAGCCTACCCAGCTCTCCTTCCCCTTTTAACCTTCCCCTACATACCCCAGCTTGTTTGAGTTGGGTTTCCATCACTTAAATCAATAAACCTTGATTAAAATGCTGGCTCAGCATTTCCAAGATACTAAATTGACTCTACACACACACACACACACACACACACACACACACACACACACACACACACACACACACACACACACACACACACACACACACACACACACACACACACACACACACACACACACACACACACACACACACACACACACACACACACACACACACACACACACACACACACACACACACACACACACACACACACACACACACAGACTATACCTGGCCCACGGCCAATTACAATACCATTTTATACTCTTATACTCACCAGATTGGCAAACATCTCAAGTCAGATAACATAAAGAATTGGTGAGGGTGTAGGCCAACGTAGGAGTCCATATTAGAGCATTCACTTAGGAAAACAATTTGCTATTATCTAGAAAGTTGGACATGTGCTGCCCCCACCACCCAGCAACTGTGCTTCTATGCACATACCCTGAGGAACACGAGCACACACGAGACTATTTAAAGCAGCTCTGAAACAGCTATAAGTAGTAAAAGCTGGAAGCTATTTTAAATATCTACTATAAAGAACAGATGTGTGAAATGCAGAAGAATTGTGTACTGAAATGCTACACAGCAGTGAACCCAGTTGCATTTCTACAATTACTGGCTGCATTCCATACAATAACATGAAGGTCACCAATATTAAGCAGTAACAAGAGCAAGACATAGAAGAATATATACAGTATATTCTACTTTTATAAAGCTAAAAATCAAGCAAAACTAAATATACAAATATATGAAGAAAAAATAAAAAGCAAAGCAAAGCAAAACAAACTCAAAATTCAGGATAGTGGTTTTTCTCTGAGAGCGAGGGAGGGAGATGGAATCAGGAGCAAAAAGTGAGCTTCACACTTACTATTTTTGCTTCAAACTTATGATGTCATTTTTCTTAAGCTAAGTGGTGAGTTATACGAATACTCAATTGATTAATAATCTATGAACCACACATATACTTTATATGTACTCGTTTGCAGATATTTCATAATAAGTTTTAAATGCATTTTTAAAAAGCAAATATTACCACACATTGGGCTAAACACTATAATCCAACCATATGCCTTATACAAAAGATGCAGTAAAAGCAAAATAACATAAAAAGGTTAAAAATGAAGAGATGGGCAAAGTTATGTCAGACAAACACAAAAAAGGATGTGTGGCAATACTAATGTAAGATAAATTAGAATTCAAGGCAGAAACCATAAATAGCTTAGAGGGTTATTTTAAATATAAATACATGTAATCCATGATGGAAATACTATCAGCCACAAACCATGAGATAAATAGCACAGCCTCAAAATATAGGAAGCAAATAATAACAGAAATAATTAAGGTAAATGACTGAAGCATATTTTTTTAAATTTATTCTTAAATTTTATACAGTAAAATCAAATCTTTTGGGTGAACAGTTCTGAGTTTTGACAAAGACATAAAGTCATGTAACCACCACCACAATCAAGATACAATTCTATCACCCTCAAAAAATGCCCTCATGCTGCCCCTTCGTAGTCAAATGCTCCCCACACTCCCAATCCCTGGAAACTCTGAGCTGTTCTCCATCCTTACCATTTTGTCTTTTCTAGAATGCCATATAAATGGAATCATAACCTCTTTTGAGTCTGGCTCCGTTCATTCAGCATAATGCTTCTGAGATTCTTCCAAGTGTTGCATGTACAGTAGTTTATTCTGTTTCATTACTGAGTAGCTTTCAAGTGTATGGATGTACCACCACTGCTTATCATTCACCCAGTAAAGGGCTTTTGGATGGCTCCAGGTTGGGGGGCGGCGATTATAAGTAATGTTGTGTATAGTGGCGGACTGGTACCGGTACACGACCTGTTAGGAACCGGGCCACACAGGTGGAGGTGAGTGGCTGGCAAGTAAGCAAAGCTTCACCTGTGTTTGCAGCCACTCCCCAGCACTAGCATCACCCCCTCAGCTCCACCTCAGATCATCAGGCATTAGATTTCCATAGGAGCACTGGTCCCTGGTGCCAAAAAGGTTGGGGACTGCTGGATAAGAGTTTGTGTGATCAGAAAATTTCATTTCTCTTAAGTAAATACCCAGAGATAGATGGGTCATATCATAGACGCATGTTTAATGTTAAAAGAAACTGTTCAATTTCTTTTCCCAAATAGTATTGGATCAAAGTTCTTGTTGCTTTGCATCCTCACCGGCATTTGGTATTTCAAGCATAATCTTACACAGCAGTATCAATCAATGACAGTACGTACAGTAGCAATTAAGCATAAAATACAGAGATATTTGGACAATTACAACACAACTAAGGCTGACTCTTCGTTTCAAGAATCTGTGGAACGTTTACAAACATATACCACGTAAACTACAAAGAAAACTTTAATACACTTCCCAATGTAGAAACTGTACCACGATAGATGTTGAAATAACAACAGTTTAAATGGCGATAAAAATAATCATATAGAACTTACAAAACACTTGCCAAATTAATTATTTGTCTGGAAAATGGAATTTAAAAATTTAAGTAGACTATGTAGAAAATAATGAAAATAAGAGCCCCACTCAACTACAAACGCAAAGGTTAAAATGCTTTATTACACACACACAAAACTTCCTTATTAAAATTTCCCCTTATTAAGGGGGAAAAGGAAACGATTTCTCAACATATGAAGGAAATAAAGAAAACCAGAAATAGGGGCTGTTTACAGTTCTCTGTAACCGGTATAGCAAGCTCTTAGAGGGCAGGGCCATATTCCCATTATCTGCTAGTGAATAGTGCGCCTGGCACACAATAAGAAGCACTTTTAGCTTTCCCAATGTGAGACTTCCTTTCCCGTGGGCTTCCACAGTAGGCTGCTCTTTCAGCATTCACTAGAGTATTGCAATCACAAAAAATGTCCACATCACACCGGTCCTTGCAAAACAAATACGCTACTAACCTAAATTCGCTTAGTCCTTAAAACAACTTTTTTTGGATATTCCTTTTTTCAGAAATGGAGGCTCAGAAAGGTTAGAGGTAAGGTCCTAGGGCGACTTCATCACAAAGCGGGGACCTGGCTGCACACTGGTCCCCTCTCAGAAACAGACTCTTCCTGCCGGACCAGGCTACTGTACCTACATTCAGGGGCCGGGTCAGGTTTGCCCCCTTTGGAGCCTCGGCGCCTCGCCTAGTTCCTGGCACAGGACGTCCCGAACACGTTAGGCGTTGCTTGCGTTCCGTGGTCGGCAGAGCTGTCTCTTGCGTAGAAAGATGCACAAATTACAACCCGGCGATCGAGACGAGAAATGAAGTCCCAAGCGATTTGGGAAGAAGACAGCGCGACTCTCTGTCTTTCCTTGAGGCCCATCTCGATGGTTGACGCGTCACCGCTCTATACGCTGGAGGACTCAGCAAGCACAGCCAATCATGAGGCCGTCCTACTGGCACGTGGCTGGAAGTTGGACTGCTATTGGCTCACAGCGCTAAGGCCCGCCCACCCACCGCCTCTCTGCCTCTTTAAGAGGCGGCCGCGCCTGCGCGTCCGCCTTTTGGTGGCTGAGGCTGGAGAGGTGAGGGTGGCTTGGGGTGTCAGGGCCCCGGAGGCGGGTGGGAGGCGGTGAGCCAGCGGTGATGACATCCCAAATGAAGCACGTGTTAGACTGCTGACAAGGGTGATGCGAACTGAGGTCTGAGCCGGGCCGCCGCGGCAGCGGGCAAGGAGCGGGCTCGCGGGTCCGCACCGGCTCAGCCTCTGCTCTCGTTCTTGCAGGTCCCGGCCGGGCCGAAGACGTTGCATCTTTCCTGGTCCTCCCGGCGCGCCGACCCTCCTCCGAAGGCCCTCAATAAAAGGTTTTGATGCCAGCGCTGGTGTCGGCGTTTGTTCCCGCGACGCGCTGCCTTTGAGCCCCCGCCGCGCCTGCGCGTGGCGCCGGGGGTCAGGCTGCAGCGCCAGAGCACGGGCTCGCGCATAACTGGGGCCGGCGGCCCCTCGCCATCGGCCCTTTTAACCGCGAGCGACACTGCGGCGCGAGGTTCCCGGGAAGGGGGGGATAGTGGTGACCACTCAGCTGCCAAAAAGCCGAGGTCGAAATGCCCCACACGTCAGGGATCCTGTAGGCCCAGCCGCTTAGTGCGCCCTGCACGTTCCTTGGGTACCTGCCTGTAAGTCCCGACTGGCCTGGCGTGATCAGTGAGACTTGGAGCTTCAGTTAACCGCGGCTTGGATGGTCTCTCAAGAAACAGCTACGGTCTTGAGCAGTTTAAGGGCGTGGTGCGCTTGACAGCCGTAGGTCTTGAGGTGCACGAAGTTACCTGGCTACAGTGTAGTGTAGCTGCCTGCGACCCTCTTACAAAACGTTTTGGCCCCACTGCTTTTTGGGATACCGTGCCAACGTCAGGCAAATGTCTTCTTCAGCCTAAATGGCTTACAGCAGGGTAGTTGTGAAGAGTTAGATTTTACACATTACAGGATACAACACTGGCACCTAAAGAGCACACAGTCCTTTGGAAGTCAGGTTCTAGATCTGAACGATCTGAGTTTAGGTGAGATGTGCGTCTTCTGAGTACGAGGTAGCACGTGTTGGGGGCAAGGATGACAAGTACAGTGTAAACTGCTTTGAACTTAACTGAAGGGCCCAAGGTAGCATGGCTACTAGGATAACTATCTCCCTCCTGTTAAGGTGTGGCAACTACCTAGGATTGTTAAAAGGGCTGCTCCAGTGATGACTCAGGAAATGAGAGCGCTTGGCAACAGAGGGCCCAAGTGCCTTACACCCACTATTCTGTGCTTGTTACTAAACAAGATTCTGTAGAAATAACTTGGATGCTTATCTAGTATTTGACGAGATATTTATTTTGTGAAATAATGCAAGCGATTGTAAATCCCCACATACTATTGAAGTGCGATAGGGTACAGTCATGTGTGATCTCTTAACACAGTAGTGCATCTAGTCCTTTGCCTTTATTGCACAGAAATATGAAGACCAGTGTAACAAGACAGGCAGACTGACGAGCAAATTGGCCTACACGATGAGAAATTAGAACAGTACACCAGCTGGAATGATCAAATAATTTAAATGAAATGGTTTAATGGTGTAATTAAAGTAATCAAATAAGGGTTCAAATATATTTTTTTCAATATATTAATTTAAAGTCATGTTCAGGCAAGGTACAGTTAAAAAAAAACCCCACTATTAGCTTAGTCCACAGATGTAAGATCAAAAATTACCCAGGGTAATTTTGATGTTGAATGAAGCTTTAAACAAAATCATTTTAAAGTACTTCTCAAAGCAAATTACACAATTAGAGCCTCCACACTTGTAAACTAAACATTCTGACACAAATGCACAAAATAAAGTTGGCAACACTGAAGAAATGTCACATTTAATTTTGAGATGTAGTGTCGTGTTGAGCAAACTTGGTCTTGACTCAAAATGATAGCAGTTCTGTTTTGGCCATCAGAAAAGGAAACTGCCCATAAAACATCCCAACCAATTAGATTAACAAAGCCTTTAGATGTTTATATAAAGCTTCCTGGAGCAGGCTGGAGGCGCTAGGTGGGAAGGTGGTGGCTCTGGCGTTCTGGCCCTGCCTGATCTCCGGTCATGTGCAGTGTTTGACATTTTCACATGCTCATGTCAGGAAACCATTTGGGATTCAATAGAACCAGGTGATTGCACCTCACTGGTAAAAGGCTTGGGATGGTTTGATCTCATGGCTTTGCCAAATGTTCACAGAAATCCCATTGTCCCTACCCCAGCTGATAGTGTATTAGTGTATGTTCGTGTTCTATGGCTACTTGCTTCCAAAATGCACAAATTTAATATGAAGAAAAGTCACTATGCATATCTCATCACCAATGAAATAGTTCACAAAATTCCACTCCCCACTCTCCACACTTTACCACATTGACATTTTCAGAGTGGAGGGCTGCATCACACATCCAAATGGTAGAAGTGAGAAAGGTTCCATTTGTGCTCTGGCTGCCTAAGGAAAAGCTTTGGAGGTGACGAAGCAAGGGGAAGCCTTCCAGTTGCAGCTTTGCTCTTAATGTGCTCTTTTGCTGCCACAAGAACTGGGAGACTTGAAAAAGCCATAGTTGAATCACTGGTAACCTCTGGTTCCACCATGATAGTTCTTCCCGTCTCTGTTGAGTCAAAAGCTTTGCAGTAGGCAGACACCAGCCGCTGGACATGTGGAATGACACCTCACAGTGGGATGGGCACTGGCAGCAGAGGGCAGAAGCTGTGGCACAAGGAAAAGCCAGTGCTACAGCACAGATGGCAGCTAAGAACCCCACACCTTGAGCTAGATCTCATAATACTGAGAACGTCAGATCTTCACCCATCACAGCTGATCAGCAGCCTCCACAAGAGGGTCTTTGAGGAAGCAGGAAGTGGAGCGGGGGTCCATGGCTGAGTGCATTATAGGGATATAAACATCATCCATGTTTGGCATGACAAAAACTTTCTGTAGGAAGAAAGAACAGCCATGTGGAAGAATGCTTTGTTTTCTCAGGCTATAGCCCTACTCTTCTGATAATTTAGGCTTAAACACATGTTTTAAAAATATATTTGTATCAACTCCCTACACATTCCAAACTAATTCCTCTACCATATTTAGAACGAGTTATCACATCAGTGCATGAACACAACTCAAATTTAGCCCTGAGGCAGAAGCAACCTTTGATTTCTTGTACATATAAATAAAATTATTCATTAATTGATAAATGGACTTGACATTATTTTAAGAGAACTGGCTTAAGCCGCTCCAAATATTTCTAAATTACTGTGTCCAGAACACATATTCCAAGTGAATTTATCCATTCAAATCAACAAAATGTAAGCAAATATTTTAAAAATCAAAATGAGACAAAGCTATATTTGAAAAAAATCCTGTAGTGAATACCCAAAGGATAATCCATGATCGATAGTGACAGTGCTTTACTATCTGTTTATAAACTAGCTTTACATAAGCAAATTTTGGCAATGCATTCAATCTCCAGTGATGCTCCCTTACAAAAGCATAAGTGAAAACTTTTTTCGCAGGTGGCTGTGGGAAAACACAGCAGTTAAACCTTCGATTTCCCAACTTGCCCCAGAAACATCAGGCACCAGTCTCTGTCCTCTAATACCTTCTTTGCTCTTTGTACTCCAATATCCTTAAAAGAGATGACCCACTCAAATTCCTAACGTAGGATTTAGGGATATAAGAAAAAGGAAGAAAACAAGGCAAGAAGTGTCTCCTATAACTAGGTTCAAAGTACTCATCCATTTGGTGATAATATTAAGCTTTCTAGAAATTGTTTTTCAGTTATATCTAACTTATAGTTTTTATATAATAAAAATATAGTTTTTATAGGCAGTAACTCAAAATATACCACGGCAAGAATATGAGTATTCTAAAGGCAAAAATCAGTACAAAATAATTGTTTGCTAATCTATAAAACCTTGAAATACGACTGTTCCTCAAATATCTGATAAGACTTTGATAGAAACAGCTCATCCCAGGGCCTTGGCTAAGCTGCTATTAACCTTTTGGTGGCAGAATGCAGAAGACAGGCCTGGAGAATGAGCTCAGGCTTAGAAAACTCAGACTGCCCTAGAGGGACAGGAGAAGGGCAGGCCGATGTGTCTCTGGCTCCCCAGGGTAGGGGCAGTTGCCCACAAAGCGTTTCCATGAGAACCAAAGAAACAAAGGACGGTGGCTTGTCACATGAGGCAGGAGCAACTTCCCTGACCGGGGTGGGTGCTACGAGCTGGTCAGTTCCAGGCCCCACAGAGTCTGAAGATGTCCCAGTAGGTGGCTGGCTTCACCCTTGCCAGGCCTACTGGTGTAAGACATTCGTTTTGCCCCTTGACCCCACCTTTTGGGTTTCTTCTGATGATAACAGTGCGCTGTGAGTTTCAGGGGTTTTTGAAACTACTTGAAATGTTACACCTGCTTGATCATACGTGCACTTTCCTGGGACGAGAGGCCTCAAAGGAGGATCCTGACCCACACGAAGTGCAGAAGCTCTGTTGCACCCAGAGCTTTGAGACTCAGTGTGAAACACTAGATGACACTGCAGGTTTACCTGAAACTCTTGCTCCAGTTTCTTCTCTATCCAGTCTGTCACATGAACTAAAGTCACTTCTCTCTCTCCAAGTTTTGGCCGTGCTTTCAGCTCCACATATGGTGGCTTCCGGAAACCATACCTTTTTAAAGAAGACAAGTAATAACCACATTTAGAAGCAAAGGAAGAAAGCAAATACCAACAGCCAACATTCCTTCTAACAGGCCTACATCACTACTTAAATGTTCTCTTATTCTGAAAATCTCTACAAAATAATATAGCACATGTGACCTCCCTGTGTCCCTGGGCTGTGTAGGCTGTGATGATCTGAGAGCAGTTCTCAGTTCCGACAAACAGGGAAAGCCAGAAAGTGCCACTGGAAAAGTCTGTGTGGCCCGGGCTTTGTTTTTCATAAAATGGCAACAACCTTTTTTGTTTCCATTTTTATAGAAGAAGTATATACATTACAAAATCCAAAACATACAGGTGTATGAAGCAGAAAGTGAAAGACACTGCAGCCTCTCTGACACTCACCCCCAAAATGTGACCAATGAGAGAAGTGGGGTTCATTTTCCCCATCCTAATAAGCATATGTAAACAGAACATTCTATAACCTGCTTTTTCATCCCACACTCCACACCATGATTATTATGGCTTCTTGACGGAGCAGACTGGCACTGTTCATAAAGTATCCAGACAAGAGACTGTATCAATTTCAACCTGTCCTGGACCAGTGTTTTAAAAACACAATAAAAATGTCAAATAGCTATAAACGTTTCTACATACTCAATATCTAAACTTATCTCTGTGGATCAATAACAAATAGTTCAGCATTCATGCACGCGTTGGGTAGCATGATGCAAGAAGCCTTTATTTTTACCTCCCACTGAGCAGTGGCATTTATAACTGATAAAGCTTAAAGCTGAGAAGGGGAAGAAATGCATCAACTCCTAGTATTTAAAAACACATGAAATTAGGTTTGGAAGACTGTACAGTAGGTATCAACCGGTTATGTTTGGGTGGTAAGATTATAGGCCTTTTTTTCTTACCTTTTTCCAATGACAATATTACTTTGAAAAAGTAAAATCTTAAATGGTATTTTCAAGTTTTTACTGGGAAACACCAATGACATCATTAAATGATTAGCCATTTAAAAAATCTTCGGATCATTCCTACAAACCCCCCTGAATACTAAGGATGGGGACTGCATGTTGATGTCCCTCTCTGACAGGACAGAGCTACCTTCTTCATATGAGTGTCATTTATGGTACAGTGAGGTCTCCTAGGTAACCCCCGTATACACTTTGAACATTTTACAGGACTTTGAATATCAGTTTTAAGTCGAGATTTTCAGTGATTTTTTTCCTGCTGGACCTATTAGTAATTTATTTCTATGATCATCGTTCCTGGCTTCGCCACCCAACTCCTGAATCCTGGGGGCAGGGCTGGGCATAGCTTTATTTTTTTAACAAGTCCCCAAGTAACTGTGACATGCAGGTGGGATCGAGAACCACGGGTTCATTTAACAACGCCTTGGACAGACTGACCAGTTATCGAGTGCGTATGCTCCCACCTCCTTAACATCAAGGCCTGACCCAGGCAAGGCTTCCCTAACCTCCTGGGAATGCTGCATGTGTGACCCCTGCCTGTAAAGAGGGGATAGCAATGGCGCCTTTCTCCACAGGATGCTGTGAGGACTGACCAGGTGAAGCAGGTACACCCTAGGCCGAGCAGAGACTAAGAGCTCTACAAATGACAGCTGTTCTTACCGGTGTGAAGAGTTGGCTTTATAGAGGAGGCAGATCAGTAGAAAACAGCTCATCCCATAAACTTCACCTACTGACTTAAACTCGTCCTAACATGTGAAGACGAATCTTTGAATGTGAATTAACCACTCAGAGAAGAAAGGAGAATTGGATTTATGACTAACATGAAGGTTCCACTGAAAACGTCTGAAAGTGCTTGTGCCCAAGAGAAGGTACTTTCCATAACATCGAGGGTAAGCAGGCTGGGACTTTTATGGTCACGCAACAAGGGGAATTACTTGCTGTCCCTGAGGGCCCCTCTACGCACCATATCCGGTCAGTTGGGGGAGGTGGAATGTTGACCGCCAAGGTTCCTCGACATTCTTGTACTTCTACAGTTAGCAGCAGGGGTGTATTGGAGACTTCTTCAATCTTCTTTTTAATGAACTCTGTCTCCGTTGCTTTTTGGAAATATTTTGACTTGGTAATCTTATCAACAAACCTCATAATCTTACTTGTTCGGTAACCGCCAACATACCTTTAAATGAAGGACACAAACGGGTGTTAGTATGAACTTTGCTCCTTCACAAACAAAAACTTCGTGGCTCTCCACTCACTTTAGACCAGAGTTTCCCAGCTGCAGCACCACTGACATTTTGGACTGGGGAGTTCTGTTGTGGGGCTGCCCTGTGCATCACAGGGTGTTTAGCAGTGTTCCTGGCCTCTAGCTTCTACCTACTATGTCATTAGCACACTCATCCCAGTCATGACAATAAAAAATGTCCCCGGGAAGGGGGAAGGGGGTGCACAAAATAATCCCCAGTTGAAAACTACTTTACATAAGGTGTAAACATCACACAGAGTTGAATCTTTACAATGCAGAGTCAGACAAAGTTCTCGTAGGGCAAAATGAGAAGGCAACTCATGTTTATAACCCTCAAACTGCTGGGTATAAATCCAATGTCCTCTTAGAGAAATCTCACCATCTCTAGATGGCGATAAGAAATCATATCGCATCGATGGGGACACAAAACACAATTTTTAACTGACTGCCTTTTAGGTGGTGTCAACCAACTTTGAATGACAACTACTTTTTAAAGGGCTAAGGAAGTTCTTTAAAAAATGCTACATCAAGCTGATGTGCTAGCAGGTGAAGAAAGCAAGCTTTTCTATCAGGTCATGTCTGCCAAGAAGAGAGGATATTTGCTTTTTAAAATCCTCCACAGTTCCAGAGTATCGAGAACACCGTGTGTATGTGTGCAGGGAAAGGCAATCATTCCCAAGAAGGTCAATGCACACAAACTTTAGAACTAACTCCTCAAACGTCTGGATTCTCTTTTCATGTCCTGGGATATCGAAAGTGAATAGGCTGATATTTTCTTACAGATGCTTCTGGCTTCTTTATAATCTTAGTTTCTTCAACTCACTAGATAATTTAAAGATCTGTACAGAGAAACTGTTTAAGCACTTTGACCATTCCAGAGTCCAAGTAAGGGCAAAGAGAGGCCCCAGAAATGAAGTTCTTGGTCCAAAAGATCAGCTAAGTGATCCACGTTTTCAAAATTCACCAAAGAAATCACCTGAATGTGTCAGTTTTGTAGGAACTGGCCCAAAAGTGTGACCCAACTGAATGAGTAATGCTCTCCACAGAGCACCAGGGGGTGGTGTTGTATAATTTGTGCTCCTGTGATAAGACACACCCTTCATTTCTAATGTTTACTCCAACCATCAGAGAAAGCCATATTGGTTGGGACCCTCTTACTTGTAAGGAAAGCTGTATGGGTCTTTGTGTTTTGGGGTCTGGAATTTAAACAAGCCACTGACTTGGTTATTAATGCGAAACCATCATTCAGTATGAAGGAGGGAGGAAGATTATAGAGGAAGAGGGAAAATAGCTCACTCTCAACTTGCTGCTTTGACCCTTGGAGACCTCAGAAGCTGGATCCACTCACCCTTCGGCCCCTGGGAGAAGTGGTTTGTCTCCCGCGCTGGGCTCTGGAGCATCATCTTCATCAGAGGAGCCAGCACTGGAGGACTCCTCATCGCTGTCAGCCAGGCAGTATGCCCTGGGCCTGCAACTGAACAGGGCACAGTCACCACCGCAGCCTGCCCATCACCCAAGCTCTGCTTAGAAAGAGAACACACGCTCCATCGCCGCCACCACTACACATCACCATTCTCCCCAGCCCATCCAAAAAAGAAGAGGCCCAACCCAAGAGTCTGCGGATTGGCCTGGTTACCCAGGAGATGCTTCAGCACTAAGTCCCCTGGGAGAACCACAAAGGACTTGGGCTTGAAGAGTGCAATTCTGTGCATGCATCACGACAGGTGGTGGGAGTTCGGTGCAGCTGACACAAAACACAGTAAGTTCATCAACAGTGCAGCAACAGCCAAGTGGGAGGGTGAATGGAAAGAATGATGGTTGCAAGGGTGGGGTGACAGCTTGTGCCGGAGACAGGACCACCTCTCACTGATGACGAGGATGTTCAGACAGGTCCCCTGACTGTCTGAGTTCTGAGTTCGACAACTATGATGCTCTCTGACCCAGTTAACTCCAAATTAGTTTTGATTCAAGACTCCTTCCTAGTGAAATTATGTATCTTAACCCATACCTGGCCCAGCTCCTGAAGGTCACAGAAAAAGCCAGCTACCACAGGGTACAAATCTCAAGGAACTCTAGGAGGCAACAAACATGGGAACCCAGAAGCTGTCCTGGAGAAGCACATTTTAAAAACAAGGTACTAGAAAGCCTCATTGGAGAGCAATGTCCCTCACTAATCTTTCCAGGTTGGAGACTGTCTCAACAGGCATGGGGGTCGCTGGGGGCTTCCTGGCTGAGCTTCAGCCCCACAGAAGGGAGCGCCCTCCCTGGATGGGGGCTGTGCTTCAGGGAGGCAGACAAGAAGGGCCCCCCCATGTCTGGGGCTCAGAGACTTAACTGGGACAAAACGAACACAGGACAGAGTAGTCTCTGAACACTATTATGCAATTAAGTGGTCATGAAGCAGACAGAGGCCGGGCCTTGTATTTTTGATAAGAATAAAATCACCAGGATCAGGAGAGGCAGAGGAGCCAAAGCCCTCCCTACTCCCAGCAGCTGCAATCCTTTGAGGCTTGCCCCTGATGCTGACCTTGGGCCACAGAAGAAGCCTTCTGGGGCAGTCACTTCCCAACCAACGAGAGCCAAGGGCACTCAAGGGCAGAGCACAACGCTGGCATGGACTGAGGCCCGGCAGAGGCCCCAGCACTGGGAGGGCAGGACTGAAATCTCCGCCCCTGAAACAGGAGCCTGGCTGTAAGAGGACCCTGCGAGTGTCCGCCCTGGCAGGACACCCGGGTCCTCAACCCCAGCCCGGAAACACTAGAGCCAGCTGCTTCGGCCAGCGGCTGAGTGTGCTAAAGGGCGACTCCCTCTGCAGACGAGGCCTCCGGTCCCTGACCAAGGAAACAGCATCGGCACCCGCCTTGTCTGTCCTGCTTCCCTCAGAGGCCTGCTTCCTCCAGGGCCTTGGCTGGCCCTGGAAATGATGTGTGCTCGCTGGCCACGAAGCGACTTCGGAGCTTTCCATGCTTAGGCAGCCCTCATTAGAGCTTCTTTTAGTTAAAACGTACACACCGAGATACGACTTCCAAGAAAGCCTCAACTGTCTCGAGATGAGGAAAGTAAGTCAGGAACATAAATCCCCAAAGATAACACAGCCATCTCAGGAACGTGTCTTACTTCTCCACCAGTAAAATGACTGCTCCCTGGGCTCGGACCTAGAGCGGCCAAGTAAGGAATGTGTGTCCTGCTCTCCATCCACCCAGCACGAAAGGCTGCCTCGAGACCTGCGACCACAGTGAAACCTGCTGAGCCACTGGCCCCTCTGGTCCCCACCGGTATTTGTCATCTGGCAGCCTCCAGACCCTGGGCAGAAGATGCCAAAAGCCGAGAACTGCAGTGAGTCTCAGGTTCCTGAATTAATCCTCCGCAGGACAGAGAACAGGACAAATTTTGTGGTTTGAAGTTAATAAGTCAGACCATGCTATATCAGTTAAAGCAGATCAGATGACGTGAAATTCTGATTTTGACCAAATGTTACCTCTAATCTCTGCAGAAGGAGCTATATTATGTGGCACCTAGTACTAATTAAATGTGCAACTAATTGTTTGGCTGATAGTTTTATAACTGAACATGCATTTCATGATCTCAACCTTATGATGTCATCATGAACTTTGAGGAAGACACACCGCACATCCTTATATAAGATGTGCCTTAGATGAGGGCGCTATCCTGTCAAAGAGCCACCTTAAAAGGATTATTCCAGTTTTGCTGCCTCTGCTAAAAATCTTTCTGGAAATGTGCCTGGAGTCAGACACATAAGAAAAACAGAATTATTTTATCACTGATACTCTGTCTCAGACCAAACATTTTATTTCTTGGTCTCATAATCACTACTGCCTCTGAATGACTCCTTGCAATTTCTCAAAGATCCAATTTATCTACAAAGCAGGATGATTTGCGGCCACTCAGGACAGTTAAAAGAATGTCACAGACTCCAGAGGCAATTTTAAAACAGCAGCTCCAAAAAAATGCTTTAAGTGAAGGACACATCATTAGATAAAACAGCCCAGTGTGGTGATTGCTTTGTGGGTGACCACACTCATAAGCATATATTCATTTTCTTTTATTTAAGAGAAATCTGCCCCAGACAGCTGCAACAGACACACACGTGTGTACAACCACAGAGCCATACCTAGTCACTGGGTGGGATGCAAGCACTCAGGTCTCAAAACATCAGGGGCCTCAGGGTGGGGTGGGGTGGTGGCTTGGGGCATACTGTGGACTAGTGACCCAACACTAGTGACCCAACAGACGGGCATCCACACAGGGCTTTGCACACCAGGCCCAGGCTGCAAAGGCAGAATATGAAGAGGCCAGGCGCCTTATTGGAAAGGCCCCACTCCAAGGCCACCTTTCCTTCAAACAGCCAACATGCAGAACACCCTGCCGGGCTCCCTGTCCCCCCTCATGCCATCCCCACAGCTAAGGCTGCTCACCTCACTACCAGATTCTACTGAGTATCTTACTCCCCAGAGTTACATCAACTACTTATGTAACAGGAAGACTATCAGGGGAATAAAAAGATGAAAGGAAAAATGTCTGCAAATATAAAGTGTACACACTTTTCAAAAGGACAAGGATTTCACTAGAATAAAGGAACAGATTTCAGTTTCTCACAATCGCCCTCGGGGTAATAAAATGGAGATGTGAAGAAACTTCCCACCAGTAAGTACGAGCAGCATCTCCTGAGACTCCCTAAGGGGACGATCATTTGCACACTTGAAGGGGGACTGGAATAAGCAGGGAGACAAAGCAGAGAGGCCTTGCCAGAGCACAGGAGCGCCAGAGTGGGACAGCAGGGAAACAAGCCCTGTGGAAGCGAGGCCCTGGACCGGTAGCCATGGGCGACAGGGAGGGCCAGGAAGAAAGGGGAGGCTGCTGGCTATCTCTTCAAATGCTGCTGCTCTTTGGAGAGGTTTATTATTAAGGAAAATCTCATCATCAAAGATTATGTGCTTAATAACAGCTACTGTGCATAGTGACTCTTGTCTCTCCTGCACATAGCCTTGGGATGATTCCATATGCCCAGGGCTGAGGAGGTGAAGAAGTGGATTCTAGAATCACTTCTGCAATTAGGTTCTTAGCTATGGATGGGCCTTCAGAGGCTCTCGATGCCCCCCAGGAATTGTGAGTCAAATGGCACACATGCAGGCAGTTTCTGGGAGAAGGATCCAGAGCCCTCAGATTCTCAAAGGGTTCCTCTATGCAAAAAAGGGTTAAAGACTCATTTTCCCAGGCCCTTTTCTACCACGCAAAGTGCTTTTAAAATTAAATGACAGCCAACTACACATCAACATTTAATTTAACACCTTCACAGGAGGGAGCAAAACATTTTATACCAGACTCTACTGGGAAAAAATGGTGCTTCAGAAATATATTACAAATTAAAAATAATACCATCAATATTCCAAAAGCAGAGCTTGTTTTTAATGCAGTCTTGAGAAGCACTGCTTACTCAGAAACATGTCCATCCGCTGAGCACCCAGAGTTTATGAACTCGAAATTGTGCCAGGAGAGCTGCGTGAATAACAGTGAACATGAATGCCTAGGTGGTGAGACTCCCAGGGACCTGGCTGTGCTGGGGCCCCACATGCTGCCCAATACCCACTCTTTCCCGTAGAGTCCCAGCAGCTGGGCCAGCACAGGGCTGTCTCCATAAGGGCTCCTTGCACAAATGCTTCTAACGGGTGTGCTCTGTCATGCTCCTGTTTAGTTAGAGCTCATGTTCAAGACTGCTTCTGCCTGACGTGCTTCATGTTATAGGGCAGCTGGTTCTGCAAATCTGCGGTCACGAGCCTGGACTGATGATGCTCAGGTGTGCATGGTGACAGGTGGGGGCATCCAAAAACAGAAGTTGCATGTGACTACAGGACAAGATCAGGATCCTGGCAATTCAAATCAGGGAAGTTTGTAGGACTCTCTCTGCCAGGAAAGCCTCTTAAATCCTCCTGATCTCAATCTTCTCAGGTCTACAAACTGAGCCTCTACATCCAGGAATGTGAGGAAAGGACAAGCTTCCTAGTGGTGTCACATGGGACCAGACAAGACGCAGCAATGACAGGATAGGAAATGCTACGTGGAGACTTGATAAATACCACTCACCAGAAAACACAGTCCACAGATTGCCGAATCCAAACACATATTAATAAATAGCAGAAAAATAAAAGGAAAATAGCACAGATACAAGTTAGATTGTATACATCACATGAAATTCTCCAATATTAAAAAAGGAAACATTTCATTAAGTTACCTAGATAAATGAGAGTAATCTAAATAAAAATCATTCTCAAATGTCTGCCCGACTCCTCCCATCCGCTATTACGACAACATGAATAGAAGTAGCATGTCAGTACCATAGCTAAGCAAAAATCTAAGTCTATATCTTTAATGTAGACCCTGAGAAGGTGGTTCCTCGTTGAGTTTTCCTGTCATTGTACTGTTCAGTCTATGCAAAGGGGCTAGAGATGTGAGAAGCAGAAACCAATTAGCATTGTTAGTTTGGTAAAAACAATTATATCATTTAAATTTGTAGTCAGAATCAGTCATTTTAAAGGTGTGTGGGAATGTAAAATTTCCAGCTTATCCATTCTAGGTATTCGATAAAAAAAAAATATATCAAGTTCCATTAATTAGTTCTCAAATTTGGAATATTTACTGAATCAGGCAAACTCTGGACAGTGGACACAGTATCTTCTACAAAGAATAATGTATAAAATCAATAATGTATTATTTAGGGAAAATGAATCTCAAAACACTTCAGGAACACCCTCTTGGCTACAAAATCAATCACTAATTATAAATAATTCTGACTGATTAAAGCAGAGAGACCCCCTTGGGACCTTAGCCTTGCCCACACATGCTGTTTGTGGCAATAAGTGGGAGATACTTTCTAAATGATGATTTTCTTCACAGAGCATTTTATTGTGTGGATGAGCCTGCCTTGAGGGTCTGAGTCAGGGAGGCTTTCTGGGTAATCAATACTGTTGTGCCCCACTGTCAGCACTGAGGCCAAAAGGCGCCGAGTGGAGACGAGGACTCACAGTATGCAGGGAATGAAACTAGGGACCATTCCCTGAAACCCTCTGTGGTCCAGAAGCACAAGTGCACACCAGGAAGCTCACTCAAAATCCAGGACCAGTACACAACCGATCTGCTTCTCCAAGGCCAGAGGGAGGGGTCGGTTCCCCAAGGTTGGATTAGTAAAGTCGCATAGCCCCTTACCCTTCTTTGCCAATTTCTCCAACCTTCAGGGCTTCAACAAGAGGCTCTTTACCTAGTTTGGTCAAATTCATTTTGGTCTCGAGAGTCATCAGAAAGGACCCATTGTAGGACATTTCCAAATCGATCCAGAGTCCTGGAGAAACGGTGAAAAAACAGAAGGGTTTTTGCCCCCCCAGAAAAACATGACTATAAATGATTGTATAAAAATTTATATTATTAAGTATCTAAGTAGGTTTCACATTGAAAGTCTATATATGTATGTCTCCTATACTACTACCAAGGCATGTGAGAGGAGACTGTGAAATTGAAAAGCTTCTGGAAATGGTTCAAACATTTGGCAAATTGCTGGCTTTTCAACAGCCATTAAAACGGTCACAGTGAGCTCAGTGCGCGTTAGCAAGGGAAGGGTCCCATTCCCTGGATCTTCTCACATTTATAAGACACGCATTCCCAGCAGGAGGAAGGCTTGAGCCAGGGCAAAGCCAGGATGAGGCCTGCTGTTATGAGGCAGAGAAGTGCAGAGACTTCACAGCAAGCTGGGCTGCTCTTTAAAGTCATTTGAAAACTGCCACCTTTTTTAAAAATTATCTAATGTTATGGAGCAGGGAGGGGAATAGAAAATGGTTCAGATTTAGCTCGTATGATAAGGACAGTGACAACAACTTTTAGAACCCTGTTCTTTCAGGAAATTGCCTTGTAATAGAAACAAAAGAATTAATGCTTGAACCCCAGGATTATCCAGAGAAAGTCAGGTAACCAACCACCTTGTACCTTAGTTTAAAATCCTATTCCTTGGGAAGGACACCAATGTCGATGGCATCATAACTAGGAGGCTTTTAACTTTGCAGAATCGCATTGGGCTGGCCCACGGCAGAAGGGGGCCCTGACTGGAAGTCTAAATGCAAACAGGGATTGCCAAAGGACCTTCTGGACAAGGAGCCTGGGATTTGGCAGGTAGGAGAGGCCATGCTGATTTTCAGACTCAAAGCGCCATGAAACCTCATGGACTTTCAACCAAAATGTCATCATTCAAGGGAGTGTTCAAATGTTAATAAACTTTTAGAGCTCCTCGTGAGACAAATGACAACATTTAAAGGAAGCAAGAAATTAAAACTATTGTTCCTACACAGCAGCATTTTTAAGCAATTACAGTAAGTGACCTAACCTCTATTTGGCCACCTTAAAAGCTTTGCTAGTAACCTCAGGAAGCACTAATGGTATAATTCCTCACTAAAGGCAGAATAATTTCCAGTTTGTTTTCAACAAATTCTTTTTATCATAATTGAAGGTACTTGTTTTCCATAAATGATCTGGTTTAATTAAGTGATATGCAGATCAGCTGTGATTCTCTTCTTTGCAGCAATTCACAAAACTGCTTTATTTCTCGCTTACAGTAAGCAGTTAAAAGTCATTAATCAGCTTGCTCTTCAAAGGTAGTGTTACTGGAAATACAGGGCAGATGTTTTCATAAAGATCTTTAGTCATCAATCACTTCCAATAGAAGAAAGATTAGGGCAAACAGCGTGATATTAATAGATTTTTAACTCCATATAAAAAGAACATCAATAAAGAAAATATTTATTGTATTTCTCCAGCTTTATTTAACTTGAGAATCAATAGACTCAAACCTCCTGACTGCTATGTGTTTTCAGACATAATCATGCCTTTTGAAAATCCTAGTCAGGTTTCCAATAAATATTAATAGTGTGTGTTGCCTTTGAAGGCTGTCATACTAAAGGCACCAGAATTTTACTTCTGTAGAGTGGAAGGTTTTGTTTGTTTTTTAAATAAGGGGATATGGATACAGGCTTAGTGAGCTTCTGACCCATGCCCCAGCCACTGGGACACTCCCTCAATGACATATGGTCCAGTGCTCCTCTTCTAGGACCTGGGTCAGGGAGGAGGAGGGAGGAACACATGCAGCTTGAGTTTCACAGGAAGTTTCTCGACCTCTGTGCACCAGCCTCATCTGCACAAGGAGACCACACTGCTGTGTAAGGCCAGCATCTGGAGTATCCCGGCCAGGGCTCCCTCCTCTCTCTGCCATTGCCAGCCCCCTTCCTTACTTCCACGGCTCCCTACTCCAGCCTAGCTTGCTGCTATTGCCGTGGCAAACAGGGACTAGACCAGAGGAGGCCGCAGGGCCAAGAGGGAAGAGGCTACACTGGGCAGCCAGAGAGCCCTGTCTGTGCTGGGGAGGGGACGAGGGGTGGACATCTGACCAAGCTTCTGCATGCGGGACAGGATCTACTTTTTATATCGTTGTATATGTCCCATGAGGCCCACTCATGGGAACTTGCTCACCCCTGGTTCTCAGTGAAAATAAGGAGTCAAGAATGGTTTGAGAACTTTTTAAAACAGATATAAACTGCAAATTTCCTACAAATGACTGTAACATGAGGAGTTTGCATGCAGATGAGGGTCAAGAGACTATTTTAGCATTTGGTGCGAAGAAAAGCTTGCTTCTGTGACAGGATTCAGCAGGCAGAAACCTTGGAGCACATACACCCTGGAGCCAAGACCAACTGGTTATACAGTGGGTAAGTCAAGGGCTCCTGCCTTGCAAGACCAAAGGTGGAATTAACAGTTTCAGAAAGGCTGTCTTCCCATCGGGGGTAAGTGCAACAACAATCTGAAGATGGAGACACACACTGTTCCCTGAGTGGTGACTTAACTCTGAGCTGGACGCTACTCATCCAGTGCACTTAGTTACAGAGCTACTTGTTTCGTGCTCTTGACAAAGGTTAAGACTTTCCTGTGAGGCATCTCTATACCCATCTGCTCTGCAGCACTCAAGGACAAAAACCAGAGGTTGAGAAGCAGGATACTTTTTTAAAGCCTCTGAACAGGAGTAAGGCAGTCAGTCCTGAGAGGTTCTCCAGAAAGGCCATGGACACCGAGAGTCGTGCCTTGGTCAGCTTGGGGTGACAAAACGCCACAAACCGAGTGGCTTGAAAAGCAGACATTTACTTCTCACAGTTCTGGAGGCTGAAGTCCAAGATCAAGGTGCTGACCAGTGAGTTCTAGAGGGAGCTCTCTTCCTGGCTTGTGGACGGCCGCCTTCTCACTGTCCTCCCATGGCAGAGACAGAGCAAGCTAGCTCTCTGGTCTCTTCGTATGAAGGGAACGAGTCCCATCGTGAGCACTCCTCCCGCATGACCTCATCTAAGCCCAATCACCTCTAAATGCCCTACCTCCTCATACCGTCACACGGCAGGTTAGGGCTCCAACATACGAACTGTGGGGGACACAAATGTTCAGTCCATAACAGGTCCTCATGTTGAGGGGCTGTCTCATGGTGACAGGTGGTGCCTGACTGCCGACAAGTATATACAACGCCATTTATTCTGCAACACGGGAAACACAACTGACAATGACGACGACAAGCTTCAGTGGATCTTCACGTAAGGAAGCGAGAGAGCTCAGATGACTGGTTTCTGCTCTTCAGCTTCACGGGCAGAGGGTCAGTTACCACCGCCACCGCCACGCAGAGGGAGACTGCGGCCGAGGTCACAGCTCACTCTGTCCGAAATTGTTTACTGAGTCCTTAACGCAAGATATCAAAGCCAATGACACAAATGAATCCCTGCCCTCAGGAAGTTCACACCTGAGGAATAAAGACGCCTGGGCCGCCAGGTGCAGATCAGACCCTGATGTCACTAGAGGTTCTTCTGCCTTCTCCCTGGTGCTCTATTTAGTGGGCCCCCTGGCCTCAAGAACAGTCCTACCGTGGCCCTGGCAATCTAATAACTTCACTCAGCAGTTCACTGTTTCGTTCCCATTAAGGTAACTAAAAGGCATCGGTCTCTTTGGAACAGGTTTAGCAGGGCACCTGCAGCCCAGCAGCTGAGCGAGTCTCGAGCCTTGCTCACCGGACCGTGGCCCTCGTGACACCTGCTCCTCCGTTTTCTCTCCCTGTAACTACTAGTGGCTGATTTTCACTCTGAATGTCAACATTTGGTGTCCAAGGAACAAAACTTCATAAAGTGCAGCATTATCAAACAGATGTTTGCACTATTCGGCTCTCAGGAGAGCTCACCGGTGATTCTTTTGATCCTGGCAAACAGACTGCTGTCATTTCACTCACTCAGATCCCATGGAAAACTAACATTTCTTGTATTTGGATGTGTCCTTCAGGGCAGACGTCATTTTTAGCTTTGTCTACGTGTCACTGTTCTCAGCAAAAGTTCTGCCTTTCAAGGCTGACATAGTCATAAATCAGTCTCTTCTCTCCCGCCCCAACCAAGTTCCTCAAAAGGGTCTTTTCTCTCCCTTTCCACAAATAGTATTTTTTCTTTCTGCAACACGACCTAGCCAGAGAGTGTGCCTGCCACTCCTGTCATCACTGAGGCCCACGGTCTGGCCCTGTCACTGCGTCTAGCCTCGGACAGCTACTCTTTTAACATCTGCTCTTGATGAGGCCACAGTGAGAGAAATGGGCAGGTCACAGCCCGATTCTGGTTCCAGGTTCTGAAACATTCAGTTGGCAAAGTAACTTCAGTCCCAGCACCAGAGAAAGTCACCAGGCACTGCAGGTTAAGGTCTGGAAGACGGGTAGTAAATGGTGGGGATGATCAGTCGGACTAAGGGCATCTCTGCAGACAAACCAGGTGTCTATTCCTGTGGGGCATGGTAATCTTTCCGCAGAATCTGACACCTTCTGTTGAAAACTAGGTTGTTCCTTGGGTATTCTGAAACAGGGCAAAACCAGGACAGCTCTACGACGATTTGCAGACTTAACTACAGTTGTCCTGATGAGTAAATGAATCAATCTGACCCCGGGAGGCCACAGTCCATACCCTCGGTTCACTGTTGTACTGCCGCCTCTCCTGCAGGCACTGCTCTGATGGCCCTGGTCCCTGGCCCACAGAAGACATTCACCACTAAGCCCCTTCAGGAAGCTTTTACTAACAATAAAGCTTTGTGACCGCAGGAGCAGCAAACGCTGATGGCTTGCTATGGGCCACGCGTGTTCTCTGAGCAAATTACATGTAACATCTCATCTTCACCATAACAGAATGAGGCGGACACGACTGCCTTTCAGCACTTTATGGATGAGAAAACTGAGGTGTCGAGTGGTTAGTAAATTCCCAAGGTCTCACTGCAGGACAGTGAGGGAGCAGGGCCCAAGCGCAGGTGGCCTGGCTCGAGACAGTGCTCACAGAGAGCGTCTGGCACTGGCCTAGTAGCCCTGGAAGAGGACAGAAGGCGGGGCTGCCGGTGACCTTTGGCAAGTCACGCCCACTCTGGGCTCTGGCTTCCACATCTAAAACAGGCCAGGATCCAGCTAGGTAATCTCTTGCTGCCCTTTCAAATATACTCTGTCAATATGTCCAATTCTTTAAGGATTTGATTCTATGTTAATTTTTAACTACAAAAGAAATATTAGGAGAGAATGTATCAAAAATGTACCAAAAAGGTAACCCTGGCTGTCTCTGAATGGGGGGGTAATGGGTGTTATTTTCCTTTTTCCTTTTTCTAAACATTCCAGTTTTCTCTAAAAGAGTATTTGTTGAATAAATGAAGGGACAAACTTTACCCTAACAGAGTTAATAAACACAGGGAAAGAGCTAGGCCCAGTGTGGGGTCATGGGGTGGGACAGGGGAACTAGTCTGAGGAGGGCATCTAGACCCCACGGTGTGGCCTGAAGGGAAGAAAGGAGACCCCCACCCCTACATATACCCCAGGGTTAGAGATGTATGTGGAGTGGTGAGGGGGCAGATATAAGGCAGGAGGCGCAAAGCTGGTTCCCAATGGGCAGATCTCCACCTTGCAGCCACCTGCCACTGCCGGGAAGTGACGATGCCCCGGGGAAGGTGGTCATTTAACCTTACTCACTACACTAGAAGTTGGCTGTGTGTTCTGGAACTTGGAGAGGCCAACATGCCCAATATGTGATTTCATTCAGAGGAACTACAGACTTTGCTCCTTTGTTTAAACTCTTAGTGGCAAGACCACAAAAACCAACAATGGCATTTTTCTTTCTGTTTATTCTGGTAGGATCTGCCACCTTTAAGATGGACCAACTGGACACCATGGCCACCCACATTCTAAACTCTCCAAGAGTCCCAGCAGCTGAACGTGTCACTAATAATGGTAAAAATAACAATAGTTAGCACTTACACAGTGCTTGCCTCACACCAGCTGCCTTGCAAGTGCCTTTCACACATTAAGTCACTTAATCCTCCCCAGAAGCCCGCCAGTAGGTGTTATTAGTCTCCCAACTCGAGAAAGAAGTTAGCAAGGAAGTTTAAGGAACTTGCCCAAGGCCCCAGAGCTGCTGCTCAGAACCACTACTTTATATTGCCTCAAGAAGAGCATCCAGGGGGACAGTGATCCAACCAGCTCTGGCCTGAACAGCCCTCCTGAGCCACTGCACCTCCAACAAACAAGTTAGGAAACATTAACAGAGGATGGGGGTGGGTGCGTGCGTAGGTGGTGGGCAATCCCCCAGGGAAGCACCTCTCCCGGAGCTGCTGAAGCCTCTTCACCATGGGTTGCATTTTCCTAAAAGGTGAACTCTGCTTTCCAGAGTCAGTTCAAGCAAGTCACTCCTGATTTTAATTTCCCTAAAATGAAAGTTTCCCTTAGAGCAATGGAAGCCAAAATGTGCATCTCCTTCATGTTCGTTTCTGTTTTACCAGCACATGCAAACCTGGAGAAACCTAGTTTGATCAAACTTCTAAAGCTCACAGCCCTTAAGTCTTCATCATTCCTTTCTTTAGTAACATTTCCTCATTTGTTGCGTAGGCAGGCAGAGCTCGAAAACTTGCCCAGAAAAGGACTTAAATAAGCCTCAAATGGATTAAAAACCGGGAAAGCTCTGATCTAGCTAGTGAAATGCCTCTCTTCAGAGGGATGGGAAAGAGACTAGAGACCTAGACGGTTGGTGAATTTCACTCACAGCTTGACAAAGCTGCCCTGGGAGGCTGCAGAGTTCAAAGCCACAGGGACACTTCTTAGATGGGGCAAAGCCCAGCTGTGGCACTTCTCCCTTCTCATTGGAAATTTCTACTAATTCAACAAAGGACAAATTCAGTCCTGAGATAAGAGATTGCTAATGCATTAGAAAATAAGAGCATGTACACTAATTATTTATTTTCTGTACGCTCGACTCTCCTCTCTGGAGGTTTATGTGAGGTGATCATTTACCAGCTCATTTGTATTATGTTAACTGATCATTTACAGGTCAATTCCTAAAGAGGCAAAGAGCAAAGGGCAACCCAGAGCCCAGAAGGGCCAGAGGAAGGCAGGCAGCCCTTGTATGCCTATGATGGGGTTAAGATTCTCGCTACACACTTGACACATAGATCATGCATCTCTTAAAATTTCACATGCAGTTAAGAGAATTTTAGCTAAGTCATATGCAAAGAACCTTTTCTAGTTTTGCTGAATCAGAAATCAACTGAACCCCGGGGCACTCTGATTCATCAATGTGTAGACACAGTTCAGTGGTTATAGGTGATCTCAACATGTAGGTATAAGGTGGACTTCTGGATGTGCAAATAGCACTCTGGTCTATATGTTTCTGAAATCAATGAGATGCTCAACTATGAGCTCTCATATGAAATATTGCTAGAGAGATAGGGCTGCTAATAATATTGCTAGAAAAAAAATCCCTTTTATTCATGTCAAATATATACAACACAGAAAAGTATTTCACTAAATATGATCCGAGTCATCTGATACAGCCGCACATAGACTCAAGAAGATGCTAGAGTCTCTAAATTTTTCAAAACAAATCTCTCTCTCTTGAAAAGTTTTAATTATTTTCTCCCCTAACCTTGTCCCAGAGTCCGAGAGTCTTTTGAGGAATTAATGTAAATCCAGATTAGGTGGAAAGAGGCTTACTTGGAAAGGGATACTACAGAGAAAAAGGTCAGCTGCTGCCATGCCTGCTGTGGACTCTTCCTGCCTGCCTGGCTCACTCTTCACTTCACCAAACTCCTGGGTACTGAAACCTCCATCAAGGTCCTTTTAAAACCAGGAGCCACGAAATACATATAAATCGTTACATATTCACACTCATATAAAAGGTCAGTTGCCCTCTGGAGTTAATTAAGAGTTACCTTGGTGATCGACATAAGGCTTGAAGGCCTGAAGAATTTTTGGCACAGCTACCCCCATGTCAAGTTCCGTCAGAGTTAACTCATTCATAAAGTAGGGGAGCTGGAGAAAAGAAGCAAACAATGAACGAGACGTCAGTAACCTGGTAAATGTTAGAATTCAACATCCTCTCAGAAAGAATGATGGTCGAGGTTTGGGGGCACATTGATTAAACGAAAATTCATCGAGCACATACCACACACTAGGCATTGTACTACAGACAGAAAGTGCGGACAAGTCAGGCAAGGTCCTTGCTCTGGTAGGTTTACACTGGAGAGGCAGAAACAGATAAATAAGTAGACAAATGAATAATGTGACTTCGCAGAGTGATTAGTGCTACAGAGAAAATAAGGCAGGTAACGAGACGGAGGGAGCCGGGGGCATGGGTGTGGGATGGCTATTTGGCTAAGGAGGTCAGTGAAGGCTTCTCTGGGGAGTGGCATTTGGCCAGACACCTGATCGTGGAGAAGCAGCCAGCCATGTGGGACAGGTTAATAACACCCTCTCTTAGGCTACCAATGGGGAGTTAAAAAATTGCTACATTTCTGACAAGCAAACTCACATTTATTAAAATCCTTGGGAAAAAAAAAATCACATCCCTTAACCTTAGACTGGACATTTTTCTTTTTTCCCTGGATTTAGGCCTCTCCTATACCCCGAGGGCTGGTCTCTTGCCCTCTGGCTTCTAGTTGGACATGGCCAACGGGATACACCTGTCGGCAGGGGACAGGGAGGTACATGTAGAAGATGATTGTGGGGCATTTGTCCCCTCCCTCTGTTGAAGGCTACAGCTCCTGTCTCACGGGCAGCCCTACCCATGAGGCTATGCTGCTTCAGTTCTGGTAATGGAACCCTGCTTTTGCCCCCGCAGGAAGTGGTAACAGCGCCCCACTGCAGCCGGCCCTGGGTGCTGCATCATCTCTTTTAGTTGCTCTACATCAACCCACACCTTTATAAATCTCCTCTTTATTAATAAATTCTCCCCTCTGGTTACTCCACTTGAATGGGACCCCGACTAATAGAGCTGTCAGTAGGAATTTACCCTACAGGAAATAACATGAAAGTACTGGCAGCAGGTTTAGCAATTTCTACTTTGACTCAAGACTACAGAATTAATTCATCTGTTTCTTCTCCCTGGATTTATGTATGTGTATGTATGCTTCAAAAAAAAACAACTTTGGTCCATTCCCAATCTTAGTGTAAGATGGAAATTACAGGCCCACCTTAATTTTTTCCCCTAATAATTAGTAAGGTGTTTTAACCTGTTTATTGAAGAATCCATATTTTCCCACTAATCTGTAATTACACCTTTAAATGTGAGATTCCCACTACACTGCAATCTGTACTGAGCACTGTTTTCTACCAGTGTCAAACTGCTTTTATTACTACAGCTTTATAATACATTTTAAAATCTGGCAAGTCTCTCTCCTTTCTTCTCCCCCAGAATTTTCTTTTCCTCTTGAGTATTTCTCCATTTGAACATTAGAGTAATTTTGTGAAATTTAGAATTAGTAAATATATGCTGGGAATTTCCCATAAAGCAAGACAGCATTTAGCCAGGGATGAATCTAGTGCCTATTCTGACTGGGCCTCTTCAGCTGTCCCCCGCAGAGAAATTTATATATACGCTTTTGTATTTTCCAGTCAGAGAACTTCATCTCTGATTTTTTCAGGGGTAAGGGAGTTAACTTGGAAAGGTCACGATGTCTGCGATGGACAAAATGTGACTAGAGACAGTATTCAAATGTACGTTTCTGAATTGATGTTTGCTGTGTTTGGAAAATCTTTTTCCAAAGCATCAGTGTCACGTGGTGGTTGGCTTCCCAATCAGCCTACAGAACGCTACTTGGCCAAGAATGTGGACAAAACCTTGCATCCCGCACCAGTCCTTTTTGTCTATTATTGTCATTCTAATACCCTGTGTGTCAGGAGTATGATGGGTTTCTATGGGAACAGGGGCCCAGCACTGAGCCAGGGGAGTGAATACAGAGCCAGCAGAAACATGCTGTTCCCCCTCAGGCCCTGTCCAATCTTCTACCCCATTCCATCCTGCACCTTGTGGCCCTACAAGGACCCAAGATGAAGGAGAGGACTGGAGGAACTGGGACTGAGAAAGCCTCGGCAGGGTGCGGTGGGCTCATTACCAGTAAGCAGAATGGGGATCTGCAGGCCTGTTTACCTGCTTATTCACCTGAGCACCCAACTCCAAGATTACAGAATATCTCTCACCCACCTCCACCCTCTTCTTGCTCAGATCTCTGACCTGAATCAAAGTGCCCAGGCCCAGGCCCTGGAGCAGCCCCCTTCTCACACTGCAGGGGAGAAAGGAAAAGTCACTCATCTTCTTGCTCTTTTCAACCAGAACCTCTCTCTTGCCCACCTGAAGAGCACCACAGTGAGAAGGAAACCCACCATGTGTTCTTTACCCTCCAGGGTAAACCCAGCTAGGGATTGGACATGCAGGTATATGGGTCATTCTCAGGCTGGTGGGTGGTATGTGAGAAGCTGGATGCAATAACAGCAGCAGTTGCTGAAACAGACACAAGAGGCCCCTAACTACTGAGAGCCCAGGGCAGTACTGGGCCAGCCAGCTGAAGCCAAGAGTATACTTGCTGTTGGGGCAGAAACTCAGCATGTTTTAAACCCATCTTTTGCCATATACACACACAGGCTGCTCTTTCACAACATGAGTCATTATTGTGCACAAGGGTGACAATCTGAGACTGCAGGGCAAAGCCAGCAAACACTTCTCCATATGTCAGGCCTTCAAGGCACACCAGAGTCAGGGGGTTCTTTGTCACAGGGGACAGCTCAGGCTACTCCAGCCATTCTGGCTCTTGACTGGCTGCTAACACTCAATACGCTAGCTTTAAGGAATAGCTCTTCCAGGGATGTTCGGTTGTTGGTGGTAAGAAGGGTTCTTTTGGAAGGGGTGGTGGCAGGCTCAGATTTGGGTACTATCTGGCTGCCTTCCTGTTTATTCCATTGCCAGGGTTCCCGCTAGTCTGCAGGGCACTTTGGTGTAGCAGTTCAGGTCAGGGTGGAGGTGCTGAGGCTGGCAATGCCCCTTTCTCCATCCTAACCTTCTATCACTTCTGACCTCAAAAAACAGAAGGGAGTTTAGGTTTGTGAAGTACAACAGCCCACATGACAAGCAAAGGGAGATGAAAATAAAACTTTCCTTCAACTTCCTCTGAGATGAGGGAACTCACTCTTCTCCACCAAGGGGACAAAGGCTCCATGGACTTCCAACCCAGAGAGAACCATGGGACACTGCCCTCTCTCACATGCCCTGCTTTCTGTCACACGCTGCCAGGACTCACAGCCCTCCTGCTCTGAGAAGGACCCACGACAGTCACTGGGGAAAGAAGAATGTCAGCCCTGGCTGTGTGCCTTGACCCAGGAACTCAAAATACAAGAAGGCTGAGTCAGCTCCAGGTTGGCTGCTGGCCTATGTGAGGGTCACTGACACTTTCTGTTCTCCCTCAGGACCTGGCAAGCAGGGTGGGTTCAACCCTCAACCCACCTGAAGAACACCAACAGACTGACCTTTGTCAACAAAGCCCTCCCAAACCCCTGCCCTGGATTCTGCCTTGTAACCCACTCTTCCTGCTTAGGAGGCAGCCTCTTTTCTTCGTCAGGGGCTGGGGAAGGGAGCCAGAGCTTGCTGGAGCCAGAAAAGGCTCTGTTCATCATGCAAAGGAACAACAGGAATCAAATCAAAGCCCTTGCATGCCCACATTTTCTTCCTACTTCAATTTTACCTTAGCCTACAGTTTCCTAACAGGGTCCTTGAATTCTCTGAAGTCGTGGGCAAATTCTGTGTCATTGTGCATTTTTCTAGGGAAAGGATCCATCCGTTCCTCCTTCCCAAAGGTATCTATAACCCCCACAGACCCACTGACTTAAGCTGCTGACTGTGCAACCTCCCAGTGAAGATTTGGGGACCAAAGTGACTCTTCCTTGGCTGGGTCTTCGTTGGGTCAGAAACGTCTAAATAACCTAAATAAGGTCTCTTGGTTGGCAAAGGTGGTACTAAATGAGTTGTTTAGTGGCAATCGTGAGGAATACTTTGGCAGTATAAGCTCACTTCCAAGTGGGCCTAAATCAATGTGAGGACTGTTTCTTAGCAAAGAGAGAGCCCAAAATAAAATACCATCTGGCCAGAAGTAAAGGTCAAACACAGACACATTTAGAGTGCAGTGCTAACTTTCCCAGCTTGGAAAGGGAGCACAACTTGGGAAAGAGGTCTTAAGTAAGCTGGCATTTTCCTCAGCATATACTGGTAGCTTAGACTGTGAGGCTGGGTGGGTTCCAGAAATACTAATTTAAAGGTAACAAGAAGTCTATACGATAAGCCAGTTACAGAAGCTCACACTTTCCCAAATCGAATTCTGGATTATTACCTACGATGGGTAACAGTGAAGGCGACACAAGGGAAAAAGTAAACAGGAATGGTCACTAAATTCCCAGATGCAGTTAGTCATATGGTCAAGGTCACAGCCCAAATGATGGTTGAGAAGAACTTACTACTTTCATACGCCACATGCTTTAAACCGAGTTATTTTTTCACTGATGATAAAATGGTACAAAACTTCTAGAAATTGAATAATGTGAAGAATTAAAAGCCTCTTGTGTGGAAAATGATACCTTTATTTTGCTGAGTTTCATTTGGATTTTCTTAGACACCAGATCGGACCAGTACTTCTCTCCTAAGAAGTCCCAGAACATTCTTCCAAGCAAGGCATTCACCCAGGCTTCCTGTTCTTCCTCCTCAGAGGGTGGAGCCTCTGGCAACTGGCAAAAAACAAAGGGACCAAAATTAGCTAAAAAGCAACTGGAGAAGAAGGCAGGTGCTTATTTTACTAGTCACGGAAAGTCTTTCCCTATAGATAGGCGACCACGAGTCGTATTTCTTCCCTATAAATTACAAGTCCCAAACTATGCCAGTGAAGAGAAAGAGAGAGACAGAAAAGCCACCATCACAGATAAAAACTCCTCTTTGTCTATTTCATTTTCTACCAGTCTTCCTGTGAACCAGCTAATATTTCATTCAATTAGCTTACCCAAATTGTCCTGCCCCCCTACCTCAATTAGCTTGGTTCCAGCTGAGGCTCCCTGGATGAGTAACTGTCAGGCTGGTCTTTATCAGGCCAGCCCCTCAGTTTCCCAATGCCCAGGACTCTCACGTTTGGCCTGATTTTATAACTCATGATTCTCTTGGGAGAGGGATTAGGGAATGCTTAAAATACTGGTGCCTAGGTCCTATACCCAGTGATACTAATTTAAGTGGGTATCAAGATTTTTAGAAGCTCTCACTGATGTAATGAACAGGTGAGGTGAGAACCCCAGTTCTGGATTAGAAGGAGTCACCCTCAGGAATCCTCTGAAACCCCTGTAGCTGTTTTCACCACTCTCAGCTCGGTGAAATACCCTGGGCCTCACCTCCACGTGGTGCGACTCATCTAAAACATGTGTCATGGTCATTGTGCAAGGCAGGAGAAGAGCAAGCCTGGGTTAGTCTCCAGTTTCCAAGGATGTAATTAGACTATGGACTCTGGCCTGCAGAGGGCCAGGGTGAGGGTGAAGAAGGAAGAGGCAGCAGCGACACTCACAGAAGAGGTCTTGAGGTTAGGAGGTTAATGCAGATAATGCTTGGTGGCCATCGCTGTTGTCGCTGCTGCTGTCCACTGATCCCGTGTCAGACCCATGCTAAGGTTCCCACTTATATGCCTCATGATACCCTGGAAACACAGAATTTCTACTTCTATTTTAGGGATGAGAAAACAGAGTTGGAACAGTTCAGTGCCCTGCCTCAGGCCCCCGTTCATCAGCATAGCCCCACTCACGCTCTGTCCCCTGGACAGCCACCTGCTCTGTCCTGTGGGAGGGAAGGGGGGCTGTGACTGGCTCCCGTTGCATCGCATTTCCCTCTGCGGAGGTCTCTAATTAGATAATAGCCTTACAGAAACAATTAGCCTAGAAAGCAAAGACCAAAAGACTTAGAAATGCAGAAATCTGTGAATTGTTCGCCCTTTCTCTTTTCTCTATGGCTTATATAAATGCATTTGTCCTGCCCTCATGGGCTGCCTGTAGCCATCACACACACCGGACACCCTCCTCATCTCCATGCATAGTACAAAGGGGGCTTGGTGCTCATGGATGTGACACTTGGAGATGCGATGAGCTGTGAGTACCCCAAAGGTCTACAGCATGTACTCATGTGACTTTTCTGAAGCCAGGAATTGAGTGTCTGACCCAGGTGAACTGGTCACCGGGCCCACGGAGGGCCTGGCAGGCTTCCCAGCACCTACCTGTCCACTCGTCTTATCCAGAGCTTGCACCGTCTCTCTCTTTGGGGGACTGGGGACTCACTTGCATTTTTCCACCTAATGGTGATGCATATCAGGGGAAATATTTGGGTGTTTTCAAAGGTCTCCCTTATGAACGTTGGTGCCATTGCATCTGGGCCTCAAATTAAACTCTGGTTTAAAAAATAACACACGTTTATCGTTCCATTTCAGAAGACATGGATCTACCTCACTCATTCTGATGACTGGAATGTATTCTCTCTATGCTTTTCTATGCTGTAGTGCCTGATATTAACTGAGACACTTCATCACGGGGTCCCAGTCGGAAGAGTGGGAGTACGACCAGCAAGCACTAGGTCACGCCACAGCTGCACTTGTATGAAATCATTTTCTCTCCGCCCGAACATCTGCACACCACCTTCCGGGGGCCTGGTCCAGCTGTTCTGAGGTTACTGTCTTTGAGTCACATTAGATTGTTTACGTAGACTTCTGAGTGAGCACTCACCCAAGGTCAATGTTCTCCTCCCCTGGGCATTCAGGCAAGGCCTGTCTGCTGCCCACACAGGCCACCATGTGTCTTACTTTGAAAGAGAACGGGTTGCTCTTTCCTTTCTCAAGTGGGAGAGTCTACCCTTTATTAACCTTTCTTTACAACCCTAGTCACTCACAGGAAACAGGTTTAGCAAAACAGCAAGAAACAAAGGCTATTTCACAATTTATGTCCAAGCCAAAAGCATATGATGTGGAAACAAATTTCCGAAAAACTGACAAGCAGGTTTTTTCTTTTCCCTTTCAACAGTTCCTTTTTCTAATACAGGCTTCTCTCCACGGCCTCACTGCAAACAAAGAAAAATCCAAGGGCAACAGAACACTGAGGATACATCAAAGCAGCTTTATGAATAAAATCTGGATTCAACAGGCTGCTAGAAAGAACTCACTTCCCATGAATGTCATAAAAACTCACACTTAAAGAATAAACGTGCACACATTCCCTAACACTGCTGTTTGACTCCATCGCCACCACTACCATCACCGCCAGCCAGAGGCTACTAAATACTAACTCAATGAATTTGCCTATTTTGGACATTTCACGTAAATGGAATCATATAATATGTGGTCTTTTGTGACTGACTTCTTTCAGCAAGCATGTTTTCTAGGTTTTTCCATGCCATAGCAGTACGTCATCCCTATTAACCACCAAATATTATCCTATTGTATGCATATACCACACATTATCCACTCATCAATTGATGGACACTTCAGCTGTTTCCCACTTTTGGCTCCCGTGAGTAATACTGCTATGAACATTGGTGTACAAGTTTTTGTGTGGATACAGGTTTTCACTTCTCTTATCTGGCAGTGGAACTGCTGGATCGTATAACTCTATTGAATATTTTGAGAAACTGCTATTTTCCAAAGCAGCTGCATAGTTTTACATTCCCACCATCAATGTACAAGGGTTCCAGTTTTTCCACATCATCAGTAATACTTGTTATGTCTTTTTCGCTTTAGCCATCCAAGTGGTTGTGAAGTGGGATCTCACCATGGTTTTGATTCACATTTCTCTGATGGCTAATGACTCTGAGTATCTTTTCACAGGCTTACTGGCCATTTGTACACCTTCTTTGGAGAAGTGTCTATTCAAATTTTTTGTCCATCTCTTAATTGGGTTATTTACCTTTTTATTATTGAGTTGTAAGAGTCCTTCACATATTCTAGGTACTGAACCCTTATCAGATATATGATTTGTAAATATTTCCTCTCATTCTATGGGTTGTTTTTCACTTTCTTGATGGTATTATTTGCAGCACAAAAGTTTTTAATTTCAATAAGGTCCAATTTATCTCTTTTTTCTTTGGTTACTGTCTTTGAGTGCATTTTTGTTGTCTTACCTAAGAAGGCTTTACCTAATCCAAAATTATAGAGATTTACTCCTATCTTTTCTTCTACGAGTTTTATAGTGTTAGCTCTTCTACTGAGGTATATGATTCATTTTGAGTTTATTTTTGTATATGGTGTGAGGCATATGGACACCAGTTGTTTCAGCACCATTTATTGAAAAGACTATTCTTTCTCCCACTAAACTGTCGTGGTACTCTTGTCTATATCCCTAAAATTTGTTTTTAAATTGTACATACCTTCATGTTTTTTACTTATTATATGATAAGCACTTTTTCAATTCTACTCTTATTTGTTTGAAAGGTTGACTTTGAGGGGGGGAAAGGGAAGGCTTAGAAGACTACTCTGCCGATTCAGATAAGATTTCCTGGTTTCTATTTGATTCTTATTTACTTTCTATTCTCATCTCCTGATAACACCAAACAGGGAATAATATCTTATGATCCATTTATAGGTAACAAGATAATTAGTGCAACTTATAACAATGAAGACAAGATCCTCCAAGCAGAGGGAAATCTATATTATCTCTAAACATTTCTTAAAACCTTTTCTTAAAAAGGAGCATGGAAGTACCTTTCATGATCTGAGCCCTGGAGCCTTGCACCTGGAGCACGGACACACCACACACACACACACCACTCTCCCAGACAGCCCGTTTTTTGCACACAGAGCCAGCAGCCTCTCTGGACTCACACCCCTGCGCAAATCTGAAGGCAGCCTGTGGGATATCCCTCCCTTCCTGCAGTACCCACACTAAGGCTAATGTTATCACTCTGTTAGGCAGTTTTAAGAAGTTTTATTTTCTTGTTTTCTGATTACTATTTAAATCTCCTCCTGACATGAAGCAAACTACATCAACAAGATGATAAAGGCCCAGGTCTCCCCAGACAGCCTCATGGTCTCTCTCACTATTCTAGAGCTTAAGCTACCTGAGAAGAGAAAATGGCATCAAGATCACAGGGGTTTGGAGACTTTAGAAGCTGGCACAGCCTGTGGTGGTGAGACAAAGCAGAATTACAAAATCAAGTCAGGGCTCAGTGACTAGTCACTAATTACTAAACATCTAGAGAAGTGGTCCCCAACCTTTTTGCACCAGGCACTGGTGGTTCCTATGAGAATCTAATGCCTGATGATGTGAGGTGGAGCTGAGGCAGTGATGCTAGTGCTAGGGAGTGGTTGTAAATACAGATGAAGGTTGTCTTGCCCACCACTCACTTCCTGCTGTGCAGCCTGGTTCCTAACAGGCCATGGACTGGTATTGGTCCATGGCCCGGGGGTTGGGGACTCTGATCTGGAGAACCAGACCTTTCCTCCAAAAATAGTGCTATTTTATAATTTAAATTTTGAACTTCAAAGTGATTTCAATATGTAGTATTCCCTGGACATGTTTTAATTATCAGCAAGAATAACCACCAAAAGCATGTTAGCACTGTTTAACACAAATCTCGTCTATATTTACTACTTATACCACTGGGTGTTTTTCACATTGAATACCAGTGGCCCCATTCACTTTCTGACCAAGTTTAGCATGGGGCAATGTGTGAGAAAGGAGGCCAAGTGTGTGGAGGCTGCCATCAGACCTGGAACCCTCAAGGTAAGAGATGCTCGAACCATGGCCTATAAAAGGCAGCAGCCAGAGTGGGTGAGAGGGGAGAGGCTGGGGCAAAACCTGGAGCTGTGTCTCAAGCTCCCTCTGGACAGGATACCCTGGATAAGCTTCTGGGTGGTGGCCAACACAGATGAAGCAAAAGTATAACTTGAACAACTGTCAAAGGTTCCTTTGTGTCTGAGCCGTTGAATCCCTCTTAGACTCAAGATATTGAGGCAATATGGACCCTAAGAAAAACCTGGCCTGGTCTTTGGCAAGAGCATTAATAACCATATCCAAAAGGTCTGCATTTGGCAAGACTGTGGGCAAACAGACACTCTTGTGGGAATGAATAATGAATGGTGCAACCTTTATGGAGAGGAGTTTGGCAATATCTAACAAAACTACATGAGCATTTACCTTCTGATCTAGCAATCCCACTTCTAAGATGTTACCCTGAAGATACACCCCCAAAACACAAAAATACACATACACAAAGTTATTCATCATAGCATTGTTTGTAACTGCAAAATACTGGAAATACCTAGATGTCCATATAAGAGATTTGCACAATGGAGTATTCTGCAACTGCTTAAAAATAAGAAGCAGGGAGATACCTATGAACTGATGTGGAATGATTTCCAGAATGTACTGCTAAGTGAAAGAAGCAATATGCTAAAGAGAAGCCATAGTATGGAAAATGAGAAGCCATACAAAGGGAAATAAACCAGGAAAAGATCAACTAGGGACTAAGGAGATTTGTTTACTATAGGGGGTGAATGGGAATGGCATGGGGGAATACAAGGAATAGGAACAGGGAGAGTACATCTTTGTACAGCTTTGTACAGCTTTGATTCCTGGAACTGTGTTAATGTTTCACGTGCACAAAGAAGGAAATGAAATCAAGGATTGGGGGAAAAGGTCCTCACTTGCTCATATTGCAAAATTAATAAGAAATAAAACTAGTAAAGAACTATCTCCACTGGCTTATTAAGCAAAGTGAGAAAAGTAATAAAAGTAGTATAGGAACACTGAAGTAGATCTTATTTTTAAAAAACGGTGCAAAGATATTTCGCATCCTACATGTTCTTCCAAGAATTTGCTATTCCCTCAGCAAGAGATAGAGCATAAAAGAATGACATTATTTTACCCCAGAGACTAGGTCACAAAAGGTACAGTGTCCATCTGGCTCTTTCTTGAGGGACACTTGCCTTGGAACCCAGTCACCATGCTGAAGGATGCTCAGACCACATGGAGAAGAACTGAGATCCCCAGCCTTCAGCCCTCACTAAGCTCCCAGCCAACAATTACCATCTACTTGCCAGCCATGCCAGTGAACCATCTTGGAAACAGATCCTCCAGCCCCCAGTCCAACTTCCCCAGCTGACACTGTATGGAGCAGAGAGAAGCCTTCACTGCTAAACCTGGTCAAATTACAAATTCATGAGCAAAATAAATAATTATTGTTTTAAGCCACTTTGGGAACTGTTTGTTAAACAGTAATAAATAACCAAAACTGACACCTATATCTTATTCGAGACTGCCTCAACTACCAGACCACTCCTGAGAGCCAAGATGTGGCCCACACACATGCTTCAGGCAGGCCAAGTGGATGCGGGAGCTCAGCACTAAACCTCACATGCTTTCTTCAAAGGCCCCTCTTTCAAAGGCAGTTATCTCTGTTCACATAATTCTGGCTCTCTGGTTTCCTAGCCCATGCAGATTAATATCACTAAATTAATAAGGGTGGGGTGAGACATGGGCATAAGTGCTCAAGGAAAAGCCAGCTAGAAGGACACATGCCCACACCAGCCAACTGACAACCGAGAGAAAATACCGCAGAGTCTGCAGTCTGGGAGGGTACACAAGAGGCACTCAAAGTGCTTATGTATTAAGAAAGGAATTTAAGTGAAAAGAGCAGAAAAGCTACGGCCCAGCAGCCAGTGTTACCTTTTTCCCAGCTGTGGGGCTGCTCTCTGCACTCTGCACAGGGCTCCTTTGGGGGCTTCGGTTCTCTTGGGGGACACACCTGGCCATGTACACGCTGTAGTCCAAAAGCATCTTCTGCCGCACGCTGCCCACCAGCTCCTTCTGCTTTGACTGGGACATGATCTCCTCCGTGCTGCCTTTGCTGCTGCTGCGACTGTGGGTCAGGTGCCCAGAGGGACTGCTGTGTCTGCTATGTGAGGGCAAAACCCCTGGAGCAAAGAAGTGATGGCTATTAACACGGATGAAGAAAAGGACTGCAAAGTGAATGAAATGCAGAACAAACTCCACTGGGTTAAGCTGAAAAGCAGCTAAAATGCCATCAGATGACCATTTAAAGAATATTTAACAGTTTATTTCCCAGGCTGAAATATGCCTCCAACTCTAATTTTTAGAAGCTTTTATTCTTCTCTAAGATAATTCAGAGTAATGGGGGCCGTGAGATAGACTTGTAGTACCTTTTTCTTTTTTTTTTCTGGTGATCCCTTAGGGTTAAATAAAAAACGAAAAACAAACAAACAAACAAAAACCATACATCTGCAAATGGTTCCATCCCTGGTTAAATAACACACCCCCAAGGGCAAATAGCGAGTGGGCAGAAAGTTAATTGTTCATCCACAGCTCATGGCAATTCTAAACATGCCATCTTCCATTCCACACATTTTTTATCAAGCACATCTCTGGGCCAATTCCACACTAAAAAAGAAGAATAAGACATAATCTCTGCCCTTGAACTCAGGCACCTAGGCAAATAAATTACAATTTTCTGTAAAAAGCATCGTAGCTAAAGTACAACTGAAGGACTTTTAGGGCAGAAAGAAGAGGGTGACTACCTCTGCCCAAGAGAGCTGAGAGGCGGTTACTCCAGTACTAACTTTCAAAGGTAGTGACTTCATGGTCTGCCCTGTAAAGAAATAGTTGGCATTTTCCTGTCTGTGGAGGAAAAGAACTGTCCAGGTAGAGGGAACAGCATATGTAAAAAGCAATGACCAGGGCACAGTATCTTTGAATAGTGAGAGATGGAGTGAAGTTCCAAGCAGAGAACACTGGGCAGAGGGATAAGAAGAGCAGAAGTGCGTGGTTACTGACGCAAACACAGCGAGTCTGGAGGCAGAGGATCCCGCACTTATGGCGAGCTCAGGTGTGGGAAGACATGAGGGCCGGGAGCTTTAGAGCACTAGACACCTTCTTATTATATCTAGGGTTCTGCTGCTGTGTATTCTCTCAGAAGAGTCACAATATGGAAAAATAAATACAATCCTAAGGAACCAGCAAAGGCAAAAAACATACATCTGCAAATGGTTCCATCCCTGGTTAAATGATTCTATAAAAAAGGTTGCAGTGATTAGCCTAAAAGGTAAATTATTCATGAGGACACACCTTAGGTGGCAGACAGACAGTCATCGATTTAGAGTGGGCCTCCTTCCTTCCTACCTAGGAATCTCAATTCTCCTACAGGCTCTTTAAAAATACATAAGCATTTAGCATTCATGTCATTACCTGGTTTACTGCCAGAGACGCCAGGTGGCTTCTTGACTTCCGACTTCAGCTTAGATGCCAGAATAAATCTCCTAAACCACTCCTCTTTTTCTCTGCCGGTTCTCCCAAAGAGATACAATATCTGATCTCGCTGGCCAGATCTTGTTCCTTCTGGAGGGGGTGGCTTCTTAGGGTCCTCACCTCCCACCTCTCTCTCGGCTGGCAGCTTTTCTTCAGAAGTCTCTTTATCGGTCTGGGCCTTGGACATAAAGTCATCTTGTCGACCAAGCTCGATACAAATGGGGTACTTTTTATTCCAGATTCGTTTTCGAGCCAAACTTTTAGGTACAAGATAAATCTACAGAGGAAAGGAAATGATGATTTACATACTAAATTAAGAACTGGCTACATTGTGCATTAAAATATGCAGAGCACAAATGCAAACTTCATAGTATTTTGGACTAAAATGATGAATGTGAAGTAATTACCACCTGTTTATAACATGACGATAGAAACTGGAATAAATTTTTAGAAATGACGTATTATTCTTCAAAATTATCCCAGAAAGTAGATATTTAAGAATTTTGTGAGAGTTACAAATATCTTTAATTTTTGGTAACAATGGCACAATAACTGATTGGTGGATTATCATCAACTAAGTTTGGCTATCAACTGAGTTTTAATGACCCTGGCCAAACATTAAGCTGAAAGAAAAGAATTTATCAAACAGGATCTAGATGAGAAGCTCAAGTTTATTAACTTCAAGTTAAGAATACATTTTTACAAAAGCTAGTTTAAATATTTGTCATTTTGGACAAACTTAAAGATCACTCATGTGAGTTATAAGAACGGAAACTCCATAGTTTTTTTGAATAACAAATACTTTACATTTCTCAAAAACAGAAGTATATAATACTTTTATCAAAAGATAGTTATTCGCATGTCCATAAGTTTTACATTTATAGAGACTTCACTAAGTATTACCCTAGCACTACCACACATGCTTTCTGTTTGAAAAAAAAAAAAAATTAACTCTCCAAGTCAGGAGACTGCCATGCCCTTGCTCCTCAAAGTGTGGTCCACTGGTCAGCAGCACAGATGTCACCTGGGATGTCATAAAAATGCATATTCTCAGGCCCCAACTGAGAACTGCTGAATTGGAATGGCATTTAAAAAGATACTCAAGAGATTCATATGCACATTAAGGTACTGATTGAGAGGTACTGATCTAAATATACTAATACTTTAAACACACACACACACATGCACACACTTTTTAGGACAAGAATATAGTAATACAACCAAGATTCCAAATGCTTTTTATTCATCTAAGCTTCCCAAATCAGCCGGGCTCACCTTGCTGTCTGAGAGGTCGTAGATTTTCTGGCTGATGTAGGTGACCTCTGGCTTTGTTTCATTGTAGCTTGCCCTCCTCGATATATTCTTATTGGGCTTTGAAAGTCTTAATGTCCCACCCTCAAGTCGAACAAAGACTGAATGTGTCAAAGTCGCATGGTAGGTTTCTGGATCATAGCTATGAATTTCATTCATCCATCCCTGATGAAGAAAAACTTCCATTAGTAAAATTAGAATAAACACGCTTTGGATTCAATATGAAAATGATGACAACTGGTATTTGGGACACCAAAACTAAACTTGACTATGACTCAAGTGTCAATTTATTCATGGCTAGAGGTTGCTAAAACAAGTGCTTAGCCGGAGGGATAACATCAGTGCTGAGGACTAATTTGGTATGTTTTTGATAACTAAAAATCTGAATTTGGGGGAGAATGACAATGTCCATTACCCTAAATAAAAGGTTCTTATCCTTTTTTAAAACTGACTAGCAAATCAGAAAACTCAAAATTGTTCATGTAAAATGGGGGGGAGGAGCTAGCAATCCCACCTATCCTGGCCTTCTTAAGCAGCTAAACATGCCCTCTTCTCAGGCACTTAAAATCTTTGAAATTTCACAGACCACATTAAATCACATTACCATTCCAGGACCCAGAGAAAACCTATCACTGCACTTCTATTTCACTGAAATCATACAGAAAAGCAGATCATTGAGGATTAGGCATTAAATAAATCATAGATATGAACAATAAGTCAAAATTCAAAGATACATAGTAACTGAGTAAAACTATGCTCCAGGAACCACCCCCGTCAACATCAATGTACTTATACATTGATTTTTAAAAAAGAGCAAACATTCTGAAGTGTACTAACAGCACACAAAAGCCTGACATACCATAAAATTGTGCTAAAGCTAATCTTATAGCTATAATCAATACACAATATTTAACACCGTGCCTGCCCCACGGAACTTTTTCAGATGACATGGGTGGTCCAGATCTCTTAAAAAAAAAGTTACTTGGGAAATTTTAATTGATATCTTCCTATCCCCCTCATTTTGTAAATGCCTTTGTAATGAGCAGAAAAAAACACTAAAGATCACTACACCGGAGTTGGGGATGTCATTCTTTTCAAGGAATAGCCATTTCCACCTTGAGTACTTGATCTCACACTGACATCTGGAGAGACCCTGTAAATGAGGAATCCTCAGAATTCTCTTTTATTCATTTATCAAAACATGTGTTGACTCCATGGACCAAGTAATATTTCCGGAGTTGATACAAAGATTAAAACCAGGACAGTGTCCTTGACCCAAACCAAGAGAGGAGAATTAGGTCTTCATTTCTCCATCTCATGACCACACTAGAAAAACTATAAAAAATTTGTCACAAAGAGTACCCTGAATGTATTATGAAAGGAAAAACAAATATATTTCTGTCTTGAGAGGTGTGTATAAAATTTGTGAGCCAATTATATAATTTATATACCTCAATATATTTTTTGTACGAGCTGGGAGTAGTATCTCTTCCTCCTCCCAATGACTTATTGTATCAATTCAAAAATGCTGCTTCAGCAAGCAGTAGCCACTGGAAAAGGGTGTAATCTAGGTGTTTGTAAAGAAACGGCAAGGATCAGAGCAATGAATCAAAAAGGGGACACAAGCGATACAGAGCACTGTGGAGCCTGAAGTGAACTGTACTGTCAGCACATCAGTTTGGGTGGCTTTATTTTGCTAAGTGTAGGACAAAGTACATTATTTGGTTCACGGTGCTTTGCCTTTTTTCTGTTATTATGGTGAAGGATATTCACTGATTTTCAAATGCTGAACCAATCTTGCATTCTTGGGAAAGTTGTGTACTAGTGCTGAAGTTGGGTCATACCAGCTCATGAGAGCTGATCCTACAAATCTATTCCCATGTTCAGTGACTTCACGTTGGTAGCTTGACCACAGTGGGAGTTTTTACACCATGGAAATCAGTGAACAGTGCAAAGATGGCTTCCCGAACCCAACCTGGAGGGCCAGTTTAACAGCATAACACCATTACTATCCTTTTCATACATTGCTGAATTCGATTTGCTAACTTTGTTCGTTTTTCCTTCTAAGTTGATGCTCTGCTCAAACCATAACGACTTTCTCCATTCTAACAGTACTCTAAGGTACAATTTGCATGCAATAAAAGGAACAAATCTTACACATATGATTTTTAAAGTATGAATATTAATATTCATAATAGCTGACATTTGGCTCACGTTATGATCCTGCCACCTTAGGTGTATTATCTCTTTTAATTCTGCCAATTCCCTATAATTTATAGGTGAAGAAAGTGGTGAGAAAGGTTAAGTGATTTATCTAGAGGATACTTAAAAAAAAAGTGGTCTAGAGAGTGGGAAATCTGAGTGAGACTTAAACCAAGTCTACCTGACTCTGAGGCCCCAGCTCCTACTTCACCTCCATGGCACAGGGCCACCTTCAGTCTGGCTAGCAACTGGTTATCCCTCAGGTCATGGCAAAGATGACATTTTTCCTAGCAGGTTGCCCTGATCACCTAGGTTTATTCCTATCACTATATCTGTTTAACTGCCTGGTTTACTTAACCACAAACGCCACAAGACAATCACAGTTGTAACAAATGTTTGTCAGCTGAATACATGAATGTAGCCCAATTCAGAGGGTGGCAGTGAAGAGTAAATAAAAGATGTATATGTAGAGCCATTACAGGCCAGTGTGCCCTCACAGCCCGTAAATACAGTTTCAGCTGCCTAAGTAAAAAGGCAAGCAAAAGAAGGAACTGGGATCCTACTAGGTGACAGGAGCCGCATAGGTTACTTTGAAGTAGACAACCTGGTCACTGTTCTCAAAGAGAAAAACCAAGTTGTAATTGCACAAAACAGCACAGGTGAAGGAAAATAAGTAACCTCAAAACCTTAAGAGTAAAATATGTTAAAGCTTTTCAGGACAGAAACTGAATTAGCTACATCTTACGTATCTCCTTTGACAGGAAACCTTGAGAGACTCACAGGGGCTGCTACTTAACACATTAACAGGCATCCAGGATGCAGACTAGACATTGGGAGGCTCAGGCCTAGAGGAAGCCAGATATGACTCTCCCCAAGTGCCCCTGATTCTGGCCCCCAAGGCACCCCTACCAACCTGAAACCAGGCTGCCCTTGGAGAAAGCAATTTCCCGATACAAACCCTAATTGCTTTTTCTACCATTAGTCAGCCAGTTTTTTCCTGGGGCTTAACCAACTCCCTGGGTTAGGCTGCATGGAATTTCCAGACCTAAGCAGTCAAATATCAAATCTTGAGAGCAATGCAGCAACTCCACCAACGTCTTCACTCTGTTCCCTCTGCAGTGCCCAATCCTTCACTGCTCAGCTGTTGTCAAATGCTTAACCCTGAATTTCTTACCAAGTAAGATATTTCTCCAACTTAATTTAGTTACGGGACACGGGAGTGGGTATAGAGATACAGTATGTAGGAAGCAACTCATTTCAAACAACTCAACTATAAAACTCAAGAGATGTTCGCAACTCACACTAAAGCCTCAGACAAGCCTCGTTTCTGTCTGAAGCTGGAACTGATGACATGGAGACAGTGCATGCTCTGAGGGACAATGACCACAGTCAGCCAGGCTGCAGCTGTCTGGCCCGCAGACTGGTCCTGTGATCCCATTTAAAAAACGTCAGGGGTTTCTCTTCAATTTTCTGCTGGATTTAGAAGCCATGTCTGGCTGAAAGTATAAACCACAATCTCTATAAAGGGACTCATTTGATACTTGTAAAGATTAAAAGCTACAATTAACCTTTTGCAAAATAATAAAGTCTGGAAGAACTACTACTGTGCTCACTTTCAGTTACAGTACCAATCAGGCGGTCAAGACCAGTGCTCTCTTGGTCACTTGGTCTCTGGCTGAGCTGCCAGAGAAAAACGTCAGCCCTCTGACCTGAGGAAGTGATGGGATTTTATCTTCAGTGCTCAGAGAGCCTGGGCTGACACCCTGCTGTCGCACGGCTGTGCTAACATTTGAGGCTGCCTGTCACTCAGATCCTCTGCATCATTCCTTCATCTAGTCTATCAGCGAAGGAGCAAATCATAAACATCAGAATCTTAATCCTAAACCTGAGGCCCCTGCAGCTGAAAATCAGCTCTGAACCAGATGAAAAGGTGCTTTTCTTTTGTCCCCTAAACTAAAACATAAGCAGGATTTTCTCTTTGCCAGGCTTAAACCTTTTTTTTTTTTTTGCTTAAACCTTTTTTATGTGTTAATTATTTAGAACTGGAGTCATCAGTTAAACATGATATTTCCTGGGCTTAGAGAACATAGCAGGAATGGTCTGCTGAACTTTACAGTCCTTAGATTCAAATTTCTTTTTTCCCATGAAAGACAAACAGTCCTACAGACATACAGAATTCATACTATGAATGACAGCCTCAAGCAAATAGTCAACATTCAAAACAAATGCAGCTCGAAGACAATGACAACAATAAAGGGGGTGGGGAAAGTCCATTAGGTGAGGAAAGCACCAGCATCAACATCATCCATGTCCTCCAACTGCCTGCTTCAAGGTCACCTTCATGGCCACGTTGCTAGACACTGGTCAGGGCTACAGCCACAGACTATGACTGGGAACATGGTCTTTATCCCAGCTTCTCCTTTCCTTCAGGGCAGCATCTTCTCTATTCAGATGACCAAAAAAAAATTTCTTTTTTGATAACGTATTTGGTTTTTAATTTAAAAATTTTTAAGTTTTCGATTACAGTTGACATCACAGAACACTTTTTATAATGCATCGGCAAGCAGTAACAGGGTAGGAAATAACGAACATTCAAATTAGAACAATAACATGATCTCAGATGAACCCATGAAATCACCAAGGTCTGATTTATGTTACTACATGACAAAGGTTAGGCCATATTAACAGGTGTTGAAATTTAGCAGGTAAATAGATTAGTAAGCAAATAAATTAGCCTCCAAATTTTTTAGATTATATGTTCTACCAATCAAAAATATTTTTGAGCATGTACCCATAAAATATATATTTACTTATAAATTATGTACATGTTCTATACTTCTGTAAAAAGTAAAAACATAAAAATAAAGAGGTGATGAAATAATTAGCCTTTTTGCTAATTTTTCGTTTTTTTCCTCTCCGATAGCTTTGTACTATCTTCGCTTGACATCTCAAGGTACAATATACACTTCAGGTGAGGCTCATCATTAATGATGATGGCTATAAATTCATATTTTGATAGTGGTGATAACTTCCAAGGATTTTGGCTAAAGGCCAACATATGGTCACCTATATGTTAAATATTAGCAAGGTTTATTTACATTTTTAGATAGATAAAAATATATATAAATAGAAACTTTAATATTCTCTTCTTGTATAGTACCTTCAACAACCCATTTTGGAAACCACTGAAAGAAGAAACAGAATGAAACAGTTCACCACAGAAGCCCCAGCACCAACACCAACACCAACAGGCTCATGCCCTGGGGGGATCTGTCCACTAGTATTTCAGGTTCAGCAAACCTCTTCTAAGGGCTAATTGTTACATAATAAGAATAGTCTTCGATGCATTTAGTATATTCTTTATACATTTAATATATATTTTAGAGGTGAAAAGATATCTAGCATTGATTTTTTTTTAATGCTAAATACCTTACTCTTCCAAAAAACATGATTTGAGAAATCTCAGACCCACAATACCCATATCTAGAATGAAAGAGGTTGGTCCTGGAATACCTAGCTGGAATCTGGGATTAGGATCCATTTTCCCCAGGAAACAATGCTATAAACTATACAGATGAACTAGAATTGCAATTCAGCCATTCCATGAATAAGTTGAATGAAAAATTGGCAAAATGTTGATAATTGTTAAAGTTGGGTGTTGCATACACGGGAGTCCATTATACCATCTCACTTTACTTCTGTGCATACTTGAAATTTTCTACAATAAAAAGTTAATAAAGGGTCAAAAAATAATTGTTTCTATGGAATTCAGGAAGCATTTTCCACAGAGTTACCTCTCTAACCAACTCCAAAACATGGAGAGTCTGCTTGTGAGAATGCCTGCACTGAAGCATCTCACCACACAAACTTCTTTAGTAATAAAGGGTACTGAAAAATAGCCAAGTTTATAAAAGCCATAAATAAAACCTCAAGTGACCCATTATAGGGGCAAGATATTTTCAGGTAATTATAACGTAGAAAGAAATGCTCTTCTATTTCTTGTACTCATTGTATTGAGAGTTATTAAGAGAACAACCAAAATCAACTCAGGTCTCTTTTGGCTGTATATAATGAGGCTGTTTTCTCCTTAAGATTTGCTCACTCTTAAAAGAATTCTTTCTTAAAAGAATTGCATGAAATTGAGATTAAATTTACAAGTTATGATTTCTTCGCAAAATTGGTAATCTTCTCCCTACAAAATTATTCTTTTGCATATCAAAACCAAAGCCTGTATTTAGGGAATCTAATTATTATTTTTTTTTAAAAAGTATCCCTCTTATTAAATATATAAATGTGACATGACCTAAGGAAAAAAAATGTTCTCCAAAATTCATTTCAATTAGCCTTGCAATGGGGTAAATGTAATTTAGTCAAGCTTCTAGGCCATCTCTTTTTAAAAGAGAGTGATCATCATTCTGGAAACTGACATCCTACTGCTGTTTTCTGTAGGTGGTTTATAAATCTGAGATAAAGAATTAATGAATATAATTCAAAACTGCATGGGTCACAGATTCAAAAAAATCCAAGAACCGTATGGAATCCTCATGAAGCCTCTCATTATAGGCATGTGGAAATATCAGTGCGCAGGAATGGCACTGAATTCTGTTTATTCCCAGTCAAGTGACAAGTACATCCACCTAGCCTGAGAATGCTCGGCAAAAAAAACCCAAAAAACATCCCAAGCACATATGCTGACTCTAGACGCATCATTCTTCTCCCCATGCCCAAAGCCACTCTTTCCCAGGATCCCCAGCCCTGTGTAGATAGCTAGCCACCCAAAACAAAACCCCTGGCAGGCTACCACTAAAGGGGTAGTTGCTTGTATGCGCAGCACACACGAAGCTCTGCCTTAAGTTAACTTACCCAGACCACTGTGCTTTAAGTTATGTTAGCTTCTCCTAGAATTTCAGCCTTCCCCCTGAAAACTTCCACTTTGTGCTGAGTGCCTGTGGCAATCTTTTTCCTATTTGCTGATTCACATCAGCTATGAATTTCCAAACATCAAGAACAAGTGGGCTTTAGAAAGGGTTTTAAGAGTTCTTCTGACAGCTAATGATCAGCGGGATTCAGAGTGGGAGTTAGTGTTATATACCAGGAGGCCTCGCCAACTGCATACCGGTCTTTGAGAATAGCTACCACTTGGCTGCAAATTGGTAGTCTGGGCTCACCATTCCACAGACTCACCACTAGTTTCAGGGTCATTTTTAAATACAAATGTCTGCAGGGTGGATGGAATAATAAATTCACCTAAATAACATACAGAAAAGCTTTACTTTCCTCCTCCCTTTCTTCATTATGTGAAGTCACATAAAGGAAAACCGCAATGCTCCATGAATTGTTTATGCAGCCAACAAAGGAACCAGCCTCTCAGTCCAGATTCATGGACTCACCAATAACTTACATGGTTCAGAGGTTTAAAAACACACGGTCTCGGAAAACAGTCCTCCAGCACCAAGCTCACTGCGGCATGGACCACGGGGCTCCCACGCGGAGTCTGCCAGGGCACGCAGAGCAGGATCACTACCAAAGGGCTGGGCTGCTGTACTAGAGATCTTTAGCACAGGCAGGTTTTATAGCCTCGATGTCAGTGATTTTTTTTTTAATTAAAATTTGGTTTTTATTTAAAGTTTTTAACCCTTTTCCCATTTGCCCTGAGACAACTCGTGGATTATAGTCCTACTCTTACTCTCAAAGTTTGCCATAAAATATCTTGCTTTCATTACTATTTTGCATCACTCTAGTATATCCACAGTCTTTGGAAACAAATGACATCATTCTATTTACGACATTCTGTTTTTAGTAGTTCGATCGCTGAAAATGTCAAATCCTAGAAAACACTGCATTCCTATGTGAGCTGCACTATTTTTTTCCTAAATGGGAAAAGGGTTAAACAGTTTCCAAACCTGACCTCAAGAACTGTACCACTATATCCTCTATCAACACCAACTAAATAGAATCAGATGTGCAGAATATAATTCAAAACAGCTGACTAACCCCCCAAATCAAGCTATTTTTTAAAAACAGCTCTTTGGACTCACCCTAGAAACAGGTTCACAGACCTGCTCAAAGTTCGACCCAACTATAGATTCCCTTTCTTATCACAACATTTGGGTGCCAAATTTAATGTCAACACTGCTAAATGTTTTAAAGTGTGATATTTTAAAAATGGTTCCCAAGAGCACAGTCTCCTACTCAGTAAAATTACTTAAGACCAAAGAACATTTGCATTTGAAATCTCTGGCTTGCCACATCTGACCTACCATTCTTATCTGTGGTAGTGTTCCTTTTTAAAAGGAATAATATACTTAGCCAGGTTTCTAAAATCAGCACTGCACACCAAACAAAAAAAACTCAGCCTAAAATATACTTTTCCTCATTAGTAATGAAGCCATTCTAAACAAATTAAGACTAAGAATGAAACAGAACTAGCAAAATGATCAATTAGAGCTGTTCAAACATCAATCAGGAAGAATACTCATAAAATAGCCCAAGGAAATTTGCTTGCATTACAAGTGTCAGTCTACGACAGCACTTGAGTACTTGTTCTCTACAAAAAAAAAAAAAGAAAGAAAGAAAAAAAAAATTCAAATACATTTATCCAAGCACTGAGGGCAAAACATCTTCCTTAAAAGAAATGATTAGTCCTGCAATGCTCTACCACTCACTAGCTGTGTGAACTTGAGCAAGTAACTTAACCAGTGGTCCCCACACTTTTTGGCACCAGGGACCGGTGATCCCATGAGAATCTAATGCCTAGTCATCTGAGGTAGAGCTGAGGCAGTAGTGCTAGCGCTGGTGGTGCTAGTCTGTGTTTGGGCTGCAAACACAGACGGAGATTTGCCTGCTGGCCTACCGCTCGCCTCCTACTGTGTGGCCCACTTCCTAACAGGCCACAGACGGGTACCAGTCCACAGCCCAGGGGTTGGCAAGCCCTGACTTAACCTCTCTGTGTTTCCATTTCCTCATGAGCATATACCCCGACTGAAAATGATTGTTATAAGGATTAAATAAGATAATTACCTTATACTTAGCCCACTGTGGGTGCTCAGCATCTTGGCACTGCCTTTACTGTTTCAATGAGACTGTGCAATAACATTAAAATCCTGTTCTGTTGGCATCCGCTGTGTAGTCAGCAAACTCTTGACATATATCAGTGGTTGGAGTCAACAGTAAAGATTTTAAAATCTTCCCAGAACAATTAAATGCTCAAACCAGTTTAAAGTGAATGCCAGAGTCAGTCATTAGGCACTTGAGCTAAATTTAAATACCCTTTTTCTCTACTGAAGTTATCAGTTACTTACTTAGAGGGCATGTAGTAGGTAGTCACAGCACCACTCTATCAAAAAAGCTTAGCAACCACATAAAATGAGTCACTTTTGCTCCACTTCATACATTAATACTAAGTTTAAGTGTGTCACATCCTCAAGATTCAGCACCAGCTTCTCTTTAAAAAGAAATACTGTCATAACATATTGCCATGTAAAAGAAAAAGGGTCAGGCTGCAAAATATATGATCGCATTAATTAAAAACAAAAAGAGTATGAATATGCATGTGTGTAATATACATATTTGTACATGCATAAATTTAAAACACGAAAGTAGGATATATACCAAATCATTAACTATAATTCCCTCTAGTTTGTGTGATCAACAATACATTTTCTCTGAGTTTCCTCTGTTTTTTAAACACTGACCATGTATTTCTTTTGAATATGAAATTAAACAACAAAACAAACATATTTTGGACCCTAAGAGTTCTTCTCCTTGTTTTGTTTGTTTTTGTTTTTTGCATAAAGAGATATCATAGTGTCATTTTTTTAGCATCTTTATTTAAACAGGAAGGAGAAAAGCCTATTAACAGAAAAACCAAATAAGCTTTAAACTATTAAAAAACTATCAAAACCCAGGAAACATCAAGTACTGGCAAGCATGTGGAGGTGGAGAAACTGGAAATCTTATGCTTTGCTGAGGGGAATGTAAACTGGTGGTAGCTGCTGTTGAAAACAGTATGGTAGTTCCCCAAAAAATTAAAAATAGAATTACTCTATGATCCAGCAAGCCCACTTCTGACATATACCCAGAAGAATTGAAAGCAGGGTTTCAAAAAGGTATTTGTTCACTCATGTTCACAGCAGTGTTATTAACTATAGCCAAAACATGGAAGCAACCCAAAGCTAAAACATGGAAGCAACCTAAGTATTCATTTACACATGAAGAGATAAGTAAAATGTAGTATATACATACAATGGAATATTATTCAATCTTAAAAAGGAAGGGCATTCTGCAATATGCTACAACATAGATGAATCTTGAGGACATTATACTAAGTGTAAGCCAGTCACAAAACAACAAATATTATATGATTCCACTTAGATGATGTACTCAGTATTCAAAATTAAAAAACAAAACAAAACAGAAAGTAGAATAGTGGTTGTCAGAGGCTGGGGGAGGAAGAGAATGAGCAGTTGTACATTGTTTAATGGGTACAAACTGCAGTTTTACAAGATGAAGAGGGTTATGGAGACGGGTGGTGGTGGTGGTTGTACAACAATGTGCATGTACTTAGTACCACTGAACTGTACACTTGAAAATGGTTAAGATGGTAAATTTTATATTATGTGTATTTTATAATTTTTAAAGATCATACATGTGTATATGTGCTATGACTAAAAAACTATATAAGCTACAACCGTATTTTTATATCTTATGAATTATTAAACATGCACAATAGCAAGACATTTTTTAAATATGCAAAAATAGATAAAAATAGAAGTTCTAATCTTTTATTTCTATACCCTAATGGTATCCCTCAGGAGGCCCAAATCCTGAGATCTGATGTGCACTGAATGGTGATGTCTTTTTCCAGCCCAGGTCCCGCTGTGCACAGAGAAGAGAGGCAGCAGTGGCCAACCGCTGACATTAATTTGTCTCTCTTCCACCTTCCCTACTCTTGCATTCCAGGGTTTAATCTTTCTCCAGGGTCTCAGGAATATTTCACCCTAACAAAGTCAACTATAACAAATTCTTAGCAAGTAGCAAATCCCAGGCAAGTTCAGAGAGAGACTGAGGCAGGAACTGGATATAGATGCTACTCTCCAGCACCATGGAGATCCTTGAAAAACTTGGGGAAATTAGCAAAATTTGAACTAGAATAAGGTTTGCCAAATAAGTCTCTTGGGTGCTTAGAAATGAAGCGATCCCAAAGTCTTAAAAACACTGTTTATGCAAAAACCTGTGACAATGAACTAAAAAACTTAAGTCGAATCTATAACAAGACTGTAGGGGGAGAAGGTGTGTGGCTAGCCAGCTGCTGCGGAGAGGCTTACCTTTCGGATTTCTGGTTCTTTGATATCCAGAGATCTCGTGTTCCAATGTTGTTGCTTTTTACATAGTCTGTGATATTTATGAGCACTTGGTGGTGTAAAAAACCAAATCATGCAAACCGCAGTCATGAATCCCAGGCCGATTCCCAGAAAGAGTCCACTCGCATAATGGGGGAGGGGGAGGATGAGGTACGCATAGACACACAGTATAAAGAAGGCCAGCGTCTTCACCGGTAACTCCGGGTGCTGCATGGCTGAGTCTACCTCGTCGTCGCTGTCGAGAGCCGGCCCATCGTCCGCCAGCACCTCTGGCTTGAGAGGCATATCTAGGAGCTTTTCAACTTTATTCTCCCCCTCCATTTCCAAATCAAACTCCTCAGTGTACAGTTCACAAAACTCTTCATCTTCTTTGCTCACTAAGGCAGACAAAGAACATTTCTCCAGGACTAGAGAACTTGTCTTCAGGCCTAGATCCTTCAGGCTGCTCACCTGAGAACTTTTCGGTTCCGCCTCTCTCGTGGGCTCATCGGTGGACTTTGGGTGGTCACTTCTGGGGATGCTGGGATCGTTTCCATTGCCATCCCCCTCGGAATCACACTCCTCTTCCTTGATGCTGTAGTTGTTATTGCTTTCCAAGTGACCATTCAAGCTGGACAGATTGGAGAGTTCTGAAGCACTTGAAGATAAGGCTTTGGGCCTATGGCTGCCACTTTCTTCCCCCATAATTTTACTAAAGAGCTGAAAAGGCTCGTATATGACTTCTGAAAGGCGTCGCTTAGTGTCTTCGATTTTAGCCTCCATTTCGGGCACTTTAAAAAAGGAGCGCGTATCGGAGGGAGAAGTCAGTGGGGAAGAAGGTGCGGTTTTGGAATCTCCACCTGTGTTTCGTGGCTGTGTGAACTGCTTGAACAGGTGTAAATTCAGCTTGGAGTCAGGTGGTTTATAGGATACAGTATCTGACTCCTGCCTGGAAGTGTCTGTGGACAGAGACTTGACTAATGTCTTCATCAAGTGCCTGTGCCTTGAGGGGTGTGGGGGTTCTTTTGGCTCCACCTCAGTTGACAGGGACTTCACAAGGCTCATGAAGGGTTTTGAGCTGGAAAGGGTGGAGGATGAGGCACTGGATGAAAGGACAGGAGACTTGGAAGGAGAGGACAATGGGGAAGAAGAACTGGTTTTCTGCTCAGAAAGGGATGACACACTGGGAGAGCTAGCTAAGGGCCCCGATGAAGACGACCCTGGGGACAGAGCCACTGGCACTGTACTTAATACTTGCACTGCTGGAGGAGGAGACTCCAACAGCTTTACAGTGTTCTCGGAGACGGGCAAAACGGCAGGGGACTCAGACAGTCCATCTGCCAGGATGGGCTGGGCCACAGGGTCAGTGGGGTCATGGCCACCCCGAGGTTCAAGATAGAGGTCTTCCTTGGCTTCGAGCCCCGTTACAATGCTTTGGTCGTCCAGACCTTCCTCAAGGTACTCCTCCTCCTCTTCCTCCTCCTCCTCCCCGGATGCCGAGAAGTGGATGGCAATAGTGTCTCGGGACACGGACCTCTGCACGTGCACTCTGGGGACTGATGGTTTTGGCATGTCAATGGTTTTTTCGGCATGGCGACCATTCAGACTTGTCATTGCCAGCTTCACAAGGGCTTAGGCTCTGTGAAAATAGCAAGAAAACCAGAAGTCAGAAAGCAGTTTCTCCCCAGGAGACATGTCAGGTACAGGCAGGAGCACAGACGAAACTCACTTCTAAACGGTGATTATCATGCCTTTACTTGGCTGATGGCCACTGTCTTTCACTTGAGTAGGTTTAATGATTTAATTTTCACCAGATATATTCCAGTTAAGCATTCTCTTTTAGGAGCAAACTACAACCCAGTGTTAAAAATGTCGTACAATCTGTCTTCACAACATCTGAGTAATCATTTCCTCCCTCTTAAGTGGCTCCTTTCTATAAGCAATTCTATATTCCAAGGCTTGAAGGACCTGCACAATAGACGTTACCAGCATGACTTCAGAAGTCCGCAGGATTAAATGCAGCATCCTGGTGGTTTTGAGAAATCTTGAAACAAAAATTTCACCAGTGGATTTCTAGCTATAAAAAGCTAACCTGGGAGGGTTATTGCTTCCATCACAATTTTCACAGCAACCCTAACAATCACTTGGCTCCTATCTTCCGCCAACACTTACACTATCTTGCTAGTGCAAGTAAGTAGCAAAGTATCCAAGAGTGGAAAAGGAAATATGTAAACTAATTACTATGACCTGTGGCTTCTTTATTCCAGAAATGGTAGTTACTGTAAGACCAGAGAATTTAGGCAGCCACGAAGACATGGCTATGTTCTGAGGCTTCAGGATAAAGCAAAGTGAAATTTTAAACTCAATCCGAGATTCATAGGGCAGGAAAATAAAGTATCAATGCTGTAACCCACAACCAGCTGAAAACTCTAAAGGCTATGGTGAGAGATAAGGAAGCTACACTTGCTGCCCTTCTGAAGCTTAGGAGCTAGCTAGAGAGAGGACAGACACCTGAAAGGCTGGACATCAAAACATAAGACACCAAGCCCACTTTGCGAGATCTAATATACTACCTTTCTCCCTCTTCACTTAAGGCCCATTTACTGGACACCAGGCATATCAGGCCCTTTACACGACTGAAATAAACACCACAATCTGGAAAGAGACCCTGTCAAAAGAGCTAAAACATACCTGAGGAGTGAACTTCAGGCATTCTGAGAAGGGTGAGACCAGTGTGGGAGGTAGGACATTTTGCTAGGTCTTTTAAACTCATCAATAGGTTGTGGTGGAATGGGCATAATTAGAAGGAAGGGTCAAAGGCATGAAGGTGAGTGTGGACATGGTGTGTCCTGCAATACGGGTCTATTTTCTACCTCCAGGTGGGTGTTGGGCAGCAGTGGGGACCAACAGCACTAGACAGGCATCGTGAGAGAGTGGAAAGTATAGCCTTGGGACCAGGAAACAGGGCTTCTGGTATGTGCTTCTTTTGGTTGACTCTGTGGGACCTTGAACAGGCTAAGACCGCTGGGTCCCAGACTCTTCAACTATAAAGTGGGGGGATCAAGAGTCCTTTCCAAATCTAAAACCCTCACGTTTACAGGTGGTTGTTCACAACTCAATATAATCCACTTATACTAGTCATCTACCACAGACAATCAACATTATGGTGCTTGCTTGTTTTTTTAATTTGAAGAACTTCTACATTTAAGTTTTTCTGCCAAATATTCATGTTCAAAATGCTGGCAACGAATACTGCTAACAATAGATAAATGGGAGGCAGGAAACAGTGACCTTAAATCTAGAAACAGGAAATAACCTAACAAAGAGAAGAACTACAGTTCAGTCATAACGAGGACACATCTGAAACCACACATTCTCGATATCAATGCTTCAGAGAAATTACTTTCACAAAAACTTTCCAACAGAGTTTTGCCCATGCTTATTCATGACCCCCAGGCTCTCCTATCCCTACTGGATCCAGGAAAAGAGAACGATCTCTATCTATCAAGCAAAGCGATTTCAATCCAGGAGCTGGCAGCTGCTAAAGGAGAGGATCTAATAGCTTTGCAATGTTCTGTAAATCCAGAAAGACAAGGCAAGCTAGAAAGACATAGCCTTCCAGGACAATCCTTCTCTGTTATCTTTAAGCCACAGGTTTGTAGGCTTAGTAAGAAAAAAAAAAAATTGAATGCAACACATAGTTTTCATTTAACTGTCACCTAGTTTTATAAGGGTAATTTAAAAAGAAAATTATAGAGGTGATTTTTTTAAAAAAAGTTTGGTACTTGATAATTCTCAGTAGGCTGAAAAGCAAGCGTCATTTAATTGCTTCAATAACATAAAGGACGATAAGGTTGCTTCACGGGTTGTGGTGGCTGCAGGCGAAGGTGACTGCAGGCACAGGTGCAAATACAGAGAGCACGATTTGGGGGCTGAACGGTATGAGCTGGTCCATCAGCGAGAAAGGCAAGGGGCCCATCTGTAGTTGAGGGTGGGACAGCCTAGAAATCTTTAGGCACAATCAGGTCCAGTCCAGGGCCAAAGAGCGAAATGCAGCACATGCCACAGCCTGCAGTCTGGGCAGCCAAGCAAGGCCTCAGGGAAAGTGAGTGGCACCTGGCCAGGAAAGGCCACCCGGGGCCTACTTGCCCATTCCTCCCCCATACAGTCAGGCCACCTGACTTGCTGGTTATAGGACCTCTGCGGATCTCTGACCAGACTATCTCAAGGCTGTGTCAGCCAACAAGGCCTGTCTGTGTCAGTCAACTGGGCCACATGGAGAGCCGGGTGCCAGGTAGCCAGCTGGGGCAGGCAGTCTGGCCCACCATCACTAATGTCCTTCTCCAAGGCTCAGGCAGTAGATTCAGAGATTGAGAGTGAATTCTCCCAAATCCACATTGAACAAAGCCCAGCTCTACTTCATTAATTCTTTTGTTTATTTTTTGTTTGTTTGTTTTTTGGTTTTACTAAAACCTGCCATATGACACTACAGCAGCACCGCTACGTTTTTTAAATATAAGAAAATCTCAAGGCTCTGTCTGATTATCTGCAAAATGAGGGTATTAGACTAGAGTAACAAAAGCTGCTTCGAGGACCAAAACTGCTGGATAATTGACGGAGTCCATGGTTTGGTTTCTAGACAACCCACTGAGTCACTCCCTCCTCCTTCTAGGGACAACTCTAAGTCCCGTGCTCTCTATCCTCCCAATGGCTAGCTGCCAGGACCAGCAAAACTGACCCACTGTCAGAGACTTGGAGGACAACCAAGGTCGAGAGGAAAGAGCACCTGACCGTTGCTAGAAAGATTACACAGTCTGTCCACGGCCACAGCACTGACTGAGGGGGAGCTTCTAACACTGATGTCCTGGTGCCTTTCCCACCAGAGCAAGCAGCCTCCCCAAGCATGTCACACACACTCTTTATTACTGCTTGTCCTGTTGGTATCTGCCCTTTGTGGTCCTTCATGAACAGTTCTCCCAGGAGCTAAGAGCCTGGTTCTCAAGAATCAGCAAGTGACCAAATGTACTGAAAAGAGTTTTATTGTCCATCTGACAGTCTAGCATCACAAAAAACTAAGTGGCCTCCTGCCCTCTACTAACCAAATTTAATTATAACCAGGAGAGAGAGAGAGAGAGAGCGAGAGAGAGAGGGAGGGAGGGAGGGAGAGAGGGAGGGAGGGAACACGCGCATCTTGTGCAGGGAGAGCCCATAGCTCACGTTGTCATATAGGACGATTTCCTGCCAGAGATATGTTTAAGCAAAAGTCTGATTTGGTCAGGATCAAAATGATGCTTAAAGATTAACCACATCCAGCCCCAAAATGGATGAGAATGGCAGAGGAAACAGTGACAAACTGAGGCCAGAGGTCTAGTGTCTGGGAAGGCAGTCTCCATGACCCAGCCCACCATTCTGTTGAAAACTACTAAAAATAAATTCAATGGGAACCCAGAGATATGAGCTCTACAGAAACAACCCTTCCCCTCAAAACACTGGATGATTCCAGCAATTTAGAACTTTCATTTTAATGATCTCCTGGGCAGAATAAAAGTCCAGGGCTGGCCGAGGCAGAGCACTAACGGGAGACCCCAAAGGGTTACAACTACTCAGTTATAAGTGAACCAGAAGCAAAACAGCCCTCACTTAGATTTGAGAACTCTGAGGACATTATGCTGAGTGAAATAAGGCAGTCACAAGATGACAAATACTACAATTCTACTCGTCTGAGGTATATAAAGTAGTCAAATTCATATAAACAGAAAAGAGAATGATGGTTACCAGGGGCTGCAAGGGGTGGGAAATACAGAGTTGTTTTTTAATGAACAGAGACTTTCAGTTCTGTATGATGAAAAAGTTCTGGAGACTGATCACATAGCAATGTGGATATACTTAACACTACTGAACTGTACACTTAAAAACAGTTAAGATAGTAAATTTTATGTTATGCATATTTTACCACAATTAAAAATAAGAGATTTTAAAAATTTCACCATTCAAAACTTTACAATGAAATAATATAACACTTTGAACTACTTTTAATTCAATTAAAACGATTCTATTTAAAAAGCACACATTGTTCTTCAGGTTACACTACCATGTGGTTACATTCTAAGACAATAAATGCAAATATATTTTTGCTCCTATAGCTTTAGGGGGGGAAATGCTATTTAGAGCCAAATGCTTTCTGAACCTTAGCCTTAGCAGGTATGTTTCTGGGAAGCATGAGCTCTCAAATTGTTCTGTCGAGGTCTTTCCTAAGGTCTTGACTGTAACTCCCCATTAAAGTTGCTATGCCTTGTAAAGATGTATGTTGCTCTAAGACTGAGAAAACCCCTAATACGGGTTTCGTGCCCCAGCATCTATGCAGGATCTATTCTATCCAGTATAAAAACAAGGAACAAATCAATGACTCCCATTTCATCTGTACTCATAAAAAACAAAGGCCTCATACAGAAAGCCAGTAGCCAGCTGCCCTCCCTATCATGAACTCCAAAGAGGCTATCAACCCCAGTACATTTGGGGTTAGAATACCAAACATTCATAAAATTTATTTTATTTCTAGTCACTCAAAAAGGTTACCATCATTAATTAGGCTCTAAAAAATATCAATAAATAATATTGTACAATCAGAAATGAGGAGCTATTTCAACACTAAATGTTGGTATTTATTAACTCAGATTTAACAACCTTTGAATCTGATGGCTTCTTTTGGGGGGACTAATTTTCTATTAATAATTGCCCTTCCTCCCTCCAGCTATATTTGAAACAATTCAATCTTAGGGTCCTATGGAGCCATAAAAAGAGAAAATAGCTCCTTCCAGGATGCTCACCAACTCAACCGCTTGGTCTTCCCACATTAGAACAAATAGTAATGTGGCCATTATTATTAATTTCTAATTCATGTAGATTAGAGGCAGTGCTGAAGAAGAAAGAGAGAAGGAAGCTAGGGAAGAAAGCAATCTTGACTGAAAATTAATCTATAGGCATACCATTTTATTGTGCTTTGCTTTGTTGCACTTCACAGGTGTCATGCTTTTTTATAAACTGAAGGCAAGGCCCTCCATCAGCAAAGATTATGACCACCTTTATTGAGATACTCATTTTACTATGGTAGTCTGGAAGTGAACAATAACTCCAAGGTATGTCTACAGTCTCCAGATACAGAGTTCAGTAACACAGCATCATCAGAGGCGAGCCTGGTTTGGAAGACAGCTCCTTTCTCAGGAATATCGCAAATCCTTCAAGGTCATTATTAAAATTCTTTGTCCTTGTAAAATTCAGGCGGTTAAATACTTGCTGCCTCTGAACAAGTTCGCACCTGGACATATGATGTATGAGTACCATCTGCCACCATGGCTTATGTCAGTCAACAGTTTTCATTCAAAAAATATTGACAGAGGAAAAGAGGCAAGCTGCATTGTATTGCAGAGGATGTCTTAACACCTCTTACCTGTGCATTTTAAAATAGGATGTGGTTTTATAAAAAGTAGGGGAGAGGTTTAAGACTCCATTTTCCACCTTGATGCTGCAGAGGAAACAGTGACTCTGGTCAACCTAGGCAGAAAGATCTGATTTAGCCTTAAAATCTCAAGTACATCTTAACAGCTATCCCTTGATTCATTTATATTCAGCAAAGCAGCTGAGAATTGCCAGTAGCTATTCTAATCTGTTAATGCTCCACCTTGTAAACAAAAATCAATATTGACATTATAGATAATGAACTAGCTCTAGCCTTAGTTTCATTTTAAAAACGGAGAGAAAAGTACTTCCAGTGCAGGCAATCCTCCTGAGGCACCCTGATTATTAGAAATTCCTTTCCCATTAGTTATTAGGTTCCCAGACCCACACTCACTGCCCAGCAGGGGCCTGCACTGCATGCAACACAACACCGGAATTTTTACTACTCATCAACAACGAGCCCACCTGCTTCAGGCACTGTTCCAGCTTTTGCCTGCCATGAGGAAGGCCTGCCTAGGAAAGGCGCTACATCCTTGAAGGAAAAAGGTGTTCAAAAGCATCAACACGAATAGAATTTTGCTTTCTAGACTGCTAGATTGTTCTAATAATGAAATCCAAGTTCGGTTCACAGTAACTTATTTAAAATCAGGTCATGGCTCCAGCACAACTGCACAAGGCCTACGGAGGTTTATAAAAGATAACAATAGTGACATCCACTGGAGGGAACTCAAGGAGAAAACAGATGGGCATCATATAATGACATTAATATGAAAGCAAAACATACCTAAGGTAATGAAAGGTATGACCAAGTCAGATGGTGCTAATCAGAAGCCTGGGAAGAATTTTTTTTTTTTTTAGCAGAAAAGTCATGTGTGTGACTTGGGAGGAAGAGATATAGAGAAAAGAATATTGCAGTTGTGAAACACCAGCATACGGAAAGGCACCAAGGTGAGAACCAGTTTAGAGGTCAGAATAATTAGCTACAGCTGAGGGGGCTGCGCTGATGGGTACAGGAGGAAGATCAGTATTCGAGTTTAAGGGTTGAGAGTCAATTTTTAGTTTGAAACCTTTAAAGGCTAAGTGTCTGGGTTTTTATATATATTTAAACCTTAGGAACCAAAAACACACTCTAGTAGTTTGAAAACTGAGTGTAAACGTTTGTTTCAGATAAGTGAATGCCTGGAACCTAGAAGACCATGGCGCGGAAAATCCAGGAGGATGAGAGAAGAGGGTAATGGCTGTGGTCACAAAATAGTCCATTTCAAACGGCGATGCTCAAAGGGGCAAATGTTAACAGGTGAATCTGGGAAAGAGTATAAGTAAGACGCTCTTGTTCAGTTTTTCTTTTGCAACCACTAAAGCCTGAAATCATTTCCAAATTAAAACAACAAAAGAAGTATTCCCAACCCTTGTTTGGCTTTGGATCTGTTGTCATGTGTTGCCTCCTCCTGCTTCCCACTGGCTCCACCTGTCAGAATCATCAAGCCTGGTTACAGGTAGTAACAGGAGGAAACCAAAGTTTTACCACTCCTTGAATTTTTTAAACTTTATTTTGAAATAATTGTAGACTTTCAGGAAGTTGCCAAAGTAGTACAGAGAGATCCCATGTACCTTTCATCAATCTTCCCTTAAATTTTAAACTTAATCTTTAAAGTCAGATAAATTCCAAGTGGTTAAGAAATCAAGTTTTAACCACAGGCCACTAATTCACCCCTGTAGGAAAAACATATTCCAACTGACAGGGTGAAACTTCCTCTTACAAGGGCTTTGCAACAGTCATTCTTAAGGTCTCTTGTGGTCAGGTTTAGGAAGGTGTCATCAATAGGTACTTCCTGAGTACATGAACAGGCAATTCACCAAAAGGTTCAAATGGCCAAAAAAAAACAAAAACAAAAAACCCCAACGAACAAAAAAGCTCAACTTACTAAAAATAACAGAGAATTAGAAAACAAATCAATGAAACAATTTCAGTTGTCAAATTCCATCATTAAAATATATGTGATGCTGAAGAGGGTACACTGAGACAAACCCATTACACTAACGGTTGGAACATAATTAATAAAAAAAAACTTTTCTGAAACCGGTTTTGCAGTAACTCTTAAGTACCTCAATAATGTTCATATCCATACACACATCAGGCAAAAAGGGAGGGCATTAATACTAGTTTTCTCCATATGATAGGCTATTAGTAATTTTTATTTTCTACTTTGAGGTAATTCCAAATACTTATGCAATCTGAAAAAATTTACATGTAAATGTACATCAGCCTTTAAAATAAAATCATGATCTTCAGAATAAAAAACTGCACTAACCCATTCCCCACATCTTACCCACAGAAAACTAAGGCACAGAAAATTCATTTTTATAAAATAAATAACACCACAAGTTATATATTTATGCATGCACGCATGTATGTATGTTTGTATGTGATCTATTTTTATATTTAAGATTATACAATGAAGTATCAGCAAGGCCTTTGGCTTCAGTTCTACACGTAGGAGTCTGACCCTCCGGCAAATTATTCACCCTAAGGAAGCCTCTGTTTCTGCATCTGCAAAATGGGAATGGCAAAAAGGACTACTTAGAAAATTAAATGAAACAATGTATGTGAAGCACTGGTATATAAAGTCCCTGTACAGAGCAAGCATTCCCTAAATGTTAACTGTTCTTGTAAGCATTTCCTCAAGTCAATAAAGATTCTTGTACAGATGATGTTAAATAGCTATATAAAATGACTATTTCCTAATCTAACCATTCAACACAGGATACTACGAATTTTTTGCTGTCACAAATAATGCTGCAATACATTATGATGCCTCTCTGATTATTTCCTCAGTAAATATTTTTAGAAGTGAAATTATAGGGCTGAATAGCATATATAAATTTTCAGTTCAATTTTTTAAAAAAACAATTTCAAGCTCATCATAAAAAAACCTTCAAAAACAGATGTATGAGAAAATGTGAAATTTTCTCTAGCTCTCTCCAAAGTCAACTGTTTTGAATGTAACCTTCCAGGTTTTTTTGGTATGAATTTACAAACATACACAAACACATAGAGCTGTTTTTGTTTTTAGTCTTAAGTGAAGTCATTTGATACGCATTGCTTTGCAGTTTGTTTTTCACTATTTCCTTAACCTCTTTCTATGCCTCTAGATAAAAATCGACTGGCGTGCACACATTTTCTACATAGCCCAGATAAACCATCATCCACTTAATCATTCCTTTTTTGATAGAAATTTGAGTTTTTTTTCCACTTTTTACTATTATAAACAATGCTGCCTTGAAAAGCCTTCTATTTAAATCTTCTGCACAGGGCAAGTCTACCTGTGAGTCATATTCCTAGAAGTGGAATTGATGGATCAAAGGAGGTGCATATTTACAGTTTTGAAACTTTCTTGCCGATCTGTCCTATTGACATTCTTACAAACAATGTATAAAGTGTCTATCTCGAACCTTTGTCAAGACTGAACACTATTTTTTATTACTGCCCATGTGATGGCTGAGGAAATGGCACCTCAACATTTAGATAATCATTTCAAGTTTTTCCCCATCTGTGTCTCTTCTTCTGTTGACTTGTCATTCGTATTTCTTGCCTGAGGGGTTTTTTTTATTCACATTATGTATCATGGATAGTTAACACTTTCTCTACTGTATGTGTTGCAAATAGTTCTCCCCATCTCTGACAACTGCTCAGTTGGCAGCAGAATCAGTCACTGAAAATACATACCCAGTGAAGCCATGAGGCAGCAGGGAGAGGAGCACCAAGAAAGACCACGACCCTCACATGACATTGAGGGAGCTCATCTGCTTCACCTCCCTGAGCCCCGGGTTCTTTCACTGCAAACTGAGGGAACCCTCCTCTAATGTCCTCAAGGAATTTTCCAGAAAGCTCTAAATTCTATAAGTCTATGATTCTACAACTCAATGTCCAAGGAACAGAACCTCTTTAGAGTCCCACTTTTCCATTTGGCACCAGAGAAATTCTTAGCAACTGCTGGAATCGAGCAAAGGAAACCTGAATAGACTGGAACAGATTCATGCGCCTAAGTGATTACGTCAAACTATTCTTCCAACAACACTGAAACAGTTCGTCTCACATTAACAGCTCCTAGACCTTGCAGACTTGTCTTGCTTAGCCCAGCTGCAGAAACATCCCTCATTTCCTCCAGTCACAGGTGTCTACCAATGATAGAACCTAACAATGAAACATGGGCAAGCCACACTTGCGTGTGCTGTGGCAACAGAGAACAGGTGTCAGTCTTCCTCAAGCATCCTGCCTCCCTCCCCACCCACTGCCCACTGTTCAAAAGGTCACTCCTGCCCAGGAGGCCTCTGCTCTGGCTGAGATAAGGACAGAACTCCTACTGGGCTCTCTACCCCAAGGCCTTGTTTTTGTTATGCCTCACAAACATCACTCCAAGTACAACCTTTGGCTTCACCTTCCAGTGGATTCAAATTGCACCACCTCCATGTTCCCACCATCCACACTTCTACAGCACCCTGCAGACCCTCTATTAACCACCTACCCTTACAAGGCTACAACTCCAAGCCTCTCACGAGAAACCATCCTCCTACTTTGCTTGGCTTTTTCTTTTTTAAATGGGGAGGATGGCAAGGTAAGCAAAAAGCTGGCCTAGCTTTCAAGACCAAACCACCATCTATCTATTCCACCCTTTCTGAATCTTTAGCACTTCTATCCATTGTCTCTGAGACATCCCCATCACCGGGCCTGAGCCACTTCCGTGGCCAGGGATCTCCATCCCAGCCAGGGAGAGTATGGGAGAAGACGGTCATGTGGGGTTGCTGTAGACCCCAGCCAGGAGGTGGTCCATGAAGACCTGATCCATGCCATTGCTGTTTCCAGGAAATTAGCTCATTGGTTCCCTAGTCAGACCTCCCTCACCCCCCGCCATTAATATGATTCCAGGCCTTATCTTTTATCCAGGCCTCCAACTGTGTCTTCCTCCTCTCTCCCTCTAAGCAGATGGCCTTACCCCTAATTCATTGGGAGTGTGGTAGGAGTTGTCATCTTGCCTCCCATATTCAACTATATACACAGATCACTATTCCAACCCCTTGGCTAGTAACTCTTCTATCCACTCCTCTCTACCCTCCACCCTCATTCAGACCCTATTCGAGTCCAAAGAGGCCTAATTCTAAACCCAGTGGACTCACCTGCCCCCTTATTCCTGCCTATCCTGACCCAACTCCATGCTAACGCCATCTCATCCATCAAGGACCACTGCTCTTCTGACCTCCAAAGCCCCAGCTACAAAGGGTCACCTCTGATGTTGTCCTCTTCTTTACCTCCAAACCTCTTTAGTTCCTCAAGTCCTGTGGACTGAGTAGTTCTTTCATCACCTCCCTCGCACTTCAGCATTTCTTTCTAACTTCATCCTTGCCCCCAGTCTCTAGCCCACATGGCATTCTGCCAGTAGATTAGCCTTCTTTAAACACTACCCTCACCATTTCACTCTTTTGCTCAAAAACCTATCATGTTCCTGTGTCTCATCAAATCTCCTTGGCTTTCAGGGCCCACCATAACCCAGCCCTTCTAACTACTCAGCCTTGTTTTCAGATACTCTCCATTGTGTTCCCAACATTCTGGTTGGGTCTGTTGAGCCACTTGGCTCATGTGAGAACCTCCTTCTACCTCCATTTACGCAGCTCCCTGTACTGGAAATGCTCCACCCCCTCTCCTCTCCCCTGTCAAGTCTCAGCATCCTCCATGAAGGCCGTGACACTTGAACTAAACCCCATGCTTTCCAGCTAAAAAATCCCAGCCTCTCAGTTGACCTTTTAAAAAATTTACAACATACAAGTAATCATAGAAAGTGAATCTTCAACAAAGAATAGGTTGCGTTTCAAACGTGCATCAGTAAGTCAATTGTTTGAAACTCAAAATCCATTTATCCTGAAGGAAAATAAATGAGAAGCAGGTTTCTAGGCCCACAAATCTGACACAATCCACAATGTAACTTAACTATGGTACAAATGTCCTTTCCAACTACACAGAACCACTATTTAAAACATAGCTTGAGAGGAAAACACATTCTGAGTTCAGATAATTCCAGGACCCTAAAACTGGGGCCCTGTCCACACTCCAGAAAAAGACAATTCTAGAGAACAGAAAGCCACAGGCCCAGGGGGTAGGTAAACCTTGATGTTTCTCACCCACCTGCCCCACCCAGACCTCTAGTCTGAACTCCAATTTCCAATCCCACCCAAAGACATGAGTCTGCTTTAATTTGTATGTGAAATTTTCCCACTCAACAGAAGCAAGACCCTGGGAAGGTACAGAAGAACTGGAGGTGCCTGCCCCCAGACCCACAGGCGCCCAGGGAGCAGTCAGAAGACGCTTCCTCCCATATAGCACGGGGCCTGCCCCAATGACTTCCAAGCACCGCATGGGAAAGGCACCAAGGGGAACACGGGAAATTTTCTGATTTGTCCAGAGAACAGAGCAGGGCACAGATAACTTAATTACCATGCACATGAACTTGGTGGCCACTCCCCAATGGGGGTTAGGTTCTAAGGTCAGGGCAAAAAGCTACTTATAGCCAAAATTACCCGAGAGTCTCTTGAGACTCCCACAAGTACTGTATATGTGCTCACATGACTTTGTAGAGTCATAGTTGTGCCTATTCAGGTTTGAGAAACTTCAAAGCCAACAATGGACAAAACTAAAGAAAAGACTAAATATGGGCTGGCCACTTATACCACTCTATCCTTAGGAAGAATAATGAATCCCTAATGTGAATGGGAGTTCTCAGGGGCTCCTGCTTGCCTGCAGTAGTTACTCTATTTTGTTTTAATATTAAGCCTCTGTGACTTTAATACATATTAAGAGATGTGTTTGTGGTGGGGATAAAGGTAAAAGGTAGTTTAAGTGAGCTGAGAAATAAATGGGCCCCATGGTGCATAGAAAAACCTGGTTAAGAATCGGCATTAGACAAATCTACTTTGGGTCCCAGTTCCACTATTTCCCAGCATGTGACCCTGGACCAGCTACACGACCTTGGACAAGTCACTACAAAAAGCCTCCTCTTCCTCATATATAAATAAAATAGAAATAGTAGTGCCTACCTTATAGGGACTGTTGGGAAAATTAAGAAATAACACGTAGCATTGTAAGCTATTATTATCAGCATCAGCAGCAGGCACAGCCCATACCAACTTGACCAGAGCTGACCCCACAGCTATGTTATCAAGGATGAAACAGGCGGCTTGTCTCCAGACTTCTCTAATCCCCTGTGCTAGACTGTCCTGTCTGACTTCAGGTTTAGTTCAGGCAGCTGTGACCATTAAGAATGACAAACACAGAGGCAAAGTAGAAATGTGGAAAGGGTCTATACACTGTAATACAATATGAAAAAGCAGAACTTGGGATGATGTGTATGCTTCAAACCCAACTACGTAGAAAGAATGTACAATCAACAGGATTGTAGGAGGCTACAGATATTAAATATTAATAGTTAGTGCTTTATTGTGAGTTATCTTTGTTTGCTTTTAGAGTAAAGCTGGTTAAAAGGATCTTTTTTAAAATAAAGGCACTGGATGAGATTTTAGTTTCACTAAACTCTTTTTTTCCTGTCCCTTCCCCATGCTTGCCATATGTTTTGCAAGATTCTAATAAATGGTATTTACCAGTAATTGATTAATTCTGTTAACTATTTTTTTCCATCTCAATGTTGATCCATATTTTACCCAACAATTCACATTTATAAAGGGTTCATAACATGATGAAATCAAATCACTACCACAGGTGTGATGATGATAAGCATAGCTAAGTAAGCAAGAAACAATGCAGTTGCTTAATTCTGATAGTCAAGGGCACTCACATTCAAGGTCAACCTCATTCTAAAGGTAGTGAGTATGTTCAGTTTGAGGAGTGAGACCTGATATCAGCCTAAGAACAATGTCTAGAGTTAAACCAATCCTGTCTCAGAAACTCCTATTATGTCATCCACAGCCAATCAGAACTTGGGATCAGCATGAAACCATACAGACTTGCAATCCCAACAAAAGCAAGGAAATCTGACAGTCTGGGTAGCATTTGAGTCCTTATCCTAGGTAAATGTACAGTTTCTATTTAGCCTTTTAAGATGAAAATGGACTCCTGGTTCCCATGGGATCCTTTGCAGATGCCAGGTTGGAACCACCAGCCTAGGTCAGCTCTACCCAGCAAACTGTGGTCGGACAACAGCCAGCCCTAATCACCTTCTTAATCCTAGTTCTCATTTTGGAATTGGTCAAAGGGGAGGAGTACCAGAAAATCCTAGAAAATATCTTCACACAGGTGACCCGGCCTCCTCCCCATCTCATGGCTTATCATAGCTGAGGAAGGGGGATGGGAAGATATATTTTTAAAAATTCCCCAATAAGCATAGCCTATATGTAAGTGCACACACACATCCTACCATGGAACTGAGACTCGCTGGTCTAAGACATCAACTTGGAATATCAGGAACGCATTACACTTAAACACATACACATGAACACACAAAAAAAGGTGATGAAATCACTAGGAATTCAGTTGGGGATACAATACAAGCTGTTCCTGGGCACCAGGGACTAGTTAATCCCTATGTTAGAAGATACCACCTCAAAGGCAATTGCTGGGTCAGAGGCTACTGCTCTGTACTTACATGGAAAAAGAGGCCTATTTTCATCAAGGTCAATTAATTAATCAACTACTTCAGATATTTTAAATGAGGAATCAGAGGTATGTCATTGCTTCCATGGACACAGGACACAATCGAACTGGACTGAGTTCTCTGTTCCTGATCTTTGATATACTTACCTGCACTGTTGCGTTGTGGCCTCATCAACTTGGGCTAGTCATAGCCATGCCCCCCGCCACCCCCAGACCTGAATCCAGGCCCAGGAAATACAGTTGACCCCAGCCAGGGCCTCCAGAGCTGCCCATTCCTGAAGATCTGTTTCATTACTGTCTCGAGACCCAAAGCAAGACAGAAGGCAGAAATGAAAAGCAAGTGGAATAAAAAGAAACATGGATGCACAAAAGAACAAGAGAAAAAGTTTCTTAGGAGATCAGAGAAAATAAGCACAAGCAGCATTTCATAACCAGAAATACGAGTACACAGCTTGGAACCATCTCGTCTAATTCTGGAGGCACCGTAAACCTGATGGCTGTACTGGGACTTCACTGCCGTTCCAGAGACACAAAGGCTGTAAAGTTGTGATCTTGATGTTTTTATGTTCACAGGTCCAATAACTGCCTGACAACAGTGTCCTGCCCTTTCCAGATGATTAGTGCTGAGTTTGTTGGGGGGTGTTTTCTTCAAGTTTATGTGGGTCCTCAGAGAATATCCTCTGCCAACGCAAAATGACAAAACTGGAGCAGAACTTTCTGGCCACCCGCTTGCAATTAGGATCCCATTAAATCCCACTCGGATATCCCCCAAAAGCACACTGCCTGGGACAGCCGAGGCTACCCACAAAGAGCCCCAGCTCAGGAGCAGCCTCAATGGGTCTGGATTTTCTGATCTGTCAAATCAGGGCCATGATGGTGAAAGTCCACCCCCCCCCCCACTCAGATTGTTGTGAGAAAAAAAAAATGGGACAGCACTTCGTAAACTGTAAAGTTTGGATACTGACAGCATAGACATGTTGTTATAATTAACCACACTGCTCTCTCCCCATGGATACGATGGAGTAAAGTATATCAAGGGAACATTATTATTTGTTCTCAAAAGATCCTACCTGTTGGGCAGTTTTTCTATTTAAATAAAGATGTAACATGGTTATTCTTTTCTTGAGAAAGTACAGTGTTTTTTTCCCTCTAAAAACTTTATGGCCATCATTTACATTTCAGCAGTAAAGAACACTATTTGTGCACTGAGCAGACAGGACCCAGTCAACCGAAGCAGCCAGAATTACCTGCTGGAAGAAAGGAGGGCCAAGGGCCATAGAGATAGAAGTCAGACAGTCCTAATTTGTGAGAATGTATCAGTAGGATTTTGAACCAATAACAACAATTAACTTTTACATGGGCCAGTCCTCTGAGTGCTTTACCAATAATATCTCACTTAAGCCAACTCTATGAGTTAGATACTATTATTATTTCCACATTTTATTATGCGGGGAAAAGACTGAAAGTGGATTAGGTAACTTACCAAGGTAACAGCTACTAACTGGCAGATACAGGCCTCCTGCTGCTAGGGCATGCTCTTTGCCACTGCACTACACTGCTTCATTCAGATATTTCCATGGACAAATCAATCCAAAGCCAACAGAAGCTTTCTACAGATCTCTATGATCCAAGGAAGAGTTCTATCCATTTAACATTTATTTAGCACTGGCTGCCTGCCAAGCCCATCACTGAAAGTCAAAGATATTCCCTATCTATCCAGAGGAAACATCGATGCTAAAGACAACTCAGGAAAGCACTGAAAAGTGCTTTTAAAAAGTTGCAGTAATTCACAGAACAGGCTAAAAATATTTTAGTCTCTCTACTGTCATTGGACCCTCAAAGCCTACTTGGGACAACCACCAACCTATTAAGGAAATATGCTCCATATTTTCAAGAATTCCTTATAGTAAACCACAGTGCACAGCAGAACGAAATCCAGCAGGCCCCCAGTGGCCCTCAGTACTGCCTGTCCTATTCCACATCCTCTCATTCATTCCTGCATAGAAGTAAACATTCTCTTGCACGAACCAAAGTTTATTAACACCTCAAACACTGCATATCCCTTTTTTGTGTGCATATGGGAATATATTTCTATCTTTAGGAAAGTTGGTGAAAATTAGCTGGGACTTCACTGAGACACAACGAGAGGCTACATCAGATGAAGGTCCTTGCGAGGCTCCATCTACAGCAAATGTTCAACCAATGTTATTGATTACCTGGTGGCTTTATGGATGTCTCTGTCTTCCCTTTTATACTGTCTCAGGCAGTTGCAATCGCAGATTTTCCCCATGTGAAGTACTCCACGAAATGTTCATCTAAATGTCTCAAGGTACTACCATACAGAAATTAACTTCAAAAACACCACCTAGTGTCAGAAGGGTACTAGACTAAATGTCTAATCACTATGTTGTACACCTGAAACTAATGTAATATTGTATGTCAACTGTAACTGAAAAATAAATTTAAAAATAAAAAATAACATCTAAGTTAAAGACAAATTCTTATTTTTCCTCAATTTATTAGGTATATAAAACAAGTATTTAGAGTTGATTATAGACCTAAGCTTCTCTTAACTGCACAGTTTAGGCACTGCTACAGGTCTGCCTGCACAAACATTTTAATGTAAGCCAAACTTTTCTAGTTGAGCACATGAAATTTAAGCTCTGACGAGCCATGATTTAGCATGCGGTTCTTGTCATTTGTGTCCTGCCTTAAAATTCACAAAGCAGCATAGTACTCAAGTGGCCCTCAGGGAGCTTGGCAGTTGGGAGAAAATAAAATAATCAATGCAAGAGCTATGAACGAACGGGAAAGGTGCCAAGAGATCACAGCCAGAGGGAGACCTGATCAGTCTGAGCATCCATGGAAGGGCCCCAGTAATAAGCAGGAACTGGGCTGACATCTCAAGGATATATCAAAGTTGGTAAAGGACGGTAGCATGGTTAATCCATTAGAGAGAATGGCATGAGCAAGAAACCCAAGGAAGAAGCAAAGCCCAATGAAGAATTCCAAAGAATCCCTCTGGATGTAGTACGGTGTGCATAGGATGAGATGGGAGAGGTGGGCGGGTTACAGGTCACACAGGGGCTTAAGTCCACAGTGAAGAATTGGTCTTTGTCTCAAAATCAGTGAGGAACAACTGAAGGGTTACGAAGTCTGGCTGCAGTGTGAAAGCAGACTGGAAGGAAGCAGTAAGGGATTCAGGAAGGTCAGTTAGACTCTCATGACATTTCAGGTGAGAGATGATGGTAGCCCAGATGAGGGAGGTGGCTGTGGAGATGAAAGGAGGAACTTGAGAGAGAGTCAGAAGATGAACTGTATGGGACTTGGTAGGTAGGATCTGGAGTGAGGAAGAAGATACCTTAGGCTTTGGGCTCTCAAGACCTGGGGTGTGGTCAGTGGTCCCGTTCACAATGTCTAGGAATAAAGGGAGGATCAAAATAAGGGTAATGTAATAGGTTCAGTTTGGACATCTTTCAGTCAAACAACTGGTGACTGCCCAGGGGGGATGTCAGAAAGGCGCTGAAAGTTCTGGCTCAGTAACTGATACTATTGCACATCCACCCAGACAGAAAACTAATGGTTCCTTGTGAATAACGGAAAACCAGTTGAAAGAAAACGTGTTAGAATATAAAGTATTTTCTTGTAATCAAGAACTTATAACAATACTGTGCAAGAAAAAATAAAATCATTTCAGAAATGTTGGCATAAGTTGAACTTTTTGGAATATATCTTTCCAGAGAAATTCAATTCCATCTACCATTCCACACAAAATAATTTCTGCAAACTTAGCCACCCTAATTTAAACTAGGTGGCAAGCAAGAAACTTGAAAATGGAGAAGGATAAAATAACTGTTTCCTAAAATGAACAGTGAGGGGTCTTTGGACCGCCCTAACTGCTCACCTCAGCTTATGCTAATTCGCTCAAAGTTTTGAGTTAAGAGTAAGAAAAGAGAATTAACTTCTATTGAAGATTTATGTCACAGACACAAGACACTTTTCATTTAATCTTCATGGCCCTACGAGGCAGGAATCATGTTTCCATTTCTCAAAGGAGGAAACTGACAGAGAAATTAAGAACCTTGCTTAAGGTGTCATAACTAATAAGGGCAGAACTGGGACTTAAACGAGTCTAGGCAACTTCCTTTACCAATACCCAAGACCAGGATGGGAAGCAGCAGTTATTGTTTCCTTGGCCCCAGTCTTCTGCTGTGGAAATTGAATGTGGGGAAGTTCATTTCAAAAAGTTTTTTTTTTTTATCATCACCTGCAATTCTGAAATTACATTCTTAGCCTCAAGACAATCTTAATTTGTAAAGAGTTGTCTTTGTCAATTCAATCCTCTCTGCTTCAGCTTAAGAGTTTTCCTTAGCTAGACATATATAGCACACCCAAAAGAGGTTTCTAAGTTTAGTTATAAATGTTCATAAAATTCAGATCAAAATGTTAACTCAAATCTGGAAAAAACAAATGTTTATTTTCCATCAAACGTCTACTGCATGTTTCCAGCCAAAATCCACCGAAAATACAGTAAATAAGCCACCCCTTACAAAATAAATTCTAAAAAATCACTTATTCTTCAGCCAAACTCAGAACTTATTTTCCTAAAGAAATAATGCTATGAAATAAATTCCCTGCCAGGCCACAAAAACTTAACAACTGAATAGTCAAACAAGGGTTCTACGTGTGGTGACAGGAAATATTACACAGTCCTTACAAATGGCAAGGATGTGCACTACATAGAACTGGGGCAATATGCCAATGAAATCATAATTGAAGGGAAAAACACAAACTAGTAAGTACACTGATTACACTGTTTAAAATTATAAACAAATGTGATATGTTTGTGATATAGAGTTGACTTTCCTCTATAGAGATATATGTACACACACACACACACACACACACACATATGTATGTATAAAGCCCTTTGTCAATACACGTTTTAAAGTATTAGCCCTCCAGGTAACTGAGATAGCAACACTTCTCAACTTGGCACTGCATGCCCATGGCCCAGCCCATGACATCCTGCACTGGTACAGGCTCAGGTAGGCTGCTGGCTCAGGTAACGGGCAAAATGGCTGAGGCAACACTGCAGAGGAGGAGGGCAAAGCTGGAGGTACAATGGAAAAAAGGGAGCAAGGGGCAGGTGGCCTCAGGCCAAGAAAGTAGGTACCAAGTAGGGTGGAAAGGACAGGTATTTCCAACTAAGACACATGGGGAGCAAACCCCAACTCTGCCCCTCTCCAGCTTTGACCTCAGGCACAATACAAAATCATTCTGAGCTTCAGAAAGATTTTAATCTACAAAATGGGAAAAATTAATCATGCTACCTCATGGCATGTGCGTAGGGTCAAAGGAGTTCTACACAAGCCCCTGTATGGGTTTCTCCCTACATGGCCAGCCCCCTTCATTACCTGACTGTTTGGAGTCAGTTTCCTAGTCTTCAAAGAGGCATCAACAACAACAGAATGTCATGAAGGTTAAAGGAAGATGTATGGCAATGGGTCTGTCAATTACAGCCCTACGCAAATCCTAATTATTAATGTACCCAGGACTACAAGGAAATAGGAGTAACTGCGCAGCTGATTAAGAGGTTACATGTGTGAAAAAATACTTTGAACAGTGGCAGCATCACTGGCAGTATTATACTGCTTCCTAAAAGACTGTTTCACATTTTTTGAGATTCAGTGCTTTAAAATGACATTCAGGAAAAATATAGCCTTAGGCCAATAGCTGCAATCCTTCATCCTGTACCCAGGCCCCAGAATTCTAGGACTCGGGGCCAAGCTGAGGTCAGCTGGCCTCTGGATGTGGTGACCATTCCAGGAAAAGCATTCAGGGTGTCAGATCTGTGGAGCGACAGGTAAAGGGTGGCCCATGTCTTCTGAAGACTGAGCATGCATACCACTGGAAAGCGAGGTTCAGTGGCCCAGCTAGATGCAAACCTGGAAGGCAGGGAGATGCTTAGTCTGCTATGAAGCAAAGCCAAGAGGCCAGCAGCAGCTTCACCTCTCCTCCTGCTCTGCCGCAGGAAAACTGACAATAAGAAAAAGAGCACCAAACCAGAGAAGGCTGGATCAACTGTCTCAAAAGATCCCAGTCACCAAAGTCCCAACTCCTCAAGAGATCCTTCAAATGGATCAGTCAAAATCTCTGCAAAGAAACCTCACTGAATCCCCTGGCCCCAAAATGATTATTAGTCCCCAATATTTTGTGTAGTAAAAATAATGGCAGGACGCAGTTCAAATGTCTCTTCCTCAGAAAGACCTTCTTGACTACCTTATCTTAAAAGAACAGCCTCCCCATCCTCTTATTCTCTTTGTTTTTCAGAACACTATTACCACCCAACATTGTGTTAAATGGCTACTTACTCACTCGTAGCCTGTCGCTCCGCAGAATATACACTTTATATGTGCAGAATCTACTCATGCTGTGTGCACAATGTTGTATAGAGTAGGCACTTAATATGTATTGGCTGAACGAAAGAATGAATGGACACAGCACATAATACTTAAGTCATCTGTTTATGTTCCTTTTCAGACAATTCCATCGTGTACAGAAGACAGACATCATTTACAGCTCAGTGTATCTTTAGAAACTGGGCGGCAGGTCTTACTTGGCTCAAGAGTGTAACATGTTATAACACCATCGCCGCAAGAAAGCGAGACCTAACATAAACCTCGGCATCATTTCCAGAAACAGAAACCTTCCTAACTGAAAACTGTGGGCACGATACCGCTCCTTTCCATAAACCATGTTGTACAATGTTGTTTCTGCTGGGAAAGTGGATTTATTTTAGGAAACTGAAATTCCAATCCAGCTGCTGTGTCAAAGAAAAGGATCCTTCAGGAAAAAAGAGGAATCCTCTTGTGGGATGGTGTCTTCTTAGATCTTGATAAAAGCTGCTCTGCAAGTCACAGTCTACCAGGGGTTCTGAAGTGGAAACCCAAGAGCTGATGCCACCAACAGGATTCCACGGTCTCAACCTGTGGCTTGGGTGTGCCTTCACGTCAGAATCATCACCACTCCCAGCACGTCTCACACGAGAGACCCACTGGAGAGCACAGCAGAGGGTTTGAAAGCAGACACAAATCCAACACGTGCGGTTTCCACAAGGTACTTTCTTAAAAACGTACATTCTCATGCGGGAGAATGTGTAAATCATGTTACACACAATAAAGCATGCAATGCCTCCTTTACAACTAATATTGGAAGCAATTTCTCTAGCAAATTAATTTCAGACTCTAAAAACTCACCAGGTCAAAAGTTATACCAGTCTTTTTACTTCAAGGGGGAAAAAAGCACATCAATAACCAGGGAAGTAAATGTAGAGTTGGTACTGCTTTTTCAAAAACACATAATAAAACCGTCCTCAGACAGAAAGACCTTCTCCAAAAAGCCCCTGACAGGAAATACGGGGCCCTATCTCCTGAGAGAAGTGGGCAGTTGTACCTTCCAGAAGCAACTCTTTCGAAATGAGGCCTGGCTACATGTTCCAGCCCTGCTAAGTCCCACTGGGGAACAACCCACAAGGTACACACACTCCCAAGCGAGCACCTTGACCCTTTGCTGGAAAACAGTGTCTGTAACAGCAGCAAGCTCCTTTCCAGCATTCTCTTCAAAACCTTGCACCTTCTTATTTTAAAGGAAGGGTTCTTAACATCTACTTGCATGCAAAATTTGGTCTGTGTGTACATGAGGAATTCCCCCCACCCACAAAAAAAAAGAATCCAAAGTGGTCAGAGGCTCAAAGGGGTGTATGTCCCAAAAGAAGTTAAAACACAACTCTTTTAAGGGGTGCAGAACTTTATCCTTTGGGCTATTTCAGGAAAGTAAAGTTGCTCAGAGCAGCTGTGAGGAATTGTTTAGGATCAAACACTTTCTCCCAGGAAAAATATTAGGAAAGCAGAGTACTTCTGTGGGTGTGGCTCCCTCACATTTCTGGGGTTTCTGTCCACTGACAACCTGCTGAACCTCACAGCTTATGCAGGCCCTGCAATCAAGATGGCAAGTCAGCGAGGTCTGTGCTTAGGATGTCGGTTCTTAAATTTGCTTCATATCGTGGACGTTGGCCCTTCCACTGCAAGGCTTTGACACTTCATAATAAGTTGTTTTTTTTTTTCTCAGAAACACGTTATTTTATCCAGTTTCCTAAGAAAGATGAAAATTAATGTTGAGTCTCCAATGCTTCAGTATATCACTCAAATCGCAGGGCACATCTCCACAGAAACTTTCCTTCCAGGCAAGTTTTTCCTTCAGCCAAGCATTTCTACATCAAAATGTAACCCCGAAGTCACCGTTCCCACCATTCTATGGCTCCCTCAACAAACTGTGTCCCAGATATTTAAAATTTTTTCAATATCCTATAAGAATTAATAGGTGTACATTCCCTCCAATGTTTCAAACTTTATTATTTATTTTTGTTTTGACAAACTCTTATTCTTTATGAGCTTCTTCTAATATGGAAACTTAAAAATCATACAAGTTTAAATATCCTACAGATGACATGAACTCTCTATTTCCACCAACCCTGGCTGCTGGACCAGTTGGATCACACATGCTTTGTTGCTACAAGCCACAGAAGACAGTGACCTTGTTACTCTGGAAAATCTCGCTTTCATTCCAAGTCTACCCAGTTACCAATGTTCTTTCACACCTATGGCAATTTTTGGCCTTTCTTCTAAAATGTGGCTAAAAGTACAATAAAAGAGAGGCTGAAAATGATTGTTTTCTGCTTGCTCTCCTGGACTAAAATCTTCTGCTACCATTTCTTCTAAACCACAAGGAACCACTGTATGTGGAAAATAATCAGTTTAAGAAAAATGTACCTTTACACTATTATCTCCAGAATGACTAGATGTACAGAAGGAGAACTTACCCTCTGCTGAGAAAACTGCAAAATAATTTCTAACTCTATTTGTTATAATTTGACAATTCTATCTAAAGAGTAGAAAATGTACCATTGTGAGATGTCTCAAAGCCATTATCCTAATTGAAATCTATTTAAAAGGAATAGTTAGTTCCTTTTCAAGTCAAATTAAAGCACAAAGAGACCAGAGACCCTTCCTATTAAGTAAAGGAATGGTATGCCTATAAAGTAAATGTCACCAAAGCAGTAAAGATTTTAGCCTCAAAATACCTTAACCATTCATCTCAGTTTATGGGAACGCAGATCTACAGACCTTCAAATGCTGACATACATACACAATGGAGTATTGAACAATGCTCTTTTTAAAAAAATCAAAGTCAGTTAAAGCAGACACATTCTATTCAGCTGGCTGGTTTTCACTTCCAAGTTTTTGTTCTCACCATGTTTTAGTGTTTTCTCTTAAATATGTTGAAATCTTTCACTTGTGTTTTCTCATAGAAAAGAAAGTGAAATAGATAATCCCAAACAACTAATATGCTCTACCTTTAGCTTTCCATTAAAAGGTCTGTGTTGGAGGAATGTAAACCGACCGGAGTGGAATGAGGACTCCACACGCACAATGGGGAGCAATGGGAGCCAGCTGAAGGCTTACACACTGGCAAGAAATAATCTATCCTCAGATAACTGACAGGCAATGTCTGTATTTAAAATCCACAGTGCTGGCTCTTCATTAATTTTAGATGAATTTCACGGTAGGTTTTTTGTAATTACCAACAGCTTGCATTACTAGCTCATGAGGTGACTCCATCAATTAAAAGATCTGGTTTCCTGTGCAGAGCCTCCTGGATCCCACACCCACCTTCACAGGAAGGTGTGTGCTGCCAAGGGGCTAATGAATCCTCAGAAGCAGTAAGAAAAGGAGAACTTCCTCTAAAACCTTTCAGGGTCAGATCTCTGACCCCTGAGAGCACTGGAGGAAGAAGGTTACACTACCAAAGGTAGAAGATCAGCCATGACTGTAATTTAAATTTCTGCTTACAGGGTTCTGTCGCAATAACATATATTCGTCACAGTACTGTCTTATACATTGGCCTGTCCCTGGAAGAATGAACTTTCTGAAAGCAATAACTTCTGTTCTTTCTGCCTCTGGCAAAATTAAAATAAGAGATATAAAACAGAATCACACCTTTATGAGCAGAGCTCACCATCATGGGACACACATGAGGTCCACAAGGAAAGGAGGGAGCCAGTGACAGCAGTGGCAGATGTGTGTTCTAAACCAAGAGGAGGCTACAAGACTTCTGGGCTGACAGGCGTGAACTGAGATCCCCTGCCATTCCAGGGAGGGTCAGAGCCCACTGTCCAGTCACAGGCTGGGAGGACCAGCCTCTGGCCCTCTGTCTACCTCATGGCCCCCTTTCTGGCTATAGCCAAAAACTGCCAGAGCTAAGAGAAAAGCCAATTACGGAGAACAGATTAATTTAGAATTAATAAAATAAAAAGGAAGGGGGGGGAGAGGAGGGAGGTAGAAGAGAAGGTAGTATAAAAAAGATAAACCCAAGAAAAATGAAAAGAGAGGTCCTATGAGAACTTGAGGGGGGGTGGTGCAAGAATTTGAGGGGGGCAGTGCAATTAGGGTATTGATCAAAAGAAGCTGGCTAAGAAAACCAGGGAGAAAATATCCAGGCGCAGGATACCTGGCTTGCAGGTCAAGTTCGTCCAATGCTCTCCCACAAAGGTCATCTTAAGGATTGGAGGAGGGAAGAGAGAACCTCAAGGATCCAGGAATAGCCTGGTGTGACTAGTGAGAAGCCAGGCTTACATGCACGGACTCCCTGTGCTTTAGGTTCTTCCCCTGCTGTTAATCGGTCCTTCCATTCTGAAAAGTTGGCTTTAGAGTCTGTTAGAATAGAAGTACAAAAGACTCTAGAGCTAGAGTTCTTTCTTAACTTTTCTCCTTCAAGGACTTTTTGAAAGCCGGATGAATATCAAAGACCCCACAGTCACCAACAAATACACGTACACAAATACTCACAATATTTCACATTCAATTTGCAAGAAGACACTGATTGTTTCCCTTCCTCTTCCCTGAGACCAGAAACTCTGAACTTAGAACACTGTTTTGAGTAAGAAGGGTTTTGATCTACTCCCCTCTATACAGTAGATGCATGGTCTTTTGGGAGTCTGGGCAGGACAGACAAGAGAGAGCAGGGTGAAGTCCTGCTGCAGGAAGATGACTATTGTCTAGTGCCTCCCAAAGCTTCACTGGTATTTTTACTCCCAGTACCAAGATCTTAATAGAAAAACAGCTGGTCACTTTCTAGACACTGCAAAAAAACCACAAAAAACAAAAAACTGAAAAACATTAAAATTCCCAAACATACCCACATGCTTATTTAAGTTAAAAAAGAAAAATAAAAATTGGCACAATTAACCATTTATAATTAAGAATTTATAATGTGTAGTGCTATTGAGATTCTTCAAAGACTTTCCTTAAAAGGAATGGCAAGGTGAGTAAGGACTTCATTTAAGAGATTCACAGCAAGAGTCTGAACCTGCCCAGTGACAGTCCCCAAGCACAGCAACTGTCTTCTGAGCAGTGTCACCTGCTGAATGCTCAAGGGATCTTTGAATAACCAGCCTATATTAACTCAATGTGGGCTCAACCTATTTGATCAGCCTTTTCTCAAGCCTCAAAGAATCTGGCTTAAAATCGTCACAGCAGCTGCACGAGGGCTTGCAAAGCCAGTTTCCAGGATTCCTGCTTGTCCGGCAGGGCCTCCCCCATCCTGAGCAACAGCATCACACCACTGAGGGACAGTGATGCGTACCCTTCAATGACAGGCAAGACACACGAAATGACAGGTCTGAAACAAGTACCTGGCCCTGCTTTACTTTTGCAAAAACTGCTCATTCCTACTTTAAATCCCAATGTGGGCACCTGTACAAATAAACTCCTAAAATAGAAAAATACAGCAAAAAATAAAATTCCCTTTTTTCCTTAGCTTCTATAAAGCTTGCATCTCACTCAACATCCGATCGGCAGTTCCCACGGGCTCACTGCTTTCTCAGCTGTGCTGGGTGACATGCTAGGGTGTCTCATTATAAGAAGGAGCCTGGGAAGGGCAGGAGGCCATTTCTGGGAGGGGAAACTGAAATTAATGGGTCAACTCTGACAGATAACACAAAATGGCTAAAATTCTTATTAGGCAACAGAGCTAGGTTTTAGAAATAGTCAAGCCTGCAATTTCTGGAAGATTTCTAAGCCATGGGCCAAAAAAGTGTGTTTTAAAAATGTTTTAAATTTTATTTTTTGACATTAACACTGTGGCATTATAAATTCATATAGTTGGAAGGACCTCTTGACCATCTGCCCCAGAAAATTCTGGGCCCTGTACTTGCTACTTCGGCTGCCAAAACAACTCTATCATCTAATTTAGAAGCTCAAGAGGGGTTTTTTCCTTCCATAAGGCTTTTGTACCACAAATCAGACTTCATGAAATAAAATTCACTTCAGGCTTTAAGCCTCTGCCAATATGTCTCTCGATCACAGTCAAGCCTTAGGACAAAAGCAAGGCTGACCAAATGAGTTTGGTCTCTGGCTCAGAGCATGATCAATAGTCATTTCTGTTGGGATTTTAGCCTTAAAAAAATTTAATGTTCCTACTTTACTATTAACCTACCTCTCATCATATCCCCACAGATATAAACCTACTCAGAGAAATTAAAACAAAAGCAACCCCTTTCTCATGGGTTTTATAGTACTCAGACTGATTTTCCACTTCACTCTTGCCTCTGAACTTGGCTAGGGAGCACAGCTCGACCTTCCCCGAGGACAGCTCCCTTCAGATGTCTTAGCACAAGTACTGGAGTTTCTACTCTTAACTCTACAGAGAGGATGGGAACCAAGGAGTACCCACATGAAATCAGCCATTGATGGAGGCTAACATTCAAGAGGGCAATTCTAACAGGCATCTGGATTTGAGGACACCAAGAAGGCCCCTGTTCCAGCTTCCGTGAGGAGCAGCTCCATCTTTTTAATCAAAGGAAAAAGTAATGTAAGGTAAGGGCTGCTCAGCCCAGTGACTGTGGCAACTAAGAGCAGGTGCTGTGGAGCCAGCTGCATGAATCTGAGCTCTATGCTCATTTCTGGGCTGCAGTCACAGGCTCCCCTGCCCTCTGGATGGCTCCACCCTATCCACACTATGAACTGCTTTTCCCTGTTTGTCTTCACTAGGTCCAAGCAGCACCACCCCCAACACACACACACACACACACACACACACACACACACACACACACACACACACACACTTCCGTCTATCTGCTCTCAGAGGTAAAATTACCAGGAAGCTAGGGTTAGAATTTATCACATGGGCCACTTTCAATAAACTTCCCCTCAAACACCTGCATGGTCTCCTACACCTACCAAGGGGCTTCTTTTAAAATCTGTCTATGGAAAAAAACAAAACAAAACAAAATAAAACATCGCCCCCTCACTCCGGCAGGCAGAGTCCTACAATGACAAAACCTGCCCCCTGCTCTTTGCTTTCCATCAGCCATCCATGATCAGGGCACAGAGTGACTCTCGTAGGGATTTCTTTTGGAGCCAGACGTACTCATACTACTTTGCTCTATTCCAATCCAACCGACCACCAGATCATATTTACCTGGCTGTCTGTTAAGGTTTCCAGTGCAGGGAGGCATTAGCTGCTCACCCTCAGGCCTGAGTTTGCAGACAGATACCTGACTTCCTCCTTCAGCAGTGTTCCCAAAGCAGCTTCAGGGCTAATTTCCACCTGTGAGCTCCTGGGCACCACTTCTGCTAAGCCACACATGTCTCTATGTTATCTGGTTCTGTAATTTTCCTGTATATTTTCCTCTTCTGTCCCTTTAATATTCAGCTTAAAGTCTTCTTAACCAGGCTTGCAAGTCTCCCAGAGAACACATCACTCTGGTCTTCAGGAAACACCTCCTCTTTGGTTATCAGAGGCCCTGGTCTAGGAAATCAGTCCTTTTTCCAAAATAAAACAATAAACATCACCTAGAAAATCAGCTAGTAACATCCCATATCAGTCTTCTCAGAATCACAATCGCAAAAGTTTTAGAAGAAATTTAACCATCTCTGCCTCAAGTCCTTCCATTTCCTATTTAGAACTTCAAAGGACCCTGTAGATCCTGGTGTCTCCTGTCTCTCCCACTTTACAGGTGGATCTCATGAGCATGGCAGGCTTCTCCCCTCAACTAGAAGTTGGACCCAGGAAGAGCTCAGGTTTCCCCATCTGCAGGGTCAGCTGTCAACACCACTGCTGCCTCTGTTCTTACCAACACCAGGAAGCCTCTTCACCAAAAAAGCAACCAGAATTTCCTCCTACTGCTGCCTAGAGACCTCTTTAGGGCTATTAACAAACACCTGCCCAACACCCCCAGGGCACAGTACTCTGGTTCGCTAATGGCAGTGAGAGGGGTAGGTAAGAAGACGGAGACAAATATGAGCAGAGCAGAATCCCTACCTTCCAGAAAGAGAGGAAGATTACTACACCCCTGACTGTGGGCTGCAGAAAGAACTCCAGCCTCAAGGTCTCAAATTGGAGCCCCACGCTATTGATGACCCACTCAGTGAGACAGTGATCCCTCCTGAGGCTGGGACAGGAAGCTTGGGCAGACTAGAGGGTCTCCCTTGCAACTTGGCAGACGAAAGCCTTTCAAGTCTGAGTCAAGGGCACAAAACATGCTTCTTTTGTAAGACAGCGCAAAACTCACTGGACAGCTCCAATGATGGATCCCCACAGACTTTCCCCCGTCCCCCTTATTTCCCTTCTTGAATTATTCTCCTCTAAAAATTAATCAATCCTTCCAAATTTCAAACCCAAATTTGAAAACACACCCCTCAAGTTTCCCCTTGTTTTCTACTGAACTTGCATTCATTTATTCATTCATCATCCAACAAACATTTAAGAAATATATGCAATGGCTCAAATACTGTGCTAGGTACTGCATATATAATAGTAAGCAAAATCCACAAGGCCCCTGCCCTCATGGAGCAAAGGGAAAAGCAGATGTCTACCAACGATGATGTCATAAGAAATAGTGAGAAGTGCTATAAAGGACCAGAGAAAAAGGGAGTGGGGTGAGGGAGCAGAGCCTTTTCTTGAAGAGAGAGCAGGTGGTTCCTGAAAGGCCTAGCTCCCTTCCAGTTGGAGACAGAAAAGTGCCTGGAATATAATAAACCAGGAGGAGAGAGGCATGGGCCCAGAGAGAAGTAGAAGGCAGGAGGGGCTGGGTCACACAGCACTTTTCAGAACAGGTTCAGAATGTGGAACTTATCCCAGAAGCAACAAGAAGCCCTCACAGGGTTTTGAGCAAATCATGACATGATCACAATAGGAATGTTTAAAACCACTCTGATGGCAGTGGGTTAACTGATTAGAAAGGAAACGTAGCTGCAAGGAAAGCAGTAAGGCCGCAGCCACTATCTTCCAAGCAAAAAGACAGTCGTTTGGACTCAGTGGTGGTCATGAAGTTGGAAAGAAAGAACATTCAAGAGATGTTTAAAGATAAAAATCAACACTTGCTAAAAAAATCAACACTTGCTAAGGACTAGATGAAGGCCAGCTTGCATTTGCAAGTGAAGAGAAATGTCAATTCCCTCTGGTAGGAAACACTGGCTGTGCACACTATGCAGCTCACTGGTATTACATTTCCCCTGGCATTTATTTTTCAAAATTCCTAAAAACTGCTATCCATTTTTGAAACATATTTATCAAGCATCTGCTATATGCTGGGAGTAAAGAGGTGACCAAGGCCCTCGGCATGTCTCCTCTGAGCCTCTAAATCCTCCTGGCAGCAAACACAACTCCCAAGGCTGGGTCATCCTCCCTCCTGAAACCTTTACACATCCACTTACCAGACTCCTCTCTACCACTCAGAGACAATCCGCAGTGCAACAAACCACACAAGCACTTTCCATTCGGCAGATTCACTCCACATTTCCTAAGATCCTTGGCCTCAGGAGACCTCACAGCATCAAATCTAACCTCTCCAGGTCTTTGGACCACCAAAACCTTGCTCTAACGGGAAGACCATAAACCCCAACAAGCGGTTCTTCCTTCTATGTAATCAAACCCCTTTTCTCTAAAATGTACTGAGTTCTGGAGCTACATGTGAATTGTGATTCTTTCATTTGTTGCCAAAGTTAGTTTGTGCTGGGTTCTATCCATCATGGAGACTGTTTTCATAAACCCTAGAGCTACACTGTTTCATGTGGCCACATGTGACTACCTAAATGAAAGTTAATTAAAATTAAGTACAATTAAAACTTCTTCAGTCTTTCAGTTGCACTAGCCACGTTTCAAGTGTTGGATAGTCACAGGCAGCTAGTGGCTATCAGATTGACAGCACAGATATGGCACATTTCCAACTTTACTGACAGGTCTGTTGGACACACTTTCACAGAGGTGCTACTTCAGGGTTCTTTGCAAGGTTGGTCTGAATTGCCACTAAAAAAAAAATACAGAAAAGTTTAACATAAAGCTTAACTTTATGTTAAATGTTTAACAAAGTGTTTAACATAAACTTTAACTTTCAAGGATATCAACTGTATCCTGTTTGATTTTACAAGTGAATGCTATAATTTGAACTTAGATTAATATATGCCACTAAAATACTGCTTTTTAGTCAGTTTTGTAATTTAAGCTTTGTGTAAATTTCATTTGTTAGGAATTCTTGAAAATAATCTTGCCATTCCTTGTGGAGAAGAGAGGGACCATGATTTTGTAGACAGAGACTGACTTACTTTTTTTTACATATACTGTATACAATGCCCCATATGGTCGATATTTAGTAAATACATAGTCTAACAGAAAGCACTCAAATTTTTTATGCCTATTTTTCATTAGCAAGTCTATAAAGAGTTTGCAAGAAAAGTTCACTTCGGCTTCTGAATTTAAACTACTAGCACCAATCCTATAATATTCAGCAGGCAGAATTTTTTTTTTTTTTGCTAAAACCATAACTATCATGTGACTTTATATTTCAAAGATACATTTATACTGTGACAGAAAATCTAGCAACAATGCTTCATATGTGAAACTAACTTGAAACAAGATTAGCAAAATGTCAATAATTATTGAAATTGAGTCATCAGCTACAGGAGTGATAGCTTCATTATATCATTCTTTACTTTGTGAATTTAAAAAATGTTTCCAGAATAAAAATTTCTTTTTAAAATTATATACAACTTTGATCAGTTCTGACAAATATGCTATAGGATAATTAGAAACTTTGATACAGCTGGGTTCATAGTATTTTACTGAACGCCCAAGCCAAGCCAAAGAACCAAAGCCAGCAATTCGTTTTGTGATGTCCTCCTCCTGTATGATCTTGAGGCGTGGTTGTTTCTCTGGGTGACGAAGCACCATGCCAGATTACATCAGAGACAGGGTTCAGGCAAGTACTGCACATAGCAGCTCTGAGTCGCCATGTTTGCTCACCTGGTAATAAGGCCACTGGCTTCTGCTCCCTCTGCTCGGAAAAAAAAAAAGCGCTAAAACTCTACCTCTCATATCCAAACATTAAAGCAGACAATGGCAGGAACAAACAGACCTGCTTCCAGTCCACCCTTGCTTTAAGATGACCACTGCACGCACTGCACAGGCTCCTCCAGGTAGGGCCAAGACTCCACTGTACAGGTGTCAAAGGTTAGCACATTATATACCTTAGAGTGCAGATATGCATGTTAGCTAGCATCTTAGTCTTACCTCTGGCTTTATGGTTACTTTACACATGAAAAATGCTGACCTAGAACAGAAGCTAACGCACTCTAGGTCAAGTTCCCGCTGCCTGAGAGTCAGCAACCCCTTACCCACAGGCCTTCTTATATGAGCCAGGCACTGCTCTCAGGGCTTTGCAGATACTCATTCATTCAACCCTCACAGCCACTTGGAGGTGGAAAACTGAGGCACTGAGAGGTTAAGAAATCCCCAAGGCCCCTCGAGCTGTGTCTGGCTCCTGAGCCCCAGGTCTTTACAGCTACCCCGTGCTGTTCTCCCTGTGTGACATGCCTGCCTGCCTGTCCCATCTTCACCCCACACCTCTCTGCCCCTCCTCACCACAGCCCTACTTTCCAGATGCTCCCTCTCCTGAAATGCTCTTCCCAACACTCCCAGGTGGTGGCTCCTTCCCTTTATTCTTTCTCAGTGCCCTGTTTTTCTTCTGAGGAAGATTTCACAGTTATCACAATTTAATATATACGATGCATATGTCTGTTGACTTATTTATTGTCTAAACTAGGTAATGTGCTATGTGCTGACAAGGACACATCTGTTTTGCTCCCACAGGATTTCCAATGCTAAACGCAATGCCTGGCTCCAACAGACGCTCAAATTCTCATTGAATGACTGATAGTCATCGCTCAGTCAGTTCTTTCAGTGAAGGGTTTTTAAATTCTCGATTTCAAGCCCCCAAATAATAAATATAAGCAGCTTTAGGAATTCTGCCTAAAAGACAGCATTAGATGTAAGAGAGAACTTAAAAGTGAGGAAGAGAACTGGCTAGCTTATGTCAGCTTTAAGTAACAAAAGAAAAATAAAACTCATAAAATGCACATTGTGATTCTGAAAGGTTATTTGCAGGAGCAATCCAAGGGATGGATTTAAATCTCAAATCCTAAATAAGCTTATGACTGAGAGAGCTCCTTCCGCCCCATGCCATTCTCAGCTGCTAGGATAAGCCAGGGAGGCACTCAGTTGGTTCCAATCATCTTCACAGGGGGGAGCCCTCAGAACCAACATCCAGGAAAACCCAACAGACACAGGTCACCACCTGGTTGTTTTGAAGCCCACCCACCTTTCCCATCTTACCAACTTTCACACCAAAAGGTTAGATTCTTCTCGAAACAGTCCCACTTACGCTCACAGTAACGTAGCCTATGGCTTTTGGTCACCAAAAAAAACTTTCCATCCCAGGACCTAAGTCCTCCAAGCTCCCATAGGGGTTATTCTGTAGGTGTAACAAGGGTCTCCCTGAACAAGAACTCAGAATTTAAACAGGTGAACAGGTGTCAGTACTCAATGAAAGTTTAGCGATTTGTGACCTCAAAACAGGGGGAATCCTACTTTTTAAACTGGGAAAATTCCCAGGGTGCAGAGCTTGAGAGCTGTCGAGGACAAAGGGTCCACCTGAAACAACCATAGAACTTATACTGGGGAGCAACATGAGCCTGAGTTCTAGTCCACCTACAAGCCCTTGTCCTTGCTTTGTGATCTTGAACAAGTTACTTAATTTCTCTGAGCCTCAGTTCCCTTACCTTAAAATAAGAGTGACAATAGTATCTACTACTTATACGGTGATCAGATGTTTAGAAGAAGGAACAGTGGCTGGTACACAGCAACTCTCCATAAATGATAGTTATTCAAATTCTTACCAACTGTCTACTGTTTTTTGCTTTACAAAGCACTATCACAAACATCCAACTGAGCCTCCGAGAGTCCTGAATAAAAGTAATTTTCTTTCAACCATTTAATTTATCGGATCCTAAGATTCATAAACTGCATAACCTATAACATTATGTTGCAGAGAGTGGAGGGAGGAATCTAAGAAATCAAGTCCTCATTTTGGAACAGAGACACTCGAGGCCCAGAGCGGGGAACTGATGTGCCCTAGGACACTCATCATAGCAGGACAAACCCCCAGGATAAACAAGGTAACAGGTGAAACTCCCAGGATTGGAAGCAGGCCTCTTGATGCCAACTCCAGTGCTTTCTCTACCTCACCCAGTGCCATTCAAGGGCTTCCATAACTTCGTGACCTCCTAGCATCCTTCTGATTGATGGTGTCTAATGGACATTTTACCAAAAGCAATTAAACATTAAAGAGTTTGGAAAGGGGCAACACAGAATCTCATATATAAATAACCCTGAGGTGCTTTAGAATTCACAAGTAAGAGTATTCAGATCAGCATAGGTTTCCAATCTTCTTATAACGGCATTTATTTTTAACTTGGGATTTAAAGTCGACAAAGACCTTAATGAATATGCGGGACAAAGGGAGCTGTCTATCCATGGCTCGTTAGCTCCTGAAGTTAATGCTTCTCACAGGGACTACAATCAGCCAAAGTACAGAGCTCCAGGCTAACTGAAAACCATTCCTCTGGCCCACAGATCGCAGATTACTGCCTGGGCTCTGAGTGGCAAATCTTACCAGGTGCTCCCCAGAGCCACCTACCAGTTTACCTGTATGTTCGGTCATTCAACAGCATCGACTGCTATTGGGTGCTCCTTATGTGCCAGACACATGAGTGACTTCACATAATCTTCACAACTACCTAAGGAATGCACTACCATAGTTCATCTAAGACCCCATTAATGCTAGGATATTCCATTATTTTATGTATAAAAAAAAGTCACTGCCAACTACACCGTGAAACCCCACAGATTATAAGATACTTTCCCCCCCCCCCCGAAATGTTGAAACAAATTGCTAAAATGTGAATACTGTCCCATTTTACAAATAATTTGTCCTTGGTCACAGTGTTGGTAAATGGAAGCAGTAGAGTACAGAATCTAGTCACCTTTTCACAGCAGTAAACTCAAATTTCCTGATGACCACGTGAATTACCCAAAAATACACCAGGCAGAGAGGCAGGACATGGGGTGCTAACTCTTGCTCCACCATGAGCTCATTGACTGTAGCAATCCTCTGAATATCTCTGAACCTGACCTTTCATATGCCCAAGGAAGGCACTGTGCCAGAATATCTCGAATAAACTGCTGTTCCTCTCCTGGGAAGAGCAGCATGGTACAATGGGAAAAGCACGTTAGTAAGTCCTAGACTAAAATTCTTGCTCCACCATTTAACCAGCTTAACATCCTGGGCAAGTAACTAAATTGCTCTGAGCCTCAGTTTTCTATAAAATGAGGCTACCACTATTCCGCTCCCTTAGAGCAGGGTTCCTCAACACCCCCTCTTAAATATAAGGGGAGAAAGCAGTACATGGCAGAGTTGGACTTGAACGAATGCTCTTTTCTAAACTAGCTGCCTTCTGCTTTGGGACAGAATCAAAGAACAAACATTCCCTGTGACCTCAACAATTCCCAAGGGGGACCCTCAGGAGAGAATAAAGATCAGACAGAAGAAAGTAGACCCAGAGGGACACCCAGGCAAAGAAGATGAACTGGAGGTGCAGGACAGGAACACTGCTTGTTTAATGAACTTCCAAATTTTTGACTAAGTGAATTGATAGGAAAAAAGAAAAAAAAAAAAGAACAGGAAGTTAACACCATGAAAAGATACTGATCAATACATATGAAGATTAAGATAATTTTATACCAAACCTGAAAGAGAAAACCAGTCTTTGAAGACTGTTCTATACCAAAAGTGATCTACAGCAGGAAGAATTTCCCCCATTGCACTATTTTGTTCTTATGTTAAGTAATAGTCTATGCATGTCTCCTTTTTCTTTCCTCAAGAGCTTCAGAAAATTCTCAAATGAGAGCTTCTGACTTGGAGAGAAGGCAAATCACATGACATGTAGAAACAAACTCCTGACCAGTTTTTTTTTCCTCCATCGTACCCATAATACCTCAGTTTCTGGCACACACCTCTCGATAAAAATCAGTTGAACACTTCTGGCTACAAGCAACTTCCTTCTGACCAAAACTCTAAAACATTCTATGTATGTATTCTACCTAAGAGTCTAATCTTTCCTGTTTCTTCTCCAGAAGCATTCTAAAACATAATCTCTAATAAACAAACAATATGCTTGGGGTACGCCATGTCTCCAATTCTCTTACACAATGACCTTCTACTTGCTCTTCAAAGCTCAAGGCCCAGTACACTCACAGCCCAACCAAACTCTTGCACTTTCCCCTCCCTATCGTCCGCCCCAGCCCCTGGGTTACTTGTCGGTTGTCTCAATTATACCACCGTCTACCTTCTGATCTGAATCAGTTTGCTAATCTCCTTCTTCTCAGGCACAGCACCAGTACGTGGAGATAAATGGGCAGGCAGGCAAGCTGAGTCCACCCAGAGCCCTCCACACCCGTGTCTAGGTTTAACTGACATTCCCAGAGAGGCTCATGCAAAAGAAACTATATGGCAAAAATCCCACTCTGTCCCCATCGTCTCAGGAGGCTTGTTTTCCATAAGTTTAGATCAACACTCAACTTTTGAAAGAATCTGAAAGAATACTGCATTACTTTAGTGGCTAGGTAAGAGCTAGGGAAATGGCCGTTCCACTCTTCCCATACCTTCCAAGTCTCAGCCAGTTCTGAACTCCCAAACCTAGACTCCTCAAACACTCCCTATCCCAGAGCTTAAAGGACATTTGCTTCTCTATGTTCCCTTGCTGGTTTCCCCATAAACATCACTCATTGCAGCTTACAGCTGGCTCCTGAAAGGACTCCTGTAAGACCTTCGATGAGAATCATCAAAACATGCCAAGGGCTAGTTCTCTTCGATTCTCCTGCACACGAGCCACGGTGTCAAGACCTGGGACTTCGAACACGAATCCGGCACCAACCCTGCCTTCAAGGAGCCCACACGTTTCCTTCAGCTCCAAACGAGTATGTCCTCCCTGGGCAATGTCTCCAAAACGGAGTGACGGAGAACTTCACAGTCTTGGGGAAAGAGCGAGGGTGGAAACCGGCTTTGCCTTTACATCCGAGGGATGCCCTGTCACCATGACAACCAACGCACTACCCATCAACCCACTGAGGGGCTAAGTTTCCCAAAAAACCTTTTTTTTTTTTTCCCCCAAAAGGGGAAGGCAGGCGCCCCTGCACCAACTCCCGCGCCGGCGGGGCGTCCTGGGCGGCGCGCGTGGTGCAGCGGAAAGTCCGCCGTTCGAGCCTGCCCCCGGGTCTCCCCCGTTTCCCCTTCGTGCGCTCCCCAGAAGCCGCAGCCTTCGCCGTCACACCTGCGCCCGGTGCAGGGAGGGCACCTGGCCTTAGGCCGCACAGCCCAATGCCCCCTGTTAACCTTCCGACGCCCGGCTATCCGCTCGCCGCCACCTCACGCCTCGGGCACGCGACCCACCCCACGGCCACGCGCGATTTCCCGGCGTCGGAGGAAAAGCAGCGCGGGCGGCCGGCCGGGTCCGCGGGGGAGTGACCGCGGCTGCCCACCTGCAAGCACGTCGGGACCTGGGCAAGGGGGACAGACGGACGGACCCCGGGGCCCCACTCATCAAATTTCAAGCCGTTTTCCTAGTTCGCGTGGCGGCCGAGCCCCGAGAGCCAGGTGCCGGCGGGCTGCAGGCTGCGGGGCCCCTCGGGCCGGGGTCAAGCCCACACCGCCCCACACGGGCCCCGAGGGGGAAGGGCCCGCCCCGGGGCGGCGCGGTGGGCCACGCCGTCGGCACCGGGGCCGTGACAGCAGGGTGGGGCCCCGGGGAGCCCGCCCCCCGCAGCCCCCGTGTCCCCCCGAACCCCCCGCGCTGCCCCAACCGCCGCCCGCCCCGGGCGCACCCCGGCCTGTGCGGGGTCCGCCCCGCCCGGCCCGGCCCCGGCGCGCTCACCCCGGCCCCGCCGGCTGCTCATCGCCCCGCGCCGGCGTCCGTGCTCCGCGCCCGCCGCGGCCCCGGCTCCGGCCGCTGTCCCGGCGCCGCCCGCCCGCCCCCGGGCCCCGCCCCCGGGCCCCGCCCCGCCGGCGGGCCCGCCCCGCGCGCGCGGCCGCCGTCGCCAACCAGCGCGCGGCGGGGCGGGGCGGGGCGGGGCGCGCGCGCCAGGCCCGGCCAATCCAGCCCCGACCTGCGCGGCGCCGAGCGGCCGCGGGAATGGGCGGGCGATTGGTCGGGTCTGTTAAAGGGGCAGCAGCCAAGTTACCTGGAAGAGTCGGGGTGGGCGGGTGTAGAGCCCTCTCTTCTCGCCTAAGCCGGCTGCAGCGCTTTCCCAGCTCTTTGTATTTATAAATGTCCTCGTCCTGCAGGCTAGCAGCCACTGGAGAAGGAACCCGATCCTGCCGGAGGAAGCAACTGCGGCGCCGAGAACCAGGGGGCTGTCTGCTTCTGGGCGAATTCACCCAAATTTGGGTGTGAGGGGGACGTCAGACACATCTCTGCCCGTCAAATCCCAGACATTGGCTTTAAAAGGAACACGCTCAGCTTCACTCTGGAGGATTTTTAACAAGCACATTCCTAGGTTTTACCCCAGAACTTCTGATTCTCTATGTCTAGAATGGGACTGGGGAAAATAGACATTTTCAACTCCCCTTCCCCCCGGGGTGATTCTGATGTGCATGGTACAAGAGCCACACTCAGGTATGTATTTTAAGTCTATCATAGTAATGAAATTAAATTCAGCTGCCAAAAAATAAACCTAAACTTCTTTATCCTCAAATTCAGTAATATGGTTGGGAGACTGACTTACTAGCTGGGGCTGGAGGTCACCTACTTAGAAACTCAGAAACAGTTCCCTAATGGGAACTGAATTTGAAGGGCTGAGATGAAGCAACAAGCCAGTCTTGTCCTGACTCTGTGAAACAATGCTTAAATAACTCAGTGGCAAACACACCCTTCCTTATTGCCATCGCCAGGCCAAGTCATAACCCCAGAAGTGTGTCTCGCCCTTCTGGAGCTTCATTCCAATGCCATCAAGCTCTGCCCACCCTGCCAACCCCATTCTCCCCCATTTGACCCAGAAGTCACTGCTCTCAATTTCACTGCCTTCAACTTCAAGGTTAGTCGCCTTCAACCCCGCCCATTCTACTAGGAGTGAATGGCTTCACACAACAACCCGTTTTTGGCTGTGATATCTGACAGCTGCTGTGTTTGTCAGGGACAGCTCAGCACACACTGATCAGCCTTGTCAGGGGTAGGGTTCTGTGTTGCAGGCATTAGTGCCGAGATCACCATTTGCCAACTCTTGGCCTTCCCAAAGAAAAAGGACCTCTTGTCAGCAAGAGGGGGTTCCGGTTGTGGATATCTAGCAATGTGCAACGAAGGCAGGTATCAGTAGAGAAAAGCCCAAGCTCTGCTTGGCCATGTCTTAAAATCCCCACCTCAGGAGGAGCAGTGGGTGCCTTGGCACTGCACCACTGCAAGGGTCCTTGGAAGCTAGCAGTATACATCACAGAGTGCCCACCTACTTCTTTGCCCTTGCTGAACCCTACATAAATATTAGATTAATGAATACATTATCAACCTGACATCAACTAGAGGCCAATAAAATCTAATGAACACTTAGAAAGAGACACTTCTTTTTTAAAAGTGAGGAATTTGGATGCTTTGAAAAAAATAAATGAACATATTAATAATTCCTACCTATTAAGAGGTTACTATACACCAGATACTATGTCAAGGCCTTCGCACATATTAATTCTTTAAAACCTACAATAACCCTGTGTAATAGGTGTGTTTGGTATTTTCTCCATTTTACAGGTGCAGAAACCAAAGCTCACAGAGAATAGTGATGTATCCAAGAACACAGACTAGCAACAGAAGCAAATATCACTAATTTTCACCAAAAGACAGAGTAATATAAGAGCATTGCCTTAGAGTCTAAGTTCCACTGCTCTACTTACCATCTGTTTAACCTTGAACAAGTTATATAATTAAATCTCTTGAGCTTAAGCTCTCTTATCTGTAAAAATGGGAAAATAACACTTCTGCCTCTTTGGGCTGACATGAAAATCAAACAGAAGAAAATATAAATATATATGAGCTTTGAGCTTACAAATGAAAAGAGTGATTTTAAAGTTTGGTATCTGTGACTCATTAGAGTAACTTATGACAAAGTTCAGAGATTGTGATGCTAAATTCAGATATGGAGCAAGATTCCTTACTTTGTCACCCAAATAGCTGCTCTATCTGTATAACATGTACAAAGTGAACTAAATTTTTCCACCAATGGTAGAGGTAAAAGTCCTAGAAATTCAAGCCCAAGATATTAATATGGCATCTACACCCCACCTTCTCCCAACCATCACCCAATCTCTCTCACAACCTAGGCTTCTGGTATACTTGACTTATTCCACTTAAGACATTTCAAGATAATCCCCATTTTCTCATGAAACTCTATTTATGTATTTATTTATTTATTTATTTATTTAGACAACCCTTGGTTGACCTCACAGATTGCAAGGACCTTATCAATTTACAATCCTTTATTTTTTTAATTTTTTACACCTACAGCACCTGGTCTTCCTAGGTGGTCTCCCATCCAAGCACTAACCAGGCCCAACCCTGCTTAGCTTCTGAGATCAGACGGGATTGGGCTCGTTCAGGGTGGCATGGCCATAGACTTGTGAAACTCTAAAATCAAAAAATGCTCTAAGATTTTTCATTCAGTTTTTTGACAGAGTTGCACTTTTGGAGGGAGAAATGGTTAAGTATGCAAAAACTAACAAGTAGATCCACCTGTACATCTAAAAAAATGTTAGGGATTTATTATGCCACAAGCTGCACCCTTAATGAGCAATCACTGATTGCACAGTAAGTACTGGGCAGTGTGCTAAGCACTAGGGATGAAGATGAAGGTACTTGTAAAAAAGTGTAAAAATAGCCAACTTTTGGCACCAGGTCTAGTAGAGAAAGACCAACAAGTGATAGACCATTATAGGCTTCCACAAAGGTAAGCCCGGGAGTGGGCACTAAATAGGCACAACTCCTGGAGACTCCCAATATAGAGGTGGCCAAATGAAGGTCATTAAGAGGAGAACTCACCAGAAACATGGTGACAACTTGAGTAAGAGTGTTGTCACCAAAGGTGAATATGTTGGAGAAGGAAAAGAGTGGTCAACGGCAACATGTGCTTCAGAAGGGTCAAGTTAGAAGAGGGCTGAACAGTACCCCCATGGGCTTTGGAAATGAGAAGGTTGTTGGGATCATGGACCAAAACAGTGCAGGTCGGACTGGAAATGCAGAGACTTCCTAGAGCTGGGATGAGGAGAAAGGCTAAGACACAGAATGAAGAGGCCAGGGCACAGGGTTACAGGAGGCCCAAGGGGACAGAGGAGTTGCCAGGGACAGGAAGAGGGGTCGGCTCTTCCACTGTGGAGAGGAGAATGCAGTTAAGAATGGGTGTGGGTGCAATTCATTCATGGTTGAGAGCAGGAAGTTGAGGAAATTCCCGCCTATTGGCTTCTATTTTTTAGCTCTAAAGTGAGAAGCAAAGTCAGCTGGAGAGTGGGTGAGAGGTGATAACAGCAGCTTAGAGGGAAACAGTGAAGAACTGGAAAAGCCATCAAGAGGAATGAAAGAGGGAGCTGCCAGACTGAGATGGGGGATTCTGGGCCACCCAAGGGCTCCAGGACCCCAGAGTTGGATGGATGGTTATCAGGGGAGCTGCAGCTGGGCCCAGGTGTGAAGAATCCAGAGTCAAGAATTTACAGATAGGGGGAGGATGAAGTGGATAAAGGGGATCAAATATATGGTAGCTGAAGGAAACTGGACTTTCGGTGGTAATCACACAATAGAATACATAGATGTCAAATTATAATGTACACCTGAAAATTATATGATTGTATTAACCAATGTTACTCCCATAAACTTAATTAAAAATAAAATTACAGGGCCAGGAATGGAAGAAATATAAAACAGTTTGGGGTGCTGACAACAGGGGGTTGAAAGTGATGAATCGTGGGTTCTATGTTGGTTTAGAGACACAAAGAAATCCAAGGAGGAGGGGATGGACCCTGCGGGTCCCTGGCAGAGAATGATCTGCTCAGCCTTCAGCACTTTCTGTCCACTGCACACCACCCCTGAGGGGCTCTCACTAGGTGAAGGTGTGGGGAGCATCATTCTCAGCAGGTTTCCCTTCTAAAATAAAAAGCTGTTGATAATCAGAAGAATCCCACCATCACTAAGAGACATCTCTGATCCAGAACCATCACCCCTTAAGCAGTAGGATTGGGAGGGGCTACCCGAGGGGCGGCTCTGGAGACTCCTTAACCAGGGTGTCGATGCTCCTGATGTTCCTGACGCTCCCGATGCTCCCGTGAATAATTCCTGGCCATCCATCCTGGGTCAGCAGACCTCGCGAGGAGATGTTGATTATTTACTTTGCTGGTTGGCACGTGATAGTGGAGGTTATTAGCTAGAAATGTCTCTTTCCAGGGCCTTTAGGGGAATGGTGGCTTCTAATTGATGTGGAGCAGGCCAGATTGGAATTCCTAGGCAGAGAGACTGATATTTCTCTCCCTTTCCCTGCTTGCTGTGTGCCTTGCCTCTCCAGGGCCCTCTCTGACACTCCACACAGAGAATGAATACACCAGTCAGCAGTTAGTTACCTCCTCGCTTTCCCTGTAGCCATGACATCCCTGACCATCCTTGCTGCCTTCCAACCCAGGCCCTCTGCTCTACCCCAGCATGGAATTCAGTCTCCAGCTTGCCCAGAATCACCCTGGAGCACAGTTCTAGCTCCAGGATGGAGGGTCTGCAGTGCAGCCAACAGGTGCTGGCCCCAGACCTGCATCTCTCCTCCCCATCAAAACACATCACCCCTTAAGTAGCAGGAGTGGCAAAGCTTAGTTGGCCATTGAACGACATATTCATCTACCTAAATGTAGGAGAAAGTTGTTTATTTATTTATTTTTTAATCTCGAAAAGGTGATGTATATATCCTGATATAGAGGAGCTAGAAGTCAGTGGGAAATGTCAGCTCCTGCCCCAGGTTGTTAAACAGAATTGTAAAAGGACACGGTAGAATTGCTAGCCTTTGCCATTTCCATGTGGCTACTCTACTCAGCAGCTATTCAATTCAGAAATCAAAGATGATCCATGTTTGGGTGAGAACTTAGGCAAAAGAAATGTTTGAATCTGTTTTGGCAAGGGTTCCCTGGAAAGCAGACCATGAGACAAAAGCCCATATACAAATACCTTATGGGAGAACGTGAGCCCAGGGAGCATACCTGAGTCTCAGGGGCCGAAGCAAAGATGGGGCCGAGGTGTTTGATAATGTGGTATTGGGGTGACCACATTCCAGGTTGCTTGACATGGAGGGACTGAGAAGCCTTGTGAAAAGGGGGGAATAAAGGGAAGATATTTATTCAATGGCTTCTGCCCCCATTGGTGAAAGGCTCTACACAGGGGCCTGAGCCCTGCTTCCAGGATTCACTAGCCTGGCATCGAGTGGGTATAGACAGAGATGCCATAAGTGGGGGCTGATGGGTGCCAGCTGTGGGCTCAAGGTGAGACACTGTCAGATTTCACCTACTGGAAGCTGGTAGGAGTGCTCACAGGACTGGCCACTGCAGCAGTGGCTGGAAGACCTCAGGTGGTGCATGAGAGGTTTCTGATACAAAGCCTATTATCAAAAAGCGGAACCTTGCGCTATCCCCTCAAAAGTGCCCTCTTAAGTTAGGATGGAGGGATATAAGATTTCAAATGTCTTTTAACATTAGTATTCTTTTTAGGGAAGCAGCATTAGGCCAGTGGCTTTGGGGTCATTTGGACATGGGTTCAGGTTTTGCCTCTGTCATTTCTGAGTCATGTGACCTTGGGGAAGATATTAGAGCTCCTCGAGCCCATTTCCTCATCTGTAAATTGGAGATATCCACATTATATGTTATCACAAAGATTAAGTATATGTATAAATGCTTAATATAGCACCTTTACATAGCAGGTGCTCAACGAATGGAAGCTGTTTTATTTTTCACTCTTAAAAATTACTAGCCATGGAGTATCATGGGTGCAGGAAGACAATAGGGTAACATGCTTAAGCCTCAAAAGTAGAAGTGAAAGAAAGTATCATATGGTTGCAGAAAACCAAAAACGACTTCTAATACTTCGAATAACCAAACAGCTTTTGTCTTCAGTGACTATGTATCTCGCAGTTTCCAGGAAAGCATAAATTTCAACTCTCTCTCTTGTCCCAGTCACCTTGATCTTGGTCCAGAAAAACAACACTCTAGGTATATCCCATCAAGAAGGGAAAAAAGGTCCCTGGTGTTCTTTGCTCTGCCCACCCCTGGAGTATGGGAAACACAGCTTTTCCTTCCCAGGGGCTCCTCCCTCCCAACCTCAGCCGAGGGGGCAGCTTTATTTCTTAGGTGAGCTCATTAACAACCAGGTGACTTTCAGAAGAACCAGACACTTGAATCACAATTCATGCTACACAGCAAAGGAGGAACCAAAATCTCCAGGTGGAGGGCTCCTCGCCAACTCCCCCATCCTCCCTTCCAACCCCCACCCCAGCGCCCCTGTGATCCACCACAGCAGGAAATGGTTTGGGTTTTTCTATTTTGGAAGTGGTAGAAGCTCAAAACACAAAAACTTAGAAGAAGGAAAAAACTCACTCGTTTTCTCACCACCTGTTAACAATTGTCAACATTTTTGTAGTATTTCCTTGTGCTCTTTTTAAAAGCATCTTTTGTTTCACGGAGCTGCTATTTGACACTATGTACAATCTTGTAGGGCCTATTTAAAATTTAACATTGTCACATAACGAGCGGCAGTACTATAAAGGATATGAGAAAGAAAGGTTTGGCTGAGAGTCAGAGGGTCTGCCTAGTCCTGTAGGACTATATTATTTACCTTTTCTGAGCCTCAGGTTTGCCATCTATATGATGAAGATGAGAGACACATTCATTCTCTGCCACGACTTTTCTGTGTGGTCCTCTAGACTGGAAGCTCTGTGAACACAAAGTCCCCTCTGATTGGTCCTCTGCTCAATCCCTCCAGCCTGACTGGTGGGTTAAAGAAGGCCACGAAGTCTTGTCATGTCTCCCATCTAGAGGGAGAGTTTATTTCTCCACCCCTCGGACTCTTGGCTTGGCTTTTGTCTCCTTCCACCATGAATGAGGACTGGTCTTTGTGACAAAATAGTATGGTGGTAGTGATATAATCTGACTTTTGGAATCTCTTGGATCACTTGCTCCGGGGAAGGCCAGCCACCATGTCATGGGGACGCTCAAGCAGCCTGTGGAGAGGCCCAAGTACAGAAGAGCTGAGTCTTGCCACCAACAGCAAGCACCGGTCAGGCCTTCAGGTGCATGCAGCTCTGGCTGGCATCGCATCTCGTTAGACATCCCAGGACAGAACCACCCAGCAAAACTGCTCCATAATTCCTGACTAATCCACAGACACTGAGAGAAAAATGTGTATCACCATTTTAAACCACTAAGTTTGCATATATATGCCTTACTGTTAAAGTGTACAGCTGAAACTCATTGGATTTTGTTAAAAAAATTAAAAATAAATAAATAAATAAATAAATAAATAAATAAAAAAGACCACTAAATTTGGGGATGATTAGTTATGCGGCAATAGGTACCTAAGATACTCCTCTAAGGCTGGCTTTGGCCAAAAAAACAAAAACAAAAAACAAAAAGCAATGGAAGTGGCTTTCTGGGACTTCTGAGCCCAGGTTTTAAGAGGATTGGCAGCTTCTACTTCCTGGCTCTAAAAGATCAGTCACCCTACTCTGAGAAGTCCAAGCCACGTGGAGAAGCCACAAAGAAGAGAATTAAGGCCTGACAGACGGAAGGCCCAGCTCATCTCCCAGCAGGCAGTCAGCAGCAACCGCCATCTCTGTGAGGGAGCCTCTTAGAGGTGACACCACTGTCCACCCACTTACTTGAGTCAAGAACAGATGATCACAGCCTCGGAGCCAAAGAGCTGCACAGCTGAGCTCAGTCAGCCCGCGGAAATGTGAGGGAGAATAAAATGGTGGTTGTCCTGAGCCTCTGAGTTTGGAACGATGTGCTGTGCATCAATATTTAACCAATACGCTGGCCCAGCACCTGGCACACAATTAGCTCTTGAGAAATGTCTGGTAAATAGGCAGATGACCTTTGTTTGGCTTCGGTTTCCTCTTCTGTAAAATCATAGAGGTTAGGACATTCAGTGCACTGCATTTGGCAAGGCTCCACCTCTCTAATGTTTTATGGCTGTGACTTTGCTGCTTGTGGCACAGCATCACTTTACTCTCGTAGGAAGACTTTGTCTGTGGTATCTCTGCTCCTCACCTTGTGCTAGTTCCTTCTTCTTTCTTTCTGTGGCACACACACACTCCAGGCACCTGGCCCTCCCGAAGCTTTGATGATTTCAATCATGGGGCTGTGTAATTTGGCAAGAGGAGGTCGAAAGAGGTCCCCCCCCATCTCATAGGCAGCACCTGCTCAATTTAGCCAGAGGGAACGGGAAATACTCCCAACATGTCCCTGGGACACACAAAGAGCAGACAGAACAAACGCAGACTGCAGTTCCCACCTCCCTTCCTCAAGGCCAAGTCTATAGTTGTCTTTTGACCAGAAAATGACTGGCCTCTTTCATAGTATCCAGCCACATTTCCTGAAGTAGGAACAAAGTCTCTGTTTGTGAGGACTGATGCTCAACCTCTGGTTCATTGAGTCCCCTTGTTTGCCACAGAGGCACTATGACTGTACTAGCGTGGCTGTGTGAGGAGTAGATCTCTCTATCGTGCCCATTAAAACTAAATTAAAAGGTCTGGAGAAGTCAAGTAGCTGGCCTGAGGTCACGAAGCAAACCCAGCTTACTGGTGGAATTGGAAGCGTCTCCCTCCCACTTTCCAATCACCTGCCCCATGCACCTTGCCACTCAGGTCACTCTGAGCCAGCACAGTGTGACCCATTTAAGTGATTATTCAGATGAGCAATTGGCCCTTGCTGACTGTTAATCATCGTCATCATCACTGTAATTACTAAGACCTCTCTTATTAAGCCATGAAGGTATCTGTCCCAGGCTTTAGAAAGTCACCCAGTTTCTGGAGGTTGAGGGGCAGGGGGAACCGTGATGTCATTCATCTAACCACCCAGAAAATGCTGATTGTCTTCTGGTTGATCTGCAGGGCGACAGAGACACGGCAGGGAACAAAACCCAGGCCCTGCCCGCATGGAGCTGCAGTCTACTGCCAAAGCCTTTCCTCTTCTTTGTGCAAGTTAAGAATGGTGGACATCACATGCCCAGGCTCAGCTTGCGGTAGAGTTTTCATACATTCCAGAGCAGAGGAGAAAACACGGCACCTCCCCCTCACGCTCTAGTTTTATCCAACTGCCTGTTTGGTCTCTCGCAGATGCCTGATAATCATCTCATGTTCGAATTCTTCAAAAAGAGCTCTCAGTCTCTGCCCACCCTCATCTTGCTCAGTGGCACCACTGTCCACCCACTTACTTGAGTCAAGAACAATGAGTTATTCTTGATTTCATCCTTTCCTGGTCACGTGCAACCTTGCGAGCAAGTCGTGGTTTGGGCACATCCAAGCTCTGTCTCAAAACCGTCTGCCTCTCTCCATCTCCACAGCCACCATTAGCTTTCACCTGGACTCTCTGCTCTTACCCTCACTCAGTGCTTCCACTTTAAATTGCTAATCACAGGCCTCAAATGGGCACTCATCCTTGGCCAGCAAGCTTCATTTCCTGAGTAAATTCACTTTCCCACTCTCTGAGACAACTGACTGTGCTCTCTCCTCAGATACACAACACGTCCCTCCCCTTCTCGTCTGCTGACCTCATCTCATCCCTCCCTGGAAATGCAGGCCCAGCCAGGCAGAAATCCCCCCAGAAATCCCCCAATCTTCTCAGCACCAAGTCTCCCTGTGGCATTTGCGTGTCTGCCCTCTGTTTTCCTGATCCTGTGGAAGGCCTAAGCACTCTGGCTTCCTAGGAGTTGACTGCTGCCATCGTCTCCCTTCTTTCTCCTGCATAATCGATTCCTTCCTCCCTACTGGATCACTCCCATCAGCATACAGATGTGCTCTAGTATCTCTCTTCTGAAAAATTCCCTCCCTCTGGCCCCAAACTCTCTCCTGCTGTCTGATTCTAAGTTGTCCTTTCTCAAAAGAATTCTCGTCCTCTCCTATTACCCTCTTTACCCTGCTCCAAAGTGGATTCCGCCTCTACTGCTCCCCTGACATGGCTCCTGTCACATCATCGATGACCTCCACTTGCTCAAATCCAGAGGTCACATGCCTGTCTTCCTTGACCCTTACCCAGTCCTTTTCTAAACATCTATTGGCTGCCTCTCAACTCATCCAGACCTTGTTCCCTTAGTCTGGTCTCTCATGTTCCCTCTGAGCTGTGGTAGGACAGTGACAGCAAGCTTTGCCTCCCAGGTCACACATTGCTGGCGGTCTGTTTTTTTTATCCAGTAGATTGGCCTTCAGACAAGACCTCTATCTGTCCATGGGTGCCAGGAAATGTAAGAATGGGTGTTAGCCAGGGCAGGTCCTGGGATGTCTGCTACCATCGTCCGACAATGTCCCCACACGCCTCTTCATCTTCATCTTCAACACAGCACTGGAGGTGGAAAACTCAACACGGTGATCTGGGGGAGTGACGGGACTGCTGGTGTTTTTTTTCCCCCCTTCTCAGTTTCCATTATTGCAATTCTAATGCTACTTGGGCAACAGAAAAAAAGTTGGGTGGCAAAAAAAAAATGCCTGATAAGAAGATTTGCCCTTTACCTGCAAGAATCTCATCTGTAGGTAAAGTGCCAGGGAGGAGGGGCTCACGGCGGGCAGCAAGCCATAGAGGTGACCTGTTAACATGGCACTGAAAGGTGTGACAGCCCAGGGCCTGGCTGGCGTTGCCCAAGGCTCCCATGTGGCTACAGGACTCACATATCTGCTAAAATTCTGGTTAGTGTTCATGCTGACAGAGTGCCCAGGGAGCAACTTGAAACCTTCTTGCCTTTTCTCCCTCTCTCCGGGTCAATCAATATTGAATCAATAACAAATCCACCTCCCCCTTCTCAGACCTCTTTGCCTTTACCAAACTCTTCCTCCTCTAAAGATGAAATCGAGCCCTGTCACTCTGGTAACCCATTTTCTTTGGCCATAGGATGTGAATCCGTGTGACCTGGGTCCCTCTGGTCCTGTCTATCTTCTTTGTGATATTTATCAAAAGTGATTCAAGTGATTATTAGCATTTCTGTCCTTGGACTGTGAGCTCCAGAAGGGCAGGGATCAGATCCTGTCCCTTCCACAAGACCAGGTCTAGCATAGGCCCTTGATAAATACTCATTGCTGAAGGAATGACATCCACTAAGTGAATGGCATCCACTAAACGACATCCATAGGCCTGTTGCACCTGAGGAAACACCTCTCAGCATGTCTCTTCCCCTCGGCCCTTACAGACACACATTCTCTCCAGCTGGACTTCGGAGAGGTCCTGTCTGCCTCCAGCCTTGTCTACCAGAAGGAAAAACAGAGAAAAAGCTTCTGCAAGCTGAGCTATTTTTAGGCTGCTGGAATGAACCAGAATTCTTGTTCTCTACGGCTGTGTGACAGATATCATTTCTCTCTTTGGCTCAAAACTTCAAACTGACAAGTCCCATCGAGGGAACAGAGCAGCACCATGAGAAAAAAAGAGGTGCAAACCCTCTGGTCTGAATCCTTGCGAGAGAGTCTCCGAGGCCTTGGAAAAATAAATACAAACTCCATCCTACATGTGGTCAGGGGAGGAAGAAGGCTCCAATGACTTACACCCAGCACCCACCGAACTAATGAAACCCTACAGCGTGGGATTTAAGAGCCTGAGCTCTCTCACCCTTAGAAGATTTGATTACATAAATCACATGGACTACTTAAGGAGAGGCAGAAATTCCTGTTTCTGTGGCCAAGAGAAAAAAATGGAGGTGGTAGCAGGCATGCTAAATCTTCCTTTCTTTTAAGGACTCTCAAAGGCTATAAAACCAAGATCTGCAGACAGGGGCACCGTGTTGTTTTCAGTCTTTCCTCAGCCTCCTCTTTTGGGTTTGGCCCTCTGGGGCCCAGCTGTAAAGACACCATGTGACAGGCTCAAGCCTGGCTGCTGACACCCGCAGAGTTGGCCAGGTGAGGCCTATGTGTCCTCAGGAAGGAATGCAGGAAGGTAGATGGTGCCAGCCCACAGGAGGAAGTGTGGGGAGGGAGGGAGGAGGGGAGGATGTGAGTAAAACCACAGAGGGGTGTGCACTAAATGACAACAGGTGTAACTCTCTTTTCTTTTGATGCTGTGACCTCCGCCAGGCGACAATGCTAAATGTGCCATGTTCATCAAACACAAAACTTTTTTGCTTTTCAAATTGAAAATGACAGGTGAGTTGTCCCACTCCGATGGGGAACATTGGACAGTTGCAGAAGTTGAACAAGGCCTGTACCAAATGATGGCTGGGAGGTGTGTGCGTGAAATTGTCCTAAGAGCATGATTATCATTCTGAAGAGGATTCTAAGACGTTTAAAGGAATGAAGGCTGGATTGCTAAGACTCATTCCAGCTCTATAATCCTATTAAAAATAAATTAAAGTCTTAGCAAAGCCACATCAACTGACACATTATGGTTTTAGGAAAACCTTAATTTTCATTTGCCAGGAAGGAGTTTAGCAAAACAGTTCTAGAATGCTACCCTTTTTTTCCCTGCCCTTTGCACTAATTAGGCAGAATAGGAATTATGGGGCTAGGCTTCTCTTACAGTTTATGAGACTTTTTATAGCTATATGTCAAACTTTTATCATAGAAAATTTTAAACATGCAAAAATGAAGAGAATGGCATAATCAACATGTGTATACCTACATCCCAGCTTTCTCAACGATCAACACACACCTAACCTTTTTCTTCATCCATCCCCTACCCATCTCTCGACTGGATTATTTTAAAGTAAATTTTAGATAATATTATTTTATTTGTGAATACTTCACTGTCTTTACAAAAGGCTCTTTAAAGAGACATAACTATAATACCATTTGCATGCCTAGGAAATGAACAATAATTCCTCAAAATTATAAAATATCCAGCCAGAGTTCAAGGTTTTTCCTGAATTTCTGGTGCTGTGTGTTTATCAAGAGCCTGAAAAATGTTTAGACTTGATAGCTTCACTTCCAGATATATTTCCTGAATCCAGAAACAGCTTTATGCACAAAGATGTTTTCTGCAGCTGTATTTATCATGATGAAATATGGCAATAAATTAAATGGACAAACTTGGTAAATAGTTAAGTAAGTTATGGAAAACCCAATGAAATAGTGCTGATTAGGGAAAGGCAGTGATGTTAGAAGATTCGCTCCACGATTTACTGTCAGGACTTCTCAAAGCATCATTTTACTCACAGACAAAATATGGGTAATAATTGTACCCACCTGATGGGGTAGGTGCTACCATTGTGAGGACTGAGTAAAAATGCACGTAAAACACTCAGCAATTTGTTTACCTGGTTCCAAGTGAGCCCTTAATATATGGTTATTGCATAATGTGCAGCAATAAATGTGTTTATGAAGAACTTGTAACAACGTAGAAAAGTATTATCATACCCAGCTAAAACACTATTAAACAATTATACTATCGTATAACCACAACCATGCAAAAAAAAAAAACAACTATCCAGAATTAATATATCAAAATAATAGTTTATCATTGAGTGGTGATCCCTGTCAACCCCCAATCTGCTTTTGTAGAAGCGATGCAAGCAAACTGAAGAAAATTTGGACAACTTAGAATGGGGGGAAAAATGGAAGATTTGATCAATTAAGAAGAGGGCAAACGGCAGGATTTTCTTTTTAAAGTCAACGATGCCTGAAATCTGACCCCAACTGTGGGCTACCAAATCCCTCAGCGCTCCCTTGTGGTCAAACTAAGCAACTACTCTTAGACGAAAACCCAACGGAGACTTAATTAAACTGGAAATGGTACAAGTTCATAAGCAGCATAAATGTCACCGTGGGTCTGCCACCCTGGGACGTCCAACCTGAGGTCCATCTCAGTCTATGGGCTTCGAGGGCCTCATGTGATTGTCCTCAGGTAAGAAACAGGCCTCGAGGATTGCGTATGACTAAGCAGCCCATCATACATCCCGCATGAACCTAGCTCACCCGTCTCAGAGTTAGTCCATGATCAGCCTGAGCCTTTCTGGAAACTTGTCTCCACTGTATCCAACTTTCAGAAGGGAGCTGCTCCCCTGCCTCAGTGTTTACCGTCAGGACAGCGAAGACCCAGCTGACACCTGCCCACCAGAAAACCACCTGAGAGAGGCGGTTGCCCCACAGGAACTGCACCTGGGTTCTCCATCATTCTACCCAATCGATATCATTCCTGGGTCATCCTTGATCTGTAAGGAGTAAACCAGCTCTGCCAAGCCTGAGCTTCCTTTCCGGTGCAGTGGAGGGCGTAGACCTGAGGTTCCCCAAAGGCTGGAGCCTGGATCAGCTGCGGTAGAATCATCTGGGGAGCTATGAGTTTTTTTATAATGAGTTTTGTTGCTTCTGCCTAAAAATTTTGATGCAGGCAGTCAGGGTCCCTTCCGGAATTGCCAGTCTCTGTCTTCTTCCTGTGGAGTCTGGAAAACTTCCTCCTGAGTGTGGCATTGTCTTAAGGATATCCAAAAGTGACACATATGTCATTGTGGTTGAGAGCAGGGCTCTGGAGGCAAATAGCAGATTTCCTCCTGGCTCTGCCCCTGGATCTGGCTAAGGCGTAGATTTTTCATCTGTGAGATGAAGATGATAATGGTAATATCTATCTCACAAGGTTGTCAGCCAGCGAAGATCAAATTATTTATTTTAATTATTTAACTATACTTATATTTACATTTAATTATAGTTGTCTTGTATAGGCAAAGCCAAAGCCCTTAAAATAGTGTCTGATATATATATATGTGCTATTATTAGTAGCGACTATTTTAATTATTATTATTGTTACTAGTACATACAGATGGGTATCTTTAAATAATAATAATTCTAAAAAGAGACAATCTTTAAAAAAATCTTGAAAAAGAACCTATGGGATGTAGTTAAAATACAGGGTTCAACCCATCCTCCTCCCAGAGAGAGTCCAGGTAGAACCCCCAGGACAAGGATGAGATACCTGACTATGGAAGTGATACTCTCTGGAGAAGGATGAGTAGAGGGGTCCTGAGTAAGTGTAGGAACAGGCATGGACAATTGTGGTGACAAGAGTTGAGTCTCGAAGCCATAAGGTGATGCAGTACATGATAATGCAAAACAGGGTTTCCCGAAGTGGGCACCAGCACAGGCACTCGAGAAGCTTTCGGTAGCACAGGGACCAAAATCGGTCTTGAAGTTCTATGGACCACACCATGGTTTTGACCCTACTCGTGATAGCTCAGTTGACATGTGTGCTCAGTGCTCTGGCTGTTCGGTTTCTTGGTTGGAATCAGTTCACTGCAAATGAATTTGCTGGGCTGCAGCCCTGTGAGGGTGGGGACTTTGTTTCATATCACTATATGCTCAGCCCCTAGAACAGGCCCTGGCAAACCAAATGTGCTATTAAATATGTATTGAATGAGTGATGGATAAAATTGGCCTCCTACATTATTTATTTGGCATTTTGAGGGCTTGATTAGTGAGGCTGAAAAAGCAAGGTGAGAAGGAAGTTTCCTGAAAGGCCTAAAGTAAGGCACTGCCTGGAAAGATGCTCTACTGATGAGTAAGGAAGACCAATTCCCACCATCCACCTCCCTGCCCGAAGCACTGGGGCTCACAGTGGGCAGACACTGTCCTGTGCTGGGGGTGGTCCTATTTGGCCAGCTGCCCCCTACCTCCGGCCCCTGCATCTTTGCTGGCTGAGATGTTCCTCTGGCACATCCAAAAGGGTTCGCTGGTTGCCAGCAAGGCTCAGGCTGAAGAGTGGCTTCCATTTGAAGCTCCATCATAGAGAAAGAGGTGACCTTTCAGAGACATGGATGCACGGCTGCTAGGAAGCAGGGTGTGACTCTCAAAAGGACACTTCCAAGCCCACATCCAAGAACACCAGCTCATCTCAAAGGGCAGGGCTCAGAACAGAGACTGCAGCCGTTTCTTTCTGTGATGGTCAACCCCACGCTCAGAACCAGGCAGAATCACCAGTGGCTCCACAGCAACCCATCTCAGAGTGGAAATGTTTGGACCATGGGACCCCGGGGAAGTGAGATTGCTGTCTGGGGCTGTCACTCAGCCAAGATGGGCCACCATCCCAGTATGCCTAAGGAAGGATGGTCTCCTGTCTTGGGAAGAAGCATGACATGGTACAAAGAGCATTGTTCTGGGAGTCCAAGGCAGGACCACACATTGCAGTGAGCACAAGGTGGGCGATGACAAAATCAATCATTTGGGGGAAATTCCCAGAGCAGCGGATCAATGGACTGACTGACTTCTCCCCTGGCGGAAGGAAGGTTTTAAGGTGTCAAGGAAAAGAACCTGAATCTCTAAAAATTTTAGAAAGATTTTTACTTAGGCCTTGCTGAAGACGATACCCTGGAAGCAGAGGTTCAAGAAGCCTCAAAACAGTGCCCTAACTTTGGAAAAATAAGGGACATTTCTACAGGCAAAGGAGTAAGCAAAAGTACATCTGGTGTGTCAGAAGTTTCGATGAAGGTACATACATTTCAATGATTAGCAAGTTTACATCAACTGGAAGAAATGTATAGAAAGGAGAAGGTTGGGCTGCCTGTGCCCCTGGCTTCAGGGAGTCTGGGCATTGGGTCTAGAAATACTTAAACTGCTGTGACACTCCTCGAGGTGAATTTTTATCAGGCTGTAGAAAGAACAGTCACATTTTCTATAATCATCGATCTTTAGTGTTGAAAATGTAGAGGGTATATGTGATTATCTCCGTGGCTCGTGCCTTAGGGAGGAATTTTAAAGAAGCTCATTGTTCTTGCTGGGTTACTGGTCAAGTCAGAGAAGCTGAAGCATCTTTTCTTTTCTCAAAGGCCTTCCTGCCCCAGGGGGACGGCAAGAACCAATAGGTCCTTCCCTCATAGCCCCAGGCTCTGGGCCTAGCAGCTCTGGGCCTAGCAGCTCTGTGCCCTGGACGTTTCCTCTCTCATCCAATGGGATAACAGTGAAGCCAGACTGAACCTACAGGTCCTCCATATCAGGCCACGTCACCCTTAAGTCACCCAAGCACACACCTGCTGGCCCTGATGTCCCCATTCAGACTCCTTCCTGGGCCTTTGCCTCAGAGCTGCCTCTGCCCAGAGAGGCCTTTGACCCTCCCTTCACGTCACAGATTAAAGGGGACCTCCACCCTAATTAGATCTTCTTTCAGAAAAAGCAATTATAAATAACGTTTGCAAAATAATTGGGGAAAACTGAATATGAACTAGGTATTAAGGATACTAAAAATATATTATATACATCCAGTGTGATGAATATTATATACAGAAAATTATCCTTATACTAAAAGCATGCTCTGAACTATTTAGGGGTGAATCACCACAATGTCTGAAATTTACTTTTAAATTATTCAGAAAAAAGTTAGAAAAAATCTAGCAAAATGTTAGCAGTCATTAAACCCAGATGGTGAGTCTATAAGGCTTTTTGTATGTTTTTATACAATTAAATGTAGGAAGAACAAAACTCACCCCCTCTGAGAAGGCTCCCCTGATCCTCCAGAACTGGGCCGGGTGCCCCTCTCATGGGCTACCATGTTCCAGGACTAGAATGATTAGTCACCAGGGCATTTACGGATCTGAATTCAAGTGCCTGCTTCTTCAACGAGGCTAGGATGCTTGAGGGAGTCTCATGGAGCCTGGGAGAGAGTAGAAGCTAATAAAGGAGTGTGAGAAGGAGGAGGTAGGAGGCTGCCGCTCAGCACCCACCTTAGTGCCTAGAGCAAAGTGAGAACTCAACTCTGGTTTACCAGGCTGGCTTTCCTAAAAGTCTCCAGCTCTCCCGTTTCCTTCTCCTTGGCAGCTCCACCAATGCATCTCTCAGTCGTCAAATGAGGTGCCTTTTGTGGTGGTCTTCACTGACTTGGTCTCAAGCAGCCCCCTCGGCCAGAGTGCTGGTGGAAATGGACGTTAAATACTTAGGTCCGCCACCCCAAATCGCGCACGTGCATGTTCTCAGCAGCATTATCCATAACAGCCACAAGAGGGAAACCCAAGTGTCCATCAGCTGATGAGTGGGTCAACAAAATATAGAATATTAATTGGCAATAAAAAGGAATGAAGTAGTAATACATACTCCAACGTGGTGACCCTGGAAAACATGATGGAAGTGAAAGAAGCCGTCACAAAGGGCCACGGATTATCTGGTCCCATTTACATGAAATGCTCAGAATAGGCAAATCCATTGAGACAGAAAGGAGACTAGTAGTTTCCTAGGGCTGGGGAAGGTCAGGGAAACAGGACGTGACTGCCAGTGAGGATGGGGTTTCTTCTGGAGGGGCGCGTGTGATAAAAACGTTCTAAAATTGACTTTGGTGATGGTTGCAGAACTCTGTGAAAATACTAAACAAACAAACAAACCAAATCCCGCTGAGTTGTGTATTTGTAAAGGATCCATTTATGGTATGTAAATTATGTCTTAATCAAGCTGTTCCTAAATATATATGTACATATATATTCGTGGCTACTACCCAGCCTGTTCCACTGGGTGTTATGGCAACAAAGATGAATGTGGCATTGGCTATCTCCGCAGTTTAAAACAGAATAATACAATACAAGATGAACTTGACGGGGAGGGGTGGGTGAGTATGTGACAGGGCCTATGAATTAGACCTTGGCCTTGAGCTGTCAGATACAAGGTACCGATTGGGACTGGTTATGTGTAACCCTGCAAGGGACAAGGCTTGACCTCAGTCTATCTACTAAAGAACACGCGTGATGCTACAGAGCTAGCATCCTCGCATGATGTCAGAAAAATATAATTAAAAACAGAAATTATCCTTTCCAGGCTGTGGAGGCATTCATCATGTCGCTTCCCACAGGCAGGCACAGATAAGGTGGTTTGAAGAATTCTATAAATTATTTTGGAAAAGAAAAGGAGGGGCCCCCTCCAGAGTTGTGGGCATTGTAAGTAGATGACGGAGGGAAAGAGAACAGAGCTGCAATTCAGTACAGCTTTGGGGCAGGGAGGGTGGGAGTGAATTCACAAGCTGCTGGTCCACGGTCAAGATTTGTCTTGTAAGCTCACATGGCATTAGAAATTTTCTTAATCAGGTGCCATAAGGACATAAGCTCTAGGAAGCCAGAGATTTTTTTTGTTTGTTTTGTTCATTGATGCATCCCTACAGCTTCTGTGCAATAATTTTGTGTGTGCCTATGTCGAATAAATGAATATTTAAATATTAGGGATTTTACTTTCATATCTGACCAAGAGAGAGTAACCGAGACCAGCCTGAAACAACTTAAAAACAAGACAAAATATATAAAACACTGTTTGTCAAGACATTGGACAACAGGCAGCAAAAGACAGGGATCCTTGAGAGAGAAGAAACAAATGAGGTGAGCCCTACAATTCACCAACTAACTGCCTGGAGGGTTTGCAGGCCACGATGTGGGCAGGAGGAATCCAGATGGAGCCTGGCGAGGCTCCTTCAATCGAGGAGATGGAACTGGGCAGCCAGGGAGGAGCAGGGCAAAGACCTGGAGAAGAGAGAGCTTCAGAAAGAGAGAATTTCAGAAATCTGTGCAGGGTCTCGCTGCAGTCATCAGCACAAACACGCGAGGACACTACCAGAAGCCAGAGAAAGAACCACCCGAAAGGAGGAGAGAGGACAATCTTTGCAGCTCGTGCAAGACCAGGAACAGTCCATGTTCCTACCAGCCAGAGTGGAAAATCTTGTAATTCATGGGGCATTGGGTTTTCTCCCAATAGCCCTAGAATAAACAAAGCTCTCATCTGGCCTAACAAAGCTTAACAGTAAGCCTTGAAAGGATCAAACTGTTCCCAAGCAGCTTAACTGTGTCCCAGAACAGAGTTCAAAAATATTTACAGTCATACAAAAATGTCCAGCACCCAGACGAGGTGAAATTCACAGTATCCGTGGAACATTGAGGGTTTGAACATAGAACAGAAACATAGTAATTTGAACAGTTTAATATGAAGAACTATTAACTATAACAGGGGATGCGCTGTAAATGAGTAAAGTGAACTCTAAAGAATAATCTAGGGCTGAGGGAAAAACCTAAAGCTGGAATTCCAACTTCAGTGGAGAAGGTGTGCTTGTGCCCATATGATGGTGAAGTTCATGGCTTGCCTGGGTCAGAGCTGGTCCACAGTTGCTGGGCAAGAAGGAAATGCCCCTCTGGGGTGCGGGTGGGTCCATGCAGTGCCCGCAGAGCCATGGGGATGGAGTGGGCAATAGGAAACCTTCTTACTGTGGTGCAGATGTATTGAAGGTGGGAAACCATTGCTGGGCTTATGAGAATTGACCCATGTTTCCTGACACTTGACTGGGGAGCTGTCAATGAGATGCAGCAAGAATCTGATGTGGGTGAGTGCCCTGGATGTGTCCCACACTCCGCCGGCAGCCTTGCAATAAGAGCAAGAAGCCAACAGAAGTACATAAGAATAAGAATAGCCCCTTTGGCTCTGGTATCCTTCTACCACTCCCTACTGACAAAGTTTTAACATGGTGCCAGTTGCAAAGAAGAAATGCTTAGCAGAGCCCACAATTTACAGCTGAAGTATCTCAGGGCGGGCAATGAAGTATATAGGTTTGGAGCTAAGAGGGAATACATTGTAACTGGTACAGTCTGACAATCAATCAAAAATTATCAGGCAGGCAAAGAAGAAAAAAACGTGACCAATAATGAAAAGAAAAATCGATCAATAGAAATAGACCTAAAGATTACATAGATAACACGATTAGTAGACAAAGGCATTAAAACAGCTATACTATGCTCCATATTCAAGAAAGTAGGGAAAAGACTGGGCATGTTTAGTAGAAATAAGGAAAATGTGAAAAAATATTAGAACCGACCTTCTGGAGATGAAAACTACGATGTTTGAGGGAAACAAAAAATCAGACTGGATGGTATTGATTCCAGATAAGATACTGCAGGAGAAAAGATGAGTGACGCTGAAGACGTAGCAATAGAAACTATCCAAAATGAAACACAAGGCAGGGGAGAGAGAAAAAAAAATGAATGGAGTCATCTCCCTGCTCCCCCTATTTCCCTAGGTCAGGAGTGGAATTATTTTTTTGTTTTTAAAGGGACAGATAGTAAACATTTTAGGTTTCTGGGCCATTGGCTTTGGTCAGAGCTACTCAACCGGCTATTCAACTGTGCTGGAAAGCAGCCACGGACAATATGTAACAAACGGACACGTCTGTGCTCCCGTAGAACTTTACAAAAACAGGCGACCAGCTGGTGGTCAATAGTTTGCTGACCTCTCCCCTAGAGCATCCAGTGGTTGTCCTGAGGCTCACGCGGCACCTCGAAAACTGAGAGGGGCTGCCTGATCCCATCAGATGAGCACACACCGCAGATCTCAGCACCATCTCCCTCTCGCTTCCTTTTTTCTGTCTCAGTCTAACATCCTCCTCTCAACTCCCATTTCTGAAGTATAGCTAGTATAAAAGTGAATCTGTTTAGCCATTATGGTGTGAAAAGAAAGAAAAAGAAAGAAAGAAAGAAAGGAAGAGAGAGAGAGAGAGAGAGAGAGAGAGAGAGAGAGAGAGAGAAAGAGAGAGAGAGAGAGAGAGAGAGAGAGAGAGAGAGAGAGAGAAAGAAAGAAAGAAAGAAAGAAAGAAAAGAAGAGAAAATAAGAAAAAAAGGCCTTGAAAAGATATTCACAACCCAAACCTTGGTACCTGTAAATGTGACCTTATATGAAAAAAGATCTTTGCGGAAATGACTAAGGATTTTGAGATGGGGAGATGATCCTGGTTTACCTAATCGCAATCCTAAGTGTCCTTGAAAGACAAGAGCATATTTGAAGATGCTGGTCTGGCAGCGCTGCGGCCACACGGGGAGGAATGCCAGGATCCTCCAGCAGCTGCCAGAGATAAAGAACACAGGCCTCGGAAGGGGTCATGGGCTTGACGGCATCTTAACTTGGGCCTAGTGATATTGATTTCGGACTGCTGGTCTTCAGAACTGAGAAAGAGAGACACGTGTGTTGCTTTAAGCCGCAGAGTTCGTGCTCATCTGTTACAGTAGCCCTAGGAAACGAATTCAGCCGCGCAGCGGTCATCTGTAATTCTCTGTGATCATCAGTACAATCAAATGGCCTCCCTCCATCCTAGTTAACAGGTTGAGAGGTAGGTTGAAGGAGGCTTTCTGGAGCCTTTGCCTTAACCTGAAGCAGGCCCCATGGGAACGAGGAGGCCGCCCAGCCAAAGAAGTGGACGGAGCGCTAGCGAAGGAGCCAGGAGAGTGTGTTCAGGTCCTGCCCTGCCCTCCTCACTGGGTGAGGAGGAGACCACCTAGGAAGACCAGGTGCTGTAGGCGTAAAAAATAAATAAAAAAATAAGGGATTGTAAGCTGATAAGGTCCTTGTAATCTGTGAGGTCAACCAAGAGTTGCCCTGGATTCCTTACCTGGAAAACTCCCAAACTGGGGGAGAGAAGGTTTCCCTGCGGCCGCCAGTGCTCATTAGCTTAAAGGGAATGTGGGTGAACCCTCACACAAACTTCTGCTGCTCGGACCTTTGAGGCAGGAGTCTTGATTCCACCACTGGCTCCAAGTTTAAGGATAACAATAATGATAGCAGCTCCCCTCCACTGCGTGCTTGGTACGTGCCAGGCACTGTGCTCAGCATTTGCTGTGGGTCCTTCTCCAGAGATGTGTAGGAATGTGACAGTGGAGTGCTTGCATGGGAACCAGAAAGATCCATGCTGGGTTCTCAGATCCACCCACAGTTAGCTGTGTGACCTCAGGGCGAGTGACTTGGCTTGCCAAAGCATCAGTAAGCTCACTTACCAAATGGTGCTGCCTCGAGCTATCTTCCTGGGAGGATAGGATTTAAGCAAAATGCCTGGCCTGGTCCTCTTGCTACGGGTTGTTTTTTATAACGAGTGGCGGGCGGACTCATGGTGAACACACATGTTCAGGGGCGGGGGAGGGCGGTGTCCTGAAGCTTCTCCGCATGGAAACATCCAAGTGCCACTGGCATCCACCCAAAAGGCAGTGCTTCCACTCCACCCCCGCCCCATAGCTGTGGAACTGTAGACTCTACTACACACCTACACACACACGCGCGCACACACACACACACACACACACACACACGGTGATTTTCAGGCGAGAGCTGAGCAACTCATTTTCCCACCTAAAATTTATTCTCCCTCCTTTTGTTATTATAGGCTGGGGCAAAGACATAGTAAACATCCTCGGAGTCTGGCAAAGGAAAACAACATGAAATGCAATTTGAAACTGGGAGTAATCACTGTGTCTACAATTCTGAAAAAACAAATCAATCAAGGAGTGGCGTTTAGAGCCAGTCTTGAGTCACGCAGAAGGGTCTAAGTGAGGAAGAGCAGGTTGTGCACACCCAACAAGTTGCTGTTTTTCCCCTCAAGTGCTGCTCTGCCTTTTTGGACTTCCTGTTCTAATTAAAAGTCCCATTAACCCCCAGGCCCACTGGTCCTAGACCCAGGGGTGCCCTCAATATCCCCCTTCTTGCTCCATCGAGTCAGAGTCCTGCAACTTCTTTAAAACAGCAATAAAGTGCACGTATGAGTGTGGGGTGGGGTCGGGAGTGGGGGGTTCTGGTGTGGGTTTGTGGTGAAAGAAATTTGGAGCATGCACCTTCTATAGTCCTGTCTTGGAGAATCCCTGGCACATTAATACATTAAAGGATCTGAAACATGCTGCAATTAAATAATAAAAGGACATTTTAACCTAGACTTTTCCAAAGACATTTGCCATGGAACGCCTTGTCATGCCTCCATGCTCTTGCATGAGCTGTTCCCTCAGCCTGGAGTGTGGTTCCCTCCCACGGCTGCCTCAAGGACTAGCTGAACTAGCTCCTGCGATGGAAGCGTTTTCCCAAGAGGCAATTCCTTCCTCCGTTGCACCAGCCCTGTACCTGGCGCTTACCTGTGCGTAGTACAGCACGTCTTTCTATGTATATTGACGAATATGTCTTTCACATGCTGTCCCCTGTTGTAGGCTGTGATCTTCTCGAAGGACAGACTATGCTTTCTCTAATTTAGAATCGACGCCAAGCACAGGGCCCGGTACACAATAGGTGTTTGGCAGCTGGACTTCCTTCTGTCCTCTAGCCTATTTTCTTCTTACTTTTTCTCATAAGAGTGATCCACGTCCATTGTGAGATTTAAGCCTACATCCATATATATTTAAAGAAGAAATCCCCTAATCCGAGAGAGATCAGTGAATGATCTGCAAACTGGCATTAGCAGAAGAAGGACCTTTGTGAGCTTGTTATAAACAGAGATGCTCCTCTAAGCGCCCATCAACAGATGAGTGGAGAAGGAAGTGGCACATGTGCAGAATGGAATATTACTCGGCCATAAAAAAGATGAGAGCTTACCATTTGTGATGACATGGATGGACCTAGGGGATATCACGCTAAGTGAAATAAGTCAGACAGAGAAAGACAAATACCATATGATTTCACTTGTATGTGGAATCTAAAAAACAAAATTCATGAACAAACAAAGCAGAAACTAACTCATAGGTAGAGAGAACAAACTGATCCTTGCCAGATGGGAGCAGGGTTGGTGGGAGCTGGGTGAAAAAGGTGAAGCAATTAGGAACTACAAACTGGCAGTTACTAAATAGCCATGGGGGCGTAAAGTTCAGCGTGGGGAATGAGTCAACACTATTGGAGTGACTGTGCCTGGTGTCGGGTGGGTGCTAGACTCATCACAGCAATCGTCCCTTCATAAGGTATAGAAATGTCTAACCACTAAGCTGCACACCTGAAACTAGTACAATATCGAATGTCAACTCTAACTAAAAATTAAAAAAAATAATAAAGATGCTCAGACTTCAGCGTCTGCCCCAGCGTGTGTGTGCCCATGTGTTTAATAAACTTCCAGCTGATTCTAAAACACATCCGTCGTTAAGAGTCGCTGCTCAGGTGATTTTCAGTGTTTTTGTACCATAAACAAGCCTGTGATGAACATCTTTGTACATGAATCTCTGTCTGTGGGTCTATTTCTTGCCTCAGGATAAATTCCTAGAAGTGAGATTACCGAGCCACAGGGCAGGAAGGTTTTTAAGGTTCTTGGAACAGTTATTCTTCAGAAAGATTGTGCCACTCCCCCCTCTCCCACCAGCAGCTAATGAGGGTGCTCGTCTCATCACACCCCCATAATTATGACCGCTTTCGACAAGACAGAATACAAGAATAGTTGCTATTAAATGTGAAAGAAAAATTGCCTAGCTGGGTGGTTTTTTAAGAGGGACATTTAGCAAGCTTTTGATGTATAATTACTGTTTCAGCAAGCTTGGGAACGCACAGGCTCATTATTTTATTTTTGCTCATGGCTGGTAATTTTGCCAGTGCTGTGAGCACCCGTCATTTCATCTGTTTTCCCGGGCTCATGCTGCCTGTGTGTTTTCCTAGAAGATCTTTTCTCTCTCTCTCATTCTCTCCTTCCCTTCCTCCCTCCCTCCCTAGATGCTCACACCCACAGTGCAGACAGGGGCCAGCTACCCACCACCTAGAACATTGCTCAAAGCTCGATGTTCTTAGTTATTATCCTCTTTCATATTTCCTCCATCGAACTCTGACAAGCAAAGGTGGTCCTGGCAGAATTCCTCAGTCTGGACCTATCTGCCCCTGAGAGAGAAGCCCTGCTGAGCCAGCCTTAGCATGGAGCAGGCCACAGCTCCCTCCCCTGTGCCCAAGAACCAGAAGGTGCCCAGGAACGCCACTGGAGTAGGGAAAGAGAACTTCCCAGGAGGAGGGAACAGTGGCTGACTAGTCCATGGACAAGAGCCATTCAAATGTTAAATGTGTTTGTCCTAGGACCAAAGGGTCCCAGGCTAGAAGTCACCCCCAGAGAATACTCACTCATGTGCATAATGCTGTTTGCAAAGACTTTCCCTGATGTTTGCAACTGGGGGGTTGGGAGGAAAGCCCACTAATGAGTAACTGGTTAAAAAAAGTGAAGGTCCTGCCATCTTATGGGATACCAGGAGTTGCACCAGGCAGTTTACAAATAATGAGGTGAAAAAGGAAAAGACAATCAGGCAGACAGGTATAGATGGCAGGAAAATATCTACTATAAAATGAAAACATCAGGCAGAAGGAAAATATCTTCAAATGGTCCCATTTTTGTAAAAGGAAATGCTTATTTCACTCAGCCAGCATTTCATGAGGACCTATTCCATGCCAGGCCCCCACGGACAGAAAGGCAAACCACACAAAGCCCCCAGCCCTGTGGGACGGGTGAAGCCTGAGTTTGTAACGAAACAGAAACAAGACTGAAAAGGAGTGTTCGCCCTGATTCTTCCCAGGCAGGTGGATGGGAGCAGCGACATGGTTTTAATGAAGATTTTCCTATTTTACTCTCTGAGCTTCTACATTTAAAATTTCCCCCCCCCACAATAAATATACATTGTATTTGCAATTTAAAATAATATAAAGTGAGGAATTTAAATAAAGGGGAAATGCAAAAATGGAGCCCAAACGACATCCAGGGCCTGAGATGCTGATCTAAGCCTGCCTTTCCTCTTCCACTTTGCTCAGCCTGAGAGCTGGGACAGCATCGCTTCAGCTCCCCATGGTCTCATAGCTGTGATCCTTAATCGCTGAGAAAAAGGAGCCAGAGCCACAGAGAGAATCTTAGTGGGAGAAGTTTCGAGGTTACGGCAGCTATTACTGGCCACAGGCCGCAGTTCTTATGCAGACACGAAACCATCTTCCTATTGTGAACATGGTCAAGACTTCGGAAAAGTTACAAGAAATAGAACAATAAACCCTTGCGTATCCTTCACCTGGTTTCACTGGCTGGTAACGTTTTGCCATTCGCTCTCTCCCTTTCTATGGATGAATTTTAATTTTTGCCGAATCACTTGAAATGTAAGTATTTCAGACATCGTGATGCTTTTTATTCCTGATACTGAGAACGAGGACATCCTACACAACCCCAGGATACTATCGCTCTTGGGAAATTTCACAATATACTATCCTAGTATCTAATATATACTTCATATTCAGATTGTCCCAAGTGGCCCAATGTCCTTTACATAGCTTCAGTTTTTAAAAGTCTGAGATCCAATCCAGGATCATGTGTTGTATTTGGTTGTCCCGCCTCTTAGTCTTCTTTAATCTAGAGCAGTTCCTCAGTCCATTTTTTTTTTTTTTTTTGTCTGATGTGGAGAAAAGTCCAAGCCAATTGTGAAAAGTCCAAACTGCTGTTATTTGGATATCATACTTGAATTCTACACATTGTCGGGTCCTAGAAGTGTCCATTTATTATGCCACCACTAGGTGACACTCTCAGCAGGCCTTGACCCTCAAAAGCCCTTGAGAAAGGGCAATTGAAGGCGAGCAAACTCGTTTGGTCTCCAACAGCTAAGAAGGCTCCGATTGGGTAAAGCATATAAGGTTGGAGATGCCTGTATATTTATCTATAAAGGTGGCATCCTTTTGAGCATGACTTCTCACGTATCATTCATAATCGAATTGTTCATAAGTATCCTGATTTATTAGGACGGGGCGGGGGGGCCTAAGAGTCCACATTTCTAACAAGCTATGGGGTGATAGGGTGATGGTGAGGCTGCTCCCCTGCAGGCCGCACACACTTTGAGGAGCAGGGCGTTAGAACAAGCACATGAAGAAAGGTTTATTTAGAATTAGGCGACTTTTATTTTTAAGTCGTAATCAGCAACGAAGCTGGTCTCATCTACTGTTCCTCCCTTCCCTCCCTCCACCCCAGCCCTTTGACCTCTTTGCTCTGTACCTTAAGGGTTTTGCAGTTGTTGCTCCCTCTGCCTGGAAAACTCTTTCCCCCGATAGCTTTCTATCTGGTTGACACGCTTGGCTCCCTCCAGCCTCACTCAAATCTCACTGCTTAATGAGGCTTAATCAGATCGTCCTATCAAGACTGACACCTGGCCCCACCCGGGCTCCCTGGTCCCTTTCCACCTGTTTGATTCCTTTTCCTAAAGCCCTCACCACCCTCTCACATACCGTATAATCTGCTTATTATGTTTATTGTTTATTTCTGTTTCTGCCTGCTAGAATCTAGACTCCACGAGGGTAGAGATTTTTTTGAATTTTCTTCACTGATGCATCCCAAACTCCTATAACAGTATCTGGCACATAGCAGGTACACAAGGAAATATTCACGCATCTTAATGGAACCTTCAAGATAAGGACGCCCAATCCTCTCATTTTGTTAACGAAGAAATGAGCTCCAAATCCTCGACAAGACAAAGACTTGCCCAAGGTCACACAGACTAGGCCTATTTTCCCTATTTCTCTAAACGAATATAATCAGAAATAGGACTTGTTTCTTTTGGTTAATTTCTAAGCTACGATTTTAGTTTTTATTATTTGTGTTCGGCCTTTTTCAAAAAGGCTCTGAAGGAGCCAACAAGATTACGGGTCACATAAAATGGAACAGTTAGGAATCAAAATGGAAGAGATAGCATCTAAAGGAAGAGGGAGTCCACGTAATGGGCACTTGACAGTACTTAATTACTCTGATGGGTTGCAGAATTTGGCTCTAAACTCCTTGGCATCGGAGTTAAACAGGAAGCACGTGGGACTGCAAATTGTTCGTGGCTGACCCCAGAAAGCCTGAGCACTCAGCAGGGACACGTGTCCAGAAGACATTGGTATAGGAGAACTCTGTGTAACATCTCTGGGGCCCCACACTGGCCAGTGATTACCAAGAAACCCAAAGTCATGGTTGAAGAAAGCGATTCTTTCATCTGCGAAGACTAAGAGCACGACATTAAAGCCCGTGATGGCTCTTACAGCACAAGTGAATTCTATTCTGATATTCCGACTGAAAATAAAGCTGAAAACTAGAAAAATACACCATTCAACATGTCTAGAAATATCTTTTACAAATATCTGACGTCTTAAATCTTCGATAAACATCGAACCGTAGGCAATTCACGGATAGAATTTTCATACGTTCAACAAATATTTAATGAGTTTTTACTATAAACATTTTCTTTTTCCCACTTCTCTGCAGGGCATTCCCCAGGCACAGATATCTCTAGGGCAGAGAGGACAGGAAGGGAAAGCCCTTTTGTTTCTTCACGTTGCATCAAGTATTTGCCAGGGTTTATCTTGTGGCCAAAAGAGAGAGAGGCTGCACCTCTGGCCACTCGGAAGTTGTCCTCCACCACTGAGCAGGGACAACCGCTGCGGGTCCCAGGCCTGGCAGGTCCCAGGTCTGGCTGTGATCCAGGCTCACGGCTAGAAATTGGACCCCAGATTTAGCATGTTACATGAGTGTAGTAGGGCACCTGCGCCTACAATATGTAAACATAATTCAGCTTACTGAATCACGCATGTGTGGCTGGACGCCACTACTGTACTCTGACATGTGTGGACCCGTGCAGTCCCCTGGCGGGCACACGAAGGGGAGCAGAAGAAGAGCAGAAACAGAAGCGTGCAGCCCTCAATAGCACTGCACTCCCTGCACCAGAAGCGCGCTCCCCGCAATACAGTCGGGGTGCCTGCCTGTTTCATTCTCACGTCGCTGCTCCTGCTTCCTCCAGCTGCTGGGCGTCTCACCACCCAAACCTTCCCTTCTCCATCAGCTCACTGCTGGTGATCGTTCTGTTTTCTCCTGACGCCTTTTGAAAACCCAGTTCTTTTCCAAGCCTCTGAATATCCATCAATATAGTTGAATAAATGACAACACATTTTATTTCTTCTAAAGCCCTTGTCTGTATTTTTTTTAATTTAAAGACTCCTCAGGGTTTGTTTGTTGTTGTTGTTGTTGTTGTTGCCTGATGCACTTAAAATGTTTTTCTTTTGGGGTCAAATACACATAATGATATTTATTATATCAACTATAACCCTTCCCCATCCACCCATCCCCATACCCCTTTTCATTTTGCAAAACTGAAACATTCAATAAGCAAAAACGATTCTCTTCTTTCAGCCCCTGGCAACCACCATTCTTTCTGTCTCTACATTTTTGGCTGCTCTCAGTACCTCATGGAGGTGGAGTCACATACTCCTTGCCTTTTAGTGACTGGCTTATTTCACTTAGCATAACGTTCTCAAGTTTCCCTCAGGTCGCAGCATGTCAGAATTTCCTTCCTTTTTGAGGCTGAGTAATATTCCACTGTATGTATGCACCACATTTTGTTCATCCATTCATCTGTTGATGGACACTTGGGTTGCTTTCTGTGAATACTGCTGCTGTGAATAGAGGTGAACAAATATCTGTTTGAAACCCAGTTCTCAGTTCTTCGGGGTGGATACTCAGAAATGAGATTGTTGGTAATTCAATTTTTAATTTTTTGAGCAACCACCATACTGTTTTCCATAGCGACTGTACCATTTTACATCCCTACCAACCGTGCACAACGGTTCCAATTTCTCCACATCCTTGCCAGCATTTATGATTTTCTGGGGTTTTTTATTTTTATTTTTTGATAGTAGCCTTCCTAATGGGTGTGAGGTGGTATCTCATTGTGACTTTGATTTGCATTTCCCTAATGATCAGTGGTGCTGAATATCTTTTCACATGCTAATTGGCTATTTGTATATCCTCTTTGGAAATGTCTACTTAAGTCCTTTGCTCCTTTTTAATCAAGTTGTTTGTTTCTTTGTTGTTGAGTTTTAGGAGTTCTCTGTATCTTCCTTTTCTTTTTTTTAACCACCTACAGCACCTGGTATTCCAAGGTGGTCTCCCATCCAAGTACTAACCAGCCTGACCTTGCTTAGCTTCTGAGACTCTATATCTTCTTGATATTAATCTCTTATCAGATATATGGCTTGCAAATATTTTAATATATTTCTCAAGATTTTTCTTCCGTCTGGTGCACTTTTAAACAGAAATCACCGTGACCATGTCTTAGACTGAGCCTCCAGGGCACTCTGCCACCGCCCATCACAGATGTGTCACAGGCACAGAATGTTCTTTTTCCGGGAGGAGCCCAGAGAGAACTAACAACACGCACCTCACTTAGCACACGCCTTGCCGCAGAGTTCCTGGTGGAGCAACGCCCCTGCCTCACAACCCCTTGTCTCAATCTTCTGGGCCATTCCTCAATGATCAAAACCTCAAATGCGAAATCTTCAAATGCCAAAGGGTTCACTGAAATGATCAAAAGTGTCACGATAAAGAGAAGGGTCCCCACTTCTGCCGCATCGCTCTTTAACCCTGCCGGAGGTCCTGGGACCTGGGGTTGTCTCGGCTCAGGGATGCCCACTTTTACCTAATGACTGGTGGTGTGACAGAGTGGCCAGAACCTGTGTTGGATTCTGGCTCAGGGTTTGCCCTCTCCTTGGAAAGCACCAAAATCCATTTTTTTTCCTTTATCCAGGACCCAGGCCCAGGCTCCTTCACAGTCCCAACCGCGGAAGGTTTTCTCACGCTGCAAATTCTGGCCCAAACAACCCAAGCCCCGAGGAGGGGGTGTTGGTTGTACCAGGAACGTGTGGAACAGTTTCTGGCACTAACTGGACCTTCCCATGCCAAGAGGTTCCAGGAAAACCAGCACATCCCAGGACTGAAGGAAGTAAAGCAGCAATAGGGGATTTTTCCTAATGAAGCCAATAAACCCTTGGAAAAATAATCCACCAAGGGTCAAATACAGATAGAAAACAACTTTGCAGGCTTCGGAGGTAGTTTTTTTCCCCCTAAAGAGAAAGAAAAATAGAAAATATTCCATGCATTGATTCTCAAAGTAACTTACTGGAAATAGAATACTCATCTATAAATGTAAGAAATATATAAACTTCAGTTTTCTATTCTGGCTGAATAACTGGGGGCAGGGAGAAAGGGAAAAGATAAAATGGAGAAGAAAAAGGAAGGGAAAGGGGGAAACAGAATGGATGACAGGTGAGAGGAAGGGAGAACTTTGAAGAACATCAGAGAAAGAAACGTAATAATATTATCAGAAAAAGATACACGAAACACAAGAGAGCAAAGCAGAGTGAGAGACGGAGAATGTTCAAAAGATTGTTATTGAAAGGTAAATCGCTGGTGTCATACCTTCCGATTTACATGCAGCTTAGAAACGTGACAAGTCGGAGCTGCAAGGACATGAGTTCATCAGGTCCAATTCCTTCTGTCCTGGATTGAATAGGGTCCCCCCCCCCAAATTCACGTCTACTTGGAACCCCAGAATGTGAGCTTATTTGAAAAAAAAAAAAGAGTCTTTGCAGATGCCATTAGTTGAGGTAGGATCTAAATCCAAAGGCTGGCATTTTCATGAGAAGGCCATGTGAAGACACAGACACAGCTACGTGTGGAAGCCCATGTGACAACAGAGGCGGCAGGGTGGAGAGTGGACAGTGATGCTATGCAAGCCAAGGGACCCTAAGGACTGTCAGCAACCACCAGAAGCTGGAAGAAGCAAGGAAGGATTCTTCCCTAGAGACTTTGAAGGAACTACGGCAGAGCCAACACTTTGATTTCGGATTTCTGGCCTCCGGAAGCTGTGGGAGAATGAACTTCGGTTGTTTGAAGCCCGGTGATTTGGCAGTCCCAGGAAATGCACACTCCTCCGTGTGCAGAGAAGAACCTTCGGAGGTGTGACATCTCCATGATCACAGAATCACCTGCTGGCCGAGCTCCAAGTCCAACTGCCTTTGACTTTCCTTTAAGACTTTTATTTGCTTTCCGGCATCCTTCATCCTCTGTGGACATGGGAATCAATTTTCTCTCCTATCGTCAAAGTTCATTTTGAAATAAAGATTCATTTTCCATTGCACTCTGAAATCTCAATAAAGGGACAATTCAGGCTTTCAGAATACTTCAAACTATGATATTTTTCAATAGATTCACTGCCTGTTTTTTAGTATTCCAAAACAGTTGAATACTTATAACTTTAGAGAGATGAGGGCTCTTTTAAACACTGACATCACCCTTTATTTTTTTCTTCTGAGCAATTTTTTGAAGGCAAGCCAAGTCCTGCTAGGGGTATTGGGCTCTTTGATATGAAATGTATTAGCCACAATTTGGGGGGTTTTCAACTGACATCAGATCATATTGCATTTACATGAGGTTTTTAAAATTATTTTGTAGTTCTTAACCCTTTTTTGGATCATATCTCGAGACACTGACCACAGCTATGGACTCTCCCAGAAAACTGTGTACTCTCATTTTTTGCACCTAGTCTCAGGGGGTTCACAAACACTATGCCCTGTCCCCAGTCCCCATCCTATGGTCCCCAGTTGTGGAGACTGTACACTGTGAGGAAAAAAGGAGTTTTATGGAAAGTAGCCCCACAGGGTGATCTGGTCATAAATTCCTAACTCAGCTGGGCAGGTCATGGTGGGTAGTCACACCCCAGGCACATACCTTTTGTAGTAAAAGGTCTGTCTTTGCCTTAAGCAAGCCCTGACCATTGCTTTCGTGCATCTAGGTTATCACATCTTTGAGCTTCTTAGGTAACCACCCTCCAGAGAGCACATGACCTTGTTAACCGTCCTGTAATCCAATCCCTGCATTGCTTTCTCCCACCTTTGTGTATTCTTCCTTACCTTCCCTCCTTAATTTCAAATACATTTAAAGAAAAATTGCAAAACTCTTATTCTGTGGAGCATTTGAGATCTTGTTCCCCGACACATGTCATCAGTTTGGCTCAAATAGACTCACAACAATTCTCCACAGGTTTGGATGTTTCTTACACTGATACCTGAGATAGCCTGGTGGACAGACATCTCTCTCCAGCTCACCTTTCCGCTTGAGCCACATGGGGTAAGCAAGGGCCGAAACTGGCCTATGGCAGAGGTTGTCTCTCCATGCGAATGACACTGGTGGAGTCTTAAAAACAGCCGTGCTCAGGAGCTGAGTTCTTGCTGAGGGACTTTTGGAGACCCTCTCCTAAGACGCTCAAAGACTCTTGAGTCAAGCCAATGGGAGTCTGGCAGAATATCCTGGGGGACGACAGTGAAGAGGACTAATTGAATCCTAGGGCTGGAAGGGACCTATCAGCTGTCTTTCTGCTATTTCTCTAGGACACCGTCCTCTCCCTGGCCTCGGGGTCTTGGCTCAAGTACCCTCTTTGTTGGCCATGTTCCCCACCCCACCTTTTCTGCCTGGTACTCTCTACCTGCCTCCAGGTCTTTGGTTAGACCTTTCCCTGGTTCCCCAAAGTCTGTCAGGAGCCCCTTCCTTGCACCCCACTGGCTTTGAATTTCTCTATCACAGCTGTTGTCCTACGATTTGTACATTTGTACGTGGCTCTCTACTCATCTGCATCTCTACTGGGTTGCATGTTGCAGGGGAGCAGGAGCCACGTGATTTTTATAATCTCATTACCGACAACGTCAGGAAACAACATGATGGATACAAGCCCGTTAGGCAAAACGGTTCCCGATACTTACTGCAACTGATGCCACCTTGTGAAGCAAGCTGACTATCCCTTCATCCTGGGAGGGGTGAGCCCGTATCACCTGAAGGGAATACTCCTGCAGAGGTAAGTGGGCCCATTACATTGGTTACTGCTTTCGATTTTATGGCTCTTAACAAGCATGTGCCTGCCACTTGGCTGTATATAACAGGCCCCATCCCTTTTTGGGGTGTGGAGATTTGTTGTCTTGCTGGCACCCAAGGTGTTGCTTCTGTCTGTAAGTTCCCTTAATAAACTCTCCATATGATTCTGGAGTTGTCAGCTTCTTTTTTTGGTCTCCCGGTCCTAGGAAATTTTCCCAACAAAGCTCGTTGGGTAAACAAATGAATAACTGGCTGATACAATGCAGGGTTTCTCAACCTGGGAACTATTTGCATTTTGGACTTGATCGTTTTTGTTATGGGGAGCTAGCTGTCCTGTGCATTGTAGGACATTTAAACAGCATTTCTGGCTTCTACCCACCAGATGCCAATAGCACCCCCATTCAGGTGTGACAATTAAAACTGCCCAGTGACCCCTGAGAGACAAAATCACCCTGGTAGAAAGTGATTGTTTTATTGACTGGATGTTGACCTCGGAGTCACCTCGCCCATCTCGAGTCTATGTCAGGGAGGGAGAGTTCAGTTGATCAGTTAAAGCTGATGGAGCGATTGGTACGTGCTCAGGAAATGGAGGGGTGACTCCTCGTAGCTCCGCAGAGGGAAACATTCCCCCGCCTTTGCTGTGGAGTGTTTGAAGTCCTTTGATGGCCTGTTACAGTGTGAGGACACGAGAGGGAGCTCTAACTAGTGAGTTCCACCGCCGAGAAAGAAGGCCTCTCCTGGACAGGACGGACAGCACTCCTGTTAAGGGATGAGCTCAGGCGTCGGCGCCTGGTTTTGCTACCCAGTTAGGACACCTGAACCAGGATCCTGGATTTAGAAAGATTTCCAGTCACTGATTCTACAATGAAAGATTCCTGAATATATGGCTTTCTCTTCAGAAGTATAGACAGAGAGGGTGAATAATTAAAAACCCATTTATGCTCCATAAATAAGTCATGAGCAGTAAGAACAGGGTCTCCCCAGCTTCCATGGCAATGGCCCTGCTCTGTGACAGCAGTGGACTGAGGGGTTGACCAGGGGGCTGTGGCCTCTCCCCAAATCTTCAACACATCGACCATCAGACTTCAAGGTCATTAGGGATCATCTAATCCTTTGCCTCCAGCCTGAGTCCATGGCCCTGAAAACAGGGAAATTGTGTGACATTTTTGTGTTGCACCTTTATGTGTGTGTGTGTGAGTCCATAGCTTTCATCATATTTCCAAAGGAGTCTAAACTCTCCCAGTATTAAGAACTGTCTATAACTCATTTTAAAGACGAAGAACATGAAGCTCAGAAGTTAAGAGGTTCCTTCAAAGTTCTGCAGCGGGAATCTGGCAGAGCTAGCACACACCTGGGTCTCCCTCTGCTTCTGGCCCTGTAGGGTGGTGCTCTGATGGGGTGGTGCCCTGTGGGGCAGCGAGGTCTGGTCTGAGGCCACTGGACTGAGGCATGGGTCCCAAGGCTCAGAGGGGTAGGAGAGTGCTTTATCAGTAAAGTTGCCAGATAAAATACAGAATCCTAGTTGAATTTGAGTTTCAGATAATTTTTATAGGATAAGGAGGTACGAAACATTACATGGGGCATACTTATACTCAATTATTCATTTATCTGAAATCCAAATTATCTGGGTATCCTGGGTTTGGTGGTGGTGGTGGAGAGTGTTGTTTTCTATTCAATCTGGCAACCCCATCTGCCAGGGACAGTCTAGGAGCCTTCAGCTGAGAAGCAAACACCAGCCAACGGACATTAATGACTCAGTGTTTGAGACTCAGGCTACCTCTGGCCCTAACTTCGATGAAGGGCACAGAGGTCTTTGGCCTCTGTATGATTCAGCCAGCTGATGAGACCTGCTTGGTTCTGTGACTTCTGCAGACCTGAGGACCCCTCAGGCATGACAGATCTCCTATATGCATGTGGCCTCTCAGAAGATGACATTTCACAGGTCTGTGAAGAGTAAAGATCAAATTTATTTAATACAACATCTCTCAGGGTCCCTGCAGCTTTGTCACCGAGGTGGATGGAGGGAGTGGTCTCGGTTAAGTGTGCCCATTAGTGAAATTCCACTGCAAAATGGCCTAAGCCCCTTGTCCACTCACTAAAGACACCATCGGAAATGTCTTAAGACCTCAGGAGACTATTTCTTTAGCAAGGAATAAATAAAAAAAAAATTAGTGAGAAAAATATGCATTCATTTTTCTATTAAAAATAATATTTGCTGGAGGCAACTATCATCCTGTCTTTCAGCCTTCAGCATGGTAGAGGAAAAGAAAGAGTATAAAAAAACAGCTCAAGAACATCTGTGCCTTGTTTAACTTCATTTTCTATTTTGTGCATTGCCCGGAATGAACCTTGTCTTCAAGTTGACATTTCAATAGGGTCGCTCCTAAGCAGCTTTGTTTTCCCATCTGTGATGGGCAAGGTCATAGAGGGGACAGAGTGCAGCTGTCTGGTCAGTGCTGTGCACTTCCAAGGAACAAGGAATAATGCAGAACCACAGGCCTTTGAAGGACCAAAGACAAAGAGAAAAACTCGCCCCTAAGCCAGGCCATTTGCTAGAGTGGTTGACTGCAAGACAAAAACAAAAACAAAAAAACATAAAAAACAGGCTTCTGCATATGAGGGTACTTGGAAAAGTTCTTGATCTCTTTACAAGACAAAATATTCAAGTTTCAAAATATTCCAGTAGCCTGCTGACTCTGAACCTCCTTCTGCTGCTCTCCTCTCATAAGGATGCTCCAACTCGGTGGGAGGAGGGCTGTGTGGGAGATTAGCCAGCCCCTCTGGATCTCTTTACACCCAGCGTAAATATAATGAGACGTCCTTAAGAACTGGTGACTTGGCCTGAGGAACTGCTACGTTCAGTAGGAGCAAGGCAGGTTCAGAAATAAGTGCATAGAGCTCTGGGAATCGAGAATCGTCTGCTCTTCTTGGAATGTAGATGTCCCTCCGTGGAGCAGGGTCCGCTCTCGCAGTTCTAAGTTCCGTCAAGGGAGCTTTCCGTTCTCTGGAATGACAAGAGATGAGACAAGGCATGGTATGGTCACACCCTTCAGGACTGGAGACTAGCCTGGCGGGAGGACGTGCAGTATCGCAGACAGCACTTCTCGAACCAACTCCACAGCAGTGCTATCATCTGCTGGCACCCTGTGTGGGCAACTCCTGCCCACACTCACTTCTAACTGGCTCCGGGCCCGCTCTGTAGGGCCTGCAGTGTCTACTTCCCACACACATGTTGTACGTCAGACTATCAACCAGCTTCCTCAAGCACCCACTGTGTGCCCAGGACTACGTCCCATGCGTGTGACACCAGCAGAGGAGGATAAGTGACGTTAGGAGAGATTTGGCTTTCTGCTCTCACCTTGCCTCTAAAAGGAAATGGACTTTCTCTAGATGTGCTTTTATTTCAAAAATGAAGGACTGAACTCAAATGACCAAACTTAAATGTTTTAAAATGATTCTGCCTTTAAAATAAATGAAATGCTGATAGGAACAGACATTGTATGATTCTGCCTATGTGAGATTCCCAGAATATCTGAATTTATAGAGACAGAAAGAAGAACAGTGGTCGCCAGGGTCGGGGGTCAGGGGAAAGGGGGAGTTAGTGTTGAACAGAATTTGGTTAGGAATGATGAAAAAGTTCGGTGGGTGGGCTGCAACTGTACGTGATGTCACTGAACTGTACACTTAAAAACGATTAAAATGGTAAATTTCATGTTGTGTTCTGTGCCAATAAAAAAAAATGAAACAAAAAAGTTTCCACATGCCATCCTGTAGTGTTTGTTCTCTAACTGCTTCGTTTATATTACCTGCTCACCTGTCAGTGACAGGGCCCACATCTGACCCAGGCACTGTTCTCTCTGCTGAGGATGCAAAGCCCCTGCCCCCGTTTACATCCTGGCAATTATGAGCGAACGATGCTACCGTGAAGTAGAAGGTGAAAGAGGTCCTACCAAACCGTAGAGGACATTCAGAGGCAGGGCGAGGACCCTAGCTGGGCAGCCTCCAAGGTGGAAAGGATTTTGGCAAATAGATGGAGCAAGAGGGCCAGAGTGGAGCATGCTGGGGAATATAGGAGTAGAGGGGCCCTGGGCCATGGTGAGCCTGAAGAGCGAGCAGCTTCTGTCCATGACCCTGGACTCTCTGTGAACACAGGGAGAACTCAGGCAGGCGGGAGAGGAGAAGCTGTGGGGATTAGCCAGGCTCTTGGGGACCCCATGGCCACACTGGTCATCTCCCCGATGGTGAGGCTGAGATAGAGTCCTTGCTTTGTTCTGACCCTGTTAGGTCTGAGGAGACTCTGGGAACAGGATGCGGGTCTGGGGGGCTCCAGCCGGAAGCCCAAAGCTCTGCCTCCTCCTTGGCAAAAGGCCAAGGGAGCTGTGCTAGCCCCAGGGGGCTGGAGGCCCGCCAGCCTGGCAGCAGCCCTCACCCCGTTTCCTCTGCTCTACCGGAGGGGTCACCCTGGTGTCCAGCCTTTCTGTGAGCCCCAGACCAAGTCCCTCCCCAGACACCTTTGCTCTCCTCGGAGGGAAGTGAGCGCTTGGGGAGCTGCTACAGGACCCGCCCCACAGACAGGAAGGGCTGGGCCACAGTCAACTGTGCCTTGGAAAATTTAAAGTGTGGACTGAAAAAACGCCACATACTAGACCAGACAACCCCGGGGGGAGGCCAGCATGGTGGGCCCTACAAACTCAGACCGAAAATAAACACACAGGACGATCTGAACATAAAAACTCCTAGCTAAAAGCGGGTCATGGCGGGTAGTCGTGCCCTGGGCCTGTAGCTTCCTTGCTAAAGGTCAGTCTTGACCTTAGGTGAGCCTGTCGATTGTCTTTGTGCATCTAAGATAACATACCCTGGGAATGTCAGACCCCTCAGGGCACACCCCATTGCACCAGAGCACAAGACCACCGAACTCGTTGCTATCTTGTCCCCCCCCATACCATTTCTATGTATTATAAATGTTAATTATTAACTATCCTTACCCACCAATGTAAATGAAGTATATATCCTTCAATTTTACTTTTATCCTATCCAGTTTTCTCGAAACCACCTCCTTCATCCACCACCAAGGATTCCACGGTACCCTCCTTATGTCTCCTCCTTTGATTCTAATGTAGGAAATAAACCACAAAACTGCCGCTCCCCAAAGCATTTTCACAATGCCTTGAGATTTTGCTTCCTGGCTTCCTGTTGTCAGTTTGGTTCAAAAAAACTCATAAAAATTCCCTACAAGTTTGGATGTTTCTTACGTCAACAGAAGTAAAGGTTAACAAGCTCTCATCCAAGGCCCGTGCCGGCCTGTGCGTAAATCAGAGGTCAGCAGTCAGCCACCCAAGTACAGGTGAGAAATCACCCCACTTTCTGGCCAGGGCACGGTGTGGATGCTCTCAAAGGTCATTTTTGCTTCTAATGCCCTGGGATCTCCACTTCCAGCCTAGACTGTGCCCCTCAGGAGCTTTTCCAATAAACCAGGTCTGTGCTAGGTGCTCATTTAATTCTGGAAGCAACTGGCTGAGGGCGTTTTAAAACCTCTAATTTACATATGAGGAAACTGAGGCCCTGAGAGCTTACAAAATCCTCCCAAAGCGACATGGCTAATAAGTGGCTAATCAGGAGAGATCAAGTTTTAATGTGGGTTTCTGGTTCCTGGTCAAAGCTTGGCAACTGCTACATGTGACCCAAGAGACGGCTGGAGAACTGGAACTCACACTTTTGTCTCTCCATCCCGACTCCTGGGCACTGCCCACGGCAGCCGAGCTGCCTGCTGGCTCCCGGGGGGAAGGAGGTGAGCTGTAAATAGGAGTTGCCCTTTTTTTTTTTCAGTAAGAAGGCAAAGTTCTCTCCAGGAGAATTGCGCAGGTCCAGATTCACCCCTTTTCATTTAAGTACGGGGTGTTCTCTTTCACGTTATCTGTCTGCCTCAGCCACAAACACAATTTATAAACAAGGCAAAAATGGCAGAGGAAAATGAAGTCAGAATGTGCCATTGAAGCAAGTCAAACAATACTAAATTAGTATTTGGCTAAGTGGCTATCTCATTGTTAAGATATTTCCTCCAATATGTTTTCAGAAGCAACAGCCATTAAACAACTGGAAACGATCGCCAGGTTTGATTCCAGGAAGGAAATCCCCTCCCATTTCCCTGCGGTGGGCAATTCAATTAATTTTCTCCTGACCCTCACCAGCTGATGATTAGGCAAACCATACCTGTTTCTTTCATAAACAAAACGCATTTGCTTAAAGATTCGAAATTCCTTCCCAACGGCTGGGAACCCCTGTACTCCCGCCAAAAGTCTTCAGCATTTGGAGAGCCGGACCAAAGAGGGTGGGCTCTCAGGAGCATCCTGGGAGTAGATTTCTGGGCCCACGGGCCAGCATCGGAGGAAAGGGAAAGTTCTGTCTGTCTGGGAGCTCGGAGCCTTTGTCCAGAGAGACCATTTGGACTGAAGACAAAGTCAATAAGTTGGTCCTGCAAATGCGGCAGACCTGCCTGGGGTGGACACAGCCATGTTTACCAAGGCAGAGAACATCTCTTTATCTGGGTCCCACGCTGCCCGTGGAATAACGGTCTCACTTTCCACTCTCTGGAGAACATGATGGCCGGGACAGTGACATCACTTTTTGGAGGGAGTCTGGAGCCCTCGATTCTAGTCCTAGATCTGCTGTTAACTAGCTGGGTGACCCTGGGCAGGCCGTTCTGTCAGTTGAAGCCACAGTTTTCTCCTATAAAGTGGGCTCCTTACCCTTCCAAACGCAACAGTCTCTGATTTAAGAAGTCTGCGTGGGTTTAAGCTAGATGAAGACATGCATCTCATTCCTCTTTTCCTTAAATTGATTTTCTCCACAAAGAGAATGTCAAGGGCTTCCTGTCCGTCAAAGGCATAATGAGTTCTCTGTTTTATAAGGACTGAGACTTGAGCAAAACAAAGGAAGCCGGAGGCCCCACTGGAAGGGCTACCAGCAATCTTGCTGGAGGTTCTTCCCAGACCCCAAGAGATGAGGAATTTGCCTCATAAATTCCTCATCTCTTAAGATGCCCACTGCCCTGTTAGTTAACTCCTGCACTGCTGGGTGGCTCATAAAAAAGTTGGGAGTAGGAAGACTGGGGGTGACGGGTGGGAATGGGTCTTTGCAAAATTTGAACTTGGACTTCGACGTTTCTTTTAAATATTGCCACATGCTAAGTAGAAGCTTCCTAAATCCTGTTTCCTACAGAAGGAAACCTCCTGATGAGGCGTTCAGTCCTTTACAATGCAAGCCCTAATTTACCTTTTTCCTATCGTCTCCTCCCATTCTGATCTGCTTGAGATTGCTTCATCCCTCATGCTTTTGCTCTTTCTGCTCTTTCTACCTGGACCTGCTTTAATCCGACTCATTCTTTATGGCCCAACTAAATGACCCCTCCCTTTGGTGACGGGACTGTTAATCATGCAGAACAAAGCATCTCTTCTGTTTCCATAGTCCTTGGTGTAGCTGTTACCGCCTTGCTTTCTCATCAGTGACAGCTCATCTGAGTTCCTCATTGTGTCAGGGACCTGCAGTGTCTCCTGTGGCAGAGGGCCTGGTGTGTAGGGGTGACTGGCATAAGCTCTAAGAGCTGAGATGAGCTGTCAGATGCCCCATTCCTCTGAGCATACCCCCATGCTCCCTCCCTACCCCCCAATCTGCTTTACTTCTCAAGCTTGAACGCTGGACTAGGACGAAATGTGTACTTTGCTTGTTTAAAGCTACAGGCCCTAGATTCCCAATTCTCTGGGGGAACTTCCAGGGTCTCCCTTCATATATGGGCTGAGATGTAATCATGGAAACAATGGAAGAGAATATCTCAGATCACAATTGGCCCCCAAAATCTGCCTAGCCTGATGATTAAACCTCCACTAGCCGAGGCTAGTCTGAGGGGTTCAGGGCTCCTGGTCTAAAACGAGGTCGGTACAGGAGTGTAATTAGCAGGAATGCAGAATCTGGGTGAGTCTGGAATTATTTCACTGTTCAATGGACTTTTTAAAATAATGTGTACAAAATATGTACTTACAGAATATCTGTTTCCCATGAAATCTGTAAAACAAAGGATAACAGGGAGGTGAGCCATGCAAAGACAGTGTGTCAGGCTGCCCCACTCCACATCTCCGGGGCTAAGCCCACAATGGGAAAGAGGGTGGGGGTGCAGGAGGAGCCCCCAGGTCCACAAGCTCACTGGGTGTCCAGGTTTATGGCTCCTTTGTCCGGACAGCTCCCTGTGACAAGCATTAATGTCTCTGGCAGCTCGTTTGACATTTTAAACAGGTTTTAAAAATTAGTATCATCTGTTATTTTATGGGGAAAAAAAACTGAAAAGTACAGAAAAGTAGAAAGTGGCGTATGAAAAGCATCTCTGTTTCATTCTTCAAACTCTGTTGAGATTTCTGTCTTCCTGTCATTTTCTGCTATGAGCAGGCTTTCTCCTGGAGTTTTAATTATACAGTATATGCCATTTTACAGCTTATCTTTTGTGATTTTGTAAACATTTTTCTGGTACCTTCTTAAACATCAGTTAGCAGCTGCATAATAATCACTAAATAAATATGCAATCGTTTACTTAACCAGTTTCTTGCTTTTAAAATTTGAGGTTCTTTCCAAGTTTTTGCTATTTTAAATAATGCTGCCAGTATCCTCTTTAGGGATAAAGCTATTTCCATATTTCATACTGGTTTGTCCCTTCCCAGGAGTGAGATCAATGGAGCAGAAGGTATAAACACTGCTGACATGCTGGGCATGCATGACCTAAGTGCTGTCTGAAGGGCAGGGCCACCATTTCCCCTCCCCCTGGAGAACCTCATCTTGACGGTCCGGAGACCATGCTGCCTTCTTGACAGAGTGTGTGCCAGGCCTGGCTCACTCTGTCAGGCTGCAATGGGGAAAGTGGCCCCGGCCATATGACGGGAAGATGAGAGTGATGGTGAGAAAGGCCAACGAGGACAGGAGGTGTTGTGTTAGAGATGCGTGGTCCCTGCCTACATTAGTTAGAGATGCTTTTCACTACAGGAGGTGAGGGAAGGGTATAGTTGGCCCCACTGGACAGGACCAGGCGTCAACTAATAGCAGTGGCCCACACGTTAGAGCTGATTCCTATGGATTATGGTTATAGACATGAAGACAGAGAAGCCACAGGAACCTGTTGCCACCTGGGGAAGGCCCTGAGAGAAGATGTGGGTGTTGGGGGTGGTTTCCATTCTTGGAGGTGGTGGAGTAATGGCAGGAGAGCCATCAATAAACCCTCTCCCAGTCCTTGGTTTTACTGGATGGAAGCTCTCCAACGTGCCCCTGTTTCTGTCCAGCCACCCAACCTCAAACCTGGACCCTTCTGAGCCTTGGGCAGTCTTGGGGCCCATCTGTTACGCTCCTTCTGTTTCTCTCTCTAATTTAAAAATATCCTGTTTCCACGAGTCCACTTCCCCCTCGAACCTTGTCTTATCACAGCTCCATTGTGCAGCCTCTCTAGAGGGAACAGGGCCAGAAGTTCCTAAGGGGCCCCCTTCTGTCCTTGGCTGGGCCAGAGGCAGGCGTCAACGGCCAAATGGATGAATCAGCCCAACTACGAAGTCTGAGCCATTGTGTAAACTTCCACACATTGAGCAAGGCCTGGGCAATACCCTGCCCCCACACCCCATTTGACCTGGGAAGACCTGAAAGATCCCGTGCTTCCTGCTCCCCCAAAGCCCCAACGGCTCTGGGATGAGACATGAGAGAGAAAGAGCCTCAAGATGTGTTTCTTAAAGCAATCTAAACACAAAATACTAAAATCTGAGTATGCTGATAACAACTGATGGAACGCAAAGCTTATGCTCACTTGAAGTTTTCTCCTTGGTAAAGAAACCACCATGAAAATAGAACCTGAAGGCAGGGTTTGTGGGGTTTTTTCCACAGAGAATTTTTTTACCCTCTCAAATCCAAGCCTGGGTGGGTTGCCCTGGGCCTGGCAGGATGGTAGGGACTGGCCCTCCTGGAGGGGATGCAGCACAGAGACCTTCTCTCTTTTTTTTCTTGATGACCAGCTACTCTTGCTATACTGGACTCTCCCCCTTAAAAAAGACCAGGAAGTCTGAATTCTAGGCAAAGAGAAAGCGGAAGATAAAGGCCAAGCAAGCAGACACTCAGATGGGAAGGTGAGTCCCGTCTGACCCAAAAGTCGCAGGTGAGTGTCTGGAGAGGGACTTGGTGTCTTTTCTCAGGGCCTTGAACGGTCAGGTGGGACATACTCAAGACACCTCCCAAAGTAGGTGCAGGGCATCTGAGGAGGAAAAGCAGCTCCCCTGCTGGAAGACTCACAAGAGGTGAAACCCCTAAGGCTGGTTTCTTAACATTGGCACTGTCGACTTTCTAGTTTGGATAATTCTTTGTTTGGGGGTGGGGAGGCTATGCTGTATATTGTAAGATGTTTAGCCACATCCCTGGCCTCCACCCATTAAATGCAGTAGCAGCCCTCACCCCCACCCCAACTCATGACAACCAAAAATCTCTCCAGATATTGCCAATCGTCTGCATTGAGAACTGCTGCTCTAAGCTGCAGAAGTCTCATCCAGACCCAAGTTCCTTCACAGGGAAGAACTTGACTGTGCTGCTAATTATAATAAACCACTTTACCCTTCTGTTTTTAAAGTCCTGTGTAAATATATGGGAACAGGTCTTGCTTTGGATGGCCTGCAAGCCATTTTATCAGGTACTTTCAGAATAAGCTGGAGCATGATAAAATGCCAAGTGCTTAATCAGACTGAAGATGTCAACTTTCCTGGCCAGAAAGAGCAGTTCACACGGGGTTCAGCCAGGCTGAAGGAGTTACTGGGAAAGCTATGGAGAGCCATGTGATTACAGAGAGGCTTCCCAGCCAGCTATCATTTCTCTTTTGGTTCTTGTCACTAGGATAGCAGTAGGAGAACAAGTGGGAGGAAAAGAAAGTAAAATCGCTCCTTGGACTAGCCGGTGCCAGTCAAAGAAGGAAGCAGTTGGTGACAGAGAAAAAAGAGGAATATGTGGGGATGGGGGAAGGGGAGCTTACTCTGGGTCACCCTGCAACCCATAGCACCAAAGGTATGAACTAGGCCTGGGAGAACACCATTTAAATCAGGAGAATTCAGATGAGTAACAGATCATCCTGCACAAAGGCCAAGGCTAAAGGGGATGGGAGTAAATAGGATCTAGTTACGTGTTAAGAGAGAAATGTACCACAACAGCCAAGATATGGAAGCAACCTAAGTGCCTATCGATAGGTGAGTGGATACAGAAGTTGTGGTACATATATACAATAGAATATTACTCAGCCTTAAAAAATGAAAACTTACTATTCGTAATGACATGAATGGACCTAGAGGGTATTATGCAAAGTGAAATAAGTCAGACAGAGAAAGACAAATACTATATGATTTCACTTATATGTAGAATGTAAAGAGAAAAATAAACAAACAAACAAAATGGAAACAGACTCGTAGATACAGAGGACAAACTGATGGTTGCCGGATGGGAAGGGGGTTGAGGGCCTAGGTGAAAAGGTGAAGGAATTAAGAAGTACAGATTGGCACCTCTTAGGACCACATACATTATTGCTTAATAAGGGATGTTTAGCCACATCCCTGGCCTCCACCCGTATGTTTATATAGACTAATTTCCCCATTTCTGGTAAGCCAAATTATAAGCCATAACTAGAGCTGCTATTGCTGACTGGAACCTGCAAATAATTGAAAAGAGGACAAGAACTTCAGAAAACCTGAACTTGCAGATCTAAATTATGAGGGAATTATTAGCGTTTTCTCTGTTCCCTGAAGACAGTTGAAGGTTACAGAGATGCAAAACTCTCAATTTGGATTCTTTCTGTCGTAAATTTTCTAGTTCTGAAAACCCCTCTCTGTCCTTCTCCTACATGTAGCAAGAATCATCTAATAGTTGGAAAGGGAAAAGCTCAAAGAACAAGAGGTTTCCTTGGCTTAGACTAAGAGTTCACTGCTGGGACAAGAGTCAAGGGTCGGTGAAGGATAAGGATTAGCTCCAAGGGACCCAGGGAACAACTTGTGGAAGTGACTGACTCTCCTCTCCCCACTAACACGTTCAAGACAAACAAATGGCAGTCATTTCCAAATGCCAGGACACTGAGACTCTCTGAATGTTAATATTGGAAGGCAACTTAAGATCATTCTTTAAAGCACCTCTTTGACAGATTAAAAAAAGCTTAGTTTAGTCAAATTCACAGAGACACAAAGTAGCATGATTGTTGCCAGGGGCTGGGGCAAATGGGAAGTTACTATTTAATGGTACCTGTTTCACTATGAAGCTACCGTTTAACGGGTACCTGTTTCAGTGGAAAGCTACTGTTTAACGGGTATGCCATTTCAGTTTGGGAAGATGGAAGATGAGATGGATAGTGGTGATGGCTGCACAATATTGTGAATATTGTGAATATTTAAGGCCCCTGAAAGGTAAACTCAAAAGTGTTAAAATGGCAAGTGTTACATATATTTTATCACAGTTGGAAAAAAAAAAGAAGCTGATCTCAGAGCTTAAAGGCCAAGATTGCAAAGATCTGGTGCCTCCCATAGCCTAAAAGGTCACCCCATACACCTCAGCCAATAGCCCCATCACTCTCTCCCGGGCCTAGTCCGGCCCATAGCCCAGAGGCCGGTCTGCCCGATGCCCTTTTGCTTATCTAGAGGTGCAGTTTCCCTTTGTATCACTCAGGGGAAAAAGGGGATTAGAGCCAGAACTACGCCCTATGAGCCATTTCCCAAAATAGCCAGCCCTGAAGTGCTGCCCTTTGGAAGACACGGGGGAACTGAGAAATGAAGGTGGGAAAGACTGAAAAATGAAGAAAGTTAGATAAGACTCAGCTCTGCACTGACCCATCTTCCCACCAGGGCCTTTATTTTATTGTGGTTATCCCCTGCCCTTAACACACACACAGTTTCTGGGCTATCTCTGCTGGCCAACCCTGAGCCTCCAGGATTGCTGGGGAGTAAGAGAGACCAACCCTACCCCTTCAAACAAGAAGCAGAGCAGAACTTAGAGTGGTAAAATTAGGAGGGAACTCAGAGTATCCAGTCTCTAGACTAGAAAATGGTTCTAAAAGTCCAGTTCCCAGACCAGTGGTGGCAACACATGGGAATCTACTAGAAATGCAAATTGCCAGCCCTGCTCCAGACCCACAGAATGGAAATGCAGGCAGTGGTGCCATGCCATCCCCTTCTCAACAAACCTGAAGAACCTTCGACCTGCATTCGAGCCCTTGCCCCTCATTTCATAGAAAAGGGGACAAAGGTCCCGAGAGGTTCCCTGAGTCCCCCCTGGTCACCCACCATACCAGGCTATTACTTTCAACTTCTAAAGTAGACTGAGTTGCCTCCTCTAATTAAGTTGGTGATCATGTGGAAGCCAAACAAAGAAAGCTGGAAAGTGCAGGAGCACGCAGTCAATTGGCTTGGCAACAGGGAGAGGAAACGTGAAGCCCGGTAAAGAGCATCACTCCGCAGGCAGGCTCCCCGCATTCAAAGCTCTGCTCTCCACCATGGGCCTTGAGACCAGGTTGGGTTATTCAACCCCTGGGCCCATTTTCTGGTGTGTAGAGCAGGAGTAATAATCGAGCCTCCAACAGCCCTATGAAAAGGAAAAAGGGATCACCCAAGGCCTGCAGCCTGCACCCACTGGGCAGCGTCCAGTGAGGGCGGGGTGGGGGAGGGAAGGCACTGGCTCTCAAAGCAGCAACACCTGTGGTTTTGGCTACAAGACCCAGGACTAGCTCTCCCCTCAACCCCCAGGCAGGAGCCAGCTTCCAGGTTAGAGACCAGATTACACAAGGACCCAAGCCCCAATTGATCCGATGGCCAGGATGGCCCAGAGTGGGTGTCCTGCCCTGGGCGTGGGTCTTGTCCTGGGCGAGGCCCTGAACTCTCTAGGGCTCCAGTTCCTCTTTTGTTTTTTCAGCTAAAATAGAATGCTAACTATCTGGTAGGGATAACACACTGACTGTGTGCTTGGGGTTACCAGGACTGTCATCCCTTGACTCCATCTCATCACCTTTTCTCACTTAACTCCATCTTCAATTAACAGTTGAAGGAAACTGAGTCTCAGAGCGGTTAGGTATCTCAGTCAAAGTCACACAGCTGGTAAGTGGCAGCACCAGGACAGGGGCTTGGATGTCTCCCAGCAAACAGGGCCCTTCACCACCCTGGATCCTGGCAGGATTGGGTTTTATGGTTCGTTCTGGCCCAAGGCCAGAGGCAGCAGTCAGTATGAACTCAGACATCAAGAACCAGCCTGCGGACCCCAGGAGAACCCCTTGAATAGCTTCCCTAAAGCTGATATAGAAAATCAGAACATGCCACCTCAAAATATGCTACTTTGGCATAAGGATTATTTTGAAATGGAGGCAAATGAGAAGCAGTGGATGCAGAAAGAAGGCTTCCTGGACGTCTTATCTGAAAGCAGAAACGGCTGAAACTCGAGGACCACATAAATCCCACCCCCAGGGAAGTTTAATGTCCATGAAGACCCAGACGGACCTGCACAAACAGACCTTACTCCTCCTAGTTTCCCCCATAGATTTCACTTCTCACAGCTTGCCACCCCTGGAACCCCTTTTCCTTGTATTGTCACTTCCCTGCAAATTTACTGTTCTTGATTAACATGCTAAATAAGCCACAAATTCTAACCACTTCGCTGACTCATACATCACTGTTTTTCTCTTGTTAATCTGTCTTTTGTTAGCAGGGCTCCCAATGGGGAATCCTTTGGAATCCACACTGGGCATGGCCTTGGCCAGCTGAAAAGGGCCTCTGGTGGCAGCCTTAAGTGACCATAGGCCCCAAGGTCTTATCCCTGCCACCTCCGCTTCCACTAGCTTCCCTTCCTAAAAACCTGGTGGGCCAGGTCTCAGGGAACTTGATTGCTGTGTGATCTTGGGCAAGTGTTTAACCTCTCTCTATGCCTCAGATCCTCACCTGTAAAATGGGATTTATTGTGAAAATTGAAAGAGATGACATAGGGCACACAGTCAGTAAGCTCTCAATAAGTGGGAGCTTTTGCATAACCAAAGTAACTTGAAAGTTAATGATCTCTGGGGCTACCAGGGGAGCAAAAAAGGGAAATTTCTGCACTATTACTCACTATTACCAAACAGTCCCAGACTTGGAACCCTGCTTGATCTTTAGCTTTCTGTTACATTGGAAGAACGGGGCGGGGGGGCGGGGGGAGGAGCCTGTTTATTTCCAAGTTTGCATTTTGCTAGCTCTATTTATACCGAAAATGTAAAATAAGATATTTACGCCAAAAATACCCCCAGGAAATCATTTTCAAAAAGTATTTAGTGTTGTTTCACAAGGGGCTGAGTTTCTGTTCTGCTCTACCCATAAAAATACCATTACAAAAAAAAAAAAAAAGATTACTTACGCAGAGATTACTATTTCACATAAAAAGTAGGCTCTCTGGGTAAAACAATTACCTGTCTTCTCAAATGTTGTCAGTGTCAGAAACATCTGGGAACTTGTTAGAGTTCAGATTCCGGAGATTCTGATTCTGTGGGTCGAACTGGGCCTGAGAACAAGGCTGCTGGCCTGTGGACCACATTGGATTAGCTGTGCTTTTCCACAGTTTCCCAGCCCTTTTTAATGATTCCCTTCCAAAGAATCCACTTAAAGAGAGGTCTGTTGTACAAAGCGAGATATCCATATAGTGGCTATTTGCCCCCCCGCCCCCGCATGTTTATGCCTTTGGGGTTGCAACTTGTTTTAAGAATTGAAAAGTAATCTTTGTGAATTTCATTTTTCCAGAATGAAATCCAATGATGATACAGAAAATGAGATCACTGGGAGCATCCCTAGTTCCATGTCCGCTTTGGCATAGCACTTAGTCTGGGGAAAGCGCTGTGTGAGGAAGCAGTGACATGGGGATAGAAGTGGGGTCTAGGCAGAAATCCAAGGAAAGGGGAGCAGATCAGTACCCTCTCCCCCAAAGTCAGTGTGCTCTCTGAAAGTCAGTGTGACCATCTTCCGAGCAAAGCACTGACTATCTAAGACCTTCGGGGTTCCTAGGGCACCAGGGTCCAAGTTGGGGGTGTATGAGGCTCACTGGCTAGCACTGGAAAATAGGCAGGGCTGCATTGCTTCTTTTGGAGTCACAGGAGAGCATCCAGAACTCTGTCACAAGTCTTGTGAGCACACAGTGGTACCAGAGCACACTCCAGCTCAACTTGCCTGGCATACAGCAGGCGCTCAATAAGCATTATGTTGACTAAATAGTACATGTTAACCTGCAGCTACTTTTTAAGGATGGTGAGAGTCAACTCTGTGTAAGAGGTGGCACTGCTTTTTGGCCTCTTTTGCTCCCTCTTTCCCTGCCCACTCCCGAGGCCCCACGATTGATTCTGGGGGCAGCGCCCACCAGGCTGGAGGAGTCAGGGGCCCCTCACTCACCAGGTTTAGCTTTCCGGATTTCACTGTACACTGTCTCCGTGCCCTTCATTCCCAGACCTGGAAAGGGACCAGGCACAGGTCAATAGCTGCCTCTGGGCAGCTGGACACCCCACTATGAAGCAGGAAAATAGCTGAGGCTCCCTAGGCAAGGCTGCACCTCACTGTCCTGCCCCACGGGTTCCATCTCCAGGAGCACCTGGGCTAACACATAGCCCAGGCCATTTCCTGGCTTTAGAAGATCCTGGTCCACCCAGTGTCACTCAGACAGGAAGTACGAGACCAAAAAGTCACCATGGGAACCCTGGACCAGATGGGCTGCAGGTGGAGAGGCCCCCTATGCAGGCCTGCAGCCTCCAGCTTGGTGGCCCTATCCCTCTTTCCCTGCCACTGCATCCCTGTGTCAAGCTGCTCTGTCAGACCCTCCCAGGAGACTGGGCTGTGGCCTCCCAGCTACCTGTGGTCTCGGTTACAGCCTGAGCATCATCTATGACTAATGATCCTCTGGGACTGAGAACCACCTACACATCTAAACAGCTGGGCTAGTTGATGTCACATGCCAACAACTGGGCCTCACTGCAGATTCTGATTGAACTGGTTTGGGGTGGGCCCTGGCTTTGATTTTTTTTTTTTTTGAGAGCCTCCCAGGGGATTCTAATATGCAGATGGATTGAGATCCTCTGGTCCACAAGTTTTCTAAACAGACAAGAAGAGACCCAGTGGATTCCACCCAGAGGAGATGCAAGGGCTTGGGGGACAAAGAGGCCCCATAGGTCATCAGTTTACACATACGCACAGGTTGTACACGCACAACATAGCACATCTACATGCATTGTCTACACACACATAGGATGTACACACACAGCATGCACGTACAGACACACTCCCATGTGCACACTCAGGTACACATACCCACAAACTCTCCAGAACCATGATAGAACCTGGCCACTCCCCTAGCTTCTCTCACTTGCACAAAGGAAGCCTCATTATAGAAAGTTACCCAATGCCATGTGGCCAGTATTCTCCCTCTACAGATTGGGGAACAGAGCCCTAGACAGGATAAGCCACTTCCTGCTGCCACAATCGGTGCCATGTAGATGTTTCTTTCCTCAGTGGCAGATGGACTCTAATTGCACCGAGATGTCCTCCACTACCATGTTCCAGGGACAACAGCCCCTCTCGCTCCTGACTCCGCATAAACTCCTCCACTGCCCTTTCTCTTTGTCCCATTCTGCCCTGTCCTCCAAGCTTTGGTCCTGTACTTGGGTGCAAACATCCTCACACACTTACATACCCTTCATGCACTCACACCATTCCTATGCCCTGGGCAGTTACGTAGGCCCCCTCTGCTCTTACAGTGCTCTGGGGACACTTGTTCATGACATGCTGATATTACTTTTCCCCTTGGTGGACCCGGAGCTCCTTCAGGCAGCCCCTGAGGTCTTGTGCACCTCCCAATCCCAGACTCTGCACAACTACCTGGAGGTAACTGTAAAGGTTTGATGTGACAGTTGAGGAACCAGTCAATGTCCCTGTAGGCACCTCTGCCTGAGACCCATGACCTTCAGGAAGGTCTTGGCATAATCAGCCCAATCCTTGAGGTTTTAGCTTTTAGGATTAAAATCCCAGTCATTCATTACACACTGAAAGGTGGTGGCTCTTGTGTCAGGACCCGAATACCAGGAGAAAGCCTGGGGGTTGGCTCAACTCCTATGGATGGACTTGGGGCACTTGGAGTGGCCAGGGCCTCACAAAATGCATCATAGCGACTCCCCTGGGACATGGAACAGGAATTGGAACTCAGGAGACTGGCTGGGATACCAGCCGTCACTGAGGGGATGGACACCTGCATTTGTTTAAGAGCAGAGCAGAGCAGAGCAGAGATGCCCACACCACTCTCCCAACACAACTCAGATCTGGGAGTGGAGAGGGAAGCTCCAGGGACCCCCATATCTGCTGGATGTTCTACCACATCCCGAGGGACTCTGCCCAGCGTCAGGCCTGGCAAGTCACTCCTTCAGCACAATTCTCACACCTACTGTGTGCAGGGAGGTGCAGAAGAGGAAACCTGGTCCCAGCTTTTGGGAGCTCCAGGTTGTGGGGCAGATGGGTGTGAAAACAGAGCTGCGTGACACTGCATACCAGGTGCAGCAGGGCCCATGCCAGCTCATCTTCTGACTCCGCCCCACGTGGAGGACGGAATGCAGCATGGGGGCTGGAAGGCCAAGCGTGGGGGCCTGGACACTCGTGTGAACTCCACTGCACCAGGAGCATCAGGGGTGGCCGGTGAACACTCTAACACCCTCTGGACCTGAAGAGCTGCACTCAACTCCCTTTTATCTTATAACTGCATATCAGCCTGGGCAGCAGGGGGCTGACACTTCTTAGTTGAGCTGCAAAGTTGCAGCTGCCCCACTGGTTTCTCCTGCTGCCTTCTTGGTTCTGCCCAGCTCAGCAACGGGCGGGGGGTTGCCAGCTCATCACTATTCCCTCCCCTTGCAGCCCCCCATCAACAGCTGCCTGCTAATGACTAAACCAGCCAACAGGCTGTTTGTCTCTGCTGTCAGAGATATTTCCGGACGGGGCTTTATATTGGCTTGTTTTTCTGTTAACAGAGAAGGAGATGGCTTCAACATCATGGGGTTTTCCCAGCAATTATCCTCAAAGCAAACATGCAGCAAACTGAGGTTCCTTCCTGCCTCTCCTCCATCCCCAAGGGACCACTTGGTTAGCTGCCAGCCAGGATTAGAAATGGACATGGTCCCCATCCCCTCCTCCACCCCAACCGTGTATGAGAAAGGCCTTGAGAAGAGATAATTGGGTTGGCCAAGATCAGGTCAAGTTTACTCAAGTTTACTCTTCCCTGGCCTTTCATCCACTAAGCCCTTTCCTGGTAACTCTCCACTCAAGAGAAAGCAAAGGGACAGCGTCATTGGCCAGGCCTGCCCTCCCCCACTGTCCTCAGTTGCCAAAGAGGCTAGGTCCAGAAAACTCAACGTGAACCTTCTAGAAACCCAAATGACCCTCATTTTAGCTCTACTGAGGTCCCCACAGGCCACACAGCACCTTTATGCAAATTGGGAAAATGAGACCACCTGGATGGTTGCAGCCCTGCAGCTGCGCAGTCTTGGCAAGTAAAGCACCCTGCCTCTCCCTCTGTTCTAGTTTTTCTTCTTTCAACATCCGCTCCCCACCTTCAAGCACAAAAAAATTAAACCAGACGCTACTGATGGGGAAACATGCCCAAAGGAACCCCTTCTAAGGACAAAACCCTACTTCCTGCTTCCTCCTTCAGCATCCTTAAACCGCAAGCCTCTGGGCATCAGGCACAGCCCTCAATTCCACCTCGCCTGGCCCTACCTGCAGCAAAGGAAGCAACAAGGGCAGGGCCTGGCTTCTGGGAAGAGTATCAGAACCTCGAGGTCTGAGCCCAGGGCAATGACTGTCAGCTTAAGGGCTTAGTGGGTGCGAAGTGGGAGAAAGATAGCAGGAATGGGTGTGTGTGTGTGTCAGGGTGTGTTCTCACACATATTTAAAATCTTTGGGCAGCCCTGCCCTTTTGTTATGGTTCTCCTTTCCACTAAATTTAAGTCCTCTTAAGAGGCAGTAAGCTACTACCCATAGGACAGAGCCCAAGATACACAGTGATGGAGAGGCTCAGGCTGGACCTGGGAAGGCTGGAGGGGAGTCCCCTACAGTTCCATCTGCCCAGCCCACCCAGAAATGAGGCTGAGCACCAGACCCCTGTGCTGTCTCCTCTTGGGCATCACAAATTGCACCCAGCTGAACCAGTCATCACCACGAGCCTGTTCCTCCCAATCTGAGACATTGCGACCATCCACGCAGAAACAGGTAGTAATTTTGTTGCCCCTATTCTGGTCATGAACCTTTTCATCCAGTGCAGTGATCCATCCCCAGAATAAATCTGAAATCCATTCACTGCAGGCACTTTGGCTCTAGCCTCATCCCCTCTCGTCTGCTAAGACTCTTGGCCCCTTCAATTGTCCTCCACAGCAGCCACAAGGATCCTTCCAAAGCTGGAAGTTGGAACCTGCTAATTCTCTGCTTACAGCTTTCCAAACGCACTGAGACTGAAATGCAAAGAAAACTCTGAAGGCCCTGCAAGCCCAGACCCCAGCCTGTCCTCCCCAGTTTCGGCGCCTCCTCCCGCTCTCCTTCTCGCTCTCTCTGCAGACACCCAGTTTTCCTTTCAGACCCTTAAATGAGACAAACTCTGGGCCACCTCACACTCCTCATTTCCTTGGTCCTTCTTCCTTTTGGTGGGGCCACCTTCTTTGCACCCTTCAGGCTGCAGCTTAAATGGCATCCCTCAAAGAGGCCTTCTGCCAAAAAAAGTGTCACCTTTTGGGCCTTCTCACTGGACCCCCTTCTCTCTCTTCTGAACAGTTAATATAACCTGATACAATTTATTCTTTGGTTCCTTGTTTTCCTGGCTCTCAAATGGGCTATTCTTCCCTGGGAGGAACCATACACTCACTTTTGCTGCTGATCTATCACAGGCCCTTAATTTGTTAACTCAATAAGAGGATTACTTGACAGTGAAATAAAGAGGAAGCAAGCTTCAGGCCTGCCATGGCCCCCATGCCTCCCAGTTCCAGTCTGGACTTAGAAGAAGGATGCCCCGTGCAGTCATGCAGATTGGGTCACACCAACACTAGGGGCCATTCTGATTGTAGACTATGGGAATGGTGCCCCAGTTGTGCAGCTCACAGCCGAGGGTCTTGATGGAAGGTTCTCAGCCCATACATGCTGACATGGTACCTGAACTCAATCAAGGGAAGAAGGCAGGAACCCAAAACTCCTCCCAGATTGTGGAGCAACAGGTGACAAGAGAACACTACCACCATGTGGCCCTGGCTAATGCTACATAGGGTTGGTCTGGAAAACAGCCCCAGGCCTGCTTGGCTGAGTGGGCACAGCCTGGCCTTAGCCCCGGCAGAAAGAGGAATGCGAGGCAGCAGCCCCAGGAGCTTCCCGGCAGCTGAGAGAAATGTTCCAGGGTTTGCAGTGGACCAGCCCCTCTGAGCCAGGCTCTCTAGCACGGAACTTGAGCAAAGGAGCTCCAGGCCAGCCCGGGAGAGAACCACACATGAAAACAAAACCTGAAGCTAAAGCTAATGCTGCTGTTTATGTGGGAAGGGATTCTGTGTCCCTTGACACAGCAAAGCCCTCGCTGTCTTCAAACATGCATCACATTTACTCAAGCGCAGCATGCAGGCATCTTTTTAAGGAACATGCTGGGTTTGGGCAAGGAGCATGCCTCTGGAAGAAAGCCCGAACACCCAGGAGTAAGGCTGACCTCAAAAAGCTTCTCAATAAACACGTTTCTTGGCACTTGGTAATTGCTCAATAAAGTGTATCCATTATTAGTAATAAGGCACATAATAGTTAATGAAATTTTATACCTCAAAGCCTGGGTGGGGGGGTTAGTGCTCCTGCTTGAGACATATCTGGCAGTCTGTCTCCTGACTCCCCTTCTGGGGGGCTGCAGGTAACTAGACTCCTGGGTCGTAGCCGACTCCACCTTGTGTGTTTATACTCAAGGAGAGGGCAAAATGTAGGGAATCATTTGAGTGATGGCATTTACCTTCGTGAGGCTCCAAAGAGGCCACTTCCACTTCTGTGTACTCCACGTCCAAGGTCAGAGGCTCTGCTCAAAGGAACCAGAGCATCGTGTGGTTAGACAGACTCTCCTTGAGGGGCCTCAGACCACATTAGAGACTTCCACTCAAATGATTAAAGTACTTCATACTTTGATGGAAAAGCCAGCACAAGCAAACTCCATTTTAAGTGGGCAAGAAGCCCCTGTCTGGAGAAGGCAGTGATGGCCCTGTGCTCCCTGCGGTGTGGAAGGAACTTCCTGCCTGGGTACCTCTTGTTTCTGCAGCGGAAAGATTTGTAAATGCTCAGAAGATACAGAAAACAGCCAGTACCAGCTATCAGTTAACTTGAGAACAGGGGTCCCTCACCCCTGGGCCATGGACCAAAGATATCAGTCTGTGACCTATAGGGAACTGGGCTGCACAGCAGCAGGTGAGCGGTGGGCAAGAGAAACTTCATCTGTATTTGCAGCCTCTCCCCAGTACTAGCATTACGGCCTCAGCTCCACCTCAAATCATCAAAAATTAGATTTACATAGAAGTACCCGTCCCCGGTGATGAAAAGGTTGAGGACTGCTGCTCTGGAAGCCTCCATGGCCATAGGAATAGTAAGTGATCTCCAAAATGGAAATTATCTCAGGAAACGGGGAAGAGGATCCCCAGCCTTAAAATGCTCTGAGACTGTGATGCACACACACAGAGAAGCAAGTTAATGAAAGTGGTCAGAAAGCTGAGGTGCAATCTAGCAAACTAGTTTCTCTTCAACCCAATATAACATTATTGTTTTATTTTTGAAGCCCCAAAGAATCAAGGTTTTTCACCAGCATCTAAAACAGTGAATCTGTGGTCAGGGTGTTTACAGAAGCCAAGCCGTTCTTCATAGCGTTCGTTCCCATGACAGCAGCCCCGAGGGGAAGGGAATTGTGAAAAATGATTAAGCCTAATCCTTCTGAGCTTTAGACAGAAGCAAGCAATGTATTGTTAATTGTCTTTAAAAATTAGCAGCCATGCTACTTTATTTTAAAGTGCATTTTTCATGTTTATTAAGTACTTAGTATTTATTTGTAATATTAGTATGTTATGTGTAAAATATAATTTAATAAATAACAGTGTATACTCATTGCACTTTTTAAGAAAAACAGAACAAAACATTTTCATTACTTTTGAAGTACCCTATGTGCTTTCCCCCACCCCAGACCCTTAACATTTTTTCACAACTTTACTGAAATACAATTGACATATAAAATATATAAGTTTAAGGTGTACAACCTGATGATTTGCTGTGATGCTATTTTAAATAAAAACAAAACAAAACAAAACAAAACAAAACAAAACAAAACACCTCCTCCTCTACTGTCCAAGAGAAAGAAGATAGTCCTGCCTTATTCAGCATCCATTCTGATTTAGGAAGTTCCTTTTTGGATATAACCCAGTTCTTTCCTACTGAAATTCAGGTTACTTTCCCATTAGGATACCAGATAGCATCTTTGGAAAAAGCAACGAGCCTTCTCCCTTTTACTCATCAGCTGGTGACAGGGTCATGAAGGGAGGTAGGGAAATATCCATGAGTCTTAACAGTTTTAGTTCTTTTCCTAGAGGTCTTTTTAAATGTAAAGTTTTTCATTAAAAAACTAAATTAGGTAATTACCTTTATTTTCATTCATTGGTTTCATTGCATGGTTTCCAATGTCTTCATTGTAACCTAGTTGAAAAATAGCAATTAGGAATAGGCAATAGTGGAAATTCTAGTTTTTTATCTAACTTTAAAAATCCAGTGCCACCAATGAAGGAAGTCAAGCTTCATTTCTTCTGTGTAGCTGAAACCAGCAATATATCTGGGTTCTGGATCCCCTCCAGGTCCCTCTGTTGCCCCCATCCAACCCACTGTGTGGTCTCTTTCAAACACCAGTGGGACGTCCACCATCCCACAAGAGGGACACTTCTACTTTTGAATTGTCTAGGATCCCAGATTGTTCATTTTGAGCAAGTTCATTGGAAATTAAACTTAATTGTAGAAGGGATGGTCCTGTAACCACAAACGTGAAGGACACCAGTAAACTAACCTTCTCCAACTGGAGAAATGGAACCAAGAGAATATGGTTTAAAGAAACTGCAGTACTTCCAGCCTGCCCTCAGTCGGTGAAAAATTTTTAACTTTTATCAAGCTGTTCTTTACTAAAAAGAATTCTTAAAGATGTTATAAATACTATTCCTAAAGAACACATGGCTTTCAACATGTATCTGAACTAAATACTATTATGGTTGCTAAAATATACTTGTAAACTGATATAATCCACAGAGAAAATATGAGAATTGGACTATTTCTACATTTTGGAAATTGAGGGGAAATCCTATTTTAGTATGTCTATATTTGCATTTAAAGCATCTCTGTATTTCTGTATAAATAACACAAATAGTAAATAAAACCCACCTTATACCACAAAAAGATATTTTCTTTATAGCACTGGATTACTTTCTGCTAAATATTCATCAAATTTTTCAAAATGTATTTTCTTAAATGGCGTATTTGGTTTTTTTCTCTTTGTAGATGTATTACTTTTGTTACTAAAAATGTTTTATTTCACTTTTTAAAGGTTTATGATTCAGAATATAAGAATTTCTCAACTCTCAAAACATATCTCAAGTATACCCTCTAAAAGGCATATCCTAAAATTTTCTTGTATTGCAGAATACAGTTATAGAATTAGAAAGGAACATGGGCGTTCTATTCCCAAACTGCTGATAAAGAAAGAAAACTGCTCCAAATCTGGCCTAGAACAAAACTATTTATGTGATATAATTATAGGCCCCTCTTGAATAATGTTGTTCTCTTAGGCCTGATAGGGTTAAAAACTCTTGGGATTGGCTAAGGGCCCTATGGAGCTGACTCTTAAGCTTGCAATAAGGCTCATAACCAGATATTCCTATATTGTTCCTTTTTTATTTTGGAAAAAAAAAATGCCTTTATTAACAGAGAAGTATTTAAATTTGTTTCCTGTTGTGGCAAGTTTGAAATTAAACTGTCTTGTGCTTGTAATAAATAATTGCATCTGAGATGTTTTCCAATGCCGTAATTTGATACCTCTCTCTTACAAATGAAAAAGAATACATCTAGGCAATGTCCAAAGCCTTTGAAGGCAACCGAGGAGGGGTAGCTGCAGCATTATAATTATTGTCTACCTTTAGGAGGTGGCGAAATTAGACTAAATGCTCTGTTTTCCTTCTTAAGCTTCTGTTTTGCTTACTAGGTCACCATCCAGTGACTGATTAAACTAAGTGCTCATGCCTGAAGGCAGGGCTTCCTACCAACTTTAACCCCACCACCTACAGATTCTGCTTCTACGAAGGGGTAGTGAAGTGGGCAGCAAGTTGGGAGAACCTCTTAGTAACTGCAGAAAACCATGGCTGTACCGTAAGGTCTGTTGGCTTCAGTACTGGCATCTGACAACACCTTCTCATTGCTGGAGGTCAGAAGTGGTACTGCCGGCCTTAAAACGAAATTCGAAAAAGAAAAAACCATATAACTCTTTTTCGGCTTTAAGTTTAAATCAACAAAATAATCAAGGGAAGATCATGAGAAAACCATGAAGAGATTTCTGAAGTGAGGAAAACTTCTCTCTCTCGTTTTGGAAACCTAATATATTTTTTTTTCCAATTCTAAGATTATTGAACAAACACGTTTTGCTGTTTAAATTAAGTGTCAGGGTCAAAGGGCACACAAACAACAGGAGTCCTTTCTCAAATGAATCCCAACCCCCTGAACTCCTCATTCTGTGCTGCAAAGCTATTGTTGGCATAATTTGAGATTTTGGATTTCAAGAGCAGTAAAAATAGTACGACCATGATTTTAGGCCAACTCTGTTTTGCCAAGTTAGTGAATTTTTAAAATTCCATGTACTACCATTATTATTTCATAAGGAAAGGGGGGTTTTACAAGTAATAGTGTAGGACAGACATGACCTCAGAATAAAGCCATTTCTTCCCATGAAAGGACACTTGGCAATCTTCCACAGACACACACACACACACACACACACACACACACACACACACACACCTCACACCCTTATTATTCTGAATTTTCCAAAAACCACTGAAAATTTCCTAATGACCAGCATTTCTCCACAGACAAGTCTACCCATGCCTACAGTTCAACTGCCTCTCCTCCAGGGATACACACTGACCTGGACATCTCCACTGGCATCTGCTTGGCTTTAAAAGAGAAAGAAAAAACAAAGTCAGCAAATCATACCCACGTCCGCAGCAGACAGGAACACTCATTTCAACCATTTTTGACTTTCTTGAAGATTGATTACCCATATAAAGAGTATAGAAAGCCAAATGTATTCCTTCGTTAAAAAATAAATGTAAGGAAAAGAAAAAAACCAAAGTAGGTCTTTTCTTGGTCTGAGAGATTTCACATCATTTTGTCCAGAAGTTCGACATTTTGTTGTAGCCAGGAGCTATTTTCTTTAGTGGAATGTGACAGAGATGAAGACAACGGTCAAGGGACTAGATTGGCCAGATGAAAGGGCAACTATCTCTTTGATTCGAGACCATTCCAGAAGTAAAGGCTGAATCATTCTCTGTGCTTTGGATTCCAAGCTGGCCTGAGACCAAGCTGTCCTCTGACCATGACTATTCTGCCATGACCCAAGGGGTTTGTTCTGGAGCCTGTCTTCTCAGAGGGGCTTCAGCTTTCCTGTTCTAAAAAAATCTGAGGCCCCCTCCTTACCTCATCTGCCCATCTCAGGCAGCAGCACCAGGGGCTCCAACAGAACCCACCTTATCTGACAAAAATCTTTGCGGAATTTACTGGTGCTGTGCCCTTTTCCATGACTCTAGGCTAACGAACTGATTCCTGAGCTCCAGTAGGTGATTCTGGCTTCCCTTTCATGTATGGCTAACCTCAAGGACAAGACAGAAATCACGGTACAACAGGGTGGTTAATTGGGGACATTTGGTGTGAGGGGCGTGGTGTCTTCATAACACTCACACCCCACTCTACCAACTGCAGGACTAAGTGTGGCCAAACGCACAAAAAATGGCTTCTTCTGACCATATATAGATGGAGCTTCCCCCCAAATTCATCTTTTTCTGGGTTGCCCACTAGGTAAGCAGTCACGTTTTTGCCTACTTAAATTCAGAGGCAGTAAAAGCACCACGCCCACTAAAGCCAAGATCATCTGTTATCAAGCTGACAAGCCAAGGAGAAAATCAACTGTCATCAATTGCATTTCAGTTACCACTGGGGCAGAGAAGAGTCCTGTCCCCAGTGAAGCTGAAGCCTCTCACATCTATGGCTAATTTCCTGATGAGGGCCATCTGTCAGAACAGAATGATAGAATGTGCTCACCCTTGGCTTTCCTCAGAAAATAGCATCTGGCCCCAAGTACCAAGATAGCAATTATCACTCCGATGACAACCAATGCAATAAGTCCTTTCTTCCATGGGGCAAGAAAGACTGGAAAGAAGAGAAATTAAAATAGATAAGTTCTTTTTCTTTGCCAGCAAGAAACAATATCAGCTTTAAGCAACAAATAAGACTGCGTTTTGGTTCTTGTAACCGCACACTACACTGAGCATCCACCTCTGAGGGACCCTATGATCATGGCTGCTGTAGAAATGGTAGTTCTTGCTACAGCGTCAGTTATGGTCTTAAAGGACCGTAGGACTGAAATAGACTCCTTTCTGGATCCGTTTGGTCCTTTCTCTGCTCTCGGAAACCACCCTCTACCACATACGAGAGCTCCTCTAACCATGTCTGTTCTGCATGCGCCATGGGTGGGCATTTGATCCAAGATGGGCTCATTGGTTTCTCTCCATCAAGAACTTGTAATTACAACTGTGTGAAATAATTTCAATTCCTTATAATAACCAATTCCTCTTTTATATTTAATTTGAGTGAGTTTTGTTACCTGCAGTCAAAGAGCCTAAAGAACATTGGTCTCTTAACCCTCAGTAAGAAGCCCTAAACTCCCACCCACTTCCTCTTATAAGTGGTGAGCTTTCTGGCTTCACCCTTGATAGCCACACTACATCTCTCTGTTGAGACCCCAACTCACCTCTGACTGTCAATATGTTGCTTTGGGGGACATTTTTGGTAGGGTTGGCTCTGTTGGAGGCCGTGCAGTAATACTGTCCCTCATGCTCCTTGCTAGCCCGTGGATTGAGCCAAACGGCCTGGGTGTCATTCAAGGTGATTTGGTGGAAGGGCCTGACCTCCTTTTCTCTGTAAAATTTGTAGGTGATTGGGAAAGATGCTTTCTTCACAGAGCATAGAAGCACAATGTCTTTCCCAGACTCCACCACCTCATCCAACATGATAGAGAGCTTGATCTCCTCTACTGGAGCTGAAAAACAGGAAAAGGATTAGCACTGAGAAAAGAAGGGAGGAAGAGAAGGAACATGACACAGCCACAGCTCATGGTCAGCCTCCTCTTGTGCTATGACTCAGACTTGGATTTTATCCTTTCCTGAAGTCACTCCTCTTATCCCATATTTTTCAGTTCCTCCCGATTAAGTCCAGCAAGGCAATAACGGATGCCTCCTGTCTTTGCATATTGATTGAACACAGAATGCTAGGGACTTAGCATCCTTAGCATCCGCTTCACTTACCACCTCAAGTAGTACTGGCCACTCAGCCTGACTACACTGTGAACTTAGATGTTCTTTTGACGTCTATTCTGCGTAAGACTGAGTGCACGTGTGTTTTTGTGTGTGTGTGTGTATGTGTGTGTGTGTGTGTGTGTGTGTGTGTGTGTGTGTGTGTGTGTGTGTGTGTGAGTGTGTATGGTTTCTCTCCCTTTGCTTACAAAGATGCATGGCACTTCCAGATCTTACGAACAAATAATCTTAACTCATGACCTTCTTGTTTTTCTCTTTTCCTTTTTGAGTGGTTTAAACCTATTGCTTTCACATTCTTACTTCTCACTTTCTTGTTACCCCTGAAATCTGACTTCCATCGCTCTGCTTCTGAAACTACTCTATCTCTCATTTTGAAGAAACTCCAAAGGTCCCCTGATTCCCTAACTCATCCCTGAGTCCCCAGCAGATTAAATCTGGTGGTATATATTCTGCCCATCTCCCTAGCCTTGGCCTTCCTACAGCTCTCATCTGTCACCCAGCACTTCCTTTGGAACTCAGCTTCCTCTGGATTTCTGTGATGCTTCATAACCCAGATTCTCCTACCTCCTCACCTACCACTCCCTTGTTATTCACTACTTTCCATCCTATTGCCTCTTAAATATGGATTTTCTGAAAAATCCAGTCCTCAGTTTTTTCTTTTTATTTTTTTTAGGCAAGGTAACCCTTGGCTGACCTCACAGATTACAAGGAACTTGTCAGTTTACAATCCTTTATTTTTTTTATTTTTAACGCCTATTGCACCTGGTCTCCTAGGTGGTCTCCCGTCCAAGTACTAACCAGGCCTGACCCTGTTTAGCTTCCAAGATTAGATGGGATTGGGCTTGTTAAGGGTGGCATGGCTGTAGACAGTGCTCAGTTTTCCATCTCTATTCTCCTTGGTGATTTCACCTGTATCACAGCTTCTCTTTGCACATTTAACACATAAGCATATAGCATTTAATGTCTAAATACATACCTCTAGTCCAGACTACTTCCCTTAATCCCAAGTCTTGATTTTTACCTGGGCATTTCCACCTGGAAGCCCTGCCAGCCTCTTATTCGCAGCAGATCCAAGCAGAATTTATCTTTCTCCCATCTCCCCTTTCCCTGGTTCCACATTCAGCTCCCAGATTTTGATACTAAATTGTCTTTCCATGTAGATCTTTCTATTAGTGTGAGAATGGACTTGTCAGCACACTGGCATCTGAGTTATGAATCACCCTCATAAGTGCAGCAGGTGGCCAGACCATGGAGTTGTTAGGTCAATGAAAGGGAGCGCCCTGCCTGGGACAGGATGGGAGGGGTGGTGGAGGTCAACTGCAAGGGCAGCCTGACCTGACAGCCTCTCTCCTTGTGAAGCACAAAAAGGTAGTGGCAAGCTGGGGTCAGGAGCCAGAGTGCCTTGCTTCAATTCCCAGCCTCACTGCCCATCAGCTATTTGTCTCAAGTCTTGGTTGCCTCATCACAAAACAAGTATAATATTATTATGGGTCTTGCATGTCTATTGTACGTATTAATGGGAATAATTTATGAAAATACTTCACACAAAAGTGGACACATCGTCAGGGCTCAGGAAATGTTAGCCACTAATGTGGACCCAATTTAAACCAACAGTTTCACAGGGGCTTTTATATTAGCTTAGCTTCTTAAAGCAGTATGAGGTCTGAAGTCGCCTATCCTTCTGACTGATAAAGACACTAGCTAAATCTTCCCAAGACCCCATTCTCATCATGTCCTCCTTCCCTCTTCTGGCTCTTCACTGCACGAAGGACAAATGCCCAGCTCCTACGGCATTTAATGCCCTTAACAGAAGGAGGCAGTCACTTTTTGAATTTATATCCAATGATTCTCCATTCCCAACCTTTTTATCCAGCCATCTGATTTACCCATAGTCTGTTGAACTAGTCCTTGGAGACTTTGCTCATCTATTTGACCAGGCTGGTAGGCCAAGTCTAGCCTTTTCTGCTCACCGTTACCAAGCCCTGGCTCCTAATCCAGCTCTTCCCACTCAAGCTAGGTGATAGCATGCTCTAAATACCTATCGCCATCATCATGAGGATATTTCATGTGACAATAACTTGTTGCCTACTAATATTTCTGTATGCTTGTTTGTACTCTTATTTAACTATGGTCACATATTTTCCCATCACTTAATCAGGGGATCCTGTGTTTCTTCTTATATCACCGAAACCAAAGAATATGTCTTTTTTTTTTTTTCAACATGCCCTATAGCATTAAGTGCTTAATATATATTGATGTTAATTTGAAAAGCATCGCTACTCTTAGACTGTATATTAGTAGTAGCAGGAATCTCTTTCCAACTCAAGATGTCCACATGCCATATGTAGATAAAAAGTTATTAAACAAGAAGAAAGAAGAGGAAGAGGAGGAAGCCTTATAATTTTTTACAAGACATAGAAAATTTCAGAGAAGCCATGACACTTCTAAGCCTTCTAAAAGGCACAGATAGAGGCTCAAGGAAAAACATCCACTCCAGGACAATGGCATATTTCTCTTGAGTATTGGAGTCCCAGGCAAACTTTAGCAAGTCCCATGAGACTACAGCCTGCAGCAATGATTGCTTTGGGTTCCACACACAACAGTGTTTGCCTCTGGTCTACGATTCTCAGAGATGACTAGAGATGACTGTCAATTCATCTAGAAAGGAGCAAATGCTCAGAGAGCCCCAAAGTACAACTTTAGAACTTCCTTAAGTTGGAATGCTTCACTCCTATTTTAGCAGTTCACTTGAAAGTTTCTGAAAAGGGATGCTACTGGCCACACTATTGCCCCCAGATATTTTTCAGCCTCATTAACCTGGCCTTGGTTCTGCTTTGCCACATGTCATGTCGATGGACTTTGCACAAGTATTACCCACTTCCATTGTCCCGCAATTCCTGGACGATCACAAACTTTTTAAAATGTGAACTGAAGCCCAAAACTCACGTGATTTCTTCTCATAGCACAGCAACTTACCTATCACCTTGAGGGGCAGAACTTCAGTGATCATTTCAGTGTGGGAATGGCAATTATCCACGATGCACTGATATTCTGCGTCTTCTGTTGGGTTATCTCTGAAGACTGCAGGCTCATTTGAGTCCATGTTAAGACTCGCCAAAATGTTATTTGCTTTTAAAAGTTGATAATAAATAGGTGGGGTTCCATTCGAGGTTTGGCAATTGACTTGTACAGTGTGTCCTTTTATCACCTCAGACCTGGTGTCATAAAAAATCCTGGGCCTGGAGAGCATTTCTAGAATAAAAGACAGAAACAATCTGAAGCAAAACATCCAGCGCAAGGTGTTCTCTCTCCCAACTCTGGGCTTTACTTTCTCTGTCATTACTATAATTTTAAATGCTTGCCTGCTTTGTCCACTTTTACCGGACTCCTTTAAGATTGACAGGTTGTGTGTGTGGGGGGGGGGAGGGTAAGAGAAAAAGGGTGACACAAATTCAAGAAAAACATTACTTCACCCTAAATATGTATTTATATGTTCATAGATCTCACATGCACATATATACACATCCATATGTGTTTTTTTTTATATTGAGAAACACGGGAAAAGCATAAAAATAATAACTGGTACCCAAACAGAATGTATTTTAAAACAAATTATCAGTGTCTCAGCCTCTCCTGATAGGAAACTGCACGCCTTAGAAATGAGAATTTCACTAGGTCATTACTTAGAAGTTAGTTTATCACCTCCTCCCATGAACAACAAAAAGAATTAAAATGTAATGACCCACATTCATCCCTTGCATTCCTTCCTTTTGAGTTAGATGACTAGAGAGTTGACAATAGCTATAATTCTGGTTCAGTTGAGACTAAACTCTTGCCTGGATAAACCACAGTCACAGGTTAAACTGAAGGACTATAACTAAATAATAAAAGTGACAGTGACAGCTTCACCAGGATTCCACATTCATCTAGAACCCCTGAACTAAGAGTGTGGTCTGGGGCCCAGCAGACCAGCATCCCCAAGGTGCCTAGTGAGAGATGCCAAATCTGGCCTCATCTCCACCTGCATTCCAACCAGGTTTCACATGCATATTCAAGTCTGAGAAGCAAGGCTCCAGGTGGTCCTAGTACCTACTGGTCAGCCAGGATATGGGTTAAAACCTGGAGTTTCCATCTTAAAGTTTAGCATTGACTAAGCAGTGTCTCCTGCATGAACTTTGGGCTGTGTGCCTGCTCTAGTATCCCAAATCTTTCCAATTCAGAGGCTGCATCATCAGCATGCAGCCACAATAAGGCTATGAATTTGATTCTGGCCAACAACATTTTCTTTGTATTTTGTCTCTCACGTACTCTAGTAGATATACCCATTTACTTCTGTTCAGTCTCTGTTTCACTCCTCTCTCTTTCCCTTGAGTTCTTACCCTGCCTTAGTCAGATCTGCCTTCAGACTGGAGAGGGTGGCAGCTGGTGATAAATTCCCTTTCTCCCATTCAATCTCAAGACTCCCTGAGCGAGTGAGGGTATACTCACCACACACAGTTATCTGGACCGCGTTGCTTTTCTTGACCACCTTGCCAATTTCTGCACTGCAAGTATATGCCCCACTGTCCCATGCTGAGACTTTCTTAGTGAAATTTTGAGTCTGCGACAGGATCACGTCTTCCTTCTGGATGGTGAAGTTGACTGGAGGTGCTCCTAGGACAGAGCACCACAAGTCCAGGCTTTCTCCCTGGTCCAGACGTATGGCAGAAGATTCCAGCTTCGGCTTGGAAAATAGCTCTGAAAAGCCAGTGAGTGGAATGCAGTGAGATGTTTCTGGGCACCACTCCCAATGCCCTTTTGCAGAGTCCCCTGGCTCAGCTGCTTTTGGTAGAATCAAATCTCAGCTTCCTACCAAAAATTTTCATTTGTTTCTCAAATACCCGATAATCACACGATTAAAGAGCTAGGGTTCATTCTCCGCCTGGGGTCCCAGTGGCAAGTTTGCCTCCATGTTCATCCAATTTACTTCAGAGACGTGGAGAAAAAAAGTTTTGCAACTTGTAATGCCACATTACAAGTTCACCCATTTATTCGTTCACCCATTTATTCATTCACTCACACATTTTATTCCACAAGCATTTATTTCAGGCTATTCTGTACTGGGCACCTCACTTGGTATTGAGGAGACAGCAGTGAAAAAGAAACAGTCCTTGCCTTCCCATGACTTCAAAGTGCTTACATCTGGTGGGTGATTCAGACACAGTGTTTGCAGCAGAGCCCATGGGGGCAGGACACTGAACCTAGGCTTGGGGAATGAGGAAAGGACTCTTGGACTAAGTCATCTAGGCAAAGAGGAAAAGAGTCATAGACAGAGGGAGCAGCATATGGAAGACTTGGCCAGAGGTTCAAGCACCTGAAACCTCAGTCAGCCTATACACAGTGGGAGTAGAAAAGACCAAAGGAAGGCCTGTAGGTCTTGAAGGACCTAGGGACCTCCCCCTAAAAAAGTGTGGACTGCATCCTTGGAGCAATGGGAAGCATGGAGAGTCTGGGTCAAGGGAAGAGCATCAGATGTATGTTGTGGGGAGATGTCGGAAGGAGAATGGATGGGTTGGAGGGGCCCAGACTGAAAGCAGGGGCGGGGATGTAGTGCAGGCTTGAAGCAAAGTGACAACATGAGGTTGGGAGAAGTGGCAGCTGGCCACCACCCCTTCAGCACTTCCCACGAAGAAGGCTGAAGATGATACCTGATACCTCCTGAGGCCAAGCTGCTAGTCACAACACTCTGCACCACTTTAAGGAGTTATTAGTATCCTAATTGAGGTTGGATGATAACAGTAGTAAAGACTGAGGTTGACTTTTAAGAGTTTTGTCATCTCCTTATTTAAATATTCCCTGAAAGATATCAATATTTCATAGTTATGGTATATGTTTTTGTTTTCAGCTACAGGAAAATTACTACTTAACCAATGTGAAGACTTGAATCCTTCATGTAAACCAACGTACTCCAACTTCATAGTTATGGTCCCTAATGCAGAAGGATGGAATCAGTAAATTCATGAGACTGTCTGCATGTTAAGAAAGAGACAGTCTCAAAATTCTTCTTAAGAAAACTTCTTGGGCTAGACATTTGAGAACACAACCAGGAATCAGGAAATCACAGTCTATCTTTGGCTCTAAATTTACCTGCCATACAGATTTGAGGGGTACAAACCGACACTGTCATTGTCATCATTGATATTACATCGCTATGGAAGTCATTTCCTTCATAATCCATTCACAGTGTCTTCCTAGTTTCCTTGACAGGCAATAAAATAATGTAGTACCCCAATAATTAATCTATATTTCATTAAGGCACATTTCATCCTTCCTTCTTTCTGGACAGTAAGTATTGACTTATCTGTTTTCAGAGCACCATCAAAAGCTCTAGGTTAGGAGTGGGGAAAAGGAACGAAAGAAATTGATATCCCAAAATGCCTTACAATTTCACTGAGCAGATACTGTAAAATATATTTTTTAAAGATGTAGAAAAAAAATCTCAAAGCAATGACTCTACATTTAAAAACATGTAAACAAAAATGTAAAACATAAAAACTATCTTGCAAGATAGTTTACAATTATCAATGAAATGTTAGGGAACCATCTGCTTATAAAGGTAATTGAAACAGACTGGCAGGACCATCACATGGACTAATAAAGATTAGTCTTTTGTTCACTCACCTAATGAATAGTTATTGAATTCCTACAATGTGCTAGGGTCTGTGCTAAGTATCGACGATGTGAGATGAATTGAGCCACAGACTTGGTCCTTTAAGAGCTCACACCGAGTGGTGAAGACAGACGCTAAATCTCTGCGGTGACTGTTGACATCAAGACAGGAGCAGAGTGCAAAGGGAACTGAGGTGTGATCATGGGACTCTGCCTGGAGGAGCCTAGAGGGAGGTTTTTCAGTGTCCAAGGGAAAGGGGCGTTCTGGGCTGAGTGGGGAGAGATGTCTGGAAGGGGGCAGGGTCCACGTGAAGGACGGTGACCGTGCAGGAGTCTAAGCCCACAAATAGTGATGTCAAATAGGGGCCATTTTGGGAGGGTTTTTCCTGTAGTTGGCTGAAAGATAAATTGGAACAGAGATGTTCAAGGACACCCCTGTGATAATCCTGGGGTGAGGGCCAGTATTAGGGTGCGATTGTAGAAATGAGAAGCAGGACAGAGTTGAGGGACCTGACAGATTGGATCTGAAAAGGTGGACAGTGTGGAAGGAGGGTGGAAGAAACCATTTTTCCATCCAAAGATCAATTACTGACTCAATGATCTTTATGCTTACATTGTGAGCCTCCAATATTACTACATAGAGCTATTTACAGTGAGGCTTGATGACAACAGGGGTATGAAAAACCTAATGCATAAGTGGGCCTGGGGGCATTTCCAAAGGATCCAACCTAGTCACACCAGGGCAGGCCAGCAAAACTGGGGGTGTTTGCCTGTCAGCCCTGGTTTGAGCGGGTCAACCCCATGTGCAAAGGCCAGATCGCAGGCTGAGGGCATGGGACGGGCAGGCTGAGCGTAACACTTGCTTTCCTGGGCCATGGAGACTGATCTGCTGAATGACTTGTATACCCCACATGACTCAGACTTCTGGATAAGAGTGATTGGCTAAAACAATAGTCAGTATCTTATGGTCCAATAATGCTTTATACTTTCCTAAAGTAGCCTGGACCGAGGGGTAAGGATAATGCTTTAATTAGTGAAGCAGTCCACATGCTTGTCACTTGGTCCCTGTTGCTCTCACAGTAGTATGCCCATCCCTTTGTTGTCCTTGCTTGTTGCATTGCATTCTAATGATCTGTTTATGTCTGGGAATGCTTCAAAGACAAAGCCTGACCCTAGGCAGCTCTCTAACCCCAGTAAGTTGCCCAACATACAGAAAGTGCTCGGTATATATTGAATTAAATACTTTTCTTTGATGAAATAGTAGATGTCTTATCTGTAAAAAATATCATGTGCCATCAAAATATTTGCCATTACCAATAATAAACTAAATTGCTAGCATGCACTACCAACAGGATCAAACGCATATATATGCCAATCACCCATTTGAGTAGTTGGTAGCCCAGCTATGGCTTAGGGACTGTTACTGTGACCATAAGCTCAATGCTGAACATAGTAAATGAGTGAACAAATGAAGAAATGAATGAACATCTTCACCTGGGAACCAAGAAGTGCTGACTCTCTCCACCCTCTGAAACACTGTCATCCTGCGTTCAATCATTCATCCAAAAAAAAACATACTGAATTCTTACTATGTGCCAGGCTTAGCTATGGGTGTTAACAGTATAGAACTGTGTGAAAGAGGTAACTTTCCTGCCCTAACCAGCTTATACTCGAGTGCCTGAGTACACGCAATAAACAAGTAGTAGAGTACATTTTGGGGATGGCAGGGAGAGGTAAGTGCTAAAAAGAGAAGGAAAACCATGTAAGAGGGGAAGGAGCCAAAGGAAACTTTTAAGAGCATGTGTTTGGTGGTCAAACAGGCTTGGGGATGACTCTGGTTCTGCCACTTGGTAACCCTGTAATCACTGGATGAGCTACCCAACCTCCCAGCCTCAGTTTCCATATCCATAAAACTAGAATCATGATATCTACACTTGACTGCACTGCTATAAACCTGAAATAAAAACGTATGCAAACCCATCATACAGTATTGAACAAAGGGGAATTGTTACTGGTCATTTTGAGTTTGCTAATGCTTTCTTGCTCAGGATTCTGTCATAAAACCCATTTCTGAGATCTAGTATAGTGCTTGACACAGAGGGAAGATAAACGTGATCTGATAATAGAAACACTAGCTAACGTTCACTGAGTGCTCACTCGTATGAGGCTCTTTATGGCAGTCATGTCATTTAGGTGAGTTCTGTCTTACCTTCATCTCATAGAGTTGTGTCAAGGAGCTCAATAAGTCACCCAAGGTCATAGAAATAGTGAGCAACAAGGCTGGGGTCTGATGCCTAAACCTGCACCCTCTGTCACCGCAGCTAACTGTACTCATTCTGCAATGACTTTCCTCCCCACCTGAGTGCATTGATTCAGACAAACGGGAGCAGAAGTATCAGTCTCGCAGGCTGTCCAGAATTCCAACACAGCTGCTTCCTGAGCTTGCCATATGCTGGTGCCCTCCAGCAGCAGCCTTACCTGTTATGTTGACCACGATGCTGCTGACCTTGGATATCCGGCTGGTTTCCACTTTGCACGTGTAATTGCCATTGTGTTCCACCTTGGCCATCACTGAGTAGGTGGCCTCCTCGCCGTCCTTTCTGTGCGCTACAATCGCCTTATCCTTCTGGATTATAATTTCTGGAAATTCCTTGGCCATGTGTGTCACTTGAATGGTGCACTGAATGTGCAGTTGATCTCCTTCTGTGATCATTCCCTTGGGGGTGATGCGGAACTTGGGAATAGAGAAGGATTCTGCAAGAAAAGGACAAGCCAGTCAGATTCAGGTTCAAACCTGGGAGAGGAAAAGAGGCACTTCCTCCTTTTCTTCCAGCTCTTTTTGTTGCCAATCACTGGTTTTCCTTATTAATTAAAAAAAATTCAACTTGTCTTCTCAAACACCTTTGTCTAGGATGCTCTCCCTTCTCGCTCATTCTTGCATCTTTAACCTTCTTCTTAACTACAATTCTCTAACTTTCTTGGCCCTCCCAAAGGCTAAACCATCTTCTCTAGCTCTCATCCGCAGAACCTTCTTCAAATGACTTCAGAAATAACCACAGCAGTTAGAAACAGACTCTTCTTGTTGCCCGCCAAGGATTTTCCAGATTCCTCTCATACCATTTCATGTAACTCTGGCATTTCAGCATAAATAGTCCATAACTTTCAAAAATGACAACAATGTAGACTGTGCTGCTTCGTGAAAATGAATATTTAAATAACATGTGAAAAAAAGGGGGATTTCTAGTCTATTTTATTTCTTTCTTAAAGAAATAGAATGCTGGCTGTGACTGACTAAATTGATTTCGTGACTCACACAGTTTGAAAAACATCGTTTTAATGAAAAATGGGTCAAATACAAAGATGTGGGATCTTCAGGACATAGTGAGGGAAGCAAGGCTAGGCTTTTGCTCCTGCCAAAAAAATTAGCAGAGCATAGAGATATACACACAGATTACAACTGTGTAAAATACAGATAGAGATATTAAAAATGCCAAAAAATATACTCCGGTTTCTGTTCAAAAATGCCAAAATCAAATTTTCAGAGATATAATATTTTCATATTCATCTATTTTTGTTTTTGTTTTACTATAAAGTCATTTAAATTCACAATAAAAAAAAAAACTACCATTTAAAAAAATAGCCTGCTTTCCTGAGTAAAAGTCAGAAAAGAGGAGGCATCTTTTAGGACACTCAGTAAGTGCCCACTGAGGTAGCTTAGTAATAACTGAAGTGCTTTTTCTTATATCCAAATTAATTCCAGATGTGCCAGAGATCTAAATGCAGGGAAAAAAATTAAATTAAACCACAGAAACAGTAAGAGAAAACATAGATGCATTTTTTCTTTAATAGTCTCGGAGTGGGGAGGAACTTGAGGTATGAATTGCAAAACTGAGAAGCCATAAGGAAAAATGATGGATAAATTTAATTAACTAAAAATTAAAAGTTTCTGCATGGAAAAAATCATAAACACACTGACAAAAAGGAAAATATTTGCATAGTACCCGAGAAAGAGTTAAACCCTTCATTTATAAAGGGCTCAAACAAATCAATAAGGAATAGTAAAAATGGGCAAATGTATGTGAATAGGAAGTTTATGGAGGGAAATGTAATAGACCAATAAACATAAAGAACATACTCAGCTTTGTTAAAGACCAAAGAAAAATGAATTACAACAACGATATATATTACTGTGCTCAATTAGACTGGCAAAAATAAAGCAATGTTGGCAACACTCTGTGTTGATAAGGTTGGTAAACATTGCTTTTGATAGAACTGTTCAGCCATTGTGGGAATCACTTTGCACAAAGCAGTTTGTGCAGTGAAATGCACAAAACATTTCAATGGATAATTTGACTGCTAGGAATCAATCCCATAAATAATAATAATAAAATACTTACAAACATACAAAAGTTGTAAGTACAGTATGTCTGTTGCATGATTATTTTAATAGCAAAAACTGAAAAAATACCTAAACATGCATCAATAGAAAATGTGGTGAATACATTATGACCCATTCTTGTAACAGGATTCCAAGTTGCCACTAAAATGAGGTAGAGCTAGCTATGTCTGATATGGACAAAAGTTTACAACATATTAAGTTAAGAAAAAGTTATAAAACAGTATGTTTAACAAGTCCTATTTTATGTTAAAACAAAGAAAAACAAAAATTCTATGTGTGTGCATGAATGTATAATCAGAGTAAGCTTAGAGGACCACACAAGTGGTTTTCTCAGAGTAGTGATACTATGAGTGACTGTCACTTTATAATGTACCATACTTTCCAAAAATTTTACCCACACCATGTATTTTGATCAGAAAAAAATCACAGATACATAACATTTATATATGTATGTTAAGCATACATATATACACATACATGTTATATATATGCTTGTAAACATATATACATACACAATGGGCAGGGGTGGAGTAAGAGTTAAACCCGAGAGTCATCTACGATGAACTTCAGGGCTCCTCTTTTGAAACTACTCAGGCCATTTGCGTTAGAATGTGCCTTCTCCTGACTGTTCCCTGCTTCACAAGTCCTTTCCCCACAGGTTCCTGGGGTCTGCTGGCTGCCTGTCCCAGAGCTCTCTCCTGGACACTCACACTCAGGCTTCCCTCTGCTGCCGCCTTTCTCTCCCGAGACCAGTTCTCAAGTCACCTAACTTGTTTACAACTTCTTGGTGATGGGGGCCGGGTAGTTGGAGGAGTTCCTTATCAAATGCGAAAGATGTGGGAAATCGAGGCTGAGGACTTGGTCCTCCCTCCTTCCTGATTTCCTCCAAACCCCACTTCTTGATGTCTGACCTACACTGGCTTAAAGCTGTGGTTTTCAAAGTGCAGGTCGCACAGTGGATCATTTCAGTGAGTTATGGCTGGAGTTAAAAAAAGCAAACAAAAAAAACACTGAAATAGAATAGAATAGAAAATAGCAAAATGCATCACACATTGAGGTTAAGTATTATTTGTAAAACTTTTGTTTGGGAAATTTATGCATATATGTGTGTGTGTGTGTGTGTGTGTGTGTGTGTATGCATGTGTGTGTGTATTTTTTAAACTGTGTCACAGTCAAAAAGTTTGAAAACTAGGGACTTAAAGTGATTCAAAATGGTCTTGAGAACAGCAACCAAGACAGAAGCCCCCAGTCCCTTTCCAGTCCTGGGCTCTTTCTCCCCATACTGATCCAGCAAGCCAGAAAGAATGAAAAAAAAAAAAAAGGCAGGACTGACCCCTCACGGTGACCAGTTCGCTCTTGGTATGTGTAGAGAACTCCACATTTTTCCCAGAAATGATGGCAGCTTGACATTGGAAGTATATCACACGGTCTTGTTCCTCAACTGTGAATTCCATTTCCACAAGATTCTGGTTCTGAGAAGTTTTTTCTCTTTTTTGCTTGACAGCTTTGTCATCTAGATCGACTTTTTCAACTGTGAAAATTATCGGGGCCTTTTCCTCTGGGACAGAACAATGGACTTTCACATGCCCACCTTCGATCGCCTCCTTCTTGTCCAGCATCACTCTGGGACTGGACACTCCTTTGGGGAAAGAGACAGTTCATTAGAATCAGTTTGACCTAGTGGCACAGGCCTCCTACAGCTGAGTCACAGTGGTTGACCTAACGGTTCTTTTCTTTTAGTCCTAGAATACCCGGGGCTACCTACCAGGTAATTATTGAGCACATAGGTGCCTAGCACTGCAAAAAGTACTTTGAAAATTATAAAATATGTGTACGATGTGGTTGATGCTTTCAACATATAATACCATGGTTAAAAACAAAACAAAACTTTATACTGTATTGAATGCCAGCCATGAGCTAGGATTGACTTTATATGTAATTCTCATACTAAACCTCCGGAGTGGGTATAAAATATAACATTATGCCCATTTTACAGATGAAGAAGGTGACGCTCAGAATGGTTCAAGGCTCACCCAAAAGCTCACAGCTATCAAGTCTCAGAATTGATATTCAATGCCAGGTCTGTATGACTTCAAAGCCAGAGGTTTGGGTGAAGGGGTGGGAGAGAGGGATGCATGGCCTCCAGTTCAAAAAGCAAAGCCACCAATAACCATGCATCAGAGTATGTTGCAGAGACAATGAGTGAGGGTGCAGTAAGGAAAGAAGGAGGCCTTCTTTGCCTAGGGGATCAGGGAAGATTCTAGAAAGGAACAAGTCTGAGAGAAATCTTGGAGGAAGGGTGTTATTTGGGCAGGTGAGGTGAGTTGGGGGCTAAGGGCAGTCATTTCAGGGTGCACACGTGCATGGCAAACAGCTTTTACTGAGGAATATGAGAAAGGGGTGGAGGGAAAGGTACACTGGATGGTGGGCCAGGGTCAGATTAGGGACATCTGGCAGAGCCTGGCTGAGATTAGATGTCCTGTCCAGGCCCCATAGTCTGGTGGTCACGAGCTCCACCTTGAAGTCAAACAGACTTGCTTACATCCTAAACCTGCCTCTTTCTGGATGTGCCACCTCACCCAGTCACTATGACTCACGAATCTTCTTCTTTTTTATTTTTATTTATTTATTTTTTTGGACGGAGCACTATCGACTTGGGAAGGAGATCTGTGCTGTGTTCATACCACTACTGTCACCTGTGGCGGTAGCTGTTTGTAAAGGTGTTCCCTTGCTTCATGCTGAGCTCCCCCAAAGAAGGGACTGTGTCTTACCCATTGATGGATGGTTGGCCTAGCTGAGAGTAGAGATTCAGTAAATGTTTAATAAATGGATGAACTTCCATTTGTCTACCTCAAGGACCTATTGTAATAATCAAGTGTTAGAGGTCAACTTTAGAGTCAAATAGATCTTGGTTCTAACTCTGCCTTTGCCTTTGATGAACTGAGAAACCTGAGCATGCCACTCAACCTCTCTGGGCCCCAGTGTCCACACCTGTAGATGGGAGGAACCTTGTGCTATTACAGGGGTGAAATGAACTCTGTGTGAAGCACTTATAACCATTTATCTCACGAGGGCCTAATAAGGGGTAGTTCTTATTCCTGGAAGTAATGATACTACAAATGGTGGTTCTGATCACAAATGCACAAAAAAGCAGAAATGGTAGTTATGGCAGCAGCTATCAAGGAAGCGGAGGGCTGAATTCACTAACTCTGTTGGTTAAAACATCCAAGTTTTAAGAAAAATTACCCTAAATTTCAAAAACCTGCCAGTACATTTCTTCTCAACATATATTTTCTAAACTCTTATCCTGCCAAACTTTCTTTTTTACTTATGTAATTTGCCCAGGCCTGTCGGTTCTCCCCTGTCCTCAGTGGAGATGGAGAAGGGCTGTTCTGCATCCCTGTGGCTATTGCCCCTGGCAGCACAAAGGGCTGTCGGCTAGCCATGCCCCCTGGCTGCCCACAGGACACCCAGGGAGGAAATGGCCTGGAGGATGATGCAGTCGTTCTCTAGTGTGAGCCTCAAAGACTGATAAAATGGTCAGAGACTGTATACTTATGAAAGGAAAATGCCCCCCAAACACCTGCCCACAGGTTCTTCCTGTTTCCTGTTTGCTGAAAGAGTTACTTTGTTTTTTCTCAGGATGGCCTGGCCAAGCTCCTCAAACGCGATGGGCCATCCGTTCATTCAAAACTTGGCTACTAAGCACACTTCATGCACTATCCCATTTAATCTTCAAAACAAAACATCCTTGAAGGGCATGTGTAGTTACCTAGTTATCTCTATTTTAGAGACGGGAAATAAAGACTCCAAGAGGCTGAGGACTCACTCTCATACCACACCCCTTTTTTCTGTCCTTATCCCGCTTCACCATCAGGCAGACTGCTCTATAATTATCAGTATCTGGACCCAATGTCCTTTCCTCCAAGAAGTCATGTCTAACTTGTCTAGGCAGAATTGTTTCCCCCGCCTTTGTGTTCCCAAGGCACTCAGATCATATAACTATTAGATGGTAGTTATTTGTTTAAATGTCTGTCTTCCCCTACCAGACTGCAGCTGCCTCCAGAGGTGGGCCCTACCTCGTGCATTTTCATGTCTTATGCTATTTTATTCCTGACTTGCAGCCTTGGGAAATGCTTCATGAGGGAATGAATGAATGAACTCCTATATCTCTGAACCCAAATTTCCCACAATGATTTCTCTCCTGTTTCTCTATCCCCAAACATTTCTTCTTCCTCTTCTCATCTGTTTTATTTCGATCATTTATGAAGTGCCTTCTAGGAGCCAGATGCTTTGTTCGAGATACAAAAAGAGACTAAACACTATCTCTTTCCTCATGATCGCACAGTGCAGAAGAGCTGACAGATATGTGAGAAATAGTTGCAACAAGTGAAAGCATAACTGCCATTTACTGAGAACTCATTATGTGCTGGTATTGGGCTCAGTACTTTGCCTACACAATATCTTTTAATCCTCTCGAAATTCCCTAAACTGGGTAATATTGTCTTCATTTCACTGACAAGAATGTTAAAGCTTAGAGAGGTTTAGGGACTTGCCCAGATTGGAATCCAGGCAGAGTCACTGCAAAATTCAATGTCAACACTTGGCCCAATGGCCTTTATACAAACACCACTGAACACAGAGAAAGTATAAGAGCTGTGAGGACCAGGACCCTGGGGGTGATCACTTTTGCTTGGGAAAATGTCAGAGAAGAGATCACTGAGTTGAAGGTTGAAGGAGAAATCACAGTTCATGAGGAGATGAGATGAAGGGTATTCCTGGGAGGGGCACTGGCATGTACAAAGGCAAAGAGGTGAGAAATAGCCTGGCATTTTTGGCAGCATGTCTAATGCCTACATTTTCAGGTTAGAAAAATTCCAAGCAGGTGAGTGAAAAGGGTGATGGATGGGCCAGTAACTGGTCCAGTGCTACTGTGCATTCAATTACCGTTCTTGCTATTGCGCGTTAGTTTTATCTGCTTGAGCTACGTTCAATTCCAGGGACTCACCTTTCACCAACACCTCGTACTCCATAGTGGTTTTCTCCTTGTTGTTCAGAATCACAGTGCATTTGTATAACCCTGCGTTGTAGACCCGGGCCTGGGGAATGAAGTAACTCTCTGCACTCTTCATGGAGGAGACGTTGTGAAACAGCACATCATCCTTATAGAAGAGTATCCAGTGCTGAGGCATGGCATGCGAGGTGGTGCTGATATCCACGATGCACGTCAGGGTCAGGTTCCCCCCATTTTGCACCACCAGTTCTGGCAGGATTTTCATGTGGATGCTGTTGATGGTGAAGGCTAAATGCCAAGAGAAAGAAGGTAGACACACCTGTTATCTCAGAAACAACACTGTCCTGGTGATCCTACTGGTTTTATCATGTCCTACACAGAATAGTGTCCAGGGGTCCCAAATGCCTACAGGGGCCAGGCAGGTAATCACTCTGGATAGTGGGTCAAGCAAGCATGGGACAGTTGGTACTAAGCTGCTCATATTCCCACCAAGACAAGGTGGTGGCTTTCAGAGTGTGACAATTAAACATGCCCATAGATATGCGCAGCCTGTAAGCTGCCACATCATGGTCCCTAGAAGAAGCACAGGATTCAGGCAGACAAGCATTCAAGTCCTGGTTCATCACTTACTGTGTGATTTTGGATGACTGACCTCCCCATGCTCTGCTTTCTCATCTGTAAGATGGGGCAGTAATATATACTTAGGAGGTTATTGCAAGACTCATAGGAGAGGAGCAGGAAAGCACCTAGTACAGTGCCTGGCATACAGTAATTATTTCATAAATGACAGCTACTGCCATTCTGAAATCAGGCGGTCGTGCCCAGAAAATTTTCTTCCTAACCCAGGCCTGAAGAAATTAGCACAGTCCTAGCTGGCTAGGGTGAAGACTTGAAACCACTTCTGAGGCAGCCACTTGCAGTCACCCTCCCCATCTGCCATTGAGAAGCAAAGAGCACAGATTCTCCTCTACCGACGAGGGGCCTCTCTGGTTAGCACCCAGAGCAGCTATGACACCCAATTAGCTACCCAACCTCTGCAGAAACCAGGCACCAGTTCAACTAGTCAAATGCATCATTTCTGGCCCATGTCATCTAGCATCTAATATCCAGCAACCATAGACTCTCAACAAACTAGAGATCACATTTTGAAACTTATTTAAAGTGGTGGGCCAGTGGGAAGATGAATAGCTTAAAATTAGATAATCTCTAGCTATTTAATAAATATTTTTGTCCATAGGTTGGCGATAGGCCATTGCTCTGAAAATTTTCCAGGTTAGAAGGTTCTAGACCATGTTCATTGATCAAGACTTTTGTCCAAGCTTCAGGGCAGGTCTGTCTTTTGAGGATCCTCTTGATCCTGCCCATAGGTCCTTCCACAGCCTACCTGGGGTCCTAGTTATGTTCCTTGATGCTCCTCAAAGTACCTCAGCTCTACCTTCCTTGTGGTTTATCACTTGAGCACATGGACTCGAACTTGATCAGCACTGTAAAATATTCACTCTCCAAACTCTGGCCATGAAAACAGCCTCAAACATCTCACTGTCAATATATAGCTAGAAAGAATGAACAACATCTGAGGAGTTTGGGAGGAAATGCACCCAAAGTCCATGATCTTAAAATCAGGTACAGCCTCTCAAAACCTCGAACCTCCTACATATGTGCCCCATAAACCTCCACCATGCCTGTTCTCAAGAAAGCTACCCATTTGGCTTCAGGACCTGGGGTTGAAAGCTACCATACCTGGTATGCTTTGTTAGTCTCCTGTCTCAACTATGAAGTATAAATAAAACAATCACAAGATATTAAATATTTATTTAAAGTTCTGAGTGGACAGTGTAGTCAAATGTTTCAAAACCTCCAAAGGTAGATGATAGGATGTCTTTGAGAAAACTCCAAAGAGCCTACTGACAAATTATCTCAAATAATGCAAGTCTTAAAAGGTGGATGGACATGAGGTTAAAAAAAAAAAAGCAGGATAGTGGTCACTTCTTAAGGGAAGAGAGAGATAAGATGGAGCATACAGTGAGACACAGGTATAGGTAATGTTCTAATTCTTGGGTTGAGTGGTGGGGCCCTGTGAATTCGTTATGTTATTAAAAACACACGTATAAATAAAACAAAGGGCAATTATGCATGGATCAAGGATGAGAATGTGCTATGAACCAAGGATTATTAGGATCAATCCAATTCTGTATACTTGAAGTCCAAAAAAATATATATATATACAGAAAAAGATGTAGCATAAAGTCTCTTCCCTATTCCTGTTCCCATCCACCCAGTTTCTACCTCCCCTTGCAGAATTAACGACTGATTTTAGTTTTTTGTGTATCCTTTTAGTTAGTCTTTATGCATCTATAAGCAAATACAGAGATGAGTCTTATTTACTCCTCCCCCCTCTTTTACACAAGATGTTACTCTCCATACACGGACAGCTTCAAGCAAGGACCTCGCTCAAAGTTTATGTGGCCCATGAGGACTTCAGAGACCAGCGATGGTGTGGGACAATGGGTATCAGGTGTTGTTCAAGCAAAATGGTGTCCCATGGTTTAGGCAAGGCTCCTAGAAGTTCAATTCTCATCAGGTACTTTGATAAGAGAAAAATATTCATGGGCTGCTCCTGATTAATGTATATTTATTGAGCCTCCTGGATATTCTAAATCTCCTTATTTTTAGACAAAGGAAGATCTCCAGAAATCTGCGTGCTTGGGCCACCTTGCTATGGTCCCTCATTGAATTATATTAAACAGCAATATATAATTTTTATAAGTGGTCTCAAGTCAGTTTTCAAATAAGAAAAGGTATAGCTAGCTAGCTGGCCAGAGATATTGGTAAAAACTCTTTTCCTCTTTTAACAGAGTCAAACTTTTTTCCAGCAATTTAGAATTTAATTTGTCTATAATGTCTCAGGTTTTTAAATGAGTCCAACAGTCCACACCTGTCCCTTTCTTCTGAGTAATTATTTTGACAGAAAAAAAAAAATGACATCCAATCAGTCCATGAGATGAAACAAGGAGAGGGTTTAAATTCAAGTCATTCCCCACAGCATTAGTCTTTAGAATTCCCTTTTCCATTTTTCTCTATTCCTGTCAGCTGAGGAGCCAGCTGGGTGCGCTCTCAGTGCAGAAGATCCTTTGGACCATATTTAATTTCCCATTGATTAATATGGTCCCTTCCCAGGCAGGGGCAGGCAGGTCTCACTACCCCTCCCTCATTTTAAGCCAGGCTGTTTCTATCAGAAGATATTAGAGAACACAAGTCTGGCACCAGACCATGTGGGCCAAGTTCCATGCTGCTAGCTACTCACAAACTGTGTGGCTTTCGGCAACTTACTGAGCTTCTTTGAGCCTCAGTTTGCTTATCCATACAATGGACATAATAATTATGAGTGTACATAGGAAGCTGAGTTTAAGTACTTGAGGTACAGTTGCTAGCTCAGGGGAAGAGCTTGAGAAATGTTAGCTAGATTCCGCCAATCACGGATATAAAACCAACTCGTGCCGTGAGGTCACTAAAGCTCTATCTCAGTTACATTTTTCTAGAGAGTTTTTTCAAAAGAAAACCTTTTTTTTTTTTTTTTTTTTTAAATTTCCCAGGTCTAGCATAGCAACTTCTCCAGACTCCCAGTGTTGTTAGTCATCCACCGTGTTAGGCTGCTTTGCTCACATCATCCTGAATGAAATGCGCACCCATGGCTGGCGATGCTCCGGACTGGACACAGAGCTGGTACAGCAAGAAAGCGAGTCAGGCACACCGGGTTCAAACCCACGGCCTTTAGCTGGGCGATGCTGGGAGTTATTTACCCCTTGGGGCTACCACTTCTCCTACAAAATGGGAACACTAATACCTGCCATCCCTGGCATTTTAATTTGGAACAATGAACCGAGGTGGCTGAGAGCACTGAAGGGGTGAAGTATGTGCTGCACAATGCCTGGCCCTTGCTTGACACACTGTTCCCTCCCCTCTTCCTTACAGCATTTGTGCAGCAGACATTTAAGTGGGCTTCTCTGTGTGGGGAACCACATCCAATACTGGGGGTTCAGGGAAGAGTGAGACTGGAACATTTTCTGCACCCCTGGAGCTCACAAACTGCATTTTACAATTCTTCCCTACTCCAGGCCTTCCGACCTCAGTGACATCCCTGCTTGCATTTCCTACTGACCAGGCATTGTTCATTTCCTTTGCATAGGAGCCCTGCCACTTTTTAACAGTTTTAATACACACTTGGGTGAAGCATCAGCTGGTGTTTTTTAGAGAGGATAATATCCATTAGCATGGGGCACTTCTACCATCTTGTTTTTTTAAGCAACTCTAACACACATCTCCTTAATAAGTTAACTCAACTTGTTCACTCAACGTAATAGGCTAACTTCACATGTCCATGGCCAGCTGGAACAGACAAGAAAGACAAAAGGAAGGCACGACAGAAGGAAAAGCATATTATGAAATTTTTCAAGATGAGAATCTAGCTCTATGGCTCACTACAAAACCTCAACAAAAACAGCAACCACCAGGGCAAGGTGGCACCAGTGAGCCCTGCCTTCTTCTGGTAGTCATACTCACTTGTGGTCCCCTTCCACATCATACCAGGGTTAGTCTTGTGACCAAGAAAATACTGCAGAAGGGCTGGTATGTCGCTTCTGAGGTTAGGTTACAAAAGACATTGCAACTTCTGTCTTGGTCACTCCTCTTTTCTGGAGTCTCACACTCTGGGCAAAGCCAGGTGCCCTGTCACAAGCATCCCTATGGAGAAGCCCACGTGGCAAGGAACAGCCACAGAAGTTAGCTTAAAAGCAGATCCCCCATTTCAGACTAACCTACGGATAATCATAACCCTGACCGACATTTTATCTGCAATCTCCTGACAGACACTGAACCAGAACCACCCAACTAAGTTACACCCAGATTGCTGATCCTCAGAAACTGTGTGAGATAATAAATTGTTGTCTTAAGCCACTATGTTAGGGATAATTTGTTAAGCAGCAATAGATAACAAACATACCATCCAACCGATCTTCAAAAACCTCTACCTGATTATTAAGTTAATACAGAAAATGGAAAACATTATCCTCTTTGTGTCCAGGAATAGCCAAATCGGATTACTGTGTGTTCTTAGAATAGAGTGATTGTTCACAGCCTGGCTACCTGGGCCCCCTGGAGGTTCATGGATGGCTGTTAGGTGACCCATGAACCTCCTCTGATTATGTGCAAATGTGGATTTTTCTGGAGAGAGGATCCAAAGCTCTCCTTACAGGACCCAAAAGGTTCAGAACTGTCATGATCAAAGAATCATGAGCTACAAAACAGCCCAAAGAGGTCAGATCTTTTCAACCTGGGGGGACAAAGGCTGATAGAGGAGGACTCAAAGTTAACGAAGTCACCACAGCACAGATAGTGCACCCAGGGGCCACAGTGCCAAATCTCCAAACTCCAAACGCAGGGGCCTGCTACCCTCTACCTCGAGCCACCAGTCAGCGGATGCTAATGCTCCCTCAGAAGATGAAGCATTTGGTTCAGCCAGCCACTTGGCCCTCAACCTGGAAATGACTCAGAAAGAAATGTGGGTCTGGGGAAAGGAGAGAAAGAACCATCCACTATTGTCAGGAAAATTACAGGGAGCCACAAGGCATGGAGTCCCCACTGATGCTGGCTTATCTTCTTTGAATCTCAAGCATCTCCAGGTTCAGTCTGAGTCTCTCCTTCAATGAGACATTTATTGAGCACCTGTGCCAGGTGCTCGGCTTTTTCACAAGGTGAATTTCACAAGGTGAATATGAAATCATCCCTGCTGCCTTAGACTGTGCACGCTGATGAGGTCCCAGATGACTGGGGTACAGTGATGGAGAGGAAAGGCCCAGGAGAGGCCCAGGAAAGTCCAAAGGAAATGACCCCTGAACTGAGCCTTGGACCAGGCCAAGAACAGGGGTGATCCAGGCAGGAGAACAACATGTACCAGGGCACAGGGCATGAGAAATCAAAGCATCCAGGCACAGTTACAGGAATCAGAGTGTGGGGCTGGAGGGGCCAGGTGAGAAGTGCCAGAACAAAGGACCTTGCCTGCTGTGCTGACAAGGTGGTCTCTACCCTGAGGATATTTATCCTGAGGGGGGTGACAGAATGACACTGGAACTTTAGAAATATCACTGCAGGCTGGAAGAAGAGACCAGAGGCTTACAAACAGCTTGCACAGGGGTATGGGTGATAGCTGATGAGGTCTGAGCTAGGGCAGGTGTAGTGAGAATGAAGGGAGGGACTTGAGAAATGTTTAGTGTATACAAAAGGACTTATTTGGTGATGTGATGAAAAGGTTCTGGAATTAGCAGTGGTGATGTTTGCACAACGTTATGAATGCACTAAATATCATTAACAATAAATACGTTTTATGTTATATGTATTTCATTACAACTGAAAAAAATATAAGACTTTTTTTTTTTTGGATATGGTGGGGCTTGAGGAAAAGAGTAGAAGGCAAGATTCCTGGATTAGGTATCCAGGAGGATACAGGTACCATCAAGTAAAATAGAGAATGCCAGTAAAAGATAAGGGTGAAAAAAAGTCATGGTGAGAGGCCTGAGAGGTGACTAGGAGGAGATGTCACCTACTGGCCCCACATCATGCTCAGGGGAGAGGCCAGGGCTCAGCTGGACCAGGGAAGTATGTGGAGGTGTAGAGAGGGGGGTTGAACTCCAGAGAGGATAAGACCAGGGAGCCAGCAGAGACCAGGGGATGCAGGGAGTTCAGACCGCAGAAAGTCCATATGTCCCCTGGGGAAAGGAGGAGGGCTTGTCAGGGATATAAGAGAACACCAGGGAAGAGGGTGTACGAGGCCAAGGAAGGAGGCTTCATGCAAAGGCAACACAGGGCCCCAAAGCTAAGGGCTAGTGTGTCCATGGCATTTGGCATTGGGAGGTCCATGAGAGGATTCCAGTGGGAGCCACAGCCAGACTGCTGAGTGAACGAGTGGTGACGGAGAGACGGGAAAGCAGAGACAGTCAGTAGAAACCAGCCTTCGGAGAAGTTTGACTAAGGAAGGGAGTGGATAGATAGAAGACACAAGATAAATGGAGGGAATGGGTTGTGTGTGATGTTTCTTGTTCCAAAAGAAACAAAAGCTACCAATCTTGTCTACGGACTAAAGGGAAAGAGCCAGAAAGGGAGGGGGGCACAGGAGGGAAGAAACTAAAAGTGAGGTGAAAGCTGAGTAAATGATAGAGTGAAATCCTGGGGGGCAATGTGAGGGCTGGGCTTGGGGCTCAGGTGGACAAGCTGGCCTGGTCAGCACAGAGGCAGACATCTCTGAAGCAGAGGGAAACAGGGAGGATGGGTGGGGAGCCAGATAAGCCTGCAGCTTGGGCAGGGCGGGAAGTCAAGGGAGTTCCCTCCAGACAGCACTGTTTTCTAGGTGAAGATGGAGCTGAGGTCATCTCCTGAGGTGGCGGGTGGGCTGTGGAGTGAAGGCCTGAGATAAAGGAGTGGAAAGGGCCAGGGCTGATCGAGCACCTCGGACATAGAGCACAGGCCATGTGAAGAAAGCGCATAGGCCACGCATATCAATCTCACTGTCATTGTGGTCTGGGGTGACCTAAGGAACTAGAGACCCGAAATCCTTGCCCCAACTCTGCTAACACCGAGTGTCGACCATGCACAAATACCTTATGGCCTCCAGGCCTCAGTTTCCTCAAGTATAAAACAAGGTGGAGGCCAAGGAAGCAGTGGGAGAGTCTCCTGCTCTAAGTCCTACAGTTGCAAGGCCTTCCCTGAAGGTACAAAGACCGTTTTCTAGGAACCCTCGGAAGGGAGCGATTTACTTCCATGTAAAGTAAGGAAGGAGATGGGACAGACTGGAGATCCCGGGCAACAGGATGCGGACAGCAAGAGACACAGAAGCCCAGAAGCATGCATGTGTTGGCAGGGTGTGGTCTGTAAGAAAGCTGGAGGTGGTGGGCCGGAGTGGACAGAGGGTGGTGTGGGGCAGGAGCTGTGAATTTGGCAGGACCAGGACCATAATAGTAATCCATTATTTATTAACCACCACATTTCAGGCAGGCCAGTCCCCTCCTTTTATCTAATCTCATCCTCACCCTGACTCTGCAATGGATTCTCTTATCATCCCCACTTTATAGATTGGAAAAAGAGCTCAGAGAAGCAAAGTAAAAGTAGCTTTAAAGAGCTGAATCAGGCCTATGGCACCGGACAGACAGGCAGGTTTTGGGACAGTGGAGGTTCTCATGCTCATTCCCTGCCAACTGGCTCTTGCTTAGACAAGTTGGTTATTTCTCTGAGGTGCAAAGACATCGTCAGGTAATTGAGATGATTATGACGATGTTGGATATCCTGCCCTCATGGATGGTCACAGGGACCAAATGCTGCCGAAGCACATGGGCAGTTGACCAGGAGACCTGCAGACTGGCTTTGCTAGTAGCCACATTAGCCTTCCCTGTCCTGGAGCCACTATTCCAAGCCCTGGCTCAACAGACCAGCATCATCCACATATATCATCTCCAAAGAGCTGTACAGCTGTCTGCAACCCAGTCACCCCCATTCTTTGCCAACTGAAGTGACGGCTGACGAGGGAATCCTATTCTGTAGGCTCTCCCTCTACTAAGCCCCCAGACCAGCCAAACCCCCTCCTTCCTATGGTCCCAGACAAAGCAAAATAAAACCTACTTATCTTAAAGACTCAAAATTAGCTCTAAAGTAGATGATAAACCAGACTTCAGTGATAGGCAGAAGTCCCCCTTCTTGCCAAGAGCATAAAATATTGCAGGTATAACTGTAGCCTCATGAGTAGATGGGAGATGAAATCCAATATCTTTTTTAGCTCATTTTGAAGAAAAATGTCATAACAACAATTTAAACTATCTTCTCTCTTCATGACCCTAACAAATTGATTATATTTCACTTGTGAATAAAAATATTGGGGATAGGGTAGAACATGAAAATGAGGACTGTATGGTAGAGCAACAAAAAGAAATTATGAAATCACTCACTTTTTTTCTTTTCACTTCGCCAATTCTAACATAGAACATACTGATTAGAACTCAGCTTAGCACAACCTCCTAAAAATGCCCGAAAGCAATAAACTTTAGCTCTCGATTGGAACATTTTTTTCCCCTCGATTGTTATCACCATTAACCCAAGCAATGTGACGTGAGTTGTAAGAATCACAGAAAGACACAGTGAGGCCACACAGAAACTTTACGACTTACAGTTTTCTTGAGCTTCAAGGCTTGAACCTGGAAAAGACAGAAGAAACATGTTGATTTCACTAGCTTCAATTCTCGTGACGTTCAAGTGAAGTGGGACGAGAATAAACTCACAGAGCAGAAGTGTCAGCAGGACTCTGAGCCACATCGTGCCCCCTTGGACCCACTCTGGCCACATCCTGAGAGTGAAGTCTTCGGACAGTTAGTTCTGCCTTCGGGCCGAGCCCCTGGGCCAGAAGACACTTCCCATGCACCACGAATGAGAAACTCGCCCTGTGAAAAGCAAGAAACACCACCCCGGTCACTTCTCCTAGTGCCGCAGGGAGGCCGCTCTGGTGCTGGTCAGGTAATGGCGGCCATTGCTGGAAACTGAAACAATGCATGGGCTGGTCTGATAGCTCCTCAGGAAATGACTTGTCTTCCTGAGGGGCCACTGAACGCAGCTGCTTTGTTTAATTTGTTAGGAGGGGGAAAAAAAGGCACAAGTGACATTTGCCTCATCATTCCTGACCCTCCTGTCTCGCCTGGGTTTGGGGCCCTTTCTCATGGCAGGGTGAGAAGGTTCTTCCCTCTCTCCAACCTCCAGCCTTGGCTTCTCTCCTTGGACACTCGGCAACATCCCTCCGCTTTTCCTTCTCCCCCAAGAGGGGCTCTTTGCACACAGCCTAAGTCTGGACCTCCTACCTTTCCTGGCCAGGCCAAGGAGCATGGCTGACTTTTTCAGGTTACAGGTTTGTTAGTGAGATGTTGTAATTGTAACTGAGCGAAAACTTCATCTCCTTTAAAATGATGTGTGGCAGCAGTCATCTCGTGCTCCGGTTCCATCCTAGAGCAGTTCAGGTGTTCTGAAGCTGTTCTTTTTTTTTTTCTTTTTTACCTTCTGAGCTTTCCAACTTTACTGTGCACACTCGCTTTCCATTTTCTGTTGTGTTTGTTGACAAGTCCACCTTAAGGGGAACCCTTGAAAAGGATCTCAGGCCTCTCAGAGACAATGAAATGCATCCTATGATTGATTATAAATTAATTTTAAAATGGCTCTAAAGGTATTCTTACAGTATACAAAGCTTTGGCCATCTGAGCAAAACCTTAACTTGGTCCCTCTACCAAAACATAATGTGGATCAAGTTTTTCTATTATACCTGGGACATAAAAGCTAGAACTCAGAAACTCTTAATGAGTATTTTCATTTTCATGGCAATGTGGTCATTTGTGTTAGTTTGGTCAGAATCAGTTCTCTTTATAACAGGACATACTTGGAAAGTGGTTTTTATTAACAAGGCTTTGACTGAAATTTTGTATTTGAGAGAGAAATGTGGAGACTTGGACGTGACCAGACAGCTTTAAGGAATTAATATTGACTTATGGAAGTCGTCGATCAAAGCCCTTGGAGATATTGGCCTGGTACCTTGCTTACATGGTTCCCAGCAGCTTTTACCATGTGAGTAAATAACGTTACTTCTTGGAAGGTGTAGAAACCTCGAGATATTCTGGGGATCTCAGGAAGAGAGGAACTGACCCAAAACCTATATTACAGGCAACCTCTGATGGCAAGTCTTTGCTTTGGCTTATCCGGCCCAGATAGTCATTTTAAGTTCAGTCTGAAGATTCTTTCTGGAAGATTGCAACAAAGCATATTTAAAAGTGCCTATATGGTTAACAAATATTCTTGCTGGACTATACAAATAACCAGGCCAAGTTTTTTGAAACTAGACTTATTTTGCAAATAAATTAGTCTTAATTTGGCTATCTTTGGTAAAAATAGAGGTGATTAGAGAGAAAAAAATTATGTTTCAATAGAAACTATAACATACTTTTGTGGATATTAGATTCTAGTGCTGTTCATCGTCTTTTGGGTTTTGTCTTCCACTTTGTAAACTGGACTAGATTCTGGATTATTCTCATTTCCTCCAATATCTGCCTGTGACTCCAAACATATTTCCAGTCTTTCTCTCATCCTCTGACTAGGAATCACTGAGACCTAAAACTGCCTTTTTCCAAAGCCATGCAAACTACAGATGAGCGATTTGAAATAAAATTCAGAAAATCACAATAGCTCATACTTAAACAATCTCAGTGACCGATATTGTGTAAGCCACATAGTTTACCTTAGCACCACCTAATGACATCATCAGGGACATTTCAAAATACAAAAGATGCTTCCAGCCTTATGCCTAGAAATCCTGATTGATAGCCTTACAAACTCAGAAGCTAGTTTATAATTTGCTCTGATAATTAACCTTTATTTTCCTTCTGTTTTCATAGACATATCTCTTATTAAATACCCGATACTATGACATTTAACCTATACAGTTAGCCGTTTGGCCTATTCTACTGCTCAAGCTCTAAGGTTCCAACAGACCACCTTAAGAGTCCTCAGCATGTGGGTCTTAGACAATAGGATTGCATTAGATTATTTGCTGGCAAAACAAGGAAGAGTCTATGCAGCAGCTAATATAACATGCTACACCTACATTGACACCTCTGGGGAAGTTAAGTCTCAGATAAATAGAATTATGCATAAGATTACTTAGCTATAAGACATGAGAAAGACCTGTTAGGTGCCTTTTCCTGGCTACATTCTGGAATGGGAGACCTCTTTTGTGGGTTATTTACAGAGATGTATTATACTGATAATCCTTATCAAATTGTTTTCTGTTACAGACTGCATGTTTTTGGCTAAAAATCTCATCTCTAGGACTAAAAGCAGGACTCCCAGGGGAAAACAAGCAAACAAACAAACATTATGGTAGTACAGAGTATTCATGGTAAACTGGAAACTATAATAATAGTTTCACTTGAATGTAAGACAATTTCATTTCTCTAAGCCCTAAAATCTTCCACTTTTCAGCAGGAAGCAGCCACAGCAGTCCTTGTTCCTATTTCTCAAAATAGAGAAATGACCAAAAAAAGGGAAAAATTGTAACCACACAAAAACTTTGCTTTTTTAAACTGACTTTTTTCTTCCTCCTTGATTCAAACTAGCTTTGTTTAGTCTAACAGCACTATGACTCACTTGCTTCTTTTCTTTCCGACCCTTCCACTTTGCACATACTGCATTAGAACATCAGATTCTGCTCATCATCAAGCAATCTTAGGAACAAAGCCTCACGTTTGTTGACCACAGAAACAGAGTGTGGTCAAAAGAACATCTTGACTTCTGTTGTGTTTCCGCTCCAGACCCATGAAGATGAAATGATCTTACTAGCCACATCTCCTTGAAACCAGATAGAACGAAACCATGACATTAGGACTTAATGCAGTCATTGACTGCTCCCTACCTTAGCCCCGAACAATCCGTAGAGCCCACGACCCCAACTCCCTTAACTACCATGACTAATGATTTTCCCCTTATATAATTTATCCCCAGAGGCCACTGGAAAGCCAGGTCTTTGAGCACCAGCTCACCTGTTTCCAGACTCAGAACCATACTCAGAACCATTTCCTTCACTTACTTTGCTGCAAACCCCTGTTCGCATCTCATTTGGCTTGCAGGCAAATTACCTCCCTCTAATTTGATAACATAATGGCTTCCCATTGCCCTCTGGAAAAAGTCGGTTTACAATCCTTCACGATCCAGTCCTTGCTTACCTCTCAAGTCTGGTCTCTGTAGCTGAAAAAGGAGTTCTGCATAAAGTAACCTCACAGGGTGATCTGATCCTCAGTTGGGCTGGTTATGGTGGGTAGTCACACCCCAGGCATATAACTTTGTAGTAAAAGGTCTGTCTTTGCCTTAAGCAAGCCCTGTCTACTATTTTTGTGCATCTAGATCATCATACTTTTGAACATTTAGGTAACCATCCTCAAGAGAGCACATGACTTTGTTAACTATCCTGTAATCCAATCCCTGCATTGCTTTCTCCCACTTTCATGTAACCTTCTTTACATTTCTTTCTTAATTTCAAATGTATAACAGAAAACTGCAAAACTGTCATTCTCCAAAGCACTGATGATATTACTTCCTATCAATTGTCCTCAGTTTGGGCTTCAATAAACTTTATAAAAATTCTCTACAGGTCTGGAGGTTTGTAACATTGACATTTCTCATCATTGTCTTCCTTGACCCTACATTCTGGTTGCTGGAATTTATAGTTCCTAGTACACATCACATGTCTGAGCCTATGCCAATGCTATTCCACTGCCTGGAGTATTCTTCTCCCTCTTTTTTTTCCCTTGGCTAATTCCTATCCATTCATCATAAGTCAGTGTGCCATCTTGTCTTTGAAATGCTACCCTCTAAAACTGCCACATGGTAAAGCTACATCAGACTTGAACTGGGAGGACAGAAAGCAAAGACTTCTCTGTCTCAGGGCAAATCCCAAGAACTGATGGTTTCCAGTTAGAGAACAGTTTTTTTCCTCTGATCTATGGTTCCATGGAAGTTTTGGTAAGAGCTTCTGAAAAGCAATGTGTGCCTCAGCTGGAAATTATCCCCACCCATCTACCAAAGTTTAATTTGTCAGGGAAAAAATAGATACGCTATGAGTACTAAATGTTGGCTTTAAAGGCAATTTTTACATACTGTAAAGTAAGCAACTTTTGCTTTTCAAAGTGACATTAGAGCAATAGTGATAAATGCCTCAACCATTGCCTGTAAGTTTCAAAGTAAATTTATAAAAATCAGTTGTCCTTTCACACACAATGCTAATACTTTTAAAACACCAGGACAAAAAAAAAAAAAGCTTTATTTCAAAAATAAGTGTTAATGTTTTAAAAGAAAAGTGGAAAATCTATATCCTACAACTTATACCATGTACCAGAATAAATTCCAAATGGACCAACCACCTGAGGGTATGAAATGAAACCCTGAAAGTTCCAAAAGATATGAAAAAATTCCTCAAGCAAAGGCTTGTTTAACTATGACTAAAACTCAGAAGTCATAAAATATAAGGCCGATAAATTAAACTTCACGAAAAGTTCACTTTGCCAAAAAAAAAAAAAAAATCAATCGAGAAAAACGACAGACTGGAAAAAATTTTGCAACTCACATCATAGAAAAAGAGCTAACCTCTCTAATATGTGAAGAGTTCTCAGCAGTCAAGAAGAAAATGATCAACAATACAGTGGGAAAATGGGAAAAGGATAGGAACAAATAGATAACGTAAGAAAAAGTATCTGAAAGTTGGAAATAGGCCAAAAGGATTCCAGTATGTGCATTCAGGCCTGGCATGACCAGTAGGCACTCTTAGGGGTTACCTGACTCTAAGGATATGTAAACCTTTGTTCCACTTGCTGTTCACGACTGACTAGGCTATCCCACAATCAGTCAAAGTAAATATTAACTTTTGAAAAGTCTATAGCAATGCAAATAATTCTTGTAATCTATAGTGGGGGAACAGGTAGTGGAAACTGGGCAGCTGGGACCTCAACCGTAAACCTTTCTGTACTATTTTAGTTTTAAATTATGTGACACCCTTTTTTTGGTATTAGCTTATAAAATTACTAATAAGAAATTGGAAGTTCTAACAGCTTTATTGCAATACAATGTACAATAAACTGCATATATTTAAAAGGTACGCTGAGAAAAGTTTTGACATAAGTGTACCCACAGTTAAGAAAGTGAACATATTGTCAGGGACAGGGAAAATTCTCGCCCTTGACCCTTCTTCAGTTCTAATAGCTGGACTAATAATAAAATAATAAAATTGACACTAGACAAGGTTAACAGATGAAAAACCAATTTAAGACATGCATGCGAGAGAATCACAGTATGATGCTCAGATCATAAAATGAGGCTCAGAGAAATGACTGATTCGAGTAACTATACTTTTTAGAAAAAAAAACACAATAAATTTCTGAGAAATTGACAGGACAGAAAAAGTTAGCGCTCATTAGAAAAAAATCTAGCAAGGTTTGGTCTTGGGTAATAAATTAGTAAAGGCTTTTCAAGGTTTGTTTATATAAGCTTTTCACTCTGGATTTTCAAACTCTGTGATAAGGTTGCCTCTCAGCCATCAGGAGCAGGGTGGGCACCTATCGTGGAGATTTATCTCCTCTACTTAGAAGACAGAGGAGAGTCTGAGAGCACCTTCTGCTCCAGCTGCTTTCCAAGTGATTTTAATTCAAAATAATCAATATAGCATTGTGGGTTATCTTGAGGCAGCCTTCCCTGCGCCCTGAAATTATACATCACCCTCGAAAGTTTCCCTGGAAACTCTGTCAGCCCTTCTCTCTCTGTACCCCTCTCCCCACACCCACCAGCCCCTATGCAAACACTGATCTGCTTTCTGTCACTTTGGGTTAGTCTGCATTTCTAGAATTTTATATAAATGAGATCATACAGTATATACTTTTTTTGTGCCTAGCTTCTTGCAATCAGCATGATCAACACTTCATTTCTTTTTATTGCTAAGTAACATTCCATTGCATGAATATATCACAGTTAGTTTATCCATCCACCTATCAATGGGCATTTTGGTTATTCCCGATTTTAAGCTAACACGGAACAAGCCTTTGTATGGACACTTACTTTCATTTTCTCTTGGGCAAATACCCAGGAGTAGAATGTCTGGGTTATGGGGTAGGTGTATGTTTAATTATTTTAAGAAACTGACAGACTGTTTTCCAAACCGATTATACCATTTTACATTCCCACCAGCAATGTAAGAATTCCAGTTGTCTCACATCCTTATCAATACTTGGCAGGCAAATATTTAATTTAAACCATTCTAGTGGGAGTGTAGTGATTTCTTATTATGGTTTTAATTTGCATTTTCCTAATGACTAATGATATTGAGTATGTTTTCACGTGTTTATTTGCCATCTAAAGTCTCTACTAAAATTTTTTGCCCAATTTTTTAGTGAGATTGTTTGTTTTCTGAGTATTGTGATTTTAGAGTTTTTAGTATATTCTGGATACAAGTCCTTTGTCAATTATGTGATCTGCAAATATTTTCTCCCAGCTTGTGGCATGTCTTTTTATCCTTTTAATGATGTCTTTTGGTAAGTTTTAAATTTTAAGGAATAAAGTCCAATTTGTCAAATTTTTCTTTTGTGAATCATCCTTTTGGTATCACATCTAAGAAAATTTGCCTACTAAAACCAGAAAGATTTTCCCATTTTACATTTAGATTATCTATTTTTAGTTAACTTTTGTATATGATGAAAGATGTGGGTCAAAATTCTTTTTTTGTTTTGTTTTTAACATATGGATGTGCAACTGTTCCAGCATCATTTGTTGAAAAGACTATCTTTTCCTCAGTGAATTCTCTTGGCATCTTTGTTGAAAATCAGTTGTCTGTATATGTATGGGTTTATTTCTAGAGTCTCTATTTTGTTCCATTGATCTATTTGTTATTTTTATGTAGTACCGCACTGTTTTGATTTCTGTAGTTTTACTGTACATCTAATAATGAGAGTCCTCAAGCTTTTTTCTTCCTTTCCAAAGTTATTTTAGCTATTCTAGGGCCTTTGCCCTTCCATACGATTTTTTTGAATCAGCTTCTTAATTTCTACTCAAAAAAAAAAAAAAAAAAAAGCCTTCTGAGGTTGTGATTGACATCTTAACAACACTGAGTATCCTGACCAATGAACAGGGCATATCATTTCATTCACTGGAGTCTTCTTTACTTTCAGCTATGTTTTATAGTGATTTTCAGAGTACTTTTCCACTATGAACCTTGGTGTCCATTTTAGTTTTTAAATTATGTGAATGTATTATCTATTAAAAATCAAATTAAAAACTTGAATTTTAAAATGCAAGCTGTGCCTCAGGGTGTTGGCAACCATTTAAAATGGCTGCTGTACCCATCTCACCCCAGCCCAGACAATACCATAGAATGACCTAAGAGCCAGGTCAACATGGGGCTGGACCTTCAGAGGATTCGTGGATCCTCACAGGAGAGCCTGCCCCCACGTCTCTCTATGGGTCCTTCTGCCCTCTCTCCATGGAAACTATTCCTTCTAGTTCTCATGGAAACTACTTCCTCCTCTTAAGCCTTGGCTATGACGTAAGAACAGATGTATATGTTCTTCATCATTTGTTTTATTCATTAAAAAAATAGTCATGCTCCTTATTCTCTGTAAAGTAGGGACGTCTTATCGAAAATTAAAAATATATAAATGGAATTTTTTCTATTTCACTTTTTTAAAAATAGTAAATTGAGTGGCTTTTTATATGTGTGTGAACTAGTGGTCAAAATGCTGAGGCTGGGGCCTTCAAACCACATCCTTAGAGGTGTATTTGAAGGAAGTGAGAATGTGAAGGCTAAGAAAGATTGGGGAGAGTATATGATAATTATGTTTAAATAATTGCATTGTTTTTATGTGAAAGAGGAACTGGACTTTTTTTTCCTACCTTTGGGTAGGAAAATTTTAGGGAGATATATATATTAGAACTTTGCAACGCAGCAAGTGAGGAAAAGCTGTGTGAGAGGGAAGGAGATGTTTGCAAATGCTTATAGTGTCTCCTCTGGGCCAGCGTTGGCAAGAGGCAAGTTTGCATGCCAGCTCCCAAGGACCGTGCAGCCACACAGACCACTCCTTTCTCTAGGGGAAGATTGTGGCTACTGGACATCTCTTTATCTTGTTGATAAAGCTACTCAGGAGGCAAACATTCATCATAACCAATGCCGTGATTGAGAGTGGCGTTCCTGCTGAGTGCCAGGATCAATGGCAAAATAAAAGGAAAGAAAACGGTCACCACAGGGTGGTTAGTGGCCTCTGTTGCTTGTGGGCTGGGATCACGGCTCTGGCTCAATGCTAAGAAGGCCCATGAAGTTATTCGTGGACCTCACAGATGACCAGCCAGCTGGCGTGAAAATGCATCTGTGTCCCCACTAGAGGAACCTGAGCTGATCCATGACCAACTGATAGCAAAGCATGACTAAAAAACAAGAAGGAAAACAAAACGCAGCCTCAGCGCTCACAGTCTTCCTCCCTAGGGACTGAAGGGCGGAGGAACGACAAAAGCCAGGGATGAGGTACACAGAAGTGAGGGAAAAAGGAGCCCATCTGGGAGTGAGGGTGACAGAGCAGGACATACTTTGGGAAGGAAAGCGGGACTTGATTTTGAGAGAGAAAAGCTAGGTACAGAGGATTTTCACTTCTCTAGGAAGTATGACATAATTTTCCTTTCATGGCCCCCTTCAAACTTCCTTCAACAAAAGGCTGCACTATTTCAAGAGATTTGGAGTGGGGTTTCTCCTAAAATTTGGAGTACTCAGTACTTCTCTTGGATTGTCTCATTGAATCCTATGAACCAGATACTAGTATCATCCTCATTGTACAGGAGAGACTCAAGACTCAGAGAGGTTGGTACACTTGCCCGAGATCACGTAGCTAGTTTACATGGAAAAGTCCATTGGAACCCTGGCTGCCTGACTCCAGACCTGAGCCCTCAACTTTTTGCACAGTGCCTCTAGAAGAAAAATATTTCTGGGCTCTTTAAAATGCCCCACAATAGGAAAATCTCTGGCTTAGGGTAAAGACTGAAGGGGTCAAAATCTGAAAAAGCTGAAATACACAGAATGTGAAGGATTTATTCACCAAGGTTATTCTAGGATGTAATCCTTCACTTTGTTCTATACAACTGTCTTAACGTTTCCTGTCTTTTTTTACAGCTTCATTACCCAATTAAACAAAATTAAAATAAATAGATAAACATCCAAAATATTTATTTGGATATTTAAAATAAATATCCAAATAAAAAAGGCAGCCAGGCTGGGGTATGAGACTATGCACAGAAAATGATGCTTCTAGACAGACTTGAAATTCAGGGATTCAGCCTGTTCTGCTAAGAAAAATAACACATAAATTACCACACTACTACTTAGAACCTAGAAGAATCCCAGGGTTACAAGGAGCAAACATGCTCCAAATAAAGGGACATTCTAGATGGAAAGCGAACAGCAGGAACACTTTGAGTCCTAGGAAAGATGGAGGAGAGATCTTGGATGTTGGAGGAGGTAAAGCGCTATTTTTGAACATTATTCTGCAGATGCATTGAAATGTCCCAGATCCTAAATGGAATTTTCCCCTCCTAGATAATTTCATGATCAGTTGCAGCAAATAATTATTCTTAGATGAACCTCTGGAACAGTGAAATTTGTAAATGTGAGGTGTACTTTGTCCCCTCTTCCCACCATAGGATGGGGCCAAGGGAGCCACCCCTTAGATGACCCCTTAGGTCATCTTACAGAGAAGGTTCCTAGGGCTGGCTGTGCCATGCAGCAAGCAAGGGGCCTGCTGGGCCTGGCTGTGTCTCAAGTCCTCCTGGCCTTTATTGTCTCTGGGATCTGCACTCACCACTTGCCCTGTGTCCTCACGTCCAGGACCTGGCACAATATGTGTGATGTCAGGCTCAGGCTGCTCTGACCCAAGCACTGACCTTTAAGGAGTGGCCTGAATGCTGGACCAACCCCAGCTGAGCTAGCTGTCCCCAAGCCTCCAGCTGCCAACACCTGAAACCCCTGTGAACGTAGAAGTGACTGACGATGAGACACATGTGCAGTGTTCCTCAAATACCAATCTCCCCTCCACTGGCACCTCTATTCCATCCACATTCCCCATCCCTTGTATCCACATGTGCCCTCCATGTGCAAGCCTCGCCCACTAAGAGATTTTTCTTGGGGTCTCCACAAGGGGGTGGGCACATGAAGTTTTCCGCCCTGCCTGTAATCACATCTGCCCTGCCCTCGCAGAACAGCTTTGTCCACACAAAGGGACTTTGAGTTTTCTGCTGCCTGACACAATACTACCTGAAACTGCCTGTAAATCCATTTTTAAAACGTGGCTAGGAGAACTGAGGGAAGGGGAAAAGCAGGGCCCCCATTTAGCCCTGGAGCCTGCATTGTTCTCACACCGGCATTGTTCTCAGGCCCTACCTCTTACCCAGAAGGCCTCCAAAACCCCTGGGGAATCATGAGAGATTGTTTTTCCCAAGCCAGAGCTCTTCAGGTGTGAGCTGCAGTTCTAGGACAACGGTGGTGACTGTGGCATTTCTGCAACAGGAAAGAGGAAGGAACTTCTGATCTGTGCAGCAATAGCATCAACAATGTGCACCCCCAACCAGCCCAGCAGCTAAGAGGAAGGGAGCTTGTTTCCATAGTGATAAATCACCAGGAAACCAGAGAGGCAGTCAGCAAGAGGATTTTTCCCTCCTCTGGTTCCCTGAAAACACATTCCTAACTCCAGAGTTAGTTAGATGTCTGGCCCCTGTCCAGGCTGAGCCTCCCAAACCACAGGTAGAGGAAGAAAAGAGGTGGTCTTCGCCAGATGATAATCAACGCTGAAAACCCCCTCCCGCTGAGAGCGGAAGGAAGAGGTTTTGGATCATCTCAAAGGCATGTATGGGGCACAGGTGCCCAGGTGACCCAGAGGGCCCAGAACTGTCACACTTTGGGTGGCCACGTGCTCACTTTAAAGCTCTTCAATGGATGCCACCTACATTATTCCATTTCATTACCTTACACTCTGCCCTACATGATACTGTGTTCTGTCAAATGAGCCTCACAGCATAGGTATTGTTAGTCCTTTACGACAGAAGAGCAAGCCTGGTGAGGGAGAGCGATGGGCCAGAGCCTCTCACCAAGTTGAGATAGTTGCCGCAAGCCTGAAGGCCTCAGGGCTCTCAACTGAGACTCTTTCCCTTGACGAATTCAAACTCTTTTTCTCCTAAGGAAAATTCCAGGATTTTTTTTTTTAATGCTATAAAATGTCATTTGTCCCAAGCCTTGCTGGTCACTCTTTATCATGCCACTTTCTCTTGCCTCTTAACCTTTTCATATGCTGTTCCCTCTGCTTGGAATGCTGTACCCTGATTCTTTGGTCAGTTAACTCTTCAGGGGAGATGCCTAGCTGTGGCTCAGACACCTTGATTTCTGGGCTTCCACAGACCTTACCACACCACATTATGAGGCAGCACAGAGTAGTGGTAAGATAAGGTTCTTCTAGACCCAGATTAGCTGTGGGAACTTGGTGGACTTACTTAGCCTCTCTGAGCCTCCACTTTCTCATAGGCAAGATGGAGAGAATGATAGTGTCTGCCTTATAGCATTTGTGAGGATTAGATGTTAACATAAATAAAGCACTTAGAAAACACTAGCACATGGTTCGTACTCAGTAAGCATCAGTGGCTACAGAATTAACTTTCTTAAAGCAAGGGCCATCTTTCATGCATATCCTCAGATGGAGATGCTTTACCCCTCAGTGGGTATTCAGCAACATGTGTCAAATGAACTCTGAATTCATGGAAGGCTGTTTTCCAGCTACTGTTTATGCAACAGACACAGTGTTGGGCTCCTCGACACATATTTTAATTTAGTCACTCCAAGACTAGGCCTGGGTAGCCAAGGACCAGCATTTTGCCAGTGTGGCGTGCAGCATCCTTGACTGAGCCCTTCTGATTGCCTGTGAGTCCTTCCCAACCTCCCCTTGTCCTGGCTGGGCCTGGAAAGTATCCCCACTGTCAGCGCAAGGCCAAGAGGCTCTCTCAGCCTTACCACAGCTGGGTTACCGGTGCAATCCACAAATACCAAGAGATTCAAACAGTCCACATATCGACAACCCAGAACTCACTCAGGTGTAAAAGACAAACGAAACCCCACCTCAAGCAGCCAGTTTCCTCTGTGGTTTCACTTGAAAAAAAAATGAAACCACATTCTTTATGCAAAAAAAAAAAAAAAAAAAAGACTAACAGCTTAGCCTTTCCACTTAAAAATACAGCCTTACTTAAGTCTATAGAGACAGAATGCAAATCTGTGGATGCCTGGGATTTGAGGAAACATCAGAGATTGACAGTATATGAGCAAGGGGGAAGTTCTGGGGTGATGGAAATGTTTAAAATCAGTTGTTACACAGCTCTATCCATTGAAGAAATACAGAGTTCTGAAGTTTAGCAAGTAAGAACACAGGATGTCCAGTTAAATATGAATTTCTGTAAGCAAAAAATTATATTTTTAGTGTAAATATGTTCTAGATATTGCATGGAATATACTTACACTAAAAATATTATTTGTTATTTATCTGAAATTCAAATTTAACTGAACACCCTATATTTTATATGGCAATCCTAACTAAAAGTCATCGAAGTGTAATTTTATGATATGTAAATTTTATGGTATATAAATCATACTTTGCTGTTAAATTTAGTATAGCACTTACAATAATATTGTTTATTATTGCTTTTCCTTTTGCATACCCCTTCCACTCCCTCCCCACCCTCACTCCTGGCAAAATACAACCAGAAAAACCACCCCACCAGTCCAGGAGCCCATAGAAGTCTCTAGTGCAGGAAATCTAAACAGTCAACAAAGCTTTGTTTTTCTGGGGCTTGGGACCTACAGAAGGCAAGACTCTCTCCCCCTCCCCAGCCCCAAGGTCAGAAACACACTTGTTCTGCTTGCTGGGTCCTCCAGAACCCTAAAATTACTCCACCCCAACACCCTCACTAATCACTTTCCAGCAATTCAACTCTTCTCAGCTGAGCAGCCACTGAATGTCATGAATAGGCTGGGCAAGAAGCTATAAAAATGAGTAGAGACACCTCCCTGCTCTTAAGGAGGTGCTATCTTCAGAACCGCAAGCCCAGTACACACCCATCTGCCAACACACACCAACAGCATTAGAAATAGAGAGAAATTACTCTTCTCTCTTTGCTATGGGCAAGACAATTTTTCACCTCTACCAAGAAAACAAACTTTCCTACATCTGCGGCATTTGCCTACAGAATTGTATTTTGCAATCAAGATGAGAAAATAACATTTTAAGAATTAGCATAGTTGCACTCGGCAGTAATTAATTCAGTGGATTCTTGAACAACGCTGATTTGAACTGCGTGGATCCACTTACACGCGAATTGTTTTCATTAAATGCAGTCAGGCCTTTGTACGCATGGGTTTCTCATCTGCAGAGTCAATCAACTGCGGAACAAAAACAGTATTTTCGTAGCAGAAAACCTATTGTGGGTGAAAATACTGTATTCTATCAGTGGTCGGTTGAATCCCCAGATGCAGAGTGCCCACTGTCTAGTCAAAAGCTATACGCGATTTATGACTGTATGGGGTTGGTGCCCCTAATTCCTAAGTTGTTCACAGGCCAACTGTACATACAAAGCCATTTGCTGGAAGGTCTGACCAAGCAAGGTACCAAATTCTGACCAACCATCAAAATTATGATAATCTCTTCTTTAAATTCATCCTATCTGAGGTCTACTCTTTTTTTGAATGAAAGGTACTCATCAACCTTCCATTCTGTGCTCTTTACTTCCATGGTTCCATTTCGGTAGCAGAGGAATTCCCAAAAACTGATCCCAAACAGTGGATGCTTCAGGGACACTTCATACACCTAAGGATTCCGTTACTTAGTTCACCAACTGTATAAAGAGACGATCAGGCATTTCAAACAGGAGACACTCTCCTAACCATGGTCAGCCCAAAGGTAAACCTAGATCAACTGTACCCACTTGGGACTTCTTAGTGTGAGTGATGGGTAAGTCAGTGAAAGAAATTCCAAGTGGCTGCCTGTGGATGCTGTAGCTTACGCTGAATAAAATGCCGGTAGTAGTAACTCGCATTTATTATAGTGCTAAAGTGATTTCTATGCACAATAGAGGAGGTCCTTACAGCCACCGGAACTTGCCCACAGCACCACAGCTGGTCAGCGGCATCCCCAAGGCCCTCACACCTAATACCCACTTCAAGTTCCTCCTGCTTCTGGCTGAAGTTCTATCAAACTAGCAAGATTGTCCTTTTGTCTAAGAACTTTAATCAAATACATACACACATAAATACAAAGTAGAAGAAGCAGTAGCTACTTAGTAAATTCCATTTGGGATAATAACCTTTCCAATAATGAGATTTATGGAATACAAATAAGGGAGGTGATGGTGAAAGAGGTAGGAACTTTAGCCTGCTCAGAACTATGAATAATTCTAAAGTAGCAGACAGTCTTCTGCACCTCTGATAATCAGGATATGAGCAGTGAATTTCCACAGGACTAAGAGAAAGTAACTTGTTCTCAGGTGTCAGTCTTTACATATATTTGACAGTATTTTTATCTAACGACTAAATTCCTTTAATAAGCATGTCATTTCATTTACCCCCATTGGACTGAAATAGTAGGGTATTTCTGAAGGGTGCTTTAACTTTTTTTTCAAGCAATGTAAAAGAAAAGCAAGCAAAACCAAAAACAAGTTGTTAGAAGCCCAAACAATTCATGGGCGGGTCCAGTCCTTCCCAGGCCCATTTGAAACTACAGATATTTGACAATGGCGCCATCTAATGGAAAATTAGAAGGTTAAACAAACAAATCACTTCTACTTTCAAATTTGTTTTATCGGCAGCAGCTTCCCCTAAACAGCTCTTTCTCAGCTTTGGACACCCCCATAGCTTATTTCACTTTCGGTTATTATTTATAACAGAAAGATACTATTGATTTTTTTAAAAAGTATGCAAAATACATAGTATAGAAATAGTATAGTAAAAAGTATTTTAAATAAAACTTCCATCCTGGCTGATCTCGGAAGCTAAGCAGGGTCAGGCCTGGTTAGTACTTGGATGGGAGACCACCTAGCAAGACCAGATGCCATAGGCGTAAAAAAGAAAAGAATAAAAGATTGTAAGCTAACACGGTCCTTACTATTTGTGAGGTCAACCAAGGGTTGCCTCGCCTAAAAAAATGATAATAATAAAAATAAAAATAAAATAAAATAAAACTTGCCCATTTCTTTCTCCAGACATAGTACTCTATGCATATACAAATTAATAAATAAATACGTAAGTACTAATATGTGTAGATATGCATGCATATACTATTGTAAATAAAAGGGACATATGTTATCCATTTTCTGCAACGTGTTTTGCCCAATATGAATATATTCCCATTTATACACAGAGACCTACCTACCTCATTTTTTAAAAATATGGCTCCAAAATACCTCATAGTGTACGAAATTTCTTTTCAGGGTTATAAAAATGTTCTAAAGTTAGACTGTGGTGATGGTCACACAGCTTCATGAATATACTAAAACCCACTAACTGTAAACTTTAGATTTTATGGTATATGAATTACATCTCGACAAAGCTATTTAACAAAAGAACAGGATGTCAAAAAATATCACATTTTAGGGAACTCCTATAATTTAAATAACTAACTCTCAATCAATGGGCATTTAGGTGTCTGCAGTTTTTCATGATTAAACAGCATGGATGCCCTTTGCCTATCTTTGTACCCTTGTAGATCTAGAGGGAAGATTCTAGGTCTATGTAACACAGCTCTGGATGAGAATGCAGAAATTCTGATGTTGGCTAGTGTAGTAGAAGCCACTTCAAAAGTCCTCCAAGGATATAAAGATTGTAACATGTGCTAAGGTACGTTTTCTGTTGCGTTTGGGCCCATGTTTCCCTCAGTGATCATAGGTGGGGGAGAAGGGGGAGGTGGTTGTCTAACGTCCATCTACCATAGCTGGGTATGACTAGGCATCCTGGTTAGAGTGCTCCAGATCTAACTCTACCAGCTGGAGACTTAGGTCTGTTCCTGAATGTTTTTTGATCTGTGAAACCGAACAACTCATAGCATTATTATGAGGATGGAGTGAACTGGCCCATCTGATGGGCTGGGCCCTGATCAGGAGGTGCTCACTAAGTGCTAGATCCTTCCCTTTGGCGGTTTAAAGACTCTAGACAAGGGCTCTGCAAACTCAGAGAGGCGAGAAAGATCCTGCTGAGTCCATTCACATGGTATAGTTTCTGAGTGGTGACCCCAATAGGGAAGTCACCAGCCCTGTCCAGGCATGGACATCTAAGATAACTATTCACAGCTGTAGAAAGATGGAACAAGTCCCAAGAAGAATCAGGAGAAGGAGGATGAGGCCAGCAGCTGAACTGACCCCGTCTTCCCAGAATCCTCAGCAGCCCTTCCCTGAGAGGGAGGTCATTTCACATGACTCTGGGGCCCAGGAATGGAGATTCCTCCTTGGCAGTAGCCTAGGCCATCCTGGATACAGAAGAACTGCAGACAAGGGGATACTACCAGAGGCACCGTCAGCCCCAGCTCTCATGAAGAATCACAAAGCTACTTTCTTCTGAGGACACTAGTGACTTCATGTTAACTCATTACATCTGCAAAGACTTCATTTCCAAATAAACTCACATTTTAAGGTTCCGGGTAGATATGAAGTCTGGGAGGGACCAGTCTACCAAGTTCGGAATCGTTGGGAACAAATAAGAAACAAGTTGAATAGCGAATTGCAGGCCAGAATATCTGCTATAGTGCCCAAATAAGAACAGTCCCGAATGTCTTTTTACACTGTACTAGAAACAATACAAAATAAAGTAAATGATTTCTATTTCTGAACAGCATTCAGAGTTGTGCTGTGCATAAATGGGGCTCGGAAATTGTCATGTGAAAAGTTGAACATACCAAATATTTTTCGTTAGAATGTAAATGTATTCTTCTAAAGCCCATTGCTCTATTAAACCATACAATCTTGGTGAGCAAAATAATGAAAAGAATACCTTACTTTGGTTTCACATATGCATCTGAAATAAAAATTCTGTGAATTTTCAAATTGAAACTGTATCTATAAAGCAAGTGAGAATAATCAGAAAGTGTTATCAGAACTTTTAACACAATCTAATGTTTGGTTATAAATAATTATTTTTAGACGTGAAATAGAATTTTAAAAAGAATAAAAAAGCATGGATGTACTATTATGACTTAAATTAATGACGCTTCTTGTTATAAAACATAACTATTTAAATAAAACAAATTTTGGAAAATTTATAAATTAAGGCAATAAAATTTCCATCACTTTTTCCAAAACTTCAACTATTTCCATAATATGTATTTTAAAATTACTTAAACTATAAAATTCAAGATTTTGAAAATAGTTTATTGGTTTCTGTTCACCTTTTAAAGGTGAAGGAAAATCTAAAATACTATATTCAAATTTTATTATCATGCTTGAGAAATATGGTTACAATGATGTTCCCCAAAAACATTTCTGGGTTTTGTACACAGTAGGAGTACTAGAGCAGGGTAGAAAGGAAATATAGGAGATCTGGAGCTTCAGCCAAGATTTTAGAAAATGTTTCTAGACTCTGTAGTTTGGTGGTGGCTGCCTACAGTCTTGTAGCCTAGGTGCCCTCCTCCAGACTGGGCAGACTGGCTCAGTCTCTTTGTAGGACAGCTTGTCCAGAGACGCCTGGGTGATTTTGTGCACATTCCTTCCACCCCCACCCCCAGGCCCATGACCAGTGACTAAATGATAAGGGGGCAGAGTAAAAGCCAGCTCCCTTGCCATCTTATGAATCAGACCTCATGATACAACTCACACCCCACCTCTCTCCACGGGATCAGGCAGTGAGTCAGTTTCAGCAGACCCTTATCTCTGTTTAGTTTCTTCACCTTTCCTGTCTTATTCGCCAGTCCCCTGTCCTTCTCCTTCAATCACTCTCCCTCAATAAGTCACATACTCAAGAATGCCATCTCAGGCTCTCTTACTCAAGCTCCTGTTCTCAGACCAGAGGCATCTAACCCCCTAGGTCTGGGGGGTGTAATTAAAGATGTGAATCATGTCAATCATTTAAAGAATTTTTCTGATAACTTTTCACCATCTTTCACCAAATTAAGCAGTAGTATATCTCAAGACGAGGGAATCAAGATGATGAAAATTGGGAGTTTACTGGACCTTATTGAGAGCTTGAAGTGCTACAGTGGCACAGAGTTTGGAGACGATAAAGTCTTACATGTTTATTTTAATGGAAATAGTAAAATCTTTGGAGAAGAAAACATTTTAGATAGTTTTATCCCTAAGTAGTGGTATTCTAACATAGGTTTTAATAATTTTAGATTTACAAGATTAATTTGATAAATGAAAGAAAAGCAGGAGATACTATAAAAATGAAGAAATAGGGATACCACTTGTAACAAATCAATTCCAAAAGAAAAACTAGAATATTTTAAAATAAATTACTATGTATAAATGCATGTGTTGCTTGGAGGCAAAAGTGAAAATAAATTCTAAAGTCACTTAGATTTATTGAATCCTGACACTTTACCAAATGGTATTTGCAAAATTCTGTGGACAGGTAATAAATATTAAGCCAACAGATTAAATGATTTTTGTGATTTAGAAATATAAAATAGAAATATTGGATATAGAAAATTTTCAAACAGCATCATAAGGACTATAAATTTTGTCATTGTTATTGTTTACTAGGGCTTGAGGATTTAAAACCATGAACAATATCAGTGACATAATGAGAAAGTCTCTACTAATTGAGACTACATATTAATTTATGGCCACTGATTTCAAGGAATTCATTGGAAAAGTTCAATGACTTTTTGAACTTTTGAACAAAGGCAGTTCCCCATGTCGAATGATCCCAGACAGTGAGCTCTGTCTCAAAAGATCACACCAACCATTTCTAAACACCAACAAAATTTTGAAAATTTTGAGAATGATTACATTAATGATTTACAGAAAAATTTATATCACTTGTTAAGTATTTTTTGTAATATAGCTTAGGTTATTTAGAGATAAAGTAAGGGTGATGATGGAATATATTTTAAATTTTGATCCATGCATTGAGTTACATATTTATATAATTCTACCGGTTGTTCTATGTTTTCAATAATACCTCTGCCTACCCCACAGAGGTTTTGTAAAATTTGAGATTATTAGTGTAAAGCCCTTAGATTACAGAAAGGAATATACTAACTTTACTGTTTGTATGATTATATTTATTATGATCAGTATTATCAATATGCTGAATTACTGTGGACCACAACAATGTGGATTTGGGCCCCAAGGGACATGCCAGGTCCGTGGATGTACTTTTTCTTTTTCCGTTTGAGCTGTCACTTCTGATTTATTGTCTAAACTTTAACAGATTGCGTTCCTTTTCCAGGGGCCTCACAAAAGCACTCCTAGCAACGTTTACTAACAGTTCTAAGTAGCACTTCCTCTGGTTTCCTCAGCTGTCTTTGCATCCAAACTGCGGTCTACCAGCTTCCTGCCCCATCTGAAAGTTCCACACACAGAAATGTCCCAGACACGTCAGCATTTCTAAAAGGCCCCCAGTTTTTCTAGGCATGATGGCTCTCAGGAACCCAGCTCTATCCTCTGCCCAGGCAAGGATGGATAATGGTGGGTACAGTGTCAAAAACAAAACCTCCAATTCCCTTTAGCAGAAATTCTGGTATGTTTCCAGGGTTACCCTACCAGAAATAAAACTTGAAGGGTATTTCCCCTCCTTCCTCTTAATTTGGTAAAAGAAATTGCCACCAATATCATAGTTTGAAAATCACTGTCAATCACTGAGTGTCATTTTTTTTTAAGAGTCGGTGCCTCAAAAATAACTTTTACTATTAGAAAGGAATAAAGGCCTTTTACAAACTGAGGACTAAATAAGATGATTTGCTTCCAGATAGTGTCAGCCAGGCAGGATGGAAATGGTGGTGAGAAGCAGATCCTGGCTCTGTTCAGACCCACTAGGGGTCTGAACAAACTGGGAAAAACTGGCCACCACAGGCTGGGACCTGAGGAGCCCAAGCAAGGAGAACCTGGGATGAGTTGATACTGGAGGTTGAATGGTGTCCTGGAACAACCCACACCTGGGCAGGAACCTGGCTTCCTCACAGAAAGGGCACCTGTCCGTGTGCAAGGCCTATAGAGCCAATCCCAAAGGCCTAGTCACAGCTCCCTCCACTTGGGAAGACTCTCATCACTTCCCACCCCCAATACTTCAGATTGGTGACCCCAGAATATGTGGGTTTACTTCAGAGCCGAGAGAATTCTGGGTCAGGTAGAAGTGAACCATGGTACACCCTGAAATGTCGTTTAGAGACTCTGAGACAGCTGGGGCCCTTGTTAAAATTCAGAGCCCCAGGTTTCATCACCTACAAGTCTGGAGTAGGGCCTAGGAATCAGTACTGATCAAAACTGGGCATTTCTGATGCCATGCTTGTGCTCTAGATAGCCAATGTTTGCTCTTGGAGACTAAATCAACCTTCCATTAAATTCCTTTTGATGTAGGCCAAATCCAGAGAGAGATGATCAGGCAGGTTTATCCAAAGATAATATAATGGCCATATTTTTAACTTTCTTTTTTCTCACTGTTCAACTTCCCATCCAGCCTGAGTTGGAGGCAACTCTCTTCTTACAAAAACTCACTGAGGAATATAGGTTGGTGAAACCAACCAGTCATTGTGTCAAGCTTGTGCAGACAACTGTAATTTCTTTAACTTTGTCAAAAAGGAGGAAGTTGTCTAAATGACTCACCACTATGGTGCTTCCATGCTCCCTCTGGCCTCTTCTTTGATTTTATCTGGGAGAGTGTGGAGCCATTTGAACAGATTGTTCTTTGGGGGCAGTTTTTTCTTCTGTTACTTCTAAGACTTGCGTCTCCAAACCAAACCATGATGTGGAAAAAGAGTCTTCTTGTGTTTCTTTTCTCTCTTTCAGCTCTAAAAGCTGCACTGGACTGTGAGATGAGAACAGGAACAAATGGTAAGTTTCATTTACCTTTCTTTTGTACTAAAACCAACTTCACTCAAACAGTGGATGGTCAGCTTTAAACATGATCATTCATGAATAAGTTTTTCTATACTTTTAGATGAACAACCAAAGAGTGAAGTCTTTTCCATTACCTGCTGTTTGAAATGAAATGATTTTAGGGAGGGAGTTGTACTCCCCTGTAAAGTGGAGTTGATAAAAGTTCCTACCTGGTGGGGTGGGAGGGGAGCTGTTGTGAGGACTGAGTAAGACAAGGCCTGTCCCTCAGCACAGTGCCTGGTATATGGTGAGCTATCAAGAAATTCCAGCCTAGGCTGTTGTTAGTATATAAAATGTCAAAGTTCTGTTACACCCCCTCCAATCTCTCTCCCTTCTTCACTTTGCGAAGCAAGAGCTATTAACAGTCAATTTCTATTCAAGATCATGGTAAACAAACTCTTCTGTGACTTGGCCTTTTCACAGACATCTTTTTAAATAGTAAATGTACATTTAGCTTTTTTGTTTTTCAACAGTGGCATTTCACATGACTCAGCCATAATTTATTTAACCATCCCTTACTGAGTGTTCCCTTTTTTTGGTAACATAAACAATGCCACAATGAATATCCTTGTACAAAACATCCTTTGTGGACACATGAGAATGTGAGAGCATCTCTGTAGGATAAGATCCTAGAAATGAAATTGCCGGGTCAAAAGGCATGTCTATTTAAATTATTACAGATGTTGCTAAGTTGTCTTTTCAACATACTGAACCTGTACATTGGTTACCAATGGTGACCACTCACATGGGTGAGTGTGTGTCCCCATCCCCCTCTCCAAGGGTGAATACAATCACTTTTTAATTTGTGCCAATCTAATGAATAAAAAATAATCTCAGTGCTGTTTTAATTTGCAGTTCTCTCATCACTCGTAGAGTTGAACATCTTTTTTCGTGTTTATTGACCATGAAAGCTCCAGCTTTCATATATAAAGGAAATTTAGAGATGGCTACCTGGTTGGGAAGAGAGGTGAGGTCTTATCTTGAAGCTGATCTTACATAAGAGAAAATGTTAATTGTCCAGATCGAAGAGTGGGAGGGCGGTAGATGGCATAAGCAAGTGGTCTAAACCCTTCTCCACCCATGCTATTCCTAGGACCCAGCACTATTTAAGGCCTTTTAAATTTCTTCTTCTGGGAATTACCTATTCATGTTATCGGCCCATTTATTTGATTGCATACCTTTTCTTACTGATTTGCTATGGGTTTGTGTATACAAAAAGAATCCTTTGCTTTCATTCATGTATCTTCTTCTAGGCTTTCACTTGTCTCAATTTTGCCATAGAGAAGTTTAAGGTTTTAGGGTAGTCAATTTTTTCAGTCTTTTCTTTATGGCTCCTATTTTGTGTGCTTTACTTAGAAGACCTTTTCCTAGCAGATGATATAAAAAACGTTTCCCTATAGTCCTCTTAATTCTTTTACAGTCTTATTTCTTTATATCAGATTTTCTGTTGAAGTTTTCCACACACACACCCCTTGGCATTTTTAAATTATAAAATACAAATACACATGCTGTCAAAGACTATTGGGATTATGTCAAAAAAAAAAAAAAACCCTCAGGAGCTGGTATGGAGATGCTTCCTATGGCTCAAAAATGGAACAAATAAGAATAATAACCTCAGTGGATTGAAACATATTAAAGGCATTTAAATCTATGAGTTTATAATGATTCTTAAACAAAAATAACAATATAAGAAAAATGTCTTACAGTTATAAGATTCCAGGGAACCAATTCATTATTTTCAAAACTGGTCAAAAAAGGGCAAGAGCCAAGCATTTATCCTGCCTTTTCTATGCAAAATGTACCTCAGTATAACCAAAGAGTTGCCAAAGGCAAGTTTCTCAGATAACTTCAGATGATAAATTATGAAGAAATAACAGAATTACTATATCACCATTTTGCAACCTCTAATGAATAATGCTCTCAGGTAATTATTGTCAAACACACTAATGAACAAAAAGAGAGATAATTAGACATTATGTGCCTCTTAATAGAAGGACACACTACCTCCTGTGATGCATACTTGCTAAATAAAAGCTAATCTGAAGTTCATCAAGCCTCTTGTCAAGGACAGAACAACGTGGTAAATGATACCATGGCAATGTGATCAACAAAACCCATGGAAAACAAAGAACTTGTTATCTTCAACGAATAAATTGCTGAGGGAGAGAAATAGAAGGAAAAGTCTATAGATTTAAAAAGACATAAGAAATATATCAGTTAATTAAAATGAATTACAGTTAATTACCATTTTGGATCCACTGCCCCTGCCCCCCCCCCAAAAGAATCAGACAATTGGGGAAATTTGAACACTAACTAGATATTAGATACATTTTTAAAACAGAGTTAATTTTTAGGTGTGATAATGGTATTGTTATGTTTACAAAAGTGTCCTTATCTTTTAATGAGAGATACAAACTATCAATGTCTTCTAGCTAAAGGTCACCAGGGACACACATGTAGTTGAACAAAGCTGGGCTTGGGGAGAAAATGTGTACCATGGGAATCATGGAATGTCTCAGCAAGAGGGTGTTAGAAAAGTCTTATGAGATTTGGACTTCTGTTAGGTGATTTGGAAGAAGATACAAAGCAACAGGCTTTACTCTGATTGTATTCTTTTAGGAAGTGGAAATAATGATATAATTGGGTACCTTAATAATTGTTTTCTAAAAGGCAAAAACCAGCAAAGCAAAAGCTGTGACTGATGAATGTACAGCTGAAACTTACCGGATTTCATTAACCAATGTCACCATAAAAAAATTAATTAATTAATTATTTTAAATCCTTAAAAAAATTAAATAAAAAAGAAACATAAAAAATAAAGCTGTGACTGATAAAGAAGCAGTAGTCACTCTATTAATCAGTTTAGGGGGATGTTTGGCCATTTTTGTGCTTTGGACGACGTTCATGACTTCATCTGTGGTCAGACAGGATTAAAAAGTCGTCTTGTTTTTGTCTTGATCCCTCATGGTCAATGAGTGGCCCTGTCTAGTATTAATATTCTAGCTATGAGTGACAGGTCAGTTCTTAGCCAGTCCAGTTCCCAACTGTCAGGGCCTGCTTTTCTCTTTCTCAATACTGAAATGTATGAATGAAATAGCATGTGGTTTGGGGTTTGCTTTAAAACAATGGAAAGGGGTGGGGGCAGGTGAAACAGGACCGACCATGGGTTGATAATTGTTGAAGCTGGGTGACAGGCCCACAAGGGATCATTACAATCTCTTCTCTATTATGTTTGACAATTCCTATTTTCCAAAATAAGTTTAAAATAAACTGTGGTCAAAATGAGCCACCAGATATATTTGGTCATAGAACCTGAAACTTTAATATTTCTAAGTCAGCATAACCAGTCTTTAGAGAGTCCACTTCAGGCTCTTACTGGCAAGAGAGGGAGCAAGCACATAAGAGTTTGTCAAGGCCACCCATCCCTCACCAAGGCTTCCTCATACACTGGTCAGCCTGGCAGTGCAGGCAAGACATGCCTCCCTTAGGAAAGTTCACCAGGAACAGTGTCTCCACCACCTTACCACAAAATGTGGCTAGAAGACTACTGAGTTACTATCAAGGGATGGTAAGAAGAATTTTCTCTTGTGTTATTTTGTCTTCCAGAATTCATTTCTCCGCATTTGAACTCAACAACGAAAGTAGTCATGAAGGGTCAAAATGTATCTCTAATTTGTTTCAGCCAGAACAAATCACTACAGATCTCTTTGTTTTGGCACAACAAATACCTAAGAACCCAGGAAGGAAAAGGTGAACCTGTGATTTTTAATCTAAGCATCTTGGAAACCCATGATTTAGGTCCTTACAAATGCAAAGCCCAAGTTGCCAACTGTTCAAGATATAGTCGTGAGTTTAACTTCACATTTGTCGGTAAGTAGAGAGCTCGGTACTCAGTGCCCTGTGATTTGTGGGACTCTCTTGTCCTACAATGGACTCTCCATTCCCCTTGCAAGCACTCACTCAAGAGCCTGGAATGTATGTCACGGAGATCTTTAGTCTTAATAATTCCATTTTGCTTTCTCTCCCAAAGATTTTTGGCTATTTCAGTTAAAATAGGCTGATTTAAAATAGGCTGATTACCTTAGAACAAAAGTCTTGTATTAACAACTTAAAAAATTATTGAGATCTTTTCTAGATGCTTTAATCTAGGATTCCCATCAGGTAGGCAAAAATGACGTTTTCTCTGAAGATTCAAGTGAGAAGTCTTACAGTCAGTGCCCAGTCAGTTCTGGACCTGTGGCAAGGGTCTACAAAGCCTCAGGCCTTGCCTGCCTTCTTCTCTTTGCTGTGACCCCCCAACCAGGTCCTCCAATGGCCAGTGCTGTCTTCCTGACCAATCACATCTTATTTTTCTCTCCGTCTTCCCACTCTAAGCCTCTAATGACCTAGAATTAACGGGCTCCTCTATGAAGGTGAGGCAGAGAGGGTTTCCAGATAATACATGGGCAGTTTACCTGGAGTCTTCTAAACATAGGTGCCTCGACTTAGGTGCTCAGATCTTTAGGTGATTCTCTTGATCTATGGTCTCTAGCATAGGAGCCACTCACCACATTTCAAGTGCTCAGTAGCTACAGTCTATTGTATTAGATGACACAGACATTAGAACCCTTTCCATCATTACAGAAAGTTCTATTGAATGCCTCTGTTCTAAGTCAAGGGTTCTTAGCTTTTTAATAAGCTAATGATAGAGATGCATACTTTCCCTGATAAATACTCATGAGACTATAGATGCAAATTTCTGCACAAGGCTTTAGGGGAAGCCATGGACGTTAGATTAGAACCAACCATCTTAGGATAATTTTGAACACAAAATGAATGAAAGCCATAATTGTCAAAGAAATATGAAGAACAGAGGAGGTTCTGCAAACATGGCCCTGGGGTGTGGTGGATACTTTGAGGACAGTAGTCTGTATGATAATATTCTCAGGTGGTCAGACTCCTGCTGGACTGGGCAGCTTGGTATTGCAGAAAGTACAATGGAATGGGCATCGGGGGACCTGTGTACCACTACTACCTGTGCAAATGTGGATATTCCATTTGGATTTATCTTAGGAATATCTCTAATCCTCAACTATTAAAATATAAATTGAGAAGATCGGCAGTGTGATCCTTAACATTGTCTAATTTTAACTCAGTGAGAATCTCAGTCGATGGTGGACAGAATGGGGCCAAGAGGGTAGAGATGCACTTAGCAGGGAAAGCATCTGATTGCCATTCACATCACTGAGAAAAGGTGTGAGAGTGTGAGCAAAGACGGTGAGACCCACCACTGGTGAGGCTTTCTGCCTTTTGAATGCAAGTAATAAGCTCAGTCTTAGCTGATTTATAAACTTGATGACTGAAGCCTTAAATCAAAAACCTAAGTCTTCATTTCCTGACCTCCTGTCCTACAGATATGTATAAAATCTTCCCACGTCCTGCCTTCCAAGTAAATGCACAAGTTTCCTGACAGTTGTTACAGTAATTGTGCTGTATTGTAGAACTGTTTTTCATAGATTATAAAACTCTTATCATCTTCAACTAGATCAGATTACTAGATATCTATCGAGTGTCTACCCTGTGCAAGTAATTGTGTTGGGTGCTACCAGTGTGTCAGGGACATGAGCCATGAACACAAATTCATTAATCATTAATCTGCTTATCAAATGTTTAATGGTAGCCCAAATATACCCTAGATATACATTAATTCCTACCCTGGTAGAGCTTATGGTCTAGTTGGAAGACACAAAACTCAAGTACTCAAACAAATAAATTCACAATCCCAAACGGTGTTGATTTTTATAAAGAAAAAGGAAACACAGTGCTGAAAAGAAGCAGGGGATGGGGGAGGGTAGTTAGGGAAGGCCTTCTTTTCAGGGGATGACACTGAAGCAGATCCCTGAAAGATGAGGAGTTAGCTATACAAAGAAACAGGGAAGAGAGGCTCTAGTTAAGGGAAAATAATCTGTGCAGGGGCTCCAATTGGGGAAAGAACTAGGCTGGTTGGGAAGGCCAGTATGGCTGGAGGTCAGATGAGGGGAGTGTAACTCCAAGTGAGACTGGAGAGGGGGGAGGGCCAAGTCAGGCAAGGCCTATGACCCAATTTATTTTCTGGGAACTTACTCAATCTAAGTGGCTCAGGGCCAGAGTGGATTGCGTAGGGGATTGGTTGGGAGGCCCCTGCAGTCATCCAGGAGACAAACAATGGTGAAAAGGACAGATGTGGATAGATTTAAGAAATATTTCGGAGGAAGAAACAACAGGGCTTACTGGATAATTAGATTTGGAATCACAGGTAGGGAAGATAGCACAAGAATGGCTTCCAGATGTCTAATATGACCAGCTAATTAGGAGTCGTGCCATTTACTGAGATGGACAAAAGTGAATAATGGGGGCATGCAGAGCGGGTATAAAGTCTTAGTTATGCAAGAAGTAGAAGTTAGAGCTTCTGCTGCACAACACTCTGCCCAGAGTTAACAATACTATGCTGTGCACTTAAAATTTTTTAAGAAGGTAGATCTCGTGTTAACTGTTCTTACCATGGTAAAGTGAATGAATGAGTGAATGGGTTTTTTTTTAAAGAGCAAGATTTTAATATATGTTTATCTACCTACTGATGGATTCATTAACTAGCAGATTAACTAGATTTCACTTTCAAACAGGTTACATTTGAGGTGACCATGAAACATCCAAGTGAATCATGAAATAAGTGGTAGAAAAACTAATATAAGGATGAGACCAAGGGCTAGAGGAGGCAGAGGAGGAGGGAGCACTTCTATCTGGAGGATTTAGGAAAAGTCTTATTAGCAAGCCGTCAGTTGAATAAGCCTTAAAGGACTCCTTGAATTTTTTTTTTATAACTAGTTTATTACATAGCAGCAACTCCTGTACCCTGCTCACTGTGATGCTGTAATGCCCTTTCCTGGTCCTGTTACAGACTCTCAGGAAAGTTTACATTTTTCCAGTTATTTCAGGTATCAATCCTTGGTCCAGTTTGAATTATTCCCATCTCAGAGAGGAGTCTCTGCTTCTACATAAATTTCAATGATTTCAATGACTCTTTCCTGAATTATAGAGGTAGATTTCAGTTCCATAGGAAGAATATCCTATTGGTGCTATTCTCAAAGCTGCTCTCTGAGGTCACCATCACTGGGTGCCACTCTATCAAAGATGCTGCCACAGGGATTCCTACTTGGGGAAGAGGTGGAGTAAGGAGACTCTTAAATTATTTTCTTTGGTTTTATTTATACTTTGGTCCCCATATGTCATTATTTCTGTGCCAAATTAACATTGTAAAAAAAGAAATCTTGGATTTGGCCCTGGCTCTGCCATGTACTAGCTATGTGACCTTGGGCAAGTTATTTAAACTCTACGGATCACAACTGGTTCATTTGTGGAATGAGTGTGATACTATGCACTTTGTGGTACTGTTGTGAAGTGAAATGAGATAAAGTGGGTAGGAGCCTGGCACATGATGCTCAATAACTAGCCTTCCTATAATACTGTTTTATTAATGAATTATATAATAAATCATATAGCTGGATTCTCCCACAAAATAGGGTATGACCTGAAAGCCTATCAGACCCACACATTTCCTGTCGAGAAGTTTCCTTGAATCTATTTATCAAGGTTACTTCCTGCTTAGCCACATACTCACTGGCCTTTCCCACTGGGCTGCAAGCTTCTTAACTTCTCAAGAAGGGCGTCATTCATCTGGGGATTAACAACGGGACTAGAGTAGGGATTCAGTTCACGTTTGTGACTGAGTGAGTGAACCCAATCTGCCTATCCCTGTAACATGTACTTTCATTTTTCTAGACCCAGTGACCCCACCAATGCTGAACATTCAGACAGAAACAGACCAATATATAATACTACACTGCATCTCGCTCAATGGCTCTCTGCCCATCAATTATACTTTCTTTAAAAATGACATCGCCATGTCACCAGTTATTTCCAAGTATGTCAGGGAGCCTGCCGAATTTAATTTAACCAAGAAGAACACTGGGAAAAAGGAAAAATATAGGTGTAAAGCTGAAAACGTATTACCTGGCCATGCAAAATACAGTCAATCCTTCATCATGCCCTCAACAGGTAAGGGCTACCTGAGCTCTTTTTGGCTTTGCTTCTAGAAATTTCTTCTGCCTGACCACTTCCCACTTTGGCCACCTGCTTCCAAGGGCCTTTCCTTTGGTAGGGTCCACATGAACTCTGATGGTTCTGCTTTTTAGAAAAACAAAATGGATCACAGAAAAGCCTAGATGCTGGGGAAGGAAGGGACCTTGCTCATAGTGAGACCACCAGACCTGACCCTGCTTCCTGCCCTAACCATCCACCACCCAGGCCCTAAGAATCTACATCTCTCTGGGAGCTGCCTGATCTCTTGATTTCCTTTTGCTTTTCATTGTTTTTAATTGACTTCTAAGACCCGTGCCTGCTAGCTTGGCTCTTTATTGCCCCACTGCTAATGTTTGGTGAGGCTCAACTTCCAGTACGATCCTTAGCTTGGGGCAATAGGGCCCCCTGTCCTAGCCTTGCTCTGGTGCATCTTGGCTGCTTACCTTCCCACAGGCTGAGGAGTCCAGGGGCCATGGGAATACGGCTACCTAGCCGGTATATCCCTATTTTTCTATACCACACTCTGGGTACCTGGCCCCATATTCTTTACCTAATCTGATCAGCACTCACCTAACAGGGCCCACACAAGCCTCTCTCCCAGCCCATCCTCCTAAGGGTGAACAGTGAGGGTGTGAGCATTCCTAGACCCGACTCAAGGCTGCTGCTTATGCAAGGCATGAATGGCATTCAGATGTCCTGGGAGGTCCCCATATATGAGACCCCTTGGGGTGCAAGTCAGGGCCTGGGTGGGAAGGCGGTGAGGCCAGAGATGGAGCAGCTTCTCCCATGCTGCCATCTTTCAAGAGTTGCAGGTGTCCATTAGCAGTACAGGCACTGGGGTTCACAGTCCACTGGTTAACTTAAAAGACAACCATGATTGCCCTCTCCAGAACACTTCACAGCTCAATGTCATTGGAAATGAAAACAGTATGGTGACCAGTGAATGCTGTCTTCTTCCAGGCGGAGACAGCTGTCCTTTCTGCCTGCAGTTACTGCTTCCAGGGTTATTACTGGTGCTAACTGTAATAATCCTAATTCTGGCATTTTGGATACTACCAAAGTACAAAACAAGTAAGTTCTTTAGGAGTTTTATCATGTTTTCCATGAGTTTTGGATACAGACAGCAGGGAAGAGGGTAAAGAGGAAGGGAAAGGGGGATCAGAAATGAATGTGAAAAAAATGCAAAGAAGAAAGAGCTGCAAAAGGGGAAGGTAAATGAAATACACTTGATGTATGGTGCACATGTAAGATAGTTCCTGTTTCTCCAGTAACAGCTTTTCTTACACAGATTGCTCATGGGTATTCAACCTGTGAGATTACACAGGGCCCCAAGTGCTAAGAGCCCTGCACTCAGTTAAAAGCTCTGCTGTCACTATCTTGACATTCTTGACACTTTTTTTAAAATTACTTTTTAATTGTGGTAAAACATAAATACACACACACACACACAGAACAATCAAATGTACCATCTCAACCAGTGTTAAGTACACAGTTGAGTAGCATTAAGTACATTCTCATTGGTATGCGACCACCTCCACTATCCACCCACAGAATTGTTCTCATCTTACACAACTGAAACTCTGCCTCCATTAAACACTAACTCACCATTCATTCCCCCCTCCCAGCCCACCATTCTACTTTCTGTTTCTATGAATTTGACCACTTAGGGATCTCACATAAATGGAATCATACAGTATTTATCCTTTGCAACAGGCTTATTTCTCTTAGCGTAATGTCCACAACCATGTGTCAGAATTTCCTTCACTTTTAAATCTGAAAAATATTTCATTATAGAGATATAGCTATAGATACAGATATACACCTTCAGTTTGCCTATCCGTTCATCCATCAATGGACTCATGGGTTACTTCCACCTTTGGGCTATTGTGAACAGTGTGCTATGAACATCGGTATACAAATCTTAATAATTTTTAACAAGAGGCCCCTCATTTTTACTTTGCACACTGAGCCCTGCAAATGATGTAGCAGATCCTGATTGCTGGCTCTGCAAAGGCAAGAGCTCTGCCTTGTATTTTTCAGCATCCTCGCTGGGTCTGCCACTTGTAGGATGCTCAGTACATGAAGACAAACAAGACTGTCCTTCCTCTCTTCCCCACCTTAAGTGCTGCTTCAAGCCCCAGTTACTGCTGTTCACTAGTCACATCTTATGGTCACCTCTAGTTAAGATTTCGAGATGGCCTTTTCATTTGGCACACAAGTATGGAGGAATATCAAAATTTGCACAAAAGACAGTCTGTTTCTCAGGACTGGCACTCACCAGTGAGCCAAGAGGCATTGGGCTGCCTCCTTAGCCTGCCTGAGCCTCAGCATTCTGACCTGTAGAATGGGGCGATGGGAGACAGGGTCACAACTGAGCAGAAAACTAAGTGATAAATGCTAGGCTCTTGTGCCTCCCTCCATCTCTAGAGGGTTACAATTCAGAGAAGTCAAAGACTCAGCTGACATGAAACCTGAAAACAGATGTCAAAATTTATACCTCTCATACTTTTTTTCTTTTTTGCACACATCACATATCACATGTTTTTAAAACCTCTTTCCCCTTCCTACAAAAAATCCAGGGTTTTGCAAAAGTGGAATATTCTTGACTACTAGCCACGGCTAAATAGAACTTAGCTGGACAATTTATTCTCTCTTGCAGATATAATAAAGCTTTTTACAGACTGTTCTCTTCAGTAAAGGAAAGAAAATGTGCCTCTGGCCATCTGAAGCACAATCAGATAGGTGAAGGATGTCACTTGCGGAGCTGAGAAAATAGAAGGGCTCCTGGCTTGCAGTCTAGTCCATGGTTTTCCTTCAGTTGAAAACATTTAGGCCATGGAAGCAGATGATTCTTTGTTTCAGAATTTTGGGGGATTCTGTTCCTTGGCAGAGGAGATGAGAAAAATGTGGCTGAATTGGCTTAATTTAATTAATTCTGTACCAATTTATGTAGGAAAAGCTATGAGAGATAAGGTGCCCAGAGGGTTTGGAAAGACGCCCACGGACGTTGGACTATATGCAAATGTAGTGGGTAAGAGAACTTTGTTGGGTCTTTTGATTGCTTGCTTTGTTGGTTTTAGGTTTTCATCTTATTTTTTTAAGGTCATTTAGACACATGGGTAAGAAACTGAAGAAAGTATATGATGTCCTCCTCCACCTTTGATGCCCAGTCCCACTTTCCAGGGGCAATAACCAGTTTTTTAAATCCTCCCACAAATAGTGGTATCCTGGCATCTAAATAAATGGTAGCAATGGCAGCATGCCACAGATAAGCCAGCCTACATTTCTTTTTCACTTAATATATCTTGGAGATTTTAAAAATATCAATCAAGAATAATCCACACTGTGTCCTAAAGCCCTTTACGATTATCTCTTATGCTGCTTTATGGTAAACAGACCCACGACCTTGGCCAACAAAAAGAACCATCCCAGCCAATGCCCGCAGAGGGCCAGCCACATTTGAGACATGGTGCTAAGCAATTTACATGCTTTGTACAACACAAACACCACTAACTCCCAATTTACTTTGTTCCCATCTTACAGATGAGTTTGTGCCAGGCTTGGAAGAAAGGCAGTGTGTTTCCACAGCCCAGGGTGGTAAGTGCTCTCTGCAAAGTCTAGAGGCTGCATGCCATTGTGAGGGCAGCTGGCTAAGCCACTGCCCTCAAGTGATCAGAGATTCAGTTTACAGGCCCAATAATTCTTCCTTGTCTTTTGCTCAGAAAACAGACTCGCCCAGGAGATACATTATGCTACCCCCATGTTCCAGGAGGTGACACCAGATCACAGTGAGTCAGTTTTGGATAAGAGATGATACTGAATGAGACAGTGGGCCCCCATACTCCAAGGCTTAAGGAGCCCAAGGATGGGGTGAATGGGGGCAAGATGTACACCCCAGGAGACCAAAAACAACCAATACCACAGGTCTCAACAAATATTATCAGGAGAAGAATGGTTGGAGGGAGAAGAGTATGACAGGAAGACTATCATATAAAACATCCAGAGAAGAGGATGCAGGGGTACTTCTAAACCATTTTCAAGAATAAATTACTTCACATAGGCTGGGAAAAAAAGTTAATACTTGGTTCTGTCAGTCCACCCAGCTACTAAAGTAGGACTTTTTTCTTAGAGACTCTATGGATATAAAGCCTAAATTCACTGAATTATTTTATATTTCAGAAGCCCATAAAGATGATAAAACTGGATATGTCTATTCTGAACTCACCTTCTGACATGTAAAGATACAAGCTACATCTCAGGGTAAGATGAGTTTTATAAAGCTGATTTACATGGGAAAAAAAGACTTGATTGACATTTTGTTTATTTATTTATTTATTTTGACTGACACTTTAAAATGTCTCTCCTGGTTATCTAGGGTGAATCACTATTTTCCATAATTAAACTTTGGCACATTCAGGCACCTCCAATCCTGTCATCAAACAACAGTTTTGTCAAGTGGGATTATGACTAGTAGTAGTTTTTAAATGATTTTGGTTATTTTTAGGCATCGACCATTCTCCCCATTTCAACATCATTTTTAAAAGAAGAAATATTAGACCACTGTGCTCTTTATAAGTGCAGTCTGAAAGCATTATAATGCTCATCTTTTGGGTCTCCCTGTCCCCAGGCCCAATGAAGGTTTAAAAGCAAATATACAAAGCAAAAACCATGTCTAAATTCCAAAAGAAAAATTGGTGACCTTGAAGATTGTCTGAAGAAAACACAGTCACCATGAGAGCAAGGGAAGATTACCCATTTATTATTCATTGCCATTTAAATCTGCTCTCAGATTTTGGAAGGCTGCAAAAATATTTATATTGATTTTCATGGACTTTCTCAGTCCTCAAGATTTAGCTATTGTCAACGGTGAGCCTATAAGCACTGCCTTTCCCATCAGTGTTCTGGGGAGAGAACAGCTTAGTGTTAAGTTGGGGAGAAGGGAGAATGGATTAGTTTGCCAAGACTGTTGTAACAAATTACCACAAACTGGTAATTAAAGCAACAGAAACTTATTTTCTTACAGTTCTGGGACCAGAAATCCATATCAAGTTGTCAACAGGACCGTACTCCTCTAAAGTCCCTAGAGGAGAATCTTGCTTACCTTTTCCAGTTGCCGTTAGCTCTTGGTGTTGTCTGGCTTGTGGCAGCATCACTCCAATCTCTGCCTCTGTCTCCCAAGAACACTGGTCACAGGATTTAGGAACCACCAGGACAATCCAACATGAGCTCATCTTGAGATCCTTAACTTGTCTGCAAAGACCTTTTATCCAAATAAGGTGACATGCACAGGTTCCAAGAGTTAGGACATAGACGTATCTTTTTGGGGAGTCACAATTCAGCCCATTACATGGGACATGTGAGAAATAATACCTGTGTCATGGAGCTGCTATGAGAATTAACTCAGGCAACAAATATAAAGGGTTTGGAACAGAGCCAGGCATGTAATAACTTTAAAAAGGCTATTTGTAGTTGATAATGCTCACTCTGAGTCATACTGATTGGCTGCTCCCCTTAGAAACCTTTAAGTCTTTGAGGTCATAAAGCTGGTCACCATTGGCTTCTTTATGTCTTAATTTGAACTCCTTCCTGAAGCAAAGCCTGAGTCATGGACCTACGTCAGGTTGTTTATATGGGAGCAGGAGTAAAGGCCTAGGGAGACTGAAACAAGAAGGAAAAGAGGCCAACACAAGGGGCAGGGAGGGGCTAGCAAAGGAGTGACTATACTGGTAACTGGGTTTGATCCTGTTAAGACCTCCTTCCAAGGTCTTGAAGCCCAGGCCTCTGGATTTCATAGCATGCCCTAAATGAATAGCCTTTCATTTTCTCCTTGCAAAGCTTCTAAAGCATTTAGAAGCCAATAATCCATATAATTACCATTGCTCGTCCCTTTCAAGTGCTAGAACTATTGCATAACTTAGTACTCACCACCTTTGCAGGGGGAAAGTCTTAGTAATCCTGAAGCTATGGCATGTGAGAGTTATCACTACCAACCGCCTTATCACCAGCAGCAGAGTGTTTGTTGTCACCCACCCAGGGAGCAATTTCCCTTTCCCAGGGCTGCTTTCTAGGACCTTCTGATACTCTATCTTATTGTGGGCTAGCTCTGAAAGCAGAGCCTGAGATAAGGCCTTCTGCGCAAATAATTTATTTGGAAGGTGACCCAAGGAGACAAATATGAGGGGACTGGAGGAAAAGCCAGTACAAGGGTATAGTGTTAAGTTGGACACAGCTGTGGGCAGCCAGGGCTTGATCTCACTGGAAATTTACTAAATAATTATAAAAAAGTCTCAGAATTGTCCATTTGAGGATAATAATGAGAAGCATTTAGCCATTGGCTGAGAGTCACCGCAGGAGATGATGTCCCCCACTTCTGTGCTGTGCATATGGGCATTTCCAAGTGTACTCCCATTGGCTTCTTACCCAAGTCACTGGAAAGCCCCAGGGCAGAAATGTGTTGTACACCTAAAGCAGGAAGCTGTCAACAGAGTGAGGGAAGCTTCAAATGCTACTGCAGTCAGGGGATGTGACAAAGGATGCAGCAGGATACAGAAGTCACTGTTACACCATCGCTCAACACTTCCTTTATAAAGACTACATGACAATAACTGCCATGTGTTGAGCACATAGTAGGTTCCAGGGACTGTTCAGTGCTTTGTGTACTTATCCTCACATGGCCCTCACAACTCCCTCCCCACTCAGCAACACCCCACCCACCCTCTGCACAGACATTCAGCCTCATCCAAAGGCATTTGGATTGAATTTAGGAAGGGAAGAATAGGATCTACTGAATTTTCATTTCAATATCTACTTTTTAAATGTCTAGAAGTTTCACTTTTGTTCTTTTTCAAATCTACATTTTCTTTAGACATCTTTTTTGTTGTGAAATAGAGCACATCATATGAAAATGCATATATAGTTTAATAAATTATATCAAATGAACACTAGTGATGAAATGTCACCAGCAGCCCAGAAGCCCTCTGCAGCAGGCCTCTTCCCAATCACAACCCTCTCTCTCAACATAATTACTCTTTTAGGGAACATTTAGGTTGTCGACAGTGTGCAGATGTTACAAATAACAGGGCTATGACTATTATTACGCTATGAACACAGCTCCTGGTTTCTATATGCATGCAATTATGTTGAGTATGTGTAGGAATGAATTTCCGGGTCATGGGGTATTTTTATCTCCAAGCAGATAGTGTCATACTCTTTTCTGAAGTGGCTCTATTCCCATGAGCAGTCTGAAAGTTCCCACTCTCTTACATCTTCACTAACGCATTTTAATTTAACCATCCTTGTGGGTATATAGTGGTATCTCATTGTGATTTTAATTTGTGGCTCCCTGATGACTAAGAAGGCATCTTTTGCTATATTTACAGGCCATTTGGATTTTTTATAAAGTGCCTGAGGCTTAGTCTCTTTTTCCACTCAGGTGTTTTGACTTTTCCTCATTTTTTAATAGTTGTTCTTCTCTGTAGCTTGATATTTTCACTCTCTTAATGATACTTCTTGATGAAGTTTTAAGAACTTGTCTACTATGAAGTGTTTTTTTTTTGTGTGTACATGTATCCAGATGAAGAAATATTTTCTCAACTCAAGGTCATATTAACTATTTTTCTATATTACTACCTACTAAAGGCTTGTTTTCATATTTTGGTTTACACCCACCTGGAACTGTCTGATGGGAAATTGACATCACATTTCTTCACCTGCTGAATAACCTTTTACTCCAGCACTGTCAACTGCAAAGACCGTCCCTTCCCCACTAAGTCTTATCTTTGTCACATATCAAATGTCCATATACATGTGGGCTTCTTTATGGGCTTTAGATTCCATTTCATTTTTCTATTTATCTCTCGTGTTGATACCATACTCAGCTTTTAAATAAGTCTTGATAACTAGAAAGCAAATTCTCCTACCTTGCTCTTTTTAAGAATGTCTTAGATATTCTTAACTTTTTACATTTCCATATAAATTACAGTCAATTTGGGGAGAATTAACATTTTGCAATATTGAGTTCCCCAAACTATAAATATCTCACAATTTGTTTATATCTCTTTCATTTCTTTCAAGTGTTTTATAATTTTCTGCATACAGATCTTACACATCTTTTCCTAGGTACCTGACAACTTGTATTTTTATGTTGTTGATAAATACAAAATGATCATTTTTCTTGGTTGACTTTGTATCCAGCAATGTCACTAAAGTCTCTTTTCAATTTTAATAATTTATCTGTAGATTTTCTTACAATCTAGAGGCCAGAGAACTACTGCTGCTGTTACGGTGGTTACTCTGCCCTGACTGCCTCACTCTCAGAAACTGGAGCCCAAGCAGGGGAATGTGGAGCTTCGCCACTGAAGACATTTTCTTCTTGGGGAAAGCCACCAACTCTCTTCCTTTTGTTCACCACCATATCCTCAGGACCTTCCACTTTCCAGAGCCCATGCATGAGCATCTATATTGGTAGAAGATATTCATAGCTATCCCCTGGCAGTAAGGGAATTGTAATTCTTTTAGGTCTCTGATCCACCAAATATGAGGGTTATGATGTGATTTACAAGAGCCATTCAAAATATCTTCCAAACTACCCAAAATACCAATTTAGATTGAGTGTGAAATAAAGATATTTTAAGACAAAGACCAAGAAGGAAGGTTTCCAATCACACATTCTCACTGAAAGAACTATACGATGTATTTGATGAAGAAGGAAACTGAATATAGAGAAAGGGTGTAGGATTTAAGAAACATATAAGTAAACATAAACGAGAGGTTTGGAAACATTTATAAGTGACCAACATTTGAAAGTGTGGTATTATTGGTGTAGGGGTAGACAAGTAGAACAATGGAACAGGACACAAAGTCCAAAGATCTAAATATATATGGGAATTTAGTGTTTTAAATATGACATTTGAAATCAGTGGGGATAAGATGAATTATTTAATGTTATAAAAACTTAGGAATCACATTTAAAAAGTAAGCTGGGCCCCGTACTTCACTCTTTATAACAAAATAAATTTGGATAGAAAAAATATTAAAATACCTTAAAACAAAGTCTCAGAAGTGCTGAAAGAAAATAAGAGAAAATTTTAAATAATCTTTAAGAGGGGAAGGCTTTTCTAGATATGACCACAATCCAGGAGACATGCAGGACTGTTATATTTGACTAGATAAAACATTTAAAAATAATAAACTGAGTCAAAAAAGTAATTTAGGGAGAAATATTTTGAATGCCTGTCTCAGATAAAGTATGAAGTTCTGTAATCTATAACAAGTTCTTACAAATCATGAAGACCAATAATCCAACAGATACCTGGGAAAGGGCAATATATACGGGATGACACTGGCGCAGCACAAAACCTTGCTGGGATGAGAAGCTGCCCCCAGGTGTGCTCTGACCGGTGCCCCCCGCCACCTCATCCCCACCCCAGGGCTGGTGGATTACAGCTTAAGGAGACTGCCTTCTCTCAGTGCTGCTTCCCCAAAGATGCAGGGGAGACTTGAATGATCAACAGGGGTTTTGTGATGCCTGACTGAAGCTCATGGCTTCCTTCTAGTTACTGCCCTGGTTGGGGGTGGGGAAGGAGACATTGATTAGTGCCTTACCTTGACCTCTCCCCAGTCCACACACAATTGGAGACAGTATCTGAGATCCCCAGCAGCACATAAATTTATAGTTGAGAAAAATTAGAAAGCTAAGAATTACGGTGACCTCTGAGCATGTCTCCTTGGCCCCTGAGACATCCCGTGGGGAAGGCAGAGAAGGGCCAGAACAGGACTAAGTGCAGGGACCAGGATGGGGGCTCCTCTTGCTGGGTCTAAGGGTGTTGCTACCTTTCCTGTCCTGGCCACTGTCACTGGGCTGTTATTGACACCCCTAACAGGGATCCTTGTTTCTCTTCTGTTCCTCTACATTCCATTCTCCACAGTGATCTCTTCAAAATAACAGTAGGTGCCTTTTCTGCTTAAATTGCCCCTTTCTGGCTTCCAGACTCCTTAGTATGGCCCCTACAACTTAAGTGATGTGGACCCCAACCACCTCTGACCTTTTACCCATCTGTCCTCTGCTCACCTATTCCAGCCCCACTGCCTGCTTTCTGTTCCTTGAACACTTGATGCCTTTTCTCTGCTAAGGGCCCTGGACTTGCTAGTCCGTTGCCCAGAATGTGCTGCCCCAGATCTTCACATGGCTGGCTCCTTTGTATCATTCAGTCTCAGTTCGAAGGTCACGTCCTCAGAGGCTTCCCTGACCACCTATGTAAAGCGTACTCCCCAGCCATGATCTAGCACATCATCCTACTCTAGTTCCTTTACAACACTATGGCTATCTGAAATTGCCTCAAATTGCATATGCACCTACCTGCTTATCATCTGTCCCCGCTTGCCCACCCTGCAACGGGCCTTGTCTCTACTTACTCATCACCATATCCTTAGCACCTAGTCTCTAAAACTTAGGTGTTCAAAAATACCTAACACATATCTTCAAGAAAAGCACAACTATCCCTGGTATTTAAATCTGAGAGAAATTTATCCCATGCTTCTTCAGAGGAAGACATGCAATATGGCAAACAAGAACATTCTTACAGCTAAATCGGCAGTGAGCTTCATAGAACTATTTCTAATATATTTCCATATATATTGGGATGGCATAATACCTAAGAAGGGCATTAGGTAAGAAAAATTCATTAAAAGCAATTGGGTTGGAGGGAAGTTCTGTCAAAATAATATCACCCAGGTGTGCAGGTCTCTGATAAGTTTAACAGTGGTTACATTGTAATGGACTCCAGTAACCACCTGTAAATTTTTTAAAAATATACTTGCAAGGGCCCCACTGGCCAGAGATTTAGTAGGTCTGGGATAGGAGTCAAATATACTTATTTTTGAAAACTCCACAGGATATTCTAATGTGTAACTCCAGTTGGGACACCTCTGATCTACGTAACTCTCCAAAAACATTACTTACCTCAATTGCAGTGTAAACATTCTCCATCGCCTGTTCAGGCATTTGATAATCTGAGCCCAGGAATACAATCCTCCTGTGAAGGCTGAGGTCCCTAAGAAACGAGGTACCTGCAGATAGGACTGAGATTTTCTTCAGAAAAACCACTTAAAAAAAAATAAATTTAGGCTCCCACAGTTATATTAAAACTAAGTATAAAACCTCAAATTGCAAAAATGAAATTAAAAAATTTAAGTAGATATACAGTGGTAATATTGGTCTTGCAATTCTGAGACTGTCATGATTAAGGTGAGATAGAGCAAATGAGCATGTGTAGCATGTCATTCTAATTCAATCACCCTCAGTATTCTTGAGAATTGGAATTCTTGGCATGGGAGGATATACAGATGTATGATAGAAGAGGTTAAGTAAAAACCTTATAGCCCTACGGGGGTATGGTGGCACTTTTTTTTCGGTGATGGAAATGTTCTATATTGTCATGTGATGGTAGTTACACATTTGTCAAAATCTATATTTGTACATTTAAAATGTCAATTTATTATATGTAAATTATATTTCAATAAAGCACACCCACACACACATTCTGCTAGCCTGAATTTGAACTGAAAATATTAGTGTGAATGCATGGGTTTTTTTTTAATTTTGGGGAACACACACACACACTCATTCACTTACTCACTTATATATTTGCTAGCTCTCAACACCAAAAATGCCTAGAAACAAAAACCACCTTCTAATGATGAGCATCCCTAGTACCCAGAATATGGTCTCCTCTGAGGAATTCTGAAATACACAAACTCCATGTTATTTACTAGATACCAAGCAAGCTATCAAAGACTATTAAAATTGGGTCAAAAGGACTCAAAGCCAACTTGAAAAGCCTCCCATTGACCAAAGGTAGGACAATTTGAGTAACAAATTAAAAAGGATGAAACTAACATTTATCCCAAACTTTTCCCAAAGTTCTAAGCAATCAATAGATGAGACGTTTTTCTTTATGTAAGTATTCTAACCAATGAGTGAAGAAGGAAGATAGAATCAGAATATCTCCATTTTGCCCCTTCTAATGAACTGACTCATCTAGGCATCGATCAATAACTGCTAACATCCCCCAAAGAGAAACAACCAGACATTACTGACTCCTAATGAAAGAACATAACAACTTATGAAATAATCTTGCCCCCTCAAATTGAACTTAAAAGCTGATCAAACCTTTAACTTTCAATCTATAGGAACTATATAGAGAGAAACATCAAAATATACTATGGGCTGTAACAAATAAAATCCAAACAGTGGAAAAACCCATAACAAGCCACCTAATTTCTTGCAGGGGAGAGAGAGAGACAGACTGAGAGACAGAGAAAGAGGGAAAGACAGAGAGACAGAGAGTGTGCAAGCACGAGAGTTCAAATCTATAGGATAAGAGAGGCCAAAAGAACCAATTTCAATAAACAAGTCTTAGTTGGATCCTGATTCAGACAATAAAATTAAAAAGTGAGTTGATATTTGATATTAAATATTAGTTTTTAAATAACTTTATTATGAAAATTTTCATACACAAAAACAGAAAGGCAGTAAAATGAAGACTCATGTACTCATTACCCAGTTTCAAGAACTCAGTACTATTCTTATTTTCCTCTATAATCCACAAATTTTTTGTTTAAACTGAAATTTTTAAAGCAAGTCTCAGATTTCATATTTCACTCAAAAATATTTAAGTGTCTTTAGCAGATAAGAACTTAAAAAAAAAATAAAGCATAATACCAGTATCAAACCCAAAGAAACTGTCAATAATTCCTTAGCATCATCTAGTGTTAACTTTTTTAGGTGTAATAATGGTTACCAAATAATCCTTAACAAAAAAATTTACAAATGAAATGATAGCTGCAATCTGCTTTAAAATAATATGGGAGAGTGGTGTTGGGTGGATGAGATAAGACTGCTCATGGGTTGATGGTTGTTGGTAAATGGGTTTAATCAAACTATTTTGTATATGCCTGTGTATGAAATTCTCCACGATAGCAAAAAATAACAAAAAATAAAAATCGAGTGAGTAAAGTCAAAGAAGACAAGTTAACCAAACTTCAAGATATTTTACATAAATTATCAGTTGGAATTTTTGTCAGGTTGGTAATAATAGTGTAATTAAAACAACACATAAAAGTTCAAGGATTTTTTCTAAACATATCGATTAGAATAAGAAATGAAATAAACTGTAACAGTTATTATGCCATCTAATATTTTAGCTAGCTTTTCAAAAACCAATAAATGTTCTAGTTTAGTTTAGTTTTAGGTTAATCTTCAATATTTGAGAGCAGACATGTAGCAGACTTAATAAAACCCCTTTTTCCTGAAAACAAAACCTATTTCAGGGAAGATAAGACACTACGATAGCCTCAAGGGGTAAACTGTGTTTGACCCAAATTAATTATTATGTTCTCATTCCCTTAAAGAGTGATTGTCCTAGGAATGACCATGTGACCAAGTTCTGACCAATGAAATGTAAACAAGTCTTCTGATTGGAATGCCTGAGAAAGCTTTTACTTTCCTAATTAAAAAGGGAGTCTTCACTGGCTAGCTCTTTTCTCTTTGACGTTCTTCTTAACTGAAATGTGAATGAGAAGTCTAGAAATACAGCAGCCATCTATGACTATGAAGCAACAAGTATAAAGAAAAAAGCCAACATACTAAAGATGGTGGAACAGACAGTAAAAGCCTGTCTCCCTAACGAGAAGAAACAATTATACCAGCTCTGGTAAATTTCCTGTTATAAGAAAAACTCCAATTTGCTTAATCTAGTATAGTAGGATTTTTGTTTCTTGTCACTAAACATATTCCTTATATAATAGAATGTCAAGATATATAAATAATAAAAAATGAATTAAAAAAAAGCACCAAAAATGTCCACTTCATAAGTGCAAAGGGCTAAAACACATCCAAGTGAATATAAGACAACCAAATTAGAAAAAATGAGTATTTATTATGGCAATATTAAAATCTATACATTCTTAGCCGATGAAATATACTTGGTTAAAAAATCTTTTACTTTGGATATATGCATCATTTCCTTCATTGTGGTGTCTCTACTTCTCAGATGTATTAATCCATTCTCCAAAGTAGCTTCAGTAATCAAAATTGTGAAGAGGATGCTCATTTCATCATATCTAAGAAAAAAAGTAGTTAAACAAAATACGTGCACACAAATGTAAATTGTAAATTAACATTACTAGCTTTAATTACTTTAGAGTCCATGCCACTTTTAAGAGTTATAAAACTCAAATGCAGGGCTTGAGAGCTATACCACAAAAACACCTTATTCAAATTTCTAAGTTACAAAGTAAAACTTTCAGAAAGTTTCTGACTTATTGTAATAACTGAAATATCATAAAAGAAAATAAAATCTGAAAAATAAACACTGATACCTCAACTAATCATTCAAGGTGATATTATGGATCAAACTCAGAATTACCTCAGCTTTTTGGTATGTGGGTACAGTCCAAGAAAAATTATTTTAGATTAATGTCTTTTATAATACTACTATAATAAAAATCCAGGGTACAACATATCATACCAAAATCATGCTTAATATTTAACTGTATGCTAACTCATAGTTTCTAGCCTTCTTTCTGCTTATCCGGGCACTCTATCTTATTGTTTCTTTTCCTGTAGGACTCCATCAGAAATTATCTTACTTATTTGTGTATTGTGTATTTTTCCCCACTAAAATGTAAACTTCATATGAACAGGACACTTTTCTCTCTTATTTACCACTGTTTCTAAGTACATAAAACATAGTAGTTGCTTACTAAATACTTTGATTAAAGTATCCTGATACAATAAGCCTTTACCATATAAAGAACAACTATACTTGGTAATGCCTGCATGACTCAAAGGATATAATTTAAGTACCTGAGAGGACTAGAAAGTTCAAGTACCACCCCTTCACTTTATATAGAATAAACAATTAATTTATCCACAGAAACCTACTTTTCTTCTGACATCATCTGAAAGATGTATTTTAACAAGCTGTTAGAGAACTGAGGAGCAAACCACAAAGCTTCACAGCTTTTCACTCAAAATATACACATTCAACACAAAAAGCTAAAAATATAACAAACCCACAGGAGGAAAGAATTAATTCCTTAATAAAAAGCAGAAGTTAATGAAATAGCAGAGGGTTAAGATTTAGAGACAGAAAGATCAATTAGGAGATTATTTCAATGATCCAGCCCAGAAATATTGGTGACCTTAACTTGGGTAATGGCAGTGAAGATGGGGAAATCTGGATTTGAAATATATTTAAGAGGTAGGCTGACAACATTTAGTGACAAATCAGATGTGAAGAGTAAGGAAGAAGGAGGCACTAAGGATGATATAGCCAGGTTTCAGTCTCAAGAGAATGGCTGAGCTGAGATGCCAATCACCAAGGAGACTTGTTCTTGGTCCTCTGGGGTAGAGTTATTTTCCACTCTGCCTCACGATGAACAACACCAGGGAGCAAAAGGCACTCTACTCATGTTCCCTCAGTCTTGACTCAATAAATGCAACCATCTCTGATAAATTGATAAACTCAGGTATATATACTTCATGACATTAAGTCTTGAAGTTGCACATGGTATATGCTCATATATACCTGATGAATATTGTTCTTTGCTGTATCAATTAACTAAGGGCACATTTCTGTAAATGGGAATACTTTTAAATTATATTACCTGTAGATACATTTATTTGATACTCACAAAAAATATATTATCAAAAACTCAAAATAAACACATATTTTCACGAAAAGGAAGACATTTCTTACTTTGAATAAAGTTGTTCCAACGAGGACTGCACAGTTTCCAAATAGCCAGGCCACACAGAAATTCCATTTTCTAGTAGTTCATTAAATAGCCCTTGACAAACCTAGAAAAAAAATACAAAAACCTGAAACATGAAAGAAATAACAGTAGCTAGAGTGATTACCCTATTTTTGTGAAACCACAAGTCACCTTTTTCAATCTTTAAAATGTGCACAAATTCTTTTAATTAGTGATAATATTGTTTATGATTTGTATATTGTATACTTACAAATAGCATTCTCTGAAAATGAAAAAATTAAAGCTAAATATGAAATGCAAATCTTCTCTGAGAAAATTTTATACAAAATATAAGAATTTTTATTTTCATCATCATTCAAAACACCACAAAACCAAAAGAAATTTTATCAGAGAAAAACAGTAAGTCCAAAGGGCTGTTGTTAACTCTTAAGCTCATCTGAGAGTTGAAAACTGAGCCCTTGGGTTTTAGTATCATGTCAGGAAGAGAAGGAAGAAATAGTAGAGAAAACTAAAGTGAAGTCTCCAGAAAAGTATGAGGAAAACCAGGAGAATGGTATTCCTAAAGCCAACTAAAGAAAATATTTCAAGAAGAATGGTTAGTTTTCGTGGAATGCTGGAGACAAAAACCTGACTGGAAATACAGAAGTTATAATGAGTAAATGACACAGTAAATTTACTGTTTTCTTAACAAGAAATGGTGAAGCAAAACAAAGCAAAATTTTAAATGCCCTTAACAATCTACAGCAAAAACTCTAGAGCAGGATTTCTCCTATTCAGCTCTGCTGACACAAGAAGTTTAGCAGCATCCCTGGCCTCCATTAGACAGATTCCAGTAGCACTCCCCTTCCTACTTGTGACAACCAAAAGTGTCTTAGACATTACCTAAAATCCCTGGCATGGTGGGGGTGGGGGAACCTGAGCTATAGCACTGTCTGTCTCTCAAACGTTGGCTAGCATTGGAATCACCTGGAGGGCTTGTCAAAACACCCTTTGCTCAGCCTCACTCCCAGAGTTTCTGATTCAGCAGCTCTGAGGTAGAGACCAAGAATGAATTTCTAACCAGATCCCAGGAAAAGACCATAGCAAAGTTAGTAGGTGTTAAGGTATTTGATATTTGGGGGATAGATGAGAATAAAGACATTAGCAAATCTACAAAATTAACAGGGAAAAGTAAATATACATATGGGTTTTAATAAGTTAGTGGTTGCCAGCAGAAAATCTGCTCTTTCTAAATGAAGGTAGAAGGGAGAGCAAAAGCTCTAAGCATGATTAAGTGTTGAAGACACGGGGATACGAGAACTCTCACACCATGGATTAGTACAAAAAAGTGCAGCCAGTCTGGACAGCAACCTCGCTGCCATAGTGAAATTAAGGCTACATATTCATTTTAACCAGAAATCCCATCCCTGTGTATATAATGCTTGTGTAGCCCAGAAAGTTACATGCATAAGGATTCTGTCATGCTGCTGAGGCAAAAAAGTTAAAAACAGAATAAGATATACAATACACTACCGTTTTGGTAAATTAAAAATATCCAAGGTACAAATTACTACTATATTCTTATAAACAAACCAAAACAAAACAAGGCCTGCAATTTTAATGTCAAAATCTAGGAAATAAAAGTTCTTTTTTGTCCTTCAAGCAAACAAAATAACCTAGGAACTTGCTCCCTACCAGGATGTTAGGGAGCCTGTCACAACCCTTGGAGGAAAGAGTGAAAACTGAACTACTATCTTCTTTACTAAGATGACTTTCCCCACATTCCCAGACTCCCTTCTCCCCACGAGAGCACCAGCAGAAAGCTTGGGCAAATCTTTCTAGTGTCTTCACTCAGGTCGCAGATGGGACTGAGTCATCAAGACAGAAGTGATGACTGCTGAATGGGTCTCTGGAAAGAAACTAAAACCACCCTCCTGGCTTTTCACAAGAGTATTTAGACCAGAGAGATTAGAAAAATCAAATAAGATTATAAACCTGTGTTTATGCCAGCAAGCATCAAAAATGTTAAGTTAAAAAAGGAAAGAGGCAAGAAATAATAAACTAGATACCTGTACAAATATTTTGATTACCAAACCATGCATACTCATTTTAAAAATGCAACTATGGGCACAATGATAAGTGCAAAATCCACTGAATTATATTCATTTTCTTTAATATACGATACTTCAAATGATCTATAATTAACTATGGTATTTATCCACAGTTCATTATTTAGTTACAATTTTTAAAAAAGCAAATGAATCAACATAAAAATTTAAATGGCAAGCTACTCTTTTACTTGTAATAATGGTTATAATTAAAATGACATTAAAATTCATTTAACCCACCTGTCTTAGTTCCACTGTTGGGCCTCTTCCTACATCCAAAGCAATCTTAATAGGAGCTAAACAAGGGTGCAGTTTAAGTACCTACAGCAATTGAAAGAGAAGCAGGGCGGAGAGGACAACACAGCTCATTTAATAATGCAAGCACTAACAAACATGAAGCATCTTAAATAGTTAAAATTTCCTATGTGAAAATGGAAGCTAGCTGAAATCATAAAAAATTAATGTAATAGTATATTCAGCTGTCTATATCCACTATAGCAGATGTTCTGCTGTCCACTTGATACCCTCCCAAATTTCTGACAACATTTTCCCTCAAAATGCCCTTCCTGTGATCACTGCTTTCCCTACCCTGCTGGGACCATGTAGCTTATCATTTGGACACTCTCTTACCAAAACCCACCACTTTTCTCATTCATTCACCCATTCAACAAGCATTTGAACAACCACTTGATGCCAGAAATAGTTCTAGATACTGGGAACAAAAATCACTGTCGTTCGTGATGGAAAGAAACAGATAATAAACAAAATTAAATAATATATTTGAAGGTGGTAAATGCTATAAAAAAAAGGAGAGGAGAAATGCTGGCAAAAAGGTTAGGGGAGAGTTGTTTGAAATGGCAAGAGAAAGTATTCTCTCTGAGGTGACATTTGAGCAAAGACTAGAAAGGAGGTTGAGGAACAAGACAAGGGGATATGGGAGAAAGGCATTCCAGGCAAAGGGGAGAACAATGATAAGGCTCTAAACTAGGAGCATGCCTGGCATGGTTGCTACACATACACTATAAATCCCAACCCCAGAACAGTTCTATGACTTTCTATATGGCCAAATCATGATAAATGAGTACAGCATGATAAATTAGTACATCACTAAACTATCAGAGGGATGCTACAAACTCATGGTTTCCAATCCCAGTTAAATCCTTGACATGTTAAAACTTTTTATTTGGGGCAGCTCCCTTTCACATTCTAGAGGAACATGACTATTTTAAACTCTTGCCACTTAAACTCTTACTCCTTCACAGTTTAAGCTAATAGTCTTGCCTCCTAATTCCCTAAGAAAATACAGGGTATGAGTAAAACACCCCCTATTTATATCTATACAATTGTTTCTTTCCTTCCTGCTGTTTTGAATAACTTCTTGCAAGACAAGTCCCTCTACTCATACTCTTGATGCTGTTTGAGCCCTGTTTCTTCCAAAATCTTACTCCATTAGTCATTTCTTTTCTCTCGTACAGATTTAACCCCTTCTTTCTTGATTTTTAGTACTGCCCTTTCCCGCCCCCACCCCCTGACCAAAAAAAAAACACAATTGTTCATCCTAAAAAAAGCCCTTCTCTTGACTAGGCCCATATTTAGTTCCTGTGATCCACTGATCAGCCACTTGGGGTCAGATCAGAAGCAGAATGGTCAATATGGCAAGTCTTGCTGGTCTATCTTATTTACTCCTGTTTAACATTCAGTTTCTGATGCAAATGGAGGCCAACAATGGAAAGGCTCAGATACTAGGAATCAGAGACAGCTGCCCAGCTCCCCTGGATAAAACAGAAATGCCTTTGACAACCCAATATGGATGTCTTGTTCTATTCTGTGGGAACCTGATTATCTCTGTGGCCAGATTCAAAAAGAATTGAAAGATACTTAAATTACTTGCACTAAAATAAATTTATTATTCAGAGTTTAGGTTAGTTCTAAGGGGGGGACATTTTTGGTTTCCCAAGACTATCTCTGAAATATCAAAAGCACCTTTCTATGAAGATTTTTCTTTCTTGTAAAGGAGTTCTCTGTTAGCTGAAAAGAATCGTACAGGTAAGCCAGCATGCCTCGGTCTAGATCTCCATTTATAGATAAAACAGAAGGAATCACATTTTTTCGTCCATCTCGGCCCTCCAAAGAAAAATAGAAAATAGAATGTCTTTTAGCAGATCTCTTAAAATTAAATATCTTTGACTTATAGAATCAAAATATAAACTGATCAATAAATCTATATAGAATAATAAAATTAATTTTAAAAATACCACCAACTGGCAATGCTCATGGTAATAATTGATTTGGGCAGGAATCATCAATGTATACTGTAATCAGTAGGTCAAAATTTGGTGAGAAATAAGTTAGGTACACAGTTTTAAAGTATCTGCCCACAAAAAGACTTATTAATTACTCATTAAAGATTAATAAAATGCTTATCAATTTTACATTGGAGAAACTGGTAGCACCATCCTGAGTGATAAAAGTTAATTTCACCAGTAAACTTTATAACATGTGCCTCCTGACACAATGCAATGAGGAGAGGGCAGCATCATTTCTGTGGCTGAGGAAACATGAAAGAAATGTTTCTTTCTACATTCTACAAAGTAACTGGCCTGTACTCTTCAAAAATATCAAGGTAACGAAAAACAAGGAAAAATAAAAGAACTGTTTATTTGAAAGAGATTGATGATACATGACAATTGGGTGAAGTATGTGGTCCTAGATTGGATCCTGGACCTAAAAAGGGCATATTGGAATAATGTTATATCTAGAGAGTTCTGTGGATTGGATGGTAACAGTGGATTACTATTACTTTCCAGATTTTGATGGCTACATTGTGGTAAGTGTCCACGCACTTAAAAAACACATACTGAAGTATCAAGAGGTCATGGTGCACCATGTCTGCAGCTTATTTTAAAATAGTTCAGTAATGGTCACAGAGAATATGGATAAAAGATACATAGGAGCTAAAAGTAAAACATACATGTAATTGAGACACATTTCCAGGATACATGTGTAAAAGTTCATGATCTCCTAGATTCCACAGGGTTTCTATTGGCTCTTTTCCCCAGGGAAAATTATAGAAAAGTTTGTTTCCTTTTCGTCCCTCTTCATCTTGACAATCACTGCTGCTGAAGTTAGATGGACTCACAGCAAACTGGAAAAGAAATTTTAAGTTTGTAAATGTTAAAAAGTAAGTTGCCTGAGACTTTTTATGCAGCAGCTGAATGAAAACGGTCAAGTCCCAAATAAAAATTGTGGAGATTAATTAAATATAAGTGAATATATTGCTAAAAATACTGTTGGTTAGTCTGGAAAAAAAAAAGAGAGAAAAACTGTCAATTAATAATAAGGAAGGCAATCAAGAACTAAGTAGGATAAAGAAGAAAGTATCACATACTCATCATTCTTATCCTTCTGTGAAGATATCATTTCACTCTGTGTGTTTGGGTGGGTGCTTGGGGGTTTTAAGAGTTAGAGAAAGACAAGACAATGGCAAGACAAAATGTTTACTTCAATTCTTTCCTCTTCAGCATACACTAAAACTTGATAACAAATTACAGAACTATTTTGACTAATATGAAGAGTTCATGAAGGTAGGAGCAAAAGTCAAAGCTGTAAAGAGCGGGCAAGGTTCAAACTCTATACCAGCCAGGAATGCCAGGTTAAGGGATTTGAATGTAAAGGCTTATCAACAAAGGCTTCTGAGCAAGAGAGAGAGATCAATGTCTTTATCAAAGTAACTTTGTTACATAGAACAATGAAAATCATTACAGAGCTTTTTAACTTTTAATTGTTGATTTAGAATAGCAGACTTTTAAAAAGATAACAGTTACCCAAAACAAAATTTCATTTATTATAAATAAGTATTACCATGACACATTAAGGCAATTTACTTATTAAGTATTAAATTAAGGGTGATGATTGTAGTACCTTTCTCCACCACTGGAGTCGATGACGTAACCAGAAATCAAGCCAGTGGCCAGCAGTCCTCCCTGAAGTAAACCATACCAGTGAAGCTTCAGTCCTCTCACTGATTCTTTGGATATCAGAAATATCAGATGGTTACTAACTTGAAAATTATATAATCTTCTCTCAAAGTGAAAATGACTGACTATTTAAATAGTGCTTGACTATTTAAATCCAGTAAAGTCAAGTTATTTGCCATTTTTCTCTACCTTTTAACACCATCAGGTGTCTGCTTAATATCAGAAATAGGATGAAAACACACTCCAATCTGAGCAAGGCCATAAGGTAGCCTCTTGTTTACCAGATCCAGGCAATTAACATAGTGTTCCAAGGCGCCTGTGAAAAGAGAAATCAATCATCATGTAAATCTAATCTATAAACACAAACCATTTTGGTCAATTTATAGACAAATTAATAATCCTATAATGCTAACGCAACAGTACAAGTAGCGTGAAACAATTAAGGCTAATCTTTAAAAATTACCAGTTAATTTTAGGCAGTTTCCCCTCAACTTTTGAATTTAAAGATTTTTAAATCTATAAAAAAAGTTGAAAAAATAGTACAATAAACACTTATAAACCCTTCTCCTAGATTCACCAACTGTCAACATTTTGTCATATTTTTTGTTTACCTCCAAAACATTTCAGCATGCATCTCCTAAAATTATACTATTATTACACCATAAAATTAATCATAATACCATAATTTCATCGAATATAGGGTCAATATTCTATTTTCTCCAGTTATCATGAAATGTTATTTATTGCTATTCTCTAATTAAGGTTCATGCATTGCATTTTGATTAGTCTCTTTAATCTCTTGAATCTAGAACATTTTCCCTGACTCCTACCTCTCTAACTTTGCTATAATGATGCTGATTTCTCTATTTAATGACAATGACTTTAGAGTCCAGGCCAGTCATAGATTAACTCGCATTAGAAATTTGCTTGACTGCTTCCTTATGACTTAATTTGGGTTAATCATTTTAAGCAGGAATACTACACAGTTGTAGTATATATCTTATTGCATCCCAACAGGAGGAACATAATATCAAATTATCCCACTATTAAAACAAATTTGATTACCTAATTAAGGTAATCCATTCCCCAGCAATACCTGCTCCTAAACAATAGTCCACCCAATATTTTACAATCTACTGATAATTCTAGCCTGAATCAATTATTATATCTTTGGGATTGTAAAATCACAACATGGTCATTTTTCTAACCTATGTTTCCTTCTACATTTATTGTATAGCTTCTGTAAAAACAAACTTCCTTCTACTCCTTCCTCCAACAGCAGACTCAATTACTTATTTTTTTGATTATCACTATTGTTTAATATTTTTATTTTAATGTGGTATGACCCATTACCAACAATATTTAAACGTTCAATTTGTCCCAAATTCAGAGTGTTTGGGTCTCCTTCAAGCCGCACCCATGTCTTTTTGATGACCCCACCAGTCTTTGAGTAATTCTTTGTTTTGTAGCACCTAAAACATCCTAAACTGTGTACGTTCCCTGCTCCAGACCTGAAATCAGCCATTTCTCTAAGCACTAGTTCATTTTAGAAACCAAAATCTAGGTACTAGGTGTGCTCACTGCTATTGTCATTACTTCCAGACTCTTTCGATGAAAAGTTAGAAAATATGTATTTTTTTTAAATTATGACTTTAAAAAAATCATGAGTTCATAATGATATTGTCAATTCAAATTGAACATTACAAAGTTTATTCTTTTCTATTTTATCTCTTTATTATTACATTGAAAATCTTGGTTTCCAATATTAATGTATCCACCTATTTGCTTTATGCTATCATATATATAAAATAGTTTTAGAATTATAATTCTAACATTTCTACTTAGAAAAATCTAAGATCTATTTGTAGTTCTCTATGCTATATAAAAGATTGTATCCCATTAAATGACAGCACTGTGTTCAAGTTACCTGATTTGAGATTTCCATTTCTGATAATAGTAGACTAACTTGATAATAAAAAAGTTGGTCAAGAAACTTTTATAAAAAAATCTGTTTAAAGACATAGGAGAGCTATCAAGGCTGTAAGGACTTGAGCGTCCAAATTTTGGAGAAAAGAGCAGAGAGGTAAACTTAACATTTAGTGCTGCTTTTCCAATTCTCAAGTAGCAGAGATGAGAAGCTGAAAGGCTGAGCAGTGCTTCTTGAAATCTTTATGGAATTTGGAAGTACAAAAATTGCAGTTTTTGGATCATCCAGCAGGAGGCTCTGGTAAACACCCCAGCCTTTCACTAGGGACACACTCTAAAGGGTTACACTTAAGTAGAGATGAAAAGACTGAAGCTCAGCCTTCAATAAACTTAATCCTAGATTGTATTAAGATATGCTCCTACTCTAGCTGTCTGCCAAAATAAAAGTAAATCCTCCCCGGAAGAAAACACCTACAATTTATCTCTACAATTTGTACACAAATTACATAGAATATCGGAACATCCAAATGACCAGAAGCCCAGAGGAAAACATACTAGAAACAAATACATCTGAGTTATTAGACATACTTTAAAATGTGATTTTGTCCAAGAAAGATGGGGAGAGTATCTAACATGTGTGTAGTCACAAGACAGAAGAAAAAGAATCGAGTGGTAACTTGGAGACATAAGGGCTGAAAATTTAAAAAACTAACCATAAGTAGAGGCTACTACAATAGCTCAGACATGGAATAGAAAGAAGAGGTGAACTGGGTAACTCTAAGCTAAAAACAGTAGACAACTGAAGGATTTGGCAAATAAATAGATGTAAGTTTCCTAAAGGTACAAAAGTGTCTGGCACACCGTAGATGCTTTGATGGACATCTAAGAGAGCTAAGTTTCATTTTCTAATAAGAAAAAAAGATTGATTTGTTTTGGGACATGGCAATGAGCAGTGATTTAACTACCCCCAAAATAAAGCCATCATGGAATAAAGTAGTATAAATCAAAATTGTCGCATGTATTCAAGCTTTGTTTTGGTTTGCTTTATTTTCTTAAGGAAATCTTTAAAAAGTTACAGTACAGGTACTGATTTTTAGAGAACCATGAACATCGGTTATTACGAATTATAGTACCACTTAATGAAAAATGGCAAGGACAGACAGCATTTTGCAGAGATGAGATGCTGTGACAGCAAGTCTGTAAAGAACCTGAATTTTTTTTGTCTCATCTCTGCAATCATGTTCTATTTGACTTTAAAGTCAAATGGTCCCCTCTAAGTTTCTGTGTATTCCCCAGAGAATCACTATAAAGCTTGAGTAGTCCTATTATTTTTGCACACTCACAAACCACCTAAGGGGTTCTAGAAACAAGATCGTAGATCCGTTTTCAGTAAGAAAAACTGGAGGGCGTTTTCTTTTTGCTCTAGAAAAATAAAAAAGGAGCTTATTGTAAAACTGAAGGGTGACAAACATTTCGGCAACGATGAACAAACGATTTAACACATGATGTGATTTAGGTCCTAAATCCGGGGAGACTCGCTGGGACTCTAAAATTCTGGGCTTGCCCGGTGAAAAGTGAGCGCGTTACCAGGCCCTCCGGCCGGATTCTTTTAAGGAACAGTAACGGTTCAATGGACCCGTTTTCTCCAGGCGAGAAGCACCGTCAACGCACCGTGAAAACGTGGAGACCCCGGTGACCCGTCCACGCGAATAAAAGGCGGCGCGGGCCTGCCTTTCCGCCCCCACCTCTTTCGAAGCACGCAATCGTGAAGCATACCGTGAAGAAGGCTCTCCCGGAGTGTCCCCGAAGTGTTTAGCAAGTTCTCAAGAAACGCTACGAGCTGCTCCTTACTCAGCTCTCTGTCTTGCAAGATTTCGCGGAGCGTTTCTGCAGGCACTAACCTGAAGGCACCGGCGCCGGGCGGCGCGGGGCCCGGCTCGAGGTGGCGGGCGGCCACCGGGAAGACCTGCTCCCGGAACACCACCGCCGAGGACCACCATTCCGCCGCCAGGTTCCTCCGCAACTCCAAGCCCAGGGGGCCGAAGCCGGAGTGGCACCCGCTCAGGAGAGAATGCCGGGTCAGCCGCCGCTGCGTGCCTCTGAGAAAGTGCCTCCTCTGACACATCTCTATCAGCGCTCCGCTCCCCTCCTCAGACTCCGCGGCTCCGCCTGCCTCGGCCCCCCGCGGCAGCTCCGCGTGCGCCCTCAGGAGCCCGCCGAGGGGCTTGCCGCCTCCCGCCGACGGCTCTGGCTGGCCGCCGTCCCCTCGACCCGCGGACCCAGAGAACAGGCGCCTGCAGACTTTCTGGCAGGCCCTGATGGCTGCACCCGGGCGCATCACCCTCAGGAACCACAGAGCAGCCTCCCATTTGCTGGCGACAACCGCCACCGCGAAGGCTCCCGGGACCAACTGCGCAGGCGCGCCGGAAGTGCGCGCCCGCCGGCCCCGCCCACGGAAGTGCGTCTCCGCGTCCCCCGCGGCGGCAGCCGCAGGTGTCCGCGGAGTCGTCCCGGCGGAGTCGGGCCTCGTACGCGTTCACCTCAGTAAGCCCGGTGCCCCGGCACTGCTTTTCGCTTTATCTGCCCTCGTCAGCCCCGGTCAACAGTCCCACCTACTTTTAATTGTCGACCCGTCGCCACTGTTGAGTCAGCTTTGCTTTCCTTCCTTTTGCAAAATCACTCCCCACACACAACTTTCTCCATGGTGTTAACGAGATTCAAGTTTGGTTCCCGTTTTTCTAGTCTTGTGGTTTAGGCCCAGGTCTACGCTGCAATTCTTCGGTAAAGGTACGGTAAGCAGGCCCACCTCCGGACAAGGTCTCCCGGGTGTGGGTGGGGCCACACATTTGGGAGTGGTTCTCAGAGGGAGAATCCGCCAGGAGCACCTGTTCTCTCTGGGGAACTTTTAGAAAACCTGCCGAGAAAGCCAGTTTTAAACGAGCTCTCCGCGTAAATGCGGAGGTACTCTTTGAGAACCACTAGTGTATTATATCAAGTTCTAGCAGAGGTCCCCCTCTTAGGCGTCCATCAAAATATGCAATAAAACTCGATTACCCGTTTAAAAGGGAGATCAATGATTACCCCAAGCTTGTGAGTTGTCTCCATTTTAACCCTTAAAAAAATGGCCCAAATACTGGGTGTTAAGGGGTACAACCCATAGAAAAATGATTGACTTCAAACTCCACGATTCCTACTGCTAGCTTTCCTTCATTGTTAGGGAAACCTTGGGCAACTAATTCCAATGCAAGGTAGAAGCTACCAGATCCATTAGACCACCCGGAAGGCGTTTATGAAACTAGCAATTAAGTTAATGTACTATAGAGGTGGTTATTTTTCATTAAGTTGTAGGACAAGTTCAGACCATTCCACACAATCAAGTGCATGAGTTTGTAAAAAAAAGAAAATAGAAAATTTAAAACGTGCTGCTGGAAATCAATTCTATTAACTGCAAAGTGGGCACTATCAACGTGTTTCCCACAAAGGAAACACACACCAGGAAAGAGGCCCATACACAAATAAATGAGAGAGAATGGGGAGAAAAATCACATTTATTAGTTAAGACAACCACAGGCTGGACACAACACACATGCTAAAAAGTGGACTGTCTTAAAATTTACTTCAAAGGTAAATAGGTAAATGTTTTCCACAGCCCCACAATCATTTCAATGTGTTTACAAATTAAAAGGCCCACATTAGACATTAAACAGTAAAATATGTAATAAATACTCCAACCTATCCAGAAAGCTTCTTATAAGTCATAAAGAATTTGACCTACCATGCTATTGAAAACTGCTTAGTTACTAGGTTGAATCAGTTTTCAATTAGTCCTAAAAAAATACCACTCCCCACCCACCCTTCACACAAATTCTAGTTTGAGAGGTAAGGCATTGACACCAATTAAAGCCTGCTTAATCATGTAAATGGGTCTCAACAAGGACCTCCTCTCCTGACAAAAATGCACAGACCACTCTCCAGAAGACATTCTGACCTACTTCTAGCCATTACCGAAATCAAGTATTAGAAAGGTTGGTAAGCTTAAGTTAAACCTAAAGCTACTCCCAGATCTTTCTAGCAATAAAACCCACGTTGACCTTGGCAAGACTTGTACTTATAGTCACTGTGCTTTTGGTTATGTTGCGCTCAGTTGTAAATATTGACAAGGATTTGTGTGTTGGTTCAAATTTGAATAGACCTCAGTTTGAAGTCCTTTAGAGTACCCTGGATTTATTGTAAAGACATTCAATGACTCCCAGTGTGACTACAATTAAAAGCCCCAGAAGCCTGTGAAGACTAGAAGGATGTTTATAACTTGCACTGAGAACACAGAAAACATTCAAAACAGCTCTTGCAACCTTTTAAAAGGTGTAGTCTTAGCTTTGTTCAACAGTCCAGTAATTCACAATAGAGCCAAGAGCATGAACATAACTGCTTCTGAAAAAAGCAAGTTAATACTTGTGTCTCAAAAAATACATCTTGCAAAAAGAACAAAGTCGTCCATATTGTTCTCACACCAACCAATCTGAAGGTGGGCTATAACAGTTGATCATTTCCTATTTTAATACTTCATCACTTACTAAATAGGCTATTAAATGACTCACCTGTTGGGAGGTAGTGACAGAAAGCCTTTATGTAACTTAACCTAGAATTATCAATTTACCTAAATCAATCTCATTTTAATTCTTATAATATGAATATATCATTTTAAGGGCCTTCTGATACCCCCACTTCCCAAAACTAAATATGGAAAGGAGCAATTTAATTTTTGATTAAATAAAAACCATTTAAGCCAAGTTTTACATGACATTATATATGTAAAATAAAGTACAATTTCCACTTAATTCAGTCTTCAAATATTTTTATTGGAAGGCCATGCATTGCCTTCATTTATTGTATTTCAAATCACTGTACATTTACTTTTGTGAAAACACTGCCTGCATTTTCTAGTACAAAAAAAACCTAAAAATTGTTTCAGGAATGTAGAGAAATATCCAACTTAAATAGCGAAAAAGTGCACCATAATTACTGCTGCACTGCAGTCATTTCTGCATTTCCCATGTTTCTTAAATAACTATCTTGTCTGATAACACACAATATAAAGAGCAATTATGAAAAACAGACATTTACATATACTTCTAAAGTCTTATTGAGAATATCCGGTTGGCATTGGATAACCAATCATAGGTGCAGCTGCAGTAGCAGGATATGCATATGCCTGTTGGTTCATACCATTGTGCATATTTGGAACATTACTTCCATATTGCTGAGTGCTATCGTAACCATTCTGGTAAGTCCCTGTTGGATTACCAGTCCTAAAACTGGTCTGTATACCAGCAGACACAAAATTACTTCCAAAGCTCCCATTGGTGTAATTTGCAGCACTGTAAACACCATTCTGGGTTTTTGCCCCAAAATCTCTCTTAAGTAGACTAGAGTAACCTCTGTCATAATTTTCCCTGTCTCTAAAGGTATTAAATCCACCCCTTTTGCCTGCAGAGTATCTGTCCCGACGGTCATCCTTCATGCCTCCTCTACCCCTGGAACGACCTGTCAAGAAAAATTGCAAACTGATTATTTTTGACACAAATCATTACTAACACAGAAGGAACAGGTAGCTCTTACTCGCTACAACTGTGAGCCAGTTTCTCAACTTAGTTGCACAAAGATTTTACTCACCTGCCAATTCCATTTTAATGGGTTTGCAGACAATTATGTGACCCCAAACCAACATTTCTTATTGAAGATTGGTCTTACCTGAACCTCTGTCTTCAACCAACTGAAGCAACTTGGGATTAATTGCTTGATTAGCTTCACGAAGCACAGAGATAAGGTCGCTCACTTGCTTTATGTTATTAGGTGTAAAGAAAGTGTATGCTGTGCCTGTTTTGGTACTGCGAGCAGTTCTTCCAATTCGATGAATATAATCCTCTGAGGAGTTAGGGTAGTCATAATTGATGACAAATTTCACATCTTCCACATCTGTAAGGTGTTGCAGTGTGGCAAAATAGTAATGTACGGAGTTTTGCACACCACAACAGCCAGACCAAAAATAAAAAGTTAGACAATTGTATTCCCAAGAAGGTACGGGCTGCAAAAAATACAGTTAAAATGGTTATCCATTCCCTGTAGGAATACCATCGAGGTTGAAAAAACAAAGTACACATCATCTGTATGTCTTAATACCCACCCAGTAGAGCCTGTCAAAGGATGTGTATATTCCCTAATTCCCAAATCAGTCAAGTCCCCTTAGAAATCAAGTGACATCTGAATGCTTCTGTGCAGTAGGGCCACTTAAAGGTTCACAGCAACCTCTTCACGTGTTCATTTTAAGGACCTTTAAACAAAAATGTACATGGGTCCTTTGCATTACAGACTCATCAGAAAATCAAAATTCTGGCCACACTGCTCGTCTTGCCAAGACTTTACAACCGCAGCTGCAAGAAAAACATACCTGTCCCCCAAAAGTTGTTTTTATGCACTGTCTCGTCTAGGCAAGCGCTTCCAAGAAGCCAGGATTCACTTGAGAATGTGTCTCTCTCTGGCAGGTCTCGACATGACGACTATTGTGTAGGTGACGGAGGAACTTTCAAAGCATCGCTTTCTTTTCCCACTGACTAAGTGTGAGAAGTTGCTCCTGCTCTAGAGCTCATGTGCCAGTACTCACCAATTTGTAAAAGGCTTAGTACCTTTTAAAGCTGCTCTCTCCATTTCAAACTTGAACAAAAATCTCATTGAACACTGATGTTTGGAAATATTTCTTCGACATTTCAGCAAACTCACTGAAACTCAAAGACCCACAGATCACAGTAAACAGTTTGAAACAATGCTGTACCATGGCAGTCATGCAAAGCATGGGACAGAAGAAATACCACGGCAGTGAACTGTGAGGATAACTTCCATTTTTATCCCTCGGAGAGAACAGTTTACGGGGCAGAGGTGGTATGTTCTGCCTTTTGAAGATTACTGGCACACTTTCAGCTTTTCACCTCTCTAATCGACTGGAAGCAGCCAGCCGATCTCTAGTCCTCCATCCCCCTCGAGTCCTCCGATTGTCATGCCTAGGCCTTGCCACAAAGACTGCACCTTTATATGAAAAAAACTTAGAAAAAATTCAGAGGTTAAAGAAAGCAATAAACTTTCTTTAAAAATTATATGGAGATCTTCTGGAAAACCAAGCCATGAATTCGAGTTTGTACTAACCTAGCCCTCTGGAGGCCACATCTGTAGCAATCAGAATAGGGGCTTTTCCATGTTTGAATTCTGTAAAAGAAGGAATGTACATATCACTAATCTGAGCAGAACTCTAGGGTTTTTTTGGGGGGTTAAGGGGCACGGGGGAGATCTTTATTTGAAATACTTGCCATTTAGAACCCAGTCACGTTCCTGTTGACTCTTGTCACCATGAATACCCATGGCGGGCCACCTGAATTAAGAGAAAAGTTGTATTAATAAGCTTCACATTTAAAACCTGCCAGATTTTAGCCTAGCCCCTTAACCATCCTTGGTCATAGTTCCTTTAAATTTCACCTGAAATATTATACAGTTGCACTTATACTATCAGATTCCCATCCACAAAACTCAGAAGTCTATCACTCCTAAATCTGCCCTTCCCCTTAACTAAGCTCTAAATATATCTGCTTCAATAGAAGCCCACATACCCGTCTCTCCTCATTTTTCTAGTAAGTTCATCACATCTTCTTTTGGTTTCAACAAAAACAATGGTTTTATTCTCCTTCTCACTCATGATCTCTTCCATTAGACGAATAAGCCTTTAAAGAAGAAAACTTGTAAAGTTTAAATCCATAGCTTCACCATGCATTAATGGTCAAAGTATGTGACTACAAATAAAAGAAAACCCCACCTGCTCGACCACTTATCAAGCAATTCTACTTAGACCTTAAACCACAGGACACATGAGTTCCTTTCCCTAAAGGAATGCTATAAATTATAGTGATAACCAGTGCAGAAATATCTTAAGGACAAGCTAAATTTAAACATTCAGATTCCAACCATCACTTTTAAAACCTATGAAACAAATTCAAATTACATAGTTGTTTTTACAGTTAAGACTTATATCTTACTTTTCATCCTTCTCTACATCATGACACACATCCACAATCTGAAGAATGTTGTGGTTTGCACTCAGTTCTAGTGCACCAATGTTTATATGAATATAGTCTTTCAGGAAATCTTCAGCAAGCTGTCTTACTTCTTTTGGCCAAGTCGCACTCCACATTAGGGTTTGCCTGTCAGGCTAAAGAATTTTGGAATAAAAAAGTGTGCATTCTAAGAATGAATTTGGAGCTAAGTTTGAAGAAATAACATAGTTAAGGGCACTTACTCTTATCTGATCCACAATCTTCCTTATTTGGGGTTCAAAGCCCATATCAAGCATTCTATCTGCTTCATCAAGGACAAGGTAGGTGGTTCTTCTCAGGTTTGTCTTCCCACACTCTAAAAAGTCAATCAGTCTTCCAGGTGTCGCAATACAGATTTCCACACCTACAATTAAACACACAAATTTAACTAAGACATCCAGACCTCTCTAGCACCATCAGTGACAAATGGACCTTTTGTCACACACCTCTCTCCAAATCACGTATCTGTGGTCCCTTGGGAGCACCACCATAGATGCAAGTAGACTTCAATCGACAGGCTCTACAGTATTCAGCAGCTACTTGCTGCACCTGCTGGGCCAGTTCCCGAGTTGGTGCCAGCACCAAACACTAAGTAAAGAGGAACAAAAAGTGAAACAGCTTTTAGTAGAATCCTGGGTACTAAATTTTAAACTAATTTATTACACCAGCAGACAGCTCCCAGCTAAATTAGGTTAAGATAATTAATGTCTCTTCACTGAAAACACCACAAATTATGTCCTTTACTATATAAAACTTTATTCTTGGGGTCAAAAATTAAGAAAAAAATATATACTTACAATAGGCCCGTCACCTCTCTCTAGGAATGGCTGATGATTGATGTGGACAATGGCAGGCAGCAAATACTATTTAAGAGAATAGCAAACAACAAAAGCTGCATTAAAATACTTCCGGTTTCATTATTATTAATTTCCTCTAGCACATATCAGAGTATCTCAAAAGTTCTCCCGGACTTACAGACAATGTTTTCCCAGATCCAGTCTGTGCTACACCAACCATATCCAATCCACTTAGAGCAACTGGCCATCCCTGAGCTTGAATAGCAGTGGGTTCAGTAAAGTTCTGTCTTGCAATCACGTCCATGACATTTGCTGTTTAATTATCAATACCAATTTAGAATGATGCCAAAACAAAACAAAACAAAACAACACAAATCTTAAAACTATCACTTACCAGGGAAGTTTGCTTCATAAAAATTCAGAACTGGCTTTGGGCAGTTGTGACCTCTAACTGTAACTTCCTTGCTTCTTCTGTATGTCTCTACCTCTTGCTACAAAACAAATAACCACCTAGTCAGGCTTACAAACAACTTCCCCTAAATAAAGGACCATTTATAATTAATACTTTTACGTAGCAAATTTATATTCTGGATCCACATATGGAAACCCCATGTGGCACAAAAAACCCTACTGTTACATTCAACCATTCTAAGCAGGAAAATTCAAAATTATCTGTTTTCCAAAAGTAACACCTCTTCCCAGACTAGTAAGCCAGAAAGCAAAGATTTCCTATAACTTGGTCATTTATAAAATATTTCTGGTCCGATTTTCATTTACTAAAAGTCATTAGTGAGTTAAATCCTGATGAAACCACATGAAATTACTCACAGCTGTGCGTCTAGCCAAATCAGGGTGTTCTTGATAAAAATTCTTCTCAAATTTGGGCAGCTCATCAAGATTCCACTTCTTTTTAACTAATTTCTCCCCCGGGTTTCCAAACTTCTTTCCTGATAGGGGCCCTGCCCTACTTCCTCCAAATCGAGGTGCACCAAACCTGCAATTAAAAAATTTTTTTTTTCAAACGTCTATGTAGGAGTTCAGTTTTTAGACAAACTCATCGCCTCGACATAAACTAAACATGGATACCAGACTTTTGGAGGTGTAAGATCTAGCACTGTCCTTACTGACGAGCATTCTCTCTAAACCATAATTAGCACCCTATCATTTCCCGTTGTCGCCAAGTACACGCTGCTGAAGCCAAGTCAACAGTCTCAGATTTACCCGGTCGGAAACTGGCTGACCATACGGTAAAAGCTCAGATTACAAGGATAGACGACAACTTGCAGTTAGCACTCCTTCCCACGAGCTTAGGAATTAAATATCTGGGAGAAGGACAATACAAGAAGGGAGGGGCTTAACGGCGACATTATTTATCAGCCGTTCTCAGGCAAAGGAGCTTAGCTTTTGATGTATAACGGAACAGAACAGGCAACGGAGAGCATGCCAAGGAGACTGGCGATCTCGGGGACACTTATACAAGCCAAACGGATCCCGCGGGAGGACTCCCGATCAAGGTGGCAAAATTATATAACACAAGGAAGAGGAGGAGGAGGAGCTGGCGACTACCAGGGGAGGAGTCCTGGCCCGGGCGGAGCCGGCCGGGCGTCGTTCCCGCTGGGGCGGCGCTTCCCCCTTTGTCTCGCATTTCTCTCTGCGCCACATTTTCTCGACGCTGCCATTTTGAGCTCCTCCGCCGGGCGGGGTAACAAAGGCGCCGGCGCCATGTCCGACGCCGGCATTTTGTACTCGCGGCTCTGCCACATGGCCGATTCCGGGGGCGCCGGCCACCCTCCTGCCGCGCCCCGCCGCGTACCAGCGGCTTTGGAGGAGTCCTCTCAGCTCCCGCAGGAATCCCGGGGGCCCCGAGACCCACCTCCCGAAAACCTGCACCCAACCGAGGCGAAGTCGTTCGCCTCGAAGCGTCGCGCTCCCTTCCCCTCGCCATAGCCTCCTCCGAATTCTGCCCTCAGCCGCTAAATGGCCGAGGCCCCAACGCCCCCCCTCCCCAACAAAAGGCGAGGGAGGGCCGTTAACGGGGAATTCTCCGTCAGGTTTGGACAAATTGTCACAATGGAGCCAACCTCCCACTGAGGAGGCCCAAAGAGGAGCCAAAAAAAAAAATCCAGGCCCCCTGCGCCCACCGATTCCGCGTTGCCCTCCTCGGCCTCCCATCCCACCACGGCCGGGCCTGACACGTCGGTCCCCACCCTCACTCACCCTCGATCCCGGCCGCGGTCTCGGTCACTCGAATAGCCCGACATGGCGTCAATGATTGCGGTTGGCGGGGAACGACGGAGAGAGAATCGGCAGCGACGAAGTCGCTGGGAAAAGGCTTCGGCGAGAGCGAAGCCTGTGCGGGGGCGGAGGTGACGGCGGCGGCGGCGGCGACGGTGGTGGCGGGGGCGGAGGAGCGGCGATGACAAGAGCCGGAGCTGCTCCGCAGGAGGCCGGTGGAAATGAATGAGGTGCCGGCCGCGTCCCGGCCGCCGGTTTTATAGTCTGGACCGCCTCCCCCGCCGCGGAGGATGCTGGGAGCCGCTCTATGACCTCATCACCCCGCCCCTGCGCAGGGGCCGCGGCGCTCGCGCCGTTCCGGGATCCGACAGGTTCTGTCCCCTCCCCCACCCCCACCCGCGGGCCCCTCCCTCAGAGCCGCCCGTTTTCCGCCCTTTCGTAGCTGCGCTGCCCCCCCACACTCCTCCGCACCCCCGACCCCCGGGATGCCTCCGGCTGCACCGTCTTGACTTCACTTCTCCCTCGAGCCTTTCTCCAATCTCAAGGGAGCCGCCCCGCCCTTGCTCGGGTCCCCCCTAGGTCATAAAATGGCCAGCACCCCACGCAGCCCGCCCCCTCGGGGTTGTTTACGTGTTCAAAGAGCCCCGAACACCCACAGCCCCAGGAGCCGCGAAGGCGGAGCCCGGCGTGGTCACGTGGCCGCCCCGCCCCCCGGGTGAGCGGGCCGCACTACTTCCTCAGTCGGCGTCGGCGGAGGGATACAGGAGCGCGCCGCGCACCGGAAGTGCGGCCTCGGCCCGCGGGGGACCGGCCGGCGCCGCCGGGCGACGCGAGCTGTCAAACCCACCCCCCGCCCCCGGGAGTCGATCGGCGCGGACCTGCGGGAGGAGAATGGGCTCTAGAGCGCCCCCCCAAACCGCCGCCTCGGCGCGTGTCGCGAGAGGAAGTGCCCCTCTGGTGACCAATCCGCAGCGAGAAGCGTTTTAACGTCCCTCCCGCCTTCACCCCCTCCTTCCCTCCCAGTTCCTTCCCCTTCTCTCAGCGCCGTGGCTGGTCAGTGCGGCCCTTCCCGGACACCGTCCCCCGTGCGCCCAGCTGGGAGCCGGTCGGCGGCCGGCATCCGCGACATGGCCGGCTCTGAGGCTGGTGAGTGTCGGCCTGCAGCCCCCGCTGTGTGTAGACTGAAGTCCAGGCCCCGGACACCCCTGCGCCTCTTGTGTCTCGAGACCTCGGACCGGCCTCAGCTCGGTCCGGGCTGCCGGTGGCGCTCGTGACAAGACAGCCCGTGGTCGTCGGCCGGTTCTCGGGTTAGGGTCTCTCAGCCCAGTTCTCCGTCCGTTTCGAGGCTGCCGAGCGCGATGTCGGGGTGGTGGGGAGGAGGAGGTCTCCGTCGCGAAGCCTGCAGTCCCCCGCATCCTGGCCGCCACAAGGGCGGTCAGAACCCCGGACCCGTGTTCCTTTGGAGAGTCGAGCCCAAGTCAAGGTGCTCTTTGCTCTCGCATTGTGGGGCTTGAGGTCGTACCTGCATTTGTATCGAATTTTTGTGGAATGGCACTCTAAGATCTGCTCACGTGCCCGCATCAGAGTAGGGGAGAGGTGGATTTTTCTTCTCAGGGCCCTCTAGAGTTGACAAGCTTTGTCTAGCACCGCTTTCGGCAAAGCGAATTGGTTTGGTTGTCTAGGACGCTTTCCTCCTTTCATCCAGGACAGCGCCAAACCAGTTGTCATGGTTTGGTCGGCCGTGAGAAAGCAGCACGGGGGAGAGGGAGATAATGTGCTTTGAAAACACAATCATACACTTATATTTCAGATAATCGGATACAGAATAAAAGAACTTTCCCTATATCATCAGTCATTTCAAGGAACAAATGTTTTAAGTTTTTTCAGTTACGTTTGGTCAAGAAACCTTTGCAATGACTTTTCTAATTCCAACAGTGTATGCGAGTGGGATGGAGTGGTACACAGGAAACTTAAAACAGTACTAATGCTAATTCCGCATTTAGGGACTCTAATGTATTTTCCATATTTTATTTCATGTAAAAAAAAACTTAAATGTAGTAGTGTTAATGTCATTACTCCAGTTCTTAACAGCTTAAGTTAATCACCTATTTGGGCACCAGAGAAATTCTGCTTTGCACACGATAATTGGGTGAAAACATGACATGCTATTGGGAATTTGTAGCAAGATCCATTAATTAGTTTCTAGTAGCATTAGATTATATAATTAACAAACTGTCTTGTTTGGGACATGATATTCCTGTTGTAAATATGTTCTAAGTGAAAACATATGGCTTGCAAAATAAGAACTACAGTAAATAAGATTTTAGGTTGCAACAGTAAAAATTGGATTTGCATCATTTTTTGCTGCATTGAAATTTTAGAAGTCTGAAAATCATGCCAAGAAATTAAATACATTTTTTCAAAAATCATGCCCATGAGGGTTTTTGAAAGTCTATAACAATCAATGCCTTATTTTCTACAGAGTTTAATATCTGCTTCTGTGAGGGTTTTTAAAAAAATACATGTACATGACTTTTTCTAGTGCTGTTTAAGGCTGAACTTTTTCTTTCCCAACAGAGTGGGTAACTACTGCCAATAACCTACTTTTGAAATGTCACATACACTTGAGGATACACGAACTAGAAGACTGTGATGCTAATGTCTTTATTGCGCTTTATCAATCCATTTTGGGAGAAAAGGTACCAGGTAAGGGTACTAGAAAGTGGGAGTGATAATAACTATATCTTAAGCCAGAAATTTTTAGTGCCTTTACTTAGATCCTATGGTATTTATAAGACCTTGTGTTTTTTTGTCTTCATCTTATTTCTAAATATTGTTTTCATACCATAATAAATCTTATGAGACTCCCCTGCCTCCAATAATAACAGCCTTAGTCAAATCAGTTTGGTCTTGGTAATCACTGTTTAATCATGCTCAATGCCTCATGAAGTCACACCTTTTCTGTAAATGCACCTTCAAAGGTTCTAAAATTGAGTGGAACTTGGAAACTTGTCAGGTCCTGTTACTTAACCAAAATTATGGATGAAAATTGGTGTTTGTACTGTATCCCTGGTTAAATATGTGAGAGTTCTTATCCCTAGATCCCTATGCTGCCTTTGTTTGTTTATAAAGTTTATAACCATTATGCATTAAAGCTCTATATAGTCTTTCCCCCTTTCTCACTGTTACCATGAATCGGTGCCCTCCTCACTTCCTAGAATAATGGGATACCCTCTAGCTGGTATCTGATGCTACTCTCAGTGCTCTTTAGCATTCAGAAGTATGTACAGGTACTTAGACCAGTCTTTTAAATACATTTTTATTCTTCCCCCAGAACATTCATCATCTCAACACAGGAAGAATTCACAATTTAAGTTGCTATTAAGATCTTTCTCCATTCAGGTCTATACTAATCTTTTAAACCTTTATGCCAGTAATTCTCAATAGGCTGCTTTAACAGGACATACAATAACTCTCTTTTCACACCTGTTGGTTTTATCCTCTCATGGAAAACAGCCCACAGTTATAAGTTAAAGTCTCATCTTATGCATTGCCTCCCTTGTCATATTATCATCTTTTTTAATTTAGGGACTTAATTTTCCTTTAGCCTGGTGCTTAATGTAGAACATGTTCATATATTTATTCAATTGTATTCAATCAATAAATATTCAACCTATAAAAATTATGCTGTGTGGAATTCACGTTCTGTTAACTCTATCTGTTCTGTTTGGGCAGCACTTTTGTAGCAGTTAAACTTCCTCAGAAGTCTGGTTAGAGACAGAAAGATGAAAACTTAGACCCTCATAGATGCAAAATGATGTAACTTTTCTTCCACAGACCTCATAGCTATTCCCAGGAGTCAAGAGGATGAAGCTCACAATGTACAATCAGTGATCGATTCGCTGGCCTTGGATTACCTGCAGGTCAGCTTATCTCACATAACAGGTTGGTAAATACTTAACCATCAGATGATTTTGCATTTTACTAACATAATTTATTAGACAGAACCCTAGACATTGTTTAATTAGCCAAACGAGTAAACTTATGAAATAGACCAAATAGCAGGACTGAGCCAAGACAGTTAAGGCAGCCATCCTTGAGAACTTTACCAAGAGTCAGACATTGAGTTTATGATGGATCTGGGTCTGAGTCAGAGTTCCAGCTGGTAGTTGGAGGTGTATTTTTGTTGTTTTGTAATTTTGAAGCTGTCATACTGCTCATTTGTATAGCTAAAATTTAGAAACACCTAAATATCTATTATGGAAGCAGTTTAATTAAATTATGGTAGCTCCATTCAGGGAAATACTCTGCAGCTGTAAAAGATGATTGATGATGCTCTTGATGTACAATGTTCCATGTTAGTGGAACAATCTTCATTATATATTGTGTGAGAAAATTGTGGTGAAGTGATAATGATAATGTGCAGGGTTTTGCTATTATTTGTAAAAAGAAAGGTAGGGTGAATATATATGCAATCAGTTTCATACAGAAAACTCTAGAAGCACATACAAGAAACCTGTAATACAGATTGCCTCCAGTAAGAACTTGAGGGCTGTAGGACAAGGTGGGAGGAGACTTGTATACCTTTTGTACTTCTTGAATTTTGAGTCATGTGAATATCTAACCTATTCTAAATAAATAAAACTATAAATTGTTTCTGAACCTTTTTCCAAATAAATTATTCCCAGCTAATAAACAGGGAATCTTGGGAACTTGAAACTATGCTTAAATCTCTAAGAAAAAGTTTATGCTGTTTATTCTTTGACAGTCATTAAAGGAGGTAAATGTTAATCAAGCTAAGTCATTTCCATCTCTTAATTTGATATTGACAAGAACAAGTTTTTGCAAAACTGAAATTTTTGAGTGCAGTTTTGTGAGTAAATACGGTAAACTATTTTTGATATAATTTCTTTTGAAGGATAACATTGGGGTTTCTCTGTTTTGTATTTTAGAATTGCTTTATCACTGGAGTAGGGCAATTTCTGGCATTTGTGTTTTTTAAATATACTATGGTAAAGTCATGTTTGCTTATAGACGTTTTTAATGTTGTGCTTCCACTGATGACTCTCATCCACCCCATGAAAAGTTGGAAAACTGCTTACCTCCAGTAGACTGCAAAGCAGCTTTTCACTCCTTGTGTTCTGCTTAAAGCAGTTTTTCCTACACCAGCACCGCATTCTGGCAAGCAGTCTTAGTTGCTGGGTTGGCAGAGTATGCTCCCCATCCTGGAAACTGAAGTCCTGAGTATGCCCTGGGGGTACACTTGTGTATCTGGTTAAGCCAGAAAAACACAGGGCTTAAAAACAAGATACCTGTTTAGTTGTTTTAAACAGAAAAAAACTCAAATATTGTTTTTACTAACACTATTGTAAAACATCAAATTTCTGGTTTAGGTGTGTTTTACCTCATGCCTGAAGTTATAAATGGCTAGATTCTCTCAAATATTAAATTTCCACTTGGCTCTTCCGTACTGGTTTTAACTCATGAGGAGGCCAAGCATGATCTCCCCAAGGACAACCTGAGTGTTTCAAGATTAAGTTCATCCAGACTTGATGTTGATTGGAGTCTGTTTTAGGGGACATGTCAAGTTTCCATGCTTTTACCAACCCATTGTTGTTCAACTTACCATTTAATTTAAAAATCTATTATGGGTCAGGTAGTGTGCTAGGGACTGTTTAAAGATTAATTTCTGGGCATAAAGGCGTGGTTGGGTAAGAGGCTGGAGAGGTTGAGGGTGAGGTAAAATTAAGAAGGGTTTTATATATAGGGAGCCATGGACAACTTTTAATGTTTAAAAAATGGTATATACAAAGTGAATAGAAAAAATTAGGAATTCCTGATGAAAGTATCCTAGCAAGTTTTTTTGTTTTGTTTTGTTTTTATATTTCTTTACTATTGTCTTCAGAACAAAGCACCATCTTGAAGTAGAATCCCACAAGGAAACAGTGTTCTCTCCCACCATTTTTTTCTATCAGCCAAATAAATTTCTGCTTAACTGTTTTATATTTTGGTATAAATCTTACCAAAAGATGTTTTTTTTAAGTCTCACTTATTTTGCTTCTCGATAAAGGAAGGAATAGGCCGATGAATTATCAACCATCGTATTCAAGATTACTCCCTTTGTTTTTTCAAATTCAATCATGCATCAGAAATTGATGCTTTCAATACAGCTGACCCTTGAACAAAGCAAAGCTTAGGAGTGCCAACCCCGCACAGTCAAAAATCCATGTATAAGTCACCCCTCCACATGTGCAGATTTTCAACCACAGATAGAAAATACTGTTTTTGAAGCACAGTTAGTTGACTCTTCATATGCAAAACCTGGGGATACGGAGGGCTGACTGTGTATTTATTGAAAAAAATCCATATAAGTAGAGCCACACAGTTTGAAAACTGCATTGTTCACAGGTTAACTGAATAAAACTGTTTCTCCTGAGTTGGTTTATAATCCTTGTATCTTGAATGATATTTTCAGGGGTATATCCATTTCAAAATTAAGAGGCTTTTTATTTCTTGGTTAAATATTTTAAAAACTCTTTATTCTGTGTTCAGGAGAAAATATAGTGAAAGGAGATAAAGAATCCATTAAAAATCTCCTAGAAATATTTGATGGGTTGCTGGAGTATCTTACAGAACACATCAGTGAAGCATCTTACGAGAAAAGTAAGTTTAAGAATAGAAATTTGATTTGGTTTATGTCTACGTTATAGCTCTTTTGCCTTTTATATTTTTGCCTATTTTTTCTCCATAGAAATTAGGATCACTAATACACTGATAAATTTAATTATAAATTAAATTTTAATTGTTATTGTTTTAAGCAGTTGAAAACTATGCTAGAATGCCATCATGATCTTTGTCAACTTGGATGTTACTTATAAATTACTTTAAAACTATTCTATAATAGAAAGCGAAATGCTGGGAAAAATTGCTTCTTATTGCATGAAATTCCTTACTCCAAAATTTCCTGTTAGAACTGCCATTTTTGTTACAAATTTAGATGTTACTGAGGTGTCAGCAGGAGGGATTGGCACATTTCTGTCTTCAACCCACTCTTAGGTTTTTGACAGCCTGAATATTTTTTATTTTACTCTTCCAGTAACCCACTTTCCTAAATCGTAACAATTTATTGTGTGAAATTTCTGTATTTTTTTTAATATTTATTGTAAAGATCAATATTTCTGTATTTTCCAAAAAGGGTTCTGGTTATTTAAAGTAGATCAGAAGTATATGAGAACTATTTATGATCTTTGGCTCAGTAAATCCCATTTCTAGAAGTTTATCCTAAATAAATTATACAAAAGAAAGGTGCTTGAAGGTCCTCATTGCATTATTAATTTATCATTACAAAAAAAAACCCTTTATGTCTTTAATGGTTAAGTAAAACAACGTTATATGTCGTGGTTGGAATAATATATCACCCATTTAAGATTGGGTTTACCTTTGTAAAGTTATTTTTAAAAAGTTTTCAGCAGTAATAGCAATTAACATAAATTCTAATATGAATGAAGACAAAAAAATTGGGTAGGCTTATCATTCCTAATTCTCACACTGTTGATTGTGAGAATAATGCTGTGATTATAACATTTTTAAGTTAATCTTAAACTCTTTAGAGATAGTTTTTATTCTTCCTTTTATTCTTGTTGCTAAAAAGATTTAAAAGCATATATAGGCAAAGTCTGGAAAGACTGAAAGTCACGCCAAACTGGATGTTTTTTATTTCCAAAACTTTTTAATGTTGAGTAGTGTTTTTGAGTGTTTAATATATGTAAAATACCAGCTTAGCTACTCTAGGAAGATTGCCTAACTGTCCTTACCTCTACCTACTCCCTGTGTAAAAATAGTAGTCTATTAACTTTTTTTTTGTTTTGTTTTTATTTAAACAGGTGAAACGGGACAGGGTTTTAAAGAATCCCATGAAGGAGAACCTTTGGAAGAGTCAGGAAGTACCAAAGAATCCAAAGCATCATGGAAAAGAGTTTCTTTTGAGAGGTAGTACTCAATGTCTATGAATTTAATTACAACAAGTTATGCTTTTTCTTCTCCTAAGAAATAAAATTACAATATACCAGAATGGCAGCAAAAACCAAAAAGCTAATGTGAAAATTTTACTAACTTCTCATATTTTAAAGCTCCATGAGGGAGTTTAAAGAACCTTGAGCTATATACAGTACTTAATTCTCAGCATTAACCACCTACTTATTTTTTAATTTTTTCATTCATCTCAAAGTTGTTTATATTCCTTGCACAAAACTTGGAAAGTAGAGAGAAATTAAAAAGCAGGGGGGAAAAAATCTACCATTAAAAACTAAATAACTGCTTATTAACATTTCCTTTTACTTTAGACTTTCTTACTGTTTTTTTTTTTAATTCAGTCATATTATCTATATAATTTTGTTCCCTGCATTTTAAAACTAACACATCAAATCTTTCCCCCAGTTGTTAAACTCTTTATCTTTTTTAATCACTGTATAAAATACCATTCTTATGAGTGCATCATAATATACTTTTCTAGAGTGGAGGTTGTTATTCCAGTGTTTTTATATTATTTTTTTTAATGTGACATATACTATTGTTTATTCTCCCCCCCACCCGCCCACCCTAATCTTTAAGCTGCATTCAGAGTCAAAGAGTAAGTATTGAATGTTACAAGGCTATTGAGAGTTGCCAAATTGCTTTTCAAAAAGGCCATGACTATTTATACACCCACCTGCAGGATGAAACTGGTTGGTTACTGCGCCCTCCTGAACCAATACCATTGAACAATATCAGAGTTTTAAAATTTGTGCTACTGTTCAATACAAATATGTCATTACAGGTTTGATTGTACTTCTGCAAACTAAAGGTTGAACATGACGTTTCTTTTAACTACATGATTCTCAGTTTTTGTATGGAGTTTGTCAAGGCTTGCAAAGCATGGGCAATACCTTCTTGTTTAGGTACTGTACACTGTGGAAAACGTTTCTTAAAGGAAACCATCATAAGATAAATTTCTTGCCTTTTTTTTCATTAGATTAAAAAAATAACATAAGTACAAAAATAAAACAATACAAGGATATTTAATGCAAAATGCTCTACCTAGACTCACCTCCACTCTTGCTGAGTGTTTATTGTTCCTTGTGTGTATTCTATAATCTAATCCTTAACACTTTATACACAGCTGTTTTTACCATACATGTATCAGAAAAAATAAAAAGCAGCAAGAAGTGATAGACAGTAGAAGGGGGTGTCTTTCTATTTTTCTGTCCATACCAATGAACAGTCTGAATACTTTGCAGACTGCTTGAAGCAGCTCTTAGGGTTGGTTCTCATGGGAAGGACCCTTTGTAGTCAAGCTGGGCCCTGAGTAAATGAGAGAATTCTTTCAGGTGTTCCTCATCATCTGAGCCTTTGGGCCCCTGTTGGGATGGAGATGAAGCAGAATCCACTGGTGAATTAATTAGACTCGGAGACACAGCACACACTTTTTCTCTAAGAAGTAATGGTGAGTAGTGAAACTTTAAATATCAATTGTTATTCAGTATATAACTATGAAAATTTATATAGTTATACTTAGGAGTGTATAAAGTTGAGAAGAATAGAGAGACCCCTAACTGTACTTCAGAATAAATTTCAGAATACCGCTGTTACCCACTAAATGTGAATAGTAATCTGAAATCAATCAGTGGGAATCATGGGCACATGGGCAAATAGGTGGATGCATGATTGTCCTGTAATATGTGGGACTTGATACCCTAGAAAGAGAATTCTGGATACAGCTTAACAGTCTAATCACACTCAGGGTAACCTTTAAGTGTTTTCCTGGTTTCAGTCAGCAGGTCTGTATATCCAATGGCAATTTTTCTCCCAAGTTGAAGCACACATTTCCAATGATCTACTGCTTATACATAATAAACCTTCATATCTTTCAGGCCTGTTTTGAGCCTCTCACCTTGCCTTCAAACCATCTCACTCCCTGTCCTGCCTACCTTGGTTGCCATGCTCTTCTCTGGCATCCTACTGTTCCTTCTGCAGGGATTCTCTTCCTTTCTATTTCTGGCACACTCACCATACAAAGCCCAGCCTCTTCTCCACCTGCCTCCAGGCTCCGAGACTCTGTATTCCTACAGTATAGCTTCTTCATACTTCGTAACACCATTCTCATGCTGGATTGTTAATTCTGAGTTTGTCTATTATGTTAACTGTGAGTTCCAGGGACAGTAGCCACAGCATACTCATTCTTCAAAGAAGCACATTTTATAATGATAAAGGGATCAATCCAACAAGAGGATATACTCCTTATAAACATTCACACACCTAATGTAGGAGCACCTAAATATTTAAAGCAGATGTTGACAGACAAAGGAAAAGATCAATGGGCATACAATAATAGTAGAGGACTTTAACCCCCGTTGACATTAAAGGATCATCCACACAGAAAACCAACAAGGAAACAGTGGTCTCAAGTGACATATCAGAGCAGATAGATTTAATATTTTTAGAATATTTCACCCAATAGCAGATTATACATTCTTTTTAAGCACACATGGAACATTTTCCTGGATATACCATATTGTTAAACCACAAAACAATTCTTAATAAATTTAACATTGAAATCCTATCAGGTATCCTCTCCAATCACAATGATGTGAAACTAAAGATCGATGACAAGAAGAAAACTGAAAAACACAAATACATGGAAGTTAAATAATATGCTACTAAACAATGAATGGGTTAACTAAGACATCAGAGAACAAATCAAAAGATACCTTGAGACGAATGAAAACCCAATGACCTAAAAAGAAAAAAATGAGATACAGTAAAAGCAGTCCTAAAAGGGAATTTCATAGTGATATAAGCCTACCTCAAGAAACAAGGAAAATCTCAAACAATCTAACCTTATACCCAAAGGAACTAGAACAACAACAAAGGAAACCCAACATGAGTAGAAGATAGAAAATAATAAAGATCTGAGCAGAAATAAAATAGAGTCTAAAAAATCAGTGTAAATGATCCATGACACCAAGAGCTGGTTCTTTGAAAAGATAAAAATCAATAAATCTTTAACTAGACTCATCAAGAAAAAGAGATAACCCAAATGAATAAAATCAGAAAGGAAAGAAGTAACAGCTGACACCACAGAAATACAAAGGAGTATAAGAAAATACTACAAACAGTCATATGCCAACAAATTAGACAATCTGGAAGAAATGGATAAATTCCTTGAAATATACAATCTCCCAAGACAATCATGAAGAAACAAAATCTGAACAGACTGTTAACTACTAACAAAAGATCAATCAGTAATAAAACTCCATCAAACAAAAGTCTGGGACCAGATGGCTTTATAGGTGAATTGTACCAAACAAAGAATTAAAATCTATTCTCAGACTATTCCAAAAAATTGAGGAGGGGATATTCCCATGCTCATTTTACAAGGTCACCATTACTCTGATTTCAAAACCAGACAAAGACATTAGAAAAAAGAAAATTATAGGTCAATATCCTTGATGAACATGCAAAAATCCTCAACAAAATAGTAAACCAAATTCAACAATACATTAAAAATATCATACACCAAGACCAAGTGGGGTTTATTCCTGTGATGCAAGATTGGTTCAGTATCAGCAAGTCAATGTGATCTGCCACATAAAATAAAGGGTAAAAATCAAGTTTATATCAATAAATGCAGAAAAAGCATTTGACAAAATTCATTATGGATTTATGTTAAACATTCAGCAAAGTGGGAATAGAAGGAACATACCTCAACACAAAAGCCATATGTGACAAGCCGACAGCTAACATCATACTCAATAGTGAAAAGCTAAATGTGTTTTTCTTAAGATCAGGAACAAGGCAAAGATGTCTACTTTCATTTTTATTCAACATAGTATTGTCCACAGTATAGCCACAGCAATCAGATGAGAAACAAAAGGTGTCAAAATAGTAAAAGAAGAAATCAAATTGTCATTATTTGCAGATGACATGATACTACATAGAACCCTAAAGATTCCACCAAAAAACTGTCAGAACTGATAACAATCTGGGAAAGGAGCAGGATATAAAATTAACATTCAGAAATCAGTCGCATTTTTATCTACTGGTAACGAACTATCAGAAAGAAATTAAGAAAACAATCCCATTTACAATTGCATTAAAAAAACAGTAAAATACCTAGGAATAAATTTGACAAAGGAGATAAAAGACCTATACTTGGAAAATTATAAGACATTGAAGAAAAAAGTGAAGAAGATAAAAATGAATGGAAGGATATACTATGCTCATGGGTAGAAAGAACTAACTTTGTTAAAATGCCCACACTACCCCAAATAATCTATAAATTCAGTGCAGTCCCTATGAAAATACCAGTGGCATATTTCACAAACCTAGAACAAATAATGAAATTTACGTGAAACCACAAAAGACTCCAAATAGCCACAGCAATCTTGAGAACTAAGTTGATATCAAACTATAAGACTATAAAAATCAAAACAGCATAAAAACAGACACACAGATCAATGAAACAGAATAACCCAGAAATAAACCCACACCTATATGGCCAGTTAATCTATGACAAAGGAGGCAAGAATATACAGTGGAATAAAGACAGTCTCTCCAATAAATGGTGTTGGGAAAACTGGACAGATACATGCCCCCAAAATAAAGAATGACCGACCTCTTACACCATATGTAAGAATAAACTCAAAATGGATTAAAGACTTAAATGTAAGACCTGAAACCATATAACTCCTAGAAGAAAACATAGGCAGTAAACTCTTTGACATTGCTCTTAATAATATTTTTTTTGCAGTCTTCTCAGGAAGGGAAACAAGAGAAAAAATAAATGAGACTACATCAAACTAAAAAGGTTTTGCACAGCAAAGGAAACCATCAACACAATGAAAATACAACCTATTGAATAGCAGAAGATATTCACTAATGATACATCCGATAAAAGGTGAATATCCAAAGTATATAAGAACTCATACAATTTAACACCAAAAAAAAAGAGGACCGAAATAGACATTTCTTCAATGAGGACATACAGATGGTCAATAGACATCTGAAAAGTTGCTCACTGTCACTAATCAAAGAAATGTAAATTAAAACCACAATGAGATAACTCAAACTTGTCAGAATGGCTATCTTGAATAAATCAACAAACAAGTGTTGGCGAGGGTATGAGGAAAAGAGAACCCTCATGCACTGTTGGTAGGATGACAAATTAGTGTAGCCACTATGGAAAATTATGGAGGTTTCTCAAAAAATTAAAAATACAACTAATATATGACCCAGCAATACCATTTCTATTTATCCAAAGAAATACACAACACTAATTCCAAAAGTTACTTACATCCATATGCTCATTGCATTCTCATACCTTCTAAGGAATAAGTTTATTGTGAATTCTTTCATTAAATTGAAAAAGGGATTTAAAAAATCACTAGGAGAGGTCATGAATCCACTTTGTTTATGGGGAGTTTGTATATTATAGATTTCTAAGAGAGCAAAGTGGATATTCCCTCAATTTCAATAATATTTTAATATCACTTTTTTCTATGTAATAATATAAAGCTGATTTAAAATGTTAAGTACTTGTAAAGTAGATAGATAAGACAGTTTGATTATAAATCTTTGATTACGGTACCAGCCAAGACCACTAACTCAGACATATCCACACAACAGTCAGCATTTCTACAGTTCTGACATCCATTTTTCTAAGGCATACTAATAAAACATTGTGTGAAACTTTGCCTTCAAGTTGCATGAATGATTCTGGACTATAGAACTACATCTTGATACCTGATAACCATTAAAAGTAATTATTTTCAGCAGTCAGACCAATGTGATTATGTCATTCCTGAGGTTTTTATTCTCGGTGCAAAACTCTTGGCTTTGAGTATAACATTCAGCAATAAAAGAATTTCAATTTTTCTTTACTAGGTACCCAAGGTGCTAACGAAATACAGTCTCAAAAAGCCTCAACTGTACCATGTTCTAAATCACATGAAGAAGCGCTGAACCCTCCCTCATCTAGCTTTTTGTCCAAGAGTAGGACATCCTTTGTTGAAGACAGTGAGTAGTCATATTAAATCTTGGACTGTTGCTATGAGTTGAAGACAATAGTTCCTGGGACAATTGCTGTTGCTATTACCTTTTTACTTATGTTGCTCTACACTTTATGTTTTAGATGATCTTATTTGTAAATATTTGCTATTATGAGCTCTGATGTCTTTTGTAAGATGGTCTTTAGTCACATTTTACATACACTATTTTGTTATCTAGATCTTCACCTCTCAAAGACTTTAAGGCAATAAGAGTCTCTGATATATTAGTATATCAGTTGGTTGTCTTCACATTACTAGTGAATGACAAAATAGAGTAACTCAAAAAATATTATCGTTTCTTATTGTTATCTCTGGGATTTTCATATGGTTAGTATTTTATAAAACCATTAATGGTTACTTACATGCAGTAATTTACTCCCTACAATACAGCTCTGGAGTAGGTACTATTGGGAGGTTGATAGAGAAAGGTTAAGTGTTTTATCTGAAGTCGCAGCAGTTGTAGAGTCAGTTATAACATGTGGATGAACCATAATTTAGCTATTCTTCAAGCCATTTAGGGTTTTTAGTAATTTTTCATTGCCTTTAAATAACTTTTCAGGGAGCATTTTAATGATAATATTAAAATTGCCATCTTCCTGCTTTAATCAGATCCCTACTTATTTACTCAGGATAAGTCCCTGGTTTAATTTTTTGTGTGTGCTTTTAAAAAAAATCAAGTTTAAAATATTTTTCTAAATAGTTTATGTGAACATGTTTATATAGGTATGTGTATATATGATTTATTTCCTAGAGTTTCATCTTAATGTCCACTTAAATTTGTCCACCTAGCAGAAATTCCTTCTGTGGATATGATTCCAAATGCTAGGAAGCTAGGGGAGCCTATCCAATCAGCTATTCCTTTATATCCACCGTACCACCCCTCAGAGCCTCGAGCACCTTGCCCCATAGGAAAAGAATACTTACGTTCAAGTCATTGCTCCCCTGCCATGAATTCTACTGGAGAGAGCACAGCATTTTCTGTGGTAAGTGGAAAAGCTTGCTTTCAGTTGAATATAAGTCCAGAGATTTAAAGAAGTTTCTGCTAGAATAGTTGTCAGATACTGTACTAATCAGAGCACTGCTATTTCTTAAAATTTATCTCTGCATACACCTACATGTTCTTCCTCTAGGGATATAAGGACAGGATGAATGTACAAAAAGAAAAATAGTAAGCACCAACACATATTGTTTACTTTGTATCAGGTACCCTTCTGGGTGCTTGACAAGGATTGAGTAATTTACTCCCTACAATACAGCTCTGGAGTAGGTACTATTGGGAGGTTGATAGAGAAAGGTTAAGTGTTTTATCTGAAGTCGCAGCAGTTGTAGAGTCAGGATTTGAACTCAGGCATTCTAGCTTCAGCACCCTTATGTATCCCTGATTAATAATTAAAAAAACTTTAAAATATAAGATAGATGAAAAATGACCTTTTATCCACATTCCTGTTATCCAGCATGAACTCATATTAATACCTTGGCTTATCAGCTTCTACTCTTTTTCCTTCGGAACAAAAATCCCTTTTTATACAACCAACTTGTCCCTATCTTCCTGGAAACTAGAACAGGCAGATATATGCAAAGGGTGAGTTCATAAATAATGATACATTCTCATGTTTTTAAATTTAAATGATGCAGAAAAAAATACTGTAAAGAGATGAAATAAGCATCATTCACATTACATAACCATCATTCTAAACGTTCTGTAAACATTCTGTGCATCTATTCAGATAGGAGGGTAGATATATAAAAAAGAGAAAAAAGGAATCATAGGAAAATGGTTACATTTGGGAGAGATATGGGGGAATCATGGAAAGGCTTATGAGTTGCTGGTAATGTTCTAGTTCTTGACCTGAGTGGCAGTTAAGTGTGACACGTAACCTTCAAAAAGTTTTTTTTTTAAATAGGATTATATTGTAGTTATTAGAGTATTAAATTTAACTTTACCTTAATAGAAGAAAAAGATACTAAAGTGAAACTGAAGAGATTGTTAAACATCAGATGTTTCTTACCAAGAAATTTTTTCCATAAGATTCCCTCTAAGGTTAAGAAATGAATTGTTAAAACAGGAGTTTATATTCATATTTGAGAAAAATTTTTTAACTGTTTTCAAATTTGGACAGTTTTTATTGATATATTTTTTTTCCATGAAAGCTATGACAAATGCTTTCCACTTGTGATTTGATCATTTTTTCATTGTCCAGGTGTAAGCTGTAACCCCTGAATTTTCATATTTGCAAACATTCACCTGCCTTCATATTTGATGGCATCCTGAGTCACCATTATTCTCTGAGTACAAGTGTATAGACATTGCTCCATTCCTTTGGCATTGGGGATCAATGGAGCATTTTAACAAATTGTGTTTTAAAAAAAAGCAAAGCATGGAGAATAAAGGCATCTAGTTTTGTATAACAGATCTTCCCTTCCTCCAAATACAAAATGTTACTTTTTTGTGTCTTTTTAAATAGTTTTTCAAATCAACTCTCTTTTGTTTTTAATAGGAGCCAGATAATAGAGTTTTCTTGACTTCTAAATTGCCTAAAGATAGCAGACAGGAAATCTGTCCATCTCAGGTCCAAGGCCCTAGGACAAGGAGGCTTCCCAAAGGAAAAAGGTAATATTACTGCAGGCTTCAGTGTTTACAGTCTGTTTGCAAGGGGATTTGAGGAGTTAGGGGTATACTCTCCAAACTTAGCTGTGAAGGTCAATATAAAATATTTGTTAAAGCACATATTATAGTTTTATTTTTAATTAAGTAATGTACACTTGGCTACTTAAATGTCATATGGTCACTTTTATTACAGATATGAAAATAGATCTGCAGTCTCATCCTGGGATTCACCTTTCTCCCAGAGGCCAAGAAATAGGTTAACAGAACAAGAATTACATGCAGTATCAGAAAAACTCTCTCAACGGCTCTCTGAACTAGATCGGGCAAGTCTTGTTTTTTAATCTATATTGCACTTGTCATAGTTGGTGAGCATTTAAGTCATCTTCCTATTTTTGTAAGTGAAAGCTGAACTAAGAAACTGGAAAATTAGTTGTCTTAGTTGCTGTGAAAATGTTCCATGAGTCAGACAAGTAGGACATAGGATGAAAAAAATGATCTCTAGCCTTTTATGATATAACCAAATTTGGTACAGATTTATCCAAATTTTTATTGAATTCTGATGAAAACTAATCATTTAACATAAGTGATTACGTTAAACCATTTAGCTACATCTATATAGTTTCCCTTTGTCACTAAAGATAGATTTGTTATAAAGTTAGATTGATTTTTGGTTCTGACAAAAGATAATATTACAGTTTGTGGGTATCATTGAATAAATATATTAAATCCCTATGTGACTTACTCTAAAATTTATTGAATCTGAAAAGTCCACAGCAATGATATACACTCTTTAGAAACTAAACATGAATAAGCATCTGAAAACTTGTTGTTATTGCCTAATTATCAGAGGAACCTTTCTAAAGATCGTGTCTGTCTACTCCTTCTAACTTGCATTCTGCTGAAATCAATGAAAGATGTTGAAAAGAATTTTCTTGATAGATGTTAAAAAGTGCCCTGGGTGTTCGAATTAAAGAAAAGACTGACTACACAGAAGAAGATACTGGAAATGAAGAGGTGAAGAGTGGAAATTATGAGACCCTGTCTCAGCACAGTGACAGCATCATGGAGTGTAGGCTGAAGAAGCAAAGGCCAGGTACCTATCCCAGAGAGGCCAGGATGAGGACTTCCCAGAGAACTATGTAGGCACTTCCACATATTCATGACTGGCTTTCTCACTTTAAATATTTCAGAACTATGTAAAAGGATTAAAAATATCAAATATCAGTATCTCCACCGTCAAGAAATAGCAGATGTTAACAATTATATTTGCTTTACACCTTTTGTGTTGAAGAAACAAGAGTTGAAATCCCCTCCATCCTTCTCACAGCCCATTCTTTTTCTCTCCCTCAAAGAAACTACTCTCAAAGTTGGTATCTTTTTTTTATTCCTGGTTTTATTTTTATTTTCAGTTTTATTGAGATATAATTGATATATACCATTGTATTAGTTTAAAGTGTACTACTTAATGATTTGATATATGTATATAGTACAAGTGATTACCACAGTAAGTTTAGTTAACATATATCACTTCACATGTTTACATTTTTTTTGGTGATAACTTTTAAGATCTAATCTCTTACCAAGTTTCAAATATGCAACACAGTATTGTTAAATGTATTCCCCATTATGTACATTATATCCCCAGAACTTATTTATCTTATAACTGCAAGTTTGTACCTTTACACATTTCACCCACCTTTCAACCTACACCTCTGGCACTCACCAATCTGTTCTCTGCATCTATGAGTTTGTTTTTTTCAGGTTCCACATATGAGTGAGATCATAGTGGATTTATCTTTCTCTTTCTGACGTATTTCACTTAGCATGAAGTCCTCATGTCCATCCATGTTGTCACAAAATGGCAGGATTTCCTTCTTTTTTACGGCTGAATAATATTCCGTTGTATATATACCACATTTTCTTTATCCAGTCACCTGTTAGTGGACACTTAGGTTTTTATGTCTTGAATGTTGTAAAGAATACTACTTTGAACATGGGGGTGCAGGTATCTTTTTGAGGTAGGGATTTCAATTTACCTCTGGATATATATAGACCTAGAAGTAGAATTGCTGGGTCATATGGTAATTCTATTTTTAATTTTTTCATTTTCTATAATGGTTGCACCAGTTTACATTCCCACCACCGGTACACGTGGGTTCCCTTTTTCTCATCTTCTCTATTACTTATTATCTCACATTTTAACAGGTGTGAGGTGATACCTCATTATGGTTTTGATTTACATTTCCTTAATAGTGATGTTGGACATCTGTATGTATTCCTTAGAAAAATGTCTATTCAGATCCTCTGTCCATTTTTAAATTGGATTGTTTGTTTTTTGTTGTTGTATGAGTTCCTTTTATCTTTTGACTATTAACAAGTTATCGGAAGTGTCATTTGCAAATATCTTCTCCCTTTCCATTGGTTGCCTTTTTGTTCCATTGATGGTTTCCTTTGTTGAGCAGAAGCTTTTTAGTTTGATGTAATCCCATTTGCTTGTTTGTTTTCCTTGCCATTGGAGTCAAATTCACAGAAACACCACTGAGACCAATGTGCTTAGGGCTTATGTTTTTCTTCTTTTTAATTGTTTCAGGTCTTTATATTCACGTCTTTGAGTGTAAGATAGTGATCTAGTTTCATTTTCTTGCATATGGTTGACCAGTTTTCCCAACATGACTTATTGAAGAGACTATTCCTTTCTCCATTCAGTATTCTTGGCTCTTTTATCATAAATTAATTGCCCATATATGTGTGGGTTTATTCTGTTCTATTGGTCTCAATGTCTGTTTTTCTGCCAATACCACACTGTTTTGATTAGTATAGCTGTGTGATACCTCTAGCTTTGTCCTTTTTTCTCAGGATTACTTTGGCTATTTGGGATCTTTTGTGGTTCTATACAGGTTTAAAGATTTTATTCTATTTTCTGTGAAAAATACCATTGGGATTTTGATAGGGATTGCATTGAATCTGTAGATTGCTTTGTGTAATATGGACATTTTAACAATGTTAATTCTTCTAATCCATAACAAAGTATCTTTCCATTTCTTTGTGTCTTTTTCAGTTTTTTCAACAATACCTTTTAACAATGTAGTTTACAGTGTACAGGTCTTTCACCTCCTTTGTTTATTCCTAGGTTTTTTGGGGGTTATTTTTGATGTGATTGTAAATGGGATTATTTCTCTCTATGCATTCTTCATCTCAATTTTTGAATTTGTTTGGTTGTTTTTTATAGTTTCAGTCTCTTTGGTTAAGGAGTCCTACGTTTAATTTTATTCCTGAGCTCATTGAACTGCCTTTCTCAGTTTTCCTGTGTCTTGAGTTTTTTCATGACTGCTATTTTGAATTCTCTTATCATTTAGATCACAACCTTCCAGGAATTTTAGTTTGGTTTCTGGAGAATTGTCATCATCTTTCTTTGTTACTGTGTTATCTTGGGGCATTTGAAGTAGTGAACACCTTTCTAACATAGATACCATTTTGATTTTAACAATTCAGCTGGTTGATAGTTAGCGGTCTTTCTTTTGTTTTCCAGTAGGTGGTGCCATAGCACAATTTTTTTTTTTTTTTTTTTTTTTTCCTTTACCTGAATTTCTTGGAACTCCAGTCATGGCTGTTAAGGGTATTGCTGTGAATCACTGCCTGGGTAACTGGAGTGGTGGGTGTTTCTACTGTGTCTGAGTCACCTGGGTCTCCTTTCCCTAATCCTAGCTCCCCTACACATTTCAACTTTCAGATGTACCAATATCTGGGTTTCTCAGGCATGGTAGTGTGTTGAACAGAGAAACCTTTGTTGGGGTATAAATGACTGACTTGTAGATTTAAGCGTAGATACAAAGAGGTCTTCTCAGTGGGTCAATATGCTGATGTCACTTATACTGCCATCGTGAATAGGAACCCTCTTCCCCATTTTTATACTTTAACAACCTAGGTGTTACTTGTCTAAATATGCTATTGTTTTATATTTTTGATTTACAGATACTATATATATTATTCTGCAACTTGGTTTTTTTGGTTAACATTGTTTTAGAGATCTATGTTGGTATTTATCCATCCTGTTTATTCATTTTAACTATTATGTAACTAAGGTCATAAATGTGCCTCATTTATAATTTGTCACCATTTTCCCTATTGTAGGACATATAGTTTGTTTCCACTTTTTATAACTACAGACAGTTCTGCACTGAACAACCTGTAACATGTGCAAAAGATCTCTAGGATCTATATCTATTAGAATTACTGGATCATGGGGTTTACACTTTTTCACCATTACTAAATATCCCTTCAAAGTGATTGTATCAGTTTATACTCACATTAGCAATGCCTGAAGTTTCTAGTTTGCCACATCTTTGCAGATACTTCCTACGTGTTCAAATTCAAGTAATCATCCTGTCTTCCACCAACTAAAATTCTACGTGTTTTCCACTTTTATGTACTTTGATCATCCTTGTTTCTCTAGGAACAGTATTTCTCATTCAAACCTTCTTTAACTTTTTCAGTTGGTTTTTTTACTCCAAGAATACTTTTCCTTATCTTATTTCTTCTCTCTTCCTTTAAGCTTGACTCAGATAACCTCTAGGAACTCTAACCCTGTAACCTGCATGTTTCTCTTACTATACACATACATATGGTATCCCGTTTTGAAAACACATTGTAAGTTACTGTATAATGTTATAATTAGATTTTCAGTTTCTAAAAAAGAATACATTGTGATTATAGTAAAATGTCATAAAAACATTTAAAATAAATTGTGCAATAGTGATTCTTAATATTGAGATTCAAAATGGGAGATTTGAATTAAAAGAGAGTGAAAAGAAAAATAAAAGCTCAGGGAAATTTGAATTCTCTGAGAAAATTTATTTAGAAAGGTATCAAACTAATTTCTTGACCTTAGAGCTATAATGAATTATTTGCTTTTCCAAAAAGGCATGGCATCTCCCTCTTCATAACTATTAAATATCTAAGCTCATCTATAAACAATGGAACATAAAAATGTTTGTGGAGAGAAGTGATTATTTAGATCTCTTAGGGACTGTGGAATTTGGAAGTCCAGATCACTAAGAAGGAAAGAATCAGGACTGCTTAGAAAACTAAACTATTTAACTTTTGCTTATAAGCATGCTGCTTTATAAGGATAAGATACTGACATCCCACCTCCTCAGGACCTAGAGAGGTAAAAGGGTAGCAGCCATTCGGTTCAGACAGTTTAACATTTTCTTTCTTTCTCCACCACCAAGAACACCTAACTTCAGCCTTTTTATACAACAGGCACTCCACAGTTTGCTCTACCTTCAACCCCAAGTTGAATGTACAACCTAAGTACTTCTTTGAGATACTACATATTTATGTGCATTTGTTTACTTGATATGACTAAATACACAAAAAATATAAATTAATCATAGAGAGTACATTTAGCACATTCACAGTCACTCTCTTTGGATTTGGTGAAAATCAACTATTTGGTTTCCAACTTAATTAAAATTTCTAGCTATAAGGAACTAATGGTACACATCTCTTCTGTATTGTAGGTCTTGCCATGCACAGAAGGCCACCCTACAGATCTCATTCACTCTCTCCATCTCCTGTTAACAAAAACAAACAATTACGTATGGAAAGAAAAAGGCAGCGAAAGCCAAAAAAAGCAGATGTCCACCGATTCCAAGCAAAGGTACACCCTATCTCTTGACTACCTTTGCGCAGCAGGCAGTACCATTTACCCTCAGCCAAATGCTATAGTGAACATGGTGTTGATTAAAGGCTAAAATGCATTTAATATTCTTGAGCTGAGTGCATGACAGAAGATTATATGACATAGCTTTTATGTCCCCAATTAGGGAGCGTAAAACTAGAGCTCATAAAATTTTAAGAGAACTAACCTTGTCAGATATGTAGCCCAGCACTCCAGTAGATTAAGAAAGAGTAGATCAGTAAGGGTTATTTTCAGAGACAGCTTCAAGATGAATAGAATCTGAGGTAAATGTGACAGGCTACTTGAGTTACAGACAGAATAAAAGTGCCAAGACAGGAATAAGAAGAGGTGGTTAGACTTAGACAAGGAGAATATAATTACCAACGAAGACTTCTATGGAGTGAGGATTTTGAAATGTAACAAATTCAGAACCTTGTTTGCTATAGTATGTTATATAATGGTGAAGAATTGAAGCTAATTTAGATGTCTTATAACAACATGTAACTTCAATTCAGTATGTAACTTCCACTCAGGGGACTATCAAAATAATTACAAAAACTATAAGAACAAAAAAACTCATTATGTAGAATTTCATTTTATGTCCCAATTATACATCTATTAATTAATGTATATTTGTGATATAGAGCCTCAAAGGAACTTAAGAAAAATAAGTAAATAGAATGGTAGGATCTTACGTGAATTTTTTCCTTCATTTTCATTTGTATGTTTTTAATAATTATATGTAATAACATATGTAATATCATTTGGCCTTTTCCTCTGTAGGCAATAACTGAAGCATTTGAAAGGGAATTAAGAAGAAATGAAATTCAAGAGAATATTGGACCTCTAGGAATAAATGAGGAGGAAACAGTGGGTAAAAGTCTCAACTGTAATAAATGCTATTATCAGATCAGTGGAAAGTACAGAGATGAACTTTATAAAAGGAAAAAAGAATCAGCAAAGCCTTAATATTAGTCCCTTAGAAAAAGGCAGGATTTCATTTCATAATGTGGGATTTCCTCTTATTCATAGGGTAGCCAAGTTGCTAAAATGTGGCAAGACATGGTACCAAAAAGCACTAGAATTTTTCTTCCCACCCAAAGTTTCTCTCAGTTTTTAAGGGGTTCTATGGCTTAGCAGTACATCGAGGGTTTAAGAGATAGTTGAGGCTGACAAGTCAAAGGGAAGTAAGAGAAGGCAGGAAATCTTAGTAGTTCTAAGCCTGTTGGTAGAAACCCAAAGCCTAAGTTTTCATTGCCTTTCAAAAGGGTGGTTACAGAAGCTAAATGAAACATAGGGAAATGGTTATGCTAAAGTGTCCATGAAAAAACTAGATATAAAATATAGTATGGTTACAACTAAACATTGTTTAAGAACTTTTTAAATTTGCACGGAAAAAGTTGTCAAAGAAATAGGTACATCAAAGCAGTAGTAGTTGTATTTAGGGTGTAGGACTATGGTGACTGTGAAATTCAACAAAGTCAGTGCTTTTCAAATTCCAAAAGATGCCAGAAGCCAAAAGGTGATTTTTACTTAGAATAGATAAATACTAACCAGATTTTAGAAATCTGAAGGTGGTTTGGCCAGTGATTAGTTAGCTATTTTTGTCAATATATAGTATTTAAGATGATGTGTAAAGAGCTATTAGACTTATCCCTTATTTCTACTCTGTTTTTTATCTGCTTCTAAGGAAAAAATATACAGAGAATCTGCTCACAAAGGAACTCCAAAACGTAGTCAGTCCTGGAAGATTTACCCTAGAAACACCACAACCACAAGTCCAAGAGGTGGCTCGCCAAAGCCAAATAAAGCAGTTCCAAGTAAGAACCACAAAAATTGTACTTTATGGAAAACTGGCATCCTTTGAAAGTGTGTGCTACATTCCAAGGACACAGCACTGAAAACTAACATCCACTAGTTAGCTGGAGAAAGTTCCCTCTTTTATCACTGCCATATGCTAGATTTCTGTAAAGAGAGAGAAAATGCTCAAATGAGGCATTTATTTGAAACTCCTAGATAATATCTTAGGGAGACCTACATCTTGGCACCCGAGGAATCCTAGGGCTACTACCTGCTGCTTCAGCTTTAGCTTTAATCTGCTCACTCATACTGGATGGCTTTTCTTTGTTCCTGGGAAGTTGGTAGAACCAGAGGGATGCAAGCAGATGGCATGTCCAGCTCCTGTAATGTTGATAGTTAGTACCAGTAAGTGTTAAAGAGTCCTGTTATAAGGAAAATGAGGTCAGGTGAAATGCCAGATTACAGTTTCAAAGACGACTGGCCTTCTAACTATATCCCATGACAGATTTTGCCTCCCAGTAAGACAGAGGAGTCTGTCTGACCACACACAGAGCATCCACTCCAGGCGCTGAGTCAGCTGAGCATTTAGGATGGACTTCACAAGACCAGCTTGTCGTCAATCAGAACTGTTGAGCTTATTTTCATCTGTGCTAGTAGTTGGCTTACTTTGATCAAAGAAGGAATGCAAAAGTAATAACATACTTTTAGAATTGTTCTTTTCAGGGTCAAAACTGCATCAGTTAGATAAGCTTTGATCTATCAGGAAGGTGGAATGAGAGTTCTTATTAAAAGCTGTCAGCAAGTCTCTCAGATTAAGAGCATCTTTTTTTTTTTTTTAATCTTACAGTGAAAGTAAACGAACACAGTCTCCTGCCCCTGATGCTTGAGCAGTTTCCATTTCTCTATGTTTCTGGCCAAACACTAAGCAAAATGTGGAAACAGCAAATTGCACAGATTGAACAGCTCAAAAAAGATGCACTTGGAGAAAATCGGTCAAAGAAGAAACTCCAGGATGAAGTAAGTTAACTGTCAGCCTTAAGCACAGGAATATAATCCAGAAAGGGAAAGAGCTTATCCTTGAGAATTTAGTCAATAGCATCATTAACCTCCTTCCCTTTTGTTCCTCTTAAAGACAGAAGAAGCCTTAAGAAGGCATGACCTGCTTACGGCACTTGTCAAGAAAGAATATGAACATAACAAGAGACTGGTATGTCAAAAGCAAATTGTGTATTAAAATTCTGAATTCAGAAGTTACAATAATTACTTTTCTTTGTCCCTGCTGGGCAGTAGTCCCACTATTACCTCTAACACTTGCCTGTGGAAGCATCTTGGACTTTAACCAAAACTGATGAGTGAGGAAACTATACTAGGTGCTTTACATACACAATTTCATTTAGTCATAATGGAGATGTTTTCTGTGAAATGAAAAACCTAAGGCTTTGTGATGTTAACTTACCCTGGGTCCCACCTTAATCAGCAAAGGGCAAGGTTGAGATTTTTATCCAGGTCTGTCTCTACCTTCATAGCCCCTTCAAGGTACCAGGTGGTTGTAACATAGTGCTTCTAGTCCTCTCCTATCTTTCTCAGGTCCCAAGTAGAGAGCTGAGGTAGTTTACAGCCTCCAGTTTGGATAGAGAGTCATAAATAACACATTATCCTTTGTTGAGAATAATGAAGGGAGAGGACAGAGATCAAAGACAGTATGCTAGAGGAAGAGATTTTAAAACCTCTAGCTGAGAGTGTAGAGTAGCTATAAGCAATGAAAACTATAATCCCAAACAGTTCCCAAAGGAGAAGCCACGTGAAGAACTGCTTGTGGTACTTTGGTATGGGGGAAAAGAAAACAAGTGTCTGAACATTTAGTTGAAGGATTTATGTACATGACCTCATTTCATCCTCACTGCTTTTTGAGACAGTCTAATTTCCTTAGTTTTGATGTAAATACTCAGTAACTCAAGTTTTGCTTGAAAGTCAGTAGTACCATTTTCTACTCCTTCTAAGCTAGCATTTGGGTGTGGCTTAAGTGATCCCCTGGTGGAACAGGGAGATGATATCCTCAGTTCCACCAGGATAACTGCTGCTCTCTGCAGCAGTGAGGGCTCACTGGGGTGGCTCTTAGGACTGAGGTGACAAACCTACCAAAGGCTAGAGAGGGCTTCTGGAGGCTGACAGTCTTTCATACTCTATGCCTAGGCTTACCTGGCTTACTGCTTGAAGACACTGTGATGTGGTGTGGGGCAGATGGGGATGCCGGAGTCTGTCTTTCTCTTGTCCCTTACCTCTTTTCTCCTTTCCCTTAGCAAGATTTCAAGGACCGCATTCAGAGGCAGAAGTTGACCCAATCAAAGATAAAAGAAAATCGGCAGCAGATTGTTCGTGCCCGAAAATATTACGATGACTATAGAGTTCAGCTGCGTGCAAAAATGATGAGAATGAGGACCCGGGAAGAAATGGTAAATATGGCTCTTCTATCTAATAACCTTGTTACGGTGGTGAATTTTGTCTGTTACCTTTCAGGCCACCGTCTTTGTTTGAATCTTGTCCCAGTTTGAATCTAAAATCCAAATGCAAGTACTAAACTGCTGGCTGTGAGAGTTCAGACTTGGCCACAGATTATGTACTACCCCATAGCACATTCCAGTTTATTCTGTCTCTACTGCCCTCATCTTAACATGAGGTCTGAATGCCCTCTGACCTCCTGCACATAGGTACTTTCCCATACAACTTCTTTTGGGGTAGGGAACATGTTGTCGGAGACAGGAACTGTGACTAGATGACCTTCGTTCCCACATAAAATCAAGAAAATACCTTAGGACAGACATGCTATGAGCTACTTCTACGAAGTATTTGCTGTCTAATCCTAATCAAGCTGAAATGTGTAATATTTTAGGATTCTAAATTTGCAATAAATTCCATCCCTAGAGTAATACATTAAGGTAATTATAATTAACGAGGCTAAAGAAATACTCTGAAGTGGGTCATACTTTTATCCCATTTATAGAGGACACTACTGAAGCTTTGAGAAGTAACTTGACCAAGGTAGTATGGCTGGTTAATGAATATAAGGCTGTAAGAACCAGTTTTTTGATCTAGAATTCTTTAATCAGTAGAGGACAAGTGGGCATATTCAGATCCTTGGAACAGTTTGCTTTCCTGTGGCCTATATAGATGATAACCCCATCACCCTCAGTTGTAGATACAAATGCAGGTGAAGTATTTGTTTCTTCTCATGGGTTCTTGCCTTACATGCAGCTCTTCGAGATACCTTTTCTGAAAGCAGTAAAGAATCTTTGGGGTACAGGAAAAGATGCTGAAACACCATTATCATTAGGGAATTAAAAATCAAAACCACCGTGAGATACCACTCACACCCACTAAGTTGGCTAACAGTTGTTGGCAAGGATGTGGAGAAGCTGGAACCCGCGTGCAGTGATGGTGGGGATGCAGAATGGTGCAGCCACTTTTGAACAGTCTGGCAGCTCCTCACAAGGTTAAACATAGAGCTACCATGTGACTCAGCAATTTTCACTCCTAGGTGTAGATCCACACAACCTATACACAAATGTTCACAGCAGCATTATTTGTATTAGCCAAAAAGGAAATAAACCTAGTGTCCCATCAACTGATGGATGGACAAAATGTGATGTATCCATATAATAGAAGAAGTTTTGGCAGTAAAAGGGAATGAAATATTGATACATGCTATGATTTAGATCACCTATAGCACCTGGCCTTCCTCAGTGGTCTCCCATCCAAGTACTGACGAGGCCTGACCCTGCTTAGCTTCCGAGATCAGATGAGATTGGGCGTGTTTAGGGTGGCATGGCTGTAGATGGGGCTGCTTTTTGGAGTGATGAAAATATTCTGAAATTATTGATGATGGTGTACAACTCTGAATATACTAAAACCTACTGAATTATATACCTTAAAGGGGTGAATTTTATGGCATTGAATTACATAGCAGTAAATCTGTTGTTTTAAAAAACTTTTGAGAAATTCAATAAGTATGTACTTCAGTTTGGGTAAAATGATTATATAAGTTCAGCATAACTTAATTTTTCTGACTCTATGATAGATATTTAAGAAACTGTTTGAAGAAGGTTTACAGATCCAAAAGCAAAGATTACGTGACCTAAGAAACTATGCCAAAGAAAAGCGAGATGAGCAAAAGAGACAGCACCAGAATGAACTGGACTCAATGGAGAACTACTATAAAGACCAGGTGGGCTCACTGCTGCTTATTTACATTCTAAATGTGCTTACCCCTGACCACCCTTTCAAAAGGTTGTTGAACAATAAATCTCCACATATTAATTCAGAACTTATCACTATACAGGTTAGACTGACTGACCCCATTTTCAAGAATGAAATTTAAGATAAAATAAGCTGGTGCTTAACTATAATATAGAATCCGTATTGCCCTATTTCTATTAAAATAAAGATTTTAAGTCTGTGAACATTCAGTATAAGAATTGTTATATTTGGACTACAGACAAAGGACTTGGTTTTTTTCTTCCCCGTAAACAGTTTTCATTGCTGGCAGAAGCCATATCACAGGAACGTCAGGACCTCAAAACCAGAGAAAAATCCCAGGCTCAGGTAATAATCAACAGAATGGAAACCATTTATTTACATTTTTAAAGAAATCCTTAAGGGGAGTGAAGAGAGTACTAGTAAGAAGATCCATCTATGACCCAAAACATTTATTCTGTGATTTTTAACTTTACCTGTTTAGTTCTTTGTAAGAGCTGCTGCTAAATTATTAAAATTATTGCAGGCACTTGATGAACTAGAAGGCTGAGAGGGAATAAAAATAAATGGGGATCTGAATATATGTTGTGAATAGAAGGATGACATGAATTCTCTTGTAGACACTACATAAAGTGAAGAGGGAGCTGAGATCTAAGATGGAGAAGGAAATTCAGCATTTGCAGTACATGATAATACGGAATGACAACGATGCTTTCTTCCGAGAATTGGAAGCAGAGCGCCTCAAATCACGGCTTCATCTGGCTTCCTTCCAGCACAGTAAAAATCCCTTCCCATGAGGCCAGATTTCAAAAGTGACAGTTCTGAGGGACTTTACCAGGGCAGAGCTAGAACGAGCCAGTAAACTATTTAAACCAGAAGAATCATTTCTAAATGTCTTATCTATGTATTCATTCTAATACTTTTTATGAAATAATTTTTTTAATAAAATTGTTTTCTTAAAGTTTACTGCTTTTGAATTTATGACCCAAAATCTTAAAAGGAGTCAGTAAAGGCACACATTCTTTATTAGTTATATTTGTACTAAAGTAATTAACAAGCCATGATTGAGCAGCAAGTTCCTGAAGCCTATTGGTGTAGGTCAATAAAAACAGTAAAATACAGCACTTGAGGACAAAAACAATTTCTAATTCATAAAAGGGGTAGAAGTGTGGGCATGTCATCAGAGGCGGGCCTTACTGTGAACTTTGAAGATAGGTATAAGTGTATGTAGCTTTTTCACATGGTGGCTAGACGAGAATTTATGCATTATGGCTTCTGACAGTTGGTAGAGGACAACATGAGGAGAGGCATGAGGTGTAAGGCCAGATGGCGTGTGCCTCCAAAGAACACCAGTGGCTGCAGGTGGGAGGGAGTACACCAGTCCTATTTCTAGTATGGGGGAATATGAGGGGAAAAGAAAAACCCACTCGGAGTGGTATCTTCCATGGAGGTGAGGGCTTCAGTGAGGTCCAAGAGTTGGAGGGAGGCTTCAGAGCAGGTGAGGAGATGGGGACTTTGCTGATCAAAGCCACAGAATGGCAGAGGACACCAGGGAAGGAGAGGAAGGGAGAACAGAGGTTCCCATTAGGGCATGTAGAGTGGCATGTGGATGAGCATATGAACAATGGCCAAGGCCAGAAGGCATGATGGGATAGCATCTGACTGTACTGGAGAAGAGAGCAGGCAGCTGAGTCTAATGGCTGTAGTCCCAAGTGCTGCGCTCTTGGAATGACAGCTGACAATGCTGGGCCTCTAGGCAGGCAGGGGCTTCCTGAGGAAAAGATGGTGGATCGGCCAAGTTTGGAGCATGAGGAAGAGACATGCAGACAACTGCAATACATTGTTAGGAAGACAACCTGGATGGAAAGGACAGGAAATGTATAAGACAAGCCTAGATATACAAAAGCTAGAGCATAAGTTCTGAAAGTTACAGAAAGAACAAAGATAAAGTAGATCTAAAGTAGATAGAAATAGATGCACAGTATATTCTTGAGTAAAATGAGCAAATTTTAAATATTCTATTTTAAATGCTATGAGTAGGTATTGCATATGTAATGCAAGATATAGTATGTAAAAAAGGTCAGAAAGAATAGCCCCCAAAATAGTAGGTGTGACTCCTGAGTGATACAGTACAAACCTTCACTCTGCTTAACATACTCAAATTTTTGAGTTTGTTAAAATAACTGTAATGATGATTTTATAATTTTTTAAAATGTTAACTATTTTAGGAAGACACTTAAGTTACTAGTTCTGCCAGATTTCTACCAAGCTAAGAACTAGGAATAACCAACAAGAAAAATGGGTGAAGGAATTTGTGACAGAAGGGATAGAATAAGCAAAGGTCAAAGAATAGGAGAGAAGACAAAAGATAAATAAAAGATACCAACATATTTTCAAAAAATAGAAAGCAAATGAAGTGTGAAGCCTGTTCATCCGCAAAAAACCAGGAAAAGCTTGTCGTCATAATGGACACATTTGAAAAGTTATGAAGAAGTGTGGTACAACTATTGGGGCATGGCGGGGTGCAGGGGAGGAGTGTTACAGATTGAGGTGGTTGCTCTAAATCCTTAACTCATAAAAAGGAAACGACTAAAATTAATAAACAATACTACCATATCATTTAGAAATGTGAAGTAAGTATCAGAAGAATGGACGGAAGATTTGGGAGATTAGCCCCTAGAAAGCAAGACTGGGGGGCGGGAGCACGAAGGTGATAAAGATTTTTGTTTTTAAGCGTCTTAAGTGTTTATGATTTTTAAACCATGTATGTTTAACTGTGTGTGTAATACTGTATCATGTAAAGCACTGGAGAGTAGCTGCCTCCTCTTAAAAATGTGAGAAGAGAAAGGAAGAACCAGTGTTGACAGGAGAATAGAGCCTTTAGTGAAGAGGCTAAGTGTGTGGGGGAAATTTATCTGCAGTGGGAAGAGGCTCACGGTAAAAAAAAACGGTTAGGGGAAAGTCTGTAATGGGAGAACGAGAAGGCAGGGCCAACTGAAGATGGTGTCATTAAGAGAAATGGTAGGAAGGAGGAATCCAAAATTGGGGCTTAAGCTGCAGCTTACAGAGAGATCTATCCGATCCCACATACAGACATGATAAAAACATGGCATTTCAAGCCATTACCCACCTAATTTGATTGATGTGACTGGTTCTTCTTGTCTTAAAAAAAGTGTTAAATTCAAATTGCCTTTAAAACTTTGCCCTCTGAAGAACAACAAAGCTGGAGGTAACTCACTCCTTGATTTCTACGTATATTACAAAGCTATGGTATAAAAACAGTAGTGCTGTTGGCACTAAAAACAGACACATAAATCAGTGGAACCAAATAAAGACCCGAGAAATAAACCCACGCATAGAAAGTCAATTTATGACACATGAGTCAAGAATATACAATAGGGAAAGGACAGTGTTTTCAATAACTTGGGAATACTAGGCAGCCACATGCAAAAAAAAAAAAAAAAAATGACACTGTACCAATGGATTTAACACCATACACAAAAGTTAATTCAAAATGGGTTAAAGTGTGAACATAAAACCTGGAACCATAAAACTCCTAGAAGAAAACATGGGTGGCACTGGTCTTTATAGTAATTCTTTGGATTTGACACCAAAAGCAAAAATTAATAAGTGAGACTATCAAACTTTAAAGCTTCTGCACAACAAAGGAAACCATCAACCAAATGAAAAGACAGCCTACAAAATGGGAAAAAAATGTTTGCAAACCGGATATCTGATAAGGGGTTAATATTCAAGATATATAATAAAGAAGTCATACAACTCAATAGCAAAAACAAAACAAAAAATAAAACCATGGGCAAAGGAATTGAATAGACATTTTTTCAAAGACATACAGATGGCCAACAGGTACACGTAGGTGTTCAACTTCACTAATCATCTGGGAAATGCAAATCAAAACCACAATAAGATATGGCACCTCGCAACTACTAGAATGGCTATTTTTATTAAAAACACAAGAAATAAGTGGTGATGAGGATTTGGACAAAAGGAAACCCTTGTGCACTGTTGGTGGAAATATAAATTAGTGCAGCCACTATGAGAAACAGTACAGAGTGTCCTCAAGATAATAAAAATAGAACTACTACATGACCTAGCACATCCGCTCTGGGTATTTATCCAATGAAAACAAAAACACTAACGCACACACACTACGATCACTGCAGCATTATTTTTAACAGTTGAGATATGAAAACGACTTCAGTGTCCATCACCAGATGAATGGATAAATATATATGTTCACCATGGAATATTATTCAGCCATAAAAAGGAACTCTTGCCATTTGCAACAAGATGGACCTTGAAGGCATTATGCTAAGTGAAACAAGTTAGACAAAGACAAATACCATATGATCTCACTTATCTGTGGAATCTTAAAAAGAAACAAAAACAAAACTGAACTCACAAATACAGAGAACTGATTGGTAGTTGCTGCGGGGGAGGAGTGGGACTGAATGGATGAAGGGGATCAAAAGGTAAAAACTTCCAATTATAAAATAAATCACGGGGATGTGATATACACTACACATAAGCCTAGGGACTATAGTTAACAAAACTATATTGCATAGGTTCCTGTCACACAGTTTTTTTGTAACTATGGCAATAGATGTTAACTAATGTTGGTGATCATTTAGCTATAAATACAAATATATACGGATCATTATGTTGTACATCTGAAACTAATATATGTCACATGTCAGTGATAGCTCAATTAAAAGAAATACCTTTCTGGTCTCAATGGTTCTCCACCTTCTTGCCATGACAGCATCATCTCTGGGAGAAGCGAGTGGTCCGAAAGGTTGAGTCATGTGCTCTCTCCATCTTCACTCCCAATTCCTGGGCTGAAAGTGAGACGGTTTCATGAACACTTAAGTGGGTGGGAAAAACATTTTGGAAGGGTCCCCTGTCCACCCCACAGGCTGCTACAGTTGCCTCTTCACTTCTTTCATTTATGAAACACTATAGGGGAGACAGAACTGGGGTTTACAGCTCATATTAGAGACTAATTGATAAGCTCGATAAATCCCAGCCCAAATATCCTCAAAATGTACGCTAATCAGCAAAGTTGACACTTGGAAATGCAGCCTGTTGTACAATGAACATGAACACAAGGAAGGAGCTACCTGTCCTAGAGACCAGTGTCTCTAGGATGTGAAGTGTCATGAGGAAAGAAAATGGGGGAACAATAACAATTGTTTTAAAAACCAAGTTTGGGATCCAAGGCCTTACTGAAGTGTGGTATTTAATCCTGTGCTCCCATTATGACAGATTTCTTTGCTGTACACAAACTGAGTTTTGAGTAATTAAGTTTGAACTTCAGCTTCTAATGACCATCCAAAACTAGTACAGAACCTGACACATAGTAGGAGCACAGTAGATATTCATTAATGAACAGAGAACTAGTCACACTTAGGGCAAATAAATGCCTTTTAATAAAACATAACTTTACTATCCAGTTTGTCTAGTTAGCTAAGAATGTTAATGTAGGAATGTAACCCTTTTTCTGTAATAACTACCTCTCTTCTGTTATGAGGCTCTTGCTCTATTGTGTATATCCTACTATGTAAGCATTTAGGATACATAGTACAAATAAATGCAGTGGATGCCAAGGTTAACCTTCATTATGATGAAGGGACAAACCTTCTAGGCCTCCCTATAGAGGAAAAACATCACATATTAAATCAAACTTTTGGGTGATTTACAGATTATAAAACTACTAGAATCCTTAATGCACTAAAACTTTACAAATTTTAGTTAATCAGTAAATATGGCAATCTGAGGCAAAGCAAAATAAATTTCAAAAGGACATAAAAAATGGACACTATCCCCACCCTTTGAATGTTAACGCACAGCCACTACTTACCCTGCATTTCCCATCAGTCGTTCTGTGTGGCCTATGCTGTGGAGAGACATAATGTAGATGATAAGCGGGACGAAAAACGACGTATCCGTTCCTTTTTCCACCCATATATTTAGCTGGACTTCCATCCACTTCCAGTCAGAGAGGTGTGAATCGTGACTCTTAAAGCCATGGCTTCTTGGAAAAATATAACTGATTTCTCCTTTTCATTTTGAGGATTTTACTGCTCAGCCCAAAATGAGGGTGAATGAGGGCCACACTGCAGCTCCGCCCTCCAGAGCCCTGACAGACACTGCTGCAGGACCGGAACAGTCCTCCCCAGTAAGCCTGTAGCAACCTCAAATCCTCCGCCACACGGCCCCCCAACAGCCACTGCCAACTCATCCGTTTGCTACGGCAGGAGAAATGCCATGTGGCACCTTCCCTGCTCCACCTGGAGACAGAAGGGGATCCTGAGCCCCCAGAAGCTCTAGCTCCCCAAAGTGACTAAGGCATCAACTAAGACAGGTATGGGAATCTTCTTAAACTTCTCGTCTTTTGGCTCTCATGCTGTCACCCTTCACAGAACCGATCAAATTTTTTCAAAATGATTCATGATCAACTCAATATTCTTTAAAAACTTTGATGCTGTGACAGTGCAAACAGCATTCATTTTATTGCTCAACTTCGCATGGGCACATACATAGTTAATTTTTAAAAACCATTTATACAGATGTTATTGATAAAGCTCATGTAACAACTGAGTGAAAATACAAAGAATATCAAAGCTAAAACACTCTGTAATAAATACAAATACAATGAAAATGATAAAACTTTGTTTTTAAAGTCAGTTTGAGAGAAGGAAGAATATTACATTAAGTGAACTATACATCTAGAAACAAAACAACTCAGCATTTGGTACAATCATCATCCTAACATAAGAACGTTAAATACCACAAACGGCGCCCACTGCATGGGTGTTGCAGCTTAAAAACAGAAGCAGAAGGAGCTGCTCTATCAAACTATGAAGGTGGCTGGAACAGTCTCTAACTCCCATCAATGCAATCAGTTCAACGCACCAGAAGTTCAAAGCAGACTTAGTGTTGTAAAATAAAGCAAATTACATTGTATTTAAAAGAAAGGAACTCGTGCTCTGGGATGTAAATACAAGAAGGAAAATGACTTGGTGAAAATAAAACCCATCCAGGGCAACAAACTATGTGCAAAACAAAATGTACACTATACACAGCACTATTTAAAAACTCTTTACACCAAGAAATAAGACCTTTGAAATAAAACTCATCTCTGTACTGCATATGAGCTCTACAAAGTAACCACTGTTCATAATTAAGCATTCATGATGGAAAGGCAACATATGGAAACGTGACATCACACATCTGAAAAAACACAATCTGAGGAAGGATTAAAGAAACCCAGTTAAGAGGGACATGGTGGAAATAAATATTCACATTAAACATGAGGTGCAAGTCCAAGGTCCAACGACACATTGGGGGATTTTATTTGCTTAGCACCTATTTGGAAATAATCAGGTAACATACTTTTGAACATAAAATCTAAATCATGTTTTTATAAATTATGTTGGTGATACTACAGACTATTAAGAGTAATTTGTTTCTTTTAAAGCTCTAGTCAGTCATTATTATAGTTAAAAAGGCACTCAAAAAGCAATGGTATTTGCCTGCCTGATATTGTACAGTATGGTAGTAGCATTTCATTATTACCGCATCCATCAGTTACAATTTCTCTGAAGTATTCATGTACTTACTTTTTACTAAAAGATTATAAGAGTAGGCACAATTACACTGTACTAGTGCTTTAATATAAAAGAGAGATGGACCTGCAACAGGTAAGGGACTATTGTGAAAGCTGAAAACTCCTGATATTCAAATAGTATACAAACCTTTTCTGTACATTAAAAGATGTCCTTCGGTACTAAGAATGCAGTAGGAAAACACGAAGTGTTTGGGAAGACAAGGGTCTGCAGAATCGCGTTACTACTGCACAGTTATGACTAGCTTGCATGGAGCAGTCAAATTTGGCTGAATGAATGAAGTGAATTTAAATACTTAGAAACTACATAAGTAGTTCTCAACTTGAAAGCAGCAAAATTTCCTCTTCGTTTATCCCTTCCCTACTCCTGATAGCTTTCTTGGAATTCTAATCTATAAAGGAGAAAAACTGGAGCTGCTCTGGGTGAGGGTGGGGGCAGGGAGTTACAGGAGCCTGCTGAAATACCAACCAGGCCCTTCCTCTCCCTCTCACGTCTTTCCTCTCAAAACACTAATTCTGAGGCACCTCTGAGGAACTCCTTGGCTCCAAGAACAGACTGAAAAACCAGTCCGTCAAATGAAAGAACACAAAGGCTCTATTCGCTTCATAATTAAACTGCAAAATTTAAACAAGCCTATATCACCAAAATTTGCTATTCTTGATTTGACATCAGTGTAAAAAGAAGACTAGTACAGATGTCTGAAGGCTAAATTTAAAAATCTTCCCATGATTTGATTTTTCCAGTCCCTCACTCCAGAATTTTGGTTGTCTAATGGATCATGCAACATGCCACACACATTAAAAGCTAAATTTGGATATTTCAGAATCAGATGCTGATCTCCAACACGAAGAGAACTGAGATTTCCTTACTTCCAAAATGCACTCTTCAGTTTTAAAGTAATTTATACCATAGAGTTAAAATCACTATTTCTTTAGAAATCACATCCCCTGCCCCACCACTCTCACTTCGTTTTGTTACGCAAAAGCAGGGTTTACTAAGTTTACTAAATAATCTTCAGAGAAAATTTTTTCCTTTTTTTATGATTTTTGCTGATTAAAATATCATGAGCAGCTAAACAAAGATTCAGGATGATCTGCCTGTAAGAAACTTACACTGTAATGAGAATATAAGTTAGGTGTACTTGATATAGAAGACTTTGGTTTACAGAAACAGTATATATATTAAAGATAAGCTGACCCAGCAAAAGAACGAAAATCCCATCCCAACCACATGAACGGAGAAGCTATAAAAATGCAGAATTCCCATTTAAGATAAAAAGTAAATCCAAAATCCTGGTCATACTGATTCACAATAAAAAATTGGGGTTTTTTTTTTTAAGTCTTTTAAAAACAGGGAGCCCCTGAATCTTACTGTAGCAAATAAGCTACTATGTTTAGACTAAATAGTTGCATTAGGAATTTGACAACCAAAATAATATAGCTGTATTCCAGGAAATTTGTGCTTGAAAAATATAAAAAAGACTCAGTTAGGCAAGGTTGAAACACATAATGCTTTTAAAATATAATGCTTTGCTATAGAAAAATGTAATATGCAAATGGCTTAATTTTTTAAAGATAATGATTCTTTTAGCCAATTGTTTAGAAAGGTAGAATAATTCAAAATAATTTTATTTTTTTTACAAAGAGCAATTACAGGAGCTGTTCAAAATCATGTATTCAATCAAAATGAAATGTGACTTGTACCGACTGCTGAAGTTGTCTTGATGTTTGAGAGACTTGAAATCTGTGAAGCGATTTGAATAGATTACCTTTTATAAAAATAGTAGTCTTTACGTGTAGAATACTGCCTAACTCTGGAAATGTAGGAAAAGTCAGCATTCTTTAGGTTCAAGATATTAATTTTAAATAGCAGCTGAATGTGGCCTCATGGCAAAGCATAAAGACCTCTTTTTTTCCTTGTAAAGGAATTTCAAAATTGTCCTTTCCCCTCACAGTGTCCTAAAATTTTTTTAAAGGGGGGGCATTTTTCTGTATTTCAGCATTTCTTGAAATTCTGCTGAAAGGAGGCCATCCTGGGTATAAACAGAGTCCTGGGTAAATCCTTGAAGTCTGTCATTCCACAGCAAATCCACATGTTTCTTCAATGGCTGTTAGCAGCTTTTCATATAACTTTTCATAGCTTTCATAGGGCGGAATGTCTATTCGATTGAAGCTGTAAATAAGCAAATCAGATTTTACACAGTTCATCTGAAATAAATAAACCAGCCTGGCAAGACTATACTGATACAGCCACATTACTTTGTGTAACAGGCAATTCAAGGAAAGAGGTTATATTTCTCTAAAGTAGAGATTACCACTTTCAGGTTTTCCTACCAATTTTTGAGTAATCTTAAGTCATTTAAAGAGTTGTTCATCGTTCCTTTTAAAGGTCCATGTAGTACCAATAACAATTAATGAAGTGTCACCTGTTTGAAACTAACACCTATGCAGATGGAATAAGAGGAAAAAGCTCCAAAAATAACTTACCACGTGTGAGCTTTTGGCAGGTTGTTAGTGCAGGCATCAATCTGGTGGATGGTGAAGAGTCGTGGGCCTGCAGCACCTGCAAAGGAAGCAAATGTGGGTCAGATCACTGCAGGTACCTGCATCAGTCTCCCGAACCTCAGAATAAAACTGGTGCATAAACCACAGGGTCTGGGGATAGAGGAATATGACAACTTCACACGAGCTGCCCAAAAATTCTTTTCCCCAGAAAAGAATCTGGGCTTGATAACTGGAACTGACCTTGGAGAGGAATGAATGCTTTAACGTGCTAGCATCTCCATTTGAGGAAAAGTTCAGGATTCAAACACTTTCCTAAATTCCATCTTCTATAGAAAATCAGTGTCCCAAAATTATGAGAAAAGTGGATAAATCCAAGATTATATACCTACACACATTCAAAGAGATGACTCCCTTAATGTAAATTAAGGTTTCACACCTCAAACTTGGCTGAGAGCAAAAGATCAGCAGTCTCAGTTAATATAAATAAGACAGCCCATACAAACGATAATGATGAATTTCCCAAGCTGGGAATATGAGCACAACTCAAAGTGTGCTTTCCCCATGGACGTGCGACCTATGTGCAGTGAGCCACACTGTTGGATTATGTACCAGTCTTGTTTTGCATACCCTCAGTCACCACCAGCAGCAGCAGCTTTAAAAATAAAGAGCTTCAGAGGAAAAGGAAGCAACTGCCACCCAGTGGAGCAATACGTTCATTAGCATATTACCAATTCATCATTCAAACTTTAAACAGCTAGTCTGCAGAAAATAATTCTTTAAAATGGAATAGGGTTTAAATAAAAAGTCTGATGCCATGCAATAATTACCATGCTCTGACCAAACAAATGGCTTCCACAACTCATGCTGCCTCTTTCTTTAAGAGGATAAAGAAGTAGAGGAGTGAGACATCCCACCGGGGTAAAGGCTTTGCCAAAGTGAGGCAAGAAGGTGAAGGCAGACAGAGCCCCGCACAGGGAATGTGTGGCAGACTTTAGAAGCAAGGCGACCAGAAGAGAAAAGACAGAGAGCATCATCACCATGGTCTCTAACGTGCAGAACTCACTACAATCACAGAGAACCCCAGCAGAAAGGGCTCTTGGCGGGGACAAAGGAAAGGAAGGAGAAGAAGGGTACAAGATGCGAGCGTTACAGATAAGAAAGGGTGAAAGAGAATCTCTTTATAAGCACATGGTTTGTAAACCATATAAATCAGGTACTGACCCCCTCCCCCAATCACCTGATGCCACATGGTCTGTCCCTCTGGCTTTCTTACCTTGTAAAGCTTTGAAGCCCTGCAGAGGCACTCTAGATGAGCCGGTCACAAACTGAAGCAACCGTGCTCGGCGCTCCTCATCAAAAAACTCCACAGCTTTCCAGAACCACTTGACAACATTGCTGTCTGGTGTACAGTGTTTTAACCGGGTGTTCACCTTCCAGTCGTTAACATCTATCTTTCCAAGTCCACAAATAATGAGCTGTTAAAATATTGCATAAATTATGAGCCCATGGAAACCCAAGTCAAGCCAAAAGGTCTTCGAAATACAACTTAGATTTGCAGCGCTGGCTCTTGTATGATGGTTCTTAATCAAGAGTACACAATAGGATCGTCTTAAAAGCTTTACAAAAATGTACGTGCCAGGTCCTATGAGCAGAGATTTTAATCCTGTGCATCTGGGGTGATAAGAAGAAGCTGTATTTTAAAGAGCTCACTTTCAGGTTCCCTACTCAGAGTGTGAGATCCACCACTATGAGGGACACAAGATGAAAGTTCCGTAATTTCATAAAATTGTACTACTTTTTTTAAAAATAGAAACTAGACTCAAAAAGTAGATATATTTATATGTGCCTTCCTGAAGCCCTACATCATATTATTCTGGTTTCAATTCTTACTAGATTTGGGATTCTGGGCAATTCAGTTCACCTTCCTCAGCTAGCACTTTCCTCTGTTGTAACACAGCAGTAACATCTACTTCACTATATCCTGTGAAAGCAACCAGTGGTGTACAGGACCTCGAGAAATGCGTTGGATAAGTGATATAATGTTTGATCATCTTAAAACCTGATCAAATTATGAAATACATGCACACACTGATACAGAGCTCTACCTTGCATCCTGATGCAGGGTCAGTACACACGAACTGTATCAAAATTACCTCGATACTAATACATCTCACAGTGTAAAACATAACTTGCAAATACTACATTTTATAATTCTATCAGCCCAGTATAACACTAAAATTATATTTTTTAATAAAAAATTTTATTTTATCGGCACTAGAAACTATGTAATAAACCCCAACTATATTGAATAAAATCTCTAACAAAGCTTCTACAGCATTCTAAAAAGATTACTGAATGGCAGCCACAGTGAAGAGAGAAGTGGTTATCCAAATCGGATTAGAGAAGTATTTATAACACAAAAGATAACTCCTAAATTCTTTTCTTCAGAGGAGTGGTAATTATAAAGCCAAATTCCTCATTCATGTATGAACAGATGAAAATGCATTATATTTCAACTTTATTGCCATTCCTGCTATGTTCTTGTCCTTGTGACTACTTCCTTCAGACCAGGTCACTACAGAATAGTTCAGCCACAAAAGGAATGGGGATGGCACTGAGTCAAACCAATCCTTTTAGATTGTTTGCTAACAGGTCTGTTAACAGACTTAGTTAGAAAGGACACTGAAGTTAATAAAATCATGTAAACATCAAATATTTATGCTCTCCCTAGCTACTAGTTAAACTCAGGACCTCTGGTAGAATAAAACCTTTGTTTTGCAAAGTAGCTTGGTGGAAATTCAGATGTATTTGTTAAAGGTCTTAATTATAAAATAAGACCTAAGGTGCTTTAAGGACCAGTTTTAAAAGAAAATTAAAAAAAAAAACCTTTACTGTTTATTACAGCTACTGTTAACGATGAATGTTTCCAAAGAGACTAAGTATGTTTAGATATAGTTTACCCTAAGTATTTTAATTATTTCCTCTATATTCTACCAAATGTTTTCATTCAAAGTGTAAATTGATTGAGTCTAGGCTTTTATTCCAAATAAATTTCAATGTGGTAGAGAGCAAATAAGCAAAATGGATTTAACTAAATCAGTAACCACTTAATTACAGAATAGAAAATACTGGAAGAAGGTACTATGTAAGACATGAAATCTGTTGAAAATAAGAAGAGGATACAGGGAAAAATAAAATGTTCACGATATGAGAGATTGTTCCTATAGGTAATGACAGCACCACAAAAGGATCTCTGTGAGAAGTAAAATACAGAAATTCCAAAGTAGAAAAGACTTCTATGAATAAGAATTCTCACAGTATTATTGCACCACAAAATACCAGAAATACAACTTTCCTCTAAAAGCACCAGAAATACAACTTTACTCTAAAACTGAGTAACAGAAAATTCCTAACCTTTCCTTGTTACATTAGGTGACGTCGGGACATTGGTACACTGACCTCTAACTCCTTCTCATCAAACGTCTTCAGCAGATGCTGCGGAATCACTTCATTGAATCCCTTCTGCAGAGCCAAGAACTGCGCTTCAATACCACGTAGAAACCTCCAGTTCACATACAGCCTGGAAACATCAGGCAGGGGTTTCATGTGATCAAATGTGTTCAGATTTGGTGATTATTACGAACCTCTACTTTGGCAACACTGTACTTTGCAAGCATCTAGCAAAACAGCTCAGAAGCCTGGGGGCTGGCTTGAACAGCCACTGGGTCACCGTCCGGCACCCAGTTGTCACTCTTGGCTGGGTTTCTAGGTTATCTCCACGTGATCAGAGGCCTCTCACCTTCCCCACGCCCTCTCTCCCCCTAAACAAGACAAGCAGACTTCTGATGGGGTGGCTGGTTTCCCAAAACAGAAATTGTCAGATCTTTTCAAGGCCTAAGCCTGAAAATGACCAATGTCACCTCTGCTGTATTCTTTTGGTTAAAGCAAGTCACATGCCAACCCAGGTTCTGCCTGGAGAAGGGACTATACAAAGGAGCAGATACCAGGACACTGTGTGGGCACTTGCAGGGAAGCCACCACGACTAGCTACACAGTCCCAGCTGATGCCACACAGAGGAGCAGTGTGCCATCCCTACTGTTCTTTGTCCAAATGCCTGACTGAGAGAATTGTGAAAAATAACAAATGGAAGTTGTTTTTAAGTCATTAAATTCTGCAGAAGCCTATGGTACAGCAATAAGTAACACCACCTAAATTCTTAAGTGTTTTTCCATACTGCCCTTCTAGAACATCGGAACAATTCTCAGGATTGAGAACATGGAAGTGTTTACCTGACATATTCCTTTTTATTTTCTTCAGTAACAGGGATACTCTTGCCGTTTGGTTTAAGTTCATGCTGAATAATTTCCCCATAAGCATTATGTTCAACACAGAACGTATGGTCCAAAACACCTGTAATATCATTCTCACTAGAAAGGGAAGAGAGGGCACAAAACTTAACTGGAAAATCTAAAACGCAGATCCTACAGATGTATTAAATTGGTGAGGCAAATAAAACTAAAGTAGCTTTTAAAGGAATAACATTCACTAACTTTTAGGAATTTGAAATATACAGGAAAACAGTAGAAAGAAAAAGTCTTATGTGGTCCTATAATCACTCAATATTTTCTCTGCATTTTTAAAATTTTAAAGAAGTACATCCATTTTGAAACAGTATCTTTTTTAAAAAGCCAGATTCTAACTATAATAAACAGATACAAGAGTCAATACATACAGTATCCACACTAAACTGTTATGAAGATCTGGATCAACTAACTCCATGTCATCCAAAGTAATTGACTTTCCCAGCAACTGTTTATAAAAAGGCAATGTGAAACCACCATCAATGTAATGTCCATGAAACACAGCCATTCCCATTATGCGTCCAACAAAGTGGAAATATGATAAGTGTTCCTGAAATTGAAAAGACTTTATGTAAATACTCGAGTTAGATACTATCCAGGGAATTTTTAATAAAAATTAAATATTTAAGCAATATTCATCTTTTTGTAGTATCAACTTATACTCTAATTTACAACTATTTAGATGGAATAGGCTATCATATCAAAGCTCAGTAATCATTAGGGAAAGTTTCTATTAGGTATGCTCAAGTTTCTGTACATTGCTATAAAATATCAAACCAGAGTCAATGCCTCTCTCAAAGGGTTGAGTCAGTTTGTAAAATATATCTTTAGAAATTAAGTCCAGAGGACAGTCCCACTGCAACTTCACCAAACTACTATTGGATCCTTCCTGTTCTCCACCTCTCCTCTCTCATCCTGCTGAGCCCTTTACAATCCTGGCTCTGTCATGGAAAGAAGTTTTCAATGCTACACCTCCCTATTTCCTTGACCTAGCCAGAAACTGAACTTCAAAACATCATGGGTTTAAGGGCACAGATTTCATATCTAACTTGGACTAGAGTCCTAATTCTGCCAGTTATTAGCTATGCATACTTGGGCTAATTACCTATGAAACTAGTTTTCCCCCACAGGACTAATTTTCCACATCTGGAAAAATGAGGGTAAAAAGGATCTCTCTGTGGAGTAGAATGATATGATGAAGCCCATGGTATCCAATCAGAACCATCACCTAAAAATCTTCCCTTTATAAAGTATTCCCTGCGATGAATCTGACATTTCTACCATGTTTGGATATATCTGGTCTTTCACGATAAATTGTTTTGTTAGTTGGATATCTGTATTTTAAACTTCTTTTACTTTTCTATTTAATAAATAATCTTTAAACCTCCCTTTTATCTTAAAAATGGGTTTTGCATCTTTAAAAAGTAATACATGTTAACTACAAAATATTTAGAAAATATAGACATGCAAAAAAAATCACCCATAATCTAATACCCAGAGATAAGATATTATAGTGCAGGTCCTTTCAATGCATATATATATATATATATATATGCATGTATGTATATATGTATGTGTATGTACATATGTATGTATGTATGTATGTATGTATGTATATGTATGTGTGTGTGTGTGTGTGCGCCAAAATTTTATCATACTATTTTGTAACCTTCTTCTCACTTAATAAATCACAAACACCATCTTGACATGCATTAACTATTATCTCACAATGTCATTTTAGTAGCTATATAATATGCCCTTGTATAGAAGGATAACAGAAAAAATATAAAAACAAATTAGTAACAGCTGCTAATTTTTGTTGAGTGCTTAATAATATATAATAATATATAGCAGTGTCCTAAATACTTGATGTGCAGGGTCCCACTGAATTGTCACAATCATTCTCTGAGATATAACCTATATTTACTATTAGTAACAATAAAACTGATTCTTAAGTCAATGAATTTGTCCAAGGTCCCAAAGCTATGAAGTAGTGGAACCCAGATACCATCTCATGTCTTTCTAATTCCAGAATCTATGTTCTTAACCATTAATGTCATTCTGCTTCAGTCATACTTTAATCAATCCTCCTCCTAATGGACAATGTTGTTTCAAACTGAGGCTACTATAAACAATGACACAGTAAACATCTTTGTGCTCAAACTGTTGAACACATCCAAAATTGTTTACTTGCTAAGTCCAAGGGTGTGACTAGGACAAGCAGAATAATCCTAAATCATAAACTACACTGACATTTAAAGATGAAAAGTATTGTAAGTTATAAGTTAATACACATCATTGTAACCATTAATCATACCGGGTTAACTGCAGAATCAGGATTGATCTGCAGTGTATAGATATCATCTCTTGAATACTGGAAGAGGCCATAGTATGGATTCAACATTTCATGTGACAAAAGATATAACCACTCCCTACAAAAAAAGGTATGACAAAGGAATTGTTTATTAATGAATATACATATTTTAAGATATGCTATTAATCATTTTAGCAAAGAATTTTTTAAATAAAAGAAAATAAAGCATTAACTAGTTATATAAGATCACACTGGAAAAATCTACCATGCCCAAAAAAACAAATGAAAATTCTTATTTTGTTATTACGCAGTCTATTCTTGCTCATTTGGGGCAATTTTATGATGTATTAGCACCAGAAAGTATATAAAGTTATTACCCAGAAATACCAACTACTAATCAGATGCTGCAGCCCAGTGGTCTGTTTTTAATCGCTAAATAAATTGTGATCCATGATAAAGATAAAAAGAAGAAAAGAATGTGATTTTATTTCAAAATATCCATGATGGTCCTTAGAATGTTGCACTACAGAGCTATGTTTCTGCTACATTTATAGAAAGTGAATTTTCATACCTGGAAAAAATTTTGTGTGTGAATATAACATAAGGACTATTTATGATATATACACACAAACACTCCTTATTAACAAGGTTAAAAAGCACAACAATGGAAGCTAAAGTTAACAGCTTTCAGTTTAGAATATATATCATTAAAGTCGCAAGACTGCTCCTGACAATGTATAGCAGAGAGAATAACATGTATTGAAAGAGAAAGGAAAAAACACAAGGCCTGCAGGTCCAACCAAGAATCCGTGCAGGGCTGCAGCTAGTTTCCACAGGAAGTCTCCCTGGGCTACATGATTCCCTGGGGAGTCCACAGATACTCTTCCGTAGCAGTACTCATTATGAATGTATCTGTTAGGACAGCCTCTTATTATAAACATTAGGCAATATTATACAAGAAATATCAAAGAGAAGATTACACCACAGAAAGTATGTTAAGTTTATAAATATAAGAATCCATATGTCATTTTCTAATGAGCAAGTCTTTACCTGGCAACCCCTCCATAGTCAAGACCTTCTTCTCCGCGAAATTTTATCATTAGTCGTTTCCAGAGATCTTTTGGTCTCATTTTCATGACCTGTCGATATGATTCCTGAAAAGTTTTTAATATACTATAATTACTAGGTGCTTTTAACCTGTTATTTAAACTCTTCATCCAACTATAAAATATACTTTTATTTAAATATAGTGATATTCATTCAACAATCAAATCAATAGATAAACTCTGTTTGAAACCTCTTGGAACTTCTAAAATCAAAATGAATATAGCTTGCTACTCCTAAAACCAATTCATTTGATAAATGTTACATTAAAAACCTACTAAATGCCAGACTCCATATTTAAGTTCTATGAACCATAGCAATTATTCCACTCACATTAAAAACAGGATTTGATAGAAGTACCAAACTTTTTTAAGTTGCTTGTTAATTCTAGGTCACAGGTACCAGTAGGAAATAAAGGTAAGAAAAAGAAAAGTTCCAAAAGAACGCAAGTAATCATTAGTGTAGTCTTCATTAAACTGACAATGTTATGTCATTTTAAAATACAAATGACTGACTACAAAGTCAGAACTCTTCTGAGAGAAAAAAGTTTCATCATTTTGGGAAAAGAATTATCAAGCCCCCAAAATCTCTTGCCCAGGATTCCTCTAATGAGAGGGAAACCCATGCCTCAAAACTCTGCCAGGAATTTGAAGTTGATATTAGGGTTATAAAATCCAAAGATAAAAGAAGATACTAGAAAGGAAGATTTTTCAATAAATGCAAGAAGGAGTCTTCTAGTAATTAAACAGAACAATTTCTGTATTGAAACGTCCCTTACTTTCTGAAAGAATTGAAAATTAAGAGATAGACAATACTTGTTGTCTTTTATAACTCATTAATAAATATGTACAAAAACAGACACCAAGCTGAACCAACTGAAATACTCAAACTATTCATCCCATTTTAATGTTTATCTTATACATTAAATCTCCCTGATAACATTGCCTTTAATCTCCCCAATTAAAAAAGAAATGAGAACTCTCCCATTCTAAAGAGGTATGGGTCCCAAAAAGTATTCCTGCAGAGAGTAAAACACCAAAATTTAACTTTTCTCTATTTCAAAATAAGACTTGTAGGTTTACCTCAAAAATCTCTTCCCTGGAAACCTCAATGCGGCAATGGCCAGCCTGAGGCTGTTGCTGGGAAAGTTCTTGCCGCAAAATTTTCAGTTTCTGAACCAGGTCTCGCTTGTACCGTGGGACTGTCAGACACTCTGTGTCATCAGGGCATAACGATACCACTTGCTGTTGTTGTTGGTCTTTCAATTGGTTCTGCCGACTAGAAATAAAGAAAAAATATTATTAAAGTATTTAAATTAAAAAGACTGCTATTATTCATTTAAAATAGCATCATACTATAAAACGAGTCTAGCTATTCATTTCAAGGCCTTATTATATTCTTGGCTTATCATTTTGACAATAAGCTAGCTATTTAGAAATAAAGTTTATTTTGCAAAATCCATATAAATTTATAAAACTGGAAAACAGTTTTATCCATAAAGCTTTATACAGCTGCTGAGAAGAAAATTTCTCAAATACTGTTTCCATTTTCTTCTGCATAGTTTACCATCAGCCATTTTAAAATTCAGGCCTATGCCAAGCCCTGTACCTGTTATCTAAAGTCTGTCTCTCTCAAAGAGACAGTTTGAACTGGTAGCTTGGCAGGGATCCCTTCTATACATGCTACAGTCTAGGCCACACGAATGTGGGAGGTCACAAGTGAGTCACTGGCACAGAGAAATAAGCACTTTACAAACAAATCGAAATGCTTTATAGAATGACTATTTTTCTTTTTATCGTGATAAAATATAAAGTAAAATTTACCACTTTAACCATTTTTTAAGTATACAGTCAGTGGCATTAAGTTCATTCATATTGTGCTAAAGTGACTTAATTCCATATAACAATCTTTTTTTAAAAATCAAGGTGCCTAGAGATACTTTTATTATCCTAGCAAAAATATTATAAGTTGCATCTGAGAATTTTTTAAAAGAACTTTATGATATAATAAACTAGTTAATTCCAACAAATTATCAGGAAATTAAAAACTCTGAAAATTCATTATTGATTTCTATGTAGACACTGAGTGATTCAGTTGAAGTTTAATTTTGCACACAACAGACAAGAGCACAATCTCCTAATCTAAAGGTAAAGAGCAAAGGTAGCTATGATAAAATAAACAAAAATAACTTTCAGTTCTCTGACAAATCGCCCAAGCTTATTTTACATATAGTGGTTTTATGTAACATGCCAAATTTTATACCTAAATATATAACTGTCCAGAGAAAATGCATCTTTGATAAAAATTACAAGTCACTATTTACTACTCTTACAAACATTGTAATATGATAGTTTTATACACACACATATAAACAAAATCAAAACAGAATATTACAAAAAAAAAACTTCCAAAACAACTGCATTAATCTTATGCAAAAAAATAAAATGAACTTTGGGTATAACTTACACCAAAAAAAATTTAACTCAAAATAAATCAGATACCTCTATGTAAAACCTAAAGCCATAAAGCTTCTAAAAAACAGAAGGAAAATTTTATGATTTGTGTTAGGCAAAGTTTTCTTAGATATGATACCAAAAGCACAATCCATTAAAAAAAAATGGATAACAGAATTTCATCAAAATTTCAAAGAAAACTTTTTTTCCTTGAAAGGAAGCTCTTCAAAATACATTTAAGAAAATTAAGAGACAAGTCAGACTATGAGAAAATCTTTCCAAAGCATATACCTGATATAGGACTTGTATTGCAAATATCTAAAGAACTCTCAAAACTTAGAAGTTAAAAAAAAAAGCAATTTTTTTTAAAAAGGGGCAAAAAATTTCACCAAAGAAGGTATACAGATGGCGAAAAGCACATGAAAAGATATTTAACATCGTCAGGCATGAGAGATGCAAATTTAAACTAAAAATGAGAAACCACCATTATATGTATTGGGTGTATACACCTATTAAAATGTCTAAAATTAATTAGGTGTACACACCTATTAGAATGTCTAAAATTAATAAGATTAACCATATCCAGTACTGGCAAGGGTATGGAGCAATTAAAACTCTCACAGACTGCTGGTGAGAATGTCAACTGATTACATAATCACTTCAAAAAATAATCTGAAAGTTTTTTAAAAAATTAAACCCAAATCTATCCTATGATGGAGCTGTTCCACTTTTAGGTATTTATTTACCCAAGAGAAGTGAGACCATATGTCCATACAAAGACTTACACATAAATGTTCATAGTTTTATTTGTCATAGTCAAAAACTGGAAACGACTCAAATGTCCATCAACAGGTAAATGGGTAAATTGTGGAATACCACCCACGAATGAAGTGAATCATACATGCAACAACAGAGATGAACCTCAAATGATTCTGCTGGGTAAAAGAACCCAAACAAAGAGTATACACTGTATGAATCCATTTATCTAAACTCCAGAAAATGCAAACAGACATATAGTGACAGAGAGCAGGTAAGTAGTTGGCTGAAGATGGGGTGTGTTATGGATTGAATTGTGTCGTTTGGTACCTGTGAATGTGACCTTATCTGGAAATAGAATCCTTGCAGATGTAATCAAGTTAAGATGAGTTCATAAAGAGAGAAATTTGGATCCAGCCAGGAAAAAAGGTGTGGCATAATAAGAAATATACTTTGGTATATTACTTTGTCACTTGTTCCCAATACAGAACTCCTAAATCCCTAAAATTTCCTGGGTGACAGAGGTGATAGCAGTGTTTTTTATTCTAATGTTTGGTCTTCACCTTCGGTTCCAGACACAGCACTCCTAAATCCCTTAGAATTTCCTGGTATATGTTTAAGAGCATTTTGTTTTCGAAGTGACTCCTGGTGGGCAGCTACATAGCTTCAGGATGGTGGCTGGTTGGCAGAAAGACCAAGGCTTGAAAAAAGAAGCCTGGAATGTTCAGCCCCATCCCCACAATCTCTGGGGAGAGGACAGAAGCTGGAGGTTAATAATTGCTCATGCTCACATGATGACAGCTCCATAATAAGCCCTAAACGACAGTATTTCAGAGAGCTTCCAGGCTGGTGAACACATTGAGGTGCTGGGAGAAAGAAGCACCAGGAGAGGCATGGAAGCTCTGTGCACCTTCATCCCCATTCCTTGCCCTATGTCTCTTTCATTTGGCTGTTTCTGAGTTATAATAAACTGGTAATAGTACATAAAAGTATTCCCTGGTTCTAGTATATAAAAGTATTCCCTGGTTCTGTGGGCTATTCTAGCAAATTACTGGCCCCAAGGAGAGGATTATGTGAGCACCCTGCCCCCACCCAATTTACAGCTGGTCAGTACAAACTGGGACTCGCAATTTGTATCTGAAGTGGGGACGATCTTATGGGACTGGGCCCTTAACCTGAGGGGCCTGACACTAACTGTAAGTATTGTCAGAATTGAAGTCAATCATTGTACCCCAGTAGGGTCTGGAGACTTGAAGAATTGGTAGATTTTAGGGAAAACTCACATATTTGGTGTCATAAGTTTTATGGGTAGAAAGAGATCATACAAGTCCATGTGAAGACAAAGATTGGGATGATGTATGTACAAGCCAAGAAATAGCAATTTTTCCAGCAACCACCAAAAGCTAGGTGAGAGGAAAAAAACAGATTCTCTTTCAGAGCCTCCAGAAGGAACTAACCCTTGATGACAGCTTGATTCTGAACTTATGGCTTCCAGAACTGTGGGAGAATGAACTTCTGTTGTTCCAAACCACCCACTGTGTGGTATTTGTAATGGCAGCCCTAGGACACTAATACAGGTGGAAAGCCCCACAAGAAGGGGCAGGAGGAAGAATTACAAAGAGGTGCAAAAAAACTTTTGAGGGTGATGGATGTGTTCACTATCTTCACTGTGGCAATGGTTTCACGGTGTATAATATGTCAAAATATAAATTGTATACTCTAAATATACACAGTTTACTTTATGTCAATTATACTTAAATTAAATCAATTAAAGCTAATTAAAAAAAAAAAGAATAAAAAAGAAACACCAGGGTACCTCAAGCCCACTCAAAGACTCGCACTAAAGACTATCTAAGTCCTGCAAATGGGAAAGAAGACTTAAAGCTAAAGGACAGAACTGACAGCAAAATGTGCCCTGGGAATGGATTCAGCTACCCAGGGGCTATTTCAGGGGAGGGAGGAGGCATCGACCTGTCTCTTCAGGTGTGCCAAGGTACACCTCTGAATCATACTCTTTTCCTAACATTTCGAGACAGGTTCCTACTTAAGCACAGTGGTATTAACACATCTATATATCAGACTAAAACCTGTCATACTCAGGTAAAATTTCCTTCAACAAAAGTAATTTGTAACATAAGAGAGCAGATGTTCTATCACATTTATTACAAAAAGCATCACCAGTCTTTTCTTGTTCAGACTCGCACTTTAACACGTATTGCTTCAAAAACTTACTTTAAAACTAAATGCAAGTTAGCAGAGAGCCGAGGATCTGTAAACTGTGTTGTTCTGTTGTTATGGTCAACGAAATAAACTCTGCCTGTTGCTGTGTTACGGATCTCCCATCCAGGAGGCAATGGACCAAGCTCTTCACAATTGATGTTGCTAAGATCCCTGCAAAAACAAATATGAAATAAAAAATACCTCATTGCTGGGCCTGCTGAGCCAAGCAAGTGTAAATGACACAGAACAATTCCATGAAGTCTGAGAAAATGTATTGTTTCAGAAACCTGAGATATTCAGCTGGAATCTTTAATTCCCAATGGCTTAACAAACTTGCATATTCAAAACCCAATCCATAAATGGCTCAGAAATTTATCAAATAGTCTACATTTTTAGAAAGTTTGTTCCTGGGCTTTAATGTAATACAGATTTTAAATTAATATGAAAGCAATCACAACATTTGCCAACATAAGCTATACTTCAATATTTATCTGACAAAATAGTTTTACAAATGCCAGTGATATAATTAAATGTTTTCTAAAACTGCCCTTCAATTCTTTCTTTCTTTACTACATCATAAGGTTTGTGTAAATAAATGTTCATTCTACAATTAAGTTCTTCAACAAAGCAAAACTGGAAATGTTATTGAAATTGGATCCTGAAAATAATCATCATATATATTTTAAATGATAACTTCTCCATTTTGAATTTTGAAATCTGTGAATGAAGAATCTGTTTAAGACACCTAAGTTAGAATACTCTAAGTCTTACTGTTACAATAAGAAAAAAGCAAACAGACTTTTAATGGACCAAAGGCCATTGTATCACACATTCTTAAAATATCATTACATAGAGACAAAGATTTATAGGACCTAAAAAATGAAATAAAAGCAGCATATCTAAACTTATACTTTAATAGATAATTATAATAATAACTCACCAAAATCATGTTTTAAAAGTTAAACTAGAAAAAGATTTTTCTTGAAAGAATCTATTCTTGGTCATAATGAAACAAAAGGATGGGCACATATAAGCACCCATAGATTTACTGAAACGGTAATTTTGATTCCTGCTTGTTGGTGCTCCAAGATACTTTTCTGCTACAAAACAACTAAAGATTGGAAAGAGCACACTATTTAAGACACTGCTAGTCTCAAAAGAAGCAAGAGAAAAGCTTCCAAAACTCCTTCTCGAATTAAAAAAAAAAAAAAGTGAATGTAGCTGAAGCTGGTACCTGAGTGGCAAGCTGGCAGAGGGGCAGAGTTGCCATGGATAGTTGTTAATTGGGAACAGCCTCAGGCCAGGAACAAGGTTGGAAAAGGAAATCTAAAACTTCCCCATTATGCTAAGTGAGAATGAAGTGATTCCAGGAAAACATCCTAATTCCCCAATTTCGGTCCAGAGAACTCAAACCAGTTAGGCTCAAACACCTCAGAAAGGAAAGTCAAGATGACCAAGTCAGCAGGAACAAACCCACAGAATTAGACCCCAGAGTACTGTCAGTGAGCAAACAGAGAAAACAGCTATGATACGCAACAGTCAAAAAAAGGGAACAGTTACAAAGGCAAAGTATCAAAGAGAGATTATTAAGAATGAACAGATCAATTTTTTTAAATGGAACTTTCAGACATGAAAAGCAAATGCTGAAATCAAAGAATAATTCTTCTGATATAATATATGCAGGATTTGATTTTATATCATTTTATTTAGAATTTTATAAATCTATAATCATATGTGGGAGAGCTCTAAAGAACTGATCAAAAGAGCAGAAAACTAGAAACGATTTTTATTTCCAATTGGGAGGTAATGAAAGAAAAATGGGATGTTATACAGCCATAAAAAGTAAAACAGATCTATATTTCAAAACTATGTAGTCAGCATGCAATATGATGAATAACAAGGCATTCATCATTGTTTTAAAGAGATATGCAAAACTTGAAATGAGACTTCTCAGATAAATCTAAGTTTATTGGATACCTTTAAATAAAGTTAAAGTGTCTTAGTTACACTATTTTATAAATGTCTTTGAACAGTGATAATATTTTAATAGAATCTAACTATAGTCTGCTTTGATAAAAGATCCTCCATACACAAAGGCATATTTACTAAAGGATCCTCCAAAAATAAAAGATATGATGATACATGATGATATGAAGATATAATTTTTAAGATAACAATTTGGAGCAGAGACTAAAAAGAAGAAAAATAATCCAGAGCATAATTTTAAGGTCATTATTCAATACTCAACATGAAATATTCTTAAACCTTTATAGAAGCCACTTATTCATTAATGAAAAACTGACGTTTCCTTAGGAGTTAGGACATATAACCAAAATCTCTCTCAATTTCAATTTCTGATACTATTCTTTCAATAGAAAACGCAAGATCCACTTTCTCACAATTTTAAATCGTTTAGTTTTTAAAAACTCATTTTCTTCTATACATTTCTTCCAAATGATTTTAAATTACTTTATTAAAAAGCTCATCATTGACCTTCAACTGGATAAACAGAATCCAAAACAGTTTTTATAATTTATAACTAAAGTCTTATTTCTAAGTTAGGCCCTTGAATTTTTTTCAGTGAGCTCATTAATAAAACAAAAATTTCCTCCCCACTACTTTTTTTAAAAACTAACAGCTTATATTACCAAGACACAGAAACAGCAATCTTGATAAAATAATGATAGCACATTTCTTTGGTTTCCACCCTCAAGAGATTCTAATTAGTTCTATGGCAAAGCAAAACATTTTTATTATAATAGCTTTATTTATAAATATAGAGAGTACCAAGCAACCCAAGATTAGCTAGTCACATCTGGTTTTGATTCAAATACATGATTCTCAACAAGTAGAACTCTTGAGTATAAGCATTAGGCAGAAAACGATCTTCGGTAAATGCGCTCAACAATGCCTGCAGTTCAGATGTACAAGTTTCGGCATTTGATAGAAATTTAATTTAATTATGTTATTTCTTTTCTACATTAAAGTGAAACTTTATCAAGGAACACATAAAAGAATATTGATACATTTATATCAATGAGTTTTTCCCCCAGGTCTATTTTCAAACTCAGATTTTTTTTTTAAGGGGAAGAGGGGAGAGAACCTGAGAATTGGTTGGGAGGTAGAGCACTGGGAAAGTACTACAGAGAAGTAGGCAGGACTTTCTACTAAATGTCAAACTGAAATGACTATTAGAAAGAGCCAAACTTTTACATGAACTATTTTAAGAAGTTAAAGATTAAATAATCAAAGAAATCCTAGGCAGAATGTATATTCAATTGTATAAAGAGTATTTAGAGTATGTTCTTACCTAGGCACTCTTGGATCATGCCATGTGCTCACACCAGTCTGAGTATGTAAGAAATACACCTGACCTTGTTGTGTTGTCCTCTGTTCTGTAAAATTAAGAAACACTAATAATAAAAACATATTCAGAATGTCCAAATCATAGATAGCTATAGACACTAGAATATTATATTAATAAATTATCTGAGTTACTAATCTATATTATTACAAAAATTTTGCTTTACAAATCATTTGTTCTGAACTCAAAATACATGTTCTCCTGGAAACAATCTTATAAATAGTGATGACGGTCACAGGCCAGCTACCTAGCAAACTATACTTACAATGTGGCTCAAATACTAACCATGTTGTAATGCAAGCAATGCAAAACATAAAACAAGATTGTGACAGTACCAATAATTAAACAACACAAACATGAAGAAATGTGGAGCCTGAGAGGAACGAAAGAAGGCTCAAAGAAACAGGCTAGCCAACTATGGGGAGATTCTGGGGGACATGCAAATACATTCAAAGGGTTTTCAGGGTAGTAATGCTTTTTTATTATGCCTAATTTTAAACCAAAACATGTTTTTCTCTTTTCTAGTGAGAGGTATTTTCAAGACTACATTTGGACTTAAACGGAAGCCAAAACGATGGAATATAGGGGAGACACTCTATAGTCAAAAACAGGCAAAGGTGGAAAAATAACCAAGTTAGAGGCAGACTGAAGAGCAACTGTCCATACTGGTGAGAAAAAAGTCAAAAGTGACATTAACTCAAAGCCCTTGGAAGAAGAGTGACGAAGCCAGGGCAAAAAGAAAGAATCTGTGAAAGGGTTCCTTCACTGGTGGTTTTTAGTCTATTTATGTTTTTAAGCAACAGAACAACTTTTCTTTAAGCCAAATCTAATGAAAAATTCCATCATATAAAGTGATAAAACTATTGCTAGTGTGTATTAGTATAAATATAATACATTCATAAACCTATAAAAGTCAATTTAAACTTTTTAAAATTACAAATATAAAAATGTTTAAAATTGTTTATATATAACAGCTGCAATAATTTCAGCCTTAGGAACCACTTTACTTCTATGTTTTGGTTGGATTAAATATTTTTTAACCCATATCACAAAAATATTATAAAAGTATAACTACCCCCACTCCCAGCTGGCCTTATAATCTCAAGAAAAATGGCGGGATATACTTTATTCTGAGGTCGGAACATTAATAACAGCTAAAATTTACTAAATCCTTTTTATGCTAGACCTGTGTCAGGCACTCAACATGAAATTATCATTTATGTCTTGTAACAAAACTACATGGTTGATACCATTATTTCCTCCATTTTATAGAAGATAAAATTGAGGTTCACTGAGGTTAATTAATATGTCCAGTGTCACACAATTAACAGATAGCAAAGCCAGGATATGAACCTAAGTCTGCCTGTCTCCAAAGGTAACACTCTAATAATCATCGTGCTGTAAGTTCGATTGTGCAGCAAAGCACAGTCAAGGAAATTTTTTTTAATTAAATAATTAAAATACATTAAAAAATAAAGCTAAAATCATGCATTTGCAGAACAGTTTAAAAAATATTCTATTGTAAAAAATAAAATTTAAATCAGGCAAGTTCTAATGTTGGTCATTAGGTGTCACCACTAGCCCAGAATAGTTTACTACAGGCTGCTGAGGGCAAGAATGTACAAAAAAGGGAAACAGTCAAGTTTATACTATCTACAAGAGTGTTTACAAGTTGTATTAATTTTAAAAGTTCTGTATTCAACTACGAGAGGATTCATGTCACCTTCCACTTGAAATTCTACAATTTAGAAAATTATATAAGATTATAATAATTTTATAGACGTTAACTAAATCATTTATAACAATAATCCAATCACTCAGATAACCCAAAATTGTAGACAACACGAATATAAAGTATAAAGGCCATCATAAATATGCTTTTGAAATTATTCCTAAATATGTATGTTTAGAAAATTACATTTCAGGTCTGACTTCGGATTACCCTTATCAGTAACAATACTATCTTACCTTTATACAGTTCTATTTACAAAGAAGTCTCACATTGTTTCACATGCTCCGCACAATAGTTTTGTGATAAGGACACGTAACATTCATTTTATTTTGTTATAAAAGAGCAAAAAGGCTGAGGTTAAATGACTAGCCCAAGGTCAAACTTTTCGTTAAGTCTTCTACCACTTCAAAGACTTTTCAAAGTTGGAACGGTTTACATTTATTTTCATGCAGAATTCCTAAACCCAGATTAATAACTTCTTTAAAAGTTGATTTTCCTGCTTTATTAGCAAGCTGAAATCAGTAAACCATACTTTATTTTTCCTCTGCTAGTTGTCATACCATAGCCTTCTGGTAGGTCTGGAGGAGTATGTAAATGTGTTCTGCTCATGTAATTTCTATGTCGCTGTGACCTGACTCTCCTCTCTGCCAGTCTGGGATCTGAAGACTGTCCACATGTTGCACCATTTGTTCCACTAATTGGAGTGTTCTCATCAACAAAGCAGCTAAGAGGTCTGCCAGGACTAGAATATTCGGATGCCGGTCTATTGAAAAGTAACAGGGAAAAAGTTACTCAACTCAGAAATCAAAAGTAGAGCACTTTAGACAATGTATATACTGCAGTAAACAATTACTTCTAAGCAAATAGAATAATACAAATATAATGACTTTGAAAATTCTCAATAAAAGCCTGAAGCCTTATCAACTGATAAGCAGAATGTCAATTCTGTCTTTAAAGCACTTAATACTGATTGTAACTACATTTTCTATGAAATTCACATATATTTGTAGATGTGAGCAGGAGCTTAAAGCACGACTTGACTTAGCTACAGCCTACCTCTCAGACTTGACATCCATGATTCTCCCACTTGGCTTCTGCCACACGGACACTCTCCCTGTTCCCTGAACTTGCCAAGGTCATTCTACCTTTAGTGCTGGAGATACTTCCCTCCACCCAGAATGCTTTCTACTCCGATTCTCCCTAGGCCAGGCTCCTTGTCATTCAAACCACAGCCTCCAGGAGGGCTTTCCCTGACCTTTGAATCGAAAGCAGTCACTTGAGCATTGATAGATAGCATATCACCTTATTTCCCTATCATAGCAATTACTTGATATTTTTCTTACTTGCATCCTTGTCTTTGTCTTCCAGCACTAGAATATTTATAGAGAGAGCCTAGTTTGTTCCCCACTATATATATCCCCCATGCCTAAAACAGTGCTCGGCATATATCTGAGGAGCTCAATAAATATTCATTGAACAAAAAAGAAGAGAGCTTGTCTCTTCAAAGAGCTTCCAGTCTATTACAGGTCATCCAAAATAAGAAGATAATCTAGAGTTAATTTTTAAACTAACACAATACAATCAACTTTATACATGCAGAAAATAAAATCAATTTTATCAGTTAAATGAATTAAGAGGAAATGGATTTCACTAAAACGCTGACACAATACAGTCATTTATACTCAGATAAAATAAAATCATTGGCAGTGTAATAACAGAAATGCAACTCTCAAATAAGCATTTTTTAAAATAGCAACTTGTGCTAAGTTTTTATTCAAGAATCACAATAGAGAAAACTTTGTGTTTCAAGAGTTGAGCAATTAATCCCTAGTAAATAAAAGTACGTATAGCTAATGAGAAACATTTGATGTTCTATGTCTGGTACCATTCCTGCTCAAGAAAAAAAAAAGAGGGTGGGGACAAAACAAATACTGAGTAGAGGTGGCAATAAACTTTGATGAAAAAAAAAAATTCAGCCACTTATCCTACTCATTTTGTTACTTATAATGCACTTCCTTGATGTTTCCAAAAGTGTTCTTGCATCCCTATGTCTTTCTACATTAAGCTCTACCTTGTTCAATGTTACAACCCAAATGCTGAGTACAATGCCTGACAGACAACCATTTGGTGAATTGAGTGATAGTTCTGACCACTATCCTGAACACTTTTCATCACCTTCCCCTCACCTAACTAAATCTTAACATTTTTCAGGATTTAGTTCAGAGATTCCCCTCCTTCAGAGTTTTCCTCTATAAGTTCCACCATCCCCTCACCCCTCACTCTAAGTCAGGTGCCCCTCCATATGGTCTCAGAGTATCTGGTGCTTATCTTGATGACAGACCTCACTGGACATACTATAATATAATCATCCCCCTACATGACTAAACAAATGTAGATCCTGTATATTTTGTTACAGTCATTCAATAATGGGGTCAAAAACATTTTAAGAGTCCCAGAAATAAGATGACTTCTCAATTTATTCATTTAATTCATTTAATATTTATTGAGTACCATTGCCCTGCAGCTACAATAATAGGATCACTTGCCAAACAATCTTTATTTTAAATTACTTTTTAAAAATAATAACAGCACTTGCTATAAGAGCTACTGATCTAGAACAGTATAAAACCAAGACAGGAAATCCGATAAAATTGACAGTTAAATGAAAGGCACCACTTCAGGAAGGTGAAAAGCACAGGCCATGGGAAGATATTTGTATGTTCTTACCGTGTTGGGCGTTCCCACTGCGTAGTTCTTGTTATATGGTTTAGATACTGGATTCTTCCAGAGGCAGTTCTCCTTTCTTCCCAGCTTACATAAAAATATTGAGAGATAAGGTATTAATAGGAAGCTGGATAGGAAATGTTTTTAGTGTAATAACCAAGCCATGAAGACACCCGTTAGTATGAATCAAGAATGACAAACTGAAAGATCAATACACAGAATATAGAAATTTTTTCAAATTATATTAAAACTGTACAATAGGTCTTCTGGAATTCTGAAGGTTCTAAAATATTTACACTGAGGTATGACTAATATTTTCCATCAGCCAAATTCTGAGAATTTTTCAGTGTCAACAATGCTCAATCAAATTACACAAATTTCTCCAGAATTTAGTGGGGGGGAAGGGTACATGAAGAATAAAAATCCCAATTAAAAAAATTAAATTTATCTAGAAAGTATATAAAAGTTTTTTAAAGCACTTAGCCTACTCAAACTACTTCTCTAAAAAAGCAAGAATGCTACTTCTTTCTCAAAACTTTAATTCACATAACAAAAAATAGGCAAATGATTAAAAATATGGTAGTGTAACATTTTCACTAAAACGTTAACAGAGGTTTAGAAAACAGATGCTAAGAAGTTTTTCCCCCCTGTGATTTCAATTATAGTAAATAATGAAGAACAAGTTTAGAATAATTAAGGCTTACATTGTTGTAATCTCTCAATATGAATTGGTTATTTCATCTTAAACTTCCCTTCAAAGTACCATAATCTACCTCACATCCATAAACATTAACTGAAAAATCAACATGTAAAAGTGATCTATAAACAAACTTAAATTATAGCAATTTTTAATAGTTTAAACAAAATGAGCAAATTCCACAGGTTGGATGTAAATTTTCATGTCAAAAATAATTTAAGTCAAAATCTAAACCATCATACACTTTAAATAGATATAATTTATTTTATGTAAACTACACCAAATTGAAGCTAATTAAAAATACTTTAAAAGTTAAAAACAAAATCAGGGAAGTATCAGAACTAGTATCAAAGATAGAGAAAAGTGACAAAAAGCATGAGTTTGGAATTAAGGCTTAAATGTTCCAACTCTGCCATTGTAGCCTTCATTCAGCAAGTTACTTAACTTCTTAAGTCTCAATTTTTTAAATCTGAAAAATGTATACTATCATCATCCTCTTTTATAAATAAATATAAATGAAAGCTGACAAAAGTTAAATAAATTGATGGAATTTATTTATAAAGCTACTAAGCAGAAGAGTAAGGTCTGGAACTCAGACAGTTTAATTCCAAAACCACATGCTATGAGAATTAAATGATATCAGTGTAACATATAAAGTGCTTAAAAGAGTATCTGGCACGTGCATGCTCAATAAATGTTACTATGTTATTATAATTACTATTGCACAAATTCTCCAAGCTATTCCTCTAAGTAGAGAGTGTCCCGGAGTCAGCATTTACATGCTCAACTTTGAATAATTTAATCAAACAAAAGTTTTTCTTTTAAACATACATTTACAGGAGTTACATTTGCCAAGAAATTTGATTTGTCTCCTAGTCAAAACTCTTAAAAACCAAATTTAACATCTAATTTACGGCTTATTTTATAGATTTGTTGTGACAAGATCCCTTACTAATTTTCCAAGTACAAGAAAAACCTACGTTCTGGAACCGATGAGCAAATTGTAAAGTATACGATAAACACCAAGTTGTTTTTCATTATTTTAAGGATTTTATCTACATGTTTCTCTAATGATTTTAGCTTACCCATCTGGTAAATCATTATCAAACAAACGACTGCAGTCCACAACTTGTCCTCCTGTGCCTATTCGGTCTCTGGACTGAAGACTTACTATTAAACAACAGAAACATTACTAAGAGTCACAGAATCAGAAAGAATTATTACAACTTAAAATATTTATCTTTAAAAAACAACTAGCTTAGCTTATTTTAGTATTTTAGAAAAAACTCTTCAGTTTCTACTAAATTCTGTAATTTCTTCTCCCATGAGATTTTTTCCCTTTAGGAGTGATACGAGAATATTAAGGTTTCCTACATTTTATCATGTTCATGGAGGAGCATCTAATTATTTTTATCCCATTGTAATGGACAATGCAAGACCACTACTGCACTTAAGAAGAAGAATAACACATGAAAGATACGTATATTCAAGTACAGAAGAATTTGAAAAGTTCACATTAACTTGGGTTTAATTCTTGACCCATCTTAAAAAAAAAAAACACTAGATTTTGACAACAGGGTGGTACTTAGATTTCATGAGTTAAAACAGTATATCATCATCCAGTATAGTATACAGCTACCACTATAATAAACTTGGCAGCAATAGCTGTGAACTCTTAATCAGGCTATACCACAAGTAGGTAGTACTGTGACCTTGAACAAAACACTTAACTTTCTTGAGGTTGAGATAATCCCAATCTGAATAATGAGGAAGTTAGAGTAAATGATATGCCTGAAGTCCTTGCTGCTCTATTATTCTTTAATTCCACTTTTGGCAACTCTCCCAAAAGATAGAAGAGGTACAGGACAACTTGACTGTATGTAGCCCAACTTCTTAAAGAACATTACATAAAGTATGATGATATCTTAAGACTCTTCATTCTAGAAAGAGTCTCAAAATTCTGAAATCTTCCAGCTTTGTAAAAAGTTTGAAAATTAGGAAGTTCAACATTGTTCTTTGATATAAATTCCATTTACAGAAGACAACACTGTAATAAATCTTAGTGAATGTAAACAAAATGTTAGTGTGAAAATTATGCTAAAATACTATTAATCAGTTTTTATATAGAAGGCTAAGTAAAATGGTTACCAAATACAATCATAGCAGAAACAATATATTTCTCAATAGTTAGAATAATACTAAGAATTAAAGCTAAAGAATTTCATGAGCTTCAATGTACATCTCCAAAATGCTGTATCATAAAACACCTAAGCAATTTTGAGATGGAATAGTTTTTAAATAGCCTAATTCTAGCAATATATAAAATGAGTCATAGAAATACTATGTTTATGAGTACTGTTCATAATATTAAAACACCAGAAACAACCTAAGTATCCAACAAGACACTGGTTAAATTTATTATTTGCCCACCATACAACATTAAAAATGCTACAGAAATGTATCCATGGACCAAAAGGGGGGGGGCGGGGAGATGTTTAAGACAGATTAAAATAGGTTATTAAAAATCTGCATGGTATAATAACATTTTAAAAAATACAGAGAAAATGATGAGAATGACAGCACATTATGAGTGCTCCTCAGGTTCTCTATATTTTTATTTTATAACAAAATCAAAAGAAAAACTTCACAAGAGATGGAAAGGACTGAGTAACAATTCTAAATGCAAGGGTAAAGGCTTGTAGTCCTTGAGTCAATCATCTCAATGTGGGAGATTTTCCTTCTAAGATAACAATAAAAAAAAAAGACTAAAATACATGTACAAAAATGCTTACAAGGTCCAATGCTATAAGAGCAAAAAACGGCAGTCCAGTTATTAAGTTATAATATATAGATATAATTAATCCCTTAAAAATAATTAATTATAAATATTAATTATGGTTACAATAAGTGAACGAAAAATTAAAACTTATGTTCGCTACAATTAAAATCATAAAAAGTACATATATATAAATATTAGAAGGGGATATAAATATATTTAAAGTTAGTGTTCTAGTTTATTTTTCTCCATTTCTCAAAAAGGTGGTATATATATCTGTTTATAATTATTTGTAAAAGTCTAATTCAGCAAGAACTAGAATTCATTTTCTTCTTAAATGACAGACTGCAAGATCATAAAGCATAATGTTTGAGTACAGGCTCACCTCTATTATGAACACCAAATTCACACAAGAGCTTTAAATTTAAAAAAAAATACAAAAGGATACATACATTTTAATAAAACATTCTTTTTATATATAGTATATTCTAGCAGGTATATATCTAACTAGTGACAAAAGAAAGTCTACTATTTTTATAAATGCAAATTCATACCTAGTAAAACTATTTTGTTACTAACTAGACATGAGTTGGCAAATGTTATATAACATATCAAGTCAAATAAAGTAGAAACAATTACAGTTAAAAATCTTGTATGTCAGGATTTATTTTTGAGTTTTTACTCCCTTCTCAATCTAAGAATGACAGCAATTATCAATCATGCTATAGTGCAGATACTTTCCTCTAATAACTGCAATAGGGCTTTGTTATGTTGCTATCCTGGCGATTCCTTAACTAAGAATCCAATTCATTGCCTTGTAAAATGAAGTCCTTTATACCTTTGGTAACCAAAACCTCTCTGGTGGGTTCATAATGCAATTATCTTATTCTAAAGTATGCTCTATAATTAAGTGGTAAGATTCCAGTTGCATTTTTCTTCTTTAAGAAGCCTTAAATGAGCCTGCCTATATTTTGATCAAATCTCAACCCACAGATTCTTATGATAAGTCTCTGGAAATTTTATATAAAGCCCTTCCTATAGGTCAATTTAAGATAGCCCACTAACCCACTAAGTACCTCATGAGCAAAAGAACAATTTCTCCCTTTCCCAATAGGTATAGGTACTCATTTTTTTTAACCATTCCTCATTGGGTTTTTTTTTTTTTCAATTAGCACAGGTTATTTTAAAACTGTAAAGCATTAAGAGTTCAATATTTACTCAAAAACCAGTCTGAGAATTATTTTCAGAAAACTTAATCCCATCTATAAAGGCTGTCTCAGTGCTCTACTATATTTTTATACTTTAAAAGGATTCCTTCCTAAAGGATTAATAGTTCTTCACAATAATTAGGAGCCTTTGTTTTTTTTCTACATTATTCATAGTTTGTTCTTGTTTTTTTTAATTAAGTTAGTCTGGATCTTGAATCCACTGTTTGAAACATTTTGCATGACTCATTAATTCATGCCAATACAATAAAATGACAGTTGTACTTTGATTTAAAAGGCAATTAGAGTTTAGGTCAGCTTGAATAAAGCCAAAATTCATTTAACTTTAAGTTCCACACTTACCTACTATCTGTCCTCTAACTGTATCATTGTCATTTGGCCCAAGTTTGCATAGATCCAACCTCTGATCTATTTCAAATTAAAAAAAAAATGCAATTAAAAAACAAGCTGGTATCAGAGATTCTAACAGCTATTGAGTGATAGTAAATTTCCATAATCTACTGGAAACAAAGTCTATCATTTAAAGAATTAATCATGTTGTAATGAAAAATGTTTTAATTAGTATAAATGTCTCAACAAAAGTTTTCATAAATTGGGATTTCAAAAACCATATACACTGCAACACGCAGTTACTTCCTTTCCAAAGATTTCAGACCACTTCAGTCTGGCCCCTTAATAGTTGTTGTTCTTAAGCCATTTACCCGAGTCTTGATTTCCTCATGTGTAATAGTTGCAGCCACTTTAGATTTTCTGAGAATTAAGTCAGATAATTGCAAAGTACCTGACACTAATTTGTTCAATAAATGTTAGCTTTTGTCATTGTTATTTTTATTCTAACCATTTCAAATGACCCCTTCCCCAACACACAAAGCATTAGTAAGAAGCCTAGTACAAACTGTAAGGTTAAGTTTGAGTCAGTTGTTCTATTAACTCATTTAGAAGCAACTCATTTATTCTCTCATGCTTCATCTGTAAAATAGATATAGTACTGACCTGGCCAGTTACAGTAAGGAACAATGTCACCCTTAGCATGTTAGTTTTACTTTGATTATATACTTAAAATTGAATTATTTTGCAGCTGTATGCCACCTATTTAAATAATTGTGAACTGATAAAACAAGGAGACCATATCTTAGTTTTTGTATTGTCCACTACAACCTACCTAGTAGAACAGTACATCAGGTGCTCAATAAATGTTTGATAAATTAAACATTACTGCACATCAAAAAGATCAAATAAATTAATGCAATAAAACATTCATAAGCAGCAAAAAGAAAAGTCCATGCTCAAAACTATTGTAGTAGCTGGTATCAAATAACACTGTGGGAATCTATGGTTATTTCTTTCCAAAGGAATAATAAATGAATGCTATTCAGTCAGCTATACAGTGGACTTGAGCAGCGCAGTTCCTCTTCTGTTCAGTTCTTCCAGTGTGTCTTGCTCCCTTAGCCATTAGGTCTTTGCCCTTGCTTCTCAGAGGACAGAATCCATGCCTTTTCCACCTTTATATCACCAGGGTTTTTAACAATAACTGGTATATTAAAGGTTCAATAAATGGTGATCAAATTGAAACAGAGATAAGGTCATACATGTGACCTATAAGATTTTAGTCTGTCTGCTGGGTTGGGTAATAAAACAGTTCATTTTTATATGCTAGACCTTTTCCAATCCCCACATCTTCTACCTCTAGCTGGTCAATCTGTCAACCCACAAACATAAGAAATTGTCAGGTGCCTTTAAATTCCCTTGACTCAGAACTTCCAGCAATTTTCTCCCTTTTTCTTTTTAACAGCTCAAAACCTCTGGGCTATGGTACCATATTACATTAATGGGAATCAACTCTTAATACATTTATCATTCAAAGTTAAATTTACTCTATTTTTTATTTATTAATTTCCTTAGATTCTATGTGAATTTTTGCTTAATATAGACATCAGAACTAAAAATCCCATGACGATGGCTAGCAATATTTTTCATATCCCATAAAAATTGTATAGAAACAACATAAAACCTGTTGAAAAAGACATTTCCACCTAGGTCCCAATGGAAGCACTCCTAAAAAGATGCTTTGTCACCTGGTTACATGAATTACACAAATGTTAAGTCAACTTGTTAATCCATGTGGAAATCACTTCTAATGTTTTCATCTTGGTCTAATCTTCTAAATGCCCAGGTTGGTCATAAACTAAACTACATAGCTAAGTAGCTAATACCACCATCTTACACTCAAAATAATGTTTGCCTTTCGATAACAATTTTTTCAATAAATAATTCTTATTCACTAATAATTCCCCTTTAACTGCCACCTTAAACACTCCAATCACCTAAATAAAACTCACTTATCTCACAAATCCACCACAACCAGAGACAGGTACTAAGAAATTTTTTAAAAAGGCATATATACATTGACACTTTTTCTTTTTACTCTTGTGTATATTTAATCATATCTTTCTCTTTAAAATTTTTTATTTATTTTTATTTCGGTGACATTGGCTAATGAAATCCAGTAAGTCTCGGGGGTACAGTTCAACAGTAAGGCAAATATATTGCATTGTGGGTTCACCACCCATAGTTAGATTTCTTTCTGTCACCACATGTTTGACCCCTTTTCCCCCATCTACCTCCTCTCGTTCCCCCAATTATTTCTTAACCTTATGTATTCACTGGAAAGTAAGCATCAGCTCTGATTCAGTTCTAGGTTTAACATATTTCAAATGTTTCACTGTTTTTTTAAAGTCCACAAGATAAATTTAGACCAGGAATTTTTATCAATGTTTCAAACACACAGGAAGTTTCTGGACCCCTGCCTTCACCCAAAAACATGTATATGTGTAGGTACAAATATGTATGTAAATTTTTAAAAGCTTTAGTATCTACTCACAACCAGTGTCTTTGAGGCGGTTGATGGCATTGGAAAGAAGACGAACACAACCAAGAAATCCAGCACCTTGTTTTTTATGGATCTTCTTGTGATTCCATACACTGATCGTAACTGAATCAGACTTTCCAATATACCTAAAAAACAAAAGAACTACATGAGTCAATTACAAGCGGTTAGCACAAATTTTTCTTTTGTTTTTGTAGAGTCACGAATGTTTCAGAGTATGGCTGGATTATGCAAAATGGTTTGAGTTCAATCAAGCCACAAGACAATTTAAATTTTTAAAAACTCTTATATAAAATCTGAAAATAATTTTTAAGCTAAACTTTATAACATCTACCACTCTCGGGTTGAGAAACAATTTTTCTTAGTAAAAAAAAATTGTAGTAGCTGGTGTCAAATAAAACTATGGGAATCTATAGTTATTTCTTGCCAAGAATAAAGATCTTATAAGAATTTTTATCACAGTCACATTTTAAATACATTTCCATATGACCTACTACCTCAGAGAATGCTGAGTTCATTTCAAGGGGCATTGTCAAGGCTGACAGACCAAAAATCTGACATACCTGTTATGTTTTAAAATGCTGTAGAACAAAAGCTGACTAACGCTTTTCCCCTGCTTCTTTCCTGTATGCAGGCCTTGAGCGAGCAGGACTCTTGCAGATTTCACTTCACTGCCTGCAGACAAGCAGAGCAGGGAAAAGCGTTACTATACTGTCTGTGCATATACCTGCAAGTATGTAAAAGCTCTACCACAGCCAATTATTAACATGGTGTCATTCCATGCGAAATTATAAAACAATTCTATCAGTAAAATCCTAACTATATTTCAGTGACTCTAAGAAGTCAAATTTTTGGTCCAGCAACCTTGACCTTAATGTGTCATTCAACAAAGCAGTAGTAGCAGAAAAATTCACTTCATATATGAAAAAGCCTAAACCATTAAGTGAGAACTAAAACTTTTAAATGAGGAACATGGAAATCACACTTGAGCCCCTGGATCCAGCTGTGCTTAAAGCATGCCTACTGCCCTGGACTTTTAATTCTGCAAGGTAATGCATTCTCCTTTTTTAAAATTATGCCTATTTAAATTTAATTTCTGTTGCTTACAAATAAAAAAATCTGAAAATATCAAGTAAGCATGTACCAATTTTCAAATAGACCTAACAGAGCTAATTTGACAAGTATAGATTATATGATTTGTTAAAATTCTAGAACCAGAATCAAGTATTAAACAACCAAATCACCCCAAACTAAACATTTTTAAAAATCACATTAAATCAGTTTCCCAAGTGGAAAGCCAGATTTACAGGTATGCCCAATGATTGGTTCCCTCAGGTCTTAGACCAGCCCACTACTGGCTTACTATCCTGTAAAGAGGCTGGATGTCAGGCCCATAGAAAATACATTAAAAACAGGGAAGCTTCTGTCAGTTTGTATCCTTGAATAACTATTTGACAGTGTCTCGCCTCCCTGCCAAATGGACTTGATATACAAAATATATTTTTATTGTATTAAGCCACTGAAAGTTTGGTACTGTCTACTAAAGTAAAGCCTGCTCTAACCAATACAGGGAACAAATCATAAGGAAGAGCCTTTGTCAGCCATGGTATGAACTCTGGCTTTTACTTCAAGTAAGATAGAAGCCAACAGGGACTTGAAGCAGAGGAGCAACAAGAGTTGAAATAACATTTTAACAGGATCACTCAAGTTGCTATGTTGAGAAAGGCTGTAGCAGCAACACTAGAAAAGCAAGGCGCCTAAGGCAGGGGTCAGCAGACCACAGTCCATGAGCCAAAGCCAGCAGAGCATAGGATACTGTATAATTTCATTTTTTTTCAAGGATAAAAAATAATTAGGTTTTAAGGCTTTATTAAAAATATTTAGAATATCTATATCTCTCCATTCTCATTTCTACTTTTGAAACATAAATTCAGCTTTTCCTATTTGCTAAATTCCCCCACAGTGTTGGAACTAGTTTCCTTGCAATTCTTGCCTCCCTCTAAGTCATTCTTCACAATATAGGCCAAGTGTTCATTCTTGGATACAAATCTGATTATAGCATTTCCCCACTAAACACCCTGTCATTGTTCTCCACTGCTTTTAGCAGAGTATACAGAGTTATTAATAGGCTTTCAAAGACCTTCATGAGCTAGCTCCTGCTTTCCTATTTTTCCTTGCTTTTCACCACACTCTCTTCACCTTATGTAAACTCACCAATGCCACCTCTCTGAATTGTTTTCACAGTCACATTCTCTTCCACCTCTAGGTCTTCACATAGACTACTGTCACTTAGGGACTTCCCACATTTTCCTTTTTCAAGTTAACTCTTACCTAAGGTCTAAGTCTAAATACCACTTTTTCTAGGAAGCTCTCCCCAACCCCTAAATCCATGTTAACAAGTTCTATGTATTTTCCACAGCACCCTACTCTTCCTCATCTTTTTAGCACACCTTATAGTTTCCTACTTACTTGTCTTTATACACTACTTGGCTATATGCTTCAAGGACTGTGTCATGTTCACTGTAGTAGCTGGATCTCTGGCTAAATATAAATCTGATTGATGCTAAAAGAAAGGGCTTAAAATAATCTGATTAAGAACTCAAAAGCTGAATCAGTTACATAGATAGTAGCTTATTAAAACTGTGTTTTCAAAATCCCTAAAGGCCCAATCAAATAATAAAAAATCTGTGACCTAATTAATGCAACACACACACACACACACAACATACTACTAAACTGTATACTTGAAAGTCATTTGATTTTATTAATCGCCATCGCCCCAATAATTTTTAATTAAAAAATTCACCAACAAATAAAAGCACATATTTCATATTATGGCAATAAATGGAACATACAGGGTTTTTAGAAAAAATTTATTACCTAAAACATTTACTAAAAGCATCTAACATTTGAGAATTACATGCCAGATACTACTACTCTAAGCACTTTTCATGTATTATCTCACTTAATCTTCATATCAGTCTTCTAAAGTAGGCATTGTTGTTGCTGTTATTATTATTAACAGAAATTGATACACAAGGATTAATGAGTGGATGATCACACAGTAAGTGGCAGGGATGGGGAGTTAGGTAGTCTCACTTCTTTCTATTTCCTAGTTCCAATTTATCTGTTTATTAACTTGGAGTTACTGAGCCACATCACTGAGGGGCAAACACAAAAGCATTACTCTTAGTTGTCACTAGATATCTTAATGTTGAGTGGAGATATAACATTTGTTCACATGTGGTTTAGAAAGCCAAATTTAAATAACTGACCAGAGTCAAGGCTGAGCTGGATATTACAGGGTGTTTTAGAGCTCATGGTCTAGAGGTAAGTAGATAAGATGTCAAGCATAGAAGTTTTAATGGAAGAGCCAAGGTTATTTTTTGTAGGTAAAGTCAAGTGGAACATTTTGAAGAACAGCTGAAGTTGATGAAGAGTTAAGTAGAATGCCAATGAAGCTTAAAAAGCTAAAGACGTGTAAAATCAGGATATCAGGACAACTGACATGTTTATAACATGAGAGATTTTGACAAACAGTAGAAGTTTAGGAAACATGTGATAACTGAAGTACAAACTTGGAAAAAAAAAAAACTGAAACCTAAGGAACAAACAAGAAAAAAGACTATTTCTGCCACCAAACCCCTGAAATATTGCCAAACTGTATGCCCAAGTTACTTTGATGGTGATGGTGGGGCTGAAACAAAAGGATTAGTAAGAGTATTTAAGAAGATGTTAATCTAGTGTACAGAGATACCACCTAGCATTCTTACACTGTTCAGCTCCAAGAATGCTAGCATCTAGGAATATATAGGAAAATTATGTGCAACAAAAATGTCAGTTATACCTGCTAGTTGACCAGCTCAACCCATGGGCACAGAATTTCCAATCCACATTGAAATGCCTCTTCTTACATATAAAAAGACAGAAATCTAAACCAAACTGACAAAAAAAGGAACTCTGAGAAAAGAGAGGTAATACAAGTAACAGAAGAAAACTACAATTACAATACTCAGTTCTCTCATCAGAAAAGATATTGCGGTCAAGAAATAAAAGGCAGTTATAAAAAAGGGATAGTCAGAGGCAAAATGATCTTGGAAGTTAAAAATGCAAGAGCAAAAATTACAATATATAGAAATGCTGCAAAACAAAATTGAGGAAACAGCCCAGATATTTCAATGTAATTTTTAATTTACTACGAAACAAAATTTTTTTATTAAAACTTATTTTTTTAAAACTAGCATAAAAAATTAGGGGAAAAGATAGGACAACTAAATGACGATCAATTTAGGAGGGATAACATTCAGGTAACAGGAGTTCCAGAAAAGAAAAAAAAAGAGGCAGAAAGAAAATGGAGGAAAGGAAATTATTTACAGATAATTAAACATAAATTTGTACCATAACTAAACAGTATAAGTATCCAGATTAACAGGTCCCACTATCTAGCACTATGTAGCAGACATACCAAATGCATCATCAAAAAATTTAACATTAAGCATAAATAGAATACCCTGAAATCTTGCAGTGGAAAACAATAATTATGAAGGACAAAAATCAGCAATACTCTAAAACCTGCACTGTCCAATATGGTAGACACCAGCTACAGGGCTACTGAGTACTTGAACTGTGGCCAGGCTAAATGGAGGCACTCTATAAGTAGAAATCAAACCCCTGATTTCAAAGACTTGGCTTAAAAAATACACACACATATGTACGTATGTATGTGTGTATAATTCAATAATTGTTTTATATTGATTGCATGATGAAATAAAAATATTTTAGATATACTGAATTAAATAAAATATATTAACCTTCATTTCATCTATTTCTCTTTATTTTCTTTAATGTGGCTACCAGGATATTTAAATTACAGAAGAGCTGCCATTTGTGGCTTACATTATATCTCTATTTGACAATGCTGATCTAGACCTAGAGGACAATGAAGCAATTTATTCAAAATTTGAAGGAAAAATGATATCTCACCTAGAAGTCTATGCTCAGAAAAACTATCAATCAAGTAACTAGACAAAATACATTTTCAGAGAAAACATCAAAGTAACTTTCTTCATCTTTGTACTCCTTCTTAAGATGACAATGGAAAACAGACTTCACCAAAACAGGGAAGTAAACAAAAAAAATAGAAAGTCATTGGACCTAGAAGAGACAAAGGAAATTCCCAATACAACGATAAAGGCAAGTTCCAGGACAACTATGCAGTAGGTCTTAGAAGAACCATTAGACCTCAATGGAGCAAAAGAATAGAGGCTCCAGGAGGGATATCTCCAAGGAGAAAATAAAGCCAATGGATACCTCATTGGTTAAATGCATGCAAAGGAGATAGTTCTATAGAGAGTTTATGAATTAATTAATTAGATAGAAAACTAAAATGATAAAGTAAAATAGTCATTAACTTCAGAAAAACAAAAGTTGTCAAGAAAGGAAATGTAATCATTGCCCATCATGTGACTCAGTTATGAATATTTACATGATCTTAGTGATGTAAATGCAAAACAATGATGTAACCAAGAAGGTTTAAATAACTATATAGGAGGGCTGGGAGAAAGGAAGGGGCATGTGGGTGCTGGAGAGTGAGGATGAGAGATAATCAGTTATAAAAGTTAAGTCATCTTCTGTGGTAGGAAATTTTAAAATAACACCCAAAACTAAATAACTATTTATTCACTTATTTACTTACTTATTTATATATCAAAATGCTAAAATATAAGCATGGTATCTAGAAAACAGAATAGTAGAATAAATAGCCAAACTTATTGAAAGCGGTTACCTTGAGAATGGGCATCAGGAATAAGAATGGAGCAGAGAACTGCATTTTCCCATTTAAAACCTTATGGTATTATTTGCCTTTTTTAAAAGGTACATATACTACTATGATTAAAATAAAATTTAAAAGAAACCATCCATATAGAAGCAAAAGAGAATCCCTTTAAGTGTACCCCAATTGTTTTCTAGTTTTATACTTATAATTGCCCAAAAGTGAATTAACACCTTTAATTAATTTTAAAAAGGTAGGGAGAGGAAACTTTTTGCTCTTCATAGGCTTATTATGAAGAGCATCTCATCTTCCAGAACCAACTACCAATTAGCCAAAACCTTCCACTAGGTGTTGTATCCTTTTTCAAAGACTATACCATATAATACTGGTTCTATGTTTCATTTCAAATTAACCATTTAAACCTACAGATCATAATGCTGATTCCACTTTGGATCAAGTGTATTCTTCACAGTATCTGTAGAATGGCATTGCCCAGATCCATCAACCACCACTTTAGCAAATGGGTCAGGAAGTCCTGTGAAAAAAGGGGAAGGTTTCTCTTAATTAAAAAATATTTTTGAAATTGAGAACTACATATCACTTATGTGTGGAATATAAATCTAAAAGCAACAAACAAGACAAACAAATGGAGACTCATGGATATGAACAATAGACTAGTGGCTACCAGAGGGTTGGGGGGCAGGGGAAGGGCAGAAAAGGGAGGTAGATGGAGTAAAAGGGGTCAAATATATGGTGACAGAAAAAATTCTAATTATGGGCAGTGAACAGATAATGCAATACACACACGCATGCACTTGCGGGCACACACCTTATTGCTAAATTATACACCTTAAACTTACTGGATTTAGTTAACCAATGTCACCATAATAAAAAAAATTTTTTTGTATGGCAGATAAAAGAATTATATAATTACTACTTGCTATAAAATACTGTTCCATTGTTTATAAATGTTTAACATTTAACTATAAAAGTGGATCATTAAATACCAAAAACTACATTTTTTTCTTTTTCCTATCTCAAAACATTCTCAGCTTAAACTACCAAAGTCTAGAGGTTACCCCAAATGTGGAAGTTTTTATAGATCTTTTACCAACCCTTTAACCTTAGGAAAAAGAATGCTTAAAACATTCCTGACTCTCTTAGAGCTTTCCCACAGTCTCTCTTAGTAGCTCATTTAAAAAGCTTACTAAAAGTTTTCACATAAGAACATAAGCTATAAATTAAATTAGCCAAGAAGTTTTACCTTGCCTTAAAAAAGCTTAATTACCTAATCAGGGAAATAATAATATCACACATAGATACCAAAAACAAAACAAAACAAAAAAAAAACAGAATAAACAATCATTTGTACTGATTTGTAATGCTATGAATGCTTTACATATATTAAATCTTTTACCTCACAATAACCCTATGGGATAAATAATACTTTTATCTCTATTTTACTAATGAGGAAACTGAGAGATAAAGGGTTAATTAATTAGCCCAAGGTTACACAGTAGTAAGTGGCAGAGCCAGAATCTCAAGTTCAGATTCTAAAGCCAAGCACACACAGTCTGCTTCTTGATTTCATGCTCTTACTACTATACCTCTCTCTTTTACTATGTGGCCCAAAAGTTGGTATAAGAGCTCAAAAAAGGGAAGAACAGTTTGAATGAATTTGAATGTTAAAGAAACAGTTTTTTTTTTTCTTTCTGAAGGAATGGGACTCATTTGGGCTTTAAAGAGTATGCAGGTATGACAATATCTGAAGGGCTTCAAGGAGTCTAACCAAAGGTTTTGTGCTAAGGTGTAAAAGTAAATACTGCTGGAGAGAGAAGACTTAACTGGTAAGAGAGGCTTAGACGTCAGAAAAGAAAGTTTGGAATGACTAAGGCAGATAAGAGGAAGATATTTTAGGTTCTTGGGCATGGCAGTAAATACATTTTCATATTTTTTCATTAGTGGTACTCAGGATGGACTGGGAGAAAAGACTAGACGCACCGAGACCATCCATAAAACAGCTACAAGCTTCATACAGCAGCATGAAGAACAAAGGGATGAGCAGACGCTAAATTGAGGCCATCACAAGAAAAGAAGGAAATGACAATGAAGAAAGCTACTCTGAAAGCTCTAATACAACTACTTTTAAGAAACTAATGCCAAAAATGTTTTCAGCCCAAAGAACAATAAAAACAGAAGCGCTTTTGACCAAAAAAAAAAAAAAAATAGAAAGTAAAACTAAATAAAACAAACATTAAAGAGACAAAAATGACGATTTAGATATGAGATACATTAGGATAGTACAGATATATATCTTATACACAGCTGAAAATACTAAAGCAAAATGTTGGTAAATATTGATTGCTGGAGAAACTTTGTGCCTTGATAGCCATGCTAATTTTTTTAAGTCAAGATAATAATTTGCCAAGACTCAAGGCCAGGCAGAAGTCACCTAGCGAGTTCCAGTTCTATGATCCTATAATTGTTAACTTCAAAAAATAAGAGAAGACCAAAATTTAAGAGTGTTAAATATTTAAGAAACTTGCTAAGTTAGGTTATCAATCTATTTAATTACACTGTTCTTGAAGTTTACCATTATTCCTATTATTTCCACAATACCTAACGATTAGCGAATGTGTTTCATGGAAGAATACTTTACCCTCTACTGTCAATAACATTAAGTCATTTCTCCTGAGAGAAATCTACTCTACTTTGTTCTTTTGATTCTACTATCTAAACAAATAAACATATGTTTGTTTATAAGCAAAAACAAACAAAAATCGCATGTCTAGCTTTCCCTTTGGATGTTATTTAACTGGTTAAATTAAGGACTAAAAAAAACAACTAAAAAAAACAATGTTTTTTACACAAAGACACTAGGTGTGGCTTCTAAATTCTTAATTAAGTATGACTGTCTAAGTCTCATCTTCCTATGTTTCTCTTCTGTTAAATAATATAAAATACAGGTTCTATACCCTAACTAAAAAATGCCCAAGTTTCAACTTACTTGATTACATTATTCTACAAATATTTAACTTGAAAGCCAAGTTACCCTAAAGTGGTTAAAAGCTATCACTGTCTGAAGTTAGTGAGACCTCTAGTGGTAACTATAAAGTGGCTGACATATTCTCTATTTTTAAAATTTTTTCAATTCCCCCCATCATTTCTTAGTCATGTAAAATAGCTAAAACCCAAGAACTTTCTCACTACACAAATGTGCTTAAATGAACTTAAAAGTGAGTTTCTTATCAGAGAAAAGAAAGCTTTATTTTTGATTGGGGGGAGAAAAACATTTAACCAAACATCTCAGTTCTAAATGACTTCAATGTGGCCCCTATACAATGCCTTAACACAGTATCTTACACACAAATCATTTCAATGTTGTAAAAAAGAGAAAAGAAATTGATACTAATGATAACATTCTTTTAAGTGGACAGATATGTGATAAAATTAATGGTAAAACTATTGTGGTAGGTAATCATTATAAAATTCTTTACATGTTCCCACATGTTTGAAAATCTTCCTGCTAAAATTCTCGGGGAGGGACAAAGTACTTATTTTTAAAAGCCAGCAAGCGTGAAGACAGTACATTAAAAAATTCTGAGCAAAACTTTTCTTGGCAAAGTTAGACACCCTAGAATAAACAGTATTATTTCAAATCATATAAATTACTATACAAAAGATAACACAGGGCTGTGCATTTTTTCCTATAGTTAGAAAATATATGCATATCTATTTCATTAGCATGTAGTCATGCTTCATATTCAAGTTTACTCTTTTCACTCAACGTGATTTTAAATTACAAGCAAAAGTATAAGTATTTCAGTATCAATAACTGCATCATCAATAAACACATTCTCATTCAAAATTAAGAGATTTATTTCTCTGAAATTAATATGAGCAACCCTTAGCTTATCAACAGATGAAAAATAAATGTAAATCTATCACAGCAGGGCGACCTTCGCCAGTGTGAACCCGGAGGATATTCTGAGTCCCTTCTGAAAGCCTCAGGATTGGTTTTCCTGTTTTCCTTTCCAGGTCTAAAGTGTTTCTCCATTCTGGGTTTTAAATATAATCAGACAGTTTGCCCTAATTTTCTTATCCTTGAAGCAAGCTCACAATTCTTAAGAATTTGTATTAATTTTTACTGCTTACACCAATTTCCTTCTTATTTTTTACACACAATTTAAGGACAGATAAAGATCATATAAGTGATAATAACTACCTCTCAGAGGTTTGTAGAGAATTAAAATAAGATCCCTCTCGATTGCCTAGGAAAACTAAGACAAGGATATCTCATGGAGAATCTGTATCTTGGGACTCTGGAGGAAGGAAAAGAATTTGGGGAGGAAAGCAGGGAGACAAAACTGAAGATTTTATCTTTAAAACTGGAGCAGATGTCCTGGAATGTATAGAGATAGCTCTAAGAGTGTGCATTCCTCACCTCCCTCTCCTTTCTCCTTGTCACCAACTATCCGACTCTATTTGCCACTTTGCAGTCCCACTAGGATAAATCTCACCTCAGATCAACCTAAGCAGGGTAAAAAGAGTATACACCAGTTATTAGGTTATTAGCAACAGAGATGAGGTGGCTAGTTCAGCAACAGTTTGTGAAGATAACAGTAACTGGTGGCAGCACAGAGAGAAGCCACTAGGACAAAAGCTGAGATCGAGGGCACATCATACATACTCTGGAAGACTGTTTATAACTGTCTTAACTATATCCCAAATTATGCTAATTGCTTTCCCATATAAGCAAGACACCATAAAATTTAAAGCAGAAATATGACTTTAAAATATATCATGAGCTTATTATTTCTTTTAACCAACCCTTAAGAATCAACTAATGTTATTATTTGCACTCAGCAAGTTTTTGCTGGCTGGTAGAACTTGAATTTAAAAACCTAGCAAATATTCTCTTTTTCTAACTTCAAATATTTTATTTACTCAATAATTTAAAGCTATTGTGAAGTATATTACAGGGTAAAAACACATAAGGGCATTTGCCAATTCTCCCTCACAAAACTTAACCTGAAATAAAGCCACAAAAAATTTCATAACAGATCGGCAAAGAGACAGCAAATGTGGGAACCAAATGTCTGCTTTGGAGTCTGAGACATAAGAGCAACTACAATCAAATGTGGCAGAGATTTCTTTCCTACACTCTGGAAATTTCAAGCAGGCTGGTTTGACTTCTCTTCCTTCCAAGAAATCCTAACTGCATGGGTAAAATCTCCTATAAAATGTCAGAAAAAAAGTGCTTAAAAATAATCTCAGACCTTTCCTAGAAACCTAGTAGTATGCACACCTTCAATACACATTACGTACTTCTGCATATACACACCTGCACACACGCATCTCACACAAATATATGGTGGGGTGGATCAAGGGAAAAAAGCTAAGGTTAAAAATGCACAAAATTCTTTTTAAAATATGATGCCAAAAGGATCTGAACCAAAGCATTCATGAAACAACACTGAGTTTATTTCTGAATAGAGAAATCCCTAAATCAGACAATTCTGAAAATGCTATCCAAAAAGTTTATACACAACATACAAGATTTAAAGTTAATTTACTTACGGAAAAAATCCTTTTTCACCAAGTTTTTTGCACAGAGTACTGAAAAGGAAACAAAATAAAAAAATGGTAAGACTGGATTGTCAAAAGTTTCATATCAAAACACCAAAAACACTAGTGAATAATAAAAAAAAACACTACCTATAGCAAGGTATGAAATATGATCACAAACTTTCATTAAAGACTAGCAAAAGACGGCTGAATCAGTGCAAGTTCAGCAATGATCACCATTAACAGGTGAGCGCAAAAAAGTTTATAAATCTCATATTTTAATAAGGACCCAATTCCTACCTTCCATCAAGATTTATTCTCAGAGTAGCTTGGCAGCAGGGGAAAACAGTTATTTTAAGGAGGAAATATGTACATTTGGATTGATATATTTATTTTAGGCATTAAATAATTATTTTATCCCTAATACAGTTATTTTATACTGAAGAGGATCATAAATAAGATAAAGCTTTCTTGACATAGATGAATTTGGCTTTTTAAAACTGCATTGTTACTCTGCATCTAAACCACACAAAGATAAATTACCTTCTAAATCATCAACTCAACAGCAAGATAGATCTACTATAGCTTCCAAAAATTAAAAGTTAATATATTGAGCTAGATATTCCAAATCCACATTCTCTGGATTATCTTGCACTAAATTATTAGTTATAAGATGATGGATGCATAACCTTGTGAATTTATTAAAACCATTTAATTGCACACTTGCAAAGAGGTAAATTTTACAGCATGTGAATTATATTTAAATTAAAAAATTTCTGTGTATACAGTCAAAAACTTATTTCAGACTAGATACAAGTAAAGGGAAAACATAAATTTCCATATATCCATAGTTTAATTTATAAAATACCTATGAAAGTAATGTTTGGTTCTACCCACTTCTACTCAGTTTAAATGGTTTAATAGTTACAATTATCGGAAGTTTAGTGTGTAAAAAGTCATTCAACATTATAAATCTTGGGAATGAGTCTAAATATAAGTAATCACTTTTAAAGTTAAAATAAAAACCATTTTGAAGGTAGATGCCATGAGTAAATAAATAATTAAGCAAGCACAAAATACTGATTTATCAGTCTCGTAGGCCCTGTCTTAGAAACAGTTTTGTTTTTAAAATCATAAAAACTCAATCATGAAAGCTAAGGCCATAACTGAGAGTACCAAATCACAAACTTGATTTAGAAGAACTCTTCCCTAGAAGTTTATTATTGTCATATAAACTGAAGAGAATATTCAGGATTGATACATACACAATATATATATAAATACAAATTACAGTCCAGGATTGATGAGGTTATCATGATTTAACCACCATCCTATAATTCAAAAAATGAAATGACTTCACATCTGACTTCAGAGAAACAGAAATTATATGTAAATTCCTCCAACTTCAGTCACTAAACCTACAAACTTTTGATACTTGTCCTTTTTTTTCTTCCATACACTTTCAGCGTCCATTCTCCTGTCAAACATAGTCCTGACACCTGTGCTCTGGTTCTCATACCAACCTACCACTTTCTCAGGACCTCTGTCTCTTCTCCCTCTAGTGATCAGCCTCATCAGCATTTAAACATACTCAAATCTCGCCATGCCTCCTACCTCCAGCCACCATCCTGCCTCTTCTTCATAACGAAACTACTTTAAAGAACTGTCTACACTTTGTAACTCCACTTCTTTACTTCCCACTGTAATTTGGCTTCTTCTCTCAACACTGCTCCAGCCCCCATCACGACTGCCCCTACCCTGCTTCTCCAAAGCCCTGGCTACCTAATTACTTAATCCATCCAATGGACACTTTTCATCCTTTATCACACTCAATCCATGAGGAGCATTTGCCTCTACTGACTACTCACTCTTCTGGAATGCATATCTTCTTTTGGTTTCTGTTTAACACTACATTCACCTGGTTTTACACCAGATACAAAACTCATTCTAAGTCCTCCCCTCCAGATCTTTTCTCCTATGCTCCATCCAGGAAAGCTGAGGTTTTTCAGAGTTTTGCCCTAGGTTCTCTTCTTTTACTCTGTAACTTGAAGAGCACAGATGCCCATCTCTGTAAATCTTGGAATTATTTGTAAACTGTTAGATGCATGTGTATTTTTCTAGGAAAAGGACTCAGATTTTTTCTGGGAGAAAGTTCATAATTAAAGATTGACAAAGCTCTTCCCTTTCAAAAATAAAGCTGAAGAGACACTTTTCCATACATTCTCCCTGGTCTGCACCATTTGATGACACCTAAATCTATAAACCCAACCCTTCGCTCTCTCCTGAATTCCAGCCCCACACAGTGTGCAAACTAAATATGCCCCCAAAATAAAATCTCCATCTCTCCTCCCCCCAAAACTGTTCCTCCAGTTCACTTTCTTTCAATAAATAGCCTTGCTTTCCACTCCACTGCCCCGATCAGAAACCTCCACGGCAACCTTCATGCTCTTCCTTCCTCCCTACCTCCTGGCAATTAAAATTCTAAAAAATTATGCCTCTGAAATATCCTACATCTATCCACTTCTATTATCAGTGCCACATCCTAGTCCAGGCCACCATCAATTACTGTCTAGGTCACTACAACAACCTCCCAATAATCCAAAACAGCCTTAGAGCATTCCTCAAAACTATCCTTCCACCTGTCCTCCTTATTTCAAACCCAACCTAACACTTTCTCAGGGAACTTATTTCTCATCTCCACTACTGACCTCCATTCTCAAAAAAGTCTTCGGGCCCAAACTTTTTATTGGTTTACAATGTGCTTCAAGCCCTGGCTCCTGCTTACCGCTGTGACCTCATCTTTCATCACCACCCTTCCCTTCTCCTCCAAGCCCCCAAGGCCAACCACCAGCCACATTAAACTTTCATTTTCTCAAATGTACACCATCTTTCACCCACAGCCCTCATGTGTCATTCCCTCTGCCTGAAACATTTTTCTCAGGCTTCACTTTCTCATCTTTTAGGTCTCAAAAGAGAAGGAAGCCTTTTAGGACATGTTTCTCTCAATCCTCCACCCACCTGTACTTTCACAGAGGCCCATTCTAATCACAGCCATTCATCGCACTTGATTATAATTGTTTAGGTTTAGAATGATGCTTAAAACTATGGAGGTGGTAAAAGCCATACAACATAAATCATGCCTGTCTTATTCTTTTTTGTATCTCCATCATCAAGCACACACTGTGCCAGCCATTTGATGGGCACTTAATATTTGTCGAATGAATGAAAAAGATTCTGAAATAATTTCATTGCAAGGGGGACTTTTTATACTATATGACAGATAAATTACCAATCCTCAAGTAATCATGATTTTGACTTAACAATAAAATTTTATTTTTATCATTTCCTTTTATTTAAAACGAGGTACCCAACCTTTCTGGCACCAGTGACTAGTACTCCTGTAAGAATCTAATGCCCTATGATATGACAGGAGCTGAAGGCAGTAGTGCTGGGGAGCAGCTGCAAATACAGATGAAGCTTTGCTTGCTCCCTGCCGCTCACCTCCTGTTGTGCGGTCCTGTTCCAAATAGGCCATGGGCAGGTACCAGTCCACAGCCTCGGGGTTAGGGATCTCTAATTTAAAATATATTCATCAGGTCATGTTTGAACATTTTTCTTTTAAAAATCGCAAATAAGGTGTTGCTAACATATAAGTAAGTTTCAAAGGGGAATTAAAAAAAAAGAACTTTAAAATCAGGTTCAATGTTTAGGGGAAAAAAAATGAATTTTAATAACCCAGAGACTAGGGGAGAAAATATCAGGGGCCTAGAAGAAACAAGGTTAACTTAAAAAAATGAAGAAATATCAGAATTGGTCAGTCAGACTACTAACCTTAATACTAGATCAAGGGCTCCAGACAGTTTTTGTTTAAATTATTTTATACCCTAGAAGAAAAAACTCTCATTTGTAAATTTTAAAAGAAAGATTCTCAAACATGATTTAAGATTTGATGATTTATTTGCATAAATAGATGATTTTCATGCCTTGGAGGCTTTATTGCATTGTTCTGTTGTAAGAGCTCAGGAAATGCTCAATGAGTTAATTTCAAAAGGGCAAACTCCTATTTGTCAACATAACAAATTCTTGACCAAAGAGGCATATATCAGAATCTCCTGGAGAATATATGTATCATATTATAATTTTGTGTTTGTAATATAATTTTACATCTGTATTTGTATAAACTTATATTTGTAAATCTATAATTTTTTGTAATAAAAACTATAGGAAGTTGAGCCAAGACTGGAAATAATGAAGCTAGCTAAGGACACGTAGCAGCATGGAGGAACTTTCATTTTTGTTTTCTAAATGATTACAGGAGAGAGGTAAAAATAATTTTGAGAAATGCCAGACTAAGTTACTGGAAGGGACTAGAAAGAAAGAAAACTTGTAAGGTAGGTGGGGCCAGAACAAAGGCTATGAAGTACAGACTTCCTCCTAGACAGCTACCAATATTTCTGTAACTTTGTTTAGTAACCTTTCTACTGAAGAAACATATACAGAAAGGTACAGAAATCTTAAGTATATAATTCAATAAATATTCACTAATTTTTATACTAAAACAAAACATTAAACTGGACTGCAGATATTTAGCAGTGATGTGTCAATTTTGATTAACGCTAACTACAAATGTGGCATTACACCAGCACAGTGCCATTACTCCCGAATCCATTAAGAACCATGTCTCACACGGCCTGCAGATCTGCACTAGATTAATCTTACTACAAATTACTTTGATAGTGTCACTACCCTTCTCAATTTCCTTGAAAGCATTTCTCATTCTTAAGTCTATACTCCCAAAGCCTAGCCTCTTCTAGCTATTCTATTCACCCCGTCTGCAGACAGAAGGTTTCAAACAGGTAGAAGAGATGATCAAGATAAGCTCAAGAACTCTATTTCACACCGATGCAGATGCAACCATCTTGAGATGCTTAATGAGAAAGGAGCACTTCCAATATCATTCACTCTTCCATTTAAAACATTTCCTGAGCAGCCACTTTATGTCAAGTGTTATGATAAATTCTGTGATACGAAGATAAATAAGACATAGTCCTTTGCCCTCAGAGTTTGCAGATCAGGTATAATTCAAATATCATGCCACAAATGCCTTTCTTGTTGTTGTTTTCAAAAAATATTTTTAAATTTCGCAAAAAATCTCCTTTAGAATATTTTATTTAAGGTAGTGACTGGAGGAAACTATTTGTAGAAGTGCAGATGTAATAAATATTACCATTTAAGTCAATAATTTATTTTTCTGGATGGAAAGAAGTTATCTATATGCAACAGACCATGTAATAATATCATAGTATAAATCCCAGCTGTAGAAATAGAATGCTATTGCTGTTCTGAGTTGTACTCATAATGAATGGCTGTCTGTGCTTAATCTGAATAAAACTCCCAACTGCTCAGTATTTTCTTGCCAAATATTCCCCTTCCTCCTCCAGATTGGAGTTGCATTCCAATTACACTGCTGATTGGAACGAGACTGCTTGAGAAAGGAGGAAAAAAAAAACATTCAGACATCCTGTCTTCCTCTGACCCACAAAAACAGATTTTATAATACTGCTCCTGCAACTCAAAGGTTATATAGACTATTTTTGAACAGAGTAGATTTCTCTAGATTTTCTTTGAACTTTTATTATCATTGTAAAATAAAATTGAAGTTTAGGATAACATTCCTATACAAATTCCAACAAGATGGCCTAGTACTTTAAAAATATCTACTAATGTGCACCCTTCTTGATCAATGGCACATGATAGCAATTTAGATCTTTCTCCCCCAAGAAATGACCCCAACCTCAACTCTTAAATGTAAAATGAAAATGACATTTAAGTTCTATAGAAAACTTGTTCACAATATAATTTTTATATGTATGTGTTTTAGTTATTGTTACTTGAAACAGGAGCACTACACAAAGATTCACATTCAAGAGTTATTACAAAATGTTGCAATGAGCAAAAATATCAAACCCTATGTGCACAATAATGAAATGGTTAAGGATGATAAATAGCATGCTGAACTATTACACAGCCATTAATATCATATAACTGTACTGACAAGAAAATATTTTCTTAATATGCTATTGAGAGTAAAAGTCCATTTACAAACTGAACAGTTAATAAACTATAATTTTAGTAAGAAATATTTAAAAATTGGATAACATTTACCAAATATTTACCATTTGCAAGTGTACACCAATCACTCTGTGAAGTAAGTAGTAGTATTACCTACATTATATACATGAAGAAACTGAGGTTTAGGCATAAAATACTTGCCAAAGATAATACTGTAAGTTCTAGAGTTGAGATTCTGTCAAATAATCTAATTACAGAACCCAAACTCTTACCTATCATATAGAGAATGAAACACAGTCTATCAGGTCAACTCTTCCTTTTCAAAGGAACTTAAATGCTGTTTTAAAAAATTATTGGTCACAAAATGATTAATAGAAACCTAGGTTGCAGAAGGACCTCTCCAAAAGATAAGCAATTTCCCTCTTTAAGAAATATAAATTTACCTCTATAATCATTAGACCTGCTTTTAACTAAGTATCTTACTATAGAGCCATTTAATCAAGGAATTTTAGGCAACTCATTTCACACATGTTGCAAAACAAACTGGGCCTCTAAGTTAAACCTAATGTATTAACTGCCTGGCAGGTAGCTAATTTAATTAAATTATTAGATGATGTACTAAAAGATACAAGTTCTGCCACAATGAGGTAAATATTCTTACTAAAAAAATAAACAATATCAGCATTTAAATATTTCACAAAGGGCAAACTGATTCTAAAGTTAAGCAATTAAAAATGACCTTGTCTAGCTCGCTCCTACCAAACAACTTTTAAGTAACTACTTTTTTTAACTTTCAAACAAAGATTTTGGTCAAAAATTTTTCCCAAAGTGTAGTTTTTAACTGAATAAAGCTGAAACTAGGTTAGGGTATACGTAAAAGCTTTTTAAAAGCTAATGCAAGTTTATTAACTTTTTCAATACAAAAGCAATGATGTACTTGGACATAATAAATGAAGCTTTCATCTGTTCTAGCCACAATAGTAAATTTTGCCTTACAGTGATCAGACAGACATAACTTTAAAATAAAGCTCCTACAAGCATAATAATCAAGTTCTGGTGTAAATTCACATGTTAAAAAACAAATAAGTTTCACCTAAAGCCAAGCCTGAAATAAACGTACAGCATGTGGTCCAGGTACCTGGCACACAGCAGGCACACTGTAGAAGCCATTATTCTAAGAACTTATCCGAAAGCATTTCAGCTAGATACCTTAAATTAATATTTCCATTAATTCATTTCTCCAATTTGAGGCTGAAAACACATAAAAGTACCTTCCCCATTCATAAAGACAGTATATTCACCATAACTTAAAGACCTCCTATGCTGTTTGCAGACTGAACGCTCTCTTGGCTGGTGCTAATGGATACTCAAACACCACCTCCTCTCTACCTGACACCTTTATTCAAACAGAGCTTCTTAACTGATGGCTACTCAAGAGGTTGATATACTGTATCTAAATTTAGCCACACGGTAGTTTACTTTCTTCATCAGAACACCAGGAGAAAGAAACCTTATTATAAAATTCAAATACAGACTTGTGGTGAAGCCAGAACATTGTATGTAGGGGGAAAACACATCACTTTCTGGCCACTCCCAAGTTTCTCTCCTTTACTTTTGCTAGACACTCATAGGAGACAGCATGTATAATGTTAGGCTATAAGCATTACATAAACACTTAGAATGCCTGAGCTTAAACCTGGTGCTGTCACTAACTGTTATTCTGAATAACTACTTGATATCTCTTTACCTCAGATGTAAAAATAAGGATACGGAGGGGCAATGTCATAGTGTTGTTTTAAAGATTAAATTGAAATACATAAAACACTTGGAATAGTACCTATCATACATGGCAAGTGCTCGATATTGCTTTTTTTACTCCTTTTATGTCTAATAAAATTAATCCATCAGGTTATAAGCATCTTAAAGCATCTTAACAAGAGGTCTTCTCACAACCTGGTGAGAAGCTTGTTTTAGTTCAGGCTGCTGTAACAAATATCACAGACTGATGGCTTAAACAACATTCACTTCCCACAGTTCTGGAACTGGGAAGTCCAAGATCAAGGTGCCAGCAGATTCAATGCCTGATGAGGGCCCTCTTCCTGTTTTCAGACTGCCACCTTCTTGCAGTGCCAAGAAAGAGGTATCATCTCTTGAGTCTCCTCGTTTAAGGACACTAATGTCAATCATAAGGTCTCCATCCTCATGACCTAATTACCTCCCAGAGGCCCCACCTTCAAATACCATCACTTTGGGAATTGGAGATTCAACACAAGAAATTTGGGGGTACACAAACATTCAGCCAGTAACAAAGTAAATGAATCTAGTAAGCTTTCAGTAAATATCTGAGAGTCTCAGGTCTAGCTTCACTCCTCTCCCAAGCTCCAAGCCAACATTTCAACTGACTATCACACATACCCACCTGGAAACCTGACCAGCACTTCAAGTTGTAGTTATTCAAAGTATATATTAATCAGCTACCCTAATGAACCAGCTCTTCTTCCTTTCGACCTCCCTAGTCCTGTGAATTGCACCATATGCTTCAATCATCCAGAAAGCAAACATCTTTCTTACCTCTCCCCCTCCCTGAGCACCCTGCATCTAAAGCAGTTGCCAGATTATCTCAGGTGTCACATCTCTCTTTGCCTAATTCCATTTCCAGTGTTCATATTTAAATAATGTATTTTACAATGTACCAGTAAACTTTCATACAGAATGTCTTGCTTGATCCTTAAAGTCTGTGAGCTATGTTTTACAATGCACAGAAAAGGAAACTAGTCGAGAGTTGTGGCCTCCTCCATACTGTCACCCAGTAATGAGCACTTAAGAGTGAAGACTCCATCCGCTTTTCCTGTAAGATTCCTCACTCAGGCTATCAGTGATCCCAGCCTTCTCTCTCATTAACCTGAGAATGAAAATCTCATCCTCTCTGTTCCTCCTAATGATCCCAGGACTTTTCTGCTTTTGCCTTCATTCAAAATATCCCTCCCACCTCAAGTGTTATTATTCTAACCACTGACCCTCAAAATCACATCTATTTATCAAATATCAACTCCATGTGAAAACTTTTCTGATTCTCCTTCTTTCCCACAATCTAATTTTGATCTCTCTCTGCCTGTGAACTTCTAACACTTTGAATTGTTTTACATATTCTCATTTTGCTTGTATTAAAGTAATTTACATGATGTCTTACCCTTCCCTCTATGTCCCATTAAGCTATAAATTTCTTGGAGACAGAGTTGTAACTTTTTCTCTCTCCTATTATTATAATATCTTAAATATAACATGCACCCAAATACTTGCTGAATCATAAAAATCCTCAGAAAACCACTAACAAGGTAAAGGAAGAGCAAACTAAAAGATAAATCAAGCAAAACTCACTCCTTGCTTCCTTTAACCAGTAAGTCTTTTCTTTCAAATCAGGATTGCTTCCTCAACTATTTGTAAGCACTGTGCTGACTTCAGGGCCCAACTACCTATCAGAGCCCTTTCCTAAAAATATTTCATTATGCCTTCTCTCTCATATACAATAAAAAGGTATGCTGTCTCATAGTGACCTTATTTCTGCAACAATGTAAAGAATAAGCTCCCAGGTCTTGTGTAAACGTCTGACCTCTAAAAACTAGAGTCAAAAACCTGATGATCTATTCTTACACAGCAAAGTGCCAAAGATATTTAGTTTCCCAAATAGGCTCCATTTGTAAACACAGGCCACCTAGTAAAAATAGGAATGAAGACTGCAACTATAAAGCATTTTAATGTAAAATAACAAAATACTTCTTTGTAACTTTATACTTTTGAAATATTTCCTGGGTTGATGGGGAATCACTAAATTTAATAACTTTTTCATTTTAGAATAACTTTAAATTTACAGAAAAGTTACAAAGATAGTACAGTATTCCTTCCCATACACCTCACATCCATTTATCCTATTAACATATTAATATGATAGATTTGTCACAGCTTAATGAACTAATATTGACACATTACTAACTAAAGTTCATATTTTATTCAGATTTCCTTAGTTTTCACATCTTTTATCTGTTCCAAGATCCCACTGAGGATATCATATTACACTAAGTCATCATGTCTCCTTAGGCTCCTCTTGGCTGTGACAGGTTTTCAAACTTTGTTATGGTTTCTCAGACTTGTTATTCATGACCTTGACAGTTTTTAGCAATACTGGTCAGGTATTTTGTAGAATGTCTCTCAACTGAATTTGTCTGATTTCTCATGACTATTCTGGGCTTAAGGGTTGTTGGGAGAAAGGCCACAAAGGTAAAGATACCATTCTCATAACATCATATAGTATCAACATCACTCACCACCACTGATATTAACCTTGACCTGGTTAAAGTTATTTGTACAGCTTTTCCACTGTAATGTTACTCTTTTATCCTCCTTTTCGCATGGTACTCTGTGGAAAGAAGTCACTATGTGCAGCCTATACATAAGAACCAGAAAGTTATTCTCCCCCACCTTAACAACAGAATGTCTACATAAATTATCTGGAATTCTACATAAGAGATTTCTCTACCATCCTCCATTTGTCTACTCATTCAATCATTTGTTTATATCAGTATGGACTCATTTATCTTATACTTTGGTTTATAATCTAATACTACTTCATTTTGTGGCTTAAATTGTTTCGGCTTTGGTATTGGGGAGCTGATGATTCAGCTGGTTCCTGTGTTCCTTTGACATACCCACATCATTGGGAAGAGAGGAGGCACACATCTATATTTTCTGACACTAGGAAATACTCTAGGCTTATCTTGTATGTTCCCTGCCCCGGCCCTTAAATCAGTCATTTCTGCAAGGAGCCCTGGGAATTACCAAATTTAAACATCTATAAAGACCCACATTTTTCATAAACAGCTAAGCCAATTAACCCTTCACTCCTGAGGTCTTTCCTCAACTAGAATATTGGACTCCATGAGATCAAGAACTTAATTTTGATCTCCACTGCATCCCTGGAGCCTAGAAAACTGGGCACAGAATACACAATTCGATAACTATTATAGATATTGAAGTCTCAAAAATTCTGAAGCTCTGTAAGAGGGCTTAGAATTGAGTCACAACATAACTCGCCATTCCAATGGAATCTGCCTAGATTTGTCATGTTTAGACTCCTGTTCTAACATCACTATGTCTAATTCACTTCATTGTTTTACAGTAAACAAAAGGCTTCCTTTTTCCACTGCTCCTCCCTCTTGTTTCACTGCACGCCAAAAGTTTAAGTATTCCCCAGTAAAATTTCCAGTGCAAGGGACTAATCCATCACATTTCTTAGATTTTTTTCTATAATGGCATGTTGCCATTTACATCATCCTGTCCAAGTTCTATTCAAATGACCATTTTAACTTGCTATGTAGAGTTTAAATGAAAGGCATAATGCCAAATCCTTATCAACATCAGCGGCAGAAGAAAAATTACTGATGATGAAAGTGCCAAAAATCCACTGATACCTGTTAATACATAACACCCCCTCAAGCACTCAGTTAGTATGTATGTAAAATAAAGCATCTGAAACCTACCAATATCTTTTTTTATAAGTCTGTGATACCTAGAAAGGAAAGTCACAAGCTAAACACATACTGTCTTGTGTGTTCAGGGTTTGACTACAGTTGGAAGACGGGTTTCCACAGCCTATCAAATATATGCAAAAATCAGCCAAGATTATAACGGGATGGTTTTACCAAATAGTGAACAGCCACGAGGCCCAATGAGCCAGTCAGATCCTCTCAGCTGTGAAACTAGCGAGTCAGAGCCACCATAAAAAAAGCACAGTGCTGAGAAACAGGAGGGTTCTAAAGGCCCTAGGGGGCCACTGGGAATGACTGTCCTGAGGTTTCCCATCTCCTGGGTCCTATCTCACCCAGGCAGCACTTTTCCCTTTGGGTGCCACAACTACAGCCTCCCAATAATGTCTCTTTTTGCTTATATTCATCTAAGTGTGTTGTTTTCCTGTTACCTGCAACCAAAAATATCTTCATTAAGATAAATGTAATCTTAATACTTACCAAAACACTGTCACAGACCACAAGACACTTAACCCAAAGTATAAATGTTAAACCCAAAAGTCATTAACATTTTACAAATCAAAATGTTTTCAAATGTCAGTTATAGTCTTAAATATCAACAAAAACAGTATTTGCGTTCAAAAACCTGCTTTGCAGACAAGAACATATATCTCTGTTCTATAATTGTATAAGCCAATTAACATTAGTATATATTAGTACAGATTATGGGCCAACATATATATAGAACTAATATTTGTTAGATTATATCTACTCTATCACTTTAAAGTCACAGTTGTCAAGTTTTAGCATGTATCACATTGCCTGTAGTGCTTGTTAAAATACATTGTGGGGGTGGGGGGTACCTTCAGAGTTTCTGTTTTAGTAGGTCTGGAGTAGGGTCCCAGGACTAAGTTCCCAGGTAATGATGATGTTGCTGGTCTCTGCACAATACTTTGAGAACCACAGCCATTAATGGTTCCTAAATTTGGGGGGTGAGATGGTAGTGGTAAGGGCCACTTTGAAAATCTGGTGAAAACTATGTACTTACACACACACACACACACACACACACACACACACACACACACACTATAAAGGGTTTATAAAAACTCAGAGGCTCATCTACACCTTCTTCCAAATGACTTAGGTTAAGGACTTCACTAAAATAGTAACAGGATCTTACATATCTGTGTTTTTCAAGTAGACTCTGGAACTTTTACCTAAAATTTATCTTGGTTTTTTAAAAAGCACCTTTTTTTTCATTCAAATTAATAATTAACATAAAGATTGTTTTAAAAAGTAAACTGAAAACAATTTCATCTTGCCATAAAAAAAGACAAAATATTATCTATAAAATAGATAAATCTGTATCCAGATTTAATTAAACAGAAAAGACATTTAGGAATAACTGAATTATCACATGAAAGACATACCTGTATTCTCTTAAAAACAAAACAAAACAAAACTCTAGAGCTAATGTACAAATTCTTTTCTATGAAGTGTTAGTTCAAAAAAAGCAAATTCTCCACTGAAACCTACAATAAAATCTACCATATCTGAACAAAGCTTGAGAAATTCATTCTCTGAAAGCTCTCTGAGCCACTGGAAAAATCCAGCACTTTTATGTAAGGTGTAATATTCAGATCATTTATTCTGCAAGGGAAGAATATTTAGGACTTTTGTTTCAAAAGGCTATTAGGTCTTTGTACCCTCAAGAACATCCATCATAATAACTAAAATGTGACAGGCACTAGAATAAAAATCTATAAAAAATGAAAAGCCATACTGTTTCATTCTTTGTAGTTCATAACCCTTTATTTCCACACGTGGAAAATCTCAGATAATGTTTTTTTATTTTTAGTAAGGTGCTCTTTTATAGAAATTAAGACAAGTTATTTTTCTTTTATAGAAATTGAAACAAATTATTTTAATGTATATAACATTGAGATAGTTGAAAGAGGGGTATGCCGTAGATGGAACATTTGCGTCTCTCCAAAATTCAAATGTTGAAACCTCATCTCCAGTATGATATTTGGAGGTGGAGCCCTCAGAGGTGATTTTGTGCTCTCTGGGTACTCATTTTGAACTGACCAAGCCACACACAGAGAGCCCCCTTGTAGGAACTTCAGCTGAGAGCCCCAGCTAAGGTCCCAGCCAACAGCCTGCTGAACTGACAGAAATATTAGCAAATAAACCTTCAAATAATGTAGGAACCAGCCTTTGAGCTGATGCTGAGTATAACAGAGACAAGCTGACTCTGCCAACTGTAGAGTCTTGGGCAAAATAAAGATTGTGGTTTCAAGTCACTAAGTTTTAGGGCAGTTTGTGGAACATCAACTGATATTTAGAACACCATTAGATAAATTAATAGCAGCTTAAGACTCATAAAAGCTGTCATTTTTCTCTACTAGACTACTTTTCAAAATTAAGGTATAGAACCACATCCAGACCTTTTTCTCTCCTAACACTCACACCCTCATATCCAAATAACTATTAAATTCTGATAAGCCCTGACCTCACCACCTAGCCTGAGGCTGCCAATGCAGAAACTGAGTGACATAAACTTAACTCAAACATATTACACACGAAATAGAGGCAGGTAGACATCATAATACACACACACACAAACACACACACACATATGTATATTGTGTGTGTGTGTGTGTGTGTGTGTGTATTGCAGACTATCTTCAGCCAGTCCAGTGCTTACTAACAAACCAACTCAGATATCAGCAGCCAATTAACAACACTCAAAATTTTGGCTCTTCTAACCTGAAACAAAGACAATTAATGGTATTTTGGCTTTAAAGGACTTACCCCATTTCTCCTGCCCAGAACCTCATCCCTGAGAGACTGCTTGTACTCTGGGTTGGGTCAGGTTCCATGCTTAGCAATAAGTTTTTCACTTCATGCACAATCTTTGTCTAATAGTCACATTATGCCTTCTTTAACTGTATGGAGACCCCACAAAGATCATGTGATTGAGCCATCCAGTAAAACTGACACCAACACTTGAGCCCTGGATTTTGCAGGTTTTTGGCACCTTCTGATGGTTATTCAGCTAATTTCAGCTCTGAGTTCTGTTCACTCTCACAAGTTTCTGTTTACTCTGGCTCAGACTCATCTGGTTTCTTGTGGTAGATATGGAGAGGAAATTTGGTCTCTTTCTTGAGTGACGAAGAGACAGGGGACCTAGTCTGCATATGTTCTACTGTTACTTCACCTATGCCTCATCTAAGAGACTTTGCAGGAAACTCATGGTTTCGACCAGATTCAAAGACTACAGGTACTGGACTACTGGGTCTCTCTCAACTGCCTAGGTACTCGGAATATATTCTTGATTACCAAGTGGTAAAGGAATCTCCTTTTTGATTCGTTGAAGGGACTGTCAACTCAAAGAATCAAGTAGATGTATATTCATTATAGTCCAAGTTTACATACATGTCTAATAACAGTATAATTACACCAAAGATAGTTTATAACTGCAGCAGCCACTTTGGAGAACTTATGATTTCAACAAGGGCTTACACTTTGGCAATGTCTTAAAACCAAAAGAGAAAAAACCCCCAAGGCAATGCTCTATCATCTTAAACGGGTATACCAAGACATCTAAATGCCTCAATAACTCAAAATTAACTTCCTTGAAGGATTCCCTAAGAAAAGCTAAAGAAGGGGAAGCTTTTTCTTTCCCAACTTTTTATCTCCAAAGCTCAGCCTTTATCCCATCTTCTAGAATCCTAATGTTCTGACTCTTCTAATGAAGATCTCATACTTCTCTCATAACATCTTTATCACCATGGGTTCCCCTAGTATGTTCCTCCCTTAGATAGCATAGTCCTATCTCCTCCCCCGCTAAACACCCACCTAGTAAGGAATGATCATGCAATTTCCATTAAGGGCTTATTCCAACTCTTCAAAAGAAGGCCATGCTGTTGTTTTTAAACTTTGGTCCCAGATAGAATCCCCAAGTTCACTGAGACCCAAAGGTTCTCTGAGAAACTTAGAATAGTTTTAGACACCTACACTCCCAGGCCTGCCAGAAATTCACAAGCTTATATAGACTACTGCTTCCAATAACAGAAGGCCAAAGATGGTTTGAAAAAACAGGCTGGGATACGAGTGAAGATCAGAGACCACAAATCAGAAGAAACTTTAAAGAAAGCTGAAGATACAACAAAGTGTTTGCTTCTGGCCATCCCAGAAGCCTTTCTTACCAAAGTAGATTGAACCAAAATTCAAAATTGCAAGCAAAATCATTCATAATCGGAAGACTTTGAAACGTTTAAAAAATATTTTGGTATACACATACAGGCAGATGTCTACAAGGTCTTTTCAGCCCTTTAATGGATTAAAATCAGAAATAACTAGATTAGTGAAAAAATATCAGTGGGTTGGCAAATAGATTAGATATACGGTGACAGAATATTGTTGAAGAATTCTAAAAGAATGAAAGAGGGGGAGGCACACGTCCCTTCAAATTAAACAGTTTACTCAAAGTTTAATATTCTTCCTCTGACAAATAAAGGAGAAAACTTTCCTGGGGGTGGGGGTGTAGTGATACATCCAACACAAAGATCAGGACTAGAAAAGTTACTATCCCTTAAAAACTAAGAAAGGAGTTCAACAAGCCAGGTTAGAAACAGAGCAAATGCATACCTCTGAGCATCTCAATAATACCCTGTTATATTCTCTGCTGTTACTAGACAAAATGAAATTAATTTTTCTGTTCAAGAACAAGCCTAAAAATTCCTAATGGGTACAGAGCCTTCTACCTTAAACTCCTTTCTATTTTTCCTCATGGTACTAAAAGAATAACAGTAGTGGGTATCACCAATAACCCTTTTATCTTCCCAGTTTTACCAATTTCAGTAAGTCCAAAAAGGAAGACACCTTTGTAAAGTGTGACCTCTGCTATGGCTAACTGACTAGGTTGAGGCCTGTTCTGCAGATAGCATTGTCAAATTAAATGCTCTACAGGAGGCATATATTTAGAGATTCCTAAATGAAAAATGTGCACAAAACCAAATTATAGCGGTCCTAGATGCCCTTATTTTCTTGAGCATTCTGACCTCTCCTAACCCACTGTTATATCAGATACCTGTAATCTGGGCTAAGAATTTTACTGACATAGGCAGACTATATGATGCTGACCCTACTAAGAGTTCAAACTGATCTTTATAAAACTCTGCCTCAGTTATTCCAATATTTATTTAAATCTAAAGTGATTATCATGAATAAATCTCACATTGAGTCTCTATTAGAACAAAGACTTATTGTCTTTTATAATACTCCCCTATTGCTCCTATAGAAACCTAATTTAAAAAAGACCAGATTTATTCAAGTTCTCAGGATAATCAATAGAACTGTGATCCTTAGATTCCTAGTAGCTCTTAATCAAACACCTTTCTTCCATTCCTTCCATAAGAAATCTAACAGCACAGTTCACATAAGAGGCCTATTGCTTATCTTGCTAAGACGCTTCTTCACTCACTCTATGGGTCCCACATGCTATGCAATTCTTGTTACTTCTAAGCAACATTCAACAATTTGTCAACTGAAATCCTTTTATTATTAAATCAGTTTTTGTTCACTTTGTGTATCACTCTTCACCTTTGTTCAAAACTTAATTTCATAACATTACTCTCTCTTCACATATAAAAGAGCTACATAACTGTTTAGCAATAACTCAAAAATTAGTGTGCCCAGTTCTGATCTCTTTTTTGTAAACTCTGATTTAATGTTGTTTGTGGAGTAACTTATCTTTAAAATAACAACAGCAAAAATAAAAGGCATTTTCTATGCAGGATACACTTCCTGCAGACAGAAAAGAAGGTTCACTGCTTAATGAAATATGAGAATTCCTACCTTCCTGTCAAATGATCAAGAAAGTCATTTCACTTAAGGAATTAGCCAGAAACTCTGTAATATCCTTCTTTTAATAAAGAATCTCCACTGTTCATATAATCCCTAGAGTTTTAGAAAACTTTCATGTTTCCTGGCCTAAAGTTTTGCCACTAGCACTAATGGCCACGCCATTGTTCCCTCACAGAGACTTTCTCCCTATGAAATCATTACAATATGTCCAATGCAAATGGGACCCAACACCACTTAAAACTTATTCTGTATTCTCTCATGTAAATCTAACTAAATACCATCAGAGACTAACCCAATTTACTCAATTATTATACCCAACAAATGTACGTTATTATACCTTTCTTCTCTGGGAAAAACCTCACCTAAAGGAACCATTTCAGGTCTTCCTGTCAACAGCTAAAACAGTCAAAGCTTCAAAGAACTAATGCATGGGTTTATGTTTCACAGTGAAAACAACTACCAATCCAGACCAGTGGATTTCCTGAGTAATTTTAAACTGAATCTAATTAAAAGGACTCCAGAAGCAGATGACTCCAAAAACACACAACTTGCCCCCAAACCACAGATCATGCGCATGGCTACACACACAGACAGCTTCTGCATAAGATTTTAGAACAAAACAGATTTATGTGTTCTTTTAAAAACATGATTGTTATAGTATTCTCATCTGATGATTTAACTTAAATACAAAGTGATCATTGTTTTCTCTTAGCATGGGGGAACTGAGCTGAACGATGTGTATGTAGTTCCTGGTTCACTTAAACCATATGTTTTCAGCTTAGCCTATGCATTGGCAGATAATTACACATATACAGAACACTTCTGGCCAGTTCACTGTTATCTGACCAACAAATCCATACATCTCCAGCCTATCAACAACACTCAGAGACTTTGCTTTCCTAATATAAGCTAGAGACATCTCAAGGCCTTTGACCACCTTCATTTCTCCTTCCTAAAAGTGGTCCCTCAGAGCCTACCTAGACTGTTCCAGATCAGGTTCCCTGACTGGCAGTAAAACTTCATTCAGTGCTTAATTTTTGGTCTCAGTCTTTGCTTTTCTCTTCAGTAACATTTCTAGGGTTCTCCACACTATTACATTGCCTCTCCCCCTCAAGTTTAACAGCTGCACCAATCCTCATAGTCATCATGGAAGCCTGGAAATTTATCCATCATCCATATACTTTCGATAGTAAATTTTCTAAAATAAAACTCAGACTATATCACTTATTTGCTTAAAATCCTTCAATGGCTTGTCAAAACACCTTAGAGTACATGGTACTTCATAATTTGGTCCCTGAACACCATCCTCTCCAGCCTAAACTCACTACACACAAGTACCTGTTATCCACTATACTCCTTCAACACAGAATGCTTTCTTCACTATTCTCCAGTTTATATACTTGGCTAAACCCTACTAGTCTTTAAAAATTGAGCATAGTAATCATTTCCCAGCAAAAAGTGATTCTTAACACCAACTCAGACCTTGATCAACCTGGCCAAGTTCACTTTTCCTTTCTTAGTCTTCTCATGGTACTGTGTTTACCTCTACCATAGCAGTTACCAAAGTATACTGAAATACTACATTGTAAGCTACCTTAAAAACAAAGACAATATCTTAAATCTCTTTTCCTACCACAGTGCCTGACACATCAAGTACTCAATAAAGATTTCTTTACTGAAAGAATGATGCTCTCCTTATGTTGGGCTGTCACAACTTTAAGAGTCTAATCTGTTTCTCTTTCCCAGCTTTACTGAGATATATAATTAATATATAACACTGTATAAGTTTAAGGTGTACAACATGATGATTTGATATACATGTATACTGCAAAATGATTACCACAATAAGGTTAGTTAACTGAGGTCCATTTCTTAAAGAGTAATAAAACCTTTGGTATGTTGATGGTCATCTTCGAAGTACATCTTTTATATTAAGCCATCTTTTTAGTCCCACAACAATCATATGAGATGGATATAATATTACTGATGAGGAAATTGAGACTTAGAGTCCCAAAACTATCAAGTGGAAAAGGAAGACTTAAAATTCAAAATTTTCTCAGTTCAAAATCCATATTCTTTCCATTGTTTCATTATTTATTTATAGATAAAATGTAGAGAGAATATAGCACCCCTCATCTACTGTGACAACTTTGTCTCATCGCAAAACATGATTACAAACTGTAAAGAGCATTTAAGAATCCTTAAAGCAAGTTAGAGCAATTATCATTGCACTGAAATTAAAAGGACAACCAGACCAGGGTAAACCATACATTTCTAAAGAGATGAAATTTCTAGAGGGATCAACTTATGTCCTGGGCAGAATCTTGAAGACTTTTTAGTTACAATGAAGTAGAAAGCCTAGAGAGAACAAAAGATAAGTTAATTTTAAGCAAAGAGGCTGAGATGAACAGCAGATTAATAGGATGAACAGCAGATTAAAAACAACATATCAAAAGGAAACAGAAAGCAAACATAAAAACAAAACTAAGAGAAGGCCAGGGAAAACAATCATAACGAACAGGTAAACTAACTATCCAGAAGCAAAGAAAGCCTGTTCAAAAATCTCCTACAATAGCCTAGGACTACCCATTCACCAAGGAAGGCAGCCTTGAGACAAGAATTTTGACCTAAATACGGGATATTAATTTGGTGATCTCACTGCAAGAAAAATACTTATCCAGAAACCTAGGCTGATGGTAGAGAAAGTAAAGACTTAGGCCCAAGGGAAGATGTAGAAAAAATTTATATAAAGACAATAACCCTAAGAGTTAGTTAGGTTTAGATGAATGACCTGAGAAATCACAAAAGGTACCTGAAAGGAACTATTTAATAATTTAAACAAGTGTCAAGCTGAGAGACATGAAACTACTTGTATTTCAACTATATAATAGTTTGAACCTAGAAATGTTCTCACAATATGAAGACTGGTTATAAACCCCACTTCAATGAACAGCATGCTTTTCTTTTACAAAAGGAGACAATGAATAAGGAAAGACTAGCTGCTTGAGGTGACCGGAGGGAAGAATTTTCAGCTTTTGCCCTTACTAGTGATATAAAGTTAACGCAGATTAAGTGGTTAGCAAAAATCTTAGAAGAGTGTTTGTTTGCTTGTTTGTTTATAAGAGGCTTCCAAAGTCTTCATGCCTGAATCAAATAGAAAACCACTTTATTTGAGAGGTGATCAATTGCGAATTGCCAAAATATATGATCCCGTTCAGTGTAAATGCCACAAAAGAAAGGTTATTTAGCAAGCGAGCAGAGCTCATCCATCCAAATACAAGAGAATCAATTTCTGCCACCACACCCAAACTGGTGCAACAGGCTAGTGTAAGCAGAAAGGCAGGAGAACTGCCTGTCAACAGTCAGACCTAAAAATTCCTAAACGTTCTGGGATAACCATCAGGGGAGAGAGACAAATTCAGTACAAATGGGTGTTTTAAACAGTTCTTAGAAAACGATAAGAATTACCCTGAGTATCCTTAGATGAACTGATAAAGATAAGAACAAGTTGCTTTTCCAAGCTCTTTGAAAGCTCCAAGTATAAGCTTTTCTTGGATGACTGGGGAGAATTTAAAACATCCCCTGAGGCCCCACTTTCAGCAGCACTTAAGTAGCTCTAGGATATCCTTAAAAAGCAACTACTGGTCAAGTGAAGTACCTGTGAGGTGAAGAAGGTGAAGAAAGTTAAGACAGAAAAGTCTCTTTGTTTTATACATTAGGGAACCAGAATCCTCACCAAAAGCAGTTGTGGAAGAGTCCTAAGCAAAGACTGGACTAGCACGTAAATGAAAGGTGGAAAATGTGGATAGAAATGAGAGCAGACTACCTTCCTCTAAAAGTCAGACTTGAAAAGAATAAATGAAGAGTTGAAGGAAATAGGTTAAAGGAGGGCTTTTTAACATGAGAGGCACATGTGGATATTTAAATTCTGAAAGAAGTAGAAAGGGTTCTTGATAGGGAAAAGTTCCAGATCCCAAAAGAAAAATTAACTGGCCTTGATTGATGAGGAACACACCTGGACAGGACTTCAAAAACCCACCCAAGATCCTATGACCTACTCTTTCATGACACAAAATGCACTCAACCAATGCCTTAAAAAAAAAAAAAAAATGTGACAAGATCCTAAATTCTACCTTTGAACTCATTTTCACACCCTCCTTATTGGGTGTAAAAGTATTTAGACAATAATAACCAATATTCATTGAATGTTTACTACTTCCCCCACACTGTACTAAGCACTTTATAGGGTTAGCTCAAGAAACTCTCTGGATTAGTATTATTCCCATCTACAAAAGGAAATTAAAGTTTAGAGAAGATCAGTATTCCTAGAGTAGTTGCACTATTATATACTGCTTCTCATTATCTGTTAACCACTCATCATTCCAATGTTCTTCTAAGTCTCTTTTTTAAACAAAGGAAAAGGCAACAATTTAAACCTTCACAAGTTTTGACTTGATTAAGTTTTGGCACATTAATCATAATTTCTCCATTAGCTCAGACGTCTGAAGGTAGAATGGCCAAAGTGTCCTGTGTAATCAACACCACATGGTTAATAGCTCACCATGCCCCAACGCACTCCCAGCATCAGTTCTCCCAGGGAACGTTTGCCAATTAAACAGAATGAATCTCCAACTGACCTACAGTCAGTCACCTGTCGAAAGAGACATGGGCAGAGAAAAACCAAATTTCTCTTAATTCAAAACACTCACTATTTGATCTAAAACCTGCTTCTAAAGGAAGTTTTAAATGCTTCTGCCCCGCCCCCCCCTTTTTTTAGCTGGAGGGAAGTGAGACAAAAAGGAACTGCTTAGGGAAAGAAAAAAAAAAACTGTTCAAAGGCCTCCAGACCTCTCTATCAAGAGATCTACACATTTAGGAAAACACTATAACAAAGCTTAGAGAAGAGAATAAAACATCTGTGTTCAAATCCTAGCTCCTGCATACATACTATTACTACCCTTGGATAAATGACTTAACCTAAGATCAGTGTTTTCTGATGATGGATGATATGATGGTAATATTTGACTCACCTGCTTCACAGAATTACTTTGAGAATTAAATGAGATGATTTAGGTAAAGAATTTCTTCATACTTGGCAAACAGAGGTACACGGTATTTACTATTATAATAAAAAAACAGAATTCCTAATGACAAATTCCTCCATACCCAGGGTATCAGGAGTTGATCAAGATCCCTTCAAATCAAATAGAGAAATAAAAACTTCGAAGAGAAAGTAGAATATAAAATAGAAGCAGAGGCAAGAAACTCCCTTTCCACTGACTCCTCCACACCCACCTCAGTATCCGTCTATCCCAGGTGAAATGCCTGTATTAGCTGAGTAAAATAATACAGCCATTTACATAAACCCTTATATATTTACAACACAGGAATAACCATTATATGTATCATATTCACTATATTGCAAACTTAAATTCCAAAACTCAACTGCCTTCATTGGTTTGTTGTTCACATAACATGAATGATTTCACTACTTCAATTAATTAGAGGCATCATGGGCATCAGCCAAATTCTGGTCCCTACAAATCTGAAGCTTTAATAATATGCTTTTAAATCTGTAAACTCTCAATACTGTGTTATTTAGAGTTACCTTAAGAACATAGGTAACTACCAAGACATTACCCAAAAAAGGCTGTGAAGAATTTTGTACTCTCCATACAAAGATACTATAAAAACAGAAAACACAAATAAAACACTTCAATCAAAACTGTCCCCTCAAAAAACAAACATGATGGGGAAAAGAAAACCTGTAATAAAATACTACAAGTTGAATTAAATATGCTCAAAGAAGAGATTGGAGATACACAAAAACTAAGATCAGAAAGGAAGAAGGGGAAGGAAGAGAAAAGAGGAGGAAAAAAATGAGGACGAAAAAGACAGTAACTGATCAAACTCAGGAGAGAAACTGAAGGTAGAACCATCGCAGAAATTAAAACTAAAAACTAAATTACAAGGCATCCATGGGAGAACAGAATCAAAAGAAAACCTAATAAGGGTCACTAAAGAAAAGCAGGAAGACAACCAAGAGAATGAAAGTGAGATAAAGAAAAAGGACAAAGAAGCTGATATAGATGGGAGGCAAAGAAGGTCAATGTACATATAATTGGGAGTCTTTAAGGAAGAAAAACAAATAAAAAAGTTTTAGAATATTTAAAATATAATCTAAGAATGCTTTCCAGAAATTAAAAAACATTTACATATTAAAAGAGCCCATTTTATACATGGGGAAAACTGACTCAAAACAACAAACCCTGAGACACATCCTAGTAAAACTAGACTTTGAAGACAAAGAAAGAAATCCCCAGGGCTTCCAGGCAAGATCAAATTACTAACAAGAAAACAGGCCTATATTAAGCTTCCCAAGACCACCACAAACAGCAAGGCAACTGTGGAGAAGCATTTTCAAGAAATTCGAGGAAAGTATAAAACGATCTTTCAAGTACCAAGGCTATTAAAAAAAAGTTGTTTTCAAATGTGTGAGAACTCGTTATTATTTTTATTCATAAAGAATTACAAAGAAGTCAGGGGCAGAGACATGGGTAAAAGAATAGCATACAAATATTATATGTTCTGATAGATTTTGTGATACCCTGATAAAATATTAAGTACGTGTACACAGAACATCACAGTAACTGACCACGTATTACGACGCACAGACACACTGCAAAAAAATTGGAAAGTTTCATAAAGTAGAAATATTCTAAATACTCTGATCACAATTAAATGCAATGAAATAAAATTAAATTCCTTGTTTTTGACTAGGACGTTATACTCAACATCATCAAAATATTGTTCCTACGTTAATTTATGAATTTAATGAAATTCCAAAAAATATTAGCAATATTTTCCTGAAACTATGAAACAATCACTAAAATGCTAGGAAAACACAGAAAAAGAAATGCTATGTGGGAAGGGAGGACTTAGCCCTACCAGATTCAGAAAAAAACTACAAAGCCTCTATAATTAAAACCACTAACACATAAATAGATGTACATTTAAAGACAGACTAATAGAAAAGTCCAAAAACAGACCCAATTACTTCACTATGTTCCCGCAATATATTTGATGTACATCCCTTCATAGTACATATGCTAATGAAACATTTGTTTACAAAATTTTTTAGCACCACAAGTATCAACTACTCTACAGACCAGAAGAGAGACTGCCTGATTCATCTTTCCATCCATCTATACAGCTGCAATACCACATCACGGCCTTATCTTGATAAAAAAGACAGCAGAATCAATGCATGAATATCCACAAGAAATTAGAATAATTTATCTCAGAATCAACTGAGAAATAACTGCAATATCACCGATTACTGGTGAATACTTACGTGCAAAAACTTTTTGTCAAGGAAATGTGATGACATTCTAAAGTAACTCAGAAATGACTTGCAGCTTGGTCTGTTTAAAAATGACCATCCTGAACACAAAAAAGACTCATCAGTACTTTATTCCCAAAATGAGACAAACAACATTGATGATTTATTAAAAATTAAAAAGTGTCAAACTATCAAATACAATAGAAATTTTTACTACACTGAAATATTAAAATTAGATCAATGCAACTCCTGTTGGTTCTAGTCTACCCTCAAATGTGGTGACTTCCAGCACAATGATGAATAAAAGCAGGAATAATGGATTTACTGTTCTTATTCCCTATCTTAAAACAAAATCTTCTATCACTTGATCATTCAATGAGATTTTTCCTTTGAGATTTTAGTTGATAACCCATTATCATGTTAAAAATATGTCTTCTAAGCTTAATTTGCTAAGCACGTTTTTAACATAGGTGGATATTAAAAGTTGTTTCTGCACCAATTCCAATGAACATACCCTTTTTCTATTTTACTCTGTTAATGTGGTGATCAACTGTTTTCTATAGTTAAATCGCCTTTGTAATCTTGAAAAAACCTTGCAATCTTGAAAAAAACCTTGCAATCTTGAAAAAACCTCAAGATGAATATTTTTGATATTTTTTAGTTTTAATTATTTTATATTTAAACATTACCAGAATCAGTTTACCAATCATTTATTTAGGACAGTATTTCCACTTAGAGTACCCTCACAGGAAATATGCTCAAAAGTGCTGAAGAGACATAAGTTCTACTTGTATATGCTTATCGTCTTTTGTTCAAGAAGCACAATTATGTGCTTATTTAAACATCAGAAAAGAGAGCCTTTAGTCCAAAGTGATATAAGATTTCACTTTTCCTGTTTTTTCACAGAAAATAAACAGGTTTTCTAGGCTTTCATTTCTCAGAAAAAAGTATCAATTCTAAATGAAATAAACTCTTTGGGGGAAAAAAAAACTTAAAAAAAAAAGCTATACAAGAAACTACTGCCCTTAAAAGTTGAGCCATTTCAATATAATCTTACATGATCCAGCTATTTTTGTCCTTTTGTCCTTATAGTATAAAATTATAATCCTTATAATATAAAATTAGTGACAAAAGGAAGCCTATAAGTAATTTTATATTTAGGATGATGATTTTTAAATGTCTATGTTTAGTAACAGCAAGAACATGAAATGAAACTATGATCTGATAAGATTTATCACTTTTGCTAAAAAGTTAAAAACTAGCATATTATAATGTCAATTCTACATATAATGCCAGATTTGCTTATTATACAATATTAAATTTTAATCTCATCACAATTAACCATTTAAAAAATTCTGTATGGCAAAAGTTATCATATACAAAATTAAAAGAGACATGCCAGAAACACAATAAAGTGTAACAAAGGATTAATATCCAGAACATAAAAGTGTGTCTACAAATCAATTAGAAAAATTCAGAGAGACTAGAAAATAGTTAAAACAATATAAACATAGAATTCACAGAAGTAGAAATGGCAAATAAAAACATAAATATAAAATTACCACACAAAGAATCAAAGAAAATAAACATCATGGTGATATTTTTAACCCGCCAAATTGGCAAAAAAAAAAAAATTTTAATCTGTTAAAACTCAGTTTTTAAAAACAAAAATCATGTATACACTATGGAAGGATTCTGAAAGCATAGTTTGGACATATTTCCTGCCCTTAAGAACTGTATAGTCTAGTTGAGAAGCCATGACTACGAAACTTAAAACTACCATCATATTAGTGCTAACCTGAACTATGAAAACATTCATAGTCAGTACTATAAGTAGTCCAAAGAAGAAAGTGCAATAGAACAAATATTTATCAAGCACACGGATATATGAAGGCACTGTGTATGGAAGATAAACACCATAACTATGTTATATCATCTAGCAAGGCAGTTAAGACAAGCATAATAGAAAGCATTAAGTGACAAGTGCCTTAACAACCAAGGAGTTCTGTTCTGAGATTTCAGAGGGAAGAACTCAAACTAGCTTCTAAATTATCTGAAGAAGCTGTACCAGTGAGGTACAATATTAACTGAACTCTAAGGATAGGTATGATTTTTAACCAGCAGAGACGAGATTAGAGGAAAAAAACCACCCAGGAGGAAGAAAGAAACAGACAAAATTAAAAATGGAAAGGGCTAGATATGTGAGAGGAACATTCCAAGTTCTCTAGAATCCAGGTAAATTAAAGGGAAAAAGATAAGGCTTAAAAGGTAGACTGGGTAAATTTCTGGAATGGCTGGAATGACAGGCTAAGAAGTTTGGATCTTATCCTATCAATAAGAGTGAGTGAGATATTAAAGGTTTCTGAGCAGGAGAAAGCCATGATCAAAGTGAAGCTCTAGGTAAATTAATCTGACAGTGATGTCCAGAATGGACTGCAACACAAAGGGCTTAAAGCAGAGAAACCATTGGTTAACTATGGCAACAATTTCAGTCTTGAGTTAATAACAACTGGATTATGGCAGTGGAATTAATGAGAATGGAAAAGGATAGAGCAATAGAGATTTCAAAGGAGGAAAAGTAGAGTTTGACGATTAGAGTTGAAAGGAATAGAGAATTAATTATAAATTGAAAATTCTTCCCTTGTTTGGAAATGTTTATTAACTCCGGGCTACGTATTGGATAAAATCCAGACTCCTTAGTTTACCATTTAAATCACTGTATAATCTGACCAGGTGTTCCTTTTTTCCCCCTTCTTACCCCACTCCATACACATAACTTGACATTTTATAGCCTTTGATTTTGGTCATGTTTCTCTCTCCACCGGGAGATTAGAACATCTGGAATCTAGGAAGTGGGCCTAGACCACTGGAATTACTTGGATTGTGGGTGAGACAGAAGAGATCCCCAAAAGAAAAAGTAGGATAAGTTATCAACAGAAGAGAGCAAAACCGCAAGCATCCTCTGCTTCAGCAGCTGGCAACTTACAGTTAGGTGACACTGGTAACTGATTACATCTGGGGGAACCATTTGAAGAACTAGGGAGCACATGGAAATTAATCTTTTCAGTGTACAGTCTTCTGTACAAGCCCAATTTGCCATGTATGTACATTTTAGTTTATTCCATTTATTAAAGTTTTTTAAGTCATACACAAAAGATATAAAAACTGGGTAACAACCTGTATCTTTAAGTCACCTCGAATCAAACACAGTATGAGAACAAGTCTCAAATCTTGTTACTCAGAGTTCAAGACAAAAAAACATTACTCCAAGGTAACTGACCTTTTTCCCTCTCGTGTATACCAAAGTTAGAAAATTTTAAGTGGAGAAAAATAGCAAAGAAATTCTTTGACTGCATATTAATATAAATCTATTTTTAAACCTAGAAAGAAAGTATCGTAATTTCCCTATTAAAGCACATTTCAGAGCCAAAGACTATGAAAGGAAATATTTAAATATAATCCAAAATTTAAGGCAATCTCTAGTGATTTACTTTTCTAGTACTTTATAGTAATTGTCAAAATGTCTAAAACGTATATTATTTAGTAATCAGTATTTCTTAAACAATGTTACAAAACTGACAATTTCAACCTTTAAAATACATCCTAATGGATTTACACACAGACTTTATTATTTAATAAATAAGCTTGAATTCTTATATGCTTGATATAAATTACATAAAATAAGTCCCTGCCCCCAAGTTGGTTTCAGCCTCGTGAGACTAGATATAACACTAAGCTCAGTAGCTAGCAGCTTAAGAGACCCATCCCAGAAAGGTATACTAGTCCTTAGGCTTTATCTCCAAAATTAACTAAAAGCTTAGAAATATGTAGTGGGTATTCAATTCAATTTCCTACATTACCTAAGGCTTCAATACTAAATGCATTCAAACTGCAAAAGTGCAAAATCCTGAAACAGCCAGTAAGATATTACTAACTAGGACAAAAAAGGAGATTCATATTTTAGAAGAATCTTCCACACGATAGATAAAACAACCCAAGTTATCCCTAACTATTCATTCCTCAACAATTCAAAAAATATATATTTACAAAATACTAAAGAGAAAAAGAAATGCAGACTTTAACCCTTGAAGAATTTTTCTAGAATTTTTCTTTTTCACAGTTGTTTTCCTTCACAAACAGAAATCCATAAAAATTTTATTCTCCATTCATTATACACACTATTCATTCATTCATTCATTCATTCATTCATTTTTAGGCAAGGCAACCCTTGGTTGACCTCTCAAATTGCAAGGAACTTGTCGTTTTACAGTCCCTTATTTTTTATTGTTTATGCCTACAGCACCTGGTATTCTAGGTGGTTTCCCATCCAAGTACTAACCAGACCTAGCCCTTCTTAGCTTCCGAGATCAGATGGGACTGTCAGGGTAGCATGCATGACCTACACTGTTCAAGAAATTGAAAAGTGATCATGTTAACAAAAACTACACCAATCTAGGACTCTGAAGACAGCATAAATTCACATCAAAATTGAAGTCAGGACACCACTGCCGAGTAAGTTGCTTAACCTTGCTGAGCTTTTTCTGTGATATGAAACTGGATCCTATGTGGGTAGGTGGGGAGGAGTGCGGGCTGTACACATATGCAAATTTACATACAACCCAGGGGATTCACAGTATCCTCACAGTACCCACAAAGTACCAGGAGCCAATCCACAGCCTTCTTAAAGGTCTAATAGCCCAGATTAAGGTACTGGTTCCCAGCCAGCTCCCAAAATTGAGTGTTGCTATGAGAAAGTATAGTAATAATCTTAAAGTAGCAGAAAGAAAAAAAACTCAGATAGTAAAAGTGATCAAGTTCACTAATAAAAGACTTTCAAACAGCAAAATTTTAAAACACACCATTTCGCTCACCTACAAAATGGTCAAACACTAAAAAATTGATAATGTTCATGCCTGGCGATGCATTTTCACAAGTTTGGCTTTTTCATCATTTATAAACCAGAGTCCAATGCAGACTCTCTCCCAAGAAAAAACATATACACGACATTGCATGGAATTTCAGCACTGCCTACCCTGGACTTCAAGGTTTACTGTCCCAGAACTTTTCCTTTGCCTCCCTCGGCCTTGCCCTCCATGTACAAAAAGACAACCACCTGTGTACACCTTTTTCACACTGTGCTCCCTCTTTTTAGTGGGCACATCCTTCAGTAGGTTCCTAAGAAAAAATAAGTAGAAATAATTTTTTGAGATCTGGCATGCCTCAAAATGCCTTTACTTTGCTTTCACACTTGACTGATCTAATGGTTGGGTTCTAGGCTAGAAGTCATCTTCTCTTGAATTCTGAGGGCATTGCTCCACTGTCTTCTTCATTCTGATATTGCTGATGAGAATTTCGATAGCTGATAGAAACCTAATGCTATTTCTATTTCTTCATGTGAAAGCTGAAAGACTGAGAAGTGAGACCCTCCCTCCCCCACCTGACAACTGATAACTTTCACTGTATGGTATCTGGCAGGGTGACCTTGCTAGGGAGACTCTTAAGTATCAGCATTTATAAGTGTTTTCTCTGGTGCTGTCCAATTTTTTCCAGAAAAAGCTTTCTCATAAAGGATAAAAGACATAACTGGCTGCTAGTTCCTGGAGCTAAGTGATGCAGGGGGCTTGGAGTTTCTCTATTTAAGATGCTCCAGTCCCCTATTTTCAGGTCAGCACTTCTCCCCACTGCCTTCCAGACTGTCAGGTCTCCCTGGGTCTGGAATCAGTTTGGTTAACTTCCTCCACAAAACAAGTCTTTAATTTTTCATGAGGATTAAAGAACAGTTCACCTGGCTGCCTGGCATGCGGTATGTACAGAAGTTTTCGGCCTCACATTTCACCTGTACCCTCAGAGATATCTGGTGTCTCCAATCCTGAGTCTTTTCTAGAGATCTGTGATATGAATCTGCTGGAATACTGCAAAGATTTGGTATCCCTCCTCCACAGACACTTGATATTCTATTTTCTCAGTTAAATTACCTACTCCAACCACCACCTTCCATCTTCCAGAAATTTTTTGACATCACTTATTTGTTGTCTTCTCTTCTGTAATTTTTGTTCTGGTAGGTAAAAATGCTGTTTTCATCCCTTGACTCTCACTGAATGGGGTTTGGGAAGAGAAGAGAAATAAACATTTGTTCAATCTCCCAGGTTTAAAAAGATGACAAATAACTTTTATTTGATGCTAATATATACACTAGGGTACATTCAGTTGTGTGTAGCCTGGTTGGGCACCCCACTTTAAGAATAAAAACAAAAAATAGATACAAAAGTAAATATTCAACTTAGAATGAGAAAAATCAGAAATTTTAACAAATTGACAAATACCATCAATGCCATTACAAAATAGAAAATGATATTTTTATTAGTTGACACATTCCAATACTACCTTTTTTCCTAGTTTCTTGGCTGCATACTCTTTGATTACCTCTTCCCATATGACAGAGCTTTTTAAAATTTGTTTTACTGCGATAAAAGTTATATAACATGAAATTCACCATTTTAAATCTATACAATTTAATGGTTTTTAGTATATTCCCAATCCAATACAACCATTACCACTATCTAATGCCAGAACATTTACATCACCCCAAAAAGAAACCCCATACCTGTCAGCAATCACCCCCCAAAACTCCCCTTCTTCCTGTCTTCTGGCAACCTCTGATGTACTTTGTCTCCATGACATTTGCCAACTGGAATCATACAATATCTGACCTTTTCTGTCTAGCTTCATTCACTCAGCATTATGTTTTTGAGGCTTGTCCATATTGTAGCATGTATTCGTATTTTATTCTCTTTTATGGCTGAATAATATTCCATTGTTTAGATATACAACATTTTTTTATCTATTCATCAGTAAATGGGCATTTAGGTTGTTTCCACCCAACTATTTTAGTCATTGTGAATAATGCTGCTATGAACATTCATATACTAGTTTTTGTGTGAACATATGTTTTCAGTTCTCTTAGATATATACCTAGGAATGGAACTGCTGAGTCATATAGTAATTCTATATTTAACTTTTTGTGAGACTGCCAAACTTTTTGCCACAACGGCTGAACCATTGTACTTTCCCACAATGTAAGAATCCCTGCCAATACTTATTTTCCCATTTTTTATTATAGCCCTCTTAATGGGTGTGAAGTGGTATCGAACTATAGTTTTGATTTGCATTTCCCTAATGACTCAAGATACTGAGCATCTTTCCATGTGCTTACTGGTCCCTGGTATATCTTTGGAGAAATGTCTATTCAAATCCTTTGTCCATTTTTAATTGGGCTGTTTGTCTTTTTGTTGTATAATTTTAAGAGTTCTTTATATATTCTGGATACTAGACCCTTACTGGATAGATATTGATTTACAAATATTTTTTTTAACACATTTTATTAGTTGTCCTTTTACTTTATTTGTAGTGTCCTTCGGGGCACAAGGTTGTAATTTTGAGGAAATCCAATTTATTTGATTACTTGTACTTTGGTGTCATATTTAAGAAAGCATTGCCTATCCAAGCTCTTGTGTTGTCCTCTAAAAGTTTGTATGGTTTCAACAGTTACATTTAGATCTCTAATCCATTTTGAGTTGATTTTTGTATATTGTATGAGAAGGAGTTCATCTTCATTCTTTTGCATGTGGATATCCATTTGTTCTAACACCATTTGTTGAAAGACCAACCTTTCCCCATTGAATGGTCTTGGCAACCTTGTTGAAAATAACTAACCACAGAGGTATGTGCTTATTTCTGGACTATTGCTTCTATTTCATTAATCTATATGCCAATATCACACTATCTCACAAGTTTTATAATGTCATTTTGGTACATATTGGTAATGTTACATAAACTTTTAGGATTGTCATCAAATTTGAGAAAACTCTTAAGACTCTTTCATACAAAGCTTTAAGATTTGGAAGAATTTTCCAGACTGGCTTTTGATATCAAACCTTGTTTTTCCTCCATTAAGCACATACTTCAGGTGTCGGCTACATGGGACACATTCATATCACTATACCATCTTTAGGCCTGCATGTTAATGTCACAATGCCGGGTGGTTAACACAATGTGTACATTCCTAGAACCTATCCCCATACTGGGATGGCTAGCAATACCTTTACTGTACATAAAAAGACTGTGAACCACATAATCCTGCAAAAATCCAACTAAATGTATCCTCAAGTCAGTTTCTCCATGGCCAGATGTCCAAAATGCCTACAGCCCTTTCAATGCCAACAACGTGAGAAGCAAGATAGAAGGAAAGTCAGTGTAAAAAGAGTCAACAATCTTAACTGATTGTGGTTAAGATATCTTACATTTGCAAATTCTTCATAACTATATGACCAGGTACAGGAAATATGTTTCTTGATTGAGGTGCTGGTTATATATGTGTGTTAAGTTTGTGAAAGTCCTAAGCTGCACACTTAAAAATCCTTGCACTGTTTCTGTATATATAACATATACCAATAAACTATTTTTTTAAAGTGACCATATGAACTCATTACTAGGGTCCCTCCCAGGCCCTCAGATAGAATCCTGAAAGTTAAGCTTCATGAGTTTCATTAGCTTCATGAATTTCACAGTAAACTCACCTCTATACATATATAGCAAATTGAACATCCCAAAATGTAGTTTCTAGTACTACCTTGAAGACTGTGTCCTGCCAACTAGCCCTGGGACTTAGAAAAAACACACATGACCTCCCTGAGTAAGTTACTTGCCCAAAATTGGTTATAAGTCAGATTATATACTCTATGACATCTTTCTAGCAGTCATTCTTTCAAGAAATAGCTACAGAATACTTCCCAAGTATTCAGCATTACAGTAGATGAATAAAACATATAAGGTCCCTGCCCCGCCAGAGCTCCCAATTTATAAGGATAAAAGAAAATGATCAACATTAGGTAAAAACTAAGGAAATATGAATTATGATTTTAATTAATAATATCACTATTGGTTCATTGTGACATATGTACCATACCAATGCAAAATTAGTTAATAACAGGGGAAACTGGGTGTTAAGTATATAGGAACTCTAAGTATTTCTTGCCATTTTTCTATAAATCTAAAACTACTCTAAAATTAAAAGATTACATTTTTAAAAGAATAAACAGGTGAAGAAATGAATATAAAAGTAAATTATAATTCTTGAAGTTAACAGCGTACTTACTATGATAGACAGTAATGAAGGCAGAACTCTACAAAGAGCTCCCTGCAGCAAGAACTTTCAGATATTACTCAAACTGACACAGAAAAATAATAAACAAGATCACTAAACACGTGCGCATGCACGCACACACACGCACACACATACACCTCCTGCAGTGTAAAAGAGATTGGCCTTTTCAAGAAATTAAAACACAATCAATGTGACTAAAGCATAAAGAACAAAGGGAAAGACCAGTCAACAAGGGCCGAATTGCGGATCTTATGCAAATACCGTCTATTTCATTCAATGTATAACGGAAAGCCTTTGGAAGGTTTGAAGCAGGGGAGCAAAATTATCCAATTTATGTATTATTTATTTATTTTTTTAAGAAGCTGCTCTGTGGAGAATGGATTATAAAAGGTTTAAAGAAAAACAAGGCAGAGTCAAAGGGGAAGCACTAAAATTCTTTGATTCTTAACCCTAAATTATATTTCTTCATTATAAAAATTCCAGAGAATTAAAAATTAAATTTATACATTTGCATAAAGTATTTTATTCAAATAGAGTCTGCTTCTGTTTTCATTGAATATCCTTTTTTTAGTATCTTTTTTTATCCTTTACCAAAATAATTCATGGATTTTAATACTTTAACAGTAAACTATAACTTTTCCAGAAGCTGTTGAAAATTTTTATGACATTTGTTAAGTGCTCTGTAATAAAATTTCTGGAAACGCCAAAAGCAGAACATAAAATAAATAAATTATAAAAGCTGAAAAATGGTGTCTATTAGATTAAGATACCAAAGAGTAAGTACATAGTTCATCTCAAAAAAGAAAAAGTAGCAGCAGCTACTGCTGCTACCACCTATGACAATTTTTTAAATGGCTGTTAATTTTTTTTACACTTTCCATTAAGAGATTGGGTCTATGTTCCTTCCACTTGAATCTAGAACTTGTAACTACCTTACTTGAAACCAATAAACTGTGGCAAAGACTTCCTAGGCTGTCAGAAACGGAGACGCAGCTTTCGCCTTGTTCACTGGGCAGTTTGTGCTGGTGGCCTGAGTCAAGTCACATTAGCAGTGTAACTGCCCAGGAGCTGCCACAGACCAGCCTGTGCAGAAAGACCACAGGACAGGCTCTCAGAAGACCTTAAGAGACAAATGCCCAGCCAGCCCCCAGCTGTTCCAGCTCTGGCCACCCTTTGAAGAAAACACAGGACAGACTCTGAGCCAAAACCACCCAGCAGAGCCCTTCCCAAACTGACCCACCGAAACCCCGAGAGATAACAAAAGTATTGCTTGGGTTTTAGGCCCCTAAGTCTGAGAGTAATTTTTATGCAGCAATTATAACAAGTCTTTATAGCAAATATATGATAATTAGACCAACTAATTGAGGGAAGGAGAAGAATTTCTATCAACAAGGTGGATTTTTCAGATAGAGACCAGCTTTAATATATTTAGGAAATTTGAAAAAGCTCTGTGATAAGTAAAGCACATTCTTCCTAAAATCAACATTATGGCCTTATAGTCTCTATAGATCTACAGATTCTTTCCCTGCATCATGATTCTCCTGTAGCAAAAGAGCATAAATACACCTATCAAGCCACTGAGCAGCCAAGTCAGAGTCCTGCATTACAATCCTTCTAAATGTGGTAATCTTTTATGGCCTAAATTAATCACTGGCCTCTCTTCAACCAAAACGAGTAAGCCAGTTATTGCAGAAGCATCAAAACTGCCAAACAAAGCAAATATTATTAGATTTACACCCTTTGCACTAATAATCACCACATTATCATTAAGTAGGAAAGACCTTTTAAATTATGTATTTCATCCATATCTTTTTATACTTTTATTCATTTAATTAACAAATATCTAATAAGCACTGAGGGTATACAAATATAAATAAGAGATAGTTTATAGCTACAAAAAAAGTTCATGGTGCTATGGGGAAACCATTAATACAGCCAAATGAATTTTAAGCCAGAATGATAAATGATACAATGAAGTATATACTAAAGTATAGTAGGAATATAAGCAAGGGTATGCTGGATATTTTCTATTCACTCCTCCAAAACCATTCTCCATCCTTTATACAGTACTTACCATCCTAGAAAGCTGACCTTTATGAACTACATAAACTGGGCTCCCTTGCCCTCTGGCTTCGAATTGAGTTCAGTAAAAGAAACAGAGAGGATCTCTCCAGGTTCCCATAACTACTGGCTCCTTTTGCCCCTGCTGGCCCAAAGACGGTGTAACTTCCTTATCCTTGCTAGTCCCTAGGAGTTACCTTATTCCTTATTGGGATTCTTTAACCCTGACTGTTGTAAGCAGTCCCTTCATTACACTCCCTTTCACCTATTGGGGAATGTTAAATGTTTACTATCTGGACCCTAACTGATATAGAGAGTACCACCTAACTCTGCCTGGGGAAATCTGTGAAAACTTCTCAGAAGAGATAATGATTCAGCTATGTCTTAATAGCTGAACAGATTAGGTAGGAAGACTAGGTGAAGAAGAAAGGTAACAAGATCTAAGAAGGCAACACTGTCAAAAACTTGGAAATATGAGAGAATACGAAAAGAAAAATTAGAAAAGATGAGGAGAGACTTGAAACACAAACAGACCTTTTCTGCATCCTGATTAGAACAAACCAATTATTCAAAATGGGGAAAGGAAAGAAGAAGAAAAAAAGAACAAGAACTGGAAATGCATCTCTTCATCAGATGAATGTAGTTTTCTTATTTTGAATTAGTTTATGTATCTATGGGTGAATATTATCTATTATAAATATTCTATTCCTATTCTATTCCTATTTTTCATTATAAATGTGCTAAAAAAAACTGATTCACATAAATAAGTGAATAAGGGAGTTTTATTATAGCAATGCCACCAAATTATTTTAATTCTCTGAGTTATATGCAAAAGAAATCACAATAATCTGTCATAATTTCTGGAAAGTAATGGCATTTATTTGCATTCTCTTTTTTTATGAAAGTTGCTTTTAATGATTAGCTAACAATTTGTTTAGGTCCTTCAGTTTTGATGAAAATTAATACTGGAAACCACCTGACTTGTGAAAAGATGTTAATCAGTCACTGGAGTCACTGCCTTCTCAGAACCTTACCAATATTTTGATTTGTCTCTTTGGTGCTCTGGAAGGCCTCTCACCACAGGACAATATACTAGTTTGGATGGCCAAGAGATGTTCCTTTTTTTGTAAAGTGTTAGGAAAAAAGACTGATCAATTTCAAAATCTGAAAATTGAGCTCTCTTAAAAATATCCATGGGTTTTCATTCTTTTTATTTTACCCTCATTGCATGTACCACAAACTTTAGCACTGACTGTTTATTTCATCCATCAAGTCTTTGTTTACACTGCAAATTCCCTGAAAGTAATCAGGGTCCAAACCTCTACTTGAAATCTCAGAGCCCACACCTCCATATTAGGTGCATATTAGGTGCTATCAACAAATGTTCACTGAATGAACGTGTAAATATTTTGTCACCATCCCAAGTCCTATTTCTAGTTAGAGAAAACAGACTTAACAGTTAATGAAACTGGAAATCGGAAGAAACTTGAAATATCATCATTGACCCCATTTTAAAGTAACAAAGATTGGTTTCCTATCTAAGTTTTTGTACCTAAGAAAAATAAAAAACAAGGCAATAGAAAACAAAAATACACAAGGATTCATATTTTTATTACAAAGGACTTTTGGTACAACTAGCCTCATTTTGATAGAACTAGAATAACTTTAACAACTTTTCCACCAAAAATCTCTTACTATTCTCTTCATAAGATTTACGGAAAAAATTTCATCAAGTAAAAGGTTTTCATTTCACTTTCATTTCAGAATACCTATAAAGTCAGCATCAGAATAATAATTAAATTAGATAATAAATGAGAACACTTTAAAACTGTAGAGCTCTAAAAATAAACTTATCTTCTTAACATTGACAGATTGGTTATATATGTGATTTTTCTTAGTTGACTTTACAAAACCAGTCTTTTGGCAATGAATTCAGATTGATCTTTACTTCTGTTAAGATATCTGCAGAGCACAGTAAGAATTTTTCCATCAAGTCAAATATTAATGAATAAATACTTCAGTCCTATATCTTTAAAACTTAAACATTGTCAAAATTACTAGGGTATAATTGTCAGTTAACCCTATAATGACATCACAGAGATCTTATTATTTGTTTCAAATTAGATCCTTAAGACCACGTAAGCTTTTTCAATTTTGTCAATCTTTAACTCAAATATTTACTGAAGATGCACTAAGTACTGAGCACTGTGTTAAACATGGTATTCTGAATGTATCAAATGCTATTTTAATTTCTTTAAATTTAAACAAGATTTTTTCCATTATTTTTCCTTCATGAAATTTCCAAAATTCATTTTTAAAAATCTTTCAATCTTATTTATAGTATTAGTCATATGATTCTGAATCTGACCAAAGTTTTCTTCTTCACTAGAGAAAGTTATGTTTAAAGCCTGATAACATAAGATCATGCAAAAATAAAAATAGAATTAACCACTAAAATTTCCGATCTTAATATAACAAAATGTAGTATACAGTCTATATAAGAAAGTTTATCCTAAAGTATAGATTTTCATTAGAAGCCAACATCACCTTTAATAGTTTCTAATTCTACAACTCCATTTATTCCAATTTAGACTAGGTTTCAATTTTACAGGTCTTTACTTACTGTTGACAACTAACTGTGCAGAAATAGCCCCATCTACTGGCAAGAGGTGAAACGACAGGCTATTTTTGAAAGTGCTAACAAGCTACAGGGAAATATATCAAGTCTTTAAAGATTTGGATGTAAACAATTTCCCACCTCCAAAATCTTGAATTATTCAGACTGTTCTCCAAAGCTCTTCTACTTTTCACCAAAAATAAAGAGGAGAGGTAAATATGTTAATTTTCTAAAGATATTCTAAAGATAATATTGTTAAATATTAAAGATAATATGTTAATATTCTAAAGATAAAATTATAACACAGCAGCTAATTTAACTATACGAATGCTTTATGATATACTGGCACCCCAAAGTGTACCAGACATTTATACCTATCTTATAACATGATACCCTTTAAATCAAACCTTCATTAACGTTGTACTCGCTCCTCTAAAACACAACATATGATTGGTTATGACATATTTAAAACAGCCTGGTCAAAATGACAAAATACATTAACATAATAACTTACAGCTTGAATGGTATTTTCTAAATATACTGTATCTTTCCAGCAGAATCCTAAAATAAATAACACTTGTCATTCAAAGCATGCATTTATAACTAAAAGCAGAGGAATCAAGAAAATAAGTGAATTGTGTAAAGGCACCAAAGCTCATCAACGGCATAACTAGTACCCGAACTCATATTTTCTGCCTCCAAGTTCTAATCTTTCCACAACACCTCACTACCTCCCACAAAATTAGCAAGTAAATAAGATCTACATTATGATGTCCGCTTTGTGACAGTTCCCAGGAATGCACTGTGGCCAAATAAAAAAAGTTTGCTTAGATTTTAATAAAACTAAGTTTCTTTCTTCCTTTTGTCTTATATAGAGAAAAATACATGATCATAATATAAAAGTTTAAAAACCCATAATCCAATTCACATTTAATAAAACGATTACATCCTTTCTTTTCTATTGCCACTTTTTAGATATGTTTATTCTTATTCATCCCACCTTTTTCCAAAGATGAACTGAGGGGAACTGATAGCTAGTCGATAGGCAAACCCTGTTAAGTCATGCTTACTGCAATCCACTTTCATCAGTAAGAGATAAAGATAAAAAAAATAAAACTTTTAAAGGTCCATCATAAAAATCTTGAAATGAAAAAGAGAGTCCATACTAGGTCCAATCTGATTTCATATATCTCCATTCAGGATGCCATATAATAAAAATAATGACTGGCACATGTCAAAAAATTGATAAGTATTTGCTGGCTGAATAAATGAAACAATGGCTCTAAAGCATTACAAGATCCTAAGTCACTACAGTACCCTAAATTTAAAAGACTCAATTATGCTTATTAATCTATTCTTATCAAAATGTTTACCAAAAAAATTATCAATGTTGGAAATCAGAAGACTTACACTAAAGGTACAGAAATCAAGAAAGTGTGGATTATAAATGATAAACTTCTGAAGGACAGAATTATAGATAAAAGGAACAGAGTCCAGAAATAGAATTATATGTATACTGTCAATTCATTTTCAGCCAACGTGCCAAGACAATTCAATGGAGGAAACAATAGTATTTTAACAAACAATACTAGAAAAATCAGATATTCACATGAAAAAAAACACACCCTGACCCTTACCTCACACACCATATTAAAAATTATGACCCTTTAGAAGGGTCAAAAATCTAAATGTAAGAGCTAATATCATAAATAATGCAGAAGAAAACATAAGGGAAAAACTTTAGAACCGTGAATCAGAACAGGACATAAAAAGCATGAATCGTAAAGAAAAAAACTGATGAACAGTGTTTAATCAAAAGTCAAAATTTCTGCTCTTTGAAATACTATAGGGAGGGAATCACAATATAGGAGAAAATATCTGCAAGACACATCTCTGATAAAGGACTTATACCTAGAATATAAAATGAATTCTCAAAACTCAGTAATAAGGACACAACCCAGTTTTAAAACTATGAGCAAAAAATGTTAACAGATACTAACAAATGACACATAGATAACAAATAAGTCCATGAAAAGATGCTTAACACTGTAGGTCAATAAGAGAATTACAATTAAAAGTACATTGAAATATCTCTATACACCAATTAGAAGGGCTATAATCAAAGACTGACAACAGCAAGTGTTAACAGAGGATAGTGGGCAACCGGAACTCTCACACATTGCTGGTAAAATGTGAAATGGTACAACTTTGAAAACCAGTTTAGCAAATTTTTTAAAAATTAAATATATACCATACGACCCAACAATTCAAATCATGAGAAATAAAAACATGTTCACAAAGAGAGGTATACTCAAATGTTCATAGCAACTTTATTCATAATAGCCAAAACCTGGAAATGACAAAAGTCTATGGATATTTGTGAATGGATAAACAAAACTGTATATATATGTATGATGCAATATTCCTCAAAAATAAAAAGGAACCTATAACTGATATATATGAACAGATCTCAAAAGCACTGTGCTAAGAAGCTGCATCCAGAAGGCTACATACTGTATTATTCCGTTTACATAAAATTCTAGAAAAGGCAAAATACAGTAAATGGGTGGTTGCTAAGGACTGTGGATGGGAGAAGGAAACTTTCTGAGAAGAAAGAAATGCCCTTTATGCAATCATCTATGTAGTAATTCCTACCTAAAATGACTCATCAAGATTTATTTTAAAATTGAAGTTTTATGTCTGCTGTCAATTTTTAGTAAGAAACCAAACTGTCAAACTTAAGATACCTGTAGATACTTAATGCCTTGTAAAATGTGGTTTTTTAAAAAAGCAGTCAATGCTTTCAGAAGTTATTCTAAAACAAATTAATATAAAATTCCAGGCTTTGTTCAACGATCATATATTAGTGAGAAAACCCAAAAGGAAAATGTTAAATGTTAACATCCAACTGTAAAAAAAAAAAACTGCAAAATGTTAATACCCAGAAAACCAGCATCAAGTGGAAAACCAACAGGTTTAGTGTTCAGCAAAAATACATGACTACATTCCTAAATATAAGCAATAACTAAGATTAGAAAATACAACGAAAATGCCATAAATACAAACAGGCTGTTATCACATTAAAATATATGAAGAAAATTATTAAACTTCCCTGAGCAGTACAGACAAAAGCTTAAATAAACAAAAACATAAGGTGCTCCTAGGTGAGAAAATGAAATACTACACTTAAATGCCTCCTCCCAAAGTAAGGCAATTCTAATTACAATCTCAACGAAATTTCTTTTTAAACTTAACAAGTTTAATATTTGTATGGAAAAGTAAATATGTAAAATGGCAAAATAAATTTCTAGCACAACAGAATATTAACCTATATTATAAAGCTACAATAATGAAAAGAGCATGGCACTGAACAAGAAATGTGATTCTACTATAACTAATTTAACATAACTAAAAAGATAATCACATCACTACGAAAAGGAAGAATTGGTTAATAAATAATGATGACTACTAGTAATTTGAGGGAAAAAAGCTTCCAAAACCATTTTTTAAAACCACTAAAATAAAATGCATTTAAATATCTACTAAGCCTCTTGAAGAAAAAGGCCTTCCTAAATATAGAAATAATAGGAAAAACAAAAGAAAAGTTGGACAGATTTGACTCCTAAAATAACAAATTCTGCATGTCCAAAAATGGTCAAAATTAAGAGACAAATAATGGACTGAGGAAAACGTTTATAGCAAATATGACAACAGGCTAATATATTTTTAATTCTCAGGCAGATCGATAAGAAAAAAACTAAGACCTTAAAAGGTAACGAGGACAAGGCCAAACAAATCAACGAAGAGAAATGAAATTAGTAAACAGGAAAATATTCAACTTTACAAGTAAATGTTTCAAGACTATATGCCATGAAATTCGCAAAAATAAAAATAAAAACAAGAGGCAATGCTTGTAATGAAATAGTAGAAGGGAAAATTTATTTATCCACTGCTGCTCTGAATAGGCACAATTCTTTTAGGAAGCTGCCTGAGGAAAAAAACTAATCAATAGCCTTGAAACGATCCATTCCCTTTAACACAATAGCACTTTTTCTATGGAAATATCCTAAGACAATCATCTTTTTAAAAAAAAAAATCAAAGTTATCTAAACCAAGATGTTTATAGCAGTTATCTGTAATAAAAAAAAAATTGAAAATAAAAAGTTAAAAAAAAAAAACATGAACAATGGTTGTGGTAACATCCTTTTAACTGATTATCCTAAAATCAGTCTTCACAGTTCCCATGCCAGTCCATCCTCCCTATTGCCCAAAGATTAACATTTCTAAACAGCAAATATATCAAAGCCTAAAATCTTTCAATGGTTCCCACCGCCTTAAAAAAAGAAAAAATCAAACTTCTTGATAAAATGTTACGAGGTCCTAAATGGGTTTGTCCCTGTCTACAGCCTTATCTCTTGCCACTCACACCCACTACATTAGCCTTAAAGAACACAAGCAGAGTTACACAGAACTACTTCCATGTCTTCAGCACTGATCCAATAAAATGCCAAAGAGTTCTTAATCCATGCTGAAACAAGGCTTCTGCCATCATGGAGTTTACAGACAGAAACAACAAATGCCCTTCAGTGAGTTACAGAGGAAAAAACAACTCAGGGCAAGGAAAGTTCTAAGGACAGGGTAATCCTGGAGATGAGTCTTAAAAAGTGAGCAAGGATCACAAGGGGCAAGGGTAATTCCAACTAAATGGAAAGTATTTGTTTCCACTCAAATCTTATAAATTTGTAACAGGCTTTCTAGATAGACAGCTTAGGTTCTAACATGTACTTAACCTAAGTTTCTCTGACCTCTTGGAGCTATTGTGAGAATTAAAAGTGATATAGATGTAAACGTAATACTACAGTATCTGGCACTTAATAAGCATTCAATACATGTCAGTCATGTGGAAACATATAACAGTACTAATCGCAAGAGTATATTTCAAAGATCCAGCACTCTTAGAGAAAGTAACAAAAACAAAATGAGGATAGAGAAGAAGCAGTAAGAATACACTCCGTGATGATATCCTCATACTACAGCACAATACTTTATACTCATAATGATGCTAAAACAGAAATAAAACATTAAGTTCTGTCAAGGATGGTCTATTTGAAAGAAGTAACACATAATAACATCTTTATAAGCCTTGAAAATCTTTTAAAGACATCAAAAATGGCTAAAATAAAAATCTTGTGCGCCTAAAATATAGCCCCTACATTTACCTTGAAAATTGAGTTATATGCTAAATATGCTAATTATATGCTAAATAAATGACATGTTAGTATGCTGTCATAGTTACAATTCAAGAGGGAAAAAGTAGACTCTATTATTAAAACATGCTTTACTCACCAATAAAAACCAATCTACATAAAGCACCTAGGCAGGTCCAACTGCCTGTATGAGGTTAGACTAGAAGAGATAACACACTGAGAAAAGGAAGAGCTAAGCCAGACTGGCTTCCTCTTCAGAAACCAAGAAAATAAAATGAATTGGGGATATACAAAACACTAATGACCCCAGAATAAGGTGTTATGGTATATAGGCACATTCCTACTTACAAACCTATGAGATACAACAGAGTTGTAATTTTTAAAGCCTTAAATCAATAAAATATGCACAAAAACAATACTAAGATACCAGCAAATCTAAAATGAAACTTTAAAAGTTAATTTTCCGTTAGCAATAGACAAAGTTAACCTCATTACTGCCAAGGGTTTTATAAATTCATAACATGAGCAGCATACAAAAACATGTAAAATACAAAAAGGTTCTGGAGAAGTAATCTGTTATTTTCCATATCTAAGGATTTTAAATATTAGAAATTATATTAGCCTGCTTTTTCCAGGCTTTAGTTTTCAAAACAATGATATAAAAATTACCCCAAATTTTTTGTAACCAAATACAAAGAATATTTTTTTCTAAACCATTGTATGAAAAGCCTATATCAGATATTCATAAAAATGTATACAAATTGTACATTTTATGATTAATTTGCTCTAGAAATACTTGTTGAAATGGATAGCTTTATCATAGAGACCATTTTAATGACGAAGTATTACATGTCATAAGGAACAACAGAAGTAGCTTGATGGACTCATTCAGATTTTAACCACTAATGGCCCAAGGAATCTCAAATTTGGGATTAAATCTACACCGTCTTCTGAGTATCAACAAATACCAAACAGTTCATTAATTGATTATGGTTTGAGGAATAATAGGTGGAACATTCTAATTAATATCTGTTGTGGCCAGAGATCTCATAGCTCAAATATTTCTTCTTCACTTTGTGTGTGTATGAGTATGAGGGTGTGTCACCATGCAAGAATCATCTATGCCTTTCAGTAAAGGGACAACATTATATCCTACATTAAGGATATAATTAAGTAACTGCAGTTCATAAAGCTGAAATCAAAGATAATCTATAAATTTAAAATACTGGTATGGTATTAACATAAAGCAAAGAACAATAATTTTAAAACATCTTACAGCCCCAGTGTATTATAAACCAAATAAAAGCTCTCTGTGGAATCTGCCCTTTTTTTTTTAAGTAATTTTCCTCTATTATGGAATCCGAATCTAAATGAACTGTTAAACACTTAGTCTAAAGGTATGCCAAACATTTCTTAAGGTCTTAACAAAGAATCAACTTTTTTTTTTTTTTAAACAAAATGAGGCCTAGGTTAAATATTTTATTTGGCTTCTCAAGATGGACTGAAAAGTTGGGCACCAGCTCCAGACCAATTCCTGGACGCACATCAAACACAGCCCTGTCATTTATCCAGTCAGTCAAAACAATCTTTTCCATCTAACCCTTTAATGTTTATGTCCTAAAAAGCTGCTAATTGAATCCAGCTCTTGAGATCTATTTGTTAAAATATATATACCATCTAATTTGTAAATGAACAAAAATAAAAAATATATGTTAACTTTCCTGGCAAAATAGCATAAAATCCACCATATGTAACCAAAAGAGAGAGGGCAATGTTTTTCATATTTGAATAGTTTTCTCTTAAAATATGACAGAGACGAATTCCCAATGGTTTTAAGGAATTGAGAGTACCTCAACTGTTTTTATAATTAAAGGGACACAGTATATTTAAAATTCCTCAGAAAAATCTAAAACTACAAAAATCACTCAATTTAGTTTAGTGTTACTCTCCCCCCCAAAAAAATAAATGTAATCTTTTCTCATTAACTTCACTTATGAATTTTTATAATGAATCATATGCACTCTGAAAACCACAGATAAACACTTTAAGATCTATTGAATCACAAAAAAAAAAAACTTCAAACTCATTTTATCTGCAGAAAATCAAAATTTGTTTTCTCCCTCATCTTCTCATGGATATAGTAAATGGCTAACAAACAGCCTATTTGCAATGATTTTTGCGCACCTGGAATCACAGGTTCTTTCCATAATCACTGACACAGGACTGCCTCCGAGAAGAACAGCAGCAGATAAACTCTAAAACAATCATCTCTTACAAAGCTTTCCATTGATTCACAAGAAAACAAGGAAACTGAATGTGGGAAAGGGGGACACATGCATTCCCCCAACCAGGTTTTTCATTAGTTAATGATTCTTTGCAATGTTCCCTAGCAAAAGTAAAACTGTCATGAAAGCAATATATTTTTAAAATTTAAAACTGCAGCCAACAGTTGGGCTAAATTCTCAAATACCAACTTCACTGCGAGTCTTTAACCCAAAAGTTCAGCCAGTGGACTGGGACGTGACACACAAGCATTCAATTACAAAATTAGTCCATATAAATCTCAAAGTCTGGTGCAGACAAACATAATTACAGTTTATTCTTACACACGCACCCACACACACATATACACACAGATGCTAAGGAAAACGATCTTTCTCACCACACATCCGAATACCAACATGGGCAATTTATTAATAGTGAATGGAGAAACTAGGAATGACTACGCTGATTTCAGACATTTTTCAAACCAAAAATAATTTTTCCTTGAAACGGGGTAAAGACCATGTTAAGAATACCAAAAATGGCACTGGGAGCAAAAAGGACCTGTAATGTTAAAGATTTAATGCACTTGGACTCGTGAGCACTTTGTCAGAGAAGCCTTCTCTCGAGCAGCCCCTCCAGACATTCTTTTCTATTTAGAAAAGGGAAAGGGAGGAGGCTGGGGAGAAAGAAAAAGAGAAGAAAAAAAAAAAAACCTTCGCTTCAAAGTTTGTATGAGCACATACTTAGAAACGCACAAAAAAAAAAGTGTGTTTGTAAGAAGCCGGTCTCGAGTTAGGAGTGAGTGAGACACAAGTTCTGCGGCCTACAAGGAACAAACCCCAAAACATGCTACCCTGCAATCAAACACTTCCCAAACACAGCGTGCACAACGAGCCGGGGACGCGGGATCGGGCGGCGGGCACGCCGGACAACTCCCCCTCAGTGTCCCTCCCGGGCCGAGGACGGCAGTCTCAGGTGTGTGGCCGCGGAGGCTGTGTGCACGCGGGCACAAGCGGGCGAACGAGCTAGCCATCAGGCGGCACACACGCGCACACACGCGCACACACTCCCGTTAAGCGCTCCATCTTTAAGGAGTGTTGGCTGCGCGCGGCCGCCACCCGTTCAGTCCTCCGGCACCGGAGCCCCCCAGGCCCCCTCGACGACCCCGCCGGGGCAGCGGCCCGGGGGCTGCCCCCGAGGTCCCCGGAGGGTCGCGCTCCCCGGCCTCGGCCAAGGCTGTTCCACCTCCGGTTCGCCTGCCATTCCCACCTGGGTCCCCCCACCCCACACCCCACACCCCCCGCCCCGAGTCACCCTCGGCGTTTTTAAGAATTTCCAGACAAGGGCGTGAGGTTTCTCCCGGACGCTCCCCGAACGAGGCCTGTCCCGCGTCCCCCCAACTCTCCACGGATCGCGACCCCGGCCCTTCCCAGGGCACCGGGCGCCCCCCGCCCCCACCCCACGGGGCCGCCCCCCCCGCCCCCCTCACCTGTCAGGCGCAGCTTGACGGGCCCGTTCCTCCGGCCCCCGGGGTGAGACATGTCCCCGGCGGCGGCGGCGGGGGCGGGGACGGCGGGGCCCGGGGCCGGCGGGCGGGGCGGGGGCGACGGCGACGGCGCGGCCGAGTCACCACAGCGGCCGGGGCTGGGGCCCGAGCAGCCGGCGCCGCGGCCGCCGCGGCCGGAGGGTCCCGGATGTGCCCAGCGTCGTCGCCATGAGCCGCGGCGCGAGCGGGACGCCGAGCCCCCCCGCCTCCTCCTCCCACTCCTCCTGCCTCGGCCCGGGCCGCGCAACAAAGCGGCGGCGGCGCCGCCCGCGCCGCCCGCGCCCGCGCCCCGCCGCCGCCACGCAGCCGCCGCCGCCCTGCCCTCCTCTCGGCTCGGCGAGGCCCTGGAGCCGACGGGGCCGCTCGGCTGAGGCGGGCGGTGCTCGGCGGCGCCGGGGCCGACTCGGGGATCGGCCGCTTCCTCCTCCGCCCGCCCTCTTGTCTGAGGGAACCCGGGCCGGCGGCCGCCGCCGCCACTCGTCGGCTGCGGGGGGCGGGGCGGGGGCGGGGGCCGGCGCGGAGGGGCGGGGCCGGCGGCGGGAGGGCGGGGCCTGCGGGAGGAGGGGGCGGGGCCTGGGCGGGGTGCCCGGGGCGCGGGGACGCGAGGCCCGGCGCGGCCTGGGCGCCCATGTGCGCGGCGGGGTGTCGCGGCGGCGCAGCGCCCCACGCAGATCCAGAGAGGGGAACCCGCGAAGGCACCAAGACGCGGCGCGGAGCTCTCGGGCCCCGCGAGGGGCTGCGTGTCCCGCCCACTTGAGGCCGAGCTTGTGTCCACGCGACGCACCCTTGCGTTTGTGGTGCAGGGCTCACGGAGAAGGGGGGGCGAACAAGGTTAGGACCCCACCTGCTGCCCCCCGGGAATGTAGCGTCGCCCAGGGAAGAGGCGCTGTCTTCGTGCCGAGGATTCCAGCGACTCCCCAAGGGCTGGCTGTGTGTGTGTTGCTCCCGGTATCATAGTTGCCACCTCCATCAAGGACTCACCGGTGGACGAGATCAGGTTACCTGCCTGCTCGGCTCTTTTTACAGCGGCAGAGCAAGGGTAGGAGGATAATACTATTGCCTTAAAGGATTATGAACGCGATAAACCTTGGGAGAGCAATGTGTGAAAAGCTTCTCCTACAGTTCTGTCTGTGTCTGTCGTTACCTCAGGAGGAAGAAATTTTTTAAGTGAAATAAAAATAAGTGTACCTTACGCTTTGATTCTGTAATTGCACTCCTAGGAATTTAGTCTTGACATGTAATAATACAGAAGATGTTATTTGCAAAGTTTGGTTAATGACAAAAGAGGGATTGAGCAAACAGCCTGGTGAATTACATCAACCCCTTGGATTTTTATGCAGCCGTTGAAATGGCAATTATGAAGATCATATAATGCGGAAGGGTTTACAAATAACCAAAGTTTAAAAAGCAGGATAAAAAGTTGTATGCATGCATGCATCCAGCACAATGAAAACTAAGGATATCAGTGGGGGGCGGAGTGGAAGGAGGCTTTGTTTAAGGCTGTCATAACAAGGCAATTTTAAATGTTTAACAAAGTATAATATATTTTAATCCTATATCAGAGTCAGTCGTTATGTCCAATTCATCAGCGATGTCACTTCATCCTCCAGAAGTAGTTAGCCTCCAAGAGTGTCTCATCAGTCTGAGTACAACCCTTCAATAAAGTGATTATGTAAAGTTCCAGAAGTCAGACTAGAAATTCATTCAACAGATACTGAGTGCCCATTATGTGCAAAGCAAGGAACAAGATCCTCTAAAAATACTTCTTTGTACTACAGAAGCTCTGAAGACACACTAATCAATTTAAACAATAGCCACTATCACAATTTAAGAGACTGGATGGATAATGGCAATTAAACTTAGCAAGCTGACATGTACATACATACTTGCCTCATTCTTAAGGCACACACTTTGCTCCCAACCACCCACTAACATAATTTGTAACTTTCTACTAGGTAACATAAGTGAGAATTTCAAACCCCTCATGGGAGAGCTAAGGAGACTACCTGTTGTGAAGTTTAAAGCAGTACATTCAAATATGTGACAGTGGAGAAAAATGTATACATGCTTGCTTAATATGCCTATGTGTAAAGTTTAAATCTTACTGTTTAAAATGAAAGATTCAGATAAGAATGATACTTTAAAACAATTCATACTGTTAAGGAGAGCTAAACTTTTCATATAATTACATTTTAGCATTAGATGCTAGGATTGCTTCATCATGGTAACAGTTCATATTTTTGAGGAAAAGGAAGGAACAACAATTCTTAGGGAATTCACCCTCTTGTTTCCTCCTAAAATAAAAGCCACTTGCATTGTAAATTATACCTATACATGTCTCTAATGGGTATGGAAATTGCAGAAAATCTTTTCAAAGCTTTTTTATTCCCTTATGACTTCTAATTCACTCTCGGTAGAACTGTGCACCTTTTATTGAATCATTGTTTTAGGCATCTGTCTTGGGTATACTAACTCCACCTATTTCATAACGATAAAATGTCTTTTTCCATGAACGCCACTAAATAGAACGTTCCAATGAAAATGTTGTAACAGTTCATTAAACAGCATTTTTGAGCAAAACTTTTACACTTTTTCATTAATGTATACTAATTACTTAATGTTCCACTCTTTATAATTGTATCCTAGACCAGAAGTAAAAATCAACACCCAGTTATAAGGATATTTAAAACCTTTTGTTTAAAACATGTTTCTTTTTTTCAAGGCTAATGTTAAATTTGATGTGACTTTGCAAGAAAATGCTTACCATCTGTAGTTGGTATTTTTCTTCTGCTCCAGCCATTAATATATTTTTCACATAGAAGAGTTGTCTCCAGTAATAAAAAATCTGTCTGAGATAAGGTTATGTTAATAATGGTACTCCTGTGAAGCTATTTTTGTAGTATAAATTTCAAATTTAATACAGTTTATGGGCCATGGAAAAAGCAAGCATCAGACACTCAGCAGTTCTACTCCTGCTTAAAATTCAACTCTCTTAAGTGTTTAAAATATTATAAATTGAATTTAATATTTAGTTCTAGCTTCCTCCAAATTAGCTTGTAGTTGAGAAAGCCAGAGCCCCCATGTAACTGCTATTGTCAGCCTGACCCTTCCTACCCATCTCCATTCATTTCTTCTGCCTGTCCCATGTCCTCAAACTTAGGTTCACTAAAAACTCTGATGTGCAGTCCTGTCCTGACATGGTTTAGGATTAGGTCACATTCCAAGGTATTCTCTGTGACCCCTTCCCTGAATCCCTCCCAGCCGACCTGGTCCCCAGTGATAGAAGCTGAAGTCACATCCAAGACCTGTGTCTCTCCAAGCCTGGGCTTCCCCATGCCACTTGCCTCTGCTCTTGCCTTCTCAGCCTCTACCTGGGTGTACTAAGGTGGTAGCCTCTACTCACATTCCCTTCTGAAGGAATCTGCCCTCATTTATTTCTCTAACACAGTGTCCTAGACTCCATCCCTCAATAGGTGGGGGTAGGTGCCTTTCTAATGCCACTGGTGAGGAGAATCCACTCTGAAAACCACTGCCTTACACCAGGGATAAGCTTGCCTGGCCCTATCTGTGCTATGTGAGCTTGATCCCAGCTAACTGAGCCCAAGATGGATGGCTGACCAGAGACCAATAAGATTTTTTCTCCTTAGAACACATAATTGGGACACTAGGAGACTGAGTTAGAAGTAGGGACCTGAGGGTTGAGAGGTGACAGAGTTAGCAGTTGAGGAAGCCATTTTAAGGTTCAAGTAGATTAATAAAAGAGGAAATAAGTGTGTAAAAAGATACTAAAATGCAGATAGAAGTGGAGATAAAAGGCTTCATAACCCCAAAGAGGAAGACAAAGAGAGTGACTGTCTGACGGATTTCCTGCAGGTACTCCCAGCCCAGGTGTGCCTTCTTACAGTTCATTTTTCCAAGGGGTCTCACAGTGCAGAATAACTACCCTACTCTTTATTTAAGTTGGTTTAAGTGGGTCCCTGTCCCTTGCATTCACTTTGTCTCCACTTGGAACCCTCTTTGGGCCCCTCCTCAAACAACCTTAATTATCTCTTTGTGTAGCTTCTGCCTGTCTTCTTCCCAAAACTGGGTCTCACCTGAAACCAGGGCTTGTGGCTTGAATCCCATCACCAAGGGCAGCACTTCTAGGATCTAGAGCATTCTAATACATACAGCTGTTGTGCTCATGAAATATGGCTAGAGAAGTGCTGCAAGTATAAAATGCACATTGAATTTTGAAGATTTAGTATGGGAAAAACGGCAAAATACCTTAATATTTTTATATTGACATATTAATATGATAACATTTGGGATATATTGGGTTAAATAAAATATAGTATTAATTTCTTCATTTTTAACTTTTTTTTTAACATGACTACTGGAAAATTTGAAACTACAAATACGACTTTATACTTCTATGGAACAGTGATGATCTAGAGCAGGGAGAGGTCCCAACACCCAGGTTACAGACTAGTACTGGTCCATGGCCTGTTAAGAACTGGGCCACACAGCTGGTGAGCAGCAGGCAAGTGAGCAAAACTTCATCTGTATTTGCAGCTGCTCCCCAGCACTAGCATCACCACCCCAGCTTCACCTCAGAACATCAAACATTAGATTCTCATAGGAGCACCCGTCCCTGATGCCAAAAATGTTGGAGACCACTAATTTAGAGGATGATGACCATCCCACCCATCTACTTTCAGTTCAACAGCAACTATCTCACTACTGAGAGCAGGAAGAGATCCTCCAAAAATTATGTTAAAGTCCTAAATTTCATCCCTGGCACCTGTGAATGTGACCTTAATTGGAAATAGGGTCTTTGAAAATGTAACCAAGCTAAGATGAGGCAATAGGGTAGGTCCTAATTCAACATAACTGTCATCCTTATAATAAGAACAAAATACCATGTGAATACAGAGACACACAGGAAGAATGCCATGTGATGACTGAGGGTTTTGAGTGTATAGCTGCAAGCCCAGGAATGCCAAAGGTTGCCAGCCACCACCAGAAACTAGGAAATAGCAAGGATGGATTCTACCCAGAGTGTCAGAGAAAGTATGGCCTTGTCGACACCTTAATTTTAGACTTCTAGCCTTCAGAACTGTGAGAGAATAAACTGCTGTTGTTTTCAACCACCCTATTTCTGATACTTTGTCACAGGAGCCCTAGGAAACTAATACAACCTCTAAGTCCCTTCCATACCCAATTAGACTGTACATAATACAAGTGAAAAGGCACACTGCATAGCTGGCTTTCATTTTTGTTGCATTTACAACACTGCCCTTCTTAAAAATAGAAAACTCTTTAAATCCAGGCCATTTTTATGCACCCAATTTCAAATGTTTTGAGTACACAGACTGCGCAGTTATATCGTGAATTCTGAGTTAAAAGAGAATATAATTTGAGGAGATTGCATATTTTCCAAAGCCAATTTGGTGATTTAAGCATGGAAGTATTACAATTAAATATTTGAGAAGTTATCTGTGCATGGTTTGCTGTAAGCTGATATCATGAAACAACACATCTTTTCAGGATGAGGTAGCAACCTCAGCCCCGGGGGAAAGGGAGCGGGCGCATCACTCAACTGCAACTACTCTGGACAACTGAGCAACACGAGCAGGCTCAAAAAAAAAGTCATATCCAATCATCTTCAAAATAAAAACTGTAGTAGCTACAACACGATTCTCTAAGGGCGGGATGGGAGGAGATGTGGAAATATTTGTATGATGCAGTCTTCATGGGTAATGCAGAGGATATGGGCCAAAATGAGATCAACACAGCTCAGAAGCCAATGGGTCAATGTCAACCATTGCTTAAAAAGCTTCAATGGCTGTTCATTGCCTTTAGAAGCCAATCCAAACAGCTTTATGACATAAAGGAATGTTCATGATTTAAGTATATAAACTTTTAAAAAGCAGAAAATGAAAATACACAAGGAATAATCCCAATTTCAATTTTTAAATAAATGTACATTCATTCAAATGATATATACCAAGTATATGCTAGCTGTTGAGAACTATTGTTAGATCTTGTGATACAGTGGAGGAAGACAACTGACAAGGAGACAATATATAAAATACAAAGGGGAAGAAGGGAGTTATCTGTTGCTTTCTAGAGTTCCTTTTCAATGCCTAAGTCAAATCAATCACAGTGGTTCCCCAAAGTTTTACCAAGTGTTGAGAAAGATTTTACCCCTTCCCATTAGACATGAACTAGAAAGGACAGGCACTGCTATGCCATATTGTGGCCCTCAATGACAGACATTGTCTAAGACTGAAGTCAGCACAGAGGAAGAGGGGCCAAGAAATGAAGAATGGACTCTGATTCTGATTATCCCATTTAAGCCCTAGTATCTAGCCATTTCTAAAGCCACCATGTAGTTTGGGTCAGGTTTTCAGTCACTTGCCCACAAGAGTCCTAACTAATACATCTAGTGAAGCCAGATCTCTGAGCTGGAAGCTGCAATCTGCATTCTTAACTAGGTCCCCATGTGAATAATCATTGAGGAGGTACAGAATTGGCTTGAGGACGTGGACTAGCAAAATTTTTCTATGCAAGGCCAGAGAGTAAATACTTTAGGCTTCACCAACCATAGGGGCTCTGTTGCAACAACTACTCAACTCTGATGTTGTAATGCAAAAGCAGCTATAGATGAAGGGGCATAGCTGAATTCTAATAAAACTTTATTTATAAATGCAGGCAATGGGCTAGATTGGGTCCATTGGCCATAGCACCAACACCTGCTTTAGATGTAGAGCCATAAGTAAAGAGAACAGTACCATACCTGGAAGGGTCAATAGGTTAGTGTTTTTCCAAGATCTGCAAATTCTGAAACCATTTATTAGTTGAGGGAAAGAAGCCAATTCAATTATAACGAAAACTAATATTTATTGAGGCCTTACTACGTGCTCGATGCTATGCTAAGGAACATATAATTTAGGACACTTTAGTTAACAAGGAAAGAAATTCTGAGTCAAACAACTTAAATAATAGAGATTTATTATCTCATGTAACAAGTATTTCTGAGATAAGATTGATTCCATGATTGGAGTTTCAGTGTTTAGTGATATGTTCAAGAACCGAGGTTCTATCTTAGGTCTCTGCCTTCCTCAGGGCTTTGGCTTTGCCTTCAAGTAACTCCCCCAGTGACCACAAGATGGCTACTGCAGTCCCTGGCCTCACATCCAGACCAAATAATCTTCAGAAGATCATCTTTTCCTCTGTCTACTTCTTCAGAGTAAAGATATCCTTCCCCAAAGCCCTTCCATGCCAACAGATTTCCCTCTCATCTCTCATTGGTCAGAATTTGATCATATGCTCACTCTTAAACTAATCATTGGCAAGGGCAATGGAATTTCCAAGATTAGCTGAGACCAATCAGGAATTAACTCCTGACCTAGGCTATGTAGAGAGTATAGAGAATGTTGGAAAACATGCATGAATACCTAAATGTAACCACGGTTCTGTTAGGAAAGAAATATGGGGGCCAGGAATGAATATTGAATAAGGAACCATAGGTGACAATGTTAGGTGACAAAATAAAGTTCAGAGAGAAGAAAATAACTCATCCAAGGTCATACAACCAATAAGTGGAAGAGACTGGATTCAGACCCAGGTCTTTGACTATAGCACCCAAAACCTCAACAACACACGAAAGTGCTATGGTAAAGCTAAAGATGTTAGGGAAGAGCAGGATAGCTCCAATGGTCCCCACAATCAAGTAAACTGGGTCACTTATTAAACCTGTGATGCAACCAGACTTTTCTAGCAGGCTGTACCACCGAGTTTTGCTGTGTAACAACCTCATAAGTTAGTGTATAAAACTACAACAATTTACTTAACTCATAATTATATAGGTCAGCAATTTGGACTGGGCTCTGGTCTCAGGGGGACTCACTGATGTACATTCAGTCAGCTGCCAGTTACCTAGCAGATCAACTGAGGACTGGGCTGGTCTAAGGCAGACTTAGATGAGATGGCACAGTTTTGCTCCACGTGGTCTCTCATCCTCCAGTGCCAAGAGGTAGAGTGAAAATATGCAAGTCTTCTTGAGGGAGTTACTTGAAATCTCCTTCAGATCTGGAAAGAGTTACTTTTTGATTAGGGACTGAGCCAAAAAAAAAATTCTTTACTCACATTTTGCCTGTTCTCATGTTTGTTATTTAGGAAGTATTCAATAGATTGGCCTATTTTGTGGCCAATACATCACCTCGGCTCCCAGAGGACAAGGCCTCTTAACTAGAGCTGACTGGTGACGCCAAGAGGTGGGACGTGGATTTAGAAAAGCGGCACCATGATCAATGGATTGAGGCTGGGCTAAGAAAACATAAGGAGAGTATCTGAAAACCAAATCAAATATTTAAACTAAAGACAAAATTACACCATCAATATGTGTCACCCCTCAAAACACATTTCATATGGTAATGAAGAGATCAGAGCCATACTTTCTACTATACTGGTAAATATAAGTTATACATTCATTCATCAAATATTTATTGTGCCAAACTCTGTCAACCATGAAATGAATGAAATTCTTATCAAGCTGCTGTCTTTAAAAATATCCTTCAGGATGACTTGTGTTATCATTATAGGGACCAAGAAGGTTGCCCCTCAATATCAGAATTTCTTTATTTGCAAAACTATTAAAACATTGATGTCTTTTTTTCTGAATCCATTCACTGCTATCTTTGGCAGTTTAAATCTATGACTGTACATAGGCATTTAAAACATTCTAGAATTAATTTTTAAGGAAAGGCAGTGAGTTGAATTAAGCTGTATTTCATCTTATGAACCCATTCAGAAATTTACAGTCTTTAGGTATGAACTTACACAGCATGAAGCTTGGCCCACAGCCCATTTCTGAACGTGGAATTTGGCTCATGTGAATTCTCATAACAAAAGAGAAATTGCCAAAACAAGCAACTTTCTCTAAATACAGGTGAAATAATATTCTTACAGAGTAAATCCTCACTACGTGAAAACACACAGAGTAAGTTCACTAAACATTCCCTAAAATAGCTCTCCATAGAACCGAAGCCATGGAAAGTGATTGAGCCAGTCAAGACTGTGGAGGGAATTCCTCTCCTGCGTCATTATGCAGGAGACTCCAGAAAGAACCACTGAGCAAACCAAAGTGAAATTTGCCAATCCCTATGGTAGGCACCCTGACTCAAGAAAGTTCTCTTGGTTTCAGTTATCTCAGCTTCTACCGGCTTGAGAAGAGGCATGGGTATAGAAAATGTTCATGAATATGAATATAGAAAATATATAGAATCCAGAAATATAAAAAATAATGACAAAAGCTATCTACTACATCAATGTCCACTGTGAATTTTCTTGTTGAAAAAATAGCACTTTCTAATGTGCCATTTGTATGACACTACAGCTAAGCAATCTATAATATATTCAATTAATACAGTGCCATGTGAGCAATTAAAATTGCCAAGTAGGTAAACTACATTAATACACTCAAATAAAGTTAAGTTTAAAAAATATTTAAGAACATTGAGTTCGGCATCATCAAGTGGTGTATATTAACAAGGAAGTTAAGAATAAATGACCTAGTGGAGTGATTCTGTTTAGAATAAAATGTTTGTATTCTAGCAAAAAATTTTAAACTATCTTAAATCTAATCATTCATGATCAGTTAATAAATTACGGTACATTTATACTATGGAATATTATTTTAATGTAGTCATTGGAATAATATTATAGATGCAGCCATTAAAATAATATTATAGAAATATATTTATTAAATATAAGATACATAGACTTATGTATCTCTATGAGATATATAGAGTACATAAAATATTAAATATTATTAATATACCTATTTCTTGACATGAGAAATAGTCAAGGGAAAAAAGTTTTATAATATATTTCTGTATAAATTAATTTAACAGAAAAATATAATATGTATGCAGATTTAAATCTTAGTATTTTTTCATATATTTGTATTTTTCACTTTTTAAATAATGAACATCTATTACCTATGTAGTTAAACAGTTAAAATATTGGGTTTTAGCAAGATAAAAATATTCAAATAAAAAAAGAATGAAAGAAATGCACAAAGTGTCAACAATTGTTGTCACTAGATAATGGCATGGGATTTTCATTTTCCTTTTTAACTTTGATGTTTTCTGAATTTTCCACAAAGTGCATATGTTAAAATTATATTACATATTACTACTACATATTATTTCACCCCATATTGGGTGAATGGACGGGGAAAGGAAGTGTTTACCCAGGAGAAAGGTCACTTTCAATAAACTAAACATGAAAACTTCTGCATTATATGCTACAGATATATATGCATATAATCTATGCTATAGATTCTTCAGAAATGTCTGATTGTCAATAGCAAGACATTTTAAACTATCTTAATTCCTAATAAATGAAGCCAATTAGATTCCTAATAAATGAAGCCAGTAAATGTGTAATTTGCAAATGTCAGTGACAACTTTAAATAGGTCCAAATGGTGGTGGGATCCCTGACTCAACATTGCCCCCTTCCTGTGGTTATACTGTCTCTCTCTGGGACAAGGACAACCCTAAGCCAAATTCCAGGGAGAAAACTGGAGCTTAACAGGAGTTCTTTGGGTTACTAGGGTTCAAAGATTCACTTGCTCAAGTAGAAGCTGAGAGACCCATGAATCAACAGCCCCTGTGGAAATGACTTCAGGCTCTTAGCTGACAATGCGCTCAGCATGAGTCATTCTAGTGACATGGGCCTTTAGCTGAATTCAGAGCAGGATTCTACTGGGGATGAGGGTCATGATGGCTCCCCTCTCCTTGTAGCCCATCAACCTACTCCACAAACAATACTTTCAGTTCTGGGTGCTCTATGGTAAAAGGGACAGGGGAGAAAGGAATCAAAATGCTGAGGGCCTTCAAGTCATGCCCCAGGCAGAATGCTTGGAAAAGCTGATAAAGAAACCCCAAAGGAACACACCAGCTGCCTTGAAATAACTGATAAGCTATCACGTTCAGGTGAATTAAACTTATTCGCATGGTTTTGCAAGAAGGAGCTATGACCAATGTGCTAGAGCTAGGATTGCAATACAATTGAGACAGATCTTGAGACAAGAAGAAGGCTTTCTGAGTAGTCTGAATTTGCGGAAGATGCACTGGCCTCGAAACTGCTCCTCAAAGTGTGGTCCATGGAACCACAGCGTGGGCTTCATGAGAAACCCATTAGAAAAGTGCTGGGTCTCAGTGCCAGTGCACACTCACTGAATCAGAACAGGCAGCTTAAAAAGATGCAACTCAAATGCACTTTCCAGTTGGAGGGGCCCTGGTGCAGACTGCCCACCTGGAGGGAGACAAATTGCCCTGGAGACAAATGCAAGGCTGAGCTACTCAAAAGACTGTGTCAAACTCAGGCTGGAGGACTGAGAAAGATTTAGGAGTCAGAGTGTTCACTGAAGCAGAGTTCGAATTAGAATAATAATAAAAAAAATAATAGAAAACTGGTAAAAAAAAAAAACTAGAATAAGAAAATATAATGCAACCATTAAAAATGATATTTTAGATAAATATTTAAGGACATTAAAAATGTTCATAATACTGTACATTAAGGGAAAATAAATTACAAAATAATATACACAATGAGAGAGCTACCATATATATTAACTTAAAAATAATTATGAAAAAGTTAAAAATATAATTAAAATGTTATATAGCCTATGAAGACTGTTTTTTTAAATGTTTATTATAAAAGTAACAATTGCTTATCATAAAGTTTGAAAAATGATAAACACTAAAAATGATTTATTATCTAACACCCAAAGATAATCATTGTTATCATTTTGGATATTTCTTTTTATTTCTTAGTCTTTGCAAACTATGCAGTTTAAATATTTTTCTGATGGATATAACAAATTTGGAAAATCAGAAAAGTACAAAGGAGAAATTGTAAATATTCAGATATAATCGCTATTAATATTTCTGTCTAGCTTGTGTTTTTATGTATAAATGTAAAAATATTTTTTTAAACCAAGTTGGGACTATATTGTAAAATCAATTTTATATCCAGATTTTTCATTTATAGAGAGACTATTTCTGAATCATTAAATATTATTTAAATACAAATTAAGTGGCTGTATCACATTTTATCCTGTAAATATACACGCTTTATTGCCTATTCACTTATTAATCAATATTTAGATTGTTTCATAGTCTTCACTGGTTTAGATCTATAATTAATACTCTTCTTATACGTCCCTGATTATTTTATTAGAATGAGTCCTAGAATTGGGATTACCTTGAGGTCAAAGGGTATGAACTCTTTCTAGGTATAATCTTCTTTCAGAAAAGTGAGACTCTCCAACTCACTGCATGCCCACTAGCTTTTCTTTTCCTGAAAGCTGACAGCAGACTGTCAAGTTTGGACTCAGAGATTTTCTTGGAATTAATATTTTTTAAATGACATACATATACAGTTTCTTTCAAAATAGCTGTTTGCTTATTCTGATACACTACTTCTTTCATCAATCAACTTCAGTAATTTATATTTCTCTGGAAAAAATTTCCATTTCATTAAGAATTACAGATTTAACAGAACAGTGTTGAACATCTTATGCTATTAATTTCTTCCCAACTGATACAGTATTCTCTTTCTTATCTCTCTTTCTAGTTATTATGGAAGTTTCTCCCCCCATTTTTAGCTTAATTGTATCACCAGATTAGTATTCCAAAGAATTAACCCTTTAATTTATTATCAATTCAAACTTATTTGACTTATTTTTATTATTTCCTTTAGAGAATAACATCCAAAGCCTAGAAGAAGAAAAAAAGCTATTTTTCTTTCATATCCAAGAAAAATTAACACAAAAGTAAAACAAACTGACTGTATTCTGTCCCCAAATCTAATTAGAAAAGTTTTATTATTCTTATTATGTGGAGACCTTAAATTCCTAAGGAAAAAAACTTACTAACCAAAAAGATTAATGGGTATATACTTGCATACACAGTTCATCAAAGAAAAAATTTTTAATATCCCAAAAAATTCACTTATTAAAATATTTCTCATGAATTGAATTAGAAAAATATAACAATAAATAAATAACCCCATATTAGCCAGGTTTTCATAGAATTCATTGCCTTTTTTTTATAATTGCTTTATTGAGCTATAATTCACATACCATGCAGTTTATCTTTTTAAAATGTACAATTTGGTTGTTTTTAGTATATTCACAGAGTTGTACAACCATATCACTAACTCATTTTAGAACATTTTCATCACCCCAGAAAGAAATACTGCACCCATTAGCAGTCTTTCTCCATTCCATTCTCCCCCAGCCACAGAAAACCACTAACCTACTTTCTGCCTCTATAGAATTGTGTATTGTGGACATTTCAAATAAATGGACGTGACATACAATATGTGATCTTTTATGACTGGCTTCTTTCATTTATCATAATGTTTTCAAGGTTTCATCCATATTGTAGCATGCATCAGTATTTCAACCTTTTTCATTGCCAAGTAACATTCCACTGCGTGGATATACCATATTTGCTTATTCATCATTTCCTGGGCATTTCAGGATGTTTCCACTCTTTGGTGATTGTGAGCATTCACATGCAAGTTTTCATGTGGAAGGACATTATCATCGTCTTTTACACAGCCAGAAGTCTATAAATTGGATGCAACTTTTTGACAAAATCATATATAAAACTTCTCTTCACTACTGTATTCCTACTTTTCAGAATGTGATTCAAATAAATAAATAATAAACAATGTGGGAAAGCATTAAGCAGAAAGCTGCTAACCATGATATTATTTAAGGCTAACCTATTTGTCCTGCATCTCCAGCATAATGTACAAAAATGAGGCCCCAATTTCTTTATAACAGAAAAGACCGGGACATGTTGCTACTTTCTTTTATCCCAAAGGGGCTCATCTCTGCCACTGTTGCTGGAGTGGCTCTCTCAGAGTCACTGTTGGAAGAAGTCACTGTGGGCATTCATTCTGGCACAGACTGGCCACCCTTCTCATTTCCCCCAGAGGGTAGGGTCTGGGTTCCTGGCCACTTCCTCCTTCAATTCCCTTTGTCCTTCAGATGACCTCAGTGAGGATTAACTCAGTCCATCAGTGAGACTCCAAGCTAATAATCCTCCCTAAGGGCAAATTTTCCCATTCCTCCCCAACGACTTTTGAGCTCTGCCCTCTAAGGAGTCCTGGTGGAGGAGCTCACATACTGCAAGCCCCCAGAGTGTGGGGCATGCTTTGCCTTACATCTGCCTGACCACAAGAAACCACTTAAGGGGGTGCTTCCTAAAGATCAGCCCCACTGCTGGCAGCTTCTATTTTTAATTTTTAAAATGTAAATGTTATGTTTTTCTGTGAAGAGGCAATCAATTTTACTCAAAAATTAAATAATACAAAGGGGTACACACTGAAAAGCATCCTCCAATCCTATACCAGCCTCCTGCTTAGGGACCATGTTAGACTAGCCAGTGTCACAAAATGGGAACTGATAATATATAATCTTTTTTTTTTTGCATCTTGTTTATCCTTCCCTATTAGTGCAAAATTCAGATATATCATAACTTATTTAACCAATCCCTTATTAGGTTGTTTCCAATCTTTTGCTAATCAATCAACAATGCAACCAATACCCTTATAAGAGTAAAAGTGCTCTGCATCCAAATTTCAATGTGTAGAGGGGGGTTCCCTCCCCACACACATACACCACCATGAAATGCTCTGGACATCAGCTGCTTGTCTTCAAATTCGACTCAATTCTAACGCTATCTTCCTGGAGAGAGTATCAGACCCCACAGGTTGAGGACTCAACCTACAAGACTGCTAACTCCCCGTCTTCACCTGTGCTTCTGACTGACTACAGATCAGAAGTTTCCACGGACCCCTCTTTAAGTCTGATTAATTTGCTAGAGCAGATTACAGAACTCAGGAAGTGTACTTACTGGATTATGGGTTTATTTCACAAAGATATAATTCAGGAACAGCTACTTGAAAGAGATGCATAGGTGTGATATGGGGAAAAGGGCACAGAGCTTCCATGCCCTCTTCAGGTGGACCACTCTCCCTGATCTCAATGTGTTCATGAACTTCGAAGCTCTCTGAACTCTCTCCTTCTGGGTTTTTCTGGTTTTCATTACACAGACATGATTGATTAAATCACTGGTCATTGGTGATTGAACTCAATCTTTCCGGGAGGTCTGGGGGTGAGACTGAAAGTTCTAACCCTCCAATCTCATAGTTGAGTCTCCTGGCAACCAGGTCCCACCCTTAGGGTACAGGCCAGAAGTGACCTTATTAACATAACAAAAGACACTAAGAGCTTCTTTCATCACTTAGGGAATTCCAAGGGATTTTTAGCAGCCCTGTGCCAGGAAGGGGAGAAAGATCAAATATAGTTTCCTTATTATAAATCATAATATCACAGAGGCACCATTGTTCATGATAAAGTAATGAGTTAAACGCTCAATTAAAGGGTATGTATACATTAATTTTGGTAGATATCACCAGTTTGCTCTCCATAGACATTTAGTAACTCAGCTAACTGGGAAGAAGTGACTATCAGGTCTTTGCCAATCTGAGAAATAAAGACAAAGACTAGTACTTTCTGGGTTGTTTTCAGGTGATTTTTCTCTTACTGTGAGAGAAAGCAAACATTTCTAAAAGATATTTAAGAATGATTTGTGTTTCCTTTTCTGCGACTCGTTGGTGCACAGACCTTGTCCATTTTCTTACTAGGTTATTGGCTTGTTTCCTTACCAATTTGTAAGAAGTCTTTATATATTAGGGAAATTCGCCTTTTCTGAATTTGGAATTGAAAACGTATTCCCAGTTTGTCATTTGTCTTTTCACTACATGTATAGTAAATTCTGCCATGAAGAAATTAGATTTTTATATGATCATAATTATCCATTTTTTATTTTATGGATTCTGGACTTAGTTTCACACTTGGACAAAATTTCTATTTATAAAATAATAAAAAATTCTCCAATGAATTTTTCAAGTGCTTTTATAGTTTCTTTTTTCTCTCTTTTTTTTCTTTTTGAACATCTAAATATTTAGTGCATTTGGAATTTATCCCAGTGAAAGTTATGGATCCAAGTTTTTTTCCCCCCAGATGGCTACTCAGTTGTCCTCAACATTATTTTTAAAAATTATCTATATTTTCCCTTTAATTTATACGTCATTATCATCTATTAAATTTTCCTGGCAACATTCAAATGATAGCTCCTTCTAGTTAAAAAGAAATACTGGGATATAAACCTAAAAGCAACAAATGAACAGGACAAACAAACAGAGATTTGTGGGCATGAATGGGGGCAGAGGGAGGTAGAGAGAGTAAAAGGGGTCAAATCTGTGGTGACTGAAAGAAATCTAACTATGGAAAGTGAAATTTAAAAAATATATAAATAAATACTGGGTATGGTTACCCTACTTCATTTTTCTTTCCCCAATACATTTATAAATTAATACCAGGAATATTTAAATATTTGTTAATAGAGACCAACAATAGAATTCTAGTAAAAGTGTAATCTTGTACATAATTTTAATGAAATACTGTGCAGCCTTTAAAGCACTGATTATAAAAATCATGTCAAAACATGGGAGAAATACTTCAGATGCAATCATCAAGGGAAAAACAAGAAAGGATATAAATTTTATGCAAACCAAGAATGACCACATTCTGAAAACATGTGTAGCAAAGAATCGTATGAGCAATACACCAGAAGGATAATAGTGGTTTTGCTGGGATGAGAGACAAGAGATTCCCCCACCTTCTTTCCTGGATTTTCTGTAAAGTGGTAGTATCAGTAAAATCTTCAAATTTACTTTTTAGTAATGGCAAATTGTTCAGATACCTCAATAATATAATTTTTTAAAATATAAAGAGTACAACTCTACACACACACACACACACACACACACACAGGGAAGAGAAAGATCTCATGGTTGAAAACTTCCAACACGTTTTGGGAGTGGGCAAGCTCATGTAGGAGTGGTGACAGACACCACGGGACTGTGAGGAAGCGACCAGAAGACGCTGGGTGGGGTGGTGATTAAAATAAAACATGTCACTTGTGGACAGGACTCCAGACTTCCCTCCTGGGAGACATCTCTGACTCACTGTGTGTGCCCTGGAGCCAAGACACTGAGAGGTGCTCTCGCCTCTTTTCTCCCAGCTGAACAAGGAGCACTGTGTTTAACATCTCTAGCGTCCGCTTGGGGATGTGGGGAGGTTAATTACTGTTTGAGAAGGTATGTGAGCTGGTGGAATAAAAGACCCAGCAGGCGGGAGGAGGGTTATTCCCAGCCATGTAACCCTTTAAATCCTGCGATCCTCACAGGCACCCAGGAGCCCAGCACTTGGCTTTCCAGCTGCAGGTGCAGCCTAATGCAAACTTGGCTAAATCACTGTAAAAACATCACTCTGAAGATATCAATGGGTGTGAGGCTCCCAGCTGGGACACCGGCCCAGGCCCATCTTTGGGGAGCTGCTACCCACAGAGCTAGTGATATGTTCTCCTTGGTCTCCTACTCAGTATGCTTATTCTTCCCCAGAACTGGAGCCCTGTCGTCAGCTCTCACATAGGGCCCCTCTTGCTCCTACTTATCAAGAAAAGTCCAGTCTCCCTAAACTGAGAGCTCCAATGCCCTAGAGTTGCTGCTCAGAATGCAATGGTCTTGTCAAGATGTAGAAATGTGGTACATTGTAATGATCTCCAGTATGTTGATGGTGTTGGCAGTCACATCTGCTTAGGAGTGGGGACACAGGGACACACACACACGCACACACCCCCGACTTCAGGAACTTACTAGGGAGCTTGAATCCAGTCTCTTTTCTATGGGTTGGAAAGCAGACGGGGCTAAAAACATGTGTTCATTCATTCATTCATTCATTCATTTCATCAACTGTCTTCATTCTTTCTTTAAGAGAATGAATTTCTAAGCTCAGAAATGTAGCTTTAAAGAGCACAATAATCATCTGTTGAAAATCTACTCTACAGGTCAGTCCCTGTCCTAAACCCAATGAAAATAAAAAGAAATACAACCCCTATTCAGAGTTAGCTGGATTTTGATACTCCTCTTAAAGATTTAAGCATTTTTTTCTCTGTAAAAGCAGAAACCATGTCTGTATTATTCGCTGCTGTATATTGTATTTATTCAACAAGTAACTATTTAGTGAGCACCTATCATGTGCCAGGTCCCAGTTCAGGTACTGGAGACACAACAGTGAACAAAGTATCTACTTTCATGGAGCTTAGATTCCAGTAAGAGAGACAGACAATAAATAAATGAACAAATAAAGCCTGTAATATGTAAAGCAGTGAAAAATGCTTAGGAAAAATAAAGAATAAGGGCCAAGAGTGGCAGAGGATGTTGTTCCACATGTGTCCAACATAGGAGAATTTTCCAATAAAGAGAAGGTGGAGCAGAGACGTGAATTAGGCGAGGACGTGGGCTGCAGAGACATCTGGGAATAGATGAAGCCATAAGTATGAAACCTTCAAGAGAGGAACAACCAACAGTGGTATGTTGGACGGGAAGGAGAAAATCGTCCTAAGAGTGGAATGAACAAAGTTAGAGTGCAGCCAGAAGTGGGGGTTGAAAAGAGAGAGTGGCATGATCATTTAGGGCCTTTTAGATAAGAACTTTGTGTAAACTTTTTACAGAAATATAATACATGTAGAGGAAAGGCCACACATCAAAAATATACAACTCAATGAATTTTTACCAACTGATCCATCGATTTAATCATGACTGAGCTATATAGAACAACCCTGAAATCTCTCTCTTGCCTCCTCTATTGTTATCCTCTCAAGGATAACCACTAGCTCAGAGTCAATTACTGTGGATTAATTTTACCTGTTTTTGAACTTCATGCAAATGCAATCATGCAGCATTACTCTTTGATGTCTGCCTTTCCTTACTCGATGTTCTGTTTGTGAGATTTCTCCACACTTTGTATGTAGGCATGACTCATTTTTTTCATTATTGTGCATTATTGCACTGCATAAATAAACCACCATTTCTCTCCCCAGTCTACCACTGATGAACATTTGGATTGTTTTCAGTTTGGGGGCCACTTCAAATAACTCTGCTATGAGCATTCTCGTTTGCATCTTTGGAATGCATGAGTGTGCGTTTCCGTCGAGTAGATATTCAGCGGTGGAACCACTGGGCATAGATTTTGCTTCTGTAGATGGTACCGAACTGTCTTCAGACTTTGCTTTTTCATCTGAGTGGAAAGGAAAATCATTTGAATGTTTCAAGCAGAGAAACCACATAATCTGGCCTACCTCTTTAAAGGGTCACATACTAGAAATTGTTTAGGATTACATTTTTTAAATGTTCACCATATGACATAAAACCCTCACTGACCAGCACCTGCATGAAAAGCAGGACTGCAAATGTATATCTCCAGCCAAGACCTCTACTCTGAACCACATACTTGCATCTCCAAAGCCTATCTGACAGCTCCACATGGGTGTCTACTGGGCATCTCAAACCTTCTATGGCCCAAACCAAGCTCCCGATATTCTGCCCCGGGTCAGCTCCTGCTACAGGGTTCTTCACCTTCATTCATGGCAGCACCATTCTCCTGTTTACTTAGGTTGAAGACGTTAGTGTTCTTGTTAGTGTTGTTGTTATCTTGCTCTCTTTGAATTTTTTCACAACTCATATCCTGTCTGTCAGTCGATTCTGTGAACTCTATCTTCAGAATATTCTAGAACCACTGCTCACTATGCCCCCTTGCCACTATCTTCCTAGGCCACTATTATCTCTCCCCTAGATTATTTCTGTCCCCTCCTAGGTGGTCTCTCGGCCCTCACCCTCTTCAGGCTACCTAGGAGAGCCTGTTGAAACATAAATTAGAACCTGTCACTTCTCTATTAAAACTCTCCTGTGGCTTTCCGTATCACGGGGTGAAAACCAAAGTCCATACTATCACTTACAAGTCGCAGCGTGACGTGGCTCCTTCTAACCTTTGACTTTAACACCTGTGCCTCTCCCTTCCTCACTTCACTCCAACCACAGTGGCCTTTCTCCTGCTCTCCAAACGTTCCAGGCATGCTCTCACCTCAGGGCCTTTGCACTTGCTGTTCCCGCTGCCTAGAACGCTCCTGCCCCCACTGCTTGCTCCCTTGCCTCCTTCAAGCCTTTACTCAAAATTCCCTTTCCCAGGAAGGACGTCTCCAGCCACCTTGTGAACGTCTCACGCTTCCCTTCGTTCTTAACATTGCGTATTTGTTTTCCCAGCTTTGTTTTCTCTGGGTCGCATTTATCACTATCTCACATGCCATAATGTTTTATATTTTTATCATGTTTATCAGCTGCCCCTCCCAGTGAACGTAATTGCTATGAGAACATTGATTTTTATGTTTTGTTTACCTCCATAGCCCAGCGTCTCGAAGAGGACTTGGCATGTAGTAGGTACTCAATAAACATTTATTGTATGAATGAATGAACAGATGGATGGATCCTGGCCCTGGATACTTTCCTCATTACCTGTGCCTGAGAAGCAGTAGTTTCTCAGCAGCTCCAATGAGTTAGAGTTGCCAATAGAAACATGTTCATTCTATACTCTCCCTTCCTGGCGTGCAGGGACCTGGGAAAAGCAGAGATGCTGATTGATATCTTCGACTGGGAAGGAAGATGGGATTAGGTACTAGGAATTAGAGGAAGGATGTCTCCGCCCGTCTGCTCCCAGCAGCAGAGGCTGCGATCTGCCTGGCAAGTCGCCTGCTCCCAGAAACAGGATGTGTCCAGAGAGGAAGTGACTGCAGACATAGTTCAGGGGGAAAATGCCCTGTGCCTGAGACAGAAAACTTGAGGCTAGTCATTCTGGAGCCTTCCAAGGGTCCATTCCTGGGAGATGAGTAAATTCCGCTCCACGGTCCTGCAATGACTCACTCTGCATCTCGGGGAATTTGCAGCCCATCCCTAAGACAGGGTGGACAGGTGTTTCCTCCTTTGGGGTTCCCAGCCTGAATGACTGGATGCTGATGGGGAGAGGATGCCCATGCCCACAGACAGCTTGGGTGGGCTGTGAGATTAATCTGCTTCTGTGCCAGCATCTTCCTGTGGACAACGTGGGTGAGGAAGAGAGCACGTGGCAGGGCAGCAGGTCCTGGAGCTGTGTGTGCTGCTGCAGGGAACAATAACTCAGTGCCAGAGAGAGAAAAGTGGGTCTGTATTTAAGGCTGTGCAGGAACTGTCAAAGGGGGTAGCTTTCCAGCAGGTCCTTTTACCAGCCATCTCTTGATTTGAAGTCAGAGGTTACACAGTCTAGAAAGCTGTTGCCTGGGGTTCTCTAGGAAACTTGCATGCTATACCTTCCCCAGGAGTGAGCAAGGAAGCAAACGTGGCCTGACCGAAACCTGGGACCTCACGACAGGCACCCCCAGCAGAATCTGGGGGGTTCTCTCAGCTTTTTTGAGATTCTGCAGCCAGAAGAGAGAGAAAGGGTTCCTACAGACTCTCTGCAGTCGTTCTGCCTTGGTGGCTCTAAAATTTGGACTCTACTTTTTAGTCAAAGGGCATCAATGTCATCAAACCCACCAAATCCAGAAAAATTTTGATTAAAAACAACTTGGCTCTTTAAGGTAAGAGCCACAAACACACAGCTCAGCATGGAAATGGGCAGACGCATCGAATCAAGTTCCCAGATGAGCAGACCAAGAAAGAAAACTCTCCCAATGCTGCGTGACCACAATGATCCCCAGACAAGCTCCCGGCCTTGTGTTTATGGTGAAATGCAGCAAGCAGCTCAAAGCTGAGAATGTTATTACGAGCATGACAATTATTATAATAAAAGCCATGGTATTTTTTTTCTTCCTCTCTGAAAACCAAAACGAGCATCTTTAAACTTGTTTATGATGCAAGGTTAAAGATGGCAAGCAGGAGGTGTCCTCCTGGAGGGCTGCTGCTAAACTTCTTTATTTACAGAAAAGAGCTTGTATGGTACAAAGCATCCTGCAACCTGCTTTTTGATTTTATTTTATTTTATTTTTGTTGTTTTATCCAAATGACTGCGAGCATCTTCACCAAGCTCACATACATTTCGATGTATAAACAGCTACATCCTCCTCCGGGCTTCCTGTAAACTAAGAATCTAAGGGGTCTTCCTTGATAGAAGAGACGGAGTCACCTTGGCAATGGCCTGGAGGTGGGCCCCAAAGCAGATATCCATTCTGCTAAATGCTCTGCTAAACATCCGCATGGGATTTGTTCACCTCAGCCCTATCCCATGTCATGCAGACACCCAACCATCTTTTGTCTCAGCCCCCTCTTCTGTGTGACAGAAAGGTGGAGAGGGTGCCTCCCCTTGGCTGTCTTGAGATCCCACCTCCTGCAACCTCACCTTCCTCCAACCTCACCTCTTCCTCTCTAGAAGCTGAAGATAGACGGCAAAGCGACTGTCTCCCTGGCAGAGTGAACAACCCTCCTGGTTTGCCTGAGAGTGAGGGCTTTCCAGGGACATGAGACTTTAAGTTTTGAAGCCAGGACAGGCTCAGGAAAACCAGGGGGTGGAGGGTGATCCCTTATTCACAGAATGACATGGTCAATCCTGATCCTGACCAAGTTGCTGGAGATCCCCTTTCCACAGCTCCACCAAGGTCAGGTGGGAAGTTTCTAGAAGGCACGCTCAGAGATTCTCATTGACTTGGTCTGCTTGGGTCCACCGTGGGAACAATCGCCAGGACAGAAGATGGATTCTGGGAGGCAGAGCACTATTCGGCCGAAGGCAGGCAGCTGAGGACACTAACCATTTCTCACTCTGCAAAGCCTTGTGTCTGACACCAGCCACAGCTTCTTTCCAGATTCTTCTATTTGCCATTAAATGAAGTGGCCCCAGGCTCCTCCCCATCCCAGTATAGGATGGAGAAAGGATCAGCCTGGCAGGAGGACTGAGGCTTTTCCTGCCACCTGAGTGTTAGTAATCTCAAAGGAGTGGGGACCAGACAGACCCCATGAGAAGCAGAGTCGCTAACAGACAGGACAGACTCTGCTCCATCATGACGGGAGATGCCGCCCTGGGCCAGCAAAGCCGGAGACCAGGCTCCTGTTTCAGCAATACGTTAGGAACACTTTCAGATAACACGCTCCATGTTTTAATTCGGCCTCCCCACACCTTTCCTGGTGAAATGCCTCTATGTTTAAACCAATGGGTCTAATTATTAATCAAGAAAACTCACAATAAGTTGGTGACCTTCCCTGCGTTTCCAGACTTTCTGGATATTATCCCGCAGTACGTTTGTTGTACTTTTTTCAGCTTAACAATTGGACCCGGTAATTCAATGGAAAGTTACTTCCCCTGCAAACATAATGAGCTTATCATTTGAAAATGTAAGCAGCATACACTTAAAATAAATAACTGAATGAATGAATGAATGGAGAACAAAAGATAAATCTCCTATGCAGAATTCCAAATAATCTCTGTAGGCACTCCACACTCAAAGGAGAGGAGCAGAACTCCCTGGTTCTTAAGACCCATCTGAGAATAGTGACTTCCTCCCAAAGAAAACAGCCTGAAAACGGGGAAAAATAGGAACTTCATAGTGGGGAAACCTGACAAATATGACCTCAGCCAGGTGATTTCAGAAGAGTGTGTGCTGTGTTTCCTGACTTTGCCTGTATGGGGAGGCAGAAAGATCTTGCATCTGAGTTCCAGTCCTACCTTTGTGTGCCTTTAAGGCAGGCACTTCATCTCATTGACCCTCAGTTTAGGATGTGGTGGCATATATCTGCCCCTTAGCCACATCAAGTGCTGAAAAACCTCTGATTCCATTTGGAGAGAGCTCTCAGGTGCCAGAGGGGTGTGCAGGGGACAGCCTAGCAGAGGGTCGTGCTGTCACCACCCCCTCACCCGGGCTGTCCCCACCCTCTCACCCAGGCAGTTCCCCTCATCCTCCTGGATCCGTTCAGCTGTTTGCTCATGCTCCACCAATGTCAGCAAGGTCAAGGGCTTTTCAGGCCCTTTTGGTCAATTTGGTTGGGGGGGTGGGGAGGAGGGGAGGTTTGCACAAAGCTTTGCTTGTTAATTTTACAGGACCCAGAGGGCACGTTTTATAAAACACAATGTTCATGCCAGCGTCTCAGACCACAAACCCCAAGAATCGGAATGTTGAGACACTCAGGAAGCCTAAAGAGTTCTCATCTGGAAGCCCAGCCCAGCTCACGGGAATGGCATGCATCAAAAGGCAGGGAGTCCCATGAAGCCACCAGACATTGGTTACTTTGATGTGGCTGCATAAGAGGCTGGTTCTCAGGGAGAGGTGAGGTGATCTGGGGCATCCAGAGCTGGGGCGCAACTCATGCCCGAGAAGGGAAGCCACCACAGGAAGCCCGTCTCCCCCTTGCCGAAAGAGGGACTCAGAACTGGGGCCTCGATTCCTCGTGGGATAAATGGCATTTTGGTTCCTGTTTCTTTTCCTCCCTGTTTTTTCTTCCCCCATATATTCTCTAAAGAAGTATTAATAAGTACCACAAACCCCAGGAAAAAGTCCCCAGAGAAACACAGAAGAGTGGGTGGCCTTCCTTCAAGATCTGATGCATCAAAGGCCCCAGGACAGTCCTGGCTGGTGCTCTCCCCCTGCTGGCTGTGCCTTGTCACTGGCTTGGCGAGCCAGGACACCAGTTCCCTGTCCTGGACTTCCCTGGGGGAAAGAGAAAAAACAGAGAAAGAGAAGGAAGATGACTGAAGGGAAGAGATGGCCTGACAGATCACAAAGTTGGATTTAGTCACAATTCCCGTGGGGATTTCTCTGCAGCTGATGGCCCCGTGAAGACTGAAAGAAAGAGGGAGAATCACTTAGGGCTAAAGAAGCATTTTTGTAGAAGGAGGGAGAATAAATAACAGGTCACCCAGGGAGACCTGGTGGCCTCCTGAAGGCATCTATACCTAAAACACACCAGCTTAAGACAAGCAACCCAGAAAGTGAAAGTAAAGAAAGAACAGGACAGCAAGAACAGGATGGAGAGGAAAGACAAGCAGAGAAGAAGATGAAAGGAAACCCTAGGGACACAGGGCAGTGACATGCATTTTTGTTTACTAAGGCCCTGCTCTGGGTCACTGAACACATCTAGAAGATTTAGTTATCATCGCTCCTCACAGAATTTTGCAGATAAGAAAACCAAGACCCACAAAGTTAAAGTCTTCACCCTAGGACCACAGGTAGGGATTAGCTGAGTCAGATTTGAACCTAAGACTGTCTGGCTCCAACGCCCAGGCTGTTAATACAACCCTGTGCTTCATCACTAATTGCCCCAGGGCTACCGACTGCCTGCTTTGGGTCCACACCTGATCCATGGCTGCTTTTCATTGCTTGTAATTTTAAAAATAGTCATGGAAAAGAAAGGGTACGGCCTGGGAGTTGAACACATCATTTTTCCTTACATTTTATAGATTAAAATGTAGTCATAATAGCCACACCTACGGCCAAATGGATGACAGGCGAGCCTAAAAGGGTGACCCCCTTGGCTGGTGGGTGTCTCCTGCCATAAGCAGCCTGGTTGATGACTCCAGCATCACATGCAAAAGTATGACTTTCTATGCGTATCATGTTGTGTAAAGGTTGGGTTCTCCTTCCTTATAAGACTACAACTAAGTGACATGGAGTCTGGAAACAGAATAAGAAAACATTTTCATGTGGGGTGGTGAAGGGTGGATACTGAAGACAAGAACATTAAGACAAACTATCTGTTCTCACTATGAGCCCATTCCTCTAGAAACGAATTGCAACTGGGGAAACCCTTTAGTTGGATAGAAAGCAATGATAAAGATTTTTAAATCTTAAACAAGATATTTGCCAACTGAACTCATTACGGAATAAGGAACAAAACAATCGAGTAAGACTGGCATTCAAGGATGGTTAAACACCTAAATTATGATGATGATAATAATAGCCTCACTGGACACTTGCCCCTACAAACCCTTCACCCTTCCACCTGTGGCTCTGTGGCCCTAGAGAAGGACCAGAGAGGATGACATCATCACGCCTCCTCACCCTGGATTCTGATAGGTTCAGCCAATGGAGACACCAAGAGGAGCCCACAGTCAGGGTGCAGATTCCTCCAGCTGCCAGTCAGACAGCTTGCCACTAGGCTGTGGCAGCCCTTGACTGAAGGTCACAGCTCCTGCCAGGCAGCCAACTCTATCTCTAGGTTTCAGTCACCAGTCCTGCACTGGCCTTCTTCGGCCCAGGCCCAGAAAAGCATTCCACTATGACAAACTTTCTGCTACTGAGCTATTTCTTTTTGTTTTCCTCACTTTCTTTTCATTAAACTCTTCTCGAATCACCCAATTTGTGTGCGCTGTCTTCTGCTAGTAATTGGTAACAAGAGTGGCCCAGTATCAAGGGCAGCCCTCAAAATACAATCCTGTGATTAGATTGTTTATGTAATTGAAGAGAGCAGCGATAACATCTTTGAAGGGAGTGCTGGGCATGAGTGGTTCATATATCATCAGTGGCCTTGGGTGATATCATAATCACTCAACTTATAGAGGATGGCATGGGATGAAGGGCAGGTAGAGGGTAAGGCACTAGGATTTGGAGTAACTTGGGCACTTAGACACTGTGACAATAATGGTTGTTATAGACTTGGCCTCTATTAATGTCACTAGAGAAAATACATAAGGAAAAAGAACAACTGAAAACTGAAAATATCAAACTGAAAATGCAGTGAAGACTGAGAAAGGCTTGCTGGTAGCAGAGAAAGAGCCTTCATCCCCTGTCTTTGCAGTATTGGCTAAAGTGAGGCCAGAGCCTCACTGTATATGCAGCAGAAATGCAGCTCCAATTAAGCGCCAAAGGGGGAAGTGGTGGAACCCTGAGACTTAAAAGGGCAGCATCTGGGAAGTTGCAGACAAGACTGAGAAGTTTGAGCACTCAGGTTCTCCCAAACCTCCCCTGTCATCTCAGGCAATCCCTCCCCCATCTGGGGGAACCAACTTATCCCGGCCTAGGAGCCCTCTAGTGACTGTACTTAGGACAACTGCTGTACAAAAGGGATGCCAAATCTCCTTTTCAAACCTCCAGCCCCAAAAGGAGAGTAGGATCCCAACATGACCCAGATGGAGGAGAATATGCCCTGCTCCAGAAGGAGATGGCCCACATACAGAAGTGTTGCAGGACCTTGCCAATTTAAATCAAGAGTCTTGGGAGCATGTATGGCAATGGAGTCAAAGCATTCTAGCCCAAGGAAGGTTAATACAGGACTTGACTGGACTGAATTCACGAACATGGATATACTTGCCTGGGTTTGGGCACTAGAGTTTGACAGGAAATTGCAGTATTTTTTGCCACCATCAAGGACCTGAAAGACACAGGGACAGCCATTCCCATACCATGCCCACATAGCATGCCTGCCTGAATGGTGTAACCCCCTCATAGTTGCAGAGAATGTCAGGAGAGTGACCCAGACTTAAATAGGTGCCAGCTATGACAATCACAGCTGAAATGCTAGGCGCCTCAGCTCCTCACCAGAAAATGCATAGCTACTCACCAGAAAAAATGCTCTCTCTGAATTCCCCTCGGTAAAGAGAATCAGAAGCAGGGGTGAACACAGATGCTCTTTACTGCTCTGCCTTAGGGCTCTGGCTGCTATCTTTCTCCCATGATAATCTAGTTCAGAAGGCTTTGATCATCTTGATAAGCCGCAGAACCCCACTGCTGCTCCATTGATGAGCTGTAAGTAGTAATCACTTTAGATACCTCAGTAAGCCACACACCTATACAGGGTAGGAGATAAATCTACAGACTTTCAGAGCCTACCATGTTGTGAATTTTTTTAGGATCCAGAAGTCTGGGGCACATCAGAACATCCCTTTTAAAGTAAGAGATAAGTTATTGCACTTTGCATCGCCCACCATGAAGAAAAAGGTGAAAAGGTGAAGCCCTGGTAGACCCCCGAGTTTTGAAGATAGTGCCTCTGAGTCACTAGCGAGGCTGCGAATGTTGATGGAGCTTGGGATAAGAAAGGACTCTGCAGCAGTCCGGGCTATTATTCAGGCTGTGCTATTTGTTCTGTTTTTCTGAAGAACATCTTTGTAAATAATCCCTGTGTTAAATTCTTCTTGGATTACCCAGTTTGGATGTGCTATCTGTTTCCAGGTGGGACCCTAACTGATATAATAGCTAAAATTTATAAAGCACATTTTAAATGCCAGGCATTGGTATAAGACCTTTACATAGACCATTTCATTTAATCCTCTGAAGAACCCCATGAGGTAGCTACTGTTCTTATCCATAGTTTACAAATGGGGAACTGGAGCACAGAAAAGTGAAGTAACTTACTCAAGATCATACAGCTACTGACCTTTGCAAGCTGTTTCCAGAACCTACTAGGCTCATAACCACTGTACTAAACCACCTTTCTTAATAATCAAGATAGCTAGTGGGTATATGAGGATTTATGATTATAGAGGACATTTCTCATATATTTTTTTTGGCCACCCAACATCTGCACCCTCTTCCTATGCATCTGGGGTACAAACATGACCTTGACTCAGCTTTTTGAAAACATTCAGCCCAGGGCTGTGTGGCCATGAGTAACTCTACCTCTAGAGGCATGAGATAGAATTCCTGGGTAGCTGTGGCAGTGCTGCCAATGGAGTCACCAGCACTTAGTGCTCAAGGTGTTGGCAATGCAAGCTGCAGCATCTAGAGCTCAAAGGATCAGTCTTCCTGCAGTTCTGAGAGACACCACCCTCTTGCTCATGAACTGTTTTCCTACCTAAATCAGCTGGAGGTGATTCCTGGGTCTTGCAACCAGGTACTATTGATCAGTACTATTGCTTGTTGCATATTTCTCTATGTTTGACATATTTCATAAGAAACAAAATAAATGTAATCCACTACATTAAAAGATCAAGGAGGAAAGACATAGGATCATCTCAAGAAAAGCAGAAAAGGCATTTGACATTTGTAAATAATAGTAATAATAAACTCAAAGGAAACTAGACTAGCTGCCAACTTCCTCAATCTGATGAAAATTTTCTATCAACTCGTTTAGAAAATGGAAATGCAGAAGCAATGAGACCAGAAACAAGAAATGAAAATCCACTGACACTATTGCTATTTAGCATTCGATTGGAGGGCCTAGGAAATGCAATAAAGATAAGAAAAATAAATTAGGAGGTATAACAATTAAGGAGAAGACAAATAGCATTAATCTGAAGAAGATATGATAACTACATAGAAAGCTCCAAGAGAATCTTTGGACAAAATACTAAATTTAAAAGAGTTCAGAATGGTGTTGGGGTATAATATCAAAATACAGCCTGATAACATTCTTAGAAAGCAGAATAGACAATTTTAAAAAATCCCATTTATAATAGCAACACAAAATCTCAGATGTTTAAGAATAAATGTAATAAAATATGTCTCCAACCATTCTTGAAGGACAGAGGAAGAAGACTTATATCCAGAAATGGAGAAATACAACCTGTTTAGAGATGAGAAAGCTCAATATTGTAAAGATGTAATTTCCCCACAAAATTAATCTAGAACTTTTAATCTATAATGAAACTTTTTAAAAATTCCAAACAGGTCTTTTTCAGACTTAATAAAAAAGAATGAAAGCTAAGAAATATCTGAAGAACAATGTAACAGGTCTTGACCTTCCAAATGCTGTAATAATATAAATTAAAACAATGTGATATTTGTATAGGGAGAAACCGAAAAACCAGTGGAACAGAATAGAGAAGCCAGAAACTGATCCATGCAATATAAAAACAATATATAACAGGAAGACATTACAAATCAGCAGAAAGAAGGTGGATGGCTGGACTATTCAAAAGTGATGCTAGAAGAATTAGTTACCCAAATGGGAGAAAATAGTTAGATCCTTACCTCACAACATACACAAAAATAAATTCTAGATGGATTGGAGACCCTAAAGTAGAAGCAAAACTTTAAAACTTTTAGAAACAAAAAATGTAGATTATATTTTTAGTATTGGGTAGAAAAAAATTTCTCAAATAAGACACAAATAAGATAAAACTATTATAAATAAATAAATAGACAGGTAATAAATAAATAGACAGATGAATGAATGAATGAATGAATGAATCCTTACTGAAATGAAGAAAATAAGAAAGGAAAATAAAGCAACAGACTTTAGTTTTCAGAAGATATAAAGAACTCCTATAAAGCAAGAAGAAGATGACAAACAAGCCAAGTGGAAAAATGGGCAAAAGATTTTAACAGGAAATTCAGAGAATGGTCAAAGGCATGTGGAAAGAGTCCCCAAACTCATTAACAGGGAAATGCAAATTAAAAGGGCCCTGAGAGACGACTTTACAGCCTTCAGATTGGCAAGGATTTAAAAGACTGACAATGTCAAGTGTTGGCAAAGATGTGCTCAAACAGGAACTCGGATGAACTGCCGGTGGAGCGTAAATTGGTACAACCACTCTGAGTAATGAGTTGGCCACAGTAAACTCAGTGGAGAATAAATCCTTCAGCCCAGCAATTCCACTTCTGGGTATACGCTGCTAGCAAACTCTCACACACTCGCCAAAAGAAGAATATACAAGAATGCCTCTTGCAACTCTATAACAGTAAAAATCTGCAAATGACTTAAATATCCACCAGTAGAGGCCTGGAGAAATAAATTGCCACAGAAATGTACAATGGCCTTATTACATTTAAAAAATGGACATTTAAAAAACGGAGCTTCATCTATCACCATGGGTAAATTTCAGATAACATCAATTTAAAAGCATTTAATGTTGAAGTATAATACACAAATGATTTAATTTAAATAGTTAATAAATAGCCCAATGACAATTCTGTATATTATTTGTGGATGCTCTATATGTTGTAAAAGTATGTACACATCACTAAAACTCAGAAGCATAGTTACCTCTGGAGAAGGGAGGAAAGGGAATAAGACAGATCAAGATTAGACAGCAGGAATAATAGTATTGATCTCTATCTATAATGCTTCGTTTCCTTAAAAATAAGCAAAAACTCAAAAGCAAATTTGGTAAAATGTTAAATGTTACTCATTGTTGGTAGGTGCAGAGAATACTATATTCAAACACTGAACTTCTGTTTGAAATATTTTACAATTTTAAAAAATGAAACTTTTTTGTGGAAATTGACAAGCTGATCTTAAGATTTATATAGAAATGGAAGGGGCACAGGATGGCCAAAATAATCTTTAAAAAAAAAAAAGAACAAATTTAGAGAACTCGCATTTTCTAATTTCAAAACTTACTACAAAGCTATAGTAATCAAGACACTACACTACTGCCATAAGGATAGATGTATAGGTCAATGGAATAGAATTGAGAGTCTGGAAATAAACCCTTACATTTATGGGTGATTGACTTTTGACAGGGGTGCTGTGACAATTCAGTGGAAAGGTTAATCTATTCAATAAGTGGTACTAGGACAACTGGTATCCACATGTAAAAGAATAAAGTTGGACCCTCTACGTCACATCATATACAAAAATTAACTCAAAATGGATCAAAGACCTAAATGTAAGAACTAATGCTTAAAACTCTTAGGAGAAAACATAGAAATAAAACTTTGTAACTTTGGATTAAACAATGATTTCTGAGATATAACACCAAAAAATCACAAACAATAAAACAAAGAGTGGATAAGTTAGACTTATTTATCGTAAATTAAAATTTTTTGCTTCAAAGGACACTATCAAGAAAGTGAAAAGACAGCCCATGGAATAAGAGAAAATATTCGTAAATTATATACCTGATAAGGGCCTAGTATCCATAATATATAAACTCTTATAACTTGACAATAAAATGACACAAAATTTGATTAGAAAATGGACGAAGGGTCTGAATAGATATTTCTCCACTATATACCAGAAATATATACAAGGAAATATAATCAACATCAATAGTCATTAGAGAAATGCAAATCAAAATCACAATGAGCTCCCACTTCATACTCACTGATGGCTGTAGATGTACAGATGGACAATAAGAAATATTGAAGACGTGGAAAAATTGGAACCCTCACACATCAATAGTGGAAATGCAAATAGTGTGGCCACTTTGTAAAACATTGGAAATTCCTCAAAATCTTAAACACAGAGTTGCCCAGTTCTCCTTCTAGCTCTATACTCAAGAGTATTAAAAACACATGTCCACATAAAAACTTGTACACAAATGTTCAGAGCAGCATTATTCATAATAGCTGAAAAGTAGAAATAACCCAAATGCCCATCTACTGATGAATGGATTTTTAAAATGTGATTTATCTGTACAATAGAATATTATTTGGCAATAAAAATGAATGAAGAACTGATATGTGCTATAACATGGGTGAACCTGGAAAGCATTATGCTAAATGGGAGAAGCTGGACACAAAAGTCCACATATTGCATGATTCCATTTATATGAAATGTGCAGAATAGGCAAATCTGTAGACACAGAAAGCAGATGGATGGTTGTCTATGGTAAATGGGGAGTGATTGTTAATTGGGCACGGAGTTCCTTTTTGGAGTGATGAAATGTTCTGAAGTTAGATAGTGCTGATCGTTGCATAATCTGAATATACTAAAAGCACTGAATCACATACTCTAAAAGGGTCGATTTTATGATACATGAATTATACCTCAGTTTAAGAAAACACATGGAAGATCCTAAGTTGGAGTTTGTGGCCTGCTCCGTCCCTCCCCCCTTGTGTCCCTGGAGGCGCTTCAGGACAGCAAATGAGAGTGAGACTTGGCAGTTGCTCAGATGCTTGTTCTCCCACAAAGACCATGCGGAAATGAAGCCGGAGGCCTGTGTCAGAATCTAGTTTCATAGGCTGCAGTGTGGCATCAAGAGTGTTTGCCACTTTATCCTATGGCCAAGCAAAACATATGCTTGATTGCAGGAAATAAATGAGCTCTGTGTGAATGTAATGGTTTAAAAAGTTACTGCATATTTTTGACCTGCATAATTGCCTTGAATGTAATTATGAGACTGCTATAGTCATGTCACAATGATCGATGGTAGTCTCTTGATGTGCAATTATTTTCATTTGTTTTGCAAGCAGTTCTGATTACACATGTATTTCCAATATCTAAAATATTTGTAAATTAAAATGTGCACATTTTCTATGCATGTGTAATCATTTATTTACCCACACCCATCTAACAAATAGATGCGCCTAACGAGTGAGCATCTTGCCAGGTACTGTTCTGGGCACTGGGGAGACAAGATAAACAAAATAGAAAGCTCCTATTCTAATAAGAGATTACATTCTAGTCAGGGAGGCCAAAAATTAATGTATTCATATGAGGCAGGTGATCATAAATGCTGTACTTACAAAGAGAATTGTGTGAGAGAATCAAGTGTCTGCTTAGTAGGTAGGACATTCATGGTTGGCTTCTCCAAGAGGGTGACACTGAGCAGAGATCCAAAGAAGAGGAGTGGGGAGTCCTAACAAGCTCTGCAGGCACCAAACAAGCACAAACATCCGGAGGTGGGAACAAGCTTGCCACATTTGAACCACAGCACAAAGGTGAGTGTAGCACCAAGGGAAAAAGGGAGAGGTGGGTAGAAGAAGATGCAGTTGGAGAAGGTGCTAGGTGCCACCTGTGCCTAAATGCCACCGACTATCTGGTCTTGGCATAAATACAAAGTGAGAAGGGAGGTCCATTGGAGAATTCTAGGCAGGGGAGCCATATGTTCTGTTTTGTATTAAGCTCACCGTAAAAAAATAAAAGAACCCAACTATGGCTGTTTGCAGAGGATAAAGTGTAAAGGGGCAGAAATGGAGACAAGGAGACACAGATAAGGGTCATATGCAAACAGAGCCGACTCGCAGTGGTTAGAGCCAGGTAGTGTTTAACTTTCATTCTCCTATACAGTTCAGATTCGTTATGCTGGATATGCATTCTTTTGGAACTTAGAATAAAGATATTTTAAAAGATAACCTCTCATTTGGAACCCTCATGCAATGCTGGTGTGAATATAAAATGCTGCAGCCACTGTGGGAAACAGTACGGTGGTTCGCCCAAAGGTTAAGCATAACATTCCCAGATGGTCCAGCACTTCCACCGCTACGAATATATGTATATACCCTGAAGAACTGAAAGCAGGGACTCAAACAGATACTTGTACACCAGTGTGGATAGCAGCATTATTCACAACAGCCCAAAGATGGAAACAACATCTACACACACACACACACACACACACACACACACACACACACATTTATCAGAGAAGGGACAGTGGGGAGAAATCTGCATAAATGCCATCCAGAAAGCAGACACTGGGGATGAATATGTTTTACAAGATAGTGAGATCATATGTCTAAAACTCCCCTCTATTAAAAAAATAAACTGCCTATGATGTGGTCTAGAGCATCATTGTCCAATAGAAACACAGTGGGAGACACATGGAGTTTTATATTTTTAGTAGTCACATTAAGAAGAACAGATAGGATTCATTTTTACTAAATATTTTTAACTCAACGTATCCAAAACATCGTCTCAGCTTGTAAACAATAATAAGAAGTCATTAATTAAATATTCTACATTATTATTTTTTTTTATACTCAATCTTCGAAAGCCGGTGTGTATGTTGCACCAGCAGCACGTCTCCATTTGGACGAGTCATATTTCAAGGCTCAATGGCCACATGTGGCCCGTGGCTTCTGTACAGGTCAGCTCCAGGCTAGAACGAGGAGCCAGGCTCTGAACCAGTACTTGGTCCCCTGGCTTCCAGCCTCAGCTCGACCACATAAGTCATGGGACCTGTGGAAGTGCCTTAAAAGGCATGAGTCTTGGTCCTTGTCCTGAGAAATTCCTAATAAAATGGAGTTGACAGATTATGTGCCTATCTCACAGAGTTTTGGGGAGAATCCAGAGAGATAACATGAAACTGAAAAAGGTCTCTACGGGTGTGATGTCTGATCGAAGCCATTTATCAACCCCCAAATGCAATATACTAGTGTTAGTCAGGAATAGCTCTACGCAAGATAAGTATTTCTGTGTGTGTTAACTCGGGAGGAGGCATGTAGAAGTGTAGAAGAGAGAGTGTCATGGGATTAAGCATCAGTAAATAACTCCACAGAAGTCCTCTCCAGGAAAGAGCCCAAAGCCACTTGTCACTGACTTATGAGTGTGTGGAGCCCAAAGAGCACATTAATCGCTCTGCAAGTCAATTTTCTTCCAAAAGAAGAAATTTCTCAAAGATGCCATTTCTCAAAGGAAGGGAGCTCAGACCTTTCTTGTTCATGAATTTATTTGTCAGGGGTGGGGTGATTTTAAAAGCCCAGGCCATTTCCTGACAGTGCACACTGAGCCCGCCTGGAAGCCTCGGGCCCCAGCAAGGCTGACCACGAGCCAGACCCAGAGTAAGCTTCATCCCACGCTTCCTGTCGGGTCCGGCAGCCTGAGTTTCCTGGTGACCCTTCTCTGCATCCAGCTGATTCAAAGGCCTGGCAAGCCCTGGTGCCAGTCAAGAAAATCTGAGGCCACCAGGTTTGTTATTTCAAATCTGTAACCCTGCAGACCTCTGTGTTTGGCTAAGAAATACGAAAGTTAAAACAAGGATGCATGGGGTAGCCATGATTATAATACAAGTGGACAAAAATCCCTGCATGACCAGCCTTCAAAATGCCAGCCCATTTCAAAGTTAACTAATTTAACTAGTATAGTAAAATAATACAAGCGACGAGCAGTGGGAATGTAAAACGGTACAGCCGTCCTAGAAAACAGTTTGGCAGTTTCTTTTAAAGTTAAACACATACTTACCATAAGATCCAGCAATTACACCCCCGGGTATTTACCCCACAGAAATGAAAACTTGTGTTCACACAAAATCCTGTACACCAATGTTTATAGCAGCTTTCCTTGTAATAGCCACGTATATAGATGTAAAGAGATTTATAATAACGAATTGGCTCACGTGATTATAGAGGCTGACAAGTCCCAAGATCTGCAGTCAGCAAGCTGGAGACTGAAGAGAGCCAACGTGTAGTTCCAGTCTGAGTCCAAAAGCCTGAAACCCAGAAAGAGCCAATGTTTCCGTTGGAGTCTGAAGGCAAAAAAAATAATAATAAATGACATCGCATCTGAAGTTAGTCAGGCAGGAGGAATTCCGTCTTATCTGGGGGAGGGCCAGCCTTTCTGTTCCATTCAGGCCTTCAACTGATTAGATGAGGCCCATCTACATTAGGGAAGGCGATCTGCTTTACTCGGTCTATCAATTTAAATGTTAAACTCGTCCAAAAACACCCTCACAGAATAAGGTTTCACCAAATATCTGGGCATCCCATGGCCCAGTCAAGTTGACACATAAAATTAATCATCATAAGTCAAAAACTGGAAACAAGTCAAATGTCCTTCAATGGCTGAGTGGGTAAACAGTGGTATATCCTTACAATGGAATATTATTCAGGAAAAAAAAAGGAATGTGCTATGAATACACAAAAAAAAAGGATCCCAGAGCTTTATGCTGAGTAAAAAAAGTCTCAAGGGTTACATACTGAAGGTAACAGACATGTTAATTAGCTTGATTATGAAAATCATTTCACTATGTAAATATAGATCAAATCATCACATGTACACGATTAAATATACGCAATTTTTATTTTTTAATAAAACAGAAGGGAGGGGTAAACGAATAAAGATTAAATCCTGCTTTTGCTCCTTTTTGCCTCGTATGAAGGTATAAGTGGCAAGACCAAAATTCAACCAAATCTGTCTGGCTCCAAGTCTTTTGGCCTCTCCCCTGCCTCGTGGAGCCTCCATCACTTACACAATAGGTCGTTCCAGCCCTGATGTCCTCTCACATCACAGCTGAGCATCCTGCACTTGTCCTTCTCACACTCCCTGGTACCTGGGGTCTTGAGATAAACACAGAAAGTCCTGCTCTGTGGAGAGGCTATAAGAATTAGCAGAGAAGTGAATCCATTGAAGAGCAAACTACAAGATGAGGCCAGACAAGCAGATGGCCCAGCCCAGGGTCAGGGGTCCTGGAACAGAGGGAGCAGCTTTCTCATTTGAACTTAGATGGTGACAAGCTTTTCAAGGATGTGTGTCTGTCTTCTGCAGGATGCCACCCCTGACTCCCTCCAGACTGAACTAGGGGCCTTTCTTCAACGTTCCCATATCCACAGAGTTTATCAGAGACTTTCCATATGGTTCTAGAATCACCAGAGTATATGCCATTGATCTTGGAGCCTAGCACAAAACTTGGCCTGAGTAGGGGCTCAGTAAGTGCTTGCTGAGGGAATGAATTAACTGCAAGATTCTACAGACTGTGGACTCAAATGCCTTCAGAGGCAAGCAGACCGTACAAATGAATGAGGTTAGGAATGGTAGCAACAGGGAGTGCTGAGGATTACGTGTGTCACATTCAAAAGGGCAGCCACTATTCGGCTCTGGCCATTTGCTGCCATGTGGGAATGTAGACCATCTATTGCCACATCTGAGTTTTCGAGAGAAGCCAAAATCCAGACTTTTATGATGAGCTCCTGATTTTTTCATGTTGTGAACAAATTTTAAACTTTTTAAATTAAGTGAGGGCCAAACAAAACACATATGCTGCTTGACCACTGACCAGAGGACATGTTTGGAACTTCTACCCTGAAACTCCAGGATGTTTCTGATGCAGTGACATGGATTTTGCTGAAAACTGCTAGGCAAAGAGGTCAGGAGCAGGCAAAGGAAAGCCAGTATCACCAATATCCATAAGCCAATTCCATTTGGACAGCTTCTTCTGCAGGCATCCTTCTGAGAGAGGCTTAAAGAGCAGGCAAGAACTCTGAAGGCTGGTGGGGGTTGGGGACAGATGGCCTTATAACTGCTACTGGTTTGATTATAGGATTCTGGTATAACTTGAACCCTCATGAAAAATGCATTTAAAAAAATTATCAGATTATTTCCATCCTGGTACTGGAGGCACAAGGACCAGACAATCTCATCTAATAGACAAAAGATGCCAGATTTATTTGTAGAGGAGCCTCATTGCTGCTTGCACCAGACAGAGGGAGTTTAAGACAAGACTGGACAGGGCCCTGGGGAAGAGCAGCAGGTGGTGAATCAGCCCCTGTTAAAGGACCTAATGTGGGTGTAAAGCCTCCCCACCTCCCGCTCTTCGCTTCAACACCAGGGGCCTTTTGTCATCTTCACCAGTTGATTCTTCCTTTCAAATTAAGGAAATGGCACAAAGTTCAGAATGGCCCAGTTTCAGATCCTCCTGGCTGTGCGACTTTAGGCAGGTGACAGCTTTGGAATCCCAGTGCCTATATCTGTAAAAAGGAACCAGTACATGTTGATATCACACACTCTTTGATATGATATAATGAGAAGGACACTTCATCTCTTTGGAATTCTTTCCAAAAATCTACATCCCCAGTCTAATCATGAGAAAACATCAGATGAGCTCAATTTGAAGAACATTACACAAAATACCTGAGTGTATTCTTCCGAAGTGTCAAGATTAAGAAAAACGAGGATAGACTGAGAAACTGTCACATATTGAAAGAGACTAAGGACACACAACTCAAAGCAACATGGTACCCTGGATTGGATCCTGGGGTGAATAAGGCCATTGGTAGAACAACTGAGAGATCTGAATAAAGTCAGTGGTTTAGTTTAAAGATCACAGGACTAACCGCTCTTCTTCTTCACATCCTTTTCCCCTTTTTCCTTCACATCCTAAAAAATGTAGTCTTAAAACTTAGGTGGAACCAAGCAAGATAGGTGTCCACAGTGGCAGAAGGTAGGGAGCCGTGGTGACTCAGAAGGGGTGGCCACTCAGGGAAGAAACATGGATCAGAGCCCTAGCAGAGTGAGGAAAGTGTCCACATAGGACATGGCCTGGAATGGGGAACCAGAGCCTGAGCAGAGAGTGGACAGCATGGCTGTCAGGAGTTACAAATATAGAAAGAGAAAAGTCTGGAATGAGCCTTGTGGTGTTGGATAGTGTTTGGACATATCAATGGGAACTCACAGCTTTCAGCATATATAGATAGGTATAAAAATAATTGTAGAAAGGATGCTCATAGGTAGAGTTTCAGTTTTGCAAGATGAAAGAGTTCTGTGGGTTATGCTGGTGATGGCTGTACAACGAGGTGAATGTACTTAATGCCACGGGACTGTACACTTAAAAATGGTTAAGATGGTAAATTTGATGTGTATTTTACCACAGTTTTAAAGAATAATAAGTAAACATAGATGTAAATGACTGTGTGTGCTGTGTGCTGTGCTGTGTGTGTGTGTATGCACCTACAATCTACCCACTAACAAGGACTGGGAGGTGTTGCTCTAGCAGCAGTGAGCACACCCAGCATCTGGATCTTGACTTCTAAATACCATTTGCAGCGAAGTGAACCAGGATCCTTGGAGAAATGGCTGATTCCAGGGCTGGGACAGGAAAAGTACAAGAGGAACCTAGAACCATTGGTGCTGGAAAGCTCACCGAGTGACGGGTCATGGACAAAGGACACAGCAACCAGCTTGGATGGGCCACCACCGGCCAAACTGGGAATAAATTACTTAACAAAATAAATCCTGAGAATAATGGATTATAACTCACTGACTCCACAGATCCATAAAGACATAAGTAAATTACTGCCCAAGATCACAAGTGGGTAAGGAGCACTGGAGGAAAAAGAATACTCCCTCTTTTTCGCTTTTCCTATTAAAAAAAAAAATTCTGTGAGTGGAAAGGATATGACACATAGAGCGAATTGGAGGCCCAGAAAATTCCTAGAGAGACTGTCCAGGACATATGGACTTTTGAGATCTGTCCACTGTTATTTCCTGTTGGTGGGGAGGGAAGATGCACGGGGTGCCCATGAGGAATGGCATGTAGGGGCAAGGGAAGAAGGAGAAAGGGGAGAGGCCTGGGCCACCAGCTGCTGCTTCTGGCAAACCCCTCCCTGCCAGGGCCTCCCAGAGTGGCCTCTGCCCTGCAGGGTGAGGTGCCACACATCTGGTTCACATCAAAGGGTAAAAGCCAATGGGTTTCTGGGATGGAAGGAGCCCAGCAAACTTGGCCAAGCCAGGCTGCTTGGACACCAAGGCACAGCGTCACCTCTTCCACAGGTCACCAGGCCTGGCCAGGGCCTGCAGAGGGGATGCATTTGGAATGAGGCCATCTTCTCCGCTGAGGACCCAGCTCTGCCTAATATACAAAACAGCTTCATCATGTGTCCAGAGGGGCTGGTTCTGTGACTTGCAGATGACTCATTTCAGGTCTGGAATGAGGCTGGAGTGCACACACACACACACACACACACCAAGTGTAACCACCTCCTCCCACAGGGCTTGTTTGTGCTTCTCATGGCGCCTCCCTTGGCTGGGAAGAAAAAATTGCTTGCTGTGGAATCTTAAGCAACTTTCCTAACTTCTCTAAGCCCCAGTCTCTCCATCTGCAAAATGGGAACAATGCCTTCTTCACAGGGCCATGGTTAGCGCATCAGAGCTCCTGAACATAAAGCATAGTCACAGCTCCAGAGTTCTTGTTAATATCACCATTCCTACTGGTCATTTGAACACCAGTCTTATCCTGTTGAATAGCAAAAATCTTGGAGAAAAAAAGACTTTTTCTTCTAGGCTTTGTAACCCAACAATTAGTACCATCTCTGGTAGTATGGGGCAGGGGACAAAACAGTTCACTTTCTGGTTTTGCTATTTGGTAGCTGTGCGACTCTAGGAAGCTTCCTTAACTTCTCTGAGCCTCAGTTTCTTTCCCTGCATCCGAGGTGTTTGCAGGAGTTGAGAGAGGCAATGCACGTCAGGAGATGGTTAGTGATATAAACTATTTTCCTTTCTAGACTCATACCCAAAGCTCAAAAAACAGTTGTTGAGTTGAAGGGATGCACATCAGGGAAGCTTCTCTTAAAACCATCAGCATTGGCCCTGTCTCTGCCCAGAGTTAGATTGTTCCTCTTCAACAACTGGCAGCAGCCAGAAGAGAGCTGGTTCATTCTGGAGGGAGCTCTGAGGCCCAGCATCCTGGCCAGTGCCCCTTGGAGGCCTATGTTTCCTACCCTGGTCTTGCTTGTTATCTTCAGACTTATGGAAAGGGTATTGCCCCTTTGCCAGATGCAACCAGCTTGCTCTTCCCCAGTGCTGGGTGCCCCCTGGAGAGCCCTGTAGCTTCAGTGGGCATACTTATCCATTGCTGGGACTGCAGAGCAAAGTCTGGGTTCTGTAACGCCACGTCCCTTCATCTTTTGGAAAAGAGGAGGAAACCAGAGAAGCTGGCTACACCTTGACAAATCATTTGACCTCGTTGTGCCTCAGTTTTCTCATCTGTAAAAAGAGCTTATAGACACCACCCATCTCATGGAGTGTGACCAGGCTGCCTGAGAGATTCGAGTATGGGATGGGGTGTACTTAGTACAGTGCCTGGCACATAGTGCTTAGTAAATGTTCATTCTTATGATTACTGGCTCTCATTTGAAATCTCTCCGGCCCTAAACAATTCCCACTGAGCAGCTCAGAAGTTGCCAGGGTTCAAATTCGACTCTGGTTTACCAGGGCTCCTGGGGGGAGAAAGACGATCTCTCACTTGGTCTCTCTCTCTTCCTTTCGACAGTGAGGAATCTGATATTCCATCAACATTTAGTCCATCCCTATAAACCAGAGAGACAATCTAATCTACAGGTGGAACCATAACACAATCAGGTGATGAAATCTAAATTCCTCTCATCTGATCACCCAGATCCCAACACACCCAACTAACCCCTCTCCTCCTCCAAAATCGTATCAGTCCCCTAAAGAATCAACCATCTAACTACCAGCCATGATATAACTACCTGCCCCAACTTGGACATGGCTCAGTGTAATCACAAAATCGAAAACTTTCGCTTTAAACTCTTTCTTTGAAAACTTGACCAAGAAAAAGAGCAGAAAGAAGCAGCCTTCCCACCTCTGTAAAATTCTGTGAAAGTTAAAAATAGACATTTAATACGTAATGAAACAAAGTCCACGTTTTTTGTGTGACAACAGCTGGAAGAATATCATTGTGGAGAGTTGCAGAAGCAGCTGCTTCGTGACCAGAGTAGGATGCAATTGTAGGTGAGGCCTGGGGAGAGGCTCATTGAGTTTAGAGATATTTGGGTTAAAAATACAGTACTCTCAAAAAAAAATCTATCATCTCTAGCAGAAATTTGTTGCTTTCCCTTTAAGCTTCTATTTTTTTATTTGAGGTGTAAGTGACATAACATTATATTCATCTCAGATGCACAACATGATTCCATGTTTGTACATATAGCAAAACGAGCTCAAGTCTAACTAACAACCCTCACTATACACAGCTACAAAATTTTTTTTTCTTATGACGAGAATATTTAAAACCTACTGTGTTTTAACTTTCAAATATGCAATACAGTCTCCTGCTTGTTAAACTGACACCAGTTGAGAGCTTACTTGTTGAGCTGGTTACCTCACTCACCCTTAAAATGTCCCTAGGAGTTAGATGGCAGTTTTATCCTCATTTTGTGGAGGTGGAACGAGAGCAGTTCAGCAACTTTCTGGAAGTCTCGCAGCTACTAAGTGTGGGAGGTAGAATTCAAACTCCCATCTGACTCCACAGCCCGTGTTGTTAACCACACAACTCTACTGCCTCCCTGTGGCAGTTTTTCCCAGTCCCCAGAAAGCCACAGCTTTCACCAATCCACACCTGCCTGTCCCACAACACACCGACCTCAGTGTCCCTCATGTTGCTTTTCAGAGAAACCCCACACCCTGTGCTCACATTTTCTACGTACATAAAATATTAACCTTCCATGAGAAAAAAATACATTGGTTTCGTATCTTTTTAACCAATAACTTCCACATTCTCTGACTCTCAGCCATTACAAGGAGAGCATTGTTCCTTATGTTCATATGTAAGACCGAATGGATCTACTCACTGTCAACTCACAACACATTTTGGAAGCCACTTAGAAGCCCTGGGGGTTGAGTCTAGTAAGAAGAATCTGGGGATGCATGGCCCAGGTTGGCGGGAATTCGCTAGGACACTTAGATCTGGATCACTGAGGTAGGTCGCGTCTGGTTGCATCTCCCAAGTTTCAGACACATCTTCATTCTTCATATCAGTGTTTCAGATACCTCAGGTGGCAAAAAGGGAGGTTTATTTTTTTTTTCTGTTAAAACTTTCCAAGTTCAAAGCAAGAGTTTTTTTGCCTTGGATGTTGGTTTTATTGCACGGCGAATGAGGCCCAAGGTGGAGGAGGAAGAGATTCTTGGTGGGAGGGTAGGTTTGACCTGTTTGATGGGATTAGGAGCAAACGTGGCCCCTTTAACAGGAAGATTAGAAAAGAGTTGCTGGGATCCAGGTGGGCTCAATTGAACTCAGTTTTGACTAGGCATTTGGTCCCTTACCCTTTTCCAAGTAACATGGAGGTGACAAAAACCAGCCCAAGGAAAGGGCTAGAGAGTTGAGTAGGAAGATGACCCACTGGCGGGCTCGAGGACGAGTAAATGGAAGGACAAGGGGAGGTGAACTTGCAAATAGGTAAAGTAAAATCATTAAAAGGACAAAGCTACTGTTTCCTCTATCTTTTCCATGTGTCTGCCTCTGGATCAAAGCTCTCAGTGTGAAGTTTGCTGAGGATTTGTGGAAATTCTGGAAGGCAAAGACGGCCGCCCACACTGCCAACAGCTGAGTGCTACTGTTCAATTCATTTTAACTGTATTAGGCCGTTCAACCCTCATAACAACCCCCACCAAGGTGGAAACCATTTTTTACATTAACAGATGAGGAGACTGAGATTCCCCTGAAAGTTGGGCCTGGAGGAAGAGAGAAATAAATAGCTACTCACTGAATAGGCCCAGTCAGAGAAACGGAAGGTCTCCTTCTGCTCACTGCAGCAAAAACAGAACCTCAAAGCTCTGAGGCCCAACAGGGAACTGCAAACAGTGGCTCCTTTTTCAGAAAAAAAAAATATAAGATGTACAAAGCATCTGCTTCCCAGGGGACACACGGTACCGTGAGAGGCATGTCTCTAACACCCCATGGCTTAGGGGAATGTCATCACCTGCAGAGGAACCCAGGGTGCTCCCGGGAGCTTACAGCCTGGATCTGAATGGGCTCTGAGGTCACAGACATAAAACCTGGGGCTGAGAGAGAGGACACAAACCATCAATGAATCGCTTTGAATCTTTAGACGGGGGTTTTTTCAATCTCAGCACTACTGACCTTTTGGACCAGATAATTCTCATGGTGGGAGTCTGTTCTGTGCATTATAGGGTATTTAACAGCAACTTCCTCCCTGAGATGTGACAATCAAGTGTCTCCAGATTATCAGACTTCCCCTTGGGGGGAAGAGGGGCAAAAATCACGCTCAATTAAGAACCACTGCTTTAGATAAAAATTAATCTTAAGACTTGTTCATTTTTTTTTTTTTTGCAATTCCTGAAATCTTGCTCAAATGTCTAAATGACATTTTAAACACCAGTATCTGAACCCCACTGAATGCAGCAAAAAGCAAATCAAGGAGGCAATTAAGTTGTGCCTAACTTGCTTCTTCCTTGCAGTTTCAATTGCATGTGGCCGTCGGCTCCCCTTCCTCCCCACTGTTTGAATCGTTGCTGTGCAGGGCAAAAACAGTGGCTGGTCCACCTCAGAGCTGGCCGCATTTCAATAACGGCTGGAAGGACTCTCATGGGGCTTTCCAAGCTTAATTAGTTTTTATTTGTAAAGTTCCTTAGGAAGCCCAGGCCAGGATTCTATGGGAAGTCCGAGTTACTAGGATTCTCGCCACACTCTTGAACATTCCGGCAGAAAAGAGCACATAGGAGTGAGTGTGAATAGTGAAGGAGGCCTTGTGGAGTGCATTCGAGACTAAAGAAAGAGGGTAATACTTTCCAACTTTCTGGCCCTCCTCCTATTCTCTAGAGCAGGAAGTTATTTAAAGTATTTCCTGAACAGCTGAAGTATGTTAGAAACCTGCTAGCATTCTCTAAATTATCTCCAAGGAAATAGATGCTGAAGAATTTCTTTGCAACAAGGAACTTTTTGAGCTCCGCTCCCCATTTCCACCTGAATGGGGTGAATACTCTCACTCTGGGAACTGGCGATAACTGTCTTAGATCATTTTGATGTCACACTCAGTGTCCTGAACAACATACCCTGGAGAATTCTTCTAGCACATTATGTATATATGTTTATGGAGGGAGAGGGAGAGAGGGTATGAATGAATGAATGAATGAATGAATGAACAAACTTTCTTCATTAGGTAATTCAGCACTATCAGTAATAGCTGGCTAATTCTCTCATTATCCTCAATCTTTGGGGCAGGGGTGGAGAATGGGTAAGAATGAGGTCAACTCGATTTTAGGCAGAATTCTAGAATGGAAACTGATTAGCCCCATTCTACCTCTAGAGTTTAAACCTCCATGCAAATCAGTGTCGGGATGTTGTGGGGAGGGCGGGGGGACAGGATTATGGGACAGAGAGCCATCTGGGAGCCAGCTGTGACTTTGACTAGCAAATTCCTCTGGTTTCTTATGAGAAGGGCAAGTGTGATTGGCACAGCAGAAATACCAGAGGAACATGGCAGGTGTTACCTCCAAAGCAAAGAACAAGGCCTAGACAGAAAGCCAATTCGTGAAGAGAATGACAGATCTGATTATGCTGCTGAAGGCCAGGCAAGTTCCCTGCCTCCTCATAAGTTAGGAGCCATTCGCTGGCAGGGCTCAGGATCCAGCACTTGGGAAGTGTGTGATTTGCTTCTCGGACACCTGACTGTCAGCGGGAGGATGAAGAGCGGAACACATTCTGCTGTTACCGTTACCGTAGAGTCAGGCCTTGCAGGGAAGCTCAACTGAGGCCAAAGGGACAACTACCAGCCTCTATCATCTTGTTTTCCAAGGACAAAGGCACCACATTCTTAAGGGTGTTTCAATTCTGCTTTTGGAATGAATGTCAACCAAATGCTATTGCTTAGGGACAGCAATTACGACTACTTAACTCGAGTTCTTTGGTCAAAATACAGCCTAATTCATTGCTTTATTATTTTATTCATTATTTTATAATGGGCCTTAAACTACCACAAGAAGCAAACTCAGATAGTGACGTGAGAAAAAAGCACACTACAAATGTGCAGAAAGTAAACTAGAAAAAGCTACACCTGAAGTTTGTAATATTGTGAAGGTGGCTACACCTCTGAGAACCTAATTTTCATCAGGCTATGAACATCGTTCTCAGAAAAGCTCAGATGCATGTGATTTAACAGTAAACATTACAATGTCAAGCATTCACGGGCCCCTTTAAGGCCTATCCCGGATCTCGGGTTACTCAGATTAAGAATTCCTATCTATGACAAAAATGTACAATTCAATGGTGGAATTTTAGACTATTATTTTAATCTTTGTGATATTCCGTGTTTTTTGCAATTTCTGAAAATAGTATTACTTCTGTCATTAGGAAAAGCTATTTCACAAAGTTACCAAAAAGAAATAAAAGAAATAAGCTTCATAGTCACCAGTTAATATCTAATCATGATGGAAACATTGTTTATGGGGATGGGCAGAGACAGTCACTGGGCACCTGAAACTGGTCTAAGTCATAGTTTGAAGTCTTATTTCTACATGTTTTCCTACATTGTTCCTGTATTCCAACAGTTTTGCTAAAAATACGTAGCTACAATCAGAAACTGTCTTTTCATTCATTTTAAATTCAGTTTTCTTTTTCATCCAACTATCCCTCATCTTCCCTTTTTATGAACAAGCTTCCAACATTTCTGCCTGAACCTGTTCAAGTTCTAAACAGTAAACTTTTCAGAGTAGAAAATAAAGCTTTGTTTTGCTGTCTCACAGCCACGAGCTTGTTCATTGAAGGAGCTTCTTATCACTAGTAAGGAAAGGCCCATCGTTTATACTGACAAGCTTCCAGGCAAACATCACCGCATAGGACTTGAGAAGGGCTCAGGTGGCCCTTCTCATGGCCACTGAGAAGTTGGATTAGGAGGTACTCCAAATATTGTGTCCAATAGAAGAGACAAGGGGACAGTGGACCCAGGAAGAGAACTCAGAGCTCTCACCTGGATAGCTACACTTTGCTAAAAGCTGGTGGGCCTGGGCCAGTTCCACTGTTCAAAAATCTAAATAAACCTGTAAAAGGCCTAAAGGCTGACAAAACATCCAACTGTCGGATAAAACCCTATCATTGAATATAGAAACAAACCATGTAGCGATATCTGATTGATAACGGGGCAAAGAGTAAAGGTAAACTTAGCCTATGAGGTAAAATATGTTGAAAGAGATGTGTTAAGGAACTTAACCTTTGCTGTTAAAAAGGTTGAGAATAGTTGTTCTATGGCTATAATACTTATCTGAGATATATTATATAGTAATAATATCAATACTTACTTTGTACCAGGGATTGTGCTATTTTAAAAGCCCAAACTTACTAACATATGAGAGGACTTGAACTCAGGGAAATAGATCTGGCTCCTAATTACTAGTCCATTCCACTGCAGCGCATCCCATCCCAGACCTAGGATGGGGAGACATTTGTGGCTGTGAAAAGCCTGAGAGGAATGCATAAACTGATCGATTTAATAGGGTTTGGTGAATACAACTCCTACACAGTATTATGAAACCTTCCCAAATATTTAGGAGAAATTGGGTATTCATAGACACCAGAACTATGCTTTCAAACTATGCCAACATACAAACGCTCAAAAGCAAATCGCTCTTCTGCTCTCAAAGAACCCTACGTGATAGCCTGAGTGTTTTTTATCATCTTTATTAGCTGGGGTTATGATACTTATCAGTGATATTGCTAAAACACTTTTCACTTGACACTTTCCCTTGGGGGAAAGGGCCACTGCATGATTTGGCCAAGTACTGTGAATCACAAATTAGGTCAACAGCCCAATCTCAAAAGAAAGCACCATTAACGACATATTTCAAGGGCTTTCCACAATGAGCCAGCTGGGTTTTGGCAAGCTTTGGCAGGGGGGAGGGAGGCAGTCTGCTACACTTCCCTTAATGGCCTTCTAAACTTGGGGACCTGCATCTCACAAACTTTCTAATTACTCATGCAAACAAAACAGGATTTTGCTTTTACCACTATTGATAGGATGGAAAAGAACTGATCACTTTGGTGAACATACAATTTTGTGCTGGAAGCTCAAAAAATAAAAATTAAAAAAATAAAGCAATTTAAGAGGCCAAATGCTGAAGCAAAAGTCCTATTTAACAATGAGGATTTACTATGGCAAAAATGATCGTTTATTTTTTCCAGTGATCACAGAGCCACAGAAAGATTGAGGGTGAGGGGAAAATAATCAAACCACCTTAGGATATGAAACATGTATTTCCTACTTTGTTCCAAAAAATAGTAGCTTGATAGGATTTAAAGCCAAGGTACAATATAACAATTTTTTGATAAACTATCTTTCAGCTCTATTTTTAAAACGTATTGGAGTGACATTTGTAAATAAATTATACAGAATTCAAGTGAACAACTCAATATATCATCTGCATATTATACTGTGTGCAATGTAACAATTTAAAGAATCAATACTTTGTGAAATGTTTAACACTGATGTTCAATCTGTTAATGCTATTCTGTAAAGATTTTTGCAGCAAAATGTTAGCTTTTACTGATATTTGCCTCATGAAAATTTAAGTGTTACTTTCCCACCCTTACCTATAACTAATAATGAAAGTTATAGACAAAAATATAATTAGTCTTAAATGAGATTTAAAACTAAGAACAAAATTTAGTGCTTTGATAAAAGCAATTTAGACATTAACACTTCGTAAAGAAAGAAAATGTTGGTGACTATGTTTAATTGGACTTTAAACATCAAGCTAAACATGAGAGAGAACTCTTCAAAGATAGAATTTTATCCAGTTAAGTTCAATAAAAACATGCAAATGTCTCTATGGATTTTAACAACTCTAAGAAAACTAGCATGATAAGAATTTTATCTAAAATGTGAAAATGTATTTTTGGAAATCAGCTGTCTCCTGTCCATTACTTCATACTGAGTCATGCTTTGACTCTAAATAATCCAAACCTTAAACTGTTTATCAGAGTATTACATCAGTCCCTCCTAAGCCATTAGGCTTCACCTATCTTCACAAAAAGCCTCAGGGTATCCAGATTTACTTCCACATTATCTTTTAAGTTAGACTTTAAGTTAGAGAAAGAGAGGGCAGTCTATAAAGCCACAGGCTTTTGTTCTTTCTCTTCACTCTCCCCTTAAGGGAAGGCTTGGTACAGAGAAAGTGAGAAAAAGCCCAGGGATCCTAATAGAATGCCCTAAGCTTAGGAAACCACCTGTACTGTGGTTTAGTGTTCCAGGTTAGAAACTTGGATGCAGGAGCTTTAAATTAGCATTAGCTAAAGTATTCCCTATTTCTGCAACCAAACATTTCATTTCATAAAGGGAATTTTGATGAACTGGAATATCCTTACACTTGTCCCCTTTGAGAGCAGGTAAATGAAAATTTGTTGCATTGTATTACTGACTTGAAAAGCCATCTTAACACAGCACCCTTAAAGGTCATTAATCACCTTTAACTAGTCTTCAACCCACAACCTCCACCACTGTAGCTTGTCTTCTATGGGAAAAAAAGGCAAAGCTATGGATTTCAGCAATAGACACTTAGTTTAACATCACTTTTCTACTAGTCGAAAAAGCAGAAACAGTAGTGCTTTTAAGATGCATTTCATTTTTCCTAAGACTTATGGAGTACTATAGTTAACACCTACCACAATCCATTTCCTATTCTGCTAATAGCACAGCTATTCTCGTAATAAGTTTTCAACCCAGACTGCAAAAACTGAGCACCTGAGGATTAAAGAGAAGATAGGATACTTGGACCCAACTCCTTACCAAATAAACATAAACATAACTTCTGGGAAAACACTTTGCAGGTAATGCCAAGATACAGCCTTGAAACCACTTTCAGCCTTGGAGTTTGGGAGGAATGAATTTCATTTGTAGCTCCCATAGACTCATGGTTAAATACAAGATTCTTATTCCATCTCCCTGAACATTGAGATTTGAGACTGGCTGAGGGCCTCTGGAAAATTTTTTTCTGGCTAGTATAAAAAGGATGTGAAATCTGGAAGTGCCAACAGCCATTATTAGTAAGAGGGGAAGCAGCTAGAGAAAAGCCAGAACTGAGAAGCAGACAGGAAAAATGTTATTACCCCTGTACCCTTGATGACATCATGAACTTTACATCAAATGTCTGTAACCAGAACCACATCTCTAGAGAGTCACATCGGTTTTGGTTCCATTACCCTTCATGCGGAACCTAAGAGCTCCAAATTGGAAAGCAAAACATAGACGTGGAAAAGTAACAAAAAGGGTGGAATTTAATCTTTATTTACAGGACACTGCAAGATATGAAATTCCACATAGAAATAAGAAACCCATTGAGACGTTTCGTATAGTATGTACAGTTTGGAACTGTTCAAGTATAGTTCTGTTGTAAAAAGTGCTACAATAACAAACCACATTTAAAAAGAATTCTTAGTAGAGAAACAGTAAGACAAACTTATACCAAACAGTGCACAACAAACAACTTCATGCCCCAGCTGTACATTCTAGAAGTTAAAGGTCCCAGGAGTGCCATCCTGGACTTGGAATGTATAGCCTTCAGAGGTAGTTTCTGGCACAACATTTTGATCTTCCTCTTCCTGAAGTAGAAAAACAAAAACAAAAACACCAATATAATTCCATAAATATGGCACATTTCTAAGCAATAGTCTGTCTAGAAGTGAATACTATAGAAGTATTTACTCTGAAGTTCTTTATCTACATATATCACATTTAATCCTGTACCAAATTTCAATACCTGTAACAGTGGAGGGAGGGAGGGCTGCTGAAATCTGCCAATTTCACAATGCCCAGGAGGGGAAGGTTCTGAATGGGTTAAGGAAGGCTACTTGTCCCTTTAATAGGAATTGCTTATTAGGCCAGAGTGTGGTCAGAAGGTTGGCCCACTTCTCCACCAACACAAACTTACTCTCAAGATATTCTAAGATCCCCAAGGCTATTCATTTCAAAGTAAATTGGTGATTTTTAAAAATCTTACGTTAAAAATATAATCATCAAACTAAACATGAGAAGAACAAGTATGTACATTACTTACACTGATATTTTGCTCTATTTAACAAGGGTACAAGGCTCACTAAAAATGTAGGAGGTAAAAAGAATTCTATGGGCTTGACCCTAACTAAATGTGTATTTTCTAAGTTCTTATATTACCATGTCACTCACCTCTACAGAGAAATACTTCTCAATCAAGTTCAATGAAGCTTTGTACACAGACTCATTTTCATGGTTTTGTAGAGCTTCAATTTTGTCCAAACCTCCACATTCTTCAATCATTATACTAAGTTTCTCAGTTTCACCTAGTTTCTCAGCAGCCTGAGGAAAAAAAATGCAAGTTTACCGGCATATACACACACACATTCTCTAGATTCTATTTCAATGAAGAAAACAATGTCTGTCTGAGCACTAATATATAGACAGAAAAAAACTCTTGGCTGTTCCTTCAACCCTACGAAGATAAAGTTATCTCCATTTTACGTTTTTAAAAAATTCAAAGTGATCAGATCTGTATTTGCTTTTAGCACCTACTTCTGTAGCTTTTGAACACAGAGATCTTTGAATAATTCTCAACGTCTGTGTTATCAAAATCACCAGGGCAACTTTAAAAATGACACTATATCCAGGTTCATTGGTCTGTGATGGAAACAGGAAACTTGTTTTATAAAAGCACCCAACAATTCTAAAGTGTAGTCACAGTTGAGAACCATTATCTAAGGGCAAAGATAGCCTATGATACATAAAAACAAATTTCGATGACTGAATTATTTATTGATATCAAGGATTTATTAGGTGTAAGAATATTGTGGTTAAATTTTTAAATCCTTGACTTCTAGGAGATAAATTTTTACAGATAAAATAACTTATTTGCTTCAAAATAATTTAGGAGGCCTTGCTTAGATGAGGGAGAGTAGAAAAATAGGTCAAATGTTGACAAATTATCTTTGATGATGGGTACACCAGGAATTAGGCTAGACTCAACTTCTGTACATAAAAATTGCCATAATTAGAAGTTTAAAGTTGTTGCATAGGACCTACCTACCATTAATCACTGTGACAAGGTACAATATGCTAACATGCTTGGATCAATTAGGAAGGAAATATAATTACATAACAGTTGTTCTAATTTAATTTCAACAAAATTCAAGAGGAAATTGGGGAATTAAAGTTTTTTGACAAAATAATTAATAATATGGTCCACAAAGGAATCTGACTTCAGTTCAGGTTACATCAGGCACTTGTTGTTTCCTTTTTTTAAATCCTTGTCACATCTTTTACCAAGAGTGCAGCTCCCATAAACAGGCTTCCTGATTCTGTGGCCTACTAGGTAAACTTAGCTGCCTCCACCCCACCCCACAGCCCCTTTCCCCCATATAAACAGTAAGCTAATTATTAAGCCCAAATTCAAATAAATTCCACCTTAAGACTCACCTGAAAGATATTTGAAATGGCATCCAGAATAACCAGAATAATTTTGGTATCTTTCGCAGTTAAGAGGTTCATCAGTGGTTCTATTATGCCACAATGAACGAGGTATACAATCTGTTCAACCGTTCCACCACTTGTATAGTTGGTAACAGCCCATACGGCTTCCTTTTGCGTCTTAAAGTCTGCCTAATAAACATAAGTAAACAGGTTTATTTCAGAATGGTTGTAAAAACAAATTCCCAAATGTATTGTTTGAGAAAAACAATAACTAAAGCTATCAATTGGTTCCATTGAACCTTGAATGAAAGAGGTAACTAGCTGTTATTTAGCAAAGGACTCTTAAGAACCCAACATTGGTACTTTAAGAATCCTATCGAGCACAGTTTTACCAAATGCCCATCCATAAACACTAACGATCCTCTCTCTGATTAAGGTCTAAGACTTCAGGTATTACCTTAGAGAGAACACCAATGAGGAATGGGACTAATCCATGATTTACAACTTGCTGTATCTGGTCCTGACGGCCAGCTGTGATGTTTGACATTGTCCATGTAGCTTCCTTCTGAATATTAGTTTTGGAGTTCGTTAGCAGGCTTGGAAAGATGGCAAGTGCTCCCGCATCTATTACAACCTGAGTCTGTTCATCTGTCCCAGTGACAATATTTCCTATGGCTCTTAGCGCAGGAGTCTGAAAAGGAAAAAAAATGTTGATGCAGGCAGTTATCTTTCAATTTTTCCCAACACTGCTCTAAAATTCTATACCCTAAATGTTTTCACAAGAGGCTCATCATGGCCTAAAATAGTCACTATGTCAACATTCGTATCAACTGATAATGCTCCTTATACTTCATAGTATTGTCTGAAAGTTAACAACTTACCACAATTGGCAATTCAGTAGCCCCTAGGAGCTTCACAAGTTGGGGCACAACTCCTGTTTTCACAACCATTTCAATCCGTTCATTTGGACCATCGGTAAGGTAGGAAATAGCCCAGCAGCTATCTGCTAATACCTCTGGATCATCGTGATGCAGGAGGCGAACTAAAGTAGGTAGAATTTGCTCAACAGCATCTAAGGGGGGTGCAGGATTCTTATTGCGACAAAGGTTTGAAAGCGTCCAGGTAAGATTACGTAAGTAACCACACTGGGGAAAAAGGAAGAAAAAAAAATGAGAGATCCTATTTTTTGAAGGGGTGGGAAAAATCAGAACCAACAATTAAGTAACTTCACTTATTTTAATAACTTACTGCTAAAGATGACATATCAGGAACCGCAAGAAGAGCCAACAGTGGGTCCACTGCACCATACTTGATAACCAAGTCTCGAAAAACTGAACCATCACCTGAAAAAAAAGGCAAAGTTAATCATATCTACTTTTGTAGCACCGTCAATGTTCAGTGACTGAGTGTGCCAGTCTAAAGCAAAGACAAACATTCTCAGAAACTCCTTAACTTACATGTCACTTTCACCACTAATAAGCACCGGAAACAAGCAAGTTCAAAACTTGACACAAAAGTCACTATTACTTATGACAAGGCACTTCTCCCAACCTCAGCAAGATCAGTCTGACAAAAGAATTTAAAATGAAGTACCTGCAATGTTTCCTAAAGCCCATACGGCTTGTTCACTAATGTGAGCATGGGGTGATGCCAAAAGAGAAATGAATGCTGGGATAGCACCTCCGTCTACTACAGCCTTGGTCTGTTCTGATGTTCCAGAAGCAATGTTAGTGAGAGCCCAAGCAGATTCAAACTGAATGGGACTACAATCAGTTCTGCCCAAGAAGGACACAAATCTTGGAATCAAACCAGCCCGGATTATGTTGTCTATGGGTGGCTGTTTTTCCCTAGAAAGCAGTTTCCTAAGGGTAAGCAAAAGGAGAAACAAAAGTTAAACATGTTTAACAAGTGAGGTTTGTGTAAAAACCAATTAAAAATGCAATTCAAGAATCTGAAACTTTAGATAACCTTTTACAGTAAAGAAAATAAATGCTCAGATATCCTGGAATTGGAAAGAAATTAGCACCATGTATATTTTTAACTACTTTTTTTCTAAAATAAAAATATTACTAGTTTAGATCCTCTCCACATCCTTGCAGAAATCTTGCCACATTTTACAAACGTTGACAAATTGATTACTCAGTTATTTTGTGTTTTTCTCTGACAAAGTAAGGTTAAACATTTTTTCCATGATCTTTTGTCATTTGGAGTTTCCAGTTATGCTTGACAAATTAATCCTTTCTGTTAGGGTGTCAGAAATATTTGCGTATAGTGATAGTCCTAAATATTTATTTTCTAAATGGTTGTACCATTCTAAAAAAATGTGCCAATCCCATTTACTGAATAATTCCCCCTTACCCTGACACTCACATGAAATGCCACTTTGACAAGAACTTTGCAGTTTTCTTTAAAAGTACACCAGAAGGTTAATAGCAATTATCACTGAGTGTGGGTGGGACTTTTAGCATTATAGAAAATTATAGCTGCACCTAAGATTTTAATGAAGGTAGGCCTATGCGTGGCTTAAACCATTACCCACCCACAGTCTCTCTTCACACCAAAAAAGCCAAAAAGGCTAATTTCTGAGGTTACCCACGCTATAACAAACAAGATTTACCTAGCAGCTTGAGTAGCTTGAAGTTGGTTTTCCAAATTGTTGCTGTTTATGCCTTTGACAATGTCTTCAACAGACCAATTTACAGTACCCTATGAAAACAGTGAAATTTATCATTTTTAAAATTAAATATATTAAAATCTCCACCTGCCATTGTGAAGACACTTTTAGGTCTATAGTTACTAAATCTTTATTAGCTCTACATTTCATTTTGCTTGCTAATTAAATATTCGCTATATATAGAACAATTCTCAAACTTGGTGTGATAATTTACCAGTCTCAGTTACAAAGTATACCAGCTTTCTGTCACTAAAAAGGTAACGGAACAATTAAAAAAATAAATTAGAGCAATTTGAAGGTTTCTACATTAGACTCAATCACTTGCATTCAGATACGTTTTTAATGAAAAAAGAATGGAGCTATAGGCACTGTGCTGGGGATTTTCTTACTTAACTTTGTAATCTATGCATTTCCATGGTACAGTGCTGCAAAGACATTTTATGTTGTGATCACAGTATAAAGGTTTGAGAAACAATGCTATAGTTAACTAGAGAAGATGGGATTTAAGTACAATACTGAAGAAACAGCACATACGTAGTATTCAAATTTAAATAAAATGTGGACCACTAAAGGAAATTATAATGTAAAAAAAAATAAGTGCCCAATATTATTGAAAAATGAAAAAGAGATAAATTTTAAAATCTAAGATGTGTCTAATTTACAAAAAACCATCAAAGCATATGGATTTGAAACCATCAAAGTTGTTAAGCAAACAAAGATTATGTCTAAAGCAGTTTTAGGAAAATTTTTAGGTAAATAGTATGTGGCATAGAATGAAAGGAAGATAAATTAGGAGACTACTAACAACATTTCAGGAGGAAAAAGACCTAAATAAAACTGGTGACAAGTACAAAAGAAAAACTGAGAATGCCAACAAAAATGTTAGAAATAAGCCAGAAAGTGGTCTGTTCTGGACATGCTCAACTGGCATGGCCAGGTCAAGGTACTGAGTTGGCACTGAAAATGCAGGAAAACTTGAAGGGAAATCAGAGCTAGAGAAGACTTTGGAATTACCCTCAGTAGATTACAGAGTGGGCAGGAAAGTAAACAGCCCATCAGACTTACTGATTTGGAGTGGGAAAAACATCTTCACAGATTTTATAGTTAAAATCATAAGTCTAGGATGGTTTTAAAATTTCTAAGCCCCATACTGATTTTCTGGGTTTATCATAACTCATAAACTAAAATATAATTACCTGGTTGTTGCGGTTTTCCTGCAGTGGAGAAGTAGCATCATCAGGAAACGAGCTTACATTTCTCCTTTTCAGCATCTGGTCATCCTTCTTAGCTTTCCTTAGCTCCACATTAACTTCTATTCGGCGCCGCCTCATTTCCTTGGGAAAAGATAACATACTTCACCTATGGTTTCAGTTTCTGTTGTAAAGCGAGGACACTTTCTTCCCCAAATTCCCTCAGTTTTGACCTCTTTCCAAATATCTTTCCATTCAAAACAATACCACACAGAAACAACAGAAGGTACTCACTGTACTGTCTTTCCCCTTGTTCTTGAATCTGTTGAGGCGGGCAGCTGGTGAATTAGCATTCTCGTTGGTGGACATGGTTGAGACAAAGGGAGAAAGCTGTAAGGGAAAGAAAAAAAAATCCCTTTTATCATTTTGCTGTGCCCATAATAAGAGCATTAATAGATATTTCACATTCTTTTTTCATACTAATTCTTCTAAATCTTGAGTGTACTTCAGTATTCAAAATTTAGACTACCCACGAGCATTCGATAACTCCCATATTGGACAGTGCTTCTTCCAACTCTAGTATATAGAATCTATAAACAGGGAAAGACAAAGTCGGGGAACTGAGCTTACAGCTAAAATCTGTCCTAGGCGCAATACACTCAGATCCTCTGGAGGCTCCCCCTACTAATAGTCTCTAAAATGGCCCAACTAGGTGTCTTTCCCACACGTGAAAAATTAAAGAAAAATCTGGTTCGCTGTCACGTTATGGAGTCTTCCATTACATTTCCTGTCAACACTGAAAAGCTGCGAGGCAGTTCTCCATCTTAAACGCCTCAGTCACATCTTTCATTCCCAGGAATTTCAAGTGAACGCACTAGGGCTGGTCTCATTCAGACTCAAAGACACTTGGGAGCAATCTCCAAGAGGCGACCAGAGTACAAGGGCGCCTGCCAGTCTACCTTTATTCCATTACGTTCGTCTGAGAAACTGACACAAGCCAACGCAGTCCTACATGTTGGAGAGGGAGAGAGTGTGCTTCCTTCCAACCGCCGCCTCCATTTGCAGCCTTCCCCGCCCCCCGCCCCGGGGAGGATGCAGGGAGCAAACCCACCGGCAAGGGCGGGGCCTGAGAGAGGCTCCGGCCTCGCTCCACTTCTCCGGGCCGCGACGCGCGGAGGCCCTGGATGAGGCCCGCAGAGCCCCGGCGGCCTACAGCCCGAGTCCGCAGCCCCTCGCCAACGAACGACGCCCAGAAGGCGTCGTCGGCGAGCGAGGCCAGAGCCAGGCCGGGCGCGCCCCGGGCGCCTCCTCTCCCGCCACCTCACGCCGAGCGCGGCCTAGCCGGCCGTTACCACCCGGGCCGTGCGGGGCCCCCCGTCCGTACCTGCACAGCCGGCTCAGACTTTCGCAGGAGACAGTGGGGGCGGAGCGGGTGGGGGCGCACAGGCTGCGGCGCGCCGTCTCCGAAACGTCCACCACGGCTCGGCCCGACGACGGTGTGGCTCGTGCCGCCGGCCGGCGCGATTTAAATTTCCCGGTGACGCCGCACTCTGATTGGCTGGTTCGAGCCCACGGGGGGCGCTCATTGGTGGGTTTGAAAAACACGTTGGGCGGGGGGAAGCCGAGGGCCGAGCGCGAGAAAAAAAGAGTATCGCGAGATGAGGGAGCGGCCGTGCAATCCCAGAGCGCTTCGTGGTTCAGAGTGAAAAAGACTTCAAGTCCCGGCATGCAGCGCGAAGGGCCCGTCCTCAATCCCGCCTGGGTCTGAGACTGCGGCCTTTGCTAAGGGTTTGCGCGGTCAAGTCGCTGGACGTGTCCCTGGGCGACTTCCTCAACCAAGTACTACAAATGAATCCCAAAAGCATGCTTTTTAAAATGTTGATATAGAAACTTATTGCTAAGCATATTCTCCCTAATAGGACACAGAAGGAATGTGGCAGGGGTTTCTGACCATTATGGAGAGGAGGGATTTGGCCAATTGGTGTGGCTTTTAAATTTTTTTTTTTTTTAAACTTGTGTCATAAAAGACTACTTAGAAACCACGAATATGGTAACAGAAGGTTCATTATGCCCGTTTCTCTAGACATTCTTTTATTTTTAAATAATGTCAAATACAAAATAATTGGAAATCTTTACCCAGATTTGCCACATTGGCTATTCTCTCTCTCTCTGAATATTTACAGAGTGTTCAAGTTTTGCCAATCGTTCCAGTAATCTATGCTGTATTTTACACATTTCTGAATAAAATGTTTGCATTTTCTTGTCATGTACATTTTTAAATTATCAATGATGGTTACCAGAGCATTGGGATTATGGGCCATTTTGTTTTCTTTCTGCAATTTTACTGTATCCTAATATGGTATTTTTAGAAAAATTAGGTTCTTTTTCTATAAATTCAAACGTTGAACTTTGTGCATTTTTGCAGGCATTATGTCAGCCTCACTCATTATGTAGCAGCCATGGGACTCACAGGAGGTTGATTCTACTCTCTCCTACTCAACCAGCACAATCCCATCCCCCTGACTGCAAAAATGTGGAAGAAATTCACCCCTAAACCAATCACTGCTGGGCATTCTCTTGACTACTGATGGTTCAGAGGCGTACGTGTGACCTAAATTCACCCAGTTGGGAAGGCTATGCCTTTTGATTGGAGATAGAAGGCAGGCTCTGTTCCTGAGGGGTGTGAGTCATAGGAATTTGAATAAGACAATTGTAGAGAAACCAGGAAAGTTCCAATCAACTGCGTGCCCTACCTCTGAAGGTCACAGTTACATGACTTTGCAATTATGTCTTCCAATGTATTTCCTTTGTTGTCAGTTTTTGTTTTTGATTTTTGCTGTAAATACCAAGTATATGCCCAGAGGTGTTCTAAGTGTTTTACCTATATTAACACATTTAATCTTCACAACTCTGAATCATTGAGTAGTTAAGTAACTTATCCCTGTTTATACAGCCAATAAAGTCAGAGATAAGGACTCAAACCCAGGCTGTCTGGTTCCAGGATGCATGCTCTCAACCACTATTCTGTACATGCACCTGAAAACCTGAAACAAATATAATGTCAAAGGTGAAAGTTGCCTTTGAAAGATATACAGCATTGCCCTTGGGAAGCATATACCTTCCACTCTTAGCTACTGTAGTTTGGAGATGCAGCAGAGGGTCTTGTCAAACTAGGCCAAACAGTACATTCCACACCCCAGATACAGAAATTGGTGATGAAGATGTTATACTGTGGAAAAAAATCTTTACTGAGGCCTTTGAGAGATACTCTCTCTTCCACAGGACCACGTGTTGCGATGAGCCTGAGAATGTAGCTTCTCCAGAGAAGCAAATCCAAGTGTGACCAAGTCTGAATAATCTTAGTTTGCCTGTCAGTCATTCTTTCAAGTAAAAACTGTTCGAACGAAAAAGGAGCTAGTTTAGCCTGCAACTCAAACACTACACAAATGTTTTCCTCCAGAGACTACCACTGTATTTTGGTATACAAAAGTGATCTATGCACATATCCCATTTGTCACATAAAGCATTATAAAGGTGCATACTCAAGGGTTGATACTTAATACAATTAACAATTCTTATAGTATCATTAAGGATATAATCCTAAGTGAAGCTGGCTCCCCCCGCCCCCCCCCCGCCACTAATACCCCCACCTCCAACAGTTAAGTTGCAAATACCAGTTACTAGTTCTGTGTCACTGCCTAGATTCACTAAGGTGCTAGTTTTACCCACCATCGCTTCTGTATCATCAAGTGCTACATATTTTGTAAAGTATTATTCACTAAAAATGTCTTAGTTTTCATGAAAAGCATTTCCTGGATGACTCATGGTCCACAGGTAATAAAATAGTGGCCTATAAGATTTAAAAGATTCACACCAAAATTTTAATAGTGCTTAACTGAATGCTAGAATTATAGTCAATTTCAATTTTTCTCCGTTTGGTTTATCCATTTATTATAGTTTTACAATGAACAGGTATTATATGTCTAAGAAGACAAAAATTTGTATTTTAAAAAACCACAAATGCAGCATCTTTACACGCAACAAGCCTAGAGATACTGTGCATGAAACCAGAAAGTCTCTAAATCTTTAGAATTAAAAAAAAAATCAGTAGGTTGAAGGGGGTGAGAGAGGACCTTACTCTGTGCGAGTGGCCAGCGGCAGGGAAGGTCCAGGGAAACCGTAAAACGCACACGCCGGCGCCCACCCAGGTTCAGAGAATTAGAACGGACGGAGCAGAACCAATGGAATTGTGTTTAAAGTTCCCCAGATGCGCCTAAGAGGAAGTCAGGGCAGAGAACTTTCCAAGAACCACCTGCAGGCAGGTGATGGGGGGGGGCAAGAGGGGCACGCGCATGCGCGCCGGCGTCCGCCTGCATCCGGGCCGAGGGCGCATGCGCGCGCGCCGCCGCCGTCGGGGGTGGTTCCCCAAACGCACGGCGCCCGACGCGAGGCGCGAGGGCGGGGCGCGATGATGACATCGCGTAAGGAGACGGAGCGAGGACCCGGATCCTGTGGTGACCCAGTGGCCTAATGGATAAGGCATCAGCCTCCGGAGCTGGGGATTGTGGGTTCGAGTCCCATCTGGGTCGCACGGAGTCCTTTTCTTGGGGAAGAGCACAAGGACGGAGGCACGCCGATGACGTCATGAGAGTGGATCCTGAAAGAGAAGTGGGTTCTTTTGCCCCCCCAGTGGTCTGCAGGGTGATTGTCTTCACGATGAAGCCATGGCCCTTCGCGGTTTAAATCCGTCGCAGATGGGGAGAGCGAAGACCTGACCCCAAAGAGGAGTCGCTTTCTTGCTCAACTTTGACTTAACCCGACTGCACATAGGGCATCACCTCTTTTTCCGTCTCCCTTTTCACCCGGAGTGTGGCAGCCACACACGCAGTCTTCCTCTGCCCCCATCCCTAGGGCTGTGTGAGCGGGTCCACCTGGGCTGCCTCCCAACGTTTATCCCAGTGCTGGGGGGGAGTCGCTGCTGCAACACACAGAGGCGATAAGCAGAACCTGTGGTTTCTGCCCCGAAACTGTGATGAACAACGGACTGCAGTTAGAACGCACTGTGCGTGTGCGTGTGCGTGTGCGCGTGTGTGTGTGCGTGTGCAACTCTTCTTGCACGACTTGTGAAAGAGGAATATCACGGAGCGGATGCCTGCCCTGAAACTTACTCAACACGAAATGCAATGTCATGTCCTAGATTTCAGCCTGAAACAGAAAAAGGACATTAGTGGGAAAACGAGTAGAATCAGGATAAAGTCTGGCCTTTAGTTACCACTAACGTGCCGATCGTGATTTCTTAGTGGTGACAAGTGTACATGGTAATGGACGATGTTGACATTAGGAGTGAGGGTAGATGAGTGTTCTCTGCTCGTCTTTGCAACTTTTATGTAAATCTAAAGTTATCCCAAAATTAAACGTTTATTTGAAAACAAAAACAAAAACCGAAGCAACCAATGGAGGAGTTTAACTAATATCCTCACCGCCCTTTGTAAGATTGGGAATGCACTACTGAAAATTTTAAACCAGAACACATTAACAAATGAAGACCACGGGACAATTTCCAGCTGCATTCCTGGTATCTCAGAGCTGGTGGCCACATTAGGTCCCTGCATGCAGTAGGTGATCAAAAAATCCAAACCAAATTGTCTCCTGCCCCACCAGTAGACTGGATCTGGGGACGATAGACAGTGACACTATCTTCCTGGTCCCCAAAGGCAAGATTGCTCCCTTAAGAGGATGTTCAGCCCCGAAAACTGGGCAGGACAAATTCCTGTATTTTCTCCCCTTCGGGTTTCTGCCTAGGCCTCCAGCATGCTCACCCGACCCTCCCACCTCATTCCTCGCCTTCATCATCCCTTCCAACCCAGCTCCTTCTCTCTCGTAAAGTTTTGTGGCTCACTCACCATGGTGCATTCAGCTGAATTCAGCAAACACTTACTAAATGCCTACTGAATTCTCCAGATTCAGGTTACCTAATGCAAATTCCACATTTTCCTCTTCCCTCACCTCTGTCATCTTCCCCCTTTCTTTCTTTACCTGTGTCAGGTGAAGGGTTGTGACTCTGCCAGTCCCAGGACAGTCTCTCTCTCTGAACCTATCCTCTCTCCCCTCCAGAAATTGTCTGGCACTTACTAAACACGCCAAAGGGGCAGGCCCATTAATTACCGCCTCTTGCCTATGTCTTTAGCTTCCTCGTCTACTGGCTCTTTCCTCTGAGCCCCCAAACATCCTACCATTTCCCCATTCCTTAGAAGTTCGCCCTTGGTCCTGGGCCCCTCACATGAGACCTGGGTGTGCTCTTCCCACGCAGCCACACTGATCCATGGCAGTCTCCACAGGTCCACTGTCTCCTTTTCTCCACTTGCCATGTCCCCCTCACTCCCCTGCCGCAGGGCACGATCCTTGACAGTGAACTCTTAGTAGGCAAATTTAAGAAACACCTTTCAGTCCTCATCTTGCTTGACTTCACTCTGAAGTCTGAAATTCTTGACCAGTCTTTCCCTCTTGAAACACACTCTTTCCCCAGGTTTCCAGGAATTCTCTTTTTCTGTGATTCTCCAACTTCTCAGTCTCCTTTGCTATTTCCCTCTGTTGCCAACAGCAGAGACAAACTAGTCCAACCTAAACAAAGCAAACGAAAATTTATTGGAAAGACCTGGGAGACAGGAGGGGCTCACTAACCAGGGGAGCAAAGCTGGAGGACCAAGCGTGGGAATGGACAAGAATGAACAACACCAATTGCCCCCCAAAAGCAAGAATCTGGAAGCACAGTGATTCTCAGAGGTAGAAACGCCTGGTCAGGATGCCACCACTGCTGCCATCACTGCCCCACGTCATGTGGCTAGAGCTGCAATAAGTGCCTCTGATACTTTGCTTCATCTCAGGACACTCGCTCCAGAGGACACTCGCTCCAGAATCAACTTTCCAGGGAAAAATTTACAACTGGTCCAGCCTGAATATGTACCTTTTTCTATTGATTCATGTGGCCACAGAGGAATTAGCCTCCCACCAATAATTCCCTTAACGGGGAAGAGGTAATTCCTTAAAAGGAAAAAGGAATCCTCGCTAGCCATGGAAAACATCAACACCTTTCCTTAGCACAAATTTTGTACATTTTATTTCTAGTATCCTAGTATTAATTGTTCTGTCACCACTGTTGATTTTAGGTGATGTAAACTGGGAATTTTTTTCTCTTTAAATTTGGTTTTAATGGGTCAAAGTTCTGTGACAGATTTTTGGTCAAGTTGTTTCCATTAAAAAGTACCGATTTTAAAAGCAAATAACTTAAAACTACCACACATTAAAAAAAAAAGGTCCACAAAACATTCTCCTTTTTTTTTCTGAAGCTTTTACAATGCGTCGTTATCATTACTCAGTCTTCACTATTAAACTCCAATGGCCAATTGCGACTGTTCTGAGACAGTTCTCCCACCACTATTAAAACTGGGTGGCAGGGAGTAGGGATAATATTCGTTTGCCTTCTGAGCTTTCTGGACAGACTTGGTGACTTTGGCAGCCCCAGGAGCCTTCCTGTCCACTGCTTTCATGACATCCGCAGCAGCCACCACCTGTCTCACGTCACAAACAGCAAAATGGCTCAAGGGAGGATAGTCAGAGAAGCTCCCAACACACATGGGCTTCCTAGGAACCAGATCAATAATGGCAGCATCACTAGGTTTCAAGAACTTAGTGCCATCTTTCAGCTTTTTCCCAGGATGGCAGTCACTATGCAGCCCAGAAGGACAGCACCATGACCTGGAAGGACAGACCCAAGGGCCTGTTGGTTGGACAAGGTGGCAGGACATAATCCAGAGCTTCAAGCAGCACGGTTCCGCTGGCACTGCCATCTTCATGGGTGGCTTTCTAGCCCTTGAACGAAGGCATGCTAGCACTCGGCTCCAGGATGTTGTCACCATTCCAACCAGGAACTGGCACTAATAGCACTGTGTCAAGGTTGCAGCCAGTTTTCTTAACCTCGGTGCGGAGTTCCTCAGTGTTTTCCTTGTACATCTTCCGGCTGTAGGCTGGCTCGGAAGAGCCCATTTCATTGACACCAACAATTAGTTCACACACAGCGTGTAAGGCAGAAGGGTCTGCCCACTCTTGGGGGTACATGCTTTAAATTCACCGACATCAGCAGCAACGATTGGTGTCGCACATCAGCCTCAGATGTGCCTATAATCATGTTTTTGGGAAAGTCTCTGTGTCCTGGGACCTCAATGACGGTCACATAATACTTGCCGGTCTCGAGTTTTCATAAGGAGATACATCAGTGGTGGTACAACACTCAGAGTCGGCTTGCCGTGTATGCAGGAATCAGGGATAGTTGAAGGAGAACTTTCCATCTCAGCAGCCTCCTTCTCAAGTTTTCCAGTGTTCTTTTGTCAATCCCACCACATCTGTAGGTCAGATGGCCAGTGGTGGCAGACTTGTCTAAATACACAGGTCCAACGACCTCAATCTGCCTATGAGTCTTTTCCTTTCCCATTTTGGCTTGGATGTCGTGGTGGTTTTCACTGTGTTCTGGCACCAAACCTGTTGTGAAAGATACTAGACTGTGAATTTTTAAGGAGTCACAGACTCCCATTACGCTTCATGATGTAAAGTGTCGGTACTTGACATTATTAATAAACAAAAGCGTCAAATCTTAGAATACAGTGAACAGCTTTGAACTAATGATAGCTGTATCACATTATTTATAGCCTGAGAAGGAAAGTAAATTTGATAATCTATATTACAGAACGTTTTTGGTCTTTGCTTTAAAATCAGCTTGAAGATTTACAAATGCCCTCCTGGGTCAAATCGCCGTGACATACGCCTGGAATGGTAGTTGGTCGAGGTGACTGTTTCACCCTGATAGTTTGACTTACTTGAAAGCAGTGCTCCTCTACTGGGTCAGTTTTGCTCCTGAGGGACTTCTGGCATATCAGAAGACATTTTTAATTGTCATGACTGGGGGCGTTGTGACATCTGTGGGTAGAGGACAGAGGATGCTGTTGATTACCCTACAGTGCACAGGACAACCCCATAACAAAGAATGATCTGGCCCAAAATGTCGACATTACCCAGGCTTAGGAAGTGCCTTACAGGCTTGACAAACAGGGATGGTATGATTATGTTATTGACGGGCCTCACCAAAAACATTTTAGGATCTCGCCAAGTGTCCCTATTATCACTTTTCCTTTGTTCTCCAAACAGTCTCAAGGACAAAGTGAGGAGTAGGTCAGAGGGTGCTTCTAAACAGAGCTCCGGGACACCCAGGGTAAGCTAGGTAAAAAGCTGCCTTTGATGAGGCCCTTGCTGAATCCGGGGCCTGGTCTGGAACCCTCACATCACAAGGGAGGCAGGCTGGCATGTGAAGAGACAAACAATGGCAATTATTTGGAGAATAATGTACCTCAGACCCAATTATTTGGAGAAACCCATTTTTACCACAAGAAAGAGAGATTATACCTGTAATAAAGATAGTATCCTTAATATAGAGAAGAAAATAGCAAAATTCAGGTATTCAAAGTTTTTGCATAAGATCCTCCTGTACATTTCAACTGAGTCAGATAACGATCAGGTATTTACTAGGATCGTGATTTATTTTTAATTATAGGCTATTCTACTTTTGGCTTAAAAAGATAATCACCAACACTTAACATATAGAAAAGGCACACATCATTAAGTGTTCAGTTCAAGTATATTCACAAACTGAACACACTTGTACTACCAGTACCCAGGTCAAGAAGCAGGACATTAGTCACCACAGAAGCCCTCCCGGCCTCCTCCCAGGGTGACCCGCAGCCTTATTTCTAACAGCATCATTTAATTTTGCCTGCTGTTGTACTGGATCACTTCATAATTTTAATGTTTAAGTCTCAGATAAATATAAGTATTTATTAGTACTGTGTTAGTTCGACTTTTCAAAACTCATTTAAGAAGGCCAGAAAGCACATCAGAATTAATATTGGAATACAACCCACTAATACTAACATCCAGAATGCATCATCCTTGAAAATTAACCTACAGTACGGTTGTCATGTTTCCCTCCTCGTCTCGGAAATCCCACAAAAACGTCGAGGGGTGAGAAGCAGAACCACAAACAACATCATTAATAAAACTCGGAGACACGTGAAACTTCTCACCATAAAAGGAGGAAGGCTGCTGCCAAGGCAGTGAGGAACCGACGAGGTAGAGGAGAGGATGCTGGTGGTCGCAGATCTGAGGCAAGGCCAGCAGAGAGCGCTTCTCTAAGGGGAAGGGTCGCGCTCTGAGAGGCAAAACAATAACCCCTTGTGTGCAGTGGCAAGACTGGGGTGTGCAGACTGCTGCCCCCCAACCCCCTTGCAGGGGCAGAGACCCGAGTCCTGGTTTTGGCTTTCCTTGCTTGCAGGACTTCTGCTGGCACCACCACTCCTGGGTTTAAATGTTGCCAGGAACCAAGGAGAGGAGGTGGGACTGGGCCCTCCAGCTACAACCACTAATACGTTCCCTTGAAGAACTTTTTGCTGTCCGTGCCAGTGATCTGACTCTTAAGGGAGAGTCCCAGGGCCCAAGGGAGGAACGTTTAAACCTGGAAAGACTCTCCTGGTTCCATTCATTGGAAGCGGAAGCTGTATCCCTTGGCCACTGGGACCCCTCATGCTGCTGGATCAATAGACAGAAAAAGGGTCACTGTTATGGCTGAATGTTTGTGTCACCCCCCCAAAATCTGTATGTTGAAGCTCTACCCCACAATGTGATGGTATTAGGTGGTGGACCTTTGGGGAGCTTAGATTTAGATGAGGTCATGAGGGTGGAGCTACCATGATGGAATTCGTGTTTTTATAAGAAGGGGAACAGTCCAGAGCCCTTTCTTCCCTCTTCCCTACCCCTCCCCTCTCTCTCTCTCTCTTCCTCTCCCCTCCCTGGCTGCTCCCCTCCCCTACGTCTCCTCCCTCTCTCCCTTCTCCTCCCCCTTCCCCTTTCTGTCCCTGCCAAGTGAGGATACAGCAAGGAGGCAGCCATCTGTGAGCAGGAAGAGAGTTCTCATCAGAACCTAACCTTGCTGGCACCCTGATCCCAAACTTCCAGCCTCAGAAATAAATGTCTGTGTTTTAAGCCACCCCTCAGTCTCCAGTACTTTGTTACCGCAGCCTCAGCTTAGACTGTGTGATCGATGTGATTCCCAAGGGGGGAAAATTGCTCTGCTACTCAGTGGAGGAAAGAGGCAAAGTCTGGAATCCAAGGACCCCCTGGAGGCCCGTCTTAGGGTGACCTTGTCCCAAAGACCCAGTTAATGGGGAAGTTCAGCCATCCAATAAAGACAAGACTACCAAGAATTCAGGTTCTACGGGAATAAGCCATAGAGCCCTGCCCAGTTGAAGGTAAAGGAAACATGGACTAAGGGATGGAAGAATGCTGCTATGATGATTAACTCAGACCTTATGGCCATTGTCGAGAAGCCTCTAAGAACTATGTTTTATGTTAATTGGCTCTTTTTCCTTCTTTTTTCTTCCTACCTTGGTAAAGAGCATTGGTAGCACCTAATGGTTTTGGTAGCACTTGGATTATAGCTGTATAATCCAAATGATACCAAATCCAAGTAACTGTGCCTCAGTTACTCATCTGTAAAACCGGGATAATAAATATGTAAGTTCATATTTTGAGGTAAAGATTTAATACTTGGAACAGTGCTCAATAGGTGGCACTATTATTACAATTATTATAATTACTGACAATAGATGTTCTCTTTCACTTCATTGTAACATAAGACAAGGAAGTACCGAAACTGAGAAAAAAATTCTCAATTATGCATTAATTCAAAAAATCATTTTTTGAATTATGAGTACATATTTAAGAATAAGAAAACAAATTAGAGGGGGGCATAAGGATCCTTCATCTGTGTATTGGTTACCTATTGCTGCAAAACAAATCACCCCCCCCAATTTAGCAGCTTAAAGCAATGAACATTTATTAATCACACATTCTGTGGCTGAGGATTCTGGGAGTAGTTTAGCTGGGTGGTTCTGCTCATATCTCTCAGGAGGTTTCAGTCAAGTTATGGTCTGGGGCTGCAGTCTTCTCTGAAAGCTCAGCTCGGAGAAGATCTGCTGTGAATCTCACTTGCTGGTTGTTGGCAGGCCTCAGTGTCTTAGAGCTATTGGCTTTCCCCAGGGTAAATGATCTAAAAGAAAGAGAGAATGCACATCCAACAGGAAAGTTCAGTCTCTTTGTATCCTAATCTTGGAAATGTATATTATCACTTCTCTCATATGCTGTTGGACACTCAGCCCAGTCCTGCTAAAATGCGGGAGATGTGAATAGGGGATGTGTTTAGCACGAAGTGAGCATCACTAGAAGCCAGCCATCTGGAGACTGGCTGCCAATTGCATTTGTAATTTTTTTTTAACACTAAAATATGATGCAGATATAACTGGGTCATACTCATACAAGTGTTCATTATATTATTCTCAATAACTTTTTGCATGCTTGTTATATTTTCTAATAAAAATATCTTCCCTGGTTGCCCAATAGGAGGGGGTTTGGGGAGCTGGGTGAAAAAGGTGAAGGGATTAAGAAGTACAAATTGGCAGTTAGAAAATAGTCATGGAGATGTAAAATACAGGATAGGGGATATAGTCAACAATATTGAAATCACTATACATGGTGTCAGATGGGTACTAGACTTACCAAGGAGATCACTTCTTAAGGCATATAAATGTCTAACAACCATGCTATACACCTGAAACTAATATAGTACTGAATTTCAACTGTAATTAAAAAGTATATATAAATTAAAAATAAAAATATCTTCACCTTAAAAATGCTCAGAGGAAGAGCATACCTCGTATAATGATGACAAAGAATCCTAAAGACATTACCAAGAAACAGGTGTTCTCACACAAGTACAAGAAGAAATGATCCTTGTGAATCAGGAAATTTTAAGAAGGGAGTAGACTAAGATGAAAGAATAATAGGATGAATCAAAACAGGAGTTAACTAATAATAGTTCTTTTGTATTAAAGCCCTTATTGAAAAGAGCCAAGGTGGAGTTGATACTACTAAAAATGAAATCAGGAACGTGATGTACAAATGCAAGAATGTCTCCTAGAATGAAAAGGAAAAAGAGATAAAAATGAGGAGAGAGAAGGTAAAATACATAGAAGACATAATCTGATGATCAATGTTAAGAAAGTCACAACGGAATAGAAACATTTGTCAAATTCATAAGGTATAAGTATACAGATAAACATAGCTCAATACATTTGAAGCAAAATCAAGTCTTTATTGAAAATGGATCATTAGAAGTGTTCTCTACTGATGAGAAATACCGATAAAACAAAAATAATGATTGTGATATTATTCAACAAAGTTTGGAAAGTTCTCCTTAATGAAATAAAAAATTAAATGTATGTTGAAGAGGAAGAGGCAAAATATCATTATTTATAAAGTATATGGTTTTCTACTGGGAAAACTCAAGGGAATCAATTAAAAATAGTTTGGGAAATTTTTGGACATACACAAATTGGGTAAATATGAATATCCACACAAATCAGTAGCTTTTCTATACACCTATCAAAACCAGTTAGAAAATGTGAAGGGAAAATGACCCTTTCCATATTACATTAAAAATATCAAATTATGTAATGTATTTACATGTACCTAAATTTAACAAGAACTGTTTAGTGCTTAGATGAAGAAAATAAAAATATTCTGACACAGGAAAAGAAGACTCAAAGAAATGTAGAGATATCTCATTTTCATGGACAGAAAGACAGTACAGAAAAGCTGTCAATTCCTTTATAAATTCATCTATACATTTAAGAAAAATTAAAAAAAATCCTACAGGATTTTAAATTTTAGCAGAGTAATTCTATAATTCACTTTGGAAAAAATATTGTAATAGCCTAAATAAATTTTGGAAAGAAAGATGCATTGTAACACCATGATAGTTATAACAATGCTTCACTGTGGGCATACAGGCATGTAAAGAAACAGATGAAGCAACAGACCAGAGTAGGAAGTCTAGAAATAGACCTACATTTACTCTAAGTTAACACTCTGTGTTAAAGGTGACATCTCGACTTTGGGAAAGGATGGATTTACTTGCCAACTGGATTAGAAAACTTCCTAGTTATTTGAGAAAAAAAAGAAAATTAGAGTCTTACCTCATACTACATACCAAAATAAACTCCAGGTGGAATCATGATTTAACTATAAGCACTAGAAAAATATAGGTTAATATATTTAGATACATATATATATAAAATTTTTAATTTGAATTGGAGAAAGTCTTTCGAAGCATGACAAAAGCCACCAGGGACATTGTTAATTAAACAATGGATTGTACTATACAAAATCAAGCAAAATTCTGTAAGAAAATATTTTTATATATATATATAATGGACAAAGGGTTAAAATTCTTAGGCTATAAATAGTTCTTAAAGTCATAAAAGAAAATAAGAACATCCTAATAAATAAACAAGGAATATGAACAGGAAATTTAGAAAAGTAAGCCAAATGGCCAATAAATCTATGAAAAAGTATACAATATCACCAGCAATCAAAGAAATGTAAATTAAAACAAAGAAACATCTTTAAAAAATACCTCTTTAAAACAGCATGGATATCAAATAATGATGATTTGCTATCCTAATGTGGAGAAATAGACATACTTGCATGGTTGTGCCAATTATTGGTCTGTGTAAACTGACAAAGCATATCTGGGGGACAATTCAGAAGTCTGTAGCAAAAATATTGAAATTACCATAGCCTTTGATTCAGCAATTGAATGTCTAGGAACTCAATTATAAAAAAAAATGATGATGGAATCCTATACTTATTGAAATCGAAAGATGTTGACATTAAAAATTTAGAAACCATGTCATAAAATATGTATAAACCACTTTTATATAAAGAAATTATGTAATGTATTTACATGTACCTATATGTGTAGAAAAAAGTCTGGGAATTAATACATCAAAATACTTTATAGTAATCATTTCAGTAGGATTATATTTGATTTTTTCTTTTTTTTTCTTTTTTTTCTTGTAATATCTAATTATTCTGGAATAAATATGTATTACTTATATAAATGTAGGCTTTTATAAAGGGATGGAAAGTGTCACCAAAAAAAACCCCAACAGATTTAACTATATAAACTAGTAACATTTCTTATTTGCGATATCAGAAATTCATAGGTCAAGCTCTAGAAAACTTCAGTACTGCAGATCAACCCTACTCCAAGTACTCTTTCTGGTCACTGCCTACCTCCAAGGATAATGATTATCCTAACTTTTAACGTCAGAGATTAGTTTTGCCTGTTTGTAAACCTTATAGAAATAAAATTATATAGTAGACAGTATTTGCATGAGGCTTTTTTTACTCAATATCATCTTTGTGAGATTGATTTATGTTTTGTTTGTGTAATTGTAGCTCATTTATTTTTATTGCTATATTAGCAATGAATATGGTTCATGATTTTTCCCCCAGGAGACATTTGACAACATCTGGAGATAGTTTAGGTTGTCACAACTGGAGGTGGGGGGTGCCATTGGTATCCAGTGGATAAGGCCAGGGAGAGTGGTCAACATCCTATGATACACAACAAAGAATTATCTGCCCCAAATGTCAATAGTGCTGAGTCTGAGAAACCTGGCTCTATAGTATTCCACTATGCCACACTATAGCCATTCCTTTGTTGATAGGGTCACAACAGCAAAAACTGAGAATTTGCAAACAGGAAATGTTCACAAATTAGGATTTGTCTCAAATGAGAACATGTGGTGCAGTTATGAGAGCTCACATTTACAAAAAGTTTGTAATACTATTTTAATAATTTTAATTAAATAAAAACTGGATACAAAACAGTATACACGAAACGTAAAATGAGGAAGCACAGCTGTCGTGGTGTTAAGTGAACACCACAGGATCCAAAATCGTGCAGATGCTCTGCCCACACACCTGTGTAAAAATGATACCTAAGGAAGCGCCTGAAAGGAAGAGGCTGGGAATGTTGCAGTGATCGTTGGTGGGGGTGGGACAAGCCCACATTTTGTAGTTACTGTGTCTACACCTTTCTCATTTTCCAAGTTTTTCATTACAGTAATGTAGAGTGATAGGAAAATAAAATAGAGAATTAAAAAGCAGCTACTCGGAGCCACTCAGGGGCTCACCGTCATCTGTGGGTGTCGAGGCCCTCCAGCACCTTCTCGCCCTGGGAAGCCTTCTTCAGTGCTCTGCCTAGGTAGATGCACAGGCTCTCTCATACGTCCATGACTTCGTGCATGTCACTGATGACTTTGTGTATGCCGTTGCCATGTCCTCCTTGGTCTACCTGGTCAACCCCATTCATTCTTCAAACCAGAATTTCTGTGTTGTCTCCAGCAACCATTGCTTGGCCTCCACGTCCTGTTGACCACTCCTAACAGGTAGAGCTTTCTCATACTGCACTTAACACTGTAATTGAATGTTATTTCTCACAGTTGTCTATGAGCCACGTAAGGGGAGGACTTAGGTCCTAACATCCCAGGACCTGGCCCAGTGCCTATGGGAGTAAACCTAGAGGCTGTCTGTGAAAGTCTGAGTATTTCGGGAGACCCTGGTCCCAATCAGATGGTCCTGGAACAGAACTAGAATGTGACACTAATTTACCTAATGGGAACCCAAACAATCGTGTTGTACCCTTTTTGAAGGATGATGATGACTGGTATTTCTGGCTTCTAAAACAAGGCCTGGCCCATAGTATTTCCACACCAATGGTGGACTGCAATTCAGTTCTGGCTCTAACCACCTGGAGTTGGTGCAGACCCCACCTGGAGTTGGTGCAGGTCCATCCCAAGACTGTCCTCATTTCAGACCAACTGGCTATAAATCTGGAGGATTCTCACAATCCCCTCCCTCGGGTTTAATAGTTGTCTACAATGACTCATAGAACTCAGGAAAAATGCTATACTTATGTTCACAGTTTTATTATGAAGGATACAAATCAGGACCAGCCAAATGAAGACACACGTAGGGTGAGATCTGGGAGGGCCCAACTGCATCATCCTCCTAGCACACCGATGTGTTCACCAGCCGGGAAGCACCACTGAGTTTTCACTGGGGGTTCTTGAAGTAGGCCTGATGCATTCCATCACTGGCCATCTGAGTGAAACCAATCTCCACCCTGGAGGTCGGGCTGGCTCAAAGTCTTGGCTCTCTAATCCCATGTTTGGTCTTTCTGGTGACTAGCTCCTGTCCTGAAGTTAGCAAAGGGCCCTCCAAGAGTCACTTCATTTGCATAAACTCAGGTGTGACCCAGGAAGCTCTTGAATAACAAAGACATTTCTATCACTTGGGAAATTCCAAGAGTTTTAGGAGAGGCCACGCCAGGATACTGGCACAAATTCTTTCTTATACAACACATAGTAGATGCCCAACAAATATTTACTAAGCAGATGGACTCACTCAAAATATGAGAAATTGGCAGGGAAAAGGAAGGCCGTTAGACTCTTAGATTCTGCCACCTGATACGTGTACATACCTATTGTGGAGATGGACACATGAGGCTGGGAGAAACCAATACCGTTAAACATTCCAATCACATGACAAACTCCCGGGGCTCTGGATTATATGACCAAGCACCACGTTGATAATTTCGCTGCCCACGTGACTCGTTTATAGAAAGAGAATGCTAGCCAGGCTGACACGAGCATGCACTCCTGCCTGAGTCGGTTTCTTGTTGTAAGTTAATAGAGTGGCATGCTGGCTTACATAGGTCCGTCTCTGAGCTCTTTGTACCTTCCACCATCTGTGTGGTTTCTGAATCTGCAAGCCGGTGGCTGCCCAAGACCCAGCCCTGGACTCTGACAAGTTCTTTCAGGCTGGTACCACATTGAGGGCCTCTAAGAGCCCGTGGGAGCCACCCAGCCGGATCTCTGCCTCTACATTTCAGGGTGTGGGCTCCAGGGCATTCACAACATTCCAGCGACAGAGGAGTTTCGGGAACACCTCACATTAGATCTGGGTGACTTAAACATAATCTCAAACAGGTATGTCTGAGCTGTGGTTGTAACTGAGAAAGGTTAAGCCTAATTAATTTTATTCCACTTGACTTAACGAAAGCATGTGAGAAAAGGGGATCTGAGGACATCTACAAACTGGTCTCCAAAAGCATGAATTTCACAGTATTTGTCTGGTCCTGGCTGGAGGCTGGAGGTGCTGACTCTGGTGTACTTAAGCCTTGCAAGGACTTTTGAGATTTATTTTTTATTTTTTGGAGGAAACAGAGCATTCACTCTTCTAAAACCTAAATGAGGAAGATTAGCCCACCTTCAGCTTCGATTCATTCTAGTGCTCAACAAGCAACCTTCTGAATTAGATCTCTGAATCATCTTTACCATATCATCTCTGTTGCATATTAATAAATGACATTCTGATTTATACATCTGCTTTTTATGAGTCTGGTTAATGAGAGTTGGTCCCACAAATTGGCTCCATTGTCAAACTGATTTCAAGCTGAGGATAGTTGAGGACCAGCCTGTAGAACATGATGACACCCTTCCTACACATTGTGAGCCTGTGTGTGACTAGACAGCCAGCTCTTCTCTAAATGAACACATTTACCTCACTGTATCCCTCAAAACACAACACACCTAATTCAGGAACCTGTTCTACGGGATCCCCAAATGATGTTCTCTTTGGATGGCCCAAATGGCCAGGAGATCAGGCCACAACCCCTCAAAGCCATCTGCTTTCTTGAAGATCTTGGCTGTTAGAATATTCTTTCTAAAATTGCAATTAAACTTGTCACTTCATAACTTCTACCTACAGGTTCTTTCACAAAATATAACAAATATTTTTGTGTGTCTAGGCTGTGTATCCTCAGTTTCTCTAAAAGAACTTGAACATGATGGAGTCCAGTCCCCTCACCAGTCCATTGTTTTCCGTCCAGCTTTCCAGTGTCTTTCTTAAAAACATGATCCCCGGCAGAATCCAGTCAGTCCACTAGCACTATTATTTTTGAGACATAAGATATTACTGCAGCAAAAGTTTGTTATTTCTTTGAGCAGCTGCATCTCACTGTTGGCTCAGACGCCTTCACTCAATGCATTTCCCCTTCCTTTTGGATTTGAGGCTGTTGAAATGAGATCCCAGCGGGGAAGGCTGTAAGTTTACTCTGCTGAGCTTATTTTCCCTTTGGTCAGTGTTGTTTCTGGTCACTCTGAGGGGAAGGGTGCTGAGCTCAGGACCAGTATACAGAGCCATTTCAAGAAGTCATAGCTAAGCAGTGACTGGGTTTTTCTTAGAAAGAAAAAAAAAAAAAATACACCTTTCTTGAGGAAATGAGCCACAGCAAGAGAACTGGGAAGGGAGGTTTCTCACTCATCTTTGCCCCCAGGACCTACTAATTTGCCTATTTACGGTAGGCTTAATCTAGAAAAATCTTGCTCCCGCATGGTCCCTCAGCCCCTAACACCCACAGTCTCTCCACTTGCCACCCCGCCCTCTCCTCCCCCCAGGCCAGGACGCGAACCCACAGGGCTTTAAAGTTTAGGATCGGATGTTATCGATGCCCGCAGGACAGACATTCGCGGGGACAGCTTTGGGAGACCATGTGCTCGTCCCCCCTGGGCAGTGGGAGAAATCCCCGCGGCTGGGTGTTGTTCCAATGGTCTGTCCAGTGAGTGAGTCCCGTTTCCCCAAAGGCTGCCCCTCATTAGCATGAACGGAGGTGGGGGTGCGGAGAGGGGTGGGGGGAGAGAAAGGGAAAAAGAAAAAAAGAAAAAAAAAAAAAAAAGCCCAGGCTCAGGGTTAGAGCCTGGGAACCGCGTCTCCAAAAAATGACAGCGAGAGCTTTGTGGCTCCTCTGTTTGATCATCGGATCATCTCCCGAAGCCCCGGTGGCGGACAGAAGAGGTAAGTAAGATCGATGAAAACATGCTGAGCCCTGGGAGAGGGGCTGGGATCCGGGGGAGAAGTGGGGGGGACTGGGGAGAGGGCGCAAGGAAGGGCGGAACGCGAAAGGGGGCCAGAGTTTGCAAGAGGAGACCCCGGGCCGGTGCCCGTGGGCGCGGGGAACAAGGCGTGTCCCCCGAGATTCTGCGTGTCCCGGCAGCCCTTTTCGGAAAGCAGCCGGGCCGGCTACTGACAGGATCCCGGGCGAACCGGCAGGGCTGGAGCAAACTTGGCATGTGAAGTGGCTGCTCCATCGCAGGGCAGGGAGAGTGTCAGAAGGGGTCGCGGCGCGCCTTTCGGGCTCGGAGGACGCGGCCGGGGGGTGCGGGGTGGGGGAGGCGCCCCGAGGAGCGCGGGGTCCGCTCTGCGCCCGCGTCCCGGTCCCACCCGCGGAGCCGAAAATGGACATTCCTCCCCCTCCCACTGCAGCCCCAACGAATGGCCCTGCGACACCTGAGTCTTGCGCACGCACACGCACGCACGCATGCACACACACCTTCATGCACGAAACGAAAATAAGTTCCTGACAGAATGAAGAAATAAGGGGCTGTTCAGCAGGGAGGTGCTTTTGTTTTGCTTTTTTGGGGGGGCATGTGCTGTGCGGTTCACTATCTCTGGGAAAAATAGCTTCCGCACCTCACAGGGCAATTTACTTTGGGTTATTTTTCCACACATGGAAATGGAATGACTTCAGTGGCATTTAACCCAAATATCGGACAATCTTTCCCATGACAACAGATGGCGATATCAATGGGGAAGCAGTTGTGAGGTCAACAGTTGACAGTCAGGAATTGGAGAGACACCAGAACTTTATTCAGCTGTATATGGGACAGTGTTGACCGTGATGAGTCAGAATCAACCTCTCTGCAAAAACAGGAACTATAACCAGCTATTATTGCTGGGTGAAAGCTGATTTTTTTAAAGGAGAGTGTCAGTTTAGCAAGATAAATCACTTTAAATGAAATGTTGCAAGAGCTGCCAAGCTCTTCCGTGCAAGAGGAGCGAAATGCTGAAAACCAGCCGTTGAAACAACAGAAAGAGAAAAAGCCAGTTGGGTTCTCCTGCCTGTTCGGAGGGCCCTGGGTCCCAGGCGGACGCGGAGCTGATTCTGTGTAGCTGGGCATGCATGCAAAGTGGCCCAGCTTCTTGAAGTGTGCTCCCCAACCTGCCTTCCGAGCTGAGGAAAATCATGAATAATTTCAAAAATCTGTTTTCACGCCTTATCATTTAGGAGCTTTTTCTCCATCATCAAAGGAGGGATAAAATGTAAGCGACGTGTGTGCTTTTATACTTAATTAACCAGGGGCCTCTGCCTCCCAGGCAGGCCCTTAAAAAAAAAATCTTTCTTAACTGTGGTTTAACAGTTAAGTGGTGTCCAAGAGCCAGATAAAAATCCCCCCACGAATGCTCGAATGCTCGGTTCTGCTGAGACCAAGATGACAATGTAAACATGGATGGGAAAACCAAATAGTTCCGTTGTCAGGGGCGCCTAAACAATCAGGCGAACCTGTAATGTGAGACCTCTCCCCCTGGGGCTTGCTCTCGGTACTTTCTCAACAACTTGTACACAGCAAAAAGGCGGATGTTTATGTTTAAATATACATTTATATATGTATTTATAGAAACACACATACATGCACACACGGAAGGGCAAAAAGAGCCTTTTAACCAGAGCTGTCAGTTATCTTCAGCCCTAGAACAAACAGGTGGCTGTGATTTTAAAAGCTACAGATCTGAAAAGGCTCCTTAGGACCAAATGAAGTGTCCCCGCGTGGTGAGAGGGTTTTCCTCCGTTGGCCTCATTCTTAAAGAGGGCAAAACCCTCATCCGTCTCCCTGCGGGGCCTACGAAAGGGACCAGAAAGTGAGGCGTCCCGCCCCCTCGCTTCCCGGTCTCCCGCCCCCATCTCTCCTCTCGCAGGTGCTAAGTGGACACTGTCCCCCGCCCCCTCCGGCCCCCGCTCAGCCTCCCCTCTTCTCCCCCCGCAGCCCCCGCCCCGGCGGCGCACACCGGGAGGCCCGAGCCCGGCGGCGGCCCGGGGACGGCGGACACGCCGGGGCCGCGGGCGCCGCCGGGCCCCGAGGCGGCCCCGCGCGCCGGGTGGGACCCGCGGCGCCGGAGGCCCCCGCCGCCCGCCGAGGACCGGCCCGGCTTCCGCGAGGCGGGGCGCGCGCCGCAGGCCGAGAACCGCGCGTCCCCGCGCCGCGCGCGCGCCCGGGCCCTGCGCGTCCCCGCGCGCGCCGCCCCCGGCGGCCCCGCTCACCCCAACCGGCCGCGCCCCGGCCCCGCGCCGGGGGACCCGCAGGCCGGCGCCGAGCCCTGCGCGCGCGCGTGCGCGGCCGAGCTGGACGAGCGCGACGCCTACTGCGCCAGCGAGTTCGGTGAGCCCCGCCCCGCACCCCGCCCCGCACCCCCCGCACCCATCCGCGCCCTGCCCCGCATCCCGCCCCGCACCCATCCGCCCCCCGCCCTGCACCCCCCGCACCCCGCTCCGCACCCCGCCCTGCACCCATCCGCGCCCAGCTCCGCACCGCGCCCCGCACCGCGCCCCGCACTGCACCCCGCCCCGCACCCCCCGCACCCATTTGCACCCCACCCCACACTCGGCCTCGCACCCCACCGCACCCCGCCCCGCACCCCCCCGCAACCATTCGCACCCCGCCCCGCACACCCCGCACCCCGCCCCGCACTGAACCCGGCCTCGCACCCCACCGCACCCCGCTCCGCCCGCACTGCACCCCCCGCGCCCCCGCACCCATCCGCATCCCACTCCTCACCCCGCCCCGCACCCCACCGTCCCGCGCCCCGCCCCGTACCCGGGTCATGCACGCGGACACCCGCAGCCAGACCCTGGGGGAGCGCACCCGCTCCAGCCTGCAGGCCGCCCAGACCCTGTGGTTTGTGAGAAACGCCCCGGGGAAGGGAGGCGAGTGAGCGTCACGCGTGTCTCCCAACCCTGTCTTGTTCTGTGCTTTTCCTCGGGAAGCAGCGGTGAACGGACTCGTGCACGACGTGGCCGCGCTGGGCGCGGGGATGCAGCTGGTGACGCTGCTGGTGGAGCGCGGCGGCCTGTACAAGATGAACCGCCTGTACGTCACGCCCGACGGGCTCTTCTTCCGCGTGCACCTGCTGGCCCTCGACGCCGCCAGGTGCCCGAGGCCGTGTCCCGAGTTTCAACCCGGTATCGGACGGAGCTGACCACCTGTGATGAGTCCACTTTATGTCCCCACGTGTAACTTGGGCGCCACAGCTCGGGCTTTGGTCACTTTTTGGGGGGTGGGGAGTGGAGAGGGGAATTCCGAAAGGAATAGAATTTAGACGACAGGTGTTTCGGCCCTTGTGACTGAAGCGCCACCAGCCCCCCATTGCCCGTGCCCCCGTGGGAGCATCATGGATGGGCACAAAGCAGGCACTCAGCAAACACTGACAGGTGCAGTGCGTGCTGACAGGTGGGATGCACACGGGGCTCTGTTTAAACTGGGTTTAGCTAAGTCCCTTTGATGGGGAGGTGGCGCATACCCACTCCCACGTCTTTCTAGAGGTGTGCTCTGGAAAATCCTGCTAAGTTGTGATTGGGACCTTTGTTCTCTACTGTTGACTGCCAACAGGCCGATGATCGGGCTATCTTCTAAAGGGCACTAGACTGTTTCCTCCTGTTTTCTGAGAGTTTAGTGTCTGAGAGTCAAGGTAATAGATTCAGGCTTAGGCATTTCTTCAGTCTTACTTTTTTTTTTTTTTTTTGATGGCATTTAAAAGACACTATGAATTCATATTTTACAGGCACCAGGTATATTGTGATGGGCCACCTCTACCATAAGAGACGGCAGCTCCCTACAGCTCTGCTGCATGTCCTCAGAGGGCGCCTGCGACCAGGAGATGGACTGCTCTGGAGCAGCAGCAGCTACGTGAAAAGGTTCAACCGACGAAGGGATGGGCAAGTTCAAGGGGCAGTTCACACCCAATGCATTTGAATCATACCGTCCTGGCCTTTCTGGATCATAAAAGACTTGGAATTCCGCTACAAGAAAGGTTTATCTTCGTGTAATGGCTCTTTTGTGAACTAGTTGCATAGTTCCAACTCGGATCTTGAAGTTACCGCTTAATTACAAAATGCTTCTTAAATGGCATGCTTCTGAGCCCTGTGGCAGTTATCCAACTGTAATGACAGTCAGGCAGACAGCTAACTGACCTGTCTAGTTAACAGATCACTACTTCATGTTGTTTATTTTTAATTATTTTAATTTAAATACATTCTTCAGTAGAAATAGTTCACAAAAAAAACATTTCCTTGATTTTATATACAATTTTGAATAGTTTATATCATGTATCAAACCAGATTTTATAACCAAATCATCACATTTGAAATTTCTGTACATAACAGTAAGTGCACTAGTCAGATATGTATGGAAATGTCATATAGATCAAACATTAGAGTCAGAGCCCAAGACAAGTTATGAAGTTTTACACTTAAAGAATACTAAAGGGCTTAATTCAAGCAAAATATTTTTTAAACAAGTGTTTCTGATGCACCAAAATGTAAGATATAGTTTATTTTCATGCCTCCCTGCTCCTAAAAATGTATGTTTTGTGCCGAATTGGCAGCTCTCCCGACACTAAACATATTCTCGGTATATCTGATGTCATTTTTCTATTAAGACCAAGTATCATGTTTGTGTTTGTAAAGCAGTAAATCTTACCTTGAAATCAGATCGTGGATGCACCTGGTTTTCTTTTTAGCCTCACTGAGCTCCAAAGGTTTTGGGAAAGAGCCTTTCTCAAACTTACTCCAAAACTCTGTGACCAATAGTCAATGACAGACAGTTTGCAAGCATGTGAATGTTAAACATTTTCTAGTTGATTGGAAAAGGTTTAATCACGAGCTGAATCTAATATTGATTTTATGAGTCCACAAAGATATTAACATTATTTTTTCAGAAGAGCAAGCTGTACTTAAGTTCTTCTGAAACACTGTGAGTAGACACTGATGATCCATGGTTGAAAGTTACTGCCTCAAGATAAAAAGGAGCTGCACTGAAGAGAGAAACAGCCAACTGGGTCTTAAGCAGATGCTCTTGGGGAAGTGTCTTCAGTCTGTAATGACACCGTCTTTAATGGCCATACAGAAGCACTGAATATACCTATAGGACACCAAGACAGGACACTAGAGATTTCTTGGGAAGCAAGCAGCAATAGCCTAGGACATAACATGAGATTGTGATGGGAAATACTGTTACTTTATTTGTCCCAGACTTGGGGCAAAGAAGCAAAAGTCGAGAGGTCTATTCTGTGGTTAAAGCATTACTGAGGGACTTTTGGAGAATTTGCCAAAAATGAGTCTTGCCCAAGCTTATTAAAAATCATACTAGAATTGCTTCTTGGGCATCAACTGCATTATTAACACAAACTATTGGCAGTATGTAGCAAATGCAGAGCTTCTAGGCTAGTTTTTTTTTTTTTTTTTTTTTTTAACAAAAATTACTTCTGACGTAAGTAGCGGTAGTCACGAAAATCAAAGCTGAATTTTTGAATGTCACGAGGCTAAGTGGTGATCTAGAATAACGTGGTGAGAAAATAAAATGGCCAAATAGATAAATTATTGGTAGCTCAGATGTTTGAGCGTAGTTTAAATAGCTCTGGTTTAAAAGAGAAGGGGGAAAAAAATCATTTTTACATAGCCTGAGGGTTAGGGTTTGATTAGACCGATTTAAAAACATTCAAGTTTCCGGTAAGTTTTAGAAAATGCACAAAATGTGCTAAAACTCTGAGGCCTGTGTGCTCCTTGGCCATACAGTTAGCATGTACACCCTGGCAAAGAAACAGGCCAGCTTTTTAGAAACTTCGTTAAAATTAAGGCCATCATTAATTTTAAGGCCTTAAAATTAAGACCAGGTTTGCAATGGAAGTCCAGTGAGGCTCTCAGGAGCCTCAGCAGAGGTGGGTCTGGGGATGTGCACAGGAGGCAGTGACAACTGCCTGGGACTCAAGGTGAGCAAGAGGGGAGGAACCTCCTTTTCAGTATTCAGTAGGTTGGGATATAGAATTAGGAAATTCATTGTAGTTCCTAACCCTTTCATCCTAGTGATGCTTTAGCACATAGATTTGGACTCCAAGGGTATCTGTGCACACCAAATAGTCCCTCATCGGTAGGCTAACTCATTAGTGACGCTCCTTTGGATTAAGCTGCTAGAATTCCAGGGGGGAAAAGTACTTGTTTTTCTTTCGGTAGGGAAAGGTCTATAAAACATATACTTTTATTTTTTTGGTACTACATTTTTACTGTCTTTTAAAAATATCATTTAGCCTCCCATTTCTCTAAAAATCATTTTTAAGGTTGATCACACACACATACAGGAACACACACCCCTAAAAAACTGACCTGACACCTATAATGCACCACCTCGATTTCAGGATCAGGATCATCATTTAAAAAATATAGCTTATTTCTTCAGTTGAGTTTGGTCCACATTGGATCAAGTGGGATGTGTGCTCTTTTAAGAAATGTCTTTTTGGTATCTTATTCTAAGTACCTGGAAGTACCTCTGAATATTTCAAATTATTAAAAAATACTTCTCGGTGGGCTCTGCCTCCACCCCCTTCCCCGTACTTATTTGGCATCACTTCGCCCGTGAGATACCATCATTCTCAGTTTCAGAACTAGAAAGCTGAGACTCAGGGTAGTGGCCTCAGCCATGAAAAGGGTGAGTACCGCAGTGATCACGCAGTGCTGCCCAGCTCCGTCTGTAAGTGTGCAGTTTTAAAAGGTCACTGAGCTGGCTCTTGAATATCAGAAATACACAAAAATGCAGGGATTTTGCCTACCGGAAATGAACAGAAATAGGGAAATAACTTTTATTTGCAGTTTCTAGGAAGGTAGATTACAAACAGCAGCAGTCTCTAAGTAATGCTCCAGGCCATTTGAAATATAAAAAATGGTTTTACTTCAGAAAATATCTCTCAGAGTTCACAGGCTTTTTTTTAACCTACTGCAGGACATTAACTGAAACACAAGTCCTGCTGAAATTGGATAGGTAAAAAAAAAAAAGCCTTACCAATATTATGAAAATACTTTTATGAAATAGTTCTGGGGATTATGAATTTGGCACATGAAACATAAGCATCAAAAATACTTTTAGCCAAGGAAATCTACTGATGCAAATAGATTTACAAGCCCAAAGACTGGGTAGAAAAATCCTAACGGTATCACAAATGTGTATTCTACGACTTGGATTCCTGAAAGCAGAATAGCTGTCGTATGTGTATTTTATTGAACAGCAGAAGCTTGTCAAAGAATACTCATAGAAAAGCAGCTTTTGAAAGTTCTTATGTGTTATAAAAGTGTAGGTTTTTCACAAATTACTTTTGGAAGACTAAAGCTCTCGTTGCTAAAACTATAACATCTTAAGTATTTATATGGTGATAGAAAGGGCAAAATGCTTTGTAATATTAAACACACATGAAATTAACACCTTCGTGGTAAGAGGATTCCCATAAAATTTACCTTTTGTGTATAATTTGGCAATGCCAACAGCTACAGAAAATATATATCAACCAACCAACCAACCACTGTTTCATTAGAAACTGCACCAAATCCAATGTCAAAAACATTATTTTATTTTTCTAGAATGAAATGTCCTATTACGTACAAAAAGAATAGCTGTTTAGAATTTGCCACAATCTGTTAAAAACATAGCAATCTATTGCCTACAGGTAGGAAAGTTCTTGCTGCAACAAGTTTTAAATGATTAAGCCCATATATATCTCTCTCTATATATGAATAAATAGTACAGAAATATTGTGATGTGATGAGATGCAGAATAATTTTATAATTCATTAAAAGGTAGGATTCTTGCATCAGCACAGTGCATACAATATGTAACATTTTCCAAAAAGTAAAAGGACAAAATAACCTATATTTGACTACTTCCATGTTAATATTTTAAGCAAAAACTGTTTCCATGTTTCTGTATTGAGCAACTAGTCTCTTTAGTTTGTAAGCATAGATTTAAGTGACATTTTTATGTACAAAAAGGAACGAGTTTCATTAGATAAAATTAACCCAGAATAACCTGTACACCTGAGCCTGTGATAAGAAAGAATTGGGAACTGTAGCAACATCTTTCTTTTAAGAAACTATGGTCTGGGAAAGGTTTTGCATAGCAGGCTAATATTAAACAGAAGGAAACTTTTAAAAAATAATTAGATAAATTCCAGAACTTGGCAGGACAAAGCTAATATGAATTGGTGTAAAATTTTTGCAGAGCTGCATAAACCGACCATGGCAGATCTAGAAGCTATTACTACGATGCTGTGATACACGTGGAAGGTTAGAACACTGAGGGAAAACATGCAAGATACGCCTTCCTCTGTTGTTTCCATCTTTCTTCCTACTGCTTACACTTTTTCTTACGCGGGAAAATACCCCAAATAACTCAACCAACAAAAAGTATTAAAAAGATGATGTCATCTAAAAAAATGCCCTTCGTAAAATACACGTAGCTGTCTGTAACTGTGACATACAGATGAAGGCAACGTGCATTTTGTCACGTTACCTTTTTTATTAGTACAATCAACTGATGCAACAGGACTAGCACCCCTGAAGATTTTTTCTTTGACGTGATGACAACGGACTGGGAATTATAAAATGAAGGGCCACTACCAGCCTGGACAAACCCAGGTGCAATCAGATTCTTCTGCCTTTTCTTTATGTTGCAGCCCTCCCTTTCCCCTAAAGGCTCACAGATAATCATTAGCGCACATTCAAAGACACCATCTGTGGGAGAAAAATGATCTCCATTTATTTTGTTTCATATACATCCATAGTTGAATTTTAATACAAAAAGAAAAAAATTAGAATCTGACAAATGTTTACAAACAAGATACCTTCAAATAGCTTTTACTCATTTTAGCCTGGTGCAGAGTAAATGACAAATTGTATTGTTATATTCAAGGCAACAGTCTGTAGTCCAGGACCACGTAGCCCAACCTTTATGCAAGCTTAATTTTTATCTACCATGAACAATACACTCATTGTTGATTCCCAGTTGTGTGTGTGTGTGTGTGTGTGTGCACATGTGTACATAGCAGCTCCTTTCATAGAAAGAAAAGACATCTAGAGGTCGTCTTGTACTTTTACCTACAGGAATCATGATAAGATACAGAATGGATTACATGTAACCGGGGCTGGATTTTATAAGAAAAAATAATTAGCTGACAAATGAGGGCAGCAATAAAAAAGCGTCTTTTTTTTTTTGCAACAATAAATAAATACAGTCAAAAGTTTTCTGTGAGACTCTAAACCAGCTTCTTCACTGAAGAGCAGACGTGGCATTTCCATGGAGTTACACTTGACCCCATATTATCTTTTTTTCTTGCTTTCTTTTTTCTTTTTTTTTTTCAATAAACAAAGTTTTCCCGCTTCTGCCACAAAAGTAAAACCATTTGATCTTGACAAGATAATGGTGTCGTTGACTTTGCTTTTCCCTTGTCCGTTGGACAAAATTGGTCAATAATATAATTGGACTGTTATGACCAATAAAAACGAAGTTTAGGTCAAGTCTTGTCAGGATAACCTGACTAAAAACATCTGGCTCCTTAATTTAAAATAGTTCAGACAACCAGATTCTTGCTGTGTTTTATGTTTAGGTTAACACGCTGAACTTTAAGAAGCTGTAGACTGCAGTTTGTTGTTATGAGACCTACAGAATACAGAAAAAAGGGAACAATTAAGCACCCTTCATTTTTGAAAACAATGATGCTTTATGTGGATGCCAAGGTCAGCCTGGGGGAAGCAGCCATGTTCTTTCCTTTTACCCTTGTGAGCAAGTGTATGAGAACAAGTAGCAATTTTTAAACCTATAATATTAAAAATCTTCACTGTACACTAAACATGATAGTTCACTGAGAAAAGTCATATTGAAAAAAATATATATTTGTCTAAAAAAATCACATTTTTAGCCAAAGGAACAAATAGAGACATTTATAGAAGCATCATCATTGCAGTAAAAGATGTGTGTGTGTATATGCACGTGCTTATTTACACTGGGGAATATGAAGGGAAAAAATTATGTTAAAAGAAGAGAAATAGCAATATTAAAATCACATTTTTTCTATTAAAGTCCAGAAAGTCTCCTTTCTAGTTTCACAGTTTTATTCACAACTTTTGTTAGTAAACCAAATTCTGTACAGTTACCAGGGCTAAGTCAAAGTATGTTCTACTGCAATAGTGTATATAAATACAGTATTTTAGGAGTTTACAATTCTTAAATACATTAACATGGCTGCTAGAATAAAGTGTTTATTACTATACATCTTTTTTTAACATTAAAAAATTATATTAACTAATCTGAACTTTTGGGGGGCAATTTTGAATTAGGTAATCACGTGGTACAATAAAAGAATGACCCCAACATCCAGTTCTGATTCCAGTTAAAAATTCAGACTAAAGATATCACAATCTGTAAGAAAAGAAAGAACATGGATGATATAAATGATGAATTATAACAAAGTAATGAATATAATTTGAAAATAATGCTGGAGATCATAAATTAAAAATGGGGAATATATGGCAAAAGAAACACTGAAAATCCATAAATAAATCAAATTTCAATGATTGGCTTCATGTGTTCATTCTGCTTTAATTCTGAAAATCAACAAAAATTCCCTAACATCTCTTCAATTTTATTTCAAAGCAAAATTGAACAAACTTCTCAATTGGTTCCCACGTTCATTAATGAAAATTATGTAAACTCGAATGTAATAAAAAGTGACATGAGACAAGCAGGTGGCAAGCTGTCCTCAGTGGCCTCTCCACTGGGCAGATCCAGCCTCTAGGCCCCCTCCCCTCTCTCAGTTCTTATTCACCACAAGCCCACACTCTCCCCTGGCTTTCCTGGCCTTCATCAGCGCTGCTAACACCCCCATCAGGGTCTGCCTGTGAGCTTGGCAGGCACCAGGGTGAAATTTTAATCTCCCAGCCTCCACCTCAAAGTTACAACCCAAAGTCCAGGGGGGGAAAAAAGGCAATTTAAAAAATGTCTTCAGAGGAATAAATCAAAAGCATGAAGCTTATAATAAATTGTGGCCCTCTGTCCTATTTTTACTTAATCTGAAGTCCAGGCTCCCTAGGATCAATCACTTTGAAGTTTCAGTTCTTAAGTAGTTAGATTTGTTGTATTGCTGTTTGTTTTATCAACTTTACATTGCTTCAAAATCCTGTTACAGCAAATGAGAACTGAGTTCACGAAACTGTTCTCCAACTTCCCCGCTTGAGTCACCAGTTGTATTTGCCTATCATTTTACATTAAAACTTTCTATGCTTTGTCTCCAGGCTGATTCTGAAAAGTTATAAATCAATGTAGTACTTAATTATTAAGATTATGAGATATTTTTCTCTGTAACACCCCCTCCTCTGCTCAGAGGGCATTCTCGGCATCCTATACAACTTTCTGTTTTTCATGCAGTTTCTAATTATTTTTCATTTTCTCTCCTTACATTCTTAAACAAATTATCTTTTTTCTCCCCCTGCCCACCCTGAATGGGAGTGTACTCCATTCTCCTTCTCTAATTTGGACTGCCTGCTGCATAAGCCTGTGTACAAATGTCACCCTGGGTCAGAGTAATCCCCACTGCTTTCTTGAACTTCGTTCCCTGGATCTGAGGTCTTGTTTTCTTGATTTGCTCATTTTGCTAATACAAATCTTAAAATAACTTGCTAAGAAAGGATGCATGGCAAGGAGGCCCTGAATTCTTACATGACTAAAAAAATGTACTTATTCTGCCTCTACCCTTGATTGCTTGGCTGGACACAGACTTCTAGGTTGAAGAGAATTTTTCCTCAAACTTTTGAATTTACTTCTCCATAATCCTCTAGCATTCCATGTTACTAAAGCAAAGTCTGATACCTGATCAGTCTAAGTCTCATTGCTTTGTAGGCTGTCTGTTTTATCCTGTTTTACCCTTGGCATCTGGGAATTGTACCACGATATATATTTGGGGTGTTGTTTTCTCCATTTGCCCAGCTGGTTTATTTTGTTTATCAGTTTTCCTCATCATCCTACATGGCCCTGGCCTGCTGCCCTGTCTCCCACCTCACAAAAGGTAAGGCCTACAGAGAGGAGCTTATTTCATTCACTGCCATATTCAGTATCTGATTCGCAGCAGGGTCTCAACCATATGCGGAGTGAATGACTCTGTTTTACTTGGATCTGAAGTCTTGTGCCTCTCATCAGCTCAGGAAATTTTTCTTTTATTAGTCTTCTGAAAACGTCCTCTTCTGTCTTTTCTGTTCCTTTCTGGAATTTCCATTAAGAGAATATTGGATACTCTATAACATTTTTTCTTTCACATTTTTCATCTCGTCTTTCTTTTTATACTAAGAAAGTTCCTGATTTTAACTTTCACTACTTGCAATAACTTTAGATTTGTTCCAATTACTCCTTTTTCTCAGATTGTTTTTGATTCCTAATATCTGGTTCCCCGTTTCGTAGATGCAGCATCTTCTAACATTTCTTTCAGGCCACAATTTAGAGGCCTGTTTCTGTAAAGTTTGCTCTGGACACCTGGACCTTCTCTTACACCACAAGCTTCCTTCTATCTGCTGTCTCCGGTTGTCTGTTCACACGTAAGAACAGACGGTGCCTGGACAGAGCCCGGTGTACAGGCTGGGGCCTGCTGCTCGAAGGCTCTGCATTAGGTCATGGTTTCTCAGTCTCGCTATTGACATTTTGGGGCTGGAGGGCTCTGTTATGGGTGGGCTGTCTTGTGCGGTGTAGGATGTTCTCTAGTCTCTTTCTACCTATTAGATGCCAGTGACACTTCTCAGTTCAAGTGTGACCAAAAGAAAAAAGGCTCCAGAAATTATATCCCTTGGGGGCAGGAGTGGACAAATTATCTATGTTAAGAGTCATAACTTTAGAATAAGGGGGCTGGGGACCAGGCCCTTCAGAGGTCAGGGGACTTTACTCTGGGTCTGGTTCTCTGCAGACAGTGTATTCCATTTCTTTAGAGAACACTGTATTCTTCCAGTTCCCTAACCCACACAGGGGTCAGGGAAGGTAACTAGCTCATATATAGAAGGTCCCCAACTTGCCATGATTCAACTTAACAATATTCAAACTTTCTGATGGTGCCCAACAAATAGGCATTCAGTAGAAATGGGTGAGGCTAGGCTATGCTGTTCAGTAGGTCAGGTGTACTAAATGCATTTTTCGACATACACCAGTTTCAACTTACAATGGGCTTACTGGGATGCAACCCCATCGTTAAGTTGTGGAGCATCTATACAGGTCTTCAGTTTGTCCCTCCCCTTTCCCTTCTCTCTTGCCTTCAATTTTATTTCAGCATCTGCGTGTTGGAGGCTCTCTGGGGTTCTACTGAACAGTAAGCTGTCACCTGTTTGAAGAGCCCTCTAGGAGGAGTCTGGGCTGTGGTTTGCCTGGCCTCAATCAGTCCTCTTCCATCTGCTTTCAGTATTTCAGAAACTGCTGAAATCTTGTTAGCTAACTTCTATCACATTCTGTTCACTATTCTGTGTTTCTCTCTTTCTATTCCTTTATTTTTATTTTTCTGGGGATTCTGTCATATTGAGTAAGCCCTCTTCCATTTTAAGTTTTACAGCTAAGGGGGTAATAGAGGATGATAAAAATGGGAAAGTTTTAGAGTTTTGTAAAACTTCTTGGCTTTTGGTCTACAGCCTGATGGCCTATATACCTGCTTTCCCTCCTTCCTTGCCTGTGGCTTCTGATTCCTTTGCTGAGAAGGTAATTGAATAGTTCAGCTGGGTTTGTCCTTTATTTTCAGTTTACGTAAACTAACTCTAAAATGCAGTTCTTGATATACCTTGCTACAGGAGAAGAGAGAAAAAACACGCTACAGATTTTCCTCTAAGGAAAATTACTAAGTAGAGCACTGGTTCTTACACTTTGGTGTGCACAGTCTCATGGGAATTCATCAGATAACACAGATGCCCAGGCCCCAACACAGCCGACATCCACCCAATCTGAATTTCTAGGGACAATCAAACTTGTGGGTTGGTGGATGGTGAACAACAAATCTCAGGGACTAGAGTGGTGGCAGCTACCACAGGAAAGAAAGACGGGCTTCTGTTGGAAGGGAAGTCGTGGGCTTCAGAAGGGGGCTGAGGTTCAGAAACGGAAGTCACGAAAGTCAGTATGTGCATATCACGTAAAGAAGCTCAATACTTTTATGTTACTAGAGGTTCAAAGAAAAGGTCTGTGGACATAAAGTCTAGTTTTGCCCAGAAAAATAAAAATTTTATGATTTCAAAGATAGAGCAAACATAAAATAAGGAGAAAGTCCTTAAATGCCCCTTTCATGCTCTTCCCCTATAAAATGGTCATTTTTATACTTCTCTAAGTGCATCAAGAGCACGGGCTCCGTCTTACAGTTTCCCTCCCTCTGTGTGCCCTGTGGCATTTACGATAGCATCTTGCATTCTGTAAGCATTTGATAAATGCTTTTTGAATTTTAAAACATGACTTGAATTTGAAGCAGGTCACAGACTTGGTAATTTCTCAATTGTTGAGTCTGTCCTCTTGTCCTTGACATTATAACATGATGCTAGAGTCTTGATTTTTTTTTTTTTTCCTCCAGATTCTTGATTTTAAGGCTCAAATTTACCATAAACTGTACTGGCTGGTTCCTTAGAACAGTGTAAAGAGCTTGAGGAGCTGAATTCATTCAGAGCACTGAAAACGCCTACTCACCTGCTAGCCTTGAATCCTTTCAATTTCTGTACAAAGAATGATTCAAGAACTTCTGCACACTGGTAAAAGGGGGAGTCACTTGGATTGTAGTAACGACAGTTATCAAAAATTTTGGTCATATCTGCCACAAATTCCGTCAGCTTTTCATAATATCGTCTTTGTATTCTTTCTTCCATGGTGGCAAGGTCTTAAAAACACAAAATGAAAACATTTTCAAAGCTTTAAGGCTGCTCCAATGTGAATATTGTCCACAGTCCTGAATAATAAGAATATGTATTTCCTATATGAGCAGTCCTGGAACAAAGCTGGTTAATCACTGAAGACTATTTAGCAATTAATTCATGAAGGAAATAGGAGCACTTTTCCAATTTTGTTTTTGATTGGGGATCTAATATGTAAGGCTACTGTTAAAAAGGTTCTAATTTTTTAACCTATCAGTTAACTACAAAGAACAGCTCTTTATTCATTTGGTTTGAAATAAAAGCAACCACACCAATGTGATCAATACATACCCAAGTATAACACATTTTCACATGTAAACAATTAAGTACATGACATGCACAAAGCGAAGGGGGACAACCAGAATTAAGAACAAAATCTATGGGTTTGTAGTCCTTGTATTAGACTTTATAACATTTTGTTTTCTTTATTCATTTTTATTGTTATTTAGTATTACAAGTAATAGTGACTCACTGCTTATGGTGGTAATAATATGAAATATATACTTGAATCAACTTAAAGGAAAATATTAGCTGATATGAATAAAAATATTAGTCTGTAATAATATAGGCAGTGTGCAGAAATGACAAAAATCATTAGGTTGCTGTTTTGGCTTATACTGAGCTAAAAGCTACATAAAATAATATTAGGTCACAGCAGAAAGTCATATTTGAAGGAAAAATCCACATATAGTTTTACCTAAAATTTTGGGAGAGTAAAAGGCCAGTAATCTCAAATCAATCTAGGATTCATGGATAGATAACATAATTCTAAACTAATTTCAATGATTATTTTAGAATTTGAGAAAAGTAAAAAAATAAAAGTCTAAGAATATCTTAGAAACATCTGAAAAAAGGAGAGAAAATTTAATATTATAAAGTTGAGATAATGAGAAGTGTGGCACTATGCAGGATGACACAAACATTAATGGAACCAAATTCAAAGTAGGAACAGACCTATCATATGTCATTAAAAAAAAGAAATCCTACCATCTGCAACGACATGGATGGACCTAGAGATTATTATGCTGAGTGAAATAAGTCAGACAGAGAAAGACAGATACCATATTATTTCATCACTCATATGCAGTATCTAAAGAACAAAAAGAACAAACTGATCAAAACCAGATTCATAAATATAGTGGACAATTTGGTGACAGACAGAGGGGAGTGGGATTGGAAGGCTGGGAGAATGGGGCGAAGGGTTAAAGAAATACAAATTAGTAGTTGACAGTTGGTCACGGGGAGCATGGCAGAGAGAATGCAGTCAGCATTAATATGATGGCTAAGTGGAGGGCCAGAAGAGAGAGGGAGCAATTGGGGGGATCATTTTATGAACAGTATAGATGTCTAACCAATGTATTACATACTTGAAACTAATTTAAATAAATTTATTTAAAATTTTTTAAAAATAAATGTGCCCTGCAAAAAATCACTATAAAACTTTTGTCTTTACTATTTAAATAGCCCTTAAATAACATTAACATCGTGAATGTCTCAAGAGATAAATGGGAAAAATATAAAAATAGGAGATTCATACAGAAAATATTCAAATAGTAAGTAATCATTCATTACTGAAATCATGCAATGCCAAAGAACTACTTTCTTTGTCTAAATTAGCAGAAATTAAAAATTATAATATTGATCTATTAAGAGTATCCTTAAGGGAGAGTAAAAGAGTGGCAGTAAATTTTATATTTTACTCTCTACACTTTAAAAAAATTTTGTTATTAAGTTGACTGGGGTGACATTAATAAAATTAGAGAGGTTTCAAGTGTACAATTCTATAATATATCATGTGTATATTGCATTGTTTACCACCTGAAGTCAAATTTCCTTCCCTCACCATGTATTTGACATCCTTTACCCTTCCCTCCCCTACTTAACATCTGCATTTGTACATCAAACATATTATTTCAAAATAAATATTTTCATTAAAAAAAAATTTCCCTTTAAAGGAGCGATAATATTCAGTGTTTTCAAGTGTTCAGAGAGAAGTTTACAGATAAATACTATTAGTGAAAACTGGTTCAATTTGCTGAAATGCAATTTAGAAACATTTATCAAAAGCCTAAAAGGTATGTATACCCTTTGGTGTAGAAATTCTAATTCTAGGAATTTTTCTGAAGGAAACAAACAAGCACAGGCAAATGAAGGATCAACGAACGATGTTTACTCAAGTGCTGTTTATAGCGGCAAAAACTGCATACAATGAAAAACCCATCAATGGGTGGTGATTAAATAATCTTAATTTCATATACTTCAAAAATGATATAGGTCTATACCACAGCTGATGTAAAAAAGGTATGGACAAATTTACAAAGTACATTATAAACATGATAATTCATATAACCTATTTCTGTTTAATAAAAGCTGCTGATCTTGTTGGTTCCCCCATACTCCTAAAGAAACTACTATTTTCTATTTAGTCTATATATATCCTGACATTTTCCATGTAATTCCAAATACATTTGCGTACTCTTAGAAAATATATAATTGTTTACTGCTTACAACCTACATATTGTTCTGTATCTTTCATTTTTCTTTCAACAATATGTCTCGGAGATCTATATTATCTTTCTGTACATACGAAAGATGATGTTTACCTGGGTGGTATAAAAAAAGAAAAAAGATAGGGAAACAGTCTAGTTCTTCAAGAAAAGAATTCTGATTAAATAACTTAAGGCATATTCAATTACAGAGTATATAAAGTCATTAAAATCAAGTTACAGAAGATTGATGTTACAGGAAGATGTTTGCCAGACAGATCATTATGTAATCTCAACTGAAACAAACCAAAATGTAATGGGATTCAGTGAAGAAAAGATGAAAGGGAATTATAGAGTTTAATAGTGATTTTTTGAGGGGCACATATGATATATTGAAAGGAAATTTTTTTTCGATGAAAATATTTATTTTGAAATATGTTTGATGTAAAAATATATTTTTTATTTCCTAAATTTCTATAATTAACTTGTGTTATTTTAGAATTAGAATCTATCCATTCATCTATCCACCCACCCACCCTCCTATCCCCCCTCCACCCCCAGGTACTTTCTCAAATCAGAATATATGAACCTGAAGCAAACAAATATAAGGATTCACTTCTATATTCAACATATAAAGAATAGAGAAATAACTACTTATTAATGTATTTTTCCCTCAAAGACACTTTTAACTAAGCCTTCATTTATCCCTTCTTTGTTTCCCTCCCTTTGAAAAGTTGTACTCAAACACAAATTCTTCCCATTAAGACTTTTTTTTCAGTTGACATACAGTTGATATGTAACATCGTATTAAGTTTAGGTGTATGAAAAAATTGTATATGTGTATATATTGCAAAATGATTACCACAATAAGTTAACACCCATCATCACATATGCTTAAAATTTTTTTTCTTGTGAATGAGAACTTTTAAGATCTACTCTCCTAGTAACTTACAATTTACTTGTAGCTATAACTTATTACCCTTTTGTTTTCCAGGAAATGAGGCTATATTTTGTTGGATCTCTACTGTGGGCCATCAAATTTCATCTCTTTCAGGAAAAGATGAGGAAGAGGTGACAGGGAAGAATGAGAGGCTCAAACAGACCTGACCCATTTACTGACTGCATTCATTCATTTATAAAGCTGCATATTATGCCGCTTATACATCATCTGATTTAGCTACTCTACTGATGGCTATTTATTTCATTTCCAGTATTTTTGCAATTATAAACACTGCTGTGATGAACAACGTACTTGCACCCACGTAAATAAATCCTAAGAAATGAAACTGCTGGGTTTGAGGGTATACACATTTACATATTAATACATCCTCTTAATTTATCTTACAAGTTACCACACCAATTTATACTCCCACCAAATCTTCTCAACATATATTAATTTTATGGAAAAATGAAATCTACTGAGACTTCTGAAAGAACTCCATATTCCACCCAAGTACTTACCCATAGGTTCCTTAATGACACCGTAATAATCTGGTGCATCATTAGGATCCACTGGTTCAAGGAAAGGCCAGGCCATCTTATGGGCCTAAAATAAAAAATTTAAAAAAGGTGTCACTATTGTCAGATGAAAATACTAATTCCATTTAGGTTTCCCATTTGAGTTATGGCACCAACCAACTCTTAAACTCCAAAATCAGTTTTAAACTGGATAGATAAAATTATGCTGAGATGCTTTTTGCTCTAGTCAAAAATTATCTCAGATGAGCATATGCTATAACAGTTCTCAAAGGGTTGTCTGAGGACCTTAGCATGGGGGGTAGGAGGGTGGAGCACCAGCTTAGGAGTCAAGAAAGTTGTAGTCTTGTCCCTTACGTGATGACCTGCCAACTGAGGTGCAATCACACCTATAACCCTGTGTGAGATGGGTTCAGACTGTGCAACAGTCACTACTGCTGGCTAATATGCATTCGATTGCATATTGAGACTGTGTTCTTCTGTCAGTTCCTCCAATTCTTTGATTATAATTCCAACAGGAGAATGTATTAATCCGGCACTCTCATGTCTGGAATGCACCTCTTAACATCTAATCTCGTAAACCGCCCATCTCCTTTTAATTTTTAATAAGGTGGGAAGGCTCTGGCTCAAAGCCTTAGATAAGCATTTTTATCTAACTAGAATTTAGTCAAATTGTTTTTCAATTGATGGTGGTGAGATGAAGTTATCCCTTAAAATAAAATGTAGGTTAAAAAAGTGAGTTATTTTAAATACAAGTGTTAGCTAAACAAGAGTCGAGTCAGTGTGGATACAGTAAACCTCATGACATTGGCACATGAAGGACTGAAGTCTGTGGAGTACTTCACTAGACCACCTGGCGTCAGCAGGTGAGCAGGTGCTCTAAGATCGGAAAGTTCGAGCCCTAGAAGAGTTCCCAAAGCCACGCTGGTTGATTTCATCCTCAAATACTGCGCGCAGAGGGCTTTCTCACCTGCAAGGAACGCAGCACCCTCTTCAAACCCTCATAGTCTTTCTCTGTTAGTGGCGTGAGCACTGTCATGGCATCCTCTGTCGACTGGCACTGTGGACAGACATACTCGTCAATGAGCTCTGCCTCACTCTGCAAGATGCCAACGCAGCGCCCGTGGTACCAATTCTGACAGCGATCACAGCCAATATAGAATCTGAAAGGTCCGAAATGCGAATGTGAGTTCAAAACAGATGAGATCACATTACTTATAACTTATTTTAAAAAGTGATAAAACATGCACCCCAAAATATTCTAACCCTGGGATATAAAACATTTAGTATTACAATTGTTTTAATACTTTTGAAGATTGATGTTCCTATGTGTTAATTTAGTATTTCTGATGTTAAGAACAAGCATTACGAGTTTATTTTGAACACTGCAAAATATTAGAAAACCAATACAAAAAAATGTAAAGCATTTTTATTGACTTTAAAGCTCAAAACAAAAAAAGCCAAAAATCTTTCAACAAGTACCATATCATATGGGAAGCTGATATTTGCCACCCAACTGGGAGTTCAAAATCCGATAAGCTAATGACAATCTCAGAGCTTGTATCCAAATTAGTGTTTTTCTAACCTACAAGAAAGCGCCATTTCAAACACTAATGAAGTCCAAACAAGTCAAGCTATTTTAATCTCATTAATTCTACGTTACATATTAAAGAATCAAGTCTACCATTAAACCGTATTTTTTTCCAATGAATCTCAAACATTCACTATGAAGCAACATAAATTTTGAAAGAGAGGTAAAGAAGGAAGAAGAGAAAAAAATACTGGAAAGGACTTTGTAATGTAGGTGTATAATATATGCAGAAAAAATCTTGCTTTTTTATTTTATAATAAATAACCAGTCAGAGCAATTTGTCTTCCTAAATTATTAAATATGATGCTCTTATCAGAACTCACTGTGACTCATCATAAGGTGTTCTGCAGATACAGTACAATTCCTCACTGCTGCCCTCTTGTGCCCGTTTACAATCATTACAGATGTACACATCCATTTTCTTAGCCTCCTTTTCTGTGATGCCAACACATTCTCCATGATACCAGTTAGTACAAAGATCACAGCCAATATAGAACCTAAAAGTATTCACAATGAAAATGACAATGTAATTGTCATTTTGAGCTGCATGGTACTTAAATCTGTCTTCACTGCCCTGATTCACTTTAGGATAACTTTCTGCAATGAGTCAGCTAAACATCCTGAATCCAACCATTCTACCCCTTGCAAACTACAGCATCTGACACTGTATCAAGTGTGGAAACATAAAGTCACTAACATCAATTTCAACAAATACACTGTTTAGTGAAGTATGGTCTTTAAAAACATACTGGAATTTGGAAAAAATAAAGAACACACTGATGGTAATGTTTGCTTCTTAATGAATGTGTGTAAAACTGTAACAGGCACAAAAACCAAAGCCAAAGAGTCAAAGACTTACATCTGTCAAACCTATGCCACAGAAGCCATTTCAAAATCAGGGCTATTTCTTAGATAGGTTTGAAAATGTATCTCACAATTTAAATTTGAAAACAAAGCAAAGCGCAAACACCAACTAGAAGTTACACTACAAGGAACATGCAAGTCAGCCAGGTGTAGGAAGATAAATGGTCAAAATATGATATGAAGAAGAAAACTAAGAAAGGTACATGTAGTAACTCAATTCTAGCAAGTTTTCTAAATAAACACTGGAATTTAACTGTAACCAAAGATGACATGGGCCAGTTTTTCTGTTAGATGTGTGTGACAGTGTGGAGAGTGGCTAAGTTAATTAACTGGTAAGAACTGCTTCAATTCAAAATCAGGACACATGGTGTGAAGAGTGATTTAATTTAAGGATAGTTATCCAAAACAGTGAGAGGTTCTACAGTATTTGGCGAGGTGGGGTTGTCCGAGTGTGTTAAGTGTGGGTTAAACAAATGCAGTTAACACACGAGGCTTCTGGAATATAAGATCCCAAGTGACAAAATGAATGTATCTCTATGACAGACACATAGTATACAGTATATCTAAAAGTGTTGACAGGCACTGTGTAGCAACGCCATGTCAAAGTCATAGTTAGGAGAGTTAGTATGAATCACCGGGAACCAGACTGGCCTTGCTGACACCATTGGTTCTAACAGGGTGTTTCTTGGTTGATTCCCTCAGAGAAATGAAGTCGCTCTCAAGCTTTAAACTAACCTGCTTTATGAATGTCACAGGATAATGCACGGTTGTGTGGTTTATCTATTACCGTTAACTTTTTTCTTTTGAATTATGATTCTTGTGTGATTTTCACTGCTACAGGTGGGGGCCCCGACAGTGTTTTTGTATGTTGCCTTCACCAGATGGTGGGCTGTATGTTCTGGAAGTAAGCTCAGCACTTGAATTTCAAGTTTTAGTCACTCTCATTAGATTCCCAAAACAGCCTAGTTTGGTATAAGAGATTACAAAGAACTAAAAAACCACTAACTCATCCAAACTAGAACAAGGAGTGAATGAACCTGGTATACTGAAATGTTAATAATGACAAACTGAAAAATATGAAATATCCACAAACTAATGAGGCAATCTCAAGAGAATGAGCACATGTACATGTGTGTCTCATTTCATGCAACTTAGGTATTACATAAAATTTCTATAACCTAAATATTTTACATAGGCCAAAAAAGGCTGCTATTTAAAGAAATTCCATAAGCAGATCTTATCATATTCTGTTTTTTTCTATAAATCATTTAGTATATTTTGCTTAAAGAGAGACATACTTATATTAGACTAAGGAAAAAAATCAGTTAAAAGGGCTCCATTTTTTACATTACGTTACATTTCCAATAAATTAAGACAATGAAAAGTAAAGATGCCTAAACTGATCTATGTTTAATTCAACACACAGCAAAATCTATCAACAAAAGTTCTGATCTAGCATTACAGACTGTAATTTAAATAGCATCACCAAAGCAGTTTCAAGGTTGCAGTTGAAACAACATTAAAGACATCATAATTTTATTTTAGAAACTGATTAGGCATCGACTTTAGACATTAAGCATTCCTAATTCTAAATAATAAGATTTTTTAGCACTGTCAAAAAAACTTCAGTACTATAAAAAATATTGTCAATTTTGGCTTTAAAAAGCTGGCTCGCATCCAAATGTTCAAAGTGGAAGCTAAATACTTAGTTGAATAATAAAAAATAAACTACTTTTATAGATTAGTAGCACTAACATCTTCAAATATCACCACATACAAGCCATAACTGTCAAAAACAGCTTCTAGCTGCTTTATATATATCAAATTTTGAGTGTCTTACTTGAAGAATGGGTGAGAGAAACACGTTTTGTATTTTTCTGACTTTTGTCCCAATAAAAAAGTGGGAACTTTGACAAAAATAATATTGTTACAGTATTCCAATACAGGGGGAGGGAAAGAATTGCTTAAAATTAAACAATTAAAACGCCGAAGCCACTCAGACTCGAAAGCTCTGGCATCATTCATATGCGGTCTCTAAAATTGATATAACCAGAGCTGCAAACAGACCCAGAGAGGATGCTCTCAACTCTGGGCAGCGATAACGACAGACTTCCTTCTCCAGACAGCATTACTGACTGACCTGGAGTTAATCCAGAGAGAAGAGGAGAAAGCAAAGGAGCAACAGAAAGCTTGTTTTTGACAGGAAAGAGTATGATGAGGGACAAACACGAATCATGAACATGTGAAATAACATTTTTATTTTCTAGCATCAAGGTTAAGAATATCAGATGCAAGATCATAGGTGAAGCACTATCGCCCTTACTTTAAACTATTTTAACTATTTTATGTTGCTACCAATATACTCATTTTCTTCAAAACTGAAAATTTAACAGCTAAACTTTAAGAAAATAAACTAGAGCTCAAAAGGGTCTACTCACTTAGATTCATCGTAAGGCGTTTTACAGATACAGTAAAGCTTTGTGTCCTTCTTAGTTTCCTTTGAGGTAGTAGAGATCATTTTCTTCTTCTTGGACTTGGAGCTTGAGTCTCTTTCCTCTTCTCGCTTCCTCTTCTGGGAAGCCACAGGCAGCGCGGCTGTGGCCGTGGCCGTGGACAGGGGGCCCGAGTGCTGGGGGGGAGGCGGAGGTGGAGGCGAAGGTGGAGGGGCCGGAGGTGCAGGTGGCGCTGCAGGGGAAGTGACAGCTACTGCTGTGGCCTGCACCATTTCTTTTTCTTTCTTAATTTTCAGGTCTCTCTTGAGCTCTTCCTATTGCCAATTAAAGATAATACAAGACTATATCACTTGACTTATGTAAATGCATGATTTGGCCAGAGGATGTTACATCACCTCCCTCTGTCCAAGTAGCTCCACAGTCCAGCTTAATGTGTGGGCGTTTTAGTAATTCCAAACGAGAGTGTTCTTATATACCTTAAACCCAATTAAAACCACCAGAAATAGAAAATGAAGAAAGCTGCTAGTTATCTTCAAAGGAGATATGACTTGTGAGCTTATCTTCTAGTCAACAGCCTATTCAACCACCCTTCTCTATTTAAAAGAAAGTCAGAACTGTAGCTAACACGGATTTATAGCATATTTAAATAGACTAGGAAAATCAAGATCATCAAGACAACGTAGCAGGTACACACTTGATGCCCCACCCCCTTCAAGAATATACCAATGAATAGTAAAACATAAGAAAGAGAAAACTGAAAAGACACAGCTATTCTTGAATACAATATAAATGTCTCTATGGACTGGAAATACAAAATTGTGAACAGGGCTAAAACTGCAGGCCTGCTGGGCTCCAGATCAGAAGTAGGAAGTGGTAGCCCGACAATGGTAATGGTTTCTGCAGGAAGAAGAGGGACTCCAGGTGCACCGTGTGAAATGGGCAGCCAAAGCTGGCTCCCTGCTCACTGTTACGGGTTGGCTGAACTGCGATGGCATCGAGAGGAAAAAAGCCAAGCCCCTCACTTAAAATGCCAAATGCAAAACCAAATGACATGTAATGTGAAAAAAGACTACGAACAAAATCAATAACTAAATCTGAATTCACTCCCTATGAAATTAACTTTAAAGAACAATTTGATGAAAACCTTATAAGTATATTTGAGATATTCATTCAAAGAGCTAAATAAAGGCATTATAAGTTCTATTAAAAAATGAATAAGAAATTATTTTATCAAAAAGACAAGCAGAGGGGTATGGAGATGGAATGAAAAAGTACAACACAGGACATTTTTAGGGCAGTGAAACTATTCTGTATGCTACTCTAATGGCACGATCCTGAATTCTGTATGAAACATGGACACATGACATACATTTGTCAAAGGTGTAAAACTGTATAACACAAGCAGTGAAACAATGTGAATTTAATATAAAATCCTTAATGTTACTTTAGTTAGTAATAATGTATCAATATTGGGTCACCAAATATAATAAGTGTGCCACATTATTAACACCCAAGATGTTAACAATGGGGAAACTTTCAGAGTGGGAAGGAGTGTATGAGAACTCTCTTCTGCACAATTTTTCCATAAATTTAAAATTATGTCTACTGCCATGCCACCCTGAATGTGCCTGATCTCATTTGATCTCAAAGCTAAGCAGGGTTGGGGCTGGTTAGTATTTGAATGGGAGACCACCTAGGAAGACCAGGTGCTATAGGCATTAAAAAAAAAAAATAAAATAAAATAAAATTGCCCCCAAAATAAAGTTAGTTTAAAAAAAAGATAAGCAGAAACTATATAATAGGTAGATATAAAGAACAAATAATATATCTTGAAAATAAAAAACAAAATAACTAAAAAATTTTTAAATGTTAGTACATATACATGTGAATATTGTCCTTTAAAGCAAAATGTATTATCTTAGCAATTCTACTAGTTAAAATAATGCTGAATATATTCAACTCATCACTCAAGAGATAATAACACTTGTCAAAAAGAACATCGTAACTACAACAGAATATTTACAGTAGTAATAACATTTTTAAATAATATACTGAATGTTGAAAATGTTCAGTATATGTTGTCTCCAGTGTAACATACAAAATATATTCTAAAATTATTTTAAAATGGTAATCTTTGGGCAGTATGGACTTACAGATTATTTTTATTTGTTGGCTAAAGATACTGGCCTTGAAAGACATTTGAATGTATGTGTGCAATTTATTTATTTATAAAGGATATGCACTACAAATATTTCACCACTTTGTGCAGAATATGGAGTGGGAATAATATGTGAAACACTTCAAACGTTAATATGTGTTGAGTGAACTGAATGAATACATCACATTATAAATACTATTCTGCAACCTGCATTTTTTCATTCAAATATCGATCATGAGAATTTCCCCCAATGAAAACAAAAAAAGCATCAACCCTACACTCACCATTTTGTAAAAGTGGCCACTCCAAAATGTATTTATATTTAACCCAGCAGTTCCCAACTGAGGAGGGTAATGGTAGCTCTGGAGAGTAGGCATGAATGTATGTGGAAGGGACAAAATTATTCTTTTAGCTATTATAAGGAAGGAGATGCTGTTAGCATTTGAAATCTAATATTAAATTTCCTACAGTGAGTAAAAATCTAGCCTGTCAAAAGGGCCCAAAGCACTACTGTGAGAAACACCAATTACCAACACCCCCTTCTTTGTGAACTTTGGGCTGATTCTAAATTTCTGTTGTTATTAAAATTATGTCCTTGCTCATGTAACTTGCCTAGTTGTTTCTTAGATAATTCCAGAGGTGAAATTACAGATCAGAGAGTATCCACATTTTACAATCTTCATATATACTGATGAAATGTTCTCTAGAAAAACATTATTTTCATTTCTTTCATTAGTAAGTTGACTATCTTTTTATGTTAATTGGTCTTTGACATTTTTAGATTTGAAAATTGGTTGTTTTTGTGTCTTACTTACAATCTTCTACTACAGTTTTTTAAATTTCAGCTTTATTGAGCTATAACTGACAAATAAAATTTAAGATATTTAAAATTACATTGTAGTGATTTGATTTACATGTATATGGTGAAAGAATTCCCCTCACCTAGTTAATTCCTGTTATCTTTTTCTGACTACAGAGCTCTTTACATTTTAAAAACACTAATTCTGCCATAAATGTTACAAATTTCTTTCCTGTTTGTTACATGTTTTTCAATGTTGTTTATGGTATTTTTCTCCTATATAATTTTTTTCTTATGTCATCAAAGCTATCTTTTTCCTGTGTGGCACTGGAAATCTGTAATGCTTAGGAGCGGTTTTCCCCACTCCAAGATTACAAAAATTACAATCATGTTCTGTTATTTTTCTAGTTTCTTTTTCGTTAAAATTTTGATCTATAAAATGTATCTTAATTTAAGTGAGGTAGTATATCATATATTGTTGCTTCTGTGAATTAGCTTGTTTATTATTTGACAATGGCTATAGTCTTGATATTTATCTAGTAATTTATCCTACTAAATTCTCTCATAAATTTTAATTGCTTTTCTTTTGGGGTTTTGATATTATGTTATATACAATAACAATTTTATCTTTTTTTTTTCTTGGCTTAACACACAAGCTAGAATTTACAGAGACGCTAAATAACAATGCTGATTTTGGCATTATCATCTGGTTTCTGACTTTCGTGGGAAGACCTCTAACGCCTTAAGAGTTATCTGTAATGATGATTTTGGGGCTGAGAAGTATGTTAGTATTTCTCACCTTAAAATATAAGATGTACATTTATGGATTTTTAGATTGCCTACTTCTTTTTTTAAAAGCTATTTAAATATGTATGAATGCATGTTTTCTTTCATTTTTCAATACACCCCCCAAGTAAGCAAAGGATTAGCAATGCCTACAAAGCAAGGAAGAAATTTGGTTTTATTTAATGCGCACACTTGATTTTTTATTCTCTCAACATTATTTCAGTTTCTCTACCTTTCTTATGAAATCTGGCTCCTAATAACTTTTGACAAAACTATGGTCATAGAGAATTAAAGCTATTCCCAAGAGGCTTCTCAAATGTTTTAGTCACTTAGTAGCTACTTTAGAGGTTACAACATACAGTTAGATATAAAATCTGGATTTTGTTTTAGAAGACATGTGTCCTACGGCTTTTTACTAAATGTATAGAAATATAAATTCTAGAAAACAAGCTGAAATTTTAAGCTTAACCAAAATTTCAAGGGGAAAAAAATAAAATTAGATGCTAAATCCAGGCCACAGAAGGACAGGCAGCCCCTTCTCACCTGCACTTCGATTTGTAGGTCTTTGTCCAGGAGCGCTCTCTTTTTCAGTATTTCTGCCTTGAGTTGCTCTTTGTGTTTGAAGAGCAGTGCAGACAGCTTGGTAGCATTCTGCTTGCTACGTTTCTGTTCCACACTCTCCTCGCGCTTCCTTTTTTTCGCTGCTTGTTTCTCTTCTTTATCGATCTTATCCAAAATATACTTCATCACCTGGTTACAGACAATCATTCTAGAGAGAAATACACAACCTATGTAATGCTGGGCATTTCATTCTGAAAGGCTTAAGACATGATTTTTCGATGACTGGAAAGCTTCAAAGACTGAGTCAAACCAGCTATGAGAACCTATTAGTGCCAGGGGTTCTCATTTAATGAACTTCAATTAGGATAAAACAATGTAAGTTCAGAACCTATGCCTGAGCATGCTAAAAGAGAAGAGACTGATTTATAATGAGACCCTGTGTTACTGGGTTAGAAGCATTTCTTCCTACCTTTGATTCTCTTCTCTTTCAGCTGGAGTCATGGTCTTTTTCTGTTTTAAATGTTCTATTACAGCATTATGCTTCATCACCACCTTCAGGACAGAACAAAATCCAAAAGTGCATATTTTATAATGACCACAAATTGGTACACAGATAACAGTAGAAATCTGAGCACAAGAATATGTTTCCCAAAGAAACCAAGAATTTTCTATCATAATACAAATAAAATTAGAGCTACTATATGGTCCGGGTACTAACCACGTCCTGGAGCTGTGCTAAGGTAAGCACCTGACATCATTTATTCCTCATAACAGCACTAAAAGGTAGGACTCATTTATAAATAAGATACTGAGGCACAGTAAGTAATAATCTAGCTGTAAGTGTTTAGCCCAGTTATCATACTCCAAAGGCCATGGTGTTAACATTATACACTCTCTTCCCAGGCATTGACTTTAAAGACAACCCCACCCCCATCCCACAGATGGGATAAACTGATTAGGATAAGGTAACATATTGTAATATGTAATTCTCAACTTATAAACTATACAGTACTATGAGATGGAGAAAAGGCATTTAAACATATATATGATGTCAATTTTATAATATAATCATAGATCTTTAAAATCCTTTAGCTGTTTAAAAAGTGCTTGTAACAACAATAGTTTTATAATCATCAAACTTGCTGAGACTAGGTATTAATTATTACAACCACTGAAAAGAAATGACAATTATGTGATATGACAGAGGTGCTAGCTGAGGTGCTAGTTATTGTTACAACAGCAATCACATTACAATATATAAATGCATTAAATCGAAAGGCTGTACACCTTAAATTTACACGATGTTACATATGTCAAAAATATAAAGTGCTTCTACACACATAGCCTCATTTAATCATTAAAACAATCTTGGGTGGCTGCAAACAGGGAGTTTTTGTGAGGATATAGCTCAGAGGAGATTTGCGAGTTTCATGAACTGAATGGGAGACCCAGGAACTGCTGAACGACACAGGAACACTTGAAATTCACAATCAAACTCCTGACTAGTGCCAATGGGTGCATGCTACAGATGCAAATAAATTCTTCTCCAGTAATGCTACAGTATATCACACATGTGACTTCATTTTAAGTAGAATAAATCTCACTCATCTCAACTACCTTACTTCACTAAGATTCCACTACATGATGTCACTTTTTATTTAAGGTACGTATGGAATAACATTTAACACTTAATTTACAAATGTATAGCTAGAAATGCAAATAAGTTTAATCTGTCTATAATTTGCTTAGTCTACATGCAAACTAAGGGATGACAACTGTAAATAACTTCAAACAAATCGCTATGATGCCCAAGGTGGCTTTAAAACGTCATTAAACCTTCCCGGTTTGTATTAATGATACTTAAACTCCTAACACCCATTCTTCCCATCTTTGTTCTTCCAAAATACAGGTGTTTTTCTAATAAGCACTGACTATTTAAGTCAACAGAATCCCAAACCACAGTAGCCACTCAGTAGTTTCTGGTTAATCCAGCACTGCTTCTAAATTGCAACACCATGACTCGTCTCATTTAGGAAACCTAACACAACCAAACACTAAGTCTAATGCACAGCACAATCATTCAAGCTACTGAACATGCTGCTTTTACTTAATAACTTTACCTGTTTCTGAATGATTTCACTTTGATTAGAAGCTTGGAGGGTGTGTTCCCGCTTAATTTCTATCTGTTGCTGCTTCTTCTTTTGCTGCTGATCCCTGAGTTGCTGAACCCTTTGCAACTGCTCTTGTACACTGGCTGCCTGCACTGTAACCACATTCTGAATCTGGTGAGTCTGCACAGGGCTGCTTTGCTGAATTTGAATAGGTAATTGGAGTTTGATTTGCTGGGGCACACCACCTTGCTGAGCCTGTATCTGAGCCACAACCTGCGGCTGGATCTGAGAGAGAACCTGGACTTGTTGCAGCTGAGGCACAGCAATGACTTGGGGCTGTGGCTGCTGTATTTGTAGCTGTGGACAGGATGGGGATGAAACAGTAACTTGACTTAACGTTTGTCCTGATGAAAGAGTTTGAGGTGAAGACTGTACCTGGGGTTGTGATTGTGGTTGGCCTTGGGAAGGTATCTGAAGAGATGTATGTGGCTGAATTGGAATCGGTTGTGAGGTTGTAGTCTGAACCTGGGCTTGCTGTCCAGGAGACACCTGGGATGGAGTTGATGGCCGTATTCGAGTTTGTGGTGGACTCTGGACGCGAGCAGGAGACTGTCCTTGGGCATTACTTTGAGGCTGACACTGCACTGCAACTTGGGGTTTGGATGACTGTGCTTGGGTGGGCTGTGCTTCAGAAGGGACATGGGAGGCAACAGTTGTTTGGGTCTGAACTTCAGGCTGAGTCTGAACTTCAGGCTGAGCTGGGGACTGGGGCTGGGTTTGGGGCTGAGCCGAAGGCTGAGCAGTCTGTGGCTGGGCTTCTGGAGGACTCACACTTGGTGACTGAGCTGGTGGCAGAGTTTTGGTTTGTTGCACCTGTGCTGGGGGTGATGATTTACTCTGTTTTTGTTCACTTGTACCTGTGAAAAGATCAAATATTTCTATTAGGCTAGGACATAAGACTAAAGATAAAGAAGAATTTGAAGGGGATTTTCTAAAGTTGAGAATTCTGTATCAGTATAGAAGGCTGATGACTTAGAAATGCTTGATTCAGACATACTTGGGTTACGACTCTTAAATGGGAAGCAGGGGACCCTGTTTCATGGCCACCCTCTGTACTCTGCTGACTCTCCAGGAAGCTGGCTTCTCATGTACGGCACAGTCTCTGGAAATCAGCCAGGTCTTCTGGTCCAAGCTAATGTAACCTTCATTTTCTCCTATGGCGTGATGGCAGTTAGTGACAGCAGCTTGCAGTGGAAGGCTAACAAAACAGTCTGGACCTGCAGCCCTCACTTGCAAGTTATGAGCTGGATATATTTGCCTCCCCTGAGATTAACATCATGACTTAGCTTAGGCAAAGACCAAGTGTAGGCATAAATTATTAATAGTAGCCACTGTTTTTTGCTGCTCCTACCCCCTTTTCCATATTTTTATGGGGGGGGGGGTTGGATGTGACAGGGAGTCTGCAAGAATAAGAAATCTTGTTGAGATCTTGGGAGGCTGACTCATCAGCTGTTAAGTTTATTGGCTTGAGGTATATCCTCCCAAAGATAAGCACTGGGCCTCCTGACCCATCAGCCCCGCAAACTGTGGTAAAAACGTGCAGCGTTTCTGAAAAGCCCCAGTTCTACCTGCTGTGGTAGTGGAAACAGTGGTGGTGGTGGTGGTGCTGGCTGCGGTGGCTGTTGTTGCCAATGGAGTGAAGAGGAATCGCTGAACAGTACCATTTGGCATAGCAGCTTGCATCAGCTGCTGTCCTGGACCTGGAAGTATAGTCACCCCTTGAGGTATCAACTGCAATTGTCCAGTAGTTTGACCTTGTCCTTGAATTACCACTGTCAAACCTTGATTACCACCCTATGGAAAAAACACAACATGTAAACAGTGTTCAGAGCATCCAGTGGTAAGTACACCATTTTAATGCTGAAAAGATCCTATAATATAATCAAAATATATGTTTGAATGACTATGGAATGGCACCAGAAGGAATTCAAATGGATTGTAACATTTATTTAAAAAGACTGAAGCTCTTTTGTGGGAAAACCATGTATAATCCAGAGTTCCAGTCCAAGTTCTCCAAATGGACAGCCAGGTCTTTAAGCAACATCACTCCTCTGGATCGAAATTTTCCAAATTATAAAGTATAGTAGCTGCCCCCATCTGTGGTTTCGCTTTCCTCAGTTTAGTCACCCACAGCAGACTGCAGGGTGAAAATATTAAATGGAGAATTCCAGAAATAAATAATTCATAAGTTTTAAATTGGGCGCCGTTCTGAGTAGCATGATGAAATCTTGCACCTATTGCCTCGAGCCACCTGGGATGAGCGTCATCCCTCTGTCCAGCACATCCATGGTTATTCACTTAGTAACCCTCTTGATTATCAGACTGACTGTCATGTTACTGCAGTGCTTCTCGTAGTTAAGTGACTCTTATTTTAGTTAATAATGGCCCCAAAGCACAAGGGTAGTGATGCTGGTAATTCAAATAAGCCAAAGATAAGCCATAGTAAGGAAGTAGTGATGCTTCCTTTGAGTGAATCTGTATGTGTGTGTGTAGGAAAACACACTATATATCGGAGTCGATACTCTCCAGGGTTTAGGCATCCACTGGCGGTCTTTGGATGTAACCACCAAACACAAGAGGGGACCACTGGCAGGGACCTGAAGTGAATGACTAATGTCAAATCAAAATTCTGACTTTAAATCATCTTATGTTCATATTATTTTATAATTTTCAAAGCATCTTCACACATACTGCCTCACTTGGTTTTCTCACAATGGCCTTGTGACTTTGTGGAGTTGGGAGAGAATGCTACTATAATCTTGTTCCAATTAAGAAACTCAGGTCAGAAATTCAGGCCCTTGCACAAGTTAAGGTGAGATAAAATGAGGAGTCCAGGTTTCTTAATTTCGATTTTTCAATATGTACTGAATTAACCATGGGGTGGGTGGGTGTGTTTGCGCGCACACACTGAAGTATAAAAAGCTTAGGCTTTCAGACATGAACTATAAATGCCTAGTGAGGATTTAATTACTATTGTTCAAGTAGTAATCAAAACGGGGAGGACTAGGAACTAAAAACTCTGAATGTACTGCCTTTTCTGTCCAGGATTTATTAATCCAATAACCTTACCTAGCAGGAACATAGCAGAGATAGAAAACAAAAGAAAAAACAACCCACCCCAAATCCCCAGCAGCCAAAATTAATGCTGCAAAGTTCATATACTAAATTTAAGCAACATATACTTTACTCCTGAGTCCTTTACTCTTGCTTTTTTAAAATATATTTTCTGTGTACATTCAAAAATAAATAACACACCAAATATAGTTTTAAGAATAAAGTGAACATCTGTAAAACCAGCACTCAGATCATTATTGCCATTATCCAAGAAGCCCCCAGGTGACCTGCTTAATTTCCTTCCTTTCCCTGGAGATAACCATTATTCTGTTATGATAATGCTGCATTTCTTCACAGCACTACTACCTAGGTATAACATCTTTACAGGGCCACAGGTTCACAACTTCAGAAGCATCATCCACAAAGAATATGATGAAATGGTGCCCCCTCCAGGCAGCAGTGCAGTGGCCCTGTACCCCTATACAATATACCCAGTTTTGCCAGTTTCTGACTTATATGCAAATAAAATCACAATGTAGGTTGTCTGTTACTTGCTTCTTTGGCTCAACATGGTAGTTCTGTGTGGCTGTAGTCTGTTCATTTTCATTGCTGTAGGAATGCACCAAAACTTATCTAACTGATTACAGGCATTTGGGTTGTTTCCAGTTTTTGACTCATGAACAGTGCTTCTATGAATATTCATTATCCTGATGCTCACACAAACAAGAACTTCTTTAGGGAATATACTTAGAAAGAGAACCACTGGGATCTAGAACAACATATTTTCAACTTTGCTAGGTAATGTCTTAAGAGTTTTCCAAAATGTTATCTTTATAAACAAACCAGTTGTTTATAAAGAGTTTATTCTGCTCTGTACCATTAACTCCTGACTTTGTCTGACATTTTAGTTTATACCATTCTCGTGTGTGTGTGTGTGTGTGTGTGTGTGTGTGTGTGTGTGTGTGTGTGTGTTTAGACCTTGTCAACTTACAATTCTTTCTTTATTTTTTATGCCTACAGCACCTGGTCTTCCTAGGTGGTCTCCCATCCAAGTACTAACCAGGCCCAACCCTGCTTAGCTTCAGAGATCAGCTGGAATCAGGTTTGTTCAGGGTAACATGGCTATAGACTGTATGTGGTTTTAATATGCATTTCCTTCATTACTAATAAAGTTCAGCAGATTTGTGGACTTTTAGACATTTAGATTTCCTCTTTTCTCACCAAGTTTATTTGCTCTTTTTTTTCTACTGAGCTATTGGATTTTTTTCCTTCTTAATTTGTAATAATTCTCCATGTATTCTGGATGATAGTCCTTGGTTGGTTGCATTTATATCTCCTTTCATTCTTTTCACACTCTTCTATAAGGTAGATGGATTTATAAAATTTTCCTCTAGGGTCAGTGTTTTCTGTGTTTAAAAAAGCCTTTTCTGCCCTCAGATTAGAAGACTGAGTCAGGTTTTGTCCTGACTCAGTTTCCCACGTACACCCATGTGTCACAGCACCATGTACCAAAGTCTGTCCTTTCCTCAACGATCTACAGTGTCACCTTTGTTATAGAATAAGTGTCCACACATGCATGGGTCACTTTCTGCATTTTTTACTATTCTGTTGGTCACTATACCTTACTATATTAATTCCTGAAGCATAATAAGTTTTGATATCAGATTATCACTTGGTCAAACCCTCCAGTTTTTCAAAACTGTTATATAGCTATTCTTGATCCTTTGCACCTCCATATAAATTTTAAAAATCAGCTTGTCAAGTTACACAAAAATTTCTTGGGGTTTTAATGAGAACTGCATTTAATCTATTCATTACTCTTAGAATGATAAGTAAGAAACAATATTGACCCTTGCAAGGCAGCAGCTTAATGTATTCAAATTTTATTTTTCCCACAGTAATTGGTCAACCAATAAAATTTTGGTGGCGAAAAGTATCAGCCATCTGGATAGCTGAGGTTACACCCTGCCTTTAAGAAATATTTCTCTCTGGGACATGGTTCCATTGTGTAGCGCTTAGCATGTCTGCTTTACATGCAGAAGGTCCAGGGTTACACTCCAGTCTAGGGCCATGCCACCCTGAATAAACCTGATGTCTGATCTCAGAAGCTAAGCAGGGTCAAGCTGTGTTAGTACTTGGAAGGGAGACCACCTAGAAAGATTAGGTGCTACAGGCATAAATAATAATAATAAAAAAGAAGTAGTTTTCTTTAACTTTAGGAAAGCACCATTTCTTAAAATAAGTACATTTTTTAATATCTGAAAATAAGTACATGCTTTTAAACTTACAGCCAAGTATAAATAAGATCACCTCTAAAGATAAAAATGAAGTCACGTTACTTACGTGGCCCTGTGTTAACTGAGTGAGCTGAGCCATGGTTAGCTTCACCTGTCCTTGCTGAGGGCGAGGGGGCTGTGAGGCTGAAGACTGCAGATTTGCAGTGGACGTTCCTGAAGGTAATCCTTTCTGCCCAGGTGTTGAGGAGACGGCATTAGGGGCAGAGATTGCCGTGGACACAGGCTGTCCTCTGATGATCTGAGTCACCACTTGCTGGGGAGCACCTATGCACACAGCACACATCACAAATACTTATGTGCCCTTAGCAGTACTTTGAGTTGAAATACTTTTTCAATACTTCAGATGAATGTATTCTTTTCAATTTTCAAAAAAGACTTATGGAATGCCAACAGCCCAATGATGCATTCAGACCTATACTCAAAGGACCCACCTTGTAGCGGTGAGCCTGTTTTCAACTGGCTCACTGACACCATTCTCCACTTCCTGCTAACTGTAGGAAAGGGAAAAACAACATTCTTCCTGTATGTCTAACGCAAAAATGACAACAGGGAAGACAGAAAATAATATGTAAAATATACCATTTATAAGGCTACCTTTCCTTAAAAACATAGTATTTTAAAACACAATTTAATATACAATTAATTTATATACATTTAGAGCAAAATATAGAGAACCTGGAATATCTGGGGCAAATTATGTTTATAAATAAGCTTTTCTTACAGTTATGTGCCAGACAATTTGGGAAAAACATGAAGGGAAAGATGAAATCCTCAGTAAGGCACAGCCTTGTTTTGCTGCGCTTCACTTTACTGCGCTTCATACATGTTACGTCTTTTTCAAAGACTCTCCACCAGAAAAAATCCTACTTGCTTTATTTTGATACTGGCTTCACTGTGGAGGTCTGGAACTAAACCTGCAGCCCTCCGAGGTGTGTCTCCACCAGCAAAGTGCTAACAGAATGCTCCACAGTGACTGTTCAGTAAACATACACTGAATGAATGACCTTAACTGGAATGGTTCTATAGTCTCTTCAAAATTTTCATTTCTCATTTAACTTGCTGAAACTGGAAGAAGAGGCACATGAAATTTTTTCCCTTGTGGGAAAAAATTGCTAAGAGTAATTATTTGGTAGCTAATTTTGCATTTACAAAGTCTTAATTCATTATTAATTAGTGAATAATGTCACATTTTTGAAGTTTTGTATTCACTTCCTGTCTTTTTTTCTTCTGTGAATTACACATATATTTCTGTGTATATGTCTTTTAATGACTGGTGTTTAATTTTATTGCATGCATATAAAACTGAACCTTTTTAAAAATTTAGAATACTTTCCATTTTGCTTTAAAAAAAAATAACTCCATGGTGAAATCCTTGTTTCTAAACTTTTATGTGCTAATTATTTCCTTAGCATAAACTGCCCCCCAAATTATTGAGTTCATAGTAGAAAATGGTACTAAATTGAATTTTAGAAAGGTTATACCAATTCCTATTCCCACCACCACTGTTATCATTTCATTGAATTATGAAACCCTAGGTATTAGCACTAATTTTATTTTAAACCTATAGAAGATTTTTTTTTACACCCCTACCCCCCACCATACACACACCTCCACCCCTGACCTATGGATGTTGCCGTATTCCTTTAAGAACTGGATCTATGAAGGCGAGGCATCTCCTCCCATGTGCTCATGGAGCACACCTGGGGCCTGGTACACCCGGGGTATGGGTTGTAACTCGGCTGGGGCTCAAACCCAGGACCTTCTGTATGTAAAGCAGACATGCTAACCACTACTCTATGGAACCATCCCATAAAAGATTTTTTAAATGTGAATTTTTCTTTGCTTTAATTATTTCTTTTAAAGTTTTCTTGCATTCCCTAGTCAGATATATCTTTCCAAGTATATTCTTAGTCATGGTATATGTTGGCAGATATATTTTCCCTGCCAAACTACAAAATGATTATTCCTGTATCATTTATTGATAAACTCAGTCCCATCCTGATTCAAGATGAAGCTTCTGTTATATAGCAAATTCTCACATAAAATGCCTCAATTGATTCTATTGGTCTAATTTCTTCTGGTATCATGCTCCCAATTCTGGAGGCTTAAAATGTTTTAAGAACCGGCAGTGCAAGTTTTCTATTATTACTCTTTCTTTACTCTTTCTCCTAAACTTTCCTTGGTTATTATCATCCATTTATTCTTCAAGATGAATCTAAACACAATACAGAATGTATAGTTAAGTGCTTTAATTTGAGAGCTTCTAAACCTTACACTATGTCCCTTTTATTGCAGTTCGAGTAACGGTGTATAAAAAGTTACTTTAGCTGATCTCCTGGTACTAATACAGTATCATCATGAACAGATGGATAGAGTTGGTACCAATTGATTATATGATGGTCACTCAGACGATCCCCAATACATACATGTTACTTTCAGATTATCATCAAAATGCAAATTCAAAAATTAAAATGATTTTACTATTACAGTATCTGGAATCATTTTGGGAAAGGCTAGTGTAGTGGTAGCATCAGGAAGAAGTTGATCAGTGCATGCACGGACAGACTGCACACATCCATCCATCCTCCAACTCCCCGACCACAACCGCTATGACTCTTCTCATTATACTGGGCACCACCAGCCCCACTGGCCACTTTGCTTTTCCTTTAACACACTAGACACACTCATATGTGAAGCTATAGATTCACATATGGAAGTCAAACACGTAATTGTAGCTACACACAGCAACAGGAATCAAAGGTTCTATATATCTTGCAATTACCAAAATTTTCAATTTTCTACATATAATTTATCATCTATAAATATTTTTCTCCTTTACATTACTTTATCTTTCCTTTTAGTTATTTGTTTGACATCTGCACTTAAACAGGAATAGATACTGAATTTTAACAACTGTCCCTGTAGCATTAACTGAAATAATCATATTTTCTTTTCTGGAATAAATCCTATTCAGGCATTAGAAGATTGCCTTTAAAACAAACAAACAAAAAAAACCCCGATGCTATATTTCTTATTAGAATTGTGCTAATTTTGAAAAATGAGCAAAGATTCAATCTTTTCTTTATTCTATATTCTAGAACTAGTTTTTATAAGAAGGAATTGTTTGTTTCTTAACCATTTTGGAGAATTTCACCCATAAAACCATGAGGTCTGGAATTGTTTTTTGTCGGTAATATTACAGCAAATTCCCAAATTTCTTTCTTTGATATGAGTTAATAAGATTTAAAATTTATAAGCATAGTATATAATTACGCCTCATTATTCAAACAGATTTAATTCCTGAGTATGGATAGTGAGAATTCTCAAAGGCTACCTGTAAAACAAGGATAGCTGTAACACAATTCTCTTTTGATTTAAAAAGTTTGTTCTATTTTTATAGCACTTTCTCATTCCTAATTCTGTAAAGTACCATTTTGTTCTTTTCTCAAGATTAAACTTACCAAAAAAAAAAAAAAGATTCATTTTAATATTTTCCTTAATTCCTGTTTAATTATTATCACTTGTACTTTTTATTTTACTTCCTCCCTCCTGTTTTCATTTAAGACTGGTTTTATATATTTTTATAGCTTCTGATTAAGATTAAGAACATGAGGTTTCGTGTTTTGTTCACCAATGTAAATCAACTGCTTAGAGTAGGTGCCTGAACATTTGTTAAATGAATGAATTTGCCTCTGAGTTCAGGTCAGGTAGCATAGCTCAGTTGCTATTTGATAATCTGTTTGTAATTACATATTCGATGTTTATTTAACCTAAAAATTACTTAGGAGAACATCTGTTTTTAAATTTCCAGGTAAAGGTTATTACAATAATACTTTAATATTAATTTTAGCTTTACCATATAGAATGTGGCCTATATACATTCTATTTTTTGGACTTTATCGAGGTTTTACCTATGATGTACTATATGACCATTTCATACAAATCGTCCATAAATGTTTAAAACAAATGTGTATTCTTGAAGGTCCAAAAGTTGATACACAACAGTCTGTGCCTGGTCTACACTATTCCTTGCCTCTGTGACTCTCTCCTTGATTTCAAATAGTTTTTGCTTTATACACTTCAATGATATCTTATTTCAGAGATCCAAGATTGCTCCCCCCATTGCAACCTTTATCTTTAAGCTAATACAAAATGACCCTCTCTATTCTATTGAATGTGGTTTTTTTAAACACTGAATTTTTAAAATACTACTCTGTCCAATATCAGAATTACTCTTGTCCTACCCCTGTCCCATTCTTTCTTTTTTAAGCATTTATTTCATGAATCTTTTTTTTTTTTTTACCTTTTGTGGTAATTTGATTTTAGGTATATTTCTCAAAAATGTATAGTTGAATTTTTTCCACTTAACCTTTAGTCTTTTAATATGGAAATTATAATCTATTTTCATTAACAAAGGGCTAGCATTGCTTTCCATTTAAACTCTTCTTAGCTGTCTGCTTGATTTTATCTCCGTCTTTTGACATAGTTTTCTTTGCTCATTCTCTTTACTCCAATGACTTGAATGTATAAATTCCATTTATTAGAGGTTTTAAAAACATTTTTAATAAGCATACTTGGATCTATTTTGCAATGCCAGAAATAAAAATATATCCATGGATGCATCCTATAATGGATTAAAAATTTAGTATGCTTTGAAATCTTAATTCAAATTGGTATTTTCTAGTATGCAGAATGCCAAACATAGAGTAGAACAGACTTCTTGGACTATTTTGTTTAGATGTAAAATGAAAATACTGGATGGATAAATACCTGGCTGAACCATCACAGGTGTTCGAATAATTGCCTTTCCTAGTGTTGACTGTTGGAGCGGTGTTCTAATCACTGTCATACCAGGGCGGATCTGAGGCCCTGTGATTACCTATAAGTGACACAAAAGACAGTGAATTAAAATGTTTTTAAAAGACTAAAGCATGATGGACATGGAACACAGAATTGAAAACATTCTATATTGATAAACATGTCTACAGAAATAACAGAGGTTCTTGAATATTACATTTTAAAATTACAATAAGCATCAGATTACAGATGGAATTTTGAGTAAAGAAAATTTAATTCAAATGAGATCATATGAAATTCCTTGTCACTGATACCAAGAACAGCCTGCAAACAACAAAAAAGGAACAAGACCCTAAGAAGCAACCACTATAGATGCTCACAACCCATATCTGTAACCCAAGGAATAGAAGACAAAGATCAGAAACCTAATGTCTTTTCATAATTTTAAATAATAGAGAGAATGTGATTTTCAGTTTTATAGTAAGGTTCAGAACATTTTCAAATCTGCAAAACTTTAAACCTTTTCCATAATACTAGCACTGTATCTACTGAATGCATAGCAGCTAATTACAAACTAGTTATCATGCTATGGACTGTATTTTTCATACTATTTCTTAACTGCACAGGAAGTTTCCTTGGATGGTCCAGTGCTATACATTATTTTATATAAAGAAGTTTTCTTTATAAAATTCTGAAAAGGAATTCTTATGATTCACAAACTCTAACTTAAGTGCATTTAACTACATGTTAAAAATAAACAGTTCATGTATCGTTTTTATTTAGAAATATAACAGAATTTTTTAAAACATCAGTATTCTGACAGAGATTAAGTAAAAGGCAAAGAAAAATTAGAAACTGAATTCATCCTGGAAGAGGCCATTCTAAAATCTTGATGTCGTCAATAATCCAAAACAAAATAAGCCTATGAAGGATTCTTACTTGTGAAGTGCTTGTGGTTCCTCCAGAGGCTGAGGTATTGGGCCTGATTGTGACTGTTGCTGTCCTGGGCTGGAATGAAGTGAAGGTCTGCTGACTACTACCTGTACTTGATGGAATGATACCCAGGACTTTCTGCTGTACTTGAACAACACCTTAAAAAAAAAAAATAAAGGAGTAATTAACAATTGCCCCTTTAATAAACAGTGTCAGGTGCTGCTCGGTTTCTGAGGAGAAACTACATGTGGCAGGGTTTTATAGTGGGCTACATAGAATGTGAGATCTGAGGACTGAAATAAGTGAAACGGAAATGGAAAATAATGGCAACAGTATGATCTGGCAAATGTGAATTAAAACTCTTCACATTTCCCTTACCTCCTTGTGTTGCTGGCACATTTACAGCGACAATCTTGCTGTTTGCAGGAAGTGGCAGTTTGGTAATTACTTTTCCTGCCATAGTGACTGGATTGCCTGTAATTTGGTACGTCTGACCTGTGCTGGCAATGGTTGTAGCAGAGGTGGCAGCTGTGCTGGTGGCTAATGGGGTATAAGACATTTAATAAGCTTTAGATTTAAAATAACCAGCAACGTAGTGATTTCTAGGAAGGGCACCAATGCATGAAATGTGGTTCATTTTGTATTAAAAAAAAAAAAAAATTCCTCTCCAAAATAAGGGAACTATGTAAATGTTGAAAGTGAAACAATGTGAGAGAGGGGTTTTGCTAATGTAATATTATGACTATTGTCTGTAACAAACCAATTGTTACAGCTTACTTGCTCAATCAGCTGCAGAAGAAAAACAATTTTCTAGAGATATGTTTTATCCCAGCAGGTAATCGCCTGAAATTTTTTTTCTTAAATGAACGCAGTATTTTATTTATTCACAATTGTGTACCTGAATTGGACTGGCCTTGCTTAACCCAGGTAGCAAATGTCTGATGGAAATTCTTGTTCTGCTGGAATGTTACTGTAGCTGGAGATCCAACTTTAGTAGTAAGTACCATTTTGGTTCCAGTTGTAACTGAGCCACTCAGAGGGGCCACCATAACTTTTTGTGCTGGAGAGATGGTACTAGTTGTACTGTTTGTTGAAGAAGTGGTGGAAGCTGAAATTACTGTAGGCTTCTGCTGTTCCAACCGTTTCTAGAAATGTCAGGAAGAAAAAACATGAACCAAAAAAGTTCTAAATAAAACCAGTGTCATTCTGTAAGAAGTCCAGCTAAATTTCTCCTAAACTAAGAAACTGTACCAAATTTCAAAAATATTTTACTTCTGAAAAATATGCCCATGTAACTGTATCTTAAATTTCTTGATGAAAATGTTTTAAAAACTTTAAGTCACATTTTATTAAAAGTTGTTTTTCATAACAAAAATTTAAAAACAACCAAGTTTTCCCAGTCTGTAGAAATATCCAAGCTTTCAGACTAAAAACAAATAAGGCGTGGGTAATCTTACTGGAAACAGGAAAACCTTGCTGCTCAGCAGTGGGACTTAGAGTAGAGAGCAAATGATAAGAACTGAAAAAGGTTTTCGGTTTATACAATCATAAAGAACAGGTCAATATTTAAATATCACAATTCAAGTTGGCAAACCTGCAATCAAGCAAGCTGAAAATTATAAAACAATTTTTATAGACTATGTTTTTCATTTCAAACAGTTTTACAGAAAAATACTTTAGATTATTTTATATAGTGGCAATATAATCTAATCTCCCAGACTATAGTTATTAAAGAAAGTCTGTTTATCTTTCATCGGAGATTGCTGACATCTCCTGACAGCTTACAAATGTGATAGTATGAGCTTATGCATGTAAAAATAATGGGTGGCATGGACTGCAAATCTGGTGACAGATGTTTTACCTTCATTATCTTATTTAACACTCTGACCAACCCAACAAAGTTACTGGCCTTGTGATTTAAACATGAGGAAACTGAGACTCAGAGAGACTGTGCAACTGGCCCAAGGCCACAGAGCTAGCTAGTAGAAAAGTTGAGAAGAGCAGAAGATAAATTCCAGGGCTAAACTCTGTCCTGCCACTGGAAACTTCTCACCAATGATATCACTCTCTATGTGTGCACATCCCCTGTGCCTGATATAATGTGAGGGATTTCACATAATTTCTTATTCCTCAGAGGAAATATTAGAACGTAAAACATTAGATTACATTGTAGAGATGACAAGACACATGCAGCATAAAATGAAAAACAAAACAGCCAGTTTTTCTATGAACAAACAGGTAGAATCCAAAAGTGCTGTTATCTCGAACTTTGACGTAATTGAAGATAATGACATATAATAAACTGATGCAAAAGAATCTCAAAAAAATGTTTTGTAAAATGTAAGAGGAAAAAAAATAGTTTGGAATAAACAGTTTGTTTTATAAAATACATAATTTTTTAAAATTACATGTAACTTAAAAATTAATGATATTATAAATAGACATATATTAGCTAAAAACTTTTATAGTATCTTCTAAATAGAAAGAAGAGGTAATCATCTTTTATACATGTCCCTGATATTCAGGCACATATGGTACCTTATTTACAGTATAGAAATGCTAAGAAACCATCAGTAGCTTTATAGTCATCCATTACAACAAACTCTTACAGTTTTAGTACATTTTGCTTTTTCATAGACATCAGAGATTTTCAAATTAGAATTCTGCAGGGAAAAATTATCATTCGAAACAGCTATTGAATTATAAAGATAATAAATAAGAGAAATCTTATTTCATACAATGTTCTCCAAACATGTACACTTTTTGCAAAATTATAGCTTGCTGTATCCCCGGAGCTACTTTCAGTAATGAAATTAAGGTATATGTGAGACACACTTACAAATAAAACCATGTGAATATACAATTACTGTGCTTTTAGTGTGCATGAAATTGGCAAAAACTGTCAATTTGTTGCAAGGTGGGATGGTACCAACTCCCCCACCTGCTGGGCAGCCAATCGCTGCTGTTTGAGGTGAGCCTCCATTTGGGCCTTGAAGTCCTCTGCCTTCTTCTGTTCACTAACCTTAGCCTGTTGTTCAACTGCTTGTGCCTTTTCTTTCTCCACCCTGAAGGAAAAAAAGGAAGTACTCATCAGAAACCACCCAAAAGATATCTGACATCTAATATTAAGTGAAATCTGGTTAACTTTTACATCATACAGAAGTATGAAATTTATTTCAATTTAAAAATAAAATGTTTAAATTAGGATAATTAGAAACTGACAAATGAATAAAATTAGAAACAGGACCTTGATAAACGATACAAAGCTAATACTTAAATTAGAAAAATAAGAGTTAAAATAGGACACCCTGAAAAAACTATTAAAGGAGCAATTCTTTAATTCTGAAGTAATAAAATCTTCATATATCTGAGAATGTGCTAACCATTTCCTTACCTCTCAGCAAACGCCCTGATCTCCCACAATTCCAACTCTTCCTCTGCTACCCAGGTTTCGATAATAACAGGGCCAGTTTGCTTGGGCGTTTCTGGTCTCTTTGGCCGCAATGCACTTGATCGAAGGCCTTTCCTCTGAGGTGTAGGTGTTTCTTTGAAAAAGAAATCAGAATATTTTAAGTAATATAGCTTCTAAAGTTATAGCCCTTCTGGCATCTCCTCTTACATATCATGAAAAGCAGGGATTGGCAAACTTTTTCTTAACGAGCCAGATGGTAAATACTATGTGGGCCAGATGGTCTCTGTTACAACTTCTCAACTCTGCCTTTGTATCACGAAAGGAGCCAAAGACAATACATAAGTGTGGCTGTGTTCCAATCAAACTTTATTCACAAAAGCAGATGGTGGGTCAAGGCTCTTGGGCCACAGTTTGCTGGCCACTGGTGTGGAAGCACTATGAACCTTTATACAGCCCGTTCCCTCTGCCTACAACACTATTCCTAGCCTCCACCCCTCATGTGATTAATGCCTATTTATCCTTCAGATCCCAACATGGATACAACTTCCTTCAAGAAGCGCAGCTCGTTCTTCCCACAGTTGGGATGGGTATACTTGCCACGCACAACTCTGACAATCTGTAGGCCCCCATCACAGCACTGAGAAGGGGGATGTGAGAGCTGACAACACAATGGAGGAATCAGAAACTATGAAGAACAGATAAATTATCCTAATGGTAAAAATTTAAAAATAAAAAGCAGGGAGAGACATGCATTGCACTGTCCCATATGTTGAGGAAATGGGGAAGCAGTGGAAGGAAACTGAAATAGCAGTAGGAGCTGCGTGTACAAAGTGACACAAGCCAAAGAAAAGTGATTTAAGGAGACAGTAGTGGTTGCACTGAAGGCTATGGGATCAAGACTGAAGAACAGACGGGAATACCTTCTTCCATCTGTGCCTCTATCGATCAACTGGGCTGCCTAGTTCTGTCCAGGATGACATTGTTTTAATTACGCTCACAGCTCATCATCTACTAGGGCAGGTACTCCCTTTTTTGTGTTCTTTTCAAAAAGGTCATTTTCAGTCATTTATTCTCCGGGATGAACTTTCAAGTTAATTCAATCAATATTCAAAAATTGAACTTATACATTTGGGGACAATTAACATCTATAAAATAGTATGTTTCTATCTACAGACAGCATTTTTCTTTTAAACAGTTCTTAATCGATGTTTTTCATAAATATTTTATTGCACATATACATTAAAATTATTGATTTTTGTCTATACATCTTGAATCCGGACAACTTACTATACTCTTTTTACTGTTAATAGTTTTGATTCTCCAGTATTTTGTTATAATACCATAACCTTTTGTTTCCCTGACAACAGGGACAAGGTCTCATTGTTCTATATATTTGCTACTCAGGGCCTATCATGTGGGTGCTGTATAACTGTTTCCTGAGTAACACTTAAGCCTCTTACAGTATTTCTACCCTGAGCACTAAAGTATTTCACAGTAGCTTTAACCCCTGAGCCAACAAATCTTCATTAAGCAGTTAGGTGTCAGTCGCGTAGCAGGTGCTGGAATTACAACAAACCAGACAGACTAAGCGGCTACCTTCTTGGAGCTGATGGTCTGGCATCAATCACCGCTCCACAGCTTAATCATAAGAGGTATTATTACAGCTCTTTGTACGCTTCCTGTTCTTGGCACAAGGCCTACAGACATCAATGTGTGCCTAGTGGAATCTTGCTGTGTTTACTAAACACCATTTTATTATTTTTTAAAAATTTCCGCCCCCTCATCAGTTAGCTATTCATCCTTTCCACCAGCTCTCCTGTCTGCTTATCGTGGCCAAGTAAATGTGAGGCGAGAACAGTCCAGGAGAGGCTCCTTTCTTAACCACCTCTCCCACGGGGAAGGAAGCCTGGCCTCTCTACTTTAGGCTCGTCTGAGGGGAGGCAGGGCAGGCTGAGCCCACCCCCCAGGAAATCGAGCCAGGTAAACATCATTTTGAAAATGTAATTCGTAGTAAAAATATTTTAATTTATTAAATAAAGAGTTAAAGAAACAATCATAATAAAACTTCAATTCATGAAAAATGTGGTTAACAGGTCAATAATTAAAAAATGGAATTCTTTCTAGTCCTTACCTTTTGGTGCTTCTGGAACTCCAATGGGGCAGATGATTTTTCTGATACAATATTCAGATCGAATACCATAAGGACCAACATCTCGCCTCTTAATTATTTCTGTTGTTGTGATTTCAGTTTCAGATGTTTCTATGGTGATTTAATTCATAAAGTATTAATAACCACCTAAAATATTCAGAGACTAAAAAAGATATAACATCTGCTGCTTTAAAAAAAAGGGACATGTGGAATAAACTTTTGGAAACATTTAATTAATGACCACGGGATCACTGCTAAAATGCAACAATACCGTGTTTCTTCCTAACTGAAAACTTCTAAACTGAGCAAAATGCTGTTTGGGGCCAGCTTAATTCCTGGTGGTGAAACTCAGCCTAAATAATAAGAACCCTAGGAGAGAAGAAGTAGCAGAGTTCCAGATATCCCAGTTTAAAAGATTTATATTCTACAATAAACATCTTTTAAAATTTCAGTCTGGTTCACACATAAGCGACTCATCTTATAATATGAACCACCCTTCCCTGCCCCAAGGATGGTATAGCACATCTGTCAAACTTTACTAAAGCTGTGTTTTTAAAACACAAGTATTATATTTTAATGAGTAACAGGTATGCTTAAAATTAAGTAAACTGTCAAGTGATTTTTCTTTTTAACTTTAAACCAGAAAATAGACACTCTCACCTGTCCGTGTAGTCCCTCCCCCGGAAGGAGCCTTGGCTGCCATGTCATCCCATCTCAGACTGGCCCACAGTAACCGTAACATTAGGCTCACTCCAGCCAAGGACTTTACAGTCTGAAGTCTATACCTGAAAGAAAAACCCAAGAATAACCACATATGCGTATATATATATACACACACAGACATATTCTACTAAACTGAAGGATTGCTTCTCGTCCTTATGAATAACTTCAATACTTATAATATGATTTCGTAAGCACTTTGGCTTCTATGTCCCTTAATAAAAGAACTTTTTGCTCCTAGGCTTAACATGCACTTAACAGCTTAAAAAGGGTCTGAGGTCCCTTTAAATGCCATATAAATTTGTACAGGAGCATGTTTCATTCTAAGATAGATATGGCAACAACTTAAGAAGATTTTATAAATTTAGGCTAATTCTAAAATAGTGTTAGAAAAATTACGGAGAGCAAATATAGAGAAATAATTGTGTCACAAACATGATAAAAGAATTTTGAAGGCTAAAATCTTAACTGAATTATATTTAATGAGACAAACTGGGCATATTTACATTTTCTAAAAAAGCAAAACAAAAAAAGGACAATATAAATCTAATAAGGCCTTTTCAAATGGACAGAAAATTTTGTATCCAAATGGTGGTTCTGCAAAACATGAACTCCTGGATGGTGAATACTGCTAACAACACTTTAACAACATAGGTGCAGTTTTGGGATCCTACAATACGGTGAATAATAAAAAAAGGACAATACTGTATTGATTCCTAAAGAGGGGACAAAGAAATTTCTGTGTTTTATAAACATTATATGTAAAGTCATTGAACATTGTGGATATACTTTTAAAGATAATATTAAAAACACATTTCAAAATGAATTTACCACTGCAATGGATATCATATTCTAAAATGGAGTTAACCATAAAACATTTTATAGTAGTTCTAGGCTGTCAATTCTCTATTAGTGATATTTGTGTAATTACTTTGTTGATATTTCCACAGAAATGAATATACTGGTTGATCGCAGTATAGAGAAAACCTGTAAAACTTAAATAACTTCCTCCTCTAATAGAGGTAGAAAATAAATCTTAGGTGATTTGTATTTGGAAGGCAATGCTTTCTAATAAGGAAATGCTCTAGTCAAAATTTGCTGCAACTTTTTAACTTCCCATCACCATTATCTTCCTCGCTGTCCTAACACCCTGTGCATCCTCTGATCTGCAAAGAATAATTTTTAAACTTGAGGGCAAATGTTAAGTAGTGCAGGGATCCCTGGGAAGGGGAAAGTGAGTGTCACTTTCAGACCACACCCACAGAAGCGCTTAGGGAACTCTGCGCACATGGAAAATATAAGCAAATACTTATTTGGGAAGATAAGTTTTTCCCTCATTGTGTCTCTTCTTCCTCCAATCACTCTCTACAAACAACTTTAAAGCATCTCTATTGCACAATGGAAACGCCACCAGGGAGAGAACACACTTCAAGCATTATTAGCCTGTTCATTTATTCATTCAAAAAATATCTGAGTGCCTTCTATGTGTTAGACTAAGTGAAAGGAGCTGGAAACACAGATGTGAATTATAACCTCTTCCTGTGTCCTCAGGAACTGGAACAAACGAAAGCACAAAGGAGAGGCATCTGATTGGCTTGGGGATGGGGATCAGAGCTTGGCTTCTGACTATCAAACCAGAGTGTGGGGGTGGCTGATGGAAGGCAAGGGGCACACATATGCCTAGGAGGAAAGTGTACAAGAGTACATTCTTCTTCCCAGAAACCACATCCAGTATGCCATGGCTGGAGGGAAGGAGTATATAGGTGCAGCAAGAGAAGAAACTGGCACGAGAAGGTAGAGCCAGAAGGTTCTACAGCCAAATGGAAGGATTAAAGAAGAACCTTAAAGACAATCTGTATTAAGCCCTCTAAAACTTATCTAGTATTGGATAGGGTGTAAGGAAGTACTTCTCCCAGATGTGGTGTATAGGTGACAAACACTTTCCCCCTCTCAGCCCTGAAGTAGTTAATAAGGTCCCTTTAAATGCTTGCTCAGCTCCATCAGAATATTCACAGGATGGATCTGCATATTAGGAGGATCCATCCAGCAGCACTGTAGAAGCAGCTACTGGTTCAACTTGATAATGAAACAAGGAATTAGGGCCTGGGGAAAAGGGAGTAAGGGATTGGCCAGTGTGGTGGGAGAAAGAAGCCCTAATGAGTCGATGAGACAAGTTTCACTTACTCAGAACTGCTCAGCCTTAACATTAAATTAATAAAGATCAAACATGCATCCTTGGCATTCTTAGCTCCTACTCTAAGCATCGGACATGTTTTATTCAGAGTATAAATATGCATTTCACATGCATGTTTTTTATAGCTCTGCGTCTTCAAAAAACTGCATTCTAAACTCAAGAATAATTTACATATTTACCCATGTCTCCATTAGATAGAAGGGATTGTTCCTCTCAACTTCAGCAAATTAGGATGTTAGCATTTATCTGAAGGTAATATCTGTCTAAAATGCACAGGAAGGTATTCCTTCCATTAAAAAATGAGAAATTAACAGATACGAATTGTGCCCACAGTGCATATTAAAACACAACAATACAAGGCTCCTGAAACCCAGCCGTGCAGGAAGGGCCCTGGGCAAGTTGATCAGAACTAGTCCAGAGAAAATGCTCCCCATTGAGCCTACCTTCCATTTCATTATAGAAAGGAGCACAAAGGCTGGCCTTCACAACCGCCAGGTTACTTTAATTAAAGTATTTGTACATAGTAACTTTTCCAGTGGGAAAGAAGTTACCTGCAGGACAGTCAAGGATACACTTTGGGACCGCTCTCAATGAAGAAAGCAGAAAAGTGCAGAGTAATCCTACAAATCCATGAACTGTAATGAAGAGTTCCTTGATTCCCTGCAGGATTCTGCAAATCCTTCATTGCAGGCCCTGCAGAGAAATTGGACTTTTCAGCTGTCTCTATTGAATGTGTCATGGAGTGATGATATTTTAATTCAAATCAAAAGATGAAGTTATAAAAACTTGGTCAAACCAACTATGACTGGTCATATTAATAAGTTAATTCCTTTACAGAGAGTACTCATTTCCACTCTTTTTTGTTCTTATATAATAGTATCTAATTATAATATAAAGGAAATACAAAAAAGTATGATTTTTACTTAAAGAGACTGGGACCATATTGAAGACACACAGACATGAAGCCTAGAGTAAAAAGGAGTCTGTCTGCTCAGTAACTCGCTGAAGCAATCAATTCCAGGATCCTAGCGAATATAACTAAGACTCAGACTATTCCTGATTTCTGAGAATGTCCCATAGGACTCTTTATGTTTTTAATATGTTCCATCCTTTTCAATTTTAAGGGTGAAAAAGTAAAAAGACAAGGGCATGAAAAAGGACAAAGAGGGGATAAATATGTGGAATGTGACATGGCAGATAAAGTACTGGATTGGGATTTAGGAAGACTGGGCACGACTCCCAACCTGGTCCCTCTGTGGCCAGAGGCAAATTATTATACATCCACAAAAGATAAAAAAGTAAGATCTTTTCCAATATAAAAGAACATGATCTTACAACCCCATCACTAGATACTTATGACTCATCTCCAAAACTTAACACCCAGGAAATTTTAAATTAAGACTCTTTCTGGGTTTAAAAAAAATCCCTAAGGAACCTTAGATACTACCTTTATAGACACTACCAACAAATAACAGAGAACTCCACAACAAACGTTTATCATGCAGATAAATAACATTAGGAAGATCTCCGCATTGTGACAGGCCTTATGTGATTTACGAGCAAGTTTCCTACGTCTCATGTTTATATGAATTACCTAACAGAAACAAATTATATCCCTGATCTGCAACTGGGAATCCATATACGTGGAGGGAAGATTTAAATCAGACACGGATTTCTGACCGCATGGGTGGTCAGTGTCCCTAATGCTTGCATTGTTCAAGGGTCAACTGTATTCCAGAAAGCGATTATCTAATTCTGTGATTATCTCATTCCCATCGCAAACGAACAGCAATAACTTGGAAAGTTAGACATCTATGTCTGACATGTTTCTTTTGTCTTATGAAAAGTAAAAGTGAATTTCATTCTTAAGGATTCCCTTACATTTTCAGTCTTTAAACATCTTTTCCTCAGTAATCTTTAATATCAGCTGCCTAAGTTCAAAACTATCATTTCTATTACTAATTGCCCATTTGAAGATATGCTTCCCTGTCTCATCTCTATAATCTCATTTTAAAAAATGAGATACTTATTAAATAATTCTTTTAAACTTTCTCCTTTCCCCAAATACATTTTAAAGTGCATACCTCCAAGTGATACCAAAAGTTGGTCTAGGAGAAGGATATGGCCATATATCCAAGGCAGGTTTAGCATTGTAATTAAAATAAGGGACTTCTCGGATTCCTCCTTTTCTGGCCAACTTTTTTAAGTCATCATTAGGCAAAACAAATATGCTCTTCTTGCTGCTCTTGGTGATAAATTTTCTATATGATGGCAGAGCTGTACCTGAACGAGTCTTCTTGGGTCTTGAAAATTTCATGAGTTTCACTTTGTCTCTTGTAGAATATTCTTTGCTCACAGTCATAGATGTTACCAGAGTGCCTCCTGCGGTGGTCAGTGAGTCTGTCACTGTCGTAGTAACCACGGTTTTGCTCTGTTCTTTCACAGAAATGATGTCCACATTGCTGCCTGAGGAGGGTGTGGAAAGTTTTGTTACTGTTGTGGTGGTGGTGGTGACAGTGGATTTGGCACAATTTTCTGTGGAAGAGACCACAGTTTGCTTATCGCCTTTTGCTACTTTGATTACGGTTTTTGATTCTGTGGCCACTGTGGATGTCGTGGTAGTGACTTCTGTGATGACTGTTTTTCTTTTAGATTCTCCATTGACATTTTCACCTTTGTTCACAGGCAGACCATTTTCATCAGTAAAATCATTACTGAGGTTAGATTCCTCCCCAGAAGGAACAGGTGATGGAGTAACTTTCTTAACATCTGAAGTTTCAACTTCCATATCTTCTACCTGATTTGCTGAACTGCTTTCTGAACACGGTGGTGGAGGTACGGAGGCATGTGTACTCTCAGACTCTTTGGTTGATGGCAGGGTCTCTAAGCCATCCTGGCAGTCACCTTCAGCATCTGAAGATCTCAGTAAACGTGATTTTGTTTCCAAGTTGTTTTTTTCATTAAGATCTTCCATGATAACATCACCATTCATAAACGGCTTTACAGCAGATTCTTTAACAGTCAAAGACTTAATATCATTTCCAGGCATTATTTTATTGATATTATTAACCTTTGGTTCAATGTCACTACTTGCTACTTTACTTTCAGAAATTTCTTTCAAACATTCACCTTTCAAATATACTTTAGGTTTATTATCTTTTCCATTTATTTGAAAGGTACTTGCTTTCTGTCCTTTCTTTCCAGACTCTCGATTTTCATTATTCTTTTTGTCAGTGCTATTTTTTAGATTTATTTGATCAATATATTTATTAACTGGTCTCTCCTCTAATTTCTGTTCTTGACTTGGTTTTTTACCATTTGCTTCAGTTACCTTTCCCTGCAGCCTGTCATCACAGTTTCCAGTGGTCTTATCTGAAACAAACTCATGTTTCAATGGTTCCAAGCCTTCAACACCCTGTTCTTGAGTTATGAACTGCTCAGAAATACTGTCATTGCTATTCTGAACAATCATTTCTTCTTCACTGCTGTCTTGAATAGACATGGTATCAGAACTATTTTCCAAAGTGCTATTATATTCAGAGTCACAGCCCAGTTTTCCTTCAAAGTCCATTGCTTTGGACGGAGATGGGATATCTCTACCATCACTACTTTTAGATACTGATGGAAGTAAAGGGCTCTGGGAAGGAGAAACAATGGTGTCATCCTCCTGTATGAGTGTTTTTTTGTTCTTATAGATCAAAGTACCAATTTCATCTGCACTGGCTAGTTTAGAGTCATCAATAAGAAAATCACTTCCTTTTGTTTTAACCTTACTGGCTTCCTGGCCTTCACTGGTAGGTTCAGAGACACTCTCATCTATGTCATTTCCAGAATTTTGTTTCTGACAATTTGTTTCTGGACTCTGAATGGAGACGTCATCTAACATTTCATCTTTTGGATAAAGTTTACTTGTGTGATCAGGGTCACCGATTTCCAGAACTGAGGAGTCACTTTGTGAACATTCCTGAATAAAGTCTTCAGATTTATTGTTATTTGCATTAGGGCTGTGTTCTTGTCTAAGCAAGTCACTTTGACACCCTTCTTTTGCTTTTGTTATTACTGGTGACTCTGACAGACTTTTCAGAGAATTTGGAGAAGTCTTTCCTGTACCCTTAATTCCACCCTCCAACTTCATTTTCTCGAGGCGCTGTTTTTCTTCCAGTGTAAATTGTTTAATTCTCCTTTCGAGAAGTCCATCTAGCTTAGACGATTTAATTTTCTTTTTATAACTAGTCCTTAGATGGAAACCCTCACTGACATTGACCACATCTACTTGAGAACTTTCCTGACAATTTATGTGTGATTCTGTTTTCATATCATCATCTATTTCCATTGGTTCTTCCTTAAAGGATTTATCATTGTCAGAATCTAAAACTTCTTTAACATCTGTGAAACAAAGACATTTATGTAAGTGAAAATTTTAGTATAAAATGTGATTCATGATAATATTTTTATTTTAAAAACTACCAATTTTCACTCAAAAGCAAACATAAATATCTACATATTTGAAATTCTTGATATGTGATTAAAACAGGTCAATGGACATGACTAAACTTTACAAAAAGTTAAAAAAATATATTCCAAATATTTTAATATTTTTAGTATCTAAAAATGACGGAATTCCACATTTAAAAATTTCTTCGTATGTGACAGCTACTGCATACACTGGTACCGTCATCTAAGATTTTGAATAGAATATTTAATAGTTATAAAATATCTTAAGGCTCATGCATTATCTAGTTTATCCAGTTTTTAAAAAACAACTTTTCAGAAAACAATGTAAGTTCCTCAAAAGGCTGAATGTAGAGGTATCTCATGACCTGCGATTCCGCTCTTCGGTATTTATCCAAAGAAAAGATAAAAACTTATGTCCACATAAGAACTTATACATAAATGTTCATATCAGCATTATTTGTAATAGCCAAAAAGTAGAAAAGACCCAAATGTCCATCAATTTATAAATGGATAAATGTAGCATATATGTGCAACTGAATATTGTTCAGCAATTTACAGATTGAAATATTGATAGATACTATAATATGGATGAGCCGTGAAAACGTTATGCTGTGAAAGAAGCCAGTCACAAGGTACCACATGTTACATGATTCCATTTACATGGAAGTCCAAACAGGCAAATCCACAGAGACAGAATGGAGACTGGTAGGCTGGAGAGGAGGTGGGTAGGGAAGATCAGAAACTGCTAATGGGTAAGAATTTTTTTGGGGTGATGAAAATGTTCTAAAATTGACTGTGGTGATGGTTCAACAACTTTGTTAAACACTACAAACCACTGAATTGTACACTTTAAATGGGGAATAACATGACATAAAGACTATGTCTCAATGAAGCTGTTACCAAAAACAGACAACGCAGTACCTTTGCTGCTGTGCGAACAAATGCAGTGTTTTCTCATCACCCCCAGGCTGCCCTTCACACGTGCCTCTCCTTACCTTGGTCCTTCTTCTCAGTCATCTTTGAAATGTCCATCTCACTTTGGTCTGCTCCTTTTGTAGCATCTGAACCGTTCACCTCTCCTTTTTCAGAATCAGGCTCTGTTTTTATTTTTTTTGGACTCCGTGGACTTTTTCTTCTATCTGATTCATACATATTTTCATCCATATTAGTTTTGACTAAAAAGAACCAAATACACAGTAATTACAGTTATTTCAAATATCAGCAATTTAATATATCTAGTGTAATGGAAATTATCAAATATTTTCGAGCAATATATCCTTCATGACTTTTTATTAAAAGAAGTTAAAGATCACATATACTTTCTCATATGCTCTGGTGATCTAAAGCATAAAAGGAATGACCGCATTTTAGATGTGCCTTAGAAGACTTCATATATGACTATTTCAACCTGTTCGCTAACCCCAGATAGTGCGCATCAGTGGTTTCTAACATACATTGTGTTACAGAATCACATTAGAATTGACTAGAAGCTATAATCCCCTAACCAAAAAAAGTACACACAAACATTTGTAATCAGTTTCAACAGATTCTGGATGGCTTTTAAGTTTATCCATAGATTCCAGGTGAAGAATACTTCAGTCTGTCACAGAATAAAACACTCAAAAGAAAAACCAAATGCAATGTGTGGTCTTATTTGGATTTGGTTTACTGCCAACATTAAAAAGGCATCTCTGAGACAACTGGAGCAATTAGAATATGAACTGAGAATCAGATGCCTAATATGTTAATTACTGTTAATTTGCTGAATGTGATAATGGCATGACAGCTATGAAAAATGTCCATTTCATTTAGAGATACATACTCAACTACTTTTGGTCAAGAAACATGATTTTGGGGTTGGCTTTAAATACAGGGAAAAAAACTCCAGGGAAAAAAGGGAGCAGTAACAATTGAAAGAGGAGTAATAAAATTTGATCATTGTTGAACTTGAATAATGGTTACATTATTCTCTCTTCCTTTTTTGAAGTTTCAAATTTTCCATAAGGGGGGGAAAAAAAACACAAAACTGAACTACTGTCTGGATAAATATTCTTGGGCCTCAGAAGCATTTTCTACCTTTTATTTCTTCACTTGAACTCAAAAATCTCAAGGCCTTAGCAAGATGTACATATTTATTGATTTAAATAAATGACTCATTCCAGAAAGGTGTGGATGAGAGGAGGGAAAAGAATGCAAAAAACACACTCAGTACCTGTCAAGGATAGGATACTGGTGAGAAAAGCATCATACAGAAGGGTGATAGGATGTGTCTGGACCTCATAAATAACAAGAAGATAAAAAACTTAAACTGATTTTTTCTATTCAATGCCTCCTTAGTTATTACACAACTGGGAAATAGATTTTCAATGGTTTCCAGATGCTCAAAAAGAGCTTTATATGACAATGGTAGTCCAATCTATAAACTATAAGAATCCTGATATTTAAAATGGACAACTATAAAATGTTTGGGGCTTCCCCCCCATTAAAGGTCTTCTTGACATAAAGAATATTAACATATAATTATTACTGAAGCTGACAAATTAATGTGCAAAACAAATGCATAGTCTGAGTTAGAGCAGAATAATGTTAGAGATAAGAGACACAGTTAGCAGCCAAACAAGTTGAATGCTCTGGTCTTCTGTTACTAAGTTAAGTGTTCCCTGAACTGCATTTCTGTTTATCAACACATCTGCTCCTCTATCACGAGATCAGATTAGCTTCGTCATTATTATAGGGACCAAAAGTTCTGACATTATAAATAGTAAAATTTATACTGATTTACATAAACAATATAAAAATATATTGTTGCCTTCACAGTAATTTCTACTCTGTATTAAGTTAAGCTAACAGTATGCACTGTTCCTTTTTTTCCTGCTACCATGTGGGACGAAAAGACTCAAAATATGCTAGAAGACCAATCTGGTACCTGACTGTTAAGGCTTAGCATTTGGATAATGGAAAAGCCTATGCTAAGCAAAAGATATGTAAGGTATATTCATAAAAGCCTAAATATTTTACATATTGATAATATGAATTACACAGGTCAAACCAGGTCAAACACTATTAAACAGAAGCTCTCTATAATTCCAAGTGCTACATGAGTAACTGGAGCAACAAAATGGTAATAAAAACTGTAATAGTTTTTTGGAATTTATTATAATGGACATTTAGCTTGAATATAATAACAGAAATAAATATTGAATATTTCTATTTAGTAAGAAATATTTACTGAGCATCTGCTATGTGCAAGACACTTCTAGTCCCTATGAAAAATAAATTCTAGTGAGCTTTCCAAAATGTACTTTTTCTGTTAAAAGGTAATCCAATGACAACTTTCCCACATCAACGGTTTCAAACCAGTCCAGACTTCACTAAGACCATTCACAAAGAAGCCAAATCAGTTAGCTAGGTAAATACATGTACTTATTTGGCACTCACAGCATAGACGTTATAGAAAAGAACACTTCACACTATAAATTAGCAAATTACATCCAGAGTGAACAGAACTACTTTTGAAAATCGCTTAGATAACAAAGCAGAGACTGCACAGTAGAATGCAAAAAGACGGATGGAGCCTAGAGACACAGATTCCAGCCCTTTCATCTGTATGAACTTCAGTATGTTCCTTAACATCTTCATAAAATAATCTGCTCACATAACATGAATTTTAAAACATGCAGTCTCTTAAAAGGACAGTTCACCTCTAGAGTTCTGTGATTCTAAATATGAAAGTCATTAGCCAGTAGCATAAATCAAGGTAATACCTCATTTACGTGAGTGTTGTAAGAACTTCTATCATTTCCTTTCTGTTTTTTTCATCTATTACAATGCTGGTTACCAGATACATGGTTCTTCAAGGGGCAGTACTGAACTTAAGGTCTCAGGAAAACAACTAAGTGACTGAAGCCTTTGTTGTTTTCTTTCTTTCTTTTTTTTTTTTTTAAGTTATATTCTGTCATCTTTTTTTCAATGAACTACTAGATATCAAAATCCTTTGGATGAAGGGTAATTTTAAAAATTCTAGTTTATAATTAATAAGCTACATTAGTAACCTTACACATTCTATTAAAAATTTCAGAAAATGTTTTATCCAAAATATAATCAATATACTTAAATCTTTAAGAAATAATACATGTCAGAAACATTTATGCAGGAAAAATAACTCCAATTACTTACTTCCTTCTACCGACTTTCTGTAATTCACATTAGTATTGCCTGGCAATTTAGGAATAAACCTATAAACATGAGTTTTGCTAATCCAGCTCCAACCACCATATCCTGTTACTCTGTATTCTTCTCCTTTTTGTTTCCAAACCTGATATAAATAAAAACATTCTGGTTAAACAAGAATAAGAACGCTTATAAAGCACATGTGGTTTTATACATTTTTACCAAATGAAATGAACTGGCAGGCAAATTAATTTACTAATTTTATTTTCACTGGGAAGCAAATATTTATGAAAAAACTTAACATTCTTTTCTAATATTAAAAATGTAAAACAGGGGAGGGGGAGGGAAGTAGACGGGAAAAATTTAAATCATTTTTTAATTAAAAAACAAAATACTGGGGGTGGTTCCATAGTGTAGTGGTTAGCAGAAGGTCCTGGGTTCGCACACCAGGTAGAGCCAAGGACCATACCCCGGGTGCACCAGGCCCCGAGTGTGCCAGGTGCCAGGCCCCAGGCACGCACTGCGAACATGAGAGAGGAGACCACTGCCTTCAGAGATCCAGTTCTTAAGGGGAAACGGCAACATCCATAGGTCAGGGGTGGAAGTGGTGGGGTGGGCGGGGGGAAAAAAAGAAAACAAAAAACAAAATACTACGGCCAAGCCACCCTGAACAAGCCTGATCTCCTCTGATCTTAGAAGCTAAGCAGGGTCAGACCTGGTTGGTACTTGGATGAGAGACCAACTAGGAAGACCAGGTGCTATAGACGTAAAAAAAATAAATAACAAATTAATTAATTTTAAAAAAGATGTAGCACAATTTTATAGTTTTATAACAACTACAACAAATTGGTCAAATAATACACCTATACTCTAAGATGAACCTAGGCTTATAAAATTTACTTTGTTCCAACTATATTAAAAGACTGTGTCAAAAGAAAAAACAAGTATTCAGACTTGCAGAATAAGTCTCAGAAATAGTAATGCTATTATAAGGATTATAATAAAAATTACCTGATGTTTAACTGGAAATGTATATTTCACCCATGTAGCTTGTTGCATTGTTTCTTCCTCTTCTTGTTTCTTCTCTTTTTTTTTGACTTTCTCTTTTTCTTCTCTTTCAATTGATGTCATCCTGTGCAACCTAAGGATAGAAATATAGAATTACATTTAACTTTGAAAAATAAACAAACAATATAAAGTGCTGAAAAAATGGTTAGCTATAATCCCCAACCCAGAACCTGGAAAAATAAGTAGATGTGCAATTCCATAATAAGAAAAATCGAATAATACAAAAAGACAAAACCAAAACATATATCCTTCCCCATAATACTCACTTATGACTTATTCCTGAAATAGTTCATGCATATACCAACATTATTATTTACAAAAAAAGGATTTTATTACAAACACAACTACCAAGTTTTTAATTAATGAATAACTGCACTAGGGGATCTTGCCATACCAGAAGATAACAAATCTCTTAAAGAATTAAATAATATACCCCCCCCCATTGGACATACTATAATTTATTAAACCAGTTCCCTATTAAAGGAAATACTTTATTTCCTTCCCCCCAAATAAGACCAACAAATTCAAAAACTTATATTTAATCAACCAATATTTCTGATTCTTTCTATCCAGCACTGGGGCTTTTAAAGCCTTCAAAGGGTCCACTAGCATAGAATTCAGGATTCCTACATCCACAGAGAAGAGAGCCCACATTTCTCCTGCTTTGGGGCAAGGAGAAGGGCTACAAAGGAAGGGCCACACTGATTAGGTTTCAATCATTAGTCATAGGCCACACTTTTTTTCAGGCAGGCCCAGCAACAAAGGGAAGGGCAGTCCTGGGTAAGGCTTTACATTAAGGTGTTAAGACTAGATTTTCATAACGGGACTATCTCCCATAATCAGGGACATTAACCAAAACCTATGGAGAGAGGAGGTCCTGGTCCTAACAGCTCTGGTGGTAGAAGACTTGCTTTTTATCACACTCCACTTAGTTGTACCCAATTCTGCATGCACAGGTATGCAGAGAAAATACAGAGATCTTTTGTAAATTCAGGGGAGAGGGACATGCTAGTAAGCTATGGGAGGGGATTTAATTCCTTTTATCTCCATCCCTTATCTATCTCTACTTTCAAGATAGCTTTGTGTCCATGTGACTATAAAATCCTAGAATCTAGCCTCCCCCAGGCTGACAGAACACATGTTCGTTACCTGCACACTACTAGAATAGCACACATTCCTCCTTCCCTCACAACTGATGGGCGGAGAGGAAAGGGAGTGGATCTCACCAGGGACTACCTCGCTGACTCAAATATCATTAGTCTGCCATCATTCTTTGGAACCAGGGAGTGGGGCAGGCTCTGTAGGCACAGCACGGTGGGTACCCAACAGCCTCAGCCCACCAGAATAAGAGGGCCGTGCCTGAGCCAGGACCAGGTAGCATCTCTCAGTAGAAGTTTTGTAGGCTCAGCTTTACACACAAGGTCAGGTCCAGCACAGCAACTGATCTGTCTCCACAGATACTGGCCACGAACGGAGCACCTTGTGGGGAGAATACCAGTGTGGTGACCTTGTGCGAGCTCACGGCTAGCTGGACACTCAGCTTGTGCTCCAGGTATTAACATGGGAAACAGGTCATTTTCACCACCAAAGGTTTTATTTACTTTGCTGGGACACCGGGCCAGTGACATGATATTGTAGTTAATCTGTGACGTTAGCTAACTCAGGGTAACTTCTCATTGCCACCGAAAAAATACTTAAGGGAAAAGGCAGCAACGAAGAAGCTCCAAAGGAGTTCAATTCCATTTGGCTGGGCTGGTCCTGCACAGCCTCCAGGTGCTGCTCCATCCTGGTGGGTGCACTGGGCAGCACGTGGTCCTTCTAGATCTCCACAGGTCCCCAGAGAGCCCAGGAGTATGATGCACTGAGCTTCAACTCCACTCCTGGTCCCAGTGTGGTGCCCAGGGCAGTGTAGTGTTTGTTTGCTATTACAGTGCTACCATAAGCAATGTTCCATGTCTTTTCTTGGTCAGCTTGGGGAGTATTGCCCTACTCAGTGCAGGGTTGGCTAAGTCCAAAGGTTCTTGCACTTAAGATGCGGACAGTACTAACTGCTCTTCAGAACCATACACTTTACATGGCCATCGATGATAAAGCCATCCTGCTTTTCCACACCTTCACATAAGATAGTACCAAATTGCTAAATCAGCCCATTGAGAGATAAGAAATATTATCCCAGGGCTTTGATTTACATTTCTTTCTTTCTTTTTTTAATGTCTACTGGCCTTTTGTATTTATTTTTCTGCAAAATGCCTGTTCAAATCCTTTATCTTGTCTGGACTATTATTAGTCTTTTTCATTTAAAAAAAGTCTTTGTAAATTAAGAAAATTTTCCTTTTGTGGTGCAAATATTTTCCCTCAGATTGTCATCTGTCTTTTGAGTTTGATTATGCTATTATTTTTCAACTTAGAATTTTAAAATACATGTATCCACTTTTTTCCTCTATGGCATCTGGCTTTTATATCTGTTTAAAAGTTTCACAACAAAAACATACATTAATCCATGATTTCTAATTGAGGTTTTATTGTTATTAAAGAGTGTATTTTTTCAAATCTTTATTTGAATGTTTTTGCTGGGCAGGGATCAGGAGACATTTTCCCCAATGAGCCCTCCTTTATCCTCTGACACGCGATGCCATCTGAGCATGTCCCCGCATGTGCCTCGGTCTATTTCGGGAGTTTCTGCTCAGTCCACCACTCTACTTCTTCTGTACAAATTATTTTGGTTATTGTAGCTTCAAAATATGTTCTAACATAAATTCCTCTTTTTTTAAAACACCTAATTCCCTTTCTTGCACATTAATTTTTCTAGATGAAATTATTAGTATAATTTTGGTGAAGTCTCCCTGTCCCCCAAGAAGGAAAATCCTATTCACAATACAAATATTAATTATGATAGCTTAAATATGTACCATCTTTAAAAATTTAATATACATATCTAAGCATGTATCTTTTCATTTACTCAAAGTATCCTTGTATATCTTTAGTAAAGTGGTAATGACTTCTTTATGTAATTCTGAATATTTCTTGTTAAAATTATTTCTGGTTGTTTGAGGGTATTTTGTTGTTTTGGGAATCTTTTCTTTCATTGTGTTTCAAAAAAAAAAATTTAAAATGTCACTGGGTTGAGAAAGAAACCTTCATCAATAACCAATACATTGGAGGATAGTTGAGTCCTGCCCCCAGAGAATCAGTAGCCTGACTTCTGTGTTATCATTCCCTTGCTTTTCTTTACGGTTTTAACACCCACATATGCATCCCAAACAGTATAAAGTTTGGCTTTTGAAAACTCAGTAGAAAGAATAAAACTAGCTGCATGAGCAAAAGAGCAACACTGTCACTATTAAAAGAAGGTTGGGTGGGGGGCGAAGAAACTTGTTTCTGGATCACAGTTTACAAATTTACAAGAGCCCCTCCTGGTGAATGAAACCCAAGGCCTGGAAGACACCCCGGGAACTCTGGCAGGATTGTGTAAACTGCACACTGCAGAGACGGATCTGAAGAAGACCGTTCTGTAGTTCCTGCTTCTGTGCTTTTTGAAGATTCTATGGTGTAAAACTTGTGAAAATTCTTAGTTCTCCCCAATGACTTGGGGTTTGGCTTTCTTGGGTAGGTTAGCTAGCATTTGTCCACCTGCATTACTGCTTCTAGTTTTACTGATGCTGTAATCTCTGTTGTTTCCCTTGTCCCCTTACCCCAAATCCCTTTGCCATAGTTTTGGTGGAATTTGGCAAGGGAACAAAGATAAATGTGCTTATTCAATTTGTTATTTTAAAGCAGAACTCCTACTGTATTTTCTACATGATTACTGTTTTATACATAAAGCCTATTGTTCAGGATGGCAGTCACCTTATTTAATTTTCATATTGTTTCTGATAATTTTTCAATTTTCACGGGTTTTCTAAGTATATAATTAGATCAGCTGCATAATAATTATGCCTCTGTCAATATATATCTCCTGACAAACTGCACTGGTTAATACTTTTAAGAAATGTTAAAAATTAGCAGTGATAACTGTCTTCTTTGTTTTGTATCACCTAAATGTTCATGGGAATGCTTCAAGAGTTTCACCAAAAAGCATGAAGGTTTGGTTTGAAACATATCTTTACAAAGAAACAACAAAGATTATTCATATATTACTATTTACTAAGTTTTATTAAAAACAAACATAACAAACTTATATCTCATTAATAAAACAAATAACTTCTTGGCATCTAATGAGATAATTAAGGTTTTCCTTGATGTCTTACAAGAGCATGGAATTAATAATGTCCTAAGTATGAACAAACCTTCCATACTAAGGTGAAGCCAAGGCAGCCACAGTTTATTATTCTCTTAATTTACTCCTGAATATATTTGCCAACTTTTTGTTTAAGATTTCTTGTATGCATATCCATGTCATTAAACATTAATCAATGGTAAATATTAATAAAGGAGATAGGACCATAATTTTCCATTTATCTATTTCTATTTACCAAATCTTATAAGTTTCACATTAACAGAAATAATAATCTACAAGATTTCCTTCTTTTTTTACTTTGTGCAAGAGTTTAAACAGAATTATCTGTTTTCTGAAATGCGAAGAACATCCTTACGGAGTCATCTGGTCCTACCCATCTCCAGTGATATCCTGAACCAGAAATCCTTTTCCTGCCTGACCAGAGTGGGGCCTATGTCCTGCTCAGTCCAGTGACTGAGATCTGGGGGCTCCTCCCCAACTCTTCTCCTACCCAAAAGTAAGAGTCCAGCAGGCCGCCTTCTTCTCTGTGATGCAGTAGGCCTGAATACTATGTTAGTGGACCCTCTGAAGGTTTAAAAGCTCTAGCACCAGTGAGAATCTGAAATACTGGTTATGTCCCTTTTCTTATTCTTGGCATAATTTGTGCTTTCTCCTCCCCACCCTGATTACCTGATAATCTCATCAGAGGTTTGTAAATTATAATAGTATCTAAGATATGCTTATTTTCTATTTCATCTAATATTTAATATTTCTTAAAATTTCCTTTTTTGGAGTTGATTTCTTGAGATGTATGCCCAACAAATTAATTTGTAGTTTCTCTTTTCTAATGTAAATGTTGAAGGCTACCAATTGCATGCCCCAAATTTCAATATATGTAACTGATCTCATGAACATTCAAAATGTTTTCTAGTTTCCATTATTTTTCTTTAAGCATTTTCAATTTATTTAGAAGTGTATTTAAGTTTCAAGCATATAACCTTTGAATCCTTTTAAACTTTTACCACAAATGTCTATATCCCTAAACAATTCTGTAACATTATAACAGTGTACATGCTTGGAATCATACTCTATGTATTTTTTAGGAAAATAATTACCTCACTGTGTTGTACAGTTCTGAGATTCCATGTCATTAACCCTTGTTGTTCTAGTTTGTTTTTCACTACTGTATGATAGTCCTTGAGAGTATGACACCACAATTTAAACATGCCTGATTATGGGCATTTAGGGGCTGTTCCCAAATTTCACCATTACAAAACATTATAAGGAATATATCTTTCTGTATGTCTTTTCACATACTCATGTAAGGTTTCTCTAAAAGTATCTAGTTAAGAGTAGAATTGCATTTTTGACTTTGTTTTTACCAAAAACTGACATTCCAATGTGCTTGCAGCAACCATTATACCAGTTGCTCTTTCATCAATAATGTAGAATTCTCATATGAGTATGTCACATTCTTTGCCAATACTATAAATTTCTGACAATCTGATGGATGTGATATACTAGGCCCTAGTTTTAATGTGCATTTTCTCCACGTTACCACAAAGGTTAAGTAAGCATTTTTTCATATCTTTTGGAGTATCTGTGTATCCTCTCCTGTGAATTGTTTGTATTCTTGGATTTTTTTCCTACTAAATGGTTCAATTTTTTTTCTTATCAAACTGAAGTTCTTGAATATACTGTAGATATTAACCTTTTTAAAATTATAGTATAATGAAACAATAAAAATATCTTCGTCCAGTCTATGACTTAGGTCTTTTAGAATGATACATTATTATAAAACAACAGAAAATAATCCACTCTTACTGATATATACATGTGTGATAAAACTACATAGTTAAAGGAAGGTTATAAAAACCTCAAACTTAAAAAATTATAGTTATTTCTCACGACAGGCAAGATAATGAATGTGAATGGAAAGTAGATGCAATAATAATGTTTTAAACTGAGTGATAAATTCACTGATGTTCATTTTATTACTTACACATGACATGTAAACTTATGTATGCATAACCATATTAAGCATACACAGACACATACATGTACTCATTCTCACTGGACAGATAACATGCTTATAAATGAAAGAAATAATGCTCGCTTTGGGAATTATTGAATGAATTAGGAAGAAAAGAAGATAATCAGGAGAAAGAGAAAAAGAAGGAAGTATGGAAGGAAGTAAGCAAGGAAGCAAAAGAATATAAAAAGAGAGGCAAGAAAAAAAGGGAAAAAGGAAGGAGGTGAAGGAAGGAGGGAGAAATTGGAGGGAGAGGAGAGAACTTTCTTTATACCAGGGTCATAATCTCTTATATTTTCTTCTTAGATTTTAAAGTTTTGCTAGGATTTACTCTATCTGTATGATATAGATAACTTTCTATTGTATAGATAAGCAATTGCCTCAGCACTTTTTATAAAATAGTTCATCCTTTCTAATGCTACTTCTATCATAAATTATATTTCCATACTGGGCTGGTCTCTTTCTGGGCTGTTTTTTCTGTACCACTGGTCTATTTGTTTGTCTTTGCATCTATTTCACAGTATTATTAGAGCTATCAAATAAAAGTTTTGTTGCCTGGTAGATCAAGTCCTTTCACCTTGCCCGTCAAATTTACTTTTTCTCTTATTGCCCCTTTCCTATTAAATTTCTAATCATCTTGTCAATTTCTACAGAAAATTCAATGATAATTATTGATGTTATTGAAATTAATTTACATATTAACATGAGAACTGACATTGTCAAGATGCTGAGTCTGCCTACATATGAACATAAGATATATTTCCATTTATGTAGGTATTCTAATGTTTTTCAACAAAGACTATAATTTTCTCAAAAAAGGTCCTAATTTATTAATATTTTTAAATATTCTGCAACTGTTAGATATTCAGATTGCTCTTAAAGCTTTATTATTGAATATCACAATGAATAAACATTTTATGAATAAATATTTGGTTGAATTTATAGTTATTTCCTTAGGATTGGGTCTTATAAGTTTGCCACCTAGAAGCTTTTGACCACAGTATTGCCAGAAGTGGAAGTCCTATTATTAACTTCTAATTTTCCAGAATCATGGCCTCTCATTTTTTTTTAAATGTAAAGTATCCTATTTTATCTCACCTCATAACATTTAAAAAGTTCTTTTATATATATTATCACATGTACCATATTTAAACAATTCATGGTATAATTTTATAACTCTATGAAACATGTTTAGAAGACTAGCCATAATGACAAGCCAGGAAGAAAAAAATTCCTCAATTTTTAAAAATAAATATTAAATTTTATCTTCCATTAGAATATTTAATATTCAAAAACACATTTATAAAAGGTATGATTTAGTCATTTTAAGCTGTGTTTATGTATTTAGAGTTTTATTTAGCAACATTTAGCTTGTAATTCCCACAGTATTGATCTCTTGTCACCGGAGACATGGCTGCTTGGTCCACTAATAAAAGTCTGGAGGTAAATACAAGAAGGAACAAGAAAAATACATATCATCGCCTCACAACTGATGACTGTCTCCTTGCTCCATCTACCCTGATGAGAGATAGCAATAAAAGGTAAAATAAATGTAAACCACCATCCTCCTTTCTAAGGGTGCACAGTCTGTGGCACCTTAACTTAACCCTGTTTTCAGTATCCTGGAAGAATTAAATCCATTCCATTCGTGGAAGCCTCTACTGGTGGCAGCAATTACATTCAAAATAGGAGGAAAGAAAAGAGAAAAAAGTATCCCTAAGATTTAGATGAGGAAAACACCAAAGAAAACTAAGAGCAACCTTTAGCAGATAAAAAATGTTTGGTAGGTTTAAATTTACTTTTCTTAAAACTTTTCATTACAAAATAAAGCAGATGTTGAAAGCAACATAAAAATATGTTCATATTTTAAAAAGTGCAAAGCTATATATACCTTTGGAGCCCCATAGGTAGAATGATTCTTACTTTCCACACTGGATAATGATTTACATTTTTTATCATAAAGCCTTTATTAGTTTTGTAATAACTCTCTAAAGGCTAAAGTTAAAACAAATCCATTGGGCTGAAAAGTATTTGAGCCACGAAATTCACCTATTTTGTTTAACCATCCACTGAAGTTGCACAGCTGAGTCTGCTTAGGACCTGCACGATCTGTGCCAGACACTCAACTCTTAGTCTACTGGATCCCTACCTAGCACACTACCTAAAACTTTCTAGAATGCTCAAAATATGAGTTCTTTCTGTTCAATAAAATGCCTTTTACTTTTGAAAATGTTTTTAATTTTCATATACTTGACCTGTTTTGATCTTCATTACCATCCTGTATCATAAGAATTAATGCTTGTTCATGTTTATGTCTTATAGAGGAGGCCAAAAGGAGTTAAGTCTTCAATACAGCCTTTTAAATACATTAATTTTCATTCTTCACAGACTAATCTTCCTAACAGAGTCTAGCACACCATTCACAAGGCTCAGAATTCACTTACCTGGTATGTCCTAAAGATTCCCGCCATATTGGTAGCATCACAACTGGTTTAACTGCACACTCCAAAATAGCTAAAGCCAATGCGAATTCTCTGGGTTTGCTACACATCTGAACTGCCTTGATCCAGTTTGCTCTGAAGGAAAAAAAAAATCACTTCACTTCCTTGATCTTAAATTACAAGCACAAGAGTTATCATTTGCAATGCCTCCATCTTATAGGGTATATGTGTCTAGGCTGAGCAAATATAAATATACTGCTACTGAAGTTTCTATTTCATGAAATAAATTTTGATCACTGAAAGGAATCCTAGAGATTAATTAGTCCTTCAACTTCTTAAACCTTCTACAGTGTTCTGGAACTTTGTTTGGCCTTCACTTGATTCCAGGGACAAAGACTCTGCTTTCTAGAAAACTCCCAAACATTAGTGTTAGTTCAGTAACTGAGAAGTACACTCACATCCCTAATGCCCTCAGTGTTTTGCTGACTAAAATGAATTCATTCAATTCATTGGTAATGACTGCTTAAAGTACAGACCTGCAATAATCATTCAGCAAACATTTAGTGTACTCATAGCAATAAATGAACCTTTACCTGTGTGAAGCCCAATTAGGATGAAGAAAGGATGAAGGGATATTGTTTTCCAATTGGGTGATAGTCAGTCTCAGAGTAGATATTGTAAGAACTTTGGACCCATGGACAGAACCATTCCATTTAAACTCTCCTGCTGGAGTCAGACAGAATTTATGTGCAAGGTGCCTTCTCTTATCATGGTCTTCTCTGTGCTGGTGCTTATTCAAAGCAAATGAATTGGTGGAGTATTGATTGTGGTAGACACGATACTTCCCTTCTTGACCCAACTTAAAATAATTGTTGATATTTCCTTTCATGACCACTTCCTTTTTGGTGCTCAACCGTGAAATTTCTCCTTGAGAGTTAACTACCAGCACCTGACCAAGAAAAAGGCTCGATTACTCACATCAAATATATATATTTGAGCAACTGTCTTTCAATAAATTATAATTTATTATTCTAAATAAATTAAAATATACCTCATTACTGAACTTTTGAAGTTTAAAAGCTAAAGCTGACTGTTTTATATAATTAAACAATATATGCCTACAAAAAAACCAAAACTAACTTATGTTAAGTGCCCATTACATATGTCAGACATTATCAAGTTAATTTTGTGTATTTCAAACACAAAATACTACATGTGTAAAGCATTCACCAATCATAATTTCAAGCCTACAATAAATATATAGGTTAGGAAAAAAAGGAGGGCATTACAGGTGCTATTCCCCAAAAGATATATTCCTAAAAACACTTTTTCTTCTGCTCCTTTTATCAACTCCAGCTTTAGTATAAGTGCCCTTAAATATTCTAAAATAGTGTTTTCAAAGAGTTTATCCCAATCTTGTCAGTGGACTGTTAAATCAACAGCAGGTTTTATTCAGGTTCTTAAAAAATGGAATCTAATACAACAGACTAGACTAGAAAAGGAAATACCAGAGTGCTTCCTAAATAGTAAGGTAAAATACTATTTCTGGAAACTTTTGTGTGTATGGGCTGCAGTGAAAAATGTCTCACTAAGGGAAAAAGTGAAAAAGAAACTTGAAAGCTCTGCTTTAAAGCTATTCCTACGGTGTTAAGAAAAGAACCTTGTATATTCTTGCATATCTACCCTGCAAATGATTCTCAAATCTGAGAGAAAAAGTTGTGGCCATTATTCTGTCACTATGGCTAGTTGGGGGGCAGAAATACTGAATGCAAGCTTTAATATTTTTCTTCATAACCAGAGCTGGGATGCAGTGCTGTTCTATGCAGTGTACTCTACTATCAAGGGTCAAGTCCTACTCTTTAGCTTCAGGTTCACCTAAAATAATTATAGCAAGATCTGAGCATTAATTCATCTACAACTCTTTGATAAAGCCCACCCATAGCCTACTCATTATGACGTGCAAAAAAACCTCACAAACAAACCTCAATCTCTTTAGAACCGTATACAATAAAACTAACTATATGGTAAGAAAGTATACCACCCATTTACAATGTTTCTATGAATGAAATGTGAGTGCACAACTATGTTTACCATAACATAAGACTAGCACTTTAATTCTTGTTAGCCACTACATTCTTAGAAGTGAAGAAAATACAATTCAAAAGTAGGTCTATAAACTTCCTGCCCCTATTTGTAAGGTATGATATATAAAATTATTTTACATTCCAGAGATTTTAGTTTTAAACAGAAAGAACATACCTCTTTGCCCTCCTTATATAATTTATTTGCTTCATGGGCTGCAGCTGCCACCTGTTGGTTCTTCAACTGACTAAGTTTGCTGTCTGGATTCCGTAATCTGGTGATGATTCGAGTTGAACCAGATGCTCCTCTTGCACCTCCAGGAGACTCACTTATTTCCCCATTAGACTTCTCTGATTTGAAATCACCTATTATCAAATGAAAAGGCAAAAGTAACTGCTAACAGTAAGTAAATCACATACAATAACAATACTTTACTTACTCATATCTGGTGCACATTTAAGATCTAGAAAGTACAAAGAAAAAATCTTTGAAGAGCCAAAACAAATGCATTAATTCTTATAGGTTTTACTTAAAGTATGTCAGAAATTTACTGTGAGTCATTTATTATTTTACAGAAAATTCAAACATGCCAGTTTATCTGTTTCAAAGTTCTTCTATTAGAAAATATGAAGGACTGCTACAAATTTACAACAAAACATAACTCAAAATACACACTAATAAAATGTTGCCTTACATATTAAATGTAGATTTATGTACAAAAGTAAAGGATATAATTAATTATAGAAAGATTTTCACTGAAATTGTTTAAATGTTTAATAATTGAAAACTTATAAATGGCAAATGAATTTTCTCCTAAAAAAATGCAGATAATTATACATGTGAAAATTGACTAAATTGCCTTTTTTTTTTTTTTAAGTATAATAAAGGCCTCTCACACTTTCATAGTAGCTTAATTTTTTTAGATAGATTTAACTGCCAAGGAGTAATTTCTGCTTTCTCATGAATCTCACTTTGGCTGAATATTGCTTTACATTCTGAAACTATTGCATCATAACTAACTAAACAAAACCTAACTAAACAAAACCTCATTTTTCTTTTTTAATTTAAAGCTTTTTAAAATTTAGGCAGTGTGGCATTGGCAAATGAAAAAGAAAACAGAAAACTTACCATACTCTATATTACAAAGATGGCATTTTAAGTAGAGAAAAAAACTGGATTTGGAAAACTGGCTATCCATTTTTTAAAATATAAGTTAAAACAATTCAGTAAACATTCGTTAATTTTATGTATTCAACAACCCTTCTTTCCTTTGGGGAGATGCTTTTCCTCAACTTCAATCATTTGATTCTGCCAGGGCTGCAAATACATATTTTGCCCTATGGGGTGAGTGACATCACCCAGCTTTGCCCAACAGAGCACATCACCAGCTGGCCACAGAGACTGTCCCAGAACTGATCATGTGGTCTAAGTCATTCAGCATCCTACTCTAATTCTGAAAATTGGGAGATGGAGAAAGGGTCTTGCTTTTTGTATTAGTGAGCAGAAAAGTATAAATTAAAAGTTGGCTACTTTTACTCTATTCACATGTAGAAACTTCTAATCATATGTGACAATAAGCCCATCATGGTGGCAGGAGCAGGGGTTGAATGTGAAAGGAAGACTACTGATAACTTCATTTGGCTCCTTGGGTCCAATAATGCACCCGACGCTGTCATTACCTCTGAACTTCCCAACTGTAGGAGCCAGTAAAACTCACCATTACATTTTAAACAAGTGTGGTAAACTTCTGTCACTTATAATCAATAAATTCTAACTAATCCAAAAGTTAAGATTTTGATCACAAAATACGGCACTGAACAAATCAAGATGTGGTAGAGGTATTGGCTATCTTGTCATGCCATGCAAAAATATTAGTAACCTTCGATGTGTCGAAGCAAAGTAGCTGGTTAGACCATCAACGATTTTCTCTTGGTCCCAGACCATGAGTTTACCCATGCTGGAGTTTTATGCTAAGATTTTGATCTATGGTGGCTACTTCTTGGGATCATCTATATAAAGTCCTATAATAAAGACTTATACATTGTCTGGTCTAGGCTGGACTTCCTAGAAAGCAGAAAGGGAATGGCATTGCACTTTAAAAAAGAAATTCTTCAATTTAGAGCTAACAATCCAATATTGCTGATAATAAATCTTTGCCACTAGCTAAGTTTAGTGCAAATAAGAGAAAGGAGGCAAAAAATTCATTCCCAAGGGTAAGACCTGAAAGGAAAACTGGCTGAGAGTGGAAGTCCTTATCTAATACTTTTCACCCAAATCACTTCATGCAGCCTGGAGGGAGATATACCCCAGCTTCTGGAGCTGCTGTTTAATTATGTCAGGAGGCAAAAGCCTAGACAGACCTTATTCACCTGCGGGCTAGGGCTATTGGTCTGCTAATCAGACAAAGTGCGCAAGTAGAGGAATTTAGCTTCAACCCTGAACCAAGTTTCTGGGCATTAGGTATTAACTGGGTACCACCAGGCAATCTATAAAGGAGTCCCATTGCCAAAAAAAAAAAAAAAACTCCAAACCTGCCAAACTAGGATGTATGATTACTCACATCTACAGAAATCCCCAGCAACCCATCTCTGACAACGACCAGCCAGAACTAGGCTGCTAAAGCAGAACAGACTCCAGAAGGGAGATCTTCCCATATGTTTCTCACTTCTCATCCATAGCCATCTTTCCAGAAAGCCAACGGCAGCCAGATTTAACAAAAAAAAATCCTCCACAATCAGGATGATGAATGCTACAGGTAGTTAAATTTGTAATTTTCTGTTAGATTGTCAGTTCAAGATAAGCTACATCCAGACCTATTCAAAAATAATGCACAACACATAGAAATCCCAGATATAATTACAATTACCTGGTGTAATTTTTGGAAAGAGGTTTTTGAAAAAATTTTCAGTTGTGGGTGAGATATTTGCGTTATGTTAGGCAGAAACATTTCTGAATTTGAATATACGCATTTGCATTGAGTTATCGAAAGGTGGTGTAGTAAATAGTTATTTACTATTTTCTATCTTTGCAGCATCCCTCTTTTTTGGAAAACCATTCCTACTTCACTCCAACCATATATTTTTGCTGGAGCCATCAATCGTAATACCTTGCCTGCCCTGGCCTGAACAATATGTCCAAGCAAGGTCACTGAAATTACTTCCTCTGGGGCTTTGTCTTTGGGTCATAGACCTTGAAAATATGACTATAAATCATTGATGCCATCTTCCCTGTCATTTGAAAAAAACCTGTCTGTATTAGGAGAGAATGAAGTTAACACACAAACATATGCAAATCCAAAAGGTGAGAAACAAAGAGGAGAAAGAGATTTGACATCTGGGAGTCCAGTTATGCCTGATGATGGACTGGACTTCCCAGTTACATAAATAATTAAATTCCCTTTTTACTTGAGCTAGTTTATGCTGGTTTGGTCACTTGCATTTTAAAAAGTACTAATTAAAACAGATCTCTGTATCATAACCATACACAAAATTATACTCCAGAAGGATTAAAAACCAAGTTATAGACGTATTACATAAAATTACTGTAAATATACATATATTCTTGGGATAGGGATGGTTTTCTTTAGTAAGACACAAAATCCAGAGAAACCCTAAAGAAAAAGATTGGTAAGTTTAACTGCATAAAATTTAAAACTTTCTGTACAAGGCAATGAAATGAGTTAAAAACAAGCTGTGTAAGTATATATGTAAGATAAAAGATTAATAGCTATAATATAAAAAGCATTCCTAAAACTCATTAAGGAAAAATATCAAAAGTCAATAGGAGAAAATGAGCAAATAATATGAAGAAGCAATTCATAGAAAAGTTGAACAAACACATGAAAAGATATCAACCACTTTAAGTAGGGATATGAACTTTTAAATAAAATACTTTTACCAGTGACAATATAAAAGACTAATGATTTTAATTTAGGTGAGACTATGAAGAAATACATATATATGTAAATTATTGGAAAAAAATCCCTTTTAATGTACAATGAAACAGTAGGCATCACTATTTTTTAAATGTGCCTTTCATTTGACCCATCAATTCCACTTACTTTTCTATACTGTCAGAAATACTTGTGTAAGTACATGAAGATTTATGTTGAGGATGTTAAAAAGCACCACTACTTGTAATAATGAAAAAACTGTTAACAGCCTAAATGTCCATTCATAAAGAAACAGTAAATGAATTATGGATCATCCATACTGTTGAGTATCATGCAGCAGTTAGAAAAGAATGAATTCAATTTATAACATGAAAAGATTCACTACATGTATTACTGAGTGAATAAAAGCAAGATGCAGAACAATACATGCAAAATGATCCTGTTTAAATAAAAAAAAAACTTTTGTAAACATACATACATTAATGTAACTGCATGGAGAAAGAAAGAAAGTTACACACCAAATTGTTGGTGGTGGTTACCTTTGGGGAAGGGATGTGAAAAAGATCTATTTTTCCTGTGATTCTGTATTTTTTAAAACAAAAACAGTAAGTGCAAGCGTTTAAAAAAAAAAGGAAAAAAAAGAAAAGAAAATCTACTCTTCCCACCCCCATCGAACCTGAATTTAAAAAATTAAAAATTAAAAAATTAAAAAGCTCGCTTTAATGTTTGAAGTGTATTCTTACCTATCTCTTCGTGAACAGAGACAGGTGTATGAGACTCTCTTTCTCCATTTTCAGGATCATCAGCTGCCTTAGCAGATTCACTCTGAGAAGAGTTTAGTTCACTGCTGCTGTTACTGTTTTCCAGATTAGGCTGAATGGAGGTAGTGGTAGCACTAGTATTACTGCTGTCACATGGCTTGTTAGGTTCTTCTAGAAAAATAGAATATCTGATGTTTAAATTGAAAATCACATCAAAAATAACTAATTGTCAAAAGACATTTTATTGTTTCAGGACTGCATTATATAACTGGATTTTTAAAAGAAAAGCTGCTCATGTATGAATAATGCAATGTATGAAAAATTTATAGTCAACACCCTATAAGTTATTTAAGTCTCCCAGTCTATTAACTCAGACTTTTATCATCTTATAGTGCAAAGCAGACAATTTTTTAGATACATACCCCAGAGCTGAAGAACAATAAAAGAAAGTAACCATCTCACAAAACTTACACTGTACCAGATACTACAGAAGTGATTTTGAGGTAATCCCTCAAAATCTGAAATTTATATCACTACTTTTCAAAAAGTATTCAAGGAGTATCAGAAACAGAATTAAACAAGATTCTTTATCTCTAAAGTTTTCTGCCTGAATTCTGTGCCCCCAAATTAACTAGAAGGTAATGCCTTAGTGACTGCTAATTTTAAGAACAATTTAATAGTATCACTAAGAGTATGCTTTCTAAAAGTATATCAAAATAAACACTACTGTGAACTAAAAAAGCCTACGTCTTCCCATGGTAGTTCAGAAATTAAAAGCCTCCCCCTGTATTTCACTTGGTCACTATTAAGATACTCTTTAAATCAATCACCTAAATTAACAAGTGGTTGACGGTATATCATAAAGGCTATCTCTACTGTATAATGCTCCTAAATGTTTTTGAGGAAAAAAAAACAATCTGATAGAAAAATTGAAAATTATATAAACAGTCACCAAAAAAAAAAAATGAAAATGGCCTTTAAACATATGGAAATATGCTGACTTCATTCAAACTAAGATAAATGCAAAGTAAAACCACATAGAGAAACTACCACTCAGCTATCAGACTGGTGAAAATCCAAGTCTCACCATACACTCACATGGAGAGGCAGTGGGTTAACTGGCATCCCCTACACATTGCTATGGGAATGCAAATTGGTGCAAAGTGGGTAAAAGCAAACTGACAACATCTAGAAAAATTACACATGCATTCACTCTTAATTTAGCAATCCCATGTTCAGAAATCTATCCCAAATACACTGGCAAAAATACTAAATTACTTATTTACAGAGTTATTCATTGCAGTATTTTTTATAATGGCAGAAACAAACAAAATGTCCATGAATAGGATACTTGTTTAATAAAAGATGACACACAATGAAATATCATGCACCATAAAAAGAAATGAAAAAAATCACTACATCCATATGAAATTATCTCAAGATTAAATGTAAAAAGTTCAGAACGGTACTTATAGTATGCTAACTTTTGCATAAGAAAGGGAGAGAAATATAAATTTATGGACATATTTTGCTTTTATTTACCAAAAAAACCTCACTAAAAGAATAGCCAAACATTAATAAAAATGGCTGCCTATAAGGAAAGGGAAGGATCTGGTTACCCAGAGAAGAAAAGAATGAAAGTGAAAGTTCTCTGTATACGTACAGTTACATAGTTAAACTTTGGAATCATGTAAAAAATTAAAATTAGATATGCAAGTCCTAAAAATTTGAAAACAAACTGAAACAAATAAACCTAACTGTATATCAAGTTGTTAGCATAACCTCACAAAGAGAAAAATTATTTCAAGTGACTCTGAAACACAGTACTTTGACTGTTATGTTCTTATTGGAAATATGGTATAAGAATAAAGAACTCTAAAAATCCTTTAATGCCATTCAACAGTCTTATTATCAGCAGTAATACTGGTTCTATGAAATTATTACAACCTATAAAATAATTTCTTATTATTGTGTTAATGCACATCAGAATATCAGTAATATATATTATTAATGGACATTTGTATCAGGACAAAGAACATGTATAAGGAACTGTTGTTAAGAACTAAGTCTTTTAGTATAAGGGAAAAGAAAAATAAGTGTAAAAACAAAGAAACTAAATATGTAAACCTCAATTTAAATCTGAAATGTCAATAGGAATTATCTGTTTCTTTTTAAAAACAGGTATTCCCTAACATTACCACCAAAGAAGCCTAGAGGCAGTGACAGCCCAAGAGCAATAAGTATACCCAGGCCCGGATTATGATCTCTAAATATCATTCTCCCACTAAAAGAAAACAGGGTTTCTTGGAGGAATGACTGATTCCAGGTCTGGGGTAGGAAATGGGAGAAGAAAAAAAACAAAAACAACTTCAGCTGTCTTATTCTGCCAAAAAGGCAAGGAAGCTATCTAAGACTATGGGGTCATGGTAAAAGCACTCAAAAACCAATGTGAAGGGGCTCCTCTGTCAATACAAGCAAAATAAATAACTACAACTGACTGAAACAAATTGAATACATGAGACCCATGAGTTCAAACAGATACCTAAAATGAGAAAGCCATGCCCTTCCCCCAAAAGTCCATTACTTATAATTCACCACTGAAAGTAACTGGACACCAACCTCTGACTGAAAATTAGAATTTAGGAAAAATAATTAAGCATTTATTCTTGCTCTAACTACATTTCAATATATTCAAAGAGCCTAATGAGGAAAACTTCTTTACCAAAAAATTCTAGTTAAAAAAATACATAACAAATGATAGAATCAGCAATCACCATATTATAATCTCCAAAGAGATAACTGATTCTAGAAAGATCATCAACAACTGAAGGATTAACAGGGAACTTCACTGAACTCACTGATCACTCTTAGCATTTGTAAAGGTAGAACAAACAGACATCATGAGGTGTTTGATGCAAAAAAATTAAGTACTCAGCAGATAATTAAGTATTCTTGCAAAAAATCCTTGAAAATGAATTTATTCAAGCCTTCAGTAACAAACAACACCAAGAGGAAGGAAACAGATAAATCCTGGATGTGGGACATGACAGGGAAGGACATACTAGTGTTCTTCAACAAGTCAACAGCTTGTGCAAGCAAAAAGTCAGGGAAGCAGGGAGTACTTTTAGACTAAGAAACTCAGGAGACATAAAACCAAGTATTATGTTATATGGGGAACTTATTTAGAGTTATTTCAGATACAGAAAATGTTTTAAAAAAATTTTTTAAGTGAGAAAATTTAAATTGACTGGATAATTAAGGAATCAATTTTATTAAAATGATCATGGCACTGTAATTATGTAATAAAATGTCCATATTCTTTAGAGATATATACAGGGTTGATATGATGTTTGAAATTCGCTTTCAAATACTGCAGTGGAAAATAACCCAAATCCACATCAATAAGAAAGGGAATAAAGTAACTATAGAACAGTTACATAGAGGAATATTATAATGCAGTTAATATGAAAGAACTCCAGCAATATACATTAGTAATATGAAAAAGTGAAATTAAGTTCCAAAAAGTTATACTTCACACAATACACTTAAGATATACTTCACACAATACACTTACTATAAAGTTTAAGATAACAAAAACATATAATTTTTAGAAAATTATGTAGATCAACTCAATGAAGTAAGAGTATGTGGGTTACACATCTTTGACCTTGGGTATCAACTATCTTTTTCTACTGGGTTTCCCTGACAAGAAGGAAAGAAGATATTAGTGAACACAGGACTCAGTGCTAACAATCACTTCAGGTAGAAGAGAGGGGGCGGGGGCTGGACTGGGGAGATGGTTAGATGCAGGTTAATTTCAAAGCAGGACTTAGCTTTTTGTTTTGGGTAATTGGCTCCTAAATGTTTATTTCAATATCAAAGATAACTTTAAATCTGGATGAATAAATTAAGAGAGACTACACAATGACCAATGATAAATGCAATTATCTAAATACTATGACTTATCTAATATTATACCCCTGAAATCAACGGGAGAAATTATTTTTTGAGGCAAAAAAGTTTAAAAGAACCATGGGTGAAGCAAGTATAACTAAATCTTGATAATTTTTTAATCTAAGTGTTAAATATATGGGGAAGGGGTCCATGATACTACTCTCTTAACTTCTGTATATATCTGAAATTTTTCATAATAAAAAATTTTATATGAAAGTTGAAATGACAAATTTAAAACTTATACCTACTGTCTACGGCCATGCCACCCTGAACAAGCCAGATCCTGTCTGATGTCAGAAGCTAAGCAGGGTCGGACCTGGTTAATACTTGGATGGGAGACCACCTAGAAAGACCAGGTGGTATAGGCATAAAAAATAAAAAAAATATGGGATTGTCAGCGACAAGGTCCTTGCAACCCTTAAAATTTTTTAAATTTTAAAATAAATAATCTTTAAAAATTGTTTTAAAAATAAACTTACACCTACAAAGCTACAAACCAGTAATATAATCAACTACTTGGGAAAACACATGTAACTGGAAAAGAAGTTTCACACAAGTAACAGATTCCTCCTCACTAATCATTCCTTTTATAGCTGTAGATCTAAATTTGTAAAGTACAGCATATATAATTTATAATAGTCTAAAAATCATTTACTCAAACAATACAATAGTATATAAAGATCTTCCCTCATTTATGAGCTCAGAATATAGAGTACATTTTCTTATAGAAATATAAGAAAAAGTGATTAGGTTCTAGACCAGTCCACAAAAACTTTTTTGGTACATAACATACTCAAGTTTGGTTTTAATCAAAAAATAATTCTGGGGTAGGAACTTAAGAGATTCAGATTCATATATACGTGTGTGTGTGTGTGTGTGTGTGTGTGTGTGTGTGTGTGTGTTATATATTTCAGTGTATTCAAAGAGTCTTAGCGAGGAAATCTTTACGGAAAAGTTCTAGTTAAAAAAAATACAGAACAAATGATAGGATCAAATCACCATATTATATACATCTTAAAATACTTTATAGAATGTGCTCTCTGCTATTAGGAAGATAATGGTACTTCATAAGAGGTAATCAATCCCCGACCCAGGTATTCGGATCTAAAAATACCATTAACCCTCTGAAAGCAAACTGAGTTCAGATTCTATCCTTCTAAACTTTTAAGGTATTAATGAGCTGAGGACTAGCATAAACTCATAATGTATAGCTTTTCTGTTAATCTGTCCCTAGTTAATTTGCCTTAAATGGAAAACAGTGTTTTCCTCCAGTTCAGTTGTAAATAGTGAATTTTTTAAAAAAAATAATGGTTCTAAAACTCTTCACCTCTTTAACATCATTAAACTATAGGATTACAGAAATCTCAACATTTGCTTCAAAATACCATAAAGAAGATATATTAACTACCAACACATACATTTTAATCCTCACAGTCCAAAAGTTCTAACCCTACAACAAATATCAGTTCTGATATTCACAATACTATTATCATTGGACATGACAAACACTATAAATGACTAACAAGAGGAATATTTTTGTAGTTGTCCCTCAAACCAAAATTATATATAGATCTTGATCTTCAACTTCTGAACATAAACACTAAAGTCTTTTTTAAAAATTCTGAGCAAAAAACTACAAAGAGAAAAAAAATAACTTACAACTAATGGTAAAAAAGATTTTTTTTAAAGGAAAAAAAATGAGGTAAAATAATCAGAATGCATATGACTAGAAACTAAAACAAAACACATTAAAAATAGTAAGAAACAAAAGAATATTTTATAGATGTTTAAAGTTTCAATAAGGTCATGGAAACATTTTTGAAGCAACTATAAGTAGCTAAGGAAATAACGTTTTACCTACTACTGTTATTTTCTTAATCCCAAGCATTAAATCTAGAGAGGCAAAACAAATGTCTGCATTATACATTTGATTACAAATTCTCAACAGCAGATTTGAGTTTAAGATGCTAGAAAGACATGTGCTCCTTTTTTCCTTAAAATTTAAAAACTGACATTCTGGTACAAAAGTTTCTAATCTAAAATCCAGGATAAAAGTTTCATTGTGAAATTGAGCTTTCTGTTAACTACAAAGAAATTATATGTGAAATGTCTGAAACAGACACAGGGAAAAAAATCCAAAGTATTAAAACATAAACTTTAAAAGTGATATCTACCAATCTTCCCCAAATGTGTTCCAAATTTCCAATTTAATCTTCAATTTTAACCACATAAAATCTTTCTGATTGTTGATCATACCCAGTATCAAATCATGAAAAATGTCCCCATATTTTGTATGTTCTCACTTCTATAGATTTTTAGACCACAAATTTGTAATTTTTTTGCACATTATTTATCATATGAAAATGAGTCACCTGACAAGACTTGACAAGATACAGCTTGAAATACTATATATACATATATGTATATGTGTATTATGTGTATATATGTATATGTGTATATGTGTATATATACATATATTCCTAAAGAAATTCTAAAGTAAATGTATTTCTAAAGAGATTTTAAATTCTCAGATTATTTTTCAAAATCTATTTTAGAAAAGATATACAATAAGACACTAATAAAAAAAAAAGCTACTGTAGCTTAAAAAAATGATCAAAGATAAAGGACATTTCACAATGATAAAGTTAATGCAACAAGAAAACATAAAAATTATGTGCATCTAATAACACAGCCTCAAATTACATAATGTAAAAACTGAAAAAAAATTTTTTAAAAAGGTAACCCTACAGTAAATTGTTAGAAATAATTTATAAGTATCTTGCAGGGAAGGAAACAAAGAAAGGACATAGATTTGAATAATACAATAAGAAACCTTGACCTAATTATCCTACGCTGTACCCAACAACTAAAAATACATATCCTCTTCTAGTGTACATGAGACATATATCAACATTAATAAATGCTGCACCACAAAACAAGCCTAAACAAACCTTAAAGTACATAAAACATGCACAAAATGTTCTCTACAGTAGGTTAAACTAGATAAAACAAAAAAGTAACTAGAAAATCTCCAAATGTTTGGGCATTATGCAATACACTTTCATATAAATGAGTTAAAAATATATATATAATGGAAATTAGAAAATATTTTAAACTGAATGATAAAAACAATATAACAAAAAATTTGTGAGATGCAGCAATAGCAGTACATAGAGGGAAAAACACATAGTCTTGAAAGCAGACATAGAAAAAAGAAAAACTAAAAATCATCTAAGCATCCATCTTAAGAAGCTAGGAGAAAAAATAATAAAGAGGGTTTAAGAAACTCTTGGAGGTGATGGATATGGTTATGCCATAGATTGAAGTTATGGTTTCATGGGTGTATATTTATCTCCAAACTCACCAGATTGTATATATTAAATATGTACGGCTTTTTGTAATTCAATTATAACTTGATAAAATGGCTTTTAAAAAATCGGAGGAGGGGATCCACAAAAATGCAAAAACAAAAGAAAAAATATAATAAAGAAAAAAATAAACTAGAGAAAACATACAATAGAGAAGGAATCAACAAAGCCAAAAGTTGTTAGTTTGTTTTTTTTAACAACTAATACAAATTGTTAACAGTCCTGTGAAATGCTGAGAGAGAAGAGATAGCCAGTTTCTGGGTTGAAAAAAGTGATCACTATAGATCCTCCAGACATTAAAAAGGTAGGATGTTATTATGCCAACAAAATTTTAAATTTAAATGAATCGAGGATTCCTAGAAAAATAAAACTTATTAAAACTGATAGAGGAAAAAAGAAAATATGAATAGCCCACTATGTACTCCAAAAATGAAATCTACAATTAATAACTTTCCCACAATGAAAATTCCAGGACCAGATGGTTTCAGCAAATATTTAAGGAATAAATAATACCAACCCACAAGAACTCCTGTAAACAAGAGGAAAAATGAGAACTTGTCCCAACTCAGTTTATGAGGTCAGCATGATCTTGACACCAAAGCCCGACATGGATATTATCAAAGAAGGAAAACTGTAAGTTAGTCTAGTCTCACTCATGGAAGGAGTTGGAAAAATCCTAAACAAAATAGGATGCAACAATATATAAGAATGAAAATGCATCATGACTAAATTTCAAGGAATATGAGACTGGATTGACACTTTTTAAAAAACAGTGTAGGAACACCTGCTTTTAGTCAAGATAGAGGGACTAAATTTACCCTCCCCCATGAAACAACCACAAACCAAAAAAGAGAGCACTTACTAGAAAACAAAGGAACTCAAAGGCACTTCACAAAGAAGGTAACTAAATGACCTATATACACATATAAACATATGCACGCACACACACACACACACACACACGAGAAAATGCTCAACATTCTGAGTCTCCAGGGACTGCAAGTTAAAACCAGAATAAGATATCCCCACCTTCCTATCAGAATGGCTAAAATAAAGGTGTAGGGAGTGAGGAGGAGATTATGTGATATTCTTACAATATGCAGAAAAAAATCTTTTATGATTTTCATTAAGGTATTAACTATACTTCTTGACTTTTAATGGTACTTCCAGGGTTTATTTTCTTGTTTTGCTCATCTAAATTTTCTAATTTGATTTTCAAAAAATATAAATAGCTTCTAAAATAATTTTGTTCATTTTTAAAAATGGCAAAGAAAAGCCATAATGACATTTCAGGGATGATATATAACTTATTTTGAGTATAATTTAATTTTAAAAAGCATATAATATAAATTACTGATTAACTTACATTTTTATATCAAATACATTTTACAAAAATGTTTTGTGACAATGGTTTTCTATTATGATATTACAGTTTGAAATGTTAAAAAAAACTACATGAGCACATGCAAACATAAAATTAATCTGTTAGCACATAGAGAATTGGAATGATCAAATCATTCGACAATGAGCCATTAGTATGTAAGTACTTAAAACCAAAATATCTGCCACTACGGTCTGGTGATAAAATATATAATTAAGTCTATTAGACAAAAACAGCTAAATGAACTTTAAAAAGCATGACGATTATGATGAGTTTCAAGCACTAACTGCAAGAACATTTGTCAAACTCAAATTGTTAGGTGACAATTTAGCAATCAAGGATGGCACTTAGGTAAGCAAGCAGCATGAATGAACACATACTTTAAGTTTTAGGTGACATTCAGCTTTTACTACAAAAGGGAAGGATTCCCCCCATTACAGAGGCATTGATTGATACACTGCCCTCTGTACCTGGCATATCCGGGGGGAGCTCAGATGCCACCTTCTTCTCTGTCATGTTGCTGCTATCATGGGTTTCTGAGAAACACCCCACGGGACTCCTCCCTTCAGAGGGACTAGTCTCTTCTGAAGAAGCATTTGGTGTGTTGTCGCCAAGATTTGCTGACACAGAGTTACCTTTATCCCCAACTTCTGTTGGCTCTACAGTAAAATGCACAACAAAACTTTAAAGATATCCTTTAAAATTGCTTTAGGACATATGGCCACATTCGATCCACTACTAAAAACGAACGATCACCAAAAAACCCTACTTTTATTTGATGGCCATTCTGAAGAAATTAGATTCTAAGATATTTCTGCAGTAGGCAATCCAAAGAGTATTTAAGAATATTAAACATGTTAAAATGTTTAAGTAATATAAAAATGAACATATTTTATCATATACAAAAGTGGACATTCTGGTATAAAAAGTGATTTTTTTGCTAACAAATCTCACAGGGAAATGGCACCATATTAGAAAGTATAAATAGAGACATGGGTATACCATCATAGAAATCCGCCAAGACATAAATAAAACTCATTACAATGACTGTACGTTACAAGGGAAAAGGGTATCCTCATCTCTTTAGAAATAAAAAATTAAATAGTTGCTTGTAATAAAAAAAGATCTATTTTCATTCGCAAGTAAAACGGGAGATTTCATAAATAACATTGATGAACTATTTCTTTTTAACCAAATAATTTTTTACCCTCAGATTTTCTTTGCTCAGGATCATCTTCTGGTGCTTTGTCGTCACTGTCTTTTTCAAAGGACTGGTCTTCAAAATCCTCTCTGCTTTTCTCAGCATCTTTGGAGTTATTCTCAGACTCACTGTTGTCCTTTTCTATTTCTTCTGGGCTTTTAACATCAATCTCTCCCTTTTTGACTTTAATGGATTCCAAAATTTCTTCTATAAAAAAAAAATAAATTTTGTTTCCATATATATCAAATACAAAAGTACTACTAGTGCCATGTAAGAGTTTCAAGTTATTAAAGTTAAATGTGTTAAAAGCATTAATAAAACTATGAACATGGATCAAGATTACCAATAAAATTTTGATATGTAGAGAACTCAACCAATTTGGTCATCTTAACTTGTAGAAAATACATGTTAATTATAAGTTCTTTCTCTTTAAAAAAAATTAGTCTCCTTTTGAAACTGAGACTTGATTATAGATTACTGTCACATGCTCTCCCACATGAGAAAAATCGTAAGCTGACATAGACCCACAGTCTGGGCAGCACGGCACAGTGATCAAAACCTTAAGACCACTGACCTAGTGCAGACAGGACTTGAATTAGCTGTGTGACCCTAGGCAAACTACTTAACCTTCAGTCCACTGTAAAATGAGAAAATAGAGGTCCATCTCTCCGCAGTCCCATACTTTTTCTGAAGATCACTAAATCCCTAAGGGCTCTAATCTACTTTGAACTTGAGCAGTGATACTACAACACTGTACAGACCACAGGTCATTCTTTGTATCATGATCCATTAATATCGCTTTTTATTTTGTTGTTCAAATTGTTCAAGCTTTAGCCGTTGAGAGCTTTTTCAGGTGAATCCTGTATCCTTTAAACACACCTCATTCATTCACTCATTCATTCTTTCATCTAGCACTTCCTTACTTGCCAACACTACAAGATACTCCAGGCTCACTTTGTAAGTTTTCCCTGCCTCCACCCCAGAATCCATCATTTCTCTAAGGGGTCTTAGTCCCTTTTTGTTGGAGAACAGTATTCAGAAGCCATGATCTGGGTGCTAGGTGTACCTGTTACCACTGGGGTATCACAGCTTCCACATTCTCTCATCCAATAGAACTAGAATATGCATGCATACTAACTCACATACATAGACACATACATTATCTCTGTAGCTATCTCTGTGTGTGGTTCATTCAAGTATAGCCCTGCTGCTTCTTTGTAACTTGTTTCTCTGACAGGAGAAACCTGGTTCTCATTAACCACAATGTACACACTAGTATACATAGTAATCACAGAACTGATAAACTGCATACACCCATGAGAAAAAAATTTACCAAATACAGTATAATGTTTGTGAACAAGAAGAAACATTCTTAATGCCATACACTTAAGGTACTTCTTTTGGGATTTTTTCAATTGCCTTGTTCACGTTTCCTTTGTTTAAGTGTTCTCTAACTTCATTTTCATCACTACTTCTTAAATTGCAGATGTCTAGAATGTTTCCTAGGATTAGAAAAACCTTGTAAAGTCATTACTGGAAAACATTGACCTTTCTGGTAAAGTGACTTACAGGTGAGCTGGCCGGAGTTAATTCCTCACACCCTCTCTCACCTTCTCTAATTCCTATAAAAATTTGGAGCCACTGAAGATCTAAGACAGCTACAAGACAATTTCAAATGAAAGTAATTCCAACTGGCATATTTTCTGTCCTCATCATCCAAGTCATCCCACAACCCCTTTTTACATGACTTCCTTTCACTTCTTTACCTATCTACACATGCTACTTACAGGTCTGATTTACACTAGCTGCATTTACTCTTGTTAAGTACACTAAACTTATCAATGGAAGTACCACAAATCACTCGTTTTAAAAGAACTTTTTTATTTAGAAAATTATCTGCTTTTCTTAGAGCTATATTATTTCTCTTTCAAACATAGCTTCACCCTGCTCTTCTACTGCTAGATAGTCCTAACCAAACTATAGTAATTCCTTCCAACATCCATAGTGCTAGTTAATAAGAATCAAACATTAAAAACAAATCTATAAAAATCACAAGTAGAATGACCACAGATCTCTGATTTTCTATAACAGTTCTAATTTCAAATATTCTGTTATCACTCTACCAAGCACATATATTTATCAGTCTGGATGTGTTTGTTTCAGGTTTAAAAAACTATGATACACACAGCCATTAGAAAAACAGACCAAAAAAAGTTAGAAGAGAAAAACATTAAAAGACGAAAGAAAAATAATCAGTTTAGGCTGTATCTGATCTATATAACACACATATCCTAGAAACACATACATTCTATGCCTAAGCTGTAAGAATTAACCTACCAGATGTTAGTAAATCTCTTAGAAAAATTCATTCCAAAAATAAACTTCTTTCAAACAAGCAAAATAAAGCATTACAAAACACAATTACCATAAGGTATACAATAAAACAAATTTAGCAAACCATTTACAGTTACAAATATATAGTAAACTGTGGATTCTAAATGATGGGCACGTGAGTGTTTATAATTCTTTTGATCTTTCTGTATATTTGAAAATTTTCATAAAAGGAAAAAAGAATAAAGAAAAATTTGACAACCAAAAAGACTTAAATTCTCCAAAAGTGGACATACATATATATAAAAACCTGATGGTTCTAAATTTGAAAGGATTTATGCTATCTGAGAGATTAGAAAATGTCAAGTCATTAGGACAGGCTATGATTCTGAAATTACTGTTATGATTCTGCAAATTATTCCTGGCTATTTCAGAACCTCGGTAGTTTCTGCTGTTTTCATCTCATAAAATTCCAAGTTGAAGAACACCACTAGGCATTATTTTGGGTATTCACCTGGGGCTGTGCACTCCTAAAATGACTATCATAGACAAGACTTTGTTTCCCAGAGAGAGCAAATTAAGGTAACAGTGGCAGGCCAGTTTTTAATGGGAAATTCTTCTATCTGAATGTTTAACCCATTGCCAGTACATTTCTTACAACGTTGCTGAGAGGACTTAAGGCTTGTAAAACATCTAGCTGAACACCTGGCCTATAGGAAGTACACAAAAATGTTAGTTTGCCTTTCTCTTCCCCATCAACTTTCAACTTATGAAGTCCTCCTCCTTTAGTACCAGGTTGCTTGCACCTTAGCAAAAGAGGAGAGGGAGGAGGGGAAAAAAAGAAAGAAAAGTCACTATCCGTCTAGATCTCACCACTAAATCCAAGGTGCAGTTACCTTAATTAAATGCACTCCACGCTGTACTAGGAGGGTAACTGCAGGGGGCAAGGCAGGCAGCCCACAAGTCTGGCCATCCAACTTTCTAAGAACATAGTGTGGCCTACCACTCAATGCTCTCTCTGCTGTTCTTGATTAGTGCAAAAGGTTTAAGTAATATTTAAAAGTACACCACATGCTGAATTACACTGAAACATGCTCACAGGAAATTTGAAAAATATAAAAAGGAAACCAACTATAATCCTACTATGCTAACTGGTTACTTTTTAATGGTAAAGGCTGGTCTGTTTACTCAATTGGTTATGTAAAAGAAGAAAATTTAAGTACCTCAAAGACTTGGGTGCTGTTTTTGCATGGTACCTTATATAATTCTCCAATGTACAGTGTTCTATCACATGATAATTCATAATGAAATTAACCAATTCCTCTATACTGAACATTTTTAGTTTTCTACATTTCCCTAAATCAGACCACTGAATGTTTTGATCACCCATTCCTATTTTGGTTTTGTTCTTTATTAAGATGATACTATGTATACAATTTGTACACAAAAAACTCTAGAAAATAGTTCTAGTTCAACATACTTGATAAAAATACACTTAATATTGCTTTTTAGGGGACTGGACATGTTTCTTTATTATTGCACTAAAAGCTGAGAATGCAAAAAAGTAAAAAGGGATTTATTTGTCCATTTTAACGCCATGATTCATAAAAGGAAATTATAAGGAGAAGTAACCAAATTGAAATTAATAAAACTTTCTCTCCAAAAACATTCATAAATTAATGCAGAGTGTGTGAGAATAAGTTTGTATATAGCTGAATTAAATAAGCTTATTAAATGCAAAATCTATTTTAAGAAAATGGAAAAGGGGGGAAATTAACAGGCATGTATGTTTAGTAGATAGAATATGTAGAAGAACAGGAACCAGGCAGTTAAAGTGTATTTCAGAGTCTTACCAATCATTTTATCTAAGTCGATTAAAAGGTACTATTAGAAAACATAGGTGATACTTATTAAACACGCACAGAGTGTATCTGGCAGGATTTCTTAAAATGATAATAATGGGGATTATGACAGTAACTTCTAAAAATTATCGTGTGCATCTTAATATCTTTTAAAAAGCAAAGGACATTTTAAAAGCAAAGTTGAGCAACAAAATAAAGTAGTAACTGAAAACCCAAAGTATAAAAGAAATATACATGAGTCTATATTGACATAAATAAACGATTAAGTAAATGGAGGACACAGATCTCCTGTGCAGAAAAACCCCAAATAGTTTATGTAGATAACTGTTCCCTCAAGGAGGTGAAACCTTAACCCCTAAAGTGTGGGCTGTGCATAGTGAGTGTCTTCCCTAAAGCGCAGAATGAGTGGGAGGAATAATTTTATAATGTAGAAACCTGATAAACACTACCCTCAACCAGCTGATCAAGGTCAAAATCATTAGTGGTAAGTCAAGTTGACAGCATGTACTGCTGTGATGACAACAATGGCACTTCACCTCTGTGGTCTTCCTCCCTAAAATGCATTACCCCAGGCTAACTACGAGAAGAATATGTGACAAATCCATATTAAGGGCATTCTACTTAATACCTGTCCAGTACTCCTCAAACCTGTCAAAGTCATCCAAAATAAGGAAAGACTGAGAAACTGCGACAGTCTAGAGGAACCTTAAGAGATATAACTAAATATAATGGGATGTCCTAGACTGGGTCATGAGACAGAGAAGCACCATTCGATAAATACTAAAGAAATCTGAATAAAGTATAGACTGTAGTTACTACAACGGATCAATACTGGTTCATTAGTTATGACAAAAGCACCGTAGTAATGTAAGATGTTAACAGGAATCCTGGTGCAGGGTATGTCTGTACTACCTTAGCAACTCTTCTGAAACTCTAACAAACATTCTAAAACCCAAAGTTTTATTAAAAAAATAAAGCTTTCCATCTGCCCGCAGCCATCGGGGGTCTTAAAAGGCTCAGTTAAATGATTTCCAGAAAACGTGTGGCAGACTCACATAAAACCTCTTGAGATCTAAATCTCTTTCCATTCAAATATTTTAAACATCTATTTTGTGTGTAGAGGTTGTTCAACTAAAGGAATGTTTATTAAACTAAAATAAATGGAAAATAAAGTAAAGAGTAAATCTTAAAAAATACCATTTCTCGTCATTAAAAATAGGACTCCCAAAGAGGTTTAAAATAAGATACCTGAATTAATGAAACAAATAAGCACTTTGGGGGATAGTAGTAATGACCAGACGGGGCGAGATACAAAACACTAACAGGTAAAGCACCTCTCATTTAGGTTGGGATTAACGAGGTTCTCTTGGCAAAATGTAATATGGAGAACTCAAGTAAAATATACATACTTGAAATATATATTTTCAAATTTTGTAGTGATTCCATACCAAGAGTTTGTCTCAAATTTAACAAAAATTAAAATGAAAAATTTCCTTCTCACCATTAGCTGCTGCCAGAAAGGATTTATTACTGCCCCGAGCCTTATTGGTCAAGTCTTCAGTTATGTCCATGTGCCGGTGGATTTCTTCACGCATTTCTTCTAGAATTTTGCAGAGTTCTGCTTCCCAATAATCTTTGTCTAGACAGTCAATTAATTCTGCAAGCTGGACTTTTGTACTATAGTACCAAATTTTCTTTTCATTTTCATTTTCTGTATCTTCTTCTCTGTTTAAAAGAAAAACAAAAACACTTGCTGTTAGACACAATGGCACTTACTTGGCAATGTCACCTGTCCAAAGAAAGTTAAAATGTGTAACAAAGTTTGTGCACTAAAGCTCAATATATATTTGCTCACAAGAGATCCTGAGTATCATTCAAACTCAAGTTAACTTTTATTTGAGCAACCTCTAATTATTTTGATTTTTCTATCCCACAGCAACATAGGATAAAATAATTATGGGTAATGGGGAGAAGAATTACCATAGCAGCAAAAGAGGTTATCTAAAAACATGACACAAAGAAACAAGACCTCAAAAGTAAGGGCATGTGAGTACTTGGTGGAGGACAGTGTTGGTTACATTTCAGTCAACTTTCAAATCATCACTGTAACAATGTGATGAGCAGATTTTTCACAACAAATATTTAAACTATCTGAACATGGCAGGTACAGAGCGGGTCCACATTACAATATAGTTTAAAAACATTTCCATCAAAATGGTATAAAAGCTCTGCTAAATTCTAGTCCTTGGAGGACCTCAATCAAGAGATAAGGTCTCATCATCTCTCTTCTTTTCTTATGGACAATCAAAGCTCAAATGGGAGAGAATCTTCCTTTCCAGCTGAAATCTCTCCAAAGGTCCCATGTACTTGTAACAGAGGGAGACACTTCAACAGGGATGGTCACTAAAACACAAGGCAAACTAATGTCTAGGACCAGAGTCAGAGAAGCACATGTGAGGAAATTTTCCTCTCATTCAGAAGGAATTCAAGAGTGTGGCGAGGTATTTGATGAGGAAGACTCTAACTTTCCTGTCTACCCAAAGGCAAAAACTCATGGAGCTGAAAGAACTAGGCTTTAAGAAAAATCTGGCTTTAATTGGGCTCTGTCACTTAGGAGCTATGTGATTGTGGACAAGACACAACCTCCCTGAGCATCTGAGCCTTTTGATTTACCATAACAGTTACTTGTCTTCAGGACCACTATAACAACTGAAATTATAATAACAAGGCATCTATCACAGTGCCTGGGCACATTGTTAGTGATCAATAAAAATACTACTGTTACTCTTAAGGTAGAAAAAATAAATAAGATAGATGATAGATAGATAGATAGATAGATAGATAGATAGATAGATAGATAAATTTTAGCAGAGTCCCAGGAATTAATTCTGAAGTAATTCTGAAGAAAGGGGTATAGTAAACCATGAATAAATAAAAGGATATAAAAAAAATTAAAGAAAAAAAAGATCAATAAAGGGTTCCTTTACCTAGTTTTGCTCTTTTAAATCAGCATCTGCTGGCATATGAGATTGGTATATTTTTAATGGAAGCTTTTTGCAACAATTTCTGAAATCATTTTTAAATCTATTCTAGATTTCTCTCTGTAATAGGTATTTCTACTGACTTCTTACGACTGAGTGATGAGATGACAGCAGTCTTATTCCAATTTACAATGTTAAAGATCTCAGAGTCTTCTAATCAAAAAAGATTAACAAAAAGCTTTCAAAAGGCAATACCAAATAAAAAAATCTACATAAGTGACAATATCAAATCAGAAAGTACTTAGGAGTTTTGACTGAGCATTAAGTTACAGCATTGCCCGATTCTTCATTTTCTAAAATCGCAATCTTAAGAATTTCCCCAATATAAAGATGTTGAATTCTTTAACTATTTGCTCTGTTTTCTTTATTCAGAAATATCTACAAATTTCAATGGGACAAAAAAACATTCTATGTAAAAATTTTTTTTGGGGGGGGGTAGAAGACAATTTACAAACATTAAGATATCAACATAAAAATGAGATGCTACGGGAACAAATTTAATTAGATGGACATTCTGTCCATTTTTTCTTTTCCTCTTTTCATTCCGTCCATTTTTTCAAGCAACTCAGAGACTACTGAAAGGGTCCATAACAGCTGACTTAGTCCACATTGGCAACTGCAAAACTTTCTATCTTGATAAAGAAAACTTTTCATTTCACTATGACAGAGAACTAGATACTTTCATATGGAAGTCTGTTCTGGACTGAAATTGCTCTTTTAGAAAGCTTTTCTTTTTAATGAGATGGTACAAAGCTAATACATCCACCAACCAGTCCTGGTTCTTCCTGCTTGAGTTTGTGAAATAAACCTAACACCTCCTCCGCACAGCCCTTCAAATCTTTCACAACATCTATAATTTTACTGTTTGCTTTTTTTTTCCAGGCCAAATATGCTCCCAACTCTTTAATCATTCCTCATACAGCACATTTTCCAGAGTCTTCATTACCATGATATTCTTCCCCTAAATGTATAGTTTGTCAACATCCCTCTATAAATGTGGCATGCGAGAACTATTTTTTATTCTCTTCATCAAAGATAATACTGAACACTGACCATTTTTTTCCTTCCTAAAGCTACATATAGGATAAATTCTTTAAATGTATAAAGCAGCAGAAAGGGCAAACAATAACCGCTAATGCTTTCAAAGAAAAGTTGTTCTAATATTTCTGCACTCAGGCACATTTACACAGTTGATATAATGAAAATCATTTGTTCTAAAAGTAAAAGTGACAACAGCAGCTTTTTCCATATAAATACACATGGGTTTGTAAGTGTATTTGGTTTTGGGGTTAGAATGTGGTTTCTACAGAAGCTCTGTCCTACAATGACCACAATGTCCCTCCTGCACCCCCTAACGGCCTAACTGGCCTGGCTTCCCTACACTAAGAGTCAGCTCAAGAAGGTCACAGGATGGCAGGAAAAAAAGGTTGGAATAAAAACATCTGCCGAAAAATACATTTATGAGCAAACATACATATGTCTACATTTTAAAGTTTATTTGGCTTCTACTTTGGCATGATAACAGGTTAATGACTAACAGTAGTTTTGAGTTTCATTTCTAAACAAACCCACAAAAATTAAGAAGGAACACTACTGGATGGGCTGAAGAGCAGGCCCCCAAAGTCACATCCACCTGAAACGTTAGCATGTGTATTTGAAAGCAGGGTCTTTGAAGATGTCATTAGCTAAGGATCTTAAGCTGAAATCATTCTGGATTTAACTTAAGCCCTGAAGCCAACGCCTAGTGGCCTTCCTTATGAGAGGAGGAGAGGACAGAGAGAGATACAAAGGAAGGGTACTGTGAAGACAGAGGCAGAGATTCAAGTGGAGGCATATTCTGTAAGCCAAGAAATGTCAAAGACTTCCAGCAAGCACCAGAAACTGAGAGAGGCACGGAACAGTCTCAAGAGCCTTCAGAAAGAACCAATCCCATGACACTGTGCTTTCAGACTTCTGGCCGCCAGAATAGTGAGAGAATAAAAACTTGTTTTAAATGACTCCGTTTATGGTAGTTTGTCATGGCAGCCCTAGGAAACGAATACAGATTTTGGCACCAGGAAATGAGTGCTGCTGTAACAAAATATCTGAAAATGTTTAGTGGCTTTGGAGTTGAGGAATGGGAAACGGCTGGAAGAATGTGAGGCACTCGATGGAAAGGCCTAGACTGTTTGAAGAGAGAAACAAGAGACTGGAGTTATGCTGCCAACTAGCCAAGGAATACCTGGGGCACCAGAAACTGGAAAAGGCAAGAAGGGATTTGTCCCCAGAGCCTTCCAAAGAAGCACGGCTCCACTGACACCTTGATTTTAGACTTCTAGTCTCCAGAACTATGAGAGAATAGATTCCTGCCATCGAGTTTGCGGTACTTTCTTATAGCAGGCACAGGAAACAAATGTAGCTAGGGATTCAGCATCAGAGACAGCAGCTAGGTCAGGCAACCTGAGTGGGTTAGGGGCACACATTCTGGATCTAGAATGCCTGGAACTCAATCCTGGTTCCATCGCTTACTACTGATGGAAAAAATTACTTGACCTCTCTATGCCTCAACTTCTCCCTGTCTGCAAATGGGTGACACTACTTATATCAAAATGTTGTGGGAAGGACTGAGCCAGCACTTCGTGGGTGCAATGTAAAGAGTGCTATTTTTTTCTTCATCTTATGAAGAATGATATCTACCTCAAGACAAATAATTACAAATGGGATTGGTATGTTGAAAGAAAGCAGAAGTGTTTCAGGGTAAAAGAGGGAGGTAGGTTCAGAGAAAGAAAACCCTAGGAAATGGCATAAACAGGCCAATTTGAAGGATAAGTTAGCCAAAAGGTTTTTGAGTGTTTTGGTTCATTTTTTATTTAGTTTTGGGTGGTGAAAAGCAAGGGAATTAAATGCACAAAGTTAGGAACCTGTGAATTTTCTGTTAAGAGCAAATGTAAATAATTGAAAGGTTTTTCAACTTAGGGGAAAAGAAAACCTTATCAGAGTTGCTGTTTTAAAAATCATCCAGCTAAGGAACAGAGAAAAGAATTGAGGAATGGGAGTGTTATATAAACTAGTCTAATCAAGATGATGCTGGCTTATATTTTGCTAGGGACAGTGAGAATAAAGAGAAACTGACTCAATATTTAAGAGGTAATTAAAAGGCATAACAAACAATACAGAACAAAAGACTATTCTCAGGCTTCTAGCCTGCGCAGCTGGTAGGATGGTGATCCCATTTACTAACATGGGAACACTAGATGAAGGGTAATGGCAGGGAAGTGATGAGTTCATTTTAGGCATGCTGTGTTTGAAGTGTCTACTATATGGAAATGTCCAGGAGGATGCTGGATATACAGAGGTGGACATGGGCAGAAGAGTTATAGACATGTTTGGTGGCAACTAAGCCAGCAAGTAAATAGGTAGCCAGAGCGGGTAGAAAGCTGTATAAATTAAAAACTATAACTTATTTCTCCTGAAAAATGAAAAAATTCATAGTTTTAAAATGTGTGTTCAAGGTAATTTTATTCAGAATGGAGAGTTACAAGAAAAGGTGCTAATCTGATTTGGCAATTCCCATTTTACTAAGAGTCTCAATTTCAGAACAAATGAATGACAGGATGAAAGCAATATTTAAGAAAGACTGGCCCTCTCATATATTGGATTAAAACCAATCTCTAAATTGTTGACCCAATATCTTGGTTACTCAGGTAGACTATAAAGAATATTACATGCTTCACTAACCCATACAAAAAAATTTTAATGAGCATTAAACAAATAAAGGCAATAATGGAAGAACTTAATTTCTACAAACTACTAGCAAATACAATTAAAAATTATTCATTGCCCTAGATTTTGTTTTAAACATGTCCCCCTTGGTCAGAATTTTACCATTTGAAACTGCTGAGTTTCCAGGGAGTGTATATACTAAATCTCTACATCTTGCAAACTGGGCAGTTCGTGTGGCTTCAAAACGTTTGTACACTGCAATACACGTATAACCTACCACAAGGGGGCACTTAAACTGAAATTGTTTTAATCTAACTTTAGAAACACGTAAAATCTTTCAGATTTACTCAAATTATTGACAAGAAACACTTAATTGTCACTAACAATGATATTTAAAGTTTCGTATTTGACTTTACAAAGAAAATAATCAAAATATCGAAGCATAAAAAAGATATCTTTGTCTGAAATCTTCATTAAACTTTGTGCGTTTTATCATGCATTTAGAAAAGCAATTTGAGGGACTAATATTAAATCTTTTAAAGCAAATACTTTCGTTGCCTAACATATAACTTAAAGAACTTTATTGTTCAATTTAGAAAAGATTATTTCATTTCATCAATAATGTAGCACAAATCCATCCACAGGTGCTTCAAAGGTAACTTTGACTCATGTAATTTCAAAGGTTTGTATTTTTTGAACTACATTCAGATCTTTCTCACTTGCCTGAGTAACATTTTATATACCAATACTGACTTATCAGGAAACAAACTTTTTTGGAATGCCACGTAATTTATTTTGTATTTTCTAAAAATGCCTTTGTCCCAAATTTCTCAGTAATACTCAGCCCAGGTATAGCAAAAATCATTATACTATCTTTCTCCCTCAGTTACAAGCACTGCTTTTAACAGCTACAACAAAGCAAGTTGCAGACTTCTCAAGAGATGGCTTGGAAACTACATTGCAATATAAAATTAGCTACTGAAAATATTTTTACAAACGGGTTCTAAAAAAAATTCCAGGTCCCACTTCCTAACAGCCAGTGTCTTGGGCAAGTTAGTTAACCTGAACTTTAGTTTCTTCACCTATGAAAAGCAGTCAAAAACAGTACCTACATTATTTTTTTTTGCAAGAATTTTAAAAGGTATGTAAAATGCTTATGACACTGTGAGGCACATATTAAGTAAATGCTCAATAACCACTGCTGTTGGCTATTGTTATACTAGCCCATCACCAACTAGTTCCATCTTGGTCTAAAAACCTAAAACCAAGGCCTCCACCACTGATTTCTGTGTAATAAGCCTTACAGATGTCAAGGCCTATCTATATGTGGACAAAGCACCTTAGGCCTCTCTCTGGCCCGAAAGGGCAGCACAGGGAAGGAAGTGAGAGGAAGTGAAAATGAACAACCAAAAGGGTGAAGAGAGGCACACTAGAGAAGGGAAGAATAGGAATGGAAGAATAGAAGCATGGGATAATGTCCATTACTAATTTGTCCACAGCAATCCTGAAGATTCTGAGCCCTTTGGGGAGGGCTTCTGAGACTCTGGGAACATGGCCTATTAATTGCTGGCTGTCTACAGAGATTACAAGCACCAGGCTCCCTGATAGATGGTGTCATTGACTTTTCACTTAAACGAATACAGCACTAAACTTCAGAATATGGTTACAGTTACCTCATCATTCGTAATGACCTTCAAACAAAAATTTTCATGCTACCATCTCCATAGCGAGATGTCAAAAAAACAAATTTTTTTTTTTAAAGGACACAATAAACACCACGACCAAATATTTGGGAAGTGAGAGGCAAGCAAAAAAATTACACAAATTTTTTTCAATAACTGATCCAAACCAACTGTATATAAAACTTCATCTACTGTTTTTCACATCAGTTTCTGGATTAAAGTAACAGACTGAATCCACACATCTCATTTTGCTCCCCTCTAAAACCCACTTAAAACTGCTCAAGAAATAGTTTAAAAGATATAAACTCACAAAGATAGAGAAAATAAGAGAGATAACAAAAAAATTTTAGAAGCAGAAAAGCAGAGGATGAGTGATAACTGCCTTAACAGAGCCAGGCAAGCCCAATCCCAAACCAAAGGGTGAAGCTAAGCGCTGACAATCACACCCCTCGAAAGGCACCTAAAATTGGAAGGCAGGGAGGACATACTTACAGCACAGAACTGCTTGCAAGCTGTTTAAAGAGCAGGTCCCTAGACCACGTACTCTCTTTTAACCATTAAAGGTTTAGTCTCTAAAGGATGTAAAACTGAGTTCTCTGCACCAGGGTATACACATGGCTCCAGTGTAAACAAAGGTACACAAAACCAAGGCGCTGAGCGGCTACCAGAAAAGGCCTCTGTGGGCCATCTGACCAGCTCAGGAGGAAAGACCAAAGATAGTGACATCAGGGATTCCCAGTAGATTAAGAAAGTCACCCAACAGCTAAACTCAAAATTGTTAAGGCCTGCCGGCTTGTTCACAGCTTCCAATCGGCTTGTTCACAGCTTCCAATCATAGGTATAATCCCAAAGTATTAATGACCATGAAATTAAGGATTAACAGACATCTGAAGATGGAAGAAACAGACCAAAACGAAGGGCAGGAAGAAGCAATTTAGAACAGAGACTATGCACAGAAGGAAAAAACACAACAAACTATCATTAATATCCTCAGAAAAGAGAAAATTTTACATCTGATGAAACAAAAACAGGATATTTTTTTTTTTAAAAAGGAGGAGGATTCTAAAAAACAAAAAAGCTCTTAAAAAGAAAAAGGACAGCAGAAAACAAGAATTAAATAGTAAGGGTGGGAGATCAAGATAAGGAAATCTTCTAGAAAAACAGAGCAATAAACACACACACACACACCCCTAAAGAGGAAAAATGACAAAGAGGAAAACTGGAGGGAAAAGATAAGAAAATCAGAAGACCAAAATAGGAAGTCCAACATTCAATAAAATAATAGCTCAAGGGAAACACAACAGGGAAAAGGAGAAGAGAAGGTTCTCAGAACCAAAGGACTCAACTACTAGATTGGAAGTGCCCACCCAGTACCCCATGGATTAAAACAGACCCACACGAAATCACTCTAAAACTTCATAATACTGGAGGCAAAGAGAAGATTCTATAAGCTTCCAAATTAGTCCAAACTGGTCATGCACAAAGAATCGATGAATGGATTCAAATTTCTCATCAGCAGCACTACAGGAAGACACTGCACAAAATTCTGAAGACCTCTGTTTACTCTGTACCCTCTTTAAAAGCCAAGGGTGAGCCCGGCTAGGGAAGTTCCTGCTCCCTTCTCCTCCATGTCCTGTCTGGCATTCATTCCATCCCACCACAGATTTTCTGATTTGACCTAATTCTGAAAGCTCGAAAACTCTGAAAACCTTGGAAGCTGAAAACACAAAGCAGTCCACTCCCTCTGACCAAATTTCCACAGGACATCCAAAACCAAGTCCACGGCCCGACGATGCGGCCCCACACTTTGTGTGAGTAAAGCCAGCTTCCCAGACTGCCCCCTGATTTTCCCACGGACCTGCCTGGAAGAGCCTCTTGAAAACCCGCTGGAAAGCAGAAGCCAGACTATGTCCGTGAGTCTGCCGGGTTTGTGTTCACCTGGGAGACTGCAACCAATAATGGCAGAACTGATTTCTCCTCAGACAGATGGCTTGTTCTTGCTGCCCCGTTTGACTTACAGATATTGTAAAACTAAAAAGAGAACCAAGAAAACCCTAACAGCGAAGTGAGGGTGGATTACCTCAGGATGGGCTGTAGGGATACACCCCAGGAAGGCCCACAGTGGCTTCTGCCCAGTAACATTCTATTTCCTAGCCTAGACGTTAAATACAATGTTGTACATTTTGTTCTTATGTATATTGTTCTTTCTTTACAATTTTAAAAACTGTTTTAATGAACATATTCCTTCAAGTTAGAAATTATTTAACTATACAATTCATTATTAAATCACAAAGGTTTAGATCACATTGGCAGCACAGCTCTGCTACATCAATCATGAAGAAAACCGGCTTAATTTTAAATACGGACAAAAATTAAGACCAGATTTACTTACATTATGAGTCTTCGGTTTAAGAACCAGTATTTCCTCCGACTTCTGTCATATCCAATAGGTTCATGTCGGATATATGGTTTGTTTTTTTGGATCTCAGCAACACAGTCAGTCACACCAGGCACCTTGTGTGCTACGCAGACTTCGCACTGCCATTCATCCTCCGGCACCTCCTCAAGAGGCGGTTTCACACATTCCAAATGGTATACTGCGGAACATGTCTCACAGCAAAGCAAATCCCCAAGTTTGTGACAAACCCGACAATGGTCGTCATACTGGATCACCCCTTCAGACATCAGCTCCTCACGCGCAATGTTTGTGGTGAGAAACTGATCGACTAAGAACTGCAGAACTTTGATTTTGTTCTCTACTGGTCCATAAGGATAGTCATCTGCCTCCTGGTAAGGAAGGACGTGATGGTACTCCTTGTCACTCTCACAGTACACCCGCAGCACCTCTGGCCACGTCATTCCATCTATGAAGTACAGCGTGGAGTTAACGCTATCTTTCAGATCGGCAGGGCCAAAGGTAGTATTGGAAGTGTCTTCTTCTCGCAAAACTGCTTTCAGAAGCACAACATGCATCTCCGCCATCAGTGTGCACTGCTCCTGACTCACCAGCGCTGCACAAAAGTCTTCAAAGCGAAAAGGAGATAACCTTAGAACAGTGCCAAAGTTCCGCAGTACCTCATAAATGGCAATAACATTCATTATATGCTCGTTGGGCACCATTAAATCCTCAGAGGACTTGGGAAATTCAAGGGGCGGGATGTCTTTTTCTTCCAATATTGGAGAACGAGGCCGATGTACTCTCGGTTTCCGCCTACCTGTAAAGAAAGAAATGGTATAATTACAAATCAATATATCATTTCTACAAACAAAAAGTTTTCAAGTTTCTCCTATTTGGACATAGACCTCAAAAAAAGCTTATTTCTATTTTTCTAATAACTGTCAAGTTAAAATAATGCCAAGTAGCAAAGACTTATCTCTAATTTTTAAGTCTGCAAAAAAATCTAAATTCAAAGTTTTCCCATTATACTCCAAACTAGAAGTAAAAAACTTTTGATTATAATCAGCTCTCCATTACCTAGAGGCATTAACTGGTTTACAGGTAACCATGATAAAAAAAAAAAAGAAGAAAATAGCACATTTGTAAAAGATCTGACAAGAACATAAACGAGAAAAAATGTTTCCATGTAAGATAACAAGCACGACAGTTCTCACACTGTGTCAGCTGCAAAACAGAAATGGCTCTTAACAACCCAACAGGAAGTTCTCTGGTGTAGCACCCTTTTCCTCTACCATAAGTACTTCCTAAGAGCCAAACGGTGAGTTCCACAGTGAAACACAAGGTTAGGGGTGAGACAGGAAGGAAGGAAGGAAGAGAGAAGTACTATTCTAACACTGGGAGGAAAAAGAGGGGTGGGAACCTCACCTAGGAAGCAGACCACAGTAGTTTTTAGCAGTCAGTTAAGCAAGTTTAACTGCTTCCCAACTTATGAGATGTGATATCTTGTAATACACATATATGTACATAAATATCAATATATAGCATTTGAGAGCTCAGCTTGTAACAAGCACATGTATCTCATTTAATCCTCTGAACAAGTCTACGAGCTATTATAATAAGCCCTGCTATATACATAAGAAAACTTATGGAAAGAAACAAGTTTCTCCTAACATTTTCAGTACAGGAAATGTATTTTTAAATATCAGAAACAATTTTAACAAGAACAATTAACATTAAATTCACTTTCATACAATTAAGTTTTATTAACCATGATTTTAGGTCGCTGGTACCATCTTAACTGTCTCCTCCCTTCTGCACTGCTGTGCCCTCCCACCACCCCCAACTTACTCTAATTACTTTCATGGGCAAGCTAAAAGGATCCATGGTACCAGGAGAAGAAAGTATTCTAAAATATACATCTAAAGGGTCAAGATCTTTTAATTTATACAATGCACCCTAACTACTCATTCACTGGAAGGTAGATTTTCCAAATAAGAATATACACTCGTTACTTTCTGTAGGAAAAAGTCAAGGGATCACTCTGAGCCAGACACTGCTGGTGAGCCTATATAGTGAGAAAGAAGCCTCTCTATCTCAGCAAACTTCCCAGAAGTGACACAGGTGCAGTTTTCACAGATTCAATTAAATCACTAGTCATACTTATTTATAAGCATCATAACGTAATCCAGTCCATTCCACTGTCTTCTGGAAATTACAGGGCTCATCTGCATAAGTATAAATGAGAGAAAGCAGAAAAGCCTGAATCCAGAGGAGTACCCTCAATCAAGAGAATAGAAGAAACAGAAGTCGGCAAATGACACAAAACTACTTTATAGAAACAGTCTCTGTGTTCCTCTTAGCTCTTTATGCAAAATGCTGCAAAAGATAATTCAACTAAAGGATTATTTTTTTACAGAAGGCAAGGCTGGAGAAGAGGTTCTAGGATCAAAATGCAGAGGTCCTTAAATGATAGGTTTAGGAGTTTGTAGAGTACTTTATTCTGGCAGTAACTAGGGTTGGCACAGGTTTTCTGAACAGGGCAGGGACATGAGAAGAATGTCTAGAAAGACTTCTCTAGCTTTAGTGTACAGAATGACTAGTTAAGGGTAAAGAGACCAGAGGCAGGGCATCTTCTGCAATGACCCAGAAGATAAAGGCCGGGATTCAGAGTATGGCTGTGATAACACCAACAACAGATAACAGTGATCTTATGGAGAAAGAAATCACCTGGTATGGAAAATAACACCGCTGCCTTGAGACTTAACTCTGGTACCACCTCCTTCAAAAACTGACCCTAACCACTCACCTACCCTAGGTTCTTCTGAACTCTTGTAGTCTTCTTTGAACCTTTATTACCTTATAACTTATGTGTTCATGGCATCTACTTCATCTCCCCAGCTGAACACCAAACTCTTAAGCCAAAGAAAAATCTGGCCTATTTCTTTTATTGTAAGCATTTGCCCAGCATCATTTCCCTCTTTAGAGAATTGCCCTGCTGAAGGGGCCCCCAATCACAGCATTCTATCTCCTGATCACTGGAGTGGAGACATGGTCCAGGGCAGACTAACAGACTTTGCCTGGGATTTTGTATTCAGGTGCTAAGTGAGAAGCACTATGAGGCTCTTTCTTCCTGTGAAGGTGACTAACCCACCTTTACCTCTCTCCTAAAGGAAATAAAGGTGACAGAGCAGAAGAGAGAAATAAATACTGATAACTCTTGAGTCCTGGGGTGAAACATGTCCTTTGAATTTCCTAATCACTTGAACCAAAAAACCATTTCCTCTTGCTTAAGTAAACATGTTGGCTTTGTCACTTACAAATAAGAGTACTGATTAAAACAGTATCTGACATTGCATATAGTAGGCTTTTTTTTTTAATGCCTATTGCACCCCATCTTCCTAGCTGGTCTCCCATCCAAGTACTAACCAGGCCTGATTCTGCTTAGCTTCTGAGATCAGACAGAATCAGACATGTTCAGGGTGGCATGGCCATAGACTACAATAGGCCCTTTATGAGAAACACAGTAATTACCCATTTAAGGACTACCATTGAGAACAGTTAATGTTAACAAAACAAAACAAAAAAAAAAACCAGTAATCTATCTGTAAGGCAGTAGCACTAATATTGTCTAATTTAATATCTAATTTTAAACTATGAGCTTTCATATATTCTGAAAAAATTAGGGTAATCACTGTATTATTCTCATTTTTTAACATTTCATTAAGCTTTCTATCAAGCTAAAGTCTGTTAGTTTTCTTTGGTTTCAGAGTTAAAGAGAAAAAACAAAAAAGGTCTATAGATTCTAAATTGTACATTATAGCTGGAAACCACAAAAAAGCTTCTATCTGAGCTATGACTATATATATGCACTTTTGAAAGTTAACATTAAATACTAATTAGTTCCTTCTTGAAGCGTTACTGGTTCAATTTTTAGAAGGTAATTTTTAGATTTATTGGCAAAAATCTATCTGAAGGAATATTCCTTTGATCCAGCAATTCTACCTCCTGAAATTTATCCTACAGATATATACATACATAAATTAAATACAAAAATACTTAATGGAACAGTTTATAAAAGCTGAAGTTCTGTGTGTTGTTTTTCTTTTTAACCTAAATATACATCGATACTTAAATGAATTATGAAACATCTACACAATGGAATCCAATCTAGCAACTGAAAAGAACAAAGCAAAATTTATATGTGCTAAGTGAAAAATCTTTAAGATACATTAAGTGGAAGAAAAAGATAGCTACAGAACAATGAAGAGAATGTCATCTGAGAAAAGGAATTAGAAACAAAAAAAGAACAATGATAAAATAAAACGTGTGAGAAATCATATAAAAATCTCCTTAAGCAGTTGCTTCTGGGGAGAACTAGGGAACAGAAAAAGATGACGACTAAATTTTTACCTCTTTATATTTTTTAATCACACACATGTATTTTTGTTATAATTTAAAAGAAAAATACTGGTCAGTTATCTACGTAAGTATATAATAAGTTAATATTCAGGTTAATAAACCAATGCTGTTACTAATGGCTACTGATGGTCCTGTATGAATACAAATATAAGGTCATTATGCCAAATTCAAAGATTGAGGTTTACAGAATTGAGTATAGATTATAATACATAAAAAGAAAACACAAAATTAAACCACTTAAGCCTCTCAACTGTCAATCAGTAGTATCAGCAAGTCAAGTCATTTCAATCATTCATGGAAATGTATTTATAATATGCCATTGAAGATTATGTTTATTACCATTTTCAACACTGTTCTAATATCTAGCAGATAAATAGTATTTATTTTTCTGTATTTAAAAAAAGGATTAAAATCAATCTCACTAGTTATCAGGAAAAAACAAAGTAAAACCACAATGAGATACTGTTTCACACTCAAAACAAGAATTTAGAAGTCTAACCAAACAAATTTTGGGGAAGAAGGTAGAACAGAAACACCAGTATACCACCACGGGAAGTGTAAACTGGTACCACCGCTGTGTAGAGCAATTCAATAACAGGTTATTGTATTATAGGTTATATTAATCCTGAGAGAGCAGTCTGAGAACTTTTTATCCATGACCTACAAGTAAGAAAAACATTTTGCGTCTCAACCAATACACATACATCCCAAAACAAAAACTCGACAAAACACTACTCTTACTATATGCCTTATATTAATATCTTCTCTTCTATCCTATTCTAATACCGTCTATTCTATTCTCTTTCCACTTTTAAATATGCAGCCCACAATTTAAAAAGCATTTCTCTAGAGAAGCTTTCCTTGTGTATATACAGAACATTTGACATTGTTTATAAAAGCAAAAAGTTAAGCTGGAAACAACCATAATGTGCATCAACAAGGGAATGGTTAAATTGTGGAACATTCATTTGATAGAATTCCAAAGACCAATCTTGAGTAATTTAGGGCTACCTATGTAAGCATGGATCAATCTTACAAACAAAAACACCACGAAACAAAGAATTGCTAAACAAGGATAAAAATTCAAAACCATGCAAATAGTTTATCTGTTGGCTTATCAGCGAATATATCTAAATGAACTAGTAGTTAACATCACCACCAGAATGTAAACTCCTTAAAAGCAGGAAGTTCTATGTTGTTTTTTGCTGTGAATAGTGTTTGGTACATAGTAAAGTGGATTTACTGAAAGAAATAGTCAGTTTTGAAGTTCTAACCCACGAAATTACACAAGAAAAAGATGTATTTACATTATGTGGAGATGTTCTGTGTTTTTACTCCTCACTATGTAAGTAAATAGAAAACTAGTGAGAAGTCCTAGAACAGTGGTCCTCAAACTTTGTATATCAGAATCACCTTGAGGGCTGATTCCAATTAAAACCACTTCTGATTCAATAGGTCTAGGACAGAATCTCATAATTTACATTTCTAATAATTCCTAGGTGATGCTACTTGTGCTGGTTTGAGGCCCACACTTTGAGAATCACTGGCCTAGAAATTAGAAAGGTTATCCCTCTGAGATCTGGATGAGTAAAAATTAATATCATCAGAAAAAAATTCACTAATTTCAGAAGTTACCTTTGAACCTTACTACTCAAAATGTGGTTGGCATTACCTATGATACCTGAGAGAAATTCAGAATCTCAGGGCCCACCCCCCCCCAGGCCTACTAAATTAAAATCTGCAGTTTCTCAAAGTATTTGGGTGATTCATGTGCTCATTAAAGCTTGAGAACCTGCCTTCAAAGAGTCCATCCTAAAACTGTAGGTGCAGCAAAATCTCATGGTATTCTATTAAAGGTAGTGGCAAAATGCAACCCAAGTTCATGGAACCCCAGGTGAAGCTCAGTGCTCTGCATTTTTATCCTGCTCCCCTGATAATTCTGATGTGTATAGCCAAGTTTGAAACTACTGCTTTAGAAAAATTGGATATTCCCCCAACCAAGCAGAGAGCAGAACTATTATGGAACTCCTCAGGAGGAATGATTAGAATAGAACTGATGTGAAGGGAAGTTGAAGCCTAATCGAAGACATTAATAAGCCTACAAAAAGAAAATGCTAAGACTGAAAACTGGTCTGCATGAATTCTGGGGGGAAAAGAGAACAAAAGAGAAAGAATTTGTCAATGAATTTCTAGCATAGTCTAGGTTGAAGGAGAGAATTTCTTGACTGAGTAACAAAGATTCTGTCCCATCTGACAGGTTATTACTTAACAAAAGAATTATGTTACTATGTGTAGACACTGTATTTAAATGACCTGGCAGTTGCTGTGGCAAAACTTTCCACTCTTTCATACTCCAAAACAGAAAGAAGTTACACTCAATAAGGTCTACAGGGATGCTCTAATTTTCTGAACTCTCTGGAAAAACTGGGCAACAGTACTCACCAAGTGTTACTTAGAGTCCTTTTCTATATGCCTGAGTTTTTAAAATACGCACTGTGGGTATGGTCTGTATTTGTTTTAATTAACAACAAAACAACAACAAAACCTTCTCTACATTTTAAAAAGATATTGCCTTAATTTGCTTAAGTTGAATGAAATCCTAGACTTTTTCCAAGGCCCTGATCAAATGTCACTTCTCCAGTCCTCTCCTGTGCCTCCTGGCACTGTGCTTCTCTGACACTTTGTACAGCTCTCTATTAATAATGAGCACATTTATGTTACAGGTGATTACTCATGTGCCTCCAGCTCGTTTGTTAACTTCTTTAGAGCACAGACCATGTGTTAGTTATTGTAGTAACTAAAAGACATTTGCTCAACTAATGATGCCCAAAAGCCAAACTATCTGCAGAAAGTGGAGGTCAAGGGTTGAAAGTATGCCAAGATTAAAACTCAGATGTCACTGTAGATTTCTCAGTTTGGCCAATAAATTTTTATTGTATTAATTATAAGAAAAATATTTAGATTGTTTTCAGACTTATAGACTCCAAAACTTTCTATGTAATGTGTGTTTCTAGAAAGGAAAAATGTAATATTGTCCCATTTCAAACTAGTACTTAAGAGAAAATATTGAGGGAGTGAGGGAAGACTGTTTCCAACAGCAGCTAATACACTAGATATAATAAAATCTAATTCCTTAATGTTATATATACATAAACCATAAATGGCATAAAAATTAAATCATCTTGATACCTGTACTAGTCATCCTTTAAAAATTATGAAACTTGTAGAAAGTAACGAGGATTCTCCCTTGATCTGGAATAGTGTCCCATCTAGTCTTAAGGTTATTATTCATAGCTGTGTTCTTCCATTGAGTACATTCCATTTGTCTATATTCCCTATTCTTTCATAACAGTAATAACATGAAAAACACCAGCAAGCTTTCATGGAGGGCTTCCTATGTGCCACAAATCATGCTAATAAGCACATTTAAATGCATAATCTCATTTTATCTTCAGATGAACTCCATGAAGTAGGCACTATGATAATCCCCTTCTAAAGATGCATATAGAAAGGCTATAATTTGTCTGAGGGAACACAGCCAGTGTCAGCAAGAGTTACAACTGAGGCACAAGTCCGCCTGTCTCATAAGCTTGTACTCCTTACTTAAGACTTCCTTCCCCGATTGTTAAAAACCACCTGTGTCAACCTCTCAGCAAAGGAGCATCTGAGAAATAACAAGTGCCCTTTGCGCAGGTAAGAGAAACAGGAGATGGAGATCAATGACCATCCAGTTATAGAAAGTGTCAGCCCTGAAAGCAAAAATTTTAACAAGAACCAGCATTTCAAGTGCTTAATAGCCACATGTGACTACTGGCTACCATAATGGACAGTACGGATAGGGAACATTTCCAGCATCACAAAAAAGGCTGTCTACTGGGATAGCTCTGGTCTAAAAATATGTCTAGAGAGTACTGTACAACAACTGAAGTTTAAATAACCCCACTGGGCTTCCAACACAGAGCTAAAATGTATTCATAAAATGGTTGCAAATACTAAATACATTTTCTGTGGATTTCTAAAATAAGAATGAAAACTGAAGATATAAGCATCAAATAAAGAAATTTATACATATGTACACATACACACATGTATGTAAACATATGAAGTGACAGAGCATGTGGTATGGTGCTCTAAAGAAGCAACCCCCCCAAAAAAACTGTTCACCTGTAAGAAATGGTTAAATATAATGGAAAACCATACAGTATTTAAGAACAAAGGCACCAGGACTATCAATATATATACTTTTTAAAAGGTGAAAAAAGCAAGTTAAACAAACACCAAAAGACCATCTATGTAAAGTTTTAAAACATACAAACAGATATAGTACAGGTATAAAAACATGGATGGGAACAGTAAACACCAACTTCAGAAAAATGGAAGCCTCTGGAATGGCAAGGTGGGAAAAAGAAGAGGGGGGATTTAATTACATCTGTTAACATTTGTTTTACCTTAAAAGAGAACAGGATGGAACAAATATGGGAAAGTGTCACTAATTATTAAATCCAGCTAGAGGGTAAAAGTTTTTAAATTTTTAAATTTTTCTGAATATTTAAAACATTTTCTAATTATTTTGAAGGAAAAGTTTCTTATATCTGAGAAGTTAACTTACATCGAATTACCACCAAATTCAATGGTTCGACCATTACTAAATATGTTACTTTCCACATATTCAAGAAAAATGTTCAAGAATTTTGGCTTCAACAGAAGTTTAAGAATTCATTTAATTTCTTTCAGCTTTTAAAAAATAAAAATCTCTTATATATACCTCTTTGGTTTCTTCTCCGAAGTATGCCTCTATAATAGTAAACATTTTAAGTAGCATTAGCAAAGAATCTTAATTCCTAAACATCTGGCACAAAATGTACTATGACATAAAAATTCCTTATTTTTCACAATGAATAATAAGAATAAAAGAATTCGTTAGTCCACAGTAATACTCAAAAGGAAGGAAGGGAGAGGTCTTCGAATGCTGACTAATAAACCATTTTACAATCACCAATGTACTAACTGGTTCAGGCAAGGCCCATGGATGGATGCTAAAACCACTGGATAGCCTACAGCCATGCCACCCTGAACAAGCCCAATCCCATTTGATCTCAGAAGCTAAGCAGGTTTGAGCCTGGTTAGTGCTTGGATGGGAGACCACCTAGGAAGACCAGGTGCTGTAGGCATAAAAAATAAGAGATTGTAGGATAACAATATCCTTGCAATCTGTGCGGTCAACCAAGAATTGCCTCACCTAAAAAAAAAATTTTTTTCTGAAAGAAAAATAGATAGATAGACAGACAGATAGATAAATAGATAGACAGACAGACAGAACGAACGAACTACTGGGTAAAAGACTGCTGGGCAACAGGATACTCTCGCAGTACCCCACAAATTACATATTAGTTTCAAAGAGGAAAGGTACCTTCGAAGGGAGAAATCTGGCAGACAAGTGAACAAACTTATCAAGAACAGGACAAATTGATGGCATGCCTTCTGATGAGATGTGCTGAGGGAGACACATCACTAACAGAGTATTCCTGCCAAAGGTATCTAAACTAAATCTATGGAAAACAATCAGAAATATCCACATAGTGAGACATTTTAAAGACAACTGGCCTGAACAATTTAAAATATGTCATTGTCACAAAAGACCTCTCCCTTCTCCAAAAGTGACATAACTGCTCTAGATTAAAGGAACAAGAGATGTCAACTAACCCTAACCACAAGACATAATCCTTGATTAACACTTGAATGTGGAGAAAAATATCAATAAAGGAAAGCATTTGGGGAAATGTGAAATGTAATATTACATTATGTTAAGTTAAATGTTTTGAGTCCACTGAAGTATTTATAGGTAAAGTATCATGGTGTCTGTAACTTAATATCAAATAGCTCAGCAAAAAGAAAATTTTAAGAGAGAAAACAAATATGGCAAAAATGTTAAAAAAAACTGATGAATCCAAAAGAAGGCATACTGGGTGTTTGTTGTACTAAAACATTGGGGAGGGGGCAAGTAAGACAAAGTAACCTACTGGTTGTGATACTTATATATTTTATCTAAAGGGGTAAAATGCTAATTGTAAGCAATTAAGATTAGGTATGTATTTTGTAATTCCTACAAGAACCACTAAAAAAAAAAAACAGATATAACCAAAAACCCAATCAATTAAAATAGGACAATAAAAACTATTCAATGAATCCAAAAGTAAGCAAGCAAGGAAGGAAAACAGAGGAAGGGAGGGAGGAAGGGAGGGAGAGGAAGAAAGGGAAGGGAGGGGAGGAAGGAAGGAAGAGGAAAGAGAGGATTAGGAAAGGAAGGGCAGAGAAATGGAGAAAGGAAAGATTAAAAAAGGGGATAAACAAAACAAATATTAAAATAGTAAACCTAAATTCAACCATATCATTTACATTAAATGTAAATAGACCAAACACAATAATTAAAAGGCTGTCAGAAGACTGGATTAAAAAAAAAATACTTTAAAATATAATACAGACAGGGGAGAGGTGGAGTTAGACGGAGTAAAAGGGGTCAAATATGTGGTGACAGAAAGAAATCTAACTATGGGAGGTGGACACGGGGGGGGGGGCGGGGGGGGCGGGTGTGTGTGTGTGTGTGTGTGTGTGTGTGTGTGTCTGCGCGCCCGCGCCTTACTGTTCAAGTGTACAGCTGAAACTTATTGGATTTCGTTAACCAATGTCACCATTTAAAATTTTAACTAATTAAAAATAAAATTTTAAAAATTATATAGATAAAAAGTTATACCACACTAACAGTACTCAAAAAAGAAAAAAGCTGAATTAGTTATGTTAATATCAAATTTTAAAAAGCAAAGACTGTTACTAGGGGTAAAGAAGGTCATTTCGTAATGATAAAGAAGCCAAATAATCAAGAAGACAAAACCACCATACGTGACAACCATAAATGTTTATGCACCTAATAAAGCCACAAAATACATAAAGCATAAACATACAGAACTACAAAGAGAGCAGACAACAAATTTATGATAGTTGTAGACTTCAACACTGCACTATTAGTAATCAACGGAACAAGACAGAAACTCAGCAAGGATATAGAAGAAAACACCACCATTATCAACGTGTTTGACTTGACATTTATGGAACACCCTACAACCATAATAAATTTAAATTAGAAACCAATAACGAGAAAATATCTTGGAAATCCCCCAAATGTTTGAAAATTAAACAATATACTTCAAAACAATCCATAAGTCGAAGAGTAAGTCACAACAGGATTTAGAAAATGTGAATTGAATGAAAATGAAAATAGGAATCAAAAACTGTGGAGTTTAACTTATAAAATGTACAGAGGGACGTTTATAGCATTACATGCCTAGAATAGAAAAGGAAGGTCACAAGTGAATGATTGTTAAGATAAACGTCAACTTTCAGAAACCAAAGTAACAGCAAATTAAACCTAAATTGAGCAAGAGTGAAACAGTAAGGGTAGAGAGGCAAAAGTCAATGAGATACAAAAGAGAAACACTATACATACACACAAAACCAATGAACCCCCAAACTGCTTCTTTTAACAGATCATCTAAATGGATAAAGCTCTGGACAGACTGACCAAAAAAAAGAAGACAAATTTCAATATCAGGAATGAAATGACATTACTATAGACTCCACAGATATTAAAAGGACAAGAGATTATGAACAACTGTATATTGATAAATTAGACTCATATGAAAGAATCCAATGCCTTGAAAGACACAGACAATCAAAACCCATTAAAAAATTAATATCTGAAATAGCTTTCTATGTACTAAAGAAACTGAATTCATAGTTTAAAATCTTCCAACAAAGAGAACTCCAAACCCAGGTGATATCATTGGCATATTTCTACCAAACTTTTAAGCAAGAAATAATTAAAATTCTACAAAATCTCTGGCAGAGAACAGAAAAAAAAAGACAACATTTTTTGACTCATTAATAGGCATTACTCTGATACCGAAATCAGATGAGACATACAAGGAAACTAAAGACCAATACTCCTATAAACACAGACATAAAAATCCTCAAAAACACATATGAGAATTCATGAAGATATAAAAAGGATAATACATCACAACCAAGTAGAGTTTAACTCCTGGAATGCAGGCTGGTTCAACATTCAAAAATCACTCAATATAATTCACCATATTAAAAGACAAAAGAAGAAAAACCACATGAACATCTCAACAGCTGGAGAAAAGGCATTTGACAAAATCACATGTCCACTTCTGATAAAACCTCTCAGCAAACTAGAAATGAAAGGAATTTCTTCAAACTGAAAAAAGCTATAGCTAACACCATACTTAATGGTAAAAGACTGAATGTTTTAACCCCAAGAACAGAATCAAAACAAGGATGTCCAGTCTTATCCCTCTTATTCAGTATCATACAAGTCCTAGCCAGAGCAATGAGAAGAAAATCCAGCTTAATAAGACATAAAACCATTTCTACTTGCCAGGCAACATAATTACCTATGTAGAAAATCCCAAGAAATCTACCAAAAAAAAAAAAAAGGCTACTTGAACAACGGGTGAGAAGTACAGCAAGGTCATAAATATCAATACACAAAAATGTATTATACTTCTATTATAACACTAAATTTGGAAATTTAAATTTTAAAAGTATCAATTATAATAGCACCAAAATCATTAAACACTTAGGGAATAATAGATGGAGATCTAGTATGCTGAAAATGACAAAACACTGATGAAAGAGACCAAAGCCCTAAATTAATGGAGACACAGTCTGCACTCATGGACTAGAACATCCAACATTGTTAAGATGTTAGTTTTCCCCAAATTAGAGATTCAACACAATCCCAATAGGATATTTTGTAGACACTGATAAGCTAATTCAAAATGGAAATGGAAAGGCATAGGAACTAGAATAGTTAAAATAATTTTGAAAAAAAAAAAAAAAGCTGGACAACTCACACTACCTTATTTTAATTGAGAGTTAACCAAGAAGCTACTATAAACAAGATAGTGATCAGGTAATTCTGATTACCTGCAGCAGACAGACACAGATCACTGGAACAGAACAGAGTCCAAAAATAGACTCACATAAATATGGTCATCTGTATTTCAACAAAGATGCAGAGGACATACAATGGAGAAAAAAATTTTATTTCAACAAACAGTACTAATTTAATTGGACATCCATGAGCCAGGAAAACTAAAAAACCTCGACTACTATCTAATAGCTTATACAAAAATTAACTCAAAGTAAATTGAAGACCTAAATATGAAACCCGTAACTAACATTTCTAGAAGAAATCAAAGAAGAAAATCTTTGTGACCTGGGGTTAGTTTGGTCATGACCCATGAAAGATAAATGGTTAGAAAAAATAATCAAAAGAATAATATTTGGTGATGTGAAGATGAGGTGAAATTCAAATTGCATATCTTTGAAGTTTTACCAGAATATAGCCCTTCTCATTTATTTATATATTCTCTCTGCTGTTTTCCTGCTACAATGGCACAGTTCTAACAGATTGCAACCAAAATTAAAAACGTCTGCTCTTGGAAGGACACTATTAGGACAAGGAAATGAAAGCTACAGACTGGAAAAAACATATTGACATCACACAGGCAACAAAGCACTTATATCCAAAATGTATAAAGAACTCTTACTATTCAATAATAAGCAAGCAACCCAATTAAAACACCTTCAATAAAGATTTCATCTTTTATCAAAGATGATATATAAATGGGAAATGAAAAGATGCACATGAAAATATGTTCAGTGTCATTGGAAATAAGCAAATTAAAACCACAATAAGATACCCCTATAAAAAAATAGCTAAAATTTTAAAAATAATAATAAAATAAAGCAACTGACTATCAAGTGCTAAGGAGGATGTAGAGCAACTGGAACTCTTAGACATTTGCTGATGAGAATGCAAAATGGTGTCAGCCACTTTGGAAAACAGTTTGGCAAGTTCTTATCAACATATAATCCAGACCCACCACACCTATGTATTTACCCAAGAGAAATTAAAACTTGTTCATACAAACACCATTATGCAAATGTTTATGGTAGCTTTATTTATAATTGCCAAAAACAAGAAACTGAAATGCCCTTCAATTGTTGAATGGATAAATGAAATGCAGTATACACATGGAATGGACTGCTACTCAGCAATAAAAGGAAATAGATTACTGATACACACAACATAGATGGATCTCAAATACATTATGCACTATGCAAGTATAAACTTTTAAAAAACTAAAATGCCTTTTTAAAAATCAAGCAATATGTGTAAAAAAAATAACATGATTAAGAGGTTCATTTCAGGAATGTAAGGATGGGGCAAATTTAAAAAATCTAATATAATTCTATTAATTAACATAGGAGAAAAACTGATCATCTCAAAAAGAGCTGAGAAGACATTTGACAAAATACAATAGCCGCATGTGATGGGAAAAAAAAAAAACTGTGTGACAATGTGAAGATCCCTTATCTGATTTAATAAAATGCTAGAATGGAAAAACACACACACACACACACACACAAACCAGAAACAGAAACACGTGAATATACTCAATACAATTTAAGGTCTCAAACCAAAAGCCAGCATAAATATTAACAGTGAAATATTAACATTAGTTGCATTAACTTTGGAAAGCAAATTAAGATGCCTATCATTAAAATACTTAATATTGTTTTGGAGGTGGCAAGTATGTGCAAATGATACAATTTTATTCCTAGAAAATCAAACCGAATCAATAAGCTATCAGAAACAATTAGGAAAAAGAATAGGTGCTTAAATATGAAATTAACTTTTAAAAACCAGAACTCTCCACTAGAAGCTTCATGAGAGCAGATATTTTTGTAGACAAGATAAAGATACAGTAAGAGTTCAACGTATAAAAGATTTACAAAACCAATTATGCCTTATCCAATTATAAAAAAATGTTCCTATACATGTGAGTACTCACTTACATGCATGCATCTACACTTACACAAAGATGGTCACTAAAGGAGAGTAACCAAAATATCAATGCTGTCCTCTCTCAGTTTTCTAAATTTTCTGTATTTCTCTCTTGACAAAGGGGAAAAACAAAAACAAAATTTAAAGTCCTTACAAGACTTTCAGAATGGCAAGAGCTCAAAAGGGGGTTGGCAAACTGTGGCCAGCCACAGCCTGTTTTTGTAAATAAAGTTTTACTGGAACACAGCCATGCTCATTTGTTTATTATTGTCTACAGCTGCTTTCATGCTACGATGGCAGAGTTGAGTAGTTGTGGCAAAAACAACCTGGCCTCCAAAGCCTAAAATATTTACTGTTTTTCCCTTCAAGAGAAAGTCTACCAATCTCCTGCCCATCTCATCCGGCCTACACTCTTCAGATGAGTAAACTGAGACCCAGAGAGGAATGACTTCTCAAAGGTCAAACTCAAGCTAAGAAGCAATAAAGAATTCTATTCTTACTTAGCCAGAAAATTCTCAAAACAGACATCTGCCATTGCCGCCATTCTTCAGTTTTGGAACTAAAACTCACACTCTCATATAACAAACAAGTATATTTACCTATAAACTGAGGAAAGGACTCTGGGCCTAATCTATATCCCAGAACACCTACTAAAGGTCTGAGGAAACTTTGGTAGATTCTAAGAGAAGTTAAAGCCACATAAGCACAGATTAAGGAAGGTTTAAAAACAAGTAAGTGATGGGAGTACAACCTGCTTCAACCTAATATGTTTGCCAATTCATTTAATTGCCTATTAAATGTAACCCAACAATCCCACTCCTAGAATCTACCCTATAAAAAAACACCAATGACCTAAGATAGTTCTAGCACATTTAGAATAGCACTGCCTGTAAAAGCAAAAAGATGAAAATCTCAACAAGGCTACTTTTTCAAGGCAATTACATATTGACAGCAAATGCAGTTATGTATTAATAAAAGGGGGAAGGGCCCTTCATGCCTTGACCTTACATACTTGGACCCAGTCAGCATTTGAATTTGTGACTCCTGCCATAAACAACCTCCTTATTAGTTTTCTTCCAAAACATAGGAAAGAGTCTTAACTCAAGCTCTTTAGGCAATTAAAAATAATATATCTGGATGAAGACTACCTTCCGAGTTTACAAATGATCAGAAATCTGAGGCATTTCACCTGGATAATTCAGACCAAAAAGTTCAAATGTATCTCAAATTACAGTAAAACCATAATTTTTTTTTATTATTTGCATAACACTTTGAAAGCAGAGTGGTATTAAGTTGGAGAATAGGGTCATGTACTAAGATTTCAAGAAGTACATGAAATAATATTGATGTCTACAAGAACAGGGAAGACTGTACTGACAGAGGGGCTAAATTTTTTATTAGCAATTTTAAATGATGGGTTATTTCCTCAGACAAGCCTTGATATAGCTATGTTAGCTTAGAAGGAAAAGGACAAGAAGAGAAATTCCACAGAGATTAATATGTGCATTTCTGAAATACTTTTTAAGTTCTATAAATAGAATATACTATAAACAGACAGACCTCAAAGGAGGCAATGTTAACATGCTGAAACCAAGCAGGAAGCCATGACAGTAAAATATAGAAATTGCATCTTCTGAACACTGCCGTTCAGTATGAGTCACTTGGCCGGACAGTCTCCTAAGTGTGAATTTTGAACATACCCATGAATAGAGAGGAGTCTGAGCATTAACTTTCTTAGCAAATCTCCAGAGGTTCCATAGTTGCAATTTAACATCACTTAAGTAACAAAAGAATTCTATTCAAAAAACTGATGTATGTTCCTTGAAAACTATTAGCTAAAAATTTGGCCAGAGGCTCCTGGGAGAAAGATTTGCCAGGAAAACCCAGACACACTAGGGCACATCAGTATGTCATGATGCAGTTCACATACCAACTTCAAACTTTTACAACATAGGAACTCTGAGTTGTCATATTAAATTTCTCAACCAAAATCTCTGAATCTTATCCTTTCCTTCCCTCCTGTCCCATACCTATGACTCCTGACTTAATTTTATCAGGACTGTGGCAGATTTTCTAAAACTAAATGTTGACTATCTCTTCTCCATACCATCAAGATCATCTCAAAGATGATCTCAAGCAAGTCTTGGTGCAGAAATTCATGCCATCATGTACATAAGCCACCCTGGGCCAATAGTCTCAACCATGAGGCCCACAGACAAACTACTGGGGTTCCCCAGGCTGCGTAGGATTTGAGGCTAATGAAAGGCTAGAGGAAAAGAAATGCTGGCAGAAGAGACCTATGCAACTGCACAGTCATACCGAGAGAACTTTCTGTGATGATATGAAATGACCCACATGTTCTACACCTCAGTGGTGCAATACAGGAGCCACCAGCCACATGTGGCTACTGGGCACTTGAAATGTAACTGGTACCACTGAAGAACTGAAGTTTGAACCTTACTTATTTAAATATAAAGAGCCACATGTGGATATTGGCTGCCATAGCGGACAGTACAGAACTAAGGGTGAAGAGAATCTGGAGACTTTCTTTGACATTCAGTTCAACGATTACCTGTGCAGACTACTGCATACTAGAGATGGAGCCAGGCACAAGGAAAGGGAGATGAATGAGACCTTCCCTACCCAAAGGAAGTTCTAATGAGGAAGAGAGCCAGAATATTAACAGTCCATTTTGGTACAATGTCTTAACAAATAAAGATACTATGATAAAGGAATCAAATAATCCTCCCTAAATGTTTGTACACTTAATAAGAGCTTCAAAATACATGAAGGCTGATCGAACTCCAAAGAGAAACAGGTAAATCCACAACAACAGTTATAGACTTCAATACTTTTAGTAATCAACAGAACTAGTAGATGGAGAATCAGCGAGGATATAGACCTTAACACTGCAAACAACTTGACCTGACACTTGTGGAATGCTCTACTCAAGAACAGAACACACCTTCTTTCCAAGTATACCTGGAACTTTCACCTATACAGACAATATTTTGGGGCACAAAATCTCTAAAAATTTTTTATAAAATTAAAAGTCATGCAATATATGTTCTCTGAACATAATGAAATTAACTTAGAAATCAGTAACAGAAAGATACCTAGAAAATGCCCCAAAATTTGGAAACTAAACAACATATAAATGCACATGGTACTGAGGGGAAGGGGAGAGGTAAAGGAACAACTTAGGATCACTTGGGGGAAAGGGAATGGTGACCAGGAAAGGTAAGCTGCAGAAGGTGATGAATGGGTGACCAAGGAGTAAATCATCACAACAGTGTGTGCAAAGAACTACAAATAATTCAGTATTACCTGACAATCAAATTCAAGGTGAAGAGAAATAAAGGAAATTTAGAAGTCAATCATCCTTAATTCTTTCTCCCCTTTGTCACACCCTTCCTAACTAGTCTATCACTAAAATGTGTCATTCCAAATCCTAAATTATTTTCTGAATTATTCTCTTCATTCCCACTGATACCAACCTAGTACAAGAACTGTCATGTGGTCTACTTCCAGCCTAATTCCCTTCATCAATTCTTATCCCACTCCAATTCATTCTCTATTCTACAGCCAGAGGAACTTTTTAAAATAACACCAATCTTAAAATCCTTCACAGTTTTCTCTCCAGTCCATTGCACCCAATGACCCTAGAATCTAAAATCCTTCTTCCCTGCCTTTCACCTCAAGACTTTAATTTTTAGCTTAACTGTCTGACCCTGGACCAGATCATATTTACCTTCGCCTTTCAAAACATTTATCTCACTAATACATTGGCTGCCTTTCCTGCTATATAAGGGCAGCGGCCATACCAGATTTATTTGTGGCTACATCCCAGAGTACCTGGAACATAGGTACTCAACAGTTATTTTTCTGAATAAATAAGCCAACCAATGAAGCAACAAAGGATTAAGCTGAAGGAAACAAAAGCTAAGTCATAGATTATACACATACACTGAAGCATACAATCATTTTTCCACTGCATATCTTTAAGCAAGGGCATAACACAGTCTTAACTATCTTAGAGCAGAGCACTGTGTACATGGAGAATGAATGTGAGATGAATGAACAAAAGGGGACCAGACAAGTAGGCTGGTTCCTTCAAGAGGCAAGTGAGAGATGAAAAGGGCCTAACTCAGGGAACTATCAGCACAGATAGACAAGCTGATATTTCAGAGATGTAAGATGTAAACTGAACAGGACCTGGTGACAATCTTGCACTTGGAGGGTGAGACATAGGGAAGAGTTGGTTACTTGCCCTCTTCTGACTTGGGCAGCTCAGTGGTTAAGGAAATGGGAGGCTGGGAGTGGTCACTACAGCACAAATTCTATTTGCAACATGTTGAATATGATGTGCCTAATAGGACATTTAAGTGGAGAGGTTCAAGAAGTATATTTATCCATTGATGAGCTAAAACACAGGAAAAAAATCATGATTACAGAGATCTGGGTATCAGGCCATGGAAGTATTAAATTTTACTAGTAGCCAAAGAAATGCAAATTCAAACAAGGAAACTTTTAACCCACTGAATGCAGATGGTTTACAACACACTAGTGCTGACAAAATGGACAATTTCATTATACTGCAGGTTGATACATATATACATATGTATATATAATATTTATAATATAATGATACCAAATAAATTATGTTTATTATTTTACACAATGCATGTTATATATGTAACATATTAGGAATACGTAATAAAAGCCTTTAAAAAATCAGGAATGTGAACCAAGATTTATCTAAAAGGATGGTCACTAAAAGTAATAGCAAACAAATAGAATACAACTTAACTATTTGATAAAGGCTTAGGATGGAACCTTATATAGCTATTTAAAGTCATATTATATAGTCCCCTTTCGTTCCAATAAATCCTACTCACCAAGACCAGATTATTTTTTTTAAAAAACTCAACTTTATCATGACATGTTCCAGTTTAAAAACACTCAGTGACTACTCACTGGTTATGAGTACAAATTCCTCAGAATGGCATTTATTCAAATTATACTAAAATAAAATCTCCACTTCTCTACAGTCTCATCTCCTTGACACTCAAATCACAAGTATGTCGTCCCTAAACATGCATCTTTCTGTCATGTTATATTTTACGTCCTCCTTTCTCTTCCTGTTCAAATTCCAAAGAAATCCTTCCCAACTCTTAAAGCATATCTAAAATTCAACACTGTTCTTTACACAGCTTCTGATCTCCCCAAAGAAAGTGACTTTTCTCCCTAACTGTTTTCCTTACAGCACTTACTATTGCCTGCCCTACCTTTTAGTTATTTATGCACTATGTTATTACTCCCACTTCTAAAAAATAAAGACCCTTAGAGCAGGGGCCATTTATCCATTTCTGCATCTCTCTGTAGCTTTTAACAGTACCCTGTACATTTTATCATAGATAAATTATTTTTTAAATGTTTTAGTCACATTGTAAAGAAGTAGTTAATGAGACTTGTTTATATGGCAAATGTGTAACATGAGTTAATAAATATCCTTTTGCTCTCAACACTTGGTAAATTGATAGCAAAGAACAAAAAGAAACACAAGAACAAAAAAAACCACAATGAGGCATCACTTCACACCTGTTAAAATGGCTATTATCAAAAAGTTAAAAAATAACAAGTATTGGCAAGGATGTGAATAAAAAGAAACACTTATGGCCTGTTGGTGGAAATGTATACTGGTGCAGCCAACTATGGAAAACAGTATGGAGGTGCCTCAAAAAATTAAAAATAGAACTACCATATGATCCAGCAATTTCACTTCTGGGTATACATCCATACCTAGAAAAAAATCACTATCTCGAGGAGATATCTACACCACCATGTTCACTGCAGCTTTACAATAATCAAGACATGGAAAGTTGCTTAGAAAGTAAATCTTAAAAGTTCTCATCACATGAAAAAAAATGTTTTTGTAACTATGTATGGTGACAGATGTTAACTACTTATGTATACAAATACTGAATCATGCTGTACACCTGAAATTAATGTTATATGTCAATTACATCTCAAGTTTTAAAAAATAAAATAATAAAAGGAGGCTCAACATTCCCAACATGAAATTTTAGTGAAATATGCGTACTGTAAAGTATGAATCCTAGTCACTTTCTTTCATCTGGCTTCCTAGAACACTGGGCAGACATACCCCATCATAGTCCCCTGCTCCCAGTCCCAGACAAGAAAGTTAAGAAATCTTCCCTTAAGAAACCGAACAGACTCACAGGAGAAAAATGAAGAGTGAATGAAATGGAAAACAACCAAAAATACACAAAAACAAAACCAATACTGATATTTGGGAGTTCTACCAACATAATAATAATAAAAAAAAGGTTGTCTCACTGCCTAATTACCTTCCATGAGACCCACCAGTTGACAAACCATGGATATCCATAAAGTGCTATCCATCCAATGCCTCATTACTAAATACAAACAGCTAAGGACTGCAAGGCATTTGAAAAAATCCTCCAATATGAAAAAGAGAAAACTAAAACAATAGAAAAAGAAAACTTAAAAAAACAAAAAAAAAAAATACATAATAAATCCTCAGAGATGAAATGTTATATCCAAGAAGAGGATGCTCTGAAAAAGGAACAGAGAAAAGACCTTTGGGAAATCATCAATAATTATTAGTTAGCTGAACTTTCCAAATTCAATACGAAGAAAGCCACCCAATTAAAAACTGGGCAATATATTTCAACAGCCACTTCACCAAAGATTTGCCTCACAGACAGTTCAGCATCATTGATGATTAGGAAAATGCAATTACAACCATAATGAAACTATACACCTAATAGGATGGCTTGAACCCTCACCCATTGCTACTAGGAATGCAAAATGGTAAAACCACTTTGGAAAACAGTTTGGCAGTTTCTCAGGAAGTAAAACTGCATTTAGCAAACAACTCAGCAATTCCACTCGTAGGATTTACCCAAGAGAAAGTAAAGCTTATGTTCACACAAAAACCCGTAAGTGAATGTTTACGGTAGCTTTATTTGTCATCTCCAAAACCTGGAAACAACTCAAATGTTCTTGAACTGGTGAATAGATAAACCAACTGTATAATTGACTACCTACTTGATAATAGAAAAGAATAAACTGATACAAGCAATTCTTGCATAAATCTCAAATGCATTATGCTAAATAAAAGAAGCCAGACTCAAAAAGGCTACATACAATATAATTGCATTTATACAATATTCATAGAAAAGCAAAGTACAGGGACAGAAAATAGATCACTAGTGGCCTAGGATTAAGGAGAGAGGGAAAGGGGCTGACTAAAGGAGCATTAAGAAATTTGGGAGAGCTGATGAAACTATTATTTCAAAGTGGTGGTGGTTACATGACTAAACGTATTTGCCAAAACCTAGCCAAAACCTAAAAAGGGTGAATTTTACTGTAGTGTAAGTTGTAGCAACATTTTTTAAGTTATCATTAATAATATAAGATATTGTATCAATGGCCAGGATCCTATAAAAAAAGGAAAAAGAAAACAAGTTTTGGGAATTAAGTATCTAACAACTGAAAGAAAAATTGATTTAATAGAAGGCATGGTAAAGAAAGAAATCTCCCAGAAAGCAAACCAAAAAGACAAACCTATTAAAAGAATTTAAAAAACAAGAAACTTAGTAAATCTAGACCATCCAACATCTAGTTAAGGGTTTGAGAAGAGAAAGGAGCAAATCTTAAAAAAAAATGTAAAAATAATTTAAAAATTTCTCAGAACTAAAGAACATGAGCTTAAAAGGGTCCACTAAGTATCCAACACAATGAATGAAAAAGAGCCACATCAAGGGATATGATATAAAATTTCAAAATATTGGAGACCATAAATGGAGCCTAAAAGCTTTAGAAAGGAAAAAAACAGGTTAGACATGAAGGAAATAAATAAAATAGTCTTAGACTTCTCAACAGCGACACTAGATGTTGGAACACAATAAACCAAATCTTTCAGGTGAAACTGATTTTTTATTTAGGATCCTATACCCAGCCAAATTATCAAGTATTAGGGTTAACAAGGCCATTTTAGACATGTAATGGAAAAAAAGGGAAGGTATTTCTCATGCACTCATACTGAGGAAGCAACTAGAGGTTGTACTGAAAAAGGGAAGTAAACCAAGAAAGATGTAGGACCCAAGAAACAAAATCAACACAGGAAGTAGCAAAAAAGAAATTCCAGTGTAAGGTTCACCCAACATACAGGGCAACCAGTTCAGGTGAGAGCAAAAATGCTAGGGGCTACAGGAGGAAATCAACATGGAAAAAAATGGAATTGTTACACTTGAGAGTTGAGAACATAGTGATATTTTACAGAAAGTGATAGTGTACTGGCCTAAGTACACAGAACACTAAGCAAGTGAAAAAACAAGGCAATAATTCCAGGAAAACAGTTATTAAAAAAAACTAATTCTCATAGCACACAATTTGATTTGATTGTGAATATTTAGTAGTCATAATAGTGTAATCAATCCCTGATGATTTATCAAAAAGATCATGCTACAACTATAACGAGAGTATTTTAAAAAGGATAATAATTATAATAAGGCTAATCCTTGATCTACTGTAACAAAGTCAAAATAGAAATGTCTAAAATTTACAAAACAAACGTAAGCATATTATTTTAAAATGGTGTGGTAATTATGAGAAAAGAAAAGCAGCTACAAAAAATGAAAGCATTGCCTCTGGAGAGGTCTCAGGTGGGAAGAGATTATAGCAGGGAACCACTTAGTTCGCTATGAGCCTTTAACACTATTTTACCAATGTTCACGTTCCACTTTGATAAAGAAGATACTATGATACAGGAAAAACAAGTAAAAACAATCAGTATGAAAGAAGATACTATGATACAGGAAAAACAAGTAAAAACAATCAGTATGATCCTAGTTATCTTTCTTTAATATGTAGATAACAAGGTATAAAAATGGAATTTAAAAAATATATTAAAACATTCAGTCTACGGCCAAGCCACCCTGAACAAGCCTGATCCCGTCTGATCTTGGAAGCTAAGAAGCGGGAAAGAAATGTACCAATGTTATTGTTTGATCTCAGCAACAGGCTACTGATATCAACTTGAGGCCTTCAGGCCTGGTTGGTACTTGGATGGAAGACCACCTAGGAAGACTGGGTGCTGTAGGCATAAAAAATTTTTTTAAAATAATAGTAATAAGGGATTGTAAGCTAACAAAGTCCTTGCAATCTGTGAGATCAAGCAAGGGCTGCCTCGCCTAAAAAAATAAATTTAAAAAATATATTAAAACATTTACAGTAGTTATTTTTAGTTGGAAGGATTACACATGATTTTCATTTTCATCTGTGTATTTTCCCAAAAGAGTATATCTGTACTATTTTTATGATTTTTCATTGCAATTTTTAAAAACAACTGTAAGAACAGATGAGATTCCCAGGGGAAGAAGGAAGACAGTGAGAGGGCCAAGGGCTGGTTTGAAAACCTGGAAACCTGGTGTTAAATGTTAAAGGAACAGACAAAGAAAGATGGCATGAACTATCAAAGAGCTAGAAGATCAAGAGCGCTTCCTCTACTTTAACCATTGTAAATAATTTCAGAAAGTGTATTATTTATTAGAGCTGGAATAAGTCAGATGTTAGTAGATGAACTAGCCTTTCATGGATAAATTAAAAACTTAACATTTGTCAAATAAAATTGATTTAATATACATTTTTACTTAAAATGGACTTCAAAATAGTTTCACACCTGCAAGTCACCTGACAGCTTTCAATAGAATAAAATGTTACTTCATCATACTGGAAGGTACCTATGTCTTCACAAAATCTCCATCTTCAGTTCAGAAACAAATCAATACATGATTGTAACTAATATTTATCAAACCTTTCCCGTGTGCCAGGCTCTGTTCTAGGCATTTCATATGTATTAATTCATTTAACCCTTACCCCTTGAATTAAGTACTATATCTCCATTTTACAAATGTGGAAAATGAGGCACAAAGAGTTGAGCAAACTGCCCATCATCACAGAGCCCGGAATCAAACCCATGAAGTCTGTTATCATATTCTTCACTCTTTAAATCTCCATGCTACCTGTTACCTCTTTACATCCTTGACATTCACAGAGATATATCCAGACTCCTCAGATTCTCACACATAAGGATATCCTACATTATGGTGGCTAATATATGCAGATGCCTCCAATACCTGTCTCATGCTGACAGTGTCTACACTGTCGCTGGTATAACTCCATGACACTGGTCTTTCCCTGACAAATCCTTCTCCAAGCTGACCTAAGGCAATCCAAAAATCATAGATATTTTGGAAGACTTATAATCCAGCTCTTTCATCCCAACAACATTTTTAAAAAACTATCATAGCAAACAAAATAAGTCTGGTTAAGATGATTCTAAAATTATATTTGTAATGATCCAGTGACTCCATTCCTAGGATACACCCAAGAGAACACAAACACATTAGACAGGGGGAAGTAGATGGGGTAAAAGGAGTCAAATATGTGGTGACAGAAAGAAATGTAACTATGGGCGGTGAACACACAACATATATATATGTATGTATGTATATACGTGTATGTGTATATACATATATATATAGAATATATATATGTATAGAATAAAATGTATATATGTATATGCACACATCTATATATATGCACCTTACTGTTGAATTGTACACCTGAAACTGGAATTCGTTAACCAATGTCACCATAATAAAAATAAATTTAAAAAATAAAATAAAATAAACATATTGTACAAAAACCTACACACAGATGTTCATAGCAGTATTTATAATACCCAAAAAGTGGACACAATACAAATGTCTGTGAACTGGTGAAATGGATAAGGAAAATGTGGTATATCCATATAATGGAAACAGTATTCAAATATAGTACTGGTACGTGCTATTACATGCATGAACACTGAAAACATTATGCTAAGTGAAAGAAGCCACATATTATATGATTCTATTTATGTAAAATGTTCAGAAGAGACAAATCCACAAGAATGAAAGTAGTGGTTGCCAGGGGGTAGAAGGGGAGGGAGGAAACAGGGAGTGACTGCTTTGGTAAGGGTTTCTTTTGGGGACTGATAAAAATGTTCTGGAATTAGGCAATGGTGATAGTTGCACAACTCTGTGAATATACTAAAAACTACTGAATTATACACTTTAAAAAATGTGAATTTTATGATATGTCTACCATACCTCAATAAAGCTGATTTTTAAAAGAAAATTTTTATTAAATATTGCTTGAAAATTATTTGACAATTTAGAAGTCAAATAAATCTTAATTACTGTTACTATTTTAAAAAATCATTCAACGATCAAAAAATATTTGAGTAATATAACTTAATATCTAAAAAACATATAAAATTTGCTATAGACCAGTAGACAAAACATAATTATATTCACTTCTTTTTTTAATTCACTTCTTTCTATATGACCTTACTTCCAATCTTTTAAAATGTATTTTCCAAGTATAAATTGGTTTTTTAAAGAAATATTCTGCCTTCCGAGGCTTATCATTTTAAAGAACCAAAAGCATTAAAAAAATCAGAATAATAAGGATCAATGCTAAACGAGTGTTCAATTATGAAGCTGAGCCGATCACTACTGTAAGAAGGGATGCAAAGCAAAGAGAGACCAAGATGAGCAACAGTACTCTGGGAAGATGTCTCCTGGGAAGTGGGGTTGGAGCCTGGCTAAGGAGCAGGGAGAGAGGAATCTATTCAATGCAAAGAGAGCATCTGCTAGGATGTGCTCCTATCTGTGTCAGTCTGTGTCATCTAGATTATGGGTTCCCCACCACCTTCTTACCCCCTGCATCCCTGCTCCAAGGATCTGCAGTCACAGGGAAGACACGGGGTCTTGAGGAGTGAGGAAAGGAAAGGAGGATCTCCCAGAAGAGATCAGAGCTCCTGGTTTTAACATCCCCAATCCTGCTGCACACAGTTTCAATACACAGCTCCATTTCCAAATCTACACCAGAAGGGGTGAGCATGGACTGTACACAAGACTTTATTACTGCATACCTCAGACACCTCTCTTTACTACTTACAGATGATGTTGCCCAATTTTTTAATAACTCCTTGGGGCCCTCGTTTTCTTTTAATTCTCATGATTAGCTTCTTCAGATACTGATATCTGAAAACAGATCTCCTTAATTTCCCCTATAATGGTGAATTCCTATTGCTACTGAAAGCACTATCATTCTTACAGAGGAATATTTGATGCATTCTCTGTCTGATGCTGTCCAGGCCTGGAGAATTCTGGAGTACCTCCTGAATTGACCTTCTATCCAGGGCTACAAAACCAATCCAGATCCCCACCAGCTATCTCGTCCTCTTCGTATCTATCCTGCAGAAAGAAGCTATGCTACACTTCCTAACGTCCCACTGAAATCATATCCCACTTGTTTCCAGATCTCCTGATTGATTTTCCAAACACACATATGAAATAGATTTGAAATAGACTAAAAACCATCTCCTCCAGAAATTCTCTCAATTTAGAGGGTAAGAGCTGGCTGGTTTAACGTAGCTCTGAGATTTGATTTGATTGTTTCATGCTCCTGAATGGTGCCGATGAGAAAACAACATACCCCTTCGGTGTTCCAGGAGTGAAAAATGACTGAGGACCACTATCTAGCCCAATCCCTACCCTACAGATGAGGGAGGAAAAGCACAAATGCTACAGCCTGGTTATCTAGGTAATGCCCAACAATGGAGCTTTCTAGTTTTTTCATACTCAAATACTCAGGCTCTTGCTAAACTTGGTTACTTAAGACAGCCCACACTTTAAAATCAGTGCCTTAATTCATGCTGCTCCCTCCCAATGCCTGTCCATCCTCATTGTCCACATGTCCATACAGGGAGCATTTGCCCACACCAACTCCCCCAATAGAATATGATGTCGCATCGCACTCCTTTACATATCCACTGCCCTTGGTACCTCATTTGTAGCAATCGGAATTACAAATACACTAAAAAGATATTTGGTTCACACAGATGAGAATAAATATTGCCAAACCAGTAACAAATCCTGCATAAGATAAACCTTCAATTCATTCATGGTGTCTATACTGATCTCCACGGTCACAACCCTCAGAGAACATAAATCACTAACTCTCTCAGGACAACACCAGATCTTTTGCTTTCCGAAGACGTCAGAGGTTCTAAATTTCAAAATTCCATCTAAGTATTCTCAGAAGTCCCACACAATTTAAATGCAAGAACTATTCTAGTTCAATTATGCTTTAAAATTTTAAATTAGTAAATAAATGCTTGATTTCAAGGCGCTGTCTGAACTTTATCAAATGCCTATTCAACATACAAATTTATACAATCCTTCTCAAAGCACTGGTAAAGTATGTCATAAAACCTGAAATAACTTTAGGCTAAAATAACTTCAAATTTTAACAATAAAAATAAATAAAAGCTTTGTTAAGTCAAATACATCTAGCTTAAACAAAACTACATGATTTCAATTCTGTAGTAAGTTGTCATTCCTATGGAAACATGTGAGTGGCTTACATACCCATTGAAATTTTTTCTCCAGAGAAGAAAAACATTTAATCTCCAGTAACTAAACCTTTTAAAATCTGATTTTAGAAAACTGGGCTAGTAACATCAACCAATGCATCGTCAAATATGTTACCTACAAAGTACTCAACACATGAAAAGATGAATGAGTTATTGCTTGTACTAGGAATTTAATACATTAGTATGTAAGCCAACATTCTAGTCTAGAAAAATCAATCTAAATTATCAATAAAATATATTCCTCTTTTAGCCTTGACACTACAGCAGGATTCAAATCCACCAGACGTATTTCTTTATGAGCTCTTGAAATAGCTTAAGCCAACCTGAGAACGTTTTCTCTTCCAAAGCATACACACACATACACATTACCTGCTAGCCTTCTTCCAGGTCTGTACTGCCTAGAAGTACAGACAAAAAAAAACTAATGAAACTAGTCCTTAGCCTCAACAACTCACTGTAAAGCACTGTTACTCATTCTAGACAAGTGGACATGACATGTTCTGTAAGTTTAGAACAGAAAATGTATCATGTGTTTTACCATAACCTTAAGAAATAATATTTCAAAACAGTAAAACATCCAACAAACAAAACATCCAAAAAAAAAAAAAAAGAAAGAAAGAAAATGCCTGGCAAACAATAGCAGTTTGCTATTTTGAACTGCAAGAAACACATTAACTCTGCCACTAAAAACATTGTCAGGTCAAATTGTCTATCAAAATCTAATTATATCAATTTTTAGTTTCCCAAATCCAAGATATTTAGGAGTTATGGCACCCACTGTTATCCAACCAATCTCTGATGAGCACCTGTTACATGCAAGACACGGTCTAGGAAACGCAGGAGATAAAAGATTAGTATAAGGACATACAATCTTTAATTTTATATAAAGATGGGACAAATATACACAAGGTAGATTATGAGTCATTTAGAAAAAACAAATGTCAGCTAAGTACATTAAAATACAAGTATTGTTTTAAAAAAGAAAACCCACCACTAATTGTAATTTAATTCAGCATATACACAGCTACACTAAATATTATCTGCTAGGCCTTCGAAGAGAAGTTAACATTAGCTGAACCACCTTAGATCTTGTCTAACCTGAAAAAACTTCCTGGGATAGTGTAATTCAGTCTCCATGGGTCTTTCAATTCCAGACTAGTGGTAGAGAGGATTACATGTGATTTCTTAAAGTAAAAACTATTACTGTAAAAGATGCACTAAAATTTAGTTCGCAAGAAATGAAAAGTGGTAGTGTCCTTTCTACATACAAGACATAAATACTTGACACTTGATTCATTCCCTTCATTCTCCTGCTAGTCCAAGCACCCCACAAAGACAAGCAGATATTCTTACTCTCTAGCAAAAGAAATTACCTTTTCATTTGCTGTTACAACACTCTAAATGGGAATACACATGGCTTAATACTCATCCTCCTCAAGTATTTAGGCATTTATAAAAAAACGGAAACATTTATATTTAACCACTTCTACTTATCCTCATCTCTTTTAAAAAACAAAGTGACACACCTAAAAGTCCTATTTCCTCATAAACTTTATTTTGCAAATGCTCTTAAAACTAAATTCTAATTTAGTTAATGCAGATTAACAAAAGCATAAAAGAAAAAAATCTTGTAGGTTATGGCAACAAGTTATGTTTTATCATAATTCAGTAAAATGCAACTACATATTTAACACAAAGCTGCAATTGTGTGTGGTTTAAAAAAAAAAAAGGCATCTTAACATCAGCCTAGAGAAACTTGCTGTGAAAAAACTGAAGTCACCATGGAGAAATCATTACAGACCCAGGGACGACTTCTATACTTCGAAATGGAATTTTTTTTTCAAAAGTCATGTTCTAATAAACCCCCTACACTTTCGCAGTGCGACTTCAGAAGTTGGTCCAGAAGTTCGTCTTCAGCAACTGTGTCTGCGGGATCAGCTGTACGTCTCCCGCAACAGGTGACTCGAAACTGCATTTCTCGGGCAAACCGAAGGGGTCGAACTGAATTCAGACCCACGTTCCTGCAGTTCCTTAGTTTTATTTTGGATTTCACTACCAGAACTTGGAATCGGAATAAGGCTTCTTCGGGTTTGGCTGGGTTTTCTGCTTTGCTTTTCTCACCAGCCGTTTACCAGCAACTGTTGCACGAGCCCATTAGCACTCAATAAACACACACACACAGGACCAGATAAGGATCCCCTACGAACAGCAGCGACTGATCCGCCTCCTCGACACGGTTTTAAAAACCACACGACTGGCGGGGTGCAGAGAAGCACGGTGCGTGTGTGTGTGTGTGTGTGCAAGCGCGCGTGTGTGCCACAACCTGCCTCCATCCTCAAATCCCTTTTCAGGAACAGACATATCATGAAAACCTACAAGCAGCCACGTTGGAAGTGCAAAGAGGTTCGCAAAACAACAGGCGTCTCTCGGTGCAAAATAAATAAATAAATAAATTTTTAAGAAGGACCGAGCCCAGAACAAGGGGGTGGGGGTGGGGGACACGACTGAATGCAATGGGCACGCGTGTGCCCAAGTTTCCATCCCGCCCGGCAGGGACGACCGCACGGGCACGGATTCCGAAGAGGGAAACCAGGGGGTGGGGGAGAAGGGCAGCGAGCGAGCCTGGGGCCTGCAAAGGCAACAATGCAATCTCCATTTTGAACAATGCGCCTCTATCCTCCGGCAAGTGCAGCTTTTCCTGCGGCTGGAAGCGCCGTCGCGGGTCCCCTCGGCCTGGGGGCGGGGGAGGGGGCGCGGGGAGGGGAGGGGAGGAGGGCGCGGGCGGGGGCCGCGCGGCCGGCGGTACCTGGCGTGCTGCTGTAGGTGCTGTGGCTCCTGAAGCTGCTCTCGGTGCAGTAGCTGGCGTCGTCGTCGTCGTCGTCGTCCATGTCCTCCGGGTACTCGGAGTCGTCGTCCTCCATCTCGTCCTCCTCCTCCTCGTCCTCGGAGTCCTGGGTCTCGTCGGCGTCGCCGTCCTCCTCCTCGTCCTCCTCCTCGGAGACCATGTCCTCCTCCTCGTCGTCGTCGTCGTCCTCCTCGCTCTCGTGGTCATCATACACCACCTTGCTGACGGCCCTGCGGGCCGCGGTGGTCCGGGCCAGGTGGCCGCCGCCGCCGCCGCCCCCGCCCCCCGTCCTGCCGCCCCCGCCTCCTCGCCCCCCCCGGCCCGGGGCGCTGGCGCTGGCGGCGGCCGGCGGCGGCGGCGGCGGCGGCGGCGGCTTCCTCCGGCTGCCGCCCCCCCTGGGCGAGCTCAGCCGCGTCTTGGGCGCCACCTCAGCCTGGGCGGCGGCCCAGCGGCCCCGGCTGCTGCCGCGGTGCCGCGAGCGGAGCCCCCCGATGGGTCCGGACGTGGGCGGCGGCGGCGGCGGCGGGGCCGGGGCGCAGCGCTCGGCCGCGGGCGCCGCGGGCTGCTTGGGCGGCCTGCCCCGCCGGCCCCTCATGTCGGAGCCGAGGCGGGGGGAGCAGGGAAGGCGGCGGGGGGAGGGGCGGGCGGAGGGGCGGCGGCGGCCGGGGGGGGGAAGCCGGGGCCGGGCGGGGAGGCCGGCGGGGCCGAGCGGGAGGGGCCCGGCCGGCGGAAGCGGGTGGAGGGGAGAAGGCTCAAGCCGAATTGCCGGGGCCCCGCTCCGGATCGCCTCCAGCCGCCATCTTGTTTCTTCCCTCTCGCTCGGTGACTGGGGGAACCGACAGCGGCCGCAGGCCCGGAGCGCGGTCACGTGAGCTGCGCCGCCGCCGCCGCCGCTGCCGCCGAGCCAGCCTGGGCCGGAGCGAGGCCGCGCGCGCGGCGGCCGCTAGGGGGCGCGCGGGAGCGCCGGGGGGCGGGCGGGGCGGGGGGCCGGGGCGCCTCCGCGCGGCGCGGCGGGGCTGCACCCCGGAGAGGGGCGCTGCGGCTCGCGGGCTGCCCCGCGCCCGAGCCCGAGCCCTCGGGAGGCGGTGGCCTCCGCCGAGTCCCCGCTGCAGCCCGGACCCAGCAGGGCCTCGCTCCCCTCCCCCCGGAGGAGGGCCGGGAAGGCCCCGATTGCCTCCCCTCCCGGGCCCCCGGGGGGAGTGATGCTGAAGGAGCCAGAGGGAACCTCCGCGGGGTGTGCGTGGGGGACGCGACCCGAGCGGCGACCCAGGGGGAATAATAGGGCAGTTCCAGGGGCGGGAGGACCTTGCCTGGGGGGGTCAGGGGGGGCGGGGAGACGAGCCCCCAGAACTGTGCGACTCCGAAGGCTCGGCTCTGGAGGGTCCTGAACCTGATCCCGATGACAACTGCTTGAGGGGCTGTGGTCAGGATCCACGCCCTGGGCTGCCAGAGTCACGCTGAGACTTTGGACTAGAATCCCCACCCGAAAAAAAAAACAAAAACCTGGAATAAACTCCGGGACGCAACGCAGCTCCATGCCAGTCCCCTTCCACCTTTCCCAGTATCCCAGCTAGAAACTTGACCTCCTTAGCAAGGACGTTCCAGGATCTCGTTTGCAGTAGAAAGGGTACTTTTCCCACCTAAAACCTACTTCAGGATGTGTGTGTGTGTTATGGAAATGATTTTCTTTACCTCCCAAGCCATCGGGGTCTCGGCTTAGCCAGGGAACAAGTCAAGATGATATTTTATGCATCCCCAAACCAAACCAGGGGGACTCAACTCGCGGGGTGGTCCAGGCCAATTCTAGAGGTTAGAGAAAGTTTTTGTAAACATGTTAATATTTGTTGAAATATGTGACCACCAAAGAGTGATTTAAAGAAATATAGTTAACATGATTCTGTCCACTAAGGGGCTTATTACAATCTAGTTAGGACAGAACACACAGGCGAAATGAAAATGAAAATACAAGCATTAATTGCCAAATTAATGTATTCGATATAACTTGGTTGCGCACCAAGGGTGACAAACGTATGCTGCCTTCAGGGACCAGGGAAGTAATGAACGTAAATAGAGTGGGCAAGGTGAGGACTTTGTCAAATGGAAGCACCTGTGTTTTGTATAATAAAGCGGGAAGTTGTGGGAATATGGGCCTAAAATGGCCAGATCTTCAAATTTTTCAAGAGAAGGTCCGAAACGTGCACTGCATATGAAATCTCATGGTTTTTAAATGTTGGCAACTAAGTCAGTTTTTTGAAAGCACTGCAGATTGATCAAAGGAAATGCGGTTCGGACATAGCCCAGAGTCTACAAGTTTGCAGCCTGTGTCCTGCTCTATGTACTCTATGAACAATACTAGAAAGAACTAGTGACAGCCTTCAGAGTTCACCAGCTAATAGTGGAGGAAGCCCTGTTTACCAAAATAATTACAATAGATGGCACAGCGAGGTATTTTTGTATTACTGGGAGGTTTTAATTGCAAGCAACAGAAACTGACTCTGGCTCATCTAAACAGAAAAGAAGCACATGAGAAGGATATGAACACCTCTAGAATTGCTGGTTTCAGTACAAGTAGAATCCAAGCTCTCAAGCTGTTGTCTTCCAACTGGCTCACGAGTTATGTGTTTCATGGACCATTCTACTGTAAAGCCAGACACTGGTTATTGGGGTCCACGATATGGCTAGCAAATCTTACAGGATAGTCGATTTCTTTACTTCTTCAACTAAATTTAGTCCCTTGGTCAGATGGACTGAATGTTTGTGTCCCCTACCAAATTCATGTGTTGAAACCCTACTCCTCAATGTGATGGTAGGAGGTGGGGCCTTAGGGAAATAATGAGGATTCCATGAGGTCATGAAGGTGGAGCCTTCGTGAATGGGATTAGTGCCCTTATGAGAACATGAAAGAGCTTGTGTTCCCTCGCTGCTCTCTGCCATGTGAGGATATAGTGAGAAGTCTACAAGAAGGCAGTCTACAACCCAGAAGAGGGCTCTCACCAGACCCAACCATGCTGGTAACCTGATCTCACATTTCTAGCCTCCAGAACAGGGATGGATTTCTGTTATTTAAAAGACACCCAGTCTATTGTAATTTTTAATAGTGAATAAATTTCTATTGTTTATAAGCCACCCAGGCTATGGTCATTTGTTAATAGCAACTTAAACTAAGAGATGCGATTATGTATAAGATACCGTGAGGGCAAATAAGGTATTCGGTAAACCCACATAGGATGATGATAAAAGCATGGCTGATGGGAAAAGCAAATCCATATTCTGTATAAACCTCTTCCCGATGAGGTTGACTCATTGTACTCACCATGATAGGAAGAATCCATTATAATGATTAGTTCTAAAATGGGCACCCAGCAGTGGCAATAGTCAGGTCAGCCTTGCCAAGGAGAAGCCCGTGATCAGTTCATAACCCAGTGAGTAGACACTGGCCTGAGTAGGTAAGGAGCTTGACCTACACCCACTAACATTAAGCTTCTTTAGCAGTGGGAACATTTTATAAAGTCTTCATCCAGAATACAAATACTCTCATTTTCTAGGTCTGTTCTGAGAGATTCCTCTATGTCCTCTCCCTAACCACCTTTTCACCTAAATCTCTAAATCTAAATTTCTGCCATCTGGACCATGAATTGTATAGAGTCTTTATCGAGGCAAAGAACTACAAGAGTACAACCTAAAGCTATGCCCACTGGGAAGATTTCCTTTTGCCATTGTCCTTTCAAGACCACTTCCAAGTGCAGCTTAGCAGTCCACTCCCACCTGATAACTATCTGCAAACCAAGCTCAAATGTCATCCTCCTTAGTCACTTTGTCATGGGAGTTTTCCATAAGGTGAATGGTGGGCGGGGGAGCAATAAAATAAAGGGAGTAAACATACTGGGAGTTGACTTGGTGCCTTCTCCAGGGTGCTCTTATATATTCCATGTCTTCTTGGGGAAGGGAATGCTACTGGGCACTTCAGTGCTAAGTGAGACAGATACTGAGTTCATGATGAGATGCACAGGTTACACAGTCACCCCATACTCCGTAGTCAGGCTTTTAATCTTTTCCAGGGCCCAGGAGCAGTTTAAGAACAGTTTCTAAAAAGGAGAGTAATTATTTGCCAAAGACAGCAAGGCTTTGCTCTAACACCCTAAGCACAATCATAGTGATGCTCTCGTGGCCTTGCTGTGAGCTCTGTGCATCCCAGCATGTGGTTATACACAGAGCAGCACTGGATCCTGGAGCCCCGTGAGCAGAGCTCCTTGCACTGCAGCCTGGACCTGCTGAAGAACCTTCTGCACCGTAGCTCAATGTTAGCAAGCTTTCAGGTCACTTGAAAAATGGGTAAAGCGGCGCATACCAGTTTGGTATACGTAGTCTTTCAAATCCAAAGAGAGCTGCCAAGCATCCAGCACTGCTGGAGACACCACCACGCCCCACAGGCCTAGAATTCCTCACATCCTTTATGGCTCTCCAGCTACAGCCACTCACTCTTCTAAAGATGCCTTTAATTCCAAATGACACAGGTGTTACATAGAATTATTTTGCCACTAGTTGATATGGGGTGTTTAAGTCTCAGACCTCAATATTAGATGCATTTTCTCTAGCATCAGCCTCAAAAGACTAAACAGTCACAGATCGGCCCCCACCCACACACTAACACAACTTATTTCCCCGAGCGCCTATGGCCTATGGCCCCTCTGGTTCCAATTTCTTTATCAGTTTAGGTCTTGGTTGCAAGCCACAGAAACCAATACTACTGACTTTAAGCTCACAGAATCTCTGGGAGTGCCCCCAAACCAGGCTCTGAGGTTTGCAACCAGGAAATGTCCAAAATCAGGCAACAAGACTAGCGAGGACAGCACACTGTTGCAGCCTGGCACAAGGCCCAGCTTGTCCTGGCAACACCACCCACACTGAGCACTGGGCACTGCTCCATAGCACTGCTAGCTTCCAGTTCAAAGGCTGAGGGAGGGTGCCTGAGTGCAGGGTTTACTGCACAGGAGGCCAGGGTGGTGAGGACCTGACATTTCAGCTCCCGTAACGTAGAGGATTCCTCCAGCCTCGGAGGGGATGTAGATAGGTTGGGATATGACACACAGAGAAATCCACATGAGATAACTTGGGCTTGGATAACTTGAAGTGGTATATCACAGACCTGCAGTTAAGACTCAGAAAGTCAGCACAGGAGCTGGTTTAGGAAAGAAATGATTAGCTCTGCGATCTTAGACAGGTCATCCAGCTGTAACTGAACCCCAGTTTCCTCACATAAGTTAAGGGGGCTGGGTTAGAGCTGTACTTTCCAACTCTTTCCCATTATAGCACCCAATAAAAACTAGAGGAATAATTAGAAGGGCATATTAGAAGTGGTAAAAATAAGATGTTTTTTATAGAATGTAATTATAATAAAAAGTAAAATAAAGTGAAGATATTAAATAGGGAAGTTATAGCACTTTCAAAAATCTCCTTTTTATTAAATGAGAAACTTGAACTTGAATCCTGATACCTAACTTTATATTCTCAGGTTTATGTTCTAAATAGCTCATGTAATTTCTGATCAAGACTTAACAATGAGATGCTGCAGCAGGTGGTGATAAAAATTTTTAAATCTTTTGTAACCATTCAAACACTTACAATGGTAGAAATGATCTGTGTTATATTTAAACCTCTTCCTTTTCTTTCATTGACAAACATGCTTATAAAATTTCTTGTGGATTTTAGATCTAATCAAACATCTTCACAGCTAGTATTTCAAAATAATGATGAAGCTCTAATTCATAGCACACACAGGCATTGTGAGAACAGTCTCCTTCCAGTTTGGACATTATGTGTGGCACATCACCTACAAACAGACAAATACTTGTATACTATCCAATAGAAAAATATGTGAAGATAGGGTTTCTGAGCCACTTGCACCAGAATCCCCACTGTACATACACACTCATTTGCTCATACCTCCCTACCCATTGGATGGCTCTCATACTCCTTGAACCCTCGGGTTGCACACGCCTCCAGCATCTCCATGCATGCATGCAATGATGTGCCCTGCTTCTGGCTGCCAACAGTGACCTCCTGCTCACTATCAGGCCTCACTCACACAGGGTCATCAAAGGATGGAGCTATAATGAGCAGAGGTGACTGGTCCAGAGGTTCCAGTCACTCTAAAGACTAGGAGAATGACAAATGGTGACCATGTGGATAAATTAAAATATTATAGAAGACAGTGCAGAGAGAAAAAGCGAAGCTCGTATAGACTTTGAGGGTCACTTACATTTCAGGAGGTGGCAGAAGAGAAAGAAGTCTGTTAGATGATATAAAGAATCATCAGTTAGAATCAACACTGGCTTTGGGGTAAGACATAGCCAAAGGAAAACCAAGGACTGATTGAGAAAACTGTGCCCCCAAACCTGCAAACCTTGAATCTTAGTTTTCCTATCCCTTTGGCTGTTCCCCTCGGTTTCTTTTTTGGACATGTTTCCTTCTACTTTTTTGGCTCAAGTGTCATCATCCTCAGGCTCAGTCCTACTTACACATCCCCTGAAGCGTTTAGCCCACTCTAGGTGACTTCAGTTGACACCCAATGAGCTCATGTTTCCTAAACCAGCATCTCTTGTTCAGACCTGTGCCCTGATCACTTGTTCCTAAGCAACCTTTTGATCAGTTTTCTCACTTCCCTGGTACCAGAAATTCAATTTCCCCAAATTCAAACACAAATATTTTGCTCACCCAGTCCTCTGTGCAACCCATCAGTCCTTATTTTGGGAGGAACACAGCCTGGCTCCAACTGAAAACAAACAAACAAACAAACAAACAAACAAACAAACCCCAATTGGAGACCTAAAATTTTATAGCTCTGGAAGTAACCTGCACAGTGAGATAAGCATCCCACCTTGCCAGGGACCTTTCCAGTTTCAGCACTAAAAGTCCCACATTCCAGGAGCCCTCTCGGTCCCGCAAGCCAGGTGGTTGGTCACCCTATAGAGAGGTGTCTTTATGAAGTATTGGCAAGGGCAAACGCCTGGGGAAAGAATGGCTGTGACTATTAAGTACAGACATTTATGAATACTGGAATAGTAGGTAAGGAGCAGATAGGTTCTAGCTACTCCCTAGGGCCCCTGGGGACTTTGTACATGTCAGCAGGAGCAGGTGGGAGCAATGAGACAGAAAAATTTGGGTATCAGATGAATGTAGTCTCACTAAAACCCACCGGCTGAAGAGGCACAGGGACTTTTGCAATGTATTTACATAGCCCAGGGGACGCCACATCCACAATTTTGCCCAGTGCTGTTTTGTCTATGACTCTATGATACAATTTAATGACTACATAATATTCCATCAAGAGAATTTTTTAGTTTGTTTCCAAATTTGTCTTATTATAAATAACACTTCATGAATATATTTGGGCTAAAAGTCTTTTTTCTGTATAAAATTATTTTTCAATAGTAATTTAAAAGTATCCTTAGGTGTATACGTTATGAGGTGTTGTCTCATTTAATCCTCTCAGCATCCCTCTCGAGTGCACGTCATTTTCTCTAGATGGGAACCGGAGCCCAGAGGTTATGTAATTTGCCCACAGTCACATGGTGGAGCCAGGATTTGAAACAAACACCACTATACATCTTTTTAAATATGTTGTTGGTAACTTTTGCTTGGTTCAAGGCTGTATCATCCTTTGCCTGGATTTTCCCAGAGAAGGTAGCGTCATTGATCTAGGGGAGGACTTGAGCCAGGCAAACAAGCTATTCTGGACTGCAGGAATGGGAGAAGCAAATTTGGGGAGGGGCGGGCACGTGTATGGGATGCCTTTACTTACTCACTCAGTAAATATTTATTGACCACCTACTATATGCTGATAGTACATACAATGCTACTTTGAGAAGGGGAAGGAGAGAGGAAAGCTTTGTGAAGAGGTGACATTTGAGCTTCAACTTGAACATGAGAAAAGGCATGTATGTGAAGATCTAGGGAAGAACCTTCTGGGCAAAGTAGACTCAGCATGTTTGGGAAACAGTAAAAAGACTAGCCGTGTTGGGGCATCTCTGTGACTCTAGGCAGGTTTCCTGACCTCTATTTTATCATATGTAAAATGATTGTAGGGCTGTGATGGGTATTAAATAAAGCAATGCATCTAAAGAGCCCAGTACAGAGCCTGAAATTCAGCAAACAATAAAGGTTAGTGGTGATCATTATTATGATGATTGTATTATAATTTCACTTTATAATAAGAGACTACTGAGAAGTGTGTAGAAAGTAACATTAAATAGTCCAATGCTAATTGATATTTGGGAATCAGGTCTGAAATCAATCCTAGGTCTACCAATAATAACATGATTTTCCTAACGGTTTACCCCTTTGCACCTTAGTTTTCTCGGCTATAAAACAAAAACTAAAATAGTGCTTATTGCATAAGGTTGTTTTAAGGATTAAATGAAAAAAAAATGCACATAAACCATTTAACACAGGCTTAGTAACAAGGGAAGTTCTCAAAATTTTTCTTTTTTGATTGCTGTCTTTTAAGTACATGGAGATTAAATCTCTACCATCCATCATCATTCCAGGAAGAATACTACCATTCGTGTCAGCCAAGAGCCCGTCTCTGACTTTCCCCTCAATTTCATTAGCTAAGTGAACAATCTCCTATTCGCAGCAACAGGACCTTAGATGTGTTTTGTTCTTTATATCCAGGTGTGTGTGTGTTAGTAATGTAATTCTTTTGTAAAAGTAGTATAAGTGAGTATATTCTGACTTAAAAATATTAAAATAACTTTTAAATCTAAACCATAGTGAGATGCTATTTCACATCCAAAAGGATGGCTGTAATGAAAAAGGGAGAGGGAGAGAAATAACAAGTGCTAGTGAGGATGTGGGGAAATTGGAACCCTTATACCCTGTTGGCAAGAATGTAAAATGGTACAGCACTGTGGGAAACACTTGGGCAGTTCCTCACACGGTGAAGCATGAGTTTCCATATGACCCAGCAATATGACTCCTAAGTGTATAGCTAAGAGGATTGAAAGCGTATGTCCATGCAAAAAACTTGTACACAGATGTTCACTGCACCATTATTCATAATCGCCAAAAAAGGGGAAAGCAGCCGACATCCACCAACTGATAAGTGGATGGCAAACTGAAACTGGGTCTGTCCATACAACGCACACTATCCAGTCTTTAAAAGGAGGAAAACACTGACACACGCTACAAATGGATGAACCTTGATGACACCGTGCCAAGCGAAAGAAGCCAAATATTGAACAAATATTGTATGACTCCACTTGTATGAGTCCAATTCATAGCGACAGACAGTAGAATGGTGGTGGCCAGAAGCAGGGAGGAAGGGGTAGGAGGGAGTTAGTGTTTAATGGGTTTGGAGTTTCAGTTTGGGATGATGAAGAAGTTCTGAAGATGGATAGTAGTGATGGTGGCACAACAATGTGAATGTCCTTAGTGCCACTGAACTATACACTGTAAAACAGTTAAAATAGTAAATGGATTTCATGTTACGTATATTTTTCCACAATTAAAAAAATATGCTTAGTGAAAGAAGCCAGACTCAAAGGCCTCATACTGTATCATATGATTTCAGTTATGTGAAATGTTCAGAACAGGCAAATTATAGACAGAAAGTAGAATAGTGTTTTCCAGAAGATGGAAGAAGGGAGAATGGGGAATGATGACTGCCAATGGTTACAAGGCTTTTGTGGGGGGTGATGAAAATGCTCTGGAATTACATGGTGGTGATGGGCACACGACCTTGTGACTATACTAAAACCACTAAATCGTACACTTATTTTAAAAGGGTGAATTTTATTGTATGTAAATTATATCACATTAAAAATTAATAAAAATAAGTAAGTGCTATAAGGACAAAGCAAATATGCAAGATAATTTGACTTCTTTCTCTTTGTGGTTTTTATACTTTGAAATTTTTATCTTTTACTGTGTCTATGATTCTACCATTTTTTTCTTCCTCTGTGGACTTCCTTTCTGCCTCATCTGGACTCTGACTAAATTGACCTAGTTTTCTCTTTAATCAGACCTCCAGGAACCACTTTATTACCATGGAAAATTATTTAATAAACTTTACTTTGACCATTGTTAGAAATATTTTTCTTTTATTTTTGGACAACGCAATCACAAAGTGAAAAAAAAAATGTTATCATTTACTTGACCAGTAAAGGACAACTCTTATGAATAAAATTTGAAAAATATATGCTGGCAGGCTCACCTGATGATAAAAATGATTGCAGCTGAAAGCTGTGTCTGCCAGACAATAGTTTTGGATTTGCTGTGTGAAAGCGGTAAAAAATGTATCGCCCAGCATCTTGATAAGAAAATCAATTACTTACCTCACTCTAAGTGAAAGAATGAAAGGATTTAAAAAAGAAAAGAAAAAGAAAAAAGAATAACCAAAATGGTAAGAATAAATCAAGCTGAGAAGAGACATACGTTTCAACGAATATTGCTTTGCCTGAAGTTAAAGTCTTTATGCTTTCAGATATTTGGGGCGATTTTTATTCCTTCCTTCCTGAGTCCTGAACACCCATTCCAGAAGCTACCAGCTGCCAGCCTTCAGCCACACCCGATGTCATTTTTCTCAGCTTGTCAGGACAGTTACTCAAAAGAGTCACTTTGATCCTCCCCACCACAGGCATCCCATTCAAGAGTCCCAGCCCCCGCTGGCCTGGCAGTGGAAAACAAATTTAGTTTCCAGGGAGAAGTTGCACATAATCTTTTTTCTGAACTGGGTTTCCATCCTACTCAAGTTACTTCTTTTGGCCCTCGCTGCTCCCTGGAAGGCCCTGGCAGATAGGAAGTGAAGCAACTACAGATTATTCAAAGCCCCATTTAGTCTTCCTAATGGGTCATTTTCACTGAGCAATATAGGAACAGAATATTTTTATTTCCTGATCGACTAAAGCTACCCCAAGTAATTTCAGCCATTTCATTATCTTCTCACCCTCACAAATGCTGCTTTCTCAGCCAGGAAGCTATAAAGCCAATGTCTTAGGAGATTCGGAATTTTATTAAAAATGTATTTGCTTTACTCAAAAGTGAATGTAGGTTAGCTCGATCATAAAACGAATGACCTTTTTTAAGGGGAAGGGGAGGTGGCAAATGAAACATGGGGCTCATTTGCCAGCTGATGCTGAAGGCATAAAATAAATAAGAAAGTGTTTGGGGGGGATTTGTGGGGGGAGCATCCCACACATTGGCTGGGATAGTGTATCCACACGGTTTGAGACTGGAAGGAGAGGATCTGCTTTACCCTGCCCTGGGAACACACACGCTCGTGCACACGTGCACACACGCACGTGCACATACCCAGTGGATTGCCCCAAAGGGCCGTCATGGCCAGGCTGGACCTTGTTTCAAAGGCTCTGCCCTTGGCCAGGGCTACTGTAAAGCAGTAAGTTCGCAGGACTGTACCCTGCTTTACTGATTCTCTTCCACCTTCTGTCATGTTCAGGAAATCACACCCAGATCACAGAGGCAGGGAACAGACATACTTCAGCCTGCTTACGTGCATCAAATCCCCCGGCCAGAGCAGTGGCCCAGAAATGAAGGAACTGAATCCCGAATCTAGCAAGGGGCCTCAGATGGCCTGCAGCTCTGCCTCCTTTCTACCCGCGCCCACCCCCTAAGGGGCCTGGGCTCCTCCTCTGAGGAGGGGCCTTGCCAGGCTGCAGGACAGGGAGTGAGGAAGGTATTATCCTCTCTTCCATCTAGCCCTGCTTGCAATCCTTTCTTAAAGATGTCAGATGTATCCTTGCCCTATAAACACCCAAGAGCGCATTTTGATCAGAATCTTTAAGCTGTGTCAAGGAAGGATTTATGGTAAGGCTGGAGATGAAATGTTTTATGAACAAAGCAAACGTAGTATTTAAAACCCCGATCACTGTGGATCTGAGCGGATGGGATTCCAAGACAGATTTCCAGGTGAATCTTGAGCAGTTAGAAGACATGCCAGCGCTCTTAGGCTTGGGCAATGCCCCTGCTCATTTTGGGGGTCCCCAGCCAGCCTTCTGGGCATCCTCATCCACTGGGTGACATCCTCATCCATTTGCCAGACGGGCTGGAGCCTTGGTCCAGTGGTTCCAGACCAACAGCAGCGGCGCCACCTCTAGGCCAATCCCAAGAAGTGTAGGTTGTGAACTGGATGCCTTCATTCTGGGCAGCGTGGACCCAGCCTCAAGATGCAGCAGGGCAAAGGGTCTGGGCTCTTGGGTTGGGGACACCCTTCCCTAGGTAATTCTAAAATATACGGTTTCTTGGAGCTCAAGAATCTGGGTGGTTTATCTCCTACTTTTCCACCCTGTTTGCCCCCTACTAACCTCAGAAAAGAGATAGGATTCCTCATGCATCAGCCTCACTGCGTGTTTAGTTTCAGGGATTGCTCCTTATTTATAACTTGTCCTTGGCCTCCCTCGAATCAGCCTATCTCCAAGCCAACTCTTCAGTCTGTCTCAGGGAGTCGCTGGCCTAGGTGACTTCCTCCTCTGCAACAGCATCTGAAGAAACCTGTAATGATTAAATGACGAACATCCGTGACTGTGTAGAAAAGACAGAATTGCTAGTGAGCTAGATGGCCTTCAAGGAGGGGAGTCTCCATCTCCTGACAGCCAGCAGTGCCCAGATTACACTGGCTAAAATCCAAATCCTCCCAAAGGTAAGGAATACACAGGGTTCTCTTCCATCTGAACAGCCATCAGTGCCCTGGCAGCAGAACCGCACACATCAGTGTTGGGATTGAACAGGACACTTCTCAGCATGTCACGGAGGGTCATTCAAAATCCTGAGCATGATCCAAGGGGACTTTGGGTGGCCCTGTGGTCTGGAAACTATCCCTAAAATCCATCAGCTGCGGGTATTCTGGCTTAGACAGCAATGGTCCTAAGGGCTAATTTACCCTCTCCAGGCCCCATTGACACCCATGGCCATCGCATCATCATGGTGGGAATTGGTACCCTGATTAAGGTGGCATCCTTCAACCTGCTAGTTTGGCCTTTCCACTGGATTCCTTGTGAAATACATCAATCAAGCTCAAGAGAACTCTCCCTCTGCTGCTTCCTGCCCACCAGGAAACACAGCTGTACCACTCACCTTAACTCAGCAAATTTTACGTACAGTTCGCTACATTCCCACGTCCAAGATACACGGACACACATCAATCATGGCTTCCATTCCTTAAACCTTCTAAATCACCAAGCACCAGCAAATTGCCAGAACCTCAACAGTTTGCACCCTAAGAATCAGCTCAGGAGCTTTCAAAAACAGAGGTTCCACTAGAAGTAGACGCTTATACAGTCACTTGGTTTCCAACAGAAGCATAAAAGCAATCTGGTGGAGAAAGGAAACCGTCTACAACAAATGTGGCTGGAAAACTGGATATCCATGTGGAAGTAAAAAACAAAACAAAACAAAAACACAAATCTCAGCTCCGTACCTCACACCACACACAAATGTTAATTCAAGAGTCTAGTCTTAAATTTAAAAGCTAAAACTCTAAAGTTTTTAGGAGAAAACACAGCAGAAAACCTCCGTCACTTGAATATAGGCCAAAGTTTCTTAAGACACAGAAAGCACCATGCATTAAAAAGTTAATAAATCAGACTGATCAAAATTTAAAACTTTTGCTTACCAAATGATACCATTTAAAAAATGACCAGGTGAGGCACAGTCTGAGCGAATGTTCTCAATATATACATCTGACAAAGGAGAGGTATTCAGGATATAAAAAGAATTCTTAAAACTCAATAACATGAACAATTCATTTTTAAAAATAGGTAAAGGATTTGAAAAGACACTTCACAAAAGAAGATATATGAAAGGCGGATATGCACATGGAAAGAGATGGGGGGGGGTGGGGCTCTCCATCATCTAGTCATCAGGGAAATGCAAGCTAGAATCTCAGTGAAAGACTTCTACACTCCCTTCAAAATGGCTAAAATTCAAGACTGGAAAAACCAACTGTTAAAGAGGATGTAGAGTAACTAGAATTTTCACACATTTGGTGGGAGTTTAAAATGGCACAACAACTTCGGGAAATGTATGACAGTTTCTCATAAAATTAAACATAAACCTTACCTTATGACCTAGCAAATCTATTCCTATGTATTTAGCCAAGAAAAAATAGAGCCAAAAACTGGAAAAAGGTGTCCATCAACAGAAGAACAGCTAAAAAACAAAACAAAACAAACAAAAAACAAAAAACCCCTGCTATTTTATACAATGAACTATTATTACTCACCAGTAAAAAAGGGGCCACGACAGATAGACACGACAACATAAACAAACCCTAAAATATTATGTAAAAAGTAAAGGAAGCCAGACACCAAAGAATACAATGTATTTGACTTCATTTATATGAATTTCTGGAACAGGTAAATCTGAGGTGAAAGAAAAATCAGAGATCTTCCTCGGGAGATGAGGGAGAGATTGACTGGGAAAGAGCACAGGGTGACATTCTGTATCTCTACAGAGGTTTGGGTTATATGGAAACACACATTTTTCAAACTCATCAAAGAGTATATTCAATATCTGAGCATTTCATTCTATGTGTTTGAGCTAAACAAAATCTAAAACTCATAAACATATGATACATATGAGGATACTCATGTTAGTAATTTACTTTGAAATGCATAAAAAGTAAGAAAGGTTAGTCTACGGCCATGCCACCCTGAAGGTGCCCGATCTTGTCTCATCTTGGAAGCTAATCAGGGTCGGGCCTGGTTAGTACTTGGATGGGAGACCACCTAGGAAGACCAGGTGCTGTAGGCGTTAAAAAAAAGAAAAGAAAAGTAAGATGGGTTGATGGATGAATAGATGGGTGGAGAAATAGATAAATTTGTAATAAAATAAATAGTAAAATATAAATTATAGAATCATTTCTATAATTGGTGGGTATATGGTAATTATAGCACAATTTTTTCAATTTTCGGGGAGTCATGGGAATGCTTAACTGAAATGACCATTTTTTTAAATTAGAGATGACATTCAATATTATTTTATATTAGTTTCAGGTATACTGCATAGTGGTTAGATATGTATACATATGGGAATATAGTTAATAATATTGTAAAAGGTGAAATATTTATACGATCTGAAGAAAAGCCAGAGCATGATAATATTATAATAAGTATGTATCGTGCCAGGTAGGCGCTAGACTAATCAGGGGGATTACTTATTTTTGTTTCTTTAATGGTAAACATATTTTTGTCACAGTCTTGTTATTGAAATATTCCGTAACAAAAAAAAAATTAATTAACAAAGAAATCAAAGGAAGTTAACCAGGTGATTCTGACATCCGCTCCTGGACTCTGAAAACTCCAGAATCTCCATGCTCAGCTCACTGAGAGCCACATAACAGAGACGGGCAGGGATGCATTTCCTGTGGCTGTTGTAACAAAACATCACAAACTGAATGGCTTAAAATAATGCAAATTTATTATCTTACAGTTCTGGAGATCAGAAGTCAGAAACAGGTCTCCGTGAGTTAAATGAAGGTGTCAGCAGGGCTGTATTCTCTCTGGAGGCTCTAGAGGTGAATCCATTTCCTTCCCTTTTCCAGCTTCTGGAGGCTGCCCACATCCCCCTTCTACCATCTTCAGAGCCAGCAGCTCAGCATCTTCTAATCTCTCCCCGACTCTCTGACTCGTCTGCCCCTGCTCCCACATTTAAAGGACACTTGTGATTCTGAGAACCCCACATGAATATTCCAGGATCATTTCCCTTGCTTTAAGGTCATCTGATTAGCAACCCTAATTCCATCTGCCATCTTAATTCCTCCTTGCTGTGTAACATAACATACTGACAGGTTGTGGACATCTTTGAGGGATCAACACTCTGCTTACCACAGGACTCTGCTCACCTGTAAGCGGCTCCTCGAGTAAGGAGAAGTACTGCGATTGCTGACATGCACCCAGACTTGATGAAAATGGAAATGCCGGCTTTTGCACAGCCATGGCCTTGCTCTCCACTCTTATGGATCCAGTCCACCTACCATTACACTCTACTTCTCCCAGACCACAAGCAGCCCAGACAAGAGAGGCAAATGTGACATGTGTGCAGGAAATAGTGGACCCCATCTGCCTCAGGACTGACTCCAATGTTCGGAGTTAATGAAAGGGTATGAGCTGGCAGATGGATGATTGGTCCCTGTCTCTTCATCCAGAAGTCCTCTGAGCAGGTTAAGACATTCCATCAGGTGGGTAAAGGGAGGCCCTGCCCTGTCCCGCTTGGGGACTTAAAAGACTCAGTGCTTGCCCAAGTTCTGGCCCTTTGCTTGGCCAGCACAGCCACCCCAAATGTCACCCCCTAAACATCATTTACAGCCAAACGCTTTGACCTCTGAACAACTAAGAGAGTTGCTGGTTATTAACTGAAGCGGGAAAGACTGAGGGAGAAACAGATTAGGAAAAAGATGAGAGTTTAATTTGGAACATATTAGATTTGAGATACCTAGAGATAAACATTCGGTTTATTGTTTGTGAAATATTTACACAAGTGCTTACACAGCATGACGAATAACTATTTACAATCAGTCCTATTCGTTGTAAATAAAGTATCCCGATTATTTTTCCTTTTATGATGGTTTTGTTGATTTCTCAGTAGGCAGAAAAGACCAAAAACCTTCAGGACATTGTGTGATGTACTGACGATTTCTCAGAAGGCCTTAATTTCTCTCATTCTGTGTCCTCTTCCTGGCACCCACTAGCAGGATCCTTTATCTCTCCAAAGGGGGTTGGTTTGGGGGTAGAGTTTTCATTTCTAAGCACTGTTAGAAGATGCACCAGAGGATGATGGAAAGAGCACTTTGTCACAAGTGGACACAAACCTCTAGAAACTGTTAGTTTGATTCTATTATAAAACCCTGAAGGTAAGGGGAATTGATGGCAGATCTGACATTTACAGTTGAAATTTTGGGGCTTTTTAAACACATCTTCATGTGTTTATTTTGTTAAGCAAATCTTTTTCCCATTCTTTAGCTCTCCCTACCTTTAGCTTCCCAGACACCCAGGAGGGTCAGTCCAGGGAAGGGGATCAGTTTAGTTCTAAAGACTGCGAGTAGAAAGTCGAATGTCAAATAACATTTATTAGTGGCTTTTAACCAGTATTTCAGGAAGATTTTTGGGGAAAGATGGAGACTGAGTCAGAGGGACTGAGCAGGTAGAACCCTCAGGTCCCTGTGTGTGTCCAAAGGTAGCTCACCTGTCCGCGTTATATAAACACGGTCCTGTAGAAAATGCTTCTGAATTGAAGGGACTTCATGTGAAAAAGTTTCTGCTTAAAAAGCATAAAAACAATGCAGCTCCATATTATTTCAAGAATTAGGGTCAACGTCACATACCCTATCTTCCCAACTAGTGTTGGTTTATAATGGCTAAATTACTTTTCCTTTGAGAAATATTCATTTTCTTTGAATGGCTCTGATGTGTCCAAAGTGAAGTCAATTCTTATATGATTACTGGTTGATTTGTTTTTACTCTTGCCAATGGGACGTTTCCCCCTTCACAAAAATTTCTAGCTGTTTTTAGTATAAATGCAATTTACTCTAATAACCCGACATCTTGCTGACCCCATTGCTGAACTCAAGTCATTTTTAGGTTGATTTTCCAGAATATAAACATCTTGACTGCCAAAAGTGATATATGTACTTCTTTCTTCTCAATTTAATTTTTTTTCTTTTCTCAGAGAATTATGACAAGCATTAAATTGACTTAACTACACTATGTATGGGCACCTTGGTGTTACACTAAAAAAATTTAATGTATGTACAGGTTTGAAAATTCTAAGGCTGCAGTTTAAAGCTAACTGGCTAGAAAGACACCATTCACTGCTATTTTGCAAAAATTCTGCTTGTTTTTTTTCAGTTCACTATGATGGTTTTAGGTTCTCTTTAGCATTTGTTGTTTTGTCACAAAATTCTTTCTGGTTTGTTGCACAGCCCCTCTGTCATCATTAGTATTTCTTTTCTGATTAAAAATACTCTGGTTAATGCTTCTCCACAAGTCTTCTCTCTTGGGGATATTTTAATTTGGAGTCTTCCCTCAGCTTCCCTTCCTCTTTGTGGTGGGTATACTGGGTCCAAGGGACGTCTGCACCCCTGAGGTTTGGGAATGCAGGCACGCCAGGGCAAGCAGGCTAAGCAGGCCGGCCTGGAGTCTAGTCTGCAGAAATTATCTCCTGGGAAAGAATGCATCCCAAGAGGAAATCGCTTCAGGCAGACAAACCTGGCACCAGAATAAGCCTCCGGTTATATAGAGGGGTTCTTGTCACTCTTACCCATTGAGTGCCTGACCCAGCTATCTGGAAGCCAGTGTCTCTAGTCCAAGCTCTCTTAGTCTCTGGGCCACATATGATCAAAATCTGGGAGAGCTGTTTCTGGTACAAGGTCTGTAAGACATGGGACCAGAAGAAATAATGTTCCCTTTCACTTTGATCATGTGACAAAGTATGTGGATAAAGTATGGAGAGTGGCCTTGCTCCCCACTTCTATGTGGATCGACCATGGGAGACAGATGCTTGTGTTTTTCAGAGAACACAAGGCAGCTTTGGCCTTCTGTTCATCATCATGGGTGGCATCCATGTGCGATGGTTAGTTCAATGTGTCAACTTGACTAAGCTATAGTACTCAGTCATTCAATCAAACACAAGTCCAGGTGTTGCTGTGAAGATATTTTATAGATGTGATTAAATCTACAATCCAGTGAGTTTAAGTAAAGGAGATTATCCTTGATGACCTGGGTGGGCCTCAAGCAGCTGAAAGGCCTTGAGAACAGAACTGAGGTTTCCTTGAAGAAGAAGAAATTTATGGCTTGTGGCATCAGCTCTCGCCCAAGTTTCCAGCCTGGCCTGCCTTACAGCTTTCAGACTTGCCAGCCCCAATCACGTGAGCCAGTTTCTCACGATAAATCTCTATCTATCTTTCTATCTATCTATCTATCTATCCATCTATCTATCTATCTACCTACCAATCGATTAATCAATCTATCTATTTACCTTACTGGTTCTGTTTCTCTGACCAATATACCAGGGAAACGGCAGCACCCAAGGGTGACCATGGTGAAACATTTTATGGAAATTGCAGTGCCTGTGTGACATTGTCCTGACTGTGGGTATAAGACAGAATGGCAAGATGAGACCCCACACCTTCATCCCAGACAGTGGCTATCACTGAAAGCAGCCAGAGTGAAGAAACAGCAGATGCCTCCAGAAGGAGGTCAGAGTTTGTTGCTAAACACGTGTGCACACCCTCCGGAGCCACTCAGAAATACTCGGATGAAACTTCGAAGTGGTTAAAGGTCCTCCTTCATTGGCAGGTATAAGTGGAACCCAAACAATACCATTAATCTTCTCGCAACCCCATCTGTAGCTCCAGAATCGTGTGGTGCAGAAAACCTAGTTCCAGTGGAAAACAGATGGCACGCTCAAATTAAGATCATGCAAGGAGGGTCTGGCAAATAGACTGTTTGCTCCAGGGTAGGCATGGCATAGGGATACCACAGGTGAGAGCCCAGTACTCTGTTACTGGCCCTGGGCTGAAGCGTCAAGAGGAGGGAAGCAGAATTACGTACAGAAGGTTGCCTTGTGAAGGCCCGTCAGCAGAGGGACAGCCAGAGCAGGGTGACCTCTTGCGGAGGGAGCCGAGGCACTGAATGACTCTCACTTAATCTCTTATCTTTTCTTTAATCTCTTATCTGGGTTTCTCCCAACCAGAAGCCAGGCACACGGGAGCCTTTTAATGTGGTTCATACAGGTCTGCCTCTAGGCAGAAAGCCAGATAGAGAAAGATGGAGAACCACCTGGAAGGACAGAGAAATGTTATTTGGCCCACATAGGTTATGGTGAAATACCAACCTGAAGTAGATCTTTCTTCCCTTTGGGGGGTAATTTTGTTTGGGTTCATTATCGTTTCTCTTTGCTTTGGAGATTCTCAAGCAGGGACAGCAATGTCCCCCTAGGGAGCAATGGCAATGTGGGAGGGCAGTTTCTTGTTTCTTTGGTTGTCTCAATGACTCGGGGTCACGGTTGGCATTTTGTGGGCCTCAGGCCAGGAATGCTATGCAAAATGTTTTGCAAAATGAAGGAGGAGTTCTAAAGAATGAAAAACATTTTTCAATCCCTGGAGGCAAGATGGACTCAATCAGGGAGAATGTGGCTAGAACTGGGGTATCTGGAAGAAAGCTGGTTATGCCTGAGGACAGGGTCCTTAGGTTGCTTATAGCTGCATGGGCAGCTAAGAGGGGCCCCAGTAAATGGAGGAGCCTGGTCGGAGATCAGGAGCTGAGACACACACTGAACTAGTATGGGAAAGATCCATGAGGCTCAATAAGCAAGTTATTATAAATCCAAAACCAAACCAGCAGAGGCATCAAGAACATCTATAGGTAGGCTGGGCCCATGGGCTTGCTGGTGAGGCAGACACCATAACTCCAAGGTCACATCCAGAGTAAAGAATGCACTCTAGGTTCATACTAGTGTAGGGAGGAGGCAAGATAACTCAATGTTAAATCAAGCTGCACTCCGGGCCTGGTTAGTAGTACTTGGATGGGAAATCACCAGGGACTCTAGGTGGTAAAAAAAAAAAAAAGAAAGAAACAGCAAATCGAGCTAACTCAGACTGCAATGGGCTGATCAGCCCTACAGCCAGACCACAAGGAAATATACAGAACAAACCACAAGGAAACGTACAGCACAAACGAAGATTTCTGCTGATGCCGCTAGCAAACCATTTCCCCCCACCCCATGAAAGCAGGAAAACACAAAACAAACACAATCGTTCATTCCCTCCAGCTAAAACCATGGGGGATCAAAGGCTACAAATTCATGCTACACACCCTTCCCGTTCAGACTGTGCACCCCTTCCATCGAAGTCTCTAAGCTGTAATTCACGGAAACCGAGAATGATATAGAAACTGAATTCCCTGAACACTCGAGGCCCCTCTCAGTGTCTTTTTCTCTGTCCCTCTCACCGTCTCGGTCCCTCTGAGTCTCAGGCTTCCTGACTCTCGGCCTCTGAGAGGAGACCACACTCTATCTATGGCGTGTTACCCCTTCTCTAGTCAACTTTCTTTTTAACTCTCACTGGTGTGAGCTTGAATTCTTTCCTGGGCTCAGTCAAGAACCCTTTCTCTCTTGGTACAGGGCTTGAGTTACCCCCAACTTGGGAAAATGTGCCCTGTCCTGCATCAATCTGGCACCAGCATGAACGGCTGTTGTCATGGACTCAGCTGGGAACACCAGCTGCCCATCTTCTCTGAAGGTCCTGCGAGGTTGTCACTCTCTAGTCGGGTGGGTTCAGCTGAGATGCATGTCAGAACCTGACAGGCTGGGCTGCAGCTGACGAGGCCAGAGTGCGCTGGTGGAGGCAGCAGGGGGCACCACTGGCCCTTCCAGAGGTGGGAAGTTGGTGAAGTCAAAGAAAGGGGTTGGTTTTACTTATATGTATTAAATATAAAATGCCAGCGACTGGGATTTTACTTGGTTCTCTTCGTAGCCCTAAGAAATGGAGGTGATCTTATCTCCATTTGCAATGGAGAAATCGAGGCCCAGAGAGACTAACTTCTCAAATGAAAGGCTCTCGTCCAACAGGAATTTATTTCCCCCAGAGCTTTCCCTGGAGCCAGTGAGGCTCTGAAATTTCCATTTAGCAGAGACTTGAGAGTAATGAGTGGGTTGGAAGAAGCTCAAAGGTCGCTCATCTCGAAAGCTCTCTGGGAAGAATCATATGCTTACTTGGGGTGGCTTTGGGGGGACTAACAAAGACCGTGGTGGGGAGTCAAACGCCCTCAAACCGCTCACTTGGTGCTGCCACTGCTTGGAGCCATGAACAGTGTGCTGCCCAGGCTTGTCTGCCAGATGCCACCAGTCCTGGAGACCCTCTCCTGACCCTCTCCTGACCCTGTCATGGCAGAGTATAGCTCCAGGCTCTTGTTCTGTCACCATGTGTCACAGAGGCCACCCCCTGGATAAAAAGCATATCTGAAAGAAAATAGAGGCCCAAGTAGGCTGCTGCTTCTGAAAAGGTGAGCTGGAGCACCTTCTCTGTGTAGAGAGAAAGCACACTTAGCCCCTATTGGTTTATTTTCAGCTAAGAATCTCATTTCAGCGTCTAATGTAGAAAGAATCCTAGCAAACTGGTCTTTAGTTGGGTCTCGTGGTTTCTTTAGGTTTGAGAAGCCAATGTAACACCAAAGCAAATTCCAGAGAAAGAAAACACTTCATCCCTAACCCCGCCACCTTAACACTATTCCCATAGTCACAGTCACTCCTGTTCTTTATTGAGCATCTACTGTGTGCCGGCCACTGTGCATACATCACTGTGCATGAAGTTCTTACTTATAATTATCCTCATCCTATTATATAATCTGCTGAAAAGGCTCATAACTGGTTCATAAACATTAATCATGTTACTATAATTTAAAAAAATAAATCACATTATAAACAATTTGGAAAACAAGTAGGAAAAAATCCTACCCCAGTGCCTAACAAATCCTGTTACCTTTCCTGTAGAGTTCGCTACATACTTTTGTACAAACTGTAGCCTGCTTTTGCTAACAGTGGGTCATAAATGTTTCCCCATGTTGTTACCTAGTCTTCTTGAAGCATAGCCTTTGCTTACAGAAATTTCCAGACTTCTTAGAATTTTCCAGGTTTTCTCTGCAGTTGACTTCCTGTGCATGGCTGGAAAGGTGCCAACATGATGGTCTGAGTTGGGATTTGTTGTGAGTGGTTTCTGGTGTGAGGAACGGTCTGGCTCTGTGGGGCCCCCACCTGTGGGATTCAGTCCTGCCCACATGTGAACGAGCCCCTTTCAGAAAGGGACGGTAGGAATGAGATGAGCTCAACTTTGCAGCTTCTTCCCTTTACACCCATCTCTTGCTCTCTCTCCCCAAATCTGATGTCCTGGGTTCAAAACCAGGCTCAGTCACTCCACAGAGTGAGCACAAGCATCATGTCACATCTCTCAAACCCTCCGTTTCCTCAGCTTTGGGATGCAGCACTGTCTTCACAGAGCTGTTGTCCACGTGAGATGATGCATGAACAGGGGACCTGCTCAGGAACAGTGGTTCTTGTTTGAGTTGACCTCCACCCCTGGGGCCCTCTGCCTGGACCTAAACTGCAGACTTACAACCCTGTCACCAGACCTTCTATGCCTTGGCCTCTCTGTTTGAGCCTTGTTCCGTGTTTTAACTTGCTTACTGAAAGTGAATTCCTTTTTTTCTAACTGATGACAATATCTCCACACTCCAAACTTTTATGGCCTCAGTCACCTTTGCTGCCTAGCTCCCTCCCTCTTTGCTTTGCATTCCCTGACATAAGCTCCCATCCATACACCAAAGCATTGCATTGCCACGATTTGATGCCTACTTGGTGCCATGCCCTGATGTACCACGTACATCTGTAATGTGGCTACACGTAGCAAAGTGTGTCGTATGCACATGCTTTGCTATGTTGAGATAGCAATCTTATTACTAAGCCAAATAAATAAAAATAAAACCTTGTATGTGCGCAGCAATGAACACAACATACTAAGCACCTGCTGGCAAGTTATTACCTTTGATCATCACAAGAGTCCCAGCTCAGTAAGAACAGTTTAGTCAGGCTTATTTTGAAGGTGGGAAATTAAGACATGAAGAAATGAATTACCCAAGTTTGTTGATTTAGTAGCGGTGCTAAAATGAGTATCCTATCTCTTCTTAATGAGTGCTTTTCCCATTATTCTAGCCTGCTTCCAGAAATGACTAATAGCCCCTTCACGCTCCCTGTGGTAGATGCAGTTTAGAAGATGTTTATTCATGATTCCAAAGTAGTTTGTCTTCTCTAGCTGGCCATGAGCAAAAAGAAAGCACTTGAAACAGAATACGGTAATGTTACTTGGATGAAGCATTCCAATGGCCATGCCGAAGACTGCAGAAGCGAGATGCTTTGACCACTTTCAATTAAAATGAAGGGGGAAATAGAAGGGAGTGACTTTGAGGACAGGGGAAGAAACTTCCGGTCCTGCAGGCCTCCCCCTAACCCTGGCTTGCCTTTGGAAGCTGCCATGGGTTTAGGGAAGCTGAACCAGCAATGTGGCCAACTCCTACTCCAACGCTAGTCCAAGGCCATCAAAAGGTGTAGAGGTAGGGGCTCCTCGGCAAGCTGTCTTGGGGAGCAGGGAAGATGTTCCCAAGCCCTGATCCCTCAGATAGACCCTGCCTCTCTGTCCCTCTAGACCACAGGGTTTATTAAACCCATCAGCCTGCCAGGGCCCTGACCTGGGTCTGGTCTCCCAGACAGTCTCTGTGAAGACCAGGCCCAAACTCTATGGTGACTTGTCACATTCTTTTACTGACAGTTTACTCCATTCTCTCAGAGTCCTCTTCCACTGGGTGAGCCCCATGAAGGCAGCCAGGCCAGTATGGCCCTCGAGTTGGGTTATTCTGAATGAGTCACTCGGCGTACTCATCTTGCTCGCTTCCTAGAGTTTTTAATATCCACATTCCTCAAAGGGTTATTCTGAACATCAGGAGGGGAAAAGAGGATATTAAAGCACTATTTATAGAGAAGTTTTATACACCAATAAAAATGAAATCTTTAGGTGTGACTCAGTTATGAACTTAAAAATACAAAATAAAGAGTTCTCAAAATTTGATCTGTAATCACAATTTGAGTAGCCCCGATCCTCTTTGCTGTGAGCAAGGCCTGTTGGCCATTTCAACGTGTTTTTCAAATAGACTAGAATGAGCTACAAAAACTCGACACTTAGAAAGTTCTTTCGTATTGACTGAATATGTGTGTATGTTAGACAATGTTTTCTTTAAATCATTATGAAAAATTCATTTCAAACATATACAAATGTAAAGAGACTAGTACAATAAATCCCCATGAACCCATCTGTAGATGAAAAAATCATCAAACTCATGGTTTCATCTAAATCCCAACTTTCCCCTTCCCATATCAATTTAAAGCAAATACTAGAAATCATATCATTTCTTAGGTTAGTAGTATATATCTCTCTAAAAGACAGAGACTTCCTTTTAGAAAACACAAAACATCTAAAACAAAATCAAGACTAATTCCTTTTATCGTCAAACATCGAATCAGAAATCAGCCTTCTCTGTTTATACATGTCGTACATTTTTACGTTTGTTTATTTAAAGTGGGATCCAAATGAGGTTCCCATATTATAATTGATTAAGATGCTTTTTAAGTCTCTTTAAATTGATAGGTTACCCTTCCCCCTCTCTACTGCACCCTTGCCATTATTTGTAATAGAAACGCTAAATTATATTTTAAAGACATTAAATTAAAATTACCTTGAGATCACAGGTTGGTCCTAAAGGAAAACTGTATCAGTTAGGAGAAGGGGGGCAGCCATACTTTCCACCCCCTTTTGTAGTCAAACACCGATTCACCTACAAGGGAGTAATCCACAACGAGCTACCATTACATTGTCATATTTAGGTGCACAGGCATATCTGTGTAAGACAGTATTTTAATTTTCTAAAGCAGTTTTTCAGCGGCCTAGACTCTTATATAGAGTTACTCCTTTCACTGGTGGTTTCTAAAAGGAAAAATAAAGTCACAGAGCTGATCGTATGTGAAAGAGCAGAGCATACAGTTACTGCAAAGGGGAACACCCAGGGCCTGAAGCGGATCCTCCACGGAGAAGAGCATGAACGTGCATAAAGATTAGCTGCTCTTTACGAAGGCATGCAAAGCTTCCAGAAACATGAAAGTTTAAAGACACCAGGTTGCTATGGCTGCACCAAGTAGAAAACAGAGACAATCCTCATTTACCTACGGTGTACAGAAGGGTTTGGGGAACGGCTTTTATCTACATCATCACTTTAAGTTCCCATTACCCATCGCTGGGTGGAGTAAGCAGAGCTTCTGCCCCCCCCAATAGCTTTGGCTGAAATACTGAGGTCCCAGGGGGCTAGCCTGCAGAGTGGAAGGGAGGAGGCCTTCTCTCCCTCTACTCTCACCCCCTGCCCTCTGCATCTTGCCGGTGTACACCCTGCCTCAAGAGGGCTGGGCTGGGCAGTCAGGCGGGAGTCTGGATGACACCAGGGATGCCTGGTCCTGGGAGTGGGGCCAGGCTGGATTGTTTTTCTGGCTGCTATGGGCCTCCACATACATTCCTCTCCCCCGTGCAAGCTGGAAATGCTGTTGCGCTGAGCATCTGTGTATGAGCACATATGTGGTGTGATGAGCTCATAGGGAGAAGCTGAAGGACCTGTGTTTGTGGCGTTCCCGGTATGAGATCCTAGCCCTCCGCCCCAGTGCCTCAGCCTCTGCGCTGCCAGGAAACTTGGATGGAGACCAGAGGGAGGGGGGACTTCAGTCTCCCCCACCTGGCCCATCACAGGCCACCTTGGAAGGGCAGTGTCAGCTGGCCATGAAATGGAAATTGCAACAAGAGCCAAGCCCAGGGTCTTTCTGTGCTAATTTCATTCTCCTGCTATCCCCAGGGTATGTGGGAAAGGTCCAGAAGGAAGCAAGGAAAGGAAGCTTAGTGAGGCCGAGAAACGTGTTCAAAGTTTCAGAGTTAAGCCAAGTATGACTCAGAGCCTCAGTTTTCTCATCTGCACAGTGGAAATAATAATACCCACCTAAAGAAGCGAATTCAAAGAAAAGATGAGCTAACCAAGCGATGAACTAAAGCACTAGCCAGAAATAAGGTAAGAAGGTTAGAAAGCTGCTTACTCAGCACAGACCCAGACGTTTTCCTAAACACAAGGCACGACAATCTCTGATGAAATTCTTCCTGTGCTGAAGTAGCTTATCTCATGGTAAGAATATCTGGTCTCTATTCATAGGCTCATGTCATCTTGACTCAGAAAAATAAATGAGGCCTGTAAATATTTGGATTTGGCCTGAATTAGCCTTCATGTTAACAGGAGGCTGCTCACCGTGAAGGGGTTATTTAATTCTCAGAGGCCAAGTTCCACATTCTGTGTCACCAGCAGCTTTGAGCCACCCCCGGCCCAAGTTAGTCTCCTGACAAACACCTGACTGACAAACACATTCTTTCCTGATTCCTGACCGTATTCTTCATGTTCAGAGCTTCGTCCATTTATTTATTCTACATTAAAAAAATTATTTTCCCCCATTCATTCTGTAAATTTCAAGGTTGTCCACAGGACCGAGCTCTGTCTAGGTTCTGGGAATACAGGAGACTTGTTCCTGCCCGCATGGAGCTCACGTAGTTTCCTGGGGTGACAGAAAACTCAAGCAAATGAGTAGGCCAAAAAGGATGTGATCAGTGCTGGGAAGGAAAGCATAGAGCTGATGCAGAGAGAGAATGGCATGCAAGGCCTCTCAGAGGTGGAAACCAGAAGGCTCGTGAGGAGCTGCCCTGTGCTGGGGATGGAGACAGAACAGCAGGTGGAGGGAACAGCTTGGACAAGGGACTGGAGGTGGGGCTGGCCAGGCTGCTCAGGGCAGGCCTGCAGGGTGAAAAGAAGCTGAGTCTAAGGAGAGGAAGCTAAACAGGTGTGTGTGTGTGGGGGGGGGGAGGTACATCAAGAATTTTAGAAATGTTAAGCTTGTGATAACTAATTGGAGATGTTAATTAGGTGGTGGAAATTAGAACCTGGGGAAAAGTGGGGAAGTCAGAGCTGGAGATAAAAACTTGAGGGTCACCAGCCTAAAGATTGAGTCTAAATCCAGGGGAATTTTTGTTACATTCTATGCTTTATAACAAAGCCACCCGCACCCCCCAGGGTGACCAAGAAGAGTACGAGGCTGGTTGGTAAGTCTTAATACCTCTCAGTTCCTAGCTAAGATGGGAACAGTCTGCATCTGAATGAGTACTCAGCATTTACAAAGACAGAAGCCAGCCTCCTCAAGGTCTCTATTCAAAGTCACCTACCTCACTTAACAGGTCTCTTTGCATTTCTATTGCCACTCCAGTCAGTCAGCCCCTGCAGCTGGTAACTCTCACTGAGGATGTTGAGTGCATTTCAATAAGAAAACCAACCAAGTGAGTGGGATCAGGGACTTAGTTCCTGTTACAAATAAATGCTTTGTTCCTGGGGGTCACTCACATTTGACAAAAAATACAATCTATTTTTTTAACTTTTTGTCTAATTCAAGGGAATCATCCATCATGTGTTTCTACATTGTTATGCTTTCAAGTGCTTTCACCCTTTCTGGACAATTCTACTGCTCCGTGGGCGGTGATCCTAACTGCTAACAAAATATCTCTGGGAAAAGTCCTATGATCAAACTAAACAATTGACCAAGTGGGTCCACTTTTGCTCAAATGGCAGGGACTGGGCCCAGGCCCCACCTTTGGGTGGGCAGCAGTAGGGAGGGAAGATACATACTTCCAACAATTGTCCTTGCTTTGTTGCTTACACCTGTTCATTTCGATCACGGGAAACCATGAACGTAGGAACTGAGACAAATAAGACCAGAAAGAGGCTAGGGAGGAGGAGGAGGATGTGTTTTAACCCTCACATCAGAAAGAACCCTTCTTCCTTCACTGAAATGATCCCTTAGCCAGCAAGGGGCACCCACTGGCAAGGCCGCTAGTAAATGGGATCACTGGCACCACAGCTGCCTGATGGTTCACTGTCAGCAGTTCAAGGCAGAGGGCTCAGTTTCTTTACCATGTTGTCCTGGCCCGTCTCCTCACTCATTCAACAGATGAATGCCTGCCTCGTGCCGGGCCCCGACCTAGTGTTCTACTGGTGTCAACAGAGAACAAGTCAGGAACTCTGCCCCCATGGAGCCTCAACAGACAAAAAGAAACAGACGAATAAGTAAAATATAGGGTATGCCAGGTGGTGAACAGTTCCTTGGGGGAAAATGAATGAGGGAGAAATATTAGGGAGTGCCATCATGGGTGTAGAGCAGCGGGGCTGCAATGTCCAGGAGGGGCTCAGGAAAGGCTTCACTGAGGTGACACTTGAACACAAACCCCAAGGAGCTGAAGGAAGAAGGCACCCACGAAGAAAGAATAACATATATGATGGGAGGAGCAAGCCTGGGTAGGACAGCAGCAGGTGAGCTCAAGGAGATGGTGGAGGGAAGAGGACACCTACCTGCCTGTAGGTTCGAAAGAGAAGACTGACAAGATTTCTCATTTTTAACAGGATCATGAGGGGAGGGGGGAAAATCCCTTTCCCTCCTCTGGCTCTTTTGGCTGGCCGAATAATCAAATCAACAGGAATTGGATTGACAAGAGAACATCAAATTTGATATTGTGCACCTGGGAAATGTTCATACGTGAGAGGTTCTGAGGCAGAGAGGGAGATTGATATAAGACATCTGAGCTAAAGATGAGGGAAGGAGCCTTTGGGGCTTCGAAAGGCCATTGCAGGATAAAAAGTTCAGTAAACACAGTTCACCCTGTAGTACAGAGAGGTCAAAAGAAGTTATCTCTGATTACCTCCTACGTGCAAGGCCTCTAATTCAAATTCTTCTAGGTAGTTAAGGGGAGGTGATCAGAAGTTTCTCCTAAGCCTGAAGCTAAGATTGCCTCTAGCTCGAAGTAATCTGCAAACCACTGAGGCACATCTTGGGGTGGCTCCTTCTGGACCCCCACCCCCAGATACTCCAGCTGCTCTGTTGAGAGTGGACTGTACTGGGCGAGAATGGAAGCCAGAAGACGCTTAAGACGCATTGGCGGTGATGCAATGGAGAGGGACTATGGCTTAGGCCTAAAGGATGAACCCATTTTCCCGTTTGCCCCGAGAATACTCGCCAGTGGCACTTGCAGCTGCAGCATTTACCCTGAGATAACTTGTGGATTACAGTCCTACCTCACCTTACCCCCAAAGTTCGCCGTAAAATATTTCACTTTTATTATTATTTTTGTATCGCTCTAGTCTTTGGAAACAGATGACATCATTCTATGCACGGCATTGTTTTCAGTAGTGGTATTTCCGTTCACAGAATATAGTAATTCTTGATTGCTGAAAATGTCAAATCCCAGAAAACACAGCATTCCAATGTGTGATGTTAAATTAACCCTGGCCCTGAGCTGCACTTCTTCTAAACAGGAAAGCGGTTAAAAAAAAGCAATGCTTTTCAAATCAAAACCACAAATCTTGGGGTGGCTCCTTCTGGACCGCCTCACGCCTGTAAGGATGGCTACTATTAAACGAATACATGAAAAAACAAACAAACAAACAAAAAACAAGTGTTTGCAACGATATAGAGAAACTGGCACCCCTGGGTACTGCTGGTTGAACTGTAAAATGATGTAGCTGCTGTGGGAAACGGTATGGCAGCTCCTCGAAATACTGAAAATACATTATCTAGTAACTCCCCTTCTGGGTATATTTCAAAAGAACTGAAAACAGGATCTCGAGAGTTCTTTGTTCCTCCACATTCACAGTGAAGGGGTTCAGAGAGTGCCATCCTGAAACATGCCACTCTGACCTAAGGATTATTTTGAGCCAAAGACAAAAAAGCAGGCACAAGACAAACTCTCTGCCCTCCCTACTCCACAGGACAGGACGGGCAGGACAACTCTGAATCACCAGGGACAAGTCTAGACTCTCAGAAGCCCAGGGCTAGCACCTGAGGACTCTGACAACTAGCCGTGCTAAGTGACCCTTGCCTTCCATCGGTTTCCCACACAGTTACCCCTCCCACAGTTTGCTGCCCCTGGAAGCGCCTAGTCCTTTTCCTTTGTCTTGTCACTTCTCTATGAATTTACTGGTCTTCTGTCCTTTGGGAGGATGCTAAGTAAGACCAAGTTTTAACCCTCCCTTTGAGTCACTCATCACCGAGTTCTCCCGTGTTAACAACTGTCGGTTTTTCTCTTGTTTTATCTCTCTTGTCAGTCCAGTTGTGCAGGGTCCCATCCAGAGAATCTTGGAGGATAAAGGAAAAGTTTTTCCTGCCCCACAACAGTAGCATTATTCCTAATAGCAAACACATGGAGGCAACCCAAGTGTGACATCAACGGATGAATTGATAAACAACATGTGGTATAGACATAGTGGAATGCTATTCAGTCTTAAAAAAGGAAATTCTAACACATGCCACAACACTGATGAACCGTGAGGACTTTATGCTAAGTGATATAAGCCAGACACAAGAAGACAAGTGTCGTATGCTTCCACTTACATGAGGTATCAGAGACAGACAGTGGAAAGTGAGTTGCCAGGGGCAGGGGGAGTAGGAAGAGGGAAGTGCTTGCTTAAAGGGCACAGTTTGGGTTTTGCAAGATTGGCGACTACAAAAATTCTGGAAAATGGTTACAAAACACTGAGAATATACTGAACACTACTGAACTGTACACTTAAAAATGGTTAAGATGATAAATTTGATGGTATGTGCATTTTACCACATAAAAAAATAAGCAATTCTTTGATCTATTACAAGACAAAGTGGTTCAGAAACCACTAACTTAAAAATTATTTATTTGGAGTGGAGGTGGACAGTAAAAATTTCTGAACGTAGAAAAAGTAAGTAGGACTCTCAACTCAGACCTCTTCTCAGAAGCAAGCAGTTTCTAATTTCTTGTATGTCCACCCAGCAACATTCTAAGGTAAACATACCCCCTTATTATTTATATTAAATAATAAATGAGGGGGATTCTTTGTACCTTGCTTTTTGTTTTTATCTCTCATATTGTGGAGATCGTTCCCCATCAATACATACTGAGCTAGATCTTTTTTTAAATGCCACTATATTAAACCACTGCATGCCTACAGCGTCTTTATTTATTTAGCCAGTATTCTCTTGCACATTTAAATTATTTCCAAATGCTTCCTACAGCAAACAGGGTAGAAATATCCTTGTACATACTTCTGTGGGTACGTGTGTCAATATCTGTAGGATAAAATCCTACAGGTGAGCCAAAAGGGAGCTGAATTTAAATTTTAGTAGGTATTGACAACTTGCCTTCTGACAAGACCATACTAATTTACATTTATACCAAAAGTGTAATCCATGCCTGATTGCCCACCCATTGCCACATTTGTTTATGAAAAGCCCAAATCAGCAGACACTTCAGCGGCAGACTTGAGCCCGTCCACTGGCCCTCTTCCCTGCACTCTAGCTGTAGCTGGCTGTTGAGCCCTCTAGCTCGAGGCCTAATGGACTCACTTTCCTCATTTCCATATCCATAACCTAACTTCTGGATTTATCCTCTAAGCTCATGACCTGTGAACAGCATTCCATCCTGGAGTGCCAGCAATAACCCTGGATCACTCTCTCTCTGCCCCTTCTCTGGGGGACAGCGGTGTGACGGTGGAGGATTCTCCCTTTGCAACAGATATTTCTGTAACACGAACTGGATTATCCTTGCTATTTTACAGACTCACTGCAAATCTAACTAACACATCATAAGCCTCGTGACAGTCACTTCAGAGCCTTGTGCAAGGGCTGCGCTCTCTCTCAAGTGGGATTGAATAAGGCTGTGAAAGCCAGGTGGTAAGGAGTGCTCTAAATTCAACTTCACCTTGGTGATTTGAGGGGCAGTGCCTCAAAGTGTCCTTCCTTTCATCCAATCTGCTTTTCACAATCCCAAACCCGTAGGCAGGAAATTATCTGCAGTTTGGGTTGATCTCTAGGTCCTGCCATACCGAGTCATCAGTGGCTGCCCTGGGACACATCTTGCCCTTAGTTTTGACTGCTTATGTATTTCCTTCCTTTGGAAGTGTCCTTCCTATTTCTGTATTTCATCTTATCCATCATATAAGGTAAATCTCAAATGCCACCTTCTCCACACAGCCCTCCATGATCCCAACTGGGAGGAAGACTTGCCCTCCTCGCAATTCCACAGCCTTTAGAGCACTTGATGCTTTCCACCCTTTTATTTACAATGTCTGTATGGCTCTTGTCTTCCTCACAGGACTGGAAGGTGCTTGAAGGTGGGGACTGTTTTGTTCATCTTCATACCTGGCTCCACCGTACATGGGTTACTTGTGTACTAGAGTCATACTTGGCTCCTGGATGTCCTAAATGTCTAGCCATGCCCTATTGCATGCTGACCTTATTGAAAACCACCTGCACTGCCTGCATCTGAGTTGCCTCTTGGTAACACCTTCCTGGGCCCTCCTCTTCACAGCCACAAATCTGGAATACTTCCCTGACCCACCCAACCCTTCCACAGACAGTGACAAGGCTACTGTATTTGAAGTTACAAATAAATGCTGTAGTGCTGTATGAATCCAGGTCTGGGCACAGTTATGATTCTTTCATCTTTAATTCTCATATAACCTCAGAAGGAAGATATTATCATACTCGCTTTGAACAAAGAAAGCACAGGCGGGGCCAGTATACATAATTTGCAAGGTCCAGTGCAAAAATGAAAAAAATGGGGCCCCTTATTCAAAAAGCAGGGGGAAAATGCTACTAAAAATAATGCATATAAAATTTTTTCCTTTCTTCTGCAGTGTCCTTTAACTTGTCATGGTGCCTTTTATTTGCTACTTAATATTGTGGTCTCTTGGATATGCGAGTATTTATGGGGCCTGGCCGTGCAACCTGGTGCATGTACAACCCACCAGCCACCAGATAGTGTTTAGACACTAAAATTTGAATTTCATATGATTTTACATGTCATGAAATATTGATATTTTTTCTAACCATTAAAAAATATAAAAACCATTTTGGCTTCCAAGCCATAAATTCAAAGGAAACCTGGGCTGTAGCAGTCAGTACCATATTCACCTTATGAGCAGCAAATTAATTTCAGAAAAATACAATTTGTCATGTTAAATTAATGATGCATTTCAATGTTGACTGTAATTCCGAATATTTTTAGTACTTATCTCTGCTCATACAAATCTTATCCATTCAAAGCCTAGGTTAAATCCTTCTGCCTGACAACACTCTAGGCCTCTGGCACCAAATAGAAACTCACTGGTTGATTCCCTGTAACTGTTGGCCCAGGTCTGAGGTGAGCTGAGAAAAATGAGGGCAACATAAAGATTGCTTCTGAGCAGTTAATTAGCAAAACAAAACCTTGGCAACCTTATGTCAGATTCTAAATTCCTTTGGAAATTTTACTGAATCACGAAATTGAAAGTTTGAGAAACACTGCAGACTTCGATAGGACCCCAGAAGCAGTAACCATCACCTAGAGATAAACTTGTATTGCTATTTGATTTTGCTTTGTCGTCTCCTCTCCTACTTAGCAAGCAATTAATACCCAGATTTTCTTTCACTTTCTATATTCCCCTTAGCAGGTTGCTCAATAAATATTTGTGGAGAAAATAGAGGCAATACATCTGCCCATCATTCTGCCTTAAAAAAAATCCTTCAGCTTTTTCTGTAATTCCCTTTAAAAGTCTTATGGGTGATAGGTTTGTAATCCAGCCCATTTGCTGCTGACACCTGTGGGGAAAGTAGATGGGCAGAGCCATCAGGTAGTTCTTAAAGTTCACTTCCCCATGGGTGGGGAGGGTCAGGTGCAGAGGAATCTCATCCTACGTTTAGTTCCTTCTCCTTTCCCCTCCTGACTCTTTGTGGGAAGTTTTCCTTCATTTCATAGTTATTGTTCCCCGCAAGCTGTCTTCTCCAATCATTCAGTAATTATTTAATGAGCATGTCCTCTGTGTCATCTTCATATTTTAAAACCTGTTAACAGCTCCTAACAGAGGTTGATCCCTTGACTCAGAATTGAACCATAATCCAATCTGCCCCAGCACAGGGGCTCAAACAAGGCCTAAATCCTTCAGCTAAACACTTATGGTGCTAATTAATGTTTTCCTCAGGTTCTTAGTATATTTGCACAAAATTTAAAATATTAATATTTATTTTTAAAAAGAACTTGATTTGGAGGTCCAAACATTGCTATTGACTAGCAAGCAAGCACTCTTGAGCTAATAATCTCTTGGCTTCTCCCTGTAGAAAGTGAGAGGTGAAGTCCTTGATCAGCTAAACCAAGATTTGAAGCAAAAGTGACTATAATATCTATAGTAGAAACCAGGTAAGAAAACTGACCTTTCAAACATTTCCTGAGACATTTCATCCTGTGGCAAATGCAATCAGACATTGCCAATAGAAGCATTTCAGAGAAATAAATAGCATTAAGAATACAAAGGAAAACAGTACTATTAAAGGTGTAGGTACAGACAAAACTTCTTTAAAATCCTAGGGAATGAACATGAATTTTGAAATATAGTCAATTTAAACAAAATTTACATTTTGGTGTTACATTACAAAATTACAATTTACATTTATGATATCCTGAAAGGTTTAAATAGCTTATTTTAAAATTGTGCGCTGCAATCAAAAAGAACCAGAATCTCCTAATCTCTAGGTCCATAACAATTTAGAGGAAATTATGAACTCAAAGAACATGAAAAATGATACTATAGACAATTAGCATAACTCAGATTGGAAATTCTACAGGACAAATGACCTAATTTTTTCAGCAAGTGAATGCACGAAAAAAACAAGAGATGCGGATTAAAAGTCTTGAGACATCAAACATCATCACAATGTAGAAATTTTACTTGTCCTAATTCAAATAACTTGTGAAAATAAATAACTGAAATAATTCAAAGATGAAATTATCTGATGTCTGAGATAATAAGGAAAGTGTAAGTGGAGGAATAGACGAAACAGGATTGGGAAAATATTGATAAATGTTGAAGCTGGGTGATACATACATGGGATTCATTATACAGTTGACCTTGAACAGCATGGGTTTGAATCGTGTGGGTCCATTTACACGTGATTTTTTTCAATAGGTAACTCACTGTTTTTTGAGCTGCGGTTGGGGGCCCACAAGTGTAGAGGGTCAACTGTATACACTGATCTAAGCCATTTTACATAGGGAAACTTGAGCATCTGTAGATTTGAGTATCCATGGAGGATCCTGGAACCAGTCCCCGAAGGATACCAAGGGACAATTTAAATTTTTGGGGAGTCAAGTTATATGTGAATTTTCAATAGTGTGTGTGTGTGTGGGCTTAGCAACCCTTAGCCTACATTGTTCAAGGGTCAATGGTACTCTTCTGTCTACTTTTGTATGTTTGAAATTGTCTACAAAAAAAAAAAAAAAAGAGGAAAAAACAAAACAGAAAGAACCTATAAAGTTTGAAATATATCATCATGTAGAGTGCTTGTGAGCTTAAAGTTTTGCTGACTTTTATAGTTACCTTATTTGTATTTACCTTTCTTGGGCCTAATTTCCCATTTCTACTATACTATGTTATTGTATACTTCTCTTTGCTTGAGAGACAAGATATAAAGTCTTTTAATTAAGGTTATAGAAGCTTTAAGCTTCCTGATATTCCTATGGGAATCATGCACCAAACAAACTGTTCAAGATGGTGCAAATTTCATTTTGTGGCTTATGCTATTGCAGCATATTGAACACTACCGGCCAACTGAGTAACAAAACAGGAATGGTCCATATGGCCTGTGCAAATCCAAGAGCCTTTCTTCAAGTGTGTACTTGAAGTTCTCCAAGTTAATTTCAAAGTAAAATAAAACATCTATATACTAACTATACTGTATGTGACATACAATTTAAAAGATGACATTTAACAATAAAACAATAAAATATCTAAATAAATGAGAATAGGTATTGTAAGCCCTGGGGTCTCACTGTGTCATAACAATACATAACAAACTTGGCACTGGCAATCCAAAGCATACAACTTCATCCAGAAATGAAAAGTACAAGGATAATTATTTTCACATGAAATTGAATGTTAGACAAGAAATTTGTTAATTTACAAGGATTATATTGTAATTACCTAATCACTTCTCATACCAAGGTATCTGTGTTTCTGGGAAAGCAAATCAGTGTCAATTGCTTTGACTGGAATTAAAGAGAGCAAAGATACTTTATTTAAAAATTTCTTTTTGTCAGCAATGTGCACCTCTCAGACTCTCCTCTCCCCATTTTGTGGTTTTCCACTCAACAACTTCTCCATGATCTCTACATTTTGTTCTGAATAAACACGACTAATTTTTTTTCCCCTCTGTACCAAATCATTTTTCATCCTTAGACTAATTTGCTTTTATCTATTCCAGATTTAAATTATTCAGTCTTGATTCCATGCCTTAGGCCACCACCCAAGATATTCCGTGTTTGGTAAGGCAATTTGCTAAGTCTTAAAGTAACAATGCTTTCTACAAATCTGCATATTCATGTCATAAATATTTATAATTGATTAGCCGATCTTTCAAGCATCATACAGATGGCGGCCATTTATTATCTCAAGGTACTCCTGTAAACTACAGCCCAGGGAAAACTACTGTAGAGTAGGTATTTTCTTAAATAAATTAAATTAGGAATTATATTCCTAAAATTGAACACCAAAATTATAGATGTGGCCTGCCACGCCCCATAAGCGCAACACTGTTTAAGAGGCAGCACTGTGTAGGGGTGAAGAGTACTAACGCTAGAGTTGGATTGCCTGGGTTCAAATCCTGATATTTACCAGCTACGTGAACTTGGGGGTTACCTTACTGGTCTGTGTCTCAATTTCTTCAACAGTAAATCCTACCTACTTCATGGGACTATTAAGCAGGGTTAAGAGTAATAAGTCAACTAATATTTGTAAAGTATTTAGAAAAATGGCTGGCACACAATAAGTACTACATAATCTAATACATAGTATAAATGTATTATAAGCTTAAATTATATGTATCAAAGGTACATCTGTTTTACTAGTTAAAATACAATTCAAATGACAAAAATCTTTAGCAAGTAGGATCTGAAATATATTATAAATTAAATATGTAATACACAAAAAGCATAATTCTATCTAATTATTAGCTGTGTTAATTTGGTAAAAGTCTTAGTATGTGACCTAAAACTAATAGGGTAACCTTAAAAGACACTTATTTATTTATTATTTTCAGACATTTATTTAAAACTCTTTTTAATAACAGCACACTGCTTTCTCAGAGATAAAAAGGCTCTGTGGAGGTAATTTAAAAAGTTGTCCAGAATTTTGAATACTGCTTTTCTCAAGAAATTCGTCTATAGCAAACAAAAACATTCCCAATATTCCATTGATTCTGGGTATGCTTTCAAGTGTCCAAAATGATAATGGTGATGATTAAAGAAAGTAGAATAGGATTAACTAGTCACATTTCAGCTTTGCTAATACAAAGCTATGGCAATGGGGTAAGACACATTTATGAATAAATTGTTGCCTTTTTAGCTCTAGTTTTCTAAATATAAAACTTTTAAGAATCAAAATGTTAACTATATGAAAACATCTTTTTATGAAAATATTAAGTGGACCACACATTGTATGCTCATAATTATTCATTAAAACTCTTCAAATCTGTGAAATAGCTCTATTCTTCTCCCTGCTCATTCATCTAAAGATAAGAAAGTACACTGAAGCGATGAGAACAGTGCTGTATGGCACAGTATTCCATTTTAGAGTGAAATTTATGCCAAAACAATTTTGCAATTTGCAGCCACAACCACCAAAGTAATAAATGTTTCAGGCAAAAATTATCAATGGATCTAAAACCACAGCTGAGGAAGAATATTCCAGAACAAGATAGTCACAGTCTCAAAGACATACACAGGTTATTTATGAAGTACAAAGGAAAAGTTACCTTTGCAGCGAGGCATTCTGGTAAACACTACCTTAACTAAGTAATCCAATTTAACATCACCAGTGATGGGTCAACGTACATCAGTGCCTCCTGCTGTTGTGCCTTCTCTGTAGTACTCCTGTCAAAATGTTTAATCCTAATCTAATCATGTGGAAAGGAGACAAATCCAAATTGAGGGACATTCTGCAAAATAACTGGCCCAGATTCTTCAGAAATGCAATTATCTAGGGAACTGTTCTAGATTAAGAGATTAAAAAAAATGTGGAAACTAAATGCAATGCATAATCTTTGAATGAATTTGGGTTGGGGGGGAGTCCACTAAAAAACACATTACTAGGACAACTAGAAATCTGAAAAAGACAGTAATCATTCTATATTTAATTTCCTAAATTTGATAATTGCATTCTAGTCATGTAAAATAATATTCATATTTTAGATTAAACTGAACTATGGGATTAACCTGAATTATGGGATTAATCAAGATGTTTGCAAATACCTCTCAAATGATTTAGGAAAAAAGAAAAATAGGGTGGTAAAACAAGGTAAAATGTACCAACGGGTAAATTTAGGTCAAGGACATATGGATGTTTGTTTTTTCTTGTAATTTATTTAGGATTAAAATTTTTTTAAGAGTTGGGAGCAAAAAGCCCATCTTAATTTTAAACTTTTCTACATGATCCCAAATAGATTCCACTATAGTTACAGGACCATGTTATTTACAAAGAAGGCTAAGGAGGCAAAAAGTAAACAAATGTCTAATTTTAATTTGAAATGACAGCCCACTAGCCCATTTCTCTCTCAAAAAGTAAAAGTCTAGAGGCAAACGCTGCCTATACGTCAACAGATATTTACTTTCCAGAAAAAGTCACTATTGCAAATTCTCAGAATTATTACTCAATAGTTGGAAAGATAAGATCCATTATTTCATAACTTATTGAATAACCATTCACTGAATACCAATTATATACTGGTAGTTCTGTGCTTAGTGTGCAGAAGGGTAAGACACTTGCCTTGAAGAACTCAGCCTATAAGAGTCTCTTGTCATTTATACCTCAAATAGATAAAAAAAAAATCTGTCTTTATAAAATCCTTATCTAATCTCTAAATTTAGTGACTCAGACTATAGGCAACCTAGAAACAATTAGCGATTAGTATTTAACAGCAATTAAAATTTTCTCCTTAAAGCATCAGTAATTTGCTTCCATATTTACAACCCAAATTATTAAACTTTACAATAAAGATTTTTTTATAGGGACCCTATACAAAAAAATCTGTTCAAATATGTAAGAGTTTGAGGGTACAGGGACTCTCCTGGCCTCTCCCTGCTCAAAGGCCTCTTGTGTGATCTCTGACGAGGAAAATTGTTTCACTGCCAAAGCCATTTTCAACTGTAATTTAATCAGGAATCATGAAAAGCAAAATGTCAGTCTATGACCTGATTGCCACTGAGTTTCAGTTGCATATCTTGTTTTTGCCAAAACAAGAATGTTTTTGATAGAATTCATGAATAAATCTCAGATTTGTTTCTTAATCATGGGTTCTTATAAACAATCATAAATTAGAATCAAAACATGTGAAAATCTTGAATAATCTTAAGTCTTATAAAATGGATTTCTAATCATAAAGAATCCACTAATTTAAAGTTAAAATTTTTAAGAAAAAGCTTAGGAACTGACAAATTTATGTCTAGATGTCTGCAAGCAATTTTTAAATAGTTTAGCAAAAAAAAGGTAAAAAGGGAATATACACTGTGGAGACCCACATTTTTCATTTCTGCAGAGAACTGTATCACTTTAGTTTGGTAGCTATGTCTATACATCTGTATTTATTTTTAAAGCCTACAGCACCCAGTATTCCTAGGTGGTCACCCATCCAAGTACTAACCAGGCCCAACCCTTCTTAGCTTCTGAGATCAGCCGAGATCGGGTGTGTTCAGGGTGGCAAGAACATAGACCCAGGCTGTCACTTTAGTTTAAATTGAGCAAAAGGTCTCATTATATAATGTCAGCATGACAGTTAAAATATGCTTTTTCTTGGTATTTCTTTTCTCTCAGGATTCAAGAGATTAATGAGTGAGGAGAACCTGTTTTGTTAACTGCCATAGTTGTAAACTAAACTTTAGAGAGCCTGCTGACCTAAAATAAAGCCTTTCCCTAATGCAAATTAAGTTAAACAATCAGGATTCTGTAAATCTGGGCTCTAGAATGCACTACAATTTATAAAACAACACTGTAACCCTTCAAGTTAAAACAGGTTTTACTCGACAGAGGCTGTCATAGCTCAGAAATGTTTCAAGTTACTTCTGGAATACTTAATTCATCACCAGAAAGAGTGATTCCACTTTTAACAAAAATAAATTTGAGTTTATTTTCAAGAAACACAACTATCCATTTCTTCTACATAAAACCTTTCATTTGTTCTAAATCCAAAGAGTTAAAATGAGAAATTCTATGGTCAATTAACCTTTTAAACTATTTTCAGAAGAGACTGTTTTACTATTTGGTAATATGTTTTTATAACCTAAATTATCCTAATCATAGAGGTAATCTGGGAGATAATATATAAAAAGTGGTATTGTTTGAACAACTGAGTATGTAAAAAAGATGAGTGGAAATAGAGAAAGAAAAAAATGGCAGAAGATAAGCACATGGCTATATAAGGACATCTCGCTGCCCTGCTTGTGGAACTGACCAGCTAGGACAGCTTATGACTGATACATCTACATTGTTCCTAGAATCACTGTTTCGATGGTGATTTTTATGAAAAGAACTATTCAAAACACATGGTAAGAAATTAAGACTTTTATCAATATCACAAATAAGTTTACTTAAAATTAGCTCAGTTACATATTTTTAAAAAGTTTTAGAACCTCTCCCCACCAACGTCCATAAATTAGCACAGGTTCACATGAAACCTGCAGTTCAACCGAGGAGCACTGGTAAGGTACTCCTTGACACACTTCTCTTGTCACTGAAGTCACAAACGAGACAGCTCTCTTGCCTGAATGAGTAGGAAGAATTCATATTATAAGATCTTCACAAAATGTCTATGACGGAGAACTAGAAATATCAGAAGAGCTCCAGCACTTCAATGGAATATAAGTCTCTAGTATTCTTTTCTTGATTCAATTTCTGTAGCTCACGAAAACTTACTTCAATCTTGTTGAGCTCAGAACAAATGCATATCTAAAGAAAAAAGTTTTAGAATATTTGTTACTGTAACTTCTACATAGGAACAAGTCTGCAATGATACTTATAACTATTTCAAGAAAAGTTTTAAGAGTAACTTATAATTTAGGTGATCCTTGGGTACATACCTGAGATTTCACAAATTTGTAAAGACTTAACAGTAGCCTTTTTGCTTCTGGTATCATTACCACAACCGTAAAATTAGCATCTAGAAGTAGGCATATCCAATCCATAATCTAAAGATAAACGGAAAAAAGAACGTGAAGATTTAAATTTAATTTTAGGTTAATTCCTTTTACAAAGTCTATAATTACACAAAATGGTTATAAGAAATAAGTTTTCTTTACAGAAATCTAAAATTTTTAGTTTAGAGATGAATTTCTAAACAATACAAAAAGGCTCTGTGCCTTTTATACTTGTTATTTTACAAGCATAATTGGCTCTTTTTCATAGGAATAATCAGAAAAAAAACAAAACAAAAACCCAGAGTGATATTTAATCCAAGGGAAAGTTAGTACTTCTTTTTATCAAAATATTTTTCTTGACAATTACTGTCAGTTATAAATAGCACTCAACTCATCCCCTATTCTCAAATATAAACTATGTCCCAAGAATAGGGTGTGTGGAGTATTACAGATGAGTTACCATGAACTCAACTTATTTCTATACATTTATTAAAGTATCCTACATAGTTCTACTTCTTCAAATGGTGTAGTTAACATGCAAATATCACTGTCATGAAAAAGCATTAAGGAAACCGATTATCTATTATGGAGGAGAGGGGGACAGCTGATGTTTATGAATAAACTCCTGACACCAAAATAAATTTCATATGTATCAAGGAATTAAATACAGAAAAGCTGTGAATGTACTAGGAAAAAGAGTGGGAAGAGCAGTAAGCATGACAGAAGCAATAAACGAAAAGTTTAGTAATTCTCATAGCATAACAATGAAAACTTATCTATGTCAAAAATTACACTAAAGAGAAATAAGAGACAAGTGACAGAAAAAATACTCATAATGCACTTGATTAAAAGTTAATTTAGTCAATATACAAATAAGTTTTTAAATGTATTCTTTTGCAAAATGTTTTGTTAAAACTGGGAAGAAACCTACAAATAATTCGTTATAAGTTAAAATGAAAGAGACATGAAATGGATAAAGAACCCAATTAGGCAGTTCACAAAAAGGAATATCAAATAGGCAAGAAAAGATGGCCTACCTCTCTCATTATCAAAGAAATGCAAATCTGATTGGCACTGAGTAAGGCCTCATACCTTGGTGGCAGTAGTACCTAGTATTACAATCCTTTGGAAAGGTAATCTATTGTCACAACCTGTTGGAAAGGTAATCTGGCATTTTCAAAACAAAAAAGGCATGCATCCTTTATCCAGTAACTTTACATATGAAAATTTTCCCAACAAGTGTTCTCTCATGAAGATACAAGAATGTCTGGATGAATATACCCACTGAAGGTTTGTTTATAAACAAAACAAAACAAATAAACAAAACAAAAAAAACACAACATCTTTACTGTAGATATACAGGGGACCAACAAATTAAGATTTCCCATAAAATGATATAGTACGTAATAGTTAAAAAGAATGAGGAAATGAGGCAGATGTATGTATCTTGGTCCAGAAATTGTCTAAAACATAGTGCCAAGTGAAAAAACACAAATTGCAAAATAGTACACATACTACGATCTAATTTGTGTTAGAAGAACAGAAGGATAATGTATAGAAAGAAAATTCCTAGACATAAAAAAACTCTTTAATACTGGTTATCTCCAAGAGGGACTAGGAGAGTAAAGACACCATTTTCATTTTTTCTTCATAATCTGGTATTGCTGGAACTTTCAACTACAAATATTAACTACTTAAAAAATTTCAAACTTATTTTTGAAAATGAAAAGTCAAATTAAGTGTTTGAAATAATTAGAATACATTCTTAACCCACAATGGATTTTTTTTTAATGTTTCCACTGTTTCTCAGGTAAATACTGTATTTAAAGAGGTTCTCCCATGAGCTACTTTGAGAACATTTTTCATTAATCTTCATTCTCTTATTCTAAAGAGATTATCAGGATACTTATCACCCTTCACCCAACAAGACTAACGAAACTCTTGAAAAGGGTCACAATAATCAGCAATTTAAGGCAAATTTAAGTTCTTTCATATAAAATTATGACTTTAAAAATCTCTCTACTGAACTGAGAGATCCTCCCCACCTCCCCACTCCACTGGTTTGTGCGCAGGGTGAGGGAAAGAGCTCATATGAACTAGAAGACAAGGAGAAATCAGCTACTGGATTCCAGATCCTGACACAACACATAACTTTTTTTGCAGATTGTTTTTCAGCACCAAATAAAAGTAAAAAATTATTTCACCTGATTCAGAGTTGGAGGCTGTGTTCCAGGAAGAGTCATAGTAACATTTTCACTACACTTCAGATAAAGGAAATATAAATACTGGAGAAATAGCTGGGAGGGAGGGGGGGAAAAAGGACAATTTATCACTTAGATTAAAAAAAAAATGTTTTCTTTCTATAAAGCTAACAAAGAGACTAGAAGGAATTTTAAGAGGCTACTGAATTTAATTCTCTGTGGACATAAAAATGAATAAAATGCAATCTCTGCCATCAATGAGGAGCTCATCTGGCTTGGAAGTGGAGCTTATTCTGTTTATATTAATAAGTAGAAAAGAGAAAATGGTTCCCCAGACAATTCTTTTTAGTTTTTACTCATTTATAACTTAAGACAGTTTAACCTGCCTTTAGGTGTGGCACCAGGAACATGACAAGGTCTGCCATCCAAAAATCACTCGTCTCCTAGGCACAATTTTTTTACCATGAGGGCTGGGAACCCTCTTATTCACGTGGAAGTACTTCTTAACCTTTCAAATGCCCTAAAAGCTGGTTAGTTAAGCAGAAAAATTTAAACCAGACATAAAATTCTACAGGGTCTGTGAGTACACTTACAGTGATATGTTGTGCTGGGATGTCTTTCAAGTGAGGCAGAAGAAATGCTTCACTATATGCTGAACGAAGAACTGCATTTCTACTTAAGAATAAAGGAAACTCTTATTTCAATAAATGAAGGCTTTGCTACTGAGATTATGAGTAATTCCCTTTCCCAATGATTTATTTTTAATTTAAACAAAAGTTTTACTCTTCTATAAGAGTTCTATCACCAAACATTCTCCTATCACTGGGTCATCCTGAATGCTTCACTATTATAAATAATTGGTATTTATTCAGAACACTAATTTTAGAATTGATAAAGCTTCTACCTTAGTATAACTTTTTACATAAGAAAACAGATTTAAGTTGTTTAAATATTGAACATAACCCATTTTCAAGCAGAAACTGGATAAAAAAAAACCAACACTTTAAATTATCTATTGATACTCCTTAGTTATTGCCTGGCATTTGACTATTCCCCAGAAAGAGACATTATGAAACAAACTGTTTCAGAGGATACAGTAGAGCTGCTTTTTTTGGTTTTACAGGGCACGAAGTGGTCTCTCCTGTGTCCTGAGGCTTCTCATTAAACTCTTTATCACAGTTATCACAGTTACTGTCTTCAGGATTAAAGCCATTTTGAAGAATTTCCGTTTGATCTTCCATCTGCTCATCCTGTACAGCATTGCTGTAGTCAGAAACTGATTCCACATTGACATCTATTTCCTGAAGACTGTCATCACCAATGCTATCATGTCAATTGAAAACAAGAAATTAATTCTTACAGCTATCTGAATTTACTGGAAAATTTTTTATTTACTAAGCAAAATTTTAGAAATCAAATAATAAAATAGATGAAAAATGCAGTGAAGTAAAAGGACCTTTAGCTTCTAACTTACCTCAAGAAAATTTTTAAACAAGCACAGGTGACTGCTTCAGGAATGTCAGGGAATTGCTGTAGACAGAGCTGTAACATCTGCACATCCATTTTTTCTAAGGCAACCTCCATTAAGCCAGGGCACAAGCTAAGGAAAAACATACATATATAATTTTTATATATTAATAAACTCTCAACTGCAAATAATTTATAAACTTTTTCAGAGTATGGAAACTAGAACTGTGAAAAACAAGGTCAAGAATTGAACATGTAAAGTTTGGGGTACAAATGTTTACCTGTAAGAAAGCACGTGTGTTTGGATAAGCTGCATCAGAGAGTTCCGGGGATAAAATGATGGTTCTGTTTTACATCTTCCCAAAAGTCCTATTACTATATCCCCAATAACAGTATGAAAGTCAGGTGTCCGCTTAACAGCCAAAAATTTACGTAGTTCTACTTCAATGTGTTTTTCTGAATCTTTCTGAAAAGGCAGAAGTAAAGAGTTCAGTCTGTACATTAATAAATGTCACTCTGAACTTAAAAGTTCCTAGGCTCAGCATTGTCTTAAATCACTAACACTATTCATGCATTCTTGTGAAACTGGAGTTGATGTTAAAATTTCTGGCACAAACTGCAAAGAAAAAAAAATTCAAGAGTTTAGAAATGAAAATCTTTAAGAGGCTAAATTACAAATATATTCAGTGCAAAATTGAATGAGGTATTGATGTGGGCACAAACATCACACTGTCCTCACAAACTGCTTAGTGAATCAAATAAGCCACAGTATTGGATTGCACTGACAACCTTAAGATACTATACAAATGTAAGCTATAACTATAAAAATGATCAGAAAAATAAGGTAAAATGAAAAGTAAATAGAATTTTTCTAAAACTACTTGAGTTGATTTACTTTATTTTTAATATTTTAAAATTTACCTGTATGGTTGATAAAAGTTGTTTAGATGCTTGAACCTCTGGCTGTACGCTTGCTTCAATTTTTCTTCTTCTTAACTAGAATTAAGTAAATTGATCAGGATCTCAAAACAATACAAAAGCTCCAATACACATTTAGAAGAACATGAAACATCCCAAAGAGACAAGCAAACTTATGCTAATTAAAGTTTTAATAGTTTGATTTTATTATAGCAAAAAGTTGGTTGATTTCAACTTTTAACTTAAATACTTTTACAGTTTTTTGTTTTTAAAACAAAGAATAAAATTTATTCAGGAAGATATTATTATTAATTGCGAATTGCTTTGTTTTCATTCCTGAATCTTACCCGCGTGCGCGCACACACACACACACAAACACAAATTTACTACTACACTACGTGTGTCAGTTTAGGAGCACAGCTGTTGGGTTACTGAGTTCAAGATTTAAACTGCCTCGTCATTAAGATCAAAGCTGTAAGAGTTGTACAGGTATGAATCATTAAAATAATTTGGCCTTTCCCATTTTTTAATATTTGTATTATCATTTCCATTTTGACTACCAAACTTACAGTTCTCTTTGACGGCTCTGAGTTCTGCGATCCGAGTCCACATCCCTGAGAGATTTCCCAGTTTACAAAATGAGACACGGCATGAGTACCTAAGAAAACACACACAATTTATGGAATTCTTTGACTACTGAAATTTACCCACCAAGCAATTAAAGAACAACAAAAAGCAAATAAATACTAATGCATAATTCAAGGGAGGCTTTAAAATCTATTTAATTCTATCAATAACCCTAGGTCAGTAAGTTATAAAAAACCATGTACCCAGCAACATCGAACCAACAGATGAGACCACTGGTGAACCAGGGAGGATAGAGGGATTAATGATTTTGTCTGGGGGACTCTGTCATTGCCCTTAAAGTCAGAACACTGGTGTTCAAAACATAGTATTGTTCTTCAGCCTACTGCAGAGTACCTGCAACATGGACTATTCCTAAGGTAGATACCTGAGTCAAGGAAATCTCAATCAGTGGCAAATTTCAACATTAACTACAGGTTCTGTAAACTGATGGTTGCAGAAATCTACACATCAAACTGGAAGCTAATAAAATAGTTTACATTGATAAAACAAACCAGGAAGTTCCTACCTGGATCTTGACTATGCTTGAGTTTTCCAAGAGCACCTGCTAATGAGGACACTTCACACTTGTATGGAATCACAGTTAGAAATTTTCCATGTAGCATAAACAAATTTTCCCCATAATACCAGAGCTACAAAACAAATTATCAAAAGTGTAAGCATTATTTTTCTCTTCTAAGATCTGATTCAACAAAGCCACACATAACTTATAAGTTATGCTGTGAGCAATCTTAATATAACAGAAAGAAACATGACAAGTTAAGCAACTTTCCAGAATAATTTCATATGTACGACTTATTAACTGGGTAGCTTTCATAGCTCTTACTTTTGCCAACATCTGAATGAAGCATAATTTAAAAGATACTCTCATTGAAATCTGATCAATATGTACATTTAAAATCACTTTAAAATACTGTCCCTGTTACACATCTATTAAATAATTATGAAGTATATTTTAATAGCAATGGGCAAACTGTTACAATGTACTAAATAAAAAATAATGCAGAATTTAACACTGTTCTTATCTTATGATTCCAATTATAAATATAAAAGTTAACACAGGTATATGAACAAAAAGCTTAAGGGAACACAGAAATAAAAAATAAATTTGTTAAAGGAATGGCACTGTGAGTGGTTAATTTTGTTAAATTCGTTTAAATTAGAATTAAATTGCATGCTGAGAAATCTAGTCTCCTTATCCTCTAGTTATAATTATCAATAACATTCTATTCCCTTGATTTACATACCTGAATATAAATATTCATTCTCTAAACAACCAATATTTACTGAGCACCTTTGACAGACACTGAAGATACAATGCAGAACAAAACAGATAAGGACTCTTGGTGCCTCAGAAAGTTTACGGTCTAGTCTGTTTAAATGTTAATTTTAAAATGATTCTTACATAATTCCATGATATTTACTATACAATCTGAACAACTAATTTATTAAGGAAAGTAACAGTGTTGGGGAATAGTTCAAAATACAAAAGAAAAAAGATCAAACCAAAAAGCTGCCAAAGGCAAAAGTTGTTTAATTAACTAGCCACCTATATTCTTCTGACCTAAAACTAGCTATAATTTAGTCTTCTGAAAGTGACAAACATAAGGAAACTATTAAAACAATAATCAAATATAATCTTCATGTAAAAAAATATTTAACTTATTTTAATCAAAAACCACCAAAATATTTAGATCTGAAGAGATCTCTTCCCTTACAGTATATTCATTAGGCACAAAACAACACTTACTTGACCACTGGTCCCTTGTGGAAACTCTTTTGAAATCTGTAGTGTTTGAAATTTTGTGTTCCATATGGAGAGGCATTCTATAAAAGACGACATACATATTCAGAAGTCCCAAGTATAAAGTCATAAACACTCAAGTCTTGGTTTATTGAGCATAAAAATGACTAATGACAACAATGAGACACAGAAATATTCAAAGGAATTATATTTCATGACAAGAAGAAATGGACATAGTGATTGCCACAGAAATATTCAAAGGAATTAGATCTCATGATAAGAAAAAATGGACACGGTGAGGCAGGGCACATATGGGATATTTATGTACTTTCCCCTCAATTTTGCTGTGAACCTTAACCTGCTCTAAAAAAAGTCCAAATAATAATAATAATCTGATATAGAAAGATCTGTATGATACCTCAGGTAAGGTAAAATACTAATGGTGGTTACTGGGTTTTTTGCTGGGTAGGGCAGGAACCAGAAAGAGGAAGGATAGGAGTTGAGAGAGAACGGCACAGCATGGTACAGTGAAGGGACAGGACTCAGAGGTAGGGTACATGGCATGATAGTCAAGCTGCTTGGGGTAAACCTCATACACTACTTAGTTACCTATACCTCGGTTCCTGATTTGTAAAACACAGATGATAACTGTACTTTTTCTCATAGGCTTGTTGGACGATCACACGACACAAATGAGATAACTAAAATGCCCGGCACACTGAGCTATGCTACCACTAGTGGCCCCTGTAACTGTGAGAAACATTAAGAACAGAGCACACAGGTAAGGATGGGCTTATCAAGCTTGTAGTCAATAGGGAGCCTGGTCTGTGGCCTGAATTCAGAGGGTTCTTGCTCTGAAGTTGGGTAAAGAGACTGGAAAAGAAGGATGAGGTCCGGACTGTGGGAGACCTGAATGCTAAACAACAAATTCTTAGTTTTATAGTGGAGGCTGCGAGACTCCAACCATGGCCAGGAACAAATGTGTTTTTCATGATAGACTACGATTCTGTGTACGCGGAGGGGTGTTTGAGGTGAGGAGGTGAGGTGATGTTGAGAATCCTGCTCTGAAGTCACAGAGATGAAAAAGCATACTAGCGGCCCCCGAATTTCAAGCTGTCCAAGTCCAGTAGATTTCCATTCTGTGGAAATGTCACCAAGTTATGAATTTAATCCTCTAGTGCAAGGCTTACCAATTTTCAAATGCCTTTGCGCTGGAATGGATATCTGTAGTTCTTATTTAAAACATTAGTGATGAGAAAGGAAGATACAAGAAAATGTTTTAGAAAGAGTAACCAATGCAAGATGAAATCAAAGACCTATTCAAGGACTAGGAAGCTATTTGAGTATGGTGAGAGAGAATGAATTAGAGAGGTGATAAATAACTGAGAAAAAAAGAGAGAGAGAGAAATTAAAAGGTACACTTTGAAAAAGAAATCCAAAGGACTTAATTGATAAAATTTCAGTCACCCTTAGAAGCTGGTAGTGGTGGTCCCAGGACTGCTATGTGATCCTGATCCAGGATGGTGAGTGCAACACCATTTCGGGCATTTTCAGCCACTACGGTCTTGAGCAACAGTGACCTAACTATCCTCTGGTTTTTGTCTGGGTCACTTGGATGTATTGGTATCAAAGTTTCATATATACATCCATCAGAGCCTGTTGAAAACAAGTATTTGTTGTTCATAAATGGATAAAGAACAATTCTGTATCTGTTACAGTTAAATGCATGTATTATGCTGTTTTTAAGAGTTAACCAATTTCATACAAGATCCAACCAGAAAAATTAACAAATGTAACTATTTTATCATTCTATGCTTTTCCTTAAAGAATATACTACAAACTTAAAATTAAGGTAGGAGTATTATAAATAAAAATCTCAGTAAGAAATGTTATAATAGCCAAGAAATAAAAACTGTACCTATCTGTAATGAAATGAGAAGGAACTGTCAGATACACAGATAATCTCGTCAGTGAAATGATATATTTCTCATTAGAAACTAATTAGCAGTCTGGTCTATTCATTGGTTACTCCATCACCCTAAAAAACGTATGAAATCGCTGGTTTTCATAGGTCAACTGCATTTTGGCAATTCTATGTGGTTCTAGCTATGTTACAGGAAGATTTTATAACCCTGTGGTTCAGACTCTCTTACTTCAATGTTCAAAAACTAAAATACAACTTGCAAATTTCTACCTAACTGTCCTAAAGGTTAAACTTTAAGAAAACCAGTCCCTCTTAAGAAAAGGCATTAAGCAAATTCCAGTGACCCTCTAGAGATGATAAATGATGGGAACATTTTTCTTAATAGCCACTGCAAATATTTGCACATTGAAAAACTTCACAAAGATTTTTAATTGTGATAGTATAAAAATGTTTCCTAAATATTGCTCTTGTTTTTTCCTCCTTTAACTATCTCCAAACTTCCAAAGAAGTCATCAAGGGTAGGGGAGAGAGAATACTGGAAAGGTATTTTTTCCCCCTAATACTGTAGTTTTTACTTGAGAGCATTACAGAGGTAAACTCCAAGGCATTAAAAAAATCTGTAAAATGCTGGCTGGCACAGGCCTAGAATGCTTCATTAGTCTCCTATTATACACTGTGACTGTTCAAAGAGGGCACACTAAATCTTAAGGTTGAAAGAGGGATGGAGGGGCCATTCAACACCAACCTTAAATATTTTATGGTTCACTAATTACATAAAAAACCCTTGCCTTAGCATGATAAAGTAATTTTTTCTTTTTTATTGGTATTTTTCTATTGTTTAGGACATAAAAGTTACCTGCTGAGAAACACTGTCTTAATGTATGACCAGACATGGCACAGTGAAAAAAATGAAGGCACAAATGCTTGAAAGGAAGCATGCAAAGGGAAGTGCTCCAATAGAAAACTATAAAAACATGACTCTAACTCAAAATACACTATCCTATAACACTCCTCTATTTACAAGTACTAAAAGTATAAAGTAAAATACTTACTTAATGACATCAAAGAGATGAATTTCCGATCCACAGATGCGGTAAAACTCTGTATAACAGATTTTTCTTCTTGTCCAAGTAAGAGTGTATATTTACGTAAGATATGTGAGTTAAACATTTGCACATAAGCAGAGTAATTTCCATGCTGCAAAAAAAGGTTATTCCTAAAAAATATTGTCATTTCAACCAACTATATTTAAATGCTAAAGCTAGTTGTTGCCCCATTCTAATCACTTCAATGAGTGCTTAAAAACCTCGTCCAATTAAATTTAAAATGTTACAAAATATTTCTTTATATAATTAGTAGGCTTTTTCCTATTCAAATGACACAAAATTAAAAACCTTCTGGGAGAAATACTAAAGTCCAATTTTAGTTTTAAAAATAATATGGGTGATTTTAAAATGTCACACACCATAGGCCAGGAATTAGACATATCACTTACTTTTTCAGTAATAAAGATTAAAACAGGATGTCTAAATATCATGAAAAACTTTGTCCACCTACAAAAAAAGTATAAAATGCCAAATTACCAGTTGAAACACCATCAATTAATATCTTTTATTAAATATTTTTAGAGCCAGAGAGTCATCAGAGTTCAGTGTTCCAAAATATATCCCATAGGAAGTTAGCAGGCACTCTGTCAAATGCATCTCTGAATTAAATGCAAGTTGGTGAACTTCCTCGAGTTTCAAAGACAATGATGTGAATTGTAAAGTTCTGAAGGAGACACGGAGTGTGACAATATGCAATGTTTCCCGAACTTATGTGACAACCCCTCCCTCTTTTAGAGTCATTTTTGGGACTAGTGTTTGGAGGAAAACGTTAAGATCTCAACTCCCCTCTTTAAGTGACAGAGGGAACTAAGGCTCAGGAGGGTGAAGGGCTTGCAACCAAGGCTGCACAGCCAGTTCTTGGCAAAATGGCTATTAGAATCCAAATCCTCTACCCACATTTTTTTTTTTTTTTCTGAAGAGTTCCTCCACAATTGCTCACACTTTGAGAGACCTTCAACAGGAAAGTCCAAGATATAGCTGATCATTATTTATAGATATGACTGGGCAATTGTTCACTTACTAAGTCAAAGTCTTTGCTTTGGCTGAGAAATTTAGTTTTGAGTCAAGTGGACCTGGAGAGGCAGCAAATTAGCTGAATAGGAAATATGATAATATAATGGGGATTGGAAGTGTGAAATAACAAAATTTCATTTTATCGTTTGGGTGAGTCATTTTCCCAGTTTTATTAGAGGATCTTGGAAAGCAGAGGGCTCAAAGCGTTATCATTCCACTAATGATAAGTTGCACATTTCTTCAGGGGGAAGGGTTCTGACCTTGGCAGTCAAGGCAATATGACAGAAACAAAGATTTTTTGTTGTGGGATTACACATTTCATCTTCAAATAACTGGCTATCAAGTTCTGTCATAAGGACAAGACACATATGACCCTACTGCATCCTCAATCACTTATCCCCCTAGAGATTTCCGAGGGGTGTTATTTTGGCCAATGTCTTGTAAATGGTTTTTAATTAGGCTGCTTTTATTATGTTTATAACTAAAATACTTTTTGACAAAGAATGTTATAAAAAAAAACCATGCAGAGTGCATTTTCATCTTGGCAAAAAATCACTTATAAGTATTGGTACTTACTTAATCACTTCTTCAGCAGAGATAACACTTTCAATTTTCTGCTGGGGCTCTGCAAGCAAGGCCTCTAAACCACGAACGGCACCTTCCTTGAATAACACCATGGGTTCTGTTCCTTGTATTGAATGTATCCTATATACCTCAGCTGACAACTACAAGAATGTAAGAATATTTAAATTTTTATTTTAACACAATTACGGCCTAAGAGAATAAGGACACATTGCAAATATCTAATCGTGAATATGGAAAAAATTACAAATTTATCATTCGGGAATTACGTAACTCCTTAATCTCATGGAATAATAAAGTTTATATTTTCTAACATATTAACTCAGGAACTGAGACGTGTTACCAAAATATACTGTAAGATAACTAGAATGAAAAACTATAACCTTTATGCTTACTTTTAGCATGAACAACCTACAATACAAATTATTCCATCTCATCAATAAGCTAATGAATATGTTAGAGAATCGGAAGACTTACTGTAGCTTTAAATACTTTATCCAGGTTTACATCTTCATTATTCCATAATCTTAAAACCTTAAATTAAAACATACAAGTCAAAAAAGTATTCCAATTTTCATTTACACACAATGAACAAAAAGCTAATTAACTAACATTTTATTTGTGTTGTATGTATTATCATATAAATTTAAAAACTCACCTTATTGTCATGTACTACAATATACTCTCCAGTTTGAAAGTTGCACACAGCTGGACATGTTATAATTTGACCTTGTTTCACTGACCAGCTCCCCAAGGGTTTCTGATCAGAAACCTAATAAAATTAAGACACATACAATATTCAAAGAGTCAATTTATGCCATTAAAAGCAATTATATTTACAATCAAAACACATCATTAAAATGATAGCATTCAACAAACTTCCTAGATTAAAAAAGTCACAAAAGATAAATACTGTATGATTCCACTTAAGACAGAGAGTAAAATGGTGACTCCCAGAGGTTGGGGAAATGGGAAGTTATTGTTTAATGGGCACAAAGTTTCAGCCTTGCAAGATGAAGAGTTCTGGAGATAGATGGTGGTGATGGCTGCTTAACAAGGTGAATGTCCTTAATATTCTGAACCATAAACTTTAAAAAGATGGTTAAGATACTAAGGTTTAAGCTATGTGTAGTTTACCACAATCAGAAAGATAAACTTTTAAAAAGGATGTTTAAATGAAAATATAAACATAACTAAGTTCCTAAAAAGTTTTTAAAAGATAAATGAACACTTTGATAATAAACGAGAGTACATTTCAAAACTTGAATCCACTGCGTCTTCGAGCAGGGCGTGGAAATTAAATGAGATTAGCTGGGGTCTCGCCAGTTTCATTTAGCCACGGTATTCCCCTGCAGGAAATGCAGAATTTTAAGTCCCCGTGACAGGCAAACCCCAACAGTGTCATCGGAAGAGTCAAAACAAGCCATACATAGGGAACTGCCTGCATGCAACCTGTTCCCAAAACTTCAAAGCAGTCAGCGAGCTTCTAACGGACACGGAAAACTATGTTCGGCATCCCAGAAAAAAAAAAAATAAATATTTTCTGAGCGATCACTAAAAAGCAAAGCTTCTTGAAGGGGGTGCCGTCAAGCGTTGGGATGGAAAGGGGGCGGGGCATGTAGGTTTCCCGGGACTTAACTCCAGAATTTACAGGTGTAGCTGACAACAGACAGATTGTTCGTAATCAAGATTATCTTCGAGGCATCAAGAAAAGCAAAAAGAAAAAAGAAAAAAAAAACCCAAAAACCCACATTTTCCCCCCGACTGAACTGTATGGATGGACACCAGGGTACCCCGGTTCCCACCATGTCAGTCATCTCTCTCTCCTGCCCAACCACCCACCTCCGGTTCGAACCCTCCAGTGGGCAGCTAGGGTGACCGCGACCCCCAGGGGGATGTTTCCAAAGTCTCCGGGACTTTCGGAGCGAAAACACAGGTTTCCTCTCCTTTCCGGGTCTGGCCCACGTGCACCTAAATACATGGTCTGCCGCCCGCCAATCGGAAACAGGCTTCTCTCTCAGGGATTCTCGCTTTCCCGCAGCGTTGCGGAGAGGCCCCGCCGACACCCCGCCAGGCCCGCTCCACGACCTTCCCCTCCATCCCTGATCGACGCAAGGCTCCGGCTCCGCGCTCGGCGTCGGCGACGCGCCGGTCCCATCGCCATCACCTTATAGAGGATGACGGTCCTTCCGCCGTCCGTTATTAGAAACTGGTCTGTTTTGTGGCTCTGCTCCACGCCTAGGAGCCCGCCCGGCCCGGCCCCCAAGGGTACCGCGGACAGCGTGAACGCCTCCTCCAGGGCCGCCATCTTGGGCACACCTGTGGGCCGCCGTGCGTCCCTCCCAGCAGGCTTCGCGTTCCTCTCGCGAGAACTGGGATTCCCGCCTGGCCGGAAAGCCGTCCGGAGAGGAAACCTGCTGGCGGAGGGTGCGCCCTCTGGCGGGCGCAGCGGGGCGGGGCGTTCGCGTCTCGACACCGCCTCCCAGGCCACGCCCCAAGCGAGTCCCGGATGTTCTCCTGGGGGCGGGGGGACCTGGGGTGGGAGCCGGGGAAACCTTACCCACCTGCCGGGGCCCCACCGCGCTGCCCCTAGTTCTGCTGCGGACCTGAGAGGCCGAGGGAGGGGCGTGGCATCGCGGCCGAAGAGAAATTATTTTATTTTATTTTTTTAAATTTTTTTTCATTTTTAGCGATCTCTCTAGGAATGCCCCCCCACGGCCTTACGGAACCGTGTACCGAAGCCAAAACGTGGACCTCGTCGGCTCCATGCTTAATAACGGGCTGTACCTAGATGGAATGCAGACCCCCCCCCCGCATCTCGGAACCCGCCACAGACGTGTGTCTAAGGCCTTTCGGGCCACCCAAGGGGTCTCTCTCCCTCTCCCCCCGTGTTCTGGGGGCCCCAGGGGAAAGTCCCTCTAGCTTACTGGAAAAGTCAGATTTATCCAACGAAGAAGGCGAAATAGAAGGTCCCCGGGGCAATTTCTTTTTTGGCAGGACATCATTTCTGGGAGTGAGTGAGTGAACCAAGAATGTTTTCAGACTCCCAATAGAAAGAGATACAGTGTGCATGTTCTGAGGGGGAGTCGTCTACACAGGTGATTACTGAACGAGCGTGTATGACGTGCTCCGTCCCAGGGCGACGTGCCTCCACATCAGTTTGGATGAAACGTCCACACGGATGGGTCACTTTGTGGGCAGGGATTCTCCATGGCCACAGCAGGACACTGGAGAAAGAAGAGTCGGCAAATGCTGAACCTTCTTAGGAAGGCTGACAGGCCTTTTATTTTCCAAAGTGACCCAGAAATTTGACTGTGAATTGGTAAACTTTTCGTTAGTTGGAAAATATTGTTGAGAATCTGCCTAGGTGTCCTCGGCCTCGGTGAAATCTTCCTTTTCCTCCCAGCACAGTTAATCAGCTTCTCTACGGTCCTGAAACTTGGTTGGTGTATTTTGCCCATATTTCAGATCCCAGCCTAGACTTCTCTTCCAGGGGGTCTTCCCTGACTTTCCAGATTAAATGTCTCATGCGGGGCGCCAGTGTTACGGTAACATCCAGTACTCGGATGGCCTAGTTACTCATACATCTCCCAGGTTATGTTTATCCTTTGAAGGAACTCAGAATTTATCGCCGGTATCTGGCACAGTGCCTGTCCCATAAAAATCTGTGAGGCTAGTGAATACACAGTGAAAGCTTCCTCGTCATGTTGAATTTGCGCTTTCCCTCTTCTTCAGCTTGAAGCCTTTAAAACGGGTTCTCAAACTTTGTGATTTCAAGATTTCTTTACACTCAAATTTTATTGAGGGACACAAAGAGCTTTTGTCCATTTGGGTTATATCTGGAGATATTTAGTGTATTACAAATGAAAACCGAAGAATTAAAATAGGTATTTATTCATTTTTAAATAATAAATTTACTACATGTTAACAGAAATAACATTTTTGTGGAAGTTAATTTAAAAAAAATTTAGTGAGAAGAGTGGCATTTTGAACATTTTTGCAAATTCTTTTAATGTCTGGCTAATAAAAGATAACTGGAGTCTCACATTTGCTTCTGCCTTTAATCTATTGTTTTATCACATGTGATATAGCTTCTGGACAGGCCCATGGTGCCCCATAAAAGGAAATATTAGTTAAGACAACCATTGAAAGCCTTCAATGAGAAAGTGGCTTTTAAGCAATGATATGAAGGAGAAGAGGGAGCCAATCATACAGTTAACTGAGACAAGAGCATTCTCAGCAGCAAGTGCAAATGACCTGTGGCACAAGCAGGAAGCTTTATTCAAAGGCTATTGTAGTTTACTGTAATGAACCAGGTAAGAGATAACAAGGATACTACCTATACCAAGTTAGGCCTTCCTGTCTAACTTGTCTAAAACAAGTCTTTCCATCATTCTCTTAATACAGTAACTTATTTATTTCCTTTTCATCGCAGTTTGTGATTATATTATTTGTTTGCTCACTCACCTAGGCTCTTCCTATATTATAAGAGTGTATGTGGGGGGGTCCCTATCTATCACATTTACCTAGGCATCCCCATTTCATAGCACTTAGGAGGCACTCAGTTAAAATGTGCTGTTTGACTAAATGAATCACTTTACATCTTTGTATTCATGGCACCAGCAATTGTGTCTGAGCCCTATGAAGAGTTTAATACACATTTGTTGAATAAATCACACTTATGTGACAATCCATTGTAATAAATGGGATGCAGACTTGATTCATTAGGACAAGGTAAGACTAACTGGCTGAGGAAGCTGGAACTGTGCTTGTATGTTCATCTGTAAATATGAGTCTAAGTTTGGTAAATTATTAAAGGAGGTCGCAGTCCTTTTTGGAAGGACACCAGCTGTAACAAGGGAACTAGGAGTCTTCAGCAACCTGGCTTAAAATAAGAGAGGGGCAGAGTGTTCCACTTCTAAGACGCATCGGTGGAGGTCAATGAGCAGGAACAGAGCCTGACTCTCCATCACTAGTTAGAGATGTTTAAGGGCTGGTCTTCAAAGGCAGCTGTGACCCTGCACATTTTACTGTGAGCTGTGGGTGTTCTGTCTGGATTGTTTGTCATGTTTACGCTGCTTGGTTGCCTAGCTGTGAAGACTGGAGGAAGATATCGCTTCTCACATTCAACTCCTAGAATAGAATCAGGTGATAAATATACAATGAACAAGTCTAATTATGTACGGGTAGAAAAGGATGCCTGCTCATATTCAAAAAGGAGGATGCTACCAATTATGGACTGTTCATGGAAGGCTGACCGTTGGTGGTGGGCACATTGCATGAGTGTGATACAGTCAGTGCTTGGCCAAAGGAAGCATTCTGAAAAGAGGATGGATGGTAGAAATACATATTCCGCAAGAGCTCCATATTATATGGAAGTTGTGGTGCTTCTTAAACAAGGCCTAAGATGCTCTGAGATATATTTTTCAGTTTTAGAACCTCAAAACATCTTTTTTAAAAAATGTGTTTTAGCATTTATTATATTTAATTGTAAAGCCAACACTATGACCAAGGGTGGAGCCAGGGTTGGAAAAACAGTGTGTCAAGCAGGCACACCTTGTTTTATTGCACTTCACAGATATTAGGGGGTTTAATTATTTATTTGTTTTTATGGAGATAATACTACTTAATAAAATTATGTAAGTTTCAGGCATACAACATCACATAGTGTCTGTATTCACTATAGCATGCTCACCACCCAAAGTCTAACTTCCATCCATCGCTATACATTTGATCCCCTTTACCTATTTTGCCCTGACTCTCCTTCCACGCTAGCAATCTTCGGTCTGTTGTCTGTATCTTGAGTTTGTATTTGTTTTGTTTGTTTGCTTTTTTGTTTTTATGAGTTTCTTTTTTTTGTTTTTTATTCCACACGTAAGTAAAATTGTATGATTCCAAAACATCTTTGAGGTCACTATTGAGACCGCAGCGATGAATTGAACAATTCATTGTTCAATATTATTGGAACTCAGGCAGGCACCTCTAAAGATGGTTTCCCCCCAGCAAAAATCAGAGCTGTACATCTAAGCTGTTTTGCTACAATTTGGTGCATATATTTCAATCTAACGATAGCACCCTTTCAACGAGTTCACAAACACAGTGGGTGTATTTGGGATTTGAGATCAAGCAAGCCCTTGTGATTTAATTGAAGTGGGAGAAAAGACAGGTGGGTGAGGTGTCTTAGGTGGGTGGGTGGAGTATAGTGCCCAGTGAACCCAACAATCTTCGGGAAGGATTTGGGCAACTTGTCATCCGCAGGTGGGGTGTCTACAGCAGTGGGAAGAAAATAGATGCCAAGTGCTGTTGATTTCATTATCTTCTAAATATAGAAGTGGCTTCCACTAGCTCAGCAGAGGTAGGGTTTGGACAGATGAGTTTGAGGGTAGGTGTTGGAGACCCGGTGACTGCCATTATGGTGGCTGGGAGCAGGGTCAAGGAGCTATTGTGTGTACAAGTCAGATGTTTGAGCTTGTGACCACTTTTCAGAGGAAAGTAAAATCTCAAGTGCCTCAGCATAGGAGAGAATATCATGTGACATCTTAGGCGTCCCCTTTATAGGTTCCAGTGCTCCCTCTGGGAAGAGTCTCAAAATGTCCCATCCGGAGACATTGAGATATTCTATTTTTTAATTTTCTTTTCCTTGGTTTTCATTGGAAAAATCAAGGAAGATGAAATGGGGAGAGGAAGGAGAGGAACTCACCAAAAACACTTAAAGTAATTGATTCATATTTGGATCCAGATTGAAGAGGCTCATGTTTGAGATATGTACACTTCTCTGGGTACATTTGGTTTAATTTTATTTAAAAGGAATCACTGAAGTGTTGTAGTTGAGTATTGCTTAGCAAATCCAATTAACAAAATATTGGCCTTTCTAGTTAAACTGTGTATTTATCAGATCTGTCTTAAAAGCCATTCATCAGGTGTGGAAGGGTGTCTTATTATACTAAATGCTTTTTCATTTAGATGTGAATTAGATTTAGCATATTAGGAAAAAGAGTTTTTGACATTTTTATATTCTGGCCATAACAGTCATGTTGCTCAAAAGAATCTGAATAAAACACACTATTGACCCACCAAATAATCTGAATTAACTTTGTTACAGTTGTTGCTGTTTTTTTTTTTTTAAGCATCTAAGTATCCTCAGTTATTTCTCTTTACAAGGGCAAAACAATTACTTGACAACTTGCATGCATGAAAATGAAGCAGATTTTGCAGGTCTGACTTCATCTGTCTAGTTCTTTTCAAGCAGAACAGTAACTAACTGCATTATCACCCTAGTCTTGAAACGTTGTTCCTCTTGGGATGTTATTAATGTTTGCTGGAATCCTACAAAGACAAAAAGTTGTGTTTCTTATGTTTATGTCCTTTGGTAGACTTGTTTCTAACTAGAAAGGACATTTTAACCTACTTTCCAATTGCTTTCAGTTACTTCCCATGATTGAAAAGAAGAGACTCACTCAAATAGACTCAAAATAAAAGGAGCTTCATGCAGTGATGGAGCTGTGGGGAACAGCCATCTGTCTTTCTTATGGAGCTTGTTTCAGCTTACCTGTACTTTCCTTTTCTCACAGCTCTTCAGCAACAGCTTCCACCACCAAGTGGCAAGCTTATTTTTACATACTTGCCATTGAGATGTAATGTATGCTACATGTTATTACTGGTGTTATTACATTTGAAGAAATGAAGGCTCAGAAAGGGGAAGTGATTTACCCATCGCATAGAATTAGAAAATGCAGCACACAGAAGAGTATCTTCGCTTATTGGCTTATCAGATTTCCCCATCTTAAAATAGGCCTTTATGATGTCTGCTGCCTGCTATAACATGAACGAATGTTGAAAACATTATGCTAAGGGACACAAATGAGCCAGACACAAAGATAAATAGTGTATGATTCCATTTTATTAAAATGCCCAGAATAGGTAAATTCAGAGAGACAGAAAGCAGAATAGACGTTATCAGGGCCTGGAGGCAGGGAAGGATAGAAAGTGATTATCTAATAGGTATAGAGTTTTTGTTTGAGATGATGAAAGAGTTCTGGAAATAGATAGTGGCGATGGTTAGACAACACTGTGAGTCTACTTAATGCCACTGAATTGTACACTTAAAGCGTATCCAGATTTCACCACTTTCGCATGCACGTGTGTGTAGCTTTAAGGTCAGAATATGGTATGATAGTTGTAGAAGTTGCTTTCACTGCGGGAGGCCGGGTGAAGGGCATGCAGGACATCCCCGTGCATGTCTTTGTAACTTTCTGTGGATCCATTATTTTTTAAAAATTAAAAGTTAACATAAACACACAATACCGACAACAAAAAAGTAGACTGTGGTTAGATTTCCGACTACCTTGAAGGCAAATTTTATACCTTGTCTTTGTCATGTGTAAGTAACATCCATTCATTCTCCTTGGGAATTCTCTATTCCTCAGAGATGGGTCTCACGTGGCTCACGAGAGGGTGACACACTGACTGTTAACTTTCCTTTATTGGAGCACATATGCAATCTATCATCACACCCTTTCTAAGAAGTGAAAAGAAAAGCTGAGGAAGGACTCTGCTCTGTCCTCAGCAAGGTTCTGCTGGAATCAGGGAGTCACTGATTCTAAAACAGAGAGCTGGAGTTTTTTTTTTACCTTGATCCTCTCTTGGTTAAAAACAAAACAAAACAAAAACTTATTGGCACCGATATGGTGGTTTTTAGAAAATCCTCAAGTACAAATCTTCATTCCATGTTTGTTATCACTGAAAGTGTGAAAACAGAACGACTTAGAATTGGTGTTTGTTTATTCAATTAAGTACAGTTCCTTATGCTTTTGGTTCTGGAAGTAGCCAGTCAACATTGCTGCAGTTTGGTAAGCCTGAGAAGGCACTGAACAAATAAATCAGAGAACTTCTTGGTCTGGGCTTGCCCTTCATTGCATGAACACCCAAAAAGAGGGGGTTATTTCATTAAACCAGCAAAGGACTCATATGGGCCTATAGTCTTAACCTTTAAAGAAGGTTTGTTGATTTCATCCATTTTGTAAAGACTTAGAAGAGAGGGTAGGGTGATGCTTGGAGGCTAGCAGTTGCATAACGAGCTGAGAACACTGAACTTTTAAAATTGCAAATACTTGTTCAAGAAGGCAAATGTTCTCACTCATACGTTGTGAGAAGAATTGTAAATTGGTACAATTTTCTTTGGAGGAGATGTTGGCAGAAAACATCCAAAGTTATAAAAATATTCATATTCTTTGACCCAGTAATTCAACTTCTGGGAATTTATCCAAAACAAATACTTAAAAAGACATAAACTATGTGACAAAGATGTTCCTAACAACACTCGATATCACAACAAAACCCAGAAAACCTAAATGCCAAATAATAAAGGAATATTTAAATTATGGATTGCTGACCCAATGGAATATTACATAGCTATGAAAAATAATGAAGATGCTATATAACAAACATAAAGGTATTTATTAAATAATTAAAAACCCTTGAAGCATTTTGTAGAGAAATATGTATTTATGAGTTATCTTCCACAGAAGCGCAAAGTGTTAAGTTCATAATGAAGGTGAAAAGAAAATGCACATCTTTGCATCTGTATAATGGATTTTAACAAAACACAAAGAAAAAGAAGTTTTTTCTAAGATGAGGGTGGGGAAGTTCAAACTTGTAGAAATACTTCTCAATTTTCCAACTGTGTTCTGAGAAGAAGCACAACACACATGAGCAGGACTGACTTTCCCAGCAGACTGCACACAGAGAGCAGCGGGCTGTCTTTGGAATGATCTGGATAGAATCACTTGTGTGCATAAGATCACAAAATGATTCTCGAGGGTCGCTAATAAGCAGAAAACTGCCAGCATCTGGCATGTAAAATTCCTTGAGAGCGGGAAAGTTATTTTGGAATAAGATTTTTTAAAAATCACAAAGGCCCCAATTTGGGTTCCCTCAAATTCCCTCAGGTGAGAGTGGCCAGATCTCCTTTTTGTGCTTTAAAGGAGGGAAAGGGACCATCCCGTCTCTTGTGTCTGCCTTAAGTGCAGGTCATTAGAGCTTCCAGTTAACCATAATTGTCCCCTAAATTCCAGATTTTTATCTTTTCTTTTTACTCTTTTCTTCCTTCCTTCCATCCTTCCTTCCTTCTTTCCTTCCTTCCTTTTCTTCCTCCCTTCCTTCCTCACTCTTTCTTTCTTTTCCCTTTTTCTCTTTCTTTCTCTTTTCCTTCCTTCCTTCCTTCCTTCCTTCCTTCCTTCTTTTCTTCCCTCCTCTATTTTTTATTATGGTGACACTGGTTAACAAAATCAAGTAAGTTTCAGGTGTACAGTTCACCAGTAAGGCATATATACACACACATATTGCATTGTGTGTTCACTGCTCATAGTTAGATTTCTGTCACCACATATTTGACTCCCGTTAACCTGTCGACCTCCCCGCTCCCCTCTGGTAACCACTAGTCTATTGTCCATGTCCATGAGTCTGTTTGTTTGTCCTGTTTGTTGCTTTTAAGTTTATATCCTACGTATAAATGATCCTATGTGGTTTTCGATTTTTTTGTCTGGCTTATTTTCCTTACATGATTAACTCAAGGGCCATCCATGTTGTCACAAATGGCAAGGTCCATCCATGTTGTCACAAATGGCAGTGTTTCATCTCTTCTTATGGCTGAGTAATGCTCCATTGTATATATGCACCACAGCTTCTTATCCAATCATCTTCTGTAGGACATTTTGGTTGCTTCCATGTCCTGGCCACTATAAATAATGCTGCTATGAACATCAGTGTGCAAATATCTTTTCGGTTATGTTTTCAAGACTTTGGGGTAAATCACCAGTAGGCGGATTGCTGGATCATATGGTAGATGAACAATTCCAGGTCTTTAATTTAGCTCAGTGATGTTGCTGCACTGAACAGTTTGATTCCTGAGGACTTGAGGCCAACATCTAGTTTCTTTGGATAATACATGTTGGCTGAAGTCCTCAAAGCTGTGACCAAGAATATTAAGGCAAAGTACCAGACTCTTTCCAATTTTCCTGGGAGTAGAAGTAGTTAAATGTTTGGACTTGAATGGGAAATCATACTAGATTGTGTGCTCTAGAAAAGGGAGAATTTATGGGAGTAGGGGATACTAGAGGGCTAATAATTAAGCTGAGAAAGTCAGTACAATAGATTTGAAAATGGCTTACCTGAATCGACCACGTGAAGTTAAACACACTTTCATGCTCACACGCATGAATGTACACGTACACACAGGTGGATTGTTGTTCCAAGGCCATCAAAGACGCAGGTTTGAGAGTAACATTTTCATATAGGACTATTTCAGGACAAGGCTTGGAGAAAGGACACAGGATTTATTCTGAACTTGAGATGGAGGCCCAAGGCCCAAGTGGAATGTACCAAAGTTAACAGGAAATTTTTTTTTAAAGTAAATGTTCAGAAATCTAAGAGAAAAGCTCAAACGAGAGAATACCATGATTAAAAGCGGTACTGAGAAACCGGGGGTGTTACAAACATCTATATATTTAACACCAGGCATTCGACTACAGTTCGGCCCCGGGAATAAACAGCCAGCCTGCTGTTCCCCTAATTTCCTGGCTCAAAGTCAGCCAGCAACTGTGTGTGGGAAGTTTGTGTGTTTTGAAGAGAGAATTAAAAGGCAGGGTGGGGGTGGTAATGGTGAAGTTGGAACTACAAAAGCAAACATGTTTTAGTTAATCGGATTAGTGTTACATGATTCTGGGAAAATTTTCAGTGCAGAAAGCCTCGTTGTGGGGCAGTTCTAGGAAGCTGTGGCCTGATACAATCAGAGATAAATGCACGTGGTGTGGATGTTGACATTCCTTTCAGGACGGAAGAGGAGAGCATAGTGAGAAGTGTTGCTGCTTAAACTCCAGGAAAACTATTGAACAAGGGCCGAAAAGAATTTCTGTCCTCACTCTACTCACTCCCAGAGGATCCTTTTGTGAACAACAGGAGCTACTTGAGGTGGAAAAACCATATTAGTGTGATTATGGTTCATGTTGGACTGGAAGAGAATTTGGTGTCCCACTGGGGCGGTGTTCCTACTGATTCCCTAGGGGGGATTTTTCTGGGTTATTACTCAGACTGTAGCCTCACATTTCATGATAGGGAACTGGGCACCTGTTAGGTGGGTGGATGAGTCTATGTGTGTATCCCACTGGGTTACAGATTCCCCTTGGGTGGGTATTTTTTGGGCTGGATATTTAGAGCCAGCACCAGGCTTTTCATCCCAGAGGTCCTGACCCTAGAGGCACCAGGACTATTAGCAGGTCAGGCTTCCTTGCCTACAAGCCCTCTAGAACTGGGTCTCAGTACTGGCCACTGGCTTATTATTTTTATTCTTTGATAGCTTCTTTCCCATCAACCCACCAGTTCGCTATTGCCAAGATTTCCTTGAAAGAAGAGAGAGAAGCCGAGAAGGAGAGAGGAAGCTACACTTGGAAAGAAGATTGCTTTGTACTTTATTTACAACAGAATGTAAGAAAAAGGAAGTTATTAACAATAATAAATAACTGGGAAAGAAACACAAAAGAGCCATAAAATGACACCGAACGATGGCATGTGTGAGGATCAACTTTTCGTTTGCTTTGCTTGTCACCTCTAACACTGTGCGTTCCACAACTTGGTCCTTCAGCAGTGGCAGTGGCATGTTAACTAATTGAACTAATGAAGATCCCAGCTCGAAATGTAAACACTAAAAATTACACTTGAAGCTACTTAAGAGTGACAGAGGTATTACATCAACTCAGAGAATCTCTTCTTGGTGATTACACAGAAGGGAGACTCGCAGTTCAACAGACATGCTTCCAATTTTTAGCAAAAACATTGAGACGTATCCTAAAGCATTTGTTAACAACGAAATTACAATTAATAACTGCATCTGAAAAGTTCTCAACATATTCACATTCTCTTATTGCACGACTCCTAAAAAGCTTAAATACCAACATTTCAAAAGCAAACAGACTGTTTCGAAGGCAGGAGACAGATGAACCCAGTACGTGTTGCCTCTGAATGCCAATGCTGAGCAGCACTTCAGTTTCAGCAAGAACTGTGTCTTTTTTTTTAAAAAGTGTATCCATGACCAGTTACAGTCACTGGACAGATTTTTTTTTTATTTAAATTTCAAGAATTATGGCTTAGAAGGCAGATTGTCAACTAGCCTACTACTGAGTCAGATGATTGATCAGAAAGGGACCAAAAATATTTAAGACAATTCTTAGCTATTGGATTATCTGAGTACACATTATATTTAGAGTAAATTATACTCTGGCCCTTCTGAAAAGAAAAATTCTTATTGGCTTAAACCAGCCAGTGACCTTGTCTCTGCACCACGAAGAGATGCTAAAAGGAGAATTAAAAAATACACACAAATATATTAGCCTTGACATTTTCTCAGAAAAATGACTTTTTGATATGTGTCAGAATCTCTTCTCTTAGGCCACTAACTTTATTACAGTGTCTTTTAAGAAAACCATATAATTTCTTTTGGGAGATGGGGCTTGTGTTTTTTTAAGTGTCTGTGTTATACACCCACAACTGTGCTACTCAGAGGTTTATTTTCACAACCAAAAACATGGCTAATCAGTACCTCCAAATAAGTTAAAACCATTTCTCCCCTACATAGATGCAAAACCACGAGAAGGGTTTAAAAATTAATTTACCCAGGAATGCACATCCTGTCAGTTAGAACAGCAGTAACTGAAAAATGTCATGGCCTCCTTTGCTGTTAAGCTTTTCCTTTGCTTCGTTTTATGACAGCCCAAATGTACGACGATGAAATGGTCTTCAGAGTTAATTTCTGACAAAGTTTATGGGGTAAAAACACCAAGACCTTCTTATGTTGGGAAAGCACAGTCAAAGCAACAGTGCTGCACTACAGCCAACGAAGAGCATGTGTGCATTTCATGTTTGAAATCCACCCAAATAAAATTTACAGTCATTTTGATTGTTTTCACTAACATCAGAGATGAAGATGGCGTGTACATATATGTTAGTCTATGGACTATTTAAAGAAATCTATGGACCAGAGACTTCAAACTGGTGGTGTCTGATTCACTATACTATATTTATATATATATATATACAGGTATAATACAATTTTGGTGAACAAAGTTGAAGGTTTCCACATTGCAAACAGAGGCACCGAGTTAAAGATTCTATTTTCCCCCAAACATGCTTAATGAATTCAAGTTTCTGCTTTTTAAAATTTTCCTTTAAGTTTCCCTCATGCAGCCATTTAATTTCCATCCTTATAGGAATTATTAATGTTCTATATATACATTCATCGCAGGCTTGTATCCCACAAGAAACAAATTCATGTATGGAGAATGGAAAAAGACGTTTGAAAACCAAGCCAGATAAAACAGTGAAGTTATATATGCTTGTGACTGGATTAAATATTCAAAGCAGCTAAAGGAATCTAAGCACCCCCCTTTCATTAAATGCACACAAACCGCACGTAGACAGAAACCTGAACGCATTTTCAGAGCACACACATTTGACGGCTGAAAATCACACTGTCATCAGCAGTTTCTAATTGATGTCTGTGGTATTGTGCTGGCTATGAAAGAAAACTCACAGAAGGAAGTTAGAAACGAGCTTTCGAAAGCATAGAATGGTTGACCTTGAGAGCGGAAGCGACTTCCCAAAAAGGGAAAACAGCGATGGCATGAAAGGAAAAATCGGGTGCCAGATGTGTGAACAACCTGCACAAAACGAGTCGTTCTACTTGAGAATGATCCCACCCCGTCCTGATCTCAGCTTGCAAATACACGGTAAGCAAATACGCACACTACCACTGTCTTCTGAAAATGGAATTTTGCTTTCTAAAGCCAAACATTCTTGGTAAGTACTACTGTGTGGAGAGGGAGCCATTGGGAAGTCCAAGGGGTTTGATAAAAGATTACATTTTCCCACAAGCAAAAATCATGCTACCATACCATGCAAAGATGTCCTATTACAATGCTATCATTCTCAGGGAAGAGATGCAGTGTTGATCTAAGCTATTTGCAACTGGTTCCCCTTTGATTTCTGGGTTTATTTATTTTTCCAGCTAAATGTCAACCTGTAGATAAAGAAACGACCTTGACAGTCTGATGTGTAACTTCTAACTGGTGCTGGGCTCATGGGGCCAGCACCTGCACCTTGGGAGAATTCGTCAGCTTGAAAGACACTATGCAGAGTGCCGAGTACTGAGAAGCAGGCGGGGTCCAGTGGCTGAGAGGCTGACAGAGAGGAGAATATACTCCTTGGTCTATGTTGTTTCCTTTGGGATCTGTTTTGGGAAGGTCCCTTTCCTGAGGTTGGAGGTTAAGGTCAGGAAGGCTAGCTGGGGGGCTTGGAGTTGCCCAATTTCCTTGTTCTCTTCCTCTCTTGGAGGACCTAAGTGGATGCTAGGTTCTGCTTGCCCTTCCTTTTGCGTTTAAAGGCAGTGAGATGCGAAGGTGGCAGGTTTTTCCCTTTAAAGGAGAGTTCTCTTTCTGCCACTTTGGTGAATGATCTCGCCTCCTGTCAGCATTGAATCTAACCTTGCATTACCACTACTCACAGAAAAGAAAGTCAGAGGGGCATCTTCTATCACTCCTCCATCGACTGTACTAACAGGAGTCAACAATTCTGTTCATTCTCTCTTCCCACCTGACAGTATTTACTCGACTTCTGCAACATTCCCAATATTTGGATTTCAAGTAAGCAGCAAGAGAATGACAGTCTTTTCTAAGGTCCAGTGATGGGCAATCCATTCCACCAAGTCTGGATGTCACGAAAAACAAAACCAGGAGGGGGGACAGGAGACAATTAATTCTCTTTTCTAAGGGATCCCAAACCAGACATTCTGACCGTGTTAAAGTCCAGTTGGCTTACTCTACCCTTGAACTTGGGCAGATAGTCCATGAATTCTACTTGATTAATTACAAATTCTGAGAATGTTAATGGATGATAGAAGCTGACAATTAAGGTTTGTTGGTATCTGTAGAGAAAAAAGATGTGTGCCTCACCTGGGCCTCTTGGTTTCCTAGCTTAACCCTTCCAAAGTCAGTCATTTAAGGTCACATTCATCCATGAAATTCGTAAGATTTCTGAGGCAGAAAGGGGAAAGTTATTAAAAGACAGAAACAAGTGGAATCTTTATTAAATTCTGTGAAAGGTATAAATAAGTTATCATTAATTGCACTTGGAGCCTCTATAGGTTGATAATTAAAATTTTCAAAAAATTTAAAGTGTTCATTAGGCCCCAAATCCTGAGTCAGACTATCCAAAATACGAATCTTAGTAACTACTGGTATTCAAGTATTGGTGAGGAGCAGTTCAAAATTTAGCAATTAGGTATATTATGCCTGAGAGTGTTTTTGAGAATTTCAGGTTTGACGGGAGGAAAGTGACTTCACTGTTTTACCACACCTGATAAACACAGTGGAGTAAAGATTTCATTTATTTAGGCTTGAAGTCCATACCAACCCCATCAAATGCCCAATAATTAGGCTTCCTCCCTGGCATCCAGCTGTGGCTACAAGAGGAGGAGACTGATTCCTTCTGTCCTTTGCAAGTCTTACATTTTACATCTAAGAGGACATTGTGTGGCATACTGAGGGAATCATATTATATGTGAAATTACTTAACCCCATGCACGCTCAGAAATCAAAGGAACATGTTCGAGTGACAAAGCAGTCATTTTCTATATTAGAAGATTAAAAAAAAAAAAGACAAAAACAAAACACCAAAACACAAAACCCAAAAACAAAAATATAAAACCCCATGAAATATTCATATGAATTTACTCTGATTTGGGCCGACATGGCTTATCTGAAGAGTGTGTGACAGGTAAATTCAGGGTGGCTTTCTTCTCAGGGTCTGGAAGTGTGAGAGTTTCTGGGGCAGACTTTTTCCGGGGCCGATCTTTGGGAAGGGACAGAAATTCCGGTGCGTCTGTGGACAGAGGTGTGGACGGAGCACTAGAAGGGGCGCTACGGACGGAGGAAGGCAGCAGGGGGATGCTCGAGATAGAAATCGCAGGTGGGAAAACGCCGATTTTCTTGTTGGTGGCTTCCTGAGTGGCTCGTTCAAATTCTCGAACTTCATCCATTGTCATGTCTTCAAAGAAGAAAAAAAAAAGAGCAGTTATTTAGAAGAAATGCAAATGGATTAATCTCTACGTCTGTTAAAGAAAAAGGACCTACAGGAACCCTAGGATAAAGGGTCCTCTCCAGATTACAAACCCACATTATCACTGAAATGCTAACCTCTGAAGTTTTTCTTTATACTGAGGCAAACCTCTGAAAAAATATTCCTTTATGAATATCCATCCTAGATTCCCCACATCTTTTAAGTATTCGGAATAAGAATGTCTTGGGGGAGTACAGAACCAAACCGGTGTGTGTGTGTGTGTGTGTGTGTGTGTGTGAAGGGGGGAGGAGAGGTGGGTATGGTGTGTTATATGGAACTATTAATAGACCTGGCCATCTCTTCTATAAGGAGAAAGTAATTAGAGCAATCAATGATCCCAAAATGATGCATATTGTCTATTTTAGATTGCGAAAACACAAGTATGCCTTTACAGGGTCAACAGCAAACAACAGAATTTCTCCACATGCTATCTTTTTATCCAATAAGTACATATATTTTTGGCATTTTAGAGAATACTTGTTTCCTGACTCTATATCCATCCTGAGATTGTTTAGGTGCTGTGCTTTAATCAATTCAGCTTAACAAATAAGACGATGACAACAACAAACCCTGCTGCTAATTATCCCCAAACTAAAAAGCAAAGCAAACCAAAAAAGAACCCAAGTCATTTCTCAAGGAAACATAAAAGGAAAGAGAACAAAGGGAGAGGAAAATTGAATGAGTGAAATTTTTATTTAGAAGAAAAAAAGCAATATTTGTCATTTGAGATATAAACTCAGTGATGCCTCACTTAACAGGCATTGTACATGATATAATTTTCCAAATACCTGAAATTTTCTTACTAAGTAAAAAAAAAAAATCTTTTAAAATATAAATCTTTCCCTAATATATTTGAGGTATGATAAACACTTACAACCTTTTAGATAAAAATCATGGGAAATGCATCACCGGGCTGCTATACTGTGATGACTTTCTTCTCAGGGCCTATTTGCCTATTATGGTTTGACGTCTCTTCTCCCATTCTCAGGGACTCTATCACTATTACTGCTATTACTACTCCTATTGTTACTATTGCTATGGTTATTAATGACTTCCAGTCTGACTACTGTGGTATCCTTGGCCACGCTGATCTGCTGCTAAAAGGGAAAATAGCTAGCTGGGCTTATTAGAAAATGTGCTGATCAAAGGCCTAAGAGTTTGTCCTTGGGTGAAAGCTGATACTTGCTGCCCGTGGATTTTCTATGTCTGTTTCTGCTTCCCACAGACTCATCTTTCGTTCTTAAACTGGTTGAAACTTCACTAGATGATATGGCATAAACTAGCATGAAACAACACAGCCACTTTGGAAATATTAACTATGAAATGAATATTCATAGCATGGCAGTAACCATTAGGAGATTTTATATACACACACACATGAGGTCATATCATTAACACCTGAGCAAGCCTGAAATATTTTTCAAGAAACAAAATCCTTAAGAGCATTTTTTGGAAACAATTATTAAAATATTCTGAAAGGAAACTTTTTTTTTTTACACCAAGGAAATAAAAAATTACGGCTGTGTTGATATAATACAAAATTCAGAATATAACAAAAAGAAACTGTACCTGGAAACTTCCCACTTTTAATAAAATGAGACTGTTAAACAGCTAAGAAGTGAGGTTCAGTTTTTGAAAAAGGGGTATTTCGAAATAAAATTGAGACTCTCAGAAAAATTTCAGCGAATTGGAGTATGTTTCTGCTATAATAAATGGATGTCATTTTGGAAAAAAATCAGACTTTTAAACAAGTGTCTGAACATAGTGCTCTTCTCCACACATCCAGCAGGGAGCAGAAACCACCAAAGCACAGAATTTTGAATTTACACTCTGTTCCAGCATCTCTTCAAAGTTACCTTCCTTGAAGGCACAGAAACTATTCTATTGACAAGGAGACTATGTCCTTATTTCTGCGTTCAGAGATGTTAATTTTGTTATTTCTGTGTTCAGAGATGTTAATTTTGCTTAACTTCAGTCTAATTAATCCCTACACGGGTGGATGATTTAAATTTTATTGAGCATCCGTGCAGTTTTTATTTGTGATGGGCAGCAGCCTCTTGACTTAGCTTTTCATTATAGTATAGAGAAGACAACAGAAAAATAAGTGGTCTCCAATTTGGTGGGGTTCCACAGAATAAGGGACATGTTTGTAAGCATTCCAAATAAGCACTTTGTGTAACTTCTGAGGAGACAGGCATCTATCTACCTCTTTATGCTGATGTCATGGGAACCTTGCGTGGGGCAGCCAGAGAATGCTCAGGCTTTCTCATGGGGAGAACCACTCTAGGTATCACCATAAACTGACCTTCTAACACTAATAATCACAGTAAAATGAAAAGGAGACCAAACCAAACGCCTTCAGTTGACAGCCATGAGAACTCAGAAGGAGACAAGCACTGTGCTTTGCATCTTTGGGCCGTGTGGGGCCCCCCGCTTCCTGTGGCTCCCTTTGTCTGCTCATACTTAGAGTGAGCAGCTTTCAGAGAGCAGCTGGGGAGGAACTGGCATCTTATAACAAACGGTTAATTGAAAGGGATGAAAATTCAAGGACTGTTTCCTTAAGGAGCATTTCCAACTTTCGAACAGGGGGAGGGGAAGGGGACAGTCCTATTGGGACTGGTCTGTACACGGAGAGGACCACCTCGGCTGTCTCATCAGAAGGGTTTTCTGTAAATCCCATCATCACTGAGCGCAAGATGGAGAGGAAGAGTTAGGGCCACTTCAACCTCAGGGGAGTCACATGCATCCGACAGCGGCACAGGAGCCTTGCAGGGCACATTCCAAAGACATGCTCTGAAAACTTGACTGAAAATTTCCAAGTGCAACCCAAAATGACTTCACGATTCCCAATGACAATAGCTGTTTATTAATTTTCTATAACTATGCCACCAATTTCTTTTTAAAAAAATCCAACACGTATTATTCTGGGGCAGGAGCTAACAGGCATGCAGGCTCAAGCTGGCACCCAAAGATCATGCACGGCTCTGGCCAAAGGTGCATACAAATGACTTAGGGACTACGTATTTCTTTGTCATCTGTATCTCCTTTTCATTGGCATGAATGTCTGAGATAGAACCACATTTAAAATATAACCATGCTGGTGTATCAAGTATAACCATACCGTCAACTCTCAATTTCCAACATGCCCCTAAATAACCTGGGGCTCTCTCTGGGCCTTATCTTAGGCCCTAGGCTAGCTCTGGTGTGGTCCCAGCTCACCATACCTTTGCTGTGCAGCCAGGTGTGTGCACCGACCACAGCCCCATCTCGACACTAACCTAGTAAAAGGAGCTAATCGGGTAAAAGAGCTATAAAGGGCCGCAGAAGGCATTTCAAAGCAAACATAAAGAAACCTAAAATATCGGACGGGCCAGAAGCCCTCCCTTGAATGAATGACTGAGTGTTCACTATGTTTTTAAAAGTTACTGGCACGATGTTCTAGTTTGCATGTGACATCCTTTTTCACCCCTCTGTTCTTTTGTGGTGCAGGCTGTTTACTGGTACCAGAAATTGTTTCCACTCTCCGTGTTCTTGGTTTTAAGACCGAAACAACCCCTACATCAAGTGGCTTGAAAGTATCAAAACGTCTGAAAGCCAGAGGTGACAACTGTCCGATTTAGACCCAGCTCAGTCAGGTTCTGCAGCAGGAGCCTTTGGGCGATGACACTTTTTTTTTTTGGTGGAAGTTTGAGAACTGAGCGTTCGCAGTATTTCAAAGATCAGTCTACGTGTACGTTTGGTAAAGGGTGGGCAACATGTTTTAAAAATTCTACATACACTTGTTTGGGCATGGCTCTCTATGTCATCCACAGTGGAGGAATGCTGATTGCAAACTTTTATGTTGGTTTGTTCATGCATGTTTTTCTCGTATTCCCGAACATCATCCATTGTCATATCTGAAAGAAGGTCAAGACGTTGGCAACTTCTGTTATTAAATGCAAACTTTCAATGGGGAGACTTCAGGGAAAGATGGTAGCTTAGCGGAAGCCAAAGAGAGGTTTAAAAAGCGGGGGATTCGCTAACTTTATGAGCAGTAAAGCATAAAGTTAGCTAAACCAGCCAAAAGGGGAGTGAGTACAAGGAAATGAAGTCAAAATAGTCTTAGAACAGAGAAGAGTGGAAATTATTTAGGGGTGACTCTCGTGGAGTGAGCTAAGGGGGGTAGAGAGTATTAGCACGTGGCAGTGCTGGAGGCTGGGATCTCCTAAAGCAGAAGTTAGAAGATCCCTTCCAGGACAGGCTCAGGTTTGTTTGGTTTAATACTTACCTTCCATATACCTTCCCGGATAGATTCTTTAAATCAGGGCATTCAGCAACAGAAAGAACACTTTCATTGCTATTGTAGGAGACTTGACGTAGGAGGCAGAGGAAGGATGCTCACTGGTACCAGTCAGAGTGGGTGCAGTGCTCACACACAGATATAGTTTGGCACAGCATACATGGTGTCAGAGAGTGCAGGTCTACACTGAACTTGAAGTCTAGCCTAACAGCTTGAAGATGGCTGACACTAATTCCACCCACGCTGATCTATAAATAAAATGGCACATGACATTATGGTTTTTCGACTGAGTCTGTAGTTTTTCAGTATTTCAGGATAATGATATTAAATCCAGCGGTTCCCAACAGGGGACGCTTTGGAGACTTTTCTGTTTGTCACAACTGCGATGCGGTTGTTATTGGCATCTAATGAGTTAGAGGCCAGAGAGATGCTGTGGAACGTGCTACAATGCACAGGTCCCTCCCACACCCTCCAACAAAGAATCATCTCATCCAAAATGTCACAGTGTTGAGGGTGGGAAACCTGTCTTTCTCCCATGAAAAAAAGCTTCAGGAACCCATTCACATCAGTATGTGAAATACATAAAAATAACAATAAGTCTCACTTTAAATACTTCTGTTTTATCCCTTATCCCCATCTACTTCTTGAATATTTTACTTTGTTTTACCAACAGTTTTCCCAGATGGGCCTTCTTCTGCTGCTCTCGTGGCAGAATTTAACTTCACACCTATTTACACTAAAGGTGTGTTGAGCAACTAGATAACCGACCACCCTGATCACTAATTTTCGTGGCGGGTATTCACAGCTGGACTTTTTCCTCAGGTATTTTCTGCATCATGTGGCTTGGTGCCTTTTTCTATCAATCCATGTGCGTCATGTGAGATTCCCTTCATTTCCAAAGGGCAGACTTGCCAGAAGTTGATGATTGGATTCAGTGTGGTCTGGGGCCAAGACAGAGGGTGGCTCTACATCCAGACCTGGGCTAAGTTATTTAGCTAATGACCTCCCTCCCAACCCCCACACCCCAAAGCTGTCAGTCAAGGATGCTGTCCATAGCAATGTAAGTATCAAGAACGCTAAGCAGAAGTCTGGCCAAGCAAAGAGCATGCTTTTTTTTTCAGAAAATTGAGGTAACTGGAAGCAATAAAGGGATGCTGCTTTGCAATTAAACAAATGTACTTCAGTTAACAATAATAACACATTCTTTCGACACAATCACTTTCATTTCTATGGCTGGTTATCAAAAATTTAAAAAACAAACACACCTGGAATAAATACTGAGGTCATCTTCATCTAAAAGTTTAACATTTCAAGAAATTTCTCTATACATGTGTTCAAGAGATCTTTTCTTTCCTCCCCCTCACTGGCACGACAATAATTTGGAAAGCAAAAACAAAGATGATATTTTGGTTTCTTTGTTCTAGTGAATCTCAACAAAAATCATTTTTTATCTTTAATTAGCTCGACGTTAAGAGAGGGCTTATACCTGTCTCATTATGTGCTTTCAAGGACATATCAATTTTAAGAATGTGAAGATTTAATAATAAAGATACTCAAAGATACTGCCTTATTCATAACAGTGAAAAATTAAAAACGACCCAAGGGATTGACAGTACTATGCAACCATTAAAAATGATGTAGAAAATATTTAACACTATACAGAAATGCCCTTGGAATATTATTAAAAATAGGAGGTAGAAAAATTATACATATTAAATCATTTTTGTTGGAAAAGCATTATATACATTTTAAAATGACTTGAAAGTGTATATTTCAAAATGTTAGCAGTGACTGTTTTGAGAGGTTGGAATTATGGGTAATTTTCATTTTCTTTTTGCTTATTTATTTTCTCCACATTTTCTACATGAAACACGCACTACTTGCGTAAGAAAAATAGAACATTATTTAAAAATATTATCTGGAGTCATTAGAAAATGGACACCTTCAATCTGGAACTGGTAAGAAGACACATTTTTCTAGAATTTCTGCCCATTCTAAAAACATGATTCCATGTTGCTGTTTTAAATTAAGAGTTAGGAAACAAAATTTCAGAAAATGTCACCTGAAAGAAAAAACAATCTCCTAATTTGACCACACAAGAATGAACATTTCTAGTAAAGTGGGTCTCTAAAAATGATGATAATTTGGTCCTTGCTGATGTGGAAAGAAAATATGTTTGCCTAAATCCTGAACTATCCCCACATACCTTACATGCTTACAGAAGTGATGATTTTTAATATTCCTCGGTCATTTATGGAAAGCCTAATCAAGGTAAAATGTTCCTGTTCAGTTATCTGCTAAAATACATTACGTCCTGCATCTCCAAAGTTTATGACCCCAGAATCTCGATATGAATCAATTGTTTTAGCACATTCAGTCATGTGTCCAATGGCATACTGTCCTTTCGGAGAATTTCACCTTCATTACTGGTTAATTTTCAATGATCCGTGACTTCTAACAATTTAGGTTCAGTTCTCTTTGTTTTTAGCAAACGAGTTTATGTGTATCAGTAACTTCTTAATTAACGGAATCCTATGCCAATTATTTTGCAAGTAAACTGATAGATAATCATCCCTTAATTTATAGATTTTAATGGTTACAATCCACTTTTCTCAAATAAGGTTTCTTAAATAAAGGTGTTGTAAATAGGGAACAATGGGCTAACGGCCTGATTTAAGAGAATATGGGAACTAATGCAGTATTTCTTCTAAGAGAGGCACAACCTGACATCTCTGCCAACGACTGATTCGAAGCAGCCCTGGGAAGCAAGCTGGGCGTATAAATGCCCTCCTCATTGCACCTCACTGGACTAGACTGCCTTTCTTTACCCTCTTGCTAGGCCATTTCTTTCCTTCTCCTTCTCACCCTCCTTCAGGGGAGAGCAGAGCAGATGCCGGTCTCCCGTCCCAGCATGTGGAGGTCACACTGAATGGAGCCGGAGCAGCACCTTCTCTTCTGCCCAGTGACTGGGCTGAGACTGGAACCTCCTCCTCCACCATTAGTCCAGCACTGACAGGCCAGCTCTGGACGAGGGGCTTTGCTAAGTGAGGAATCTTTTCAGTCTCCTAAACCAGGAACTAAAAGCTCTCAATTAAGAGCAAAATACACCTCAACTTCACGAGCCCTGGTCCACTGCCAGTGTTTTCTATTTTTAAAAAATTAAATCTGGGCTTTAATTATTAATGTATTGAACCACTCAAGCAATGTATGGATTACGTTCCATAGAAATAATTCAAGGCGTACTGGATGACATAGAGAAAAGAGTTTAACTCCTTTTAACCTTCCCTACTAATCCTGCTCCTTCTGGACATAACCACTGTTAAGGGTTTGAGGCACAGCCTGCCAGAGTTTTCCCTATGCATTCACATGTGTGTTACTACACACACACATCTCACTTACTTTTACATGACGGAATCAAACTATGCTGTGTACAATACCGTACATATCATGCTGGCTGGCTTTTCCCACTCATGGAAGTGAAGGCAAAATCATATATTTTAAAGGCCTTTAGGATAGAATTCAGCTGAATATACAGAGAAACTACAAACGCTAAGAAACAAAATGTTTGCAAGCAAAAATTTTCCTACATTATATTGCATGGTTGTAGCAGCTAGAAATTCTTAAAAGGTCTTACACTCTGATTCAACAACCTGTCCTTCTATAAACATTTTTCACTACTTCTAGGGTCCTCTGCCTAAAGAGAAGTAATTTTTTTTTTCTTGCTCTTAGTCAAAATGGAAGTCTTGAACAAATGGCTGTGTTGGGGTTAGGGGGAGGCTCTGGCAATCATGAATTAGATTTGATACTCCTTTGGCTCCATCAAAATGGTGGCTATCCTTTGGATAGTATCATTTTTAACCGTTAAAAATGATTATAAATTCAATACATACTCATTACAAATAGGGTGGTTATACTTTTCCATAGTGAAAAGTGGGAAATCCTCAAGGCTTGGAGCATGCTATTTCCATGTAATTCAGACCACTAAGATCCAGAATTATAACCTATGCTTGTGATTCCCCATCCCATACTTCTTAATTTGGAGAAGAGGAGTGGGGGTGGGTCACAGATTGCTTTGAAAATCTGATGGAAAGTTATGGGCTCTCTTTCCAGAGAAATGAACATAAACATAAGAGCCATGGCACTCACATTCAAATTTCAGGAAACCCGAGGCCACCAGAAAATGCTGCCTACGTGAACTCAACCAGCTAGTGCTAGTCCCTAAGCAGGCCTCTTTCTCCGCCTTAAGCTTGCTTCATCCACTGTTAGTCCTGCTCTAGGGACTCCAGGATGATTTCTAAGTCATTTTCATGAGATAGTTTCATCTAGACCAGACAGAACAGCCCCTCCCCATAGTTTCTGGGAAGGGTCAGGATTTCAAAGATATTCATGAGGTTCCACCCAACCACAGCTTCCCTCTGGCAATCCTGTGCTCATCTCTCAAAATACTGTCAGATTGTGAAGCAAATCATGCTTCTGTGAAGCTGGGCTGTCTATTTTTATCCTCATACCCTCTCCCCGCATCCTCCGAAATGTGTTGTTGCTGCTTCTCTGATTAGTGTTCTAGTCACGCAGGAGAGACCCAAGGCTCATGGATAAAGACCAATCAAGGCTTTGAAAGACAAACTCAGCTCTTCCAGCAGTGGAAATGGTTATGCTTTACCATGAGCAAGAACAGAATGACATCTGTTTAGGGAAATAGTTATGTGACAGCAAAATGCTGAAACTTCGAAAAGATACAAAATTAAAATCTTTGGGCAAAAGATGGTCATCATCTACAACGTCTCCCCGCCCCCCGGCCCCCAGATTCTTAATTAAGCACTGGAGGTGGTGAGTCTAATTAGGGGGAAAGACATTCAGGGCTGCCATTGCATAAGGGAGGGTGTGCATTTTGCATCCTACTATCCGCACACAGCCCAGGAGGCAAATGGGGCTAAAATTTAGTCCCAAGCCAAAAGCACCTGCTGAATCTGCCTAGACGGGGCATCTTCTTCTAACTCTCCAAAGGCACTGGAGTTTGGCAGTTGGCCCTGAAGACATCTAGACATCTACTATTCTTTAGTCTAACCTATTTGTAATGAATCAAACTGTCCTTCCTTGTAATCTAACCTGGTTTATCGTCCATGCTCTAGGCCAGATGTTCTCAAACTTCAGCAAGCATCAGAATCGTCTGGAAGGCTTGTTAAAACATAGACTGCTGGCCTATACACCCCAGGCCTAGAGTATCTGATTTGGTAGTTTTAGGGTGGGGCCTGAGGATCAGAATTTCTAACAAATAACCAGAGGATGCTAATGTTGCTTGCTGGGCCAGGAAATTCACTCTGAGAACCAGGCAAGGAGCTCCAGGCAAGAATTTTGTGTGTGTGTGTGTGTGTGTGTGTGTGTGTGTGTGTGTGTGTGTGTGTGTTTAACTTTGGACCTTTGCTGTATTTACTAACGAGAGCCTCACTGAGCCTGTGTAAGCCAAAGAAAAACAAGCAACTCCAGGTCCCCCAAACTGAAGGGCTATCCTGGCAGATGGCTGGCTTTGGTGCCAGTGACACACCCACCTACCTGAAAGGCCCACCGTCCTCAACACTATCCCGAATAAGGGACTGAGAAGACACTCATGAGCAGGGCTATTTCCACTCATTTGATTGGAGTGTCTGCATCTGTGTAATGAAGGAGCCACTGTTTTCCTGGCAAGCGGCTCGGCTGGGGGACGATGCCAGCAGTCATTTACATGAAATGGATGTGGTGGTTCTCAGACCCCTTGCTGAGTGAAAAGGCTGCTTGTTTTGATTGGGGCTAGGATTGTGTATATAGGGGGTGGAGACCTTCTACGGGGAGTACAAGGCGCCCTGATGTTCTACATCCACTAAACCACATGCTGTTTTTCTGCACTCGGATACAGAAAAGGCTTTTTTGTCAATAGATTCCTTGAGTTATTTCTGTCTTCAGCTAACCCACCTAAAGTAAATAGGTAGCTGTTCTCCTCTAAAAGGACCCCAGCACTGGAGACCTACAGTTTCCTTTGATGCGTTATTCTAGCTTAGGGCCTCTGTAATAGTCTGAACTTTTTATTTTTATTTTTGGACTGAACAGCTTTAAGCCCTTCCTTACTCCCTGCTTTGATGAGATAGAGAGTGGGCCTTCATCCTCTGTACCTCAGCAGTTCACTTACGAGGTGCCCTCCCTTGATTTTTTTTCCCTTTCTGTATCCTGTCTCTACTCAAACCCTTTTTTCCTGATTAATAGGCTTGTCGTGTTGTGTCCCCTTCATGAGGACCTGGCTACTCTGTTTGATGCTGCACAGTCTAAAAAGCCCTCGCTGGCCTTCTGGCACGAGAAAGGAATCGAATAAAGTGCCCTGTGTCTTCTTGGACTTCAAAGTGGCAGATTTTTGGCTCTTCAGGTCTCTGTTTGCTGGCCAAACTTCTCCTCAGTTTGAGCCTATTATTCTTTGAATACCCTTGTGATATTCCCTTCACGTCAGTGGTAAAGAAACCAGGAGCTTGGAGGAGTCCAAGTTGGGACAGACGAGCAGCTCTTAACTGTTTTGGGGGGAGAAAAGCTCCCCAGAAAAAAACAACCAGAAAGACTGGTTTAATGATGAGGAGAAGTAATCACTGGAGACTTTCTTCTGCCTGCCTCATAAAAGACAATCACAAATAGATGAGTGTTAGGGGGACATCGCAGCCTCGTGGTGAGAGCCGGCGCCCTTGCCACGTGAGTGGCATCCTGAGAGTGTGATAACACTGATGATCTTCCAGAGTCTGCCTTTGGACAAACCCAGGGAGACGCATTTGCTCTTCAGACCATGCGGATCTGGGAAAATTGCAAAACAACCCCATTTTTTTTAATGTGGCTCAGAAATAGCCAACATTAATAACAATCACTGTCTTTGCTCATTCAGTCCAATGTATCTTTTCACTTTGAATTTGATACTTTCCGCTCAGAACAACAAGGGAATTGGTGGAACAATGACAGAAAAGCACTAAAATACAATCTCAGTTACACTGAAAACAAATTCAGCGTGACTTCGGAAAAGGCCAAGGAGAAGGGCATTTCACTGGATAAGCAGATCTAACCCAAGTCACTGACTGGGTGTTTCTATTTATAGTGAAGGGCACTAGCCTCTGGTGACTGATCCTGAGAATGTAGCGGATTCACGTGGATAAAAAAACACATGAATTTGGGAAGGGTGGATGAAGCGACCTTGTTTTTGTTTATTGGAAATGTGAAGAACTTGTTTAACTCTTCCAAATCATGTAAAATAAAAAAAAACACCTAAAAACGCTAGAATAATAGTCTTAGGATGAAGGGGGTATCCATGCCTCTGCCCTTGAATTCTTGCAGAATCCTTATTATGTTTTTGGAAAAGCAGTGTTTTAAGTGATCTCTGAATCAAAGGGCAGTTTTCACTTGATATGATGCTTCAGGCAGCTTTGATCTTGGTCTGGTATAAATGAGTTTGAAACCCATCCAACAGAGAATTATGGAGTCCTGTGCATCAAATATGCAAGCATCGAACATACTGAGGTCCTACTTAGTCAATACCTAAGCACTGGAGTTATGTTAGACCAAGCTTCTGTCGTTGCATTTTTCTCTTTTCTGTTCCATGAACAGTGCCATTTCCAACACAGGAAGCGGTAGCCCCGCCTTTGTTGTAGTCTTTCTAGGTGGCATTTGAAGTCAGAGAGACTCAACATGTTAGGAAGTTGTTCTACGAGTCATTTCGGGGAAGTTGACTTACCATACCACTCATCAACCCATGCAAAAGCCTGTCTGTGTCCAATCAGCAGAATATCTCGGACCACCTGAAAAAGTGAAAGAAGGGGCCTGAATAATATCATGTTTATTAAAACGACCTGAAAAACAGACCATTCCGAATTCTAAGAATCCTGGCAATTACCAATTTCTGTACCCCTCTGTCCACATGGGACAACAGTTATAGGCTGGCACGCACAGGTATTGTACTTGCTCACCCTCCGCCCTTTCCATGGTGTGTAAAGGCTTTCTGCAAATTCATCTCCATCCCATCTGAAACTCAGGCTGGAGGTGTGTAGAAACCAGTGATAACGACTTGGCAGTCACACAGCAATGACTGGAATGAATCTCTAGGCTAATCACTTTGAGGTTTTTCTCTCCATTTATCTTTACCTAAAACAGGTCCTACCTTTCATCTGTAGAAAGGGGGGTCTAACCAGTGCCGGGGAGAATAATGATAATTCATAGAAATCAAAAACTTTTCTAGGCAGCAAGTCACCTTTAAGCAAAGAGCATTTAACATCCTTTCTTCTCTGATGAAACCTCCTAAATATTGGTTAAATATTTTTCATAATTGAAGGTGTGAGACACAAGACAAGTAAATATCTTTCTCGGCTTGACTTTCACATAATTAAAGGAGGAAAATAAGGCAAATTTAGTTAAGCATTATTCAAAGAGATGACATAAGAGACCCAAACTAGAACTGAACTTAATGGGAATGATAAGCCTGACAACTGGAGGCAAAAACGAATGAAATTGTTTCTGATGGTGACACATAATGGCAATCACAGAGTAAGAAAAATAATATATATAGTTTTTGTGTGTGTAACACTTTTCATGTGCTTTTATTTCATGGTGTTCTTTTTTTGTCCTCCATAAATATGCCTTTTTTTACGTTTGCTGGATACTCACACACTCCCCCCAGCATTCCCGTCTTCCTGCCAAATAAATCCAGCAACTGTCAAAAACCTCTTGTGGAAGGTTCAAGCATGTTTCTATAAATGAAGGGTCTTAATCTGGTGAATTTGCAGAAACAAGGGAAGCATTTATAATGAAGTGTTTAGTATTCCAGGACTCTGGATATCTAGTGAAGCCTAAGGAGGAAACATGTAATGAAAATAAGAGACAACATGCAGCCATCCATACTTGAGTGCTGAGTGTGTCAAATTCGTGGAAATCAAAAGAACAGCATCGAGGCATCAGTAAATATACCCCATTGCATTAGGCACAACACAGCTGCCTGCTGGAAACAAGAATTCAATAATGTGCTAATGGCTCGCTTTCGAACATTTCTCCCCCTTAACTGTGAATAGATTCTTAAAAAACAAAGGTGTTTAGAGAAAGGCATCCCTGGCACTTTAAACCCAAGCAAATGCTAGCCTCAGACACTCATTAGTGACTCACGTGCCAGAGCAGGTGTGTTTTGGGGTGTTGATAACACTTCATTATATTTGGAAATGGGCAATGGGAATGCCTATCACTAGAGCCTAATCCCTACAGGTAGTTTAAAGAGAAAGATTCTCAAAATTAGCCGAAGTCACCCGTGAGAAAAGAAACACCGTGAGCCCTGTGGCAGTCTACATATGCTTTGTGAGAGGGGGAAATGATAAAGTGCACTATGGTTGTGGCCTCAGTAAGAGATTATTTGGGGTTAAAAAAAAATGGGGGGAGGATACTGTAGGAAGTCAAGAAAGGTACAGCTTAAGGTAGACACAGAGCTGAAGCTGGAAAATATTTACTTGAGGGGTCCTGACTGTCTTCCTGCTTAATAACTGGGACACAGTGGGTCCCAGAACTTGATTTCTAAGTGTCTCGCTTGGCACCCCCCTCTGGTGGGGCAGAACGAGTTTAAGAGCTCAGCAGAAGACTGGCATGCTTTTCTGTCTCAAATTTGTTCCAGAGCCTGCTATGATCATGAGCCCAAGTTCACTCTATCCCTTGGGCTTACATTCAAGATTGGCACATTTTATTATCAATTGCCCCCCAACTTTATTATCCATTGCTCCCCGTAGACAAATCCATCTAAGTAACAAAAAGCTCAGAGCATTAAGGTTAAATTCCAGCGCTCCCAAAAGAATTTCAAAAAGCTATTTTTTATCAGTTTTTAAGTGGAAAAATAAACAGATATCCAGCCTATCTGGAATGCAGAGACAACTGGGTAGTATTTATTTTTATGGAACTAGGAGGAGTTACAAAGGGCAATGCTTGACACTGAGTTTCCCATTTTTTTCCATGAGGCCAGGAATCATATTAGAAATCCTGAAGTCATTCCCAAGTGAATTCATGCTACAAAATTAACATGTTTGGTCAAAGTGGGTACACAGTTGACACCTTTGTTCTGAGGTGGAAAGTAATTCTTTGGTAACAGAATTATTGTATGAGCAGAAAGGCTGAAGTGCTGATCTAACGGGAATACTGGGATTTCTTGTTCTGTCTCTTGGTGCATCCTCTACCTCAGGGGTCTACATTTGAAGGATCTTTTGAGTGAGAATTACCCTTGGGGGCTGTACACACAGTGCCTCTGCCTGGAACACAAGTACCCAAGTACCAGGTATAAGTACCCACGCTTGGAACTAGATGCCAAATGGGGGAGTATGTTTCGAAAGTCCAACTTCTTGAATATACTCAGTCAACGGACATGGAGGTCACAGAATAGGAGATGAAGTGTAAAACATCTATTAGTGCAAGAAAATTAAACCCGTATGTAAAATGCATTTTCATGAAAACAGGGTTTTCTGGAGGTAGTTACCTCATGTTGGTTTAGCACTGATCTATTGTACATCATGTTCTCCAGCTGACAATAAAGAAAGTTGTTTGGCCCATAGCTCAGGAACTGCTGTCTGTTCACTAACCTTGTGTACAAATTGTTCCACTCTGGTCTGAAGCCCCCAGACCTCGAACTTCACGGTCACCAGCTTGTAGGAACACATGATGGGCTGATGACTGTCTCTCCAGCCTTCCCTTAACTGTCCCCGTCCTGTCTTCTCTGACTTGAAGTGCTTGGGATCCTGGAAAAAATATACCAAAGAAATGGTAAATTAAAAGTTCGACCATCCATTTCTATGAGATAAATGAAGTAAATAAGAGAAACTAAGTGAAAGAAGCAAGTCACTGTAAGCCACACTGTGTAATTCCATGAATATGAAATACCCAGAATAGGCAAATATCTATGGAGAAAGAGAGTAGTGGTCTAAGGCTGAGGGAGGGGGACTGACATGGGGAATGACTGCTGGGAACAGTAGTCATTTCAGGGGGCGATAAAAATGTTTCAAAATTAGATTTACAGTGATTGGCTCACAACTCTGGAAATCTGCTCAAAACCAGATCTGCACACTTTCAACGGGTGAGCTCTATGGTATGTAAATTATATATCAATAAAGCCGAAAAATACACAAGGGTAATAGTAAAAATGCCATACGCTACCTCAGTAGGATTTTTCAGGGTGTGCACTGGCTCTGGGTTTACTGCTATTCCTGTGTCAAGTAATATCACGATGGTCATTATCCTAAGCACGTGTTTACTGAATGCACAGGTTGGGCACGGTACAGACCCAGGTATTACATGATGCTTTCCCTTGGCCTGATTTCTTTGTCCTGAGGGGGATGAAGCCGGAAGGGCGTCAGCTTTGTGTGTGGCAGGTATGGTCTGTGTGTGCATGTTTGCAGATAACTTTCTCCCACTCAGAGAACAGACTCAACTCTACTTGGATGACCTCTGTCCCTTGGCCTTCCTCTAGGATCCGTCCTCATTTGCATCAATTACAAGAAGGTAGTGTGAGCCTGGGAAGATGGTAGAAAGACACCAGATTGGGACAAATATATAATTACAAAACTGACAGAAGAAATTCTGGAAGGAGGGGGGCAGAAGGAAAAGAAAATACACAATAAGTTTCCCAAGGGAATACAGGTCAGTAACCTTGAGGGTGGGCCGCATTTCTAAATCTTTGGTACCAGCTTTGTCATGCTGTACCCAAACGGCATAAGCTGTTCCTCTCACCCAGGATAGGGAGGCTCTTTGCCCTCCCCTTCAATCTGCACTGGCCTTGACTTGCTCTGACCAGTGCGATGTGGCAGAAGAGACACTGTGTCAGTTCAAGTTGTGAAGGGAAGCTTGAAGCTGGCATCCTGCCAATGTAAAAAGTCTAGTTCGATTATCCTGAGACCACCAGGCTGTGGCCACCACACTAGCCACGTGGAGGACCATATGGTCCGCCTGCTGCAACTGAGAAGCCAGGGATGGGAGTGAACCAGCCACCTCTGATATTGCGATCCGGGCATACTCCACGAGGAACAGAAGATCTGCCTGTCAAGGATGCGGAATCGTGAGGAAATAATGCACTGTTGTTGTTTTAAGCCACTCAATTCTGAAGCGGATTGTTACTTAGAAAGAGATAAAGCAGATGTATCAAGCGAGTTACAAAACACATGCAATACCTAGATCACCAAAGAGGAAGGGAATGAATGCCACTTTGTTCATTCGCAGAACACACCAGAAGTTCACACCATTGGCCACACATCTGAACGCTAGAAACAAGGAAATTTATAGCTGCCAAGCAGTTCCTCCTGAGTTGAACCACAAGAGCGTTGGTTTCTTTCCCATGCGCCCTTTGACTTGCCCACGAGAGGCAAATGCTGAGTATAATTATCAGCACGTTGACAACTAACTATCTTGAGGCTCAGAAGACATGGCTGGGGCTGACCAGAATATGCATGGCAAACCTTCCAGAACCTGGGAAGGGGTTGTCCCAAATGGGTTAGCAGCTGGGTGAACGAAGGATATAGTTCCAGAGCCAGTGAGCAGAGGGAAGCAAGAGGGCAAAGTTCCCAGCAACCTTATGTGCAGGAGACAAAGGACCCAGCAAACGGAGAGAGGTGAGCAGGCAGCAGAGGCAGGAAAAACGAAATAAAAGCCAGGACCGTGGCCTGACCCGTCTTCATGCCTCTCAGATGCTGTGCAGTGCGCAGGCGAGAGGCCTGCAGGTGGAGACCTCTGGGCCACATGGCTGCACCCCACTCCTCCCTCCCTGGACATCCGTCTCTGATTCAGGACTAGCCTCAGCTCTTTGGCCAGCCACTGCTGAATTTGAAATGACACCTCTTCTTCCAGAATCTGTGTGTATGTTCCAGACTTCTCAGGAACAAGGCAAGGCTGCAGCATTAAGTGTGGAACGCTGGCAGATCACACTTCCAAAGCAGTTAAGAATTGTGGGGCCTCACAGCCAAATCCAGTTCTGAACAAGACAGGAAAAGTACAGCTTGCACAGTGATGCTTAAATCCATGTGTGGTTCCTGGTTGCACCACAAAATAGCAAAATCACATTAGGCTACTGCAACATGGGGTTTTAGAAAAAGGCTATGAGGCAGTGAGCAGTACCCTGCCTTGTCAGGATGCAGAATAAGGTTTTTAAGATGGAAGTGGTAATTCGGTTTCATGTCCTTGATTTTATGGGTAAGGACTCTGAGGCCAAAATGAAATATTTTGCCCCCAAACCACAGGCGCTTGCTTGGTAACTGGTCGGGGACTAGAATCCCAGCCTTCGCCAATTCTAGCTCGATGTTCTTTCCACTACATTTACTTTTAATATTAAACAGCAAAAGGCTGTTTTTGTTGTAGCCAGATGCCAAAGAAGCAATTAAAAAGTGGGCTTCTTAGGGCAACAGCGCGTTGATTTTTTGCAAGTCTGGTGTAATATCCACAGCTGTCGATTGCGTTTAGGAAATCTCGGGCATGGCCTATAATTAGGGATTCGCTTTCAAAGAGCTGGAGGGAGGTAAGGGAGAAGGATTTACCAGAGGACGCCTTTAGTCAAAACTTAAGATCAGAAATGAACATCCAGCCGAATGCCTCTGAATGAAGGTGACGGAAAAAAATCTAATCTTATCTGAAATATTCTGGCCGTAAACTTTTCTCCCTTTTCCTGTTCAGGCTCCATCACTCCCTTTTCTCCTCCCTGCCCACTCCCCAATATCCATTCCTCTTGCAATCATTTTCTGCAACTCTCATTTTCTCACTTGAGTTGGTGAACTTAAGTATCTAAATTGCCCATTTACACATCAGCTGACCTTTCTAAGAAACTTTCAAAATTTTTTTATTTAAAAATTTCTGGTTTGTGTTTCTATAGCTATCATAATATTTTGGTCCAATTGTTATATCACTTATATCATTCTTTACAAAATAACTGATTGCTTCACATTTTAAACTTTCATTTCCAGGTTTCCTTATTGTAGAATGAAGTTATAAACCTCCACACCGTCATCTCTGATGCTACTAGTCTCCTGGGCCTTCCCAAACTTTGGTTTTGGGGTTTGGCCTATTTCAAAAGGACATAAAGTTTGACTCGAGTGTGACTGAGACATTACACGCCTTGAAACTCCTGCTGGATCCCAACTCAGTGCGACCAGAAAACTCGGTCAAAGTTCTCTGTAGGGTGCTGCATGGCGACTCCCAAAAGGTGTATCCCAGTCCTCACCCCAGTCCTGATAGATGTGATCTTATTTGGGAGCAAAGGTCTCTGCAGATGTTATGAAACTGAGGCTCTTGAGTTGAACTCAGCCTAGATTATTATTAAGAGGGTGGGCCCTAAATCCAATGACAAATGTCCTTATAAGAATAAACAGAAATGGAGAAGACATGACAAGAGGCCACGTGAAGTCAGAGGCAGAGAACAAAGTTATGAAGCGTAAACCAAGGAACTCCTGGGGCCCTCAAAGCTGAAAGAGGCAAGGAAGGATGCTTTCCTAGAGAGCCTCACCTTGATTTAGGATTTCTGGCCTCCAGAACTGTGAGACACCTCTGGGGACAAGGAGCAAGGTTGACCCACAAACCCCCGTGCTTCTGATGTAATCCGTCCTGCTGGGGTCTGAGAGTCCAGTGTTTCAAAAGCTCCCACATGTCTGAATGTGCAGCCAAGGTGAAACCACTGCTTAAAGGAACAATTACCATCTCCCTGTTCCAGATGAGGATCCCGATTTCTGGTGACTTTTCCATAGGATTCAAGCTCAGGGCTACCGACTCCCAAACCCTACACCCCGTGGACAGGACATTCCCCTCTGAAATTGTCACACGATCTGCCAGAGGAGAGTCAGTCTCCTCACCTGCAGGATGCTGTTAAGGCTAACTCCCCTTGGGGTGTTTGGATGATGTTGGCAAAGTCCCTAGTCTGACACCGACAGATGGCGTGTCATCCACAGGCAACATCCCTGAGAGAAGATAAGAGGCGCGTGACACAGAAACATCCTTTAGAGAGAGACTGTAACGCAATTTCCTCAGCTCTCAGCAAGCTCCTCAGATGAAGGTGGAGGGAATATCCGAAGCGCCTTACGCCGATTAGGACTTTGTCAGCCTGTGGCCGAGGGTATAGAAAAATGCTGGTAAGTGCCCCAAAATATCACTGCCAACCACCATGCCGGTGTCCTTGTGTCAGTGAAAGGCTGGGTGGGCCCTTCCATTTTCCGCAAGCTGTCCCCTGTTGGTGTCCCTAAGGACAGGGGTGGAAGAAATCCCAAGAGAAGGATTCCTGCTTATTGGGCGCTGTGACTATGCCCTGGGCCAAGGCCAAGTGATAGTCTTGTCTCGGGACCAATTCCTTTCCCTCTTTGTCTTATGTTTCGGTGGCAGGTTCCAAGTTGGCAAAGCAGAGAGCAAAGCAGATTCCCCTACTGTAGGCTGCTCCCTAAAGGAAGTGACTTTACTGATTTCACTGGGGCTCAGGAACCACATGGTGGCACATGCAGGAGAGGGTCGCAGCCAAGTGGGAGCTTCCCTGGTGGGTGAACACCCTGGGCTGGTACCTCCCAACAGTGGAATGGGTCAGCCTCCGTGCACCTTGGGGGTTCCTTAAGAGCTATCCTCAGAAGGGCTGAGAGCTACACAGAGACAAGTGCAATCCTTCTGGTGCCCTTCCGAGCTGGGTGGGGCTCTCTCCTCTAAACGGGAATGGTATTGTCTATTGTCTGGGAGCCTGAGATCCGGGTGTGGGCAGGGCTGGCTCCCTCTGAGGGCTGTAGTAATTTGTTCCATGCCCCTTCGCTAGCTTCCGGTGGTTTGGCTTGCTGGCCTCGGTGTTCCTTGGCGTATATCAGATGCAATGCCTGGTCGCACAGTGTTCTCCCTGTGAGTCTTCACATTGTCTTTCCTTGTGCATGTCTGTCTCTGTGTCTAAGTTTCTCCCTTTTATGAGGACACCAGTCATCTTGGATTAGGGCCCACTGGACCTCATTTTAACTTGACCTCTGTACAGCCCCCATTTTCCAAATAATGTCACACTCTCAGGTACTGGGCATTAGGATTTCAACCCATCCTTTTTGGAGGAACATGATTTCATTGGCCTATAACCCTGGATCAGAGGGCAAACCTCCCGGATTCCCCTGAAACTCTTCCACGGCTTGCTCACTCAGTCCCGGAGCGCTGAGCCTCAACCCTGGGTAGCTGCAGCTGGATCCTCTGGGCGATGTGGAAGTTCTCTGAAAGCAATGCTCCCCACCCAGCAGCTGGCTGGCTGCAAAATGTTCAGGCCGGGGGGCTTCTAAATTCACCCACAAGGAGAACTCCAGCTCCAGATCTTGTTGGCACCGCCGGGCGTGGCAGATGGCAAACTGGACCTTTGTAGTTAAAGCTCATTTTTATGGAGGGAGGTGATGGTGCCAGGACTGCCTCCCCAGGGCCAGATGGACCTCACTGGCCACCCCTTCTCCAGGGCGCTTCCTCTGCACAGGGTCAGCCATACCTTTAGGCCTCATCCATTCTGTCCTTGGACAGAGCAGAGCAAAGGTGAAGCTAAGAGCTTCTTCCTTAGCGCAGCCCATGGGGAACTGTCCCTGTGATTGTGAGAACCAGTCTCACACCTGAGAGGTGCAAGAAGAAGCCCCTAGGACATCTTGGCCTGGTTGGTACTGGCTTACAGCTCAGAGGCAGTGTTATTAGTTGACTTTCACTGAGATAGAAAGTCTCCGTGATTAATTACACTTTCAATTTGAACCACAAAGGACCATATCCAACAAGGGCTTGCCCTGCTAATTGAAATGAGAAGTTTTTGATAAATGTTAAATGAATTAGGGCTAAGTAGAAAATGGCTAGGAATTGCTACATTATGTAACCGTAATGCTCAGCTCTAAAACAGGGACAGACAACACATACGAGATTTTTTTTTCTGCATTCTAGAACTTTCCTTGAAGATGCTAGCTAATGAGTTAGATATTATTCTCAGTTCTCTCCAAAGAATGGTCACTTTAACCAGGTAAAATTTAGCCCCGACTTTATACCAAGATTTCTCGAACTTACATCCTAAAAGGGATACACATAAAAATGAAGGAGCTTTCAAAGAAGCGAGTCCAAAGAAACCACATGTTAAGGGATCTCATGAAAAATGTCCAGAACAGGAAAATCTACAGAGACATAAAGATTAGTGGTTGTCTAGGGTTGGGGTGAGGTGGCTTGGGAAGGGGGTGAAAGAGTTCAAGCATTCAGACTTGACTTTAGGGGTGACGAACATGTTTTAAATTTGATTGTGGTGATGGTTGCACATACGTGTGAATACACTAAAGTCCTAAATTGTCTGGCATGTGAACTGTATTTCGATAATGCTGTTAAAAAAAGCAACCAAACACAACTAAGGAGCTTTCAGAGTGTGCTTGAGAACTGACCTAAAACTTGACTTAAAAGGTCAACTGCTATGCATCAGCTTAGGAAAAAAAAAAAAAAAACCCTAAATGCAAACCGTAGCCAGAAGTAGCCAATTCTTGCTTTGTTAGCAGTTAATACCATAAAGTGCTATTTTTAAAGCATTTGCTCCTGGCGCTAGCGTGTACCACAAACACTGAGTGATTTGTGCTATTCCTCTGCAAAGTGACTCTCTCCAAGGAGCTCAGCTCCAAGGTGTGTCTGACCTGCAGAAAGGCAAGACAAAAAGGTGGTTGCGTGGGGCATTGTTTTGCTGTGTGTTCTGGGCCCTCCTCAGTTAATTCAGTGCCAGAAAAACTGAACACTCCCCACTTAGAGAAGAGGGAGCATGAGAATGGAAAATCTGAGCACGAACCACAAAATAAGTTAATAGTCAGCAGTCTTGAGCCCTGAGGGTGACCACTGCTGATAGCTTTTAGGGGCTCGGGAGAAGATTAAATCAAAAGGGAACAATAGGAGAGGTGGTCAGGAGAAAGTAAAGGATGGAAGGAAGAACAAATAACCAGGAAAGAGGGACTAATAACCATACTACTCAGTATTTATTAAATGCTTGCTGAGTACCGCAGCCTCTGCTGGGAACCCATGGTCAGTCAGAAGTAGGAGTGGTCTGGGACTTGTGACTGGCATCTAAGGTGGGGATTCAGTCCTTTCACCTGGGGGATCTGACACTAGCTCCAGGTAGATGGTGTTGGAATTGAATGGCTGGACACCCAGTTGGTATCAGAGAATTGGTCGGCATCAAACACCCCAGAATCCACCTCATACAAGCCTATGAAGTACATTTCTATCTTCATTTTTATAATGTGCTGGTAGTGGATGCCCATCCTGTCCCCAGACACACTCATTCACAGTTCCACCTCAGCCTCTGCCACTGGGCATCTTCCACAAGCCCCCTCTTTCAGAAATCTCCAGATAGGCAGCAGGCATCGATCCCCACGTTCTCCTACCAACTTCTGGGGCCACGTGTCTGTCTCACCCGTCTCAGAGGATGGCAGTGCTGAGGGTGGCCCTGCAGATCCCCAGCTCAGCAAATAGCCTTTTTGCAGACACCTTAATTTCTGTAACTGATTCTTAGCATACTCCCTTTACATGGCTTTGGGGCTAGGCGAGAAGTGTACCCCCAACACTCTGAGAGCATCCCTCACCCATCTCTAAATATAGACTAGGAAGGGGGAAGAGGTAGATGATGGGAGCCATGGTGCGAGGGCCAGCAGGGGCATCTGGCTGGCCCTGGGGAGCACCTGGCCTTAGTAGATCAGCAGCTGCCTGTGGAATGTGGGGGCCTGAGTCCTTTGTCCCCAGCTTTGGGCCTGGTTCCCAATTCCAGAGCAACGAGATGTCTCCTTCACATCCTGTTACATAATGCTAACGTGTTCCTTTCAGCCATAACAGATATGATTTGATATTTTTAAGGTCGCCTCAAAACCAATAAGGTCATTCAAGGGCACACTGGAGGGGACCCCACCTTACTGTGTGACAGTGAGCGGCTGGGAACCAGCTCTTCTAACAGCCAGTGAGCTGAGTTCTTCCCATGAAGGCAGGCCGTTCGGACCGGCACGGTTTGCAGCCTTTGAACCGGGCCTGAGTGTTGTGGGTTGTCCTGTTCTCTTTGATCTTAGCAGTGCTGTTTGGACACAAGCTACGAAGCATTAATAGCTTTAATCCATACTGAGGATATATGATTTGGCCTACAGATAGCTGGAGTTTATTAGATCAAAAGCTGATAACAGACTAACAAATATACTTGATGAGCTGCAACATGGCAACAGTGATCAGCACGGGATTAACTGTCCCTAAATCGAGCTCGCTCCTCACGTACCATATTATTTTGGGAAACTTGGACCTTCAACTTGTGGAACAGAAACTGGGAAGGAGATGTTCAATTAGCTAATCAACCTGTCATTTGAAGGCACTAAAGAATTTCCACTTTTAAAGCTGGAATAGATTTCAAACTTATTTTGGCTTTATAACTCATTTTGCTTTTTCAAATCTATTATTATTTGGAATCCCAATATTTAAGTAAAAAGCGATGAGTGGATTCCTCAGGCTATTTCAGCCTTCATTGTTTCATGTGATGTATTTCATTATTGATTAGGCCCAGTGGCACCTCTGTGGGGTCCTGAGTTCTGGGGAGCAGAACTGAGAGGGCACTAAAAAGGCTTCGGAATTAGAAATCTGAATTTCTGCTCCAGCAGCGACTATCTGTGTGTATCTGGGCAAGTTATTCAGCTACAAGACTGGGATGATAAAATGAGAAAAAGAACATTTCTCAAACTGGGTCTGAGGATGCATTCTTTGGGGGGTAGGATTTTCCCCCCCTCTTTAATGGGTTCCCCCATTATTTAGTTGTAGGATGAACAGGTTTCTTTTTTTTCCCCTCAGATCTGGCTCATTTTGGCCAATATGCCATTTTCTGGACTGTTCATAAAGAGGACATTTTTTCCCAAAAGATGGGGAGTGGAGTTCTATGAGATGTTATATCTAAGGAGGGTAAACAAGGCCCTTCTTCTACTTACTCCCTCTTTCTGTAAGATCCTCCATTCACATGGTCTGTGTTAACAAGATACTGAAGGAGGAAACAAATTTCCCAGAGCGCTTTTCCAAGACAAGTTGTTTGCATCTCCAGCTTGACCTGAAGGAGCCAGGTTGGTGGGGGGAGAGAAAGCACAATCTTCGGGGAAAGAAGCGAGGCTTCCTGAAACTTCTGAAGTTAGAGTCTCTGGGCCTCAGTTTCCTTACCTATAGAATGGAGACAACATCTATTCTGTCGAGTTGTTACGATTAAATGATATAACCAAATAAAATGACTTAGTGATGATGACTTTTGTTTTTCTCAAAATTTAGTTGAACGGGGTTTAGCCATTCTGTGAGAAATGTGTTGAAATACCTAAGGCCCAAGTTTATCAGCTGGTAATTGTATGTCTTTCTTTGGGCCCCTTGACAATGAAAGATGAAGACAAGCGAGTTAATAACACCTAGTCTTTCCTGGATGTTTTTGGAGCAGAAGCCGAACAGTTGTACTCGGAGTCTAGATAAATAGAAGAAATGGAAGAGTGAATCACTGGGTCAGGTCTTATTTTTTAAGGGGGAAAAAAATACCACTTCCATTATCACAGCGTCGCAGCTGTGGACTCTTAGTGTGCTAGCTGGGAAAGGGCTTAGATAAGACGGAGCCAGAGGACCTGGTGGACACCGATTACAGTCACAGATGGGAAGAAATAAACTTAGATGAAGGATGATTCCAAGCCAGCCCCCAACTCAAAAGCAATTTAGGGAAAAAACTGTACAAATGTATCTCATAATTAATGCCGTCGACTGGAAAGGAAGGCGATGGATGTGACTCCGCAGATGGTGTCAGAGTCCCAACAGATGGGATGAAATTCAGAGGCACTGACCCCTCCCTCAGGAGGGGAACAGGCAGTCTTCCAGGCTTACCCTGCTATATCCTTTTCCCTCCACAAAACGGAATAACAACAATAAAACGATTTAAAAACTCGATAAAACGGAGCTCTCTGAGGCAGAACTGCCCTTCCTTGAATGGATAATAAGCCTGAAAAGACACTGCTCTTCTCCGCTCTTGGGTGAGCAGACTGGGTCTTCTGATCTCTGGGGGTCATCACTGACTAGGAGCTCCTCCCTGATATGCCAATCAAAATCAATACATTTGCACATGTGTCATGGCGTGAGGAAAGCTGGGTCACTCTGCTCTGGGGGTAGTTCCCCAAACCTGGTGCATCGGCGCACAGAGCCTTGTGGCCCATCTTACTGTGTCTGGTTTGGCTGGTCTAGAGTGAGGTCCAGGCACCTGCATTTTCTCACAGCTCTTTTCAAGGTGATTCCAATATGATTTGAGAACTAAAGGAATTTAAAATTAATAAGACTAAAAATAGCAGAGGCTGACAGAGCTGGCCCAAGTCCTGAGCAAGTTGTGGATTTAAAGCCTATTTTCTTGAAAGTGGAGGGAGCTTGTCCTTGAGACAGAGTTGAAGGGCTAGGTCGTGTATGGCTGAAAATCTCGGGCCCTTAGCCTCCTGTTTCCTTCCTTTAAAGTCTTAACTTTTTATTCTTCTTCTAAAGTACACCTGGTAGAAAGGCTCAAGATGGACAGTTGATAAAATGCCCAAACTGCCTTGGGTACCCTCCTGGGTCTCCAATACCACAGTCTGCCCAAAGCTGACACACAAACAGAAATGCAACTTCTAAGGATTTTCAGAAGTGAAGCACCAGAGACACATGGCATTCTGAATTCAGTTCAAACAATAACAGAAGTCATACCAACACCTTTTCCCCAAAAGTCTCAGCAGTACAAATGGCTCTGTTTTCTGAAGGACCTTGCTGTCCCTGAAGAGGATTCTGTGATGGTGAGAACTGGAGTGACTGGAACCAACTCTCCGCTTTTCCACAAACTCCCACAGCAGCTACTTTCCAAAGACACACGGTTTCTACTGAGCATACCCAGCAACACATCTGCAGATCTCAAAGCCAGCGTCGGAGCAGGGAGAAGAGAGCATTCACTAAAGGCTTACTATGTGCCGGGGACTCTGCTAGTCATTTTAATACCTCTTGCCTTTCACATCGTCTCATCACACCTCATCTCATCTTTCCATCCATCCATTCATCTGAGGGGAAGAAGAGATTCCAGATACGATAATTGGTGATGATGAAGTACAATGGCTGCGATCACCAAGGAGACCGACCAAAGCCACGGCCCCTTATTACCTTGAGTCATCCACACATGGAAAACGTGAGCTATGAATGCCCATCCACAGGCTCCGGAGGTTACCTTTTGCACAGGTCCCTTTACAACAAGCCCAATTGTTTCTCCCTCCTGTGGATGTTTTGCTTGGATGACTCCTTCCTTGTGGGACGTGGAGCCATTTCCCCACGGACTCTTTCTATCAAGTCAATGGGCCAATGCCACAATCAGCAACTCCGTTCCTGGTAGACAGAATCTCTGGTTTTGATCTGGTTTAGGAATTCATTTGCCTCGATCTTGTTTAATCTTTTTGGGGTGGCATTTTCCTACCCAATCTAACTGGTAGGATTTGCAATTGCTATTCTGGGCACTGAGCTCTAGGAGAGGCCCTCATTTATACAAATTACTACAATAGTCGAAAAGACTTTTTTTCCCTTAAAAATATTAAAAAACAGAGAGACTACTACTACCTCTTTGTTCCTTGGAAAGTGAGGTGTCTGTTATTGGTTTAAAATGATGTAACCAGGGATGTTGAGAGCTGGTCTACTGTTTAAGGCCATTTTATTTCCAAAAGTTTCTTTTTATTAACAAAATATTACTATGGTGAATATGGCTGGAGGTGATTTGTTCATGAAAGGGATAGCAGAAGGGGGAGAGAAGTAGGCTGATGGGGAGGAGGGTCCTAAACCTTTTGGAGTCCCAGAGTCTCCGTCACCATCCTGAGAGAGTTAGCCTCTCTGAAGAGGTCACAAATGGAGTCCCTTTGCATGGTGGCTGGTGACCCTGCTTTGAAAATCCTCTGCTATTTGCAGGATAAAATCCAAATTCCTTGGCTTGTTATTCAAGGCTCTTCTCTCCGGCCTCGGTCAGTTATTCACTGACCCTGAATATGCCCGGGGACTCTTCCTTTGGTCACTGCCTTTGCCCTCACTTATTGCACTGCCTTTTCAATCTCTCTCATCTTCAAAATTCAGTTTGCTCCCATACAAGCATGGGTCAAGGGGTAATTTAATATAGCTTGGAGTGGGGGCAATTTGGCTACATCCAGCAAGATTTAAACCCACATACCCATTGATTCAATGACTTCACTTTGACTCTGCAGAAATATCAGAACAACACCCAAAGGATATCGTGTGAGGATGTCTCCTACAGTACAATGAGAGCAACAGAATGGACACAGCCCAAACGTCCACCTAAATGGGGAGTGATGGATATATGACATAACCGTAAAAACGGCACATTACGTAGCCATTACAAGCCCTGCTAGAGGGATCTGTGCTGCTACAGAAAGATGACAAGTTTATTATCATTAGTGAAACAATGCATGTTGCGAAGCAGTATGCGTCCTGAGCTTATTTTTATGAAATAATGTCATTTATGCACTATGTTTAAGTATAAAGACCATAAACACCCACCTTAGCAACAGCTATCTCTGTCATGGGGCATCGCAGGATATTTGTTTTTTTTCAACATTACTTATTTATATCGTGTTGGAATTTTTTTTATAAGGACCACATCTTAGTTTGCGAACAGATCAACAATAAAGTTTTTAAAGGCTCAGCTCAGATTTAACCACTCCTATAAAGCCTGCCCTGACCACTTCTGTTTATTTATAGAGCTTCCCGCTCCTCCAAGCCCTGTGGCCATAATAGTTTCGAGGGAGCAAATCTTGTGATGGCATTCCTCCCGCTGCCTCGGGCTGTGCTGTCATTCAGCCTTTTATGTCCTGAGACCTTACCCTCCCAACCAGATCATAAGCTTCTTAAAGGTGAGGGGGTGTCCTACTTTTCATTTTAACCCAAAGACTATGTCACCACCCAATGTCCTGTACTGCGTCATCACAAAGGATCTATTCTCTAAGATCAGAGGAATGGCAGTTTCCTTCCAGCCTTCCTGGGATAAAGCCTTCTTGGCCAGGCTGCCTGGATCCCTGCTCCCATACAGAAGAAGCTTCCCACTGGGCCAGAGGCCCATTTTCTCTCCAGTACCATCAACCTGGATAGACGCGCAGTACATTGTCCAACTTGTACAGGGGATGGGGGATCGGGGGAGCAAATGAAAACCAGTTTCGCAGGAGATCACCCCAGCTCTCCCTGCAAGGGCAGGAGGGTGTTTGTAACGACACTGCAGATACCATGCTGCTTTCCCCTTGGGGTCACCAGGGTCAGGGTGGAGGGGTGGCAAGTGCTCTGGGAAATGGCATCTGTGCTGTTGCCCGGCTTCCGAAGGAGCAGGAGGTGAGAGAACCATCACTGAAAAACTCCCCTCCCCCCACCGCCCCTGGTGTCATCGTCTACTTCCTGCAGCCACCACCACACACTTCCTCTCTAGCAGCACTGGCCTCATGCAGACCCTGTGAAGAGGGTGGACTCAGGGCCTGAGATGCCGCAGATGCGAGGGACCCTGCCCCCGATGACCTCCCTCGCAGGCAGGCCTTCACCCCCAGTTTTAGGGACGATCACCGGGTTGCTCCTTGGCAGCGGAGGCTTCCATCACTTTTTCCTCACACAAACAGTGCAGCCAGTCCTCTCATTATCCAAGAGGAACTTGGAACCCGTCACAAAACAGCTGTGTTACTCTCAGAAAGAAACAGATGGACAGAGGGAAAAGGGAAAAAAAATGACAGCAACAACACGACAACAAACTGAACTCCACGACGTCCCCCAGCACGAGGCAGCTGTGTTAAACCTGGCCATTTGGAGATAATCAAACATTTCACCACCCTCAACCACCCAGATGCAGGCCACAGTGAAATATTTTTAATTTGGGGAAGTCGAGTGGTTTGGACGACGCACTTTGTACTGAAGGGCACAGGTAAGTACGACAATATTTACTCGTTTTGTCCCTCTGTTCCCTTTCTGGAGGCCTGTTGTACTTAGCAAACAACATTTAATCTCTCGCCCTTGACAGTTATGGGGAAAGTTAGATATATCTGTTTTGTTCTCTCTCCCTTCAGAGAGAATTCAACAGGTATTTATATCGGTGCGACTAAGGGCCTGGCTGCTGCTGACTTCTTTGTCCAGGAGGATTATATAAACCAGGGGCCTGGAGGTTGAGTTCAAGAGTCTCCCAACCCTGGTCACCCAACTCAAGGGGAAGGCTCTAAATCAAATCCTGCCTCGAAACTCCCCCTACACTGTTCTACATTCACCTATACCCCTTCTGGGGCCTACGTTTCTAGGAAAACCTCTTATTCTTTCTCTTTCATTGCTACCCAGGTTCCAAACACTATAAATTCTCCCCTTAAAATCATTACGCTCTATTTATCATTGGTAAGACGGAGACTTCTTTTATATCCTCTAAAATGAAGGGAAAGAGGAATTTGCCTTCTCCGTAGAAAGAGGATCAAGTCCAAAGGGTAGTAGAGATTAGCCTTTGCTGCCTCAGTGCCTATCCCAGAGCCTGGCATACAGTAGGCACTTAACAAATGCGAACTAAAGGAATTCATGAATGAGTTTTGCTACTGATAGGTTTTACTAAATTTCCTTTCTTTGGATCAGTCTACGGCAGGGTTTCTCGACTTTGTCACTTCTGACACCTTGGGCTGGCTAAGACCGTCTGTGGGGACTGTCCTGTGCGTTGTAGGATGATTAGCTGCATCCCTGGCCTCTGCCCACTCGATGCCAAACATTTTCCTCCCAGTGGTGACGATCAAAAAAGTCTCCAGATGCCGCCAGATGTTCCCTGGAGGGGGAGGGCAAAATTGCCCCTAATTGAGCACCACTGGTGTAGGGACGCCCCTTTGCTTTACATGAATCATCCTCTAGTTCTGAACTTCCTCCACCAGGGAATTACATTTCTTTTTTCTTTTTCCTTCTCTACTCAAGGCATGTCTGACATTTTAGAAGCCGCGTATGCCTTCCTGTGTCCCTGGGGGAGAGCTTCGGGTGGCAGCAGCTAGGAGGCCCATAGGAAAGCCATTTTCTCTCATCACTTGTAACGGAAGCCAAACCTTATGAACGGCTGCAGTGAGTCAAGGAGGAAGAGCACAGGCCTTTACACCAGCCAACACGAAAGGCCTCCGAATGTGAGCTCTCTAAGCCTGACTCTCAGGTCGTCCAGGCTGGACTAGTCCCGTAGGCTGGGGGCTGAGATGTGTTCTTGCACCCTGCCCCTGTATGGGCTCACAGCCCGTGCCCCAGCGGGCATGCTGCAACTTAAAGTACAGAGTTCCTCATTCCTGGGCTGGGATCTTCACTTTGAAATCTTGGCAGAGCTTCAAAGTATCAGGATAGAAATCTTGGTCGAGGCAACAACCCATGTATTAACTACAGAACCAGTACGATGTGCTCAGATTTTGGCTTCATCTCCTATCTGATGCTCAGTTCAAAGAGCCTTAGGACCGATGGGGGATGGGACCTTGGTGGGGCTGTGTTGAGATTGATGAAGGTGATCTTTGCGCCTAATTTTCTTTTTCAGGATTTAGTATTGCCCTGCAGAGTCCTACTGTGGATACAAGAAAACAACACTGAAGACTAAGAGGCTCTGGGGAGCTAGAGCCGAGGCCCTGGGTGTGGACTGGAACCCTCAGCACCGCAAAAGAGAGTAAGGAGAGCAGCTGATCCCAAGTCTCCAGTGTCCTTCTGCGCCCCCAGTTGGGGGTGGCACATGGGCCATCAGGCAGAGGCCACCCTGTGGAAAATTCTCAGCTCCAGTGACCAAAGGAGAGAGGCATTCTTGACTGTGTGGCTTAGAGGTTTCCAAGGAGAAATGGAAAACGAAAAGAAGGCGCTTTAATCCCCTTGTCTGGCCCAGATGGCGCAGTGTGTGACGGACGGGAGCTGGGTGGGGAGGAGTGACCCAGATAACCCTGGTCCGAATTCATGAGCATCAAAGATCTCAGAACAGATTCAGCCTGCGAGCACTTCAGCTTTCTCCACGGAGTACGTGTTTATATTTATGATGCTGACATAGTCAACTTATGAAGATAGATTGGGAGAAAAAGCCCATAAAGCTGTGTGCCTTGGATAAAAAAAAAAAAAAAAAGGAACTCTAATTCACAACTGTTAGCTTAATGGCAACCAATCCATTTTCTGTGATGGAGATTGCTCTAAAATTGTGGCTGCTGGGTGGGGGTGGGGGAGGAAACAAAACCCCTGGCTTTCTTATTCGTAAAACGATTTCGTGAGCATCTGCTAAGTGCTGGTGCTGTGCTAGCTGCTGAGGTACGGCGGGCGATAAAGAAGACAGCTCTTGTCTTCATGGAGCTCTTGTTATAACACGAGCTAGCATGAGGTAGCATGAGCTAGAAGCCACAGACCAGAACTCCGTGGGCACAGGCGGGGGAGCAGGCTGCCCAGGCAAGCCACAGGACAGGTCACGTTTGAGCTGACCTCTAGAGAGGAATGACTGGACACTCCTCAGCTGAATGGCACAGGGATGGAGAGCATGGTGGAGTGGAGAAGACAGAGTGCCATGCTAAGGGACTGGGCTTCCTCCCAGCCAGTGAGGGGTTTTAAGCAGAAAATGGGTCAGGTTTCGTTGTAGAAGGAAACTCTAGTGGTGGGGGTGGGGGCAGAATGTTAATTATTTACAGTGTGCCAAGTAGCAATTTCTTTGGAAACGGTCTGCCTTCTGCATCGGTCGTTCCCCTTATCCTCAGCCCCTGGCTAACGACTCTCAACCCACACAGTATCGGAAACTGACTTGTCTCCCTTCGGGTGGGTTCACACTGCAGCCTGGATTCTGGAATTTGAACGACAGAGAGGTTGGGGTCACAGGGAGTCCCACAGAGCGTACTTTTCCTAAGATTTCATCGCAGGCTCCCAATTATGTCTCCTCCTTGTGGTCTGACTGCAGGGCTAGGGAGGAAGAATTCGATGGGTAGTGCAGGCCGGCGATCCACTGGGGAGCAGAACTTGACAAAACGCGCATGGAGCTGGGCACCCGGGGTCCCCTTTCTTCCACATCCATTAAGTATTTTAACAGGAGGGGTGGCTCTGAGTGTGAGACCTGAATTCGGAGTTCCATCCGTCTCCAATGACCTTTTCCTCTAGGGCAGGGTTTCCCAGCCTGGGCCCTACTGACATTTAGGGCCAGACAATCCTTTGCTCTGGGGCTGTCCTGTGCATTACAAGACGGTTAGCAGCATCTCTGGTCTCTACGCACTAGTTGCTGGCAGCACCCCCAAGTTGTGAAAACCAAAAACTGTTTCGAGACATCGTAGGCATCCCTGTGGGGCAAGATTGCCCCGCTGAGAACCCTTTTTCTGGAGGACAGTTTTCCATCACACAACTGGAAATCAGCATTTCTTGGTTCACGCTCTGTGTTTTCCTTCTAACTCTCTGGCCACATCTTTGGGGCCTCCCTGTCCTCTCCCTGATCTCCAAATGCTGCCATCCTGCAACACTTGGCCCTGATCCCCTTTCCCATTATATTTTATGTTTTCTGCCTCTCCTCCGTCCCCAGGGTTTTAAACATCTTCTATTTGCCAAATACTCTCAAATGTGCCTTGAGCCCGGATCTCTCAGCTAAGCTCCAGATTCATTGCTGTTTGTTCTCGATGTCTCATTGGCCTCACAGAATCCACCGATCTTTCTCCAGAAATCCACTTCGCTTCTCACCCCACCCATCTTATTGTCTAAGCCACAAATCTTAGGTCATCCTAACTCCTTCTTTTCTCTCATCTTCATGTCTAGTCCATGACTAATTCCTGGCAATTCTGTCTTCAAATATACCTCAAGACCATGTGCTCCCAGCCCTCCAATTCAAGCCGCCACACACCTTAAACAACCAATAATATAGGTTATTCTAGTGATGTCAGCGGTTTCCTGACTTTCACTCTGCTCCCTTCCAGGCCATTCTCCAACCAGAGCGATCTCATAAAAAAGCACAAATCAGATCATAAGATTCAGTTACTTAAAAGTCACTCTACTGCACCTGAATAAAGTCTCAGTGTCTTAACACTGCCTTTGCAACCTCCCTTTGTGCTATTCTTCCTTTCGTTTGCACTGTTACCGCCATGCTGGCCTTCTCTTGCTTCCTCATGTGTCACCTTGGGCTCCCACACACGTTGTTACCTCCACGTGGGGTAACCCTTTTCATCCTCTGGGTCTCGACATGTCATTTTCTTCCAGAACATCTTTTCTGATCCCATCCTTTTCCATTCAGTTGCCCTGTCACGGTCTCTCGCTGTGTGCTTCCTTATGGCACTTGTGACTTTTACCTCCATATGTCCTCATGTGATTATTTCTTTCTTGTTTGGTGCCTGTGCTAGACCAGAAGTGTCCTGAGAGAAGGGACCCTCAGTGTCTCTCTTCTGCCCATTGCCATGATCCATCTTAATGCTGTATGTGAATCTTAGTAAGTACTCGGTAAATATTTATTAGATGAATGACTATTTACCTCTCATTTCCTTGGTCAAACTACATCCAGAAAAGAATACGTTATAATCCAGAGAAACAAATAACTACTAAAGCATGAAAAAAAAAAAGCTTCTAGAATGTCCATGTAAATGTAAAGAAGTTTTCCAATGATGGTTCTTGAGAGCACAAAGCACAGGAAAATGAGTCAGGCACTGCTGACTAGAAATGACACGTGCTGATTTCATCATTAGTATTCCATATTTGTCCTAAGATGTTCCACGGAATCAGGTGGGAACTCCCTGAGTCACAGGCAGGGCCAACCCCAAAGCAATCTAAGAGGAAGAGCTAAAACGAGTTCAAAGTTTTCCGGTGACACTGCCTTCCTGGAAGGCCCAATTTCCCAAATTGGTCGGGATGTCCAGGAAGGACGGCCCCTCACCCCCAGGCCCGAGATGCCATGAAAGCGGTTCAGCACTTGCTAAGATCAGGTTCGGCTCACATCCAAACGAATCCCAATATGCAGAGGCCAAAAAAACCCCACACAAACCTGAAGCACTTTGGGAGCCCAGTTGATGCAACGTGGAATTTATTTTTAATGAGTTTATTTATCATGTCTTATGCCGGCTTTAATGAATCTGAAGAGGACAGTTTCAAGGTCCATACGTTACGGCTCAAGGATGAGTCTAGGTCCTGAGCCCAAACGTACTGTGATTGGCTGCATGTTGCTAAACAACAAAAACAGCCATGCACCTGCTGTCCTTGCAGGGCTGGGACATTATTTACAAGGGGATCACCCAAGTTCCGTCAGCAGCCATTAATACAGTACTAATGGGATATCAATGATGACTCGCACCAACAGTAAAGGAAGAAGGTCAGACTGAGGCCAACAAGGGATTCTGGTAGGAGGGAAGCCACAGAGAAAGACATTCTCTTAAGTTTATTCTCAGTCAAGGTGGAAAAAGAAGCCCCACGAAGGTGCCTCCTGCTTTCAGAGAAAGGTCTGTGCCAGGATGAGCTGCCCAAGTTTCAATATTCATTCAGAGTGGACTGACTGAGCATCTTCTTTGTGTTGGACCCCAAAGACACAAACAACAACAACAACAACAACAACAACAACAACAAAAGACATGCAGACAGACAGGCTGTGCAGAAGGCTGGAAGAGCAGGAAGCCAGAGGTGGCTGCTGTTTTGTGGAGAGACCAGTATGTGGGATAATTCAGCCTTGTGTCTCGTCTGCTGCCCAGAATGATGGCAGAGTTGGGAGATACGAAGACTCAGTTTATACTGAGTGGTGGCCGGGGCCAATGATGGGCCCTAAGGAACGGGGACTTAATTTTGAGACTCGCAATTAAGAATCCGGCACGCTGTGAAACCAAACTAGAGCGACACCAAGACAGATGGAAATCTCCCAGGTTAGCATGGACGTAAAAGTATTTGGTGAATGAATGAATCAACCTCTTTCACACGTCACCCCATCTATTGCTTACCTCGGATTCTTTGTAGTAACGTTCTGGAATTTCATCGCAGGCAATATCAATAAAGCAAACTTCTCTCTCTAGGTCTTTGGCTTCACTGTCAAAAATCTGAAAGAGCAGGGCGACACATCAAAAGTTAGTGATACCCTCAAGGAGTCCGCAGGTTGGCACAACTGTGCCCGCAGCAGAATAACACCCCACAGAGCATCTTCACGTGGCCTGGTGCCCCTGGCTAGTGCTTCTGCCTGCTCACAACATTTTATCACATCGAGGCAAGTGTAGCATCGATCACTGCTTGGTGAGGGGTAGAAGGAAAAGGCTGTTTTCAGAGATTCAAGAACGAAGAAATAAATCTCTTCCAAAAGTCTCTTCCAAAAATGATGTCTGCTGACTTTTGGCAGTTAATCTGAACAGAGCGGGTGAAGAGACTACAAAAGGTCTGACCAGATATGAGGCATAAAGCAGAAATATGGCCCGAGATTTAGAGAAAAAAAATGTGTTTTTCCCCCCACTACAATTTGTGTATATATTTAATTTCACAGAAAATATCTGCTCACAATAGTGTAAACAGATAAACCGAAGAACATGAAGATTGTCCACAATCCCGATTCCCAGGAATAGACACAGTATTATTCCCGATCATTTAAGAGCATGGTTTCCTTGGTACTCTTAGGGGTAAGAACTTGAAAAGGTACTGAGATGGCTTCCTGCCAGTCGACTTAGGCCCAGAACATCCATCACTTGCAAAGAAACATGTAAGACAGACACACATACAGATATAAATTGTGGTGGAAAGACTATCTTCCTCTAGTTTTTCCAGTTGGTCCCAAGGAATGATCTTCCCAGCCCTTTTGAAAGGTGGTAAACAGATTAAGTTTGCAAAGCCACTTCATCCTCGGAGGAAGTTTTAACTGCATACCCATGTCACAGTTTCGCTGATTCCAGGAGGGGAATCATCTGTTAACATTGATTAAACCTGACTCTTCAGAAGGGAATGAAATCCTTTGGAAGAACACGGTGGTTGGTGCCTAGGATCATTGTCTTGACACAAATCTGGTTCCTATTAGTAACACGCTCCCCCATAGAACAGCGACAGCAAGGCTCCTTACATGCTACATGCTCCTTGGTTTGATTCTCAAGTGGAAACTATCAGCCCTTCCCCAATGCTTTCTGAATAACACTGGGGCTGGTAATTATCCTCCAAGTCTGCTGTTTGTCACTTATTTTTTTTTCTAAAAATGGTTGGGGACGGGACTCTTCAGATTTGTCCAAGGAAATTAAATCCCAGTCTGACCCAAGGTGGCCACTGCATTTTCCTTCAAGATGGAGAAAGATTGGTTCTTGGATCAACTCTGATTCTCCCCACTGCCTCTTGCATTCAAGAACTATGGAGCATTCATTAGTGTTTGGGAGGGACAGGCAGATTGCTTTGAAGTGAAATACTAAGTCTCAGGTTGTGTGTGTGTGTGTTTTCTCTCTTTTATGTATGAATCTTTTTTAAGAAGGTGCCAAGAGAAGAAAGACGCATGCCTCATTAAGAAAACAAAACAAAACGAAACACCCCAGAGGGAAATGAGCTTCTGGAGAGTAAATTACAAAAGAAGTGAGAGAGATTTGACAGTTATTGGAGGAAAAATTTATGAGCAAAGATGGGGAAATAAACAGGGGTTAAGGGCGTTGATGACAGATGATGTAGCTTTTCCTACTTTAATTGAAACACTTTTGATCACCAGTGATCACATCACTGCCTCGCAGCTTCAGAGCCACCCTTTTGTCTTTGCTCTGAGAAAATGGACGGGACCTAGGAAGCACTTCTCCTTCATAGTGAGCACATGAAGCCATGTACGACAGGGACCCTGAGAGAAGAAGGGGGTTCTCTTTGGGTCTGGATTTTACTTCTATCGCAGACTATGTCAGTGGAGACACTCAGTGGTGCTGTCCCAGCTGCATCTGATGCAGGCTTTGATGCTTGTGATCCAGGCCTTGCATTGACAGTGGTGCTCTGGTTCTACACGCCTGCCACCACTCTCATCTCACCTGTGCCCGGACGGCTGTTTTCTGCTACCCAGCACTGTGCACCAGCTCTGGTCCAGGCAATTCAGCAAACTTCTCCGCCATCCCAAGGGCTACGACCATGACTTCTCCAAGTCTGAGCCCTGGTTGTGAGAGGGGCCCCTTCCAAGGTTGTTTATCCTTGGGTAACTCCCTCAGTCTTAGATACCCTTTATGAAGAGAGTATTACTATTCCTAATTCTTAGATGCTAAAACCAAGGGTCAAAGAAGAAAGAGCTTTGCCTGAGGTCACAACGCTAGCCAGCAGAAAAGCTCAGATCCAAGCAAGTCTCCGGGCTTCACCACTGGGCTCCTCCAGTGATCAAAGGCCGCCTCTTGGCACTCAACCGAGAACATAAATATCAATCAAAATGCTTCCTGCTTCTTTCTAGAAAGATGAAACTGGAATCTGGTCCTCTTCTTGCTACTTACAAAATCTATGTCCTGAGTAGCTGTTACTGGGAACTCCCAAAAGACTTGGAGCTTTTGAACAGCTGAGGCCGCAGTGGAAGTGACACAGTTACCCTTCAGTTCAGATTCTGGTCTCCTTTGATGTGACACCTAATTCTAGCATCGAAGTTCATGAAATACCAAGCATGGTTGCAGTAAACATTACAGGGCGGGGTTCCCATCACCTGAACAAAGCCACAAGTAATCACTTTGAGGACCTCAACATCCTCTTCGGACTTGAGATGACAAAGAGCAGGGACTTCCGATAAATAATTAATCTCCCAATGATTAGAGATTTTAGGAGATGCTCTTTTAGATGCCCAATAAGTGCTTGCTGAATTAACGGAAGGCATTAGCATCTACTCTCCAAAGAGGAGTCTACGGCAGGAATATTGCTTACTAATTGACCTTAATTTCCTTTCACGAGCCTGAGTTCTATCTCCTTGGTTGTCAGCACCCTAACTTTCCATAGCTCCTAATATAGAACTTGATGTACAGTGAAATGTCACGGTACTGGCTGACGGGTCCTACTCTGGGAGTCAGATCCGAGTTTGAATTCAGTTATCTCCTCCTCTGTGTAACTTTGGACAAGGCCCTGCACCTTCTTTGGGTCGCATCTGCAAAATAAAAGGCTTCGTCCAGATGGATGCATATCAGGGAGTTGGAAAACGTCTTGGAATTTTACCCCAAATTTGGGGAGGTATATTTTTCTGGAGAGAGTGACCACTCTCAGCGTATTATCAAAGAGATCTGTGGCCCGTGAGACCGAGATGACCACTGACATTCCTTCTGGTTAAAACGTCTGTGGTATTGACTGACAGCTGGGTCGTGTCAGTCTCCCAAGTCTTGCCCTTTGGCTCAGTCCTCCTCTGCCCCTTCACCCCACAGCCTGCAGACTTGGGGGGCGCACACAGAGGCTGCCACAGGGCAACAGGAAGTGGTGGAGGTCATGATGTAGTGTAACCAGAGGCCACGGCTGGGGTGAAACAGGCTAATCTTCATGCTCGGTTTAGGGCATGATCCAGCATTAAGCTGACATTATTACAAACAGCCAGAGGCTTAGCCAGGCCCCAAAGGAAAACAGCAAGGGTGAGTGTTCATTTGGGTTTCCTCGGTGGTAGCAACAGCAGCTGCCAGGACTCTGGTCCAAACACCAGCTCCTTGAGGTATAGAGTAAGATCTGCTGAGATAGCTTTAGGACAAGATGCATCTTGTTGATACATTAAGTCAAAGCTCTGCCAGGATCGCACCTGACACAGGTGCTATGCACCTCGGGCCTTGGGAGCATTGCAGGCAGAATCTGTCTTCTTCTGAAATGGGAGTTGGGTTTGGGAGTTAATTGTGATACTTTCCCTATATCCCCTATAATAATGTTCCCATCTTTGCTTATTTATCAGCGACATGCCCACCCACGATCATCTGCAGTGGATTTCAGTTCCAATCTGGTTGACTCTCCTCACCTCCACCTCCATCCAGTCCCCACTAGGCGATAAGCATTCAATAAACAAACTCCTTTTCCTATGAATTGAGTAAGCAATATTACAACGAGGAGGCACACTTCCCGAGTAAATACTATCTTACAGATTCCAAAATAAAATGGGAGTGATTTCCCCCTTTTTGTAAAGCATTATGAACATTAAGCATCAAGCATCTTTAAAAACTTTACATTTTGACCAAGTAAGCTTAGGTTTTGAGAATTTATCTTAAGAATCTTAAATAAAGGGAAAGCTTTATGGACAATGATTTTCACTGCAACATTATCGTAATGGAGAGAGAGAGAGAGAGAGAGAGAGAGAGAGAGAGAGGAAAAGTGGGTGAGCACGAACAGCTTAAATATCTCAGTACAGGAGAATGGCCAAGGAAATTATGATAAAGCCACCTGATGAACTATTGTGTGGCCATTATAACTCCATCTTAAAAAAGGTTTTTCCAGAGGGTACCAATGAGGGTTGGTGGGATGGAGAAGGGGAGATGCCCCATATTTAATACAGGCAAATGCTAGTCTTGAGGTCATAACTGAGAAGAGACAGGTACACTGATAGATATAGACCGTGTTGTAATGATGCACTAGACTTCTTCCTTGAACAGTGTGATGTCTTTCTAGACCTCGAGACCCTTCCTGTTGCAGCCCACTGAGGGATGGCACCGTGAACAGCAGCTTTCGGAAATCCACAGCCCTGGGAATCATGGATTCTGGAGCTTCCTTCTCAATGACACTCACTCTTGTGGTTTAAGATCCAAGTTTGGATGGGAGCTCTCTGTATTTTCTGTACAATTTCTCTGTGAACCTAAAACTGCTCTAAAAAAGAAAGTCTATTATTTCAAAAAAAAAATTGAGGAAAACAAATCCAAGCTTAGTAGCTATGTGGATTTTATCTTCCTGTCATCTGCCCAAGTTACCAAGGATGCAAGGGAGAGGTGGTTGATTAGTAGGGATTTTGAGAAAAATCTACCAGTCACCTTGTTTTATGCTCCAGGGATGATTAAAGAGACAAAGGATCTTAGCTAAAGCCACTGTTTTCTCACTTTATTTTGCTGCACTTCAGAGGGCTCCGGGGAAGCACTGACTAAGACATACCAACAAAGAACAGGTTTAGCAAGAAGGCACACTGGAAGGAGAATTATCAACAACGTTTTCATTTTAAAACTCTGGATTTCCAAAGTGGCCTTGGGTTTGGTGGAGGCTGGGGATGCTGGCTTCTGGATAATCTATTAGGCACACGGGGTTAGGGTTTATGTTTTATTGATTATTTCTAGCAATAGTAAACCTGGTGGGTAGGGCCTGAAAAACACTTATGGCCAGCAAAAAAAAAAAAAAACAACACAAATCCAAAAAACAAACCTAAGTCATTGACATGGAAAACCGTCACCTTGTGACCCTATCTCTACTGGTGTTCTCACCGAGAACATTTTCATGCCCTGACATTACAGCTATGACAGTTATAAGTGTGTATTCCAAGAGTGTGCAGCTTGTCTTCACGTTGCCATTAAGACAGAGAGGGAAAAAAACCAAAAGGCCTCCTTTGGTTCCTTTAAAAATGTTTCTGCTTTTGTTTCCCTCCATCAGAATCGTGAGTTGGGTAACTTGTTTGCTCGGAAGGTGGCATTACTTGAGACAGTGCCCTGGAGAGAAGAGACTAGGCACACGGCAACCAACGAATCAGCAGACATTTAGCAAGCACCTACTATGTGTTCAACACTGTACCTCTAAAAACACGTGACACAGTCCACTCTTAAGGAGGCTTACGGTTTTCTAGAGGAGACCAGATTCAATGCAAGATTTAACTGACAACACCACATGTTACTGAAGTATTAAGTACTAAAGGCCTGTTTCAGGCAAGAAGACTCCAGTCTGAATTCAGCAAGGGGGAAACTCGACAAAGGGAAAATGGTTTTTTTCTGCAAGTCACAAAGGAAAGAGAAGGCCAAGGTTTCCATCCAGAGCCTATGACAAAGCTTCGTCCCCAGGGAGGTGGTGGTGACACCTGCGCAGGGTTGCTGGCAGGTGGAGAGGGGCAGGGGAGCGCCAATAGGAGCCTCTGTGGATCTCGGTGGAACTTTCTTGTGCTGTTCTGTTTTCCTTATGCTGCCCTCTCTCCTTTGATTGACAGTTCGCTCACCTTCCTGTATTTGGTTTGTGTTTTGAAGGGCTCAAAATGGACAATGGGAGGGAGAGACTCAGAGGGAGCCCTGTCTTCAGAAAGCCATCTTTGGGCTTCAGGTAAGCTTCCAGGTGTTCTTGCTAAGGGATCCTGGAAGGCGGCAGAGTGGGTGAGGATGGGGTAAAGCTCTCTGATGATGTGAGGACACCTCAGTGGGGAGAAAGGGTGCAGGGAGTGGGAGGTGAACTGTTCAACAGGCCTACATGTCTTAGATGGCAGGCACTGGGGAGGTGCTACTGATTAGGAAAGGATGGGGATGGGGACAAGTAAAGCTCTCTGAGGAAGGCTGAAGCTCTGGGTGGTGGGAGATAGTTTAGATCAGAGATGAAAATGAGAGAAGTAAGGTGGCTTCCCTCAGCACCGTCTGTGGGTATTCTGCATGTTACTGACAGGCCTCTATAGACGGTGACCAAGGGAAGCTGGTAGACACGGGATGGCCAAGGCCTCCAAGAGGGATGCAGAGCTCCCCAATGAGCGAGGACCACTCCCACCTTGGCTGTGGAGCACAGATGCCAATGCATCCTTGGGAGGCCAGGAAGCGTGAGTAGAAAAGAATGCCACAGGTTGAGCTACCTCGAGGGAGCTGATTAAAACCCTGGGCATTCATGGTGTCAGGAACAGTCTTAGAATTGAGCCCGATCTCTCTCCCCTACTACAAAACCTCATCGTAGTCCCCCCTGAAAGAAGTCCGCATCTTCAACAAGTGTCATGAATAACTTTTTTCTTTAAAATGGGCCAATGGCGGAGATTTGTCCTTGTTCTTCCCCCACCTGCCTCAAAGGTCCCAGAAAATTCAAAAACAACAGACAGGAACCTCACGACAGCAGTACAGAAGAGACGAAAGGGCAGGGATAACCTAGGGCATTGCTCATCGGTGAAGTTCAAAATCAAAAGCTGTTGATAAATGCACCTGGGGAATGACAGCAACAGAAAGGAGGAGGATAGCATTCCTGGGAAAGTGGCAGGACAGAGATCTCAGGGTAAAGAGCACAACAAAGTGAGTATGAAGTCACAGGATGGTCTCTTTAAGGGAAGAGATATTTCTTTCTCTTCCAAAGCTGGCATCTGGAAAGAGCTCCCGCAAACCAGCGGTGGGTTGAGAACCATTTCGAGCCGTGACCTGAAGTCAAGGCAGGGGACAATGAAGAACCCTGGCTCATTTGGGTCAGATGAAAGGTGAGGAAGAAGGTTCAAGAGGCAGTACTCAAAGTGACCTGGTGACTGATGAGAAAAAGGTTCTGAGTGGAGAAACCGTACTCTAATAAGGTGCTCCAGGTCATGCCACTAATTAAGAAAAGTACATTAAAGCAATGCAGAATGATCACAAAGGCGATGACTCAATTCATTTACTAAAAAGGCTTTTCTGGCCCCAAAATATCTCTAAATTATGGTTCCTAGGGCAGCTGTAACAAGGCTTTTTTCATAAGCTTGGTCTAATTTCAGCACAGAGCCGCCTCATTCCGAATTCTCTCTCTAGGCCACAGCCCTTCTGGACACGTAGACAGTATCAGGAGATCAGGCCCACACTCCGCATGGGCACGTGGGGATGGATACCAGCACCTGAGATGCTGCAAGTCTCCTGCAGGAAGATCAATAATGCTTCCTGATATAAGTCTCAGAAGCTGAGCTTAAAATAGTTTCAATTTCTCCCGGCTCCTTCTCATTTCAATTCACGGGTGGTCTCTGGGACTGGAACTGCGGCTCTTCTCAAGGTGACAGGTCGATATCTGAGCTGGAAGCATTCACAGGCTTGCTGTGGGATGGCCTTCGGTGGCCTTAGTGTTTGGGGTTTGCCATGTCACAGTGACCGATCTCCTGTCCTTCCCCAAATCATTTTTTTGAGACTAAACAATGAATCCTTCGCACGAAGAGGCAGAGTTCCTGACACAGAAAAATCACTGGTGCTTGCCTTTTCCCTGAGAAGCCACTAATTCAATCAGGAGGGGAGAGAATAAAATCCTGTGTATGGAGATGGACGGCTTGCTGAGGCCTGCACGGTGGGGAGGCCGAAAGACAGGAGGAATGTGACGAGAAGGCAGCCAGCAGCTATGCTCTCTAGAGGCCGGTTCACCGAATAAGCATCCTGAGGTGCTCAGAGGGGCCGTGAGGCTCCTTCCAGCTCATTCCTGGCATTCCTCTCTAGGCAAAACAATGGGACAGGGACCAGCCCCAAACCACTTAAGACTCACAAAAGAATGCATCCACTGTCAGGAAAACAATAAATAAATAAAATAAAGGAACAGATTGTTATCTTTCCCTGGTAGGTTGCATGTGGTTTGGTTCTCCCTTCTGCATGGATTGGTTTTAATGCCTCCCAAGGTAATCTGGGAACCTACAGGGCCTCCTGGCTGCCTTCCACAGACCTGCCCCAGGCAGTTGAGCGGAAGGCTCCAGAAGGAACTTTCTAGGCATGGGTTAAGACAGACATGGGCCAGCATGTGAGAAGGTGCTGGCTTCCTGAGCTCGTCCCAAAGCCGTGGCATAACCAGGCCCAAGGCCCCTGAAAGGGACCATCCTTACTGTTTTCCCCCATTGGGGGAGGACCTGTTGTGTCGTTCCTACCTGGCTGGACCAGCTCTCAAATACACAACTGAGGATCAGCTTTGGCCTGTACATCATGTCATCCTAATGTATAGAAAATATAGCGTGGCGGTGATGAGCCTGGACTCGAGTCAGCAGACCTTAGTTTGAGACCACGCTCTGCTTCTCGGCTGGGTAACCTGGGTATGCCACCGGGACAGCTCGACCTCACTTTTCTCTTCTGTAAAGAGTAGTATCACTTCCTCCCTCTAATGGGTAGTAGAGAGGTCTCAATGACATACAGCAGATAAATCTCATTTTATTTTGACCTGGCCATGTAAGGGCCCCGCTGATGTCAGATGCTAGTCGCATTACGGAGGGGAAATCACCGTAAGGCCAGCACTAGTTTTTTAAGGTCTGATTCTCCTTCCAAAATATGGCTGTAACATAAACACACCCGTCTTTCCACTGTTAAAAAAGGTTTAAGACCTTTCTTTCCTCGCCGGCCTGTCTTTTCTCATTTTTCATGTAGTTTAGAATATGACAGTGAAAATACCCGTAACAAATGTTAATCTTTGAATGTTAATGACCTAACAAACCGCCTGTATATCCCAGATGCTTTTCCTGGATTCCAAGCCTTTCGATAGCAACTGCCTACTGGATACCAATCTCTGGTTTTACCAAAATTAACATATTAAAAACTACATTCATCATCTCCACTCCCACCTCTTTGGTTGTGAGGTTTGAGTTGGCTCCTCTTCTTGTGGACCTTTAATCACCCAAGGTAGAAACTTGGGTGTCATCCTAGGCTCTTACAGATCGTCTCTTCTCTGTCTCACTCAGACAAATGCAGGACCCCTAACTTCCCTTTCTCTCGAGACTCTGGTTTCCATACTGCATCTATCCATCCATCCATCCGTCCGTCCGTCCATCCGTCCGTCCGTCCGTCCATCCATCCACCCACCCACCCACCCACCCACCCATCCATCCATCCATCCATCCATCCGTCCATCCATCCATCCATCCCCACACCCACTCGTGAAGTTTTCTTCTCAGTATGCTACAATGGTTTCTTCACCCTCCCTGGAACATATCAGTGTATGGAAAGAGCACAGCCCAGGAGTCAAAATATTTGGTTCTAGTCCCAACTCCATGACTTAGGAGTTATGAGGCTCTAGAAATTCGTCCAAGCCTCCATTTCATCATCTCTGTGTCCTGGCCAATCAGAGCTAGGGGAGATCATGGGTGTGAAGGTGCCACAAAAAGTCCAAAATGTTGCACAAACATATGGAATTTGCACGCTTGCCTCCACCTGTCAACTCGTACCGCCTAGGATGCCCTCTTTTCTCTCTTCCTTGATCCAAGCACGCCCCACTCACTCCTCAGAGCATCAAACTTCCTAACCACTCGCTCTCGCCTTCCATGCTCTGGCCCTTGCTCCTCCTCTGCTCTGAGGGCTCTTCCCCACACTATCTGCCCGGGTCACACCGACTCATGTTTGAAGGTCACGGCCTCTGCCAAGCCTTTAGTAAAGCAACTATATACAGTGAATGTGAACTCATTTTGGGGAGTAACGTTTGGTTACAGTTAAATTCCTGGGCTCCCAGAGATACCAATGCATGCCTCCTTGATGACTTTGCCGGGACAACCCTGCCTCTGGGGAATGGTTTGTCTCAGCTGTTGCTACTTTTGTTAAATTAGAGGGTCAGAAAGCATTATTAGCACTCAAGGAAAGGCCAAACAATTATCTTTCAGCTCCAGGCTTTTGAAATCTCCCCTCCTAAAGCCCAAGCTAGCAAATGGCAACAGATCCACTGTGACTTTTTGTTTTAAAATATATTTGTGTATCAAACTGGAGAATCTAGAGCGGATGCCCTAGCTGTACTGGTTTGGAGGGCTGCCTGGACCTGGAAGATGAAATAAACTTGACAGGTGACAGCAAATGTCTTTCATTTCACGCGATTCTACAAATCTGGACTAGTGGCCTCCCAAAGAGTCTAGTAAAAAGCAGTCATTGCCAAGGTCCCACTAAGTGCCCCAGCAGTGTGGCCTCAGGGGTGTGTGGGGGGTGATATGCTACTCAACTGATGTATCTCATTCATCAGTGCATCCCGCAGTCTTTTAACATTTCGTATATAACCAAAGCTTGACACATTTTTTTTAATTTTTAATTTAAAAAAAAAAATTTTTTTTTTTTTGCTTTCGTTGAACTATTGGGCTAACTACCATTAACTTTTGAGTTTGAACGTGAGCATTTGTTTGCTAGTGGTTGATTCATTCTGTTGGCTGCCAGCTAACACCCAGTTAGCCAACAAGTAGTAGCAGATGTCAAAGTTTGGAAAAAATTTGTGTGAGAAAAAAGAAAACTTGAGAAAAGCCCATCCGCTAAATTTCTTTCTTTCCACAAATTAGGAAAAATTGTCACAAAATTTAATTTTAGGGGCTGAATCTCTTGGATCAAAAAGTAGTTTTGAGAATCATGCCTTAATACCAACGACAACAAGAGCCTGAGTGGCAACTTAAGATCCTTGCACAGAATGTGTCCTTCCAGCATGTTCCAAATAGCACTTCCCGCATTTTAATGTGCACACAAAACACCTGGGGAAACTGGCTAAAATGCAAGTTGCGGTTCAGTGGGTCCAAAGTAGGTCCTGAGATTCTAATAAGGTCCCAGGTGATGGTGATGCTAAAGATCCTACAGACATCTGATATTTGTGGGAATATGAACTTAAGGCAGAGAATAGGGAATAAAGAAACTGCAGAGGAAAAGCAGTGGCCACGTGGAATTTCATCCTGGCAAAGCCACTGTGAAATTGTGAGATTTCGGGTCTAGACAGATCCGCTCAGGCAGCTCTGCGGGAGATGGGTTCAATGAGAGACAGTTCTAGAAAAGACATAAGGACCTTAAAACCAGGGCAACAATTGTTGAAATGAAGAAGATAGGGTGGATGTGATATTTAGGAGGGAAAAACTACCCAAATGGGATTCCCAAGCTCGGCAACTTGGGTACAAGAGACACATGGGAGCAGGGAATCTGGTCTCTTTTCTCTAACCAGATGGACCCAGTTCTGCTCTGAATTATCCTGTTAAGGTTTCGTGAACAGTTTGCAGAAATTAGAGGCCAAGTTAGGTGGAGCCCACTGTCGCCTCTGCTTTGGGATGTTCCTGCTGTCTCTCAGGGTGACTTTTCAGAGCAGGAAGCCATTGTTTCTTCTCCAGGGCTAGAAGAACACGTCATGTGAGCCTCGGCTGGGTCCCCAATACCAGCTCTGTGATGAACATGGCTTGGAAAACTGAAGGAAGCCAAAGTCCTCCCAAGCGCCATAAAATAAAACAGAGGGAAGCCACACATGTTGGGGAGAAGACACAATGCAAGTCCACAAAGACCCCATATTGCTAATACAGAATTTCTGCTAAAGAGGCACAGTCCGAAACCTGATCATGAGAACACCAAGAGGAAAACCCAAGAATGAGGGACATCACGAGACACGACCTGTGCTTTCTAAAATGTCAGTGCCATGAGGCAAAGCTGAGCCGCTGCTCCAGATGAAAGGACCCAAAGAAACTGACAACTAAATGCAATGCGTGCGTCTGGACTGGAACATGAACCAGTAAGGTTTAATTTTTATTTTTAATTGTCATTTACTATAAAAGTCACTATTGGGACAATCGGCAAAATGTAAACACGACTATATCAGATAACAGCATTGTATCAACGTTAAATTTCTAGAACTTAGTCATTGCACTGTGGTTGCGTAAGGGCAAGACCTTGTTCTCAGGACATGTGCATGGTGTTTAAGGGTGAAGAGGGTCATGACATCTGCCACTTACGCTCAAAGGGTTCTGGGAAAACGTAATAGGTTAATATTTATGGAGAGAGAGAGAGAGAGAGAGAGAGAGAGAGAGAGAGACACCCCAGAGGTAGAAAAAGGTTAATAGGTGGTGAATCTAGAATCACTGTATTATTTTTGCAACCTCTTTGCAGTTTTCAAATTTTTTTAAAATAAAAAGTTTATAAGAAGGTCACAGAAATTATTTGCTGCTTTGGAGAAAGCAGCTAAAATGCCAGAAGCAACTCCTGAGCAGGAAAACAGGGCGCATCATCCAATGTTGAGAGTTACTTGCAACAGAGAACCTTGTGCCGCCCCCGCAAGGTGGTTGGGCTTCTCAGCAGTCAGTGCCCTGCGCCCTGAAATAGGGGTGGGGCTGTCCCAGAGTTCTCCTGGAAAATGCTACGTGGTTCTGCTACATCAGGAAGCTCCTGGGGCTGGCTACATACATCTCCCCAAATCTAAAGGAAGCAGCTGGTAAGAGATCTTTCTGGTCCCCGAAGCGAAGCACCATCATTCCAGGGGTCGGGCACCACCAGCTTCCAGCCACTGCACATTTCTCCCTCAGACCTCCATTGGGCAAGGAGGTGGCACCCCAAATGTTTCCCCCAACTCCAAGTGGGAAAATGGGCCTTGCTCATCATCATTTTCCCTCTGCGGGAGATAACGTGCCCATTCCACACATGCGCCAACCAAGGACAGCAGAGTGGGGATGGTTGGAAAGGTTTTTGCAGAGACCATTTAACATCCAACAGGTGCCAAGTTTTCAGACAGATAATGATTTGTTTCTATGCCTACCTGGATATTCCAGAACAATCTGAAGGAGGGTTGCTACACAAGAATTTTTTTTTTTTGCATCTTTCCTCCTTTTTTTGCTTTCTCCCTTTTTATGATTTTTTAATGAAAAGAAAAAAACTCTCCTGGCCCAGAGCCTAAAATCTCTTACTTGTGATGCTAATCTCCCCTCCCTGGCTCCCAGCCATTGCTGCTGGCTCTGTGCCTGTTTAATATCGTGGCTGCTGATAGCAGGTTGTGTCAGCGTTTCCATTATGAAGCTCAGTTTTAAAAATGTTCCTGAGAGAGATGGACGTATGGTCTTCCAGGCAAAGGGTCATTCATGCCTGGTCATCCAGGAGTGGCCAGGTGTCTCCAGCCTGCATTGACAAGCCTTTTCTCTCAAGGTTACTTGGCCTATAAGGGGGGGTTCCTTTGGAGCTTTTTGGAAAAGCCGGTTTTCTGTACCACATGTCATTCATTCTCTAAATATGTCTTTGAAGGCTTTTGGAGTCAAAAAGGGCCACTTGTCTTAACAATTAAAAAGGGAGGGAGAGAGAGAGAGAAATGCCATGTTGGGTATTTGAGGACAGAGTGTATTCCTCCAAGGTTTGCTAAAGAGGGCATTTTTGTCTCTTTACTCTCTCCTTTTGCTCACCCTGAGTTGTCATGACTTATGTAAGACTTGTTGACATACTGAAGTCTTTTCCAACCAAACTACTGAAGAATTCCCTCACTCATCAACCTTTGCCCACCGTCCCATTAGTTCAGATAGTCCGTTTTAGGGCAGAAAGCTTCCATCGCTGAGACTTCCCCCAGGTCCACTCTGGCCACAGGATCTGCCCTCCTGGCAGCTGAGGTGGAGTGTGGAAAGAGCAAAGGACACAGTCAAGGGACTGGGGACTTTGAATTCATCAGTTACTAATTGTGTGGCCTTGGGCCATTTATTCAAACATCTCTTGATAGCAGGGCCTTGGCCTGCAAACTGAGCATAACAATATCCACTTTAAGATTATGGCTGTGAACCTAGACTGAGGAATTACACAGCACAGTGCTCTCTGGGTGCTGCTAACCTGCCAGGGAGGAGCTCCGGGGGTGCCTTCTGCATTCACTTGAACGCCTGATAACCGCAGGGGGCATTTTTCTGTCTGGCACTGGGGTTTTTCCAACTGCTGAGAAGAGCTGTCTTCCTGCTCATGACTTGGTTTTTTTTTTATTGCCTGACTCCCAGGCACAATCCACAACAAACACTGCCTTTACCTAGCACTAACATAATTTAGGGCGATAACAGAGACACAGGCGCCCCTAATGCAATTTCTCCTCACTCAACCCTTCATTAGGAAAAGATTGGGATGTGTTCAGGATAGAGATATGCAAAATAGGAGAAAGCCACGATAAACTCCATGAGGACTCTCTGCCATCGGGGACAAGGTCTGTCCCCAGGCCGGACAGTGGCTGCCAGTTGGCAGGCAGCATGGGTCCAAGGTCTTGCACAGACTATGGAAAATCCACAAACAGCTTAGGACAAAGACTTTTGCAGAGCTGTCTCTCCCTCCACGTGGTGAGACATGCTGAGTAGTTTCGGCTGTGGATATTTTCGGATGTCCTTTGGCACTTGATCTCGGCTGAGGAAGGCACACGCAGACCAAAAGGTAGAAAAAATAAATTGTTCAGACGCTGTGCTCTAGGAATAGAGCTCTCCGTTCAGCTTAGCGCCTGTCAAGGAGTCCTTTGGTTTATCATTAGTCTCGTTTTATTTTTAACTTTATTTCCTTTGCCTTTGGATCCCTGCGGCCAGTCTCTCTTTCCTGTCATGATGTTTCTCACAGAACCTGATCCTTTTCACCCACCTCTGCATGTGCCGCCAGCATCCTGCTACTAAGCTTACTAACACCTTCACCTTCCAATCTTGGGGTATCTGATTTGAGCAAAACTCAAGGTGACGCAGCTCTGTCCTTCCACCCATCTTCAAAGACGTCTAAAAACTGAAGACAGGCTCGAAACACCATTTTCCATTTCAAGATGATTTGCTGCCCTACAAAACTTGGAATGAGAAAAATAAACTTGACGTTGATGCTGTAGCATGGGAAGGACTATTTCTCTTTCCTCACTGTGAAAATTTAAACCTTCAGCCAGGCTTTAACAACTCAGGTAGCAGAATCCTCATGCAGACTTATAATTCTATTTTTAGAGCCAAAGGCAGCATATTAATTACACGAGGACTTATGCTCTGAGGCCAGACTAACCTAGAATCAAGTCCCAGGTCTGATGCTTGCTAGCAAGGACCTTGTGTGGGGCACTTGTTCTCATTGAGCCTGAGTTCTCAGAGGAAGAAGAGGGATGAGAGCAGTGGTGAGGATTTGGTAAAATCATAATGACTGTATAGAGGTTAGCAGGATGCTGGAGTCATGCTCAGTATATACTCCTGCCAATGTCCATCCTATTGTTGTCACCACTAGTCAATATCCACATCACTGTCCTCACTCTCCCTCCCCCACTCTTGCAGAAGTTACTTCCTAGCTGGGGCATGCATGCTGGTTTACCTATGACTCCCTGCCATCCTTCACTGAGGGGCCGAAGAGAGCCTGCTTGCTCCACCTGTACTTTGCAAAAGGGCCATTAGATGGGGCCCTACCATCATCGCCCAGGTCAGCAAGTGGCTCTGATTCTGGACTTTGGAACCTGGAGGAAAGGTGTGAGAGGACAACTGAATTCTGTGATTAGTGCTCAATTGGAACAAATGACCCCCCTGGCTCTGGCTAAGAGGTGGCCCAGGGTCTGCAGTGCAGTGAACATCAGGGCCTTCATGGTGTGACAATCTGAGTCACCGCGTGAAGTGGAGATGTACTTACTCCTTTAGAATATCGAGCTCGGCACTGATGAGGCAGCATACTCAGAAACATTAATCAATCCATTTCTAGAAAATAATTATAAAGACTCGTTGGGAGAAAATTCCTAGAGGTTAGTGTCACCTGTGGAATTATTGGCACTTTTCAGGTCTGCGCCTTCTAGACACAGGGCCTCGTTGCTGATGAGTGTCACTAATGGACCACCAATCTGGAGAACCCTGGCCCCTCAATTCCTGAACAAGGTCCAAAAGGACTACCCTCCAGGTTCTGCTTTATCCCAACTCATGCCCCCATCTTCGTGATTTCAGTTCCACATGGACAACCCATCCAATGCCATTGGCCTAATTCCTTTCCTACTTTTCTTCCAATGACCTTTACCTTTATTCTACTTCCTGCCCACTTCCTCCCCAGCCCCACCCTGGTCTTAAGTCTCTAGGAATTATTCCACCTCTAGTTACTTTTTCTCCAACTTCAACCTCCATTCTTTCATTCTCACTCTCAGGACACCTTTTCCTTGACCTTCCTGAGCTCTCCGATCCCAGAGAGCCTCCGCTGGACTCCAAGGCTCATTTTGACCTTTACTTACTCAATTTTTCCATACCCTGCAAACCCATCCTGCAAGCAAACCCTCAATCAATTCTGACTGTTTATTCTGCTCCTACACGCAGGCTGCAGAGCACAGCTGGGAAAATAACACAATTACTTAGGCTGATGGCACTAACTCATTCACAATTTCCCAAATCACCAGACTGCCGAGTAATTAGCTTTCAAGTAATCCTTTTACTCGTCTGGAGGTGGTTCCCTTGTCCATTTCCCATACAGGTTATCTTTGACCTTCATCACACTCCTTAAGCCCCTTTTCCTGTCTCCCTCCTTTCTGTGACCTTCTGCCCCTCTTCTTCCTCCCTATAGGCATACCCTTACCTGCCCGGCCCTCTGCCTTTTCCTCCTATCTTGGAGATTTATGAAGATCATTAACCCTAATTTCTAGGAGCAGGCTCTTTCTGTTCTACTTTCAAACTCAAACTTTCCTGCTGGCTCCTTCCTCTCAGTATATCACAGCAAAGAGTTAATTTATAATAGGAAATTGATCAATTGATAGGCCCACAATTGTTTTTTTTGTGTCCCATGCCTTTCCTTGGGTTCACTTTTTAGATATTGCCCTCCAATAACTTCTTGCATTTACTGTTGCTAATCAGAAGTCCCCAGTCGGGGTTACTGTTGTCTCTTTGTATGTGATCTGTCTTCCTCTGAAGTCGCTTTGAAGGGCCTTGAGAAAAAACCTTAAATCCCCTGCAGTTTTGTTACAATATAACTAGGTATAGATTTATCTTTGTCTATCTCCTTAGGATTAGAATGATATTAGAGGGTGGCCAGAAGGCTGGGGGTGAAATCCTGCCACCAGCTGCGTAAGCTTGGGCAATACACATTCTCTCTTTTCTAGTATATTCACATGTAAAATGCTCTTATCTCAAGGTTATTAGAGGATTAATGAGCCAATGCATGGAAAGCAAAGAGAACAGTACCTGAAACACGAGTGCTCAGTGTTAGCCACTATCGTTATTATTCAAGGTATACTTTTGATTTGAGTTTCAGGTCTCTTCAATTCTAGAAAGTTCTCAGCTTTTACCGTTTCAAATTGCTTTTCTGCTTTTCCTTTATCGCCTTTTCCCGCTCCTATGAGATAATCATATGGCAACTCAGAACTCTCAGTTATTATTAGCTAATAAATTTAGCTATTTATTTTTAAAAAAATTCTTTATATTTTTATGCTGTGCTGTGCTATGAAATGCGTTGTATTCAGTACTACCTTCCAATTTATTAATTATCTCTTTAGTTGTATCTAGAGTTTATCTTATCCATGGAATCTTCCATTTCAGTGACTTGGTCTCCAAATTTCTAATTGCATCTCTTTCAAATCCTCAGTTCTGATTTCTTTTTTATTAGTTTTTGTTTCTTAATTTCTCATTCTTTTAAAATGGACATTATTTCTTTACTTTTCTCTTTGAGCAGCAGAAACATTTAAATTTTTAATCAGATCCACCTATAAAATTATTTCCATTTGCATTCAATTCATGTTCGGATTGTTGATCATAATGGCTCTTTCTTAATAGTTGTGGTTTGTGGGATTTTGAGGGGCGTGGGAAGCTTTTTTCTTTTCTTTCTTCATTTATACTTTCTCACCCAATCCTAACATCAACCTTTAGGTTTTATAGTTGTCTTCCATAAGCCAAACTAGTACTTTAAGCCACGGCTGAGGCAGCAGTCATAGGAGATTCTTTCAGCCTCCTTTCTCCAGTGGAAAAGTCCCTTCAACCGGTGAACCTGGCTCTGGTCCCCTATTTCACACGGAGCACTTTTACTCCCATTGCCTCATAAGACCCATGACAGCATTGCTACAGCCTGCCCCCAGACTCATAGTCCAGTCTCTCTATGCATGCCATCCTCCTGAGTTTCTGTCCTGCTTCTGATCCATGAGTCTAGCTATACCATTTTGGTTTTCTCTTTTTGTATTTTATCTGTCATTGTTATGTGTTTGAAACAGAGAAGATGAATCAGAACATAAATTGTTTTTTTTTGTACTAAGATGGGAAGTCTTACACAGGCTTCTCCCCTCCATCCGAATCCCTTTCTGATTCAATTCCTTTCCTTTCTTTCAGAGCTGAGCATCTCTGAGTTCCTCTTTGGTACACTGCAAGCTGCGTTCTGCCCCCACTATTTCACTCATTTTCGTAAAGGTCACCGATGACCTCCTGATTGCTCAGTCCCACAGGACCTTTCAAATCCTATGTTCCTGAACTATGTTGCCACTATCACTGGTGACATTTTCTTCCTTGGCATTCTCTCTTTCCTGGGCCTTTGTGACTCTCTAGCATCCCACTTCCCCTCCCACCTCTCAGAGAACTCCTCCTCATCCATCTTTATGGGATGCTCTTCCATTTCCTTTCTCTTTAATGTTATATTCCCACAAGTTCCATCTTTTCCCCTCTTCTCTCTTTACCCTTCACATATTCTTTAGGCAATATCTTCCATTTTTATGGCGTCCAACTACTTTTGCTTTATGACTTCCAAATCTATATCTCTAGGTCTCAGCTTTGAATTTATATATCCAATTCATACTGGTTATTTTCACTAAATTTCCCACGAGCGCTTCAAACTCAACCAGACCAACATTGAACTCATCAACCTCTCCTAAACCACTTTAAACAAAAGTCCTTGTCTTGATAGCACTACTACCTATCCATGACAAAATTCTGAATTATCCCAGACCCCCAAGACAGTCATCTCATTCCATCCCTGAATTTGAGTAGGCACCTATGTCTCTCTCTCTTCCTAATTAATTTTTTTTTTTATTTCTACTGTCACTGCTTTAAACTTGGGTGGCATTCTGTTTCATTTGATCTGCTGCAAGTCTCCTATTTTATCACCTAGCTCTTCCTACACCACTATCCTATCTTTGTTTCCAGTCTCACTCTCCATCTTGTATTCTCTATAGCACCTACCACATCAGGCTGCAATGACAGGACTTCCCTCCCCAAAATGACAACTCCTAGTACCAAATACATGTTTAACAAATGTTTCTGGTACAATGAATTAATGCACTACTGAGATCATCCTCTCCTTTCATCGCAAAATAAAGGAGTTCTCAGATTCTCACTGCAAAGTTAAGACAAAGGGACTGAGGAAGATAATTAATATTTATTAAACGTGTGTTACCTGTAGGAGCTGTGATAGGCCACTTATATCAATGATGTGGTTCAGAACATTCCTCGTCGTTTTAAAAACTGATTCAAAAGGGTAGGAAAATTTAAAGATTTACTACATCTCTAGAGAATAAGGAAACCCAAGGGAATAGTCTTTAAATAAGAAGACTCTACATTCTTGTCAATTTAGAATAATGGTTGGGAATAATGCAAGTAAAAGTGGGTCTGTTAAAAAAAACAACAACAAAGCTCCAACTCCTTCATCTCTCAAGGCTGGTGCTGACTGCCCTTCAGACATTGGAGGACTCTTCAAGTACATTACCCCAACTTTGTAGCAGGAGAAACCTATTAAAGTCCCCAAATGTTCAGCCCAATAAAAACACTTCTTGACTTTGTCCAACATAACTAAACACCTGTTATCTGTAGGGCCTGGAACAAGATAAAGCATACAGAGTTGGGAAAGTTCTTTACGTTGGACATTCCTATTTGCATAAGTCTGTGGTGATAATATTTTCCCACAGTACGTTCTGTTCCTCAATACCCCATGGTGAAGGCTTACACAGTGGGTACGAGAAGACAGTCTCAGAGTAGCTCGAGAACAAATTTGGTAAAAAACCAACTCTTAAAAAATCTGTACCCAGAGAGAGTCACTAATTAATTTTTCATCCTAAATTGCATAAAAGAATTTTTTCCAATTGTATGATGTTTTAAATAGGAAGACCTACTCTTAAGGGAGGTAATGCAGTTATAGGAACTATTAGCTAAAGCAGAATATTAAGTCAGAGTATCACATGACTACTTTTATTTTTTTAAAAGGCATACTGTTTTCTATTCCAAACTGTTACAAAAAGCCTCAACTAAGGCATACTACATGTGCAACTGGGGTATCTGGTTTAGTATCATCTATTTCAAGAGACCCAGATGGTTCTAAACAAATTTAGCTGGGTGCTGAAAACAAGGCTTCGCCCATAGATCAAAATTAAATTGCTAGAAAACAAAAATCAATCTTTCCAGAGTCCTTCATTCCTGAGAATCTTCCTTAATACTTTTCATATTTTATTTCAATACTTCACTCTAGTTTTGACATGCCAACCAAGGTAAAATTGAGTTAAAATAAACTCCAACTCATGACAGATTTCTAATTTCCTTTGAGTGATAATAAAACATTTCAGCACCAGTCAATTATTTGGTTTCACTGCTGAGTAGCTACTCCATGATGGCATTTAGTTGATGCTTTTCAACATCTATTTATTAATAATCTGATTGGCATAGCTAAGGAAAATTAAAATTACTCCAAATAATGGTCTGCACATTCCAAAGGTATTTATAACAGTCTCGTTAAAGGGCTGGAAACAAGATGAAATTTTCAGATGCAGCTCTGTGAAGTTTATATTTAATAAGTTTATGTACCAGGCTGCAAAGTCTGATGGACTATAAAACAGTCTTTTAATTGGTATTAGTGGAGAAATGTGATTTAAATATGATTTAACAGTTTAATATTGCTCAGACAGAACTGCTATCAGTCTCAGAAGATCAAGCGCAAAATTTGGTGGGCAACAGCTGACATGTTGCTTGTTTAAAGTGCAGAACCTGCATAGAAGTAGAGCAGACAGAAGCAATGCTTTCGGTGCATCAAAAGCAAAAAAAAAAAAAAAATTTGCTTAGAAATCATGCCTATTGGAAATCATTAACTTCTTTTCTATAAGGTCAGTTCCTATCATTCCCTTGCTCCACTTTTTTAAAAGACAAAAACCCTAGCGGAGACTTTGCCCTTGAAGGGGTTTGTGGGATAGACAGCATCCAGGAAATTTAAGAGAGAAATTCCTTTTACAAAGATGATGGCTCTGAACCTGTCAGTAGCAAAGATTCCACTGCTCCTTTATCGGAGCTCTAGCAAGATAGTCATTTGCATTACTAGGGAGTCGGTCAGTGCCCTGGGAAAAGTTAACTACCAACCTGGCAGGCCTGAATAACTGAATAGCTTATGATTCAATGACTTGCCTTTGGCAAAATCCAGTACAGTGTTCACACTTTATATGCAAACACTATTTAGTGCTTATATTCGCCATTCAGACATCTCAACACTCTGTGCAGGAGGAAGTCTCATGTTGAACTCATTGAATCAAAGACACTACCAGTTATACCACCAAAAATGAAAAATGTGGCCACTTATAATTGTATGATATCATCAACTCTAACACACATTTCACTTTTAGGGCTATTAAAGCATGAAAAACACTGGCCACCTTAGACTCGGTGAAGTATGGAAACACCAGTAACAGCTAACGTGCTGAGGGCCTACTATGTGTACCAAGCACTGTTCTGGGCACTTTTCATGAATGAAGTCCCATTTAATCTTCGCAAGTACCCCATGAGTGGGAACACAGGGGCACAGAGAGGTAAAGTAACACGCCTTAATTAGTCCAAGAGGCTGACCCAGGAATCAAACCCATCCGGTCTGACTCTAGTGCCTGTAGCCTTCATCCCATTCACCATTTGCCTCTATTTTCTTGATTACTAGTTAGGACAGGTGGCTGTCACCTCTTAGAATTAAGATGTGCCCATCAGGATCCTCTACAAGTGAGCGGGACACAAGAAAGGACTGGTTCTGAAACCAGACCTTTTAACTTCCAGGCAGAATGCCACTAAGCAGAGGGTCCAAGCCTCTGGGCAGTGACCGCTCACTCACCCCCACCTTGGAAAAGTGAACTCAGAGGCTCCCAGGGATATGTGACTTCTCAGCATATGTCTGAAGAGTCCCCATCATGGATAGTGGAAAAGGAGTAGAGACCACAGACTTTGGAAATGTGAGAACTTAGCATCTTCCCTCCAGAAGAGGTCCTCTGATAATTTCTCCACTTGCAGATCTCCACTTGCTAGCACTGAAGTGGTCCTCAGGAAGCAGAACTGAGCTTACAGAGAAGAAAAGAACCACCACTCACGAAGTATTCGACATGCATCATCTCACTGAATGCTCCCAATAACCCCTGAGGTGGGCGTTGTCGGCCCTTATTCTCAGGTCAAAGATGTTTGGAACAATGAAGTCCCATTGTCACCGGACTTCAGAGAGCTGCTTTGGACCCCATGTGGTCTAAGGCTGGTGAGTTCTCTCAGTCTAGTATGTTGTCCTGCTAAACGGGGCTAGCCAGCTGCTAGCTTTTGGCAGATTCCTAAAATGTCCTCATCCAAAATGCTCCAAGATCCAAAGGTTGTTGGTCCATCTGTCATGAGCAATCCATTCACCGAGTCACCAACAACCAGGCTCAACAAACACAAACACAATGCTCTAGGTAAACAAACAGGAAAGCAGTGTCATATTTTAAAGTGAAGTGCACTGTTTTCCCACAGTAATCAGGTCTCTTATGAGGGGGGAAGAAAAGCCAAACATTCGGGAAACAACTGCTAAGTGACAGAAACTGAGAGTGGATCACAGAAAATAGGAGCGGTTTGAATCTCTTGGAACAATAGTGTGAAATGAAGATTTTCCCCCCAAACTCAAAAGACCAACATCCATCAAAATACCAAAGATCATATAACAAATAGCCACTACCCACCACTCAAAATGGACACATGTAAATGAACAAATATTTGATTCTGATTCTGCCTCTCATTCCTTTTTTAAAAAGAAAGTTTCGCATTTTAAGTTGAAATCCCTTCCATTCTACTCCAGGCTGACAGCTATCACGTATGTGTTGTGTACTTGGCCCCTATTTTTATAAACTCTATACTTCTTACAATATGTAAATGTATTCATAAACAGCATATTCTTAAATGATTTTAATGGTTTCCCATGATTAAATTTGTAATCAGTTTTTGGAGTTTATTTTTTAATATGGAACGAGGTTAAGAATTTAGTATTTTACTTTTCCATATGAAATGTCAACTGACCCAATGTCATTGCTGAGAAAATGACCTAATGTCTTTTCTCCCCACTGATTTGAGATGCTTTATCTACGACTATCAAACTCCCATTATCAGCTTAGGTTAATTTCTATCTTTGTGCCAATACCATGCTCTTTTAAAAGGGTTTTGTTATCTGGCATAGATGACACTCCCCTCCTTATTCTTTGTTCAAAGTATGTTCTGGCTATTTTTAGACTTCTATTCTTCCATTTGAATTTTACGATCATGTTATGACAATCCTGTTGGGATTCTGATTGGAATTACATTTAATTTGGAGATTACTTTAGGAAAAAACCTTACTTCTTTATTGTATTTCATCTTCTCATTCTGGAACATGGAGTGTTTTTCATTCTAAAGGTCTTTGTTATGACCTTTAATAATAATGTGATCTATGAAAGTTAGATTGTTCCTAGGTCTCTTAAAGTTACATTGATATTAATAATGGTATCTGCCCCACAGAGCTTTAAATGAGTTGGAGAGACAGTAAAATAAGCAATTACTATCAAGCATGATAAAGTGCTGTAGTTAGGGAGCCCAGAGGGGGCAGCGTACAAACACGAGGGTGGTACATAGCCTGGGCTATAACCCTTTGTGGAGTCACATGCTTAGAAGTCTAGTCTGCATCATCTCCATCTGCCTTTCAAAACTTCAGGACACAACCCGGGGTATAGAATTACTCAGAGAGAACCTAGGGCTTTTGCAATTCAAAAAGTTTTCTCTTCATAAACATCTTTTGGATGAATAGAATCAACGATAATGCTGATAACAGTTATAATTAGGCTACACTTTTTTGGTTTGTTTCATTAATGAAATCAGGATATCACCCAAAAGAGAGAGAAGACTGATCTGATCACAGGCAAAAAATTTAATATTGACTCAATATTATACCATACAATTATCTAACATATGGTCTATATTCAAATTTCCCCAATTTTTCTAATAACACCTTTTCTTCCTCCCTGCACTACCCCTTCCCCCTTAAACCAGAATTGAATCAAAGATTAGGCATTCAGTCTAGTTACTGAATGACATTAGTCTCTTTTAATCTAGGGCAGTTCCCCATATATTTGTTTTGTTTTGTTTCTGTTTTTGATCTTTTTTGAGGAGTTTTTGGCTAGTTGTTTCATAGAGTGTCCCTCAATTTGGATTTGTCTGATTCTTTCCTCCTTTTAGAATTCAGGTTAAACACTTTTGGTAAGGATAATGCATAGGTGATGTTGTGTCCTCGGTATGTCACAATGGAAGGCACATGATGTCAATTGCTCTTATTATTATTGGTGATGCAAAATTTGCTTATTTAATGGTTCCCATGAGATTTTGCCATTGTTTGTAATTGATACATAATCTCTGGGGTGATACTCTGAGGCAGTGTGAGTTCCTGTTTCCCCATACTGTCTTGCTCAGTGGTTTAAGCATCCATTGATGACTCTTCCTTCAGTCAGTTATTACTACATTACCTATAAAATGGTCACCCAGACCTTGATAACTTGGTATTGCTTTCCTAGCTCTGTTGTCTGGTTTCCTAAGAATAATTCAGCTTTGTCCCTTTGATTATGCTGCTTTTGACCAGAGTGGTTAACTGTCTTTCTAACCCTTAGCACTAACGGGTCAGCACAAGAAGACCTTTTTTTAGATTCACCCCAGCACCGGTGATCTGGGCCTACACAGATAGCAAATACTACTTTAAGCTGTCTCTATTAACGACGATTACTAGTAATAAATCCCAGCTTCTCCGAATGCAGAGGTAATCCGCTTTGTGACTTCACCCAATCAGAAAGCTAGTGCTCATGATGGGGAGATGCTTTCTTTACCCTCACTTTTTTTTTTCTTTATTACATCCAGCTCTTAGATCATAAATTGTATCACAAACGACTAAGGCAACACCTTTAAGAAAGCAAATACGGTCCGTTTTTCCATTGTCCTCAAAATGATACTATTAGACACAGATTAAGTGAGGCCATTGACTTTCCACTTCATGGACCAAAGTGGATAATAATCCTTTGAAACTGCAAATGGGGGTGTCTTGTGCAACATTCTTTTTTAGCAAGTACTGATTTGTTAGAGAAAATTGCGGATTTTGTAGGTGGCTGGGTATAATAATCTAAGGTTAGAAACAGAATCATAAAAGTTGAAGACATCAGATATGATGTCTAAAAATAAAACAAGTGCTTTTTTTCTTTTTATAATCCTCAATTAGAAGCCATTTAAGGGAAAGATAATCAGCTTCAGACACCTGTAAATACGGATTCTTCAGTTCTCACTGGCACTTCTGCTTTACAAATTAACTTTAGTACGTTTTGAAATGCATAAATGAATTATTTTACCCTGTATCCTTCCACATTGCCCTCTTGATGTAAAAAATAAAAATATGAATAGTAATAATGAAACAAATGCCATGATGACTATTATAATAGCAAATGCTCAATACCCAGAGCTCTCAGATGATAAACCTCCCTATCTGTGGTCATCAGGAGAACGTCTTTGGCCATCCCTCCAAGGCAATGCAAGTTGAGCCAAGTTCCTGCACTAAAACACGTACTCCATTCATTCAAAGATGTAGTTTTAGCTAAATGAGATAGTACAAATGTAAGATTATTCAAAACTGAAAAGTTTATTAGAAAGTCCCATAAATATTATTTTCCCCCTTTGTTTAAAATCTTTGTATAACTTCCTCCTAAAATACACTGCACTAAAATCTAAACTCATGTGATCTGGCTTCTGCTGCTTTTTGAAAAAATCTCGTTTCTTACTAGTCTGCTCTCACTCCGAATTCTCTGGTCACCGGTTTTCAGACAGCTCCTGGAACACGCCAGGCTGTGGCTGTGGCTGTGATCTTGCCCGTTTTGTCCCTGTATTAGTTGGCTAAGGCTGCCATAACAAAATAGGACCCGTGGAGTGTCTTAAACAACATACTTCTATTTTCTTACAGTTCCGGAGGCTAGAAATCTAAGATCAAGGCATTGGTAGGTGTGTTTTCTTCTGAGATCTCTCTCCTTGGCCTGCAAATGGCCACCTTTCTGCCGTGTCCTCACATGGTCCATCTCCTCTGGTCTTTCCTCTGTACTCGCACATCCTCGGTTCGTGTGTCCAGGTTTCCTCATCTTTTGAGGACACCACTCAGACTAGATTAGGGCCCACCCCAATGGCCTCATTTTAACTTAATCACCTCTGTAAAGGCCTTATCTCAAAACGCAAGTCATATTTGAGGTACTTCAACATATAACACCATCCATAAAAGTCTCCTTGCCTGGATAACCCTTCAGATGATTGGCTCCTTCTCATCCTCAGGTCTCACATGGACTTGTCACCTCTTCTGTGAGATATTTCTTGACTACATGGCTTCAAGTTGAGCTGCCCCTAGTCTCCTTCACACCTTCTACAGCTGGAATTTTTTATTTGTTTTCTTGCTTATTATCTGCTTTCCCCGACTCCATGAGCAGTGGGGGCCCTGTCTGTCTAAGAGCTGGATCCTCAGTAACTCTCCTAACGCCTGGCATGTGGTAAGTACCCAGAATTTGTTGAATAAGAAAAGGTTTATTGACAATTCAGACAAAAGCAGAGTCTCATTAGGAAATCATCATAAACACAGTTATTCCCAAGGCATGACCATAACTGAAGCAATACCTAATATCTGTGTACTTCTTTATAGTTTATAAAGTGTTTCCAGGTAAAGTAACCTGCATGAATACTCCACACTGATGCAAACATTATATATTCAATTTTCTTGATCAAGAAACCAAGACTCCATGGCTTAAGGTCATATAGCTGGGACTTCAGTACTGATCTTTTGTTTCAGAAAGAACAATGCTGTGTTCTTTTATTACAACACAGCTGAACTAGACACTAAATCAATTCCAAATATTTCTTTGAGGCAACCTCCAAGGAGAGCTCTGTGAAGGACAGAGCCTCGAGCTTCCAGGAACCAAACAGAACATTTTTCCATCTGATCCGAGGGGGTTTGTCTCTGAGGAATAAAGACTAATGAGAATAAATACGGCGCCCTCAAGCCTTTTTATTGTGTGTTTGGGTGACAGTGGTGGTGGTTATAAACACGCTTTTTGTAAACTGCTCTGTTTCCAGGGGTATGAAGAAGTAAAGAAATTTGGAGAACCCGATTTCCTACGTTTCACAGTTGGTTTTAAATAGAACTTAATATATAGTTTTTAAATCCATGGTTCTCAGCCTTGATGCCCCTCAGATTCACTTGGGGAGCCTTACAAATCCCAATGGCTGGACCCTTCTCCATACAAATGAAGCCAGAGGCCCAGGGGTTGAGATGGTGGCATCTGTGAGTCCTAAAGCTTCCTAGGTGACTTTCATAAGTGGCTACGATTGAGAACCATTGGTCTAGATCCTCAAATGGGGTGGGATGGCATGTCCCACATCCCCCCAAAGAGAACATATTGGGTTTAAATGGAGGGTAGACTCTAAAATTGCACACATTCCCAGTGGGTGAATCCTGCATTCCTGGAGGGATGTGTTCTCCTGTGTGTATGTTGGCTTGTTGAGACCAGCCTGCGCCCAGGACCAATTAAATCCTGGGGCAGGAGGTGGAAACCAGGCCTGAGCCATGGCTAAAACCTCTGAGGTGAGTCCAATGTGTAGCCAAGGCTGAGAACCACTGCCCGAAACGGAGCCTGCTTTGTTTGGAAGAGGAAGTAAAGGCAAGACGGCCCCCCATTAACCCCAGCAAATGGCAGTAACCTGGCAGCAGCCGTCCCGGGAGCGCTGAGCACTGACTCTCCCAGACCTGGATTTATGGTCTTGGACAAACAACAGAACCTTCATTTGGCATGGTGCCATGCTCCCCAGCACTAATTAAGGCTCAAATAATTCTCATCAGTATGTGCTTAAAATAAATGGACCTCAATTTAAGACAACTTCCCCATCATGTCCTGGTTAATGTACTCATAACTTACAGGTTTTCGCAATCCCCACTGCTAATTTTTTTTTTAACTAGATATCGGATAATGTACAAAAATTACTCATGTGGTGATTGATAACAAGATAGCAACATGTACTCTATTCAATCACTAATCAATATGATTATCACTAGTGTTTTTCAATTTAATTACTGCTTCTTACTGTCATCAATTTCATTAAATTTTTGGCAGGTAGGAGAGGAAACAGGGCACAGATAGTAGTACAAAGGATGGTAGCTGAATGATAAGACTGTAGACCCAGAAAATGGAAAGAAATGAAGTGAGTTTATTAAATAATTTGGCAAAGCACTAAGACAAGAGAAATAGCCACTGCTGAACTGTTTTCTTTAGCAACTCCGCCGCCCACCAAAAACTCCACACTCATCCACGGACAGGAAAAGTGCATGCCAGCACTTAAGTCATCTGCTTAAGGCTCTAGTTTCAAAACCCTGGACAAAGCCATCTTTTAATAATCAAAGTATTATTACATAAATATATATTTCTCATGTTGTGATTTCAAAACATAAACAAGTGTAAATGAAAGCCAATGAAGTTTTTCTTTTCTGCCTACCTGGGACCAACCTCAAACCAGGTGGGCAACCAATAGCTGCTGCTGAATATGTAAGTTAGAGGAAGGCCAACTGGCAAAGAAGAAGTTCAATCAAGCTGGGGCTGCCTTGTCTGGTCCAGTGGCCTCAGAAGCAAGGCCTACGGATCTAAGGAGCAGAGCTGGACAAAGGCTGAAAAGAGAACTTGGGCAAAAACAGACTTAGGACCCCTACAGTGTAACAAGATGGCCAGATGTGGACTTGGACAAGCAGTCCTAATAAATGAAGTGGTTGGCTGCGACTTAGGAAGAGTCAGATTGCCTCAGGAGGTAAATATTTTGCAGGAGGGGTCTAATGACAAGGTGGGGTATGTGTGTACGTGTGTACATATGTGAACATATGCATAGTCCAGAATCCAGAAAATATGTACGGAATGCACACACGTATCTGGTTGCATTCATCTAAGTAAACGTGGACAGTCGTTGAAAAGGTGTGTGCTCAGAAACCAAATCCTGGAGTTCCAAGGTCCCCACCATCCTCTCAACCCTCGATGACAATTACTCCAGGTCACAGAAACTCTGCACATAAAAATAGGAAGAAATGCCAGACGACAAAATAATCCAGAAAGAAATCCCGGGGCACTAGCCCTCCGAAGCCAAAGGCCAGAACTTCTCTGAGGTCCCCGGCACAGACCCTGCCACTGGCCCTGGGCTGCGAAAAGTGCCGCGACTCACAGAGCCTAAGGGGCGAGAGCGCAGTGCGGAACGGAGGGGCTACTCACGCTGTTGTTGCTTCCTTTGTTGTCCTCGTACTTGGTTTCTATGTGAATGGAGAATTTCGGCAGAAAGGAGCACTGTGGAGAAAGAGTAAAGTTCCATTAGCAAAGCATTTTTTTCTCTCTTCGCGTCTTCAACATGGTCTGTGGATGCTTTCCTGACCATCTGGTGGGGAGTACTGTTCGCAGTCAGAAATGTTAAGATACTAGGTCAATATCTCAATTCAGGCAAGGAAGAGACGCTTTTGGCAACCTGAACACAATTTCATCTAGAAGTCGGGCCAGAGAGAATAACCAAGCAATGGAAGGCAAGTCACCGAAGAGGCCAATTCCAAAAGGATCATGTTCTGCGACACCTACCACAGGCTTGAGAAAAGCAAACTCCTGAATCAGAGGCGATTCTAGTTCCTGGTGATCACCTCTGGGGAGCAGATGCCACTGCTGGGTACTCGTGGACCCCATCTAACTCCTTATACAAATATTCATACGAAGCTAGGGAGGTGGTAGAGAAGGGCCATTTTTAAAATCATCAATCTTCGAAGTCAGACAGACCTGGCCTTTAGTTTTGGGTTTATCAGTTGATAGCTAGGTGACCTTGGACAAGTCATTTAATTTTTCTGAGCTTTATCAGTATTAAAACAGGGATAACGATTATTACCTAATAGTGACATGGTGAGGGTTAAAAAAAATCATGTGTATAGAACATTTAGTGCTGGGCATAGAGTCAGCATTCAACAAAGGGCAGCAATCAGTATGAGGCTACAGCTGAGCCTGACACAAAAGGCAGCCCTCCTCTTTGCCAGCACCGGGGAGAGTAACCCTAAATGCACATGCCCTAGGTCCCAGTCTCATTGAGTTATATTCTGCATATTCAGTAGATTTTAAGGGTTAAGTAGCTTGAGAAGAGAATTTTGATGGATTTGATGTATCCTTCCTCCTGCTGGCACCAAGCTGGGCATTCACTTTCTTGGCCACCAGAGATGGGATCGAAGACTAATGGGTAAAATGGCCCAGCAACTCCACTGGGAGCTGCAGGTGCTGGAGAAACGAGACTTGGGCTGATTCCATCAATCTCTAGAGACTGGATCCTGTATTTACTTCTCCAACATGCACAGAGCACATACTCTAGACCAGGCTTTGGTCTAAGTGCCTCCGGGTTTAATTCATTTATTCCCTGTAACCATCCCACGAACTAGGTATTGCTATTAGTAACCCTGCTTTAAAGATAAGGAAACGGAGGCACAGGGAGGTTAAGAAAAGGGCCCAGAATCACAGAACCAGTAAACGATAGAGCCGGGATTGAAAGTCTGGTGGCCTGGTCCCAGGATCCATGCTCTCGATCACGACCCCACTGGTTCTCAAAGTGAGGCCTCTGAATCTGTAGCAGCAGCAGCAGCAGCCTGGAACTTGCTAGAAAGACAGATTCTTGGGCACAGCCCTAGACCCACTGAATCAGAAACTCTGGGGTTGGGGCCCAGGTACCACTTTGAACAAGCCCTCCAGGCCATGCTGACGCACATGCTCGAGCTGGAAACTCACCTGAGGACACTACACGTGGGAAGGAAACAGAGAGAACGTGTTGCCTAAAATCCACAACTCCCTCCCTCACCCCATATGCTGGTGGTTTCCTTTCAGCTCAGCTGAGACCCCCAGTGGCAACCGTGCAAGAAGGCCGGGGCCTTGAATGTGCCGTTGATAATTCTCCTGACACTGCACGCCTGTGTGGTTCGGCATTCATCTGTCTTAATCGGAGTGAAACAAGCAAGCTGAACCGTGACTAAGGAAACATGGAAACAATCAATCCCCGTAATTGCCTTTATGGAGAAGGTGGCCCTGCCATTATTCACTGACACCTTCTTTTCTGTCTCCTCTCCAGCCTCTCGCTCCACACCTGCTGCCATCATGCCCCGTCCCAGGGAGTTCCAAGGAGGAGCTGCTCGTCACGAATTGAGGCCCTGGAGGACTCGGAGCAGCTCAGAGGCCCACCGCAGAGCGATCGATCGACAAGCGAACTTGGGGTGATGCACCTGCCCGAGACTCTTTTAAAAATAACAAGCCTCAGGTAAACAGATTTGTCCTTTTTAACCCATGATTCGTGTGAGGATCAATCCAATGCAAACACAGTGCCAGGTGGCGGGGGCACAGAGCCACCCAGAGTGGGGAGCTGGGCCTGGTGCAGCAGGGCGGAACTCTGCGAGGAGTTTTTACTGGCTGAACCTCTAAACCACTTAAGTAAGGTCAAACAAATGAATCTTAGCATTTGGATATTAAACCCAAATATGAAATGCGTAACTCTCACGCAAATTAGCAGCTGCTATTTTTGAGTCAAGGACCTCGGTTATTTTCATATCAGAATGGCAACCCTGCCAGGGGCAGGGGGTGCACCTGGCTTGGGCAAGGCAGTGGGAGGACCTGGATTAGTCAGGCCAACTCTGGGCTGGTCAGTGTTTTCTCCTTCCGCAGGGGTTTGGGATGGATGATTCCCTGGGGACCTCTGCTGCCTCAGTGTATGGATGGGTGTCTCAAGTTAAAAATCAGATGTACCTATGACTCGGGGCGTTTTCAGGGCTGTCACTAAAATCTTTCCGGTGGGATATCCACGTTGAGATAAATTTCTGCTTCCTGAGGCAGGTTAGCATTCCTGAAAATTCAGCCTGCCATCCCTACAAATCCTCGTGAAGCCTTAACTGTTAAGCAAGGTCCGTTCTATCTCCCTGGCTGGCTCCCTACTGCGCATCTCACCTCTGAGGTTTTCCTAAATCCCTTCCCTCCTCAAGACCCCGCTTGGCTTCACTCTTACTCCCCCGTGCCTGAGAATTTTGATTCTATTTAATGAGGACACAGAGGATGTGACAGAAACACCTACAACTTCCCTCTCCTCCACGTCAAATCTGCTTATTTTTATGCTACTTCTTATTCTTTGTGAATCGGAGAAAGACAGTGCTTTCTCTCCAGGGGAAAATAATATAATGAGAAGAACTGAAGACATAGAGTCAGCAGACCTGGTCTCAATCCCAGATCTACTGACTTGGGCATATTATTTTACCATTTTAAGCCTCAGTTTCCCCATTTATGCTCTGTAGTAGTGTGGAGAAGATCAACAAAATCTTTCCACTAAACCCTGGCACACAGTGCCTGGAACATAGTAGGTGCAACATATCTGAGTCTCTCGTCTGAAAACTTGTTCCCCTGATTATCTGTATCTTCTTCCTGGCTTCCTTCCTGCGGCTGAAAAATATAACGAAGTGTCATATTCTTAAGAAGACGAATAAGCATCAAGTTCCCTTCGTTGTGGTTCTTTCTCCATCTACCATCCATCCCATTTCTCTTGGTCTCCACAGTCGAACTCTATTAAAAGAGCAGCCAAGGATTCCTGCCTCGGCCTTTTCTTTCTTTATTTTTTACCTCCCACCTCTTCTCAACCAGTGCAACGAGGTATGGCAATAAATGATTATCAAGGCCTTCTCAAGCCAGCATTGCTTCTCCACCCACACCCTGGAGGACTCTCCACTGTTTGGAACGACAGAACAATTCCTCCTTCCTGATAGCAGCTCCTGCTCAGCCTTCTCTTCCCTTCAATGGAGGTGGACCCTTGGGTTCTGCTCTCCACCCTATTTCCTTGTTCCAAACTCTCTTCCCAGTGATCTCATCTACTCCTGACTTTTCCGTGACCATTTTTTAATGGATGCCTCCCAAACTGACATCTCTAACCCCAACTGCTCTTCTCACGTGTCCAGTCACCCACTAGCCATCCCCGACAAGGATTCTATGGGCAATGTCAAACTTGGAAGATCTTTATTAAATTCAAACGTTCTCCTGCAATGTAGGGGTTTCCGAGGGCTGTGGTAACAAACTACCATGGACGGGGTGACTTGAAACAACAGAAATGTACCCTCTTACAGTTCTGGAGGCTGGAAGTCTAAAATCGAGGTGTTCGCAGTGCTGTGCTAGGAAAGAACCCTTCCTTGCCTCTTCCGGCCTTTCTGTTGGTCCCAGGTGTTCCTTGGTTTATGGCTGCCCCTGTCACTTTCTTCTCTCTGTGTCTCTCTGCGCTCTCTTCTTTGCTTATGACAAATTTCCTTCCGACCATCTCGAATACACCTTCAGAATGATTATCCCATATGTGCGGGCAGCACTGTTTGTAGCTTTGTCACAGCCTTTCTCTCTTCTTCCATCATCTCAGCTCTCTGTCTGTGTGTCTGGCTCACCAACCAGGTGCTAAGCTCCAATACCATTCTAGAGAGGTTCGTCCCCTATCCCCTGCTGCCATTAGGAATGCAGTGAGTCACAGCCACCCCAGTTATTTAGACACCAAAGCATCTCCTTTAGTTTAAGATGTTTCTTGTGACTAAGGGCTTGCTCCACCTAGGAATAGACCATCCAACCTAGTCATTCTCAGATAGCCAGAGTGAGAAGGGAGCACCCCGCCTTCCAACCCTGGACATTCTTGAGACACAAATTGTCCCCTAAAGATTTCAACACATTTCCTTGGGGAAGAGGGATTCTGTAGTGCCAAGGGAACTGTCAGGAGTGTGGGAGTGGGAAAAAAGTTGGGAGCTCTAATGAGACCAAACTGGAACATGACACAAGAAGTGTCAGGACATTCGCCCTTTGGCTGAAATTGGAAGATGTCTCAGGGATTCAGAAGACTCTCTATGGCACTCTGAATGCTTAAAGTTCCACTTGGCCCACAATGACATGAAGGAAAGACTAAAATACCCATGGCAGACAGAATTCTAAGACGGCCTCAAGATTCCCAGCCTCTGGCACACATGCCATGTATAATCCCTCCGCTCTGAGAATATGAAGGGATCGTAGCTCCTTTGATTAGATCACCAAAGTGATCACATTCTGTTACATGACATAAAACTGATTTTTAGAAGAAGCAGAGATTCCTCTGTTGGCTTTGCAGATGTAAGCTGCCACATGGCCAGAACCGAAGGGAGGCCTCCAGGAGCTGAGAGTGGCCCCTGGAGGCCAGCCAGCTAGAAATGGGGAATCCCTTCCTACAAGTGCAAGGAACTGCATCCTGCCCACAACCATGAGCCTGGAAAAGACCTCTGCGCCTCAGCAGAGACTGGAGCCATGGCCGCCACCTGGATTTCAGCCTGGTGAGGTTCTAGGCCAAAGACCCAGCTAACCTGAGCGCCAGTGGAAATGTGAGGTAATAAATGTGTGCCATCACTAAATTTGTGGGAAATCTGTTATCCAGCAATAGGACATGAAAACAACACTCAGCCTCGAGAACCCAATCACTGCTTCCCTTCCGAATCTCCTATGTGGCTCTCATTCGAAGAAAATATCACTCACTTTGAGGTCTGAACATATCCAGAGAAATGGGGAATTTTTACTCTTTCTAACGTAGTAATCCCACCTATGATGTCATCTGTTTACCGATGGCCACTGCTCACGGACCAGCATGACCTTTACTGGTAACTGATGTGATTAAGCTTGCCATTAGCATGTACCCGGCCACAGGGATGAAGTAGGGTGATTCAGGAGAGAGAATACAGGTTTTGGAGAATGTAACAGAGCTTAGTTAAAATCCTAGCTTCTTTTCTCACAAATCGTGTGACTTTGGGAAAATTCCTTAACCCCTCTGAGCTCCAGTTTTCATAACCATAAAATGGGAACAATGCCAACTTCACTGCTGTGGAATGAGGATTAAATGACAGAACGACTGTCCAAAGCCTGGAAATGTCTGGCAGGACAGTCACTTGAGACCTGCTGGCCCATCCCATTGCGCCCTACCTATCCCAGGAGGTCCCATGGGCTAAGTGGGGAGAAAATAGAGCTGGGAGTGGGCAGGTCCTCCACTGTACGTGTGTGAGGATGCACTGGGAGGCTGTGGGCCTGCTGGAGCGACAGGGGGACACCTGGTTGGTCTCCCATGACATGGATGGTGGCTAAGCCACAAAGCAGGTCTGGGCTCCTTCGTCTTGCTCTGAACTCTGACCTGCTGCACTGCTGTGGCATGTCATCACATCTTCTAGAACAGTCCTCTCACTGTCCTCCTTTTCCTAAAGTGGTGGCAGCGCCTCTCCCCGCACCTCTACTCAACTTTCCTTCGAGGCCCTGCCAACTTCATGCAGGAAAACATGAACGCCACTGGGATCTCCACGAACTTTCTTACCAAAAGGCTTTGTGCCTGCTCGTTCACTAAGCCTTATTATAAAAACCGAGGCTCAAAAAGGTTAAGAAATAGCATGAGAAAAACCACATTTGGGAGCCCCAGATACTCCTACGAGATGACTCCACTTACAGGCAGAGGGATGAGCAATGACTTTATTGCATCGTGATAAAGCAGGGCGAGAGGCAGCGAGGTGCCCTCACCCCCGGGAGCCTGGGGGACTTATGAGTCAGTTCAGCTCCTTCCCCGGGCCCACTCTGGATCTGCAATCTTCTTTCTCATGAAAACCCTTTTTTTTTTTCTCTTTCTTCTCAACCAGAACCATAACCAATATTCACTTTTGCCAGAACCATAACCAATATTCACTTTACTACATCCAGGGTTTGTTTTGCCCTCAACCCACTAACAATGATAACGGTGTCATGGAGAAATTAGGGCAATAAAGCAAAAGATCTCCTGTCATATCCTCTTTGATTTTCTAGCTCAGATTCTCCCAAGCCAGAGGAGCCTCATTAGTATTGCTGTCATCTGTGCATCTTTGGTTTGCCTTCCAAACCCAATGGCATCCACTACACGAGCCTCTTCCGATAAAATGATCATCAGGCACCCGTGAATTCTCTAGCCACTGAAACCGAATGTGCAGAAAAGAGATGGGTCTTTGATGAACATGTAAATGCATGCACTTGTATCTCTCGGAAGTGATGACGGACTCTGCCGTCGGGAAGAAGAATGCCAGGAAGGATGAGTGAAGCACCTGGGCCCCTGCAAGAATAGCTTCCAGACTCGAGCACACCCAGGTTCCATGTCGGGAAGTGAAAGCAGCACAGACAAAATGCATGGCAGAGCTGAATTTTCAATTCACTACAGACATGCTTTGGAAAATGAAGGAGCTATTTTTAGCCCGGTGATTGATTAGGGTTGCTATGGCAATAAGAAACACTTACGAGAATAAAACTCAATGTAAGCAAGTCTTAAAGAGAAAGGGGCAAACACACTGGGAATTTTGGTCAGATTCTGGGTGGTGCTGGCAGCCCCCACTGCAGCCTCCACCCACGCATAGGAAGAGAGGGGGACAGTGGCTGTAGACAACTGGCCATGGGACACCAGTCTGAGGCTCTCGGTGTTCTGACCTTCAGAACATGCAATGGCAAAACTTCTGGAAAAATGTGCACCACTCACTTTGAAGAGAGGTCATCATGATTGCCGTACTATACTCCCACAGCACCCAGCGCGTGGTGAAAACTGTAAGCTAATGGGTACTAATTCTGCCCTATACCACTTTACAAAGTAAAATGAAAATGACACTCTCTCTAACGGTATATTTCTAAAACTCATTTAATGATGCCTCCTCATCTGTTGGGCCTGACTAAAAACATATTCCAGGCCCCTCTCAGGGCGACTGGCTAAGGGTTCCAGATTCTCTGCATAAGGCCCAGGTGTTTCTTAACCCCAGGAAGTTTTGGAATATCTTTGGGTCAAAATGATGATCCAAGGTAAACACAATGTTCTCCACGTCCAGCCTGGGCCAGACAGACACAACACAACGCCGAGGAAATAATGACCATAGTATTGATACTATAATTATTATCACCAGGTACTGTTCCAAGTGTTAGATATATAATTGACCTATTAACTCATCAACTCTCATACAACTCTATGAGGGATGTACTGCTATTACCCTCATTTTACAGATGAAGCAATAAAGGCACAGAAAAGCTGGGCAGTATGTCCCCAAACCACACATCTACATGATGGAGCTCGAACTCGGCTCAGGCTGTCTGGCTCTGTGCTTCACGCTTGTGATCCTATGTCCTGTTGCCTCTGGCGTACAAAAGGAAAGTACACGAGTATGTCTAGTGGAGTTGGGTGTCAGTCAGGGGTAATGGCGACTAAAGCACAGGCTTTGCTTCTCAGTATGTCCTGTGGCCACTGAGAGCAAAGGAAAAAGTGTGTATGCATCTGTCAAATGATAGGTGTGCTTTGCTTCTAATAAACCCAAAGAAGGAAAAATAGGAGTTAACCAAAAGATAAATTAGGGAAATCATTATTCATTTAGGGAATTCACACTGATGTTCCTTTAGATGCCAAAATACCCTGAATGAGTAACATAATCATATTTAAACCCTGAATTTAAATATGATGGCTTAAGTTAGTTCCTATTGTGGAAGTGCTATTAAAATCCTTCCCAGAACTCTAGGAAGGGTGTGAAAAAATATTACAAATGAACAAGTGTTCATTACCATAGTGTTGGCCCTGAAAGACATGAAAACAACCCAAAGGCCATCTGTAGAAGATTGGTTACGTACACTGTGGTGGACTCTAAAGCTATTAAAAAAAAAAAACAAGTGTAAAATAGGATATTCCCACTTTTGTAAAAAGAAAAAAAAAAGTATGCACACAAAAAATGGAAGAATAGACACCAAAATATTCTTGTGGAAGAGAACAGTGGGAATTGTGAGGCCCTTTTGTTTTCTATGATACTCCTTTTTATAATGTTTGGATTTTACAATAAATATCTACTGTTTCAGTAAGCCAAAAATACGCAAATGCAATAAAAAGTTAATAAACACATCAATGGCATCCCGAAGTAGTTATGTGAAGCCTAATGGAAGTCATGAGATGTTCCAAAAATTCTCTTAATTTTAGTCCACTTTAACTTAAAGAGCTGTATATCATAGAGAGTCCTGACAAGTAAATGGAGGGGGAGCGAATCCTGCAAGTTTGGGAATCACGACTTCAAGTGTTCTTCATGGGGTTTAGCACAGGGCACGGTTTGGAATACAGTTCAGTAGTTCAAGCCACTGTTAAATGACATAAGAGTTCTTCCTTCAGGTAAAATGTTATGCATGGTGGCCAGTGAGGCATGCACACGGAACCTTCTGGACTATGAGAAGGACAGCTTAAAAACCAATCACTGAGGCCAATAACTCAATGCTTTATTTAGATTACCAGCCGGAATCCTTCCATGTTTGAGAGCAAACTTTACATGGAGGCTTGGAATCAAGAAAAAGTTAAATGGAAGAGCTCAGAAGCTGGCTTAAAGTAGGTAAAGAATTCATAGTGCTTTGAAAAGATCTTTTCCTTTTAGCTTTGGCCTGCAACTCAACGTGTTCTTCTCTGGCCATTTTGTTCTGACTCTATGCCACATGCATTGTCTACTACCAATGAACATTAAACTCTATATAGACTTGACCTTTTCTCTAATGGAATTCCCTTGAAGACATTGATTTTTCTGGTTCTATGTTCTTTGTTGTCATATTAAACGTACTCTGAGGCCATACAGGGAATTTCAGCTTGAGACGGGATCATTAATAAAATTGGATTTGCAAATGTTTCCACATCTTATCAACAGGAGACTTACATCCAGAATGTTCCACAGGGCTAGTGAGATCAGGTCTAGAGTATAAGATTTATATTCTGTTTGTAAAATGGGAGACTATGGGTGGTGAATCTTTAGGTATAGGCAGTTGGTAGACCTTAGATCTTAAAGTATTTTTCAATTTCCTTTATTCTTCTATCCTTCCACTGTGATAGAAAATCTGCCTCATAATTAGAAGGTAATATATATAAACGTCTCTTGTGTAAATGGAAGATTTTTTAATACACGTACCAATTTCAAGGTGTCTGACTGGCTGTCCCGATCTAATCAAACCCAGTCATCATAAAGGGAAAGATGCAAAGGAAATAAGGGGGGATGTTTGGGTTTCCTTTACTGTTCTGGGTTCTGAGGGCCACATATGACTTTACATGCAGATAGCATGGGTGGTAACAGTGACAGAGTAGTTGGAAAAAAAATTGAAAGAACATAGTTCCAGAAAAGTGAGAAAAGGAACCCAAGTGGAGATTAAAAAAAAGAAGAAGAATTTTAAAGCAAAAAATAGGAATTGCATATAAACAATAGAGATAAGGATGAACCAGAGAATGAATCTCCAAATATGGAATGCATAGGAAGGAAAATACATTCAAGAAGAATGGTGGGACCTGAAAGAGACATGGGGAAGGATGAGAGGCAGGGTGTGTGTGAAGGCAGAGCAGGCAAATAGAGCAGGAAAACAGCTGCTTGTATTCCAGCCCACAGTGAGGAAATGAATGCCAGCCTCCCTGCTGCTTTTCATCAGCCTGCACCCTACACTGAGGCTTCTGTTCACTCATTAGTTCATTCATTGATGGAGCCTCTTCCCACCCTCTGACATGCTGAGTAATGGCAACTCACTGGAGAAGCAAGGCCAGGGGAGGGAGGGAGGGAGCGAGGACGTGAATGAAAGGATGTTTTCTCAATGGGGACACGGTTTGCTAGAGGGGCTTCTATGAAAACCGAGCCGGGAAACGAATGCAGGCTCATGCAATCTAGGGCTGGACCTGTTAAGGCAGAAATGAGCAGAAGATGCTCTTAAATACTGGTAGCTACACACAATAAAGGCAGGACAAGCATTTAAAGAGACAGGCACACAGCATGAAATGAAAAAGAAATGCAGGCAGAAAAAAAAAGAGGTGGGAATGAATTGGGGTGACTTCCCAAATACAGGCTGGCATAAGGCCAGGTAGGAAACCTTCAGATTACAAGCCTTCTAAGTTAAAATCTGTATGAATCACCTTCTTTAATCAGTTGGGCAGACTCCTCACTTAAATATGTATCATCATGTCGTTCTAAGTATCTTAGGGATTAGAAAGGTCAAAAATGATGGGGCCATATTGCATTTACTTTACTTAATCACTAACTATTTCAGTATCACCATACATATATGTGTTTTATTTTATTTTTATAGAAAGTAATCTGCCCTACAACATATTTCCAGTCGTAATATTTCGACCTCACCAACTTGAACTAAATAAAACTCACTCCATATTCAGTAATAAACTGTGGGAGAGAAATCCAATTTTCAGTATCACGAGAAGGAAACAGAAAACAAAGGAAAAAGGAGGATTTCCTAGTAAAATCTTCTATCGAAAATTCCTTTAAACAAATATTTTTTTTCTCTGATGACTGCCATCTGTAAAGTCATGCTTAGTGATGTTTTAAACATGCAAACAATTTAAAAATGCTTTCTAGGGTAGAGAAGCATATTTTGTCTTCTGCTCTCTCCCCCACAAAATGGCTGAATTAATTTTCTTTGAAGTACAAAGAAGAGCTTGGGAACAGGTAGAGCAAAGGGAAATGGGATAAATCAGACCAACAGGACTGGCTGTTCCAAGCTTCCTGCTTCACCAGGTACCAATCGACTGGGCTGCTGAGCTGTGGAGACTAGTTCCAGTGCCGCACAAGAACCAAGGAACATCTGTGTGTGATTTGTTTTGCGACTGGTTCGCTTGTACGACTAGTGCATTTCCTAAATCGAAATAACCCAGAATGCACGAGCCGTGCATCGTTTCTATGATTGTTATAAATGGTTCTAGAACATTTCCATCTAAATTCTCTTAAATCCTGAAGGTCTTTTTAAAAAATTCATTACTGCTGGGAGTTCTTCAGAAAACTCTGGTATCTGAGTAATAACAGTCTTCAGGTGTTGTCTTAGCCCACTGAAATTTAAGAGAAAATAACATTTACTGAAATAGAATGGATCTATTGGCCTACTTAGTGGGCACGTAATGGCTCTGACCCTGAGAGAAGCTTCTGGAGCCCCCCTGCAAAATCCAAGGTCCCATGGACAAATAAGTGTGGAGATTCACAGTGTACGTCGGAAGAGGACAGGCTCTAAGAAGTCCCGCAATAACGACTCTGTTTAAGTGCAGGACCCCGTGTTTCCCTTACTTAATGGGCTGTGCTTCATCTTTACGATCGCTATAAATGGTTCTAGGACATTTCCATCCAAAACCTCTTCAATCTGGAAGATTTTTGAACTTGGCCATTCTGGCTCTATTTACGACTCAAGCCTCATGCTGTGACCCACATCTTCGATGACTTCAACCATCTTCTCTGGGAGGGTTCTCTCCTGGCCTGACTGCCACCTTGCTCACCGGCACCTCCAACTGGAGGACTGTTTCTTTGGCCTGGGCCCTAACGGGTCCCAGCTCATGCGGCCTCATTTCTAAGGAGGAATACTTCTCTTTGCTCACCCCCTCTTGACGCCAGTTAATGGACGCTCTGGATATTCAGGGTTACTTGCGATGTGGAGATACAAGACGTTTCCTAATCATCTAACTCCCATCCCTACCCCTGTCTCCATGACCCCAAAGAAGGAACACATAGGGACCTCCATTCTCTTAGCTTCCACAGCAGTTGCGATGGCCAGACTGTCCTCTGCTTTCCTTCCAAACAAGACCAATCCTAGAGTGCTGGAATCATAATGTACCTTTCCTGGACTTGTACCTATTTCCTAGCTTTGTAATTAAAACCCTTGGTGGGGACTCAGAGGGTGCAGGAGGGGGAATTTAAGAAGGAAGAGAGGGCTTGAGAGGAATGGGGGCTGGAACCCACCAGCTCACTCAATTGTCGGGAAGCTGATGAGGCCATGATTGTGAGTGGGATTCCTCCCCAGCATAGTTAGCTGCTTTCAGAAAAATACCTCAATCTCTCTACTGCCACCCATGGGAGGAGGACCCGAGTTCACCTGGGGTGACTGACGACCCGTTCTCAGCTGTGAGCAGCCTTGACTCTTCCCAGGCTCGAGTAAGCCAACCCTGAGTGGCCCCATCTCTCCTCGTGGCTCAACGCTGTACGAGGTGCTCATTCGAGAGCCCTTTCCTTCTCCTTGGCCTGTTACGATTTATTTTTTCTACCTCTCTCAACCACTTAATTAAAATGTTGAGTAACACTGGACAGCCCACGGCTACCTTTGCTCCCTGGGTAACAGCCAGCCATTCTAACAGAAAAGTGCTTCCCCTTTGTCATCGCCTCTTCTGCAGATTCTTATTAAAAGATGATTAGGTGGAGTGGGAAGGTTCTGGCAACCAAGTGTATGTATATAGCAGCTGTATATTCTAGGTCACTCGCTATTGACTTACTATAGCTTAGGCTGCTGAATTCTTACAAATGAGAAGAAAATCCTTTTTTCCCCCTTGGTTGCCACCACGGCTGAGCTGATGCTGCTCCTCTGTGTTCACACCCCAGCACTGCCTTTTTTTAGCCCTGGAAAAACAAAACTAGCGACTCTGGAAGGCAGCCAGTCTCCTCCGGCACCTTCCTTTGTGACTTTACAAACTTCAGAAGAACCAGCAGGTTATGAAGACCTGGTTAGATAGTCTGTCCTCTGGAAAACTGTATAATTAAGTTTTTTTTTTTTTTCTATAACCAAGCTAAAGATATTTTTCCCACTTCCTGGGCAAATGGCATTTCCACATAATCCTAAACACACAGGATCACTCGCGGTGATGAAAAAGCTTTTATGTCTTTATTACCGTAATAATGTCGAAGCCCCAGATGACCTTAAATAGAAAGTTCTCTTGGCTGGATTTTGTCACAAATGAGGGCAGCATGAGGTCTTAGCAACAGGAGGGGCAGTCAGATAAAAGACCTGGGGCATCCTAGGAATAGACAAATAGTGTTCTGGGCTAATCCTAGGAACAGACACCTGTCTAGAGCAGTGAGAGCCCCCTGAGCTCCCACGAAGGAGGGTAGGGCTGGGTGACCCAAGCTGGGAGTTTGGCATTGGGGAAGTTTTGCTTTGGGGCACAGACAGGAAATATGAAAATGGAATAACATCAAGAAGAGGTATTTAGGATTAAAGGATCAGGGGATCAAGAGACCAGTGAAAAAGCATTTAAAACAGGAAAAGAGATGAAGACAATTGAAACCATCTGTCATGAATCCGGGGAGCAGAACCTACAGTCAGAAGAGCGGGCCCCCCGCCTGGGCTGTGGCAGGCAGAGAGCGTGAGAACAAGGCTGACCCGAGTCAGTGGAGGCAGCGAGTGCACCTGCAGCCCGAGAGAAATCGACCCGGATCCCCCAGTCACTGGGAGACAGAAAGAAAAGCTGTCCTATATTTGGGATGGAAAATAAAAGTGGATTAGCCTGGAACAATGTTGCTTCCTTATAGAGAATTAGATCCAGCCCTTGACCTGAAATTCACAGCTGCCCTAACCTGGCCTCCATGTGTCCAAGTGGCCAGGATCCAGTGACATCACTCACCTACCAGGCCTGGAATGAGCATGCTGTGTAAGAAGTGTGTCCCTGACCCCAAATCCACATGTTGAAGCCCTGTGCCCCCCCTTAATGTGATGGTTTTTGGAGATGGAGCCTGTGGGAGGTACTTAGGTTTAGATGAGGTCATGAGGGTGGGGCCCTCGCGATGGGATTAGTGCCTTTATACATAGAGACCGAGAGCTTGCTTTTCCTCTCTGCTGAGTGAGGACACAGCAAGAAGAGAGCTTTCTGCAAACCAGGAAGAGGACCTTCCCCAGGAACCGAATCAGCCAACACCTTGATCTTGAACTTGCAGCCTCCAGAATTATGAGAAATAAATGTCGGTGGTTTAAGCCACCCAGTTTCTGGTGTTTTGTTATGCATCCTAGGCAGACTAAGAAGACAGAGCAGGAGTCTGTACGTGGAAGTTCTATTCCTCAGGTCCAGCTCAAATCCTACCTTCTCCAAGAAATCCTCCTGTACTCCTCCCAGGCAGAATTTCTCTCTCCTTTCCACAACCCCCTATTTGCACTTGAACTATAACACCTAGCACGGGTCTTCCCTGAAACACAGACAGTTATGTACTCATCTGCTCTCGCTTTACTTTCTCCAACTCTACCCTCCTCATTCTGTTTCACCTCCTGAGCCCATCCTCATTGAGGCAAGAAGTACTTAAGTTGTTCTGAATGGTCACTTGATCGTTAGTTAATGTGGCATGTCAACCGCAGGACAGGTTCCTCTTGCCCCTCTCCCTTGGCCTCTCCATGTGCCTTGTTCTTACAACCTGATTTTTATACTTTGGTCTCTGAGACCAGTTCTGCCCCACTGTCACCCCTCCCCCAATGGGATTACCAGATAAAATACAAGATGAGCATCTTTTAGTATAAGTATATCCCATGCAATATTGGAGATATACTGAAAGCTATTTGCTGTTAATCTGAAAATTCAAACTTACAGGATAGCAGGTATTTTTACTCGCTAAAGTTGGCAACTTGATCGACTCAGCATCTTACGATCATCTCATCTGACCCATCTATTGTAAGATGGCTATGCCCTGGTCCTTCTGCCTGCACAGCTTCTTGAGGATCGTGGTCCTGTCACTGAAGCTGAAGGCTCCAATCCGGGAGGCAGGGCACTTCCTTTCACACTGCAATTGCTTGTCTGGCTGATTCCCCAGGGCAATTCATCCTGTCCTCTGGTCTGAACCTCTGCCGTCAGCCCTTCTCAGAGTTCATCCAGCTCAGTGGGCAGGTCTGGTGGCAGTCTGTCCCCTGGGCTGAGTGATGGCCTGTCCCATCTTGCCTCCAGAAAACCCCATGACTTGCTGATGACTCCCAGGCTTTGACTGTGACTCCTAGATTGTAATGCCCCCAAGGGAAGGGGTTATTGTTTAACAAAGCCTTCGAGCACGATGTTTTACGCATTGTTGGTGCTTAATAAATGTAAAGCTAATACTGAAAGATAATGTTACGGGTTGAAACCCACCCTCCCTCCATTATATGATCCCAGTTCCTCAGGATGTGACCTTATTTGGAACTAGGGTCACTGCAGTTGCCATTAGTTACGATGACATCATACTGATCCTTAATCCAATAGGACTGGTGTCCTTATAGGAAGAGGAGAGAGACACAGCCAGGAGGATGCCACGTGGAGACAAAGATACTGAGGAAAGACGACTATGTGGAAACTGAGGCAGCGTTTGGAGTTATGCTGCCACAGGCCAAGGAATGCCTGGGGCCACCCGAAGCTAGAAAGAGGCCAAGAAGGAGTCCTCCCCTACAGGTTTCAGAGGGGGCATGATCGAGCTGACACTTTGACAATACATTTCTATTGTTTTAAGGCACCCCTTTTGTGGTACTTTGTTCTGGAGGCCCTAAGACTCTACCCCGAGGACTGCCTCAGGGAGGAGTTGAGAACGACAAAGAAATGAGAGGCTAGAGGACCTCAAGTAATACTTAGAGTCAAACAGGAGGGGACAAGTAGACTATACAATTATAACTCCTTTATGTTTTGTCCCCAAATTTGCTCACACAGAAATAAAACCAAATAAAAGTCAGAACTGCATGATTAGAACTATGGGAGCGCTGTAGGGCAGAGGATGGGCAGAAGGAAAGGCCAAGGGAGCCCTCAGAAACCTCCTGTGGCCTGCACAGAGGTCAAAGGTCGGCACAGGAGACCGAGGCTCTCCTCACAGGGCTGGCAGGAGAGCCACTTCGGAGGGTTGCCCCAGGGGGCGCCTCCCCACGGGGATGGCTTTGTCAGGAACCACGATTTTCATTCTGTTGCACTATTTTCAGAACCTCAGTATTTTAATACATATTCTCAAGAAAGGAACACAGTATCATAAACCATTTTTCAGACTTCTTTTCTGTTAGTCACCCACATGTTTCGCAGTATTGTCATGGGCTTATGGAGAATTACAGCCATCAGTTTGGGGTCAAGTCAAGGTAACCTAATTCTATGCATTGCCAGGCAAATTAACTGCCTTTGGGTAGTTATAGGGACCGGAATTCGCTTGTCCATGTAACTATCGATTACATTTCAAATGGGAAGTCCATGCACGAGCTGAGAAGCGGAACGTAGGATAACATCAGTTATCAATAAAATTAAATAATATCCTACACAATTAGTACTGTCCAGTCTCATAAACGGAGCCCTGTCTGTGCTGAAGGACACCAAGATATAGCCCCATTCATTCGTCCACAGAACTTCCATTTTAACGGTGGCGGCTTCTAGCATTGCACAATAAATAATAAACATTTACGGAGCGTTTACCATGCACCAAGGACCAGGCTAAGAGTTCGTGTGGATTATTTAATTTAATCTTCACGTCACCCTTATGAGGTAGTTATTACATTGTCCCCACTTTCGGATGAGGAAATGGAGGCCTAAAAGAAAGCGGTTTGCCTAACTGATCATGGAAGTGGGATTCAAAAGGTCTCTCAGTCTTCTTCTTGAAGGTGGTGCAACTGCTAGAAGCAATGGAACGGGGTAGATTTAATGGGGCACCATTTAGCTGCCTGTTAGGTACAGGCTGTGTGCTAACAGCTTCTACACATTAGCTCAGGGGTTGGCAAGCTACATACAGCCTAGGGGCCACATTTGGCCTGCCGCCTGGCCAACTGGGACCATGCCAGCATCTTTACATACTGTCCCTGGCCGCTTTCACAGTAACAGGGACGGTTTGGCCCACAAAACAGAAAATATTTACTACATAACTCTTTACCGAAAAAGTCTTCTGACCTCTGTGTCAGACCACTGAATCCTTCTACTAACAGCCCTATGAAACAGGGATTTATCCCAATTTTAGTGATGAGGAAACCTAGCTCAGAAGTTAAACTGCTTGTTCTAGAGCAGTGGTTCTCAGACTTCTAAAATAAACTAATTTTATGGAAACTCTGAATACTATTCCTATTTTTTCATTTTGCAAAGGACAGGTGAGAACACAGTCAGGGACCAAGAACTGGCTACCGGGGGTCACTCAGTAACTTCAGCTAGCAAGCGGTAGAATCGGAGGACACTCAGGTCTACTGACGCGAAAGCTGGTGACACTTCTGCTGTATCTGTTGTGATAACCTATCTTTGACTCGTGCATTCCTTCTGTCGTTCAATAACTACTCATTGATTTATGGATTCACGAATTCATTGAGAATGAATTCATTCATTCGAAAACTATTTACTGAGCATCTCCTATGTGCAGGGTACCACGCTCATGCCAAGGACGTGATGAACCATTTCCCTCCATTTCTCTCTCACCATCTCTCTCTCCTTTTGGCTCTTTTGATTAAGACCAAAAACTCGCCACCGAGACCTTTCAATCCGAAGCTGAGTATAAAATAATTTGAATGTACATATATCTAGGTTCTCTAATAAGGGATCAGGCCACAGCCTGTGAGTACAAACCCCATCTTCCATTGCTAACTACCACCACCTTTTTAATATCACATTTCTAGAAATTATTCTTCTCTTACAGTGTACTATGACAGAGCAGTCAAACTACTTAGAAATACAAGCAAAAGTTAATTATGTCAAGTGATTATCAAGGCATTTCAAATTAACATTCACATTGTTGAATACATGAGAACATTCAAGTTGTTGCATCATATATAACTTAGTAACAGCCAACATTTAAATGTTTCTGATTCTGAATTATTCCTTTAAATTTCATTACTTTAATAAGCTTAGAAGTACAAGAGAAGTTCCAATTACTCCACTGACAGTAGGTTGAATATTTAAAAATGATTAAATGAAACTTACTGTGTATTCTGGTCCCAGATGTTCATTTGGACAAGAGGGAAAAGAAAAAGAGAGACAAAATGATGATTTAGACCACACGTATATGTAATATGAAACCAGAACACAAAAAAGACTGGTGCATTATAATGATTAAAAATGTGGTAAAAGAACCTTCCAAAAATTAAACTCGCATAAATACTGAATGTTTCCATGTTTGCTCTTAAAACTCTTAAATATGACACTTTGGGGGCTGGACAGATAAGGACTGTGAGACAAGATTCAATTATCCTATAGGTGTGTGGCTAATTAAAAACCAAAGAGTTGACATTATAAAAGCAGAATTAAAGACTAGTAATTCCAGCATAGCACTTCATTAGCCACACAGAGAATCTTTTTGGTGGAAAAGCAGCTTTCACAACCAATAAGAGGAGCTTGTCAGGATGACATTCAGGTGGGGGATACAGAATTTTCATGTGATGCAGGGAAGAAACCAAACCTTCTAAAATTTTTTTTTCACCACAGTTTCTAGCTCAGTTCAGCATAGAGGTCATCACTTCTCCATTATCAGTAAGAGGAAATGTGATCTTAAAGATCTTCAATTTCCATTTTCAAAGGTTATAGTTTGGGACAGAGAGACCCAACAGAATTTATAGTCAAGATTTACTTGGGGAATACTGATGGATTAGAAAGAAATAAAGATAATGGAACCTCTAGAAATGTCACTAAAAAGAGCTTCATGCTCCTTCTTCAAAGGCTATCGACATCAAGCACTTAAGGGAGGAAGATGGAACCCTTTAGCTTGACACCACTCCCCTCTCCTCCCAGGAAGAGAGTCGACCTAAAAGGATGAAGGCAAAGGGTGAGGGAGGTGACACAGGGCTTTCTCACAAGTCCCTGCTTGAATAACAAACCCTAAATCAGTGAAATCTGACTACGGTTATATCCTCTTGCCACCCATGACATACTGATTGCACAAAGAAGGACTTACCTGTAATCGTGTAGGGATAATAGTTCCAAGCCTTCTCCGTAATATAAAATATTTTGGGAACAACAGCTCTAGCCCAACTTGGGAGTTTGCTAAGAGGAAAGAAAGAAAGAAAAAAAAAAATCAGAGTCTGTTTGGAGCCTCTCTGTGCTACCATACCCTTCTGGATAAATTGATTGATAGAGAAATCGGAGCTCTGGGCCACCCACCCCTTCCCCCTCTCTCAGGTCTTTACCAGAGGTAATTGTTTTCTGTGCATATTCACATGCTTTTCAAACCTGTGAGGGTGAAAGCTTACAGCCCAGCGTGAGGGTGGGATTGTAAGCCTGCCCTCTTCGATTTGATTTACAAGGTCATGAGCATTCAGTGCCTTAGAGGTGCCATGTTTGCAGGATTTGGCCAGACTGGCCTTTGTCTCCTAGGAGAGATATGGCAGAAGGGGTGTTTAAGCTCAAATAAGGGATGGGGGTGTGGGAAGGACAGAGAAAAATGTGAGAGACATCAGCTTAACAATCCATGTGCGTGGAGTTTAGAAAATGGGCCACAGTGACAGAGAGTAGCAACTTTAGAGACACTAAGAGAAACAAAATATGATGATTGTGGTCAGTTGACTTGTGTCTCCCATCAAGATGTATCCAAGGCCTAAGCCCCAGGACCTGTGAATTTCTTTATTTGAAACCGTTTTTGCAGATGTAATTAAGTTAAGGATCTCAAGATTTAGGGTGGGCCCTAACTCCAGTGACTGACATCCTTATTAGACAAAGGAGAGAGAGATTTGATACCCAGAGACACACACAGAGGGGAGATGTGAAGATGGGGGCAGAAGCTGGAGTGATGCAGCCATAAGCCAAGGACTCCCGTGGACACCAGAGGCCGGGAGAGAGGCACAGAACACTCTCCCTCGGAACCCCCAGGAGCAACCAACACCGCCGACAGACTTCCCAGCCTCCAGAACTGTGAGAGGATAAATTTGTGATATTTCAGCCACCCAGTTTTTGGCAATTGGGTGCTGCAGCCCTAGGAAACAGATACAATGAGAGCTGTGCCTCTGGAGCAGGGACCCATGCAGGCCTTTGCAGAAAACATATTTTTAAAACACAGAAAACCCAAGGGCACAGGTCCCCAAACCCGAGGGCTAATTAAGTTTTGTTTTGTTCTGTTTCCTTTCAGAGGCAGAGTCGACAGCATAGCCCAGGCCCAGAGAAGCCTTTAAATGTTGTATTTAAATCTATGGTATCACACAGTCCTTAAAGATGTCTGCATGATTTTTATTCTCCTCACCCCCTAGCCATATACCCTGGGTTTTCTGTCTTTCCAGATGCTACCATTCTGGTTTTTTTTTTTTCCTATTCTGGTGCCTACAGCTAAGTGTCTGGGACCCGATGTCTAGCAGTACATCAGACCCACAAAGATGACGCAGGCTCTCAGCTCCTGAGGGCTTCGCGTTGGCAATACAGAACCCCAGGAAGCCATGTTTGAATTCTGAGCTGATCTGACTAGGAAGGGTGGGGGGAGGGGTGAGCATCAGTGCTAGCACCTCAGATCCCCCAGGCCTCCTGGACATGGCATCTAACGACAACCAGGCCTAGTCAAGTACCTTGCATGCCTTCTCAAACTGTTTCTCTTATTTCTGACAGTATCCAGGACCTGCTTTTCAAAAGACAAATATGGATTTTCGATGGCTGGTTGGCCCTAACCCAAAGCTCTGGGCCATCTATCAGGGTGAAAACGCATGGAGGAATCAAAGCTCCCCGAAGTCCAGGGGAGTGGCAGGTGGAGACCACAGCTCTCAGGGGGGCTGCGAGGAGGGGCCTGGAGCAGTTTTGCAATTCACGGAGCCATCCTGGCTGCTCCCATGCAGACTGTCTCGCTCCTGTAAAGTCATCTCTGCAGTAACTGCTCATTTACCTTAACGTTCACACCGCTCGAAAGGAAGGTGCTGCTTCCTGACAGGGGTTTTTATAGCTTCTGCCTATGATTTATTTTTTACAGTCACTGAAGCTGGAGTGCAACCGAGGCCGATGTCGAGAGGGGGAACATCGCAGCGGGCTGGCTTGCGGGAAATGGTATAGAAGCAAAATGGATTCTCTCCTTTTTTGCTCCCAAACCCTGGAGTGATACGTCAATGGGCAGGGTAGGAAGAACTGGGTTTTACATACAGGCAAGTGGTTTTCTTGTGCTTTTAATGGATGGAAATGGGGATTACAAGATCTCTCCCAAATCAGACTGGGCATTGTTTAGCTTAGAAAAAGTACATGTGACTCTCTACAAGCCTTAGGGCCCTCTCTCCACTGTCATCCTGGGGGAAGGGTTTCATCTACACTGCACTCTCCCCAGATTTATTAGGCTCCTTACGCAGAGCACTCTGAGGCCCAAGCCCCGTAATTCGTTCCCTACATCATTAAAAAAGCCTCCCGGCAGAAGCACATTCCTAAGCAACAATCGTTTTCTGGAAGGGAGATGAAAAACACAGGCAATTTTCCATTCACACTGAGACTTTTCCTGTTCCTAAATGGTCAGGGCTGTAGAGCCTGCAATCCTTATTTTAGCTGTTTCGTTCCCCAACGCATGCAGGACACACAGCACTACAATCAGTTACCCACTCCAACGAGACACCCTAAAAAACGCAATCATTTAGCTACCATGGCTGGGACGATTTTATCAGACTCTTCTGATTAGTCCGGGAAGGAGGCCTTGCTGGTGCGTCATTTACCAGGCAGGACACAGGAGGCGTTTGCCCTAAGTTCCATGTCACACTATGCTAAATGTTTTAGGCCCACTAACAAACAGACCTTTCCTCAGACCCCAATCTTCCCAGAGCGCATCGCTATTCAAACCATTTTCGTCTGAGAAAGTAAAATTTTATTTTTCCCTGCAGCGATGATTTATCGGGGCTGCAAGCAAAAATGGAATTAAATTAGTCATTGTTGTTGCTGTCACTGCCATGATGCGTACTGTCTCACGGCCCACAATTCTAAGAAGTCTGTCACTCAGATTCACTCCTAAGTGTCAAACAAGAATCTCTCTTTTGAAAAGGCACGAAGGTTTGAATCACGTCCTCTTAACCCACTGGCCAACAGCCCGTCTCATCATGACTCCAGCTTTAGGGACACTGAGGAAAAGATGGACCTCGGTCTCTAAAACCTTTATGACATCAGAAAACGTGCTGAGGTGGAATGATGCCATGTTTCCCAAAAGGCCTCTCTGTCCGTGCCTCCCCAAGATAGACTTTTCGAAACGTTTGGTTTCTTACTTTTAAACGTTAGTATGAAGTAAAACGTATAGATGGCACAGCCTGGTGATAGACTCACCCCAGTTTACACAGACTGTCCCGGTTTTAGCACTGAAAGCCCCATGTGCCCAATTACTCAGACCTGGACAAACTGAGATGGCTGGTGACCATAAAGCAGTGGTTCTCAATGAAGCAAGAGTGTGTGTGTGGGGGGTAGGTTTTGTCCCTCGGGGTCATTTGGCAAAATCTGGAAACATTTTTTGTTGTCATGACTTGGGGGTGGGGGGGGTCAGGAATGCTGCCCAACATCCTACAATGCACAGGGCAGTCCCCACAAAGAGGTATTATCCAGCCCCAAATATTAACAGGGCCGAGACTGAGAAACCCAACTGGGACGTAAGTGAAGGCAGTCACAGCGACATTCTCATATATATCCCAGGTTTTCCTGAGTCACAACTGACCTGGTAAGAAGGCTCCACAGGCACAATCTGAACTGGTCTCAGGTTAAGAGGGTTTATTTCATAAAGAATTTACGGAACTGAAACCCAAACTCTCTCTTCATTAGAAGCTTCTGGTGCTTTATAATCCCGATATCACCGAGTTCTCTATGATAGCTAATCTCACTTTGCAATTTATGCTCATTTGGGAATATCTTTTGGCCCAGGAGGTGGTGAACATCCTTAGGCCAAATGGGGTCTAAATGGGGTCTAATTTCATTTTCTCAACAGGGATCAGAATCGTGATGGTCTTCACTGGAATCGTGGGACTTACACATCCCCAGCAGAAAGAATCCTTCCGAGTCCATGAAAACAGTGCTTTGCCCAGGGTCTTCCCCCGCATGGCGTGCCTGGAACCTGTCCCTCTCCGTGATGAGATCATGCTCAAACAACTGCAGCTCACGTAACTGAGTTTCAAAGGGGCTAAGCTACTTTCACATCCTCATTTCCCACTGGTCCAGAGGGATGTTATGACCTTTCGTTCCTTCTTTGTGCCAAAACCCGACATGTGACGATTACTTGATAATAAGCAATTGTTCTATCCACTTCCATATACAGCAATTTCCGAGGTCTTCACATTTCTCCTGCGGCCACTGTGATTTATTCTCTTACTCCTCTTAATGGTCGTTCTGACTGGCCTTCAGTTCTGCTCTTAATGTCATTCCTTCTATGGCAGCAAAGAGAGCGACATTTCTGGGCCAGAGCTGTGACCTGTGAGAGGCATGGGCTTCACCCAGGAGAAGTTCCCTGGCTTGGACATCACCGCCACTCTCCCTGCCTGAAAGGACAGTTCGTGCTGGAATTCCGGCCAGAGAGGCCTGCCTGGTGCTGGTTCTTGGAGGGCTCTGCCTGGATGTAACGTGGCTGGTGTGCCTTGAAGGACCCAGAGGAGCAGGTCCACACAGATCAGCATCCTCCGTCAGAGTGAAGCAGAACCAAGGTGGAAACCCGCTTGACTGCATGGTCTCAAAGACTCCAACAGGCCTAAATGGTCTGTTTCTGTGACTTCCCATGAGAGCCGTTAAGGGAGAGAGGGCAGGTGGGCAAGGGGGGCCATCAGCACAACACCTGGAATGTTCTTAAGGATTGAGATGGGAACAGCATGAATAGCAATGGTCTGAAAAGTATGTCATGAAGAAGTATCCAATATGCTCTATTTTCCCAACATATATATATATATAAATTATTATCAATTAAATTTGTTTAATGTTACATTAATATTTATATATTAAGTATGTATATAAGGCTAAATATTTTAAAATATATAATGTCTATATATACTGTGGCTATGGTGCACGTCTGTCACTCCCAACTCAAACGCAAGTCCCCCTAGGGCAGGGATCTTTGTTCTGCTCCTGGCTGCAAGCCCAGAACCTAGAATGGTGACTGGCACACAGCAGATGCTCAATAAATATTTTCTGAATGAATGAAGACTGTCTCTGGACATTCAGAAGCCAACAATGACCATGAAGATTCTTTCAAAATAGCATGGAAATAAGCTCTTAGGTCAGAATCTCTGGCTCTGGCATTTTTCTATGACCTATTGCTGAGGCTGCGGGCTTTCTCCCAAAGCCACATGATCTTCTGGGGAAGATCTGGGAGAAACGGAAGAGGAAACGAAAGCGAAAGACCCAAACGAAGCTCTACCAGTGAGCTGGTAGGGAAAGAGACCAGCTGGTGGCTTTGCCTATCCAATTAAACAGGATCCGTGGCTTATGGAAGCTGTGCCTTCTCCTATCCAGAACCACTGGAGGCCAGGGGAGGTTGCCCTGGCAGGAGAGATGTTCTCTCCGTGCAAATCGGTTCAGGCATTAGGCAGAATCACTGCTAGAAGCTGGCAATCCTCCCTGACTGGCAGCTGCCAGCACAGCCTAATTAATCCAGCAGCCGTGGTGGGGAAGAACATGACACTTCATGACTGAAAAACAAGCCTAAAAATAGGCTCTATCTTTGCTGCGGTGTACCTCCACCCCCACCCCCTGGCTCCCTCTCCTTGTGGGCTTCAGTGGGAAAGGATGAGAGAGATGCTAGAGATGAAGTGAAAATAAAAAGGGACACAAGAGAAGTCCCACCCTCTTATGACTCTGGGCTACAGGCTTTCTTTAGAGCCACTATTCCAGAGTTTGATTAGTATCTTGCCTCCTTTTCCTGGATGCCCGCTGAAACCGGGATTTTTGAAGACAAGCCAAGAAATACCACTTATTTGGTTAACTGAACTGGATCAAAGACCCAAGGACAACCTCTAAATGTACTAATACATCAGTACTAATGTAATGTCCTAAATGTATTAGGCAACTGCCAAATGCACTGTGTGCCCAGTAGTGTATCAGATGCTATAAGAAGGGCCAGAGGACAGAGCAACCCCATAATCCCTGAGGGATGAGAGCAAGTAATAAAAGGATAAGTGGCATTTATAAAAGTTATTATACCCAATTCAAAAATGGGCAAAGAATTTCAACAGCGATTTCTCCACAGAAGACGTATGAATGGCCAATGAGCACATGAAAAGATGCTCAGCATCCCTCGTCATCAGGGAAACGCCCATCGAAACCACAAGATGCCACTTCACACTCACCAGGACGGTTATAATCAAAAAGACAGACAATAACAAGTGTTGGTGATCATGTAGAAAAACTAGGACCCTCACTGGTTGCTGGTGGAAATATAAAATAGTGCGGTGCTTTGGAAAACAGTTTGGAATTTCCCTCCAGCCCCGCCAGTGGTAGCTTGGGCTGGGACTGGGAACTCAATGGCAAGTGATAGAGAGAAAAAAGGGACAATCTGGACCTACCTGTCATCATTGCTGTTGCTGGACCCTTGAAGCTGCCCATTCTCAAGCCTCCAGACAATCCTGTGGGCCACTAATATTCTCTTATGAAATGTCCTTTCTGATTCAGACAGTCCCGACTACACAGGCTTTGAGTATTTCCAGGGCCTCTCTTCTAGTGGCTTTGGGTAATAAATCGCTAAAGCAGTTTTTGAATGGGATCTGGCTCACTTTGCCAGCTCATGAATTCAGATCCGTAGGACAATGGTATTTCTCCGTGTAAATTATTAAGTGGGCGCTGGACCGTCTTAGCTACTGCCAGTCCGCCTCGCAGGGCCCACTTCCCTGTGGCCAGAGGAGGCGCCCACAACACGCCACAGTGGCACCGAGATTATTCAGAATTGAAGACCTTTGAGAATCCACAGTTGCAGAGGAGGCTTTCTCTGAACTTCCCTTCTTTGCCTGAAAGCAGAGCCTCCTGAAAGAATTCAGTTGTCATAAATCCCCTCCCTGGGACTTTCACAACGAGAAGATTGACTCCTGTCACCAGAGATGAGAAGTAAACGCCAGGAGAAGAAATTGCCTAGACAGACATTATCACAAAACTATCATGTCTCCGCATCCATTCTTCTAAGGTTACACTTATTTTTGATAAAAGCCATTTGCTATATTTCCATAAGTATCTTTTCTCCCCTTCCCCTTCTTCTATCAAAATGGTATATAAGCGCCCAAATTCTAACCACTCATTTGAGTCCACTTTTCTGAGTGTTCTCACATATATATGTGAATAACAATTTCTTTTCTCCTGTTAATCTGTCAGTTTCCAGTTAATTCACAGGCCCCCAGTCGCTAACCCTACGTGGGCTGAGGCAAAGTTTTCCTCCTTAACACCACTCACGAGATGGCGGATAAACTCACAAATGCTAGAACCAGTAGGCCTAGGACCCTGTTTTGATCAGAAGGCAAAGACCATGTCTTATTTATTAAAGGATTCCCCCCATTACCCAAATAATTTGATGCATAGGTTTCAGTTAATGCCCATTTAATGAATTACAATTATGAGCAGCCTCACTGACATGGCAGTCCCACAGGCTGTGCATGCTGAACGTGGGTCAACTTGAAGTGGGTTGAGCTTCCAAGTAAAGGTTTTGCTTTTCTCTTATGATTACGGAAATATTTATTATTTTATAGTTGTGTCACGTAATTTTTTTTCCTGCTTGCGTACTTAGATTTTTTCCCTTAAATTGAGCCTAAAACTTTCTCCTGGCATTTTCACACCTTCGTCTTTGTCCAGTTGGTCCTCCTAAGGTCTTAGAGAATACATAGGCCTAATTCTTTCCCTACCTGGCTACATCATTACCCAGCTTTATCCATTATTTAGCTTTTCTAGATTAAATGTTCTTGGTTTCTTCAGTTATTTTTCACATCACTTAGGTTTCTAATCCTAAAATTCATATGAACAATTTTGAAAAAGTAGAATAAGTAGGAAGGATTGCCCTTCTAGATATCAAGGCTCTTTATAAAGCTATAGTAATTCGGAATTTTAAGAGTATATTCTCAAATTCTATTTAAAATATAACACTGTTGGCATTTTACTTAGATAGGCATTAAATATGGGAATTGATGGCAACTTCATAATATAGCTTTTCCCACCCATGAAGAATGCCATTTGTCTAGGGTTTTTAAAATGTCCTTCGCTAATGTTTTATATTTTTCTCCAAAAAGATTTTATGTATCTAGAAGATTTGCTACTGGGTATCTTTAAGTTTTATTTTTTTTCCTATTCTTTTTCCATTGTAAATAAATTTTTTTTTGTAAATTGAATTTTTTAATATTATATTTTCCATGTATCGTTCCTGCTATATAATAGTGCTAGTGATTTTCATATATGGATTTTATACCCAACAATCTTGTCTCATATTGATGCTAACAGGGAAAAATGTGACCAGGTCATGATTTATTATTATTATTAATTATTATTATTGTTATTATCACAGTCCAAGGTACTTGATTTGCTAACGTTTTATGTAAGATTTTCACATCTGTGTTCTTAACTGAGATGGGTCCAGAAGTTTCCTTTTTGTACCATTATTGTCCAGTTTTGTTGTCAAGGTTCATGTGGCACAATCAGTTGCCTCCCCAGCGGTCTCCATCCACTTCCTCCCTTTCTTAGAAGCAGACTGTGCCTCTCTTGAACATCCTTCTCTTTTTATCAGGGAGGAAAATCTTACATCTCACTGGCTGGAACTTGGTCACCTGGCCACTCCCAAGCTGCAAAGGTGGCTGGAAAACTGAATATCTGACATTTTCACCCCATACAATATTTAGAATTTTTTACATTTCTATATGAAAAAGTTTATTTTGTTGCTGCTATCCATTTCTTTTTGTAATCAGCCGATACGATCTACATGATTTCGATTTTCTGGTATTTGTTGAGGCTAATTTCCAGCCTACTTTGTACACGTACATGTTTGAAAAACACGGTGGTTCCAGGATATATTAATGTCCACTAGATTAAGCTTGTTATTATTCTGTTGTTCACATCTCTGTGCTTACTAAATTGTTCGTCTACTTGATCTATCAGTTTGTTCAATAAAGTATGACAAAATCAGCCATTATAACTTTAGGCTCCTTGTGATTTTGCCAGCATTGTGAAATATTTGTTGATCTAGGCTCAGGTTGAGGCTTTAACTCACATGGCTTCATTGTGGCCCCTGACATATTTCAATTTATCTTACCATCAAAACGTAGGTTTTCTATTAACCATGGTTTTTATAGGATTCTCTTTGTTTTTCCTCTGCTTTCTATTGGATTGATCAAGTGTTCTCTTGAACTTTATATACTGTTGTACTGCTCCTTTCCAGGTTATCTTTACATTTTGAGTATGTACACTTGCCTTTAAAATGTTTTAATTAATCAATACCTCCCTCTTCTTCCTAAATAATATTAGCATCTTAGTGTCTTTTATTATAATTACTACCCTCTCATCTTCTGTTATTCTTGTCTAGCATTTACGTTCCACAAATACTCTCCCAATTCCTTATTATTAGTACTTTCGAACCGTTCTATATTCATTCAGATTTGCCCAGATGTTTACCAACTTCTTTGTTTATTATTACTTCAGGACCCCACCCACCTCCTTCCCGAGTTAAATTTCTTTTGACTTCAAGTACATCCTTTAGTAGTTCTTTCAATATGCGTCTCTGAGCAATAACCTCTCCCTGCCTTTGACTTTCAAAACAAACAATGTTTACGCTCAATTCTCAGTTCCAATTCCCCTTTTTCATGGGCCAAGGACACATTTCCTGTCCCCTCCTGGGCATGGCACCCCCTAGATGTTGGGGTGTACACTCAGCTCTGACCTCTTCAGACTTTCTTAGCACTAGCTCATCTGCTTTCCACTCTGGTTTGAGCTTCCTCTTCATTTCTAGTACCTGAGGACTTCCCTGTCTTTGTTTTGAACTCGGCTTTACATTGTTATATTCCATCCTGTGTTTATCAAACAAGGTGGGGGAAGGTCCACATTAATCTTTTTAGTTCCTATTCCTGGAACTCCTATTTATAACAAATTTCCCTCTTACTGATGTTTATTATTCTCCCTTAAAATAAATACCATATATTTTGATAGGAAAAACAGACATGACAGAGACAGCTGGACACTTCTCGTTCTGTTTCAGAAAAATTTATAAAGTTTTTAAAAATTTTTTCTGAAATTTGGTACATCAAGTACAGTCCCCAGGCAAAAACTTGGGGAAACAATCGATTGGCAAGAAATGAAATTTTCTGTGGGTCTGTATCTATTTTCTTGCATCTCCCTCACTTCTCTTTGCTCTACGGAGATGATCTCTGCTCATTATTTGAATTACATTGTCCACACTAACAACGGCATAACAGCAGCACAGTGAGAAACCTGTCTCTGTAAGAAAGCCATCCCCAGGCGAGACGGGAGCTCGGCTCCTCCTGCAAATCAACAGCTGGCTCGAAGATGAACTGGTTCCAGTCTTGGGAATTCACAGCCACTAGCAGCCGAACAGGATCAATCTAATTTACATTTCATCGTGATTCATGAATTCCCTGGCATTGCATCCCCTGGGCAGACTTGAAAATGAGTTGGTTGAATCAGCCCGAGGCTTTCACTGTCAGGATGTGGCCTGAGAGATTTCCACGCACAAGTGACAGGAACCAAACTCTCCCACGGAGAAGGAATAGTCCATTTCAGTCTGTGGGAGGGTGGAATCCTACGATGGCTCCTCCCAGAAACCTCTAACCATGGTCAAGGCACGGAGAATGGACAAACATTCATGTCAATGAATAAAAGGAGAGCAAACTGTCCAGCGATTATGTTGCAAATCCTTTCTGAATAATCAATATGGGCCAGTTGGAGAGGCCCTATGCAGGGGTGAAGGGTATTTATGAAAATGGTAGCAAAGACCAGACTAGTCATACACTGGTTCACAGAAATAGAGAGTTACTTTCCATAAAATACACTCCACATGGCTTGTGACCAGAAATTTCTGACCCGGAAAAGAAGTGAAAGTTAGAAAATAAGCTGGAGGGGGGTGTCTGGGAGGGGAGAAGATCAGACAAGCCCCAATAATCAATAGTAAAAAGGAATGCAGCAGGAGATAAAAGAATGTGCTCTGCAAAGCAGAAATGGAAGTCCTGATTAGTGCTGACTTCTAATCCCCCAACCTGTACCCTTCCAGAGGAGAGACGACACTTCTGCCTTGAGGAGGATGGGTCCACTTGAGAAATGAAAACCACCTTAGTGCTGCACATCACTTTGGTCACAGGGGGCTGATTTGTCAATTCCCTTTGCAGACACCTCAGTGGCCACTCGGCAGTTAAGTGGAAACCTTATCAAATCAAGACCCCAGTGGCAACCCTGCCACCTTCAACACTTCTCTGCACCTTATAGGCCGAACCACCTCTCTCCTACTGCTAAAGCTGAACCCAGGGAGAAGGCCAAGTCCTTTGATCCTTACAATTAGATTTCACTTTAACACGTGACCACCGAAGGGGTGGGGAAAGTAGGAGAAGAACCCCTCCTAATGAAATGCAGTTGAGGGCTATTTGGCAGAACACAGGGGCTTCTGTTTTTGGAAGCAACTAGGCTGGTTGGTAATGACTTTTCCAGTCTTTATCTCAGATGCCACCTCTACCTCCGTCGTGCGGTAGGTCCAGGTTGGTGGGGGTGGAGTGGGGTGGGGGGTCCTGTGTGGTGAGAGAGAGCCCTGAGGTGGGACCCTAGCTGCCACCCCTTCCTTACCTGTTAAGATACACGCGCTTCTCGGTGAACTGCCCGTTGCCGTGGTGAGGGTCCTCGAAGGGCTCATTCTGGACGACCTCCACGCCCTCCCCTCGGTCACTCTGCTCGTGGCTGTGCTTGCTGATCATGTACAGCTGCCCGATTTTGTACTGCAAAACACAGAGACAGAGAGCTCAGCCCCACCGTTTGCTTTGGAAAACGGCGCCGCAAACGACTAACATCATCTGCGCTTTCTGCGGCGAGGAGAAAGCGGACACGTGGGCCTGAGGTGACTTTTCTTCCAGAATGAGAACTAGTCGTGAGTAGAATGTAAAAATGCATGTTCCTGGGAGCATTTTGCATCCCCTTGGTGGATGCTCGCTGGGGTGGCTGGTGGTCTTTGGGGCTGGGCAGCCCACCAACCTGTGGGTAGCAGCAGCAGGAGGTGGGAGCACCAGAGTCCCCCTTCCCACCTGGCCCTACACAATGAAGTGGAGCTGAGTCCTGTTTTTCCCAGCAAAAGACAGGCTACGGCGTGTTCTGTCCCTTCTTTCTGCCTAATTAACTGCATTGCTGGGCACAAGAGGATTAGATGTCATCTGTCTCTTCCACCACCTTGCAAAGTATTCAACTCTCATGGAGGCCTCTGTCCCCTAGAACGGCAGTTCTCAAAGGTGGCCGGACATTAGAATGACCTGGAAGCACGTAAAAACTCCAGATGCCCAGGCCACACCAGGAGGGAAACCTGAGTTCTAAAGGCCGACCCACAAGGAGGAAAATCTACAGTATCTTTTAACAACTTTTTATCCAATTGCATTAGCAAGGTAGAGCCTTCCAGGCTGAGGTTCCAGAGGCCCCGTGTGCTTATACGAAAACGATAATGTGGAAGAACACAGAATATGAACATTTTCTGTCCCCTCTTCATTTTTCAACTGTTCCACTCTCCTTCCTGACTCTTAGAAAACCCTGGGGCCGGCGGGCGTTTCTTCATTCAGCGAACTTGCAGGGTGGCAAAACTAATTTGATGGAGGAAGAGAGGGATAAAATGACTTTTGCGTGAGGGGAGTTAGAGTCGGGAGGCAGTAACATGCACGACTGCTATGGTATGGTCCGGCAGATTCGGTGTGAAACCCCCGTACACACACACACACACACACACACACACACACACACACACACACACCACACAGAGTGCCCTCATCATCAGGGCCCCTGAGATGAGGGGAAAGGGGCCTGGATCTGCAGCAGGCTAATGACAGCTCCGGATTGTTCCCCAGAGATCCCAGGCCAGCAAGGATGCAGGTTTCCGTCCACATGCCTGAGAGAGGGAAACGGCTTTGAAACGAAGGGGGCGGGTGAAATGTGCAGGTCCACAGTGCAGTTCTGAGGGCGCACACGTCTGAGGGTCTCGCTTTCGTCCTGAGGCAGGTGCCAGGAGGGGAGTGTGAAGAGACTCTGAAAGGCTCTGGTCCGAGGCCAGCCCCAGGGACCAGACACGGTAACCATGACAATGGGAGCGGCAGCCAGCTGGGTCTTCTGAAAAGTGCTTCCAGTCTGTGCCACAGCCGTCCCCAGGATGGCAGGCATGTAAAATGCTGTCAACGTGAGTGTGTGTATGCTGGGGGCGGCGGGTGGGGGGTCGCTGAGGATAAGAGCAGGGACAGGACAGAGGAAAATCAAAGATAAAATCACTTTTTAAAGCGAATTCTGAGATCAGAAACTTATTTTTGCTCATAAAGACTAACACTTTTTCAAGGAGAAAGAAAGCAAAAGAAAAGCGAGATCTGAGATGTACCCACGAGGTCAACACCCCACCTTACGTGTAGGTAAGCCCATATGTAGGCACGCAAGCCTGTGACAGGGTCCTCAGCTGCCCACTGTAGTTACTTTGTGCTGGCGCTCAACAGGAAGCTGTTGCCTACAACGGAATATTATTCAGCCATAAAAAGGAATGAAGTCCTGTTACTGATACTGTCTGCTTAATGGGTGTCATGGGTTGCATCGTGTCTCCCCATATTCATATGTTGAAGTCTCTGTATCTCAGAATGTGACCTTCGGTGGAGACAGGGTCTTTCCGGAGTTCATCAAGTTAAAATGAGGTCATCAGGGTGGACACGAATCAAACAGGACGAGTGTCCATATACAAAGGGGAAGGTGGATGCAGAAACGCACAGAAGGAAGATGAGGCGCATCGACGCAGGGAGAAGACAGCCATCGACCAGCCAAGGACTGACCCGGAACAGACCCTTCAGAGGGGACCAAGGCTGCTTGCTGACACTTTGACCTTCAACTTCCAACATCCACAACTCTGAGACCATAAAATTCTGGCTGTCTAAGCTGCTCAGTCTGGGGTGCTTTGTCACGGCAGCCCTGGGAAACGAAGGCAGAAGGTATGGGGCTTCCTTCTGCAAGTGATAAAAAGTGTTTGGGATCTGAACAGAGGTGATGGTTGCACAATGTTGTGTATCCATTAGCCATCACTGAACTGATTCTTAAGTGGTTCATTTTATTACGTGATCTTCACCTTATCTATCTATCCATCTATCTATCTATCTATGTATTTATTTTTATTTCAGTGTTGACTCTGCTTCTGAAAGCGGTCACCCCTGCACCAAAATTCTGTCAAGGTCCTTAGTGGGGGATGTGCCAGAAGGGGCTGTCTTCAGGAGCCCCAACCCACTGACGTATGTACGATGCATGGGATCAAGGACAATGCATGACACAGAAAAGGCATTATTTAGGGAGACGTGAGCCAGCTCTGGCTGCAGTCAGGTCAAGTGCTTCCTGCTCTGAGCAGAAGGGAATGGGCCGAGGCAGCCGGCAGCTGATTCACCGGTGGTCAGAGGAGGGCCTGGCGGCCTGGCCTCATTGATCATTCATTCCAGTGGCTCCGGAGTGAGCCGGCGCAGGGCAGACATCAGCCTTAGCTCACTGCGATAGCGTCAGTCTGGGGGCGACTGACAGACTCCGGATGCACTAACACAGGTGACATTCTGGGGGCTGGCAGGACACTCAAGCCCAGACGCTGAGATGGTCAAGGGCTCCGCAGCTGCCACTTCTCTCCTTCCCAAGCAAATCGGGCCTGCTCTTCGGGTTGTGGCCACCAGAGCTGGGCCGTCCAGAAGCACAGGTTTTGTTATTGTTGTTTATAAACCACAAAGTGACCCACAGCCACATCTAACAAGAGGCTTCTCGGGGGAAGAGGGCTGGATAGTTAGTCCTTGAACCATCTGTCTCAAAATCGCCAGACACAATCCTAATAATGCTGAATCCCAGGCCATCCTAGTGCTTTTACATTCAGATTCTGGGGGTAGAGGGGAGTTGGAAATCTTACTCAAATGCACACTAAATGCTGAGAGAGAGAGAGAGAGAGAGAGAGGGGGGCAAAGGCATTCATTAGGATTTGCTCAGTATGAAACGGTGCCCAGGCCAAAATGCCCCATCTTTAGGTGGTGGCCCGTTTCTTCTTTAATGCTAATTTCTTGCAAAGCTCTGTCTCTAAGTTAGTGAAAATACCGCATCCCTGATCACCCACTCCAAAGACACTCATATGTCAAATGATCCTCACGACGATGGGGGTGATAGAGCTTAGCCTAACTGACTGCCTGTTACTGCGGGGCACCAGTCAGGCGCTTTATATTCATTTTTAATACCATGATTCATGCAGGAGGCATTGACAGATGAGGAAGTTGAGTCTCAGAGAGGGGAGAGATGCTCTCCACGCCACGTGGCTTCTAGGCGACAGAGCCGGGATTTAACACCACAGGTCTGTACTCTTTCTCCTCCCTCCAACTTCAGCTCGTTTCTCTAGCAGGTGAACTGCCTCCCTGGGCTCAAAAGCGGGGGATCGTTCAGATCCACCTGAACTCTGCTGTTTCAGAAGATGAATAATGAAAAGTCTGATATCATTTAAAAGATCAAAGTTGTTTAAACTGTGCTCACAGGTGACGTGGGGGAGCAATTATGCCCTAACTTTGTCAAACCTATTGTTATAATTCCAGAGTTTGGGTAATCATCATCACAAGCAATTATAGCTAGAGACAGCTCTGCGCGGTAGGGCTGGGCCTCTGTGTGAGCCGTCGTCAAAATAGCTACCCCGAGTAATTATCACCGGAGTCAAAAAACATCATGGGGATTCAGATCCTTCCCACTGGCACACAGCGCTGCAAAACTTGAGAGCAGGCAGGGTTGCACGATGTGCCTGGAGACGCTGCGCGGTTTTCTCAGTTTGTACTTTGCAAACTCAACGGCTGGGCGCGAGCACCTGAATACGGTTGAGCCTCAAACCTCGAATTTAGAAAAGGCAACCCCAGGCCCAAACTCCTGAGTAGGTGAGGGACTATTAACCGAGCAGCAACGACACTTTGAGCATCATCCTTGCTGGGAGAGGTACTAGATTCAACGTTTTAGGCTCAACAGAACTCCAAGCTAAGACTGATTTTCACTTCACTGGCCCCTTCCCCAACTGCTGAGCTTCACAGATCTCCGCAAGCCAGACTCCTACTTTCCTCCACCCTAAAGAACAAAAGGGGTGTCATCTTTCTTCCAAACAATCCCTGACCCTCCCTTCCTGGCCTCTTTCTCTTCCTCCATCAGTCGCAATGTTATAAAACGCGGGAACCTCGCTTTGCAATAAATATCACTGACTCTGGATGGGGTTATCCCCTGGTGCTATATGACTGGGTGCTCAAGGCCCCAGGCTGGGAATCATAATTTACATCTCCTTTTGCCTTTACCTTCAAAATGGATGGACGCCACATGCCCCAATAACCAAGGAGAAACACCTGTCCTCTGATTTAACGTGGTCCTGGGTTATCTTTCCATCTGGGGAACGTGCGATATTCCCGCCAGTCCTCCTCTGGCCGTGTGGACGAAGGAAGGCCCGAGGCTAATACGATTTGGTATTCTTGGGAGATTCCCGCAAGTTCACAACACTGTTGGTGCTTTTGGTGAAACTTTTTTTTCATGATTTCTTCACTTTTAATACATGGACCTCAAAGCACAGTGAAGCAAGGGGCCTGCTGAAGACAGTGTCTCAAAGATAAAACATCACCCAGGATTCAGGTGCACGACAGACCTCAAATAAGTAGTGCCCAAACCGTAACGACACACAGAAAAAGAGGTACCATGGGTCGAGGTTTTCACAACCTCATCTCAGAATGCTAGAGGCTAGCGCTCCTTCCCTTATCCCACAGCGTAGCTAAGGCTCCAGGACAAATGTTCTGGTCCATGGGTCAGAAAGCTGTGTGGGCTGGCCTGTGTTTTTTTTGTTTGTTTTTTCTTTTTTAATAAAGTTTCATTGGAACACAGCCAAGCTCATTCATTCTGTGGCTGCTTTGATGACACAAGAGCAGAGGTGAGTAGTTGCAATGGAGACTGTAGAACCCACAAAGTCGAAAATATTTACTCTCTGGCCCTTTTGCAGAAAAAGTTTGCTGAGCCCTCCTTTCTAGTCCACTGGGACGGGGCCCAGTCTAGGCCAGCCTTAGCTGTTCCCCGAGACCTGTGCGGTCTGGTACGGTGATGACGTGCCATAGGTGGCTGCTCTGCATTTGAAATGTGGCCCATGCCACAGGGGGACTGAATTTTAAATTCTCTTTAACTGTAAGTCATTTCCATGGAAAAGCTGACGCTCGATTCACCTATTCGAAAACTTCTAAATATATGTGAAACAACTTGGGTGTGTATACCTACTTTTTCAATTGGAAATTTTACAGAATCCTAATTCAGATCTAGTATCTCTGATGAAAATTTCGCATCTGATTGGAGACTGCTGTAGGTATAAAAGGCGCGCTGGATTTTGAAGACCTGGTCACACCCCCTCGTCCCTCGAATTAGAATAATTCATTAATAATTTTTATATTTGAGATTACGTATTGAAACGAAAGTATTTTGGTTTTGCTGAATTAAGTATATTCTTGAAATTAACTTCATCCGTTTCTTTTTTTATTTTTAAATGCGGGTACTAGAAAATATTAAATTATGTATGTGGCTCCCGTTTGTGACACACTCACTTCTACTGGGCAAAATGCTGATCTAGACTCTAATCTAGTCCAACGGGGATGGAGAGTCAGGCCATTAGGCCACACCAAGACTTCAGAGGCTGGCTGGACAAGTGACAGAGCCAGGCCAAGGGTTTCCACGTGTCTTGGAGCACTGGTAATTAGGGATATATTTGGAGGTGCCCTGTCTTCCTGAGAACTGGCAATCCCCTGGACCTCTAGAGAGGTGATAATTGTTCACAGTGTGCTATGGTGAAAAGCACCGAGGTTTTAAAACTGGAAACCTGGAGCCGAAGTCCCAATTCTGCCTTTGATTCGTTTTGCAACCTTAGACAATTTACTTATCCGAGCCACAGTTTCTTATCATTAAAATGGGACTAGAAAAATATCTCACAGGACATGGTGAGAATCAAACGGGAAAAAAACTTACAAATTAAAATGCTTTGTAAAATAGGAGACTATACACGAACCCCTGGAGCTATGGCTCCTCCTGTTTGAGGACACGTCTAATGGGGATGTGAAGACCTGTTTCATTCGCTTCGCTGTTACACTACAGTCCCATAAAGGATGAGGGGACAAGGCATCTGCCATACGCTTCTGTCCAATGCAAAACAAAACAAAACAAAACAAAACAAAACAAAACAAAACAGGAAACGGGACCATTTGCCCAAGGCTACTTTTTCCTTCCGTAAATTCCATTAGATGGTAGCCAGATTGAACACTTTCCAAAATATTATCAAAAGCCTGGGACCTTCCACTTACATGAGGTCCCTAAAGTAGTCAAATTCCTAGAGGCGGAAAGCAGATAGTGGTTTCCAGGGGGCCTGGGGTGGCGGGGAGGGGGGTGGTGGTTAGTGTTTCACGGGTACAGAGTTTCATTTTGGGGATGATGAAACCGTTTCTGGAGATAGATGGTGGTGGTGGTTACGCAACTTAAATGCATTCACTGACACTGAACACCACACGTGAAAATGTTCAAAATGGTAAATTTTATGTGACGTGTATCTTAATAACAGAATTTTTTAAAGCCTGGGAGCGTGTCATTTTTCAGTGAGTGTGGCTCACCTGCTTCATCCCTCAAGGTGGCCATCCAACAACGATTCTATTTTTATGACCATGAGACAGTTTTGTAAAAAGGACAGGACTTTGATGTTTGATGAGTCTTCGGATTGAAAGCTTATTTGAAGGAATTAAACGGAGCAGACAGGAGAACTATAACATGTCTTCACTCAGAGACCGCGTTGCAGGAGACACTCTGATTCCTGCCACGCCTGGGGCATCGTCTGGGTGGCCATGCCCTAAACTTGGATGTCTTTAGTATTAGCATTCTGGAGGGTTCATGTTGCTGACGCTTCTGAGCAATGTGGTGCTTGTCTGTGACACGTCGCAAAGACAGCGACAGAAGGGAAAAGGTGATAAACTGAATACAAACGCTTTCTGATGCTCCCAAATTTCACACGGGACAGTGAGAACAGTCACTTTCAGAGCCTGGGCCCTCCATTTGCTCCTCAGCCTGGGGTTCCGCCTGAGAGTGACTCCAATTCCTTTTTTCTTTGGAAAGGCAGTATTTATTTATTTTTTACCTACAAGGGCTGGGTCTGATTTGAGTTCTGCCTAACCCCGCAGTCTTTCTGGCTCTGTGATTCAATGTCCTGATGTCTCCATGTAGACAGGGGAAAAAAAAGGTGAAAAAAAAAAAGAAAAGAAAAAAGGGTGTAAAGTTCTTTAGTGTTTCGTCAGACCTCTCCCTGCCAGGTCAATACACCACGAAAACCAATATCCGATCCCACAGAGAAAATACAAACCTGCGGCTCATATTTCAGGGTATCAGTGCATCATCACATATCTATCTTTTCTCCTGGATTTTTATAAGCAGCCCTCTGAGGTGCCTTGTTTACGTAATGCCTGTGTCACTATGCCAGGGTGCAGGAATGAGAAAGCTGATGAAAAGATTTAAGAAGGAGCTGGGTTATTGACATTTAATTCAAAAAAAGAAAAAAAAGAAAGAAAAAGAAAAAGAAAAAAGTCTCCCTTTTGTGACAAACTAATATAAACGGCATCGTACACTGATGCTTAACCCATCCTGAGTTTTGGACTGAACTGAATAGAAATACAGCAACTCAATGTGTCAAGGGAAGGGCTCAGGATATGCTTTGTGCTGCTGCAAGCCTGACTCTGTGCCTCTGGCTGCCACAAGACTGTGCAAATGGTCTTCAATACTCAGCCATCAGAAGCAGAATCAACCTGACCGAAGACAGGAGTGCACATGCTATCTGCTCCTTCCAACACTGACTCGCCCTTGGGGGTGTTATTCTAGCCTTGAGAATTTATTTGATGCTCAAACTGAAAAGCCCGAACGGCCACATGCAGCCCAGATAGGCTACTTTATAAGTGTTGGCTAAAGTAGGTGTGGTCATCCCTCGTATTTACAAATGAGAAGCCGAACAAATTAGCCATTAATGAGTGTCATGGGCAGCCACGATGAGAGCAAAGACCGAAACTGCTAGAACTCAACTCAAAAACACCAAGGTTATAGGCCCTCGAGGCAGAATATGGGACTTGTCCCATACATTGGTTGTGGGGACAATTTGGAGCATTTCGTGTGTGCCGGGTAGGCCCTGTGGACACTGAAGACAGAACTAAGAACAAGACAGACCTGGTTGCTGGTGAAGAGGGTTCTCTGAGGAGTTCCACCTTGAAAACACAGGCTACGGGCTGAAAAAAACTTTATGCTTCCATCAGAGCTATCAAACCGGTTGCCAAGAAATGTGACACCAACCGCAACTCAAGTAAATGGAGAGGTTTGGTGATGGGCCTGACCTTTAGAAAGCAATCAAGCCTCTTGTGTTTACTATGGAATGCAAATCCGCAACCAATCACAAGGCCAAAAGCGGGGGAACTGAGATAGCACTTTTCCAGGAAAAGTACCCGGCACCATCTCCTTGCCACCTGCCTTGGTCAATGCTTGTCTCCCTCAGCTTGGCCTCATGATCAGGTGTTCCCAGGAAAGAGGACTATCTACTATGGGGGTCTTTCCAGAATTAGAAAAGCCCCTGTTTAGGAAGCCTAGTGCCCCTGTCAATCCTTTAAGAACATAACTGGGAGCATGGAGGGACACGGCAGTGCTGGCTAAAAGCACAGATACACTTGCGGGAATCACAGCAATTGGTTTTAGTGTCTTTGAGACCTCCTTAGGCCAGAAGGGCAAAGTGAATGCGAAGAGAAGCACTTGCTGCTTCACGTACAATCCAACAATGGTCGCTCTTAATGTTCTGAAAGAGGTATTCAAGACACTTCATGCCTAGAATAACAAAGCTCGGTCATTTCTGAAGGTCACCGAACCTCTCTGCTTACTGAAGAGCTAGCTGGCCTGGCAAGTGCTTTCAGGGCTCCGCGAACTATGAAGCGATGCCGACAGAGTTATGACCAAGTTACATCTCCGTGTGGAAAGGTCCATCACCGTCTTCACCTCGCTTTGGAGGAAAGGCCCCAGGTTTCACATGCGGGGTGTAGCCCCACAGGTAACCTGTATTTGGATGTGGCTGGTTAGAGGGAAGGTACCATTTTCTCAAGCAATGGCAGCCTCAGGGTGCTTTCTTTCTTGGTAAAAAGGTGCAGATAACTGACTGAGAAAAGCATGTTGATTGTCAGCTGCGGCTCTCCCGAGACTGTTAACGAAGACAGGCAAGAACGGGTAAATTGGGTACATTTCCAGGAATTGCTCCATTTAACAATCTATCTTCTGAACTCCTGTTTCATTGTGGAAATATTCTAATGGTCTGGAGAGATAGCCTATCAACCGGTACTTTGAAGGCCGAGTGCGGCCCTGCCCTCCCCCTATCAACAGTTGGTAGTCTCTCCAGCTCTCCCTGTCCCCTCCCAAGGGAAGACAGAAACAAGCACCGGAGGTGATGCCGTTATGAAATATAACATCACGTTTTCAAGGAGTTGGGAGAAAAAGGAGTGTAGCAGACTAAGCAAGAAACAGGAAGGGGTGTTCTTTACAGGTTCTCTCCTCCATTCTTTCATTGTGGCAAAGTATACAGAACGAAATTCACCACGTTAACCATTTTTAAGTTTATAATTCAGTGGCACTAAGTACGTTCATGTTGTCGTGCAACCATCACCACTTTCCATTTCCAAATGTTTTCATTATCTCGAAAAGAAACGCTGTACCAGACGCCACAGGAACCTCTAATCTACTTTCCGTCTCTATGAAGGTGACTATTCCAGATTCCTCCTAGAATGGGATCACACAGTATGTGTCTTTTAGCCTACTGCTTCAAGGTTCACCCACATTGCAACATGTTTCAGAATTTCATTCCCTTTGAAGGCTGAATAATATGTCCTTGTATGCCCATGCCCCATTTTGTTTATCTACTCGTTTGCTGATGGACACTTGGGTTGCTGCCACCCTTTGGTCATTATTGTGAATAATGCTGCTGTGAACACTGGTGTACGGGTAACCGAGTCCCTGCTTTTGATTCTTCTGAGTCGATATCTAGACATGGAATTGCTGGATCACATTGTATTTCTACGTTTAACTTTTTAAGGACCACCAAACTGTTTTCCCCAGCAGCTGCACCGTTTTGCATTCCCAGCAGCAATGCATAAAAATCCCAATTTCTCCTCATCCTCACCTACACTTGTTATTTTCCATTTTCAAAAAATAATCGACATCCGAAAGGGTGTGAAGAGATCACAGGATGTTTTAAAGCCAATTCTAGGTTCTTTCTTGGATCTGTCATTCTTGTAAAGCTCATTTTAGGTGGTGCTTGGGCATGTCCAACCCTTCTTCTAAAGAAGTACTGAGAGGGCCCTAGGAGAGATTTCAACTCTATTGTTTATTTAAACCAGAAATGACAACCAGTAAACCCTTCTGATGAAATACTGATGATCCGAGCTGATTATTTTTCAGGGGTTGTAGGGTGTCCCTTGGAAATGCTCTGGTTGCAAACATAAGACAAACTCAAAACAATAAATCCCTTTAAGTCAGAAAGGCCCAACACATTCACAAACAGTTAAGTCACTCTCGAAGGGCACCACAAAAAGGCAGCTACCAATTTTTACCTTAGGGAGTCCGGGGTGGGGGTGGGGGTGGGCATGACCTGAAAAGGCCTTCTGTTTCTGTTATAGAAGCTGCATTCAGTATTATTTTGATGGCCCAGCCAAGAATACAGTAAGTGACAGAATCACAATGTAGAAGGCAGCAAACAGTCGTGCAGAATTTACTTACCTACACGAATATATATGATTTATATTCAAAGATCTGAGTGAAAAAAAGCCATGCTTGGCCATTTGCATTTTTCATGTTTGTTGGGGGGATTAAGTCACTCTTTAAAATCTATTTTAGGTAACAGCTACTCTTTAAAAAATAATCTTAGAAGTGGCTTCATACTTTATAGTAGACTTAAGTAGTTTCTCTCACTTTTTTCAAAAAGGATACAATTTAGTGATTTTAGTATATTCACAAGGTTCTGCAACCGGCACCATTATCTAACTCCAGAACATTTTCATTATCATGAAAAGAAACGCCACACCCATCCGCACGCCCCATGAGCACCTCCTCCAGGCCCTGGCAAGCACTCATCTACTTTCTGTACCTACAGATGTGCCTGTGCTGGACATTTCACATAAACGGAATCATATATCATGTGGCCTTGTGTGCCTGATTGCTTTCATTTCGTATATTTTTAGAGTCATCCCTATTCTATCCTATATCACTATTTCCTTCCTTCTTTATGACTAAATAATGTTCCATGTTGTTCATCCATTCATCGCTGATGGACATTTAGGTTGTTTCTACTTCTTGGCTGTTATGAATAGAGCCGCTATGAATAGATGTGTATGAGTCTTTGTGTGGACAGAGGTTTCCATTTCTCTGGGGTAGAGGCCTAGGGTGGAATTGCTGAGTCATACTGTAACTCTGTGTTTAACCTTTGAGGGACAGTCAAACTGTTTTGTCCCACAGCAGCTGTACCATTTTACATTCCCGCCAATAAGGTCTCATCCTTACTTTTGATAGTTTTAAGTTACCCATAGAAATGAGAAAGTCAAACAAGTAACTTCAAAAGCCAAGGGTAAGCTATGGGACAAGTGTGGCCTTGCTTGCTCATGTCACTGTATTTTACACTTCGGTACATCCAATGAACAAATATCATGGACAACTTATTCAGCCACGTGTCATCTCTTCATTACTCTGCGCGGACGACAAAGAAATAAACTCGACACGACAGACAATGAGAAGCTAAGACAGCATATCCAAATGCACTAATGATGAGGAAGAGGCAGAAACTGTGCAAGGGGCTAGGAACGAAGGAGCAACACGGGCTATAGTTTTCCAGGATGATGTCACATAGAAAATGCGGCCTGATCTATACTTGAAAAGGATCAGCTTAGGCGAGAAGGAAGGGGGAAATCATAGCCTGCAAATAAATATTGGACATTTACTTGGTCACAATAAATCTGCACTACTTCCCAGGACACCTGAAGATACAGGACAGAAACAATAACAAAAGCTACCACATAGTGCTAACTTCTCTAGGGTCAGGAAGGTCCTGAAACATTTATACTTATTTAATCCTCATAACAACACTATGAGGTAGGTACATATTATTATCCCTGTTTTACAAATGAACAAACTGGGGCACAGAGAGGTCGAATCACTTGCCCCAGGCCACCACTAGAGTGGTAAAGCTGGGATCTGACCCCAGGCAGTTGAGCTCCAGGATCCACCCTCTCCTGTCTCAGGTATTTATCTCCTCAGCCGCTTGCCTGATGTCCAAATAAAAGGCTCTTTTTATGTATAAGGCTGAGTGGAAAGTATCCTCATGAGTCAAGAGACTTTCTTTACTCATGCATGCTGCTGACAGTTTTAGCTGATGTCAGGAGGAAGTTTTTTTTTTTTAAAGGTAGGAGACAGCAGTTTCGAAGAGCAAAGAGAGACAAAGTCACATGAGAAGTTAACAGGGGGGGACAAAATGAGAAGCCAAGAGCCCAAGCTACCCAGCCCTGCTCCTGGAAACACTTCTTCCTACACAAATTCTGATACACAGCAATGAAAGGAAACACACCCACCCATACAAGTCCTTGAGATGTTAAAGTAAAAATTAAAATTAGTTAAGTCCATCCAATTTGGACTCAAAAAATGCGTGGGTGAGGACATTCCTGTAGCTCACAGCTGACATGACAGTTATTTCATGATAAGGAAGAGAATTTCCCTGCCTTCAGGCTCGAATGTTTCCCAATGTGATTCTGAGCTCCAGCCTGAAAGGACACGTAGAACTGGATCTGACTATAGATATTCTATAGGAGAAAACCCTGTGCAGCTCACCTAGTCCACCTGATGTATAGGAAAATGGAACATCCATCCACCTCTTGAGCACTCACCTGATAAAGGCAGTGGGCTCCTGGTCTCGCTCATACATTCTGATTGATTGGAAATTAGGTTCTTAATGGCATTAGGAAGTCAACAGTCGCATATTCAAAGGCCTCATTAGCTATCGCAATTATCTGAATCTGAGTGTTTTGTGATACACTGAAGTGGCCTATGGTACCCTTTCTGCTCACTCCCCTAGAAGAAATGTATAATCTCAACCCCACACGCCTATCCCTAAAAATCTTTCTTATAGGACTGTCATTAAGGCAAACCCTAAACCCTTTGGTGGGAAAAGAGTGAGAAAAAGGCTCTGAAAGTGAAAAATCACATCTCCTTCCCTGGTTTTCCTTTCTCTTCTCTTCCTTCCGTCCCATTCCCAGAGGAGGACATTTCCAGAACTGCTGACAACTCCCAGAGAAGGGAGGCCTTTCTTCTCTCCTCCTCTTGGGCAGATGGTATTTGCATACTGACATATTGTAAATCTAGTCACCCAGGTAACCGGCCCCAGATAGCAACAGCGCAATGCAGGTCAGCCAGATTCCTTCTAAAATTAGAAGTCAGACCAGTCGGATTTTTTAACTGTTCAAGGTAAGATGCCCAGTTAGATGGCAAATTCAATCCATAAAATGAATTTTCAGTTGGGAAACTAGCTCATAAAGGGAAGTTGGGACAGTTCAAACATGATAATAACGTAGGTTTTGCCACATTAAAGTTTTAGCTCCATGACTTTACTATTTCTGTAAATATTCTTAAACTGACTCCAGTGTGTTAGTAGATTGATCTTCAGCCTTGCATCTCCCTTGACCTTCACAGCCAATCAATCATTAAGGACTAGACATTTCAAGCCTCCCACAGTTGGCTTCCTCCAACACCCCTGTGGTCCCCTCTCCCTCACAGTCAAATTGATTGAAATTGAACAAGATCCATCTTTTCCACCTTTGGTCTCCATCATGTCCCTCCTATCAGGGATATGTCTCCTTCTTTCTTTTCTCTGATCATAAAAAGGTTTTGGGATGGGCTTCAAAGAATGCTTGAATTGTGCACAATCCCTACCGCCACCATTAATTTCTCAAAAGGTCCATGACCTCCCAAATGTTAAGAGCCACCAACTTCTAATTACAGATGGTACCTACATTGACAAATCCGTTAAATACTGGGAGGAAAAGAGCTCCACAGTCAAGTGTGGGAAACATTAGGTCAAACAAAGTTAGACAAGTTTTGTTTTGCTTTGTTTTCAATGCAGGCCTTCTCTGGGCCTTTGTTGGACTGATATGCACCATGAACCACCATGGAGCCCCTTTCCCAGTAGACACTTCTTAATGTCCCCTGAGTCATCCCTAGGAAAGCTGAACTTTACTTCCACTTGACAAATACCAAGCCATGCACTGCTTTGTGATAGTTCCATGACTGTTTTGAGCTATTTGTTTTACTATATATATATATATTTTTTAAATTGTTAGAAATTATATCATTGTACTTATCACATTATGTCATATTTATTTTACGTTTTATATCTGTCTCCCTTACTAGATTGGAAGCCACTTGAGAGAGAAGCACCTACCTTGATATACTCAGAGTTCAGAGACTCACTAATGTTGAATAATTGAATGAATGATTGAGCTTATCCTCTAAAATAAATAAGCTCCTTCTGAATATATATATTTTAAACGCTTTTGTATTCCCACAGCACCTAGAAAATAACTTTTTATATAACAAGAGTCAATAAATTTTTTAAAATTTAAGTCCATTAGAAAATATTTAATGGACACCAATTATGTCTTGGGCACCAAGGATCTTAAAATGGTATAGTCCCTGAAATAAAGGAGCTTAGATTCTGGTAAGGGAAATAGACACATAAACAAAAAAAATGTTGATGAAATATAAATACTCCAACAGGAAGCCCAGACTGCCTGGGAACACAGGATGGAGCCCTCAGATTGTGTGCACTAGTAAGAAGTGAGGAGGGGGCAGTACTGTGATGCTGAAGGTGGTATCTGTTGCCAGGGCCTGAGCACCCAGGTCCTTAACTGTCCACGCTAAGCCACATTTTGGGGGTAAGTGACCAAGAGGCTGCTCTCCTTGAGGGCCATACTCACACTAGCTGGAGCTTTGGCCTCAACCCCAACATGGCCCCCAAGCTCACAACACCATGTAAACATAAGAAATTGGATAGCTACATTTAGCCATCTATTGTAACCTCTGATTTCATGTAAACTCAGTTACAGTAAAGAGAAGAGAGATAAACAGCAGAATGCTCCTACTTGGAAAGGGTTATATTCGAGCCAAGGTGCTTCATTAATTAATGTTTGGGCCCCCAAGACTCCGGTAAGAAGCAAGGACTAAGTGCTTTATATAAAAGTCATCCCGTTTAATCCAGAAGGCAACCCTTTGTTACAGACAAAATGACCACCTCAGTTTTCAAATGAGGAAACTGGGGCATACAGAGATTGAGAAAATTATCAAAGGTCAAACAATCTGTGGAGCAGCTGGGAATCAACCCAGGCTGGATGTCACTCTCCAGCTTTGAGGCAGGAAGTAGAAGTCGGCATGGGGGTCTGAAGGGAGGGGATGGATGTCTCATCCTGGAAGGCAGCGGTCCCCAACCTTTCTGGGACCAGAGACCAGTGCTCCTAGGAGAATGTGATGCCTGATGATCTGAGGCAGAGCTGAGGTGGTGATGCTAGGGTCAGGAGGCAGCTGCAAATACAGGTGAACCTTTGTTCACTAGCCCACCTCTCACCTCCTAACAGGACACTGACTGGTACTGGTCTATAGCCCGGGGGTTGGGGACCCCTGATGAAAGGCAGAACATGGAAGTGAGAAATTAAAGTGCCTATAATTAGTAGAAGCTGGGAGAGAAATTTAAAGAAATACAAATGACCAATAAACACATGAAAAATGTTCAACTTCATGTAATCAGTATCACTCCAGAGTATTACAATGGGAGGACGTGCAAAAAATATTAATGCACACTAAGACTTCTCACCTATCAGCTTAGGAAAGATTATAAAGGCTAACCACTGTGGGTGAGGCGGAGGGAATGAACACTTGACCACACTGTGGTGGGAAAGCAAAGCGGTTAAACCCTTTAGGAAGACGATTTGGCCATCATCTTTACGAAGGTGATTTTGTCAATTTAAATGTAAAATGTTTCAACCATTTGACCTGGCTATCCTCCCCTAGGACTTTATCCTAGAGAAACTCTTGCCATTCTGCAAAGATTTAGATGCTTAAGATTATTCATGGCTACAATATATGCAATACCAAAAAGGTGGAAACACTTCAATTGTCTATGAATGAGACCAGTTAGATAAATCAAGGCACATCCAAATAATGAAATACCATATAGCCATTAAATCATGAAACAGATCTCTATGTGCCGAAACGGAAAGGTGCCCCAGATGCATGGTTAAGTGGGAAAAAGCTGCAAAGCAGCAGGTATAGCAGGAGTTTTGATACAGTGCACACCCGAGTTCTAGTACATGAATGGGGGAGAGAACTAAAAAATATACATGGTTCATGGTTAAGGGCGACTACCTAAGAGAGGACTGTGAGCAATGTACTTCTATAAGGTTTGAAGTTTTTCTAAGGAGGATGTTATTTTTCAAGTAAAGAAATAAGCTGGCACAGAAAAGGTGACCCTATGCTGAAATTTTAGGGCAGGGTTCCACTTCCTGGCAAAGAAGGGAGACAGAATCAGGAGGGGACCCAGGAGCCTTGATGATCAGGAGTTGCAGGGCTTGGAGTGGGTGGGGTCAGATAAACTGGAAGGCAACCAAGCAGAAGCCGTAGCATCAGAGCAGGGCAGGAGGGCTGTCACCTCAAAGGGGTTCGGAGAAAAGAGAGTGTGCCTGCCAGCTCTAAACATCTCAGGATGCAGGGGTCGGTGACAAGGCAGGATCAGGGTTCCCTGAAAGTGGGTGAGAGTGGCCAAGAGAGCCTGAATGTGGCTGATTGCCAGATCTGCAGATGAGTGAAGGACAAACCTCCTCATGGCTGAACCTCTTCAGTACTTTCTGCCTCGGACCCAGACGGGCCAGGGACCTGGGCCTGGAGGAAGGGGTGACAAATGCAATGCCCAAGGCTGCCCATTTCACTTCCTCTTCACTCACCTAATTCCCTGGGTTCAGCCTTGAGTTTCAACACATGTAGACGGGTGACAATGGCCAGAGATTGGAAGTCGCCCCAAATAGGCGGAACCTCCTGTCTTTTCAAAATAATTTGAAAACTTCTGCATAAAGTGAGCAGGCTGTGTATGTGGACTCCTTGAAGTAAGTCTGTCTCCAAGTTGGGTGTGTATTCTAGAATTTCCTTTTCAGGCTAATGTGTCGCAAAGCCCCAAATACGCCCTCCCATAGAAAAAATGCCATTAGGTCAGCCTGGAGAAGACTCACTACCCATAATTCCCCTAAATAAAAGCCCAACCATTGTTTCTAGTAACTTTTCTTAAAGAAATGCATTGAGTTCCAGCAAGGTCTGAGGAAATAATGAACTTAATTCCTCTTCCGTGTCCTCGATTACATGGGAATGTGGCCCAAGATGTGTTCCTCTAACCCCAATAGCATGCAAATATATGTTATACTTCAAAACATTTTTTATTCTTTTGATCAGAGGGCTCAATAGTCAAATAAGTCTGAAAGAAATTGCTTCAAATCTAATTCAACAGGTTTTGTTTTATTAGTTTAAAAGTTTTAATTGTGGCAAAATACACAAAATTTACTATTTTCCCCATGTTTAGTGTACTATTCAGTAGCATAAATGCAGTTGCAATGTTGTGCAACCACCACCAAAACTTTTTCTTTGTCCTAAACAGAACCTCTACCCGCTGAACACTAACTCTCCATTCCTCCACGAAGCCCCTGCTAACCACCACTCTACTTCCTGTCTCTATGAATTTGCCTATGCTAGGGACCTCTTCTAGGTGGAATCGTACAATATCTGTCCCTTCATATCTTTTGTGAGGACATGTCTGGCTTGAGTATGGGGTAGGATGGGAGAAGGAAGACTATGCTCAGAGACTAGACATTACAGTAAAGAGAGACTGTGTTTTTGTGAGGTTGAGGTGTCAGGGAGCTACTTGGTGAAAGTTACCTGGACATAACTAAACACATCCTGGTTTGGAGCCCAGGAGAGAGATCCATGCTGGAGGTCTGGATTCAAAATGACAAAGTTCCTTGACAGTGACAGCACTCCAAAGGTCAGTATAGCCTGGAATAATGGGGGGGGAGGGGCAGGTAGTATCCAAGAGCTCCCCAGCAATTAAAGGGGAGAATAAAAGAAAAATCCAGGAAAGCCACTGAGGCGGATCAGCCAGAGAATGGAAGAAACCAAGAGCACGCCTCCTAAGTGTTTCCTCACCTTTGGTCTCCCAGCCTTTTGTTCCTCCTGCTGATCACTACTTCCAGAATCACCCGCCTAAAACACAGATCTAATCTCTGATTCTCTCACCTCAAATGTAAAACTTTCAATAATTTTCTCCAATGTGCAGAGCAAACCTGAACTCCCTACCCAAGTTTTCAGTGCTCTCCCTCACTCAGCCCTGCCTCTCTGACCACCCACCCCACCTGGTCTGGCCACCACCCAGTTCATCTGCTGTGTACCTGCTCAAGTCTGCACATTTTCTCAACAAGCTCTTCTGCTTGGCACATGTGTCCTTCTTTTTGTGTATCTGCTTACTTTTAATATTTTGCTCTCCTTTCAAGGCCCAACTCCTATCGCCTCTTTCCTGAAAGGTCAAAATATACCCCTGAAGTGGAGATGAATGGCCCATTCCCTATGGTCCTATAGAGCAGAGCTATGTCCTTAAAAAAACAACAAAATTATAGCATCACCTGATTACAATTTTAATTTTTTTTTCATAAGAGAAAAATTAAAATGTGGAAAAGTTTTTTTTTAATCATCGAGAAATAAACAGTAGTAACTTTTAGGTATATATTCTTTTTAGTCTTTTGACTTTTTTGATAATTTGAAATTATACTGAATATATTCACTTTGTAACATGCTTTTTCTAAGTGACTATATCCTTAAATAGTCTTCAAATAATTAATGGTTGCATAAGATATCCCTTTGCATGAATATAATTTAATCAAGTCCCAAGTGCTGAATAAGAATTTAAAAAATTTTGCTCATTATACATAGTAGATTTCAGAATATGTTTGTTGAATTGAAAACCTAAAGGTATCGACAAAGAGAATTAAAAACAGGATGTGAATTTTCAAATCACTAGAGAAGATACAGTACATACTGAAACAGCAGACGTTAAGAAAAAGTAAAATATAAAAGTAAAAATGAAATAAGATATTATTAGCTATAATAATAAATGTTACAGCTCCATATTAAAAGGAGATAACTTTCACGCTGGGTTGAAAAATAAAACCCAGTGACATTTCCTAACAAGAGAGAGAACTAGAACAAAATGAAACGCAAATGGTCACAATGAAAGGAGGATCAATGATTTAGTAGACAAGAAGTGATTTTAATTCATGATAATAGGCACTATATTTCTTACGTGCTCGTGAAACACATAAAAATTAATCACATATTAAACCACAGTGAAAACCTGAATATCTCTCTCTCTCACTGGCCATCTTGGCGGCTGCTCTTGTAACGGGCGCCGTCCCACACCTAAGGCAGGAGATGGTGGCCACAAAGCAGACAAAAAGGTCTCTAGGCTCCAACTTGGTATGAAAAGTAGCAAGTACATGCTGGGGGACAAGCAGACTCTGAAAATGATCAGAGAAGGAAGGCAAAGCCAAACTGGCCATGCTGGCCAACAACTGCCCAGCCTAGAGGAAATCTGAAACAAATACTATGCCACGTTGGCCAAGACTGTGTCCATCACTACGATGGCAACAATACTGAATTGGGAACAGTGCATGGAAAATACCGCAGAGCATGCATCCCGGCCATCACCGATCCAGGTGACTCTGCTATCAGAAGCATGCCAGAACAAACAGACTGGGGAAAGTAAACCATGCAAATTTTTTCTTAATAAAACTGGCTAGAGTAGCCAGAGTTTGTTTAAAAAAGAAAAAGAAAAAGAAAAAAAAACCTGAATAAATTCCAAGAAGAAAACATACAAGACTCAGTGTTACCCATTACTTCAACTCCCCCAAACCCCAGAAGTCTAAATGAAAACCCCAACACTTGGAAATTTAAGAGAACTTTTTGATAAACTTTTGTTCACAGTGGAAATCAAAACTATAGCTACAAACAAACAACAGAAAATAACAACAGGAACACTACATAGTAAATCTTAGGTGCTAAAGGAAGGCAAAGCTGTAATCAGAAGCGAGATAAACAGATGGAAACATGACTATTATATTACTCTTAGGCTTAAAACAACCTAAATCCAAATTCGAATGTCATTTAAATATTATATGTGAGACTGCATAGGAACTTGGGGTCAAAGGAATGCCAGATGGCCAGGAGGAATGCTGGACAAGCTGACCACAGAATGCCACCATCCCATTACTCCAAAAAGCCCATGCCCGCCTTTTCAAAAAGGCCGCTTTGTCCCCAGTTGATAAAAACAGCCAGCCCCTGAGTCAGTTCAGAGGATCTCCCTCTCCTCTGTGCCGCCTCCAATGTGCTCAAGCGCAAGCTTAATAAAATTTGGAAATTTTTCTGGGGTTTCCTCTTAATTTCTGTCTTGGGGAACCCAAGAACCCCAATGCCAGTAACATATGGACATGTTAACATGTACACATTCAGAGAGAGAACAGATTCTCCAAAATATTAAAGGGAGTTATCTCTGGGTTATGAAATTTCCATTTTCTTCTAAATTTCCTAAATAGTCTCAGGGAGCAGGGAGAACAAGATTAACCAAAAGCATAACAAAACACAATTTATAGTCTCAGGAGGGTAGGAACAAAACAAAACACCACCATCTTGCCAAAATGATCAAGATAATTAAAATTCTCTTCTATGCTTTGACTTTTAAGCTGTATAGCCTGCTGGTGGTTATTATAAGCCTGTTTTTACTACGTTTCAGCACAGTTTCATCCTCTGGCCTTGTGCTTGCGAGTCAGGTAAGGTGTGCACTGGCTGACAACTTTTAACCACCGTCGTCTCTCTTTTTAGGAAAAATCAAGCATTCAGACAGGTGGTGACAGCATGGTGACTGCTACTATGTTTTAGGGTTGTCTCATACGACACTTGACGTTACAGAAGTGACAGGGAAAATGTAGAAGGGCTGGAGGAAATTTCCTTTCGCACTGTTGCCATGTATTGTTCTGTTTTTTTTTTTTTCGTTTTTTTTTAAACAAATAGGTAGGAAATAATATAAATGGCACTTCGAATATCACAAGCAATCCAGATGAAATTCACATGAGAAAAACAGTCAGGAAAGGTAATTATGCAATTTAAAAAATAGTATAACGCCTATTTTTCTTCTTGTCTTAACTGACTTAAAAAGCAACAGTATAACACAATATAAACATTAATTGTATTGTTGGGGCTAAAACATATAGAAATGTGATATATTTGACAATACTAGCACAAATGAGGTGAGTAGGAGCAAAGCCATATTAGAATAAGGAAATGGAACTAAATGGTAACTTGCATCCACAAAGGAAGACAGCCAGAAACAATAAATTAGAAGGTTAATAAAACAAACTCTATAAATATATACGCCCTCTTCTCCCAGCTTCTTCAACAGACCTAAAACTATAAAGTGATAATCATACCAGTGTGTATAATATGTACATGTAACATGTATAATAACAATAGTAATAAAAAGAGAGAACAGGGGAACAGACCTACAAGGACTGATGTTTCTACATCTCACTGGAATTAAGTTAGTATAGATCTGAAGTAGATTCTGAAAACTTATGATGTATATGGTAAGCTTAAGAGCGCTGACTAAGAAAATAACTTTTTAAAAAAGTTTTTAAAATCCTTAAAATAATGTAAATGCCACACTAAAAAATACTCACTTACCGAAAAAGAAAGCAGTAAAGGGAAAATAGAGGAACAAAAATGACATGAGATACAGAAAGCAAAAAGCAAAATAGCGGATGTAAACCCAACTATATCAACAATATTGAAGGCGAGTTGACTAAGCAATCCGGTTAAAAAGCAGAGACAATCAGACTTGGTAAGAAACAAGATCCAACTATATGCCGTCTACAAGAGAGTTTAGATTTAAAGTTATAAATGGAATGGAAGTAAAGATGGAAAAAAATACTATATAAACAGTAACCATAAGAAAGCTGGACTGGCTATCCTAATATCAGACAACATAGACTTAAAAGTAAAAAATGTTATGAGGTGAAGAGGAACCTTTAATAAGGATAAAAGAGTAAATCCATTGGGGAGATACAGTTATAAACATGTATGCACCTAACAGGGCCCTGAAATATATAAAGCAAAAACTGACAGAACTGATGGAAGAAATAGATGATTAAATAGTTGGAGACTTCAATGGCCCTTCAATAACATAGAGAACAGCTAGGCAGAAGGTCAACAAGGAAAGAAAAGACAGGAACAACACTCTAAACCAGCCAGACCTAACATGTCTGTAGACACCGCACCCAGCACAGCAGAATACACTCTTCTCAATACACATGAACGTCTCCGGGATAGACCATCTGCTAGACCATCAAACAAACTTCAATAAATTTAGAACAGTTGAATTCACACCAGGCACATTCTCTGACAGCGACAGGAGGAAATCAGAATTTTGAGAAATTCACAAATATGTGGATTCTTAACTCTTAAATAACCGAGGGGTCAAAGAAGAAATCACAAGGGATAGTAGTAAATACTTTTCGATGAATAAAAATAAAGATGCAATATACCAAAACATATCATATGGGATGCTGCTCAATCAGTGCTTAAAGAAACATATAGCCATAAGTGAATTTATTAAAAAAGAAGGATCTCAGATCAATAACCTAATCTTCCACTTGAAGGTACTGGAAGAAGGGCAAACTAAAATGAAAGCAAGCCGAAAAAAAGAAATAATATAGATTAGCGTGGAAATTAATAAAATAGAGTAAAAAGAAAAGAAAAGAAAAGAAAAAACCAATGAAATAAAAAATTGGTGTTTTGAAAAGATCAACAAAATTGACAAACCTTGATGTTAGACTGACCAAGCACTGCTTTGTGAAAGTTGTTTTCCAGGTCTCTCCTTTGCCCCACAGAGAAATGGGTTCTAGAAAGATTTTAGCCATTTCATAACAGCTTTTCAGCAGAAGGTTGAAAACTCGCTGTTCAATAGTTTTGCACACGAGGCTGCCTATTCCTGGAATAGCAAAGCAATTATTGCCTCTGTGCCTTTTCAGCTGCTTCAGATAAGACCTGTTTTGTACCTCCCCGAGAAAATACAGGAAGATCTTAGTAGCTGCTTTGTGTTTTGTTTATACAATGCTGTTTTCATTCGCTCTACACTTCAAGGCCGATACCAAAGAAAATGAGAACAACTCACGTTCAATACAATGGTCACTTAGTCCTATTCCAGACTCCAGGAAGGTTGGAGAAAATACTGGGGCTGCGAAGAAGTTACCCAGAGTGTGAGATGGTGACTGGGTGACGTGGGCCCCCTTTTCCCTCCAAGACAGAACCAGCCACTAGGATTCTATTGCCAACTCGGGGAACCTTCGCTAAGTTTCAGTTACTACACTCGTTCGTGAGATGAAGCAGTTCAGTATGGGATGCGATTTCTCCCGATTCCTCCCAACTTTCACCCAGTTCTGGAGTGGGAAATCCAGGAGTTGTCTGTCTCCCCGATGCCTCCCTGACTCTCTCATCAGCTCGTCCTATAGATTTATTTCTCGATAACTCTCACCTCCGCTGACTCTTCTCCATCCCACAGCCGTCGCCCTGGTCTGAGATACGACCACTTTCCTCTGGACTCTGTAATAGCTCTGAAGAGGAGTACCCAAATCCATTCTTGTCCCTCTCTGTTCCTTTCTACTCACTGCATTCTGCTTTTTTGTTTGTTTGTTTCCCAAGACAAATCCCTTCAACCACTCTTGGAATAAAGTCCCAGTCTTCAGCATGGCCTGTGACAGATGCCCTGATTGACTGACTGACTGGGTGCCTCTTCCAGTGTGTGCCTTAGACACACACACTGGCCTACTCACCTACTCCTTTGCATTCAAGGCTCTCAACCTCCTTCCCTTTGCCTAATTCACACCCCACTAAACTCACTCCTAATAACACCTCGTCCTTTCCTTCATGAGAAAGGGTTAAAGTGAGGCTGGGAAGGACAAATGCTACTACTATCCAAAAGGCAGACATCACTTTCTGTCAAAAACCTAAATGTCGCCTGCAATCCTCTTCAACACAGTGTTCCAAGCAGCCACTGTAGATGGATCAGGCTGGTGGTTTTATGCTTTTTTTTCTGCTGCTGTATTTGGGCCAACAAATCTTCAACATCCTAAATTTTCCGTCCTCCTTAAGGAGCTTGCATTGTTACCCCACAAATCTGCTTTCACGCATCTAAACCAAATTTGCATTACAATTTAAATCCATTTCCTGGAAATGCGTGTGCTTTACTGAAAATCCAGAGAGCTGAAACCGGCATACTGACCTAAAAAAAAAATACGAGTAAATCCTAAAACGCTGATTATGGCTTTACGAAAGCAGAGAGGAGCACTGAGAAATAATTCATAAGCCCACTGTGCAGCTATGTAATGAGGACTGTTTACACAATCACGCCCACTTTCCTCTTCTTATCTTATTGTCAGTCCATATGATAATTTCAGAGTGCTGAATGCTATGGAGCATCTAACGTGCTTCTATTACAACATTAACAGCTAATGCTTACTGAACCAATTCATCACGTACCAAAGATGGTCTAACCGCTCTTTGTACACTAACTCATTTAATCCTCCATAATAACTCTAAAAGGTAGGTGTGATTCCAATCACCCTCCCATTGTACAAACGAGGAAACTGAGGCAGAAGCAAAGCAGAAGAGCAAAATGAAAAAATTTTCAAGCATGTTAGGATTCAGAAAGTTGACCTTAGGATTCAGAAAGTTGACCTCTCCCATGCTTTTTCTTCTGTGGAAGTTCTAAGAGGGCATACCCATTCAAGAGGCTGAGAAATAAGAGAATAAAACAACAACAAAAAAGATTTTAAAAAATTTTTCAATAAAATACTGTGCCAAGGTGGTGAAAGGGTGGGGATAGTGGTGGGCTGAAAAGCGATGATGATGGCCCTGAGACGGGGAAGCCACATAATCGAGAGCACGTTCGTCACACTAGATGATGAAAGCAAATTATTTTGTCTGTATGAAAAAGAAAGTTAAGTAGGAAGCCAAGGAAAATAAAAAGGTTAAAGTCGATCATAGGAAAAAGAATTCATTTGAACGTTGATTCATGAAATATTGTCTTTCAGGTGGTCTACAGGTTGTGATATTGATCCAAGGGGAAGAAGTAAAACAGACAGACTTGCCTCTGGGCTGAAGGAAGCAGGAAAGCACAGACCAAGTTCCTTATTATTCGATATGTTTTTCTTACCTTGAACAATAAAGGATTATTTATTAGAACCCCACCCAACCCCAATTTTAGAAACAACACAGGATTGGCAACTTTACTAAGTTAGTACATAATTTTTATTCATATTATTTAAAAATAATATTAATAACCTGGTTTTACCATCTTTACATCAAAAAAGGAGGAAATGATACAATTTTAGTATAAAGACAATCCTTTAAGGTTGAAGAAACTATTTTTCTCACTTTGCCTTAGAACAGAGGGTAGGAGTCACAGAGTTCGTGGAAGAAGGGGTGGGAATGGAGAAAGAATAAAGCTGGAGACCTCAAGCTTCATAATTTCAAAACTCAATAGAGAGTTACAGTAATCAAAACAGTATAGCGCTGACATAAATGCGAACATAAACCAGAAATAAACTTTCATTATTTGGTAAGATAATCTTTGAGAATGGTGTCAAGACTACACAATGGAGAAAGGACAGTCTCTTCAACAAATGGTTTTGGGAAAACTGGATTATCCACTTAAAAGAATGAAGACGGGTCCTTTACTTAGACCATGTACAAAAATTAACTCAAAATGGATTAAAGATTTAAATACTCAGATCTGAAACTATAAAACTCCTAGGAGAAACAGAGGGAAAGCTTTGGTCATTGGGTTGGGCGATGATTTCTTAGATGTGACACGAAGACAACCAGCAACAAAACCAAAAATAGACAAACTGGACCACATGATACTTAAAATCTATGTAGCAAAGGATACAATCATTAGAGTGAAAATGCAGCCTATGGAATGGGCAAAAATATTTGCAAACCATATATCAGAGTAAGGGGTTACTATCCACAATTATAGAAGTGACTTCTACAACTCAGTAACAAAAAAACAAATAATTTGATTTTTAAAAAATGGATAAAGAACTTGAATAGACATTTCTCCAAAGAAGATATACAAATGGCCAACAAGCTTATAAAAAGACGTTTAGCATCACATTTGCATTTCATCGGGGAAATGCAAATCAAAACCAAAATGAGGTATTACCTCATACCCATTAGGATGGCTATGAAGAGAAGAGAAGAGAAGAGAAGAGAAGAGAAGAGAAGAGAAGAGAAGAGAAAAGAGGGAGAGAGAAAAGAGAGAAAGAAAGAAGAAAGAAAGAAAGAAAGAAAGAAAGAAAGAAAGAAAGAAAGAAAGAAAGAAAGAGAAAGAAAGAAAGAAAGAAAGAAAGAAAGAAAGAAAGAAAGAAAGAAAGAAAGAAAGAAAGAAAGAAAGAAAGAAAGAAAGAAAGAAAATCACAAATATTGGCAAGGATGTGGAGAAACTGAAACCCTTGTGGGCATGTAAAATGGCTCAGGCACTATGGAAAACGGTATGGAGGTTCCTCAAAAAGTTACAAACAGAACTATCGTATGATCCAGCAATCACATTTCTGGGTATATATCCAAAAGAATTAAAAATATCATCTCAAAGAGCTATTTGACACCCTGTTCCTTGCAGCATTACTCACAATAGCCAAGATGAGAAAGCATCTGTTCATCAATGAATGGTAAAGAAAATGCGGCATACACATACAATGGAATGGAAAAGCTATCATATGCTATAATGTGATGAACCTAGGAATATTATGCTAGGCGAAATAAACCAAACACAGAATACCAAAATACTGCATAATTCCACTTTAGATATGATTTCTAAAGTACTCAGACTCATAGAAGCAGAAAGCAGCGTGGTGGTCGCCAGGGTTGCCAGGGAAACGGATGCTAGTCTATGAGTACTGAGTTTCAGTCATGCTGGATGAAGAAAAAATTCGAGGGCTCTGTTGTACAACGATGTGCATAAAGTTAACAACATTGTACTTAAAACCTGTTAAGAGTGTAAATTTACATTATGTGCTTTTTACCTCAAAAAGAGAGACAGAGACGGGGCAAGAAGAGGGCATGGCTGTTAGCGACAGGGAAGTGAGCCTAGAGCCCAGTGAAAGGCCAGACCACGAGTGAGAAAGCTCACCTTTATCAGGAGAGCTTGTGATCTTATCAGAAAGATCCCCTTGGCAGCAGTAAGGAAGACAGACATACTTTCACAACTGTCTTTCTCCATCACTAGGAGGGAAGTTCCTTGAGGGGAGAGATCCTGTAATAGTAATAGGTAAGCTAGAGTTGTCAGATTCAACAAATGAAAACATAAAACCCCCAGTTAAAACTGAATTTACGACAAACAATGATAACTTTTTAGTATAAATATGCTTCATGCAATCTTTTGAGACATACTCCTAATAAAAATTAAAAAAAGATTCATTGTTTATGTACAACTCAAATTTAACTGGGCATCCTATATTTTATCTGACATTTCTATATATATACCCAGTAAGTATGACAGAAGAGAAGGAAACAGAAGTAACTGAAAAAAACAGAACATTCAAATTTGAAGATAAATACACCAGACATTCCTTATTAAGGTCACAAAGCTATCTGTACTAAGCAATCTTGTCTCCTGCTGGAAGTATTTGCTGTTAAATAGAGTCAAGAGGAGCCATGGACAAGACCCACGTCATCAGACACGCAAAGCCAAGGCTCCGCTGGGCTGCTCCCCCCGTCCACCGATGCTACCACCAGCCTAAACATCCACCGCTTGGCCCATCCCAAACACACAAAGGGTGGGTTTGCCCAGGAGCTGCCATCCTGTTTAAGTTGCTGCAAAGGCAAGACACCAGCATAAAACGTATAGTCCTTACTTGTTTGCTGAATAAGTGAATCTGGGCAGTTAATCAGACTTTTCTGGAAAAGATCCATTCACAGTAGTAACTGAAACCATAAAATGCCTACAACTGCATTTACAAAAACAAAAAATCTGCAAGGCCTATGTGAAGAGAGGGATGAAATCTTATCGAAGAACGTTAAAAATAAAGAACAACAACAACAAAAGGAATAAGGAGAGAAACTTCGAGAAGAATGATATTTTATATAGGGTTAGATTCTAAATTCACTAAATGAGGAAATAGAGAATATTTTGATAGCCTTGGAATGTAGAAGGCATTTCAAAGCAAGACAAGAAATCTAGGAGCCACAAAAGAGAAGACTAACAGATTGACTGTGAAACAATCTTAAATTCCTCTATAATAAAAAGACATAAACAAAATGTAAACATACGCTCACATAAGCTATAACAATAGGCTGGGAGAAAATATTTAAAACACAATATTGAAGATTAACAGTCCCAACATATAAAGAGTTCCTAAAACCAATTAAAAGGATAAACAACCCCATAAAAACCAGTGAACAAAAGACATGAAGGGGCATGTTTCTAAAGAGGGTATATGCATGGATAATAAACGTGAGATGCTGGACCTCATTAAGAATCAGGGAAATGCAAATTAAATCAACCATGAGAAGTCTGTTTAACATGTTAGTGAAAGCTGTGATTTATGAAATGGCAGCCGTGGAAGCAGTGTGGAGACCCAGGTACCCAGTCACTGCTGGCAGGACTATGAAGTGGAACGGCTACTGGAAAGGCCAGGTGGCAAGGCATGTCAGAAATGAAGATGTGCATGCTTTGGGCCAGCGTGTCCACCTTAGAAATGCATCCTGGGAAAATACACATAATTCACAAAGATGGAAACACACAAACGAACCAAAAGTCTATGGAGATAGAGATTTATCTTATTTGTAACAGCACAAAAATGAATGTCTGCCATTAAGGGGACAGTTACATTGTTGTTCATCTATTTAATGAGCTGCCGTTATAAAGAATGTGGTAGATATAAGAGAACCTGCGAAGCAGAGAAGACTCCCATTGTAAATTAACTTTTTTAAGAGTTTATAATAATGTATCTTGCATGAACATTTATGTTTTTTTAACAAGCACCTACATAAGCCTTATTCTCATGTTTGTCAATGCACAAAATAAGGGTTGAAAAGATAAAACAGCACATTTTTTACTACGGTGAGCCCTGCAGAGAAAGGCAGAATTAGGAACGTGGAAAGAGGACTTCTTACTCTAAATATATATGGATTACATGTGGAGTATTTATGCATTACTTTTAAATTTTAAAAAAATCCATTTTTGAGATTATCGCCTTCAACCGTCTCTCTGTTCCAAACAGAACGACTTCTGCTAACCTTCTGTGGCAACATAAACACTTTCAGTCACCATGGATGAGTCTGGGTTAAAAGCATTCCAGAAGCCTGGCAGGAGTGAACCGGTTCTTTCTAAGACGAATTGCTCCTAACGCTCTCAGGACTCAGCGAGAGGGGTAATGAGTGCTTTTCACATGTCTCAGAGCAGCATCCAAAGCTGGGCTGTCTGTTGACTCGACCATTCTACAGGAAACGTGGGAGACTGGGACTCAAGTTTGGGGTAATACTTGTTATGAATGGGCCCAAGCTGTTTTTTTTTGTTTTTTTTTTTTTACAAAGACAAGCAATAACTCAACTCAAGCAATATGACTCAACTCAAAGGGAGCCATAAATGGAACTTAGATGCCTCTCAAGTTAGTTAAAAAGTTGTGTATTTGGTTATGCAATTAGAGGACTGACACTAGTTTTCCTATAATTTACATGGGGGAACTCCTGTATGTAAGAATCTGTAGTTAAGTAGGAAGAGGAAATGGAGAAGAAAAATTAGGGGAAGGGAAAATATCTCCCTCACGAAAGAAACTGTTTGTTAAAGAAATGGTTATTTTGAAGTTTCATTCTTTTTTCCCCCAATTAAAGTGTGCTCTCTGGCATTTTTCCCTCTCAGGACAAGTGTTATGCTTGGCACTACTCCAAAAATGCTCTCTATAGTTCCTGCGACACTTTCTTCTCAGAATTCAATTCCCAGCAACGCCAGAAATTCATTTGTATTTCAGAATTTCCAAAATCATAAGCATTAAGAAATGGAAAATAATCAGATGAGAGACGGCCAAATACAAACCGTCCCAGATCCGAAGCCATTTGTCTCTGCAGTACCTTCTAAATGCTGACTATATGTCTTCAATTAAAAAAACAAAAACCAAAATTCAAAAAAACCTCTCTATTGATGCCACCGTGACAATGTAGTGGAATTAGCTAACTGTTCTCTCGCCGTCAGTTGCTGTGTGTGCCCTGCCCAGAGCTGGATCATTTGGGACAGGCCGGTTATACTGTCGTCACAAAGAACCCCAAGATCTCCATGACTCCAAACAGACAAAGTTTACTTCTTGCTCTGACAGGAGTACTGTGACCCTCCTAGTCACTGGGGACATAGGCTGACAGGGAAGACATCCTCTTGGACTTTGCTAGTCACCACAAAGAGGGGGAAAGAGAGAACTCTGGGAGGCCTACGGAGGCAGGAGGGCAGAAATAAATGTTTGCACAGGAAGAAAGGTTTATATGCAAAAATATTCAGCAGTGCTAAACTCTGGGTGTCAGGTTTACAATTATTTTCTAGGGGAATCTGTATTTCACTCATTCTACAAGAAGATGCATTGCTTTTGTATTAGAAAAACCAAGACTTATCCTCTATAATGACGGCCAGGTTGCTGCCACCCCACCTTCCCCTTTCGCAATCCCACTCAAGTACTTCAAGGTCAAACCCACCCTCCCCTATTTCCATGAAGGTCTAAGGGCATCCGGCAAATTCAAAGCAGCACCTCCTCTTTAGACAGCTGGGGACTCTGAATTTGAATCTCGGCTCTCCCTCGGCACCGGCCCTGTTTCCACATACGTATCCAATCAGGATTAGGAATCCTGCATATCATTCGGTTGCTTCCTAAGGTATAGAGCACAGAACGTGAAAGCTGGAGAGTTAAAACTGGAGTTCTTAAAAGGCTGCAAATGTATTTCAGAGACTCGAAATGGAGGACATGGCAGCTGTGCTATTCATCTTTCCAGGGATGGGTTAAGAATATTTAAAATTCGCCGTCAGGACTCTCGCCTCTCTGATTCCCAGAAACTGATGCACTCTTAACACTTGCCCAGCCCGTTTGCTGGCTCTTCTGAGACGTGGAGTATTGCTCATTGTGAGTGCAGAGTTCCTATCGAAGGAAGTGGGGCCTTGATCCTGGACAACCCTATGCCCAACACTTGGACCTTAGGAAATATCTTCATTAAACAATGGTTACTGCTATCACCATTGGAGTCTCCATTTAACAAAGGACTCCAAATATGATGGGATGCTTTAAAAACCAATAGTAAAATCATCTGTCAATATCTACTAAAGTGGACCACACTGACAGCTTATCTCCCAACAGTCCAACGCCTGAGAATAGAACCCCCAAAATGCACATACATGTTCACCAAACGACACACAACAGAGTCCAGAACAGTATTACTTGTAATAGGCCCCAAAAGGAAGCTACTCAAAGGCTACTCAAAGGAGAATAAACAAACTGTGGCATATTCACACGACACAGCAATAAGAACGACCAAGCACAACGATGTGGACACAGCTCACAGCCAAGTAAAAGGGACCTAACATGGAAATCCAGGATTCCACTTCCAGGAGTCCCCCTTATTGGCGGGAGTACAGGTTCCAAGACTCCCCGTGGGTGCTGAAATGGCACCTACACATACTACACGTGTTCCTATATATACATACTTATGATCAAGGTTGATTTGTACGTCAGGCAGAGTAAGAGATGAACAATAACTACTAACAAAATAGAATAACACGCTGTCATAAAAATGATGTGAATGTGGCGTTTCTCTCTCTCTCAAAATATCTGATTTACTGTACTCACCTGTTCACTTGAAGGAAGCACCTGATGGCTTCTCTTGGGCATATGAGAAGTGCCAGGATCTCTACTCTTCGCTTTGGGGCCATGATTAAGTGAAATTACCTGAACACAAGCCCTGCGATACATCTGATCTGATAACCAAGACGGCTACGAAGTGACTAACGGGCAGGGAGCATATGCAGTGTGGAGATGCTGGACAAAGGGATGAGTCAAGTCCGGGTTGGGACAGAGCGAAACAGTGCGAGGTTCCCTCATGCTCAGAAGGATGTGACACGTAAAACCTATGGACCGCTTATTCCTGAAGTTTTCTGTTTAACATTTTGGGACTGCAGTTCAGGAAGGTAACTGGAACCGTGGAAAGTAAAGCCAAGAATAAGGAGGGATGTCTGCAATGAAGTTCCAAGGGCACAACACCTGTCGCTGGTGTCAGGAGTCAGGAGCGTGGTTATCCTGGAGGGGTGTGAAGACAGAAATGAGACACGAGGGAAGCTTCTGGGGTTTTGGCAACATTTTATTTCTTGCTCTGAGCGTTGGTTATTGTTTTGGTTTCCATACCAGATTACTATAAACTTGGTTGCTTAACACGACAGAAATTTATGCTCTCAGCGTTCTGGGAGCCAGAAGTCAGAAATCAAGTTGTTGGCAGTGGCCAGGCTCCCTCTGAAGAATCTAGGGGACAATCTGCTTCTTGCCCTTCCAGCTTCTGGTGGCTCCAGCTGCTCTCTGTGGCCACATCACTCCATTCGCTGCCTTCATCTTCACATGGCCTTCTTCTCTGAGTCTGTCCTCTTCTGTCTCTTATAAGGATGCCTGTCACGAGATTCAGGGCCCACACAGGATGCTCTCATCCAAAGATGCTTAATCTAATTATTTCTCCAAAGATCCGTCTTCCAAGAAGATCATATTGACAGATCTGCAGAGACCACTCTCGCTTGGGGAGCCACCATTCAACCCACTATGGTTACCTGGGTGTGAAATTTTGCCCAGAGATGCATATATGCGCTTTTCTGGTTGTAGGCTATATATCCACAAGGAGATTATTTTTAAAGTCAGCTTACAACTTCGGGATATATATCTGTTATTCACGAGGCATCTTGCACACATCCAACCAAAAAAAGGGCCACGATTCCTGGCATTTCACTGGCTGCAATGGCAGTAAAGTTTTTGGCTTCTCACAACATCGCATCCCACATCTGATCTTAGTAGAAGACACAGAAACCTCGCAGCAACTTACACGTACATTTTTATTAAAATTCCCCTCCACCTTCAACTGCCCACAGGGGTGAAATCCTTTAACAAATTCCAAGCCAGGGACCATCAGGGAGTCTAGGCTCTGCACCGTGTCAGCTCAGAGAACCAGGCTATAATTTTAGACAGATGTTAGTGAACTTGGGGAATCCTGGTGTGTGGACGTGGGTGCCTCCAACCCCAGATGGCAGGGGAAGCAGCCAGTGATCCTTGCCCGGATGACCCAGAAAACATTTCTTAATAAGTCGTCCGGCATGACTCACACTGGCTCCCACATCTGGCAGATCTGGGTTACATCACTCGTGGTCCTCAGCATCCTGCGGGTTCCTGGGAACGCACTGCCCAGAGTCAAGTGCACCAGCTGCAGCAGCCGGCTGCATTCACACGCTTCTCTGCGTCATTCTGACGGCCACACGCTATGGGGCTGGCTCCGGCTCCCAGTTCCAGAGGCTGAGCCGGCCACTCCCCAGGAGGCCACCTCCTCTCACTTTCCCATGGGCCTAAGAAGTCACCATGGAGGTAAAATTCCATGCCTGAAGGTGTCCAGGGCAGGGTCACATTCTCTGGTTGTCTACACTAATAGCTCCTGGCACCGTCATTCGATAGCCCTGGCTGTGTTAACTAAAGAAGGGAAAAAGCAAACACGAAAACCTGAGTGGTTCACATTCCTCGAAAAGAACTGGAGAATGAGGGGAAGTAAGTGTTCGCTTTGAAAGAATTCCCCAGAAGCAACGCTGGCTTTAAAAAGCTTGTGGATGGTGGCGAGGAGGTGACGATTCCCATGAAGACAGGGGCCTCTGATGTTCTGCTCCATCAGACCAGAATCCTGCTGCTATGTGCTCTCCATCACTTACGATGTCCTTGACACCCTCGCACAGTCTGCCTGGTATGGCATTCCTGCTTCTTTTAATTAACTACAGATTCTTCGAGATCTTTATTTTGTATCCTCTCGTTTACTGATCAAGAGTGCCCTGAGGCTGCTTCTGGGACACCTAGTACCTGTATGGAGGTTCTTTATCTCCCTGCTCATTATTGCAATGACAGGACGTAGTTCACATTCACATAACTATAAGCCCCCCTCGCTCCCCATCAACTGCACCTGTTCATTCAGAGAATGTTAGAGCTACAGGAGACATTTTTCTAAAAATCATTCATTTCATTCTTCTAAATGGTTTTCCAATCCATACTCTGATTCTTAAGCCAAGATTAAAAAAAAAAAAAAACACTGCGATCCTGACAATTTAAGCAATTCATCATCCTGGTTAGATAATGATATATACAAGAGTATGACACAGGTCTCCCCATGCTTGGTTTCACAATTACATCATGCAACCTTATTAATTAAAAAAGTAGTCTATTGAAAGTCTTTCAAATTTGAGCTGAGATGTACAAATCTGCAGATGTGCTCCAAAGAAATCACCAAAAACAAGACAGAAAGAAAGGGATAGAGAAAATACTCATTTCTATTCAGACATTTACCTGGATGCGCATTAGACTCAGCGGGGGGCTTCCCAGAATTGCCAGGCCCAGGTCTTGACCTCAAACCAATTACCTCAGAATCTCTGGAGGCCACGTCTGGATGTCAGCAAGCAACCAGGTGACCCCAGTGCAACAGTCATCCTGGAGTGCCATTGATTTACTGGCTTTTGGGCTAAAAAATAGCTATGTAGAGACTAAAACTGTCGTTTTCGAAAAAGGAAAAGGAAAAAAAAGAACAAGAAAAGGAGGAAGGAAGAGTCATTTTTATGATGTGACATTCTTTACTGTCACCCTCTCTTGGCGTTAGGGGGCTAATTGGATGTAGGGCTAAACCAAGAAGGTCTACATTGGCGATCTCAGCCTGGGACAAGGGCACCTTTCCTCACCGAGCCTGTGACCACAGAGGCCTGTGGCCTATAAGGGGTGGGGAAGAGGGGGGAGGACAAGGTAGACAACCAAGTCCTCTACCCTTAGGGTAGTCACAGGTAATTATGACACTTTCTTTTTTTTTTAAAAGAGGAACCCGTTACCATATAACTCAACAATTCCACTTCTGAGTATATGATCCAAAATATGGAAAGCAGGGACTCAGAAATATCTGCATACCCATGGTCACAGCCGCATTATTCACCATAGGCAAAAGGGAGAAGCAATACAGCCATCCTTTGACAAACGGATAAACAAAATGTGATAAATACATAGAGTGGAATACGTTTTAGCCTGAAAAAGGAAGGGCATTCTGACGCATGCTACAACGTGGATGACCTCTGAGGACATTATGTTAAGTGAAATAAGCCAGTCAGAGAAGGACGAATACTGTATGGTCCCACTTGCGTGAGGTCCCTAGAGTAGTCACATTCATAGAGACAGAAAGCAGGATGGTGGTTGGCGGGTGCTGGGGGAATGGGCAGCTACTGTTTGATGGGTCCAGAGTTTCAGTTTTACAAGATGAAGAGATTTCTGTGGATGGATGGCGGTGACAGTAGCACAGCAAGGTGAATGTGTTTAATGCCACTGAACTGCACCCTTAAAGATGGTTAGGATGGTAAGTTATATTGTATGTTTTACCACGTTTCAAAAAAAAAATTTTTAAGGTAGGGGAGGACCCAATGCATGCCCCTTACTAACTTTTCTCTGGTGTTGGTGGAGGTTACTGAGGACCATCCCAAAGGCAGAGCATGTAATCTGTAAAACTGTGGAGACTGAGGTCTGTGACCAACATACCCCAGGCCACTGGCATCTACTTGGCAGGGCTGGCTGACTCAAGAAAGTTACAGAGCCTTGAAACTCCCTCAGGGTACCCTGAGGACTGGCCGGCAGGCCTTGCATTTCCTGTTGCATAACCAGGCTGCCAACTTTCAAACGCCATGAGGTGAGCCAACTGATGAAATTCCCAAATAACTTTATCGTGCGGCCTTTTTCCAATTCCCAAGCACAGGGGTGCCACGTATTAGCTGAGAAACCTCAGGTTTTCTCTGTGATGGGACCACACAAAAACATACTTTGAAAGAGGGTCTTATCTTTCATCTTTTCCTTCCTTTTCACTTAGTATTCCAGGGGCGAAGAAAAATTGCAGCAAGGAGAAAATCCCACCAGCAGCGGCCCTTTTGAACTGCTCAGTAATCCAAAGCTTTCAAGTGAGTAAGCTTTCTCCTAAGACAGAGAAGAAGAGCATGACAGCTCCTCTCTGATCAGCGGTTCGAACACTCTTCCTCAATCAGCAGTCCATGATGATCCTACACAGGGGATGATGTGAAGATGTTTTCTAGGGGAAGTTGCTTAGACCCTGAAGGCCAGTTCCCAAACCCATGTGGCTGAGCTCTGGTCCAGCATCTAAATAAACTTGTCATGCTCCCCTGGCTCACACCAGCAGCCCTAGGGCAGAATTCACATTGGCCTAGAAAGTCTGTCCCAGTGACTCACCATGAAGCCCAAAGTTTGGCAGCGGGAAAGATGTAAACTTTCTCTTTCTTAGAATTTGCAAATTAACAGTTCAGCCAGAAGCCAATCATTCAACATGAGTTGGGTTAAGTACTTGGATATCCTTCTAATGAGTTCAGACAGACACAGAAAAACACTGGTTTGCTCCTTTGACATAAAGTTTTGCAAAATAAAAGAAATTCCTCTAAATCTGAGCAGTGACAACAAACGGGAGAGGTTCTTGTCCGTGGCAGGCAAAGGAGATCTAATTTAAATGGTCTGACTTGTTCGTGATGAGTTCCAAGCAGAGCTCATAGTTTATGCGGTTTTGAGAAAATATACAGATACTGAGAAAAAAATTCCGAAATACTCTTTAACAGAGAACACGCCACTTTGGGGATTCCAGGAGACATCCTGAAGGACAAGAAGGGGATGAGGCTTCCTGGGCACTCCTAATACCCCCACCCTAACCCAACACACCCTAAACACATAAATATTTGTCAATCAATGATATACTTCATCATGTGTCTGGATTCAAATCAGACCCTCCCTGCCTCCCCCGACCCTCACGTTTGCCCTATCTACCTGTCCTTAGATGAGAAGGAGAAGACCCCCTTGCTCATAAATGCCACGCTCATGCTTCGTGCTTTCTACAAGGCTCTCTGGAACTGTGACGTGGTCCCCGGGGCATGTGGACAGACAGCAACATCCCAGCTATATGTTGGTACCCCCACATTGTCATCTTCTCATTCGGTCTTTAGGTGCAGACGTAAGGTTAGAGAATGATACACTGCTACAGGAGGAGGAAGAAAAGGTGTATGTCTCAACATTACTCCTTAAAAGCACACTAAACACTGTATGTCACTTAATAGCCTATTCCTTTCTTTGCCCATAAGAGAGAATTCCACTCATGAAATACCACCATTAACACATATTATGTTCATTGTATATACATAACCTACCGCTAAGTTAATATGCTATATTCCAAAAACACTGCCCAGACTCTGAGAATATTTTTTGGCTGAAACAACAGAATGACCATAAATTAGGTAAAGGGACAAATTTCTTAGCATATGTCAGACAAAAAACGAAATAAAAACCTCTAGCAACAGAATTTAGTGCTTAATAACTCTCACATGCTAAAGGTTTAGTTTAATCATTATGACTTTTGATATTTTATTTAATACAGCTCGGAAGCATCACCAAAAGAATAATTTTCATCCTGCGTCTAAATTTGATTAGAGTGGTTACGTTTCTATGACAGAGTAGCATTTGCAGGGCCATCCTTTAATACACAAGTTATTAAATCCCACAGTCCCTTAATCCACGCTGCAGACTAATCTAATGCATTTAAGCCGCCCTTGAGAAGCCATCCCTCAGCATGTGGCTCACGCAGCGTGATAGCTTTCGCTTTTCTGACCCAAGAAGTCATTTTTTTCCTCTTGACATCTGAAGAGTCATCCTTAATAATGTGTTTTTCTGTCGTTCCAAAGTCTCTCAACTCCTGACGTTCCTGACTGACTTGGCAAGTCAGTTCTTCTCCCTCAGAAATGCCCATCAGCCACTGATGGATGGCTCCCCCAGGCACATGGTCCAGCAAAGATCCAATGGAAAACCCACAGAGCCAAATGAAAATCTCGACGCTTTCCAGCTGGCTCCACATTTCCCACTGTGCCCATGACAGATGCTTCCAGGAGCATGACAGGCAGGAAACTGACAATACACACACACACAAAGATGGTCCAGCCAAGTGCTTAGGTTAAGAACCCAGTGCAAAGGTCTCCCTACACCTCAGGTAAGTCACTGGGTCTCTCTGCCTCTCTGTTCCCCTGTTCATAAGATGGGAATAGTAGATGTCTTCACCTTCATCCCCACAGTGACCAAGAGTCAAAAGCAATCCTAGTGCTTGGGGTTGCATTTGAAGTTTTTATTACAATCTTTAGTCTGATTTCTCAGGGAGGGAGACTAATTCTCACTGGTCCAGACTAAGTGGCAAAGCAAGAACCAGCCAGTTCTAAATTAGGGTTCCCCTGCCTTAAATATTTTTCTCAGAACAAGGTCAGATGTAAATTAACGACAGCAGCCCCTAGAGAATTACAATTATACCGGCTTATGCTGCAACTGAACTAAAAATGAGTTCTTTTTCATACAAAGTCAGGATGGTCCCAATTTAGAATAACGAACATTTCAACGAAGGCTTATGTTTTTAATCTAGACAATGTTGACTATAAATTATCTCCAGCTTAACAGAGATCTAATTAGGCGAAGCTAGAGAGTAAGAACTAACACATGTGTCTATCACGTAGGCACCCATGTCGCAGGCAAGAAAACAGGATGAAGGCATGGGCTAGCAGGCATGAAGGGAGAATGGCTCTTCCATGACAACAGTGTTGGCTACGTTATAAAACTTCCTGCTCTTCAGTTATAAACAAGGCTGTGTTTTGAAAATGAAGAACTATTTGCTTTTCAAATAGAAAAACCACAGTTTGAAGTACTGAGTGCCCCCAGGCTACCTACCAACGGAAGCTGCTAGGCCTTGACTGAAATTTTTCCCACCTCCCCATTCTGCCCAGGTGGGTGGGTAGGTGACGACTAGATGGACAGATGGATTGATAAACTTTGAAATCAAAAAACCTATAGGTCGTAAGACATTTTCCAAAATATTTGTATTGATTAAACCAGAATCACAACCCCGACGAGACAACTCGTCTTAATGTTGATCAAAAAAGGGTAAGAAATTTATTTTAAATGACAGTACTGTTTTTCAGCTCTTTGATCACTCTCTCCTAAGAAGGAAATATTTTTGTTGTCATTGTGAGATTTCAACTCTCAGCGCTCTGAGTAATGGTTCAAAAAAAAGAAACTTTGAAATTCTTTATCTAGAGATGTTTTGGCTGTGAAACTTCCTTACGAAATTGGCCGCACGTCCAACTTCTGCCCCAAATGAGCTTATTATTAATGTGAATCAAGAAATCAACCTTGTCATCTCTGCAGATGCTGGGCTCTAAGGATGATACCCTCATTCCCACTTCATCCTAGTGTTGAACCATCACTCCCATGGGGCAGGAGCTGGGAGAGTTCTGCCCTCTCCTCACTGTTTCTACCCGAGGTTCCCCTTCCATGATGGAGACCCCCCAGAGGAATAACATCACCAGCGGGGCAAGGTGAAAGGTATGGTGGGGTGACCAGAAGACTGAAGGTCAAACCCTTGATTCTGATTTTTGCCGCAAATGAACCACGTGATCTCAGCAAGTGACTGGATCTGTCCACATCTCAGTTCCTCATCTGCAAAAGGCAGCAGCGGGATCACCGAGTATTTTAAGTTCTTCCCAGCTGTGGAAATTATTTCTAAAATAAGCACTATTTGCAAAACAGCAATTTTCAAATCTGGGCCTCGTCTGCAATAATTTTTGCCTTATAGGGCTTCTGCAACCTGAATTTCCCAGAAAAAAAAACCACCAAAGTACCAACCGGTTCTTGCTGTCCCCCTTCAAACATTTGGTTGCATCTCAGGGACTAAGGAGACAGTGAGTCACAGGCATTTGGGCTCCAGAGGATTCTAAGGGACCATGTTTGGAGCGGGATGAAGAAGAGACCAAACTCCACCATACGACTTTTGGAGGTTTTATGTATAAAAACAGAACCTACTATTTATTTACTTATTTATTTTTGGTTTTACTAGCCTAAACTCTACAGACTTGAAAAATCTGAAGCTAAGCAAAAGATAGGCAAAACGGGACCCTACTGCAAAGGAAATAATGAATCATATGATTACTAAAAATCTATCAAAGATTGAAAAATTTCTTTCCAAGGTTGAGAAAAAACACTTTATCTATAGTATACTTCTGGTTTACCTTCTGAGTGGGTCTAGAAATACGACTCAAGATAATCATAGTTTAAAACTTTAAAGCCATATTTTTTAAGGTGTGCTCAAAAATAACTTATCCATTATTAAATCAAAAGTATCCTTTAAATTATAGCCCTTCCAAGATATTTTATGTTAAAGACCACTACAAATTCAACAAAGAATTACAACAAACAACAGCTAACTGAAGTTAATTAGAGCCTTAAATTATTGTTAGGTCAGCAGGACAATATGATTCAGTTCCTCTATGGCATAAAGGGAGGTCATGCTACCCTAAAATGTCACAAAACACAAAGTTTCTTTTCCAAAGATCCAAGTAATCCTGGTAGCTCAATGAAGCAGAATTGCAAGCTTTTCTGTTCACCTAAGCCATATTCCATGATCCTGGCCAATTTTCTCCTCTGCGTTTATGTGGCCACTCTTTTGGCCCTTTGCATTTATGACCGAATTGTTATTGGTCCAGTTACTCTATGGGACTGTAAATCTCTTAAAGGTTGTATCCTGCTTAGTTCCTTAAGAAAATGTCCTCCAAAGATTTCTAACCCCAAACTCTATCCCTTTAAAAATGTTTTATATATATATATTATATTTTATTATACAGGTAATACATTTAGCAGAGACTGAAAGCCATCTGGAAAAATTCATTTTCTCCTTCCTCTGCAGCCTCGTGTTGTAGCTGGTCACACAGATGCCTATCAGGATTTAGCTTCCTGGCTGCCTTGCATTTGGATGTACCTGAGTGACTATGTCCCTGATAAGCCTGTGAGCAGAAGTAATTGTGCCACTTTGGGACCAGGGCCTCTTCCAAGACCCTTCTTCCTCCCTGTGATGGCACTCAGCCTTGACCATGTAGCAAATGACAAGGCCCTGGGGAACAGAGGAGCTACAGGATGGAAGGAGCCTGGGTCAATGGCAATCTGAATGGAACAGGGCCACCTGTATGTATGGAACACCTACCCACCTCATTCTGTTAAACGAGAGAGAAATTCATTTCTTTAATCTCAAGGTTGTGGATCTCTTAGCAGCTTGGCCTTTTACAATAACGAATACATGCATATTTACAGCTGAAAAGATGAGAAAATATGAGAAGCAGAAAAAAGTCACCTGGATCCTACTCTGCCTAAATAACTATTAGTATTTGGGGGTAGTTCCTTCCAGACTTTTCTCTATGCCTACACAATAAACACATACACATATTTTCTACAGAAATAAAACCATCCTGGTGTATAGCCTCTCTCACTTAATGTCATCTTCTATTTAATATACTGATATTTTTCTAAATTCACATATATCATTTTAATGGCTAAATTATAATATTCCATTGCTAGATTTGTCAGAACTTATTTAACCAAGTTCTCACTATGAGACGGTTGGATTTTTTCCTTTAAAAAAATTATATTATAAACAATAGTGCAGAGAACATTCTTAATACATAAACCTCTACTTGTCAGATTATTTTTCCCCTAGATCTCTATTCTTAACATTGTCTTCACAAACAAAGATGTTCCCTTTTCCTGGGTACCTGCATTAAGTCATCCTGTCTGGTAGGTATTTGCAAGGTTACTTTCATTAATTATATTTCTGGATGAATTCCCATTCAGGTTTTGTCATCCATAGACAACCTGAAAAATCCAACAAGGTCCCAGCTCCCCAGCCAGCACCCAAGATGAATAAATGACTCCCTGTGCAGTGCTATTGGCCCAACTCCCTTGCATAATGCAGCCCTGGTTAGTAATCTGCACAAAAAAGAAAGCCGTAGTAGATCTTGCTTCCTGCTGACAAACCTTGATCCACATCTGTGTTGCCAATTACTTGTTCAACAAACCTGTTACTTTTTTGGAAAGAATAAATAATTCAGGAAAAGTCATTTCGAATCCTCTGACATCTGTTGCTTGTATGACTCTGAATTATTCATCGCTGAGCATAAACAGTATTAATTAAAGTACCGAGGCAAACCATTGAAATAGACGTGAATGCTGCAGAAGAAAATGCCTTTACTCAAAGCACACTTCCCCTGTCACTGACAAATATCTCCAAGCACACACACAGCCCGTCCTTGGAATTTCAAGGAACCAGTACACGTAGAAATCAGACGACAGGATATAAGTGACAAACACTATTTATGTGTCCGGATTTATTTTTTTCCTTCTCCTTCAGAAGAATCGTCACCTTTGATTTGGTCTCTTGGCACTCCACTGGCCTTGCCTTCGGTTCAGAGGAGTGTTCTGGCCTTCAAGGTGAAGTTTACTAACTGAGATTCAAAAGAATCGCAAGAATAAGCCCCAACGGATCAAGTCATCAGGTGCTCATCTGTAAACTGAGATTCAGATATGTTCATGGGAGAGTTCCCCCCAAGTTAAGGGTGGTTCCGTTAATCTGGCTGCCACAGTCTGAGCATTTATTTCCATGACGACTTTGGCACTTCCTTTTGACAAAGCGCTTTCTTGTGGCAATGAGCAAAAGAGAAAAACCTTGCAGCCTACTCCACACGAGTGGCTGTCGTCTAATTCTTCCCCACTCTGCCTCTCGGCTCACCGAGAGTGATATTAGATTTAGTAACACCCTCCACTGTAGAAGAGACTCTGGAACATGTGTTTTTAGGGGGGGGAGGTGTGAGCGTAAAGGAAATGTGTTAGAGTTTACAAAGCTCTGTTGATAAACAGATCCCTCCAAAGGTGAAGCAGGGCTGTCCAAGGACCTGGATCCCCAGGTACCAGAAGAAACAGGCCTCTCAGGAAAGGTGAGGTGAGGAGCCGCTGAGGAGGGCTTGAATCAGATTTCCAGAGAAGCCTATTCCTTTGTGTGTGGCTAATCCGGTGAATCGGCGAATCGCTCATTGACACGGAGGTAACCCGGTCTGCTCCCTCCTCCCCGGACCAACTGCTGGGGTTGCTGTGGGCAACAGAGGAGAAACACTAGGGAGGAGAGGGGAGGAGGAGGAAGAAATGCGAAGGAACAAAAAAAACAGATTGGGCAAAGCCACAAACCCAGTTTGGGCAGTTTGGGGTCTTTTCATAAAACCTCTGAATTCAGAGTCATGACAAGCGACTGGCAAGGTCTTCTTGCTGGTGGCAACTCATGAATGGCTTCTGCGCATAAATTAGCACTCAGGTCTCTCCAGATCAGACCCACAGAGACCTCCTGATGCTTCCAGAAAAAAGGGACACAGAAACCCTCCACTTGCTTTTGAATTCTCTTTCAGTGACATCCTTTCAAGGGATTTCACAAGTGGGGACAAGCCTCCCTTGTCCCTTCCAAGTTTGGTTTGTTGCGGCTTTGTTCCTGTGGGGAGGAAGGCTGGGAGGGGTACAGGAGATGGTGGAGGCGAGCTTGGAGAACAGAAGAAATGAAAGCAGGAAAAATAGCTCTGCCCAGCTCAGAATGGCCCTTCATCACAGGGCGTTTGTTGTTAAAAACAGCAGAAGAGGGATGGGAACTAAATCAAGACTCTCAGTTTCCCAAAAAGAGGTTGAACAGGCACTTTTTGTGTCTCTTTTGGGCACTGCCCAAAATGAAACTACAGATTTAGAAAAGATCACTGGTATAGCATTGGATTTTAAGAAACAAACTAAAAAAGACCTCTTTTAAGAAAAACAACAGATGGACTCACTGGGTAAGAGAGCCACCCTGCTAAAAGGCCCCTCAACTTAAACCCAAGTCCAGCGAGGAAGCAGCCTCTTTGTGATGCCACCTGCTTCCCAGCTGCCCACCCAGCCTTAAAATTTCTTTCAAACATTCGGAAACAAACATTTAGCCAGGACCTTTCATTTAGGATAAAAAGAAAAAAGAAGAAAAGGCACTGCCTCCCTCCTGTCCAACAAGCAGTGTCTAAGCTACAGGTAAAGCGAGAGTTTGGAGGTGGATACAACTTGAACCTTTTGCTCATTGGTGAAGCCGGCACTAATGTGCCATCACTCTCAACAAGAAGAGCCTGGAGGCAGCCTACAGCCTGGTGTCTTGGTTTGGTGGCTACACTATGACACACCCAGAAACTGGGGGCGGTTGGGGGGGCAGGGGGGGTGGGAATCCGCTCTAACTGCTATCGGTTAGCAAGCCTTTTAAGGGAGCACCTGGGTTCTCTTGTGGCTTCCGTCTAGGAGGCACGTGAAACCCACAGGGCAGGAGAAGCAAGGGCCCTGCATGGAGGCCACCCAAAACCCTGAATGCTGCCTCAATGGTTAAAGATATAACAAAAACCGGCATCCACCCCGATGGGGTGGCCTCAGAGACAACACCCCGTTTTACCAAATTTCACGGTGCCCAGGAATTAGCTGGGAATCTTATTACAACGCAGATTCTGATTCAAAAGGTCTGGGATGGGGCCTGGGATGCTGCATTTCTGACAAGCTTCGGAGTGATGCTGTGCCGCTGGTCCACATCCCACACGTGGAGTAGCAGCAGCTCAGCCTAGACAGCGCGTTAGGAACTGCTCATTTAAGTCAGTATATATGGCAGGGAGGCCCACCACTGGGAGTTTTCAAGTTTCCCAGGCAATTCTTACGGGCAGTCAGGGTTGAAAACCCACCGGCTGGGCTAATTCTGGTGCTCGTTATCAACTAGGTAAGAGGACCCTGGAAACTCATCGCTGGGAATCTCAGTTTTGCATTAGGAAGGGGGATATGCTGGCCAAAATGGACTGGCATAGAAACAAACGTAGAGCATTTGAAGGCACTTTGAAAGAAGATAAACTATAATGGCTATTTTACGTGACAGTGTCTTAGTTCCTTCAATTAGAGTGAGGCGTGAAGCGTCCCTGAACAATCACATTCCATGAGTGTGCTGCGTGCGAACTCTAGCAAAGAGATTGTTCTTTAGTTCTGAGACTTCCCTGTTGTGCTGTTAAACTCCCCAAAGCCCCATGCACGGGGACGCTAACTTTCTTAAATGACAACTGACTCATAAGTGGATTTTAGGTCTCAGTGACATCCCAGCCAGTACCTTAAAAAACCTCCTCGAATTATTTCAAATATGGATTTCTGGCACCCAGTGATGACTGAGGCATGATCTGCGCAGCAAACCCACGATCCCTCCCTTTCCACCCCTCCCCTGTCCTGTCGACTCCAAGTGCCCGGCACAAGGAAGGTCCTCTGCTGCCAACTTTCAACGACGTCCTGTGCAACAATAAACAAAGCTCCAAAGGACATCAGTTCTGCCAGCCGCCAACAGATGGCATCAGCGGTCGTGCAAGGTCGTTCAGCCTCAGCCTTGGCCTTGTTTCTTAATCTCTGTCATGTTTGCTATGTCTGAAATGCAGTGTCCTGTTAAAAACTTACTGAAGGTGGAAAAAAAAATGAGGTCAAAATGCAAGTGGCTTTGGATAAATAAAACGAGAGGTGTAGAGAAGCAGAAGTCCCCAACATCCCTGCTCTCTTAGGAGACAACCTTACCAGCAATCAACGCGTACCTGGCCAGGTAAGTGTTGGATTCGGGAACTAACCTGTAAGAAGTGCTTCTATGTCCCCAACTGACATAACAATGAAAGTGCTTCTCCCGGCCCACGCAGAAACCACACGGAAAGCGAAACAGCCCTCCACCAAGAGGCAAGGCGAGAACCACAGCAACATTTTTCAGAACCAAAGACCCGCTGAGACCCAGAACTCCATCTCCTCCTGATGCATCTGGCTTGTGCGTTCAGAACGCCATCAGCTATTCCCAAGACAGGGCACCTTGTGACAACGTTGTGTGCTCAAGCTGGGGCAGCTTAGTTCTTTCTGCAGGAACAGGGTGAATGCCATCGTCTTAGTCTTTCAAAAGTAATGTCCAAATAGCCTGTGGATGGCCAGAACTGTGTAGGTTATTTTAGATCAGTGGTTCTCAGCCAGGGGACTTTGCTTTCCAGGGGACATTTGGTGGCATTTCGTGGAGACGTTCTGGTGGTCCCACTGGGGGAGAGGGGGAGGATGCTACTGGCATTCAGTGGGTAGAGGCTAGATACCCTACAACGCACAGGACAGCCCCCACGACAAAGAATCACCCAGTCCCAATGTCGATAGTGCTGAGGTTGAGAAACCCTGCTGCGGAGGCCAGGAATTTTGGCCAAGAAAATTTAAATTCCAAAAGTCAATTTCCCACTGTTGTCACAAAAAACATCTTGACTGAGAAGACAAAAGCTAATTAATGGGAACTCCCTCCTGACGTCAAAATCGGTCCTCCCAAGCTTTCTTCGTCCCTGTTTTTGAGAACAGAGTGTCCCTCATTTTTGCCAAGGCCTCCCCTTCTGGATCACATTCTCGGGAACGTCGCTCCATCCACCGTGTCGTACTCTTCCTCAGCGTCTACACTCTTCCTCACCACCACCCTCTACCGAATTGACAGAGGCTGTTTCCCTATGTTAACAAGCCACTCTCACCCGGGGTATGAAATACATACCTATGAATCCATGCTGACCAAATAAATAAATGGAAGGGACACATCTTCTTTGCAGGGGGCTGGTCCAAGTAATAAACGTAGAAGGAAGGAGAAGATCACCAGTAGAAGGCTACGGTAATCATGGCTGCAGGCAGGATCCTGTTGGAAGTTTTTAAAGGAGACACAGGAGGCTTGCATTGCCTCGAAGCATCTCTCCAAAAGTATTAATTACTGGAGTGGTTTTAGCACACCTAAATGGCCTTTCTTCAATTCTCTCCCTCTAGCTTATGAATTCCCCTCCCCTTGAATGTAGGTAGGATTTAATTATCCACTTCGAATGGACAGAGTATGTCCTGGGGACAGCTTTCTAGAATATCATCGGGCTGACCTCTTTATGGGGATTTCTTCTTAGGTCATGAAGGTATTTTGACAGAGTATCCAAATGCAATACATGCCTGGGCGTGGCTGGCAGGTGGCTTTGCTTTTTTATGATTTTGAATTTTCCACTAAGATACACCCTGAGTGATAACAGCTTGTAGAGCAAAGCAAACCTCGTGAGATTCCGACATGCTGACGTCGCAAGGGAATGGCACCTGGTTCCAAAATTCAGGATTTTGCAGGAGCTTTCTAATCATCAACACAATCACTTCAAAAGCCTCGGTGACAACATCCACTAAGTTAATACCCCAGTCACTCTAGGTCAGAGTAAAGATGAAAAAGGCACAACTGCAACTCACACCAATCTACACCTCCCTCCCCCAATCTTGTATAAATTCAGAAAAAAACCTTTTCAGCTAACACGGTAACAAAACACAGGCTCAAGAAGAAATCAGATGGTCCTTAGCACTACAATGCCAGGTTATTATTTTGCAAAAAGCAAGGTCAAATCCCTGCTAATGGGAATACTTTTCTTCTTATAAAACTAGATTAGTTGCTGGGTTGTTTGAGGCAGAAAATTAATACTCACTGCTAAGGCCTATTTTCCTTTAGTTGATGCTACAGGAAAGTGGTTGAAAGACAGATCAGGATTAAAGCATTCACCATCTCCCACCAAGCACTGGGGCCCACGGCTCCTCTTCAGAGGCAGAGAATCCTCAGCGGGAGGCAGCTCAAGCCAAAGGTGCCAGAAGGCACAGGCATCTGAGCTTCCTTTCCCCTGTGTCCAGGGGTGGAGTTTCTCAAGGGAGAGGACTGAGGACACCCAGCGTGGAGGGCAAGAGGGGCTCTCTGGAAAGGGCTCTTGGAGGACCAGGGAATAGTGTTAAAGGCAATGATTAGAAAAGGACCAACACCTATTCTTATTTTCTTTGCTGTTCTGGGTGATGCCACAGCACCCTCCCTGGATCCCTTTACCAAAGCACAAGTAGCTCTGAGTGTCAACTGCTAATGGGTCCCACTGGTCCATAAACTTGCCTTCAGTCCCTGGGAGCCGCTCCACCCAGGGGGTTACACCTGCCCTGAAAGAGGCCCACAACCAATCAACGCTTCACACAGGAGAGGGGTATAAAGGGCCAACGCTAGGGAGGAAGGAGACTAGCTGTGGTGCACGGGTCATGCTTCCAAGCTCCCCAAGAACCCGGCTTCTCCCCTGCCCTGCCACTCTCTCCCACCTCTACCCCTACACCACACATCCTGTCCATGAGAATCCCTCAGCTCCCAAGGAACCTGACCCACGACACCAGGAGTTAAGCTCCGTGAAGCTCTGGGCGTGTTTGGGAGATCCTGGCAAAAGGACCCCCAGTTCAAGGGTTCCAGTGCTCCCCTGAGGACAACTAGGCCCAGCTGATGCCCCCAACACCACAGGTAAGGCTCTGTGCCCAATTCTTCCCTATTTATATTGGAGAAAGGACATCAGAAGGAGGGCTCTGCCATACCTGGGTGACAGCTCTGTCTCCTAAAAAGACCCTACACAACAAAAGGGTGATTTTACTGGCTCCTAGGCACCCTGAACCCAAGTTGGGAAAAACTCAGCATTGGCGAAACCCATCTCACCGATCACTTATGAGGCAAAAAGGGTTAAGTCAGCCCTCAAGTCTTATCCAAGGCGGTATAGCAGGTCCTTGAATAGCATTGTTTCCTTAGACAATAAGATGTCATTTCATTATAATAAGAAAAAAAAAAAATTGAATCCTGGCCAGGGCCACTGGCTGTGTGGAGTTAGCACATTCTCCCCACATCTGCGTGGGTTCTCTCTGCGGACTCTGTTTGCCTCCCACGTCCCAAAGACGTGCACTGGGTTAACTGGTGTGTCTAAGTTGTCCCGGTCCCAGCAGTAGTGGAGGAGTGAGTGGCCCTGTGAAGGAAGGGCACCCTGTCCAGGCTGGGATCTTGCCTTGCGCCCTGAGCTGCCAGGTGAGGCACCCGCCATCCGCCACCCTGACCTGAAAATAAGCAGGTATAAAAGCATGATCTTACTTGTTTTTATCCACCTTTCTGAAATGTATGTATTAGATTTATGTCGATATTTAATATTAGAAGTGTTTTGGGACTTAATTTAGAAGTTTAGTGACGTTTTTGTCATCAGAAATAGGCCATAGAAACTTAAGTCTTGTTTATATCCATTAGCTTGTGGTAGAACTGGTCTCCCTCTATGTCATTTTACTTATCTGAAGATGTGAAGTGAAGACTTACTACAGTTAGATTTCGCGTTGGTGTGACCATCACAGCCCAGACTGTCCTTCAAGGCTATTTCCTGGCCACCAAATCAGCAGGAAACTCACTCCTTTACACACACTCTATTACCTCCTCCCCCATCCCATTCTCACTTCCCTATGGTCCTCCTGCGGCTTCCTGGGAACACCTCCCCAAATCCTAATCTTAGGGTTGGCCTCTGGGGACCACTCTAAGACAGATGTACGTCCAATAACATGAAATCTTAAAACCATAGTTCTGGAGGGAGTACTCCTAGTGAATAGGCCAAGAATGCAAAGCCTCCATCTGTGATCCAACCAGCCGTATGTGCTGAAGCATTTGATTCTTGGGCTAAATAGCTTAAAAGCCAGAGGGCTGTAAAAGAATGGTCTAAAACCACCTAAGAACTTTACACAACTTGTAACACTGTGCTTTCTTTGATGCAATTTTAAAATCAGGTTTTTAAATTGGCTTTCATAAATCTTCGCCTGGTTTTTCTATATTTCAGATGTCGAATTTAGGACAGTGTTCAAAGATTTCTATGGGTCCCAATTCCAATTTACCATTCTTTCTTTACTGACTTCCTTTTGGAGTTCACCAGCATGTGAGCCCTTCAGGACCAAAAAAAAAAAGCCCAATGAATTAATCAAAGGAAAAATGTTCTGTTTCCCCCATTTAGAAATTCGTTGAAATATAGATGAAGTCCATCCTGAACAGCAGGACATTCTGAGAAAGCCATCAGACTAAATGCCTTTATGAATAACTATTATGTTAGAAGCTCAAAAGATCTTACACCTCAGCCAGATGAATAATCAGGCCACCAAGGAACACAGGGAACAAAAGGAACATAATGGCGTTCTATACATTTCTTCTCTGCTCATTTGATCACTTACAATATCTTTTCATTTTTACCACCGTATACACTTTCAAGGAGCTTCTCCTAATATCTCTGATGCTTCCTGACCCTAAGTCAAGGACTTCTGGAAGCTGATTTTGTTTCCTCGGACCCCCAATGCGCTATGTGAAGTACAAAATAATTACAGTATGAAGGCAACATCCTGCTTAACTTGTAGGAACTGGTACTTTGGGCTCAGGGAAGGTTGCCACAAATGCATATTATGGAGATACATGCCACAAATTCATTTAAGAAACTGATTAATCCGTATTAAAAATAAGTATGTGTATGTGTACATATAAATTTACATATATGACCCTAACCCAAATCAAGCTTTTGATTCCCCCTACCTGCCAAATTACAAAGAGAGAAATACTATCAGTATTTATCCCTCTTTAGCTATTATAAACTGTTATTTGCTACGCACAGGTATTTCATAAGTCTGAATTACTACAGGAGACTTATGATCTTAAAAAATACAAATGCTAAATATCAGTATGTTACTATATATGCATGCATGCATATATAAGCACAACTTATGTATTTCTCTGTAATTTTTTAGTAATCATACTAGTCTTTTTTTCCTGGAAATTTGCCAGTTAGGAACATCATTACATCATGAAAATAATTTCTTTGGCTCCAACCCAACTTCATGAAAGCATTCTTTTTTCCAGCAACATGTATATTTGGAAAGTGCCTAGTATGTGGTGTTCTTGTCCAGATCATAATACCTGAAGCACACGACAGAAAAACGAAAAAAAAAGAAGATTGTGGCTAAGCTCACCAATCCCAACCCATACTAACAGAATTTTTGTCATGATCAAAGGACCAAGCAAATGAACTTCAAAAATGAGAACCACCAACCGCACAGTTATCTTTAAATTCAAGAGGTATGTTGTAAAAATAAATGGAACACAATCTAGGAAAGAAGTGGAGGAGAAGCCTCTTGGGAGTGGGGATGGGTAGAAAGTCCGGGGACCCAGGTTATAATGCTCGCTGTGTACCTGACTAGTTCTGTGATGATGAGCAAAGTTATCAAAAACTTTTAGACTCCGTATTCCTCATCTACAAAGTTAGAACACGGGATCACACGACCCAAGATCCATGCCAGTTCAAAATTCTAAGATGTTTAAGACAATCTCTTCAATACCTAAAGCGGCTTCGTGACACTGATCTTGACTCCTCTGGTTGTTGGCAAGATTTGGCTTTGTCGCTCTCTAACACAATTGGATGAGTTAGGAGAAAAACAGGAAAGACATGTCATGTGTGATATGCGTGTGGCCCCTGAAGAGAAAGGACACTCCCTGTTTCATTAATTCCCACAGGATGCTCAGTATCTTTCATCTGACACAGACCGGACCTACTCAGACACTGCCCCTACAGCTGTGTATTATTAGCTTGTGCTGTTCTAGTGGGACTTATTGTCTATTTGATTTAAGGAGGAAGATTCTATAAGCATTTTCAAAATGGGAGCATAAAATATGCTTTATTTCTAATTTGAGTAACTCGGAGTAGCAGTGGAATTGGCTCTTCTCATATACACAGTTTAAGGCAGGAAAAGGCAGGAGTTCTGAGCCCTAGAACACAAGCAGAGGCTAACCTCTACCAGAGAGTGTCCGGGCTGGGAGAACACCCTGCCACCTTAAACAGTTTATCCGCCTCTAATGAACAATGGCAATCCAGAGGCTGACAGGGAAGGTATGGAAAAATCAATGAGCGCTCACTTTGATAGACAATCCTGGGTACAGAACACCTGCCACAGGTAATAAATCACTTCATTTAAGTTTATCTTTTTACCAGTGCACAGTGGATTACACCCATACATCACTTCGACCTCTCTTTTCTGCCCTGTTGACAAGGATAAATTGAGAAGGATGGTGGGAAAACTGGGAAAAAGAAAGGAGGAAAACAGAAAAGCTCTGTCACTTGGTCTGTGTAGTAAAAGAAATTAATAATAATAATAATAATAATAATAATAATAATAATAATAAAGCAATGTCATTGTTTTCTAAGCATCAGTTCTATTTATAAAATTTTATGGTGCTTCCTATACCAATGAAGTTACCTTAGGTTGGAAGATAAAGGTAGCTTTCTTTCCAAACCTCCCTGATTGTACTATATATCTACACTTGACTTTTCTAATAATGGGTGAATTTATGAGCTACAATAATGACACTGCTTAGAAATTGGTGCCCTGCGAAGCCTTGAAGCATAGAATTCAATATGGGAGTTCTGGTTCAGCAATAAGGCAGCAGACTAAGATAATGTGGAAAAAACTACTTCCACTACAAATACCTAGGAATGCTGGATAAAATATAACATGAAAAAGAAAGGGAAAAGTCAAGTAAAAGTATGTGAGCTGATGATTCTGAGGCTACTCTGGTAATTTGTAGATTTGAGATTTTACAAGCCAAGTGGGCAAAGGAGGTGAAACCTTCAGCTGCCAGGAGGCTGAGGGTTGAAAATAAAACCCCTGAGGAAAGGCAGAATCCTCAAAGGGGTGTTTCTTCAGTGAAAAGGAAGACTAGGGGAGAAAAACTCATCCTTTGAAAAAGGAGTCCAAGAGGACAATTCTGTATGCCTACAATTCTGTAGGCTCTAAGTAGGAAAAAAAAAAAAAAAACCTCTCTCCTGAAAATTGTAAGGCCCAGATCTGAGTCCTGAGCAGAGTGACCCAGGAAATGCCAAACTAAAAAATTAGCAGAAATGTTGGTGTCTCTGGAATCCCACTCCTGGGATCTAGAGAAGCAGCAATGTGACTGGTTCTGGAAGGACCCTGCTACCAGGCCACATAAGATCCCCACAAGAAAAAAAAAATCCCTACTAAAAATCAGCTTATAAGAAAATTAAAAATTACAATATATCATGAGCAGAAACAAAAGAAACAAGATTATTAGAGTTCCAGGAACTTGAGATAATAAAGTTACATTTTGAAAAAAGAGAATACAAAAATGTATAGGTTTAAAGTTATTAAAGTCATGAAAGTTAGAAATAAAACTCAAAGGAAAAACATACAGAAAAAAGTAATGGATTTAAAAATAAGCCAAAAAGGACTTCTGGAAATGAATATTATAATCACTGAAATTTAAAAGTCAATAAATGGGTTAAAGAGCAGATTAGACACAAATGAAGAGAGAATTAAATAAAATGAAAGACAGATTTGAGAAAATTACCAAAAAGTATCAGAGAAAAGAAGCATGAAAGAATAGTTAAGGGAATAGAGAGTACAGTAAAAATGTCCATATGTATTTAATACAAGATCCAGATTATGAAAATAGATATTGTGTGAGTTTGCGTACAAGAAGAAGCAAGTGCCAAGAAAAAATATTGAGAAAAGCAGTAGATAAGGAGACCCTTCAGATCATAACTCAGGTGTGACACAAATGTTAACACCTGTTTAATCTTTCCAGTGGGCGCACAGCTGCGAATTTCATGATTGTCTATACCCTTTTATATACTTAAATTGTTTTTAAAATAAAAATGTTTTAATTTTTTAAATCCACAAACCCAATGACCAAGTAAAGATATAAGACCACAGAAAATAACAATGTTCTCTCTCATATACACTGCTTGAGAGAGTATAAACTATGCAACTTTCCTAGAGGACAATTTTGCAAGATACACCAAAAACTTTAAAAATGTAATTACCTTTTAATCCCGTGATGAAATTCTTATAATTTATCCCAAAGAATAATCAGAGATGTGTACAAACATGTATGTACTAGTTCACAGCCAAGTTACACCTAATGGTGAATATAAGTAAAAAAGATACAAAGCAGTCTCCATAGTGTGAGCTTATTTTTATTAAAAAATATGTGTGAGTGTGTATATGTACACAGAGAATGGGCTACGATGAAATAGTGTAATGTGTTACTGATGAAGCATCTCTAGATGGTAGAGATTTTGAATGACTTTTTGTTTTATTGTGCTTTTCTGTGTTTTCCAAGTTTTCTGCAGTGAACATATGGTGTTTTGTAATTAGAAAAAAAGCAATCATTATTTCTAAACTAGGTGGCAATAATAATTTCAGTTTATATTCTAATGCCGGTGTCCACAAACTACATCCCACATTCCAAATCCAGTCTGCCACGGATTTTTGTGCTGTCTATGAGTTAAGAATGGTTTTACATTTTTATTTTATTTTATTTTATTTTATTTTATTTTATTTTATTTTATTTTATTTTATTTTATTTTATTTTATTTTTTTAGAGGAGGAGTTGGGGAGGGAGTTTGAGGCTGGTAGGGCCTTCAGTTGGATAAGGCATTTCCTTATCCAGCCTGTTTCTCCACCCACAGATATCAGAAAAGCAAAAAATAGAACTTCTCACAAATTTGCATGTCATTCTTGCTCAGTGGCCATGCTAACCTTCTCTGTATTGTCCCAATTTTAGTATATGTGCTGCCATTCTAATTTTGGTATATAGCTGGGGAAAATATCAAAAGAATAATAATTTTTATGATATGTAATTCTAAATCTTGTATTTATTCTTTACAACAACCCTGTGAAGGAGGACCTATTACTCACAGATGAAGGAAGAGAGCTTCTAAACAGATATGTATGTAGTCAAAGATCTCATAGTTACTGAGTCCTTGTGCGGGAATCCAAACCCAAGAGGTCTTGGTTCTTAACTCGCTTCCCTCCCATGAAAAGTTCTCCAACACTATGAGGGCAAATGCAGCCAGCACATTCTGGTGAATTCTCAGGATGGAAGGCCATGGTGTTTCAGGGAAGCTCAGTAGGAGAATGAGGCCTCATGATGATAGAAAACACTAACTTTGAACTCCAGTGCAGCAAAGTGTTATTCTCCACCCTCCTCCCTCAAAAAAATTCCATTCTTCTCATTAGCATATCTGTGTTACAGAAAACGGTACCCAATTAATTATTGTCATGTTTTGAATTTCATTAGTAAACATTCATGGAAATCTGCTTCGTTTCTCATTAAATAAGTAACTACATAATGCTCTTGATATTGTTTCCTGGTCCAGAAAGCCTAAAAATATTTACTATCTGGCCCTTTACGGAAAATGTCTGCAGAACTGACAGAGAAAAAGCAAGCAGGGAGAAGTGGCAGGCAGTCACAACACTGACGAAATCTCCCACACCTAAAACTCTGGAGTAACCAATAACCCAGAAGATTCTCTCTCTCTACCAAGCTGTTCCACAAGCTCTGAGTCATTTAGAGACTGAATTTCTTTCCTCCTTCTCTGGCCATATCTGTATTTTTTTATCCGTTACCTATCACCAAGGAATAACAGAGAAAATAAAGTAAAACCTAGTTGTCAGTTTATAGCTTCTTAGAAAACTGGCAAAAATGGTTCAAGAAAGAGATATGACTTTTGTATCATCTCTGAAGTTAATGTGTCAAATGTTCTTTATTACCAGAAATAACCGAGAACTCATACTAAGTTTCAGTTTGTTCACTCATTCATTCATTCATTCATTCATTCAATAAACTCTAAGTATTTGCCATGGACCTTGTACAGTGGCATTGTGCTAGATAGATAGGCCCTAGAACAGCTTACAGATTAGGAGATATATTCAATACAACACAAAATATCCTATTACAACAGAAAGCAGTTTGAAAAGACTACAGGGAGATACCGCCACATCCATACTCATTAGAATAGCTATAAATAAAGGACAGGTAATACCAAGTATTAGCAAGGACGTGGAGAAACCGAAACCCTTATACATTGCTGGTTAGAATACAAAACATAAATTGCACCACCACTTTGGGAAACTTTTGAAGTTTCTTCAAAAGTTAAACATATACTTAACATATGACCCAGAAATTCTAAGTAACTAATTCTAAATTCTAAGTCCTAAGTAACTACCCAAGAGGAAATAAACATCCACACCAAAATGTGTATACAAATGACCACAGCAGTATTTTCAGAATATCCCCAAACCAAAATGACCCAAATATTCATTACCTGGTAAGCGGGTAAACAAAATATGGTGTATCCACACAATGGAATATTACTTGGCAATAAAAAGGAACAAACTATTGATACATGGAACAACATGGATGAACTCGAAAACAACATGCTGAAAGAAGCCAGTCTCAAAAGGCTGCATACTGTATGATTTAATATGTGATTTCTAGAAAAGACCAAACTATAGAGGCAGAAAGCAGATCAGTGGTTGCCTGAGACTGGGGTGAAAGCAAGAATTGACCGCAATCAAGCATGAAGGAACTTTCGGGGGTTATGTTAAGTTCCAAGACTGGATTGAAGTGATGGTTACACAAATGTATGGATTTACTAAAACTCATCGTATACTTTAAATGGACGAAACTGTGATATGCAAATGATACCTCTATAAAGCTGTTCAAAACAAAACTGTAGGAGCTAATTGCCTGAGGTGGAGGAAAGTGTAGGGAAGCCTTTAGAAAAGAGAGAAATTTTGAGGAAATATTGTAAAAACAAACATTTAGTTGAGGCAGTGATTTAACAGTGTGCAAAGGCAAGAAGGTATGAAAACTCAGGTGGCATTTAGGGAAGTAAAAGAAATATGTGATACTGGAGGCAGGATGCACTTAGAGAGAGAGGATATGTGAGAAAATAGGAGGGCCTTGCCAAGAAGTTGGTACGTCATCTCACAAGTGATAACAAGTCATTAAAGAATTTTAAGAAGGCAAAGAACTATCAAATTTGAGTTTTAGGAAGCTAACTCTGGAAGCAATGTGAAAAGATGACTCAGTGACAAGGGACAAAAGCAAGAGGCTTTTTTATCCAGGTAAAAAACATAAATGAAAGCAGGGTTGTAGGCAAAGTGCGTAGAAGTCAGATCAAAGAGACATTTAGAAGACAGAACCAACCCTTAGTTTCTAAGAGGTGGTCGGAAAGAGAAGGAAGGACCACAGAAGCAGAAGCAGGTTTGGTGGAAGGGGTGACAGGGTGATTGAGGTGCCAGGGGGATGTGCAGATACAAATACCCAGGTACAGTTGTAAAACTGGAAAAGAGTCTGGAACTGAAGCTGTGGCTTAAGGAATCCTTAGCAAAAAGATGGTCCCAAATCCACTGAAGTGAATTGGTTCCCGTGGACTCACATAAACAGCAAGAAGTTAGGGCTCAAGATTAAAAAGGCCACGAAGAGTCTACCTTTCTTCTCATGCCAGCAAAGACATTAAGAAAAATACCATTTTCCTCTGTTGCTGTTCTTAATGTCAGTTTGTTCCGAGCAGACTGCAAACAACAGATTTTTATAGCGTTAGAGATTCTAAAACGAACATCACAAAGATTAGATAATCAAACTGGGGACAAATATACAGATTGGAGAGCATGATAGCAGAATATAACAGAGGAAATTGAGACCATGTGGAATCTGACACCTAGACAGTGAGGAACATGTTTTAGTTGCCTTTGAAACTCCCATATTGCTAATATGGGCATTCGTCTGGTCTCTCAAGTTAAGGGTAGGTGGGTCCGATTCCATCTTTTGCCCTCAGCTCACCCACAACCATCCAAATGCAAATCAGTTCTACCATCCTGTCAATAACATAACATGCAAATTGGTACCCTGGAGAAGTGCCTTCTTGGACCTTCCCACTGCCCCCCAAACAGCTGACACATGGAGTGGATAAAAAATGTCATGCATTATATACAGGGTATTAGGAAATGTAGACAAAAGAACAGTGGGCTAAATGCCAGGAGATCCAGATTCTACACTTAACCTTTCTACCATGGACAAATTAATTACATTCTTCGTATATAAAAATGGGAATATAATGCACAGAAGATTTTGAAAAATTAAGTGTTATACAACATATGGTAATACTGCTTGAAAGTTGGCCTTATCACACACAAGCTCCTGTATATTTAGAGGCCGGATAAGTTAATGTTTTGCTCTACTGCTTTAGAGAAGAGTCTTTGATGGTAAAACTCAAAAATACTTTGCAAGAGATCCTAGGTGTGTAGGAACTGCAGGATTATTGATTCTTCTTCTGTACATAACCTTTAATTCTGCTCACATCTCTTTCTAGCCTTTGGGTCAGGGAAGTTACAATATGACCCAGAGTCCTTCATGCCTCTGGTTTTCACCCACCCACCCACCCACCCACAGAGGATGTGGGCCTTCTCTAACAGTGAGGCAGCCGCCTTCTCTGCTGCCTTCTGCTTGGGTGGCAACCCACCAAGCCAGGGTCCCTTACTTCCTTGTCTATCTGTCCTGCCAGACAAGAAGGCCCCTGGATACAGAGTAGAACTCGTCCATTATTGTATCCTCAGCATCTGGCACCACATAAAGGCTCGAGAAATGACCACCACGTGAAAGAGTAACAGAAAATTAGAAGTAGGAAAGACTTCCAAAAGGCACATATAAAAATAAAAATGTTATATTATTTTTAAAATAAAAATTGTATATACAGTCATGTGTCGCTTACGTCAGGAATACATTCAGAGAAATGCTTCCTAAGGCAATTTCTGTGTTGTGCAAAATCACAGAGTGCACCTACACCAGCCTAGATGGGATAGCCCACTACACACCTAGCCTATCCGGGATAGCTTATTGCTCTGAGGCTGCAAGCCTGTACAGCACGTTACTGTACTGAATACTGTATGCAACTGTAACACAGTGGTACCTATTTCTGTACCTAAACACACCTAAACAAAAAAAAAGTATGGTAAAAATATGGTCTAAAAGATAAAATATGGTGATCTCGGAAGCTAAGCAAGGTTGGACCTGGTTAGTACTTGGATAGAGGACCACCTGGGAAGGCCAGGTGCCGTAGGCATAAAAAATAAAAAATAAGGGATTGTTAGCTGACAAGGAAGGTCCTTGCTATCTGTGAGGTTAACCCAGGGTTGCCTCGCCTAAAAAAATTAATAAAATAATAAAAATAAAAAAATAAAAGATAAAACATGGTACACCTGTATAGGGCACTTATCACGAATGAAGCTTGCAGGACCAGAAGTCGCTCTGGGTGAGTCAGTGGGTGAGCAGTGAGTGAATGTGAGGGCCTAGGACATCACTGCACATCACTGCAGACTTCATAACCACTGTACACTTAGGCTACACTAAATTTATTAATGACATCAACAGATGATAAGAATTTTTCAACTTCATTATAAGCTATGGGACCATCACTGTGTATGCAGGTCTGTTGTTCAGGACAACATCATTCTGCAGCTCAAAACTGCTTGAAATCTATAACACGATGGCCTGGTATACGACGGCTTGGTATACTCATATATCATGAAACGATTACTACAGTCAAGCTAATTAGCATATCCCCTCATGCGGTCACTTTTTTCTGTGTGTTTGATGAAAGCAAAAATAAAAATTTAAGACTCTCTTGCATTCACCAACAGATGAATGGATCAACAGAATGTGGTAGATATACACGAGGGAATATTATTCAGCCATAAAAAGGAAGGGAATGCCGACACATGCTACAATAGGGGTGAACCTAGAAAGCATTACACTCGGTGAAAAAATCCAGATACGAAAGGACAAATCCTGGGTGATTCCTTATATATGAGGTCCCTATGAATGGTGAAATTCATTGAGATATAAAAATAGAATGGTGATTGCCCAGGGCTAGTGGGGCATGGGGGTATGGGAAGTCAGCATTTATGGGGACAGAGTTTCTGCTTGGGAAGACCAGAGTTCCTAAAATGCATAGTGGTGATGCTCGCACAACACTATGCATGTACTTAATGCCACTGAACCGTCCACTTAAAAAAGGGTTTAAATGGTATATTTAACATCACAATAAAAAAAAAGTCTCCTGCGCAGTATTCTGCCTAAGGAAGAAGGATCCAGGAGTGTGGCCTTGGCCCGCTTTTAGGTAGCTACTTCTTTTAAGCTCAGTTCTTAAATATCGAATTGATAACAAAAGGAAGAGAACACATTTAGCAGTCATGCAGCTCAGTGTCCAAATGTCTGCGGACTTTAACTTGGAAAACGCCGTAAGAACCATGAAACTGATTCCAAATTTATTTCTAAATCATGAAAGCAAAAATGAAGTGCGCTTTTAATTGGGTTTTCTGCGAGTGTCAGTGTTGCTGTAGAAATGATTTGTTGTTATTTTAACGGTGAGTAACCACCGGCTACCGTGCTAACCTCACCGCCAGAAAGATAAACAGCTAGGTAATTAAAATACTCAAAACCTGAACTATCAGAGAAAGAAATGGATGCTTCTAACACTTTCCTTTCAGCATCAACTGTGATTTCTATGTCAAAGGATTAACCTTTTGAAAAGGAGATGAATTAGCTTTCATACTTGACTATTTCGGTAACTAGCCCGTACCATAACGATTTTATTGTCCCTTTTCACCACCCCCAAACAGAGAAAGTAGTTGAGCTTCAATTCTCTAAGATTTCTATATTATAACGTTGACGTTCTCATGTAAGCAAAACCTCCCAGCGATGTTAAGATGTCTTATCAAGGTAAAGACAGAAAGATTTTTTTTTCCTTTGGTATCTGTCAAGAAAACACAGAGGTATGCTTATTACTTTCTTTCTTAAGATCTCTTCCCTTTAAAGAAAAGTGTTATATTTATTCCAATGACAGTTTAACAAATAATCTTGGGTCCTCACAGCAAGGCTTCCAAATGGGTGATTAGAATGCAACAAGCTGACAGACTCCAAATTAAGTTGACAATACCCAATCTAAGCCTTCAAAAGATGTTTGTTATCGGCATCATCAAAAGCCATTTCTGGGTCACTTTTAACTCCTTCCAAAACAGTAAGCTTATCCAAACTCGAACTTGGAAGAGAAAAAGCAGGAGAAAAGACTTTGTTAGGTCAATATGGACACCCCTTAGAAGGTCTGAATAAATTAAGTACAACCAAAGGGTTTTAATTGCTTAGGTGACAATGCACAGGTGACAAGGAGGAAGAGCAAAGGGATAAAAATGTTAGCCCTAAAAGAATCAGAGCAATAAATACTCTGAAGATCAATGTACCTGCTTCTGTAGTTCAGTAAATGGTGACTGTGGATGGTGAGATAGGACTTTGCAACAGATCTTAACCCCAGAGAAGAGAATGGCCTGGTGGTTCTAGACAGGCCCAGTGAAGGGAAAAAACAGAGGTGAGATTAGTGAAGGTCGAAACCTGAATAAAGTATTCATGAAGCATCTACAAAGAGCAGCTCCTCAGGGCACTGGAGAGGCCTTGCATCCTCCCTTCCAAATCAGACAAGACACCCCAGTTCTGAGAGCATCTGCTCACATATGAGAAAATGATTTTACTGCAGCTGTGTAACAACCACAGCCAGCCATACAACTCAGGGAAACTGAGGTGACCAAAAGAAAACACCAGGATTAAGCCCCAAATCATTTTTAATAAACCTTTCCAGAAAAATAGCATAAGTCCTGGGGTGTGATACACAGCATGAGGACATGGCTAACAATATTGTATATTTGAAAACTTTTAAAGAGTAGATCTTACAAGTTCTCATCACAAGGAAATAATTTTTTTAAAAAAATAATAAAATAACAGCAGTGTGTTAGTTGGAAGCCCAGGTGAAAGTATCAGGAAAAAAAAAAAAACACGAAAAACAAAAAACAGAAAAACACCTTCCAAGACAGGGCTTCTCTCTGTGGTTTCAGAGTCAAAGCAAGTTTCACATCTGTAGCTCCAGGGACCCAGAAAGGCTTATTGTGCTGGGCAATTGAGCTGTGGGAGCTTCGAGACTTGCACAAATAATCAGCTCTTCCTTTAGAGATCCTGAAGTATTTTGTCCTCCTAAGAGATTCCTGGGCAGCAATAAATTAATAGGTTCACCTTACACTGTTTTTCTATTTCTGAGTTAAAAAAAAATTTTTTTTTTAATTATATTTTTATTATATTCCTAAGGCTCTATTTCTGGGTGATATCCTGGTTAAGCTTGCACATACTTTTATTTTCATTTATTCATTTGTTCATGTTTGGACGCAGAAGAATTCAATTTTCTTCCTCTCTAGGCCCAAAAGACTTCCCTAAAAGTGTTGCTTGTGCCCTAGTTTTAGGAGGTACTGTTCCTAAAGCAACATGGAAAAAACTACTACTTGTGGTCTAACGAGGGGGGGGATCAAAGATACCTGGAGTCTGACTGGAACTTCAGGAGCAATTTAAGCCTTACGCTCCAAATTCCTAAACAATAGGCCCTATTTATGCTCAGTTCAAAAGACCTCACTGCCTCAGAAGGCACCTTCTGAATAAGACTGCAACTAATTCTCCCAGCAGCAAAAATCCACTCTCACGCATAACAAAGCTTCGCTCTGTTATTTATAATAAGGATTAAACCCAGTGGGATAAAATGCACAGTTGCCAGGTCATTTTTGGTTTAGGGCTGACTGTGGAAAACTGAGTTAGTTCCCCTTTCTCCCCCACTAAAGCCTAGTGGTGGGTACGGGATTCGGTTTCTTTAAACCATGCCTGTCACAATTTCCTTCACTGTTAAAGGAGAAATCAGCAAGGAAAGTGCTTTGACAGACAGAGCTTGAATATTATTAGTCCCAGCCCCATGTCACAACTGAGTGTAACCCTTCAAAGGAACACATCGTTACATAAAACTAAAAAGATTCCCCAGCCTCTCCCCCCACCCAAAGCTGCTTCTAAAGCATCAAGGGGCTAGCCTCCTCGGTTCCATTTACTGCTCCCCACCCTGCCCCTTGTCCCGGCTAAAACACTCTGCTGACCACATGCTGCACTCATGACTTACAGCTTCCCACTTACAGACCTCCTTTGCCAAAATCCATATTCCTCCCTCGGAAGTTGCCTCAAAGAGCCTCAGCCTCCCCACGATCCCAACCCCATTGCAAGCTCTTTTTTGCACGTGGTTGACACTAGTTTGCAATCAATTAAAAGTTTAAGGTTCTTACTTAAATAATTACATCTGCAATAAAATGCTGTCTGAAATTTACTTTGAAATAATCCAAGGATGGTGGCACAGGGGGCAGCATTACAAGCAGCTAGACTGGCAGTGAGTGAGCTGACTGTCATAGGTGGGGGATGGGTACATACGGGTTCACATAGGGTTCTCTCTACTTTTGCTTATGTAGCAGTTTCCATAGTAAAAAATCTTAAAATAACTAGTATCGAAAAGCTAGCTAATAACAGAACCAAGATGTGAACTCAAGACCTCCAGGCCTTAAGACGTGTCCTCTCTGCAGAGCTACTGTTTTTCATAAGCAGTTTCATCGCTGCCTTTTTCACCGTCTCCAAATGTATTCATTATTCACTCGACATGAAAAGCCCGGTTGCTCTATTCAAGGAGCTGGCAGTGGAACTGGGGACACAGGTAAACAGATAAATCACAGTGGAATAGTGAATGCAACAGCCAAGATAGGAATCGAGCCGAAACAATTTTCTACGGGAAAACAGAGCCATTAAGCCTGTTGGGGAGCCCAAAAGGACAGCTCGCTCAGCCAGGAGGTGGCATCCCAGATGGAACTGAAGAGCTAAGTGGAGGAGTTTGGGGACAGAGGCAACAACTCAGGCAGAAGATGCAGTCCTAACGAGCCAGGCATGGCAGATGCCCCCGAGAGGTAAGTGGGGACCAGATCATGAAGAGAGAGGCATGCGGCTAAGCCAAAGGGGTTGGGTGTTACCTCTCAGGGACTCAGGAGCTGATGCAGAACTGACATGATCACTGCTGGCCTATGAGGGAGGTGATGGCCGCTGTGTACAGGACAGCGGGGAGTGGGCCTTTGCAGCAGACCAGAGCTGGATTAGAGTGAGGTAGGTACAAAACTTAAGGGAGTGCCCCAAACTCAGTAAGCTAAATATTATTTTGATGCTATCCTTTGTAAAAATAAAAATCAATGCAAAAAAAATCTGCAATGGAAAAAAAAAAATCCAAATTGTAAATAAAGACAGGCTACCACGGTTTGTTTTACGACCCTGCCCTATTATGGAACTGGAAACCCCAACCCACCCCCACCTCCCCACCGGGTAGATTTATGAGGGTTGACAATGACATGGGAACAGATGGGAGGACAAGGGGCTTTATATATAGCTGTATTTTTTTTTTAATTGTAGAGCTTTTATTAACTTTCCCACTCAGTTCACAATATGGGAGGACCATTTTGATAATGTGTAATAGGGGTGTACAGTGGTGTTTGGCGCAGGCTCCAATCTGGCTGGCAGGGCTCTGCACAAGAGACCGGGCAGTAAGTGGGGGTCCCCCCACCCCAAAGCAAGAGCAGATGCTCAGAGGAGACACAAGATTCAAGCAACATTCTGAGGGCAGAGTGAGAGAATATGGAAACAGGAGTGTGAGCCTGAGGCTTAGGTGAAACAGAATTATTCTACCCAACTAATCCTAAGCGCATCAGGGGCAAAACTTCCATTTTCCCAGACTTTTTTTTTTTTTTTTTAGCATTTTACGCCCAGCTCAGTAAGTTCCTATTAACTAATTAAGTGGAAAAATAGCTTCACTCCAAAGCATATGCAACAGAGCCAGAAGAGTTCCTACTTCACACAGCCTCTCTCCATGAAGAGCAGGGAGCGCTGATGAATATTCATAATGTATGAACCATTAATGATGACTAAGACCCCCCCCAAAACTAGTAAGTTATTTGAGTGACGCTCTCCTGTCATTTTCCCATCTCATTTTTGCATCCTTGGGACTAGGTAAGAGAATAATGGAAGTGAGGACTCAGCTTTATGGCCTCTGCAGCTATCGGGTGAGAAGGCTGACAAAATCATGGTTTCCACTCGCTTCTGTATAATCAGGGAGCATAACTGAGCTGTTTTACAGTTTCTGTATCAAATATTAACTAGATGCCCATCTCACTCTCCTTCCACGATTTCCACTCAGCCTGTGTTAGCTTCAGTCTTGTGTCGTAGGAACATGGCCCCATCTCTGCGGAGCAAATCAGAGGCCAGCTCAGGACTGTGGAAAGTTCAAATGACAAGAAGGGTAAGGAGTCATCCAGTGCAAATGACAAGAAGGGGAAGGAGTCATCCAGATGAATCATCTGGTGTGGAAACACACTTGAGAGAGACTCACAATGACGGGGAGGTCTTAGGAAAGAAAAGCAGCTACAAAATCTGATTTCTAGAGGGCTTAGAAGGCTGAGCTGCTCTGAGAGGGAGGTACGGAGGTGACAACTTGCAGCCTGTGGCCAGACCCGGGCAAGAAGCTATGACTAAACAGGAAATCAGATACTTAGCAGTTGAGCGGATGTATGAGTGTTCAAAGCACAGGTAGAACAGGGCTAGGCTCTGCTACATCGCATAACGTGAAAACAAAGCTGTGTTAACCCTGACAGAGGTGAAGAGACTCATGAGCTTATCGGCAATACCTGCTTGGGTCTCTGTGAACAATTATGAATTATTACGAGCCATTGTTGGACATCTACCTGCCCAAGTGCTTCACAGGCGAAGCTCAGAGAGGTTAAGTCACTTACCTGAGGTCACAGAGCTGATCCCAAGAGAGCTAGCCTTCAAACCCGGAGCAAAGCCAGGCTTAAAGGAATGAGAAACTTTTCCAGCTCGCAGTCACCTTCCCTTTGGTTAGAGGAAGGTGAATGAGGCTGGGTTTCCAATGCAGAAGCAGACCTTGTGTTCAACATTTTGATACTCTGCACATCAGAGTATTTTGCATTATTATGCTTTTTAAAATATTTTGTATGAAAATATTTTGGCATCCCCTCCTTCATATTTTGCAGCTAAGGGGCACATCTCACTAGCCTCACCCTAGTTTTGGCCTACTCCAGGCTACAGTGGACCGAGCTGTGATAACCTGAATGAAGTCTACACAGAAGCCCTCCTTTCAGGTAGGCTTTTCACTCCCTCTTGCCTGCCTGCCTGCCTGCCTGCCTCATAAGTTTTGTGTCCAAATCTACTGCCTACTGGAAAAGAGGTTTTCGGATTTGGGGGATTATTTTTTCATACTGTTTTTGCTTGCTTCTTTTTGGTGTTGTGCATTTTGTTTTTTCCTTTATCCTGTTTCTTTATTCATCACTGGCTGGGATACTTATAAGCATGAAATGTAGCCAAAGGTGATAAATGGGAAAACAGGATGCAAAAAATTCCACACAATCCATAATTACTCAAACACACACTTAAAAAGGAAGCCTCTAAGAGTGTGTCGTGCCCCCCCGCCTAAGGCTGGAGAATATATTTATTTCTATAAGAAATAAGCTTCTATAATGATCAGATCTTTACACACTTGCTTCACAGAACTCTCTCTGAGCCCTACTACCAGATACAAAATGAAATAAATACAATGAGCTGAGGTTGTCACTGATAGCTGAAGGGAGAAAAGTCACCTTTTTTATTTCAAAACTTTTGTTCCTACAAATGTGGTACTGTCAGGACATACAGGAGGATGAGGGTCATAGACACACCAATAGCAAACACAGCTGTTTTGAATCTTATCCTGTATTTTTCATTAACTAAATACAGTGCTTGTTTGTATTTTTACTTTTTTAAAATCAACATTAGGAGGCTCATCAATTACACAGGAGAGAAACTGACATAGAAATTGACATCACCCGAGTCCACATGCCTGGACAATTTCCTAAGCCAATCAGATGCTTCCTTACACTATGAACAAACTACTGCCACTTCAGGCCTGATTCCAACTAAAGACACATTTATTCAGCACCTACTGTGGAATTTGTATCACCAACACAAAGGGCCAGGTGTCCTGGGAGAGACTGGTGGCCAACAACAGGGCATTGCCATTTGGACACGGAGGAGAGTGCAGTATATTAGTTTAATTAAAAAGAAGAGAAAAAAAAGTTGACCACAATTTATGTACATTTTCTGCAGGAGAGGCCAAGAGAAATTTATAGGAGTGGAGGGGGTGGACCTCTGGCAGGATTACAATAAAATTAGATTTTTGTGGCCTGGAGTTTCCTCTCCCTTTTTAGCCTTTTCAACTCTAAAGCAAAGAATAATAGCAATGAGCAGGAAGTGGGACTGCCTTTTTGTTGCTGGTGCACATGATTATGCTTCTGGATTACTTTTCCAGTTCCCCTAACTTGACCTATCTACTGCACATTTAAAGAGAGGAAAGGAAAATTACTTCTGAGCTCAGAAAACCCATGTTAAAAGCCCAGGTCCTAAAACCCACAAATTTCTATCCCACACATTGGAAAGTCACTTGGGCCCTTACTTAGGAACTCTGTCCTTTTCATCTAAAGATCTTCTAACAAAGATCTTAATTAATTTGGGTTTCTCACCCCGCGGGAGCACACAGGAGGCACACAGCAGAAGGGGTGGCAACTGCACAGAATCCCTGACCTGAAGATGGTAGATACAATTATCACGTCTGGGGCTATTTAATGACTCCCTGGACAGGCACGGCCAAGCTTCAGACCCATTCATTCATTCATTCATTCAACCAACATCCGGGCTCATCCTGGCTTCTAGTTCTCCTTCAAGTTCCAAGTAACAACACCCTCCCTGACTCTAAGGGAGGTCTACAGAGCTACCAAAGATCCTAATAAGACCAATGCCCCAACTCCAGTGCAAATCTGCGAAGAGACCAGAGACCAGAGACCCTGAGGAGGTGTACATGTTTCCTGTGGCTGCTTTAACAAAATACCACAAACCAGGGGCTTACAGCCCACAGAAATTTGCTCCCTCATAGCTTTGACGGCTACAAGTCCAAAATCAAGGTGTCAGCAGGGCCACACTCCCCCAAAGTCTCTAGGGAAGAATCCTTCCTTGCCTCTTCCAGCTTCTGGTGGTCCCAGGCATTCCTTGCCTGTGGCAACACGACCCCAATCTCTGCCTCCACCTTTCTCATGACCACCTTCTTTTTTTTTTTTCTGTCTTTTCTTAAAAGGACACCAGTCATTGGATTTCGGCCCACCCTAAATCCAGGATGGTTTCATGTTCCATCTCAAAGTCCTTAGCTAGTCACATCTGCAAAGACCCTATTTCTAAACAAGGTCACATCCTGACGTTACCTTTGAGGGAACACTATTCAACCTATGACAGAAGGCCATCATTACAACTGATGACTGGTTACCCATCTTCCCAAAGAGGCCATCAGGACAAATCCTCAGCAGGCCCAGAAGTCCAAGAATCCTGAAACCCTCTGACTTTTATCCCCATTCTCACTCTCACTTTGACTCGCTACACAGCAAAGGAACTTAAAACATATCACTCCCCTGCTTATAACTCTCAGTGGCTCCCATCGCAAGGAGGACATGTCCTAAACTCCTGGCAGGGCCTTGAAAGCCCTGCCCAGTCTGCCCTCTGCACCCCCACAACCTTCCCTCCCCCTCCCTTGCCTCACCACTTTCTGCTCTCTTCCTGGCACACCCCGCTTCTCTTTACCTACCTACTTGCTCAAAGGCACCAAGGTCATTCCAGCACTTGCTGCTCCCTCTGCCTGAATGGCTGTCCTCCAGATTGTCACTGGGATCAGACCACTGTTCCAATGTCGATCCCTGGAAAAACCTTTTCTGTCCTGCCTATTTAAAATGGCAGCTACACCCCACACACACCCCTTAGGTCACTTGATTACATTACCCTAATTTAATTTTTCTTTATTACACTTAGTACTGTCTAGAATTATATTGTTGTTTACTTCTGTGTCAGCTCCCTGAGGACGAGGACTTGCCTGGAGGGGTTCCCAGTTTAGTGAGGGGATACAGTCATGTAAAAAGCAGCAACACTTATGGGGCCAGACACTGCTGGCTGGATTTTATCTTCAAAACAATCCTTATAAGGTAGGTACTGTCATTATTCCCACTTTACAGATGAAGTGACTGAGGTTGAATAACTGACCCCAGGCAAGCCAAGGTTCAAAACAGGCAGGCTGACTGCGGATCTGTGCCTTTGGCTTCTAGCCTGCCTCCCAAACACGGAGACAGAACTCTGCCAAGGGCCATATAAAGGTTATATGATAGGCCTGTGGGGGCTGAAAGAGGAAACTGCCTGAACAGGGGTGGGAGCTTCCCCTGGAGTCTCAATTCCCCCCGCAGAGGAGGCAATCAACATACGCAAACAGACTTGACAGGACAGAGTGGCAAAGAGCAAAGTCAATTCAATGGAAGGCAAAGTAGCTTCTGGTCAACCCATGTGAGCACCAGGAGGGGACACAGGACCCTGACTCCACCACTGAGGTGTCAGCATAAGTCCCGCTGCTGCAGCTCACTCCCAATCTGCAACCCTGGTTCTATGGCCTGAATCCTGCCTCCTTAACATCTGTAAGCAAAGCTCGCTCTTAAACCACAGCCTCGCTCCACGCCCTCTTCCTGGAGAGCCAGGCTCTGTTCGAAGGCCCAGCAGCAGTGCCACCTGTAGTCCAGCCCCTCTGCCCAGGACTGACGATGCCCGCCTGCACCTCTACCCATGCCAGCCGCCAGGATGCATCTTCTGCCCGGGGCTGGAAGCTCCCATTGCCCAGAGCTGGCTGGCCCTCTGATGTATTGGCCGATAAGCATGGCTATCGTAAGCAGCCATCAGACTGTCATGACACACTCACTGCGTCATCCATGTGTCCAGGCCTGTGCCCTCAGTCTGCAGCTAAGGCCTCCATCATATTCTCTACCTCATACCTGGGGCCCTATCTCCGTCTGGCTTCCCTTGGTCAGGCGCAACTGAGGCCATTTCTGACACTGACGGCAAGGAGGCAGAGAAACTACAAAAAGTGGGAGAGAACCATTGAGTACAGAAGCAAATGGCTCGTTTGCCAAATATCTGCAAGGCTCGCTCCCATGATCCTTCCCCCTCACTCTCCTCATCCCCACAACCTGTCCCTTGACCCTACTTTATCAACCCCTGACATTATATTTTTTGTATGTTTGTTTGTATTGTTTACATGGTCTTGTCTGGGGCCCTCTTCCAGCAGAGGGCAGGGAGTTTGTTTCAGTCATTGCTGTACATCCCTAATGCCCAGAGCCATGCCGGGCACACAATAATCACTCAATACATAGGGGTAAGCTAAACAAGGACAGTCCCACACACCTGAACTTCAGAGGCAGAACACACTGTAACAGCTGAGACTGACAAAGAAATATCTCTCAAGAAATCAAGGCAGGGAAGTATTTTTTTTCCTTAGGATTAAATAAGTTCATAAAGCCTGCAACAAAGTTTTTAGACTACAGCCAGCCCACAAAAAATGTTAGCTATTAATAATAATAATAATAATAATAATAATAATAATAAAAAACATTCCAGAAAGATTGACATGATTTTGGTAAACCTTATCAGGAACACCCAGTTTCCTGAGCATTTCAGAGTTTCCTGGATGGCTAATTCACTGGGGGAAATAGGAGGCAGTGTGGGTGTGGTCGGTGCTGTCTGCACACTGAAAATACCTGACTGAGCCGATGGAAGAGACTTCAAATGTGCTGCTGACATGAGCACACACAGTCCAGTGTCAGGAAAGTCAGGACTTAAAGATAAGGGAAGAAAAGGTTTTCAGAGTGATGCATGGCGAACTCTTGGAGATATACTGTGCAGAGACGTGTGAACTATGCAGGTCCCCATGTTTATGCTGTAAGGTAAGTGGTACAGGGGGCAAATCTCTATTAGTATTCAAGGCCACAGCAAGTAGTCTGTTTTACAAATTACCACGTAATTAAAACAGAAGGCGCATGAAGATCTATTTTAAGCACATCCTCTCTTTATTCTCAGCATTCTGCTCAACGTCCGCGTCCTCTCTAGCCAAAACCACAACGTAAAAACTGCAAACTCGCTGTACTGTCAAGGAATGTACATGTGTTTTAAGGGATATTTTCCACAACCAAACTGCTGGGCAAGCGGTGTTCCTGTCGTGAATGATGATCTAAGGGGGATGACAGGTCAAAAGATGGAAGAAAAGGTAGCAAGATAGGTAAAGCGGGAGGGTTAAGACAAGACTGGAAACTTAGAAAAAAAAGTGTTGTTCCTGTTAATGATCATTAAAGGGGTATTTCATCATAAGTGGAAAAACATAATGAACTTCTTTCAACATTCCAAGTTTCTGTATCACAAAGCACCAAGGGAGCTACTGATCCTGACACGTCACCATCTATAAACTCTTCTGTGTTCCAAACTGTCTTAAGCTCTTTTTAAATCTTATCTCTGCGCCTCTGAAAGGTACCCCTTTTACCATGGGCAAAAGGAGGTTCAGAAAAGCTGAGTGACTTGCTCCCAAGTCGCTGAGACTCAGAGCTGGCAGTGCAATGGCGTTGTTCCAAAGCAGTGTTCTTTTGGCTACAATAATAATTCCTCAATGATGCCTAAATGCTCCCGCATCGCCGAGTTTGCACAGGTTCATTAACAAATGGAAAAAACAATCACTTGGTGTCATCCATTTCCATCAAGCTGCATTTATTCACGATTTAAATGATGAAATTGTAGTCTTCCTAACGTGTCAGGTTTAAATATTCTTTCATAAAAGAATATTTTGACATGAAAATTCTCCCCAGTCATAAACACAAAATGTTAACATGAAAAATTACTAAAAGAATGAGTGGTTTAAGTTTTTATATATCCAAATCTTGCGACATAGAAAGTGGGTAGTGCTCTATCAATCAGCAAATGTCTTCTGAAATTTTACTGACCCATGAAATAAAAGACTGACACCACTATATTACAGTGAGTGTTTTTTAATCTACCCATCAGTGGTTCATGAAACTCTTTTAGTCAATACCTACATTCTCTCTTTCTTTTTCCTTCCTTCCTTCCTTCCTTCCTTCCTTCCTTCCTTCCTTCCTTCCTTCTTCCTTCCTTCCATCCATCCATCCATCCATCCATCCATCCATCCATCCATCCTTCTCCCCTCCCTGCCTCCATCCATCCTTTCTCTTCAATAAAATAGAATAGAAAAACAGAAAATGTCAGGAGGTAAGGACAGGGTATTAAAAACATTAACTAATGTTTCATAAAACTTATTTTAATTTTAAAATACATAAATCCATGTTTGTACACAGGATGTAAACTGCACTTCTTACTGTGGGTCACAGGCAAAACCTTTGAAAGCCTTCGTACTGTTTTTCTCAGAGCAACACATATTCATTACTGAACATTTGTAAAACAGAAAAATTATAAGAAAGTTTAAAATTATCTGCAATCCTGTTACTCACAGATGACTATAATTGATATTCGTACCTCCTAGGCAGGGTATGTTTTTCCATTATGCAGACACTAGCTAGACACGCTAGCACTTAATATTCCTAAAACCTCTAACGTAGTGGCATGATTTAAATAGACTGACCTTCAATGGCAGGGTGCCACAAGTGAGGGGGTGCCCTTGAACATGATGAACCAGTGTCATTTCAGATGCTCAGGCATCCATCAATCTCTGATTACATCAATTGATAGGCAGAATTGATTTCTATCCCCCTGCTCACAGAAGGCAGGCAACCTTCCATCTTAAAGGTAAGCATTTTTGTTCCACCATTAACATTTTCAACAGATTCCATCAAATCAGATTATGTATTTGCCTGGAATTTTGCTTCCAAGTGTTGAATATGGTTTATTTTTAGCCTCAGGAGTGATGGAATTTGTGTTAACAGGTCCTGGTGAGAATAATCAGTTCACAGCCAAGCTCTGGGTGCAGCAGTGTTCATGTGCGATGAAGGATGACTTTGAAAATATGGCAGATCTGGCTTGTGTGATTCTCAGAGGAGGCTTTAATACTGAGAAAGTTTAAGTTGAAGGAAACATGGTGAAGGTCTCACAAGGTCACAAAGCCCTACCTATTAGGATGGACTCATCCCAGACCCCCACGAGAACTTCTCCCAGGGAGGATCGTGGAGACACCCCATGGAGTAGGAGACGGTACCTGGGACAGCACCTCCTCGGCAGTGAGGAGCCACACATGTGTGGGGATCCCGTACTTGCGCTGCTACAAGGGAGAGAAACATGGAACGTGATGCAGAGAACTCGCAGGTGTGGGAAATGATCTTTAAAGTGAATAGCAATTCAAACCTCATCCATCAATTTGTTTCATATCAAACGTGGGTTCCCTTCCTAAGCATTTATACATTTATATTCAAATGAGTTTCTTACTCCAAAGTATGAATCGTATACTCACAGGGTGCAGCAAGTTTATGATAATCTACGCAGATCTCAGCAAACCAGGGACTGCAGGCCGGAGACCGACTTGGTAAGTAGAATTTTACTGAAACAGTCACACTCATTCCTCTATTGTCTACGGCTGTTTTTGAGCTACAAAGGCAGAAATCTATGACTGTGACAGAGACCTTATGGCCTGGGAAATCAATAACACTTACTCACTGGCTCTTTGAGAAAGCGTTTGCCTATAGCAAGGATTTCTGGTGAAGCAGTGAGCCTTTCGAACAGGTGGCATGTCTTAAAGAAGCTGTGGGCATTTCAAGGGCCCCATCTTCCTGCACAATGAACTGGTGATTTCTCCGCAGAGGTCATTTATTAAAAGGCGTGTGGATAGCTGCAAAACATCACAGGAACACCAATAGGGTTTGGAATGGTGTTAAACCAATCTCAGACAAGTGTGATTTCGGGGCGGCAAGGAAGCTACTGAAAACCTCTTCCATGAAATGCATCCGTATGTTCCAGCACTGCATCCAAAGGCGGATGGTGACACCAAGAAGTAACACCGCAGTGCTCTACACAGGGAACGGGGGCCACACGTTCCCTCCAGGCTGAAGGATGCAAATCTGGAGCCTGCTTTTGAATGAGCTACAGAAACTCTCTTCTTTTCTTTGGCAACTTTCTTCCCTTTGTCCTTGGCCCCAGAACCACAGGATGGAAACCCACACAGGCACACGTGGGCACCCACCACCTCATTCAAATGCAGGGTGACAACCATGCAACCCTAGAGGTTGGAAGTACTCGTAACCGCATTTCACCAACTCTCTATACCAAGTCCACATTGTCATCTTTATAAACGAAAACAGTGCCTTCTGTGCAGGGTCACATGGGTTCTTTCTCCAGGTGAGTATCACCTCCCCCAGGCGAGGCCCTGAGAGATGATGGAGAGTATTTCCCCAACACATCATGATTCTCCTGTCTATCATGGAGAAGGCCTTTATGCAACTTGTACTAAATGATTTGAAGCCAAACCCAAATCTCAATGCCATCCTGACAATATTTCTATTAAATAAAGTCCTCTGTTGTGTCGGGGGCTTTTAAAATCAATCTGCCACAAAAAGCTTCTGAACAAGTTAATAACGCAGACGCCTGACTCACACTCTCCAGCAAGCACTCCTCCACAGAGAATCAATGGACTTCGTTCAACACATCAGAACAGTTAGCAGTTGAGCAGGGATACAATTAAAAGGTGGCTCTTCCCGATATTCTTTCTCACGTTACCAAAAAAGCAAGGATGCTCTTGGGAGTATCAGAATCAAGACAAGCTGGTTCACATCAGAGCTCCATCCCGCAGAGCAGAGCTCACATTTACTAAATGCACATTACACCAAAAAGTGAGACCAGCCTACTTTGAAAGCTGAACAAACTGAAGCTGAGATTATTAAAAGGACTTGTCCAAGGTTAAGAAAAGTGGCATAATTGGGAATCTAACTCAGTCTATCTCCAAAGCCCTGTTGTTTTCTGTTCCTCCCCAACTCTACAAACTAGTAGTTAGACCTGGTCGACCTCCTCTCCCCCCGGGGCCATGCTGTTTGGTTTCTCTCTCTGCCTCTCCTTTGTTCTTTCAGAGCACACGAAGCAGCATACACGCTAGCACAGCCCTTCTTTCTTCAGATGACTTACGTCCTCTTCCTCACAGTCACAATTGGATCATACTTCCTGCAAGTCATACCAGCTGGCCTTGCTGGGTTCTGAGGGTTCACAGATTCTTGCTTCATCTCTCCTACTGTGAATCTTAACTTCGACGTGAGGTCATTTCCTGTTGGCCACACGTATTACCTACATGTGGAATCTGCCTCCCAATATTGTTTCTAAAAGGTCTCTAATGGCTTTGGCCCTACTCGACTGCGAGTCCATCAAGGAAAAATTTGCTGGCTCATTTGCCAATGTATTCCCAGAACTTGATAAATATTTACTAGATAAATAGACGCTGTATCTCTGCCACATTTCAAGGAGGTAAGGAAACTAAGGCACAGGAAAATTAAGGTCACTTCCCTAAGAGCAAAAAAAAAGTGGGGTTTCATAGAAAACGATTTAAGAAGAGCCACAACCTGGATCAGGGCATCATTTGGTAGAACTACTTGCTCTTCCCAAATTCTGCGCTACACAGTAGGGTTTGGAACATATATGGGTTTCAAAAGTTACCGTCCTCTGTTCCCAAGTCTTGACACCAAGGTACGGGACATATTCATCCTATGGATGGGCTGTATGTGTGAATGAATCAAACATGGAGTGAAAATGAACTGTTCTGCTCCACCTGCCAAGTTCTCACAAGAAAGCCTTCTCTCAGCCTGCCAGAGGGAGGAAGCCAGGGCCTTCCAAAGTACCATCTTCCCCTCTGCACCCAGAGGGACCCAAAAGAGACTGGAGCTGAGTATGTTCCAGTTAACACCATGGATAATGCATTGTTCGTGGATGATGAGATTCTTAGGAGCTTCATTAGGAACTAGAACACATTAGGTATTTCTGAGTTTCCTCTCATGACATATAGACTGTACAAGTAGAGGACTCCTAATGTGATTAGAAGAAATACTAGAAAATAAGCCTGAGTTCCAAGACACTAAGTGTTTCTGTGATGAGAAAATATATTAAACGTCAGAACATGCAGTGGAAATAAAAACACAAGTAGAAAATCAGACTAGTTCATCTATGTGTGCCCCCAAGAATTTAGAAATTTGGTCACGCATTGAAATGTCACCTGCTCCAATGCTTCTGACTGCATCTGGGGGCTGCAGGCTGTAACTTAGTAATTCCTGAAAACCTTCCTTTAGAGGTTTTGAAATCATATTTAATACAGAGGGTGTCATAAAAAAAAAACTCAGTAATCACCGATCAATAAAATATATTCCCTTTTCCACAGTGCCTTTTTAAAGCTCCAATCTGAAAAGCATTGCTTTCCTGTCACACCCCCAGGGATCAAAGACACACTAATGTTAGGCCCACGGGTACAAAGGAAAACAAGAGGGTGACTTATCGCTGATAACTTTGTACCTTATGTGTAGCCAGAAGTGGCGTTTTTCTGGAACATAAAAAAAAATTTTTTTTAATAAGTCAATTTACTCTGTAATTCAAAAAAAAGAGGGTCTTCCTTTTCTCAGGATTCTCCTGATACCATATTGAAGGCCAAAACCAGCAAGTGTCCCCAGCAGAAGCAAGGACACAGAGAAAGATCCATGAGTCTGACACAACAACATGAGATAACATTTGACGGATATAAATCTGCCTTAGCAGAAAATGCACCATGCCTATGCTCTACACCCCAGAGGGTGGAAACTTCTAGAACCCGTGTGAACGAGATGGAGCTGATGGATCGACTGGGAGAGCGTCTGCTCCTCCACCGCATGTGCCTATTTTCTGCTCGTCCCCTACACCTTACCTGTCTTTTCCAACTTCCTTTGCCATCTTTCTTTCTGCTTTCACGTTTTCCCTCTCCCTTTCTCCTCCTCCTCCTAAGCAAGCTTTTATTTACAGTTGTGAGCCGCAGTCTGCTCGATTTCACTGAATTACCAATCCAGCGTCAATCTGGACAGAGCCTGCTGCCCTCTGCCCCACCAGACGGGATGAACATATGTGAAAAGCAGCTAGTAACTCTGTACTGCCCAGCTAGACCTAGGTTCTCACAGGCTGGGAGATCCCTGAACATAGCCCAAGGCAGCACCAGCATCCCTGTTCTCTGGTCAAGGGCGTTCATTTTCATCATGATTATATCAAGCAGAATTCCTAAAATGACACTAAGTTTCATCACTGATTGTTTCCTCGAACCCTTTAGCAAGACTGTTTCACTGAACATGCAAAAATCTGCCTACCCACCCAAAGAATGAAAAATGGGATTCTCTTGTGTTAGGAGCTTTTTACACGGAACGCTGCAATTCCATTTTCCTGCACTGTGATTTTTAGGTCACTACTTACTAAGCACAGTTAGAACATTCCATTTAAATGTAAAATGGTCTTCTCCTAGGACCCTGGAGCAGCGCTGCCATAAACAAACCAATTGAGCAAGTTAGACGTTTAGTCTCTAATAAAAATAAGGACTGGGGCTTTATGCAGCCTGAAAGGCAATAAGCAGACCTTAATCTACCACATAATCATCTCCTAATAATGAGGCCATGCGCCTGGGAGACTTAAGACCTGGATCATCTGTCAGGGAGTAGTTCTCTAACATACACTTCCCAAGAGCTGGGTACCCCCAGCCGTTGCCTCATTCCACTGACTAGGCAGCCAGAGCCCCCACATCTGCAGGAAACCAGGGGGACCTATACAACAGTACTGACCACAAAGGTATGTTATCAGCAGGCTGGCTGATGAGAAGTTACCTAAAACATGTACAAATACAAATGTGACCATAGCACAAGGCATCCTGAATTTTATAGAAAGCAAAAGATTCAATTCAGGCCTTTAAATACTATAGGTTCGTTGGTCAATGGGCCTTTGAAGACCCAGGAAGGCTGGCCACCAGGAGATTATATGTGGATCAAGCAAACTCTGCCTCTCCCTTCCTTGGTGACAAGAACCAGAAGGGTCCTAGATGTTGGGGTGACCCTCTTTTAAGGGCACCAAAGTCACTGATGTAAGTTCTTCTTTAATGGTGATATACGTGCCTAGTTAAATAAAACAGGTGTGTGATGCAGCAAAAACTGAACTTCTCAAGTATGGCAGGCCCTACCCAGGTATATCACCCCCCAGCACCTAGCAACTCAAACAAGAGGCTCGGGGCCAAAGAATTCAGGCAGAAATACACTGCATTTGCCCCAGCTCCCTATGACTAACTTGTTTTCCCTAGATTTATGTCCCATCAGCTCAAAACAGGGGATCTTAATCTTACAGTAGGTAAAATTATGCAAAATTGCATCATAAATAAACAAGCAATACACATGAACGAAAAGAGGGTGCATGTTTATGTACAAAAAAGGACAAAGTGTTATTTGGAAATTTAAGTGAATTTTTCAGAGTTGGTATCTATGGTCATAAGACTCCAGTCATAGCCACGCTGTTTTCCATACCAATTCATATATAATACTGATAGTGCTGTGCCTTCAGTTTGGCAATTGTTCTTCAACATTCGAGCAGATGAGAGTAAAGAATGGCAATACATTTTTACACATATAATAAGTATAAAACACATTCAGGTTTGCTCTTCAAGCAAACACGATTTTTAAAAGTCAATGTTTTCACTCTGAAATATGTGACTACTGCATATTCATCACATCTAAGTCGGGACTTTACTGCTGTTGACCAAAGTTTTTTTGCAAATCATCCAGAAGAAAGAAGAGTACAGTGTGATCTTCAGAAAATGCTATGAAGCTGCGGGCAGAATAAAGTCAGGAGTATCTAAATCCTGAAAAGATGGAACATTTTAAGATTTCATTTATTACAGGCATTGCGAGGCCACTGTATAATCAGGCCCATGTAACTGTATTAGCCAACATTATATTAGCTCTGATTGTCGAGAAAGCCGAGGCAATGAAAAGAAGAGACATTAAAAGTTAACCGCATGGTACATTTGGGAAACCATAATTAGTTTGACTTGGCCGGATCACAGGATACAAAGGAGGGGGAGAGGAGAAGGCTGGGAGAAGTTTGCCCAGAAGGACTTTAAATGTCACATGAAGGGGGTTGTACTCATTGTAAAAGAGGCTGTGCTGACCCAAGAGATTCAGAGAAGAATGTGACATGGGTCTTGTTATTAGGAAACTTACAATCTAATGGAAGGGACACTCAAGGAGGTTTATGAGCTAAAGAAAAGCAGAAGAAAAATGAATAGTGACGGGGGAGATGGGAAAGCCTTCTCTAAGTATGTGACAATTCAGCTGGGCGCTGAAGGGTGGGTAGAATCCTGACAGCCATGGATGGCAATAAAAGAGCATGAGAGACAGAGAGACTGTGCAGACATGGAAGAAGAAAAACATGGAGAATGAGAAGTTCAATTGAACTATAGGGTAAGATGCCTGGGAAGCACCACACAGAAAGAGGTTCCCCTTTGCCTCTGTTATTCTCTACTGGCATAGCACTAATGATCTGCCATTATTCCTATCTGTTTGTGCTTATTTTTTGTTTACCATCTGTCTGTAAGTCTAAACCAGGGGGTAGCAAACTTAAAAATTCGAGAGGTTTTGCAGGTCATATGGTCTCTGTCACCAACCTAGCTTCACCGTTGTAGCATGAAAACCTTAGACAATACATACATATGAGTGTGGCTGTGTTCCAATAAAACTTTATTCACAGAAATAGGTGGTGAGCAGGAATTGAGCCACAGAATGTGTTTTGCAGACCCCCACTCTCAAATGCACGAGAACTGGGGCTGAGGCTGCCCATATACAGCAGCTAACAGAACCTGCTGTGGCGGGCACTGAACGATCATTTGAATGCAGGAATGAAGAAGCAGTAAAGTGGGTTGAGATTCCATTCTGTAAGGCAGTTTGTGTTTAAAGGTTGTCATGTTTTTTTAAGCGTATTGAGATGTAACTAATACAGTAAAATTCACCCTTTTTAAAGTGTATAGCTCAGTAAATTTTGAGTAAAGTTTGTCATTCAAACATTACCACATACAGCACATTTCCTTCACTCTAAAAATGTGTCCACAAGGACAGACATCCTTGTGTTCCTCGTCCCCAGCCTTTGTTAACCACTGACCTGCTTTCTGTTCCAATAATTTTATCTTTTCTAGAATTTCATATAAATAATTCATATCAAGAGCCTTTTCCTTTGTACAAAGCCTCTGAAATCCATTCATGTTGGTGTGTGTACACCTGTACTTTGTTCCTTTCTATTGCTGAGTAATATTCTATGTCCACTGAATGGATGTACCACAATTTGTTTCATCTTCTCATCAACTGATGAACATTTGTTTTCAGTCATTTGATGATTATGTATAAAGCTGCTACAAATATTTTCACACAGGTCTTTGTGTAAACTTAAGTATCTTCATTTCTCTTGGACGACCTAGGTATGAGATTGCTAGACCATAGCATAAGTGTACATTTAACTCTATAAGAAAATTCAAAAATATTTTCCATAGTGGCTGTATTATTTTACATTCCCGACAGCAATACATGAAAGTTCCAGTTGCTCAGCATCCTCACCAACACTTAATATTGTCGTCTTTTTCATTTTAGCCACTGTCCACACAGAGAGAATGTGAAGAATTATGCACAAGCCAAGGAGAGGAGAGAGAAAATCCCAGGGCTAAATAAAATTATCATTACATCATCGAAATAAAGACTGGACGTAAGTGGGGCAAGAAGATGCCATGTGTTTATCTCTCTCAGGAAAACAGAAAGGCCTATTTTTACTTAGTGGTTTTGTCAACATGAAATCAGAAGTAGAAGATTTTTTTTACCAGGTAGGAAATAGATGCCAAACCAATTTCTGTTGCATCAGTGTACAGAAGCTCCATCTGCATATGTACACAGGGATACTGGGCAAGGCCCCACATAGTTTGCAGGACCAAATGATGGAATTTTTTAATGGGTCATGATTGGTGAGAGGCGTGATAGTGCGGTGGACAAACTGAGGGATGTAGAGGAGGAACACTGGTAGCAAGAAAGCCAATGGACCAAGTGTCAAGAGGATACAGATTCTGCTCAGCCCCTGCTGGCTCTGAAGCCCAAATTGTCTCTCTTTGCCTCAGTTTTCCCATCAGTAAAATGAGAGGATTAGACAAGATGAACTCTAAGGTCCTCTTTGGGTTCTATGGTTTCGTGTCTCTGAGACTGGTCTCCTCTGGCCAGATTTCACCCCACTCTACCTCACCCTACCCATGGGCAGATTTTGAATGTCCTCTGGATATTTTCCATAAAAATTGGGTGGCACAAGATGAAAAGATATCAGAGAGTGGTCATTCCATTTATGACCCCTTTAAATCCTAAAAAGATAAATAATGTTCTGTTTCTCCAAAGGAAGAAAAAAACTCCCACATTATTAATGTATGTAAATAGCTGAGCAAATGAAAGGAATTTCCAGAAACAATATAGGCTTTTCCAGTGCCTTAATGAAGAGAGACGGCAAAGATATTCAAATTCATCCAAATTTGGGACACACTAAAAGATAAATTTGTTATGTATATTAGAAAATGTTGTTTTTGAATCCAGAAAAAAATTCCGGAGCTTTACAGGAATGGGTATATGAGTCCTTGAAGGTATAAGAGATCTAAATTTGTTCAGGTTAGATCAAACAAAAAATCAGAAATAAAATTTCTTTCTTTCCAGCACCATCACTTTTTTTTTTAACAGCTTTATCGAGGTATAATTAACATACAGTAAGCTGCACATATTTAAAGCATACAGGTTAATAAGTGCTGACATGTGCAAACACCTGTGAAACCATCACCACAACCAAGGTAATGAATGTGGCCTTCACTTTCCAAAAGTGCTTGTGCGCTTCGTCGTCCCTCCCTCGGTAAATTCCACCGCACCCAACCCTGACCCAGGCAACCACTGATCTACGAGATTAGTCTGCATTTTTTAGAATTTTATGTAAGTAAGTTCATATAGCATGTACTTGTTTTCATCTGACTCCCTTCATTCGGCATCATTATTTGGCAGTTCTTCCATGTTATATGCATAGTTTGTTCTTTTTTTAGCTGAGTAGTATTCCATGAATGGAATCGATCTACCGCAGCTTGTTGACACATTCACCTGTTGATGGAGAGCTGGTTGTTTCCAGATTTTGAGTATTATGAATAAAGCAGGCACAGTCACTTTTAATTCTTGCCTTTACTATTTAGTAACTCCCCTATTCTCTTTTAAAAGCATCTCCATACTTAGCCATGGTAAGGCTGAGACTTTCACACTATTCTCTCTCTTTATGCGTAGGTTTTAACTTTTCCATAATAACAGAAGTCAAGCACTTTATAAAGTATTTTTGAGGTGTGTGTCAATACTAAGAGTATCAAGTAATTCTATGGCTGAGCTAATGGGTCCAACTTGAGGTCTTTATTTGAAGAAGGTTTAAGTTCGATTCCATATTTGGTTTATTATAGTCATGAGGAGTGTTTGCTAAAAATACAAATTCTTTATCCTCTAAGAAGTAGTAAATCGGGTCACACCAAGTCATTAAACTAAGCAGGCGGTTTGGAAAACTCTGACTTCTCTTTCTGACAGATCTAACCTTCAGTTTTGGTTTCACATTGGAAAGAGGAAAAAATAATTCTCCCACTGTCATCTTTTTCTATCCCTATGCTTTCTATTTCTCTTCCTTATTTTCTCCTCCATCATTCTTAAGAGCTCAAATATACTCAACATTATATCCAGCAACCAACTAATTACAGAGGAAAACTGTCATGGAGAAACAATAGATAGGCACTAGAAACAAATCTGCAAATGAGAAACAACATTTAAAAAAGGGTAAAAATGTAAGTATAAGGAAAAATACGTGAGAAAACGAAAGAGTGGTCCTTATTGTCCTCCCAATTCTCCTCTTTTGAATGAAGAGTCTATGTAAGGTCACAGGAGACCAGCAGCGTAATTAGAGGGATCCAAACAGAGTGATCCCATCTCTAGTTGAGTTAGTTAATTCCAGGCATCCCAGGGCTAGTGACAGAAGCACCTGGTTTTGTCAGAACTTGCTTGGAATTCTGACTCTTATGTCTCTTTTCTCCCTCGGATAAACAACCTGATCCTCATGCACATACTAAACCCTGCCCCAGGCTCCAGGCTAAGTCCAGTTCTCAAGATGGAAGTTTATTAGTAGGAGTAGTATTAACGAGTACTTACTGAGTACCGACTGCAGGCTAGGCAAGGTGTGAGGCCCTTCCACATGTGATCTGCAACCAAGGCTTATTCTATAAATAAGGAAACTCTGAATAACAAAAAATTTAGTTGACTTGCCTAAGATCAGGAAGGTAGTAGGATGGTGAAGTGAAGATCAGCAGTCAAGACTGTTTGACTCCCTAAACCACAGTTTTTTTCTAGAGGAGGCATAGTACCGTGGTGGAGGAGCTTGGGCCCTGGAGCCAGAATGTCTGGCTTCAAATCCTGACTCTGCCACTTACTGGTTACAAGACCTTTGGCAAGTTATTTAACCACTCTGTGCCTCAGTTTCCCCATTTGTAACATGGGGTAGTAATAGAATCCACTTCATAGGATTTTTGTATGGATTAAACAAATTGATATACAAAAACACTGAGCCCATACTAAGTACCCCCAAAAGATAGCCATTACTATGCTCTGTGGTAGGAACAAGGGTCAAGCCCACCAAGTTCTTTATGCTCTCGTGCACCAGTTCTAAGAACTAGTGGTCTCAGTCCATCTGGGCTGCTATAACAGAACCCAAGAGATTGGCTGGCTTATAAACAGAAATTTATTTCTCACAGTTCTGGAGGCTGACAAGTGCAAGACCAGGGCCCCAGCAGATTCAAGGTCTGGTGAAGCCCTGCTTCTTGGCTCATAACGGACTGTCTTCTCTCTTTGTCCTCCCATGGAGAAGTGGCTAAGGGGGCTCTCTGGGGTCTCTTTTATAAAGACACTAACCCCACTCATGAAGGCCCCACTCTCAGGACCTAATCACCTCTAGAAGGCCCCATCCCCAAACACAATCACATTTAGAACTGGGTAGTAGTAACATATGAATTTGATGTGGGGTGGGGGGGCAGCGACATACACACTCAATCTATAGCACTAGTCATAACATCAGCTTATTCCTGAGGTCAAATTGCCTCCTTGTATTCAAGTTCCAGTGTCTTTAAAACAGAGCCTGATGACCTACCCAAATGACCTACCCAAGATGGAACATCTTGCCAAGCCCCCGCCCCTGTCAACTCCTGCTTTGTAACTGGCATCTGGTCCCTGAGCTGAAGCACTTCCCATATGATTCTCTGATGCTGCCATCCATGCTACGCTGTCTGCATACCCCACCCTCTTGCCTTCCACAGGCCTCTCTTTGCCTCCTGATGGCCATCCCTGTTGACACACACCTGCCTGGGCCACACTGGTGGTCTGGCACAGCCTGTTGTGCTTTCTAGATGTGACTCCCTTTTATCATACACAGTGGATTTGTCCCATCCCAGAGAGCATTTCCATCTCCTTCAAGGTTTTGAGCACCACCTGCCCAATTTTGTCATCCATGTGATACCACAGGATGAGACAGAGCATATTTCTCATCATCACGGACACGATTTTGTCTTAGCATACATAACCCCTGGGTACTGATATGAGGGTACTAAGAAAAGGAAGCATCCCTCCCACGCCCCCATACCCAGACTCTACCAACTGCTACATCATACTTGCTCTGTACCCTATGTAAAAGAACAATATTAACTGTTGTGATGTAGCTTTATGAGCACACAAGCTCATTGACTATTAGCAAAAAAAGCTTCACCACCTTAACCAGCCAACAATCTGTCTAAGCCTTACACTAATATTCAAAAATGTAAAGAGATACTAATTGTATACTAGGTTCTCCAGCTATTGGCCTTTTGCTTGTTTAAAATAATTTTTACACATAACCTGTCAGAAGCCTAAAAGGCAAATTTCACTTGCAAACACTGTTTCTTTCCTGTAGGTAATGACTGCTTTCAAAGAGACACTAAACAAACAGAATGTTTAAAAACTGAGTTTTCCCCAATGTAACTCTTATACATGGCTGACAGCAGCATAAATATTGCAATCACTTTGGAAAACATGTGCATAACTCTTCTCTCCTAGGCATATTCCCTAGAAAGACACTCTCACACGTGGGTAGTAAGAAACATGAAGTTTCCTAGCAACAGTGTTCCTAAAAACAAAACTCTGGAAACAACTCATTGTGCATAGATCAAAGAATAGATACATACATTATGGCAGATTTATATACAGGCTGTATTTATACTATAAAGCCATAAAAATGAATGGATTACAGTTATATAAATCTCAGGATCAAAATGTTGAGTGAAGAAGAGCAAGCTCTGCAATACAATGGGGGGGAAATGGTCTTTTCAACAAATGGTGCTGGGACAAATGAACAGCCATGTGCAAAAGAATTAATTTGGATCACTACCCTATACCACATACAAAAATTAACTCAAAATGGACCAAAGACCTAAATGTAAGAGCTTAAACTACAATTCTTAGAAGAAAACATAAGTGTAATCTTTGTGACCTTGGATCAGGGAACGACTTCTTAGATATTACACCCAAAGCACAAGGAACCAAAGAAAAACTAGATAACGATGGGCTTCATGAAAATTAAAAACTTTTGCACTTCAAAGGACACTACTAAGGAAGTAAAAAGACAACACACAGAATGAGAGAAAATCTTTACAAATCATATATCTGATAAAGGTTTTACATCCAGAAAATAGAAAGAACTCTTACCACTCAACAATAAAGACATTGAACAGAAATGTCTCCAAAGACAGACAAATTGCCAATAAGCACAAGAAAAAATGCTCAACATTATTATTCATTAAGGAAATGTGAATCAAAAGGGCAATCAGATAGTACTGCACACCCACTAGAATAACTAGAATCAGCAAGACAGAAAGTAACACGTGTTGGCAAGGATATGGAGATACAGGAAGCCTCTACCCTGCTGGTGGAGATGTAAAACAGTGCCTCAACGGAGGAAATGTTTGGTGGTTCCTCCATAAGTTAAACAGAATTTTCTTAAGACTCATCAATCCTTTCCCTAGATAAGAAATTCAAAGAACTTTTTAAAAGCTTGTACACACACGCACATGTTCCTAACAGCAGTATATCCATAAGAACCCAAAAGTAGACACAACCCAAATGTCCATCAGCTTCCTCATTGAATAATCTCAGAAAAGGTTTTGTCAATCCCAGTGCCAGCCATCATTAAAGACTCCATTTCATACAATTAAACAATTATAATATGAAGCATATTTTACTTTCAGAACTTCAACATTTCATCCTGAAACTTTTATCTCCCTTTCATAAATCTGCTTTTAAGGACTCAGGATATAGGTGGAATTAGAGCAAGACTTCCTTTTTTACTGGAACTAATGTATTTTTAAAGCCCTGACTTAAATGATATCTTTAGATTATCACACATTCTTATCCAGGCTCTATTAGTTTCTGAATATTCATAGAATGACATCTTGGAGCACATTTTTGCAAGATACAGTGTAGATAAACACAGAAGCTTTCTAAAAACAATCAAGGTTTCCCTCGAATAGCTCTAAGGTAATCTAAAATTGTATCTGTGTTTCCAGTTTTACCAACATATAGCAGGCAAATATAAATAATGTGAACTTAAACACTCTCTTTCCATTAAGAAGGTCAATATTCGTATTTTATATCAGTTTCTGGGATATATACTCCAAAATGTATCATTCCAGTAAGTAATTTAGGAACATATATTTATTTCAGAATCAGCTGTCTATATTGGTACAATAAGCATGATAATGAACAAATGTCAACTTCTTCCTGGCTGTTGAAAGCAATGGTTTTGGAGAAAGCAAATAGAATTTATAGCCAAAGTACCCTGGGTTTAAATCCAGCTCTGCCATTGACTGGGTAACTTTGGCAAATCCTATGAGCCTCAATTTCCACCTATATAATCTGAAGATGAGAGGGTTCACCTTGGAGGACGACAGCAAGGATGAAAGAAGATAATTATCACAGTGGTCCTGGCACACTAGAACGTTCCACTAATGCTTTCCCTCCCCTGTGAAAGCAAAGCATTACTAAGTAAATGTCTACAGAGCCATATAATTTTAATTGTTTAGACACTGAAAAAAAATTGGCTTCACCATTTACTAAACTTTCTCCTCTGCATGCTAAATTGTAATCTTAGTTAAACTGTTTCACAAAATATCTAATGAGAACCTTATCTTAAAAATTAGAACTAATGAGTAGAGAATAATCCTTTCTTAAGCTTATTAATGTAATTGAGGGCTTCATCTCTACACCCAAATGCCTAATGGTTTCTGCAAACAAGGTAAGCAGTTATGGCCTCTATTTTATGACTGGGATGCTACTGAAACATCAGAGGCTTGGATAAAGACAGAAAGACATGCCTATCACACCTGCCACTAAGGTAAGAAGAGTAGCTGGCATGGTAAATAACAGAAGCAAGAATCAAAAACATTTCATGGAACTTGAAGTCAGCAAGATGCCATTCATCACATTCACATTTCCCAGTCCATGGTAATGGCCGTTGTTGCTCTAAGGCTGCTTGCTTTTGTAGGTCTCATACACACCAGAAAGAGAGGCTTGGCAGTGCCAGATCTCCCAGATAAGACCTGAGTAGGGTGATCACCTTACCAAAAGCAGCCAGCACTTTGATGCAACTTCTGAAAACGACAGTGTTGGCGCTAGAGCATCAACAAAGCACAAAGTGCTGAAGTGACAGTTGCCATGCTTCCAGCACTCTTCTCCAGCATCAGGGGCCAAAACTGGCCCACGCCTATCTTTGTATGGCCTGTGAGCTACGAACAGTTTCATGTTTTTAAGTGGTTGAAATCAGTCACAATTAGAATAGTATTTCATGACATGTGAAAATTATATGAAATTCAAGTTTCAGTGTCCATAAATAAAATTTTATCAGAACACAGCCGTGCTCATTCATTTACGTATTAGCTTTGCCTGCTTTCGTGTTACAGGTCAGAGTTGAGTTGCTGTGACAGAGACCTTATGACCCGTAATTCTAAAATATTTCTATCTGGCCCTTTACAGGAAAAATGTGCTGACCCTCTGCTTTGGAGCATTGTGTTCAATGTTTATTAAAGGGCAAAAAAAAAACGAGGACCACAGGAATGGGGAGGGAGTCTGGAAACCATTTCATAAGGTGAATCACTGAGGGAATTGTGGATATTAAGCTATAAAAGAGTAAACCAAAGGATGACATTATAGTTTTCTTTAAATATTTAAAGAACCAGAAAAGGGAAGTGGCTTGTGTTTGTGTCACTCTATGGGGGAAAATGAGGACTGATCATAAAAGTTCTAGGGAGGCAGATATTAACGAAGCATAAGAAAGCATCTTTAACCCATGGAAGTAGACAATCAGGGAAGATGTCCTATTGTAAAAGAGCGAGCACCCTGCCATGCTGGTGTTTAGGCTAAAAAGCAAGATGATTGCCATGCAAGATTGCTATAGAAAGGATTCTTACAGTGGGTAGGAAGCTAAACTGTTTTAACACTTGAGTTCCTCCTATGATTTTATCTCAAAAGAAAGAAAATGATCATAAACAGCAGGTGAGAACTTAATGACAAGTCGATGGAAACAATTTTTACTAACACACTCACCAAGGATTATATATCCTAAAGAGAAATATAAATATATATACGTATGTGTGAATATGTATATATACATACGCGTGTAAATGGCATACTAAAAAGGTCTTCCATTTAAACAAAGAAAACATCAGCTATAAAAAGAATCACATTAAGAAAAGAAGGGCTATTTTTAGAAGAAGGGCTCCAATTACACAAAATAAGGAATGAACATCCACTGGTAAATAAAGTGGGCTAAAATCTTTCCCTGTGTTATGATGGGAAATCGGCATGGCTCTGCTTAAAAGAAGGAGAGTAGTCTATATATAAAACGGAAAGGGGAGGAATGTGTTTAAAAAAGAAAAAAAGAACGTGCTAAAATGGACACGGTAGGGTGATTTACTTCCACTGGACTTCTTCATCAAATAGTTTTACGAACATCACAAAGCACAGCCACCTGTTAAGCTGTTATTTTGGCCTCTCTATTTCCAATGGCAATCTTGACACCCAAGCAAGAGACACACCAACATAGCAACATAAACACTGAGGTATTGGAAAATAAAATGTTAAGAAGCAATTCATAGGCCCTGCAGGGCTAGAAATAACCTAATCCTTAAGTGTGCGTTACTACGACATGATATTCCCATTGGGCAAACTCAGATCCTACAGGCAACTCAGGATTCCTTCCCATCAGCCATTTGGAAAGTAGAGACTCCAAAATGTCTATTATACTAGGCAGTCCTCCTAAAATAAAGATATTTAAAAGCGTGAGACAAGACCATTCTGCACATGGCTCAGAGAATGCATGATTACCAAGTGTTCAAGCAGCACCCAGGGGTGGAAAATTATCAGCACCCCATACATTTGTAGGCGCCATAACTCATGTAATCAGGCCCTGATGAAGGTGAAAAGGGCAGTCGTTGACAACTGGGGAAACCGAGGCACAGGAAAATCGAGTCATCCTAAATCAATTAATGGATTTATCCCAAAGCAAGGACTCGGTTAGTTCTTGTAATTCCAATTCCATGCTCCTCACTGTACCGTGTCAACCCACACCAGAAACCTCAACTTAGGGCATCACAGGTACTTTAGCTCATGGAGATAAAATGCCAAGGTGTTTAATTAAATTAAAGGGTAGAGAAAAATGAGGGTGGGGAGAGGGGGAATGACATTTGAAAGTGATTATGCCTCTTTCCAGGGATGAAAATCCCTGTGGGAGGTGGGACAATTACCAGGACTTAAAAAAAAATGTGTCCATCGTGAGGTGTGGCTGACTTGCAATACAAATAAACCCAAGGAAAGCAGAAAGAAAGCTAATCTTCCAGCTTGAAGATGAGACACACCCAAAAGGTGTGTCATGGGTGTCATGGGGTGGTGGCATGCCATCAGGAGTCTGCATCAGGGTGAGCAGGTTCTATCCTAGGGTGGATCCTGAGCCCAGCGGTCACCAACATAGACCTGAACTCTAGCCCCAACCACAATTCATTAGCCCTGAACAGCACATCTCATTGCCTCTTTTTCACTTTGTCTTAAATTTTTTCAGCAAGAGTGGCCTTACTAAAGCCCTTGGGCAGCTCTTTCTCCAGGTCCACATTAAAGGTTGTCCAAAAGCCAAGACAACGCTGAGTGTGGCCACCCTACAGATGCAAATTAGATGCATCTATGATGAAGCTTCTGTGATGCCAGAGATCTGGCTGCTTTTGACCTAAAAAAGCAGTTCTAAACCCCTTTGAAAAATAAGATGGTTTCAGATGGACGTGGCCACCATTATTTTTTTTTTAAGAACCCCTAGGAGCATGGGCAAAAGGTTGAGCACCTACGTATATAATGACTAATTTTAAATATACTTGACCATTTTGGAAGTGTTTTCTTTGAAAAACTTAAAGGGATTATTCCATTTGGACAACGAATAGCCTAATTAAAAAAAAAAAAAAAACGAAACAAAACAAAACAAAAAACAGCCAGAGCTTGGCAAGAAATCTCTAAGTACACCTATATCTGCAGTACTATAAGTCATAGTGCTAAAAAATGTAATTACACTCAGCTGTGTCCAAGTTTCCTTCAAACACAATCCAAAAGAAGTGAATTATTAAATCCTGAATCTAAAAGTTTTTCATTTTGGACACAATGCCTCTTTATAAGCAGCAAAGACATAATTTCAAAAAAATGGACATGCATCATGGTCTTCCATAGTCCAGGGTTTGGGTCTCCAGCATGCACAGTACAATCTGTACCCTACTGATTAAATGTAATTCGAGTTACCCAACTCTGCACTTGAGGAAGGAGGGGATTAAATAACCATACTTCATTTCTTTAAACCTGTCTCAGTGAGTAAAAGAGCAGTCTATTTTCACAGCACCTTTTAAGTCTTGATAATTCACTCAGATTCACTGCATCACTTGTAAGGAGGCTGAAGTACAGCAGAAAGATGGATACGTGTGAGGCTATATTAAAGGGCCACAATTAGTCTTTTCATCAGCCCCTGGCATCATTATTTCAGATCAGAGCAAACTCTGCAAAATGTTCCTGATGGAGGACTGTGTCACCTGGGACTACCCACAGAGAACTCGACACATTTCAGAAGACACATCCCTGTCTTCGGAACTACCTGTCCATACGAACAGGTGATTACATCTTGTTTTCTCAAACACCTATCCAGGGCTGTTTCTCTATCTCAATTACTAATTACTGGTTTAATAGGTGTTCTGTTTCCTGTGATTCCGTATTGCAGATGTCTAATATTACAGGTGCGGAAGAGGTTAAACACACCTGTGAGGCATCCCAGGCACACTGGAAAATGCTTCTCAGACTGGATGGAAACTCTGAGGATTTTCCAGACCCCACCACTTTCCTGGAGAGTACACAGAACAAGCCGCTCCTTGAGGGTGCAACGACCATCATCCTATAAAACTGAAGGAAATCCAGTTCATTGGCTAGTGAGTTCAACACTCTATCTATAGACATCACTAAGAGAATTAACAAGAATAAAAATGTTACAATTAACTGATTAATAAGCCGTCAAACTGACTTGGATTTCTCCTGAGAAAAAAATCCAAGAGAAAGGAAGGAGGAAGGAAGGAAGGAAGGAAGGAAGGAAGGAAGGAAGGAAGGAAGGAAGGAAGGAAGGAAGGGCAAGCTAGCTAATGTTTTAACCGTACTTCTTTATTCAGAAAAAGAGACCAATTAATGTCTATTTCTACCTGGTACAGGAATAAAGCATTGTCATTAATCAAATATTCTGTCATCTACTTTAACAGAACACCTGTCAGTGCCAAACCTGTTTATTTGAAATGCTTCTAAAATACACCGGTACTTTTTCTTGCCTTATTAAGTATTCTGAACAAAGATGTACTTTTCCTGTTAAATGACAATAGTAGGTACTCCTGAATTTAAGTTGTCAAGCACTTCAGCTGTTGCTGCAAAGTACAGGTTATTAACTAACTAACTTATTAATGTCACTCAAAATATGGCTGTAGGCCCATCTTGTCATTTTCTACCTTTGAAAGAAAGCAAAATTCAAGAAAAAAATTCTAGCATGCTTTAAAACAAACAAACAAATGAACGAACAAACAAACAAACAAAAAACCAACCAGATACCTCAAGTAGTAAATTCACAGAAACAGAAAGTAAAATGGTGGTTGCCAGGGGCTGGAGGGAGGTGGGATGGGGAGTTAGTGTTTAATGGGTACAGTTTCACTTTTGCAAGATGAAAAGGGTTATGCTGGTGGATAGTGGCAATGATTGTGCAACAATGTGAATATACTTAATGCCACTGTGTCCTAATAATGGATAAAAAGGCAAATTTTATGCAATATGTAGTTTACCACAATTTTAAAAAAATATCATTAAAAAAACTGATCAGAATGTACATAGCCAATTAAGTGTGGTCCCCTCCAAATAGTTCATTTTAGGTGATTACATGTTTATTTAGATAAGCACTGACAACAGAACAAAAACATCCCTGAAACCTCCACTGCGCAACTCAGGGCAGGTTTGTTTGTTTGTTTGTTTTCATTATTTCAACATTACTGATAATGATAAATGTTTTTTGAGGGTAATTTTTAATTTTGAAGAAACTTCTACAGCTCCATTTTCACAAATATAATTGTAACGAGTTAAAATTTTTGTATTATAGTCTACATGAGGTATGGCTATAAAGGAACAGTATTAATTTGTGTACGTGCTTGGTAAACTGGCTCTGGAGGAGATGTAAAGGAAAGGTGAGCCCTCTCAGCAGGAAGAGTAAATATGCAGCTTTTTAAACAGTCTGTTTTGATCATTTTTCATGCCCTCCAATTAGCTCCTGCATGTGAAGACTTTTGAGTTTTCAACTAAATGTGCCAACAACATGGAATGGCATCTCTGTCCCATAATTATTTTTAGACACTTAGTTTGAGAAACCCTTAGTTGTTCATCAGCAAACCTCTCTGCTGACAATGTCTGCGAAAGACAAAGGTTTTACTGCCATTAAAAGGAACAATTTTCAAAAGTGTAGAGGTGGTTCTCTTTTTAGAGCTGAACTACAAAAGTTATTTGCAAAGGAGCATGATTCATTTATCAAAGTTAGATGAGGAATGTCACTTGGTTTAATGGTTGAGTAAAACTGATGGTGCGGCAGGAGGTAAAACTTGACCACTCTCTTGGCTTAACTGGAATACAAGAACAACTCTTTCCTTTGATAATCCCGAATAAGTTATTTAATTTAATTCATTTTTTAAATTGTGATAGAACTAAATAACCTCTAGTGCTCCTTCCAGCTTTAGGATTCTCGGGAAAATAGTACTGGGGAGAGAGCAAAGAGCAAGGGCTTTGGAGTTGGACCACCCAGCTATGAATCTAGACCTCCCATTGACTATTCATGCAACCACCCACAGTCCACATCTATAAAATGGGATGATAATGTCTAACACATAGGACCATGATGAGGACTAAGGGAAACAAGAAGGCACTCAACAAATGTAATTTTTCTCTTTCCCTCCTCTGCTTGTAGAATGTGACTGACATCAGCACATGCATATAAAATAGAAATGAAATTTCAAAACACTTCCTTTCCAAACAGAATGTTTCTTTGGCTGCACTGCTAAGGCAAATAGGGCTGACTATTTTATTATGTGCATAAAAGCAAGGTTCCTGTAAGGCCACACGCAACTAAGACCTTGTGACACAGCCCGAGTTCCTCACTGCTGTGATCAAGAAAATCAATTAACATAAGACATGAAGACAGAGATGGCTCAGATAAACAAAATGTGCCGTGCAACCCTCAGCTTCTGAGGCACTGTGGAGTCCTCCATGATACTTTTTAAGAAGCTTGGGGACAATACTCATTAGCCTATCCCTGTCTCTATAAACTTTGTATATAAGTTGGAAACCTTCTTGCCAGAGAATCAAGAGATAAGTGAAATTTTGCCATTTCGAAAATAAATAAGTCAATCCCACTACATTGCTTAAAACAAGAAAGTACTGGACAGCTTTGGAGAAATGCAAACAATCCAGCAAACAATACCCAGTACACTTGAAGTTTTTAACAACTTCATTACATAGGAGTCCCCTCTCGTCCACACACCCATCGGCAGTATCACTTTTGATGGTTTCAGTTACCTGTGGTCAGTTAAGTGGAAAATTCCAGAAAGAAACAATTCATGAGTTTTAAGTTGCGTGCCATTCTGAGTAGCGTGATGAGATCTAGTGGGTTTCCGCTCTGTCCCACCCAGGATCTGATTCATTCTTTTGCCAGAATATCCACGCTGCACATGCTACTTGCCCATTAGTCACTTAGCAGCTGACTATTGCAGCATCACTGTGCTTGTGTTTTAAGTAATCCTTATTTTACTTAATAACGGTCCCAAAGCCATTCATATTATTCATTTTATTACATATACAAGTGTTCTATTTTGTTATTAGTTACTGATGTTAATCTCTTACATGCCTAATTTCTACATTAAGCTTTATCATCGTCATGTATGTGTAGGAAATAGTGCAGGGGTCCACAAACACGGGGCCACAGTCTGGTACTCATTAGGAACTGGGCCACACAGTAGCAGGTGAGTGGCGGATGAGCGAGAGAAGCTTCATCTGTATTTGCAGCCGCTCCCCAGCACTAGCATCACGGCCTTAGCTTCACCTCAGATTATCAGGCATGAGAGTCTCATAGGAGCACCGGTCCCTGGTGCTAAAAAGGTTGGGGACTGCTGACATAGTGTACATAGGGGATGGTACTATCTTGCAGTTTCAGGCATCCAACTGAGAGTCTTGGAACACACCTTGCAGACAAGGCAGAACTACTGTATTAGCATCTGAGTTAATGGTGACTTCTCATTCCCATGTTTATATATTTTCTTCTAATACATCAATTCGTTATTTTTGGTGTAAAAACATAAACCAGTGCTCAGAAACATCTGGATCTGACCTTAATACAGCAAATATAATCAGACATGAAGTGTGTGTGTGTGTGTGTGTAGATGACATGGGGCAGGGGAGCAGTCTTGGCAGATTAGCTCTTAAATTAGGTGCTTAAACAACATTATTATAGGTTATCATCAAATTACATGTGTTTGGCCGATCTCACTTCTCTAGGTGATTCATTCTGGGAAAGAAACAACACCCTAAAGATCACCAAACATAATTCTAAAGGTCTTAAAGGATGATTAAGTTTTTCTCTTTGCTCAGGGACAACAGGAATTCTAAAAGTTCATGCTGTACCCAAATTTCAAAGGAGCAGAAAAAGAAAAAGTGAAGAGTCATTAGATAAATTTGATCAAGAACTTACGTTAGCTACTTGTTCAGATATATGAGTCGACTTCCCCTAAAGTCTCCAAAAAAGTTTTAAGAGCAGGCCCCCTTTGTCAAAGTGCTGGGAAATGAAAGAATGAATCACTTTAATACTCGATGTCAAAATCTTGGTGAGTTCTGGCTTTCGTGTTTCTAGATCAACAAACAGCACTGTATACTGTTGCGTAGGCAGTCAGCCAGGAAGTGGCGGGTGATCCTAGACCCCTTCCTCTGTCATGGGTAAAGCCAGCAGCCAAGATAGCATGTCCTGTGCAGTGGGGCTCCCCTCCTGTGTCCAGCCTGCGGGGGTGGGGGTGATTTTGCCATCCTAGACTGACTTCACTGAGACATAATTTAAATAGCTAGTTGGCCTTCTTTATAATAGAGCTCATGATGGGAAATCTTGGGGACATCTGCCTGAGATAAGTACGGTGGAGGACTCAACTCCCCCGTGGAACCATTTCCTCCTCCAGAATGTATTCTAGGATTCGTTCTGCTAGCGCATTATTTCCTGTTGGATGAGCAGAGAAAGCAGAGAAATGCACTTGGAGCCACAGCAGAACAGTCTCCATGATGGACACCAGCCCCTGTCCCCTTGGGGACAGAAAACTTAAGTATGAAGTTCTGACCTAAATTGCAATCATTCTGATCCAAATCTGGCAAGTTTTTCCCCCGCACTGCTACAGAAAGAACAATCTCCTCTGGAAAGCTAAACTCACAGGACAAACAGAGCCATTTCTTTGAAGATATGAGTCAAATTCAGCATTTTCTGTCGATGGCTCTCTCTGAACATAGATGTCTTTTCTGCTGGAAAACACCTGTAGGCCCCTCAATTTAAAAAAAAAGAAAAGAAAAAACACAGCTCTCTTGAGATCTAGTTTATATATCCACTCAATGGTTTTTAATGTATTTACAGAGACTTGTGCAACTACCACCATAATCTATTCTATAATGGCAACGAAACTTCTCCAATGGCCTCTGGACCATAAGCTTCAACAGGGCAGGGGGTATGTCTGCCTGTCTGCTGCTCCATGTCTTGCACATAGTGGGAGTCCACTGAGTATCTGCGATATGCATGCTTCCTGCCACCCCAAGTGCCAACCTAAATCAAGAAATAAACTACTTCTCTCCTCCAATGTTCAACCCAGCTAATTTCCCTGTGGTGGGAAGAATGGCTCCTAAGATTCCTGCTGTCTGGTGTGCACATTCTGTATATGTGTAATTCCTTCCCTATGAATGTGGTGGGCCTGACCTAATCAGGCCAGCTTTTTGGCAAAAGAGTCTAGAAGTCAGGGACAAAAAGTCAGAAAGGTTCAGCAGCAGATGCTCTCCTACTGGCCTTGAAAGGGGAACCTGCCATGCTGTGGAAAGGGCCACATGGCAGGAAACGGCAGGTGGGCTCAAGAAGCTGGCCCCTAGCTGATGGCCAGCATGAAAGCAGAAATCTTAAATTTGCAACCACAAGGTTATTTCTGCCAAAAACTACATACACGAGCTCAGAGGAAGACTCCAACCTCCAGAAGGAAATGCAGTCAGGCGGACACCTCGATTTCAACCCATGAGACTCTGAGCAGAGAAGCCAGCCGTGCCAGCTCCAGATTTCTGGCTCATTGAAATCGTGAAACAATAAATGGGTGTTGTTTTAAGCTGCTACGTTCGGAATCATTTGTTACACAGCAACAGAAATCTGATGCATTCCTCTGGGAGTTAGGAAGAAAGCAGAATGATTACACAAACTCCCAGGAATGACTGGCCTCAAACTTCTCAGCTGTGTCACTGAGAAATTTTAAAATGAACATGTTTTTAATATAAAAGAATCTCCAGTTTGCACAACTACAGGCGGCAGTATAAAACTTAAGTGACAAAAATTTCAACAGTGTGATGGAAGACAAGGTCAGCTTTCTTCTGACAGATTCCCGTGTTTTCAGCTGCTTTCTAGCTATTCACTCAGCAGCTACCAACTATGTGGCAGACCTGCGGGTTAGGCAGTAGAACCGCCCAGTCCAGTATGGCTGCCACCAGTCACATGGGGTCCCTGAGCACTGCAAAGTGGCTAGTGGAGACTGAAACGTGCTGCAAATGGAAAATACGTACCAAGATTTAGCGTGAAAGAAAAATAGGTTAAAATACCTTGTCGGTATTTTTCTACGTGGATTACACATTGAAAAGACAGTGATGGAGAGAGGTGACAAACAAGTAAGTACATATGACAAATGCTCTGAAGGAAAGAAAGAAGTGCAGAGATAAAGAATAATAGGGAAAAACTATTTTAGAGCAGTGGTGAGGAAAGAGGTAACATTTCCACTTATAAACACCCAAGTTTTCTGTAAACTTTCAAGTTTTAACACATGACAGCAGCAGGGGTTGGGGAGCCTGACAGGCCTGACAAAGGCAGTCGGTCATTTACAGGGCCATTACGTTGCACTGTTCCCAGTGGGCTCCATGTAGATGGCACCCCTGGAGGTCTGCACCCCGAGATCCTGTTTGTACCTGTTTCTGCAAGTTGGAGGATGTGTGGTATGAAAAGTCAAGCTTCCGAGATGAACTCTTCAAAACAACTTTACATTCTCCAGATATATTTCCCAGTTTTAATACTTATAACGCACTTGGACTTCATCTACCACGTGGCCTACCAAGAAAATCTCCACTGGGGAATACCACAAAATTCCTGATTTCACGCAGGAGACACGGAGGGCAGACAGCTGGCAGCCTGCTATCTGAAATTTTCTTTTTCCTCTCCCAGTGGGCTGAGTTTGCTCAAGATATGGAAAACCTTCCTGACTTCTTGGCTATAAATCAGTTGATTTTGATGATATCTGTCTTTTTCTCTGAACAGAGGCAGAAGTGTTAGCTGGTTTTCAAAAAAGTTTTCAGTTACTTGACTGTACAAACCTCCAGGCAACAGAAAGCAGGCCAAAGCCCACGCATGCCAGCCCAGGCACCTGTGCCCTCACTCGGGAGGCTAAAGCAATGAACCTCAGTGGACTCTTCCAGTAATCACTGCCCCCGAAAAACATTTACTGCTTGTCACTGTGCATACACTTTTATATCTAAAACAACATCTTTGTGAATCCTCCTGCCTACACACACCACACACACACACACACACACACACACACACACACACACACACTTTCCTAACTGATACTCTGGGGCCATAGGGAGGATCGTACAGAGGTTGAATATTGAAAATCTATTACTTTTTAAAAAGCTGCTTACAAAAAATAGTATTCTCCATTCAACTGAAATGAGAGCCTTTTTCAAATGAAGATGACTCGCTTTTCTCTGAATATCAATAACACTCACTTAAACAGGCAGGGTTTCTAAGTTGATGTGTAAGAGCTTTAAGGACTCACTCGATGCCTTCTTAATGAAAAGCAAAAGTTAATTACCCCCCTTTTGACTTGGGTTTTGTTAACAATAGTGAGCATTTTTGTTCAAGGCCCAGAATCTGTCTCATGTGACAAGCACTCACACCCAAATCACAGGGAAAATGGACCAACCTTCATACACAAAGTCAATTTCACTGACCAGCCAGGAGGACAGCATCTGTTCCCTGTTGTCTGATCCATTAGTGGTGAAAGGTTTGCACTTATCCATTAACCCCCCCACTCCCTGCTCCCTGTGCCCTTCACCACCAAAAGGGAGCTTTGCAAGAAAGCTGGGCAGCATGAGGAAAATTGTTTCCTGACTGTGAAATAAGCAAGAAAAACTACCAGGATGGCCCAGAAATCCAACTCAGGACCCCTGGCACTGGTTCCTCTCAACTAGACTAACGGGAAAAAAACAGTCACAATAATACTCATTCTTAAGAAACATTTTCAAAATTATGTTTATGAGGAATCCTGGGGAAGGTCTACAAGATTAATCCAAGGAGCCTTTATATTCAGGGGTGTTACTTTGCACAACAAAAAACAAAGTGTCAACACCAGAATCTCTTTCCTTAAAAAACATCTGCCCCAATGTCTTTACAGATGCAGTCCTCGAAAATTGTTTAAAACAGAGGCTAAGAAGCACTGTTGGGCATTTTGGCGTCTCCATTTATGTTATTCCAGAGACAGCACCACCCCGCTCCCAAATCTGTTCTCAGAAATGTGCGCAAGAAAAGTCTCTGGGGACCCCAGGGAGCCTGGATAAAGTGCACTGGCTCCCTGCCATGGCAAAGAACAAAATAATATTCTGTATTAAAAAAGTGGTTTTCTTTTCTTTCTTTCTCTTTTCTTGAAAGGGAGAGGAGTGTTTCTATTTTTCATTGTGCATCAAATCCCTAAAGACCACAAATAAATCCCTAAAAGTACACACATTAATGTTAATGCAGTCCGAACTGGAACTGTTAAAACACCAAAGCAAGCAATGAAAACAAAAGGATTCCTGCCTTAGGTCATATTAGGGATGTGCTGAGCTCTAGGAAAATGCTTATTTTACTTGTAAGTACCTGTCAGGGAGGGGTGATCTTCAGATGGTGCTTCAAGGAGTCATGAAGAATGGAATTTGGGATTGGGATGCTGGAACCAAGGAGTGGTTTGGAGAGGTAGGAGTCCATAATTTCTATGGAGCCACACATCCAAAAGTCACCCCAAATAAACATACAATCTAAGGAAAACCAGTGGGCTTGTTATACAAAAGTAGCTTCAGACAGAACCCTCTGGCCACTCTTCCAGTCAGCTGACTACCCCTCAGGGTCCCCTTAGTAGACAAGGTCAGAATCTCCAGCCCACCTTCAACTAGAGACTGCTCAGCATACTTGGCCTGCACATCAGGCTTAGGGATAATATTTCCTTCCAACAAGGAATCCCAGTGGAGGGGAGCTTGGCAGGGGTGAACACCTGACCTATAAACAACTCTGCAACTCAGAAGATGGGGTTCTGGCCCAGACTCTGCCCTTAGCTATGAAATGGGATACTAACTGAACCTTCTCCAATTCTAGTCTTCTCTACAAAGTGAAATGGCTAGACTACAGATGACTTCGAATAGCCCTTCCAAGTCTAAAATTCCAGAATCTATATCACCAAATGTTGCAAATGAAGACAATGACGACTGCATCTTTATGACCAACTATCAGTCTCCAGGGCCCTTTATTGCACAGAACTTACCAACCAGCTTACATTTAGTTCAGAGACAATAGTGTTGAACATAAACGAGGAAACTATTCCAATGAAGTTTTGTATTGTCTTAGGTGTTAATTTCAGAATAAAGAATTATAAGAAGTTATTCTGAAATTAACGTCTAAGACAATACAAAACAACTGATCTAGACTGTAGTTCAGCTTTCTTTTCTTTATCTCTTAGAGTTGTTCTTTCCTGGAACTAGGGGACATTTGATGAGTTAAAGTAAGCCTAGGGAAATAGTAGAAACAGTTCAAAAGATCTTTGATTTTTCATTTAGTTGATAGGATTGACTTTATCTGTTTTCAAAAAATGTTTTTTCCTTTTGCTAAAGTAAATGCTAGGGACAATCAGAGAGCAGAGCAAGGAAAAACAAACAATGGTTTTTACCACAGCTCTGGTTCTGGCTTGGCTATTAACTAGTTGTGTGGCCTGGTGTACGTTACTTAACTATTATGAATCTCAGCTTACTCACCTGCAAAACGTGGATAATAACACACCAGTCCTTCTTACCCTCCCCTCCGCCAGGAGTTAAATGGCATAAGGCCAGGGAAATGAACAGACACACACAGCGCTGGTTCTCTCAGTGACTCTCCAAAGCAAGGGCATTTGCCTCACTTTCTAAAATACGGACACTGCTACTAATTAACTATGGTAGTTAAACAGAAATAAGTTTCAGAAGTTCCCCATAGGTCCATGAATTGGGCCTAAAGCAAATCAAGAGTTGAAGCAAAAGTCAGGTGTCTAAAAACCCACCTACGCTGACGGTGACTGTCTTTTCTGAAGACACCTGATTCTCAGTTTTCAATGTTAAGGTGGGTAGGACACACTGCCAAGGGGGATCATGAACATCCTGGGGTTCACTACCAGTCAGACCCTAGGAGTCTAACCTCTAGCGAGCTGGGCCTAGTTTCCTCATCCATCATCTGATTTGGTTCATTTGAAGCCTTCCAGTTTGAAATCTCTATCAATCTAAACCATCCCCACTCCCACTGCTGCTTCTCTGACAAAGTAGAAAAGCACTTTAGAAGAATATGACCTTACAGAAACTGAATCATACTTTAGTCCAAATAAATTATACATTAATTAAGTTATAATTATACATTATATTACAGGTGGAGGCTGATTTCATTTGCCAATTAAGAAAAGAAGGCCTCCACCTGTACCACTCAAGTGTGATTATTACTTCACCAGGAAGTGGTGGGTATTTAAAAACCAAAAAAAAAAAAAAAAAGTGGGAGAAAGAGCTGTGCCTGTGTGTTCAAGAAAGCCTGAGAAGGGAACCAACCATAATAGATTTTGCAAGCAGTAGAGAAGATTCTCGAACTGGTGATTTTCTTGACTATCACCTGCATTTGGGGGTATTTCATGCAGTACCAACATTGCCCTTTCTGGTTCCAAATTCCAAATTCCGATCTATAAATAAATCCCATTTCCTTCATCAGGAGGAAATGGGGTAGAAGTATACACGCCCTGCAAGCCGAAAGGCTGCAGTTCAGTCAGTAGCCCATGGGGTGAGAAGATCTCAAACCTTTTCAAGAAAGACTTAGGTTAACCAGTTTCATTCATTTGCCTCCCTCCCTCTCCAGATAGCTATGTGTTGCCTCTCCACTTTATTTACAAGGCCGGAATGCACCGCCCCAAATTCTGCCTACCCACAGGGCCTCCATCCTTCAAGATCTTGCTCAAATGCCTACAAACTGCAACGTTCCCTTGCTCATTCGGGTGGGGACTGGTCTCTCCCGCGGCCAGCGTCCCTGCGAAGCGTTCTTTTGAACTCGGAGCTACTTTGATCTTGCCTTGGACTGTGCCTGGGTCTAGCCTCGACACTAGCTCCAGATGACAAACGAAGACAGCCCTCGCGGGCACAGCCCTGTTCTTGGTGAAATCTCTTTTTCTCTCCCAAAGCCCCTGGCCCCTTGTACGAGGCAGTGGATCACTGACACCTGATAGCTTTAAGCGCGCTGAATTTAAATATAAACGCGGGGTTGGGGTCGCCGGTGTCGGGGGTGCTGCCACACCGAACCGAACTCGTGAGTTCCGAATCGCTTTCATCGGCTTCACGCTTCCTCACCGTCCCAGGACAGGCGCTGAGCGATTGGGAAACCACCGAAAGGCAGGGCGCAGAGGGCGAAGAAAGGGAAGCCGGGGCCTGGACACGCTTCCCTGAGTCACCGCTTCCCGAGTGCGCGATGGAGCCCGAGCGGCGCGGGGAGGACGAGCCCCCGCCGCTCGCCGGCGCGGGACCCCGGGGCCGCACCCGCACCCGCACCCACGAGCTGGGGCGCCCTCCCGTGGCGGCGCCCGCCGACCGCGTCCCCCGCCGCCCCAGGAACGCGAGACGCAGAAAGTTTCCGAGCCCGGCGGAGCGCGAAAGGTCGCAGCCCGGCCCCGGCGCCTCTGGGCGCGCGCGCGCGCGGCGGGAGCGGTGCCTCGGCCGGCGGCCACCGCACACGGTCCAGGCCCAGACGGACGGACCCCACCCCCCGAGGGCTCCGAGGTGTCCTCCACCGGAGCTCGAGGCCTCCAGACGCCGAGGGCGAAGGGCTCCTCCCCGCACCCCGACCCGACGGCGCAGGGCGGGCGGGAAGCAGGCCACCGCTCCCACCGCGCGCGGGGGGCTCCCGGGTTTGCTGGATCCATTTCTTAGTTGGAGAAAGGGGGCGCGCCGACTCCCTCCGGCGCCTTGGGAGTCCCAGGAATCTGGATTCGGAATGCCCGAAGGGCCCACCTGGGGTCCACCGCCCCACCCAACGCCGACAAGTGGAAACGGCGATTCCCCTGCCTCCGCCCGCTCCAGCTTCCCGGTTTGGGGGTGACAGTGTGTCCCCCAGGTTCCCCTGCCGCCCGCAGCGGGCTCGCCGGCCAGGAGGCGGCGGCGGCGGGGGACGCGGCGCCCCGGGGAGAAGGGGGCGGGGGGCGGCCGGGGCCGGGCCCCGCGCGGCGCGTACCTCGTCCACGGTGAGCGGCATGCAGATCCGGTACTCCTTCAGCAGCATGGTCCCGCCGGCCGCGGACCCCCGGGGCTGGGAGCGGGGGGCGCCCCTCCCGGAACAACGAGGCTGCCGCCCGGGCGCGGGGCAGAGCGCCGGGGGCTCAGAGCTCGGAGCCGGCGGCGCGCTCAGCGCCTGCCCACCTGCTCTCCGCCCCCGAGCATGTCCAGGTTGGGGTCCGGTGTCCGCGGCTCCCCCCGCCTCCTTCCTCGCCGAGGTCGGTCCTCCCGGAACGCGGCGTTTCAAAGTCAGGGACGGAGGGAAGGAAGGAGGGAGGGAGGGAGGGAGGGCGCCCCGCTGCAAACCGCTCCGATCTGCAGCCCGGGGCGGGAGGAGCGGCCGTCAGATCAGGACATGCCCGGTGGCGGGCGAGGGAGGGGGAAAAAAAGAGCGAGCGAGAGAGAGATTTCCAAAAAAATTAAAGCGAATGCACACGAGTCACCCGCTCGATCCGCCTCTGGAACCAGACAGAAACCTGGAGACGACCCCCCCTTCTCGGGCCGGTCTGCCCGACGCGAATTCACCGGGAGCACACGGCAGCCGGGGCCCGAGATGCTCACTTTGCAGACAAAGGCTCGCTCGGCTCCTCGCCCCGGGCGGTAAACAAGACCGCCTGGGCTTTGGAGGGCCAGTCCCCGAGGCGCCCCAAAGCTCGCTGGAGGAGAAAAGGGGAAGCCGCCGCCAACGCCGGGCTCAGCCGCGCCGGGGCCCCGGGTTCCTCCAGCCTCCGCTCGTGCAAGGAAGGGCGGGTGACAGCGAGCCCGCGCCCCGCGGCCCCCCGAGCGCCGTGCGTGCCCGCGAGTGTGCCCGCGAGTGTGCAGCCGCCTCGCCGGGACCCGAGAGTCCGCGCGGAGCTGCAGTGTGTGCCTGGGGCCGGGGAGGTGGGGACGGGAGGAGCCAGCGCCAGGCGAGGCTGACATCAGCAGCGGCCGCGGCTGGGAGGGGAGCCCCATCCGGCCAATGGGGAAATGGCAAAGAATGTGGAGGATTTAAACAAAACAGCATGTCTCTGCCGGGCTGCTGCCAGCCCGCCCGGCGCCGCGGACAGGCGGAGGAGGAAGCTCCGGTACCCCCGGAATCTGTTCTCCAGGGTGTCCTGGGTGCCACAGTGAATCTGTTCTCCAGGGTGTCCTGGGTGCCACAGTGCTCCGTCTGTGGCCACTCTGGGAAGCTTCTGGTTCCAAGGAACGCCAAGTGCTCCTCGACTCTTTGGCAAAGGTCTTTCCAAAGACCCACCACGAATGTTTTCACTTTGGTCCAGCACGCAAAGAACAGCGCTGGAGAGGTGATGGGATTCCAGAGCATGAGAACCCTTGCCTGGTTTTCCCGACTGGTTCCAGAAAAGGAATCCTGGAAAAACGAGGGAGTGCAACCGTGTGAATGAAGATGGAAGAACGAACAGAAAGACGTGCCGGCAGAGGGAAGGTGAACTAACTGGACACGCGTGGCCTTGCACGCTCCTGGGCCTGCTCTGCGGTCTGCCTGCAGGCTTCACAGAGCAGCAAGAATGGGTGTTCGCGTCAGCACTCCTAAGTTCAAAAAGTCACAGTGAAATGTCAATGAAAATGCCTGGAGTGTTGGTATTTCATCCATATTAAACAGATCCCTCATTTTAACCACAAGAGGCACATTCTTCAGTTACTCAGGAAGCTGCATGTAACTGCTGAAGTCTGTTTTTCATTTGTCTGGTATTTTTAAGCCTGTTTTTATGAAAAGTTGCTGGATGAAAAACACACCAGTTGCCTCTGTGCAGAACAACCTGCAAAGCATCATCTTTTCTCAGAAAAAAAAATATTCATGCTTTGAAGTCCTGCAGCTACTCACAGTGCTTGGATGGCAATACAGATGGCCTCACTATTCCAGTATGTTACATTGTGATTAATAAATATCTAGTATCACTAGGGTGGGCTGTGGCAAAAACCATCCAGATGGCTGGAGAGAATTTATAACTGTGTGAACATGATAGAAAGCCTGATAGAAAAATGACACCCTGTACCCAGTTTATATTTTAGTGAAAACTATTTTCTAGATAAATGCTTCCCAGTGTTGGCTCAGAAATATTCACAGCAACTAATTAAAGCTAAACCAAATTCCTCGAGGTGGAAAATCTAAATCTGACACTTTGTGTTGAATAATAACACATTGAATGCCTGTGATATGGAAAGTAGCTCAAGCTGTTTTTCTTTTTTCTACTTGTTACTTGAAAACAAGTATACTGGTTTCGCTTCTGGCACCTAATAGTCTTCCCAGAGGCATCTTGGGCACGTATTGGCTGGCCACACGGACACGTGCACAGGGGACATCAGAACATGTGGATATGTTCCTGGCTTCCTAGATGTTTCCTGACATTGATGCTGTAAATCAGTATTTTACTGATGCCTATTATGGTTGAGGAAAGACTTCCCTGAATTTCCCAAAATGCAATACCCAGGTACCTGCTTCTCCCCTTACCCTTCTTGCAAGCTGACTTCTCCACTCAACTTTTCCTTTTCACACCATCCATCTGCATGCCTGGTCACACTGATCTTGCTCAAGCTTTAATCTCTCAACCTTCAAACCCTCTCAGCGATTCTCTACGCTCTACTGAGCGAATTCAAATTCTTTGGCAGGAGGATCAAGGCTCTGAATCTACCTTTCCCACAATAGCAAGTCACCCTTCCCCTGAGACAAATCTGTTGGCCAGAGAAAGCCTCCACTTTGCTCCTGCCATTGCCTTCAAAGAGAACCCCTCCCCTGCTCCATCCCCCAATGACACCATTTTTTCAGCAGGGCACTGACAATCTATGTTTTTGGAAAGAGCTTCTGATGGCAGTGTGTTGGACGGATCAGAACACAAGGACACCAGAGGCAGGAGGTTATGTTATTATAATACTATAGGAGACATATAATACTATGCAGAGAGCCTGAAACAGACAGTGAATGAAGAAACGAGGATGCATTTGAAGGATTTGGAAAGGACTTAGGGATGGATTGGTTTTCTCTACAACAGCATTTGGGGGATGGGAGGGCAAAGGGAGGGCTTATTCATTCATAACTCATTCACACAAAGGGAGGAGAGTGCCACCTACTGGATAGACACATTCAAAAAAATGTTTGAAATCACCTAGCCCGCAAAAAGTCTGACAAGGAGAATTGTATCTTTGTTTCTTTTCAACCAGTGGAGTCGTATCTACTCCAAAAGAAACTTGAAGGTGTTGCTATCATCACTTTACTAGCTGTATGACCTTGGAGCACGATGGTAAGCTTCTAGAGGAGATAGACTATGTCCTAGCTCTGTCATCCGGAAAATATAGCCTGGTATGAGGGATATTGTAGGTACTCAATAAATGTCTATTGGATGTATGCACATATTAGTTCAGGGTTCTCAACCTCAGCACTATTGGCATTTGGTCCAGATAATTCTTTACTGTAGGGGTCATTGTAAAATTTATAGTAACATCCCTGGTCTTTATCCACTAAATAGCAGTAGCAACTCCACCCACCCACCCACACACACACACACATTGCCAAATATAGTGGTCCGTATGGAGGGGGCAACTCCTGCAATGAGAACCACTGTATTAATGTGATGGTCACTAGTCTTAGTCTTAGCTCCTCCAAGAAGCTTTTGGAAAGACTTTCAACTTGTCAAAATTTACCACTCTATTAGTATGATAGTCACTAGTCTTATCTAAATGTTTAGCTACTCCAAGAAGCAGCTTTTGGAAAGACTGACTTACAACTTGTCAAAATTAGGGCTAAGGAAAAAGGAATAAAACAAAACTGTTGCATCACAGTGATATAAAGATGTCCCTTTCTCATTTCCATGTTCTGCTTTATATTACCAAAAGAGCCCTTGATAAAAGGCTTGACCTCAAACTTGACCACTTGATTAAGGTAATATCTGCCAAGTTTTTCCATTACAAAGTTACAATTTTTCCCTTTTCATACTTCATCCTTTGGAATTGAGTCGTTAAGTGCAGCCCACATTTAAGGCAGCCCCACCTCCTTTGGGGAGAGAGTATCTACATCTGTAATGAAATCTGCAAGATTTGTCCCTCCTCCCTCATTTATTTATTCATTTGATTATTTATATCAGTGTGGCATCATGCATATTCTATACTTGAGTTGTAATTCAATACTACATTAATTGTTGCTTAAATTATTCTAGCTTTGGCCATTGGTAGCTCTTATAGTTTGGTTCTTGGGTTCTTTTGACATGCTCCCTTTTTAAAGGTGATTTTTGAAAATAGAATGTTACCCTTTGCAATAATTTGTGTTGTATTAAATATCATTTAATTTCAGCAAAGTCTATGTCTATGTATACCTGCATGTGTGTGTGTGTGTGTGTGTGCTAAACACCTATATGTCTGTCCTTGCTAGGTGCAAAGCAAATGTTAAATTCATTCTTAATAAAACTACACAAAGCAAGTCTCAAGGCAATACTTTTGTGTAGACCTATCTATCAGACCTCCATTAAATACAGAGAATGCCTTTGACATGTACTTGCTTGTACTGTGCAATAAATGCTCATAAAATAAAAATTAACTGACGACAATATGGTACACATTGCTTCACATAGAAAAAAACCTGGAGTTTCTGTAGCTAAAGGTATTAGAATTTTGTATTTTTTAAAATAAATAAGCTAATACTAAGTTTATCAAAGCTTTACTTTTTACTGCATTACTTATTTTTACAAAAATTGGCAAAACTTTGGAATGTGTTGAGATAGATTGTGAGAGTATATATAACCTATACTCAATGGAGAGAAATATTAGGGATGAAAAAAACATTGTACTTGATCTTGAGGGCCGTTTAAGAGGAAACAACTGTGTAACCATAGTTTATGGTAGTTATTTAATGCCAAAGCATATTTAACATAGTATCATAAAATGATATTGACACAGATCTGGAAATGGTATTTCTTAGCTATGTGATGCCATAGAGGTGTCATGTAATTTGACCTTTTGTGGAACATTTTAAACGTTACCAGAGAGAAAAAGAAGGAATTATGTCTATTAAGCATATGTAATCATTTATAGCAAAAACCCAGTTTAAAAATTGCTTAGGTGACTGTAGTTAGGCTGATGCCCTAAACCTGATAATACTACCTTATTGGAAAAAGTCTTTGCAGATGTGATTAAGGATTTAAAATGAAGAGATGATCCTGGATTATCTGGGTGAGGCCTAAATAGAATCATAAGTGACTCTATAAGAGAAAGGCAGAAGATTTGACACACACAGAGACAAAAAGGCAATGTGGCCCTGAAAGCAGAGATCAGAGTGATGAGGCCACAAACCAAGGAGTGCCCACAGCCACCAGAAGCAGGAAGAGGCAAGGATCAGAATGCCCCCCAGAGCATCAGGAGGGAGCATGGCCCTGCCATACCTTGATTTTGAACCAGTGGTATCGATCCAGATTTCTAGACTCCAGATTGTGTGAGTCAGTTTCCATTGTTTTAAGCCACTAAATCGTGGTTAATTGTTACAGCAGTAAGAATAAATAAAATATATATATATAATGCTTCAGTTATGACTCTGTTTACCTGATATAACTGCACTTGACATGAAGTGATTCTACAAAGGACTGAGAGAGATTTACTCAAAAAATAATGTGCATTTTTCTTTACAAAGGATTCACGGCAGACTTGAAAATACCAAGTTCTCCCATTGCCTTTAAAATAGGCAATTTACAAAAACAAATATTTTACACACATTTCAGGGACATTTCTGTAATGCAAGCCTCCTGGCTTTAAATACCATCAATATGTTACTGACTCCTAATTTAAAAGCTCTCATCCAAATGACTCCCCTTAATTTGACACTGGTATATTCACTTCCCTTCTCAACATTGTCACTTGAATATCCAACAGGCACCTGGAATTTAACATATCCCAAACTGGGCTGCTGCCCTTTCCCCGCTGACGTGGTCATCTCTAATCTGCTCTTGGTAAATGACAACTCCACCTTTCCAGACACTCAGGCCAAAAATCTTGAGGACATGTTTGACTCCTCTGCATCTACCTTCAGACTGCATCCAGGATCTAGGCACTTCTTACTACCAATGCTGCTCTTACCCTAATCTAAGCCACCACCATTTCCCTCTTGGATTACTGCAGTAGCCTCCCACCTAGTCTCCCAGCTTCTGCCCAACCTAGTCACACAGCAGCCAGAGTGATTCCTTTACTGTGCAAGTCAGCTCATGAAACCCCCATTGGCTTCCTGTCTTACTCAGATGAAAAATTAAGTGCTTCTAATGGCCAAATTGCCCTAAACCTCATCTCCTACAACTCTCCCCCTCACTCCTCCGGTTCTCAAAACAGGCCAGGCAGACCTGAGTACCGTAACTTCAGGCTTCTTGCTCCTGCCTCTGCCTGGAATCTTCATTCCCTAGCTATCTGCAAGACACCCTTACTTACTTCATGTCTTGGCTCACTAGCAGTGCCTTCCTTGACCACCTTCCAAACACTGTCACCCCCAGGCTCATACTTACATAAGTGTCTTCTTCTCCTCCTTAGAATGTTCACTTCATAAAGGTAGGAATTTAGGTCAGATATGTGCATAGCCAATAAGCTGAACATGCCAGAAATGCCAAATGCAACAAAAATATACCCAAAGTAGCAGTTAATACATCTTATATATAATAGTAGTTAAAATATATTATTTTATTTTGTTTTTAGCACCTCTAATCAAAATACATAATTTTAAATAGTATAATATACATTACCACTGTTCTTTCTGAATAAACTTTTTCTAATCAGCAATTCTCCTCACCTTTTAGAATCCTTATTCTTCCACTTCCAATTTTTCTCTTTCAAAACCAAATTCTTTCTTACAAAGCCACAAATTTAATCTCAGACTCACCCAAATAAAGAATTTATAAAGAGCCTATATACAATATGGTACTTGTACCTATTTTTCTGACCATTGCTCAGCCTTTTACTTCTTCATTTACTTCACTTTAATATTTTTATTTTCTTTGCAAGCTATCCCTTAGATTTCATTTGCTTTCATTTTTTTTTTGTTACCTCCAAGCTTAGCAAGGAAGGGCTTCAGTTTGGTGTGGGAGCCAACTAGAGTTTTCTCTACCTATTTATTCCCTTCTGAGACCCCCTCACACTTTTATTTTTTGAGTTCTGAAAACCACTTTTTACTCCATCACATCTTTGTTATTTTTGTCTTTTTAAACTCTCCACACAAAATTTAGACTCCAAATCCTTGTCTATTCTAGTCAAACTAACTGCACACCAAATATAGGGCCAGAAAACATCTCAAAATAATGCATCTCAACAATACTGGCTCTTAGAATGTGTTTCAGAAATCTGTGAGGCAATTTTAGGTTGTCACAGTCCTTGGGAGGAGAGGGAGATAGTAGCATGTAGTTAGGATGCTAGACATCTGCAATGCAACAAACCTATACAATAAAATATTGTCCCACATTATCAGACTTTTCAGTGTCCTGCCAGACACCTACTTATGTGTCTAAGGCCTAGACTCTAACTCCAGTTTATATATGTCAAGCTATTTTTTTTTGTTGAAGTCTTAACATGGACTAAAATTTCTAATTCTTCTTCTTTGTGAAAAACAATGGAAGATTATACTTTAATATAGTCAGAACTTTTACCAAGAAAGTGTACATCGTTTTGGAAAAATCATACTACCAAGAGTAAGCCCTTTGACGCTCAAGGAACAAATAGAACACAGCTAGTGTTTGCAGCTTTTGCAATAACAGTTACTATTCGTGTGTACAAGCAAATAACTATTTCTTCGTATGTTCTACTGTAAACATGTTTTAGCTTTAATATTTTGAACTATATGTGTGCTATTTTGCAATGTTTCTCCTTTACATTAGAGCTGGCATATTTTCTTGTTTTTAAATTGTGCGTGGCTGGGTTATATTATCCATCGTTTTCATCACAGAACAGTAATTTCTTAAGGCTGATACTCAGCATCTATAAAGAGATGTTGGTGCTGATTAAATTGAGAACCACTAATAACCCAACAGGTCGACCAGGGCAAGAGTTCCCACTGGCTTCCCAATCTCCCGCTGACACTTTGACCACACCATACGCAAACCTCATTTCCATTTTCAAGGATCCCGCGCCTTTTTATGCGGACCCTACTGGTGCAGATTATCACCAAGAACATGTGCACGGTCCTTCAGAATTGAAACCGTCTGCACATGTCATCTCTTCTGATGCTCACAAGGGTCCTCTAGGGAAAGCAGATGTCTTTTTAAAGCTTTTTTTCTCACCAACTGTCGTGTATTATAGTAAAAACGAAAACCAACCAAAACATACTTCACGTGAGCCGCTGCCATAGCTACACATCTTCGCTTGGGAGCTTTCAGAGATGCCACGGTTTTAAGCCGCCAGGAGTCTCCACCAGATGACCCCTCAGACCTTTTTCCTTTAGGGTTTATAGTTCAGCCTGCTCCCTAGAGAGAGAGAACACGGAGATGTGAGGACAGCGAAGCGACTGGCCTGAGAAAGCAGGACCTCTCCCAGCAGGGGTGTGAAAACATACGGAACGGCCCGTCCTACGACACAGGCGCCGCTCGCCACGAAGTCGAGGGGACAGGGCAGTCCCCGAAGCCCAAACCCGGACGCGGGCCGCAGAGGTGAGCCCCGCCCTCCAGCACCGCCCCCGCCCCGGGGCTGCCCGCGGCGCTGCCTGCCCGACGGCCGGCTGCAGGGGACCTCGCGGGGTCCTTCGCGCGGGCTGCCCGACGCAACTGCCTGAGCGGGCGCGCAGGCGGCTTCCGGTGCGGGTGACGAGTGGTGGCCGCAGCCAGGGGGACGCAGCCAGGGACGCTGAGGCAGGGACCATGGCGGATGGCGGCTCGGAGCGGGCTGATGGGCGCATCGTCAAGATGGAGGTGGACTACAGCGCCACGGTGGACCAGCGCCTGCCCGAGTGCGAGAAGCTGGCCAAGGTGAGGGGAGGCCGGCTGCCGGGTGGCGGGCGCCAGGGGCTGAGTCACGGCGCGGAGCCTGCTTAGGCCTCAGGGGGCCTGAGGGCTGGAGCGCGCATCCCCCCGGAGCCTGCCCAGCCCGGCGTGGGCCTGGCGGCCTGCGGAGGGCCTCCCAGGTCGGCCTGAGCAGGGGGGACTCGGTGGGCGGCGTGCGCCGGTGCCCCCAGCCTTCTCCTAACACTCCCCCCCCCCAAGGGTCACTTCATCCCCGGGCGAGGTGCGGAGCCCCGGAGTACATCTTTTTTCTTTTTTTCCGCCTTTTCTTGCATACTGTTGAGCCTTTAGCTTCGTCGTTTCCCTGGAGTTCAGGCCTGAGCTTCAGCACTCAGGCTGGGTCGGAGAGTCGCGTTCTGTGACCTCTCTCGCCGAATCAGTTTGTGACAAGCGGTTTCCAGAGCGTGGCGACGCGCCTGGCCTGTGGCCGGCGGAGAGGGCAGGCGAGCGGTCGTCGGCGGTGGCTCCCGCAGGACCCCTGTCCTCGAGGAGTCGGCTGCCGGTGGCTCCCGAGCTAGACGGTCTTGCCTGGTGGTGAGTCCCGGGAAAGTGTGAATCGTGTCGTGGGACCATAGAGAAGGAAGCTGTTCGTTCTTACTGGTGGGGTAAGGGAACGTGTTCCAGGGAAGCTACTGCTTGTGTCGGGCCTTAAAGAATGAATGGGATTGGGTTAGGCAGGAGTCCTTCCTGCAGTGGGAACTACGGAAATAGGTACGAAAGTGCAGAATAACCCAATTAGAGGAGGTCTTGCCAGAGTAGTAGCTTAGCCCAGCTCAAACAACTGCTTATCTCCCATAGGATAGGACTTTAACTGCCTCCAAACATTCGTCATGCCCCCTGCTGTGAGTCAGGCAACTTTGTGTATCATTGTATGTATAAAGAAACCAAGGCTCAAGAGTTATTTGCCCAGCGTTACAGTGAGTAATATATAATAGGTAGAACCAGGGGTTCAAAACTCGGTTTGCCTGACTAGGGTATGGGTGGTGGTTGAGTCAGCTTCATCATGGGCCGTTGCTGAGGATTATGCTCAAGCCTCATTAAATTCCTTGATCCTTCTCCAGCTACAGACGTTTATTGCTATTCACCTGGGATGCATTCACTAATAGGGTTGTTTATGTCTCCGAGGAGCTTGCTGCATAAGTATATTAAAGTGTAATAAATTCAGGGGCTGGAGGAATGTCAAGTAACATTTCACATTTAGTCTTTAGAAAACTTTTTAATGCTCCCCTTTTTTTCAAAAAAGAATTGAATGGAGCTTTGCCAAAAAAAAAAAAAAAGAAGAAGAATAAAAGAGGATAGGGAAAAGTGATGACGCTGATAATTTTTTAGGTTCAGTACACTCGATGGAGGGGAGCCATATGTATTCAACTCTGAGCTTTCTAGCGGCTGGTGTAAAGAAACATCAGTTACACAAGGGTTGGAAAACTGAACTACCTACAGTGCCAGGTAGTTAATAATAGCTGACATTTATTGAATAGTTTCTGCAGTGTTTACCTGGATTAACTGATCTTCACCTTAGACCTATGTGATATGCACTATTCTTATTTTATAGAACACAGGCTAGGAGAAGTTGAGTTACGTGCTCCAAGGTCATACAGCTAGTAAAGTGATAGAGCCAGGATACAAACCCAGACCAACTGCTTCTAGAGTGTGTGCTCTCACCGTGCTCTCCTGCCTGGTGAGCCACGTGTAATGAAGACCTGAACTTCTGAATACCTACCTGCCTAGGGAAAGGGGGCAGTAACTCTTCACTTCCAATTAATGTTTGCCAGTTGAGGATGAAGGCCAAACCTTGTCTTCTCTTCTAATTTGGGGGAGAAACCAATAATATAGATTTTTATATGAGATGCCTCAATATTTAGAAACTGGACACATCTGTTTTAAAATGCTGTTTGAGCAAATACCATGTAGATCAAATGTTTACCTATAGGCCAAAGTCAGCCCCTGAACCAGCACTTTGGCGTTAATAGAATGATAATGTCCACAAGGAAGACAGCATTTGCTTAAAGAAGTACAACCATTCCTAGAAGTGAAACCTAGGGGTGGTGGGGATCTTCCCTTACCCTTTTCTTCTGATAGCCTACAGCATGCAAGACTTAATCGGTGCTAGACATTGTGGGGGGGCGGGGAGAATAATGATTATTAGACAAATATTTTGCCTTCATAGATTATAGGCCAGTAAGAAAAATACATATCACTGTGACACTCGTTCTTGTGATTACATGAATGGTAATTTTTTTAGGACATTGTTATGTTCAAGACTGTTGAAAAGGTTTGCAGCTCAAATCCCAGATGCCTTTTTAGTTGTCAGGTGTAATGGAAATGTTTAAAACAGGGAATGTTGGGCCTGTTAAACTAAATAAAATTAAAGGCATTTGGATTCTGATTCTTTTTGAAGCCACTGTGCCAGTTGAACAAAATAAGATGTACGTATAGATTGCTTTTGTTGGGGTGCAGAAAGGGCGGAGGGTTGGTAAGTGGTAGTGTCTAAGTTTGTTATTTATATAGACCCATAGTCTTTAATTTCGGGATTTGGTGGCTGTTTTACAGCCCTGGTTAACTTTTTTTAAAGGCCTATTTCTGTGTTTTGCTATTTATTCATCATTTTGTTTTATTTTCTAACCACTTTTCCAAACATAAGAAAATACTTAGCATTGCATTTCTCCATTGAAATGTATGGAACACTTTAGCATGCATTCTTTTGTTTTTTATTTTGAGCCTATACATAAAACTGAAGAATGTTTTATTTTCACTTTACTGAGAAAACTAAGGTTTGGGCAGCTGAAGTGGTTTATCCAGTGTCTATAGCAGAGCCAGGTCAAGCTCAGGTCTCCTGGCAACAGAATAGTGTTCTTTTTCCTACATGCTGCAACCTGTTTACAGGACTGTCATTCCATGTTTACTTTCCTTAATACAGTTTTAATTTGTAACAGGAAAGACATTTGAAGATAAAAATTTTATGTATATAGAGACTTAAGAATGTATCAGGTGAGAGAGAAAACCACATAGAGCAGAAGCCTTCAAAACTGAAGTCTGAACGTGGTGATGAAATTGCCAAATCTAGGCCATTTGAATTTCCTAAGGTTGTGACCTGGTATAATTCTCTTTTTCTGTCCTAACACTCACCTAGCAAATAACAACAATAAGTGATATTTGTTGTGTAAGTTTTATATAATGTTCGCTATTATAATGAAGATGATAATGTTCATACTGTGTTCCAGACATACCTTCACAGGTATTGCTTTAATCCCTACACCAACCTTGTGGTGGAGGGACTGTTATGCTCATTTCACTGGAGATAAAATGGAGGGTCACAGAGGGTAAATGTCTTGCCCATGTTAATGCAGTGGTAGAGCTGGGATTTAGACCAAAGCACTTGCAGCAGAGCCTGCGTTTTTTAACTGTTACGTCCTACTGCACCTGTGATTGGTACTTGAGTACTGTGCATCAGGTTGGTGAGATAATAAAGTGATACCAGTTTTTGATAATGGTTATTGCTTTACCCTTGTATCAAGGAGTTAAAAATTAATCTAAAGAAGCCCTTCTCTGAACTATAAGATATAGTATTTAGCAGTTCATAATACACAGAGGATTCCCCCCTCCTTTTTGATTATGGTATATTTGGCACATAGTTATTTGGGGACTACTTACATTCTTAAATCGAATATATCTTTTGATTCTCCTCTTAACTTCATTTCATTTCATTTAGTCACCTGTGGCTTCTTAGGTGAAATGTAAAACAGTTTACTGATTGTTAGCAGCTTGGACAAAAGACCTCTTTAAGAAATAGGTCATTTAAAAGTATTAGATTAGCATTTGTAGTAACTTGTTATTGGCCTTTTTCTTACTTAGGTTATTTAACAAATCATTAAAAGGTTGGATCCATTTAGGAGTAAAGGACACAGACAAACAAAACTTACAGATAGAGGGTGGGGTGGGGGGAAAAAACAACAAACTTAAAGATACCTAACCTGTACTGATGTTAAACCCTTTAGTCGTTTATCTCATTTACAATGATTATTTTAATAAGAAAAATGAATCATAAAAGGAACATGTTCTAACAAGTTGGTTTTTAATAGTTCTGGTTGTCTTGTTTCTCTATGTTGAAAGGCAGCATTGAGGAGTTAGAATTTTAAGAACTACGGTAACATAGAGCAAAGGAAGGAAGATGTTTAGCCATAGGATTGAACATGGAAAATTGGGAGGAAAAAAGTAGGATAATTAGAGAATTGGGAGCTGCGTTTAGTAAAGTTGATGATAGTGTCTCTCACACAGCACTAATTTGTCAGGCCATGAAACTTGTCACATCCTACTTACTATGACATTAAGAATCAGAATTGTAAGCCATTAAAATCTACTGAATAGTTCCAGTCAGTGTGTATCTCTTCAGTGCATACTATGTGCAAGTTGGTGCAGGAGAAACAACAATTCATTAAACAAGGTTTAGCCCTAAAGAACCTTATAGAAGACTGAGGAGACAAGACATGGCACAGGCATAGAGGGCTGAGCGTAACGCCTGCAGAAGCAACATCATGTGCTTGGCCACCTGCAGAGCACTGAGCCGCAGTGGTGAGCAGTATGGACAAGGTCCCTGCTCTTACAGAGTTTACATTCTAGTGAGATTGCAAAGACAGTAAACATTAAGATAGGACAGTCTGGGGTCATTGCAAAGCAGAGTGAGTGGGCTTGAGTGTTAAAGAAAGAGGTGCTGAATGACTTCTGATTTTAGAGAGCATTTTCTGAGAACACCTTTCTGAGAAGGTGACATTTCACGTTTCATTGATACTTGTAGATCATTGCTCTAGAGTAATGTATGTGTGATTCCTTCACATGTAGGCTTCCGTTCTTTAAACCCATAGTTCTGAATTTGAATGAAATATAGTAAATTGCACTCCATTGATCTGTCATGTGACCAATAGTAATTACAAAAGTGACAGGAGGTGACCATGAATAAACAGTTACTTTGCATTTTAACTATTTTTGCATTACATTTGTTACCACATAGTAACCATTTCCCTGTGGACATACTTTGATTGAAGCAAATACATGATTTAAATTGATGTGGTTTAGTTTACTGAAGGGAACATTGGACCAGGAAGCAAGAGCCCTGGCTTCTGGTTCTGCTGATTAGTTTTGTGGCTGCACTATTTGGTCCTCAGTTGTTTACTCTCTAAAGTGAAATAACTGGATTAAATAATGTCTAGCAGTCTTTCCAGTTCTAAGATTCTTTGATGTTATTTATATGACTTATTTTCATTTAACTTCGGGGAATCTATAGATTTAGTTTTTGTCCTTTTCCTCTGATAGACATTGAGCTAGCATATATTATATGAATCGAGAGAGCTTTCAAAACTGATGCTTCCCTTTACATAGGAAACATTGTTAAAATATTAGTGATCATATCTATTTCAGAGTCAACTAAAATAAGTTCAGATAATGGCTTTATAATACATATTCTATGCTGCATCGAAAAATCATAGTTTAAAACTTATTTTAGAAAATATGGAAACAGTATTTGGAAGAGTCCAAACCTTATTTGTGCTCTTAATTCAAAAACGCTTTCATTTCTTTCATCAGCAAAAGAGTACTGGTGTCATTCATGAATGTCATTAAAAATATCTTTTTTATTTATGATTAGGAAAATTTCTAAATAACACCTTCCTCGTTACTTCCCATTTAGTCATTGTTATTAATACCAGTATTGTAAATGCAATTTTTGTGCTGTGGGTTGATTTTGTTTTAATCAAAATGTGTGGTTCCTAGTCAGATGGCTTAATTTAGTCCTATGTATTATCATTTAGGTTTATATTATTTGAATTTTGTTATTCCCATTTCTTAATATGTCCCAAGGAGGATGTTTTGTTTTTGCCTAATAGATAGAGGTTGTTATCAGTAGACAAAAAGGGGTGTGTTTCATTTGGATCAGTATCTGCTTAAGAACATGACTTTAGGTATAACAAGTGTGGGTATTGTCACATGGTCTTCATTTTTTTAAGCACTTTTTTATTTTTAAAGTCATTGAAAATTTAAACCAGAGATTCCTGTCCTTTTACCACCAAATATCCTTTTTATTTCTCCTCAAAGCTTTATTTTAAAATACTTGTTATTGGAAACATTAATTTGAAAGTAAAAAATGTTTTTATAAAGAAATCATTTTTTCATTTTTATTTTTTAAAGACACATGACTACTAGTTAGGTATCTCTATTTAGAACAAGATAAGCAGGTGTTACCACACCAAGCTGATAAATTAGAATCCAAAACCAAGACTTGATGTTTTCCTCAAGTGTTAAATCATTGTTGTTCTATATTCAGTTTCTTTTTTAGGTATTGTGAAATGGTAAAAAAAACTTGTGGGCCCCAAGTTGGAACCCACTGACTTACAGAATCCACTAGAGAAGCAAGCACCATCATGAAAAGTATAAAAGTAGTTAAGTGGATGGTTCTTTTCCTCTAAAACAGGCCACTGACTTTTCTCTTTGTGTCAGAAACATCTCATTTTAGACTAGTTATTTGATTTTGTCATGTTGGTGGTGTTTTCACTGTTCATTTTAATCTTTTAGGAAGGAAGACTTCAAGAAGTCATTGAAACTCTTCTTTCTTTGGAAAAACAGACCCGTACTGTGAGTAAATTATAGTGAAAATTGCAGTTACCAATACCTTCATTTAACATGGTTGCATTAACTTGCAATGTTTTCATTTTTACAGGCTTCTGATATGGTGTCTACGTCTCGTATTTTAGTTGCAGTAGTGAAGATGTGCTACGAGGCTAAAGAATGGGATTTACTTAATGAAAATATTATGCTTTTGTCAAAAAGACGGAGTCAGTTAAAGCAAGTGAGTTCATGATTGCTCGAAAAAAAATTCTCATTTAAATAAGAACTTTTAGAAAACCTTTCTGTGAATGTGTTATATGTACTGTTAATTCAACATAACAGTGTAGACAGTTTTTAAAAATTCTGTTTATATACTCATGACAACTGCTTTTATTTTTGTTTTTTTCTTTTGAGTGTTGCTACAGCTTTGTTCTTTTTCCATGTTGCACCATATCTTCATGTTTATTATTTTAAATGACTATGTCATAATCCACCATTTTAATAATCTGTAATTTAATCATGTCTTTTATTAAACACTTAACATTAAAACTTATTTTTGAGGCCGTTTTCGATATTTTGAATATGCATTTGTGTAAGGATTATGTACGTTCTCTTTGGGTGTTTTTGTGAAGCTGAATTTTCATTATTGCTTCCCTGTTCTGTTTGAGATATATTTAAATGGTCCTCTGTAGAAGTAGATTCCACTTTTTACATTTGTATCTCATCTTTAAAATGCTATTCCCTGAGAAGCTTCTGGGTTTTTATTTTTTGCTTTCAAATGATAAAGGTAATGATATGGTAAAATAGGGCAGTAATAGAATCAAAAACAGAAATACAGGGTTCTTGTACAGATCCCTTATTTCATTAGTCTGCTGCTAGAGTGAGCTTAGTGGGTTAAATTATTTTTTACAAAAAACACTTACTCTAATGGTTTTGTTGTTGGTTTTTAATTAAGCTTCCATGCATAAAAAATCACTGTTAAGAATTTACATAGATTTAATTAAGACAGTCTAGTAAATGTGAATGTGAAATTTGTTTAAATATACCTTCTGGTGTTCAGTTCTGTGATTTCAGAAACTATCAGAGTGGTTGAGAGACCAACATAGATAAATTATCATCTTCCTCTGATTTCTGCAAGGCTTGCTTTCTATAAGACAATTTTGCAATTTTGAAAGGTTTACTTAGGGTTAGAAGGGCACTCTGGGTTAAAATAAACAAAAATGTGTCATTTATATAGTATTAATATAATTCAAAGCACATTTCCTCAAATATAAATTTGATTTCAGAGTCATAAAATTTTAGAGCTATTAGAAGGTACTGCTTAACTCTATTACTTTTTTGATTGAGAAACTAAAATTTATATATAAGGCTCTTGGAATGCAAAGTAATGTGCAAGTAACCTACAGTTTAATACAGAATATAAATCACAAATAATCTTAAGTGCATCTTTAACAAGTGTCCTAATGCTCACATATTGCTGTGTATTTACATACACAGCAATATGTAAATGACTTAAGAACAGTGAATGGTACTAAGAATTATGAAAGGAGGAAGAGAAAATTTTTGATTAGGTTTACTGAGAAGATTTCTTGGAGAAGGAGTTTGCGTCAGCCTCACAGTTGGCCAGTAATGTAACCAGGACTGCTCTTTTTGCTGTAACATGTCTTCATAACTGGAAAGTGCTTAGGCAGTGAAAATTCTCTTTCCTTTTCTCATAATTACTCTTTACCTAAAACTTATTTTTTGCCTTATCAGGTTTAGAAAGTAATACATTTCTTAAAATAATCTTTTCTAGATTACTTAATGGTTTCAAGTTTATTGTCTGTTTCTTGAGCAGGCGGTAGGCCTCGCTCTAACCATAGCTTCCTTAATGACTTATCTACATATTTTTCTGGGAGCTGCAGGATGTTCAGTTATCATTAGAATATTGTTTTGTTTTGGTTTTGCTCTTACCCCCATCTGATTTCCATTAATGTGTTTTTTTGCACAGTAGAATTATCAATCATATTCCCATCTAGAAATCATTATTATAATTAGCTTTAGAGGGACCATATAATTAGTAAGATATTAGGTGTCCCAGAACCTTGCACTTAACTGAAAGAATTATACTTTGCAATAAAACCTTGCTTTCCGGAACTCTTGGGTCTCTGAGCAACAGATTTTTCAGATAATTAAAAGACTAACCTGGGCTACATGAACATTAACTATTTTTCAAGGAAGTTTACAAGATATATCATGAATTCTTTTTTCAGTTTTATTGAGGTTTAATTGACAGCAAGATTTTTTGTTTTCTACATTCATAAAATATGCTTAATATAATTTAACATTTTCTTGAAGACAAAAGTCCTAATTATTATCAATGATTATGATATGCTCTTTAGAATCTAAATTAGGGGTTGACTGTGGGCTATGGACCAAATTTCATCTGCCACCTATGTAGATAAGTCTTTGAAACACATTGTTTGTGGCAGCTTTGAAGTTACAAAGGCAGACAGAGACCCTATGACCCACAAAGTCTAACATATTTATTATGTAAATGTCAACAAAAATTTACAAAAAAGATATGCAAGCCCTGAGCAAGGTCATAAAATGTTAGATTGGAGGAAATGTAGTCCAGCCCACTTTTATTACCGGTGAGGAAACTGGGCAAAAGATGCTATACCTTTCAGTGTCACATTTTACTGAGATGAGTGTGGGTGACTATGGCTCTTCCTCTTCCCTCAAATGATGGACCTCTTTCACCTTCTGCCTCTGCCACTAATACTTTTTTCCTGCGGTCACAATACCTGCTGGTCATTGCTTCACTGCACCCACAGCCATAACTGAACTCTGCTTTTCTCTTCCTTTCAAAAAAAAAAAAACACCTTTAGTTCATTGCCATTTCCTCCATGCTTTTTTGTTCAGCTGTAAAAATGTCTGCTAGCAAGCCTTCTAATAGAGGTTGCTAGATGTGCCTCTTCCATGTTTCCATCTGTGTAATCAGTTCACCAGTTGTAGTGGGGAGAGGTACAGTCTTTGCATATGAGGGTGTACTAACCTTCTAATTGTTACTGGGTGTTCTGTACTTCTTAGCTGTCAGGGAGATTTTAATGTTCTATAATGTTCTTTCATAGGCATTTCAGTATGTAGAGTTGCTTGGGAAAACCAAATTTGACCATAGCACTTCCATCAATAGCATACTTCCTTTTCCTGTATGAGGAATGGATTTTACTTACGGGCTTTTATTATTTTAGGCTGTTGCAAAAATGGTTCAACAATGCTGTACTTATGTTGAGGAAATCACAGACCTTCCCATCAAACTTCGATTAATTGATACTCTACGAATGGTTACAGAAGGAAAGGTGAGTTGTCTGTTGACATAACATAGTGATAACTACTCTTATCTGTATTCAGAGATACTTATGTATTTAGATATTTCATATTAGTATTTAAAAATAAGGTTGATATGATTAATTCTTTAAATCTTTTTGAAAAATCTATTTTGGGATATCTAAGGTTTCACTCTAATATTTAAATTAATAGAATATTTGCAGTGTGGAGTTAATTTTCAGAATTTCACTGTCTTGCCAGATCTATTTGTATTTTTTTTCAATGTCCTTCTCTGCACCTTCCCTATCTCATGTTTCTCTAAAAAGGTCAAGCATGAAATAGTGACTGTGGTAGATATATTTCTTTCTAGATAAGTTTTTGTGGCTTAAAGACAGTAACTTAGCTTATATTTAACTTTCTATCTCTGTCAGTTCAGTTCAGTAAATGTTACTTAGTACCTGTCGTGTGCTAGGTCCAGAATAAGCAAATCACTATTCTTTACCTCAGAAGGGTCAGTCATAGAAATAATTACTGTGCTGTGTCGTGACAATAGCAGTGTGCCTGTAGATTCCAGTAGCACAGAGGTAGAGACTGACCGGCTGAGGTACCAGGGAAGCCTCAAAGAGTTGATGATGGCTGAGCTGCCTTTTAAGAATGAATAGAAATCCTACAGGACCAGTGGGTAGGGAGAAGGTCATTTTAGACATAGTGGAAATTATACACAAAGATATCAAAGTGAGAAAAACAGTACATTTAAGAAACTAAGTAGTTTGTTATTATTGGAGATTAAGGTTTTTGGGGACGGAGTAGGGAAAAGAGGTTGCTACAGAGAAAAGGCTAAATGAGTAAGCAAGCCTAAGTATGAAAGTTTCCTAGACTCTATTAAGCTCTATATAGTTAGGTGTTAAATGTTTAATTTGTTAGAAATTATAAATCCACTAATATTTACATCTACAAAAATGCTAGTAAATCTAATACTTAGCAATATCAGATCTTTTTAAAGAAAGTAGCTTTCTATTTAAAGACATCAGAATTAGAGTATTGATTGAATTGTAACTTCTTGACTGCATATGCTCTTGATAAAGTGTTTATTTTTATTTTTTTCCCAAATAAGTCTTTTACAGGCAGTCTCCATTTTCTGTGCCATTTACATAGCACATGGTTCTATTATTTGTTAAACACAGAGACTTCCTTTATATTTAGGTTTCAAAGCAAAGCTGCAAAATATGGGTAATATTTTATAAAGACATTTTCTTAAAAATTATGATTTTGAATTGTAAAATGTCACACGGTTCCATTTGTATATGGAGGATAAAGTGCACAATAACTCCAAGATAAATACTCTTATATCTAGTTTGAATAATAGTTTAATTCTGTCTTTTAAATTTTAATATATTTCTATAAGAATTTGGATAATAATAAATTTCTCATATTTGTAGATTTATGTTGAAATTGAGCGTGCTCGACTGACTAAGACATTAGCAACTATCAAAGAGCAAAATGGTGACGTCAAAGAGGCAGCCTCCATTTTACAAGAGTTGCAGGTATTGTGCTGCATTTTAGAGTGTGCAAAACTTTATATTTAGTCAGCAATATTTTCTTGCAGGAATAGCTTATGTTGGCACCTTATTACTTTTCTGAACCACCAAGATTAAGAGTGAGTGCAATAGAGTGTGAAGGTTGTTCAGGTAGCTGGAAGTAGCATAATTATGGTCCCCAGTAAATTTAACAGCTAAAGAAGTTTTGAAGAAAAATTAGGATGAACAAATTAATCTTGATATTGTGCTATTATTTAATTTTAATTCTTTAGAATTATAGAAATAAAAATTAAATAAAATCAGTAATTTACTATCTACTGTGCCTAAGGAATTTGACATTAATTACTGGCTTTGTTCTTAATATTTGATTGGTGGTCAATTTGTGGGCTAAAATGGTTTATCAAAAAAATAATGCTTCATAATTTGCCATGTTTCAGGACAATTTTTAAGAGACACTTTAAAAAAAAATAGGAGAAAATAAGCTAAAAAAAATAAGAGAAAACCCACTGACTCTCACCAGAAAAATGTACATGAACTATGCTGAAAATCTGGCTTATTATTTTAGCCCATCAAGGGCTTTCTATTAAGTTAAATTGATTATTCTAACTTTTCAATCATATACTTTATTTTTTTTTAACTAAAGGGAAAAAAATAATACTGGAAGGATCTTGCATGCCATGCATTGTTTTGTTTTTGTTTAACATATCCTATATTCTGTATATACTTTGTCTCATTCAGTGTTCACACACAATACAATTTTTATTCCCAGTTTTCAGCCAGAGAAGCCGAGACTTAAAAAAGTTAAGTAACTTGCCTAAAGTCATTACTGTGAAGTGACTGAGTTTGGATTCATACTAGTTCTGTTTGGCTTCAAACTTCTTTTTTCTTTTTTTCTTTTTAATTAAAAGATATTATTTTTAAGAGCAGTTTTAGGTTCACAGCAAAACTGAGTGGGAAGTACAGAAATTCTGCATATAGCCCCTGCCCCCACTCACTCACAACATCCCCTATGTCAACATCCTGCACCACAGTTGTACTTTGTAGTTACAGTGATGAACCTACATTGGCACATTACTATCACCCAAAGTCCATAGTTTAAATTAGGGTTCACTCTTGGTGGTGTACATTCTGTATATTTTGACAAATATACAGTGAAACGTATTCACCATTGTAGTTTCATGCAAAATAGTTTCACTTATAAAAATCCTGTGCTCTGTCATTTCACATTTCCCCCCTAATGCCTGGCAACCAGTGGTCTTTTTACTATCTTCATACTTTTGCCTTGAAACTGTTTTACAACCAGGAGGATATGTACCTCATAATTCAGCATTCCTTGTGAAATATTCTTGCCAAAAAATTAAATCTCAATTATATATAGATTCATGTGTAACTGATATTTTACAGGCTATACCAGGGACAGAAGAGCCTGTTAAATGATACACGAGACATAGTCAGCAAAATTCAGACTGTAGGAAAATATGATTGGCCTGATTTCTTCAACAAATAAATGGCAAGGAAGAAAGAGACATAAGAAATGTATCAAAATATGAACCTTAGTTGGATCTGATTTGATTAAAAAATAAATGAGACTATTGGGGACTGATATTTGGTGATATAAGGAATTTTTAGGTACGATAATATTCAAAGTCTTTCTTTTAGAAATACATACTGAAATCTTTATAATGTTTTCTGAGATTTGCTTTAAAGTAATTGACTCAGAGAGAGTGGATGAAAATGTTTAAATGAAACATTGATTATTCATTGTAATTGTTTTTATTTTCCTTAAAAAAATTACAAAGGAGACAGTAAAATAAAAAAATTTTCAGACCAAATTACAATAACAATAGCCTCACTTTATACTGCTTTGTAAAATGTGTTATTCTGGATTTTATAAATTCACTTACAATATATGTATACCAAATATTAGGAACTTTTTCCTCATACTTGATATAATTGATTTTCTACATTGTATTTATATCTATTGTAATTGTATATTCTACATTCATTAGGAGTCATATCAGCCTTGTTATCTGAATTAAAAAATGACTAGTGCCTCCTTTTTTATATGATGGTTTCAACTGTTATGTAAATAAAAGGCCTGCAACTGGCATCTTTTTTTGTATTTAGAATTATAATTTCCCCATTAGCTGTTAGGAAAATACAAATTAAAACCACAATGAGATACCAAACCACTACATACCAGGTGAATGAAGACAGTCTCAAAAGGTTACACACTGTATTTGACATCCTTAAAAAGACAAACCTGTAGTTATGTAGAACAGATCATTGGTTGTCAGGGGTTGTGAGTGGGGGAAGCGTGTAACTATAAAGGAGTAGCATGAGGGAGTTTTTTGGGTTGATGTTAACAATTTTGTGTCTTGTTGTGATGCTGATTACACAAATCTATAAATATGTTAAAGTTAATAGAACTTTATACCAAAAGAAAAACAAATCCATTTTACTGTATAATAATTTTTCTATTGTAATTTACTGGAGGAAACTAGCATCAGCATTCTCCCAATATATGTGAAAGTTCTTACTATTTATCAAGGGAGAATATGTTAATGTGTGTTTAATTTTGTTGCAATTTTAAAATGTCATAAACTAACTTGGGGACTTACTCTGCTAGGTGGAAACCTACGGGTCAATGGAAAAGAAAGAGCGAGTAGAGTTTATTTTGGAGCAAATGAGGCTCTGCCTGGCTGTGAAGGATTACATTCGTACACAGATCATCAGCAAGAAAATCAACACCAAATTTTTCCAGGAAGAAAATACAGAGGTGAGCATATCTCTTACTATAAATTTACTTTAAAAGTGTTTGAGAAGAAAACCCCAAAACCCCCAATTTATTTTGTCAACATTTTTTTCAGAAATTAAAGTTGAAATACTATAACTTAATGATTCAGCTGGATCAACATGAGGGCTCCTATTTGTCTATTTGTAAGCACTACAGAGCAATATATGATACTCCATGTATACAGGCAGAAAGTGAAAAGTGGCAGCAGGTAAGAATATATTCTTAAACTTGACATTGATACTTATTAGGAACAATTTACATATTTTATATATTTTGAAATAATTTTTACTTCAGTAATTATGTGCAATTTTATGATGCTACATTATATTCAGTGGGTTGATAATTCAGTTTATCCGTACTTATTCAGATGAATTGTGGTAATACTCTAAATTATTTCTCCCAATGGAAGAAATGTAGGCTTACTATTTAAAATATGTACAGCAGGTCACCTGCTAACAAAGGTTACAGATAAAGACCCATTATTACTTTTTTTGTTTGTTTTTTTTTTACTTTTTTTTGGGGGGGTGAGGCAACCCTTGGTTGACCTCACAGGTTGCAAGGACCTTGTCGGTTTACAATTTATTTTTATTTTTTTATTTTTTACACTTATAGCACCTTGTCTTCCTAGGTGCTCTCTCATCCAAGTATTAACCAGGCCCAACCCTGCTTAGCTTCTGAGATCAGATGGGATCAGGCTTGTTCAGGGTGGTATGGCCATAGACAAGACCCAGCATAACTTTGGAAAATTATTTTATAAAATCAATTTTAAACAGCTTATATGTGTATTCCACATTTATGCTGCCAACTTGTTATAAGAACTTTTTTTTTATACATTTGTATAAAAAAAAAAGTCAGCCCAGGTAGTAATTGAAGTTAGCAAAGACTTACTATAATAGTTTTATGAAGACTAAATATTACAGAAAGATACCATGAAAAGAGCGGCTTGGTAAGATTAAGAATTTTGAGTACAGTATTAAAAATTAATATATATAATTAATTTTTTTTTCAGTTCTTGCCAAAGTTTACATTTTGTTTCTAATCCTGCATATAATCTGTTGTGTTGTACAACTTTTTTAGGCTCTGAAAAGTGTTGTCCTCTATGTTATCTTGGCTCCTTTTGATAATGAACAGTCAGATTTGGTTCACCGAATAAGTGGTGACAAGAAGTTAGAAGAAATTCCTAAATATAAGTAAGTACTTTTATAATTATTAAAGTATATCTCAGTAAAAGTGCTATTTTGAAAGAAAATTGATTAACCTAAGTGTATATTTTTTAATTGGTTGCTGATAGATTGTATTAGAGGACAAAACTATAGATAATAAAGTGGCAAAATGTTATTTAGTACTGCATTAGAAATTAATGTGATGAGATTACCACACATCATTTTAAACCATTTATTAAGGAAAAGTTTTATATCAAGCAATTTTAGCAGCTTTTGGTTAATTAACCATTTGATAAAGTGTTATCATTTGTAGTTTGGGGCTTTGTGATTTTCGGAAGTACATACTTCTGAAAATCCAGTACATAAAACAGACATACACTTCATCATAAGCACAGTGGACGTTTATTTTTTTAAGTTATTTTTCTTTTATCTGTTTCATTAGTAAATCTTTAGTCCAGAGATTGGCAAATACAGTACAGGAAAGAACAGTGCTGGTCTGTGGATGCTCTATGCAAGATTACCATGGGGAAAATGGTAGTAAAATTAGTAATATTAATAATTCACTTGATTCTTGTTCTACAAATAAAAATTTATTAAAAAGTCTTTGTTGATATTTTAAAACTTGCCATTGTATTAGATGAAAGTTAATTTATAGATTTGGAATATTAAGTTTTATACAATTTACAGGGATCTTTTAAAGCTTTTTACCACAATGGAGTTGATGCGTTGGTCCACACTCGTTGAAGACTATGGAATGGAATTAAGAAAAGGTTCTCTTGAGAGTCCTGCAACTGATGTTTTTGGTTATACAGAAGAAGGTGAAAAAAGGTGGAAAGACTTGAAGAACAGAGTTGTTGAGCATGTAAGAATATGGCATGATAGAGATGACAATTAAGTAAAGTTGGGAAAATTTGAACATAAACTTTTTTAAGTTTGATCATCAAATTGTCTTTTGGATGCAATGTCTTTAATTCTTCACTTTAGGGTTTTTTCTATGCCCAATGTAATAGATGTAATGATGATGTAAGCTTGTTGTTCCACTGTTTATGTTGCCTAAAGCATGTCAGAATTTATCTCATCCTTCTTGTCTTTCCCCCTTCCTACATTTGGCTTTTTCAAGAAAAGATTACTAGGTGTTAGCATGCTTTATTTTGAGAAGATCTCTCAAAAATCCAAAATTTTATAGCATATAAACCAGAAGGAATGTCTTAAGAATTGATAGGAGTGGGGGAGATGCTTTCTATCCAATACTCACTTTGTAGTGTTAGGAATGGGTAACATGTCTTAAACCTTTGATCTTCTTGGTGTTGCTACAAATTGGATTATGTCAACATTCATTCATATGATAAACACATTTATTGTGAACCTTCTATGTGCCAGACACTGTTTAGAGTGCTGGGATACTTGGGAGGGTATGACATGGTCACTACCTTCAAAAAGCTTAAAAGTAAACCTAATAGGGAAGATGCATTTATAAATAAAAGATATTTATAAATTATAGATATTATGATACAAGTACATATAGAGTACAGGCTAGTGTAAGGAAAGAGTTGATTGGTTCTGCCTGGAAGAATGGTCAGGCTAGACATGTAGGAATTGACACAGGAGGTAAGATTTGTAAGAAGAGTACAGTGTTAGCAGGTAGACAAGAGAAAGCAGTCCTTTCAGGCTGACAGGGTAGTCAAAGCAAGGGCTTGGAGGCACAGACCAGTGGGGGAACTTGGCAACCCAAGAAAAGGGCTCAGCGAGAAAGGAAGTTAGAGAGGTACCAAGGATCTGGATCACAAAGTTTGCACACCCAGTAGTGAAAACCTCTGCAAGGATAATGACCAGGCTTGTGTTTTATGGATTCTTTTGGGGGTGAGTATGGAGAATGCATTTATAGAGAGGAAAGACTAGAGATGAGAAGACTAAGTGAGGGACTGTATGAGCTTGAATTAAGGTAGTAGATAAGCTGTTGAAAAATGGATGGGATGGAATTATTTTAAGAAAATCTGTAGAATTTGGTAATTGATTAAATTTAAAGGGGGAGAGGCAGCAGTGGGGTCTAGAATGATTATCTCATTTCCCGTTGCCATCGACCCTGATGGGGATGGAGGTGCAGCTTCTTCAAAAATGAGTTCTCTTCACTGTTCCTCATTTTCCCTTGGAAGTGCTGCCCTGTTAATAACTCAAGAATCATAAAGGGGAGTGTCCCTAACTTCAGTACCATTTCCAGTGAAAATTAGGGAATTTAATTTCTAGTTACCGTGAAGTAGTTAAGATAAAGTGATGTTTTGAGATTATCTCAATTTTTTAAAATTTCAACCTTTTAAACATTTGTGTCATAATTAGAAAAGCTTAACTTTAGATTTTTGCTTTTAGCAAAAATATTGTACAGTTACAATTTTCAATCACTATTTAAGCCTATATTTTGACCATACAATTTTAAAGGGCTGTGGAAAGTACTCAGAATAACTTATAAATAACTGCAGAAACAAAAATATCTAATTATTTAGTTTTGTTATTGAAGTTTGAACCAGCACCATTCCAGTGGAGGCCTTTAAAAAAAAGCTCTCAGTCTGACATTATAACTAAACCTATTTGCATATGAAAACAAGTGGACCCCAGCCTTTCTGACAGCTTTTACATATCCTCCCTATTCTCCTCTCCCCAGAATATTAGAATAATGGCCAAGTATTATACAAGGATAACAATGAAGAGAATGGCACAACTTCTGGATCTATCAGTTGATGTAAGTAGTAAATCCTTGTTTGAGTTATTTTTAGCCATTTATTTTGAATTTCAGTGGACTTATAGAAATTGAGTGAGAAAATCAATTTTGTTTTATTATTTAAGGTTAGGTGATAGTTTCCCCAACCTATTTAAAGTACCAAAAAATAGCCCAAATATCAGTTTATAGTTAAATTAATATTATTTTACTAGTTAAAATCTTCACTTAAGTATGTTAATTTTCTATTGATTAATTTGAAGTCCAAGGTATATATTCTATAATAAATATATCTAGTCCCAAAGTGAATGGTAGGAATAAAAGATGTGAGGGAAACTTAACGACAATTTACCTGAAAAGGTTCCAGGACATGCCATTTAGGAAGATCCATTGGAGAGAGTAGATGGCATTGCTGTCGATGGCAGGCCCTGTCCCAGTACCAGCTGTGTTAGGTTTGTGGGGAGACAGATTGAGACTCAGCCCAAACTCTGAGTGGACTCATTATATTCATTCCCTTGACTCTCAGTAAAATAAGTAAATTATTACAGGAAATCAGCAGTTGCTTACTATTGAAAATGAAGTTCCGCCCTGCATATCTTGAATGAAGAGTTTAGAAAACACTTTTCTTAAATTTTGTTAATTGTCTATAATTACCAAGTCATAATCCAATTTGTCTTTCTCTCTTGCAGGAGTCAGAGGCTTTTCTCTCCAATTTAGTAGTTAACAAGACCATCTTTGCTAAAGTAGACAGGTTGGCAGGAATTATCAACTTCCAGAGACCCAAGGATCCAAATAATTTATTAAATGACTGGTCTCAGAAACTGAACTCATTGATGTCTCTAGTTAACAAGACTACACACCTCATAGCCAAAGAGGAGATGATACATAATCTACAATAAAGGTCTTGATGCCCTTAATGCTTATAGAAAAGAGTTAAAATTGGAAGTCATTAAAAAAAAAAAAGAAAAAAAAGACTGTTATGGTGTATATGTTGGGGTTGTTTTTTCCCCTATTCTCAGCTTCTTTGTCTAAAATTTAAAAGATAGTGAATATGTTCGAGGCACCTATCAACCTTTCAACTCCTTGATTTCATTGTTAACTTTGTATTTACAATTGGTACAAAAACAATACATTTCTATTGTCTGAGTACACAAAAAATTATGTCATAACTTACCCAGATGTTTTTCTGTCATTTAAAACCTTTTTAGCTATTATTTGTTTTCATTCAGCTAACAACCATAATTATAATAAAAGCAGTATATGACGTTTATTTTCTATGGTTACCTGTGTTTCTGAACATATTACGGGGTTTAAGTGATTTTTAAATAAATTCTGTTGTAAATCTATGAATTATTTGTAGAATTTAAAAAGCAACATAGAACATATACATTTGGGATAGAGTTGTGATTTGTGAAGAATTTGTATTTTAGTACAGATTTTATGGCATGAAGTCTCTAGGCTGAGTACAGTGTATGGAGCTACCTGGTAGGCTATTGACTATTTTTTTTTTTTTTTGAGTCAAATTGGTTTCAATCATAGTAGCTTATTTTTACTTCTTTTCCTTGACCAGTTGAACAAAATCATGTGACATGCTGACACAATTTAACACACAGTCATTTTTACGAGACTTTGTGGCTTTAACTTATAGGTCTGATTACGTTGTTAGTGCTCTGAATTTATTATCTCTCTATAGGAGCTTTAGTTTCTTTATTTGAACACTGGATAACAATCTAAAATGCTTTAAAAATGACCCCCCAGAAAATTTCATGCCACCCTCTTAGCGAATGGTATAGTATTAACATTTTTTACAGAATTAAACAGAAGTTTCACTGTCCAAGGAAACATCTGAGATCAATTCATAGAAACAAATTTTGGAAATTTTTTAAAAATTTGATTTATTTCAGAGAAAATAGAAAAATGAAACAGTGTTAGAAGGTTATTTAAAATGATGGTTAGATGAAAGTATAAGGTCAACTTTATTAAAAACAAATGCAAAAGGAGAAAAACATTTTGGAAACATTTTTCATCATTATTCATAATGGTCTCTAAATTGTCCTATTTCATGATCCCATGGCTGGGGACAATTGTAGGACCTCTACTATTTATGTTGAGTCATTGTGAATAATATAGAATTAATCTAATTTTATTCTTTAGAAATTTAATGTATTATTAGTCACAGTAATAATAGCAGCATCTGTAATCACTTATCTTTAAAAACTAACCAAAAATATGGCCAGTTCAGAAACAATAAGTTCACACTAGCAATACTAATATGGTTTTAATTTTCTTTTGAATGAAAAAGATAGAAAATAAAATTATATTGCATTGTTAGTTTGTAAATCAGATTGGAGCTAATTTGAATCTAGCTTCTCACTAACTTCATCCTTCTAGGGATTCATTCCCTTTGTATTTGCCAAACCTAGAATATTTGGCCAAATATGTCACTGTGAAGACTTCAAGTGCTCCTCTTTGGTCTTTATTTAAGATGCTCACCCTCAACCAGCTCACTTACAACCATGTCCCAGTGTCCCACACAAATTTAGATTTAATTAAATACCAATTTCTTGGTGTTACAAAGAAGAATCCGTCAGCCTAGGGCGATACAATATTTGAGATTTTTTTAATCTAAAGTCCTGTCTTACATTTCAGACCTAATGCCAGCGTTTGTGAAAAGGATAGAATCTCCTTATTTTAAATATGAAGAAGATGATAGTTAACTCATCATTTTCATCAGGTGACTAACCATAGGTGAGGTGAATAAGCCTCTTGTTTTTTGGTTTTTTAAAATGAAATATTTTTTACCCTTTTTATTTCTATATAATTTATGTTTTTTTAGAGTTGAATAGCTATCTCTGTAATTATTTTCAGTTTCCATATGCTTATTGAGTCATTGAAAAACTCATTTTTAAAATTCATACTGCTTCATTCTCTTCAAGTGTTAAATGTATGATAACAGTACATATTTTAAATTGTTTTCCACTCCTGGATATAGCTGCAATAAAATCACTAATTTGTGGGTATTTAAGAAAACCTGGAGAATAAACTCATACTTTAAAAGATTACTTCTCTTTTCAATTCTCTTACTATTTAAAACAAAAGGCCATAGATAATTTTCATTTTTCTTTTTAAATTGTGTTCTCTTTCTAAACCTGTTTTTAATCAGTGGGAAAACATTTTGCATGTTTGTTTGAAAACGCAACTGGTTGACTTTCTTCTGACTTCTTGGGGTTGGTGACAGGCCATACCTGCTTGTGCTCTTGACCAGTGGTTGTCCGACTGCATGTGCTTCAGAGTCACCTGTAGGGCTTGTTAAAACATGCATTGCACTACTCCTTCCCTGAGTTTCCCATCTAGGGGGATGAGGCCCAAGAATTTTTATTTCTAACAAGTAAGTTATCAGGTGATGCAGATGCAGCTGTTTCATGGGCTACACTTTGGGAACCATTCTTCTTGACAACACTTAAATGCTAGAAAACTTCATTGGTTTTTTGTTAATTCCTACAGCACCTGGTCTTCCTAGGTGGTCTCCCATCCAAGTACTAACCAGGCCCAACCCTGCTTAGCTTCCAAGATCAGACAAGATCAGGCACATTCAGGGTGGCACGGCTATAGACATATGCTGGGTTTTAAAAATATCTTTCCGAGCAAAAATACTGACTGAACATAGACATTAGTGAAGTAAGGATTATGCTACAGCATGATGCTTATCCAGTGATATTGTTTTTGAGTCGTGATTCCAAAGTCTGCTTTTATGATGAGGTGTAGAGGATTGTTCTCACTTTTTTGGTGGTTGTAAAACAATGTCCGTAACATGGAGCTTAATAATTACTATGTTGAAAGAATTCAATGACATCTTGAAGACTGCAAATTTTGCTGTTTTCTCTCTATAAGATTAGGAATTGTTTATCTTTGAGTCTGTCACTTCTGTTAACAGTAGAAACTTCAACACTTCTTGAGTTATTGCTTTATAACCAATTAATCTTGTAACCCTTAATTATCATACCTACCTGGAATTTTCTTTTGATCTTCACTTCCAACTTTATAAGCATGCAATTTAGTGGTATTAATTACATCACAACCACCACCACTATTTTTAAAACTTCTGCATCACCCCAAACCAGTCCTGTAATTATTAAGCAGTAATTCCTTACTTCCCAGCCCCCAATAACTTTTACTTCCTCTCTCTGAATTTGCCTACTCTAGATATTTCATGTAAGTGGAATCATACAACATTTGTCCTTTTGTGTCCAGCTTATTTCACTTAGCATATGTATTCACGGTTCATCCACAATGTAGCATATACCAGAACTTTCTATCTTTATGCCTGAATAGCATTCCATTGTGCAAATTAACCCCATTTTATTTATTCATCCGTTAATGGTCACTTGGGTTTCCACCTTTTGGCTGTTGTGAACTAGTGCTGCTATAAACATGGATTTGCAAGTATCTGAAGTCCTGTTTTCAATTCTTTTAGGAATATGCATATTGGCTTAAAAAAAGGTTCAGAGAAAATTGTAAAGATTGTACAGCGAGGTTCTTTGTACCCTTCACTCAGTTTACACATTGGTTTATGAAACCAAAAGGATGTTTATGTGCAAAGGAATGGTGTGGTAGACCAGAAAGGGACCAATTTCTGGCAAAGCTGTTAATATTTTAAATTTTGTCCCAGTAACTATAAAGACAAATTCCACTTCTCTTGTACCTACTGTCAAGGTGGCCTGCAGTCAGTGGAGGGAAATCTACTTGTGATCAGAGTTATCAGACCAAGTTTTAGCCAACATTGAGCATATATCACGTGCATGAGTCCCAGTAGACCAATTAGCATTAAATAAGGCACTCATATCTTAATAGGTGGTCTTGAGTCTTAAATCCATCAAGGACTTTTTAAGGTTTTAGAACCAAAAAATCTAAAGCACATTTGGCATCACTAGGAAAATGATTATTCAGTGTGAATCAAAATTAGCTAAATAAACACATTGTTTATACATCTACAAAAGAACAACTGGGCCAGGTTTTCAGAAACTATTTTTAGACTGTGGAAATAGTGTTCTTAACAGGGGCAGCTTTATCTAAATATAAGAAGGTCGGTGCCATAGATACATCTTAATTTTTCTAAATTGTACATACAGCCTCATTTGTAGTGAGTACCAAATGTGCAGTAAAAATCATCTTTAAGAAGTTTAATATTTCTAAATTTAGTACCCCGTTAAATTTTATATCTTGATTTGAACTTGGAGCATGTTCCTCGAACTGAACTTTCTTGTTTTATAAATGCCCCCTTTTTTAATACTTAAATGTCACTTGGCAAGTGCAGCAAGTAAAAAGGTTAAAGCAATATGATGTAAACTAATTTTACGTGACCAAAATGTTAGCATTATATTTATTTAAAAATTTTTTAGCATTTTGGAGGATTAGGTAAGTTTAAAAGCAACTAATCTTCCAGAAAAAAAAGCGAAGATAAATTGGGAAGGAATAAGATGATTCTTAAAATGCATATCATGTCTGCTACTGCCGAATGCACAACAAAATGCATCACTACAGAATACTAAACAGCTGATTTCCTGATGCTTTCACATCGATTTTTATTGTGTGTAGAATGCAGGACAGATATTTTATTCAAAGTGTTCCTACTTAATGGAAATGCTATAGAAGACCACATTTCCCTCACCTTTTAGAATGCAAATCTTGAAAGAGAAGGATAATGTGATTTTCTCCCACTGTCAGTACTTAGGGATTACAGTAAGAGTTTGGAAATAAGTTCTTCCTCTAAGACTTAGATAATACTAATATATTCTGGACCAGAATGTGTGATGGATACATAATGGCTCCTAGGGTGGCAAAACCTGACTCAAAGGAAGCTCACTTTCGAGAGGGCAACTTTTTACAACTAGTTGACAACTTATTTCCTAATATTTGGAATGGCGCCTGGCACATAGTCACAAAATGTATGGATGAAGGATAATCAGATAATGTATGGATGAAGGATAATCAGATGACATTAACTTGACTAGCTTTGAAATGCATAACTAAAGAATACCTCGGTCTAGGAATTAGCCATAGAAGCTAGAAAAGTGAGAGTCACAGATGCACACACAGCTGCTGTGTGAGGGACAGAGCTTCTTAGCTGAGTCTAAGTGTTCCAGACTTTTTGGCAAGGCCATCCTAACCACGGACATGGGAACAGGAATTAGAGCCCCAAGCCTGGGATTCCCTTGTTGGAAACACTTCTCTCATGGAATGGAAGCAGCCTGCAAAAATAGACTAGGATCACCTAACGAGCTCGTCTTGCTCTGACCCCATGCTCAAGAAGCAAACTTCTGATGGTGATTTAATTTACCATTAAGTCCATGATAACTCACCAAGTGTTATTAGTAACTTAACCAATATTATTTTCAAAAAAGTAAAATCAAATATAAAATGGTTCAGTCACATGGAAAAGTTTAGTGGAGCCTCAAAAACTTGTACACAGAATGTCAGTATGACCCAGCGATCCACTCCTGGGTATACACCCAAGGGTAATGAACGGAGAATTCAAACAAATACTTGTACACAAATGTTCATAGCAGCACTTTTCACAACAGCCAAAGGGCTAAAACCACCCAAAATGACCATCAAAGGATGAATGGATAAATAAATTTGGTACATCCATATGACAGAATATTTTTTAGCCATAAATAGGAAAATCTGAAATGCTAATATGTGCTACCATGAGAATGAACCTTGGAACGTGCCAAGTGAAAAGAAATTAAGACACCAAAATGAAATACAGCATGATCCCATTTGTGTGAAACATCCAAACAGATAAATCCGAGAGAAAGAAAGCAGATTGGTGGTTACCAGGGGCTAGGGAGAGGAAGGAACTCAAGTAACTGTTTAATTGGTAAGGGTTTTTATTTGGGGGTGATAAAATGTTTTGAAACTAGATAGAAGGGGTTGTAGAACAGAAATGTTCTAGATTCCACTGAATTTTTCATTTTAAAATGGTTTTATGTCATGTGAATTTCACCTTCGATTTTTTACAAAGGTAAAATGACTCATATAAATATAAAATACATACATCAAAGGTGTTATTCAACTAACAATAAGAGAACCGGTAAGATATTAACATCAGTTCAAATGGACACACACACACACACACACACACACACACACACACACACACACACACACACATACAGAGATGAATAAAATTGCTAATTAGATACAAACTTAGTTGTGAATGTCCAATAGGGACATGCACTGGAATGTCTTGAGGTTATTAGTTTTGCCAGACAAACGTTATTTGTATCACTAGTGGACGAAAATCTGTAGATTAATCTTGGCCCCTACAGAGCTTTAAAATAGCCCAGAGAATGGCAGGTCAAGCTCAGCACTGCACTGGAAGGAAAATCAGTCATCTCTTTCACCTATTTCCAAGTTTTAAATACTTATTCCGGCATCAAACATGCCTGCCTACCAGGAGAAGATGGGTGGATCATGTGGTTTCTGGGATGGCAGTGAAATTTCTCAGTAGTGTTGAGTAAATGGTCATTTTAGTTTTATACACCAGTGTATATCCATCCATCTCTGAAAGACAGATCTGCATTTTGAGCTGGAAACACTGGTTTTCAGTGCCTAGAGACCAGAGATCAGACTTGGCCTATAGAAAATTCTCCAGCATAATAAATGTGATCCAGTCGGGTCTTTCTTGAGAGACGACAGCATTTTGTCCTCTCCCCCAAGAGAAGAGAGTCCTTTACTCATTTTGAACTCTAGCAACTTCATTTTGGGTTTGGACCTTTTTTTTCCCCCCCAGATCTTGAAAGGTTTAACCATTTAGGTACTTCTCTTGTTTTTGACATACATCGCAGTGTTGAAATAAATGTTAAACTCCAATTACTGTTGACTCTGCTGATATACTTAGGCAAATTGTTCACCACACGAAAGTCACTCGGTTGTCTTTAGGGGCTGGAAGGAGTACAAGTGAATACAGAACAATCGTGTCTGTAAGGAAGTTCTGCTCCTTCCCATGAGATAACTATCACTCATTTCCTTCCTGTTTTTTTTTTTTCCATGCTATTTTTGGGTGTTTATGTTGAGGAAAACTTTTGCTGATATTACATTCAAGTACTCTTTCTGTCAAAAGCATTTTAAAACTCTTTATTAGTCGTGGTAGTTACACTGTATTTTCGTAGAGTTACATCAGATGCCGTGTTTTTTGAGATGGCAACATGATGAAATATGTATGTTTAGGAATTACCTGCTGTTTCTATAAATGGTAGACAGATGGTCAAACACAGTTTTTTTTGGAATCCTGGGGTTTGTAACAAAATCATCCAGCTCTGCTGCTCAAACTAAATTTAAACGAGGAGAAATGCTAAGAACTGTTTTTATTTCCTTCTTTCAGGTGCACCTGGAAGCACTAAGTCACCTGGTTGTTTTCAAAATTTCTGTCCTATATTTTTTCCCATCACTTGGGGTAAACAAACAATGGGAACCCTACACAGGCAAACCGAACCCAGATGAGGTAATTGTGCTTCGATCCACCTAGGAAAGAACCTGTCCCAGAAAACCAGGACTCTGGGACCCTCTCTGCCATTTCCTAATGTGCAGATAATTTACTGAGCTGTTTCAATGGTGCTCTCACTTCTGTGAGAGACTCAGAAACGAAAAAGAGAGAGATCTTTCCCTCTTTTATTTGAAGAGTGTTTGTGTTTCTGTGGCTCCTTCTCCCTTTCTCCAAGGGCTACGTGGTATAGGCTGGGAAGAGAAGTAACGGGGATGCTCTCTCCCCTACCTCTGGAATATCTACCAATGAACAGTTTATCCGTGGGAGCAGGTATTGCGGGGACTCTGGGTCAAGGGGGTAGAGGTAGAACTCCCCTGGAATGGTTGCACCTTGCCTGAATGAAACCCACCCCACTTTTGGTCTTGCACATTATAAGAGATAAGAAAGTTTTATTATTTAAGCCATTTAGAGTCTCAGTTTTTCTTGTTTTGCAGCCCTAAACATCCTAACATGCCTACCTATGTAAATCTGTCCAAAAATGTGCACAAAAGAGACCAAACTTGGCGTACTGCTCTGTACTTTCATTAAATATATCTTGGGGAAATTTCCATATCTCCTTGTAGAAGATGATGTACCTCTTTTTAATGGATGCACAAATTTTCAGTGTATTAAATGCCATCATTTTAACCAGTCTCCTTCTGACTGAATGGTTGTTTCCAGATTTTTAAATTTTCAAATTTATCCTTTTCCTCCAGCTTTCCTGAGGTGTGCTTGACAGACAAGAACTGTCTACATTAAAAGTGTACAACCTGGTGTTTTGATACATCTACATTGTGGAATGATGACCATGAGCAAGCTAATTAACATACTCATCCCCTTAATGTTTAGTGCATGAGTGAGGGTGGGTGCGGTGGAACACTCAGTACCTACTCTCAAGAACCTCTAAGTATATAATACATTATAACTGTAGTCGCTGTGCTACGCATTGATCTTCTCACAGAGTTTACAGCCTTCGACCAACATCTCCCCATTTCCCTCACCCCCATTTTTATTATTTTTCACAGCCTTATTGAAAGATAACCTATATACAAGAAACTTCACTTATTGGAAATGTACCCTTGGATCAGCTTTTAGATATATCTACACCCATGAAACTCTCGTCAATATCAAATAGTGAACATATCCCTCACCACCAAAATGTCCTTTTGTAATCCTTCCGTCCGGTCCCTTCCCCCTGTCCCCCATCATCCTTCTTTTAAATGAAGGCACAGATTTTTATCGTGTTGAATATCACCATGTGTTAAGCAGTCCCCATTTTGTTTGAATAGGATTTCCCAGTTTTTGTTCTTGGTTTTGATTTTTTTTTTTCCTGGTAACAAACAGCGCTGCTGTGAACATCCTTGAACACCTATCTTGGTTTGGCTTTTCTCTTAAAGACACGTGTCTTACTGACATTTCTGGTTATCGTATTCTTTAAACTGACAGTTCAGGTTATCATTCCGGTGACATATCAGAGATACCTCTTTTGTACCACTTGAGATCTTCATGGCCTCATCTGTCACTTTTCCAGGCACCAGCACAGTGATCATTTCTGTGCAGTCTGATCATTTCTGGTAAGCTGGTGTGGCCGCACCATAGATTGCCCTGAGGCCGCTTTGCCGTATCTCCCTTCCTGGATGAGGGATTCCCCATCGACACAGCAGAACCCCAGCTTGACATCTGTGTAAGCAGATGTGACTGAAAGGGAGGGAGAGTCCACATCCCACGAGGTGACTCTTTGACCAATCAGAGGAGGTCATTCTTTCCTGGTTCTCCCCACTAGACAGACCGGACTAAGATGCAGGTTACATGACTTCTTGGAGGACAGTCCCCCCAGCATTTAAGCAGTGGCTGGTTTGATAATGCATCTTCCTCCTGGTAGTGTCATCCTGCTCCTCCAAGCCTGCCTGCCAGCCTCCCTCCCCGGGTCTCTCACTCCTGCTCCTTGAATTTACACTCTCTAATAAATCGGTAGCACATAAGCTTCTGCCTCAGGCTGCGTTTTCTGGGAATCCCGGCTAAAATAGTTGGCATTTTCCACATGTGTATACTGACTTTAAGCCCTCTGTAAACCTTCCTAGTGATCAATGTTGCGGTAGAATACCAAGTTCCTGGCATTATACAGTATGGTGTGTAGTAAATGCAGACCTGCCCCTACTCGTTGGATAAGAGGCAGAAGAATATTAAGGAGGGAAGAAGTGGCGGACTTTGCTGCAAACGTGTTCTGTCGCTTTTCTCACTCTCTGCTCTCTGCCCTTCCTTTCTCCCCTCAGCACACTGCAGTCTGACTTTAACCTCCACCCTTTTTTCAGAATAGGTCCTCATCATGTCACATCCGATCCCCACATTGCTTGGTCTTCCAGCAGCATTTGCTTCAGTTTCCCATTGCCTATTGAAAAACGTTCTTCTGTGCTGGGGTTAGCATCATACCCCACCTTGACAGCGGCACCTTCTCCAGGGAAGGGTGCCAGGGTCTTTCCTCAGCCTTTCCCCTTGTCCATTCACGTTCTTTCTCCAGATAATCTTATCCAATTCCATGGCTTCGACTCTCTCTCTAGGCCTCTGACTTCCAAGTCACGATCTCCCACCCTTGCCTTCCTCTCAAACCTCAGACTGCCACTGTGAACGCATTTCTACTTGGATATCTAAAGGCAATTCAATCTCAACATGAAGCGTTCCAAAACAGAGCTCTCGACCTCCCCATTCACTTCCTTCTCTCCAGTCTTCCCTATTTCAGGAAAGGATACCGCCTTTCCCGCAGTGACTCCTGTTCAAAACCCTCACAACAGCCTTTTCTTCTCTCTTTATCTGATTCATTAGTAAGTCCCGCCGGAGGGAGTTATCACCAAGATTCACCCCAAACCTGACCCCTTCTCACCATCTCCACTGCTACCACCCAGACCCAAGCCCCTGTCAGATCTTGCCAGGACCACAAGAGCCTCCTAGCTGGCTTCCCTGAGCCTCTTGTACCCCCTAAATGCAAATGAAGTGAATTTTGTAAAATTTAAATCTCATTCCTGCTAAAAATTCTTCCAACAGCATCCCTTGCAAGGAGAATAATAAATCCACAAGCCCTTGCCCGATCTGTCCCCTAATGACCTCCCTGATCTCTGGTGCAGCTCCTTCTTCCCCTCTTTTTTCTGAGATTCATACCTATGGAGCTTGTCTTGAGTTAATATCTTTACGAGATGATCTCTCTTTTCCTGAAATACTTTCCCCCAGATCTTGACGTGGTTGGCTCTTCTTGGACTGCTTATCACTTGGGTCACAGCTCAAATGTCTTTTCTCCAAGAGGATGCCCCTGACTGCTCTGGTTAAGGGAGTCCTGGTCCTGAGACCCTCTCTGTCCCATTACCCAGCTTTATTTTAGCCCTGTCACCTACCATGGTCTGAAATTATCTCCGAATTTGTTTTTCTCCTTTATTCCTTCATCTGTGTACTGACTGTCTCTTCCTAGGGTACTTGACCCAGGAGAGTGGACCTCTGTCCTGTTCTCTACTATTTCCCTAAGTTTGGAATAGTGCCCGGCACACAATGGGAACTCATTTGTTGGATATGAAATACATGTTTGTTGCATTAATAAATGGGATGTGGTAGAATTCTGGGTTGGTTATTTCTCTTCAGCAGGCTATTTAAATGATGGGACAAAGGATATCAGTGGGTGGTTTGCAATCTTTGGAAATAACGGGCTTTTCAGCTCATTAAGAGATAAATTTCCCTGGCCCCTCTTTCATTACATTTAGAACAATAATTTTTTTTTGCCCAAAAAGTCAGAGTCACCAAAGAGCTTATTGGACTGTGAGAAGCAAAAGCCATCCTGTGCCTCTGCATCTCATGGGCTTGAAGAGTGTCTGAGCCTGGAGGAAGGCTGAGACATAAAGGACCCAACATGTGGTGAGTCCAGCAGACAGGACTACCCCAAGACCTCTTAACTTTGGTGCTGGCTGGCTCAGGATAGGGGTTAATATGTGGTCCTATCTCTGGAGCTTGGACATAGGTCCTTCAGATTTCCTTATTCAATAGCTTTGTGACCCCTGAGTAAGTCACTCAGTCTCTCTGTACTCCAGGTTCCCCATCTGTATCAGGATGACGATGATGACAAGTGCATTTGCCTATAGTTTTTATAAGGATTAAATGTATCTACCCCAGTGAAATATTCAGCCCAGTACCAGGCTGGATTCCTAGCTAGTTTTCTAAAAAGGACCAGGCTTGAGGTGACAAAGAATAAATGTGTTTTTGTTTTTTTTAGGAGAATATTTAACTCTGTCTCACGTCTGTTAAACAGATTAAAAATTCCCTCAGCCCATCCTGAACCCCTCTCATCTTGCTTCTTTATCTCTTTCCTCTCCTCCTCAGAAGTCTAGGGGGAAAGAGGAAGAAAAGAGGGAAATGAATACTCCCTCCAATATTCAAATTTTTAAAATTTGTTTTGTTTTGTTTTGTGTTAGGGAACTGTCATACGTCCTGCAGTAGCCTGCGTGCCCCTCAGACACCATGAGAGGGCAGCTCTGCTCCCAGGTTCCCGCCGGCTGTCTCATCACAGGCACAAATACACTGGAGTCAAAGGGTCTGAGATCCCTTCCATTCTGCTCCTGTCCTCCTCCGGAGGGTATACTGGCCATGTGCTGGGCACACTCTCTAACCTCTCAAATGGCAGCAGGAAACTGCTGTGGTCTCCTTTTCGTGGTCCCAGTGGCCCAGGTAGTCAGTGCGATGAGAGTCGCCCAGAGCCTTGGTGCCAATGGCAGGAACCGCAGCCCCAGGAATGAACAGGGGCTGCAGGAGGGGCAGAGCCTGAGCTCTTGGGAATTCTCCTTTGTGACTTGGAAGGACAGGGCTGGAAGGAGCCGAGTGGGAGAACAGTGGGCGTTCCCTTCCTCCTCCCCAGCACCCACAAGGTTGGGCTCATCAACAGGCTGAGCCCCAGGAACAGGGTTAGGATGGCTGTTCCCATCTCCCTCCCAAGCAGGAAATCAGAAAGGGCCTGACTCCCTGAGAACATCTTATGAGCAGGAAGTCCTCAAGACAAGCCCCTTCCCCTCCCCCCGCCCACCCCCTTGGGGGGAGGGGAACACCATGACTTGTGACTGTGTTATTGTTGTCCCAAGACAGTCCAGAGGCCACCGGGTCTGCTGAGGACTGTAGTAGTTTGCTCAGGCTGCCATGATAAATAGCCACAGACTGGGTGCCTTAAACAGCAGAAACTAATTTTCTCACAGCTAAGAAGTCTTGAAGTGCAAGATCAAGGTGTTGGCAGGGTTGGTGTTCTCTGCCTTGGCTGGCAGACAGCAGCCCTCTTGCTGCCTCTTCAGAAGGTCGTGCCACTGCATGCACCCCAGGAGTCTCTTCCTCTTCCTTTAAGGACATTGGGTGTATTGGATTAGGGCCCCACCCTAACAGCCTCATTTTAACCTGATCACCTCTGTAAAGACCTTATCTCCACATACCTTCTGAGATTACGCCTTTGTCATGTGAATTTTGGGGATACAGTTCAGCCCACAGGAGACTGTCACTCACTGGGCTCAGTTCTCTTCAATGTCACGGACAGCTAAGAGGTCCACCAGCTTTCACACCCAGCCCCTGGGTTGACAGAAGCGTGGAGGGGAGGTGGGGATAGAGCCCCCCTTGAGGACAGGGTGTCTGTCACTTGGTCACCAGTGGGAGGTCCAGGAAGAACTGCGAAAGGTACTGGTTGGGTGAGAAGGGGTGGCATGAAGCAGGCCCAGCTTCGTGTGGTTAGTGGCCTGCTGTTAGCGGCCATAGCTGGGGGGTGTGGGAGGCAAGAGGGCAGCCCCAGCAGAGACTCAGGGCATGGCCTGAGAGGTGACCACCTGCAATGGCTGACTGGTCTCTTGAATGGGGAATAAGGTGCCCTCCTCAGTCTTACCCTCCTGGGACGAGGCCCCTTTGTGTGTTAGGGGAAAGATGAAGAGAGCGAAAAACATTCAGGGTCCAGTTCGGGCCAAGGGGACTCATTAGAAAAGGGACATTTGTACTGCCCAGGAAGATCAATAAAGTACCCAAGAGGAGGGTGGGAGAATCTCTGATATTTAAACCCTCCTACCATCCTCTTTGCTTGGTTCCCCTCTCAGGAGCTACGCCTCAAGAGCTGATGGCAGGAAGGCAGCCTCCAACATGGCAGTCACAGATGCCACCGTTCCCCATCGGTGCTGATGTGCATGAGTGTGTGTGTGTGTGTGTGAGTGTGTGTGTGTGTGTGTGTGTGTGTGTGTGTGTGTGAGTGTGTGACACCTGGAGGTAGTAAGTACCAGCTGCAGCAGCGGGCAGAATTCCCAGCTCTCTTCACCACACATCTCTCAAACTGGGACTGCTTTCTAGCACTCACCCAGCTTCAGGCCCACCTGGATCTCCTTACTGTATCCGTAGCCCTTAGACCATCTCCCAAGGCAACTGGAACCTTCTCAACGCTGCATTCTAAGGCTCCATCCAGCCCGCCTGGCTGCAAGGTGAGAGAGAATTCTGAAAAAAGCAACTTGACGCTCAGTGGTGAAGAGGGCATGATTTTGCTCCTCGGAGGTGGCTGCGATGTTGCTTCCCCATAGTGTCCATGTGAAGAAAATTTGTTCTTTGGGAAATTAGGGGCTACAAAAAAAAAAAAGAGAGAGAGAGAGAAAAAGACTAATGATAATAAAAAGGGGAAGAAAAAAGCCAAGAAATTGATGTCTGAAGAATCCAAAGATTACTGTACTGTCCCCAGTTCTCTTCTGTTTCTTGGGATGAGCTCAGATTTTCCCTCCCAGGAGTGTGCCAAATGTTTCCAGAGAACTAAACGTCTCTGTCACTTTCCACAGCTGTGGCTGGTGTTAGTGACGTGGTCCCTGCATGGCCAAGGGGGCAGGAGGGATGGAGGAGATGGAAGAGGAGGCAGCGCAGGGTGGGAAAACAACAAGGCCCCGGGGAGCTTGGGCCACACTCTCAGGAGTGTCGAAAGATGGAGATCTGAGTCTCTGGCCATGCCACCCTGAACAGGCCAGATCTCATCTGATCTCGGAAGCTCAGCAGGGTTGGGCCTGGTGAGTACTTGGATGGGAGACCACCAAGGAAGACAATGTGCTGTAGGCTTAAAAAAAAAAAAAAAAAAGAAAAAAGACGGAGATCTGAGATGTCTGCCACTGGGAAACCCTTTGTGGGAGTTTTCCTGGAATGCCAGGTGAGGGGTGTGGGGCAGGGAGCATAGGCCGGAGGTTCCTTTTGCTCTGAGAGTTTGGACTACATCTTTCTGGGAAAAATAACATCTGCTACTGTGTTTCTTGCTAAGCAGGCCCACAATCAGAGAAACCAGAGTCACTCCGAGGGGAAAAAGCGAGGGGAGGACTCTGGTTTGGGCCTTCCAGAAGTTTCCTGTCTTCCCCTCTGCCCCAAGCTTCTTGCAACTGCCAGCTATTTCCAAGAGCATTCCCCACCCATTTTTCCATAACCTACGCCTTCCCCCAGGCTGAGGGGCTACTGGGTTGGTGGAGTTCAAAATGTGCTATGACGATCAAATAACTCATGCTAGTTACAGGAAAATTTAAAACCACAGAATGACATAAATAAGAGATAAACAATTACCTGTTCTCCAACCTCCCAGCAAACACCACTGATGAATTTGTAATGTAATTTCCTCCTGGTCTTCTTTGTCCATGCGAGCTTTAAAACACGTTTAAACATAGATATTTATATTACATATTTATATGTGTGCATATATATCTTGACTTTCCCATTTAACATTAAATCATGAGCATTTTTTCCATGGGTGACATTCTTGTGAGAGAATTCCTGACATCAGAGAAATCCACCAAGCACAGCCTGTGGGGACAGGCTGCCTGCCTCTCTCTGCCACTCGCTGCGAAAGCGCAGGGTGTCAGCAGCCAGGGCTGAGCGAAGGCCTGGATCTTACTTACCCCAGCCTGGTGCTGCCTTCCAGGGTCGGTCAGAGCTGTTTGCCTGCTCATGCCAAGCTTCCTCCCACGGGGCCTTCCGAAGCTTTCCACGGCCTCCACATCAACGACACTTTTGTCTGCCCCACTTGGGGGAGAGGGCTGGATAGTCTGTTTTTTGTGTCCTTGATGGATCCAGCCCAAGTTCAATGGACCCATGTACTTGCTCAGTTTCCCTAGATGGCCCAGCTCCAAGAGCAGCTCAGATGCCAAGGAAACCCAAATCCCTGCCTCTGGAGCCAAAGTGGACAGGCTGTTTCCTGATACTCCATGCATGCGTGTGTGTGTGTGTGTGTGCGTGTGTGTGAAGTGAGGTCCAACCTGTGATTTCATTCCTGTGATAGTATGAAACAGCTCAGTGCATAGTACAGCACTGTTCTCCCCCACTGCTTCTCCCTGAGCCAGGCCCACCATGCAAATAGATGATCTAGCCCGCCCTCGCTGACTCAGCTGTGAAAAAAAATTAGTGTCTGTGAATGAAAACTTTTGCAAATGAATTCAACCAACAGCCGGACAGAGCTTTGCTGATGATGAAAATAATCAATGTTTTCTTTGACGTACAGCTTCCTCTGGGATGTGCTATGTTATAGGGAGTGATTATTCCTTGGAATGGTTCAAGTACCAAGGTTTACAGAGAAATTTTATTTTTTTTATTGTGATAAAATATACATAACATAAAATTTACTATTTTTGACCCTTTTTAAGTGTACCGTTCTGTGGCATTACGTACATTCATATCGTTGAGCAACTGTCACCACCATTTACCCCCAGAATGTTTTCATTTTCCCAAACTGAAACTCTATATCCATTAATAATAACTCCCCGTTCGTCCTACCCTCGGCCTCCGTCCTACCTTCTGGAAAATGACTTACAGAATATATTCTGATTTACCCTTAAATCATCACTCATGTTCACTCATTCATTTTACAAATATTTATTGAGCGCCCACGCTGGTGAACAGAACAAAACACCTGTCCATGCGAAGCTTACACTTTTAAACCATAAGCAATAAACTTGCACTTTTAAGCAATAAATCCTCTGTAAGGAAACAGTTACCAGGGGGTCCAAGATGGTTTCTTTGAGAAAGTAAACTTTTTGATGGAGACTTTAATGAAATGAGAGAGAGTGGTGCAAAAATCTGAGAGGGAGCAGCATGGGGAAGGGTGGGTGGGGAGCGAACAGGTCCATCACCCCAGAGGAGATGTATCTATTATGGGATTTTTGCTCCATGTAGTAGACCATCCCATCAAAATATGGCTTAGACTGGCCATTCTCAAAGTGAGATCTGGGGAACCCCTTGGAGTTTCCAAGAACTCTTTCAAGGTATCCACGAGGTTATTTTCACAAGAATACCAAGAACACCCTCATTCTTTCGCAAGTGTAGAGGGAGAGAGCTTCACTGGCTATATGATATATTACAACAGATCGTGTGCAGAAGCACATGTCAGAAGCTGTCTCCTGTTAATTCAGACGTTAGAGAGATTTGCAAAAAGAGAGAACAACCATCCTTACTAACTTTTTTCTTTGGGAAAATATAAGTATTTTCCACGAACTGTTGTTTGTATTAACATAAAGCAGGTTTGTTATTTTTACTTGAAAATAAATGACTACATAAATAGTTAAATTGACATATGACATGTTAACAGGATAAAACAAAGTGTAAGTTTGTACATCCAGGAGCCCCATAAAAATATGAAGCCCAAGGGCAAGTTGAGCGAGCAGTTGGGGCTTATATACCATCTGAGCTAAAGAATGGGATAAGGGCTTGGGGCTACAAAGGGGAGGAGGATAATTCACAGAACAATGAGAAGAGCAGATGTTCGATCATTAGATGTTTGCCCTGCAATACAGATAGGTCGTTCATAAAAGTTATCTCTTCTAAGGGTCCAGAAGAGTCTCCCCAGAATGTGCCACCATAGCATGCAGATTACGTGAAGCTAAAAAGAATCGAAGCCCAACAAATTCCAGAAGAGTTTTTTTAACCTTCCCCTTACCTGCCAAAAGGAATTCAGGTAGAAAAAACAGCTTCAGGAAGGGGACCTTCCGCTTATCATTACATGAACTGAATGTGTCAGACAGAGTGCACTCCAGCAGGCCTATGTGTTAGATTCCCCTCTGTGTCCCATTTGCTGGGTGGCCCAGCATTGTTTGTCACCTGTTCACACTTCCGCGCCTTCCTGTGAATTGCCTACTTCCCCCTCCTTCGTCTGGAATAGCATATAGGCCTTAACTGGCCAGTTTGTCCTCAGGTCTGACGATCTTAGGGAACCTCCATACGTGCACGTGTAATAATACATTTCGTCATTCTTTCCTGTCCATCCGTCTGATGTTAATTTGATTATTAGTCCTGCCAGAAGAACTGAGACAGGTAGAAAGGAAAAATTATTTCTCTGGCCCTACACGCTGGTGATAGCTATCTGTCTGAATTCCCCTATCTAAATTCCCTTAGGCAGTTTAAGGAAGAGGTAAAAGTTTTCCTTGAGTCTCTTGGGTCTCGATTGCCTTCAGCTCAAAATAATCCATATGCAAAAGTGGCACATTTGGGGGTGGCATATCCTGCTCTCCTTCACAGAGTTTCAACCGCAACATCGAGGACCAGTGTACTTTCCAACTTTCCAACCTTCCACTTGGCTATGCTGGGCTTGTCAGCAGTACCCCTTCCTCATGGGCAAAGACAGATGGTTGAGCAGTTCCAGGTGTCGGGGACATCCAGACAAGACAGGCATTTCCTCCCATGAGTCTCTGCGTTAGGGAAAAATCTTTCCCCAAAGCTTGCCTATAGGTCCTGTGGGCCTGGATCCGGCTGCATGCCCACACTCCAGTCCTAAGGAGGGCGAGAAGCAAATCTTGGCATTTTTAGCATCTTCGGAAGGAAGGGTCCTGCAGCAGGAAAGGTAGTGGAAGAGGGTGCCACTGGGCTGGACCACTGGACCGCTTTGGCCTATTGGAGAAATGGCAAGCTGGCTGGTGTGGGAGGATGGGAAGAGGGTCGGTGTCACATGTGGAGAAAAGTGGGGAGAGGGCTGAGATCCACTGCGTTAGCTGAGAAATGTTATTATATGTGGGTCCTGGGATGACGACAAAGTTCAGTCAACAGCAAGAATGAGGTCCAGCTGTTTTGCTGGATGCAAACCCGATAGAAATTCGCAATCCAGGATCTCGAGATCCTTAAAGTGTAACCCGTAAACTCAGCAAGTCAAACATGTGACTATTTTGTGATGTATTTTAATCACTTTACCAGCCTTTTAATTAAAACGTGTCTCATCGATGGGTGGAAGGGGAGCAGTGACTTTGGGAAGGGTAGTTAAGGCATTTTGTAATTAAAGTACGAGTACCAACCAGGCTTTTTATTGGGAAAGCCAAGGCTGGTGGGCCGTTTCTTGCATCTCGGACTTGGCACCTTCCTTGGGCAAAAGGCAGAAGCTCAGGGGACCCCTAAGCACAGTCTTCCGATGTGCTGGGATTTGATTCAAAAAAACAAAACTGAAAAAAAGCAAACCCAAGCCAATTGGATCACAATTTTGCTTGCCCTTTTTTATTATCATATCTTTCCAATAGTCTTTTTTTTTTTTAATAATCAATTGAATGTTGATTATCATCTAAATCCAGGGGTAGGGCTGGCTAATTGACAACGTACACAACAATAGAATTGCTTGAGTGTCATAAACTAAAAAAAAAAAGAAAAAAAAATCAAACGGAAAATTTTCATTGCCTTAAAAAATTGAATTTTTAGATAGTTGCATATAATTGTGTTTAGTCAAAATGGCCCAATGGTCGTTTTATATCTAAAAATTTCAGTTAAGATGTATTTTGCTCAAATTTTCTAAGCCTCTGAAAAGAGCAGCCACGGGCTTTCATGACGGGAGTTCTGATTTCGATTTAAAAATGATAACCTGAAAATGGGAACGTTAGGGTGTTTAGGTGTTCCAGAAGCAACACAATAAAGTCCGTATAGTAAGTAATTTGGCTGTCTGCCTTTAGGTAATATACTCTAGCTTGGAAATATAGATTTGTTGTTCTTTTAGTTATTAATTATTATTAATTTTTTTTTGCAATGGAAGTTCTATTTATTAGAGATTTACTATTTAGGTCAGACATCTGCTGACTCAGTTTTCAAAGAATTTACAAACATGGCTCCCTTGGGCTCTCCCAGCCTGTGGGGGAAGGGCACAGAGGCATGGATAATAGTTGTAACTGTAAAAAGGCTGGGTGAACTTTTATCTTGCTCCCATCCCCAAGGCAAAAGACCTTTGGTCGAGGGAGAGAAACTTCCTAGCCGTTCGGGCCTGCCAGCAATCACTATCAGGCAGGCGGTCGGATGCTTTGTCATGCAACCGTGGGCAAGGAAAATGTGCATACTCATGTAGCTCAGGGTTTAACGGATTAGTTGAGGGAAATGGTCAAAGCTGTGTTCATAGAAGAGATACAGATTTCTTATGTAGTCCAGACCGGAGAGGTTCTGCAAGAAAATTAATCCCCATCAAGGCAAGAGCTGTTTGATTTTACGTACTCTAGGAGAAACCAGCTGGGCTCCAAGTGGGATCCCCCCATCCCCCAGTCTTTGAAACCAGAGCGTGTTCTTTCTATCTCTCTTGGAAAGTGGGGAAGTATTGAGTTTCTGGAGCCCACCAGATGCTCTGCAGAAGCCACAGGGACGGGGGAGAGGAGAAAGGCCAGTCCACATCCTTTTGACACCAGAGGCTTGTGAAATTTGCAAGTCGCAGGAGAAAAGAGGCATTTATGTAAGGAAGGGTGATGGATGGGGGAAGGGAGTGGGGGCAGGGGGTTTAAGAACACGGGCTTCCTGGAGAGAGGAGGGCGTGATCTGCAAGAAAAGAATTCTCTTTCTACTCGATCACAGAATACTCTAGGATGCTGTTTGTAAATTATCAGAAGGGAAAAAAATGATTGAATTATATTTAGGGTTTTAGTAGATTTAGTATACTTACATACAGCAAACAGCTAGGTATTTGTGGTTGGGGTGGGAGGCGTAAGGAAGGAGTGTGATAATCGGTATATAGCTTGGATATATAATCTTATATCCTCTGGCAAAGATCAGAGATATTTGGTTCAGTACAAACCCCAGAAATGCCCTAAGAGAAAGGGTGAAGAGAACTTTGCAGGATGAAGAGTTGAATCTGCCCAAGGAGATGAGTTAAAGCTCGTCCAACAGGGCTGTTCTGAAGTAGAGACCCGGGGCACTGGATGCCTTTAACTTCTTTTTCAAAGGTGAAAAAGATGTGACATTGGTGGGTGGCGGGAGAGCCCATCCTCACCCCCCAGAGAAGAACAATAGCAAATACAGGACAGATGAGATCAGGGTTAGTGGCTCTGAATTCTGCAAAGGCACAAATCAAGAAAATTGTCCAACTGTCTCTCCCTGGCAAATTGGGTCTTGGATTCTAGCCCAGGCCAGGAGCTTGGGTGTCGGGCTGGGCTTGGGGAAGGATGGGCTTGGTCAGCAGTTATGAGGCAGTGGAAGGAGGGGGAAATTGGGTCCTGAGCAAGGGTGGGTCTGGCCCATGCTCTGGGTTATGGGGCAAAGGGGAACTGGTGTTGAGTCTTGGGAAAAAGCAAAACTAGGAAGCAAGTGTGGACTTGAAACATCAAGTCCAAAGCCAGGACTTGAAGGGGTGGGTTGGCAGTCCTGCACTGGCAGGAAGACGAGGCGGGGAGAATGAACTCAGAGATCTCAGAGGAAAATCTACAGAGGCAAGAACTGTTATGGATGGAATGGGTAGAACTGTGTGGAAGCAGCGTGAGGACTGTGGAAACTAGGACCTGGGGTGGCTCTTGGAAAACCAGAATGGCTGCCAAAGAGAATGAGAGAATCCTCTGAGATGTTTCCCAGGGAGGAGCGCGAGGGCAGAGTCTATCTGCATTCCTGGAGACCCTCCCCCACCTCCACCAGGCCCTGTCCTTTTTAATTCCATATGGTTTCTCTAACTGTTCTTTGTGGAGCGAGTAATTGGGCAGGTCTCCTTGGTTGTGTGCTCACCCTTGGGTGGGTGCTCTTTGCTGCTAATGATCCATGAAGAGGGGGTTGCTGATGCCTGAAGGGGATCTTGGACAAAGGAGCTACATTCTGCCAACTCCGGGTAACTCTTTGCTGGCCTTTCTCTAAACCAAATACATACTGAGCACAAATTAGTGTGTAAGCAGCTCTTTTGTGAAGGGTTTAAAAACCGACCCAAAGCCACATGGAATGAGAAGGGGAGGGTAGCTGGGAACCATATCCTTGTCTGGTTCAGTTGTTTTCAACTTGATCAGACCCAAAGCCTTTCTTTTAACCAAATATTTTGAAATGCCTTCTCTGTTTTCCTGACATGAAATTCATACCTATAATAAACTACCTACATGTATTCCAAAAACAAAACCCCGTAACATAAATCCCCAAGACAAAGCAGAAATAAATGGAAAGTGATTTATAATAAAATAACTATTTTAATACATAAATGTTTGGGTCTGACTATGCTAGAAAGCATAAAAGCAAGTGAGCAGGTACTTGTACCGATATGATCACCACGAATGAGACACCGTAAAGGCGGATGGTGTCATTGACTTACATCCCACAAGCAGGTGGCTACTACTGACATCCTTCCCAGAAGAGCAGATAACTCTGGGGAGCGCCCTTTGCTATGCAGTCTGAACGTTAGTGTCCCTTCTAGGTTCATATGTTGAAAACCCAATGCCCGAGGTGGTGGTATTAGAAGGTGGAACTTTTTTTGGTAGGTGAGGAGGTCATGAGGGTGTAGCCCTCAGGAATGGGATTGGTGCCCTTAGGACAGTGAGCCCAGAGCACTAGCTGGCCCTTCTACAACATGAGGGTAAAACGAGAAGTCGGCAGTCTGTAACCCAGAAGAGAGCCTTCAGGAGACGTCCCTGATGGCACAGGGACGTTAATCTTGGGCTTCCTGCCTCTAGAATAGTGACAAATACATTTCTGTTGTTTATGAACCACCAAATTTCTGGTATTCTGTTGTAGCAGTAAAATACATATATACACAACGAAGCACCATCATCCCTGAATTTATAGGACAGTCGGCTCCCCTAAACTTTCATGCTTAATAAAAAGGTGCTGAAATACTCTGATTATAATATACAGCAGAGTTAGGTGCTAGGTGAGACAGAACTCACCTGATAATTAACACCTACGTGATGATTTTTGCCCCTGTGAGCAGTCAGTGAAAGATTCAAAATTCGTGTGCTACCACATGCATTATAGAAGGTCTAGCATCCCTGTCCTCCAACCATCAAACAGCGTTCCCCATTGACTATGAAAACTGAAAATGTCCCTACAGATTTCCAGAGTCTTATGGGGAGCAGTAGCACCCTCTTAGAAGAGAATCCGTGGTCTACTTATAAAGCTCTCCAACATGGGGCAAAGCCAGCTGCTTGGGTCTTGGGGACCCTTTGGAAAGTGTTGAATTGACTGACATTCCTTGTTCCCTGTGGTGGTTAATTTTATGTGTCAACTCGACTGGGCCACAGGGTGGCCAAACGTTATTCTAGGTATGTCTATTAAAGATATTTCTGGAAAAGGAGGTTACTATTGGAGACTGCCCGCCCTAGTGTGGGTGGGCCTCATCCAATCAGTTGAAGACAAAAAGGCTGCGTAAGAGGAAACTTCACCTGCCTTACTGCTTGAGCTGGAACATCAATCTTCTCTTGCCCTCAGACTAAAATTACACCATCGGCTCTCTTAGGCCTCCAGATATTGAGACTCTCAGCCTCAATATCATGTGAGCCACTTCTTTATGATAAATCACTTTATATACATTTAAACACACACATCTATGGTTCCCTGTGTATATATGTATATGATTATATCAACGTGTGTGTATACACATATCGGTTCTGCTTCTGTTGAGAAGCCTAACACATTCCATACCTCCTCCCCCTCTCTCTCACTGCTTGAACTCCTTTTTAACTCCTTCCCCTCCAGTGTCCCTCCACATCATTCTCCCCTATAGAAATAATCTAGTTTCAGTTCTTTTAACTCTCCTTTTCACTGTGCCTCTGAGTCTTCCACAGCGTAGAAGGAAAAGTCCCACGTGTGAGTAAAGGAACGTGAATGTCAATGCTGGGTCTTCCATTTATTAGCTGGGTTGACCTGTGAATGAGGAGGGCTGGTCCCTGACTGTGACTGTGGTGAAGCTGGCTGGAGACGTCACAGCCCCGGGACCTGTGTCAGCCCTGGACACATTCCGAGCCTGCTGTCTTCAGCTTCCTGAGAGTAGGATTTGATGTACACTATGACAGTAGCTTCTACCTTCACGTATACATGTTGCCAGACGAGGCACATAATATGCATTCAGCGCACGTGTGCCTTGTGTCAGGAGTGACTTGTCGCAAGCACCAACTTTGGGACCAGCTGCACCGTGAACCCACCTCTCTGGGATGCAGAAATGAGCGCTTCGGAGGAGAAAGCCTAGAGTTTCTAAAAGGCTGGCCAACGGGAAAATCACTCTCTAAGTCCAACTTCGAGATTACCTAGGCTCCCAGTCATAACACTATCCTTGGTTACTGTCTCTAACATCTCATTTTTTCCGCACTCCTGGTCTCAGAGTCTCCGCCGTACCCTGCCTTCCCGGATCCCGCCTTTTGGCTCCTGCTACTCTTCTGTTTCACTCCTGGCTTTGGCCTGTCCATGTTCTTGGCTTCAAGCTCCAGCTCCAGATTCCAGGCCTTGATGTCCCCAGCTGATTTCCTCCCCTGTTCCTATGCCCTTGCTCGGCCCTGACAAGTTGCATCTCCGATAAGGATGCGTGGGGCCCCCAGGGTTCTCTGCACACATATACTGGTGTCTCAGACCTCACCAGTCAGTGAGAACGGGTAGGGCCTCATTTAGAGGAATACATAATCTCAGTGGCTCTGAGCTCTCACCTTTCTAGTCTTTGATAGTATCTTTCCTACGTTCACCAAATAGCTTTAGGAACCATCGGGTTACTCGGACGGATTTACGAATCAGTGTTGGTCGTTGGTTGCCACCGTAGCTACCTGAACTTGGACCTGGTGGACCCAGGTCCTGACAGTTATACACAGTGGCACTCTGTGGGGATACTGAGGTTCCATTGCTAGGACCACCACCACCCAGGTGCTGGTGGAACTGGAAACGCACTGTGCACAAGGCCAACGAAACTGGAATACCACTGGTGCTCCACAAAACCAGAAGCCCTTGTTGCCACCTCAGAGAGCAGAAGACTGCTGCTTTTCTCACGAGATGCAGTCTTGACGTCTGAGTGGTCTACGGGACAGATTCAAGGGTCAGCGGTCACATTGTACCCGGAAAAAACTGCTTTCCCCTGGTTCTCAAGACGCTTTCACTAGATATAACTTTCAGAACCAAATCAGGTGCCAAGACAAGTCGATGGAACAAAAAATAGTTTTTTCCACAAATGGTGCGAGGACAACTGAATATCTACGTGTAAAAGGATTATGTTGAACCCATGTCTTACACCACACACGCAAATTAACTCAACATGGATTTTAGGCCTAAATGTGAGAGCTAAAATTATAAAGCTCTTGGAAGAAAACATAGGAATAATTCTTTAATCTTAGTTAGGCAGTGATTTCTTAGATATGACACCAAAAGCACAAATGATAGAAGGAAGAATTTATAAATGGGACTTTATCAAAATTTAAAACTTTTATACTTCAAATGATATTATCGAGAAAGTAAAAAGACAACCTACTGAATGGTAAAAAATTAGTATATTCTATAACTGGTAAGGGACTTGTATCCAGAATATAGAAAGAAAGAACTCTTGCAACTTAATTATACAAACAATCCAGTTTAAAAAACGGGCAAAGGATTTGAATAAACATTTCTCAGAGAAGATATGCAAATGCCAATAAATACATAAAAATATGTTCATTAGTCATTAGTCATTAGGGAAATGCAAATTAAAACCAAAATGAGATACCACTTTCTACCCATGAGGATGGCTAAAATGGAAAAGAGTAACAAGTGTTGGTGAGGACGTAGAAAAAGTGGAGCCCTCGTTCACGGCTGGTGGGAATGTAAAATGGTGCAGTCGCTGTGGAAAACACTTTGGCAATTTCTCGAAATGTTCTCACATGACTCAGCAGTTCCACTCCCAGAGAAATGAACATATATGTCCTCAAAAGGACTTGCACAAACGTTCATAGCAGCATTGCTCACATCAGCCCAGAAGGGGAATCAACCCAATTGCTCATCTGCTGAATGGATAAATAAACTGCTGTGTACACACAATGTAATACTAATCAGAGATAAAAAGGAAGAAAGCACAGATACAGGCTCCACAAGACATGGATGAATCTCAAAAACATTAGGCCACGTTGCAAGAAGCCAATCACAAAAGACCACATATTGCACGATTCCATTGACATGAAATGCCCATAAAAGGGAAATCTGTAGAGACAGAAACCAGTTCAGTGATTGCTGGGGGGCCTGGGGGAAGGGTGGGGACTGACTTTAAGCGGTATAAGGGTTTTTTTTTGAAGTGATGAAATATTCTAAAATTAGATAGTGGTGATGGTTGCACAACTCTGCAAACGTCCTCAAGACCATTAGATTTTGTACTTTAAATGCAATTTCACGGTATGTAAATTACATCTCAATTAAGCAGTTTTGTTTTTGAAGAAGTAAGTTTGATTAGTTCTGGGACATTTGTCTCTGAGATAAGTAAATCAAACTTCTTTCCACTTAAAAAAAAATCGTTAGGTGTTTCAGGTGTCGTTTGTAGGACCTGTGGGTTTTCTAAGAGCCTACATAAAGATGGGAGACCTAAAAAAGGTGCTGTCCTTAAACTGTAAAAACATATTCAGAATCAGTTGAATGCTGACATGTCAACTAACCAGTGAAAGCCAACTCATGTAAAACTAACGTAAATACATATAAGTTGATGTAATACAGCACGTGGGTCTACTTCACGTTTTACATGATGCTGGGTGATGCCTCCAATAGGTAGAATGGGGGCAGGGAGGGGCTGGGGCCGTGAAGGTCAAGGTCGTGGGAGTGGAAGGCTGCCCCACCCAGATGATTCTTCCTTTCCTTAAGAGAACTTTCTTAAGGCTTCTGTAGGGCTTTCCTGCAGTCTCCTCCCTGTCTGAACATCCTGAGTTCCTCGGGCATATCAAGGATCAAGTTTTTGCCTCGCAGAAAAGGCCCTTATCTTATTACAGAAATCAGTTTATGCAAAATAATTTTATCACATGCTGATCCTCTCACTCCACCCAACAAAGAAACCCTGGCTCCTGCCATACAAGGCACCTGGTTTTGCTGTTGTTATTTTAACTAAGGAAAGATGTGCTTTCTAACATACAAGTCTTTTTCGTTCGAGGAACAGAATAAACTACCTATTCCACGCCTCCCCTTTCTGGCAGGGGAGAGGGGTGGTTGCTGCAATGTCTTCAAAGAAATTTTAATGCTATATTTTCCCAGTTTTATTCTTTTTTTATATTTTTAAATTTTATTTATTTACTTATTTTCGTGTGTGGTGTAGCAGTGGGCAAATGCCAGACCAGGTGTCCTAAGTCTTATTTTATTCCCAGCCCTAACCAACCCCCTTCCCTTTGGTAACCGTCAGCTTGTTCTCTATTATCCATGGGTCTGTTTCTGTTTTGTTTGTTTGTTTGTTCGTTTATTTATTTAGATTCCACATATAAGTGAAATCAAGGCACCTGGTTCTAAACTACACTGCAATGGCCCTTACTGTGTTGTAGAGCAGGTATCTGTTCACACTTGTGTGTGTGTGTGTGTGTGTGTGTGTGTGTCTTAGGTCTCATTTGTTTTTGAATCCCAGGGCCTAGCACAGTGTCAGACATACTCTGGGCTCAAAAAAGGATTTCTTAATAGGTACATTTTTTTTTTTTTATAGTATTCATGGAGCCAATCACCATATGCCTGGGTTTGTGCTTTCATGTTCTAAATTTCAGTCCTTATATGTCAATAAAGTGGTTTGAAAAGTAAACAAAGAAAAATTAAAAAATAAATTTCAGCCTCCCTTGGAAAAGAAAATAAAAGAGAAAGTGTTAGATGTCCAATATCGCTATTGGACAATCTAGTAATAATAGATTCACGCAAGAATCACCGGAAGATGCTAAAATTGGTAGATCAAAGTTTAAGGAGGAAGAGAACAGTACAGTCTCAAAACATCTCTCCAGCAGATACTTATTAATTGCCCAAAGAGGAAATATTAACTTTGAGTGAAGAAATCTGGCAGACACGTCCTAACCAGTGGGTAAAGTTAACATCCTCAGTAACGGGACAAATTGCCACCAGACATATGCCTCCCGATATGATGTTCTGAGAATAACACAGCATTACGTCCAGCGTATTCTGGCTCAAAACCAGAATTTAATCATGAGAAAAGCATCAGATGTACCCAAGCTGAGGAACATTCTACAAAATAACCGCTTCCTCCAAAATGTCAAGGCTATGAAAGACAGGGCAAGACAGGACATTTTTCCAGATTGAAGAGGACTAGAAGGATGGGACAACAGAGCGCAACACGTGACCTGGGACTTTCTTTTGTCATAAAGGACATCATTGGGGATAATCGGGACAACCTGAAAACACTCTGAGCTCTTGCTTTTAGGAAATATGCCCTTAAGTGTTTATGGGTAGAGGGGCAGTGTGTCTGCGACTTATTCTCAAATGTTTCAGGGAAAAAAAAATTGATATACAGAGAATGATCAAGTGAATGGGGTAAAATGTTAACATTTGGGGAATGTATGAAGGCTGTATGGGAACTCCTTGTACCGTTCTTGCAATTTGTTGGTCAATCTGCAATTATGCCAAAAAAAAAAAAAAGTTACAAAATGTTAAAATATCCTCTGCCTCTGGACTGTAAAGCTATTATTGGATGTCATTTGTGGCACTGAGGGAGTCTGGCAAACAGATGGACTGATCCAAAGGATTTAAAGCCATTAGGATTTCTTACATTTGTGTCTATTCTCTCTACAAGGCTCATTCTTTTAAATGGGTCTAGGAAAATTTGATGTATACGCAATATGACTTTATAAATTCCACATATTGGAATGTATGTTTGGTTATATTTCTTTCAAAAATAATAGTGGCTTGAATGTGATAGTTTAGTTTCCCCCTCAAGTAACAGAACTGGACTGAGATGGAGGCCACCTAATCAAAAGAGATCAAAGACGCCTCCAGTCTTGCTGCTCGGATGTGCTCGGTGCGCACCCTCATGATCCGAGCTGGGTTCATGAGCTTCAGACAGCACATCCATATTCCATAGTTAGTAGGAACTAGGAAGGAACAAAGAAGGGTACCCTACACCCGCTTTAAAGACATTTTCTGGACATTGCACACAACTGTTTTGGTTACATCTCTTCATTCCAGGGCAACTTCTAGCTGCAAGAGCGGCTGTGAATTGCAGTCTGGGCAGTGCAAAAATCAAAGAGCAAGAGAGTGGATAAGGAGGTGTGGCAAAAGCCCGTATTCCAAAGCAAGATAAAAGTAATCAGGAAGGAAAATCTTGCAACTATATATGACTCAAGTGCAGTATTGGGATGGCCTGGATAAAGGATATTAGATTGGGGGGTAGAGACAGGCGTTTGGAAAGAGAAGAAAATGGGAACAACCGTGAGGATGCCCTAGCAATTAGGATGGAATACCGTCAAGACCTCTGTTTAAGAGCTGTGGTGTAAGTGAGTAAGGCTCAGGGGGAAAGGGAAGAGAAGGAAAACAGAAATAAGGAAGAGCCAAGGACAGAAGCACGAGGGGGTCCATGTGAGGGAGAAATCAAGAGTAACAGAGGGTCAAGTTCAGTGGCTCCAGCCTGTGTGAGGCTGGCTCTTTGGTTCCTGGGGCTGTGGCCTCTTACTGTTCTGGGAAGGACAGCTTGATTTAGTGTAAGGAACCACCATCCACATCTAATTGTCATTTGTAGCATTGGAGACTCTCCTGACTTCAAGTAAAGCCTTTACATAACCCAATCAGGCGAGCAAACATGGCACAAGGGCTAGAAAAAAAATTAGGCTACACTGAAAAGAAATCCGACTGCGTGCAAGGAGGAATTTTAATAACTCCTGATAAATCAGCCAATGGCTTTGCTCCTGTCTTCTGGGACGCTGTGGCTGACTATTATTGGAGGTCCCATTGTTGTGGCTCTGAGGAGGTCTGCTGAATCCTGTGAAAGCTGGTCATAAGGCTTTTGAGTCAATAGATTTTTTTTTCTTTAGGCCTCTTATAAAAAAAAAAAAAACCTGCCTTACATCCAATAAACACTTGGCTCCTTTCTTGTGAGGAGAATCACAAGGAATATTTACCTTTCAGCCAAGCCTATGGGGCAAAAAGATGTGTTTAGATAAAATTATGTACTTGGAGATTCGGCGGGAATGGGCAAGTTTGTTCACAGGCACTTCATTTATAGTAAAATGTTTATATTACAGTATCCTAGAACTGGAAGAGACCTTTCTCTTTGGGTATAAATATTTCTACGGAAGGCTGCAGAGATTGGAGTTTGCTTTGTTTATAGAAATCTGCTCCACCCCACTCATGAGAATTTCACGATTGCAGACACTTGCCAATAATTTCCAAATCTAAAATTCTAAAACTGAGTTTTTGCAGGTTGGGCAAAATATTTTGCAAATGTGGGTGCCAAGGCTTTTGAAGAGTTTAGGCCTCTATCGAGGGTCTGTAGCTGATCCCAGGAAATCACTATCCTCTGTCTCCGAAGTGTTCTTTAGAAAGACGGAAGGAAAACCAAGATGCTAACCAAAGTGGTGACGACGCGGTGGGAAAAGTTCTGGTGTCTCTGAGTCCAGACCCAAGCGCTGTGATCAAACAAACTGCTTGGCCTATTAAAAACACACTGAAGGCAACACATTTTTGTTTCGCAACATATGAGAGGGCAGGTTGCCAAGTACTTGGTTATGAATGTGGAATCCATAAAAAAAAAAAAAAAAAAGCCCTGCACTTTGTCACTCTCTTCATACTGGATTAACCCTATAGCATCAGAAATGGCACGAGAGATTTACTCAAGTCCTTCGAACGGGGAATTTTCTTTCTTTGCAGCAACTTGATGCAAAAATGGTAAATGGGTTTCAGGGCGCCCCTTCTCTATGTAACTGGCTTGTAGGTAGAAAGTATGAGAAGCCTTTGGGAACCTTTCTACTGAAGAGAAAGATTAAAGTTAAACTAAATGGAACAGAAAATGCCTAAGGGTTGTTTTTTTCCCTTAAACTGAAATTTGACTTATAATTAAAACACACTTTGTTTTTTAAAAAGGAGCTTGGGGACCCGATTTTTTTTCTCCCCACCTGGTTCCTGGCTAAAATCATGACTACTTTTCTCCTTTTCTTTTTTCCTTTTTTAAAATTTCTTTCTTCCTTTCTTATTTCCTCTCTCCCACCCTCTCTCTTTCTTATTTCCTCCCTCCCACCTTCCTTCCTTCCTTCCTTCCTTCCTTCCTTCCTTCCTTCCTTCCTTCCTTCCTTCCTTCCCTCCCTCCCTCCTTTTTCGGTGATATTAAAAGAGTACAATCCTTACTCTTTGAGTTGAAGGAATTTAAAGACCACTTAGTCCAACACCCCAGTCTGATGGGCAGGAAGGCCCAGAGAAATGAATTAGCCCAATGGGATCTCATGGCAAAGCTGGGCTTAAGTCACTCATCTTTGAGTCCATGCTTCTCCCCGTACATCCCAACGCTTCTAAAGAGCAGACTTAACCATGTGAGGATTCATCACTGAACTATACAATGTTTTGCTGTCTCTGCTGAATACGAATCTCCATTCTGAACCCTCAACTACCCAGAAATATGGGAGTTGGGCTTGTAGGCCTTCAATAACACTTCCAGTCACAATAGGGTCTGGAATGAAAATGTCCTCAGGCACAGTATCCTACCTGAGTGCCATTTTTCCTGTGGAAGAAATCTCGGTCCAATTGCAAAGGGCTAAAATAGGCCACCAGGGTAGTTCTGGTTTGTTTTGTTTGTTTGATATTAGCTATTAATTGGAACATGGGAGAGAAAATGCAGGAAGGAAATAAATGGGTATTTTTTAAAAATTTCCTATTTGAAAACCAAAACCTTCAAGCAGTAAGTGCTAGTCTTGCTGGAGACGTACTCTATCCAAGCCATGGTTTGAGATGCTTGCAATCCTTACAACAATCAACAGGACGGCTCCTTCACTGTTCCCATTTTACAGATAAGGAAACTAGAGTAAAGAGAAGCCAAGGACTTGCCCAGTGTTCTTTGGTGACAGCAAATAGCATTGCTGGGTCTTGCTCCAGAGTTTGTGCTTCTATTCACAGGCACAATACAAGTTATTCTTTGAGGTATGGATTCTGCCTTCAGGTTGGCTTCTTCCTTTTCGACAGCACTGTGGCCTTTATTTCCTTCCTGCTCTGCTGATTCAGGACCCCAGGAGGCCCAGTTTCCTGTCTCGATCAGTTTGAGGACTGCCTGCAGAAATGTAGACTCAGCAAAGTGGTGCTCACGGGAGAGCCTGCAGAACGTCAGAGAATCAAAGGCAAAGGCAGAGCCACAGAGCTGCCTGTGCATGCACACGCACAAACACACACTGAAAATATCGGGCTAGGAGAGGGATGGAAAAGGGGTGGATATAAGAAAGGACGGAGAAGCAAAAACAACGTGGATGAGCCTGGAGGACAGTTCGCTAAGTGAAATAAGCCAGACACAGTAAGACAAAGACTGTATGACCTCATTGGCGTGTGGGGTCTGAAAAAGTTGAACTCCTAGATAACCAGAGAAAGAATGATGGCTGCCAGGGGCTGAGGGATGGGGGAAATGGAGAGATGTTTTCAAAGGGTACAAAGTTTCATTTATAAGGTGACTAAGTTTTGGGGATCCAAGGTACGGCGTGGCGTCTGTAGTTAACAATACTGCACTGTATACCTGCAATTTGCTAAGAGTGTAGATCTTAAGTGTTCTCCCCCAAAAGGGTATCCATGTGAGGTGATGTATTAATTAACTTGATTGTGGTCATCGTTTCACAGTGCATGCATATATTAAAATCATGCTGCACATCTTAATAAATCACTTCGTACAACCTAAAACAGGAGCAAGAAACAGCAACTACTTACCTGCATTTTTGAAAGCTACCTTTTTTCTTGTTTTCTGGCTTAATTGCATCACTGTCTGAGTATGTACCCTATATGATTTAGACCATTCGAAATTTGTTAAGACTTGCCATGTTGTCTAACATTGTCATAGACATTCCGTGTACTCTTGAAAATAGTTTGCGATCTGCAGCTGTAGGCTGAGTAGTCTATATATGTCTATTAGGTAGAGCTGGCTTATCCAGTGCAAATCTATTTCTTACCAGTTTTTCCACTGCTTGTTCTAACATTACTGACATGCATATCTTCCACTATAATTATAGGTTTGTCTCTATCTCCTTGCAATTCTGTCCATGTTTTTGCTTTATATATTTTGAGACTATGTGCATTAGGCACATACAAATTTAGAATTGTTGCATCTTCTTGGTAAATTAGGCCTATTGTTATTATGAAGTGTCCTTTTTTATTTCTAGCAGTGCTTTTTGCTGTATAGCCTAGTTTCTTTTAGTTCCTATACAGCTTTTTTAATTTTTGTTTTTATTTTAAAAGTTGTGGTCAGCGCAGATGACATATAATTTATTATCTTAACTGTAATTTATTTTTTCATTTTTTTATTATGGTAAAAAACACAACATAAAGTTTATCATTTTAACCATGTTTAAGTGCAGAGTTCAATAGCATTAAATGCATTCGCAAAATTTTGCAGTTGATCTCCAGAACTCTTTTAGTCTTCAAAACTTAAAACTCCATATCCATTTAACAATTCCTCATTGTCCTCTCCCCGTAGTTCCTAGCAACCACCCTTCTAAATTCTGTATATGAACTTGACTACTTTAGGTACCTTGTGTATATAGAATCATACAGTAATTGGTTTTTTGGTAACTGGCTATTTCCCTGAGCATAATGTCCTTCTTCAAGATTCATCCATGTTATAGCATGTGACAGCTTTTCCTTTTTAAGGCTGAATAATATTCCACTGTGTGCATGTGTGTGTGTATATAAATGTGTGTGTGTGTCACATTTTTCAATCCATCCATTGATGGACACTGGGTTGCTTCTAACTTTTTGCTACTGTGACTAGTGCAGCTTAAAGTAGAAGGGGAGTGTGCGATTCTGAGGACTTAATGTTTCTTCTTTTAATCCATGTTATTTTCTACTATTATATTTTAAGTGACTTAGAGTACATAGATATCTTGACTGAGAATTCACAATTAATAACAGTGATTCTTGTTAGATTAAATAGGAAGAAAAAGAGAAGGAGATCCATGAAAGAAAAAGGAGGGGGAAAGGAGAATGGGAGAATGAAGGAGGACTTGGAGGGGAACAGAGATGGAGGAGGCGGAAGGAAAAGAAAAAGGTGAAAACAGGGACGATCAAAAAGGAAACTCTTTTTAGTTTTACCAAAGTCTTGCAGCTAGCCAAGGATTCTCTAGAAACCCATAGTTTCTACTTTTTTTAAACAACAACAACAACAACAACAACAACAAACATCAGCAAAATTCTCTTATTATCTTACCTTGCCAGTCATTCACTAATTTTCATGATTGTCAATGGAAAAGGAAATTCATTCATTCACTCAACAAAATATTAGGTACCTACTATTTGCCAGACTGTTCTGGGCACTGAGTATAGACACAATAATGAACAAAATATACACAAGTCCTTGCTTTCCTTGAGCTTCCACTCAAGTGGGCTGTAGTAACCAAGATGTGGTAATTAAAGTACTAAATGCTACAGCAAATAGATCACAGTTCTCAGTGGATTAGCATACTAATCCATAGGTCTATTGTCTGATCAGCTTAGAGTTCAATGCATATGTTTTGGGTTAGGCAGATTTCCACACGCTCATTCAGAGTCACACTTTTGCTCTAAGTCCATGTGCAAGAACTAGTCACGTGGCTCTAGCTAGATGCAAGGGCACAGCTGGGAAATGTAACTCTCAGCAACAAACACAAGTCTTTGGTGATCAGCACGCTGACACTTCACATGGAGAGAGATAGACAAGGGACTGAATAATGAAAGAAATACTCATGTTAGAAGGCGATGAATGCTATGGAAAGCAAAAGAATGGGAATAAATATAAAATGTGTGTGTCTTGAGAGATATTGAAATTTTAAATTGAATGGTGAGAAAGGGACTCATCGAGGTGAGCAAAGGCTTGAAGGAGGTACAGTGAGCCATGTGGGCATATTACTAGAGGGAAAACTCACCAAGCAGCCCATTATGGCTGAAGCAGAGCCAGGGAGAGAAAGGTGGGAGATGAGAAGAGGCAGAGGGACTTTATAGTTTCTCTTCTGAATGAGATGAGTAGAAATCAGAGAGTCATGTGCAGAGGATGGATAGATTTAATTTTATGAAGGCCAGTGTGGTAGCTATGTTGAGAATACACTAGATGGGGGTAAAGGGGAGGAGGCTGTAATGGATTGGACTAAAGTGGCCGCAATAGAGGTGATAAGAAATGGTCAGATACTGGATAATTGTGAAGGCACAATTGGGTTAGAGGTAGAGTTTGAGAGAAAGACAGGAAGGACTGTGGCCTGAGCAAACTTAAGGATGGAGTTGCCAATAACAGAACCGGGGAAGACTGTGGGTGTATTTGTAGGGGAGATCAAGAATCCATTCCTGGACATGCTGAGTTTGGGGTGTCTATGAATAGAGAACCAAGTGGAGATGCCAGCAAGTTGCTGGATAAGACTCTGAAGCTCAGGAGAAAGCTATCCGCTGGAGCTATAGGTTTGAAGTTTTTTTTCCCATTCAACGTAAAAACAGTATTTAAAGACTTGAGACTTGAAGAAATATGTGTGTATCTGAAGATAGACCCAAAGACAGATTTTGGGCTGAAAAGAAGGTGTGGCTAGTGCAGGAAATGGGGAGGGGAAAACAAGGAAAGGAAGAGGGGAGGGATCAAGGACTTATATGGGGCTGTGTTCACCAGATCACAATCAGAGTGGGGGAATCATTAAGAGACTTACTCTCCCCAACTCCATTCCTATCTGCTCTCTTCTAGCTGTGCACAGTTGGAGTGATCTGAAGGGATGAAGGGCAAGGTCCTCAGCAGCTCATTCCATGCTTCTTCAGCACTTCCACTATCACCCCTAGCTCTGATGAGTTTGGTCATTCATTCAGTAAATATCTGACGACCATTTACAGATGTGTCAGGCCCTGGTCTAGGCACTGAGTGAATAAGTCATATTCCAATGGGGATGGGGCAGATAATAAACAGTCAACAAACAGAAAAACAAGACAATTTCTAACTCAGGGTAAGAGAATAAAGAATGATCTGCTTTGGTGAAGGAGATCACGAACATCTTTGAGAAGGTGACATTGCAGCTGAGACCTGAGTGCTGAAATGATGATCATCTGAGCTGGGGGAACAAGGTTCCTGGTGGAAGGAAGCCTGAGGTGTTGCAAGGTCAGGGAGAAAGCCAGTGCCGCCATTGTGGTGAGGAGGGGAGGCAGGAGCCAACTCACACAGGAGCTGTGGCTATGGTCAGGAATAGAGTTTTATTCTAAGATCCATGGGGATGCCTTTGGTGGGGTTAAGTAGCTGAGTCACGTGATCCATTAACACATCACAAATGGAGATGGAGAATGGACTGTGGGAGGCAAAGTGGAGACAGGGAGAAGGGTTAGGAGGCTTTCTAGCTCAGGCACCGCATTGTGCTAGGACACTGATGGACCAGAAAGCGCCCTGGAGAGGATGAATGGGTCAGGCAGGGAGACGACTTGATTTAGTATTATGTAAATTGGGCACTTCTTTGGGTCAAGGCCTTTAACGTCAAAGAAAGGGACCTACTAAAGAAACTTTCGGGAGGCACAATTCTTGCCCTCAGTCTATTATTTAGTGTTTAATTACAGGAAACAGACCACACACCTAGAGGTGCCATGTAAAACACAAAGCAACCATTAAATCAGCGCACAGTTGTGGCTGAAGGCGAACTGGGAAAGGAGCAACTTGGGTACCCAGCAGAGATGTTGGAACTTTCTTGGGACCCGAGGGGCATTCCATTTTCCAGCGGGCATCAGCAGATGGTCGCGAGCCGTGCTGTGTCCCCGCCCCCAAGCCCATGGCCCTACGTGGCTGCCTGCGCAGGAACGTCTGAGAACCTGGCTCCAGGCTCCAGTTTCCCAACCCATTCGGAGCGCAGAGAAACGGGTGACTCAGGGGAGGTCCCTCCCCAGCACGCCGCGTTCTCGGCCGAGAGTGACTCATTACCTCGCTCTGCTCCTCACCACCGCTGACCCCGGGCCAATCCCTTAATGAGTCTACACCTCACTCTTCCCATCTGGCTGGGACAATTGCCTGGTGGAGTTTTTAGCTCCCCGGGGGCAGGGCTCCTGTCAGCAACCGTCCAGGTTCCTCGAGAGAGGCTTTTCATAGGGTCTGGAGGCGTTTGGAACCCTTGGGTGGCCCCACCGCGCTCGGCCCTCCCGGTGCCCAGAAGAGGGGATGTAAGGCCCGTGCATTCCTGCGATGTCAGAGGCATTCCGTGGCATTCGGTACCGAATTCAGTTTTGCAAGCATTGATGTCCTGGAGCCCTTTTCCCTTGGACATCTCTTTGTAACATTTTGCTTGGGAGAAAAAGCAACGAGAAGTAGGCCCCCGAAGTCTGCAAATCCGAGATCAGAGGCAGCGGCGGGGGGGGGGGGGTCGGGGTCTGATCTGCGTGCGCTGGGGGCAAGGGGATGAGTGCGCCAGGTCTCTCCTCCAGGTGCAACCGAAAGACGGCGGCTTTTCGGGGAGAGAGCTCGGCTACCCCCCAAAGAGCCCGCTGGTCCGAATAGAGACCCGGGCGGCGGGCGTGGGCTGCGTGGTCTCTACCCCGGGTCTCCACCCCGGGTCTCCGGCGGCTCTCGGCGTCCCCTACTTTCAGCGCCCCCTGTCGCAGCTGGGCAACTCTGTGCGTCCCCCCACAACCCCTGGGTGTGGGGGGGGAATGGCACCCGGAGTCTCCCCTCGCCCGTCCTCCTGAGCTCGTCTCCCGGCTGGAACCCAGCAGGTGGGCCGGGGCGGGCGCACGCTCCGTGCAGTCCGGGGCCCTCTCGGGGACGCTCTGGCGAGCCCTGGCGCACCTGTGCACCCCGTCCGGAGCCCGCAGCTTGCGCCCCGAGTTACCTGCCCCGGGAGGTCACAGTCCGCAAGCTGCCGGGGCGCAGACACCGTGGATTCGGCGGAGCCCAAAGCCACATTCCTAGGGGAGGGGTCCCCACCTGGAGAGGGTCGCGGATCGCGTTTCCGGGCGAGGGGTGGAGACAGCGGGAGGGAGAGTCAACAGAATAAAAGTTGCGTTTCGTTGACTCTTCTCTCGCCCACCCCACCCCCAAGCGCGCTCCTACGCGGGTGGACGCGGGGACCCCGGGGCGCCCGCATCCTGGAGCCCGACGGCTCTGCCGCGGTGTGTCAGGACCCAGGCCCCCCTCGGGGCGCGGACGCGGGACTCAGAGCACCGGCTGGGCTGCAGGGCTGCCGGCTCCCCGGCCCTGGAGGCCACCCCCGGCTGCCCGGGGCCGAGCGGGTCTCAGGCGCCCGCCCGTGGGCACCGAGGAGCCGGAGCGATAACGCGCACAAGTCGATCCGCGAGCAGCAGGGGACCCTCGGACTGATGGAGATGCAGACGGGGGGGTGCCTGCCGGGGCCGGGGGGCGGCGGGGCCACAGGGACCCCGCGTGCGGGCGGCGCAGGGGAGGGGGCGGGGGAGGCGGGGAGCCCGGGGGCAGCAGCCGAGAGACAAAACCCCAGAAGCCACATGTGGAGATTGGGGATGACTTTCAAACGCAGGCGCCCGGAGACGGGTCGGGGGGCGGGGGGGCCGCGAGCGCCCCGGGCGGGAGGCGCGGCCGAGGGGCGGCGCCGGCGGCGGAGGCGGGAGTCGGGGGCCGCGGGGGGCAGGCACTTTAAAGGCGCTTTCCTACCCACAATGCTTTGTGGGGACGTTGACAAGTGGATCCAAGATGGCGTAGAAAGTCATGACAGGTAAGTCCCGACTCCCCCCGCGTCCGCGGCCGGGGCCGCGCCGCGGCGGCCGGCGCCGTGCGGGGGGGGGCGGGCGCCCCTCCGGGCCCCTGCGCCCCGCGGGGGGCGGCGCCGGGCGGGGGGGCCCCGGCGGCCCGCGGCCCGGCCTGGGCAGCGGGGCGGTGCGCGCGCGGCGAGGCCCGGACGCCGGGGCTGTTTACAGCGCCGGCCCCTCCCGGGCGCCCCCTCCCCTGGCCCGCGGCGGGGCGCGGCGCGCGGGCGGCGGGGTCGGGGGGCGCGGGCGGGCGGCTTCCCCGGCCCCGGGCCTCCCACGCCCCGCTCGGTCGCCCTCCCCGCCCCCCGGGGCCCGGACTCGCACCCCGGGTGGGGCGCGGGCCGGACGGTGGGCGTCGGGGAAAGTGGGTCAGGGATGCGCCCCCTCCCTCCTTCCCCCCTCCCTCTCCCCCACCCCGCCCCGCCGAGGGCTGCCGCCTCAGCTTGCTTCACTTTCTTCCCCGCTTTCTCCGCCCCCCTCCTCGAAGATTCTCTTCGGGCCACAAACAACACACGAACAATCCAAAAACAAAAACAAAACAGAAACGAAACAGGCCATGCTTCCCCCCCGCCCCCGGCGATTCATTGAAGACTCCCCTTTTGTAGGGCCGGGGGACTGAAGCTTCATCTAAGGACTTTGGTTCCTCTCTTCCCCCCCTCCCCACCCCCCCAATTATTTGAGCCTTCCCTCTCCACTCTGTAGTCTCGGCTGGAGGGTTCTTCAGACGAGGGCTGCGAAGCCAGGGTCTTGGGGTTCTTTCTGGAAAGGGGGCCTCAGGTTTTGTTCGAAACTCATCCTCGTTGTTCCTTCGCCCTCGTAACTTACACCCCTCAGGCAGCACATCGTCACTGTACTGTGTACGAAACTCCAGAGACGCATCCTGGGGGGCGGGGGAGGGGGGAAGGTGACCTTTTTTGTGGCGTAGGTTTTCACAGCATTTTATCATCTTTTATCACACGGGGAAGGACATGTTTTTATTCTAAAGTAAAGCAAACAGACTCCCTTACAAAGCTGCATACTGTACCGTTTTGGTAACCTTTTCCACTCAAAATTTACATGCCCTTTCACTTCAGGCTGATCAGATGTTTGCTACTGATCGGGACTATATTACTGCTGTTGTAGAGACTGTACTTTTCTATTTGCCTCAGGAATTGGATGAAGGAATTGATCACTGAAGAACTACAGTGCTGGTGAGATGTGTAAGGTGAGACTTCAGCTGAAATGATTTACTTTTTTTTTTATTTTAATCAACTCATAAGGGTAAAACTGCAACTAAGTAATTTGCTGGGGGCTTCTTTATTTTCCAAATAACATATTCCGTCTAGTGGGTGTATAAGCAGAGCTAGATTTAGAAAGGGAAATGTGTCAGATGTACCAAACTTTTCAGTGACTGCAACACACTCAGCCATAGTGGAGCTTATCCAGAGCCAAATATTATTTGCAGCTATCCTTGATCAGTATCTTCACCAGGGTAATTATAGGTTGCCTATTTAAATTTCCTTGTGTAACTTTAATTGGATGTCTTAATTTTATCTGTGTTTTGGTGTCTATCACTTATTCTACATCAAGTGTTAGTGCTTGTGTATGTGAGTATCGTGTGTCCACAGTTTGTGAGACTTTTATAAAGTACACCCTTTCCATTGTAAAGAATTATTTTAGGCAAATCTGTCACAACTGCTTTTATTTTATTTTTTTGAAAAATGGAATAGTCCTTGTGTCATAGTTATTCTGAAATAAAAACAATAGTATTAATTTTTGTTCAGCTTTTTAGATACATTATTTTCAGTCCACCCCTAGTGTGTGAATTCAAAGTGTTGCTTTATTTAATCTGATTTAACAGTGCTTTGGATTTAGAGGACATAAGTGATACAATGTTAATGAACAGTTGGTATTAGATACTGGGGAGCAGTTTGCAAATTTTACATTTTTTACAAGCAATTTTTTTAACTTAAAAAATATTTTACTGTGATTTATTGAGAAAATTAAATTATGGTAGATTGATTAGTTATTGCAGGTTTTTTTTTTTACACATCTGGGTAGCATTTGGATTTTGAAATCTCATGACTTTTCATATCTATCACAACATCTGTTTAAGATGTACTTTATTTTTTTTTTCAGATTGAGGCATACAATTGACATTTTGCCTTTAAAAAAAACTTGGGAGAGGAAGGTGGACATAAACCAAGATCCTTTTGTAAGTGCACACACCACATTTGCTTGTGTTTTAAACTCAGCAGTGCTTATGTGTATTACATTTATTTTTTTATTCTTGGCAGGGCAAATATGAATTTTAAAATTTATTTTCAGCTTACAGATGGAGGCATGTTCATGCCTTAGTCTTCTCAATCTGAACCTTTTATCTCGTTTTGTTTTGTTTTTGTTTTAAATTTATGGATTACTTTGTGGAAAGGAACAGTGATCTGTTTTTGGCCTATGGAGATGTTTGTAGTCTGAAATGGAGTGTTTAGAAATAGGTAGTCTTGTGTGGCTAGTGTTGTTTGGCCTGAATTGTGTCAAGACATTTTCCACAATTTCACACATGTTGACCATGTGAAAGTGTTAGTATTCACTTCAAAGTGAAGTTAGTGGTTGGCCACCAAACAAGTTGTTACACGAGGTCTTCTAAAATGGGAAATACCATAGTATGGAAGGTTGTGGTGAAGTAGAAGTCTGTGTCTTTGAGCTGAATAAAGACATAGCTTTTTTAGTCTGTCCTTTTGGCTGGGAAGCTAGGACACTATTTTTAGGTAAGGCTATAGTTTTTGAGAGCCAGTAAGTACCTCTCAATCAGCTGGTTAACTTGACTTTTGCAATTGTTAGCAAAAAATTTGTTTTCTGATACCATAAATATTTAATTTATGTTGTTTTAAAGTCTGTATACATTTATGGAATGTCCAGTGTTTTACAGGGGAGAGGAGTGATGCCAAACAACAGGAGAAATTATTCCTACTTACACAGGGCCTTTTGCAGTTTAAAAATATGCAACATGTTCATGAAAGGCTAAGAATATTTCAGAGGGACCTACAAATAAGTAGACCAGATCTCATGCATGTGCTTTTGTTTTCTGTTTAAGAAGTAAGCTTGGTACTAATATTAAATGCAAATTGGTTTATAATTGTCAGACTATGTTTAAGGTTCAGATACAGGCCTGGCTCAAGAAATAAGGTCCTTTGCCTGTTGTTTCAGTGCATAAAAATGCATAGATTTGGGGCCAAGTTTATCAACTTGAGAAGTTACTTAAAAATTATAAGCAAATTGTTCTGGTTATTTATTTTCATAAACTTAGATAAGTGTACATGGAAATCTAATTTGATTTCTAAGGAATATTTTGAAATGTTTTCTAGAAGAGAACTATGATGTGTGTGGAGAGTGTGGCCATACTAGCTTGCAGTTCACTTCAATTGATGGGTGTAGTCAGAGTTATTTCTGTAGCATTGGCTAGAAGCAGCATAAAACATAGTGGTCTATCACTTCAAGGGTGGCTGGGATAATACTTTTGAGTAGTCCTGAATTTAATAAAGTTAATATTCCTTTAAAAAAAAATAATATTGAAGATGGATGTAGCATGAAGACTTTTGATTTATATATATATAATTTTTTTTAAAGTCATCAGTTGTCTAAAAATAATCAAAAGTTTTCCAACATACTGCCAAACAGTCAAACCAACTTGTTTACTCACGTAAATTGTGCTGGGTCAATTTCTTCAAGAGCAGAAAGTTGCCTGGTGAAACCAGAGTTTGTATGTTCATCTTGCTTTTGAATAAAAACAAACAAAAAAACCCAAAACTGATTCATTAGGGTCTTCAAAGAATGCTTAGCATCTTTTTTGATTGCACCATTCTGAAGTGCATATTTGTGATTTTTGTTATTCCTGTGTCATATTTAAGGTATTCGCTGCACATCTGAATTTGCCTTTTTGCTTTCTTCTGTAGAAGTTCTTGTGAAAATATTCCTGTAAGGCGAGCTTCCTGTCAGTAGGCAATATGTTTAATATCATTTACAATTTTATTTTTATTTATTTATTTGTATGCAGAAGTGATCCATGCTATAGTAAACAAATTTGGGGAGTACTATGTAAAGTGAGTGTATATAAGTGTAAAGTAAGTGTATGTAAGTGTATAAAGTAAAAATTAAAAAACAAATCCTTCCTTCATCCTTTAGTCACGTTCCCCTGAGCTGACCATAGGAGATAGTTGGTGTCACTTGGCTTTTGGAAGACCTGTTTCTTGCTGAGCTGTACTGCTCTCAGCGAAGGCAGAGGGAGAAGTCTAGGAAGGCAGGGCTACTGAAACAGTTTAGATGTTGTGCAGGGACTATTCTCTTATTTCCTGTGATGGTATGTAATATTGATAATCTTAAAACTACCATCAGTTTAAGATAGCTAATTGAATTGTTAGTGAAACACTCAAACAGTTAATTCCATTGTCAGATTAGTACAGTTTTGATTTGTTGATATTTTAAGGAAATAAATATTTGTGAATTGAAGTCATATAACTTTAGGGCTGGAGGTAATGGTGATAGTTGCCATCTGTGAAACTGCATGATATGCTGTACAGTGTCCTTATTATAAGCTTTCTATAATTATCTGTCCTTTAATCCTCATAACTCTAAGATAGTTACTGTTATTTACGTTTTGCAAAGGAGGAAATAGACTAAATGTGAACTAACTGCCTAACAGACTAGTTACGTAGTGGTGCTGGCGTTCTGTGCCCTTTCCATTGTAATGTGCTCCGCTACTTCTGTCTAATCTGTTTTCTAGACAAGGAAATTAGGCCTGGAGAAGTCAGGTGACTTGCTCAAGGCCACACGGCTAAGAAGTAGAAACATTAAACCAAACTTTTATCTCTGGACTTCTATCTCTGGACTCTTGGTACTGGCTGGTTGTCCGATATTTTTTTGAAATATTGTGGACCAAAAGACCATATGCTGTGAATACTGGATACAAATGCTTGAGAACTGATACATCAGCAAGGATATTTTCTACTATGTACTTAAAATCTTTCTTCTCTCTCTTTCAGAAATTATAAAGAGCTCTGATGGGCTATTTGGGTGACACCCAGTGCAGTGAACTGCAGGTGAGTAAGGTTTAGGAGAACCTTCTTTAGAAAGCAAGAACTTGGTAATGCCTAAGAAAGAGGCAAGGAAGTTTTAAGCTAGGCAAGAGTGTCTGGTGGCAAAGAATGAGGTGAGACAGGGTGGAACAGTGGGAACCCGAATGAAGATGCAGGTCCTGACTGAAATGGCCACTTCGGGAGCAGATGGGATCCTGCTGAACATACGCTGAAGAGACTGCCTGCCGCTTTGTCCGAGTTTGTTTGAAGAGAATCGAGGGTAGGTTAATCTTCCACTTCTGTTCTGAATGAGTAACTTCACAGGGCTCAACCTATCTGCATGTGATTGGATCTTGAGAGGTCCTTCAGTTTTTGTGTCAGTATTCTTGAGTGGTAATCGTCCTGTACTCTGATGAACTTGGTTAAGTATTGAATTGTTTGTTTTCTTGTTATCTGCTGTGTATGTATTGTCATGAATCACTACATATCTGAATTTTTGACGATCTAGATACTGAGAACACATCAATAGAAACAAAAGTTTGAACGTTTTTCTGTGATTGTATTCCCTCTACAAGGTGGTTGTATTACTCCTTCAAATTGTTTATTTTTTGCTGAAATGCCCCACTAAGTAAGAAAAACAACTTATTCTTGAGAATATTATCTCACAGTAATTGATCTTCTTGGTCCATTATAGTACCTTGGTCTTTCATTATTAAACTTAGAAAATGCTAATACTGCAGAAAAATAGGCTTTTAATATTGTCCCTGTGGGGCATCAGTGTTAAAATTATTTTTTGATATGTTTTCAATACTAACCTTTTGTTAGACATCACCAGCTCCAGAAAGTTTCATCTGTTAATAAAATGACTTGCCATCCTATCATTTTGGGTTTTGGGTGGGTAAGATTTACAAGACATTGCCAGCTACTTTTTACCCATCTGTTTTAAGCTGGAGATTTTAGTTTTAGTTTTCTTTTCTGTTCCTTGTAGTTAAAATAACTTTTTTTTTCCTTTTTAACTGTACCTGGGTTTCCTGTTCCATAGTTTTTTTTTTTTTGTCCATGAGTCTGTACTGCTTTTTAAAAGCTGTGATTCAGTCTGCCACTGAGTCAGCCAGTTGGCTTTGAGAATCCCAGAGACTTTAAATGTGACAATACTCTATACTTTTAGGATTTGTAATTGAATTTGGGCTTGGCTACTTGCAAATTGGTATAATCATACCTGGTTGGAGGGATTCTTTGTTTCTTGAGTTTGTTGTTTTGCACGATTCATCCCCCCACAGGTTCATGGGGATGATCAGAAGGCCAGTTCAGGTGGCTTGTTGGTCCTTGGAAAGCTGGGGTCTGGGGTTGGTAGGTCATCATGATAAGGAGTGAGAATTTTCAGTTAAGGCAAAGTGAACAGTAGAGGGAGGGTCGGATTTCTCTTTGAGACTATATCAAGCTTGTATCCTGGAACCCCTCTCAGTACGGTGGAATGAACTTTCTTAAATTATGAGTTAATTTGAGTTGATATTAAGTAAATTGTTAAAATTTGGGTTATATGCTAAAATAGTTAATTTTCTTTTTGGCATCCATTAAAATATATTTTGCTTATTTTAAATTATGGTTCATATATTTGATTTTTTTTCTGTTTATTAGATCATTGAAACATTTCTGTGTTAAAGCTACCACAGTTTTCATCTATATGATTACCTTTTGAAGGGTAAGATATTTCATCAAGTCATGCCTCCATAATTTACATAGGTCTTTTTATATTAGGTATTTATGTTGCTGGCTAGTTTTCAGTTACTACTTTAATCTACATTATTGTGTTTTTTTTTCTGACTAATTATCGCTGGTATAAATTTTTGAGTACATCACTGTGTTAAATGGTGTGAATGTTTTTATGGCATTTGATATATCTTGCCATACTGTTTTTTGAGAATGTTTTTACCAGTTTGTACTACTAACAGATACATGGAGGTTTCTGTTTCAACATAACTGGACAGAAATAATTTTTTCCTTAAGTTTTGCTCACTTAATAGTCTAGAGTGGCACTTACATTTTTTTTTCCAAATAATGTTGAATTTTACTCTTTAGTCTCTTCACGTCGAATTGTTTGTTCATATCCTTGGCCACTTTATGCAGTAAACTATGGATGTGGGCTTTGGATGGTAAGGCAAGTATAACCAGCTAATAAAGAGGTGATTATTAAAAAGATAACTAGGACACGTTCAGTGAAAATGTTCAAAGAGTCTGTTTTAGATGGTAAGTGATCTTGGGGATAGTGGTTGAAGGGGAAACAGGTGGATTGTTCCAAGATTTAATTCAACAAATATTTATTGTGCATCCACTGTGCACCATGTGCTGTTGCATCCTCTGACTGCTTCCCAAGTTATCATGGTGTCTGTCTGGTTGAAGGACGAGGCTGCTTGAGAATGCTTGCGGTTTGACCACTTGGGGGTCTCTGGTTGCTGACGTCCCTTTGTAGCTACTTGGAGGACTGAGGGGATCACTGTCCAGAACATCTTGAACTCATTCATGGCTTACCACTGTGCCGTGGCACTCCAGAAGCTCTATTCTGAGGGATGCAAAGATGAATAAAACATCATTCCTATGAACAAGGAAGTAGTCATCTAGTAAGGAGAATAGGGGCACCAAAAAAAATGAAAGGCCTAATAGCAATTTGATAGGTGCTAAAGCAGGGTTTGGGACAAAATGCTTAGGCCGTTAAGTGGAGGGAGTGATACTGCCCCCTTGGGGATATGGAGGAACACTTCAATTGAAGAGGTGACATTTAAATTGCACTGCTGGGAAGAAGAGGGTATTGGAGGGAAAGCTTGAGCAGAGTCTGGGTTGTAGTGTTGGAAATGAGGCAGGTGTCAGGAATCTGTATATCTATATTACTTTGACCCTGGGATATATAAAGGAACATAGGTGAAGGAAAGGCTGCCAAGAGGTCAGGGCTGGGCTTTGGAGGGTCTCACAGTTTGATGGAGGGTAAGTATGTTGGATTGGTAGTGAGGAGAAACTAGAGATAGGGACTTTCTTTGGATTTATGGTAATAGTCCAGGTGAGGGATGATGAGGGCCTAAATTGAATTGGTGGCCTTGGGACTGGAAAGGAGATGATGGATTCAAGAGCTATTTTGGAGGTTGAACAGAGAGATGTGACGGATTAAGTAGGAGGGCAAGGGAACAGTCAGTGCTATGCCTCGTGTCAGAGATGATGTTGAGATTTTTCTGGTTGGGTGGCTGGCAGGGTGGGACATCAGGCATAGGGAAGTCAGGAAGAACAGGTCTTAGGGGTTTAGAATAGAGAAAAGTTGAATTGGGTTTTGTGTGTGGAGTTTAAGGAATTAGTAGAAAGCTGAAATCAGAATCTTAATCCTTGAAGGATGTGATGAGGAAGCTCCGGGCCCAGAGGAGTGAGAGGAATCCGTGAGGTTTCACTGGTCAGCTACAGTCAGTTACAGTGAGGACTGAAATTCCCTGGTTCCCTGCTCAGCACTCTTTTTCCCTGCCTCACACTGAGAAGAGCTGAAGGTTCTCAGCTGTGCTCTTTCTGCAACACCTAGGTGTGCTCAGTAGAAAGTTGGAAGTGGCAGAGTTTATTATGGGAGTGAGGATCTTTCCTAATTAATTTTTTTTTTTATTATGGAAACTTTCAGACATTCAGAAGTGGAAAGAGGAGTATAATCAATCCCACTGTACCCACTGTCCAACTTCATCGGTTATTAATGTTTCATCTCTTTTCTCCCTCCCCATCAGTTACATTGAAGCAAATAGGAGAAGGGATTTGATAACCTTAAACTTTGTGTATTTGCAGGTAATGAGAGTTGAACAGTTTAGTAGGATATGTTCCAAGCTTCCTGGGTGGGTTCTGGACTGAACAGAAGTAGAATTTACTTCCAGAATTCCAGTGCTGCCTCAGACTTTGTTTTTGGGCAAATCACTTAAGTCTTCTGAGTCTTAGTTTGTCTGAGAGATGGACATAATATCAGCTTTACTTAATCACTTGAGATAAGGTATGTAAAAACCCCCTCTGAACTCTAAACTCTGAGGCTAAAGTATTATGCAGATTTTAATTGTCAGTAGTGCTGCTATTCCTTTGGGCTTCTGTGTTGCTGTCATGAAGTTTATATTATTCAACAAATTTTTATTATTCAAAAGATACTTATGTTAGGCCCCTGAGGCTTCAGTGAACAAGACAGGCAAAATCCCAGCTCTCGTGGAGCTCATTCTCTGGATCCAGAGGATAATAATTTTACAGTGATTAATATAACTTGCTTGCTTCATAAAATAAGTTTTTGCTTTTACATATCTTTGATTGTCAGTAAGCATGTTCAGTGATTTGAGAGGAGACTCAGACTCTTCAAGAAATAATTTAGAACTATTGAAAGAAGGTGATCTTCAGGATTGCTGGCAATTCTAAAAAATGGGTCAGGAAAATCAAAGCAATAAATGGGAAAACATCTCAGATTTAGCCATTGATATAACTTTTTAAAAATTTGCTTCTTGTTTTTATTATTTTAGTCACAAAAACAGATGCTAGAGAGTCCATCAGGATCTTTTATGTATTTAAAACACTTACTTTGCCATATTGAATTAGGGGATTTACCTCTTGATGAAAGAGATTATTTAAAAAAGAACATGATTGATGATCTTAGTTTCTAGTTTTCTCGATAGGCTTAGGGTTTCTTTTAATGCTTCTTGCATACTCAGTTATTTTTAAAAAGAGTTTTAGAGAAAAATGCAAGTCTGGCTGAACATTAAGCACAGTACAATAAATAAAACTTTATTACTTTGTAGAATTTTTGCCTGTGCATCCCATACAACCATCACAGATTCCAGTTTTGGATGAAAGCAGGTAAATTTAAAGATAATAGAACATTCCTCTTTATAACTTGGTTTTCTAATGAGAACTGAATTTGGTACAGGACAGTTCTTGGAATGCTTGGCATTTAGGTTATTTTAGGCCACCTCTTTGGGAAATTCAGTTAAAGTACTTATTGAATGATTTTAGTGAATGGAATGATTGTCATGGGGATATAAATGATATAAAATATGAGTCCTATTTATGATAGTTGTGTTGGGCAGTTAAAGCATCCCATGTGATATGTTTAATCCAAGATAATAGATGATTAAGAGGCCAATTCGTTCTATGGGAAGTAATGATGGTTTTAGGAGGAGAGCGTTTTGGGAAAGTAGGCCTTGAAATATTCACTTAAAGTTGGGTAGAATTTAGGTCCAGAGAGGGGTGGGAAAGGATATGGGTGAGGGAGGGCATTGTCAGAGACTCAGAATCTAGACCATGCTTGGGGCCTGTGTGGGAGTGCTGAGAAAGTAAGCTTGTAGCCAGAGTGAGGTTTGCCTGGATACCTAGTAATGAGCTTGGAACTTATTTTGTAGGCATTTTGGAACCACTGTGCCATCTCTAGAGTAATGGTTCTTAACTTTCTTCCTCCCTGAGGAAGTGTGACACACTTTTCCTAGCTGCAGTATCTCACCAAGGCCACATTGCCCAGTGAGGGAAAGGGGGGATGTTCTGATATGCTTGCCTTACTCCACTGCACTGGGTTCTCTGGGTTATTTTAATGATGTATCCATCTGACCTTTCTTTATTTCGTCACAATACATTTACTACTTTCTAGTATACTGGTGTTTTCAGGATAAGAATGGAGTTTCTGGAGGGAGAGTAGTATATGAGGCTTAAAGACAAATTATTGACTTAAAAAAAAATGTGTATCTTGTTTTTTTTCCTAGCAGTCTTTTTGTTAAAATTTTTGGTTTTTTAGATATGTAAAGAAACTTATGTATTTTATTATATTTGTCTTTTAAGTTTTCCTGTGGTTTTATTGTTTATATAGTTTAATAATTAAAGATAAGTTGGGGTTTAATCAAGAACCTATTGCGGATGTTAGTAATTTCTGTCAGAGGAGATAGGGATAATGTTTAGCATAACTCATCAGTCTTCTGAAACTTTTACAAAGATGCATTCCACCCAAGTTAAGTATGAGGTAGATAATTTTCTTTTTCTAATGGAGACAGATACAGAAATCACCTTCAATTTAAATTGAAACTTTCGTTACTGTTATTGACTCCTGCTATTTGATCAGAGTTTCGTTTTGTTTGAAGTCTGTCTCTAATCAAATAAGATTTAGGTCTTTTGAAATAAAAGAGGACCATGCCTACATTAACAAGTAAAGTTAATTTAAGGAAGATAACTTCCTGATTTTTTTAAAAAATAAAAGTACATTTCATGACTTGGTTTCTTGGTGAGCTGGTAGTTATTCTCATACTGGAACAGAAAGAAGTCCACAGTGGGGAGATGGGGAGAGAACAATGCTTATAAATCATCTTTCTTAGTATCTGTTATTGAAACCTTCTTAATCCAGCTAGTCTGCCTACCACCTCTGTGGTACACTACTGATTTCATTTTTCTTTCCATATTTACTTTTGACACTGGACCAGTTATCTGAGATGGAATTCTTCATGTGTCCTACATTTTGTGCCAGGCGAACTCAGTGTTGATTCTATTTGGAGACATTCTTTCTGAGGCTCCATTCTTGCCTCTAAAACTTATGACTGTGAGAAGGAAAATGTATAGGCTTTCCATTCATTAACAATAAACTTGTCCTTCTCTATCTATTTCTTTTCAGTTTTTAAAGACCATGTCCATTTTGACATTGAGATTATGGTTTAAAAATAATTCATCTAAGTTATCGCATGTATTGAAAGTTTTTTTTAATGCTGAGTAGTTTTCCATTTTCACTCATTAAAGGACATTTGGGTTTTTAGTTTTTAGTTGTTATGAATAGAGCTGCTAAAAACATTTGTATTTAGATTTTTGTGTGGATCTAAGTTTTCATTTCTCTAGGGTAGCTGTTTGTGAGGAGAGGGGATTACTGGGTCACATAATGAGTATATTTTTAACTTTATAAGAAACTGTCAGACTTTTTTCCAGAATGGCTTTATAATTTTCTATTCCCAACAGGGATGTATGAAAGTTCCAGTTATTCCACATTATTGTATTATCAATATTTTGTATTTAGCCATTCTCAGAGGTGTGTAGTAGTATCTAATCGTGGTTCTCATTGGCATTTCTCTGCTGACTAATCCTATTGAACATATTTTCCTGTGCTTATTTGCCATCATCATATCTTTTCTATGGAGTGTTCGTTGAATCTTTTGCCCAGCTTTTAATTGGGTTGTTTTCTTATTGTTGGGTTCTGAGAGTTTGTTATATATTCAGATAAAATCCTTTTTTAGATATGTGATTTGCAAATAGTTTTCGCTTGATCTTTAGCTTATTATTCTTTTAACAGTGTCCTTCAAAGGGCGAAATGTTGAATTTCGATAAAGTCAAATTTATCAGTTTTATTTTGGGATTGAACTGAGATGAATAGATTTTAGAACAAGTTTCTATTCTATAAAATTGGTGAAAAGAAACTAAGTGATAGTAATGTTCTCATAAAGTTGACTTTTGTGGAAGGTACAAAAGTTGTAATTTTATGGAAAAGTGGTGCTAATTAATACACTCTCTAGTCTTGGGGATACATATGACTTTTGCTTCATAAAAGGAGATGATTGGCTAGGTTTGTTAGGTTTTTCACACTTTAAAAATGATAATCGTTAATGTGGCTAATATATATATATATATATATATATATAATGCAGAATTATGTAGGAAATTAGTCTTTGAGAATGTTTTAGAAGTAAGATGGTGATATTTTACATTCACATTTAATGCTTTTGGGAGAGCCTGATTTTGAGTTTCTTTTCTATTGGAACAGCATTAGAACCTTGATTATGGATTCAGAATTAGTGTCATGGCTAGAAGCATGAGCTGTATCAGACTGTTTAGATTTGAACCCAGCTTCTCTAATTTACAGTATAACTGTAAGTAACTTCTCTGTGCTTTAGTTTCCTTGCTTATAAATGGGAATGATAATAATAATAAAATGCACCTTATAAGGTCATTATAAGGATTAAATTATATTACATGAATATAGTCTTTTCAGCAGCATCTGGCACACAGTAAGCATTCAATAAATGGTTATTATTATTGCTGAAATAGCTTTATGATAAAGTTTCAATGTTTTAGAATTATGTTTTCAAGAAGCAGAATAATCAGGCATCACACTAAGCCATTTCTCTCCCGTGCTTACTTTTTCTCTTTACACTTATTGTTATTAGTAATCAATAACTGTGACCAGTGTTGTTAATAATCATATGTATACACTGTTTTACAAGACAATTGTCAGCTCATTTGGTTTTTACTTAAGGTAGGTACTAATCAGATATTAGCTCCAACTGCTTGAAATATTAGCCTAAGGTGGCTTAAGCTAAAAAGAAGTTTCTTGGCTCACCTAAGTGCAAAGTCCAGGCACAGCTAGCTGGATTCAGGGCTTAAATGATATCATTAGGACTGTGTTTTTTTCCCCCATGAGTCAACTTTGTCTTTTCCTGTGTAGACTGCAGTTATCGGTGCTGTATTTTAGAAAAATGGCTGTAGAATATGCAACCTGTGTAGCCTCTCAGATTTTAGATTCAGCAGGAAAGAGCATCTGTTTCTTTCCCAGAAGCTTCAGCAAAAGTCTTATGATGTCTCATTGGCTCTTATGGGGTCACAAGTCTTACCCTGAGCCAATACCTGTGTGTGAGCCTGTGAAGCTTGGATTGGCCAGTTCCAGTCACATGTCACCCTTGGATCCCTGGTGGAGTCAGCTTTTCAAGAACCACGTGGACTGAGAGTGGAGGAGAGGTGGCTTTTCATAGGGAAATTATGGGCTCTTATTTTCAGGAAAAGGAATGGATACTGGGTAGCCAAATAAGTAATGAAATATTAATCTCTTTTTAATAGGTCAGCTGCAGATCCTAGGTGTTAATGGATTTGGATTAGTATTGTGGTTTCTGATTCCAGCTTTCTTGCCTGTGAAGTTACATCGTACAAGTCTATGTTCCCCACAGGGTAGGAATTTACAAAAAGTTACAGTGTTTTCTATTCTTTTAGTGAAAGTTGGATAATTTTTAACAGGAAGGGAAAGAATCAAGGTTGATAGGGGTGGACTTTTAACAGTGGGCGGATGTGGTGCTGCTTCTTATACTGTTGTGGTTTATGTGACTCAGCTCTTTTACCCGGGCCTCTTGTTTTTCCTGGGAGAAACTCTACCAGGCCCACCTTGGTCTATGTCTGTCCTAGGATCAGGCCAGACAACAGGAGCATATACTATCTATATGGATGTATTCGTGTATCCTAGAGTGTCAACTGCACAATGAAGCGTATCAGGGAGCTGGCCTTGTTCAGGAGTAGTTCTAGATCTTTAGCTATGCATTTTCTTTCTTTTTTTCCCCAAGTTTTTTAAACAAACTCTAGCCAGTTTTTTTCAGAAAAAAGTTGCATAATTTATTTTTCACCAGTCTGTTTGTTCTGACTTGCTTCTAATGATACCAGAATCAACTTGGATCAGTGATGGCCAGTGTGCACGCTCTGGTATTTTCCACATATTCTCCTCAATTCAGTGTTATTGCCATTGTAGTGAGGGACACAGTCTTGGCCAACATGGCGTAGTGCTCATTTCAGATGTCCTCAGGGCGGAGCAGTTGTTGGCTAGGATGGCCAGTTTGGCTTTGCCTTCTCTGATCATTTTCAGAGTCTGCTTGTACTCCAGCACGTACTTGCCATTTTTCTTAACAAGATGGAGCCTAGAGTTGATTGACTCCAGTGACGTTTTCATTGTCCTTGTGGTCACCATCTTCCTTTCTTAGGTATGGGATGGCCCCTGTCACGAGCAGCTGCCAAATTGGTCAGCGAGGGAACAAGACTTTCACCATGTGTTTTGTGTAGTCCATTTTAGCATGGCCTCAGACATTGTCTCACTTTAACTTTGGCAGTTTTTACTTTACATTTGAAGAAGCACTTTAACTTCTTCAGAAGGAGTGTGTTGTAAGGTCATACTGCTTTCTGAAAAACCAGAGAAAACAGTTGAACAGAGACCTGCCTTATATTGAGATCCACACTACAGCAAAGTATTCCTAGTGAGGTTCAGGTAGGTCTTAGAAATTAATTATCAGGACCTGATTACCAAAGATACTTATGGGAGAAACCTTCAGATCCACATCTGAGGTAGACATCTGAGCCTAATGTATCAGAGACTTAATCTCTATGGTCAGTTTCCACCAAAGCTCCTGAAATGGATGGTTCTGCCTCTAATCTCTACTTATATATATTACTGTTACTGAGATCTCCTTGGCTAATATGTTTGGTGACTGATGGTGAAAGTAGTTTTTGTGATCTCCCCTCATAGCCAGTTTTAGGTGTTGGCTTATCTTTCAGTGACATACAGAAGCACTTATTTCTCCAATGGCTATTCTTGCGTAATCATTATTAGTTTATTGAGATGGAGAAGAAAGGTGAAGGTATGTCCTCCGTCAAGTGAATAAAGTAGTTACAGAGAGTGATATTTTATTTTCTATAATCAAATATTGTATGTTGAAATTGGTAAAGTGATTTCCACTTTATATAAATTGAAAATTTGGAATTTTAGGAGAGTAATAATAGCTAACACTTACTGTGTATTACTGTGTGCTAGGCATTCTTTTAAGTACTTTTGCGTATTATTTCATTTAGTCCTTAAAATAACCATAGGAGATAGGTTTTGGTTGAAGACTTGCCATTTTAGAGATGAGCCAGTTGAAATACTTGAGATTAAGTCACCTGTCTGTTGTAGGCCAGGTGGGTGAGTGGGCTGGTGAGTGGCAGAACTGATGAATTTTGAACTTTACCTCTGAGTCTGTGTTCTGGATCACTGTGCTACATCTTCTTACGAAGAATTTAGCTTATGTATTATCAGTTTTTTCTTTCTACTATTTGTAATATTTTCTAGATGTGGGCTGGGAGTTTTATAGATAAGATTTGCTAATTCTAGGGCCTTTGATATTCATGGGTCTATCCATCCACTGATGTTGTTCTCGGGCAAACAAACACTATACACTTGTCTCTATCAGTAGTTCTCAAGCAGGAAAGACTTTACCTCCCAGGGAACATTTGCTAATGTCTGGAGACCTGTTTATTTGTCACAAATCGGAGATATGCTACTGGTACCTAGTGAGTAGAGGCCAGGGATGCTGCTAAACATCTTACAATGCACATGACAGATCCCCACAGCAAAGAATTATTCAACCCAAAATGTCAATAGCATTCACTCTGGTCTGAATGATTAGTGGTTATCTTGTAATGCCATTTTGATGTCTAATGGGAAAAGTCACTGGAGTAATATAGAAATCATTTTTGATTTTTGTTTGATAATTTATTTCACCCAAAGTAACGCATGTTAGTATGTGGGGCATAAATACCTCTGTAACTGGTATATTTCACTTCTTTTAAGCCAAAGTGAGAATTATAGCTCACCGAAGGAAAGCTGAGAAAGTTTAAAGGGAGGAAATTATGTAAAGACTAAAAATACAATATTCTAAATATTTTTGGATTATTTTGTGAATAACAATTAGATTTTATTTAATTAGATTTTTCCTACATGGTATATAGGTTTTGATTTTCTGCAATCACATGTTGAAAGTGTTAATTTGTTAAATGTAAACATTTAAACATCCTATAAATTTAAAAATATGTTTTGGTATTTTTTTAATAAAAAATTTCGAAGTGAGCAAAGTAGAGAATATTATATTATACCCCATGTATATACTATCCATATTTAACAAATGCTAACAAATACTGAAGTCCTTTTTGAATTCTTCCTCATCCTATTTCTTTGATATTTCTACTTTTTTTGATGATACACCAAGAATCTCAAAAGTTGAGGGGGCCTAAACCTCTTCTAATGTCTGTCGTCATGTTTTACTCACTGCTACTGTCTTTTGCCCATCAACAACTTTCTCCCCTCACCTTTCACTGCAATATATAGGCAGCTGCAGGACAGCCAGGAGAGGGCAGAGCCAGGTTGTGGCCAAAGCTAGTGGAGAGGGCGGGCAGGAGTGTATGGGTAAGCTGGTGAGAGGTAGGAGGGACAGATAAGTATGTTGGGGCCATTTGGTAAGGTGGAAGGTAGGGAAGAGCAGGAGGGTAACTGAAGGGGGAACAGGCAAGAAAAGCAACCTCCATGCTTGATAAGAGCTTATGACAAGAGGTCACGTCAGCAAGAGGGACCCTCTGAAGCAGTGTTGTGATTGCCAGGTTAGAGGATTTTAGGCCTTCTCTGCTGAGGTTTGCTGCTCCCTGCTGTCTGAGTGCTGTACCTAGGGAGAGGCCGCCCTTCAATTCTCAGTCTCTCTCACTTGGACTAGTTTCGTTGTCTTTTATTAGTGGTAATGGCTGCTTCTCACCAGTTCTTCAGAGGACTTATATATGATAGGTTCCAGCTTTATTTAAAAACTCTGTTGTGTCCATTGCATATGGAATAGAGCCCTCACTTCTTGTGGCATTTGAGGTCTTTCCTAGTTCCTCCTCTCCCTCCTTTCCTGCTTGAACTCTTCTCTCTGAAAAGCTCGCCTGTGCTCTCTCTATCATCCCTGTGTGGTGAACTTATTTTCACTTTTGAGGCCAGCTCATGCCTTTTGGCAGATGGAATGTCTTTCTTATAATTGTTCATTTGTGCTCTACTTCTCTTGCTAGATTATGAGTTTCTTAAAAGCACTGATGACACGCTCCATCTTTGATTTCAGTGCTGCAAGCACATGGTCTGGCCTCGGGAAATGTTTGCTGAATTAAATTAATAGGCAGTTCAAACTTGCGTTTTAGCCACTTTTCTTACATTAGTGGGAAAATTCCTGCATGGTATATAGGTTTTGATTTTCTGCAGTCACAGTCATAGCATTATAAGACAGAAATTGGGAGGTTTGAATATGAAACATATCCACACCTTCTGGTTAAAAAAAAAAAAAGCCTTTATGGATTGTTGTACTTGGCAATATTCAAAGTCATGTTTCATTTATAAATTTGTCTCATTTATAAATTGGATGTATTGTTGGTATGATCCTGACTTATGGGTGACATTTCGCTTGGGTCTTATACTAAAGACTTCATAAGATATAAAAGAGAAGTATACATTTTGTAGCATCAATAGCTGCTGCTCAGCTGTGACCTTGATTAAAAGGCTGATTGAAAGTAACTATTTAGATAGATAATTAAGCCAACTGAGATAGGAATGGGGCTAGAATTTATAATTAATAAGTTTTGAAATCTTTTCTTATTGTTCTTTCTCTCTGTCTTCAGGATTTTTGTCCCTGAGTCATGGAAGACAGAAGAGCTGAGAAGTCATGTGAACAAGCGTGTGAATCACTCAAGAGGCAGGACTATGAAATGGCCCTCAAACACTGCACAGAGGCCCTTCTTTCTCTTGGCCAGTACTCCATGGCCGACTTCACAGGGCCATGTCCACTGGAGATAGAAAGCATCAAAATTGAGAGTCTTCTTTATAGAATTGCCTCATTTTTGCAGCTGGTGAGTAAACAATGTTGATAAGCCCATGCCAAACCACGTAAAATGGTCTGTTTTATTGACTGGGGACTATTGTCACTCCCTCTATAAATCACCTAATTCTGGGCTGAGGAGATGAGTGAAGTGGCTATTGATGCAAGTGACTGTTTTTAAGCCTTGACACATTTATTTAGTGCACATTACGTGCTAGATACCGTTTTAGGTGGTTGATATACATTGGTAAAAAAGAAAAAGATCCCTTTTTATGGTACCTTTTCTAGGGGGGGCAGGTAATAAACAATAGACATCGTAAATAAGTACTTTAGATTGTTAGAAAGTAACAGTCTGCATAAAAAAGGTAGAACAGAGCAAGGGAGATTGGGGTCACAGGGTTAGGGTTGCAGTTTTAAATTGGGTGGTCAAGGTAGGCCTCATTGATGAGGTGACATGAAGGAGGTAAGGGAGTGAGCCCTGTTGAAATCTGGAGGAAGAGCATTAAAGGCAGAGGAAATAGTGCAAAGGCCCTGAGGCAGAAGCATGCGTGCCATGTTTGAGGAACAGCTAGGAGGCCAGTGTGCTGGACTAAATAAAGTGCATGATGGGGAGAAGGTAGCGGAGCTAGATCCTATGGGGCATCCCGGGTCACATAAGGACTGGTTTTTATTCTGCTTGAGGTGGGAAGTGAAGCTATTGTGAAATTTTGAGCAGAGGTGTGGCATGGTTTTATTTAACAGGAATTCTTTGGCTTTTGTGTTGAGAATAAATTATAAAGGGATAAGAATAGATGCAGGGAGACTAGATTGGAGGCTTTTGGAATAATCCAGGCCAGAGATGACAGTGGCTCAGAACAAAATGGAAGCAGTAGAGATAGTGAGAAGTGGTTTGTTTCTGGTTCTAATTTCAAGGTGGAACCGGTAAGATATTTTAATAAATTGAATGCAGGGAGTGACACATACAGAGTGGTCACAGGTTACTTACCTCGATATGTTTTTGAGCAATTTGAAGAATGGAGTTTTTTTTGACTGAGATGAGAAGGCTGTATGTGGGCAGCAGGCTCTGTGAGGGGAGAGGTCGTTTTGAACATAATGAGTTTGAGATGTCTCTTCGATATCCTGCCGGAGGTGTTATGTAAGTAGTTATGCCAGAGCCTGAGAGAGAAGTCTTGGACCTAAGGGCACTAGATTTAGAGTCTTGGCCCACAGATGATATATAAAGTCTTGGGCCTAAGGGCACATCACCAAGGAGTGAGTGTAGGTAGAGAAGACGAGATCTAGGGCTTAGTCTTGTGGCTCTACAGTTTTAGGAGGTTGGCAAGGAGAAGTGGAACCAACAGAGCAACCTGAAAGGAACCTGAGGTAAAGGAAAACCAAGAGTAAGGTGTCCTGGTAGCTGAATGGAGAAAGTGCATCCCAGTGAGGGAATGTTCAGCAGTGTCAGTTGTTGTTCCCTGGAGTGGAGGGTGAATGTCCGGTTAAAGAGAGTTTAAGAGAATCAGAGGAAAGGAATTTACATACATGAGTACAGACAATTCTTGAGGAGTTTTGCCCCAAAGAGGCACAAAAAAATGGAATGGTAGCTGGTGGGGGAAGTGAAATCAAGAGAATGATGTTTTTAGATGGGCAGTAATAACAGTATGTTTGTTCCTAGGACTGAACCAATAGAAAGCAAACAATCAATGATGTTGGAGAATCAGAGGAGCTTTCTGGAGCAATGTTTTTCCATAGGCTGGGGAGCGGATCTGCACGTGTGGTAGGCTAGGCTTTAGTGGTGAATGAATGTGGACGGCTTGTCTGGTAACAGGTAAGAGGCAGAGAGCGTGCTGGGAAGCAGGTAGATGTGGTGCCGATGCTCTGTGGAAATTCTCTCAGGGCTTCAGTTTTCTCAGGTAAGCCATCAGCTGAGAATGAGGACAGTGGGCCAGGAGGTTCTGGCAATTTGAGGTTAGGGAAGGTGAGGAGTAGGTGAGTAAATGGACTAGGTAGGGAAGCAGACAATAGCATTTGTCTGTAGAGTATTGTGTAATTCTCAGAGAGCAGGGGAGTTAGCTTTGCTCTGTGAATATTAAATTTGCAACATTAAGGATCAAACTTTGAAACAAAGCCGAGCTTCTTTTTGATAAAATATCTGTTTTAAGCAGCCCTTGAACTACTTAATTTTATTTTGTATCTTTTATTTTGCAGAAAAACTATGGCCAAGCTGATGAAGACTGTAGGCACGGTATGTATAAAAATGGGACTCTTTTCTGATTTGAAGATTTTGAATTATTTATTTGAGCTCTGTTTAAGATTTCATTTTTTATGTGCTAATTTCAAAAGTGATTCTAACATTAAAAACCTCCACCTTTCTGTGGTGACTTGTGACTAATGTGGATGATGACTTTTCTGCTATGATGGGTATACCTTGTTTCTAGTCACAAGTGTTGACATTCCTGTCACTCCCTTGGGAACATGGATAGTGTCCTTTTATATTTTCTGTGAGTATTTTCAGTCAATAAGAGAGAAATTTTAAGAATATATACACACACCAATTAAAACATTAAGCTTGGATAAATTGAAAGGCTGGGCCTGTTCCTCTTAAAATGTTTTTTCCCTTCACTGGAAGATTTTCCATAGAGAGAAGAGACTGCCTAGAATGTTCTTCAGTGCTTTTTCCCGTTTTCTTTTGGGCAGGAAATTGATTAAAAGAATTCTTGCTCTTTGGGTACATACATTATCACATGCTCTTGGTGGGTTTTTTTGCATACCTCACTGATTTGAATAATATAATCTTTCATTTATCCAGAATTTTAGGGGGGCTGAGGTGTTTAACAGAGTTTTTTTCTATTTACTCCTTCGTGTCAAAACTTTGAAAGTACATATTAACTATTTTTGTTGTAAACCTTGCAAAACTATCTTACCAACTCCTGTGTCATAGTGGACATAATTTAACCATTCATTAAAGATTCAGTGATCTTTTTGTGACCCTCGCCTCATGTAAGTTTATACTTTGGGAGTTAATTGGAATTTGAGAGATAACTAGAGTCTTCCTTTAAAAAAATTCTTACTATCTATGAGTGTTTAAAAATTACCAACAAGCCAAATAGTAATGTCAGATAACACTGAGGAATATGAATGAGGGAATAATTTTTCCTTCTTCCTCCTCCTGAAAAAATCATTGTTACTAGTTTGCTGTGTCTTCTGCACCTTTCTCTATAATGATAAATGCAAATACGTATAATATACCGATAGGATTTTTCCTTTAAGAATTAAAAAAAAATTTATGTGATCATCACAAAACGACTTGCTTCCTTATATACCGTAGATCATGGAATCACCCTAAGGTAATACACCTGCCCCAAACTCCTGCTTACTATTTCATAGTGTAGTGGTGCCGTAATTTATTCAAAAATTACCATACTGATGGACTTTGAGTTAGTTCTGATTTTCTAGTTCATTTTCATCTATCCAGTATTCTTTCTTACTGTTGCCTTTGTTTCTGTAGGATAGTCTTAGAAGTTGGATGTCTGGGTTAAGGCGTTTTAAAGTCGGTATCTGGGTTAAAATTATATACTTATGTCCTTATATAATTTTCACAGACACTGTTAGATTAGTTTCAAGTGCACATACCCACTTGCAGTGTCCGAGGATGCCTGTTCCCTGCGATCTCACTAACACTAGACTATCAATCTTGACATTTTGCCGATCTCATATGTGAGAATTGACCCCTCTTTTTTAAATTTTCACTTCTTTGAGTTCTAGTGAGGTTGTTCTAGTATCAATTTGGAGACATGCAAAGTCCTGAAGGTTAAATGACTTCAAAAAGTCACAGAAGAGTAACTGCTGTTGGTGAAGGAGCATATGAAAAATGTTGCATTTTCCTGTTAATTGTTTCGCCTAGAATTTTAAAGTTAGATAACTATTTTACAGCTACCAGATTACCAAAATAAAAGTTTAAGCAGGAAATTTAGAGGTGATGGATATGCTTATTACCCGCATTGTGACAATATTAACACAAGTATATTCATATGTCCAAACTCGCAAAATTGTACACATTAATTATATACACTTTTTTTTTGGTCTACCAAGTATACCTCTGTAATGTTGAGAAAAACGTTTAACTAGTGTCTAAGATAAAGTTGTTAATGAAGTCAGTGTACCCTTGTGTTGGTGGTGTTATGAAGTGGAATGCAGCTTGGTACTATGTTTTTACCCTTTGACCCTGTAATCTTATTTTTGGGATACTATCCAAAAGGAGGAAAAAATTGCATGCAGAATGGTGTTCACTGCAGTGCAGTATGTAAAAGTGAAAAATTTGTTAGCTCCAATAAGGGAGGAGTTCATTAATTAAATTCTATCCATTCTTTGTTTCCATTTAAGTGATGAGAACATGGAAAATGCTTATTTAAATGCAAAACCAGTGTATATTAAAGTTGTTAATGTGAAATAGACATTAGGGAATATTGTCTAAGTTTATACGTATATAGTGCTCATTGTAGAATTCTGCTATTACATGTAATTTTTTCTCTCAGGTTTTGGTAACGTTATTTTTATGTAAGATAAAATACCATGGTTAGGCGGTCAGTTAGTAATAAAAAGCAAGATGAAAATCTTGGGCTCTGTTAATTATTATACTGCTTCGTAATGGTGGGTGGCTGTGGAATCGCTTCTCTTCTTAATGGCCCCACCAGACCTTGTTTGCGTTTTCTGTGTCTGCTCCTTCACTGTCAGCCTATCAGTTCACATCCTTGCAGCTCTCAGCGTGCCTCATTGCAACTACCCTCCCCTTCTCCACTTGCTGCTTCTGTCCTGATGGCGCCTTCTCTGGCAGGGTGAGGAAAGCAGGCAATCTTTGTCATGGAATTTAAAACAAACATTTATTATTATGAAAAATTAAAACATGCAGGAAAGTAGAGGGAATAGCGTAATAAACATTTGTATTCTTAAAATTTAAATTGTAAAATTTTACATTTTTTCTGAAATATTTAAAAATCATTATAGACATCATGATATTTACCTCTAGAAACTTACTTCATGATGCAACTCTAAAAAATAAGGCTATACCTACCTAAGCACAATATTATTATTAACCAAATGAAATGGATAATAACTCTCTAATATTATCTGAAACCCAGTTCATAACCTGGTTGTTCCCACAGTGTTTTTTATGGCTGATTTGTTCAAAGCAGGAACTAATGAGAGTCATAAAATTCTAACGTTGGAATACTTCAGTAAGAGTAGATAGGTTCTGAGTTGAGGACTGAAAACCATCTCAAAAATAAACTACATAAACTGTAAGTTCATGGAGTTTAGGTCTCCGTGCTGTGTTTTGGATAATAAGGTTGCCAGCCTGGTGACCACCGGATAGTAAGGTGGTCAAGTCTGTTTCCATCATCTGAACGTAAGTTTTGTTTGGCATAACAGGACAACTTTCATGAAATAATGATGTTTTTACTGCCTTTCAGAAATTCATTATATAGGAGCCTTACCTTTTTTACACTAATAAAATGGAATGAGGTAAGTGGGGCAAGTGAAATCAAAAGAAAATTTTAGCAACTAAAACAGTATTGTGCTACACGTGCTATGTAGTACAAACTCAGTCATCATAAATATCAACAGATATTTTCGTAAGGCAGCTAGACTTTTAAACCCTAGCTGAGCATGTCATTAATTTAAAAAAATCGTCATTATGAAGGACTGTGAGGCATCATTGCCATTTATTGTAATGTTTGCCCTATAGCGTAACCTGCAACCCCTATTAAATAGAAATTGTCTTAAAAAAAAAAAACAAAAACAAATTGATGTGTGACTGATTGAACTTCTCCACTCTCCCTGGGGGGAAAAAGTGGTGACTTTACACACCTTTATTCTCAGAAGAGTTTTGATTAAAAACTCTTCTGGTAATGAACTTTTTTTTTTTAAAAACTACATAGCTTAGAGGGGTAACTATTCAGGATTGTCTCTGGGTCAGGCCCTCTGAAATATGTTATTTTATTTAATCATATTGTAATATTTCAATTTTACAGATGAATAAACAGGCTTTTTGAGATTAAGGATTTTTTTCTTAAGAGCACAGAGCCAGTCCAGAGGGGAACTGTGGTTTTAAAGTGAGGTGTTTCTCATCTGAAAGGCTGTGCTCCTTCTCTTTATCCTAAACTACTGCCTGTGTATGCTTTAGGGTTTCGTGGACATTGTTCTGTTTGGCATGCTAAACTTGGGGAAAAAAAGGCAAAAGGACATTCTAGAAATGAAAAAACTGAGGCTCAAGATCACTCAGATAATCATTAATGGAGTGGGGACAAGAATTTGGGTCTTCAAGCCCCTAACACATACACTGTTTTTTTCTGTTCACCAGACTTAAAGTAGGGATGCATTCCCATAACATTTCTTAATTAATTTTTCTTTAGATCTGGTTGCATTAACTATTTTTTTTAATTTAATGTATACAGACTTTATTCAATAGGCATTTAAAAAACGTTTCATTTTAAAATATAGATTTACAGAAAGTTGCAAAGATAGTACAGAGGGGTCCCATGTACCTTTCCCCCACTGGTTATATCTTATATAACTATAGTCCATTAACAAAACCTGGAAGTTGACTGTGATACGAGTGTGTATAAATCGATGTCATTTTATCATGTGTAGATTTGTGTGTATAATTCGATGTCATTTTACCGTGTATAGATTTGTGTAACCACCAGCACAGTCAAGCTATAGAATTATTGTCCCACGTCCATGAAGGTCTTCCTTGTGCTGCTGCCACCCGATACAGTCACACTCTCCACCCTCCCCCATCTCTAATCCCTGGCCACCATTGATCTGTTCTCCATCTCTAGAGTTCTGTCATTTTGAAAATATTCCAAGCTGTGTGTATCAATAATTCATTCCTTTTTATGGCTGAACACTATTCCATGGCATGACTGTACCGTGGTTTTGTTCTCCACCAGGAACTTAAGGGTATGGCATGGGATCTTTGAGTCTTCATTTCTTCGTAAGGTCTATTAACTGTTTTAAATAAAGGTCTTATATTTAAGTTGATAAGAAAAAAAAAATTGTAGGCTACTAATTTTGGGACAGAATATAAATTAGGGAAGTGAGTGTTTAAGTTTGAGGACTGTTATCTTTTAAAGATGCGAGCTCTCTTTAGTATGAATAGATATTTAACATGGTTGTATGACTGTTCTAGACATTTTCTAATTTATGCAGGGTATCAGCAATAGTCACGAGTAACATTTTAAAATTGTATTTTATGTTTTATGACTCATGGGATAAACATTTGTTAGCATTAATTTTATGTTAACTGAAATTATATTTATATACAGGAGATTTAAAATGAACAGTACCTTCCTTGCCTTATAAAATCTCAGTTAATACTCTACCAAGGGGGAACTGAAATTAAGATTATCCTGCACATATGAAAACACAGCTCTCATCTTTTGGACAAAGAAAATAGAAGAGTAGCAAAATGTCAGAGTTTTTCTCAGTAAGCAAATTTTTTGGGAAAAAAAAGTAAGCAAATTAACCATGGAAACAATGAAGTAAGGGAGTGCCTAGCAGAGGATTTGAAAAAAAAATGTTGTTTTATCCACAATCAGGATTTCCTTTGAGTATTTACAATAGAGATGAAGATGAAATGGAAAAGATGGCAGTGGAATAGTTTTAAGATAAAAAATATAGTTAAATTGATTTTGTTTTAAATAGAAAAAGCTTAATCCAGCTATTGAACAGTTAACAGAGGAAGTTTCGAAGGCTCTGCAAACCCACGTCCCCTCCCCCAGTGCACATGCAGTGCAGAACAGGCTACTTTGGAAATATTATTTTAACAGTGCCTTAAGTAAGTTTATTCAAGCATGTAGATGATGGAATAACCTTTTATAATGTTCTGGGAACCAGGTTGCAGGTTTGTTTTTATGCTTAATTGCATTGTCAGCTTTTTACTATGTATAATTATTTTATATTTGTATAGAAATAAGGAAGTAGAGGGACAGTAAATGAATTAGCTCTAAAATTTAAACAGGAACATTGAAAATAAGCCAGGAGAAACCACCTGTGTTTCTGTGGTATGAAAATATCCATAAAGAAGGAGTCCAAGCTTCTTTACAATGAACTGTAGTTGAAGGAAAGTGTACTTCTAAAAATATGCAATAAGATATTAACCCATTATGCACCCAAGGAGGCTGTAAAGGAGATCACAAAGATTTTTGTGGCCAGATTAAGGACTGAATGTTGAAAGGAGCAAGGTAGCAGAGATTTTATATATATGTATGTATATATATGTATGTATGTGTGTGTGTGTGTGTGTGTGTGTGTGTGTGTGTGTGTGTGTGTGTATAAGGAATATTTAAAGCTGGAGAGGAAATATTTAGATGAGGTCTCTGTGATAGATAACATTGAATACTGTTATGGCTTTTCATATTCCCAAGGCATTTTATAAAGGAAACATTTTATCTTCAAAAGACCTTGGTAGGAAGAGCACGCCATAAAAGCTGCAGCCCACATGTCCAGAAGGGTTTATTTATTACAATTGGAAAAGAGGGGGCAAGGGAAAAGGGTTGAGACAGAGGAAAGAATGTTGGGGGGAAAAAACCTAATTTGGCAAAATGGATGGACAATGGTGAGAGATTTGCCTCATTGTTCTAACTTTGATTTATGTTATACTTTTTGATACTTGTAACAAATGGACAATAATCTCTGGTTAATGATTTGACTTAGAGTTATGTTTGGAGTCTGTTTATATACCAGTTCCCCCAACCCAAATATCTTTTTGGAAAATAAGTTTATCATCAAAAATGAAATGGCTAATATTTAGAAAAAGGGATTTATTTACAAATTATAAATTTATTTTATACGTAAAGATAATCCATGTTTGATTGAGTTCCTGATGTGTTGGTTCTGAGAGTGAAATTATCTCCAATTAGTGAATGATTTCACTTTATTAATGACTAGAGGATTTAGTTTTTAATGATAACTAAACGTTTTCTTTTCAAAAATTTGGGAACATACCTTGATTAGGCTAAGCTCTTCAATTAAAGATTTTAGAAAAACTTACTATGGTCATGCTACTGAAAAATATAGAATACTACTTAACATTTACTGCACTTTAAGCTTGTTTTACAGTACCTTTCTCATTGGAGGAAGTTCTTTACAAGTAAGGGGAATCACACTTTTTAATTGTTGATCCTCTCCTCCCTAGCCAGAGGCTATCAAACCCTAACAAGCTGTTTTTGTTGGAACAGTTGAATGATTGCTCCTTTATTATGACTCAGTTTCTGATTCAAACCATTCCAAGTAAGACATTTTTCAAGTGTTAGAAAATATTACAGAAGCTTAAGAATGAGAGAAGGATAGAGACTCGAATACAGCAACATAGCTAAGCTTTTTTGGATTTCCTCCTTTGTAACTCCCAGTGGACATGAAGGAGCAAATCAGTTTAAGAACAGTCGTGTGCTTCACAGTAGAATTTTGCTAATAGTTGGTGGGAAGAGAATTTATTTGCAGGGAATTGTAGCATTTTTTTGTAATTGCTCAAGATTAGATTATATTTTATCATTTCCTTTGGCAAGTTCAGTTATTAAAGCTGAGGCAAGTTTAATAATAACACGAGGCCATACTTTGTTTTCTTAAAGCTTTTTCAAGATGTTAAAGATAATAAGGGACCAGATTGGCAGCACTGCAATTTAATTTTGTTACGATACAATAGCAGGAGAGGTTTTTATCTGTAATTGTCAACTGTTTCTTTGCCATAGTTCTTCATGTGGGATCCTGCAGTACATCAGCTGAATTACCTGAAAAGTAACAGTTGGAAGAAATTACATCAGTACTGCTTTGTTCTAAAAAAGAGAAAAGGAAAACATTGTTTTGACAAATATTGAGACATTCAAACACCAACATAATGAAAGAACTTATGCAAAATAATATTCAGCAAATACTATTTATCAAATCAAAGATCTGTGAAAGGTGTATGTAAAATGTGTGGTACAGTACTCTTTAAACATGACCTAATCACCCGAGGTTGAAGTATTCTTTAATTTTTTTTTTTGTTCCCCCAAAATATTCTGTAGCTCTTATTAACTATAGTGCCTTGATATCCCAATTACTAAAGAGGGACTAAGATAGTTCCTTTGCAGTTCTTAATAGTGCTTTATAATTTTTTGAGGGGGAAGATAACTTGCAGGGACCCTTGGTGAGAAGACTGTGCTAGATACTTTGTGTACTTGTTACAATTAATCTTTACCCCCACCTTATCAGGGCCTACTGGTGGCTCCATTGTACAGGAGAGAAAACTACTTCCAATGTAAGTAGTTCAGACCTTAGAAGGGCAGTTGTTTTTCTTCAAAGCATTTTATTTGTGTTATTTCATTTGATCCTTACAACAAATTTATACAGTTTTTTATTTTACAGATGATTGCAGTGAGGGCCAGAGAGACAAAATGACTTGCCAAAAGTCATATTTGAATAGTTGTAGGAGTAATAGCATTGAGGGAGATGTGGGTTTACTGTGGAATTTTAGAAGATACTGAAGACTCATTGATGCTCTACTGGAGTTACTCATTTTTTGAGGTTATCCAGGGACAGCTGAGTGGATGAGTGATCTATAACTTGGGTGGAGTGAGACAATAATTTGGCTCAAATTAAAAGTAATTGAATAAAACCTTAAATATAGAGAGAATGCAACTTTCAATTTAGTTATCTAATTCAGTAAAGGATATATATACATAAAGATGTTTATTGCAGCGTTATTTTTAATAGGTAAAAATTGGAATTGTTCTGGAGCAAGGGATTAGTTAAAGAAATTAATGCATCTGCTTAATAGAACATTATGTAGATAATAGTATGATAAATCCTAGCAGGCTCATAACATGGAGATATTGAATGTGCCAAAAGGAAATAAACCAGAATAACAAACCTATTTCTATCAGTTATAATCTTGTAAAAATTATATAAATGTTGATAAAAATTGGAAGACAACCTGAATAAATGAAAACAGTTTAGTTCAGTGGTGAGCTCGTGGTGAATTTTTTATGTAGAATTTTATTAATGTTATAATGTTATTTGTATAATAAAAACATTGAACAATATAGTGAAAGGATATGTTTATTACAACCAAAATAAAAATATTATAAACAGACCCAGTGGACTTTTTGTTTTTTGTACTGTGGAGTTTATAATCTATATACATTTTGTTTTTAATTTTCTTTTTTTAAAACTTATTGGAGTAACATTGGTTAATGTAATTATATAATTTTCAGGTGTACATTATATATATAATTTGATATCTATATATTACCACCGAGAGTCCAGTTTCCTTCAGCTACCATATATTTGATCCCCTTTACCCACTTCACCCTCCCTCAACCCCTCTATATTTAAACCCCTTTACCCTGTCTCCCTCTTTCCTCCTCCCCCACCCCCTACCCTCTGGTAACCACTAGACCATTGTCCATGTCCATGAGTCTCTGTTTGTCCTGTTAGTTTCCTGTTTTTAGGTTTATATTCCACATGTAAGTGATATCATGTGATTTTCAACTTTTTCAGTCTGGCTTATTTCACTTAGCATGATTATCTTGAGGTTCATCCATGTTGTCGCAAATGGCAGTGTTTCATCTCTTATGGCTGAGTAATGTTCCATTGTCTATATGTACCACAGCTTCTTTAGCCAGTCATCTATCGTAAGACAGTTTGGTTGCTTCCATGTCCTGGCCACTGAGCAGTGCTGCTGTGAACATTATGTGCAAATACCTTTTTGGATATGGGTTTTCAAGACTCCCAATGGACTTTAAAATGCAGTACATTATACTGATACTTAAAAAAGAAACATTTCCTTGGAAATAATTAGAAAAATGCAATTTCCAAGATATTTTCTTTCACGATATTATTTTTTTACAAACGAAGCCAAAGTGTTTACAAACTAAAAATACAATCTTTCGACTTAGCAGTAAAAAGGATACAGATTGTTTTACTAGGAGAACCACTGGCGGTTGCTGTGAGAAATTATCGCAAAAGACATGACATAAAAGTGATTATTCTGTATCGTTAGAAATATATACTCCTTGCGATTGTATAAAGCTAAATTTGCAAACACTTGCAAACAATTTGAGTAGCATTTTCAATGGCCATTTGACAGTTGGGTTCTAGGTAATCATTCTGGTTTTGATACAGGCTAATTCTTAATTGCTGAGGAATATCAAGTGTTGAGATTTGTAGTTTTTATCCTTTGCATTTTAATGGCACTGGGTCTCTTGTGTCACTGTCAAAATTGTGAGAACTTCATTCATGGAATGTATCTACAGTTTAAAAGTCCTCATGTACTCAGAAATCATACGTTTGAGAGCTTTAGATTAATTCTTCCTGTGATTTTGGTGCAGCTCTACTGGCTCTCGGCTATAGTGGATTATAGATACATGCATGTCTTGGACATAACTAAAACACCACTGCTTTCCTCTGGTTCTTGAAGTCTTTTAGCATATAAGAAGTCATGCTTGTGAAAGTGCGCTAATATTATAATCAAGAGAAATGTGTATTGAATGTGTCATTAACAATGGCTGTTCCTTTTTGACAGTGCTGGGAGAAGGACTTGCCAAGGGAGATGGTGCCTTTCACACGGTGCTTTGTTGCATGCAGCTGAAAGGGAAACTCCAGCCTGTAGCCAGCATTCTCGCCAAGTCACTGACAGGAGAGTCCCTGGTACGTAGATGAGCTCTAATTTTGAATGTCCACAAACAGATTCATTCACTTGACTCCTTAAGAACATTATGGCAAATAATAATAAGTGTGCGTTTTTCCTTTTACTTCATTTTCAGAAATGACAGTTCATGAATATCTTGAGATACTCATTTTTCTCCAACAACCTGATTGTAGTTTACGATAATGTATATATAAGAAATACAGGTACCCTTTAAAACTGAAAGTATAGAATAGCTGGATGATTTTCTTTAAAGATGTGTTTAACAGAACCTGGAGGTTTTTTGGGTTTTTAAATATTTTCTGCATATGTGATATTATAAGGTGCTTAAATTCAGCCATTTATTTTATAAAATGTTTATGTTTTTCTGAACTGAGTAATAATTATTTTTGTTTCTGAAGATGGTCTACATGTAAGTTGGTATTCGTGACCTCTCTGATGAAGCTGTTTAATTCCGTTCAGACTTTGGGTAAATTTTTTTGGTGTAGCATTTAATTTTCTAGAGTTTTTGTTTGTTTTGGGTGGAGATAATTCAAGACTACTTTTTGGAACTTTGAAATTCGCAATCTATAGAAATAAGAAGAGAGATATTATAATTTTTTTCACTAGTTGGTAACTTATAAAATTCGCTGATATTTTTTCAGGAGTATAGTGAAAAACAGTGAAAGCAAGGAAGTATATGTATACTTTGCTATACAGCATGAATTTCCTATACTTTATTATTTCAAATTGATATAAATTATGAAAATCTGGAGCAAAGCTGTGTTTTCAAGGCAAATAAATATGTTTGGTAAAACAAAAAGAAATTAGTAAAGTACTTGTATACGTTGAGTATATTATACCCATCTCAGAGGGTAATGTAGTTATTTCCTAAGGAATTATTGTGCAGTGAATTGTTTAATTGGTTTAACATTGTTTTTTGATTTCACCAAATTCATAAATGAATAAAAAGCTAAAATGTGTTATTAATATAGCACTTTAGTTCTAAGTAGATGATAATATATTTTTTCTTTATTATTAAGTTAATTCTATCTTTAAAGAATTTTTCTATGTAAGTTAAGCATATTATACAGTTTTATCTGTTAGGTTTTTAAACTAGGAAAAAGTAATTTGCTTTTAAATCTCAGGTGAAATTTGAATTTCAAAAGAGTGAATATTTTGCATATTTTCCTTTAATAGCTTTATTAATAAGCCATCTTTAAATTGGTATCATCGTTTTATGTGAATCTGAATCATGGATAACTGAGTTCACCATTTTGCAAATAAAAGCCCATTACTTTTAGGGGAAAAAAATTAAGAAGAAAAAGCTTCCGTTTATTTTTGTTTTCACTTATCTTGTCTTGATCTTCAGTGATACCCATCGTGAATATTTTATTGATTTTAAATTCTTATGCAAGGTGAATACAGTGGTTTAGGGCATACTGTATATTTTGTCCTGTTAACCTTTTAAACTTTCCTTACAGATGGCTAGCTTTGTTATCAACATTAATGGCAGCAGGGACAGGAGATGAGGGGTTAGCATTGTTTTCTTTACAGATAAGCCTTAGAAACAGCTGAGAAAATGAATTAAGTCCCCACAGTAAAGAACTAATATACTAATTGTTTTTTCCTTTTTCCATTAACCCTTTCAGAATGGGATGGTAACAAAAGATTTGACAAGACTAAAAACACTTCTCACAGAAACGGAGGTAAGATGGTTTGAGAGGATCTCTTTGGAGAGTTTAACTCAGTCTGGCTAATAAGCATCTATATTAAAATTTGGAACATGGGCACTGGCCGAGAAAATAAGGCCGTGAAGGTGGGGCAGTGGAACCTCCTGACTCTGCTCTGTAACCCAGCTTGGTCCCATCCTAGGGGCTCTGCTTCTCATGTCTCCTCCGCACCCCAGGTCTTCTGTTCTGTCCCTAATTCTTGTTAGCTGTCTCTGGCCAATAAACAGAAAGATGATCAGGAAATTTTAGTGTTTAATTGCACCTGGTCAGAAAATACTGTCATTAAACACTCGTCAAGTCTTTTGTGTTTTTGTAAGCAACTAAAAAAGTCTGATTTATTTTTAGGGAATGGGTTTAGAAGATGTGTATCAGGGTAAATGATAAATAAATGTACGCCCTGGTAAAAGGACACATGGATAGGCCAGGGAAAGCAATAGTATGGAAAAGGCCTATAGCTTTATAAGTCTCAAATTTCTGTTCCTCATACAGGCACATGAAAGTATTTTTATTTAAAGGTCTCATTTTAAAAATAACCATTTTGGTCAGCTTTTATCATAAATGGAAGCCCATGTAAAGGGATTGATTGATTGATTGGCTTATTTATTCAAAAATTGGCACCCACTATGTGCTAGCTTCTATGCTTGGTCTCTGGGATATAGCACTGACCAAGATACCCATGGTTCTTGTCCTCTGGGAGGTTAAAGTCTTGAGAAAGATATAGACAACAAATAAATTAGATGTAGTTCACATTGAGGTAAGTGGTATGAGAGAGAAGAATAAGCTTTCAGTCATGAAAAGATAACTGAGATTGGTGGACAGTTAAGCAAAGTGGTAAGGGTTGAGAAGGCGCTGGTATCATGGAGAGTGAAATGGAAGTTGCTCCAGACTGGCAGAGAGGGTGAGCAGAGACCCTAGGTGTAAAACTTGACCTCTAGTAGATTACCTTCCCATTTCATATCTATAACACCAACAAATAAGAAAGCAAAGGTAGTCATCATGAATTACATAAGCTGGATAAAGATACTCTGTTTGCTACAGTAGTATAGGTGTTTTAAAAAAAAAATTGTCATTTTATTTGGCTTCCGTTGTCTTACCTTGAATTAACCAAGAATTAGGAAGCTCTAGTTAACTTCAAAGCCATTTCTTTTCTTGTGTTCATGTGTCTTGTTAATTTCTAAGGAGTAAAGGAAATGTTTTACACTTAAAATGAGAATGTAAAATGAAATGACTTTTCATTTTACAATTTTTGGCTTTGTTCTCTTTTTATTGCCTTAATTGAATTACCAGCTCTACTTCTGATAATCACACACAAATATATATGTATATAAATATACACATAAAATTTTATTTTTTATATTTATAATTCTTTTACATGTAAGGCCACAGATAGCACTGTACTTTTAGAAGAAGCGATTTAGTTTTGTTTATAATTTATTTTCTGTATAACCAGAGTAGTATTTTTGGTTAAAAAAATCCATCTAGTAAAAGCTAACAAACAATGCAACAACCCTTATTTATTATTGCCTATGACATATTTAAAAACAGCGAGAATTTTTTGTTTAAATGTTGGGCTGAGCTGATGAGGATGAAGATATGAAACTAAAAACTAGCTAATGAAAACAAAAACAATGTATATTCAGTAAAATTTAAAATATCAAGCCAATAGATTTGATTGTGAATTTATAGGAATTCTAGTAATCTGAAATTTCGCTGCTTTTCTTGAAGTTATCAGTTAAGACTGAAGATCATAAGTTAGTTGATATTGCCATTTCATCTTGGGTCTGGAGTCTGAGCATATAAAAAGGGTGTTTAACAAAACACACACACAATATCTTGGAACCTAAGAGTCACAGTGGCCAAATACTCGTCCTCAGTCCAGGCTGAGTGTCTCATTTTTACCAGCTCTTCTGATGAGGACGTACTGTTCACCAGACCCTACCAGACTCAGAGCCACAGCGTCAATCAGCACAGGCCTACTCTGTATTTGCAAATCATCGCAGATGCTGGCTTGTGAAACACCATGTATTTTTCTCTTCTAATAATTATAAATGCTTTAGCCTTCATACTATGACCGAAACATTTTATTCCCATTTTTTGAATATTTGATAAATTGATTTTGGTAAATTTTTTAGAGGGGATATTTTAAATTCATAGTTGAATTCAAGATTTAGCTTTTGTGTTTATACATTCTGTGTAGCTGGAATCATTTTAAGGGCTAGTGTGGGACTATGGCACTTAGACCTTGCTTGTACAATTTAAAGAGATCTAATGTATCTTGTGAGCACAGAATTCATCCTTGTAATGTGAACAATTACAACTAATTTGTTAGCTTATGTATTTTTTTATTCAGTCCTCATTTTACAAAAAGAATGGATTGTCTTAAAAAACTTACTAGTAAGTAATTTGAACATCAAAGATATTTTCTGGTAGAAAGAGTTATTATAGTAACTTTTTTCCACCCCGACCTAAAAAGTCCAATTTAATCAGCAACATGTAAATTATAGTGATATTATTGTTGTATGCAATTAGCATTTGTGACATTTTTTTCTATGGTACAAGAAGTTCCACATTTCACGTTGGGAAACTGTTTCCTCCTGATTCAGTTCAGCTTTTAGTGTGTACCTGTGCTCTTCAAGGTTCTGTAGGTTTTGGAAAGCTGAGATTCCTATAAAACAGACTGGTGAGGCAGTCTGAGATGCACATAGCTAATGTAGCCACAGGGCAGCCTGTGGTTAGTGCTGTAATGGAAGTACAGGCAGGGAAATGAGAGATCAACACTCTGTGGGGAAAACCAGGGAGAAGGGAGTGTGGGAACTGAGGTTAAAGGATGGATGGGGGCAGCTGAGTAAAGACCCAGAAGTGATTTGGTACAGGATAGGATTGGCAGTTGGTTTAGGGGAAGATGAGACAAGTAGCAATGAGGGCCTTACCTAGGACTGTGGCAGTGGGAGTAGAGAGCACAGATATGACGGATATTCTAGACCTACTTGGGCAGGATTTGGATGTTACTCAAAGCAGGACAGAGAGGGAGAGTTCGAGATGGCGTTCAGAATTTCAGTATGGCTCTCTTTGGGGAAGGTGAATCTGTTAACTTGAGATAAGGAGCACTGAAGGGAATGAGATTTGGGGTAAAGTTGGACATGTTGTGTTTGAAGTGCTTAGGTGATCATCCATCCGACATTTACAGAACACCCATTATATATAACAGATTTTCTGTGAGGGGCAGGAATGCAGGACAGTTGCAAGTTGTTGACAGTGGGTCTGTACATGGCTGTCAGTGGTTCAGCATGTAAAATGCTATGGAATAGTTAACAGATAGTGCTGTGGCTGGCACTCAGTTGGAATTGGGGGTGTGGAGTGTTAAGTTAGAGCCAACGGGACAAATTGGGGATTTATGTGCACCGAGGGAGTCAAGTAAACCAGGAGTCAGAGCAAGTGGGGCTCCCGCCACGGTCTCCTTGTGGGAGAAGGGCTCATCCCAGAGTGAGGGGGACCTGGTAAGATGTGCTCCCTGGCATCGAAGTGGTGGCACTGCACTTGGTACAGGAGGAGAGGCACCTTGCTAGCTGGCTATTCTCTAGATGTTAAGAGGAGAGTGAAATGAATAAATGGATGGAAGGTGCTACTCTGTGGGGTACAGGACTGGAGACTTCGATGTCTTGTCCTTTACCAGCAGGTAGTTTTAATGCAGGAAATCTTTCTCAGTTTCCTTAATGAGGGCCAAACTAGTACTTCTTTTCCATATTTAAATGTAGTTTAACATAAAGCAAATAGCAAAAAATACATTTGAAATATTAATGTTTACTAAAAATATCTAAATATTCAAACTCAGCTTTAAAAAATATTGAAAATGTCCAAGTTTAATTCAACTAGATATTTATTATAAAATTATCTTTCATTTGAAAAATTTCAGACAGCAACTGGTAACGTCCTGTCTGGATATCACATGGAAGACTTAGAAGAGGGTAAGTACCAAACTGTAACTTCTGGTACCTGTGATTCTGGGCATTGCTTTTTTATTAATTGATTATGGGGTGGAAAATTACTGAGTTACAGTACATGTAAGTGGAGGTATAGGTGAGAATATAAAAATTTAATTTTAAGAAATAGGTGTAGGTGAAAGCAATTTTTTCACTGGCTCCTTTTCATAGAATAATGGAATAATGGAGGTAGGGGATAACTCCAGAGGCCATCTATTTTATTTTCTTGCCTCCATGTAGTTCTAAATTTAAAACTCATTCTTGGCAATCTCTACAGGGAGGCCTTTTCTCCTCTCTCTCTACCCCAAGCCAGTACAGTATTACTTTTTGGAAGTTCTGATCTGTAAACTGAGTTATTGCTGCCACTGTTAAAATCCATGATCTCCTTATCTCTTGCCATATTGAAAAGGAAGAGAGACCAGCATTCATGGAATGCTTGCTGGATACTGCATACTGCGGTAGTTGCTGTCACAAAAACACGTACCTACTTCTTAGAGCCCTTCTTCACGTTTTTGATGGGTGTTGAAACATATTTGTTAAGGTTCAGAAATTTTCCTAGCCACAAAGCTAGTAAGGGATAAAAGATAGCTTTAATTCTACCTGGCTGAATATCTTTTTTTTTTTGGTGGGTGAAAGGAGGCACAGTTTTTTGATTTGTTCTTGAAAACTGATAGCTGCTAAGCCTCTGTAGCTCCAGCCATTTCTCTCTTGAGCTTTATTTTCTCTGGCGTATTTGGAACCATTTATGTAAACGAATCAAAGCTCTTTATAATCAGAAGTAAACAAATGTTAATTTTTAGTTTTTATCTCAGAATTCAACTTTTTGAATTTCATTTCAATTGTAAAAAAGGATTACTTTGTACAGTGATGTGTCAGACAAATGCTAAAGTGCGTGAATGGTAATGTGGAACTTCTCACTCAGTATGCAGTATTGGAATTTGTTCTGCAACATTTCCTTCCAGGATACTTAATTTTCTCATTCCTGAAGTAATTGCTAATGAAGATACATCTCATACTTAAGAAATGACAAGCATGCCAGTGTCCCTCCTTTAGTTGTTAAGGAAGAGACTGCCCTGGAAATGTGCCCACCAGTTGCTAGGATAGAGTCAGGGTCATAGATTTGATTTAGCTGCTGGTTAATTGCTTCTGCAGAGATTTCTAAGTTTCATATGGTTAATTGATTTAACTCATTTGATTGGTAGATTACTTTTTTGGTAGAGGCAAGGATGTCATGTCCTTTTTACATCATTTGGGATGATGCGTGTGGAGGGTTTATAGAATTTCTTGCACATTAAAATATCATAATTATTAGTGAGCTTCAAATGATGAGACTGTATTCTGATTACTCTCTAGGATCTTGTAATGGTTGGCGTTTCCGCCCACCACCTAGGGGAATCACGAGCAGTGAGGAATATACTTTGTGTAAAAGGTAATGTGAAATTTTTGTTTTATATTAATGACATGTCTATTCAAAGAATTATTTTGCTTCGTGTTTTAAAAGAAGATAATATGCAAAGGAAGAAGTATAGTGATTTGAGTAAAACGGTTTATTTTCAATTTGAAACAGAAGCCATAATGGTCATCAACATTAAATAATAAAAGTTAGAGTCATATTGTGAACTTTTAATTACAAACAACAGTGATCAAAGTGGAGATTGTTAAGTCTGTTTAGAAGTTTCTTAAAATGCAGTTGGATTATTATGATTGAATTTCATTGCTGGTCTCTTATTTTTGTGAAATTTACCAGTTATTGTGATTAAAATTGAAATTATTTTATATAAACTGAAGTAGGAGATAAAGAAATGTTAAATTATTTTAATAACTTCAAAAGAAAGAGAATCTATTATCTTTATGTTATCCTTAAATAGAATTTACGAGTAATTTATGTTTGAAGGGCTAACTTATCAAAAGTTATTATGTATTAAGGTGGAAAGAATTATTAAAGTCATATTTACAAAGGTGAACTTTTTAGTTCTTTTTATAAAAGCTAGTAACTAGTGGGATTTTTTAGATATAAAATATCATTCTAGATTGCTTTTGATGAGTGGAATTTGATATGTAGTTTTGACAATTAAGACATCAGAGTCAATTTTTGTGGTAGAAATAAAGAAACTAAGTATTGAATTTTGAAAATCCTGGTGGCATCTGGACCACAATCCTATTATGCAAAGGAAGTGGGTAAAAATTCATAGTCCAAATGAGAATATTAAACCTTCAGTTATTAGAGAAATAATTTAAAACAAAACAATAGAAAGGCGAAGAAAATTTGGCTCATTAAGATATACTTATGAGAAACATGCATGATTTTGAATGTGTCTTAGGAAGCATAAGAGCACTTAATAAATAGCAAAACTTAAGTCCAGGTGCTTTATGTATCATCAGGAAAGACTCATCTTTTCAAGTAGGGTGAACCATTTGATAACTTAAATTATGCTGTTACTCATTTTGTATTTCTTACTATCCATATTTTTCATTTGAAAAATAGCATTTCTCTTGTCTCCATTTTGCTGTTTATCATTTAATTTTTATTTTTTTCCTCAGAAAATCTTTTATTTATTTATTTATTTTTAATGCTTCAATTGTTTAAAAACTGCCTGGACTCATAATTTTGCAGAGTTTTTAAAACTTAAAAAAAAATTAGTGATTAAAGTCTTACATTTTTATGTTTTGGACCACTGAATTGACAGTTGAATTTTCTGAGTCATAAACACTGAAAAACCATTAACTCTGTAGCCTTTAAAATGAACATTTATTAACTTATCTATTGAAGAATTTTATCTCTTGATTCTAATATAGAATTTTTGTTCTTAATTTATTTAAAATTTCAAGCAAATTAATAGAATCCAATATTTTCAATAAAATATAAGTAATAGTAATATAGAAAAGAGTAAAGCTATTACATTTGAAGGTGAAAGGTAGAAGCGTTAGTATGATAACTTAATGATATGAACATTTTTTTCAGAATGAAATTCCTAGAATGTGGAAAATTTTCTCTAGGTTGTATTATTTTGGGAAGTAGGGCATACCTGTGTTTGACGAACTGATCCACTTGATGTCAGTGTTGCTTTAAAAAATATTCTGCTCTAAGAGAAATTGTCTAAAAGCGTTGTGATATCATCAAGGAAGCTACCGTTTCAATGGTGTTTTTTTGTGGGGGGGTGGTGGTTATGATTATGTTCTGCTTTAGTACTCTTTTATTCCAGGGAAGGAGGTCAGTGATAATGGGGAGTTGCTATTTTGATTAACTGTTGTAAATGTTCTCTGAACCTCTTCTTCCTTTTCTGTGCAAGTCAGTGTGATAAATATGGCCTTTCAGGAGACTAAGTTTTGTTTTGTTATTGAAGAGTCAGAGGGCAAAATGCTGGAAGTTTGTCTTTTAAGTGGTCCCACAAAATGTATGATAAAACAGTCTTTCCTATTCTACTTAGATTTTTAGAGCAAGGAATCTGTAGGTATGGTGCCCAGTGTACTTCAGCACATTCCCAGGAAGAACTAGCAGAATGGCAGAAAAGATATGCTTCACGGTTGATAAAATTGAAACAGCAAAATGAGAATAAACAGCTCTCAGGCAGTTACATGGAAACCTTGATAGAAAAGTGGATGAATTCATTATCTCCTGAGAAAGTGGTGAGGAAAATAAACTGCATTTTTTTGTTTGTTTGTTTTAAACAATGACCTTGTTTGAGTCTTTATTTTGTGCTATATTTTGGTTTATTTTATTATCCTCTCTATGAAGAACTTGATTCTTGATAAAGAGTTTTTAGTAGCAAAAGTAGACCCATGTGCTAAAATAAAGAGCAGAACTAAGCCATGTGTTTGGAGATTTGCAGGTATTATATTAATTTATCTTCATTTAGGGAGTTTTTACTGCCATTGTTTTTTTTTTGTTGTTGTTAATTTTCTTATGTCTCTTGTTTTAGCTCTGTTATATTTTGTTCTTAAATAACTGAAAATTAATATATAAAATACCTTGCCTTGTAAACAGTTCCATCAACATCTTTACTGTTGACATTTATTTACCATGCCAGAAGTTACTGTATGTGCTTTTAGTAATAAAAATGTAACATTGCTTGCTCTCTATTTTCAGCTTAGTGAATGTATAGAAGGAGTAAAGGTAGAGCATAATCCTGATCTTTCGGTTACTGTCAACACCAAAAAATCTCACCAGACATGGACTTTTGCTCTCACTTGTAAGGTATGAATTTTGTGCTAGTTAAAGAATGTAAATTTTTTTTCAATTTTTCTTAAAGCTTTTTGAACCTTTAAATCTCTGTTTTAAAAGAGCATTGAAAATGTTTTATTTAGTCTAAGTACATTTTAATGTAGGTTCTGTATTGTGCTAAAGTGTATTTCTGTATTTTGATCATTAAAGTATAATTTTTTTTTATATTTTGAGATAAAATCTCTGTAGATGTTTAGATGCTTACTTTTTTATTTATATGGTAAAGAGATCTTTGACATATTGTCTTCCAAACTTAGAACATAGGATGGGGTTCATGGCTTATAATGAACTATTTACAAATTGAATTGTTTAACCTGGCAGTTCTAAGATACTTAAATAATGACAGCTTGTTTTTATATTTGATTTGATAAAATCACAAATTCTGTAATAATGAGTTTTTAATACGAGACATTTTCTGCAGTGCTTCCCACCTTGAATTGTAAATATTCAAAGTTTAAGAATGAAGCAAAATAAAAATTTCTGTGAAATGTGCAGTGGCAAAGTTTTGTGTACTTTTTGGTGGTGTTCCTTCCACTGTACCATCTGCATCTTGGGATGAAAAATCTGGGAACATTTAGTTTCAGCCTTGAACCCAATCCGGTGCCTGCAGGGGCAACTGTCCTCCTATGAAGAGTTCCTACTTGAGGCTACATAAAAGTTTTTTAGGCCAAGGGTATGGAAAGTTGGAGGTCAGTGGTATACAGGGTAAAAGCCTTTGCCACAATGAAGGTGAACATATCACAGAAAGAGCAGGGAAGCTAGTGTTGTAGGATAAATATATCATTTTTAACATTTCAGCTTTATTTGAGGTATTAGTGACATCATATATATATCATTTAACAACTGATTTTTTAAACCATTCTAATTTTTTTCTTAAATGGCTTATGAGCACAATTTGTATTTTTAACATAGTATCTTAGAAGCATGGGAAAGTAAAGGTCCCTTTTGGAAATAGTTTCATTGAAGAGCCCAATTACAATTGGATTTTTTTACCCCCTTGTACTCAATGAATTATTTTAACTTCCTTGTAGCCTGCAAGAATGCTGTATCGTGTAGCATTGCTTTATGATGCTCATCGTCCTCATTTTAGTATCATTGCAATATCTGCCGGAGATAGTACTACCCAGGTATCACAAGAAGTCCCAGAAAACTGTCAAGAATGGATAGGAGGAAAGATGGCCCAAAATGGATTAGATCATTACGTGTATAAAGTCGGGATAGCATTTAACACAGAAATATTTGGAACTTTTCGCCAAACCATAGTTTTCGACTTTGGATTGGAACCAGTACTCATGCAAAGAGTAATGATTGATGCAGCTTCTACAGAAGGTAATATTTAGAATTTTTTCCCCTGATACGATGTATTACAAGGCACTATCATAACAACATTAAAAGATATGTATTGGCCCCTAAATATTCCATAGATAGGGAGGGAATAATAAAAAAATAATCCCAAATTAATTGACTCATTTACTGTGTAATGGGATTAGAATGGTTAACACTATGCCCTGGTCTTTTAATACAGTCATCAGGCAGAGCTCACTTTGAGGTTCCCCAAACTTATTTGAGTAGATGATCAGGTCTGTTTTGATCTACCAATTTCATTTTTAAAGTAAGATAATTTTAGCGCAGTAAAACCTTTTGATATTAGTTTTGGTAGAATATATATTTTAACGGTAATTGTGAATGTACCTACAATGTCTGTTTCTGTGTCAGACTGTCCAGTTAACTTTGCTGATGTCATTACATTATCTCTGAATGAAAAGTCCTAAATATAAGCTTTCATAAGTTGATTTTGTACATTTACTAGTGTAAAGGAGACCAAGGCACCTTTAATGGGCTCTGCTCTGTGTCCTTGGGAAGAAGTCCTTGGTTTCAACATGTAAATCCCTGTAGAAGATGATGAATTTCTTTGTACGTTGTCATATTACTGCTTGTACCTAAATTTTATGCCAAGATCCAAAAGGACAAGGAAAGATCACGTTAGCCTACATTTCTTTGGCTCTTGGTTGAATTTATAGGTGCTTTATTTTATTTAAAGAACAATAAATATATAACAAACACTTCGTATAGTAGAGCTGAATGAAAGTTCCTTTTGCATTGGCTATAACTCACCATATGGGGAGGATGTTTGTAATATGTACCACACTGTCCCATTTATAAGAATGTAAAAGTTGTTTTTGGATGTAGCAAACAGGTGGAACTGGTTTTGTCTCCTTTAGCTGTTGGTAAGGTGAAAAGAATATTTGTGCGCATGTTGAACAATTAGGCATTACCTTTTTGTATATGTGCTAATATTATTACCCAGACTCCATTTTACCTTTATTTCTTACTTATTCTGGTTATTCCTTTTACTTGTTTTTATTCTATTGTATTCTGTTTTTGTCATCTTAGTGTACTCCTTGGAATCAAAAGATATTGTTGACAAAGAAAAATACTTGGTTTACAATTACTTGTAAAGAAGTTAGTTGACAAATTTTTTCTGTAAAGGGTCAGGTAATAAATACTTTCTGTGTCACAGGGCTTTTGCAATTTCTCAACTCTGCATTATAGTGAGAAAGCGGCCATGGACAACATGTAAATGAATGGGCATTACTGTGTTCCAATAAAACTTTATTTTCAAAAACAATAGCAGGCTGGATTTGTCTTGGCTGCCCTGCTTTGTCTATCCACGTACTATTAAGTTGCTTTTAGAAACTAGAACTTTGAGAACTAGGAAGCACCCTTTTTCAGACATGAGGAGATATATATCATAGAGAGCAACAGAACTCTGAAAAGATGCTCTTGGCTTACCTGTGCGTTGTATTTTAAAAGTTTGCTTTTAAATTGGTGATTTTTAACTTATGATTCATTTTTCATAGGAATAGTTTGTAAGTGTTGTAAAGAATTTGTACTAGTTAATAAAAGCCTATTTAATAATATACAGTGTTAAATGTCTGCAATAAAAAGTAAGAGAAAATGATACTGCTAAAATAGATGATAATAAGAGAGGGTGGTGATGAAGAGGATTCCAGGGCACCCTCATGGGCTGAGGAATGAGGGTACTTTGGCTACTTTTGCATGAGATATGTTCTACTTTTCTAGTGGAGAAAAAGAGCAGTGGTCAGACTTTAGAGTGAAGTAAAACTGGCTTCGAATCCTGATACTCTACTTATTACCTACCTGTGTGACCCTGGGTAGCATGCTTAACATCTCTGAGCTTCATGTGGAAACATCTGTAAAATGGAACTAGTAATACCTGCCGTAGAGGATTATTGTGAGAACTAGAAATAAACCTTGTGTAGTATCTGGCATATAGTAAGTATTTAGTAAATAGTAGCTATTATTTTTATCACTAGACATGATTAGGATAATTTCTGGCTTACAAACAGGATGAAGAAAGTAGGAAAGAGAGGAGGATTTTTTTTTTTTTTAATGAGGACTGAGACTAGGGGGTTGGCAGACAGACTAAAAAGCAGAAAAGAAGAACTAAGCCATTAAGGCCACAGCACCTACAGATCTGGGCAAGAGATTGCAATATAGTTGGTGAAAGAGAAGCTGTCCAAAGAAGTGACTGATGAGTTGTGAGTGATAACTAGAAGAAATAGTCTCATTTTTAGTGTTTATAATGTATCAATTTGAAAATATACTGTTATATTTCATTCAAATATGATAGAAGAAATTAATATAGACAAAGATATCCTCCCAATTTGTAACCAATACTATAATATGCTCTCTTCCTTTTTTATAATACTATATTATAAAAACCACCAGTAACCTCTTTACAGTTTGATATCTTTGCCTATTTTCTTTTAAATAAGATTTTACTTCTATATGGTTACATTATAGAAAATAATTGAAAACAAGCATTTTCTCGAACTCATTTTGAAACATTAAAATGATTTCATGTAGTAAAATTTGTTTTTCAAGGACAGGAAGAATAAATAGCACAAGAATACAATATAAAATGTGCAAAATGTAACTTATGATATGAAATTATAAACATCATAAAAAGGAAAACAAATCTAGGTTTAGGTAAACTAGATGACATTCAGTTGGCTATTTTGTCATTGTTAAATTGACCTGTTGTGCTAATTTTTAGCTCTTTGGTATTTTCTCTGCTCTTAAAATTGATGTCATTGGATATCTTGATATTTTTGTTAAGTTCTTAAACTTTTTTGTGTGACTATATTTGTTTCAGTGTGACTGTGTACAGAGTCCCAACAGAATTTTGGAAAAATTAAAGCAGGATGTAAAAAATATAATGTTTGTTTCCTGCTTCTTTCTTAATGCTAGTTAGTTTCTTTCTCTTTCCCTTTCTCCCTCTCCCTTTCCCTCTTCCTCTCCCTTCCCTCCCTTCCCTTTCTTCCTCCCTCCCTTCCTTCCTTTTTTTGATTATTGTAGCAGAGTTCTTGTCAGCAAAAAAATTGAGAGGGAAAGATTTATGTGGAATCGCAATTGTATAAAGCATTCTGAAAAATAAAAATGTAAAATGTCAGTTTCTCATTTCTATCTTTTCCTGAAATACTTGTGTGGATAACATTCAGAGACATTGAAGAAGAGAACTTCTTTGTTAAATTGGTGACAATGTGTCAGTCTGGCTACCTTCACCTCTAGCCTCAGCCAATTCATCATTTGATCTTCCTTGGTTTAGAATTAGTAGAAAAGTTTCATTCCAAGTACAGATTAGCCAAATGCAGTTGGGAATTGGGGAATTGAATTCAATCTGGGTTTTATCATGTTTCCATACAGTTTTGATAATATTGTAAATTATATCTTAATATAATTTGGTTTTTGCACACACAAAGAAATGTAATGATGGTTCGAAACTAGAATTTGGATAGAAAGTATCTTTATCACATTTTACACTTGATTGTTCATTTTTAGGTAAATTTTTGTCCTTAAATGAATGCTGGGAACATATATTTCTCTTCCATAAAATTATACATTTGGACCATTGTGGATCATCTATTAGCTCAATGTTTCCAAAACTGCGTTCCACATAAATTAATTAGGTATTATATTAATAATGGGCAAAGAGTTCCATGTCCAAATACTTTTGGAAGTAGTGAATGCTTTATTTAAAGCCCTGATAGAGATTCACAGTGTACCTCAGTAATTAAAGGCTCAGTCTCTGTCAAACTGATTTGATCATGGAACTTCATTACATTAGTGCATTACTCCTTGAAACTTAAAATGAAATTGCATAGCAGACATTTCTTTCTCTAATTTATTTTTCACTATTGAATTAAAAATCTTACATTAGTCGATTCACATTTGAATTGGGAAAAAAACCCCACTTTTTAAATGTTATTTTTATGGTATCTAAATTATCTGAACCTTTTCAATTTGCAGGTCATGAATGAATTTTTTTCTCCACTCGTCATTATATGGCAATCCTGCAAACTGTTCAGGAAATATGTATAACTTTAACTTTGCTTTTCTTAGTGTTTTCCTCTTGTTGGTGAGATTCAGGTTCAGAAAATGATACTGTATGTACTAAACAATTTTTTTGGATTAAAGATGTACCTCTCAAAATGTGCGGTAAAACACATTTTTAGAAGACATCCACAAAAGAAGGAGGTAGTGGATTTTCTCTCTGCTTAGTAAACAAACTGCATTATACACTTTGTATTGTAACTTTGACTAATGAAAAATTTTGATTTGGTATTTTGTTTTGATTATCTGAAAGCTACATGTTTAAAATTCTTATATTTAAATTTGAAAACTTGATATATTACATATTTTTATACTTTGAGTCTAGCAGCATATTTCAACATTAAAATTTAGTATGATTTAAAAATGTTTTCCACTCGCCAAAGTAGTTAGTAAATTAAGGACATGTTATAGGCATATAATATGATATTTAAAATGCGATCAGAAAAGTAATAGAAAAATAAATTTTAAAGTTGTTTATTTATTAATAAAAGATAAATGTACCTGAGTGGAAGCATGTAAAAAGTAAGAGGTACTTCTCTCCTGTTTTATCTTTTTATTAGCCTTGCTATTATCCTTGCTAAGAGATGGGAAATAGGGACAGACCACATGGAAAAGCTGAGAGATGTTCATCTTGCTTCTCTATACCAGTTGTGGTGAAAGGAATGATGAAATGGATAACTGAAATGGTAGCTTGGGATTACTTTTAGATTTTATTTTATCATTAATTTGGGTAGTCAAGACTTGTAAAGCCACAGACCAAAATATTTTTTAAGGATAAGAGTGTGATATCTGATTTTGGAATTAGGACTCAGTTCAGCTCATTCTTTTTACGCCCTAGATAGATATAGCTGTTTTAATAAATTCAATATTTAACATGCATTTGTTGCATGCCTCTTTTGCGTTCAGCCCTTGTGCTGGGTATGTAGACCATTGGATTTTTTTTTCTTCTTTCTTCTCATTCACTCTCCAGGTCCTGTCTCCTTACTTTCTTCTTATCCACTCTCTAGGTCCTGTTAAGGATGATTTTCAAGTCTGCTGTACTACATACTTTGAGACAAACCAACCCTTTGGATGCTTTATTAGAATACTAACTATGTGGCTGAAATGAGAGCACTGCTATTCTCAGTAATCAGAGGGCAGGGGAAGCGTATCTTGTGTCAGACTAGTTATTCCAACCTCGAATTCTATTTTTGACAGCTCATCCCTTATGTTATCTTCAAAATATTAAGTATATTCTAATTATCTTTTTTATATAAATTTCTATTAAAATATATTTATAGGTTCTACCTACCACACCTCAGGGTAACAAATTCCATAGGTGTATAATTTCTGTCAGGTTTGCTTTTGGATTTTTTATTCAGGAGTTGGTTAATAAGTCACTGTTAAACTCTCCCTATGTGCTTTTATGAGTATTGACCCTAACATGTTTACTTTCCATCTTTCCAGAGTGTTTTTCATTTTAGCCTACTCTAGGTTGAAGAAAAGTTCTACCAGGAAGCACTGACTAGGCCAGTAGGTATCTGGGTTAGATGTAAGCAGTTATGCATGTGCCACCACGGAGATGATGGTGCCCAACAGTAGTCATGTCCCTTCCCCATGGGGGAATGTCATCTCCCTCCTCTATTTAGAAAGGCCCCTTAAGACTTAATGGCCTTTAAATACTGTATGTTAGGTGGATAATTAACCTGGTTTAAAAAGCTGCTTCTTGGAAGTGAAAAGATTGGAGGGAGAAGTTTGTCTCAAGTTCTGATGAAGTAGGGAAACAGGTGTTTTGCAAACTGTATCCTTAGTAGCCACTGGCCACAGTTTTTGACATCTGAGTTAATGATCGAGATTAGTAGTTTGTAGACTTTTTGATGCTTGCACACATGGATTTTTAACAAGATTTTTCTTTCTACTTCCTCAACTTTCCCTTCCCTTGTACTGTTTATAGTCTTTAAAAAAATAAATGGGATAACATTTAAAATTGTTTGGGAATTGTTTGGAAATTATTGTGCTGCCCGCTTGAAGACACTAATTTTAAGAATTTTATAAAATCAGAATGAGAATCATGGCACTACGAAGAAAATGAGGAAAAAATTTTTTCTCATGACACTTTTCCCCAAAGTCTGGGCTAGAATATTTCTAGCCCAGAGTAGGATGACTTTCTGTATAATTACTTTGCATATTCAATAGGTAATACAAAAAGTTCTTTTTAAAGGAAAGCTGTACTGTTTTAAGTCTTATTATTCCAGTTACCTGAATATCAGTTAGGACTAACTAGTGACTTTTTAAAGGATGTAAATGTAATATTGATCCAGGCATAGTCTGAATCAATTTCTTATTTAAAGTAGAATTGAGAAATATTATTCCCCTACCCCAAAGAGTAGTTAGACATTCTTTTATTTATAGTAAATAGAATCTTCAATATTACATAGAACTTAGTTTAAAAATTTTTTTAAAAGAGCTGGTTATTTGATTTGTTAATAAATCCTTGCTGTTTCTCATTTTGACTTTTGAATTAAGAAAATTTTGTGCATTCCTGCTATTTTAATAATAATTACCATCTGATTTTTAGTGATATAATCTATTTTAGGAACGTGAGTATTTGTGTAATTTAAATAGTTTTTTGTAGCTATGATCTAGGGAATGAATAGGCAGGGCCAAATTTTAGAGTGATTTAGGAAGAAAATGTGATTAGTTTACTTTATGAAAATTCTACACTTGACCTTTGAACAACTCAGGGGTTAGGGGTACCAGCTCCCTGTGCAGTTGAAAATTTGAGCATAACTTTCGGTTATCCCAATACTTCACTATACTAATAGTGTCTTGTTGACCAGAAGCCTTACTGAAAACAAACAGTTGATTAACACATATTTTATATATGTATTACATACTGTATTCTTATAATAAAGTAATTAAAGAAAATGTTATTTGGAAAATCATAAGGAAAATACATTTACAGTATTTATTGAAAAAATTTCATGTGTAAGTGGACCCACCATAGTTCACACTCTTGTTCAAAGGTCCAGCGGTATTGGGAGGCTATTGCAAAAACAGATGGTCATCATCTCATCCAGAGTATTTTAAAAATGCAAATTTTATAGCTTGATGACTTTGTGTTTATATTGCCATTTGAGAAATAATAAAACTAGCTTGTCCAAATGCCTTTCAAGGAGCAAAGGTTAGAAATTAGGGCTTTTACTTTTTTTTCTTTTTATTACATTTTTACATTTAAATTAGGCCCTTTACATTTTAATCTTTATTAAGATACTAGGGTAAGCTATTTTCTAATATCGAAAAATTCCTCTTGGTGGATGACTATACTTATGACCATTTTTATAGTTTATATATAATATTTAAATGTAGCAAAATCACTAAGCAAAACATGGCAATTATGCATTATGTTCTTATTTCAAAGAGCACAGGATAACTTGTCATTGTGCTTTGGAGGCTAATTGATCTCTGTTTAAACTTTTTATTATTTCTTCCAAAAATTTTAATGAGTTGTGAAATCATCTTTTCAATTACGTTATATTAAAACTGGATTTTGGCTTGATTAGTCAGTTAAGCAACTTTTTTTTCTTTTGGTTTTCTTTTGGTGTATATATGTTCTACCCAATAGAAAAGTATTATGCACTGCAGATAGAGTGAGCCTACCCAGTGCCCAGAATTTCTTATGATGTATTTTATGGTGCTGGTATTATGCTACACTTTTTTTTCAGAGACATCAGAACTTGAACAGTCATTCATTTTGACACTGCCCTATTTATAGTATAATTTAATTGAGGCCAAACTGGATTTTTCTAAAATGACATTTAAATGGTACTTTATATTATGTTTTATTATGGAATTAGCAGTTTTTCATGACTACTTTCTAAAAGATTTGTGTTTGTCATAAGATGGCTTTACCACACAAGAAAAAATTTAACTTTTCACAATTTTCTGATCTTTTTCTGTAATCGGTTAGGTGTTGGTAGTGGGAGAAAGTGATTGTCACTTGATAGACTTTGTCTTATGAGGAATTTATAATGTCTTCTTTATGCAGATTAAATTTCTCTTGACTGAAGAGTTAAGTTCTAAATATTACTCTGTATTTTTAAAATGTTAATAACTTTCTGGTATGTCCTAGCCTAATGTAAAACAGATATTTTTTACATGGGTTTCTATATATGTTATTTTGTTAAGCCAGACAAAAAATATTTCTGATATGTGAAAAATACCTGTTAAATGAGCTTTATATTGTTCTGTTTTAAGAATTTTAGCTCTAGCATATAAAATTCTTTTACCAAAACGTTTAATGTATTGAGAATTTTAATGCTGTGTTCCTTTATAAATGTCTTTTTTGTTTCCATCTAGATCTTGAATACCTGATGCATGCAAAGCAACAGCTAGTAACCACAGCTAAGCGTTGGGATTCTTCTTCTAAGACTATTATAGATTTTGAACCTAATGAAACTACTGATTTGGAGAAGAGCCTTCTTATCAGATACCAAATTCCTCTCTCTGCTGACCAGCTATTTACCCAGTCCGTTTTAGACAAATCATTGACCAAGACCAACTATCAGTCACGGTTGCATGACCTTCTTTATATTGAGGAGATAGCCCAGTATAAAGAAGTCAGCAAGTAAGTTACATTAGAAACACTTTTTTAAAAAAATTTTTTTATTAATCTCCTCTTTGGATGGTATTTTTCATTTTTAAAATGGAGGTATGCTTATGTGAGGTGGTAAAGTGGTTGTCATTTAGTAGCTGTATATGAGCTTCTGAAGGCAGGAACCATGTCTGGCTCATCTTGGTAGCCCTAGTGTGCAGTGTGTAGCATCAGTTCCCCAAGACTCTGCCAGGTGCTGGGAGTGTAAACGTGTGGTTTCTGCTCTTCAGGAGGTTTCTGTTCATGGCAGAGCAAGCATTCAGCAAATATTTGTTTAATAAATGTACAAAAACTGAAACTGAACTAGCACATATTTTGGAAAGTAATTTTAAGAATGAAATGATTTAAATCTTCTGGGAAACTTTGATAATGATAAAATACCTTTATAGGAGTTCATAAATGCTTTCATGTGTTTTACATTTTATTCCTATCTCACAGGTTAAGACCAAGTGTTTAAATCTAAAGCTTATGTTAATCATTCTAGGAAAAGTAATCTCAGAAATCAAAGTATGAGTAAAAGATGTTAATGAAATAGTTGTTATATTTGGTAATAGCATTCTACTTTTTAGATAAAATGAAATGAGACTTAGAAATTGAACCACAGTTATGAACTTTTTGAGGCATTAACACATTTTTATTAGTAGTTTTCCCTTAAATACAGCCTAACCAACATTTTGTTTTTTGAGCTGCCTTATTGGTACCTTATTAATATTATTGACACTGAACACTCATTGAAGGACATATTCAAGAAAGGAAAAGAGAAAACTTAAAGCTGCCTTGTATTACTCTGTTTCTAGATTAAACATAATTGGGCTTTTGGAAAGTGTTTAAATTAAATACATGTAAGATTTACAAAGTCATATAAAATATATTTTTCATTAAGGCTTTAAATCATGGCTCATTGATAATCTCTTAACAGACTTATCAGTTATGTCCATAGATAATTCTAGTGAAATGGTCAGTTATTAAATAACAAGGACAATGGCTTGTATCATGTCATTAATGGTAATATTACGTGTGTATTTTATTTACATTATGATAGTTTCCTTTTCCTTAGAAAAGAACAGTATGACAAATCATAAATATTGGGGTGAAACAGAGATTAAAAGCTTATCAAAATCTTAGAGACCATTTTGGAGTACCATAACCAGAAATTCAGAAAAAATTATAAATTATATTTGTTTAATATTTTGTTAACGATTATAAATTATTCCATATACAATACTTTAGAACTTATAATTAAAGACCAATAATCTTATGGATTATTGTTTTAAAAATACTATTTTAAAAATAGAAATTTGTCTGAATGAAAAAAATAAACACTAAAAAATTGAGGTCAGATCCTGATCAAGAAATGTAAGTGGATGAAAGTTCACTCTGAGAGCACCTTGTGAAGGCTTCTAAACCCAGTAATAACAGGGGCTTAAAAATTGCAATGTGGCAAACTCAGTTGGTAAATTATTTCCGGGGGGCCATTTGGAAGTTTGTATTGAAAAATTAAACATTTTGGTCAAGTGATTCTATTTATGAGGGATCATCCTGAAGAAACAATCAGAGGTGAAGATAAAGATGTCTATGCAAATGTCTTTCAAAGAATATTGAAGCATAAGTTAGGTAAATTATGATATAGCCATATAAGCAAACTTATATAACTGTTGAGATAACGTTCTTGAAGAATTTTTAATACAGAAGATGGTTATGATATAATATTAAGGGAGAAATACTAGTTGTGAAACTGTATTTACAGTAAATAATGCATACACATATGAATATATTTGTATATAAAAGTGTCGGAAAGAGTTAAAGCGAAGTCTTCTGGTTGGTGGAATTAACATGATTTTCATATTCTGATATATAACAGTTTTCTATATTTTTGAAATGTTCTACAATGACAATAAATTGCTATTATAATAAAAAACAAAGAAATAGAAAGGAACCAACACATTACTAGTTGTAACACTTGACGATCGTGGTGTAGAATTGCCCTTAGATGTGAAAAACAAAAGATTATGGTTAAGACAGAATGTGCACAGTGTGGTAAGTAGTGTATAGTCTTTTTATAGGAACATCTGAGCTTTTTCTATTTTTTTAATCTTTAAAATTAGATCATTGTTATTGACTCAAATAGGGATATTTACAAATTGAATATAAATCTGTAGGGATCACTTTTGGTGTGTTACATATGCTAACTACACAAGAGTTTTAAAGGATCTTAAAGATAGAAATGAGAATTTTTTGCTACATGTCTAAAGTGACAAGTAGATAGTTAATGTGTCAGAGAATTTTGGAAAATTTCCAGTGATTCTCTCTCACCCAAAGGTAACCCTGGATGTGAAGGCTGGTAAATTACCCTTCTGAATTTGGCAGGCTTGTAAAATTTTGTGAAGTACAATACAGAACTGGTGCACATACAAAAAAGCGAATTCTGTTAGTTATTAGATGGAGTTCTCAGAGGGCATCTGCAAGCAGATTGACAAGGGACAAAGAACAGGTATAAATTGTAAGGATTTTTAAAGTCTTTGACAAAATTTCACACATTGCTTAAAAACTATTTTCTATTTTCTCCTTTATCCTTTAAACTTAATAATTATGTGCATTTTAATGGTGGCTTGGATTTAATTCACATTTGTTAAATTCTTTAAGCACAAATAACATAATTGAGATATGGTTTAAAAATGGATTTCAGGGAGGTCTGTACGCAGCTAGTAAACTATGCTGTAGTGGGGGGATTAGCACACTCTTCCTGTAAAGGGATGGAGAGTAAATATTTCAGGCTTTGTGGACTTTATACAGGCTTTCTTGAATATTTTCTTTGTTATTTTTTTTTTGTTTGTTTTTGTAAAAACCACTGTTAGTCAAAGGCTATACAAAAACAGGCCGAAGTTGGATTTGGCTCTTGGGTAATGCTCCACTTTGTCCAGTTGGGTCATTTTCCTTGTCTGTTGAAGCAAAAGTGAAACCGAATCACCTTTAGAATGATGAGGAATGTTTTGTTGTGAGGTGAGAACTACTTTAAAATCAGAAGTTATATGGGTAAATGACATTTATGTGTAATGACAGTAATAATGTATTCTGAATACACTGAAATTTGCTTTTTTTGAGACTGTAGTTAGACTTACCACACAATTGATAGGATATTTCCCTAGGTACAGAGAATGTGTTTATAATTTGTGATCTTTGACAATTTAAGCGGAATATTACAGTTGTGACTGTCGTATCAAGGGAATTCTTACCGATTTCTTACAATTTAATTATAAGGATTGGACTACACTTTTGCATGGTTACCTTGGCATTCCTTCCTTGAAAATAGATTGAATGTAGCCTCTGAGTTTTAGACAAAATATATTTTGCCTTGAGTCTGGATTTTAGTAATCAAGTTTATCTTTTCTTTTCTAAGAGATGATTTTTCAAAGCAGTCCAGAAAGTAAGATTTCTCTTTATGTTCATTTTTAATGTGAGATGCATGGAGGTGGTAAGGATAACATTGCGTTTTATTTAAGTTTTAGAAAATCCTTCTCAGTTCTTATAGGTTTTTTTTTTTTTTAAACTTCTCTTGTCCTCAACTGCATATTGATATGCATTCAACGATTCTACCTTGAAGTGAAGTGAACTTGATTCTAAGATACACATTTTCAAAAGAAATTGACTTTGGCTGAAGCTGTCGTGTCCATTAGACTGTGTAGTGGCATGCCTAATCGGGTTGTGGCTTCTCAAAGCAGACAGCTGGCATGAAAGGCCTGGCGTGTGAATGTGCATTTCATCATTAAGGTGGGCGAGGCCTCTTTTGGTTATACCTTGGTTCTGTTTCTCACCTCAGTAAACCTAGGGATTGGCTTATTACCTGGGTTGGTTTCTGTTTTCATATAATAAAAATTTATATGAAGTGAAATTCACCATATAGCTTTGAACATTTTTAAGGTTATACTCAAGGATAACTATTACTAAGATTGATAGTGCCATACTTCTTTTAGTACAAACGTGGTTTTAAATTTTTTTGGAAATTTGGTTAGCTGTTATCCTGTCATCCCCCAAAAGGTTAAGAATTATGTAAGCTTTAAGGCTGATTTCAAATGTGGCATGTAACAATGGGAGGATGGTTTTCCTTTTTCTTAAGAAATATCTTTGTTAATTGTAGGACATACTTTGCATTTTAGGTATTTCAGAATTATTAAATCTTAAAAATACATATTTTAAATACTTAAGAAAGCTTACTGATGTAATTTAGTTCTGGTCTATTTTAAAAAATTAAATATCAATAACTAACTTCTATTAGAAAGTCTGTAATGTCTGCATCTTGAACATATGACAAATTTTCTATGGGATAAGCTGTATTTTGTATTTTCTAGTGCTTTTACCTCAAGAGTTTTGTTGTAAGGCATAGCTAAATGTCACTAGAGGATTCTCTTATTGTTTTAAAACTGTGAGATTAATTTTTCATGCCTGCCAAATTGTGATCAGGTGTTTTGGGATGGCAGATTGTAAAACAGATATTAACAGTAAAACAATATATTGCCCATGTTAGTTAGGAAAATATTATAGGATTTCACAAATTTGTTAGGGAATAATATAAAGTAGTTGAAATGGGAATATGGTACCTTGAAAAATTCAGATTATTACAAAAATATAAAGTTAATTGAACGGACAAATTTTATTGAGTATTCAAAAGTGTTAAGTTCTAGGCTAGTCACTGCTGATTCTAAGGCAAACATATTTCTTTGTTCCCCAAAAGTTTTATGGGGAGACAGACCTATAAATATACGGTTATAATGCAGTTTGATTAGCACTGTGAGAAGGGAATGCACAAGCGACCCATGGAGAGGCACCTGCCCCACATTAGTGGGGAACCATAGTGGGGAGCCAGAGGATGGTCAAGTAAGGGAAGGAATCAAGTCTTCTTTCAGGACCACATGGTATTTAAGCTGACTTTTGAAAAACAGGTAAAATTGGCAGGTGAGAAGACAAAGGCATTTAGTTAAAGGAAACAGGATATGAGGATAAGAATGTAGAGTTTTTGGGGAAGCTACAATTTGTCATCATAATTGTAATGAGGGGCACATGCGTGGTGGGGTGGGTGGTGAGAAAGCTGTCTAAACCTTACCATCAGAGCCGTACTAGGCTGCTTATCATCAGACTTGCATTTTACAAAGATCTGATGTTGGTAGTTCAGAGAACAGATTTGAAGCACGAAGTCATATTAGGCGTTGCAGTAATCCAAGTAAAAATGTTGAGATGCAGATGAATTCGAAAAAGGAGGAACTAAGAGGGCCTGGTGATTATATGATGGGGCAATAAAGGTGGGTGAGAGGTGGGTCAAGGATAACTTAACTTGGTTTCTGCCTTGGACAACTAGTGGATGATAGTGCTGTTACTTAAGTTGTATAATACAGGGGAGAATTGGTTTGGGTGATATGTGAAGGGGTCAGATGGTGATTCTGTTCTGCTGGTCCTGAGTTTGAAGAGCATATGAACCAAGATGTCTGTTTGGCAGTTGGGTTTACCGCCCTGAGCTGAGGGATCTAGGAGAGGGCAGCCTCACACAGTGAGAATTACGGAGTAAGAAGAGGGCAGGATGGAGCTTTTCCGAAGGTGGATGATGCTTGCATGGAAGATGGAGGAGCATCTGGAAAGATAGGAAGAAAACTATGAGAGTATGACCTTCTAGAAATCTGTAAAAGAGTTTAAAGAATGAGGAGCATGGTTGCAAAAAAAAAAAAAAAAAGATTGGAAAACTACATCAGCTTTAGCAACAAAGTGGTAATTTATGAATCAAGAGTACACAATAAGAAATTTTTTCTGGGAAAGTTTTAACTTTGAGAAAGCATAAATGATGTAAGGGTTTCTGTTCTTTTTATCTTAATTATTTTATTTTATTTTTAATTAATTTATTTTTTATGGTGATTCTTGTTCTTTTTAAAAGCATATATTTTATTTTTTAAAAGCAAGTAAACAGATTACATGTAAACTGGGGAGTGTAGTATACTTTTATTTCATTTTCATTTTTAGATTTATTTTTATATAAATCCTTAGTGCACATTTCATTTTTAAAGAGTCATATAAATAGATAACATGCAATCTGTATTTCTTTAAATTACCATCCTACTTTTCTAGTTTGGATCTAATCAAATGTGCTTAGAGAATAAGGGAAATACTGTATAATGTGATTTTTAATAATTTCATATATATGAGGCAAATATGAAATGTGTAAGTGTATTAGGCAGATATTGCTAGAATTCATTTGATCCTCATATAAAGCCACATTATTAAATATTAATTTTAGTATATGTTTATACATCTTTCTGGATGCCTTAAATGTTCAATTGTAAAGGCATTTTTAAATTGCTAATGGAGCTTGTAAATTCTTATGACATATTACATGCATAAATAGCTATTCAGATGTGTTTTTTTTTATAAATATTTTCTTATTTTTGTAAAAATGTTTGTCCTTATAATTTTGTAATTTTATTTTTTATAATTTTGTAATTTTAAAGTATATAATAGACATTCAAAATTTTAATATAGAGTTTAAATTATATTTGGTGTCCTAATATTGTAACAACATAAATGTTTTTATTAAAGAAATTAATAATGTTTTAAACAAGGTTTCTTTCTTTTTTCCTTAAGAATTTATAAGAGATTTTTGACATCATCCATACAAAAGAAGATCTGAAAAGAAAACAGTTCAATAGTACCATTAACAAGTAGCCTTTTCTACAAATAGATATGTAGATTTTAAAACAATTTCATTTTTTTATTCAAAAATTTTAAGCTTTCTGAGAAAAAGTACAAAATGTTCTCATCCTTACCACTTTGTCTTCCCTCCTATAGCACCATTGCAGAATGACAAAGGAGAAGAGCTGTGGATTAGTTTAAATGTTTCACTTCATACTACTTGACTGTAAATTAATCTTGATTCTCTGTGCTTCCTTCACACACGTGTTCCTCTCATGCTCACTTGTATACATGGAAGTGTGAGTGAGTGCACCAACCATTATTTAATACGATAGCTTTTAACTTCTCTTGTAGTCATGAACAAAAAAGATTTGTGGATGTTATTCATTAATAGTATTGTATGGTTAGAATCTTTTGGTAAAATATGCTTGGAGAGCATCAGTTTAATAAAAACCCACTGTGGTTTCAGTGCAGTGCATTTCCTTCCGGCTCTAGATGCTTTTAAAGTCTTAGTTGTCACAAAGGTATGTTCAAACAGGTTTTTGTTTTAATTAAAAATTTTTTTTATTTTCAGTTATTCTTTTTTTATTTTCAGTTAGAGTTGGCATTCAGTATTTTATATTAGTTTCAGGTGTACAACAGTGGTCAGCAAGCAGACTTTCATATTAATTACACATAATGTTTCATTATTAAAAAATTATACTTAGCTTCCTTTTAAATGCTCAGACTTTACAAAGAGGTGTGTATATTTTTTAGCACAATTAAGTATGTGTCTTGTTATTGCGTGGAAGTTTATTCACTTTAAAAGAAGTTTTGTCTCCATCTTAGATTCAAGGCAGGCAGACAGATTATGTAGTTTGTAGCCCAGTGGAATGAAATTGATAATGAAGTTTTAACATTTTATATGTTTATATTCAATTTACTCTTTCTGTTAAGTTTTTATGCAAAACATTCAAACGCGTTTCCTGGTTCTGATTTAGATTCAACCTTAAAGTGCAGTTGCAGATTCTAGCAAGCTTCATGCTCACTGGAGTTTCTGGAGGTGCAAAGTATGCTCAGAATGGACAACTCTTTGGTCGCTTTAAGCTTACGGAAACACTTTCTGAAGATACTTTGGCTGGACGGCTGGTGATGACCAAAGTCAATGCTGTTTATTTATTACCAGTCCCTAAAGAAAAGTTAGTACAGACCCAGGGAACCAAAGAGAAGGTTTATGAAGCTACTATTGAAGAAAAAACAAAAGAATATATATTTTTAAGGATATCCAGGGAATGCTGTGAAGAACTTAATCTTCGGCCTGATTATGACACACAGGTATGTTCTGAGTGTGGCAGCTGTCTGCTTGTCAGCTGATACTCTTCTGTTTTGGTTTTCCTTCCTCTGCCATAACCAGAAGTGCAGTTGTTTTTGAAGTGTTACATGATGGGTGGAGAACCGAACCTCTGGTAACTCTCAGAGAAAGTGGATTCTGTTTAATCTAGGTATCATCTAAAATGTTCCAATTTTACACAAGGTCACACTTTCCGATTAGAGTCTTAAATCAGCAATGGAAAAACATTAACAAAAGAAGTAAGTTTTATCTTGGGACAGTTCTCATCTGAAGTTGTATCTGTTTCTGTTCTCTGTCTTTATGGATTCTCAGGTGAACTGTATTCAGTCTGCCATATTAACTGGGAAGCTAATCTTTTTTTTTTTTTTAAAATGTAAAGTGGTGAATAGTATTCATTTATAGTAAATCGATGTCTTTGGGCTGGTTTTTATCACTCGAGATGGTTTAGATTTTTCTCAAATATATTCTTCACGGGAATGGTAGAATCAGATAACCTTTATCCAGAGATTAAGTGATTTATAAGTGCTTCAGTTTCTTCAGGGTAAGACAAGGTTAATAATAGTATATACATCATGGATTTATTAAATAAGATAATCTATGGAAAGTGCTTATTGCAGTGCCTGGCACTAAATAAAGTGAGTATTTAGCCATATTAATTGTTAATAGAATACTGTTATGTTTTAAAAGAATCTCTAAACTTGGTCCCTCTAAAAGATTATCTCCATGGAGTATTTTAGTGAGCTGCAAGTGTTGATGTTTGCTTTCATGCTTTTTCAAAAAATGTTTATTTTGGGTTCCAGGTTGAACTTCAGTTTCAGTTGAATCGATTACCCCTCTGTGAAATGCATTATGCGCTAGACAGGATCAAGGACAATGAGGTTTTATTTCCAGACATCACCATGACACCAACCATACCGTGGAGTCCCAACAGGTACAAAAAGGCGATAGCTCGGTAAAGGAAATTATGTTAATGTTATATTAAATATCTGTATCAAATAGCTCAAGCATTCTTTTGTAAGAAAGTTTCTCTGTATTCTTCAGGAGATAATTTATTTGTTGTGGAAGGAGAGTATAAGAACCCTTAGACTGAAACATTTGAGGTTCATCATCTATTTTCTTCACTTTTCCTCAGAGTCTAAATGAATCTTGTTGCTTTTCTCAATAGCCTGAATTTGATATGATGTCAGGCAGTTTAGGAATATTTCTGAGTAGAAGTTAAATGGGAAAATTAGGGCCTTTCTAAAAGTGTTTTAAATAGTTAATTTTTGAACATAAAAGACATTTTTGTAATTTAGGAAAGTAGAGAAAGTGTCATAGAAGATACTACTTCAGAAACTACTCTCAAGTTAATGGTTGTGTAAATATTTTTCTGTTTAAATTCTGTTTGGCATATCTTTACATGTAATTAAATATGATACTTCTATTTCATTTTCAGAATATCAGCATCGATGCCTGCATGACTAACTACATCTTTCTTTTCATCCTTTCAGTGGGTTTTATTCTGTTGGTTCCTGCCCATGCCCAGCTCACTTCATCTTTTTTTTTTTAATCTCAGTTACTCTAGACAAGGAAGTTTATTTATCACTGTGTCAATCCAGTCATGATAGGGTGGCCCTGTTCTACCTCTGATGGCGGGTGGCACTAGTATTTTCAGTAAGATTTCCAAGGTCACCCTGGGTATTGGCATCGAGCTGGCAGACAGGGGAAGAATGAGCGCAGGAGCATCTTGGGGGGAGTTTTTATGGGCCAGATCTGGAGGTCCAGAGGTGGCATTTATCTCTTCCCCTCACATTCTGTCTTCTGGTTCTAGAAACAGAACAAAACAAAATACGCCTTTCAACACAAAAATTATTTCCCCCTTGTTTGTATTTACCCTCACTATCTATTGCCATTCTTCTTTTTACTGCCAAAATTCTTGAGCAGGAATAATCTACACATTTCCGGAATTCCTATTTATTAATTCTGTAATCTCTGTTTTTCACTTCTTCACTCTCCTGAAAATAATCAGTGCTCCACTAAGTGTGAAAATCCAGTGACATCTTCTCAGTTCTCATTTGATTCAGCTTCTTTGCATCTTTCCCTGTCTCCCCATTCTTACAGCCGCTGCGTAGTTTAGAGCTGGACTCTTTCAGTCACATTTTAGTTGGTCTTCCATCCTGCTGTCTTTGTCTCTGTTCTCTGGTCCAACCCACATATTTCTCTGAGAGTTAGTTTGCCAAAACAATCATTTCACTTCATCTCTTATACTTCTCTGAAGGCTTCTCCTTGATATGTAGATAAAATCTGAGCAGCCTAACACCACACTCCTATGTGGTCTCATGGACAGCGTTTTCCAGCAGTATCTTTTCAGATCTCTCTTATTTCTACTTGACACCCTCCTTCTCCCTCTAAATTCCCATGCTCTAGCCATATTGAATTGTTTAGTTTGCCCTACTCTTATTTGCCTCCTTATCTTGTAAAAAAGTTTTTTAAATGGTAGTGAAATCTCCATAGCTTAAACATTTTGCCATCTTATAACGATTTTTTACAGTTCACTAGTATTAAGTATATTCACATTGTTGTGCAGTCAATCTGCAGAACTTTTTCATCTTCCAAAACTGAAACTTTATACTGTTAAACTCTGCATTTCCCCCTCCCAGCCCTGTTGTCTCATCTGTAAGTGATATTCTCCCCCTGAAATAGTCTTTGCCTAGTTTTAATTTATCGAAGATCTGTCTTTTAAGATTTAGTCCAGCTCAAGTGCTCTCTCTTTCAAGTATATAAGCCTTATCCTTTCATTTAATAATTTCAACAAATATTTATCAGGTGCCTACTATGTGCTAGGTTCAGTTTTGTATTTTCAGACATAATTTCTCTCAAATTAATTTTTGTCAGTTGTATACATGTCTACTGTTCTCATTAGATTATGAGCTTTAAAAAAAAAATTTTTTTTCAATTATAGTTGACACCTATAGTACATAGCAATATATTCAAATACCCCTAATTGCAAATGGCAACTGCAAAAGTTAACTAAGAAAATGTCAAATAGCAGGAAACTTTTCAGCAGGAAGAAATTTCATACCACTGTAATTATAAATAGTAATTGAAATGTATCTGGGTCTGGGAACTTACTGAGAAATCATTAGCCATTTAAAATCATTTCTGAAATAAGGTAGAATATAGATAGATAAATGAAGTTGAAAAATTATTCTTGGGCATGTAGTGTATAAATTAATTATAACAATGCATTAGATCAGGGAAAAAAAGAACTTTGAAGTAATTTGGTACTGGGCATAAAATTACATTTATTCAGAATAAACCTGGAGAAGCTTAATATTGTTTTAAGTTGTGAAAATTGGAGCTCTTACCAACATGTATATTATAAATCTTCCCTTTATTTAGCAGGTGGTACAATAAATTCAGTTTGTGTTACTCATTGGCTTTCTATAAATTTTTATCATTCACGACCACATACTAAAGAGATGGCCAGCTTTGATAAAATTTCTGATCTGCTCTGAAGCATTATTACACTGAAACAACTGAGAAGTACTGAGAATGGGTTACATAAATAAAGAAATATTGACATATTTTAGAATTATACCTATAGATCTGTCATTAACCTTTTCGGTTTATACTTGTGTACATAATTTAAGATCTATTCATAAGTTTATTAAAGTGTCTGAATTTGAAAGATTAGAGGTTGTTTTAAAAACTTTCTTTTTAAAAAGTGTAGTGGTCAAGTAATATATCATTTTTCTGAAATCTTCAAAAAGTATTATGATAATAGAAACTTATGTTAATTGAGCACTTATTGCTCAATTACTTTTCTTTTTCTTTAGTTTACTTCTATTTTTCTTTTTAGGTGAGACAACCCTTGGTTGTCCTCACAGAATGCAAGGACCTTGTCAACTTATAATCCATTAATTTTTATTTCTTACGCCTACAGCACCTGGTCTTCCTAGGTGGTCTCCCATCCAAGTACTAACCAGGCCCCGACCCTGCTAGCTTCCGAAATCAGACCGTAGGGCTTGTTCAGGGTGGCATGGCTATGGACTTCAATTATTTTTCTAAACAGCTTGAATGCATTACATCATTTGATTTTTAAAATAATCATCTGATCAAGTGTTATCTCCATATACAGATAAAGAAACCATGGGTTCAGGTATCAGAATCACAGTGGTCAGATATTGATGCAAATAACCATTTACTGAACTAACTGTGGCTTTAATATGTAGAGATAGAGGCCCAGAGGTAGGTGGTCCAGGGCTGATGCCAGGGTTCAGTAGTGCTGTCCAGGATCAAGGTTTCCGTCTTCTCTCTGTCCTATAGAGTAGGGGTTCCTAACCCTCCAGGCCATGGACTGGTATCGGTCTGTGGCCTGTTAGGAACTGGGCTGCACATCAGGATGTGAGTGGCAGGCCCGTGAGCAAAGCTTCATCTGTATTTGCAGCTGCTCCCCAGCGCTAGCATCACTGCCTCAGCTCCACCTCAGATCATCAGGCATTCGATTCTCATAGGAGCACTGGACCCTGGTGCCAGAAAGGTTGGGGACCACTGCAGCATAGAGCGTGTTGGCTTTCTTCTTGATGCCTGTTGCCTCTTGATTATAAGCCGACTGCTGCAGTTTTATTACCAAAAGGAGCAGAAAGGGGTTTTTCTGGTGAGGCATTGTTTCTGTTTCTTTGGATATAGAAGCCCTTCTGAGGAGCTCCCTGCACATCTCATTGGCTAGGTTGGGTCTCCAGCAGAGGAGGCTGGGCAATGGAGTGTTAATGCCTAGGCTCAACAGAGGAAAAGGTAGAAGGGGTGTGTGGATGGCTTAAGGGGTAACTATGCTGCAGTGTCTGCCACATATTTTAGATCTGTACTTAGCAATTACCTAGAGCAATTTCCTCATTTATAGAGGATAGAACATTGCTAGAAATTGGCAGACGTGTGAGTAAATAAGCTGATTAATGCTTAACTCTTTGGAGTGAAATGCTTGAGCTTTAGTAAATGGCTTCCAGGAAATCTAGTGCCATTGGTCAGTCCTTTTATTTTTTACCTAAAAAAATTTTAATTTCAGAAAAATAAGTAATGGCATGTTTATATGGCCAGTTTGTTTTCTAAGGTTTTACATTTTTAGTAGAATGGGATTTATTTGAAATTATTATAATATAGCATTAGTTATAATTTTTAAAAACTGAACGTGTTAAGATTTTCCATAAATAACTACCTTCTGCAGAGAAGAGCCTCACAAAGAAGGAATTTTCACTATACCATGTCCTCCTACTCAGGGTCATTTTGTAGGCACTTTGCAAATTTTCTGCCTCTTTACACACCCTTCCTATTTTGGTTCACATCCCTATCATTTTTACCATAGTTGTTGCAATATTTAGTATTTTAATTGTAGTTGTGAGAAAGAATGCTGTTGATTCTCCACTTGGTTTGATCCCTTTCAGCATCTGCTGTCCATTTAAATCTTCGAAACTTAGCCAAGTCATAGAAGGGACACTAGTAAGCCGGATCTCATTACAGCAGCCATTTGTGCTACCGTGACAGATGTTCTCTACCCTGAAAAATATGACATGTGTATTATTTGTGTATGTGAAAATATTAGAAAACATTTCATGTTGTTTGGCTTTTTAAAATAAAACTGCTGTTTTCTGAATTAAGAACTTCACAAAACTTTGATATATCTTAATAGGGACATACAGGCTTTTTCTTTTCTCTTTCAAAATTTTCTAAGATATCTTTCAGTGGAGTAGAAATTGAACATCATTTTCCCTTTTGCATTTTGTATACTATGCAAAGAAACTGCTATATTATCACAGAAAAAAAGTTTTCTGATACTTTTATGTAACAGGGAAATTACATTTTAGAGACACTTTCATTACTATGTAGACTTGGCAGAAACTAGACTAAAAGTGTGTGATATCTTTAGGTTGTTTATCAGTCTTTTTGCATTTGGAATAAGGCAAGATAACTAAAGTGAGTTTTGATGAAAATAGCAAAATATCTTACTTATACCAACTCTGTTGGGTAATTTTCTAAAAGATAATTTTAGCATAAGCATTTGTTTTCATAGGTGCTATTATTTCAGTATTTTTCTTGGTTCAATGAAATTTCGGATACTTGTATGTCATATTCTGTTTATTAATAAGATGTATTTGTTTAAAATTTTTATTTTCTATAGACAATGGGATGAACAGTTGGATCCTAGACTAAATGCAAAACAGAAAGAGGCAGTTCTGGCCATTACAACTCCACTGTCAATACAGCTGCCTCCTGTTCTTATCATTGGACCCTATGGGACGGGCAAAACGTTCACTCTAGCTCAGGCCGTAAAGCACATCCTCCAGCAGCAGGAGACGAGGTGAGATGGTGGTATGTGTGCTCCGATCTCATTAGCAGGGAATGACCTTTGTCCTTGTGAATGCAAAGTGAAAGCTAGCAAGCCAGCTTATAAAAATGTTTAAAAATAAAAAAGAGAAAAGGACCCACACTCAAACCCCAAAGCACTAAAATTTGAATTCTCTTAAAACATACTGTTTATTAAAATTGGCAATGTAGAGAATGATAGCGTTTAAATAAATAGCCAGCAAAACTCCAAGTCTGCTAAGGAATTATGACATATATTAGAGCCAAAGAGTTGGATTTTTAAAAAATAATTTTATGTGATGGATTTAGTAATAAGTTTGGGGAACTTATTTCCTTGATATCATAAAGAGTAATATAATTTTCTGAAGTATCATTGAATTATATGTTAGAGGTTATTGAGTAGGTCAAGGCAAATGTATAATATTAAGATGGCCACTGCTTTTTTTTGGTATTATACTGCTTGAATAGTTTTGTGTTTTATCATTCTTTTTATTTGCACCATTTATTTCAGCAGGATTCTCATTTGCACCCATTCTAATAGTGCTGCTGATCTCTACATAAAGGATTATTTACATCCATATGTAGAAGCAGGCAATCCCCAGGCAAGACCTCTCAGGTATTTTTAAGGCTTATTATGTATCTGTATCATACTTTATTATTCTTAAGAAAAGGTGTCTGTAAAGATTTTAGTAACTTTGAGAATACCAAAATTGTTAACTCTACATTGACATTTGGAAGTTATGCCTTGTGAAGAAACCGTTATTAAGGAAAAATTGAAAAATCTTTGACCATTTACTTCTTAAACATTAAGTAAAGAGAAAGACATCCTTTTTTAAGTTTTGTATGTAAAAATGTTTTTATAGTCTGAGCTGATTTTGATGTGTACCTCTAAAAGCTGCTATGATGAAGTAATATAAATATGATTATGTCAAATTTAAAATTCTAGCATATTTTGCATGACAAGAGTAGTCATGCACTGCTTGTTTTTTATGGAAATAAGATTCTGACTGTGATGTAGGTAATTTAATAAAAGCCATACATTAGAGAAACATGAGGTATTGAAGTGATTTCTGCAATAAAATGTAACTGGTCTTTACAACATTTTGCTATCTTTTAAAAGACAAAAGAGCCAAAGAAAATTTTAGGATGATATAGAAATGTCCTTTCAGTGTATATGAACATGAAATGTACTTAAATGTAGGATCGTGGGAGAATAAAATCCTTTTCTTCAGAAAACAATAAAGAATCATTAAATGGTTGTTTATTATACCATTTGCTTTCATTGTTATATGAATTAATGTTTGGTTTTGCCATTTTATAAACTAATATGTCATGCACTATGTTGTTTGAATACAATTATTGTTTATAAATTAATTTCTAACCACTTTTGAATCATAATTTACTAACTCTTTATTTCTAGTTGAGCCTAGACATGAAAAAAAAATGAGATTTTGCTGTTTAATTCTTTAATAACCATAACCAAAGCCATTTGAATGATTTTATAGTTGCATTAAAAAAGACAAAAGAGAAAAAAATGGCGTAATCTGTTAACACAGGTTTTGTGCCATACTTTGTTTTCACTCTGGAAAATTAGAGCAGAAATAATTATTTTCAGAATTTAGTTGTACTTAATAAGAGAATATTATATGTATACAATCACTATAAATGAAAATGTGGTATTTGCCATTAGATAAATTTATTGATAACTAGTTTGCTTCAGATTTTAATCATTTTTAGCTCCTAAGTGAAAATTGGAAAGCTAGTAGCATTTTTGCTATGAGTGTTCTTACTTTAATGGAGATGTTTGTTTTGTTTGTTTGCTTTACTGAGCGTGTGTATGTGTATTTGTGTGTGTGTGTGTGTGTGTGTGTGTGTGTGTGTGTGTGTGTGTGTGATGTAGGAATCATGGCAGTCTCAATGACCATGGTGTATTTGGCTTGGAAACAGTGGAAGTAAAGGCTCTTCAAGTCTTGGTCAACCTAGCATAGGCCTTTTGACATTTGGGGCAGTAAAGCTGTTGTTGGTAAATATTAAAATCCATCATTTGACTCATATTATGCTTAGTTTTCCCAGGTAAAATTATGTTTGGGGGGGGGTTATAATTAATTTCACATGTAGTGCATCTGAATATGTAGAATGAGAAGTTATGTTCCATCAAGGTATATGTATAGTTGTAGTGGCCCAAATACAGAAACCTACCCTCTGGTTGAAAATTTCACCTCTTCACAAATTGCAGAAGTGGTTCAGTCAAGATGGAAAAATATTTAAATATATTTAAATACAAATTTTATGTTATTTCATTTAGTAAATAGAATAAGAAAAAGCTTGACTTTCCCAGATGTTTTTTTTTTGTGTGTGTATGTGTGTATCTCTACATTTTCCCAGCTGATTTTCTCTTTGGGAAAGGTGTCAACTTGTGAATGTATTTCCTACAAAGATTAATGCATTGAAATGTTAGGATTTATTAGCACCATCTATTATCACGTTAGCTCAGATTGATTTATAATTTTTTCTAATGGACAATAAACTTGGGAGTCTTGGGAGATGGAATGGAGAAGATGGGAATGGCTGTGTCTTCTAGGGAGAGTTGTCCCAGGATGCAGGGGAAGGAACACAAGAGGGCACTGAGTGTCTGCGTGTGACCCAGGGAGTGTGGTGTCTCTGGAATAAGACTGAGGAGGACTTTGCCTTCTTCACAGTGTAGGTTAGAGGGGGTTCTGGTAAATGCGATAACGTGTGAAAATAGTCATAAACATTACATAGTTAATACAGTAAATATGTTTAAAAATGCATGCTTATGGTTAAAGTGTATAAAATTCTATTAGCTGCCAGGAGTCAAGCTTTAAATATTTGGAGCTGGAGGTTGTAGAAACCATTTTAGATTACATTTAGTTTCAGTTTTTATTTCTTTCTTAGAAGATTTTAAAATGAAATAGAGAGGAAAACCCAATTTCTTTGTATGGTTCTGAAGATTAGTATCTGGCACTTAGTAGATAAAGATTATCTATGGAGAATGTGCATGTTTACTGTGTTCTGGGCAACTATAAAGCAATTATATGTTTTATGTAGATATTTAAAGAAACATTTTCCTCTGGGATTATGTTTTTCTGATTGTGTAGTATCATAAGTAATAACATTTCTGTTGGAGTTTTTGGCGTATTCAATACATGAGTAAAACTTAAGTGAATTAAAATGTTATATTACCAGTTGATCTCATGCTAAGTGTCATTATACTTCATGTGAGATATGGATGGGTTTGTTTCTAGAAATATGTAAATTACTTAGTTGGTGTCATTTACATTTTATACTTTGAGCTTGAAAGTGTCCAGTTTTGGAGATGTTCTTGGATGTGTTTTGAATAATCTTATAGGTAGTGTCTACCTGAAAAGTTGCACAAAACTAAAGTGCCGAGAAAGTATTTAAACCTTTTTGAAGTCAGAATATTATACTTTTAAGGAAGCATAGACCTAATAATCAAACTTTTTATTCTTATTAGCTTTCCAAGGTGATTACTAAAAAGTTAGTAGTGAGACTTAGAACTTCAATTTGTTTTTTTCTTTGAGGAAGAAGCAGTGCTTGGAGTAGATTTAATAAATAACTTAAATCACTTTTTCAATTTTACAATGACATGTTTATATAAGAAAATATGGAGAATATAGAAAAGTACAAGGAAGAAAATCATAATTATACTATCTTCCAGAGTTAATACTACTAACATTTTGGAGTTAATTTCTAGTAATTAATATACTTAAATACACACATTAGTTAATATTAATTTGTAAATGTTTTTTTTTTCAGATAGTTTGTAAAATGCGGGTTTTCATACAGTTAAAAGTCAGTTCAGCTTTGCTGATCTGATTAACACCTAAAACATGCTTAAAAAGCTATTTATTTATTTATTCATTCATTCATTCATTCATTCATTCATTCATTTATTTATTTATTTATTTATAGGTGAGGCAACCCTTGGTTGACTTCACAGATTGCAAGAACCTTGTCAGTTTATAACCCCCTTTTAAAAAATTTTTACACCTACAGCACCTGGTCTTTCCTAGGTGGTGTCCTATCTAGGTACTAACCAGGCCTGACCCTGCTTAGCTTCTGAGATCAGACGGGATCGGGCTTGTTCAGGGTGGCTTGATCATAGACAGCATGTTTAAAATTTGATACTGGTTACTTCCACCAAGTTTATAGTCCTTGCTTTTATAACAGTGTTTTAAAATACATTTCTTTACCTTCCTCTATTATAATTTATATTTAGGGATATTTATGATATACTTTTTTTGCTTTGCTTAAAAGAAGACAGCCAGTTTTAAGTGTTTAGTGGAGGATTATAACACATTTTAGAAGGTCTGAGATTAGTTTTTGTGCATTTTATATTTGAGCTGCCTTTGAAATATCTTAAAGGAGACATGCTAAATAAAGAGTTTGATGCACATCCTGGAGCTCAGAGGTGAGGTCTTGGCTGGAGAGAGAAAAATGTGTGAGTCATTAGGGTAATGGTGGCATTTGAAGCCACGGGCCTGGATGAGATTGTCAGGGGAGAGAAAAGAGCTTGACAAAAGAGAGGGTGAAGTCCTAAGCCTTGGGGAACCCTTACCTAGAGAGGTAGAAGGAAATCAGGGGAAGGCTGAGTCACGGAAGCTGAGGGAAGACAGTGTTTCAAGGAGGGAAGGGCCACAGAACTGGATGCTGTTAATAGGTAACTTTGATGGGCCTAGAAAAATGTCCATGTGATGAAGTTCATTTCCCTTGGTTGGACCCCCACTCTCTTAAGTTCTTTCCTGTGTCAGTCATTGCTTCTTCATTGTATCCCTCTCCTTTTCCCAGCCTCTAAATGTTGTCGTGGTCCATCAGTCATTCCAACTAGTTTCTTTTCTATCTACATTTATTCTCCAGGTAATCTCATCTAGGCTTAAGGTTTAAATATTATTCCATTTGTATATTTCTTGTTCTGGGGATTCTCCTGAAATCTAAACTTATATATCCCTCTGTTATTGGACATCTCCACTTTGATGTTTATTCAGATATGTCTAAAACTGCATTCTCAATTCCCACCCCAGATTTGTTCCCCCCTTTTACCACTTTTGTAAACACTAGTGGCATTCATCTATTTTCAAAGGCATGGAATTCCACCTCTAGTTCATCAGTAAATCCTGTCAGCATTACTCTCAAAGTGTATACTGAATCTGACCATTTTCACATCTCTACTGTTACCATCCTATTAGTTTTTATTTTGTTCAGACCCTTACAACAACCTCCTAACTGGGCTTCTTGCTCCCGTACCCTGCTCTTACCTCTGTTCCAGCCAGTGGGTGTTGCAGCCAGCTTGTACTGGCTTGTGAGAGCCAATCATTTTCATGTCTTCCCAAGTTCACGTTCAACAACATTATGTTGGTAGCTTGAAATTTGCTGTAGTAGGTTTTATACCACAGAAATCAGCAAACACTACAAATCCCCTGCCTCCACCCCAGAGCTCAACATTTACCAACATGCCACTGTCCACTCCTCACTCTGTCAAACAAGAGAAACAAAGTGGTCCTTTAACAACACAAGTCATGATTGCCATGTGACAGCTCTGTGAGAACTCTCTGATTGTTTTCCATTAAAATCATAGTAAATCTAAAGCCGTTAAGAATGTGTGTAGGTCATGTGATTTGCCTCTACTAGAGCAGAGTAGACACCCAGAAGATTTTGTTACATGGGTGGGTTAGAGATGTGTGGAGGGTGGATAGATGGATAGCTTGTTTCTCTGCTGTCTTAGTGATCTATTGCACTAAGCCTACTAATATTTTTCTTTTGCAATTAATGGAAGAGATCCTATTTCTTAAGCTTTTCTGATAGTCCAAAATTTATATTTATTTTTAAATTTCTAGAACCTTAGAGGTCTATTTTAAGATGGGTGTAAGAATTATTCTAAAATGAACCACAAATAATTTTTTAATTTCTGTTTTAAATATGAAATTCACTATTAGCATAATTAAAATAGAAGTTAAATATATTTTTGTGAAAATTTTCTAGAAAAAACTTCCCAAATGGGAATGATTTGAACTTAAATTATAATGCTTATGGAAATATTTGGTGTCATTCTATTGTGAGATCAATCTGAACACAAAAATTATTAGATATTTATTTTATGGTAGTGCATCTGCTTTCTGTTTGAACTTTTTTTGGTGGGGAAAGTCACAGTTGTTTGTTAAATTCTAATCTAGTAGAATGTTAACAGTTATCAGATTTATTTGTTAATTTCTACATATTGTAGTCTAAAATAATGTCGATATTTTGATAAACAGGTACTGGTAAAATATTAATAAATATAAATAGGAAATGTTGTCTTCTTTTATAGGGTATATTTCAGAAATCGCTGGGTAAAGACTGTTCACCCAGTTGTGCATCAGTACTGTTTGATCTCAAGCGCACATTCCACCTTTCAGATGCCACAGAAAGAAGATATTCTTAAGCACCGAGTGGTTGTTGTTACGTTGAATACTTCCCAGTACCTCTGTCAGTTGGACCTTGAACCTGGTATGCCGACTCCAGACACAGATGGGGTCTCAGAATGCTTAGAGCTTCTACATTCCAGTTAGACCAGGGGTTGGCAGACTGCACAGCCTGTGGGCCAAATCCAGCCTGCTGTCTGTTTTTGGAAATAAAATTTTATTGAATGGAACACATTCATGCCCGTTTATTTACCTGTTACCTGTGGATGCTTTTAAACTTCAACAGCTTAGTTGAGTAGTTGTATGAAAGAAAGAGATTGTATGGTCAACAAACCTAAAACATGTTTGGCCCTTTGCAAAAAAAATGGTTAACTCCTAGTTTAGACATTTTAATGACTGCTACTCTATTTGTTCTTTGATTGGTCAGCTGATAAATATTTACTATTGATCGTGTGAAAAATTTAAATTTAGACAGTATTGGTGGTTTTTACAATTTTCTCAAGTTTTTGTCATAATTTTCTCAAGTTGTTGTGTTATACAGTGTAGAGACAACAGTAATGATAGGTTTTTTTTAAAACTTGCAATTAAGTACAGCAACCATGTAAAATCAGACTAATATTAAGTATAAATATAAGGTGAGAAGTTCTGATAAATATGGCAGAACTTAAAAAGTGGTATCACTTTAAGGTGGTTGCTTTGGAAGAGCATTTTTTGCTGCCATATAATTGCTGATGTTGCTCAACACTTTTTTGCTCTCTTCTGTGGGACTTGCTTTTAGAGCCAGTGACAAATTCTGTTGAACATCCTGGAAGGTAGAGACTGTTCTCTTCACCTTGTATTCCTGGCACCTGGCCCAGAATATAGACACCTGGAGGCCCTTGATAAACGTCTCTTTATCTTAATGAATGGTGGCCAAACTTTCTTTTTTTGAGAGTAGATGTCATTTTAGAAAAGCTTCAAAATCTTTCTGCGACATGTATGTCTGAGACTGGTAAATAGGTAGGAGATCAAACTGAGTAATACCATTAGGGATAATAAAAGAGAAGAGAGAGAGTGCCATGCCTTTCAGTAATGAGACTTATTTTCTTGTGCATGCAGCTTCTAGCTAGCTGGTGAGGGCCCTTATAAAAGCAGAGTTTCAAAAATGTTTTGAACAGTGCATCATCGGAATGAGTTGTATTTACTCCCAACTGAAATCTTTGAATGGAACACAACTTATTTGAAATGTAAATTTTGGTATGTTTATTTAACAATCAGTCTCATTACTTTCTGATTATACTCTGCATATTTGCTACTTAAATACCCAAACCTCCTAAACAGTATATTTTTGTGAGAATGTAAAGAATGGCTCCGAAGAGCAACTATGGAAGAATGCTTATTAGAAGTCAACTGTATTTTGTTCTGGGCATTGTTTATACTTCATTTCATTTAATTCTCATATCATCCCTGCAGAGGGTTGTTTTACAGATAAGAAAACCAAGGCTCAGGATAAATTGGTTTGATTAATTCAAGTTACCTTTACTAGCTTGAGCAATGGCAATAATAATTTCATGGTTTATCCACTTCCTGAATTCAAGCCTAGCTCTGTTTAATTAAAATGTTATCTAGTGAAAACAGATTTTTTCACTAGTCTCCGTATTTTCCTCCCAATTTAATTCTATGTTTATATAATCATCTTCCTTAATTAGTCTCAGAGAACAAAAATACAGATTCTCCTCAGTGGGAGAAAAATGCATGTGTCCATATCATGCTTGGGCCACAAGTATTAATAACTGTTGTCTGTCTACCGACAACAGTCATTAATACTTGTACTTTCAACCATTTGTTTGAATGGGTAATGATGAGGTTTATTATTGCCAGTCAAGAAGATTTAGAGTTTTAATCTAAAAACAGGTTGCATTAGAAAGTTGCATAAACTGATTGTTTGGAACTTGTTGATATTCTTAGAAATAGGGATAGAAATAGAGGTTAGTTAGGTTCTTGGGCTAATTCACAGCAAGCTGATTAACTCCCAGTTTTATAACTCATCATTCTGCTGGGAAACTGTTTTGTGTTCTTTGCTAGGTTAGTTAAAAGAGGGCCCTCTTCTTCCTCCTTTGGTGAATTAGCAGCAGGGGACAGCTTTTTCCTTCTTCACATTGAGACAGCAAGGAGATTTTTGCCTCTTTCTTCCATTTAGGAGCCAAGGGACTTTTCCTCCATTCTGTACACAGGTCCCTGTGCCCCAGTGTGAGTGAGCAGCAACAGCAGTCGAGATGTGGGATGCCTCCTGCTCTGGATATTTACATCTCGGGGACATTTGATAATGTACATTTTTGACATTTATTATTAGTCACTTTTTGCAGAGTGGTGATTTTCTTTTCAGCCAGGGTATGATCTTAGACTAAAAAAAGTTTTATGTGTATGTGTGTATTATATATATAATATATGTTATATATTATAAATCATATATATATTACACACATACACACAAAATAAACCTAAATAATCAAATGAAAGAATTTGCTAATAGATAACTTGATTTCAAAGTTAGATTACAACTTTCTCCTCTATATTAGATTTTGAGTATGATTTTTTTATTGTCTAGTATTCATGTTTAGGTTCAAATTACTTGCAAGCTACGATTGTTTTATTTTTGGTGTTTCACCAAATAGTGAAAGGACTTGGGGCTCATTGGTGTTTAGTTGCCAGTCCTTCTTTTTGGTGAAAATCAACTGTCTTGTACTTTTAAAATATTTTTCTTTCTTTCTTTCTTTCTTTTTTTTTTTTTAAACTCCTACAGCGCCTGGTATTCCTAGGTGGTCTCCCATCCAAGTACTAACCAGGCCCGACCCTGTTTAGCTTCTGAGATCAGATGAGATCAGGCACATTCAGGGTGGCATGGCCATAGACAAAATATTTTTAAATATACCGATTCAGCTGTTAGTCTCAGGGCCTTTAGCACCAGATGTCATTTATGTATCTATTATTGAGTAAAGTAGTTACTCCTTTTAACCTCTAGTTTTTAAAAAATGATTTAAATTGATGATTTTCTAAATTGAGGATTGGCATTAAAAGAATTCACACCTCTTAAATTAGCACACTAAACTCATAGCAGAAAAGAAAAAAAAATTCCTACCTTTATTGCTGCTGTAATATGCTTTCCTGTGTTTATACTGTACTTTGTAGGGTTTTTTACGCACATTCTATTAGATGAAGCTGCCCAGGCCATGGAGTGTGAAACCATTATGCCTCTAGCATTAGCAACTAAAAATACGCGGATTGTCTTGGCTGGTGACCACATGCAGGTAAGTGCCTTCTGAGTCATCATACCAAAAGGAATTTTGAATTATATGTTGATGTTTAATATTCTGATTTTCTAAAACATCTTATGAAATTGTGCCACGTGTTGTAGTTTAAGTACTTCAAATATTTCTGTACTAATAGTGAAAAATACTGGTATTTCTGAAGGAAATTACTTTTCTTTATAAAGCAAATTTAAACTGTCCTTCCTATAGTTTGCCGGTCCCTGTCCCAACATTTGTTTTCCTGAAGGGTTAATTTTTCACTATCTTAAGAAACAAAGTGCTTAGTTAAAAATAATGGTCAGAGTCTCAAAGAACATGTCTGATTTTATGCATTTGCATACCTGTGTAAGAAAGGGAAATATAATTTTTTTATTAAAATTTATGTTTTATATGTCTCTTCTGCCACAGTTGATAAAGTTTGAACATTTATAGCATTGTAGCCATCAAGACATCTTGGAAAGAGTTGAATGTAGAGGAACAAATTCTGTTTTTGTGTCTTTGCCAAAAGTAGTTTAATTTTGTTCTTTAACGGGCAGAGAGGTATGATCTAGAGTGGCTCCTTATATTTTATGAGATAAAGAGGGTTATTTTGCTAATTATATAAATTTTATTTATAGACTAAATATCCTGCCACCTCACCATTTTAAATAGGCCATCAATTTTAGTAAAAGAACAGATTGACTCCTCCAGTGATGGCAGTGAGTTGCAGACTTGAGATTACTGAAGTCGTAGTTGTTGTTATGCTGAAGGAGCCCTTTACTAACGTGTGTAGAAAGTAGGTCAGTGTTGGTGTACTGGAATGAAAAGTTAGAAATTTTAGCCTAGGTCTTTATAGTAATGAAATTGTTCATAGTAAATATTTTTGATTTTGCTTATTCGAGCATTCAGCATGTTGAAGTTTATATAGTACATCAGAACTTTCAGCATAGTGGACTTTTTTTTTTGATTAATAGGTTAAAAAATACTATTTGTATATTTAGTTAAATTTTCTCTGTATGTTTGTCTGTTACAGCTCAGTCCTTTTGTTTACAGCGAGTTTGCCAGGGAGAGAAACCTTCATGTTTCATTACTTGATCGACTCTATGAGCATTACCCTGCCGAGTTTCCATGTAGGATCCTGCTATGTGAAAACTACCGCTCCCATGAAGCTATCATCAAGTAGGTGTGAACTCAGGACAGCATTGTTAGTAGGGAAAGATTATTTTCATCAGTTTTACGGTGTCTCTAGTGTTGCAAATTATGTTTAATTTTATGTTTGTAAAAGAACACTTCAGAAGTCAGAGCTGCAATTTTTCACAAAATAAGGCATTTCTGGAAACTAACATTTTAGCTTCTACTAGCTATGACATATTTTCCTGTGACTGAATATATAATATATATGTAAAACTACATGATGTAATAAACAAGTATATTGACAAACCACATAATGGTTTGCTTATTGTGTCTTGCCGCATTATATAAAGAATCTGTTTTAAAAGAAAGGATGGAAGGGAGGAAGAGAAGAAGGACAGAAAGCCATGAAACAGTAATAAAGTTTTTAAAAGTTTCTATTAATTATAGTATGTATCTATAAAAGTAATAATATAAGTGACAGCTCAATGGATAGTCATGAGCCAAACACTGCCATGTAGCTGGCACTCTGGAGAGCCCTTTGCACTCCCTCCGGGCACTGTCTCCACTAAAAACTTAGAAACTTTTAAAGTTTAGTATAATTTAATAATGGTGATTACGTTAGTCATGCAGAAACCATTTTTAGTTTCTCTGGAAGCAGTAGGATAGATATTACAAAAAGGTTTAACTATGGCCTTTATTGATAGCTCAAACTAAGAATTCCTTTTTATTGTTGCAAATTATTTGCTGGAGTCAGTGATGAATCAAGTACTAGATGTTTCTTCATCAGTAAAGAGTATTCATTTTACAGTTAAAGACAGTTGTATGTATTGTTTCGATGTCTGTATATCTTTGTGTTTGCAGGTATATGATCCACATAAGTAAAAATGTGTATTACCAGGAAAATATACTGGCTAGCACACATTACCTTATAGAGCAAGATGCTCATCTGGGATTGAACTGTCGTGATGTCTTCCTTTTATTTCCATATTCTGGCTTCGCACTTACCTACATAATTCTGTTTAGCAATGGTATACCAGGAGCCTACTCCGTTGTATTGCTGTAAATTTTGGAGAAAATCTTGGCCTTATTGGTATTAGGTGTTTGGATTAAAATAAATTATGAATATAAAGTAACATAATTATAGTTGGTTTTTCTTTTTCTGATGGGTAAATTTAATTTTGATGCTAGATTACTCTTTATTTATTTATTTTGGTCTTTTTGTGCAGTTACACCTCCGAGCTCTTCTATGAGGGCAAACTGATGGCCAGTGGAAAGCAACCAGCACACAAGGATTTCTACCCACTAACTTTCTTTACAGCACGAGGGGAAGATGTACAAGAGAAAAATAGCACAGCTTTTTATAATAACGCAGAGGTACCTTAGTTTTTTTTGCAAATTATAAACATTTCATAATCACATAGTCTGGTCTTGTTGAGCATTTATTTAAAATTTTGGGTTGACATCTTGGTGTGTTGACTTCATTTACATGAAAATAGTATGTAAAGTTTATTTTTTCTTGTATAACGTTGATTTGTTAAGATATATATCCTGTGGGAAACAAAAACTTTGGTTTACATTTTGCCCTATGGTAAAATACAAAATATATAACTCCACTTAAAAGAAAAGCCAATATTATTTTCACAGAGATTATTATTATTAGCCTTCTAAACTAGACTATGATGACATTTTATAGTGCATGCTCAAATGAGGTGTCAGATCGGGCAGCAGACAAAACCCAGTGAAGTCTTTAGGGGCCAGCAAGCTAGAGACCCTTCTGGCCATTACAGTGAGTAGAGTTTAGAGTTTCAGGCTTGAGGAAACCCAGAGGATGGGGGGCGGGGGGTGGTGTGCGTGGTTGGGCGCTAGGGAGTGGTTCCTGATCTACGATAGCCATCTTCCTTTGTTTTTTGAGTCCTATGCTTGGCTCATCTTATTTTCAAAGAGGTAGCTTTTATTACATAATAGTAATTCATCTTTCTTTTTAAAAATTGATCTGAGGGCTATAGTTAGAAGTCAGTACAAGAAAATCAATAGTGCTCACTGGATAAAATCCTAGCAAAAGCAAAGTAACTTGACATTTTAGTTCGTCTGTGCCATTTAATTTCAAGAATAGGTCAACTTTTCTTTAAATGTGTGAAATATTGACAAATAACTCTAGGGTCTTCTTTATTGCTTTCACACTCAGGTTAGAAATCAGACACATGGTAAGGTTGAGAGTGTCGACAGGCAGAGGCAAGCCTGCCGTCCAGGAGGCCTGGGGTCCTGCTGTGACACTAGGGGTCAGAGCTGAGCCCAGACTTTGATTCTGAGGCGGGACTGATGTTTGCCAGAGGCTCAACTTCTCCGCCTGGGCCACTTGTTCCTTCATGGTGATGTGTTGTGTTTCCCAGACACCTGCTAGCTATAGGACAAATAAGCTGCATCTTCTGGATTGTCAATTTTATTCAAAAATTTTGGGGGAAGAAATAGTTTTCATATTTAAAACACACAAAGATAAGATTTGTGTGACCTTTAAATATCACACATGTAACTTTAGAGAAATTTGAAGCCACCTTGAACTTCATAACTGGAGCATGATTGTTCAGTTGCTTTCTTCAGCCCTATGAGTTACTGTAGTCAAAACTGTGAGACACTCCACCCCAGGGCCTCCTCTACAAGGGGGCAAAAACTGCCCTTGTTTGCTGGAGTTGGTAGAGGGGGTGTAGGTATTGTTTGGGCTGGGAATAGAAGGTCTTGGGTTTATAGGCAAAATTTTAAAAGTTTTGAATACCCGTGTAGGCATATTTGGGCAGTAAAATATTTTTAGAAGCCTTGGGCTTTTCTTGAGAGTAGATCATTCATAGATGAAACTCAGATCTATTTTGTGTTTTAAAGCAAGCAGAGCAAGTGGTACCAGTTATATCAATAGGAGAAAAAAGAGATTTCTGTTTTTATAAAGGTACTGATTAAAATTTAGGAGGACGTTATGATATTTGAGAATGGTTTAGAATTCATTGTTATTAAAATGATTTAGTTTCACACAGACCTAACAATCACAAGAACTTAAAACAAGATAAAGTTAAAAGTAAAATTAAAGAATACCAACAGCATTTTTGCTGTATGTAACTGTGCTTTATATAGAGAACGTTTTATAATTTTATATCATGTTTATTGCCTGAACTTGTATCTTCTTTCACATACTTAAAATGGTAGATTGAAACAAAGTGAGAAAGATCATCCTTTTTCTCTTGATTCTGGCTGAACTCATCTGCCACAATAATGAAATGACCTCAATAATAATGCCCTATTGAGGGAAAAAAAGCGGAATTTAAGTACTAAGCACCAACACATGATTCTTAACCTTGAGAAATTCAGTGTGAAGAGAGACGCTGTGGAAACAGGTGAAAGGCAGGCAGAGTAGTACAGACATGAAGACGTGACTCCATCAGGTTTGACGGAACCTGTGGCGTAGAGAACGTGTCTTTTGCCTCAGATATACCGGCACTCAGTAGTTAGTTGTCATATATCGATAATTCTTACATCTTCCTGGCGGATTGACCTTTGTAATCATTATAAAATATCCTTTATCTCTGGCAACTTTTTTTGCGGGGGTGGGGTTTAAAGTTGATTTGTCTGATATTAGTATAGCCACTTCAGCTGAACTTATGGTTGCTGTTTGCATGGAATATTTTTCATTCATTCGCTTTCATCTTATTTGTACCCTTGAATCTAAAGTACATTTTCTGTAGACTGTGTCATTGCATCGTGTTTTGTTTTTATTTTAAATCTGGTCTGAAAATAACTACCTTTTGTTTGAATTGCTTAATTTATTCACTTTTAATGTTATTATTGATATGTTTGGATTTACCTCTGTCTTTTGCTTTTTGTTTTCTGTGTCTTGTGTTTTTTGACTCTTTGTTTCTCCTTTACCACCACTGTTTGCATTAAGTGCATTTTTCTAGTCTCACATTTTAATTTATTTATTAACCACATTTCATGAGTTGTTTTCTTAGTGGTTTCTCTAGAGCTTATAGTATATATCTTAACTTACCAGAATCAACCTCAGATTTAAACTGATTTAATTCTCATGACATATAGAATGAACTACATTTCTCTATTCCCTTTTTCCTATTTTTGTGCTGCTATTGTTTTTCATATTATACCTACATATATGACAATAATACGTTGTTATAATTATATGTTTAATATCTTTTAAAGATTATGAGAGAAGGAAGGGGGTCAAGCACATATTCATAGAGTTTGCTGTATTAATAACCTTGTTTACTGTTTCTGTTTCTGGTTCTCTTCCCTTCTTTCTGTGGATTCATTGGAGTTACCATCTGGTGTCAGTTTTTACTCACCTTCTTTGTGCTCTTATAGTCTAATATATTACATTTCTATATGCAGTAACCTAACAATATAATTATGTACATTTTTTTATGCAATGTTATTTGAATGAGTTAAGAGGAGAAGAGAGAAGAAATATGGTTGTACGGTCTTAATTAGCCACATAATCCCCGTTAGCAGTGTGCTTTGTTTGTGTGGATTTGAATTATTATCCTGTGTTCTTTGCTTTCAGCCGAAAGAACTTCCTTTAGTATTTCTTTTAGGAAGTATCTGCTAGGAAGGAATTCTGTCCATTTTTGTTTATCTGGGAATGTCCTTATTTTGCCCTCATTTTTGAAAAGGGAGTTTTGCTGAATGTTTGATGATTGGTTATTTCTTTCGCATGTTGAAATACGCTTTCCTACTGCTTTGTTGCCTTCACTGTTTCTGTTGAGAAGTCGTCTGTTAATCTTACTGGGCTTCCTTCAGAAGGGATAACTCGTTTCACTTCCTTCAGAAGTGAAAACCTGTTTTCAAGGTTTTATTTTTGTCTTTGACTTCCAGCATGTTGATTATAACATGTCTGGGTGTGGATCTCCTTGCAGTTATTTTACTTGAATTTCACTGAGCTTGATGTGTAGATTCATGTTTTTCTCAGATTTGGAACAGTTTTAGCCATTATTTGTTTGAATATTTTTCTGCTCCTTTCTCTCTCTTCTTCTGGTCTTCATATGTGTGTTGATGAGCTTAATGGGATTCCACATTTCTCTAAGTCTTTTTTCTCTCTTCTATAGATTGCATAATTTCTATCTTCGCGTTTGCTGATTTGTTCTTCTGCAAGTTTCAAATCTACTTTGAGGCCATATAGTGAATTTTTTACTTCAGTTATTTTCACCTTTCTGAGGTGTAGATTGCTCCATAGTGTGATCCAGTGGGAGTGGGCCCCTTGACAGAGGCAGAGTGTTGCCAGGTTGTGAGGCGTACCCTGACCCCCTCCTGGTCGGAACTTAGGGAGCAGTTACTTGGGAGGATGTGGACCTTGCCATTTGCTGGCTGTCCCACCCACGTCACCCCTATGGACCAAGAGCTCTATGTGTTATATGCGTGTGTGAAATCTGTGCTGCCATCTAGGTGCTACCGTCCAGCTGCTGCCACCAGCCATTGTAAATCTTCTGCAACCCAGAGCTTGGGAGGTTGGGATCTGCTGATATTCACTGGCTGGTCACTCTACCCGGAATAGGTCTTCTGCCCTCGGAAGCTGGGGGATATGGCAGCTGTTACTTGGCTGCCACTGGTTTGGCTCTCCTGCAGTACCCTCTGTGAGGGAAAGGGAGACTGCTCTCTTCACCTCCTGTCCCAATCAGACCCTCCCTGAATAGCAGGCGATGGGCATGGGGACTAGGCACCACCTGGCTGCTGTTAACCACTCAATATAGGCAGAGGATGAGAGCTCTCATGTTCACCAGCTACTGAAACTACCCGGAATAGCCGTCGCACCCCAGGTTGCTGTGGGGGACAGGAACTGCCCCTTGGCTCTGTAGACAGAGCTGTGGGGGGATGGGTGCAGTCCCTAGTTTGAATGTCTCAGCTTTCCACTCTTCTTTGAGTTTCTGTAGAATTTGAAGACAGTAAATGCTTCTCAATTTCTTGTAAGCTCTTTATGAACCTCCAGAGACTTCGAATGATTGCCTTCTAATTTCGACCAGCTTATTAGATGTCTGTCTGGGAGAGAGGTTTCCCCAAGCTCCTTAACCATTCCAAGTCTGTGTGTTTTGATTAGTTTTATGCTGCCTAGAATATAAGGGTGTGAACAGAGAGATGAAGTAGAGAAATGGTTATCTGTTGCTCAGTTGCAGGAACTCTGCATGTGGAGGGCAGCAGGGGTGTCTCCCTAACTTTCATCTGCCCCATATCTAACCAGGTGACTAAAGACTGCTTTGTCTTATGCCTTACCACAGTAGACTCAGACCCGCCTTTCTTGTCCGTCACAGCTAGAGCTCCATGTCTTCAGTCCAGTTTGCTCTTCAGAATGCTTGGATGGTCTGCACATCTGATGCACTTGCTGTTGTATCATTATAGCAGTATTGTTGACTGTAGTCTAAGCCTCTGTCATTCATTGAATTTGTATCTGGAAGTGGGAGCTGTGTCCTAGTTCCTCAAGTTCTTGAAAGAAATGAAAACGGAAATTTTATTAGAAATATTCAACATTATAAATTTAAATAGATATTAATTAATAGTAAATAAATTATATATTTAAAAGACATTTAAAAAATTCCCCTTCCGGTCTGGATTCTTCCCTGACCCCCTTTTGAGCTTGCCTTATGTGTATATTTATTAGGAATTTATTTTCTAAATATACAGTACTCTCTTAGCAGGTAAGGAACCTGTTTTTATTAATCATCGTATTTTCCACTGTGCTGAACATAGAAACTGTTTGATCAGTTCATTGAATTAAAATGATTGAACTACACTAACAGCACAATAAGGTGTCTAAAACATTCAGTTGGGTAAAATGCGGCATTACTGTATCCCAAGGTTGATGAAGTAGCTTGGGTGAACTTGTACCACTAGAAGGGTGTGACCTCTGAAAGTCTGTCTTGCCATCCAGATTTGTCCTAGTCCCAGCAGTGGTTTGATGCCAGCTGTTGGCTGCTCTGCTTAGTTGTATTAATGGGGCGGGGGAGGATATGGGACAGTGCTAGGCCTTGTACTGTTGAGACTTAACAGTGACACTGACTCTGGGAATCTTCTAGTTCATTGGTTAGTTTCATTGGCCCAGTCTAGAGAGAGTGGACTGAGAAATACTGGGAATATCAAGACTTACTTTCTTGTTTCCCTTGGTGGGGTCACCAGCTTCCTGTCCTTGTTCCTCCGCAGGAACTTGAACCAGTCCTCATTTAAGAATGGAGGCTGGGTAAAGGGTGGAGGCCAATTGCCAGTTACATTGTCTCTGATTTTCATGTTTCACTGGGCACACTGTTGTAGAATTTTACTGTTTTACAAGACATATAAATTTTTATTCTTACTGTGTTCCAAAAAAATTTATTCTCCCTGTTTGTAACAGCAAAGCATTATTTCTATTTCGAGGTAGTTTTTAAATGACTATGCTAAAATCGAATCCTTTATACATCTATTTCCATAACCATATTCTTTTCTCTAAACACTTGTTTACCATGTATATGTGTGTTTGTTTAAAGGTATTCGAAGTGGTGGAACGTGTGGAAGAGTTAAGAAGGAAGTGGCCAGTAGCATGGGGGAAGTTAGATGACGGCAGTATCGGTGTGGTGACTCCATATGCTGATCAGGTGTTTAGGATACGTGCCGAACTTCGAAAAAAGAGGTTATCTGATGTCAATGTAGAACGGGTGCTAAACGTTCAAGGTGAGCATTCATCGAAATGAGCTAAGTTACTCAGATGCTTATGTCTCAACGTGCGTCTTAACGTGTGTGCACGTTTGATTTATAATTCTCAAGTTCTCTTTTTCTGGAAAAGTAATTATGTTTTCATTTCATAGCAAATTCTTTAGTGCCAAATTTGACAGTTAAAGGTAGAGCTCGTATACATGTTTATTAAATTTTTATATCTAAATAAAAGAAATATGCACAGATGAACCTTTTAATGATCGTAATTGTATAAATGTCACACATGACATCTGTATGTTATAGTTACAATCGCCAGAGCATACGACACCTACTGTTGTTATTCTCTATCTGAGGATTCATTTGTTTATAAAGATTTAAAAAAACTTGTACCTGTCAAACAAGTTCTGTTTAAATGCGTTTTTAAAGGCACAGCTTGTTTTTCATCTATAGACTTTTTCTGAATGGTTACCAGGAACTCTTTTAAATTGTCTTTGCGTAATTAGTTGCTATAAATTAGTTACTTTTAAATGTATGAAGCAACACGATGTGAATGCTAAAAAATCTCAGTACAATCGTAGGTTTCATGGTTATATAAAATAGTAAGAGTAAACAATTTCTAAATCACAGGAGAAAAATAGCTCCAAAATAGCTCCAAGTGTTGTCCAGGTCACACGGAATTTGGGTGTACAGTTTAGAAGGAATATTACTGGTAAACTAGGAAGCACCCAGAGGAGATCTAGGGTAGTTGATGGTTTAGAAATTACCATATGGAAGTCAGGAATGACTGAAAAAAGGATTGTTTGGCCGAGAGTATTGAAGACTAAAGACTGACAGTGAAACTATATTCAGATATTTGGAGACCTGTCATAGGATGCAGGACTAGATGTGTTAACTACAAGAAAGAGCATTTAAAAATGTTGTACAAGGCTTCCTTAGGGAATCAGCTGTGTCTGCCTTGGTCAGCGAGAGGTGGGTCCTTGTATTGAGTGGGACCTTGAAATAGATAATCACTAAGGTTGTTTCCAGAAATAATATTCAATTTTTAAAAAACTAAATTTACCGCTTAATTATTTTCATGTGTTCATAAACACGTACAGTGCCTCAGCCAGTGGCATTAAGTGCATGCACATTGTGGTGCAGCCATCATCACAGCTCTTTTCATCTTGTAAAACTGAAACTCTGTCCCCATTAACCTATAATGCCCCATTCCACCCCTGCCCCCAGCCCCTGGCAGCCCCCACTGTACTTGCTGTGTATGAATTTGACTACTCGAGGAACCTCATATAAGTACGGTAATATAGTATTTGCCCTTTTGTGGACTGTCTTATTTTACTTAGCATAATGTATTCAGGGTTCATCCAAATTGTAGCATGTGTCAGAATTTCTTTCCTTTTAAGGGCTGAATATTTTATTAAATGTATATTACCACATTTTGTTTATCTGTTCATCTGTCTATTGATGGACGCTTGTGTCACTTTCACCTTTTGGCTTTTGTGACTAATGCTGCTGTGACACAGATATACAAATATCGGTTTGAGTCCCTGCTTTCAGTTCTTTTGGGTGTATTCCCAGAAGTTGAATTGCAAGATCATAGGTTAATTCTCCGTTTAATTTTTTGAGGAACTGCCATACTATTTTCCATAGCGTTTTGTATACCATTTTACATTCCCACCGACAGTGCTCAGGTTCCAGTCTCACCACATCCTTACCAACACTTTAATTTAGCAGTAACGTTAAAAAAAATAAAATGCTTTATGCCAGTGGTTTAAAATAACAATCTTAAGTCTCTTATTTTTTATTTTTTTAATAGGAAAGCAATTCAGAGTTTTGTTTCTTAGCACAGTACGTACAAGGCATACTTGTAAACATAAACAGACACCAATTAAAAAGAAAGAACAACTGCTGGAAGATTCCACAGAGGACTTAGATTACGGTTTTTTATCTAACTACAAACTTCTCAATACTGCCATCACAAGAGCACAATCCCTGGTTGCTGTGGTGGGTGATCCCATTGCTCTGTGCTCTATTGGAAGATGCAGGTAATTATGTGTTACTGATCAAGACATCAAAGGGGAAAATGTAGGGTAATTTGCATCTCTGTGTGTACATTTATTTATATGACCTCTTGGCTAATTAAAATCAAGTTAGTCTTAGCTGATATGCAGTGGGAACACAAAAGTTTATTACTTTGAGTCTATTATATACATAATTTTGTGTTCATTCAGTTATCATTCAACAGACACTTCCCGAGTGCCGACTATGTTCTAAGCACTCTTCAAGCCATTCAAAATATATCAGTAAACAAAATAGACAAAAATCCCTGCCTTTGTGTGGCTTACATTTTATTGGAGAGGAGAAGATGGCTGACAACAAGCAAAGAGAATACTATGTAGTTTTTTACGAGTTAAGTTCAACAGAAAAGAAATAGAGCATTAAGAGGAATTAGGAGTGATGGGCTGGGGGTGGGCTGGTTTGTGATTATGCTTAGTGAGGTCCGAGTAGACCTCACTGAGAAGCCGACATGGACAGTGAGTTAGGGAGCTATGCAGACACCGGGGGTAAAAGTGCTCCACAAAGAAAGAACAGCTAATGCAAGGGTCCTGAGGTGGTTTTGTGTTTGTGTGTATCTTTGATGCAAACTACATTTTATGTCGATACTTCATTTTATTTCTTTCATTATTGTTTTGGCATGTTTTTCATGAATTTTCTTCACACATTTTCTCTCAAGGCTCCTCACTGTAAAAAAATTTTTTTATCTGGTTAATCCAGAGGATCTTAAAATTGGGGGTAGGGATTATAAGTGGTTGTTACTTGCCTTTGGATAGCATTGTTAGTATTATTTAGATCATAGTCATATGAACTATTTCTATTAAAACATTGTTAAAATATCAACATAAATAAAATATTTTCTCTATACTTTTGACTTATACCAATTACCTATAATTTTAACTGTATGAAGCCAGTATATAAGACTTGACCTTTGTATTGAAAAACTATGTTAACATTGACAGAAAACCGTTCGAACAGAAATTTGTATTACTCTTTTATGGAAAAGAAAGAAATACACTCGAGATTGCTTAAAATTTTTTCAGTATTCTAGTCCCTGTCAAAGTGAGTTCAGAATAATAGACATGTAGACAGTCCTGAATATGCCTTTTTGATGTTTTAGAATTAAAGTAGACAAAGCTGTTAGGAAGTGGCCCTCTTTGAACCAAGTTTTCTGTTGCAGTGTAGATATGGCAGCGTTTCATTATTTGTTTTCCTGTTTCAGCAGGAAAAAAATTTCCTCTGGAGAGGAATATGATTTGGGACCTTTAAAAATAAGCTGCATGTATTAGAGTTTCAGTTTCCCAGAGAAGTTAATATCTTTTATAGGGGAAAACCATTAAAAGAATCAAGTAGAGTTTTAATTTATGGTTACGTTATGAAAAATAACCTTTAAGAAAACTGGAATGGTTTATGACTTATTTATGTATAGCTAAACAATTCTGTTGTAAAATATCTTTAATTTCATATTTCAGAAATATATTTTCATTCATTTTTAGAAACTAATGACAAAAAATTGAGGGGAATATATTTCATGTTGGGAATGAATAAAACAATATTAATTTTGCCTCCCTCCTGAGAATTTTACTTTAGTTACTTTACTATTCATTGAAAATGTATCTGGTTAGAATATTGTTATGATATTTTACCATTTTGTTTCTCTTTATCATATGATAAATATGAGAACACATACGGTTTGATTACAACTTAATAGATTAAAACACATGTATAAATGGGACAAAATGTATTAAAAACTAGTCCAAGTGTTGGGGGAATAAATAGGTATAACAGTAGTCTTGAGCCACATTAGTTTAGGACTCTCCTTATAAATAACTCCAAACATTTACCAACATGAATGTTAAAAAGAAACAACCATTACCCCTTTCTATAGAGTCATATTCTACTGTGAATCCTATGAAATCAGTATTGGGTGAAACAAATGGGTGAAAGATTCTTCCTCAGGCCGTGCTGTCAGAAGTATCTAGGGGTAATTTTTAACTTGAAGCCATCTCTACCAGTTGCTTATTTCTTACTACTGAGCTGGGATATGTCAGGGACTGCAAATTAATTTATAAGGTAAGGAAAATTTTTCAGAGTGGTAAATATGTGGTATAGGGAGAAAAAAGTCATAGCTAAGTGAGAATGTTATATATATTATTTGGACAGTTTAATTATGGCTCTAACCCAAAAGCTAATATTTAAGGCATATGGGTATTTATGTTTTAATCTTTCTAAATTCGTTAGAAATTAATTTAATTTCACAATACAAGTAAACCTGGAGGATGTAATGTGAGTTTTAGGTATTACGATAATGGAGTGAATTTTTTGTAGTTTAAGCTAATGAGGCTCTCTGTCCCCCCACCCCCCCTTCAATTATACAGAAACCAAATATGGTATTTCCGAATATTGATCTCACAATAATTACTGTGTATACTATGCCATTTAGAAAGCAAACAGTTGTATAACCTTTCTTTTTTGTTATAAAGCATTTTTAAATAGAATTTTTCTATTAACCTGAAATGAATGTAGTGAACTTCCCCTTCCTCCACTCATCAAACCAACAACTGTAATATAGTAGCTGTTGTTTACTGACAGTGCCCTCTGTGCCAGGTGTGCCAGGTGCTAGGTTAAGTGTTTTGCACATTTAGCCTGGTTCATCATCCCAAAAACCCTGCAGTATTTTATTTGCATTTTAAATGGGCGGCCTGATTCAGAGAATTGAAATTACTGCCCATGGTCATATAGCTATTAAGTGGTTCACTCAAACTGTTGTCACATTGACTTCAAAATCCAAGCTCTTCTTCCTGGCTTATCTTGCCTTTTCCAGGAAGTGATGAAGTGTGGGGATAAGTCTACACTGCATGGGGAGAGGCAAAGATGGGAGTCATACATTCCTCTAAACCAGAGTCTTTGGAGAAGGTCTTCTTTTTATCTGAATTTCTTCATAAGCAAATTCCCTTTACTCAGTGAGATACAAACACCCTTCACATGTGTGTAGAGATGTGTCTGTATGTATCTGTGTACACGTGCTCACATCTCTCTCTCACCTGAGGACATCAAGTGATTTTTCAGTGTTTTATCAGTGATCCTCAAAGCAAGCTTAGCATAAAAACAAAAGCAAATTATGTGTTCATGCAATGATTAAACCTAAGGTTTTGTCCTTTGAAATACTTATATTAGAAAGATACACTCGGTTTCTCTAACCAACATTACTAGAAAAACTTGTTAACATAATATGTTAATATTTATGGAGGGGACTGAGAACTGGTGAAGCCTTTAAATAAGTAGAGTGGTGAATTCTTAGCTTCTTTCTGAGTATACTTGAAATTTTCAGGTGATCTTCCAGTTGAGTTCAGAAACGAATGCCTAATAATGCTCTATGTAGTATTCCATTAAACATTAAGAAGGTCAAGGACAGTGTGACCAGTCTTTGAGTCTTCACAAAGAGAGAAAAAAGGAAAAATTTGACCTTTAAAACATAATTTTTAAAGAAAAAACACATTTCTCTGAGAGTTAAAAAGTGGGAAATAAAAGTCAATAATAGAGTATAATGGTGTCCTGTTTTACACATGAGGAAACTGAGGTACAAGGAAAGGTTAAGAAATTAAGCTGAAGTGACATAGCTACTGCATAAATGATGAGCCACAACTAAAACCCAAGTAGTCTAGTTCTTGAATCCATGCTCTTGACCATTTTGCTGTCAATGGGGTAATTAAAAGACAAGTGAGATTTAAAATGGAAATTTCAGGTTACTTTCATGACAAGTTTAACCTAATTTGTGATAAGTGTTTAGTGTTACTGCTAAAATGTTGTCTTTAGCTCAAAGGCTGCTTCTTTGAGATCCTTGAGATCTTATAGACAGAGACTGACACCCAGCTGTTAGCTTCTTAAATATGAGGCTGTTTGAAGGTTCTGCTTAACTCGGTGTTACTTCAGCTCCTGATCAGTGAAGTCAAGGTCACCATAGGAACTGGGTATGGAGTTTAAAAGGGTAGCTTGAAAACAGAGCAAGTTCAACACTTTAGCTATGTAAGCTCGAAATGAAAATATGGTACTAAAAATTGTCATTAAAGACTGAACTAGAGTAAAAGGCGACCCATTCTCTCCTGTTGTTTGGCTGTGTCTTGAAGTTTAACACATACCAATGCCACTCTGTGAAATCGGTTAGACTGAGACACTTTCTTTTGAATATAGCAGTTAGAATTGTGTTGATAAATCATAAAATTGAATGTTGTGGCTTTTTAGATTAAAACAGTGGCAAAGTTGATGGATTTTAGATTCTGAACACTGTATTTAAGATAACCCTTAGCTATCAATACTTGATTCCTTTAGAAGGTCCTTAAAAATAAAATAAAGGGAAGCTTTTAGTGTGCATTTCTTAGCCACATACACTTTCTATAACTATCTTGTTAGTCTTACTGTCAGGAATACATAATAATATTTTGTAGCATTTTACTTTTCCCATTGTTGGCATATAGGCTTAAAATTTTTTCTGGACCCGTTTTTTTAAACTTATTTTTAAAAAGTTAGAAAAGATGGTAGAAGGCATATGTAAGAGAATCATAGCTTTAAATTGAACTGCAGTTTTATGAATATATTAATAACCCAATTCCCATTCATATACTAACTTTTATAATATAAACCTTTTCATTTATGCTTTTTGAAGCCATCTTGATTTCCTGCTGTCCACCTAGACACAAGGATACCAACTTGAGAAGAATCCATATCACATATCTCTTATAGCATAATAAAAACATTGTTTGAACCTCATATTAAAGATAGGTATGCATATTTATAATAGTCATTTAAAAATTTTAAACTCTTTATATGTTGTCTTTTGTAATATGTATTTAACATTTTAATATTTGGAGAACAATTTTCATAGCTTTAGGAATAACAGTATACGATGGCAACAAGTATTTATTAATTTGATTAGGAAATGAATAGTCATTAAAATTAGCATGCCAGCTTCCTGTATTTTTCATAATTGATTTAACAGTTAATTAATTGTATAACTTGTGCTTATGACAAGTATTTGTTAAGTAAGAGAAAAATATAGGAGTAGCAAATTATTTCTTAAGAATCTTCTTGAGGAGAGTATCTACTTTGTGGCTCTATAATTCAAAATAGTTTAATTTCTGTGTGTGTATGTGTGTTTGTGTGTGTGTGTGAGAGAGAGAGAGGTGTATGTGTATATAATGTGTGTATATATATACACACACACACACACAGACATATATAAGTATGCCCAGAAGTACAAACCTTTTATAAAATGAATTATCAGTTTTGAAATCCTTACTATATGTAGGTAGCAAAAACCATCATTCTAAGTTAGTGTGGATAGTTGAGTGTTGACTATATTACTTATGATTGATCAGTCAAGATTGAGTATCTTGTATGTTTTGCAATAGTAGACACGACTCTAATTTCAGAATCAAACTTCTGAAGTCTTGTGATTTAGTGGGGAGATTATATCTGAATCATAGTCAAGTGAATATTGGGCGTAAGGAGTTGTGGTGGGGAGGAAACTTGAAATTATGTTTAGTTGCTTTTGTTTGTTTCGGTGATCTCATCCACTGGAATTATGAACTGATCTTCTTGATCTTTTCTGTAGGAAATTTTGGGAGCGGTTTATTGCCCTCTGTCATGAAAATAATAGCCTGCACGGAATCACTTTTGAACAGATCAAAGCTCAGCTAGAGGCTTTAGAGCTAAAGAAGACATACGTGTTGAATCCTCTGGCACCAGAGTTCATCCCACGGGCTCTGAGACTGCAGCCTTCTGGAAGTGCCACCAAGCTGCAGCAGTCACCCCCCAAGGTACAGCCTGGCCGCGAGGTCAAAGAGGGTATCGGTGGGGGAGCGCAGGAGTGTCAGAGGTTGCTGGGCCGTGTGTTAACTTCCAGTGTTGGAGGTCAAGGTTATGTTTGGTATTGAGCTCTTCCGTGAGGATCTGTCTGGTGTGGACATGCGAGCTGGGAAGGCAGTGTGGTGTTTAGCCATGCTTAAGGTTGTAACCACCCTCAGAAAGTTTCCACGTGCCTGATTTTTTCTGGTGTCCTTTGTGTAATGTAACTTCCCAGGCCTTCAGCAAGATGTAAATAAAAGGAAGACTGTCACTGTTATTAAAAACGTATTATGATTTACAAGAAACAGTATTATAAAAACAATATTTGTATAAAGAAAATCATTCTAATTCTTTGTTGATAACCAGTTCATTTCAAGTGGTATTTGACACAGTAAAAAAATTTGGCCGACTTCTTGAAGATAACTTTAGTGAGTTTTGACCTATATTTGTCGTATGAGAAGTAGTCCAGTCACAGGGAGTGGAGATGGGAGAGTCAAAGCTGTTGCCACTTTTGAACCGTAGTTATTTTTGGCAAAGACAGCTGGCTTATTTGCTAGAGTGCCTGAAAAACAGAAATGCTTGCACTTACCATCTAGAAAAGAAATTTCTGAGAATGGCACATTTAGTATGTGTTCTAGTGCTTTGGTGTATTTATAGTCCTCAGCATGTTATTAAACTTATTGACATGAGTTAATAGAGTATGTCAGTTTTGGGCTTCATTTAAAAAATACAGAACCTAGTATGTAAGCAATAAAATATCTTGAAAATCTTTTAGCTAAATATGTATTAAGCTGAGAATAGAACTGTTTTCTATGTTAATGTACTGTTGTATATTCTTAGTTTAATAAAAACGAACCTAATGGACGATTGTGCTTTAGCAACTTGGGCTTACTAGATTAAGCATTTTGCATAAATGTATCTTATAGATTTATAAAGCTTAAACTATTAACAAATAATAATTAATTATCAAACAGGTAAGTTTCTTCTGTGTGCCAGCTATTAGAGTGTGTTGGAGCAGCAGAGCTAAGAAATTAGCTTCTGGTCCCCTCGTGGCTGATGTTGGAGGGGTGATGGTCAGAGGTGGGTTCAAGGCAGTTTATACCACGGAGGTCTCTCGTCTAGGAGCCCACTGAGTGGTTGGGGCTAGTGGGAGATTGGGGAGACATGTCAAAAACTAGAATGGAAGCTCCATCGGGGCACTGCTTTTTGCCTGTGTTAGTTACTGCTCTGGCCTCTCTGCCTAGAACTTCTGGCTCATAGGTGGTTAGAAGTAGTTTTTAGATGAATGAGTGAAGCTTAGGAAAACTTATGTGAAAAGCTCTTCAGGCTCTATAGGGAATAGCAAGTAGTTTAGGGTATGAGAGTAGTAGGGACCCCAGGTAGAAACTTTAAAATTTTATTTTTATTTAATATGTTGCAAAATCATTATGCTTTTTGTGCTTTCTTGAGTACAGTAGAGTAACTACATTAAGCTTCTTATTTAATTGAGCAAGGTAAGTATCAATTAATGTCTATATAGGGGCATCTAGATTCAGGCCATGGTTCCAAATGTCTTCTGATTCTATAGTTTGTTTTTGTTTTTATTTTAAAGGTAAAGAAAATATATATAGAATCCACTTGTTTTTCTAAAACCATAAGCTCCCAGAAGACAAAAATCCTATTCTGTATTCTTTTTATGGCCCCAGTACCCAGCCCCACTCTTTGTACATAGCAGCAGGTGCTTAGTAAGTATCTGATAAGCGTGTAATAGTTATGTTGTGTCCAGTAGTGTGGCTTCTCTTTCAATGAGAAGGTTGTGTCATTAAAGGCCAAAGCAGCCATCTCCCCAGTTTTTAAAAACTTTTTAGAGCATCTTCTTCACTGATCCAATAGTTATCATCTGTTATTTTTATGTCCCTAACACAATGGCTTACCAAATTATCTATATACTTGGTTATTTTAAATTATTCTTGACATCATTTGTAATAGTAATTTTAAATAACTGAGGTATTGTGTGCCAGAGGTTATTTTTGTCTCTTTATCTCTGTCCTCTTCCCAATATTTTTTAAATTTCTGTGAAACTGTTTTGAGGTTTGAATAAGTATTGGAATCTTTTTATTTAACTTTCTATTGTAGAAAATTTTAAATATTTACCCAAGTAGAGAAAATTGTATAATGAATTGCCTGTTATTCAGCTTCATTAATTATCAGCTTTTTCCTGATCTTGTTTTCATCTGCAGCCCACTTTCCCGACTCTGCCACCACCGCATACACACACTGGAGAATTTCAAAACAGATTCCAGATCTTTTATGTGTTAGAGACTTTTGATTAAAGGGGAATTTACTTGATTGGTAGAAAAAGATATTTCTGAAATTGTGATGCTAAGCCATTCAGTCCCCCCCCAGGTTTTCTTAATGTTTAATTTTCAGCACAGCTCTGTGCATGAGAAATATTAAAAATTAATATTGTTAATGTTAGATTAAGATTTAAAATCCCAATAAGATTTCATGCAGATAAAAGTAAGAGGCTGGATGATGGTTAAAAATACACCAGGACCTGCTTCCTCAGGACTTCGTGTGGCAACAAAACTTAACCTCCACATGTTTAGCAAATTACTTTATTCTGCTCACTAAGATGTCAGCTCTGTGATGAGGTAGCGAAGGTACAAAATGTTAGGGGGTCCAGGAGTGGGTAGTCCTAGAATCCTTCATTGTCTTCCTCTCTCCAGGCATCATTGACAGCAGTGTCTGTCTCGTGGGCTTCTGCAGAATTAGCACATCGAAAAACAATATGCCCGTCTTCATTGTGCTAACTCCTAAGGCATGTGCTGAGAGCAATGTTTGGAAGCTTTGCTACAGTGGAACAGATTCATTTGCGCCCATTATAAAAACTATTCAGAGGTTAGGTAATATTCAAAAATGGATACTCTGAAAAGACCAAAGCATTATTTAATAAATTCTAGTTTGCGAGTTGTCTCTAGCTGTTTCTGTTGTGTCTCACCGTCCAGACATCAGAAAAGGTGTCAGACTTGTGTAGCTCAGAAGCCTTAGTGCCTAGCCAGGTCTGGACATGTGGTGGTCTCACAAACATTTGTTGAATAAATAAAAGGAAAACAAAGAATGAAGGAATGAAAAAATAAATATTTGAGTGAATATAGTTGAGTAAAAAGATAATCCGTAGAGAATGGATATGAACTATATTTGCTTATAAAATTCCTGGAATTAATTAGCATTCTACCAAAAATACACAGACTTTCTGAGATTTATTAGCAAAAGTTTGGAAATGTCATTATGGAATGGCTTTTATATACATAGTTAGCTCTATGTATATAACATAGAGCTAACATAGTTAGAGCACTGCCTCCTTCTTTGTTTTATAAGCCACCAAGCACTATATTTTGTATAGACCAAGTAAGTACACACCTTCTGCAGTTGCATGCAAAGCCGGAGCATACGAGAGTATTTCCTGCGTGGGACTGTACAGAGTGCTGAATCACGCTGTACACTGACTTTTTACGTGGTAGGCTCTAGGTTGCGTTTTAATGTCGTAGACCATACAGCACCCAGAGTGCGATGTACCTTGTCTGGCATGCTTCCAGCTTCAGTAGAGACTTACCCCAGACTGTGGTTATTCTTTGTGTTGGTTTCCTGTTGCTGCTGTAACAAATTAGCACAAGTTTAGTGACTCAAAACCACAAATTGGTTATCTCACATTTCTTTGGGTCAGATGTCAGGGTTGCCTTGGTTGGTTTCTCGGCTTGAGTCTCGCCACGCCAGGGTTAAGGTGTTGGCCAACTGGGCTCTCACCCGGAGGCTCTGGGAAGACTCCCTTTCTAAGTCATGAAGGTTGTTGGCAGAATCTAATTCCTTGTGGTTGTAGGACTAAAGTCCTTGTTTCTTTGCTGGCTCTCAGGCGGGAGCTATTCTTAGCTTCTGGAGGCTTTTCTGCAGTTCTTGCCTGTGGCCCCTGCATCTCAGAGCCGTCAGTGGTGCACTGACTCCCTCTCTCCCTTGGAATCTCTGTGACTTCCCCTTCCACCACACCTCTTACTTCTCTCCTGCTGCATCTCTCTGACTCCAGCCGGAGAAATTTAGGGCTTAAGTGATTAGAGTGCGTCTTCCCAGATAATGCAGGACAATCTCCTTATTTTAAGTCCTTAATTTTAATTATATCTGTAGAGTCCCTTTTGTCTCATCATATGACATATACAGGGGTTTCAGGGATTAGGGTGTGGCCATCTTTGGGGAGTGGGCATTCTGCCTACCACACTGCCAAAACCACCATGTTTTCTTCACATAATACATAGTTGCCCTTGGTTGATGGGTCCTAGAGGCTAAGAAATCGAAACGGTTTGTTCCCCTCTTGGAACTGTCTCACCTTCTGACTCTGTCATTGGCTCTCCTTTTTCTGTAAGTGTATGTGCCCCTGGCTGCTCTTGTTGTCACTCCTAATCGCTTATGCTTCTGATCTTCACACCTGCTTCTGCCAACTCTGCGGCCTGCCATTTTCTCATCTTATCATTTTTTCTGCCTACTTTTCTTATTCTTTATTCCTCAGAAGTTTGTTTTTTATAGCTAGTGCCAGTCACTGTGAACATTCTCTTCTGGCTAATGAACCAGCCGTGGTTCTTCCTGACTATTTTTTTCTGACTTTTTGAGTTACAGCTTACCTTCTCTTGCGCACCCATCACTTAACCAATTGACCTTTGATATTTAGTGCTGACTTGAATATTTAACATTGCTTCTGCTTTAGCTCTAGTTAAGAATGAATTTGTCTTCCTGCTATAGACATTATCTCTACCTTTAGTTTTCAGATGTAAAATACAAATAATAGATGTGTTCATGTCTAAGGGTAAGTCGTATAGTGTGCTACTTGTGTTTGTGTAATGGCTTTGTATATTACATTTGGCCAACGTCAAGAGAAAGAAATTTTTTAAAGTTCGCAATTCAGAGCCATTGTCTCTTCAACTGTTCCTGCCCCCAAGTCATTATTTTTAATGGAAGACTAGTACACCATTATATGAATCTGCCATTGTTTATTTCATAAATCTTTCATGGATGGACATTGAGGTTGTTAACATTTTATTGCATGTATAAACAATGCTGTAATGAACATCTGTGCACAAATCCATTATTCCATTTGGATGCTTTTCTGGAAGTGCAGTCACTGGGTTAAAGTGTATGTGCGTTTTTTATGTTTTTGATATATATTGCCAAATTGCTTTCTAGAAAATTTGTACATTCTCTTAAATTATGACAGTGTGTCTTTTTCTGTTCTTTCTGTCAGTTTTACATTTTAAGATGCCATGAATTGTACTCAATATATTATAAATCTCAGTCCATATTTACATTCATGTTATTGTTTTAAAGGTTCTCATCCTCAAGAATTGAAGACTGATATTTTTCCCTTGAAAAACAACTTTTATATTTCATCATTTAATTCATAGAAAATCTATAGAGAAGCTGCAAAGGAATAGAACTTGGGTTTCAGTCATTGATTGCATATTTCTCTTTATAAAAATTTATTAATAAAAGAATTTTAGAGGTCCTTAAGTTGAAGCTGAGAACACTTTAGTTCTAGCAATGTGATAGTATTTAAAAAGAAAGTTCATTCAGAGCAGTCTCATGTTATTAACTACAGACTCACAGTCTTCAAATTTTAATTATTGCTGTATTCATATTATTTGCATAGGGTTAGGGAAAATGGTTATTTTCTAACATTACATGAATTTATTATACATTTTTTTTTTCTGTAAAGGGGAAAAGCCTCCATCATACCCAGAATGATCATTTCCAGAATGATGGAATTGGTAAGTGGAAAAATTAGCCCTATGAAAACTTGCTTTTATGATATAAGAGATTTACCCCAAATTTCATCATTAGAAAGGAGAGGGTGGTGAGAGGGACACACAAATGTACAAACACACACACAGGGACACTTTGGAACTCACTTAAGTCTTCATGTGTCATTTCTGAAAGGGGGTGATTTTGTAGGCACCAAGGTATATATTGAGAAACTTTGAGGAAAAACATTTAAGCCTTTAATGCAACATAAGTTTTTGGAACATATTTATATCTTACAGATGTTGAGTCATATAAATTTCAAGGTAAAGTTAATTTTTTAAAACGTTGCAGTGCTATGCTTTTAAAATAATAATTGTTTATTCTTCATTTCCTATGTGGCTTTGTTATAATTGCTAATCAAAAACTTTATTCCGAAGAATTGTATATGTTTTCCTTGTCTTGGAAGGATGTTTATAGAGTGTGTGTGTGTGTGTGTGTGTGTGTGTGTGTGTGTGTGTGTGTACATAGCTTTCTTTCTTAAAGGACACATCTCCAACCTCAGAAGACATTTAAAATTATGCTAGTTTAAAACAGGAATATGTTGTATATCTCAAGCTAATTTTAGGGAACATTTTTAAATGGTTATTATTTTTTTTTAATATGCTTTACTTGTTCACACTGATAATTCTTTGTAAGCTATCTTGTGGCAAGCCTGGGAAATATATTTTGCTGTTGGATGATGTAAATTATTTTAGGTGAATATATTCAGCTATTGAGTGCATCCTTTCTCTTTATTTTTCAGTGCAACCGAACCCTTCCGTACTTATTGGCAATCCTATTAGAGCATATACTCCTCCTCCCCCTCTTGGACCTCACCCAAATTTGGGGAAATCTCCAAGCCCTGTTCAGAGAATAGATCCTCATACTGGGACAAGTATTCTTTATGTACCTGCTGTCTATGGAGGGAATGTAGTCATGTCGGTGCCTTTACCTGTAAGTGGACATTCAAGATACTTTCTATTGAGTAAAATGAAATAGGCTTCACTAAGTTAGTGACTATCACAGAGAGTGTCTACCAACCACATTTTTACAAAAACTTTTCAAAGCTTGTATGCTTCCTTTAAAGCAGTTCATATACTTGACCTTCAACATTTGAAACGACCAAAGCCAAAGAAATGTGAATTGTTGCTTACAATTCATTACTAGATTGTCAGTGGCTGTGAAGAAATCTGTTAATTGGATATTTCGATCGAGAAGCCTTTGCATTCTTTTAAAATATTTTTACTGGGGAAATTTGGGCTAAAAGTTAACAGAGGTAGGAGATTGGTCTCTTGTTTTGTAAAGCAATGTTTTCTTTTAGGTTTTGCTTTTTATTCTTGTGTAATTCATTAACCCTTCCTAAGAAATAACAGTTCTTTGGAGGAGGCAAAGAGCCTTGGATTAGTGTAACTCACTTGGATCTAAATTTATCCAAGAAATTCCATACCCGATGAAATCTTATTGGTACTTCAAAACATTTTTAGATCCTTTCTAAAACTTTCATTTTTAGAGGGCTTCCATCTCATGTAAAACCCATTTTTATTTTTTTAAAGATATTTGAGTATATTGGTAACTTTGCTAATTTGCTGGTATACTAATATTTCCAAATTCAGGAATTTTAGCCTAGAAAACTTTTCATTTAAGGCAAGTGCCATAATTTCAGGCTGGGGTGATCTTTACCAAGGGTCTTTGGCACCCTGCCCACACCCCAAAAGTGGAAAAATTGCTGAGCTGCAAACATTTCTCAGCCGTATTGGTCATGATAGTTCACAATCAAGGCATCCAATGAAATATCTGTCAGTAAGAAATATGTAATTTATGCCCACTCCCCATAGACTTTCAATTTTAGCTGAGTTATTTCTTCCCAGACAGCCTGGCAACATTATACATCATCTGCTTTAAATAGTAAGTCCTGTAGGATTTATATTTCATTTTACTAGGTCAAAGAGGCCTTTATTATATAAGATTCTAAGCGTCTGCATTTAGCAGTTATAATAAAATAGTAGGGGCAGTAGCTCAGATGTCATTGTATTTATTCTTTTTATGTTAACATTGCAGGGATTATTGTTTAGACACACCTAAGAAATTTTCTGCTTCCATGACTTAAGGGAAGAGTTGAATTAAAAGCATTAACTAAACTAATAACCAGTTGAATTTTGCCTATCATAAATGAACATTAAATTTTTTGGTTTTTCTTATAAAGTTAGAATACCTATTTTTTTTTGAGTTGGGGCTCCTTATACTAAATGCTTATTTAATTTTTCCCTTATTTTCTTATTCGGTCTATTAAATTATATAATTATACACTTATGACTTTAAAAGATAATTTTTATGGTAATCTGTGATATGTATACATTCGTATTGAGGGGAAATGATTAATGATTATAAAATGATTTAATGCCTCAAGGAATAATTATCAATTTTAAGTCTTCAATTTCTTCATAACGTGAAAAATGATTAGTTTTCTCATAACACACTCAAGATTCAGGGAGCCACTTTTTGACCAGTTAAGATGTAGCAGTAATTCTACCAATTACTGCTATTAGCATTGACTCTGTAGTTACTCATTTTGATAAAATAAACATGTCTCTCTGTGTGTTTGCTTTTTCATAATCAATAGCACTATAGCAGTTGTCCTTCCAAAATGTACTTGATGCAGTTATTTTGTTTCTTGTAATAATCCAGGTACCATGGACAGGGTACCAGGGTAGGTTTGCAGTTGATCCTCGAATCATTACCCACCAGGCAGCGATGGCCTACAACATGAACCTCTTACAGACGCATGGACGGGGGTCTCCTATACCTTACGGTCTTGGGCACCATCCACCTGTCAGCATAGGGCAACCACAAAACCAGCATCAGGAGAAGGATCAACATGAGCAAATTCGAAATGGTGAGTTGCTTTGCTGTTTTCATGTTCCTAAATTAATGATATGCCAAGTTCTATCAGCATATAAAGTTCTTTTAACAGTATGATTATTAACTTGTTTATAGATTATTGAACCCTTTGAGGAAAAAAAATCTGACATAAAAACTATGGATCTTCTCTCCAGAAGATAAAAAAATGTACGCAGATACAAAATTTGCGTGTAATCTACCTCTTATGATTGGTATTACCAATTTTCTAAAAACGTTAAATTTTAATATTTAAAGTGCCTTAAATGGTAGTCATTTAACATTGAGACAGAAAAACCTGTTTTGTTAAACATTTTGTTGATCCAATATCTTTTTATGGTATACTAAAATTACTACTGCTGTGGTGATAGTTGATTTAAAGCAGTTGTTTCTTATGCAAGTCATACTCTCTTGTCTGCTAGAATTATAAATAACAAAAAAATTACCCGCTATAATTTTTAAAGTCAGGTTTATTGAGGTATGATTTCTATACAGTAAAATTCACACTTCTAAAGCATGCAGTTTGACGTGTTTTGACAAATATACAGAGTTGTTAATCACCACTGAATCAGGATACACAGTATTTACATTACCTCAGTCCCCCATATCATGGTGCTGATGGTCCATCTCCTCCAACCCTCAGCTGTGGGCACCCACTAATCTGACTGGTGTCCCTGTAATTTTGTCTTTACTCTGGTATGTCATATAAATGGAATTAGAGGGTATGTAGTTTTTTATGTAGGCTTTGTTCACTTAGCATAATGCTTTTGTGATTCATTCATGCTATCTGTGTCAGTTGTTTGTTCCTTTTTTACTGTTGATTAGTATTCCTTTATACAGATGCACCAGTGTTTTTATTGATCCATTAATTGATAGATACCTTATTTTTAATTTTTGGCTCCTAAGCTGCTATGAACATATGTGTGAGCATATATTTTCATTTCTTTGGGTAAACACATTGTACCCAAAGCACATTATAAATGCATAGTTAATACTTTAAGAAACTGCCAGACTATTTTTTAAGGTGTTGGAAGCATTTTAAATTTGGGCTAGTCATGTATGAGATTTCCAGTTAGTTATTCCACCTTCTCATCAGCACTTGGTATTGTCAGTCTTTTTAATTTTACCCTTGCTAGTGGGTATCTGATAGTATCTGATTTGTAGTTGAAGTTTGTACTTTCCTAATGACTAATGATGTTGAGTATCTTTTCATTGGGCTTATCTCCGTATTTATATCTTTGATGAAGTGTCTTATTAAAGATATTTTGCCCATTTTTTATTGGTTTCTTCATTTATTATATCATAATCCTTTATACATTCTGGAAATAAATCTTTAATTAAATATTTGTTTTGGAAATATTTTTTTCCCAGGATATGGCTTGCCTTTTTATTTTTATTTTTTCTTTTTCTTTTTTTATTGCCTACAGCACCTGGTCTTCCTAGGTGGTCTCCCATCCAAGTACTAACCAGGCCTGACCCTGCTTAGCTTCCAAGATCAGACGATCGGGCACATTCAGGGTGGCATGACCATAGATGTGTTTTCATTTTCTTAATAGTATCTTTCAAAGAGTAGAAGTTTGCGTTTTTGATGAAGTTCATTTTATCTATTTTTTTATTCTGTGGGGTATATTTTGGTGTTGTATCTAAAAATTTTTGCCTTAACTAAGATCAGAAAGATCATCTTTTTTTCCCTATCAGTTCTTTAGTTTTAGCTCTTACATTATGTCCATTTTGAATTAATGTTTATATATGATGTGAGCTAAGAATTAAAAGATATTTTGTTGTTTTGTTTTTGCATATATATGTTCAGTTGTTTGAGCACCATTTGTTGAAAACACTGTCCTCCCTCTGTTAAACTAACTTGGTGTCTGTCCTGAAAATCAGTTGAGCAGATAGATATGTGAAGTCTGTTCTGTTCTTTGTGTGCATATGTTTATGTTTTTGCCAAGTGTGCTGTCTTGATTACTATAGCTTTTTAAAAGCCTTGTAATAAGGTAGTATAAATCCTCCACCTTTGTTCAAAATTATCTATTCCAGGCCCTTTGCATTTCCATACGCATATTAGAATCATCTTGTAAGTTTCTACAAAAAATCTCTCCTGGGATTTTGATTGGGATTGTTTTGAATCCATAGGTCAATTTAGGGAGAATTAACATCTTAACAATATTGAGTCTTCTGGTGTGTGAACAGGGCATCTCTTGCTCGCTCTCTCTCTTTCTCTTTCTCTCTCTCTTTCATTTTTTCTTTCTCTGTCTCGGTCTAAGTTTAGGTGTTATACAACTCCTGTACATAATTTTTTTAAGGTAAAAGCTTAGATTAATGTAGATAGTTAGCATTGTAAGTCTCCTCTCCACTAGTGCATCCCACAAGTTACAGTGGTGTATTTTCATTTCATTTCGTTCAGTACACTTTCTAATTTTTCTTGAAATTAGATCTATGGATTATTTAGAAAGGTGAGTTTAGTTTTTAATTATTGGGGGGTTTTCTAAGAATTTTTCTGTTATTATTTTCTACTTTAATTCCACTATGCTAAGAAAACATATTTTGTATGACTTGAATCATTTTGAATTTTCTGAGATTTGTTTTATGGTCCAGGATATGGTCTGTCTTTGTAAATTTGCACATGCATTTGAGAAGAATAAAGTGCTCTGCAAATGTTAATTAGATCAAATTTGTTGATAGGATTGTTCAAGTCTACTGTATCCTTGCTGATATTTGCCTACTTTTTAAAATATAAATATTGAGATCTCCAAATATAATTGATATTTGTCTCTTTTTCCTTTGAGGAATGCTTGATGAAATTAGGTACCTAAACACTTAAGATAATGTGTTCTTGATTAATTAACTCATAATCATTATGGAATTACCTTATTTATCCCTGGTAACATTCTTCGCTCTGAGATCTACTTTGCTCAATATCGAAAGCCACTTAGCTTCATTTTGACTAGTGTTAGCACAGTATATCTTTTTGTGACGATTTACGTTTAATCTATTTGTGTCTTTATATTTAAAGTGCATTTCTTTTAGAGAGCATATGGTTTGCTCTTGATTTTTTACAAAAAATTTGTTGTTATAATCTCTTTTAATTGGGTTATTTAGAGCATTTATATTTAAGGTGATTATTGATACAGTTAAGTTTGATTTTATCATCTTGCTGTATCTGTTTTTAATTTGTTCAATCTGCTTTTTGTCTCTACCATCCCCTTTTTTAATTTAACTGCTTTCTTTTTGGATTGAGTTTTTTTTTTTTTTTTTTTTTTTTTTAGTGATTCCATTTTATCTCTTGTTGGCTTATTGGCTATAACTTTGTTATTTTAGTATTTGCTTTAGGGTTTATAGTACACATCTTTAACTTATCACAGTCTATTTTCCAATTTTATATTTACCACTTCATGTGTAGTAAAAGAACCTTACAATATTTCAATGTTTTCTCTCCTGGCCTTTATGACATTGTTATAATTTATTTTACTTTCACATATATTGTAAACTGCAAACATTGTTGTTAATTTTGTTTAAACGTCCAAGTATCTTTTTAAAGAGTCTTAAATAATAAGAAAAACAGTCTTTTGTATTATTCATGTAGTTAGCATTCCTAGTGTATTTATGTTTCCATGTGATATAATTTGCCTTCTACCTGAAGGACATCTTTTGACATTCCTTGTAGTGCAGCTCTGATGGTGACAAGTTCTTTCAGCATTTGTATTTCTGAAAATGTTTTAATTTTACTTTAATTTTTGAAAAATATTTTTGCAGAGTATAGAATTCTTGGTTGACAATTTTTCTATTTCAGTGCTTTATTATGTTTCTCTACTGTTTTCTTGCTTATATTGTTTCTAGGGAGAAATCTGATGTCACCCTTATCTTTGTTTTTCTGTATGAAACACGTTTTTTTTTCCCTGGATGCCTTTAAGACTTTTACAGTGGTTTTAGCTATTCAATTATAATGTTTCTTGGTGTAATCTTATTTATGCTTCTTGTGTTTTGGGGTTTGTTGAGCTTCTTATTCTTAGATCAATGGTTTACAGTTTTCATCAAGTTTATTTTCTTGAGATTTTTTTTTTTTTGTCTTCTCTCTTCTTCAGGAATTTCAACTACCCCTATATTAGTCTGTTTAAAGATTCCCCACAATTCATGGATGCTCTTTTCATTTTTTAGAAGTTCCTTTTTCTTTTTGTATTTCATTTTGCATAGTTTCTATTGCTCTGCCTTCAAGTTCACTAAGTTTTTCTTCGGAATTGTCTAATCTGCTGCTAATTCCATCCAGTGTATTTTTCATCTCAGGCATTGTAGTTTTTTTTTTTTTTTTTTCTTGAAGTTTACCTAGTAAGGCTATTCTGGCACAATAATTTATTTTATTGCGTCAGTGGTATTCCTGAAGGAATATTTTTGAACAAGAACCCAAATTAAGGATTCTTTCAAGGAATTTAAAATATCCAGCCATTAATTCTTATGTATTAAAAGCCTTTCACATGCATGGAATAGCATTAAGTCTATTATAATGATATTTTAAACCTCAATTTGCTTCCTCTACTATTTATCATCCACTTATATTTAGTATGATCTCTATTACTTTTAAGTAGTATAGCTACATTTCTTTCAGAATACCTTTATTCAATAAAGGCTCCTTTACTAATTGAGATTGACATATTATTTGGATTTTGCTTAATTGCACTTATAAATGACTAAATTTTTGAGCCTTTATAAATAGGCAAGAATGCCAAGTTCTTTGTCTAGTTTGAGAAAATGAGGCTGTAAGTTCCTGGAGATTGGGCAGTTATCTTTGGAATTACTTACTGTTTTAAGATTATTTTATCAAGCTTTTGCCTTGTCAGTGAGGTTTGCTTTATTTATAAATTTTCTTTCTTGTGGAGAAACTGCCACTGAAAACTTAAGGACAAAACTCGAGCAGTAATATAAATTGATATATTGGGTGAAAAATGTTCAAAATAGTCTACTTCTTTGTTTAATATTGGATAGTCATTGGAAATGTAACATCCACTGGAGATAATTTATAAGAATTTTAAAATATTTTCTTAGGTAAAAGTGATACAAATAATCCAGGACCTGAAATTAATAAGATTCGAACACCAGAGAAAAAGCCTACAGAATCAAAACAGGTATGCTACTTACTTACATTTAGTGAATGCATTGTTCTAATAGATTTAGTCTGATTGATTATCTTGGAATCTTGATGTTTTAAAGGAAAGTATTTACCTTTTTTTCTGTATACCTTTTCTGTTTATTTTTTCATGACAGTCTAGAGGGTCATTTTGCCTTTTCTCCCTCCACCTATTTTGGGGCTGCATTATTCATTTATCATTATGTGTTTCTCAAATTGTGATATTCACGATAGACTTGAATTTAGAGCCTTTTTATGATAAAGTAGTAAATGAAGACATAGTTATAGCTGTATCATTGAAAATTATCTCAGAATGAGAAGTGCTATTATAGTGAAGAAGGAAGAATTAATTTCTTCATGCCCCTCACCTTGTCACCTCATCACCTCATCATACCTGTTGTGTAAATCCTTAACTCTATATCCATTCATCCTCTACTTTCTCTGCTGTATTTGTGAACAAGTTAGGGAAAACAAAATTGGTTGAGGTAATGGCACTAGAAATTCATGTTTTCTAATCCCAGGGAACCTGAGGGAGCTCTCCTGCATTTCTTTTACAAGTACCTAGCTCCTTTTGCCCATTTTTCTCAGCAGCTTATCTCATGCCTGATCATCTTCTACTTTCTATTGTCTTTTTGATCAGAGGGTGACCTTGCCTTAGACTTCCATCAGGATTTCACCCTGTTTACTTAAAACCTTAGACTTTTCTATATCTTCAAACATCCTTACTTCCATATCACCAGTCTCAGAGGAAGAGTTCCCATTAAAGCTAATCTCTCCCCTTCTGGTCCCTCACAGACCTTGTCCCTTCTTTTAATTTATCTTTAGATTCTTTCTAGCTATTGGTTCTTCCTCCTCAGCCTATAAATAAATTGGTTGATAGAATGATTTTTAAAAGACACTTTCTCTGACCTTTATCTTCTTGTAATTACTACCTAATTTCTACTTCCCACTTCACCTTTTTATTTGTCCCTTAACCAACTGTCTAGTATCATGCTTCAAACATGTCAATGAAACTATTGTGCTTCAAATGACCAAATATCATGAATACACTTCAGTTATAGCCTTACTTGACTTATCTTTGGTATATGGCATGATTTTCTGCTTCTTTCATCTTTGACCATCTTGTTTCTTTCGGTTTCTCTGACACACATTTCTGCTTTTCACATGACCTTCTGTCCTTTATAAGTTCCTGTGTACCTCCTTCCCATCTGTACTTAGTCTTTAACTTGGGGTTTCCCAGGGTTTGGTCACTCTTCCACACCTCTGTTTGCATACTATCATTTCTTACTATAAACTGGTCCGTTCTGTGATTTTAAATACCCACCCCATGATAAGGACTTCCAAATCTGTATCTCTAACTTCAGCCTTGCTTTAAGCCAGCTGCTCTCTATAATCAGCTACTTGTGTCTCATAAGCAGCTCTCACAGTTTCAGTAACTGGAAGGACTCAGTGCCCACTGGAGGAGCCGCAGTGCGAACGAGGCCAGGGAACTTCCTGGTAGAGGACGAGGGTTGTTGCAGTGAAAGTAGAAGTCCTGTGTGTCAAGGAAGGAGCACAGAGAGAGAACAAATGGCGCTTTAGGATGGTGCAGCAGCAGCAGCGGTAGTAGTCAGAGGCAGCTTAGGACAAAGCCAAGAGTAAGTCTTAGGTGCTGTCAGGGCATCTGAAGCCAAGATAGCTGAGTGTCTCTCATGTCCTTGTTTTTAAATTTCTGTTATGATCCTTCTTGTTAGGAGACTAAGCAACCTGATAGACAGGTTTCATTTTCTTTCCCACCATGCTGCTTCGTCTTGGGGCCTTGGGGAAAAAATACTTCTAGCTCTCCTTGAGTCCGTAACTCAGAATTAAGAGGAAAGTGATAGAGGACAATCTAATTCTGGTAATAGACTCAGACTCTTTCAGAACTTACAGCCTTCTATCCTGCTTAGCCTGTTGCGGTATCATGAAGTAGCACGTATTGATCTAAATTTCTGTGGCACTGGCTTAGCTTCCTGTCCATGTCAAAGTCAGAATTGAAAGAGGCAATTAAAACAGCAGCTTATCCACAAACAACCTTGACATCTAATCATGGTCTCCCTCATGTGATCAGAGTATGCATATCAACAGTACCTTTGGGAAAAAAAGTATATCACAGCTGAATGTAGTATCAGTCATTAAAAAGATGAAGATTTATGGGACAGAATGTTTATAAAGAACCTTAATCAGGTTCTGAAGCGCATGCATTGCAGCTGCTTGGGAAGACTGGGACAGAGTTTCATCCTTCTCATGTCATTTTCTAGCCAATTTATATACACCTAGTAATCTTAAGGAGCTCATTGGCTAAATTTACTGGCAGTCCAATTGAGCTAGTGCATAGAGACGAGAGTGCACTTGGGGCATGATTGGCACTTTGCAACCATTGGTTGCAGTAGTCTGGTTGCCTGGTGTCCCCCAGCTTCCACTGAGGAACAAGCTGTCTGTCCTGTGTTCTTGGGAGGGTCCGTTCCGTCTTGAGCGCCTTTGGTGAGGCAAGTTCTCTGCAACCTTGGGTGGTGACTATTACAACTTTCAAACTTGTAAGGCGATTGATATACCAACACTACGCATGGAGTGTTTAACAGAGGTTTCCCCTTTATATTTTATTTTTCACATTATCACCACTTATGATCAAACTTGTGTTTCAGAAGGATGACAGCATTCCATAGCTTACAAACCTTTGGTAACTTGCCACAGTTTACAGGATTAAAAAAATATTTATACTCAATATTGAATTATTCAAGGTCTTGTGTTATTGGGCTTTTGCAGTTTCATCTGATGTCAAGAAGGGGAAAACAAACATAAAAATAAATGAAGTTACAGTGTTATCTATGCACTCAAAACTTCTCACGCTCCTCCGATCTGCCATACTTTGACTCCTTTCTCCACCTTTGCATAAGCTGTTACCTTTACCTAGAATGTCCTTCTCTCCCTGGAAAATCCAGCTCTTTGTGCAGATTCAACTCAAATGTCATAGCCTCTGTGAAGAGCCGTTTCTAATTTTCTCGGGCACTAGGATATCATTTCCTCTCATAGTACCTCTGATTTTATGTTTAGATGTTGATATCCTCTACTGGACTCTAAAATAGGGCTTTGTAAACTTTTTCTGCAAAAGGCCAGACCTTCAGCTTTGTGGCTCATATTTCTGTTGCAGCCACTCAGCTCTGCCATTGTAGTGAGAAAGCAGCCATAGATAATATGTAAACAAATGAGTATGGCTCTGTTCCAGTAAAACCTGACTTAAAACAGTCTGTTGGGTTGAAAGTGGCCTGGGGGCCATAGTTTGCCAACCCCTTCTCTAAGCTCTTTGGGACACAGACTGTCTTCTTATTGCTTTTTAATCTCCAGCACCAGGCACAATGCCCTTGGTAAGCCCTTCATAAATGTTTGTTAAAAGAATAAATGTCAATATCTGTGGCAAAAATTGATAACCAAACTCATTATGCAAAGATGAATATATAAATTGTTTGTTTACTTTAAAGCATTTAAATTGAAACAAGGTTTTTTTTTATTAATATAGGTATGTTTGAGGAAAGAGATATATAAAGACAATAAAAGAAGGAAAGAACACATTTTAATGATTTATTTTAGAAAGAAAGAAAAGATTATTTTTCCAGGGAAGAAAGTGTGAAATTAAAAATAATGTTTTTAAAAGGATTAGAACGGGCATGCTAATAAAATGGCAATATGTCTTCTTATGACTCAGATTTAATATGGTTTATTTTGTTTTTCCTGATTTAAAAAGATATTTATTCCCTCATTCGATTGTCAGATAGTGATTGATTAAGCACCCAGCACTCCTGCAATACTGATAAGAATGTATCATATTCTTAAGACGTGCTAGGGGTGGGAAAAGGTGGAGAGCCATAGGACTCAAATCTTCTGTGGTTAAGAAAGACTTCTTATTTTTTTCTAGATTGATTTGGAGTCAAATCTACATAACAGAAGTCCCGAATCACGTCCTGGTGTTGTTTATCCCAATACTAAATTTCATCGCAAAGATAATCTCAACCCAAGACACATAAATCTTCCTCTTCCTGCTCCCCACACACAGTATGCAATCCCCAGTCGTCATTTTCATCCCCTCCCCCAGCTGCCAAGACCACCATTTCCAGTTCCGCAGCAGCACACCTTGTTAAATCAGCAGCAGAATAATTTGCCTGAGCAACCAAATCAAATGCCACCGCAACCAAATCAGGTGGTCCAGCAGCAGAATCCTTTGAATCAGCTGACTCAGCAGCCACCTCCTCAACTTTCTCCTGCCTATCAGGCAGGACCCAACAGTGCTTTTTTCAATAATGCAGTTTCCCATCGGCCACAGTCCCCTCCTGCAGAGGCTGTGATTCCTGAACAGCAGCCCTCTCCCATGCTGCAAGAAGGACACAGCCCCCTGCGAGCCATCGCACAGCCTGGCCCCATTCTTCCTTCACATCTGAACAACTTCACTGATGAGAACCCCCCGGGATTGCCTATAGGGGAGGCTTTAGGTAAGTTCTGTGTCGCTGTCAAACGTGACAAATTCAGATATTATTTACCTCAAATGACATGTGCTATGCAATATTAATTTGGGTCAGGATTGGTACGTTTCTTTAAGTAATGCCAGCAAAAATCAGTCACCTAGTGTAGTAATCAGAATATAGTTCCAAATGCTGTATAGTATTTAGCATCCAGTTGATGTGAGGTCACATCATTATGTGGGTAAAAAGACTCATCATCATCACCATAACTCTGGTTACTGGAAATTTAAAAACATTTGCTTTCTCCAGAACCCCAATTGTGGCCATTTCTTTGTCCTTGTGGGGAAAACCATGTTGTAAAAACTCTTGAAAAATTAACTGGTAACCCCAAACGCATGCTGACTTAAACTCTTCACAAATGTTTTGCAGATCGTGTGCATGGGAGTGTAGCTCTGGAAACGTTAAGGCAGCAGCAAGTGCGGTTACAGCAGTGGAATGAGCATCATGCCTTTCTCAGCCAGGGCAGTATTCCTTACCCACACCATCCCCACCCTCATCCCCATCCTCACCTCCAGCACCTTCCCCAGCCACCCACTGGGTTACATCAGCCTCCAGTGAGGGCAGACTGGAAGATCCCCACCAGTGCCGAAGATGAAGCAGAAACAGCAGACTCCAGGTATTGCGGCAGACTGAAAATAGCCTGTGAGACATGACCCGCTCTGTTCTCTTGAATGTTGTCTCCAGTTGGAATCTTGTCCCAAAGAAAGTGAATCCTGGCCTTCTGAGCATGTGCTACACAGTTCTATTGATTGACCCTAAAATATAGAGAATCGAGTTTGAAGTAATTCTGTGCAAATCTAGGCATGGACAGTCTGCCATAAATTAACATGGTCCTGTGCTTTGTGGTCTCTTCTAAAATAGAAACGTACTATCCTACTCAGTAGTGTTTTCTTCATACTCAGTAGTAGTACTTTTAAAGAACAAATAAGGACAGAAATAAATTAGTGCTTAAAAGTTAAAAATTATAAATTTAATACTATTTTTTCTGGTAGCACCGAATTCTACCTTCTTTTAGCTACAGTTATTTATTAGTGTTCAGTCCTGACTCTAAACTTGTTTTTATGGCCAGTGTCATGCGAATGCATTGAAGTGTTTCCTGATGCCTTCTGGATAAGGTCTGCCATTATGGTGACTTTTTCATCACTGCCAGTTATCAAAGGCACGTAGAGACAAGGACAGTTGTTTTTAATACAAAGTGAAAAGAAGGAAATCAGATACCTGGGCATATTTAGTGTCTTCAATTCAGCATCTGTTGAGTGTTAATGCTTACCTATGAGATTAATTAATATTAGTTCAAATTATATATTATGCTTTTGTTTGTAGAAATTGCACTTATAGTTGACTAAGCTCTCCTTAATGTGGTAGAGCCTCTCTTTTGTTTTCTCCTCCTCATATTTCGTCGTCTTTATGTAGGTTTCAAGACTTACTCAGAGAACTGTCTAATCGTGATCAAAGTGACACACGGGAACTAGCTGAAATGCCACCACCTCAATCAAGACTTTTGCAATATAGACAAATTCAGACTAGGAGCCCACCAGCAATCCCATCTCCCCCATCCAGTACAGACCACAGTAGCCACTTTTCTAACTTTAATGACAACAGCAGAGATGTTGAAGTAGCCAACAACCCAGCATTTCCACAGCGCCTACCACCCCAGATTTTCAGCTCGCCTTTCTCGTTGCCATCTGAACACCTTGCCCCTCCTCCCTTGAAATACCTGGCACCTGATGGAGCATGGACTTTTGCTAACTTACAACAGAATCACCTAATGGGGCCGGGTTTTCCCTATGGCCTACCTCCATTGCCTCACAGGCCACCGCAGAACCCTTTTGTACAAATACAGAATCATCAACATGCTGTTGGTCAAGAGCCATTTCACCCATTGTCATCTCGAACAGTATCTTCTTCTTCGCTCCCTAGCTTAGAAGAGGTAAATGCCTTTCTTTTCCTTTGTTTTTCTTTGGGACTAGTTGATTGTGAAAAATATCAGTATTTATGGATTTGATAATAGTGGACAGATTTTATTGAATTTAATAGTCTATTGAAGATAATCTCGGAACTTATTTTAATTTTCTTCCTCTCACTGTGTTATTTCGACTTTGTAGCTTGGTCATTATTGTTGGAAAATGAAGCCCCTTAGAGTCTTTTATTGCTGTTTTAGAACATTTAACATCTGACTGAGCTGAGGAGGCTAGCTCAGTCCTTTTTAATTTGGGAAAATGGTTTTTAGTGACTCATCTTTTTGCTTAGGTTACATTTGTTAATTACAAATTTGTTAATTAGAGCTTTCCATAGAGGTTGGCCATCTCAGCCGATGGCCGATTCCAAGTGCTCTTCTTTTTCTTCTGTTGCTCTTCCTGGTAGTTTGTTTCTTAGGCTGACACAGTTGATACAGAATGATACTCTGATTTCCAAATGTCACAATTTGCATTGTTTAACATAGGATTGACTCTGCTAAACTAGGCATTTTACGGTAAGTTGAATTTTTATCTTAAACTACTTAGGTATTTCCAAAGAGCATCTTTATGGACCTTCATTGATATGAAAACCCTAGCAATTCCAGGTTATAAAACTTCCAGAATGGGTTCCATTTGGTGTAGACTTTAAAAACTTGCTGAACTCTTTATTAATCCTAATAGATTTTTTTGCGGATACCTTAGTTTTTTTAATATAGAAGATAATGTCATCTGCAAATATAGTTATGTCCTTTTTTTCCAATCTGGATGCCTTTTATTATTATTATTTTTGCCTGATTGCCCTGGCAGAACCTCTAGTATAATGTGTTGAGTACACAATTGGCAAAATTAGAGAAAAACAAGTATATCTGGGTTGAGTTTTGCAAATTTCCTTCTGTTACTGATTTCTAATTTAATTTCCTTATGGTTAGAGAACATGTTTGTATAACTTTAGTCTTTTAAAATTTGAGACTTGTTTTGTGACCCAACGTATGGTCTATCCTGGAGAAGAAGGTATATTTTACTCTTGTTAGGTGGAGCATTCTAGAGATAAGTTAGATCTATTTGGTTTATATTGTTATCCATATTTTCAGTTTACTTTGGTCTTCTGTTGGGTTTTATATTCATTATTGAAAGTAGTGTATTGAAGTCTTGAATTATTATTGTTGAATTTTCTGTTTCTCCTTTCAACTCTGTCAGTTTATGCTTCATCTATTTTGGGGCCCTGTCATTAGGTTTACATATATTTATAATTGCTATATCTTTTTGATGGGTTGACCTTTTTATCATTATATTATTTCCTTTCTCTCACACAATTTTGTCTTCAAGTATATCCTTTCTGATATTCATATAGCCACCCCAGCTCTCTTTGGTTACAGTTTGCATGGAATGTCTTTTCTCATCCTTTTTATTTTTTTATTTTATTGTCATTTGTGACTTTTCTGAACTAATTAAAAATAATTTTTATTTTAAATTAATTTTTAAATTCCAAACTAATTTTTAAAGTCTGTATTTATCATGTGTGGCCTCTGAAGCCTTTATTCTGTTAACTTAATGATCAGCTAATCATTGTGCAGAGATTTTCTTAAATGTTCAGACCAAAAGCATCACCCGGTGTTTGCAGAGGCATCTGTCTGTGTGTCTGGACACACCTTCAGTACTCAGCCAGGCTGTTCTCATCTCTGCTTTAGCTCTTGCTCCGGCAGAGTCTCCAGATCAGCCAGAGGTGAGAAATTTTTAGGTTTTTCCTGAGCATGTGCACAGCACATGTGTGGTCTTCTGGATTCATAGGAATGTATCAGAGCTGTTCAAAGCCCTTACTCCCCAAAGCCTCTCATTCCCCAGCCTGTCCACCGAAGGGTTGCGTTGGTCTGTTGTTTAATTTAATGTCATCCATTACCTCAGGCAGCAGCAACTAAAGTATTCGCCTGTAAATGTTTTTGATATGGCCCCTTCATAAAGCACAAATTGAATTCTGAGTTAGACAAAACAAGGCAAGTATTTTTTATTTTTTTTAAGTCTTGTTTTTGAAAAGCCACCAGACAGGGTCAAAATGAATAATTACAATTCTTTGAGAATGAGGCCCATTCTGCTTCCTCAGAGCTGGTGCCAGAAATGTAGGGTCTTATTTCAAGGCTATTATTACTGACTTGGAGAACAGGCAATGGGACTAGGGTAAGTTGAAATACCACAAAGATCACTGTTCTTATTGAAATTCTCTGGTTTTTCTTGAGTAAGTACTCCCTTGGTTGCTGCAAGCTTTAGTTTCTCTAATTCCAAGGAAGCTGATTATGACAGTCTTGCCAGTTTTTTCATTGCTTTCTGGAGAGGTGGACTTAGGAGTTCCTTACTCTGCCATTACTGATATCACTCGTGATATTTTGGACTTAAACTGCCAAATGAATTCATAATATGTGTGGGAAACAACATGCCAAAGTTTTTATAAGGTCTTATCAAGTTTTGTAATTTATGAAAAATACTGAATAATGTACTTTAATCATTGATCTGTGTAAACGCTTCCTTAGTTTCAGAGCTGAGTTCTTTGTACCCTCGAGCTTTTGACATTTCACATTTCTGTTTAGCTGTGTGTATGCGTAAGTACCCTCAATTGTCATTGGGCTTCTAGAGTGAAATAATTTTTGCAGAAACATTTGGCCACCTTTATTTTGATGTGTGAGATTCACAAGTAATGACTAACTAACTTGGAATGCTGAAAGAAATACCTTGACGAGGAAAAATGTTTACCACACTGCAGGTTTTGACGTTTTTAGTGCATTAGGATGACTTTTGTGTGTTAGGTTGTACAAAACGATTTTGCATGAACCATCTCACAGAATGAATTGTTTATGTGCTTGCTGTTTATTTCTAGCCTTTTAAAATAATTTCTTTAACATTAACAATACAGAAAAGTGTTTTATTTCCCTCCCTACTGTGAATTCTTTTATTGCTGGAAACCTTGGTAGATTAATTTTATGTGGGATGAAAATGTCTAGATGTTAGCTTAACAGTGAATTTGAATGGAGATGGTTTTCCACATTATGCTTTTTCTTTTTTATAATATTTCGATTTTCTTTTGACAAATGAAGTACATGGTCAGCATGGAAAATGTAGAAGTTTAGAGACATTTCTAAATTCACTATTCAAAGATAGTTACTGTAACATTTAGCTTTTCATAGCATTCATATATATGAACCTGTGATTGATTAATGGCGAGGGATTACTTGTTGGAAAACTTGAAACAATTTTTTCTCTAATTGTGGTGCTCAGTTATGTCACCCCATTAAATCTTTCTTTCCACTAGGTCAAGGCACCATAAATGGGGTCTTGATCGTATTCTATAACATTTTTGCTACTTAAAATTGTTAAGAGTTTTCATAGGTGCCTAAGGCTGGACTCCATGGGTTTTCTTTACCTACCTCAGATGCAGCAAAAATGCTGGCCCTCCGCTACCTGGATGAGGCTGGGGCACTGTGGGCTGGAGTCATGTCTGTATCCTCTCGCACTTCTAGTTCTCTGCTGATGTGATGAGATCGAGGCAAAGGTGCTATCCTTACCTGGGCCAGGTTACAGACCATTCCCATCGTCTTCCTCCTCTTTATTAAATTATCGTATTCTCACTAAATAGAGTATTAGCTTTCTTATCAAATACTAAATTCTTTATGGAAGCACCCTTGCATTTCAGCTAATTGCTGTGGAGGTGAGGGGAGATGAACTGCAAAGAGAAACAATAGAAGTTAATTTGTGGCTTCTAAGCTTCCAGGGGTTCAGTTTCTAGTAATTTTGTCATGATTCAGGATTCTCTCTTTCTCTCTCTCTCTCTCTCTCATCAATCAGTCAATTGATTTATTTAATTGCCTGCAGCACCTGGTCTTCCTAGGTGGTCTCCCATCCAAGTACTAACCAGGACCGACCCTACTTAGCTTCTGAGATCAGGCATGTTTAGGGTGGCATGGCTGTAGACCGATTCAGTATTTCTAAAGGCTAATTTTTACCTGCATGAGGTTTTTCACTTTGTGTGATAACTTTATAATCTAACCTCTGAGTAAGATGAAGTTCTTTAGTATATACTGAGATCTGTTTCTGGACTTTGCTTTTTCTCCTCATCTATCTATATGTTTCTGTACCAGAATCACACTGTTTTAACTTTTGAGGTTTTGTAGTATTCTAATTTGATAGTATAATGAAATGTCTCCATTATTACTGTTTTTTCTTCCATTTCTGTATGGGCATGTGGGTGGAAAAGGATGGTTATTCTACAGTTTTTCGACTAGAAGTTTAGAAAACCTTTTTAAACTCTTTCTTGTGCTCTATCTTCTCCCCAAAAAATCTTCCTTGGATTTTAATTAGAATTACATTAATTGTATAGTTTCATTTGGGGGAACTTTTATCTTTACAAATATTTTAAACCTCTCATTTAGGAATTGATACAATCTTCAATATTTTAATTTTTTCCCCTTCTTTCCCTCCCTTCTTCCCTCATTCCATTTTTTTGTTTGTTTTCTGAATATTTCTCTGTAAAATTCTGGAGGATCTTCATTTCTGATTAAATTTACTCTTAGGCTGATTTTTTCCTCCCCTTGTTTTTGTTATGAACAGGACCTTTTTTTCCTCATTATACTTTTCAGTCATTTTATCTTGAGGGACAAATCCTTATGCCATCTTAGAAGTGGCATATATGCCTCTGTATGTATTCCTTTGAAATATTTCTTGTCTTATGGGTTGGCTTTTGAACAAAGACACTTTAGACCCATCTATTCATCTGTTTTTTCCTTCAAACCACTCTAGTTTTGAAGTTAGTTGATAATGTTCATTTCAGTACAGTTGTCTAATCATCACCCTCCCACACCAATTTCCTTCTGTAGAGCAAAGTATTGTGTAAATGTAGCTTAAGGATTATAACCTTGTCTGATTGTCATATTCTGCCCATTCTGACTTTAGAAGTGGGTCATGATAGCTCATGACTTATCTTGTATAACCAGGCGTAACATTGCTGTCTTCTCAGAGACCATTAACGTAGGGTATCCAATAAACCATCTAATGCACATAACATAGACAGTAATCAGCAAATTAATAAATTAGCCCTCTATTCATGCTTAAATTATCAAAGCTAATCATTTAAATGAGATGTTCTATTTTAATTAAAGTTTCTGGCACCATAGTTAATGAGACTTGGAATTTTCACTAGAGCATTTAGCTCTTCCGTAGTGATTAGCTTTGATAGCATAATTATAAATAGAGCTCTAAGTAAGTTGCTAACTTTCCCCTGTTATTTATTTATACATATACATGTGAAATAGCTTGCTAACCTCATACATTAGAGATATACCTTTTAAGACAGTGGTAAGCAAATTGTAAATTTTTACTTAAAACCGATGACCATCTTTAACAATAGAAATTTATATATGAATTTAGTCACTTAGTTTTCCCTTTAATGGCATTATATTTTGATATTTAGAAAGATATTAGCAGTAGGCTTAGCCTAATGATCATATGTTTAGCAACGTAATTATCTCACAGTTTAACGTGAAGAATATTTATAAACACATATATATGGAGTTGATACTGAACCCAGAAGTAAGGCTCTCTGACAGAGCATAATGAGCCTTTAAGTAATAAATAATAAAATTATTTAAGACCCAAGGACTCTAGAATTATACCTGAATTTCTGTCATTGATAGTGTTGCCATTTAAAAGTAAAGGAGTAGTCTGATTGGCAGGAGATGGATGTAGTCTTTTCATGAAAAAACTGAGAATTGGGCAAAGGTAACAGAAAACAAAAAAAAATGGTCAAGAAAAAGAAAAGAAAGGAGGACAAGTAGAGTTTGTATATTTCAACAACCCAGGAGGCTGAAAGACTGAAGTGTAAATGGAAATATAAAGGGTATTCTCTGTCAAAAAAAAAAAAAATATATATATATATATATATACATACATACATACATACATACATATATATATACATACATACATACATACATATATATATATATATATATTTTTTTTTTTTTTGCAGGAAAGGATCTCTTTCCAAAATTTTTGTTTTGGGGCGGGGGGAGAGAGAGAGAGAGAACGAGAACTTGTGTGTGTGTGTGTACCAAAGAAGTAAGTCTTCAGTTGTGGGGGGAAGATGGACAAGAGACTGCTCAGATGATTAATTCAGAGACCTCAAATACCAGAAAATTATTAGTGTCCTTCATTTCTAAGTATTCTTTAAGAATAAAACAAGAATTTTCCAGCATTACCTTTTTTTCTTAAGCTGGAAAGTTTATTTAATTATGTTAATTGATTCTTCAGAGAAATGCAAATAGTTAAGAATTGAAGGTAAACTATGAATTATTTTATTTCCTACCCAAACTGAATTATCTCATTGTAAGGGATGTTGTGGTCTATAATTGATAACTTGACTTTCATATTCAAGAAGAGGAAGCAAGAGCCAGAGAGATTCAGAGTAGCTCAGAAGGTTATAACAGTGAATCTGACATTTCTCTTAGATATAACATTGCATTCATTCTAGTATTTCCTCTAGAACCTCATATTTGGATATAGGAAAATAATATTGCTTGGATGGACAGCACTATTTGCAAATTGGAAGCACCCTTGCTTGTGAGATACTTCCAGTGGTATTTTTCTTTGTTGAGACCTAAATGGAATTTAATGTACTTCGCTACAAAGTCACCTACGTTTCAGTATACCTTTCAAGAAAAATTGATAATAAAACCCCCAAATAAATGTACTGTGGTTTTGGATATTAATATACATTTTTCCTTCTATTTGGACTGAATCTTATTAATCTAATGTGACATTAAAGTTGTTTTTAAAATTCTGTTAAGCTAATGCATTTTATTTTTAAAATAGTTCTCTTAAAATATTAAATAGTGAAGGGTGTCATAATTATCTAGATGAGAGATGTTAGTGGCTTGGGCTATGATGTAGTAATGGGAATGTGAGAAGTAAATAAATTTAAGATCTATTTGTAGGTAAAACAGAAATTCCTGATGAATCGGGTATGATTTGAAGTGAAATGCAATAAGATAGAATAATCTGTCCTTACTTCTACTAGCCGCAGTTTCTCAGCGGCCACATGTGGCCGGGGGCCACCTCACTGAACAGTGCAGTCGCAGACCATCTCTCCGTCAGCACAGGAAGGCAGGCCTGTGGACAGCATTGCTCTAGAGAGAGGCTCTTGCCCTTCACTCAGCTTTTTGAAATTGTCTGATGGGATTTCTTTGATAATTTTCTACAATCTCTTTTCTGTTTCTGACTTTCTGGAAATTTTGCTGATATTAGACCTCCTGAAGTCTCCAAATCTCTCTTTTTCCCCCCCCTCCTATTTTTTTTTTAATCTTAGTTTCTGAAAGTTTTCCTTGATTTTATGTACAAACCCTTCTACTGCATTTTATATTTGAGCCCTCAAATGTTTAATTTCCAAGAGTTCTTTATTTTCAGATTTTCCTTTTTCGTAACATCTTATTTTTGCTTATAAATGCAGTGTCTTTTCTGAGGAAATCAGTTGAGGATTTGTTGTTGTTGTAGATTTTTAGTAAGAACTAAAACTATTTTAAAAATATAGTTTAAAACATCACTATTATTTATTTTTTTGGACTTTCCATCTTTCTTATTTATCTTTTATGCTACAGACTCCTCTTAAACATCTGATAATTCTTGATTCTTTGTGTGACTGAAAAGCAGCCTGGTCATTTATGGATGTCTCAGGACTTACTGTGCGACAGACCTTTCCCTGGGGACTTTTTCTTTGAAATTTAGTTTCAAGTATACAGTACATTGGTTAGACATTTATTTACTTTACGCCTGGCGACGTTTTAATGCTTGAATCCCTCTGGTTGATGGGGAAGAGCACAGAATGAGACCATTCATTTTCCATTGTGGATGGTGTTTCTGAGGCCTGAGCTCTGTGGAAGTCTGTAGGGCGGGTGAATTTCCTTCTTGTTGGGAATTCCAACTCCATTTTCCTTCCTCAGACACCATTCCTCCATCATGTCTTCATATAGTCCAGAAGTGTGTCCTTTGTTGGTGGCTAGTCATCTGGTCTTGATTTTTGTAGGTCTTTTATATTTATTTTTATTTCAGTGGAGTATTGGTCCAGTCTTCACCATTAACTGGGAATCATGTCCTTAAAAAAAAATTGTTATAATTTATCAGGTATTTTTTGGTAGATTATATAGCCCATGACCCATAGACATGACTGCTGCAGACTGCAGTTTATTTATCACACATTTCCTGGCTTGCCAATATTGATTTTTTTTTATTATTGTCATTTTTAATATTGATTGTTGTTAATTTTACATTGATACTTCTTTCCTCCCTCCTTCCTAGTTTCTTTCTTTCTAGGTAACTTTGTACCTCTCTATGAAACTAGGGCACATTGCTTGAAATGTAAGATGATAACCTTATGGGGAGTTAAATTGAAGTAAGTTAGTAGAGCCTAAGAGTGTTCTGCAGTCAAGAGTTTCTTCTTCAAATCTTGGGAAAATTAAATAGGAAATATGGCATTTTTTTCAGCATTTAACAGTTCTTTTGTCAGATAATTATTGAGGATTTTTATTAGGTTCCGAGAATACACAAGTAAGATCTAGTTCCTGCCCCATAATCTTTACATATCCTTCACATTTTAATTTAGGTCAAGGTTACAGTGCCTCGTCTTGGATCACACAAATCCAGGCCTAAACAAATTCAGACTTAAACATATTTTTAGAGTAAGAGAAAATTGTGAACATTTCTAAAATATCAATTTTGTTAATGAACCAGTAACCTTCATATCATATGAGAATTTATAGTTGAACAAGATATAAAACAATGAAATTTAGATATAAAACCGTTAAATTTTGTATAATTGTGAAAAATTATAAAAACCTAAGTGTCCTGGATATGTTTTAACTCAGAGAATATAGGCTGTTGGTCCAGATTTGTTTTGTTTGTCTGTTCAGTGATTTTAGAAAATCAATTTTACTAGTGTGAGTGCCAGGCATGTATTCTCTAGTTTATCACAATATAACTTGGTATTATCTAATTCTTGGTCTGATTTATACATTTAGGTTACACACCCAGCCCTGGAAGGCATTAGAATTTGCTATTCCAAGTTTAAATAAGTGAAGAAATAAAATGCTTCTGTTAAATATGACAAAAAAAGAGTTTTCATGACATAGAAAGATATTTGTGATACTTTAGTGAGAAGTTACCAAGCTATGTATAATATCTCAGTTTAAATGTGTATGTTTATATGTATGTGGGGAAAGATACACATAATATGTGGTTTTTATACTTTTAGTGATGTTAAGTTGATCACTGTATCAGTGATCAAGTGATACCTGTCTGATCCATCGATTTTAAAAATTCCCAGTAAACTTTGAGATTTTAGCAGCTCTTAATGATTGTTGCTTAGATCCAGTTTCATTCAAGATAGCAAAATGGCGATTTTAAATTCTTTCCATTTCTCCTGTATTTATTTTCCTTCTATAAAAGAGAACTTTTTCTCATTGAATGTTCAATTCCATAAAATATAGTCTATGTAGAAAAGGCAGAATAAAAATGCATTTTTGCCCTTTATAAAGTCAGTTTTCAGAGTAATGAGTTAATGCCTTAGCAGCCCCCAAGGTTGACCATTGAGGCTCCCCGCCCCACATTTTTCTTTTTGAATATCGTTATGGATCAGGTATTATATAATTGTGTTTTCAGTTCATGGTCATCATTCTACTTTTTGACACGTCGTTCTATCTTTGGCTGGTGGGAGCCCCTTCATGTTGGTGTCTGTGTTCTTTTGACATAGCAATGACATCATCTTTGGTGGCTTCCTTGCTTTCAGGCATGATGAGATGTCTCTGGCTCTTCTTGTAGATTTATTTTCTCTCCCTGATCAGGTATCAGATATTTCTCAGAGAGCCCTGGTGGAGACTACAGTTCAGTGCGAAAGGTGCTCCTTGCTGCTAGCTATCCCTGCCTTTTCACTGGTCAGAGCTGGGAAATGCTTTGTTTTTTGAAAGAGAAAAATCATAAGTTCATGCTGATAGTTCTAAGTCAAATTAAGGATTATAAGGTTTTTAATATTTATATATTTTCTTTTACACTAAAAGTGGTTCCTAATGAATGACTAACAGAACTACTTATTGGCTTTATCTATATGTGTATACATACATATAGATAGATATAGATAGCTCTGTATATGTGTGTGTCTCTATATATGTGTATAACAGTTTTATAAGAACAGTACTGATTTTAAGTTAGCAATAAATAAGTTGAAGATACCTTTGTGGTTCACTTTATCCTAAGGCTATATCCCATAGATACATTTAGTTAAAATATTGAATTTTAAAGGCATTTGAAATGATTTTTCTATGTGTGGTTGTAGTACGCATTTGGTAAACATTTGAATTTATATCTTTTAATTTTTAAGGGTTGTGTTGTTGAAATCTAATTTTGATTTTAAGACTCATTTATAAGTATAGGCTCCCAAAGTCCAAATTACAAAATAAGCAAAGTTTAATGGAGGTTAAACTTCCATTCCTGTTCTTTACCCCTAGTTCATTCCTTCCCTCTGTAGATAACCATTATTATATTTTTAAGTTTATCCTTTTATTATTTCTTTTTGGAGATACAAAGAAATGCTTATATGTGTACATATATTCTCTTATTTTTTTTACCTAAAAGGTAGCATATTGTATGTATCTTGCAGCTTCATAGATTGGCACTCATCCACAGCAGTATATAAAAATCTTCCTCACTTCTTTTACACCGCATAGTATTTGCATTATGTAGCTGCATCACAGTGTACTTAGCTGGTCTCCTGTTCATGGACATTTGATTGCTTTCAGTCCTTTGCTCTTACAAATAATGCCTCAGTGGGCAGTCTTCTGTGAAAACAAAGAGCTTTTGTTTATGTGATATTTACAGAGCTATGAATAGTTTTTTATATAAGCTATCAGTATTTAAAACAGAATTTTAAATTAATTCACCTAAAAATTATAATAGTAAACATATTACTTGTTAACGTTAAGTAACATTTTTATGAAAATAAGTATATTTTTCAAAAGTATTTCATGAGAAGAGTGCCATTTTTTCAGTTTTGCAAATCTACTGCAGTATGTTGTTTTGGTTGACTGTATAAAGAAAATTTCATCATAGAAATATGAACCTGGAAGAGGGAATTTTGATAGCTTTTTCAGATAATTTTACTCTTCTTTGATATGACACTAAAACTCAGCAATTAGTTTCTTAAAGAATAGTTGCAGTATGGAATAGAAAATTTCACACTGTCAAAATCCTGCAGGAGCCAGGATTTTGAGGGAGGGGAACCATCTCTGTTTGGTGGAGCTGTGGTACCTTAGAGCTGTGGTCCCCAACCTTTATGGTACGAGAGACCAATGCTCCTCTGAGAATCTGATGCCTGATGATCTGAGGTGTAGCTGAGGTGGTGATGCTAGCTCTGGGAAGCAGCTGCAGATACAGATGAAGCTTCACTTACTCATCTGCTGCTCACCTTCCTGCTATGCGGCCAGGTGGTGGCCTAGCTCCTAACCAGTCGATGGCCCAGGGGTCGGGACCCCTGCCTTAGAGGGTGGGTCCGAACCTCATTGTCTGTTTTTCTCTGTGTCCTCCCTCCCCTCCAAACATGTAAAGAAGAAACATCACCAATTTATATCCAGAAAATGGAAGAGAAGGGAATACTTCCCACCCTACCGTAAATGGCCAGCATTACTCTGATACCAAAACTAGACAGAGATTGTACAAAAAAGAGAAAACTGCAGAGTAATATCTGTGAACATCAGTGCAAATTTCCTCGACACAGCATTCAGCAATGTATAAAAAAGAACAATGCACTATGATTGTGTTGGGGGTTACTCCTAGAATGCAAGGCTGGTTTAGTATCTGAAAATAAATCAGTGTAATCCACCATCCTAACAGTCTAAATATCAATATCACGTGATTATATCAACAACAACAAATACCTTACACATGTTTGACAAAATACATCTATTTGTAAAAACTCTTGGCGACTTAGAAATAGAAGGGAAATTCCTCAACCTGTTAAAGGGCACCTATAAAAATCCAGCAACCCCCATCATCCTTATGGTAGAGACTGAATGTTTTCTCTCTCAGATTTAGGAAGGAGGTAAGATGTCCACTCTGAACACTCCTATCCAGCGTCGTACTGGAAGTCTTAGCTCATGCAGTATGGCAAGAGAAAGAAATAAAAGGCATAGGGGATTGGAAAGGGAGAAATAAAATGTCCCTATTCACAAATGACATGGTTGTCAATGGAGAAAAACCCAAGGAATTTACCCGGAAAACAAACCAACAAAAATCCTTGGACTGTTGCGAATTTAGCAGTTTCAGGATATCAGGTCAGAATACCCAAATCAATCTCATTTCTATAACTAGCAACATACAATGGGAAACCCAAATGTAAAAGCCAGTACCATCACAGTAGTTCAAAGAACAAACAAAAACACTTAGATGTAAATCTAACAAAACCTGTACAGGGTCTGTATGCTGAAAACTACAAAACTGCTAAAATGCATTTTGTTTGATATATAAATCACTTTATTCCATTGTCATCAAGATTTCTCTGCCTATACTCAAGTTTTCTCTGAGTACAGATTCCAAAGTCGCAAATCATATTTTCATGCATTTACCGTCATCTCCATTGCATGAAATAGATATATCAGTAGACTTTTATATATACATATAAAATCTTCCATGTATCTAATTTTAAGAACATAAAGACAATTTCAAGCTTTAGTTCTTTTTCTAATGTAAAAGATCAATTATATTCATAATGTGATTTAGAATTTAGTTCCATATTTCATTGGCACATTCATCTCTGTCAATAGCTGCTTATTAAGTGTGTTATACAGTACTTCCACAAGTCCTGCTGTGCCTGTCAGTTCTGGCTTTTTTGTATTTCAGTTGGGAAGATACAAATGATACGCGTTTTCTAAAAAATTTATTTGAATATGACTCTTTTTTATATCAGCCTTCTGTTGCTTCCTAATTTTTAGTTTTCTTCCGTTAAACTTTGTGGTTCATATTTCTATTCATTGCAAAAAGGTGTTTGTTTATACTACTGGAGTATATATGTCAAGTATTTAATGAAAAGGGGCTTATAAAATGAATACCTGAATTTATATGAGACATTTAGTGTTCTGTATCACCAGGGGTTTTGATTATTATAACCCATTCCTTCTGAGGCGATAGCAGACATTAGTTTTGTATTGAAGTATTCATTCACACATAAAGACTTTAGAATGTGATCTCCTACAGATTGCGAATGGGCTCAACAGCCAGGGCATAGTAATAAAAAGAAACACTTCATTTTGATTCTAAGAGCTAATCATCTTCATAACAAACAATGATAAAAAAAAAAAAAAAGACATATTGCACGAGCCACTGTGATCTGTCATTTGGGGGTTGCCTGCCCATAAAGTTGAGAAAGGCCAGTTATTCTGCTCAGAACCGCGGTCCTAACTGTGATGACCTTCATCTCACAGTGCCCATACTGCAATTTCCCCCATCTAATCGGCCTCACAATATCTGCTTGTGCTTATAGTTTCCCAAAATATTCTGCCACGACTGTGCCAATTCATCTCTCTCTCTCCCCTTTGTAATCTGACCCCCTGATTTCCAATTACTCCTAACAACAATGGTATAAGGAAGATTGCTAGGATCCTAACGACCACCAACTGAATTACAAATCTATTATTATTGCGAAAGAAGGAGGCGATAAAAGCCAATCCCAATCTGTTGTTTGAGATATAACGTGGAATGTTATCTTTATATGTTGTATTACAACGATTGTATAACAACACACCCTTCCTTTGTGCCAGGAACAATTCTAAATGCTATACATACTGTGGTTAATGAAGACACATTTACAGATGAAGTTCCCAAGAGGTTAAGTCTGTTGCCTGGGGTGACACTGCTCCTAACAGAAAGCCTGAAGTCTAACCCCGGTCATAAGGCTGCATACCTAACTACGACTCTGTACTGTCTTGCCACTAAACTGAGACTGAATATTGGTCACAACAGTCAGGCAAGAAAGAATTGCAGAGTACTTAGGTAACAGTAACAAAAATGTTGAAATGGCCAGCAAATAGATCTTGTTGCTCGGAGGGATAAAGGAATTTGGATTGTGCGGTTTAGGGAGGAGAAAGTACAAGGAATAAGTTGAGTTTCAAACATATAAAGGATTTTTAAAAGAAAGTAATGAACATTCTGTGTCAGTTGAAGACCGTCTCAAAGAAGACACAGTAAGTTCAATCGGGAGCAGTCACATAGGGCAGGAAGAATTACATCATGCCACCTGATCAGTCTAAGGAGTAATAAATTCGGGGGCGTGAAGGCCCAGGCCCAAGAGGTAAGTCTAGAATGGAAGGCTGTTCAGGATGCTGTGATTCAGTGGGTTGTGACTATAATTTTCCCATTTAATTTTGAACAGATGTGTTTCTTTTTCTTAATCCAGTGTTACATAAAACACCAATAGAATTTTAGAACTGAACCCAGGAAGTTCAGCTCCATATTTTACAGACAAGAAAACAGAATCAGAAATTAGACATGAGTTTGTTTTTGGACTACCTACTAAGGGCCAAAACTGGGTTTTGAACCCCCATCTCCTAACATCATGTCCAGAGCTCAGGCTGCTTTTTGGGGGTTTTCATAGTCACAGAAAAGAATATTTTTGAGAATTTCTGCTTAATACAGTGAACTTGCTATGCACCTAAGGGAAGGGGGTACATGCTTCCCTAATTTATGAAATGTCCTTTTTCTTTGTATAGTATGAACCCAGAGGACCTGGTCGGCCCTTGTACCAAAGAAGAATCTCATCCAGCTCAGTCCAGCCTTGTTCTGAAGAAGTGAGCTCTCCTCAAGACAGTCTCCCTCAGTGTAAAGAGCGCCAGGACCATAGCAACCCATCTTCTTTCAACTTTTCATCCCCGGAGTCCTGGGTAAACACCACCTCATCCACCCCCTATCAGAACATTCCATGCAATGGATCTAGCAGGACAGCTCAGCCCAGAGAGTTGATAGGTAAGACAGGTGACGGGTCGCTAAAACTGTAATCTTGACCATTCAGCTCCTGGATACTTGCGGAGTTTTTCTTCTCCCACCCACCCCCATTTGCGATATTATCTTTGAACAGCATTTAATGGTCATAGCTTGTAGATGTGCTTTAGGCACACATATTAACTAGGATTATACTGATTCTGGATTTATGGTCTGGAATGGAAGTAGATCTGTCCATATTTGGGAACTGATCATTTTGACTTGTGAACAAATGTATTTCTAAGCTAGATAGAATCACCTTTGCGGGGGAAAGTTTGTTTTCTGGTGTTTCGGTTTTTTTCTTCGAAGTTGGGGATGGTGGGAGTTGTTTAGGTCAATTTCAGTTTTCAAGGATTTATTGTCAGTAATGCTGCTGACAATTAGCTACACAATAGAGTTTGACCATGAGAGAAACCAGTGAAGTATAAAACATTTTGTGATTTAGAAATTCTGTTTGTTCCTTATATTCTAATGAACTGCGAAATCCAAGGCTAGAGTAAAAAAAGAAAGGCATAGAAAGGCATTGGAAAGGACAAGGCTCTAAACTTGTATGGTGGGAGGTCTAAAGTCTTCCCCTTTAGCCTTGAACATGAATGCACTTCTATATTTCCTCTCTTTTTAATGTATGCATTTTGAATGTAAAGAAATGAATGAGATACTATTTGAGTTGTGTGTCGGCTGTAGATGTTCGTCTTTATAAACAAGTCTGTGATGTTTGATGAATTAATGCCCTGGTAGCACCTTTGTATCTGAAATTAATTTTGTTCATCTTTAGAATCTGGATCCATTGTTTCTGTAACTGACCCATTTTATGAATATGTGCCATAAAACATATTTTTAGAACAATAGATACGATAGAACAAAAAGCACTGAAAAGGTTTTGATTTTCTTTCCTGGCAAGAGACATTGTCATTTTAAACTTTAAATATTCATTAGTACCTCCCATGTGTAAGCTGCTGTATTTTGTCTCTGGTTGCTTTGTCATTTTAAAAGTCCAACATAAATATAGTGACGTTATCATACTTGAATTTTCTGAGAAACATCTAAGTTACAAATCAGTGATGAAAATTTCTTATTTTTTGTTTTGTTTATTATAATTTATTCTAAGGACAACATCATTTCTCTTTCCACCTAAATTTTAGGATAGTTTTTGGCCAAAATCAATAAAAATCTAATTTGAAGTGATAAGATAGAAAGTTCCTGAACAAATGCCTGACTGTTGTGTCCAATATTCAGTGTCAGTTAAGTGGTAAGGCTTATGGAGTTATAGTTAGGTATATGGCCTCAGTCTAGACCCACACAAACATAAAATTATTTTCTTCGTTGCTGGAGACAAATTGCAGTAGTTTATAATTTAAAAAATAATTCAAAATCACTAATATCCTGGAGCACAACTTCGTGTGTGTGTGTGTGTGTATTTTTAAAGGAATGTAGCAATTACCAGTGGTAAATCAGAAGGACAATAGTTTCTCTACAATTGTAAGCCTAAGAACACAGACCATGTCGTTCACCTTTATGAACTCTGGATTTTCCATCCTGGCACAGTTGAGGCTCTTATCAATGCCTGCTGAGTAAGGGGACAATGAAAATAGATCCTGTGCCATTGAAGGCGTGATCCAGGCACATGCAGAGCTTTTATGCATGGTGGATCCACGTTGCAGGTGGGGTTCTCCTCTCTAACAGGTGTGTTTGGCTTCTATTCACATATCTTGGTGACAAGACATACCTTATCAGACATTTTCTTAAAATACATGGAAAATTTTAGATTGGATGGAAATAAGTATTTTGGAAAAGTATCATCAGTTGTAAGATTAGTAAAATTCGTAGTTTCAAAGAATAGTTTCTCTTATCTAGTTTCTCTTATATGATAAATAAATAGAAGTCTTGAAATCAGATTTAGATAGGAACATAGGCATTAGGTTAAACTGCCTCTAAAGTATTATTTGAAAGTATTATTTTGTGTAATTTCCAGGTTATCCTCAATGAGTATGTATTGTGATTATAATTCAATATAATGTTAGTTAAGTTTTTAAAAGATTGAAAATAAAAGCAATATTTGAAAATAAATTATGATTTAGTGGGCAGTAAAATTAGGAAGAATAGAGTCAAACTTCAAAGGACCTTGAAAGTCAGGCAGATTATAGGATATGTGAGGTAAGTTCGTAGCTCTTTTCTCTATCTTATTCCATGATAATTTATAACATGTATTACAAGAAAAGGTAACATTTTTAAGAAATAGAGTTCAGAGCCACTGTTTCTTAGGTTAATAATAAAAGCTCCTTTGGCCAGAAGTCTGCCTGTACAGCTTATTTTTATTTAAGGGAGAACATGTTTGTTCCCATTTTCAGACTGAGCCGTTTATATATTAAAATATCAAAGTGTACAATTGTTCAAGTTAGTTTTTTGGAGCAGGCCTTCAGACTTACCTGTAGTTGTGTTAGCTATTCCAGCTCACATAGCTTATTGTTTTTTGAGTGTTAATAAGGTAGAGACGCGTTGTGGTTCGAACATCCTGCAGCAGAGTTGTCTGTCCTTGTGGCCGCACCGTCACTGAGTTCGTGGAGAGGAGAACCAGCCGTGACGTGCTGAGCCGGTGAGATGCACGAGCATCCCTGGGCTTGCCCTTAAATCCGTCTTACTGTTTTCTGCTTTCAGCTCCCCCCAAGGCCGGCAGACCCCCTGAGGACCACCTGAAGTCTGAAAACCTCGAGGTGGCCAGTTCTTTCAACTATAACGTGCTGCAGCATCTCGGCCAGTTCCCCCCCCTCATGCCCAACAAGCAGATCGTGGAGTCGGCCAACAGCAGCGGCCCGCAGAGCTGTGGGGCCGGCAAACCCGCCATGTCCTACGCCAGCGCTCTGCGGGCCCCGCCCAAGCCCCGGCCCCAGCCTGAGCAGGCCAAGAAGAGCAGCGACCCTCTGTCTCTGTTCCAGGAACTTAGCCTGGGGAGCTCATCGGGCAGCAATGGCTTTTACTCCTATTTTAAATAATCACTTTTGTTTTTCCTCAAGGGAGAATGTTTTAATTTCTATTCCTATCAGTAGATTTCAGATAGTCGGACTTCATCGATAGATGCACAGTTCCCTTCGTTTTAACATTAAATACGTTCTCACTTAATTGCTTTGCTGCTAGACTTGCAACTAATTTTTTAAAAGTATATTCCATTATTTTGCATTTTTGATGTGAGTCGGAATTTTGACAGCTTTTATGTAGAAGAAAAAATATTTTTAAATTTGTGTATTGTTACATATGTTTGCATCAAGCTAGCAGCTAAGAGGTTAATTGTGAAACTATAAAAAAAAAGAAAAAAAAGTTTGTCTAAAATGTATTTAAAAAGAAAAAAAAGTTGTAAGTAGCATTTACATTTATTCAATAATATTACCATATGCTGGGTTTCTGTACCAGAAATGGCCAGTTGATGTACAGATGTATGTTATTTTTGCTTAAATTCATTTAAAATTTTTTAAAATAAAGGGGCAGCATCTTCTAAATACTTTAAGTTTTATCAGCTTTTTTTGGTGACAAGATGCTGCATTCTAAAACTTTTATAGTTTTAGACTATGTATGATGTGCTGTTGTAATCTCCATCCACTGTAGGATAGAGTTAAAGGCATTCTTTGCAGGTGTACTTTGTATGCCACTGTTTTTTATAACGTGAAAAAACGTTGGCATATTTAGTTATTTTTTGGACAAGCTACACTTCAGGCTTGTTTTTAATGTTAATTTGATAGTGTTTTTTTTTTTTTTTTTAACAAATCATGAAGCTGAAAAATTTTTAGGATTGTTGGTGCTTAGTAGACTTGATAACTATTTTAAAAATGCGTGAATTTAGTAAAATCCTTTTTTTCCCTCACTATGCATGTGTAAATGTTTGTAATCTGGCTCTCCCCCCTCCAGTGGTATAAAGAATTGTGCCGCTTTAAGGTTTTATTTCCCCTCCAGTAAAAATTTTGGTACCTTATTTTGATGTTTACATTACATTGTGACATTATACATGGCAATTCAGATATTTTGCTAACTGTTTTGTTCAAGGAACATCATAAAGAAGAAGTATAACGTTTGTCAAAGATGTATCAAAATTCATCAAAATCTGGGGCAAAAATCTCCCCTTGTTTTTCATGTCTTTTGATTCTTCTAAAATAACCCCACGGAACTTGTACAAAAATATAAACTTTAAATAGCTATCTTATATATTCTGTGGTCTAAAAGTTGTTTTGAATGAACTTTGGTAAAATCCAAAGGAAAACGTTTACCCTCTTAAAACTTGTGGTCTTGTAACACTTCCGAAGCGATGCATGTCCTTACTGTTTTCCAGATCTAGTAGTACTGCTTTTATACTTCAGAAATATCTTGAAACTACAATATAACTTTTTTGTTTTTTAATAAGATGAAGTTGGGAAACTTTGCAAATTAACCAGTGGATCCTGATGATCCATCAGTGGATCCTGATGATCCATTCAAAAATAGTTTTTGGAGGGCTACTTTTGAATAGGCCATCCTGTATTTGCAGTAGGCTTTTTAAAATGGGCTTGGAAAGTGGCAGGGGTAAAGAGGGACTCCTTACAGCTCTTCTCTGACTGGAGTTCAGTTGCTGTCAGCCAGCCACAACCCCCTGCAATCCTCAGAACTTAGGAGAAGAGAGTGCCTTCCGTGAAAGGTTACCAAGCTGCAGGACAAATGAAGCGCGCCTCATTTATTGAGTTCTGTCTTTCTGCTCAGAGTGCGGTTCATTTGTGTGCGGCTTCAGGTTACGGGCCGTGGGTCTCGGTGAGGGGCCAGACTAGCCCTGTAGACTGCAGACGTGTTAGTGGTTAGTATAAATCGCAGTCGGAAAACGGAGCCATCAAGTGACAGCACCACGTTTTCTCTGTACGATGTCGTATCTCCACATTTAGCTTTGGCAAATTCTACCCGACATACGTCACTCACAGGAATCAAAGAAAAAAATTTGCCATATAGCCATGTATTCCCAACTCTGTGATAAAACTCAAAACATAGCCCAAAGGAAAACTAGGCCTCCTTGATGTGTGAGGACGTCTATGAAAAATAGTATTCCTGTCCCTGATGATTATTCCCCACAAATATACAAGACTACAACACAAGCCAGATACACGTTCAAGAGCATGTTGGTAATATGAAGGCCACTGTCATGTCAGGGTTAGCCCCTTGTCATGAAGTAATCGCCTGATTTTCTGTTTTCCATACTTGAATCTTTAAAAAGTATCAGTTTTTATATTATTTATATTTATATTTACTTAAAGAAGTCATGTGCACACCCCACCACCTTATATAAATATATTGATGATGGAGGCTTTGGATAAGGAAGCTGTTCAGTTGTAACATCCCTGTTCTAAGCAGTTATTTCTAAAAAACTAAAATAATAGCTACTTATGAGTCTCCTGCTCTGCTGTAAGTGTCTCTGAGTGTTCATTTCCATTCTGCTGCTTCAGCTAGTCGAGGATTCGGATGTCGATTCCATGTGATTCTCTCTTAGGTTCTGCTTTGATTGCGTATTTCCACCTCTAGCAAGCTCACTCTTTCTCAGCAATACTTGATACTACCTTTCCAACTGTATTTAAACCTGTTATTTAGGCATAGCATCTTGAACGGTTTTGAGCAAGTCTCGTTGAAGGAATGTGAGTTTCCATTGAAATGAGGCATGGCTTCTGGGTACAGTTGGTATTATTTGGGCAGTATTAGCAAGTACCCTCAAACCAGACTTACAAAACAACTTTTATATTCTAAGTTCAACCTTAAAGTTCAGGAACTCTTTTTTTTTTTCTTGTTAAAGAAAACTTGATATTATCTCTTGGATGATAACAAGTATTAGTAGCTGCCTTTTTTTTCTAGAACAGATTTCTTCTAGATGAGGTTAATTGTTCACATTATGTCTTTCTGCTTTGTTCTTTGTATCACTCTGAAGTTTCCTTTTTCTTCCCAGAACTATTTTTTATTCACTTCACTTTTTAATTTCGATGCTACTAAGATTTTCTTTTTTTACCTTAAAGAAAAGTTTTGGGGTGATATAATTTTTAGAGTATTCATGCTAAAACTTCTTTTCGGATCTAAAAATGAATTTTTGTTAAGATCTGAAGAGCCTCATTCAGTGTAACATGGATAATTTCTAGTGTGTCTTTAAAGGGGGTTTGGGTTGCCTTTTTGGCATATGCTTTGCCCAACTGTTATAACAGAACTTTGTTTTTCATTAATCAGTAGTTAATTATTGACCATTTAAACTAACATGACCTTAGTTTTCCATTCTTCAGACAGGTATGCTTTCTATCTAGATCATTTTGTATATATGAAATAACACTGCTTTGTGGGTTTTTTGTTTGTTTTCATCAGAGATTCTAGAATAAATTCAGGTTTGATGTAAACATCAATTGGTCTTTTCAGTTCAAAGAATTGCAGAATAAATAAAATAGGCAGAATTCCCAAGTAAAAAGCATTATCTAATTAAACACAGAAGTCTCCAAGACCTATTTGCAAATTTGAAATTGAATTTGAAATCTCAGCATTGAAATTGCTGAGAAAGCTAGCTGAATTTTCTGACTTTAAGATAATATATAGTATTATCTTGGTTGAATGTAGTTGATTTTACGTGTTTAATATTTTCCATGTATAGACATCTCAAGAGCAAAGCTATAAACATAAGAATGTATCTCCAGCCACCTTGGCTAGAGAGAGCCACCTTGATGTGAAAAACAATTTCAAGATAAATTTTAGTTTTCAACTTATTAAGAAAATTAGATTCACGGAAAAAGTTGTTTAAAGACACCTGTTAGGCTTAAATAGCATTGTTTCATATTGGAGTTTTTTTTTTTATGAAGGGAATCCCAGAAAAAATTCTATAAAAAAATACAAGATTGAAACTAAATATATTGAAAGATACAAATTGCTGCCTTAAAATGTTATTTAGGCTACCATTTTTTTTCTTCTTTTTTCAGAAAAGTTATAATTTGTCTTTTAGGATTTACCAGACATGTCTCTTGCTAACCATCCTCTTAGCATATGAAAACCCTTAATTTCTACAACCACCCTGTGTGTCTTCCTAAATCTCAAGTAAATGTTTTAATGGATCTGATTCTTCTCTCCCCTTTTTGCTATCTGATCCACAAACTACCCGGCAATTAGAAATAATGGATAATGGTATATGACTTCTTGTTCAAAATATTCAGTGATGTCCGTCACACTATACAAAGATATCATGGAAGAGTAAGTGGCATGTTCATCTTCAAAGTGCTCATTATGTTAGGCTTCTCACATTTTCCATCCATTCAAGGTTGGATATTTATTTGCTGAGATTTTACTGTAAAGCTGCTAAATTCACACTTTCTACTTTCATACCTTTAATTAGCAATTTCAAGACCATTGTTACAAGAAGTGAATTTTAATAATGTTTAACAGTCTTATAAAACATTCGGAAGATGGCTCTAGTTTATTACTTTAAACTAGAATATCGGATTAAACAGCTTAAAAGCAAATTTTTAATGTTACATTAAAAATCTTTGAAATGATTGAAAATATCTACTTTGGAATAAACTTTAAGGAAACAGTCAAAGGAGTTTCTAAATGTTGTTTGAAGGGAGAGGTACCTAAGAGGAGAATCTAGATTTAGTAATATGAACTGTGGTTAAATCCGAAACCCAGTTAAACAGGAGTCTAAATCTTCTAAAACTGGAGTGTTAAGAAAACCTAGAGACATTCATATACTTATAGTTTCAGTAATCAGAGTATTAGACCAGACTTTATTTGCAATTTGTTCACAGAGAGATTTTATTTTGATACAAATATTAAGCATAAAGCATAGTAAGTTTTATATAATTCTATGAGTTCATTAAACAATATTATGGAATTTTCATTATGTTCTTGGGGAGTCTTTTGAGCTATTTTTACACCTCACATATGAGGTCTCCTCTATTTTATTTTGCATTCTAGCATGTGACTGCCTGCCTTAGAACTATGTACAGGAGGGGAGATCAGTATTACTTTAAAAAATATTTGATTTTGAAGTTTTTTCATTAATAATTTTATGTTTGAGAAAGTAGGGGGAAGGGGTGGCAAATTACACAGGTTTCAGCACAGTAGTAGTCACACAGTAATGTCCGTTCACAAGTGTGTCCTGTGCTTTAAGATTTTAGAATTTTGAGCAGGATAGAGCAGTGGTCTCAAAGCCAAGCCAGCGAAAAGTCATTTTCAAATCCGGACAGCTGGACTCCACCCCCAGAGTTTCCGATTGCAGGCTGGAGCTCGATCATCTGCATCTCTGACGTGTTCCCAGGTGATGCTGATGCTGCTGGTCCAGGTACCACGCTTTGAGAACCACTGGTCTAGGGGAAGTCGGAATGCCTTTCAATCATGCGTTCATTCACTCAGTATAAAAACCCGAGCTCTTGAGACATTATTCTAATTCCGATGCCATGAGTGGAACATTCATGGGGAAAGAGAGCTCTGTGGGGCGACGAGCCCTTTAGGTCGGCCGCCACCCCTCCGGCTGCCTGCCTCCTTTGAGGTCTGTGTTCCTCTCCCACGTGAGGGTGCAGGAGGAGCTCTCCCATTTCTAGGGTGAGTTTGGATTTGTATATGCTGCAGCCTGGGCTTTGGTCCAGGAGTTGCGCATTTGTTAGGTGTGCTTAGAGTCAGCCTTGATGATCCACACGTGGAGACGAGGATTGTGGGAGGAAGCCATCAGAATGTCACGAGGATGCACTTTGCATCTATCGAGGCGCTAAGTACAGAAGGTCCTGTCTTAAGATGGCGGTGACACGGAGCATCGAAAACAAATAATCCCCAGATACTGTAGTTTATGGATTTTGGGGGGTGGGGTGGGGGGAGGGCAGAGGATTTCTTTTCAAATGATGTGTTTCTCAGGTTAAAATTATTTCGGATTCTCTGTCATGTCGGCAGGTGTTGGGGAGGCTGACGGTACATGGCAGAAAGTGGATAATTAATTGTCTCTGATGACTCTGCTACCTTTAAAAACCTACATATATCTGCAAAACTGCCTAGGGGGATCTACCACGTACACAGCATGCGTTATTCATAAGCCGCACGTGCACATGTACGAGCAAGTTCTTTCTGAGAAGGACACTGTTTATAATGTGATGAACCTGACCGGTCTTCGCATATTTTAAAATGTGTGTGTTAACGTCATTGTCGGTAATAGTCCCCATGGACTAGCTTGAGGGGCTTGGGGCTCTGCTTCTGGTTTTTAATTTGGCTTTGGCTTGACTGAGATGCTAGGAAAAGAAAAATATTTTTAAGGTCATAGGCGGTAGAATGACTTAGGCGTAGAAGTCCACACGATGAGCATCTTAGAACACACAGCTTAGGAATCCTTAGCAGGACGCCCTGCTCGAGGGGCTCGGTGACCTTCAGGGGGGATTGTTTCTATGTTCAGCACAGGTTCCTCTATCCAGTTTCAACTCACAGGGAGCTTCGGTTTATTTACATTTTGCTTTGCACGATGCCTTGTACGCAAAGGCCTCTATGGTCGAGTGGATCAGAGGGCTCCTTTGTCCGGGTTGCAGTCCTAACGCGTCAGTCACCCCTCCCCCAGCCCCCAGAGGAAGCGTCTCGGATTTTCATGTATCCAGACCATGTCTCCTTCCTGTCAGTTCACGTACATGACGTTGTACTGTATCCGCTTTCTGTGCCAGTCAGCCGACCTGATTCTCTGAAACCCACGAAGGTACTGGTTGTGTGTAGTAGTTGTATCCTAGGTAAACACGGTGATTGAAATACCTCTCTCAATTATAAAGGTCATGGGTTTGTACTGCATTTTATTAAAGGGTCCTGTTGTTAGTGGCATTTTTTTTTTCTTTCATGCTTCAGAATTACGGTTCGTATCTAAACGTGTTTAGCTAATTTCATGTCATCAGTTACTTAGCAAATTCGCGCTGGGTCTTATTTCGGTCAGTCTTCCGAAGGGAGGCTACGTAAACCCGAGGTGGTCAGTTTCCATCTGTCAGAAGTGTCCGTTGTGCAATCATCTAATCCTCAGAATTTACGGCAAAATTATAACGAAATCATTTTTCTTTGAATTTAATGATAACCTCATGTGAGAGGTTCTAGGACCTAAACAGTAAAATAACCCAAAGCCACTCTAGGGTTTTTTCTTCCTTTTTTATTGTTTTCTTTCTTTCTTTTTTTTTTTTTTTAACTTAGTTTTGGAATTACTTTAGCCACTTTGGTTCCTTAGAACAAGTTTTCAATTTGGGGGTCTACAGTTCCTACATTGTGATCATTGTCTCAGTGAAGTTCTTTTGTTTAAAAAGATTCATGGTAACACAAAATGTATTTTACTGCTACAACTAAAATGTATTTATAATAAAATGCCTTTTTAATAATTTGGAGATTTGTTTCTTATGTGTGAACCACACTTCTCTGCTTGCTTTTACTTTTAAGGTCAAAGGCCTGACGGAAGTTCAGCACTTTGCTTTTATTCATAACGTCAGTTGTGAAAACGAGCTTCAGTAACAGAACCCGAGGATAATTTGTAAAATTGTCACCCTAGTTTCCAGAAATTTTCGACCTTCCTCAAATCTCTGAACATCCACAGGAGCCAAGACCTAACGGCTTACATTGTCACCGGAGAGTTTAAAAACCATCAGTGGTCAGAAAGTGACCCCTTTTCAAAGTGTCATCCGATGCAGATGTTGGGGATTTTAAAAAATTGCCATGAATTACTCTTAAGTCCCTTGTTAACGTTGGGCTGTGCAGCCCAGAATTGATTTCAGACCTCATAGATCTGGTTTATATCAATATATTATGTGGGGATAATGATACACTTGATGGCATGGTATGTGACAAGCATGACACCGACGATTTCTCTCCCCCGCCCCTCCCCAAAACGATGGCCGTGCAGAAAATTGCCCCGAGTCAGGGTCTTTTTGTTGGGGAAACAATTCTTCGCATCTGTCGGGATGCAGTTTCGAGAAGCATTAGCAGGTCACAGAATGCTTTGTGTGCCCTGGCTAGTTTATTTTTAACATCCTATTAATGTGGCACCATAAATCTAACTTGAGTATACTGTGCTCCACGTTGGCAAATGTAAGTAGGAAGGACAGTCAGCCTTTTCATAAGGACAATTTATAATTCTCAGCCCTTCCAGTGAGTCAGTTTGTGAGCTAGGCACCTCGCTTCCTTTGAGTTGAGTTGATACGACGTGAGTCATCTCTGGGATTTGGAGAATTTATAAATCCAGTGGATTTGAATCAAATCCATCAATCAGATGGACTCCTTCAGCTGCTATCTGCTGTAGATGAAGTCACCACGGCCCCATGGTCAGTGGGAAAATGCAGTGGAGACTCTCGGGTGTTAGTTCCGGTGCCCTACTTGGTGCTCTTCAAAGCATTTTTCTGAGACTGAAATTAGTGTGGAAGTGAGTGGGAAAACGTAATTTCATCAAAACTGCACGGTGAGAGCGTTCTGTGTGGAGTGCAGGCGGGAGGGAGGCTGGCTTAGCAGAGGGAGTCCTGTTTGCACTTGGTGGAACCAGAACATCCGAACCCCCCTGCGGTTGGTTCCCAGCCGCTAAAGAGCGAGCCCTCGGGCTGACGTCGACTCTGCCCCTCGACTTACACAGACCTAATGGGCGGAAAACCTTTTCTTTAGACCCAGAGAACCCCATGTCAATGGCACTGCCTCGGTGCCAGTCCTCCAGTGACCTTTCTGGAACAGATCTGATTGGGCCACCCTTTCCTGAGAAGACCTCAGGGGGTCTCCATCACATCGTGAATTTCTGGGCTGGACTTCGGAGGCACCCGACGTCTCGGTCCTGAGCACTCTGCATGGAAGTCTTAGGCCAGGCACATCCTTCCCTCCCTGAAGCCCACCCTTGGCTCTCCTGCCTCTCGACATGGGAGCTTGTCCTTCTGCACTCTTAGCCCCATCCTCTGGGGAGCTGTCCCGGTTCAAATCCCACCTCCTCTACTCCCTCTTGCTCGGCCTGCAGTTCAGCCTACTCCGTCTGTGACCACCGTTTTCGTGTTATAGTTGGGAGTCTGTGTGCTTCTGGGAGGCAGGGATCATGTCCTCCTCAGACCTCTAACCCACAGCTCCGGCCCCACCGACGCCTTTCACACAGCGGGTCCTGCTGAAACAACACAGGGGTTGATGGAGAGAACGTAAAGGCACTCTCCTCCTCCTCCTCCCACTGACACCCTTTGCGAATGCAGTGTGGCCGGATCAGCGGGAGTGACAGGCTGGGGCGAAGGAGTGCACTGTCCTGTGCAGTGACATCCCCACCCACTCTGCGAAGCTCTCTGAGCGGTGACAAAGCATTCGCAGCCTTCACGAGTGTTTTGTCAGAACCCTCCGTTTGACAGCTTCACCATGGCTATGTCAGTTTTGATGGATGCTGCCTGCTTGAGCATCCCCGGTCTGTCTGAAGCCCGGGCTGATTTTAAATCTGCAGAAGGAGGTAATTACACATTGAAATAAAGCGGCCGCTTGTGAAATCTGGGGTGTTATCCCACTCTGAGCTCATTAAAGCCGATGCTCTGCAAACTGAAGCGAACCATTGTTTCTGGAAACTGTGCTGATGATCCCGGAGAAGAATGTGACTCGGTAGGTGGTGGGAGGAACCAGCAAAGGGCCCTGCCGGTCGGTGTGGCTGGCTGGCCTCTCGGCTCACGCTTCAGGCTCCTGCACCAAGGAAACCAGAGGAGGACATGGTTTGATGTTGTTTGCTCGCTAATTGAAGAGAACTGTAATCTGATGACAAGCCCTCTTGATGTGAGCGGAGTGCCTGGATGTGTAGGGGACCTTGCACCGGAAACTCGGAAAATGTTCTAATTAGTCTTCAGGGTTTTGTTTCCTTTTTGTACAAAAGACGCAAGGGAGCCGGACGGGAAGGGCCTGAAGTCACAAGAGTGGGTGGCTTGTCTTTGTGCCTGCTCTTCAAACCCACACCTGCCGGTTCGGTCTTTTCATCTGTCGGGAATGCCGTCATGTACAGGTTTTTTAAACAAAACTAAACAGAAGTGGGTGCTCCAAGCAGAGAGGCTCTTTGAAAGAGAGTTTTGTGGATTCAACCCCCAGCTTCGTGACCAGGCCTACAGTAGATTGCTTAACCTGGGATAAAAGTAAAGGAAATTGTTGGAAGGCGGGAAAGCAAATAGGCTTAACCTGGTGAATCAAAACTCCTCCTCACAGGGACCCCAGAAAGGCCTTCTAGAACCGAAACAATTCCTACTGCTAACAGGGTGGAAAATAAACCATTTCAGAAAAAAATAAAATAAAATTGCGATGTAGTGCAATTAAAGGGGGTTTTGAACCTTCTGGAAAAGCACTTCTGGAATCTGTCTTGAAAGGCTGTCGGCTGGTATCCTATTGCTCAGAAAATCGTCTCACCTGGGCTGTATGCAGCCTCATGTGCTGCGGTAGGGAATACAGCCGGCCCCGTCTCAGTTCGACTCGGGCCCACCACGGGACAAGCCACTGGGGCTGCAGACGCCTGGGGCCAGGGAACCGGATCACGAATAAGCTCTTCCAAGCTCCTCTCTCGCTTCTGGCGGCCTCCTCACTGCCCTTTCCTCCCCGACAGCATTCCAGCTCACGTTCTTGTTCAAGGTACCAGCATGTCCTGAGGTCCCTGTATACGGTATGCTGTGCACCGGGTTCGGAAAAAAGGGCTGGGGTGGTGTGGGGAGGGAAGAGGGTTCTAGTTGCTGGAAGAATTCCAAAGAAAACACGGCCCTTCCCCTCAAAGAGCTCAGCCCAGCGCCTAACATGCAGCGTTGACACTCAGTGAGGTGGGCAGAACGATGGTCCCCCAAGATATCCACGTCTGAACCTTTCAACCTGTGAACGCGTGTCCACGTCCTCATCCCTGGGGCCTGTGACTTTACATGGAGAAAGGGACTTTGCAGATGTGGTTAAGTCTCTTGAGATGGGGAGATTATCTTGGATTATCTGGGTGGGCCCAGGATAATCAAAAAGGTCCTTATAAAACGGAGGCTGGAGGATCACAGAGAAGTAGGAGGTGTGAGGACGAAAGCAGAGGTTGGAATGATGCCCCCACGAACCACGGAAAGCGGGTGGCTTCCGGAAGCTGAAAAAGGCAAGGAAAGGCATTCTCACCTGAAGCCCCCAGAAGGAATCACCCCTACTGACACCTTGATTTTAGCCTCATCAAACTCACTTCACGCTTCCAGCCTCCAGGACGGTGCGAGAATAAACTGGGGTCACTTTTAGCCACTAAGTTTGTGGGATTTGTTGCAGCATCAGTAGGAACCCAATGTACTCAATAAGCACATGTTTGCTTATGAGAAGGACAGCCCTCGTGTGAGTGATGTGAATGGGCTTGGTGTGTTTAGAAAGCAACACTCAGGGCACAGGTGGAGGGAGGGCAAGAGAGCCTGAGCCTAGCCTGAGGGGATGGCAGGGGGGCAAGATGACAGCAGGGATTTAGGAGTCATTTCAGAAGTAGAATCTGTGAGGCTCAGCTTGCCCAGTGAACAAGCCAGAAGTCAGAGAAACTACAACAGTTTGCAGCTTGGGTGCATGAGTAGCTGGTGCCATTAAACCGAGGAAACAAAAAAGGAAGAATAGGTCTAGGTAAGAAGGGTCAGAGGTCGGGATTGGGTTGACATGTCCAGGGTGTCCTGGAACATCTGGGGAGCGGGTCCCCAAGGAAACCAAGAAAATGCACCGGAAATGACCCCTGCAAAGAGAGATGGGCTGGAGACAGCCTGGGACCGTAGTCACCGGGGCTGAAGAACCGAAGATGCATGAAATTTCCTAGAAGTTGTGGTGTGAGGTGGCGGCCAAGACATGCAGACAGCAGAAGTGTTCTTTGGTGGAGGACTGGCTAAAGGAGATGTGGTACACGCGTCTCTGCTAGAAGAAGAGAGAAAACGCTGCCCATCGGTGACAGCATGGTTAGAGCCCGAGATCATCATGCTGAGCCAAACAAGTCGGATGGAAAAAGGGGAGGACCGTGTGATTTCACTCATATGTGGGATGTGAAACTGAAAGCGACAAACGAACAAGACACAAACTCACAGACACAGACAACAGTATAGTTGCTATCAGAGGGAACGCCGGGGAGGCAGGTGAGGGCAGAGGGGGTCAAAGATGTGGTGCCAGGAGGAGATCTGACTTTGGGTGGGGCACACACAATGCCATAAACAGATGACATAGAATTGCACACTTGAAACATATAATTTAATGAACCAACGTCACCCCAATAAATTTAATTTAGAAAAAGAAAAAAATAAACTATGGTGTGAGATAAGAGGGCCAAAGATGGAAGACTTTGGAAACACCAAAGTGGAAGGGGCAGGTGACAAAAACACGGACACTGTCCACAGGAACAGTACGAAGAGAAAATTCAGGGACTCGGAAGGAGGACACAGAGGTCAAAAGTACAAAAATGCTCCCCCAAGGTGTGGTAAGAGGTAGCTGGTCGTTGAGAGGTCGCTGGCAGCTGTCGGGAGAGCGGTTTTGACGGCCTCGTGGGGGAGAAGACGGACTGCGTGGCCTGAGAAGTGAGCGCAAAGTAAATCAGCGGTGACAAGAGAGAGGGAGAGTTCTTTCACGACGCCCGTCGGATGACGAGAGACGAAAGACAGGATCGTAGGTCTAGAAGGTGCTTTCTAGCTGCTCTCCGCCTGTAAGCTCCGCCCTCCAGGCATCCCTCCTCCACATTTCTATCTGTTACCACCCCCCTTCCTTCCTCACAAACCCTCCCTGGCCACCCACCAGATAAGCAACACAGATTTATTTAAAGGCCATCTTTCTGCCTTGAACTCCTGCGGGTTTTGAATGTAGCCAGAAGGAATCTCAAAGGTCATCTAGTCATCAGGTGGTTGTCGACGGTTTCCAAACGTTTCAAGCAACAGAATCCCTTTCTTCTAACAAAGTCTTATGTTAAAACCTAAATACGTAAGGCCTAAATATACACTATATAAATATGTATTTTACTTTTATGACCGTTTAGTGAATACGTTTATAACAGCTTCTGGTAAAATCAATCTGTAGAGCAATTACGATATCCTGGAGCACCCAAACAGTTGAAAATGGAGTTTATAAAAGGCAGATAGTATCTGATATCTACATCTAACACTAATTTATTCCTTTTCTTTTTTTACCTTTTTTTGGGGTTGGACAATATGAGCAAACATCGTGCTTCATGAAGATCAACCGCAGTGTAGACACTTGTTCCCTTTCCCCGAGCAGACACGCCCTGGCCCGGGTTCTGCAAGGACCGCCACGGAGCAAAACCCTAATTAAGCCCTGAAACCCAGGCGTGAAGCCGAAACGCTTGCAGAGAAGTGGCTGAAGACACTTTGTTTTCAGGTCTCCTTCGAAGCAGCTCGAACTTCTTCGAGTTCTTTTCAGTACCCAAATGACGCGCGTGACACATGTTAGTGCATGTTGGCTTTCTTTCCAGCTGGGACAAGCTGAAGTTTGTTGTGTGCACAGAGGCCAGAGGGGGCTTCTCCAGCGAAAGATGGAGCTGGGTCTTCACACACGGTCTTGAGACATCATCTAACGAGCTTCGGTCACCCCCATCACCTCTTCTTGATAACCGCGGGCAGCCCTCCCGCCGGCTGCTTCATCTGTCGCGGGGTCACATCCGCCTCCCTCCGAGGCCGGGCTGGCCTTGGTCGCAGCCGTTCCCTTTCCTCACCTTCCTCCCCGTTACACAGTTAGACTTCGTCACCTCCCTGCTTGTTGGAGTTGTCCAGGTAAACCTGTCGCCCTGGGTTTGTTAACCTCATCAGGGCTTTGAAACTCAGGCCTAAGGGCCTGTCCGAAACGCCGGTGTCGGCCGTGAAACCAGTGACGTGGAAGTTTGGTTTTGAACAACTCAAGCTCGGAGCCCCGGACTCTCAGGCTGTGGTTCCAGACAAATCCCCCATCCTCCACGTCCCTGTGGGGTAACCACAACCGCTTTGTGGGTGAAGAGAGAAAAGTCTCATCTCCAATCGACACCCCTTTCCGAGAGGTCGGGTCTTCAACATGGTCAGGGGCAAAGTCAAGAGAAGAGAACGTACGGCGCCTTGTAATGGCAGTTCCTTTCATAAGCTTCACCAGGTGGAATCGATACCTTGTGGGGAGATTAATTATGGCCTCGCCGGCTGCACCTGAAGGAGACCTGAAAGGAGGGAGGGCTGGAGGAGGCCGCGGGCAGCTGCGTCCCCACGTGAACACAGCCGTCAGTCTCATAGCTATGTCCCACTTTACTCTTTCCTGAAAGTGGGCACGGTACGAATTAGAAATAAACTTGTAAATTCTTGTAAAATGTTTGATCAGAATGGAACCAGTCCCACCGCAGGGAAAATATTGTAGGAGGATGTGATTAGAACCCCTCTTTACTGGGGCGGCCAGGAAAAATAGAGGGACACGGAGATTCTTGACATTTTCAGTCTCAAGGGGGGATTGATAAGAACCAAATGTGGGCAGGCCCTACTATGTGTTAGCCAAAGAGAGGGTGACATGTCTCTTGGTCTCCCACCCCGTTTGTTGGGGAGAGGCCTAGTGCGGACTGGTAAAGGGCCCCGGGTAACAGGTGGGAGACCAGCAGCCTTGGTTCTCATTTCTGCTCAGGGCCAGTTCACCAGGGCCCAAGAGTCAAGCCCTTTTCCCATTTCCCATCCCCCGTTTTCTCCTGTGTGCAATGCGGGTCGCTGTGGCCACCTGCCACTGCCATGCGGAGTCACAGGAGCGCGACACAAAAGGAAAAATCAGCGATAGGGAGTTTGGACGTTGTGCTCATCGTGGATATTTTACAACGGTTTTGACTTTTAAAACTGTCACAGCACACATCCAGAAGAATCGCAAGCACGGTCCCGAGGACGTGTTTGTGCGCTGTTACTCACAAAAGCCAAGAAAGGTGGAAGCAACCCAAGCGCCCATAGCCAGATGACGGATCTCCAAAATGTCAGTCTAATAGCTATGTCCCACTTCGGATGCAGAGCGATGTTCCTCAGCCTGGCCGAGGACGACATTCTGGCACATGCTACGACGTGGGTGTGCCTGGAAAACATTGTGGCAAGTGATAAGCCCGACACAAAAGCGCAAACGCTGCTCGATTCCACTCGTCCGAGGCACCGAGAGTCGTCCAATTCGTAGAGACTCAAAGGGGAAGGGTGGTTTCGAGGGGCTGGCGTGGGGGAGGGATGGCAAGTTGCCGTTTAACGGGGAGAGTTTCCGTTTGGGAGGATAAAAAGAATTCCGGAGGTCGCGTGCACAACCATGAGACCGTACATAACGTCATCGAGCTGTAGCTTTGAAGTGGTAACTCTGATGCCACCATGTCCATTTTCCCACAGTTTGAAAGAAGGTCAGGCTTCAGCATCGTTTATCTTGGAAACTGAGTCGCCAGGCCTGGCTCTGCTACCTTCCTTACCTCCCAGAATGCGATGAAATTTAAAAAGCCGAGAGAATGTCAGTGTTAGGGAACCTCAGGGTTCGATGGCTGTTGAGTTCGCACGCGCCTGCTGAGGAGCTAGGAGCTGTGGGGTTTGGATGCTAACGACACACGTGGGAGCACATCGCGCTGTGGTTTTGCTGTGAGGCCCCCGGCAGGGAGGGCTGATGGGCGCCTTGAACCCCGAGCCAGCCCCAGGCTGAGCCATTCCCTGCGAGGATCAGCTGGGGGCTGGGGAGAAACAGATGTGTTCTCTCAGGGGTCCGGTTGATGTGTTTATTTTTTTAAATTTTTTTTTATTTTTTAGCATCAGGTTCCATGTTGTGTTGCTGCTTTGTCTTTCACTTCACAGCAGGGGCCGGGAGCAGACACGATGCTGTGTGTCTGCCTGGCAGCTGCCCTCCAACCCTGGGTCTGCATAGCAGATCCGGGCACTACAGTCCCTCTCGAAAGGTTTAAAACTCTAGAAAGTCAAATGTCTTGTTTGTGGCTAATCGGTTCAGTGGCTGGTGCATCCCGAAGTGTTCTTCAGTGCTAAAAATATAGGCCCCCCTGCCGAAATAGAAAATACGCACCAGTCTAATGCTGCGAAAAGCAATAATAATAATAAAACCCAGGAATGCTGACCTCCAAAATGGAATCTGTGGAACGAGGTCATCCGTCTTCCTTCTTAGTTGTAAACCGTGGCCCCAGCTACCTGGCTGGCCCAGACTTTCGTTTTCCTATTCGCATACCTGGAGCAAGTTGGCTCCCAGGCTCCTCTTGGCATTTCTGGGAAGGTGTCCTGCCACATCTAGCTATTGCAGCACCGCCCCAGGTCCCACCTGCCCCTCTCTGCAGTGCTCCGGCTCTGACCTCATCATATCTTATGTCACTTTGCTCTCTTGATTCTTTTGGATTTCAGAACCGTGCACCAGCTGGGCTGTGCTCTCTGTCTGTCCCAGGCTCCTTGGCCGCCCCTCCCAGCCCAGCCCACCCCCCTGGGAGAGCAGAGAAGGATGTTGACAAGCCCCCTGCACCCCTGCCCAGATGCCCCAGACTCATGTGCCTTCCTGTTCAATTGTTCTAAGCAGGACAAGCGAGTCTCTCTCTCTTCCCTCTCTTTACAGAGCGGAACAGCAAGGGGTTAATACGCTGGCTGCCGAGTGCACAGTATTCCAGAACGAGGGCTGGCAAATGCTTTCCACGAAGGTCCAGGTAGCAAACCCTCCCGACTTTGCAGGCCGGGCAGCCTCTGCTGCCACTACTTAACGCTGCCGTCCTAGCATGAAATCAGCCGCAGAAGGGTGGGACTGGGTCCCGACAGACTCTCTCCGCCACCAGACTCTGCCCAGGCTCCTCTGAGTCCTCTTCTTGCTTCCACCTTGGCCCACAAAGACTTGACCAAACACAGGCACCGTCTCTAACAAACAGATCAAGGCCACATTCCTAGGATGACCGTAGCCTCCCTTACAGTATCTGCTGGAAAAAACTCAAGGCTGCTGGAAGAATTTGCTGTTGGTGCCAGGCGACACCTGAAGACGGGGCCCATCTCCCAGCCTCTGTGAGGCAGTAGGAGCCTAACTTCGAGAAGCGCCAGTTAGCATGCCCGGGTGGGTTTCACACGGACCAAGGCCACCTTCCCGCTTTGTGTGACCTTCCAGTTCTCTGACTCTACAGAGCCCCCATCGGGCCCCCCTCCTGACTCCCTCACTCTCCCTTGAAAGTGCCCAGGCACCTCCACACAGATCACAGTCGAGGTCAGTTCTGGTTGGGCATTTATTTCCCTATTACAATAGTATGTTACCCATGAAAATCTGTCCTTACCATGTTAACTAGCGGCTCTATCCTTGTTTATCTTGACTTCCTTTATGGACACTGAAATTTGAATTTCATAAAATGTTCACATCATGAATATTATTATTTTTTTCTTTAAAAAAATATTGAAAATTGTGAAAAGCGTTCTTCGCTTGTGGGCCGTACAGCAGCAGCAGGTGCGGTGAGCTTTACACGGGTCGTCTGGCTAAGGGGCCCATGGGGCCTCCCTGCCAGCTGCATCTCTGAGGGCCAGGTGAGGAAGGTGGGGTTTTGGAAGGAAAATCACGGCCCTCTGCAGGGCCCTGTGTGTCTAACTGCTAAGCCCTGCTTCCTGGTGTTCTTTGTGACAAAAATCCGGCATCAGAAATCAGACACTCGGGCCTGTGTCGCTGGAGTGCTGTGCTAGCACTTGGATGCCTCCCATCCTGGGGCTCTGGAAATAACCCCTCCTATTTTTAACACCCTTGCCTAGTCAGATGGTCTCTGGTTTCTCCCAAAGGATACCCCAGGGCCCAGAGGTACAAGTTGGAATTTAGAACCTCTCAGTCCCATTGGTAAACAGGACCTCTCTGCTCCCCTGTCCCCCTCATCCCCACAGAAGTCAGCATACCTGGGGCGGGGGCTGGGGAGGAGGGGGAGACTCACTTTCCTCTCTCTTTCAGGGCTGTGGGGTCCCTGAGCTGTGGTCAGGAACCAAGGCCATTTTTCTGTGCATAACACAAGGGAAAGCAACTTCTCAAAGAGTTTTTATTTCAAACCACGGTCAGAAAACACCCATTAGAATCTGGGGTAGGGACGTTCAGCGCACCCCTGAGGGGTGTAGCTTGTCACAGACACGAGGAGAGAGGGGCTGGCTACTTACACAGAAGGACACCCAGCGCTTGCAGGAGCACGGGGCGTTCCTACGAGGCAACAGAGGACAAGCGGCCCGCTGGGGACAGCCCCGGGCCCCGGCAGAGCCGGCCCTGCCTCCTGCCCACCACGGGCAGGTCTGGCTCGTGTCCGCTCGCTCCGCTGGCAGAGGAGCCTGTGCAGCCCAGAGAAGAGCTCGGAGAAGAGGGGGAGCAGCTGCGGCTGCTGTGGGGCCGGTGGGAACGGGGGCGGCGAGAGTGAGGCCCCTGCCTCGTCCCCAGAAGGTCTTTCTGGGCTCAGCCCCCTGAGGGGCGCCCCGCTGGGCCCCCCGGGGTGGGGGGGGCTAGTGCTCGGGCTCGGCGTCCATGCAGGACTCCCAGGGGTTGCGGGGCATCCGCGGCAGCGAGAAGAGCAGGAGGGCCAGGCCGCCGAGGAAGAGGAGCACGAAGGCGGCGCAGGCGCAGGCGAAGGACCAGGCGTAGGAGTGCTCGATCCACGCGGTGTCCTCGCTGTCGACCATGCGCCTCACCGACTGGCGCGTCACCTCCACCGCCACGAAGAGGCAGAGCCCTGGGGGGGCGGGGGGGCCTCAGCCTGCGCCCCGGGGCCCTGCTGGGTGCGTGGGGGGCCCCGAGGGTGCACGGGGGACCCCGAGGGTGCATGGGGGGCCCCGAGGGTGCGCGGGGGTCCCCGAGGGTGCGCAGGGGAGCCCCGAGGGTGCGCGGGGGGGCCCCGAGGGTGCGCGGGGGCCCCGAGGGTGCACGGGGGGCCCTGCGCACCTGCCCTCCCGCCCAGGGTGCACCCCGCGCGCCCCCGGGACCCCCGTGGCTCTCCCCCTCCCCCGAGGGCTTTATAACTGGAGGCGAAACGTCGTGAGTGACCGGCTCCCGGGGCCCTGAGGGCGCGGGCTTCGGGAGAAACGGACGCACTGCCGGGACCCGGCCCCCCGGGCCAGCAGCGATCCGGGCCCAGCCCGGAGCCCCCGGCCCCCGCGAGGCGGGCCTGAGGGGGCGGCGGCCGCGTCCCCGCCCTGTGATGTCATCCCCGCCCCCTGATGTGATCCCCACCCCGTGACGTCACCCCAGACCATGTGCCCTCCACCTGCAACGTCACCCCACCCTGTGTCCCCACCCTGTTTTGTCATCCCTAACCCCGTGACGACATCCCCGCCCCGTGACATCATCCCACTCTGTGACGTCATCCCCAACCTCGTGTCCTCCGCCTGTGACGTCACATAACCCCGCATCCCCCACCCTGTGACGTCACCCCGACCTCGTGTCCTCCACCTGTGACGCCACCCAACCCCGGGTCCCCCACCGTGACGTCATTCCACCCTGTGACGTCACGCCCGCCCCGTGACGGCTCCCCTTCCTACCCGCGAAGGCGTAGAACAGGGACGCCGGCCGCAGCAGGTAGTCGCGTTTCTTCCTGAAGGACAGGAGCACGAAGAGGGTTCCCAGGATGATGAAGCCGAGGCTGAAGATGGCGATGGCGGCGCCCGAGATGCTGTACTCTGCACACAGGGGCGGGCGTGCGGGGGGTGGCCGGTGCGTCACCACGGACGGTAACGCCAGCCCCCCGGGGGCCATGTGGCTGGGGATCTTTCTGGGGCAGAAAACTTCCTCCCAGGGACAGGGCAGAAGGCGGCGATCGGCCGGGAGGGGTCTGTCCTGGGGCTGACAGGTGGCCTGTGGAGGTGTGTGGCTCGTTCGGGGGCACAGTGCCTGTGACCGTGCGGGTCACGCACACACACTGCAGGTGTGAGAGGGGCCGCTGTGTGCTGGTGGCGCACTGGCCTGGAAGGATCTATCAGAGCGAGCGTGCAGGCCCACACCGTGGGCCACTGTGCACACCCATGCGGGTGTGGGTCGGTCCTCAGGACACTAGGGTGCATCTGAGCTCCATGGTTCCCGAAAGGCCCCCAGGGCTCATGGGGACCTTCTATGGCTCCCCAAGTCCCTGCTCTCCTGGTTGGGAGGGAATGATTTATGGGCGAGGGAAGGAATCAGACATTTCCCCCACAGACCCTGTCCCCCAGCCCTGAAAACCATCCCAGGCCTTTTGAGTGCTGGTTCCATTTTCCTAGCTCCGGTCACAACAGCCTCCCTTGGGCGCTGTTGGAAGATGCATCCGTCCTGCTTCTGCTACCAGGGCAGGGGCTTTTTACAGCCTCTCTCCAGCCCTGATGAATGGAGGCTCAGGATGCCTGGAGACGGAGCCCAGAGGGTGACACGGCTCTTTTGCTCTTTTCATCAAGAGCGGGGAAGTCAAGGCTTTTGTGCCAAATGATTTTCTGGCTCAGTGGCATGTGACGGCAGGCCGTTCTCCCCAGCCTCCCCGCTTTCCCCCTCCACAGGCTCACCTTTCTGAGTGGTGACTTCAAAGATCTCTGAGCTCTCGCCTGGGTTAAAATGCCTGAAGTAGGAACAGCTTTCCTCTGCAAAAGACGGAGAGAGACTATGAGTCGAGAGAAAGAGCCTGCAGCTGGGCGTGATCCCGCTGGGGTGGGCGTGCAGGCCCCAGATGGCTGGTCCTCTTCTCCCCAGAGGCTGACCCTGGGCCGAGACAAAGATCTTTCTCTGATCCTTAGACCAAAATTTCAGCTGATTTTGCATCAGAGCCCGGGAGACCTTCTGGGAGCTAAGGCTGACTGGTCCAGGGGCAGACAGCACCGTGGGTATGACCCCATTAAGCAGATGGGGTAACAGGCACAGGGCTCGAGCCATTTGTCAGGGGGCGCAGGATGCGTGGTCACCAAAGTGCCAAACGGTAGTTTTGAGCAGGGCTGATTCTGCTCCCCCCGGGAACGTTGGGCAATGTCTGGAGACATTTTTGGTGTCACAACGAGGCAGGGCGGATATGGATTGGCATCTAGGGGTAATGGCCAGGATGCCCGTAAACACCTCACTAAGCACAGGACAGCCCCCTGTAACATGGGATTATCCAGCTCCAAATGTCAGTGGTGCTGAGGGAGGGAAACCCTGGATCACACCCAAATCTGGAGCTGTGTGTGTGTGTGCGTGTGTGTGTGTGTGTATCAGCATTCAGGACCACCCTGCTGCACTGAGTGTGACCTGAGAAGCAAGCAGGGTTTTTCAAAAGCTTTCCAGGAGATTCTGACGCTCAGCCAGGCTCCTTAAAAGCGTTTTTCTGAGTGGGCCATCTGGATGGACTTGGGTGAAGGGTAGAGAGTCCATTCAAGTGCCAGATGTGGCCATCGTGTCATTTCATTGGACCCTTGACACCTGCGGCCAAAGAGGCAGCCTAGATAAGACCTCCCCTGGGCAGCTGCTTGGCCTACCCGGTGGGAGTCAGGAGAGCCACAGAGGATCTGTGGAGAGTGGGAGCAAAAATCTGGATTTGATGGGAGGCAGAGGGAAGTCTCAGAACAAAAAAGTTTGTGCCCATTTTAAATATAATTCCAGGTACAATCTCGCTTTCATTTTTCTCCTTTCATCTTTCCTGTAACTAGACATACGATAAAATCAAAGGCTAGTCATCGCTTATTTCACTTAGTTTAATATTCTTGGCTTTGATTTAGGAAGCAGATAAGTGGGTTATTTTACAGTACTTTGTTTCTTAAAAAAAACCTTAAATTAGGTTGCTTTTTATTTGGGTGAGGCGTTGCATTGATTTCCTTTTCCTGTGGATCCATGGCCTTCCGTAGAAAACACCTCTGCTCCTCGTTTAGCTGGTATGTGCTTTGTGCATTCATTTCTTTACCTTCAGACTATATTTAAATTTTACAAGGTGACTGATGGCTCATTTCTTTTGGAAACACACCGGAGGTGCTGCCAAAGCCACAGCCTTCATGGGCTTCTGTCTCTCTGGCCTAAATCATCTTATCATAGCCTCTGCGGCCTCCCACTCTTCACTCCACCCTCAGCATCCAGGTTACTGCCGCTCCCACAACTGAGGAAGGCAATGACCCCTGGAGACGGAGCCTGGCTTAGCAACAGCCACTGTTCTAGGAGGTAAACCGCCTTCACTTTGAGCTTCTATATTTAAATCGCTTCTTTTGAACCGAGTTACCTAGGGTGTCTGACTGTCGGTGGTGATGTCAGAATTGACGCTGCTCTTTTCTCTCTCCCAGCTTCCGGGGCTATTTTAAAGCATCATGCAGCCTTCTGATATTTGTGAGATTATTAGCTATAGATTTTCTTGACTCGCTGCTTCCGAAATGGCTCGTGCTATGGCCTAAGTCACCATGTGTCTCCCCCGGACAAAGGAACATTTCTGTTTCAGTCTTTAAGGGCCCATTTCGGTCGTCACTGAAAACCCTCTGAAAAGAACTGACTGAATTCAAGTGTATCTCCCAGTCAGCTGCCCCTCTGACTCCTCGCATCCGCGAGTTAAAGGCCTTCAGCGCGGAGGGCTGCGGGATGAAGGCCTCATGAGAGCCTGGCCCTGTGTGGCGGTTCTGGGTTGCCGAGGCCACTCTTTCATGGGTCGTGTTTGGGTCGTCAGCCCCACCAGATAAACACCAGGCTCCATTCTGGATAAATTGCTGCTGCCTTAGCTTAGACCACAGGGGGTGGGCGGACTCCATCTGAGAAGCCAGCCTGAGGGTTCCAGAAGGGAGTTTTCCCCTCAGTGACTCAGGCACAGCGTTCCTGTCCCTCCCCTTCCCTATTAAATGCCCTCACACATGAGAGATGAGGGCACCTAGTGGGTGAGGTTCCCACTCAGGACGTCTGGAAGTCTCAGCTTCTCTCCGACGTGGCTGAACTTGGGGCTAGAGGATGGCAGGCCAACCCCGTCCTGTCTCTTGGATTTGGCACATGAGGAAGGCCAGTGCCTTCTCCACTCAGGGCCCTGTGACTGCCCATTAGAGACCACAGACCCCTTCGTGGTCCTGCAGGCCCTGGCAGGGGCAGGGGCAGGGGCATGCCAGACTCAGACCTCAGCCTGGACATGTCCAGCACCAACAAGGTGCTCATTCAGGACTAATCGCACTAGGCATCTGCCATGCCTGTCATTCAAGAGTTGCCCAGGGTCCAGTTGGGATGGACAGGTCCTGCCTCTTTGTCTGGGTGCTGTCTGGGTGCTGTCTGAGCATCGAGGGCAATTTGGAAAGAAAGGACATCTGAGATGTGCCTTGTGTGGGCCACTTGGTCACAGGTGGGGGTTTGGAGGAGAGGGGCAATGACAGTTCCGTGCAGACCCTACGAGGATCCTGAGCCTCCTTGCTCCTGCCTCTTTGATGTCCTCCATGCCCCCTGCTTGGCCTCCATCACATGTGCATGAAGCTTGCAGCTTTGCCTCCATGGGCTCCAGCCCCTTCCTTCACTGGGCAGAAGAAGCAAATGCTTAGGACTAAGTCAGCAGAGATACCAGGGTGATGACCTGGGACCATAATTAGGAAATCTGAGGTTCCTTCTGCCCCCTTCGTCTGTGCGAATGGCTCAGGGTGATTTCAATGTTTGTATTTCTATTTCTATTTTATTGTATTTCAGAAATATCTACTGTGAACGGTCATAAGACTCAGTGGTCTAGAAACTTTACGTGAATTATCCGTTAAAAAATGTGATGAATGCAGCTGTTAGGCTTGATGGGGTTGGGATCTTCTGCCTGAACAAATATCCTGGTTAAGGGAGTCCCCGTCTACACAGAACCACGGATATCTGGGCCAGTTAAGAGCTAGGACAGAAGGCACTTAACTCTACGCTGAACTTGAGTTAATACAGCTCTTTCTCTGATAGTGGAACAGTTTGTACGATCAGGGGATGCCTCTGGGTTCTCACTGAGAATATACCTAGTGCCAGTTGATGTGGACTTTAATATATAAAAAAACACATGGTCGATTTGTGCAAAACCAAGGGCACTAATGCTTTAGGGACTGGAGCAGATGTTTCATTCACTTCTTACGTGCATCAATGCCACAGCTGTCTTCAGCCTTTCTGTAAAGGTCCTTGTTGTCCCCAACAGTAGTTACTCAGGGCTCTGTCTCCCTCCACCCCACTGATTGAAGGATTTTATAAAGTCATTGGTGACATCCCCGAGACCTGACCCCAGAGCTTCTGAGCATTGCTGTTCTGAGGGAGAGAGATCTAGCGATGGCCTGGGTCTCCAGCATGGCCTTGCGTGGATAGGAAATGGAGTTCCTAAAGTCTTTGGGGTCAGGAGCATCATATGGCCCCAGTCCTGGCACCCAATACTAGAAGAGAAGATGGACCACTGGGGAAATAAGGCACTAGAGCAGGCTGCTGCCTTGCTCTCAAGAGGTGGAGCCTGAAAGAAAGAGCTTTCTGCCCACCCCAAGGACAAGGGTGGACCCCTCTGGGGGAGCACTTGGGCTTCCAGACAGACAGCTCCTCCTGACACTGGGGAACCCTATTCTCACTCTAGAGGCACTGACCTCAGATATTGACCTTGTGCATGATGGTCCTTTTAAGATTCTCTGGGTCAGTGGAAAGCCAAGTCAGACACTTTGTGTCCTCAGAGCCTCCAGCCTATTATGGCTGAACGGGATCTTCTCTGGTGCATCAGCTCCTGGTGCATCTCATGTCAAAAGTTGGCCTCTTATGCGTTTTCCTGGGGTCAGCAGCTCTTAGGAGCTGTGTTTGTACGTACAGTGAAGGGGATGGGAGGGGACTGGCGAGCAAAGAGGCTCGGGATTTGAGATTTGGGGGTTAAACATTTACCTGTTAATCGGTTAGCCTTGGGAAGGCCACTCTGAGCCTCAGCGTTCCCACCTGTAGAGTGAGCGCCTTCTCTTTGGGTTGCTATGAAGTGGTACAGTGTAGTGATGAAGAAGGTGAATTTTAGGGACGCGAATCCTGGCTGCGGCCTCGGTCAAGTCCCTCAACTTCTCTGTGCCTCGTTTTCTTTACCTGGAAAACGGGGTAGTGAGAATAGTGTGGACCTCGCAGAGGATTTTGAGAAGGTTAGATGAGTCCATGTCTGCGTGTCATCTCACTGCCTTCTGGCCTCCACGGTGTCTGGGAGAAATCAGCCGTTGAGCTCACTAAGAATCCCTTGTGTGTGCTGAGTCGCTTCTTGCGCTGACAAGATGGTCTCAGCGGTTTGATTGCGACGTGTCTAGGTCGCATTTTATCCCCCTGCGTGTGCATTACGCTTCATGGGTGTGTAGGTTAATGTTTTCCATCAAATTTCAGAAAGTTTGGCTATGATTTTTCATATATTCTCTGGCTCCTTTCTCGCCTCTCCGCTGGGACGACCATTAGCACACGTTGGTGCATTTCATTCTGCCCCTCAGGTATCTCAGCCTCTATTTTCCCTTCATTCTTTTTTTCTGTTTGTTCCTTAGACTAGCTAATCCCAATGGATTTATCTTCAAGTTCATGGATTCTTTCTTCTGCCTGCTCCGGTCTCTATCGAAGCCCTCTAGGGATTTTTTTTTTTTTTTGTCCATTTTAGTTATTGTAATTTTCAACTCCGGAGTTTCTATTAGGTCCTTTTAAAATAATTTCTATCTCTTTGCTGATATTCTCTGTTTCATGAGACATCATTCTTATCTTTTTAGTTTTTTAGGTATGGTTTCTTTTAGTTTTTTTTTTTTTAATGTATCTAAAATAGGTGATTTAAAGGCGTTATCTCGTAAGTTCACTCTCTAGGCTTCCTTAAAGATCTATTGAGTGCTGTCCCGCCTCCCATGGATGGGCCATGCTTTTCTCAGTTCTTTGCATGTTTTATAATTAAAATTTTTTTTTTAAATTTAAATTTAAAACCGGACACTTTAAACAACATAGTGTAATAACTCTAGAAATCAGATTCCCACATTTCCCCAGGGTTTTGCTCCTGTTTCTGTTTGTTATTGTTGTTTAGTGACTTTTCTGAACTAATTCTGTAAAGTCTATATTCTTTGTGGCAACTGAAGTCTCTGCTCAGTTAGTTTGGTGGCCAGCTCACAGAAGTTTCCTAAAGTGCTTGGAATGAATATATCCCCCCGTCTTTACCGAGGAAGGAGCTCTGTGCTAGGCAGAGAGCCAAGCACGTCGCTAAGCAGTCTGCGTTTCTGCCTTCGCCTTCACTTTCTGCTTGCCCATGGCCTCAGGTGAGGCAGAGGTAAGAGCGTGGGGCCTTCTCGGGTCTTCCCCGTGCACACATACAGCACCCTGCATGCTCACGGGCTTCTAAATTCCAAGGAACGGGTCGGAACTTTCCAAAGCCACCTGCGGACATTGCGTTCTCCAAGTTTTGGGTTAGCCTGCTGTTTGCACGGTTACTGACGGCCTCCGGCGGTTATGATATGAAACGACTGTTTCTAATTGTTTTTGACAAATGCCTCCTTGGAAGAGAGACTGTTTCCACTCGGTGACCGCAGAGTCAGGTCAAAGAAAGCAAGCCCTGCATGTGGGGGCATCCGGGGAACCACCAGGCAGAACAAACAATGACAGTTCTCTGGGAAGGAGGCTTTGAAAGAGATCCAGGCCATCCTTCCTCTCTGGGGGCTTCCAGGCTGCTGGTTTTCACTGTGTTTGCAGACGAGGGGTTTTCAAGGCTATTACAGGGTTGGGGGGAAATAATAGAGCAAGGTAGAACAGCACAAAGTTCACTGTTCTGACTGAGATTCACCCATTTTTCGTGAATAAGCACATGCTGCATTGTGGCAAGATGGGTTAATTTCCAGAGTTCGGAAAATGTGTCTTCTGATTATCATTATTATTATTATTATTATTATTATTATTTTTACCAATGTTCTCATTGTTTTTATGGAGAAGAGGATTTTGGGAGGTTCTCACTCTGTCATTTTATTTTTTTCTGATGTCATCCAAATTTCATATATATATATAAAACACTTAAAACACTTAAAGTCATGTTTTGCAGATAGTGCTCTCCTTGTGCTTGCGGTTAATATCACTGTTGTGGACAATAAATAAGAGGACATGTGTGAACCCCATTCATCCATCCAGAAAAGAGGGATCTCACAGGGCCCAGGAAGGGTGAGTGGGGAAGGAGAAAGGTGTCCACTTGCAGAGAAAGGAAAGGAAAGAAGGCAGGAGTACACACTGGGAGCTTGGTTGGGGTAAGGTAGGGATCACAAGTGTGGAAGGTCTGATTCACTCTGGCTGCGAGTGAGAAGCCATGGACATAAGACTCTGCTCAGCCTCCAGGCCAAGCCATGCCTGCCGGTCCCCTGTGGCGGGTTTGGTCACCTCCTGCCAGTCTGTCTCTGCCTTGTATAGACTTTGCTCACCTCCCTGCTCATCTGCTCTGTAAACGCACCAGACTTTAAAAGGCAGGTGCCCCTCAGGACAGGTGGACAGGACATATCAGTGCATTCCCGCGTGTGGTCCCTGGAGAATCTGCCTCACCCTGCCCTGTCCTGCCCTGCTCTGCCCTGCCTGGGGGAGTTGGCTGGGTGATGCATCTGTTGACGGGTGTGCTCAGCAGTGTCTGAGGGGCGTGGGCTTCTGGGCCATGTGATACCCTTCAGGCACATGTCCGTGCCATTTAAAGCCCTCAGACATGGCACTCAGTGTTTCCAAGACAGCTGAGTATTTACGAGTCTTCCGGGCGTCCAGGGGGAATGAGTGAGGCAGGAGTTTCCTGGAGCCAGCAGCAGGGGAAGGAAGAGGAAGGAAGGAAGTGGGAAGAATGAGATTTGGCCTCCTCCGTCCCCCACATACATGGCAAGATTTTGTGGGGGGGGGACTTGGCACTGACTTCTCAAAGGGCAGGTTTCAAGGAATACCAAGTCTAATAACAGAAGAAATACTTCTGATGCCCAGGCGGGACCCTCACCCCGGTCCACTGCCACCTGGGAGTGACATGTGTAAGCACTCGAAGGGGCTTGATGTTGCTGAGCCCCAGAGCCACAGGAGGAAGCAGGGGCTGCCATGCATTGTCACACCCCCTGGGTTGTGGCAATGCATGGCCGGCCCAGGCCTCTGACTCTCCAAGCAGGGTTCTTGCCTCAGCATGCGCTCTATTTGCTGTGAACGCAGAGGGCCAGTCACCCTAATATCAGGTAATATCTTGACAAGGAGTCCCCCTTCAGTGTGCCACCTTCAGCTGGTCACATGGTAGGAAATCGAGGAATGTACTTCTATCGCAGGGGAAGAAAAGGCTTTCTAACTCCGAAGGGTTCTGAGCCAAGAAAGAACGTGCAGAAGGACCGATGGCTCTGACCACCTACAACCAGGGCCCGGCTTCACGAACAATGTGGCCTGTGCAGCCACTCAAGGCCCCGCACCCAGAAAGGACCCGGGCTCAGTTTCTTGCTCGGCTGTCACCACCTTGCAACTCTTAAAAACAACTACAAGGATCCCTGCATTTTCATTTTGCTCGGGTCCTGTAGATTCTGGAGCCTGTCCTGTGTCCACCTCGGAGGCTGAGGAAGAAACATGCCAGCCTCATAGGTCCCTTCAACCTGGGGACACAGGGCCACCAGCCTGTCCTTACAGGGAGAGAGTGGAGCTGGGCACACCCAGAGGAGTGGCTGCTGCTGAGGCCAGAAGCCTCTAGTCTGGTAGGCCCCGGTTTCTTGCCTGAGCCTCTTGCCTACCTATCTAGACCTCTGCGCTGACTGAACAGCCTCAGCCTCAGCCTCAGCAAGACAGAAGGAGCGGGAAATAAATCCCTGCACCTTACAGCACGGCTCTGGCCGCAAGCACGACCGCATGCGGTTCGGATCCTCCTCCCTGGGCACAGAGAGCTGTTCGGAGGCATGAAAACCTGCCCTCTCTCCCACGGGCCACTTTTCCAGGGAGATGAGTGCGGGCAGGGATGGGGGACAGAGAGTGGGTACGTTACCCCCAGGCAGGGTGATAGGTCCGCAGCTCTTGTCCTTGCTGCCACTCACGACAAGAGTCTTGATGCAAATCCGCCAGAGGCCGAAGTGGGCCGCGTCACAGGAGACGTTGTGGTGCTCCACGTGGGGGCTCAGCACGGCCCAGTAGTCGGTCACCACGGCCACCAAGGCCAGCACGATGCCCACCAGGATGCAGAAGAGGGTCACGCGGGCCTTCAGGGCTTTGGTCTGGGACATGGTGCTTGTCAGGGCCGGGTCCGGCGGCAGCGTCTCCTTGGGCAGGTGGCAGCAGTTATGGTGCCGGTGTGAAAGCTAAGTTTAGGGTGCCCGGCCAAGCCAGAGTGGGCTGGCCTTGGGGCGGAGGGACATTGGACAGGGCTGAGCAGCTGCCTAGACGTGACAGGGGCCTGAGGGAGGCTTCTATTAATGCACATGCACAGGCACGTCATTGTCACCGAGGATGACTTCTTCTCGGGTTTCAGGACTTTCTTTCCTTCTTGAATCCAGAAATACTCCAGGGAGGGCCAAGGAGAGACGGCTGCGGATGGTGACTGCAGACTTGTGCTGAGCGGCCGCTCAGGAGACCTGAGGTGGGAGGAGGTGAGGGGCAGGCAACAGAGACACTCGGGGTGCGGGGATCTGCCTGCTCGGGGCTGAAGGAGAAGGGGCACTGCTGGGTGAGGACAGGGGACCCTAAAGGATGCAGGTAGCGCAGGCTTCTGTTCTCACACCTGGCAAGTCAGTCATCAGGGCTGGTGCGTGGGTCCTCATCCTCAGGGGCTGAGGGACCTGGGACCCTGGGATAACCTACCCAGGGACTCTGGACCACACCTCCCAGGCAAGGGCCTCAGCCCCAGGCCCCACGACATCTCCCAAACTGTAGGAAGATGTCAGGTGGTCTTGGGCCCGGCATGGTCTGACATATTCTCGTTTCAGGCCTCCCATCCCATTTGGGGTTAGTAAGTCTTTTACACCCTTATGGCGCTTGCAAATCACAGAACAGCATGGGGAGGACACAGCATGGGGAGGACCTGGCTGTCGATCTGTTTGTTACTGTTTTGGTTTTACCTCTACTATGGGTAGGTAATGAAGATTTTCCAGTTATGTTTTTATTTATAAAATAAATATATTTCAGTGAAAAAGAACAAAAGTAGGTTGATCTACAGGTGACTCTTCGAGGCTGATGGGCAAGCGGATACAGCAGAGGGCTCGTGAAAATTTGGGACCCACGTGGGAGAGGCCACGTGTCCCCCCACATGGTGTCCATGCTCCTACACCCCTCCCGGGTTCTGTGTCTCTTCTTCCTCATCTCACAGGTGCCTCTTTCGGGGTGGATCTGAGGCTGACACAAGGCCGGGAATAGACCCCAGAGCCGGGCAGAGCTTTGAGCTTCAAAATCCCGGCCTCAGGTGGGCCCAGCTTATGGAAAGCTGCCCTGCGTGTGGAGAAACACTCGGGGGTCCAGCCTCGGAGTCCCAGGCCATTCATGACGAAGATTCCAGCTGCAGTGAGTGCCATGTCGTCGGCGTTCATCTCCCCACGAATCCATGAGATGAGCGAGGACAGCTGTGGCTCCCACTTCACAGATACGAACATGGAGGCTCAGAGGGATGAAGTGACTCGTCCAGGGTCCCACAGCAGGTAGATGGTGAAGCCAGAAGCAGGAGCCTGGGAGGAAACTTCAAGATCTATCGCAATTATAATCTATATTTATTAGATTCTGCTCGGCGTCTTGGAGATGCGGATGCCCCTTTCCTCCGGGTGCAGCCCGGGGCCTCTCACAGGAAGGAGCTGTGACCTGCGTCAGGGGAGGGTCCCAAAGTCCTTCCTGCACCTCCTGCTTCTCAGATTCCTCCAGTTTAAAATATCCAGTATGCCGACGTGCCGTATTCTGGGGTAGCTTGTCACGATGGATAGAAGAAGAACCCCGCAGCCAACAGGGAGAGGAGGTGACAAGCCAGGACCACCCGGCGAACGAGCACCAGAGCTCAGCCGAGACCTCGCCTCCAGCCTCAGGCTGGTGTGAGGACAATTTCGTCCGAGCAGCACAGCCCAGCGCCCCCGTCCAGATTCTCACTAACCTTCCCCATCCCTGCTCCCCTTCTGTCCCTGTGGCCCCACTGTGTGCTCCCGGTGGGAGCTAACCCATCGCAGCGTGCTGACAGCCGTCGCTGCCCGCTTCAGTTCAGAGAGGGACTGTCTCCAGGCAGGTGGACCCCCTTTCCACAGGGCACTCCTGGAAGCCGAGATGTGGCCCAGGGTCTCAGCCCCCTTCACACTGCCCTGGGGGCCTGGCCTCTGGAGCCAGGCAGCTGGGGGGGGGCATCTCAGGAGACACTGAGTAGCCTGAGGCAGACACCCTGGGTACCAGGCCCCCAGCAAAGCAGCAGTTGGGGAGAAAGAAGACGTTCTGGTGTTTCAAGGCGGACTAGCTAGAAAGAAAGTTTTAATTTTAGCGCTACGGGCAGATATGGTATCGCTTGAAGAAGTGAAAAAGTATTTTGAATTTCCTGGTGGGGTGCAGGGGGTGGGCATCCTAAGCTCCCTGGGGCCAGGGGCCTCTGGGGCATGCCTTAGGGGGCCCTGGCAGGTGGGTGCCCACAGCGTCAGCCTTAGCCACTCTGTGGGCCCATCAGAGAGCCAGCTTGCTCCTTCCCTCCGTGCTGGGACCCGGGTTTTGAGTCCTTCGACCCAGCCCGCAAAAGCACTCAAGGTTGGACGGCTTCTTCCTTTGGAAGCAGCCTGTGTGTAAATTTACCAAGAACGCCAGGGACCGCCGGCAAGTCTTCTTTCTCTCCCGTGTTTACTGAAAGCTCCTTCAAACAGATCTTTTCCGCCAACGGAAACCACTGCCAGGCTGGCTGCTCGCTTGGTCCCCCCAGAGCCTTGCTGGGCCGGGAAGGGGGCTCTGTGGATACCAGCATCCGCTGGGAGCCAGGGCTGGGCGATGCCAGCATCTTCCACACGGGTCTTACCTTCTCCAGGGCACCAAGAAGGACGGCTTCTTAGGGAGCGAGAACCAGCCTGGCAGGGCTGGAGCTGGCAGGCCGGATCCGAAACCTGCTCTGCCCGTCTCCGGCGGTGTGGCTTCCAGCAGGTCCTCAGCCTCTCTGAGCTGCTTTCCCTTGTCTGCTAAGTGAGGGCAGTGAGGGCGGGCTGGGAAGACGCCGTGGCGTTAGAGATAATGCCTTTATTAGTTTAGCCCATGGGAGGTGCTACGTACTGACCTATGACCCCCCTAAATTCCTATGTTGAAGCTCAAACCCCCACATAGTGGTATTTGGAGATGGGGCCCTTTGGTGGGTGATTAGGTTTAGATGAAATCATGAGGATGGGGGCCTTATGATGGGATCAGTGTCCTCAGAAGAAGAGACCGCAGAGGGCTTGTGCTCCCTCTCCCTTTCTCTGCCATGAGAGGAGGGCTCAGCAAGAAGGCGAAGGCCGGGAAGGAGTCCCTGACCAGACCCCAACCACGCGGGCACCCTGACCTAGGACTTCCAGCCTCCAGAGTTGTGAGAAAGTAGATTTCTCTTGTTAAGGACACCCATTCTATGGTATTTTGTTATGGCGGCGCGAGTTGACTCACACAGTGGGCAACTGATCCAGGATGGCTGTTCTTCTTATTGTTGTTATTTTAGACTCGAGGTGGATTAGTTTTCTCTCACGGGAGGGTGGAGATGGTGAGACTGCATGATGTACTGTTTCTGGGTCCCCTCAGAGACCCCTCTTGGATCTGAGCCCAGGGTGGGATCTTCACAGATGTTGGTTGAATGGCTGAGGGATAAAGGCATGGACAGATGGGCTGAAAGAAGGAGACAGAAGCTCACATAGTTTACTCCCCAGATGATCCCAAGGCCATTTCCACGTAGCGTAAGGCCACAGGGACGTAAGACATGGCAGCTAGGCCAGCCGTGGGACCAAGGGCTAATTAGCCTCCAGGTGTGAAGGGTCAGCCCAGGAGGGCACCACCATCACCTCAGTGATCAGGCTCAAAAGGAAGCAGCCTCCCGAGCCAGGACGTCGTCTGCAGTCTTCAGAGGCGGCACGTTGTCTAAATTTTTCTCACTCCGATGAACCAGTTTTCATTTTTCCCAAATGACTGCTTTTTTTCCCCCCAAGAAGGACCAGACATAACGAGGGGAAGGAAAGCATCCCTCGGAGGAGGGCCTCAGTGGGAGCCGGGACCAGGGCACACCTGGGAGGGGGCCAGAGAAGCCCCGTCTGGCCGTGTGCTGATCGAGTTTTGAGCTCGGGCTTAATTAGGCTAAGACATGGCCTTGGGTGTTCGATCTGGAGATATTCTAGAAAAGCAAGACGCCACCTAGTCCGTCCCAACCTCTTTACACCCGCCGCCCTGCACTGTTCACCCGGGACCCCCTGTTGTGTCGGGCTCGCCGCTCCCAACTTCACCCCGTGCCTTTTCCCCGGGGGACCCAGGCCTTTTCCATCTTCAAGGCCAGCGATCGCATCACTCTGACCTCTGCTTCCGTCGTCGTGTCCTCGTCTCTGACTCTCCTGCCCCCTTCTTTCCCTCACGTGGACCCTCGCGGTTACATCGGTAATCCAGGAAAATCTCCCCGTCTCAGCCTCCTTAATTGAATCAGAGCTGCAGAGTCCCTTTCGCCATGTAAAGTGACAGGTTCCCAGGTCCCAGGGATTAGGATGTGGACATTTCAGGGGCTATGATCCTGCCTACCACAGGCCTCGACTGGCGACCTGCTCGATTTTCTCCGGCATCACTTAGTAGCTCAGGTGCGGGGGTGGAGAAGATGGAAGGTGAGATTAAAAGGGAACTGAGGCTCTTCCAGAGGGGAAAAGGGGCCGAGGGAACTGGGGGTGTCAGCCGGGTTGAGTTTAAATGAGGACTTGGCGTGTCCGGGCTGGTTAGAATGGCCTGCAACCGAGAAGGGTTGATGAATGGGCGGAAGAATTGAGAGGGCAAGGCCCTGAAGGGCTTGACGAGGGTGGAGAACAGCTGTGCTTAGTGGTGGAAAGGGGGTGAGGGGATTGGAGCCTTGAAAGTTGTGGTCAGTGGGGAGGACACGGCCCTGAAGATTACAGGGGGGACGGTCAGGGATGATGGTGAGGTCTGGGTTGGAGACGAAGGTCAGTAGAGGTGAGGCAGTTAGATGGAGGTGAGGAAGCAGGAGAGCTGTGAAGCCAGGGGGTGGGCGTGGTTGGTCCCACAGACACTGATGTGGCTCGGTTTGATGGTGGCGGGACTTGGGGTACGGAGGGGGCTCTGAGCCAGAAGTGACGTCTCTGATGGACGTGGAGTGGCCAGGAAATTGACAGAGATGAGAAAGGGTTCAGGCCGGTCCACCCAGGCCCTCAGAGAAGGCTTTTCCCCAGGCGGGTTGGGGAGTCACGGTGTGGAGGGATCAGCACCCCCACCGCTCCCCTCTCCTGCCATTACAGGTCCAAGGACATGTAATGTTCATAACCTTCCCTGGTGGCGGACTTCTGTTCCTGAGGTTGCGTCGGCAGTTTCGATGGAAGCTGCAAGTTTAAAAATATCTGTATCAGGTGTATCTGCCCCATCTCCCCGGTGCCTGAGCAACTCTTCCTCCCCTCAGTCCCTCCCCTGCTCCTCATCACTAGGGCCGGACAGCCGGGGGTGCTATATTAGGAACCAGGGCAGGGAGCACGTGGCTGGTGCTGAGCTCCCTGCGGAAGGCTCCCCTCCCCTCCCATCATTTCCCCCCGCCACCCCTGGCCCCCACCCACCACCCCCAGGCCTCTCCTCTTTGGCAGCTCCACACTGGGGACCCAGAACAGGACCCACCTCTGTGCCTGCCTCACCTGTGTGGAATCGGGGACACCCCAGTGGGGTTTGGGGGTGGCAAGGAAAGCAGCCATGTGGCTGGGGACCACCGAGGGTGGAAACTAACGGGGATCAGGGGTTGGCAGCAGAGGCAGTTGGGGAGGGGAGGGGAGGTGTCACCCAGTAGCACCCAGCTCGGCTGGATGCCAGGTTGCTCCCCGACAGAAGTGCTATGGGCACGGTACCCTAGGCCTGGCTCTCAGAGCACCCCTCCAGGGACCGATCTAGAACAATCCACTTCGGGAAACTCCTTGAGCGTTGTTAGTCAACACACACTCCCGAAAGCTCACTCTGGTGCCAGTCTCTGCGCTGCAGCATTTACGATGTTGCTCCCCGGGGCGGGAAGTCTTCCCTTCCTCATTTGACCGAGGAGGCAAACTGGGGCTCCCCGAGAGGGTGGGTGACTTGCCCGGCGCTGCCTGAGGGTGACCGGAGGATTTGATCCCTGGCTTTCTGGCTCTTGGTCACCTCACGGCCCACATCGCTGCAGCTGCCAGGGTGTGAGCCCAGGAGGATGCCACAGAGCAGTGGGGTCCAGCGGGCCGAGTTCTGGGCTTCTCCTGCAGCCCGTTTGGTTGAATTTTGCTCCCCAGCCCAGAGACAAAGGCCCCCCTGCCCCCACCCAGGACAGGAGGCCACTTCCCATGTCCTTCTTTAACCCCCAACTTCTATTTCCAAAACTGTGGACTCAAAAGTGAAGAAGAAAGAGGCAGACACGGATGCGGTTCAGGGAACGGAAATACCGGGAACAGAGCAATGAGTTTTCTTAATTCGTCCTCCGCCCGGACGCGCAGACCGAAAGGCTGCCGCGTGACCTGGCACACGCGACCTCGCTGTTCTGTGCCTTCGTCTCCCTCCCTGTGAGATCAGGCCGGGGCACAGGTCCGCAGCCTGGCTGGAGTGGGGGGCTCAGCTGTCCTGCACGTTGTAGGACACATAACAGCATCTTTATCCGTTACCCAGTCGATGCCAGTAGCACCTGCTTCCAAGTTGTGACAAGCAAAAATGTCTTCAGACATTGGCAAATGTCCCCTGGAGAGGAAAACCGCCCCCAGCTGAGAACCAGTGGGCTAGTGGTATCTCCCTTCATGGTCGTTACAAAAACCCTCAAAAAATATTTCCTTCTTTTATTCTTCTTTCCTCTCCCAACTTTGGGCTTGACTCCTCTTCTACGATGAGAACATCGAATGAGATGATTCCTAAGGTACCTGCCACTCCTGCCGGTGTCCAGCGACTCTGTGGTTCTTGTCTGGGTCAAGGCATGAACTCAGGCCTGCTCCTCCAGCGCAGGCAGCAGGCAGCAGGGACCCGTTTAACAGACGGGGCATCTGGGGTGGAGAAGAGGCCAGGCATCGTGTTGGGGCTGAAGGAGGGGGTCAGGTCACACGGAGATGGATGTAGTCCCTGACACAGGTGTCATCTGAAGTAGGCTCTCCCCGAAAGATAAGGGGGTGGGGCAGCCAAGGAAGGAGGCCCAGAATGACATAGGCCAGGGACCTGAGACTGGCCAGCTGGTCCCCAAACTGTCTCTCCTTTCACCTGGGCTCAGCTACGTTTCCCATCTTCCCTGGCCCTTCGATGTGGCTGTGTTATTGAGTTTTGGCCGATGGCACGTGGGCAGAAGGGAAAGTCACAGCTTCCTGGTCCAGTAAATTCTCCCACAAGACTCTCTGCTCACAAGGTCACCTACCCTCTGCCTTCTCCAGCTGCCTTTTGGATGTCGATGCCAGGGGCGACTTTCGAAGCCTTTATTGAAGACGGCAGAGCCTCCCGAGTGTGGGCCTCTGAGTCCCTGAATGACCGTGTGGAACAGGGCTCCCCCCGCACCCCCAGAGGCTTTGGCAGGGGGTCAGTCAGTGGGGTGGGGCTTAAGGTCTCTTCCCCCTGGGACCTGGTGGCTCAACGCATCTGGGACATCAGCTTCCTCATCTCAGGCAGGAGGAAAGAGGGTTAACAAGCTGGGAGTGGTTCCTGCGGTCTCAGGCAGGAGGACATAAGGACACTGGCCCTCGGCCTCCCTTTGCTGGGACCAGGGCTGGAAAGGCCTTTGTGAGGCTCAAGAGTTGGTTCCCGGGGAGGCAGCAAAGCAGGTGGCTCTCAGGAAGGAAGAAAACTCAGGGTCTTAGTCCTAAAAGACATGGGAACGTGTCATTGGTGGGGAAGGTGCCCTGGGCTGCAGGTCGGGTAGGATTACGGGACTGATTATCCTCGAGCCTCCAAGAGAGTGGGGTGGATGTCCAGCCGGTGCCCACCTGCCAGGCTGGGCCGGGTGGGTTACATGGTGACCGGTGGGGCCTGTGCAGCGCGTCACCATCACCCTGATCAGAGGGGTCCCTCTGGCCCCTCCGCTCTCTGCCTCCCTCGCCTAGGTGGCCGGCTGCCTGCCTGGGATTGGGTGGCCGGGCCTCACTTGACCTCTGGCTGGGGCCACATGCTCCCGCCCAGCTTTGTCAGTGATAAAGCTCACATTTGGCACTCAGGTCCCTCTATTAATCATTCAGAACTTGGAGGGGAAAGGAGCCTGGCTAGGGGACTTCTGCGGAGTCCCAGCAAGAAGCTTGGGGCCTCTGAGGCCGTGGCTCCGTCTCGCCGGCCTCCACCCGCAGGTTCTGGGGCCTGGCTTGTTCAGCTGCCCAGACGCCCACGCCACACCTGGGGGCTGGCCTGCACCTCAAGGGGGTGCCTCGGCAGCACCACCTAGAAGTCTAAAACCAGCTGGTGGTGCTAGGGAGGTGGCTAGTGGCCCAGACTAAAGCCAGAGACACTGGCCCTGAGCAGCTCAGAACTCACCCTCCCTCTTCTTCTGGGGGGGTCAAGGCTTTGCCTGCAAAGCCTTGAGGGGAGCTCTGCTCCTCTTCCTCTCCCCCCCACCCCCACATCAAGAAGAGAACGTTTTAAAAATGTTTTTATTTAATTAAAAAAAAGACAACTAACCCAAAACCAGTAGTAGGTACAGGATTCACAGGGGCTTAATTGGCAAAACACACGGGGGAGGGGAGTGGGGCGGGAAGGTGGTGAGGGGCGGGCACAGGCACCGCATCGCCCCGCGGGTGCCAGGTCTCAGAGTGACAGGCGGCAGGGGGCCAGCTCCGGCTGAGATTCCGGGGGGAGGAGGGGCCCGACCAAAGACGAGGGTCCCTCTCGGAGTCTGGGGTGGCGCGGAGAACGGCTGCGAGGCCAGGGGTCTGAGGTGGCTCTGCTCCCTGCTCTCGGTCGCTTCTCGCTACTCTTTCTCGGCCCCTCGCGTGGGCTCCGCGTGCTCTGCCTGGGACTGGGCAAGAGGTAGGATTCGTTGGAACGCAGCTTCCTCCAGGGACTGATGGAAACTTCTGGGGGCAGCAGGGTGGGAGGGGCTCATGTGGAAGAGACAGCAAGGTCGCCTTGCTTTTGGAGGTGACAGAGGAGGAGTCTCGGGGCCGGGCTGGGTGATGGGTCTCGAGATGTCACCCCCTTCCGTCCAGCCTGGGAAGGTGGTGTCACGGGGTGGAGGGGTGAAGGTGGCCGGGGTGGGGGCATGGCGGGATGGGGAGGCCCACAGCAGGGGCAGGCCACGAGCCCTGACACCCGGCAGTCACTGCTGTACATGCTTGGACCACACAAGCCACCACACGAAGCCAACCTCGACGGGAGGAAGGGTTCTGAGCAAGCACAGGGGGCCTGGCACGTGCCTCGGCTCACCAGCTCACGAGGGCAGGGCCCTGGGGGCGCGACAGGTGGGGATGTCCTTTCGGGGGGTGGCGGGGGGGGGACACAAAAGGAGGATGGCAATAACCAGGACCCGGAATTGAACTCCTGGGGCCCGAGTCCGCCCAGGGGGTCTGTGAGCAGGTGGCTGAGGTAAGAATTTGCTTGTCACTTCTAAGGACGACAGCTACCGGGGTCACAGACAGACTGCTCAAGACTGGATTCCCAAGTCTCAAAAGATAAGAAAGGATGTGTCTTTAGAAAGCACGTGTTTTATAGAAAAGAGGGTAAGCCCCGTGTTCCAGAAAGTGTTTCTTCTGAGCCCGGCCGGGCATGCTCCCATGTTCTCTGCTGGCTTCCAGAGGTGGAGAAAGGGTTTGGGGAAAAACCCCAAAAATACGTCAAATGGGAAAACCCGCCTCCTGGGTTCCAAAGTGCTAAGACGTCCTTCTTGTGAGGAGGAGGAGGAGGAGGAGGAGGAGGAGGGGAAGCAGGGCCCAGCCCTTCATCCAGACTTCCTCACTGAGCCCTTTCGGGGGGGGGGAGTAAGTCACGACGATGGGGGTGCGGGAGCCGTTCTGCCACTTCTGAAGATGGGGGAACGAATCCCCGTGCTCTCCTGGCCTTTATCTGCCGTGAGTCATGACTAATAACCGCGGAGGACATGGAGGTTTGTTCTCTGGTTTTTTTTAAGGGGGGGGGTCGCTGTTCACTCTCGGGTCTCCCTTTCTTGCTCCGAAGTCCGGGCTCCTGTGGGTGAACGCCAGTGGGAAGGGGCTGTCTGCCTCCCCCCGTCCTCCGGGAGGGACAGAGCTGCTCCTCGGGCCAGTGCAGCCGGACACAGCAAGAGGCCACGAGGCCACCTTCCCTCTGACCCGTGCAATCTTCGGGACTCTCAAGGACAGTCAGTATGCTCGGCCCTTTCTGTGGGAGGCAGAAACTTCCAGAAGCAGATAGGAAAGCGAGTGACAGATTCTGGCTTTTACCACACGGCCAGGCCGGCGAAGGCCTCCTTCTCTGCGGATCCCTCCATGGCCCTCGGTCTCCCTCAGGCCAAGCAGAGCCGGCCCCAGGATGGCACAAAGGCCAAAGCCCCAGTCGCCACGGGGCTGTTCTCATTAGGATCACAGTTATTTCAACAACAGGCCACTGTGGGAGAGGGAGACAGACAGACAGACAGACAGATGGGGAGGGAGGGAGGGGCAAGCTTTGACTTCCACGTTCCCAGCTCCCAGACATGGTTAAAAAGTAGCTGAGCAGTGTCCTGAGGCCCCGGGGTGCCCAGTGGGTGCCCTCCCAGTGGCCCGGCGCCCAGGAAGACAGGGCAGGCCCCACGAGCCTGTCCCTCCGGCAAGATTTGTTCCCAGCAGGAGGTAATGGCTCAATTTTGTTTTCTCGGGTTGGCCAAGGCTGGGCAGCCTCAGGAGAGCCCTTGGCCTCCTGGGAGATTCTAGAAACCCAAATCCAAACACCCTTTCGGGGGATAAAGCCAGCCTTCCGCTTCTGGTCTCCCGGCCCTTCCCGCAGAGCCAGCATCCTGGTGGCACACCCGGAGGCCAGGGAGGGTCGGTGTCGCTTCGTTCGGTCCGTTGTGGGTCCGTCTCAGGGGTTCGACGCCCTCGTGTGGGATCCAGACAGACGTCCTGGGGCGAGGCCGGTGCTGGGGGGGACACGTCACACGGGGGTGGTCCGCCGGTTCAGCATGCTGACGTGCAAGCCTTCCTTCAGGTCCTGCTGGAAGAAGTCGTGCACCTGCAGGAAGCCGGCCTCCTGGTCGGGGCTGTAGCTGGCGGCCGTGGTCACCTTGAGGGGCTCCCGGGACAGCGTGTACATGGACAGCTCGCCCATGGGGATGGCCCCGGCGATCTTCAGGCCCACCGGCGATGCGTCTCTGGAGGGCGAGGCCTCCGTGGACCGGGAGCTGGACCGGGAGCGCCGTCGCCGGTACCTGTAGCTGGGCATCCTGGCGTAGGGGGACGAGGACGGAGCCTTGAGGAACTCCCGTTTGGTCTTAAATCTCAGCTCTTTGTTTTTCTCGATGTAAATGTTCACGGCCAGGACGCCCACGGTCTCGGCCACGATGAACGACAGGGCCCCGAAGTAAAAGGACCAGCCGTAGTTGTAGTGGTTTTTTTTGTCTTCGTCGCGCTTGTCGCTGGGGTCGCCCGTGTTGCTGGAAATGTAGACGATGATGCCTATGATGTTGCTGAGGCCTAAAGGGGAGCAGGAGGGGGGTAGGAGGGGGAGAGGCAGAGGTGAGACCCACAGCCAGACGGGCCAGGCGGCGGCAGAGGGGCTGGTGGCCACTCCCCGCCTTCATGAGTGTGGCTTTAGTCCGGTCACCAACTTGTCTAAGTAATCAGTCTGGAGTGGGTAACGAAGGACCAAGTTCAGACGAGGTCCTCAGGTCCCCTCCCGAAGGTGCTGTTGTCGCCTTTCTTACATCTTTCTCATATCCAGCCCCCCCTCCCTCTCTCTCTCTCTCTCTCTCTCTCTCTCTCTCTCTCTCTCTCTCTCCCTCTCAGACACACACACACCCACCCGCACCCGGCAGCCACGCTTCCCTATCTCTTCCTTTCCACAATGCTCTTCGGCCCTTTGCCTTCCCACGTGACAGCCCGTGGGAGAGGCGGTGCCACGTGAAGAGCTGGCCCTGCCTTTCCACCTGCACGTGGCAGCCACCTCCCGGACACCTGGCCAGGACACTGCTGTGGACATTCAGGTGGCCTCCTGCCCTCCGCTACGACACAGGTGCCACGGACATCCTTGTGTCTGTACCATTCCACGTGCCCACGATGGGGCACGTGCATTTAAAACCTGAAAAATAAGCTTCTATTTTGAGATATTTCTCCATTTATTGAAGAAATAAGACCGTGCACCGAGCCCCCTTCCAGCGTCCCCCCTGGTTTCCGCTGAGAACACCTGACATGGCCAGGGACGCGTGTCGTGACCAGGAAGCCCACCTGGCCTGTTCCTCTTTGCTACCCTCCGGACTTTTCCCGGATTTCCCTGGGATTTCCACTAATGTCCTTTCTCCTCTGTCCCGGGATCCATGCAGGATACCGCCTGGCATCCAGTGTTTGGAACTCAGAGTCGCCACCAAAGCGCCCTTCGTAGAGGCACAAAGTGTCTCATATAATTCGGATCATCACGCTCTGGATCTGTGCCGACCTGGGACGTGCGACAGGGGCACCCTTCGTTGTGTTCATTCGATTCTCTCTTGTTATAAGCGAGGATGAGCAGAGCCCAGCTGCCTGGGTTCGAACCCTGGTCCTAGCAACTCTCGGCTGTGAAACTTTGGACAAAATACTCACTTCCCTGTGGCTCAGGATCCTTACACACAAGCGGGAATCCCAGCGGCCTGCACCTCACAGGGTACGAGGGGGATTCAGTGAGCCAGGACGCACCAAGTGCTGTGACAGAGAGCCCGCTCTAGGTTCCGCCGGGGCCTGCGGTGTTTGGCTGTTTTGTCAATGCGTTGCCACGTCCTCTGTCCGTTGTCCTACTCCCCTGACCTCAGTGTGATAGCTTCAAATGTTTCCTGCCACGGGGACCAGAGATCCTGCCCCAAGGAAACCAGTAGTGGATGCTGATCCCAAACACAGGTTCTCCCTCCTAACACACACACACACAGACACACACACATACCCCTCCTGACACCTATATATGCCCCCCCGGACACACACACACACACACACACACACTCCGGACACACACACGTTTGTTGCCCTAGAAGAAAACAAAAGGAGAAGTGGTGCCGAAGCAAACGGGAGGAGGACGAGCTTTGGGCACCACGAGATGCCCCTTCCCCGTCCTCTGCAGAGGCGGCACGACCAGCGCCACTGTCGAAATTCTCATTATCGGCACTCGGATACCACCCGACTGCCTTGGGACGTGCAGACCCGGAGCAGGGAGGGTGACAGGGCTGGGCTGCAGCGCAGGCCGCCTCCCCGGCACCGCTCCGCCTCCCCAGTCCAGTGTGAAAAGAAAGATGCTCTGAAAGCAGCGACGCTGATGGGACGGTGCAGGGAGCTACGACGACGATTTAGGAAAGAATCACTTAGTGGAATGAGCCAGCAACGGTTTCTCCCGCCAGGGACCTGTCGTGCCTTTATCTGAGCTCCACCGGTGCCCGCTGGTGCCACCAAGGCCCCGAGGACGCCTCTGGCCCCGGCAGACACCCGCTCCTGGTGCCCCAAGAGGCTCGGGCCTGGCTTGCTTCCACGTCTGCAGCTGCAAGCACCCCGGGCGTCTGCCTCTTCTGCACGCTCGCCAGCCCTGTGCCCCTCGCCACCTCTTGTCCTGGTCAGGGCTTGGTGTCCGCGAGTCCCTCCATGTACCTCCCGGACCCCCAGCTCATCAAGTGTCCCCGTACCAGGCTTGAGAGGCAACGGTGCTAACCCCTTCGTGGCACTCGGCACACCCGGACTCACTATTCTTTATTGGGGTGAGGTCGCACCGCGTAACATGAACCATTAAAGTGCCCCATCCGGCGGCAACGTCGTGCAGCCGCAGCTTTGGAACAGTTTTGTCACCCCAGCAGGAGACGCAGCACCCAGTAAGCGGTGGTTCCCATGCCTCACCCCCCACATAGCTGGACTTTTGAGTTAATCACTCACAGCTACTGTACGGCCTGTCCACCCCCCCCAACCCCCCCAGGAAGTATGCTCTGTGCGGCGGGGACAGAGCGGGTGGCTCACCTGCAGCCACGAAGAGGATGCCGGCGCTGAGGACGATGTTGTTCTTGCGGCTGTAGAACCTCCCGGCGCCGATGCAGAGCCCGCCGAGCAGGAGCAGGATGGTGCTGAGGATGGGGAAGACGCTGGAGGCGCGCACGATGCCTGGGAGACGGGGTGGGAAGGCTGGTGAGACAGGTCGCCCTCCCGGGCACGGCCACGGCATTGGCCAGCTGGTCCCCCCTCCCTTGGACACCAAGTGGGCCGGAGTCACAACCGCCCACGTCTCACTTAGGCTCTCCTGCGTGTGGGTCGCACTGCTGCCAGCCAGAAGGGAGGAGAGCACCTCGGTGGCACCGAGGAGGCCTCAGTAACAGCCGTGAAAACACTGGACTGCCTCCTGTTCCAATGACACCTCACAGTCCCCTGACCCCTTCACGGGCGCCGTCCCCAGGAAGCCTCCAGAAGGCTGGGTGGGAGGGAGGCGGCGGCTGTGAGAGGCGCCTCCGACGGCGAGCTGCGGAGCCAGGCTTTCGCCCGGAGTGGGGCCGGTTGCAGGCCCTGCTCTGTGACATGCCGGCTGGGTAGCCTGGGTCACGTCACTTCGCCTCTAAAACTGAGTTTCCCCGTTTCGTGGAATGAAATTTCACAGTCCTGGGACGTATAGGGGCTTAGCACAAGGCTTGGCCACAGCACACACTTCCTAAGGGACAGCCTTTACCTCCATCATCGTCATCACCCCCAGGTGATGGACAAGGACGTGGAAGCTCAGGACCTCGTGAGGCCACAGAGGAGAACGTGGCTGGATGGAGTGGGACGAGCATGGACCAGGGTGTCCACACCCTTGCTCTGCCACTGACGAGCAGGGTGGTGACCAGGGCGGCTACCTTCTGACCACCGAAGTCCCCTCTTTTATAGCCTGGAGACGGTAGTAACACCTACCCGTAGGGGGTCGAATTGTGGCCCCCAAAAGACATGTCCAAGTCCTAACCATCAGTACCTACGAATGTGAGCTTATTTGAAAGAAGGGTCCCTGCAGACGTGAGGACGCTAAAGGTCTCGAGATGACGCCATCCTGGGTTCGGGTGGGCCCTGAATCCAACGACAAGTGCCCTTAGAGGGAGAGGAGAGGACACAGACCCGAGAGGAGACACTCGAGGGAGAAGCTGCGTGGAGATGGAGGCAGAGAGGAGGGATGCAACCCCAGGTCGAGGAGGCCTGGGAGCCGCAGAAGCTGGCAGAGGCGAGGACGCACCTCCCCCGGGGCCTTGTGGGAGCACGCCCCGCGGGTGCCCGACTGGGGCTCCCAGCTTCCACCCTGCGAGAGGGCAGATGCCTTCTGTTTCAAGCCACCCAGTTAGTGGTGATGCACTGCGGTGGCCCTAGGGAAAGAATGCACCGCCCAGGAAGATCGCTGTGAGAATTTGACGAAATAAGGTTCATAAAGCACTTAGTCGGGGCTTGGGGGATGTGGGTCCCCCTTCCTTAGCACCCAGCCGGGAGGAAGGGCATGAGGAAAGGAAAGAAAAGGGGGTGCAAAGAGGAGCCCCAAGCTCAGCCTTCCTGGTGTGCCCGCAGGTTTCCCAGCCCCGTAGAAATCTCCCTGGGTGGACCCTCGGTGGCCCCAGCGGGGGGCAGTGAGTCAGGGGGTGCTGGCAGGCACCAGACTCCTGAGCCAGCTGAGCTGGTTCGTGGCCTTTCAGCCTCTGAAGACGGCATTTGTCTCCTCTTCTGTGAGCCCACCAGTGTGTGCCCCTGCTCCACAGAGAGGGGTTTGTTTGGGGCATTAAATGAAGCTCTTCTCTCCGCCACCTCCTCCTCCTCCTCCTCCCTCTGGCTTCTGACAGCCGCGGGCCCTGGGAGGTTTCCTGTGGCTTCTGAAATGTCCTCTGAGCTCCGCCGGCCAGCAAAGCCGGGATCAGGGCCCCTCTGAGGCCCTCGGTCTGCAGACCGCTTGCTCGGAGGGGCGGAGAGAAGGGAGCCTGGTGTCTAAGGTCGCTGAGGTCAGGTCTGGCTCGGAGCCGTCCACCCTGCCCAGGTAAGTCCTGGGAGCACCTGTCCCTTGCCACATGGACTCACTCTGGAGCTCCGGCTGTGCAGACGCCAGTCGGGGTCGCTGTGGACAATGGCGCAGGTTGGGTTTACACGGAGCTGAGGGGCAAGCGCGGTCCGTGTCCAGCCTGTGGCCAGATCAAGGCCTGGGGCACCCCCTTTCAACTCGCCCCCAGGCACCCCCAGCAGCCCTGACACCAGCCCTAGCTAGACGTGTGGAACCTGGAAAAGGGGCTCAGGCCAGGGTCAGGCGCTCAGGAGCCAGGATTAGGCCCACAAAAACGTTCCGTTATTTATCAAATAAGAGAATAAATGAATTCCCATGACCCCTTGTCTCCTGCAAACATCAGCCCTCAGAGCTTCTATATATTCTGGGGATCAACAGTCTGGACACAGACCAGAGGACTGAATACTGGGGACCAGGGTGTCCTGGGAAACACAGGCTGGTGACCACGACCTTGGTCTGTCCCAGAACGTTGCCTACCCCCCCTTTGTCCCCACGTTCACAGGACCTGCACTCTGGAGCTCAGTTTCGGGGCCAATTCTCCCCACTTCTGCAGCCCCTGAGTGGCAAAGCCCCTCGTTGTTGGAGAGTCAGCTCCGCCCTCCACCCCAGTTCCACGGGCAGCAGCCGAGCTCACAGGCCCCGAAGCCATCAAGCCGGCGCCCCTTCTCTTCCTGGGGAATCTCCAGGCTTGTTCATGACCCCGCTGGTTTCCCCGTAGGGTACATTTGAGAACATTTCCTTCCCAAAGAAGCTTTAATTGCTGTTGAGCTGTCACCATCCTTTCATTTGGGGACATCACTGCTGGGTCCTCCCAGCCTTCTCGCCCTCCCTGGGGTCATTGCTGGTGCGGTCTGAGGACAGCAGGAGCCTGCGCTGGTCGGCCCCCCGGATCCTCGGTCCACCTCTCTCCTTCAGCCCTGGGCCCGGGAGGCTAACAGCATGGACGCGTCAGGGGTACCCCTGACTTGGCTTCTGCAGGAGCATGCAGGTGAGACTGTTCTCCCCCGGCTTCCTTCCTGCAGGCTGCGCACCAGGCGGCTGCACTCTTCATTAAGGCCACACACAGCTCCCGCCAGGTGACTGTCCTCACGGCAACCCTCCTCCGGGTTCCCATACCTATCTCCCTCACCTGTCCAGGCCCGGGGGTGTGCGGCTTCTTCTGGGGCTCGCCCCTGAGTACTCGCCATCCCTTGCAAGTTTCCCATAACCTTGCCCACACCCTTGTCAATGGTCCTGCACTGACGCCCTTCATCCACCCCATCAGCTGAGCACACCATCTGCTTCTAGCCGGGGCCTCAGGAAGCCACATCGGCTGACCTCTGGGCTGATAGGTCATGAGACCAGTCGAGAAAGAGATCCTAGAGCTCTGGAGACCCTGATGGGGACAGCGGCAGGGGAATGAAGAGGAAGAACCAGTGCCAAAGCCCGTAACCTCAGGCAAGTTCTAGTGGGAAACGCAGAGAGTGTGGTAGGTTCCCCATGGTTTGCTTTTCCTCCCTCACGGTCCCAGGGTGGGTCAGTGGGGCAAATCTGCCCTCTGGACCGTCTGAAGTGCCCTATTGCCCTCGGTGGAGAAGAAAAGGGCAGGTTCTGAGTGGGCAGATTTTCAGTGGAGCCATCCAAGCAGGGCTGAGCACCAGGGGCCACCCTCGGTGGATGGCTGTGCAGGCCACACGCCGTACAAGTCGAAGGCTGTCACTTATGCCGTGGCCTTTGCAAGTGGCATCCTCCAAATTAGCCACAACTATTGGTGGCGACCGTGTGGCATAGCATTTGCTTGGTTCAGTGCTGGCCTCCCCCTCCCCCCGAAAGCAGAAAGAGAGGACAGGTGGGAGGAAGAGGAGAAGGTGAGGGAAGGAGGAAGGAGAGGCAGATTTGGTTAAATTATTTCAGGTTCTGGGCCTGGCCAGAGCCGCCTGACGCTGCCCCAGGCTCCGTGGGAGCCACATGCTGCTCTATTTCACCAGATGACTCAGAACCCAAATCCTTTCTCTTAGAAAGAAAATGATCCCTAAGCAGGTGCAGAGTGAACTGCATTCTCTCTGAGGATGCTGGTATCGATTCTCCATAAGTGAAGCCAGGCCCAAGCCCCCGGGGGGCCTGCTGTGAGCAGCTCTGCGTGTGTCTAGGCTAATTCGAAGGGGAAAATGACTTGGAAGTGGTGCTGTTTTTTCCATCTCCAGGCCCCTGCCCTGCCTTCAGCTCCCTCCTTCCTCCTAGGGAGGTAGTCCCGGGCCCGGGGATGAGATCTGGATTTAGGGCATGGGGCTGGGTTTGTCCTTTGGGTTCAGTCTGTGCTGTGACTTCCTGGCTCCATTCTGGGGCCAGCCCGGCCACAGGACGCGGGCAGGGCAGGGGTTCAAGGGGCAGCTCACGGGCAGATGAGGTGGCTCCACCAGTTGGTGCTGAAAACGCTTGAAGCCTGTGTAGCAGAGGCTGCTTCTGCCACCTTCCTCGCTTTCTCCCACAGGCTGCCTGGCCCCCAGGAGGCTGTCTTAGCCTGGGACTTAGTCTGATTTTCTGAAATGCTGGGTGTGTGTGGGGAGAGAGGTGAGCAGGTCCAGTGCTGGTGGGGCGATGGGCTTGGGGTGTCGCAGCCCCCCGGGGATGCTCGGCCAGGGTAAGCCTACGTCTTTCACCTCCCGGCCCCAGGCCCAGCTGCAGCGAGCAGCTCCTCTGAAGCTAACCGCGCCCGGCAGTGCTGGGGAGCGGGATGCCCACGCCGTCATCGGCTTTCCCCGGGCCTCCGTCTCCCCGAGCATGGGCCTAGCAGCCAAATAACTCATCCGGGATCCCCAGCATGTCATGGCCGTGCTGAGCAGAACCGCATCCTCTGAACTAATGGTTCTGAGTCAGAAAGGGAGTGAGGAGAACCTGCAGGGAAAGGCACCCCTCCACCCCTCCTGCTGCCCACCCAGCACCCAGCGTCCCCTCCACACACACAGGCAGCAAAGGCTTCCGACACTCACGAAGGAGATACTCCGAGCTGTCGTGGTCGTAATCGTTGTCCTCTGGGAAGTGATTGATCCGGAAGCAGTGCCCTTTATAGATCCCTGGAGGGAACAAGCGGAAAGGAGCGTTGTTACTGTTCCAAGCGTTCACGCGTCCGTTCATTCCGGGCCTGGGGACTGCACGGGTGCCAGGCTCTGTGCAGGCCCTGGGCACGGAGAGAGGGGGCAGGCTCAGGCGTCCCTGGTCGGTGGGCGTTGGGAGGGAGGGGGACAGGCATATGCAAAGGGGACAACCAAACAGTGGCCAAGCGCCCCCGAGCTGACCCCCTCATTTATGGTCCACGTCTGATTTTCTCACCCATGAGCGAAAGGCCACACCATCAATAACGATGCAGGGACAGGAGGCCTCAAGCAGAACCGTCCTGGGCAAGCAGAAGTGCAATCCAGGAAACTGCAGAGCCACCCCGTAAAAGCCGACCCCAGAGAATTTGCCCCTGGTCAGAGGGGACCTTCTAGGCAGAGAAGGGAGCCATGAAGAGACAGCGGTAGGGTCCGAGCGGGGTGAGTCCGGGGAGGGGTCGGAAGTTCGGTGACACTCGGGCTGTGAAGGGCCAGGGCAGGGGGAGGGGCTGGGGCTGAAGAGGTGCTGGAGGCCGTAGGAGGTGGGCAGGGGGGCTATGGGTCAGGGATGTCAGGAGGAAACTTGCCCCCAGGGGTCTGTCTGTGTCTCTCTCCCTCATGGTGCATCCCCACTAAGGTGCACACAGTGGGGAATCTGATGGAAGGACGAGAACCTGGAGCAGGAGACCTTCCTGAGAGGCCCAGGCAGCTCCCGCCTGCTTTCCCCTCCCCACTCTGAGAGGTAGCCCTCCCCGGTGGGGGGCAGGACACTCCACTTAGTGTAGTAACTAACTGCAAGAGGACAGGCCGGTCGTCCCTTCCAGAAATTTCCATCCCTCTCTCCCAGCGCCTGCTCCCCTGCAGGCTGGGAATGCCCAGCACGGAACTGGACACAGGCAGAGGGGCGCTGCCCTGCCCTGCCAGCCTAGCCCCCCGCAGCCAGGTCAGCGTCCCTGCCCTCGCAAGGAGCTCACCTTGACGGCTCCGCACAGCCAGGCCGGGCCTGCGTCCAACTGGGGCTCATTCTGGTGCTGCGGCTGCCACTGCCAAGTGTCCTGCTGGCCCCCGCAGCCCAGACTGACCGCACGCCGAGTTGGAAGCAGGGCCTGCGCCCGACCCAACGCCCATGACCGGGCACTTCCAGTTGGGAGTGTCTCTGACAAGGTGGGGGCATCCTGCTCTTCCAGCCGTTCTCCAGTTAGCCGGCTTCCTGGCGGCCTGCCCAAGCTTTCCCCTTCTCCTGCGTCCTTAGCTGCTGCCTCCAGAGAAGTGGGGTGCTGGGTAAGGGCCCCTGCTTCCCCCTGAAGGCCCACGGGCCTTGAGGACCATTGGTGGGTGGGCTGAGCGTGGTCATGGATGGTCAGGGACAGATGAGGGTCTCAGAGGTTGACGCCCTGAACGTTAGATGCTTTGTTCTCTGTGCCAGGTCCAGCACGAAGAACTGTCACCTGCCTCAGTCTCCTCGTCTGTGGAACAGGCCTCACCTCCTAAGGATCGCAGGAGACGCGAATGGGATAATAAGAAGCACTGAGGTGGTTCTTGGCCCACAGCGATGGCCCAGGGCGGGGTTTGCTGCTTTCCGACCCAGAAATCACCTGCTCCTTGCTCTGCGGGTCCTTTCCTCTTCTGTGAGTGGTTGAGTTGGTGGAAAATCATAAGTGTTTGTGTTCAAGGGGGAAGCGCACCAGGGCAGGCTGGGGTCAGGATGGCCGGGGGCAGGGGGACACGGAGGCCGGAGTGGGCCAGCCATGCTGTCCCCTCCCCCGCCCCTGGATCCCCAACCCCAGACACAGAACAAGCGTTTTCCAGGCCAGGGTGCACTCGGTAGAGCTTTCCGCCATTCCTCCCCATCCCGCACACATTTTCGGGGCCACTTTATGGATCTAGACACAATCGCCAAGTCACCCGTGCTTGTCGCAACACGTCGAACAGAAGGAGCTTGGAAAGTAAATAATCTCTCTTCAGACGCGTTTTCCAGGGTCGACAGTCTGCTGCGCATCTCCCCACATCTTCCCATTTGTTTCAAAATTTGAACTTTTTCCTTGGAGATAATGGCAGATTTACACCCTGTTGTAAATCAGCACCACTACCTGGTGTCCCCATCGTCACCGCCGCGCAGCCAGGTACCGACACGGCCACAGTCAAGGCCCGGAGCATCTCCACCCCCAGGAGGACCCCTCCGTGGCCTTTCCCGTGCACACCGCCTCCTCCCGCCCCCAGCCCCTCCTCGGCCTGTGAAAACCACTAGGATGTTCTCCATTGGCTCAGCTTGGTCATTTCAAGCTTGTTCTATAAATGGAATCCCGCAGCTGGTGACCTCTGAGATGGGCTCTTTGCACTCCGCTTAATTCCCTTGAGATTCATCCAAGTCGTTTATGGACCAACAGGTTGTTCCTTCTAACCGCAGAGCACTGTTCCGCGGTGTGGCCGGACCACGGCTGGCGACATCTGGAGCGTTTCCCGCTGGGACACCCGTGGTTTCCAGCCATTCCTCATAGCACCGCGCAGGCGCTGAGTTTGGGGTAAACTTAAGTTTTCATGTGTCTGAGAGGAACGCCCAGGAGTGCAACTGCTGGGTCATGTGACAGTGGCATGGTTAGTTTCCAAAGGGACTGACAAACTGGCTTTGAGGACAGCTTTACCCCTGTTTTTAAGATGGAATTATATAAAACGCTTTACTCTGTCTCCGGCTTTTTTTTTTTCACTTAACAAGACGTACACGCATCTCTCCAGGTCAAGACCTACCGATCTCACTTTTTAAAAAAACTTGTTTATTTTTAAACAGAAAATAATAGGTGAATAACTAACCCAATTGCTGCTGAAAATCTCTCAAGGAAATAAATGGCGCAGATACTAGGGAGATAAAGTTTGCTCCAACACTGATAAGGCTAAAAGAAAAATGTTCTCTGGCAAAAATGAGGAAACCACATATTTGTCTGTTCCGTCAGAAAATAAAACTCAGGTTTTGAAATGTGAGCTCGCGGAGAGACAGGTTTGGTCCAAGGGCTCCCGCCCTACGTTTTGCCAACCTTCTCTCCATGTGGAGGATGCTCTTTTACATTTGACAGAAATTGAAAATGGATATTACGGTCCCAAATACGAACTCGTTGTTAACACACGCTTTTTAGGGGCTGCGTAGCCGTCCACAGTTATCGTTTATCGATGCAACTGCATCGTTGAAATAGACAAACCCTTTCTTGGGCTGCATGTACACACTATGGGTCTCCCCACAAAGCATTATGCTCCAGGATGCACTGACTACGAGCACTGTGCGGCCACTCCTCCTTTCCTTCCCTTCCCTTCCCTTCCCTTCCCTTCCCTTCCCTTCCCTTCCCTTCCCTTCCCTTCCCATCACCTGCACAGACTAAAAGAATGGGTCTTGTTGGAGGTTGAATTGTGTCCAACCCAAAACGCACGTTGAAGTCTTGGTACCTGAGAATGGGACCTTGCTCGGAAACAGGGCGTTGAAGACATAATTTAAGTTTTAAGATGAAATCGCATTGATCTAGGGTGGGCCCTGGATCTACCAACCGGTTTCCTTATAATACGGAGGAAAGGCAGACACACACACGGGGAGGAGGCCATGTGGAGACAGGCAGAGATCGGGGTGATGTGTCTACAGGCCGCAGGGCTCCCAGGAGTGCTGGCACCCACCAGGAAGAGCTAGGAAGAGGCAAGGAAGGATGCCACCCAGTCTCAGAGGGAGCACGGCCCTCCTGCTACCTTGATTTTGGGTTTTCTGGCCTCCAGCACTGCGAGACAATCAAAGTCCACTGTCCTAAACCCCTCTGCTTCGTGGTGATTTGCTGTGGCAGCTCCAGGAAACGATCGCAGGCGTGTGGCTGCTTCCTGTGTGAGAGGAAGAACATCCTGCCTCTTCGCTGGGGCCCAGCCCTGCGGCAGGTGAAAGCGGCCCCGCTCGCAGCCGTGTCGGGCCTTCTTGCTTCTCTGTCGGCTACAAAGCCCGTGGGCGGTATCTAAGAGGCCGTGTTGACTGAGCATCTGCAAAAGCATCGTCTTGTTGAGTGCGCCACAAGGAAACTCACGCAGCCTCGCAGGATTAGGCCTCCAAAGCGACCTCGCCAGTCGACCGAATCCTCGAGCCAGTACCCCGTTTGGGAACTGCCAGGGATGGGGACCTCGCCACCTCCCACGGCATTCATTTTTCAAACTGCGTTTAAGTCCCCAAAAGGACGCCTGCCTCCGCAAAACTTCATCCTCGGGTGGTATTTATAATCCCTTTTGGGGGAAAAAATATTCTTTCAATCATGTGTCAACCTTTCAAATCGTGGAAGAGAGCAATCGTGTCTAATGGGATGGAGGAAGCACAAACTATTTTTTCCCAGCGGTCCGGGATTTGTGGGTGAGGACAAGAGGTGACTGACAGGCTGCCAACCTGGCCAGACCTTATGAAGAGGCTGGAAGCCTGACCGCCACCCCCAGTCGAGAGAAGTGGCACATGGAGAGTGAAAGAGATTGCTCCCTGCCTGTACAGTCAAGAATTTCGAAATGTCCCCTACATGAATGTCAAACATTCCTCCAGCCATCCCTTCTTTGATGGTACCAAGACCCTTCTCCAGCCTGGCCCCCTCCCCTGGGTCAGCTCAAGCTCTCCCAGAAGCACAGCTCCCACCACCAAGACCACCGTTCTGGGCCGGGACGGACCAGCCCAGAGCCCAGCGGCACCGTCCCCTCCTCTTCTCTGGACCCCGTGCTTCTGTCCATAGGACTTGGTCTCCCAGGACTTTTCCATAAGGGCCGCCTCGCCTCTCCCCGCCTGTTTTTGTGGAGTGTTTGGTCCTTGGGGCTTCACATTTATCCCTGTCTAATTTCGTTAGCTTTGGCCTGAGGCATTGGACGGGGAGAAAATTAACGGTTGATGCGAGAAGTACGGGAGAAAGCCATTTCCAGTCCACTCCGCGCGTGTCCTCTCTCGGTGACCGGGCCACCCGCCGTGCTACATGTATATGAAGTGGCATTTAGGGCACGTAGTTCTGAGACCCCGGCCTGGCCACGCTGCGGGCACACCGAGGCACGCCTGAGGTCGCCGGCCTGTGCGCTCAGAGACTCGGGGGCCAGGGTGTGTCATTTCTTCATCCACAAAGCTGGGGAACTGGGCCAGGGTGAGCCCCGCCTGGCCTAGGCTTCTCGGGCTGTTTCGCAGCGCAAAGGCACAGGAGCGTGCCACGCGCACGACAGCCATGCAGCCGCGTGTCCCGCGATCCGCTTTTGTTGAAGGTATTTCTACAGGCAGAGGAAGCCGCGGGAAAGAAGCATCCTAAAAGGTCCGCAGGGTGTGATTTCTGGGCGGTAGGGTTGCGAGGGAATGGAATTGTTCTCCTTCCCACTTTTCTGTATTTTCTGAGTTTTCGACGATGTCTGGAAATGGACCAGTAAGGTTATTAAACGGAAGAACAGGAACTGAACCTCTGATGTGAAGTGAAGACGACCACAGGTCCGCGGTGGGAGCGGGTGAGGGAGGTGGGAATTGGGGCGCCTGGCAGGCGTGTCGGCCGCATTTTAGCCTCTAGTGCACGAGTGACCTCACTGTCCTGTCTCAGGGCTCTGACCGTCACGCCCTGATCTACAGCCAGGATGACCGGCCCCCAGCTCTCTGGTCACTGGGACACAGGCCTGCTGGAGCTACAACCGGGAAAGCCCCCTGCGGACCTAAATGGTCACCCTACGAGTCATTTCAGGGGCACCAGCGCCGGACCTAAGCCTCCACGATGGGCCACCTCAGAGCTCTGTCGTCACTAAGGGAGTCCTGGAGAAAGGAATGTGAGAGGCGACTCAGTCACGGTGGTGATGAGTCACCTGATCCTGAGTGCTGGTTCATGGGTCTCTCATCCACACTAACAGCTGCGGCGACACCTGCCGAGAGCGTGCGGACGCCCTGCGCCCCACCTCATGCTTCTCTGCCACCGGTTGCTCCACCCGTTCATTGATGAGGCAGCTGGCTCCGTGCTCTGCGCCCATGTCGCCTGCTGGTGCCTCCATCCAGCGGCACCAGGGAGTTCTTGCTTTTTGCCCATTAACTGGGTAGGTCGCCCAGGGGAACTGCACTGGGTGTGCACACGTGGAACTGGAAGCTCGAGGGGTTCACCCTGTCCCCCACCCCCGGGTAACCTAGAGGATGGGAGCTGGTGCATAAGTGTTCCCACCTCCACCCTTAGGCCCCTTCTACCTGCTTCTGGGGGGTGAGTCCCAGATGGACTGAGCCAAAGGATGATCATCAGCTCAGGGACGCCCTTGCACTGGCTCTGCCTCTGTCTCAGCTTCACTGTCCCCAGGCCCTCCTCCATGTAGGATGGCCACCCAAGACACACCACCTGCGTGCAACCCCTGGCTCGGGCCAGGATGAAAGCTAGAGTGCTGAGCACGTTCGCCGCCTTAGCCTGGTTCGGCTTTTAATAATGCTCCTTTGAAGATGGAAGAAAGAGGCTGAGAGATATGGAAGGAACTGCTTTCCCAAGCCCCACTGCAGAGGCAGGCATTCTCCCTTCCGCCGAAAAGGAGAGTCGTCTTCGCTCCATTTTACAAAAGAGGCTCTAGGGATGCCCGACGTGCACGTGGCAGAGCGGCGGTCCCCGGGATCCAGCTTCTTGACGTCCCATCGTGTTCTCTGAATGCAGGGAGGGCATCTAACGCAGCTAGGCAGGCCTCTGGTCTCCCTCCCCAAGACAAACCGGAAAGCGAAGCCAGACAGCAACCATGAGCACTGGGTGCACGAAAACAGCTTCCTGACAGCGAAGCAGGAGGCGATGGCGTCTCCAGGCCTCGGAAAAGCTGTTGGGAGAAGGAGGCCTGGCAAGGCCCCTTTCGGCTCAAGGGCAGGCTGATTGTGAATGCACAGAGCAAGGGCCCGGTTGAAGAGGGGGCCGAGTGGTGCTTCTCCGCACCGTCCCTTCCCCCACAGTCCCTGCGCTGAGCACACGCTGCTGTGCCAAGCGCGTGCCAGGTGCTGGGCTACAGGTCTGAGTTAGGCATCGTCCTAGGCTCCCGTTCTGGGAAGGAACTGACAACACAAGAAGATAAAATAAATGACTGTCAGCGTCGTTTCAGGCGGGCAGACGGGCTGGCAGGCCCGGGAGGTGCTTTAGAGCTTGGGCTTAACAACGTCTCACAGGTCTGGAGGCCAAGTCCAAGATCAGGGTGTGGGCAGGGTTGGCTCCTTCGAGAGTCCTGAGGCTGAGTCCGTTCCGGGCCTCTGATGGTTTGCAGGCAGTCGCTGGCCTCCCTTGGCTTGTGGAAGCATCACCTTGATCTCTGCCTTCGCCGCCACACACCATTCTCTCTCTGCCTGTGTCCATCTCCACATTTCCCCCTTTCGTGAGGACACTGGTCATCCTGGGTCCACTCCGGTGTCCCCATTTTAGCTTGATGATCTCCGTCAAGACTCATATTCCAAATAGGGTCACAGTCTCAGGTATGGAGGTTAAGACTTCAAAATAAGACTCAATCGCAGGGGACACGACTTAGTTCGTAACACAGCAGATGCTCCGTCAGCCGTCCAGGCCACTGCGCCCCGCTGCCGTCCACAAACCCAGGCTCCCCGCTCCCACCGAGCTCTTCGCCCTGCCCTGCTTCCCGCTCCCCACAATCCCCTCTCCTAATTCTCCCGCTTCCACGCCTGTCTCCGAAAGATGCTCCTAATAGCTATGATTTCCCAATTGGCACCCTCTGGAGTCCTCCCACGGCCGGCCTGTCTCCAGCTGCTGCGAGGCAGGCTGTCGGGCAGAGACTGCAGGCGTGGGGGGGCAGCGTGGGGGGCCTTCCCTGGGGGAGCCCTCGCGCCCTGGCTTGTCACCCGCCCTCCGTGAGACCCCGTTCAGCCATGACGAATGACCCTCAGTTTGTTCACCCAGTTGACACTCATCGAGTGCCTATTAAGTGCTCTGTGCTGGGGACTCGGAGGCAGCAGACCATCTGCTCCGTAAAAACTCAGTCCCCTTCCCACTGGGCTCTGTATTTCTCTGCTTCCTTGGCAGCTAGACGTGGCCAGGGGACAGAGTGGTCGCATGACGTCGGAGCAGAAGTGATGCGCGTCCTTCCCGGACACTTCTCCGAGGGGGTGTGTCCCCTCCCACTCCACAGCCTCCCCCACCCGCTGCAGGGCCTGATCGAGCCAGAAGACAGAAAGGGCCTGGCCCGAGTGCCACGGTGGGGAAAAGCCGCCACTCAGGGGACCGCCCGGTCGGAACTGTTACGTGGGCAGTCAGCCCACTTGTCCTTCGTTGAAGACGTCCTACATTTTGGCGTATTTCTACTGCGGCGGTAATAATAATGCAAGGAAGGACAAGACAGACGGGGTCTCTGCCATTCTAGAGCTTTCTGGTTAGGGTCATTCAGTGGCGACTGAGGAGTCTGAAGGGGGGTGTCCGGAGCTGCAGAGCCCGCCCCAGAGGAGCCTGGCCCAGGCTGCCAGCCGTGGTCAGGATGGAAAATGGGGAAATACTGTCCTGATCTTTCAGAGTTAAAGGGAGGCCCAGGGAGACCCATGCTGGTCAAGGCATCTGAGAAAAGATAAATCCCGACAAAGTGGCGAGGGTGAGAATGCGGTTTTTCACTCCTTCAGACCCTTCGGATGAACTGTTTTCGGACCCGAGTTCGGGGAGGAGCCCTCCGTGTCCCCTCTGCGGCCGCGTGCTGGGCCGTGACGACACCTACACCGGTGCCGGCTCTTTTCTGCGTCGCTGAGATGCCTCGTGGTCTCTGTGGCATCCACTGGTTTTTGACACGGTCCATCCACATGGCCCTTTTTCTCTTTTACTCCAGCATTCGTTCATGGATGCCTGGCCTTGTGGGAGTCCAAAGACACGAGTCTGGCAAGAAGTTGTGAGGGCACACGTCACCTTAGGACAAGACAGCAGTGGCCTGAGCTACGAGGGGCGAGGGACGTGGCAGGTTCCTGCCGTTTCAGAGAATTAGGGAGAAGTGCCAGGTGAGACAGCTCCCAAGGAGCTGAGGAGTAAGCAGGGTTTGACCTGTGGGGTCCAGGGGCAGGCAGGGGTGTGGGGAGGGGGAACTGAGGCTGCAAAGGAGTAGGTGGGGGCTACGGTCACCACAGACGTGGCCTGGATTGCCCTGCAGTGGACCTGACTTCAGTGCCATCGGCTCCAAGGTGCCACCGTGAGCTTTCCCTAAGCTGAAAAGTCCCCTCATGACCAACGTCGGGAGCTCTAGTCCCTCTTGGCTTTGTGTGTCTGGGATTCTATTCCCAGCCTGCTAGGGTGTCATTTGACCAGTCAGGTTTGTAGGCCCCATCCTGGGGCCTCTTGGGCATCTTCTATTAGTCCCAGAGGAGCCCAGCCGCCCGGGAGACTGCAGGCTGCACTCCCCCAGGATTAACAAGCTGTCCCTTCATCCCTCCCCTCACACTGGAGCTCCTTGTGAGGAGGGACACGTCTAAACCCTGGCTCAGAGCGGGCGGCTTCCTGCAGCTGTCAGAGGGGCCGTGGCTCTGGTCTATTGTTCGACAGGGGACTGGGGTCTGTGCAGAATCGGTTCTGTTTCACGGTCCCTCTCTAGGCAGGAGGATTCTTAGAGAAAACTCTATTGCTACCCCCAAATGCTGTCTCTATAAACCTTTTAAACCCTGGAGATCCATTAATATGGTAAACTGAGGCATTTCTTTAGGTCTGGACTCTGAGGATCTTGTGCTTGGACAGCTGGGCAGTGACGCAGAGGGACAGGAGATGAGGAGGGCGGGCCTCTGCTCCCTGCCAGGGATCCTAGCGTACGTCTGGCCCGAGCTGGACCAATCGGATGCTCGCTCAGCAGTTTGGATTTGGGGTCAGAAACAGGAGATTCAGGGGCCGAGGGACGTCAGGGAGTTTGTAGGTTGGGTATTCTCAATGGTCCGGGATGCCGGCCACGCAGCTCCTGGTTCTCCCCTTCCTCAGTCTTGGCTGTTAAACTCCTTCAATCCTTTGGGACCCTCCAATAAAGTCCTCTCTTGGGATCAAGCCAGAAGAGGTTGGTTTCTGTGCCCGCAGCCAGGAGAACCTTGACCCCCAACCAGCCACACCTTCTTCAGGGGAAAGAGGTTCCAACCCAGGTCTGAGGGCTCCGAAGCCTGGGTCTTCTTCCCTTCCTTAGGGCAGGTCGGCAACGCCTTTACAAGGTCCAAAAGCCCAGGTGCAGGCTCCCAAGAGACCACAGAACCGAGGGCACAGGAGGGACGTTGTATCCTGCGGCAAGAATGCCGAATGCCAGTTCCCGTGCCACCACGTGGGGGCTATGAGACCTGCGAATTTCAGCCCCTTGAGGTCTCAGTCGCCTGGGAAAACAGGTCATTAATCCTATAGCATCTCTGTTTCCTAACGGACAATGTGAGGACATTGCTGGATCTCACGCAGAGGAGTGAAGCAACGAGACCACGTGTGGCCAGCACGGAGACAGTCCCCCACAGAGACGGTTCGCCCCCATCCCCATAAGAAAAAGCTTTCTTACCTGCTGGTGGCCAACGCGCCAGGCCCTTGAACCCAGTCTCCTCCTACATAGGGGCTGTCATTTCATTAAGTGCCTGCTGCGAAGACCTCAGAGATGGCTCCCGGGCCCCAGAAGGCCCCATCCTCACAGGCCAGGCCCTGTCCACCCTGCCCTGGCCCTTGGCTGGAGGGAGGACCCTGGCCTCACTCTCTCACCGCCTGCCATCCCTTCTTATCTCACTGGGCAAGTTCTTCGAGCACCCACAGCGCCAGCCTCACGCCTCCTCCAACTCTTTGTTCCAGGGCAGCCGGGATTTTCCAGGCTGCCTGCCGAGCTTCGTAATTGAATGGAGCCGGGGAGAGTTCCCCAACCAATAGCTTGTTTCCTCTCCTGACACAGGGAAATGGGTGTTCAATTATTGTCTTGTGAGTTTTCTCCTTGTATCTGCTTGATAACTGCTGCTTGCATGAAATCTCAGTATCAAGATTCAGGGTTTTCTTTGTTTCTTTTCTTCTTTTAATGAGCAGCGAATATGAAGCTCCGAAGGGCAAAATAGCTCTCGACAGAGAGCGGGCTTTTCCGTAGATTTGCCCTGCACATCTCTGGGAAGTTATGCTCCAATAACCTTAGAGTTTTAATTGAAGGGTCTGGGTGAGGGAAAGAGAATCGTGGTGCGGAATTCTAGAATTCTAGAAGGGACTCTTGGGACCATCTACTTCATCTCCTCTGCTTTACACATTAGGAACCTGTGGCCCAGAGCGCCAAATTAAAATTCTCTTCCCCAAACTGGAAAGCCACGTGCAAAAGAATGAAACTAGACTGTTGCCCATCACCACACACCAAAATTAACTCCAAATGGATTGAGAACCTGAATATGAGACAGGAAACAATAAAATGCATAGAAGAAAAACATAGGAATGAAACACGAGGACCTTGAATCTGACCTCAAAGGCAAGGAAAGTAAAAGCAAAAATAAACGAATGGGACTACTTCAAACTAAAAAGCTTCTGCTCAGCAAGAGGAACCGTCAGCAAGGTAAAGAAACAACCATGTGAATGGGAAAATATATTTGCAAGCAACGCCTCCAATAAGGGCCTAATATCCAAAATATACAAAGAACTCATACGACTGAATAACAACAAAACAAACATGTGATCCAATCAAAAACTGGGCAGAGGACCTGAACAGACACTTCTCCCTAGAGGATGTACAAATGGCCAACAAACATGAAAAGATGCTCAACATCGCTCGTTATTAGAGAAATAAAAATCAAAACCACAATGGGATACCGTCTCACGCCTGTTAGAATGGCTCTAATCAACAGGACAAGTAACAACCAATGCTGGAGAGGATGCAGAGGAAAAGGAAGCCTCATACACTGCTGGTGGGACTGCAAATTGGTACCACCACTATGGAAAACAGTGTGGAGGTTCCTCAAAAAGACTAAGAATTGATCTGCCATATGATCCAGCAATCCCTCTACTGGGTATTTACCCCAAAGACTTGAAAACCCATATCTGAAAAGATATTTGCACACCAATGTTCATAGCAGAATTAGTCACAGGGGCCAGGACATGGAAGTGTCCTGTGATAGATGATCAATTAAAGAAGCTGTGGTACATGTGTACAATGGAATATTACTCAGCCCTGAGAAGAGATAAAATACTGTCATTTGTGACAACATGGATGGACCTCGAGATAATCATGCTAAGGGAAATAAGCCAGACAGAAAAAGTTGAAAATCACACGATATCACTTATATGTGGGATATTAAACCTAAAGGCAGCAAACGAATAAGACAGACAAACTGAGACTCATGGACATGGACAATAGACTAGTGGTTACCAGAGGGTAGGGGGTGGAGGAGGAGGGAGGAGGTAGACGGGGTAAAGGGGGTCAAATATAGAGGGTTGGGGGAAGGTGAAGTGGGTAAAGGGGATCAAATATATGGGAGCTGAAGGAAACTGGACTTTGGGTGGTGAACACACAATGGAATATACAGATGTCAAATTATAGTGTACGCCTGAAAATTATGGAATTGTATTAACCAATGTTACCCCAATAAACTTAATTTTAAAAAAAGTTCTCCTCTCTTGCTGGAACTACAATGCTTCCAGGTTGCTTGGTGAGGAGCCACCAAGTTGTGGGCTTAGATGGGATCTCAGAGCACCTGGGCTGATCGGCCACACCTGGTGCCATGTCCCATTGTCCCCCACCCCCAGAGTCCCCGACATCCCACCTGTGCCCAGTCCGCTATCTGGAGGCTTTCTGGGGAGGCCTTCGCTATTTGGGGGCCACGCACCTCTCATTCTCTTTGGGGCCACAGAGAGCACATCAATTCCATCCCCCATCAGTGCGGGCAGAGCAGCTGCATATTCACAGACACCCAGCCCCCCTCAATTCAAGTCAGAATCACGTCCCGAGGGCCTGCCACGTGCCAGGCACCGGGCTCAGGTGAGCTCAAGCCGGAATCTCTTGACTTTGAGTTGGCACTGAGGGGAGATAGGGACCCTGAGGTAGGCTCAGGGAAGCCACCCCAGGAACTGACACAAGAGCTGAGCCCTGAAGGATGTGGAGGAATTGGCAAGGTGAAGACAGGTGGACTTCCAGGGGGAGCGAGCGGCACTGCTGAGGCCCAGAGGCGACAGGTGGGAAGATAGGGTCACATCTGAGGAGGTAAAAGAGGTCCATCAGACGGTGGGAGGGAGGGCAGGAGGAGGAGATGGGAGGTAGCAGGGCCTCAAAGCTGCTGAGAGTTACACAGTAATGAGACAGGACCAGACTTGCTTTTTAGAAAGGTCTGTCCCTCTGCAAGGTGGGGGACAGAGTGGAGGCAGGGAGGCCAGTCAGGGAGGACGAAAGCCTCACTCGAGGTCACCTACTGATTTGGGGCTGAGCAAAGCTGATCTGGGCTCCATCCCTGTCCATCTTCAGACTAACCATCCTTCCCCCTGGAAAAGCAGCCCTGGCTTAGGAACACCTGCTCCCTCTCAAAGTGGCCTTCCCAGGGCTGTTGCACTCACATCCTCGCATATCCAGACTCACAGCCTGGGGGACTTGGTCTCAAGCCCTCATTTGTCCTCCCTTGCCCTTCTCAGTCTGCCCCAGAAGCCATGGCCACACCCGAGTATCTGCTGACGGCTCAGGGTTCCAGGGCAGGAAGGCCCCAGCTCCAGGCCCTTCGATTCCTAGTCTAGCTCACTCAGCCTCAGCTCCCTCCAGGAGGTTTGGAGCTAAGGCCTGGGGCTTTGCTTGTATGAAAAAGAAAAAAGGAAATAAAATGTAAAAGCCAGCTTCCCTCCCTCCACAGGCACAGCAGGGCCTACGAGTGAGGTGTTGGTGGACGGGGATGCGGCGTGACAGGCTGACTGTGAGCGGGACGAGGCTGGAGGAACCCCCGGGAACAGAGCGGAACAATTGTCATTGTGAGTCAAGCAGGCTGTTTATGGGGAGGATAAAAGTTAATGCGAAGCCGTGCTCCAGCTCCTTGCCATTAAGCAAGAGAAATGCTGGGGAAAGACAAGAAAGAGAGAAGAGGCGGGGAACGCTGCTCACTGGGGGCCTGGGCTGAGGCTGGATGGAAGCCGGCGGCAAACAGGTGGTGGGGAGCCCCTGACTCATCACCTGATTAGGAAGCAACCAGTGTCCGGACATGACTAATTTCATCCCCTCTCCGGGGGCTTCTGCCCGGGTCATAAGTGCAGAGCCGGGATTAGGACCCAGGTGGGCATCCTTCAGAGCCTGAATGCTTAAGCCAGTTGGCTCTGCCACCACCACACACAGTGCATGATACCGACGGGCACCACCCGGCCTTGAGAGGGCGGAGGGAGGCCCAACCCACGTGATGGAAAGTTCTGTGCACTCCCCCAGTGCATCTCAGAAGCGCCTCCTTCTCACCAGCTTCTGTATCCCACCGGGCACCCAAGTGGACCAAGATGATGAGAGTGTCTCCATGGAAATGTGGGCTCACCTGAGAAGAAGGCAGAGCCTGGTGGGGTGAGGGACAAACGTGTATGGATTGCCCTCAAATGACATGGACCTGGAAACGGAGCCTGAGGCAGGGGGTGGACGGGTCAGCCCAGGACTGGGCTGACTGAGGCCCCAGGCCTGGCCCTGGGTCGCTCCACCATGTGCTGCTACTGGAAAGGAGCTGCTTGCTTAGTGGCTGTGGGGGACACTCAGGGCAGTGGATGTGGGAACCAGCAGTGGACAACCCCAGGCTCAGGTCAAAGAGAGCCTGGAGACTTCACTCTTGGGGAGTCCCAGCTCAGGGGGCCTCGAATTCTCAGCATAGATGGCTCTCTCCCCCCAGGGACTCTCTATCAAGAACTGCCTCGAAGGATCCTGCACCCTGACTTTTTAGCGGAAACAGCTGGTCATCCTGGACTTGAGCAGTTCTCGAAGACGACTTTTCTGGCTCCTGCGGCCTTTCTCTTGCGTGCGCTCCTAATTTCTCCCTTCCTGTCCTCTTCGATCTCTTCTCGGAGTGTCCGGACTCTCTCTTCTGCCCTCGTTCCTGTCTTCACACTCCCCCAGGCAACCTCTGCCTTCCCTGGTTTTCAGCACTCTCTGCCGCTCTGATCCCCAGTCCACAGCGTCTGCGACTTCCAGCCCAGCATCCAGCTGCCCGGGAGACACTCCCACCTGACGTCCAGCAGGGACCAGACGCGGCCTGCCCTTGGGGACCCTCCGCCTCCTCTCCTCGTCTTACCGCCCCCACCCTCTTGCAAGGGCGTGCCGGCCATCACGGGCCTGTCCACCCGAGTGTGGCGGCTGGCGCCTCCCTCCAAACTGAACGGTGCCGGGTTCCTCGTCCGTGCCATGCTCTTCTGAACCATGTCCTGTTCCAGCTCTCTCCCTTGTCTGAAGTTTTCCTCCCCCTTTCACCTTGGGAACTCCCAACAGTCACCAGGGCGGGCACTGCCCCTTCCAAGAAGCTGCTAGCCCTGCCTTTCAAGGGCACAGGATGCTCTGTGCACACCCCTATCGCTGCAACTTCCTGCGTTATATTCAAGTTGTGCCTCCCCTGAGCCAGAGGGCCAGCTCTGTGACTTATTTATCTTTGAGTCTCTGCTCAGTTCACGCCGGTTGACCTGCACTGAACTCCTTTCTGCAACGGGGGGCTTCCATGGGGCTGGGGGCCTGGGGGACACAGCTCTCTCCTGGCCTTGTTTCCATGTCCACAGGGGAAGGGAAGAAAGAACACCCACCCTGTACTCCCATCGTCCTTGTCCACTTGCAGGTGAAATACCCCAGAAAAGCCACCAGGATGCCCAGTAACCAAGCTGGAAGACACTGGTAGGACGTGCAATGCCTCTCTGTGCACAAGATGCGAGTGTCACACGTTGCTTGTCATCAACCCTCCTAAGTTAACAAATCACTTCTGGAAATGTGAGCCGATGGTAGTATAATAACGTGACTGTTCTAGAAGCGGGTGCACGGGCCTCACTCTGACACCATAGCTGGGACACGGCGTGACGGCTGTCAGACCAACTCCATTTTAACCAACTCTAAACCCAAAGTGAAAACCACCACCGCGTAAACAGGCCAAACTGGTAGCCGCAAGGAAAAAAGGAAAAACCCAGGAGCCTGTCTGGATCCCATTGTCAACTGCACTCGCGTTACCCAACGGTCCTACAGCCTGGATGTTTCAGAAGAGATGCTGGCGCCCAAGGAGAAGATGCTGCCCACAGAGGTGTGGCCCCTGCGAGGCCCGAGCCACCTGTCCCGCCCTCCAAAGCTCCCCCTTCCCCCAGCTGGGACAGAAAAGCCTGTGCCTCCCGGGGGCCCGTGAGAGGCGACTGCCGCATCCAGGCAGAGCTTTCATTATTCAGAAAGCCATTTTTCCTCCCAGCTGAGATCTGGACCCAGACACGGGAGCAGCACATCCTTCAGGTCCCTGGCAGAGCCTCTGCCTGTCTGTGGATGCCCATTCCAGACATTCAAGTCCCAGCTGGAAAAGGAAGCTTGTCCAGGTGCTGTGACCCGGGGCAGCGGCACGAGCCGTGGCCGGGAGCCAGCACCGCATCCGTCCGTGGAGGCCTGAATATTTTACATCTAATGCCCTTGAGTTATGGGCTTTATAGCTTTAGATACCGGAATTAACTTGATTTGAAATTGGCCCTGGGGGACATTTGTTAAAGAGAAATAGAGGTATTGGATGGAGTCTATCATTCTTTGCAAGGCGGCCCTCTCCACCTGCATTCACAAGGCCATCAGGGGGTAAACCGTGTATCAGTGCCATGGCTCCCCCACTCCTCACCCCCTACCCTGGAAATATCCCTCCCTCGCTCACCATCTGCCCACGGTCAGCCTCGGAGAAGGAAGGGAGGGGAACTGAGAACTGACTTTGTGCGGACTCCACGCCACGCTGCCGTTTACCGCCGAATCCTTCTGATACCCCTGGAGGTGAGTGTCAATGTCCCTGTTTCATGGGGGGGGGGGAGTGATGTAGAGAGCAAGTGGACAGAGCCAGGGTTTGAAGGATCCTGTTCCAAAGTGCATGCTTTGTATGTATAGGATACCCGGTTCAGGGGTCACCAGGACCGGGCCACCTGGGGGCCACTTTGGCAGTCAGCGGAGCCTGTTACGGGCTGTTGGTACTTGACCAGACGCTTAAGTCTTCTTCTGAGCCTCGTTTTCCTGCTCCAAAAGCCAGGATGATGGCAGGACCGCCTCCAAGGGTGAGGGTTAGGTGAAGCAGGTGAGGACCCCTCTGTGCAGGGCCTGATGTGCCTTTTCCATGGCTGCCTGTCCTGAGAGGAGGGGCACTTTGTAACTTTAGCCCCAATATAAAACGCTTTTGTCCTTGAACGACGGGGTGTGCCAACCTGTCTGTGCAGGAACAGGCATGCGGGTGAGCCGATACACGGCGGCTCCAGCCGATGGTGACGGGGGGAGGTGGACAACCATGTGCACCCGTCACAGGGCCCAGCCCAGTCCTGATGGCGGTGAGATGCTGCCTTTTGCCCCCAAACGCATGAGCGAGGCTTTGAGCAGGCGGGCACTGTGGGAGTGTGACCCGCAGGCAGGAGCAGCGTGGAGCATCTTCCAGCGGCAGATGACAAGCCTCTGGAAGCCAAGGGCCGTGCCTGCCCGGCCTCTCGGAATCCACGTTTCCAGCTGGGCGCTAATTCACAGGGCTGCTGCCAACGCTCATTAATAAATGATGGAAAACCTCTCAGCAAATGTCGAGCCCCCACTGCGGGCTCAGGCCCACGTGAACAAGCCCGGCAGCCCTGGGTTGTAAGGCCGGGCGGGCGGCCTGCGGAGCAGCACACTGGGCCTGAGACCCCTTACAGCCAGGCCACGCCTGGGCGGGTGGGCCGGGCTGGATGCTGACACGCGGGGATGCTGGATGCAGGGGTGGGCACCCCCTCTGGGATAGTCCCTCCAGAGACTCAGTCTCCGCATTTGCTGACGGGGATCAGGGCTGCTGGCTGGGGTCCGAAAACTTAATCTGATCAGCATGTTTTCTAACTGTCTGGGGAGCTGGAGAATAGAGAAAGGGAAGGAAACACACTCACAGTCCTTGCTGGGCGGCCCCTACCTGTCCTGGATGCAGTGAGGTTATAGGACCAACAGGCTGGCTTCTGCCAGGAGGGCGCCCCAACTCCACTCCTAGAGGCAGGCTCTGTTTCAAGTGCCAGAAGCCCCCTGTCCCTGCCCCCACATAACTGGATTTAGGAAGACAAGCTGGAGGAAAGTGGGCTACCTACAGAGGTGTGCACTGACATCCTGGGCCCCCCAACCTTTCCTAAAGGGCCTCTTGGAGCCCCCACAGACAGGGACCCCCATCTCCCTGAGAAGTCCTTTTTGGGTGGGGCTTATATGGGTGGTCCAACCAGGGACCGAGCCAGACTTTGCTGGGCCTTGAAGTCTGTGCAATTAGACAGGCCCTGCTAGAGAAAAAGAAGACCCAATCGCGAATACACAATCAGACCCCGGGCCTAGGAAGGGCCTGGGCAGGTGCGGGGGCAGGGGGTGGCTCTCAAGCACATGGTAAGTCCACTTTGGACCTACCCCAGGCTCCAAGGCCCCAGGGCTGATCTTGTCTGTGGAAAGAAAGTCGAACACCAGAGCCCCCTCTCACTTTGCTACTTCTCAGAAAGCCCCCACCAGGCTGGGGGACTCTACATCAGGCGTGGGGAGCTTTGAGAAGCCTCAGAGGGACACACACAGGTGGTTTCTATCTGACACCCTCCCCAGCCACCTATGGGAGGAGTGGGTTCCTTCTGCACACTGGAGAGGACTTATTATTTGACAAAATGCCCTGGGCCTGGGAGAATCAGTCCTCAGTTGAATGAATGAGTGAATGAATGCATGAATGAGGTCAAGGCTTCATGGGGAAGGCCACCTCTGAGGCGAGTCTTAAAGGATGGGTGGAGCTGAGCGGCAGACAGCTCCCTCTGGGGAAGTCCCATGGCATGCTAGCAGGGCGGTGGCAGGGGAGCCCGGATCGTAGGCCGGACAGTGGACCTTCACCTTGGAAGTGGCGCAGGAAGCTCAGCCCGCAGACTCGCGCCTCACACCTCGGATTTCTGGTTGCTTCAACATCGGGCCAGACGATGTCCTGAACATACAGGGCCCTTGACTGGCAAGATGCCCTCCTGATTGTTCATTCACCCGAGAGTCACCCACGTGCGGTTGGGGGTTGTCAGGTCATAACCAGGGTGAACAGCCGGAGACTGCCCAGGACGGTCCAGGTCCCTGTCTGGGTGGGAAAACCCTGGTCTGTACGAGACTCTCCCGAAGGTCAGAACAGAGAACACACTAACGGTGCCAGATGGACCAGTAGGTGATGACACGGGAGGAAAGGCGTTTGCACTGACCTGCACGTCCCTACTACTTGACTCAGTGCCAGGAGGAGAGGGTGCCCCTCCTCCTTCCTGGGGTCCGGCCTCCTGGAAGACGAGAACCGTGTGTACTTCAGGGAGGAAGTCCTTTTAGGAGTGTTTGTTCGTTTGAGGATCTAGTTTCATCTTCACCTGTCCTCAGGCAAAGCTGCAGTGATTCTTACCATTTGGGAGAAGGGGGGGCCCTGCCCAAGCTCAGGCTGAGACCAGCCAGGCCTTGTGGCTCCAGGGCTAGGCATCTTCCACATGCACCACCCATCCCCGTGTTTCCCTCGTGAAGGAAAGATGCTTGCAAAGGGAAGGGCGGGAGCCGCCATCGACTGAGCTCCTAGCCACCGCCAGGGCTTGATGGTTTGACTGATCGCATCCTCATAACAGCCCTGGAGGCGGGTCCCATTATCTCTCTTTTATAAACGAGACTCCGCTTTAAAGGGTGTAGAAGAAAAGTCTCCAAGCCCACACCAGAAGTCACGGACGGAGCCAGGACTCCAAGTCAAATTCATCCTGGTCTCAGAGTCAAGAACTTGACAGTCAGAATCCTAAGGGAGTCCCCCAAGTCCCCTCCTCCGGGTGTGCTCCCCTTGGGTGTGGGTGGCACCTACGAATATGTAATGATTAGGTCCGTTACATAAGACTCCATTGGCAGGCTGGAGGGGGGAGAAGTCACAGAGACATTCCTGTGGGCCTGGAAGAAAGCCTATTGTCATGTTGCGAACTGCTCATCGGGCCACGTGGCAAGGAACTGTGGGTGTCCCGAGGAGTTGAGAGGCCCCTGGATGACAGCCGGCAAGAGGATGGGGCCTCAGTCATACAGCCACAAGGAAACCAACGCTGCCTCCAACCAATGAGCTCGGAGGAGAACACCAAACTCCAGAAGGAATGCCACCCTTGACCACAACCTCGGGAGACCTGGGCCGAAGATCCAGCTACGCGGGCCCAGACTCCCGATCCATGGGAACCGAGAAATCATAAATCTGTGTTGTTTAAGGTCGCTAAGCTTGCGGTCACTCGTTAAGAAGCACAGAGGATTAATTTTTTTCTCATCCAGACATGTCCATTCTGCTTTCGGGAGCTTAGTCCGGCCTTGCAAATAGCCGGCGACCCAGAAAGAAATAAGAATATTCACGCTGCCTTGGGGAACCGATTTTACGTCTCTGAGACTCAGTGTCCTCCGGTGTGCATGGGGACAATCACAGCTGAGAAGGTTGAGTGAGAGGGGCGGCTTCGTTCTCAGCCTGCATCGCGAGTCCTCAACACGCAGAGGCTAACGAAAGCGCATTTCTGTGACTCGAGGTCACCCACTCGTAGGGAGTGACGTGGGAGCCAATTCGTGTCTAGGGCTGCCGTCACCAAGCGCCACGTGCTGGGATGCCTGGAAATAACAGAGATTGCTTCTTTCTCAGTTGTGGAGGCCAGAAGTCCACCCTCACGGTGTCGGCTGGTTCCTGCCCTCCCTGATAGCTCTAGGGAAGGGTCTGCTCCGTGCCTTTTTCTTGGTTTCTGGTGTCTGCGGCAATCTTTGGCGTCCCTGGCTGCATCGCTCCAATCTCTGCCTCCATCTTCACACGGCCTCCCCCCTTGTGTGTTTCTTCTCTTTTTCTACAGGCCCAGTCTACTGGATGAAGGCCCATCCTGACTCTGACCTCACCTTCGCTTGATTACATCCAAAAAAGCCCCTGTTTCCGACTAAGGTCTCATTTACAGGTACTGGGGTTAGGAATTCGACATATCTTGTTGGGGACATAATTCCACTCCCATCACACGTCAGTGCTACAGATGTTGGGAGAAGAAAGGCCTCAGCATCCTGCTTTTTCTCTTCTCATCTAGCTCTCCTGCCTTTTTAAGGCCTTATGCATGACAGAACCAGAAATGAGAAGCCTCCAACAAGGAATTTCTGGAACATTCCTGCCTGAAGGAGGTTGAGAGCTCCTCCCGCCCGGCCCCACGTCTCATATCCCTTGGGATTCTCTGAAGCGCGGTGGAGGCCACGTGGTGCTCGGTGTTGTTGGTTGGAGGGCGAGAGTCGCGAGGGCCAGAGGAACTATAGAGATGATGAGAGGCAGGTGCCAGGAGGCAGGTGCCAGGAGGCGGCCACTGCAGGAGGCCAGGCTGCGCGTGAGGACAACAGGCAGGTGTAGCAAACTCCCTAATGGTGCAGCTGGATTTCTAAGGGAAACAGAAAAGCTGATTCCTCCCTTCAAAGTAAAGCTGATGCTGCAAATTTAGGGCCCTTTTCCTTTCTCCCTGGATCCTCTGCCCTCCCTCTCAGTGGGAAGATGCGCCAATCCAACGGCTCAAATGACGCGACTGGCCGAGTCACAGGGCACCGCGGAGCGGGGAACTCTGAGTCTGGACGTCTGTGCCCCGGGCTGGTCCTGCCACCACAGGCTGTATGGGGCGGCCTCCAGCGGCCATGCGATGGCCTCTCACGATGCTAGGTGCTGGCACACAGACTAATGTGGCCAGGCCGTGTCCTATCAGGCTGGTGGCTCTGCAGCCCTACTGTGTGCAGCTGCACATGCCTTGTGCACACAAAGGGAAACGTGTCACCACGAGGTTCATGCACACGTGAGCTGCAGACCTGTGGCATGCCACGCTAGGGGGGTGTCCAACCCCAGCCCCCCGCCCCCGGTATCCTATGTGAACCAGGAACCACAAACTAACGGAAGACACGTGGGCAGCAGAAGATGCCCCTGTATCCCAGGCTCCCATGCCCTTGGCTTCTGGGTTTGGCCAATAGGAGGCTCTGATGGAACACGAGGGGGCAGGTTTTACAGAGAAGGCGGCGTATTTCTCTCTCCCTTCCTTGGAGAGTGTTTGTGGCAGCTGCCGCCTCTCTTCTGGGGGTCCAGCTCCTTCTGGAAAGTCCCTTCCTCTGGGGGCCCAGCTTCCTCCACAATCCGAGCACCTGCTGGAAGGCCTGGCCTCTGGTGAAACCACCTCCTCTTGCTTCTGCCCACTGCTGGGTGCAAGGGGCTTCCTATAGATACTCACATCGGGGTGCCTCGTGGTTCCCCCGTATGGCTTCCCTGCTCTTCCGTCACCTGGGTCATCTCCCTCAACGCCCTCTGTGAAACGAAGCGGCGATTTATTCCGCTCTCAGAACGTGCCAGTGACTCTTTGATGCGTTATCCCCTTCAGTGCTCACTTGGGTAGAGGATGGGGTTGATCACTGCCTCTGTTTCCCAGATGAGAACAATGAGGCTTGGGGAATTTAAATAACTCGCCCAAGGAGAAATCTCTCTTCGGACTCGGTCGTAAAGGGAAGAACACACGCTTTGGGGTAACTCTCACCTCAGGCGCTTAGCTGTCTGACCTTAGGTGACTTACCTAATATTTCTAAGCCCCCATTTCCTAGTTCTAGAACATTTTCATCACCCCGGTGGAGGCTCCGTACCCATTCGGAGTTAGTCCCATCCCTCTCTCTCCCAGCCCCTAGCAATCATGAATCTGCTTTTCGTTTCTATGAATAGGCTGGATGTTTTGTAAAAATGGGACAATCCGAAATGTGGTTGTTAAGGTTGGACTTGTGTCCCTTTCCCCCTTCTTTCATATGTTGAAATCCTCACCCCCAGAACTGCAGAATGGGACCTTATTTGGACACAGGGTCATTGCAGGTGTAGTTACAAAAGCCATTAAGGGTGGGCCCTAATCCCATGTGACTGAAATCTCTATAAAAGGGGGGAATTTGGACTCAGATGCACGCATTCAGGGAGAATGCCACGTGAAGACGAGGGCAGAGATCTACAAGCCAAGACACAGCAAAGCCCGCGGGCACACAGCCAGCAGCCGCCAGGGCGAGGCACAGAACGGAGTCTCCCCCGTGGTCCTCAGAAGGAACCGACCCCTTTGACGCCTTGATCTTGGACTCTGGCCTCCAAGACTTCAAGGCGGGAACTTGGTGTTGCTCCAGCCGCCCAGCGTGCAGCACTCTGTGATGGCCGCTGCAGCTTTGTCTCTCTCCTTTCACTTGGCATAATGTTTCCCGGGCTCATCCGCACTGATCACGTCTCATCCCTGCATTCTGGGTCCTCTAGGACTCAGGCCTAGAGTGGTGATGGCTAAGCGTCTCTCGACAGTGGGCGGCAGCTCTGTCCTCTCCCAGCGAGCCCTGCAGGATGCAGACATGACCAGTGTGTGTGTGTGTGTGTGTGTGTGTGTGTGTGTGTGTGTGTGTGTGTGTGAGAAACTGGCACACACAGTCCTTCCAGGACACACAACTGAGGAGGCCTCAGTGAGCAGCTCTGCTTCTTCCCTCGTGGGCACACCTGTGAGATCCCGGGGTGCACATCTACCCGCATCCTGCTGAGAAACAGGTACCAGCCCTGCATGGCTCCTGTCACCACCCCAGGGAAGTCTCCAGCTCTCCCCTGCACCCAGGGCCTAAGGGGGCCCCCTAGGGTCACCTCATAGTGTAATGGTTAGGAGCGTGGCATCCTGAGGTTCCAATCCCAGGGCCAGCTCTGCCGCTTGGGAGCGTTGCTGCAACTCGCTGTGCCTCAGTTTGTCCATTTGTGAAAAGGCGATAGTTAAATAGGGAAGGAATTAGTCAGACATGAGAGCCTCGTTTGGCCTGGTCCAACCAGGCCAGCCGCGGCAAAGGGCCCCACTGTTCCCGGCGTACGCCCTGGGCTTTCACCCTACAGCTGGACTCCTCAGTCCCACTCACACAGTCCTCTGCTCCTCACAGGTGCCCTGTCTTGTTTGGGGACAGACCATCGACCCTGTTGCCCTGTGATGGGTTCTCCTCCCTCATCCTGACACCCAGACCGTCTCCAACATGGATCTCCCGACCATCCTCTCTCCTCATTCCATCATCCTAATTTAGGGCTCATCACCCCGATCTGGACTCTCCTAGTGCTTTCCTTTACTGGTCTCCCTGCCTCTCCGTTCCATCCTCCGGATTTCTTTGGCGTTCCAGAACACACTGTGTCCCGTGCATCCCAGTGGCTCGCTCAGGGCCCGGGGGCATGGCGGGCACACATGCGGGCCGTGTACCTTTTCGTGCTGGTAATTCTGCCCAGAACCCTCTCCCCCTTCTTGTTTTCTTACTGAACTCATGTTCGTTTTCCAAAGCTGGCTCAGATGGCCTGTCATCTAGAAAGACTCCTGTGGCCACCCCGAGGCCCTTCCCTGCTGCTCTGTCACTGCAACCCTCACCTTGACACTCCAGGGTTCCCAACTTATTACTTCTCTCCCCTGTGACAATATGATCAGGATGTGAATTGTTTTACTCACATCCCCCACCACCTGCAATGCTGCTTGCTAAGAAGCAGGTACTTAATGCATGTTTGCTGAATGAATGAATGAAGGAAGGAGTCTTTGGGTGCCCGGGACTCAATCTGGGATCTGGTTTTCAAATTCTCAGTGAGTTCGGGCTAGATTTGAATAAAGACTAAAAAAACGGTGGGGTGGGGGCAGACGGGGCAGGGTACCACGCAGCCTCTCAAATTCACGGTTGCCAGGCCAAGAGAAAACGGTCTTCGGGGGGCTGTGAGGGGTCCACGCACAAGTGGGCGGTCTGCTCATTCCGAACAGCTCTGAATCATGGAACTCACCAATATGGAAATGTCTTCTTCCTCGAGGAGGTCAAGCAGGGTTCCCAAGAGGCTGGGCACAAAAGTCATGGATGAATGAATGAATGAATAAATGCAGGCCTGCTTGCATGAATGAATGAATACTCGAGTCCTCAGAATTTAGCTCAGGCTCGGTGCACACATTCCCAGTGAGGACCTGCTGGCTGGACTGGAATTGAAGAAAACCCAGGCCGGCAGGTGGGGATCGACAGGGCAGGTCAGGGCTGGTGGCAGGTTACCTGGGGGGGCTTTGCTACTCCAGGTGTGTGTTTGCCTGTTTTAAATTTTCCTCGAGGATAACACACAGACGGTAAGCCTGAGAGTGGAGCTTGATGAACACGTCTACGTCCGAGCAACTACCGTCCAGACCTAGATAAAGGATGTGTTCGTGGCCCTGGTGGTGCCCTCTTGCCCCCTCCCGGCCAGTTCTCCACGAAGCGAGCCACGTTGCTGGCTTCTATCGCTCGGGACTGGTGCCGCCTGTGTTTGACCCGGCTCTGAGTGCAGGCCTGCGTATGCTCAGTCTCTGTCTTTCCATCTGCTGTCTGTGAGCCGGGAGTCGCCACCTAGGTGCCAGCGATCAGAGTGTGGGTGTGAAAGCGTGCTGGCAGGTGGCACCCCTGTAAGACGTGGGTTCTCGGGGTTTGAGGAACGCAGTTCCTGTCTCCTTCCAGGAGCTGTCTGGAGCAGGGAGATTTTCACCTTCTTCACCGAGACCACTCCGTCTTAGGGCCGCCCTCTGCCTGGCAGCGAACTCTTCCCTCTCAGGCTGACCTGGAACCCCGCACTGCGCTGTTCTGGTCACGACGCTGTGCCCACCTCCTCTGAGAAGCCTGCCATGCCTGCCTGGCCCAACGCAGTGTCTGATGACCCCTGGGCTGCACCGGTGGCAGGGGTCTGGCTTTCCTTCCACATCTAACTTCCCTCCCCTGACCAGCATCAGTAACCTGCACTGGGTCCCCTGGGTTCCTGGGGGCACTTGAAGTATTTACAGGACACTGAGCCACTCCTGTCTCCTCAGGGAGACCAAAGCAGCTTCTGTTCCCTGCCACGCAGCAGGCAGAAGACAGTTTTTAGCATGGGGCAGGGGAGAGAGAGCTGGGAATGGGCCTCGGTGCGAGAGACTTGGGTGCAAATGCTGGGCTGTGTCCCAGGCCAGTCAGCCCGCCTTCCCACAGGGAAGGGGTGCCCATGCTGTGTTGTAAGGATGAAACAAGCTATGCCAAGTGCCCGCACGTAAGAGATTTTCAGAAGCCGTAGCTACCATTGTGACAGCTCAGGGGTATAGCCTGGCATTGAAGAGGTTGGAATCTGAACCTAGCATGCCTGGGCTCGAATCCTGACTTCATCCCTTGTTAGCTCTGGGGCCTCGGGCAAGTTACTTAACCCCTCCGTACCTCAGTTTCCCCATCTATACAATAGCAGTAGTGATAGGACCTCCCTTACAAGGGTGGCTAAGAGTGAACTGAATCTCTATAAAGCGCTTGGGACAGTTCCTAGCACAGAGTTAGTGCCAGGTAAGTGTGAGCTCTCTCTCTCCTACACAGATGATACACCGGAGTAAGCACCAGTTCGTTTAATAATGAATTAATTAGTATTAAAGCATAGCTGTTATGAGGATGATATGAGATGGCACACGGAAAGTTCTTACAAAGGCCTACACCATGCCTGGTACACAGTAAGTGCTCACTACACGGTCGCGCTTAGTTTTAAAAACATTCATGGCTTGGATGTTAGGTGAAGGAAGCAGGAGGGTGTAGGATAGATGAGCAGGTAAGGGTGGAGGGGAGCAAGGGTGCCGTTAGGGTCGTAAAGGGCTGGCCTGGCCACCTTCCCGCTCTTAGGCAAACCCACAACCCACTTTGATGAGTGGGCAGGGCTCCTGTGGGTCTCTGGACCCTGGCATGCCCCAGAGGGCTTTATGCCCAGCAGACGTGCCACCTAAGCTTGTGGATGGAAAACCAGAAATGGTCTAGAGAAAGCAACCTGGTTTTTTCTTTCTTTTTTTAAATAAGCCAGGTAAATTTCCTCCCTGATCCTCTAGAGATGGGGAGCCTGAAGGACAGGACACAAACACCACTTCCGAGAAAATGAAGGGCTTTCGAGGGCCGAAGACGAGTACTTTGTTTTCAGCTCCAGGAAAGCCTGAACGAGAAGGAGCAGGCGTTACCGTGAGAGGCAGGGCAGCTCTGATGAAAAGCGAGGAACAGCTTTCCAGTCCCGGTATGGGGCGTCCCAGCTGGAGGACTGCCGGGCTCGAGACCCCACTGTCCACCTCTCGCACTTCAATGCCTTTCAAAATTCGTGTTTAAATTAGAGTTGACATAGGACATTAGGTTAGTGACGGGCGCACAACACAGGGATGAGACATTTATGTCACTTCAGGAAGTGATCAAAGAGCATTTGCAAATGATACATCTGAGAAGGGCTTAATATTCAAAAACATAAATAATTTGCACTTTTTTTTTTCTTAACTAAGAGGGCCACTAGCAGCTGAGAGCAGCACCAGTGGACCCCCGGCAACAAGGACCCATGGAAACTGAGACCTCAGCATCTACTGGCACTGGAAGGGTCAGCTGACCTATGGACTCCCAGCGGTTGTCCCAGTGACAGAACAAGTCACAGGGGAAACCGCCTGTCCTCCAGGATCACTACGCAGAGATTGTCTTCTGAAGAACGGACACAGATGGAATTGGCGATGCAAACATTGTGAGGCAGAAGAGCCCTTGATGTGAAAGTGTCCGAGGACTTGGGGGTGCAACGAAGCATGCTTCGACTTGCCACAGGGAGATTTTTCCAGAGGAGGGGAAAAAAAATAAGCAAGCATTTGCTGTTTAGACTTCACCGAGCTCATATTCGAAGAAACTTCGGCCCGTCTGGCTCCAGGAGAAGCATTTCCCCAAAGGGACATTTCATGACACCGCTTTTGCGTTAAGGGCTTAGTTTTACGCATGTGATGAACGTGGGCAAGACCACAGATCTGGGGTTTCTTTTCTTTTCACTCACTTTGGTGGTCAGTTTGGGCACATTGATGCTACGAGAGGGTCTTCTGGGAATGGAAACCCAGCGTGTAAACTGTGCTCACGGGAAATAAAGAGTCAACTGTGGACGGCTGGCAAAGACTTTCACGCAGGAGTCAATCTGGTCATAAATCAGGGGTGGACGGTGATAAAGCACTGACAAAGGGGACTGGGCGTGAGTGATGCTGGGGGAGTGTGATCCCCCAGAATAAAGAGAAGACACACCATCGGTGCTGAATGAACACACACACTCGTCCATCTGCCTGAGGATCAGAGACAGGCCCTGGTGCCTTTTACGTTTAAACATGAGGTTCATGCATTTTTTCCTCTGACGTAATGGAAAATTGGAAAAAGAGAGAGGGAGATAAAATAAATAACTCACATTTTAACATTTTGGTCAATTTCTTTCCCATGTTTTTTTTTTCTCCGATCCCAAAGAACAGCCACACTCCTACCGACCAGATGACCTTTAGAGGTTCCGCATCTGTGGGTTTTTGACTCACTCCATTCGCTATTTAATAGAACTCTCCCCGAGTTTAATAACCCTCTTAATAATCGCGGAGTCAAAATAATCCATTTTTGTCTAGTAACTGTCTCAAGAACGTTCAAACAGGGATGAGGAGAGGGCTTGTGGTTCAAATATGGCAGACCAGAAAGGAAAAGGGAAGAAATAGGTATGAATACGAGTAAGAAAGGATGAGGGAAGAGAGAGAGGGGAAGAGGGATGAGGGGTGGAAAAGGCCGAACCAACGGTTTGGGTTTCAGAGGACGGTCATCGAGGGCGACCCACCTGTTGGCCAGGTGAGAGTGGTGATGGAGGGGACAGTGAGAGTGGCAGCAACCCAAACAAGGACCCTTGGGCCCCATCCAAAACAGCCCCTGAGCGGGCAGACAGCTGACCAGTGTGAAGGTGGGGGACAGGCGAGAAGCCAGCGGGCCACTCCCTGAGATTCGAACCTCCTGGCCTTGGCCACCACGGTGGGAGAAGGGCGACCCTCCAAGTGGCTAGGAAAACGGGGGACTCTCCGCCCACCAGGCATCTGGCCTTGACTCACACGCAGGAATCCGTGGGCAGAAAGACAACAAAAGCGATTTTTCATGCAAGAGGAGTTGGACATCAGGAAAAATCAGAGCCCCTTTGTATGACATGCCAAACTGCTGAAGCGAGAAAACGTCTCGGGTGCGGGCTCAGATGCGAGCCGGGGACAGCACGCTCGCCCTGGGGACCCGGCCGTCAATGCGCGCTTGTTCCCAGGCTTTTCAGAGCGAGGGCCGGAAGCGACTGTGGGGCATCCTTCCCCCCCACACCCCCCAAATGGCAAAGGAGAGCAGGCGACAGGGTCTTGGCCAGACTGTCCAGCCCCTGGATGGGAGCCTTGGTGTCCTGAAATGTCCTCAGTGCATCTTTTGGGGGGTGGGGGTGGGGATCCATCATCTTTTCCTTGCTTGTGTGTGGTCTGGGGGCTGGCCAAGGATTCCCGTCCCCTGAGACCCAGCCTGGCTTTGTGCCCCTCCCCGCTGCCCACGTCCTTCGGGTTAGCACAGGAGAATAAACCACCGAGCACTGAACACTGGATTCCCGCCCCGAGCCAGGCACGGACACGTCCCATCTCGGCCCCAACAGCCAGGCGGCACGTGGGCATTGCTAGCGTGCTCATTTTGCAGAGAAAGCCAATGGGGCTCAAAGGTAGCGAAATGACCGGCTGCAGGTCCCGCAGCCAGTAGGAGGCAGAGCCCGGACTCCAACCCTGCCTCACTCCAGGATCTGGGTCCTCGTCACCGTCTCCATCACCACGTCCCACTTCCTCTCCCAGACGCCACTCCCGACAGCCGCGGTGTACCAGGTCTCTGGGAGGCAGCCGCATGTGTTTTCCATCTGCCCCCTTAAAGACCCCAAGACAGATCCCCTACGGGAGGCCCTGCCGCCCAGCCGTGTCCTGATGCTCTCCACACTGTAGCATGTGGCCCGTCTTTCTCCGGTGGCTTCCCCAGGCCCAGAGAGTAAGGCCCCCACGGGCTTTCAATAGCCACAGTGCCCAGCACTAAGGTCGAAGGTCGGCACTCAGCAGGTGCCCCATCAACGCTTAACAATGACAGACTTTCAGGTAACACTGCCCTCCTGGCAGCCCCTGGCTCTGTGCGGTGTTTGTGACGGGCTTTGGGAGAAACGAGAAAGGGGTGAGGTCTGGTTCCAGCACCCAGCCCTGCCCCAGACCCCAGCTGCCAATTTCTGCACAACCTCAGGACCCTCCAGGACCCCCTTCCCCCTGTTTCCAGCTTCCCCTGTCTCGTGCTTCCAATCAAAGCCTTTTCTTGGGGTAGAACAGGACACCTAGGAGTGGCTACGGGGTTTGTGGGGTGCAGTGTGAAATGAAAACGCGGGTTTTCTTGTTTCAGCGTGATTAAGAACACCGATCTGTGATGGCAGAGCACGAAAGGATGCACAAAGTCCAACTGCACACGACTCAGGCCCGTGAACATGGCCCTGGTGACAACAGTCATCTGGCATCCTTTGAACATGACCTATAATCCCGGGGTCCAGGTTTTTTTCTAGGGCAGTCTCGGTTTTCCATTTTCTGGCCTCTCCCCACCCCCCTCCACCACTTCGCCCGCCAAAACTAAGAATGCCACCAGTTCAGAATCTCAGTATCGCCTCTCATGCCAGTGATGACAAAATCCGTTGCCTGCTCTTTCATCTAGAGTTTGGGTTTAGACAGGATCAAAGGCCACAGAACCATTCGTCCCATGGGGGAACCCAAGGGGTTCAAACCTTCATAGCCTGACGTCCCATCACGAGGGAGAGTCGCTTCCATCCATCCAGCAGGCGACTCCCACCCACATCCGTGTCTGCAGCCCAGCCCTGCCTGCCCCAACCCTGCAGAGGGCGGTGGTCCTGCAGCCCTGTGCACTCAGCCCCCCAAAGCCAAGCTCCCTGCCCCCCACCAGCCCCAGATGACTCCTCCTTGGTCCTGTGTCCTGGGGGATGGTTTCCCTGCCTGGTGGGGTGGGGGAGGGCGGGTCTATCTTTATACCCATTTTGCAGATGAGATAACCGAGGCTCAGAGAAGCTAAGGAATTTTCCCATACAGGGTATTCAAATGCAGCCCTCTTTCACTTCCCTGACCCCTACACCTGTCCTAGTGACCATCCCATGAACCTGGTTCGACTCTCACCTTCCTTGACTCTCTTCTGACCCTCTTCTGGTGGGAGATGACAGAGAAGTGTGCGGGGCTAGATCTGCGTGGCTTCGTAGGTCGGGGAATGGGCCTGACATGATCCCAGGTGGGATGTGGTCCCACCGAAGGGTGTTCAACTGAGAAACGATGCGGTCTGACTTATATTCTTATAAGATCCTCTCAGCTATGCTTGAAGGGCCAGCATGGGGAGTGGGGGACAAAGGAGAGGGCCGGGAGGCCGGTCAGGACACTACTTGGGTGTCCAGATGACAGGTGGCGGAGGCTGGGAACGCGGTGGAGAGAAGTGGAGGAGAAGCTGTGGTGTGTCCTGGGGATGGAGTGGGAGGAACTGGGGGTGGGGGGGCCGTAAGGAATCCAGAGGGGGTGTCGCAGGACATGGGGCTTTCATCTTCTCTCTGAGGTGGCCAGCACGGAGCTGGGCGCTACGCAGGTTCTGGGCGTCTGCTGGATGGGTGGGTGGCGAGGGGCCGGGGTTGATTCCCTAGAGATGAGAGCCCACTCGCCAGAGGCCACCGCCAGCAACGCAGATCCTTGCTGCGGGGTCAGGGTGCAAAGAGGTCAAGCCAACAGTGTTTCCGAGAACATGAGCCTCAAGTCCTGTCCCCACTGCGGTGCCTCTGTGGGGACCCGGCCGCTGTGCTCCTCACAGCACCTTCCCAAGTACCATCTCACTGGACTTTCACACAAGGGAGAGGGTGGGGGAAGACAGAGTACGGACAGAGCACAGAGGGGAGATGGAAGGAAGAGCAAGGGAGAGAAAGGAGGGAGGGAGGGAAGAGGAGGGAAAAAGAGACAGAGGGAGGAGAGAGGAAAGGATGGAGGGACGACAGAAGGAGGGTGGAAGGATGGAGAGAGAAGGGAGGATGGAGGGAGGCGGGGAAGGACAGCCACCATTTCCCAATCTGACAGCCAAGTAAACTGCGGCTCGAGGAGGTGCCGGGATAAGCAGAACATGGTCCAGAAGGTCAGTGGCAGAATTAGGACCAGGCCGCAGGTCTCCTGACTCCCATCCCGACGTGCCCACACCCCTGCCCCGTCCTCCCTGATCACGGCGTTCCCAGCTCCAGCGCCTGCCAGGGAATGGGTTGAGGGGACACGTGGCCTGGGTGGCTGCCATCGCCACCCCCGAGCGCTGCCCCTGTTTCCACTCCTGATCGACAGCCCCCGAGTCCTGATCTGATGGTTCGCAGAAGCCATTCCGCGCGGCTCTGCCCCCGAGAGGTGAGGAGACAGTGCCATGCTCTCCACTGGCTTGAACACCCCTGGGAGTGGGCTCGGCTTCTCCATTGCCAGACCCTGGAGGCCAGGGAGCGGACCCGGGGCCTCACGCAGCTTGGCTGCAAAGGCTGGGAACACGTCCAGGCTTCAGGAGACGTGGAATCGGGGGGAAGGCAATCACGCCCTGATCATCCACAAGGTGCCAGACGCCGCGAGGCCTGTCCTGCGGGGGTCGTCTCCTGCGACCTCTACAACCGTCCCAGGGGCCGAGTCGACGACGGCTCCATTTTACAGCGAGGGCAACAGCGGGGGTTCAGAGAGGGCAGGCAGTTTGCTCAAAGACACACAGCTGACGAGCAGCAGGGTCTGGACGCCAACCCGGGACTGCGTGGCTTCAGGGCCGGCTGGCTGAGGCTGCCACGTCCACGTAGACGAAAGCGGGCTGGATGGAGCGAGCTGGGACAGCACGCAGCCCCTGTCTGTCTCCCCAGGGCCAGGAGGTGACGCAGAGGCTGATGCCAGGTGAGCCAGGGAGTCTGACCCTCCCGTCACTTGGTTTTCTCTCACCCTCTGGAGCTGGGATGGAGTAGAGAAAGGCCCCTCAGCCTTTCCACACTGTGGATTAGAGATGGGGCAGTGGCCGGGAGGCGGAGGGGCCCACAGGCAGCGTTCATTGAGCCCCTCTGCCTCCGTGGGCTGGGCGCTGCAGGCAGCGAAGAAGGATGAGATGCTGTGACAACAGGGCCTCGCTTAGGTCTGCTCTCCTGCAAGGTGGGGGAGGGCGGGGCAAGTGGAGGAGGGGAGAGAGCGGCCCCAGTGAAAACCCAAAGCCCTCGAAGCCCAAACGCGGTGGAGCCCTTTGCAGCCGGGGGACATAAACGCGAGAGGAGCCCAAGGAAGGAGCCGGGGCTGGCTCCATGGAGAAGGCGGCTTGAAGGATGGAGAAAAGCTCAGGGGGGAGGGCGGGGGGTAGAAGTGGGGGTGATGGCGAGGCTGATGCTTTGGGGGGAGCAAAAAACAATCAGAGGACGCTTCGCACCCAAGCACATCCCTGGCTCCGGGGCAGCGGGAGGGCAGGGGGAAGAGGCCCGATGCCAAGGCCAGGCGTGGCTGAGCGTGAAGTCCCGGCCTGCTGTCCCTGAGCCAGCAGAGAGCTTGGGGTCCCTGGGGATGCGGAGATGGGGGATGGGGATAGAGGGCGGTACTGTCTACTCTGCAAAGACCCTGGAGCTACACCCGGAGGGTCGTCTGGACCCCAGCCCTGTCCTGAGGCAGCAGAGACATCAGGCAGCCCCAGGAACGCAAAGGAGCCCTGACCAGCTGGCCGCCCAGCGATGGAGACCTCTGGGCCTCCCTCACAGCCTCCCTGTGTGGGGGTTGGCAGTCCCGATGCCCCCGTGTTCTCTGGACAGATGCCCCCCTTGGGGGGCGCCTGCTCTGTAGCTGCGTGCCGGGTACTGTCACCTTCGCTGCCTCATCATCCCACGGGTCAGTCACACGAACAGCAACTCAGAGAGGTCACGCAACCTGCCCAGAGCTACCCAGCTACCTGGCGATGTGAGCTCACGTCTTCGCTCCCCCAAACCTGGCTTCTTTCCTCGGCTCCTTGTGGCCTTCTCAACAGAGTCCATGTTGGTGTGCTTGGTCGTCTTTTCTGTCACAGAGGGGGAACGCGTGCCTTCCGGGCCTCCGTATCAGCATCAGAAAGAGCTAGGCTTCCCTTGAGCATTAATTTCCTTTTAATTACGCGTACGCTGTGGCTCTTCCATCCGGTCACGTCCTTCTCTTTGTCCCAGGGCCCAGGAAGCTCAGAGGCCAGTCCGTGGCCCTCCTCTGGCGAAGCAGCGGCCTTTGCAGGAGGCATTCTGTGCCCCAGCCAGCCCCAACCGTCACCTTATTTGCCTCATTTTAACTTCCGTCCCAGTGCGTCCCCTATTTTGTTATTTATCTCGTCCCTTCCTTCCTTCCTTTTTCAATCGGAGGGAGAAGACCCAAACAGAGTAAAAGCCTGTGATGTAATTTTCACAGCTTCCGAAAGTTTTCCTATGAAGAAATTGATAGGTTAGAGGGAAAACAAACGTCCTCAGTCTGGTGCCGTGTCCTGACTTGCAGCTCAGAAAAGACGGCCTCGTGCAGAACTTCCCAGAGTGTCAAGGGGGGGGGGGGAGATGAAGAACGGTGAGGGGCTTGGGGGTCGGTCTAGGCGGGCCCCACCTGGCCCATCCCTGCGGGGTAGAACCAGCCTGTTCTCTTTTTTGAGCGGTTCCCAGGAGAGCCAGCCTGGGAAATACGCACGGGAAAGTGTCCTTGGTGGAGGACAGGGCTGCTTCTGTGTGTGCGTTCGCAGGTTAAGCATGATGGAGGTGATGAACTGTGGCAGAGGAAGGCCCCCAGGGAGTGAGTTCCCTCGTCTTTCTGTGTTTCTTGCTGCTTGCCCCCTGCTCGGGTGCCTGCTTCTTCCCAACCTTCTCCAGGTGCCAGGTGCAGGGGAGGCAGTGCCGACAGAGCCCTAAGCAAGCGGTCCCCCTCCCGCTTCTGCCCCTGGTTCTGTTACTAACGAGCCACGTGACCTTGGGCAAGTCACTCTGCCTCTCTGCCTTTAGTCTCCTTTGCTTGCAGAATGTGAGGATCTGGCTGATGTAGTCATATCCTCACATTCTGCAAGCAAAGGAGACTAAAGTTCCTATCCTCAGCGTGGACACATGCTGGGGCGTCTCAGACAGGGTGACTGGGTCGTCTGCGATTCATTACTCTTAAGAAAGGGACAGAACCGGACACCTCCAGTCACCTAAAGCAGATGCCAGGGCATGCCATTAATAGAGAGGCTCCCCCCACCCGGGTTCCACGTGGTTTCTAGAAGGAAAGAGAAATGAGCGATGCCCCTGCCAGCTACCAGGAACCGGGGCTGCCCTTGCCCCCACCTAAGTGAGGCCTCCCTGGGTTAGAGTGGGTCCCCATGGGCAGCGGCTTCGCTCTCCCTCATCCCGGGGGACGTCTGACGATGTCTGGATATGTTTTTGGTTTCACTTGATGGACAGGAGGGAGGGTGCTACTGGCTTCTAGTGACTAGAAGCCACTGATGCTGCTAAAGATCCTACAACACACAAGGCAGCCCCGCAACAAAGAATGATCCGGCCCAATATGGTGCCGCGGTTGAGATACCCTGCCCCGTTGTGGGGGGCAGTGGACGATGGACCCACACACTTGGGACTGTTGTGCGTTGTCGTGATTCTCCTGAGTTATGCTCTACAGGACTTTCCGGTACTACTTGGCTGTGGGGGTGTTGGGTAGGGGATCCCCCATGGGTGCACTCTTGATCTCCTTTCCCAGTCCTGTTCTTCCACCTTCCTCGTTGGGACACGGCACCACTAACTAGTCAGCTGCCACAGCCCCAGATCCAGACAGTCATCCTTGATCCGTCACCCCCTCCTCCCATCCTTCCCGCCATTCCTCCATCTCTCCTGTTGCCACGGGGCCCCAGGTCTTCAGTCTGGTCACTTGCAATCGTGTCTAGACTGGTTTCCTGAAGGCCTCGCCTGCTTTCCTGAATCTCTCTATTCTCCACATACGGCCACAGGGTCTTCTAAAACAGAAGTCGGATCATGTTACTCCCCTGCTCAAACCCCCCTCCCCAAAGAGCTTTTACGTGATCCCACAGAAAATAAAGCGAGCCCCTGACACTGACCTCAAAGCCTCTCCGGGACCCCCGGGCAGTGATGGGGCCCCGCCCACCCCACCCATCCCTGCCCCTCCTCGCTCACTCTCATCCATCTCCATCCTCACCAGCTTCTTTCCTCCTTGGGGTCTTGGCCTTCCTTCTCCTAGGCCTGGAAGGTCTTTCTCCAGTCCTTCTCTGACAGCTCTTCCCTGTCCCCGTGACTGACAGCATCACTCCCAGCCTCTCTCAGTACAGCCTCCTGCTCTGTTTTCGTCATAACATTCATTGGTACCTGGAAGTGTCAGCGACTCCATCAGAATGTCAGCTTCAGGGGGGCAGGGACCATGTCTGTCCTGTCCACCCCCGTGACTCACAGCCTTGCGCATCCGACACACAGCGGGGGCTCAGGGAGCATGTGTTGAATGAATGAATGAATGAATGAATGGAAGTGTGCCCAGCAGGCACCAGGTGACTTATATCCCTTATGCGTGAGTCTAAGTAGAAAAAAGGTTGAGAGCCACTGAACTAAGTAATCTCAAGCCCACGCTGAAGCCACAATGAACCTGGTTCAACTTGAGGCTGTGGGTGGCTCCCTGGGGCTTGTGTGGCAGAAAGTCAGAGGTAGGAGGAATGTTCCGGATCAGCCGGGCCCCGCTTTCAGATGAGGAAGCAGAGGCCCTCCAGGCTCCCTTCCACAGCTCCGGTTCGGCTGTGCCGACCTTTGCCCCCTCGACTCTGAGACCCTGCATCCGATGACTTGGGGTCCCTACTTCTCTGCGCTTCTGTGACTGATTATGTCCTGCAAGTCCCCAGTCCAGGCCCTCTGAGGAGACAGACAAGGAGGTTTCCTTTAAAGAGCTGCCGGTTTCCTCCTGGGCCTTTCTGAAGCCTCAGAGATGGGGCTCCTCCAAAGCCGGCTCCGTGGTGGGGCCACTAAGTCAGAGTTCAGGCTGGGGTCCATCAAGACCCCCAGCTCCTCTCTAAGTCAGGCGACTCCAGGTAAACGGATCTGTTCTTTCTGATGAAAAGAGAGAAAAGAGTAAAGAACGGAGGTGGATGGAGACAGAGCAGGGCAGTAAGGGAAAGTCGACGTGAGAAGGGGCTACCAGGACCCCTTCCTGAGCGACTGGAGAGCAAACTCCAGTTATGAAGCAGGAACAGGAAGGGGGAACACCCCTGCTACAGACTGCACGTTTGCACCCCCCACATCCATCTGTCGGAGCTCTAACCCCAACAGTATTTGGAGGCGGGGCTTTTGGGAGGTGATTAAGTTTAGAGGAGGTCACGGGAGTGGGGTCCTCATGGTGGGATGAGTGCCCTTCGAAGAAGAGACCCCAGAGCTAGCCCTCTGCCCCGCGAGGACACGGCGAGAAGGTGGCAGTCTGCAACCAGGACGCAGGCGCGCGCCAGGACCCGAACTGGATCTTGGACTTCCAGCCTCCAGAACTGAGAGATAAATGTCTGTTGTTCAAGCCACTGAGCCTATCGTATTCTATGGCAGCCCAAGATGACTGAGCCAACCTTACCTGCACCTTCCCAAATCTGTGTGGTTCAAATAAAGGACCCCCCTTCCTCCCCGCCCCCCTGCCGGCAGGTGGACAGCCTGGCCCATCTGGGCGCCCTCGGCCAAAATCCGGACAGCGGAAGGCGTTCTGATACTCAGGAGACGTGGCCATCCTAAGCCTCATGTTCTACACCTACAAAAGGCAGATAATTAGTATTTACCTTGAGGTGTGGCTGGCAGTTACGCGACCTAATGTAAGTCCCGCACAGAGGTCCTCAGTGAGCCATGGCTGTTATTATTAACACACGCGGGCAAAGGAGGGCCTGCGGGCGAGGTGCCTCGCTGGCACCGTGGGAGGGAGGCCTGCTCCGGCTGCGGTCACCCACCGGGGCCTGATTGCACAGGCGGCCCGTGGGCTACTGCAAGACAAAATGAAAGCGAGCATGGACAGGAAAGGGCCCCGGCCCCAGCCTGGCCTGGAGCCGGTGGGGGAAAGGATGGTATTTGGATCAAAAGCTCCCTGAATGGTCTGATGTCGGGGGCAGGGCTTAAAGCAGAGCTCCCCGGCTGACCTGCCCTGAAAGGGTTCCAGGTGCTAGAAGAGTGAGTGCCCACCCCCAGCTCTGAGCAGCAAAGCAAGGCAGGGCCTGGGGGGCTGGAGCCCTGGGTTGTCATCGATGACTGTCCTCTCCCGCCCCCAGCCTCAGAGGGCAGGACTAACAGTTTCCTTTTTTCTGTGTGCCATGGTGTGAATGAAGACTGGACACACTGGTGTGAGCGATGCTGCTCAGGTGAGGGAGGTGAGCACGACGGGGGCAAAGGACCCTCACACCCGCAGGGTCCAGAATCTCTTCACACGCCTCCCCACTCGTGCCCAGGGCAGGGCAGGGCTGGCACAGAGCAAACAGAAGAACCACCCCTGGCATCGAGGCTGACGTTTTAAGGTTCTGACAGAGCTGCTAGTATCCCGGGGGCAGCTTCATCTGTGGGTGACATGGGGGACATGCAAGAGGAAGGGCGATGCTGAGGCTGGACTTTGCCAGGACTGTTTATTCTGGGGACAGAGCTCTCCTGATGACAGCACAGTGACTGGGTCCCCTGTGGACCCTGGCCTCCAGCAGCCCCGGTGAGCGCTCCAAAACTAACAGTGTACATGGGGGCTCTGACAGGACGCGAGTTGCTGTCGCCAGGGCCCAGAGTCTCTCTCCTCTTCCCCTCCCATGTCTCCACAAGCCCTTCCGTCCCTAGCGTACAGCACGCACTCCATCACGCTCGCTTCCCTTCTATACGTTGCCTAATTCCAAAATCCACTAGAGAGTGAACAGACGTTGGCTGGCGATACCTCTGATCGAAAGATCAGCAAAGATTGATTACTCCTCTCCCACGTCCCCAGCCTTGGGCTGAGTGTCACCAAAGATACAATGGAAGAATGTGTGGGGGTCTCAGGGAAGGAGGGAGCAGAGGGCTGACCGTGGATGGGACAGACTTGTCCAGAACATGGGGGAAGAAGAAAGACAGAGAGAGAGGGAGTCAGAGAGAGAGACAAACACAATCAGAGACAGAGACAAAGACAGAAATGAGAAGAGAAGGAGAGGAAAGGAGGGGAGAGGAGAGGAGAGGAGAGGAGGGGAGAGGAGAGGAGAGGAGAGGAGAGGAGGAGAGGAGAGGAAAGGAGGAGAGGAGAGGAGAGGAGAGGAGAGGAGCAGAGGAGAGAAGGGGCCTCATGCAATTTGTGTATCAGTTGTACATCCTCACTCCTAAGCGCCTTCCTGCCGCCGTCCGCTCAGCCTCAGAGCTGGGCTCCACTGGGCAGTCAAGTACTTGATTCTATTTTTAATGGCAACCCAGAAGCTGGTAGGGAAGGGGCAGGATGACATGGTGGAAAGAGCTCTGCCGTGAGACCAAGGCTCAGATCTGGCCCCGCAGCCTCCCACCTGGGCACCTCTGGGCAAGTGCCTTCCCCTCTCTGAGCCTGTTTCCGTCTGCAGATGGGGGTGAGGACAGGGCCCTCTCAGGGCTGTCTGCGAGCGTGCCACGCAGTAACGGCCACAAGGCTCTGGGTACCAGTCCAGTAGGGGGAGACCCGGCTTTGTGGGGGGCACAGAAAGAGGCTGGGGCAGTATCGGCCCGGTGGAGCGGCTCCAGGCAACTCCCCGCTGCCCTTCTGCACGCGGCCCTGCCAGACTGCGTGGACGCTCCCGCACACAGAGGGCTGGGCTCCCTCCCCTGGCCTGGCGACATCACTTATAACAACCAGGATCCTGCACCCGCTGTTCGGGAGCTGCCAGCAAACCCTTCGGAGTCGCACGGCCACAACCAGCGCTTGCTCAGCTGCCTGCGGCAGCGTTTCTTCAGTTTCCGCTCAGAGGTTTGATCTTTTTCTTTTTCTTTTTTTTTCTTTCTTTCATGTCACGCTTTGGGGCACTTTGCTAGAGAGCAGGTGGAAAGAATGCATTTTACATGCAAAAGCCAGCACTGAGGTGACCGGGTTTCTCCACGCCCCCAGGGAGTGGCCTGGGGTTAATGTGCTATATATCTGGGTCTCGGCCTGGACATCGCTGGCAGGTGGTGGCATCAGAGAGGTCAGATGGCTGTCGGACTCTGTGACGTGCTTTTATGAGATACACTGGCAGTTTCCACCCAGGTCGAGGGATTGTCATGATGCTTTTAGCCATGACAAGGAATCCTGACCAGCTCTCCCAGCCCTGGGTCGGCCCAAGACCGTTCCAGCCCTGGGAGGCGGTCTGGTTTGGCCCTTGAATCCCAGAGTTCTGGGAGAATGACAGAGGCATGGGTGAAGTCCCCCAGATGGCAATTCCCCACCCTCCCTCTGCCAGCGGAGCCAGCTGCCCAGCTGCCCCAGCTTGGGGCTCTCTCGATGAACACATCAATCCTAATTAGGGTGAAGAATTAATAAAGGAGGCATCCGAACCTCTGCAGAGGCCAGGCTTGCCGGCGTGGAGGACTGAGTTCTAATTTCCACTGAGACACTGGAAGGCCTGGGGTCCACGTGTACATTTGGGGGTGACAGTGACATGACTTACTGTGCCACATGGACAGTGCACAGTGGAGCCTGTGAGCTGGTGGGCACTGCAGCCCCTGCTCTGTGTCTAACTCAGACGCCATGGCAGGTAGTGACGTGGGTACATTCTCCAGATGAGAGGAGTAGGTGTTCATGATCTGAGCGACTGCACGCCAAAAATGATGTTTTTCAAAAGAAAAAAAGGAGGGTGTGATCGCGGGCCCACACCAATCCTTTGTGCGGCTGTTTCCCAAACTATTGATGGCACATCCCTGCTCCTGGAATACTCCACTAAAGCCCTGGCATTAAGCTCCAAATCGCAAAGGGCAAAGCAGCCTAGTTTGGGAGAGGATGTGGGGGGCAGAGGCGGGTAGGAGTCCAGTGATAACAGGCATGGTCCGGGGGGAGAAAGGGGCCAAGTTGGACCTCACCAAGCCAGCCCAGCTTTCCAAAGCCTCTTTTCAGATGACTCCAAATGCGGCCAGCAGGGCCATCTTTTTAAGAGCTCCCGGCCAACCCCCACCAAGATCCAACCACGCCAAACTATTTGCAGGGGCCGTAAGTACGGTAGGGAAGGCTAGGTAAGTAGGAGAACTTCCCCAACACCTGAGGGGCGGAGCTAACACACGGGGAAAGGTGACAGGAAAACAAAGATGCAACTCTGTCCAGAGATTTTTGCAAGGAAAGCTCTGCCAATTTCTATCCTGTCTCCGATTCGAAAGCCAAGACCCAGCGGCAGAACCGTCCACAATCTGGCCGGGTCCAGCCAGCCGGCCCCCTCCACAGCCACCTGTTGGTTCAAGTCCCGCAGCCGGGCGGGCGGGCGGGCGGGCACCGGGAGGCGCGGAAAGTCGGGCGCATTTCACCACTGGAGGCGCCCGGGCCCCCTGCCCGGAGGGAGCGGTCCCCACAGTCCTGGGACACCCAATCCCGGCTCCTCGGGTCCTTCCACCCTCACCATACGTACTATTCGGCCTCTTAGCGCATCTGGGGGTCGCGGCGCCCCGCCCTTTCGGCCCCGACAGGGCGGCCACGCCCCTCCCAGAGCATCCCCGGTGCGCTGGTCCCCAGGGCGCACCCCAGTTCTCCGCCGAGGTCTCCTGCAGCCTTCTTGCCTAGAGACCACCACGGAGGGCTCGCTGTCCCAATCAGGAGGAGGCTTGGGGTCGCCCCCGTCCCCTCCCCTCCACACCCAGCAGGGAGCAGTGGGCAAGGAGCCCCGTGCAAGAGTAGGGGTGCGGATTCTGGTTTCCGGCGGCGTCAAGCTCGGGCGACCCGACTCCCCAGACCCTCGAGGAGCTCAGTCCCCACCCCAACCCCCACCCCCACCCCTCGGCCCGCGCCCCAAGCTAGTGACGAGCGGTCCCCGCCCCCGGCCGGCCCCGCCCCGGGATGGCCAGTTCCCATAGCAATCGCACCGACACCGGTTGCCAAGCAACCCCTCCCCCTCCTCCCTCCTCCCCTCCCCTCCTCCCGCGCTCGCTCCCCCGAACCCCAGCCTCCTCCCGCCCACCCCCTCGCCGGCCTCCCACCTCCCCACGTCCCCCGGGGGCGCCCCGAGGCCCCCCGGGATCGCCCCGGTGGTGTCCGGCTGCGCGCGCGCGCGCGCGGGTGAGTTTCGGGGTGTTTCATTGTGTGTGTGCGTGCGAGGGGGTGTGCGCGTGGAGAGTTTGTGGGATCGGCGTGTGTGGGGGGTCCCTACCCGGGGAGCGGGTGGAGGGGGCCCGAGGTGGCCGGCAGGGAGGCCGCACGCCCGCTCCGGCTCCTTTGTGCGCCGCGCGGAGCCGGCGCCGCGCCCACCCCCCTCGCGGCGGGCGCCCCGGGCAGGGCGCGCGTGTCGGGGCGGACGCGCGTGTGCGGGTACGGGTGCGGGTGCGGGGGGTTCCCGGGGCCGGCCGTACCTTCCAGGCAGCACACGCGCCACAGCCCCGAGTGGGTGAGGGCGCGGCGCGCGCGGCGCGCGGGCGGCGCGTCGTCCGCCGTGAGGTTGGTGCCGTTGCAGGCGGGCGCGCTGGAGTAGAGCCAGTAGTCGGTGCCCAGCGCGATGGCCATGAGCGCGAAGGCGGCGAAGGCCCCGGCCGTGGTCAGCAGCATCTGCAGCCCGCGGTCGCACCGCACCATGGCGGGCGCCTCATAGTCCGCCGCCCGCCGGCCCGGCCCGCCGCGCCGCTCCCCCCGCCTCCGCCTCCTCCCCCCGCCCCTCCTCCGCGCGCCGCTCCGGGGGGCGCCCGGGCCGGGGAGGGGGGCCCCGCCGGCCGGGGTGCGGGGGGCGGCGCCGCGCCGCGAGCTCCGAGCCCGCCGGGGCGCACCCTGCGAGGAGGCGCGGCGCGCGGTGCGGGCTGCGCGGGCCGCCGGGGGCGCGGGCGGCGGCGCGGGGGGCTCCTCCCTCTCGGCCCGCCCCCCGCGCCCCGCGATCTCGGCGCCGCCCCTCGCCCCGCCGGCGCGGGGCCGGCCTCTCCCCGCGCGCGCGCTCCCTGCCCCTCTCCCCGTCTCCCCGTCTCTCTCCCTCTCTCTCTGTCTCTCCGTTTCTGTGTCTCTGTCTCCGTCTCTCTCTCTCTATCTCTCTCCCCCCCACTCCTCACTCTCTCTCTCTCCCCCCATCCCCCTCTTTCTCTTCCCCCTACCCCCCTACTCCTCTCTCTCTCTCTCTCCCCCCCCCCACCCGTCTCTCCGTCTCTGTCTCTCTCTCTCTCTCTCCGTTTCTCTCTCTCTCTCTGTCTCTCTCTCTCCCTTCTCCCTCCCCCCACCCCATTCATTCACATTATCAGAGCGAACGAAGAAGCCACCGCACGGGGTCCCCAGGAGGACAGAAGGGGAACGGCGTTTCCAGCCGCGGGGCTCGCGCGACCCAGGACACTCGGCCTCCCCTTCCCCGACTCGGGGACTCTTTAGCATGTGGAGTGCGCGCGTGTGTGTGCGTGTGCGTGGCCTCCTTCCCCGTGCACGCAGCCGTGCCTGTACCTGGCGATGCGTGCACAGGAGTGTGCGGGTGCGCGTCAGATTTCTGCAAGCCCCAGATGGAAGTCACAGCTGGGAGACCCCGCAGGCCAGGCCAGGCCCTGGCCCCTCTCTCCACCCCCGCCCCCCTCACCCAGGGGGCTCCTGCCTTCTGCAGCTCCTCGGGGACCTGCTGCCCCGGCTCGGGAGCACTCAGATTTGGGGTTGAGGCAGAAGGGGGGTGTCACCCCGAGGTCCTTCGAGAAGGTGGGCGGTGAACCCCGTCATTACACTTCGGCTCGCATATTCCTGCGAGGCTAGGAACAGCCCGGTTCCTAGATTCAGACAGACCAGCCGCCTGTGTCCCTCTTTCTCCCACCCCTCCTCAAAACCTTTTTCCCTCTTTCTTTCTACTCGAGCTTCACCGGCTTCGCCCCACTGCTTCCCCTTCGTCACCAGCCGCTGCTCCAAGCCCTGCCGGCTTCACTTAATTGCCTTGGCTGCCGGCTCGATCTCAACCTGGACACTCTCCCTTCCTCTCAGAGCCGGTCCAGGCTCCTCCTCCGTGGAAAGCCAGCTCCAAACGTCCCTCCAGGAGGTCCCAGAGACCAGCACCTGGTCTGTCGTGCCTTCCTACCTCCCCAAAGCCCCCGTCGTCGTCGTCGGCATCCCTGATGGGTTTCCTGTGGGATGCAGCACTGGACGCCCTCGGGCAAGCAGAGAGGAGTATAGAGAGCTGCTGTTCTTGCAAAACGCAGCTTAAATTTCACCTCCTTTGTGGCATCTTCCCTGGCTCCTACTACCCGGGGAAAATCAGTGACCCCATGCTAGAATTAACAGATCTCTCGCCCAGGAGATGGTGAGCCTTCCCCATACCTGACATATCTGAGAAGGGCTTAAGAAATATTTGCTGAGTGAGAGGTGTTCCTTGGTTGGAGAAAATAGAGCAGAGAAATAAAAGGGAGAAAATTCCAAGACCGAAAGTGTAGCCCAAGGACCAGACTAGCTGCATTCATTAGCATTGTTGGCCCCCTTCGCCTGCCTTTGGGGTGTCTGTTCTGCTTCCTCAAAGTCTCAGAGAACAAGAGTCATCATCTCTATGCTTCTTCCACCCACCCGATCTGGGGTTCTGAACACAGCAGGTGCCCAATGTGTGCCTGAAGGTGAACAGCAGGTGTGAGAGAGTTTGTGGCTCAGGACAGGGCTGCTCATCTTGACCCCTAATATCCACAAGGATAAATTCTGGGTTCTCATCTCAGAAGCCCCCAGAAAGATGGATCTCAAGCTTTGCTTTTGTTTTTGTTTTTCCTTTCATTTTATTTTTTTCCTTCTTCCTCTCCTCTTCCTCCTCCTCCTCCTCCTGAAAGGAGCAAATCTTTGCCTTAAATTAAATCTTAAACAGAAGCCCAACATAAACAACCAGGTCTGCCACAAGTTAGCCTCGTAGGTAAGCGCTGGCATTACTCTGGCTGAATGGGGGACCCAGAGTACCCGTACGCACCCTCCCACACCCCGTGGTGTGAAAACTGACATCCTGAGCTGGATCCTGGGACACTCAGAGATGACACCTGGGTGGTGGGGCCCTCCTATAAGCCATCAGCATCCTGCTAGACCAGCTCCCCGCCTCTACTCTCAGAGGAGGGAGTGGGAGAGTTGAGAGAGCTCTGGGCCAGTTGCCAAGACAGTCGCCACATCCCGCTGGCTCCAAGACTAACTAGCAGGGTGACCTTGGACAAGCCAAAGCCACCTGGGAGAAAGACACCGCTCTGGGCTCCCTTTCAGAGTTGTTTTGAGGGTCAAATAAATCAGCTTTGCACATTGCATACACTTAGCGACCGTTGTGGAATGAGTAGTAAATCTCCCTTTTCCACCTTTTTTTTGGACACTGTCCAGGGGACAGACATTTTCTGTTAATTCTGTTATTATCCCCTTTACAACCCCTGGAAAAGCCAAGGCACAGAGAAGTTGAGTAACTTGCTTAAGGCCTCACACCTGGAAGATCTCAGCTCAGATCCTGATGACGTCAAGACCAGAGTTTTCCAGGGACACTAAATAGCCTCTTGGTCCTTGTCAAGTACCTCTTGATGGCGTTGTTGTTATTACCCACTAATTTGGGGGACAGGGACTCTAGTGGGGGCTCGGCAGGTTGCCTTTCCTTCTGTTGACACCTAACTGGCAGCCATGCTTAGTCCTGAGACTGTGAGGGTGTAGACTGTGGAGTCAAATAAGGACTTGACCGCCAGCGAAGGGAGCTCGAGCAAACTCAAGACTGTCTGAGACCATTTATCATGCTTGGGTGATCACAATTTAAATCTGGAAATTTCTGCTCAGCTGGATTAGAGAACTCTAAGTGGCGGTATTTAACTGCTGCCTGAGGTCCCTGGAGTTTCTCCCATGTGACATTTTCAGATCTGAGCGAGGGAGGTGTCCTTTGCTTGCTCTGGGGGAGGCTCTGGATTGGCCTTGTTCTGGTGAGCCTGGGCACTTGGCATCTTCCCCCAGGGGCCACTCAGCATCAGTTTTACTTTTGGGGGATGGGACGTCATCATACATATTCCCTTTCTGGACAACTGAGAAGGTGGAGATATTAGGACCTGTCCTCCAAAGCTGTCGTTTTCAACGCGAAGTGGTTTCTTTCCCTCTCTTGGGATCATTCGGGTAATTACCACAATTCTTCACTTTACTTTGGCCGTGAAGACAAAGCTTTAATGAGCTCAGAACCCCCCACCCCCATGATCTCAACTCCAGGGCCAGGCGATGGCAGTGAGAGAGGAATACGATATTAGGCAGCTCGTGCTGCATAACATGCTTGTAATGTGCATGTCAAAACGGTGAAGAAGCTGCATTTGCAGTCACGGGGAGGAGGAAGGGAGAGGCCCTCCACCAGCTAGGGAGTGCGGAGGCTCCAAAAGCCTTCATTAAAAGCTTTGTTTCCCCCTTGTCCTCCAGAAATAATGACCTTTGTGTGGCAACTTTTTGTAATCTCTTATTTCATGCCCAAAGCAGATGGTTCTGCTGATATCCGAAGGCTTAGTTGGGGGATTTGGGAAGCCTGGGAGAGATCTCAGGTGAATAGACATAAAAAGTGATTTTGAGTTTCTATAGCAAGGGGTTGAGGATGAGTCTTAGAAGGTTTCGGGGCTTGGCTCAGTGTGGAGCCTTATCCGCAGCCCATCTGAGCTGCTCAGAATCCAAAAAGAATGGCTCCGGACCCGGTACCGACAGCCTCCCCTCCATCATCAGATTACGCACACTGCAAGAATGACTCTTTCCTTTTTTTTCAGTATTTCAGCAGGTTCCTCTGAGGGAACATGGAGATCAGACTACGCTTCTTGGCTTTATGTGTTCAAGCTCATTCTATTTCATTTGCTTATTACTTATATCCCATTCGGGGTGATTGGAGCTGGATAAGCAGCATTTTTTTTCATCTCTGCCACACAGCAGCGGCATGCTCGCCATCCCCACACCAGGCCAGGCACTAGAAGTGCAGAGGGGAGGGAAGCAGCACAGAACCAGTGCCTTCTGAGTGCCAGGCACTCCGTGGGCATGCCACTCAATCATGGCAGCAACTATAACAGGTGCATGTAGGAGATGAACCTGCAGCTAAACAGTAAGTGGCTGAGCAGGGATTTGAACCCAGCTCTGCCTGGAGTACAGCTGGGCTCTGTCAGCTACTGCACTGCACCCCATTCCCCCGAGGGTGCAGAGGCTCAGGGTCTTCCAAGCTCCTGCCCCCTCTCCTCCTTCCTGTACGTATCCAGTTGAAACCAGGTTCAAATGATTATCAAAGTCACATGGGGATGAAGAGTCGAGGAAAGGGCTGCACCTGTAAGCCAGGTGGGGTGGAGCAGGCTTCATTTCCTGGGGAGGTAGGGGCGCTGGGCTGATGGCAGGTGCTGGAAGCCTGACCAGCCTTCGGAGTCCAGCTGGCTCCTGCCCCCAAGACTGGCCAGAGTGAGGGAGAGGGCCAGCCCCTGACCCCAGGCTGGTGGCTTCTCTGAGGCAGCTCGGGCCTCTGGCTGCCCCTCTTTCCTGGGCATCTTCCGTTTCCTGTAGGTAGGAGGATGCAGCACCCTGCTGTCGGTGTTAAGCAGCGAACAAAACAGTGTCCTGTGAGCGAAGTCCGCGTGGGCTTATTCGAGACCTGTGTGTGTTTCCAAAATTGATCCCAACGGGGGCTGCACTCGGTGCCATGCTGTGCCGTCACCGGTACCAGAACCTTCTCCGGAACCCATCCTGATGACGAGCGGACTGATATGTACAGCCTGCGTGGCCAAAGCTTCCAGCCCAGCACGCTTGGTACTTAGCTGGTTATTCTGAGAACATTCTTTTCAAAACACTCAACAGGACAAACAGACCAGAGGTTCCTTTGTCCACAGCCAGCCTCTAAGACCCAGCCGACTCTCAGAGGGTTGAGAACACTCCAAGGAAGAAATCAGCAGAAACGTTTGAAAACGGGGATGGGGAGGATGGTCAATGACAGCTCATTCCGCAACGAACATGTATCATTTGTGTTTTTTTTTACCAAAGAAGAGCTTTTAATTCTTAAAATATAACAGCCTTGTGCAGGAGCTGGAAGAAAAGGTGGCGTGTCGTGCAGAACTTTGCTGCAAAGTGCCTGGCTGCGGAATGAAAGCTTTGGTTCAGGGTCGGCCTGGCTACTTCTGACTTCTGAACTGCACCTGCCTTTTCATCTCCTGCCTCCCGCGGCTCTCGGCCGCCCGCCCGCCGGGGGATGGAGGCCGCTCCTACTCTCAGCCAGCCCCCTTGGAGCTGAGCTTGCTGCTGGGTGGGAGGCCTTGCTTTAGACTGCAGATGTCTTTCTGAATCATGGATATTAATTGAATATTTGCATCTGCCTCCTCTGTTCGCTGGTTCCGCTCTCTGTGATTGAGAAGCTGCCGAGCCTTTGCTGCTTTTCTCTCCAAGCCCTCTTCTTAGGAACAGGGAAGACAGGGTCGTTGGGTTCAGGTTGACCCAGGTTTTTCTAGTCATTTGAGGCTGTGTGGCCTTGGACTAGCGCTGCCCCTCTCTGGGCCTGGTAAAATGGGGAACCGAGCACCTGCCTCATGGGGTTTTTGTGTAGATTAAAGAAATCAGGTGAGGAGGACACACGACAGTGCCAATAGCCAGTGTTGACTCAGCACTTCGGAAGCACCAGGCTTTCGAACCTCAGCAGTCGGGCTCCGGAACCCACGCTTCTAATTTTGATTGAAATAAATACTAGATAAGAGGTAACTTCTATTATCTTGCTCATGAATACTCCCTGACAATTAACTTTGAGCATCCTCATCTACCGACAACCCCTGGCTTCACCAGATGCCAGCTTCCTTTGTAACCACCCATTAACTTATCCGAACCAGGAATATTGGATTTTTCTCAGGGAGGCCGGACCCTTTTCTGTTGGTTCATTTCGTCCCCTGGGAACTTACGAATGTGAATCTTCTGGGTGACAAAGTCTTAATTAAAATCAACGCTGCCCATCGCCAAAACTCTCTGAGAGAGTTGGGTTTGTGGCAACCAGTGGTATAGGAGACAGAGCCCAGGCAAGTGACTCAACGCTCCTCAGCTGTCACATGGCCCTGCAAAGCCCACCCTCGTAGGGGTGTTGTAACATTTGAATAATGTGTGAGGTGTGTGGCCCCAGCTGACCCAGGCAAGGTCGTTTGACCCAGCAGGCGTCACTGCGCGAGGCACATGATATGAAATAAGAAATAATATTAATTGTATGGATGAGCAGTGTGCCCAGAACTGTGGGATCCTCTGCAAAATCACTGGGGTCTTCTCAGGCACGTCTGCCCGGTGTGGCCACCGTGCACCTCAGGGCCTTCTCCATCCCTCCCACTGCCCCCACCACCCCCACCACCCCTGCCCCAGGCAGCGCCAGGCAGAGTGAATTCTCCGACACGGACATCTGGCTCCGCTCGCTGCTGGATCTGATAAGAGACCATTTCCAGTCCAGATAAACGGGACGGAAAATGAATTGACTTCCTAGAGGAGATATTTTAAATGCTTTAGATCTTTTAAAATTCAAGGGAAAATATACTTTGACTGATGTATCCGTGACAGTGTTGTCACCTGGGGGATGGCGCCTGCCGGGTGACCGAATGGCCCAGTCTCACAGGCCACACCCAGAGAGGAGGTTCTGAGGCAGCTCTGCTAGGCGCGGTTCTGTGCATCTGGGCCCCGGGTGCTGCTGTTCTTGGCTCCTGACCTCGCTGCCTCTCGGGCTCCTGTCTGTGCGAGTTTCAACAAGGTCTTGTCCCAGAAGAAGGGTTCATGGTGGAATATGAATTTACGGAACGGTTCCATGTGCTCATCCCTTTACAACAAGAAAGATGTTGTTATTCCCATTTTACAGATGATGAAACTGAAGCCTTGAGACAGCAAGTGACTTTCAGGGTCACGGCGAGTGAACAGAGGAGCTCGGGTTCCAGTCTAGGACGGTCTCCAGAGACCGCCTTCTTCCCGTGGCTCAACAGTTTTCAGCCCCAGATATCCCTGACGATGGCCTAGGGCGATTTAGGAAATGTATGCCCTCCTCCCAGAGATTCTGACCTCTCTGCAGTCGGGCCTAGGCAGGGACGTTTTTCAAAGTTCCCAAGTGATTTTTAATTTATAGTCTGGGATAGAACCGGGACACAAGGCCATGGTGATGCCTTTGCACTCACGTTCTCCTAGAAAGTGGTTTTCGATGGAATTCATCAGCAGCACATACAGCCTCGCTCAGCCTCTGTGTAACTGACGGGCAGGTTGGCTGGGGGCTCCTGGCATCAGCTGGGCGTGCTCGTGCCCCTGGTAGAGCATGGAAGGCAGCTGCTAAGCTGGCACGACCCGGGAGATTCTACGAGGCTCTCGTTGCCACCTGTAGCCACTGTGACCCGGCCGGGTCCCCCTGCCCCCAGCACGGGTCATGTTGTCCGGCTGTTTGTCTGCCTTCCTACCTAGCAGGCAGGAGAGTCCGGTCAGGGAGAAGAGGGCTCTGGCTCTGGGATGGGGGAACTTGGGGACACAGGGACCAAGGCAGCACCTCTCCTCTAGCACCCTGTCCCACTGGTAATTGGAGCTGTCACCACCCAGGTAGTCCACCTGCTAGAGTTAGGGGGCTTTGGCATCCGACTGGAGGGCCTGAAGGACGAGAGGCAGGTGGGGGACCCTCACGGGGTCCTGTGCCTGGGCTCACACAGCACATAGGGGCTGTGGGATGTCAAGTGGTGGATGCACCCTCCTCTCTTAGAATGCCCCGGCCCCACCCACTGGGGCACCCCGGAACCCATCGCCCTGGCCGGGGGCCGCGTGCTGCCCGCCCATGGCTCCTCCGTCTGCCTGGGCCAGCTCCCAGCAAGCGTCCCGCAGCCCTTGCCAATGGAGCCAGATGCTGCTTTGGGGAAAATACCTTCTGGAGTTTGTTGTCTAAGCCCTCCCAGCTGACACCCACAGTGGAGAAGATGTGTCAGGATAAATGGAAAATCTCTTCATAAATATTTGAAAAAAGGCAAAAAGGAGAAAAAAAAAAATGAAGTAGCCCCAAACTCCCAGCGTTTGGGAGCATCTTCGTGATGGCTGCTGACAGATGGGATTTGTGGTGTGGTCGTGGCAGAGCAGCTCGGGGCCGGAGCTTGCTTCCAGGGCGGCCGGCACCCGGGGGCTCCTTGCTGCCCTGTGGCTCGGGGGAGGGGACAGACCTGCCCAGGCCGCTGACGGAAGCCAGGGCGCGCGCGCAGGCGCCAGGCTGCCCTTTATCCATAATGCATAATTGTGCCTTTAAACTCAGCCGCCTTGGGACTTGATTACAACCTGAGCACAGGCTAAAGTGGCTTTCAGGGGAGCCCCTGGGAGAAGAGTAAAGAGGCTCTGGGGGCTGAGGAGCGGCTAGGAGAGCGCAGGCGCCCACACAGCGAGAAGAGGGCAAGAGGGCGGCAGACCCAGACAGCCCTGGTGTGGTGGGGCACCTGTCCCTCGGAGGGGCTCAGCCGTGGGGAGACAGGGCATGCTCGGCCTGGGCTATGCAGTCAGCCGTTCTGGGCCTCCCCCTGTCAGCGGCCCTCCTCAGCTCTGATGGTCAGGCTCACCACCCAGGGACAGCGCCTGGCCTCCCCCATGACCGTCCCAGTCCCAACCGCACGTCCCTGTGACCGCTGCAGACAGAAGCTGCTGCTCCTGCCCCGTGGGTGCCTGGCCTTTGGGCTCAGCACACACCCTCTCGCCTGACCTGTGCGAGGTCCCTTGCCTGACTCAGGGGCCTGGTTCCTTTTGTCTTGGATCACAGCAGACGGACGCTTCAAGTGAGAATGACCAGCGAGGGCAGGAACCCGGCTGGGGCAGCATCTCTAGAAGACCGAACCTTGGGGAGGACTTTCTCGGGTAGGAGAAAGCTGGGTTACTAAATCTAAGTGCTGGTGCCTGTGGTCGGCTTGGAAAGGCAGATGTGTTCAGGGAGCTTTGAAGGCCCCGTGTGCCCTGCAGAAGGTGTCGTCTGCTGTGGGGCTTCTCGGCCAAGAGGGTGGGGGGGTCCACGGACAACCCTTCAGCAGCTGACACCCCCGTCTTCCATACTTGGTGCCATCACAACAGAAAGGGGCCTTCAGCGTGGGCTGGAGTGTGGGGAGGAGGCCACGGGTGAACTCCGGTGTGTGTGATGAGGTGTCTGTCCCCGAGCACGAGATGGGAGGTCACAGGGACCTTGACCCAGACATTTGGAGCAGCTTTTCTTGTTGGCCTGTGTATTAGTCAGCGTGCTTCGGAGAAACAGAACCAGTGGGCATACCTGGATGTATAAGGAGAGATTCATTATGGGAATGGGCTGCTGCCAAGTCCCACAGTAGGCCGCCTGCAAGCTGGAGACCCAGGAAAGCCGATGGTACAGTTCAGCCTGAGCTCGAAGGCACGAGAACCAGGAGCTGCGACGTCCAAGAGCAGGAGAAAAATAGACGTCGCAGCTCGAGAGAGACAGAAAGAATTTGCCCCTCCTTCCACGTTTTTGTTCTAGTTCAGCCTCAACGGATGGCGGGACGCCCACTCGCCTTGCTGGGGACCATCTTCACAACTCAGTCTTCCGACTCAAATGCTGATGGATCTCTTCCAGAAACGCCCTCGCAGCCAGCCACACCAGCATCGGGGCATCTCTGACACGCAGCAGCATTAACAGCCTGCCTCCTGCTCAGATGTTGGGAATATTAACAGCTTCTGGAAGGAGGTAGGGACCGAGAGGGCCCGGAGGCTGGGCTGCACCTTTTTTCATCTCCATCTTGGCAGGAAGGGACACGAAAGAAGCTTCAACCACAAGGCTGGATCGACGTCCACCTCTGGGATGAGAGTCCACCTGGAATCATAACTCAGTTTCTTCCAATGTGTCGACTGTTCTACCTAAGATGCTATGTCCTGGACACCTTTCTTAAGAACCCACTTAGGGAAACTGAGGGCGAATACAAATACCCCGAACAGAGGGCTGGTGGAAGAGCTTGCTTCTGCAGTCAACCAGAAACAGGATCCGTGAGACTCTTACTTGTGTCTGGTCCCGGGCGAGTCACATTCTCCTCGATTAGGAAGAGTCAGCGAGTCTCACTCGCTCATTTCCTCAGGGGGCTGAACGGGTGGCGCTCAAAAGGTTATGTCTGTGTCCTAACTTTTGAAACGTGTGAATGAATGTGACCTTATTTGGGAAAAGGGTCTTTGCGGATGCAGTCAAGATAAGGATCTTGAGGCGACATCCTCCAGAATTAGGGTCCCATGACAAATGTCCGTACTAGAGAAAGCGGGGGGACACCCAGAAGTGCAGGCCACGTGGAGACGGCAGAGAGTGGAATGAGAGGCCCGGGAAACCCTGCTGGCACCTTGAGTTCGGACTTCGAGCCTCCACGATGAGAACAACAAATGTGTTGTAATTGAGCTGCCTGCTCTGTGGGACTTGGTCGTGCCGACCCTAGGAAACGAATACAAGGGACCCTTGAGGGTGCGAGGCCCTGGGTTTACCACTCAGGACACAGCAGTGACCAGAGTAGGGGTGACTGGCCGGGTCGTCGTCCTCTCTGATCAGGTTGTCATCCTCTCTGATCAGGTCGTCATCCTCTCTGCTCCTGATGACTGAAAAGCCCTCCTCTAACTAATTCATCCCCCTCCGGCTTTTGTCACCTACACCTACTGCAGTGAGTTCTCGCCTCGGCAGCTGAGAGATCTGTACAAATGTCAACACCTCGCTCCCCTGGAAACCACGTCTTAGCTTTCCGAGCACTGGAGGCCGAACACCGCCCCCCGATCGTGGCCTGCTGTGGGCTCTGGCTGCTGCCTACCTCTCCGCACCTGCTCAGGTGCCCTCTTCCCCGAGAAGCTGGCCACCTTCCCCCCCCTCAGACTCGCCGAGCTCAGGGACGTCACACGCATGCATGGTTTGTTCCCTATCTAGAAAATTCTTCCTTCCATTCGTGCATCTCAACTCTTGGTCTCCATCTCAACCCCTTGGTCTCAACTGACACGTCACCTTGTCAGAGAAGCCCTTTCCAGACCTCCCATTCTGGACCGAGTGCCCCCTTCTTCTTTCTCATGTACCTTTTCTCTTAGCCCCACGGTTACATGGTGGTTTGAGAGCTGATAAGTTGAATGTCTCTGTCTTTTTCCCCCACACGGCAAACCTCAGCAGGGCAGTGGCCATCTGTTTTATTCAGATTTAACTCTCCACCACCTAAGGTAGGGCCTGGAATACAGAAATGCTCCATAGATATTTGTCGAAGGAAAAGATGGTGAATCGCTTCCCTGAGCCGTATGGGGGAGGTGAGGAGTCCAAGAAGACCTGGCACCTGGTAGTGACCCTCTCGGGAGATCCTACAAGTTTATTATCTCGGGATGGCAGCCTCGGAAATGTAATTACTTTGTTTTTTTATCTCCCTCTTCCCAAAGCCTTGATTTGAAAGTTTACTTTTTCCACGGTGGAATAAACATGTTCATTAACCCACAGGCGGCAGCAGGGAAAGGGTGGGCTTCGCTAAAGAGCGTGCTTGCAAAGGTCAGACCAACCCCCCAGGAGGGAAAATTTCCTGTTAAAACGGAACATCTGAGGAAAGCTAAAATGCTCTTGCAGAAATAAATTGGTTGCTGTAGCAACCAGTCCCGATTCTCCCCCAGAAGAAAAACATAGAAAGAAGAGAAGGGGAAAAAAACAGAAAAGTCACTAACTCTGGTTCGAAGGAGATGTCCGAAAGAATTCAGGGACACTATTGTAAAATGTCTCACGTTCCCACTGTAGAAATGACGTTCTGCAGGCTCGCCTCGGCTTGGGCAATGAGCTTCTTTCTCCTGACTGTTTCGACATTTCCGTTGCCCTCCCGGCTGACTCCTGTGGGCGGCAGAATGTTCCACGCCTGCCAGACAAGGCCTCCTGTCCCCCTCGAAGTTGTCCACCAGCGCCCGTGTTTAAATGCTCCCAGAAACTTGCTCTTTAAAGAGACCCTGTGCTGGGTCCTTTGGTAAAGAGCCATCATCTTCCAAAGCTCTCTCATTGCAAATTCCGATTTTTATCTATATATGACTTTTTTTGAGAGTGGAATCCACCCACTTGTGCTGAGAGAGTTCACCGAAGGTATCGGAGTGGGGAGTGAACTCTCAGAGGTGATTCTCGACGGTGCCTTTGGGGTACATGGGGACATGGGAAGCCTCTTATGGGGGAGACGGGCAGCAGTGGGGTGCCCACTGCAGGCCTGTAGTGGGGGGTGGGCGCAGGCGCCGTCGCCTAACCATTTTTTTGATGAAATGTGGTGGTCCTAGTGAGTTTTCTCGGAGCAGACGATCTCTTCAGCATGTGATTCTAAAGATTCACTTTTAAGGGATTTAATAGTGGCAAAAGGCACAAGAAATGTTTGCGTCCCAGGCTCTTGGTGGGTGGTAGTTCATGAAGTCTGTGAGTTCATCTCGCTCATCGTCTTGGTTCCACGGGCATTTATCGAATCCCCTCTGCCCACGTCCTGATCCCTGTGAATATATTATCTTCCGTGATGAGAGAGAATTAAGGTGGAATTCAGTCCCTGGTCTGGTGCCCTTAAGACAGGGAGGTTATCCTGGTTTACCTGGGGCCCAATCGAATCACAAGGGTCCTTACATTGGAAAAGGAGGGCTCAAGGGGAGGTCAGAGTGACACAGCGGGGAAGAACTCGACCTACCCTCGCTGGCTTTGAAAATGGGAACAGGCTCCAGCCACGGGACACAGGCAGCCTCCAGAGCGAGGACAGCTCTGCCTGCACCTTGGTTTTATTCCAGGGAGGCCCATTCCAGTCTTTTGAACTATGTAACTGGTAGATAACAACATTCGTGTTGTGTGAAGCCACTAAGTTTGTGGTCATTTGTTACCGCAGACTTAGGACGCTGATGTGTCCTGTAAGTGCTGGGCCCTGCACAGGGCATGGTTCCTGCCCTCATGGGGTGAACAGGCCAGAGGCGGGGCAGCCAGGAAAACCAGCAGTTGAGGTTTGGTGAGGTAGGTGGTGGGGTGCTCTGGGTGCTGTGGGGGTGCTGGAGGGCTGTGCTCAGGGAAGGCTTCCCAAGGCCAGCTTTTGAGGAGTGGACATGAAGGAGTAGCTAATGCAAGACTGGCTGGGGTGGGGGCGGGGGCCGGGAACAGACCTCCAGAGCATCAGCTCTGCAGGCTGTAGATGCTACCAGTGAGGCCTCTGAGGGGCTGGGGGCAGCAGGGGACTGACCAACCTGACCGGAGAAATCAGCCGGAAGCAGAGCATGTCCAAAACAGAGCCCAGTGGATCGAAATGGACACTGAGCTGAAAAGGGTCACCCTCTCAGAAAGAGCGGGAGCCCTCTCTCTCGGGGACTCTACCTTTCCCAAGGTATTATTGCTTGACCCACTTCAAAGAATTGGGCCGAAGTCCGCAGACCAGCCCGGCTCCCCCTCCTCCGAGCATTTTCCTCGTCTCAGCTGGCAAGGGCAGCCAGGAGAAAAGGCAAATGGAAACGGAGCCGCAGTCACAGGCGGAGGGCTGGGCCTGCCAGCCCTTCAAAAATTAGATGTAAACTGTAAAAATCAATTATTTAAGGCATAATTGCCATTATTTTCTAATAAAAAAAAGGGAGATGAATGCTGTGATGGATTATGAGCCAGAAGAGAGGCATTTAATTAATTTCTCGAGCCTGCTGAAAAAAGCGATTCCCGTGGAGTTGGGGGCTGCCACGGGCCAGGCCGGGCTGTGGCTGGCTCTGCGGGGCTGCTGCCCCCAGCCGGTGCTCTGCTCTGGCCTCTTTCCACAGCAGCTGAAGCCTGGGTGGCCCAAGACAGAGCAGGAACAGCCCTGGTGCTGTTGGGGGCAGGGGCCGAGTGCTCACATCTGGACTTGTATGGCAGTTGGAAGCGCCCATTGGACCAGTGGGAGGTCAGGGGAGGGCCGGAATCTGGATCCTGGAAGTCTGAGGTCAAGTCCAGACACTGAACTTAGCCCCTGCCCTTCGCCCAGGCCACAGGACCTGCAGGTGGGCTTTGAGGAGGAGCCCGAGTTCTGTCTAGTCCTGTGACACACCCCACCGCCCTGTCTCGTTCACCAGCCGGACTCCTTCTGTCACTCCTTTTCCAGTTCGTCTGGGTTCCTGGGTCCTCACGTTGCCAATACTATTTGGTTTAAAACCTTCCATGTCCCTAGGTATGTGCTCTACAAGTATATCTCGTTTAAGACCCTCTGTAACCCCACAAAGTGGGGGTTGTTTCCACTGACACGCAGTTAGTGGCAGAGTCGGATTCACACCTAGGTTTCTGGCCTGCCCAGCCAATCTTTCCCTCTGTGTCACTGGCCACTGTCCCAACCGCTACCCCACAGTCCCCAAGGGCCCTCACCGGACCTGTCCTGGGGTGGGGTCGCTCTAACGAGCGGGGAGATCCTTGGCATTGGGTGTGGCCACTTCCAGAAGCGGCGTTATCTGGCCGCCCGCAGAGCCGGGTCGTCTCCCAACCAGACCTGCTTCCCACATATCCACGTGGGTGCCAAACCCAATGGCACGACGCAGGAGGAACGCCGGCCCAGGTCCTGGCTCTGGAGCCCGTCTCCATCTGGCTCACGTACCTCTCACCTGCACCCCCTAGCAACGGGCCCGGAAGACACAAATTCTCACTCTCCAGTAGCCCCACTTCTTCATTTGTCCTTGTCACCAACAGTGATTAAGCTGTTTGCATGAAAGAGTCCGAAGGTCTGAGTCTGCCTTCAGGAAGCTTCCAGCCTGGGAGGGAAGACGAACCCATGAACAGGTGACGACGACCTCTCTGTACAGTGCTGAGCATGCCAGGGAAGAGACTATTTCCCGAGTCCAGGTGGACGCGTGGGGGAGGCAGGGGACACTTCCCAGGGGAGGGGACATCTACACAAACTCTCCAAATAATGAGAAGAGCAGAGAAGGGCCTTCTGGGCCAGGCGCCCAGCAAGTCTGCTGCAGAGAGGGAGGGAGGGAGAAGTGTTTGGGGGCCTGCAAACGGCTTGGTGGGTGCTAGCACCCGAGAGGAGAGAGTTGGCAGGAGGGGAGAGGGCTGAGGCCGGAACAAAGGTAGGAGTTGGGTGGTGAAGGGGTTTTACATCTTTCCTTGAAAGACCTGGGATGTCACTGAAAGGATTTAGCAGCAAGAGGCCGAGTGACACGGCAAACCTCCTCTCAAAGAGAAGAAGCCGGCACCAGCGTGCAGCCAAGAGTTCCAGGAGGGACGGGAGGACCTGGGTGAGGAGGAGGCTTGGGCCTCCAGGCAAGAGAAGGTGCAGGGGGGATGGAGGGATGGAGAGAGATTTGGGCTTAGACGGAGGGGGCACAGATTTCCATGAAACCAAACTCAGGAGGGGCCAGAAAGAAGCCAAGCAGCAGCTGTTGAAGCGCCAGATTCCCTCCCGGTCACCTCGGCCCCCACCCCCGCCAGGACACGCTGCTGTGTCTACTTTCATGCCCCGCTTTGAGCTTTCAGGACACGTCCCCGGGAATTGAGTGAGCAACGCCATCCTGACACCTGCGTGATTCATGGTCCCCGGGACCGGAGCGCGGCGGTGTGGCTCGGCTTCTGCGGCCACCGGCGTCTAATTGATTTAATCCATCAGCTCAGGAACTGCTCTTTCCTGAATGAAACCTGAAATCGCATTGCCTCGACCGCGCAGCCGGGAAGGACGGCGCTCCAGCCAGCCCAGCCCGTAAAGGGAGGTGGTGCCAGGACAGTCGCCACCACCGGAGTTAATGACTGCGCCTGGATCTGTTGTCTGTCGTGTCTCCCCAAGGGGAGGCACACACGCAGGAGGAAGGAAGGAACGAGCAGGAACTAACTGATTCCAATTGTCACTTTACCGGATCCTGTCATTTTTTTGTTCTGTCTTCCTTTATGACTTGGGAGGACCTGGCGCGGAGTCGCTGTGTAACAAGAAGGCTGTGCAACCCCCATGATAATCATTTATCTCCCAGCGGGACAAATGGCACTTTGTGTCATTAAGGCTCTCGCCCTGCCACTCTCCTTTTCCCATCGGAGACAGGAGTGTCAGTCTCAGAGCTCCAGAAGCCGTCTTCCTCTCGGAGGAGAAAAGAGGGAGCAGGATGCCTCGGAGGAATTTCAGAGACGAATCTGAAATCGCAGCCACCTTTCCCCCCCTGGTATTCTAAGAACAAATGGCGACATTTGGGGGAAAGTCATGCTTCAAGATGATTCCCCGGCGGCAGGTGGCTTGAGACAGATTTTATTGAAGACGGGACTCGGCTCTGTCTACACGTGGCCAGGGTGTTCTCTTCCCACAGCTGGCTGGGCACAGCTCCAGGAAGCCAGGCTCTGAGGCAGGTTTTCAAAGACTGAGGTCATTGCTGCTCTCTCCTCCTGCAAAAAAAAAAAAAAAAAATACAGAAAGTCGGCTCCTCCCTGCAGCTGACTTCACAGGTTCCCGCATGCACGGCCTCCTTCATTCACTCACTCACTCTCTTACTCCACACGCATTTGTCAAGTCCCTGCGGCGTGTCAGGCGCTGGGGATAGAGAGATGAATAACACACGTGGCCCTGTCGTCAAGGAACTGACTTTCTGGCAAGGCAGGAAGGAAAGAGCAAGCCAATAAAAGAGGACGTGAGTGGGGTGCAAGCCAGGGAAGAAGCCGGCGCAGAGGAGGGCCTCATGCATCTGGGATGGCCTCTGACCCGGGGCGGGGGACAGAGTTTGCCAGTGCTCGTGCTGTGAAACCCGATGGCGACGTTAGGGACCTATTAGCAGGAGTTCGAGGGGAGGAATGGCTGAGGTTTGGTGAGCCGAATCACGAGGGCCTTGCTAAGCAGTTTAGGGTTTGTTGGGAAGGCAGTGGGGAGCCAGTCGAAGCTTTTCAGCCAAAAAAAGAGACACTACCTAATGTGCAATGTGTGCATTTTGGAAAGCTCTCTCCAGCTGCAGCGGAGGGAGGCTTTGGAGAGACAGGGGAGCGTGAAAACCTGCCCTGAGATGCGAGCAGTGCGCACGGGGAGGAGAGGAGGGGGAGGTGGCAAGACATCAAGGAGACACAATCACCAGCGTTTGGCGACTTACGAGACATGGAAGGTGGGGGAGAGGGAGGGAGTGGATTTGGCTGCTGGGATCCTCACTTGGGGAGCCGGATAGGAACGCTTTCAACAGCAAGGGAGACACACTTAACAGTGACTCAAGCAGTCAAGGCATTTAACGATCTCACAGCAGTGAGAAGCCGGAGGAGGTGAGCCAACTCGGTCTGGTTGAGCATCTCAATAAACAGTGCCCTTAGAGACCTAGGCTTTTTCTTTCTTTCTGCTCCCCGCCCCCTCAAAACCCTGGCTTTGTAACCTCATGGATGCAAGATGGTTGCTGCAGCTCCAGACATGTTCATGGCATTCGAGGCGAGGAGAAGGGGAAAGGGGTGGCCACAACCACGTCTGTACCCTTTACTCAAGCCTACAGGCTTCTGCCTGTAAGTCGGTGGGCTTTCCTAGCTACAAAAAGGCGAGGAAAATGAGTTTTTAGCTTTTCCGACACTGACAATGGAGGCAAGTCGGGAAGAAAGGGATTGGGCACGGGTATTGAGTCAGCGGTGTCACCCACCAAGAAGGGAAAGTTAAGGGGAAAGACAGCATAGTCCCATGCCCTGGGGTAAGTGGACCGTGGGAGGAAAAGCAGCCTCTACTCAAGAGCATTAGGGGGAAGTGGGTGCTGGATGGGGGCAGCCTGGGGCACCGGTCCCGGGTCCATTTGCCTCACCCTTCACCCATCCCCTGCTCTGTGTGGCCGTTTCGCTGGCTCCCAGCTCATTCTGCCAATGGGAAGCACTGAGGGGGACTGGAGGGTGGGTGGAAGGAGAGGTCAGGGTGCTCCCCCGCCCTCCCCCACCTTTGTCCCTAGGGCTGCATCACCTCGCAGGCTCGGCTCCGGCCTGCTGCCGCTCCAGGTCTCCCTGGCTGACCCCAGGCCCTCGCCTCTTTGCCCTCCTGCCTCCCAGTGAAGGAGGCTTCCTGCTGTAGCTAGTCTCTGGGTCTCCCTACTGTCGCAGTTTAGCTTCTCAGCACTTCTACCTCCTGTGAAACCAGTTCCCTGGGGCGAATTCTCTCTATTTGAAGTACTCAGAATGGTTCACGTTTTCCTGGTTGGATCCTAACTGGGACGCCTGTCTTTGAAGAGGCTGGGGGGTGTAGGAGAGTCTGTTTTCTGATAATGGTCACAGGAGGCTCCAACGAACAGAGAGAGGAAGAGAGGACAGCCGATGGGTGTGGGTCAGAGGAAAGGGGAAGAGGGAAGGTGTCTTGGGGTGGGCAGGGATGAGAGGCCTGGATGGAAGGGAGCCAAGGCCGGGAAGGCCAGGAGGCTGAGTGATATCGGATGCAGGCTCAGCTGTTTCCAGGCTGGGCCGGGGCCGGACGCCATTTGATATCCTGGAGCTGGTGGCTGTGGGCCTGCAGCCACTGCTGACACGCAGAACGAACTGCAGATGTGGCAGTTGTCCCATGGGCTTGGTCGATGGAGTGAGGGGAAAAGGCAGGCTTTCTGCATTTGCATCCTCTGCTCGGGCACTCGCGGTTTTGCTTCCTATGGATGTGCTAAGACACAGCTACCAAGAGGACACTGTGGAAGGTTCCGACAAAGCTCAAAGTGGGGCGGTCAGTTCTACCCACCGGGACCTGCTTGGTTGTGCTGCTGCCACCCCAGGCCGCCCCCAGATCTCCGTGGTTGAATGCCACAAAGTCTATTTCTCACTCACGCTACAGGCCTATTTGAAATGCCCTCATGCAGGGCACTTGACAAGTCCACCTGGGGGCTCTGCTCCTCTTAGTCACCCAGGGATCTCTCTGGTCCATGTGTCCATGAGCATCATCGCTGTGGGAAAGAAACAGGGAAAGCTGTACATTAGCTCTTAAAGTTTCCACCCAGGACACCTCTGTGATGTCACACCGGCCAAAGTCAGTCACGTGTGACCAGAAAGAAGAGAAGTGAACAGACCTAATAAATGCATCTCAACAGAAAGGGCCTGGAGCCTCCAGCCGACTGTGCTGCTGTTGCTGCTTATAGAGGTGAGTCATTCACACTTTAGTAACAATTAGAGCACTGCATTGAGGCAGTTAGTCTGCGTATGTCCACTAGCATGTAAGCTCCCTGAGGGCAGGCATCTCTCTTTCGATCACTGATGTACCTCGAGCACCCAGAAGAGTGACCAACACACGTGGGATGCTCAGGAAATATTTGTGGCGTGAATTATTAACTCATCAAACCTCACACCAGCCCCCATGAAGCGGGTATTGTAATTATCTCCATTTTACAAGTGGAGAAGCCGAGGGCCAGAAAAATTAATAGGCACCAGGGCTGAGCACCCAGACTTACACGCCAGCAATGGAAACTGGGGAGCTCGTCGCCTCTGTCTTGGGTGAGCTTCTCTCCTTCATGCAAGATGCTGCTGCCTCCCTTCGTCAGGCTGAAGTTTTCATCTGCGGGGGGATTACGTGGCCCTCTCCATGCAGGTGGCTTCTGTCAAGGACCTACCCTGCTGGACACTGTGCCGGTGCTGGTCTCAGCCCATGAGAGACTCCCAGGCGAAGGAGATCCTCCAAGACAGAGAGGTTTTTTTTTGGAAATGAGGGAAAACCGCCCCATAGGGAAAAGAGAGCATCCCAAGCTCTCGCTAGCACCAGGACTAGTTGTCTTTGGTTTGTTTGTCTCCAGTAGAACGAGGAGTCGGTGCTCCCGGACTTCTGTCCCATCACCCAGAGCGGGGGGTCAGCTGGTTTTGCCCCCGTGGCATTCGTTTCTTCCTGCGAGCGACAGCACCACATCTCCCCTGAGGACCTCCTATTGGTGGGCCTGTCCACCCAGGCGCCCTGCCCTTCCCTGGGCAAGGAGTGGGGTTCTCCAGAGGCTGATGTGAAGACATGGGCCTCTCTTGGTGCTGGTTCCCTGGAGAAGGTAAGGCGTTCAGTGGTGTGGACCGCCCTGCTCTCGGTCCCCTCCCTGGCTCTTGTCTCCATCCTGGGTTCTCTGAGCACCCTGCCCCCTCCATCCTATAAGTCTCTTTCTGCGTGGCTCAGCCAGAGAGGCGAGTCTGCTGCTTACAACCCAGATCGCCTAACTGATGCACGTGGGGTTACTAAGTCCAGATCCGGAGGGCAGCTCAGAGGCCGTGTGATCCAGCCCTTTCATCCTGGAGCCGAACACATGGAGGCCCAAGAGTAAACGGAAGCCTGGAGAGCGGGCATAATGGTCTGCGAGGGAGGCAGCCGTTCTCCTAAGCATCCCGACCACCCCGCGGCCCACCGTGAAGGTTAGCATTCCCGTTTAGGGATGCGACACCAAAGTACACAAGGGCTGGGCGACGTTCCCCAAGTCGCACAGCCTCAAAGTGGCAGGGCCAGTGTCTGAAGCCGGGTCATGTGGTTCCAGAGCCCTGGCTGTCCCCCGATGTGTTCTTCTTCCTGTCGTGACACCCCCTGGGGTAAAGATCAGCATGAAGACTGGAAGGCTGATCTCAGACTCCTCTGTCCCCTCCTTCCCACCCTCCTTTCCTTCCCTTTTTCTCTGAATATGGTAGGGTCTCAACTTTTCTGTTTTGAGGGATGTTTCGTGAGAGCCTGTTGAGCAATCAGGGGATGCAGGTGTTCACTGTGTGCCACACGTGTCCCCACTGCCATTATGGCCTAAAGGTCTTGTCCAAAACCCAAGTCTAGGCCTGGGAGCCCACAGGATGAGTAGGGAGGAGCCTTGACCTCTCCCCGTGGGTGCCCTGCATTGTGCCACACCCTGTCCCATGTGCCATGGAACAAAGCAGTTCCATGGGGGAGGCTCAGCCACGAAGGGTGACTGCCCCTGGCTGCTAACCCTGTCCTACACGCGTGCAGGGCCTCACCCCACCCCCGGAGGCCTTTGCGAAGCTCTGACTTGCACTTCCCCTCACTTTCTGCTTCTTTCCAGGCAGCCGCCACTTCCAAGCCCTCAGCCTGGCCTCTCACAGCCTCCAGACCCCGAGAAAAGAGCCCTCTGCCCCCCTCACTCCCTTTCTGTTCCCCTCCGACCCCAGGTGGGGGGCCCTCAACCCAAGTAAAGGCCCCATCCAGCCATGAGAGCTGAGCCTCTTCCCATCTTACCCAGGAAATGAGCCCCCTCCCCAGCCAGCCGTGACCTTCCCGGGGACAGCTGGTGTCAGGGTCCCCCTGTTAGAAGGACGTTGATCTTGCCCCTTGTGAAGAATGAGCCCCAGGCCTCTGCATCAGGCGACACTGCATTGTTTCTAAGTGTCAGTGCATAGCTGCACATGGCTCGTTCAGCGCTTTCCAAGACAGGGGAGCAGCGTCGAGGGGGTTATATTCTATTCTCGGGAGGATGGGGGGCTTTCTGGTTATCCCTCCCCCCACATGCTATCACCACTCCACAGATATCTGGGGAGAAATGACAGGGTGCGTGGTGATGCCCAGGCAGGTCTCACCTCTGTTAGCACCGAGCGGAGCAGACAGACATTAAACACGCAGTGACAGGCAGGGGCCGTGAGGGTACACGGGACCTCTCTGTACCATTTTTGCAACTTCTTGTGTGTCTATAACTATTTCAAAAAAAAAAAAAAAAAACTAAGAGAAAGGGGGAAGACAACTATAGGAGGTGAAGGATGACACCTCCCCCTATCTCCCTGTCCTGCCTTCAGTCAGGGTTGTTTCTGCCCCACAGCCTCCCCCAAAACCCCTTGGTTTTTTTATTTATCCTTCCAGAATCTATTTCTGCATAGACAAGCAAATACAAACAGAGATGATGGTTGTTTTTTAATTTTTGTATAAAAGTAGTGTATTAGCACACTTTTCTACCCTTTGTTTTGTTTTTTGTTTTTTTGTTTTTTGTTTTTTTCACTTAATAAATCCTAGAAATTCTTCTATTTCAACACACAGAGGGCTTCCTGGCTATTTTTTTGGGGGGTGGTGGTGCTGGTGGTGGTGAGGCAACCCTTGATTGACCTCACAGATTGCAAGGACCTTATCAGCTTACAATCCCTTATTTTTTATTATTTACGCCTACAGCACCTGGTCTTCCTAGGTGGTCTCCTATCCAAGTACCAACCAGGCCTGACCTTGCTTAGCTTCTGAGATCAGACAGGATCGGGGTTGTTCGGGGTGGCATGGCCGGAGACCTTTCTGGCCATTTGTAAATGTGCATGTGCTTCTGGGCTGGGGGTACCATAACTGATCCCACCAGCCTCCTTTAAGTGGACATCTAGATCGGTTTGCTGTTCCAAATAACTCGTGCAGATGCCTTTCTTACCTTCCCAGAAGTGCAATCAGTGGGTCTCTTGCTCGCTTACCTCATGATCGAGGGGTGATACTTGGGAAGGCTGCCCGCCACTGCGGAAGGAGTGTCGGCTTTGCAGTTGGACCGACCTGGGTTGGAATCCCGGCTCTGCAGCTCAGCAGCTGTGTGACTCCGGGTGAGGTCCTTCTCCTCTCTGGGCTCGGGTTTCCTCATCTTAATGTGGGAGCTGCTGCAGGACCCGTCTCCTAGGGCTGGGTGCTCGGTGTGGGGCTGATACGCATTTATTAATAAAACAGGGTGTCAGACCCTTCCCGCCTCAGCTTCCATAGCAGCTCCCGAAGTGACAAATGTGACATGCTGATTTTCCGAGGAAAGCTCTGAGAACGTGTTCCCCCACCTTCCTTTCCGACCAGATGATAAAACCCCAGCGGGGCAGAGAAGAGAGACAGCCCCCCAGCAGGATGCTCACTGGGTGTCAGCTGGCTCCACTCTCCCTGTTGAAGTCACCCTACACCAGAAGGTTCCCAGGAGCCTTATGATTCCAAAGGTGGCTCCACCGTCTGGCCCCAGGCCCCAGTGGGGGTCGGCAAATGCGGTTACTGCACTCGATGCTCTCTCAGGGCAGGCTGCCCGAGGCTGCTCTGGAGGGAGGGGGTGTCAGCTTTCCCTCTGCTGCCTCCTGTCACAGGGCCTGAGAGCCAGAGCTGTTTCAGAGGACACCCTGATGTCCTCCAGCAGGAGGATGGAGCAGCGAGAGGTCACAAAGATTGGACCAGGCAGACCTAGAGACCGCGTGGCCCAGAGCAGGTCACTTCACCTCTGTGCACTTCAGGGTCCTTCACTATAAGAGGAAGATCACACAACCTGGCCCCCAGGTAGCCCCTACACATCACCTCATTGAATTCTCACAACAACCCCGAGAGACTGGCCTATTCGGCAGCCCCGTTTTGCAGATGAGAAAACTGAGCCTGAGGAAGTCCCATCACAGGTCTTTCCACCAACACAAGGATTCAAGGCATCTACCTGGTCAGCAGGTGGACAGTCAGCCAGAGCGGGGAGAGAAGTCCCCATTCCAGTGGGCTTGGAGCCGCCTGCCCCTCTGAAGACACTGGCTGCACACAGCCCCAGTCCCTCCCCAACACCAGCCCAGCTGGGAGCGAACTGGGGAGAGCTACAGTTGGCAAAGCCCATTAGCATCTCCTTCTCTGCTAATTAGTTTTGTGAAAATTTATTTATTTACCTACTTATTTTCACCAGAGAGCAATCGGGGCTGCGGAAATGCGGTGACATGTTTTACATGAAAAGGAAAGGAAAGGAAAATGCCACTCACTGCGAGGTTTAAATCATCTCCCACGTGGATAATGAGCAGGAGTCTGGGGGGCTTATGAACACAGGGGGGCCTGGGGGACCGCACCGGTCCCTGGGCATGAGCAAGGTGGTTCTCTCGCACTCCAGGGGCCTGGGAAAACATGCTCACAGCCCGGACAGTGTCTGCCTAAGGGTCATGTGACTGGGGTGGAACTAAAAGCCCTTCTCCACCTGGTCTGCCTGGAAAATGCCCCTCCCTGGCTCAAGCACCAATGCAAGCAGCATCTCCTCTGGGGGAAGTTTGTGGACCCTCAGGCATGGAATACAGCCCTCTCTCCAACGCCCTTTCTGGGCCGCCACGGCACCTGTAACTATGTTAAGGGATTCCAGGTTCATCTCTTGCCTGAGCGGGTAGGCTGCTCTGCAAATTCTGTTTGAAGAAAAAATAAGTCTTATGAGGTGATGGCTGCTGGCTGAGCTGGTGAGGAAAGGCTCCCCAGAGGAGGGGTCTTTGGTACATACGGCCAAGGAGCTGAGACGGTGCTGCTTAGCCCATGGCACTGGCCGGCTCACTTACCTGGGGGTCTTTCCTCCCACAATGAAGGACACACTCGGCGCTGTGTCCATCTTAGCACTGGTGTGACGCAGACAGCTGTCTTTCTGAGAGAACTCACTAGCGTAGATGTTCACTCTGTGCTTGCTGAAGGGAGGAAGGCAGACATTGCGATACAACCAGAGGACGCGGGACCAGAAGGCAGCCAGGGTGAGGATTCCAGCCATCATCTTTCACTCCCTGTGTGATGACGGACCAACCATCCTCTCCCCTACTCATTGCTTTTGCTTCTTTGTCCTCCCCTCTGTCTGTTGGTTGGAAGCATCTAGCTAGGTGTAGTCTCTAGGATTCCTTCCGTTTGCCCTTTCTGTGCTTGGAGAGCTTCTCAAGCTATGAGTTCCTTCCCCCAACTCCCAGATAGAAACCAGAACTCGCTTTCCTAGCCTCTCTTGCAGCTAGCTATGCTGCAGTCGTGTGACCTGGGCTCCACTCATCAGACCCGCACAAGCCTTTCCACGGGCAGAGGTGTTTTAAGCTATGAAGAGGCCCTGCTTGCAGTTTATCATTTAGGGGAGAGACGTGGAGCTTTTAGGGGCGGCTGTGGTGCAGGTCCTGGTGGTAATGGCCATGTGGGCCTCTTTTGGTATAAAACAAAGCACCTGTGTTGGTGGCAGGAGTGTCTCTAGTGGGTACAGGGACAGAATGTGCTGCCTCCTCAAAGCCTGGTGGTTTGTCCTGCCTCTCCTCCCCAGAGGCCGTGTGTAGTCTTGGGTTCGGTCCTCGTCCACAGAGCAAAGCTTGCAATGCTCGCATGCTTACCCACCTCTGCCAAGTCTATTTTCTTTTCTCAACCCACTTGGAGGTGGGCTGACTTTACGATGGAGAAAGACTAAGAAATCAAGAGTATGAGCGTGACATATGGGCTCTGTTATAAGGGCTCTGACTGCATCATCTTATTTTAGCCTCTTAGCAACACCATCCATCCGGGTTTGCAGACATGGAAACTGAGGAAGAGAGAGGTCAAGTATCTTGCACGAGGTCCCACCCCTGGGACATGGAGAAACCAGGATCCAACCTCAGGAAGCCTGGCTCTAGGAAGCTCGTTCTCTTTTCCATTATATGATTAGCCTCATCCAGTCAGCTGAATAGCTTTGCCTTTCGTCCTCAGGAGAGAGGATTCGAGCAATGGCAAACAGGGTTCCTCGTGCATGCAGACTCTGATTGCTTTGTTGTGGCTGCTTGGAGCACTGGCTTGGAAAGGATCCAGGCTCGGAAGGAGGTGGTTGATTAATAATGTCTGCTGTTCAGAAGGAGGTAGAGGCAGCAGGTAGACTTCAGATTTACCATCTCTGGACTCCACCACTGAAACGTTTAGATCCTGGGTTATCTGATCAGCCCTCCTTACCCGGCAGCCTGACCTCCCTCTCCCCTGACATTGACTCTCGGTCCTCTTGTTCTTTCCTCCAGCACCCATGCTTTTGCTCCTTCGTGCTCCCGAAAATAAGTGCCCCCTCCCAGAACTCCACAGCATCACTTGCATCTCCATGGGAAATTGCCTACAGTCCCCCCATCCCTCACTGACCTTCATTTTCTTGGAATCCTTCTGTGTTGTGGTGTATGCTCCAGCGTTTATACATGCAGACCACCACCAGTCAGACCCCTTAAGGTGGAAGCGGGTGTGGGGATTTATCCTCAGTCTCTGTCTCCTCCAGAGTCTATCACACAGCCTTGTGCAAAGTGGATACTCAATAATGTCTATGAAATAAATAAAGGAAAGAATGAATGAATAGCATTGGTCCGACGTTTCACAAATGTACGTCTTGCCTGCTCTTTGTGAGCAGAAATGGCGTCATCTAATTCTTCGGACCCAGCACCCCTGTAGCGTACAATAACAATTTCTTAAAACCTATGGGGACAGAAATCGAGTTAACAAAACCTCCTTCACAGGTTGGTTATTGAGCAATCTGAATACGAGGCTAATAAATGCTTGTAACAGGAACTCGATAACTATTTGACTATTACAAATAGTAACAATAACAATTATAATGCCACTTATTGATTTAGCTGTTTTGGCTGTACAGAAGCTACTTATTTCCCGTATTATTCAACGCTTCTCTTTCCCTGTCATGATGAAGCTGTAATTTATATCAGCTAGTTCGGGCTGTGTAACAAACAACTCCACAACTTAGTGGCTTGAAACAATAGTGATTTGCACACTTCAAATGGGTAAACTTTATCGTATGTAATTTGTATATCAGTAAAGGTGTTTGTCAAAAAAAAAAAAAGCAACAAAAGGATCTTGCTTTTTGGTTAACACATTAACAAAGGTATTTTTTTTTTTCTTTAAAGATAATGTTTTATGGACCCGTAGGGTTCCCTGAGACAAGTTCAGGGTAAAACTATCTTCATAATAATAAGATGTTATTTACCTTTTCTGCTCTTATTCTCTCACTAGTGTACAATGGAGTTTTCCAAAGCCCCTATAATTTGAGATGTTGCAACACAGGGATGCAGAAGCTGATGGGAGAATCCAGCATCTCTTATTAAATTAATTATAACGAGATTTACAAACATGTAAAACAATGTCTCCTTTCTCTCTAATTTTTTATTTTGTAAAATAGCTGTTTTTCATTAACTATATTATTATGTGAACATGTAATTAGTTTATGGTTGCTATTTTAAGTGAATTGATATTGTAAAAATCTCTGTGCTTTAATTTCTAAAATGGTTAGTATTGATCAAAATTATGCCACAGAAGCAAAAGCTCTTTGGGATCCTTAACAATTTTTACGAATAGCAAAGGGCCCCGAGACCAGAAAGTTTGAGAACTGCTTTTGGAGAACAATCTGATCTGAAGCCTTGAAAATGGCACTTTTCTTTAATCCAGGATGCCTTGGGACAAAAAATAACTTGTCCTAAGGAAGTAATCAGTGATATAGCTCAAGATATTTCTGTAACTATCTTTACAATATTACTTAAGACAGCAAAGTGTAAAAACAAGGCAAATGTCTATCCACAGGGGATCGTTTCAACAAATGACAACAGTGTAATAGAGCATATACAGTCAATAAAAAATATTACAAACTAGTGTCTTACGGTAACAAAAAAATGTTCACAATTCATTAAGTTAAAAAATAGGATACAATTCAGCTTGTAGAGTGTGATCTCATTTTTTAAAAAGTCACTTATCTACATATTCTTAAAACAAAGAACCTGGCCTGCTAATGGCAGTATTGTGTAGTTTGAAAGTGGTCTATAAACACACGGATTGCTTTCTTCGTTGAAAAGCTGGGGAAAATGTTATTCAAGATTCAAAAACAACGATGATTTCTTTAGTCCACAGTTTTGCGAGCTGGCGTTTTGCAGGAGGCTAATCTGAATAGTTCTTAGATAAGCTAGATCAGACTCAGTCCATGTCAAGGTCTACGTCAGATCTTGGCCGGGCTTACCTGTGTGTCCGTATGCAGCTGCCAAGTAGCCAAGCAGGGCCAGGCCTCTGGAAGTTTCAGTTTGGAAATCACATGTCATTTTCCTTACATTGCACGGGTCCAAGCACGACCAGGCCAGGCCAGATTCAAGGTGAAACTGGCTTTATCTGTTATGAATGAAGCGGCAGAGTCTTGTGGAGCTTTGTGCATTTACTACATAGTCATACGAAAGACCCATTTCTTTGGTAAATATTGACTCCAGGTAATGCCCTGTGCTAGGAACACTGCTTTTGCTCCCGGCGGGGAGAGACGCACACATCTCACCTGAATAACAAGCACTCTGTGGATGTGTGGGGAATATTCATGGCAGGAAGGGCACAGCCGGCACAGCCTCAGCCCCTCCTATCGACCACACTAATAAGCTTCGCTATTATTCCCCCGGCGTGATATGCCACATGGCATAAGCAAATCATGCAGATGCAGTTCACGTGAAAGCAAAGAAGGGTTTTTTTTTTTCCCCTTAGATGAACAAACAATTTGCTGAGTTGTCATGGGGTGTAGCCTGATCCAGTACAAGCAAACTGCTGGCTGCTCCACTTTGCAGAGGAGAGAGGAAAAAAAGCAAAGATCTATTCATTTAGGAGAAAATCATTATTCTGGGTTTAGACGCAAGCAGGCAAGCATATGAAAAGAATACATTTCTTTGATGTTGCCACTGATACAGAATCTGGACGTTCTAGAAGACGGCCTCGCTAGGCTGAGCTCCACAAACAAGCTTCAGAGAGAGGGGAGGCCAGTGTGGGAGGAGGCTGGGGAAGTGTGTGTGTGTGTGTGGGGCGGGGGGGAGAGACAGACAGAGAGAGACAGAGAGACAGAGACAGAGATGAGGAGCTTCAAATTTTTCCAACTCTAAGAGCATCGATTGCCTTAGAAGATGTTGCTTTACTTCGGTTTTTTATTTATTAAAAAAAAAAAAAATGATGACTTCTCCTCCCGAAGCAGCCGCTTCTGAATCTGCTGTCTGCATCTACCTCTCTGCCTTGCACCTTCCGGGGCAGCCGCTGGCTGAGACAGGACTACAGAAGCACGGCCACCATCTGTGCCATCCAGAGACTAGACTCTCCCTTGCTCTGCACAGCATCTCACGGAAAACAGAGAGAGACTCCCAGGGGTGACCCCACTCGGTCTTGTCTTCTTGTGCCCAACAAATGCAGAACACACTGGGTTTCTTGCAAGGCAGAGAGAACGGGGCAGGTCAGCAGGAATGCAGGGATGCAGGCCCAGCAAGTGCTCCAGGTAGAGCTGTGTGTAGTGGCTCGAGAGCATGGATTTGGACCCCGACAGCCCTGCCACTTACTAACTGGGTAAACTTGGGGCAAGTTACTAAACTGTGCCAGTCTCCACTTTCTCATCTGCAAAATGGGGGTAATAATTGTGTCTATTGAGCGTAGACTAATCATCCGGCATGCAGTAACTGCTCAATAAACAGTAGAGTTGTGGACTGCCCCCCGCCCCCAAGTTCATACGTTGAAACCTTAATCTCCGGGGTGATGGTATTTGGAGGTGAGGGCTTCGGGACGTGATTAGATGTGGACTGGTGCCCTTATCAGGAGGCGAAGAGATCTGAACCCATTCTCTCCACTGCGTGAAGAACCCAGGAGGAGAGCACGCTGGAATGCTGACCTCAGACTTCCCAGCCTCCAGAACTGTACACAGTAAATGCTTGGTGTTTAAGTCACCCAGTGACATTCTGGTCACGGCAGCCTGAACTAAGATAAGCAGTTACGCTCCCTTAGGGCCGGTGTTAAAGCGTAGAGCGGGAGCTCGACATTCAGGTCTCTAAAAGCCACCTCATCTTTGGGTTCTTCCCCCTCGACATGCACCTCCCCCTGTTCCCACATCCCAGGGGCGGGAGGGTTTCAACTCCAAGGGTAGAATGGGATTGGGAAAGGTGGTCCATTTATGTTAACCTATTAGCGATGCAGAGTTCCCCCGAGGAGAAAGTTACTCCCTTGGGTGGTAGTGAGTGTCCTGTCTCTGAGGATATGCAAGCAGAGGTTGAGCGACCAGTCAGCTAGCATGTGTAGGAGGGATTCAAGATGGTGAGTGGAGAGATGCTGCTTTTCCATCTTAGAGATCCTCTGGATCCAAAACCAGGTAAGGAATGCTCGGGGTTTAGGTCGCTGTCTCATAACTGATTCGCATACCTGACTTGTGCTTCCCTGTCCCCACCTGGGTCCCCACCCCCAGAATTCCTCCCCTTCCTGAGTTCCCCATACCCGTCCCTCCCACGTGAGCCAGCAGGGAGGGCCTGGAGATGTTCGCGTTCATGATGCACTCAGAGAAGCGCTTCACAAACTGCCATTCCTGGGGCCACCGTACCACATGGCCTCTCCCTGTGTGAGGCAACACCAAGAAGGAGGCCATCAGGGCACCATGAGGAAGGTCATTTGAAGTTGACCTTGCCATTTTACACAGCCCTTTGGTCATTTCTGCTAATTTAGTGCCCATCCTCTTGCCACCTCCACGTGCGGGATCCCCTCCACATCCCTGTCCTCCAGGCTTCCGCTTGCCTGGAGGGGTTAGAACAGAAAGCCCATTCCCTCGGGGTGGAGGCTGCGATTTTCTACGCAGTCATTCCAGACCCACAAATACCCAAGTAAGATGCCACAGTAAAGGATCTGGGGACTGAAGGGGTCACGGGATTTCTCTGCTCAGTATTCCAACAAGCTATTCATTTCGTCTCCATCAAGGAACCATCCATTATCTCTTGCAGCCCCAGTATTCAGGCCTCAGCCCGTTTCCCGATGGCTGGCTGGGCTCTCTCTCCTCTCTGGTGCCTGTGAGGCTCAAGGCTCCACGGGTCATCCCCATGGCTTATCTTGCCCCCGGTTAAGAGGCCTTTGCTCCCTGACTCTGTGCCCAGGCCTGCCATTTTCACCAATACCTCTTAAACGTCATAACAGAGCGTCAGGCGGGGAAGAGGAATGAACTGGTTTTCTCCAAGCCAAGACCCTGGGGGATCAACCAGTGTATTTCTTACTCTGTGCGTGGTGGAGAGCTGTTGGAGACCATTAGATCTGTGTTGCCAGGGGGTCACGCTCATAGCGACAGGAAGGGGGGACTGGGACTGTAACTGGAGACAGAAAGGCCCAGAGGCACCTATGGATTCATCATAGGACTAGACCGGGCATCGCATCTATGTTCCGGTTGGGAAGAAGACAGACAGGGGAGAGAAAACACATGCCCTCCGTTTAAGGGCAATTTCTAACAGTTACACGTGCCATGTCTGCCTGCATCCTTTTGGGTTGAACTTAGTTACACGGGTTTCACCTCGTTGCAAAGGGAGGCTGGGAAATGTAGTCCAGGGGACTGTGACTAGGGACCAAGGGAAGAGTGCCCGACCTGGCCTTTCTGTCCTCTGTTACCTTGACCACAGGCAGCCGCATGGATGCACTTACCTTCCTCTCTTAGGCGACATTCTCAGCCCACAGGTCAGTCTGCAGCATCCATCTCGATTCTTCCATCATGCGCTAGGCCCTGCAGATAAGGGGAGACGTCAGGCACTCACCAGGTGCCCTGGATGTCTTCCCTCATCCACCACTGTGTGTCCCGTCTATTGACAAAGAAGAGGTACTCAGCAGATGTTTTGTTTTTAAAGACTTAATTTTTTTAGAGCAGTTTTAGGTTCACAGCAAAGTTGAGAGGAAGCTGCTTTGAGGGGAGACAATAATAATAATAATAATAATAATAATAATAATAATAATAATAAAAACAGCCAAAGGAAACCTGTTGGAAGATTCCTAGGAACACGGGGTATTTTTGGGAGGGCTGGAGAACCAGATTTCAGCAGATTCCTCCCCAAATCGGCCTGCCACCTTGGGTCCCTGGCCTTCTCTGCTGCCTGGGCATCCTAGCTTCCTTGCCTGCCTGGCCAAATGCCTGCTCATTCTCTAAGGTCCAGCCCCAAGCGTCCCCTCCTGTGTGGCCCATTCAAGTAGCTCTGATGACGCCTTCTGAGTCCCCACGGTAGCCAGTAACTGTGTCATAGCCCTGAGCACCCAGAGCCGCCCCCCAATTGGATTGTGAGCTCGTTGAGGGCAGGACTGAAGCTTTTCATTCTGGGTGTCGGGGGCCCTGTACAGCGCCTGGCACACTGTGGATGCTGTTGCGTGCCGGCAGAAGGCTGATGCTCCAGCACCAGCGGAAATAATCCACATTAATCCTAAAATGCCGCTTCCCAGCCGAGCCTGTAGTGTGTGTGTGTGTGTGTGTGTGGGGGTGCTAGCTCCCTAGGTGGGCAGAGCAGGTCTCAAAGCAGGCATTCACAGTGGGGGGGCAGCGTCCTGGGGTGAAGAAGTCTGCCCTGTAGGGTGTGTCTTCAGGACAGTTTACAAAGCTCTGTTCTAGGGGTGTCAGCCCTAAGGAAGACCTCGGGAAGGGGTGGTGCGAATGTGGTGTGTGTGTGGGGGGTGCATATGCATGTGCCTCTCTGAAGAGGGCTGAGTCTGAGGGGCCTTGTGGGGTGAGGGACTTGGAAGGGACCCTCGGGCCGTTCTGTGTGTGTGAGCTGCGGACACGCACGCGTGCACGTGCTTGTGGGTTGAGGCCAGTGTGTAAGATGCCGGGTCTGTGCTTGTGCATTCACTTCTGTGTGGAGGGACGAGGTGTGTATCCCTTTGTGTGTGTGAGGGGGGGAAGGATCTGGGGAGAGAGAGAGAGAGAGAGAGAGAGAGAGAGAGAGAGAGAGAGGAGGGAGGGAAGGAGAGACGAGAAGAGGATGCATGCGAGATTCAGAGCCCGTGAGACGCTGAGACCCGCTGTGACTTGGTCTGTAGGGACTGGACTCGATGCAGCCTTCTTAAAGGGGCACAGCCAGGTTGGTGGGTGATGTGTGGATGGTGAACGCCGTGTCTCCTCATTTCAGAAACACATTCGTGCCTGTTACGCTTGTCATACTCTGTGTGCATAAAAGGCCCTTTTCCTGCTGATGAGCAGAGTTTGGACGCCTGGCAGGTTGGGGCCCTGGAGATACAGGGCAGGAAGGAGGAGCTGCGTGTCCCTGGGTGCCCTGGCCGCCACCCCATTCTTCCACAGAGCTGACAGTGGGGCAGAGGCTCCCTCTCCTGGGCCTGCAAAGCCAATGGGAGCTGAGTGGCAGCGCAGAGAAAAAGGAGCTCTCATCCCAGTGTTGCGCTGGGCCCTGCCCCTGCTCATCCTGGGATCTGGGCTAGCTCCAGGGTGTGTGTGCCCAGGAGCCCGAGGCTATGACGCTCTGGAGGCAGCCCTTTGACCCCCCTCACCCCAGCCAGCGCTGAGAGACAGCGACTGCTGAGGCAGGGCCAGCAGTCTGTGTCCGCAACACCTGGCGTGGCTCAGAAATGCAGCCTCACCTGCATCCCAGACCTCTGCGTCCGAGTCCCTGGCTGGGGCCCGGATGCTCAGTCCACTTTCTGGATGCTTCTGATGCTTGCGAAGGTCCACAGAGCGCTGTTCTGAACAACCTAACGGATGCACAGTGAGGTGTGGTAACTTGCTCACGGTTTCCCTCCCTCGTGATTTATTAAAGGTGCTTTGAGTGCCTAGTCTCTGCCAGGCGCTGGGGATACATCAGAGGACAAAACTGACAACTGTCCCCGCCCTCGTGAGCTTAAATTCTAGCGAGGGGAGACGCATGATACAGAAAACTAGAAAGTGAAGTGTGCCCTGTGCTGGAGGGTGGAGGAACCAGACCAGGGGGAAGAGGCAGGGTGGGCGCTGCGACTTTCAATGGGCAGGTAGGTAAGAGGAGGCAGGCCAGGTGCTGAGCACAGACTGGAGGAGGTGAGAGGAGAGTGAACTGGGTGGACATTGGTGGGAAGAGTTTCAGGGAGAGGAAGCAGCGGGAGCGAAGGCCCCAGGTGGAGATGCTGAGGTCCGGCGTGGCTGGGAGGAATAAAGGGGGAGAAGAAGTAGGAGATGAGATCGTGAAGGTGCAGGTGCAGGTGTGGCCTTGGAAGCTCTTACCTTCCCTGTGCCTCTAGGTGGGGACATCTCGACTTGTGTGCTTGGGGATAGCCCGAGGAAATGACCCCTGATGTCATAAGGCCAGCAAGCCCCAGAGCGAGATGGGAGCCGTGGAGGGCTCGGAGCAGAGGACCAGCCGGATGTAAGTTGACCAAGACCCTCAGCTGCTGAGCGGAGATGAGTTTGAAGCGAGGCCAGGTGAAGCGGGAGGCTGCGGGAATAATTCAGGGAAGGGATGGCAGACGCTGGGACCAGGCCGGCTCCACTTCCTCAGGGAAGAAACACAGGCGGCTGGCTCTCTCCTGAGAGTGAGGATGGAGAGGGTGCTGGGGATTTGAGGCGAGAAAAATCTCAAATAGTCATCCAGGTGGGTGAGGCCTGAGCAGACTCGGGAAACTCCGGGGGACTCACCGAGTCTGGTCCAGTAAAACGCATCCCGCACCCACTGGTGTCCACGAGGGGACAAGAGGTCTCTTCTGTGCTCTCGGGCTTGTGCCAGGCCTGGAGCAAGCATCTGGATTTAGGGGGGGTTGGCATTTAGCAAAGGGGTGCCATGCTCTGTGCTGGCTCCAACAGAGGGCCTGGCCCAGAGGAGCCGTGCGATAATGTCATCGGCGTTGGCTGGATGAATAATGAATGAACTGTTTTCTGGCCCTGACAGTTTACGCCGATGGTTTTCAACCTCCTGTCTCTGTAGCGGTGTGGAATGTAAGATTTTAAGCGGACTCCCTGCTCGAAGGGATTAAAAATCTGTCTAAATCACACTGACTGGGTGAGCAATATTGACGGCGTCACCCCCAGGGCTGTAGGGCCGTGTCTCACAGCTTCACTAAGAGCCCTCACAATGATCGCGTCGTTCCCGTGTGTCAGCCCCCTGTGCTGTGATAGAAGGCACCTCTGCTTCTCTCGCATGCTGCAAAGTTAACCCTTTCTTCGGGGTTTGGTGTCTAAAGTGACATCCCAAGGAAACAACACAGTTTCGAGAATAAAAAATTATTCTTGAAAATAACTGAACGTGCCTCCTAAGTGCAAAATTCCTGTTTTGTGTGTCCAAAAACCTCTGCCCTGATAGGCATGTCATCTATGCAATTAAGTCTTTTTATGTCAAATAGCAATTAATCGTATTTTCAACAGAATAAAATGACAGAGTTAGAAGTCACTGAAATATTCGAATTAGAATATGTACAAGGCAGAGTTCTTACCTGTCCAGGCAAAGGCATCATTTCTCTGTCTATGGTCAACCAAGGCCGTGCTCGCGTTGGCATGAGGTGTGTACCCCTCGGCCCCAGCAGTGAGCAGGACCCGCTCACCTCGATTATCGGCTCTGTCGGGGCAGAGGTGGTGGAGGGGAGACGGACACCAGACGCCAAGTCACCAGAGGGAAGCTCTTCAGGTCCCGTGAATGCACAGCAATTGCTCCATCTGAAATTCTGGAGCGACAAACCCTGAGTGTCAAAGAGAGACTGACTAAAAAAAGAACAAATGATGAAGGTGGGTGCAGACCCCCGTTCCCAGGCACCCCTGGAATACAGATGCTATTTTCACAAACGGTCCAAAGCAGAGGTTCCCAACTGCCAGACCACAGACTCCATCCACAGAGACAGTGACTGATCATCATGGTCTCGAAGGCTGCACGGAGGAGCAGCTCTGCCCGCAGAGCGCATGCTAGTCTCATGCATCTACGGATTGCTGTTTGGCAAGATCGCATGATGCTACGGCGATGAATTAACTCCCCATTTATTCCGAAGCACTGCAGGATTCATAGTCACTGTTAGTGGGTTTTGTACCTTCTCGGTCAGCAGATGCTACCCATGCACTCGCTAGACGTGGCTCTGGGCAAACACAGCCTGGATCTTCCGCATCTAGGAAGCTGAGGTTCTCAAGCTATGGGAAACTGAGCTCTCCCCAGGCCTCTCCTGCTCTCCTCCCACACTAAGACATCAAGGCCCCTGTCCTTTTAGATTCTGTGTTTTCAGAACAGAGTCGGGCAGACAGGGGAGCAGATGGAGTTGGGGAGACGTGGAAATCTCGTTATCCAGGCTTCCAACACGCTGAGTTCCGCTGTCTCCTGTGGAGAGGACCCAGGGAAGGTGGGAAAGGGTCCCCCCTGGGTCCTGTGGTGTCCCCTGAGGTGAATGCACAACCTGGCCTTTTTCAGCCTTCGGAATCTCAGCTTGGGCTTCCAAACCTCTTAGGCGAGGTCTGTTTAATTCCCAGTCACATCTCATAAGCAGATCCTTTGCTTCTGGAAATGCAGCGTCTGGGCCAGGAATGGCAAGTGATGGATTAGGAACGTCTGACACTGACTGTGTCGGCAAATTACAGCCACCTACTATGAAATCTCACCCTGCTCCAGGCCACTGTCTGAGCCGCCTCACCCAGCAATCCTGTCCCAAGCCCCCACGTGGATCGGAAAATACCTGTTTCTACAGACTGATCAGGAATGAGCCCAAGAAACGCAATCTGAAGAACAATCGCACTTGAGGCCACGTCTCTGAAAGCTCTACTTTGAAATTTATATTTGTTTTTAAGCTCGAAACTGCTCTAAAAAAAATTAAGCCCATCATTAAAAAAAGAAAAAAAATGAATTAAAAATACTTTATCGTGATAGTGATTTTTCTTTTATGTTCCCCTTAACGACTAAATCAGAACGCAGAAGCCTTACTCAGAAATACTCAGAGAATCATACAAGCCTCAGGGCCGCTCCTGCCTCCAACATCAAGTCGCACCTGCTACTCTCCCCCTTCAGCAGAGCAAGGCCTGGAGGCCAGCATCAAGCCGGAAGCCAACGACATGATCTGACATCCGTGGATTCATCTCGATGATAAATGTCTATTTCTTTTTGTGCGAGACATTGGGTCTCCATTTACGGCATGAGATGGGCAAAGATTTTTCTTTGACGTGAAATGTATTTAAGTAAATAAATAAGTTGATATTACAAGTGGTACCCTAGGCGTGGCAAAAAAAGAAAAATTGGTATTCACACATATATATATATAAAATTTGGAGATTTTTGCTTATTAATTTAGAAATTATCATTTACTTATTTAGGGCGTTAAGAATAGCTATCATACTGCCTCTGAATTGCAGGGAGCTTTAAAGGGGCTGAACGGGTTGTGTCTCTCCGTGTACCTGTGCATGCTGGATGCACCAACTTCTCCAGCAGGTTCGATGCATGTAGTTGCTGCCTCAACCCACTAGATGGGGCATCTCCCTTTTTATCTGAGTCTGAGGCCTTGACACTGGTCCCCACCACGGTTCTAGCTCGAGTTATGCTACCTTTTTTTTTTTTTTTAACTTAATCCAAACCTTTGTTAATAGTCTCCACGCATATCCCCTCCCAGTCAGGTCGCAACCCAAATGTCACCTGCTCAGAAAGGCCTCCCCCACTCACTTCCACCTGATCGTAGTTCATTGTTGTCATGGCACCTGGACCCCTCGTAGGTGCGTGTTAAAGCTGAGTTTTGAGTTTCAGCCTCAGCCCTGTCCACCAGAGAGCAAATTCCTCAAGGGCAGGGCCTCTGGCACGCAGTAGGCACTCGATAAATACCATTCGATGGCTGAGGGAGTGACCCTTCCGGGAGACTTAGTTTCGGGTGGTAGGTGCTCGGGGAAGGTTCCAGGTATTATTTAGAGTCAGCCAACTTGACTTCAAAAGTCAGGCTCCCTGGTCTGCTGGCTGGGTGGTTTTGGGTCACGTAATTTGGATTCTTCAAGACCCCACCTTTTCTTGTATGCAGTTGGAAACCAGTCACTACTTCATCGGGTCATTCTGAAGATGACAGCTTATGTCAAGTGGCCAGTTGAGCACCGGGCACACGGTTGGCACATGGGAGTGGGTCCTCACCCTTTCCCGGGGGAATAATTCGGAATAAACACAAATTTATACTAAAACTCTACTTATTTTTTTTTCTGCGGAGTCCTCTGCAGTGTTCAGAAATAAATAGTTAACTTAGAGCAATTGGTAGAGAAGGACAGACAGGCCCTCGGGGAACTGGTCTATCAGGCTTTGGCAGCAGTTTTGGCTTGATCATTTTTATAAAAAATGGTTCTATAAAGCACTTTTGTTTCTCTCCCCAAACACCAAGCAACATGCATACTTGTTAGAATCAGGGTATTCACCCCAACCTTAACCTCCATCTCTCTGTCCCTTCTCCCACGTGGGCTTCTCTCAGGTTCTCAAACCCACTTCAGGGCCTTTGCACGCGCTGGTCCCAGCCTGAGGCCCTTCCCTGGGGAACTCTTACTCATTCATCAGGACTGGGCTTAAATGCCACCTCCTCAGGGAAGCCCTCCCTGATAACAGGTCCCACCGGATCGGCTGCCCTTCTTAGGCCCTGCTGTTCAGACTTGTACTTAGTTCCTCAATGTCTTGCTTTCCCATTGTTGGTTGACTGAGAACTTGTTACTGGACGATGTCGGAGAGGGGAAGCAGGTTAGCTTCTAGCCTCCCTCCGAGGATCCACAGCACCGAGATGGCTGCATCAGAGCAGCGGGGTGGGTGTGCTCTGCCAGCACCTGCCTCTGTGTGCTGCGTGTTTCCATGCCAACCAGCCGGGCCCTGGAGAGGAGCGCTTTCTTCCCTAAATGTGCCCCCGCCCCAGTTAATCACAGATGTGCTCTTAGTAAGGCAGGAAACTTGCTTTAAAGTTGTAGTTTGTGGATTCACAGGGCTGGATCCCGGCATTTGCAAAGACAGAAAGACTACAGACATGAGAGGTGCATTCCTGGATCTAGGGTCGGGAGCCAAAAAGTGGGAAAGCCTGCGAAACGTGCCCTGCTCGCAGCCTCCTGTCCCTCTGCGATGCCTGGGCCCCCACCCCAGCACCCGGGCCTGCCCTCGCCCACCTCCCTCGTCACAGCCCTTCGTTCCCTTCCTCCTCAGTTCAAGTCCATCGGCAGTGAGAGCTTTTGGGGCTAACTGCTAGATTCTCCACATTTTTCTTCTTCTTGGCTAGAGACGGTGGCATTTCAGAGCAAGCGGCAGTGTTCTGTGGCCAAAGAAGTGTCTCCGTGCAGGTTTGCAGCTTAATTATCCGCCTCCCGATTGCAGGGTCCTCCCAGCGGGACACACCTGCTCTGCCCTTGGAAGCTTGGCGCTTGGGGTGTGTGTGTGTGTGAGTGTGTGTGTGTGTGTGTGTGTGTGTGTGTGTGTGTGTGTGTGTGTGTGTGTGTGACTCAGCTCCCTTTTTTTCCCTCTAAATATTGTCTGTCCAGGTAACTGCATTTGCACTATGGGGGCCCTTTGGTGCTGCTTCTTTTAGAGAAACTGATTTTAATCATGTTCGGAGAACTATCCCAAAAGGCATCCCTTCTCTCGTTAAGACTGTGTGCCAGTGACTGCGACTGAGAAATGTTGTAGGAATGGCTTCCCTTCCTGTCGCTTCTTCTCCGAGTTGGTGCAAATCAGCAGACTCCCAGGGAGCTGGGCCAACGTTGGGCTGGGGGCGTTTCCTCCTCTCCCCACGCTCCCCAGCTGTAGGCTCCCCTGAGCCTGAACCCCAGGCCTTCCTGTTTTCATCTCTTTGCTCCTTGAGAGACTCCAGGAACCGACAACAGGGTCTTCTGTGCTCAGAGTGAATGGAGTCACGTGACTGATGGCCTATGAGTGCCGTGTAAACGTTACTGAGACTCCAAGGATGCCACTTACCAGGGAAGTTTGGGAACCTCCAGTTTAGAAAAAAAAATTTTTTCTGGATTTGTGAGTTTCCGATGGTTTCAAAATAAAATATCAAGCATGGAGGTGACTCATCGTTCTCACGGGGGCCCTGCGTGGACAGTCCCCCCGCCTCCTAGGACAGCAACACACTGCTGGTGGTTGCGGAAAGCCCCATAAAGCCAGAAGGGCAGCCCTGCAGGTGAATGGCTAGGAGTTAACAGGCCCGGCCCTGAGACCACTGTCACCAGCCACATTATATATAACAGGGGCTTCTGCATTTCCGCAGGAGACCTGTGTTGTTCGGCAGAAAATGCATGTGAGGCCACGTCAAAGCCACCACAGGCTTGGTTCCTTCTGTTCCAAGGCATTGTATTAGAGGAGAACAAGGAATCGACCATAAGAGGGCAGAGTTGTTAGCTTTTTTATCACGAAATTGGAGAAGCATTTGAAACCTGGACAAAAAAAAAAAAAAAAAAAAAAAAAAAAAAAAAAAAAAAAAAAAGAAAAAAGCTTCTTTATGGGTGCAAGTTCCAGGTTGAGTGGACAAGGGCATAATGTGGTAAAGGGAGGAGGTAAGTGCAAAGTACTGAGTTTCGACTCCCAAAGCCTATTTTCCAGGTACAGGCTGGCTTCAGGACTGCCGGCCTGGGAAGCACGTCAGTTACAGGTTTATGCCATTTTCTTAACCAATAAAACAGACAAATGCACAATGGTCACCTCTAGGTAAGTGCTGGTCTCCAGTGCTTGGCGCTGGAGTTTGTAATCAATTCTGAAAATCACACTTAAAAGAGACATTTCCATCTAGAGGGTCTGCAGGGGGCAGGAGATGTGGGCTTAGTTCCCAGGAGAAGAGGCGACCGAGGGGTGGGGACCCAGCAGTACTTTGGATGTAAAGCTGCAAAGGAGGGTTGATGTGGTGCGTTTCCTAAGGGCGGAGCAAACCCGGTGGATGGAAGTCACTCGAGGCCGAGACAGAACTGCAGCAAAGGGCATCAGCTATTTGAACTCTCCAGCTCCAGAGCCACCTCTGTGGGACATGGTCAACATGACCTTGGGGACATCAGGCAGAGACTGAGATACCTGCATGGGGAGGTATGCCAGATGGCTAGAGGTTGAGCCGCCCTCATTCAAGTGTGTGTGTGGTGGAAGGGGGAGGAGGGGGGCGGGGGGAGCTCCCTGTCTTAGCCCATCAAGTGTGGGGACTATAATTGGCCCAGTTAGAGTCCCCTGCCCATTCCTTGGCCAGAAGAAGGGGAACCAGATGCGCCCAGCTGCAGGACAGGCTCGAACCCCTAGTGGGTGCTGGAGTCAGACCATCATCCCTGAGGTCCTGAACGCACCCTGTAATGTAGCCAGGCCTTTATGTTCCCCAGGGGGGCAGTCACTGGATGCTGGCTGCCCTGGGAAGGGCATGGCCACGGGGGAGGTGGCTTTCTGCAGCTGAGGCAACTCTCAAAGGAAGGGTGTGATGGCTGAGGGGAGGCCCACGGCGCTCCCAGCAACAGGGACCACGAGTCCTTTATTAAGGGGGATCTCAGAGGGGCTCACGGTGGTGTCCACCTCTTGGTAATAATAGTCATCAGCATCTGCACCATCATCAAGAACAACATCACAACTGCTCTGCTCACCTGGGAGCTTCCTGAGAACAAAGGGACAAGATCCGGGCGTGACCACTGCAGTCTCCATCCCCAGTTCCAACCCAGAGCTTGGCTCCTGCAAAGGCCCTCGATGGCCGTGTGCCCACGGGACTGACGGCCGCCGTTTATCCACATCCTTTGCATAATCCGTTATGTTTACAGCGTGTGACACAGAGTCAGGCGTCACTGCTTCCTTCTGATCAGTGAGACAGAGGGGAAGCGACCTCTGGTGTCAGTGCGAGGACCAGGCTGCTGCCATGAGGTCAGGGCCCCATGTGCTGCAGCGAGCCTGCTCCTCTGACAACGCGGCCACCCTCGCCGGACAGGCTGGCCTGGTGACCAGGGCTGGGCCACCCCTTCTGGAGTCTCTACTCTCCCTGCCGTGACCTGGTGTCCTCAACAGCAACTTGCCAGGAAGGTGGCCTCTGCTTGAGCCCCCTCCCTTCTCCACCCCACCTGCTCTGTTCTCCTGCGAGAGGCATCCCAGCCCCAGCCTGGCCCCAGGCCTGAACTGAAGCAGTAGATGGGGAGACACAGGGTTTGCTCGGGACAGAGCCAGTTCTGGAAGCCACGGTGCCATGGGCAGGCATGTTGACGTGAGGTGTCTGCAGAGAGAGGCGCAGGAGGAAGTTGAGATATTGCTCAGAGGGACATTTGGAGCAGCGAGGCAAAGAGCAAAGGGCAAAGGGCGTAGGTCCTGGAGGTGGTCAAACCCAGGCTTTCATAACTACGAGCCCAGGGACAATCAGGCTAGTTACGTGTCCTCTCTCAGACTCAGTTTCCCGATCTGTCCAATGGGAACAGCACTTATTCAGTAGATTGTTCTGAGGACTAGATGGAGTCCCAGGTGTGGAGGGCCTGGCGCATAGTAGGTGCTGAAGAATCTTACTTCCCATCCTTCTCTCCTTTCCCAAGGAAACAAAGAGGTTCTGGCAGCTCGCGTGGGGCCGTTTCCCCTGCAACGTCTTGGCGAGGGGGAAGGAGGAAAGACAAAAGGAGCAGGAGCAGCGACAGCCCTGTGTTTAGGGGGCACAAAGACGCCCCGAACGCTCCAGATTGAGCTACTGTATAGGAGTAATTATGGCTGCTATTTTTACGCATTTGTTTTAATAATGTTAATTTGGCGACAGGCTGATATTATAACATCCTCTCCCACACGGGGGTGGCTTTAGTTCCCTATTCACCAGAATCCATTTGCATTTTCCTTGTGGGGTTGGGGGCTCGGGAGCCGGTGACGCTTAGCTGGAGGGGACCTCCAGGAAAGGCCCCTCTCCATATGGGAGCCAAAGCGGTGGCGGCCTGAGGCCCTGGCAATGATGCCCTACATCGAGGGGACTTGACACTCTCCCAGCCTCCCTGCGAATGCCTCCTAGCCTTGCTCTGGCGTGCAAAGCAGCGGCCATCCTTGGGCCCTCTGACCAAGGCGGACTTCCGAGAGGAGAAGGTGTGATGTGATTGTTTAATGGCCTTGGAGCCGAGGGAAAGCACGAGGGCCAGAGAGAAAAATAACTCTGATATTCGTGGCTTGGAGAATTGTGTTGAAAACGAGGAGAAGAACAGAGAGTGGATCTGAGTGAGGGCTGGAGAAATAAATGTCGCCAGTGGACGTTTGGCGGAATCAACCCAAACATCCATTCGTTGGAGAATGGGCGGCATGTCCACACAGCGGGGGCTGCGCAGCTACAGGACGGAGTGGCGACCGAGGTACAGCAACTGGAGAGTGGACGAGGGGAAGGTTCCAGCTCGTCAGTGAGGAAAGAGCCATAACAGGACATCAGCATTTGCAGCCACCAATGAAATAACGGACCTAGGCCGCGGCCGTCCGTGGCCACCAACCTCACCATGGACAGCCGGCCAGACGTCACCCGCCTCCCAATTCCAGATGATGAAATGAAGGAATTCTTGTGATTATGTTATTATTGGCCTTGTGATTTTAAAAGGATCCTCGATTTTGCAGATATACGGTCAAATATTTACAGGAAAATAAAAACGATGGAGTGTTTGAGTTTTGCTTCTAAATAACGGGGGGTTGGACATGCGTTAACCCCAGTTGCTGTGTGCAGGGGAGCTCACTGCACTATCTTCTCGAGAAATTCTGGGCCGTTTTAGTGGGAGTGGGGGGCTTAGGGGCATTTATGCCTTTGCCCGGAGGAATGTAAGCTGGGGCCTCTGTTCCGAAAAGCACCGAGGCAGTGTTTGGTCCAGTTAAGAGCACGCATGCCCTGTGATGCATGCATTCCTCTGCTTGGTACATCCCAAAGGAACGGTCACACGGTCCTGCGTGGAGGGACAGGTGGCTGGGTTTTAGCGTCACTGTTTGTGAGTGGCGGACGGTCGGAGGCACCCCGGCCCACTCAGGTCAAGTGCAGGAGGAATCGGGGTCAGACCTGGGAGGCGAACTCACGACTCTGGCCTCTGGATCTCACTTTCCTGGTGCCTGTCACTGGGATTCGGGCAACAAGGCGGTGGATGTCCTCTGTGGCGTCCTAGGCAGTGCTTAGAAGCTACACACTACATTTTCACGGAGGGAAAAAGCAGCATCATAAACGCAGCATTGAAAAGGGAGGTGAGAAAGAGAAGGACGTACATAACGAAGGTCCGTTCATTCGATTTAAAAGATGCGTGCGAAAATCAACAACGCACCTTTTGAGGGGCACAGGTGAACCAGCAGATCCGCTTGTTTAACATTAAACACATTCGAACGGTGTTCAGGGCTGTGCACTATGAACCGGAGAGCGTAACTCACTCAGACTCTGCTCTGCGGTTTGGAATAAATAAATAAATAAATAAATAAATAAATAAATAAATAAATAAATAAATAAATAAATAAAATAAAACCACGTAGGATGAACGGTCTTGGGTGGAAACTGGCATTTATTTAATAATAAATAAATAGTAGCAATAACCAGAATAATATACTGACACTAACTTAGTTATTGTTATTAATAAGCTAGCAGGGTAAGTTTTTAAGAAAACTGTGTCCATTTCCCCATCTCTTCCTTCTTCCCCTGATCCATGAAAGAGAGTCCCCACTGTTGTGTGTAAGGGCGGGTTGGAAGGGGGTCCCCGGAAGAGGTCGGGGAAAACAGCCAAACCTGGGGATGGTCCCCGTGCCTGTTGGGAAGGAAATGAGCCAGGAATACAGTTGGTGGATTCCAAGCGTGGTGGAGACCAGAGTCTTCGGGAAGGTCTGAGAGGGTCGGGAGGGGACCCTGGTCACCAGGCGCTGAGGTCCCGCCTGTGCTGGGACAGCACCTACACTGCGCTGGGCTCTGGATTTCTAGCTTTCTGCCACCCCCTCCCCACTGGACTCCTGGGCAGCCCTCGGGGACACTGATTCCCCCCGCCCCACCCAGCTGATTAGGGCCTCCAAGTCAGATTTCATTTGATTTAGAAAAACAGGGTGACCCTTGTCGCATCTAAGTGTGGTGAAGCAGGATTCGTCCACACTCTAGTGTTTTCCTTTTCCCTCGTGTGGTCAGCAGCCTGGGAGCTCACACATATGGCGCTTCGGGAAGCGTTTCATTGAGCAAACGGAAATATTCCTTCCTCCTCTCCAGCTGATGGGTTTCAGAGCGGCGGGGTCTCACCCCCCCACCCCCGGGGCACTCCCCCGCTGGCCATTTGCTTCATGGCGTCCTAGGATTCAGCTGGAGAATGGCATCCAGAAGCTGGAGCCTGCCCTGCGCTCATCCTCAGGATCTGAGCCCGACTCCTCGGCACTTTGCTGGGATCAGGCTGCTGGGATGTGCCCGATGACCCCTGGTCGGCCACACACTCCGTAGTCGGTCCGAACGTGCGCTGTGAGTCTCCCTCCAGGAGCTGGCAAATGAGGAGAGCGAGGTGAGGTCCCACCACTGACGGGGTCTCACTCAGGAAAATTCGGAATTGTCCCGCAGCCTTCGACAACCCTGGTTGTGAGAAATCATAGACAATCCATACAGATTGGTCTCTACCTCGGTTCCCGGCACGAAGCTCCCCAAACCCTAGTAACGAGTGCTGAGAGCGCTCGGGGCATCTGTGGTTCTGCACGTGGTCCTCGACCCTGCTTCCTGACACAGAGCTTCTCAGTCCTATGGGATTTCTTGAGCGACACATAGGAGGGTCTTGTTCCAGTGGGTCGGCTGTGGGTGGGCTCCTGGATAGCGTCAGGGTAGGGGCTGGTCACCAGAAAGACTAAGCCATGCTTAGAAACGTAAACCTTTCAGTCCCTGGTCCATCCTCTGGGAAAGGGGACAGGGCTGGAGACTGGTTAGTGACCAACCGTGCCCGTGTGATGAAGACTCCACAAAAATCTCCAAAGTGTGGGGTGCAGAGAGCTTCTGGGTAGTGGGACACATCCATGTGCCAGGAGGGGGGTGCACTCCAACTCCACAGGGATGGATGCTTCTGAGCTTGGGGTCCTCCCAGAACTCGGCCCACGGACCTCGTCATCTGGCCGTTTATCTGTATCCTTTATCACATCCTCCTATTATCATATAATAAACTGGTAAATGTGTTCCCCTGAGTTCCGTGAGCTGTTCCAGCAAAGGAGGGGACTCGTGGGAACCTCCGATTTGTAGCCACGTTGGACAGAAGCTGTGAGTCACCTGGGCGTCTGGAGTGGGGAGCAGTCTCCGCGGACTGAGCCCTCCTCATCCGTGGTGTCTGCTCCAGAACTGAATGGGATTGTAGGACACCCAGCTGGTGTTGCCGAGAATGGCTGGGTGTGGGGAAACCCCACCCGCCCCCGGTGTCAGGACTATTGTGTGTAGGAGTGAGGGAAGAAACAGGTTTTCCGACACAGGTTGGCTTCACGAGGAAAGATTGGAGGCAAGAAGTCAGAGCTTTCGGGGGAACGATACCTCATTCTTTCCCACTTACTGAGAGCTTTTCTTCCCCATCCATCTTTGAATGGAAACCTAGACTGTTTTTCTGATTATGGAAGTGGGCGCTTTGGCCGTGCTGGGCATTAGACCTGCAGATACCAACCACCTGAAACAGGATCAAGAGGGTCAAATGAGAGAATGCTTGAAAAGCACCTACTATGTGCCAACCACTCGGATAAGGGCTTCACAAGCATGTCGACGCTGACGGCGTCTGGCGATGCCCCTCTGTTGGAGCTGAAGCTGAAGTCGTAGCATCTAGACTGACATTCACAAGAAACTGTGTCTCTGATGGCCAAGCCATTTGCCCCAAAACTAGGACGGACCTTAGGACACTCTCCAGCCTTGATCAGTCAGGGCAGTGGTCTCTAAATGGGAATCGAATGCCTGATGGTTCGAGGCGGAGCTGAGGCGGTGATGCTAGCGCTGGGGAGCGGCTGCAGACACAGATGAAGCATCATTGTTCCCTCACCCGCCACTCACCTCCTGCTGTGTGGCCCGGTCCCTAATAAGCATGGACTGGCACCGGCAGGCAACCCGGGAGTTTGTGGACTCCTGATGTGATTTAGGGCATGGAGAATTGCTTTGGATTTAATATACGGTGCTCGCCTGGAGCCTGTTGCCGGGTGAATTTTGTTCCTTGACCATTTTGTTAATAAAAATAACTTAATCCGAGGAGGATATTTTATATCCACACTTTTTTTTTTTGGTAGATTCCATTGTGTTTTTATGAAGATTTTATCGTACCCGAAACGGGGTAGGAGGCAGACATGTGAATGTGGGTGGATTTGAGATTAGAATCGACCCAAGCTCAGTCTGCTGAGCAGACTGTAATACACGATTTCTTTATTGCCTGATCAGAAACCTCCAAAGCCCTCAAGCCCTGTTCTTTTTATGATTGCTGAGTGTACAATGAATTATTCAAAGACCAGTGATGAAGATTGGTTTAAACTCTGCAGTCGGAGCCCTGAGACCGCAAGGTCATTTCTGAACACCCATCCAGCCCGCTCTGGGCCAGAAGTCCATCCCTTGGCCTTGACAGTGGGGCAGTGAGCACGTTGGCTCCAGAATGCTGAGCGTCGTTGTCCTCTTTCTCAAGGGCAGGCTCTTGCTGCATCCCAATGAAGACCAGCTCATCAGGGAAGGGGTTCTGGACCAGAGAGGCTGGACATGAGCCCACACACTTGACTTGCCCAAGGCATAGCCTTCATCCAGGGAGGCAGGGCCTGAGAGGGATGGGAGGGAGCAAGGGGGATGCCTGGGCCTGAAGCACCCCTGGTTGCCCGGCAGGACCATTTTCCCTTCTTTTCCTGCATTTCATCTGTGAAGCCATGAGACTTCCAACCAGACTCAAGAGAAGGGGCTCGACCGCCCAGTTCCAAGGGCAAATCCTGGTAGGTCTAAGCCAGTGGATCTCAACTCTGGTGTCACATTAGAACCATCTTGGGAACTTAAAACAACTCATGCGTCTGGAACCCGGTCCCTAGAGCCTAGACCACAACACAGCCTTGACAACACCTGGAAGCTTGTGAGAGACGACTGTCAGGCTCCGCCGAGAACAAAATCAGAACCTCGGGGCTAAGGGATCCACTGGCCGAAGCCACCTGTGACAGGGTGGATGGTTCTCGAGATGATTGCCACGACACATCCCGCGTCTCAGACTCCCCTCATGATGGGACTTTGACGCACCTCACATCTCACATCGACAGGACCTAGGTTTCTTTCCCTTAAATCTGGGAGGTCTGGTGAGTAAGAAGGAGTGGCGGGGGCAGTGGACTCCTGACCCCTAGCTCCCAGGGCCTTCTTCTTGCCTTCAGGAAGAGGCTGGGACTCGGTGAAGGAAGCCTCAGATTGTACCCCTGAACCCTCAGCCCACCGGCGTGATCTGCCAGCCCCTCACCTGCTGATCCGAGGAGGAGCCTGAGACTTGGACATCTATTCCAGGGGAACTCCCAGCTGGAAACTTTCATTTCCTAACGGCACAGTCACATCTTGAACACCTTCAGCCAGGAAGGCCTTTTTTCTGCCCTATGTTTAGCCTGAAAACAGTGCCTCTTGACCTGAAACCTGCTTTTGAACCTCTGGAGTTAGCTGAACAAGGGCCTTACTCCCCATAACGCTATCCAGGGGAACAGACACTGGATGGAGAAGGCCCCCTTCTCCTCTTGCTCAGAGAAAGGAATTGGACCCCTCCCTTCTCTCTCCTTTCTGCTATTCTGGGGCCAGCCATTGGCACTCAACTTTGTTCTTCCTTGGGGTCCCCCAAATATCTGACCTTTTATCTAAATTCTTAGGGGTGTCATCTAGGTGCCCCTGGCAGAAGGCAGGGATTGGGGCTCTAGCACTTGAACTTGATTGGGTTTTGCCTGTGAAGCCTACAACCTTCAGAGCTGGAGACGATTCTATCCAACCCCCTCATTCTATGCATAATAAATAAGTTGAGGACCTCAGGTCCTGGAGCGGCTGCAGCCCAGCTGTGGCTCACCACGCTGTACCCCATGGGGAGTGTCACAACGGCAGGTGGTGGCTGCTGAGCCTCATCGCTGTGGCCGAGCCCACCCTCCCAACTCCGGCTGGGACCTGGCCCATCTGGGCCTGAGCAGAAGAAGCACATTTGGCAGAATCCACTCGTTCATCCACTTCTGTGCCACTCAGGATGTGGAGTGTTTGTGTTCCAGAAGCTCATTAACTTCCTAAGGGTCTATTAGCCTATGAGAGTGTGTTCACTGAGTCTGGGAGAAAAGTCAAGACTGACTGCAAATGGGCTCTGTGTAGGCACCGGGCAGATGGCCTGAGCTAGAGGCCTGCCCCGAAGGAACAGCCCCAGGCATGGTGTGCCCAGTGTGCGTGCGCATGCATGGGTGTGCTCACTCCACCACATCCACCCCCGCACTCTCCATCAACCCTGCAGTTCTTCGGGTGGAATTCTGTTCCCCTGCCCTTCCCTGCTTTCCCTGTGATGGGCAATTTTATGGGTCAACTTGGCTGGGCCGTGGTGCCCAGATATTTGGTCAAATGTTATTCTGGCCGTTTTTGTTTTTTGTTTTTTAATGAGATGAACATTGAAACCAGTGAACTATGAGGAGAGCAGATTGCCCTCAATAATGTTGGTGGGCCTTGTCCGATCAGTTGAAGGCTTCGTAAAAACAAGACTAACCTCCCCTGAAAAAGAAAGAAATCTGCTAGCAGATGGTCTTCAGACCTGAACTGCAACTCTTTCCCGAGTCTCCAGCCAGTTAGCTTCCTCCATCAGATTTTGGACTCATCAAATCTCCAGCATTAGGTGAGCCAATTCCCTAAAATAAATCTCTCTCTATGCATCCTGTGGGTTCTGCCTCTCTGGGGGGCTTCAATACACCACTTTAGGGAGAAAGGAGAGTTACCCAAGCATTAAGGAGGGGGCTGTACCCACACATGGTCCTCTGGAACATCACTGGTAAGCTGGCAACACATGTGGATTTGTCCCTAACTCCTCCCCTCAATTCCATACACAGCCCTGATACCAGACCATTTCTTTGAAGGCCGCCTGGTGGTGCTGGGGATGAGGCATCACTGACTCACCCCTGGGACAAGAAGGAGGGCAACAAGTTCCAGGTGGAGGGGAACCAACGTCCCTGTGGTTGGTAACCCAGAGCGGTTTTATTCCATAACTCATTGGACTTCGGTGTATTAATCTGTCTCTCCCACTTTTTGAGGGTGAAAATAATGAAAGAGCTCATCAGTCTACAGCCATGCAAGCCTGAACAAGGCTGATCCTATCTGGTCTCGGAAGCTAGGTGGGGTCAGGCCTGGTTAGTACTTGGATGGGAGACCACCTAGGAAGACCAGGTGTGCTGTAAGCATAAAAAAAAATAATAATAATAAATAAGGGGTTGTAAGCTGACAAGTTCTTGCAATCTGTGAGGTCAACCAAAGGTTGTCTTGCTTAAAAAAAAAAAATTAAAAGAGCTCATGAACATGTTTTTTTAAGTGGGTGAGGAACCAAGATTAAGAAGTGTCCTGGAGAAAGAGCCCTGATTTATCCTGTCTGAGTTGCACTGATACACTTTAATATTTGATAAAAATCTTCAGATCGTGGAGAGGCTGCATGGAGGGTCCAGTTCTAAGATTCATTTCTGGACAGAGAGGAAACCATGACGGTTGCACAGTTACCGACACGTTCACACATCCCTCACGAGGGAGGACAACGAACAAGAACCTGTTCCTCAGGTGAGTGCCAACTGCGTGTTCCCAGGATAAGAGCTGCCTGATTTAGCAGTTCAGCATCCAGGCCAATAAAGGCCCGTCCTAATCATGTCACAGTCAACAACCTCCTTGTGTGGAAGAGTGAATTCTGGTTTTTTTTTTTTTTTTTTCATGTGAATCAAAACAAGCCTAGCATGGGGACAGAGAAAGAGTGCTTTCGGGAGAGCGAAGTGCAGCCTGGGAGCTAATTGCACTGACAGAAGCGGGAGTAGAGCACATCTAAATAGCTGCCAGGTTGGGAAAGCCACCCGGTGGTCTCCAAGTGCCCTCACCGATTCCTTGGCTGTGGGGAGAACGCGGTTATTCTGTAAACGGTGACCAAATAGGACGACAGTCTTTGCAGGTGTCGATGGAGTGGACAGTTGGTGCCTTCCATTGGCTACTGGTTTATAGGGCTGAAAAGCCACATAGGAAGGGCGACCTGGAGTTTTCTACATGAGGCTGAACCCCTAGAGTTGGGGGGATTTGCACACCGGGGGCTTGCACACGCATGGAGAAAAGACCGCATGAGGACACGTCGAGAAGACGGCCATCTGCAAGCCAAGGGGAGGTCTTAGAAGAAACCAGATCTGCTGACGCCTTGATCTCAGAAGCATCCAGAACTGTGGGGAGAGAAATGTCTGGTGTTTAAGCCACTCAGCCTGCGGCATTTTGAATGGCAGCCGGAGGAAACCAATCCACTGCCCTTCTGAAGGCTGCCTCTGCCACGTGCGTGGGTTTCTGTACTATTTTCTTGAGCCCACAGGTTGCCTGCTGTGGCTTTGTGCGCCCGGAACGCGATGCTATCTTCAAGAGAGCCAGAGAAAGAGAGGAAAGCTGGCGTGGCCTGGTGTTGCTTTGCTAGTTGAGACCTCGAAACCAAAATAGCACAAGGTGAGAAGCCACCGGGAGAGCTGAGGGGTTTGCATCCTGCAGGCCCTTCCAGTTTTCTGCCCACAGGTTTCATGGAAAGCCCCGTGCACATCCCAGCTCCGGTTTCCTACGAGGAACATGTGCATCACGCTGCCTCCTTTTCTGGAGGCGTCTCTTGGCCCACATATGTTCCATACCCAGAAAGCAGACGCTGCCCTATATTAGGATTAAATCAGCCTCCCCACGCCCCAGGGTTCACAGGCATCGTCAGGGGAACAGCCAGATCAGTCCCAGTCTGGCTCGTTTAGACTCTAACTGCACCAGGCGTCAGCAAATCCAGCCCCAAGTCCCAGGCAGCTTCTTTGAAAGCTACCTTCTGGTTAGGTGGGATAGACATCTGGCTACGTAATTAGATCCTAGGGCCTTGGACCAGAAATGTTGCCCCTGTGAGCAGGGTCAGGATCTCCAGGGTCTGAACAGTGCCGGGGAATACTGACTCAGACCAGCCAGATTCTGGAATTCTTGTTGTCGGAGTCACTTCTTTGGGTTAAGGCATTAAAGACCCCATTAAATAGGTTATCGAGGGGCCAAACCCTTTAAGACATCATCAGCCATTAACACCTGTTTGTGACTTCATCGGAGAAGAGTGACCTCAGATCCCCCTCAGCCCCTTGGGGACCGAGGCTGGGCAGCTGAGTTCTGGTGGGAGAAGGGGAGAGAGTCACCGCCTGTGGGGCGGAGGGGGGAGTGGAAAACACCGACAGGCGTGTCGTAGAGGGATATGGGTAGTAAAAAGGATAAAAGATTTCACGAGGAACACTGCTTGACCATTCTGAACCTGCCAGACCTCCAGAGCAGAGTCCCCTTCCGGGCTGATTGCTCAGATCGTGAATGTGCGCAACTGGCAAGCGCACAAGTCCCGCTGGGCCTGGGGAAGGAACGTGGCATCTCAGAGCTGGCCTTGGCCTGGGGCCATGAACTTGGGTGTGCAGAGATGAATGCATCGCTGGACACCCACCCCTCCCAGGAAAGGGGAGAGCTGAAGGAGTGACTGGCACTCAGGAGGGGGGCTACACCCATGCTCTCCGCCAATCAGCTTGCCCGCTGGCTCCAGGCCCCTGACACCACACCTGGGGGGGCAGTTAGAGATAACTCTGGGGGAAGCAGGGAGACAACAGGGGCCAAGTGACAACAGTGACGCATGGGGGCATCTTGGGTCCATCAACCGCAGATCTGGGGCTCACAGGCCAGCAGGGAGCGTGGGAGAGGCTAACTGGCTGTCCAGTCCAGGCGAGGCTCAGCACGGGGAGGATGACATCTGGTCATAGTCGGGGCACTTGAGCAAAGCTGGGTAGTTGCTGTTCATCTGCAGGGAGGCGTCGCTGGAGATGTCGGACGGGCTGCGGCCCCGGACCCAGGCGTCTGGGTGCAGGAACTGGCCCGAGTAGTCGGAGCAGTTGCTCAGACGTGGGCGGTAGAAGCCGGGGTGAGGCCTGTACATGTCCTCGGCGGTGTACCTCTTCATGAACAAGTACACGGACATCACCCCGGCGCTCTACAGTGAGGAGAAAGCAGAGAGCTCACTGCTGGGGGCCTGGCCTTGCTCCCGGCTGGGTCTGCACGGGACACAGTCACCAGAGCCCCTGGAGTGGGGAGCGAAGTGGACGCCAGGGCAGGAGCAGGGCCCTAGGACATCCTGGATGGAGCACACGCGGGAAGGTAAGAGAGTGACACCTTCTGGGGATGAGGGACTGTAGAGTGGGCAGGTCCGGGATGGGTGTACAGTGTCCCAGGCAGCACCCTGGGCAGCACCCCACTCCACACCCAGCCGGTCGGAAGGGCCTTACCTCCGTTAAGAGGAAGGAGATGGCAGCGAAGGCAAACGACCACCCGTACTTGTAGTTGAAATAGGTCTCTGCATCCTTGGTCCTGTTGAGCATCTCGTCGTTGATGCTGGAGATGTAGAGCACCAGGCCCACCACGAGAGAGAGGCCTGGATGGGGGGCAGGGGCTGCTCAGAGAAGAGGCCTGGGGAGTTCGCTGATGGGGCTTTCACCTCCCCTTGGGGTTCAGGAAGAAAGCCGCCGGCTTGTGGTGACAATGCACTCATTTCAGAGAGCAGGGGCTCTCCTCCTGAAGACCCTGCTTAGACCTTTATCCTTCTAGAAAGCAGATAGTTGCAGGTAAAAAAGCTCCCTGTTTAGACACCTCCTGAGCCATCGTAACCCCGATGGAGCTCACCCCCCCTGCACACTAGACTCACCTGTCAGAAGTACATCCCTGGACCCCACCCCAGACATTCTGAGTCACCGGTGGGCTGGGGCCCTGGCACTGTATATCTTAAAAGCTCCCCAGGTGATGCTAATGTGAGCTCAAAAGTGGCTTTTGCTAAAATGAGGACCAAAATAGGTTCCCTCGGCAGGAGCAGCCAGGCCTCCGACCCCTGGCTCCAGCGGTGGGTGGTAATATCATCGTGGCGAGCGAGCGAGCCACGGTCTGTGTCGCCCACCTGACCCCTGGCTGTGGCCCTGCTGAGATCGTTGGGCAGGAGAGGTAAGGAGAGTGTGTCCCGATTCTGGCATGCGTGAAGTCAGTGGGGCCCGGTGGGGCCCAAACTCCGACTGCCATTATGCAAATGTCTGCCTCAGGCACCAGTCTCGTCAATTAGAGACTGTAATTGAATCAGGACATAATTAATTACTGCGCTTTGAGCTGTTCAAGTTTAATTCCATTCACATGAGGAAACTAGGGCATCTTGGAAGATGAAAGTTAAAGGAAAATGGATTTGATTCACGTCTTCCTCAGCACTTGACTCATGTTTGCATCACTGCTGGTCCGGTGGGCACTGTCCAGTGCTGTCACTGAAACGACTTCACGTGGCCCAGTTCAGTCTGATCCCGCAGGTTCCGGCTGCAAAACCTCAGGTGCCTCAATGCTACCGCAGAGCCTTGACTATTGTGAAGTTCGTAGAAGGATAAAGAGCTGAACCCCAGGTCCAGGCCTCTTGGATTAAGCAGGAATATCACCTCGTGGGGGCAAGGTGATGCTGAGGACACTGTAGGTGCTCAGTAAATGTTTGTTGGATCGGTGGATGGAGGGATAGAGGAATGAATTAACAGCTGGAATAGTGAATAGAAGATGGGTGGGTGAATGGATTAAAAAAATGGACTGACAAATGGAAGAAAAGATGGTTGGATGGATAGATGGGTGGAGGATGGATGGATGGATGGATGGAGGATGGATGGATGGATGGATGGATGGATGGATGGATGGAGGATGGATGGAGAATGGATGGAGAATGGATGGATGGAGGATGGATGGAGAATGGATGGATGGAGGATGGATGGAGGATGGATGGAGAACGGATGGATGGAGGATGGATGGAGAATGGATAGAGAATGGATGGATGGAGGATGGATGGAGGGACAGATGAAAAGAGAAAGAAAGAGAAGCTCTTTGGCATCAGGCATCCTGATTGCCACCTGGCTCCCAAGCAGTATGGATAAGAAAATGTTTGGAAAAGGAAACTAAAGTGCCTTGGGACTCAAGCAGAATGGCTGGTGTCCAACAGCTGTTTATCCTCCTCTGTCCATCCACCTATCCGCCCACCCATTCTTAAGCCATCCTTCTACCCATCTTCCGTCTGAGCATCTCCTCCCGGGCCCCTCCCTTATCCACACATCTAGGGCTCCAGGGCACCTGAAACACAGGCCCCAAGAGTCCCTCCTCCTTTTCTCCGAAAGAAAAAGTCCTTGTGAAAATGCACAGCTCACCTCGGAGGGGAGAAAAGCCTACTTTTTTTTTAAGCCACATTTTCTTCCCTTCTCACTCTATAGTAATCCCAGACACAGCCATGGTTCCCTCTCCTAGCCCCAAAGATAGAGATTTGGGCACTACCAGCTGTGACCAGGACTTCCCAGGGCAGGGATGCTTAGGAGTCAAACGTCAAAAGCACAGAGTGCACGCAAACAGCAGCACTGACCTGAGAGGATGAAAAAGATGCCGGAGACGAAGGCCAGTATCGTCCTGTGGGGGCGGATGTGCCCGATGTTGCTCAGGATGAACCCGATGAACATGAAGAAGAGGCTGACCAGGGGGAATGGTGTGGCCGAGCGAATCATTTCTAATGGAGGGGACACAGGATGCTGTCAGTCTCCAGGGGCCTAACTCCCCGCTCACCCTTCTGAGTCGAGTGATCCTGGTGGTGTCCCCTCCTTGGGTGGCCTGGGGCCCTCACCAAACCCTGAGTCTGCCAGTGCCTTGCTCTTGGACTTCTAGACTCTTGGGCCAAGAGAAATAGGTTTGCTGTTTATAAGCTGCCTAGTCCATGGCATTTTGTTGTGGCAGCCCGAACCGACTCACGCGGTGGGTTTGGGTGCCCTCTCACTTGCCTGGGAGACTCCAGCAACCTGTCACCGAACACTGGACAGACATCATCGACAGAGCAAGTTCTGGCGAGCTCGGGCCAGCACAACCAGCTGAGCCCAAGGACGTGAGCTCTGGAGAAGCGAGCTGGTCACCCTGACTCTCCCCTCTACGCTGCTCTGCTCTGTCCAGCCAGTGGCCCAGGTCGGGAAGGGTGAGGCACCTACTTAGGACGTTGACCGTGGACTCGGAGGCCAGCTGGGAGTTCATGGGCATCACGTACTCTATGGTGAAGCAGCGTCCGCGCTCCTCACCTGTGAAGACAAGGGTCGTGTACCTTTCCCAGTCCTTCTGGAATGTGCATTTGAGGTTCGTACATTCAAATGGTATTTCCGAATGCTTCTAGGACCTTGGACCTACGGCGTATTTGCACCCGGGCTGGTGCAAACCCTAGGGGGTCCTGTCCCCGGCTGGTGGCCCACAGCAGGGCTGGAACACGTCCTGACATTGCATCGCTCCTGGGGAAGATGGGAAGATGGGCCCAAGCAGGACAGGTGCATGAAACGTGGTCGGCGCTGCACACGCAGGCTGACTCAGACACCTGGTGGCCGCCTAGGGACAGCCTTGGCACATGGCTGGCTTAGGTCCCCCAGTGTGGGTGTCGTGGCGCAGAACCCCAGGAGCCTTGTCAACCACTTTGGGAGCCAGGTCCTCGTGACTCCGAACTTTGTTTCAGGTTTGAGCAGAGACTGATGTCACATGATCTAGGGCGGCGGGAGGTGAGGTCGGTGTTAGACACCGTTCCCAAAGCAGACACAGGTCATCGGGAGGCCAGGCCTTTGCGGTGTCCTCCCTGCTCAACACTGACAGGTGCCAGCCACCGTGCCCATCCCCCAAAGCCCTGTCGTGAAGCTGGGAGGAGCCAACGGTCCCTCTGCCCAGTGCACGCTTAGCTTCCAGGGCCATCCAAGAAAGGCCCAGTGACCAGACTGTGGCGGCTCTGGCCAGCTGAGGCTTGCGGCCCGTTTTGCAGGATATGGAGATGCTCTTTCTGTGCAGGCTGGCCCTGGGCCACAACACAGGAATAGAGGACAGAGTGCCCACTGCAGCGACTCCAAGGTCTCCAGAGCAGCCCTGGCAAGCTGGTGGGAGGCCCAGATCCAAACCTGCCGCATCCTGCAGGGCTGGAGAGAGCTGCACCCGAGTTTTCTCTTCGCCATTTCATAGACTAGGAATAGGAAACTACTCAGTCTTGCCCACCCTGTAAACTAGTGGATGTAGGAGATGCTGAGTCAAGGAGACTCGCCTCCCTGACTCTTAATTTCCTCACTTGAAAGGTGGCGATCATAACAGGTCCTGCCTTGCAGTGCTGTGGGGGAGGCAGTGAGATCGACGAAGCAGCAATCTAAGGCGCACAGGGCATGGGTGGCCCTGCCCGCCCTCAGCCTCACTCTGCCTGGAAGATGGAGTGTGGGGAAGGTGAGGTTACCTTCTTCTCTCAGGTGGGAGACCCAGGTCCTGGGCGATGAGACGTGCTCAAATGCACACCACAGGTCAGAGCTCGAGTTTGCAAAGGGTCCTGGTGGCTGCAGAGAGCACTGCCCAGACCCGACGAGGACTGTCGTGGCGAACCATGTCCTTCCCGCAGGGGTATCTCTCCCCAGGGGTGGAGGGCTGGCTCTTGGACAGGTTTTCCCAGGGGCGGGGCTGCTCCTGTCTCCAGGGTGGGGCTGCCCACCACCCCGGGGTGCCCTTACCTGCGAGGAAGCAGACACGCCACAGGCCGGAGTGCAGGGACATCTTGATCTCCGTGCTCTGGTTCTGGGGCAGGACCACGCCCTCCTCCAGGTAGAGCCAGTAGTCGGTGCTGACGGCGATGCCCAGGAGGCCCAGGCCGCAGACGGCAAAGACGCTGCTCAGCAGGGTGAGCGCCTTCCTCCCGCAGGCGCTCATCTCCCCGACGGCCACGTGCGTGGCCTGTGGCCGAGTCCTGCAGACAAGAAGTGGGCTCTGGGGGCAGGAGAGAGGGTGGGCCAGAGGCAGCAGTCATGGCTCCAAGAAAGGCGAGAGGAGGGGCCTTGGGAGGTGACTAAAGTGAACCCCACCTGGCTAAACTAATACAGACCAACGGGCCAGCTCCCTGGACGCCAGCCCATTGAGATAAGGTGCCACCCTCTCCTCCCTTTCCTGACAGGCCACTTCCACCCTCTGGAGTCCCCCTTGCTGGATAATGCTATTTGTTCATTCATTCATTCATTCCTTCATTCATTCGTTCGTTCGTTCGTTCATCCAGTAACCCATTGTGCTCAACAGTGAACGTGACTATACTTGACCTTGAAGGCTTCCTGCCTAGAAGAACTAAGGCAATTAACAGGCAGCTTGAGGGGGACTGCAGTAGACCTCTGCCCAAGACCTCGGGGAGCAGGGAGGAAGGATGGAGGAGTGAGCTCTGCTGGGTGGGCTTCTCGGCTCTGAGGGTCAAGTGCACCCCGTAGAAGGCTGCAGGATCCAGTCAGGGGACTGGCAGCAGCCTTGGGAGGAGGCTGAGGGCAGAGCGGGTGTCTTGGGAGAAGCGTCTTCCTGATGGATTCCAATCAGTTGTCATTCCAGGTCAACACAAGCAAAGAAGCCACAGCCCAAGTTCAACGGGCCTCCTAAAGCCACCTAATCAGAAACCGTCTGGCTCTTGCCTGCTCAGCACACAGTATTGGCAGGAGCCAGCGCTGAACCAGCCAGAGAGAAGCCAAGAGTCTGTGCGGGGTGAGCCCTGAGCACGCCTACGGACACCTGCCGGGGCCAGACACTGGGCTCGGAGCTGAGAAAACGTGAGGGATGAGGCCGGTGGATGTCGGCCCCCACAGATCCCACAGCCCAGATCAGGGCTCTGAACGCTGGCTGCAGTCTACAGCGCCCCAAGGAGCGCCTAGAAGTCCCCAATGCCTGGGCGCCACTCTGAAAGATTTCGGTGCAACTGGGCTCAAATGGGGCTCATGGTATATTTTAAGTGACCCCAGTGATCTAATGTGAGGCCAAGTTCAGGACGATTGAGTTGTGCACTCAGAGTGTGAAGCATGGATCGCTTGGGAGCTTGTCCAAAACGCAGCATCTCAGGGCCCCCCAGGTTCCTAAATCTGAATCTGCACTGTGATGACCTGCTGAAGTCTGAGGAACTCTGTGCTAAGCAGACAGGTGACTGCACTACAGTGTCGGACCTGCTGTGACAGGGAAGCCCAGGATGTGATGACAGCGCAGGGGAGGGTCACCCAGTGGGACCGCAGGGGCAGGCAGAGACACCTCCACAAGAGGGTGGGGCCTGGGCAACTCAATGTGTCTTGCCTACGCCAGTCATGCTTGCAAAGTTGCCAAGATGCCAACCCTTGCAATAATGCAAAACCAGAAATTTGGAAATAGGGTGTTAAGAGTTAAGAGTCAGGTGTCATAGCACCTATGGTGGGGAGGTGGGGCCACCAGGCTCAGGGCCCTGGAGGTGACCCAGGAGCCCTATATAGGATATGACATCATCTCTCAGCTGAGGCACAGGGGTATCCTGGCTGAGTCAGCAGAAAAGGGAGAGAAGCCACACTCAGGGCTGGAGGCTTGATTGTCTGTGGAGTCTGGGCTCACTGTAGGAGAGGAGAGAGAGGAGAGAGAGGGGAGAAGGGAAGGAAAAAGGGTGTTCTCTGCAAAAAGGAGGGAGGACATCTTGGCCCTCATTCCATATCACCAGCCCTGCCCTGTCCGCTGACCATGGGAGAGTTGATTGACCTGTAGAATGAGTCCCAGGCTAGCTTCCTGGGGGTGCCCTATGCAAGGCAGGAGAGCACGGGGGTTTAATCTAGGCCACTCCCTCCTGAAGGGGCTTTGACCAAGATGGGGGAAATGAAATGCACAACAGACAGCTTTCTCCACCAAGCCAGGTCATTCCGCACACGAACGGGGTGGCAGGTGGGGCAGGGCGACTTGGCTTCCTGATTGGGTTACAAGGATGCAATAAAGCACTTACTATGAGTGGAGCCCGGTGCTCGCTGCGGAAGAGGCAGAGGAATCAGAGGCGCTGTGGCTTGAAGAGTTCCCGAGCTGGAAAAATATGCAAGATCAGCAGCAGGACTGGGTGACACAGGAGTGGGGGCAGCAGCATGACAGGTGGAACCTGGGTCCGGAGGAGGGGTGGTGGGGTGGCAGGCAGGCTTCCTGGAGGGGCCCCAGAGACACTGCTACGAGGATCGGTGGGGTGGGCAGTCATGTGCAGAAGGATAATTCACACTTAACAGTGATTTGCTAAGTATTTTGCTTCCATTTGAGGCTCCCAGAACCCCAGGATCTGCCAGACAGAATGGAATTAGAACCTCAAGGATGTTTGGTGGGAATGAGAGAAGGAGAAGCGCACAAAAGGACGAGTTGCCCGGATGACAGCCCCATGTGCTGCAGGCTGGAGAGGCAGGAAACCCGCACTGCATACTCAACCCTGTCACTAAATATTAGTTCTGTAATGTTGGAAAGTTAACCTTTCTGAGGCCCACTCTTTTCCCAGGTATCAGGGAGGAAGAGAATAATAATAAAGTACAAGGATATCGAAGGCTTATCATTGCTAGGCGTTCTGCTAGGCACTCTGCTGTCTATTTTAATTCTTACAACTCCGTTACCACCCCCGTTTCACAGGCGAGCAAGTGAACTTCATCATGCTTCATTCTCAAGACCCTTCTCATGCCACCCCAAAGTGGGTTCCAGGAGCAAAACTTCCTTGGACTTTTCTAGCAAAAAAGAGCTGGTGAAATAAAAGCTTGGGAAGCACTGCATCTAGGTCTTGGAGAATCTCACTGCACATTAATATGTTAAAGGTATGAAAAGTCGGGTTAGTTTTGCTCATTTTACAGTTTTCCAAACTTATCTGTCCACCACATGGTAACTTGTTCCAGGAAACCCAGTCTGGGTACGAGGCTGCCTGGGTACGAGGCAGAAGAGTAAGGCCTGCCCTGGACAATGCACAAAAGTGCTGGGTGATTGAACACAACAGCGGGCCCGACAGCATCTTGCAAATTCTAAAGCCTGATCCTGATGTAAGGAATTACAATGAGGGAACAATAGGCAAATAAGCTCCTGTTCTTGCAAGGCAGACAGATCGGGGCTTTGAAATATGATAGCTAATACCTGGCCGGAGCTGAGGAGCCCATCCCAGGGATAAGCTCGGCAGTGAGACCAAAAGGATTCGGGTCCTGGACGTTTGGAAAGATGACAGTGAGAGGAGATTGGATCTGAATCTCCAAATGCAAGATGGAAAAGAAGAAACCGAAGCTGACCTGACCTGTCAAACTCGACCAGAGCAGAGATCCGAGCCTGGAGTGAGCTTGGGGAAAGGGCAAAGGCCCCTGCCAGACGATGTGGCAAATTCATGGAGCTCTGCACAGAGTGAACAGTAACCGTCTTATTCATTACACGATTGCATTTCTGCGTCTGTGATGAAGTCATAGTTATTTATAAATAAACATCAGTGAACACGGAAAAGCTGCTTACGGCACAGTAGCTCATGAGGACCTCCCCCTGAGTAAGACGTAGTACTAGCCCCATTTTGTGGATGGGGACACTGAGGCTCAGAGATGTTAAGCAGGACGTCACAGGTGGGTGACAGAGTATTTAAACCTGGGTCTAATTCCAAAATCTGCGCGCTGGCGACATCATCTCCCCACACTGAAGAAATACACAGTTCCAGAAGTGCTGGGGTCAGGAGACGCCAAAGTAGGTCGCTAGGGAATCCAGAAACGTGTGTGACACAATACTGGGAAGGTTGTCTTTGCCAACGGCCAAGGCTTGCATCAGGGCTGTTTCTCCCTCCCACGGGGCTGCCTCCTGGGGGTGGCCAGGTGTACCTTTTAATGTCACACTCGTGGAGGTGCGCTCTGCCTCCGCGTTTCTGATTCCGAAAACCACGTTTTAGGGCGGGAAGACTAATATGACCCTCGAAACACATGTAAGAAAATCAAGGCCCAGCGGGGAGTGACCCCACCAGGTCCATGGAGGGACGAAAGTGTGAACTGGAACCTTTGGAAAGCAAATCCAATGTGGAGTTTTTTCCCCCCTCTGGACTGCACGGAAAATTACAAAAGCAGGAGATGAAAATGACCCGTACCACCCCATTTTGACAACGACACCGTTAGTGACATCTTCGTTCATTGCCTTCTGGGCTTTTCTGCCCCCGTGACTGCGTGTGAACATGCACATTCTCCCACCCGCTGTCTTCAGTTGGTGCAAGCAGGGGTGGGGGCCACGGGAAGACACTGGTTTGGAATAAACGTCTCCTTCCCACACCATCAGGGCTTTGTCCAAGCTTTTGCTTTTCCACGATTGCTTCTCCTCCCCATAACATTCAGAGAAGATATTTAAGCAACAATATTAAATGCTTTACGTTGGGTGCAAAACCACATGTCTTACATGAATTCCACTGCGAACAAAATTCATAGACCGGGAAGAAAGAAACAAAAATGTTGATGTTTGGTGCTTCCAGGTAATAAGGTTATATATATTTGATTTTCTTTATGCTTTCCTGTGCTCGACAAAGCTTCTAAAAAATACCCCACGTATTATTTCTATATCCAGACGAGAGAACTAAATTAAAGATTAGAGTCGTCACTGCTGCAATCATTGCCCTCGTAAATAGAAATGCTGGGTTCCAGCCAATTCCTGGGCTAGAGATGCTGAAACGCAGCGTTATCCTTTGGGGCTGGGGGACCCCAGGAAGCACCTCGGCTTTGAGCCTTTTAAGATGATTGCCCGGCTGCCATTACCTCTAAGTATTAGCTTGTTAATTATCAGGAATTAACCGTCGCTAATTATCGTCCATGACTAGCAATTAGGAAGAAATGTCTTGTGGAGATTAAATCGCTAATGGCACATTTCCCTGCCCAAGCCAGTAATGAATAGACGTGCAATGAGGTGCTTAGGTGCTTAGAGAAAGGTGAGGGCACCGGTGTGAGTGGGCGCCCAGTTAGAGGACTGCAGGGAGGAGGGGCAGGTTTAATGGTTGAGAAGGAGAAAGTGGTCCATTGCAGACACCCCGATCTCAGTTTCCTACGAGCCCAGAGAAACCCCAGAAGTGCTGGATGAAGGGTTCGGGGAGAAAGGGTTCTGGACAGTTACAGCAGCCGCTCCTGTGAGCTGGTCTGCTGCCTCAGCATCACTTGGCCAGTGTGCAGCAGGCTGCCCAGCTTGCAGCAGGCCTCAGCGGTCTGATGGCCCTGCCTGCTCTCCATCATGCTCAATCCCGCGACATTCCATGCGGCTGAAAAAGTGACCACCGATTCCTTGACACCCCTCCCGTCGGGGGAGGGAAGTGCCCACGCACGTCTCCTCCCCTCGAGTGCAGGCAGGTTTGTGACGGCTTCGGCCAGTAGCATACACAGGGATGACGCTGCGTGACGGCTGAGGCTGGGTCATCCATCAAAGGAGACACGTTTTCTGTCTGGTTCTCTTGGGAGCTCCCTTGGGGAAGCCACCCCCATGAGACTGCCATGCTTTAGGGAAGGGTTCTCAAACTCGGCCCTATGGATGTGTAGGGATGGATAATTCTTGGCTGTGGAGGGCTGTCACGCAGATGACAGGATGTCTGGCAGCATCCCTGCCTCTACCCGCCAGATACTGGTAGCACCCCGGTTGTAAGAAACAAAAATGTCCCTGGGAAGGCGGAATCGCCCCTGGTTGGTTACACAGCTTTGCAGGCCATGCACAGGTGCCCTGGGTAACAGCTCAGATGCTCCCAGCCAACGGCCAGCATTAGCTGCCAGCCAGGGGATGGAGCCAGCCTGGACGTCCAGCCCAGTGGAGCCCCAGCCATCATCTGACTGCACCTGCACGAGAAGCCCCAGCAAGAACTGCCCAGCTGAGCACCACTCAAAGTCCTGATCCACAAAACCATGAGCCCCCTTCTTATGTTTTCAGGTAATCTGTTATGCAGAAGTTACCAAAACTATCACTCATTTATTAGCATCTTTGTCTTACTGCCTAAGTCTGATGTAGATGCCACATGGGATTGCCCCGAGTGTAACTCAGCGATGGAGGGCCTGAAGGTCATAGTCTAACCCCTGGAATTTATAGCTGTGCGGCGGAGCGAAGGACATATGGGCTTCGGGACCAGGCGAATCCGAGCTGGAACGCCAGTTCCCCCACTTCACATCCTGGGCAGGTCACACGGCCGCTCTGAACCTCCCTCAGTCTCCTCCTCCCTAAAACAAGGTTAGCTTCATAGGGGCCGTGGCGGGAATTTATGAAAGTGCAGTCCAATGAGCCGGGGCCACCTTGTGCCACCGCAGTACAGTGCTGCGATTAGAAAGCCACACCACCCGACACCCGAAGAGCAGCGAACGGCAAGCAGGGTGGATTTAATAGGGTGACAGTCTCCAACAGGGGGCACAAATGGCCCAGACTGTCTCATCTCTAGCCAGCTCGCCAACCTCCTGTCATCACGGCAGGTGGTCCCTACAGAATATTCATTCCCCACCTACCAAATTTCAGCCTCCCCCCACCCCGCCCCCATCGCCTCTCTCACCTCCATACCAGCTAAGGCTTTGGGACTGGACAGATCGTAGGTTTTTCTCATTTGAGGAGCTGGACTGCTCTGCGTAATGATGTAAGGGGCACTCACGCGCCACTGCCACTGACTCAGGAGCTCTGTGGGGAATGGAGACCGCGGGCTTTACTTCACGTGCCCAGCAGGCTGGGCACAAACGCGCCTTGAAGGCGCACAGAGGATGAGCCTTACAGTAGGGCCACCAGGGAGTGAGGGGGAGGGTGTGACGGTTGCCACTTATCCGCTGAGCATCCATATTCTCGTTCTGACATCTGCCTTGCCAGGTCACATGATGATTCTTTCTTTACCTGGAGGAACCTGAGGATGAAGACACAGTGGTCGCCCAGCTCACAGTGAGAGAGACTAGATTCACACCTACTTGTGTCCTGGCCCCAAGCCCAGGCTCTGTGAATTTCTTCCCCCCAGCAGCTACGGAGACCAGTCTTCTCTTCTATTTAATCCACAAACAAACAAACAAACAAACAAACGAAATGAATGAATGAATGAATGAATGAATAAATAAATAAATAAAATTCTGCCGCCTCTCTTCAACAACACAGAGGTGGGTTTTGATGTCAAAATTTATTCCTAACAAAGGAGATGTACGATGTAAAATCTAAATAATAAACCCCAAAACCATCGCATAAATCTATGAGTCTGGGCAAACAGGTCTGTACCTCGGAGCTTCTGTCTTTCTGACCTGACTTCCATCATGCCCGGCCCCGCCATCAGCCGTGAACCACACGCTGCCCCTCTGCTCCCGCCAGCTCACACCCTGCCTGTGGGTACGTCAGGGACCCCAGAACCAGAGGAGATGCAACCGCTCATGTCCTGGTCGGCCTTAACAGCAGTTCTACGAGGAGAGGGACTTCTCCCCACCCCACCCCCGCCGACAGAAATGGATTCTCATTTCCTAACGTTTCTGCAGAAACCCAAATCCCCTTCAGGAGCAGCAGGATCCTATACTCCCTTCTTCCTTGAGCTTCCACTTAAACGTGACGGCCGCGGGGGCTGCCAACGCCGTAATTAGGTGATGTGAAGCCTTGATTGTTGGCAAGTACAAGCCCGCTGGTGGGGCTGCCTCCTCCCGCTCACACCTCCAGCAGCGCCTGCTGGACCTGCAACACCCCTGCCCGGGAGAAGCCAGCGAGGGATGGAAAACAGCTGCCTACCTGCGTCCTAACGTGGGTACACAGGAAGGATGTTCGGACTTAATCTAATTCGGGCGACCCTGGCCATCTATCATATCAGATCCAGGCTGCCAATGCCTGTAGGAAAAGGCAGACCCATGGGTTTCTCCCCTGGATCCCGATTTGGGGGGTCTGCGGCCCCCCTGTGTGCAATTGACACATATTAATTCACTTGATCCTCAAAACAACCCTTGGCAGTAGGCACTGTTATTAACACGTGGGTGACAGTAGTACCTTCTTCAAAGGGGTGTGAGGATTAAACGAACCAACACAGAGAACCAGCGTAAAATAGGGGCTCTAACCTGGCACGTCATCGTGACGGCAACCAGTTAACCTTAACCGGGCCATGATCTCCACTTTATGGATGAGGGGGGGTTGGTGGTTCAGCCATTTGGCCAAGGTCACCAGATGGGAAGTGGCGGGAGCTGGGGTTTGAACCCAGAAACGTGGCCTCCCGTTCGTTTTGCAGCCTGGTTCTGTGCAGCCGCGGGGTGGGGGTGGGGGGTCCGGCAGAGGGCTTTTAAGGCTCACCACCTTGGAATAGTCTCGCTTCGGAGAAGTGGAATCTCCTGAGTGGCAAAGGAAACTCTGACCTAATTTTTCTCAACGTGATCAGCCTCTTGCTTAAGAGGGCCGCAGGTTTCAAGTTATTTTCTCCTTGGCCTTTGTGTCTGTCAGGTGGATGGAGAAACCAGATGCTTTTCATATAAAATAGGGATTATGGAGGAGGAGGAGGAGGAGGAGGAGGAGGAGGAGGAGGAGGAGGAGGAGGAGGAGGAGGGGGAAACTGAGCTTCCTTGCTGGACTGAGTTCTCTTCTGTAAATACCTCTTGCCCGCCCTGTCTCCTGACTCCAGCATCTCTTACCGTACCTTAGGATTCCCATGCTACGCAGCACACACGCCTCCCCTCTCTCCACCAGTCCGTATCCTTGTCCTTCTCCCTCGTATCCCAGCCCTGCCCCTTGCAGCCCCGAGTTTATACAGAGTGCTGGACAGGGTGCCGGGGGTCCAGAAGCAAGGCCCACAAGCCCAGAGCTCCAGCGCTCCCAACGCTACTGCAAACAAGGGAGATGATGTGCCAGCCACTTCAGGACGAGCGACGGACAAGGAGAGAAAAGCATAAAAGGGATGATGTGTTTCTCCGAGGAGTTCGTTCTCAACAGGATGCTTTCTGCTCCTCCGTCTGCCCTCAAAGCTCCAGATGCAATGATGTCTGTGCCGACCTGAGGCCTGGTTCTGAGCGTGTCCCTCCCTGTGAGTGAGGGGGTTCAGGCCACACCACAGAGTGAAGGCTCGTCGGCTCCCATGGCCCTGAAAGGTGGCCCAGTAGCTCCGGGGCGGCCCTGCTGGTGACCCGCGAGTCCCGAGAGATAAAGCCGAGTGCTTACAATGTCATTAAAGTGACTTTCGTGTCTCCTGACTGGATGACAGAACTAAAGACCTGAGCAGGGAACCGAGGGTGCAAAAGGGGGGGTTCGCTCCTCACCAAGTCCCCCGGGAGATGTTTGGTGACAAGGGAGGGGAGGCAAGGGTGCTGCTCTCTCTGCTTCTGAGCCAGTGACACTGCCTCGCAGGCCCCAGAGCCGCCGGGCACGAAAGGGCATCGGTCTGGAAAGAGAAGCACGAGGCGGGACAAGCGTGAACCTCAGCCCGGCTGTTGCTGCCACTGCTGCTCCCCGCTCAGTTCGTCATCCCATCAAGGGGGGCCTCAGGCAACCAGCTCAGCATCTCAGCATCTCATCAATAATACAGGAATTAGGGTTTCTCTACCGGGTGGCTGTGAGGGTTCCGTGACATAAAGTAGGTCACGGGCTCTCAGCAGATGATTGTCTTCCTTCCCTGATCCAGACAGGGAACAAGAGTGGCCACTGAGGAGGGGGCCCCCCACCCCCGTGGAAGCCACTCACAGCAATGAGATGGCGCTCGCAGGGCAGGAGTGATGGGAGAGGAAACTTGCGTGCATCTTGCTTTAAGCCAGCCCCGAGAACTTTCTCCAGCTGAACAAGGCAGAGATGGAGGTGGGACTTTACAGGGCAGGGAAGTGTAGAAACCTACAGAACTGCAAGGGAGAAAATGCCTGCTATTCAAGATGTTAGGCCTGGAGCCAAGAGGAGAAAAGGGGATGTCCCCTGGACCTCCCTCACACTCCCACGACATGGCAGGAGCAAACGAGACACAGCCCCAAGGCCGTATGCTGGGAGACCTCAATTAGCATCCTCTTGAAGGGTGTCAAAGAAATCCTAAGCCTGGATTGCATCCAGGACGGATCATATCCCACCCTCTGGTGGTGGCGGAGGTGGGGTATTTGGGGTGGGAACGAGGCATCAGCATTTCTAAGAATTCCAGGCCATTCCCATGCGCTGCCAAGGCTGAGAACCACTGCCCAGGATGGGGAGCCTCGCAAGCCTGGAGGTGCACAGACCCCACACTCATGGTTTGATGTCAGCTCAGTTCAGACTGCAGCCAAGCTGTCCGGCGTGGCAGCCACTAGCTGCAGGTGGCTCGTGAGACCTGAAACGTGGCTAGCCCAAACTGCGACGTGCTGTCACTACAAAATACGCACCGGGTTTCTAAGACCTGGTGCTAAGAAAGAATGTAAAATATCTCATCAATGGCATCTTACAATGTTGGCTACCTGTTGGAATGGCACATTGGGCTCAATCTATTCATTTTACCTGTGAGTTCACAGGCTACTGAAAATTTACATGTTGTGGCTCGCATTACATTTCCTTGGGCAGTGCTGGCCTAGAGACCAACCAATAGTTTCTAAAAATGGGTTTATAGTTCTTCTACAAATGGGTTTATAGTTCATTTGTCAGGCTGTTTCATTTGTTTTTTGACAATAATTTTTCTTAAAATATCCCCTTATGATTCCATTTATAGAACATGCTTGAAATGACAAAAATAATAGATTAAGGGGTTGCTGGGATCGGGGATGGGGAGGAGGCCATGGTGCTATACTGAGTAACATGAAGGAGCCTCGTGAGGTGGAAATGTTTGGCATCTTCGCGGGAGCCATGTCAGGTTGTGCTACGTTTTGCTATAATTTTGCAAGATGTTACTCGGTAAAGAATATGTAGGATCTCTCTGTGTGATTTCTTACAGTTGCATGTGAACTCACGATGATCTCAAAATAACAAGTTCAATTAGAAACAGCAACTTCGTCTCTGAGGCAGTCCCTTTTGTACTCTGCCACAAGCATTGAGCCTCCAGCACTGACATTTCTCTTGGTCCCAAAAATTCTGCTGAGGAAATAGATATAAGTACAAAAAGACACAAAGATATTTATTCTCTGTTGTTTGTAATAGCAAAATGCTCAAAACCACCAAAATGCCTCTCTGAAAGAGCAGGGTTCTAGGAACTACGGTTTGTCTCCTTGATGGACTACTATGCAGTCATTAATGGAAAATGCTAAGATAATGTTAAACAAAAAAAAAAAGTGGAATGCAGAATATGGATAATTTGTTAATTTGTAACACAAAGGTCTGTTAACCTGTGGGATGAGGAATATAAAAATATTAGCAGGGGTAGGTAATTTGACAGTAGGATTATGGGTGAATTTGTTTATTCTTTCTACTTCACTGTTCCTTTTCCCAGGTTTTTTAAAAAATAAATACACACCGAATTTTTCTTTAAATGACATAATGATCTTTCCCTTTTTAAATGAGCTGTCCTCCTGGAGCTCTGGTACAATGCCCTATTAGGGAAGAGGGTGGGTGGCTGACTTGTCCCCTGCTGGCTGACCATGCAGCCTGGAGCCCTGACTTATAGAGGCGCAGCTGGGACCGAGTTCATGGGCAGATGTGGGGGCCCATCCCTGCCCCAAAGACTCTCAGAGAATCACTGCCTATTAAGAGGGTAGAAAGCAGAATGTGAAACTTCAGAGCTTATGAGGACTCTGGCAAGACACATGAGCTTTCTCTGTCTCATTCAGTAAAGATATAATGCCTATTACGCTGGGGTCACTGAGGGATGAAATGGCCTAGGGGCACGGCGCCCTGGGAAATGTGTGTCATTGTACCGCACGTCGCCAAATTGCTCTCCAAAGTAGCTGCTCCAAAGCACACTCCCACCTGCATGCCGCCTGTAAGCGCTCTCATTGCCTCATGTCCTCACCGACATCTGGTATTATCAGTTTCCTTAATTTTTATCGATCACAGTGGGAATAAAATGGTATCTCACTGCTCTCGCCTTTCCACGATTGCGAGTGATACGGAGTGTCTCTTCACGTGTAACCACATATTTGCCTCCTCTCCTAAGGAACATCTGCTTATGTCTTTTCCCCATTTATTTTTCTATTGAGTTCTTCATCTTTTAAAATAATTCATAGTTCTTGAAATATTCTGGATGTTAATCCTTTGTCATATTCATGTGCTAAAACAGCTTCTCCTAGTCTGCAGCTCTTCGTTTTCACTTTATTTATGGTGTCTTTTGAGAAGTCCTTAAGTGTATTTGAATGTATTGCGCTATTATTAATTTTTGCATGTTGATCTTGTATATAGCAACGTGGCTAAACAAGATTCTCTCAGATTTTCTATGTCGAAGATCCTATCACCTGTGGATGTTGACAGTTTTGTGGCTTTATACCCCCTATTTCTTTTTCTTATATGGATGCTCTATTCAGGAATTCTTTAGTATATAGAGGGGATGACAGGGACATCTGGTCTGATTTGAAAGAGAATAATTCTAACATTTTACCATTAAGTAGAATATTTGTTGAAAATATAGCTTATCAGGGAAAGGAAGTTCTTTTCTACCCCTAGTTAGCTACAAGTTTTTTTTTTTTAAGTTATTGATTTTTATTATCTTTTCCATGTTTATTGATATTAGCATGTTTATTTCCTCCTTTGACCTATTAATGAGGTAAACTACATTAATAGATTTTTAAATGTTAAACCATTCTTGTGTTACAGGGATAAATTTTGCATATATATATATATATATATATATAAATTATAGATCAACCTGGCTTATACATATAATGATATAATGATATAAATTATAGATCAACCTGGCTTAATATGAATACAAATGTCAGTTTAACATTATATTTATATTGACCTATAATTTTCCCCACTGTCTTGTTTAGTTTCATCATCAAGGTTATATTAGAACCACAGTGCGATACCATGACATGTGTACTAGAATGGCTAAAATGAAAAAGATTGACGATACTAAGTGTCGACAAAGTTTCGGAGCAACTGGAGCACTCACGTGTTGCTGGTGGGAATGCAAAATGGCACAGCTACTCAGAAGGCAGTTTGTATTTTTTCTGCAGTTAAACATGCTCTTGACAGCAATCCTACACCTAGGTGGGCAGGTTTCCAGCCTCCTGCTCATTGAGGGGTCTCAGTGGCAACTTCTGGCCTTGCTATGGCCCAAGGCCACATCTTCCTGTCCCTGGGTGGGCATTAAAATTTCAGACTTGAGCTCCTATGGCTGTACCCGGGTCTGACATTCCCTGGTCCCTGTTGGTGTCTGTTCACAGGCTCCAGGCTCTGAGTTTGGGATCCTTGAGGCCATCCACAGCTCTTGAGTCAGCTAGGTACTCAAAGCGATAGTAGTTGATGGGAGTGTGTTAGCTGAGCTGACTCTGTTGCCCAAACCGATGTCTCTACTTAGGCAGGCGTCTATTTTTCACCCCCACCCCTTGCCTAGAGGTGATACTGACATCCTGAAGTAGAAGTGGGAAGACTGACTGCCTCTTTCTATTTTTTGAACTTCCCAATGTGCTATAACAAGCACAAATGATTTCTCCAGTTGGGGTGTGTGTGTGTGTGTGTGCGTGTTTGTACATACAAATGAACTTTAATTTAAAGATTAACAATAGGTGATCTATATATAAAGGAAAAAGTATTTTTAAACCAGAGCCGCTTCACAGCAAAGGGAAGCAGACAGAGAATTCCCTCCCCTCTCCCGGGGCATCGGCCAGCCTGCCCCAGGCTTTTGCAATGTTCTATTTTTATTTTCATTATTTAACGGTGTCCCATATACACTGCTCAGTGGAATGCTCAGCAACATAGCTTAATGGACAACTGACCTCCATCTGCAAATGTGCAAGTCACATGGAACTCCCGAGGCCATTAATGGGATCCTCCTGTCCCCTCTCCCTGTCAACTTTAGTCCCAGACCTCAGAGAGCAGGGATGGGCTGTCAAGGGGGACATAAAGAGGGCTGAAGCAAGCGGCACAGACAGGAGGTAAGTGCTGCGGAGGAAACGTGCAGACCTGTGGACCACGTCCCCTTGCAGCCGGCCCTCAGGAGCTGAGCAGCTCATGGGGCTGGAGGTGGGCTGACTATCGACTGTTCTCTCACCTCTGACCTCTGCTGGCTTGTTTATGACTCACTGAACTCAGCTCCTGGCCAGACAGGCTCAGGGATGTACTGAGAGGAACAAGGGGCTTAAATTCTTCTACCTCATCTTCTTTCTTCATCTCCTTTCTCAGTTATTTAACTCAAGATCATCACAGTGATCTAAATCGTATCGACCTTGACCCCTCAGCACTGATGCATTTTACTTAACGCTTTCATACAGGTTTGTGCACTCACCGATCTTTCCATCAAACCTAGGAAGAGGGCGTTATGGATGGCATGATTCATTCGGCAAGTGAGGAAACTGAGGCTGAGAGGCGTCCTGCCTAGGGAAGCTAGGGTGGGATCTCTACTTGTGTCTTCTGGGGCTCAGTCTGCTGCCTGTACTCACCCCATTCTCCCCATAAAGAGGCAGGCGCCCGAACAGAGCCCTGGGGACCAGTCAGCCAGGAGGTGTGATCCTTAGGACTCAGGGTCATGGGCACCCTGAGCTGGTCCATGCCCCCCAGGGTCTGCCCCTCCCTGGCGGGTAGGAAGGCCAGGCGGGAGGCCTGCTGCTGCTGCTTTCTCTGGCCTCCTCAGGGCACAGCGGGCTGCTGACTTCACTCCCCACCCCCGCAGCTTCTCCATCCCCGGTACAGAGTCCCCAGGCCCATCAGTTGATGAGTGTTCCTCATTCTCCCCACAACAACACATTCATCAGGAGGGAGACAGACGTTCCCATCCGGAGGGAAGAGAGAGGGAGCAGAGGAAATCAATAACAGAGAATGATGTCTCCATATTGTGTCTCCCGCGCTTTATTTCCCTCTGCAGAGGCAGGACAGAAAAAAAAACCCACAAAAAACAGAAAAACGTTGGCTGCATTTTTGATACTAATTGATCTTGAAGCAGGGTGAACCCAGTGGTGCCCCCTTAATGGTTAGCCATCGCCTGCTGGCACTAGGGTTGACAACGCGTTCTCAGTCAGCACGCACGGGCCAGCCTTTTATCTGATTTGGACGTCCTGGCTCCCCTCTGCTGGCAGCACTGGGGCTGCACGCAGGTCACCAGTGAGTGGGGTGATGAGGGAGAAGGTCAAAGGGGGTAGTGGGGTCAGTACCACAGTCCCAAACCCACATCTCCTGCAGACGCAGAAATTCCTACCTGCCTCGGGCTCAAACACCTTCAAAGCTCAGCGGAAACCCCAGCGGTAGGACTAGCATCCTCAGCCAGTAACGCTTTAGTCTGAATTTGTAGAGTCTTGTCGTCAGTGGGGCCAGACTCAGTGCCTGTCTCGGGGACATGATGAGGACGACACGAGGTGACTCATGCACAGAGGCCAGCCTACACCTGGCACTGGCATCAGCTGCTTTTAAAGCCACGCTCCGGTGGTGTGTGCGGGGCTTGGCACAGTTCCTGGCACACGGCAGCTGTTCCCCCTCCAATTTCTGAAATTGTCCCGTGAGAGTGGGATGAGGGGAGGGTGCCTGCCCGCTCCAGAGCACTGGGAGTCCTCCTCCTGCAGAGAAGGTGAGGCCGGCTGAGCCATTTTGGGCCGCTCAGCACTCAGATGAAGAGGTGCGGGTGAAGGTGATGCTCCAGGGAGCAGCCGGGTATTCTTAGACCAAGTGAGATGTGCACGAGAAGTCACCTGCCTCCTAGGGCAATGGCTGGGGGTGGGTGAGCAGGGTGTGATGTCTGAATCTATTATCCTGTTCAAAAGGTTTAGGGAAAATAACGAGTTTGGGTGAGGATGTGGGGAAACTGGTGGTGGGAACGGAAGATGCTGCTGTGGGAAACAGTTTGGTGGTGTCTTAATAAGGTACACATGTAATCACCACATGGCAATTAGGGAGCACCCCCACTCCTGGAAATATGTCCAAGGGAGCCGGCAACAACAGGTGCGCAAACGAATTCTTGGACGTCAGTGTTCACGGCAGCATGATTTATAACAGCCAAAAGGTAGAAAAGCATGAGCGCACTGATGTTCGTTAGCTGACGAATAAAGACAATGCAGTACATCCGTGCCATGGAATATTATTCAGCCACAAAAAGGACAGAAGCGCCCATCCGGGCTACACCATGGCTGAACCTGGAAAGTATAATACTAAGTGGAAGAATCCAGACATAAAAGGCCACATGCTGTGATTCCTTTTATGTGAAATGTCTGAAATAGGTAAATGCGGAAAGACAGAAAGCAGGCTGGCGTTTGTAGGGACATGGGAAGGAGAGAATGGGGACTGACTTTCCTTTTGGGGTGATGACAGTTCTGGACTGAGACAGTGCGGATGGCTGCACGACGCTTGAAAGCACTAAAGCCACTGAATCGCAAACTTTAAGATGGTTAAAAGGGTAGATTTTATGTTATGTGTCTTTTACCACGATGAAACTCCCTATAGATTGCATTTTTTGTTGCAAAGAACATGACTCACCACAATTTAAGGAGTGCATCCCGCAAGTGTGTGCCATACAAGCAGTTATGGGGGGCCTGGGGGAAGGGCCTCGGGGGGTTAGAGGCTAAACGTGCAGTGTGGACAGAACTAGCCTCAAGTTAACTGCTCAGCCCTCTCCAGCTTCCCTCACAGCTACCCCTAAGGTTAGAGACCCCGCCTCCGCTGACATGCCCTTTCGTGCATCCCTCATGCATCACACCGAGAGGCAGGACAGATTCTGAAGGTCTTGGGCCGGATGTTGTGGATCACGTGATCTGCTGCCTCCTGGAGCCACCTGAGACCCCAGGCCCTGCCTTAACACCTGCTATTTGACCTCTGTGAGGTGCTGTGATTAGCACAGGGAACGCAAGCTTCGTGGGTCAGGGCAGACCTATAAAGGGCAAAGGAACCAGCAGGTCTTGATGTCAGCAGCAGTGGGAGCGAATGTCATTCAACAAGCAGGCAGTCAGGCAACCCCACTCCCAGCTGGCCCTGGTCTAGGGGGGTAGCAGAAAGGAAAAGATGCTGGCAGTGCTGGGGGCAAGCTGGCTGATGGAGGTGGTGTCACAGCAGCATCAGCAAGGGCTCCTCACTGGGGACATCAGGGAGGAGGTGACGCCTGAGCTGAGCCCATTACATCCCCTGGTTCCTGTCTGAAGGAGAGTTTTCATTTTAAATGAAGAGAGAGAAAAGAGGAGTCCGATCCCATGTTCAGTGACCTCCTTACATCCTAACAGGATGCTTCCCTGGGCAGGTGCAGAAGGAGCCGTCGAGCCATTGCGGGGACACTTCTGCAGGTGGAGGAATGAAGGGTTTAGCAGCGGCCATAATCAGGGAGGGCAGCTGCCCATACCATCAGTGCTTCTCTGCTACTCTCGGCTCTCGGGGGTAGTTGTTAAACTCACATTTCCTGTTCGGATCCTACTGCTGACACACGTGTGTCACCTGAACGAGGAGGACCTGGCAATGGGTTAATTGAGATGCTCTAACTTAGAGTCTTATGGGCTCAAGGGTCACAGAGCCTTGAGAATGGACTTGTGTCAGCCACCCCAGACCCTTCTCAATCACACCGCGATCTGTAGCTTCAGCTCAAGACAAGCCAGGCAGCCTCCTTGGAGGAAATGGCAGACCTGGCCCCGAGGGCCCAGGGAGATGGTGACTCTTCAGCTCTTGAGGAGGGGGAGGCGAAGGGGAAGGGAACATCTAACTTCCCTTGACCGCCTGAGATACTGACCTTGAACTCAACAGATGGCACTGCCGTAGCTGGACAAACAGATGCACGAATCTAGAACAAGAGCCTGCAGCTGGGAGAAACACAGGGTGCTGCCTGCCCTCTTGCTGCCCGCTGGTCCGCGTGTCCGGAGAGGGAGGGAGCACGAGAGATGGCACAGGCAGCGTGACAGATGGCATGCGCGCACCGTACACCCCTCCCTCCAAACACCGAGGCTCAGAGAGGTTTGTGATGAGTCTGGGCCACACACAGCTCGTGAGTGACTGAGCTGGGATCTGAACCCACTTCTGTGTGGCTCCAAAGTCCGCATTTCAGTGTGGACCGCTCAAGTTCCTGTCTCAAGTTGCCTGACCCTTCTGGACCTTGAAACACAAGGTAAGGAAATGACACTTACTTCAGAGACTACCCTGGATATGCGTGGAAAACCACTGGCAGCGGGGCCTCTCCCAGGGCCCCTCTAAAGGGGGCCACCCCACCCTCATCCCTCCCCGACCCTCCGCTTTCTGAAGCTCCAGCCCTGCCTTGTTTCTCTCTCCACCACACAGCCCAGTACACATTTGCCTTCTTTTGCGTGTTTATTGTTCTCCCTCTTTTGAACATTTGCTCCTAAGGAATCCGAACAGTTGAATTTTGTCTGAATTTTTTGTTCAGAGCTGTATTCCCAGTGTTTCTCAATAGCAGGCGATTTTACCCCCCAGGGGACATTTGGCAGTGTCTGGAGACATTTTTGGTTGTCACAGTGGGAGGAGGGGTGTTGCTGACATCCTACAATGCACAAGACAGCCCCCGCCCCCCAGGATAATCCAGCCCCAAATGCCAATAGCGCGACACTTGTACCCCCATCGGGGAGGGACAGGTGTTAGAACCTCCCCTGGCCCAGCTCAACCCAGGCCTTTTGCTGACCTAACAAATCACACTGACAGTTTGAAACAGTCAGCTGACTAGCTGAAATGCAGGAACACCACCTATGGATCACACAAAACACCATGCGGCCCCGTTCTGAGTGGAAGAGAGCCGCGTGTAAGTGTAAAAAGGAAAGATGCTTTCGCTCTGGGCCTGTATCGCCTCTGGGACAGGATGCTGAGGCCCCACCCCGGCGGTAGGACTGCCAGCCTCCGGAAGCTTCTATCCAACACCTGGGCCCTCAGCGGGCCACCCACTCCACATTCCCACCAGGAATTCACACTACAGTTCACAACTCCCCCCGCCGCTGCCTGCCGCTGCCTCTCCATCCTCTCAGGCCTCCTTAGGCTCACAGCTGGGCCTTTCTCTGCAAACTCGGAGGCTGGGAAAGGACCTCCTTCTCTCTCCTGCTCTCCCCACCTTCTCTTTCCTTCCCTCTTTTCTTCTGCCCCCTCTCTTTCCCCGCACAGGTTCTAAAAGCTTTTAAACAAGTCATCAGTGCTAAGGTTTAATAACCGACAGAACTGGGTACAAGGCTATAACCCCAAGGAATGATTTTCTGATGGTGGAATATTAGGCGGCAGGCAGCTAGGGCTGGGGGAACAGGATGAGACTCGGTGAGCGGGGATTTTCCTGGTGCCTCTGAAGTCACCGGTAGCTGGCTTCGATTCCTCCAGGAAAAAGAGCTGATCCCAAACTCTGGATGGAATAAAAGAGCAAGCTGGTGCCCAGCGCCAAGTAAACACCCAGGAATGAGCCAGGGGACTGTGTGGGGCAGGCTCAGGAGGATGTGGAAGGCAAAAGGCAGAAGTGCCGGCTCCCCTAGTGGTAGGGCTTGATAGAGATTGGGTCCCAAGTCTTCCATCCTCACATTCCCAGCTCAATTGAGCTACCCTGATGCAAAAAGTCACACCACTCCCCCAGCTCTGAGGATGGCATGAGGGATCCTTGCTGAGTTACCTCCCTCAGTTTCAATGTCTGAGAGCAAGGCTGGGGCCTGGAAGAAGCAGAGGCAACCGACCCTGAACACCTCCGACTAGCAGGACGCCGACACCTGTGTCCTTGCTTTACGCCATGCCTCATTCTACAGGTGAGGAAGCTGAGCCTCCTGGTCAGTGACGCAGCTGGAGCTGGAACCCACGTTTTCCACCATGACATAAGGCCGGCTTCCTCCAGCCACGTGTGAACAATTCAGCCAACCTCTCACCTGCATTTCCCTCCCCCATCTCAGCTCTGAGTCACCAAACCCCGACCTGAGAATGGCAGAACTGTCACAAACCTGCTGCCAGCTGGCGGGGACACGGGTGCAGCCCCTCCAGGGTGCCAGGGTTCCCACAAACTGCACCAGTGGACAGAGCAGCCTGGTTCCCCCCTGCCCCTGGGGGGTCGACTGCCTTCCACATGTAAGAGAGAAGCAGAAGTTTGGGGTAGGGATGTCTCAGGCACAGCTACGAAGTTCACCCTTTCTAGGCATCCTGGGGACCTGGCCCCAAAATAGGATGCCCCCAGCTACCTCCAGAGGCTGAGTTAGCAGAAAAGTAAGGCAGAACTAGGGCGTCTCAGGCAGGCAGGAGAGTCCGGGAGGGGGTGTGGGGGCTGGCTGTGGTGTCAGCAGAAAGGCACAACGAACCTGTCACCTAGTTGCCCATGGTCCTGAGATGTCCTGAAACCAGGACATCGGATCCAGGCCAAAGTCACCCCTGCCCACTCCCAGTGCAAATCTGGGTTGTTAATTCAGCAAGCCCGGGGGTTTATGGACCTGAGGTGGCTGGGAGGGGAGGTCCCATCTTGTGTTCCTGGGAGGGTGTGGAGTAAGAGCCAGCACTGGTGATGGCCTGAGTGTGACATCTGCCCAACCGAGACAGGCTCCCATTTCAAGACCCTGCCCTGAGTCCTGCTCTCATATGGTCACTGTTAATTGAGTGCAAAGTGAATCCGTTCCCTTCTCTGAACTACTGCTTCCTGACCATAACAGGGGACACCGATGTGCCTGGCAGGGCCTACGGGGCAGGTGAGAGCACGTGGCTGCACCACGGCACTGAGCGGGCACCCTCTCAGCACGGGTGCGGCTCTGAATGTGAACCTCTTTCCTCCCCAGCCAGGGACCTGAATGCTCTAAGTCTCTTTCAGTCCCAGGAGGTGAAAATTTGACTTTGCTTGCAAATTTTCGCCAAACTGCATCTTCATCAATGGTCTGATTAGGATGAAGGCAAAGAGGCATAACAAGTAATTAAAATGCTGTGTGTGTGTGTGTGTGGGGGGGGTGTCTTCGGAGCGATTAGGAAAAACTTTGGTGCATCTGCCTGTGATGTGGGTCCCCCATCGCCAACAGCCCTTCCTCCCCCGCTTGTCCACCTCTGATTCTCGGCATGTGGCACCGACACCTCCTCCCACCCAGCCAGACCCAGCACCCTCGCTGTCTCCACAGCCAAGCAGAAGGAGTCCCCGGGTGGGAGGACCGCGGGGCTGTCAGACCCTGCGGGGAGGCTGTGACAGCGGGGAAGACGCCCGGCGGAGAAAGACCAGCAGCCCCGCTCCACAGGTGGCCGGGCCCCCGCGCTCCCGCGCTGTCCGGGTCGCGCTGGGTCGCGCTGCCGGACGCGTCCTGCGGGTCAGCCGTGGGTCAGCCCTCGGCTTCGGGGTGGGCGACAGGGACTGCCCAGCGGCGCCCGCAGAGAGGGGGCACCGCCAGCTCCCCGCACCTCCCGACACACACGCACACGCGCGCTCACGGGGCCAGGATGCGCGCAGGGGACCACCTGGCCCCTGCCCCAGCCGCTAATGCGCTCATGGGCTCAGCGGCCGAGGCGCAGGCGGGGAGTCGTCCCCGCACCCCCAGGAAGTGGGAGCCGGCCTCCTCGGTCTCCCCGGTCTCCCCGGGTCTCCCCGGTCTCCCCCAGTCTCCCCGGTACCCCCCAGTCTCCCTGGTCTCCCCGGTCTGTATCCCCCGGTCCCCCCTGGTCTTCCCGGTCTCCCCCAGTTTCCCCCAGTCTCCCTGGTCTCCCCCAGTCTCCCCCAGTCTCCCTGGTCTCCCCCAGTTTCCCCCAGTCTCTCCGGTCTCCCCCAGTCTCCCCCAGTCTCCCCGATCCCCCCCAGTCTCCCCGGTCTCCCCGGGTCTCCCCCAGTCTCCCTGGTCTCCCCGGTCTCCCCTGGTCTGTCTCCCCCGGTCCGCCCCCCCGGTCTCCCCCGTCTCCCCAGTCTCCCCGGTCCCCCCCAGTCTCCCTGGTCTCCCCGGTCTGTATCCCCCGGTCCCCCCTGGTCTTCCCGGTCTCCCCCAGTTTCCCCCAGTCTCCCCGGGTCTCCCCCAGTCTCCCTGGTCTCCCCGGTCTCCCCTGGTCTGTCTCCCCCCGTCCCCCCCCCCGGTCTCCCCAGTCTCCCCCGGTCTCCCTGGATCTCCCCCCGGCTCTTACCTGGCCGGGGCGGCACGGCCCGAATCCTGATGGATGGTCCCTGGCCTGCTCGGCGCGTCGGACGGGGGGTCCCGCAGGAGGCGCCCGGGGCGCGCTGCCCGTCGCGAGGGGCAGGTCCGGTCCGCGCGCGACCGTGGGCGCCGCCGCCGCCTTCCCCGCGCGAGCCGCGAACTGCGGGGGGGAGGGCGGGGCCGTGGGCGGGGCCTGGGCGAAGGCGTGGGCGGGGCCGTGGTCGTGGGCGGGGCGTGGGCGTGGCCGGGCCGGGGCACAAAGTCGGGCCGAGCCGTGGGCGGGGCCTTAAACAGTGGGCGGGGCCTGGGCGAAGCCGAGGGCGGGGCCTGGGGCCGTGGGCGGGGCCTCCCGCCTTCGCGCGGCCCCCGCCGGCGGGCTTTGGGACCCTGCGCTCGCTGGGCTGCCCCGGGGCCGTGAGCCCCTCTGCAGGGTGCACCTTCGCTGGGTCTGCAGGCGGAGGGTGGGGGCTGGGCTAGAGAGACGAGGCTTTCGGAGGCTGCACAGGGCGTGGCTGAGACACCCACCTCCCCCCCCCCAGCCTGGGGTCGGACTTCACCTTCCAATTCCAGCTTTTACAAGGACACGGCCACGCCAGCTAGCAGTATGGGTCGCTGACTCTGCACTAGGCACTGTGCAAAGCGCTTTGCGTGTGTTCAGTCGTTTGACCCCCCCCACAGCGATTTCATTTTACGGATGAGGAAACTGAGGCACGGAGCGAGGACCTCACGTGCCCGAGGACACACAGCGGAAAATGGCTGAGCCGGGGTGGCAGCTCTGTCTGGCCTTTCTGGCTCCAGGATCTGTGCTTTCGAAGCCTCACTGTGCTTTCTTTCCTGTGGCGTTAGGCTAATTGCTCCTTAAAGGCCGAAGGCCTGGCACATAGTGGGTGTGCATGCAGCTCATATTTCTTGAATGAATGAATGAATGAATGGATGCGAATAGGATGCATTTCCCCATGACTAAAGCTGTTAAGGGGAAAACCGCCAAATAAAACCACGGATGGAACTGGATCAGTGACAGGAAAAAATAAAAACTGGGCATAGCAGCCAGTTTTTTTTGAGAAGCCTTTCTCAAGGTCTTCATTTAAGATTCCTAGCAAAGGCCAAAGATGCGGCCCAGGACCTGTGTCCTGCAGGTGGTCTCTGCTGAGCAGTGGCCAAGTCCTCAGGCGACTAGAGAGAGTGTTTGTGGGTGAGCAGACTGCCCAAGGGTGAGTGTGAGGGAAGGAGGGGGTGGGGCAGTGGTTCTCCCTTGCGGGCTGACTGAGGGATGTTAGAATGCCCACTTGCTCCCCAGGTCAGTCCCCTCTTCGATTTGTGTGATGCTGTTCTCCGGCTCACCTTGCGAAGCCCATGGTGAAGAGACCATTACCTGCAGAAGGCACCCTTTAAAAGGAAAACCAGTTTCTGGGGTGGCTCACAGCCTCCTCCCCAGTCATTCTGCCGGAGGTAAATGGGAGACCTTGTGAGGTGAGTGGTCGAGGGCAAAGGAATTGGGATTAAGGGAAAGGGAGTCTTCAGTCTGATTCTGCCCCTAATTAGCTGTGTGACCTTGGACAAGTTACTTAACCTCTCTAAGCTTCGGTTTCTCCTCTACCACCAGGGCTGACTTCATGAGCATGTGACTTGGGCAGTCACACAGTCTCACTCTTAGAAAGGCTCTGTGCTTGGTTTAATAATCTTCTTTTGCTATCTTAAAATTCTTCATCATCTTTGGACGAGGCACAGCATTTTCATTTTGCACTGAATCCCACAAATTCTGTAGCTGGTGCTGGTTATAACACCTACCCCCTCTGGGTTATTGCGACACTTCATTAAGATAATGTGTGCACAAATGTCTGACACATGGGCTCTGGACAGAAGTTGGTTTCCCTTTCTCCGGTCTGGTCTTAAAAATGAGTAGAAGTTCACCAGGTCACCAAAGGGATGGGAAGGGAGTTTCAGGCACAGAGGCCAGCAAGGGCAAAGATATGGGAATACGCAGTTATATTCAAGGAAAGGCAAATGGCTGGGGTCAGCTGGGGGTGGTAATTGGAGATAAAACCGAAGAGACATTTTGGGGTCAGAGTGAAAGGTTTTCTGGTTTCTTTAAGGAGTCTGGACCTCAGACTGGAGGCCTGTGAGCAGAGAGTGGTGGGAAGGGGAGGCAGGTGGGCACTAGACCCCAACATTTTCAGCCCACGGTTTGGCTACAGACTGGTTCAGATAAGGAACCAGGCAGTGGATGGTGGGGGTGGGAGCCTCGCTTGGAAGCTGCCAATATGGCATGTTTGAGACGTCGCTATAGACATAATGGGAAAATGCTGTAGGTGTCAAAGCCAACAGCTGAGCTTGGGGACTTGGGGACTCCAAGCCTGATGAATAATGGAGCAGCCTTTCCTCCCTGGGTCTTTTTCTATCCTTTCAATAATTCATGCCTTCCATATTGGTTGAGAAGTTTCATGAAACCTCAGCTTTTTCGGAATCCTGGGCCCATCTGAGCAAATGTGATGTCTTCATGCATTAGGTCTGAATTAAAAACATATACGCACGTGAGCACATCCAGCTGTGCAGAACGTGCCTTGTGTTCAAGTCAAGGATAATGTCCAGTTATGTTCTGGAGGGGGACAGGTCCAGCCAGGTCCTTTGGAGGTGGCTGTGAGAGTTGGCTGCCTGGGAAGCACGAGTTGGTTGGGGAGGTCCACGTGATAAGCACTCCCAAGTAGGAGACTGTATATTTTGATGCTCAGCACCTGCCCTGCCTACTGAAGTCAGGCTTGTCCAGAGGACCTGCTTTGGCCAATGAAATATGAGCAGGAGTGACATGTGTCACTTCCAGGTGGAAGTTTGAGCAGCCACTGAGTACTTTGCCATGCTACTTCTCCCTGCTTTGTGGAGACAGGAGTCAAGCTACCCTATGAACTAGGACATTACTATCCCCTATTTCCAGGCAAGGAAACAGAGGCCCAAAGAAATAATTTGCCCTAGAAATGGTCAAATTATAGTGCTCAAGGGAGAATGACATGTTCAGCCTCCATCTGCATTGGCATCACTGTCACTGTGAGCGGGCACAGCATCCAGAATCTTCATGCTGGCTGTCGGGGCCCGGGCTCGCAGGATCTGGTCTCAGCAGGGCACCCAGGGAGCTGTTTGGAGGCCACACATTCTGGATGACTGGGCAAACAGGAAGGCTAGGGTGACAAGGTCCCTGGCCTCAAGGTATTCAGAGCTCAAAGCTTTAAGAAGCAGGAGAATGATTCTGTTTTATTTTTCTCAAGGGAGGCTGGGTCACCCAGATGATGTTTCAGGTCTACCTGGTTGGCAGGGACCTAGAAGGTGGAGCTGTGCTTTTGACTGTGTCGAACTTCCAGGTAAGATTGCTTACTCACCTGCTCTTCCTTGCCCATGGATTCGGTCCTGTTACGTTCCCTCTTTTTCTCCTGGACTTGAGTTTGCTGATGGGGAGGGAGTTGACAAAGTTACTGGCTCTTCCTCACTGTTCCTCTGCTCATTCGGACCTCAGCACATCTCTCCTTTTCCTATCGTCTCTCTCAGTTCAGTCTGAGCTGTTTTCCACGCCCCCAGCTTACACCCATCTCCTCTCCACAGCCCGCTAAGGGCCTTGCCAGGCCTCCAAATGCAGCTCGTTAAGAACTGATTCCTTTTCTTCGGTTAGGGTGTGCTTTCTTCTCCTCCTGATGCAGCGGAGTGTGAAACCTGGAGAGTTCACACAGCCGTTCATGTCCCTGCCGGGTGACTGAGCAGCTGCTTGTATTCCCACTGGCTGGTCTCCAAGCTGCCCTCGCTGCTCCCCTTAGAACAGCTGTTCAGCTTCTGCTCTCATAATCTGTCCCCTTGGTAACTAGATTATGGCTTATAAAACGGCTCCAAAGGCAGGGGAAGCCATCGATGCAAGGAAGACGCCTCTCCGTTTTGACTGCTGAGAAAGTTGCAGGGTGTTAAAGGAAATGACACTGAAATGAAGGCCTTGGATGGGGATAAATCCAGCAGGGGCAGGGATTGAAGGGGGCCTCAGCAGGAAATGTTTGAAGGTGGCCCAAGACGACAGCGCGGGGACAGGTCAGCACCTGGACAGCTCCCTGCTGGGCCAAGGACCAGTTGGCTTGGGGAGATCTTCCCAAATGGTGATTAAGGCATCATAATCCCTCGACTTTTCTTTGTTCTCCACTGAACCCTATAAAAGTTCTGTCTGGTGACTTGTGCCCTCAGGCCTCAGGGAAGACACCAGTCTCATCCAAGAAGCTAATCCATGCCGATGTCAGCATGGTTCATGCGGGCCAAGGTGTTAAACAGGCCAGGTGATACACACACTGCTTCTTAGAGAACGTCCAGAGCGTCCATCCATGAGGACAGTGACTGCAGGGTGGTAAGCCTAGCATCCCTGTCGATGGCTTGAAGGGAAGGGGGGCAGCTCAGCTCACTTAGGATTGGGCCAGGGGACTGGCCTCCTCTCACAGAGGAACTGCAGTGTAGACCTCAGTGGCATGGTGGGGGGAGGGCTCCCAAAACAAAGGGCCAAGAGCCCAGGAGGGTGGGGTGGGAGCCCAGGAAATGAGAGCTGCGTCCATGTATTTCAGAACAAAGAAGGCAGGACCAGGCTCCAGCCACCACCCCAACTCCCTGGCTCCTGAGATGACAGAAAATAGCGTCTAAAACAGCCATTTTCTAGCTTTGAAGTAAACTCGGATGCTAGGAGTAAGGGTGAGGGTGGTTTTCTAAGCGGGCAGCATGTGGGAAGGAAGCGACATGAGCCACTGAGGAGCCACTAGCAGGGTTGGGGGCCAGATGTGTCCTCCAGCCCTAGATCCACTTAAGAGGTTCTCCGTCTCCCATACTGGGGTGGGTCGGACCCCCTGCCCCAAGCAGTGACTAAAGCGTGAGAAAAGGAACAGATATCTGTGGGGCAGTCTGGCATTGTGACTCAAAAGCATTGCAGTTGTTAGTACACCTTGACTCTGTAATCCCTCTTCTATGAATCTAATTATCAGTATTTATTGCAGCCTTATGTATAATGGAGGAGAATAGAAAACACCCTGAATATCCACTATTCAGGAATCAATTCAGACAAGTACGTCATATCCATAGGCCATTAAAAATCAAGTTTTCAACTTCAGGGTGCAGGAAGATGCTCATACTACATAAATATTATTTCTATTTATTATATATTTATATCCATCCATATTTCCTAGATAGCTGAATAAATATTAGGACACAAAACTACTTATCAGGTATGACCCACTTTGCGAAAAAATAAAATTATGCACAGACACACCCCCCAAAATAAAAACACAAGGAGATTAGCAAAGTGTTCAAAAAAAGAGATTTTTATGAAGGTGATGATTACGTTCTTCTTCATTTTTTTTACATTCTTCAGAAGTTTCACTATACATATATATTAATTTTATAATGAAAAATAATGCTTATTATTATTTTCAGTTATGGGATAATATACACAACACAAAATATGCAATTTCAACCATGTTTAAGGGTACAGTTCATCGGCATCAAGCGGATTTACATCACTGTGCGACCGTCACCGTCATAAAAAGAGCTAATATTTCCGATGTACCTTGACACTTCCAGTTTTCTGTACAGATGGAAGCAGAGGGGTTAGAAGCTAGGAAATTCAGACTGCCACAGGAACATCTCTCTGAACTGTCCTCAAACTCGGGTCTGCTCCACGGAAACTTCGAAACGATTGGTCAGGATCGTTCCGGTGGCAAGCGGGGGAGAACCAGGACAGAGAACTGAGCGACTCATGGAACCGGAGTCTGGATCGAGAGAGTTCGGTGGGAACAGGTGCTGGGAGGGAGCCTGGGAGCAGATGCTGGAAGAAGGGGCAGGTGCTGTCACCACATGAGTGGATGTTTCCCACTTAGAAGCTAAGGAAAGGTTATCCTTACGGTGCCCCAGGCTGCTATAACTCCGACCCTACAATTTTTTAATTAAAAAAAATTTTTTTGGCGGAGGTGAGATTCACGTAACATAAAATGAACCATTTTAAAGTGAACGGAGCGGTGGCATTTAGTACCTTCGCAATGTTACGCAGTCACCGCCTCTGTCTAGTTCTAAAACACTGTCATTGTCCTCGTCGGAATCTGGTACCCACGAGGCGGATACTTCCCTTTCTCCTCCTCCTCAGCCCCTGACCACGACCAGCTCACTTCCTGTCTCTAGGGAGCGGCCTAATCTGGATATTTCCTGTAAATGGAATCATATCATAGATGACGCTTTGTGTCTGGCTTTTTAAAATGCTTTTTTTTAAAAAATTTTTTAGGCTCACATACATTGGAGCATTCATCAGTTCTACATTTTCCAGTGACTGATGTCCTGTTGTGTGCAGATACTGCAATTCGTTACTCCGTTCATCTGCCAGGGACACTTGAATTGTTCCTTTTGGCTGGTGTCACTGCTGCTATTATGAACACGTGTCGTGTATCGCACTTGAGCACCCGTTTTCAATTCTGTTGGGTGTGCACCTCAGAGCGGAGTTGCTGGATCACGTGGTCATTCTGCATTTCACTCTGGGAGGAACTGACAGACTGTTTGCCACCGCGGCTGAACCGCTTACCTTCCTACCAGCCGTGTACACGGGTTCCAGTTTCTCCACATCCTTGCCAACACTTGCTATTTTCCTTTTTCCCACCATCGTCCTTCTGCTTGGTGTCAAGTGTGTGACGTTGCTTTTGCGGGACAAGGAGTCTGAGGAGGTGGTTAGCGACAGCGAGAATGGGCAGAGCTGGTCCCCTGCATTCAGGCCGTGTTCCTTCCCCGTCAGCTCCGGCCGTTCCTTTGAGACCAAGCGTAGGTCTGCAGAGTTCTTCTGGGCTTGGCTCCAGGATGGGGACTTCCCTGCGGGCACCACGAATTGGCCTCTGAAAACACGGACCTGCCTCAGGTTTTCTAGAAGCCGCTAGCTGCTGGAAACCTTGGTTAGGGATGACAAATCCCTCAGCCATCACTTGTAAAGATCATAGAGTCTGTTCCCACGGGGGGACAGGAAATATTTTTCATTTCCTTCAATCGCTGCGATTTAAAATCTCCTGGCAGGCCATTCTCAGGTCAAGCTTAGCTCAGGCTGCCTGTCTTGCCTGATAATTACGGGTGGCCCGCTGGGGTAAAGGGTGGCAGCTGGGGGTCACTGACTCAGGGGCCACCCGCCACTCCAGGAGGCTGTACCTCTGCTTACCTGTAACTCCTTTATCCTCAGTGGATTACCCGGATGCGCTCTGGGGTGAGATGGGTCTGAGATGGAATCTCACCTTGGCCTCCATCTAGCTACTCAGTGACTTGGGTAAAGTACTTGATCCCCTTAGGGGTTGGATTCAGCATTTGGAAATAACGCCCATAACACATACCTGGAAGGTCTGTTGAGAGAATCAAGGAGACCATATATTCAAAATGTGTAGCACAGGGTCTGGCAAAAACTAGCAAAAGTAGCTGCTGTTATGTATGTTAATGCATGTCCAATTATAACCCCTGTGGGGAGGCTAGTGTTTCTGGACTGTTCACAGCCATCTACCAAAGTGTCAGGCATTTTCCTGAGACCAGGTGTTGGCAACGTGAAGGCACAGGAGAGGCAGGGAGGCAACAAAAGAGGAAAATGTCTTCTGGGCATCATGGCATACCTGGTAGAGAGTAACCTGGATGTGCCCTTGGGCCCACCAGGAGGGCAGGTGGCGGGAAGGTAGATGCTGCCTGCCTGGAAGGGAAGGTTGGGGATACTGGCTTAAGTCTCTCCTGGATGCGGTGTCTTCTGTGAGTCTGTAGGTGTCACCCAGTGCCAGCCACCTGGGAGGTCCTGATCAGGTCAGGGCCACCTGGTGTCTTCCCGAGAACTCATAAGTGCTGGTCTCCGTCGTGGGGTTAAGCAGTGTTTCAGCTGGTAGATCAGGGCGACCTCAGAGGCCCGAGGTACAACCTCTAACTCATTCCTTTATCCTCATGCGGTGAGGGGAGGGCAGAGACCACCAACCTTCCCCGGGGGAGGGAGGAGGCAGCCCCCAGTTCCCTGGAAGGTAGGACAGACCCGAGTGTGAGGGTTTCTCCACCCAGCACCACCCACTTTCGGTTGGGGGAGGTGGGGTTGCCCGGTGTGGTCATTGTAGGATGTTGAGCTGCGTCTCTGGCTTCTACCCATTAGATGATAGTATCACCCCCGCCCCGATTTGTGACGACCAGAAATATCTCCTAACGTTGCTAAATGTCCCCTGGGGTGCAAAGTCACCCCTGGTTGAAGACCACGGGGCTGGATGTCAACTGAGGCTTTTTTCTGCTGGGACTTCCACCGGCTTCTAAGCAGAGAAAGGGGCGGGCTGTGGCCCAGCCCACGTGGGAGAGGCTGCGCCGGCTCTGAATCGGGATACATTCCCACACTAGTGAAAGAAACAGACCCCGGCCCCATTCTTGAGTTCCTTAAAAGCAGAACCTTCACTACGGCAAGTCTTAATTTTCTTCTAAGGACGATCAGGTGAAAGCAGAGGACAGAGTTTGGCTTCTCTCATGCTGACTCTCGACCCACTTCTCGTCAAATGACATCTTGGTCACTATTGTGTTAAAGGAATGACCATCCCCCTCCAGACATCACTTTCCTAAGGAAGACCCTGCACTAGCCAATGGGGGCCGGGCCCAGATGGACCCATCTGGACCCCAAAAACAGCCTCTGATAGAATGGGCAGGAGGGCTGCGGTTCATCCTCCCCACCATAAGGCAGCTGTGTAATTTTTTCCTTTTTATTATTTAAATGAACAAATTAAAGATCTCAAGGACCATTTGCCCAGGGTCACTCAGTACGTTTAAGACGGAACTGGCATTCACTCATTCATTCACTCACTAGACATACCTGGCACACCCTGGAGGGATGGGGGTGACCTGGTGGCAGAGCCCCCACTGCAAGAGCAACACGTTTTTGGCCAATGGACCGGACCCCGGGCTGGCTCTCCAGGTGCAAACACCAGCTCCCGTGGGCGTGTCATAGCAGTTTCCCGAACAACCCTGGAAAGCGTCCTATTTTCTCTCTCCAATCTGGGTATCCTCCAGCGTCCCGCCGTGCCCAACCCCGTGGGGCGCCCTGCGCTGCCCTGTGACTCACTCTCTTTAGGCCCTGAGATGACAGGACTTGTTCACCCTCTAGGTAAGCTTTGATCCCTGAGCACGCTCTGGGCCTCATGACCTTTCTGGGAACAGTGAGGGGATGGGACTAAGTCAGTCATTCTCAGTCGGGGTGATTTTGTTCCCCAGAGGACATTGAACAATGTCTGGGGGCATTTTTGTTTGCTACAACTTGGCGGGGGGGACATTGTTATTGGCATCTGGAGGTCAGAGGCCAGGGGTGCTGTTGAACAGTGTCCCCACAACAAAGAATAAAGAAACCCACAATGTCGTGGTGCCAAAGGTGAGCAATCCCCCAAATAGATACAATGTCAGATTTACATGCGGCTCAAAGGGAGTGGGGAGGTCTCATCAGAAGCTGCGTGCGGACTGCCAGGTCCCCCCTCAGCCCCGCTGGCTTTGAACGGTCCTGGATTATGTCCGTGGTCCAGGTGGAACGGACAGGTCTCTGTTTTACTTTCGTAAGCATTTGGGTTCAGACAATTAGGTATATAGTCCCCCTGTCATTCAGCGCAATCAACAGCCACCCCCTATGGAGACAAAAGGCCCTGGACATGGGGACAGGGTTCTGCTCCTTTGGAATCACAGCGAAGCCTGGAGAAAGGTGAGTGACAGGTGCCTGGGATGGGGACGGGCACATTCACGGAGACATGGAAATCACTCAGGGCCTTTGGGACCGGACGACCCTCCTAATTCACTAAATGATCACTCTGTGCTCTTTCGATCTAATAAAATGTCCCAGTAAGTCCTTGCTGGCCTCTCATCTCCTCCCCGAAGTTGGTTTATTGTTTTTTTGTTCTGTTTTGTTTTGCTATAAATGGTTCTTGCTTCCGCAGCAGGTTTCGGGCTGGTGATCCCTGGGTGAGGACTCTGGGAAAAACCACGCAGAAGGATGCTCGCTCTCTCATCCCTTGAGAAACCCTCAGGAGCTCTTTGATGCCTCCTGGCCCTGGCCTCCCTCCCCCTGCCCAGGTAATCCTTACAGACCTTTTTGGAGGCTGAGACGACAGTTCATTGAAGTGTCCCCACTCAAGTCTCATCGGGTCACATGCTCCTGCTTAAACCGGCCATTGGGAAGGGTAATGGAGTTCTTAATGATTGGCCTACGCTGGTGAACATCCATCTGCTGGGGGTCTAAAGGACCCTGGGAGCAATGGTTACCCCCAAATCAGCCTCGAATAGGGGTTCTGTTAGCAAAGGAGAACACTGGAGTGACTCTTAGCTCGGCCATGGACATTTAGGAATGTTCCAGTGAACTGTGAGGTAGACACACCCCTTAAAGCACCTGCCTGGCCCCAGCCCCTCCAAGGAGGACTCCTGCCTTTGCTCATCTATTTGAAGATGGGTTGGATCGAGGTAACATGTTTTGTGTCCAATGGCCACTCTTCTCAGCCACTAGTGACGGGTCCAGAAGTAGGAACTTGACCCCCCAATTCGCATGCTTGCCAGTGACCGATGGCATGGGCACTGGAGTCCCTGACTTGTGGGGAGACCAAGAGACACGCACCTAGGGTGAGGAGGGCCAGGAGGCAGCGTGGTCTGTCGAAGTTTTGAGAAAACGGACGAGCCAGGGAGCCAGAAGCACACTCAGCGGGTGGCCCCCCGAGCACTTCCATTTATATCACACTCTTGCAATGGCACCAGTATAGCGGCGGGGGAGATCAGCGGCGGCCAGGGGCTGGGGTGTGACTCTAAAGGAACAGGACGGTGAGTTCTTTCTGGCTAGGACAGTTCTCAATCCCGAATACGATGGCGGTTACACGGATCTATACCTGTGGTAGCAGTTCGTAGCGACACACACACACACACACACACACACACACACACACACACACACGCACGCACGCACACGGCATGCCAGACCGGGGAGATCTGAATGAGGCCTGCAGTTTAGTTCCTAGTATTTTACTAGGTAAATGTCCTGATTCTGATAACGCTCTGTGGTTATGAAAGACGTTATCATTATGGAAAGCTGAGCAATGGGGACGTGAGCACTCTCGGTATTATTTTTTACAACTTCTGTGAGTCTTCAATTATTTCAAAGTAAAAAGTTGAAAACAGAAAAGAAGCCGAGCTGCTAACATGACTGATAGAAAAAAAATTAGCTCCCGGGGCTGCCTCGGTCCAGAGATTTCCAGCCTCCGAGTGGGTCCATCTGTGTAAACTGCAACCCAAGGAGCCTGAGCAGAACCAGCGCTTAGGACAGAAGTCTCTGTATGCATTTTTGGTTATTCCTTAGAAAAAAATCCATCCCCCACATCAGACTTGCTGTGCATAAACACATTTTTAAGGCTCTTGTCGCCTTGTGCCGAATTGCCCTTTAGAAAGATGGGACCAGCCTCAGCGTAGGAGAGGGCTGGCTGCCCCAACTCTTGCCAAAAGCGTTTTCATCTTTGCTAAGGGGGTAGATAGAACATGGTCTCTCATGGCGCTCTTCCCTCTAGGAATTGTAAATTATTTTCTTGGGCCGCTTTGGGCCACATAATTAGCTCCTTAGCTGGGAGCTCGGGTTTAGTTTTCTCCCCGGTCACCTTCATCAAGCTGCATTTCAATACTATGCCCCTAACTTGGTAAAGATCACGAAAGGAAGGCCAGGTGGATTCCGCTCCTGCGATTATTGCTTTTAAAATGCCCAAAATGTTGTTGAGGACATCAATTCTTATATCGCTCTGTCTCTCTTCTATGTAATAAAATCATATCCAAGACATTTCTTCTGAAATTCAGTGCCAAGAAAAGCTTTTCTTCCCAGAGGAACGCATATGCTTTCCTTCTTTTCTGGTTATGAAAACCTCATAACTGATCGCAGTTTAGGGGGCTGCTAGGAGATTCAGAGCCAAAGTCGAGGATCCATGACAGTAATTTTGTTATCTCCCGTGGGAAATAAGTTTACGTTTTTATTGTTTTGGGTCCTGACCATCTATTTTTATTTTATTATTCACCTAAAGTGTTTTACTTGTAAGCCACTTCAAATCCTGCGGAAAGAGGCCAAAGTCAAAATTTCTCTAAATGATCAGCTCTGGTAATCGTCGCATCCCTAGGACATAGCCCAGCCTTGGCATCTGATATAGTGCTCACATGAATACAGATGGAAGGAAGGAAGGAAGGAAGGAAGGAAGGAAGGAAGGAAGGAAGGAAGGAAGGAAAGCAGGCACTTGACAATAAACCAGCCAAGAACAGCGCTGATATTGATTGAAAATAAACATGAGCTACTAGATGATCCGAGAACAGAAAAAGGTCACCTTGGAAAGTAGGCCTTTAAGAGGCAAAACAAAAGGATATACTCAGGGTCTCAAAACTGTTCAGTCTTTCTATTTCTAGGAACCCAACTGAAAAACGACCCAAAATACAGTCAGAATTCTAGGAACAAAGATGTTTGTCAGCGAGTTGTTTAAAATAATTAAAAAACTAGAAACAACCTAAAAGTCCAATAACAGAGGAATTAGTAGAAAATAATTATGGTGCTCTGTCTCGTGGAAAGTAGCAGGCATTTGAACTATATCAGTACAGAGAGTTCTTAGTGACTTGAAGAAAATCAGACGCAGTAACATTACTTGAAAAAAGAGAATTTATCATCTTCCTCGCATGTAAGATGATCTGCACAGGAGGAAGGAAACACAGCGTTACCGCGGTTTGTCTCTAGGTTGTGTGATGCTGGGTGAATTTTAACATTTTATCTCGACTTTCCTATATTTTCCAAATTTTCAGCAATCGGCACGCGTTTCGTAACAAGAGAAAAGCCGCGATTCAAAGGAGAAAAGGAAAAGATACAGAGGAATAGCAAGTAAGACACTGAAAGGCATTTTTGGAGAAGAGTATTATTTCATCAAAAGTGCCACCGAGGTAGCTTCTTGCTTCTTTTCTGTGGTTTTGAAGTCTGTCCCCAGATGCAAGGTTGAGCTTAGTTTCCCTCCCCCCCTGGATTCTGGGCTTGGGGTTTTGCTTCTCACAAGGAGAACAGGTGGCATCGATGATGCGTGGCTGCCAAGAGTGCATGGTGAAGGGCATCGCTTCTTCCTTGCTGTCTCTTGGATTATTCGCTTTGGGGAAGGCCAGCTGCCACGTGGTGAGGACGCTCCCGCAGCCCAAGGAGCGGTCCCAGGGGTGGGGAACCGAGGCCGTCCCTTGTCTGTAGCCACGAGCCTCTGCAGAGCAGGTGCCCCAGCCCCGGTCAGGCCTGCAGCTGCCCTGGGTGCCGTGTTTGCTACAACCTCACGAGAGATCCTGAGCCAGTCCACTCAGCGGAGTCGCGGCCAAACTCCGGACCCACAGACACTGCGCGATAAGGAAACTTGGCGGCTTTTAGTCGCTATGTGTTGGGGTGATTTGTTACGCAGCGATAGATGACGAATACACACGGCAACTATTAACTCTGCGTGCACCTCTGCGGGGCGTATGTATGTGGGTGTGCGAAACTTCGCAATGACTCAGCTGGGCCAAAATCAGAACTGAAGGTTTCCTTTATTTCTCAGGGCATTTTGACAATCTGTAGCAAAAGCCCTAAAAGGTTTCATAGCGACTGAGCAAGAATCTAATTTTGGGGAATTTGTCTTAAGGACGTGGAAACCTCCCACAGGAATATAATCCGTAAGAGTTGGGATTTTCGTTGGTTCGGTTTATTTTTATGTCGCCTCCACCCAGAACAGGGCATGGCACCAAGCAGGGAAGTATTTTGAATAAACACATACATGAAATCATTGGCCAACCAGTGAAGATATAAAAATGAGAATATTCATCACGATGATGTTTATGACAGTGACAGATAGAGACTCACCTAAATGTCAGAAAAAACACAAACGATGTGTTAGGATGAACTAGAATGCCTTCACTACGAGATGGAACATTATGCATCCCTTAACCATGATGATGTGGAAGACGACGTACTGTGCAGTAGACTCTTTCTTGTTCGGTGTCCAGTGAAATGACCTACTGAATTAACCGACATGACTTTCTCTGTAAAACCCTAAATATTTCCCATGACACGCCGAATATCTTATTTTCCTCGAATTCCTATTTTCTCACATCTCTGTGCAATTTTACTCCCACTGTAACTTGCCACAAGTCAGCCAATTTAATCCCCAAACTTTTGATGCCGACTACATCGCTTTGTAATTAAGTCACTTAATTAAGCAAATGCCACCACCTACACTGACAAGATGCCACCACAAAGAACGGAGGTGTTTCAGTGAACACAAAATAGGTCAGGAAAGGTCATAAAGTCCGAAAGACTAGAAAAAAATTGCAAAAATCTGGAAGGGCTTTGCATTTCGTGAATATTTTGCTCCTCTTCAAATAAACTCATACTGGAATTTTTAAGTCAAGGTGTGGGTATAGTTTATACAAAAGGAGAGAGACCTCCTTCCGAGAGAAGTCCTCACCATTCCTGTCTGGCTGTGAGTGTGTAGGATCTACGTTACAATAATGTATTTAAAGTACGTGCACATCAGTGTTTGGGAGGCCTGCTTCCCATGCCCAGCTTCAAGTCCCCGTGGAGCTTGCTAAGAGGGTTTCCCTGGCCCTTCACGAAAAGGTAATAAAATAATTAATAATCTTAAGTGAAGTGAGCAAGTTATCACGCATGACAGTGCTTATCTGGCGCTGGTGGGATTTTCTTTTTCTTATCTATATTAGCTACGAGGTGTCATTTTTGCAAACAGCCTAAAATAGTCTAGAAGTGTCCCCACAGTATTCTACCCCAGTCAAACCCGGCCTCACCGCCCTGGGCCACCCACTGCTGCAGAGATGAGCTCTTCCCTTTGGACACGTTGTCCGGCCATTCGTGGATGGCGTCACCTGCACACACAGAGATCCAATTGTTTTTGACTCCTGGGGACTTAATGCCAGGGGCTGTCCTATGGTGCGGGGTGTGGGGGAGTCCCCCCCACTCCAGCCAGTCAGCTCTGCCTGCCACTTGCTCCTTCCTCCGGGGCTTTTCCAGGTGTGAGTCAGCCAGGTGGGGGTGGCTGCCAAGGTATCTGCCACGTTCCGAGAATGGGTGCTATTTTTCTCTGTCCACCCACACCCAGACGGCTCAAAAAAAAAAAAAGGTGGGAGAAAGGCTTCCGGTAGCAGTCACAGGAGGGCAGCTAGTCTCGTAGGCGTCGGTGTTGCCTGAGAGATGGGGCAGGCTTTGAAGGAGCCATAACGGGGAATCCCCACCCCCTCACCCCGCAGGATGGCCCCGCGTCGCCCACACAGGCTATGCCTGGAGAGCATGGCAAGGCCAGAAAGATCCGAGACCCCTGGTGCCCGGCCTCGCTGTGCTGCTTGGGAGTTACGTAACCGGAAGCCGGTTAATTAATGTGGGCCTCAGTTTCCCCATCTGTAAGATGTGAACAGTGACTTCTATTCCACGGAGATGCCGCAAGGATTAGACGAGATATGGGTGTGGTGAAATGACACAACGGCTCTGGACCCCCTCCTGCCGGGTTGCTGATTTCTGCTTGTTGGCATCCTCCCTTTCCCCTTTCCACCCTTTCCTCCATCAAACTGCAGCCTCCCTGCCTCCTCCTCCAAGAAGGTCCCCTGGCTTGGCTCCCCACTTTGGCTCTTCCAGTTGGCTCGGTTTGTCCCATGTTGTTCCCCCAGAAATTGTTATCTGACCTCCCTGGACTTGCCTTTCCTCTTCCGTCAAACGGGCACAGTAAAGAAGACCTGCCTCGCCTGGTCATGTAGGCTTTAAATAAATGGACGTAACGTAACCAGAAGAGGGCCTGGCACGCTTTTGGGCGTGTGCACGCGTGTGTGTGACTTACGTTATGCTTTTATTTGTTGCCACTTCCCCCAGCGCCTGTGAGTCCTTGAGCCCACTGCTAGCTCTCTCATTTCCTCAGGACTAGAATGTACTCTCCCCTTTCCTGCCGAGAATAGGCCTCTCTGCAACATGTTTATTGAGTTCGCTTTTTTTAAATAAAAGAATCTCGGGGAGACATCCAGTTCTGCTCTCTCGGAGCCGAAAGCACTTCTTGCACGCTCCCTGCAGGCACGGTCCCTGCGCCAGCCACGTGAGCTCTCCGATGGGGACACGATGTGAAAATTGGGGACCTTTGCCTGTGCCCACGTGTGTTAGGGTTTTAGCTGAACCCTAATTTCACCCCCCAGAGCACACCACAGGCCGGTGGGAAGGCTCAGGGCTTTACACAGTCACTCGAGAGTAGCTGTCGGCCGCCGCGGCCCTCAGATGCTGTGCCCTCGGACAGAGATTGGCGACCGGGGTTTCGTGGGCTCGTGAAAAGTTTTCGAGAACGGATCCTTAATTAATTCCCGTGTCTACATCGCGTCTCCTTAATCAGGTTGTGAAACGCCTTGAGGGCACAGACGATGGCACGGCAATGGTTGGGGTGACACCTTGCTGGATTGAGAGAGATTCTGAGATCCATGCGTTCAGTGACTCATTCTGAGGCCCCACTGTGTGCCAAGCACTGCCCTAGGGGCTGGGCTCCAGCAGAGGACAGGATGGGCAGACTCAGTCCTCCCAAGGGGCTTACGTTCTGAAGGGACAGGGCACGCACACGATGAGTGAATTACCGGGTCGGCACTTTCTGAGCTCACCTCCCAACTGGTAAGCCAGAGTGTCACAGGTCGGGGTGTGTGAGGCTGGTGGGCTGTGGGCACGGGTGGGGTTTTCTCTGAGGGTGGTAGGGAGCCACTGGAAGGCTTGAAGCAGGGGAGGGAGCTGCTCGGACAAGGCTATGCTGTCTGCTGTGCAGAGGAGGCCATGGGGAGTCCGAGGTGACCTCTGAGTGACAGGCAGAGGGAACGGTGGACGTGGAGCGGAGCGGAAGGGCATGGAGCATGCTTTAGAGTGGGTGTCCAACAGCGGCACCCTGACGTTTGGGCTGGAGCATTCTCTGTTGTGGGGCTATCGTCTGCGTTGTAGGATGCCCTGGCCTTTGGCATTTTCCTAGTAGATGCCAGGAGCATCTCTCTCCGGTTGTGACAAACAAACAAAAAAAACGTCTCCAGACTTTGCCTAAAGTCCCCTGGGGGGTGAAATCATGCTGGGTGGCCTGGGAGGTGCAGGACTCGGTCTGTGGGTGAGGAGTAAGCCCTGAGCACAAAGGGGGAGCCGTCCCCAAGAAGGGGCGAGGAAGCGAGCAAAGGTGAACTTGGCCCAGGCTGACTCGTGGCTCGTAGCAGGGCTACTTAGTTGTCATTGCTTTTTAATTCTTTTTGAGGCTAATTCCCTAAAGAGTGTTGAGCTTTAAGACACCGGGCATGCTGACGTGTTCCCTGTTTCACGTTTGAAAATCCCAACCCCCCTTTTCACCCATGAATTAACACAGTACGGCGGCGGCTGACACTAAACGCGGTGACAGTCCTGAAGCCGAGGCTACCGGGCAGCCAACAGGATGTGTGAAAAATAGCTATTTCTGGAGAAAAATTCCCAAGATTTGAGCTGAAATCCTTCTGAAATCCTCTCCCTAGGGGAAGGGCATAGTCCAACGTTGGATGATGTCCCCACTGGCGGTTGGGTGTCCCCTGTAATTGGGCGACATGAGAAGGTAAGCCGCATGCAGGTAGTCGGTGCCGGTCTTTCCCTCGACCACGGCCCAGGGCCTGGCACAACTGTCCCTGAGCGGTGCTCCATGACTGACTGACTGAATGAATAAACGAATGCATGACCTACCGCTCCTTTATCCCGGGAGCTGAGTTTCGATTCAAAGCACAGAGTGTTTTAAGGAGGAAAAAAGGGAACGTAAACGGGATGTGTGTGCCCTGCGTGTCCAGATGCTCCGGGACGAACACGTGGAAAATAACTGCGGGGCCACAGAGGAATGCGAACGAGACCAGGTGCGCTACGGAATGATCAGTAGATTTATTCGTACACGCTGAGTTAACGGATCTAACAAAGCGGATCATGCAAACAAAGGTCAGAGGTCGTACGGACGGAGGGAAGCAAGGCAGTAATTTACACATTCATCTCGCCCACTAGGAGCCCAGTGTTCGTTGACAGCTGAATGGCCTCGGCGTTTTGTCAGCGAGTACGGATCCAGAATGAAAAACCTCACCCTCCGCCTCTCCTCCTCCCTCCTTCATACACGTCGGGGGGGGGGGGGTCTCACACCATGTCTTCCAATGAACGATCGCAGCAAGGCCTGTCCTCCACACACACACACACACACACACACACACACACACGACATCAGGCAGCGAAAGCAACGGTTTCAAATGTTTCCGACCATCTGTAAAAGGCCATCTGAGAGGCCCGAACAGAAGGGCTACGAGGTGAATCATCAGACCATTTAGACGTAAAAAGAATAACTGCTCTGCCTTCAGGCCTGCGTTTTGAACCGTCCATTAATTCCCTCGAGCAAAGCATCACATTCTCCCGGGAAGCGGACCAACAAGAACCTAGGCACAGTCACGGGGATAAACACTCCTGAAGCAGAGGAGACAGAGACACAGCTGTTTCATCAGAAAACGCGAAGCCGCCCTTTTGTCTTATTGCAGAAAACGAGGTTCTTACAAAGTGGACTCGGTGCTCATTTTCTGAAAAGGAGCATTCTGTCGACGCACGTAAGGGGTGGACTCTGGAGCAGGCACCAGCGGGCATGCTTGCTGTTGCCTCTTCTTTCTTTGGGGGATAGTAACGTGTTTCTGAACTGCCCGGGGGGCAAAATCCTTGCAGGGCATCTCTGAGTTTTCACGGAGTGTGAGAGACATAGCTACCCCCGGGGGGACTGAAGATAGAGCTGAGGACGGGCCCACCCCGCCCACATCGAGTCTTGCTGAGCAGATAAAAGGGCCGGAGGGACCCCCAAGGATGCTGTCCTAGGGCTGCATTCGGAAGGGGGGGGGGACAATAAAGCCACCTTTCCTATGGTCCGAACGTTTCTAGACCTTAGACGGTTGTCCCCAGTATCTACTGAAAACATGGAGGGCACCTGTCTGCCCCTTGAACGTCCCCCGGATCGTCCAGTCATTCTGATGAGGATTCCGGACCCCACCAGCAGGGCAGAGTCCTGCAGTGGGAGTGCAGGTCAGGGGCGCCCCAGGCCCCCTGCCGGCTCCCCGCGACGGGAATCTTATCAAATTATCGGAAGTTTTATTTTAAAAACTCATTTTTAAAAGGATTATTAAAGTTCTCTATAAAAAAGTACAAATAGCCCCGTACATCCACTGTTCTCCTGGAATGAACAAATTCATTTCTCTCTTAGGGTTTACAAAGAAGTCTTTGGAAGGTCACGCGTCAGCCTTAGCGGAGGGTCACGCGTCAGGCTGTTCGATGGCCGAGTTTGACCTGCCTGGCTACGAACTGACACCTGAGCACGCAGATCAGAGGCGCAGGGATCCTGGCCATTCGCTTGGAACCTCCCCTGCCTCGTCCCTGACCTTACAGAGCGAACAGAACCGTGGCCGACACCATTTCCAGGTGACTCCCTCCGGGCATGAACCCCTCAGGCAACCCTTCCCCACTTTCTGTCTCTTCTAACAGAAGCGGGTAGCATCCCCTAGATGCGCTGCATCCGCCCCGGAGGGAAATGACAGCAACGTTTCAGGTCTGCTAGCTTTCATCATCAGGAGGCCAGCCACTCCAGGACAATGTTTTAAAAATATTCCCCCAAACTCCTCCTCACCCTAGTGAGTAGCCACGAATCCCCGGAGTGTCCCTTTCGTGCCGTCACCGTCCCTGTAACCCTCACGGCCGTCCCCCTTCGGGTCCCCGGCCCCGCGTCCATTCCTCGATTGATCGTGATGGAGGGGTAGCAGGCCCTCCTGCCCTTGCTGCGTTGAAGGAAACAGGACACGGTGTGATGCACACACGAGAAACAGGCGACTCCACAAGACCCAAGTGAGAAAGCGACGGTCCGGCGCCGGCGTGGCCTTTCTGAGGCTTTAAAACACCCGAAGCCTCTCCCGTCCCCGGCCCCCTCTTCGGCACAGGCCAAACTCTCAGATTCCCCTTGCTGCGTGGAGTCGGGACGGGGGAACTGCGGGGTTGGTGGGGTTTTGCTCCTTCTCCATCCAGCCCGGGCTGTCATGAGGCTCAGCAGAAAGCGACAGAGGAAAAGGGGTGGGAACGCCCTGGCTTCGGGGGTGCACGGATGGCGAGGCGCAGCCCAGAGAGCTCACAGCCGCCACCTCTGCGTAGGGAGGGCAGGGGGCGTCTAGCAGCTGGTGAGGATGCGGCTGGCATTTGGGAGAGGTTTTCTGAGGACTGAGGCTGTATCCCTGGCAACACCCTCGCTTCAAGGACCAGCCAGGCGGTGGTTTTTCTCCTGCACCAAGACCCTCCGACGGAAAGCCGCTGGACACGGCAGGGGCTTCCTTGCTAGGGTGCCCTCCCCGCCTTCCCCTCCCCCTCCTGGCTTCCTCCTGCTGCAAGCCCCCTTTACGCCACACTCGAACCCTGCTCTTGGCTGAATCCCTTACCCACTTCTGCCTCTGCTGACCTCTTCCTCCTCCGAACGTCGGGAGGTGGCTTCTCTCGGGGTCTGTACGCCCATCCCCGCGCGTCGCCGGGCTCTGCTAACGACCCGGGGGCTCAGCGAGGTGCTTGCTCAGCAGTCATCCTCCCGTTTGCATTCATCGTGCTCTTTCGTGAACTTTCCACCCACCACGTCGGGTCACGCTTCCCGAGAGCGCGCTCAACCCCTCTGATTTCCCACCAAAGTTCCTAATGAGAGAAGACAGTGATTCCGCCTCCGCTCGTGCAGGTCACGGGGATGAGAGTGAAGCCGGTGCGTCGAGGAGCCATCGTTTCGGTTCTTGGGGTCTCGTGTCAGCTTTCTGAGTTAGTTCTTGCCTCGAGCGAACCCCGCCTTCACCCCCGGAGGACTGCACCCGGCAGCACATTCCAGATCCTTCCATTCCAACCAAGCCCCTTGTGGCTTTAGGAAAGGCGCCAAGCGCCGACAGCCCATCCGAGGGAAAACGATGCGAGGCGATTCGATGGCCTTGCCGAGTCACAGGCCGGTGAGGCCGGTGGAGCCTCCAGCTGTGCTTGATCCTAACAGGGGATAGGGGCAGTACTCAGGGGCCAGAAGGTCCTAGAGTCCCCCAGCCGCCTGACCCTTCGAGGCGTCCTCCTCGTTCCGGCTGCAGTCATCACAGCTGCCCCTTCCTTGTGCTTTTACTTCAGACAATGGCCCCGAGGTGGGGCCACGCCGGAGAGTTTTATACGTCCACAGACCCTGTGGCTAGAGTTTGATTAACGGTCACCCACGTGCCTCATTCTTTCAGCAGTGACCACTTCGGGCTGCCAGACTCTTCCGAGCATCAGCCTTTACCTCGCTTCGGCACACAGCACAGCACCAAACAGGCTAAGTCACGACGACGCCTCGCCGGGCCCTGGTGTCCTACTGTTTCCCCCTAACTTTGTCCTCGAGTCCGCTGTCCCCCCGGCAAAGGGCTGGGCCCCACGGACAGGGACTTTTCTCTGAAAACCTCGTCACACGCTCTCAAAGAATACCAAGCCGGCTGAGATGCTAAATGTATGTTTCCTGGAGAAACAGAAATAATTTGGAAATGCGTCGGCTGCTTCAGGGGAAGCCTGTGACCACCGCCGGCCTCACACGGGCCGGCGGCGTGGGGCTCGGGAGCGCACGGCCCGCCACCCGCGTGTGCTTCCCTGGGACTCTGTGCCCTTCTGGGGCTCGGCTGGGGACCTACCGCTGCTCCGTTCTGGGGCGTGGCGACCGGCTCTTTTGTTTCTCAGGCTCTTTCTATAAATTGGTCCCTTTTCGACCAGCCCGGACGAGGTGCACCCGGGGAAGAAACGTCCCCATGACGTGCACTGGCCATCAGGACTGCAGCTCTGCGTGCGCCGGGTGCCCCCGGGAATCAGAGATGGCAGAGGAAGACGCTCTTCTCTGGTCTGACCCATTCCCTTCCCATCTCGTCTTCCCGTCGGGGGTGCCCGGGACAGGCTGGCGGTCTCATCCTAAGCCCCCTCTGGGGTCACATGTTACATACGTGTCAGGCAGGGAGCCGGAGTAACGTCGAGGAGGCACTTAGCTGGAAGATGCTTTTGGAGAAGAGGGGGAAACAAAGCAGCTTTCTGGAAGGCCCGTGAGCAGCTTCCATTGTGAACATTCTCCCTGTCGCAGGAGACGACTGGCTCCTCTGAGGACCCCGGGGGAGGACGCTGTCTCACCGCCGAAGTGCTCCTTCCAAGGCCGCGAAGGCTGGTTCTAGCGACAGCTGGAAGAGAGTCTGTCACCCCACAAAGGAGGAGTCTGCTCAGAGCTCCGGGGGTGGCCGTGCCCAGGGGGCCGTGGACGGCTTGTCTCGCGAAGTCTGTCCGCGCTGGCACCGGCGAGCAGGTCTGTGCAGGGGCGGCCGGACGGACAGCACCCTCCCGGCGTGTCCGCACGCCCAGGTCGGGAAGGCCACCTCCCCCCGTCGCTCACGGTAACAAGGCTGAAAGGAAACACACACACACACACGCACACACACACACACACACGCGAACAACCAAAGCCCAGGGGCGGCGATGACACGCCCCTCTCTGCTTGTGTCGGCGTCAAACACTTCCCTCTGTCCCCAAGAGGGAGAGCGGCGCAGGGACCGGACCAGGAGATGCTGTTAAGAAGCGAGGAGAGGATCTCACCTCGAAGATCATCCCCCAAACTTTTGTTTGCGAGCAGAATCGAACATTTACATAGATGCGTGTGTGTGGGTAGATAATATATGTGCCTAATTCATCATGTAAGTCAGCCATTCATTTCTGAAATCAGGTCTATTTAAAAAAAAAATTAACATTTCCAACACAGCGCCAATGTGCAGGGCAGGCGTGGGGTCGGGGAAGCACGGCAGCAGAGAACCAACCACGACGTACTCGTCCACGGCTGGAAACAAGCGCCTTCACAAACACGGCACGGCCGCGTCTCAGAAAACTGCCGTGACACTCTCTTTGCACTGGATGCGATGATCTCAATCATACAGATTCGCGTGTTGTTCAGGTTTATTATAACAGACCTGCAACATTCATTGCATGACGCATTTGCAAAACGGATGCAAATCCTTCCGGCAGCAAAACATCTCTGAGCTGGGCTGGATCCGGGTTTCCGGAGGCTCCAGGTCCAGGCGTGCCATCATTCACCGTGAACGAGAAGTGGGAGCCCACACCGCGCACGTCGGTTTGCATCCCAAAGGGGATGTCAAGGGCCAGAGACGGGCGGGAATCCATCAGCAGGGACCGGTGCTGGAGTCGACACTGTAAGGTACTGCACACCGTACTCTCCTAAACGCCGCTGCGGCCTATTAAATAAATAAGTACAAAAGGGGGGTGGGGCGTACACTTCAGCCTCTGGGGCGGCGGCGGAGGGGGGGAGTAGGTAGCAAAATATCCGCCTGTGGGGGCGGGGGTTGGCGAACGACGCTGGCGAGTCGTGGCATGGTTGCTGATGGCACCCCGGGTCACGGAACAATCTCCCCGAGATCAGAGTGGACGCACGGACGCACGGGTTTCTCCCGGGTGTGACACGATGTCGTGTGCTCATTTAGCAAAGTCCTTAGGAGATTTGGCCTCTTTAAAACAAAGAAATGCAAGGATCGAGACAGGTCTCAGCCGAGTCGGGGACAAGAGGACAGAGTCACCGAACACTCATCTGAGGTTTTCTTTCTCTCTTTTTTTTTTTTCTTTTTTTTTTTTAAAACGGGTGATAACCACCGGATGACGACGGGGGTAGGACTGTCAAGGTCTGGGGACAGGGAGCTTGCAAACGGCACCCGGGCCCCTCGGGGTTCTAGGAACCGTCTCCGCCGAGGCGGAGGACAGAAGCGACAGGGGTGCGGAAGCCTGCCCACCCCCGACCCCGCCTCGCCCACTCTCCGGGCGCCTTGGGTGGAGAGGTGTCCCGCCCCTGTTTCCACGTCTCTGGTGGGGAGGGGGGGATCCTGATGGTGAAAATCCGACAGCCAGAGGATCCGGAAAAATATATCAAATCGTACCAAAAAGGGGGCAAGAGTCTGTTTACGTTCTGGGAAGGGTCGATCTACAGCCAGAGGTGACTTCTACATGATTAAACGGGACACTGGACGTTATCATCTTCCACTAGGATCATGTTCTTGGTTGCGAGAGAGAGAGAGAGAGAGAGAGGAGAGAGGGACCCTGAACAGTTGGTCGCGTTCGGACTAATGACCCTACCATTTTCAGGCCTCCATCTGGAACCCCGGACAAGGCTGTGGCCGTAAGATTTTAGGGCGAAGGGTCGTTTCCCGCGGCTGGGAGGGGTGGGGTGCTGGGGGCCGGGGAGGCGTTTGTGCCGGTTGGTGAGCTTCATACTGCGCTCTGCACGATGGGGTGCACGAACTGGGGGTTGACGTAGGAGAACCCTTCGAAATCAGACTGGTCTATGTTAGCAATGACCAGCTGGTCGGGAGGTGTTAAGACGGGCTGCCCTCGTGTGAAGAACTTGTCGAAGTTTTCTGCGCCTTTGCCGCACTGCGGAGAGAAAAAGAACAGGAGGGAGAGGTCAGAAAGGGGAAGAAGCCATGGAGGCAGCCGCTCCAGAGCGCTCTGCGGGGAGGAGGGTGGGGACGGGGTCCAGGCTGGTTAGGCGGGAGACGTTTGGAGGACCTGCAGGCCCCCCGGATTCACAAGCCAGGCACAGCGGACAACCACGGGGACTCACTCAGGGGTGCATCTTCGTTCAAATGCCCCCGATGGAACCCCGGGGTGCAAAGGCACCTACGACGGGAAGGGAGCGACAAGGGGACCGCCTCTTCTGTTTCCTTTCCACTGCACAGGGCAAGCGAGGCTGCGAGCATGGACGCCACCCGCACGGGGCCATCGGGCACGGTTCCGAGCTGGAAGGCCGGGATGCCGGGCGGGGATGCAGGCGGACGGCCCTGAACTGCGAGGCTGGGATTCTTCTCCTCTTCCAACAAGGGGATGTTCTAAAAACCTCGCCTCCTGAATTCACCTTTCGCCGGCACGGGGGGAGGGATGGTGGCACGGCTGGGACATTCTCCCTGGGGCCCGGCTGGCCTTCAGCGCGTCTAGATGTATCTGGTCATCAGCAGGGTGGCCTCAGGCTGGCGGTTCGCCCCGGTGCCGGAGGAGGCACCGCCAAGCCCGCCGCCTGTCTGGGGCAGGTCCGGTCGGGTGCCCAGTGCAGACGGGGGCCGCAGGCACAGCTGCCCTGTGAGAGGCTCCGAGAAACACAGCAGCTTACGCGCCGCTGCCGGCAGCCCGACCCCACAGAGGAAAAAAGGCTGTCCTCATTTTCCCAGCCGCCCCGAAGGGCTGTCGATGCCCCCAGGATCTCCCGGGGACTCTGCGACGGGGGAGTCGGGGGCGCGCGGGTGACGCAAATCACGACACTCCTCATGCCGCGAAGGGTCGCCCTTCTACCTGCGGATGCCACAGGGCGACGCAAATTAACTCCGGGTTAACGGACACTTTAAACTAACCAGGCATCCCCGGATCTTTCGGAGGATGGCTCTAGGCCAACTGCGAGGCGGGGTCCATCCCATTCCCTCGCCTGTAAAACGGGCGCACACCCGGCCGCTCGGGGGGGTTCAATGGACAGCGTTTGGCACACGACGCGGCTGGTGGCGGGAGCGCCACGCACCCGCCGTGATTTCTGTAGGGCCAGTCAGGCCTCGTGGGCCGTGCTTTCTCACCCCGTTTCCCACATCTCTTCCCCACCTTCTAGAAGGTTTCCTTGAGGACCTAGTTCCATTACGCTTTCCCCACCCTCTTCTCATCGACGAAGCAGGGCTCACGGATCCCTCCTAGGTGCCTGCCGTGGTGGAAGGCCTGCCACAAACTCAGAGCAAGGTCTTCCTAACGGGCAGCTTTCCTTTCTGGGTTGTTCTCATTTCCATAAGGCGCCACCTGCCCTTAACCAGAGGAGGCTCAGACCAGGGACTGGTGGGTGGGCACAGAGGGGCGGGGTAGGCCGGACGGCGTGGGGGCATGGTTCGGGGCCCTTCTGCGGAGGCCATACTAGCTGTCCTGCTCATTACGTGGGTCCTGCCCCCCTGTTCCCAAAGGGGCTTTTCCTCGGAGGAGAACAGAGTCAGCGGAAGCGGGGTCTGCAGTTGGCACCGCCCCCCACCCCGTCCTGCACGCGCAGGCCACTCCGAGGCACTGAAACGCCTCTTTAAGGAAGAAGGGCACGACGTTTCTTCCCAGGAATGGATCGAGAACCAGCATTGGATTCATCAGTTCAACCAGCCAACCAGCCGGAAGCACCCCGTGTGGGGCGCCACGTACAGACACGGCTGTGACGATGGAAACAGCTAAAGGAAAGCCCCCCGCTGGGTACGCCAGTGGTGCCCGCCAGAGTGAGTCCGCACCCGCCCGTCCTCGGGGACATCTGGCAGCGTCTGCATTCGTTCCTGGCTGCCGTGACTTGGGCGGGCGTTGGTAGTGGGCAGAGGTCAGGGACGCTGTTCCCTGTCCCGCAGGGCACAGGCCCGCCCCCAGCGACAAAGAACTGTTGGTCCAAAACGTCACCTGCGCTACTGATGAGAAACCTGGGATGTACCGAAACGGAAACGCAAGGCTGAGTTAATCCTAAGGTCAAGGGTGAGGGCACAGGAGGTGCTGAGGCGGGAACAGCCGTACGGGAGAGCAGGGGACGAAGGAGCCGCGGAAGCCCAAGGCGAACGCCCCATCAGCGCGTGTCGCAGCCTCGGCGGAGCTGGCTCTGAGCACGTCCTTTGGGATCCCAAGTCATCAACACCCAGTCGAGTGACTCGACCATGGGAGCTCCCGGGCCTGGCGTTTGCGCCCCCGGAACGAGAGGTCACCGGCATTTCTTCTGCAGGTCACTGACCGAGAGAAGACGAACCAGGAGGAATCCCAGGAAACAGATAAAAGGAGAAGGGGCCCTCTGGAAGGAAGGGGAAGGCAAGCCAAGGTAAGACGGCCCGCTCCGGGCTGGAGAACGGTCTGTCCTGTCCAGCTGTGCTGTGCAGACACCGCACAGGGATGCCGTTCGCGGGAGCGCCGTCTCGATGGCGCGCACAGATCGTCTTCCGTGGGAAGTTCCAAAACGCGTGGCTCCCACAGAAAAAACGAACAAACAAACACGAAAACACCGCCCCACAGAAAACCAAACCAAAAAAGCCAGCTAGAAATGCTTCCAAGGTCAAAACGGGGACCACGGAGACGTCCACACTGAGAAGCCTGGGGACGGGGACGCATGGTCCAGGACACCACACTCGAAAGCGGCCGTCTGGATGGGGGCCGCCCCGGCTTGGACAGCCAGGGACTGCGGCAGGTGGGGCGGAAGCCCTCACTGCTAACGCCTCCCGCTAGGGCTGCCCCGAGGGACAGTGTCGGGGACCAGGCCAGCCCGGGCGCTGCTCGGCGGTGAGCGCACGTGGCGGGAAGGCCGCCCCCCACCAGACGCCCCTTCCTCTTCTTCCTTCCCCTAAATCTTGTTGGACTTTCCCGATCCCAAAGAGAGAGAAATCACGCGTTAGCGGACGAAGGCCTTTCCTAAACCTGTTCCCACAGGAGGAGGGACCAGGGGCTGGGACGGGCGGGGGGCAAAGGGCAAGAATGGAGGCTCCGAGTGCGTCTCGGGGAGGGCGGGATGGACGCCTGGACGAGCTGGGGGCTGGGCCCGAGACACGCATGCACAAGGTCTGGGACACGGAGGGGTTTATGCCGCGGGAAATCATGCCGAGCGAAGTCGCTGTCCCCCCACGAGGGGCGGGGAAGGGAACACAGCTCTTCTCACCGCAGGTCCTGGCCCGGGAGGAGCCACTGATTTTTCCACCGTGGAGGCTCTCTGAACGCTTTAAAAGCGAACCCATCGCAACTCTTAGTGAAATGGGCCCGGAAACAGGCAATCCCCTGTAAATCCCAGTGGAGAAGACCTTGAACTACCTACTTTTCGAGATGGTTGTGTGGAGAACGGCGGCGACCGAGAAGGATCCTGAAAGTCAGCGTTTGTTTTTGGTTTGTTTTTGGATCTCTGGGAGAAAAGACCAACAATGGCCTCCAGAGGCTACGGTGTTTTTAAGGCAAAAAAAGACTCTCCCCACCACCTGCGAGCCAACCCAGGGGCCTCAGGGGCCGTCCTGGGTCCGAGAGCGAGTGAGAGGAGGCCGAGGCAGGCGCAGGGGGCGCCCGGTGGCGCCTGCGAACGTATGGATGAGCACGTGAATGCGTGCTACCGTGAGTGACAAATCGAGCTGGCTCGATGGCAGAGCTCCTCAGGATGAGGTGGGAACAGCCACTGGAAGGGCAGCCTGTGACAACGGGCGGGGTGACCACGGCCCCAGAGCTGTGGGCCACCTGACAGCACACGGGAGCTAAAGGTAGCATTAATGACTTGAGAGCAAACCTCCTTGGCTGAGCAAGCACCGTCTCCAGTGCCAAGGGCCACCTGCTGTGCCTTTCACCAGGTGAGGCTGTTGACATCTGGATGGCATGTGCCGCACGACTGGTGTGGGGCGAAGGTGGAGGGGGAGAGGCGGCCGCACCTACCTGGGCCAGCACGTGAGCCCAGACGGTTCTGCGGGCGCAACCTGAGACCCGACGACGCCCGTGTCTACGGGGCCACGTTAGACACCCGAGGGAAGACGGACGCAGGACCCGACCGGGCTGTGGGTCACACTCGCGGCGCCTCTTCGTAAGAGCAGAGACGGCGATGTGAAAACCCACCTGTCCCGGCTGCCGTGAGCACCGGAGGAACGAGGGCGTGCGCAAGCCTTTCTAAACGATCGGGAGGGACCCTGGCCCAAAGGCCCGGCGTGAGCAGCAGGCTCCCGGCCCGGGAGCGGCGTGCGAGCCCCTCGTGAGGCGTGCGGGGAACGCGGCTCACCCCCGGCCCCCTCCCCGAGCTCCTTTCTCAGTCTGACATTCCGACCCATCTGGTAAAAACCGTTAATGAATAAAATGAAACCGGGCACGGTAATGATGTGACAAGGCACAGGCAGACGACAGCCTGGCTGGGTTTGGGATGGCGGTGCTGCCCGCCCCGAGCCCCACGGGCCACTTACGACCCTTGGCATGCCATGTAATGGCCTTGGGGGGTTGTGGGGGGCAGAGCCTGACTGTGGACGTGGGCTTCGCGGCCCTGACTCTTACCTGGGAGAGGCCACTGAGAGTGAGCCACACCTGTGTTGGCCTCAACTCTGCCCTTTACCTTGGCGTCTCAGTCACGTAGAGTCTATCGCCCACGGGTCTGGGTCGCTGGCACGGGCATTAGGGGGCGTGTGAGTAGCGTGAGCGCATCATCTCCATTACCAAGCGAATCCCAACAAAACCAGGTGAGCAGGGCGAGCGGGTGACAGGGAGCAGGAAGGAAGCGGGTCGAGGGGGCAGCGTCTGAGACCCCAGAGGCGGCTGGGTGTGCTCTGTCCTGGGGGAACCGTCAGCCACATTTCCAGGCCTGGTCCCCGGGGAGGGGGAGGCTGACGTCCCGGCGGAGCGTGTTAGTAAGGACACCGCCAGCATCTGCGCGTGGTTGAGCGCGGTCTTGATTTCATGAAACCACCAGCGGCAGAGACGTGTGGGCGCCTTCTGCCCTGGGACCCTGCGAGGTCACCTCCTCCCCGCACTGCACTGCAGAAGCACCGGGCGGGCGCGGGAGCCGGGACCCCAGCGACGCCGCGTGTCTGCCCCTTGCTCGGGTCGGCATGCGCAGGGGGATGGCCCGTGCACGGCCCACACAAGCGCAGCGCACGCGGAGGGTTACAGAGTGAGGTCAGCTTGCTCGCTTAGTCACCCAAGGTTCTGGAAACGTGCTCACCGAAGGCCTGGAGGACCACTGAAGCCAGTGCGTTTTGGTACAGAAGGTCTGGAGGACAAGAACGGACAGGGGAGAGGATTTGGGAGACGGTCAGGGCCTGGCCTCGGAACTCCAGATCCGAGTGGCCCGTGGACATCAAGGACATCCTCACAGACCCACGCGAGCGGACCGGGAGGCACCAGCGTGGGGGAGGCGCGAGTGCCTGGCACGACCCCGCCTGTGCAGACGTGCACGCGGCCCTCTGGACGGTTCCAGAAAACACAGTGCACGGTGGGGCCGGGAGTTGGGGACGGGGAGAGAGTGACTGTCCATTTACGATCCTTCTCTGCCGCTTGTCTCTTTCACCACACAGAGCTAGGATTTTAATAATTCTAAAAAAAACAAGGAATCAGGACCTCCGCCACCTCCTGCCAACGTCACCTGTGGCGCGAGAGAGGAGACAGACAGGCTGTGGCTGCTCAGACAAAACTAAACAGTACCGTCCCCCCGGTCGCCTTAGAAAGGGACCGTTCCGGTCCGGAGGGAGCGCCTGGATCGAGGGCTTTTCTGATAGACACAGGCGGGAAGGCACAGGTTGGGGGAGTGGCCTCCTGCAGGTGCCGGAGTCCCGTGTAAGGAGATGTGACGGGGGGCGAGGCTTCCGGCTTACCCTGCTCTGTGTTCTCCGGACTGAAAACATACACTCCTTTGGGTCTTTTTTTCTTTTTTTCCCCCCTCTTTGGGTCTCGATGCTAACGGCCAGCTTCAGACGACCGAAGGCTCCTTTTCCGAGACAGGCTGTCGTCCCAGGAATACCCGCCGTGATCCCAGACCTCCGATTCGGACGATGGGACCTTGTCGATCCACACAACCCGAGGCACGCAGGGTGGGCATGAATCTCGTCACTCGCCACGGCAGCTCCCCGGGGCTTGCAAGAGAGCTCCTTATCTATTTATGTCGCTCGTCATCGGCAACGTCTCATTTCTCCTTCGAGCAGAAGCGCATCTGGGAGCGCGGTTGTTAAGGAAGAGGAAAAGGCCACTTGCCTCTCGCCGGGCAGAAGATGCCGTCCCAGGCTGGTGTAAAGGCTTCAGGCAGATCTAAGTACCCCGTGATGGAGCGGACTCGGGTCTCCAAAGGCCGCTTAGTGTTCGCGCGCTGTCGGGGAGGCCTCCTGTGTTTTGAGAATCTCCCTTTTCATTAGGATCACCGCTTCTGGTTCCACCGAAAGGCCAGGAGACTCGCCCTCCTCGCTGCCTGGGACCGGATTAGACGCCGCCCGATCGGCCGGACCGCTGCCCCTCCGTGCCGGTCACTTTTCAGAGCGACGACGAAAAGAACAAGGCGCCGTGAGATGCCCTTAGTTTGGGGAAACACACAGGGACTTTTTTGAGGTGTAACGAGGCACTATGGCTGCCGCTTACTCCCAAATGATTCAGGAAAAAAAGCAAAACGTGTTGCGTGTGTCTGTACCCCCCCCACACACTCGGATGCAGAGAAAGAATGGTCAAGCGAACGGGGTAAAAAGGGTAACGTTTAGGGCACGACAGCAACTCTCCTCCAACCCTGCATCAAAACTTATTTCCCAAGAAATTTAAAACACTCCAAAGGAGCTCTGCACCCACTTCGCTACTTCAGCCGCCATCGAGCTCTCTCTAAACCAACTGATGCCGTGAAAGGAAGGGGGTCGGGGTGGCTGGGGGGACGGACTTGACCGCGTGTTCCCGCCCGGGCAGCCCCGACAGCTGCTCTCCTCCACGTGCTCGCCTCTTCGGCTCTTGCTACAAGGCTCTTGCTACACAGCATCTGATGAAAGTTATTATTATTATTTTTTTTTTGTCGCTTTTTGAGAAAACTATGAAAGTAATTTCCCTGGAACGTCTCCCTGTGAATGAGAGGCCGATTTCCAAAGCGCCCTCCACCCCCTCCATCAACTCCGGAACGTTCATCTCGGCGTTGAGCTCACAGACTGACTAATTCCTCTCTGAGGAACCGGGTAAGCGCAGCGGACGCTTGCGGCCTGCCCGAGAGCGAGCTGTTCGGCTCCTCGGTGCCAAAGGACAGGATTCGGAGATGAAGAGTCAATTAATTCCCTCGCCCGCCACTGTTTGTAGACGCCGCTGTGTACCATGTGCAGGATGAATGGGAACTCGAAGGCTGTTCCTGGGCGGTTGATCCGCATGAATAATGAATGAGGATAAAAGGCTGCGGAATTCACAGCGACACCAGATCAGATTAAGGGGCCGCGTGGGTGGGCCTGCGACTCAGGCCTCTTATTTTTCGGGGGAAGCAGGAAGAAAGAGCTTCCTCTCCCTCGGTGAGTCCTCGGGGCAGCTGGGGCAAGTCCTCGTTTACCTGATGCTTGGAGAGGTGGCATTTCTCCCTCCGAAACTGAAGATGGATCTTGTCCGGGGGCGATTTAAAAACAAACGCATCAGTAAAGCAGACATCCTCTTACAGGGCATCTTCTGACTAGGCACCAGCCTCGTTCTGATGAGTCGGGGTTTTGGTTCAGGACGCCGGCCTCACGCGGAGCGACGGTCCCCGTGTCGGTGGGGCAGAGGCTCCTGGGCGCGCTGTTTTTACTTTTCCACGAGGAAGGAGAAAGAGGTATGCGTCTGCCGCATGTCCAGGAGAGCGCAGCACCGCTGTCTTTGTTTTTGCTTTTGTTTTACAGAATGAACCAGTCCACGGGGGTCGCCCCCGTCTTCTAGAAAGTCACCCTCGTCTTCGCAGCTGCATGTCGTGGGCTGTTCAGGGACACGGGACCCCACGCCTGTGGGCCTCTGTCCGGCAGGCACGTCCCTCCCCACCTTCGCCGCCCTCCGGGGTGACGGCCACAGTCCCCACACCCGACTCTCCGGTCGCTCTCCTCTCTCCTTTAGGTGTGGCCTGCACTGCGTGTCCCGACCTCAATGTCACCGTGAGACGGACTGTCAGTCCTGTGTGGAGCCTCCTGATGAAGCCACTGCATCCTGAAAGGTGGCGGATTTCACATTCTCCCAGGCACTCGGTGCGGCTTCAGGGATGTCACTCTGGGCGGCAGGACAATGAACAAAGCGTGGGGTGCTATGGAAATCCCCACGCCTCCAGCTAAGCTCTGTGTCTGCCCAAGCAATAGAACTCCCCTGCTCCCTTAGGGAGGTCAGTGATTCTGGAATATTCTTTCGTGGGAGATTCCCCCCTCCCTGAAATTTAAACATTAAAACGAAGATGAGAGCCCCGGGCTCCCAAGCACAAACGTGGTCCCCAGAAGCACCTTGCCGATAGCTGTGGGCACCTGAAGTCTCACTGCTGGTGCTTACGAGAACCGGGGGCTTGATTTCCCGAGAGGCCGGAGCGAACGGTCCTTCATCCGATGGATGAATCTCGGGGAGAGCGACTCACCGGCACTTGCGAAAAGAGCAGCGAGCAAACTGCACCGGGACAGACGAGGCTGTAGATGCTGCTCAGAGGGGAGAGGCTCTTCGAGCCGGGCTCGCTGCACCTGCTGAGCAGAAGCTTCTGGAGGCAGCACGTCTGCCTTGATCGTCCTCTCAGCGGCGACGGCTTGGCTGGAGTCGCCGCAGCTTAGAAATCACGGAACCGCCTGGCGGGGAGCAGCCAGCTCTGTGCCTCATCTGTGAACTCGTGTGGCCCTCGCGTCAGCTCTGGGTCATGCTTTTCACCGAGGGAGATGGGAAAACGACCTCGCAGAATCCCTTTCACACGCGGTTAGCTCTCCTCTGCTGCTGTGTGGAGCCCGGTGTGCTCCAGCCCCTGGGGGGACATCGGGACTGAGATGGCTTCCTCCTGTTGTTGCCACGTGGCCTGTCTGCTCCAGGATGGGTCCACGAGAACACGGTCCGTCTGCTCCAGGATGGGTCCACGAGAGCAGAGCCATGCCCTGGAGGCTGCTGAAACGCTCCCTCCACCTGCGATGTGGAGCCAGCTCCGAGGCCAGGCGGGCGGCATGGTGCAGGGACCAGGGGACATGGAGCCCTGGCAGGGACCAGGACTTTTCCTCATCTGCGTCCTTGCCCTTGACTCGCTTCTTCTGTGGGACAGAAAGTCTGCTGCTCACTCCTACAAACCTCACTGCGGTTCCCATCTCCCTGCCGCGCCATCTCCCGTCCCCTCGTGCGTTTCCAGTTTCCTGCTCCCGTTTACAGTCTCTCCAGCAGCATGTGGGCTCCCGGCCGGGAAACCTCCCTGCGAGCAGACGGGTCCCTCCTTCCGCAGCCCGGGCTCTGGCCTAACAGGCCTTGCGCACGAAACCTTCGGTTGTAGGGCCTTGGCCGTGATCCCTTCTGCCGTCTGTGAGTCCAGGGCCTGTGTCTTCGCAGCCAGAGGTGATTTACTGATTTTTTAAATTTTTTATTTTAACTCTAACCAGCACTTCAGTTAAAAACCAAACACACAGCAGCACTCTCAGAGCGAGTAAACAAACACACGCGGCTCACGGCTCAACGGCCTGGCCTGCGGGACCCTGATTCTGTGATCGCTGCGCCCACAGGGGACAGCCTGGAGGAGGCACCTGTGTGCTTTCCCTACGACTGAGTTTAGGGTTGCAGCAGCCACCCAAAGCGGGGGACTATGTGCACGAGGACACTTTCTTCTGAAAGTGGGGTGGGGATAACGAGAAAAAGATGTGATTTACGGTGACTTTGCTGTATCTCACCTCTTAAAGCGGCAGACAAGTTTGCTCAACTCACAAGAGCAGGGACAGGGTGTGCCTCTGAAAAGACGCTAAGCCGTGTGCGAGATGCGACTGCAGACCTTTCGTGTGCAACTTAAGACGACTAAAGAAACATAAGAGGACGAGGAAAACCCCTGACGTAACGCTCTACTGAGACGGCCTGTAGCACCGTTAACTGTTCTGTGTTCACCCCGCCCCTCAAAACCGGGATTCGCCAACTGAAAGGTGGGGATCCTAGGAGAACCCCTGAAACCAGCGCCCAGGGCCGGCTGCAGAAAAGGCGGGGTGGCAGAGACCGGGCGGCCCTGCTTGAAAGGGTGATTCAGGAGAGAGTCAACTGACCTGGTTCATTTTCGTTTTTCTTCAGTTTGCGCTAAAAATGCCTTGGAGGAAGAAAATCCATGGGCCCGCCCCCCAGCCGTTTTATTCTCGGAGCAGAGGACGCCTAAGCGTCTTTGACGAGGAAGCGGCTGCCCTGGGGAGAAACCTCTGTGCCGCGCGGCCAGTGACTCAGCCACCTGGGAGGTTCCCCTTGGCCTGCTCATGGGGCACCCGGCAGAGGAGCCAGATTGAAGCTGGAACCGACCGTGCGATGAAGCTGCCTTTTGCAGCCTCGAGAGTTGAGGCACCATGACTGCCCAGCCCTGGCCGAGATGGGGGCGGAGCTGGAGGCACAGATCCACCTGGCTGTTAGGAACAGGATGCAGGGACACGCAGATCCCCGGGAGGTGACAGGTGGCACGAGTGAGGAGGCCGACGTCTTAAAGACGTCAGGGACATGAACATTAAGAAAGGCAAACGCGGGCTGCAACCAGCAGTCCGAGGACTGGCGTGCGGCAGGCCAGGGCTGGGGTGATGACGGAACAGCGGGCGCGGACACAGGTCTGGGAGCGGGAACACGGGCGTTTGCATCCTGGTCCCACCGGCTCCCAGCGGTGTGTCCGCAGGCCTGTCACTCCGCCTCTCTGTGCCTCAGCTTCCTCAGCTGCAATCGGGGACAACAGTACCTACCTCGCGGGGTGATGGGGGGTTAAATAAACTGACTTGCAAATCGCTGAGAACAGGGCCTGGCACGTCGTGGTTGTTAAATAAACGAAAAACAGAAAAGGGAGTCATACAGGAAGAAGGAATAAAGGCGACAAGGGCAGGAATGGCGGGTGACACCACACACTCCTCGTAGCAGGGCTGATGTGGGGACCGTGGGGCCGCACCCAGCGCCTGCCACTGAGCTGGCTCAGATCTAGGGACGCCCCGGGCTCCCTTTGGTGCCAGGCGAATCCAGGAGCGCTGGAGACCGATGAGAAGTCGGCCCAGGACTCAGAGCAAGGAATTCGAGTCCACAAACTCCAAACCCCAAGCAGACCTTCCTGCGGCCCAATCGGGCTGGTGGGGGGCTCTCTGCAGCCACGCTACTGGACAGCTCTGCGAGGACAGGCGCCCCACACCCCCTCGCGGCCTAGTCTGCCCTTGCTTGGACCACAGAACCGACGGCAAGGGCAGGCGCCTGCCCCGTGGAGGCCGGGGGTCTCTGGCCTCCTCTCTCCAGGAAGGAGGCTGGGTGGGACACCTCTGGGATCGGGGGGACTGGGGCCCGGGAAACGGGCTGCGCCCCTGGCTCACCACTTTGGGCTTGAACGGCGGCTGGATCTCCCTGTTCTCCAGTTTCTCCCAGTCGATCCTCCGGAAGAAGGCGTGTTCCCGCACGTCCCGTTCGCCCTCGGGTCCGCAGCCCAGACGCTTGCCGGGATGCTTGGTCATCAGCTGGAAAGCAGGGGAGAGGGTGTAAGGTACCCCGCGGGGACTACGGCGGGCAACGACGCATCGGACACTTAACATTTGCGAAGAGTGCTCCTCGTCCAGAAAAAGAAAAAAAGGGATAACTATGTGAGGTGACGGATGTGCAAACGTGGAAATCCTGTCCCAATGGGCCGTCGTCCCTGGGTATCCCCCGGGGACTGGTTCCAGGACCCCGGGGGACACCAAATTTCGCGGATGCACCAAGTCCCTTCGACAAAACGGTGCAGCGTTTGTACACGACCTACACGCCTCCTCCTGTGAACTCTACGTCATCCCCAGATTAACATCCCACACGACGTGAGCGCTGTGTAAACAGTTACACTATGTTGTTTAGAGAACAGTGACAAGAAGAACAAGTCTGCACGTGTTCAGTACAGACACAGCTAGCTACCTGGCCGCACCGGCAGCGACGTCACTTTCTTCCCTGTGTATTTTAGGGCTGTGGTCGGTGGAATCCAGGGGTTTAGAACTGATGGCTATGAAGGACCAAGTGCACATCTACGTCGAACCATCGCGTCGGACACTCTAAATATATTGCTATTTTATGTGTCAATTATAACTCACTAAAGCTGGGGGTGGGGGGCACAGAAAGAAACAAATAAGCAGGAAATTCGTTCCTATATTCCCCCAAACACATGACCCTGAAGAAGAAACGACCCAGCCACCCACCAGAGGTAGAACAGACAAACTGTGGCACGTTCACACGATGGGATGGGGCGCCACGCGGCACTATGACAGGTGGGACGCCACCCGCCCACAGCAACGTGGAAACAGCTCTCCGTCGTATATGGTCAGGGGGAAAGGGCCGAGGAGCGTCCGCTGCAAACCTCCACTTGTGCACAGTTCAGAACAGGCACAACTCATCCACACCGTGACAAGGGAGGTGGGGGGTGACAGCGACGTGGCATAGGACGGGGCTTCCAGGGCGCTGGAAACACGCAGTTAGGTACGTGGGTGCGCTCCTTCTGCGACAATCCTTTCACCTACAGGCTGCCGACGGGTGTCTATCTCTGTACCTACCGTGGATCTCAAAGACTGAGAAACGAACAAAGGACTGATCGAGGCATCCCCAGGGCGGCAACCGAAGGACACTACCATTTTCCTAAGGGTCTGTGATGACGTCTGGTACCCGGCGATGCAATGCCAGGAGGTGGATCGGAGACCAGGGCCTCGTCCCATTCGCCGGCGGGGCCTGAGACCCAGCAAGTTGTGGGGTGGGAATCCACTTTTCTGCACATCACCAGGCGCTAGCCCCTGACGGCCAAAAGCCGTGGCGGGGGTTGGCGATCTTTCTGCCATTTTTGATCGGAAGCATGGGGAAGGGAGGTCCTGTCACCCCTCTGGGTCCGTGATGGCCAAAGGCATCCAAAGGTACTCACTCCTTTGCAGATGGAAACGGCCTCCTTGGATAGAGACTTCGGATAAGAAACGTTGTGCTCCATTATAGACTGGAACAGCTCGTCTTCATCTTCCCCGTCGAATGGGGGCTGTTCCGGAAAAGAGAGAGACGGCAAGGTATTTAGGCAGAGTAATTTATTGACGGGGCACCCGAAGACCCGATGCAGCCCCCCGGGTTGGAGGTTGTGCGGTTTTCATTGTCCCCCTCTGTCTCTTCCATGACCTTGCCCCGGGGCAACTCAAAATCACCCTTAAGAAAGACGTTTCTGAGTCATGCTTTGAAGGACTCGGCAAATCAACGATCATGAATACATGAATCTTGTAATTTTGCGTCCAAAATCTAATTAATGACCCCGTTAGGTTCCAGAGGGCTTTGGGTTCAGAAGGTGGAGCTGGGGCGGGGGTTGGAGAATGTAACTGCCCTTGGGGTCCTGAACGCGGGGTGCGGGGGACAGCAGAGAGGGCTGGCCCGGGTCCAGGAGTTCGCACCAGGGCCCTCGTGACCGAGCCCCGAGCTGCCACCTGTGTGGTGGCGGTGTCGCCGGCTAAGCCTCCACCGCCCTGTCCTCTTCTACCTCCCCCTGTGGAGAGTGGGCGACACGGTGGCACCGTGGGAGGCCACGGCTCTGAAGTCAGGCGGATCTAGACAAGAATCCCAGCCCCACCGCCTCCCAGCTGGGTGTCCACAGGCGAGCGGCTCAGTCTTTGAGACACCGTTTCCCAATCTGTAATATGGGATTCCCCGAGGAGTCTCTATGAAGTGCCCGACACTTGGTCCTACACGCAGGAAGGGCTCAGGGGAGGGTGCTGGACCGGTCTTGTCTGTGAGGCAGGTGAACTGTCACCTAGGGGGCTGCCAGCATCCTCAGGAGGGTTTCCTGTGAGCTCAGGCTTTGTTCTCCAGCAGGCTTCCCACCTGGAAAGGTCTAGCGAATTGCCTGTCACCCTGGTGGGGACAACCCGCAGGAGAAGCGGGCTTTGGGGACATTTCCGAACGTTCCCCTTTGGCTCAGCGAATCTGGAGCTCAGCACCGGCAAGGCAGAGCAGGAGGAGCCCTCCTGGGGAGGGTCCCACGCATCATCCTGAAGTTTTCTTCTCGTGAAAAGGGGGATTGATTCACAGTCGCTTTGGTTGACTTGGTTAGGGTCCAGATGATGACAGGGTCTGGCTTCAATTTAAACTATATCGTGGACCGAAGACGACAGTGCCGTTGTCAGTAGGACATCCCTTCTTATGAAACATCTCCCCTCAGTAAGAGAGGGCAGCTGAACCCAGCAGAGTATCCCCGACCCCCACCCCAACCACCGACGCACAGATCATCCCAGCCCATTCACCTGGCCTCCAACCTCCATCCTCGGCTCCGAATCGGAGGCGGGCGTGGGGCCAGCGCCCGGGAGCCACACCCACCTGAGGGAAAGGTGCTGAGGGCATGAAGATCGCTCCCTTGGGACCAGGTGTGGGAGGACAGGGTGGTGACTGACGCCACTTACTTTAATTTTTGGTCTAAAAATGTAAATCAAGGAGCCTCTTTTCCGGTTGTAAGTGCCTGGTGTTGAGAATGTCTCATTCGGTGGAAGCATGAAGGTGGGTGAGGAGGACAGAATTAGCCTCCTGTGAATGACTCAGAGCAGGAGCAGCGTGCGTGCGTGTGTGTGGGGGGTGAGTTTCTGTGGGCAGAAGGAACATGGTGTCTGGGCTGCCCGCAAGGCAAGTCAGCTGGAGGCAGCCACCCTGCTGGGCGCTGCAGGCTGCAGCTGGTCAGTGGGGTCAGCAGATGGTCACTGGGGTCAGGAGATGGTCACTGGGGTCAGCGATGGTCACTGGGGTCAGGAGATGGTCACTGGGGTCAGGAGATGGTCACTGGGGTCAGGACATGGTCACTGGGGTCAGGAGATGGTCACTGGGGTCTACCTACAGAGACCAGAGCAGGACAGGCTGGGGCGTGGGTGTGGTAGGCCCTGGCCAGGAGCTACGGTGTGGCCTGTCCTCCTGCCCATCGCTCCACGTCTCCTCTGCCTGACACCACACAACCACCTCCGTCTGGACACCTGTTACATAACACCCACAAAAACACCTCCTTTCCCCTAATTCGAGATCGATACCCATGGCTGGGTTTTCATAACCCAAACAAACAAACGCGGCCTGGTTCCTGCTCAGGGCTGCGAACCGCACACCTCCAGGGGGCTCCGTTCGCTTTGAAATGCGCTGTGTGTACATGCTCTGCAGGGTCCTCGTGACCCGGAGGTGAGCAAGGCACAGGTTCTGCTTCTGGGTCACCAACGGGCAGCCCACAGCCTGGCCCCTTGTAGTCAGGACGGGCTACATCATTCGTGGGTCTCAGAGCAAAAGAAACATGTGAGGCCTCTTAGGAGATCATTATTAAGAAATTTGAGACGGCAGCAGCAGAGCACCCAACCGCGTGAGCTTCCGCACACGGCCAATTTCTGAAACGAAGCCTGCCGTGCTGGGGATTGGGCCTTGTCCGCTGTGGGTGGAGGACATTACCAGGAGGAACTCCTGTACCCCTCCGAGGGCAGGGTGTCCGGCCCCCCTGCCCACGCCCGAGAGCGCTTCTTAGGACGTTAACCCGACAAGCTATTCCAGGGTCAAGGTTTGCATCCTACATCCCCTTCCGCAGGGGTGCACTGACCTTTTAAAAAAGGGCCTGAGAAGTCCTGCAGTCTGGGGTTGGAAGGGTCCTCGGAGGCCCAGCCCCCAGGCTCGTCCACTGCAGTCAGATTCCCAAACTATAACGAAAGCCCCGAGACCACAGGTCCCAGCGGCAGGGCCTCGGGGTTTCACCCTGTGTCCCAGCCCTGTGTGGCCCCAAGGCTGGACCTTCTCCTGCTGGCTCATCCCGGGGAGGACGCATGTCTGTACCCCTGAAGACGTGCTGTCGCCCGCTGTGGCTCGATCTCGCCCGACACAGAAGAATGGCCAGGCCTCGGGAGAGAGCAGCAGCGATGGCAACAGCAGCTGCAGCCACACTGACTTGCTGGCTCTTGCTGCTTCCCTGTCCCAGGTGGCCTGTGGGGTGCTTTCTAAGTGACACTCAGTCCTCAAAATGACCATGTCACATGCGTGTCATCGATCCCATTGTGCAATTGCGGTCCCTGAGGTCAAGGTCATGGAGCAGGGTGCCAGTCCGGACAGCCCGACTTCGGAGCCTGGGCTCTTAGCCCTTCTGAGCAACGCCACTTCCCCGGCTCGTCCCAGCACTCCGAGCGGGAAGGGTGACCCCTGGGCATGCAGCTCGGCGGCTGGTGCACCCAGCACGTAAAGGCAGCTTGGCCACTCGGGGAAGACGGTCTCGGTGCCCTGTAAGAGGGTGATGCATGTCCTGCGTGGTGGGGGGTGGAGAGTCCTGAAAACTAAAGGGGCCAGGGGAACAGGCGCCGAGGCCTGAGACGTGTTGAGTCATCGCGTAGAGAGGGACTGCCTCTCGGTGCGAGGCCTGGCACGGTGCCCATCTTTGCGGATGCCACACGTCCACGGAGGGTCAGCAGAGGTCACCCAGGGACCCACCTGGGGGGCAGCCACCATCCTGGTTGTGCTGTGTTGGGGGGTTGGGACACGACCCCGGGGTGTTTTGCTCCAGCTCTCAGGGAGCACGTCCACCCAGATGTCACTGGTCGCAACTAGTCTCGTGCCCCACCCAACCATAAGGGAACTGGGGGGTGCAACCCCACGTGTGCCAGGAGGGAGGAAGACCCCAAATGCCTGGTGAACAGCAGCAGCAGTGACCGCCACATTCAGAAAGGCTCCCTGAAGCCCTAAACTAAAATAATGAGGAATTCTTGGGAGAGGAATGAAGGCAGCACCCACATTTCCCGCAACTAACAGCAAACGCTGCTCTTATTTTTTTCCTGTGGACCCTGTGGCTTTTCGTATTATTTTCAAATGGCGCAGAACTTGGAATTCTTCGCTTTTCACTCACTGCTGCAAACCTATTTTCTCTGTAGCCACCAGCGTCCCCAGTCCGATGAAGGCCGCCAAGGTGACCCATCGTCAGAGACGGACTCATTTGTCCACGGGCACGTTTACAATCGCTCCCAGCCCTATAGATTCTCACAGTGGAGGCGGCTCTGCACATCTCCGGGCACAGCGTTTGTTTCTTCTCTGGGTTACTTCTAGAATAATTTCCCGGGTGCGGGGTTACGTGGCCAAAGGATGTGAACACTTTTGTGGTTCTCGTTAAGGTTCCAGATCACCCCTGGAACATTCTTCCAGGTGGCTGCTCGCTCTCAGGCCTTGGTGCCGGAGGCAAGGCAATGGGGAGAAGTTATAATTACATTCGTTTTTCCTTTCAGTCGCACCAGCCCCTGAGCCTGGGCACAGCAGAGGGCGAGGTACTGCCCAGGGACCTAGCCCCTGATCATTTTGGATTGCTCCTCTCCCCGCTTCCCCCCATTCCCGTGATGACCTTTGACATTAATTTCTACAGCTCTGGACTTAGTATTTCAAGCTAAACTGCCTGTGAACTAAAGTCTTGGGTTGGTGGAACGGTTTTGTGAAGGGAACCGGGGGTGACCTCCTCGGGAGGTCACTCAGGGATTCTAAACAGGCAAACGAGAGATGATGGGTCCCTCTTGCCAAAATGATTCCAAGGTCACTCACTGGTAAGTGGTCCCTGGAACCAGGCCACGCTCATTTGCAGATCGCAGATGACCAGGGTTGGGGGACAGGCGGGCACCCGAGGACAATTCAGGGCTGATGTCCTGGGCTAAAGTGCCCAGTACTGATTCACCGGGAATGAAGACAAAGCATTAATAACCCGTCAGAAAGGGACCCAGAGAGGAGAGGGCTGGTCCCTTTATGATGACTACCGGCGACTGCTTCGCGCCGCGATAGGCTCATTAGTGTGCTGGGTAAATACTATTTAGGCCCCAAAGTAATCACATTTGTCAAGCAATCCAGGAACTGAAGACTCGGGCTGTTTACGCTTAGCTGTCCCCTTGGCTGCTGACAATAAATAAAGCCAACGAGCAGAAAAGCGCAATCACCCATTTTTTTTCCCCTGCTCATCTGTAGTCCTCTTGATTAAAGAAGACAAATTTACACCGCCACCACATCCGCAACTCCGTAATTGGTCTTACTTTTCAGCAGCGGCATCTATTCCCTCTGCTGGGGATCTGAGGTTCCCGCAGCTTTGGTGGGGGGCTGTGGGCAACGCATGCAGAGCCTCCTTTATTATCCTTTTAGGGCTGAGTCATCGCTCGGGAATATGTTTAAACTTGCATTGAGTCAGAGAGGAAATCGAAGACAGACCGTCTGAAACCAAAACGCTGCGTTTGTGGCGGCTGCAGTGACGATTTAGAGGAAGAACCGGCCGCTGTGCCTGCCATTGCCCCTGAACGTGGGATGCCCTTAAGGTGTCCTATTCAGAGAGGGTCACTGTTTTATGAAAACTTCAGGAGATATATTATATAAGACTGGCTCATCGACTCCGAGAAACAGGAGAAAACATAATGAGAATGTGCCAGAATGTCTCTGAAACCACTGGGTGTGGGAGGGACCTGCCATGAGGAAGATACATCCTCAAGTCGTGGGCCTCGGGACCCGTTCTGCAAATGAGGCAGGACTTCAAAACGCATCCCCAAGGGGACTTCCCTGCAGGAGTGGGGGCATCCTCTGAGCTCTCCTCTACGGAAGAAGCATCCAAGAAGCCTGACTAGGAAGCAGAAAGGGGGTGGAGCGTGGGGCGGGGGACTTTGCTGCGGGCCTGGGTTCTGAAATTCTCGTCTCCTGCTGGCCAACAGAGAGACAGCGCATTTCATCTCTTGTAAAGTGCCCCGTCGGGAAGCCATCCTATTTCCGCCCATCCAATTTCCTTTGTTGGCATATGCAAATGTGACACTTAATGAAAGCCGGGTTTGTTTTCTGGGCTCCCGAGTCAGAACATTCCAGAAGGGATCCAGGAGGGGAGCCCAGCTTTTCACGCCTGCCTGCACAGCAAGGCTCCCGCGGAGCCCATAATTCAGTCACATTTTATTGTCAGAGTTCGAAAGAGGGGGAAATTAACGGAAGGAGCAGGAGCTCGTGCTGGGCCAGCTGTTGTCTTCCCTGACAGTTGTTCTGCAATAACCTGCTTTTCCGCCTTTACAAATGGAGGTATCTGGCCTAAGATGAAAATGGGGTGGAAAAGACGAAATAAATCATACACAAACCACTTTGTATAGATAATGTAGGCTCATGGCTTGCTTGAAAGTCACTGGGCTGGTTAGAGGCAAAGTCTATGCCTGTTTTACGTCTTTTATCACTTAATAGACTACCTTGGTACGTAAAAGACCTAAGATACAATGAAAGGTGTAAAGGAGAACTCACCCGTGGCTTCCCACTCTGGAATGAAAGCCAACGGCCTGGATGAATTCATGCCCCATGACCTGGTGCCCCCTGTCCTCTCCTACCTCTGGCCTCCTACTCCATCTCCAGCCCAGTCTGCTCCAGCCACTTTGCCAGCATCCCCTCTATTTTTAAAACACATTCCACCCCAGGGCCTTTGCACTTGCTGTCCCCTCTGCCTGGAACACTCCCCTGATACACACATGGACATGCTCTCATTTCTTTTTGGTCTTAAGTCAACTTTCTCTCTCCATGAGGACCTGCTGGCTAAAGTTTCAGCACCCTCCCCAACATCATATAAATATAAATATAAATATAAATAAATATATATATAAAAATATAAATATAAATATAAATATATATAAATAATATATATATATATATTATCTTGCTTTGTTACTTTTCTTTTTGGCTTCTTACTATTATATAATTTCCTTATTTTTCTTGTCTATGTATTGTCTCTTTCTCTAGACCGTAAGCTTCATGATAGCATGGATCTTCGTTTTGTTCCTGGTTATCACCACACGCATAGTAAGCGTGCATTCAGGGAGTAGGTGTTGAGTGAATAGATGAATAAATCAATGGGTGTAATATCTCCAAAAAGGCGACCTTCCTCCCATCCGGAAACAAAGAGTCAGAGATTCCCTTGGAGGTAGCTCTACTGCTCTGCATTTCTTGCCGTCCTCTCTACCTGAGGCTTTTAGCTACGGAGGATCGAGCTTCATGGCGCCAGTGTGTGAGTGCTGGGAACCAGGAAAAGCTGCCCACCCCAGATTCGTTTTTCGGTTTTATGGCAGAGATCTGGTAGTGGCTAACCAGACCCGCTTCCGCTAGCGGAGCTCACAGGTCCATGCTACGTCTGGTCAGTGGAATGCAGGCCAGAGTGACGCGTGCCACCTCGAGGCCTGGCACCTAGAACGTTCTGTGCAACTGTCCTTCTGCTCTCTTCACACTGGCCGGCTGAGTGAGGAAGATTCGGTGGGGGAATCTGAGGCCCTAAAAGATGGTGGAGTCAATGGATGGAGCAGCCTGAGGCTCTGAATGACCATGTGGATCAGCAACCCCCCTGGCCCCCTCCACACAGGCCTGCACAGGGAATGTGGGATAAGCCTGTGGTGTGTATTGAGCCGCTGAGATTTTGGGGTGGCTGGCTGGAACAGCTAGTATGCCTTGCCCTGACGAAGCAGTTATTAAGGCCATTAGATTGGAAAGTGCCACGTTAGGCAGGGATGCACTTGGTCATCTGATACATGCCACGTCCCTGAGAGAAACCTAATTTGCTTTTTCTTAACTGAAAGTTCGGCCTCCCTGGACTTTGGTAACAGTTAAAATGAACCGTCCAGGGCGAGATAAGAAGAGACAGGGAGAAGCTATTAAAACACTGCTTCGAGTCTAACTGTCTTCTTCCTCTAATAAAAATACCAGTTACACACATGGGCAGCAGCTGGGGTGATCCCTGCAGACAAACTCGCAAGGAACCGTGACCTGACCCCGGTTCTGAGACACTGAGTCACCATCAACGTGCAGGAGACTTTTGTGCGTGATGCGAAAGCTGTAGATTGTCTATACTCCGGGGCGTGGCTTTCAGTTTGGGTTTTTATGACTAGAAAGCACTTTTTGTGCATTCTGAGCCCAACCCACACTCCAGGGGGGATTTCTCTCTTTCACCCGCATCAGGGACGTCAGGCCAGCATCAGCCAGACCACACTGCCAGGTCCTGCTGCGATGGCCTGAGCAGGGCTGAGGCAGTTGCTCTGGGACAATAAGGAAGCGGCATGGAAACACAGTGAAACGTTACCTGCCCGGCCAGCATTTCATACAGCAGGACGCCGTAGGCCCACCAGTCCACAGATTTCCCGTACGGCTGATAAGCGATTATCTGTGTGAAAGCAAACAACACATCGATCACATTGCGTCCGAAGCAAAGAGCCCGAGCTAGAACAGAGGAGGCAAGCATGTAGGCATTGATACACTTGGTTCACGCAAACGAGGGGCTGATCACATCTGCCTTTGATGTCTGGAGCGCTCTTCCAATCGGACACGTCAAGAATCATTGCCCCACGATTCACCGCCAAAAAGCCCATGTTGGAATACCTGTCGGAAGGGGGATTTCATTATCCTCGCCGGTAACAAATATTTGGACGCTGAGGGGGGTTTAATCCTTGGAAAAAGCCAGAGGTCATTCGGAGCTAGGGGTCTTATAAATAAGATAAACTTGGAAACAGAATTTCACTAAGAGTAATCAAGAGGACGATGAGAATGAAGAGAAATTGAGTATTTATGAGTAGAGTGACATAATATCTTAGATTCGTTTTAAATACTTCAGGGGGAACAGATGGAATGAGTTGGCACCTCCTTTGCCTCCTCGCTCTACCTCTGTGGCCATCGCAAGTCCTAGGATAACTCCCCAACCTCCCCTCACGGAAGAGAAACACTGATCTGAGCTTCTAAGGGCAGCCAGTTTATCTAAACACCGGCCTCAGGCTGCCTACCGGACCCACACGATTCCCAGGCCCACGGACCGTGTGTCAGGATTCAAGGTGGAGACAGACGAACAGGGACTCCGCGGGACCGCCGTGCCACTTTACGTACGGATTTGACTGTGACATGTCCTAGGATATGTTTTTTTAAGGCCTGCACTGTGTCTAATTAAACGTCCTGGGACATACCCTCCTTGTATGTCTGCCCATCTCTGTGCCTTTCATGTATTTCTCCCTGTAGAATGAGAGGCGCACCCTCTTGGGGCTCAGCTCCGTGTGGGCAGGGACAAAGGCAGACAGGTGGAGGGCGGTTCACGTTTTCTTGGAGAGAAAACCACCAGCAGAGGGACCCAAGAGGAGGCCTTTATTTCTTCTTAAAGCTACATTTTTTTCTTTTCTGAGAACTTGGAAAATATATACACACAGAGCACAAAAAACCCTACAAAATGCGCCTCCCGGTGACATGGAAGCACGCATATCGTTCACGTTCTCAGACTGGGAATTCCTGGACGGAAGCCTGTCTTCACCCAGCAGAAGCACAACGGGTATTCTCTCTGGGGGAGCAAAGGCACCCTGAGGAGCACCGGCTCTCAGATGCCCTCCACGAATCTGGCATAATCCGACGAGACAGGAATTATTAATGTCCCCATTGGACAGGCGAGGAAACGGAGGCTCCAGAAGTTTCAGAGACTTGCCCCAGGCCAATCCGTTAACAGGTGGTGCCCCGAACGATGCCATGTTTCGTTTAAAAGTGTCATTCGTGGCTTTCGAACACATCTAATCACTCCTACTAGGATTCAGAAAAGACTAATCACAGGGATCTGCAACGACCATTTTCCGCTTCCAAAGCGCGCGAGTAAAAGGTGTTCTCGTGACTAGACTGAAACCGGTCCCTGTGATCTATTTTCAGCCATCGGTGTTTGAGTTTGTTTGTTTTCAGCGCAGGCAGAGCTGAGGCACCGCACTGCTGCGTGAATTACGAGGCTGAGGAAAAGGGGGTCCTGAACGACGGGGGGGTCACACTCTATTTCATGGCCGATGTTCTAGAAACGTCCAACCAGGCTTACCAGCCAGACATGGCCCCCGAGTTTGGAAAACTGGCAGAAACCAAAAGTATGAAAACTGTTTCTGGGGGAGAATGATTCACAAATCCTAAAAGCCAGGGCCACCTGCAGGTTTGGTTTTGTTTTGGACTCTCTCTATCAACTCTGGGCCCCCTTCCTTTTCATTTTCTATTTCCACATCATTAAACTCTTCTGACTCCTGCTGCCAACACCCTCTCCTTCCAAGGCTTACACAAGCAGAATGCCAAGCGCTCGTGGCTTGTTTTCCTTGGCGACGACAGCCTTCGTCAGTCCCTAGGGCCCACGGGCTCGGCTACTGGGCCGAGGTCACAAAGTCACTTGGAACACGGCAGTGCCTTCGGGTGTAATACGAGGACGGGATTTGGAATTTAGCTGGGGCATGTCTCCCCGGAGATGTTCGCCATCTGTCCCCCCTGGCTTGTCCCCTGGATGAAATGGGAAAGTTGGTCCAAAGGTCTAAGTCACAAGGAATGGGGCTACAACCGTACCAGCCCTAATTCAGTTTTAGAATGAAGCGCACTTTCCCCCTCAGTGATTAGCTGTGGATAAATATGCTCCATTATCCAAAAATCGCACTGTGAAAGGGAAACAGGATGTTGGTTACACGGTCCCTCGTGAGCTGTCGCGACCCGCATGGTCCCATTAGGAGCCACCGGCCACGTGTGGCTACTGAGCGTTTGAACACTGAGGTGTGCTCTGGGTCTACATTACACGTCGGATTCTGAAGACAAAATGCAAACGATCTCACTAACAATTTTTTATTTCGGATATATTAAGTTAAATAAAAATATATTAAAATTAACTTCACCTGTTTTAAGTTTTCAAAATGTGATGGCTTGATGCAGTTGGCTTGCACTTCAGTTCTGCTGGACAGTGCTGGCCTAGACCCTCTCACTGGCTCCCATGACCCACCCTCTGGTCCCCTGGCTTTTGTTGGCCCAGGGAGCCGGCTTCGGGCTGAGGACCAGGATCCGAGGCCACGGAACGGATGGTGAGGCCCTCTTTGTATCTGACCCCATTGAAGCGTGTGTCTTTGGCACTGGTGGGCCCAGGGTGGCCTGGGGGGATTGCCAGACACCCTGAAACCCCAGGCAAGGGGCCCCTGTGATGGCAATTTGGTTTCCCAGAGTGAAGAAACTCGCAAAAGGAGAAGGCTGACTTGGCAAGCGGCCTCGAGTTGGCTGATCTCCCTGCAGCACATGGGAGGTTGGACTTCAGCTCCCAAGGCAGCCCCGCCAGCAGGACCACTGTCACTCAGTTTTCCCGCTATGTGTCATTACGATCATTAGTCTCACACTCATGTGAGCCCACGGCTTGGGGGAGCTGTGTGTCAGGATGTTATAAATAGCTGCCTGTCTTACAAAAGTGAGATGGGAGTGAGCTTTCTCCCAGCCTGGGCGCAGGACCAGGAGCGAAAGAGGCTAGGGGAGCAGCCTCTCCACTCTTACCAGGCCATAAAGGCCCACAGCAGCTGGGAGGGTGTCGCTCCAAGGCCACCCACCCTTCCGTCCTCTGCCAGGGCTACACGCTGGAAGGCCTCCCACAGAGGGTGGGGCTTCAGAGGCTTTCTGGGAGGCAGAGGGGGCCGCGAGGCAAGGTTTGAGATGCAACTGGCGATAGCAACGCTGGCGGTCACCAGTGTCACCATTATGACGTTCAGCATGCCCTAGATGCCCTAGCTCCTTTAGCTTACTCAGCCCTCACAAGGCCCTGACCAGGCAGGGGCACCCCACTCCAGAGATGAGGAAACGCAGCACGAAAAGGTGAAGCCACTCGCCCAGGGTCACCCAGCCAAGCTGGGATTTGAACCCTGGGTGTCTGGCCTTGGCCTACACACATCTGACCATTTTTATAAACTGACGGTGCATCCGTTCTCGACCCACTATGGTTCCCTAGACAGCTGTGGCAGGAAATGGCCTAATTAAGGTGACTTTGGCCAAAAACAGGGTTCAAATGCTTAACAGAATCACAACAGCCATGATGCCTACTCCACTCAGCAAGTCTGGTTCTGAAGCTTCGTCTCACAAGCCCCCTGAGACCGTAACATGGGTGCGAGGAGTCTCGCTCTCCCATCCCTGGCTGCTGGACCTTCACCAGGTTCTGCTCTTATTTCTCATGTTACATTTACTCGCCGAACCTCTGGAGCCCGTCCTAAAACAAATGGGCTGACCACGCAGGCTCTTTCTAGGCTGTCGCCACAAAGCCACGCGGGTCTCGATGCCTAAAACACGCTCGTGTCATTTTACCGTCTCAGGGAACCCCAAATCATCCCTCTCTCAAAAATAATGCTACCTGTCGAAACAGCACTGTCTGGGGAGAAGGAAGATGGGCCTTCTTTCTGGGCTGTTCTGTCCTGATGGTTGGGACCCCGAGTTCACTAAGCGTCTCCTCCAGTCACCCCACGGCCCCAGGGCCTTGCAGCTCCTGGAGCCTCTGCTACTGTACGTCGAGACTGCTTCTCTGCCCCCATTTGGCCCCCAACTCTTCCCAGCAGCGACTGGGTCATCCTTCTGTGCACCCAGCACCCATACTGTACCCAGCACAGTGATGTTCCCTCAGGCCTAAAATGCTCCTCAATCAAGCCCATCCAAGCCCAGAATACCAGAAGGTGATGCCAGGGAAGCACGTGGCGGTGACCACGCTCAAACCTGACTGCCGGAGACCAGCTCTGCTACTCAGGAGCCGTGTGGCCTTGGGCCACTTGCTTAGCCTCTCTGAGGTTCCCCCCTGCTTCCTCCTTGAAAGTAGAATCCCAGCCCCCATCTGGCAAGTGTGTGGTGGGGGATTACACGCAGAGGTATAGTAAAATGTGTTTACTGTAGGTGAGCTGAATGTATACCACTCCAGGGTCCAGCACCAGAAATAAGACTGGCCCCCGACACAGCAGACAGGTGGAGGTGGATCTAAGGCAAATAAACGAGACCCAGCTCACAGGAGGATGAAGAAAACACCTGTCAGGATCAGTATCACGAGAGAGGATGTTACTATCTATTAAACACTCTGAAATGGTCGTTGGCACCGGGAAATTCTCAGTGACACTGTATCTTCCATTCATTCTCTCAGCCACTGAGAGCTTACGCTGTGCTGGACACTATTCCAGGCCGGGGATGCAGAAGTGAATAGATTTAAAAATCCCCCTCTCAAGCAATTAAATTAATTTTTACCAGGCCGCAAAGCTTCAGCGTTCTCCTTTTCCATGGTCTCAACATACACTCCCCACCTCCTCCTCCCCTCTCTCCCACGGTTCACGGCTAACGTACGCTTCTCTGGGCCGGGCACTCTGCTAGGCACAGGGATCAGGAATCTAACTGGCCTTTGGCCATGCCACCCTGAACGTGCCCGATCTCGTCTGATCTCGGAAGCTAAGCAGGGTCGGGCCTGGTCATTACTTTGGATGGGAGACCACCTAGGAAGGCCAGGTGCTGTAGGCATTAAAAAAAAGAAAAAAAGGAATCTAATTGAGGGGAGAGAGACGTGAAAACGGATAAATGCACTAAAATGTGATGCCTCAGATCAAGAATCTTAGTGTATATATATCACATAAGAAATATCTGTGACATTTGAAATTCGTGGATAAGATGCATTATACAAGCACAAAGAGAACTGCTGTAAGATGAGAACGGTTGAGTCCGGAGTCCAAGCTACATATTTCCTATCAGACAAAAATCGTGGCTCTCGCCAGGACTGGAGAGAACAGAAAGTGTCTTTCTAATGGCAATGAAAATGCTTCAAGATCTATTCATAGTAACCACCTGGTCCGCAGCCCCGCCCCGGTGGTGTCACTTTGCACTGGGTGGAAAGCGGAAAGCAGGACAAGCGAAGGCCTGCTCCCCCCAAAGGCCAGGAGAAGATCGATTGGCACAAAAATGGCTTGTAATCATCCGCCCGGGCTTTAAACAGCAATTAATACAAAAGAAAAACAGAAAAGAAGGAAGGAAGGAAGGAAGGAAGGAAGGAAGGAAGGAAGGAAGGAAGGAAGGAAGGAGGGAAGGAAGGAGGAAGGGAAGGGAAAAGCAAAGCTTAAAGCCAGCCTTTTGCAGACTCTTCCCAGCTCTGCCCCAGGCTCTCATTTAGAAGAAAAAGGCCTCATTGGCTGCATTTTTAAAATTTAGTTATTATTATTATTTTTAAAGAGAAGTTTAAGGTTCGGGGCAAAACTGAGTGGGGAGTACGTTCCCACACATACCCTTGTCTTCGTGTGTGTGACCTCCGCTGCGGGTTGACGTCCCTCACCAGAGTCATGCCAGCTGTGACAGCCGATGAGCGTGCACTGTCACGTTTTGATCATGCGAAGTCCGAAGTTCACGTGGCCGTTCAGCCCTTTATGGTGAAAATGTATCGTGACGTGCATCCCCCACTGTCCATCACACGGAACGGGTTCACCGGCCTCGACACCCTCTGTGCTCTGCCCAGTCATCCCCCCAACCGCTGGCGACCACGGACCTTCCTGTCGCCATAGTTTTGCCTTTTCCAGAATGCCACAGAGCTGCAACTGGAAAGTGTGCCGTCTTTCCACATCGGCTCCTTTCACTTAGTAACATGCACTTAAGGCTCCTCCGTGTCTCTTTCATGGCTCGAAGAGTCTGTTTCTTTTCAGGGCTGAATAATACTCCATTATCTGTCTACCCACCCACGGAAGGGCACCTGGGTTGCTTCCAAGTTTGGGCAGTCACGGATCAAGCTGCTATCGACGTCCACGTGCAGGTTGTTGTGCGGACACGTCTTCAGTTCATTTGGGTAAATTCTCAGGGGCAGAGGCGATGCTTAGCTTTCGTAAGAAACTGCCAAACTGTCTTGCCGAGCGGCTGTGCTAATTCTGAAGGGGCCACAAGTAACACTCCGAATAAAGAGCCAGCCTTTGATCTGGCAGGCAGACGTCACCCGTGCCCGGAATTTCTCTGACTCTAGAATGTGCGCTGTGGATGGTGGGACGTGACTTTCTGTGATCCTCGGATGAGGCATCCATAACACTGAGCTGCATGGGGTGAGAATGGTCTCATTTCAGGTTTCTGTGTGAGTCTTCCAAGTAGGCTCTAATCTGCGATGTGGGCTGATCTCTCTCCAGCTCCTCTGCAACGTTTGTTGTCATGGAAGAAGGTAGGAAGGTGACAACGAAGTGACCGGGGCAGGGACAACAACATCCTCACGGACGTGGGTTACCCAGACTCCTCAGCCCAATACCCAACTAACGTCTATCATTCCTTGTTACATCAAAACAATTAAATTCCTCTTTAAATTCCGTCTCTTCTCCCAACTGGATATTCTTCAAGAACCTCTTTAATAATGAGATACACTGAGAATGTGACACTAATAGCAGAGTCAAATCTTAATCCAGGCCACCTCTGGGCATGGTCCGTAGGCCACATTGGGCTGAGCACCACTCCTACGGCAGGGGAAGTCGAGGCACAGCAAGCTCCAGGGTGGTGACACACAGCGGGAACGTGGCAGAGCCAGGATTCACCCGGGTCTGGCCTTCTCTGTCTCATGATGCCTACTTCTGTGTAAGCAAGAGCTGGGAAGGGGACAGGGACATCTGACATATCGCCTCTGAGACCTTCCTTCCAGTTCTGCTCGATAAGAGACTTAACCATGGTGACGAGGAACGTATAAAATACTTCTTGATCACAACCTGACTGACGTGGCCCAAACCTAAGACTCCACACCACCTTCGGGACCAACTGCAACATCTAGGGGTTAGTGGGGGGGGGGACACGGGGCAAGAGCAGCTGAGGCCCACGTGCCCAACGCCATAAACCAACCTAAGACACTGTTAAATGCAGCACGTTCTCTCCCCCCACCCTGACAGGTCCCTTCCGGTCCTGGTCACCTCAGGGCACCCTAGCAGAACACCACAGACCGAGCTGCAAAACGACGGACGTTCACCTCCTCCCAGTTCTGGAGGCTGGAAGACCTGGCCCACCCACTGCTCCTGCCAGGCCCTCCTCATCACATCCATGGAGGGCCTTGTGCACCCTCACGTCCAAGCTGGGTTCCACGGTCCCCTGTGAACTGCCACCCACCGACACAGGAGTGCACACATCAGTAGGGTCGTGTCCCTAGAAGGCGGGACCTTGGGCAGAGTCCCCACAGGCCCTGGAAGGAAATTCTCAGGCCTCGGGTGGGCATGTCCCTTTGGCCCTACAGACCTCAGGCCCTAAAAGGAGAGCTCAGGTGAGGCGGGCCACAGAGGAGTCCTCTAAAACTGGGGACAGGAAACCGCCGCTGGCCGGCCAAATCCCGCCGGCCTCCTGCTTGTGTGCAGCCTGTGAGCTAAGCAGCACTCGCTTCTGACGCTTTTAAATGCAAAATGTAAAAAAGACGATCCGCCTTTGGCAAGAACAGTCACTTAATTTTGCCTCTTGGCAAAATCTAACATGTAGATTGAGGCAAAACCTAAAATATTTACTCTTTAGCCCTCCACAGAAGAAGTTTGCTGCTCCCAGCTCTGAAACACAGAGTGGGGGTGGGCGGCCCTGCTCGCCTGGGCCCGCAGAGCCTTTGACACTGCCCCATCCTGGGGTGCTGTGCTGAGGACGCTTCCATGGGCGGACACAGCAAAACCAGCAGCCCCCAAAGAAGGCTGCGGGATGCCGGCCCATCCCGTGTGCCCTCCAGCATTGGGACAATGCCACGGCTCCCACCAGGACAGGCCTTTACGTCACCTCCCTTGGAACCGGGCTGGCTCTGAGACTTGCTGTGATCTACAGAATGTGCTGGAAGCAACGCGGTGAAGTTCCAGGTGCAGCTTTAGTGGCCTTGTGGCTTCTCTTTTGCCCCCGGGTAAAACTGCTGAATGATGAGAGCCCCACAGAGGAGGACCCACCGGGCCTTGGCCAACGGGCAGCAGCCCGAGGCCATCCTGGGTCCTCCAGTGCCTGCCTCCCAGAATCACGACGTTCCCACGAGTGTGGTTTTAAGCCATTAAGTTGTACCGTCGCTACCCAGCGACAGATCCCTGAAGCAACTGCCAATCGTGGGCAACAAATTCGGAAGAGCTTCCTCTGAGGCCGGCTGAGCTCACGACGGGCAAAACTCAATCTTCAAAGCCGTACTTCGAGGAAGGGGCTATGAGTATTCCATTTTACAGATGTCACTCCAAGTCCTGACGAGGGCAGGACTACAGCCCAGAGTTCACTACGCATAACGAAGAGCCAGGACCTGGCTCCAGGGGCGGACACCAAGTCTGCACGGGGCTAACACACAGCAGGGCTGACCCCACCTAGAACCTAATGCACTGTCATCGGCCCCCTACTCTCTCTCCAGGTGGTCCTCAGACTCGATCACCGCAGCCCTTGTCACTGGTCTCTCTTGGGGTGGCAGGTGTGTGTGAGGGGGGCTGGATTCACAGTTTGGTGCCCATAGTGGAGTCCTGCTTGTCTCAGGCCTCCTCTGCAGAACGGGGGGCTGTTCAAATGTTAACTGTGCAATGTGCAACCCCACATAATAACTGCTGAGGGTTGAGGCGTGAGCTGGGAGTTAGAGGCACATTTCGTGCCTGTAAGAGTGTTAGCGGCTGAGATAAAACATTTTCCAGAACCGGGAGGTCTCACAGGCTGGTGGGTCTTTTTACAGTTGTCCTTGGTGACATGGCAACAAGCAAGACATTAAAGGGCGACTGGTCACTGATGTCATCAGGGCAAAAGGCCTGCACTTTGAGCCCAGGATCCCGGCACTGCCACTTGCTACCCATGAGCTGTGGACAGGTCACCTCTCTGGTCCACGTCTCCTTTTCCTTGTCTGTAGAACAGGAATGATACACTTCTCCCAGCGGACTACTGTCAGAACCAAGCAAGGTAGATGTCAGTGTGTGGTACGGACTAGGAGGCGGAACGATGTGGGTAATCAAGACACCCATTCCCCCCCCACCCCCACCCCCTGGGCAAGTCTGCAAAGCAAAAGGTGAACTGGTTTAGGAATCTCTGACCCATTTTCACAGAATTTCCACAAATCCCCAAGTGATAGTCAATTAATGCATCCACAGATCATGGGGGTGAAGACTCATCAGCATTAGGGTCAGGGTCAGGGTATAGGGTTAGGGGTTAGGGTCAGGGGTTAGGGTTAGGGTTAGGTGTTAGGGTCAGAAGTTAGGGTTTAAGATCAGGGTCAGAGTTTGGGTTTAGGGGTTATGGGTTAGAATTAGGTGTTAGGGTCAGAGTTAGGGGTTAGGGTTTAGGAACAGGGTTTAGGGTTAGGGTTTAGGATCAGGGTTTAGGGTTAGGGGTTAGGGTCAGGGTTAGGGGTCAGGGTTTAGGGTTAGGGGTTAGGGTTTAGGGTTAGAGTTAGGGTTTAGGGTCAGGGTTAGGGTTTAAGATCAGGGTTTAGGGTTAGGGTTTAAGGTTAGGGGTTAGCGTCAGGGTTAGGGGTCAGGGTTTAGGTTTAGGATTTAGGGTCAGAGTTTAGGGTTTAGGGTTAGAGTTAGGGTTTAGGGTCAGGGTTCCGGGCCTGAGACAGCAGCTCGTCTGCATTTGGAGTGAGGGGTCCTCTGCATAGCAGCTCAGCTGTTATCTGTGGTCCCTTCCTCTCAGGACAACAGTGGATTAGCCCTGGGTTCAAAGCCTTGAATTGGGGCCATGGGAAAAATGAATGGATCCCTTTGCACCTTGGGTTCATCTTTGGGAAAATTGAGCCAATAACACTCTTTGCAGAGCTGATCGATGGATTCAACAAAGATAAGATCAGTGAGGCCCTTTGCTCGGGGTCTGACATGTGGCAGGCATCCATGAAGGGGCAGATAACCCACAAGGAGCCGGATACGTGTGGAGGGAGAATTGGACGAGGGGTCTGGAGGAAGCCTGGGCCACAGCTGTTCTGTGAACCACAGCACTGCAGAGGGGACCTAATATTCCAGAAGGACAGGGCTAAACTGATTAAATCTGGGACCAACCGGCAGAATTACGATGCAGTTAAAGAGCTGTGGGCAGATGATAAAGCATCCGAGACAATATAACCAACATAATTCCTGAAAAAGATCCAAGGAGAGGCACACAACTAAGGAAGAACCCAAAGGAAAGCCTGGCATTGGCTCTTTAAATGCTTCTGGGAGGGAAAGTGGCTGCTTTATTTTCTCCTTTGGTGTTGAAGTCATCAGACTGTGACTTTACATAGAGAGAAATCGGCCTTTGATAGAAAAGAGGCCGCCCGTGGGTTTATCATCCTCTCTCTCTTTACTCAGTGCTTGCTTTGCTCCTGCCCACGCCGGCGTGGTGCGGGGCTGATCCCGGAGGGGCCTCGGCGGGCGCTGAGTGGCTTCCCTCCCTCTATCTCATTTCCCCTTTTCTTCTCTGTTTGGCAAGTAATTTACCGCCTGACTGCCCGACTGTGTGTGCCATATGAGTTATTTTCTCATTTAACTTTTAGATCCTCTTTTCTTCTCTAACCCTTTGTACAACCCTTTCCCCAAAGGCCGGGATGAGTCTCCGAGATGTTAACACCGGGGCACCCTGGGAAGCGTGGGGGACCTCGGCTGCTGATGCCACACCAACCTTCAGATGTTCAGGCCCCCCGCCACTGGCTCTGCCAGTTGATGAGGTGAGGCGTGAGGGCGTCCTCTGAACTGCGTCCCATGCCACCCGCCTCGCCCTTGCAATGCTAGCCTCCGGAGGGCCCAAACGCCACAGCCTTCGTCTCTGCCCTGCTAACAGCCACGTGTCCCCCACCACGGCCACATCTAGAAATGCAGCATGTCACGTCGTTCTCTCCAGATCCACCTGCCTATCTGGGCGCCGCTCTAGACCCCAGGGCAGGGGCTCATCACTAAACACAAGACAAAGATGCTGCTGTGTGGAGCTCACTGGGATGGACAAACAAGACATACACACACGAGGATGTGACATGGTCTCCCAGGGGGTGATGAGCGCCTCGAAAAGAGACAGGGCAGGGGTCAGGAGCGCTGGGTGGGGACTGGACATTTGCAGTTTTAAAGGTGGCCTCCCTGAGGTGCCATCTGAGCTAAGGCTCATAGGAGGTGAGGGAAGGACACCCCAGGTAGGTATCCAGGATGCCGCAGCTCCCTGGGTCTCTGCCTCTGTGTGCATCTCTCGTGCTTCCTTTTTTCCTCATACGCCTAATACATGGCTCCCCCGCACCCCAAATGTGCCCCTTGACCCCCTTTAGAAGAGAGATCACAGCTGACGGCTGAATCTAACTTGCATATGTTTCTCTTAATATATATTAAAGCCAACTTTGAACCATTTGGCAAATTTTACATAAAATTGCAGACTTCTGGCTGCCCCCATGGGCAGTGCTGGGCCGGCATTCCTGCAGGAGAGGCCAGGACCCCCAGTTCTCTGAACTCCTCTAGCCCTCGACACGCCCAGCGGTCTGCACATCTGCTTAGAGCCGGCTGGCTGCGGGGCCAGCAAGGCGCCCATGAACTCCCCTGGCACACAAGCCATGTTGGAGGTGCCATCTGTCACTGCCAAGGGGAATACTGTCTCTAAACCAGCTTCTGGCCTGGGCTGCAGTGGCCCATTTCTAATTGCTCCCAGCCCCAGCCCCCCCAGCCAGCCCCCCTGGGGCTCTGCTGTCCTCCCGAGCATGCCCAGGCGAGGAGGCACTGGCTGAATACCTGCCCGACCGATGACATGTGAGGGAGAGGGGCTCGGGTGGTGCTCGTCCACCGCTGGCTTTGGAGGGATCTGCCCAGTGTTAACAGTTAGAATGCAGCCCTTCTGTTGGGGGACACAGCCGAGTAGGCATCGCTGAAGTCTCTCCTGCTGTCATGTCCCATCAGAGTCTCCCAAAGAGCCCCAACGGCTGTGGAAGTGCTATGTCAGAGCCCTGGGCTGTGAATCCACTGAGGAGCATCTGAGGAGCAGTTCTGAGTGACAGGGAACAGTCACAGACGACAGTGAGGAGAGATGCAGATAGCAAGGGCCCCGGAGGCTCTGGGTGTGCCCCTGGGCCCCCGTGGAGGCGGGGATGCAGCCCCGAAGGCGAGGCCACACACACGCTGGATGGAGGACTGGTGCAGCCAAGGAGGGCTGTCCCCGGAGAAGATTCTCAGTGACCTGGTGCCCCCTCGACTGTGACAGAGATGGGTGGTGGTGATGTCAAAGGAGACGCCCAAGAACCTCACCCAAGGGAGAATTCTGAACAGTCCGGGGGATCGGAAGTGAATAAAATCATGCCCGACCCAGGCAGTGGCAAGCAGAGAGGCTTTGCCTCTGCGGCCTTTGATGACCGTGAACCTGTAGACGAGGCCACCATTTGGAAACGCCATGCTGTGCATGACAAGTAAGGAAAGTCCTATCCAAGCCGGCGCTTCACCCAGCCAGAGGTCAAGGCGGTTCTGCAGACGTCGGTGGTGGCGTGCAGGTGGCTTTGGGGGGAATGACGACGCTGGTCGTGGAGGAAACGTCAACGGTCGAGGCAGCTTTGGAGGCGGCTTTGGTGGTGACCGTGGTGGTGGAGAATATGGTGGCAGTGGGGATGGTTACCGTGGATCTGGTAATGCTGGGAGGGGGTTTGGAGGTGCAGAAGCTACAGGGATCTTGGTGATTAATTACAGCCATATCTCTGGGTTCTGGATCCATGAAAGGGCAGCAGCTCTGGCTGCCGTGGTGGTGGAGGCCGACACGTTGCCAAACCACGACACCTCGCTGGTGGCAGCAATCCCCGCAGCAGCAGTAGCCGTGGCCGGGGCTCCGAGGTTTTAAGGACTGCCAGGAAACGACGGTCAGCAGGAGAGGAGGCCAGACAAGGGACAGGGAGGCTACAGGTCCTAAGAGGTTTGTGAACTCAGCCCTGCACAGTGGTGGCAGGGCCTGGCCGCTACGAAGAAGGCATGGCTCAGACAAGACTCATGCGTAGGGGCAGAGAGACCTCGAGGACTGTGTTTGTGACTAATCGCATAGCAGGTGACCTCAGTTTCTGTTCTGGGGCCAGGGTACAGCATTCCACCGAAGGGTTTTAGTGTAGAGTTTTGTTTGCGCCCAGACTGCTGATGGCTGAACGGTCTGATCGGGACGCTGAATAAACGTGCCTTTTAAAAAACGTCGGGGTAAAGTTAGTCTACGCTGAAGCCATCCCGATACATCACCCCAACAGTGTGAAGTCAGGACTCCGTCAGGTGATGCCAGGTCCCTGTGCTGTGACCTGGAGCTCTCCGTTCCCAGGGTCACCCCAAGCAGAGTCGGGGACTTCACTTGGTTATTAACAATTGCTGGCACACCCTGTGCCGTGCATCTAAATTCCTTATGGCACCAGATAAAATCATAGATGGGAATGGAACTTGTGTGTCATCCATTATCATGTGTAATCAATAAACGATTTAATGCTCTTTTGAAAAAAAAAAAAAAAAACACAGCTGGGACACAATCCCAAGTCACTGTCTGCATTAGAGATGACAAGGCCTGACCATGCCCCAGGCCCGATTGCAGTTCAGATGGATGAATGTCCATCTCCTACAAGATGGTCCATGGCATCCTCGTGCTCATTTTCAACCGCTCTGTCCCTCGGGGGTCTCTCTCCTATCCCCGGAGATGGCACGATACGGGGAAGGCATGTTCGGTCTCCGGGGTTGGAGGGTCTTGAGTCCTAATCCCACCTTTGCCTGTTAGCAACTGTGTGCGACCCTGGGCAAGTCACTGAACGTCTGTTTATGGAGAAAATGTGGGAACGCAGAAGATGTGCTTTGGGGGGCCATGGTACAGAGAAGATGGTCACTGCATGACGGCCGAGGGCCTTTGCGTGGGGTCTCACTTGCCCCCTGCAGGGCCAGGCTGCGAGGAAGGATGCTGCAAGGCACCTTTTCAAAAAGTGTCACCCCCACTGCAGCGGGAGGTACCCAGAGGTCCCCCAGCCAGAAGCAAAAGTGTCCCTGCAGTTTCTTTTTCTTCCAGGAAAGAGTGGGCAAGGCTAGTCTTCAGAGTCTGGTTCTTGGCTGCTGGGAGATACCCTGATTTGCGACCGGATCTCAAACACCGAAACAACGAACTTTCAGACGGGGGAGTAAATCCAGACGAAGCTTCTGTGTGGCCTCCTCGAGGACCCTCGCTGAACCCGAAGAATTCCTCCTATGTCAACACCAGGGGCACCCTTGACGGCAGCCTCAGGAACTAGTCTCTGATGGTTAGTGCTCCTGTCGTGGGCGTCCATCTCGGCTCCAAGATCGCATCTGTTAGTGACATCTGCTGCCTTTGCCTATCAGCCGGAATGCGGAGATGCTGCAGCACGAATTCATTTCAAGGTTTCTGAACAAACAGCCATAAATATTTAAGCTTCCGCTTTGCCTATTAAGAAAAATGCCGTCTAAGATAATTATTTTGCCGCCACACCTGACAGGAAGATTTACACAGAGGATGGGATCATTTTAACCTCGGAGCGAATTCAGAAACCTTGAACTCAGACGGCCTTTCTCTATCCCACGATTATTCCGATGCTCCGAGATGCCAAAGTGCCTAGGTCCTTATAGGAGAAATGCTAGCACAAGGCGAAGCGAGCTAAAGATACTGTCGACTGAGTTTCCAAAGTAGGTGAAGCTTATTTTCCAATGAAGGTCAGCTGGAATCTAAACGTGATTTCGGATCCTGCTTGTTGGGTGTCGCCTCTTCTAAACTGTCAGTGCTTTGGGGTCAGGGCCCTCCTCCATTTCTGTGCCCCCAGTGGCACCACCCTTGGCTCAGGGAGCATGCAGAATGCTCTCTGAACGCATGAATTTTGGGGGGTTTGAGCAGCATTTAGTGCGTCTGGGGTTGCTGGCTGGTTCCAGCATGTCTTAGTAACGTGGCCTCAGACCATGACTTTGCCCTCGGGCATCTCATCTGAGACACGGGCCTGACGTTATGCTCCTTTCGAGGTTGTGTATGAGGGCTGAGGACGAGTACGTAAGGTGTCTGGCACATAGCAGACATTCAAAAATGATGGGGTGCTCCCGGTGTTATTGCTTGTAAAGTGGATGGAAAGAGAGGAATGAAGGTTGGCGGGAACTGAGGCCCAAAGCTGGTTTTCCCTGCATCACATTCCCTGATGGCGTGTTCCCAGTATCCCTCTCCCTGACAGGTGTTCCCAGGATAGCTCTTTTGATAGCTCATTCCCAGGTTCACAGCATGACATGGTCAACCCCACAGGGCCAGCATCTTCTTCTGGAACCTTCCAAATGGCAGTCAACTCCTCAGTTCCAAGGGCCTTTCCAGGCCAGCCTAGCCTCTGCTGTCCTCCAAAATGACAGCAATAGCCAGGGTCTTCTAAGAGGGGCTGGCAGGAGGCGGCAGGAGGCTCCTCATCCCATGTGGCAAAGGCAAACGAGGACAATGGCAGGACCTGCTGGCCTTGGGACCGACAATACTCCAAGCTACAGACAACATCCTTATGGGGTAGATGTGATCATCCCCATTTTACAGGCGAGAAAACGGAGCTGTAGAATATTTAAGCAACTTGACCAAACGGTAGAAGCAGCACTCAAACATGGCAACTGGAGTCCCAGAAAGCGCTCAGATGGAAACGCCTACCTCACTAGGTTGCATATTGTATGACTCCATCACAGAACGTTCTTGAAATGACAACATTATAGAATGAAAAATAGCAGAATGGCTGCCAGGGGTCAGGGGCCAGGGATGGGGGAGGGAGGGATGTCAGGAGGGAGGTGAGTGTGATTACAGAAGGACCACAGGCGGGCTCCCTGTGGGGATGAAACTGAACCGCCCCATGTGATCGAGTTGCACAGAACTAAATAAGCAGACACATGACTGAGCACAAGTCAAAAATAAAATGAAATGAAATAAAATAAAATAAATAAAAAATAAAATAAAATAGAAAATAGAAAATAAAATAAAAATAAAATATAAAATAAAATATAAAATAATAAAATAAAATAAAAAATAAAATAAAATAAAAAATAAAATAAAATAGAAAATAGAAAATGAAATAAAAATAAAAAATAAAATAAAAAATAAAATAAAGAAAATTAAAATAAAATAAAATAAAAATAAAATAAAAAATAAAATAAAATAGAAAATAATAAAATAAAATAAAGATAAAATAAAAAATAAAATAAAATAGAAAATAATAAAATAAAATAAAGATAAAATAAAAAATAAAATAAAATAGAAAATAATAAAATAAAATTAAAAATAAAATAAAATAAAAAATAATAAAATAAAATAAAATAAAATAAAAAGGCCCAGAGTTACTGAGATATATTAGAAGTACATGTAGGTGCAGGAAGGGAGTAGGGATGTTATCAAATACAGTTAGGATGCCATCATGAGTGTAAGAGGCTGAAAATGCCTCCCCGCCCCCCAAAGGTGTGTATATCCTTATCCCTGGAAACTGAGCATGTTCATTTTACCCCCTAAAAGGGACTTTGCAGATAGGATTAAATTAAAGATTTGAGATAGGGAGAGGGTCCTGGATTATCTCGGGGTGGGGGGGCAGCTCCATATAATCACTGGGTCCTTAGGAGAGGGAGGCTGGAGGGTTAGAGTGAGAAAAGCCACAGAGGGAGGTGATAAGACACTAGGCTTCTGGCGTAGAAGGCGGAGGATGGAGCCAAGGTCAGCGGACAGGTCTCCCCAGAGCTTCCCGAGGGGATGCAGCCGAACCCACAACTGGACTTCAGGCCGCTGAGACTGACTTTGGACTTCTGACCCCTAGAACTGTGAGATGATAAACCTGTGTTGTTTTAATCCACCGAGTCTGCAGCTGTCATAGGTGCAACCGAACATCAACAGGCCGAGGAACACTGGAAAGACGACGACCTTCGACTACTCGGAAAATCCCATCAGCGGGGAACGCTGTCACCCCTGGTGGGGAAAGGGTGGCTGAGGTGTCACTGGACACAGGAAGCTATTCGTCTGATCGGCAGAGACTTTTATTCCTACAGCTGCTCCCATCCCCTGTCACCAGGCTTCTACAGCGTCCGGCCCAGCTCGTGATCACAGCCCCCTGAGTCCACCTGAGTGGGCCTGGACGCGGCTTCGGAAGCAACGCCGCATCAGCAGAGCGGATTTTGCTTCTGTACCATCTCGCCATGCCTTGTGCTTGGAAATAAGACTATTTATTTATAAATAAATAAGCTCACCTTATGCCTGGAAATACTAACAGGTGAGTCCTTTTTAGGGGGCAAACCCCAGTAAACTAACTACCAAGCGAACAGACCAGCTTTGGCTACGTAATTGAGAACTTAAGTTTCTAAATAACTATTCTAACTCGATGTTTCCACACTGTCTAGAACTGTCACAGAGAAAAAGCCTGTAACAGAGGAACTCAATTAGCTTCCCTCTTGGAGTAACACCTGCCGTGGAGGGTCTGCTAGGTGCCAGACACTGGAGCGGGCCCTTCCATCCTCATAGCGGTGCTACCCAGAGCTCGTTATCACTCCTCGCTCGCCACTGCAGAGACGGGTTCCGAGAGGTTCGGCAACGAGCCTGAGCTCCCACAGCCTGCAAACGGGAGTCAGGACTGAAGCTCGCACTGGTATGATCTCTGAGCTCGCGTCTATCCCAAAGGACCGCCTGCCTCAGAGATCAACACGTGGGGTGACAAGTTCGACAAATGCCACAAAAGCGGCCGCAGCGAGCGTGGGAGCCCTGTGAAAAGCAGAAGGTTGGGCTAACTCTGAATCCATTACTTTTGCCATGGGCCTCAGCTCGGTCGGGGAAACCCTGTTCCATTCCCGGGGCTGTGTGTGCAGGGGAAGTCGGCCACCCAGCGACCCTGGGCTGTCGCCCATTCTCTCACGGGCACGTAGAAAGCCTCGTAAAATAGGAAGAAAACCACTCGGCATGCGTGACAGCAGACACAAAGCAGCACGGCCACTGCGGTAAACGTACGAACCTTGGCACCATTTTGCTTGTCCCCAGCCCATGAAGATATGCTCGCCCTAGATTCAGCACCATGCCCCAGTCTAACGTGTCCTTTAGCGCAGTAATGACTCTGCTTTTGCGAAAAAGCCATCCTTGGAACCACCTTCTGACCCAGTTCATTTTCACAAGCGAGACCCCTCCTTCTCTGCTCAACCATTTCTTAAATTGCTCGCCCATGAACGTGTAGGAACTACATTTTACCGTGCAACCAGCTCACAGGTGCACATAATAAAAATAAAAGGTCCACGAAATAAGGCATACGCTTGTTATGGGCAACGAGGTCCCATACCCCCTCTTTCTGCTTTGCTCTATTAGCCTAGCGGAGTCTCTTCGAGGTTCTAGTTCACACACGGACTCGGCGACTCACTGATGACCCCATAACCCCCGCGGGAGCTGGGATTGCAGCTGGAAGGCGCTGGACTAGGAAACAAGGAGAACCGGCGTCCCTACCTCCGGGGCGATGTAATCTGGGGTCCCACAGAAGGTCCTGGTCGTGACTCCCTCCATCATGTGTTCCTTGCACATCCCAAAGTCAGCGATCTTGATGTGCCCTTCTGAATCCAGCATGACGTTGTCCAGCTTCAGATCCCTGCGAGGAAGCGGGATAGCATCAGCGTCCTTCCCCCGACATCACCTGGTCTGCTCTGGAGCTCGCGAGACAGCAGGATGCCTGACGAGCCGCCGCCTCAACAGCATACTACATACGAGGCCCAAGGGAGTGGGGACCAGGAACTGCTTTTATGACTTTTTAATCTCCAGAGCCTAATGTAGTGCCTAGGAGGCTGTAGGAACCTCACAGATTCACGGTGAATGAATGACTCAGTGGCTGAACCAGCAATTCCCAACGACGGCTCTGCAAGTGAATCACCCGTGAGGCAGGTCCGGGGGGAGCCCAGTCGTTTGATCCCACACAGAGGGGTCTGACACACAGCCGGGTTGGCAAAGATCACAAGTGTGTGTTTGACAGCCCCGGTCACACTCGTGCCCCCTCTATTCTGCCTAGCACCATACGTCCTTGTAATTGCTCTCCACTCGACACTGGGAGACATTCTTCTTTCTCTGGCTCCAGACGCCCACTGCAGCTAACAACCGGGAGAATGTAATTCCGAAATTTCCCCCCTTGCCCCTCCTTGGTCCCTCACGTTCTTCTCCAGCTGAGCATCTCACAGAAATTCGGCTTCCGCTGCTCCCTGACCTCCCTTCCAAATAAAAAAAAGGCAGAGGAAGGAGGTGTCGGGGGAGGAGAGAAAAGCGCGTTTTCTCATGGAAAGCAGAAACAAGGTGCATCTTGTAAGGTCCAGAAATCAGAAAATGGTTCTGATTTGCCCGGGGGCTGCAGACAAAGGTGGGTCCCAGCGGGTCTCTCTGCTCCCTTGGGGGCGATCACCTCTGTGTCTTAAGTCCCCACCCCAGAATCACATGCCCACAGAGGCCCAGGGGCCCAGCCAAAGGCTCAGCCTCCCCGATGGTGGTGGGGCCTCGCTACGTACCGATAAATGATTCCTCGTTTATGAAGAAAGAACAGCCCGATGGAAATCTCTGCCGCATAGAATCTGGAAAAAACATAAAAATAAAAATGCTGGTCAGGTTTCTGGCTTGCTCCTCTGGATTCCTGTTGACTTTGTCCCTCCCAAGGTCAGGCGTCCAAGAGGGAACAGAGTGTGAGACCCATCAGAGACCGGCGTTGCCCCGCAAGGGTTCTCCCGCCCCTCTGCTGACCCTTCCGACCCTTCTTCACCCTGCCCTCTGCTGCTTCCTTTCTCCACCTTCCCCTAATACCCCAACACGGCGGGTTGATTATCTGCCTAGAAACAGGCACGTCTTGGCCGGGGTGGGCGGACAGGTAATTCATTGCTTAAGAGAAAATTCGTGATACAACTGTTTCCGACAGTGGCCGTTGGACGACTCTGTGTCAGGGCTACGGGAGAGTGGAGGAAGTGTCCGTTTCCCCCTTCGGGAACAGAACCCATCAGGGTTTGAAAACACAAGCATGCCCTGGAAGACAAAGTATTGTGTGCGATGAACCCTTCGGCTGGTTTCCTCCCCTCCCTCCCCCTGCAAGCCCCAGGGACAAATGGGACACACTGTGGTTCACACGAGAGTTTCCCCGTCTAAATGCTTCGCCGCAAAAGGCAGTGGCTGCCACCGCTTCACAGCTGTTAAGAGGTTCATGTGTGACGTGCAGGACACACGCTGAAGGATGTTTTAAAATCCGTATTGCATCTGGGGGTCTGGGAAGTCTGCGCAGCCGCAAGGCTGTGCCTGTGCCAACATCCCACCCCGCGGACTCAAAATCGGACTGAAAAGCAGCAACGCGTCTGCGTGAGCGGAGAAAGCTCCCTGATGGGTGGAAAGGACCCAATTCTTAACAGAACGGGGCGGGGGGTGGCACCTTTGAGGGCCGGTGGGGGAGAGGGATGCGGTGGGGAGGGAGAGGAGGTGGATGACAAGTGACTCTGCCATTGCTTTTCAGGCTTCTCCGTGTTTTTAACATAAAACCTTTCGGCAACACAGATACCACGAAAGGGGACCGACGAGCCACCTGCGTGTCCCTTCACAGCACGAGGAGGCTTTTCTGCTCTTTGTTCTTTGCGGCTCTGTCTTATCGAGCTTTATGTGACCGCGTGAGCCCTAGAAAGCGTTGTGGCTGAGAACACACGAGAGGGGATACGCGGAGGAGGCGCTTCCGAAACTCGAAAGAGGAAACATGGCCCCAGAAAAAATCCGACTTCGCGTTTCGTAAGCTCGCCACCCGTGCATCCCCCAGCCTGCCTTGGGCCAGGTCCCCAGGACAGGGCACCCACACAGGCCCCAGCCCCGCAGAGCTGTCGTTTACGTGGACTGTCGGCCGGAGTCCCAGCAGCATCTGTGAACTTGATTCATCCGGGGACGCGGCCACTGCGCATCCCCGTCGAGGGGAATGATGAAAGAGCTGTTCGTTCAGACGGGCCCCTGTTGAGTTTCTGGGGCTTCCCGGCCCAGGTCTCCAGGCCCGCCCTCCACATGGGCGAATCTCCATCCTCCCCCAGAGCCCACCCCTGGGCTGTTGACTCTTGCATCCCGGCCTCCGAGGCGTGTCCCAATGAAAACTTCCAAACCGAGCTCACGATTCTCCCCACAAACCGCCTCCTCCTTGCTGGCTGCCCCCTCCCAAACCTACGGTGGGGTGTCACCTGAAGAGGTTCCTCTCTCCTCACCCCCACAGTCACCGAGTTCTGGTTTTCTTCCTCCAGGATGCTTCTCAGAGACACCCCTCGTGGGCTCCAAGGTCAAACCCTGATCACGGCTCCATGCTTTCTCCTGGGCATAGACCTTTACCAAGCCCCGTGCACCAGCCACTGCACTTCCCCCCAATCCTTCCTCCTCCTCTTGGCCGCTGAGCTCTGTGAAAACTTAACCTGCCAGTGTTGAGTCCCCGTGATGCTCCATCCAGCCTTCCGCTCCTCAGCCAGGCCCTCCACAGCCTCATCACCCCCGTGCCCCCCATTCCCTCTCCCATTCCCTACCCCTCCACACCTCACCCCATCTCTCGCACCTCCGGGTGGGGCATTCTCTGAGGACACTCTCCCCCTACGCCCCTATTTCTGGGGGTTCGCATGGCGGCACATTACAGCTGTCAAGTGATGTGTCCCGTTTCAGGGCAGGTGGTGAGCCACCCCCAGGGACAGGGCACCCTCATTCCTTTCACACTCCAGGTGTCTCCTCGGTCCCCAGCATTGTGGGTGGCCAACCACGTGTTCAATAAAGGAGACTGACTCCAGAGACGAGGGTGGAATTCGGTGACGAGGGGGCATGCCAGCGTCTCCAACTTACGAGACATGGAAGAACCTTCTCCCGAGGAGATGTTTCGACGGGCCCTGCCGGGTGGGGCAGAGCCCCGCTTTCCTATTTCATCCAGCAGAAGCAGCCCCCACTTGGGCTACTGTGTGTCTGAAGAAAGGGACTTAAAAAAAAAATACTCACACGGCTTGGGGTTCCTTAAATTTCCCCACTTGCTGGATGTGGTACATGAGGTCCCCGCCGTTGACGTACTCCATGACGAAGTAGAGCCGATCCTGGGGACCAAGGGTCACACGTCAGCGGTGCCTCTGCGGGCCCCCCTCGCCCCTCACGGACTGGGTCTTGCTTTCTCATTAGTGAAAAACGTGGGCCGCACGGACAGATCTGCTCCGTGGGGCCCTTCGATGTTTTTTTCTCCCCCCAGGGAAAGAGCCAGCAGAAAACCCTTCCCCACGAAGTGGAAAGCCACGGCGTAAGTCTGCAATACCGGCTCTGCGTCAGCACATCCGCTCCCTCCCTTCTGGTTGCGGCCTCTAACGTCCCCCCCCTTGTCTCCCGCAGACATGACACGTTTCTAAGCCAGGGAGGGTGGGGGAACCCACGTGGGCCACTTGTTGAATCTTAACTAGTGCCTCAGAGGCACGTCTCAGAGGCACGCCAGGGTAACGTGGTCACGCGCTAAACGGGATGCTTCTGAAGACAAATCTCGTGCGTTGGGTCGGGCTTATCGATGACAAGCGCTCAGGGACATTTCCTGCGGGGGAGGGGACTGGAAACGGAGCGGCTAACCAACCAACCACGTGTCCTTCTGCGCCCATCGCGTGCCCAAGTACTGGTTTTGATGCCCCCTGTCACTGTCAGGCTAAGTGCTGGCCCCACGAGGGGCCCCTCGTGCATCTGAGAACCGAGTAAACCTTCCTATTCATGAGGAGTCACACTTGGGCAGATGGGGAGACAGAGGGAGTTGAACGGTGAAATACCGAACGGCACGGCAGGCCGAGGCGAGGGCTGGCCTCTGCTCCCTCCTGGAAAACATCCCCACTGCCCAGAGGTTATTAAACGCTGAAGGGTGGCACAGGGAGGGAGGAAAAAATGATGAAGCTGCCGCTAAGAGCCAGGAAATGGCTCCAGGGGGGCCTCGATCTCTAGCTTTCCTGTGACGAACTTTAATTTCATCTTTATTTCTCCACGTTGTAGCCTTCTGGAGCTTAATCGGCGTAACCAGGGTTACGGGATCTGGGCTGGGATTCAAGATGGAGCTCTCTCTCCCAAGCACATCGCCCTTCTCTCCTGGGGGCGACTAGGATGCTGCGGGGGGGGGGGGGGCTGTCCAGGCCACCGGCACAAGGCTGACACGCAGTGGCCGGCGCCGGGCTCTGCGGCCACCCTCTCTGCCCATCCTGACACTGCGGCTGCCACTACCAACCACTGAAGGTTCTGAAACCTGAGAGTCTAGGCAGGGGGTGCCCCCCAAGGGATTTTGAGGGGCGACATGGAACAGAAAGTCAGCTTCTGGCCAACGGGAAGAGGAGAATGATACAAGTCACAATGGGAACGACTACAGAGACTGAGTATTAAGTCGTTTCTTAGAAAGGGCAGCCACCGAGGGCTGGAAAGCCTCACTGGGGTCCCTCCTCGACGTTTGTGTCTCTGGCACACACCATGCCAGCGCCCGGGCCCCACGAACAACTAGCTGATCAGTGCTCTGGCGTTTTTTCGTCCTGTTTAGTTATTCCATACGCCAGGGCTCAGCAAATTTTCCCCATAAAGGGCCAGACGGTACGCGTTTCAGGCTTTGTGTGCGCGTCTTGCAACTACTCCAGCTCTGCTTTGGCAGCATGTGAGCAGCTGTGGACGGCAGCGGACGAACGAGCCCGTTCCGGGAAGACTATTGATGACACCGATGTTTGGATTCCGTCTGATTGTCACGTGGCGTGAAGTGGTGTCATTTCGTAAACCTTTCTTAGAGCTCACGGGCTGCATGTACCCAACAGGCCAGACTGCCACCCCCTGCTGTGTGCATTAAAAATAAATAAAAATAGATAAAAAAAGAACATTTTTTTTTACGGAATTGAATCTCCTACCGTCCCAGGGCAATGCTTGGCGGCTGGATGAGCGTCTTAAAATGCCAGCACTGAGTCGCCTCGTTGTGCTTGCAGCTCTAAGGCTCAGCACGTTGCTTGGCGTGAAGAGAACCTTTTGACATACACGTTTGCTGAATTAAAGGGAATCAATGCCAAGTCTCTAAGTAGGCCACATTACAGAGAGGGGACGCTCCGAATTTGCCAGGGGCACAGACTGAGAGGTCGTCCCGGGTCACCTCTGCTTGGCAGAGAGGAATCTGGGGCGGAGTCGTCTCCTGGTTCTGCCTTTCTCCAGCCTTCTCCGCAGGGCGAAGGCGGATGCAGATGCTGAGAACCCTCGGGAGGGGGGCGGCCCTGGGGAGCACGCCACGCGGTGTGTCCCCGGGGGTCCTTACCACCGTCTGGAAGCAGGAGTGCAGCTGCGTCAGGAACGGCGGCTTGTCCAGCAAGGCCAGCACTCGCTTCTCTACCATGGTGCACTCCACGTCGTCGTCCTGGATCACCACGTCCTTCTTCAGGATTTTGATGGCGTACAGTTCTTCTGTTCCCTTCCTGTCGGCCAGCATCACCTGAGAGCAGACAAAGGGCAACCGGGAGACTTGGAGGCCTTCTGCTGGTGCTGGGGGGTGGGGAGGAGCCGGTGGGGTGACAGCTCAGACGGGACGTGCAATGACGGACGGGTGTGACGCAGAAACGTTTGCCGAGTGCAGACTATGAAACCGTGCCTGCCAGTCACTGCCAACCAAACCCCGCCAGCCCAGTGTCACTTCTAAGCTGTCACATCTGGGCACCGTGTGGGCTGTTGCCACGCGATGGTGCCGTCGCGGCCGCTTACAGGACTTAGCGACGTCAACCTTATTAGCCTTAAGTTTTGAATTCTGCATGTTTCTCAGGAGCATCCTTTGGGCAACAGTGTGACTGATCTCTATGGGCTTCCCACGAGTCAGGAGTCCAGGCCGGGTCGGAATCCGTTCCTGGACCTATCGCGAGATGTGGGGCCCGAGAAGCCACATGTAGACAGGCTGATGGCTGAAGAGACCCAGCTCAGTGTCTCTTAATTATTTAGTACGTTTGCTTCCCACGAGTCAACACTTAATTTTAGCCGTGAGAATTATTCATTCTGGAATCCAGCCAACAGGTTGGAGCGCGCGTCCTGATCTAAACACGGACATAGTGACACACAGCGAACCCTCTGTGGCTTTCCGGATACAGGTGCGTTTAATGAAATGAAGCTGGACACATCCTGGAGATGAGTAGGGGGAGCAGAGGGACCTAAAGGGCTGCTCTGGAAGGCTCAGGGAGAACGAGATGCTCCCAGCATGCAAAGAAGCCCGGCCGCTTCACAGCACCCCCCTCTTACCTTCCCAAAACTCCCCTTCCCCAGGACCATGAGGAAATTGAAGTCGGTGAGCTTCACCCTGTCCAGGTTGTTGGAAGGCTGCCTCCTGTCTTCTGAAGGACTGATCACTTTGTTACCAGCGGGGCCGAGCTTGGCTTTCTAAACAACAAGCACACGAGTGAAAAGTCAGTCATTTGTCCCCCCACAGGGAAGAGATGGATAGAAAACGGTTGTAACTAAGCCTGATGCCAGCTAGGAGCAGGGAGGTGGGCCGGGGTAAGAAAGGGAACCTGAGGATGATGAAATACCTGTTCACACTCAGTGGCTGTACTTCCCCTAAGGGCAGCATTTGCAAAGAACCAAAAAAATAAGATAAAATAAAATAATAAAATAAAATAAATAAAATAAAATAAAATAAAGTAAAAATAAAATAAAATAAAAATAAAATAAAATAAAATTAAATAAAGTAAAAATAAAATAAAAATAAAATAAAATAAAATTAAAGTAAAAATAAAAATAAAATAAAAAAAAATAAAATAAAAATGCCCGTACCTAGCAAGAGGCGACTCTTTATACAGTTAATAAAGAATGGAGCCACGGGGCTCGGTCAAGGGCAGGCCGAGTCTCATTCTGGAATCGAAAAGGTCACTTCTTGGGAGAAACCGGTGCTTTGTGACAGTTAACATAATAAAAGAAAGAAACGGTGTGCTGATGTTTTTCTTATTTCTAGGTTTTCCAATCTGAGATGAATCTGCATAAAGGAAACTTGTATCCACGCAGGAAAGGGGGGAAGAGTAGCCTTTGGAGAGGAACCGCTTAAAAGGCACGCTGTGGGGGTGATTTATTTCTACTTTAAAAGCCACGGTATGAAGAACAGGGTGTGTGTTAAAGTCGAGAACTGAACTCGTGAATAGAAACGGTGAGGCGCCCGGGGCTCTGGTTTCACACAAGTCAGGCACAGACAGCCCTCTGGGCCCGAAGAACACTTGGTCAGTGACGCGTCAGTTACCCAGAGGAGCTTTTATAAATCGACGCCTGCCACACGAAGGTCCTGGAGAGACGACGCCCTCACCACTCTCCTGGTGGCGGGATGGCGAGGGGGACGTTGGCATCTCACATCAAAGGCAACAAGTAAGAGGGCTCAGCCGCCGGAAAAGAAGAGACAAGTGAGACCCCACAGGAACATCTCAACGCAAAGGAGCCTGGAGAGGGGCGGAGAAGCTCCTGCCTGACGGTGAGGGATCCAGGTGCTAGACATGTCAGCGGCTGACAGGCCAGGGTCCTGGGGCCACAGCCCTGAGCCACGGGGCCAAGGCTCCTGCTCTGGCACATGCTCGGCGACAGGGTGCACCCCTGTCTCCCGCACAGAAGACACGACTAGGTGCAGCTCCGAGCTTTGGAGCAGGTGCCAGCATGTCACTCGGGTCGATGTGGGGTTACCAAGGGCACGTGGGGAGCAAAGAAGGCCTTCAGGGGGCTTCATCATATGATCAAAGCACTGGTATCACCTCTTAGGGGGAAACTGTAGGATTTGAAATATTTTCTTTCGCAGCAGAGAAGGCTTTTGAGGGGCCATCTACCCTTGGAGCCGCTCTCCATCCCACAATCAGAGCGAGCGGCCTCGTGCCAGGCTCTGCTGCTGAAGGAGGCCTAGCAGAGTGAACCCCATCAGCTGGCTCCCGAACCCCAGGCCTAACACAGCGCTGGGCACGGGGTGTGCACGCGACATGTCTGCTGAGTGAAGGAAGAAGGGAAGCTAGACCACGGGCACCGGATGCAGGGCCGTGAGGCCAGGCTTCCCTCCGATAAACGTGGGGATCGAACCTCACGGCTGGAGCGCGTGCCCTGATGACCGAGCGCACCCGTTAAAATGCGGCGGAAGGGAGGCCCTGACGTCTTTGTTTCGAGGCTGGAAGGGTTTAATGCAGCTGTAATGCACCCCTATTGGCAGCGCACGTGGGAACTTGGGGGCCGACGGATGCTCTACGGAGACAAAACCTGAACTGCGGCGGCACGTGGACTGGCCTTCGCTTTCCCCGAGGATGGAAGGAACGTGAAGATAGACTTGCGACAAAGAGCCAGGACTTCACCCCTGGGGTGATATCGGAGCCAGGGCCAGCCCCCCATCCTCTGACCGGCTCCCCCGGGAATGACTGCGAGCTGAGGGGCGTTCTGGTTTGTGTCTACCTTTAAAGGACTCATCCAGAAGTTCACATTTGAGATGAGAATACAGACTTCCGCCACTCTATTCTGCCCTTTCCAACGTATAAAGAGAGAAAGTTGTTGGAAAGAAGCACAAAGAGATTATTTTCACGTTATCGGGAACTTGGCGATGATATCTGAAAAGACCCAGACACAACAGACGCGTTGCTTTGAGGCGCTTGAAACAAAGAGCTAACTTTTGACCTGGGAAGCTGAGAGTGGCCCTAACCAGACGTTTCTGACTCACGGGCATTCCCAGACAGTCACTGCTCCTTCGACACGTTTTGCTGATTAGGGACGCGGGCTGATGTCAGCGCCGGCCCCCAGCACACAGACGGGGCCTTTGACACCTGTGCATCTGCTGGCGTCACTGGGGCCATCGCCCAGCAAGGGCCCCGTGAGCTTTGTGCTATGATCTGACCTTAGTCGAGTTGTAAGAACAAGATAATGCCCCCAAAGTCAGGTTAACGGGTTGCAAATGCAAAAAAAAAAGTGTTTTTGCATCTGAGCATTTGGGGACCCAACCGCAAAGTGATCTTGGACTCAGCTCCGAAATCGATGGGCGAGGCTCAGGAGGGACGTCACAGAAGAGACTGCTGGTCCCGGGAGGTGGAGCCGGACAGAGCATCAGGGCAGCTAGCGGTTCTCTACGTGGTCGTCCAGCCAATGCCAGTGACAGCGCGTCCAGGTTTCCCCGACAGCATGTGCTTCCAAAGCCGTGTCCCCACCGTCACCTGGAGGCCTGGCTGCTGAATGACATAGAGCCGCCCCCCATCCCGAGTTTTCAGAAGCCCCTCTTCTGTGGTAAAAAATGCCATCGTCTCGAAACCTCAGTAGTGCGGGTCTGACTTGGGCCCGGTCCCTCTGTCAACCTGGGTCTAATAAATGATGGAGTTGGAGGAGACAGCAGTGGCCATCCTGGCCGCTGTGTTGCCAGGGGTCTGTGGGCAGAGAAGGCACAGGAACTCCAGGCAGGGGATCCCCACGGCTCCAGGAAGGGGAGTGCCCACGGCCCCAGGCCTCGGCCTCCAGTCTCCTTTCAGCCACCTTATCAATTCCTGCCCCAGCCCATCCCTGCCTGCCAAGCTGCCAGGGTGCAACCCTGCCCTAGACGGTGTCTGCAAGGTTCCCCTGACCTTGACCGTCACCTGGCTGACTTCTCCTCCTCCTCCTCCTCGTCCTCCAGGTCCAGCTTACCTGTCATGCCTACAGAGTACTCCTGCCCCCAAACGTCCTGCCGTTCTCCCTCACATCACCTGGTCTTTTCCTAATATGGCAACCGGTAAACACTGATCTTCAGTCGCCCCCTTAGGGGCGAAGACCGTGCAAGGAAAGACCCCGACTTACCAAAATGGCACGGGAAGTTTTAAGAAAGTTAAAACGGAGAACTCTGACTTTAGATGCTGAAGAGTCAGATGCTTTTCCAACAAAACTAGACCGAAATGTGGTTTACGGGCTATGATGAAGCAACCCGGAACGCAGAATTCTAAGCTCCCTGGAAGATGGCACACTGGCACAGGCCATCGTGATGCTCCCTGGATGACGGCCAGGTTGGGAGAACAGGCTGCGTCCCTTCCCCATCCGGAAATTTAATAATCACCGACCCGTGTCTCATTCCGTACAAGAGATATTCTTGAAGAGCCATAGCGGCTGGCAGTCATCGAAGAAGTGCTCCCAGCCTAAAGGACCCTCTCGGGGGCGTGTCTGTCACGCACATCACGCAAAGTCAGTCTGAATCCTGCACATCCAGATCCTCGGGGGTTGCGGGGGAGGCGTGCACCGCGTCCGAGGAGCTGGCTGTGCGGAGGGCGAGAGGCTCTCCACATCCGACCCATGAGTGAGTAGGGGGCTCCTAGGGATTAAAACTGAGAGGGGGATGTGCCAACCGACGACCCTGCGAATCTGTGCGGGATCGGCTCGCGGTACATGCTCGTTTTCTAGTGGGGTGGACCATTTTATTTTTGCAATAGCTGAGATGTGACAATCCGACCTATGGTAATGGCAATCTAACCTAATACTACTCTAGATACTCGGTTTAACCTACAACTGTAGGTACTCGGCAGTGTTTGGATTTTGTACAATTATTATAGTTCACTCTGGCGTGGGGGAAAACAGAATAAACACGCAGGGGACGTGCGGAGTCATAGGCCGCCAGCCTCGGACACAGCAGCATCCTGCCCAGCACTTCTTCCGAGAGGTGCTGACCTGTCTTCAGTCGGGACCCAAACCCCAAGATCCCTCTCCGGGACGAAGGCAGAGCCTTAAACGGAACCCCGTCTCCCGGGGGCCTCGCCCACGTCACAGGGCCTTCAGGTGACCGTCCACAGCACGCTTTACCGCTCGAGGACGTTCCACGGTAACTGTCTGTTTCGTGAACGTGTCCTCAGTGACACTGCGCCTCCTAGCCTGGCAGAAAACATCTATCGAAGGCCTCCGCACAGTGTAAAGAGATGCACCCGACGACCAGCGGGCGCTTTCCGCTTCTAAGACTCCGAGGGCGGACGGGACAACAGCGACCGACGGGAGAGGCGGATGAAGAGCCGTGGGCTTCTTGTATACGTTTTTCCCGACAATGAAAACGTTCCGGGTGCAGGGCCTCTCCGAACAACCCTGCCAGCGTCAGACTGTTGGGGTTTCGGTGCCACCCACGAGCGACAGACATAGCGATGCCGTGTGTGACCAGGGACCTGCCTCAGCAGAGCATCTTACGTCTGAGGGGACTGAGTGATCGCCTGCACCCACTGCAGCGCTAGTTAAGCGAAATCGCGTGATTTCTGGAGAGGAAAAGCACCCAAGGAGCCGGGAAGGTGCTTCGATGATTCTGTTCACAGAGCAGAGCTCGTGCGTTTATTTCTAACCACCCAGGGGTCACGACCTCTATTGCCTCCTCCTCAGTACCCAGGCAACGGGTTAGGATGCTGCTGCTCACTGGGCATCCTAACCTCCTGGGCAGCCCAGCCGGGTACGTCCAATGCCTGTTGTTCCCTGGCTAAATAGTTTGTCATCGTTGGGACATGCCCAGCGTGCTTGCCACCAGAGAGGGCCTTTGCGCTGTCGGCTTCCTCTGACCCAGACACAGGACGCTTTCCCGTCTCTGCTCAGGTGCTGCGATGCTTCGGCCCTGAGCTTCCCTGCCCTGACCTGTTCAACATGGCACCCCGTGGTCCCCTTCCCGTGGTGTGTGTTCCCTCACACTCTTCTCACCACCTATCACGTACGTCTCGTCCTCCTTCCCTCCACTGGAAGGAGTAAAGGGACCGCACCTGTTCTGTGCCCTGATCTATCTCCACCGTCCAGGAGTCTTTACACACATCCCTAATCTCCCCGGGCTAGGTTCCCAATGTGGGACTTCTGGGTCAGGAGGGCCAGGCATTGCCAAGGCTGGAGGACAAGGCCAGGCATTTTAACCTGACCACGCGAAGGCAAAGACGCAAAGGGGAAACCCAGACAGAGAGCCAGGGCAGCCTGATCCCTGACGGCAGAACCTTGGTTTCTCTTGGGTCCCGTGTCTAAGTTCGTGGCTGGCATTTCTAAGACCACTCCTGTTTCAGCTCTGGCAACCCGATCTGCAACTCCAACCTGGAGGCGAGGGGCCCCGTGGTCCCTGCCTCCCACGGCGTGAGCCCCTGCCGAGGAGGTTTTCTCCTGGGGTTGGGAGTCCCAGCTGGACCGGCAGGTCGCAGGGGTGCGTCGTGCATTCTCCGGCTGGCACCACAGCCAGAGCCTGCCAGCCAGGGGAGGGTCCTTGGGAAGGTCCGAGCTGCCGTGGGTACAGGTGAAGACACGGAGGTCTAGGGAACTAACTCCACTCCCTCCAGCCTCGGAGCAAGTTGGTGGCAGTGCTGGGGGAGGCAGACGAGGACGCTATTTCTTCTACGTCAGTCCTTGCAACAGGACCTGGACTGCCCTGCAGAGGCTCATTCCCCTGTGCGCCAAGAGCTGCTCCCCGTGCGGTGTAACCTCTAACCGACAGCACCATGAGACGGAGCTTTTAGTATCCGCAGGGACGCTGGAGCTAAGCTCCTCAAGGCCTCCACCTTCCGGATGAGGAGGCCGAGTAATGAGCCTAAATCACTTTTCCTCCCTGGGCTCTGGATCGAGACCTCTGGGCTTTGCATTCAGCGCTCATCTCCCTATACCAAAGGGAGGCAAACGCACACGGACAGACGATACATAGTTTGGGTTTTGCAGGCTGAACGCCGCCTCTGTTGTAGCTACCCAGCTCTGCCGCTTGAGTGGGAAAGCTACGTGAACGAACGAGGGAACGGGTGAGGCTGTGTTCCAGTAAAACCTTCATTTCCACAACAGGCAGCGGCCGGAATGTGGCCTGCGGGCTGCCATTTGCCTCCTGTGGCCCTAGCTCCTGCAGGTTCGCCAATCATTCATCCTCGTCTGCAGTTAGATTTAAATAAACACATCTGCACCTCCCTGCTAACTGGTCGGGACAGCAACAATTAAGAACCTCGAAGGCATGTGAATTAAATTGCTGTTCAGTCGCTCTCACGAGGCTGGATGCGCTGCTGCCTCGTCCAGGAAAAAAGCCGTCTCGCAGCCAAACGGCCTGGTGAGTGACGTCCTCGCTCCCTGGAGCAGGGATGTAAGGGGAGGCACATCAAGTCATTTTCTTAATGAGACATATTTTTGCGGACACGTCCGCTCAGGCTGCTGCCGCTGCTGAAACCACCTCCCAGGAAGCTGGGAGGCCTCTGTTGTCAAGGCAACGGAGCCCAACTCTCGGGAGAAAGGTGGGACCCGTGGCAGATGAGCACTTGCCCAGCGTGGAAGATGCAGAGCGCTTGGCTCTTCCTGTGCCGAGCACCTCACGCCCCAGCATCCTGCCGTGCTGTTTCTTTCCGGCGACCCTGGTTTTCCCCCCTCCTCCGGAGCTGCCCCGTGAATGCTGACACACACCTTAGGCTGGGCTAAGGGGCACTGCCTGGCTCAAGGACTCCTACTTGTCTCACCTGCTATACAGACCCCAGGAAGGCTGTTGCCCTGAGTTCTGCCCGGCTGCCGAGTCCAGACTCACGGAGGGATACTGGGCCCCCAAACTCACCCTTCCTAAGTTTTCTCTCCTGCAAAGATTGTCTTTCTCTCACTAGGGGGTGACGGGACACACTCGTCTGACGTCTGCCTTAGAGAAAGGCCTGGGTGGGTGCATACGGCCACGGCACGTTCCTGTTCTGGTATTTGTGGTGTTTAATCGTCTGAGTCCTCCCTCCTTCCCCTGCTAGGAACGTTCCCCTTTGGGACCACCAACGACCTGGCTTTACCTGTTGGCTGCGGCAGGGTCCGAAGCCACGTGAACTCGCAGAGGCTACCCGTTTTCCAGGCCGCCACCAACATGGCTTAGAAGTAGAGAATTCTCTCCTCTGGGCTAAGAAAGCAGAATAGACAGGGAAGGGGCTGGGGCCCGGGTGGTAAGCCAGAACAGGCAGCAGGTGCCATGCAGACATAGAGAAACCCTGGACATCTTGCCTTTTCAGCGCCCTGCTGAGTCCCTAAAACCACAGAGCAGTTGGGAGCGTAAAGGGGTGGCCCGTCCTCACATCCATCCAAGAGCGGAGAGGTGCAGGCACGAGTTCCTTGCTTTCCACGCGCGGGCTTCGACGGACGCTTCTATTTGCAAATCTTTACTGCCCTCTTGCGGTATTTACTTTCTGAACCGACTGCCTCTTGACTTTTTGAGGTTCACTGGTGCAGAGGTGAAGTTCCCTGAAGTGCTGCGAACCAGGCACACACTTTCCGGCTTCCCAGCCACACCTGTCACCTCTCACGTGAGAGCCAGGGCTTTGCAGAGGCCAACAGAATTCACACCCATGCCCGACGTGTGTCTGAGGGTCGCCGGGTGCTTTATTTCTAGAAAACAATAGAACGCCGACCTGTTCGGGGCATCTCCGTGTCTCCTGGATCTCTTCCCAGTCCTGTGCCTGGGCCCAGACTGTGCAAGTCACAGATGCAGGAAGCGGGGACAGGGCGGCGGTGAGGGCGTCCAGAAGCCCTGGAGGGGTCTGAGAGAGCCGCTGGGTTTTGTCTCAAAAGCAGAAACACAGAGCGATCTGGGAAACGATGAGCAACGATGATAGTCACATGAGGGCAGGATTTAATAAAAAAGCTCCCACTCAGGAGATCCGACTGGAGCTAAATGACCCCAGAACAGCAGCTCCTGAATTAAAAACCACAAAAATGACAACAATAACCACAACAAAAGCCACCCATGGGGGTAAAGCCCGGGACCCTGTGCCGTTGGCCTGGGCCCCTAGTGAAAGAGGCTCAAACCTTCATCCACACGGAGGAAAAACCAAAAACACGAGCCTTTCCCTAAAATGCTGGATTCGCCTGCTCAACCGCTCAATTTACATTTTTTCATGAAATGTCTCCGACTGACAGCAGCATTTTGAAAGCGGAGCCGACGGCAATTAAATTTAGCACAAAATTTCCATGATCGTTGATTTCATCCTCTCGTCACTGAGCATTTTTAAACCACACCAGTTTGTTTTTTAAAAAACGAGGGACCTAATTATAGTTCAAGAGGACACCTGCTTTCGAGGCCGGCGGCAGCTGTACGGTTCTGGGCGGTTCTCTGGGTCCCTGTGGCAGTCGGTTGGCAGGCAGCTGGGGGTGGGGCTCAACTGGTGGGGAGCAGGGGCGCCGATCCCCCAGCAGTGGACTGGGACGCCAGCCACGGTCCTGCCTTCGCCAAGGCCTCAGTTTCCCCTGCACGTGGACGAGGACCTCCTGCCACCTCCCGCGTGGGCGGTGCATCCTCCCCATGGGTCAGGGGCTTGATCAGAGCTTAGTAGCTGGTTCCTGGCTGGGGCATCAGGAGACACACCTCCCTCGGGCAGGGGTCAGAGAGCAGCAGAGAGCAGGCTAAGGGACAGTGGGACCGCACCCTAAGGAGGGCGGGGGCTTCTCGGCTGCCCTCAGGGGACATGACAGAGCTGCCCCTCCAGGGCAGGGGGCGACCTCTGAGTAGGAACTTTGGGGGAGGGTGAGATTGAGAGGGGTGGGAGAGAGAATGTTCCCTGCCTTGGAGGTGGCTGGAGGTCTTATGCCAAGAGGCCGGGAAAGAACCAGTAAAATTTAAACTCACTCGACTACTGTGACCCTAGGGGTTCCCACGAGCTGCTCGGGTCTGGGGGAATGAGGGCCACAAAAGGTACACCCCGAGTGAGAAACGAGACCGTGGCTGTGCCCACCCTGAAAGCCATCAGCTCTGGGCAAATCGGCTGCTCGCCCACGGCCGCTGGCGAGCGTGGCGGAGCGAGTCCTGTCTCCATGCCCCCACCCAGTGCGTCATCAGAGAGAAACAGTCCCTGGGGACCAGCCATGGACGGGTTGCTGACAGCCCCCTTTCCAGAAGCGGCCCCGAGGTGAGCGAGGCCACTCTGAGGAGGGGTGTGCGTGAGCCATGGTGCCCCATGTCACGGGCGTTCCGACACAGGTGACACTTCGTTCCTCAGGTGGAATAATCTGTCCTGAGACCCACAACGCAAAGCACGAGGAACATCAGAACCAGGCACCAACACCACGCACGTGAGGAGAGAGAGAGGTTCGGCGGACTGGGCCCCTCTGGAGCCTGGTCCTAATGAGCTCAGGTCGCCCCCTGTCACCTCTGTGGGCCGGGTGGGGGTGGGGGTGGGCTCTTTGTCTCGAATGCACAACGGGGGTCTCCCGACCCAGGGCCCACGGGAAGCATGACCAAGGGCTGGCGTCACCTAAGGGCGGCTTCTGAGAGCCCAGCAGGGCCCGGCGACCCTCCGGTTAGGGCAGACGTGGGGGTGGGGGTGCAGGGAGGCTGCTGAGGACGGTAAAAGCCAGGCTTCGTCCTGGGTGCCTCCTCAGGCCCTTGTTTAATTCTCCCAACAACCAACCCTATGTGGTTGGTGCTTTAACTGCCCCGTTTCAGAGATGGAGGGACCGAGGGAAGAGGGACAAGCCAAGGGGCCTGAAGCCACGTAGCCGAGAGGTGGTGGAGTTTGGACTTGAGGCCAGGAACCTGACCTTGACCTCTACACCGAGCTGCTCCCTTAGAGTGACAAAGAGAGGCGGGCCCGGGAGGGGCCTGGGAGGGGACAGTCCTTTTGTGGAGGGGACAGTCCTTCTGCGGAGGGGACAGTCCCTCCTCGAAGTTGGGAGGAGCCACAGTTTACCTGGCAGGACGGGGCCCAGAGAGGCGAAGGCTTTGCCCTCACCTTCTCTTCTTTTCCTCTCCTTTTTCCCACTGTAGCCCCATCTGGGTTCTGCCACCTGCACCCAGCTTTCCCTACGTGCTGGGAAATGCGGCCCCACAAGACGTTATTATTCTCCCTGGAATCACGAAGCTTCCGATGAAATAACAAAGACAAACAACACATTGTCACACCACACAGGGAAGAGACGTTTGGGGCACAGTGAGGGTCCGAGGACCCCCCGCGAGTTCGTTTCATCAGAGCAGAGGTGACCTCTGAAACCACAGGGTACGAGATGACAGACGACGCCATCCTTTTTAGGCAGGGACTGTCCCCCGTCCCGGAACGGTCACGAGGCACCTGCTCACTCTGAGGACACAGGACGTTTTCTTTGAGGGAAAGGATCGTCCGGTGGCTCAGGGCGGCCGAGTCCTGAAGCTGTTTCTAAGTGAGCACACCGCCCCGTGCGACAGGGTTTGAGGACACCAAACGACAGGGGAGCAGCGGCAGCAGGAGTCTGGAAGGGCCGAAGTTCTCCCACATGAAAGCTCTGTCACCCTGTGAAACCTCAAAGAACGTTCTCCTCTTCCCCCCTGGCGGTAACTCTGGGCCACTCGTCTCTCCTGGCTACGGGGACACATCTGTGGTGTCAGCTACAAGTTCTAGAGATGAGACGCTTGAACCACACTATTTACCAGACGTTTCTACTTCGTTCAGTGTTTTCAAAAAGAGCATTCTACGTTGATCGAGCTTTGGGGTAGGGGGTGGGATTTTTTTTCCTTACTCATTCTTCACCCAAGTACTGGAGCGTTTGAATTTTCCAGTTGGTTCTCACGTGAACATGCTATAACAATCTGGAGCTGATTTTAATTATTAACAAAGGCAATAATACACGCAGAGCACAGCTGGTCCACGGCCCCAACCAGCTCCCCCCGAAGGGGGGGGGTGTTGTCAGCCATAACAATGGAGCAGATTTTTGAAATCATTTACATGCAAGTTGCAAAGCTCCACTGGAGCGTTTGGAGACGGAATGGTTGGCGATGGCGTGGCAGGTGTGTTGAGAAGAAATTAAAACCAAGACGGAAAGGAGGAAGAAAATGAAGTGCAGTGAGTAGTGGTAAGCCAGGCCCTGGGAATGTCAGAGCCATCTGATGGCTCCGGCCCACGATTCCTGACGCCGCCGCGTCCTCCACGTGAGTGCACGCGCGCAGGGCCGGGAGGCCACACTGGTTGCATGCTCATGTGGATGGATGCACGCCTGCAGAAACCCGAACACGGGTCCCGACATGTGGTCAGACACATGTGCCGACAGAAAGAAAGGACAACGTGTTGTCGCCTTAAAGACGCACTCTTTCTGTTCGTTCGATGCTTCCAAATCCGACTCGAACGCATTGGTCGGGAGGGACTCGTAGGAGATTTCGCTACGTCCTGGGTCGAAATTTTGAACGAATCTAGGCTGCGGAGCAGGGAGGACTGGTTTGCTACCCTCTGGGTGGTCGACACACGGGCATTTTTAATCCTCACTGGAGGGCCGTGGCCACTCGGACAGAGGCAGCTCGACTGGGACACGAGCAGGCACGAAGTTCAAGAACACACAGTGCATCCTTAAGAGTGCGGAGCATGGGGGGGCGGGGAGGCTCAGGCGTGGGAGCCACAAAAACCAGGGCAGGCGTTTTTGTGGAAGAAAAGGTGGAAGGGGGTGGCGTGGAGGAAGAACTACCTTTAAGAAGCGGACATGACATCCCTGTAAGAGACAGGAGGAGGAGAAAAACTGCTAGGTTAGTAGGGGCAATGCTAGGTACACAAGACAGCAATTAGCACCGTGAAAAAATGAATAAATAAAGCTAGAGGACCACACCCCACGGGTTCCACTTACGACGCAGACGGAAAGCCCGGGGGAGCGGCGGTTAGGCCCGGACACAGCGTGAGGGTCAGGGAGAGAAGGAAGGCGACCCCTCAGACGGGCGCCCCTCCCAGGTGCGGGGACTAACTCTCTCTTGTAGGGACGGCGGAAGGACTCGTGTCAGACCCCCGGGAGCCTTTCAGTGGCCCCGCATGGCTTCACATCAACAGCTCCGCTCCATTCGTGCGTGTTTCTTTTGCTTTGGGCCAGTCTAAAAGATGGAGCCATGCGGGTATTGGGTTAACCAAGTGTCTAGTCACCTGACCATTGTGCACAGAGACTGCCATTATTCAATCAATGCGAACCAAACCAAACCCACTTACGAGTAAAACTATCGGTAAGAAAATTCACCTTTTCTTGGTGATGCAGAAGGCTCTTTAGTCTCTCCAGGGGCCCCAGATGACTGAAAAAACGTCCACTGGCAAACGCCAGGTAACCAGGTTTTACTTTTCAGGCACCTTTCCCTTCACCTTTCACCTTCTGTCTAAAAACCAGCCCTTCGTGACTCGATAATTTCACTTTCTCAAGGACAAATCTGAGGAAAATAAGTTGAAACCATCCTGAGAGAGAATGCCACACAAGCGGTCGTGGGACTAACCCTGCAAGCGGAGAGTCAGCTTCTGGGAGAAAATCTGAGAGAGAGGCTGGTGTTCGGAACCCGCATTCCATCGCCTGAAAGGGTCACGACATCCCCGAGCCCGAGAGAGACCAAAGGCGCACACAGATCACGCTGTGTACACAAGGCTGTGTCTGTGGAGAGAGGACACGGGCCAAGGCGTGGATTTTACGTCTCTTCACACAGGTACGCATAGATGCCCATCTGTTCCCTCTCGTAATCACGGTCCCTTACGTCTGTAATCACAAAACCCATTTATCATTGTTCTCAAAAGAGGCCATTGGATTCCCATCCCAAAGGCTCTCTGTTAGGCCAGAGATCTCAATCTTCCTCGGGATGAAAGGGAACTAACGTCCTCATTGGAATCTTGGTGATGGAAAGAACCCGAGAGGAAATGTCACCGGCGTTTCTCCTGCGACTTTCTGGCAGGGGAGGCGCTCAGCCCTCGCTGGACCACCTCTGGGTCCAGAAGACGACTCTGGGTTGGCCGAGGTGTCCCGAGAAGCACGTGGCATGGCTTTGGAAGGGTCCTGCCTCCCACGTCCATCTGCATCTAGGTCGCCTGCCTCTGCAGGGAGACCACACTCCTCCAGCAGGACCCTCGGAGACAACTGCTGTTGACGTCCTGCGGCCTTCCCGGGGCCACTAAGAAGTCTCAGCTGTTTCACGCTCGGACGTGACAAGTCAACCCCAATTTCTTTTGGAAAAAGAGTCACAGGAAAGGCTCGTGGAGCGAGTGAATCAGCCCTACTCCCACTGCACCTCTCCCATGTCTGCCGGAGCTCTCGGGGAACACACCCTGGGCTGCGCACCGGGGTGTCGGGGAGGGAGCTGAGCAAGCGAGACACCTCTGCTCAGAGTGAAGGGGGCGGATGTCGGCTGAAAATGCTGCCTAAATGGTAACCGCCTGGGTTTCGATTAAGTGCTGAGGACACGACAGGCCTTGGATTCACTGCGTTTCTGAGCCACGACACCCTATGAGGCCCCACCTGGCTGTTTGGATGAGCCGGGAGGAGCCATAAGCCTGTGTCGATCAAAGAGATAGGCTTAAAGGGCAAACAAAAGTCCCCAACAACCACCAACCAAACAGAAACCAAACACCCACGAGCATCCCAGCCACAGGTTCCTGGGCTTCTCTTTGGGAACTGCCACTTTGAGTTCTCTGAGTGAGGCCTCTGGGGCCCCAAGTCCCTGTTAATGTTACGTCACACCAGGCGAGCCACCGTCTTTTCCTCAATGAAGCTGGACTGCTGCCTCATGAGCGGGAGGTGCCAGTACCTGTACGAAGGACTCACCTGTGGCCTGAGCCAAGCTACGTGCTCATCTGGTCACTACTGGGTGCCGGCTGAGTGGGCAGTTCCATTTCCCCCGCACCGTGAGGGTCAAGGGCATACCCCGCCGAGTGGAGGAAAAGAAAACGGCCTCCCATCTCCTGTTCTACTCAGCGGCATTCCTAAGGACAAGGTCCGTGCCTTAACCCCCTATCCCTAGGGGTTGCGCTTGACTCATTCGCCAGATGGAATTTCTAGAACGACCATTTCTGTAACCCCACAAAGTATGAGAAGAAGGCCGGCCCATCTCCGAGAGTGACCATATTCATCACACATGTGGCTTCGCCCAACTGCTAAAGGGATTTCGATAGATGGCCGGGGGGGGGGGGGGGAGGCAGGGGGAGACTCTCTGGGCCCCAGCTGCAGAATGGCCTCTGCCACGGATGGCTTCTAGCATCTTCCTGGATATGTGGGCTCAGACGTCCGCACCTGCGATGTCAAGGAAGGCCGGGTGAAAGCTAGATCCCTCAGGGGGCCTGATGTGTAGGTTCTGAAGCGTTTAGAGCAAGACCCAGGGGTCCTCCTCTGGAAACACGAAGGTGACGAATCTCACAGGTGGGTCCAGTGAGTGAGGCGTCTCAGTCTGCACAGTGAGGTATCGGACCCGTTTAAAAGGCTTGGGAATCATTAAAGGTACGGGTAGGACCTGAAGGACGTGAGGTAGAGGGACGTGAAGGAGAAGGAGGGTCTTTCCAAGGGGACTCAAGCATGATGAAAGAGCGTGGCGTATGCACGGACGGGAATGGGAAATGCGAGCGTCACAGGGAGGGGGCCAGGGACAAGGAGTGAGAGGGGAGTGTCATCCCAGACGGGCGATCACAGTCCTGCTCCTACCTAGCCCAAGTCCCTTCCGGGCTTCTGTTCTCCCATCAACAAAGACGGTTTTAAACATCCCTTCCAGTTCCAACAGTCAATGGTTCCGTGACTGCAGGCGGCAGCAAACTTTTTCTGCAAAGGACCAGAGAGCACACAGCTTAGGCTTCGTGGGCCATTCCATCTCGATTGCGGGGACCCAGCTCTGCCCCTGGAGGGTAAAAGCCGCCACAGACAATAAGGGAACGAACGAGTGCGCATGGTTGTGCTAATACAACTCTATTTACGGACAATGACATGAGAATTTCATCTCATCTTCAAGGACCACAGATAATAAATACCCCTTTTGATTTTCCCCCCCAAGCATGTGAAAATGTGAAAACCATTCTTAGCTCACAGGCCACACACAGACAGGTGGTGGGGGGTGACCGCCACCCTATTTAACGTAAATCTTGGGGGCGACAGAGTCTGTGCTAACCTGTCACGTCCTCTCGACTTTAACAGCGCGGGGATCACCTGGGGGATCTCGTGAAAATGCAGATTCTGACTCGGTGAAAGTCTCAGACAGGGTCTGAGATCTTGCACTTGCACGAAGCCTCCAGAAGATGCTGATGCTGCTGGCTCGCGTCCCGCACCTAAAGTCGCCTTGTCCTAGTTTGGTTTCAGATTTGGCTTCCAAGACAGAACTGAAGCTGCACGAATCTGGAGTGCCAGGGTAGTCAGCACTTTTTCTTTGTCGGGAGACCCCAGGAGTTGAGAACCCTTGGTACTGACCTCTCCAGGGACCCCCTGATCCTAATTCTCTGTAGGAGGACACAGTCCTCGGGAAAAACAGCAAACAGCGTTATATGTGATGTCACTCTTATTCTAGGCTTTTCTTTTGTGAAGCTTTAGCTTTTCAGGTGCATAGGATAGGGAGCCATAAAGACCCGTGTCAACGTGTTGCTGCCATGTCTGCGTTCGTGGCAATACACACGGGCTCTGCCTTCTCTCCTTCCAATTCCTGTCGAGAGAGAGAAGCATCCTTGGTGTCCGCTGATCTCGTGTGGGTACCAGGGCCTGGGTACCCGTGGAGAACTGCTCTGCACATTTCATATTAGGCTCACCCTGCTTCTTCAAGCAGCAACATCCACCCACAAGGCCACAGCTGTAGCTATAAACACAAGGCTTTTTATGTCATTTCAAGAAATTCATTAGAATGGAACAGACGACTAAAATGTAAAAAATTTTTTTTTTTTTTGCATTCTTAACAAAGTCATTTCTACAAAAAGAGTCTCACACTCTACCGACTGAGCGATCCGGGCCAACCAGAGTCATTTCCGTAAGAAAAATTAAATGGGAAACGCACGGCCAGTGCTGGAACAGAAATGCATTCACCCTCCCTTACGGACGAAGCATGAATTCTGTGCCGCTGCTGCCGGAGGCGTTCTGAGTTTGCTCAGTTGAGTGCCAGTGTTAACCTCCGTTGACAAGGCTCTCGTGAACGCGTGAAAATGACGGCCACCACGAAGGCTTGTCCTGTTTCAGCTTCAGGTTTTGCTTCCCAGACAGCACCGAAGTATAAAGATTAACAATCTCTCTTTCAATGGGTGCCCAGTCTATAGATTTTCCACCCTTAACATCACACGATTCAGAAAGTCATTAAAGCTATTTAGGGACTGAAAAAATAAAAAAAAAAAGAGGGGGCAGAATCGATGTCAGGGGCGCGGAGACTTTCTGCTCAGCATCCGAAAGGTCGCTGGAAAGTACTCAGGTTTCCATAGTAACAGAAGCAGGTCTGATCAAGTCAACAAATAGCTACTATTTATCTGAGGGTCTCCAACGAACTATGCCCCGCACCCCGCCACCCCCCAATCCGGAGAAGAGCATTCTGAATTGCAGAAAGTCTTCCAAGACAAGAGAGGGTCTGGAAAATCCAGTTTCCACAGTGGGAAACAGGAAAACGCTTGTTTGTGCTTTCTACATGTGCCCTAGCAACGGAGTGTCATCCAGGCTGACTTCAATCTCTTCACTCTAACAGTAATTGGATCCTGTTAGCTTGTTCATTAGTAACGGGGATAATGATCGCGCAAGGTTTCCATGGAATAAACAAGGAGAGGTACATATGAGACCTTGAGGCAACCTGTAGAGTCTCCAGGGTCATCCTTCTGGTAGTTTCTGGACCTACATTGAGAATTTATTTTGCTAAATACGGAAATATGAAGACGGAGGGAAGGAAAAGGGACTCCTATGCCTGTCTTCGGGTGTGGTCAGCCTGAGAAAGCCAGGTAGAGGGCTGGGGTCCTCTGTCCTTCTGGCTCCATTTCTCTACGGGAAGCAGGACTGGGGAAGCAGGTCTTGGTTCAAATAAACGGCCCTGGAGACGAGGGGCCGAGCCTTGGGAGGAAGGCTCTGCCTCAGAGGAGAAGGGGATGGCAGAGCAGGGACTGTGACCTGGGCTCCGAAGTGGAGGAGCCAAAAAATAGCTCTGTCACTTGCCTCAGCTTTCCTCCTCCTCCCCCCAGACTCCTCCCCTCCCCTTGACTCTAGGACAAGCCCAACTCTGGAGGTCGGGACGGGCCAAAGGGCTCAGGGGGAAGAACCAACTGCCTAATGAGCACACCACGAAAATACTCGAGCTCACGGACAACCATGGCCTGGACAAACGACAGCAAGATCCTCCGGAAATGTTTTAAACAGGGAAAGGATGTGGTCCGAAGAGACACTTTCTCCTGACTGGAAAGTTGAATGTCACACGGAACTAACTCCCGAGGCGTGGCTCGGGATGCAAACGATCCGGATCGCTAATTCTGGATCAAAAGGGCCGCGTGGCACCACCAGAAATGCTGGACTCTCATGGACGTGGTAATAGATCGACTGTTATTTCCACGGCGACGGTCCTTGTGTTTATGCTGTGCCCATTCTCCGTGGGGTTTATAGCGAACATCTGCTCGCTGGGCTCACTTCTGAGTCTCTAATGAGGACCCGGAGCCAAACCACTGCACCAAGGTCAGTGCAGATGACTCCTTAAGGGGAGACTGTTTACTCCCCTGACAACCACTGAAACCCTGTTTTCTCCAGAGATGATCTGATCCTTTGCCAGTACACAGAGTTCCCAATTTACGAACACATTATGTCCCAGAAATCCATCTAGATGTACAGGAGAATCTCTTTTCCCATAAAAACAATGTCATAAATGGTGATGTTCTCACTCAGATGCCTCTATTTCATAACGTGGCCGGACCCCAGGACACAAAATATGCCCACTATTTCGGGTGCAATTTCAACATGAAAATCCATTTTTTTAAAGAGAAGCTCCGGAAGCTAAAAAAAAAAGCATCCTCTATAACCCAGTTTCTGCAGTGAAATGCTTCTGCTGCTGCTGCCGCTGCCGCTAATGATAAGAGCTAACGCTTGTATCTAAGTTTGCTTTTAGGACTCTTCGATTGACTAATCCAATCTTTAAAACACGACTATTAAGTGAAAACTGCTTTTTAGCCCCCTTTACAGTGAAGGACATGCACAGGGAGGTCATGTGGTTAGTAAATGACAGAAACCAGGATGTGGTTCTAGAGTCCATGGGCCTAACCGGGGGCTGGCAAACAACGGCCCAGGGGCCAATCGATCTGGTCTGCGGCCTGCTGCTGTAAAGAAAGTTTTATCGGAACTCAGCCTCCTCAACTCGTTTCCATGTCGTCTGTGGCTACTTTCGTGCTACGAAGGCAGAGCTGAGGAGCTGCGATGGAGATGCCCTAATTCAGAGTTCCTTAACTTAAACCTATGGCCTGCAAAGCCGTTGATGTTTGTTATGGGACTCTTTACGGACACTGTGCCGAGCAAGGGCTAGAGTGTCCTCTGGCCACCTCTTCTCCAATGCTGGCCGCGAGTCTCACGTGGGCCGTGGAGGCCTAGAAGCAGGAGGGACAGCAATCCCGAAGCCCGTCCCTTTGACGGGTGGCCCGGGGGTGGGGGGATGGCCCACCAGCACAGGGGGCTGTGACGTGTTCCTTTCGCAACAAGCTTCTTGCCTCATTCCCCAAATGCTCCGCAGCAGGGCCCACGGGAACCCCGCCGACAGGAGGGTCTGCTTGCTTTATTTCTGAAACATCACTGAACGAACGGACAAGTGTGTGATTCATCTCTGTGAATCAGGGACAGGGAGACTTCATCTGAGGCAGACATGGAACCGGTTAAAGGCCCACAGGCACACTGTCCGTGGAGGTCGTGGCCAGGGGTCAGGTCTGTTCTGTCCTTCAGGCAGACGAACTACTCTAGCGGGATGGCGCGTTACAGAGTAAGGTCATTTCCAACCATCTTGGGAATTTCTTTGGCTCCTATGAGCTTCGCTCACTGATCTTCTGTTGGCCACGACGGTCAAATCAACAATAAATTACATTTTTTTTTTTCCACGTGAGAATACTAACACAGTGGCAGAGTCATCAATGCTTGTGTGTTTTGATTCTTCTTTCACCACGTGAAAGGACTTCTGATTCCTGGGGAAGGATTCGAAAGCCACACTGAGTTAACTCTAGACACTAGAGCTGGATGTGGCAAGAATAACCTAGAGGCGAGACGTTGTACCGTCCCATGGAGTGAGGCCTGCTTGGCCATCCTGCTGTGTTTCTCCCGGTCATGACTCACCACTGACCTTTAAATTTTAAAAAAGATTGCACTTAGCTGAATCCAACTGTTACCAGAGGATGGGAAAGTATAAAGAGTGGGTGGGGGGGAAAGGACGAGCGTGATGGAAAGTAGGTCAGGATGGCCATTATTTGGAGAGAAACATACAAACAGGGGAGTCTGTAGACAGTGGGAAGCAATCCTACTGTGGCTGGGGACTGAGACAGAGGAAATGGGGTGATGGTTAAAGAAAATCCCGCAAAGTGCACCCTGATGCCAAATGACGCCCTGTTGGGAAAGGCTGGCTGTCCCCGAGAGCTGCTCAGATGTTGACACAGCCTTTCTGCTCTTGGCACACTGCTTCCCAGTGGGCTGGCACTGGGGGACTGTTGCAACCACCACATTTGTAAACCCTGACAAGACACCGTTGTACAATTGAACCCCTGCCTAAACCCCGACCTGACTATTCTGTTTAAAATGCGGCACGACTCAGTAACGACGACCAAACAAATGATCCGCTCGGTAAGTGGGCAGAGGACCTGAACAGACACTCCTCCCACAGAGGACAGACAAATGGCCAAAACAAATGTATGAAAAGATGCTCCACGTCGCCATTCGGGAAATGCAAATCAAAACCACAGCGAGATACTATCTCACGCCTGTGAGAACAGCTATAATCAACAGGACAAGTAATAACAAATGCTGGAGAAATGTAGAGAAATAGGAACCCTCATACACTGCTGATGGGACTGTGAATTGGTACAGCCTCTATGGTTGGTATGGAGGTTCCTCAAAAAACAGAATTACTCTACCAGATGATCCGGCAATCCCTCTACTGGGTGTTTACCGCAAAGACCCGAAAACCCACATCCAAAAAAGATATTTACCCACCGTTATTTACAGTGGCCAGGGCATGGAAGCAACCGAAGTGTCCTACGATAGATGGCTGGATAAAGAAGCTGTGGTGCATGTGCACAATGGAATATTACTCAGCCATAGAAGAGGTGAAACGCTGCCGTTTGTGACAACATGGAAGGACCGCAAGGTAATCATGCTAAGCGACATAGGCCAGACAGAAAAAGTCGAGAATCACATGAAATCACTTACATGCGCGATGTAAACCTAAAAGCAACAAATGAACAGGACAGAGACTCATCATGGACATGGACTACAGACTAGTGGTTACCAGAGGGTGCGGGGAGAGGGGGAGCGGGGAAGTAGATGGGGTAGAGGGGGTCAAAAATGTGGCGACAGGAAGAAATTTAACTGGGAGGTGAACACACATAAATACGTATGCCTCACTGTTAAAATGTACAGCTGAAACCTACTGGATTTCGTTAACCAATGCCACCATAGAAAAATAATAAAATTTAAAAAATAATAGATAAAACGCAGCATGATAGTTGTCACAAAAGTCTCAGCATCTTTTTGACACCATCATCTAGTGGGTTTTTGCTCTGTCTCTTGCCGTGTGTTTTACAAATGCTCTAAGCAACTATGATTCCAGTAAAATCTAGGGAATAGAAGCTGAAAGATGTTGGCAGAAGCTGCTGCTATGCAGTTCATGCAGGGGCTCGGAGAGCCTGGATGGCAGAGGCTCAGCCCGCCCCATGAAACTCTGCTGCTATTCTCTCCCCCCTCCGATGCCACTCGCCCCGGCCTGATGCTCCCCTGCAAAGTGCACAGCTGCCCCAGGAGAGAGCAACCGGCACGACACGCACATGGCCTCTAAGCAGCCTCTGGAGACAAACACGCTGCACTTCTGGCTTCCAGCCCTCTGGCCTGGTTTCGGTATTTTTATTTATTTACTTTCGAACTCTGGCCTTTATAAAAAAGCTGGACTCGCTGCCCAGAAAAACAGAAAGGTCACTGCCTAGGAAGCCATGGAAACGAAGCATAAGAAGGGGGTTAGTCTTCCTCTGCCGGCGATGCGGAGTCTCAGCCATCACCAGAAGTGACACCCCCAGGACGCGCCGACACTGTTTTTCTCCTTCACATGTCTACACCAGCTGTTCCTGACCCACTGGCTGCTAATGACCCCCACTGCGGCATGCACCTCGGCTCCACAGGCCTCTCTCCTGCCTGGGGCATCTGAGTCGTTAACAGTGGCCCTCGAGCGTCCCCAAACTCTCTCTGGAAGGACTCATCCCTCAGAGGGGTGGCGTGACACTGGGGAGGGGACTCCTGTCCAGTATTCCAGGCTCCTGGCCTCTGCTGGGGGGTGGAGGTGACTGCAGATCATGAAGCAAAAGTGAAGGGAAAAAAAACCAAGCAGAAACAGGGCTGACATGGGTACCTGAAGCTCCCCCAAAGCCCAGCTTTCTTCCTGGTCCGCCTCTGAATAGCATAAGGCCTCGGGAATGAACTTCACTTTATATCCGTACATATGTAAAGTGGCAAATGACACCCTGTTTGGGAAGGCTGGCTGTCACCCAGAACGGCTCGAACGTTGACACAGCCTTCCTGTCCTGGCTCAGAGCTTCCCAACGGTTTGGCACTGGGGAACTGTCGCGACGATCACATCTGTAAACCTTGACGGGACACTGTTACGGGGATTACACCCCTGCCGTAAACCCGACCTGAATATTCTACTTAAAATGCAGCACAATGGTTGTCATCAAATTTCTTTCCATCTATTAATCTATCGATCTATTTTTTTCCTATTTCTTTTTCTCCTATATTTTTTTAAAAAAACAGAGGTTGTAAGCTGGTTCCCGCTAGCTGAATCCTACCTGTGTCTAAAACAACAGATGTGCGTTTGACCCACCCAGAGTTCAAGCCTTAACAAGCTGCTAACAGTAAAAGAAATCAGAACACGTCAGGTAAAAATCTGGGCTTTTGGCTTCTCTCGAAAAACTGGATTATTTGGCAGCACGGGACCCTCATTCGTGCGTGACAGCAATCAACAGGCACCGAGCAGCCGTGGCTGCCACATTCAGACGAGGCCTGCACTCACCAGCACACCCCAGTCCCCACTGCTCCCTATTACCTCATCAGCCCTGGGGCCTGCTATTAGCTGCCATGTCCGTACATCATCTGTGACTCATTTCACTCATTTACGCTCCCGAGGGCGTCCGGGCTCGCGGCTCCTGCTTTTAAATATTTGCCACCAGCACCCACTTCAATCGAATATCAGTATAACCAGACACCGTGAACATTTTTATGTTTGACATTCTGTGGAATTCATTCTATCTGGACACGACCTATACATTTCTTTGGGACGAAACTTGGAGAGAAGGAAACGACAGAAAGAGGAAAAGAAGGCCAACACCCCATCTGTGTCAACATTTCAGGCACAGCACAGAGGCCACATGCACACACGCGTGCGTACGTGTGTATTAGGTTTGAGAAGGGGGATCCCATGGAATCCTCATCAGCCTGAGGAAGAGAAAGATTCAGAAAGGAAGGAGCCAGTTACCTAGACTGAACTGCCTTGTTTGTATCCCTCAAAAAAGCCTACAAGCAGGGTGATTAGAGAGAAAAAAATAAAATGAAAAGTTGTGACTTGGAAACACAAAGCCAGTGTTTGGAGAAGAGGATGTTCAGTAAAAGCTGAGAAGCCTGGCGAGAAAGGGCAGTAGGGATACAGAGAAGAACGAGGGAGGGGAGGAGGAGAGAGGGAGAATAGGACGAGGAGGGAGAAGCGAGGTGAACATCCTGGAGACGGGAGGCAAACCCAGGGAGATGCCCCATGGGGGGACGGAGAGAACTGGCTTTTCTAAAGGCCTAGAGCAAAGATCGAAATGCTGGTCCCGTAACTTGTCACATCCAAATGAACTCCGAAATGGAGGCCCAGGTGACGTCCTGCCGTGTGGGGGGCGCGCGACCCTCGGCACCCCGCCCGCCTTGCACGCTGTGCAAACCAACCTCTCACGCAGAAGTCAACTGCGTCCTTTGCTGGGACATTTCCAGTTCCCACTCGCTCAGTGACAATGGGCATAGAGACGGCTTGCAGAGGACAAGGATTAGGTAACACTGCCGTTTTTAAATAAAGAAGATCAGCATTTAAATCGCTTTTTGCCGTTCCCGTTCAGCAGAGCCACGACCCTACAGATCTGGCTCTCCCCAAAGCCACGCCTCCTAAAGGAAGGGCAGTTCCAGCAACTTCGCTGCTGTCCTCACCTCGAATTTCTGCCGGAGCTCCGCGTTTCCTTCCTCATCGCCTTCTGGGATGGGCACGTTGTAGTACTCACCTTCTTCTTGGTTAAGCAACTTGTACCTGTTGGAGACACAGGCGAGAAGCACAGTGAGGCGCTCTGCGCCTGTGCCACCCCGGGCCCAGCATCTCCCGTCCTTCCCTCTCCGGGCTGGCTCCTTCTGAAACGCATCCCGTGGGGTGACCATAGCCAGCTAAGTCTATAGTCAGGGGCCGTTTCAGACCTAAACCAGCTTGTTTGCTGAATCTCCACTGCGAGGGGACTAGCCCGTGCCTGGCCCGGACACCACGGCCTCGGGCTTCCTTACCATCCACTGGCCGGCATCTTCATCAGCTCCGAAACGCCGAAGGAGAGGGAGCCCATGAAGTCGTTCCTGGTGGTTCGATCCCAGTCCCAGATCTCCACGGACAGCCGTCGGTCTTTATCCAAAGGTTTTAATTTGCTACGAAAGAGAACGCACACACACATGAGCACAGACACGAGCTTCTCTTGACCGTGGTTTCCTGGCAGAGGCTCCAGGCTCATGGCCCGAGCCTGAGATTAAACAAAACCACATGTTCAACGCTCTGACCGTGACTCCTCATGGCCAACGAAGCAGCCCCCTGGCAGCCAGACCTCTAGACTAAGGTGGCTCGCAAACTGGGACTCACGGGCCAAATCCGGCCCACGGCTTGTTTTTGTAAATAAAGCTTTATTGCAACACACCCGTAGTCATTTGTTTCCATATTGTCCAGGGCAACTTTGGCTCTAGAACAGCAGAATTGTGTGCCTGCGACAGAGACTATAAGACGTAAAGTCTAACATATTTACCATCCGGCCTTTTACGGAGCAGAGCTTGCCAGCCTCAGCCTGTTCTATAAAACCGAAGGCCACCTTTCTGGTTGTCCGCAGGTGACCTGCTTCCTGTCCTCTAGGCTACATGAGTCAGCCCTTTCTCACCCCTGACTTATCTGTGCCATTCCTTCCTCCCGTGCCCCTCTTCCTTCTTCCCCTTCTACTACCTCCGTCTCTGAAATCCTGACACTCTGCCAAGGCCCGCTTTAAATGCCTCCTCCGCCAAGAAGTCTTCCCTGCTTAAAAGTGAGGATGGTCTTCCCATTTCAGTGGCAACGGTGGCTTCTATGTGATGTTTGTATCCCACGCTTTAAAAAATATTCCAATTCTGACCTTACTTCATCCCCGAACCCTAGAAAGACCCTGAGTTCATCAGGAGGTGGGACGTACCCTACATGGTTTTATAAAGCTACCTCTCCCCGACCCCAGCAGCAGTATGAGGGAGTCTCAGGAATGAAGCGGTGTTTGAAGACGTTCAGGACAAGCCTGCCGCATTCTCTCCGACGACGAGGTGGGCCGCTTTGCAGGGTGCAGGGAGGGGCTTAGGGCACGAATAAGAGAAGACCACACACTTACAAGGTAAACGACTCGTTCCACTGGGGGTTCAGCGTGGAGCGGATGGTTTTGGTTTTCTGCTTGCTTTCGTTCTTGGGATCAGGAATGAGTTTCAGCTTCACGTAAGGGTCTGAAAGTCCATTAGGATCCATAGGGATGAGATTCTTTGCATCTCGTACTGTGGAGAGAAAGGAACAAGGATCACGTGACGGAGAGAACTGAACCATCTAGCCCAGTGTCGGTCCGGAGCTGAATGAACGAGACGGCGAGATGGTTGGTGTCTGAGGGGAGAGGAGGCGAGGACCAGAAGCCTCTGACCCTCGGCCACAGAAAACTACCCGCTGCCCCTGCCTGCTCCCCTGACCCCCCACCAAAGATAATGGGTCCTTTTGTGGTCAAGCTGTGAGCCTCAGCATGGACCTGGACCCGAAGCATCTATCTGTGATGCCGGGGTGCCTGTGAGGAAAGAGAAACCCGAGTTCCCTGCCACCCCGACCTGCAGAAGCAGAATGTGCACTGAGTCCTGGGGGCCAGGAGCAGCCCCTCCTGGGAGGACTGGCGCATCCTCCCTCCCACGCCACCCACGGGCCTGGCCCAGGCGGTGCTCCTGAGCAGAGTCCACTCTTCTCTTTGCAAAGGGCATGGTTTCCACCCTGGCTGCACACTGAGTCGCTTGGGAGGGGCTCTGACAATCCCAGGGCCCGAAGTAGAATCTCTGAGGGCTGGGGCCCAAACGTCGGCTTTCAAAAGCTCCCCAGGTGATCTGACTGTGCATCAGAGGCAAGAGCCGCCGGTGTGCATGGCCGTCACGCAGCATGTGCCCCACCTGCGTGCTACGGCCCGCTGTGCAACGTGCAGCAGCACCTGGGACATCACCCACGCGCTCCTTAGACAGGTAGACGGGTCCTGCCCCCAAAGGATGAACTCAGAATCCTCACTTTAACAAGACCCGCAGGTGACTCCAGTGCACGTTCGAGGCTGAGGCGTTCCTCCGCGGGAATCCAGAACAGCCAGGAGGGAAGGCCGCCTCGCTCCCAGAGGCAGCCGTGTCTGGAGATGCAGCTGGTCGAGTCTCATCACAGTGGGGGTGGGGAGTGAAACAGGTCCTTCTGGATCACTGTGATGAGAGGGGACCATGGCCTGAGCCGGTTCACCCCAAATGTCTTCCTCATCATCTAATGGCATCTTCATCGACACGGTTGAAATTTCCCAATCACCAGGGTCCCTAATTAGCCAGGCACCACGGTGCACATCGAACCGGGACCGGGCTCTCCAGCCTAGCACCTCCTGGACCCTGTGGCCCCTGGACCAGCAGCACCAGCATCACTCACTGATCAGAACCTGGGGGGTGAGTCCAGCGACCTGCGTGCACCAAGCCCCCAGGGGATCCTGAGGCCCAGTCCAGCTGGGGAACCATGCTCTACGCTGTCAGTAGAGGCCATCAGCATAGTTCAATTGTTAAAATTAAGAATTTCAGAAGGATTTTAGAAGAAGGTGTTGGAGTCGACAGGGCGTGGGGACAGAGGAGGGAATGGGAGGCACCAAAGGTACTGGGTCTTTGGGCACAAATGGAGGGTGAGGCGCAGCCCTAAGTGCAGAAGTCACAGACGAGCATTGTCCATACTAGTCTGGGGACACGTGGCGTGTGATACCTGCCAGCCAAGAGCCTTCCATCCTCCTTGCTTGGAGGCCTCAGCATCGGAAGGTGACAGAGGGGACCACATCCAACAGCCGGGGTGGGGAGGAGGCTGGCTCAGGTCTGCTACCAGCCACAGAGCAGCTGAGCACATGTTCCTCACAGTCATTTACGCCTTCCAAGAATTTTTCCTCCGTATGACAATACCCACCCTCACCCAGCGGCGAGTGGATGGAGCATAAACAAGCATGAGCTTTGCAGCGCGGCGGATCCGCTCTCGAATCCTGCCTCCTTTGCCATGGAGCTCCAAGCACTGGGGGAACTTAAGTTCGTGAGCCTCCCTTTCTTTGTCTAGAACAGGGGCATATCTCCGGTGGGACAGGACTGTGGGGAGAATTACATGAAATTACATACTATGTGCTTCATACAGATGGTGGCTTAGAAGATGAAGGAGCAAAAAATAAATAAAAATAAATAAAAACAAAAGATTCCGTAGTGTGAGTGCCTACTACTAGGCCCCAGGCACCGTGTTTCGAACTAACCCCACTACCCACGATTTCAAAATTTTCAGTGAGGCAGGTGATCTCCAGGGGACCTGGCTGCCTGAGGGTTCCCCCACGCTCAGGCAGAAGGATTTTTAATGCTTCAGATCTAGTCTCCTCAAACGGCAACCCAAGTATCACAAAAGATTAAACATTTGGGCAGAAAAATAGAACTCTCCCACCAGGAATGAAAATGAGCCCAAAGTCTCTCTCCCGGTGAGCACTGGAATGAGAATCAGACTACCCTGGAGTCCCACCACGGCTCCGATGTGGGCGCAGGGACCAGGCCGCCTGCGTTGGAAACCTGGCTCTGCCACTTCGTGGCTGATGGACTCTGGGCGAGACGTTTAACCTCCCGGGGCCCCAGTTTCTGCACCTGGAAAACCATCCCTCGCTGCGAGAATCACGTCGGTTCACACGTGCAAGGAGCTCAGGACAGTGACAGGCGCATGACAACAGCCCCGTACGAGTCGGATCATGGCTGGTAATAAAAACTCCTGGCCGAGAGGGAACACAACCCCGAGGCTTAGACGTTCAGAAACTGGACCGACAGCCGATGAACTGGCGAGCGAATGCCGCGAAGCACGCCGCGACGTGGAGGTTTTCTCATGTGGCTGCGGATGCGGGGTGCCCGCACTGCCTCCAACTCAGCGGCAGGGTGGAGGGGGGTCAGTGACGGGGCCGGTGTGGGGGACCTGGAGGAGGCTAAGCTCGGAAAGAGCAGGAACGAGTGGGGGAGTGGATGGGAAGAGGGGGTAGAGGCAGGAGAGAGAGAGAGAAGGGGTGATGCAGGTGTCAGAGGCGGTGAGGATGCTGCCCCTGCACAGGTGCCACTGGGGTTATGGCTCTCTACCTGAGCTGGATGCCGGAAACACCTGGCATGTCTGAGTGGAACACGCCCCGGGAGTCTGATTTAATTGCTCTGGGCTGTGGCCTAGGCATTGGAGCCTCGTAAGCGTCCCCGTTTAGTGTGCGAAGCCGTTCACTGCACCTGGCAGTGAGTCCCAAAGTGTGGTCCCTGCACTGGCATCGCCGGCATCATTTGAGGACCAGACCGTGTTTCATGTGAAAAACCAATAATCATCGACTCACTTGTTAACACTCAGGATTGACAGACGTTATCACTCAAACCTGATCACCATGGTAAGTGGAAAACCAGGATGGTCTGCCACGAATGGAAAGTCACCATAAAAGTCAATACCGTGGAGATGCGAGGGTCCCTTACTTCCAGCTGGTACAGTCGCCTGAAACTTGTCCTGAGTGACAACGGGGACATCAACAAGCCTTGAAAGGGCCTAGTTAGAGCGTGAAGGGTATTCCAGCCCCGGATGAGAGACCTTCTCTACGGTTACGACCAGGACGGAAAGAAAACGTGCAGTTGGACGCTTTTTACGGTCAGTTCTGTACCTTCAGGAATCGTCTCAAGTGTGACGGAAGGTCACGGCCGTGGGAAGGGGGAAGGGGGTGGGGGGCGTGCCCATTCTGAGACAGCAGCGGGTTGTGGCACGTCCCACAGTCCACGAGCACCCACGGGGCTCAGAACAGGCCCGATCCTTGTCTTCCACCTTCTACAAGAACCGAACTGCTTTGACCCACGGAATTAAATCGGAAAAACAACAAACAGCAACAAAATGCCACTTTGATAAATAAACTATGGAGGGTGACACTCCCTCACCCTGCCATCAGGCTGGCTCGAATCCTGCACGGTGGGTGGTCCCTGCACACAGCACCCCCCCCGCCCCCGTTTCCGGTGCTTTCTCAGTGGCAGCGGCACGAACTGTGCTCCCCGGAGCCGGAGCAGACGAGCCCTAAGCCCGCAGGACCAGCAGGCGGCGGGAACACTTTGCCCTCACATCTCACGAGACATGCTGCAGGCTCTGCCAGGACCCATCTGCTGGAGGAAATCCATCTGGGCCACGGGATTCGCCGTGTGAGAATGCACGTCTGTTCTGTGATGCCAGAACTTTCATGGAGATGTGGCATCGGAGGCTCTGGCCATCTTCTGGCTTTGAGGTGCCTGTTCTGAGGTCGGCTGTCCAGCCCAGCACTGAGGGAAACCAGCCCGGTGGGAAGGTTATATAACTGCTTCATCACGTAAGACATCATCTCTGGACAAAACCCATTGGAGTAAGGTTACGGAGCCTGAGAAATGGCCCCGTGGTGCTGCAGAGACACCTGCGAGCGGCGGCGGGCCGAGCCCAGAACACGCGTCAGGAGCGAGCGTTCGGGCGTGTGGCTCTCACCATGCCCTTAGCCAGACTCGGGAACCTCCACCACCTCCTCCATCCCACGGTACCTGGAAGAGCCGACACTTAGGAACGAAGCCGGGGTCTTGCCAAGGGCCTGCCTGGTGGGGGAAAGAGGAGATGTGGGTGGGTGGGCAGGAGGGAGCGACCATCATATGTCCTGGGGCAGAGGCAACCAGGACCCACAAAGACTTGCAGTCGAGCGACCGTGTAACGTGCATGTGAGGATACAGCGTGACGGGTCACTGTCCTCGGGGAGAGGCTGCGAGCGGATGGTGGCGGCTTCCCAGGGGGCGGCCTGACCGTCGCGGCTAGGAGCTGGGCTCAAGTCCTTGCTCTGCCACTGATTAGCTGTACGGCTTTGGACAAGGTACCCCACTTCTCGGTTTGCACAACGAGGGTGGCCTGACTCACGGGGCTGCTCTGAAGACTGAACGAGTTAACGTACGTGCAACGTTCAGAGGAGGACGTGGAAGAAATGAAGTGTCACGTAAACATTTGCTGTTGTCACTAACGGTCACGTCAGCAAGGGCTGGCTATCTTTACTGAATCGTCGTCCTCCCAGGAGGCTTCCTCAGGTTGCTTCCTCGGGTTCAAGAAACCCAGTCACTTCGAGGGACAGTTCACATGGTACCGGAATTCCCAGACCAACAGGCAGCTCTCCTCGTTGTTCCAAAATGGCTCGGAATTCAAAAAATTAATGCGATCCTTGATCCACGCAGGGGATGGTCCAGATAGTCTCATGATCCAGACGACATATGAAGCGTAATCATAAAATAAACACCCGTGAGATCGCCACCTAACACAAAAGCTGGATCAGGGCCATCGCCGCCGAACCCAGCCGGTGTCTTCCGGCCCGTCCCACCGCCCTGGCACCCCGTGGACGTCCGCCCCCACTCTGAGGCCGTCTTCGGATGCTGAGACTGGGGGGAGGCCCCGATGGACTCATCCACGACACACAGACGCAAAGCCTCGTTGAGGCCGTCGCAGACCGAATGTGCCTGTGCGCGGACCCTCGAGGTTCGGATCTGCAGAGGGACATTGTCCGGTGACGCGGAAATATCGAGGACGTCCAACTTCAAGGACGCGGCGGCCCTTCGAATGCTCTGTTTTGCTTTAGACAATACTTCTCTAGTTTTAGGGCCTCTTCCCCCGCTCTAAGAGCACCTCTGCTCATGGTTTCTGTTTGGAAGCCAACGACAAGGACAGGGGCTCAAGACGGGCCTTGCCGCAGACGTCAGCATCGGGCCGTGTGCTGACTCAGGGACCCCGCCCACGCCCACCCTTGGTCGACAACAAAAACAAGAGTAAACAGGAGTCTATAATCCTACCCCGCATCCATCCTACCCCGCAGGCATCGTGCAGAAGCAAGATCGGTGTTTTCTGACACGACAGGGAAAACAACAACAACAACACACACACTCTTCTCTGTTTGAAGAAATGTGGCTGCAAAGCTGCCGAGGGGACAGGTGAGTGCGGACAACGAGCGAGGGGTTAGGACCGGGGGTGAAAAGGGCCTGGTGTCACTTAACCTCAGGAAACGGCGGTGGAGGCGTCCCGAAGCCAGGAACCAAGGCTTAGCGCCAGCCCGGGGAACCAATTTTGATAAGAACCGCCGACCTGTCATGTCTTTTAAAAATGCAATCGCATGTGAACACGTTTCATGTCAGAGGAACCACAGGGGCTATTTCCAAGAGGGTCGCCTTTAGAGAGAAGGCAGGGGTGGGTGTGCGTTCGGGATCTCTTGCTTCTCCCTTGAGAAGGGCTGATTTGGACCCCGTGGCTGTGGGGTGGCAGCCACATCCCTGACCCTAGGGTACCCGGGGAGCGAATGAACGTGACGATGGGGGTAGGGATGGTTCCCGGAGAGATGACTAGGGGGCGGGCTCTGTTTTCAGTTCTTTGGAAGGAGACACTATTCCTATTCCTCGGCAGATGGGGGTCTTGAAGCACGGAGAGGTGTTTCCACCTGCTTGCCACACAGGCTGACAGGTGGCCAGATCGGCCGGGGTTCGCGTGTCATTGTGTAAAACCCAGCTTTTGCCTGTTATCGGATAACGATGACTGGACCAAGCCTCGCTCGGGGTGGGAAAACTGGCCTCAGCTAGGAGGAGATGGGGGCAAGTGTGCCCAGGAGAACGGGAGGAAGAGACCGCACGCCCCTCCAGTGGGGGGTGGGAGCTGCAGAGCTCGAGGGGTTAAGTGAACACACACCCGGGGGGAGCGGCGGGTGGGCCTCGGGGTGAGTGGGAAGGGAGGTGAGGCCTATACGAGGACATTCCTGCTTCTGTGCCCTTCAGTTAGCGAAGGGGGCTGAGGCTCTGGATGTAAAGAGGTGCGTGTGGTAGATTTGGGGATGCAAACTCTACAGTCACTCAGCACAATGGGGTGTTTCGGTCACTAAGGATCGAGAGGCGAACGCCTGAGCCAAGGAAGCCACGATGTCACTGAGACACAGGGCCCGGAGACGTCCAGTGGTCACAACACCAAAGGGCTCTCTGCCGCTGCACGCTCAGGGATGGTGCTTGGAGCACGGTCTCCCTCCGTCTCGCCTCCCCGCCGAGGATGCGAATTCTAGGGCAAGCGGCACGTGGGACACGTGGACAGATGATCGCAGTGGGCGTGAGGCGAGCTGGGCAAACACGAGGCAGTGTGGAGAGGTCTCAGATCCCCAAACTGGTGAAACCGAGGAACATGGCATTCCAGAACAGCACCCATGTATCCAAAACAACGTTCCCTTCCCCTAAAATAAAGCTCAAAATACCCATCGCGTGCGCACCATGAGAGGCCTGTCCGGTGGGACCTTTTTTTCTAAAAAAATTCCTGTCTAAAAAGCATCCTCTAGCCCCCTGTGGGAGTGGAAAGGAATGAAGTGGGAGGATGCTTTGGGTTCATAAAATGGTCGGCCCCTGCCCGACTCACGCCTGCGGGCGGAGGCAGGCCGCACCCCTAACTGGGCTGTGCTGGGGAGCGCCCCGCCTCAGTTGATATTCTAGGACGCACCTCCGACTTTTCAGATAAGGTCCCGTCCGTAGACGCCAGGGACTGAGGCCTGACACCTTCCAGCGGTCACGATTCAGCCCCCACCGGGTGCCACTGCAGCGTTCCTTTGTGGGGTGAGGGAAATCGAAAATGACGATGGTGGCACAACCTTGAGAACACGCGGAAAACCGCTGGGTGGCACGCTCCAAAGGGTGACTTTCACAGTGTGTGAATACTCTCTCTACAACGAGAACAGGTCCCCTTCTCGGCAGAGGTCCACCTGCCCGAGCACAGCTGCTCGCTTCGCCCTCGTGCCCAGTCCTGTGACATTCCCTCGGATGCCCATTTTCCAGACGAGGGGACTGAGGCCGCGATGCTAAGCAACGAGCCCGAGGCCGGGCATCCGGGAGGCGGTGAAGTTGAGGGCAGCTGACGCTGACTCTGGGGCCTGAGCGAACGTTTCACCCCCCCCCCCCCCAGGCGGCCTCTGCGTCCGGGTATAGCATCCTTCTCTATTAAGGGCCCGATGGGAACTGTTTCGGGCTTTGCCAGCCACAGAGCCTCCACTGCGGATGCTCAGGTCTGCTGCTTGGTAAAGAGGCCACGGTGTGTCCAAAAAGGAACTTACTGTGTGCCCATAAAACTTTATTTAAAAAGAAAAACAGGCAGGAAGCCAGATCTGGCCCCTTAGGCCGTACTTGACTGATCCCTGACATCGGTCCCATCCCACCCCTCTCCCCGCAACACCACACACTACTAGATTGAGGGGAAACTGGCGGGGAAAAGGGCTTGTATACTCCTGGATACTCCTGTTTCCTTCTGGTTCTTTCCGCCTTGATCTGAGCCTAAAGCTTGGGAGGAGTCCGGGGCTGGAGCCGGGGACAGAGAGCGTGTCCTCTGACAGGAACTAGAACCCACCCTTGGCCTTCGCTGTCCCAGCTCCTAGCAGACACCTCTGGGATGTGCTTACGGTTGCTTCTTCCCCCCAGGCTGCCTTAGGCTTATTTTTTTGGCGCCGGAGTCTGCACTCCTAGACCAACCTGATCTGCATCCCACCGGCGGGAAGCCCAGATCTGGCCCGGACCTGCTGTAATCGGCCAGGCTCACCTCGTTCAGGCACCTGCACGGCGGCTCCACCCGGGGACCAACGTGCCAACAGTGAGGAGGATATGGTGTCAACGGGGCCCTTCTGACGTGATGCAGCAGCTGCTCTGGAAATGGGAACCGAGAGGAAATGCACGCCCAGGAGCGCTGAGATGCAAAATCGCCCACCTGCTGGAGGACGGTGGCCACGGGGGGCGGCCCACCTGCTCCTGGTTCTCCGGCTGTGCTTCCCAGAGCCGAGGGCTCTCCCTGCTGCCCTCCTAACTGCCTAGGTTCTCAGGTCAGACCACCAAGGGGTCCATGGGGTGAATCAGATAGAAAACAGGGGAAAATACCTTTACCCCCCCAGCTCCGAATGATGCTAAAACCACAAAGCTGCCATGTGTCCTCGAGATTACCCTTTCCCGGCCTAGGAAGTCACTAGGAAGAACACCCCGTTCTCTAGGGTTGTTTTCGCCTTACTTAGGGCCCCATCTGATGATGCTGCGAGAGAGGAACTGTGTCTGCGAGGCTGCCAGTTCCCTCACGTCGCTACAAGTCAGTCCTGCACCAGGAGCCAGGAGCCGGCACTGCAAATGCTGGTGGAGAAGCTCGCGGAGTGACAGATTGCGTCTGGAACGGGATGTTTCGGGGGCCGTCAAGCTGTGTAGCCATAGGCGAGGTTCTGGGATAAGCGGTCTGAGTTGGAGTCTCTCAAACCAGCAGAGACACGAGCCCTGACAAAGGCGGGACATGTCCCAGGTGATGGCACAGGACCCTGGGAAGGACCAGAACCCGTGAGGCCGAAGGCCATTAGGTCGGACACCACAGGAGAAGGGCCGAGGCAGACTCCGGCTGGCACAAGGGAAGGGGCACCCAGAGAACTACAACTCCCAAGTCGCAGTTTTAACTCAGGGTGACAGGCCCACCGCCAAAGTCTTCAGGCCAGATAACCCAATATTCCAGTGTTTATGACCATTGCAAGGCACCTCTGGGTGCTGGGCTGAGGACATCCACTGTCGGCCTTTAGAGCCCGCCTTCCAAGACTGAGGGGTCTTCCTCCTTCTGGCACACGCTTCTGGAACCGGCACGCAAAGGGACAGGCAGCCTTCCTCTAGGGGGACTCCTGCTTTGGCTGGGGATGGGACGAGGCGCGGGAGCTGGGACAGGTGATGCCAACGGGGCCGAGAACCGGCTGGGAACCGCCCTTGGGTGGCAGGTGCAAGTAAGTGGTCTGTCCCCAGCTGCTGGGGCCCAGGGCTCCGCTAGGGTGCATGCGGGTGCGTGTTAGCGGGTGCCCACTGGCGGTGGAGCTCAGTCTGGCCAGATTTACCATGAAGTGTCGATAGGCTAGGTGACCTTAAACCCAATCGGGCTGGTTCGATAGGACTGGTTAGCTAAGAGACGCAAAAAGTCACATTCTCCTCTCACGAACGGATTAGAACCGAGGGATTTTCAGTCACAGCTGGAGCGACTCAGTACCCCTGAGGCCCCCGGTAGAGAAAAGAGGCCACTAACTAGCCTGTGTTCCCTATTTTTTTTACTTTAGTATTTTTCTTTCTAAATTTTAGGGACGTTGCATCCTCGGGCCCACACTCACCGAGAGCATGGGGGCGTGGCAGGCGATGGCTCTGGTTCTGACTGGCAGGTCGTTGAGTGTGTGAAATGTCTAACGGGCCCCGACCCACTGCATTTACGGTTTGCATAGTCCGAAAGGCCCATGCCACACCAGCGAGGCCGGTCTCCATGAACCCACACTGCCTACGTACCCAGGCGCTGCCTGCTAACTGCACGCACCTCCAGGCCACGCTTGTCCCGTGCTCCTGGGTTCAGGCTGGCATCCCTGGGCCACGTGCAGCTCACCCCTCCGTTTACCTCAGTACCACCGGCTCTTCCCTCAGCACAAGACCCATCTTCTCTGTCCTTCCACCTCCCGGAGTTTCATCTCTAAGACTGACAGCAGCTGCAGAGCGGGGGCTGCATCACATCCTACACCTGGAGTCATCCCCCAACCTCCGGCCCACACCAGGCTCAGCTCAGGGCGAGGCAAACCCCACAAGTGCCCGGTGGATTCTCGTTTGGCTGAAAAGCTAACCCAGGGAAGCCGGCGAACTTCTCGTCGTTTGCTTGCAGCCCACAGAGTGACCACTGGAGGGACTCTCGGACAAGGAAAAAAAAAAGGACAGGCCCGTGCCACGGAGCGTGAAGGCAGGCCACAGGGAGTCGCAGACTTTTCACAGAACGTCAAGTACTTTGGAGACGTTATCCCCGAGCCCACGACGTGTAAAGGAGCGACGACACAGCCCCAGCTTTCAGGAGAAAACGCATCAGAAGGGGCGGTGTATTTCTGGGGGAAAACATGACCATGTAGACACTGCTCCAGAACTTAAGGATAGATGCAAAGACGTCGTCAACGTGGGTGAAGACGGGGCCACACACTCAACCTGACAAGCCCGGGAGAGGCCAGCATGGCGGGCCCTACAATCTCAGCGACCGAAAGCAACCCCACAGGATGGTCTGAACATAAGAATTCCTCACGGGTCCTGCTGGGCGGTCCCGTCTGGGGCCTGTAGCTTCCTCGACCAAGATCGATCTTGACCTTAGGTGAGCCTGTCGGTTGTCTTCGTGCATCTAGGATAACACACCCTGGGAATGTCAGAGTCCTCCTAGTCCCAGACCCCTCCGTGGCAGAGCACGAGACCACGGAACCCCTCAAGGTCACCTTGTCCCCCCCACTGCCATTTCTATGTAGCACGAATGTCCATTATTAACGCGCCCGGACCCACCAGGGTAAAAGCGTCCCTCCGTTTCACTTTGATCCCATCCCCGAGAGTCCCCGCTTTGCTTTCTCCCACCCCCTTCACCCCCCACCAGGGATTCCCTGGAGCCCTCCTCCCGCCTCCCCCTTTGGTTCTAATGGACAGAAGGAGCAGCGCAACTGCCACTCTTCGGAGCAGGTTCTCCATCCACTGAGATTTCTGCTTCCCCAGAACTGTTGTCCGTTCGGCTCAAATAGACTCGTTAACTTTCTCTCTTTAGGTTTCGACGTTTCTTACACTGATGATGACAAAGAACAGGTTTTGCCTGGGGAACGACAGCTGATTCTGTGGGCAACCTGGGGTCTCGGTGACTCGGTGTGACCTGCTTGTCCTGCTCCCGCTGTGTCGATGAACCCCGCAGAACTCTGGGTTTGCTCTCCCTTGTGTTGATAAACTAGGACCCATACGTCTAATATTCGCTTTATTGTCAGAGACAAAAGGCAGGAAGGACGAGCTACACTAGAAATACACCTGCTCGGCCATCCCCATCGCTCTACACGTGATCCGTACGGAAATCTGGATTCGGGGACATGAGGCATCTCGCACTCCTGGACTCATTGGTGGAATGTTCTGTTTCGTCGGTGAGAATCACTCACTGCGGGGTGCGGTCAGGATGTAACGTCTGTCCCCGCAAACCCCGTGGCTCTTCACGCACTGAGAAGCAGGTCTCAGCAACGCCTGGAACGTGATTCCAAAGTCCCGCTGGAATAAAACTCAGGAAGGAGGATTTAGGGGACTCTGCGATGGCAAGAGACGGGAAAGGGGGACACGTGGTCCTTGGAAAAGGCTGTAGACGTGGCACTACGCCTTCCTTTACGGCTGGTGGAACAAAAATTTCCACTAAAGTTGCGAGAGAAGAACTATTTTCCAGTTTCTGAGAGATGGGATGGTTCTCTACAAACACAGGAAGACTTTAATATCTATTTTTTTCTTATTATGAGAGTAATGGATGCGCTTATTACACATTTTTTTTATTCATCAAAATTTAAATACGTGAAAGGATGAAGCAGCAAATGGAAACCGCCTGTACCGCTGCCGGAAGGGAGAGCCAGGGTCGGGATGTTGGCGTATTCGCCGCCAGTCTCTGTGCTCTGCATCTATCCGTGTTGAAATGTTTTTACAGAGTTTGTAACTATGCAAGCAGCTTTAGGTCCTCCTGGATAACATAACAAGGCAGCAATGAAAACCCTTTAAAGGCCTGGCATCTCGTTTTTCAGCCAGATCTTCATTTCTTGACTCAATCCCGTGTGGGCCGACGGACGGAGTTTAAAATTCCTCCCGTTGACACGTAACGTAGCGACTGATCGTCGTGAGGCCTGAAAGTCCACCTGAAGGTGTTAGTCTCTTTCCTCAGGACATAGTCTCAGAAGGAGATCAAAGGGCACAAAACCCTTCCGGACTCTTGACGTACGTCGCCAAATTAGTCCCCCAAATGTCATGCCGAAGTCTTAAGTCTTACCAAAGGCGTGGTGAGAAGGTGAAAAAAAAAAAAAGGTCGTAATCAATTTCTTTGATTACTTTTGAGATTTAACTTTTTTTTTTAATATAATTATTTGGCCACTTGTCTTTCTTTTCCTTTGATTTAGTCCCAGTTTCCTACAGGGTGTGTGTTTGGCTCAGGAAAGCTCCTTAGAGGTAAACGAATGATAACGACCCTCGTCACACTTGCTGCCAACGGCATCGAGATGGCATTCACTGCGCTTCCAGCAACACAAAAGCTCACGTTTTCACACCGCGAAGCCTGTCAAACCCTTCCCTTTTTTTTCTTTCTTTCATGTCTTTGCCGTTTTGAAAACCCTCGCCCTTTCTGAGATTGGCGAAACGCTGCCTTATGTTTTCATGGGCTCCGTATTGTGCATTTTCCTTCTTCGTTCATTTTCAAAGGAGCAAGCTGGGTGCAGACGTGGGGGCCGCCACAGGCCCTGTGTTACGCCTACCCTCGGCTGGCAGCTCTGGCCACTGCCTGGCTACCTACGAGTGGCCTGGCCTTCGGGCTGAGCCAGCCCTCAGGCTCCCACACATGCACGGCTCCTGGCCCCGTATCAGTGTGTCTTACGTCCACTTCACAGTAGACGGAAACCACACCACCGCATCCGTCTGTCCGTCCATCCCTCCGTCCGTCCATCCATCCGTCCATCCATCCATCCGTCCGTCCGTCCATCCCTCCAACCGTCCGTCCATCCGTCCATCCATCCATCCATCCATCCATCCATCCATCCATCCATCCATCCATCCATCCATCCATCCCCAGTCCTGCTGACACTCCCACACCTGTCCACTGTCCTTCGCACATGGGGCTCATCAACCCCAGGACATAACCTGCAAAGACCGGCCCTATCCTATGGCCGATTCTTTCCTTCTTCCTTGGGAAGCTATGCTGTGCAGAACGAGCAGAGAGGGTAGCACTTTGCCCCCCGCCCCGCTGAAATCCGAGGACCTCTGGAGTACAGGGACCCCTCCCAGTGTCCTGGCTGCTGAAGACCCTGTTTCTCCGAGCCTCGGGGAGGCATCGAGGGTCTTCCTGCTGGCTTGCTTCCAGCTGCACAGGGCTTTGCTGTTTCATGCCCCAAGTGTGGCCACACACCACGGACACGTTTTTTAATGCAGACCCACGGTGGCCAGTAGTCAGGAATTCCTCTAAGGTGGCCGTCAGTGGTTTGTCTGTCTCGACTGCGGGCATCCGGCTTTTCCCCGGGCTTCCTACCATGTCACAGGGACATGCGAGGCTGCATTTCAGAGGGTCCTCGCTGGTTACCTCGATCCAACAGAGAAATCTGCCGAATTCTCTAGCCGCCCTTGGAATTTCAATCTGTCTTCTTAGGAAACCTGGTTCATGAAAAGACAGACGCCTCTGGACCACTCTCAGTTTGCGTCCCCGACCGCCACGTCTCATGGCGAACAGTCTACCTCCGCTTTCACGTTGTCACCTTGTCGCTGTGTGGGCAGCTTTCCCGCGTCTTTGAAAGGTCAGAGCTGTCTGTTCGAGTCAATTCTATACCGTCTCGTTGGTCATTTCTCCTCCAGCTACGTCACTCCGCCTTCAGACACTCCCGATGGGACGTGAGGGGCAGCAGAGGCCGGGGGAGAGCGCCGGGCGAGGCGCAGGGTGGACGTGCAGCCCGCTCTGCGCCCCGTTCACTTTCTTGGGCGGTCTCTCCTGAGCCGTGTAATCTGTCTGGAGAGCAACCGGGGTGGCTGCACCAGGAAATCTCCACGATTCTTCCTGCTTTGAACACCAAGAAACGGAGAGCGTATGCTTACGCCTCTGTGTTCCGGGACCCCTCACCCGTGTCCAAAGCTGTATGTGTCTAGCCCGGATACCCGGCAGTTGAAGGCCCTTTCCGTTGCCCTTTAACCTGGAAATAATTCCTAAATTTGCGGGGGAGTCATAGGATGCCTCGAAGACGATGACAGCGGTGGCTGCTCTCCCTCCCTGCGTGCAGATCTAAGATTCTGCATGTGAGTTTGGAGGCTTCCCCTGGTCCCCTGGAGCTGGGGTAGGTAGGGCTGGGGTTCTGTCCCAGACCTACAGCTCAGCACCTGCCCTCAGGTCAACGCCACTCCTCGACTGCTCGGGGTTACTTCCTACCCACTCCGGGCTCCATCAGTACTGGATCGGGGCAGAGCTCTGCCACGTCCCCTAAAGAAGACAGAAGCTTCCCAGACTTGCAGGCCCGGCCTGTGTCCATCACGAAAATATTCAGGTGAGAGAGAGAAAGCAGAGGCACCCAGGCAAACGCCAGCACTGTCGGGGAGACTGGGCCAAAGAGAAGCATCCGAGCTTCTGGCCTCACGTGCTTCCGGCCCTCGAGGCACAGCTGCTCCTATCGTGAGATAAATGTTAGATCTTAGCCTGAAGCCATTAAACAGTGATTTCATCCCCTCGCTAGAATCCCAATCCGGAGGTCTGTCCACAGGGCAGGAAAGGCATCCACCCCAATGGATTTCTGCTCTCCGTGCTATCTACGGGATGATGTTTTATGTGGAAAATCAATAAAATGGGACCATTACGTTTTGCCTTCTGGGGCATTTCGACTCTACTGGGGGGTGGGGGCTGCTCTGGCCAAGTCAACAGACACGCAGTTTTATTTCTCTCTGTAAATTAATAAACTGGCCTCCTGAGACGTTGCTCAATCTAAACTGTACGGGAATGGGTTTCTATAGGTCCGGCCTTTTCTGGGTGGGAAGAAGAGGGAACCCTGGGGTTTTGGAGACGGAAGGCCAGGATTAGCCGCCCCTCCTCCCCTGCCCTGAGAGGCTACGGCCCCTCCGCATGGATGTCTGTTTGGGGTTCTAGAGAGCTCTGGTTTTAATAACCTCCCTCGACACCGTCCCAACAATATGTATATTTTTAAAAGTAAATCTAATCGGCTAGAACTTGACTGCAATCCTCAAACATGATCGCGCTGAAGCATCAGCTTGGAGCACTTAGTAATTACACAGATTTGCAGGTTCTTCTCGTGAAGGACTGGACTCGGGATGTCTGGGGCGGGGGCGGCGGGCTGTGAATTGGACGGCATCACGCTGTGAGGAACCTGGTGTGGGCGGGTGAGTAGTTAGCAGCCCCACTGGGCTGTTAGATCACAGAGGGTCCTTGGCCCACCTGAGAGCGCGCCCCGCCCTGGCCATTCCCACACTCAGCCCCAAACCGAGCCACAATCCCTCTCCTGGGGCATCTCCACTCGGCAGGGTGATGGGAGAGCTGGTGCTGAACCAGCGCTGACACAGGCGACGACCCATCAGCCGGCACCAAAAAGCCTTTGGGTCATGTTCACATAGGAAGTCCCCGACACAGCGACGTTCCTCATGGGTTCAAGCTTATCTCCACCTGCCACAGGGCAAGCCTTTGAAACCCTCTAACTCTCCATTTCCTCACCTACAGAATAGGGATAAGGAGAGTCTGACCCCGTAGGAACTGTAAGGATGAAATGAGATTATGTAAGTAGAATCCTTCGCATGGTCCCCGGCCCCAAATAAACCATCAGTAACTCCTAACTTCTGGTATCATCATCATCATCGGATCATCCAGGACAAAAACCCAGCCATCATGTGGGCATGCACTGAAACTCACCATGTGCCAGGACCCTGATGAGTGCAGGGATTCTGCCCCGGGAGTAAGACCATAAGCATCCTGGGCGCTTGGGGACCCAACACTCTAGTGGGCATACGACGCTCTGCCTCCTAAGTGGCTTAGAAGACGGGATAGATCGCTCTAGCTCTGGGTCACTCTCCTGTCCGAACCAAACGCACACACCCTCAGGGACCAGCCCCACCTTCCCCAGAGCAGGAAATGACGGCGTGGCCTTGGGGACACTGCTCCTGGGGTCACGGCTGGCACCACAGCTCCAGGCCACAGACTCTGGGTCGTATTGGGGGAGCTTCTATCTAGCTCTGGCCTAGACGACGCTCTCGACCTGGGAGACCCTGGCATCCTATGGTCTCAGAGCATCGAAGCACCCCAAAGAGAAGGAGCTGCCAGCCCACGACGGTCAAATAGAGTTCGCTCCAAGGACAGAGGGAGGGGCAGGGGGCGGTGTCACCATTCGCTCTCTCCTGGCTCTGCAGAGACGCGCTCCGTGTGTGTTTCTAGCTGCACAGTTGTCATTCTCCCCTCCCCAACCCCCGCTGATCTGACATTTCCCTTCTCAGAGGGTGAGATGATACCAGGGATGAATCCAAGGAGAGAGCTAGGGTTCGGTCTGGCTGACTCGTGTCTGCGGGGCCATTCGCTTTACAGTGAGAGGGGTCGGGCCCGAGTAACTCACGAGGGGGGAGGAAGGTGCCTCCCACTTTTCCCTCCTCCGCTTCCCTTTCAACTGTGCTTAAAATAGACTCGAGTCCAACCGAAAATAACCGGGGAGATTAAATTAAATTAAGTCGGGCCTGGCTCCGAGGCAGTTGCTAATAAAATCATAACTGTTTACATCAGTGCGGCAGACAAAGGCAGAAATGCTGATTGGCTCCTCATCTCTCTCCCCTTCAAGGAGATGAATCCGCAAGAGGTAAAAGCCCGAGGAAACCCACCTGCTTTCTACCACGTTGACGCCAGGACGGAGGTGCAGACACCTCGGGGGCGGGTGACCCCGGGAACTTGTTCTCGTGAGCTCGCCCGCCTGGAGGAGCCCCATCTGCCGGTGGCCTTTGCCAGGGGTGTCCTGGCTGAGCGTCGTGCACGGGGCCTGGGTTGCGGGCGACCGTCCCCGTGCTCCGTCGGTTGGCAGAAAAGGGATCAGCTGTCCTCCCCCAAGGCTGCACCCACTGCTTGCGGGACCAGCGACTCTCCCATACATTCTTGGTCACCAAAAAGGGGCTCAGAGCTGATTCCCCGAGGGGTTCATTTATCAGTGTCTATTGGGGGTTCGTGTGAACGAGAAACTGTGAGTATTCGTCTTTGGAACCCTACAGTCCCTGGACAGACACAATTGTAAGAAGCAGCCATTTCTTCCCCCAGCCTTTCTCTCTGTCGTACCGTTGCAGCCTTCAATCTGAGAACACAGAGCTGAAGACAGACATTAATTAAACGTAGGACGTCAGGGCTAAGAGATGTTTTTACCTGGCGAAAGCCCCAACCTCAGTTAAAAGAAAAAGAAAAAACAGAAATCCAGACATTCTCATTACCTTCGGGGTCTCTGTGTGCCTGGGCCCACCTGTCAACACCTTAGGCCCCCGCCAGGGGCTCCCCTACAGCAAACCTAATGCAACGCTAGGTTCATTCTGGAAAGCCAAGCCTGGGGGCTGCGTGCGTGGCCTTGGGTGTAAACTTCTGACACAGTGACATGACCAAGCAGCTAAGGCACTCACCGAACCAGCACAGGCATCGAGCAGGGGGTTCAGACGGAGCGAAGAGACGGCCAGCATGGCAGAACCCGCACGTCAAAGCCAAGCCACAGCATAAAGACCCCAGTCCCCAGGAGGCCTGAGGAGATGAGCATTTGGGATCTAAGTGCTTTGGGGGAGGACAGAATGGGGAGGGGCCCTGCTGTTCTCAGCACAATTATCACAGTTTGCAGAGCGAGCAGGGGACACAGGGTCTTCCCAACCCAGGGAGCGACGGAGGGTGACGATTCCTGGACGAACGGTGCCTTGCTTTTGCTTTTCCCTTGCTGGATGACGCTAGGTAGCCTGGCTTTTTTTCCCCTTTCACCCCGAAGAGCGCCTGAGCATCCAGAGGCATGGTGAGCATGTTGCAGACTAGTTTATCCTCGCGGCTGGCATTCCTCGTGAAAGCAGAGCTCCCGGGGTGAGAGTGACAGGGCGGCCAAGGCCAAGTACGCAAACAGCCCGCGGACACAGCTGCCCAGGGAGAGAGCCGTTTCGGGCCAAAGAGCTCCAAACGCAGGCCGCGGGCTTTGTCCTGGGCCCTAATCACACGTCTCCACCTTCCCGGGGCCACTTATCCCGCGTGCTCCCTGCGGGGTCCATGCGCACCAAACCTCTTCTGCGTCCCCACCGTTGGCACCGAGAACCCAGCGTGCTGTTTCTCAGCTCCCAAATAAAGAAGAGGGGTCATTAACGTGCCGGGTGGCTGGGGGGGACAAATGTCGCCGACTCAAAATGGTTTCTTTATCCGTGGCTGTTTCTGGACACTGGCCAGGCCGGGAATAAGCCCATTTGTCCAGGAGGGACTTATGAGTCATACCCAACGCCTGGGTAGAAGCTCCGACTCTGCCGTTGCCTTTGGCAACTTCGTGGATGTGGGACACGGTTGAAGCAAAAAGGCATCGAAGCAGCAGGAGGCAGGTGTCTGGTTCTAGTCCCTGCTCCCAAACCCATTTTCTGTACAACCCCGCCCAGCGGCTTATGCTGACAGCGGGACCTCCTGCTTTTTTCTGTCCCCCCTACCTTCCCCGTTCCTCTTAGAAGGCCTTGCCCTTCAGCCACAGTCGGTTGCTCCGGAGGTGGCGCGTGACCCAAGGGAAGCCAACGAATCCTTCCTGGGACTTGGGGATTCGTGGGGGACCCAGCAGGAGACAGGCGGTGAGGGACACAACGCTGCAGAACTGTCACTGGCCACGTTTTCTGCCGCGCGGAGGAAGTCTGACTTGCTCTGAAGGACAGCCACGTGCAGAAAGGGGAGCTCCAGCGAGCGAAGCTGCCTCCAGTTATGTCCATGGTCCCACCGTACCCAACTCTTGAGTTCCATAAAATACCCCCCCCTTTTGTTTTTTTGGATAATTTCCTTTTCTAAGAGTTAGGCTGAAGTTTGGTTTTGTCTCTTTCAACCCCCAACACCCCACTTAGTCATCATGTCCCTTCTTTGAGCCTTGGTATTCACCCGTGGACAATGAGGGGGGTCGGGTCACAGAGGAGGAGGAGGAGGAGGAGGAGGAGGAGGAGGAGGAGGAAAGTGGGCGTCACATCCTCTCCTCTTCGATGGACGCACCCTCCAAAGAAGATGCCACTTGAACTCGTTTGGAACGTCACTCGACCCAGGGCTCCCCGGGCCCCAGAACTCCTGGAGTCTCCGATTCCACCGTCATCTCCAGCAGGGCCTGCTGGCCGCCACGGCGATCCATCAGCTCTGTCTCTCCGGAATGACCGACTCTCCCAGCGACGAAGTGCTAGGGCCGTAGGGAACCGCCGAGTGCATGGCTCAAGTGGTTAGTCTGAGTTTGCAGACGGGGAAAGGGGAACAGAGCGATGGAGGGATGAGGCCAAGGTCTGCAAGTCAGACTCCTGGAGGGGAACAGGCTGAGCTGAACGTGCCGCTGTCACACTCGCGAGCGGCCCTTCTGAAAGCGCTGATTCCACGGTGAAGACAAACGACAGCCGGGGACAGCCTTTCCTGAGCGTGGCTGCGGTCCTTATTGTCTTATAAGGCCCCTGTTCCCTTTCTTCATGGGGTGCTACTCGATTATATGTGCTGAGGATTATTCTTATTATTTTTTTCCAAAAACATACTGGCATTCTCCAAAAGCCCAGAGATCTGAGGCTCAGAGTCCCCGCTCTCTTGTGGGGGGACTGAAGTGAGCTCGGGGTCACCCAGGGAAGCTGGGAATTAGCAAGGAGACTCCAGACGGTGCCGTTTATAACGTGTTGTCCGCACACGCTTTCCTTTCTGGCCTTCTGGGCAGATGCTCACCCACCAGAGTTCTTCGGTGGGTAGTCACCGGAGGACCCTATGAAATGAGAGCGGCGATATGGCCAAAGGAATAGGCCCCCCTCCCTGCATGCCCCACACCCCCACCCCCAGCAGGGGGTGGCTGACTCAGCAAAGGGAAAGAGACGTCAGGGTGCTGGTTTCAGAATGAGAGCCCTCCTCTCCCCACCTCCCCTGGTGCCCTGAGGAGCCGGCATTTCTCTGGATTATGGGCCCTGCCCCGGGGGGGGGGGGCTGGGCTGGTGAAGGGACACTCCCCCGCATGCAGCTTTCCCCAGACTGGGCACCCCCACCTTGAAAACACCATTCATAGGAAGCTTGCCTTGCATCTGTTCTTGCTTCAGCATTCCAGGGGGGGAAACAAAGGCCCGCCTCGGTTTTAAAAGGAACCCCGACTGTCTGCAATGGGACGGCAAACCTTGCGCTAATTACCAAGGGAAATGGGGGGCGGAGTGCAACGACTGTGCTGCTCCGGAAAGGAAAGTGCCCGTGGAGGGGTGGGGTGCTCTGGCATCCCAACTTCCCGCAGGTAGCCGCTCTGCACCCCACTCAACCGGGGACATTACAGGACCACCCCCGGGGCTGGCTTAGCTCAGATTTGCTCAGGCGACCTGCATCCTAAGTGGAGGCGCCTGGGAGCTGAGAGAGGAACAGTCTGGGGTCTCTGCACCGTGTTGATGCCCCAACACCCAGCCTGTGTACATGAGGTAACTTGGAGGCTCCTTTACAAAAGATTTGAAAAACGAAGGCTTTGTGGGATGTTGGTCGTGATGGAGGGAACCAGAAGACGGTGCCTGCCTCCTCGAGCCTGTCGATGGGCCACTCTCGCCCACACTTGAAGCGAATCAAGAGGCGAAACGTCTCTGCCTTTATGTGGGGACACCCCCCTGGGTGAGCAAAAATGATCCGCAAACACCGAATGCCCAAGACTTCCAGAGAGGCACCGATCTGCTCCGTGTTCTCTCTTCCATCCTGACCCCCTTGACATCTCCTCCCCCATCAAAGAGTTCAAAGAACGTCTCCGTGAAAGTGGTTTAAAAAACATCAGTTTGCAAGCTTCTGAGCGAGGCCTCACGTGGCTGGCACGTTTATTTTCTAGAGGAAGTCCAAGTCCTTCGCCATAATTTCACGGCAATTAGTCTTCTGCTTAAAGGATAATCCTATAATTAGAAGCAATTAAAATCCGGCACGAGAATGACCTGCTCAGTCAATGTCCCTGGATGCGAATGGGCTCATCTTGAAGGAGGCCCCAGAAATAATTTGCTTCTCCTCTTCCCAAGGATGCGGGCATTCAAAGGTAAGAACGCTTCTACCTGGCAGGAGGCCCTGAAATCAAAGATTCCAGGGGCTTGAGATCATCTCAAGGAGCAGAAAGAGAAGCCACGTCACCTGGAGCGTGGATCCCTAGGTATTTCAGACAAAGGCAAACAGCGCATGAAGGAAATGACGCCGGCGCCTCTCTGGCCCTGCCCGAGGCCTGCTGCCTCCCACGGACCACCAGTGACTCAGCCCCAGCGGGGAGAGCTGCGCTGGGACACCGCACAGAGCACCATGCAGCAGGAAGAACCATCCGCAGGAGGGCACACGGCTGGTTGGTACGCATCTGGCGTCTAGCTCTGCCGAAGACGGGTCGGGAAGAGGTGCCCCAGTCAGCGCGTAAGTAAGGAAATGTCTCTCTGGGACGATGCACCCTCTCGCCTGGCTGACCCCGTGTTTCTCTGAAGGAGCCCAGGAGCCACGTGGCTTCGTGAATTCGACTAAACCAGGATCGTGTGCACGTGATCCAGACAGAGGGCTAAGACGGGAAGAGTGGCTGACGTTTGGGGGACAGGAGCAGAGGACGAAGCTGAGCAGATGGTGGGCACTTCCACCATCCCGGTCCCCATCATCATCATCTCCTCAAACGTGTGTTAGGCACAAACTCAAGGCACGGGACCAAGCAGAGGAGCTAAGACTCCACCTCTGACCTCGAAAGGCGAACGACGGTCTGTGAGAGGGAGACCAACGTGTAGAATAACACGTAAGTGAAATCGCATTATAAATGTCGTAAAGGGCACGGGGAGAAGGCGGCCCACTGCAGGCAAGGCAGAGGACGCCAGGAGAGGCTCCATGAAGGAGCCTGCCCACGGGAAAGCAGCACTTAGCTTTCCTTTACAACTAGAATGGGGTCGAGGGGCGTCAGGGGCCCAAGGGACCCGACCGGAGAGGCAGGAGGGTGCTGGCTGCTGACGGGGTCGCACAGACACGTGCCACCGGATCCTCAGGAATGTCCAGTCAAGGAAGAAGACGGAGCAGGTGAACCCACTGAAAACACGCCCGTCATCACCGAGGGGCGTGAGCATTGGGGCGGGTGTCCTAGAAAGCCCCTCCCGTACAAGCGAACCGCTGTGTGTTTTCGACTCAGCCGTCGTGCCTGCTGCTTCTGCCTGGGTGTCAAGCACGAGGAACTTACTTAAGGCTGGAAACTGGTAGAGACGGGTTCTTCCAAGACCGTGAGAATGCGAGTTCAAGGACACGTCCGCCTGCGAGGAAGGAACCTGGGCCGGCACGAAAAAGCCATTGAGGGCACAGTGAGGAAGGACAGAGTCTGGCCACCTCCCGCGCAGTCAGGACTCACCCTGATGGGCATCTGTGTCCGTCCTTGCCCATTTCCGTGCTTCGCTTTAAGGCAGGAAAGAGGCGGGCCAGGTCCCGGCTGCCATTCTTATTTCCAGCCATTCTCTAAGCCCCGGGAAGTGGAGGCCCGGGGAAATAATGACAGACCCTCACCCACGACGGTGGAGGAAATTACGGGCGCCACAGGGCCATCGCAGAGCCGCCTCCGCTGTTAAATTACAGGATGGAAAGGGGAAACGGCAGCGGGGCCGCTTCTGCCCTGGAGGGAGGGGCTTGGGAACTAGCGCCTGGTCTTCCCCTGGCCAGAGCCTGGAGCCAGCCCTGTAAGCGAGGGAGGTGCATGCCCGGAGGCTGGGGGCCGGGGTCCTCCATGCAGCCGCCGTGTGACCCAGGGCAGGCCCTTCCAGCCTGTTTCCTCAGTGACAAGATGATGACGATGATGATGATGATCATGATAGCAGCATCTCTCTCCGAGCGTTGTCCTGACGAAATCCCACACAGGAAGGCATCCGATCAGGGCCTGGTGCGTGGAAGGTGCATCACCCATGCTGGTTTCCCTTCTTGCAGGGCCTGGATGCTCAGACGCCAGTAGCTTTGTCTCGCCTGCTCTCACGTCTCCCTTTTCTGCCTCTGCTACTTGCATTTGGCCTGGCCGGCCGGCCGGCTGTTGGCATCGCCATCAAAAGCTCTGACGTGGGTTCAGGCCCGGGCTCCTTCCAGGCGACATTTCAGCGCTGCGCCGGCCCCAACATAAAGCCCCAAGTTCACACTGCCCGACTTTTCGGGGGGTTGGTGGGCGTGACAAACTTCGAACTGACGGTGCTGAAGGGAGGGTACAACGGACATCTATACTCTAGATGCGCTCACCGTTAACGCTTTGCCACACGTGCTTTGTGCACGTGCGGTGTCTGTGTGCATACATATATTTTCACTTTTTTTTTTGTTTTTTGGAAGTTTCAGACATCAGGAAAAAAATCACCCCTAAAATATTTCAGCATTCCCCTCCATCATTACCATTATCACCTAAAACTCTCCCATGGACACAAAAGCATTATCCAAAACACAGACCGGATTTGCATTCCCTGTGTCGCCCCACACGTCCTTAATAAGGTCCTTTATTTGGGGGCGGGGGGGGTGGCTCCAGGATCCAATCGAGTGTTAAGAGTGCATTTGGTTGTCACGTCACTTCAGCTTCCTTTAATCGAGAACATTCCCCCGTTTTTTTCATGACACTTTTCATTTTTTGACAAGTCCGAGCAGAACGTTGCAGTATCTGGATTTGTCCATTTCCCCCTCCCCCACGATTAGGTTCAGGTTATAAAATTTTGGCAGAAAAATGCCCGACAGGTGAGACTGAGCACCTTCTAGTGTATCCCATCGGGCTGCGCACCCTCCCTCTCTGTCACGGTATCGGGGAGGCTGCGTTTGATCGTTTGGTTAAGGCGTCATAGATCCGACACAATTGCACAGGGAAGTGTTTAATCCAGGTAACAGTATTCTGACTATTTACCTTTAGTGGGATATCGTCTGAGAATTTAAAAAAATGGCATTTAAACCCTGAACTTGGCTTAGTGGGCTCGTCCTTGGCACTTGGGGTGTTGGTGCACTAATTCTGAAGCATGTCACGTGGGGCAGAACACGTGAGGAAACGCACAGGTGCATGTCACCAAGAGCCAGGGATCTCACGGAGGAGAAGGGAGGAGGACTTGGGGCTGGAAAAGAGAGGGAAGAGCCCTGGGCTAGGAGCAGAAGCAGAAGCATCAGTGTGGAGCCATTTAAAAAAAATTCCCGCCTTCAACATGGGAAGTAATGCCCCTTCGGCTCTTCCCACCTTACACCCCAAATTCTTGAAATCCTGGACCGTGGGGAGCTTCCGGAACACACTATGTCCTCCCCACCTGCCCCCCTGGCTCCACGGTCACTTCCTATGGGAAGCCACCTGCGGCTTCCTCGGGGGAGGCCCTGTGCTCCCCCACCTTCCAGCACCCCACAGGGCACGTGGCCTAGCACCCTGCCATGTGTGACGAATGAATGGATCGAAGGGTGAATGGTTATTACACGAAGCTGAGTCCCCCTGCCTCGGCGCTGAGGGGGAAGGAGCACAGAGGGAATAGTATTATTATTGTTTCAATCACAACGTCGCAGTAAGTCTCGGGAGCTGGGGTGGTGAGATAGGGGGCGCGAAATGGCACACGGTCCTAGACGGTAGACAGAGGACGTGCCCCTCAGGCTGGAAGAAGCCTCCCCCCTCATCCCCCCACGGAACGCATCGGAGATCTCCAGTCTCCACACCGAATCAGCAACCCGGGGCGCGAGAGAGGCCGAGACTCCCCTGCAGAATGACCTGCGTGTGGGAGACGTGAGTTCCTTAAACGGCTGGAAAGCAGATGATGGCTTCCCCACTTACTTACAACGTTAAATCGAAAATCCGTTCCCCTGGGGGAATCTATTTTATTTATTTATTTTTTTACCACTCCTCCAAAGCAAAGCAAAGAGCATGCGAGAAGGCAGAAAACCTATTAAAATCGCACGGTGAAAGGAAAAAGAGACGGCACTGCTCAGAGAACATCAGCACCACCGACCCAAGGCAAGACACAAAAACGCACCAGGGAAGCGAGGCCTTTCCCGCCAATACGGCACCGACCCAGAAAGGAGACTCATCGCCGGTCTCCACAGGCAGGTCTCTGCCCCCAGGCCGCAGGCTGCTGGGAGTTCTGTTTTACTTTGGGAAATTATGTTCTGCGCAGGTAAAACGGAGAGGGAGCTGATCCCCAGCGAACAGAGCTGTGCGGGGTTTAAGTGCGTTTTCCAAGAAATCCTGGCATTTGGGGGTCAGCTCCCCTTCTTAGGGTGTGTTGTTCGTGTCTGTGTTCTCGTGAGAGCCAGGCCAGTTCCCACCAGCCAGGTAAGCCCTTGCCCGGTGCACCCCTCCCTCCGCCTCTCACATCATCGCCCTGAGCATCCCCCAGGGGCGCACTATTTAGTGCCCCTGTAATTAAGCGCTGAGTTACACGTGGACTTGGACTGTTTTAATGCCTTCACGTGTGACTTTTCCCCCTGGTTGTCCCACGTTTGGACCTTCTGGAACATCAAAGAACCCGGGGAATGCTGAATATGGGTTCAGCAAATATTTATGGGTTTGCAATTTATTGAAAAACAAACAGCCTCTTTAATGAGTAAGAGACGTGGGGGGTTCGCAGCCTCTGGGGTGGGGGTCGGACCCAGGCTCCAGCGCCATCGCCATCACTTCCCACCTTTAAACGTGGAGCGATTTCCTTCCCTCCTCTGAGCACGCCGGCTCGCCTCGAAGATGAGGATAGTCACAGTCCTTTGTAGGACTGAGGGGCCGGTGAAATAATGAATATCAAGTACTGGGTCCAAATAAAGGCCCAGTCTTGTGACTAGTAAGTACACGGTAGGTGCTCAAGAAGTGGTGGCCATTGTCATTTAAACTGTTTGTCATGACCAAGTGGTGCCTGGACCGCCGGGCAGGGAGGGGGTCTTGCGGGTCCTGCAGGAGGGGTGTCGCCACTGGCGGGGACGGCTCTGACGGGCCTTTGTCGTTCTTGCATCCTTGGATGCTGGAATAAGATGTCTGACGCCCTCTCTCTGGCTCCCTGACTCAATCTCTAGTGACGAACACAGGTCCTTATCGCCCACGAGTTTATCGGGTATTCACAAAGGTGACCGCTTTGATACTCAAACCACAGTTACGTAGGGATGTGAGTACTGGGGGTCTGGGTGGAGGGTCTGTGAATGGAAAACATAAGGCCACGTACTAAACCTGACAAACCCCGGGGAGGGCGGCGACACGGCAGCTCTGCAAACCCACAGACCGAAAGCAAACACACGGGATGGTCTGAACATCAAGAGCTGGAACTGAAGGCGGGTCATGGCGGGAGGTCACGTCCTTGGCCTGCAGCTTTCTTGACCTTAAGGAAGCCCGTCTATTGTCTTTTTTGCACCTCAGGGAACATACCCCTGGAATAATCCCCTTTCCCCCAGACCCCTCTGGCCACAACCCACAGCACGAGAGCACGAGACGGCAGAACCCCTCGCTGTCACCTTGTCCCCCGCATGCCATCTCCATGTGCGGGAAATATTAACCCCCCTGGACCCACCAGTGTAAAAGGAGTATGTGTCTCTCCTTCCCGTTTTTACTCTTTATCCCATCCCAGAGATTTCCCAGCTTTGCTTTCTCCCACCCCCTTCACCCGCCACCAGTGGATTCCCTGGGACCCCCCTCGCGTCTCCTCCTCTGATTCTAATGTAGGAAATAAACGGCGAAACGGGCTTTCTCTGCGGCATTTTCCTAAGCCGCGGAGACTCGGCTTCCTGGCAACTGTCGTCCGTTTGGCTGAAACAAACGCATTACAGTTCTCCGCAGGTTTGGACGTTTCTTACATGGGCGGATCACAAGCGCTACGCATTCGGGTTTGCTGGTTATACTGATCCTCCCACTGGAGCCAGGCTAATTCCGGCTCCCAACCATCTCACATCACTCCACCATGAAAGCTGGAGAGAAGTGATTCCCTGTTCGTTATTCCCCCGAGTTCGGTTTTCCACACGTGGGATCGGCTTTCCTTCACACCAATGGCAACGGCACTGTCAAATAGGTCAGCTGTGCCCTGGATGTTTGTGTCCACCCCCCCGCCACCCCAGGTCCTATGCCGAAGCCCTAACTGCTCAGGGGGTGGCACTTGGAGATGAGGCCTTCGGGGGGAGGGGTGATTAGGTGACGAGGGCGCAGGCTGCACGACAGACAGGATGAGTGTCCTCACAGGAGGGACACCCGAGCCCTGGCATCCTCTCTCCCCCCGACTCCCTCCCTGCGTCCCTATCTCTGCCCTGTGAGGACACCGCTCGACGCCAGGAAGAAAGTCCTCTCCAGAACCAAGCTGCTGGCTCCTTGATCTTGGACTTCTCCGCCTCCAGAGCTGTGAGAAAGGACGGTTTGTGGCCGAAGTCGCCCACCCAGCCTGCGGGATTTGCTGTCGCGGCCTGAACTGACCTAGGATTGCAATGCTTACTGATACCAGCATGAAAACATTTGACACTAATTCTCGAGAGACCTGACCTAGACTGCTGTCCCTGGGAGGGTTCACGTGTGAAAAAGATCTGTCTCGGGGAAGGTCCCTGTCTCCTAAGACGACTCTTCAATTGCGAGCCCAGCTCGACTCTGAGCAGTGCTGCAGCAATTAGCAGATAAGCCCTCGGAAAACACTCTTTGTCCTTGCGCGATGGGACCTGACCTTTCTCTTCTACTTGTGTTACCAGGTGCCACCCCGACCAGAGCATCTGTGCGCGTCCGTGCAGTTTGACATCTGCCAGCCTCTCGAGGCCCGTGGAAGAGACCGGTGCACTCAGGCAGCACCAGATGGCGGCTGCGTTCGTCCCCGGAGAAGGCCCGGGCCAGGTCCAGCATGTGTTCTGCTGTATTCAGAAGCAAAATGAACGAGAGCTGAGCGTTTCAGAACTGCCCCGGCATTCTGGCCCGACGGGAGCTGGAAACCTCACAGTTAAGCTGGGATTCTTCGCCTGCGTGTCCCCAGTACACGACTCTGACAAGGCAGAAGCCTCAGCGAAAGAGAGAGAGAGAAACAAGCGCGAGGTTGAGACAACGCAGACCTGCTCGTGACGCCCATACGTGCCCAGGGTGGGGATTTTAGTGACAACCCGATCCGGACTGTTACTATGTTTGATTTCTTTCGTGAGGTTGTTTCATTTGATTTGTTTCCTATCCAGAGGCCCGGTCCACACGCACCTCAAAATCCTTTGATTTTCCTTTGTTTCCTACCTGAGAGGACAGCGCTCGATAGAAAATTTGCTTATTTTGCCAAGAAAAAAATACAAATATATTTTCAAAAGCAAGCTTTCTTTGGAACTCCTCTCGTACCTCCCCCCACTCCCAAAATAGACCTTTTCGATATATTTTTTTCTCTTTTGTTATCTACAAATCAACGACATTAAAAGGAGTCTTTCCGTTTTCGTGACAGCTTAACATTCCTCAATACAGATGAAAACGATACCTTTGCGGTTCAGATGGAAAATGAATGCCCTTAGCAAAGGAAAGAGGAGGCGTGGTCGTATGGGAGGGAGCTCCAGGAGCCAGGACACCAGGCGGAAAACTGAGAGCTAAACCGTAAACCAACAAGGAGCGGGGCATGGTGGACACGCCAAGGATTTGGGGCTCCGGGATGGGTCCTGGGCCAGCAACACTCCCTGATAACCTGATCGAGCGTGTCGATGTACCTAACGTGGGTTCAGCGGGCGAACCAAAGGAAAAGCCAGGCTACGGCAGGGCCCACCCAGACACACAGTCCTAAGGAGGTGGCGTCTTGGCTCAGGGACACAGTTGGGCTGTTTGTAGGAGGTGAGCTCATTAGATGGCTCAGGGTTGGGAGTCAAAGGCCTTGGTTCCAATCCTGGCTCTTCACTGACTCTGTGACATTGCTGGTTTCTGACCTCTCTGTGCCTCGGCTTCCTGTGCGGGAAAATGAGGCTAATGATCGGAGAGTCACGAGGACTAAACTAGTCTACGTGGAGTTCTTCGCACCGGGCCTAACGCAGAGGGAGAATAAACACCCAATGGCTGTCTGCTGCTGCTGGTGTCATTACGGTGGACCTATCAGGTCATCACAGCCCGAAGCCATCGGACACCTGGGTCATCCATCACCTCCCCTTGCCCTAGTTTCGCTCTCGCCAACAGCATTTTGCTTAATGAGCTTCTCTGTCCCGCTGTCACCAGGGGATCACACCCTGGCCATGCTGTCAGCGCACCCCGGTCCACACGCAGCTATGACTTGGCGTGACACTGAGCATTTGCGAATTCGGTGGACAGGGCGGTCTCCTGGGAGAAGTGCTAACAGGAGTCAGTGGCTCCGAGTCTGACCAGCTCCGAGGCGATGACAGATCCAGGTGTCCGAGCCCCGCCTCAGTGTCGCCCTGACCGTCATCCGAATGCCCTCTGGGAAGGCCGCCTTACCTGTGACATGCAGCTTTTCGTCGGTGACCTCAGCCTTCAGGTAGATCCGGCCCCTCTTCTCGGTGTGGTCCATCCCACAGAGGCTGGGGACGTTGATCACACACTGCTTGTGCACATTCATGTCGCAGGCTGCGAAACCAAGAGCGCAGAGGGTGAGGCTGGGCATATGGACTCAGACCACCGCTTCCTCAGTGTTTGGGGGTGTAAAAGCACAAGTGAAAATGAGCTCTAGCTTGATACTTTGCTATAATGTTTTTGGTGACATGGAGAACTGTTAGCAGATGTCCCTTACAGCACAGGCGTCTCGTGAGTGACAGTATCCTTGAAACACCGTATTTGTCCAGTCTTACCTGCCTGATCTGTGACTACCTCGAGTATTTAACCATAGACCAAATTCACACGGGGAAATGTAGACAAAGTGCAGACAGGTTAATATTTTACGTACACAGAGACGAATAAAAGGCACGTTTTAAACAGAGGGTCCTTTCTGCCAAAGAATGAATTCCTCGTGCCTTCCTAGCTCACCACTCAGGAAGAGTGAGAATCTGTGGGTTGAGCATAGGAAATTCACACGATTTTCCTTTCCTGAGCTGGCTCTGTGTTTTCAAAAAGGCTCACAGACATTGCCTTTTATTTTTTTTTTTAAGAACGTGTGTTTGATATTTCAAACCTGTCTTCGGATATTTAAATATTATTCCAAGTAAAACAAATACATGCCTGGCATGATAAGCCATTCCTTACCAGCTGACATTATGTGGGCGAGACAAGGGGAGGATAAGAAAAAAAAAGATCAGTCATTGCAATGAACCAGAGGAACCCTGGAAAGGATCCCGTGCGCTGAACACAAACAGGAGACTCTGTGTAGCTGCTGAAGCTCTACGGTCCTGTGCCTTCAGGCTTCCAGAGGAGGCGGCCACGGGAGGCCTCGCACACCCTCGATGGGATGCTACAGGGCTCCTCTGCAACCTTCCGGGTGGAGCCTTCGTGCCATTTTGAGTGTTTCGTTTTAACACAGTGAGATAGGCTGCACCGTGGAGACGGCACATCCGCTGTGATGACACACAGAAAGCAGGACGATGGACACGACGAGGAAAGAGCAATCCGTTGATTCTGCTGAGGCTTTTATTTCCAAAGCGAACTGTTCACAGTCATGTGTGTCGACTGAATGAACATGCAGGCTCCTGCGATATCTTTCAGGGCCTGGGTAGAATCTGCAACTCCAAGGACATAAAGGCCACAGCCTCAGGAGACGCCCTGGACGGCACGGGCATGGGAGCAGAAAGGGCTGCGTTCCGGTCTTGGCTCTATCACTAGGGGCTTTTATACCGTGGGAAGCTTATTTGTTCTGATTCTTATTTGTTCAGAGGCTGGCCTGGGCCAGTGGCTGGTAACATTTTTTTCCCCACCAGGCATCATGACCCTCCATCCTGGAGGCGCACAGGCAGAGGTTTCTTCTCTGCAGAAGCTAAGGGAGGGGGTGGGCCCTGGGCACCCACCTGCTTATCTCCCTCCTCCCTCCCAGGGGGGCACAGGCGGCTGTCTCAGATGCCCTCTGACTCCAAGGAAAGGAGTTTAAATCGAAGAACACCGGTTTTCAAATGTTGTTAGCAGTGGAACCCATTTTTCACACGGAATCTTAAGCAGAATCCTAATACGTAAACCAGAGGAGGATGATTTTATTAGCATCAACTGAGTTAATAAACTCCAATTTATACCATTTTCTTATTGTAAAGACATGCAGGGGTAACCAATAAAGCCCTGTGGCCCGAAATAAAAAAATCGAAGCCAGGTGTTCGCGATGCCCAGTGAAGTCTCACTCAGTTCAGCCTCAACAACTCATTTGTTCTGCCAAAGTTCTCCGGTGTGTCCCCAAATCCAGTTCCACACAGAAGAGCATGTACGAATGGCAACACTGGTCAGCTCCGTGCTTCCCCAGCCCCGCGACTCGACAGTTCAGGGGGCGATGCAGGAGAACCGTGGCTGCACGTTCCGCCCAGTGAGTGAAGCCGGCGACGTCGCGTCTCCGGCGTCCTCCTCGACTGGGCACGGCTGGACGTGGGACACGTTCAAGTGCGCATTTACGTCCCACGTTGTCAAAGCAGTCGCCGGCGTATCTGCAAACGCGCTTAGAATCTGCGCCTGCGGAAACCCCGACAGCCGTATCTTCGGAATCCGAGGGCTTCTGGAAACAGGGATGGCCACTGGTCTGGATCATCGCAGAGCTTTCGTCAGGCTGGGACGCTCCACAGCCCTGCGAGACGAGGGTCTCCTGCGTTCGGGAAACCACCCACCCACTCGCTAACGTTCGTGTAGCTTGATTTTTATATACCGTGTTTGCTCCACGGAGGACACACACTTAAAGGTCAGAAACGAATGACAACAGGCTGGACTTTCCCCAGTGCTGCCTTGTCTACTGGAAAAACAGACTCAGTAATCACCTGCCATCTCCTAAAATTATAAACTCTTATTTCAGGAATTAAACAGCCTGGGGAATCTCAAAGCAGAAGAACGGGCAAAGCAACGAGTTTCCACGGTGTTTTGCTTCCGTCCTGGTAGCCGATGGAGATGTAGACAGGACCAAAAAGGAGACGGGAGGAGGGTGGATGCCTTCCGCGTCGGTGCCTTCAGGGATGTCATCGCTAACCGCACGGACAAAACTGGATCTGTCCGTGGACACGCACGGCCAGGGAAGTGAAGACGCCATCCCGGTTTTGATTTTCGTTGTCGTCTCCTTTTAAGGAAAGTCACCTGGAGTTTTCCACAGTCCAACCACCAATCAGAGATGCAGGAAGGTAATGGCTATGGCTGTTTAGGTTATTCTGAAACCCACACGAATGAGGAATCTGGGGGTGCGGAGTCTTCCTCCAACACACAGCACGTGCTCGGGGGTTGGGCCAGCCTGCACTTTACAGTGATTGACGATTTCTACCATGAAAAACTGTGATGGCCCCAGGTCCATTTATAAACCGGGCGCTTTATTTGGATTTGTAGTTAGGCAATTAAATAGTGTGAACACCCAGAACTTTGAGGGTGGGGGAACCCTACACTGGATGGGCCCGGTACGCATCTGAATGAGTTCTCCTCACTGACGAGCTGGTGCTGAGAAGTTGCTGAACCGGGGCACGTGCGTCCGAGCCTTGTCGTCTACTGGAAGAGAAAACTTACTTACTGTCACATTTCATCCCTTGATGGATAAGTCCGTACAGCAGTGACCCACAGTGGTCGCAGAAGGTGGGGCTTCCGTAAGTGTGGATTTTAAACTTGTGCTTGCTCCTGGGGTCCTGCGGGGAGAAGAAGCACGTTACTCATTCCACGCACAGGAGAGGCCACATTCCTGAACCAAGTCGAGCTCAGGCCCCGCCATGCCCCACTCCCATGTCCAAGTTCAATGGACCCAGACCGTGCACTGTCCTCTGGGGCCTTGCAATGGGTGGTGGCGACTTTGCCACCTCACATTTTACCATGCTGCCCTGATTATGGGCCGTGCAACACATGACCACGTACCTTCTTTGTGTCTTCTGTACAGAGCAGCATTGCCGCCAAAGCGATCACTTCTAGACCCAAAGTCACCAAAGAGCTTGGGGGCAAGGACCGTGTGTTTTAGACACCGTGGCACCTCTGCCTCCCCATGCCCGGCGCGGGCTGCAGTGTGGAGTTGGCACAAAATCAGAGTGTGTCTGTGAAGCTGAACCGAGTCTGGGCGGCCTCCTTCTGGGCAAGGTTTCCAGAAAGATAGTGTGAGACCAGATCTGCCTCCAAGCCGACAGGGGATTCTGTACCCGTTCCAAAGTATTATACGCGTTTACACGGGGAAACTCCAGCACAATCAGAGGAAAGCTGGAAATGCACTAAAAGCATACTCGCCATCGTCCCCCCGTTGCAACCTCCATGCCTTCCCTAGCGTACCATACATATGACCAAAGGTACAACCAGGTGGCTTATCTTCAAGTTTTTGTTCCTCAAGGCACAGATAGACTGTAGATAAGGAAGTGAACACTAAATATAGCAAACCGCAGTAATTACAAAGCGTGGCCTCCGGGGTCAGACTGCCTGGGTTCGAAATCCAGTTGTTGTTGCTTCCCAGGAGCGTGACCTTGGACAGACGAACAGATGACTTATCCTCCGCTGCCTCCTCCGCAAACTAGGAAACGGACAGCGCCTACCTCATGTGGTTATGACGAGGGCAAAACAAGCCCGTCTTAGTCAAATGCGGAGCTGGGCGGATCCGTGGAAAGCAGTAGACACCTCTGCTGCTTCCGGGGCCTCGGTTTACCAATTTGTAAAAGGAGAGGGTTGAGCTGAAAGGTCTTTCCGTTCTGGCCAAACGACAGCACGATTTCATGTGCCGCGTGTCCACATCGAGACCCTCGCTCATTACTTTCCTCCTCCTGAATCATTCTTTGCGGCCTGAACGGCTGTAAAGTCAGGGCTGCCATTAACTGGGTTCGGGAAGATGACAGACAGGGGGGCTCGAGCTATCCTTCAGTCTCGGGTTCCTCAAATGCGAAGACACACAGAGAAAGATGTCCTTGGCTTCTGACTTTCTAAGCGCCGAGGTGTTGGAGATCGGAGGATATTCCAATGATGATTTTGACTTTATGAGATAACTGACCTTTTAGTTGACCTTGGACCCTAAAATCTAAGCCACAGACATGCCAATGGACTATTATGATTACCTTTTAAAGGCATAAATCCTAAAATTCTGGAATATTTCAATCGTGCCGAATACCGTAAAGAAGCGTAAATCAAACACTCGTAGAAGCACCACCGACTTGACAAACGTTAGCAATTCTCTCGCTTTGTCACTATACAATTATTATCCTCATTCTACAGAGATGTGAATGACCTTCTGAGTGACGTGGCCATTGAGTATCAGAGATGGCATCGGACCGACGTCTGCGTCTTTAACACCGATTCCCATTCAAGCGCTTTCAGACACCCACTTAGAATGAGGCTCTGGTCGTAACATCTTTTCAAAAAATGTTTTGTTTTTGCAACACAATGTCTCTCTCTCTTTTTTTTTAAATGAGAAGACCTGTTTTCTAAATAAAGTTTGATTGGAACACAGCCCTGCTCATTCAGTTCCATATTTCCTGCGGCTACCACGGCAGAGTTGAGTCGTTGTGACAGAGCCCGCAAAGCCTAAACTATTTACTATTTGGTCCTTTCGGAAAAAGTTTGCCCATCTCTGCTTTATGGCCGTAGTTTTCAGTGTCTGGTCCCTACAGGGCACCACTATCACCTGAGACTAATTGGAAATGAATTTTTTTTTAACCCCCGCCCAGGCCAACTGAATCGGGAACTCAAGGTGTTTCGACACGTCCTGCAGGTGATCCTCGCATGGGCGCGCACACTGGAGAACGAGATCCACAGCGTGAGAAGGTCACTCAACAAATACTTAGTAAGGGCCTCATAGATGCGAGGTGCGGAGGCCTAACATGGCCCGTGAGGCAGTCTCTAGTTTACTAAGTGTCTCTCGGGGTGTGAAAAAGGAACACCTTTCTTGGGAGACTACCTCCCTTAGTCAGTGGTAGCCGCGACTATGGTCGGAGGCATGGGCTGAGCCTTCCACCGCTAAAGCAGCCCACCACGTGGACAGCAGAGGTGGCGTCCTACCACGTGGAGGGCGAAGAGGATGCTGGGGGCAAGGGCCCAGATAGTTTCCCTGCCGGTTGGTTGTCACATCGATCTCTGTTGACATGGCACATGGGTAACCTGCTTCGCATTTATTTCAGGAAAATCTAAGTCATCCAACCCCCACATGGTGCCTTCAGGCTCTAACTGTTTGGAGATGTAGGAAGAGAGGAAACCATCCCTTCGACCCCCTGATGAGCCTGGAGAATCACCAAGTCCTGGGGTGGTCCCACTTCGAAATCAGGAGATGCCAAGGATCTTGCCTACATGACGACGACAGCAACCGCCGCGACACCTGTGTGCTGGTCATCCCTTTTGCGTAGGTGATTTACAGTAACCACGGTCTCTCCTATAAAAAGCGTCCTGACCAGGATCTTGGACACCTGTGTTCTGTCTCCAGCCTTGATGCAAATTCAGCGACCTGGGGAAAGTCCTGTCACTTATTTATAAAGCGGAAACAAAACCAGCCGGCCCATGTCAGAGCCTGGGGTGAGGCTTAACTTATGGAACACGAGAAAAAAAGAGCAACTTGAAAATCCCGACATGAATACAGATCAGGACAATTACACTATCCTCAGAAGTCAAGTAAGGCGCCTCGGGATACATCAGTGATGTGGGCCCGAATGGGAAGAAAGAGGAAAGCCCATCAGCCTCAGGCCTCAGAGATGGCTGGAACGGATGCCAAGGTGGCAAGAAGCCAGGGCACTTCTGTGAGGTCCGGAGCTCCTGCCCGAGACAAACGCCCCAAGCCAAGTGGTAAATTCTGAAACCATCTGCCAGGCCAGCTGGCCCACGCATGCCACCCCCAACTGGACGAGTACATCTCCCACACGCCGGGGATGGGACGCACAACTCCTCCAGCTCACCTAGCCCGACAGAAGAAACCAGCGCTAGCCCAAGGGCTGGGACCTGGGATGTGCAGACAGCGACTGCACCGAAACACTCCTCAGCCTCCGTGTTTCTACGGACGGTCACCAAAAAGCGGTGTGTTTTACTACTTGGGGTGCTGACCCCCTCCTCTGGCTCCTGAAGGTGTTGGACTGGACCAGCATCCTTACAGTGGCTTGTCACGGGGACCTACGGCTGGCACGAGGTGCCTGGGAGCTGCTGAGGATAAGACAGGGAGAGCACAAGAGAGCGAGGCCACTGCTACGACAGAAGTTTGAAAACGACTGGACTAGAGGATCTCTTTGTCTTGCTTCAAAACACACACACGCACGCGCACACACACACTGTATTTTGAAATAACTTAAGACTCAAGAATTTGCAAAAATAGTCCAGACTGTTCTCACATACCCTTCGCCCAGCTCTCCCCAGTGACACATCTTCTATGACTATAGTAAGTTAGCAGAGCCAGGACGCCGACGCTGCTACCAGGCCGTTAATTAAACGCCAGACGCTACGGGTTCACCAGATCTTACACGCACAATTCCAGCGCGTGGACTGTCGTGGGACAGCTTCTGAGGTCAACACACTGCTTACGGAGCGGGGAATACAGTAGTATTTGCTGGGTACAGGTCATCAATCCGAGCAGAACTCCACCAAAAGGCCATTTACGGCTCGTTCGTCAAATATGGAATCGACTGGACCTCGTGCGAAGAGGTCACAGGAGGATGAGTCTACAGATTTGTCGGAAAAGTAGGATCGGAATGCTTTCCTCTATAGGAAGGAATCGCAATGCGGCTTCCAAAACTTGCTGATCCGTTTTTCAAAACGAAATCCATGTCGAGGCACACGTCGGTGGAGTCATCACGAAAGCACGGTGCCGGCCAGGGGTCAGGGGACAGTGAAATGTGTGTGCGTTACAGGCTTCCCGGTGATGCTCGTGACCCGATAGAAAGACAAGGCAAACTACAGGACACCAAGGCACGAGCTGTGCCCTGCTGGCTCGCGTAGGTTTTGTGACAGGTGCTGAGTGAATCACACGATGATGCAGTGGTGCTCCCAGGAGGCTCTGTGAGGTCAGGGAGGAGGATGGAGAGAAGCCGAGCCTCAGGTGTCCTCAAGTCCAAGTCCCACTTGTCCCCAGGTTGTGAGAAGCCGCGTTTGAGGGACGGGGCCTCCGAATCTCCTCCTATATCTATCAACCTCGACATCCAATTTCTTTCCTTGGATGATCCCCAGGTAGCACCCAAACTTCTCTCATCTTGCTTCGGCTGTTCCCTCCACCTGGCGTAACCATCTTATGCTAAGATCCCACCTGCTAGAACATCTAAAAAGGCAATAAAGGGAGGCTGCTTCCTCCTCACAGGAAGCCTCTCCAGACATCAGCACCGGATACAATTTTTCTCTTTCCTCTGACCTTCCAGAGCGTGTTATTTCTGTCTTTAATGTACCACTAACACATTCTGCCTCTTGAGAGTTATTTCTCTACCTCTTCTTTAATTTTTCATCTTCTCTCTCTCTCTCTCTCATGCACACACACATCTGGAGGGCAGACTCCACGGTCTAAAAGACAGGACCGAAAGCACACTGCTGAATTTGCAGCTGGGCCAGAACCAAGGCCGACAATTAGGTTTAAAGTATTAACTTTATTTCTGAGCTTCCTGGAAACCAAAGCCAAGGAGGAAAAGAATCGTAACAGGCTCCTCCGGGACGGCAAAGCCACCTGGATGCATGGGTCTGTCTTGACAGCCTCTAAAATCCTGTTGTGTCGCACGTGGTGGACCTTCAATAAAGGGACCGTGGAGGCGACTACACTCCATTTTCAGCAGAGCACACCTTTGTCACGGTTCACCTGAGGCTTCGAGATAGTTTATCCCTCATCTGTTACGTCTGGCCACACCTAGCGCCACGTCTTCGCGATTGCCGAGGTAACAACACCTTCCCACTTGGTACTACTACACATGTAAACCTCACTTTTTACTTTCCCAGGCAGTGGCAGCCTCTTATTAAGTGGAATATGAAACCTACTGTCACATGTCGCAAGCCTGACATTAGACATTATAATGAAAGGGAAAAACATTCAGCTCAGAGGCTTCTGTCATATCCACAGCTGGGGGAGAAGAAGGGGGTTTTGACTACACCAACTTTCAGAGGCACAAAGGAAGTCTAACGCACAGATCTAAATCTGGACCTCTCAGAAAAAAAATAAATAAATAAATAACACATGAAAATTTCGAGTTCTACCGAGAGCATCTGCTGGTTCCTCATACCTTAGTTTTATAATACAGCGACTCACTGGCCTCCCTGGGACACCTGCTCGGCACCTCTATCTGGGTTTTTCTAAGTCTTCCTATCAGCTGCACCATCCTTGCCGCCATCAGTTTATAATGTGTTAAAAATCAACCCATGGATCTAATTTTGCACCGAATTTTGACATTGATTGGGTCTCGCGGTTCCTAGATGTCTCCTTGTATTGTCTACAACCACCTGGAAGGTGTGTTCTAGGTGAGTGTGAAACTGCAGTCTTCACAGTTGGAGACTAACCTAGCAACGGGCAGCGTGAACCCTACAGAGAAGGGAAAGCTCCGCGTACACCAGGCGGCCGGCAATCAGGGATGCTTTCTGAGGAGGGTGTTGATCTGTGAATAGACAAAATAACGGCAGGCTTTTCACTTGAGGTCGTCCTGGCTTTTCCACCCATATTTGAGCGTCTCTGAATTGCCCACAGATTTCTCTTAGAGGACCCAAATGGCTGTCCTTTAGGGCTGCAGTTCAGACTTCTAAGAGTTTCTAGAAAAGACTTTTTAACTGAGCGAAGCCCTGTGATGTGACTTCCCCAATGACCCGGAGCAGTGTGGCTCCTTCAAACTGCTCCCTCTGAATGCCAAGGAAAATTCCCCACCTTTACCTTCTGACGTGTTCTCACGAGTCATGCTCATAAGCCAAGCTTGGGTCTAGATGCCACCCGCACGCTGACTGCACAAGCAACACTGAAAACGTGGCTCCAAGGGCGAATCTGGCACCATTTCTGTGATCTTACATTTCTTGGGAAGTAGCATTTCTTTTTTTTTACTTTGTGCCTTAAAAAATTCCTATTTAAATTTTTTTGCTAATATGAGAATATTACCCAAAATGAGATCACATGGCCGGAGTGACTTTATGTAACTTGGGGACCTTTATAATTATTACACCGAATTTCTGTACTGAGCAAGGCACCCACGGACCTTCTCGGGCTGTTGAGTCAGCCTGCTTGACTCTTCGTGTTATTTTATTTTATTTTTTTGCCTTTGATTACACTGTTCTTGCTGATTATTGCCTGTTCTGAAAAAAGAACGAAGGAACTTCCATTTCTGGTGACAGGTAATTTTTTTTTTTAATCTGAATATGCCCCTTTTTTATCCTCACGAAGAACATCCGCTTTTATAATTGGACCAGCTTGTCAAATCAGGCTTTGCTAGTGACAGGATTCTTGTGGGTCCTTTGCCAAATTATGTAAGATGCTATAATTATTAAATGGGAATCAACAAACTCTTTAAATAAAGCTCTAAATAAATCTCTACCAAGGAGGCAATGGCTAAATAATCTGTTACATATTTGTACTAAGGCATATCATGTAGCAGTTCAATCAAATGAGCTAGATCTTTTTGTAAAGACTCAGACAGATCTCCAAGATATACGGTGCAATGAAAAGAGCAAGCCGCAGAATTAAACATAAAATATAATGACATCGATGTAAAACACAGGATTAAATATAACCTCCAGACCCAGAACCATAATCTAGCTTTTCCCTTGATAGATATATACGTAAAATGCCTCTGGGGAACTGTGGGGACAGACTGGCTTCAGAGAGGACAATGAAAAGAGCCTTTACACATTATCTAAAAAGATTTAAGTAAAAAAATGAATTCATACATTTTTTTTTTATGTAATCCAAATGACCATGAATCCCACCTGAGTATACCCGGTTATATTTCATCTGGTTCATGAGACGGCATTAGAGGGACAGCCTCCACATATTGAAGGAATTAGGTCACAGCTGCTATACCTGGTGAAAAATGGGCTTTGTCTATAGCTCCCCTAGCACTCTGCTGAGAAGAAGGTGTCTATATGAGATCATTATGCAGATATTTGGTACCACCGGCCATCAATAAAACCGAAATCTTAATTAAAAGCAATAATGTATTATAACCAACAAGTCCCTACTTATAATAAATTTTAGACATTATCATCGTCTCCAGACAACAACGTGACACATATTGATGTTTTACCAATGACCAAAGAACCTTTGATGGTTGGGTATGAAATTCTGGTGTCAAAATCAGATGTTGAAAATGTGCAAATAATCAAACCACAAAGGCTATTATTTCTTAGTTAGTTATCAGATTTCTTCATTTCCCCTCAAAATTTATTTACTGTACAACTACGGTGTGCCGAGTGGTGTGTTCACAGTGACAAAGACACCGGGTGTGGTTCAGGCCCTGTCTCACCCCAGAGGCTGGGTGATTGCGTTCACAAACCACTAACTCCCTAACAGGTTACTACTAACTGCCAGTGTCTTAATCTAATCAACGTTTACTTCTCACCCTTCACTCTGGGACCCAAGGTGGGAGGAAGAGCAGCCTCTATCTGGGATGCTGCCAGGCTCACAGCAAAGGACAAAGAAAGGGAAGAACCACTCGACGGCTTTGGATCACCTACCATTGCTTTCATTGGCCAAAGCAAGACACATGGCCAAGCTGTGAGTCAACAGGGCAAGGGTTTATAATCCTCCTCAGAAAGGGGCAATGAGCATTTTTAATAATAATATAACCTACAGAGATCCACAGAAAACTCAAAGTCAACTGCATTTTACATTATTGAATGAAGGACCACAGAATGGGTTGGAACTATAACCCTCGAAAGCTTGTAGGCTTAAGCTCAACGGAATATGGTTTGAAGCTGGTGACGTCAAATGAACCATCTACCTTTCAGATTGAACACGACCTTAGCAGCAGAGCGGTCTGGAAGAAAAAATCCAAATCTCGTTGGCCTGCGACAGCACACATTTATTTCTCCCTCGGGTTATATATCAGGGGCTTCAGGGCAGGTGGACCTATCTGCTCATCTGGGATCAAGGGATGAAGGGACAAACGCTACCTGGGACATGTCCATTCACAGGGCAGAGGGGGAGGAAAGCAAGAGGCGGAGCTGCACAATGTAATAAGTTGATGCTTCTTGCAAGGGGCATACTTTCCACCCCTTGCTTACCGAATGCAAGCCACAGGGCAAGCCTGACTCTGGGTGAGGGATGCTCGTCCCCCAGGGCAATGCGTGGAAGCTGTCACCCCTTTATAGGTGACCAAGCAAATGGTGGGGGACACAATAAAATCTTCCATGGACCATTCTTTATTTCTTTATCTACACCATCTATCTAGGAGTTCGTGAAAGATTTTATTTCAAAGATAAATCATTATTTCTCTTTTTCCTCTAAGTCATACTGACTCCTCTAAAGAAAATCATTCAACTATTATTATGTTTCTTTGCCCATTCGATTAGGAGAGTTAATTCCTTCAACTAGATTTATGATAACCTTGTGGGTGGCCATCTTTGCAGGAAGATCGCACATTTAAAAAGTGTTATTTTTTTTTTTTAAGTTCGTATTTTGCAATACTTTTAGGCTCACAAGTTGTGAAAACAGTGCACGGAGTCCCTGTGTGACTCCTTACCCAGCTGGCTGCGGTGACAACAAACCAGAGTATGTGACCGAAATCCAGGCAGGAACCTTGGTTCGACGTCATTGCATGGGTTTCACCGCTTTGTACACGCACTCACTGTGACTGCCGGTGTGTGCAGTTCTATGAAACTTCATCGCATTCACAGTCAGAAGCGTCCCATCACCCCAAAGAAGCTCCCCCTGTGGTCACACCCTCCTCTAGTCTCTGGCAACCACCGAGCTGTTCTCTGTTCAATAACCTTTCACGCAGCTTATTTTAGCACCAAAGAAGGTTTGTGCTAGAGATCTGGTTCGCTCCAATGCCACAGTTGGAAAGGAAAATAAAATAGAAATACAAAAAGCATCTTCATGATGTGACTCCTGCCAGCCCTGGACCAAGTTGTCTCCTTAAAAGAAAAGATCCACGCCCAACATTATATGGCTACCTGAGAACGAATCAGAGAGAAATGGAAACATATTCATCCCAGAGCCTACAAGATCCCATCATCTTTGTTTAATTTAGTGAAGACAGGATTGGGTGGTTACTCGAGCGAGAAGACCTTTCTGACGTTCTGAGATGGCGCGGCACAGATTTTGAAGCCTAATATGTTGTGTGCGTAACATGCCCGAGATGCTGCAGTCGTTTTTGTCACAGACCTGAAAAAGTGTAACGGTGCTTGCAAGAAGGCTGAGTTTTCTGCTTCCCTATAATTCGGGAAGATTCCCCAGCAGCTGGTGTCTTGTTCAGCAGAGGAGGCAGAAAGCACATCCCTGTCTCCTTCTTGACTGCAAGGTGCAAAGCGGGCAGGGTTCTTTTCCTTTCTTTAGCTGCCTCTGATTCCTCATCCAGATCGCTCATCACTCGCAATAAATAATTCCCAAACAGCCATCCCTCCTAGCGATGTTCAGAGGTGCTTACCGAAGTCCAATGATCTTTGCAGACCTCAGGTTTGAAAACACATGACCTCATGTTTGTTTTTTTTTTAAATGAGTAAAATCATCTTATAGCCACTTATTTTCAAGTATTTGTTCACATGTTTACTTATTTTAATAAAATATTTGTTACAAAAAATTAGAAAATATAGTTAAAAGTAGAAAGAAACATTATATAGAGATTAAAAATTATATAGAAAAATTATAAATATATAAATACTTTGGTATGCTTCATTCAAGAAAGATGTGAGGATGTGAGTGCGTGTGTGCATTTTCTTAGGAATCATACTAAATAGACTGATTTTCTCTCTAGTTTCATTTTAAACATCTTTCCATGTTGTTTCACATACAGCAGGATCACATTTTACTGTGTGGTGTTTCCTACGGATGCACCATAATTGATTTAATCGACCCCCAATTCCTGGACATCCCGGTTATTTCTGATCACATTATTACAAACAACACGACCACGAGCGACTGTGAACACACACTGCGCAAATAAATGTCTTATCAGCTCCTGAGGACAAAAGCCAGAAGTGGAAATCTTGGGCCAAAAGGATGCACATAAGATATTAAATTTAAAAGCTATCCATCCATCATAGGCCCGGGGCCTGTTTTTGATCAAGCCGCTCTGGTTGGAGCCGGATGGCTGCTGAGCCTCTGGATAAGCGCACCAGCAACCAGTGCACTATCCTGGCCAAAAAGGAACACGTAACCCTCGGTGGGTATTTGAGTTTTGTTCGGTGCAGGCATTTGTCCTTGAATTGGGCTTCTCCCATTTGCTCGCTGACTGAGAGCTTCCAAAGACGATGGCTGGCGTTGCCTCCCTTCTAACTGCAGCTCCTCTGTCCTCGAGGATTTGCTGTTCGTTCCTTTTCTAAAACTGGGGACTGAGAAACAGCGAGGGTTCATTTTTTTTTCAATAGTGAATCTCCAACCATCAGTTAAGGATGGCTGGTCTGAAACCGTCAGGCAGTGGAACGTCTTACGATTTTCTAAAAAGCTCTATTCGGGGCCTGCTATAACGTCCCTGGCGGTGAGTCCTACACTGAGGGATGCCCTGTGACTGGGTGAAGGGCTTCTCCACTTGGGCCTTCACTCATGAAAGGCACTGCCACAGGTACAGGTGACACAGGCACGGGCACAGGCCCAGCTGTATTGTCCTTCAGTATCCCCGCACTTTGCTTCCACATTTTCATCCAAGCATCACCACATTCGTTTGCCTTGTGCAGATGGCTCTAGAGCCCTCAAATGTGTCAAACACGCATTTCTCTCCTTCTCTTTTAAACAACAGGAGCTAATGCTAATGCACTTTCCTCCAACTGTGACTTTAAATGCATCTTAAGCAACACCTCCCAGAGCTCAATCTAAAGAATAACAAAAAAGGTACTTGTTCAGTCATCCCCGGGGCTGCCTCAGAGACCTCCCATCCTTCATCTTAAACCACCGGCACCATTTGCTTGGCTCTCAAAGAAAAACTGAAGTTTGCCATTAGGGTGGCAGAAACCCACTGTGCACATTTGAAATTTGTCTTACCGGCTTATTTTTTTTTTTAAATAAAACAAATACCTAACAAAAATATCACTCAGAACATGCGAATATTGCTACTTGGAGCAAGCAGTTGTGTTATCCTATAATTAAGGCAGAAATTCCGTGCTGTTTGCCCCTCCAAGTGTTGAGTCTTTAGTGGTTTCTCTTCTCCCTCTGCAGGGGGTGGGGGGCTGTGACACGGTGGTGCTGGGAACAAGAGGAGGAGGGGGGTGTGCCGTCAGAATGCACTCGAGCACATACCTCCGAGTGATGTTCTTTTTATCTAGGGACATAGAAATACCGTGATTGCCAGTATTCTAAAGACATTTTCCATGTTAACTGGCTTAACCTTAGGGGGGGAAAAAGTCAACATTTAAAAGAAAAGGGGAAATACAACAAGACTGAACCGTGGCCTGCGGGCCCCGTAACCAGTTTAAAGGCAGCCCCAGACCCCCCGGGCTCCACCTGTAGGCAGAGCTTGGGAAACAGATCTCCAGTTTACCTGTCTATCTGTCCTTTTCAACAGGACGCTGGGGTGGGGGACGAGGGGTCAGACAAACTTACGGAGTCTAGCTTAGTTCTCGAAGGGCTTGCATTGCTTCCTTTTACCTTGCGACGTGGCCACATGATGTGGCCACGGAGGGTCAAAGAGGGGCAGGCCTCAGTGGCAAGATGAAGAAACCGAGGCTCAGGAAAGCAAATGATTTAAGCAGAATCGGCGACTGGAAAGTGGTTAAATCAGGGTTTCAACACAGGCCGTTGGCTCAATTGATGGGTCTGCCTCTGTTCTAGATGTTGCACCGACAACGGCAGACGTGGTAACATATGGACAGGAAGGCTCATTCTCGTATAGGGATGAACTTGACACATAGCATAGATGCGCAAACTTACTTTTCCCCAGGAACTCAAATGGACGTAGAGCAGAAGGCTCTTTTCCTCTGAGAACAGGAAAAAAAGATAAAATCTAAAGAGGCAATAAATGATAAATGGCATCTTCACTCTTTACCATCTCCGGATTTCCATTCCTACTATGACAAAGATGTCCGAGCTAGCGTAGAAAAGCAGACACCCTTTGACTCCACGCGAGGGCACGGAATGGTACCTGGGGAGGCAAGTCCAGAGCGTTTTAAGGACTGTCACCCCCCAAGCAGAGAGCGATCCTGCTGTCCCTGCGGCTCTGATGCATCTGTGTTTCAGAGCGCGTGGCCTTCTTCTTTGCAACCGTCTGTTCCAAAGGAATTAAATCGGGCTGAAATTTCATCCAGCTTCTACGACACCTGCATTTCAGACATTCTGTTCTTTCTGGAAAATAACTTGTCTAGTCTTCTTTATCAAGTCCACAGCATGTGACAACCAAACCGGTGCAATTTCACAAAGACCCTGATTGGTATCTGTAGGCGGATGTGATCGGTACAAACAGGAATTTCAAAGGGGAAGGTAGTTGGTGACAGAGAACCCCGTAGGGGACGGTCTCATAATCTACTGAAAAGTGGAGGGTTTGTTCCCCAGTATAATGAACGATCCAGTTCAGCGACGTCCGACGGAACCGAGCCCTCCGCAATGATGGAAACGTCTTATGTGTGCATCGTCCGTTAGGAAGCACTAGCTACACACTGAGCACCTGAAATGCGGCGGCTTCTACTAGGAAACTGAATTTTTCCCTTTTCGTTTACTTTTAATTCATTGAAGTTTAAATAGCCACAGGTGGCTAGTGGTTGCTGCGCTGGACAACGCAACTTTAGAACACCCTGCCCAGAGACGCTCTGTTTGTTCCAGCCTACGGTCCTTTTCTTCCTGCATCAGATGGCAGAGACACGCTGGGAGAGATCTCGGACTTTCTGCAGAGAGCCGGACCGGCTGGACCGTTAGTCAGGGGCTGGGCATCTCTCTTGAACTGGACCTTTCAGGCTAACCCCACGGGACTGCCCTAAGCCAGGCCTTACAGCCACAGACCTACGCTCCTGGTGGCTTCCTTCCTCACCCCACAGTCCCCCCTGAACAGATTGGTGTTCATGATTCACCATCTGGCACACGCCACTCCCTTTCTCAGAATACTCCGGTGGCTCCCCATTGCCCACTTGGTCCAGCCACAATTTAACTGTCCAACCTTCTTCCCCACCGTGGGACTCGCAGCCAACGCCCCTGCCACACTCCTGCCTTGGTGTCTTTGCCTCCCATTGGGAAAAGCCCTCTCCCAGCCCTGCCTCTTCTCAGCACAGACCAGGGCAGAAGCAAGGCTCTCCGGTTAGGCTGCCTCCTCCCTGAAGTCTTCTCTGGCTGCTTCCCTCTTCTGCCTCACAGCGTGCACCCACCCCGACTACCATTTTCTAAATGGTCACAAAGCATCTTGTTATTTATCTGTTCTCTGAATACATCCTTTATTCGTCCCATCTCAGGGCCTTCGCACTGGCTGTCACTCTGCCCGGCACGAAGCATCCCCAGCCCTTCATGAAGATGCCTCTCTCGTCATTCAGGGCTCAGCTCTGCCCTCCGCCCTGCCCCCTCCTGCACAGACGGGTTTTCCTCTATCCTCCCACCTAAAAAAGCCCTCCAGGTACTCTGTATTCCAGGACCCGACCTTGTTCCTTTTCATCACTAAATCTGAAATTATTTTGCTTATTTAGTTTTACTTGCTTCAATTTTGTATTTTTGTTATTGTTGTTGTTCTTTAAAATGCAAATTCTACAAGTAGAGGGGACCTTGTCTGCCTTGTGCATGGCTCAACCTCTAGTACCCAGGACAGGGCCAGGCATGAAGCAGGCTCCTCATGAAGATCTGTCGGATGAAAGAATCCTGTCTTCCCTCCCAGTGGTGGGAAACTCAGGGAGATCAGAGACCATATCTTACCCCTCCTGGGAGCTCAGCGCAGGTCTGCTGCAGATTATGACAAGAGCAACCCTTAACCCGAGCTGTAGCTTTCAGCCAACCATTTCACAGGTGACTAAAGACCAAATGGAGGTACTTTTGCACATGAACCTTCCAAGATCTCTAAACAGACCTATTAGCTTTTGATATTTATATCTGTCTCTCAGAAAGCCTACCTCAAGGTTAGGCCAAGAAAAATCTAGCTAAGGTCCAAAAATCAAGCTAAGGATCGAATAATCAAGTAATAGTTACACTGTCACCCATTTAGGAAAATTCTAGAAATTTTAGCTGATTCCACTTTGTGAATTTATGCTGCCGACAGCGATGGCACAGGTTTTCTGGTGAGAAGACGGGAGTGGTGAGGTGTGGCAAGGCTTTTCTGCCAGTACAAGATAGAAAAGAAAAATATGTAATGTCTGTCCTTCAGGAAACGGGGAGAAGAGGGTGACACGCAGCAGAGCCTGTGCTTCTAGCCATGGCATTAAACTTTCTCACGAATCAACAGTGTGCAGGGGAAGGAAGGTCAGGCCCCTCGAGCTCACTGAGCTCATCACCTGACAAGTGTTCCGCTGACATTTTATTTTCTTGGGGATGTCAGTTCCCCCAGATCAAAACGAAAACCGGAGTCCAGAGGGAAGATCCCCACCAAAGTCAAGTCTGATTACAACTCACTTTAACATGATTTGGTTATATTGTTATCTTGCCCTTGAGCACTGATCAGAAGAGAAGTGAGCCAGCTCCGGAGGCAGGGGATTTGCTCTGCAGGACTCAAATTTTGGTTGTAAACATATCGGTTTACAATCCGCTTTCCTCTGTTGTCGTTAACCTCATTTCTCAGACTGCAGAGATGGCCATTGTTTGCACACAATTAACTATGAACGACTCACTAATCATAAGTAAGTCGGGAAGCAGGCTGTTACGATTGTTATTAAACATTTTCTTTCTTTCTTTTATTTTTTAAAGACCCTTTCCTTAACGTGGACTCTCTGAAGTCAGCTGCAAGTCCTTGCTAAGGTTCACCAATACAAACACATCTGAGGATCAGAAGTTGTTTTGACACCGCCACGCATACTGCTTCCAGCGAGACTGCCCTGATCACATCTGGAAACTATACGCAGCGAGAGGGGTATTATTTCTTATCCTGGTGGTTCCCAGAGGTTTCTATGACATTTTCTAAGAAAATACATCAACACAAACACCAGATCGCCTACGGCTATTTGTCCTCCTGAAAAGTGCATCCTACTCCTCCAAAGGAGCATCTATTTTTAATGTTTTCACTTAACCTTCACGCCAAGGGCCACTTTGTTCAGAAATCTGGTTCTAATGAAGATGTGAAAAGATTTCTACTTCCTAAATGGAACAAATGATCCTCCTGGTTGAATACAGCTGATATCATTTAATTGATCATTGTGGTCCAAACAGCTGATATCGTTTAATTGATCACACCAGGTTTTCTAATAGTAAACTTAGAGCAAAGTTTGTCTTCAAACATCAAGAAAAGGAGGAAAATGGGCTCTTTGGGTCCTTGGTGAAGTCACAATCACATTTTTAAATGCCTCAATGGATAAAATCATGATTTTGAATGAGGTTCATATGGAAATATTTACGGACACACCTGACTTGCCAAATTGTTACGAAGAGAACGTCATTTCATGCGACTCAAATATACAACCATTCTTTCGGGTTGGCCCTGTTAGATCTGTGCAGCTCACAGCCTGTGGTTTTATTGATTGGAACAGCTTAATTGGAACAAATTAACGCAAAATTTTGGGAATGAAAGGAAGCCTCCCTTCTTGATGAATATCGAGATCAACCTGAGTCTTCTCCGTGGAGCTTTCGGTTCTTCTGTAGATAGGCTATGAGGGGTTAACACTTGTTAGAAGATGCACAAGCTCGAAGTCACTCGCTGAAACAGCCTAGCCACACTCGTGCTGATGAATGGATAGAGACTTATTTTTACTCAGTTGCCAGAGGGATAACTTCATCGTGGCACTTCAGAGCTGACTTATTTTCAGATGCTCCAGGATAGCATGCATTCCAGCCCTCAAGGCTATTTTGTTAGCTGTGAGATCGGTCTACTTCCCCTTACAAAACATGCAGAGAGTGATTAAGGGAGGGGTTCGGCAAAAATCGTGGCTCTCCATGGGATAGTAGGCATTCGTGCACGTCCTGTGGACAGCTGGCAGTGAGATAGCTGCACAGGGCACGAGCCAGTCAGTGTCAACGGCTGTTGCTTACTTTGACTTCTTAGACTCACTCAGCGTCCACTTATTCAGCCCTGAATTCCCTCCCAGGAGCAGACATTACTAGGTCCCTGACCCAAATCCGTCCCTCTTTTTTACCCCGTATGCGTATGAGTAGATCTCTGGTTTTTGTTGGAATGGCATGTCCCGCTAACGATAGGTGCTTCCCAGCTTCTCTTGCAGCTATCGGTGGTCACGTGACACAGCTCTGGCCAATCAGATGTAAACACAGTCTGCCGCTTCTGGGAAAGTTGTGTTTTCCTGTTCCAGGTGCTTCCCTCCCCCTTGTTGCCTCCCTTTTTCCATTTTCCTACCTGGAGGGAGAATAGCCATTTTATGACCAGAGACAAGTTCAATTCCCTCTTTGGAAATGGAGCCTTTTGGCAACTCACTTAACAAGGGAGCTGGATTTTTTTTCGTAATCTCAGGAAAACACGCACCAGCTCACAGAGGCTGTCCAATGAGTCGCTGCACAGTTTTGTGGCTTATATCTATTTCACCAAGTTTTCACAGAGCGAGAAAGCAGGAGTTGTTGCTTCTTTCTCTCGTTGCTGTTCATATGACATCACTTGTCAAGGAAGCACTGCTCTTTGAAAGCTGCACAATTCCTTCTGTATGGGACACACAGGTATCTGGGTTCTCAATGACCCCATTGTGGCCACATAAGGGAATATGTGACAGTGTGGCTGACTTGAAAAAAAATTTAATTACTCCCAAATGCCTGTTTTCTTAGATGTTTTGGGCTGTTTCTAAGTGACAGCTACCCACATTTCAATCCAGGCCCCTCCATTACTTTATATCCCCATAAAGGGATTAAGAAAGTAAAGAAAGGGTTTAAAAAATCATAGTTTTCTGGATTTTATACAGGCAGCTGCACTCCCACTTTTCCTTCTTTCCTTCCCTCCCTTTCAGAGGGTTAAAAGAGGCCATAATAAATCTCTGAACACATCTGCTTAATAAAGTTTTGCCTTGAGACACGGAGAGAAGGAAAGAGAAGGGATTGGTTTCAACAGCTGAGCTTTGCCAAAACCTGTGGTGCTGAGAAATTCACACAGCCTTGCCATCCCTCAAAGACTTTTATTTCACGGATGAAGAGAATATTCATTTGAGGGGCATATGATACCCTTCTGTTGCATACACAAACCAGCCTTCATGGGTATTTTTTAAAATTTCCCACAGGGAAAGTAGGCTATGTGAAAATGCCAGGCATTCAACTGTCACTTCCTCCCAGGAAGAAAGAGAGAAAGAAACCAACAGTCCTTCTTCGATGGAGTCAGCTATTGCTCTCACTCTTAAAAGCTCTTAATGCTTCTGCCTCTACATTCGGCTTTAGGGTTTTCTCCAACCGATGGCCACTTTGAGGGTTGACACCTGCTAGAGTCAGAGACCAATTTAGAAAGATGACAGGGAAGGGGATGATAGAAGAGCGACTCCGATGTGTTCCCTTTGGCAAGCAGCCCTGACTTCCATATTCCGACAGTTTGTGACAAACTGGGATGCAGCCACCTCAGAGAAAAACCACTACTTTTGCCATTTTGCAACGTTATTCTGTCAACCCTGGGTCCTCCAACTGACTTAGAATACGGGAGAAAACTGCCAAGACCATAAGATTTTTAAAAATTTATAAGTCTTACTTCCTCAGTTACTTGAGGGGAAGGGTATGTGATATTTGGGGCTAATTATGTCCTATGAGATCAACTTGACCCATATGAGTCCCCCCTTCTCACCTATTTCCCAGCAATAAGAGAGAACGAAGGTGATCTACGGATGGATGACTAAACGAATGAATGGATGGAAGAAAGAGAAGGGAGACCCATTTATGAAGAAGTGAAACACAGTCATTCTAGTTGCAACTTTCCTCTTTAGATATTCAGCAAAGGTCTGCGTGGCTAGCCTATGTCCCCGCAGACTGTAGACGTGTAGAACAGAATGTCAGCGTTTCCCACGATATGCAGTGGTGTGAGTCACAGACTCTTTTATTAAAATTCATGAGCGCCGTCTCAAATTCTGTAATCCCTTGTTATTGGATGTCTTCTACTTATCTCCGAGAGCCAGGGAGCTGCTGACTGCCCAGAACTTTCTCAAAACTGGACCTGGAGTTAATTTAGGGTTTCTTTTTTTTTTTTTTTTTCCCAAATCACGATTTTTTAAATAAAAGTCATCATTATAAGTCCCAAAAGTAATCTATTTGTTTTAAAAATGAAATACTTGTAACGTATATATGGAGTAAAAATTACGACTAAGTTTAGTAGCTCTATCGAGGACAAGCCTCGTTCAATAGTGCACTGAAGGAATAAAATTACCCTTGACTTAACAACGAATGTAGCATTTCTGCTCCTACGTGAAGAGGGGACCATGTTAGGCCAACTAAATTTTCATGACACGATATGTTTCTGGCCCTGGGGAGGCCTTGAAAAATTAGCCTGCTGCCTCTTAGCCTGACAACATCTGAATATCGGTTCCAAACAATGAGAGTTTCTCTCTCACTGGAATGTGAGAGGTTCCTACTGTACTAGTTGGTGATAATGATGCTTTATTTCCAAAAGTCATTATGTTCTTTCCGGGAACTTGACAAAGAGGGGCCCAGCGCTCATCAGATGGCTCTGTAGAGTTCTGACCCAATTTCAAGACGGTTTTTAAGCAATGAGGGTAAACGATGCCCCCGTCTGTGGCCACAGTCGTGAACTTGCCTGGTGTTTTCTTCCGTATCTGGATCTGAGTCTGGAGGCAGATCTGTCTGTGCTGGCAGCTCCCATCCCGTTCATGCATAATTCACCCAAATGGATGGAGCAGGTCCATTATGGACAAACCTTGGCCTGTTTCCCCTGGTTCATCAAATTTGCTTTCCGTTTGATCTCTGTGGTCCTGTAATGCTCCCCCTCTGATAGCGACAAAGCTGGTTTAAGTCAGATAATGACATGAGCTGTCTGGTGGCAGATGGGGTAGGACACTTCTCAAGAACAAAGTTAGGCTTCCAACCCAGCCAATGGGCCAGGAGAGGAAAAAGCCCCCAAATTAGATTACCAGCATGAGAAAAAACAGCCCATGCCCAGGTAGGTTGAAAGACATGAAAGGGACCAGATACCCCGGACTGAAAACACGGTCCACCTCCTCGTCTCCATCAGTCTCTGAGATGAAACAGCTCCCGAGCGTCTGTGCCCTTTGAACTTCGGCTCCTCCCAGTTTTCATTACACATCGTAGTGCGTTCGTCCCATGTCACCTTTCCAGAGGCTGTAGTTTATAAATGTTCCGTGTTAATCAGAATTATAAATGAGGAACTTAGGTCTTAATATTGTGAGCTGTTCAGGCCCGTGTCCCTGTCTTACTTGATCTCCAGTTCAGCCACGGGAAAGCCGGAGTTCCCACTCCCATCGAGAAGCTGAGCATGGCCCCACTGATTAAACCCTCCGGTAGCATCCCATGGCCCTCGAGAGCCTCTTCCAGGTCCCTAGTCCCCTCTCCCGCTTCCTCATTTCTGAACCTTCCAGGCGCTCTGCTCTTTTTCTCCTAGTTGGGTCCCTCTGGAATATAAGCTTATGGTACTTACTACAATTATAGCTAATTGTGTGATGTGGCTCAGAGCAAACCTGTCTCATTAAAGGGTAGACTCCACCCAGGGCTTTTTACTATTTTAGGAATGGGCTTTGGTGGCTGGGGACAGATGTGCCTGTGCATATAGCTCCAAGCCCTGTCTTTACACAAATCACTGAGATGGATGGCACCAGCTACTGTGCCTGATTCACTTGGCACCCCCAGGGCCTAGCACTGTGCCTGAAGCACTGCAGATGCTCAAGATGTCTATGGAATGAAGAAATAAATGAGCAAATAAATCTCAGTGCTACAAAATCCTTCATCATGGCACCTCACGCATTTCACATCTGAAGAAGGCTTTGCTGAAAGATATTCAGCTACCTGACATTGGGGTAGAACTACAGTCCAAGTCTGATGGCCGAATGTATGATGTTCTGTCGTTCCTGGGGTGGAGGTAGTGCAGCAAGGACCCACTTAAATATGCTAAATTAATTCCATGTAGTCTGTGGCTTTTGACATTCCACAGAACTAAAATTCATAGACAATTAGCAAGTGATGATTTGCTAGCCCGACTTTTTTTTCTGATTGGGGCCTCAGAAAGGGCTGTGAATTACAAAAGAAAAGATTTATTTTTCTTGCCATCTGAAACCACGATCCAGGGCAGTGATGGATGTTTTATTGCCTAAAATCTCACTCAGCGAAATGGCTGAGCAAAGTGTTGAGCAAAATCTGTCTTTGTTCTGGATCTATAAGTAAAACACTGAATAATCAAATCCAAGCAGCCTAAAGGGAGCCTGGAGCGCCACCTCCATGACACAAGGGAAGAAACCCTGGAAGGGCACAGGTCATGACTCCTGCTGGGGTGCTCTTCCTACCGCACTGTGATGGTTTCTACAGTTTGTGGATTTGCTGTAAACAGGAGGCAGCTCCAGCAAAGCTTTGCTTCATTCTCCTGGGGCACAGAAGACTGGAAGGACGAAGGGCTTTCATCAAAGGGAGATGCCAATTATTCCTTTTCTCTCAGGTGTCAAGCATGGACAGTTCTCTACTTGTGAACGGGTTGTTCTGAAAATCACCTGCAAAGCTGTTGCCCTGGCCGGCTCCACTCCATACCCCTTCCACATGAGAGAGAAACCAATGCTCTTCTTTCCTCCTCTGTCAATTGGGATTTTTCTGTTGTTACAGCTGCATGCAGTTCTTACCTGACATGCTCGGGAATGGCAGTGGCTTTATGGGAAGTCGGGATGTCTGCAATACATCAGCCCCTGAGCCCCCTCTGGCAGAACAACAAAAAGAACACGCACAAAGCTGCAAAACCAGAGTAAAAGCACAACAGTAGGAACTGCTATGTATGGAACACTTCATATTTGACAAGCGTAGCATGTGTTAGCTATCACAATGTTGATAAAGTGGCGACGAATTACTGCTCCCTTGTATGGATGAGGAAACTAAGGCTCAAATAGCTCTTTAAGAAACCATTCCGAGTCAATTGTTAACTGGCTGCGTAAGGGTTACATATATGGCATGAGACAGACATAGATATGGTAAGAGACAGGGAATGGTAACATTTTAAAGAATTTATCAATGAATTTAGTAAATTATAATTATATGAGAAGCTAAAATAAATAGAAAGCAACCTGACAGAATTAAATGAGGCAATATACTGAGAGGTGTCTACCATGTGGTAGATACTCCAAAAATATCAGTTGCCATCTAGATTTTTATAAAGCCCTTCCCGAAACATATACACGCCTCCCAACTTTTCGAGATGTATTTTGTTCGATTATCTCGTTTGGGAGGTAATATATATGGGCACCTGCAGTCGTTTAATCCAAAAGTTGTACCTGAGAAATGAAGCGGCTCGGTTTGTGTACCAGGTTGGCTATTGTCCCTCTCAAATTCACGTCCATCTGGAACCCCAGAATGAGACCTCATTTGGAAATAGGGTCTTTGCAGATGCGATTAAGATGAGGTCATGCTGGATTAGGGTGGGCCCCCAATCCAGTGACTGGTGTCCTTAGAAGAAGGGGAAAGGACAGAAGGACAAAGACAGAAGAATGCCATGGGAAGACAGAGGCAGAGACTGGAGTGACACGGCTGCCAAGCCGAGGAATGTCAAGTGTCACCAGGGGCCACCAGAAGCGAACAAGGATTACTCTCCAGAGCCTTCGAAGGGAGCATGACCCCACTGACTCCTTGATTTCAGACTCCTGGCCTCAGGATGGTGAGAGGATACATTCCTGTTATTTTATGCGACTGATTTGCGGTAGTTTGCTAGAGCACCCCCTAGGACACTAACAGTCTAGAAACTGAATCCGAGTATCAAAGAGCAGTGACTAAGGAAAGTCCTAATGACACTGAGAGCCATTCCTGTGCATCTGAAAACTTCTCTTATATGGATCGCTGTGCATTTGACCTCTAGTGTGTGTTTCTCCCAGCCACTGCTGTGCTGCGGCCTTGACTTAGTTCCTAGGAGCCTGGACCGGGCACTAAGATTCCGGCTGAGACTCTAATTAAAGGTCAATGCTCCACTTCACCTGTGTGGATGTGCTACTTATTGAGATGAGAAAAGTTGGCTGTTGTGTGTCCAAATATACCAATATACAGCTGCTAATTAGATTTGGGGATAAGATCTGATTTTATCCTGGAAATAGAAGCAATCCTCGTATACAATTACGACTTACAAAAATCCGCCTAATTCTAAAGTTAACGTTCTATTGTTCTGGAATTAACATAATCAAGTTTAGTATACTTATGCTCAGAATATCAAATGAATAAACATAATTTTATACATACTCTGTGGTTTTACACGTCTGTGAGGGAGAAACACAATTATGATAATTTAAAGAAAGAAATGATAATTTCCTTCCACTGTCTGCAAGAAAAAAAGGTTTTCTTCCCCTGGAAAAATTCACAATAGCGCAAATGAGATACTTATCTCTTGAGTTGCCATACAACTTCGCTAAAGACAAAAAAACCTCCAACAGCGTCAAATATTCTTCACTGCATATGTGAATTTTAAATTTATGTAGCATTTAAGAATTTCAGGACTATCAAAATGTTCTCAACGTAAGACACTTTTCTCCACTAACTCAGCCTTCCCCCTCAGTAGGCCAGCACCTATCCTAACATGCTGCAAATTCGGGATTTTATATGTGTGCTATAATTAATATACTTATGAATATCAGATTTCCCCAATCACCGGATTGATTTCTAAAATTAGGTTCCATGGAACTATAAGTCAACCAATGTGCTTATAATGTCTCTTCGGTGTTTAAAATATTTGCTATTTTCCATTCATTTTTCAGCTCCACGGTGAAAAAGTAAATAATCCAATTATAAAATGGGCCAAGGGTTTGAGGAGATAGTTCTCTCAAAGAGACAAAGAATGAGCAATGAAGACATGAAAAGAAGCTAAATGTCATTCGTCATTAGGGACATGAAAATCAAAACCCCAAGGAGATACCACTTCACACCCAGCAGGAGGGCTAGAATCAAGAAGACCTGCAACGAGATGTATTGGTGAAGACGTGAAGAAACGGGAACCCTCATACGTGGCTGAAGGGACGACGAAGTGGAGCAGCGACTCCAGCACATCGTTTTGTAGTGCCCCATATGGCCTAGCAATTCACTCCCATGTACATACCCCCCGAAACTGAAAATGTGTGTCCACACAAAACCAGTAACACTCATAGCAGCATTTGCAAAAAGTGGACACAACCCAACGTCCATCAACTGCTGAAAGGATTTTTAAAATGTGGTGTATCAAACGAAGGAATATTACTTGGCCATTAAAAGGATGAAAGTACGGATGCACACTACAACACAGATGAATCTGGAAAACGTCATACTAAGTGAAAGAAGCCAGTCACAAAAGACCCCTTATTCTATTATTCCACTGATATGAACTGGCCCAAATAGACAAATCCATAGAGACAGAAAGTAGATTGGTGGTTACCAAGGGTTGGGAGGACAGAGAAAATGAAGAGTGCCTGCTAATGAGTGTGGCATTTCTTTTAAGAGTGATTAAATATTCTAAAATTAAATTGTGGTTTTGTGTGCACAACTCTGTGAACGTACTACTAAAAACCACTGGACTATATGCTGTCAGTGGGTAAAATCTGTTACATCAATTACATGTCAGTAAGTGCATAAAAGTAATGAATATAAAAAATTGGACTTTTAAAACAAACATTTGCAACAAAAAATAAAGTAATGCAACACTTATTTTTTCACAATTACAACATCCTTGCCCACACAAAATAAAAACCAAGGTTTCTCCTGATATTTCCTTTCCACTCAGTTACGAAGCATGATGTGCAGTACATATACTTTACAGTGCAAGAAGCTGATGTTATTTGTTTCAATTTAAGTATGGACCTGGACCTTCCAAAAAAAATGAAAAATCCTGCTCAGTGAAGGCTGTGGAGAAACCTCCAGTGCTTCAGAATTTAGAGCTGCCAAACGCAGACCATTCTAAGAGCTCGCCCGGAACCAGAGCGAAGTTCACCCCCAGCAAAGTGAAGATTAGGGATGTGGGAAATATTGCACAGCGCCCAACCGTCAAAATGAAACCAGCTGATGTGCTTCGATGCATTCTGAGCTGATAAAAATCGATGCCAATGTGTGGGCGCAATCCTTGGACCCGCCGAAAGTCCAACGTACATTGCCCACGTTGCACGTCTGAGTTGGTGAACATTTTCGTCGCTGATCATTTTATCTTTAAGATGATCCCCTGTGACCATTTTAGTTTTCAAACTGATCCAACTTTCGGACAGCGTCTTGTTCAGAAGAAGCTGGACCTCAACAATAACTTTTTAAAAATTAAATCAAGTCTGTTTTACTCTAAATATGCAAGACGTTTTTATTTTTATGTTTTAACAGAGGGGTTGATAGAGGCAATCTATGCCTCCCTCCCAAAGTGGGATGAGCTTTTAAAGGATAATTCATAGCTGGCTTGCAACAAAGTCTGTACTTAACTGATTATACGTCTGAATTTTTTTCCCCACAAAACGATGCAAATTGGAAAAGCAAGAGAATCATTTAACCTTAGAGAGGTTTTGCAAAAGTAGAATTAATTCACGGTGTCTTAAGCACATTTTTCTCATGAAGAAAATACAGCATAATTAATATTCTAATTTGCTGTATTAATACGCTGAAATAATCTGCATAAAATAAATATTCTAAGGAACACAACTATTAGAAATATAAAGTGTATGAAGTCTATTTATAAAAATGTTTTAAAATTTAAAAGTAACTGCATTATAAAAATAAGAAAACAAAAAAATTATTTCCCAGAATCTCACCACCACAACTCAATCATTGGGTATCCTAGTATATTTCCTTTTGGTAATTTTAAACGTCTCTTTTTTGTGAAGTTCTACTTAGGGCAAATGTAACGGTAAAATCTTATTTTTTTTCATTTAATGTGAGATGACTTTAGTCATATTATCATAGCTTTAGAATAATTTTCAAATGAATTCATAGATAAGCCATAATTTATATCATTATTCCTTCATTATTGGACGGTCACACTGCAGTGGGCATATTCATGTATGCATATAAGTATATTTTTGCATTTTTCTTAGAAGAGATATCTAGAAGTAGAATAGCTACGAAGATTTTAGCGATCTTGATATAAACTGCCACACAACTTCTGATCTTGATATAAACTGCCACACAACTTCTGATTTAGATTACAATTTATAATGTAATCTAAAACAGAGAAATATCGCTTTGAGATACTCTACCAGCCACAGTACTTGTTTTAAAAAAACTTCTGATAATTAAATATGAGAAATATATTTTTCTAACTTTAATATATTTGTTGGAGCGCCAGCACACACACACACACACATTTTGTTAGTTATATTTCTATTGTGAGCACTCCTTTTGAAATCTTTTCCTAATTTATCTGTGGGAGGTTTTATAAATTTGTATGAGTTTTTTATTGTCTCCTGGTTTTTCTTTGGTTTAATTTTATTATTTTTAACCCCTTAATCTCTCTGAAGTTTATTTTTGTGCATGGTATGAAATGAGCATCAAATTAATTATTCTCCTATATGACTGATGAGTTTATACCGAATAATATTTATTGAATGACCTTTCACTATCCATCGATAAGTAGTAGTTTAAACTTAAAGAACAATGATTAAATTCAGTAGCATTTTTTTGGTTCGACTAAGGTGAACACATGTTTGGAAAAATCCAGTGGCATAAAGTAGAGACTAGAACCTCAATGCTATTAATTTATCTTACAAACTGATGACTGTGCAGATATATTTATTTTTGTATTTATATGTCTGTTTAAACACATACGTACATATCATATCTATCTATCTATCTATCTATCTATCTATCTATCTATATCTGTGGGTAGGTGTATATGCATACATATATGTGCGTATTAAAGAGAAGTATTTTGAGAGCAAGCAAGAACTGGACAATAGCACTGACGACTGGAACATTAGTCCATGATCTGGATCTAATTAATAAAATTTAAAAGAAATGGGTGGTGAGATGGAGAGATACATAGTTATCTTATTTCACTTATCTGTATCCTGTTAATTCACACTCGTCTATCTGTCACACATATTTAGCTCAATATCTTAAGTATTTGTTCCCCCTTTTCCTCAATTTCTTTCACTCTAGGGGACTAGGCAATTTTAACATTCATTCATTTGTTGATTCAACGAATATTTGCTTAGTGCCTACTATGTGCCAAGCACAGTTATAAATGCTGGCGAGTCAACAGAAGAAATGCCCAACAAGAACTGGTCTCATCAGACTCTCACCTGGATGGTGCTCTCCCCCTGCCCCCACCCCCTAAAACAGGACGATATAACAGAGAGTAGTGACTTGTGGTGTAGAAAGCAAAGGGGAATCAGAAGACCAAAAACAGCAGCTTGAGTGTTCCTCGGGGTGGGGATGAGACACAGCAGAAGTAGCTTTCTGACCACCTCTGCTTCTCTGTGTCCCTGTCATGGGCATTACAAGCTCATATCGCAACTCTGGGCAGCTATTTTGTTCTCGGATCGCTGCATGTGTCCATACACATGCTCCGTGACCTTAGCCTCCACGCAGGACCCGGCATAGTGCTGGGCATCTGGGACATGAGTGAGTCCCTGAAAAGTTGCTGAGGGATTCTACTGCTGAAATTCAACCTAAGGACATTGCCCAACCCATCTACGACAAACCCTCATTTACTCAAATGGCCCCTGGAGACATGCTGCTTGGCTAATAACCGTCTCAGTGGTGAGAAATCCATTGACGAAAAACTCAGTGCCCCTGGGGTGACCAGGCACTGGTGGACAGGGGCTCTGACACCTCATCAATAAAGGAGGCTGTTCGAGAGGGACCGAACGATGACACAAAAGACTCCTGGTGAAGCAGCGAAAACCGAAATAGGGCATGGATTTTTGTTTTTTAAGGGTTTGTGGTGGGAGAAGGAAGGTTGCAGAAACAAGAGCCCTATTTCCCCCACTATGTCTGCCAAGAGTACATACATGAGTGTATACAAGAGCGTGGAGGCAGCTGGTCTGCGTGGCTCATTGCTTAGAGCCCTCACTGCCCAAAGCTTTAGATTCAGGGGTCCCTCTCCAGTCAGTGGCTTCCTGCTTGCCAGAAAAGCTCTCTTGACAAGGGCCTATGAAATAGGCCATCTGAGGGGACCCTTCAGAGCCCTTGGGGATGGGGAGATGAATGAAAAAGAAACATATGAGTGACTTTGATCGTTAGCGTCGCTCCTGTGATGCTCCCTTCCCACCGTTAAACACCAGTAGATAAACCCCGACAAGCCCCCGTGGTGAAAGCACAGACTAGCCCAGGTTTTACGATTTCATGTCAACTCCGTACTTAGTGAGGACCGTTTAGGAGGACAAGGATGTTCATTAGTCCCCTCTTCAAAAATATGTACAGCTACAGAGATGCAATTCACATACCACACAATCCACGGAAAGAATTCAGCCCAGTGGTGTTTAGTACAGAGTCGTGCAACCATCACTGCAATCCATGTAAGGACATTTTCATCATTTCAGAAAGAACCCCCAACTCCCCTTCCCCTTCGACCACCCCCTCATCCCCAGCCCCAGGCATCTGTGATCCACTTTCTGTCTCTCTAGATTTTCCTATTCTGGACATTTCACACAAATAGAACCAGAAAACATGTGACCTTTTGGGTCTGGCTCCCTTTACTTAGCATGACACCATCAAGGTTCACCCAGTGCTATAGCATATATAGTATTTCCTTCCTTTTATTGCCTAATAATATTCCACTGTGTGATTGTATCACGTTTATTCATCCATTCACCAGTTGATGGACCTTTGGGTGGCCCTCACATTCTGGCTGTGACACTGCAGTCGCCGTTCTTGTACTAGTTTTTGTAAGAACAAATGATTTCAGCTCTCTTGGATCTAGGCATGGAATCGTTAGGTCATATGGGCATTCTCTATTTAACTTTTTGAGCAAATTTTAAATAGTTCCCCAAAGCAGCTGTACCATTTACAGTATCCAGGAGTTATGAGGGTTCCAGTTTCTCACATCGTCACCAATAATTGTTATTATCTGTCTTTTGATCACAGCCATCCCAGTGGGTATGAACTGGTGTCTCAATGTGGTTTTGGTCATAGATTCTTCCATGAGATATCTGGTATCCTCCCATCGAGAGGGAGATGATGCTCTAATGGGAAAGGCACTGGCTTTGTCCCACAGGCTTGAGGTCACCACTTATGAGTTGAGTGACCAGGAGTAATTCTATGCTACTGGGCCACCTATCCCTACCCGTAAAATGGTGATAATGACGCCTTTATCACCACATGAAGTTTCTAGGACAGTTCCTCACATGCAGTAGGCATCTAATAAGTCAGTGTCACCATCGTTGCTTTATCCTGGCCCTGTGCTTGGGATAAAACAGTCCAGACACAATAAATACAAGGTCTGGTTTGCAAACCCTGTGTGTACGCAACTCCAAGGCCATGTGGATCACTTTGTTTTTCTCCTAAAGCTTCCGTGAAGCAGGTTTTTATTTGAGACTAATATCAGTTCTATCTTTCTTTTCATGCACTCGGGGGAACTTTGTTTACAGAGGCGGTTCACACAGCAGCATTGTGTTCTGGTGGATATCGCAAAAGAGAAGCAGGGAGCCAAAGCTGGAAATGAGGGAGAGGAAGGCTTCGGCCAGAGGAGGAGGACGGAGGAAACAACTCAAGTGTCCCTCCCCGGGGTAGATGGATAAACAAAATGTCATCGGTCCATCCAGTGGAATGTTGTTCAGTCTGAAAAAGGAAAGACATCCTGACACAGGCCACCATGTGGATGGACCTTGAAGGCATCCAGCTAAATGAAAAAAGGAGGTCACCAAGGGTCAAATCCTGTATGATCCCACTTATATGAGGCACCCAGAGGAGTCAAGTTCAGAGAGACAGACCGCAGAAGGGTGGTGGCCAGGGGCCGGGAGAGGGTGGGGAGACCGTGCTTATTGGGGACGGTTTCAGTTTGGAAGGATGAGTAGTTCTGGAGAGGGATGGTGGTCGTGGTAACACAACCAGGTTAATGTCCTTTCTGCACCTTTAAGGGTCAAAATGGTAAATTGTATGTTATGTACATTTCGCCATAATCTAAAAAGGAGGGACAGACAGACCTTCGGCCCCCCTCTCGCTGGCGACCCAAACCCACTGCAGAGGCATCTCTGAGCACCCACAGGCTTGAGGTCATGGCTTATGAGTTGAGTGACCAGGAGTAATTCTATACCAGGACAGGATGGCGGGCTCGGAGGGTAGCACCAGAGCTGGCGTTTCTAAGGTCTGCTCTCAGAAACCACTTTGGCCCCCGCTTCACGTTCAAATCTAACGCTTCCTTTCATTCTACGGTGGCTAAACTACATGGTCCTTCGTGATTTAAGAAAAGGGAATTCTTTTAAGATTTCTTCGATTTCCTACCAGAATCCTGAACATCTGATGGAAAGGAAAATCTTCCTCTTTTCCATCATGCACGTGGGATGATACCGATCACCCCAGAAAGGGCGGGAACACGTGGGGGCCGGCTCACTGTCATGTGGCCTGACGCAGAGCAGAGCCTGGCTCTGGGCGGTGAAGCAGTGAAGGCAAAAGGCAGAAGGAAAAACACATCCAATTGAACCTTCCACGACTAAATTACAGTTCTGACTTTTCCAGCTCTGTTCTTGGGTTTTTTGTTCTGTTCTGTTCTGTTCTGTTTTGTTTTATCTTGCTTTCATGGGGCTCAAAGAAACCACAATAAACACCAAAGGTACAAAGTGGGAGACGTGCCAGAAGGTGCCCATCAAGAAGCGAAGTCACACTTATCAAGGCCTGGGAGATGAAGGCTAGGTGTCACACCCGCCAGCTAATTACAGAGCCAAAGAAGGTGAAGGAAGCACCGCTGACGGCTTGGTCACGCGTGCTTGTGCCTGACCCGCGACGATCTGCGACCCACCTCTACAGGACGAGTTTACTCACCTTCCAGCGTTTCTGATTTTCCAGCTACAAAAACTGGGCCCACTGCATTCATGAGGTTCTACACTGGAAGTCTCTACGGTCAACCAAACGAGGGGCTTGGTGGTGATGATGGGCTTAACCTCTTTTAATGCCCATGATATGCTACGATATCGTAGTGGGTTAAATTGTGCCCCCCCCCAAAAAAAATATGCCCAAGCCCTAACCCCTGGTACCCATGAGTGTGACTTTACTTGGAAATTGGGTCTTTGCAGATGTTATTGAGGGTCTTGAGGTGAGGTCATGGTAGATGAGATCATCTATCACTGGGTATCTCGAGGTGAGATCATCTATGATGGAGGGTCTGGAGATGAGATCATCTATCCATATGTGATGACTGATCTCGGAAGAGGAAGGAGAGGGAGATCTGAGAAACAGAGACACGGGAAGAAGGCCCGAGCAAGGCGGAGGCAGAGACAGGAGAGATGTGTCTGCAAGTCGAGGCCCTCCGTGGCTGGCTGGCCACCGCTGGACGTGAGGAGAGAGTGATGGGGTGGAAAGAAGCACACCTGCCGAGACTTTGATTTTTAAACCCCTGGCTTCCAGAACTGGCAGAGAATAAATTGCTTTTGTTTTCAGGCACCAAACTGTGGTCATTGTTCCCGACAGTCACAGGACACCAACACAGATGCGAACTCCCTGAGTATTTAAGGAGGTTTTCATCGTGGTCCTTAATCTAGGAGGGGGGATCCGCGAGTCAGCTGCAGTGCCGCGGCCCCACGAACGACGCGATTCTGCAGGAGTGCAAGGCGTCTGAGGCCCTCTGCAGTAGCGGGGAGCAGGGTTCCGTTTTAACAGAAAATCATTTCCCATGGAACTAAGAGATCATTTCCTAGATTTGGGGAGTTTAACTGTAAATGTGATAAAGAAAAAAAAAACTCACGTTGTAAACAAACACAATTTGTCTGTGGTTTCCCTGAACACGTCAGCCAATAGCACGCTAAGTGACACATCTTTACTGGACGGCTTGAGTTCCCCTGTGCTCAAGTCCCTTAGACCAGCGTCAGGAAGAAATAAGGAGAGTCCAGAAATCTCTCACCCGACTGAAAATAAGGAAGCCATCTGGGGGAGTAATCTCCAGCGTGGATGGCTCCGCTGAGCACCACCGAGCCGGAGACGAGCGTCGGTAAATATAGGTCTCAAACCTGCTGTCGTTAACCCATTTCACACGACTAACACGTGCCAGGACGAGTTGTCCCTGCGAACGCTGGTGGCATCATCAGGTTTCGGCTTTGGGAACGCAAGGTCTTCAAGCTGTGTCTTTGGATCTGCCCATGAAGCAGTCTAATAGGAGAATCATCAGGTTTCGGCTTTGGGAACGCAAGGTCTTCAAGCTGTGTCTTTGGATCTGCTCATGAAGCAGTCTAATAGGAGAGCTACGTCTGGGGAAAGGGAAGACCTAGACGCTTCCGTCATGCCAGACCTTTGGGGTGATAACTCAGTGGGGACAGACGTGCCCCCGCACCAACCATACCTTCCTGGGCATGGGCCTTCCAAACCATGGGGAGGGTCTGTAAGGTGGATTGAAACTGAAACAATTCCGTTTGTTGGAGAGAGAAATGTCAGGAATCAAAACATCTTCATGCCTGTGGCCAACACTGCTATTTTGTCCCCCAGCAGCCATTCTCCTTTCAGTGACAGAAACCTCTCCCCACTGACCCCCAAACTTCGGCTGGGTGTCTGGCTGCTTGGCTGGGGCCACTCCTGTCTGCTTCTCTTACAGCTGGACGTAGCAGGGTCCCTGGGTTTGGGCCACTGGGCTGTGTACTAAGTGCTGCGTGCCTCTTCCAGGCCTTGACCTCAAGACATGTATCCAGCTTGCGTGCCCTGCGCTCCTTCCCCACTTCCACACGAACCAGCTTCAACTGTGCAAACCAGGAAAGCGCCCCCCAGATGGACAGAACGTCATGATGGAAGAAACTCCGGTCCCTGAAGGACCACGTGGAGCAAAGCGGCCCCCATCGACTTCGGGACTGCGACCCACGCGGAGAAATAAACTTCTAACCTTACCTACTGCGATTTGGTATCTCTTTACTGCAGCAGCTTCACCCTGACTCAAGCTCACGATCAGGCATTTAAACACTAAATAAATGCTCTTTTATTTATTGAATTAGCGTCCCTCGGTGACGAACAAATCGCAATTCAACTGCATTGCCGTCTACTTCCATATGATGTGAGAACTGGAGTCAGTTTAAGTGACTCGGTGGCCAGCAGCCTAGAAGGAGCTTCAGAAGAGCCACGCTCCAGTCTCGCCTGAGAATGAGCTACTGCGTGATCCTGAGCAAGTCATTTCCTCTCCTTTTCTTTATGTGGATGAGGTCTGGGATTCCTTGGATGCACCAGAGGGAAAAAAAAAGAAGAACAAAAGAAGACGTTTCTCATGAAATTAATCGATGCAATCCTTGGAAACATGCCGAGATTAAGTCTTTCTCTCTTCCTTCGAGGGGAGGTGGTATTAAAAGGACTCTCTCTTGGAAAAAGTGGTGGCTTAGCTGATAGTCACTTTTCACAATGTCTTTACTTGGAAAAATTAGAAGTTGACCATTCTAACGCTCACTCCATCCATTAAAAACTTATTTGCTAGACAACGAGACCCCCTTCCCACCCCCCACCGCCCAAATCTAGAAGTAGATATCCTCGAGTTCTAATCGTCCTAATATCCTGTGATCACTGGGTGCACCATGCCAAACTCAGAGCAAAGGCAACTGACATTTCGGTGACGACTGAAAAAACACCTTTGTCAGAGATGACAGCTCTCTTGCTGTGGTTATGCTCGGGCTTACATAAAAGGACCCCATTCCCTGGAGAGCCAGCCAGGGCCCAGCATCAGGCCAGCCTGGAGGAGAGCCCTGGGCACTCAGGGAGGCTGTCAGCAGAGCTTCTCTTCATGGTTCTGCAGCAGCGAACCAGCTCTTGCTTCAAACCTTATTTAGAAAAAGCAAATCCTCACGGCCCAGAATTAAAACCCCCAAAGCAGGGCACTTTTACCAGGAAGGAACCATGTAGGAAGTTCCAGAATGATGACTAAAAGCTGTATCTTAACGCAGAACTTGGTTGTTATGCTTTTAAAAGGTTACATGTATCGAGAGCATTTACTACGCCAGGCCCTGGGTAAAGGGCCATCTGTGCTACATTCCCTTTGATGCTCACAAGGACTGTGCGATCGGCCTGATTTCATAGATGCAGAAACCCTGGCACCGGGAGGTTAAGTCATTTGTCCAAAGCCGCGGAGCTGGGATTTGAACCCGGGCTGTCTGAGAGCAGAGTCGCGCCCTCCCCACTGAGCTCTGCTGAGGACAATCCTAAGCCCTGCAGCAGGTTCTCGTGGCTGCCCGCACTCCCGTTCAGCCGGGAGATCTCACTGCAGGACGGGCATCCTCTCTGACGTCCTCTGGGAGCTGTCACTCACCGGGTGCCCTTGCACTCTCCTGAGGACAACGCCAACAGTACTGTTTCTACATTGACCTAGAACCTGACAGCCAGCAAACCACTCTTTCTCCCTTCTGTGACCAGAGTCTCACATTTGGGAGAAGGCCGGTGTCATTATTATTCCTGATTGACGTGGGTGAACACTGAAGCACAAGAGGTTATGTGACTCACCTCACCTACAGGTGGGGCCATACTCTTAGTCAAGGTCAGCCTTTTATATCCTTTAGAGGAAAACTAACGTGTGGTGTGGAAAGCCACATGCGTCACCCCAAGAGAATTTCTGACCATTAGTGTCCACCTCCCTCAACGGAAGATCAACCCCTTCCTCCTAGTGACGGCCGTCCCACGTCCTGAGTCGGCTGCCTGCCTGCTCAGCTGCCTCTGCACAGTTCCCTATGCAATGAGCCCCGAGACCCACGACTCGGCCTTCCTCTAACTCCCAGTTCACAGAAGGTGCCTGGCACATGATAGATACTCAACACACACCCTAGGAACGCGTGAACTATCCCTTCCCCATCACACCAAACAATTTGGGCCATATACCAAAGACTTAGAAACAAGCATGGCTTTGATATAGCAATTCCAGGTCTTGACTTTTTTCCCCACAAGGAAGTAGTTAGAGATATTCAAAAATATCCATGTTTCCTTCAAGGCTACTTCTCATAGTAAGAAGAAAAAAAGAAAGAAAGAAAAAAAGAAAGAAAAGAAAGAAAAAAAAGCACCGACATATCCAATAAGGAATCTTTAAAAATATTCCACTTGCAAAGGAAAACCACGCAGCTTTTATGAAAGCTGACCCTGTAGAAATATATCCATTCGCCTAGAAAGAGATTTCCAAGATAGTAAGTGAAAAATGGGCAATCTAAAATAATGTGAACTTTACGATCACTGTTGATATTATACGATACTCTCACAGTCACACACGTATTGGAAAAGCATGAGCAGGACACAGTATTTGTCTCTGGTGGGTCGAATTATGCTTTTTGGTGGGATTTATAATGAGCATGGATTGCTTTTGTGTCAAGAAAGACATGTCTCCACTTTGGGAGGATGGCAGCTAATCGCCCATGGGTGGGTGTTGGCAGGCACAGGTGAGTGTTTACAGGTTTACAGACTCTCTGAACTGGAAGTGGCCAGGTTACCTGTGGCAGGGGTGACAGCATCAGCACCTCATTTCCCAAGTCCCAAACAAGTGAGCAAACCAAGAACAAAGGCATTTTCCCAAAGGCAATAAAACTCTAAGAAGGCAAAGCAAACACTCAGAAAGGAAAAAGAAAAAAGCCCTGTGCTGATGGGACCATGATAAATGGGAACTGGAACCATCTGTTAACACCCCGGACCAGTCTCAGGAGCAAAATAAACAGACCCTTTTACAGACGCTTCTCTTCAAGGCTGAACTGCTCTTCCCCACATCCTGACTTTCTTTCACAAAAATATTCTAGTGAAAATGTCACAGAGCAGGAAAAGATACTTGCAACTCGTGTCAACCAAAAACGAGTGCCCGGAATATGTAAAAAATTTCTCACCAGTGGGGGAAAAAAATATGCCGAGGATATAACAGTTTTTAGAAGCAGCTTCCCCTGATCCTAGTAAACATGAAATGGTGCTTAACCTTCCAGCAGTCAGGGAGGCAAGTTTCACACCTGCCAGGTTGAAAGATTTTGGTAAATCTGATCAGAGCAGTCGCCGGTAGGAATTCCAGGAAACAGAACCTTCCGACATTGTTGGCGGAGTCAAAATCGGTTCAGGTACCTTGGATATTTTCACCTACGTGTGCAAGGAGAGCTGAAGAGGGTGTGCACGGCAGCTCTGTGCAAGAGCATAAGCAAGGAAGCGACATAGCTGTCTACCGGGAAGGAAAAGGACAAATCATTGTCACTACAAAACGAGTGAATGCACTGGATCTACATACATCAGGATGGGTCCATCTCAACTTTTTAAAGTTGGGGAAAAAGAAAAGTTATAGACGAATTCGTATCGTGTAATAATGCAACGTATGTGACCTTGAAAACACACACGACGAGGCCAGGTCATTAGCTAGATACGTACACGCGTGTTCAAAAAGCGTATGATCACGATGCATGTCGACTCCGGGATAGTGGTGACCCTGGGAGGGAGCGGGAAGGAAAGGGGGTGAGGGGCCAGGAAATAAAAGCTGACACAGGAAAGTATTCTTAGGACGACACTTCCACGGGGCAGTGATGAAATGTGGGAAGAGACGAGGCCTCTGCGATGCTAGGAAATAAAGGTACTGTCACCTTCCACTTCCATGATTCCAGCCTGGGACTCTGCTCCGCGTCTTCCCCTGTGACACAGAAATCACTAGGTTTCTGGGTAGACACCATCTGCCCACCAGACTCGCAGAGACCACCCGTCATGGGAATATATGACTAACGTGGCGGCAAAAAGGTAAAAATAAAATAAAAAAAGACCCTTCGTAGTTAACTCTGCCTGCGTCTCCATACCCCCTGGCAAGGCAATGAAGGGTCCCAATGGATGGCCCTCAGGCCCCTAACTGTGGAATGGGGACAGTGTCTCCTTCACTCATCCCAGCTGAGCCTGACACACTGTGGAGTCAACGTTCGTTATCATGATGGATGACGATGACGAGGAGAATCAAGCTTCCTCGTACGCACAGCTATAGACGGCAGCAGGACCCTGAATCCCCAGGGAGCAAGCCGCGGAAGGCACCGTGGAGATGTCCTCTTGAGCAGTGTTCTGTTGTTTGGCTTCGACACAGCAGCAAGTCCCCAGTGAGGGTCCAACGTCAGGCGGCAAAGGTCTGGATGGCCTCTTTGAAACTAACTCCTAACGGGACCAGCTACTGGTCCAAGGTCGAAAGGGTGGAGATGCCTTTTTTCCCTGATGAAGGGACAGACAATTCCATGTGCTCCGTGTCTTCACTGGTTCAAGAGGTTATTAGGAGAAAACGATGCTAAGGGTGCTCATGACTTGATCCCATAATAATGTTTTATTTTGTTTTGTTTTGTTTTTCAGTAGGAGCATTTTTTACGGGGCCACTTTTGCTCTGAACCTGGAGAGGATTAGGGTAGCTGGCCTCTGCTGGCTCCGAGCTACAGGGTTATGGTGTCACAGCAACCACAGCAATGACAAACACTAAAAGGCGGCTAAACTCTCAAAGGTATGGCTGAAACTCTTTATGTTAATTCACTGAATCCTGTCGACAGCCCGTGCCATCCAGAAAGGTCCACTCCCCCATTTGTCTGGATTCACCCGACAGGTTGGTCACTTGTCAAACACAACCCTCCTGAGGGCTAGACAGGGAATGCTGGGGTCGAGGAGGGACTGGTTTCAGAATCGACATTTAGCAGTTCCCGCTGTACGTTGTGCATCATGCAGCTGCTTTCGCCTTCTCCCATACAACGCTCGGGACCCAGTGGGGGGAACTGTGATCACGCCCATTACTACGAAAGAGAGTCAAGGCTGCCTTGGAGGCCACCGACTAGGGAATGGGGGAGCTGGCTGCCCACTCTGCGGCTTGCTCACTTCCGTTTCAGACTGTTGGTGTTTGAGGGATGAAGAAAGTGAGGCCTTGGCCAGAGAGCCCTCCTTGGTGGTCACCGAAACCTCTGTGAAGCCAGATGGGGTGGGTTCAGTGGAGGTCCCCAAAAGACATGTCCAAGTCCTCACTCCCAGGACCCAGGAATGAAGCTTTCTTCAGAAATAAGGTCTTTGCAGATGTAGTGAAGAATCTTGAAGATGGGCCCTAAGTCCAATGACTGGTGCTCTTAGAAGAGGGAGATCTGAGCAGGACACAGGCGAGAAGGCCATGTGATGACAGAGGCAGAGAGTGGACTGATGCTACCCCAGGAAAGAAGAGGCAAGAGCTGGATGAGGCAGGAAGGATGCTTTCTTAGTGCTTTTGGGGAGGAGTGTGGCCTTGCTGATACCACCATTTCAGACTTCTGGCCTCCAGAATGGTAAGAAAATACATTTCTGTTATTTTTCAAGCTACCCGGCGTGTAGCCCTTTGTTACAGCAGCTGCAGGAAACGAATCACCAACCTCGACCTCAAATGTTTGCTGGAAACCAAGACAAAAGCCACGGGGGTGGGGATGGGGTCAAGAATGCAGAGGAGAGGAGGACGCGGAACAGGGAACTCCTGAGCCAATGTGATGTTTTTTCTTCCCTGCCTACCCAACAGGTTTTTGCTTTGAAAGGAAACCAAAATCAACCGGAGGAACGAACAGCATGAAATGTCAGCGCTCTTAGCGTACGCATCACCGGCTTCTTAGAACAGTCTTACCTGTTTGAGGCTTCAGGCCTTGGGCCTTCGTGTTGTGACACACACCTCTGCGACCTTAGCATTGCAACGAAGGTAAGTGATTTTGGAGCGAGGCCATAATACCTTCAGGCTTTTTCAAAAAGGGCACATTTACCTTTGAAAAAGGAAAAATACTCCTCGCCCATAAATCTATTACCCTAAATTATTTCTCCTTTTCAAAATTACCTCTCCATTACAATAATTTCCCTCTGCTCCTCACCAGGTAAAGTGATATTTTTTTTTGGGGGGGGGGAGAGGGTTAGAGGGAGAACTCACTTAACTAAACATTCATCCAGGAGTGGTTTGATTTCCATCGAAGATATGTGAGGCCAGGGCCATAATCCTTTAAGAATGTTTCCTCAAAGGAAACCAATCATTAACTGTGACTTCCTTCAGTAGCCACTTTGAGTCTCGTAGGAATGAATTCATCTTGCGCAGTACTTAAGACTTTATTGCCCATTCTTAACCCCTACCACTGAGAATGCGAATGAGCTCCAAAACGGAAAAGGGCCCTTTCAGGATGACCTGAATAGAGTTATTAAAAATAAAATGAGACACGATAGAAAATCACCAAATCATAAAGCAATACTCATGAGATTTTTTTTTTAATCTGTCATTTAATATGTAACTTTTTTGGCATGTATCTAGGAAATTGAGTGATATGTACCAAGTATGAGAACCAAGCAGTAATACAGTCACTAAGTGAAAATCAAAAATATTAAAAAAAAATCAAAAAGAGGGCTTACACGGTGCCTGCCCTGTTGAAAGTTTCTTTTTTTCATTTACAATGATATTGGAATTATACTAATATTGTAGTAGTTATTACAATGATATTATTGTAAAAGTTAATAGTTATTACAATAATATCGACTATATTCCGTGCTGGACTTTACATCCCTACGAATTTGTGCTCCTTAATCCCTTCACCTTTTAGGCCCAAACCCCTAACCCCTCGCATGTGGCCATCAACAGTTTGTTCTCTGTATCTACGAGTCTGTTTCTGTTTGTTCGCTGAGTCTGTTCTGTAGATTCCACATACGAACGTTCTAACAGGAAGCCATTCCCTTAATCCTCGCAGCAACTCTAGGTGGTACTTTTCCCCATTTTGTGGACAAGGACACGTAGGAACAGAGAGGGTGACACACCTCGAGACTCACATCTCCCCAGTGGGAAGCTGGGCTCCCACCAGACTGGCCCCTAAGCCCGTACGCTTGGTCCTTGTGTCACAGAGAGCTCACTCTCTTAAAAGCCCCGCCGAGGGTCGAAGGCAGGGCTTTCCCCCTCTCACTTGAGTTTTATCCAGGCGGCTGATTAGAAACAGCAAGGCAGGGTCGGTGGAGGGGACTGACTGGAAGGCAAGCAGCTCCCATTCTGTGTGGCTGCTGGGAGAACAGGAAACGGTAAAATTTAGGCAGACTCACACCGAAGTCCTCCGGGTGGGGCGGGGGTGTTACTGAAGGCAGAGGCCAAGAATCTGTCTTCAGCCACAAATGCCCAGAGCCGCTTCTGCAGGGGGAGAAAGGTCGATGACACTATACTAAGCTGGGGATCGTGTCTAGAGCATCTCTGTGGAGGGGACATTATCATCATGGGTCCCAGCCAGAGAAGTTAGCAGGTGGCCCCGCCTGGCCACTGCCGCTCCGTAGTGGATCACACTGGATAACGAGCCAGGCCCCCCTTCTGCAGTGAGCTGAGTACCTCTCCTCCTCATCCTCATGTCACAGTAGACCGAACGGGCCCGGAGAAGTCCCTCATCCGATGAGACCCAGCGAGAGGACAGGGCCAGGGCTTCTGTGCCACGTCACCTACCCACATTGCCTAAGAAAACGTGATCGGCTCGCTCCGAGAACTTCGACAGTGTTTAACATTCTCAGAGGTTCCCTCTCGAATATGGTGCAAGCGAAAACAAACAAAAACAAGGAGTCATATTGTGTGATAAGCGAGCCTCGCGTGGACTTCACATTTCGGTGTCCATAAATCAAGGTGCCGGCAGAGCTGAGTAGCTGCGACAGGGACGGGACGGCGTGCAGGGCCGAAAGTATTTACTCTCTGGCCCTTTGCAGGAAAAAAAAAAAAAACCTTCCAGCTGCTGATCTCGAAAATCTATTGCGAAGAATTACTTCTTCTGATGACAAGAAACGAGCCAGGCAGGAATGCATGAATCAAATAATTTGCAAATAATACAGCCACGGTAATTACTAAATTCTACCAATTCAAAAGGGTGGCTTTGGGCCAAGCTGGTTCGATCCCTGATGGCTGATCCCTAATGAGAAGGATTTTCCACTCGTCTCGTTTCTGCTCTTTCTAGGATACGGAACAGTGATAAATCGGAGATGGAGGGGGTGCCACAGTTCATCTGGGACAGACACCCTCCTACATACCGTACGATTCCACTGCTGTAAAGTTCAACCCCAGGCCGAACTAAGCCAGGCTGTCAGAAGCAAGGACAGCTGATCCCTCCCCGGGGAGGGCAGAGAACAGAAGGGACGGGAGGGGGGCGCCGCAGTGCTGGCACGTTCTGCTTTGGGGTCTGGGCGCAGGTTACATGGGTGCCCTCCGCGGGCCAGACCCACCTCGCTGCAGACTAACGATCCTGCGCTGCTTATGCAACGTGAACGTCTGTGAAAGTGGACATAAAAACGTGGGTGGCCTCTCTTGAACTTGACCGTGGGGAAGCTAACGTGCTAGGTGTGCGCTCTGAGATCTCTGAGAGGCGGAGAGAGCTCGGGCCCCTGGAGGTCTGAGCCCAGACACGGCTCTGGGGTCCCACGTTGGAGTACACGGTGCTCAGTCCCAGGAGAGCCAGGAGGGCCCCCCGCCACCAACGCTGCTGGCTTCCAGAGCACTGCAGGGTCCTGGGGTCCTGCAGGTCTGCGCAGGAATGCGGTGACAGCAGTAGGCACTGCGGATTGGCCTGCCACCAAGGAACCTTTTGACTCCTGAAGAATGTGAAGCTGGAGGAGTAACCCTGGTCACCCGTGGTATTCAGGAAACGGAAATTTTAGCTTTAACCACAGACCACTGGTCCCCCAAGGGGATTTATGTTACTTAGGGCTCAGCTTAAAGAGAACATCATTCATGTCACTTATTGACCAGGAAGGCAGACCTTCTTCCCGGGTAGTGCCGTAGGTATAGAGGCTACTGGAGTGGGGTTTTGCAACAGAGGGAGAGAGAGAGAGAGGGCTTAATTCTAAATAAAACAAGGCCAACAGGGAACGTATAGCCAAGGAGCAGGGTGGGTGGGGGCAGTGGATAGAAAATCACTAAAAGGAAACCTCGGGGGTGAGGGGGATCCTTGCTGAAGGCAGGCCAGGGTGACCAGACACCCCCTTGGGAGAGGGTGAAACCTGATCAGGTATAGAGCAGATATCGAGGATGGGGATTCTGGCGAAACCTGGACAACACAGAGACAAACACAGAAGCCCACATGTTGAAAGGCGAGTTCAGAGAATGATCAGAGTTTGGTCAAGGATAGGGACTCTCTGTCAAAGCCACAGGCAGCCTACAGTGTGCATGTCACGTCGGAGTTTGTAAGGTTAACTTCTCAGTAAAACGTCTGACTGCTTAGCTTTGCAAATCTACTTCCCTCTACTTTTTAGACCTGTTTCCTGGGTGCCCACTGTGCACGGGGATCTCCGAGAGAGGCTGGATTCACCAGGACGACACCTCCCCTGATTTCGAGGCACTCTGGCGTCGCGGAAGAGAGAGAGAGACACATAAAGGCAGTGACGTCTGCACCAGGCCTTGAAGGATAAGTAGGAAGGGACCAGGTGCAGGAAAGAGGGAAATCCAACCTCTTTCTTTCTTTTTTAACCAAAACTAGGCAGTGACAGTGTGTAATTCCTCCTTGCTCCCATCACTTGCTTCCCCTTGGACCCACTGCCCTCCCGAGTGTGTGGACTAATCACCTACAAATGCAGATGAGATCACGTCCCCCCCTGAACAGCTGACGTGGCTCCCCCGGCCCCCTGACTTAATCTGGCTTCACTTCACTGGTCCAAGCTGCAGCCACAAAGGCCTTTCCAAGGTCTCGACCAGGCCAAGCAAGAGAACAGTGATCCCTGCATGAGCTTGGCGTCCAGACTACCTGGGTTCAAGCCCTGCCACCCTCCTAGGCTCTCTGTGCCTCAGTTTCCACATCTGAAAAGTGAGGATGATAAGAGCACTGACCTTGTAGGATTTGACAGGGGTTAGGTCAGTTCATCCAGGCTAAGTCTTTCGGTCCGTGCCTGGCACCGAGTAAACTCAGCTAAGCGCTCACACCTGAACGATGCCATTCTCATTAGTCTCCTCCGACTGTCACACGCCTTGCTGGCCCTGGGAGGGCTCTTCCAGGCTCACACACCTAGCTGGAGCCATTTCCTGCGTCGATTTCGGCCTTAGACAGCACACCTCTGACTCCTGGCCTGACTCTCTGCAGTCGCCTTCATGGCTCCTGTCACCATTTAATGATGTTAATTACTGCTGTGATGACTTGTACGATGTCTGTCTTTCCCACTAGTTTATACATTCCACAAGGGGCAAAGCCACTCACCAAGGAACATGTGTGTGCACAGACCTGTTCCAGGAAAAGCAGCTGAGCCTGGAGGGCAAGGCAGAGAGCCCTGGGGGCCATGGCCCACGCATGCCGGAGCTCCCTGGGAGGGAGACAGAGGTGAGGGGCAAGGGGTGGGATGGAGAGGACGTCCGCCAGTAGTTTATAAAGGGTGAGCTAATGAGGGTGCTGGGAGGGGCAACTGAGATCTGAAACTGAGCAGTGTTGGCAGTGGGGTGTCATCCACAGTGCAGAGGGGGCCAGGGGACCACTGGGAGGGGGGACAAGGCTGGAGGCAGGTGGCCAGTTAGGAGACTCACTCAGCAGTCACAGATTTGGTTGAGGACGTGAACCGCCACCCAAGGATGGAGAGGTGGGGCCTGATTTGGAATAAATGACACAGAAGGGCTGGAACCTGGAGACTCCCGAACAGAGAGCCCCTGATTGACTGAGAAATCAATGCCACTCATTTCCTACTTATTTATACTTCCACTCGGAGGAAGGGACAGTTTGCACAAATCAGACCAACCCCAACTACGTCTGTGGCGTCACGGGCATGTCCCCGTCGACCAGATGGCTGAATGGCTTGCTGAGCAGCCGTCATCCAGAAGGTGCACCCCCTGGACCAGCATCACTTTAGAGGTGATGAGTATGAAGAGACGCAGACTCTTCCATGCTGGACTCCTCTCCCACCTCATCCTTCTCCGAGGCCTGCAGGGTTCTCAAATCAAACCCTGTGAACGCATGTGGCGGCTCCAGCCCGCTGGTGGGGCTCTACCGGCCGCAGCTGGGGAGACTTTCGAGGGTGCTGATCGAGGGGGTGCCCTGACTTGGGGACGAGATGAAAGGCAAATGACAAAGGGAGATGATGAATGCTGGAGTTTCTTCCAACTGTATTTTCATTTTCGAAAAATTCAGTGTCTTCCTTCCTCACAGATGAAAACAGTTTCCGAATCTGGTCTTGTAGAGGTGGCTGAGGGGGAGTGGATGGGGAAAGGGTAAGGAAAGAGCTCATGGGGGTCGGGGAGGCATTTGGCACATCCAGACTCGGGGCTGGTCTGTGCCCCAGAGCAGGTGTGCAGGGCGAGGTGAATCAGAGGTGAAGTGCAGAGGGTCAGAATCCATGAGGCGGGGCACCAGGGGACAGGTGACGAGCAGCTCCCTCCACCCTCTTGTCATCCCTACCTTTACTCGGGTCCTTCTCTGCTCAAAGGACAGACATGACAGGGCACTCCTGATTAAGATGCTATTTTAAGTTTACGCGTTGGATCCTTCTCTTTGGCTTTAAACACACACATTAAAAAGGAGGAAATTTGAAAAGACCTAGTCCACTTGCATACGGGCACTGCCGTGAGTGAGAAAGGGAGCAGCGAGCTGTAAGCAGAGCCGAAGCTGCAGGAAGCTGTAGGCCTGCTCCTCCGAAGCAGGTGGACTAGGGCAGAAAATGAGACTCCAGCAGGCAAGCAAGGGAGGGGAGGGGCTGAACCAGGCCACAGGCCACACCCCAGGCCTCAGGTCACACCCCTAGGCACCAGGTCACACCCCCAGGCCTCAGGCCACATTCCAACCCCCAGGCCACAGGCCACACCCCAGGCCTCAGGTCACACCCCAGGCCACAGGTCACACCCCAGGACTCAGGCCACACCCCAGGCCTCAGGTCACACTCCCCAGGCCTCAGTCCACACCCCTAGGCCACAGGCCACACCCCCAGAGGGCCCTGGCCTCAGTCATCATCTGCTTTTGTTCTATTCTGGAAAAGCAATCTGCACTTTTCAGGCCAAAACCAGGAGTGGAACTCAGAAGCAGCAACAGAGGCCTGGACGACGGGAGTGGCAGACACCCCACCTCCCTGAGGGCAGATCCCCTGTGCCCCACCCACGGGTCCAAACCCAAGGGTCTGTTTATTTCACCATCTCTTGACCCCTCTGAGACCCAACGTGCACTGCTATTTCCCAGAGAACCTAAGGGGTTTGAGGAGGGAGAAGTGAGAGCCAGACCGCAGGAAACCCACCATAAGCCCTTTGCTGAGAAAAAAGGAATGTCACGAGGGCTCCTTGCTCAGGGGGCAGAAGCAAGCATGGTGGCTGCCCTGCGTGCGCCCTATTGAGGTCTGAATCCACTAATTTATATATGACCAGCCTAACCCTCGCATAAAGTGAAATTTCAAGCCTGGTCAAGCTGCGCCTGGTTCTCAAATTTCTCTTGTCCTGGGAACAGCAGGAATGAAATTTCGGCACGAACAAAAGTCCTCGAGCACTTGCAAAAATCAATAGCAGGCGATTACACGCTGAAGGAAAGAGCCATGGGCTTTGGCACTTCAAAAGGCATTTATTTCAAATTATAGACTGATCCGAAATTATTCAGGCTCTTCTTTCATCTTAATGATACCTAGAGTGGGGGCTCCAGTCTCTCGCGAGCTCGAAATGAATTTCATGAGGTCAGAATCCAAGCTGCTTCCTGCTTTGCCAACCACGACGGTACCAGAACTGCAAAACGAGCTCCTTTCACCATGTCTCCCTGCACAGAACCTAGGGACAGCGACAGCGCACATACAGTTTGGTTCCCTTGTGCTTAATGAACACTGTGCTGCCACCGAAGCTCCGTGTTGTGACACAGTCGTCTGAGCCACCATTTGGAACCCCTATAATTTATTTTGCCTTTCCTCCAGTTATTGGAAGATTAGGTGTTTTCCGTTTTATGTGCTAATATTAACTCGAACACCCATCATCCAGACACTGGCCCTGAGTATTACTTCATTTAATACGGCAATACGTGAGGTGATGAAAAGCCATGTTTCCTGTGTTTCCTGTGTGCCAGGCAGGTTTTAAGTGCTTTGCCTGTGAACATTTCATTTCAAACCTCACAAAACCACTCCGAGGCAGATGACTGTCATCCCCGACGGAAGATACAGACATTGAGGCTGGAAGGTTGAGTGACTTGCCCAAGGCGCAGAGCTCGCAGACGGCATTTGAATTCCAGTCTGAGGCACGGCCCACTGACTGGAGAGTGCCCATCCCCGCTCTGGCATGAGCATTTCAACACTAAGAGCTTTTAAAATCCCGATTCTTTCTTCAGGTAAACAAGCGCAGAAGTGAGCTTGCTAAGTCAAGGTTATAAATAGCGGAGCTTATGGACATGTACTGCCAAGTTCATTTCCAAAACCCACGTGCAGGTCACAGGCCAGATCTGAGATTACCATCTCCGTTTCACCTCCCTTCCCAAGCCTGGGTGTTGAGACCTCGTTAATTTAATAAGTGGGAGCTTGTTCTACGCTGTTTCGTTGCCCTCGAGTGCGTTTTGTGTGTTTATTTACACATGGCACTTTATCTTTCGAGAAGGTGGGATATTTTTAGGAGCTGGTGGGCGGACACGGTCCTTCAACACGAAAAATGCTATGTAGGAGGCTAGACATAGCTGGCTAAAAGCAGCAGCAGAGCACGAAGTCAAAGAAGAGTGTTGTGTTTTGCTATAAATGCTTGTCAACATTTTCCTAACGAACCAGAATCATCCACAACCTACAGCTATTGTTAATTCTATTGTGTCTCTAACAATCTGCAGTTAACCCATTGGCTCATGGGTTTCTACAAAAGCGTTGTGAGCAGAGGGATTCACGGAACAGTTCCTCCGCAGTCAGGACGCAGCTCTTTCGAACTCACAAAAACGTGCATTTTCAAAAGACCCCACGCCAGCCGTTCTCAGAACCTTTTCACAATTGGTGGAGAGGATGGCACCACACTTCAGGTTTGAGGCTACGTGCTCCCCAGCGCCCCTGCTCCTGAACCGCTGAGTGCTGCTTTTTTTTTTTTTTAAGTGGAAAATTACTGAAAAGAGAACAGAAAGGCAACCCTCACATATTAGCAAAAAAAAAGAGTGCAAGAATGAAAAACCCCGTGTTAACAGATTTTTAAATATTTTAGTCAAAAAAAACCTCCTAGGAAAGTTTTAAGAGGTGAAACTGAGGTGACCTGGGCAATCTGATTAACAGAAGTATTCCTGGAAAGCTGGTACATCGTGGGCATTTTCTCAGAGTAGTTATTGGGTAAAAGACCAATCATTTTCTGAACCAGCTTCTCTCCTAGACACCCAACCGCTCTATGCGGGCACTAACCCTGAAACACTCTAGACAGAAGCACGTGATGGGTAGCAATGTGATAGGCATTAGGAACCAGACAGTTCTGCCCATTGAGATTTCTCCAAAATCCTTCCATCGTCTTGACGCCTTTATAATGTGTTTTGGTGTTCACTCCTCACGTGTCTTCGGGCCTTCGATGAGAAATTGAAGAAACACGGGTAAACACGACCGAACCTCATGCGATGCGTGGTCTGTGGAAACTGACTTATTGCCCTTTTGCTACCGTTTGCAAACTATGGTCACGGATACTGCTTCAGTGGAGCCTCACAGCAGTCTTCAGAGATAGGGGGGATGGTCTCCACATGCAGCTTTAATGTTAGTATTTCAGGGGTTGGGGACTCGAAATGGCTAAATAACTCGTCGCTGAAACTAGAACCCAGGGCTCCAGGCAGCCGGCCGGCCCAGAGCACATGCCAGGGGGTTCTGCCGTCGTCGGCTGGTGAAAGTTTGGTTCCCACCACGCAGGTTGAAAAGCGTCTAGCTATTTAAATACTCTGCTCCAGACGAGCAGTTACACCAAGATGTTACATAGCATCGTCACAGAAAAACTGCCAACCCTAGTAAAGAACGGCAGGGAGGCCCGAAAAAGGCACGAAAGCAGAGGCTTTCACACCCCGAGGGATTCAGCCACGGCACCACCTCGCTCTCTACTCACTGGCAACCTTCCTCCTCCTCTCATCCATGCTTCTCGGGCACTGTGCAGACACCACAGGCACACCCGTAGCCTAGGAGTTTGGAGGCATTTCTAAAAAACTTAAAAAAAATTAGGTATAACAAGTTTTCATGTGCACATATAATGCACGACCTGGTGTATCTTCACATGATTTCTCCATCCCTCCTGCCCCCACAATCCAATGAGCAGTACCTGAGTGCCTCTTCTGGTCACCATCCCACCATCCTGACCCGGTACCGCTTACCTTGATGCCTAGCACTACTGACGAGCTTTGCCTCTTTTTGAACGTGAAATACATGGGGTCATAAAACAACCTGCAACGTCGTGCCTGCACTCTTTAGTTCAGCACCATGTCTAAGAGCACCACGTTTTGTTGCAGGCAGTAGGTTTTTCATGGTGTTACATAGTTGTTCATTGTAGGATGATACCAAAAAGAAAAAAAAAAAAAAGCCATTCTACCTGTGAGGGAGGAACATCAGCTTGCTTCCCCCTTAGGGCAGTCATGGACATTCTGTACATGACTCCGGGGACACATGCGTACATATGCCTTTTGGGTACACATTTAGGAGTGGAATTGCTGTGCTGTAGTGGTGCATGCTCGGCTTGAGACAAAAGTGACAATTTTTCAGAGTTGTACCAGTGTAAACCCCCGCTACTGTGTCTTTTTCCATTTTATTCTTATGAGTGGTGGTGCTATCTCCATGCAGTCTCCATCTGCATCCTCCCGAAGGCTAAGGAGGCCGCATCTGCATCCCCCTGAAGGCTAAGGAGGCCGACCACCTGCTCATCTGTTCCCTGTCCATTTGTATTCCCTCTTCCATGAAGTGTGCAAATCTGCAGCCTGTTTTTCTAATGGATGTCTTTTTCTTAGTAATCTATAGGAATTCTTTCATTCTGGACATAAGTGGTTAGTTATCGGGGCAACAAGTATTCTCCCCCATTCCAAGGTTACCTTTCATTCTCTCCATGTTCTAATGAACAGAAGAAACTCTTACATTTCTTGTTGTCTAATATATTGATCTTTTTCCTCCTGGCTGGTGCTTTTTACATTCTGTTGAAACATATTTTGTGGTGCCATTTCATTTTTCCAGAGCATTGAGTGCTGCATAATTACAATTAGGTTGTCTATTTATAATCCATTTATCTAGAATTGGTTTTTGCGTAGGGTGCGATTTGGGGGGTTGAGATTTATTCATTCGTTCGTTCATTCATTCATTCAGCACCTGGTATTCCTCGGTGGTCTCCCACCCAAGTCCTAACCAGGCCCGACCCTGATTAGCTGACGAGATCAGACGAGATCAGGCCTGTTCAGGGTGGCCTGGCCGTAGAGTGAGATTTTAAAAATATTGATAGCCTATTAGCATAGCCTCATTTAGCAAAATACCATCCTTTCCCTCACTGTTCAGCAGCTGAAGACATATGTTGAACATGAACATAGTGACCTTCAATGTACACAGAAAAAAAAAACAAACTCCCAAAGACCTCACGTTTTCAGTCTTCCATTCCCCTAAACATCCCTGTGTCTTTCCTGCAGGAGTACGGAAACACAAATTCACAGAGGAAAGGCTTTGTTCTCAATTTCATCACTTCCATAAGTTGTATCGAGTTATTCTTTCTCCTGCCTGGTAGCCGTTAGCCAACCAACAGGCCACGAGGAAGCGATTTTCAAATTATTTCAAAATGAAATGATCGTAATGTCATTCGGTACTGCGAGGAATGCCTTCTGCGCTTCTCGAAGCCCATTTCTTCCATTTCATTTTAGAACATGCCTACTTCATTAACTCCACATCAGCTCTTCCAGAGAGCTGTCCGCGGGAACAGGGGTCATAAGAAGGAGTTCGCGACAATCAGATTTCTGCAGTGCGAGCCCTTTCGGTCTTTGATCCCCTCACGTAAAACACACATTTCTGGTAAGTCCCCAGACTCCCGTTCCTTAAACCGCGAATTCCTTCTCACCCCAGCACCCAACAGCACCACCTACAACCCGCCAAGGTTCCCAGGGGGGAAACTGCTAACCTTTACAGAAATGGCAACTGTTATTCTATTTTTCAATGTGGTCCAATTTATTAATCTTTTCCTTTATGTTTAGTGCTTTTTATGTTCTGGCAAGAATTTTTTCCCCCCAGTAAACACGCACACTCAGTAGCCTGCGGTGACGTTATCACTTTTCTTTTTTCCCCACCCCCGACTCACTAAGACTGGCTGTATCATAGTCACGGCGTGACCTCTGAACTCTGGATTTCTTCCCATCTGGTCTTCATTTCTATGATGGGAATATTTTCATATATTTCTTTGGTGAGCATCAATACCATGTTCTTACCTCCTCTATGTGCTGTTTTGGAGGATCCACTTATTTTCAAGAAATCTTGGGGGTAACAGAGGGCAAGGTGGGGAGAGGAAACAGTGACGCCTGTCTGGATTGGGGAAAGGAGAGATGGTGGAAGTTGGACCAAAAAAACTATGAACGACCAGGTCCATTTCACTTCCCACTGGGAATGCTGGCAATGCCATCATCAAGAGCAGGTGCAAGGTGTGGCCTCGGGGACAGAGCTACATTCGGCTCACTTAGGGACCAGCACCCTGCTTCCTTAATGTCCACAGCTGGGTGACAACTCACCAGCAGGGGCCAGTCTTGCTCACCAAGCAGAGCTGGTGGCCCTTACAGAGCCATACTCTGGAATGTTCTGGAAGTTGGTGATGCTGCATAACATGCTGCCCACCTTGCCTTCTGAGTCACCTCAGCATCCCATTTCCGACTTGCTAAATATTGCATTTAATACTTAGAAACCAGTGGCTTATATTCATACTGAATTTTTCATTCTGAGCTAAATAAATGATTACAGAAAGTTCTGTGCACCACGTGCACGGCCTTCTTTTCTCCCAGAGCAGAAAGGCTTGCCTTTTCCACATTTTACACGTCAAGTACAGGACAGACTCCTTCCTGCATTGGAAAATGTTTGGACTTTATATAATGTGACAATTATATTTTCTAACATTTTTATTTAGGAAATTATGTGGTAACTTTTTTCTTTCAAAATTATTTTAAAAAAATCTTTTCATTAAGCATCGTCCTACAAACGTCGTCTCTCGTAGTCCCTGGGGGATTGGTGAGGGGCATAGCACCCACACTCCAGTATCCGGGCCTCCCTGACTCATTGTAAGGCAGTGTCCCAAATACCGAACAGCAAGGGCGCTCGGACTGACCCCAGCAAAGAAAACCTGGTGTCACAGACGAGAAGAACCTATCTGTACTTCAGCTCTGAGGCTGGCTGTCAAGCAGGACACAGTGTCAGATTAACAAATAGTTTTTGTCTAATAAATGATCACATAGTTGGTAAGATACAACTATATTTACATTCATTACGTTTTCATTTTTTTTTTAAAAAAAGGACTTCCCCCATTAATCTAAGGCCTGTCAAGCACCACGCTCAGGAGGGAAAAGTCCTTATTACTCCAAAGCGGGAAAAGCAATTTCTAAACACCAGATCTTTTCTTCATAATGCCTTCTTTCCAACGAGTGGCCTGTCTTACCAAAATGATCAAGTTTCATCTGAAAATGTGTTCTCTGCTTCCTTCTCCCCGAAACATAAAATATTCCTAAAGCAAATGGCGTGTCGTCGACCCCTTTCTACTTCTGCACTGACCAAACCACAACAGAGACTAAAGGGAGGGAACCTTGGGCAAGAGCAGGCGCCATCTGCCCCTTTGCTGCGACTGGGATGGCCATTCTTTACGGGAAAAAAGCCAAGGATGATCCACAGATCTGAAAGGAGTCACAAGGAGAGGCGGTCGAGGGTGCCAGGTGAGGATGGCCGAGGAGAAACAGGTCCAGGTTCTCCATACGGCCACTCGAGGAGACCATTTAAAGAGGTGGCACCCCAAAGGACAGCAAAAGGAACCTCCCGGTCCAAAACGGAGGCTGCACATCCCGAAGCCACGACTGATCTGTAGCCCCCGCCTCCTGTGAGGGTGATTTCGTTTGCCTTCATTTCCTGCAGGAAATCCCACATTATGATTCTGGAGCCGCAGTTCACATTTTGCTCTGAGGCTTTTAGCTGGAGCCGGGATTAAAACTCAGGAAGAGGTAAGGTAGGCCGCCTCAGAGAGAAGGCCTCCCGGGGGGCTGCTGATGGAGCAAGGGAAAGGTCAAGAAATGTAAATGGAGGCGAGACAGTGCACGCTGAACTTTAGAGCAGTCCCACCCTCTTGAGAGCTACGCAGCTGCAGGTGCAACTTTGAGATTTGCTGGGCTGCAGAGCAGGATGGGGAAGGAGGGGGGTGCGGCTCCCCGTGGAATCCAAGCCGATCACCACCCTTTCCTAAATGTGGTACACGCAGCACTCGGAGAGGAATCAGAGGCCTAAAGGGTAGGGAGTGGCTGAAAGGCACACGTGTGAGAACTACGGGGGCCACCCTCAGAACCAGGCCTTTTTGCTTCTAAAGCTGCCATTCTCTTCTCTGGGGCACTGGGCTTTTCCGATCGCTTTCTGTCGGGGGAATAATTATACCAAAGAAATTCCATGATGTTTCAAATCTAAAACGTACTAAAACCCAGGAGGGGGTGGGTCTTTGTTTCTTTCAGTCAAGAGCTTCGACAGTGCTCGGTATACAGTCGGCGCCCCATGACATCGGCTGAATGACGTACTTAAAGGAGCAAGGTGAACAGAGGCCAAGCATCATTTGTTTTCCCAGCAGCACTGCCCAACAGAAATACAATGTGAGCCACGTGGACGACTTAAAATTTTGTAGTGAGCCACATAGAAGACTGGCACGATTTTAATAATATTATTTTATTTAACCCACTATATCTAAAATACGATTATTTCCATACATCATCAGTGTAAGGAATCACGAATGGCATTTTACACCCTTTTGTTTATGCTAAGAATTGGAAATCCGAAGAGTATTTTTCACGGACGGCAGACACATCTCCATTCCGACCAGCCACATCTCAAGAGTCTCACAGCCTCATGGGGCTTGCAGCTTCTGGGCATGACAGCGCAACCTGGGGTCTGGATTAGTCAGACCCTAAGTCAATGAGCAAAAAGAATATTTTTCATGGTCCGTCCCATCTCACGACATTAAGGGTCAAGTCTATAGAAAATCAAAAATTTTAACAAGCTTACAGGACTTGGAAACGACTCAGATGTCCCTCCGAAGGAGAATGGATAAACAGACTGTGGTCCATGCCAACGATTAAAAAACAATTAGCTATCAAGCCATGACAAGATGTAGAGGAACCTTAAACGCACATTACTCAGCGACAGGAGCCAGTCTGAAAAGGCCACGTACTGTGAGATTCCCACTATGTGACATTTTGGAAAAGGCAGAACTATGGAGACAATAAAAAGATGGGTGGATGCCAGGAGCTCCGGGGAGAGAGAGCTGAACAGTGGGAGCACAGAGAATTGGGGGGGGGCACGAGAAAATACTACGTACAATGCTATCACGACACGTGTCATCATACATTTGTCAAAGCCCATAGGACTGTACAACACAGAAACCCTAATGAAAACCGTGGACTTTAGTTAACAAGAGACCAATACTGGCTCATCGATTTTAACAGATGAACCATACTAATTCATGATGTTAACAGAGAAAATTGTGTATTGGGGGCGGGGGTGGGGTGGGGAGTGGTAACATGGGAACTCTCTCTACTGTCCACTCTAGTTTTCTGTAAACCTAAGGCAACTGCTCTTAAAAACAAAACAAAAAACAAAACAAAACAAAACAAAACCAGTCTATTAATTAAAAGAGGCCTAGAGGATGAAACAGCAGCGATAATTCGTTGTGGGAGCTTTAACCAGAAATCAAGGAGAAGGGTCATCATTTCATTCTAAATTTAAAAAAAAAATAAGTGATTCTGTATCAACATTACCAAGCTAATGTTAATGTTTATACTCACTCTATTCACAGAGAAGATGACACAAAAAGGACACATGCCAGCCTTGCACAGGGACCCCCAGGCGGGAGGCGGTCAGATCCTGGTTCTGATTCTCGTGGCCAGCTGTAGGCCTTGGGCAACTCTTCTCCTCGCCCCCTTTGTGGTCGTCTTGAAAATGGGGATCATAATAGAGCTTTTCAAGGTGGCGGTTTTATTTAAAACATTTCTCAGGGGGACTGGCATGTAGTGTCCCTTTAACGGCATCATTTTCGCGTCTACAAGAATATCTGTGGTTGTGGTTTTCGCATACGCTGGAGTATCTGAGAACACCGGCTGGTAGACAGAAGGCTCGCGGGACCTGGAAAAACGCTGGGTGACCCACTGGTAAGGAAGAAATGGACCACTCAAGTGGTTTTCCTTCTATGTTGTCGTCACGCTCTGGGCTCCTTTGAGGCCTCCCCCTCCACCGGGCCTCGCTACCACTGTTCTATGAATCTGTGACTATTCTAGGTACATCCTATAGGCAGAATTATACAGTTTTTGCCCTTTTTTTACTTAGCATGATGTCTTCGAGGTCCATCGTTGTGGTAGCATGGGTGAGAATGCTTTCTTTTTAATGCCAAACAACATCCCACGGCACAGCTACCCTGCATTGAGTGCATCCACTCACCCACTGATGGACACGTGGGGTGCTTCTCCCTTTTGCCTATTGTGACCGACGCTGCTATGAACAGGGGTGTGTGAACATCTCTTCGAGACTCTGCTTTCATTTCTTTTCGGGTGCCTACCCCAGAATGGAAATGCTGGATCACACACTTTATTTTCAAGAGCAGTATTACTTCTGGGGATGGAAATGACACACGGTGAATGACAGGACAAAGTCTGAAGGAGTCACTCTTCGGGTGAGAAACATACATTCTCCGTGGCATGATTAAAGCTAAGCCAGTTGAAGCCTGAAATGTGGCAGCTCTCTGCCTGTTCCCTTGTGATCTTTGTAACTCCGAGTAGCATTGAGCTGTGTTCTGGTTCATGCTCACACCCTGACAGGGAGGTTGGACTTCTCCATTAAAACAGGCTAATGAATCCTCTACTCAAACATCTCAAACTCCGGCTCTGTTGGTAAACACCAGATCTTTCATCAATCTCGACTGAATTAAAAAGCATGTGGAAATGCTCCTTTCTGCACATCAGCCCTGCTGCCCCTTTATCAGATTAATCTCATCGGGCTAACTGAACAGGCCTCAGGATCGCTTAAGATGATATGTTTTGAGGAAATGAGTAGCTCTGCTGTCCACAGGCTCAGCTTCTCACACAGTTGCCTCATCATTACTTCAAACCCCAGCAGGCTTTGGCTGAATCAATATTTAAGTGGGAAAACGTCCAAGGAAAACCTGAGAGGGACGGGAAGTGACAGAGAGAAAGGGAGCATGACCTTGAGAGGACGGCAGACAATCTCCCTGGGCCTATGAGTGACTTCCTGAAGGCCGAGGCCAGGACGGGCCCTCCAACTCCTGAGAGCACCCCCTTTCCGTCAGGCCTGAGGGTCTCAGCCAGGCTTGCCCCAAATGACTTCGGATGCTCTGAAAACCACCATGGCCTGGAGCCAAACCCAGAGATGGGGCCGGTGGTATTTCTAAGTTCTTCGAGTGATTTGAACGTAGAGTCTGAATTAAAAAAAGAAAGAGTGGGGAGGAAATTCAGACTTGGTCTGAATGGTGCTGCACAGCTCACAGATGGCTCCTTTGCCATGATCTCATTTGATCCTCGCAGCAATCGGTATGGTCAGGTGAGCTCATGCTTTCGTGCCCGTTTCACAGACGGGGAAGATGGAGATTCTAAGAGTTCAGGTGACGTGCCCGGAGTCCCACAGCTGACTTACGGATGTGAAGTCTCCAGCCTAGAGGTCCCCCACTACTGTGTGCTTCTTCACAACCTGGAAAAACTTCCAGGCAAAAAATCAGAAGTCCCCCTCTAAAGACTACACGATGATGGCCTTGAAATGCAGGCAACCTTTGACATTTTCCTGAGCCTGACCAGCAAGCCTTACGAAAGGATCCTCATTTTCCATCGATATGGCGGTGGTTGCAGCTTGCATTTTACATTTTAAATTGCATCCTCGTCTGCTCATTTTCTTGATTTCCTTTGGGCTCAGCCAAGGCCCTCCCTGACGATGTCTTTATATTCCTGATTTAACTGTTACACAAATCTCCCCGGCATTAGACATGCAATGGCCTTCTGCAAAGCCTCTGGAGGGAGAACAGACCTCTGCCCAGCACGCCAGTCTCGGCGCTCCAATTTGTAAGTGATTGATCTGCTATTCATTTGGGAGAGCACATCCTCATTGGTAAGGACAGCCAGCATCCTAAATCAAACCTTCAGCTCCCAGTCTGAACCAGGAGTCGTTCAGCTGTGACGCCCCCGCCATGCTCCCAGCCTCTGTGGGCCGTCTTACAGCTCCGAGCTTATTAGAAGAGGGGAAAGTGACACTCAAAAACACTATAAATAGTGAATTCCGAAACCTAACTGCCCTAGTGGCCAGAACTCATTAGATCTGGAAACTGTTTGACTTTTTACATGGGAGTCTGGAGCCCAATTACCACATCCACATCCATGGGAAATAATCTTGATAACATTAAGAGTCTACTTTTAAGCTGTTTACTTGAAACAGTCCCGGGGTTTCGATGGGCTGAATCCTTAAACAAATTCTGAAAGGATTTTTTAAAAGTATACCCTAGAAGGATATAATGAAGGCTTGCAAGAGTAGCACTCCGAATTCTCAGAAAGGGAAGGAAAGTTGGCTCTAGCTGACAGTTTTCCTCCGGCCCTGTCCCTGACTGGCTGCGTGTCCTGGGATGAACAACCCGTAACCTCTCTGAGCCTCAGTTTCTGAACTCTAAGATGAGGACCCTGCTCAGTTGCTGACTCAAGGACTCTTTTGCCTGACCCTTTTGCGGTCCGGGAAAAGGGCTGTAATAAGTGTGTGGGTCCCTGAGCTGTTCCCTTTGAGACAGGAGGGACCAGAAACGTGAAGTGACAGCAAGGGAGAGAGACCCTCCAGCACTCAGTTCTCACTCGGTTCCTGCCAGCATCGCTTCCACTTTGCACCGGGCCCATCCACTTCCAAATGTGCAAAGTTGGACATTAACTGAAAAATATGCCCAGCCGGAGGAGTGCCCGTCTGAGCTGCCCAGGATTGCCCACGCCCGATCCACAACCCGAACCTTAACGAGAACCAGAACTGAACCTCCTTGCTGCCCGTCACTTCCCTCCATCTTCACGACCTTTCTCCACTTTCACCTGAGCCTCTGCGGTTGTCCCACTGCCGTTCTCCTGTTCTCTGCTGCCCGTCCTTTTCTCTGTTTTGCAGGCAGCAGAGTCATCTTTTCGATCATCTCACTCCCAGCCTCAAACTTCAGCGACTTCCGTCTCTAGCACCTAACCCCTCACCATGGCCCACGAGGCCGGGCACTTTCTGTCTCTGCCCACCTTGCTCCTAGGTGCCACCATGCTCCAGGCCCAATGCCACGCTCTTCTACCTGGAATGCTTTCTTCTCTGCTCTCCCCTAGACCAATTCTAGACACCCTGAGAGTCAGCGTCAAGGTCTCATCCTAGCAAAGCCGGGCCTGCCATCCATGGACACAGGCCCCTTCTCTCTCATTCCCTATCAGGACCCCTTGGGTTTTCCGACCTATGCAGCGCCTAGCATGACGACTCCAGTGCGTCTGTCTGCATCCATGTTTGCTGTCAGTCTCTTCAACTAGACGGTAAGTTCCAGAAGGGGAAATGTTTCAGTATCTACAGAAGGCCTGGCATGTCGTTATGCTGTCAAACAAACATCTGGTTTATGAACGAACCACCAGCCAAACGTAGCGGTGAGGGGTTGGGCCATACTTCACGAGGATTCGTGAATGCACAGCTGTTCCCACATTGTCTAGGGCTATAAAGTCTTACACATTTCAGAGTTGGGCAGCCATGGGCTTTATGCAGAAGCAATACTTGCACCCCAAGGCTCCCCAGATGCTGGCAAATCGGTGTGCTTGCTGGCAGGCATCTGGACTGTATGGAGACAGTGCCCTCTGCCTGTGTAGAACATGGGCCTGCAAGATGGGACATGCAGAACCCAATGTGGCTTCTTGGGGCATCTATCTGAAATACGACTCAAAACACTGCTCTGTAACTATTCCTCACAGGCCTGTAGGAAAACTACCAGGTGGGTCTCACTATTCGTTAGAGAAATAGGAAAAAAATACTGAAAAACTATCCCCAAATTTTGAAAATATGGGAGGAGGAACCATTATGTCTGCTGAGGAAATCTCTGAGGGCTCTACTGCAAAGCACCCTTAAAGAGGTATTAACCTTTGCTAAAACAGTTCAGAAAAGTTGCCCCTCTCCCGCCCCGCCATAAAGCAAACCAAATCTTGGTACTCGTTTCTCGAGAGCGCAGTTACACCAGTGATTATACTGAACATGTGCACTAGAGAGTCCAAGTGAGTAATCCTTTTCCTGAAAAACTCTCAGTCTTGCATAATCCGTTAGACCACGTATATCATTTTCTCCATCGGGTTCCGTATCCATATGCAAAGACTAACTATGGGATCATGAGTGGTGTGTCCGAGAAATGTCAAGCAGGAAGCAGCTGTTGTGAGCAGAGCGCATGAATAAAACATCTCGCCAACATAATTTTCGAATCGCAATTTGTATCAAGTTGTCTGTCTTTGTGTAACTTGCCTTGCAGAGGAGAGTCTCTGAATAATTCATTATGTCCCTGCCTCAAGTCCCTTAAAAAAAATCAGAGACGCTGGAGATGATATTCTATTTCTTCAGTGAATCTTACCCATCCACGCCATTTCCCACCAGATGAAGAAATCACCCTAGGAGCACAGGGGAAGGAGTCACTCGCTCAACGTCTGGTTATCTCTGGAGGCCGGAGGCTTACAACCTTGTGAAACCGCCTGGGCCTCAAGCTGTTGGGCTTCCTTATTCCCCCCACCCTGTTCCTAAGGGATTCTTCCCTGGGAGCATGGAGGAGCTCACCCTCGTCCACACCCGGGGGCCTTTTAAAGGTCTAACGACAGCTCTGAGATCTTCAAACTTTCTTTAGAAAAATATTTCCACTTCTTTAGCTCCAGGAGTCCCCTCTTCAGTAATCACTTTAAATAATGCATTATGGATGAAGATGGAATTAGGTAGCTGTTGTTACCTAATGCCCAGGAAAACTACTGTCTTCGCTTAAAAAAAAAAAAAAAAAGAGAGATCATTCCCTTAACACAAGAATGAACTTATTGGTATATGGCTCCAGGTGCAGACACATATTTAATAGATGAGTTCTGGGGATAAAAACTGAATCTTGAATTTTTAAAGTGCCTTTCCGTGGGAGACCCAAGTGTGCTCAAAATGGAAAACTTCCAGGCAGTAAACAGAAACTCGATGCCGAAAGGTGCTCTCTTAGCAGCCCCAGCTCTGTCGGAAAGAACCCTTCGCAGGGAGGCGGCTTGGGCCAGCCGCGCTGGAGGAATGCCTGCCTTTGCACAGAACGCTGTTCTTAAGAAAACGTGGTAGCAAGTGGAAATTCATTTGGCAAAAACAAATGAGAAGGCTCTATATTTAATGATGGGGACAAAAAAAAAATAATAATAATAATAAAAAATAATAATTAGTTGTACGCATCACCACGGTATGACAAATGGAATACGTTATGAATTCTTCCTGGATTCCATGCATTTTTAATCTTAAATGGTACCTACAGGGGAAACCTTTCACCTAAGGTCTAAATTACTACCGGAACAGTGTGTCAACTGTCGGAGTTCATAACTGATGACGACGATGATGATGATGACGACGATGATGATGATAAATGCAAAGACTCCTTGTCCCTGTGACTCACATGAGAATCTGGGTAGAGTGTCCTCCGGCAGTATAAATGATTCCTAAAGGATAAAGTGGGCCACGAGTCACCCTGTTGCCTAGAAATTTCTCAGATAAAGTTAGAAACTGGGATTTTTTTATTTTTTATTTTTTTACAGGATCTACTTCCAGGGAGGAACGTTTTACGACATTTGTGGAGAGTATGTACCATGCTGGGTGGGGGAAGCAGCAATCTTGCTTCTCTGTTTAAAGGTGACACGGGGGAGTGTGTGACGCAGAAGGAAGTTAAGGAAGAGGGAAGAGGGCATCTTTCCACGAGGATTTGACAATATGGTCAGAGAGCATGCTCTTGATAGTCCAGGACCCGTGGGTGGCAGTTTCCGTAAAGGAGGCCACATGGGTGCCTCAGCCATGAGGTCTGGCTAGGCCGAAAGGGCGACACCCGTTCCCCGTGGCTGCCCCTCCATCCACCAGGTCTACCGATCTGAAGGGAATAACAACCCTTCCTGGGCACCTGTTACATTTAACATGCTGCGTGGGCTGCTCGGTAAAACACAGTCCCTGCCTTCAAACTGTGCGGCCTATTTAAGGAGACAACGGAGTGATTGTTAGCATCATGGGATGGTATCAACACAATGTTTTAAGTGTTCAGAGGCAACCGACAAGCCCAGCTGGCCGGTCTGCTCCTGTCGCGAGGAGAAACCGCCCCTTCAGCTGGCTGTGCAGCCTGAGGCAGCTAGAAAAGGCTGCACACAGGGCAGTGGATGTCACAACCAAACTACTGTCGCATCCATATATTTCACTTGTTAGGAGCAAATGTATACACATTTATGTGTATGTGTGTGTGTGCATATAGATATCCTTTAAAATACAAGGTCACCTTGCCTTTGGAGAACGGAAGGATTTGAAAGGGCTGAGATGGGCCCAGCAATATCAGGAAGAAAGGGGAAGGGCATGAGCAGAGTCGTGGAAATGCTTTCTTCCAGCCCAAAGCCCGAAACACGGTGGGTCCCAGTAGGAACCAGACACATGCTATAGCAGGGCTGCTAACGGAAGCCCTCAGCATCTTCCAGGACAAGGACGTCTCATGCAGGCTTTCCGACACCCTTGGGGCTCCACGTGCACACTTGTTCCAAATCCGAATGAGTTCGAAGCTGCTTCTGGAGAAGGCTCATCCCTGCGTGGCAGGCGCCGGTGTCTTCCTTTCCCTTCCTCACTGCGACGTGGCGCACAGCGCTCCACTGACAAGTCTGTGCTTCTTACCTCTAGGACATCAACCCCTCACGCCACACCCCAGCATGTGAACCATTCGGCTCTCCATCAGCCTGTCTATCCGAGAGCCAAAGCTTACCCCTGCACCTCCGAGATGCCTTTTCGGATCTCTACAACCACACGCTTCACCTGAGGGAACCGTAACACGGCTCAAGTTTTCCTATCGTCAACTAGTTCTCAAGCAACCCGAGAGGAAGGCCCATAGCTAACTCATCTTGGCCTCCAGAGGTCCTAGCATCGTACCCAGTAAATGGAAGGACTGACTTCCAAGATGCTTCATGTGCATGGTTGTTGGCAGGACTTGGTTCTTTGCCACTAAACCTTTCACAACTCATCCCTTTACACTTTAGCTCTACGCATTTTCTAATATGTTAAACATACTTCCAGAAAGGAAAGAAGACAAAAATAATCCCGCTCTTATTTATCTCGTATATGAATTGAGATGTTCACAAAACGAGTTTAAGTGAGACTTAACCTCAGAGGTGGCCCCCGATATGACTCTAAAGCTCTGGCGGTCATGCACCCTATAACATCCTCTCCTTGAAGATGGATTAGACCTAGTGACTCTCTTCAAACATACAGAACACAGCAAAAGTGAGGGGATGTCACTCCTGGGACCAGGTTACAGAGAGACTCTGGATTTCGTCTTGCGTGCCCTCTCTTGCTCACTCTGGGGGAAGCCAGCCACCACGCTGTGCGCTGTCCTATGGAGAGCTCCCGGTGGCAAAGAACCGAGAGAGGCTTCAGCCAAGAGTTTACAAGAAACTGAATCCTGCACACAGCAGGCTTGAAAGTGGACCCTCCAGCAGTCCAGCCTAGAGATGACCACGGCCTCAGCCAACATCTTGATCGCGGCCTACACAAGCCCCTGGGTCAGACGCGTGGCGAGGCTGGGTCTCACTCCTGGCGAAAAGAAACTGTGAGATAAGAAACACTTCTTGTTTCAAGCCACTACATTTTGGGGGGGAATTGGTTATCCGCCAATACGTAATTAATGTAACTGCCCCCGTAACTCATAAGTGACATGTGGTTTAAAATAAAAGGCTGTTTCACAAGAGCTGTGCTTGGTAACAAAAGACAGTTTCATAAAATACGCACGCACAGCGACGGCTCTCACACGCGCAGGAGAATAAGAAGCTGTAAGCTCTCTGTGAGAGGGACGAGGTCTCGTTTCCCTGCGCACCCACGCCTGCACACGTGGTGGCTGCAGAGAAGGGACGGCTGCCTGCTGCTGGCCGGAAGCTCTAACCAGGGCGGTACGTCACCCACACGGGAGAAATCTTTCCCACTTCTGTTCCTCGGGGCTTCCTCAGGGGGCAGTGGAACGTCCAGGGCAGGAGAATCAAGAGTCTGTGCAGAAACTGAGCATGTGTCCCCAAGGACCTGCAGTCGGGGACATCTGAAAGGGGGAACCCGTGGCACAGCCTGGATTCAGAACCAGGCGATGGTCTAACACCGTGAGTTTCAGTCCCACGATCTCCTTTCCCATCGTGGCTCCGACTCCTTACCCAAGGGGAAAAAAAGAAAAACGTGGAGCCCAGCACAAAGTGCTAGAAATGCAGGTCTGGTTATACGGGAGACACTGAAAAGTGACATGGAACATGGCAGGCCAGGATAGTCTTTCAAGTTGTTCCAAATGGAGATGTAGAGACATGGGGGCCTGAAGAACCTCCCCAAAGAGAACGATGCGGGGAATTCCAGAGGAATTTTTTTCACTGGGAGGTCCCTGGGGGGGAGGTGGCTTAAGCTTCCACAAATGTCATTCCTTTTGCATTTCATAATACCCTTCGCTCGGTGTGCATTCGAAATGAACTCTATCTGTACTATCACTACCAAGAACAACAACTCATGGGCAATAAAAAAAGGAAGTAAATAAAAAGTGGCAGCGTAGGAAACAATCAAGGATTTCTTATAACTACGAAGTAAAATTTTCAGAATGCAAAATCGGCACGTCTTGTTTTCCCGCTCTCATTAGCAAGTGGGATGCGTTCCTACCAAATACTTTAAGTCAGGGGTCCCCAACCTTTCTGGCACCAGGGACCGGTGGGTGCTCCTAGGAGAGTCTAATGCCTGGTGGTTTGAGGTGGAGCTGAGGCGGCGGTGCTAGCGCTGGGGAGCGGCTGCAGACACAGATGTGTCTCCTCCTGCTGTGTGGCCTGGTTCCTACCAGGCCACAGACAGGTCCCCCTGCTTCAATAATTGGGGTTAGAAATACTACCAGAGGAAGTCCAAATGCAGTCCGCACAGCTACTGAATGCCAGCTTGTATGACATCTGCTACTTCTGCCCCCTCTCCAATGCCGATCCTAAGTGGGTGGCCAGCACACAGCTGAACCCACCCAGTGCTGCCTGCCTCCAGCGCCCTCCCCTGCCGAAGACTTCGGTCTTCCGAGAGCGGCCTAGGCCTCAGGGCTTCCTCAGGGGGCAGTGGAACGTCCAGGGCAGGAGAATCAAGAGTCTGTGCCGAAACTCAGGGCAGGAGAATCAAGAGTCTGTGCCGAAATTTGTTTCCTTCAAAGCAGAAGGAAACGAACTGGACTATGTGAGACCCTGGCTCGTCCCCATCCACCTGTTAACAGCCACGGAAACAAATTAGCATTTTATGTACTGAGGCTTTTTAGTTATTTAAACAGAACAAAACAGTGTGCATACAAATATTCCTGAACTGTATGTAAGGACCTGACTTTCTTCAACAGAATAAACATAATGGAACATTTTCTCGATAATTGTAATAACGACCCTGGACCAGTGTTTACACTATTTGGGTTCGTGGGTTATATGGGGCTTTTGTCCCCAGACTCGGTGGCCTTGAGTCGCCTTATTTCTTTACGACTCTTGGGCCTGCTGAAATTTAGTCTTGCCCTCAAGGAGCCTACCATCGCCTGCCTGATTTTCGGCTTCCGACACTAGACACTGACAGCCGGAGGACAGACGTGTCCGGGTGCTGGCCACTTCTACAGCACAGGGCCCACGATGTTACGTGTGCGACGTGCCCCGGCCTGACCTCTCCACGTCGCACTGTGATGCCTCGCGCTAATACCAGGGGCCGGGCCGGAGCACACCGACGTCTCTGGGTTAACCTCAAGTAACAGAGAGGAGCTGATCCCACCTGAAGCCTTGTCTCCCAGTAGCAAACGTTCTCAAATCTCACCGTTTCTCATTAGGGGAATAAGAAATCGAGTGGGGTTTTGGTGAGAAGAGCAAAAGCGGGCCTCATGGTGTTTAGAGAATGCCAGGAAGCCAAGAGACAGGGGCATTCTTTTGAACGTTCAGTTAGTAAACTTGAACTGGTCTAAGAAAACGCCTTCTGAATTTTATTTTATTTCATTTTATCTGAATAACGTCAGCTCCATTCGCTGTATCGTAATCTGCCATCGAAGGCAAGAAACAAGCAAATGGCCATTTATGAGGCAAAGTTTATAAGAAAGACACCAGGTGCTAAACCTGCCATATTGTACTAAATGTTTTACTGACTATAACCAGGAGTAGAAATTATGGACGTGTGTGGCTTTGGAAATTGTGTGAAGGTAATAGCATAATTCGATTTAAACTGGAGGCCTATAGATGAAACCATAACTAACTCTCCAGCTGTAACTCCAAGAGGTATTGTATAACTATTATTTTTTCCAAGGACAGCAATTTTTTTAAATAGGTCTCACTGACTCATCAAATGCTATCTTTAAAATGCCATCTCCCCGTTCCGAGGGAACACCATGCACGTGGCTAGAATCAACTGAACTGTCAAATAGAATTTTAATTCACTAAAATAAAAGTGTGCATGAACCTGTATTTGACCATTGGATAGCACGATGGTGTTTTTCTAGGGAAATAAACACCAGTACTCAGTGATCCACAAAGGCAGGTGAATGTCGAGTCTTTCCGGCCTTCGTTGCCTGACGCGGGGCTCCTCCGTGGGATTCTGCCCAACTGGTCATTTCTGAACCGTCCCCACACTCTCTAACACCATGCCTCTCCCCAGGATGCTCTGCCTTGCCCCTTTCGTACCACAGTGTCCCCTTACCCACGTCTTATTTGTGGCGTAGTTTTAGGCCCTACATACCTGCTGTTTTTCCAAGAAGCCTGCTTCGGGCTGAAGTAACCCCACGCTGTGCTCACCAGTACTTCTCAGACCTAACTTCTATGCCCTGGCTGCACTGCAGCATGCCCCGGGTTTACCAGTTGCCCACTTCCCATCGCCATACGGGAAGCCCATTAGGCTGTGCACCACAACCACTGCTGTGCTTCCATGAGACCTAACAGGAAGCCTGTGCCCGTAATGACGCTAATAAACGTGACCTGGGTAAATTCACTGCGGAGCACAGCACAGAAATCCTGGGCATGATGAAAAGGAAAGATAAAGATCCGATTTTTAACCTGGAGACAGATTCTTATAACCTCCCTGCAATAATTTTAAGGTTAGGGGAAAATGTTTGGCTTAATTCGCGCTGGATAAACTCTTTAAATGTTCCCTGGTAAGTTTTCAAAGCATGAAATGACTTTTTTTCCCCGGTGGCTTTATATAGAACCATAATAATTGCAACATGAGCTCAGGGCCTCTGTGACTGCCTGGTACTAACCCCCCCTATGGGGTTCTGTGTGGTGGCTTATTGTTGGCTTACATAAAACAAATGTGGCCGAAGTGTCTAGGAAAGTCTGCCAGGAGACCCAAAAGGTGGTCGGGGCCCCAGCAAGCTTAGGGCTTCGACATTTAATTGACAACCAGGCATGCATTGAGAGAAAATCTTCATAGACTCAAAAAGAATGGAATTATACATTTTCATGAGGCACGAGTTTTTCTACAACGCCCAGAATAGATATGTAAATGTGGTATAAAGTGTCAATATTTGTACTCAGTTTTTAGCATAACCAGTAGCCTCACTCTGTGGCTTTTGTATACAGCAGGCAGAGACAGTCGTGTGCATCCCCAAGGCGCAGTGAGATGTCCATCAGAAGCCAGCTCCGCTCTGCGCCTGTGACTCCTACTCAGAACTGCAGCTGTCAGCCCCTGCCTCTGGATTCGCCTGTTTAGACAGTGGGAATTATCATTTTTTCCCGCTCCATCCAAGTCCAGAAGGGTAAACCTGCTTTGAATCCCAGTCAACTGCTCTGTCTACTGCAGAAATTTAAGCCACGGAGGAAAAAAAAAAATAATGAGGGAGCTACGCCTCCAAAATCTTTACGTTTCCCCTGGCTCTGCAGAGGTTCATTAGGCCCTTTTACAAGCAAGAGAGATGGGAGCACAGGTTTGGGGTGGGCAGCCTTCATGGATCTGTCATCTTCCGCTAACTCTCATTCACCTCCGCACTGCAAAAACAGTACACCACAGATGAAAATCTAGTTACAAAAAAAAAAAAACCTTCCCCTATCACATCTTTGTTCCTCAAACTCTTCCTAGAACAATTACCAAAAAGAAAAAAAAAAAGAAGCCAGACTCCTGAGAGTCTCTTCCAAACCTTCGCCTCCCCCACAGCTAGGGTGGTCACTAACAAGCACTGTGATGACCAGAGGACACACAGGCGAACCAGCAACAGCCACTTCCTACTGCTGTAGAGTTTTCCTAAACGCTTGCCCACACCCTTGTCTTACATGGCTAGTCCCAGCGGGGTGGGGTGGGATAGGAGCTGCCACTTTTTTCAGCTGAGACGTGAGATGCATAAGGAAACGCAGCTAGCAAACGTCAGACCTAGAGGTCTAACGATGTGCACCGACTGTGCACTCGTCTTGTCACCTAGCCATCACATTCACCCTCCACCAGGGCGGCTGGTCATCCCTCGTTGACAGCTAGGGACAGCTGGAGATGCAGAGACACGAAGGAGTCAGAGAAACGACAGCAGCATGGGGGCCTGATGCGGGTCCAACAAGCTCCACAGGCCGAGTTCCACCTTGGACTGTACACTGTCTGCAAAACTCCAGAGGTCCCAGGTCATCTTGCCTTCCTCGACACCAACTGTGTCCCAAGCAGACAGCCCAGAGCACCCAGGGCTGCAGGACTGCCTTCCCCATCCCGCTCTGCCCCCCGAAACACCCCTCCAGGTGCCGCTTCTCACGGCAGCCCCCGCACTGCAGCAGCTACTCCAGCGACTGCTCTGGGCTATTTACGAGACAGTCCCCGCTCTCAGCAGACGACCGACTGTCTTTAGATTATCTGTCACCTCCCCTCCCCACGAAGCAGTGCAGGGACACACTGTCCCGGCTGCCGAGCCCGTTCCGGGTTTTGCAGCCAGCTGCCTCCCTCGCCACCCCCTCACTGAGTCAGGGCTCCCGACTTGGGGACTTGGGGTTGAGCCTGCTGGGTGCTGAATGTTACCCTTTGTCTCCGAAGCCCTGGGCTGGCTCTCTCGGCTGGGAAGCCTGAACAACAATGATGAATCAGAGTGTTTATTTTTGAGGTTTTCTCCAAGCTGCCTCTTCATCAGCTCTTAAATAGCAGTATTCAAGCTGCCACAGACACTTCCAGAAGTTTGCCGGCCTTGGGCTCCCAACGGGGGGGTGGTGCAGTGGAGCGGGGGGAAACTTGGCCTTCTTAGTGACAAATGCAACCACAGCTCAACGACAGCCTGTCTCAAGGAGAGGCGCACCCTGATCGCGCCGAGAAAAGTCATGTTTAAAGCGGTTTTGTAACAATGATTTTTAAATCCCTCAGATGGCATGAGCGAGGCGCGATTCCTACTGCTAAGCGTGGCGACCTTTTCTAAAGCTGTTGTGCGCTCCTCACTCTTCTTTAATTGGTGTCGTCGAAGACTACACGTTACGTTGGTTTGGTGGGTCTGAGCGAGCGGTTGAATCCGGGGTGGGGGGGGAAACTCAGGCCTTTGGGTCTGAACCGGAAGGAACACCTGGGGCGCGACGTGGTTTTCAGATGGCACGTCCTCATGGGCCAACGAACCACCCTTGTTAAAATCGAAAGCCGAAATCTAATAACAAAACTATCAGGCTGGAGAAGGGGGCACGTAAGAATAATTTAGAAATTACAAATCCCTTCTCGGTGTACCTTTTGACTGTTAACCCAGCAGAAAGATATTCAGCTCCAGCGTGCATTTGCACACGCACACGCACACGCCCCAGCTCAGGGCTGTCAAGAGTGCCAAGGAGTTTGTTTTGCTTTTAAAGCAGAGGCAGTCACGGGGATAGAAGGAACAAAGCAAACCCCAACAGTGAAAATCTGAGGCTACTCGACACAAACACGATGATGTTGAAAAATGAAACGGCCTCCAAATGTGATTTTTATACATTTGCGTGTGCACGGCTCAGAGGAGTGGTGAAGAGGGCAGAGGGCATGGACTGTTCTTTTTTGGGGAGCCTGGAAGATAAAAGGACAAAGCCCAGCTGACTAGCTGCTGCTGCGCTTGGGATGAGGCCTCAGGGACGGAACCGAAGGGAGAGCGGGCCGTTGGCCGAACAGCTGAGCTGCTCCTCTCTCTAGGCTGGGCCTCCCATGTCCTCTGGGTGCATCACGTTGTCAAGTACTTTGCCACCTTGAATCTGGCTAAACACCGAGTTCTGTTTTGCTGTGGTACCCATTCCAACCTGTGACGGGTTGTGCTAGAGTCCCAAAAGCCATTGATGTCCAGACTTGGACCATGCTAATGACGGATGAGGCTGAAAAATAAATAATAGCATCTGCTGGACGTGCGCCCAGGTGTTCTAGGTTTATGCATCATTCGACCCTCACAGCTCTACCCCAGGGTATGTGTGATTTCTCCTCTTTTGTAGAGTGCGATAAGGCTCAGATGGGTTGAGTAACCTGAAAGACGCTCAGCTCCAGAGGGGCCAGCTTTGGGCTTTTTCTAAGTCTCACCAAGAAAGAGAGACACTATGGAAAGGCCCCCAGCTGTGCAGGCAATCTCTCACTCAACAGAAACATAAATGTTTTAGAAATTTCAGAAACGGAGAAGTAGAGAATGATCCTGACTTTGTTCTGAGCAACTTTTGCACTTTCTTGCAGCAAAGGTGAGGTAAGATGACCAGTCTGACTCGCGCCTCTCGGCTTTTCCCAGGGTGGCGTAAAGACCGCATGGCCCTTGATGAAAGGGAAGACCTGCCAGGACGAAATCTCCCTGAGAATGTTAAGATTTAAGGGGTGCTCCACTCGTGCCGTCTAAAGGTCCCCAACTATAGACCCCATCAAATCACAAAGCGGACAGTGTTTAACGATTTAGTTGTGATTTTTCACCGCCACCTCCGAAAGCCCATCCTCGGAGCAACAGAGCTACTTATGTACAAGATTAGAGTCTGTTTCAAAGTTTTGTTTTTCTTTCTCCATGAGTCTTACCTACAAGATGATGCTACCTGTGACCCCCAATGATTTTTTGCCATAAATTACGGTAACACTTTACCGTGGTGGTGGGGGCACGTGTAAACTACGTGACTGTTGCAGCTTTCCGCCACCTCTGACTTGGGCAGAGGAGAAGACTCAATACCTGGATGCGTGCTATGTTACTACGAATAAAAAGAGCTTCGGAAGCATGGGATGGGCACGGGGGCTTCCTTGAGAGTAAAGCTTAGGAGGAAGAACTGAAGACAGAGATTCTGGTAACTGACTGGAGGGAAGTGCAGAAAGAACGCCTGGCTTCGTGCGACAGATACTGTGAAGGTGGGGGCCTCGAAGGCAGGTCCAACTCGTTCACCCCTATCTACCCAGCATCTGTTGCAGGGAAGGCCCCGGGTGGTTCACACTCTAATGGTTGCGAGAAGATGAACTGACTGGTGCCTGGACAACCATCTCTCTCCCTAAATCGGCTCTAGACATCCACAGGAATCTCACCCATGATCCACTATAGTAAACTCTCATTTTCGTGAAGAGCCCCACCGACTCGAGTCAGTGATGATGATGACGACGACGACCACCACAGCACTGTTCTAAGCCTCCATTAACCCTCATCCACATTTTACGAGAGAGGAGAGTAAGAGAGGGCGCCGAGAGTAAGTAAATTTCCCGTGGTTCAAAGAGCTGGCAAGCAGCAGAGCAAGGATGCGAACGCGTAGCCCAGATTTCAATCATCAGAGACTCCAGGGCCTGGACCATCGCACTTCTTCTTCGAGGAATGAAGGCTGAATGAACAAAGTCTCAGACAAACGGCCCGGATGTTCTGCTGCATTTCAATTCCGAATTTCCGAGAGCCCGCTTTCCCACGGTGGGTGCTCTCAGCGCTTTGGTTCTTGCTTCTCTCCCCGTGACTCCTGAACACATGTCACTGTTTCCTTCTAATTTTGTGGCTACAGGAGTGAAAGGGGATGAAGATGCTCAGTGAGCTCTCCGGAACTCTGTTCATGGGTTCTGCTGGGTGGCAGGCAGGAACTAAGGGCTGAAACAAAGACCAGCTGCCACTTCCGATTATCTGTGGGTGCGGTGCCCCCCGCAAAAGCTGCTTCAGAGCGGCCACTCTATTGGACGCTGGGGTTAATGGTTAGAAAAACAAAGCAGCAGCTCTATGTATGGAGAATGAAATCTCTTGCTGGCCACTGCACGAGTCAAACACATTCTGGTTTCTCATAAAAGCTGAAACACAGACTCACGGAGAGAGAAACGGGGGGCTCTAGCTTGCCGGTGTTCTCCAACTAGGTGGTTGGCAGGCTGTGAAATCAATGCCCAGCATCGTTCTCAGTGACCCAGCCTCTCACTCACATCTCCCAGCGTGTGCCACGGTAGAACGACATAGGGCTTTCCAGAACCAGGCGGCGACTACCTTCTACACACCTCGGGGACTCTGAACAGGAGAACCACAGTAGAGGAGGGACCAAGGGCTGCACAATGTTATTTTGGTTTATTTTGGCCTGCTGTCAATTTAAATATTCAATATGTGGCTTTTTTCTTCTTTTTTCTTTCTTTTTTGTACAGGCACATGCTCTTTAACGTATTAAGATTTGTGCAGAAATTATGCACCTTTTTTATGATAATAACTTTATTGAGATAAAATTCACATACCGTACAATTTGCCCATTTAAAGTATAACATGCCAAGGGTTTTGTGTATGTTCACAAGTTGTGCAAACTTCACCACAATCTCATCTCGGAACATTCCACCCTGCCCCCAGCAAAGGAAAACCCATATTCAGTGATGGCCATTGCCTCTTTCCCTCTCCCCACCCATAACCTTGGGCGACCAGTCAGCTACTCTGTTTCGGGACATGGATTCGCCCTCTGGGGGATTTCATGTAAATGGATGTAGTCTTTTGAGGCTGGCTTGTTTCACTTCTTGTAGACTTTTCAAGGTCCATCCATGCTGTTGCATGAATCAGTACTTCACTTCTTTTCATGGCTCAGTAATATTCCATCGTGAGCAGAGACCACAGTTTATCCATGCGTCAGTTGATGGTCATCTGGGTTAGTTCTACTTTTTGGCTATTTTGAATAATGTTGCTATGAACATTCAAATACACGTTTGTGTGTGGACATATGTTTTCATGTCTCTGGGGTAGGCAGATACCTAGGAGTGAAACTGCTGGGTCCTATGGTAACTCTATGTTTTTAATCTTTTGTTATATAGGAAACATTTTCATTGAGAGGTTCAGGCGGCAAGTTCAGATTAAGAATTTATCATCTGTGAAATATAAATTTGCTTGCCTCCTAAATAATCCACATTCTTTGAGATTATCAACTTCTTAAATAGCCCACATCTTACTCAATCTTCCCCCTGCATGTGCTCAATAAAAGTTTGACCTCCACACATCCTAATTTGCCAGTCAAAATTAGCTTTTTATTTAAGTGCCCAATTCTATAGATTCTGAAGCTCCCACCCATTCCTCAGTCGAGGGGGTAAAAACACAGGCTCCCCCCCCCCCCAATTCCTTCCCAACTCGCTACTGAGATAATAATGATTTCTTCACTCATTTTCCAATCTGCACGATGAGGATGAAAAAGAAATCTCGTCAACATCATACAAAAACAGGAAGAAACAATGAACAAACATATCTCTGATGCCCATATTATCTGAAACTTGACAGATCTGCATCCACCTTCTTCTCTCAACAACTAACCAAAAGAGAAAAAGACAAATTCACGGCTAAAAGACATCATTTCTTCTCCCAATAAAAACAACGCGAACCTATCGGTGTCCTTCTCTAATTGGGGATGTGGCTTATTTGCACGTACGTGGATTACCTGATAGAAAAGGCAGCCCTCCCTAAATCCTGGGAATGGGGGTGTGCCTTCTCAGTTAATTTTTCAGAAAGTTCAAGGGACATTGCTTCTGAGTTGCAAAACTCTGCTGGACCCCAAGTGATGGAAGTTTTTCTAAGAAGTAGTGGACATTTCCCTGTCTACTTAAAGGGAGGGAATGGGAACAAATGAGGAGGTAGGGCTAGTTGCCTGCTGTGAGTTAAGCTTTGTGCAGGGCACTCATGTTTGCCCTTTTAAACCAAACCCTTTGAAGGTACAGCACTTAAATGTATTCTCAGCAACACTGAGGTTCTTGCAGTGGCAGCTGCTACCGCTGTTGGTGGCGGCAGCGATGGCAGCACCGTCAGAGCATCCCACGCTACAGCTCAGAGGGGCAAAGCAAGTGGCCCAAGGTCACAGGGCCAGGAAGTGGAGAAGCCACTTCAACCCAGGACTCTGAAGCTAACCATGTTAAAACACTGTTCTCATAACATCCTACATGTTTTAATTTGCATTATCTTTCTTTCCCCCAGACTGCATAATCTAATAGAAATTGTAATCTCATAGAGCCTTTCCCTGTGGGTTTTATTTTCCCTGTGGCTGGCTCTTCTGTGAATGAGCTCTCCTGCTCAGTGGAGGGTCCGTCCGGGCACCAGACAGCCGAATTCAGATGGGCTGAGGGAGCACGCCAGGAAGGTTCTCACCACCAGACAGACAGCTCGTGTTTCTGAGACATCATTTTGCTATCGGGGCATCTCGATACCACAACAACTGTGTTCCCATCCGGGGCTGTGATTAGCAGCAGGCTGAGGGGACCGCAAGAAATCAATGCCAGGATTAGAAAAGTAGGACACAGGCAGCAGCAAAAAAAAAAAAAAGAAAAAAGAAAACAAAAGAAAACAAAAAAAGAAAAAGAAAAAGATGTCTGTAGAAAGCAATGAGTCAAAATCTAGGTAAGAAACAAGTCATAAATACCAGCGGGAAGAACCAGCAGCTATCTGAGGTCCGGGCAAATATTAGCAACCATGGGGGTGAGGAGGGAAAATAAAATTAAAAAATAAAATAAAATGCTGACCACCCAATGTGTCCTGGGCATGATGCTGTGTTTGGCACTTTTCCTGCAAATGTAGGCACTTTAGTCTAAAGGACAGGAAGGAAACTGCAGACCTGGCCTGCGTGACACAACTCCCAGCGACATGGGCCCCTCTTTACAATGAGGGGACTGGACCGGAACGCTGGTGTCACAAGGCCCTGAGATCCCCATCCTCTTCGCTTGTTGTTGAGAGAACAAAGAGAAGGTGACAGAGCAGTGAAGGGACCACAGGAGCTGAAAAACGAGGGTCACGACAAAGAGGGGCCAGGCACCAGGCCCAAGGAAACGGTCCCTGCAGCGCAGGCAGTTTGTGGAACCCCCTGAACGGCTGCATCGTTTGCCTCCCGCTCTGGTGAGAGCATCAACCCTGAGAAAGCTGGGCCCCACGGAGTGGATGGGGACACCCGCCAACAGGTAGAGGGGCCTGTGGGCAGCAGAGGAGAGGGGATTTGGGCTCAAGATCAGGCAGTTCAGGAAGCTTCCCTGCCTGTTTTTTGTTTCATTAACTAACCTTCAAGGCAGCAATATATTTCTTTTTCTGCTAGATGTTGGCTTGAGGTAAGAGGCCCTGGCCTGACGGACACCCAGATCAACCGATGGCCACGCTACACTCAAGAAGATTTTAAGTGGGCCTCATCCTTGGTGAGTTTTCTTCATCTGGCAAAATACGAGTGGCGTGCCAAGGGGCCGTGTAATGGAGAGAAGAGGGGAGAGTGGTTACAATGTGGCTTCGAAAATTGAACTGCAGGTGTTCAAATCCGGGCTGTCACTTAGCAAACCTTGGGTGAGTGCCTGAACCTCACTAAGCCACAGCTTTAGCTGAAAAGCAGAGGTGATCACAGGGCAATCGCAGAGTTTGGGGATGCTCTGAGGATCTAAGGCACGACAAGCACGGAGGAAGGTAGCTGGGACTCTAATCCGTGTGCAGCAAACGGCAACGATATTACTTATGATGGCGCTAGTCTAAGTAAACGATGGGAGTAAAGTACTCTTGCATCTAGTCTCAGCAAAACTAAAATATATTTAAATTGTTACCCTTTGGATCCATAAAATCAGCATATGCTATGAGAAAGCCTGGGTCTGCCAAGTGACACTCCTTTATTTCCTTGTCAGTAAGGACGGGTCAAATGATCACGTCTTCAGGCTCATCTGTCCACTTCCCTCATGCTCGAAATTTATTATTCACACACAACTGGCCCCAAAGGTCAGAAAGATCAATGTGTGACTTTTAATATTCAGAATACAAAACTCAAGAGGAAGCCAGAAACTTAGGGATAAAATGCAACCTCTGTCAGATTTACCAAGAATCGACAGAACACCATCGTACCTCCCCCACGCCCCAGCGACCCCAGTTTTGCCCTTTAGTTCGGACCACAGTGACAGAGCCACTGCACAGTTCCCATCCAAGGGGGAAGACACAAATGTGAACCTTTGGCTCAGACACATAATCATGGCCGGCTCCACTAGAGATCAGTCAAGGTCACTGTAATCAAAACTCATCATTTTGCAAGTGGGTAGGGAGAGGGGGGATCAGAGAAGGTCAAAATCTTCATATTGATTGTAGATACAGAAAAAGTTCGGCTGGAACTTAAAAGCTCTGCCTCCCACCTCTCCAGAAAGGCAGTGTTCGGTAAATATTCTTGTGTTGAAGAATGAAAGGATCGGCTTCTGCCCCATCAAGTTCAACAGCCTTCAGAGAGCTTGTTTAAACGCCTGGGAAGCCGGCTGGGCTGGGCCGCCCCTTCCAAGGGCCTCTCCAGGAGAACACATTCCTCCGCAGTGGCAGAAATAAGCCGAGCAGTCAGAAAGGCCATTCCTAAGTTGACAATGGCCTCTTTCAGCAGGAACCTTAGAAGAGGGAAAGATTCTACCAGGCCAGAGTGGGAGGCGGCATCAAGAACGTCCTCTGCATCGTTCCTGGCTGCTCATCACCGACCCACTGGGTGTCCAATGAACAAAGCCTTACGGGGGGATAAGCCATGGGCGAGAGGAAGCAGAAGGCTGACCCTTAAAACGGGCCTCCTCTGCCCAGGCAAATTAAGAGTTCATTACAAACCGACTGGTTAACAAGCAGACTCCCAGCCTTGGATGTGATTTGTTTCGAGACGCATGGCCTGATACTTGGCAATGAAGCAAACCAGTGGCGTTCAGGACACGCCAACACTGAGTCCCGGGACAGGCCACAGAAAAACAAGGGATGTGGCTTCTAGAGGACGCAGAGAGAGGTACGTGTCATCTGAAGTGAAGGCACACACGGGAGCAGAGGAGATGTTTCTGAGGCAAACCAAATGCAGTTACCTCCATGAGAAAAGGCATTAGAGGAGAAAAGCAGCTAATTTCATGAAATTAAAAAAAAAAAAAATAAAAGAGCCTCTCTCTTTTCTGCACAATCTTGGGCATCCCTTTAAAGAGTTGCTTAGGAAGGAGAGAGAAAATGTAGGAATAAAAAGGTGATTGTCTAATTCCCATCGCTAAAAGCTCTAATGCTGAGGTTTCTTAGGCCTTAAAAATTCATTTTCAAAGGGCTGGAGTGTCGCTGCCTGCCCGCGTTTAAGTGTTTTCCAGCCCTGGACTTCCCCTCACTGAACACAGGGAAGCAAACGTGTCTGTTTCGTGCTGAGAAAGCACCATTCTACCCCACAGCGTGCTGCGTGTGCAAAGCGGTTCTCCCCACAGAGACAGTTGAGTTGCTGGGAACACCCTGAGCCTCCACACCCTCCAGCAGCCCCGAAGCAGGGGGCATCTACCCTGCTGGTTTTCAGGAGAGGCAGTGGGGGACCAGGCCACGGCCACTGATGGAGAAGCCAGATCACCAGTGGGCGAGAAAACGAGTCCAAGCCAGTCCTTGGAGGTTCATCATCACAAAAGACGGACCATGGGGCAGCAACTAAATTTAAAAGACAAATAGAGGCTTAGAGAGAAAGAAAAGTGGATGGATGGTACTTAAAAAAACAAAAAAAAACAAAAAAAAAAAACTGAATCTGGTTAAAAACAACCAGCCAACAGCGAATGAATTATCACATGACTTTTTAAAAGCCCCTGTCAGCTCCATAATCCTTTGGCACCAAGGTGGTTGCTTGAGACCCCAGGGACTCAAGCTGGAGCCAGGTTTTTATGAAAAGTGCGTCACTCGAGGGAACAGGGGGCGTGGGGTGGTACCCATGCCCAACGGCAAAGCCATCTGCAGTTTTCCTTCTTGGAAATTCACCCTGAGCTGCTCAGAAGTGGAACACGGTGCTCCCGCGGCGAGCGAGCTGAATTATGCAGGAGCAAGTCCATGGGAGGGAGACTGGGGAGACGCGGGCGGGTGCCCGGTGGGTGCCTACCTCCCAGCCCAGGAGCCAGAACGTGCCTCCTCCCAGGGGAAATCAAACTCCACCACTGGAAATGCCAGCCCCAGACCAGGAGGGCTGGGAAGGTTCAGTGTTAGGAAGATCGTTTTAAGAAGAAAACCTGCTCTCTCTGTGTCCGGCTGCTAGGCAGGGACTTGTGGACATCCACGATGGGTGGTCTCTGTGGGTTCATTTGCTGAAAAAGAGGGGGGGTGTGATAAGGCGTGGTAGGGAGAGAGGGTTGAACCTGAACCTCCATTTGGCGCTGCTTCTGCTGATGGGCAGAGGGCTAAGCCCTCAGGGGAGATGGCTTGGGAACCCGTGGGCCAGATCGCCTCGCCTGAAACAGTCGCACCGTAACAACAGGAGAGAGAGACCCAGGGAGCCCACCACCCAGCGGTTATTCCTGCCTCCTGACACCAGCTGCGAAAGGGGCCCTCCCTGCCCAGGCCACTGACTCTCCAGCAGGGCTTCCCAGCTCAGGCTGCGTGTCAGGATCACCCGGGGAGCTCTGCTAAAACACTGAAGCCACTGCCTGCCACCTCGGAGATGCGGACTCAATGGCCCAGGAGATCACCCAGGCCTCGGCCCTCCTTTTAAAGGCATCTATGGGGATTCTCAGGTGCGGGCAGGGCTGAGGGGCACTGGTCCACAGGCCCCAGAGGAGACAGACAGATGGGCAGACAGACAGGTGAGGGGCTTGGCTGCTTACTCCACAGCCGGGGCTGGGTGGGAGCACAAACCTGATTTTTCTAGATCTCCAATGCTTGCCCCATGATTACCGCCTTCGGAAGGCAGGGAAGAGGACACCAGCGTTTTGAGCGGTGTGGCCGCACAGGACAGCAACAGAAACCTGACACAGCCATCCCCAGGCCGTCCTGCCCGGCCAGGAGCACCTGTAAGTAGGTCAGGGCGGGCCCGTGCTCGAGCTGTTGCAGCCCGTCCCTCTAACAAACAGCGAAATAACACAGGAGGTTTGGGAGTTGACGACTCCCTCGCCTCTCCGGAATAGAGAACAAAAGATGCTGGGAAGACATTCACCTCTATCCCTCGTGGAAACCGAGAACAAACAGGCTGTCAAAGCAGAGCAGCGACGAGCTGCAGAGGTCCGAGTCTGCCTTTTATACCCAGCCCTCTCCGCAGCTGGAAAACGTGCTCGCTGATGACTTTTTTCCTTCTCCTTGAGTAGTTTTCAGTTTTCCTGTGTTTGGGGACCTCGGTGGCTGTGTGTTGAATGGCGAATCTGCCACCCACACACCTGTATATGTCAGTAAGGCGGTGCCACTGGCTTAATTAAAATATATCCGTGCGTTTCTCTCTCTTTCCATCTCTCAGATCAAAAGATGGCCTCATTGGGAATAAATGTACTTGGCTTACAGCCCCTATTGGAGAGTTCAAAATGTCTGATCAACTTCAAGACGGGGAGGATGGGAATTGACGGCTTCCAGCCGGCATGCATTATTACACAGCAGGCGACCAGAGGGACCTGAACGTGGGGCAGGAGCCAAATTAACATCACTTACTTTCCAAGAACTTTTCAGGATGCGTGATACCGAAAAATCAAAGCCAAGGGCACGGCTCCTAATTCGGTTCTCAGTGACACAAGGAGTCCTAGCGCCTCCCTGACTTAGTTTCCCTTCCTGCAGGCTGCAGATTTGGGAGGACAGAGGACAGGGAAGGAGCAAAGGAGAGCACTGGGGATGAGTCGGCTGAAATGAAGGCCATTTCGTTAGCTTGAGCACCGCCAGGCAGGGTAATCAGCAGCTGGTTTTGAGGCTTAAGGGAGTTTGATTCTGATGCATCCGGCTAAGCCACAGACCGTGACACTCAGGGACTTCACGTGAGGAGACACAAAAACGAGCCACAGACCTAGAGCATGTCCGTAAGGTCATTTTTATAGTGATCTTCAGTTAGTTACTTAAAATATGTAAAATGAGCCTTGGGACAAATGAAAATTTTCAAGATCTCGTATTATTTGTAGAGAAAAACGAGAAGACTAGGACACTCTGGAATTCTGGTGCCTCCTCCACCTCCCCCTCCGCCCCAAAGAAGAGTGCATCAGATGCTGAATGTCATTTACCAAGGTCACACATCTAGGGAAGAGTCGAGGCAGGACTGAGAAGTGACTTATTGAACTCGAGAGCCCACAAGGTCAGCTGCTGGGGCCAGTGGGCAGCTCGCCTCACTCACAATAGCTTCTTACAATTTGGAAATACTTGGACAAAACAGGGTTGGAGGAAAAAAAAATCAATATGTAACATAATGTCTGTGTTACAGAATGCTTCTGTCACCTTGCAGAACTTGATGGCTGTTTGTACCTGGGTTTTTAGCTTAATTCTTGCACTCGAACTTTTGCAAAAATCTTAATGACGAGGATACCAATAGGAATCAAAGATGACATTTTGGCGCAGAGAAAAGCCTATTGAAAACCGGAGGAAAGCTCAAAAAAAAAAAAAAAAAAAGAAAAAAAAAGAAAAAGAAAAAGAAAGAAAGAAAGAAAGAAAGAAAGAAAGAAAGAAAGAAAGAAAAAAGAAAGAAAAAAAAGAAAAGAAATTGGCTTCCCTCTTAAGGCTGAAGCCATTTGCTACCCCGACACAAAACCCAAACTGGAGAACAGTTTTGTTACATTCACGTATTGTTTGATTTGCTTGATTTTGAACTTCAAATTCTACCATTTTCCCCACTCCTCTCACATACAAAGGCTCCTTGCTGCCTCTTAGTCTTAAGCACCAACCAAAATAAACTCGCCCACCACCCAATCAAAACACAGTAACCAGCTAAAATATACAAAATAACTTCCATCCCTCATTTTGAAATACCTTCCCTTCCGGTTGCATGTGGCGTGTTAGTTTTCAATTGCTTCTAGAACAAAAATACCACAGACCTGGGGGCTTGGACAATCACAAATTTATTATCTTCCAGTTTCAGAGGTCAGAGATTCAAAACGAATCTGACAAGGCTATTGCCGAGCTGTTGGCCGGGCTGTTCCTTCGGGGGCCTCTGTTTCCTTGCCTTGTGCAGCTTCCCGAGGCCACTACATTCCTTGGCTCATGGCCCCTTCCACCACCTCCAAAGTGCAGCCCTCCCAGCGATGCTTCCACGTCCTTTTGACTTCTCCCCGCTAGTTTCACTCTCATGAGGACCCTTGTGATTTCTCAGGGCCCACCAAAATAATCCAGGATCATGTGCATCTCAAGACCCTCAGCTTAATCCCATCTGCAAAGTACTTTTTGCCACAAAAACTAACATCACAGGTCCTGGGTAGTAGGATGTGGATATCTTTGGGGGGACTACACATATGTATTGATTATGTGCTTGCACCAGTGTACCTGCAGCAATTTGCATAATTTCTTATGAAATACCATCTGACAAGCATTTTCCATTTTTCCCTAGAGTCATCAAGACTGTTTTTAAACCTTATAATTTCGCACCAGTTGAGAAACCCATTGTAAATACATGTTAAAGAGGTGGCAGGTATAATATAGTTAAAAAAAATTTTTTTTCATTAATATTTTCCTAAAAAAGTAATTTTATTACTTAAAAAGAAGGAAGACAAAAGGCAGCAGGGACATATGCTGACCCCAGGGGCGCGGGGCTCCCCGCCATACACCAGGCTGACGGGAGGAGGTCTGAGTAAAGGGCAACGGCATTTCTCACGGAGGTGAGGGGATCTGCTCTCCAAACTACGCAGAACACAATCAGACTGTCTTTCAGCAGAACAGAAACAATCACCCTATTGTCTCGCAGCCTGAATGACCTACAGAGGCTCAAAGTATTAACTAATGGTCAAGGCAAACGTAGCGACGGGCTCACTCATCTGTACTGTCTACAGTCTGCAATTTGTCGGCTCGCAAACTTTGGTTTGAGGCTTATAGCCTGCGGATGTCAATCGTATTGGCTGCCACTGCCGCGATCCAGGTGCCGCCAGGATTACTGGGTCTCCCTGTGCTACAGGTGTTAGAAACACACACAAGAATATGAACGCAACCCACGCCGGTAAAACCTAAAAGGACCTGGGGGCTGGGGTCGGGGAGGGTAGAGAGGTGGAGGTCACAGCTGAAGTTGCTTCCCATAGATTACTCAGTGACATATATGAAACAGGGGTCGCACACTTTCTCTGTAAGGGCCAGACGGTGAATGTTTTCAGCCCCGTGGGTCATTCAGTTTGTCACAAGCACTCGCACTCGGTTCTGCTGCTGCAGGGCCAAAGCAGCCATACACATACACATAATGAATGGGCACGGCTGTGTTCCACTGAAATCGTTTACAAAAACAAGCTTTGGACAAGATGCCGTTTACAATCCCTAGCACGGGAAGGGGGCAGGTGTCTGTGTGTCATGCAGAGACCACAGTGTCCCCAAACTGTTTCTTTACCATATCTCATCTAATTTACCTTTTTTGAACATTTTTAGCAAACCTGGGCTCTTCTTAGGGTTCACACAAATAAGCTGGTCTATTTTATTACTGGCCCCCATTTGTCACCCCTTCTGGTATCCCTCCCCGTCACCCTGCCCTTTTTCACATGACTTAGGAATCCTTTCTGTAAAGGTCACGGATATTTCCCTGCCCCATGATTTTGGACTCAGCCACGTGACTGACTTTGGCCAACAGGATGAGGCAGAAATGCCAACGTGCCCATTCCAGGCCTAGAACAAAGCAGACTTGACATTTCCGCTTGTCTTCTTGGGCTTCCGCCAGCCCCAGAGAGAACATGCCCAGGCTCAAAGGAGAAGATGCACCGTGGGGCAGAGTCGACCCCGGCCCCACAATGGGAATGCCAGGTGCCTTGCTGAGCTTGGAAGAAATCAGGCACATCTCACGTGACCTGCAGACTGTGTCAGGGACAACACCATCATTGTTCTAAAGCCACCAACTTCTGGGATGGTTTGTTAGGTGATCACAGCCGATTGATATGAGGAGCATATCAATCAAAAAGCAAACTACCTCTTCATTTCAAACCCATCACTCACCTCCAGAGGAATCGTCTTCGTAGCAAACCTTGTCTCCTTCTACGGAATAACTTGCCAGTTGAGGTTATACACATTTCACTATATATTTACTTTAAAACTCGCTTTACTAAGTCTAACTCTCCCGCTACTACATTTTGTCAACGTTCTTTGCAGTAGCGGGTAGGTAGCTGCTTTTATCCACCATCAGGAACAGATATCCTTATAGCTATATCGCTAACATCAGCAATTTCGAAAACTTTTCAATCACAGCGGCATGTCATTGTTAGACCGCTTCACAAAACATATGGTTTACTATCCTTATCAAAGCAATCTGGAACCACGCTGACTTTGACTGTTTATGTACAGGAAGTATTATTAGCAAAGGCATTACGTGTTTATAAAGCAATTATGCACAGACAGTACTCCCAGACCTCCCTCTGAATTAAAAACTAAAAATAAAAACACAAAACCAACAACTTTGGAAACAGAGGGACAAGTGTGTGGAGTGGGTCTGCCATGTTTCTGTTTGATTTACGCAGACAAATTTCTATTTTCCACTTTGAATGGCTATTACTGAGTCATGACTTTCATCGATACTTCTAGGGAGGAAGTATCCCTAGATACTGTTTGATAAAAACATACTTGTCCAAATTCTGGTCAGGGTCATCTTAGACCCATGTACTTTCCAAGTACATACCAACTATCCCCGTGCGTGTGACACAGGTGTCCTGGGAACCTCCCGCCATTCAGTGACTTGCATAGCACACCAGCTAGTGCTAATCTCGCTCTAAAAAACACATGTCGCCAGTCACCACGAGTTAGGTGGTTGTCTTCCCAAAGCTCGTCTCTACGGGGGTGATTTAAAATGGGAAAGGCATGTCCAAAGCCAGCCTTTCAAAGTCTACTGGATTCACAGCAAATAGGAGATATATGAACAGCGATATGAAAGAAGTCTTCACAACTTTCAATCATTAATTACGAAAAATTTGCACGGGGGCTGAAGGTGAGCATCTGGAGATTTTAAGCTGGTGCAAACTCATGCACCTGCAGCCATCTCCCAGGTGACCAGGCTGGGTGGGCGCTGACACCTCCCTCATTCACAGGCCTGGTGGATGATGCTTGCTTGGTCTAGGGGTCCTTAACCAGAAGGCTTATTTCGGCTCCACGGGGCCTCTCATTCTCAAAGTCTTCCTCGTAAGGCAGCAGAATTTCCAAGCGAGCAAGAGTGGGAGCGGTAAAGCCTGGGAATACCTCGGCTCAGAACTCCCACAATGTTATTCGTGATGCTGTCTTCTACTTCTGGTCAAGAGAAGTCACAAAGCCAGTCTAGACTTACTGGGGTGGCGAAATGGACCCCACCTCCTAACCAAAGCTGTGGCAGTCACGTGACAAGGGAGCATGCAACACAGATGAGAAGGCCATTCTTGCAATATACCACGTGTAACGAACGATCGCATATTTTTCCGTTTCTATATAAAAGGGCATTGCCATTTTCATGACTTAGTTTACCCCTGCATGGTTGCACGGGGAATTCTGGAGGATTCGGAGGAAGTGATCTTGGCTAAAGGAAGACAGAGCCAAACAACTGTCACAGGTGGGAACAGAGTAGGGCCATTCCTAGGCCGACGGCACTGGACCATACGCTCCATGAACACGGGCATTTTCTTCTGTTTAGTTCAAAGGATGGACCCCACAAAACAGAGCCTCGCCCACAGCAGACAAGCGATGAAGACCTTGAAATATAAGAGTGAATGCCTCCAGGTGTTCTGAATTGACAACTACCTCCTAGGTGCTCTGCAGGGAGGCGTGAGCAGGACTAGATCTGACATCGAGAGAAGACTATCTTGTGAGTAGGGTCATCTGAAGTCAACTGTCCATAAATCCGAGAATCAAGCAGAGAAACGACGCGCTAAGATGTCCGCACATTAAGCTTCCGGAATGACTTGACCAGCTTCTCAAGACCAAAATCAAAAAGAAGCACAACGAAGTAGATTTCTGTATAATGCCAGCAGAACAAAACCGCTTTTGTAAGTGGGAATTTCTGCCTTTGTGAACTTCAGAGGAATCTGAGTTGTGAGCGAGAAATTCGCAAAACCCTGTCTTCCACCGAACAATGGGTCTTACATGAGACGAGGAACTGAAAACCAAGGATGCTCAATAAACACTGTGGAAAGAAGGGGCAGTCAATGTTCGTGCAGGGTGGGATGGTTAATGCAGGAGCCCGAAGACCCCCGGCGGGTGTCTGGTCCCCCGGTTCCCACGACGAGGAAGCTGAGGCCTCAGAACGAAGTGGCTTATCTAAGGTCACTCAGCGAGTTCCGGCTGAGGGATGACGAGGATTTAGGAGGTGAGGCTGAGACCGAGCTCTGAGCTCGTTCCACTACACCCGGCTGAGGATTTTCAACCGTATAAACAAGCTTTTGAATATAAGCGACTATAAATAGCAATTAGTCAGAGTCTCGTATTAGATACGTTGACATCAGCAGCAATTCCATGGCCCTGTGATGCTCACGCCCAAACGGCCCTGGAGTCACTGCCTTCTTCCTCAGTTCCACCGGGGTCGGCCTGGACGCTGCTCAGGTCCAGACCGTATCCTTCTAGCATCTTCCAGCAATCTGAACTTCATCACAACATTGCCCCTTCTCCCGAAGATCTCTGAATACGCAACGTGCATTTGCTTTTCTCGGCCATCTAGGTCGCATGTTTGTCAGGGCAGGGAGCCCGATCTTTCCAATTCCTCTGCACGTTCCACAGTACTGAGCAGCCGCCTGGCAACACGCATTTTGGTTAAGCAGAATAGCAGCTAAGGTTGACTGAATCATTACTACGTGACAGGCAGCGAGCTAAGCATTTTACGAGCATTATTTAATTCACCGCAAAACTCTACAAATAGGCGTGATGATCTGTCCTATGCCCAGATGTAGAAACTGGTTTGTAGAGGTTCACTGACCTCCTCAAGGTCACACAGCTAGGAAGCCTGTTTGGAGGTGAGAGTCAACCCTAGGATTATCTGACTCTGAGTCTGTGCTAAGTCCTGCGGCTTCCCGACTCACATCTGCCCGAGTCTGGAGGGGGGCCCAGGAGACACGTTTTGGAAAATGTCCCAGGTGATTCAGGTGGACACCGGGTTTGGGGGTTGCTGCCGACCCCCTGCCACCCTAGGCTGATTGGTTGATCCTGCTTGTTTTTCTGAAACCGGGGTGATGATGTGTCCAGAACTGGACCAGCTCTCCTCGGGTGGCTCAGGTCAGACACACTGCAGAGAGTGCTGTCTTCCCTCCCGCACTCGATCCCTCCCTTGGGAATCCTCCAGGGCCATTTCTGGGCACTGACAGAAAGCAGAGGGCACCAGAGAGTTACTCCAGGAGCAGTCACAGAACGCAGGAGGACACAGTCCTGAGGAAGCCCTGACAGCTCAGCTCGGGAAGGGAGCAGAGTTCAAGGCTCCACAGGCTCATGTGGGTCTCATGAGGGATAACACTCTAGGCCTCTTCTTTGGGGCTTTTTTTTTTTTTTTGGAGTCACCCACACATGTCATATATATCATCCAATGACAGACCCAGCTAGCTACACAGCCTCACACCATTTTATCCACATTTAGAACAGATATTATAGTTTCCATTGTTATACCCCAACACTAGGCATCGTAAAACATCCTCCCCCCACTCCGCCTTTTTTTTTTTTTTAGAAGTTTAAGAAGTTTGATCTGAGCAGGTGGACCCAACTTCCTCTACAAAGGACCCCGTGACCTTCAGCACAAACCACCTGAAGGAGATAACCTGGCCCATTTATCATACGGTGACATCCAGATCACAACCGTGAGCTTTCAATCATGCCCCTAAGCTTCTCCTTGATCAGGGGTTCTCCCATTTCAAATGCTGTTCTCTCCTTTGGGCTCTGCGACTAGCCAGGAACTCCTTTCTGCCCAGCATAGCTGAGACAGACTCATCAAGACATTAGTAAATATTAAAATGAAATAAACGCAGGGATTGCAGGAAGCCAAATAGAAAGGGGGGGGGTATAGTGTTTTATAAAGAACAGGTGCTCCATCCTGCCATCACGGGCTTCACTGGAAAGTCTCAGGCGGTCCATCAGCTCTTCCCCAAGATCTGGCCAAGGTCACAGGCCAGCTGCCTGCACAAATCCTTGCTGGCTTCTGGTCTACCTCCACCTGGAGGCTGCCCGTCTCAGGAACCCAGGAGCTCTCTACTGGACATCGTGGGGATTTGTGGTCCAGACCAAGAGAAAGATCCCTGTCCCTGTCATGAAGAATGGGGGCTGAAATGTAGCTAGGAGGGGAATGGGAGGTTGAAGAGTAGCTAAGGGGAGCCTGGTTTGAAAGAAGAGTTCTTTCAGAGCTAAATTGTAGTTAGTTCCTCAGTCTTTTCTTCACTTGAGTATTTTGATATTTCAAAGAGCATTCAGTATGTTGAAGACCGATCTAAAAGTAGAAACCAGGCCTTGCTATTTCCTAAGCCAGTATTCCTGCCTTTCAAAGGGACAAAACAATTCTTGACCCTATTTTCTTTTCCCACACACATGGTCAAAATCCACAAAATCGAGAGGATTTCATCCTCTACGAGAAATCAGAATTCGTCTTGCACTGGACCTCTTTTCAACGTGCGTCCTTCTAACTTAGGACTCCTTAAAGAATGCAGACTGAGCCAGACTAGCTTCATCACTGCATAATTGGATGTTTACTTTTAGTTGTCCTAATTAGCCAAAAAAGAAAGAAAAGACCACATTTCAATTTTCCCTCTTAGAAAAAGTCATTTATACCACTCTTCTGGGATCCCAGAGACAGGACTTATTAGAAAAAGTGTGAAAAGCAATTAAGAATTAGAGAAAAAAAAATTCTCTGTGGTCACGCAATACCATTATCCTTATAGGTGAGTTTATATGTGGATGCCGAAGACGTTTAAAAATGATAAAAATGAGAATTCTGACTCTGACAGTCATCATCCCCTCTATACCCACGACTATCATAGACTCTTAGTGCTGTATTTATACTCCAACACATTATAAAAACATGAGTTAGCAATTGCCAAATTTGTTCAACGTCTGTGAATACACTTGTTAGAGAAAGTGCAGACGGCAGCAGAAATCCTATAAATGTCAAACATTTTTAGTGCTTTTTCTTTTTAGGGGGCAATTTCCAAATTCAAAATTGTTGAAGCTACAATTTGGTTTGTGTCGAGTGGGCAGGTCCCCAAAGAGTCCCGAGGATGCCACATGTAACACACGTTACCTGAAGCATCTCATCCATTACAACCCCTTGCCTCCCAATATCCTAAAGAGGGCCTGGTTTGAGAGTTTTCAATCATTGCTCTGCTTTTTGTTCCGTTTTGTTTTGTTTTATAGCAGGTTTTTAAAAAGCGATAAAATTGGGAATGACAGACCCGGGAGAATGTCATTGGATCTAAAATAGCAGCTGCAAAGAGGTGCTGGAATCATTCTATTTTTCCCGTGAAGTCTGGGGACAAGTCTTCTGGGTTTTAGAAACCCAGCAATCAACTAAGTCACTTAGGAATAACAATGCGGGATACCAGAGTTAGAAAAGAGTGAGGTGGCCAGTTGTTTTGTTAGCCCAAGCAAACGCTATAAATCATTAAAAATTAATCTGGACACCTGAAAATTCGGGGATACATGGCTGCTGATTGCATTAACTTTGATAAGCTGAACTGGACGTGCTTTTTGATAGCAGGATAAATATAGACGTTTTCACCCATTATCCTGTTCTTAAAACAGCTCAGAAATCTAAAAGCCACCTCATCCGATACCCCTCTTTTAACAGTGCAGTGGGTGAGTCCCATCGGTGACCAAGAATCTTGCATGGCAACAAGAACCATACTCAGTCCCGGCCAAGGTAAACCCATGCCCAGAAACGTGTCCTAGGGTAATGGTTCCCCGACCGAGTGCTTCCATCTACAGGGCTCTGAACCAGATGCCCTGGCCCACCCGCAGAGAAGCCCATTCAGTGCATCTGTGGCACCTGAGGATTTGCTTTTCTAACAAGTTCCCAGGTGACACACTAAAGTTGCAGGTGGGGAAGGGGGGTCACACTTTGAGAACCACTGCCCCAGGGAATACTGAAGGGTATGGGAGCAGGGGGCTTAGCACTTATTCAGCATCACTGAGTTCCTTTATTTATCATCACCCCCACTCCCTCGCATTTAACCCTCAGTATGACTGCTGGGAGCATCACCAGTTGAAAGGTGAGGCAACAGACAGACGCCCAGAGAGGACAGTATTTGCTGGAAAGTGAGAAGAGACAATCCCAGGGCATCACGTATTCTAGTCTCTTCACCTCACGTAGACGCCGATCAATAAAATCACATCCGTAGTAAAACACCCTGCATTGATATCTGATCGGGCTCTGGTGCGACTTGCAAACTTGCTAATAAAACATTCTAATGTGGAGGCCTCTGAGCCTTCGAACAATTATGCATAACCATTTCTCATCTCAGGAGCCAATTGCTACCTCTCAGCAGCTACTGAAATTTTCCGTTGGAGATTTGGGAATTTCCAACAATCCCCTTTGACCGCTGGCTTGCTCCTTTCCCGTGCCACTCAACAACCTTCCCGAAGCCTCCTTCCTCAACGAGCTGACTCTAACTGGTACAGAGTAATGACCCGCGCCCTGACCAACGATATAACCCGCCACCTGCAACAGGAGGAGCAAGTGCCCATTGCGTGTACTCTCCAAGGTTTCTGTGGCTGGGGAGCCGGATGTTTGTTTTGTGCGTATGGATGTCGAAGTTATGTCTTTAGTGTAAGGCCCAAAAATACAGTTTTGTGTTTTGGATAGTACGCATCAGAGTGCGACACTTAATGAAGGCTCCGTGTGGGTGATAATGACCTGCAGTAACTCTGTATCAGGGAGTCCCTTCCACTGTATAACAAAGCAACTCCAAGACCTGTTTCCATGACAACTGCAGCATCATGCAGGAAAGAGAAAGGAGAGAGTACAGGAAAGCTCTTTAGAAACTGTCACCAAAATGCACATCCCTTTTCCGGAGACTGAAAACAATGTTCTGGGCATTAGATTTGAGGTTGCAATTTTTCCTTTCTTGACTGTATTCTCTAATGACGTGACTATATTTAAACATCTAATAGGAATTGATTCAGGACACTATAAATACCATCCATCTGCCAAATTTCTGGAGGTCTAAAATTAGGTTACCAGGTTCATCAATTTCCTTTAGAAGATTCCAGTAGAAACAGACCTAACCTCTCTGGTGGCAATAACAGCGAAATGCTAATAGCTTGAATGCAATGGCAAATGAACTGCGTTCATTTAAAAGCTAAAAGCTGACAGGAAACTCCTCAAACCGTTTTTCCTGAATAAAATTAAAATGGGAAATATCTTGCGAGACAGGAGTTTCTGAGAAGACCCTTCAAAACAGTTTACCAAGCCAGAGACTGAAAACAACTCACAGCAGTATGTATTATAACCAAATCCCATATTGTAAACAAATATGAGAAGAGAAAACATATTTTCCCTTTCTACTGTGCTCTTGATCAGCTGATGTCTGCTTTTCTCTCTTGGATGAGGCGGAAATAAAATGAGGCACCGAACACACTGGGTAGCTTTCTCCCTCCCTGCCTAACACTTTTCTCCACCATGATTTTTCCCTCCCCGGTCATCAAAGAAGAAAGAGCCTCCTACTAAAAATATACTGGAACAATAGCCAGAATTGGGACCTATTTTTTTCTCGGCTACCAGGGAGGTGAGGTTATTTCACCTGCATGTGTACCAAGTTATTTTTAAAACCTGCCTTGTTCTTCTCTGTGTATTCTATTTTAATAAACAAAAGGGAACCTGGCCGCCTACTGCACTCACACATTCGTTCTAAGCGTCCTAGCTGTTCGCGTCACGGTCATCGACAGAGACGCGGAGCAGAACTTGCACCCACACGTCAGGTGCATAAAGTGCATCATGAAAACGGCTCGACGGGTCATTTTCAACCTTGTCACAAGCATGGACGTCAGGCATCTAAACGAGATGGCACTTGCAACAAAGAACCACGTCTTCTGCTACATTCTCAATGACCATCCATGATGCTGAGAGGCCACAACTGGCTCAACTTAAAAACAGAAATTCCGTATAGCATCCAGGTTAACTCAGCAGAGGCTCACTAAGCTCTATTCATTTACCTGCTGACTCAATGTTTATTTATTGAAACATGCCAGATTGCAGGTAAGCACCGAGGACAGGGAGATGAAGAATGGGCTTTGCCCTCAAGGGGCTGGGCTGTATAGATAGGGATGGATAGGGATGGAGATACAATTACAGCACAGGGTTATGAAGTCTCCTGAGAGGTACGCACAGGGGGAACAGATGGGGTGGTCTGAACTGCCGGAGGGGAGGGAAATCTGAAAGAAGAGATGCCACATGTGATTCTTAAAGACTAGGAACTTATCAGGCGGCATGGGAGAAGGCCGCTGAAGAGAGAAAACCCACTGTCCTTTGAGCATCATCTCAAACTTTAGGGAGCCAGTGCTCTGCCTCCTGGGTAGAGCAGGACTAGCATCCCTTGGTATACTTCTGGGGGCTCCCTGTTCTGGGGTCCTTCTCCTATTATCTACTTGCTGGAATTTCTCTTTGGAGTTTATGCTAAACCCTTCCTTCTTGTAACACTTATATCCCCATCACTGGCTATGGTCAGCTCCTGGGACTCCAAAGTCCAGTGTTCTTCCTAGGATGGAAGGCAGCGCTCGTCAACTCCTATGACTTATTCCTCTCTTCAGGCTGAACGTTCCCGAGTTATTTCCTGGGTCTCTATTCTACAGTTTCCTGATCACTCCAGTTTTGTGATGCGTCCTTAAGACCTGCTGCCTGTACAACCTTTTCATACTCCAGGTGATGTCTGGTACCCACGGGGGCGTGCCTCCCCCACAAGGGAGGATGCTCTGCTGCCGATGACCGAAGCCGCTTCCATAAACAGCGAGTTGTTGATGTATGTATTTTTTTGCTTCAATCCATCCTTACTATTTACCATCAGAAACTACTATGGAATAAGAATATTTTGGCTCAATAAACAATTATCAAAGCTCAACATATCGCATCATTAAAACGAAAATGCTTCTTGCAAAAGAAAAATCTTAGAACCAACGAACTGTGTAAACGGCTGGCGAGGCTTGTTAAATAATAATAATAAAAAAACCTCATTATAAGACTTCCTCATTCCTCTCTCCTTTATTATCAACAGATCAAGAAACTCAGTTAATTCGATTGCATCGGAAAACGCCATCTGATGTAATGTAACAGAATCCTTCCTGTGCACACACACACACACACACACACACACTCACAACACACGAAGGCAGTTCTGTCTAGAAGGCAATCCACCTTCTACGAAACGACTTTGACAGGATTCATGGTTAGCTGCCTGTCCAACACCCATTCCCTTCCTCTTCACCACTCAACTACCTTGATCCGGGTCTGGGTAGAAATTCACCCAGCTTAAAATAAACCCAACCGACCATAAACCCTACGTTTTCCAAGTAGGGGTGGCTACGTGGTACGGTTCCAGCCACCCAGATGAGAATGCGGGTTCCTGGCATGGGTTTCTGCTGTTTTTCAAAGGGACCAGACACAACAGGCTCTGTCTTGACCTTTGCCCTGCCCTTTCCTGTTGCCTGGACCACAGAATGGGATGGTAAGGAACAGCCATCGCACAGCTGGGGCAGGCACAGGGAGGTTCAAAGAACGAAAGCCACGTGATGGGATGGGGGAACTGGAAGGCAGAAGGACGCTGGGTCTGTCACGGAATCACGGAGCTGCCATGGGAGCCCCGGACTGGCAAGTTCCGAACGTTTTGTTACATGAGGAGAACAAAATCCCTATTTAGTTCAAGCCCGTTTGGTCCGGTTTTCTCCCACCCGTGTCTGAACACAGTCTCAAACTGGAACGCTTGGCATGTATCCGTCTAGGCATCTGCAACGGACAGCTTTGCCATCACGCTGTTGGGCAAAGAGGAAGCCTCAGACGGGAGGGGATGCTCCATTCAGATCACATCCTGGGAGAACGCAGCATTTTGTCACCTTTCAGCAGAAATTATATGGAAGGGACTAGAGGGGGGTAAGGATATGCCAATGAGACTTTTGGAACTTTTCAAAACTTGTACCGTTCCAACAAGGTGAAATCCAGAAAGATAGTCTAAGTCACATCACGTTGAAACTCAAATTTTTATCACGGGATTTCAATTTCCTCGGGTTTCTTCCCGTTCCGGCTCCCCAACACACACATTCTGTCCCCGTGCTAATCCTAGCAATAACTGTATGTTAAGCTTTCACACCTAGCATCATATAAGCCTTTTCCTGCATCTTTCTCAGCATCATCCTTCATGCCTGTGCACATTCTTTCACACTGATGTATCACAATTGCCCTAACGACTCCCCACTGATCAACGAGGACGTGAGTAGAGGAAACTGATGGCTGCAGAACGAAGTCTAAGAAAGAGGACACTGCCCCCGAGGTGAGAGGCACGTGCCATCATTTTCGATGTTAAGATCCCACTGGGTATAAATTATTCTCAAGGTTTTAAACGCAACACTTATGCCGCTGACCAGCATGGCTGACATTCAGAATCTGGCCGTGAATGAAGTATTCTAGTTAAAAAAAGACTGATCATAGACATTTTATTTTTAAATGAACTTTGTAGACCACATAATCTCAACATTACGATTATGAAGAACCTCTGTTTTTGGAAGATACATCCAATCACAGGGGCGGCCTTGGGCGTGACTGGCGTGGCCAGTGTATTATTACGTGGTACATTATAATCACAGAAAAGGAAAAGTAGCTATTGATCCTAGGATATCACCTTTTAGTTATATTGTTGGAAGGAAACAAACAAAACCCTATAAAATTTTTCTCTTGTGAAAGTAACATGCACTCACTCATCCAGCCAACAAATATTAATTAAGCACTTACTTTGTGCCAGTTCTAGATTAAATAGAAAAGTCAGACAATGCCCCTCCTCTCGTGCTGGTGGAGAAAACAGGCAGTAATCAGGTATCAAATAAGTGGTGTGGCTTCAGGTGGTGATAATGGCTACGAAGTACATGGAAGAGGAAAGACTAACAGCCAAGAGGGGAAGGTGAGATCTAAAGAGGCCTCTCCAGGGAGATGTCCCCTGAGCAGAGGTCTGAAAGGTGCGAATGAGCATCACCTGGGAATGAGCCGCCCGCAGAGAATCCATCAGCGCCACGGGCCTGAGGTGCAAATGAGTTTGTCGGCGAGGTGGACAGGAGATGATCACGATCACAAAGGGCCTTGCTGACCAACGCAAGAGCTTCATGTTTTATTCCAACGGTCACGGAAAACCACGCAAGGGTTCGGACAGAGCAGTACAACGATTTGATCTGCTTGATACATGCAAAATACCCCTCTGCACAGGGGATAAACCATAGGAGACGAGAGCAGAAACGAGGAACAAATCAGGCGGCTATGGGGTATTTTGTCGGACTCTCCGACTGTTTGGCTCCTACATGAACAGAAGTTTACCACGTGAGAATGTGACCTAATCTAAAGTCGCATCTTTAAAGACGGTGGGCGTGTGCACCTGCAGAGAAAGCTCTGTTTCACTGATGGATGTGATGCCTTTTTAAATTTCCAATTTACCATGACCGCCCATTCTAGGTCTGTACATCAGGTGACTCTGAGTTACAGATGCGTAATGAAAACCTGTGATCAAAATGAACTTGGTGCAGCGTTCAAACTCAGCAAATAATAAGGAGGGCAGCGCTGCCTTGCTCATTTTAAGACCTGCTACGTGAACCCTTCTTTTTCAAGCTTCCCTGGTCTTTCGTGATGAGTTCTGAACAGGAGAGTGACCTGTTGAAGAAAAAAATGAGTACCAAGACACTTAATACCTATCTAAAAACCTAACGTCACCCGCCTCCACCCAGAATATCATTTCCAAGTAGGAAATTCTCATGTTTTACACATTTCTTCCCCACGTTAACCCTACGAAGCTTCCTGCCTTGAAGAAGGAAAGGGGAGGGACAGGCTGGAGGCCTGCGAAGGGCAGAGAGCAAGCCACATGCAAACTGCTTTCTGCAAGGAATTTGTCCTAGGGAGGTTTTACGAGGAAAACGAAAAAACGACACACACTCTCGCCTGTTGTAAACAGTTGATGAGCCGTGCATTTCAAAATACAGTTTTTCACAGGGCAATCTCACGACGATATAAGAGTCTCTGAGCACGGATGGCGACCTCTGTGAGTTTTGCAGACCATTTATCCTGGCCGGTGAGGCATATGACATGCACCTTGAAAAGCGGTGGTCAAACGGGGAAGAATCCAAAGACTACTAACCCCTGAGGCTCTGTCCTCAGGGCTCTCTGTCATCTCTCTTCCTCTTGAATTCGATTTGTGATGACCCTCCCCAGATTCACTGTGTCATTAGTAATTACTTCAAGGAATATAAATCAAAAAGATGCAGTTGTTGCCCAGCAACATTTAAGCCAAAAAAATAAAATCAAAATAAAAAAATGTTTGTCAACCGGATGACACAGCTGGAAAGCACAGTTCACTGGGCACCTCGCAAAATTTTGTGAGGCTTAAACGTCTTCAAGCACTGGCCAAGTCCCTCAATAAGAAAGAAACTTTTTTTTTTTTTTTTTTTTTTTTTTAAGGAAATTCAGTTCCTAAAACCTAACTTGCCTGGTAATGATTCTGAGAGAATCTTGTGAAACATTCTGCATATATTTCATATATTTCACTCAAACCCAGGAAATTACTTACATTTTATTTTGGGATCAGCGCTTTTACTTTTTCATTCACTCTTTCCACAAATGTTACCTATCCCCGACTATAACTCAGAAATCATGCCAGGCACTTGGGATACAGAGATGAACCGCATTGAGGGGGAAAGAAAACATTACAACACAATGTAACCCAAATAAGTCTTCCTGCGGTGCACTGTCACGATGGTGGCCTGGGTGACTCACCCCAGCCGGGATCCACACCCTGTGCACCCCGCTCTGTGACAGTGAATCGTGTGTGTCAACCTGACTGCACCACGGGGTGCCCCGGTATTTGGTCAAACAGTATTCTGGTTGTTTCGGTGAAGGTGTTCTTGGATGAAATTAAATTTAAATCAGTGCATGTCTCAATAGAACAGAGAGGTTAACTGTTCCCTGAGCAGGAGAGAATCCTTCTTGTCTGAAGGCCTTAGAACTGGGGCAGGGGGCTTTTCCTCCTGTGGACTCCAACTAAGTACCCTAAATAGCGGCTCTTCCTTCTTGCGTCCAGAGCCTGCTGTCCTGGGTCTCCAGCTGGCCGACTCACCCTGCAGAGCCTGGGACTCCCCAGCTTCTGAGACTCAATCTCTTTGTGTGATAAATACACAAACGCACAGAGCCTGTGGGTTCTGTCTCTCTAGAACCCTAACTAACCCACCTTCACAGGGACTCAGGGCTTGGCCATGTGACCTGTTTGGGCCAATGGGACATCAAGAAACACGACGCCTGCTAAAGGTAGGTAAGTGTTTGTAAACTTGCCCTCTCGGAAAACCAGACCACGTGTAAGAAACCTGCAGCACCATGCTGGCAAGGCCAACTGGCCAACAGTCCCAGGTAGCAGCTCGCAGAGTCTCCCTGTGGGGCCCTGTAAAAGCCCTTGGAAATGTTAACCAGAACAGCTTGCCCATATAAATTTATACATAAAAGGGCTGGAGTACCACTGGGTGACGGTATGAAGGACAGACCAAACTCGGACCGGTTTGTCACCAGTGAGGATGGGGCCTGTGAAGATGGAGAGGCAGAGACAGAACCCACAGACTTGGGGACCTCTGAGACATGGGAGACAGAACAGATGGAGGTGACCACGTAAGTCACGAGGTCTCTGGCGTGGGAGACTGTGCAGAGGTGATGATCTGGTTTTATTCTAACATAGATGGGAAGGACAGGAGTAAGCATTGGTTTGGGGGGCAGAGGAGAATGCGAGAAGGAAAATAAGAACAGTGATCCACATCTCAAGCACGACATCCTCGACAAGACACTTATGTGCTCCTTCCACATCAAGGATCTCATCTGAGAACCTTCACACGAGCCGGACTGTCCAATGCCTCACGGTAACATGACAGTTACCACGACAATGGCATTCTTCTTAGCACCTGGTGTTTCCTTTTGCTACGTCAGCCTCGAAATAAAGGTTTGGGAAATATTCGGGGTCATAAAAATAGAAATGTTGAATGAACAAACATGAGGATGAGAACAACCGACCCTCCCACTGTCCAGGTCATCTCTTGCTAGTACGAGACTGTGTGACTGAGCGTGTTTGCTCACATCCCCTGGCACAGCAGCAAAGTACAAACAGCTGTCAGGGAAAATACTCTCCCGCGGGCTGCATCTCTCTTAGGCACTATTGAGGGCCTATACGGGATTCCTAGTAAGTGGGTTCATTTGACCGTTGGGATTGTTTCTGGCCCTCGGCCTCCCTGTGAATAAGTAAATGTCACAGCGATAATGCCAGCTAGAAAAGCCTCGATTAATCTTCCTCCTCCTCCTCCTAGCTCCTAGGAAACGTACTACTTTCTGTCCGCAGACGTGCTCTGAGTCTCCTCCTAGGAATTCATCAAGCAGTGGAAACGGAAAACAGCCGAGGTGAGGACGCTAACAGCTAGCTGAATGGGACTCCTACTCTATCTTACGAAAGAGTGACTCATAAAATCCACAAACAGGCCTCTGGCATGAGCCAGAAAGCTACCTGGGCCAGCTTACAGCTTTGGGTGAAGCCATTCAAAATAAATCTTTCCAGAAACCCAGCATCTCGAAAAGTCCTACTGTCCCACCTTCACGAGGAGAACCCGACCCAAGTCTCCAGACGGCTCCAGGCTCTCACCTGGTCCCATCGGCCCTGCCCGCTCCGGGCTAACCTAGTATGCTGCTTTTTTTTTTTTTTAATCTTGCTCATGAGTGCGTTTACTGTTCACACTCTAGGATTTTATCATTTCAAATCTCTCTTGCCATTTTAAGATTTCTCCTCGTCACACTGACACCAGACTCCGTCCATAAAAATAGAGCCTTCGCGTGCACAAAACCTGCCCCTGAAGCTGGCTCTGCTGACCAAACACATGGTGTCCAGGAGAGAGGTGAGGACTGGGTGGGGAGAGACCTGCTTCGAAGCTTAATGCACCCTTTTCTGTGGGACCCCAGCAAGTCACTTAACCACATTTGCATGCAGGGAATAATGCTACAGGCCGGGGGCGTGTATGTATGTCATCCGCTTAAGTAACTATCTATATAAATAATGATTCTTCATATGTACGACTTCCCACTGAGCATAAGTTATTTGCAGGTAAGGATTATGTTGTTTTGTTTTGTTTTTTAACTTTTACATCTCACAGCACCTGGCACATAGTACATGCTCAAGAAACATTTAATAACAGATAATGAATAAATGGAAGAGAAGCACCAGGCCTAAAGGACACGAAATATGTGTCAAATGACATCGTAAAGACCATGGTTTGAACATGGCTACTGTGAAAAGTCGCAGAGTCCACCAGTTGTGGCTCCTCCTGTCCCCTTGCAAGGTGTTATGACAATGATGCTGATGAAACATCGATTCCTCGAGGTTGGGAAGTTCAAGAACATTCTCATGGGTAGCGAAAACTACTCAAATAACTAACGACCAGATAATCACAACTGGCGCTCAGATTAGGTCGTCATCCACTCATTCTCTTTGCTTCAACCAATTTTTTTTTTCCAAGAACCCATTCTGTGCCAGGCTGTGAGCTGGGCTCTTGGTTTTCAAGGGGAAAAGACACAGGACGTTCCCACAAAGAATTCACTATGTAGGCATAATCATTAAGCACTGCAACATCACACACACACACACTCCTCTCTCCTCACCAGCCATAACTTGGCAGGTGGAGAAAATGGACGCTCCGCCACCCAGCTGTCTCCTTTAGTTCATCAGGACTGCAGAGAGTCTCAAATAAAAGCCTTGGAGGCTATTTTTAATTCCCAGTTAAACGAATTTGGTGCAAAAGTAGCAGGAGTCCCTTCCCTCGGAGGAAAAGCTTCTGTTACTGTGAATCTGATCCATGCAGAGTCCACCCACCGAGGAGCAGAATTAGCCATGGGGGTTTGGGTTGGGTTTGTTTTCCTGAAATAACTTCTTTTTAAGGTTTCCCGTGGCATCGGGGCACGTGAGGGATGGCACCCTGCGGGTGAGTGCAGGGGTGCTTTCGGGGGCCTGGCAGAGGCTTCCTCACAGGCCTAGTGAGGCCGGAGCCAGCAGGGCATGCATCCGGAACACGGTGGGTGGTTTCTCTCGCGGGTGTTCTTTTCCCGGGGCCTCCTGCAAATGGGCATCACCTGAGTTCATGAGGCACTGGAGAGTAGCATTTGGCAGGAGATGCTAACTCCCTTGTTAAGCCAGGAGAAACGCAAAAATGCTGGTCTACTTGTCTGCAAAAGAACGTCTGGCAAAGAACGGCAATCGCCACCTCCAGGAAGCCTTCTCCGGAGATGTCCTCTCTCCCTCCACCCAAGAGCATTTCATCTCTTCCCCCACGTGCCGCTGTCGTGCAGCTAGCTAGCATACACAGTCTCACTGTACAGCCACTTGCCTGCTTGGTCATCCTCGTGGGTCAAGTCAGTGAATTATTGGGAGGGCAAGAATGGAGCTGTCTTCACCCTCCTGTCTTCACAGCATGAAGCCCTCCATAGGTATTCAGTGATGGGAGGGGATGTAGGGCTGAAAGCAACTTTACAGGCCACTAAGTTCAACCCCCCTATTCAGAAAACAGAAAACCGAGGTCTCATCAGGCTTTCAGTGACCTGACCGGCCAGGACGCCCGACCCCCACTCCAGAGCTCCGGACCTCCCTCTGCTGAATTTCAAATGCCACTTTTTAGCGCCTGCACCTTTTACAAATCTCACTTTCCTCTGTCAGTTCAGGAATATAAACCTGTTCCGGGTATCACTGGGTTTGCTCACAAACTGTCTTATTTCTGATGTAAAAAGCACATTTTGAGCAAATACGGAGATGCACTAATTAAATTTATTCCTAGATTGGTTTTAAATGTTTTGAGTTTCGTTATAAATGAAGCTTTGAAAGGTTGGATTTTAAACAATTCAGCAGCCTTTTTTTTTTTTTTTTTTTTTTGGATCGGTTTCTAAGACACAAAAAAGAACTTAAGAACAGAGAATTCTCAAGGCTGTCGCCGAGAAAAGAAAGCGGGTTTGCTCCCTGGACACGCACCCTCCACCCCGCCAGAGTCCAGCTTCACCCCAGACACTGCCTTTGCTTTGTGGCAATTTGGGCAATAGGTTCCATTTTGGGTTCCAAGTATTTGTCCTCGACGCTCTCTGCCTTTTCAATAAAAACTTCATGGACTTAACAATATACCCAGGTGAAAAGCAAGCTCTCCTGGCTTTTAACCCATTAATTAATGTCTTTATTTGTGCCTTTCATCAGGCAGGCTCCAGGTAACTTGTGACACGGCCTGTATGGATGTTGGCTGTGTCCCAGGGGTGACCCAGAAGTTATTTTTAAAATCACCCGAATTCTGCTCAATTGTATGGCTCAGGTATAAGAAGTGTAAAGTCCTAGATGAATAGTTTGTCCCCAGACAGGCCAGGGGGCACTGGTGAATATGTACAAGGCAAATAATAATAATAATAATAATAATAATAATAATAATAATAATAATAATAATGGCTAAACAAAAATGCAAACAAAAATGAAAGGAAAGCTGATTCCCTGCAGGAGCTTGAAGGCTTTTAATGGATCCACTCCCTTCCCCTCCCGCTTTCTCAACAGTCCACATATCCAATGCACGAAGTAAAGGGTCCGAAGATAATGTTTAAAGAGGTGTTTAGCATGTGTGCCATGTTCTGCATATCGCAGAGGAACACCTTCTCTTCCTACAGCCTTACAGACTGAAAGGGGGGTGTGTGTGTGTGCATGTTACGGCTCTAGGAGCAGGACTCAGGTTGCTATGATTCTCTGGAAAAGCTGTTTTGCAGCTTTTCTCACTTAAGGCACGTGGAGAAAAAGCATGGAAGGGTCTGACGTGCTCATCTCGGGTGTATACACACACGTACGTGCACACACACACACACTCACGCGTGCATGTCGGAGGAGCCCGAGTACCCCATCTCTCCTCTCACAGGCTGGGCTTCGTGGACATAATTTAAGGTGAGTGGAGATTATTCTAAGAACAGGGGTGGGGGTTCCAGAATGAAGGAGCAAGAGGCTGGTGAGCTGAAATCCTAAAGTGAAGGGAAGAAGTCTGAGAAAGCGCTGGCCCCTAGAACCCCCTCCGCAGCCCTCCCCCAGGCTGCCTCCTCACCCCATCAAGGCCAGGGCAGGGCAGAGAAAACCATCAAGGTGGGTGAGCGATGGAGCTGAACGAATAACAGCGCGTGCAAAGAGCAAAGGCACATTCCCCACCCGTCTCCCCAAAGCCAAGCGGGTGACACTCCCTCCCCCACCTGTCACGCACGTCCTAGTTGACGTCTTAACTGCGGGGAGAAGGGGGAGAAGAACAATTTCCGAACATGGACCAGTTCTGTCTTATTTCCTTGTTGACTTATGAAATCTCGGATGTGGGGTGGGGTGCTGGGGACGTACACCGGGACACACGAATTCTGCACCAAGTCCAAGTGCCTTTCCAACACCAAGTGGGCTTGTTCTGCGACCAGGACGGAACAGCCACCATCCTTTCTGTCCAGCTTGTGAGTCTCGGCTCCAGAGATTCACTCAGTGACCGAGTTAACTTCATTGTTTGGTTCTTAAAAGTCTTTCACGTCCCTTCTCTACCCGTGTGTGTAGGGCTGCACTTTGAGTCTCAGAAATCTGGGCTCTTCCCTCTAGACATGCTGGTCGGGCACATCTGGTGACAGGGTGCAGGTGGGCTGAGAAACTAGCCTGATCTGGGGGGTCCGTTCTGTCGCATGCAGAGGCTCCTTCTGCTCCGAGGTGGCCCGCGCTTCTGCACCCCTTCAACAGGACTGCTCCTTGAGTCCTGGATTCTCTCTGTTCCAAAAAATTTTAGCTCTGTCCCCATCTGGGGTCCGCTATTTTATTTTCTCGTACTTTTCTTCTCCTTTCGTCTGGGAGATGGCAGGGCAGGTACAGATTTTCTGGATTTTGCAAGGTTTGTCCTTCCCCACCTGTGGATGCCTGGGGCTCGCTGAGCTCGGTGAGGGTGTTATTAGGACTCATCTGAATGATGCATCTTAAGCATCCATTGTGATGTGAAAAAAAAAATCTTAATTTATAAATTTTAAATTTTCAGGGGAAAAATTACTCGGAATAGTGTTTTTCTCTTGTTACGTTTCATGTGTACTGATCCTTCTGCTCTTCTCACTGGTCTTTCTCATGCCCATTAGCACTTTTCTGAACATTGGGACAGAAAGGTCAATGGTTACGCCAGGGGGTAGATGCCAGGGTGCTCCACTGACCACACAACCAGGCCCGGGACCTCGCTCTCATGACCTTAACACCCTTCCAGCTCTGTAATTCTGTGGTTTTAAACTTATTGACTCAAAAAAAAAAAAATGGTAAGACAAGAAAATTCCTACCATCTCAGCTTAGCTCTGTGTCCTGAAACCTTCATGCTTTTCCAACTACCTGCCCTGGTACAGTTCATCTTGCAGATTTGTATAATAAATATGATCGCCCGGCACACAGACAAAAGACCCCTCCCGTGCCATGGCTGCAGAAAGACCAACCACAGGCTTTGCTTAACGCCAAGGACCAACATTTTCTCCCTGGAAGGGAACGTGCCATCAGTCAGAGCTCACTGATTCTTGGCAGCTTTTAAAAATCTCGTGTACTCCTTTCCCTCTCATGTTAAAAAAAAAAAAAAAATCCATCTCTTCTCATCTTTACTTTCAAGGATGTTAAAGTGTGAGGCTCAGCACCTACAGCGAGTCAACGCACAACGCGTAGGAGCAGAGCCTCAGCTGAGCATCAGATCGCAGGCACGCCGCCCGTTCAACGTCACGCCAAGCAGAACTTCGCTGAGGCTTGCCGCCTGGCTCCAGGCTCTGTGAGGAAGGGGACCACAGAGCAATCATCCAAAGAGCATCACGTTTCTGAGTATGGAAAGGGCTGAAGTTAATGAACAGGCGTTCGTTACTCGATAGCAGGCCTCAGCCAAGACTTTCTCACGTCAACAAGACTGTCCGGTGTGAACCGGGATGTGTGTTACCCATCTGTGTGTAAAATCAAAAGTTTACACCTAATTCATAACAAAATCACAGACGTGATCAGAGAACTGGACTGCAGCCCCTTCAGGAGATTATTAAGTCAGCACGTTCCCTCCTGGTTTTCCTCCTCCCTCCCTGCCCTTCCTCTCCCATCCAATCTGCTGCAGCTCCTCGGAGCTCTCTCCTGGGCCCTAATCTCTTCCCACTCTACACATCCTGTCTAGGCAAGAGGATCTACTCCTAACAACAACAGAAAGCCTCTTTATCTTCAGGACACACCTGACTTCTAACCTGCACTCCCACATCCACACCCGATGTCAGGCTTCCCAAACAGAGTATGTCCAAACTCTTGATCTGCCATGTCCCATGCTCCCAAATATGCTCTCCCTCTACAGCTGGGGTTCTCTGCAGACTGGTACCAGGCTGTGGCCTGTTAAGAACCAGGCTGCTCAGCAGAAGGTAAATGGCAGGAGAGCAAGAGAAGTTTCCTCTGTATTTCAGCCACTCCCCAGCGCTAGCATCACCACCTTAGCTCCACCTCAGATTACCAGGTATTAAATTCTCATAGGAGCCCTGGTCCATGATGACAAAAAAGTCAGTGACTGCTACTCTAGAGTCTCCATAGCCTTAAGCCACCTCCACCCATTCATGTCTTTGGTCCAGAAACCATCTCCTTCATCCCATAATGGCCAATGCAGACTTGACTCCTCGGCGTATCCTGAATGAGCTCACTCTGTCCGTCCCCATTGCCTCCACCGACTCCACGCTCCCATCTTCCTGACTTGGAGAGTAGGTGCCACTGGTTCTCCATCCTTTGCTGTTTCCCCATCTTCACCCATTCATCAAGCCCACTTCCTACCAGATTCCTTTCCTACAAGGCAACCAGAGTGACCTTCACAAGATGCAAATAGGATCACATCACTTCTAGCTCGGGACCTTTCCCTGGGTCCCCAAGACTGCATTCAAAATGCTTAACCAGACACCTGACACCCACCCGGCTTGCATTAAATGCCATTCCCTTGAGGGAGCCTTCTGCCCCTTGACAGTAGGGCCCTCAGGTGAACGTGCTCAGAGCACCTACATCCTATTTTAATTAGTGGTAGTTTCATGTCCACCTTCCCTCACATTAAGTACCCAGGAAAGAGTATTTAACCAAAAGAATGAAGAGGTGAAAGGAGGAAGGGGTCAGGCAAAAACCGATTCCACTCCTATAGCCCATGCACTGTCTCTTCATTCATGAGGGGGCCAAAACGAGAGGGGACAGATAAAATGAGGACAGTTAAAATGAAAGATGACGCTGAGAATCGTGAGCAAGGAAGTGAAGGGACCGCCACGTGATGCTTCTGGCCGACTTTCAGGAAAGCTGGTGGTCTTCTTGCTTTGCACCTATTTTTTTTTTTAATCTCTAAAATGCCCCACATGGAGACAGCAAGGGGAGTATGAGAAGGGTGGGTGTTTTGTACGGAGGCATGTCACTCAGCATCCGTGGACTGGGCTTCCTGGTCCACAAGGATACGAAACGAGATGGTCTCCGATGTCCCCTCTGGCTCCCACACGTCCTCTGAGTCTTTGTGGGACGGTGGTGACCCAGAGTGGGGCACCCATTCTACCCTGCTCCCGCCGGCATCTAACCCGAAGTGCAGCATGTCCCCACACATAAAGGGTCAAGGGTAAGTTTCTTCGTTACGTGTGTTACAACAAACAATAAAGCTTCCCCACTCAGAGCTCCCCACGAACACACTGTCTCCGGTGCCTGTGCTGTGAAGGCCACGGTGAGATCAAAGTCTCCTGATGGCCACAGCTGCCGAAGGCAGGAATCTCTCGAAGCTCCTGATCTAAGTGTCGGTGACTCGCGTGATCTGGCAAAAGCAGTTCCGAATAGAAACGCCTGATCGTCAGGCCTCCCCTGCACATTTTTTTTTTCCAGTTAAAATACTGCTTTCCATGTGATAACCCAAGTTTCTTTCCACTCAATATATCTGAGAGAGATCGGTCCCTCCCAGGCCTCCCAACTCCCACTCTCCTTTGCTGATGCCGTGTGTCGGCACGCGAGAGCTGCAGTGGGGAGATGCTCCAGAGGAACAGGCAGAATTAGGACACGGACACACCAAATGATGAGTTCGCACACGGGCAGCTTCAGAGAGCACGTGCTTCAGTGCAACAGATGCTAAATTACGGACATCGACAGGAGCATTTGTAATCCGTAATGAAAAGGCAGCAAGGAGCTCGTGAAGCAAACTACAAATAGTCTGTTGCACTGGCCGAAAGCGACGACGGACCTCTGAGTTCATAAACCATTAGAAATAAACTGGGGGGTGATTTACGTTCATTGTAAAATTTGTCAGCGTTTTCAGGAAGGAACCGCATCGTGTTGGTGAAGGCTACGCCCCCAGACTTGGAGGATTTGGCCTGTGAGGCCGCCCAGACTGGGAGAGGGAACAGTGTCAGCCAACAAGAATCTCTCCTCCGACCCCTGCGTGGTCCTGCCAGGGTTCAAAGGGACTGGACTTCGGTCCACTAGTCCAGGCCAAAGTTACACAAGACTAACGGATGAGTCTTCCCAGCAAGAGTGTGAACCCAAACAACAGCTGCACAGGCATGGCAGAAATCAAACTCAGAAATCCACGTTAACATCAAATAACGGTTTCCGGACTACTTACATCGGTGTCGGGTCCCTTATCCGCACCCGGACAGGAAAAAGTAACAAATTCATGGCACCTCTTGTGAACCACAAAACAGCAAACTGGTGGGGAGAAGAGAAAATCAAAATTAGAATAGTCCAGATTTGATACACAAGGTCTGTTTTCCGAACGAGGCTACGCGCCCGCCGTGAGGAGTCAATTCAAGTTCACTACGGAAATCTCATAAACAGCACTCAGAAGGTATTTCATTTGAGACTCAGCGAACATTCGGTATTGATTAGACTCACAGATAACAGAATCACAGGATGCCAGCACTGACCAGGCCCAAGGAGGCCTAAGGTGGAATTTCTATTCTCTGAGACTGAGGGAGGGAAAGAAGGAGGGCCGGAGACTGGCCGGCAGTTTTCCAAGGTACAAACCAGAAATCAAATTTAAAGTCCTTTGTATTGTCCTAGACCAGCACATACACACTCATATAAACGTCACACCCTGTGGGTGATGTGCATATACAAAGTATACATAAAAACTATAAACAATATATGGGGAGCCATAAATATGGGTTGCAGAACTTCTTTAGCAAAATTCTGAATTTGAGGACACAAACCCAGTCGACACAAAACAGCCCTTTGCTACGAAGAAAGGTTAGGGACCCCCCTCACACCTTGTCTCTGCCTGCCTGCCACTGATCCGTCACCAACTGAGGGAGTCCCCGCAAATCTACCAAAATCCACTACACGGCAGATATTTTCTAAGCTCAAAATGGTTACGATACACACTCCTGAACATGAATCAGCAAAAAATTGTTAGTTACAGAGGCGGATAGGTCATCCCCTCAGAGGTTTTCGTAGATAGAACAACAATGGAGGACATGAAATAAATAAGTGACCTAGCCAGTCCTCCTTGAAAGCGTGAAGTCTAGCCCCAGAGGGCATAACGTACTATATTATACTGTTCTTGGTTGAATGCTAAAAAGCAATGTACCCTCCCAGAAAGTGGATGAGTCCTAAGTCTTCACTGCAGAAGACAGGCTACAAGGCCCTGGATGCTCGGCTCGAGTGCTCTTCTCCCACCAAGGACACGGCAGCTCCCCGCACGTGTGTCAGCAGGCGAGGCCAACGGCGGGGGGCCAGTCATCTCAGTGGGTGGGAGATGATGGCAGGTTTGCTAAGAGCTGGGATGCCAAGACTGAACACTGAGCCCTGGAGCAAGGGAGTATTTGTGTAGAGGGCCTTGAGAGGCCCGTTAGAAATTCTGCATGTTTTTGATAAGCACTGGCAGCGACAGAAAGGTCGGAACCAGAGTTAACACCAAAGCAGTACTCTAGAAGGGCAAATGATGGTGATGGAAAGAATTTACTGGGATAAATGTGGGCCCTGAGGCCCAGTTAGAGGCCTCGTGAAGAGTCCGGGAATGAAAGTAACTGCCCATCATTCATTCGGTCTGCTAAACCATAGAAGTAATAGATGCCAGAGAAACTGTAGAAAGTGACAGGACCTGCCAACTGACCAAGGATACCATTTACCGAGCATCTGAATAGGTGTCACTTTGATGGGTCCTTTCGCATGTACTATCCATGTGAACCCTCGTAACACCACTTAATACGCTTTGAAATCTACATTTTAAGGGGAAAAGGACAGATGGACAGACCAACGAGCAAATGAGGGTCACCACCCCACGATGCAGTAGAGCAGAATGCATACTAAGTAAGGTTCGCTTGGCTTCGTAATACCTCTTCCTTCCACCATGTCATAGCCACTGACAGGAGCCCAAAAGATAAGAAATGGTCCCAAGGCTTTGCACACAGGTGACAGGAAAATGGACGTGTGACAGAAGGAATTACGCATATATTTTATAAATACACATGAAGCCCAGAGGATGAAGGTGCGGGTCTATTGTGTCGGGGACATTGGGTAAGGGATGATCGGCTTCTCCTCGGTTCCCTTTAAGGTGGTCATGATACGATGTGACTGTAAAAGTAACATCTTTTTAAGGAGGAAACGCGGGCCTGGCATTGAGCAGCCAGAGTTGGACGTCCGAAGGAACCGTCCATAGGAACGGGACATCTGAGGATCCCTTAAAGAGCATCCCTTCGGGAGCAGAGATGCCTGAGCGAGGGGTGCCTGTCTGCTGCCTGCCACGCCTGCCAACCGTGCACCATGGGGGCAGTGGCAGGGGGTGTGACACGACAGAGAACAGCGCCCCAGGCCACCCGAGCAGCAGCGAGCTCTGCAAAGCGCAGCGCTGAGCTCCTACCAGCCCTCAGACAGGGCCTTTCCACTGTGTTTCTGCTAAAAGCATCGCTCTCGTAACACTCCCCGAGGAAGGAAAATAAAGCAGCGCTGCGACGGCACAAATCAATCTCATCTGCTCCCTCTCCCCGGGCCCGAAGTCATCTTTCATTCGCGGGAATTAGGAGGATAAATTACTGAGGGAAAAGGGTCGCGGGAGCACTATTGCCTCATCCTAGTTCGTTACGGATATGGTGTTTTGAAGGGAAAATAAACATTCTGATTCCCTACTTTAATATCGCTCAAACATTTGGGGTCTTTCATCTTTTCTTTTTTTTAAATCCATCTCTGCATTCATTAAGAAAAGCCATATTAATCAAATCCCTCTGGAAGGATAGTTTGTTTTTATCTGTCCTTTCTATTCCCATTTACCCATCAGTGCAATTAGCTGTCTCCGGCTAAAAGTATTTCTATTATATGCCTCCAAGAAATCGCTCATCCAATTTTATCTCGCAAAGAACCAGGCCCCAACTGCCCAGTATAATCTGCAAGGCAGCAAAAGGCCCCTCCTACCCCAAAATGCTTCCTCCCAGCCACAGCACTCCCCTACCTTACGTGAAAGTCTCAGATCTAGAAGTGCCAGGAGTCACCCCACAGGATGTGTGGAGAAGGGTCACGTGTTTCCACAGAGCCATTCATACACGTGAGTTATCTAAGGACAGAGACCCTGCAGGCCTCTTGAAAGGCTTAAAATTTAGAACGGATGATCTTCAAAGGAAGAAGAAGAAACAGAATGTGCCGGAGCCTGGGTGGCTGATTGAGAGAAAGCTGTGTTAGCTCTCTGCTCCCCTCACCCCTACCTCAGGGAGGGGAATGGGGACGGACGGCTCAGCCCTGGCGGACTCCGGCATCTGCCTGAGAAAGGCTGTCCCAGAAAACGCCTCCCGAGCCAGAGACTCCAAAAACCACTGATGGCTGGCCTCGACCTTCGGTGTCAAGCTCCGAAGAGTGTCGGGCAATGCACGTTTTGCAAGACGATATGATGCAAACCTCTGAGAAGTCTCGCTCGTGTAGCTGAACAATGACAAGACGTCTTGATAAAACGAGCGAGTGCATTGGGTCAACCTGCAGATAAACAGCACAGACTTTGTCCAGGCTGCAAAGTAGGGGGGCGATTGTTTTTCATCCTTTTCTGTTTGGGAATTCTAAAGGTCTTCATCTTACCCTGTTGAGGGGAGCAAGGGGAACTGAGAAGGAGGGAGGTGGAGAAGGTGGTACCTGTTACGGAGTACGCTTTCGACAAATAGTCGCCTGACCTTGGCTAGGAGGAAGGCAATGCTAGGGCAGCAGCCCCTCAGTTGGAAGAAGTGTACACACATGTCACGGCAGAGCGCTCCTGCTCCATGCTTTGTCCCGGAGCTGGACCCTTGGCCTTTTGACAAGCTTTTGCTTAAGCAAGCATAGGCTGGCCAATACGACGCTGAGATGAAGCTTCATGCTCAAAGGCTTTGGGGCCCCTCTGCTTGTATAACCGAACAGGAGGTTTTAAAATAGGAAACTGTCCTGCAGCTTAAAGTCACAAAGTAAATCGCCAATTATTTTCTAAGCACAAAATCGCTTTCCTCTAATCCCCTACGTGATACGCTTACGCTGCCCAACAGTGATGGGTGACACGCGGAATGCACAAATCACACTAAGAAAAAGGACGTGGAGGACGGGGATAATAAGGACCAAAGGCTGGGACTAACGATGCGTCTTACCGTTACCGGGTTTTAGAATTGAGCACGCTTAGTCTGCGGATCTGTAATCTTACTTACGAAAGCAAACTATGTGGACATTGAGGAGAGCTCCGGCCATCTGTCAAAAGTATGTTTCAGAGGCAGAGTAACAGTCACCTATGTTTGTCTCAAAAATTCATTAAAAAATTAAAAAAAAAATAGGTGTGTGGTGATGCTGCCTTGTTGATGCTCTGGGCAGTTCTTGATCATGCTCATTAGTTCAAAGAGAACAAAATTCAGCATAAAAGGCAGGACAAAAGCCAAACAGTGAGAGAGAAACAAGGGTCCCTTCTGGAGCTGTACCCACTCCCCCCACCCCAGCCATGAAATTTATGAATAAGGCTTGGCCCATTAGGCAGACAGGCCCGGGCGGCCTGAGGCTGCTCTGTTTCAGCGCCAAATGTCATCGTCATGCGAATGGACAACCTGGGACTCTTGACACGGGACAGTGTTTCCTAGAGAGATCTTGGGCAAAAGGTAAGCCCAGAGCACTTTCCAAACTCCATTTACGCATAGAGCTTTACCGGAAAAAGGAGCCTGGCGAACAGATGCTGCACATAAAGGAATAGGCCGCCGTTCAGAAGCTTCTCGCTCGTCGATTCAAATTCCTCCGTGGGGAGGCCACCAACGCCGATCGCACCCCAATCAAGTAGGCGCAGCGATGGCTGCCACACGAGAAAATGTAAAGGTGATTGATCACCACTTCATACCCACCAGGAAGGCGACTGTTAACAGAAAGAAAACAACAAGCGATGGCAGGATGAGGAGAAATTGGAACCCCCGAGCACGTTAATGAGAACGGAGAGCGGCAGGATTGCTGTGGAAAACGGGAGGGCTGTCTCTTCAAAACATCAAACTCAGAACTACCATATGCCCCAGCAATTCCACCTGAGACACCTCGTCACTTAATCCGTATGTGGAATGGGATCATCCCTATTTATACTTGACATGGACTGCTATGTTCATGGGGGGGGGATGCATACTTAAGCATTTTCCATTTCTCTTTAAAAAAAAAAAATAATTTTCTTTCACCCTCAAATCCGTATCATTTCAAATTCAGGTCACAGTCGTGTAAAACGGAACTCGCAGACGTCCCCCACCTGCTCTGTGGTTTCAGCGACTTGCGGTCACCCGTGGTCTGAAAACATTAAATGAAAAATCCCAGAAACAAACAAGTCCTAGGTTTCAAACTGCACGCTGCCCTGAGGTAGCGGGATGAAATCTCGTGCTGTGCTGCTCCCCCCTGCTGGGACCTGAGTCGTCCCTTCGTCCAGACGTAGATGCTCCCTGCCTGTTGGTCACGGAGTCGCCCTCGCGACGGTCAGAGCAACTGCTTAAGTTCGTCACCCTCCTTTTCCTGGATAATGGCCCAAACCACAAGAGTGCTGACGCCAAGGAGAAGCTGCGAAATGCTTCCTTTCAGTGAAAAGGTGAAAGTCCTCAACTCGATGGGGCATTTTATCATCTCACGAGAACGGTGAGTACGGTGCAATGGGTTGAGAGCAGGACAGTCACGTACCTTGAATTACAGTAGATTGTTGTAATTGTTCTGTTTTATTGTTAGTTCTTGTTAATCTCTTACTATACCTATTTTAGAAGTGAAACTTTATCACGGGTGTGTACGCTATAAGAAAAAACAGGGTATAGAAGGGCTTGGTCCTATTTCGGGCATCCACTAGGGTACTCGGAACACATACCCGCAGATAAGGTGGAACCTACTGTTTGCAAAATAAAAATAAAAAATTAAAAAAAAATCCGTTCTCCAAAATTAATGAGGTAAAAGCCATTATGTAACAAGCCCTGAAATTCTAGAAAGAGCCTACTAAATTTAATAGTTCAACTTTGTTTAGAACAGAAGATTGGTAGCTGAGCTTCCGAGAGTTCCTTTTTTTTAAATACATAAATGGCTGCCATCATGTGAGATGGTTTTAATTAAACTTTTCTTAGCTGGAAGGGATTAATGAAAGGTAACGTCACGTCAGAACACAATGAAATGAAAACCTCCACGGCAAGTGAACTGCCTCCAGCGTTGCAGGGAAAGTACTGGAAAACCAAGCTGATATTATATTTGCATGTTAAAAGGAAATTATTGGTTTCGGATCTGTAACAATGAAAACAGTCTTTCTCGCGGGATACATGCTAAAAGTTGTCTGAAAACAAATCACATCAATGTGCTTTATCACACCCTGGAAGGAATGTCACTCCCCAGGTAGCACGCCGATTCCGCCACTAAGCATCTGTGCGCGCACACACGTACTCCCAGGAAACCGAAACACCCCACTATTCCCACTTCCAGCCTGGCAGCCCTCCTCCTCCCCTTCCCCAGGAGAAGCCTCTTTAACCTTTTCCCCAATTTCCCTTTCTCTAATGTCACCAAGTCCGATGGATGCTTCCTCTTGGCATTCCCTCCTGGTTGGATGTGAGATATTCTTCTCAAGAAAGTGCCGAGGGCTTGAACGTGACGTGGGAGGAAAGGGGAGTTGAAGATGGGCCCTCGGTTACGAGCCAGAGCCACTGGGCTCGTGGTGTCACCATGGAAACAGGATGGGAGCCGTAAGGTGAAACTGAGAGCACGGAAGACGGAGAGGAGAGAAGGGAGGCAGGTCGCCGCGTCGGCCTGGAGCTCACCTCCAGACTCTTCGGTTATGGGAACCATCACGTACCCTTTAACATTTCCGTTACCTTCACGGATACCTACGCCTTCATGGATCTGACATAATATTCCTGAATCCGTGCGAGCATAGCACACATGCTTTTTCTCATTTATGCCTGTTTGAAACTGAGGTTTCCTGTATTGGCCGTGGAAAGGCTCCTCAACGACAAAGGGAGAACTGGCAGGTCGTGAGCCATGAAGACAGGGCAACTCACAACCCAGTAATCTGTCCACAGGAACTTCTAGACAACTGAGCAGTATAATGGTGGGTCTCCCAGGCAAGCGAGGGGAAGTTCAGGGTTAGAGGTCAAGAGACAGGTGGGGACTGTAGAATGGATATTGAGAGGCGTCTAAATGGCTGACAGCTGAAGGCAAGGTGGTGCATGAGGGCTCCAGGCCGCAGGAGGAAGTCCCAGGGACACCCACATTTGTAGCTGATGGTGGCGAGGAGGAGGGGGCCAGGAGGTGAGCGAGCTGGAGGTCTGCAGCCTGGAGTGGGGGCTGAGGGAAGGAGGAGGTTTAAGATAAGCTTTGATGATTACTGGTCCGTGATGGCCCCGAAGCCACACAACGTGGAGGACTGTACTAATGACACCACCGCCTATGCCAACAGTTAACTGCTCAGCAGTCTCCCTTCTTTCATTTATTTCAGTTTATTCCCGTATTCTTCAACTCAGAGCTGAGATGGAACAGACGTGACTGATACCTACTGCCAATGTATAATAAAATCATCGTAATACCTTAAGTAGCTGTAGTATAAGGGCCTATCTTTTAGGGAAGCCAAAGGAAAAAAAAATCCCGTTAGGTAAGTATGTGACAAATCATGCAAACGTGTGAAAAGAAACCTTAAGCGCTGATAGTTTTAAAGCTCAGTTCCTGCAGGGATTTGGCGATTTCAAAATCATCTAAAGACTCCAACTTAAGTTCCTACGTTGGGACCTGGCAATCCGAGTGCCAAATGTGAACATCTACAACCCACAATACGCTTCGAGTGTCCTCATTTTGACCCTAAAAAAAAAAAAAATACTGTACAAGTCCTAGCCAGGGGGTTGTCAAGTCCATAATACCAGACTTCCCTCTGCGATATTTTTTTTAAAGACTTCATTTTTTTTTTTAAAGAGCAGTTTTAGGTTCAGAGCAAAGTTGCATGGAAGGCACAGAGATGTCCCGTGGACACTCCTTGTCCCCACATGCACACAGCCTCCTCCACTGTCAGCACCCCCACCAAAACGGTACATTTGTTGCACCTGATAAACCTACATTAACACGTCATAATCTCCCAGAGATCAGCCACAGTTTACAACCCTCTCCCTGCATTATTTTTAAATCTTTTATTTTTCAGCCTGGAATGGCGTGAGCTGGGGTGAGAGACGTTAAGAGGGAGACCGGCCTGGGCTCCAGCACTGTGTCCTGGGCCTTCTCTGCCCCCTTCCAGTCCACACCTCCCGACGCTCATGGATGGAGACTTGCTCCCTGCGCTCCGAGGTGACTCACGTCCAGGAACACAGGTCTGCCTACGGCGTGAACACCTGCGACCGTCCCCTCCTCTTTCATCCCAACGAGTGGCCCTTGTTTAAGGGCACCCCGAACCTTCCCAGGAATGGCAGGCAAAAGAAACTGCAGCTTCAGAATTCTGGGAGGATGGACGGCGGTAAACACCCTCGGGAGCCACGCTTCGAGGCTCACTTAATGCAAACGAAGAACTCACTCCTACGGGGCAGATGAAACCTCCAGCTTATGACGTGCTCCCCCCTAGCCTGTGGCACGAGGACACGGCAGGCCTACACCTAGCTGTGACCAGGGCTGTGAAGACGTCACACGCTGGGACTGAGCGTCAGAGGAAACAGTCTGGAGGCTACACGCAGCAGCGTTCCTGGGGATCTTTTTTGCTTTGTTGTCTCTGAAATTGTGTGTGTGTGTGTGTGTGTGTGTGTGTGTGTGTGTGTCATTGCACCTTCAGGGACTGCCATTCCTTCTTTTATTCAATTATTCAGCAAACATCTATTGAGCACCAACTATACATCCATTCTCTGCAAGGAATGGAGGCAAAGGGGAGGCCCAGGCAGTTTCTGCCCCCAGCGAGCTCAGTCTAGCTAAGGAGAAAAACCTGTCAAAGAGTAGGTCTCTCTCACATCTTCCCTCTCCCTGGTCCTCTGTCCTCCAACCCTGTCTTTGTCTCCCACTTTTTTCTGCTTTACTTACTTATAATATAAACTAAGGTATAGTTTATATTCTTATTAATAGCTTTCTCTTTCTTAATATTAATAGGGACATCCTATATTTATGCATCTTTGAAAAAGTACATAAGTGAAATTACCTGTCTGCAATTTGCTTTAACAGACTTCAGTGAGAAAAAAAGGTGGAAAGAGGATAGATGAAACAAGATTGGTGAAAGTCAACCATTACTGAAGCTGCAAGATGGGTGGGCACATGCTCTTTTTTTTTAACCATTCTATTTTTGCAGATATTTGGAATGTACATAATTAAGTTAAAAGATCAATAAATTAGATGGGTTTTTATAAATGTGGACAAACTTTTTCTCCCTCCGTTGGTCAGAGGCCATTGGGAAATTATGACAACTACAAAGTGTTGGACAGAAAAACCTGAGCAGAGACTTGAGAAATACGTCTCTTTTATGCCCAATATGTCGAGAAAAATCCCACAGTTCTTTCATATAATAGAATTTACGATCTTGCAACCACTGTCTCTCTAACTAGTCTGTGAAACACACTCAGTGTAAGATTATTTCTACCCAGAATTGCCTCATGAAAATGTCTGCCATCTGATCATTTCCAGCATTTTCCACACTGTCATGGGTTGAATGTGGTGTGTCCCCCTAAATGCACGTTGAAGTTCTAACCCTCAGCACCCCCAAACATGAAATTCCTTGGAAATAGGGCTGTTGCAGATGTAACTGGTTAAGATGAGGTCATACTGACATAAGGTGGGTCTCTACTCCAATGTGACCAATGTCCTTAATAAGGAGAAATTTAAACAGCAACACACAAGACGAATGTCCTGTGAGGATGAAGGCAGGGACCAGGTGATGCTCCCACAAGCCAAGGAACGTCATTGATGCCTGCAAGCCCCCTAACGAGGGAAGAGGCATGGAATGGATTCTCTGTCACAGCCCCTAAAGGGATCCAAATCCCCCAACACTTGCATCTCAGACTTCGAGCCTCTGTATCTGTGAGACGATAAACTCCTGTCGCTTAAGCCACCTGGTTTGTGGTGCTTTGTGATGGCAGCCCTAACAGAATAATGTACATAACTGAGGCAGTTTCAAGAAAGTGAACGATTCAATAAGTGAAAGTCTAATCAGAGCTACGTGTCTGCGTGTGTGTTTAAAGAGGACAGCAACACCGTGCTTCAGAACTGGAACCCGGGTTCCTAAGAGAAGGTAAAAGTCTAAGGTGTCCAGGTAAAGCTTTGTACGTAAGTCAGCTGCAGATGTCACCTCAGTGACATGAACATAAGCGGGTAGTAAGGGCTTCGAGGCATTCGTCCCCAACAGCTCCGTGGGACAGCACTCTGAGCCTATAAAACTCACCTGTATCACCAATGAAGACTGGGGGCGCCGTTAAGTCGAAAGCAGCAATGAGCAATTAACGAAGGTTCTGGTCACACTTCCAAAAGGAAAAGGAAGGGCCCACCAAGATTATGGGAGACTATAAGTAAAAAATTAACTTAAACCCTAATTGCTGATATAAGATGGAAATTCTGGAATTCGAAACTATCTCAGGCATCTGTATCGGATTTGGTCATGATGATAAATGAGTTCATTGAAGTCAGAACTCTTAAAGGGTTCCATATAGAAGGGTAACGAGAAGCCCCAAATTAAAATCAGTGGCTTTTGGGGAAGGGGGGTATGTCCTGCTTAATACACTGGCTGGTATTTGCAATCAAATTCACAACAATGACCGTGTTTGTATGATGCTTGCCGATGATAAAAAATACTTTCTAGGTCTTTAGAGGTGAAGCAACATAGGTTCTTACACAAGTGTAAAGCCAGCTAGAAAACACACACCTGGAGTCCTCAAGCCACCGACAGTTAGGGACGGAAACCTTTAGCGTTCACCTTCACGAAGGCTATGACCAACTCAAAAGGCAGTAAGCATCACTGAGCCTGACGATAGCAGAATCAGGAGGCTTCAGAAGGAACTGACTGTAGTGGTTTTCAAACTGGCAGCCCTTGTGGGGAACTGGGTGGGTGAACAACAGGGTTATGGCCTTTCCCTGCCTCTATTTTTTTTAATTTGATCCTAGGCTGCAGGTTTATTAAGTCGAAGTTCTGATATCCTAGCAGCCTCACGAAGAGTCAACATCCTTAGCGAGTGTTTGCTCAGTAAACAAGCCACTTAGTTACAAGCTGAAAGTCAGGGGCACAGCCAAGAACTGTGCCTGTCTTTCTGGTATTCCTCATTTCATAACTTATATAATTTCAAAATAAAGATGCATGGTTTTGTTGTCCGTTTGGCCATTCTTTACACAAAGATCCGTGAAGCTTGCACTAGAAAGCCAGGAAGGCTGGCAGGCATGTGAGGGCTCTGGGTCTCATAAAGCCCAATCCTTTGGGGGCATCGGCTTAGTAGAGATGGTGGAAGCCACCTAAGAGATGGTAGAGATCCTGAATGTCATCTCTAGAGGGATGGCGTGCTGGAGTGCTGAGCCAGGGCATCAGCAAGAGAGACAGGCCTGGGAGAGAGGCGAGCAGAGAGCCAGGAGCCATGAAACCTGAAAGGTGGGAGCATTTCAAGAAAGAAGAAGTTTTCAATAGTGTCACTCTCGCAAGGAGTCAAGAAGAAGGTGACTGAGGCAAGGCTATTTAGATCAGGGACCAGAGGGTCATTTTCATACATTTGTCAATCATACAGAGTACAGGTGCTGGCAAGGAAGCAGAAACAGAGGAGGTGGACAGGAAGGATTCGGTTCAGTTACATTCTGGTCAACCAATATTTACTGAGCAACAGTTACATCTCAGATACGGCCCTGGGCCAAGGGGATGGTCAAGATCGACAAGGCTCAGGTCTGTCCACAAGCTCTGGGTCTGGTTTGGAAAACAGAGTCACGAATAGATCATTTCAAGCTCATGAAGTAAGTGTAGAAAAGTCCGGTGTGGGCTGGGAGCGCCTAGCAAGGTCTTTTGTCCCCGCCTCAAGTTCACAGTACACCTGTGGCAGAGATGCTGCTGCTGCTGGGGCTGAAAGAAGACGAAAAGTCAAGGGACTTGTCGCCAGCAAGTGAGAGCAGTCATGTGACAGAGTCTGCAGTGAACGTCCAGTAAAATTATGCAAATGGGCGTGGGCTGCCTCATGCGAACTACATAGGCAGGTAGTAGGCCAGAGGGAAGCCAAGAACGAATGGAAAGGAATGTGATTCATATCAACCCAGAAGATATTACTTTTGGTCACGGTTCACAGAAGGAAATTATGAAGTTGTTCCAAATACTGTAGTCAAAACTCTCGTTTCAGAATCCAGTGCTATTTTTGTTGTTGCTGCTGTGTTAGCCATATAATTACAAAGCTCCTGTGGGTAAGTTAGGGAAAACGTTCCATCCTTAATATCCTGGTTGGGCTTTGATTTCGATCGATGCTGGAATCGCTGTTGGAATCAGGGTGGGAACTGTCTCAATACTGGAAGGATGTTAACGTTTAGTCGCAAATGCGAGGCATAATGGAAGTCAACATGACACAACGTTATTTCTGAAATCAGAGGGTCGTCACCATGCAGGATTTCGAATTCTTAGAGATAAATGTAGGCAGAAATTTTCCATAAATAAAATGCGTCCATTTCAAGATTACAGAGCTCGTGTGACAAAATTCGTTCACATTATCATGTAAATTTTTAGCCATGTAGCGTTTCCCTGTTTATCTCAGAAAGCAATTCAAAGGAAGCCATAATACACTAATTACCTCTCTTTTATCAAGTATGTTGGGAACTAATAATGCATCAGGGATGTGGAACGTAACATAATTACAAAGCAACGAGTCCAGAAATTTCCAAAAAAGGAATTCAAAGGTGTCCAAGGGACTCTGGTGCCCATGGGTAACAGCGGTGAGCAGCTGGAGAAAGACAACACAAAGGAACTAGGAAAGTTTTCATACAGATAAGGACATTAGACAGAGGACACAGCAGAGAAGCAACGCAAAAAAAAAAAAAAATCAACCTTATGAAATTAATGCATTTCCAAATTGCATGCCAGAAAATATAAAGCAAGGTAAATCAAAGAAATATGAATTGTTATCCAGAATTTTAAGACCAAAATACTTTTTCATCTACACTTATACACAATGCTTCAAAAACTTAACAATTGTCAATAATCATGACGCAGAGCTGTTTGCTGATTTTAAAAGATGTTGTTTTTGCATCTGCTAAGAATATGGATCAAAGTGGTAAAGGAACAGTGTCTGGGATAGTGTTCGATTTTACTTTTACTTCTTTTGGCTCATCTATAGTTCCTTATTCCCCCAACCATTAATGTATTAATATGTTACTTTAGTAATTAAAATTACTAAAAATGTAATTTTGAAGATGTCATTTACAGTAATAAGCTACAAGCTCCTGAAGTGATTTCTGAATCATCAAAAAAAAGTACATATTTGGAATTTAATTTATTATAAGTCTCCAAGGTATTTATTTATTACAGTTCCATGACTTCTGGTGCTGGGTGCTCAGCCATGGGGTGTGCCCAGAAACTAGAAAACAAAACCCAGCAAAGCTTGAGGACAGAACTGAGACAAGCACAGGAACCAAAAACCAAAGCTAAAATAAAAAAAGTAATCTCTCTCATTGCTGTCTGCTTAAAAACTGTGAGTTTTGCAAACGAGCAATTCTACAATTAGAAATTAATGCAAAGAAAATGATCAACGTGAGCATAAAAATGTGTGGCATAAAGATGTTTAACATAGCACCATATATCAGAAAAAATTGGGAAGAAGCTAAGAAAGAGTCCAACAATGGAAATTTAAGTTACCAGGTGACTTTCTGATGTAATACTATGCAATTCATAAAAACTGTTGTAAAAGCATACTTACTGAAGCAGGTAAATGTCTAAGATACATTACTACACCCTCGATTTATGTGAACGTTCCATTCCTTGCAACTTTTTGTTAAGAAGGGAGAAAACCACATGGAATCCACCAGCACCAAAAAAATATACTCCATAGGCCAATACGTCATAAAAAGATTTCATATATTTTCACAATAAAAATGCTAAAGAAAATTCAGAAAAACCAAAATAAATTGTATTTGCTGTCAGTGTCTGTACTGCAGTCTAAAGCAACCAACCTTCTCTTTTCAACTGGCACAAAGTCACCATCTTCACTGTTCAAAATATTTGGAAGTATTGCTTCAATTTCAATATTTATGTTTATGTTTTTGGATGTTCTTTTTCCAACCCCATTGTTTGCTAAGTTTTCATAAATCCTTTGAAATCCACTGCAACATTTAAAAAAAAATCTTTTTGAAATTTTCAGGCTTATTGGATGTTTGGATCAAAACCTAAAATTACAGTTCCCAGTTTTGTGGCTAAAGAGCTTTGTGATATTTTCCGCAGTAAATGAAACTGGTTCAAGGTCACTGCCGTATTCGTTGCACGACGGGCTTCTGATACTAAGTAAATTAATTCACCAGTTAATTTGTATCAGCCAGTAATTCATTAATATCATTTACATGCAAATTGTCAGAACGTTCTTGAAATTTATTTAATAAATAATGCCAGTTAATCCCTCTTCAATTGTGGGAACCATACTCCCTGGTACAATCACTTCTGGCCATATTGTTTTCCACAAGCATTTAAAGTTAATGGCTTTTTATCACTCAAAGCTAAAGCGATATTCTTGAAACAATTTAAAATTGTGTACTTATTCTCGCTTCTTACAGAAGTGATTATCTTCAAGCTTATTAAAAATATCATTAAAACTTCATTTAATATAATTAATATTAAAGATGGAAATAATGCCTTGATCTAAAAGGTGGATCAAGGAAGTTGTATTTGGTGGCAAATATGCAATTTTTGTATTTGGATGTTCTAAATGGTGTGGATGATCAGGTGCACTATCTAAAAATGAAAGTATTTTAAAAAGAAGGTATTTTCCTTCATATAATGTTCAGCTTCTACAGCAAGACATTTATAAAACCAATCCCGAAAAACATTGGTAGCCACATGTGTTTTTATTTGCTATTTGATGAACAGGTCATTAAAAATTCCGTTGGTATTAGTTCCTTGTACACTGCTGAGTTAAGCTATTGTTTTTTAGAAAGAATAATTACCAATAATGAAAACGAAAAAGAACTGTGCAAAATGAGACTGCGTAAACGGAAACCACATAAAAAATCCATGTAAATGGGGGTAGGGGGGCAATACCATGCATAAAAAACTTGCATAAAAAATACCACGTAAAACCAGTGTAGGTAGAAAAAAAAAAAGAAAGCGGGCTACAAAGCGGCATGGTACACGTTTTAAAATCCATTAGTAAGGGCAAACATCGAAATGGTAATAACAACTGTTCTGTGGGGTAAGATTACTGTTTCGGCAAAAATTTCAAAAATTAAAGACATGACTCTCACACAAATACAAAATAAAGATGTTGAAACTATTCAACTCACTAACAGGAGGCAACCGCTAAGTTGGTAACGCTGGTCGGTTCAAATAAGAATTAGCGTCGACCAAGGAAGGCATTCTGAAAAGGCTGGCTGAGTCGGAGAATGGGGAGGGACGGCTAACAGGTTTCTTTCTGGAGCGATGACGGATTGCGTTGATGGCTGCATCCCTCTGAAAATACTGGAAACCACTGACCTGTACACTTTACATGAGTGAATTGTATATTTGGTGAGTGACACCAAAGTTATTTTTAAAAAGATGAACTTCGACGGCCTTGGTAAGCAGCGTCCCTGAAAAACACTCAGAGGCCACGCTACTCACCTTTATGCACTGTTTCCAAATTTTAAATAATTTTCTTAACAGTAAAGTTTATCCTTTTTAAGATTTATTTTTCTCTAGATTTTCTGGATTAAGTAAGCGTGGATCTCTGAAAAGGTTCTTGTTCATGGATATTTGAAACATGTTCTCAGGTGTCTTCTGATCAGCCTGGGTTCCTCTCAGTCTCTCAGCCTGGCGGGATGGTAGGGTAGTGTCCTGGGTCCTCACCCTTACTCCCCACTCACCAGCCATGTGATCCTGGGGAACATTCACTTCCGAACCTCAATTCTCTCCAAACTCAAAAAGGGAAATGAAGACCACCCACCTCACCGGATCGTGAAGGACCAGGTGGGACGATGTAAATAAGGTCTGGCCTAGACTTGAGACATAGTGGGCACAGCACAAATAATGCCTTTTGACGTTCTCCAGACCGGAGAAAAGGCAAATGTGTAAAACGTCATTGTAGGGGGTTCTAAAGCCATCTGAAACTTGTTTCTAGACAGAGGAAAAGAGAAAAGGGGGATATTTTCAAATGAGGGAAACATAAGACAAGACAGAATCTGGGTGACAAGGAGACCAATGACTAGGAGATACAAGGCTAGCTTGGGCCTCAGGAGACAAGAGCCGACACAGGCCACTGACGGGGAGAGTTCTTCCTATTTCCTATAAAACTAGAAAGCCAGGGGATCCGAATGGCCACCTCTGTCTGCAGACTGCGAGGTGACAGAAGAACCAGCCGTCACCTCTCACCACCTCTTTCCCAGGCCATCGCCTCTCACCTAAAGGCCAGGTGTTGACAGAGCCTCAGCCCAGCCAGTGTAGACCAGGCGGTGCCCTGGCTGGTGTCCTCACAGCTTCTCTCTGAGCCCAGGGCCTGCCCTAAGTCAGGCAGGGCGGGAAGCCTGGCCAGGACAAGGGGGAGGAGGTGCCACAGTACAGGGAGACACCAGCCCCAGAGGGACAAGCCGCCAGAGCTTGGGCCCTCCACTACCCGCCCCTCCACCCAGAGGGTGATCATGTAAGTGTCAGGAGAGTCAACTTAAGGGAGTCAGAAACCTGGGCCTCTAGCAGTCCAGATAAGGGACTAGATAAGATTAGATGAGGACCTGCCACTGCCGGGAGGCGGGTCCCCAGCCACATGCATTCCTTCCAGTCTTCACCGATAGTGACCACAACCCCCACTCCACAGCCGTGTGCGATGGTGCCCGACTCCACGGGTGTCGATCAACACCGACGACGTGCAAACGTCTGCATCTGTGGAAGAGGCCTTCGGACGGGCAGACGGGATAAAACGCACCCGTCTTAGACGTGTGCTGAGGGAGGCAGGAGGATGAGCGGTGAAGGTAAACGGCTTGATGTTCTCTAGGCTCGAGTGGACCCAACGAAGGCAAATTTCCCAGATGGGCAGAACACGGGAAACTGGGAAAGACAGCACACGTTCTGGCGGATGCAATGAGAAACCCGAAGAAGATTCCCAAACTATGCCAGGCTGGTTCTACAAACTGGACCCCACTGAGATGACACTGGATAATAAGGACAATTCGAATTCCCACGCCTGGCGTCAAAATCCCATAACTGATGCGGAGAAAGAGAGATCAACAGCAGTGCAGAGAACAGCCTAACTAAGGCATTTTAACCGGTACAACTGACAACGAGGCATGGCTGCCGAAAGAGCTCCTAGGAGAAGAGGCTGCATGAGCAGATGTATACCCTCTAGAATGGAGGAGGTGAGAATTCCACACAATCCTGTATACCTGAGACACGTGTGGTTCGGGGTTGAGGCCCCTCACTACTGTGGCCGCAGTCGCTCTCTGGTTCAGGTTGTCTAAAGACAAGGTGTTGAGACGCAGAATCACACCCTACTGGGGGGTATGCCTGGAAGGAGGAAGACGGGCCTGAGGCTGAGCTGTTTGCAAACACTTGGAGGTCTGCTGTTTGCAGGAAGGATTAAGCGTGTTCTGTCTGTGCCCAAAGGATGGAAACCCTACAGGACCAAAGGAAGCGACAGGTATCCGATTTCGCCTAACTCTCCAAGGGGATGAGGACATAGGGGCTGTGTGAAAATGGAGGCGGCTTGTGGGAGGACCAAGAGGTCACCGGGGCTGAGGCAGAGCCTGGCAAACTGCCCCGTGTTGCTGGGGAAAGCATTCCCATTCTCTGCCCGACACAGATTACACGGGCACTTTAAAGTTTGCCTCCACCCTGCAAGCAACCCAAAGCAACCAAAGTCACCCAGAGCCACTCACTGCAGTAATCCTACTGATAAAAGTTTTACTTTCTCTTAATCACTTCTTTCGGTTGAAAGAAATGAACTTCTGGTGTAATAAAACCCATCGGAAGAGGACTTTAGGGGGGAAAAAAAGCCACCCTCGGCCGTTTCTTAAGAGTGTCCTCGGATCAAGTGCCCGCTGGGACAATGTTCTCTGGGCATCGGGCGGGGAGCACACTGCCACCTGTCCAGGATCCCTACCCAAGGTCAAAGCTCCCGTGAATGCACGCACATGCACACACGAAAACGCCGTCGCTGGAGAGTTGTGCGAATGTCGACGCCACCCCTGGAGTTATTCCTCCCTGATCTGGAAGTGTTGCTGCAGAAGGGTCTGGAAATGAAACCGTGGAATGTTGGGTCTCTTGAACCGGGCTGGTCGCATGAGAAAATTAGGAACAAGAGTTAAGAGGAAGGCCTCATAACACTCTGGCTACGTAATTTTATTAAGGACCAGGGAAGAGTGCGACGGAGACGTGAACTGCAGAGTCGCACGGTTAATCCGCAGGGAGGCTGAGTTCCAGGCCTGCCAGTCTGGTTCGAGGGCTCAAGCTTTGATGGGGACGTAAGAGCAGCTACCGGGGATCTTATTTTGAGGATACTGTCGTCATGAGGATGCTGATGTTCCCTACGGTCGCACTTGGACTTGAACAACAGCAGGATGGGAAAAGACTGGCTGGACAGAGGGACTCCACAGTTACAAGGGTCTGGGCGGCAAGGTGCTCCCCCCCTCTGAAGACTGGGTGTCACAGGGGACATGCTGGGTGTCACAGGGGACATGCTGGGTGTCACAGGGGACATGCTGGGTGTCACAGGGAAAGTGCTCCAGCCCAGGGGCGAAGCCAGTCCTGAACCCAGCAGGGCAGCTCCCGCTGAGAGGAACAGCTGGGTAGCAAATCTGGACAGGCCCATGCAGGCCCCACAGGTGTGAAGAAGCTGCCAAGGTGACAGGGGAACCCGAGGCTAGAGGCCAATCGGGGAGAGAGAATCCTGGCCCAGGGCAAAGGGCAGGTACGGGCTACCCAGACCCAATGCCAAGCCTACGAGCTGGGTTGCGGAGGGGAGCGGCCCACCTGTGCAGTCAGGTAGGCATACCTGGCACTGGAAAAGGAGACAACAGAGGACACGGGCCAGGAGGCAGGCAGTTCTCCCAGCTCTGGCCAGTGGCCTCCGCACGTGGAAATAGTTGGAGGAAAAGTATGTTTAAAGCCTCTGACTTCAGCCTAACGGAACGAAGGTTGCCTCATCCATCACCATAAGTCAGGCAAGCCCAGGTTCCCAGACTCAGAAAAAGCGACGGTCTCTGTAAAAAGGGGCCCGTTTCTCTGAAAACTGAACACGGCCCACAGTCATCGCACATGTCGTTGGATTCTCCCACGACGTTACGTCTAGGGTCGACACAGCATCCCCAAGCTGAGCTGGGCCTGTGTCCCAAAAACCACCTCGGCACTGGGGTGCCCGGGGGGAGGAGGACGTCTGCAGGCTGACGGCACCGACCGGATCCTGAGTCCTGTTAATTGGCCGCTATCCATTCCAAGCGACTTGACCTGAAACTCCGCTGACTCTTCGCTTCTTTTCTGGCCGCTGAGCACTCAACCCGGGGAAAGAAATAGCAGGGCGATTTTACGGAAACACCTGATAATGAATCTCTGTTCCCTTGACGAGGGAGAGAGAGAGAGAGAGAATTGGAGAAATGCTGGTGGGATTCATGGATTCTAAATAATGATTCGGATTAGTTCCACCCTGTCACCCTCAACGAGCAAACACGGGGACGTCTGCACAGGGCTGTGTGGGCTGTGAGCAGGGGGGACTTCCTCCCCTGGGGACCACAGCCCCTGGACCCAGCAAGGCGAAGCTCAGATCTCTCGGAGGCTACCACCCCCACGCTGGGCGCTATGGAGGCTGCCTCGTTGGCTGTGAACCAACCTGAACCGGTATTGATCAAGTCGATCGATCCAGGTCTGCTCCTTCTGCTTCCTCACCTTTCTTCTCTAAATCCCTTAGAGAAATTCTACGTGTGTGTGTGTCCCCACTGACCACTGAGCAGTCCACAGGGACCCTAAAGATAAGCCACGTCCTCACCAGAGGTCCAGTCCGACTCTGCCACACCTTTTCCCAAAACCAAGGAGAGACGGGATGGGGGGAGCAACACCCCAGATACGTTCCCCTCGGTTAATATAGAAATCCAGTTTCTAGCTCCTCATTCCGTGTTTAAAAAGTAGCTCACTGTTCCGAGGCAGAAAACGGGGAAAACGGTCCAACCTGTCAAACGCACGCGTTCAGACTCACCAGTCTGAAAATGCGTTTGATGTTTACTTGCTCGCCCCTAAAGTCGAGAAGGGCCCGAAATCATAGCTCCGCTCTGTCAGGACGATATTTTCCTGCGACTGTCCTGCCTGTGTCGCATTGCTGCAGCTCAGTTCTGTTCGATATGCCTTTACTGGATACCTATTACGTGCCAGACGCTGGCTGCGTTGGAGATGAATAACCCGAGGGAGCTCAGGAACTAATGAGTGGACAGACACAACACACGTTCAGCGATGACAGATGCTCTCGGAGAGGTACCATCTCCTCCACCGCCTGACAGCCGAGTTCAGAGCCCATTTAATTTAGCAGCGTATCCAACCTTTCTGGGTGATGTATTGCTTACCGATGCCACCGACATCAACTTTGCAACTTAGGGAAACAAAAATCAACTTAGGGAGATGAAATCTACTCGGTCAGCCAATGCAAAATGAAGCTCAGGTTTAAGAAATCAAAGAATAGATCCAAAAAAAGGTTGGAGTTGACTCTCTCAATATATCCTCATGCGTCACAGAATACTGGTATAAACAAAATAAACTAAAAAATAATAATAATAAATAGGTAGCAAGTGCAGGCCAAACATAAAGCCAAGTTTAGAAAAGGGGGTCTAGTCGCCTCTTCAGCCCAGGTGGGGAAAGCTGACCCAAAGACTGTTCTTGAAGTTTGAATTCATTGCATTTCCTCTGCTACTCCAGGAGTTTGACATTTGTGTCAGAGCTGCCTTGCATCGCCTTTGCTGCCTCCCTAATAATTAAATCCTAAAAGATCAAGTCCTTCAAGACCGTTTCAAAAGGGCAATTCTTGGTATGGAGAGGAAGGGCTTTAAGTGTGAGCTGTGTGACACGCGGGGAATAACCGGATCTTCACCGATCAGGCCCCGAAAGCCACCTGGGGCCAGGGAGCTCCGTTTGTGGTTCTGCCTCTACCCCGTAAAAATGCAAAGTGGTCCCGGTCCGTCAAGCATCAGCTCTGAAATGTGTCAGGGGAACTTCTTTCTTGGCATGTGACCCTAGGTTTCATTTCTGTGGCTTTTCTGGGACATGCAGCCAAACCTTGTTATTTTCTACTCCCCCTTCCCCACTCCCTAAACATCTCATTTCAAAATAATATCTATATTTATGTGGATACATCCATGGACACATACTATGGGTCATGGCATAAAAGAGCAGATCGTTCCAAGTCATCTTGAAAAGTCCTAATAAAAAGCTACACTGCCAGTGTCCCCGTAGGCCTCTGTATTCATGGACACGCGTGTGGATCCTGAATCTTTTCTTTCCTCTAAGACTGGCCGACGGGCCTTGGCACTAACCACCCACTTCCAAAGCTTCTCTCTTTCCTTAAAAAACATGAAAAGTTGTATATAGGGGCTAGAAGATTTAACCCGGCTGGTCATGTTTCTTTCAGAAACGGCCACAGCTACCCAACTCCAAGCTGACGTGTGTGCAGAGAGCCTCCTGTCCTACCTCTAAATGCTTCCTCAGTAACCCAGGTGATGGGATCAGGCAGCTTGGTGAACACATTAATGCGAAATATCCTTTAGAAGGTTTCACAACCCCGGTGACTCTCCAACACACAAAATCACACAATTCCTATTAACCCAGTGAAGATGACGTAGGATGACAGATCAACTGTTCAACAGATACCTACACACACTTACTTACTTACTTTTTTATTTATTTATTTATTTATTTATTTATTTATTTATTTATTTATTTATTTATTTATTTTACAAATTAAGACTACCTGCGCCAAGGTACAATACAATAGTTATCACCTGGACGAGGTACTGTGTTTGTTTCCAATATTACTTATTTCAATCTGATTTTCTCCAACGAACACGTGAACATGTATCACTTTAAACTTATTTTTTTTAAAAAAAGGACAGGGCCCATATTTACTCCTGCATTGACGAGATCACCACGCTGGCTCCAGAGCAAAAGGAAGACTGGGAGAAACGGGTTCCCAGCAAGGCTTGGAGAAACGATGGCAGCTCCACCTCTGTCTTCAGCACATTCATGACCTCAATGTCTAGAAGAGGAATGTACACCAGCCCCACAGCCAGCGATCACCAGAGGGTGTTCCTAGGGGTCTCGAGATCACAGGTGACGGAACCCCACAGAAAGAGGAGTGACACTGCCTCCCCACCCCCCAGACTCTCTAGCATTTGGGGGAGACAACGGCTTCTGCAGGGAAAGTGGGGCTGACTAGGGACCGGTGCAGACTCTAAAATGCCATCCCCACGTGCTGCTTGGTGCTGACTACGAAGAAGGTCTAGGTTGAAAGTTTGGCCCCAAAGGGATTGAAGTTGAGTAAGTTACCCTCAATGTTTCCTCTAGGAAAAGAGGAACGAAAGCAGAACTTCTGGGGAGAGAATTGCAAAACGAGCACGATTGGTAATTCACGGCGGTAAGAGGAAAGGGTGAGTGAGAATCTGGATTTTCTCCCCTGCCAGCCCCCAGGGTTCCTGTTCTCTGCAGTCTTCCTCCTCCCAGGTCCTTAACTCCGGGGGCTCTCCCTGACTTGGTTGCTGGGTTTTGGGACACATCCTCCTCTCTGGAGCACTCAGAAGGACAACCCTGGGCATTTATTCCAGGTCAGCTTCCCAGTGAAAAGTGCCCTGACATGTCAGAAAACAAGAAGCAAGTAGAGCAGGAAGTTGGCTTCTCAGCCAGATAGGCCCTGTCACTCGCACAAGCGGTGGACACTGTAAAAACCCTGAATAACAATGTCCCCCTTCCCCCGCCAAAAAAAAAAAAAAAAATTCCACAGGAATCAGTCAGCTGGCTCGTTGCAAACTGCTACACAGAGATAACAAGTATGAGCTGACGAGAGCCAAGTACCCAAGCAGCCACACTGAATGGGACACTGAATTCCTCAGCTGTAGAAACCCACTGAATTGTGGCTGTAGGAATATTTATTTGCCAGGATCCAGAGACAAAAAGTTGTTTTCTTCCTGTTCTTAAAAAAAAAACGAGGGGAGGTAAGCTACCCAGTCAAGACCCCACGCAGGGAAAAGTCATTCTGTAGTTTTCCTTTCTGTAAGCTAAAGGACCAAATGGAAAATCATACTGATTTGAATAACTACTGTTTCAGTGATCTCTCTTCACCTTGTGTTTTAGCTCATCGGAATAAAAAAGAACTGGCAAAAGGAGGCCACAGGGCTCCTAGAAGCAGCGAATACGGAGTGACTAAAAGGAGAACCATTTTTAGGGGAGAAAGAGTTATCGGCAAAGAGACATAGCTCTAAGAAAACATTAGTCATGTCAACACTCATCACAGCAAAAAAAAAAAAAATTTTAAAGTAAAGGCACCAATAAATATCACTTTGATTTAAAAATACATGAGAGCGGGCTACTTACTATTCATTACAGGTTCTTTTTCTACCAAAAAAACCCCCCAAAAAAACAAAAACCCATGATTGCCCAACTAAAGCAAACCATTCTTCAAGCATTTCGCTCACAATAAAATCTATTTGTAGTCAAAAGTCCTCATTTACAGATGAGGGAAACGAGGTGGTCAACCAGTAATATCATAATGTGTTTAATAAATCCAGATTAGCTACGGGAAATCTGGTTAAATAACATGAAACAGGAGTATCGTTAACACCGCCCCATTCCACACACCGGCATCGGGGGGATCTGTTCCCCGTATTGGGGTCACACCATACGATGTCCTAAATGCGAGGTGGTAGGCTACTATGTATGTCAGAAGACCTCCCCACATCCCCACCCATGAACCAGGGCAAGATGCGTAGTCATCCTTCTCTAAGATGCTCCAAAAAAAGAAGAAAGTAAGGAGTGACTAAAATGGAGAGCCATTCCTGTCATGTATATGTCTTTTGGGGAGATGAAGCTATCGGCAAACAACTCTACTGAGGGTTCCGTTTGAATGCTGGTATGTTTTGCTTTCATTTAAAAAATTTCCTGCGGTGATGGAAAATGAATCATTCCATCCTATCCAATGCCAGTCCTAGGTTTCAACCCAGGACATGAGGAATTTTAGGGGTTTTTTTTTTTGTTTGTTTTTATTTTTAAGAAGGAAGAAGTCACCGAATTCCCATACTGATTCCCTTTCTTGACCACCAGGTGAAGATCCTACCTGTGGCATCCAGAACTGTGAAAAGAAGTGAAAATAAGGATGCCTTTATCTAAAAACGTTTCTAAATTCTGATGCTTTGCACCAAAATTTAAGAAATGATAAATGTCGGTTTTATGTGGAATACTCATCCATTTTCCATAGCAGAGATTCCATCTTTTTTATTTTTTTAAAAAAAGGCTGACTATAGCTAATCACTGGCAAATAATACTTTGCCAAGAAGTCTGTCTTGTTCCGAAGTTACGGAGAAAATTATGTGGGAAGAAAGGGAGGGAGAAAGCTACTTATTGCTCATTGGGAAATACTTTCCAGAATGACTCAGGCCCCCACCCTTGTCTCCCAGAAGCCCAGGGAGGGCTTTGCGAGGCCACACGGTTTGTGACCGGCACAGGAGGATCGGGACACAGGCCTCCCTGGGTCTGGCTCGTGCCCTTTCACCTGGGATGTGTGGGACTAACCTCCATGTCTCTCGGCTCCCCCCAGACCCTTCCTCCACCCCCCCACACGCATTATTTTCACATCTCAACACTGCAGGCTCAGTACAGCGAGATCTAGCCCCATCCTTGCACCGTGAGCTGGTATTGCAGTAACTCCTCACGATGCCCACCAGGGCCCTGCACACACCTGTCACTCGACAAAACGACTGCTGGCACCCTTAGACGTAGAGTATTTGAGTCTCTCCGTGCCTGAGTTAAAAATGATTTCTTATTTTGGAGAGCTACATGGCCCCACCGAAGAAAACCTTTTGACTTACAGCTGAGATTACACAGTCGGTTATACCAATTGAGGCATCTGTATGAAGAAAAGCTTTCGATTTTTTTTAACCTTGAATTTTATACAAATACCTCCATAGAATATTTGAAATACTACTGGGCCAACAAATTCCCTTATTTGAGTGGAAAGAGACAGCTACCCCACAGACTCAAAGCAACCCTTGTTCACAGCCAGTGCCAACTTCTTTCTTCACACACTTCTGCCGTTGAGATCCGACACGCCAGTTGTCAAATTTTCCTGATAGATAGACGGTTAGGATAAGCCAACTGTAATGACTACCCAATAATAGTGAGTTCTCAGGGCAGCCTTGAAATAAAGTGCCCTTTTCAGCAAGACAAATCTTGTTTGCAAAATAACGTGTAGGACTAAAGTCCTTACAGTTAGCCTACTTGGAGGTTTCCTAGTCATTCATTCATTTATTGGCTTAAGTTATTGACGATGTAACAATGGTTCTGCCAAAAAGAGATAAGAAAACCGCCACCCTCGTTTTGAAATTTTAGTAAATTAAAATGAAAAATTACAAAATTCTAGAAGATAACACAGGAGAAAATCTAGCTGGCCTTGGGTATGGCAATGACTTTTTACGTACAACACTGAAGTGATAGTCCATGAAAGAAATAACTGATGAGCTGGACTTCATTAAAATGAACTTCTCTGGAAAAGATGCTATCAAGAGAGTGAGAAGACAAGCCCCAGACTGGGAGGAAATATCTGTGAAAGACACATCTGATAAAGGACTGTTTGGTATCTAAAATATTACAAAGCACTCTTAAAACTCTACAATAAGATATAAGCAACCGGATGAAGAAACGAGCCAACGACCTTAACAGACACCTCATCAGAGAAGATAGGCAGATGGCGAATCAGCCTATGAAAAGATGCTCCACATCACGTGTCATCAGGGAAGCACAAATTAAAACGAGGAGAGGCCACCACACACCTACTAGAAAGGCCACAACCCAGCACACCGACACATCCCATGTTGTGAGGATGTCTCCTTCGGTGTTGGCAGGAACGTCAAATGGTGCAGCCACTGTGGGAGACTGGTGGCTTCTGACAAAACTAATCGTCTTTACCCTATGATCCAGCCATTGTGCTGCTTGATATTTTCCCAAACGATCCGGAAACTTATGTCCACACAGTAACCTGCACGTGGATGTGTACGGCAGCTTTACTCATAACTGCCTAAACTTGGAAGTCATCAAGCCTCCCTTCAGCAGGTGAACAGACGAATAAGCAGCGGCGCGTCCAGATGATGGGACGATACTCAGCCCTAAAAAGAAGGGAGCTGCCTACCAAGCCCTGAAAAGTCATGGAGGAACCATAAATGTGTACGACTAAGTAAAAGACGACGATCTGAAAAGGCTGAATCCTGCATGATTCCAACCACGTGACACTCTGGGAACAGACAAAACTGTAGAGATGATGAAAGAATCAGTGGCAGCCAAAGGGTGGGGACAGAGAGGGATGACTAGGGGCACGGAGGACTTTCAGGCTGTGAAGTTATTTTGTGTGATACTATAACGTAGTGGATACACGTCATGATACCTTCTGTCAAAACCCAAGGAATATGCCACACCCAAGAGTGAACTCTAACGTGCACTATGGACTTTGGGTGATAATAATGTCAGTTGTAGGTTCATCTGTTGTAACACATGCCTCCGGTGTGGGCTGCTGGTCGGGGGAGGTAGATGAGACGTCAGTACCTTCCACAGTTTTCTTATGTGCCTGAAAGTGTTCTAAAAAAAAAAAAAACCCAAAATTTTCTTAAAAATCAACCTGCAGAGTCCTGAGGCTGAGAATTTCACCATGCCGCATCTGATGGCATTTTGTTCAGCGAACTCACATGGTCCAAGATGCTGATCTGGCTTAGGATGCTCTGGGAGAAGAGTAAGAAGAATCTGAGCCATAGGGAGCGACAGGTACGGCAGCAGCTCCTGACGCTCACACTGCCTCTCGCCCGGTCGTGGAGAAATGATGGAGGGCTCCGAGGACACAGGGACCTGAAGGGCTCCAAGGTCGCAGCGGGAGCCAAACTGAGGGCCAAACGACTCTACTCAACGTGCCTTTCACTGTTCTGGGCCAGGGGAGGCAACCTCCCTGAGGTCTACAAAACTAAAATAAATTCCATGAAAATAATTTCTTACAAACACCAGTAACTCAAAAAATATGTACATGTATATGTGTGTGTGCATATATATGTTTATCTGTATACACAAAGGTATATTATGTAGGGATGGAGGAATGGATATGTGTATAAATCCTCCCTTCACTCCCTACAGTTCATATTTTCTCGGTTACACCAACAATAAATCTCTGGGCTGCTTTTAGTAAGGGATTCTTTTTTCTGGAAGAAGACATTTTATTCCCATAAGCTGTGAAACCCTTAATATTTTTATAAAAAGCCGTAACTGTACGTAGGTGGTAGGTAGGGGTGTTTGTGCTTTTGTAAACTGCCTTTAAGGAATCTGCCAACGTTAGTGAAGACGACCTATATCTTGGCGGAGAAAAGAAAAACCCTAAAAATGACATGAGAACTACGCATGAGTCTTATGTATTTTGAGACTGAAGCAAGTTGATATAAGGAAAGCGTTTACAGATACGATAGGTGAGGTCATAAAATACAAAACCACCTCCGCTTGCTGTTTCACAACATAGTCAACGGCGTTTCCACACAGACACGAATTATCTTAATTTGCCATCCGATGCCTTTTTCTAATCTCCCATTAAACAGGGCCATCGCCGAATCAGCAAGGCCACTGGCTGCTCCTGGGAACGCAGAACCTGATGCTGCTCTCCGGCCTCGCATTTCCTCCTTCGCGTCCTTCTAGATAGAAGCTGTTTCATGAGAAAACGATGAGAAAGGAATACTGCCGAACCAGCTCTTGTGCACGAATCTCAGAAAAAGCAAAGCACCATCCACTGAAGACCTCGGCCCGCCTATCCCGAGTTCAAACAGAGTGAAGCAGACCCGAGCCTAAGAGTCACAGAATTTATCACATCCCCTCGGCCCGCACCCGAGGTTTCCTTTTAGAAGTGATAAAATTACAGATTTCAAAAACAAGAAGAAAAAACTGCGGATGGGAGACTGAAGCACCTCCATGCTGCCTTGGAGGACGTCCTGGGGACAGCTCATCACACGCCCCTCCCCTCCGGCTGCCAATTAATTCATGAGCTACCACGAGGCCCACAAAACACTTCTCTATCAAGCAGTTCCCAGGTAAGTGTTCTTTATTAGCTACTTTCACAATATAAAGCTAAGTGCCCAGTGAATGCCGTCTTCCATTAAGGATTTTCCTTCAGTGACACTTTTCCAGAAAACTTTACATCAGCTCTGCCACTCACTACCTGCATGTCACACGAGTTCCCGGAACCTCAATTACCGCATCGCAAAAACGGGCATCCAAAGCGAGTAGGGGAATTACTACTGCCCTGGATTGGAGGTCATTTTCTCATCCTGCCCGTCAGAAAATGGAGGCTTTCTAAAACTGTTCATCACATTGCATGCTCCATTGCTCTGCGACCATAGACCATTTTTCTATTTACTAGACGGTTATCTCCCTGTGCTAGCACGTGCAAGACAACGCATGTCGGTTAAGTGGAGATGGATCCAAACCAGTCTGGAGGAAATCTGGTCGGCAGAATACATTTGACGTACAGATAGCACATTAGCAGGTGAAGTTTTAAGTTGGCACGCGACCTTCCAAAGTACTTGAACGTTCTGTTTCTAAAGAACAAACGTATCAAGACAGTCCCAGAGAAGGCTGTATACATGTCCCTATGTCATAAACCTGTTTCTGTGATGGAAAGGAGATGGGACATGGGAAGCCTTTAGCACTGCTCTGCTGATCTTCTGCCCCTCTCACCTGTCAAAGCCTGGGGATACTGAGCTGCTTCCACAGCAAAGTATGCTAGAGCCTTGGGGTTTGCCCCCGTCAACTGGCAGGCAGGCACAAAACCGAGCAACGACATTCAAAGGGGCAGTTCAGCCTTAGATCCAAAAGCCTTAGATCATTCATTGAGAGGACAAGACAGGTTGTATCCGACTAAACGTCTATGAGCACCAGAGGCCAGATACAGTGATTTATGTGCTCCTCCCCTTCCGTGTTGCTGAAAATCAGAAACAGACATGCACAAAACATGTGTGTGTACTCACGCTCGCTCACACACACACACACACACACACACACACACACACACACACACACTCACACACACAGTTTGAGAGATGTGGGTCAGGGATGAAACACGTGAGCTCGGGAGGGATGGCTTGCCTTAGCTCATCAACTCGGTATGCTAGGTATATTTTTTTTCCTCTCATACAAAAGCCCTTCCACATACTTAAAGTGTTTAAACTGAATAAAATCTTGAGAAAGTTAATTTTGAAAAAGAAAGAAAAAAACCTGACATAACAATAAGAACCATGACCAGTTATACGGAAGATAAATACACACATACACACATACCCAACCCACTGGCATTCAACTCTGCCAGGTGTTTCTACGTCCAGTCAGGAATCGTCCTAGACTTCATTTACAGAGCTCAGTACATGGCATGGTATTGGAAGCTAAGAACGCCTATTCTTTTTAAGTTACTCAGAAAAAAAAAAACAAAAAAACACTATCGACTTCATAATTTAAAAAAAAACGTGTGAGAAATGGGCAGAAAGGCAAAGGCGAATTGTTTTTAAAAATCGACTTTGCAAGAAAAGCGTAGATCCAGGAAACAGGTGGGAAACAAGACTTATACAATGAAAGAGAAAAAAAAAAAAACAAAAAACAAACAGTAACGTCCCAAATAATTATTTGCTCAACAGCACTCCCAAGGGAGTCAGACTGTAAACACAGGAAATCAATAAGCGGAAACACCTCCCGGCCTGCAGCCCTGCTTCTCTCCTCGCTTCTCAAAAACAAGGAAGAAGTGGACAGAGGTGGCATTATGATCCAAACGACACAACGACATCTCATTTACCCGATGCCATTAGAAGACAAGGTTGCTTCCCCTGGAGGAATTTTCCAGAAAACAGAAACTTGGCCCGCACCCACCAAAACGGTTAAAATCGTTCGAACCGCGAATATTTCTAACGAGTGCTGCAGTGTACACCTTTCTGCTCTCTCCCACAGGAGCTGCCAACCGTGATCTAGATCTTTCGGTGAGTATCGATTACGTAGTGATTCTACGAGCTCTTTAGCGCCTCTCCCGGGGTCAGGCTGTCCTTTGTCATCCTGCAGGTCTCTGCCCACAAGAGCGGGAAAGCTATGGAGATTGGCAAACCTGGGTTCAAGTCCCAACTCCACCGCTTCGTAGCCGGGGAAACTTTGGCAAGTTACCCCATCTCTCTGAGCCTCTGCTATTCCATCTGTAAAGTGGGGACAATGAACCCCATGTCAGCCCCTGGCACACAGTAGGCATTTAATTAATGTGACTTCCCTCCTCCTCTCCCCCTTTTCCCTTTGCTTTCTCTAATCTCGTACGAAGTCAGAACGTCAGCAGCCCAACCTGTAAGGAATGTTATAATAAAATAATATGCAGAAGATACTAAAAGGGTCTTCGAAGGAGACCCTAGCAGCGTAGAGTATGGTTAGTTTTATGACAGCTGTTTCTCGTTTTTGTTTAATGCCAGAGGTTAAAGAAAGTTCGAGAAAGTTGTAGGTTTCTTAGAGCCTTAATTCAATGTGTTAGATATAAACTTTATTGCAATGGCCTTAATAGAAAGCAGACTGATCCACACATAAGATCCCAAAAGGTCCTCACTGTGTATTCTGCAAAACATGTTTTGTTTTGCTTTGTATCCCATGGTTCAATATCTCAATCTTTAGGCATTAAAATCGGTATTTCCCCACCAACTAAGCAGTTTGGAGCTCTCATCTTGGGCCCAGTTTGGGAAATCAGGACATGGGTTTTAAGGTTATTATAATATTTGCATAGGCCGCTCGCTCCACACAGACTTGATGAATGAGGGATGACAGAGGTTTGTTTGTTCAGGAAGGACCCAGGAGGGCATCGGGCCTCATTCCTTCATTCTGTGAAGGAGATGGCTGAGGCCTAGGAGAGCTGACTAGGTGACCCCCGCCGCTTACTCGGCTTGTTGATGATGATGGCTGAGGACTCATGAGACCCAGGGGCTGTGCTTGATGCACATCTGACACGGTCTCCAGCTCTCTGAGTGGCACCGTTATCAGCAGCATTTTAGAGAGGGATACTCTAAGGCTCAATGAGTTAGAAAGAGAACTGAGCCATCTCGGTCCCCCAATCTTCCAGGCAGGAGCTATCACAGCCACCCCCACACGAGGACACCCCCGACATCTCGTCTCTTCCCCACAAACACAACGGCCTTACCCTTCAACAGAGGCACAAATATGTACTATTCTCCTGACCCTTCTAGGCCCAAAACTCATCATGAAGGACGGGGCTAGTCTCTTGGACAAATGCCTACAACAGCAGCGATGCTGCAGGCCAAGGAGAGGATTCCAGGATGACTCTATCCCTTAAATTCTCAGTGAAATGTTAGCTCACTCAGCCACGGTCACTCCAGGCAAAATCGTTTTCCATCCCCGTCACGCCCAGCACCTTCCCACAGCCACGCGGGTGGAAGCCACTGGCATTCGGGGCACACCTAGAATCTCTAGTCCAGCCTAAGCCACTGGAGTGACTCCCCGTCTGCCACTGGTCCCCACTGTTCCCCTTTCAGCACGGAAAGCAAAGGCCGGCATGTGACCCTCAGCAGGACGACTGCAGGCAGGATGCAGGTCCGGGTGGTCCGACTCTGCCCAGGCTCAGGCTGTTTCCTGCCCTCGTCTTGGAAGCCGGGAAGTGGGGAGGAGAGGGAGTCTGCTGACACCTACATTTAACTCGAAATCAACGTCCTCCCCTGCCCCCCGCAAATTGTCTCAAACAGCAGAGGAGGGAGCTTGAAGCACGCCCAGAAGCTGCGGCTGGAAGGCGGCCTTGTGGGCAGTTTCAGTCTAGAAGCTTGAGATCCGCCTCAATCCCAGGCTGAGAAAGGCCGGGAGGGGTCTCTGACGATGCCGACCTCTGGGTTTGGGGACGCTGGCCTCCTACAGAGTCTAGGACAGGAAGGACAGTTAGCACAGGCCGCTTACAGCTCTTAAAACCTGGGCAGGACGAGAGGAAACGCAGAATGAGCAGCAGCGTGTACCCCAAGTGGGCAGAGGGGAGACAGAAACACAACGGGAGGTTGGGCAGATTCCTACGGCTGCCGAGACGAAGCACCGCCAACGGGGTGGCTTCATGCGACGCAAACACGTCGTCTCGCAGTTCTGGAGGCCCAAAGCCCAACATCGAGGCGTTGGCAGGGCTGGCTCTTTCTGGAGGCTCAGAGAGTGTCTGTTCCGTGCCTCTCCCCCAGCGTCTGGGGGATCCCAGCAACCCTGAGCGTCCCGTGGCTTAGCGACACGTCGTCGCATTCTCTGCTTTTGGTGTCACATGGCATTCCTCCTCTGTGTCTGCATCTTCACGTGGCCTTCTGAGAAGTCACTGGAGTGAAGGCCCACCCCAGTCTGGGATAACCTCGCCTTAATGGATTATATTCTGCAAAGGCCCTCTCTACAAACAGGGTCACGTTGAGAGACGTGAATTTTGAGGGAACATCAGTCAACCCAGGACAGGGAGTAAAAGGAGGAAAGGGGAGCAAATAAATGAGAGTAGCTGGGCCCGCAGCTAATAGGTTTATATGCACTTCCCATTCCCCTCCTCCGACCTTCATTTACAAAGAAATGAGCAGAAGGATGGCGCAGACGTGTGGCTTCCCAGCCCTTGGATGTCAGACCCTAGGTAGCAGGAAAGCCCCGCACAGGTAGGGCCTCGGTTAATCGAAATGCCACAGCGAGGCTTCTTCTCTAAATGCGTGAAGATGCCCGCCCGAGAAGTGTGGCACAGCCAACCTTCCGCCACTTTTCAAGTTGGTCGCGGTTTACGGAACCTGAGAGCTGAAGCTAATTCTCAGGAAGCTGGGGACGATGAAAATCAGGTCTGTGTGCTCCCTGACTCTTCCGGACTTCGCAGCTCTAGTTCGAAACGTCGGAGGGGACTCTCTTTTTCTGTGTCTAAAGGGGAATACCAGTGTCTAATTTTCTAAATTTCTTCATTTTTAATCAATATACCACCTGGTTAATTAATTGAAGAATCAAAGGAAAAAAAAAAAACAAAAACAAAGGCAAAGCCTCCTTTTACCTCGTGGTTCCTCCTGCCTCAGTAGAAATTTATCAACTCTTCCTTTTCTTCCTATTACTAAATTTATTTTTATTTATGTTTATTTATTTTTTTTTTTTTAGGGTAAGGCAAGAGAGCCATGGAATGGGTCAGTCTACCTTCAGCAAAGCCCTAAAATTTCACTCAGCAGGAAACCTCCACCCAGCAGTCCCAAACAGGACAACTGTCCTCCCCAGTAAAAATGGAAAACCCAAAGCGTTTTGACTAAGTTGCATGAGTTAGGGGTTTTCAAAGACAACACGGCACTGTTTCTTCAAGACGAATGGACCTCACACGGTGCCGGAGCCTATTCCCGGGCAACCAAAGTATCAGGATGTCCTGGGCCAGGACCTGCCTGTGCACGAAGCGCTTTACGTGAAGGCAGACACCCAGGATCCCCCCAAATCGGTCAGGGCAAAGAGTGTGTTAGGCGTGCGAGAGTCCTCGTGGTCACCACTGGTGCACGCGAGAAACGCCACCGGCCCTGGGACAGGCTCTGTTCGATCCCAAGTTCAATTTCAAGCTCTCTGCCCCCTTGGTGCTTGCTCCTTTCCGGATGTGTCTGCTCACCTGCCTACCTCCCCCTAGACAGGGCGCCCTCCTTCCTCACACCTGCCAGACACAGGTGGGCGGGTGGGAACCAGCATTCGTTCAACAGGCTGTGCAGCGGACGTGTCGACCTGTCTTGTCGCAGTGGACGCTCAGCACGAACCCTGAGCTTCTGCTACGCCTGCTCCACAGAAAGGGAACTTGAGACTGAGGGGAATTCCGCCCATCCTTCAGAAAGCCGTTCCCGATCCTCGAGGACTGGCTGGGATGCCCCTGCCACATGTCCTACGAGCCTTCCTTAGCTTAGTGTTCCCCTTGACTGTGTCCCTCCTCGGAGCACGAGGTCTTCCAGGGCCCTGCACGGTGCCTGGCATACAACAAGCACGCCGCGTAATAAGGGAGCATCGTAGGACTTAAGTGTCTGGTCCAAAGTCACCCAGCTAATGAGGGACCAAGATGGAGTTCCAAAGCCTCTGCTCTTTCCATCCTTCCCAAGGATGTTCTGTCAAGGCTGTAAAGGATGCTTTGAAGAAAAAGGAAAAAAAAAAGAAAAGAAAAAGAAAAACCCTCACTCTCCAAAGGATACCTCCTCAGAAAACGAAAACCAAACAAAATGAGAAATCACTTCTTAAAAGGAATCAATACATGAGCGCAAGACGAGCTGCTGCCTGCGAAGCGAAGCTCCTAGCAACACCCCCCACGCCCTCACTGCCCACGTCCGAGGACGGTCGGGACCTGCTCGGCCACAGGGGGAGGGGACATGACCCCTTCTTCCCTCGGCCACCACCAGCACGGTCTGCCGTTACACACGGCCGGCTGCAGGAATACACCCCAAAACCACACAAGCGACGACCCCAAACCTAGAAGCGAGCCCCCCATCCCGGTCTATCTACATGTTGTCCCTGTCATTTGACCCCTGACGTTCTGCGTACGAAGGTGACAGCTTCACACACACACGTGCCCTTCCTGTGGCCCCCTCGGTGCCTGAGTCAGGGACAGCGAACGCTCCACGGTGCGGGGCACACAGAAGGTGAGCCAGGGTGCGGGTGAGAAACAGGCTGACCTTGTGTCGTGGGCCGGGCAGAGACGTGAGATGCAGAGGACGTGATCGGCGTCGGGCTTGTTTGCTGTTTTACACGTGTTTGCTTTCCAAAGGTGATATGGCTACGGAGTTATAAGAAAAACACCTGCTTCTCCATCTAGCCATTTCTTTAAAGTTCACATGGCACGTTTTGTTTTTTAACGTTGTGTTGTGTTTTCCCAAAGCTGGGCTCAAGCTCCTCAAAATACTATGAACAATGAAAACAACACAAAAAACTGAGAAAAATTGATTCAATAAATTTAAAATACTACCCCCCCACCCCAGAATCTCTCTTCTGTCTGCACGGGCGCTGTATAACAACATGTGATTCACCTCGCTTCTCAGAAGCACATTTTTGGGGGAAAGCTGTATGAATACTTTCATGGATCACTTAAAGGGACCTGTGCTGTTTTTGGTGTTTCCCTGGTTTAACTTTGGGCGCATCGAAGAGCCAGGGAAACCCACGGTGTGTTGTTTTTAAAAGGCAGACTTTGGTTATCACCTCAATAATCTGCTCATGTATGGGATCACTGAATTTGGATCTTTCTGCAACTAAAAGAGGGTGGCCACAGATACCCGGTGCTTCGAAAGAGTGACGGCATTTAGGAGGGCACGAGTTCCTTCCCGATTTGCCACCCTCATTATAGCTTAGCGTTTTAATGGCACTGAGCTCAGTAAGCCGCTCAGAGCGCAGCGCAGCTGAGCGGGCACGCGGGTTTCCATCAGGGGGCCGGGTTCCCAGCACCAACTTCCAGCTTTCACACGGCTCCAAAGCGGCACCACCCGCCGTCCCCTTTCACCAGATCTGGGTTTGGGATGCCACATCAGGACAAACTGCACTAAGGACCAAGCTGACGAACGAGCCACGTGGCCCCTAACGCTTGGAGGTCCCAAGTCTACGCTCTGCCGCCCACACGACCAGGTGCCAGCGTGACACCAACCTGCTGGAGAAGAGCACCGAACGGACCAGCACGAAGCCCATCTGTCACCACGATGTCACTCCGAAGAACCTAAACTTCGCCGTGTCGGTCGAGGTGTTAAGTCCTGTTATTACCTCTTCAATGAGTGCCTTCTCCCAGGCGTGCGTACGTCTAAGCTGCAGGCCTGGGAGAGACAGCCTCGCCCTATGGATGGATGCTCACTACGCAGCAGAGGCAGAAAAACCACCCCATACCCACGCAACGCCTGGACAGTAGACACAGAACGGGTCAGTTCCGCCTAGGACTCCAGAGATGTCACCTGCATCTCCCTGAGAGAAGGGACGAAAACCTCCAGTCTCCTACTCGGGTCTCACCTGGCCGCATCCAGACGACCGGCCAAAGCTGCAGGAAGGCGGCTGAGGGCAGCGTTGCTGGGGGAAATGAATCGGGACTTAAAAGGAGATGATATCAGTTGTCCCTGACGCCTCTCGGCTCTGTCACTGCTCCAGGCGTAAGGATGCGGCACTTTCCTCGCTGTCCACACGTCACTGACCTCTCAAGGTTCCTGCCAAGACATTCTCAGGGAGCTATAGCCCTCCAAATACCGGACTTAGCCTCTATTGATGGCTTATTAGCCTGATTTTCAACGGCTTGATAGTGAAGTAATTCTGAACTTAAGACTACAGTCAACTAGGTTTAAATGAAAACAGGGGCATTTGCTAAGTGAAGTCAAAGACGAATACGATATGATCTCTCTTAGGCGCGGAATGTAATAAATACATGTACAAAACCCAAAGCTCACGGAGACAGAGAACAGGTTAGCGGTTACGAGAGGCGGAGAGAGGGTGGGGCGGGGGGAGAAATCGGTGAATTCTTTAGTTTAAACTGAATTTAAAAAGAAAAATGGTCTTTTCCAAAAAGCGGTCTTGGGACAACAACATATCCACCTGCAGAGGAATGATTTGGGGGACTCCTACCCCACCGAATGTAAAAACGAACTCGAAATGGATCATCTGCCTAAACGCGAAAGCTAAACCTATGAGACGCCTAGAAGACGACAAATGAGCACATCTTCGTGACCTGGGATCTACGCAACGGTTTCCCGGGTGTGACACGAAAATAAAAGCAGAAAGGAAACATAAAGTGGACATCAGGATTTAAAACTTTCGTGCGTTAGAGGACACCATCGGGAAGGTAAAAAAGAGAAAACTCACTAAACGGGAGAAAAATATTTACAAATATCAGAAAAGGGGCTAACAGTGAGAATATATTAAGAACCCTTAAAACTCAACAATAAAGCGAGAAATCAATTAAAAAGTGGGCAAGGGGGAGATCTGAAAAGCTATTTCTCCAAAGACGTTCAAATGGCCCATAAATGTACGCAAAGATGATCAATGTGATTCGTCATCACAGACGGGCAGATGAAAACTGCAACGAGACACGACTTCACGCCTAGCCGGTGGGGAGACACAGCAACACAAGTGACAGTCGTAGGTGTCGGCAAGGGCTGCGGCCACCGCCCGGGCTGGCGTGGCTGCTCTGGAAAACGACCTGGCGGCACTTCCCAAAGTCAGGCGCGGAGGAACCACGTGACTCAGCAATGCCACCCTTAGGCGAAAAGTCAAGAGACGAGAAAACCCTTCTGTGCAAAGGCTGTGGCCCCCCCGCCCTCTCCACGGCCCACGGGGACAGGCTGGCCAGCCCCATAACCTGCGCTGGCCCGTGCCTGCTTGGTGCTTTCTGGAGAAGGAAGAACATGGGGCTGGGTGACAACTAACTGCAGATTTTAATAAACACGTGGATCATGTATACCTTGATGATGAAAAGTCTATTTCACTAAAAATGAATGAAACAGGAAAAAAGTGGATTTCTCCACCTGTTAAAAGGACGTGCACGTCTTTAGAAACAGCTGGGTGATAAAAAGCAAAACACGCTGGAGGTTTTCATCCACTCGCGATTAGGGCAGGAAGGTCTGTCCCCTCCACACACACACACACGCCCTGACCCCGTCCTGTATTCCTCTCAGCAGATCTGAGGTATCACTGGGCCCTCAGATACTCCTTCCCTTCGGCCCCAGGAATGCACCCCAGTTCTCAGTGCTCCTGAGCCCTCGGACTCCTGGGGCTGAGTCACAGCGGACACTGGACAGGGTGCAGCCGCCTCCGCGTGATTCGGGGGTGCAGGCCTCTGGGCTCCGGGTGCCACTCATTCACCGGCCTCGCAAGCTGCGTGAGTCGCCAACGTGTACAAACCTCGGTGCCCAGGGGAGGGGGCGCGCCTCAGAGGGTCTGTGGGACCCCGACCACGTCAAAATATAGCTGCTTACGAAAACTGAACCCCAGTTTGCACTTTCTAAACAGCACTAGACTGCGACCCCACCGGGATCCAGTCAAGAGGTGCTGCAAACGCCTGGCATCACCTTTCCCGAGCAAGGCTGACGAGGAAGGACGGCAATTTTCCCATCTGGGAGAAGGTGGCGCAGGGGGTGCGTGGTGATGCCTGGGTTTCGGTACCCGGGCCGCCACAGAGAGGACGACTGTCTTCACCACAACCCCCTTCGAGCAGGGGTCAGGGCAGGGGGCATTGGTGGTGGGAGGAGAGTCTGTACCATCAAATACAGTTAGAAAGCGGTGCCTCCTCCAGCGCCAAGGTTGCTGGAGTCACAGGAAAGACCAGGCTCAAAGGTCCACCTTAACTCCTGTTAGAGGTGGACCCAGCCCCAACAGACATTAAACCACCGCTTCCCACCGCCAGCAGAAGGCCAGACCGGCGGCTTCCTCTGTCAAGGGCCTGGGAATGCAGCGATGACAGGTGGGGGGCGAGTCTGCACTGTTCACCCCCAGCAAGCTCTGCAAAGCACCGAGCACCCGTCTCGGGCCCCCAGCCACGTGTAAGGCCACAAAGCGAGGACTTCTACGCTTTGTAGAAGCGTTTCAAGTCCTCTGAGCGTTCACACTTGGTTAGCTCTTCTCCCAGGGTGGTTTCGAGTAGGCCTGCACCCCCCCAAAAACCAAGGATGCCTCCTTACTGATTGCTCTGGATGGCCCCCGGCCTCAAATTCTTGGACTCCCTAGAGCCGACGACAGCCCAGGTCCACCACACCCAGCCGGCCTGGAAACGCGGATGCTCGATGCCCTTTGCGTGGATCAGAGCCCAGTTCTCGCCCCCATTTCCTTTCGGCCCTACCTGGGTTTCAGGTCTGGAAGCCTTCCTAATCACCTGGACGGTGGGGATTCAAACACAGGGAGTGCCCGCTGATGAGAACCAGAGGGACAGGGACAGGGCTTTATTCAGAAGTCCCGCCCTGGGACTTGACCCTGGGAGGCGGCAGATTCAGGGGCAGGTACGTGTCGCCGTGAACCCTACCTAGTGCCTGCTAAGGTCCCGTCAGGCCAGCGAGTGTGCATGTGCGGTCTGCTGTGCGTGTGGATGTGTGTGGTGTGTGGTGTTGTGCGTGGTGTGTTGTGCGCGGAGTGTTGAGTGTGGAATGCATCCCACGTGGTGGAGAAAGGTGCTCGGGGACTCTAAAAACGGAGCGGGATTTTCTAACAACGCTAAGAAAAGCAACAAGCAGGGAAGGAAATTATATTTTCCTCTTAGAAGCTTTATTCCCTCCGCCAGGTGCAAACAAGGGCTTCAGAGGTGGGCGTCCCTTTCAACCGAGAATTCGCCATCCCAAAGTGCTAAAAGTAAACCCCTCCCCAGGCAGACAGCAAGGGGGAGCTTGTCCCTGAAATCCCTCAGCACAACGCCTTTCCAGATGAAGCCCCTGATGCCCGCCTCTGGCAGAACCCTCCTCTGATGCCCACCTCGTCACGGGCCACTCCCTGAAACCGCGAACTCAGGACCAGGCATTCCTTCAAATTCCAGAAAAAGGGGCGCTGCCTGAAGGCCATCAGGAGGGGGGGCCCTGAGGCCTCCCCCACCGGACAGCCATCTGCTCTCCGAATGTCACCTGACGATGGGTCTCAGGGAAGCCAAGATGCCACCCACTGTCAGATGCACCTCAAAGCAAACAAAACAGAACGAAAGGCTGTGGCCATTAAACCATGCCACGCCATCGACTGTCGGACGCCTCCAGGTTCCAGAACACTGAACCGGGAGAGCACGTGCCCCTTCGATTTGATGAGGTAGGGCAGGGGCAACCGAAAGGCTCAGCTTCTACCAGAAGCTCCCGGATCGAAGGAACCAGAACCCGGAGAGCAGCGCCAGCACCCGGGAAGCCCACCGCACATACGCCCATGATGACCTTCAGGATCCGGCCCTGACCCCTCTGAATCAGTCAGTGGCGACGCACCGGGCTGTGGGCTAAGACCAGGGCTGGGGACTTCGCGTCCTCGTGGCGCTTGGGTCTGGCACTAATCCCGTGAGGTCTCCTTGTCCTCCTTCCCCTTCTGCGGAGTGCAAAGCAGCCTCGGAAAGGCTAACTAACTTGCCAAGGCTAGCGAGAGGCCGTCCTGGTTTCAAAGCCCGTCTTGCCCCGTTCGAGCTGGTCTTTGGGGTGAGTCTGTGTCCGCACGGAGCAGGTGTCTGTCCTCACGCCTACGCGTCCTCCTTGGTGTCTCGCCAGGCGCACTCGTGGCTTCTGGCAACGAGAACCTATTCCTTCTCGTTAGGCTGCGGGGGGTCAGGGATTTCACATCCGCTAAACCTCTCGCCATGCCCTTTCTGCCTTCCTTTTGGTCAACGGGCCACGCAGGTCGCAACACCGACCTCGCGTAGCAGAGAGTCAGCTACCGAGCACCGGTTCTCGTATCTTAGGGGGAGGCTACACAGCAAGCTTGGTGTTGACTCACTTTGGCGTATCCCAACAAGCCGGTTGGTCAATCGTCCTAATGAAGACGTCCACTCGCGGCCCTAGAAGAGCGTGTAACCCGTTTAGTGAGCTGTTATTAAGTTCCTCCTTCTAGAACCTCTCGTGGGAACTCTCTGCAGCCAGAGCCAACGAGCTTCCTGTTTCGGCCACAAACTTCACTTCTCCATCTCCAGAGCCAAGGCTAAAAATCTTTCTAGGAGGAAAAGACAGACGCCAACCACCTTGTCAGGGTCGTCCCCCAGGTGACGTCTGGTTCATTACGTTTGAGCCTCAGGTCTGCAAGGGACCAGCCTGCCCATCATTATAAAGTGTGATGAGCGGGGAGAACGGTCCAGAAAGGGCAGCCCCGGCATCAGACTGGAATCAGGATCTTGATTCTGTGCGCTCGTCCACCACTTGCAACGATGGGGGAGTTGTTGCTCTGCTCTGGGCTGTTTGCCTAATAAAACGAGGCTGAGAACCAGGGGGACGGCGTGAGGTCTGAGCTAACGTGGAGTGTGGGACTGTCCTGAGAAGGAAGCAGGTGAACACGAGAGGACCACGGCAACCAGGGCGTGGGCCGTGCTACGGACACAGGAGTCCACCTGTTCCCATCGACAGCTGTGATGCTGCGCACGTCCCACCCTGCGGAAGAGGTGACGGCCTCTCAGGCAATCAGGGACCCAGGATATAAGAGCCAAGCAGACAGGGACCTGAGGTGGTCTAGGGCCCAAGGAAAAGTTGTTCCAGAGAAAAAGTGCTTCGGCTGAGAGCTAAAGGGAAGAGGAGGCGGAACCCAGTAAGCAGTGGGGGAGCAGCATCCGAGGAAGCAGGGCCCACTCGTGGCACCTGGAGAATAAGGGGTGTGGAGAGGAGGCGTGGGCGGCAGATGACACGGGACAGACCCGTCAGAGGACTCTGACGTTCGTCCTAAAAGCAATAAAAGTGATTATAAACGGGAAACAGAGTGGGGTGGGAGTTTTAAAGATCAATCTGCAGAGCAGACTGGGGGAGAGAGGGCCAGGGGCAGACGCAAGGGACACACTGAGAGGCTGGGGGACCATGAAGTGAGAGGGACTGGCGTCCTGATGAAACACGGCGATGTCACATGAAAAACATCCCTTGGTAAAGGTGGGGCCATAAAAGCCAGCCTGGTTGGGACCTGGGCACAGTCCTGGGTGACATTTCTGTCCACGCGTGCATCCACCCACCCCTTACCGCAGGCCACCACACCTGACGTGGGGTGCGAGGAAGGCAGCTCCTCGTCAGTGTGCACCCGTCCTAAGAAAACCGTCCCCCAGAGCTTCCCCTCCGGCATCTATCATGGCAGAAACGCACAGGCACCGCGGTTAGCGCGGCCCGGGGGAGTAGGTCATCTCAGTGTGCATTCGGTGTTTTCTGTTTCACCCGAACCCAACTCATCGTGTCAAGAACAAACATGAAAACACAGCCCGGGAGCCATGGCTTCGCCTCCTCTGGAAGAAAAGTGCTCACTTACGTCCACCTCTGAGGGGGTGCGCACAGACCCCCACCCCCTCCGCACCCCTCCCCGCCTGACTGCGACACCACCTGAACAGGACAAGCGGCGTCTCGGGAGGAGGGAGGAGTCACATGAAGCTGTACCAAAATAACAAACATTCGCAAAGGTTGTCAAAAAGCCAGCACACAGATGGGGCTCCGGTTCATTTTTAGATGCAGAAGCAGGCTTGGGAGGGAAAGGGGAAGTGGGCTGCACTCGGGGAGCAGCGTTCTCTCTCTGCCAGGAGCGCTGTCAGCGAGAGCTGTGAACTTGAGAACACTCTGATCTTGTGAGGGCTGGCGTCTTGGATTCCGAGAGACAGAGCCCCCGTGTCACTTCGGCCTCCAAAGGCACCTCGCCGGCTCTCACGAGCCCACCCTTGGCCCCAGGCTGCAGCACCCAGGCCTCAGAAGTGTCCCCCTTCCATCAACAGACGAGTAGATAAAGAAATTATGGTTTGTATATACAATGGAATATTACTCAGCCATTAAAAAAAGAAAAAGAAAAAGAAAAAGAAATCTTCCCATCTGCAACGACGTGGATCGACCTAGAGGTTACTACGCTGAGTGAAATAAGTCAGACAGAGGAGGATAAACACCGCGTGATTTCCCTGGTATGCGGGATCTAAGGAGCAAAAAGAACAAACTAATCAAAAGTAGACTCACAAATACAGTAGACGATCTGGTGATGGACAGAGGGGAGGGGGTTTCGGGGCCTGGGAGAAGGGGGCGAAGGGTTGAAGACGTACAAATTAGCAGCTGAGGGATGGTCGCGGGGACGGGGAGCACGGCATAGGGCATGCAGTCAGCATGAAGAGGATGCCTGGGTGGAGGGCCAGGGGAGAGAGGGAGCAATGGGGGGATCGTTTGATGAACTTTATAGATGTCTAACCAATGGACTGTCTACTTGAAAACTAAATAACTTTTTTTAAAAGATAGAAGGAAACATGTCCCCCTTGACGACCAGCCACAGACGAGGTTACAGTCTCTGTTGCATGCACTCCGAGCGCCTTGCGCTTCTCCCTCGTGTCACCCATTGCCATTAGGAGGCTACAAATATTTGGGTTTATCGGGCTTATTGTTGAATCCCATCTCCTCGTTGAATCCCAAAATCTGTGGGGGGGAAGAGACCGCCTTTCGGATCTTCAGAGTCTACCACAGGACTTGAGAGAGTAAGAGCTTGGTAAATATTTGTCAACTTCTTGGATAACCTAATTAGTCAAAAGGAACTAAGTGGATAAAATCTAAAAAGAAGGGGAAAAAATGAAACCCAGAGTTAGGTTGCAGTCACCGCCCCCTTCAGCGACAGAGGACCAGGAGTCTCTTCTACCCTGTAGCTTTGGAGGGAAACTCTTAAAACTAGGCGGGGGGAGGGGAGACTATTACTTATTGTTATTATATTATTATCGCTATTGTTTTGATCTGAGCTTATCAGTTCAATGCAGTTGCAATCACTTAGTCAATGACTTAAGATATTTTAGGGTCTGTATGTCCAGCATTTCACAGAGAAAGAACATTTTGGGAGAGACGGGATAATAATAATAACGAAAAGACCCTTATTGAGAAGAGATGTTCTAAGTTCTTTCTGGAAGAAATTTAGGAAATCAATCCACGGAAGAAAACTGTTGTACTAATTTTGGGGTTTTCAGGGTGTGTGGGAAGAAGAATGACCCCCCCCCAAAAAAAAAAAAAAAAAAGGAAAGAAAGAGAGAAAAATCAAAAAATCTTACTTTTTGGAAACAGTGAGGCTGATCGATCCCCTATTTCTGCCCGTGCTAACTAACAGAACGGTCCTTCAGGTCAAGTACGCAAACGCGCTTCCTGCCCAGTGATGAAAAATGGTGCTTCTTGCCAGAAAGGACATCGTCCAAAAAAGGATGGTGTAGGCCAAGGCGTGTCACGGCCTTGACCGAGAAGCAGAGAAGCGGGAGGCCCCGTGCTGTTTAACACCTGCGGGGTCCACAAGCCCCGAACACACAGGAGCCCACACCTTTGGGCACAAACGTAGAAGGACAGTGGAAGGCCTAGTAAGAACGACTGAGCTGCCCGAGAGAGAATGCGTTTCGGAACGTGTGACAGCACTAGGCCAGCCTCGTCGGAAGGTTAGGGGCAACACGATGTCCCCCCCAACAGGTGTGGGTATGGGAACACCTAATTTAGTATGGATCGTTGGGAGGGTTGAATAAAATCAGATGAGACACCAACTCTAAGGCCTTACGTGATGCTTTGTGCACTGAGGTCTCGCTGGATGCGAGTTATGGCTGGCAAAAATGACGATTCTGGTCGCGATGAAGAGGCGATGTTTATTTCCCTGCTCTCCCCAGAATCTTCTCTTCCTGGTCTGGTTTAAAGGAAGTAACTGGTTCTAAGGGAACGACTTCCCACAAACGACCCAAGGTGGCCTGACAGAGTTCTTAAGACGACCTGCTTTCCCTCTGAAGTGCTCCCTTTTCTGAGTTTTGGGGGTTTTTTATGGCCAGGAAAGAGCCCGACTGGGTGTGTGCAGACGTGGACTCATTGCTCACGCCGGTCACTGATTTCCCAAGGACCCGTGTCCAGGCCGTGTCCACTGGAAACGCTGGGGCTACCCCAAGGGGCTGGAGGCACCGAGACGCTTGTCTTTGTCCTTTGCCTACAGAGCTGCTTTGCTGATGGGGAAATTGAAAGAATGAAATGTCACGGGACCATGGAAGAACAAGGCCCTGAGGTCCCCAGATCTTCGGAGCCTGTGGGCTTTTCTCAACCCGTCAGGCAGCGTGAGGGTGGAGAGGTGAGGACAGCCGTAACCCTGCTGCCCACCAAGTCCTGGTCCACCAGGACGCTGTTCCCTGACCTGTTTGAGGGTTCGCCCTCCGCAGCCCATATAAACAGCCCAGCAGCACCCCCTCGAGAAGCCTGCTGCAGAGTTGAAAGTCACGTGATCTATATATTCATGGTCCAGATAGGAAGGGATCCTGTTGAAAGGTGTTTATAGACGGGAACCAGTTCTTAGAAAGAACCGAGAGATGAAGGATTTTCAGAAAACTGAGCAGGAACGGGAAGGGGGATGGTTCACCTGTGTGGGTTTGGACTGTCTGAAGAACGATCCTACTCATCTGGCTAATCTCCTATTTGAAACCAGAAAAAAAAAAAAAAAAGGAAAACTTAAAAGAATTGCCTGCTGACTCCTGGAGTTCACGGCACCTTGACCCAAGCTCCTCCAGGGCTGCCTGTTTCTAGATCGTACCCGCTCTGGGGGTTGCCCGGCAGCCGGCCTCGGTTCCGCAGCACGGCTGCCGCCAACAGACGCTGCACCTGCCCGTGGAGATGAGCAAAGCCCTTCGCGACCTGTTCCCAAACTGACATTGTCTAGGAGAAAGGGTCTTTTTCAAATAAAAACTTTTAAAACTCCCCCGAAGTTACTTCTTCCCCGGGGCTTAAAGCTTTGTGAATATGAAAGTTATCATTTGCAAAGACCAAAAACAAAAACAAAAAACCCTAAAAGTTTCCTCAAATATGAGAAACAACAACATTCACACAACTCAAAAATGTAGATTTTTTTTTTTCCTAGAGGCAAGGCCTGTTTCCAGGCCTGCGTCTTCCCCCGAAGCCCTCCACACCTGCACCCCCACCACCCGCGCTTGGAAGGGGAGGCTCCTTCTCCCCTATGAGCATCACACCACCAGTTCCCTACCTCGATCCCACATTTATTCCCGCCTGCATTTTCATTTCTCGTTTCTTCCTTTCCACTGGTTGCTTTTCTCACGTCTTTTAAAACACTCAACTCGTGGGGGGAAGTGGCGGGTTTCATCGGCTCGGCTGCCTCCTCGAAAGCCATCTCGTCGTCTGGCTTTCATCTCCCATCACGGGTCCCACAGCCCTTGAACTTGGCGTCTCAATGATCCCACAGCTGAAGTGCTCCAGCATCATGAACAATATCCAGGCCTAATCAGTGCCACATTTTTTCCTCCTTAATTTTCACTCAATTCTCAGTGTATCCGACTTGGATTTTTTCAAAAAAAAAAAAAATGAGAACGCCACCACGCTCCTTCCTTGGTTTCCATGACAACACAGTCTCTTGATTTGCCTCCTAATTCTCCGGTTATTCATTGCCTGTGTCTTTCCTGGGTTCTTCATGATCCTCCCACTAACCCGCAGGGGTGTTCCCCGAGGCTCCACATCGACCTGCATTTGCACGGATCCCCCATGTACCATCCTTTGTGCAGTTCACTCCCTTGGGAAGATTCTCTATTTTCAGTTTCATCACCTTGCATCTCCCAAATCTAGACTTCTCACCCTCGCCCCGTACATCTTATCCCATCCCTGTCTGAATCCCGATATGACGAATACGAATGGTCACACAGCGCTACCATTTATTGAGCACCTACTACAGGCCGAGCACCGTTGGAAACCTTTTCCACGTGTTATCTGATTTAATCCTCATTTTATACATGAGAAACAACCCCATTTCATACACGAGGAAACTAAGACACGCAGAGGTAAGTCTGGCCCACGCTGCACGGCTACCACTAGTGGAACTGAGGCTTGAACCCAGGCGCTCGGAGTCCAGAGTCCAAACGTCTGGGCTTCCTCCGACACATCCCCTCTCCTCTTTTGCAAGGAGCTGGTCATTTCCCCCTAAGTTAGCCCTTTCCAGCTTTCACGTGATCTTCATTCGACATCGACACCAAACACCCTGCCGGCCCCCAAGCCTCGGAGACTTAGAATTAATTACTTTTCCTCCCTCTTCCTCCGTTTTTGTGAACAAAGCCTGATAACCTCTCCGCCATCAGGCCTGACGACGCGAGCCCACCTGTGCACTGCCTGCATCCCAAGGCAGCCACCTCAGTTTCCCCCTGCACCGACTGCCACGCGCGCTTCCCGTTCGTCCCCTCCTGATGGAAAGGTTGCGTATGACGCTTCTCTTCGCCTCACAGGTCTACTCAGGGAGCGAGGATGGCTTAGCTCTATTCCTTGCCTTGTAACTCAGCCCCTCCAACTCGAACCTCACTACTAGGTTCATCGGAGGATGGGTTTTCAGGGTGCGCATGTCAAGCAGACTTCTTCATTCGCGACCTCATGCCTGCTCCGACTTGCCACGGCCAGAATCATCACCTCCTAAAAAGTCTTCATGGCCTTTGGGCTTAAATGTGTGCAATTTTAAACACATCTCTTCACTTTTCTTTTTCCTCCTGTCTGACATACCCCCACTTTAACCTATTCCACCACACCCCCATTGCGGCGGCAGGCTGCTCTCCTTCCATATTTCTCCACCGCCCCTAAGAGCCTAGTCCGTGCTGGCAGGACGGTTTTGTTAACAGAACATCTGTGGTCCTCTGCCTGGGAGCCCCTCTACAGTTGTTCATGAGAACTGCGTGTGTGTGTGCACCCTCACGCCAACATGACAAACTGCCCTCTGTACAGGGTACCAAGCCTTCTGTCATCGCAACATCTTGGGCTTTTTACTTGGCAACATAAACTACATTTTAAAAAGTCAGAGTAAGAAAGAAAAGGTCTCCATCTCTGCTTGGAAGTCTATCCAGTGAGACAGACTGGGACCTGAAGTGGGTCTGAATAAAAAAGGGACAGGACTGAGAAGGTGCAAACACAGCCCTCAGGTGGGAGGTCAGGACATGGTGCTCAGGCTGAAAACCCCGGATGCCTCGCTAGCCCATCCATCTTTGGCCTTGTGCTTAGAAATATCTTCCCCCTCATTCTGATCATCGGGTCGGAGCATTTCTCTGCCTTCCACGAATCATCATGTAAAGCCACTGATTTCCTTATTAACCAACGTCACCCCAAACAATTTAATTGAAAAGATAAAAAGTAAAAAAATAAATAAATAGAAAAATAAAGCCATCGATTTCCCTTTGTCCAGGTCCCCCTCAGCACTGTGAGGCTCACGAGGCCTGAACGAGGCCTACAAGAACGGCATTTGACAGGCCGCATTGCAGAGTCTGGTGGTGCAAAGGGACCGGCTTCCATCCACATGCCCAGCCCACCCCTTCTTGGGGCTAAACTGACAGCTGCATGACGGGAGGGGAGTCCAGACAACACAGCCACTGCCCACGGGGGTAAAACGAAGCCACTGCATGAATCAAGAATCTAGATGGCTGTTTTGCTCCCATTCATGCTGCTGCAAACCCCAAGGCTCAGGCAGAAGTAGGATCCGCTTGCCCCTCAGCTCTGCTGGCTCTCGACACGCGTGCCAGGAAAGGCAGCTCGGTGAGCCCTATTGGCTCCACACACACGACGCGGGAGCTGGACTAGAACAGAGCCCACTGATGAAGGGGGTGCCAGGTCATCGGGAAAGTGCTACAGCGACAGCCAGCGCCCGGGCCTCGCAGCAGGAGGCTCTGCGTCTCGTGTTTGAAAAACACTCCCTGGGTGTCCTGGACGTGCCTCTCTCTGGGCTGGAGAAAAGGCGAGTCCCACCCCGGCTCCTTTGGCTCATCCTCTGCGCTTCGAACGAGCGAGCTCAGTCAGTGTTTCGGAGGAGAGAGGCCGGAGGAGGGAGAGGCTCGCCATAACTCAGCAGGGAAAGAGGCTGCTCTCGACGGTGTTGATAAGGCAGCTTCCCAGAGGTAACGTCATTACAAGATCCCTCAAGGGCCCAGGGCAAGGGCCAAGGGGAAGCTCTGGGTTTTCTCCAGGGCCCGTAGTATTGGGAACACACACACCGACGGACACACCGCCGCCGGAAAGCAGCCCAGTTATTGGAACACTTAATCTCTAGAGTTCTCTTTGCTTAAAAAAAAAAAATAATTAATTAATTAATTGATTAATTAATTAAGATAAGGCAGTCATGATATCTCCAAATTAGGAGTTCTTCCCTCTCCGGTGGACCACCTGCCTGTGTTTCTGGGCTTCTTCCTTTCCCTGGCTAATTGCATACAGAAGAGCTTTGCTCTGGACAACCCCGCTTCAGTACCCTACGTCTTACTACCTGCCTGGCTCGTCCAGCTGACCTCTCACCTCTTGAAAGGTGGATAATCTGCTGGTAGCAGAGGTAGGGGGGGTTGAGGGTTTCATCAACCGTGACTGGCCCTGGGCTTTTAGAAATAAAATCTGGAGGCCTCGCTTGATTGGATCAACACACACCAACTGCAAACCGATGTGAGAAGCCACTAAAGAGGCCCACGTGAATGAGGCACGGTCCCTGGCACCAAGATGCTTAAAGATCTAGAGAATTTACACGAGCTCCGTGTTCCTGATGACCAACTGAGGGGAACCTGGAAAAGCCACGTGATCTCCTTCAGCCTCAGTTTTCTCAAATATTTGGTGTGGTGAGAATCGGACCCCTGCCAATAAAATACCGTCGGGAAGGAGAATGAATAACCACAGGAAGGCTCTTCCCGAGAGGGTCTCTCCTACAGCTTGATCTGAGAAAGCACCAAAATCGGGGAAGGGGTGATACCTGGGGGGGTTGGGGACTTGATCTGTAGTCACGGTAACAAGAAACCACCAGTTTCAGTGATCAGTACTCTGTGCTGCCGATCAACAACAGCTCACCCGCGTGACCCTGACCGCTAAGGGCCACTCACCCCCCAGCTCCCAAAGCCTGCCCATCCCTGCATTTCACGCTTCCCGACACCCTCCACCGGATCGGATCGGCTCCCAGCTTTGCTTAGAGACCCTGTCGACAAGGCACCCTCTCCCCTTCGCTCACAGGATGAGAGATTCATTTGATCGCTTCGAATACTAAGTGGAGGTCCTTTTCTCGAACATGAATCATAAAAACGTTTTTGCCTGCCTTTCAGGGTTCATTTCGGTCTACGGAGGAAATGAGGGATGGGCTTGAAAGCGCTTTAGAAATGTCGAATCTCTATACGAAGGGGAAAAGGACGAGAGGGAAAAACTTAGGTTTACTCCGTGCCACGTGGGCCTTGTTCTGGATATGTTTCTAATACTTAACGATGGGCTTTCGCTGAAGATTAACAGCTGCAAATGAGACGGCGTAGAGAGACGCAGCTAGAAAGCAGGAGAGATGATAGAGGAAGCCTCTGAAAATTGAACGTCGTATCTTTTTAGCCCAGGAATCAACTCCATATCATCAAGGCTATTTCCGAAGGAAATGAAGTTTAATGCACTCAGGAGGGGGACATTCATGAAGACGGAAAGGTGTTGGGTCCCAAAGAGGCGAAAGCCCGCAGCTATTCAGAGCCAAGCTTTCTCTGCAGGCCTCTGGGTCGCTGAGGCAAAACTTTTGCAAAATATTCCTGGCATAACCAATTTCTGTTTGAGACCAGCATGGGGCAGGAAGCAATGAAACTCAAGCCATTTGTTCCCCTGTAGGCAAAGAAAAGCACAAGGTCACCTTTCCCGAAGCACCTAGTCCGCTCCATTAAGAAAAATATAAAAAGATCTGAAGTATCAGAGAGAGAAAACAAAACGAAATAAATTCATTTCCATGACTATTGTCCAGCACAGCTGCACTGAACTCATTTGCATTTGCTATTAAATGGCCCTAATACATATGAATATTGCTCTGCATAAAGAACACCAAAAGGTCCATGTTGGAAATATCTGAAAGTCTCGAAAACAAAAAGCCCAGTCACCCTGAGGAGCGGTGGTGACTTCAAATCCATTGTTATTCTTTCCTCCCATCCGAAAGGGAATAAATTAGTGGACAATTACGAGGAGAAGCCCAGCATCCTGAAAGCTAGTTATTAGCGGGGCACAAACAGGGATACATTTTCCAGCGTGAACGACGAGGGCCGGCTGTGGTTTGATGACGAACCGGAGGCCCAGAGCCTCAGTGTCGCCCTGTGGAGCAAATGGACATGCCACTTTTCCTCGGGTCCTGTGATTGCCTGGGCAAGTCCTGGGCCGGTCAGCAAGGTGGACTTGGACCCTCTGCATGGAAGGTAAAGGATTCACACAAAAAAGTGGGAGCGAGCGACAGCAGTCGGACTATGCTGCTGGCAGCCTGGACCCAAAAAGGCCGGCTTCATGGTTGTGCCCAGTCACCTGGCCAGGTCCTTGTGCCCCCTACACTTCTGGGCTGTGTGGGCCACAGCGAAACAGCACTGGTGGAGAGGGGTGGGTTTAACTCCCGTCCTGCCATTCTCTCTCGACTGGGAAGGAAAATCGAGCTCGACTGGGGGTGGATCTGGAATTGGTTCCGATCTGGAACACTTCTCAGGGTGCAGGCCTGTGGTGCGCTGCCGGAGATTTTCTCTCTGCGTGAATTGCACCCAACGCCTCAATAAGAACCACGACAGCAAAAGGTGGGGGGTATGGCTGGCTAGGTCCCGGCAGAGCAGAGTTCACGGTGGGAGGGGAAGGGGCTGTGCGAAGAAAGAAAAGGGAACAACTCAAAATATCGATATGTACGTCTCCATTTCTATCTTTATACAAAACAGGGTGTAGCTCAGGGGTCCTTTAAGGATGCAGAGAAAAGCAGCAATCCATCATACAGACCGAACGGATGCCGCCACGAACTTAACAGAATTACATCCACGAACCCCACATCTGCTAAGGGCAGAAGTTTAACTTTAGCATAAGATCTTTTTTTTTCCCCTCCTGAAACAGACTTTATTTTTATTTTTCCGTTACAGCCGACATCCGATGTAGAAGGAGATCTTAAAGCCAGCAGAGCAAACAGCCAGATGCGACCGGCCCCCCGCAAAGCAGAAACTTCTTATTTCCCAGAGCCATAGACATATAAACTGGAGTTTGGTTTCTGGAAACCCATTTCACATATGAAACCAAAACTGACCATGGAGGGACAGTAAAAACCAATACGCACTCGCCCACGTTTATTACGTTCATGAAGCCAAACAGAATCAAAGTCAGACTGTAAATTTTCATTCTGAAGGATGCTGCTACTGCATGGAGCTAGGCCGACTGACGCATCTTGAAACAGAAGTCCTGTGAAATTAGGAGTAAACCATTTATCCAGCACGTATCTATGGAGTACCTCCTGGGTACCTAACCCATGCAGGATGCTAGCTGACCGAAATCAGACCAAAATCCCCCCTGTCCTCGAGGAGTTCTGGGGCCCGGTAGAAGAGCCAGAAAAATGAATCTCCCGGTAACAAAAAGGCATTCTTTCTCATCCCTCAAGAGCTCCAAACTACGTTTTAAAATAAGACAATTTATCTAAACCCTTCAGCAACTAATTCGACATGCATGCGTGGCTGGTAAAGCCTTTGGGTGGTCGAAGCTTAAGCAACGTCTAGTTTTACCATCACTTGTTCAGTGATTCCCTATTCCTTGTTTCACCAAAATTAAATACGTGTTGCTAGCAGAGTAACCCTTTTCCTCAACGCTTCCATCTTAACTTTCCTGGAATACTTTTCGACGTTGGTGAAATGTCTTGTGTAGTTTCCCCTGAATGCTGCTGTGATACACCCTCCCCCCCACCCATTTTTCATACCCAAAGTGACCAAATAAATCATCCCGGGCTCACTCAGCCTGTCTTCCTTTAATATCGCATCTCACCTGCTTGTTAGGATGTTGAAGACAGCTCAATTTCTTTGTTAAAACTCATTACTTCGTGCAAAGGCCGACGGATCCACCGTCTCTGACCTTACATCCCGGCCATCCTATCCATCTCTCGGGGTTCTTTATCCCCGTCCACTCCAGCCCATCAGTGCCAATGTGTGGAGAGCAGTGTCAGCCACACGGAGTGGGACCTGTTCAAGCTAATACCGTGAGTTGGGACATTGCTGTGGGGAGAAGGTCTTACCTACAATCAGGAAGATCATAAAGGTAACGGGTCATCCGTCCGTCACAATCTGAGGGTCTTGTGTATTCCTTAACCCTTTCGGCCAGAGCCACAGGGGCAGAGGACAGGAGCAGGAGGCACAGGGACTATACAAATAATTTCATTTAACTTTTTCCTTGTCTAGGACAATCAGGTCAAATGATAATTTTCATATCTAAGGCCATCGAGATACGTCCTACTTTCATGGCTGAAAGGTCTGGATGTTTTATCTTACTTTACGACAATAAACTAAGTTCCCCTTTGGTTTTTTTCTTTCTATGCCTTCCCTCTTATTAAGCACCTGCTATCCTGCTCTTCACCACCATGTTGAAGTTGCAAACAATCTGAACTCGACACCTTTGACTACCCATGCTTGGAAACTCTTTCCTGCTTGGTTTCTGAACTGTGCTACTGCAGGCCACACATGTTTTCTTCAGTCCTGGCTGCACGTTTGACCTAAGAATCCCTTGTCTACATAACGATCTTCAGTTAATACACACAACGCAAGGCGGGCATCTTCACAGAAGAGACTTGAGATGCAAACGAGGAGAAAATCTGAAGGGACAGTTAATATTTTAGGCTTTGCAAGCCATATAGTCTCTTTCACACTTTCTCGACTCTCCTGTTACAATGCAAAGGCAGCCACAGACAGAAAATGTGAACCCATGGGCACGGCTATGTCCCAATAAAACTTCACACACACACACACATACACATACACACACACACACACACACACACACACACACAAACACGTGATGGGTGGCCCATGGGCCATAGGTTGTCAACCCTGGCTTAAACAAAGAAGACAGTTTATCTTACAAAACGAGGAAGGCCCAATGTAGGAAAAGCCCAGGGTTGATTAATTCGGCCACTGAACCACGTATTTAGGTTCTTGGCGCATTTCACCTTCTGCTTTGCCACCTGACAAAGCTACCTGTCCTCATGGTCACGGGATGGCTGTCACGACTCCAAGAGACACATGCACACATGGCGACATCCAGAGAAGCAGCAATGGCTTCTTCCTCGTGCCTCTTTTATTGGGTAAAGAAATCTTCACCAAAGCCACCTCTGTGACAAGATCACATGCCCACCCCTTAACGGGAGTCCCATCACTGTCGTAGACCAGTCAGGATTTACCACCAAGTCACACGGGTGAGCCAACGGAGACCAGCTCCTCAGTCTGCTCTGGGGTCTGCCCTGCCAACCTGTCCTTCCCCAACCCTACAGCACCCTCTGCTCCGGCAGGACTCGCCCGCCCACTATGCCCTGCACACCCCAGCTCTTCTACGCCTTCACTCCTCATGCTTTCCCAACCTGAAATGCCCTCCTTCTTCTCCAATTAACTGCATCTTTCGCACTTTCCAGTGCCGGCACACACAGGAAAAGCCACCAAACGCAGCCGTGGGAGAGCTGGGTTTGACTCCTACACAGCTCGGCCACTTGCTGCCACGTAGTGCCTTGACCACACTGATATCCCTTATGCCCACCCACAAAGCCAGGGCCCAAACGAGTGCTTCACAGAGTCACCGTAAAGACGAAATAACCTGTAGGTGACACCAGGTCTGCCTACAATAGCTCCCTTCTTGCTCCTGAATATACCACCCGTAAGAATCATCCTAGGACAGGTGATATTACCTACGGCAGGGTTAACCTCTCGCGGCTCCCTTAGGGCTTTCTAAAGCATAAGTTATGTGTCACCCAAACGATATGCTACTTCGCATCACTGGGTTTGAAAAGGATACAACACCCTTTTTCTGGGCTCCATGCGATCGCTGTCCACACAGTACTGTTTAGCTTCAGGATCAGGCAAACAAGCCACAAAAACACCATTATTTTTCTCACACTAAAAGCTATCACGAACATACCTTCGGCTGTGATTTTTCAGTGAAACGGCCCCTGTACCACCACTGACACTTTTGCCGATAAAAACAAAAGACCTCAGACGACAGGCTGATAATGGAGTTGATAAATTTCCTTCACACGATAAGGAGCAAACCATGGGGAACCCCGGCCTGGGTGGGAGGGGGTGACAAAACGAAAACCACACACACAGAGGCGAGGACCGCAAAGCCGGAGGGCGGGCGGGATAACACCAGTAAGAAGGCTGGGTGGTTCGACTTTGATGTGACATGCATGTCGATGCCGAAGCAGGTGGGAGGGGAACACAGCTCCCGGTGACGCCACTTTTCTGAATTCATCAGGAAAGGGAAGAACCGAGCAGCATTCAGGGATTCGGCAATTTTGGCTACGTCATCTCAAAAACCGTGCAAGTTATACAGTTCCTAAGAGCAACGGGGCCAACGGCCACGGACGGCTTGGATGTCCACATACCAATGGCATGTTCCTCTTCCCCGTGGAAATGCCATCGAAACACACCGTGAAGGCCTTTACATGTTATACGGGAATAATGAGACCAAGTCAGATTAGTTATGGATCTTCATAAGTTGATTTCTAGGGTCAGAAGACTTCCCTCCCTAACTCCTACTCCAAGAGTCACCATGACTTTAGAAACGTGTGAATTTCGAGAAGAATGGGAGTTTATCTTACATCACCACCAAGTCATGGCCGAGATCTGAACACCTGCTGTTCCTTCTTGCCAAAAAGGTGCTGAAAGTGTGCAGCGCAAGCCCTTGATTCAGGAAAGAAATGACCCTTCTCCCAAAGACACCCAAGCAGGCACAGCCCTGCTCTCGAGCCTCCCGTAGGAGCTCCCAGTGCTCCTTTTCTCTGCGAAGGCAGCACTGCCGTAAGGCTACAAAGTGCCAAAGAGAATTGTTTTGATAAACAGGGTTTTTATGCTCCTAAGAAACTTGAACACCAGCACTTGATGCTATCAGCGAAAGTGCACGGCGGCTGGAGGAGGACTCACAGTGGAACGGAACAGCATGCGGCTCTGAAAAACCGACACGGCCTGCACTTAAAAGATTGAATTCTTAAACACACTCAGCTCCAGAGAAGCGCTCCCGGGCTAATTGCAGCTATCTATGTAGAACTCTAGAACTGGAAGTGTGCTTTAAATATTTTTTACTGCATAATATGATTGTGCTTCTCGACTGGGGGCAGACCATTCAAGTAAACCGTAATAATTTTTGCAGATTACCTGGGAAGAACACCACGATGCATTAAAAGCCTCGGAACAGCCTACGAAGTACAAGCAGTGGCCAGAACTGGCAGGCAGCATCCCTAGGGGACCATCTTCTGTATGTAAATGGTGCTTCTAAAGATAATGGGAACAAATCTAAGTCTTTCTTAGTCTTATCATTCCATATCGATTTGATTGGTAAACCCCTAGTTTATAAAGATAAAATTTAGTCTGCTCTCTTGGATTTATCAAAGTGTCAAACCTATAAATTTCAAATGATCAAAAAAAATTTTTTTATTTTAAATTTACAATCACAAAATGTTAACCACAGCTATTTACTGCGGTGCATCAAAAGGATGCCTCAGGCAAGAATCTGGGCAAAAAAAGAAAAACTATCTTGACAGCTCCAGGGACAAAATCCGCCCTGCTCTCCGATATCATCATCTCAGTATCATGAGTAAAATGAAATTTCACTGTGATTCACCAATGTTTGTGCTAAGAGTCCAGCATTCTAACGATACCTCTTTCCCTGAATCACACATTGACAAAAGAGGTGAGAGCACTCTATATATTTCCTCTGTTTGTTCGATAAATTTTGAGGTCGCTATCGATGACCCAACCGTCATTTTAAAAATAGAGTATCATAGTATAAAACAAATGACTTAACATAGACTCCTTGATGGTCTTCCATGATGTCGTGAAGTTAAGACCAGCTAAGAGAAGTGCGTCCTGCTGACTTTGGTGCAGGCCTCTCTCCTCTAGGATGATCGCACAGAGTCCTGACGCTGGTGAAAATCATCGATGCCTTCGAGTCATTTTTTTAAGAATCAGAAACGAACATGCCTTTACGTGTTTCTCTAACCTTCTTACACATCTGATGTGCATCTGCCCAACAATATTTGATACGTATGTGGGTTTACTCCAGGCTCTCGGTGACGGGGACATTGTTGTGTGAATAAAACAGACAGAATCCCTGCCTCGTGCTGTTTACCTTCTAACTGAGACCCATCAAGCAATGATAAACCGAGCTGTTCTGGATGAACTCTTGAAACACACAGAATCAAACGTCGGAAGTCCTAGAATGAGAGAGAGATTCACAGCATGAAAGGAAGAAGAGTAAAAAGTGAAAGGTAGGAGGGAAAAGGAATTTTAGAAATAGGTCCCTATAAAGCTGAAAACCACTCCACAGATCTAAAAAAAAAAAGAAAAAAAAGAAAAAAGCCCTGGCTAAATTGTGACACATTTACCTTTTATACAAACGGACATTAGAGGTGAGTGGTCAAAGGGAGCAGGGACTGCCCCTTCCTTCCAGATGGACGAAACCTGACACTGGCCCCCAACGCCACGCTCTTTTCCGTTGGAAGAGCCTGTGAACCTCTGTGACAAATCCCCCCCAAATGCCAAGGTTTCTTTTCATTTCCCCCGCTCGAAATTACTCAACCCAAGCCTTTCGGTTTCACTTCTCTTCTGAGTCAAAGCTGAAGAAAGTGGTTTTGCATGTGGACTCAGCAGCGGAAAAGTTATAGAAAGAGCTCTTTTGGCTCCTGAGGCAAAATTCATCATCTTTTGACCGTGACCATCAGACATTCGCCTACTTACTTAGAACCTAGGGCTATTTCCATTTCATTATAAAATGAATGCGCTACCAATAAGCTAGTCGAAATCCCAATCCTTCCTTTTTTCAGGGTTAATTTCTCTCTCTGAAGAGGACTTTGAAACTCCGGAGGAGCGAGGAACGCGGGGCACAAGGACAGCACTGCCTGAATATCTTCCTGATCTAAAACCGGCCTCAAATTTAACGATTTTGTCAAAATAGCCTGTCACAAGTCCTGCAAATGCCCTCTCTTCCCTCTAACTAGTTCATACTTTCTCCAAAATCAGACAAAGCTGATGCTTTGGTCTCCAGAAACTAAGATTCCCCGCAAAGAATTGGTTTCTTCTTCAATAAGTACTGAGGCCTGCTGGGTGTACTATGTGTCTCCATAGCTCAGTGAGTGCTGGGCACAAGGTGGCAACGAATGAAGGATGGAGTAAATAGATGTACGCTTTGAAGACTTTCCCCATCACCTCCCACGATTTCCGCTTCAGTCTCCAAGATTTCATCCAGCCAGGCCCACTGGCAAGCAGGCAGTTTTCTCTCGGGGCCTTTAGAACAACTCAACCCACAGGAATCTGCAAGCCAAGCCCACCCCCTGCGTGCCCACCCCCCACCCCCCGCAAGTCATGTCCATCCTCCCTCTCCTCCTGCCCCTCCTTCCCATGGGAGGACGTGGCTTCCACAGGAGCCGGGAGAGCTCAAGTTCACTGCCGACCCCAGAAGAGTGTGTGCTGCCTGCACCGTCCACAGAGAGGGCCGCTCTCCAACGAGACTAATTTGGGGAAGAGAAGGTGTGTGGGCTGTGTCTGCGGCTGCTGTGCCGGGTGCTAGCATGGGAATTAGAGTGGACATAAAAGAAGTAGGTTTTCTTGTTTGTTTTTTAACAAACAGAGACTCGTGGTCATGGACAATAGACTAGTGGTTACCAGGGAGGAGGAGGGAGGGTGGAAATAGACAAGTAAAGGGGGCCAAATATGTGGTGACAGAAAGAAATCTAACTGTGGGAGGTGGACACAGTGTAAATACATATATGCCTTAGAGTGTACAGCTGAAACATTGGATTTCGGTTAACAAATAGTTGTGTTTTTTCTTCTTTTTTTTTTTAATCCTACCTGCATGCATCCTGAAGACTGAGACATAGAGGAGACCAGGCTTTCATCTAAGTCTTACCCTCCTCCCTCCCCACTCTCACCCCCAACAAAGACAGCAATTTTTTAAATGAGAATTCAGTAGAGGAATACGTATATATTCCTATCAGGACAACTCATGTTTTTCACCTTCTACGGCAGCCAAGCAAAAGTCCAAGACCGCGCCTGGGTAATGAGTAACAGGTAGCTGTCACTTCACGATGACACTGGAGGCTGGAGGCCCCCCCCCCTTGGGCAGGAGGCGGTTAAGAAAGTAGATAGCTGGAGGCCTCTGCAAGACTGCTTGTTGAGTGCTTGCTAGACTTAAAACCTGAGCTCAGGGCAATGAGAGAGACAGCAAAGTCTCCACAGATGCGGATGGCGTGAAGCAATCCTTGCAGCCTGGGCAGTAAGGGGCCATAGAGGACAGGACAGGACAAGACAGGATAGGAGTATGCAGAGGAGATAGTCCAGGCAGGGCCAAAGTCCTCTGCGCATGGCTAGTGATTTAATCACTTCCTTTCTAAGTAGGGACCGAAAGCTAGCACTGGTCATACAGACTATTTTGCGGCAATGGGAGTAACTACGAATCTGTAATTATACGTAGATCCAGTAAGCTCCACTACGGATTTAATGATTTTCAAATCATCTTTTAATTGTCCTTGTAAAAGAGGTCAGAGTTCGGAGCCTCTTCAGGTACTGCGACACGTGAACAGAGGTGATCCCAATCGAACGAAGCACAGTGGGGAGCCTGGCACCCAATAAGGCAGGCCGCCGCAGAGTACCTTGCAGGTGAAGCAGGCTTGAGGGTCAGCCTGCTGGGGATCAATATCTAGAACCTTCTATTTCCAGGAATATGGCTTATTTTTTTTGTAATCTGCTTCCTCATCTGTGACATGGGGATGACAACAGTGTCCACTGAAGACCACCGAGTGGACTGAATGACTGAGTCTATATAAAATGCCTGACACGTGGTAAGCATTTATGAGCCGCTGTTGTAACTACGAGCAGTCCTCAGAAGGCCTCAAGGGCACGTACGCAGCCCACTCTGCACAGGGGTGAAGGACTGGCACAGCCCGCGGCTGCCAGCCACGCCACCACCGCTGTCCCCACTCCCCCGCTGCCTCTGCCAGGGCGCACTTCCTGTCTCCCCTTCCTTCCCTCGTTCTGGTCCATCAGGGACAAATGCTGCTCCACTTCCTGCACAGCCCCCGTCGCTCCCCTCTCCTTGGCGTCCACTCTCGGCCTGTCAGGACCGTGGCTGCCCATTCCGCAGGGGTCCACACGGCCTAAGTGGTGGTCACCTGCAGTGTCCAGCCTCAGTAAGAGCAGGTCACAGAGCTGCAGGCTCTTCCGGATGGGAGGCTTTGGAAATATTTATAGATAATTAAGAAAAACTCATGACTAGGGAGGGATTTCATCCCTCATCCCTTCGTTCGTTTAACCAACACTTTAAGAATGTTCACTGTGTGCCAGGGATGTATCTAGAATTCCCAAGGAGCCACCTAGGACAGAGGAACGCATGCAATCTGGTCTGTCATTTACGGGAACCAGGCTAAGTTCCTGCCACCCAACCTAGGCGGAAACCACCTGAGCCTGGGCATGAAGAGGCAGGGACAGAAAACGTACAATTTTTTTTTTTCTTTGAAGATAAACCTTCTGTTTAACATCAATTTAATCTTTGATCTTCATGGAAACAAAGAAGAATACTTTAAGAATGGTCTTAGAAAACGGGCAGTTTGGCGTTAAAACCTCTGGCCTCTGAAAGGTATCCCTGAATGAACAGCTTAGAATACTACTCAGGGCTTACCTCGGGGCCGAAAGTTAATGATTTACCACCGAGAAGTAGGTAAACTGCCACTCTACAGCAAGCCTCTAACCTCTTACGGATCTCCGGGAAAATTACAAAGGGCATTCTCTTCCAGTGTAGACCAACCCGGCATCGACCTCGCGCTAATCTGATACGCTGTTCTTTGAGGAAGAAAGTCCACAGAGGTTCTTTCTTACTTACCTTGCTATTTTCTAAATGAAAGTCACGGCAAAATTTAAATTACTCTTTTATCTCAATCATGGGTAATACATAATATTGCTGAACTTAAGGTCAGCAAAGATTATATGGACTTCATTACGAATTGCAGATGAGTTAGTCTTTAAAAAAAACTTTATTGATTATAAAAGTAACCCCGGCTCATTCTAGAAACTTTGGAAAACGGATACAGATGGAAAGAGAAATATGACGCTAGCACCCAGAAATAAAAAATTATGATGCTGGTATGTCTCCTCCCAGTCTTTTTTCCTGGGTACGTACAAATGTATTTCCTTTGTGGTGTATTTATAGACATCCGTACCCTGCCATTCAAAAAACATTATCTCACTGGTCCTTAAAAACACAATTTTCAGTGGCTTCTTACTATATGTCACAATGTATTAAAACAATCCCTTACATTTTCTATTTCCTTTAGTCCGATACCTGGTCTGGACAATGCCTGATGCCAATAAACGAGGACACCCTCTTGGTGCATATGGGTACCATAAACAGGAACCAAGCAGAACCGGCAGCAAAGACTAAAAGACTGGAAATGCCATCAAGCTGGTCACGTTGCTTAAGAAATGAGAAGACATCTCTGGTTACGTACGTGTGCAGCAGGAGAAGGGTGAGGGTGGTGTATTTTGATGAAATTATTAACCAAAACATAAAGCACATGCATTTGGCTGCTAAAATAAGGAGCGTTTGGCAAACTCACCCAGAAAGGACACCAGAGAGCAGACCTCGGTGGAGGACCCCAGCAGGAGCTTATTGAGCCATCGGGTCCCTAATGTGGAATTCCCCGTTTCCCTGGGGCAGTGGTTCTCACACTTCCTGGGCTCAGGGCAAATGCGACCAGTCACTCTGCTTAAAGTGACAGGCCAGCTTCATTCATTTGGAAGAACAGGACTGTCAAACGCCCATGTCTCAGCAAGCATGATTTCTCAGTCGTTGTAAGGAAAGTGGTGGTCCACGAGAAGGGCAGCTAGTTCAGCTGAGAACTCGATGTCGTACAGGTAGGTCTGTCTTCCTCGTGCTACCAATCCTTCGGCAGTCAGCAGACGTGAGTGAATGTAGCTCTCAGTTGTGTCACAAAGAATGTGTATTTGAAAAAACATGTAACTCGAGAGTCGAGGTTTAATAAAATTAATCATTCATATTGCTTCGTCACGGACATTAAGTGGGAAATGTCACAATGCCAGTGCCGTTGTCGCTACCCTGGCTCAGGTCTAGGAATCAGCAGTTTTGCCCACGGTGGCTTTTGGCGGCAAATGTCAACACCATTAAACAGCAAAAAGCATCTCAGTGCCGTTGTGAAAATAAGTTTGACCTTCAAGATCCTTTAAAAGACCCTGCAGAACCCCAAGATCCACAGACCACCCTCCAAGGACCACCTGCCCAGAGGGCAGGCAAACTCAAGGAACATCAGGGTGGCTTTTGACTTTTTATTTTTACAGTAAATACGTAAATAATCTCTACATGTTTGAGTGTGTCTAAAAAGAACAATGCGTACTCTTTTTTTTTTTTTTAAGGACTGGAGGATTCTCAAATGACAATAATCAAACACAGAAAATACTAATTACACACAAAATTCAGCTCACTCAGCTTAGTCAACATTAGAAGCATCTCTAAGCCAAAACAAGAGAAAACCCTCTGTCCTGTAAACCAGCGGTCCCCAACATTTTTGGCACCAGGGACCGGGACTCCTATGAGAATCTGATGTCTGATGATGTGAGATGGAGCTGAGGTGGTGATGCTAGCGCTGGGGAGCGGCTGCAAATACAGGTGAAGCTTCTCCCCTTGCCTGCCTCTCACCTCCTGCTGTGCGGCCTGGTTCCTAACAGGCCACAGAACCCATCTGTGCTGGCCTGGGGGTTGGCGACCCCTGCTGTAAAGCACACAACTGAGGAAGTAGTTTAGGGGTCAAGTTCGAGAGCTCAACTACTTAAGAACCTCAGTGAATTGGAACGGAACTTATACAACTGCTCTCAGAAACCAAGAATCACAATACACCACTTTTTAAAAGTCCAAGATGCCGTTTTCTTATATTAAGGTGCTTACTTAGCAGTTGGAGCAACTGTAAACTGTCCTTCGAGCCAGGAAAATGACTGAGTACAGTTTTCGGTGATACAGCAACAGGCTAGACGTTTTTGAGTCTCCATTGGTGATTCACTTACGAGGTGTTAAATTACATTGAGAGTCTTTTTGCAATGCTTACAACGTGCATGATATACAAATACTCCTCATACAAAGAAAAAGCATCCTCAAACAATGATGGGGACAGAGATCACTTTCAGTAATAAAATAATCCCCTCGTGACAGCGCATACAAAATCACACAGTTTGCTCAGGCAGAAATCCACACTTCTGTATATTATGAACTTTTGAGGAAAAGACTAGGGAGACTACTGACCGGTAGTCACATTCACTCCAGCCGGACGTGGCACCTGGCACATAGGCAGGTCTCTAGCTAGCACCTGCTGGTTGAACAAATGAATGAGTGAATGAATGAATGAACATAGCAGATGATGGTAGACAGACCAGCAGGATCTGCTAGTTGAGTCTGATTTCTATCTGGAACGCCCAGAATACTGAGGACTTGTGGTTTCATCTATTTAAAAAGAACTGGCGAGCGCACATCTATTAAACACATCTGAGTGTGTAAGACTTGGCTGTCTTAATGCAAAGAAGAGGCAAGTGCTTTCCTGCTTCCCCTTCCCCCAGAAAATGGATAATCTCCATCATAACTTACAATTCATCAATGGTACGTAGGCTACCAAGACAAGGAGGATGCTACATGCCTTGAGCGCACCAGAGAAGGCACGAGACACACATGGTACCCGACACGTAGTGAAAACAGCCAAGATTTTCAACAAGTGAAGCAGGATAAAGGGAAGACAAACCCCGTAAGCCCTTTTCACTCCATTCTCTCCCACCCCATCTCTTATTTCCCGAGTGTCCCATACCTCATGAGTGGACCTCAAAATGCTTTCTAAACTTCCACCAGCCATCACTTGGAAGTAGTTACCCAAAGCTTCCCCAAAATTCAGGTTTTCTGAAAATCGTCAAATAGTCTTATCAAAAGTGCCAATATTCCGCCACATCACACCAGCTAACGAGCAGCAAGTGCATGGGTTTGTCTCTGACCTTCTCTTTCTCTGCCTTAATCCCTGAAAGTAAAATGAATATCTGCATTAAAAATGGAAGGAATAAGACTAAAACCATTTTTTTTAAAAACCAGATCAACCCAAAACCACAAAGTTAGGTCACGAATGATGAGTTTGGGCATTGCCACTTGGATGGGCACACGCAAGCCAGATTTTAAATCATTGATTCAAATGGTTAGTTGGCATGGATTAAATGTATTCTTGTTACAAACTCATTTTCAAAGTTCTGGTTTCGACATGAAAATGTTTGACAACCTTCAGACTAAAATGCTGCCCTAAAATTCAGCGATTTGAGTAAGTCATGTCATTACAGAGATATTAATTAATCAATGAATTATAGTCAACACATTCTCATAGCTATCGGGTCTTTTTAAACACTGAATAATCAGATTGAAATTCTTCTTCTACATATTTTTCTTTGTACATAATATCAGTTTATCCGCAGACAACATGTCATGGACCTACAGTTGCCTTTGACAGTCTATGCTGATTAGAGCGTGTTTTCCAGTAAATCCTTCTCATGCTGTCTATCATCCATCTATCCAAAAGAGGTACAGAAAGCGAATTAGTGTCAGTGCCAATTTTTATAATACGTAATTGAGTGTAACCTTGTTGGAGTCATGAGTGGTTCTAACAACGGATGACATAAACGCTCAAAGCTTTATCCAGCCCATTTCAAAACAACGAATTTCAGCTTTTAAAATAACAATGATTTCGAACTGCTTATCCATCAACTATTTCGAGGAAAAAGTGTACCCCTATGTTAAAGACAGACTTCAAACGCTGCTTGCAGTGTTCAGGAATGTGAAAAATGGTAAAATTCCGTTAATGTACCATCAAATGCAACACCTTTGCTAATGTGCTAATTTCACTGTAAAGGCAGAGGAGGAAAAATAAATTTTTTTTTTTTACAAGAAATGCGAAACGTTTTCAAGAGAAGCTCAGTCTGACAATTTCTAGGACGTGTCTAGGCGCAAAGAGATGGTAGATAAAACAGAAAAAGACAACTAAAGATCACAATTCATAAATTTAATTCATACTTAAGCGGGACACCCACAGGACAAGTGTAAGATTAGTTTCTCCGGATCTACACGATGAGGTAAAACATTAACAGCGAGGCTTTCATTTTCAAAGCGAGGAAAACTGTTTAGAGGTCACATGGAAAAGACTTGCAGAAAGGCAATCATTTTCTTGAAATTAGATTTCCTGGAAATAAAGTATCTTCCACAGATGAAGTTGCCAAGAATCTGCAGGCAGGAGCAGAAGTGAGCTCTCTCCCCGGGAGTGATAAAGCCCTCCCTCACTCAGAGACAGTGCAGAGGATGGAAAATAAGCAGGAAAGAATAAAGGCGGACGGATGGTCTTTATTTTGACCTCCTTGGAGTCAGGCTCCCACCAACAACAGAAACCAGTCCCAGTGACAGGATGGCATTTCTCAGATGTTAAGTTTTAACTCCCAGATTCGTATCTAAGTTCAGCACAATGGATGCCTAGCCTCCAACACTGAAAGTGAAAAACCCAGAGAGGCTATGTGATGCTTTGTGAAGAAGTTGCCTGGGCAGCATTTTCTACCCTGCCATAGACGCCTGGCAAAAGAAGCTGCGTTTTTTTCCATCCATGATACAGAAAGTGATCATTAGCCACCTGGGTACCAATTTGAGTTTGGAGGCCAGCCATACCCGTAGGTGACCTGGACGAGATGTTTGCTCATGGAGTGTTTCCACGTCTGGACAGTGGGGGTATTTTTACAACGTAAAATAACTGAGAGCACCCAATAAAACCGTATGATAGCCAGTCATCCTAGGGAAGAGACTAAACCTAGAGAAACGACACTTTTAACTCGAAACTGCTTTTTTTCTTTTCTTAATGGAAGGCCTGTAGTCAAAGCGAGCAAGAAAAAAATCAATGTGTGGGCATATACTGTGCTCTGCTTTATTCCACTTTGCAGATGTGGCATTTTTTTTTTTTACAAACTGAAGGTGAGATGCTCCACCAGCGAGAAGATCACGACTCGCTTTATTGCGGTGGTCGGCAACGGAATCCCCCACATCTCCGAGGAGGCCTGTACGGAAAGCCAGATACAAATCTCCGTTATCCTGTTTTTCTCCGAGGTCGGTAGAGAGAGAGATTTGGGGGTACGTTTGGCAATCACTCCAAAGGGATGCTGCCAGCTCACATCACTCAGCCTACGAACTCAATGTTTGACAGAGCAAACTGGGGCAGGCATTCAAATCTGACAGCTGCCTAAAAAAAAAGGGAAGGAAGCCACTTTTTTTTTTTTTTTTTTGGCTTTTTTTGGTAAAGAGGTGAGAATAATGGATTCCGTTCTTCCGCCCTATCAACCACAATAGCTGTGCACGGGAAGTTCCTGAGACCCAGTCGCAGAAACACAGCCGCAGAAAACCTGGCAGAGCCCAAGGCATATCCTCCTACAAAAATGCTTGACTTTTTCAAGTGAAAAAGAAATAATCGCTCATGAAGAGCACAGATAGCCATCTGCCAAGAATTTTCCACTTTCTCCCATTCAGGCATTAGTACCTGTTGGGAAGGATTAATTTTACCCGCAGAGGAACAGGGGTTGAATTATTGGATTACAAATTCATAGAGAGATTTGCTAAACCTACCAGGAACTTCTAAATTTACATTTTAAAGGCAACTAAATCTTTCAATGTCTATACCCTAACTGTGAAAATCAAATAGCAATTACACGTAGGCTTGGGTTTGGTTTTTTTTTTTTTCTCCGTATTATTAATGAATATGCAGTAACAGAACCCTGATGCGAGAAGATCTGCTGGTGACACTAAATATAGGTACAAGTTTTCCATGTGAAGCGACAGCTGGACCTGATCCAGAAAACATCATAAGGGAGAAGTGCATGGTCCACAGGTAAATCCCAGGGAAAGAGCGACACAGCTCACTGTCACTGTGTCTGTGGACCACTTCAGGCCAATCAGAAGTGAGCAGCAAAAGCAGGGGCTTAAGTAGTGACACCTTAGGGACTGGGCGGTGGCCAGCTATGAAACCCTCCACGGCCTGGACACCAGTCTTTGCTCACACACCTGCCTCATTCAAATCTCTGGGAAGTGTGTGTTGCATGCTCTCCCGGCAAAGTGAATGAAGACCATCCGTACGGACGATCACTGCTCCCCACCTCCCCTTCCCAGCAGAAGAAAAGGGACAGGCTGAACTGCCAGGAAGGTGGGTCTCAATGACATCGAGAAGGCCTTCCAAGCTCTGCATTATTGGGGTAGGGATAACCAGGCGAATCAGTTCCAGAAATTCTTGAATAGTGTGGCTGCTGAGGACCAACTTGCAGCTAACTTCCTGTAGCCTAGCGCGACCTGCCAAAAATAAATAAGAGACCAACAAGCAGAACCTAAGACATGGACAGAAACTAAGACTATTACACAACCACGTTTGGCGCGTTGGGCAGTGCGATGCTGTAATGCCTTATCAGAGGAAGCTTTTCCATTTTTTTCCCGAAGGACTCAAGAACAGGAAGTCACTACCTTGCCTACTTGACGGATTACTTGGAAGATGATGTCCTACAGGCGGCGAAGATTTTCTCCAGAAGCAGGAGGAACGTGAAAACCACCAACAAATTTTTCCTGGACATCTCTTCGTGCGACGGAGGCTGATACTGTAATCGAGTAAGTTAATGTCCCTTACTTCTCTCCCAGGCACCCAGCATGGAAGTGCTTGGAAGAGAGATTGGGGGGCGAAGGGTGAGACTTCAGGGTGAAGAACAAGTCTGGTGCTTGCCTGCAGCCTTGCCTCCTAAGACAGAAAACAAAGGGCCCATTGACATTGAAACGGGCCTGCTCCTCTGCATCATCATGAAGGGCACGCCACTCTGAAAAAGCCACAGAAGAGTGTCAGGCAGAAAGCATCAACCAAGGACTCACCTCCGGAATCTGCCTCATTTTCTATGTGAATAACCGAAACCCAACAACCCGAGTAAACAAAATAATAAGGGGATCTGCTGGATCCGCTGAAAATTAATACTTGCCGACTGAAATTCATAACGCCCCCTATCTCCATGCATCATAGTTTAACCTCTGATTGCTTCCAATAACATCATTATCGAAAACTAGCATTATGCTGCAAAGCTCTATTTCTTGAACTGTTCATGAGTGGACTTATAGCTGTTGCTGCGTCCTCTGAAAGACTGTATTGTATACATCCTCGCTCTCTCACCAAGGGCATTCAGGAGGCTATTCCTACATCTCCATTTGCCCTCCTACAGAGAGCTGGGTGTTGATACCTGGAAAACTTTCACTCAAATTCTGTTAATGGGTTCTAGGCAAAACACTGCTCCCAGAGATTCATTTTTCCATTTGATTGGCCAAGGATTTGAATTATAGCTCATGGGGCAAATTCATAAACAGACAGTGCTAGCATCTTACTTGGGAGCTAAAATGAAGCGTGAGATTCGGATTTCTAGTTGCCCATTACGGAAGCATTCCCGCAGCCAGCACTCCTTTCCAGAGTTCTGCCGGTGTGTATGGGGCGGCAAATCGTCTGATATAATAAGCTTCACTTCATCTTCTCCACCAGATCAGGGTCAGGAATAACATTCTGTAGGCGAGACTGGAACGCGCATAGGTTTCGGCGGGTAAAATAAGCCGCTTAGTACTTAAATCATGTAATAATAAACTACATCGCAACGGTTTCGATATGTTCCCAGCATAAGATTTCTCGGCACAAGTCACCAACAAAAATGTAAAGCATGCTATTGTTTAAGGCACCAGACTGCAGAGAAAACCCCAGCAGGTTCTTGATACAACCCTGTTTAAATGAGTGTCGCATGCCCGATGACAGCTCAGATCTTGAGAGTGAAGAAATCAATCAATGCACAAATATGAACCCAAGGATCACTGTGCGCAGCAGGAGAAACAAAAGGCATTGTTCCTGCACAGGGTAGGCAGGATGGGCAGAAAAGTGGGTTTCAAGCTGATTCGGGGACCAACAACATGATGATGAAAAACAAAGTCATAACTAACTCGGCACAAAAATTAGTCTCCAAGCATCATTTTTTAGTTCCAAGACCATCTATATTCAGCTTTTCTCTATCCAGTTTTTGTCCCTTTTCCCTAAATGTCTTTCCCATAGGATACATCTTTTCATCTTTAATCTTAAAAAAAATAAACACCACTGATTTCACAAAGATTTCACCTTCTAGAACCTGGCTCTATTAGTCATTCCTTCTTGACCCTAAATCTTCAACTTCTCTCTCCAAACCAGGAGATATTTTTAGTGCTGCGGTTAAGAGTGAGATCCGTACACATATAAGGGACTGGGCTCTCTTACTGTCACCTAGAGACACTAAACCTCCTTATTCCTCAGTGTTCCCATTTGAAAACTGGGAATAATAGCCTCTGCCTTTCATGGAGTTGCGAGGACTGAGTGAGTTCATCCAGGCACAGCTGTAGAATACGATAGACGCAGAGCAGGCCCCTACGATGTCAACTGTTTCCATCATTACTGACCTCTTCCCCTTCACTGAAACATGCTCGAGCCTCCCCCATCCTTTAAAAACAAAAACAAAACAAAAACACTTCCCTGATGACTTTTTCACCTTTCCCTCTTCCCCTTCTAGCTAAGCTTCTTGAAAGGATCCTTCTACAGACATGGTCTCCCCTCCTCACCAAACAGCTGAACTGAAGCTCGCTTCTCACAACCACCAAGTTACAAGCACTGCTTGGGAACAGGTCCAGAAGGCTCCAGCTTTGCATTTCTAACCTCTTTTGATGCAGCTGAAGTCGATGCCCACTCATTCTGGGATCTCGTTTTCCTAGTCCCTGGGATCCTACCTCCTCTTCATCCATCCCTAACTCTAGATGGCTCACTCTCCAGCTCCTTCAACATAAGGTCTGTTCTGAGGCCCACTGCTCTTATCACCCTATCTCCTATGTGGGGGGCTCTGTAGTCCACTTTCATAGTTTTAACGACTATATACATCCAGTGAGTCCCAAGAGCACACCTCCGCCCCTGACCTCCCTGCCAAGTTGGACTCACAAACCCAACATGACCTGGACATAACCACTGGTATCTCTAGACACCCAAGCTCAACATATCCCAAACAGAACTGATGGGGTCTGCCCCCGGCTCCCACTCTAATGTCCCTGATACCGGATCATGGAACCAGTACCAGAAATCAGGATGCTGTCTTCACGTTCACCTCTCCCTCGCCAACCACGCATTTAATCAATCAGCAAATGGCTGATTTCCCTAAGTATGTTGCAAGCCCCTTCCATGTTCTTCATCCTCACTACCCCTGCCTTAGTTCAGCCCTCACCATCTCACCTGACATTTCACAGAAAACAATTACCTAATCTCTCCGCCTCCACATCCACATTGCTGCAGAGCAGTATGCCCATGTCACTAAATGCTTCACTAGCTTTCCATCCTTGACAGGGTAAACCCCAAGCCCTCGGACATACATCAGGCCACCTTCTTGGGCATCACTTTCTGCCCCTCATCACCTGAAACACCAGGTCCACAGAGCACCACACCACCTGGAGCTCTCCTGCTCAGGCTTTCCGTTTGCTCAGGTGGGTCTGGTTATAGAGACTCCACTCACAGCCCCACATTAGGAGCTGAACGCCTACCACTGTCCAAGGTTCAGCTCCAGCTTTACCTGCTAGAAGCCTTCCTTCATGCCCACTTCACAAACTGACCTGGCTAGTGCCCCCTCTTCCCTTTCCTCACCTGTGCTCCTATGGCAGCCTGCACCTACCCGCCTTTGCCACTTCATGTACTTCCTTCCTACAAACTCTGGCTTTTTCTCATCAGTCCCTGGAGGACAAGAACTGTGTCCTGGTCATCCTTGTGTTCTCACCTGGCGCACAGTAGGACTCAAAACTTACAAAATTGAATGCACTAAATGACCAAAAAAAGTAGAACTCCATTTAGTTAAATACTTAAAGGGAGACAATGTCTGGAATATTCTTGTGCAATCAAGTACTTTGTGTGTGTGTGTGTGTGTGTGTGTGTGTGTGTGTGTGTGTGTTTTAAACGTTGAATAGTACAGCAGCAAATGCAGATAAATCTCAAATGATACTTGAAGGTTTGCTTATAACTAATATATAAGAAACTACAGATTGACTTCACATCCATTCGGATGACTAATATCAAAAAACAGAGAGCAAGTGTTGAGGATGTGGAGAAACTGCAACCCTTGTGCACTGTTGGGGTTGCAAAATGGGGCAACTACTATGGAAAACAGTGTAAAGTACGAAAAAGAGTAGAAAGATTCCTCAAAAAATTGAAAGTAGAACTACCATATGATCCAGCACTCGCTCTTCTGGGTCTGTACCCAAAAGAATCGAAAGCAGTGTCTTGAAGAGGTATTTGCTCACCTACGTTCATAGCAGCTCTAGTCACAAGAGCCATGAGGTGGAATCACCACAAAATGCCCATCAATGGACGAAGAGATAAAGATGGTATACTCACCCAAAAGAATATTCTTTGACCTTAAAAAAAAAAAAAAAAGAAAAGAAAAGAAACTCTGATGTATCCAGGAACAAGGACAAACCTTGAGGACAGCATTCTAAGTGAAATAAGCCAGTCACGAAAAGACAAGTTCTGTATATTCCACCTGGAAGAGGTCTATCTAGTCAAATTCGTAGAAACAGGAAGTGGAGTGGTGGTTACCAGGGGCGACCGGGAGGGAGAAATGGGGGATTATTGCTCAATGAGTAAAGTGTTTCGGTTTGCAAGATAAGAAGCTTCACGACAATGGGAACGCAGTCAACACCACTGAACTGAACACTTTAAGATGGTAAATTCTGTTATGGTATGTGTTTTTACAATAAAAAAGAAACTGCAGACTGAACATTTGACAAATTCAAAGAAAACATCCAAAAATTTCATTTGCTACTTTCAAGAAATTATGGGTGTGTGTGTGTGTGTGATAGTTGTATTTTCTTATAAAAATCGTAAGAAAAAACCCCGTGACCGTGTGAAAACGCAGTCCAACAGGTGGCCCCTCGTGTCCCCTGTGCTTTCCGCAGCCCAGCTGCCACATATTCCGTTTTTTAAACTGGATCTGAATCTGCGTGAGGAAATGCAGAACCAGTAAACACAGAAGCATTCAGATAATATGAAGTCTCTGGAAAGAGCACAAGTTTGATTTTAAAGGGAACTTCGTAATAACTCTGCCTCATGCACTGAAGTCTCTGGAAGCTTTTAGCTGCAGCAGGACTCTAATTGCACAACCTCGTTTTAAACGGGTAAATGGAATTATGCTATAATTTTACTTATTAAAGGAACATATGAGTAGCGTGATGCCACCCACCTCCCCACCATCCATCTGCCTTTCCCATTCATTAATTACGTGTGCTTCTGATTCCCCCGTCCTGGTTGCCCTGAATACTAAGTGACATCTTCTGAGCTGGAGGACGTTCCGTCTTGCTTCCTGGCTGATGAAACTACAGTTCCTACAGTTACTCATGGAAATTTTCCGCCTCTTCTTCTCTCCACGCCCAAATGCCTGCCTCACTCCAACCAGCCCTTCTTACCCACTTCTCTCGTCCACTCCATCTTCCAGATTAACCCAACATCAACTGATGTTTCTCCGAACACCTCAAAGCCACCCTGACTGAGCCGACACTCACTTGAGAGTGTGACTGGGTTGCAAAGTTGCTGTAGGACCTCTCACCTGGTTTTCCTCAGTTTCCCCGAGTATAAATCGTGTCTGCACGCGGATGCTGGAGAGACTGTCTCAGCTGGAATCGCAATGGTTTTGAGCATCCCTCTGGTTTTACTGCTTCATTTCCTCCCTGCTATTGAGGTCATTGGGCCTGGATTCTGCACAGGGACTTTAAAGTCCGTTCAGTTCTGCCCACTCTTTGCTCTGTGATTCCAAGGAAGTTACGTAACCACGCTGAGCTTCGATTTATATCGTCAATAAGATGATGGAGATATTAGCACTTGCCATGTGTGTTGCTGCAAGAATTATTCATGAAAATTAAGTGCTGAGGGCCATGGCCTGGTACAGGGTAACTGAAAAAAAAAGGGTCAGTGATAGTAGATACCAGATCCCTTTAAGCAAGGGAATGCATGGCTATCATCCTTTGAATTTTAAACAATGTCACAGAGCACGTTGGGGCGGATCTGCTGCACTCTGCAGAGGTCATGGGAAATGTCGCAAAACCCAAGAGTCAGAGTTTAGGGGTGGCTTCGGGATGCAGCCATCAACGCCGCACTGTGAACGATGGCACTGTAACAATAATCCCTACGAGCAGGTCATATTTTCCCTACAACACATTACTGATCGCACGTGTCAACGTTACCTCAAAGCTCTAGAATACCTTGACACATTCAAGTCTTCCGTATATCAGTCACAGAACTCGTGCCCAACGTCGCTGACTTAAAAAATAAAATAAAAAATTACAATGAAAACCACCTGTGACCCATGCTCCCAGCATCCCTCAGTTACGCCTAAGACATTTGTTCCTTGTTAGCCAAAGGCAAGGCCTCCAAAAGATAAGCTAGGAAGAATGGAAAGAAAATAAGTCTTTAAATGTATTACCTTTTATTTTAAAATCTTGCATCAAAATGATATGCCTACCCCCTATCAATTTAATAAATGCCCTTATAATTTAAACCCCAGCAGGGGCTGAACTGTGGAAAGGGGGGCACACAAACTAGTGTAGGTAAAAACTTAAACTTACGTTTTTGGAAAGTAATTTGGCAGCAATATCACGACCCCTTAAAAAGGTCTAGACTGTTTAACCAAATAATTTCTCTTCTAGAAATTTATACTGTAATAATTAGATCTTCAAACGAATACTTATGTAGAAAAATGTTCATCCCAGGATGACTTATGATAAAAATGGAAAACAATCGAGGGTCAATTAAAAGTTAAATCAACGATAGAACGTTCATAATAAGGTCGACTATAATGCAGCCACCCTATTCTTCAAAAATAAGAACATGGGAAAACTCTCATATCAAGTATTAAAAAGCAAGATAAAAACTACAGGAAACGGCCCTGCAAAATAGACGGCTAGAGGTACAGAAAAAAAAGGGAAAATAAGGGATTGTGAATGATCTTTTCTCCTTTTCAAATTGGCTCCAAAGAATATATATTACTTTTAAACAGGAAGGTTGGAGGCGGATTTGTAAAACAAACAAACAAACAAACAAACAAAAAAAACTGTTTGCCTTTAATTTGCAAGTTCCTTCTACCCCTCCCATTTAACCCTAGTTCTCCTTCTCTCCTCTCTCTCTCTTTCTCTTTCTCTCTCTCTCTCTCTCTCTCTCTCTCTCTCTCTCTCTCTCTCTCTCTCTCTCACTAACACACACACACACACACCCTTCATCGGTATTTTCCAAACACGCTTCAGAATCTGACTCCAAACCAGCTCTTTGATTTGCAGCTGGACCGGAAAAACTCAGGAGGAAATGTTGATCCCATTCGACACAGTCTTTGACCCAGCCAGAAGGCTCGGAGGAGGTGGGAGGAGAACTCTACTTAGCCTCACCCTTGTTCAAAATGAATAGCTACCATAGACAATATTTAAAATAACAGCTGAAACCTTTACTTGAAATAACGCTAAAAATAGTCACGCTGCCTGTGCCAATGACTTCTCCCAGTGGGAGACCTGTCAGGGCACTGGTGGAATGCCTCCTCCCCGACAGTAAGGGGTGGGCGACCAGGAATCTGCGCCACCCCCTTCCCTGCACACAGGAGGAGGTCTCTGACCAAACGCGGCCGCTGGAGGCCCCAAATCGGTCTGCCAAGGCCTGGAGCGCTCTGTCTCCACTGTCACCTCCTGCAATATGGAGTCTGTCCTCAGGGTATCCCACGCAACGCTGCCCAGAGCAAGACTGCTAAAAAAAGAAAAGAAAAGCCAGCTGTTTTCATCAGCTGCAGATAAAAATAATAATATGCCACACGGTGTGGGCAAATCCTGGCCACACGCAAAACACTAGATGGCTCAGTCGTAGGATCTATCAGCCAAGGACACCGACCCAAAATAGAGGAGACCTCACCACCGTCCCCAGCTCCAGGCCTTCGCTGCCCGAAGCCACTAGCCGCAAATGCCACCGAGCGCTTGAGATGTGTCCAAGTCTAAATGGAGATGTGACCTAAGTGTAAAATACACACCGCTCTCAGAAGACGTGATGCGAAGAAGGGGCAGAAACCTTGATAACTTTTATATTGATGACGTAACAGACATACGTGATCAAATAAAATCTACTAGTTGCATCTTGTTTGTTTTTTAATGAGACTATCAGAACACGGCGTGGCTTGCATTGTACCTCTCTCGGACAGAGTTGTTCCTTTAGGGTGCCCCACCGTCTAAATTGACCATTTAGGGGGTTGACTTAATAGGGGTCCCCCACCCACAGAAGCTCCAATGGGACAGGACTCAACACTCTGTCCGCTGCTAACTACTCAGGCCCCAGAACCTAGGGTGTGCGCCTCACCCCACAAATAAGGAATGGGTCAGGAGTGAACGTGAACATACAACCCAGACCGGCAGTTCTAGGCCTCACCCCACACAGGGGGCTCGTCTGCTAAGCTAATACTCCGAGTGTGAGTCTTTCCTTGAAAATTCATCCTCTCTTTCTCCCTAGCTGTCCCCACGCTCACCCACACGGGTCCAAAGATGGGCGAGTGCTCGGTGTGGGATGAGCCTCCAGTCCCAACTCTGGCCCAGAAATTCTGAGCTTAGCTATGTCACGGCTTCTGTGGACCTCTGCTTCCAGGAAGCTAAAAAGAATGTTTTCTTCGTGTAAAATGCCAAACTGACATTCCCCCACCCCACAGATGGCCATTATCTCTCTTGGGGTGAAGCAATGTCCCCTGTGGGAGCCGCATGCCCGTCTCAGGGTGCCCCCCTCTGCAGATGTTCGTCTGCCACAGGAACATCCCCTCCTGCTCCTTCATCTGCCTTGCTGGTCTCCTGTCCTTGCGGCCAGTGCCGAGACGGGGTGGGCCCACCTCCACCTTCAGGCCAGCCCCTCACACATCTGGCCTAGAAGCCCCTCCCTGGGGGGGTCCCAGGAGCCTCCATAGCACTGAGGTTTGCGAGCTGCACACCTGCCACAAGATCCCAGGACCCTGGGGGATGGCAGGCCGAGGTCCCGGCCTCTGCCACATCCCATGCTCTGCACAGACCTGGGCTCAAGTCTGCGACAGGAATCCATCAGTTCTGGGGTGTGTGTCTATCCTCTACTGAATTGAGACAATTACAAACTGAACGTGGGTGATGATGCGGATTGTGTGCGTTTGGAAGACACGCGTCAATCAGATAGGAAGAAGGCCAGTGCCTGAGACCCGGAGGGGGTTCCACAGCCGGAGTGAGCGAAATGACCAGAAGCCGGGGCTGGACTAGGATGTGTCCTCTACCGTTATCCCGCATCTATTCCCCTGTCTAGACCTGCCACGTAACAGGTGCCAAGCACCTGTCACACGTCTGAGCAAAACCAAATAGTGGTTAATCTCACTTTACTCAGAAAGAGCTTTGCAAAGTCCAAATCGAGACCCAGGGTTGCTAAGGGCGACCTCCATCGCGTCTCACGTGTTTCGGAAGCCCGCTGGTCCACGTCTGCAGTCCCCTCCACTTCACACAGGCTGCTATTCCCACCCCAAGCTGGCAGTCGATCTTTATCTTTCATGATGTCCCTTCTGCTTAGCCAACCAAATGCCCGACGGCCTGGAAGTGCCTTTCTCTCACTGGTGCAGGGTGTAGGCTGTTTGCACGCATCTCGTGTGCCTCTGGAGTCTGGAAAGTGTACACAGTCGCCCTAACGTGTTTCAGAGGTGGCCTGTCAGCTTCCAGGACACATTTGGAGGTTTAGCAAAGCCCTCTAGTAGATGGCAGAAACAGCTGAAGTCCTGCCTCCTACAGGGAACAGCCTGCAGTCCCCTTTACGTGTGGATGTACAGAAATCGTAAGCATAATTGCTGAATTAAACCACAGCTGTTATTAAAATGCAAAAGTGAGATGTGCTCATGGCTCTAAGTCAGAGTTCTCACCAGCGTTTGCACGGCAAGGACAGCTCAGCTGACTCAACACTCTGCTGGCCCACACGGCCCCGCCAAACATTAATAAACCCGCGAGCGAAGGCAAGCGAAATTAAAGGCACTTCTTCAACGCCAGCCCCTGCGAGGCCAAGGAAATGATAAGTGTGGTTATTACAAAACCGCAGAGGAATCGTAAAAGCCAAAGCTCCAAATATGGTAAAGTTGAGTGAGTTTTTTCAAGGAGATCGTAAGCTCTTTGGAGAAAGATGTACCTTTTCCCCCATTAAAAGTTTAGGCATGGACACTGGAGAGTGGTGTCTGTCTAGGCTCAGATGTTCGCTTCTCAGTGAAACTATTTCAAACTGTGCCCGCTTTTTCAGAAGGAATTTCCCCTGCTCTGGGCTCCCGAGGCACTGTGCTGCTCAGCAAGACACTTTCTAATGGCGAAGGAGAGGGACAGGAGTGTGTGAAGTGCCGGCACGACCGCAGCCCGCTTCCATGCGATCTGGAGGAAGTGTGTGCAGGTGTGTACGTGTGTGCAGGTGTACGTGTGTGCAGGTGTGTACGTGTGAGCAGGTGTGTACGTAAACAGAGAAAGGAGGATGGACAGAGCAGACACGCCCAGCTGCCGACAGTCGGTGGGCCCAGCTGAGAGGACTACAACGTTCACTGCACGGCTCCCTCAAATTTTCAAAATAAATTGAAATGCACACAGTAGGAGCTCAGTCATGAGTTGTCAAATAAAGAACGGTTGTGAATTTTGACGACTAAATAACCATTTAGTGGTTAAGTAAAAAAAAAAAATACTATGGGGATTTTTTTTTTAACCCAATCAACGTTGAAGCTCCTGCCACCAGGCACCATGGAGAGACACAGGAGGTGAAGCAACAGAGCAGCCTTTGTCCTGACCCCAGGGCCCATCGGTCCACCAGGACAGGCAGACGACCAGGGTCAGTCATGCCCCGGGCACCTGATGGCATCAAGCAGGAGGTGCTGGGTAAGGAGGGAGGAGGAAAGCACCCATCTTCTCCTGGAGGAGGAAGAAGCTGCCGAAGGGCACTCAAGAAACGCATGCCAGCCAATCGATATCTGCGGAATGAATGACAAAGTATGTGACAGTTGAAAAGGGCCTCGAGCACGCAGCAGGATTTGTCCGTGCGTGGGGACAGAGTGAGCACTCCTGAAAGAAGAAGTAACACAAGCAAAGCCAGAAGGGCCGGACTATCTTCTCCTCCCCGTCCCCCATTCCGGAAGCTCCACTCCAGGACCCCCCCACTGGGTGACGGAGGCAGAACAATGAGCATCAAGGCTCCTGGCCAGTGGGGTGCAGAGTGGAAAAAGCCTGAAGGCACGCGCTCCTCAGTGCTCTTCACACCCTGCTGAAAGGCTGGCTGGAGGAGAGTCCACTTGATCTGTCAAATGGGCAACCCCTTTTCACCCCGAGCACAGATCCCACCCAAGGTGCTTGGGACAGTCTGAAACACTGGAGGTTGCTGCGTGTCCCCACCATGCAGACCCGGTTCCTCAGCTTCACAAGCTGATGGTCCCTGGAATTGGTTCCTGGCTCCATTTGACGGATCCTTGGCATGGGGGTGAGACCAGCCTCCCTTTCCAAAGCTGGAGTGGTAGAGCTGACGACGCCCTCTCTCCTGCTCGAAGGCTCATGGCTGCCCATCCCGGTAGAGAATAAGCTCTGCATGGCTCTGCTGGCTGTGCTTGAAGTTTCAGACAATGGAGAAGCCCACAGAAGCCTCTGTGAAACCCCTTTATGGGGGCCCCAATACAGGTCATCTGAACAAGAAGGCATGACCTTCACTGGACCAAAGGTGGGGGGATCTGTCACCAGGAATGTCAACGTGATCATCGCAAAGATCACATTGTTTCCTCTACCCTCCAGCAAATCATGGCAGTGCTGCTGACAAGGCGGAGAGAGAAGCATCTGTGGAAACGGTTAGGCTTTGGTACCCCTCAAGATGAAAAGCCGAGAGGGAGTTCACTGTACGTCTCCCCTCTCTCTCCGATTTGGCGCTTTGTCGGCTCAGGAATATCGCTTCTGAAGATTATTTCTTATAACCCAATTTTGGCTATTGTAACCGAAGGAGACTAGGGATGCACAACTAACTGCCAACGGGAACACCTGTGTGGAGACCGGCAGCATCCCGGAACGCAGGAAACATGTATGTACTGCCAAACGGCCCGCCCTCCGTGTTGCATGTTGCTCCGAGCCACTCACTTATTTCACTTGGATCGTTTACAAATGGGTAAGCCGTTAGCTGGGAGCACTTGACGTGCATAAACTCCTTACATCTCTGACTTTCTACATCTATGTGCATTTCTTTCCTAAGAATGAAAAAAAAAATCCATGTGAGGATAAAATATCCTTTGGTTGTGAGTCCCAGGTCTTAAAAAAACAAGAAAGAAAATGTCAACCTTCCCAATGGGGCAAATGGGAGAGTAGGAACAAGCAAGACAGGGCTCGAAGGACTGATGACTTCCCACGCATTGTCTGTAACTGTGAGACCTTGGGCAAGTCACTGACCCTCTCATGACCTCAGTCTTCCGTGGGGACCATGTGGCTGCCCACGGCACAGGAATGGATGGTTTGTGAACCCCTTAACTGTGTGTGTGTGTGTGTGTGTGTGTGTGTGTGTAAATACACCATGTCATGGTTTTCTCCAAACAAGAGAACTGTGACCTACAAGAGGTTAATATCACTGGCTCAAATATCTCTAAGGTCCAATTTGACTCCGAAATTCTTTGATTCTACAAAGAATAAAGAATGTCTATGAGTCCATGGAAAGCTAAAACGCCCCCTCTTCCCCTCTCCACCACACCCAAGTCATGACCCTGACGGTCAAGGATGCTCCAGGTGGAACCTTCGCCCAGACCCAGGGATCTCAGGTTCATCTGCCGCCCCATCCGCTCCAAGGTCGCCTTCTCCTTTTCCGCTCCGGTATCTTAAAGCCGAGATTCCTATTTCAAGAGGAGACTATCTCACTCCACACCAGGAAAGGAGACAGCCAACGAGGGAACAAAGCTCTGGACACCGTAAAGCAGGAAAGGTTGGGGAAAGGAGCCAGGGGCAGAACTGGCCGGTCATGGCTTCCTCTAGCCTCCTGTCACCTCCACCCAGCTCCTGGGGCTCCTTCTCAACACACCTGAATAAAGTCTGTGGGACTCCCACAGGGAGAGCAGGAAGGACTGTAGCCTAGAGCCCCAGAGCTTAGAGGGAACCAGGGGACTTGGGTGGAGGGAGCTGCTGAGGATGATTACAAAACAAGCAGCAGCAAACCCAGAGAGTGAGAGCCTGGCTTACAACCTCCACTGTTCTCTGCCAGAAGCCACTTTCCCAATGCCCCTTCTCTCCTAGCCCTGCAGGAATCGCCGGAATGAACAGCCCCTTTGACTGAACCATCTGGAGTCTATAAAACGGAGAGGGGTGTCCCCGACCCCAGGAGCCAGGAGCTCTCCCAGCATCCCTGGTCCTTCTCAGGCTTTACCAAGGGCCCCTCAGCTGCCTCTCACTCGGTCCCCTCTCCCTTTTCTAGTTTTCCCTTACAATGGGGACAGCCGGCTATTAGACATGATCTAACCGTGTGATGGATAAGGCCTGCCTCCCCGGGGTCCACGTGCAGAAACCTCGACTTTTCTGCCCACACGGCTGCCAAGCTACACTACGCATCAGCAGAGACAGCGCATCCCTCTGCAGCCTGGCATTGGGCTTGCGTCTGCCCTCTACCCCTACCCGATGAAAAGGAAGATGAATCTGAGGACGTTTTCCTGTTTTACAGCAAGCCGGTGTCCATCTACCCAATGGGTCCCAACACCGCTCATGGGGCAGGATGTACCTGCTCATATGCAAGCGTCAATCAGCACTGACCACGCAGGAGGTAACCTCTCTCGGTCAGGCACGCTGCACTGAAACAGGGAGGGAGAGAGTTTTAACCCCAGGTCCAAGGACCATTGCTTTTCATCGCATCATCATCAGTTCCTCTGCTGGAGAGCCGTACGACGCACGGATTACCGCACACCAGCACTTCACACGACGTGTCATTATGCACTCAAAATGAGACAAAAGTCAAAAGAAGTAATGAAGGCCTCGCTTGCCAAGCCTCATGTTTAAAAAGCAACTGTGCTTTTTAAAGACCAGCAGTTTAATTACTAGTGGAAGAGCAACTTTGGTGCAATATTTGTGTGGGACGACCGGCAATACCCATCACCATTTGACTTGCACATTCAACCAGGAATCCGGCAAGTCTGCTTTTAGGAATTTATTCCACTGACACGCTCTCAAGTGTGCACAGACGTGTGCAGTCAGAGCCAGGGCTAATGACGAGCACTCCCACGTCCCAGGCAGTGCTCTAGGTGCGTCCTATGCCTCAGCTATTTTATTCCTCATGACAATCCTACGAGGTAGGTATTACTACCACCCCCTTTTTCATAGAGAAACCCAAGGATAAGAGAGGAAAAGCAAACTGTTCCAAGTCAAAGAGCTAGCAACTGGTGGAGTCAGCATCCAAACCCAGACACTCTCAGGATGTAACTGCAGCTTTGTTTAAAAAGGCGAAACACAGCATGTAACCTAAATGTCCATGAACAGGGAACTGCTAAATAAGTATGGCACATCCACATATGGAACACCAAATAACGATTGCAAATATACGTTATGTCTCCGTGTGCCAATGTGGAGAGAGGTCCAGGATCCACATTGCTAATTGAAAAAGTACACTGCAAACTGTAGGATAGTATCATGCCACGTGGGTTAAGAACAAAAAGGGAGAGTGAGAGACCGAGATGTCAAGAACAGGATTCTGAAAGGACACATGAGAACGCAGTGGTGACTCCATCTACGAAATGGGCCGGTGACATGGGAAAGGGAATATTTTTAACATTTTGTGCCCTTCCATCTGTTTTCTTTTTTATCGAGAGTACATAAGCTTTTTTAGTTTTTTAATTTTAAAAAATATTTTTACAAAAAAAAAAAAAAGATTAGAAATTTATTCATGATATCAGAGAGGAAAAAACAGAACTTGGGGCTTTACGTTACAAATATTTGAGTGGCAGAAAAGGGCAAAAGCCTTATAAAATAACATGACCTAGATCCCAGGTGTTCATGTGCCTGATCCAGACCTGCTAGTCCCAGTTTAAAGAGTAAGCCTTGCACCTGGTTCCCACGCAGACAAAAATACTGCCTTCAGATATCTTCCACAGCAAATAAATATAAAACTCATCAGAGCAATTTAAATACTTGATACAATGCTCTCTCCTATTTTAAGCTTCAGGTTGACAGGCTAAGGACAGAAAGTGGCAAAAGGTTCAGTGAACAACATAAAACAAGGAATGGAAAGGGGTGAGCCGTGGTCCACACCTGATGTCCCCACTGGACTGTATGTTGCATGACTATCTGACCAAGGAGCTCACCGGATCCCAAATGAAACAAAAGTACATATAAGTCAGAAAGATACTGCACAAGAAATCCTGAAAGACAGAGGAGGAAGGCCCTTCTCCAAATCCCTCCAAAAGGCGTTTGCTCATAAGCCCTCGTTCTTAGATTAAGTAATTTGAGATGCTGGAAGAACTGAAGAGGAGAAAGAGTCATTTCCAAACACAAACATTTAAAAAAAAAAAAAGTTTGTGTAAAACCTGGAATGGTTTCCCTGAGGAAGAACTAAATCTTAGGAAACATTATTTGAAAGTAGGGTAGATGCTTTACTCTGAAAAAGATCAAACCAGAGAATTTTTAGTGCTACCCTCTCATATTTGGAACTCTATTGAAACAGGTTTACCATTGGAAAAGTGATATTATGGGGGGTTTTATCCTAATCAATGCCTCAGCATCAAGTAAATCATCGTCAAGACCAAGAGTCCGTCAAAAGGCATCACTCAGCTGTAACCCTCTGCAACTGTTCCAGCAGAGAATTATACTCTGAGCTTTCCAGTGTACTCATAAATGTATTCACTCATGTTTAAAACACATTTGTTGACTAGTCTGTGTGCCACACAAATATACACTGTGCATGAAATACTGACGTGCCGACTGCCCACGAAATGCATAAATAACTAATCAAAAATAGGAAAGTGAACCCTAACTTACACCTAAATATATTTTAACTCTAACTTCAGTCACTTCACCAAAACCAATTTGACTTTCTTAGAAGAATTTGACTGGATTTTCCATGATGCTTCAAATGATGCTGGTTCTTTTCAAAATCTTCCAAGAAAACTGAAACTATTGCAATTTATTTTCTTAATAAAGTTCCCTGTAGGCATTGTGGGCATCATCCTACTGACCCTGTTGGAGAGACATGAATGGCTGTATGATTGTCGTGAGTGATGATGATGATAAGGATAATGTGTCTCTCAAAAACAGCACATTGTGAAGGACATCTATTTAAAGAAACCCCACTTTTGCCTACTAAATTAGCAAAAAAAGTAAGTTTTTTTTTTTTTTCTCATAACATTGACCCTTTTTGGCTGGCAAAAACCCAGGCAAACAAGAAGTCCATTCAGAGCTGATGACACTCTGAGATTAGTACTACGCCTTTGGAAAGCAATTTGGAATATTTGCCAAGGACCATTAAAATAACATCCACCCCTTAGAAAAATATGAACGCTTGTAAATCATACCCTTAGAAAATAATTGGAAGTTCAGAAAAAGCCAAATGCACAAAGGTGTTCATTATAGGTCATTCGCAAGAGCAGTAATTTAGAATATTTACAGTAAAGAAACATGGGCTACAAAGGCTGGAAGACTATACGCTAACCCTTTCGACTAGGATATAACACTTAATGGAAAGCTCTAGATACAAAAAGGCTATGTACACAATGACATCCATGCATACAAAACAATGACAGGAGATATACCGACATGACAACACCGGATTAGATGGGATTACTGTGTGTGTGAGACGGAACTACTGCAGGATTTCTTAACCTTGGCATTACGGGCACTTTGGGGGCTGTCGTTCTTTGTTGTGGGGTCTGTTCTGTGCACTTAAGATGTTGAACAGCATCCCTGGTCTCTACCCGCTAGATGCCAGCATCACGTCCACCACCAGTTGTGACAATCAAACCTGTCTCTAGGTATTGCCAAGTGTCCCCTGGAGGTCAGAATCACCTGATTGAGGACCACCAGGCTTAGGCTCCTTTATTTCTCTACTTTCTTTTTTTCTATTTATTATGCACGTTAAAATAATTGATATTTTAAAATAAAACTGGTAATAGCAAAAGCCACATTTAATGACTTAACTCTTTAGTCAGAGCCGAAGGCCCTTAGTGCATTGCCTCTAGTCAAAAACACAAGACTGGTGGGTCTCTCTTTTCCCAGCCTTCAGCCCGTGGCCTTCTCAAGTGTGGCCCATCCCTGTGGCCACTCTGCAGGCCCAGGCTTGAGAGGACACCAGGTTTTCTCCACTAAAGCTCTCCCAGCCTAGCCCGTCCTTGCTTTGTGTGCTGCCCCTCCTACAGAATTATTCCACATCTAAAAATTTTCCATAATGGAGATGAACAGAAGACACGAAATGTCACCATCTCTTACACACCACTTGGAATTCTGGGCCCTCCCGTGCTTTCCCCAGAACCTTACTCACTATTGAGAAACCGGGAAATGCATCATCACACACCAGCATGCATTTTAAAAGGAGCTTCCAAAGTCCTTTCCTAATTACTACAGAGCTCTATAAACAAGAATGAAAGAGTACTTTGGCCGCATGCTATATTGCTCTTGAATCAACAGGTCGGAGAGAGAGAATGCTTAAAAACGATGGCAGAGCAAGTCGAACCAGGCCTCAGAACACAGCGAGCGGAGCAGCAAAATTCATCAACTATTAAGAGAGTGGGACGGTCTTTAGTACATTCTAACTTCATGTATTAGCAAATCCACATCGATTTTGTTGCTCCACACTAATTACATCGAGTGGCAAGTCCTTTCGATGACTTGTACAACAAAAGTCCAAACTGGCCTCACATTCCTTTTGCAATCTTATTGCCCGATCTTACTCCTCTGCCCAAAGTTAAACTTTTGGGACCTCTTTCTCATGCTGCTTCCTAGAGGTCAGCTGACCTGGCTAGAAGATGCCTATGGACTCATCACCTACCAGTTTCCACCAATGGCCTAACACTGTTTCCAAAAAAAACAACAAAAATTCACAATTTTTCTCATGTTTGGGCAGAGAGAAAAAGAACACCTTGATAAAGACATCTTTCCTCGAGATTCTTTGTAAGCTACAAACACAAATTCCACACTGCGTGGCACTTTTTTGCCTGTTTGGTTTTGCTTCTGACGGTCATCAGTGCCACTCTGGATAGCCCTGGCAGCATTTCGCCCATCACGCTGTCTTAAGGACCCAGTAATCTGACACCTCGGCCTGTCTCCCCTCTGGTCCTCCTGCTGCTCTTCTGAACTTACGCTATTGCAACTAAGAAGAAAATGTTATAAATAATAGAGATGTTATTAGACTACCTCATTGTTATTCATAAAAACTGTATTATTCCTTTACTGTGGGCAAAATTAATAATTAACATATATTTACATAATACTTCAAAAACCAACTATGGTAGTATTTAACACTCAAGTTAGAAGGACAAATTATGCTGGTGGCTTAACTAGAAATATTTTTTAATAAATAATATATTTAATAAGGACTTGAGCATGGACTAAGCATCAGTCTCTATTCTAAGCCTTTTAATATGTTGACGAATATAATCCTCCATAAGATATGTACTACTAATTTCCTCATTCCTAAAAAAGATTACGAAGGGCCTGAGTATATGTACCTACTATTTCTGATTAAAACTATGTAGTCTATTTACATATCTCAAGAATGTATAAGTACGAGCAGACAACCAAGCTTTTCCCAGAGTCGAACACAATACTTAAAAGAAAATTCCCTATGAAGCCGACCACATGAATGTTTACATTCTCATTTTTGTAATATGTGTTTCTAGAATGCTTGCTGGGGCAATGTCAAAACACTTCCTAAATTGGATCTTGTCTGAGAAGGCAGCTCAGTTTCAGAATAAAATTAATTTGAGACTGAGGCATTTATTTATTCCTTCAAAAAACTAAACCTACAATTTTAGTGTCCTGTGACTAGTAATTTCAACAGGGCAGAGCTGAGCATCATAATCCATTTTAGAAAAATCAAAGTACTTTTTAATCCATTATATACTTCCATAACTCTAACCAAAGATTACTTTTAACAACAGAAAAAAAATTAGAAAAGCCCTAAAACATAACTCAAAAAGGAGCAAAAGACCTAAGCATGATAATTAATACCATAACATTCTTAAGAGAAATAGGAGTAAATCTTCCTGGCCTTATACTTGGCAGTGGTTGCTTAGATTTGACACTGAAAATATAATCGACAAAAGAAAAACAACGCATAAATTAGACTTCATCAAAACTAAAAGTCTGTGCTTCAAAGAACACCATTAATAAAGTGGAGAGACAACCCGTGTAATGGGAAAAAATATTTGCAAATCATTATCCGATAAGGGACTTGCATCTAGAATATGAATGCATACAACTCGGAAAAAGGATAAATAACTCAAGAACTTGGAAACATGTCTCTAAAGAAGGTATAGCCTATAGGCACGTGAAAATGTGTTCAACAACATTAGGCATTAGAAAAATAAAAATAGAAGCCAACCAGGATGTCAAAGAGAGACAAGCAATAACAAGTGTTGGCAAAGATGTGGAAAAACCGGAACCCGTCATGGCTGCTAGGACTGCAAAATGGGGCAGCATCTTTGCAAAAGCGTTTGGCGGAGCCTTGAAATGTTAAACATAGAATTAATATGACCCAGTAGTTTCAGTCCTAGGCATATACCCAGGAGAAATGAAAAACACGTCCACACACACAAAAAAATTGTACATAAACGTTCACAGCAGCATTAACTCATACCAGTCAAAAAGAGGGAGTAACCCAAATGTCCACCAACTGATGAATGAATGGTAAACAAAACGTGCTTATGAACTATTACTTAGCCATAAAAATGCCACAACATGAATGAACCTTGAACACATTATTGTAAGTGAAAGACAGCAGACCCCAAAAGCCACATGTTATATGATTCCATTTAACGGAAATGTCCAGAATAAGCAAATCCGAAGAGACAAAAAGTAGATTCACGGTTGCCAGGGAGCGAGAAATGGGAAGGGACTGCGGACGGGTGTGGGTTTTCCACCCAGAGTGATGAAAATATTCTAAAATTAGGTGGTGTGGACAGTAGCACAATCCTGTGAATATACTAAAAACCACTCAAAGGGGTATGTGAATTACATCTCAATAAAACTGTTATTTAAAAAAAGGCATACATGGCAGACCAAAAAAAAAAACAAATCAGAACCGCACATGACAATGTGTTGTGTACAATTAAGTGTCTTCAATGCATTTCCCCTTCCCCTTCCATCCATTCGCACTGAACAGTGACAATCGGCAATGTCAGAAATAAGCAGCTACGTGCCTGGGTTCCACAGCCACTCGTGGACCTGGCACCAGCTGTGCCTTGGCCTCAATTTCCTGAGTGCCCAAGGGGGTAAGAAGACAAACCACACTCGAAACTCTGAGGCTGTAGCAGGCAAGACCCCTGACAGGATTCACGACTGCAGAAACGTGGAAGCAACCGAGATGCCCTTCCGTGGGTGAACGGATAAACCATGGCACACCCAGACAACGGAAGATCGTTAACAAGAAACGAGCTACCGAGCCCTCAAAAGACATGGAGGAAAATGAAATGCATGCGACTAAGTGAGAGAAGGCAATTTGAAAAGGGTGCAAAACTGTATGACATTCTGGAAAATCCAGTGGTTTCCCTGGGGGTAGAGAGTGTAGAGATGAGCTGGTGAAGCAAGGAGGATTTCCAGGGCAGTGAAAATAGTATGATGTTACAATGATGGACACGTATCATCCTACGTTTGTCCAAACCCAGAGAATGTACAACACTGAGAGTGAACCCCAGTGTAAACTGCAGACTATGGGTCTACACCCTGAGGGGAGCTGGGACATAGCACTGTGCCTGGCGTAGAGAAGGAAGAAAATAAATACGTATCAAGTAGATAACAGAACATTTGCCTAAATTGTTGTTTTAGGAGTGCTCGGCCTTTCATTATCCATGACCCCAGCTGATTCTCAGAGCTCAACTCATCAGCAAGGCAGGTACCAGCATCCTCCTTTCCAGCCATCCGAGGGGCCCAGGCTGAGGAGGGCTGAGCAACGGGCCGATTCCGTATGGTTCCGATGGGCAAGACTAGCTTGAGAAGCCAGAACTGTGCATTTCTCTTCGTTGTACCTGTCTGCCCCCAATTCAGCACTTCCCTGGCAGATAACCTGAAGGGTAAAGCAAGGCCAGAGGAGAGGAAACTGACGGCTAAAAATGGTAGAAAGGACACACGCATGCTTGCATGTGCGCACACACACACACACGCTTCCCCCAAAGCTTTCACGGTGCACCTGTGAAAGGAATGCGACTCAGAGACAACATCTGCTACGTTGAGTTCAGTGCTGTTCCCAGAGGCCTAACCTCACTTCACCAAGGAGCCCTTGGCCAACAGGGCAAAACGCAGACAGGTGAGGAGGTCAGCTAGAAGCACCTCTGGCTCCATCTCTGAAAAAGCAGACGCGGGGAATTCACACCATCTGCTACTGTGCGGCCCTGAGTCGCTGCCTGTCTCTGGCTAGTAAGTCAAATGGAAAAGCTGCCTGTGTACAAAGCCAGTGCTCAGGCTTGGGTGTTGGCAGGCGACAGGCAATAACTATTCACTAACCAGACTTAGGAATTTTCTTTTTCCTCAAATGCTTACTACCTACAGCTGAAACCATTTCTAATTTGACGCTACTCCATTTCTTCTCCTCCAGGCCTAGTCCTCCCAGGACTCAGAAGTCCTCTGCAGGATACACAGGTAAGAAGATAAACGCATCCACTCAACGGTAAACACCTCCACGAAACTGCTGTCCACCTCAAGGCCACATACCACGCTGAGGGATGGAGACTCAACACAGAAAGGACACAGCTCACAGGTGCGGGGCACTCGGCAGACACTCAGGAAACTGGCAGGTGTGACAATGCCATTACATCCCTCCCCAGGTTACGATGCCAGCCAAGACTCGTCTGCTTGCTTAACTAATTCAGGGGCGGAGGTGCAGAGGGGACGGGAGAATGAGGAAGGAAATTAGATAGGAGAGGCTCCTCGAGGCCAGCCTGGTGTCATGGTAACGAGCACACAAGAGGCCATGCGAATAGAGGAGACCAGGGCGACAGCCACACAACCTTGACGGCAACAAAACAGCAGGAGAGAAGCAGGCCTTTGGCAGTCTCTTATGAGGACACACACCTCAGGACTCCTCTGGAGGGGACTCTTTACCCACACACAGCAGGCAAGAGAATGAACCCAAGGGGGGAAGGCCAAGCGAGGAGAGTTGAAGGGGCTGCCGGAGGTGGGTGAAAGAGGCCTCGGGGGGCAGCGAAGCTGGGATGCAGGCCCCACGCAGGCAGCACGTGGGGCAAAGCTCTGCCACCCAGAGCCCCCATGTGCATAGCCTAACCCCCAAGACAGACCTGGCAGCACCAGCTAAGTGAGCACTGTCCAGTGGGGGAGAGGGCTGGCCTCCCCCACTGCCACAGCCCGGCCCAGCCCCACCTCCGGAACTCAAACAGACAACCAGTGACACACTGGTCCCCTTATCAACTCCAAGGGCTGCTTAAGGCCTGCGTCTAGCTGACTAGATGCTACAAACCCGAGGACCATTTAATCTGGCTTCTCACCTACATCCAAGCCTTGAGTACTTGATACGTTACAAACCAAGAGATAATCTCCCCTCTTTACAGGACGGAAAGTCATAACGAAAACAGGAGGAAGGACTTCAAAGGCAGATTCTTTTCAACGGTGAATTGGTTTCGCTTCTCTTTGGTCTCCGTGTAAGAAGACCCTGAATGACAACAGCAAGCCCAATAACCAACTTTGCACGTTTAGAAAGCCATTAGGATTATTTCTTGGTTTACTTAAGTAATAACTAGCGGTTGAGGAAAAACCAAAATAAAATCAGAGAAGTAGAAAAAAAATAAAATCACTCTTCTCCTCCCACTCAAATAAGTATGGTAGACATTTTGGTGTTTATCCTTACAGGCCTTTAAAAAAAGAAAACGTACCTATCGATGGGGAAGGAGTATCACCTGACAGTTAAAACACACAGGCTTGGTGGCCACTTTCAGGCTGTGTGACCTTGGAAAAGTCACTTCCATCCCCGGGCCATGAGTCCATCAGTAAACTCCCAGGTCTAGCGTAGGGATTCAGGGAGATAAGACATTTCAAGTGTCTGCCCCAGGATAAGTACTTGGTAAACATTAGCTCTTTATTATATCGACAGTTATGCTCTTTAACCCGCTTTTTCACGTGCTCGTATCAAACATCTTCCTGTGACAGCATATGGAGTTCTACATTTTCACAATTAGTAGCTACATGTTTGGGCCACACATTAATCCCCCTCTGCTGCCTTTTCAGATTGCTGCTGCTTTTTCTCTACGAAAGATGACACAGTGATGTGCACCCTGAGCCAGCCGCCTTGGTTAATCCACCCCGTCCTTTTCTTAGGGAAACTCTCCTCCAGAGCAACCTGCTGAGAAAAAATATATATATATACTTACAAACTTTGGCTTTAAGAAAGCAAAATCCAAGGATGTGGGGATGTATTAATAAAGAGTCCATCTAACAAAATAACGCAAAGTCACAATGATCCAGCCAAGAGGAGAAGTTTCTTAAATTTTGCAGAACTGAGACTATCAGCCATCGGGAAGGTGTAAACGTATCACAGTTTACACTTTGAAGAATTTGCGATTCACCAGGGCCACCCCATGTGCACGAACCCGGCTCTGACATGTTAATAGGCAGACTCAGAGTAGTAGGCTTCTATCCGCACACACGATACGTGCCCATTTAGGCGGCTTCAGTTAGAGCTCTGATTTTGCAATTGCCAAGGCGCTGTAAGAGCACAGACAGCGAGATGCGGCCTTCAAACTGTTTTCTCTACATCCGGTCCATGACCGCCTGTGCAGACTCCTGGGTCTCACCCAGACACGCTGCGTCACAATCTCAGGTGCTGGGGATGCATTTTTAAACGCGGCCCCCAGGAGTTTCGGAAACACAGTAAAACACAGCAGGGGCTGTCTTCACATAACACATCAGTAATGACTGCGATTCCCCTTCCCCTCGCCTCGGCTCATACCTGAAATCCTTCTGACTTCAGCCTCTGCATACGGCTTCTTACTCTCCTGCCTTTGTTGAAATGCTGAGGACTTTAAAATTCTCAGTTGGATTTAACAAAAAAGTATTAGGTGCCAATGATGTGCCCGGCCCTGGGTGGGGACTTTCAAGAGACTGCCTTATGCCCGAAGAGATTCTTTTAAGGAGAAAATGGACTATCTGGTGTTCAGGCAATACTGCCGGATGTCACAAAGACTTGGGCCATTAGATGACACCTTGCTTGTTCTACTGTGTCACTTGGTGGCCTTTAAAAGGTAGCGTGGAAATTGTAGATAAAATGGCTATAGTACTGCTCTATGCCAGGACCTGTTATTCTAAGAACTTCGCATATATTGAATTCTTACGATGATCCCCAAGCTCGGGGTATTACCCACGACTTACAAGATGAATAAAATAAGAGAAAGAGGAAGGCACAGAACCTGCCTAAGATCAGAAGGTTGAAAGGGCCTGAACTTGAACCTGGGCGCTCTGGGTCTGAGGCTGTAATCTTCACCATCAGCTCTAAGGTTCAAAGCCACCCCTGGTTTCCACTGAGGACGATCACTTTCAAAACAGTCTTGTGTGAATCAAGAGACTCATACAACTCCCTCCTTATTCTAAACTCCTCTTGTCCTCATTGGTGACTGCAGGGTGGAAGAGATGAGGATTCTGCTTCGTTGTTAATGGCAAAGCAATTAACTCCAGATTTAACTCTCCATGAGTTTACGATGTGGGGTTTTTATCCAAGATGGGGGAACGCGGAGGAAATAACTAAAAATACATGCACAACCGTATCTGTTATTCGCTACTTGCATTCTGTAATCATGTCTAATCAGAAATTTGCTCTCCTTTGTTGGAGATAAACGGGAAATGATTCAGTTTTGTCTGAGATTCACTGAGGAGAAATGCTTATGCTAACATACAATTTGCGCTCTTACATACCATTATTCCCTCCCCCCGCCCCATATCTGTATTAACTGTATAACACAGTGGTGTGAGCTTAAACTCTAGGTTTGAACCCCAGCTCAGCTGCTGACTATTCACTTCCAGGCAAATTCACAATTTCTCTACGCATCGATGTCCTCCTCTGACAAAACAGAGCACGCACTCCCTGACTACTGTTATTGCGAGGAATAATCTATGTGAAGTGCCGACCTCACAGCTTGCACCTGGTAAGTGCTCAGCAACTTAACCACCCTGGTTATTTACCATCCCTGTCTCTAACGTTTACCAAGTTGTTTTCCTGTTTTATTCAATAAACTAATTACATCTAGGCCAGTGTGGAGGTTGAGGACTGTCCTTTCCCATCAAGACGGCTTCAATCAAGTACAAGTGACAAGCAGGGCGACCATATGTCCAGTGTGCCGACAGCCCCGGCTGACGCCTGTTGTCCCAGCTTAATTATTAATGGTACTCCCCCCTTCACTGTCAAAAGTGTCCTGGTTCGGATGATAAATTATGAGTTCGCCCTAGTGATAAGATACCTGAGCAAAATAACTGTTATCTGGCAGTAGTTAACAGGTCCCACAGCAGTGCTGCAAACAGGCTGTTGGGGTCTTGGGTGGATAGAGAGCAGGAAAGAAAGACACTTTGAAGAGGTGGTGGCTCAGTGAGGCCTCAAAGGTGAGATGGGGGATGCCCAGGACTGGGACACAGCCAGCTCAACGTGAGGATGGAGATGGCTGACACCCTGTGAGCTGTCACCCCACGACCTCTATTTTCCCAGAAAAGAGTGTGCTGTGTCACATTCAATAGGGGAAAAAATGCAGGTGGACTGTTTATATGGCTACATGATTCCACAAATTCTACTGGACTATATTTGGGGTAGGGATGGAAAACACAGGGAAATTGAATGAGTACCTCAAGGCCCGCAAGTTAAAAATTTCCAAGCTAATTAATCATTCATCTCAGCATCAGTTGCTTTAATCTGATCAACATCTAGCTGAAGTCAGCCTCAGGAACTTTAGTAAGAATGGGCAGAGAATGTCCCAACCCTCACAGGTCTCTCCTCCCCACCAATACCTTTTCGCTATCTTGTGAGGAAATCTTGGGACCTTAGAACGATCTTCACATGACCCTCCTTCTATAAGTACAAAATTAGCTTGGACCTTAGGAGATGGGTCAGATAGTCCCTGAAGCTCATTAAAAAGAGGCAAAACCTTAGAGCAAGAGTCTGGGATGAAACCCCAAGCACTTAACATGTTCAATGTGGCCTCCCCATGGGCAAAAGTGCCGACTAATCAACAGAAATCAAATTATAAACCACATCATCTGAATTAAAGACAATACATAGACCTGATCGAGTGCCTAGCAGTCGCCCCTTCACAGACTCTTGGAAAGAAGGTGCCAGTCAAGGATCAATGGAATCGACTAGAATGAAATGTTTGAGAAAAAAGGGTGCGGGGAGTCAGTGAGCTGAACTCCCTCAATTCACAGACTGGTTAACTAAAACCTAGAGATGCTGAGACTTTCCCTGGGTCAAAAGACTTGGGTCAGGAGGCAAGAGCCAGGCCTCTACCTTCCCTCCTTGACTCCAAAGCCCCCTACACCAACCGGGGTCTTGATGTGAATCACAGTCGTTTGCATTTGTTCGGAACCTAGTGTTTTTAAAAGTTGTGCTCGTGTTCTCCTTCCCCAACACATAAAGCACCTTCCCCTATGAGAAAGAAGCTATCCTTATGAGAAACACACAAAAATACACCAAGAGATGTGCTGCAGTCCAAAAGTGAGTCTTGATTTTCAAAATGCCCAATCAACTCCAGCAATTTAGACCAAATGCACAGAATTCAAGACAAACACCAAATGGTGAGCTTCTCACCTTAAACACATTCTGATGGAAATGCCACCGAATGGACAGTCGAGATGCCAGGGGTGGAACGCTGAGGTCACAGTACCAACCAATTTGGACAACTTGCCAGGTATCTCAGTATAGGATCATAATTTCATGTTACTTCCTATGGAGAACTGTGTCCACAGGGTGTTCTATTAACACAGGGAATCATTGTAGGTGATAGTCTTATTTAGGGTTAGATTGCAATCAAGTTTACTAAGCATGCATTTCTGCAGCAGGACCTTTCACATGTTATCACTTCAATGTATCACTGAACACTGAACACCTGCCCTGGACCTCAATTCCAGTAAAAACACAGCTCTGCTTCAAACCTGGTCTTATGAGACCAAAAACTAGTTGTCGCGAATACAACAGACCGGTCTTATTTACCCCAATCGGTCATTTAACCAGGAGAGGAAAACAGACCTTACGAGAGACCATTCCACCCCATTTACTATCAAGACTGGCTTTTAGAATAAGAGCTTAATCAATTTTGAAGGACTGAGTAAAGAATTCAAAATGGTATCAGAAGAGCAAAGCCCCAAATTTCTAAAACTTTGAATTTTTAAATTTATTTTAAATGATTGTTTTAGGTATGACTGTGGCTTTCACTGGCAACCTTTGTCACCTCTGTATTTCTATTTAACAGCCTCTGGCGTTCAGACCACAATTTTTCACCTGTCCCCTAAGCTTTCATTAAGTCTTTTATCCACCAGTGTGACCAAGGGCTTTTTCTTAGCTCAGGTTCCAAGCTGAGGAGTTCTTGGCCATGGCCCAGGCACTGCTGTCAAGGACTTTCTACTTCCTAACCTCGACTTCCACAAAGGACGCTCGGACTTTTTTGGTTTCCTTCACAGAAATCAGATTTTTGTAATTCAGTAGGGTCCTGTTAAAAGCTTAAAATTCCAAATCGTTTGCGAATTGAGGCCAGTTATACTTGCTTTTGGCACCATAAAAGCAATGTTTTCTAAAGACGTTAGTTTTGCCTGACAAAATAATTATGACAACAGGGAGGGGCAGGGACCTGAAGAGATCACTTTGACGTGACGATTATTGTTCTATAAAGGCCAACACGGAGCAAAAACCCCAAATGTGCTTCTCAAGTCATTTAATATTTTAGATAATGATTTAATTAAATTTTTTTGTGCACTATGCAGTATGGATGACTGACTTTTGGATCTTGCGTGTCTTGTTTTGATCTGCAAGTATACTGAGTCGACAGTAATTTCTTTAATGAGAAATACATGAAATTGGCTAGAGTAAGAATGACCCAATCCTCTCCTCTAAGGAAACTGGCCAGAGTAGGCTGGCTACTTATAAGTCCTTTCTCCCATAGTGCCGCTTGCCTACAAGCCATTTATCGTTATTCCCTTTCTAGTCCTATTTCAACTCCTCAAATTCAAGGCTATTATTTGACTTTGACAAACTCCCTACTTACTCATTCATATGTCCAATTCAGTTAATGGGCCAAGTATTGTCTCTTCTGGATTCACAACCTGTATTATCCCTCACAGAATAGAAAACTTCCAATCAGCTTCTAACTTAGCTCCAGGCCCTGAAAATGGGAGTGCAAAGGCAATTCATTTTTCATAAGCTCGTCAGGTGCATATCGCTGTGAAAAGCCTGAATAAGTTTGGCTTTAGGGTACATTTTTCACCAATAGTAATCTATTTTTTATTTATTGAAGACCATATAAATCCTTGGGCTTCAGAAGGATAATTTTCCCTTAAAGAACTAACAGATGCACTGTGAATAAAATACATAAAAAAGTCATCCATGTTGACATCTAAAAGGTCATCTATCTTTAACACTATTAAGTAAATAAAAGGCAGAAAAAGAGCTTTTTTAACTGGTAAGGGGATAACAACCTGTGAGGATGGTTTCGGTGGCAGACTTACAGCTACCACAATTTTAAATATAAAGTGCACTTTAAAAGTACTAAAGTATCACAGTCACGATATGGACACATAACAACATAAATGTCTAAATTCGCACTTCTCCAACTACTCAGGAAAGTTAACAGTTACCTCTTTCAAACGTTTTCCCAATACATTGCTGTCAACACTCAGCGCATGACAATGAACAACCATGGCTCAGATAACGTTAAATGGTGGCATAATAAATCATTTATGTGAGGCTTTGGCATAGTTTCTATACTTCTGCTTAAATAAAGAAGTCTATGACAGTCGGGGAGTATTAAACATTCACAAGTCTGTTTTCTCAGTGGATATACATTGAATAATATAGTTTTCTATCGAGGAGAATCATCTCGAAGAAATGTTTACTGAGCATTTAGGATTACGTGAGACTTATACGTGGAGGAAACAAAGAGTTAATCTATTGGGGAAAGTAATGTAACAGTCACTGTAAGAGCAGAGTGCAATCATCAGTAAAAAGAAGAGTCTAGTGGTTCAAAGCATAAACTCTTGGGTCGAATGTATCTAAGATATGCAATTTCCCCTGATGAAAGGGGATTAAGTGAGATCACGCATGTAAACCCCTTAGCTGGGTCATCTACTCACACCCTCTGCTTTTCCCCCTCTCCTGCATTAGCCTTAAGGAGCCAGCAAGACTGGAAAAGCTGTCTCCCTTTCTCTCCTCTCATGCAGGATGCATTTAGTGCCAAATATCATTATCCTACTGTCTTGCGCAATACATACCACAAATCCAACATAACGTTGAGTTGGGGGACTTTCCACAGTCTGCCCTTCTAATTCCAGTTGGTTCTCCAACCCCTACCCCACCCCCCAACACACACACACACACACACACACACACACACACACACACACACACACACGCCTTAAGAAAATTGCACTGTAAAGGCAAGAATCTATTCTCGGAACATCAAGATTTGAAGATAAATACCGCTTTTAAAATGCTGAGTCCCTTTTTCTTTTCTCCTAATGTTTGGGAATTTCTTGTTTCTTATAAAAGTCTTACAGACAGACCTTTGGGGAGTCATGAACCCACATTAGAAACCGCTGCTTTCTTCGGTTATGCTAGAGTCTGCAAATGGGAGAATGTTTGAAAGGGTTCACTGAGCCACCCATACATAGGAAAAATCACACAGATGAGTCTAAAATTAGAAGATGTTTGCAGAAGGCTGTGACGGGGTGGAAAAATGAAAATAAGAAAGAAAACAAAAAATCATTGGCTGAGCAAATACATTGTGTGTGCACAAGGAGCAATTGGCTGCCATGAGGAAGTGGAAACCCCCAAATCAGGGACGAACCACCCCTCGTCATATGTCATGGTCAGGGGCAAGTATCATCAAATCCTCCCTCTTCCCACATGCCCTACATCGACTTCTTACTCTTCTTCTAGAAGAGATGGTGTCTTCCAGCCCCTACGCCTCTGCTCTTTGCTCACACTGTTCCCTCTCCTTACAAGACTACTTGCATCAAGTGCATCCCTTCTTTAAGACCAAGTTCAAATGTTCCTATTCTTTGGCTCCAAAACACTTTGGTTTTAGCTCGGTGAGGACCCTTTTCGATTGAGGGTTGTTTCCTTGTCTGTTACTCACGTGAAATTATCATCTCCTTCGGAGAGCCCACCCATACCCACCTTGTCCAGTTCTGTCTCTCCCCGTGACCAGACCGTTCAGAACACGTGGAAGATGCCTCTTAACTCTTTTATGAAATGAAATTGGCTTTACTGAAACAAGGCTCCTTCTTAATGAATTTACTTCTAAACAACACTATGACTTCACTGGATAGACAACTTGCCTCATTTCGGAGTCATGACTTATTACTTATGGAATGTAAGGAGATGTCTTTATATTCGAATGGCTAGTTTGGGGTTTGTTATTATTTTTAATATAATAAAAGGATAAAGGGTAACAATTCCAAAAGGGGCAAGCCATGGCTCCATTTTTCTGCTTTTGCACTATCATTACTCATTATTTCTTCTAAGATTCATTCCGTGCAGTTGCAAAGGGGAAAAAACTATCCTGTGTATAGAAAATTGGTAAAATAACACAAGGGTTGACAGAAAGAACAAAGGGAGTCATGTCACATTCACCACACTCCTCAGGTTAACTGGTGCTGAATTCTGCGATGTCTTTTAATCTAAAAGTATTTATCTGCAGAAGCAAAACAAGATGAGTTTTAGTGTGACTGAAAAAAGATGCAATGGCTAGGATTGGCAGGCACGTTCAGACCGTCTCCAACGTACCAGATTGGATGCTGTCATTATAAAGCAACGAGATATGTCTGAGGGGCCTCCAAACCTGCAAGGCACCATGCTAGTTGATGGAGATAGTGGAATACATTTCCCCATCAAGTAGCAGTCAATAATGAACCTTACCCATCGACTCCTGTGTACCAAGCCCATGACACACAACAGACTCGATTTCTAAGGAGCTCGGAGTCAAGTGAAGGCATCAGACACCAGGCCATCACAGCACAGACGTGGAGCAGAAATGTGTGATGGTTATGGGACAACTGGACAGAGGACAGAAAGAAACACCCAACCTGAAGGGTCAAGGAGGTGTTAGCCAGGCTGGAAAGCAGGCGGGGTGGGGGAGTGGGTCCACTCAGAGGAGGCAGCAATCAAAGGCAAAGTTGTAAGACAGTGCTCAGCTCCTTCTAGAATATGCGAGTGGCTCAGCAGAGAGGCTGTGGGCAACCAGGCACGTCTCACACTGCTCTCCTGCAGGGCCCGCCTCCCCCAGGGCTGGTGTGAGGATGAGTCCCCACTTAGATCCGGGCCTGAGGCAGAGACCACACTCAGGACACAGGAACTACGACCACTGCGATGACAGCAGGTCCCCGAACCACATGGTCTCAGTGCTTCATTGTGACGATGATGACATGCATGGGAACACTTAGCTTCTGTTTATAATCAATTAGCCTGGTTTTGTTTACAGGGTTTCACTTATTAAATCGCAGAATTTATAAACAATGTTAAGTGAGAACTTTCTGTATGCACCTTGATTACCGCGCTAAGACAGGCACATCTGATTTACTTAATTTCTTAATGGAAAGAAAAGGAAATCTGGACATCTGTAAATACAAAAGCTGCAGCGACCCCCTTTAATGAAAGATAACTATTGAAAAAGCAGAGTGAGGAAGACTGAGTAGATTCTACTGTCAGCCTAAAACAGGAGGGTGGGGGAAATTTAATGTTTGCATCTATGAAAAGAAGCATAAAAAATGGATAAAAGGTTATCTGTTTTCTGGCCTCTGAAGTCTCAAGATCCAAAAAGGAGGCCGTATGCAGAAGGTCTGGTTGACAGCTAGGCTCGGGAATGTAGCTCCTCCCCGCACACAAACAAGTTCACTCACAGACCCGCTTCCCCTTCCAGAACATTCTCCTGGTCTAATGCCCTGGACCCAGCCAAGGAGCATTCCAGGCCTCTGTCTTGTAAATAATCTCCAGTGAAAACGTGATCACAGACCGCTGAGTGCTTACGGAAACCCAACTCTGCCTGTTTTTAATCGCCTACCCAAAACAAAAAGGAAAGCGAAACAAAACACATACAGAGACTATACCCTCAATTCCCTCCGCCGGAAGAAAATGACTCCCTAGTCTCCCTCTGCATGTCACTGATGCTTTCTCAAGTGCCACCGTGGAACCAGCCATCCACCAGCTCCACTGTTTCTGGCCCTGGATTCAACCAAGGGTGGAAGAGCCAAGGAACCACATTATCCAGTTTGGATGATGAGTAGCGTTGAGACTTTCCATAAAGAGGCTGCAAATAAGCCCCATTTACCCCTTAAATCTGACCCGCCTACTGCTCCTGAAACACCGATGTCCAAAAAGCTGGTCCTTCCTTATTATCACCCACGCTCCCTGCTGCCACAAGCAGTGTTTCTGAGCTCCTTGTCCACCTCGGGCTTCTCCCAATGCATGTCCCCACCTCCCAGTGTCTGTGCACCATGGCCAAGGAAGAGGGCCAGGATCCAGGCCATGCCTGCTAAACACAAATCAGGGAATACTGTGCCAAGCCCACAAAGAAAACGCAGGCATTTTTCTTATCAGCCAAGAAGACTCATGGAGGACTGATGCCTTTTAGTCCTCCCCCACCCCGCCCCCAACTCTGAAAGGAAGTGCCGATCAATTAAGGGTGGCCTCATCTGGATCAACACAGCTCCTAAGACCCACTCATCTTCAGCCAGTGTGAAAGGGTCTCGTGGTTTGCTGGACTTCACAATCGTGAATGCTTTTCCCTCCAAGTTCAAATACTATTAAGAAGTAATATACATTGATTTAGGGTCTTGGTAACAAAGCCCAGCATTATTTTGAATGGAAAGGTGATCTTTGAAATGCTGGTCCAGTTTCATAGCGAAACGAAAGAGTCCCAGTTCTACACGTAATTATAAATTGTCCTCTCTCAATCTAATTGTTTTCAAAGATGTCCTGGCCATCACTGCTGTAATTTTTGTCCAGAGAACATTACATTTTAGGAGAGAAAAACAGCGCTAAATAAGAGACACTTAGGCAACGAGCACGGTTTAGGAAGAGTTAAAGATAGGCTACAAGAAATAATTACTTTTTCCTGTTCTCTAAAAGAATTGCAAGGAGCTTACTTAAAGCACTTGGAGTTATGTGCAAGTTTATGCCTACTATAAATATTTCTATAATCCTTTTCGGTTCCCAACTCCTTGAGAGAAACCCAAAAAAGAAATCTCTGCAATATTTTGGTGTTGGCCTAGAAGGCATTGTTATTATTAGTATTGGGGACGGAGTTGATTGAGACGTCTATCAACACACCCCTTGCATAATCTGTGCACACCATCAGTGTTCTGCTCAGCAAAACCACCGAGGCTTCTTTCTTTCTCTTCAGATGACAATGAGCGCGGAGCTGTGAAAGCCCTCCAGAATTTGACCTGCATGGCCAGGTGGGGATTCTTCTACAAAGGAGACCTTAATCCTGTCAATTTTATAGCTCCTGAAAGGTTTGTATGTCATTACACGGTGTGATATATTCCCAAGGAGGCAGGAAAACCCCGTTCCGAATATACTCAGAAACTGTGATCATTTTTTCTCAAAGACACCGATTGCAGACTCCAAAACGCATTTACAATCTTATGATTCCTGATGAGGTTAGGTTTTCAAAGAATTAAAGCGAGGCCTGTCATGAGCTGTTAGCGATCAAAGTTGGTGCCACGGAAGAACTCTCTGAAGTCTTCTGAGATGAGACTGTCTTCGGTTTCATAACATCTGAACCCACGTGTTCAATTTACATGGCTCTTCCCAGATGCACTTTGAGAACGACGAATTTATAGAAAAAAAATAAGATTTTATACTGAGTTTCCAAACAACTGTAGTTTTAAGGTGAGCTGAGACAAAAAGGCAACCAAGGAAATGGTGGGCATAACAAATGAGCACGAAGACTATGTTGAAAGCCAAAAAATTAACTCATGGCAAATTTCTGGCTCATTTCATTAACTGAGGGGAAACATTTCCTTAGAACTTTAAGGTACTCTCATCCTAAAGAAATAGGATATTAAATTTCTTTCCAGCTTCTCAGATTGGCACTGTGTGTGTGTGTGTGTGTGTGTGTGTGTGTGTGTGTGTAACTATGGAAATCAAGAAGAGCATGCTTCTTCGTGTGAAAATATGAGACACTTTTCTTTGTGGGAGTCGGACCATTTGGACTATAATCACTAAATGAATCAGCCATGATTAAATCTTGAATTCATTTGAGCAGAGCAAATGTGCCAATATCACACAGGCGGGGGAGGGGATTTGAAACAAGCAAGAAGGTGCTGGTCCATGTTTTGAATGCCAATGAATGAATGAAGAATGGCTCTAGTCCCACAGATTATTACGTTTGCTGTTACACTGTAGGGAGCGAAGGAGGTGCTTGTGTTTCTTCTTTTTCTCGATATTAGGTTAGCTTTAGGCTTGAATCTTTAAAGAATTAGGTAGACTATAATAGTTTACCATTTATTCATTACTATATACAAAGAATATTCTAGCTACTGGAAGGACAAAATGTGAACCATCAGTGTCTCAGCTCAAAGGACTTACACATTTTGGAGCCATTAACAGAGAGCATCGGTTAAATCCACCTAGTACCTAAGGATGACATAGATTATTCAATTACAAATAAGAGTTCCTTTGCCTTCCTGGGAATAATGCTTAAATTCAGGCCGCAAAAATATAGAAGAAACTTTGCCTAAAGATCAACACCTAAATAAGTACATTTCACCCAAATTCTTCTTTTCAAAATGCTCAAAAGATGGGGTCATAAAATTGTAAAATACTAAATAGCAAAACAAAAGGTAATCGGATGACTGCCTTATGGATTCTAATTAATACCACTACAGGGCGTATAACGTGTTAGTCCTTTCTAGGCTTCCAAGCTCACCAGAGGAATGTCTGACCATGAAAGTCCTCTGCAATCACTCTGCTGTCCCCTTGCACTTCTCAGGAGCCATTTAGAATCGGGACCAGGTTTCTATTCTGAGCCACTGTAACTCAGACTGTGTTCCCCGTGACACAGCGTTCGGTGGGGCTTTAAATAACACCGTTCACTTCACTGTTAGTCACGCTAACCATCACCTACCAAGCCCATACCAGGAACCAGACAGACACTGTGGTGAGAATCTGTATGGACACTATCTCTTAGTGAATAAGCACAAAGCCCTATGAGAAAGTAGCATACTATCTGCATTTTAGAGATGAGAAAACTCCGACCAGGAAAAGTTATGTGACTTTGTCCAAAATTCACAACCAGTAAGTAGCAGGGTCAGTATTCAACCCTGTTCTAATCCCAACGTTCTGTAAACGTTCTACCGTTCTTAGTTAGATTAGGAATATGTACTTTCTAGAAAGAGCGTCATGCATTCTAAACCTAAGTGTTAATTTTTTATAATGATATAGAGATTTGTTTGTTCGTGCCTCTACTATCAGGAGGGACCTTACCATCCTTAATTTGAGGTTGATTTTGCATTTAAAAAGTATAATGGCAATAAAAAACAGGGCTGGGACCACAGCAGCCTCTGCCTGGGTGAGCACCCTCCCTCCCTGCACCGATTCCGTCACCCCTGAGGGCCAGCTCTCAGGAGCTAGGTTACACAGCCACACAACCACGAGAGTCGTTAGCTGGAAATATTCACCTCCTAGCAATACTGTCCCTGTAAAACTCTCTTCACAAAAGACTTTTTATCCCCCAAAGAACTCATTTCAAGGGTGACGCTGATGCCCAAAGTGACCATTTCTACCTGCTTTGTAAGTCTTGTTCACTTTAATATCCAACTAGATGGCATTTCATTCTATAAATAACGTGGTTCCCTTTTCTGAAAAAATGGACGATACAGAAAATTAGAGAAAATGATGCAAAGAAAGTCACCCGTCATCTCATCACTTCTCACCGTCGCCATTCAGCTTTCCCCTACCGATTGTTTTTCATCGCTGTGATCATCCTGTGAATATAATGTACCATCTTTCTTATGAGTACAGAGTGTATTTTCATGAGCATTTTCCTGCATTCATCCTCGGTAGTGACTTGAAGAAAAGTTTAATAGTTGACTACTTGAATATCTGAATCATCACTGAATCATCTCCCCCACAACTGGACATAAAAGATATTTTCAAATTTCTTGCCATTATAAGTAAACCAGCAATGGGTAAGTGCTCCATGCAAAAATCTTCCATATTCCAAATGACTTCCTAAGAGCTGATTCTCAGAAGCTGGATCAGAGGACAGAATGACTCTCAGATTAAAAATCGTAAAGATGGCCATGAGAATGGTGATGATAAAACATTTCAGACACGCACAAAAGTTCAGAGAATGCTGTAACAAACACCCACGCACCCACGACCACGCTGAAATTTGATGGTGGGAAATCAAGACCCAGTAGATGAGGAACTCCATCGCCACTAGACAGGCAGCTGCAACACTTCGAAAATCCTAGAAATTTACTGGTTAAATTGACAGGCAACGAGAAGAGTCTCGCCGCCTCCCTTTCATTAGTGCGTCGCTAGGTTTTCATTAGCACGTACAGCGGGGTTTTAAAGGATCTGGGTTGGCTGCCTGCTTCTGGTTGAATTAGAATGACCTCGGTTTTAATGAAGCCCTTTCTGCAGATATAAACTGAAAACAAAAAAGTACTCAATGAGAATTTGGCCTGTAGGAATTTGGAGAACACTGTCATTAGCAAATAACATGAAATGTGCTTATTTCGAATTAATCGCTCTTTTAGAAAATACCACATGCCAATGGTCATTCCAATTTTCCCTGTCTTCCCCCCTCTGGCAACTAGGGTTCATGATAGGTTAGTAAAATGTAAGTATGTATGGGGGCGGGGGCGGAAATCCTGTTATGATGCTGGAAATAAGTAGAATACAGTCAGCGACAACAATAAAAATTATGCTGCTCCCCTGACTACACGAGAAGACATGATGAAATATCACAAAAAGGCAAAGCATAAATGAAAATTAAATTTCTGCCTAATCACCCTTTTCCAGAGGAAAAAAAAATAAGTCTTTTATTTATTTATGTGCAAGGCAATATCACCTTTTAATAGCTACTAGGACACATCACTATTATCCTGCTGCTTCTCGGCTGGAAAAATAGGATTAGTGGCCTAAGAGGAAAGAGCTTAAACTGATTAGTAAAGGAGGCAGTCCTCCGATAAATAAGCAGGAGAAAGGAACGGGCTGGTCTTCTGTGAATAAACGTTCTGCTAAGGAAGACCTGAGGGAACCAAGGTTGGGTCCAGGACTTGAGATTGCAATTTACGTGAAAAGGGTTCTTTCCGCTTTCAAAAAAAAAAACAGACTCCCAAGGACAGAAGTCAGATTTAGGCTGGCTCAGAACACAATTTATATCTCACAGACCCGTTTCAGGGTGGCTACCACGCATCTATTCCTTTACACAACCAACACTATTCGTTATTAAGTGTTGTGCATACAGCGATGCCGGACCCAGCGCCTGCACGCAGGGAGCAGAGCTCATATGACTGATTCATTGTTCTGCCTAATCAGAAACCTCATGACAGAGAACTGTTTCTCAAACCTGAATCCTGGTGTGCTGGGCTGGAAGTCATCTTAGAGATCACGGTAGACCACCCTCCTTCATCTTGCAAAAATAAAAAATAAGGCCCTCTGGAGTCCAGACATGTACACTGAGACTATCTCAAGAATACAATCTAATAAGAGTGCTCATGCCTATAATCCCAGCCAAGAGCTCTTCCAATACACAGAACTGATGTCCAAAACATAAAAAAATGTCTTCAAGACGGGCTATGTGACATGTTTGATGGGGATAAGAGCAAAGTAGCAATGAGGCCCTCTCTACCTGACGTTCTAACTCAGGACAAGAGAAAGGAGACTCTCATCAACTGAGGGTGCATAGAGGGCTAAAGTGAGACCCTAGCATCTGCTGTGACATCCTGGAAATAGTCCGCCGCCGGCCACAAAACTCGAAGCAAGGCCACAGAAACCCGACACCACTGTGGGTCCTCCATTCCCCAATATTTTCCACTCTTTCTACTGGGGAATTCCTCAGCGCGTTCATGACGGAAGTCAGAAGAGGAAGCAAACTCCCTGACTCCTGAATCAAATGACCCGATTATAATCGGTTGTGTAAAGGGATCCCTGTCATAAAATTGAGCAGACAGCCCACATCGGAGGTTACCTGGAGCAATTACAAAAATTAAAATAAAGATTATGATCAAAGTGAGTCATCGAAAATGGTTAAGCTTCACCAACATGTGCAGGAAAAAAAAAAAAAATCTGCCCGTACTAGACTTAATGGAAAGGATTTCAAACGTTAAATCTGGGACATACCCCCTTAACCAGGGGACTTTTATTCGTTTAATGCAATCACAGCCACCCAGCTGTTTAAGAGAGCTCTTGAGAGCATGGCATAAAAAACGAAGCCATCTTCACCGCCACCAGGCAGAGCTGGTTGGGTGACAATGAATAACCTTTGACAGACGAAATGCCTAACATGATATGAAAAACAGATTACGATAAGGCCATGCCTAAGGAGTATTTCTGAAACACGAAATGGCTGATAAAACTACTCCATCTGAGAGAACATCCCTCATATCACCCCCTCTCCTCCCAAACCCCTACCTAAGACAGACCTCAAAACTCAAAAACCAGACTCAGATGGTACTTTCTTCCCTGACATACTTTCCCTTTCACTTGCTCTAAGGCTCTCTGTGGAGATGCTACCACTTTGGTAGAATAACTATTTCAACCACCCGGCGGCAGAGGCGGTCCAGACTGGCTGCATAATCATGCCCCACCCTGAAAATTCCATCTCACACCCAAGGATGGGCTTCCGGGCAGGCACCGAGGTCTGCAAAAGAAACCGTGGGATGTAACTGGGAGTAAAGGTATCAAGGTGGTGTCAGACCCTGCGGCCTGCTCGTGCTGAGTGTGGCGGCCCTGGAAGGGACTATTTCCAGAATCTTCAGGTAGCTTCCAGGTGCTGGGATCTTACTGCAGTCCTCCAAGCTACACTTGTTCCCCTGGAAAGAATGTACTAGATCAGGGTGGGCACCTGACCGGGCTCTCCCCCAGGAAGTTAACCGGAGACTTGTTCAAATCTGCTTTTGAACGTGGGGCTGGTACACTCAGGACCTGCTGTGGCCATTTTAGACCCACGAGTGGAGGAAGCCGAACTGCTCCCACGGAGAAGAGGGAAGCCGGGGGGGGGGGGCAGGAAAGGAAGTAGAGTGGGCCCCAGGGTCCTGCGAGCAGAAGGAGCGCTGCCTTGGCCCCTGGTGCTGCCCAATCCTGGTCCCAAGACCCCTCGTAGCCTGGTAGCATCTCCTGTCCTTGCCTCCAGAATATGCCCTGTGGATCCGTACGTAAATTCTACTTTCATGGCTTAAGCTCGTTTGAGAAGCCATTTGTTTTTTGTAAGCAATAAAATGTAGTCACACGTTTAATCATTTAAAAGCGAACATTTAACGATGTATGACCCCATTAGAATAGCTTAGAAGACTCTTTAGCAGTACGCTTTAAAATATATTTGTTTCTAACTTGAAAACATGTATTAGTTTCCCCCATTGCCCTTCCTAAAGCAGACACATGGACAGGAGGACTCCCTGCCCGAAGTGATGAGCTGGGAAACTCTAAAGATCTTGGGTGAAAGGTTTGACTTTCAGATCTTCAAGAAACACAGACTGAAGGAACTGGTACAATGGTGAGAAAGCTCATGCAAGACACAGAAGCAGGGGGCAGATATACAGCCTCTAGCATCACCACTTCGTCCAGTTAGAGGGCATACATCCATGGCCCAAGGGGAAATAGAAGCAAAACAGTGATGACCCTCCATGGTCTTCCTGATCCGTAAACCTGGCTGCACTCTCTCACTCAGCAGTCACTGCGTGTCCACCCCCACCGTGTCCCAGGCTGAGAACCATGTAGCGGGGGGCACAGGCATGATGAGGGCAGACGACCCACTCAGTTACTCCCATCAAACCTTCACCCTTTAGAGAAAACTGACACGCAATTATAAGTACAATGCACCCGGTCCATGATGAGGTGAGAAGAGAGGCATGGTATGTCGTAGGACAGCAGAGAAAGCAAGCTGCAGTTCCACTCCCTGGGAGGGAGGGATGCTCATGAAAGGTGGTGGCTGTCAGCGGACTGGGCCCCACACAGACACTCCGCCTTCCAAAGGTAGAAAAGAAGTGTTAAGTCTTCTTACTGTATTTCATTTTCCTATTTTAGGGAGGAGGGGATGAAACTGTCACCCCTATAATCGACCTCTGCCCCCCGTCTCTTCAAGGTCCACGGATGCCCACCAGAGGGTGTGCCCTGGGCTGGATTGACCTCTATCGGCCACACACGCGGTGCCTTTGGCCATGACTCTCCTGGGCATCTAAGTTTATTCCCCTGGCACCATTTCAACATGTGAAAAGCTAGTTCCCTAAGTGGGGGGAGAAGAGTACTGTTATCATAAATTTGCCCCCTCATTTGTAACTGGGCTGAGCTGTAAGCAGACTCCTGACCGCACCTGAAAGGCCATCGCTCTGAGGACACTGGCCCGAGCTTTAGTTACAATATCTTTTTTCACTGCCCCACAGGTACTCATCCCCACCCCCACCCCTTCCCCTACCGGCTCCGAGGGTGGATTTTTTTTTTTTAACCTTTGTAACTAAAGAACCCGATAGGCCATGTGATAAGGGAACGGTGGCCTAAAAACCCCAAGTTTCCAATTCCAGCAGCTCTGGCTCACTTTTCATGTTTCACACACAGAAGACGTTAACGAAGGCCCTAAAAATAAGAGACACTGGAGGCAGCCAAGGAGATACCTAACACTCAATCAAAGCTGTGCAAGCGAGGAGAGCATTAGCAGTTTTGGGGAAGTCGGCCAACTGTTTTTTCTACCGGAGGAACGCATTTGGTGTTTGTGTGCAGTCAGCAGCCTGGAGAAGGTGCAAGAACATGAGAGCTGGACAATCGGGAGGCCCCAGAAAACCCTGCCTGCCCTGCCAAAGTCCGCCACCTTCTCAGCCAAACTGCTAGAGAAAGGATAACTCATGTCTTCCATCCATCAGGCCAGCTTATCTTTTTTAAAATACAGATCTCAAGAGGAAAACTATTGTCAGGTTTTCAGTAGAAGGCAAAATAAAATATTTGTTCAATACCTACTGCCATAGGTCTGAAATAATTTCTTTTTATTGGACGACTGTCCACTATGAGTCTAGAGGGACTCTCGAATTATGGACAGGAAGGAGGTAAACTGTTTTCTCTACATGATAGATGGTCCTTAGAGAAGCGACCTCAGCCTTTCACATTTGTCCAACATCTGATGCAATTCGAACACTTAAATTAAATTCTTAACATCAAAAGTTGCATTCCAAAAAGAGAAAGGCTTTTATGAACATTCTCAGCCCAACCCTGGATCCACTCTCCGTTAAATGCTACTTTAAAGTTGGCACAGAGCATCTATTTTGGAGACCTATAATTTTTAACTATACGGTTTTGTTGCTTTTCAACGGAGCTGCTGACTAAAACGAAGAGCAATTTTATAGCTCCATTATCCACATGCGGATGATTCATTTGTTCGATTATCCTAACCAGGCTGCTCACTGTCCCACCTGCTTCTGGATGACACGTCAGTGATGCTGCTGGTACAAGCTAAAGGTATGCAAACCAATGTTCACACCCCCAGAAACAGAATCAGGTAAGTGATGCCGAAGGCCTTAAGTGCTTTTCTCCCAGATAAATGTGAGTTCTGAGTTATGTATAGTTTCAGACTATTGGTGCCACCATTTCCATTTATTACGTATAAATTTGAATGTGGTATTCCCAGACTCTTCAAACATGCTTCGAAGCATGTCCCATACACCTTTGAGGGTCAGCATGACCAAACCCATTTTCCTGATAATACTAAGTCCTTATCTGCCTTCTTCCCTGTGTTGACGTTGGTCCTGATGGTGGGAAAGGATGCTGGTGCCTGAGCAGAAATCAAGGCAGCAGAGCCACATCCAACCCAGCGTGAAGTCCCAGGGTTTTGTTTTTTTTGACATGCCAGTTTCATAAAAGTGCGTCGGCTGCACCCGAGTATGATGGATGTCGTCTCCTCTCCATGGAATGCCGTTTTCATTCGTAAGAACTAAAAACTCGTTATTTAGACGAGGATACCTGGCAGACACATTCTTGAAAATGAATTAGGTGGGAGCCTGTCACTTCGTGGATAATAATGGACAGTATTTATTGCCAATGATAAAATGCGAGCTTTCAAATGAAAAACAGAATTTTGGAAAACTTGTCTCTGTCATGAGCTTGACAGATTCCTAATAAAGGTCTTTCATTTTTTTTTTAAATGAGATTGATGGTGCTCTTAACTGAATTTTTGGCGCCGTGTAACGAAACGTGTCGACGCTTAGAAGACCTGCAGGACTCTATGAAATCGTGTTTGCCAAACAATCAAAGTATGAGGTCGCAGGAGCATGGGGAGGAGGCACGCGATGCTCAAGACAGAGCAGCGGGTACAGACATGGTTTCATCTTCAACACTGCCACTGACTTTTAGAAGTTCGCTTGTCAATTACCATTATCAAAAAAGAAAGCCTCCTGTTAATGGAAAAGGACATTAAAATACTCTTCTGTTCCCCTATTACATACTTGTGCTAGAATATATTTCAACCAAGGCAACATAGCACAACCAACTGAAAGCAAAAGTAGCTCGAGGCCAACTGTGTTCCTTTAAGTCACACATTAGAAAGAATTCCAATACGCAAAACACTATCACTCAGCTTTCTTGTTTTAAAAAAGATCCTTTTTCATAAAGTCATGTGACTTGCATTGATAAAGGGTTTCCTTTATTTTGTTTTAAAGTAAATATCGTATTTCTCATCTTTAATTTCTAATAAGGTAAATTTGGTAGATAAAATCCACATAAATGAAAGCACTTTGGAGTCCCCAAGAAATTTTTTAGTACAAAGGGGTCTTGAGACCTAAAAGTTTAAGAACTAGGGCCTTAATATAATTTATATTAAAAAATTCAAAATGTCAGCTCTTATTGAATATTTCTGAATAAAAATGGGTTTCTGGTATCGTAGAACCTAAGTGATATTTCTAAATTTCTAAATAGCTTGGCTTTTTAAATGGACATTGTTATCTCGTAGGGTCTGTGGTTTTTATACCAAAACCAAGCCAACTTATCTCTTACTAGCATTCATTCAGTTATCCATTCACAGTGTGGTTACTGAGTGCCTGCCAGACAATGTCAGAAATACGGCAACTCTGCCCTCATACAGCTTACATCCTAGTGGCATTCATCCATCTAGCTACTTATGCATTCGTTAAATAAAATTAACTATCTGTTACATGCCAGGCACTAAACTCGGCCTTGTCGGAATCAAAATGTTGAAACAATCTCCCTATTTGCTCTTTCTCTTCTCTGGCTCTACACCTAGCCATTACATTACTGCTGACTGCATTCTCTATGCCGTGCTCACCATCCCCATGCCCAACTATCAACTACTATTTGTACTTCTTTAATCCTTCACTCCTTTTTCGCAGACCCCCCCAAATCCCCTCCCCTCTGGCCGACACCAGATTGTCCTCTATGCTTGTGAGTCTGCTTTTGATTAGTTTGTTCTTTTCATTCCTTAGATTCCTCATATAAGTGAAATCATGTAGTACTTATCTGACTTATTTCACTCATCATAACAATGTCTAGGTCCATCCATGACATTGCAAATAGTTGAATTTCATTTTTAATGGCTGAGTAATATTCCATTGTGTCTATGAACCATAACTTCTCCATCCAATCGTCTGTTGATGGGCATTCAGGTTGCTCCCATAATTTGGCTATTGTAAATTGTGCTGCCGTGAACATAGAAGTGCATGGATCTTGATGGATTAGTTTGGTTTTCTTTGGATAAATGCCCAGAAGTGCAATTGCTCAGTTAAAAGATATAACCATTTTTAATTTTCTGAGAAACCTCCAGACTGTTTTCTATCGTGGCGGCACCAATTTGCAATCCCATCAACAGCGAAAGAGGGTTCCCTTTGCTACACATGCTCGTCTCAACACTTGTTCTTGGATTTATTGATGATAGCCATTCTGACAGGTATGAGTTGATATTGCATTGTAGTTTTAACTTGCATTTCTCTGATAATTAGTGACTTTGAGCACCTTTTCATATGTCTATTGGCCATCTGAATTTCCTCTCTGGAGAAATTATTCAGGATTTCTGCCCATTTTTGATTGTTATGTTGAGGGGCTAATATTTTGGATATTACTCCCTTATCAGCTGTATCAAAAGCAAATATCTTCCCCAACTCCTTTTACTGTCTTTTCATTTTGTTGGCTTCCTTTGCTGTGCAAAACCTTTTTAGCTTGACATAGTCTCATTTATTTTTTGTTTCCCTTGCCCGGGGAGATGTCTGAAAATAAATTACTATGAGCAATATGAGAAATTACTGCCTATGTTTTCTTCTAGAAGTTTTATGGTTTTGGGTCTTACATTTAAGTCTTTAATCCATTTTGAGTCTATTCTTGTATATGGTATAAGAAGATGGCCCAGTTTTTTTTTTTTTGCATATGTCTGTCATTTTCCCAGCACCATTTATTGAAGAGACTGTCTTGACCCCACTGTTATTCTTGCCTCCTTTGTCACATGGTAAGTGAGCATATGGACATGAAGTTATTTCTGAGCTCTCTATTCTGTTCCATTAGTTAATGTATCTGTTTTTATGCCAGTACCATGCTATTTTGATCACTGTAGCCTTGTAGTACAGTTTGATATCAGGTAGTATGACACCAACTTTGTTCTTAAGATTGCTGTGGCTACTCAGTGTCTTTTATGGTTCCATGTAAGTTTTAGGGTTATTTGTTCGAGCTCTCTGAAAAATGCCATTGGTATTTTGATAGGGATTGCATTGAATCTATAGATTGTTTGGGGTAGTATGGTCATTTTAATGTTGGTTCTTCCTACCCATGAGCATGGTATATGCTTCCATTTATTTTTATCTTTAATTTTTTTCAACGACATAATTTTCTGAGAACAGGTCATTTACCTCCTTGGTTAATTTGATTCCCAGGTATTTTATTGTTTTTGATGCACTGTGAATGGGATTGTTTTCTTTCTCTTTCTGAAGTTCATCATTGACACATAAAAATGCCACTGACTTCTGAATATTAATTTTGTATCCTGTTATTTTACTGAATTCATTAATCAGTTCTAACATTTTTGGGGAGGAATCTTTAGGGTTCTCTATATATAGCATCTTATATCTGCAAGTAAAAAGTTTTACTTCTTCCTTTCCAATTCGGATACCTTTTATCTCTCGTCTAATTGTTGTGGCTAAGACTTCCAATACAATGTTGAACAAAAGTGGTACAAGTGGGCATCCTTTTCTTAAGGAAAATACTTTTAGCCTTTCCCCATTGAGTGTGATGTTAGCTGTAGGTTTGTCATATATGGTCTTCATTATTCTAAGGTATGTTCCCTCTATTCCCACTTTGCTGAGAGTTTTTATCATAAATGGATGCTGGGTTTTGTTGATTTTTCTGCCTCTAATGATATCATATGGTTTTTATCTTTAGATTTGTTAATAAAACATTCTTAATTGCACTTTTCATCAGGGCTATGAATTCTTTTCAGTTTTTGTTCATTTCCATATTTCTTTGGAGTTGAACGAGTTCTTCATCCTAAATCCGAAGGCTATAGCCAAATTTATTTTTCCTGTCCACAATTTCATGATCAAGTTTCATGATAAGAGGAAGAGATTTGTTGACCACCAGAAAGACCATGGTACATATACTCAGCCACCCCTGACACTCCCCATCCCCTGTTTTCTATAGTAAAGGACTAGTCCATGGCCCAGGAGCTTGGCAAAGGCCAGCCTCCACCACTAGTAGGGGAACCTAGAGACCACCTCTCAGGACTAGGAGAAATGGAGTCTGCCCCGAGACCACACGGCTTCCTAATAAAGTAACCAGGAAAGTGATGGCATACACTACCCTGAAAGTCGTTAAGGCAAGATTCCAGAGAAAACTGAAAGAAAATGGACCATCAGTTACACAGGCTGAATGTAAATGGCTGCTTCAGAAATTCTGCTTCCTAACAAGGTCTTTTAATTTAATCAGAACTTAAAAAAAAAAAAAAAAAAAAACAGCACCACCACGTACATAAAAACTGGCTAGAGACTGCTGTGGGATGTGAGGATGGTCACACAGAAATAAATCTTGAATTTGTGACATGGGTATAATAGTCCTGAGGATCTGAATAATTATGCTATTTCTCAAGCAAAGAAGGGTATAAGTTCCTAGGAAAATACAGCTGTAGAGGATTAGAAAAAAGGGCATTATTTGGTCTACAAAAGATATAGGAAACAAGTTACATAAGAGGCTTGATCAGACTGCAGTATGCTTATTCAGTCTTTCAGTAAAAATCTGAGTACAAAGCGCTAGCTAAGATATACAGAACAGGCCATCACTTCTGCCAACCAACAGGACTTGTCTATGTGATGAAAAGCAGTGTGACTCTGGACTAAAACAGATTGGATCTATTGCCTTCCATTACTTACATTTCCTAAGTCTCAGTGTCCTCATCTGTAAAATGAGAGTGGCACTACTAACCTCACAGTGATAATTATGCATTTTACCTATAATAGGAAATATGCTAATGATTGCTAGCATTATAAAAGTTAAGAAGTATACTCACAAATATTAAAATAAGGCAGGAAGTAATACATGCATAACAACCGCTAAAGAAATTAAGAGGTAGAAAGATCACTGATCTCAGGTGGTCTGAGATGACATTCCTAACCAAATGGCATTTGGGAGCAGTTCAAACTTCTTGTTTTGAAGCTGAGCAGAAAATTTCCATTCATCAATATTGCTTCTTGAGCTCTGTGAGCCCATGTGGCCACTGGGATGAAACATGCTTAATCCGTGGTTCTTAACCTTTCTTGAGTCGTGGCGCCCTATGAGAGTCTAAGGAGAAGTACAGAAGGAACCCTCCCCAGAAAATGCTGACAATTTTTTTTAATCTAAGGGAGGATGGGCCCCCAAAAGCACATTCACAGGCCCTAAAGACACACAATGCTAGCCATGGTGATGCTATCGATTCTGAAATGAAGCCCAAGGTCACCTGGTCCAGCCTCACGAATCCGGTGTACATCACAGCCTTCCTCAGTGTGTCATGTCTTTACTGTCAGTGACTGGCACCACCACCCATCCTGTTGTGCAAGCTCAGAACCTAGGTGTCACCCTGGACACTCCCTTTCTCACGCCCCATCCAGAACTAATCTTCCAAGAAGTCTCGTCCATTTTTCAAGTACGTCTCTTACTTCCACCTCCTCTGTCCCAAATTGCCTTCATCCTTTGACAGGATTGCTTCAGTAATATTGTACCTGGTCTATTCACATTCTCTCTGGTCTTTCTCTGTGCACAGCAGACTGAGTGGACTTCTAAAACTCATCAAAACCACCTTCCCCCACCTCGCACCCATTTGTCTCTTCAACAGCTTTCCATGAAAATGAAACAAGGAAAGCTTTTTCATGAAAAGGAAGCCATACCATTCTGCAACTGATCGCAAAGAGTAGCATGGTCCTAGTGTGGGTAAGCAAGCGAAAGAGTGATATGGAAAAAAATCATGTGGCAGAGAAGAGATGGATGAAGTATCACAAATGTCAACAGTCTCTATGTATATTCTCAGTTACTTAGGAAATGTAGGTCTAACATGTAACCAGTGTTCAGTGTGGTAAACAATATTCTCTCTCGCTGTCCCTTCTCTAATTTTAGAAATTAATATTTTTTAAAAAAACTACTCATATCTCTAACACCCCAAATTATCTACTTTTAACATCTTGGCATATTTTTTAAAATATATATTTTAAACAACTTATGTAATGCAGAGTGAAAAGGCAAATGCAAAAATAAATCAACTCAAAAACCAACACACAGAAATATTAACATTGGGCAAAAACCATCCTAGGCATCTTTCTACACACATGGATGGAGAGATGAAGATATAAGTAGACAGAAATAATTCTATGAAAATAAGATCATATTCCACCAGCTATTGCATTTTTGACATATTAAATTGAAATGTGCTTGCCTGTAGCAAACTAAAAATTTAAGATGAAGAGGTGGTTAAAAAAAAAGTATTAAGAAACTGGAGTCATTTTTTTTAAATGATGTGCTTCAATTTTAGGTAGAAACGGTTGGCTGTTTTGGAAGATGTGGACACCAGCATGCTAATGCTGCCTCTCATTTTTTTCTGCCTCCAAAGATTTCGTTCAGTCACAAATCTAGATACCGTAAAAATAATGTAACTATCACATTCTGTCCTGTTCTCGTAATTCCGTTAATTGTCTGGCATTAGTTCCACCTACATTTAGATAGGTTCAGATGTTCACCCTGCCTCCCACAATATCTCCATCTCTGAGTTCCTTGTTTTCATTCACAGCTTTGAATTGGATGGATTTCAGCACCCCCTATAAAAGTCAGGCCCATCTGATTTAGTCACTGCTGCACCCTCAACGTCTATAAAGTAGGTGTTCCAGAAATAGTTGTCGAATAGTGGAATTTATAATGGCAAACAGTGTGAAATAGTTTACCTATTAAACCACATAGACTGTATCTATGGCCCATAAAAGGTCATTCCAAATCTTAAATTCCTTCTACAAGAGCTGTAAGAAATTCACTAGAAATCTTAACCATAATTTTATAAGCTGATTTTCTACTTGAGACTTTTCCTTAATAAATTTCAAAAACAAAAACAAAAACCTGAAGGTGGTTTTTTAAGGATATGTAAATGTGTAGGGCAACATGCAAAAAAGATGTTCAGTCACATAAAAAAAAAAAAAAAAAAAAACAACTTTCAGAAGATAACCAGGTCAAGTTCAATTTCAAATTCCAAGCTACTATCATGCTGTGCTAGGCTCACACTGACACAGGCAAGTACCTAGTTAATTATTTATGACTGACTACCATTTATACCAGTTCCTTTCTTACACCGCTTCAAAATTCAAAACCACAAGAATGTTTATAAAGTACTTTATACCTCTCCAAACTTTAAGGCACGATACTCCGAATTAACAGGCACTGCAAAGCAAGGCACACCCCCCCCCCACCATGCAAGAGGCATCGGCACTTTTCCGAACGTGCCTCCTCAATTTCTCAACACGAAGACTTCACGCTAAAATATTTTTAAATGACTTAAATGCCTATCGGAATTTGCACATTAAAGATTAAAAAAGGAAAAAGTAACCATGATCTGATGGAAAACTGAATTTGAAGAGCTTACTTAATATTTACTGCCAGCCAGCAGTATCACCGAGAAGAAACTGAGTCTTGCCATGTATCTCTAAACATCCATATCACAAAGTAGGAAGCCAGCAGCCTTCTAGACGGAGAGGTCCAGGACCAGTCAAAAAGAAAGATTCCGCCAGGTGTCAGGAAGTGGGTTCATTTTTAAGTCTTCCCAAAAAAGAGTCGAAGAGAGTTAGATTCATGCACGTGATTTTTTGGACTTGTAATCATACACCTTTCCCCTCGCAGGCATAAAGGACATGCGACTCCACGACCTTGCCCTCCTGATCCCCACATAACCAGCCTTGGGCTTCCCTGACTCCGGCCTGGCCCTTTTAACAGGAACTGGCTGTCCAGTTCCTCCTGGGCCCAACAGGACTGCAACTGGCTCCCCCACCTTAACTGCCAAATAATTTTAGCAGAATTGTAGCTTCTGACTTAACAGAGCTCACAGTTGCTCCATCAGTGATGACGAGGAATAACTTCTAAAGGATTTCTGCGTATCCAAATTCAGACGGACTTGGCCTGCTTAGAACAGACAACAGAGCCTAATCGTGACATTTTTCTGTGCTCTCCATTGAACATTTTAAATTTCCTAAACATCAATGCCCTAATTTTTTGCCCTGAATGTATTCTATGCTCTCCCTGCTTAAAGAAACTAGAAGCCATGGTTGTACTGAGGCCACATTCATCTACTGGAAGAAGTGATTTGCATGTGAGAAGCACCAAGTCTCTGCTGACCTGCCTGCCAGGAGACTTCAAGGGACACTCACAACCTACCCCAAACTGGGGCCTCCTTCTGACCGACTACACCTGCAGCCAACACCAGGATCCCCGGTCCCTGCCGAAGGCCAGTCCACCCACCCCAGCTGAGCTCCCCCAAGGCCTTGGTAATTGTTTTCCATCACTGAGATTATCTTCGAGCAAAAGTCCATTGCTGCTGCCTGAGCAACTGTCCAGTGATACACATCTGACGATGCACAGCCCGCTCGGAGGCTTAAATGCCCTTTCTATCTGTTCCCCCAGAGTTTTTAATGCAATACGGAAAGATGACGAAGGTATGTGCGACAGAATTAATCCACACCGATTTTATCCCCCCTCCCAAAAAAGAACGGTCCTTACTGTTAAGCCTGGAATCAATAAAGTACCCAGCAAATGTTAAGGCTTACACTTTCAGCTCATGCGATCAAAATTACAATTCACTTTCACCTGTTACATAATTTTATAAAAGCATTTGAAAATCACATTAAGTGTACATTCACATCACAATTGGCAGATTTGAAGATGAGCTCTTAATGTAAGATGGGTTATTTTGTTGCTTTGGGGGACCTTTCTAGTTTGAGGGCCTAAGTTAACATCAGGCTATTTCCTAAAAACATGTTTATTCCTTTTGGTGGCCTTCGGAAGCAAGCGGCCACTCTTTGCTCAGCAACTGGAAGAAATCAGATAGGGTTTGGGGTTAATGCAGCAAAAGGAAACAGCTTCTATTTAAAGGTCTTTGGGAGAGAGAGAAGGGAGTCAAAGAAAAACAACAGATCCTGGAGTTTACAGTTCTTTAAAAGTACTCCAGAACGGCTGTCATATTCCTTTATATCTAAGCTCCGCTCAAGTAGTAATGACAAAACAATATTAGGCAGTTAAAATGAACAGAATAGAAACTAAACGTCCTTTACAGGAATGGTTTTCCATAACTCTAGGAAAACTGGAGGAGTCCCGTAAGAAATTTCTTAGCAGCAGCTAAAATTACAGTTAGCTTCAAAGTGGTTTGTTAAAAAAAGAGAGGAAAAGAAAACGAAAATCCCTGAGTCAATGAGAGGGACCTCAGTCCGAATTTAAGAAATTTGGGTTCTACAAAAGAATCCATTTTCCTTTTGAACCGCTCCGTTTTCAGAAGGCCCAGTTTTAAAAGAAAAGCACGAAGATAAACAACCATCAGGGCCACAGTGCTAGCTCACTGAGGCAGCGATATAAGAAGAAGTGGGAACTTGGTGACATTCTGGAAGGGTATAGCTCTAGATAAAAGTGTTGCAAGTCAGCCTCAAAATGCAGCCACCCCCTATTTCTCCAGCTGGTTTTGTCACAGCAACCATTTAAGTTGTGCCTGTTTTCTTCCTTCTAGCACAAGGGTTAGAATCGAGATGGTCATCCACCCCCGCAACCTATCTACTTCCCCTGCAACACACACACACACACACACACAGAGAGAGAGAGAGAGAGAGAGAGAGAGAGAGAGAGAGAGAGAGAGAGAGAGAGAGACTCTCTTCAATAAATACCTAAATGCCAGCCAGACACATCAAAGCCTGTTCTAGCACCGCAGCAATTAACATTTTATAAAGCTAAAACACGGCTAGACAAGTAAGCCTAGGATGGTGGCCACAATTATGTCCTTTTCATTTCTTTTCTATTACCTTGAGGATTAGGAAATGTACTTCCAAGTGGAGTAGATTAAAACGACAGCCTGGTGAATTTTGTTGCTATCTACAACAACTACTTTTACCAAAAATAGTTGGTGTCAGTGTCTCTGAGAAACAGCTGTATGAAATCTCTGCCAGGAAGAGCCAATTAAAATTGCAAAAACATCTTATTTGTCCATTCCACAAAATATGCTTTTTTTTTTCTCCGCCTTTCCCACTGTAACCTCCTCAGAACAGTCACAACCCAGACACAGCTGCAGGTTCATTTGTATTTTAAAAATTAGTCTACAAGGCGGCTTTGAACAACCCCCCAAACCCCATACGTTTAGGGGGAAATGTGATGTCCTTAGCATACCGAATTCGCTTACTTACTTAACAGCTGCATAATGAGCATAATCCTAGAAGTCAGGAAAACCAACACAAGGAAAATGCACGGCCCCAAATGCTCCCAGTGCCAGCCTTTGCTCATCACCTCCTCTTGACATCAACCATTTAGGTGAAGCAATATTAGGTGCTTATGCTAATATGCAGAGCCGGGTTCACAGCCAAAGTGGGGTTTTTGCACAGTAAGCCAAAACAGCCAGTTCTGAAAACCTGGACTGAAGCCTTTGGTTTGGAGCCAGGCAGAAATGAAAAGTGACAAGTTTGGTTAGTGACCAAAGAAAGCCAATGTTTTTTGATGACTGCAACAGGGACCTGGCGGCCTCAGACAGTGCCAACTGCAAAGGCAGCCTGAACAGGAGATGAACTGTGAGGCGAGGTTAAAAACAGCACCCAACCACCTTAGGGAGTCGTTCCGAACTGGACAGCCTACTGGAGGGATCCATAGTGTTAAAATCACCTCACCTGTCGAAAGTGGGAATTTCAGCACTCCCCTCTCCCCCCCAAAAAAAGTTCAACATTAAAAAAAAAATGTCTATGCCGCTTACACATTTTAGCCACAGTTAGAAGAACTGACTTTTGGGTTCATGGAAAGGCATGAAAACAACTAATCATTATGGGCTGAAGTTTCAGGATTTCTTGAAGAATTCCATTGAGTAGAGCTCTTAAGGCTCCGAGTCAAAAAGGCCATCGCCAACTTTTCTGGTACTTCCATCAACAAATGTGCTGAGATCAGCTCTCTGGCTACGGAGCTCGGCCCGGTTCGAGATGCTGACAAAACTCTGGGGCTGGTGCTGGAGAGATGCTCTTCACGCAGATGAGGTATATTTGAACATGTGATGACTGATAAAGACAAAGACAAATGCACAGGTGCAGGCCTGAGGCTTGGCTGCCCTCACAACTGACTCTACCCTACACCGCACTCTCTCCTCCTTGGTCAGGGGAGGGACAGTGGGGCCCTCCCCTCCTCTCAACTCTTGAAGGTGCAGGGTCCTTCCTGCCAAATTGTCATTAAAAAAATACAAGTTACTGGGGAGGGGGGACAAATAGAGCTAAGAAGGGTAAATAATTACAATATGTCTGAATAGCAAAAGGGTGATGATTTACTACATAAAGACTACTTTAAAATTACCCAGGGGAAAAAAAACTGAAGAAAGAAAAAAAAAAGCAAAGAATGATGACTTGCCGCATCCTAAAAAAGAGAGATCCAAGTGGCCTATTCTAGTTTGTACCTTGGGGTTTTCCTTCTAGAAACATTGCTCCATTTCACCACCTAGACACCTCTGTCTCTTGCAGATTGAGGTAAGAGCCACTGATATTTGTTTCCATGTCAGGCTTACTTCTCGTTGGATGGCACTTTTTAATTTTATCCTAATTGGTTAATTGGCCCTTCTCTTAGACTGCAAGCACAATAAGGGAAGAATAACATGCCAGCCTTGTTTGAAATAATGTCCAGTATCCCTAAAAAAAAGCCCTTAGCACCTAGTAGGTACTCAAAGTCATTCAACAAGTAAAGCGCTCCCTATGTTTCAGAAATTATTAATGAAAATGGGAAAACCATTTCAATCACTAATAATAAAATGGATATGAATTAAAACAATGAAGACAAACCACGGTTTGGCTTAATAGGCAATTTGTTTTTAATGATAATATATAGTGTCTGGAAAGATAAGATGAAATGAAATTTAATAACCCTCCTGAAGGTCATGTGAGGATAGGGATCAAAAGCCTCAAAAATATTCATACCACCTGTAATCTCCCTTCTAGGCCTCTATCTGGAGTCATTAGCTATGAAGAAAAAACTGATACGCCAGGATCTTGATCAGTCTTGCTCATGTTAGTGAAATATAGAAAGAAAAGAGTAAGAGCCTTCACATTACAAAAAGCATACCAATCGTGTTTTCGAAGAACACTTAACCGATGTGAGAAATGTCAGAACATCCTTCTAGAGCTGCTATGCCACTGAATGTGCGTGTCACACTTGGTTTGTCCACTCACCCATCGACGGACACTTAAGTTGTTTCAACCTGTTGGCTATATTGTGCATGCCAGCTACGAACCTGGATGTGCGAATGTCTCTGCTTCTAATGCTTTGGGGTAGACACCCAGAAGAGAAATTGCTGGATCCTTCAGTGCTCCTATGGTTAATTTTTTGAGATCTGCTGTCGTTTTTCCCAGCGGCTGACCCATTTCACATCCCTCACCAGCAACACGCAGGTTTCCCTTCCTCCACACCCTTGCCTACACTTGTGTTTGTTTGCTTGAGGACAGCCATCCTAATGGGTGTGCAGTGGTATCTCCTTTGGTCGACTCGCATTTCCCTAATGACTGGTGATGCTGAGCATCTATCGTCTCGTGTGCTCTTGGCCATCTGCACATCTTTGGAGAAATGTTTATTCAAGTCCATGGACCGTTTTCCAAGTGGATGGTCACAATAAGTAACAAAAGTAGGATCTGACAACAAATTTTATGCAAAGATACATTAAAAGAGGAAGGATAACGAGGAAGATTATAAATGATTTAATTTCTTCTTTAGACTTGATTTGCGAAGTTTCTAAAAAGAACACACTGACTCGTACAGTTAAGGAGGAAGAGGGCGTTAAAAATTTTTTTAAACTTGAACCCAACCACAAGAATCAAGGTTTTAGTTAACAGCATCGTCCTAAAGAGTTTCTGCAGTTGGCCCTACTAAGAGGAAGGACAATCTACTTCTGCTTGTCCCGTGTGGACGTGGAAGGCACACTTAGGCCATAGGACCCCTTGGGGACGGGGACGACTGAGAACCACACACATGGGCCAGGACTTAATCCCCATCGTTCCCTCCCATGTACATAATCCAGACTCCTTCCTCTCAGCTCACAAACAAGTGCACAGCACAGAGGAGTAAGAAACTCCTCTGTGAGTAAGAAGAGTAAGTTCTTCTCACAGAACTTGAGGACAACATCAAACAAGGTGAGGCCTTCAGCAACTGGCAATGGGTAGAGTTACATAGAAGACAACTGAACGACCCTACAAACACATGCCTTGATCACTAGCAGACCCTTTAATTTGACTCACTATTCAGACCAGGCCATTTTAGACTTGTTCGCATTACAAAGGGAAGGCAGGTAAAGCCTGAGTGCTCTGAGGGATTCAAAGCTTTTCAGCTTTTAGGGGGAACCCATTTCCATTCAATATCGCTTGTCTTTGTTACAGGTTTGTTAGATTCTCTGGAGGGCAAACCTAGTATTTTTTAAAATGATCCATAAGGTAGACGTCCTGCCTCCAGGCTGGTTCCTCTTGGCGCTGTTTTCATGCATGGTGCGTGGTTGAGAAGGTCTGGAGAGGAACCTGAAGTTTTCATTTCACCTAAACAAAGACTTTGGACTCCTTGAAAACATCAGACTCAAGTCACAAACAGATGCCTTAAATACCAGGGACCTAATTTAGACCTCACAGAAAATGAAAGAATGGACCTAGTTTGGATGACAGTCAACAGTCTTAGATTCTAATGTCCTCCCTCCCCCAATTTGCTACATCCCCCTCCCCAAACCCTACAGCAGAGGCTATAAAACTCCTTGAACAAATGAGACGCCCTGGGTGTCCCCAGAATCCCACGTCCTATTTCAACAGGTATCCCACTTATGCATACTGCTGTGAACGGGGCACGAGCTGTTTTCCTCTGCTCTTGTATATTCTGAGCAAAAAGAAATTGGTTTGCTACTATGGGATTCCAAAGGAAAATACTGATCAAATCTTCAACAAAACTATAAAAGTGCATTAACAAGGCAGATGATGTGCACGCGACCTTATCTTTAAGACCGTTTTCATCCAGAAAGGGCTATAGCAAGGCATTTATCAACCACGAGGTTATACAGTTGTCAGAAATTTCCTTTATAGAAATAAAAACGAAGATGTGGCAGAGATCAAGAACAGTCGTCTCATATTCTCATTCCTTCCTGTATATTCCATTCCGTCCCCTCCCGCCTTGCAGGTCACATGGCTTGCTCTGACCAATGAGCTGTGAGAAGTGTCATTCTTGAGCTAAAGCAATGAGAAGCCCCTGCATGGTACCCTATTCTCTCTCTTCCCTAGCTTCTGCAGGAAGCAGCCTCATGTTCTAGAGCAGGGGCCCCCGACCTCCAGGCCACAGACCGGTACCGCTCCATGACCTGTTAGGATCCAGCCCACACAGCAAGAGGTGAGCATCGGGTGAGAGAGTGAAGCTCCATCTGTATCTGCAGCCGCTCTCCAGGGCTGGCATCCCCGCCTCAGATCATCAGGTATTAGATTCTCCTAAGAGCACCGGTCCCTGGTGCCAAAAATGTTGGGACCGCTGCTCCAGATGCTAAAATCTACAAAACAGGAGAAGAGTCGACGCACAGTGGATATGTATGGAGAGGGAGAAGCAAATCGTGTTGTGCTCAGCCACTGAGATTTGGGAATCGATGCGTTGCAAAAGCATGTAACTTTTCCAGACTTGACGAATACAGTGAAAGGACAGATATTAAACACATGACAGGGCATCCGCCGCATGGGAGAGCATAATAAATGGATAGGAGTCTTCAAACGTTAGAGAGAGGGGAGATGCAAACAGGTCCTGTTTATACTCAAGCTCAGAAGAATGACTAAGGGAAAGTCTGGAAGGACAGGAAGCAGGGGCTTTTGTTCAACCCCAACCATCAAGACTAAGTTGTCAGAATATGCAACTGAGAGTCACATACCCAACCCCGTTGCCTCAATAACCTGAGCCCTAGAGGCAGGGAGCTACCATTCCAAATTACCCTGACATCTCATCTCCCCACATCACCCCAAAAGCACTCAACAAAACTTATCTTCAGGGCTTCCTTTATTAACATCTGAGACATGCCCCCTTGTTAATTCATGGAGTTGCTCCAGGGATTAAAACTATGGAGCAGTTCCTAAAACAGACAAAATTCTTAGGAAGAGAGAACAGAAATAAACAGTCTGGGACTTCCTCATTCCTCTCCGGTTCCCCGTTAAACCTACTACCAGCCTCACTCACTCAAACACACACGCAGATGCGTCCAAATTGTCTTTCCGGTTGCTGTTTTAAAGCCCATCTCATGTCGAAAATTCTGTAATCTCGTTAATGCCAGAGCACATGACCCTCCAAATACCCCTTTGCCTGCGATCATCCCGAGACCCTCTTAATAAAATACTTGAAAATGGAGTTGAGTCTCTAATAGAATGTTCTAGCTTAATAAAAATCGCTCCCAAACACCGGCAAATGTTTGCTTGCCTACTGATCCGTTTTATCTTTTCTGATAGGATGAGTAGGTATGACAGCTGCACGACTCTAAAAAAAAATAATAATCAAGTAGTCCTACTGATATACATAAATGCCCTGAGCAAATAAAGGCAGAGAGGGGCATTGCTCAGGGTTGATACCTCCCTGAGTCACATATGAATTAATTATCTGAAAACAGTTTATCTCCCCAGCTGTTTCCGTCTGTATTGATGCCCAAGAGACAAGCAGAGAGAGGGGTCGAGCGAGACCAGCTCAGTTGAAAACTGGGTGTTGAATACATAAAAATTGTTTAAATTTAAAAAAAAACCCTCAATTTTATCTCTGTCTTTCTAAAGAATGAAAGGAGGGTAACTTTTTTATCCTGACTGGTTGAGAGACATTTCTAAGAAACCATAACGTCAACAACAATGCATGGGAAGATAGAACTATGCTAATGAACACCCCATGACGATAAAGCTCTCCCCCTACCAGCCCATCCATGCAGGTCCTGTCTGTAAACCTCACCCCATCTATAGCAACGGGTCCTCCTCCTGCCTCTGCTTTCCAATGCGACAAGCCCTGGCTTTGTCCTGCCCCTACTCCTCTCTCTCTTATAGGCTCGTCCTCATCTACACAGCCAGGGAACACCAGGTTCCCCGATGCCGGCTGCACTGGCCCTCTCATCAGCCCACTTTGAGCCCTCTCCCCAAGTAGGCTAATCCTTGCCATTCGTTCCATTCAGCCTGTAATCAGATGACACCTCACATTTGCTCTCCAGCTGTGGCCACCCCTTCTCGGCTCCAGTGCCTGCATCCAGCAGGCATCCTACCTTCCTTCCCCGGGAGACCTCTCAGGCACCTCTCTCATTAAGTTCAAAACCATGTGCTCCTCCCCCAAACCTGGTCTCCCTCTAGCTTGCTACAGGACAGTGAGTGGCCCCACCAGCCCTGGTCTGTGACCTGCCCCTCGCCCTCCCCATCCCATTCATCACCATGCCAGGCTGATTTCACCTTCTACATAGAGCCTGGGTTTGTAAATCTCTCTTCACAGCCACCACTCCGAGATTCAGGAACCAAATCTCTCAGCGGAATGAGGACTAGTCACTTGCTAGGCGGCCCTGTCCACTCTCACCATTTCTAATAAGTTCTCCATATAATGACAGGCTCGATCCTTCCGATCAGGGCATTCTGATCAGGTTACTTCCATTCTTAAAGCCCTCTGAAGGACTCCCATGGCTGAGGGACAAAAATCTTCAACATGGTCTAGGACCTGCAAGGTGGCTCCTGCCTTCCTCTCCAGCATTTCCTCATCCTGCATGCACCACACCACAGCCCACTCCAGTAACGGGGCTGCTTTTGCTTCCAAGAACACCGAGGGCTCCCTCCTTTCAGGGCCATGCTGGTTACTTTGCCAGAAGGTTTTTCCTTTCTTCACCTAAATAATTCCTGCTCATCCTTTAAGCTCAAATGTTCCCTTAGGTGAGATTTTCCTGACCCCTCCAGGCTAAGTTAGGCCCCCTCATTAACCCAGGGCCCTTTCCTTTACAATCCCATAAGCAGTATATAGAGCTATCTATCCACATGATTACTGGGTTAGTAACTGGGTCCATTACTACAAGGATTATAGCAGGAACATCTATCTCAGTTTGACTTATTTATATCTCCAGCATTAGACACTATGCCTGGCAGATATAGCAATGTCAAATATATAAATATATACATACATATACATACGTACATATACACACATACACACACATATATATATATGTATATATCAGTAATCTAAATTTTTAGACCCAATTTTGTGAAATAATTCTCCAAACTTGTCATACTAATATTCAAATAAATGCTCCCTGATGACTTCAAATTAAAAAAAAAAAAAAAAACACAGAAATGGAAATATAAAGACAGAAAGAATGATTTGAAATAAACAATTATATGGATGAAAGACCCAAGTTTTCAGAGCTGGTTTCAAATATTTGAGGCTACAGAAGAAGATGACACAAAAACAGGAATGTTTTTTTTAAAAAAAAAAAGAATTATAAAAAGGAAACCAAAGGTATCATCTGACATCACTTTTAGCAGATACCCCCTTTATCAAATTTTTAAAATATCAAGAATTCATAAGTACTGATAAATCAGAGCCCCACCAAAACAGAAACCCAAAATATGAATCTGGTGCCCGCACCGGATGTAAGTACACGCTGCGAATTCAAAGGAAAGCCGAGTTTGTGATGGCCAGACCGCATCCAACACTGTAAGTTCAGCAGCTCCAAAGGGCAGACAGAGCAGGCACCCAGCAAACATACAATTTCTAAGTTGTGTCCCAACCTCAGGAAAGGACAGAAAAGAGGACACTCCTAGGCAGTAAAACGTTAGGACTGAAAGTCTTTTATTAAATACAAAACCACTCCACGTATCTCTGAAACCTTCTCAATTGAACATTTGCTAGGCTCCACTGCAGCGTCTGATCATATCGCCACATCCCACCAGGATCCAAGACAGGAAATTAAAGAGCATGTTCTGACAGACAGATTTTCTGTGTTCCATTGTGAGTGATGGGTGGAGGGGGGAGCACCACGGAGGCAAAACAACATCTGGATCCAAACTGTAAAAATGGGGAATTGGCTTTTAAAGGTACACAAAGCCAGGAAGAATTTACCTTTCAAAAGCCACATTCCGGGTGAAATTTCACAAAGATCCACGTGTGGTGACAAGAGCAAGACGAATCCATCATTAAGGTCTATATTCAAATACCAGCCTAAGCCAGTCACTGTATGATTCAGGCAACACTCTCTGAGCCTCATCATACAATCGCCTGTCCTTGTTTGGCATCTACGTAAAGTGCTTCAAACTGGGCCATACTGCATAACGTTAGGTACTACTATTCCCAGCATCTAGCACAGTGCCCGGTAGATATGTGCTGACTGTATGAGAAGATGGATGGGAGCCAGCCAGACATGGAGGTTTTAGTGTCTTAATGTCAACCACACAAGCTAAAACTTCACACAAAAGGCCAGCTTTTTTTAGAAGGAAGAAAGAAGAGGGATGAGAGACAGTCATGAGAATGATTTTAAAGGTTAACTAGGACTTGTGCATGCAAAAGCATGCAGTCTTCTAAACTCAAAGTAATCCTGGGGCTCTCTCTAGCTCAAAGGATTGTAAGCAAGCTTTCAAAAAAAAAAAAAATTAAAAAGTCACAGCTACCCATCCTTGAGAGCTTTTCTCTTTTCCCTTCACTCTGTTCTCAGTTTTAGGAACACCATATCCTGGCTTGCTACGAGATTTCCTCTCCCATGCTTTTCTGAATAGAACAATCTGTCCTCCCGCTCTCAGCCATCACTGGGGTTGGGGTACCATTATTTCAGCTTTCATTATGGTTCCTATGAGATCAAACACAAAGGTCTGACTCCTTGTATTTTATTTCCTCTCCAGACTAGAAGAGGGGGGCCCTCCAGAGTGATTACTCGGGTCAAGCTCTGTAGACTACCACAAAACCAAAACATGACTCAAATACCAGATTTCAACTCTAAGGAGTTCACAGAAATTGGATAGTAAAAAACATTGGCTTGGACCCAGCAGAAGTCAGAAAAACTTAACATTTTACATGCTGCTAAAAAAGAAAAAAAAAATCAAGGCATGAACAGGGTTTGGTTTTTTCATCCTAAACCAACTCAGTGCATGGCTTACAGCCAATTCCCAGCAACCGAGAGTTTGTTTTGCATGAAACTTCAAATATTTCAATGAGAATACGTTTAGGAAAATTGTTCAGATCTGCCGATTATTTTTTCCAAGATACTATGCTTCTGTGGAAGAATTAAAAGAGGAGGGAAAAATACGTAAACACTGAGTAGCAAGGTGACCTAGCAACCCCCAAAGATCTCTGTCCTCAGGAAAGCCATGCCATGGAGGGGCCTTGGAAAGCAGACAGCCTAGGAGTGACAAGAGGTGTACTCTCCCATGTCAATCCCAATCAAATGATATGTGATGGCTCCTTAGAGTACTGAGTTGAGGAGAATTCTGAAGGTGAAAGGGGACCGTGATTAATTAGCATTGTAGTTAACACAGCATCCGGCAAGAGTGGCATATGTTTACTACCGGATAGAGTCCAACTCCCCCATTACAAAGAGGACAGAGGCCCAAACCCGATTCAAACCAAGATGCCCTGATTTCCAGTCTAGTGCTCACTCATCACGTAGAAATGTCTCTTATATATATATATTTTTTAACTTATAGATGTTGATTTTCTTATATAGAACTCTTGAGTGCTCTATGTGTCTAAGCCATACTTATCCAGTTACATTCCAAACTCCCTGATAAGAGTGATCGGGCCTCTAATTCTTAGGAAAACCCTCTTCCACACCAACAGCTAGAGTAGTTTTGTACCCCGCACGTCCAAGCGTTGTTTACCATCTGCTTCTTCAAATAGGAACACACCAAATTCACCTCCCGCACGCTTATTCACTTTGCCCCCAGATATTCCAGTGCACAAAAATAACTCTAAAGCCCAATTTTGATTCTGTGTTGGAAATTAAAAGACTGAAGGAAAAAAAAAAACAGTACATACAGTCATGTGGGTGAGGCTGAGATAAAAAAAAAAAAAAAAAGGCTACATTACAATTCAATTAGCAATTCTTTCCACCACCCCCAACAGGCAGACACACACCCACACACGAACACAGAAACACCTCCTGCCCACAGAAGTACCCGGTAAAAACTAAAATGTACGTAGAGGGATAATGAGCACCACATGTTTAGAAAGGCCTCTGACAACCGAGTTTTCCACAGGCAGCATGCAAATGCTCCCACGTTGCTGTGTATTGTCAAATTTAACATAAACCAATTTACCTAGGTTAACTGTCCTCAACTTTGAATACTTTATTTGATGGAACAACAGTCTATCATTTTTTTTCTGCATCAACACACATACAACCAACAAGCACGGGACGTTACGAAGGCATCTTAAAAATCATAGGACCCCGGCTGAATCTGAATATAATCAGACCTCTAGATCCAGCTGCCAGGGTGCCAACCTGTGAGCATGTGATCAGCGACTCCCATGGGAAACTCTACAGGTCCTAAAACCCAGGTTCTCCCCCAGATAAACAAGGAAAATAAGGGAGTGGAGGATGAAATTGTAGATTAGGAGAGATTCAAGGACATTTCCAATTATTTTTAAACGTGCAAGATTACACCTCAGTGTCCCGGCATCACCACCTTGGGTGATGAAAGAAAGGCATGGAAGTGACGAATCTAGAAGTCACAATAGTGGTCACTTTGGAGGGAGAGACAAGGCAAATGGAGGACTCGGTCAAGTTCTGCCACTCCACCTGGGCAGTGGTTACAGCAATGTTGGCTTTAGGATGTCTCATTAAGCCACACGTTTTGGTGTGTGGTTTTATATCCCTCTGTTTTATTTTACAACGAAAAGTTTAAAAACTATGATCTAATTTCACTCGCTAAGAATGCTCTGAAGTTGAACTCTCCAATACAGCAGCCACTCACCACGTGTGGCCCTTGAACTTTAACATTAAAAATGAAAAATTCAGCTCCTCCACGGTAGGTGCTTAATAGTCAGACAGTGCTAGTGCTACCATACTAGAAAAGTGAAAATTATAAAACATCCCCATCATCGCTCAAAATCCATTAAACAGCAGTAGTTGAGAAAATTAGCCGGCTTTCCAGATCCCCGAAGCTCTATGAATTCCTAGCTCATCTCTCCAGAAAAGACCAGGCAAATGCATGAGATCCTTGACCTTCAGTGGCCTCTGTTCCTATTATCCTTCCTGTAAATAAGAATCCCAGTGAGAAGCAATGTAAACTCATAGTGACAACCAACTAGCAACCACAGTGACCACAGGCTGACTCCAGAGAGTGGCATCGCTCCAGTAAAATAAGGAAAAAAGATGCATCTGATTTATGGTTAAAAAGAAAAAAAAACCATCTGATTGCACTGATGCATCATTACATACACTACACCCAGACAATTCTGGTAAAAAAAACTATTACCTCTAAGACAAAGGAAAAATAATTAGATATGTAGAATCCAAAACAGAAAAAAAAAAAAGACATCAGTGGAAAAACTGGTGGAAATTTAAAGTTTATAATTTAGTTAATAATTTCCTGTTCTTAATCATTATATACTCTGCGCATGTAAGAGGTTAAAACTGAGGGAAGCTGGGTGAGAGAGAGAAACTCCCTGTATCATTTAACTTTCCTGTGTCTAAAATTAAAGTAAAATTTTGAAGAAAAACTATTTCTTCCAAAAGTTTAAGGAGCTTGATGAGACAGAACTCGTTAGAGCCAAGGATGGCTTAGTCACTTGAGGATGAAATGTGGTTGGCATAAGTCTCAGTTCATGGAATAACACCAAGTCCCTGCTCCCAACCCTAGAACCATCAAAGATTTTTCTGGAAAACTGAACTGAATTGTTTGAAAAGGAAGGCTATTCTTCAAAACTGGCAATAAGTCCCATAACAAGAAGAAAGGAGCTGTAAATGTGGTGACTTAGAAACTGCCTACCTTCGGCACTTAAATCCTATCAGAAAAAAATTCAAAATGATTCATATACTTCAAATCAGCAGTGATAGTTTTTAACCTAGAATTTCCTAGTTTTGAAGATGGTTCAAAGACTCTCGGAATAATAAAGATGGCCAAGAGTATTGTGGAGAAATTCACCAAGGCAAAAAAAGGAACCATCATTTTAAGCTCATTTTTGAAGCAACTAGGAAATCTAGGACATGAAGGAAAATTTTCCGAGAAACATTTATAAGACATATTGTGTATAGATTTAGAAAGAAAATATTGAAAAAGGCATGCATAAACGTCCCTGTTTATTATTAGATCTGTCATTTTGTATATCTTGTATGGTTTCTATGTCAATTTGCAAGATCAGAACTTCAAATCAACAACACTAAAACTGCAGGAAATAGGTATTTGACTTCTGTACTTAACTATACCACTGTCCAAGAATAATTTCAAATCTCCAGAAGGTAAAACTACCAGATAATAAACTCTATGGTTATATTTAATCACCATCTGAATCCTGTTTAGGGAGCTACTCAAAATATACATTTTCAGGTTACCTAATTGATTTGTACGTATATATTTTAGATAACATGTAAAATGCAAAATCAGCTCTGATGTAGCATCTCAATGTAAGATCAATTGTAGAGCAGAAAACAGAGGTGTCACTTGTTCCCAAAGAATCATGGCAAGCGTTAAAATTAGACAAAGGTCAAAGAAAATATTTATAATTTCAAGTAGTCATTTTCCTTGCCCGTGAATTATCCTCCATTACAAATGCAAAATCTTAACCATTTTTAATACAATATTTTAAATGAGGTCTTTACGTTATCACCAGACTGATAATCTATAAATTGCAAGAGATAAAATTCCAACACTTCAGATCACGATGAACATTTATCTGTAAAAGGCACTGCCAGTTTTCAAAGAAAATAAAAGGAAACTGGTACCTGCTTTGTTTGCACAGTTCCTCATTTCTTTCTCTCTTTTTTTTTTTTTATAGAGATTACTAGATAAGCTTCAGTACTCCCTGGCAATAGCACTTAAGATTCAAGACTACCAAGTACTGATAAGTACAAAGGTTTCTGAGCTACTAAGAAGCAGGAAGGTCTCAGTGGGCCCAGTATCACTAAAGGAAGTTGGGAGCTGGAGACATAGTTGGTCACACTCTTGGTACTGGGTTTACAGCAAGTCGCTTGACTCTCATGGCCACCTCCACAGCTGTAAATTGAAGGACGTCAACTACTCAGCCCCCAGAGTGCTTTCTTACTTTAAATTCTAAGAACAGGGCTCTTCCTGCACCTGTGACTACAGAATTCAGCAAGGAGGTCAAGAAATGTCAATAGTTAAATGCATATGAATTCAGATTATTAACCTGCTCTTAAACACTAGCATGTTTTCATCACCTATGAATATATAATTTAAGCAACATTAAATCCAAAGTTTAACAAGACACCTATCCCATGTCTTTAGTGACCAAAAGTTTTGTCCATCTGACGCAAATACCACTTCAGATGAATATATATTTTTTAGATCCCAAGGAAAAATGTCTACATAGTTTCAAGTTGTTAGGACAAAATATATTGAATATCAAATATAACTTGACATAAATGAGACACATGGGAAATGCAAACAAGGGTCAAAAGTTAATGATGCACTTCAGAATTCTGAGATAAAACTTGGCCCTTCATTAATTCTCCTCCAATAGGCCAGGCAGCCAAAAGCACCTTGTCCACAAATGATCCTATCAAAATTAGTATCATGAATGCTTTATTATCCTCGAGTTTATGCTTTCAATTAAAAATAAATCATGAATAACATGACCTCTCATTATCATAGTAACTGAAGAATTTAATCAGCCCAGAGTCTTGCCCAATGAGTTATCCTATGATCTCTAGTAGCTTTACTTTTTCATCTTAATTATTCTTCTATGGCATTTCCTTAGATTCCTCCTAGACCACCATGGCAAGTCTTAAGCATTCCAACAATTCCAGCTCCTGCCCAATAATTAACCTTCATAAAATGCAATTTTTCAAGCTAATTCACACACAAGAACAGACTTCACTCAATACCAGCAAATGCTGTGGTGCAATTAAGCGAAAAAAGGAAAATAAGGACAATGCATCTCAGCCCTTATACCTAAACTTGAACTTGAACCTAAAGAATAAAAAAACAAAAGCAAATAAAAATGGTCATGCATGCTTCCGATTTAAAATTAATGATCATTTAATTTTAAACCAGTAGTATAGAGACAAAAATGAATCAAAACAGGAGAATGATGAAGTTTTCCCTGTTAATGAGTCACTCGGATCAAAATAGCTAATGTGAAACTAAAGCGACAAAAATCACTTTAGCAATCAAACAAACTCAGCATGTGAAAGAATTAGATTTACTCAAAAGAAGATTTCAAAGTTATTATTAGGCAAATGACTCACCACATGATATTTTATAATCCGCCTATTAAATGATAAACATCCATACACAACTTCTCATGGTTACAGCTACATTAAGAAAAACACCTTTTACTTAGAAGAAAATGAGTGTGTTTTAAAATACTCTGCATTGCAAATAGTTAGGAATCAGGTTGCAATATCTAAAATGAATTTTTGAGTTATCTCCCATTTTCACATTTTAAGATAGTTATACAGGTACATGCATTAATTCACAAGAAAATAATTTAAGCTCATTTTCTGCCATTGAACTTTAAGACACACCCAAACGGAAGCAAATGAAAGCCTTTCCAAGCACGAGCCTAACTTTCTTGAATCAATGAGTTTTATTCCAACTGCAACAAACGGCGTCACTGATCATACTTTATTAGAAAACAAGAGGGAAGAAAAACAAATGAAGAGAGAAGTAAAAGGGTTTGGCTACTTACCTGCATAGCTTCAGATATTAAAAAACAACTACGATTAAACACATTTACTCAATCTGCCTGGTCTCAAAGCCAGAAGACTGCAGACAAGCTACTTCCCTCTGCCCCCGCAGAGCGGGGACAGTGATGCCAGCTCCTATAGCACAGTGGCATATCATAAGTACGAGGCAGAACAGCAGCAGTATTATGTGAATTTTTATTTTGCAATTCTGAAATCCAGATGAAAATCCACCTTCTGCTCTTACCGTCCTTCACAAAGGTTTCTGATTAGGGATACGACACATGCTCCCGAATTTAGGCCCATGGAGAAGAAAGAAAGTACCGACAATGAACCAGAAATTCGGACAAAGCTAGTACACACTTTCTAAAGTAGAAAGTGCTGATTTGAAATACGTAAATGTTTTCTTCCTTCGGCACTTCCCTTCCTCATGCATACCAACACATCTAGCATAACTCGGTGCCACATCCGCAGTCATAAAAGACCCTGGACTTTCGACAGTGATACTGTAAATCAATAGTAACAGCTTCGCGACAGGACAGATTCTCTGAAGAGTGTCAAAGTACACTTTGTAAAACAAGGAGTTATTTTCTAAGCTTCACTACAATGTATCTTTCACGGCCATGCAAGCTTTAACCTCTGTGTAACTGCAACGTTTTTCTAAAAAAAAAAAAAAAAAGAGCATGACATACAAATAAGAAAGATACAAAAAGAAAATAACGTATTAGCGCAGAAGAATAGGATGTAGGGAAAAACATAGAGCAGCTCCCCCCACACTTCTCCAATCTGTTCTTCCCTCTGGAGTTTGGGGACCAGCACCGACAGCACCTCAAACAGTCGGGCCTCCTTCCTGGCCCACACTGCTCCCTGAATGGCCAAGTCACGTTTTCATTCCTCTTCCCTTGCTCATGTTATTTCCTCTCGTTAGAACAGCCTCCCCCGTCTCTCGGACCAAAGGGAACTCTAGGCCTGCATCAAAGCCCAAACCCAAAGACAGCTCCTTCCGAGCCCAGAAGATGTCTGCCTCCTCCAGACAGGCTTCAACACTATTTCATCAAGATTTACAAGACAACATGTTGTTTCTGTCTGAGTTGCTTCACTCTGGGCTCCCTGATGCCAGACGTCGTCCCGTGCCCTGCCGTGCCTGGTACAACACAGAACACAATGGAGGCCCGTGTTTCTGGCACAGTCTCCCACGAAAGGGAACAGGCATGTAAGTGTCACCGAGGTGAACCCTGCACCCTCCCACACCTCCAACCAGGTTCGTGTTGGCGGCGTAAGTCCGAGACAAAAGGGGAGCTGTGAGGTGGCAGAGAGCACCTGGGTGAACATCATGGAGTCTGGACCTGTCTGGCCTGGGTTTGAACCTCGGCTCCCCCATTTCCTGGGATCTTGGACAAGTTACTAAATGTCATTGTGCCTTTGTTTCCTCGTCTGTAAAATGGGGATGATAACACCACTTACCCTTTTCAGAATTGGTGGGAGGATCAAACGAGTTAATGAACATTGCATGGACCAATGTCTAAGAGTAAAGCACCCCATGGGCGATTGTTATGTTTCAAGTATAGGCAAAGCTCTTCATCAGACTTTGCAAACTGCTGTGCTCATCACCACCAGTCGCATGGTCTCGCTAACAGGGTAAATGGCACTACTAGGAATGAGAGCATTTCCAAGAGAATTTTGCTCAGAGTTCAGCTATTAACAAGACTCGTCTCTTATCTCATTTCTCATCCAAATCTGTCCAAGTTGGAGCTAAACTTATTTATAACACCTTCACGTCTCGTATTTCCACCCTCATTAATCTCCTGCCTGCCTAGGGGAGTCATCCCAGATAATATAGATGGACCCTATATTTCCCAAAATGCCAGAACTAGAGATGTATAGATATTGGGGGGCGGGGGGGGGATCACATAAAGTAAAGGCATTAAAGATGCACTGCCCTCATACTAATCTTACGTTGAACTTGCTCTAAAATAATTCCTATCTCGTGTTGACAATTAATCAAATCATTCCCTCCATTCCATTTTGTGATAGAAATCTATTTCCAGAAACCATTTTTCCCTTTGCGTAATTGAATAGACAGGGAGGTTTGATGCAGCTATAGTAATTTCAATTAGGTTTGATTGTTAATATTGTGCCAATAAGGACATGTTCCCGTCTCGGGTAAAAGTCTAACACGAGGTTTCAGTTTGGTAGGAAACAAGACCTGAAATAAAGGGTTTGTCATGGAAACTGACAGACAGATGAGGACGGTGAAGCCTTAATCCTGTCACCAAGGGATGCTTCGTGTTTCAGTTAATGGCATCGTTCCTTCCTCCAACATAAATCCAGGATTTGTACGAACCCGAGGTCTCCACTTGACTCTGAAAAAATGTTTTCTGTGGAATTGCTAGGATCTGAACCCACGCTCCACCATGCCGGCTTAGTACGTTCAGCACTCTGATTTCTAAAAAGGGGGTACTATCCCGAGCTTAACGGGTGCTTTTGGAATGAAAGTATATAAAAAATAAAAGCCCCCAGATGTCCAGCACATCGCACCATTTAATAAATAAGTTTTTCTTTCCTCTCAGTTGAATAAAACTTTTAAAGTGATAATTCAGGTACAACTGTACCTGATCCATTCTCTCATCCCTTCCTACTCAGACATAGGAGGCAAAGAACCCTTTCAGGTACAGGATGTCCCCGAATCGCCGGAATAAACAAAACTGAGCTACTACCCCCCTCTGGAGCATGACAATGTGGTTCCAACTCTTAGCAATCTCAAAGGAAAACAGATTATTTAAATGACTGTACCAAACACGGGTACTTTAGCTGGTTTTCATTTCTCCCCTTGTCCTCAGTTTCCTCCCTCCTGCTGTGGCCCATAACATGCTCTTATTATTTATGGCAATAAGGCTCATTCCTGATGCTTGGGTACTTTTCTAAAGATAGATTTCAGATCAAGGGCTTTATTATTGTACCAATTTTTTTAGGTTTAGCATAACATATAACTTGTTATGGATACAAATTAAAATTTTCTGCTCCATGTTTTGAATAAGTATGCTTAGCTTCAAAGTACTTTTTAAAAGCTATCGAGGGATCTACCCTAGTTGACATAACTTTGGATTATAAACTAGATTTAAAAAAAAAAATAGTAAGCAGGCAGAAGTCTCTGTGATCCTTCTGGTTATGCACATTCATATCATCTCTCTCCTGATATTTATATAATCACACGCCCAGCAAATATTTACATAGTGTCTACCGAGAGCCAGGCACTGCATTAAACACTGGAGACGGAAAGTAGAAGCTTCAGTCCTTGCTCTCAAGGCTGGCAGAAGAGACAAACTTTACAGGACAGGGGTCTCATAACAGGGAAAGCAACCAGAAGGGCAGGAGAACGGAAAAGGGCTGAGCTACATTTTAGGGGAAGACTTGCAAGTGGAACAGGCATTCTGTGGGCAAAAGAGGTCGAGGAAAGAATTAAAAACTTTCTGGGGAAACTGCCACCGATTCAGAATGACAGGGAGGATGGGAAGAAGCATCCTTGGATGAGTCTGAAAATGCCAGGCAGCGGGACTTGAGACAGAATGTCCTGCCGAGGAGCCAGACTGCATCTGATAGGGAAGCTGTGAAATCTCTGCAGTTCTGATCTCAGAACATTCTGCAGGAAAGCAAATGAGCAAGCGAGGGGTTAATTCGGCTGAAAACCTAAATTTGAACATCATGCAGGAGAGCCAAACACTCAGAGAGCAGTAAAATCATTTCACCTTAAAAATCAAAAAGGAAACTTAAATGTCAGACTCATCCTCAAAAATATCAGGTTTCTACTACCTAGGACAGTCACTTCAGAGGCTACAACATCAGCTTCTGGTGGGAAGTATGTGCGTGTGTGAAATAAAGCTTTCACCTGATGTACTCGGTATGATTTCAAAAGCCATGAATCAGAAACCACTCCGCGGCAGGAATACAGCAACAAATGGGAACACCCAACACAAGCTTTATCCACGTGGCCCCATTCCCAACAAGCATTAATGCAGCTCCGCAGAGAAAGAAACTATTAAAAGAAAAGCATTTCTAACTGCCCAGCTCCATTGCACTTTTCTGTATTGTCGGGAGGACTGACAATTTCACCTTTGAAGCTGAAATGCTTTGATCTGCCCTCAGTTCAAAACCTTCCCGTTTTAAATTATACTCACTCTTCCGTGGGCCTATCTGGAACTGTATAGATCACCCCAAGAGCTCCTCTTAGGTTAACACAGCTTCCAATTTGCGGGGCAGTAACCAATGAGAGGCGAGGGGCCAGGCTGCTGATCCCTGTTTTGAAGATCAAGGATGGAAAATCCTAGCACTGCCTTTGAAAATGAGTGAGCTGAGCTTAGGGGTGGCCGACACAGCCTGTGGGGAGGACAAGCACTGCTGAAGGAGGCCAGCCTTGCAGTTCCACCCAGCTCGGATCTCAGTTCCCTTCTAGTTCCCAGTGCTTGGTGCCCGTGCTGCTTGCCTCTCAGAACCTAGTGGACTTACAAGAATAGACACCCTTTCCTTAAAAGCTACCAACTCAATTCACTTTCTCTCAAAAGTCACCCTGCCATCAGCCTGGTTTTCTGGACTTCTTAGGTCATACGGCCAAGGGGAACTCATTTTTCTTCTTCCCTCAAACATCAACTTCCCTTCTTACAGGAGAAGTAGAAAACACCATCCTGCTCAGGTGAGCCGAAGGACAATATCTACCCTGAAATAGGCCTTCAAAATGAAATGCCAGTGAAGGCGAGCTGAGTTTTAACCCTTAACTACTGGAAAATACAGAGCTTCGGCGTTAATGATAGTATTTGGTATGTTCTTAGCAGGGAAATGGCTCGAGATTCAAAAGTGCTTCACAGGGGCAGCTTGAAAGCATGGAAATGTGCAATAATTCCCTGCAGACCCTTCATATGCCCAGTGTCGTTCATTCAGAGCCACCAGCCTCCTGTTGGTCATGGTCATGGACAGGAATTGATACTGACGCTCTCTCTCTAGCATATCCTAATCAAAGAGCCTGGGCTGGCCGTACATTCTAATTGGTGACATCAAACAAGAGGGAAAGAAGAGAAAAGGCAGGGGAAGCAGGTTGAGGAGAACCAGATCTAACAGACTACGTGAGTAACTGGCATGTCACGTAAGCGGGTCACAGGCGGAGAGGCGGTTTCTATCACTGTAACTGGAGAACCACGTGAGTCTTGCTAACTCTGAGGAGGAAAAAAAAAATTGAGTTGGCTCATCCCCTTTTCCAGTAGTGAAAGTAGTAGATAAGACTGTTTGGGCTCTGGTGTCCCAGACCAGGAGAACCTCTGACAGCTCGGCAGATCGTTCTGCTCTGGGACGAGTGGTTTTGGAAGCAGCCAGGGCAAGACAAACTCCCAAGTGGAGAACAGATCTTCCAAGTGAATCTCAGCTTCATCAAGGGTCAAGCCAGACAAGCCTACCTCCCCTTTCTCTTTCTCTGAAAATAATGGGCAAAGAGCAGCTCTCTGCTAACCTCGTGGAAATGAAATAAGGACTGAGCAGATCACACAAACCCACACGATGTTATGCCAAAAATAAAATCAAATCAAAAGGCAAATTTGAGCCATGTCATTTCAAGGGTCATTTCGGATCTGCAATGCAAAAGGACAAGCTCGTCTTCATCTCAAAGAACCTTAAGAAAAGGGCTTCACAACTTCTAGGTCGACCCTGCGCCCTTCTCCCAAGTGTTTAAGGCCCTTGGTTTCGCGATTTCAGACAGGCAATTCCCACGATGGGATCCTCCTGAGTTACCTGGCCTAGCGATGTCAATTTTCACAGTGTAACCCTGTACCTCAATATGAGAATGGCATGGAGTCCACTAAGTGGATGTGGGAATAACCCAGTAAACCTCTCTTCAGAAGTTTCCCGCTTCCATTCAAGCTGTATCTTGGAGAAGGGAAGAAGGAAGGGAGGAGCACTCTTACATGCTTTGGGTACATGCTTGTAAAATGTAACGCATCGTAAATGGCACAGATTACAAACCCATTTCTTCAGTCTTCCAATTCTTACTTAACATTTCCTAAGTCAAATGATGGCAAATGTTTGAGGCTGGAAGCTATCTTACCACATGAATGTGTGACTCATTTGGAGCATATGCACCTCTGGTTTATAAAAGCATATTTTGCTATAGATATTTCGCGACTAACCAAAGCAACATGACATAGAGCTAGAAGACGCTGCTGCCTCCATCGAGTGAGAAAACTGATGGAAAATGAGTCTCAAACTCCAGCTGCCACCCCAGAGGAAGTGTTGACAAAGGCACGGATAAGGATGTTCTTCCACTGAATAAAAATGAGACTATCAAACAGAACCAAGAGGAAAAGGTTAGAGTACAATGAGAAAACATTTTTACGTGGTCAGATGTTAGAAAAACTTGTGAGAGCACCAAACTAGGCAATGTTGGGTAAGTTGTATTTGTACAATTAAAAAGCGTTGCTCTAAGCTAATATGTCCTTAGTTTGCGACAATAAGATATAATGGATTAGCATACACCTAACTGGAAGTCAAACACAGGTGACATACTAAACAAAATGGAACAGCACGTTACAAGTGGGTTTACACTTGAAATGGTTTGTCAGTTAAAATTCATAAATGCAGTGCGGGAACTCATTCAAGGGACATAAGGTTTAACTCTTCACCAAAGCAAAGAATGGTCCAGAAAGCAGGTAATTAGTCACTGCTCTAAATTGTCTCATTTGTAAATCCTGAATTCAAGTATCAGGTAAAGTAAGGAAATTCACAGGAAAAATAAAAATGGCTAAAACATGTTTAAAGAAACACTCACCCTCATCCAGAAGTTGGAAAAAATAAATAAAAAAATAAAGAGGCCCTTTTTCACCTACCAGAGCAAAAACGTAAAAGACTGATATCATCCTAGTAAGAATGAAGGGAAAGGGGTACTTCTCATAAATACTGACAATGCAAATTGGAACCTATTTGGAGAGCAACTTAGCTGTACTCATTAAAATTTCAATGCACACACAGACTTCTAGGTATCTATTGTAGAAATACCTAGTGTCCAAGGATATTGACAGTAGTATCTGTACTAGTAAGAACTTGGAAACAATTAAAATCCATCAGTAGAGAAATCGTTGAATAAATTTGAGATATTCGCACATGCAACACTAAGTGAGATAAAACTGATGTTTTGACATGGAAGAATATCCACTTCATACTGCTGAGTGAAAAACTTAAATTGCAGAATGTTACGAATTTGATCTTTTTAAAAAAAGAAAATATATGTAATTGACTGAATGGATGTCTTAAGTAGAAGGAAGAAGGGTATTACTCAATTTTATTTTATACAGTGTTTGCAATTTTTGTATCACTTTTATAATTTAGGTAAAAGGGAACTATGCTGACAGACTATTAATCTGCTAATGCACTAAAAGTTCAATAGATACTCTCTGGGAAAACCATTCAGGTCCTATCCCTGCACCCCCCTCCCAGCCTACTAACCCATCCATTTGTTGATTTCATCAACAAAATTTGCTCAGATGAGGGGTCTAAAAAGGACCAATATTATCCTGAGTTTTTCACATGCAGGAAATGATAGTTTTTAAACATAATATACCCACTTTGTACTTGATAATATTTAGAAAATTTAGCAAACACTTTTTAATAAGTTTCCATAAGTCCCCACACAACCACCACCAAAAACATTAGATGTGAATCGCATTAGCCCAAAATCACAAGTTTACATCTTTAAGCTTCCTAAAATCATGTTCAAGCCTAGGCCCAAATATTGCCTACGAAGTTCCGCTCCCCAACTCCGGGAAATGGGAAGAGCTACACATTCACCTTTCGTAAAGAGACTAATGCAACATGCTTTTCTCTTTATTCTCTTTTTTAAAGGAATGTCCTTTGATTTCCCAAAGTAACTCAAAATGTTTTATTCAACAAAGGTTGTAAGCACACTGTGGAGAAAGGTGGAATATTAAATAATTACACCATAAAATATCAGTAATTTAAATCGCTTAGAAAATGTATATAAGAAACAAATTCACAAATATTTAGGGTTTAATGGTAATGAACTTACGAGCACAATTTTAAAGTCACAAAAAGTACAAACAGTGTCTCTCTAATGTGCTTATTAAATAGTGTTAGGATATTTTCCAGGCTAGGATGTACTTTCCACTTGCCCTAATAAACCTGTGCCCAGATGGGAAATGTAACCAGAACTAAATAAACATAGTATAGATAGATGGTGAGAGCCAGAACGTGGGCTAATCAAACCGGGATGCCTTCACAAGCTTTAAAATGTTTTTTTTAAAAAATAAATAAAACGTTTAAGCAAATGGAATATGAAAAGTTAGAAATTTGATACGTGTGAAATGTAACTACAGATCAGGAAGAGACTGACTTCTTTCTGGATGAAATGGATGGTATATGTTGCCACATATTTCAGCCAAAGGAAAAACGGGCCTCATTTTTCCTAACTACAGTATCTAGTCATCTACTTTAAAATGTGCAGACTTTGTTTTGGATGACAATTAGTAATCAAAACAAACTTATTAGGATAATGCATGGCCTAAAATTAATTAGGAGTCCAACTCAATGCATATGAGATGAACAACAAAAACAGAGGAAGAGGAAAGAAAAACCACAGGATTACAGTGATTCCTTTTCTGAACACCCACACGAAGACAGCAGTTTCTGACAAGAATGTTCTTGGCAAAAGATAAAATTATAGGAAGGGTTTTTTTCCCCTCGATAAAAAGGCAGCTCTATATGCAGATGACTAGGCAATACCACATGATTTTTTTTTAAGGCCCAAATTTACAGCTCTCGTGTTTTGAAAATATCCAAATAACCTTTTTTTTGGATGACAAAAAAAAAAAAAAAGCTGACTGGAAATACTGTTCCTGTGTGGAATGCTCATTTCATGTTGTGCTTGAAAACAAAATCCCGAGTGGCAGCTTACCTTGGCACTGGAAGCCTTGTTTCCCAAACCCCCTGAAAAACAAACAAGAACAAAATATCTTAACATATTTTGTATTGGATGCCATGTTTTAAGCTACTTATGTGGCAAAGCACTCTACAGGTTAAAGGTCTGCACATTAAACCCAATGATTTGATAGGAAAAAACAGGCCTAAATAGCTTAGGGTACTATGTAAATTGAACTATCTGGCCCTAAAGGCTTACTGAACTATTTCAATGTATCAAGGTTCTTTCCAAGTGTTTACAGTGTTATAGACACTTAAGTTTTGAGACAAGAATTGTATATTCAAAGTTATTGGCTACAACATAAAACTATAAAGAACCTTATGGGGAGAAAAAAATAGAAATGGCTTAATTTGGTCCCTAAAGACCAAATGAAAATAGTTTTTTTCTCCCAATAGATAGTTAAAAAGTGGTTTCATCATTTGTTATGAATTTGTTTAAAATATTTGCCTAGAAATTGCCAAACAGCACCACTCTTAACATTAAATTTTGGCTTTAAAGGAGCCCAATTTTACACAGTATCATTCCTGTTTGCATTTGAGATGATCTAATTTTTACTGAAAGCCAATAGCACTTGAAGCACAGAGGCTATTTTGTTCTTGTAAATTACTTTAGAGAATTTACTCTCTAAGCAGAGAACCTTGACATGGGCATTAAATTGCAAACACCATTCCAACTAGGATGAACTGCATTAATTTTCAGAAGGTTATTAGTCATAATCTCTTGCTTCACACGGCATTTTAAGTTTACAAAGCACTTCACATATCTTTATTAACTTGGTCATCCCCCCAAAATACTTAAACCCCAAATATTTAGTTTCAAAATATCAGTGCTTTAATGTTTAAATAAAACTCATAAATTAAGGACCCACAGAAACGAGGAAAGAAAACTGAGAAAATTAAAACCACTGACTGCTAGACAAGCCTGGTGAATATTTTTCTAGAACTTCCAAGTGGCTGCTTTACAGTTAAGCAGAGAAATGTTGCAGGGATTCCTCAGGGGGACCTTTATTTTGCATTTCACCCTACACCTGGTGACCTGAGGTGCCACATCAGGTCACCAGGGGCAATTCCTCCAGAGCAACTGATAATGGAAAGACATTAGCTAGCCTAGCTTTGTTTGTTGCAGTCCCTTTTCTAATTTACCTATACTTCCTGCAAAAGTCATCAGCAGGCTAACTGTTCTTTTTCAACGGAATTTCACAGTTGACACAGCCGGCTGAAGACTTCCCTTTAAAAGAAATATCCTTTTTTTGCCCTGATGCTCCAAGAACATATTTTAAATAGCCTGATCTGCAATTATCTTCTCCTGTGAGCACAACTGTTTCCTAGGCTGACTTAATTACACGATGGAAATCATTCGTAGGGGTGGCTGTGCGTTTCATAAGTGTACTTAGTAGCACCACATTGGTGGGACTCCCTTAGAGATGATTTCCCCAGGTGTGAATTCAAACAAAGCCATCAATAAAAGCAAGTGCATGTGGGGCTCTCCCTTAGAGATGATCTTCCCTGGGTATGATGGATTCAAATAAAGCCATCCATAAAAAAATTAAAGTGCCTGGTTAGCACCACGTTTATGAGATTCGCCCTTTGAGATGTTTTCCCCCAGATGTGATGGATTCACACAGAGCCACCAGCTAGCTGATGGCAAGGTGCACTCTGTGGCCCTGCCACCCGGATGCAGCTTCTCCATCCATTTCCATGAGAGGTGAGAGCTAAGGGGACCCTAGCCACAGCTCTGACTTGGGGAGCTTGGGAATGTATCCATGAAGGAGAGGCAGAAGAGGCAGGTAGCAATCTAAAAAGAAAACTACAGCTCAAAGTGGAGCACCTGGAGTTCCCTTAGTTCCAGCTAACTTTTTTTGGCGGGGGAGGGGGGGGGGGAGTAACCGACCCTTTGAGAATCAGTTAATCAAAGCTGTAATTATCTCACCAAAAAAAAAAAAAAAAAAGAAAGAAAGAAAAAAAAAGCACAAACAATTCACCTAGTTTTGCAGGGTTCAGAGGTCCCTGAAGACTATTCATTTATCAAGACCCCGGGGTTAAGAAAAGCTGAATTCATTAGAAATCACCTGAACTCTGACACTTACAGCCCTGAGAGTATATTTTCTTAAATAAAGTCCTTGTCCTCATCAACAGGGTTACAGGTTCTAATCTCGTGTTGACAGGGTCTATTTTAAATGACTCCCTCTGCCTTTCTGCCATTCGCCTGCTCGGTTTTTCAGTTCCCCCTCCCCCACGGCAAGCTTTCAACAGTTTGCTGCCTCTCTCCTCCCTCTCCGGGCTCACCCAGGAAAGTCAAAGTCTTTCCGTGCCCAGGAGATACAAACTACATACAGTAGGCAGGGACCCAAGCCTCCAGCGGAGTGCACGCCCCATGGGAAACCCAGAACCTCCCGCCCCCCGGTTACTCCCGGGCTGGTTCTCGGGGAAGCTCTGCCCCCCTGGATCCTCCTCCCCACTTTCCCCTTGTGCGCGCACCCGGCTTCTCCGCTGTCTGCGCGGAGGGCGGTTGCGCCCGGGGCGACAGGACCACTAGCCCGGTGGAGGGGATCTGTGTCACCCCCGCGCGCGGACAGCCCCCCTCCCCTGCCAGGGTGTGTGTGTATGTGTGTGTGCCCGGGAGGCGACTTTCCTGGGAGTCCGGCCACCCCGGGGCAGTGGCCCGGGCGGACGCGACTCCTTCGGGGCGGCAGTCGGGACTCGCGCCGGCTCTCCAAGTTCCCCGCGTGAGTCAGCCCCGGAGGGGACCCGCCTCTGCACTCGGGGGCGAGCTGGGGCGAGCGCGGGTCTCCCCCCACCCCGGGGAGGGGGGGCGCCGAGGACCCCGGGCTGGAGAGGGCCGGCCGCTCGCTGGCGCCGGGGGCGCGCGCACCTACCAGATGAAGTCGGTGCAGTGGCTGCAGAAGGTGGGCTGCTTGAAGAAGCGGGCGATGAACTTGTGGTCCTTCACCTCGTGCACGTTCTTCTGCCTCAGCGCCCCTTTGCGCGCGAAGCGGTTGGCCACGTCCTGAGACGCCGTGGCATCGTTGGCCGGGAAAACGTCAGCCATGGTGCCCCCCGGCCACCTCTCGCCTCCCTGCGCCGGAGAGCAGCAGCCGGTGGGCGCGCGGGCGGGGGAGGGCAGGGGCGGGGGCTGGGGGGGTGCACCGGGCCGGCGCGGAGGTCGCTGCGCGGCGGCCGGGCAGTCGCGTCGGGGGAGTCGTCGGAGCCGGAGCCAGGCGCTCGCTCGCTCGCCGGCCCCGCGCTCACTGACAGCCCGGGCGCCCGGGCTTCCTACTCCCGGCGGCGGAGGCGGCCGGAGCGGCGCCGCCCACCGCGCATGCCCGGACGGCCGGGGCGCGCGCGGGTGCCGGGGCGCGCGGGTGCCGGGGTCGCGCGAGCCTCCGCGTGTTCCGAGCAGCCCCGGGACGAGCCCGCCCGGACTGGGGCGCGGAGGCGGACCCCGGGAGGGGCGGACCCGCCTGCTCGCTGGCTGCCGCCTTTTGGGCTCTTCCTCCCCTTCCTCCACCCGCCTCTCCTCCCTTCGCTCCTTCCGCTCCTCTCCCGCCCTCTCCCCCACCCCCGCCGCCTCCCACTCCCGCTCGCCCGCCGAGGCGCTCGTCTCCCTTCCCCTCCCCTCCCCTCCCTTCCTCTCCCCCGCGGGGTGGGAGGTCCGTGCACCGGCCGGGAGGAGCCGGGAGTCCCGGGAAGCGCGCGCGCGCGCACAGTGGCTGCCCCGTCCCCAGCTGAGACGCACCGGTGCGCCCCGGGGCCCGAGGCCCAGGTTCTATCCGCTCCTATCAATTAGAGGTTGCACCTGACTGCAAGCACACCCTTTGGGTGGGCCCTGCTCCCTAACTCTCCACGCTGCTTCTGCACGGATGGCAAGAGAAAGGGAGAGATTTGAAATCACTGAACGTTGACCCTCTCACACCTGCCTCCCATGGTGCACTGACTGTGTCACCTGCGCCCTGATGTGCACGCGGGATAGTTCAAAGGCTTCTCTTCGTTGTTCATCCCCTAACTCGTCGCCTACCACAGTTACAGCGTCGATTATCGTCCGGCTTTCTGGATTTCACAAGTCCAGAACTTTCATTTAGAAATCGTTTGCATCCTAAGCTAATTACTGTAATACTGGCAGGTGCGGAGAGCAGCCAGGACGTTTGTGAATTACCAAGTAAAACGGCTTGTGAAAGGATAGTTGGCATGGATGTGCAAAGGACTCGCTGGGGATGTACCAGCTAATCACTCGCTGAATATTTATTAGTTCTGCCTGGAGGATGCTAAAATACGCGAGGGAAGCAACCGTGTCCCAGCATATCATTATTGTTTTATTTCATTGTCACATTCACAAAACAACTTCATGAACTGAAGGAATCAAGACAGAACATGCCACCTCACACCTGTCATTATAAATCATAAAATTAACAAGTGCTGTGGAGGATGTGGAGCAAAGGGAACCCCCCTGAGCTGTTAGCGGGATTGTAAGTTGGTGCAGCACTGTTTAAAACAATTCAGAGGGTCCTCAAGACACGAAAAGTAGAGCTGCCATACGACCCAGAAATTCCACTTCTAGGTGTACATCCAAAGAAATCCAAAACACTAAGTTGAAAAGACATATGTTCATTGCAGCATTGTTTACAATAGCCAAGACATGGAAGCAAGCAAATGTTCATCAATAGACAAATGTATAAAGAAGATGTGCTACATATAGACAATGGAGTATTACTGAGCAATAAAAAAGAATGAAATCTTGCTGTTTGTGACAACATGGATGGACCTGGAGGGTATTATGTTAAGTGAAATAAGTTGACGGAGTAAGATAAATCCTATGTAATTTCACTTATTTGTGGAATCTTCAAAAAATGAGTAAACAAAACAAACAGATCCATAGATACAGAGGACAAGCTGATGAATGCAAAAGGGATGGGGGAATGTGGGAGTGGTAAAAAAATTAAAATGCCATTGATATTCACCCTTACCAAAAGAGACAACACGTTGTTCGACCCTTCGAAAAGTTTTTGAAAACTTTTCTAAGATATATACTATCACATAGACCAGGTAGGGTTACCATTTTTTAAGGCTGCCTAATTGAATGCTTGATGATAGGAATGGCTTTTCCATTTTAACAAGTGTAAGCTATTGACTGGCCATTAGTGGAGCATGCATTTTGCTGCCCCATTTACAATCTCTTCAGCCAGTGTAGTTGGTGCTTTAAAAGACTGCACCTGCTTGATATTCTATCTGGCCAGAAACTTCACCACTCATGGCAGCTCCCACCAATCCAAGGAGGTAAAAAAGGAAAAGATAGGAATGAAAAATGGAGCAATTTGGGAAACTAGATCAGATTCTCCACAGAACACCTAATGCATCGCAAGCTGTGGCTGTTTGTGGCTTAATAATCATAAATCAAATGGAGCACAATAGAATGAAACACAATCCTTTCCTCACTTATCTAAGACAGAAGTTCTCACACGTTTTATGAAGACTAGCTTCTTTCTATTTCCCTAAAGTTTTGATGTAATGATGGAGGAAAAAATATGGGAGAGTTCGAGGGTGGGGTTGCTGATCATGGAATCCTTGAGCAAAGGAATAAGGAAAATGAGCTACAAACCGATGGGCCTTGGCCGCAGCCTGACCAGCTCCTATGTAAGGAGTGACGGATTGCAGTTGTGGGTAGACCAGTTGGAGGCAATATATCTCTTTCAGGTTGTGGCTTTGATTTCCTCTTTCAATTATTACTGCCATTCCATGTGGGTATGGAGAGAACTAACTGGAAGTTTGCTGATTGGTACCTGTGCTGAGTTTGAGTGTTCAATAGCCTATACCTTAGCTCAATTGTAGAGGTGAGGTGGGGATGCACCTGGAGCAGGGAATTATCGAACAGTGTAGCACTGCCCCTAGCAAGAACTGATGGGACTGTGAGCCACAGTCAGTCCCTGCCGCCCACCTGAGAAGTCCCCATGGTAGCTCTGGATTGGAAGGAATTACAGAAAGGAGAACTGCTGGGGATGGGAGCATCAGTCACTGGCATTAAGTAATTAGACCTGTTGTTTCATGGGAAATGTGCAAACTAGAACAGGGAACGGTAGACAGAACACAGAGTTTGTCAGAACCCTCCTCTGTGGCCTTTGGAAGAGTAAGTTTGAGGCTCTGGAGAGGTGTTGCCTAGTGCAGGGGCACCCAGAGGCTGGAGTCAGACTGCTAAATTCATGCTTCTGAACCAGAGTGGTTTCACAGAAAACAGTAGTCTTCACTTCGGAGCTTAACATTTGTTGCTTTCTGCAGGTAACTGGCCTGTTTTCAGGTAGACCAGTTCATTTTCACATTGAGCAACAGGAATTGCCTAAGTGCAGAAAAAGCTTGACTCTGAATTTTATAGTGACAGATGATTTAACGCACTGAATTAAAGGTTTCTTGCTCTATGAATTCGAGTTTTAGGAGAGGTAAGACTACTGGAGCAACATATAGTTAATCAGGCACTGGTTAGGGTCAGGGCGAATGGCAGGTCTCAGGAAAGGGATCAAGACAAAAGTCCAGCTGGAAAGGGACTGTCGTTGGGTAAGGCTGGGAGCAGGATAATATTTTATAGGGGTGGATGTATGTATGTATTTAGTAAATTTTAAGTTTCATACAAATGCAAGGTAGGTGACCCTTGTCAGCTTTGCCAAGCCTGCCTTTCGGACAAAGGGCATTGAGAGTTCCCTTCTTCTAAGCCTGTTCTTCCCCCCAAATTGACAGATGTATGTCCCTCCACTCTCAGTGACTATGAATTAGGAAATGAGAGATGACACATGAAAGGAGCATAAAAAAAATTATTTTGGAGTTCACATTTCAAATTTACAACATCACCTACCACCTTTGTCTTGAAATTGCTTTTTAGCCCAGGTCATAATGCCTGGATTCTTTTAAAACACCAGTTGCAAAGAGACCCAAGCAACTCCCATAGCTTTCCGTTCAGTCCTAATTTAAATGAAATGGGAGCAGGTACTTAAGAGTTATGTCGTGATGCTCTCTCAAACCTGCCTGGGAAGAAGAATCTGCCCAGATAAGTATTACCAATTGGTGATAAGTCCTGTTTCATCTGTCCTCTACCTTATCTCTTTATCACTGGATAATAAAGCCAGGAAACACAGCAACACATGCCAGAACGTCAACACCGGGAGGAAACTTTAGAGGTAATGTCTATGTTCATTATTTGTTGGTTTCACAGATGTTCACATTATCAAAACTGAATTTTATACTTTAAATATCTGTACAACATAATGTACAGCAATTATACCTCGACAAAACTGTACTATTTTTTAAAGCCTAATAGCTAAATACACTAAAACAAATAAACAGGCCAGAAGAAGGCTTTTCTGGGTGGCATTCAGCTGCCTTTTCCCAGGGTGCCACTCTGTGCTGTCGATGTGAGCCAAGTTTAGTTCGGTGTGAGAGTCAAGTTTAGTTCCATTCCAGAAACGTTAACTTACATCCAACTCTAAGACAGACACTCCCCTAGGCCCAGAAATACAAAATGAAGATGTGCTCCCTGCCTACCGGAAGTTCAAAATCTTGGTGCTGTAACCCAAAAAGAGAGCAGTTCAGACCCGCAGGGGGGTCTCATTCAAAGAAGCACAGGGAGGCAAAAGGAGGTAAATGAAAGATAAAAGAATATCATTCGTTTCTCATGTCCCCCAATGGACATCAAACAAAATGCAATTCATAACCCCAACCAGACTCTTCAACCCTCCTTTCTTTCTTATCCCACCCCTTTAACATTCCCTCCGCCCTCCCACACTCTCAGGAGCCTCTCAGAAACCCCCTCACACACACCCCCAAATTCCCTCCTCTTCCCATGCTAGATCAGCTTTTATCCCCTCTCCTCCCATTTATTACTTTTTTATACTCTTTAGTATTTCATCAATTTTGACAAGACCTCTCTCTACCTCTCCCTTCAGGGAAAGGCTTTCTGTTCTCTTTCTATGATCCCACATCACTAAAAAGTCTAGGAACCGGTTGTACACAGGGTAAATTGGAATGGGAGTGAGCATCGGGGTAGCTGAGCAGATGGAGAGAGCTGGCAATTACCAGATTTTCATCCGTTTGTTCAACAACGAATACTAGGTCCCGGAATATTAATATATTGTGTGTTTACTATGTATTGATACAGTGAGGAGCCAAACAGACATATATTCCTCCCTTTGTGTAATGTACATTCTCTTGGGTGATTTGAGTGGGAGGGTGAAGAGTTTGTGGACACATCCACCTAGCAAAATTTAACTCATCACATATGTTCACTTCTATTTTTATGATAGCCATCATTGAATACCACATGCGCAACTACCTTCGAAACTTCGATCTGGTTTTAGTTTGGATGTTTTATGCCGTACGCAATAATGGACTGACAAGAGCACAACTCCCTCCGGTTGGTATAGGGCAAAGATTCAAGAACAACTTGAAGCAACTCAGAAGGTATGTCCAGTAAGGGTTATATAAGTAAATCAATAAGTGACGTGGAATGCCAGCCACTCTCTTCGGAGTGGAGCTGTTTCACAGGAGTCAGCACAGTGATGCCAGCCTGTTTCTTTTGAATGCACACTTAATATTTTTTTTGGCAGACTATACAATCTGCAATTGTATCTATGGTTGACGTGGCGTTAGAACTAGAGTTGTGACACCTCCCAAAGGCTTGGAATCCATTCAAAAGTCATTCAAGTTTCTCTAAAAGGTGCGGTTCTAACAAATAGGAAAAACAGAAAAAGTATTCAGAAACACAATTTACGAATACATACTAGTTTTGCATTTATCACATGCTTAAACTGTTACAGATACTGTGAGTGAGCAGTGAACAGAATGGTTTCAGTGGAGATGTCGCGGGGGTGTCAAAACTTGTTTGGAGGAGGTTAAAGAGAGAAGGGAAGGAGAGAAATTGAAGTCAGATTACAGAGTGCTGTTGCAAACAAGATTAAAAAGGTGGAAGAGGGTGGCTAGTGAGATCTAAACACTTTTTATTTTAATGAGAAAAATAACAACATATTTGTATGATAGTGGGAATGCCCCTGGAAAGGGAATAGAAATAAATACGTTAGTTAAGTTGACTAAGTGTGGTTGCTAGGTGACAGAGAAGCAAAACTTATTCTCTACCCACTTAGGTTAAGGGATTAGGGGTGTGTGAATTAAATTAACAAACAACAGATTAACAGGAGAAAAAGACGAGTTTTTACTCATGTAAATTTATGGAAGCACACAGAAGAATGTGACTCAAGGAATGATTCGAATTTGGGGCTAATATGCCATCTTAACAGGGGAAGGAAAGAGAGAGAAAGGGCACTTGTGTGAAAATAAGTGACTTTTAGGAAAAATAAGTGGGCCCTTAAGAGAATAGATGGAGATACAATATTTTTGTGACAAGATCTAAACAGTGATCTCTTATTCTGGGGACTTCATCTCTAGTGATAAAAGTTGTAGAACTTCCAGGGAGGGGATTTCTGACAGTTGAATTCTTTTGGCAGGTTCTGCTTTTAGGCCAATAATAAGGGGAGTTTAGAGAAAGCTTCCTCCTGCAAGTATGGACTCTCAAATGACTTTAGCTCAAAATAATTTTTACATCGCAGGGGCGTATTCTATATTTCAGAGTCTGTGGCAAAGCGACTATTAAAAAGAACCCAACCGCACAGGCGGTCATGAGAAAAGTCACTCTTGGTGTCATAGTTCCACCTGCATTCTCTTTTGGAACGTCTGTCAGCAGCCTCGGCAGGTGAGGTGGCGACCCCAAATTGCAGGTACCCTATAAAGGTCTTCTGTTCAGTGGGTAAGTGTACTTCACCCCAGGGAGGTCTAGGAATAACTGAACAGATAATAACAGAAATTAACCCTACATTATTTGTATTTTTGGGTTAAGTTTAGAAAGAAACTGTGTATCCTTGTGCTCGTAAGAATTTGGCATAGTAGGGGCTTTAAACAGATCTACTCTGTGATTCTAATTTGTGATGTGTAGCTGAGTCATGGATTTAGACTGTATTTTTAAGTTGAAGTTTTACTGGCTTTATCAGCAGTGTTAAAACACAAGAGAATTTTAAGATTCACCAGTATTGTAAATTTAACTTTTTAGATTTATAAAGTTTATTGAAGTTTTAAGTGTTAACGAAGGGATCTTTGTCAGACAATTGACAGTTTATTATTGTTTATTATTTTCCTCAAGCATGTCTAAAGTGATTTTTAAAAAGAGGAGTAAAAGTTTATAAACCAAACTTAAAAGCTTAAGGAAAAAATGTATTTTAGAGTCTGTAACATTAGTAAATTAAATGTTCTTCTCAGTGTTTTTTTGGGCAAAACAAAAGAATGACAAAAGTTCCCCTCAGGGACAAAAAAGAAAAACCCTCATATTGACAGTTCTGTGTGGAATTTTATCTTATATGCACATTTATTTAGAGATTTTCTTTTTTCCTTCCCTTTTAACAAGGGTTCTGGAACCAATGGAAAGCCCAAGTTTCATTCCTGGGGCCTTGTGTGCACGTCCATTTCTAAGAATGCTGGCATTGTTTTTCCAAACATATCAAACACATATTCAGAGTGAATTGGACTTACAGTCGTCAAATTTAGATTCATTACCTTCTCTTACAGCCCGGATATCACTAATTGAAAAATGGTCTGAGTTAAAAAAGAAAAAAAAAAAAAGTGAAAAGAATCCGGCCTACCAGATTTCTCCATGGCCTTAGAAAACAATCTTAATGGAATTTCAATAGAGCGAATTAAGAGGATGCAGAAAGCACACTGTTTGATGAAATCGCTGCTCTCACGTGAAAACAAGGACATCTGGGAGGTCTGCTGGGACAAAGTTAGCTAATGTTATTTCCCTGCTCATTGGAACTGATGAAATGGTAACGTTAACCTTACTTCATCTCTGATAAATACTTTTAGCTGATGCTAGATAGTTTAGCTCTTTGTAGCTGACCTAAACTAACCTAATAACTTACAAAGTTTAACCAGAGAGAAATGACAATAAAAAAGCATTTAACACTTACCAAGGGTTGGACTATGCCCCAAGAATTATTTTAAGCTCTTTACAGGCAAGTGTGAATTAGTTTGTTCAATCCTTAGGTCATACAAGGTGGATGTTAATATTATCCCCATTAAACAACCAAAAGTTTAAAAAAAAAAAAAAGAAGAAAAAAAGCCAAGTGTACTGAGACACAAAGAGGGAAAATTACATATCCCAAATCACACAACTGGTAGCTAGAAGGGCTGAGATTTGAACCTTGGCAGCCTGACCCACAGCCCACGCCCATTCACTAAATGGTCTGCCATCCGTGGCTAGTGTCTTCATCATTTTTCATGTCAATCCTATGCCTTGGCAGAGGCATTTTCCCAAGATGGTTCTCTCGGGCCTAGAGTGGGATTTTCTTTTTTTTTTTTTTTTCCAGTTTAGGAGATCCTTCGCTGAGGAACCGAGGCGGCTGCTGACAGCATGTAAATATTGAGAGTCAGAGAGAAGCCAGTCTTCCATCTAGTGGTGTGAGAATGACTTGGGGAGATGGAGTAGGAACAAACAGACAAAACAAATATTTCAGCACCATGTCCAAGTCACCACCTATTTGCTGGCTTTTTTTCTTTTCTTCAGTGGAGGGTATAATCCACCTCGGAGCACTTGGACTGGGCAAAGATGATGTAAATGAGCACCAACTTCACTGCTTGATACTTTGTTATCCCACGATGGTATCCATTTTAACCTAGGAGCCTAAGCAGCAAAGAATCATGAGTAAATAATAATTTCTTTGTGCGAGTTAGGAACTAGAGCAGGCATACCCTTTTGCCGTTGTGCACCAGGAGGATTTTTCTCTTATTTGCTCTGATATAATTTATGGCTAGAATATGGTAAAGAAAGGTGGTATTTTGGATACTATCAGAGTTGAACAGCAGTAAATGGTGAGTTTGCTTTACGGTTTTTATTGCTTTTTCCTAAACCACATCTTAAACACAGACTAGCAAATTCACTAGAACTAACAAAAAAAGTCTTAAATGCAACAGTTAGAGTCTCAGGTACTGTAACTGAGACTGTCGACTTGAGCCAGACGCACCTGGTTCTATATCTTCTTCCGTTTACCTTCTTCTCAAATCAGTAGGTAAGCAGACTCCCCTTAGCCATCAAGTCGTTCCTGTCCAGTGCCCTAACTTCTTTCTCTTTGCTTCCTCAGCGTCCCAAGCTCTTCGTTAGCCCACTCTGGGAAATATCTTTTTAAATTGAGTCTCACCAACTGCAAACCTCATCAGAGCCTTTCTTTGCCCCTTCTTGCTTTGTGGTACAGCATCTAGCACATTCCAGCTCCATTTCTTCCACAATCAGTGCAGACAATGGGGATACAGCCGTTACTACAAGGAAGTTCCTTCTGTTATGAAGCTTTTATGCTGCAAGGCTGGGCTGACCTGACCATCAGAACCCAAAATAGAATCCAGTACCAGCCCTCCATACTCGGACCAAAACATTCTGTATCTTGTTCACTCCCTTATTTGCATCTTAAATCTTTTTTCTTTTTTCAATCCTTCCATGAATTGTGTTTCTGGCTTTTTTAGGGACTGGAATCCATGTCCCTAGAATCCAAAATGCACCCAGTTGCCCCAGGAAAAGTACCCCTGTGCCATAACACCTCAAGCGTGGTGGGGGAAATCCATGGCTCATGCCTCCTGATTTTGCTCAGACTCATGGCTGGGTCCTCAGAATCAGAGCCAGAAGCCAAGGTTTCTGTCTTCCAGGAGCTCGGGGGTGACTTCTTTTGTCCAACCACTGATCATCCTTTGGAGATGCTCTGACTTCACTTCTGACTGACTAACCTTAACGATGACCTTCTACAGATGAGTTTTAAGTTCTTTTCATTCACAACTCAACCACTGAATCATCTTTAAACAAGCACCAACGTGGATTAAAAAGAGCTTTTATCTGAAGACATTCTTTATAGAATTTTTTTTTTAAAAATGGGTTAAGTAAAGACCATTGACAATGCTTTTATCTTTCTATGCAATTGAATTTTTCAGATGTAGGGTCTTTGAAAAAAATGTAATTATATTTATTTCTACCTACTCCAGTACCTAGAAAATGTTGAATTGCTGGACTAAACTTTCAAACACCCACCATTTTTAAAAGCACCTTTGGTAATATAAAGTAGCTTAACAATGACCAGTTTGCCTCATGTTGCTCTGTACGAGAAATAAATACATATGTGTATTTTAAGGAAGGGTGTGCAGGATGCGGAGAGAGCATCTTTTGCTATTCTTTCTTCAATCTGCAGTCGTATTGCCTGGAGGGACATACAAAGTGAATCTCTATTTAATGGGAAAGATTCCATGTGGGTTTCAGCTGCAGGTGTCTGAGGTACTGGGGCTCGATTTGTCTGTGCCAAACCAGTCAGGGGTTCCGAATTAATGAATCTCTGAACTGGAAAATCTCCACTAACAAGTGGGGATGCTAGGCAGAGGTTTGCAAACTAAACAATGTGATTTCACCGGAAACATCAGCTATGTGCAGCCCAAAATGTTTTCCCTCAAGTTTTCAGGGACGATGCCTCCCTTGTCCCTTTCGCCCTCTGTTAGGTGCATGTGACCTTGAGAACCAATGAGAGCAACTCAGAAGTTAGAACCAAAAGCGGAAAAAGCCTTCCATCCGCATTTCTCTGTTAGTGAGCTTAACAACGGAGGTGCTTTGTGAATTCATAACAGGAGTGTCAGCTTGAAAGAAATGACAATGACACATTTCTAGTGAATCTGTACAGAGCGGGTGAGTTTCTCAAAAACATCTACTCATGCCCCCTCTTTAGTGGGGGTGTTTTTTTCTTTTTTCTTTTTAACTTGTTTTTGTTTTTTAAAAGAAGGCTCAGATGGGCACACAGTAAAATACAAATATCAGGGAAATGTTTTTCTCTGCACTGTCTCCTCCCCTCCCATCCCCCAGAGGTAATCTCTATACTTGCCTTTTAAAGAAAAAATATTCGTGTTGCACAACACAGTGTCTTGATCCAAGTCTTTAAAAAGTGAAAGACAAAATGCTTCAGATAATCTCTGTCACTGCCGTGCCCCAGGCCCTTCTCTTTTTTTAAAAATATCAGCAATTGGTCCTACCAGACATTGGGAATGAAAAGGTTAACCAACACCATAGCTTAGGATATTTTTCCAACAACGTCACTTAATTGCTTTTCATGTTTACTCAGCCTTAGATGAGATCAATACATGTGTGTTGATCAAATAGGTTGTATTTGGTTCGCTAAAGGGCCATGTAATGAGAAAATAATAAATGAGCATATAGCCATCACTTTTTGCCTCCTTTACCACATAAAATAGGTTTTAAGGTAGGTTTCCACAAATAAAAGAACCTCAATGAATGATCAGAAAGGTAACCTGGCCTGGAGATGGACAGATGGAGAGGAGAGGAGGAAAGGAGAGGGAGAGAGAAGATTGACACTAGTTTCTGGAAAGGCCTCAAGTAGATTCATTCCAGATATTTTATTGCTGCTGATAACCCAAGTAAAGGCCAAAACCCTTGGTTCTTTTTTTCTGAAAAAGATTGGAGCAATAACAGTAGAGAATGTCTATGTTTATTAAAAACTCTGTCAATGTCAAGTTGTTATGAAAGTTGCTACTCTTTTGTTCATCATCTGGGAGATTCTGTACGCAGAGACATGTGGCCACGGGCCCCTGCTCACTGTCATTTTGCTGCCAGGTCCAGCGCCCCTGGAGGGGCCTGGCTAAGCACCTGGAGCTTCGCTGCCTGCTTTGGCTCACAGAAAACAGAGATTGACAGCACAGCATTTGGATTCTTCAAGCTCGCCCTTCTGAGGATTTCTATTAGCAGGTCAGTGGCCCTTGATAGAAAGACAGATCTGGACTTTAAAAAAAAAAAACAAACTGGAATTCCATGTCTATTTTGAGAATTGACATTTCTGTAACTCCCTGATAGCAGTTAATGGATCAAGATGTAATTCCCAGTGGCAATCTACTTAGCTGGCTGACCTTGCTGGATGATTTAACCTCTGTGAGCTTCCATTTCCTCTTCTGTAAAATGGGAATAATCATGTACATCCCCACAAAGGCTGTTGGGAGAACTTAGTGAGATAAGGTACACAAGGCCCCAAACCCAGTCCCTGGCAGATAGCAGGTGCTCAATAAATGTAAGGCCCCTGCTTCAGCATATACGTTAGGGATGGAAGAAAGAAAGGGTGGTAAAGGAAGAAGAGAAAGAAGACAAGGGAGGAGGAAGCAAGCACCAGCAGGAAGAGAAGGAAGAACTAACAGTTTTTTTGTTGTGGAAAAAGTGCTCAGTGCTCAGCTGGTGCACACCTCTCCCTCCTGCGGGTCAACCTTTGGCCATTTTATTCCTCATTAGCACCTTTCCTGGGAAAAGGAGACAGAAGCTAAAGCTCAAACCAGTCAATTTTGCTGTTAGCAGGTCTTGGCAAGATTGAGTTGGGGGAAGAAAAGACACAGTCACAATAAAGGTTAGAGATTGCGTGTTTATTACCATCATCTTTCTCTCCACTTTTCTCTTTACTCCAATATCCCTGGAGAGAAGTCTGGGTCCCGCACCTTTACTTCTTCATCCTTTGTTTATCGTTTAACCCTTGTCAATTGTCTTCTACCTGACCCCACTCCCAACCCGGTACTCTTCTGAGCTTGCCCTTTCAAAGGCCATCGGTGACCTCTTGTTTGCCAAATCGGGGTGCTTTTTCTTAGTCTGTGTGGTTTGTGTGGCTGACCTTAGAACCCCCTATTCCTGTAGCTAACTACCTGTTAGTTTTTGAGAATACAAGTTGTCCATCAAACTCCATCTGCCCCTTCTTCCTTGCCGTCCCATTCAGTAGGCAATGTGTCCAGCCAAAATACCATGTTCCCAGATTTCTTTGTAACTAGGAGTGTCCCATGAGATGTAAGCAGGATCGTGCACTCAGAAGGGCAGACTGGAAGGTCATCAGCCAAGTCTTCTGGTGGCTTAAACAGAACCCTGACTGTGGTTGGTTTTTTTTTTTTTTTCCGACCCAGCCTGGGGAGAACTGAGGTCATCAAGGAAATATTTCTCTAGGACTTATGAGATGAAATCCTCCATCTCCCCTAACATGGGTGTAGAATAAGTGTCTGTCTGGGGTGGCGGGAGTGGCACCCCTGGGAAGGGAAATGGAAAATCCATTTGGGAGAAGATGGCTTTCTGTGTGAAGCACTGGGAATGACTCTAGGTTGTCGTGACTGGTGGTGGCGTGACATACCCAGAGGTTACAGAGCTGCAGGAGCCTGGGGAGGGTGGGCCTGAAGTAGAGGAGCCCCACCCGCAGTACCAACAAAAGTCAGGCTGGAAGTAGGGACCTCTTAGCTAAAAGCAGGATGGAAACACCCAGATTTCTGCTCATTCTCAGGGTCTGAGGAGGACTCAGAGGGCAGGGGGCTTCGCAGAGGCACCTAGAAGGCCAGTTGACCTGAAACCTCAACCAAGGACGGGATGCTGGCTCCATTGTGGGGGGCTGGAGTGGAGTGGGGGAGCAGCAGCATGAAGATGATTGTGCAGCGTGTAGAAGAGCCAAATAGGAAAGGATCAGTAAGTCGTGTAAAGGTCGCCAGGGAACGCTCACAGTGAGTCACCGTCGCGCAGCACACAGCCCTTGCCAGCATTGTTTGCTGAGTGAGTGACACATCTTCCTGATTCACCGTGGCTACTCTACCGGCTGGTCTGCAAGTTTGTGCCAGCTCACTTAGTCACCTACGGAGGGGAAGACTGTCTTCCACATGTAACACCTCTAAACGATAAGTCACGAGGTTCCAGGGAGGTTCGGAAGAGTCAGGTGACTGATTACCTGTGACTCGGCGAGTTCTGCTCTTTCGAGCCTCAGTTTTCTCAGCTGGAAGACGGTAACAATAAAGCACACCTGTCGGCTTTGTTGTCAGGACTCCCCGAGGTCATGCATTTAAAGCTGTGGATCTCAAATGTCAGGCACCTGAAGAGTGTTAATCTTGTAAACGTAATTAAATTTAGAAAAGTCTTTTTAATCTTGTTAAAATGCAGGTTATAGGGCCCTCTCTCCAGAGTTTCTGATTTAGTAGGTCCAGGTGGGGCCTAAGTATTTGCATCTGAGTGATGCTCCTGCCGCTGGGACCAGAGTTTGAGAATCACTGCCTTAAAGCATTTAGGCTCTTGCTGAGGCTTATGCATGAATTCAACAAGTCCCCTTTCTTCCACTTGTTTATGCAATGGGTGTCTCTAACCCAAGGCTTAGACTTTTGAATAGTTTCTTTGCATGAATGCTGTCCATGATCTCCCTGTACTCCAGATATCAGCCTGGTTTTCAGGAAAAGAGCAATAAGTCTTGCTAGAGATGAACAGTATCAGAGCTAATATTTGTGTAAAACTTTCACAGGTGTAATTTTATTTTATCTTCACCAACACCTCATTCTATAGATGAGGACATGGAGGTTGAGAGAGGGCAAGAGCCTTGGTCAGACTCACATAGCTGGAAAGGGAAAAGCCTGGACTCAAACTCAGGTCTTCTGCTGTCTAAGCGGGTGTCGTTTCCATCAAATTCATCTGGCTTCATTGTTGTTGTTATAACCTAGTGGGAAGATGGTTTCCCCCCACCCCCGCCCATCACACATCTTTAATCAGGTGCGGGATTCACTGCAAAATCCATGAGTTGGATGACTTTCTAACCCACAGCCCTTAGCCACAACCAAACATCGCAGGTGTGGATGGTTTTTTAGTTTTTGTCTGAGACACGCTCAGTGTTAACCATGGAATAAGCTAAAGCAGCTCATTACATGAGAAAGGCTGCCCTATCTTGGACTTCCCTCTTCAACAGGGGTGCTCCCTGTCCTAAAAGTCTACACCGGAGGCAATGTGTCAAGGATGAAAACCTTTAGAACCACATTCAATCAATAAGATTGCTGAAAAGCACAGGGAAACTCCATCCCATCAAGGGAAAAGGGGAGCCACCCATCTCCCAGAAATGGGAAGTTCACAGGACTGAAAAGGAAGCATCTGGCTTCATTGGCAGTCGGACGTGGAGCCAAAAAGACACTCGCTTCAATGCAGTTAGGGAGTTACAGTTTCGTTGTGAGGAGCATGTGGGAATAGCTCGGTGGGGGGAAAGAGAACAGGCGCTGGAACCAGATTAACCTGGCTCCTCCATTTCCAGGAGAACCCTGGGCAAATCCTCAGCCTCTCCGAAGGCACCTAGCTCTCAGGGCTGTTGTGGGCATTAAATAGGATGCTGGATCCAGTGTCCCTTTTGGCATAAAATGCACCCAACATGCTGGTTCTCTTCCTCCACCCACCGCGATCACCTCGGAGTGGACTTTTGTCTTTTTTGGGGGGCGGTGGTGGTGCTTTGTTTTTTCTACCTTACATCAGAACGACCTTCTTATTTAAAGATGAGCCTTGGAGGCAGCAGACCTTGTCTCCTTTTATGGAAGGTAAAGGGGCCACCTGCTGCTTCTCCCTGACACCTGGGGACCAGGTGCGTGAACAGGAGTGGGCAAGGATGGGCTTTCCTCTCTCCATTTGGGTTGCCTAAAAGCAGAGCCAGAGACAGGGACTTGAGTATGGAGAATTTATGTCGGAGCCGATCCGGGAGAAAGGCTGCAGAAGCAGGAAAAGTACAACAGAGAAGGAAGAAGCACCGGTTGAGGGTGTGTTACTGAGCTACTTCCAGCAGAAGCACCGACACCCATCCTGCTGGGGGCCATCTGAGGAACAGTCTAGAGTGAATCGCACACGTGTCCCTTAAAAATGGAAGGCGGAGCAATTCTACCCCTCACCGTATACCCAAGAGAAATGGAAACATATATCCACACACCATCTTGTGCCCAGTATTGTATAGCAGCACTGCTCAAAATAGCCAAAAGATGGAAAAAATAAACAAATGTCCATCAACTGATGACCGAAGAAATAAAATGTGGCACATCCATACGATGGAAAAGTTTTCAGCCGTAAAAAAAAAATGAAGCGCTGCTGCGTGCTCTGCCATGGATGAACCTTAAAAACCTGCTAAGTTTTAAGAAGCCAAATGCAAAGATCACATATTATATGATTCCACTGATATGAAATGTTCCAGAATAGGAAAATCTATAGAGATGGGGAGTAGGTTACTGATTGCCTAGGGATGAGAGGATTGGAAGGATGGAGGTGATAGCTAATGGGTGACAGGATTTCTTGACTATCGTGAGGGTTGCACATATCTGTGAACATACTCAAAATCGTTGGACCGTACACTTTAAAAGGGTGAATTGCATGATACGGAAACTCTATCTCAATGCAGCCGAAGTGAAAAGGTGAACCGTATACTTAAAATGGCGAAAACGGTAAAATAAGTAAATAAATAAATAAACAAATAAATAAATGCCAATGGCTTACTGTACAAGCATAAAGAAGTGGGGTCTTCAAGGTGGGCATGTGTTGGAGTCACATGGCCTGTGCCGCTGTCTGCAAAGCCCCATTTATCGAACCTGGCTCTCCAGCCTTCCAGAAAAATTCATGAGCTCCCTGAGGGCCCTCAGATACGATCCCTTTATGCTCACAGTTGCTGTTCCTTGCAGCCCAGAGTCCTGACTCGTAGACGTCTAGAATAGAATCAGCAAAACTGAAGTTTCTGGGTATTTTATAACTACTGTTTATTAATGTACATCAGAAGGCCAGACTTACTATAATGGATAGGTCTGCTGTCAGGCCTTTCTTAACAGCAAAATTAAACGGAAAGATTGAGCTTTGGAAAATGCTCATTCCCAGCGGGGGGTGGGGGCGTGGTGGTGATGCTTCCTCTCCATCTGCCTGGTAGACGGTGCAGCGGCTACGATGGCGGTGCTGCTGTGGCCATCACAGGTTGGCAAATATGTCCGTTTCAAATAAGCTGAGGGGAGTGAAAAGAGAAGGGAGCCATCTCAGCCCCCTGAAACCAACCCTGGGCTTCACGACTGGACCAGGGAGACTCACAAAGGGGGAAAAAAGGGGTTTTAACTATTCTCTCCATTTAAATGTTCTCTCCATTCTCTACTAACTGCCATTCCTGAGGTGGAAAGGCCCATTGTGGAAGTGTGGGGGGCAGAAACGACCAGAGGGGAAGCACCTTCTCCCTCTGAGCACTCATGAGCATACCTTTGGTGTAAAGTACCTTCAGGCCATGAAGGGGACCTGTGTCACAGGTGTTACTGAGATGCCCTCCCCCACCACACACACTGGAACAGCAATGCCTGAGGCTCAAGGACCATGTCCTGAGCCAAAGAGCAACTTGAAAGATGCTGGTCACCATGGAATGAGGCCTCAGCCCCAGCCCCTATCCCATTTTTCCAAGGCCACGGAAGCTGGAGGGCTTTATCACCAAAAAGAAGAGGGTGAGACCGTCTTTTGAAATTGAATTTTCTGAATAGGTAGGGACCTAAGCAATTTAAATTTATTTTTGAGAGACACATATAGTAATGGGATCTTTGGCGCCTCCGAATTCATACTCAGCACGGAACATTTCTACTTTTCCATTTCCAGCCTTCACTATAGTCAGTAATTGAACAGTCAAGTGCATAATTATTTTCATCGCAGAAGCAGTCTCTGTGCAGCAGAGATATATTACATGGATTTGATCAAATGGAGCTCATTCTAAACTTGACACAGGTCTAAAGCTGTGGGCTCTCTCCTCCCCTCTCTCTTTGTTCTCATCTTTCTGTCTGTTTGGGACCACTGCTTGATTCTTCAACTGACTTCCACTCCCAGACAGTTCTCCTCTTTCCTGACTCCCTAGGGGGCCTTCTGGGACCTCAGGGCCATGTCCGAATTCTCAGATCAAAACTCCTTGCACAGCCACTTGAACTATTTGGGTATCAGAGGCAGCTAGAGCGTCCCCAGCCCGGTGATCCTTAAATATGATCCTTAAATGTGATAGTGCCTCAGGATCACATGGAGAACAAAATAATCCATCCAGGTCCTGAATTGATGCCTTACTGAGTCAGAGGCTCCAGGGATGGGCCAGGAGTCTGGATGTCTAATAGTCTTACCAGGCAAGTCTGAAGTACAGCCAGGTTTGAGAGCCGCTGTCTTGGCTAGAGCTTCTTCAACTACCCACTTCCTAACCACGGAAGAGAACCAGCTGGGAGGCCCTGGGAGGCGTCCCGGTCCACACATTAACTGCCCATTAAAAGCTGAAATGCCTTTGAAGTCCAGTTTTTTCGTCTTAAAATTCATTTGCATTGTGATGTCTTCAAGTGTCAATCCTGCGCTCTCTGACTGACAGCTCATTTCGGTTTGATCCCCGTGTTGATAGTGCTGGCAATGACAAACTCAAATTTCCTATCACGTGTGAACATCTCCACTCTCCAGACTTCCGTGTGAAGATAAATATGGAGCCAGACACTTCGGAGCTCTCAGACTCTCGCAACGACATGCGTGGTAGATACTATTATACCCATTTTACAGGTGAGGACACTGCAGCTCAGAGCAACGACACAGCCAGTAAATGACTGAGTGGCAATTCTTTTAAATGTTTTCGTTGTGATATAATATACAAACATACAATTCACCATTTTATCCATTTTTAATTGTAAAATTGTACATTCATTCACGTGGTGTGTAATTATCACCACTATCCATTCCCAGGACTTTTTCATCATCCCAAACTGAAACTCTGCACCCATCAAATGACAACTCTCTATCCTTCCCTCCTCCCAGGCCCTAGGGACCACTGTTTTGCCTTTTGTTTCTATGAATTAGCCTCTTCTACCTCACATAAGTGGGAGATACAGAATTTGTTTTTTTGTGTCGGGTTTATTTCACTTAGCATAATGCCATCGAGGTTCATCCATGTTGTAGCATGTCACACAGAGCTGAAATTTGCTCCCAGTTCTCACCGATTCATAGATCTGAGCCTTTTCCATTTTGCCTCCGAGTATTGCAGGACTGAGAGGTGGAAGATGAAACTGTATTTTCTTTTTGGTTCACAGAGCACAGACATGAAATCATCAGTGGAAGTTTTCAGAGAGGCAAATTCCAACCTCAGAGTCTGAAAAAGCTTCTTGTTATTAGAGCCGACTCAGAATAAAATGGGGCCATGTCACTGGGGAGTGAGTTACCTGTCACCAGAGGTGACCAAACACAGGCTGGACAACCAGATGCCAAAGAAGCTGATTTCTCCTGGCCCTCAGGATTTTGATTGGGAGACGGCAGGCTTTGGAATAGAAATAACTGTTTTCAGTGGCGACTCCTGAAAATCTTTTTAAAACAAGGATCCCTGGATGTCCCTGCAGAGGTTCTGATTCATCAGATCTGGAGAGGACTCAGGGGATGTTTTGGAAGAGCCTGTGAAGATCTGGGATACATGCCAGGATTAAGAGCTGTGGGACTGGATGAAGCTAACCCCACCCCAACACTAGATCTCTGATTCAGTTCCAACTCATTTATCAAAGGGACAAGGTGTGCACCGAAATGGGCTCTAAAGACTGTTAAAAGTCTCGGAGAAACAGAGGTCAGCGGTAGGTGGTTGTGTCTTGGTAACGATTCAAGAACTGAAGAGAAACATTAGTACGTAAGTGCCCGAAGCGATTAGCATCATGAAACGTTGCCAGAATCGGGGAAATAGTCATAAAAGTCATTTTCACGACTGCTGAAGTCACAGGAGCCAGCTCACGGTGCTCTGGCTTTGCCCTCCAGCTGAACAGATGCCCATTCCCATCTCTCCTTCCAGCGCCTGGTCCTCACCTGTCCCAGGATATGCATGCAGACTGGGAGTCTAAGAGGAGAGACACGGCAGTGAGAAGCAAGCTAGAGCTGGCCCCTGCCTAGACATAATTAGCACATGACTACCAGGGGGACCTTGTTAAAATGCAGATTCCCCTTTGGTGCTGGGCTTGACGGAGGGCCTGGAGAGTCTGCATTTCCAACAAGCCCCCAGATGATTACTGATACCTGCAGCTGCTGCTGGTATCCCCACTCAGAGCACCACATTTTGAATAACAAGGAGTGGGGAGGGCAGGCCAGAGGGCAGGTTCTGAAGTCAGAAAGCCTGAGACCGAATCCCAGCTGCGTGTCCTAACGGCCGCATGACCTTGGGTGAGATGCTGAACCTCTCTGAGAGTCTCCGATTCTGCCTCTGAGAAAGGGGGAAATAGCACTGTGTCATAGAAGTGCGAGGACTATAGAAGATCATGTGTGGAAAGCACTTAGTTAGCACAGTGCGTGGGGCGCAGAAGAAACCATGCACCGATATGATAAACAGACTGAAGAAACGGAGCTGCTTGTGGAGCCAGAGCTGGGAGGAGAGGCAGAGTGCCTTCCAGACCAGAGCTGAGCCGGGCTCTGGGTGTGGCTGTCTCTTCTTCCCCTGTTTTTCCTCCCCACTCCACGTGTCAGCCCAGTCCCTCAGATACTCTACCACTTGGAAGCTGCTCGTGGAAACTGCTGCTTTGTCATCTGTGCTTTTTACGAGGCTCGTTCAGATGGTGCTGGTCGAAACCAATATTGCTGGTAGGAGCCACCTGAGGGGTTTGAATCTGGTGCTGCTGCCTCTCTGCTCAGCGACTGTGCCTTGATGTGCTTTAGATCAGCCATTGCTAAATTGCTATCCTGTTGCTTCAATCTCACTATAGAGCAGCCAGTAATGAGTCCAGACTGGTGAGTGATGCAGGTAGGAACATTCTTTTCTTTCCTGGTGAGACTTCATTGACAACCCAGGCAAGACCCAGTGGGAGCTCTGCTTTATCACCATCTCGTTAGCGGCGGCGGCTTACGATTGGCCGGGCACTTGCAGCATGTGGCAAAGGATGCTTGTGGGACAGACCTTTCATGCAGACCCGCTGGCTTGTTCTTTTTTGCCAATTTCCTGGATTCTCTGTACACCTGTTTGTCCTATTTCTTCTGGACATTCGAGACTTGGATATGTGGTCTGCTGGCTCTTCTTTCATTTGTGACTCTCAAAGCCTGATATAACTCTATGAGCAAGAAAAAATCCTGGTTAGAAATGCTGCATTTAAAAAAAAAAAAGTCTCTGATGTGGCCACCCTACAGTAGCAACAATGGCTTAGAAAGCATTGGAAGTCTCCTCTAGAGTAGTCTCATGGGGCCTCTGTTATTGTATCAGAAGGACAAAGGGATAAGTCAGCTCCTCCAGGCTTCTTAACTGTTATTTCAGGAGTCTTAACTTACATCTGAGCAGAGGCCTTTTCCACTAATCATATCTGAGTCAGGACCTCACTCTCTCCAGGTTGAAGGCTGGGTTAACAGGCGTCCTTTAATAATAAAACAGAGACAAAACGGGGTTCGGGAGTCCAAGGCCAACTTGGTTTGAGGCCATAGTGGCCTTGAGGTTATACACAATTCAGTTTGAAAGAGTGTCTCAGGTGAATTATACCTTATGCCTCATGAGCCAGCGCATTTCTCACTGTTTCTTAGGCAGGTCTTTCTGAAATACACTTCACAGTTGTTATAAGGAAAGTTCAATCTATTTTCAGTGGCCAGCCCACCCTTATGATGTCTATCATTATAATGACAAGTTCAAGAAGTGTTGACCCTTATACACAAGAGCCCTAGATCTTTGACTCTTTTAAAAATAAAGCTTTATTGCTTTTTTCTGATTATAAAATGATAATCATGAAATCTTTTTGTTATGCACTTTTTAATAGTTTTTACTGTTTCCTTCCAGACTATCTAGCTTTTTGTTACTCTCTGCTCCCTTTAATACGCCTCTAACAGCATCCCTCTTGTTATCTTTGATCTAGATTTAGGCTGAGAAAGCACCTAATCAAGCTTAGTACAATTGTGTGTGAAGCGTACCTCCAGGATAGACAAACACTTAGCTGATCAATATCACTATTAGGATAGAACTTTCTAGTGGATTATGGAAGAAGCTTAGGCTGCGGAATCAGATAAATCCGAGTACAAATTGCCTCTCTGATTCATACTGGTATTGGGAGCTCCAACAAACAACCTTATCATCCTCAGCTTCAGTTTCCTCAAGGTAAAATCAAAAGGATAACACCCAACTTGCATGGCTATTGTGAGGATTAAAAGAAATAGGATGTGACACATCCATTGTAGTGTTTGGCCCACAATGGTGCCTCGATGGGTTCTTGTTCCCCCTCCCGTGCATCACGCCCATGCATCATGATGTCGTGGAAGGAGAATGCCTCTAGGACAGTGATTCTAAAATTTCAACTTGCATCAGAATCTCTTGGAAGGCTTGTTAAAATACAGACTGCTGGGCCCCACCCTCCAAATTTCTGATGCAGTAGGAATAGGTTGGAGCCCAAGGATTTGCCTTTCGCAGGTATACTGGTGATGCTGATGCTGCCAGTCTGGGGCCCCCACGTTGGAAACCTGGAGTTGGTCTAAGAGATGGGAGACTGTGGTCCAAATCCTGCTTGGCCATTCAGTTTTTGTATTTCGGGGGGCTCTATTTAAATGATCTTAGCCATCATTTCCTAGCCCTTAATAAGTCTCATTAGATTGTCTAAATGACCTAGAACTTAATAGATCTTCATAAACCTTCTTTTTTTCCCTCTTTGAGGCAGGGTCCCTTTCTGTTCAGCTTAAGGACTTTTAGTGTCCTAAGGAACTACAGCAACTAGATGATTTTGCCCCTAAAGTTATGTACATTTCATCTTAAATACTTAACAAATAAGACACCTGTAATTTGCTCAGGAGAAACAACAATAGACTCTGTAATCGGTAGTAAATATTGGTCCTAGAAAGGTAGCTCAGGAGATCAATTTCATTAACTTCCCACCTGTTTCTCTTTTGGGGAAATAATGGATTGATTAAAAGATATTTTCACCGCCACACTAGAAAGCGTTTTACAGTTGAGCACATGAGTACACTCAAGTCAATGAGAATATTCTCCGTTGGGTGGATGTGGGCTGTTGTCTGTGGGTTGGGGGCAGCTATCTAAACTCACATCTAACAGTATATGTACTCACAAATTGCAAAGCAGATACAACCCGAATTGGATACATTCTGTTTAAATGACACACTCTCTGGGGAAAAAATCATGTTTTTCTGCTGTGAAATTGGTTTCTTGGTGTTCTGCCAAATGGAAGCCTTATCCTAGTAAATACATCAGCTTTATTCATTTCTATTTTCTTGAAGAAATAGTCTTATGTGACATACATATGTTCATACATTTTCTTGTTGCAGCAACATGAACTAAATAAATCACTTTCACACATGAATGCAACTCCAAGAGTTATTGCTAACTTGTGTTCTCTATGCCATTCACACATTTTCCTTTCAGCTGAAGAAAGTATAGTGTTTGGGTAGTGGTGAAGAATTATAGAGCAAAAAACGAGGATCTTTTTAGTTTTCTTTCAAGTTAAAGGGGCGGGGGGAAGCACAGGCTACCATTTGTTATTCCAGATGTACTGGAACATCTCTTATCCATAGAAATTCATAAAAGTACAACTGGTTCTCCAGATTCATCTCCTGAATCTGTATAACCAAAATAAGGCTTCAAATCTTTTCAGCTCATCTTTAGGTCACTATGGCATACATCAGGGTCCATTCTGCCATCTGGTGTTTATCGAAGGAAATGTCCACTGTGACAAGAGTTAAATGGCCAGGGTTTATCCCATGCATAACTGGTGGCTGTGAAATCGTTACAATCTCGATGAAAGGCAATTCCATAATCTTGGCACATTCTAAAAAAAAAAAAGGCAATTTGAGAATATCAAAATTTTAGATGCCTACACCTTTGGTCTAGTGACTCCACTATATCATCTTATGATGTATTTAAATGTGTCCTCACAGTAATGTGTACATAAGAATACTCCTCGTAGACGGTAGTAGTGGCTAACTGAAAACAAGATAAATATACACCACTAGGGTACCAGGTAAATAAATTATGACACACCTACACAATGGGCGTACTACGAAGCCATTTGAGAAATAAGGCGAGTCTATATGTATAGATAGGGATGATCTAAATATATTGTTAAGTGAAATGAACAGGATTTGGAACATGGTCACACTGTGCTGACACTGGTGTCAATAGAATAACAGAATAAATAAATAGCATAGAATGTCACTAGAAGGATACTCAAGAAAGTGGTGACAGATTGACTTTGAGGAGAACCAGGTGGTCAGAGATGAGAAGGTAACTTTCCTGTCGCTGTGTACATTTCGTACTGCAGGAATCATTTTTAATGTTTGTGTGTAGATTGTGACGAAAGACTGTCTTTTATCATTTATGAACACCTGAACTTCCTCTGTCGTTTCCTACATGTGAAATGTCTACATGTACGATGGAGGAGAGAGATGATGCATGTTCAAATCGCTTTTTCTTCCTCCTCACCTCTCTTTCCTTTTCTTGTCCACCTCCAACTAGGAGAGTGAACTGGGGTAGTTTGGAGTGACACAGGGCTGAGCCAGAGAGGCCAGACGGAACTAGGAGCTGACTGTACTAATGTGAATTAAAATTGGGGGAACTTTGAGGGCCCTTCACAGTAGCGTTCTCAAAAGCAGTCCATCAGGCTTTGGGAATTGGCCTTCTAGAAACGTCTACATGATGGTGGATGTAGCTTTAGGTGGTTTCTATGAAGGTGAGCTACGCTGTCCTATCCCTGGTGTTCACTCTGGTAGGAAAGGAAAGCACTGGAGGGCCAGGGTGCAGGACGCGCTGCCCCAAAGTTTGGTACCTTGATATGTGGACAATTTTAAGCTGCATAAATTTGACAACACCTTGTGTGGAAGGACTTTGTGACCTTCCCCTAAAGCAGGTTGTGTGAGAAATGTTACACCCTGAGGACAAAAGCATCCTCACCTCCAAGATAGGAAGGCCACCAGAGGAATACGAAGGGACAGGACCACCAAATGTCCCCCAGTTTACTACACTCACCTTAGGTCCTTTTTGTCGCATCACGTTGTCTCACAACTTAACACTCTTCAAACCTAGGATAAAAACGATCAGGTTTAACCACTTCTGTGGGTCTTCATTTCTTTGGAAGGTCTTGCATGTCACATGAAAGTTCAATAAATTTGTATGTTTTCTTTTGTTCATCTGTCTTTCATTGTAGAAGCCCCAGCTGAGAAGAGTAGAAGGAAAGACACTTTTTCTCCCCCATTGTAGCAAACCAGTCAGTGCAAATCTCATGCTGACATTTTGAGACTAAAATTTCAAGACAAAATATGTTTTTTCTATTACCACTGTGCAAATCTAGCTTTGGTCATGGTCTTTTGGTCAAATAACATTAAATGAGGGCATGCGATTTTCACGTTAATCAAAAAATGAGTTTGTTAAATACATCTCAGGGACCAATTACCACGTGTGAAAGAAAGGAGTCATGTGGTGTTCTCCTCTAGTTTGTAGCCACGTGAAACCTTGTCTCACTACTAGCAGAAAATGTGTATGAATAATGAACTGCACTGGTTTGTCTAAAAAATAAGTGTGCAAGAGGCTAAGACACATCGTTCAATGGCAATCTTGATCTTTTAACTCAGGCTCAGCACACAGCTTCAAGAGAAGTGACAAGCAGGTAAAATTGGTCTTGGTCACGTTTTCTGCATCAGTCTCATTTCTGTCCTCTCTCTGCTTGGGACAGTCACATTCGTTCTCACTCCACACTCTGACTCTTTTGTTCTAGCGGCCACTCAGGCCTGCTTACCTCCCACTAAGGGTCTCCAAAACACTAACTTTTGTGAATGCCACTCTTTCCCTCTCTCTCTCTCTCCACCTCCCCATCTCTCTCTCAAAAAAGAAAGGACGAAAGGAAGGAAGGAAGGAAGGAAGGAAGGAAGGAAGGAAGGAAGGAAGGAAGGAAGGAAGGGATATATATATTATATATATATTATTATATATATAATAATTAAGTTAATTTTGTTGTAATATGGATGAGGCTTAACTTTTTCAGGAACCATTTGCATTTCCCAAAGAGGTTGATTTCCTGAAGCAAATCTCAGGTTGGTGAGTGTTGCCAGGGAAATGGTTTTGAGCAACCGTGTTACTTATTCCTTTCTTCTCCCGTCAGTCAGCTGACAGCTCTTTATAGAACAGTGTGTCAGGCACTGTTCTAGGTGCTGAGGATGCAACAGGTAAAGCCAGATTCAGCCCTCGAGAGGCCTGTACTCCAGGTGGGAAAGCAGACGATAAATACATAAGCAAATTAGGAAAGGTAATTGTAGGTGTTACAGGAGGTGATGGAGGAGGCAAAGCGGGCAGTGATGACGTGGTGAACGGGAAGCATTTAGCCAGGTCTGTAGAGGGCAGAAGCCCCAAGTGATGAAAGGGAGGGCAAGGCAAATATTTGGGAGAAGACAGTTCCAGGCAGAGAGAACAATTGCAAAGACTATGGCATGTGTCAGGGAAATAAATAAAACTGTGGATTTAAATAACATCTGTAGTCTCCCAGATCCTTCTCTCCTGCCTCTATGCACTTCTTCAACCCCGGTTCTTATAACCAACGTGGCTCGAGCTAGAGATTCCAAATGTATCAGGTAAAAAAGTGAACTTTTAGATCTGGGAACCAACCTCAGATTCAACCCCTGTCTCAATGAATGGCATCTCGATTTCTTCAATCGCTGAAGCCGAAAATTAAGGTCAGTCTTGACTCCTCTCTTTTTCTGGAACCTCACGTCACGCACATCAGCCTGTTTCTTCCAACTGAAATTGAATCTGATCACTGCTCACCATTTCCATTACTACCATCTTGGCGAAGACAAGGGCTGTTACAGTCGCCTCAGCAGTAGTTAGGGTGTTGGCTAAGGGGCTGTGACCAAAATATCATCCTAGCTAGGATGCTGAACTGAAAATATGGTTGTCCAAATAAGATAGCTGCTGTTTCTCTCTAGACAAGAGGTGAAGGGCCCCATGCTGTGAGGTGGTCCAGGGAACCAGACTCTTTCCATCGCGTGTCTCCAGCATTCCTTAAGATATTGTTCTTTTCTTCATTTCTGAAGCAGGCTCCTTCTATTCCAGCCCACAGCAAAGGAGGAAAAGAGAGCCTGTGTGTATAGGAGAAGGATTGCTTCCTAGTCTAGGATGCAACCTTGAGCAAATCAATTCCGCTCACATCCTATTGGTCAGGACGTGGTCATATGGCTATGCCTAGCTGCAAGGGAGTCTGGAAGTGTACCATCCGGCTGGGCGGCCATGGGTTCTGATAAAACCTGAGGATGTTCTTAGACCAAAATGAATAAGGATGGATCCTAGCCTCCTCTGCATCCACCTCTGTGGCAGTCACAAAGATGCATCATCCAAATCTTCCTTCAGGGGTGGACTTGCTGCCCATCTCATGAGGAGTGAGGCCAGCACACAGCCTCCCTTTGTCAGTTACTTTGGGGTGTGCCTCAGCTGCAGAGTTCCCTTGTCTGAAGTCACACCCTGCCTGGGCAACCTGCATCCAGTAACTGAGCAAGAAGGAGATATAAGGGCCTAGCCACTTCAGGACACACGGACAGGCAATAGTTGCCAAGTATGCCTATCAGTTGAACTTCTTTCTCTGCCACCCTTGCTTCTCTCCTTTCCTTCAAGAGTGTTGGTTTCTATCCTTGGTAAACCCTTTGCACTTCAAATTCTGTATCAGTGACTGCTTCTAGAGAACCCAACCTATTCATCTTCCCGATTCCTCCTGTGATCACCTGAAGAATATTCTCCACAGTCACCAGAAGGGTCCTTTTGAAATATTCTTTGGATTATGTCATATCACTGACCCTTCTGGGGGGCTTCCCATATCATATTGCTCAGTGAAATTCACACTTGACCACGGTCAACATAGCACACAAGAGCTGCTCTTCTCACCTGTCTGTTCCCTCTCTCCCTCTGACTTCACTCACTTCTTGCTCATTCCCCTCCAGCCTCACCGGCCTCTTCCTTGGACGTGCCCATCACCTGCCGGGACTGGGCCTTTGTCCTCGATGCTTCCTCAGGGCTCCATGGGCCTCACTCCTTCTCTTCCTTCAGGTCTCTGCTCTAATGTGACCCCCTCAGAGAAGCCTGCCCTGATTGTCCTATTTAAAAAAGCACTTCCTTTCATCACTCACCCTTCCTTTTACCGTGTTTATTTTTCCTCATAGCACTTAACCACTTGACACTTCATCTCGTTGTTCGTTATCATTATTTTTGGTCTTTCTTTTCCCACTAGAATGTCAGCTACTTCAAAACAGAGATTTTTGTCTGCTTCGTTCACAGCTGTTCTGGTACACAGTCACCCTTAAAGAACAGTCATAGAATAAACGAGTAAATGGACAAACACTGGAAGGGTGAGAAAGGCTGAAGGCGCAGCTCAGCAGGGGTGAGGTCCTGGAGGGCCCTGTAGACCACAGGGAGACAACTGCATTTTGTTCTAATTTTAATGGGGAGCCATGGAGTATCTAAGTGGGAGAGTAGCCTGGTCTGTTTTTTTGGATGATCACTCAGTTGAACTCCAAGGTCCTGGGACCTCGATGTTGCCAGTGATAGAACACTCATTACTTCTTGAAGAAAACCCATCCCATCGCTGAAAACCTTTATTAATAATCTTCATACACTGAATCCTTCTTCCCTATAAATGCTATTTATTAATCTAAGTTCTGCCTTCGGGAACAAAGTAAAACAAGTTTAAAACTTCTACATGATGGTTCTTGAAATGTTTGAAGACAGCTTTCTTCCCCCTTCCCTTTTTTGTGCCTTTTGTCTTTTTTTCCCCTCCTTTTTTTCCTCTTTCCTTCCTTTCTTCCTTCCTTCTGTCCTTTCTTCCTTTGTTTCTTGCTTTCTTTTATTTTCTTTCTTGGAGACAGCATTCTAAGTCTTCTCTAGGGTAAACACCCATAATTCTTTGAATGACTTCTCATTGTCTCTCAGAGAGGTCTGGGTTTTCAACATGCTCTTTCAGAACGGCCAGAGTTTGGTGAGACTTGCACAATACAAAAGAGAAATTGTGCCAAGACTGACTATGACTTTGGGCACCACCTAATTCGATTAAATTTCAGCATCTTACAACTGAGTCAGGCTACACTTGTAATCAACAGAAATGTCTGGAACTTTTTCAAGCTAAAACTGCTCCATCCCCTGCTTAATCAACCTGTGTGCCGAGGTTGACAGTGCTCTTGCGACATTTATCCTGTGGTTTCTGTTGATGTGTTGAGCTTTTTCTGATCAACTCTGGATCCTTTCAGCCGGGCAACAGTGGAAAATTTGTAGTAGTTTTTATTATTTTTATTAATTATTGTTTTTATTATTATTATTATTATTATTATTATTATCCATTCAATTTGTTGAAAATGTTGAATAGAATAGACTGGAGACGTAATTCTACAGTTTTCTTCTTGAAAGTTTTTCTAAATTATCAGCTTTAAAAATAATGGACTGAATGAATAGAGGAGTATATTTTATACATACTGTAAATAGCTTGGTAGAGAAATACAGAGATTTTTGGTGCAGGGTAAATGAAGGGGGGCATGCTATACTGAAGAAAACTAATACAAGAACATGTGAAAGCAAATGGAAATTCATAAATAGCATTGGCACCCTAAGTAATCAGTTGGATTTATTTTGCCCTAGGAGACAAGGGAAGTTGTCTATAAAGGTCCTTGATATATTTGTACATGTTCGTTTAACGAGATGCTTTAAGAATGTTTCTTAAAATCCATGATCTTCTTGAAGAATCTATATAGCTCAATATTGGGTATCCATACTCACTTCACATTTAAAGATTAAATTTAAAAAAAGCAATAGGTCATATTCATGGGAGACATATATGTCTTTTACTCTCTTAAAAATAGTGAATTATTCTCCAAGCCCTCCTTTACTTTCATATAATCTAGACCTATTAGAGCTAATGAAACCCTGTGGGATTCGTTTGTTTCACGTTATAGCTACTGAGCAGAACTTTTTGCATCGTTTGTACAAGCAGCTACTAAATCGACTCATAGGACTGGAGTCCAATCTACATTTCAGCATCTCATATTCCCAAGGATACCATCAAAAGATAAGTCATTAAATGCTTGGCTAAAATGGAAACACATGTATCTTCCAATCTAATAACTCTGTCAAAGACAGAATTGGACACAATTTGTTCTTTAATGATCGTCTCACCTTGATCCAAGTGCACATAAACCATCCTGTTTAACAAGTCATACTTCTGGGCTGTGGATTACTGTTAAGCTTAACTGATTCTTATTTTTCAAAATCTACTGCTTTTCTCCTGTCTTCAGGCATATCTTTTGCTTACTATTTAAAACATTCATTTTTCTCTCACTGTAAAGTGATACAAACATATTATATACAATTTGGAAATTAAAAAAAAAAAAAACAGAAAAAGAATCTCCAAACTAAAATGCTCTTAATATTTTGTCCCGTTAACTTCCAACATTTTTCTATAGTATTATTTAAAATATCATAATGTTTTACATATGCTTTTTTAAAAAACAATATGTTCATATTATTAAATTGTCTTCCTTACAATCCTATATTGTAAAGATTGACAACAGTGATGTTGAGGTCAGAATTATAAGTTCTTGCAACTTGGGGTGTATTTTCCCGGATTTATAGCCCTAAAATACATTTTGGACAGCTAGTTTCTTACATTATTTTCCAGAGGAGGTTCAATTCTGTCTTTGTGATGTCCATTTTACCTTTTTCAACGTGAGTGTAATTTTCTTTGTTAGATAAGACAGAAGACTGAAATTTATATAATTGAGCTCTGTCTTTTTTTTAACATTACATTATGTTTAAAACCGTCAAAGATTTTACAGTGGGACCATAAATTGGCTAACCTTTCTTGATGGTGGCCTAGCAATATGTATCAGGAACCCTTTGTCCAAGTAATTCCACATCTGGAAATAAACTCTTAAGGAAATAGTTTATTCAAAGATTTTATAAAAGATATTAACTGGACGTTATCCCTAATTGTGAAAGATACCTCTTCAATGTTTAAAAGTAGAGAGATGGTTAAAATATAGGTTAAAAAGCATGCCTTTAAAAATAGATCACAATCTGCGAAAGTGCTTATGATATGAAAATTAAAAACAAAACAGTATATTGAATATGATCCTGATTTTGATTTTGATATGTAAAAATGGCAAAAAGGTGTAACTCTGTGTGGTAATAGTATAGGAGTTTTTAATGTTTCACATTTATTTTGGATTGATTAGAATGATATATTACTTTTATAATGAGAATAAGCATATAATTCCCATGTGTATGCACCATCTTCCTGATGACGCAGAATACCTCTTCTTCCTCTTCCTGTTCCGACCTCCACTCTTTGTTGTCTTTACATCTTTAAAAATCTTCATCTCATCCTGGAATTAGTTCAGCTAGCTCAGTTCCTGACATTTTGCAAACTTGGTTTATACTGCATTTGAATTTATTCCATGTAATATTCCCCTTCTCCCATCCTTTTCCCCTCTCAGCATCATCTTTTTATATCTGAGCTCTTGGGAAGTCAGTCGTTTCTCTGGTTGCCTCCTCATTTTCTTCTACGTCAGATCATTAGCGAGTATATTTTCAGCATTTTATTCTCAGGCCGTCATCTGTTAAGCCTCATTCCCGTTCAGCATCTTGTGGTCATACTGTCTTTTCTGTGGATTTTTTTTTTTTTTACCATGGTTTTCTAAATAGTGTATGACACCTGTGTAAATTTCCCAGTGTTCTCTTCTTTGGGTCCCAAAGCATTGTGACCTTTTTGTCCCAAACTTCATCTATTTTGGAATTTCACATGAAGCAAGGAAAGGGAGGGAATTGGGACCTGACACCAGACGCTCACACCAGGACTAGATAGAGGGCTGGGGAGATAGAGCCAGCTGAGGGACTGACTTGGAGGAACTTGCTGTGGGTTCTGGTGATCAGTAGATGTTACTTAGGTGACATGATGAGTCTTGGGGAAAACATCTATAGTGCTATCTACACAAAAATGAGTTCCCAGAGCAGGGGAGTCCTATGATTATGTTGCCCATGGGGACCAAGGCCAGGTAAGCAGCTGCAGAGAAGGCTCATTTCACATGTGTGAATTACATACCATATTTTTGTGTTTGTAGATTTCCATACAGGAAATCTTATATTTTCTCAAAATGAGGAAATAGATTTTCTGTCTTCTCCCCTGATAAGATTTTAAAAATCAGCAAACGAAATAAAGCAGAAATATGATATGTTAAAAAAAGGAAAAAAGTAAAATACCCATATTCTACCAGAATGGTAGAAACTACAACTACCATTCTGCAGTGGTGTATGGAAGGTAACTCTCTTTGTCTTTTGTTCTTTTGCATTTTCTAGTTATGAGCACTAATTCACCGAATTTCATTGCAATCTATTATTGTACACTTTTGCATGGGTATTTCCAGTACTTTAGTGTAAGAAATCTGAGTCATTGATACTAATTGTAAGAATGTTAATAAGAGCTAAATTTCATCAAGTACTCAGTATGAGCCAGGCACTTTGCTGGTGCTCTGCATGCGTTCTAATTTAATCCTGACAAGGAGCATTTGAAGTAGGTTTTATTTTCACTTCCACTTTAGAGTGGAAAACTTGACCAGAGAATGTTACTTATTCCAGATGCCACAGCAATCAGGACTCAAACTCAAGTGTGCCATGATTAAAACATCTGTCCTTCACCCTGATGCTATACTCCCTTCATGGTGGTGGGCCTGTCCTCTTCCCCTGGTGGAGTCATTCTCTGAAGAACCAGATACTATGCTGTATTTTTCTATTTGGCTCACATGTCTCCATAGATTCTGTATCATGACTATGGCACTTTTCTCTAAACCCAGCTTAAAACCTGAATATCTCAGTTGGTCTATCTGCTCAGCAAAATCCCATCTGAGTTATATTATTAGCCCTTTGCTAGGACTCCACTGTTCTGGCATCTTTTATTCATGACTTTGGAAATAAAATCTTTCCCTCCAATGCATGGCTCAGGAGAGCAGCACCTGTTCGGGTTCATCGTGGCCTATCGTGTACTGCTCATTGCATAACTGACACCACAGAAGGCCAGGCTACTTCAAAACGTGAGAATGGAAGGTGAGATTAGTTTGGGATGTATGAAGTTTTTCTTATTTTCACTCCACTTCTCCCTCCCACACTACCCTCTCACCTCCGATCTGTTTTCCACGCTGCTGTTTATCTCTTTCCAAAGCACAAACCTGATTCTGTTCCTTCCTTTCATTGCCTTCACCCTCCTAAACATGTCATAAAAGGATCTTTGTCATCTCGATCTTAACTCCTCTTTGGCCTTATTTCCCACTATTTCTCACCTGAAATAGTCTGTCCCAGCCATATGCAACTGGTTTCAGCTGTTGGGAATACATCACACTGTTTTATGGTTCCTTTGCTTTTGACAACTATCTAGAATATTCTCATCCTTCCCATAACCTCCCCACCACCACCTCCCTCTCTCTGAACCGTTAAACCCAAAGTTCTCTGAGACACAATCCAAATAAAATGTCCTCTGAAGTTTCTGCAGACACTTCTGAGAAGAATGAGCACTTTCCACTTGCCTGTGTAATTTCATTTGGAGCATTGGATCTCAGTCTTAGCAAACTGTATGTAAGCTCTTTACAGATAACAGCCAAGTCTTGTTTACTTGTGAAATTCTAATATCAACTACAAAGCTATAGCTCAGGAAGGGCTTAGTCAACACTTGTAAAAGAATGAATGAATTTGTGGAGCCCAAACAATCAAGGAGTTGTGCAATATAGAAAGTATAGAAAGCTGTCTTGTCTCCCTTTGGCAAGAGAGAAATGTATGTGGTGGAACCCTATCAGTTGAACTTGTGTTAGGTAAACTTTGACCTGCTGAATCAATGAGTCTTAGCCCCTGTTGCAATCATAATTACCTGGACACTTGAAAAAATTACCAATGCCTGGGCCTTACCCCCAGAAATTCTGCTTCAAATTTTCTATTTTTAAAAATCAGTCTATGAGATTCTAATGTGAAGTTGAAGACTAACTGCTCTAAATAAATAGAAATTTCAGTTCACAGAGATATGAGTTTCTTCAAGGCAGAAGCTATTCACATGGATGGGACCCAAGAATTCACACAAAAATGTGCCAGTGCTTAGCCTGACTATACATTTCTAGACACATCTTATGATGCCCACTAAGCCTTGTGACATGTCCCCTCATCCCCTCGGTAAACGTGTCCATAGTTCCTGAGAGATTTTGTTCTCATTGAGCAAAAGAATTTGCATCTTTCCACGGGGAGCTTGTTGGTGGATATTGGCTAGAATCCCAACCCAGAAAAAGACAACACTGACTTTAACAAGATTCGAACTGTTGCTAAATGTTTAATGTTGTGGTTAAAGTCTCTGCTTGTGAAGTAAATAAAGTTTTTGGACATGTGATGCAATGTGATTTCAGGAATACAAAACCTTGGACTCTGTCTCGGTCTCTACAGTTTAATTTACAAATTAAAGTAGAAAAGGATATAAAGTCATTAAAAGTTTTAAGTACGAGGTCCTTTGTTTCATATAAAACAAACATTATCACGTATTCTCATAACTTAAGTATCTAAGCATCTATGTATTTCAATTCACAAGTCACAAAACACAACATATTATGTGCAATATTAAATCCAAGAGTTGGCTAATCTTTAGTGGTGAGTATAAACCCAACAATACAAAACATCCACTTGATTTGCCAAAATTCCTTGGATATTTTTTGTAATGATTTTTCCATTTGCGCTGCCAAATTAAACTTCAATGGTAAGTTTAAATGCGTCTTTAAAAAGTCATTGGATGTTGATTATCAGCCAGCTCCTTGGTTGTTATCATGCTTAGTGATTGGAGTGTGAGTTGAACTATATGGAGGGGAAGATAGACAGGCTCCAGGTCAACCATGTGGTGCCAAAGTTACATGAAACAATAAATCACAGACTGGAAGATGAATAGCTGCATCTTATCTTAAGGCTCATCATAAAGGCTTTTCATTAAACCTGTGCGTGTGTTTACAAGAGTTCTGGGAACATCTTATAATTCTCAGACATGGACAAGTGGCAAAGCATTCAGGACTAATAATAATTATAATTTATTAATTGTGTGCTTTACCATCGGTTATCTTTGTATTTAATTATGCAAAGGAAAATTTCACTAGCCCAAAACGATCAAACAGAAAGCTGTCAAACTACATTTGATTTGGTTGCCTCTTCATTTCCCCATTATTTGTCTTTGTAACGATTTCCAAAGTTCAGAAGCCAGTAAATTGGAGCTGGTGGCAATGAGGTATAATTAACATATAATAAAATGCACAGATCTTAAACATTTAGTTTTAGATGAATTTTGACAATTGTATATACCCAAGTAACAACCACCTGAAGTAAAACATAGGACATTTCCACCCCTCCAGAAAGTTCCCTCGTGAGAAGGAGTACATCAGCAAGCATCACTAAGAATCCCCTTCCCATTGCTGCCCGTCTCAATGTCTATCATTCAGTTCTCAGCAGCTGCCACAGATGTTCTCAGTTTCAAACTTCTCCACGTTTCTTTTCCTGACGTCCAGCCTGTCTGCTTGCTCTCTTTCTCCATCGACCACTGAGCTTTTTCATACAGAACAATTTGGCCACTCTTCATTAGAATCTCTCTTTTCCACGGAAAAGCTGAGGATAGGAGTAAGAATCCTTCCCCTTAGAAGGAGAAGGTGGAGTGTGTGTGTGTATGTGTGTGAAGATCATAACTGAATTATGGAAGGGGAAAGGGCCACCATTATTTTACATTAGCAGCAGTGCACTTTTCTTATCATGGAACGCAGTGTTCTTTAGAAGCATAGTTTAAGAATCGCTGCTTGACAAGAACATTTCTTAAACTTATGTCGTCTCGAGGAACTTTAGACCTGTGGCTAGAGACCAAGACCACCCCAAAGAGAACAAGCAAAGCCGATATACTCAGAGATTGCTATAGCTGGGGAGTCGCCCATCATCATTTATGTTTGGTGGAGAGTCAAAGTCAGGTAGAGGAGGTAGAAAATTTTGACCGTAGACAAAAGGAGTTTCAAGTATGCCCTGGTTGGTACTCATTGGTATCAGGAAGATGAAGCTGGACTAAGTAGAAGCCTGGCATCCTATGCGATTGGTTAGAAGAACATGTGTGGCTTTTTCTGGTTGGTCCTAAGTTGGGCCAATTGCTACAGAAGTTGTGATTTGGCTTCCTGGACTGATTGCTACAGAGGTCGTGGTCCAGAGTTCATTTTCCATATGTTGTCTGGCCATTGTCCATTTGAATATATGAGAGGACAGTGGAATTGTGAATGGTTCTCTATCAACCTTCCCAAGCAACGTCAGCAGCCTGGGACCCTCTCTCCTCCTGCTCAGCCCTTTTTCTTCTGTGAGTCCCAATCAACTTTCCTGTCCCTACAACAGATCTGGAAACCTGTGTAGACAGAGCTAAAAAGTACTAAGGGTAGATGAGCAGGGCTTGTGCTGATTGGATGTGAGCAGATTGAGGATTCAAGGATAGCTCTAAGATTCTAACCAGAGCTACGAAGAGGATCTTGTTAACTAGCTGCAGGTAAAGGAAGAATCTGGAAGAAACAATCATTATGTGAGAGAAGATGATACACTCAGTTTTTTGGCATTTTAGATACCTCCATGAAGATGGTCTTTAGAATCATACATCAGGGAACTGTAATACCATTTGAGAGGTGTGGAGACTGGCACCTGGAAAGAGATGGTTCTAAGTTCATATGCCAAGGCAGGGGGTGGAGCAGGCACCTCAGTGGTTCAGTGATCCAGCCACCACGTACACAAAATACAGGATGGAGAACGAGAGGTCTGGACTGGAGACCCAGTAATTCAGGAATCACCAGCATTCTATCAGAGGCAGTAATCAACTGTTTTGTGCCTATAACGCACATGTCATGAAGACAGAAACCATCTACCAAAGATTTCACAACAGACCCACAGAAGTGAAAAGTAAATGATTAAAGAACATAGGCCTCAGAGTTCCTTTCAAATTGTGATACTTTATCTTCTATTTGCAGAGATGAAAGTACACACACACACAAATAGTTAATATTTAAGCACTTTTATATCTGCATCTCTCTTTTTGGTAGAGGAAAGCCACTTTGGTGGTGCCGGTGAGAATCACCCACAATGATTTCTCCACTGCTCATCTTATTCTCCAGTTTTTTCTACCATGTGGCTATTGCAGGACGGAGTAAGTACTCTTTGCTTTTGCAAAAATAATTGATATATCCAACACCCTAGTATATGCAAGGGATTGCTAATAATAACTTAAAGTCTCTTTAGGGTGGATGCTAGAGAGACTGGATTGATACTTATTCTCTCATATTGCCATGTTTAAAGCTTCTCCATAAGATAACCTATTTAAGCATACTCACCTGTAAAATGGGGATAATGATAGTACTCTTCGGTGGGTTGCTGAGGAGAGTAGTAGGGATATGGCACATATGAAGTATTTAACACAGGACTTGTTATAGCTATTATTGGCAGCGTTAAATAGTTTTCATTTCTGTGCTAGCTGAACTTAAAGATGCAAGCATAGGTTTCTTAACCAACTGCTTTGTGCTCTATTTCAGACTGTCCCAAGCCAGACGAGTTACCATTTGCCATCGTTTCTCCCTTGAAAACATCCTATGAGCCAGGGGACCAGATAGTGTACACCTGCCAGCCGGGCTATGTGTCCCATGGCGGCATGAGACGGTTTACCTGCCCTTTCACAGGACTTTGGCCAGTTAACACGCTGAGATGTAGACGTAAGTCAGCGCCAGCACCCTCTCACACATTCTCTCCCCTCATTTGGATTCTGGACATTTTTGTGGGGATAATCCAGGTGCAGCAGGCCAGGAAGCTGCAGAGTGGAGGGCTGCAAAAAAAACGAGAGTGTGAGGCCTTCTCCATGCAGGAGGAGACGAAGGGCAGTAGGTGTTATTTAAAGAGGAGCAAATGAGCTTGGCCTGGAAATAGGGGTGACGTGAAAAAGAGACCTGGTATGATAAAGGGAGATGAAAACACTATAGAAGTGAAAAAGAAAAGTGCACATACTCTGAAATTTAAGCAGATGCATGAAAAAATAAGACACAAGGAATCATCATATTTTTGGACTTTGCCTCAAAATGAGAGCAGGTTGAATAGTTACTGAAAACGCAATAACTTTTGTTTAAATTATGTCTATATTATATGTTATATTTATAATAAAATACATATAATATATATTATATTAAATGAATAAAAATACAAATTATATACATAAAAATCTCTTGATTTATAGTAGATGGTTGATATTTTAATTAAATTTATTGGGATGACATTGGTTAATAACATTATATAGGTTTCATGTATACAATTCTATAACACATCATCTTTGTATTGCATTGTATGTTTACCACCCAAAGTCAAAGCTCCTTCTTTCACCGTATTTTTGATCCTCTTAGCCTCCTCCTACTCCCTCCTTTCCCTCTGGTAAACACTAAACTCTTGTCTGTGTCTGAGTTTTTATTTGCCTTGCTGGTTTGTTGCTTTCAGCATTATATTTCATACGTGAGCGAAATCATATGGTTTTCAACATTTTTCATCTGACTTATTTCATTTAGCATAATAATCTCAAGATTCATTCATGTTGCCACAAAAGGTAGTATTTCATCTTTTCTTATGGCTGAGTAATATTCCTTTGTATATATGTAGTACATCTTTATCCAATCATCATCTACAGTAGGACTCTGGTTATTTCCACGATTTGGCCATGCGGCAATGAACATAGAGGTACATATCTCTTTATGAACAAATGTGTTCAAATGTTGGGGTAGATGCCCAGAAGAGGGATTGCTGTGTCATATGGTAACTCTATTCTTAATTTTTTTGAGGAAGCCTCATACTGTTTTCCATAGTGTCTGTACCTATTTACATTCCCACCAGCAGTGTCTGAGGGTTCTGTTTTCCTCACATCTTCTCCAACACTTGTTGTTACTTGTCTTGTTGGTAATAGCCATTCTGACAGGTGTGAGGTGATAGTGGATGGTTGCTTTTATTCATTCACATAGTTCTGTGATATCATGCTGACATACTTTTTGACAATCAAATGTTGAATAAATGACCAGATGGCATTTCTAGTAATTTTATATAGAAGTTAATCACTAAAAATAACTATATGTACCTATCTGGGCTCTGGTTATTTTGGTCATTTGGAGATGACCATTGTGAAAATTACATATGTTTGTATAAGTGATTTTAATATACTTTTTTTGATTAAAATTGACCACACATAATTTTTAATGAAAAACCACTATAATATAATTAGAAAACTTTTTCTTTTAACCAGTCATAACTCTAGAAAACTATTTTATTTTTCCAGTTATTTTCCATGCATATATTTTTGCATTATTGCAGAGAGCAGATACCATTTTGCATTTTTTCTATTTTCATCAGCATATCAGAAACATTGACTATATCTCTATGGTTTTCATAATCAATATTTTATTGGCTGCATTATAGTTCAACTCTTGACTTACCATCATTAATTAAAATAATGTCCTGATAGTGAACACTTTGACTGTTCCATTCTTATTCTTATAGGTAACAGTATAATCAACACCTTAGTGCACATGTCATTTGACTTGAGTTATTTTCTCCGAAAAGTTACCAATAAAGTTATTGGATTGAAAGATAGAAATGAGTTTATATATTTTTTATTTTTTTAAAAATTCTATAAATAGATATTTACCTTTTTATCTTTAAATCACAGCCAGAGTATGTCCTTTTGCCGGAATCTTAGAAAACGGAGCCGTACGTTATACAAGTTTTGAATATCCCAACACGATCAGTTTTTCATGTAATGCTGGGTAAGGATGGATGACTGAGTAGCTGTGCCCTCAAGCTAAACATCACAACTGGTCATATTTTATTTCTAGCCTTTACGCTGGACTCGCTGAATATAATCCACTGAATACAAATGTGCAGTGGTGTTGAGGGGGTGGGGGTAGAGATTATGACAACTAGTGAAATACACCTAATTTTTCTGCTCCTGATTAGTTACTTATCTGAGGATGTACATTGAAGTGATTGAAACTGGATGACGATCCCTTATAATCTCTGGGCCAAATCTTGGCCTGAGGGTTAAAATACTTTAGGAATTAGATTTGGGCTTTAGTTATGAGGCAAATTTGATAGATTGACCTGGTATTCCCTAGAAGAGAATTTTATAAAGAAGGTTGGGAGTATGACAATGTAAAACAGAGTTCTCTTAAATCACCGAATGTAGCACAACACCCCCAGGAAGAAAGCACTTGTAGTCAGTAATAGAGCTCATCTGCCTTATCAGAAAAAAGATGCCATTGTAATAGCATGTTGGCTGTAGATCAGGGCAAAATTTTACTGAGGATCCTTGTTTGGGACTGAAGATTAAAAAATATTATGTGTGAAAAAGAAATGCAGTTCATTCATCTGAAACAGTAATTTGCTGATGGTTCTGATGACAAACGATATTGAAAAATTGGCTTCAAGGATGGAATGTTTCATTTTCTATGAAAATAAGACTATAGTTTTTTTGCTATTTTTGTTTTCAAATCTGAAATCTTTTTTTCAATTACAGTTGACATACAGCATTGTATTAGTTTCAGGTGTACAATATAGATCAGGCATTTATGTAATTACAAAGTGGGCTGCATTGTTTTTTACACATCCGTGTCACTAGACTCTCAGAAAATGAATAGTAGAGATCGCTCGGTTTGATTCACTTTTGTGATCTTGAAAAGAAAATGGTTCTTTACTTTATATAAGAAGCAGTTAACTTAGCTAGCTGGTTAGAAATAAGGGTTTTGGGGGTTTGGCTTCTACACCCACTACCCATGGAACCCTGCCCACCCCTCCCAATTCTTCAGCGGTTCACCCGGAACATTAGATTGGAAGGCTTGATGAGCCTTAGATGAGTGTTAGGATCCTCGGGAAAACAACATTATAAAACAGGAAAGAGGTCAATAGTATTAATCTGAAGCAATGCACAAGGGAGAAGACATTTGAGATGCCCTTGATGGGTTATTTTCCTGCTTGATGGATCACATTTTCCTTTTGCAGGTTTTATCTGAATGGAACTAATTCTGCTAAGTGCACTGAGGAAGGAAAATGGAGTCCAGCCCTTCCCGTCTGTGCCCGTGAGTCTGTGGGTCCCAGTTATGGGGAAAGTGACCAGTTGGTTTTAGCCTGGTTTTAGCCCTGTGAACTCCATGCCCCCAGAAATGCTTCAGTCTCAGCTCCGTGAGATGGTTGGTTGCCTTTATGGAGGAATGTTCGTTCTAATAGCATCTTACTCTAGAGGATGGAACAACCGCTTTGGAATGGCAGAAGGGAAGCATGCTACTCATGAACACGTTTTGTATCCTCCACCTGATGGAGCCAGTGGTTTCTGGGTTTATTAATTCTAACACTCCCAGGAGGTGTGGGCAGGCACTTGGACATGTGTGGCATTGGTCTACTGGGGGCCGCCACTAGTTGACTAGAAGAACTTTTGGAAACAGTGAGATCAAACACCTTCTTTCCACTCTGGAACCTCATTCATTCATTCATTTACTCATTCATGTATTCAATAAACATGTACTGAAGGCCTCAGCTATGAGGCTGCGAAGCTAAGGGAGACTTAGCTCTGCCTTCGTAGTGATAAGGGAGACAAGCAAGGTTGCCTTCTCAGTGAACTTAGAGCCCATCGAAGGTCCCTGCATCCTAAAAGCTGATTGAGTTTCCTCCAAAAGTCACTGATGATTTATTTAGGGGACTCTCAGCTGAGCCACCAGGGTAAGCTCTGGAGTTTACTTATATAGGGAGGGGCATCCTTACATTACCTAACTTGTAATTTATGTAAATCTAATCTTTGACCAGGAGGCCCAGGCATTACAATAATAGTTACGGATTTTTAACATTCCGGTGAGGTCTGTCTTAGCAAAAGCAAGTGGAAAAGTAAAGCAATTTAAAATAAACAATAGTTTAAAAAACCTAAACTACAAAAAACAATTTGGGGGATAAATGAAGTAGAGTTTTTTACTCAGCAGTAGGAATCGCCAGGGTCCTAGAGTTTCCCTTTTTAAGCAAACTTGTATCTATTTTGTAAAGTCACTTTTTCTTTTTGGTCACAAGCAGATAGACTACTTTAGCTTCAGCCTGACTGGGTGCTTCTCATTCTTCAATGTACACACGAATCACCTGGGCATCTTGTTAAAATGCAGAGTCTGCTTCTTGGTTCTGGAGTGTGGTTTGAGCTTCTGCACTTCTAACAGGCTCCTGGGCAATGCTCACGCTGCTGGTTTGTGAATCACACTCTGAGTTGCCAGGCTCTAGACAGTCCCGGTTAAATCACAGATTGGTCTGCACTCGTTTCCATTACGTTTGCGTAACTTTCCCTGGACTTGTTGAAACTCCGTGTTAGTCGGGTTGGGATGACAATCCGTACCATTTCTCTGTATAAAGCTCCTTGTATAAGCTCTGTACATACAGATTGCAAAAGGAGGAGGTATTTGATAGGAACAAACCAACCTGAGCTAGCAGCAGAACACAGATGTCGCAAATACTTTGGACCAAATTGCCATCATCAGTGACAATTGCAGGATTATTCTTTAGCAATGTCCTCCACCAATTCTGACTTCCAGAAACATCTCCCATGGTAGCATCTGGATCAAAAATTTTATGGAAATCCAACCCTTGTGTTATTCTAAAAGGAAAATTAGCAGTGGTGAGACTTAAATTTACTTCATTTTTTAGTTTTTCGACTGATTCAGACCTTCGATTTTCAGATCGTATTTTCTTACTTGGCTTCTACAATTGATGGCTTTTACTCTGTCTGGCAACTGATCAAATTTTGCACTTTCTCAAGTTAATCTTCAGGGTTTTTTTTTTTTCCTTTCTGGAAAGAATATATTTAAAAGACTCCACCATTTTCATACAAATGATAGTTTTTTCTTTTTCCAGCTGTAACCTGCCCTCTCCCTCCCACACCTAAGTTTGCAGAGCTCAGTGCTCATAAGTCATTGGCTGGGAACAAAACCCTTTATGGAAACAGGGCGGTGTTTAAGTGTTTGCCACACTATGCCATGTTCGGAAACGATACCGTTACCTGCACAGCATCTGGAAATTGGACCGAGTTACCAGAATGCAAGGGTAAGTGCGAGGATAAGAGAAAATAATTACAATCGTGCAATTCCCATTGTTGAAAACTATTGAAAATTCTGCTATTTATACTGTGTCTTATTGAATAAACTTTTCAGAAGTAAAATGCCCTTTCCCATCAAGACCAGACAATGGGTTCGTGAACTATCCTGCAGAAGCAGCACTTTATTACAAGGATAAAGCCACGTTTGGTTGCCATGATACGTTTGTCTTGGATGGCCCGGAAGAAGTAGAATGTACCAGATATGGAAACTGGTCTGCACAGCCCAGTTGTAAAGGTATGGAGTATGAGCAAGGTCCTACAACATCTCTGAATTAAAGCATCACCTTTATTTGGCATTTTCTTATTCTAATTCTTTCTCACTTGCTGCTCAGACTTGCTTCATAGCTATTGGCATGTGAAATACTTTAGGCTTAGGACTCGCATGTGCCTGGGGAAGCTTCATGCTTAGCAAGCTTGTTTGAAATTAAACTGTGTGAAGAAAACAGATTTTTGTAAGTATCGATAGTATGATGGAAGTTTGTATAAGCTTTCTGCAATTGCCTTTAAGTCTTTGCTTAGGAGCATCCATTTCTGCTTTGTTCTAGTTGAGACTTCTCATTGTTGCAAAAAACAACTACACATTCAAGGTGGTTCTAGAAAATGGGGACTTTCTATGAATGGGCAACAGGCAGTCAGATGGACATCGAGGGAAAGGAATGAAACACAGCTGGTCCTCCTAAAACTTAAGAGTTTAAAGTCAGGAATAATTGCTACTTTTTTCATATCTCCATGGCTGCGTAGTCTCTCTAATCTCCCCGTTTCTCTGCTTACTCACCTTGAACCTGGCTTGACTCTATATTAGGACCTCTCAACTAAAGGATTCATCACTAGCTGGCATCTTTTCCCTGAGATACTGCTTCCTTTTGAGTTAGATGTCTATCCTTTATTTGGTCAGTGTTGTGTACATGCAAAAAACCCCACAATCTAGCACTATATTTCTGCTCGGGTTGCCATGGGCTGGACAGTGTAAGCAGAAAGGGAAATTAGGTATGGCAGGCCAAATGACATATGACTAGAATCATAGGTTGGGGTCCCCTAGAAGCAGAGCCTGAGACAGATTCAGTGCAGGTGATTTATTAAGTGAATGTCTCAGGAGAAAGAGAGTGAGGCAGGTAGGATAAAGTAGGACACTGGTTCTCAAACATCATTGTGCCCTGGAATGGGGTTCTGAGTAAGTAGATCTGGATAGGACCTGAGAATTTGCATTTCTACCAAGTCCCCAGGTGATGCTGCTGCTGCTGATGATCCAACTAAGTTTTGAACAAGTATATGGGCTCAGTTAGAGTCCAGCTTTAGTTTTATCCTCCTGTGAGCTCTGGACCATGAATTCTGCCCCAGAGCTGATCCCACTACGAGGCAAGGGACCTGCATTTTGTAACCCATCATCAGTCAGCCATTGGCTATAGGTGGCTCCCTTTCCTGACCCTGGGGGTGGGGGGCCCATTTGATCACCTCCTGGGAGATGTAGCTTCCTTATGGCTGAAGGCAGTTTTCAAAGAAAGGAACACATTTGTGAGTTGTCATCACAGTGGGAGCACTAGCCCAGTAAATGGGTTCTGAGTGGGCCAGTGTAGGCTTATATGCAACGGCAATATCTGATAGAAGTTCTTTTTTGCTGAAGCTTCTGCTCTGGCTTTCATGTGTGGCTTCTATAGGGGAAGAAAAGGCCATCTTGGAACCCAAGATTAATGGTTCTATTGGTAAAGAACTGCTGTTAGCAATGGTACTGGTGTGATTACGTTCAGTCTTGAAATCTTGTCTTGAGCAGTTTATTTCAGGTGTGCTCATCTGACTCAAATACTTCATTCTCTTTGAGAGACGCTAGCGTAACTCATAAGTCTTGACTACAAATACTGTCTCTTTCAGCGTCTTGTAAAGTATCTGTTAAGAAGGCTACTGTGATATATGAAGGAGAGAGAGTAAAGATCCAAGAAAAATTTAAGACTGGAATGTTGCATGGTCAAAAAGTTTCCTTTTTCTGCAAAAATAAGGAAAAGAAATGTAGCTACACAGAGGATGCTCAGTGCATAGATGGCACCTTTGAAATCCCCAAATGCTTCAAGGGTAAGTCCAACGCTTGAACTTTTAGCTATGACTTCCATTCGCCCCTCACCATAATCAGCACCTTTTTACATAAATGCAAGAAGTCCCGGCAATTTGGCCATTGGATATTTTAAAAAGAGAGGTGGCAGAAGGATTAGCAAGACAAAGCAGTGAGTTTCTCCACTTGCATAAACATTTTCCTTTTCAATTATTTTCCTTAAAACTCAAGGTGGTGGTTTTATTGATGAATATTCAAGTGAATTATGCCATCTTATATAATTGAAAATTAAGTTTAACAATAATAATAACAACAATAAAAGGAATATTGAATATTAATAATATTTACCACCTCTTGGTCCTAAATGATAAAGAATGTACCCCAGATTACAAAGTAACTCATGGCAATGGTGATTGGTTTAAGATTTAACATTTTGTTCCTTCCTTCAGCAATTCCTAGAGTTTGAAAAGTACCCACTATTCGTTAGAGCCAAATATTTTAAGAAAAATAATTATGTTTGTGTGAGATAAAGAAGTTTGTAATGGCCAGCATTTAGAGCTGCCACCCTTTTAAGTTTCAGGTTGGGGGTTAAGTATTTTTGTCGCTATGAAGGAAGGCCCAGCAGAGGAGGAAGCTGTTGTTGGCTCTAGGTTTAGAAATGCTCAAGAATGTTGACTGGCCTACCTCAGCAGGCTGCAGAGGCCATCGAGAGAGAGAGAGAGAGAGAGAGAGAGAGAGAGAGAGAGAGAGAGAGAGAGAGAGAGAGAGACGGAATGATAATTTGTAAATAATACCTACCTCACGGGTTTGATTATTAGACATATTATGCAGGATGTGGAGTAAGTGCTCAACCCATGATAGTTATTATAATTGTAAATAGCTAGAAACGCACTGAATAAATTGTTATTGTTCAAAACATGGCACAGCCCGGGTGCAACGTTAAATACCAAAAGTGACACATCACTGTAAGCCTAACACAAATCAGTGGAAAAAATATTAGAAGAGGGTAATTAAACAGCAAACAAACCAAACAGCTCTGCTGACAAATTTCTTTGGGCTATTCTTCCTCAAAGCCTTCAGACAGAGGCAGCCCTGTTAGTGCATTGGGAATAAATAAAGAGCCGATACAGATTTTCTTTTTTTTAATCTTGATTGTCAGAGTTATATAGAACCTTTTATTTTCTCTCTTGGAAATGAGTGCCTTGTCATTTCCCTGATGCTTTCTCGTGTCACATAAACCTCACACTAAATGGTTTCACGCATATAATTAAGTGTATTCTATGCATTTGTAAAATGTCTTTGATTTATTTAGCTATTCAGCAAATTTAAGAAACTGTTTCTCTTAGAATGTTTATCTTTTTCTTCCCAAACAGAACACAATTCTTTGAAATTCTGGACAACTGATGCATCAGATTTAAACCCATGCTAAGCTGGTTTTTCAGATTCGAAATTAAATATCATACTTGTATCTCTGTCCAAGGAACTGAATGGAAGTAGAAAAATAAAATGACTGAATATATTGCCTCAGTGATTGCAATGTCACTCCTCACGGTGGCTTACTTTTCATCAATATATCTGGTTAAGAACCCCCATATTTGGAATATCGCCTTTTCATGGCTGTGGGATAGAAAGTGTAAACAATTATTTGAGTAACCCAGTTCTCTTCTCCCGCATTCTACTCTCAAATGTTTCCAACCAAAAAACTGTAATGCAGTATTTTTCCTAAAATGGTCTACAGAGCCCCCCATCAGTATCTGCTACTTATGACAAAGAAAAAACTCTATGTCCTAGAATTGCTGAGGGTGGTCCAAAAATCTGCCTTAATGACAAGGTCCCCAGATGATTTTTTGTATTCTCAATTTGAGAAGTATGGCCCTAACGGAATAAACATGATATTCTAGGTCAATAGAGCTGGATTTGAACCCTTGAGGTTTGGTTGACAGAATCTTTCCTAGAAAATCTTTTCTTACCTACTAAAATTCCGTGATCCATTATGACATTGATCCTTTATTCATATGCTATTCCCTTGCCCTTCTCTCCTTCTGTAATACATGCTGGAAAAACCCACCTTCTCTAAGCCTGTGCCATAGCAGGTGAATATTACAGGAGGAAAAAAAAGAAAAACACAATCACGCTAATAGGTTCCACTTTCAATTTGTGAACACAAAGCATACATAAGCCCTCAGCTCTGCCTGGCAATCGTATCATGTTTATCTAGTGTGTTCGCCACCCTGCTCTGCCAGATAGCTATTTCTCTTCTCAGTCCTCCTCAAGCGACCTTCCCTCTCCTCACTCTCAGCTGATGACCCTGCTCCTTATTTCACTGGAAAAATAGAAAAAGACCTTTTTTAAATTTTATTATTATTTTTTTTTATCTTGCCACTACCAAATACATCACCTTCTCAGTACCTGTACCATGTACCCTTGCCATTCAACTCTCTCTCTCCTTTAACCCTCTCTCTAAGTATTGGGGGTTGGGTTTGAAGAGGATATGGTATCTCCCCTTCCTAAACCAAAAAGCCCTATTTCGGGATTTTGCTGAACACAAGAGCCATCCATCTGGATTTCCTCTCTTAGCACAAAAGTTTTAGAAGCACTGTTTTCTTTAACTTGTCATGGGTTGATTTTAAAACCGACCTCCTCCTCCTCATCCCCCCTAACAGCCCTAGCAATGGAAAGAGAGCAGCAAAGGTTTAGAGCCTCTCCCTGTGCCCGATACATGGGTTTGCTCCAGAAAAGGAGAGAATATATTTCTCTATTATCCTTCCTTTTGTTGCAAAGCCTTTCATAATTAGTTCTATGGCATCAACATTTAAAAATATATAGAAGGCTCTTTTAATTGCTCACCCTGTCTAAGCTCACCTGAGAGGGAATGGACAGGTGAGCAGTGAAGGTAAGTAAGGAAGATTTTCTCTGGCATCTGGTGGTGGTTCCTGGGGGCCTAGGTCTGAGCCCCAGGACTTTTGCTTCATCTCTGAAGGGCCCCCTATAAAAGCTCACACCTTCTTACACAATTACTATTCCCTACTCTGATCAACTTAGACATATAAATCCAGAATTTTTGAAGTCCTGTATAACTTGGCTCACACCCAGTGAAAGAACATACTTGCTGGGATTTTTTTTTTAATTTAAGTATTTACTAGCTATAACCTATCTTATGGGTGTAACCAGGAGGGCACGGGATCAGTCAGAATGGATTGCAGTCCTGGACTGGGGTTTGGGAGTTGGTGGGGTTAGTGCTGGAAGCTTCCTGATGTCCCAGGCATGACCCTTTTGCTGTTTGACTGTGGGAAAGATGGGGAGGGGGTCTTATGCAAAAAGCTAGTAGCCTCATGGTTGGCACTCAAAGTGCTTGGGCAACCGCTATTTACCAACTGGTGTAAAAGCTTTTCAATATTTTAATGCATGGTATGTTTTGCCATGCCTGCTTTCAAGAAGAATTTGGGACAACTTAAAGCTGAAAGGATATAAACAACATAAAAATAAATCCCACACACCAAAAACAAAATAAAACAAGCACACAGATTTTGTTTTTTATTTATTGTTATACCATTTTTAAAGCTACTTTTAAGAGCAGGTTTAGGTTTACAACAAAATTGAAAGAAAGAGAAATTGCACGTGTACTCCCTACCCCCACGCAGGCCCAGACTCCCTCATCAGCATCACTCATCAGAGTCATGTATATACCTACATTGACATATCATCACCCCAACTCCACAGTATGGTTTAATTCTTGGTGCTATACATTCGGTGGATTTGGACAAATGCATAATGACATATATTCATCATTTTAATAGTAAAAATCCTCTGCGCTCTGCCTCTTCATCTACCCTACCCCCACAAACACTGATTTTTCTACTGTTTCCGTAGATTTGCCTTTTCCAGAATGTCACAGAGTTGCATCATGCAGTATTCTGCCTTTTCAAATTGGCTTCCTTCCTTAGTAATATATATTTGGGCCTCCTCCATGTTATTTCACGGCTTGGTAGCTTGTTTCTTAGTGCAGAATGATATTCCATCTTCCGGATGTACCAAATTATTTATTATCCTGTTACCTACTGAAGCACATCGTGGTCGCTTCCAAATTTTGGCAATTATGAATAAAGCTGCTATAAACATCCGTGTGCAGGTCTTTGAGTGAATATAAGTTTTCAACTCCTTTGGATAAAAACCAAAGAAAGTTGTTGCTGGCTCATGTGGTAAGAGTAGGTTTATTTGTTTGCCTATTTGTTGTTTTGAGATACAATCGACATGCAGCATTGTGTTGGTTTCAGGTGTACAACATAATGATTTGAGATATGCATCTATTGCAAAATGACCACAATAAGTCTAATTAACATCTATCACCACACATAGTTGTATTTTTTTTCTTGTAATGAAAACTTTTCAGATCTATTTTCTTGGCAACTTTCAAATATACCATGCAGAATCATTAACCATAGTCACCATGCTGTATGTTACATGCCTTTTGACTACTTTTACCCATTTTGCCCAGACTATATTTAATTTTGTAAGAAATTGCTAAGCCGTCTTCCAAAGTGGCTGTACCATTTTGCATTCCCACCAGTCATGAATGAAAATTCGTGTTGCTTTACATCCTTGCCAGGTTTGTCGTCAGTATTACGGATTTGGATGTGTAGCGGTATCTTGTTTTAATTTTAATTTCCCTGATGGCATATTTTTATAAGCTTATTTGCCATTTATATGTCTTCTTTAGTGAGATGCTTGTTAAGATCTTTGGCTCATTTTAAATCTGGTTGCTTATTTTCTTATGAAGTTTTAGAAGTTCTTTGTATATTTTGAATAACAATTTTTTATCAAACACATCTTTTGTAAATATTTTCTCCCAGTCTTGTCATTCTTTTTGATATTGTCCTTTGCAGAACAGAAGTTTTTAATTTTAACGAAGTTTAGCTTATCAATGGTTTGTTCCATGGTCTTGTCTTTGGCACTGTATCTCACAAGGCATTGCCATATCCAAGGCCACCTAGATTTTCTATGTTATCTTTTAGGAGTTTAATAGTTTTGCATTTTACATTTCAGTTTATGATCCATATTAAGTTAATTTTTGTGAAGAGAGTAAGGTCTTTGTCTAGATTTTTTTTTTTTTGGAACATGGATGTCCTGTTGCTCTAGCACCATTTATTGAAAAGACGATCTCTGTTCTGTTGTATTGCCTTTGCTCCTTTATCAAAGATCAGTTGACTATATTTATGGGTCTGTTTCAGGATTCTCCATTCTATTCCATTGATTTTTTTGTTGCTGTTCTTTTACCAATACTACACTGTCTTGATTACTATAGCTTTAGGTCTGTGTTTGGAAATATCAGGTGTTCAGAATGCTAAAAACTCTGAAGCCCAGCACCCTTGTTTTAAACTGATAGTACATTTCTACCTCCTCCCACTCCAGCATATTCCACAAAGAAGTGCCCGGAATATGGCGAGTTTGTCAAAGGTGGCTTTTTGCACCATTTTGTCTATTGGAAAACCTATCTGGCTGATAGATAGGCTTGGATCTCTGAAAAACAACCAGTGTAGACTTCAGAGCTTAAGCCTTATTACTGAGTCCTCCAATTTAATGATATTTTCACAGAAAGAGAAAAATCTGCTATTTTTGCAATCCGTAGAGGCTATTAGGATGAGAAGGAGCCATCGGCAGAAACTATCTATTTGCAGCCCCTCTGCTAAATGATTATGTGGTCCATGTAGTCCCATAAGTAGACTCTTTCCCAAATGTTGTCTTCTTAAATGCTTAGATCACCAGGTTGTTTGTCATCGAAATTGGGCTTCACCTTCCTAGCCGCAGGATGAGGTGCTTTCCCCACTGACTGACAGTCCAGGAAGCAGCCCACTGAAGAAAGAGCGAAACTATAACCACAGTTGCTGGTACTCATCCTATATGTTAGCGTGGCTGAATTTTGTCTTTTCATCTTCTATAATGCTACTTAACCAGCACCTGCAGACCCCGTGACCCCTGTAAGCTGCCAATATGGCCAGTGAGGCCCCCTTTCAGACAGGTGGGTTCCCAGATATCCTTCCCAATGACCAGCTTTCTTCTCTTAGATCATGACAGGATGGATTCTAAATACAAAGGCGCCCGTGTTTTAATTTGTCTCTCATGCTATAACATAGTCTTGCAAGAATTGTTTATAGTACAAAAATGACTTCTCTCGTTTGTAAGACATCGACTCATCTTTCAATAGATAGGGTCTCGAAAATGAGAAATGAGACCCCAAAATCAAAAATAGGTATTCACCAGTGAAATTTCCCAACGGCTAGCCTGAAAATTATTCCCCGCCTTAATTCCTAAATAAACGATTAAAAATATTTTAAAAAAAAGGAATTAAAGAAAACAGCTTGAGATGTGTGTCTATGTGTGTGTGTGTGCAGTTGTGCATACATGTGAGTGTTCATCCCTTGTGTGTGTATATGTGTATGTTGTTTGTTTACACTCTGTGCGTGTGAACATGTGTATGTGTGTGTGTGTGTGTGTGTGTGTGTGTGTGTGTGTGTGTGAATATGAGATGAATGTATGAACCTGTGGCATTAGTAGGTCTTTGTGTGCTAATGCTGCCTCCTAGTGGCATCTATTACAAGACAGTTGAGAATGAAAAGATGACTTGATACAGAAGTTTCCTTGTGTTAAGCACTGGGTAAAAATACCTACATATCTTACCTTCCTTAATACATACTATCTTTCCAATCATGCCATAAGGAAGGTGAAGAAACCAAATCTCAGGGAAATTATGTACCTTGGTTTACCTGGGTCACAAAATGACAGGACCAGATGTCCAAATGTCAAAACTATGTCTTTTTTTTACCATTCTTAGACTGCTGGTTAAACTATGAATTTCCCCAGTGGCTTCCTGAAAATAGCTGGACTCTAAAGTTGGAATTTTACAGCCTAGGAAGGAGTGATGAAACAGGCTGGTGGAGAGATACATGTATAGGTGAGGCTATGAAGTGCCCTATTAAGTGGTTGCTAGTTTGTATGGATATTGGCTAGGGCAATATGTATTTTATTGAAGAAGGGGAGGAAGGAAGAATAGTCAGTTTATCTCTGTTAATAATCTTGAGCATGGATTACCCAAGAAGGCAGGACAGAGAAGGATGGAAAGGTGAACGTGGCTTGGTTCTGGCTTACAGAAGGAATCCAGAACCCTTGTGCTAAAGGCACTCTTATTTTATTTTTTAGTAGTGAAGAAAATAAAGCATGCCTCCTCATTCTGTTTCTACTCTCTTTATACTAACTACATCTTCTATGCGGTATAGTTCATATTTTTGTGACCTGCAAATAGGAAGTTCGGAATCATTTCTTATCCAATTTAAGGGATTTACTGGCTGCAGGATTATTCTGATATTATCTCTAATGTGTTTACATAATAATGATCATTCTTGGTATTTATAAATTGCTTTCCATTTAGTCATTCATGTATTTCATTCCAATGATAGAGTATCTTAAAAATGCAAATGATGAACCACTGACTGAAATTTGATTATTTAGAAAATCAGCTTATGCGTAAGTACTGTGTACAGAGCCATTGCTAGTTCTGAAAAAATAAATAAAAATGTAGAAAATATGTATATCATGTCAAATTCCAGAAAATGGACAAAGGGCTAAAGAGATACTTTGTAGAAGAATAAAAGGCATAGAGTACATTTAAATATTTCAACTTTTCTAATAGTGAAAAATGCAAATTTAAAAAAGTTACTATTTTCATACATAAATTAGCATAGATTAGAAAAATTGTTGATGTGAGAAAGCCATTTTCAGGGATTGTTGACTGGAATTGCAAATTTGCAAAACACTTCTAGAAAGCAATTTGACAGTAATGATCAAAAGCCTCTTTTTTTTTTTTGCCTATAGGAATACCTTTTATGGAGATAGCTAAAACTTCAACCAAGATACATATATTAAAAGGTATTTATTTTAATATTATTTTTAAGAGCCAAATATTATTAATAACTTAAATATCCAATCACAGGAGAATAATCAAGCATACTATGTTGATTTTTATATAATTTTATTATATGTAAATGCATACTTATATGTTATTAATATATATAAATATTATATATTATTATTTTTGTTATATATATCACTTCAGAAAACATGTACAATTGCTAATAGTGGTTATTCCAAAATGGTAGGATTACACATAGTTTTTATTTTCTTCTTTAAACCTTTTGGTGTTTTCCAATTTCCCTATAATAGCATTAAAGCTTTTATAATCTGGGAAAAAAACACAATTCAATAAGCATTTGTGGATTGTCTCTACATGCTAGACATTCTGCAGGTTTGCTGGGTCTACAATGGTGAACCCAACAAATCTGGTCTCTGACCTTATGGAGTTTATGGACATTGAAAAATAGATGGTTGATATTAGTTAACATTTAATTACAAATTTTGATAAATGCAATAAAGGAAAAGAACAAGGGGCTTTGAAAAAGAATAAGCAGTGTTTGGAGAATTAGTGAAAGCCTCTCTAAGGAAGTGACATTTAAACTGAGGTGAAGAGCAGGATGTCTACACATACTAGGTGTTCGATGAATGTGTATAGAGCTGACAAATTATTATTCATTACGAAATAACTAGACATAGGAGTCATATTAATTGATTGTCATAAACGTTTGGCCATAGAACATTGATGTGAAACTGTATTAGTCAGGTCACACAAGCTTGAGACTGTATTGCAACAGCTACAAAAGAATATTTATCCTGCTTCACCCTTGAGGCCTTTGAATGGACTCTGATTTCAGCAGTTACTTCCTAAATATATCTAGAGGTCCCCAGCATGGGTCTCCTGTGTGCTCTGTATATTACTAAATTATTATATAGTGTGCATCATTTTCTTTTCTCTAAGCATTTGTAGCTGTGAGGATGTTATTATTCTCATTTCTTGCCTCTGATGCTTGACGAAGGCATCCCAGCTGCTGCTGCCGTTCCGCCCCCAAGGCTGCTGGAACCTAGTGTTAAAGGCAATGATGTTTGTACTGACTTTGCTGCCTTGGGAAATTATGGCTACAAATGCTGCTTATGACTTCTGTTCTCAATATTTAAACAGATATAAAACTCACAGAGCGGGAGTTCTTAACTTAGGCTCTGTGGATGGACTTCAGACATTTGGGAATTCTGATTTGTATGCACATTGTGGTCATGTGGGCAGTTGGGGCTGTGGGGTTATGGGGGAGAGTTATAGCTTTTTAAAAATTTCAAAGGAAGCTCCTCAGTGGGGGTCAATCCATGGCCATCACTGTACTTTATGTAGAGTCACCTTTCCTTCAATGTTCCTATACTGTCATTGAACCAGATCTCCTCATAATCGCTTAGGATGAGTTACCGTCTAGGAGGCTCCCTGTTTCTCATGTAAGGACATTCTAAGTGGGCACCCACCAGTCCTCTAAACAGGACATACAGGCTTGAGTCCTAAGCTCAGGTTCAAAGCTGGCCTCCCAGCTAAATATGTATAACAAAAATAACAATAAAACGCCTACTTGCATATCTTAACAATATTTTTGTTTGAATAACTTATGTATGTATGTATGTATGTATGTATAGATATATATATTTTAATGAAAAAGTGTCACTCTAGAAAGGAACATTGTCTCATCTCTTTCCTTTCACTGAGAGAAAATATTTTAAAAAATTTACTTTCATACTGTTTTTTTTTACTTTGTAACTTTCAATTGTATTTTTTTCTGTTGCAATTATTTTCTCTCAGATGAACTTGACTTTGTTGCATTTTTTCCTTTGACCCTTTTCCCCCCCATCTTTCACTTTTCTGCTCATGTTCATTTAGACATCATTTATCAAATTCATTTCATGTTCTTCCAGCACTGGGGTTTCTATTTTGAACCTCTTCACTGAATGATCAAATTCCTGCAACTGCACGTATGGGTTTTGCATCCCTGATTCTCAGTGCAAATGATCTGGATTAATGATGATTCTTTAGCTATAAACACATTCAAATATGCTTTTGAAAAACGAAACATTTTACACCTTTTCTTACCCCTAGTCTTCATGATTTGTCACTGAAATAATGAAGAACAGTTGGTTTTTTACTTCCAGTGGGACGGGTTTGAAAAAGCACCTTGGAAAGAATATGACTTCCCTCTGGAAGCTCAAAAGTAACTAGGTAACAAACGAATGAATCTTTTATTTTCTTTATGGCGAATTGAAAAGATGCTTCAAGCTGCGTTTATGTTAGATTTGGCATCACACTGAGTGAATTGCAGAGAAACTGCAGAAGGCATCCTGTTGTGAAATTAGATAAAAAAACAGTGGAAAACTGAATTTCATTTAGGTGAGTGTTTTTACACAGTAAACATTGTTTCTGCCTGTAGATTTAAAAATATGTAGCTTTCCTAGAAATGTCATAGAAGACCAAAGCACGCTGCAACGTAGCAGTGCAGACACGGAGACTGCCCTGAGGTGACTGAGACGTTTTGGGAGCAGCAAAATTCCATTTTCCACTAGATTTTGCTATCCTACAAAAAATCGGTAAACAGGAAGCCTTTTTATTTAATTTCAGAATCTTCAAAAATCGCGGGGAGTTTTCTCAGACCTAAGATACTTTTCTGAATGCAAATAAATAATAATAATAATAATAATAATAATAATAATAATAATAATACAATAATGCTCGTTTTCCATGGTAACCCCACCTCTTCGCCTCTGGGGTGTGAGAAAGACCTTAGGCGGTTCCGTCCTGAATGTTTTCAGACTCCTCCCACTCCGAGGCCTGGCCAAATGATGGCCACGCCCTCCTGTGACCATCCTCCGGTAATCAATCCCGTTTCCTTGGCCTGTTCTTCCCCCACAGCCCCGCGAGTGTTCCCAAGCCGCTCTCCACGCGGGATGCTCCAGGACAGCGGTGTCCCAGATGCGGGTCTGGCTATCCCGCAAGCCCCGGCCTGGGCCCTGATAAAGAGCCACCACCCAGGCTGAAGGAAAGCCTGGAGGTTGCTGGGCCGAGGAGTAGAGGAGACGAAAAAACAGAAATAACCAAAAAAAGTGTCGCCATGGCAACGGGCCCGCGCGCTCGCCGGCGCCGGCGGGGGCGGGGAAACGGGCGAGCTGAAGTCCCGCCCTCGCCCCGCCGGGTCCGTCGCCATGGGAACGGCGCCACGCGCCGGGCGGGGCGGAGGCGGAGCCGGGCCCGTCGCCGTGGTAACAGCGCCACGCGCTGGGCGGGGCGTAGGGAAGGGGGCGGGGCTGCGTGCGCGGAAGCCCCGCCCCCGGGCTGCCGGGCGGCGGCGACGGCCGCGGCCCGCACGGATTTGAAACCGTTTGGCGGCGGCGGCGGCGGCGGCGGCGGCTCCGGCTCCAGGTTCTGGTCTCCCCGCGACCCCGTCCCCCGTCCCCGGGTTCTCGGGTGCACCCTTGCGTGGCGCGGCGGCCGCCCGGGCCGGCTTGTTCAGGGAGGGGCGTCGCCGCGCAGGCCCCGGGCCCGCGCGCCAGGCCCGGGGGGCGCGCGCCGCGCGCGAGGGGGCGGGGGCCCCGGGGCGCCCCGCCGTGACCTCACGTCAGGGCGACGTCCGGTCCGGCCCGGGCGCGGCCCGGCAGAGTTCTGAGTCCGGTCTGCCCGGCGGTCCACGCGACGCGTGAGGGGCGATCGGGGGCCCGGGCGGGGCCCGGCGGGCCTGCGGCCGCCCCTGCGGCCGCGCCGCAGTCGTCGCCGCGGTCCGTCAGGGCGGGCGCGGCCTGGACCTCGCCTGGGGCGGCCCCGGCCCCGCGGCCCGGCTTTCTGGGCGTCATTGGCCCTTTTCCGTGCTCCCCAGCACCGCCGACGTCGGCGCGAACCGCTCGGATCCTGACCCCCGCGCGGCTGTTGTCCCTCTTCGCCCTTACTGTTGACAGATGAGTAAGAATTAAAACAAAACCAACAACAGAAAGGGCGGAGGAAGCGACACGTGCCTTTTCGTAGTGGCGCGGCGGAGTGCGGCGCGGGGTCACCGGGGCGGGGGACGCTAACTAGGTCCGTGCCTGACCCCTCAGCGTCCTCCTCTGCTCGAGGGCCACACAGTCGTGTCCGTCTCCCACGGCGGAGACCAGATGCGTGTGCAGGGCGCGTGGCACGCCCGTGGCACAGTCCGGGGAGACGCCCTGGTCCCTGCCCACACACCCAGGCGGGGAAGCCAGGTCAGCATGCACGAGGAAGGCCTTTTGAGGGATAAAGTACGTATTTCAGGTTTTCTTTAACAACCCCCACGTGTCCACTTGAAGTATGGTTTCATTGAGCACAATTGATTCCATGCCACTTGCAGGTGTACCTTTACCGTTTGTCAAGGCTCATTCATGGTCTATGTGAGCTGTATTCTCAGTTTGGCGGTGGTGGCTGCTTGTTCCCCCAAGGCCTTTTAGTAATTATTTAATGTTTAATGTTTATCTGGCTGATGCTTTGCTGACTCGTATTGCAGCTAAGCACCTTGAGAAGGTCTTAGCCCACTTTGTGGCCGTCCACATAGAAACAGGTTTAAAAAGAGACAGCGCCCGGTGAGTTAAAGGTAGGACGTGATCTAAATATAGATTTTATATGTGTGTGTGTATATATATGTATACACACACACACACACACACACACACAGCAGGAGTCACCCAGTTTACTTCATTTTTGCTTTTGAAGTAATCTGTGTGACTAGTAGGCACAGTAAGACTAAAGCCTAAGTCAAAGATATACCTTCTTATTTTTCAATTCTAATAACTGAAATCAACAGTTCTAACAAATAGTAATAAAACTTTTGATTAGATGGAACTAAGTAGATATAACTTGTAGATATAACTTATTTATAAGATGTAATTTGCATAGCAAGAATCCCTTGAAGGTTTGAAATGGTAACTTAATTTTTGGGGCTTTTTTGCATTTCATTATTTCATTGGAGAGTACATAAGGGATAAGGAGAAGTAGATTTTTAGCTTTTACCAAATATCACACTGACTATTGTTTTTTAAAAAGCGTGTACTCCATTATTGCATGTTACTATAGTAATTCCGATTGCCTTTCTACTTTTCAAAATACTTTTTTGTTAGTCGAAGATATTGTTGACTTACAGGCAAATGGCCAAGTGGTCAGATATGATGGATCTGAGACCTAGAGCTTTCAAAATGTTAATCTGAGTTTTGTGCTTAATTTCATGACTTTGGATGAGTCTTTTAACTTTGAATTTTAGTTTCCTCTAACATTAAACACTATCATCTTCTGCTGTGTCCAAGGATTCATTGAGTGATTATTAAGAGTCTTTTTGCTTTAGCCCTAGTTAGGGGTGCCCTCAGATCAGTGTTTGAGTACGTGGGTAGGATACTGTTTAAGCCTGGAAGTACGAGCACTTAGGCCAGGGCTGTGCTTAAAATTCTGGGTTTATGAGTTTCCATTTGTTGCTCATCTGCTTGAATAGTTGCTTTTTAACTTTATGATTTAACATCCAGCAGTGGTTTCATAGCTTTCTATTACCAAGTACATAACTGATGTAGTTTTGGAGGAATGCAGTTAATTATTGTAGGAATGCAAAACAAAATTAACCAAACAACCCCCAAGCCAACTAACTCATTGGAAAAAGCACTTAAATGAAATTTATATTAGCTAAGTCTTGAAGTTGAAAATGTAATGCAGAAGGTAGGGTATTCAGTTTAAGTAAAGGGAATTAAGGAAATATAATATTTCTATTCTAGAAGACCTATTTGGTACTCAGAACAGGATCTTAAAAAGAAAAAAAAAACCTACTAGTAATGTAAAAGTGAATCCCTTTCGTTAGCATTTGTTTACCAGTCAGTTCTTCAGCTAGGTACCTGCTAAGATGTGTAAGTCATGGTCCCTGCCTTCCAGGAGCATCTCATAGATGGTGGAAGACCTGTGAGTAATACATAAATGTGTTGAGAAAAAGAAATCACACGATACATGCTACACAGATGTGAGCAGTATACACTGAGAATGGAGCAACAATGCAGAAGAATAAGCAGGGCAAGTTTTCGCAGAAGAGACGGGAACTACATTTACCTGCCTGCAGACGGAATAACCTCTGAAAAAGATGTGGAATCATATAAATACTTGGAGTGTGAAGAATGATGAGGAGATCCCTGGTGGTGAAGTGGTCTAGGTAGGGCCCATTGGTGTAGTTAGGCAAAGCCTGTGCTCGTAGGAAGGGGTGAGAGATGGGCTCTAAAGGCAAAGGCACTTAAAGCCTGACTTTGCATTTAGCTGGCATCCTGTTGCAGTAGGCAGCCCAGAGAGGTCTGTAAGTAGGGAGTGATAAACTTCACTTTGAACTTTGGAAACTTTCTCTTGTATCAGAGAGGTCTAAAGTAGGGAAAAGTAAAGTAGGCTTTACATAAGTGGTCGGAAGGGCTTTCTCCGAGACAGTGGCAGTGAGAATAGAGATGGAGGCAGGGTTTGAGATATTTCCGAGTATTGGCTGATATATTGGTTTATGGGAATTTAGAAAATGGGAACAGTGGAGGGGAAGGAGTCAGTGGGGATGGAAAGTTTGACGCAGCGAGGAGAGAGTTAATAGGTGATAGAGAAACTGGTATTAGAGAGAAGCAAAAGACGTGAGGTTGAGAGGTAGCAGGAATAATATTTTGGGGTGTTGTTATCTATTATTACTTTCCCATGAAGCAGTTTGTAAGATTTTCAAAATTGTGAGGGAGGCTGGAGCGGTTTAAGGGGCTTTAAGATATCTGGTAAATATTTAAAAGCTGCTTTGTGGAGTCAGAAATAGTAAAAAACTCCCGAGGCTTCTGGTTAGATGGGAAACAGTGCCATTTTTCTCCAGCAAACCCTTAAATAGGGAATGAAGGAGGGTGTCAAGGGTTCGGGTCTTGCTGACTGTAAGGAGAAGATGGAGTGGACTAAGGAGAGGGTTTAAGAGGATAAGAGGCTGTGACCAGGTAGAAGAGTTTTGGGGAGGTGGCAGTGATGAGAATGGGGAGGAGGAGGTATAGTCAGATGGTGGGGGCCTAATAAGAGGGGAATTTGGGGGTCGAGGTTAATGGCAGTCATTGGAAAGGCAGTGTGATCTCAGTGACGGTTTTTCCTACCTGTGCAAGGTTTGGGGAGAGAAGGAAAGACTCCAGGGAGGACATGCATGAACTTGACAGAGGACTCGAGACCTTGGGTCACTTCTCGACTGTGAGGGAAGTCAGCTCAGCTGGTGAAAGCTAGGGCTTACTTACAGAGTAGAGAGAACTTTCTGGGAAGAGGCTGCTGATAGTAAAATGGAGGAATGTGCTAAATAGTAGAAGCTGGTTTAGCAGAGGGAAGGCGTTCTGTGGATCACGATAGCTTCTGGGGCAGAACAGAGCTTTCCCCCAATATGTAATTTGCAAATTAAATAAATGGCAATTGAGGGAACTTAACAAAATGTACAGGTAGTCCATATCTTTACCAAGACATTTACTCCATAACTTGAAAGAACATGTTGAGTGTGGATGTATTTTTAATTTAAGGAATTTTGTCAACCTAGATTTCTGATTTGGGGGATTTACCCCCTTTTTATTCAGTATATATATTTGCTAATTAGGAATGAATGTAAGGACCAATATTTTAAGTTTTTAAGGAGAATTAAATAATTTTAGTTTATATAGAGTTAAAATCACTTTTTTGAGCTACCGTTACTTGCGTTTTTTTACTTAAAAAGAATAGGGTCTTATAAGCTCTCCCACAGACAGTATGCAGAACAGTTCCAACACCCCATTAATTTCCTTATGCCACTTCTTTATATGCAGATCTCTGTTTTATATGCTCATATTTTTGTCTTTTCTAGAATGTCATTCAAATGGATTTGTACAGTGTGTAGCCTTTTGAGAATGGCTTCTTTCACCAAGCATAATATGTTTGAAGTTTACTCATGTCGCTGTGTGTCTCAGTGCATTCTTTGGTGTTGCTTAGTACTGTCTCACTGTGTGTTTATGTCCCAGCCTGCTTATCCGTTTTCCAGGTGACGGGCATTTGGGTTGTTTCCAGTGTTTGGTGGTTACAGAAGAAAAAGGCTGCTGTAAACATCACAGTCAGGTTTTTGGGAGAATATGGATTTTGTTTCATACTTAAGAGTGGGATTTCTGGATTACATGATAAGTGTATGTTTAACTGTGGAAGAAACTGCTAACTGGTTTTCCAGAGTGGTTGCACTGTTTCGTATTCCTACGGCAGTGCACGAGAGTCCCTGTCCTGTGTTCTCACCAGCAGTTGGTATTGTTTGCATTTCTAATTTTAGATGTCCTGCTGGATGTGTAGTGATATCTCATCGTGGTTTTAATTCACATTTCCCTAATGTCTAACAGTGGTGAGCATCTTTTCCTATGCTTATTTGTCATCTCTAAATCTTCTTTGGTAAAGGGACTAATTTTTTTGATTATTTTTATTTTTTGATTATTTTGATTGTTTTTGATTATTTTTGATTGTTTTTATTGGGTTGCTTGTTTTCTTACAGTTTTGGGAGTTCTATGTATGTTGTTGGTATAATTCCTTTATGAAATATATGATTCACATATATTTTCATAGAGTCTCTAGCTTTTCTTTTCAGTCCCTTAACAGAGTTCTTTGCAGAGCCAAAGTTTTTTATTTTAGTGAAGTCTAATACACCAATTTTTTTCTTATGGATAGTGCTTTCTGTGTTGTATCTAAGAAATCTTCACCTTTCCAAGGTCTTAAAGATTGTTTCCTGTGTTTTCTTCTAAGAGTTATAAATTTATACTTAGGTCTATGATTTATTTCGCATTTATTTTTGTTTATAATATGAAGTTTAGGTTGAGGTTTGTTTACTTTTTTTTTTTTTTGTGCATGGATACCAAGTTGTTTTAGCATAATTTGTTGCAAAAACTGTCATTTTGCCATGAATTGTACCTTTGTTGGAAATCAGCTGTCCATATTTGCATTGGTCAATTTCTAGACTTTCCAGTCTGTTGTTCCACTGGTCTATGTGTCTTATGCTTTCACCAATATCATGGCTGTTGTAGCTTTATAGTACATCTTAAAGTTGGGTAATATGAGCCTTTCAACTTTGTTCGTTGTTCTTTTTGGTTTTGCTCTTTCAGTCTCTTTAACTTTCTAAACTATAAATTTTAGAATCAGCTTGTGTATGCACGCAGAGTTCTGCTGGAGTTTAGATCGGAATCGCATGAAATATGTGGATCAGTTTGGGGAAAATTGATATTTAATGCTAATGAATTTTCTTTGATATTTTTCATCAGAGTTTTGTAGTTTCAGCATATGGATCCTTAATACTTTAATTTTAAATCTTTTACAGACTGAATTATAGAAATGGGAAGTGAAGAAGAAAAATGGGAGAAGCTGGATGCGGAATTCGATCACTTTGTGGTAGATATGAAGCCCTTTGTTTTAAAATTGCCCCATAGGTCAGGTAAGATTATGTTTGAAAATTAGATTCTAAGATTAATTTTTTTCTTTATATCATCAATCCAATGAACCATCAAAATAGAAATAAAGCTGAATTCCTTTAGTACTGGTTTTTATCTTAAGCTGATTAATAGGATTGTTTACTTTGAGCTAGCTGTTCCAGGGTAAATAGAAATTTAGTGATAATGTCTTACTAAACCGCAGAAGTATCTTGTGATAGCACTTCTTGTATGTCATGAGCTTAAAGCACATGGATCTCTAAAGTTAGCTACAGCTTTCTTCCTGAGTCTTTTTTCTCCTACCATGGAAATGTTTCCTCTTTCAGGAGCCTGCTTTCTGACCCTTTTGTTTATCAAAGTGGCAGACTCTCTTGGTCTTGTATGCTTATTGGTTGACTGAAAACAGTCAAGTGCAAATGAGTTTTTGCTTCTATCTCATCTCCAATTTCTGGTCTGTAATTATGGAATGAGAGTCTTTGTCTCAAGTCAAGAATCAAATAATTTAAGGTATATATAGAGAACACTTGGAAAGAGTTTGGGGGCGGGGCGGTCACTGAAGATTCACCAGGTCATACTAGGCATAAGACTGACTGTAAAGGTAAATCTAACTTGGAAACTTTTGAGTGGCGGGTTTGGAGTAGGGCAAGAAAACTGGCTTTACCCTGTTCATGTTTCCTATTTCTCTAAAGTGGCCAAGTGAAGGCTATATTCAAAATGAGGAGCCAAGTCAGTATTAGGTATTTATTCCCGGGAGCTGCGTTGGGAGAAGGGAGTGTAGTGTATGAGTTACCCATTGTTCCAGGCCTGCAGCCTTTCCTAGTCCAGCACGGCATGGCATGTCTTCTCACCCAGCCTCTTCCTCTACCCTCTTGCCTTGTCAGACTGTATAACCTTTCTTCCTTTGCTATTCTTCAAAATTATTTCATATCCTGTAGCTCATTCACAATTTTTTTGAATTAGTATTTAATGATATTTCTATACTGTGTGAGTGATCTTTTGATATCTTTTTCTTTTTGTTTAGATCTGCTGATTAGGAAAATTTTTAATTAAAATCTCACATTATAAATATATTTTAGATAAACCATCTTCGTATTTATTTTAAAATGAATTTTTAGGTACATGGATTTGGATTAATTACAATCTTTGGTTCACAATTCATTGTCATTGTACTTTCCTGGCCCTCTTTTATTTAATTTAATTCTTCACTTCTCACACCCCAGGCAAAAACCTGAACATTTTTAACAATTTACATCTTGTAGCTGGATTCCACTTTTGATAACGTTTTTTTCCCATCATTTTAAGCAGAGGAATGAATCCTTTTTGTTAATCAAGTTATACTGAATTCTGGCCATTCCAAAATTACATAGATTTCAGTTTGCTGCTGGGCATATAGAAAACACATAGTTTGAATACAGTTTATTTAAATTTATCGGTTTTCATGTTTGTATTTTCTTGTTACACAAAGTATGATCATTATTTCATGAAGTTTGCTTTTGGATTATGTAATTTTCAAAGCTAAAAATACAAAAGTTCTTTAGAGGCTAGCTCTTATAACTGGTATGAGCAAAGTAGTAAATCCAGCCCCAGCGATTTTTGTAGGAAAAATAATAAATGACTATGACCTTTAGGAACTAAGAGATTAAAGCAGGCTTATGATTTGTGTTAGATATATAATCCTCAAATTGAGTTAGAGTGATAAAAGATTAGTGTCAAAATAGTTTTCATGAGACCTAAAAACAATTCTGTGTCATGGCAAGATAAGTCAATAGGTTATTATATGTGGATTAAACTGAGCTGTAGGTTTTAGGAAGTTTTTAAAGGGATAATTATTTTATGTAATTACATGTAAATAGCCCTCAATTATTGTTACAGAGGTTAAAAGAAATCCTACATAAATCAACTACAAATCCCTGAAAATTATCAGCTTTAATAAGTAAAACATTTGAGATTTAATTTTAGGTTAAGTTTAAAATGCTTAAATAAGAATTCATTTTATCTCTCTCCATTTGTATAATGAGAATTATAGAAAGATTTTTCAACACAACTAAAATTATTTTAGAGATGTTTTTACAGCAAATTTTTGTCTTAGGAATTTATTTGACAATAATCCAGAGATTTTATTTTTGAGAAAGTATTTCTTTACATTTGTCTTGCTTGATCATTAATTAATTGATAAACTCTAGCCCAGGGGTTGGCAAACTATCCTCTGGGTCAAATCCAGTCTTCTGCCTTTTGGATAAAGTTTTATAAGAAAACAGCTGTGCCCATTTGTTTACAAGTAGTGTGAGGTGATTTCGTGTTACAGTGGCACAGTTGAGTAGTTGTGCCAGAGATCACATGGCCTGCAGAGCCTAAAATGTTTATTGTGTGGCCCTTTGCAGATTTTTTGCTGACCCTTGCTATAAACAAAAGCAGATTTACATAGGTCTTTAATGATTATTTACTGAGAAATCAAGTCTCTAATTGTTCTTATGTATTTCTAGAACGGCAGAGGTGTGCACTGTGGATTAGAAAACTGTGCGAGCCTTCAGGAACAGGTGTAGGATTAGTGGGCAGGAAGAATCGAAACCTATATGCAAAACTGCTACTGCATATGCTTAAGCGAGGAGTGATCGAAGGACCTTTTATACACCGACCGGAACCGGGGACACTGAAAACTTTACCTTCGTACATGGTAAGTGTCATTGATCAAAAGGTGTATTAGTTCCTTTAAAACTGTCAGTTTATCATCTCTTTTGGGAATGGTCATATTAGTAAGTTCTAAGTTCTAGATAATATATTAGTTAAAACTAAGGTTTTGTTTTCCTCTCTGATTCATTTTTTCTTATCTTGCAGAGAAATCAGATATTGGCCTGTAAGGAAACTGTACTTATTGGTTTAGTCATTACACAATATTCTACAGTATTTCTAAAAAGCTTAAAGTTAATTTTTAACATTGAGCCTTTTCCATTAATTTTCACTGGTTTATAATAATATTTTATGTATGTCAGTAAATTCTAATTATTAAACTTTTTCATATTTAAAAATTTTTGAGAGGGTGGATTGAATGACTTCTAAAGTTCCTTGCTAATGTAATAAAATGACAATAGTAAGTTGGAGTTGAGAAGTGATTTCCTGCATTTGATTTAATCTAATTTCATTATCAAAATCAGGTTTGTTATGAAGGCAGTTATACTTATGCTTGGTTGATAAATCGTCACTGTCTTGGTCCTTGTCACCATGAAATATGTCTTCATTTGTGTGGTGTTTGAATAATTCAGAAATCTGAAGTACTAGGTGTTGGCAATTGCTGTTAAGATACATATGAATTTTTTTTTTAGAGAACTGCACAGGTCTTTTTTTTTCTTATAATTGTATTCTTGTATTTTAAGATTTTTCTGTAGGACCAAATTAAATAAAAATTCATTCAAGAGGCATTCTGTACAACTAGACTTCAGTCATCATAACTTCAGTCCGTGGTGGAATGCCAAAAGTTCTGCTGCTGTTACCTCTTGTGTGTTAAAGTACAGCCATGAATCTTGCTTTAAAATCATTAGTCTTTGGGATAGTAGTTACTCAAATTGGTATTTGATTAAACATTGGAGTGGCTGTGTCATTCAACGAGAAATTGCTATGCATGTTGATTTGGGATAGAGAGTCATGTGTCACCTTTTGCTGGAAAACAGCCCCTTGAGGATTTTTGTGTAGAATTAGGAGAATGATTGTAGAAGTATCCAGTTAATGCAGATTTTTCTTCAGAAATGTGTCATGAAGCCTGGCTCACTTGAAGAGAAATAAAAGGGTTAATGTCATTCTTTTTGATGACTACAGGTAGGACATTTTCTGAAACATTCAGATGTTGGAAAATGAACATATTGTCTTATGTTTTCCCATTCACACTTAATTTCATAGAATTGTAGGAAAAGGATTTATTTTACAAATAATAAGAATCAGAAGGCCTAGATATTTGCCTTGGATTTTTTAGCTCATTTATGGTGTGGCCAGAGTGAAATCCTAGCTCTTCAATTCTTGTTCCCATCTTATCAAGGGATTCCTAATTTTTATTTCTTATTTTTATTGGTTGTGGTTTCTCTGCACACTGATTTTTTATTTGGGGGTGCAGAGTAGTTAATGATCACAGAAAGAAATAAATGAGCACATGATTTCAAAAGAACTTTCCATTTATCTTTTCATAAAGCTCAGATTTATTTATTATGTAATTTTGTCAGATTTCTTATATAGCAGAGCACAACTAAAATGTAAATATGTTGTCCCTTTTATATGTTTTAATATTTTGTAATTCATTATACATTTAATGATATATTTTTTTACATTTTTATGTAATCGAATTTATTTGAAAGGTTGTTACTTGAAATGATAGAAATCTTAACTAATTATAGTACATTTTGAAAGAATAATTTTTCTAATTTTTAAAAATCAGTCCATCTATTTTGATGAACCAAATCCAGTACAAGCAAAAGCTTCAAGTCCAGAAAGATTACCAGACTGGGTAATGGGGGAACTGGGATCAAGCGAACACAGTGAATCATGGAAGCTTTCTTCTGGAGACGAGGGCTGTCTGGTGCAGTTGCCAGCTGATGTCCACAGGTACGCTATGAAAATAGGGTTTTGCGTGTTTCATCATTTATCCTGTCTTTGGAACTTGTTCATACATTTCATTTTTTCTTTTCCTTTTTTTTCTTTTTTTTATGGTAAGTAGTTTGTTTACTTTATATTTTTGTAAAAGCTAAAGACTGTGAAGGGATGTTGGGTGGGTTAAATAAGTCTTGCTTTTTTATTTACTGTATATTCTAAATTATGTTATATTTTTAGCCACTTTTTGGATATCTGTTATATATATTCCATTACTTGGAAAGTGGTACCTGAGAATCTTTAACACAGTTCTCTATTTTCCTTTATGACAAACACGAATTAAGAACGTTATGTGACTTAAACAAAATGTAACATCTTGCATACCCATCTTGAAGCTCATGCTTGAATTTCACTCTTTTAACACTCAATGAACAATATTTGTTTTGATTTAATAAAATAGTGAATGTAAACGTAAACCTCACAAAACTGTGCTTTCTTACTAGGGTGCTACGCTTAAATAAGACTTTTAGTGCAAATAAAAATAAGTTTCTAAGTTTTTGAAATGCACAAAAAGATGATTATGGTTGTAATATAACTTTTGGCTTTTAGAAGGGATAGATTTAAATTGGATTTTTATCAAATTTTGAGTTTTACATTTGGCATTGTTCCCTGAAATGTTAAAATATTGGACAGCATCATTCGACATGTACCATAGTTCATACTTCCCTCCTCACCATTTTCTTGGTAATTTAAATTTTTGGAATTTGGTTTGGTTAACAATGTAATCTTTCTTTTCTACTATATATTTTTTGGTTTATTCCTTAATCAGATATAGAAATGTTACTGGTAATTTGAAATGTCTTCATAGTTGATGTAGTCTGGTTATCTTTTTTTCAGACTTCATGTATTATGATGCAAAAGAACTGATGAACACAAAGCAAAAATTTTTTGATTAGAAAGGGGAAACATTAGAATAGAGGCAAAAAAGGAAGAGATGATAGAATTAAGAACATATGAAGAAGAGTAAAAAATGAATAGATGAATCCATAGGAGGGTGGTGTGAAATCCTTATTTTTGCATTCTTAGGAGAAATAAAAGTAGAAGAAGTGTAATTGTGGAATTTTTGTTAGTCTTATAAACAGGTGAAAACATTGTGGTTTGTATACAAAAAAAAAAAAATACAGTTCTTGGTTTTGCAGCAAAATCCGTGAGGTGTTTGCCATAACATTCGTCAAGTGACCACATGCCGAGTTCCCTTCTGAGAGAAATGAATGTGGAGTTTACAGTGTAAGGGCAACATGAGTACTTTTTCACGCCGTGGAGCTTAGACCAGAGGTTGAAAATTGGTGATCTTCCTGGACTGAACGAATCATGTGGATACATTTGTTTTGTTTGACTTACACAATGTCTTTAAAGATTTTTGAATGAGTTGTCAGAATTGGCAATTATAGAATTTCATATAAAAAGCTAAGTTTCTGACTTATTTTTAAAAGTGGAGACCTAGCAACCTTTCCAGAAGACAGCCATATGTTGTACCTAAGTAATAGTTACTCTCCTAAGGCAGTTTGCCTTCTTTATTTTCTTCTAATTCCTGACACCGAGTTTGAGGTCAGTTACATCTATTATTGAACTTTAGCTTCTTTTTTTATTTTGTTAAGAGGAAATGAAGTATTTGTTTTTCCATTTTTATATTTAATTAAAAGTAGAAAGAAGAAAGATAGATAAAGGGGAGGGGTCATATGATTCAAGAAGAGGATAGTCTATGGTCATGCCACCCTTAATGTGCCCAGTCACATCTGATCTTGCTAAGCAGGGTCAGGCCTGGTTAGTACTTGGATGGGAGACCACCTAGGAAGACCAGGTGCTGTAGGTGTAAAAAAAATAAAAAAGAGGATAGAGACTATATTTTTGTGGAAGTGAAACATATCCTTATGCCTGGTAGCGTAATCACTCATTTGTTACCCATTTTAAGTCCTATAGACATTTGACCTATAACCTTTATTTAGATGACTAGGGAAGAGAGATAGGTACGTGGAAAACTTTGTTAAAGCAGTTATGTGTAGTTGTGGAAGTATTCATGAAGATTGAGGTGTAAAGGTAGGATTCAGGATCAGAAGTAGAACTGCCATCTCCAGGGAGTCCAGGTAAATGGACTTTTCCTTTCTCTTAATAGGATAAAATTTGATAAAATGTAGTGAGACTATTCTTTAAATATTATTGATTTTTTTCTAGAAAATGAAACCATAATAAAATCTGCACAAGTTTAACAAATAACTTATTTCTCTTTGCTGCTCAACTATAATAAAGTGGCATTTTAATGCAAATTACCTGACTATGAGGTATTAGTTGTCAGTTACATAATAAGTAGTTAATGGGAAAGGAGGTAATCTTTTGGTCCTAGTCATTCTCACAGCTCCCTAAGAGCCTTCCTTACCTGGCATCCTGGGTCTATTTGGGTGGCCCTTTTATTTACCAAGGTACTTTGTATTTCTTTGTTGCACTCATCACATGTGCAAAGGTTCCATTTCCTTTGCTAGATTGTATAGATTTTATGAGGCAACAATTGTGTTTTTCCTGTTTGCACTTTATTTCCAGTGCCTAGCACTGAGCGGGAAATGTTAGGAACTCCATAAGCATTTCTGTTTGGTGAGTGCATGCATGATGGAGGAAATAGATTGTGTTAGGCACTGCCACATATTTAGTTTAATCAGTACAAAAGCCCTTTGAGATAGGTACATTGTGGCAGAGAGAATGGCCCATAGGAATTAAAAAAAAAAACTTTTAGAAAAAGTTTAGGGAAGGAAAAATTTTAGAAGTTAAGAGAAGTATGGCTGTAGGGTATAGAGATGATGTCCATACACCAGGAGGAATATAAAGACAGGGAATGAGCTGGAAATGGCACACTTTAATATCTTTATGGTGAAGTGTGTGAATATTGGTAAGGCCAAAGGCTTACAATTAGGGCAGCAAAAACAACACAGCATACCTTTTCCTATATGTTTCTCAATTTAATTTGATTTATTTAAGAATTTTAATCTGATTTAAAGTTTTAATGTGTATGTACATTAATTAACAGATATTTGAAATTTTATATACATGCATTTTATATACTAACATTTACCTTACCTAGAGGCAATAAAACTGATTTTAAGGCCAAATATGTAACATGTAATTTCAGATGAGAAGTGGTGGTGAAGTTTAATGGTGACCTTTCTTCATATTTCTGTTCTAACATTACTCCTTTACTGTCTGAGTGGTCATACTGTGCTAATGAAATAGTATCTGCTAGTGTTGACCCAATACATCTAATCAGTTCTGTAAGAAATTGTTTTAAAAAGTTTAAGAGGCTTATAATATTTGACACATGTATATTTTTATAGTGAATAATTTATTGTTACTTAGAACTGAAGTTTAATGCTGCCTCATAAATTTTACAACCACTTCAACTTGTCCTTTGAAAAACCTCTTTAATCTTAAAAGATTTTCCCCCTTAGTGTTTCTTTTTTGATCACTTTATAAAATCCTGCTTTACTTAGACCTTTTTGTATGTGAAGTATTTCTAATGGCATTTTAGATTATGCTGTTTGTGTCCTAGCCTTTTTATATTATTAAAGATGCGGAGTCCTTTTGAAGCCTCTTTGTTAGGACTCCCTATTCAGTAGAGATGGCACCTTTCCTTTACCTTTATTCTTCTTGTAGGATACAGTATGTGGCCTGGTTCTAAACACCTTAGAAGTATTATGAGGTTATAGTCTATCAGGCTTATCATCATGCTTTTTTCCCCCCACCAAGTATACATTATACACCAGTAAACTTAGTATTTCACATTAAATGTAACTAGTTCTGTCCTGGTTTTATTCTTTGCTTTGCCTTTTCATATTTCTTGCTTTAAGTTCATGTTTTTGGCCATGTTTTCTTTTAGAAAAATCACTTTCCAAATTGCATTGCTATTTTATTAGAGATCTATTATTGTCTTTTTATGTGAGAGATCCGCTTATTTTCTTGACAATGGAATATTTTGGTTGTATTTGCGTTTGGAGCATGGTTTTACTAAGTGTAAAACTTTCCCGGTGAGACCCCAGACCTAGCACTCATGCTGTAGTGTGGTTAATTCATTTAATTAATAACCATGAGCTGTATATCTTTATATATTACTTGCTGGTCGTCTTTCAGAAGCCTACTGTTGAGATTTGGTAAAGGCCTTAACTGTCTCTGTGGTAGGCAGACTTCCAGGTGGCCCCACAATCCTCCTCTTGTGTAAGCCTTTCCCCTTGAGTGTGGGCAGACCTGTGACTTGCTTCCAACTAATAGAATATGGCAGGGGTGATGGGCTGTCATGTCCATGATTACCTTCTGATATATGACTGTCCTACCAGCCGACTGGCTCTAGAGTCTTGTTGTCATTTTCTTGGTGGCTTTGAAGAGGTGAGCTGCCGTAAATCCTGTAGCCAGCAGCCACACAAGTGGGAAAAGTGGGTACTTCCCTAGTCGATTCTCCAGATGAGAATGCAGCTCTGGCCAAACCATGATTGCACCCTCATGTGGCCCTAACCAGAGGACCCAGCTCACCTGCGCCTACACTTCTGACCCACAGGAACTCTGAGAAAATACGTGTTTAAAGCTGTTCGGCTTGTGGCAACTTTCTATGTGGCAGTAAATGACTAATGTAGTTTTTATCCTCATTTTAGAAAAGTGTGCAATCCATATGCAATACATGCTTGTTGTAAAACCTCAGTGTAGAGTAAAAGCATCCAAGTCTTTCTCTGCATGTCCTCCTTATCCTGCTTTCCTCATGAGAGGTAATAGTTATCAACAGTTTGGTGTGTATCATTCTATAGTAGATACATACCCGCACCTTAATTAAGAATTTATAAATTGGCTTATACTATATGCACTGTTCTGAGATTTGCTCTTTTGTCACTTAACCGTGTCTTAAACCTGTGTCAGGTAGTCTTTGTCCTCTTAATTGCAGGTAATCACTTGTAGTATGGATTTACTGTAATTTTCCTGTCTGTGGCTGTCAGTTCTTTATCATTACAAAGAATGCCTAGGTTAGCATCCTCGTACATATATGCACCTGCATGTGTTTCAGGCTGTTATTGATTCCCAGAAAAGGAATTGTGATTTCGGTAGTTAGGCACATTAATGGATTTAGTAGGTCAACTATTGGTGGGATGGGATCATCAGTAGGTTCAACATCTTGTGCAGTGGTAACAGGAGTCTACATGGGCTACATGTAAAGTTCAGAAGAAGTACATAAAAGTATTAGTCAGCTTCCATTTGTATGAGTATGTGTGTTTTGAAGAGGGTATACTGATACATATGTGCCCATGCACATGGCATATTTCTAGGTGCCATATACAAAAATGTTTAACCTTTAGGAAATGGGACTAGCCCGATGTGGAAAGTGCAAAACTTTTTTTCTACATGTGTCTTTATTATTTTTAACAATCACACACTTTTTGATAAATTTGCCCTCCAAAATACCATTCTGTTAAAATGTTTGGGCATACACATTGTTATTAACATCAGTGATGCTCATTAATAAATTTCACTTTATCTTACGAATATACAGATTTAAACAGAAATGAAAATTTCCCAGTAAATACTCTAAATATTTGTGTATTCTACTTGTATTTCTAATTTATTAAAACAAACCAAGCAACACAAGTTGTACCATTTATGGAGCACCTGCTGTATGCTAAGATATTCTAGAAATCTTTTATAAGTGATCTCATTGCATCTTCTCTGTAATTCTGTGAGGTTGACATGATTGCTCTTTGTATTATAGAGGAGATAACAGCTTCAGAAGGTCAAGTAACTTTCCCATTGGTAGACCCAGGTCTTTATGATTTCAGACCCCATGTCCTTTCTAGTATAGTGTGTAGGCGTGAGGACTTTATGCAGCAGATATGGAAATTAAGTGGAGCTGCATCAGCAATCTTGGGTGACTGTGCTTTTGTTCTTCTAGGCATATTTCTAGGTTGAGCTGAAATGAGGCAGTGTGCCTTTATTCATATCTCACTTCTGACACTTGGCAACCATGTGTCCTCAGGCAAGTTCCTTAATTTCTCTAAACCCCAGTTTCATCTTCTGTAAAATGGAGATATAGAGTCTTTCACACGGGACCTGTGAAAAGTATTACCTGTTGCTGCACCATCATCACTGTTGTATGGTGATTGTTATCTTAACAGTCCTTACAGGCACTTGCTTGTTAGGTTGTTTGACCATTCTTTTGCTTCTATAATATATAATCCTAAGGAGTATTATCTTAAAGTACATTGGTCATTATTTTGCATTACTAGAAGTCATTTTTTATCCTGAGAAAAATAAATCTCTGACTGCAGAAAGGTTCTCATTGTAAGTATGAATCCTGAACACTCTCAGAATAGTGGTAATCATATTTTAAAAGAGGCTCTGAAAGGATGTTTATTTAGATAACTCAGCAAGTCCCTTTTTCTAAGATAGAAGGAATACAGTGTGACTGGCCTTTTTTTTTCCCCCTGCATTTTGCCTCATCACATATTAGAAACTGCTTCAGTAATAGTTCGACTTCAGTTCATGTCATCTCTGTGTATATTTTTGGTGCATTTTCCAAAGGACAGAGCACAAAGATAATAGGTTGTATTCTTGTCTTACAATTCTGTGAAAAATGTTCTGAAGCTTCTTTTTATGGCTCATAATTGTTTTTATGACTTTTCAGTGAAGTATGATGTGGTCTGGTAGCTTGTCACCAAAATGCAGTTAGATTCTGCGGTAAGGAAAGATGAAAAGGAGTGATTTAATATCACTCATTATTTCTGCTTGAAACTTTGATTAAGAGTTATGAATTAGGAAAGGGCAAAGTGGAATAAAATGAATCAACCCTGACCTTTAAACTCTGCTTTATAGTGGAAGAAATAGATTAATTTGGCTTATTTTATAGAACTTTATTCATGAAAAAGAAGGCATCAGTTTGGATTTCTTTAGATGTCATTTTATAAAATGCATCCAGATTACTTAAAAATTCTGGGAGTGTGCAAACAGTTGTTATTAGATATAGGTTAACTTTATTTAAAGTTTTATCTTTTAATTTATTTTTTAATTGTGTCCTCTAAGTGTTCATGCCTATGCAAAAGAATTTGGAGAATAATTATCCTATTTTAAATGATCATGGTGGACTACAATTTTTGTATCTTGCTTTAATGCGATCTTTCCATGGGTTAATGCCAGATTTTAGTTTGGAATGAAGAATCTAATTATAATCCTGCCCTTATGGAAAATATGATTTGCTTTACAATGATCCTCTTTATGATGTGGTTTTCTAGGAATGCATTGCGGCAAAAAGCTGTGACTGTGTGTGTCCTTCAAAAAATGTCTCCCAGTATAGCTAGCATTTCAGTTGCTGATGCAGTCAATTACTTGGCCAGCAGATGGTGACCAAGTACCGTGAAAATGTGCTTGTGATTGAGTATGTAGATGTGAAAACATTTTTCACTTTAAAAATATTGATTAAAATTTTTAGTTTGGATATTCAAAACTACAACAGATTTTTTTTTATCTCATTAGACTTCATTTTTATATGTAAAGGACACTAACACTATAAATAGCTCCCGCTCGCTCCTAAGTTGTTAGGTGACTTTATGGGGGAGCCAGCTGATCAACACCTTTTCTTTCTGGAGACATTTTATGTCCATTGGCATAAATAAATATGGTTAGTAGAACATCCCTAAATATCATTCACAAAAAGCACATTCATTTTATTTAAGAATAGTGTGGTGGTTTGGACAAAGATGTGTCCTACAGAAGCACCATCCAACAGAAGTTTCTGTGATGGTGAAAATGTCCTATAGCCGTTCAGTGCAGCAGCCACTATTCACATATGACCATTGCCAAGGGTGAATTTTAAATTGTAATTTAAATCGCTGCATGTGATTAGCGGTCCCCCTTTCGGGCTTGGAGTCCTAGCTATGGCCTTCTAGATGAAGAGCTGCTGGTGGAGGTGCGAGCATCGTGTTGGGGCATGGACACGGCCTCTGCCCCGGGGAGGCCTTCGTGCTGTGCCCGCAGTTCAGGGGAGCCCCTTTTCTCTGGTGATCACCCGCCATCACCTTCTAGTTGCTCTTATGTTGGTCAGTCTTATGTTTCATAGAAGCTCTCCCTAACAAATCTTCAAAAGAAAGAAAGATCATTTTCATACTTTTGTTTGGGTAGAACAGTTAATGTGGAATAAATCTGATTAATTTGATATTTTTGATACAGCGGACACTTGTTAGGTAGGTATTTAACCTTGAGCCCCGGAAATGAGACATAACTGAAGAATGAAAACTTTCTTAGGGTGTCAGTAAAACATAACTTTCACACACATAAAACCACTTAGCTACTCATTAATTTTCAACATTAATGCTAATTAAGTATCATTCTTAGGTAACAACTTGTAGCTGAGATGGAATAGCTTTGAAAATAATGGCCTTGTATTTCTTTTAAGCTTTTCCCCCCCAGTGAGTCAGATTTTTGACAAATACAGTCACTTTAAAACAGTTTTCTAATGAGTGGGGCTTCGTAATAGAAAATTTTTATTTGACCAGCAACTTTCTTTTAGTGAAATCATAATACTGAACAGTTTTGATTGTCCTTTTTATAAACAAAAAGGGATGACAGTAGCTTATAAGTATATTGAAAAACAATTTTAAGGGGGTTAGAATGCTCTGAATGTTTTATTGTTAAACCAGAGAGATATTAATTAATGTTGATTTAAATGTGTGACGTTTAAAGATGGTCTTTAGTTTTAATTTTTAAAATAAAACATGTTATTTTAATGTAGGAAATGGGAAAAACATGAAGTCTTAAGATGTTGATGGATTTCTGGTCTTTATTTTTTTTTGTCAAGCTTCTCATTTTTTAAAATTTAGTTTTTTAAAAAATTTCTAATAAAGTTCAATTTGAAAAATTCAAATCATTATGTTGTGGATCATTGGAAGTTATTTTCATTTTCTTTTTAGTGTTATTTTCATACTTTACTGCATTATTCTTTGTTGTGATTAATTTTTGTTTTATTGATAGTTAGCAATACTGTAAGAAGATGCAGATGATATATAGCAATATCACCTGCTGTTCAGATGAATGCAAAGACATGAAATCTAAAGCTAGTTCCTTCTTTAGTTTCCTGACCATTTCTGATGCAGTAGTTATATTACTCTTAAAATGTTTTATACCTGTAAAGCATAGCACACATGTAAAAACTGTACGAAAATGCTGAGGTACAGTTTAAAGAAAATGCATGGGCACAGTTTAAAGAACAGTTATAAACGTTCCTATACTTTTAACCCAGCCAAGAAATAGCATATTTCAGAACTCCAGGGGACCTTTGTTGTTCTTCCCCCGTGGCATCTTCAGTGTCCTCCTGTTGCTTCCACTTCTCTTTTTCTTAGAGGACCACTGTCCTATACTTTGTGTTAATTAGTTCTTTGCTTTTTTTTTTTTAAACTTTATATCAGTAGAATCATTATATATACATATATATAATCTCATATTTTTCAGAGTCATGTTAATAAATGTTGCTCATTCTTTGAAACGTAGTTAATTTTTTGTTTTGGGTTATACTTTATTATTTTATTTTATTTTTATGTTTTTAGGTGAGGCAACCCTTGGTTGACCTCAGAGACTGCAAGGACCTTGTCAGCTTACCATCCCTTAAATTTTATTTTTTATACCTCCATCACCTGGTCTCCCATCCAAGTACTAACCAGGCCTGACCCTACTTAGATTCTGAAATCAGATGGGATTGGGTTTATTCAGGGTGGCATGGCCATAGACTGTTTTGTGGTATACTTTAAAAATCAGTGTATAACACTGATCTTAAGGCACACAAACCTTAAGTATAAAGACACACAAATCTTAAGTATAAAGCTTGAAAATATAGGGAAAAAGCTTCATGGAAATGGATTTGGCAATGATTTATTGATTTTGACACCAAAAGCACAGACAACAAAAGAAAAAATAGATAAATGGACTACATCAAAATTAAAAACAATCAGCAGAGTGAAAAGGCAACCCGTGGAATGGGATAAAATATTCACAAATTATATATTTGGAAAAAGGTTATTAATATCTAGAGTATATAAAGAATCCTACAACTCAGCAACAAACAACCGAATCAAAAAATGGACAAAACAATTGAATAGACATTTCTTCAAAGAAGGTAGACAGGTGGCCAAGAAGCACATGAAAAGATGGTAACCATCACTAATCAGTCTGGAAACGCAAATCAGAACCACAATGAGATACCACTTACACCCATTAGGATAGCTACTATTAAAAATAAACAAAATAAGTGTTGGCAAGGATGTGGAAAAATTGAAATACTTGTGCACTGTTGGTGGAAATGGAAAATGGCATAACTCCTGTGGAAAATAGTGTGGCAGTTCCTCAAAAGATATTAAAAATAGGATTACTATGATCCAGCAATCTCATTTCTGGATATGTATCCAACAGAATTGAGACTTGAACAGATATTTGTACACCCATGTTCATAACACCTTTGCAGTAACCAAAGGATTGAAACATCCAAAGTGTCCATGGATAAACAAAATGTGGTGTGTGTGTATTGTGTGCCCTTAATATTGGAATATTATCGAGCCCTTAAAAAGGAAGGAAATTCTGACACGTGTTACAACATGGATGAACCTTAAAGATACTATGCTAAGGAAAATAAGCCAGTCACAAAAAGACAAATACTGTATTACTGCACTTACACGAGGTGCCTAGGGTAGTCCAATTCATAGGAAGTAGGATGGTGGTTGCCAGGGGCTGTGGGGAGAGAGGAATGAGGAATGGGGAATTAATTGTTTAAGGGGTACAGAGTTTCATTTTGGGAAGATGGAAAAGTTCTAGAGATGGGTGGTGGTGATGGTTGTACAACAGTGTGAATGTACTTACAACTACTGAATTGTACACTAAGAAGAGTTAAGATGGTAAATTTTATGTTATGCATATTTGGCTATAATTAAAAATTAAAAAAAGAGAAAACACAAATTAGCAGTATCAGGAATGAATGAAAAAGGAGGCTCCACACAGATCCTGTAGACATTAAGACTGTAACAAGGGAATATTGTAGATGAGTTTATACCAATGAAAACTTTGATGAATACAGACACATTTCTTGAAAGACACAAAAAACAGCGCTGACTCTAGAAAAAATGGGAAATCTAAGTGGCCCAATATCTACCAAAGAAATTTAATTTGTAATTAACCACCTTCTCACAAATAAATCTCTAAGCCCAAATGGCTTTTTTGGTGAATTCTATCAGGCTTTTATGGAAGAAAATTATATAATCATTTAAGATAACTTACCACGTGACCCCACAGTTCTAGTTATAAGCGTTTAGTCAAGAGAAATAAAAATGTATGTCCACATAAATATTTGAACTTGAATGTCCATAGAAGTTTTACTCAGAATAGCCAAAATATGGAGATAATCTAAATGTCCAGTACATAATAAAAAAGCAAATTATGGTTTATCCACACAATGGAATACCATGGGCAATAAAAAGAAATGAACTTTTGATACGTGCAACAACATGGCTCCATCTCAAAAATATTTCAGAGAAGCCAGACATATAAATGTACCACTGTTTGATCCCATATATTTGAGATTCTGCAAAATCAGGTTACCTGGGTTTGCAGGAGGGAGTAGATTGATTCCAAAGGGGCTAAGAGAATTTTGGGGTGTGATGGAAAGAATCTATATTTATTGTGATGGTTAGGCAGATACACACATTTGTCAAAACTTTTCAAACTCTACATTTTAAAACAATAAAAATTCATACCTAGGTGTAGCTGAGGCTGCCTTGGTGTGACTTCTTTTAAACTAAACTTCTGTGAACTAAAGGAGTAAGTTATCAAGCATCTCTACCCCCCATCCCACCCCCAACACACACAGCCAAAACACAGTGGTGAAAGAGGCATTGGAGAACGTTTACAAAATGGAAGAAATGGGAGACATATAGCAATGACAATTTTCTAGTTTTTCTGAAATTAGCCAGGCATCCAGTCCATTGCCTTTTTCTTGATTAGGGCTTGCTTCCTACAAGTGTTCTTCATGGCTCTGTGCTTTTCCCTCTGAATTATCTTTTACCATAGAAATGATTTGTTTTAAGCTGAATAGTTTTCTCCACCAGCTTCCTGTTTGTAGGAATTTGGAGTCAAATACCTCTTTATTTTGAACTCTCTGTCCCTTTCACTTGAAGCTAGTCCGATTCCTCGTTTTCAAGGCTTTGTGTCCTTTGCCCTTCCTTGGCGTATATACCTTGTAAGCCCCAGCTTTCAGAAATGATCGCCAGTCCTGGTTTTCGGATGCCTCTCAAGGGCAAGGAACTTCATCCCTGCCTCTGGTATGTGGGGAGTTTGACTTTGTTCCTCTGCTTTGGGAAACTTTGACTCCTTCTTGCCTCTCTGGAGTTGCACTTCCGCTGTCTTTGTTATTTCTGGAACCAGAACCTGGCAGATTGTTTTAGTTTCCCTCCTTTTCGTAGTGCTGCATTTTCATTCAAGCTGAAGTTATTCTTTTAGGCTCTTTTCTGATGCAGTCTTGACTGCCATTGTCACTAGATATTATTTTCCCAAGTTTTTGTTTTATTTACTCCTTCTGGAATTCATATTTCAGTGTTAGAGATTTTTAAAAATTATTTTAATTGTAGAAATATTTAAAATTTTTCCCCCATCTACCTCCTCTACCCCCCATCCCTTTCCTTTACCCTCTGGTCCATGTCTATGAGACTCTGTTTGTCCTCTTCATTTGTTGCCCACATATAAGTGATATGTGATTTACAACTTTTTCTTTTTGGCTTATTTCACTTAGTATGATTATTTCAAGGTCCGTCCATGTTGTTGCAAATGGCAATATTTCATCTCTTCTTATGGCTGGGTAATATTCCATTGTAGATATGTACCACAGCTTCTTTAGCCAATCATCTGTCGTAGGACACTTCGGTTGCTTCCATGTCCTGGCTACTGTGAATAAGGCTGCTGTGAACACTGGTGTGCAAATATCTTTTCGGATATGGGTTTTCAAATCTTTGGGGTAAATATCCAGTAGAGGGATTGCTGGATCATTTGGTAGATCAATTCTTAGTTTTTTAGGAAACTCCACACTGTTTTCCATAGTGGTTGTACCAATTTGCAGTCCCACCAGCAGTGTATGAGGGTTCCTTTTTTCTCCACATCCTCTCTAACATTTGTTATTGCTTGTCTTGTTGATTATAGTCATTCTAACAGGTGTGAGCTGGTAGCTCATCATGGTTTGGATTCGCATTTCCCTAATAGCGATGCTGAGCATCTTTTCATATATTTGTTGGCCATCAGGGTTAGAGGTTTTGAATCTATCATCTTTATCTCTTGCATTTTCATTTATTCATCCCTTTATTTTTTTCCTTTGTGTTCTTAGAATATTTCTTGAACTAGTTTTCTAGTTCACGGATTTGATTTTATGCTGTGTTTGATCTGCTATTCTCTTCTTCCATTATAGTTTTAAAATTTGGTAATCATGGTTTTCATTTGTAAGCACATTTTTATGATCACAGATTGTTCATTTCCTTTTTACATCTGAAATGTTCACTTGGATCACTTTAAGAACACAAATTAAAAAAACGTTTTAGAAGTTTTCCCTTTTTTTTGTATGTAGCAAGTTTCTTTTGCAGGAGGACATTTGGTTGGTTTTCCTGTAGGCTTTTAAGTCTTCTTATAGCTCTCATTGCTTATCTCTTTATCTTTATAGATAGACAAGTCTATGTAGTTTTGGAATCAACAGAGATGCTTAGAGAATGTTTCTGGATTCCTGTTGAAATATTTTAGCATTAGGAAAAAAATGAAAGGGAAACTTTATATTTCCTAGAGTTTTTCTCCTTAAGAGGAATAAAAAGGCATTTGTTTGCCAGGTTTTCTTTCTGTTCTTTTTGGCACCTTGAAATTAATCGAGCCATAGTCCCTCTTTTCTAATTGGCACAAGCACCATAATCATGAGCTCACTGTAATCATGTCCCCTGTACTAATTGTAGGCTGTCCTCATGAGTGCTACAATGTGCCACTCTGTGTGGCAGGCAGCGCCTGTTACCTTATACACATGCTCAGTGTTGAGCTTTGCTTTCTACTGTTCATTTCACTGTTCACCTGGACCTCCAGCTCCATCACTGTGATGTTGAGCTGCCTTAGTAGAGTTCCATTTAACTGTGCTTTCAGCTGGAGATGGTCTCAGTGGCAAGAAATGAAACGCTGTGACTAATGTCCTATGTTTCTTGTGCCAGCCAGAGTTTAGCAATGACACTGACCTCAACACCCTTTTACACGAAGCTGGCTTCAGCCTCTGCTTTACTTTGCCTGCACTGGAGCATGTTCAAGGGGCAACAGGGGCAATAGAATGAATTTAGGTTTGGAAATGTTGAATTGGAAGTAGGGCTAATTCACCTTGTGTTCGTAATGGGGTCAGAGGCCAAGAGAGCAATAGGGGTGGAGATGTGGCTTTGGAAATCAAAGTTTCTTATTTGAAAAACTATCAGTATATCAAATTGTCCAGGGAAAGCGTGTAAAAGGGAAATGAAGAAGGTTAGACGCAGAACCCTGGGATTATAGCATGACTGGGATGGCCAGGGAAAGAAAGGCTAGTGAAGGTTACTGTGAAGGGGCTTAAGGACTGGGGGGGAACCAAGGAGGAGTGATTTTGTGGGGCCAATGAATGTGTCATCTTTAAAACACTGTCTAATGTTTGAGTGAGGTCAACTAGGGTAAGGACAGATGACAGCTCATTTGCTTGAGTAGCTCAGAGAGTGTCGATGACTTTCTTTACAATGCTTTAAGGATGAGGGGAAGTCAGATTGTAGTTGATTGAAAAGGATATGGCACATTAGGACATGGATCCAAGAATTTGTTTTGAAATTTATTGTGAAGGGAAAGAGGGAGGTTGGTGGAGGACAGCTACGAGTGAGTTAAATGAAAGTGCTGTTTTATGTATGCACTCTGCATAATACATCGATAAATGTTTCAGCCTTCTTTTTTATTAATATTTTCTATGAGAATAATTACTTTTAATATTTAAGCATTTTTCAATTTTTAAGTATAGCTCTTTCTATGAGTGTTTAATCTATTCTTAAAGAACAGGCCACTGCTTACTATGAGTATATCAGGTGGCCTCTTCCCACATACTGAGTTTTATTTAAATGCTTATATCAGCTCTAACACATTGCTTGATGAGTTTATTCCCTAAACATTACTTTATCTATTTTTTTTTCATTTGTTTTTAAGTATTTGGCAATCTGGGATATCAAGTAGGGGTATATAAAAATCCATAGCTCTCTTTAAAACAACTTTTTGAGACAGTCTAAATTATTTAGTAACTAGTCTAAGGAATGTTATTCTATCATTATCACTACCAAAAAACACGTTCATTTTAATCTTGTCTTTTTGGATTACTGTTTTGTCTTTTGGGAATACTTAGTGTGGCTCACAATTTGTAAAGGAAGTCCTTATGTGGCCTGTGGCTGAAAGTTAGTGACTTTAATTCATTATTTAATGGTTAGTTTCCATTTCACATCTTGACACAGCTGGTCAGAAAATAGATATTTTACTTATGGAACTTTCATTGAAGTAGCTTGAATAAAAATACACGAGAGACTCCAGGCTCAGGTAGAATATTGAGAATGATATTTTTACACTGAGTTTTATTTTGGAGAAAAGTCTTTTTGTTCAAATTCATTTGGAAGCTTAAAACTGTTTTTCTACTTGTTGTACTTATCTCATTTTATCTGAATTAACATGGCACATTTTAAAATTTAGGACTGATTTATTTGTGGTTTCTAATAAGGGTTCAGAATAATCCAAGGCTTTATCTTGATGTAGAATGCGAATTTAACAAAACTGGCTAACCTTTTTAAAGTAAGTTATCTTCTCTGAGAACATATGCTTTCATTTTTTTCTTCTCTTCCTACACGTAGGAAAAGAGGAAAGGAGAAGAAAAGATTTAAATACATGTAGTGTATATAGTCCCACTTTAAAATAGTATTTGTTTGTAAGCAAGTGTGTAGCATTTAAGGTGACATTTTAAGTGCAAGAAAATGAAAAATACAAGTTGTTATTATTTATATATTTTTTTGCTACTGTCGTTGTTAACATATCGTTGTTAATAAATCATCTTATTTCTAAAAGAAAAAAAATTGGTGATCCTACATTTGAATACCTCTGGTTCCTCTGAATTCCCCGAATTCTGATTGTTACCATTTTGGTCTATCAGTAGGGAACAGTACACTGAGAAGCTCCAAACGAGATCACATTCAGTGATTCCAGCCTACAGAGAAGATGGACAAAATACTACCCCCAAGAGTTGTGTAAGATCAGATTCTACTTTTGTTCGTTTTTTGTTTTAAAATAATTCCACAGCTTTTTAGTTTCATGTTGTCAAAATTCCAATGATTACTTCAAAACAGTGACTAAAATCTGAAAGTTTGGATGAACATCTTGATGTCAAAGAAATAGTGTAGTTGATGTATTCTACAGCATTCCTTCTGCTTTCTGAGTGATTTTGAGGCAACATGTTAATCAATTATTTTTCCTATGCATTGGAGAAAACTTCTGAAAGCTTTGTTTTCTAGTTGTTTTTTCCCTCTTTTACCCAGTAATTGTATAAAAATGATTAGACACCCAGTTGTCATAAACTTAAACTGGGATTAGCTTGTAGCAAAATAGGGAACAGTATCTTTCTGATGAACATGAACTATTTATATCTTGAAATATGAACACCTCTCGCATCTGATTGCTGAACATAGTTTTGGGTTGAGCAGGATACCTGTGATTATGGCTCATTTGCTTGAGCAGCTCGTTAGCTTTGTGGAGAGAAAACTTTACTGGCCTACTGTGGTCTTTCTTGCATAATCACTTTGGCTTGTCTTGGGTTACAGGACTTGGTTACAGGTGATGCATGACTGTTTTAGCATGTACCTCTGTAAATGCCTTGTGTTTTCTTTCATTTGGAACTTTCAAAATATCTTAATATAAAGGTTAGCACATTTGAAATATTTGTGGGTTTATTATCAATCATATTTACTCAAAATAAACAAGGCGGGTACATTTTCTTGACATTCTTATTCACCAAAAAATGCAAAAAGTAGAGGACCAACAGTGAAGCATAATGGGTTTTAATATATTATGTATAATAAACATTTTGTTCAATAGAAGTTTGGAGACTCCATAAAATATGAAGAACATTTTAGTGTAGTTTTCCTCACTTCAGATAATTTCAATGACCGTAGGTAAATAGATTTATATGTGGGTCATGAGATTTTCTAAAAGTGTGAAAATGTTGTACCAACAAATAATTTCAAAATATTGTTTTTGGCTGTACTGTAGAATGAATATACATTATTATTTTACACAGGCTTATCTTTCTAAGTTTTTGGAGTGTTCAGACAGTTGTTCATCTCTGAGCACAGATCTTAGGCTGTCCTTAGATATAATTTTAATCTGGTGATAAATGTGTAATATAATAAATTATATGAGAGGGGGAAAAGCATGGAATTTAAATTTTTTGTAAAGAATCACCATAATTGTGTTTTCATAATGTGAATTTAAAGCTATTTCTCTTTATATTCAGCATATGAATGAGAATTAATCTAAGAACAAAGAGCTTCTCGGACATCAACACAAACTTTCCTGTTAACTAATTTTAACGAGAGTAAATAATTCATCTTTTCAAATGTTCCTCCTTCCCCCTTTAAAGCTACTGTGGTATACCACAATTAAAACTTTTTGTAAAAGAACTTAAAGAGAATAATCTGGATTAATTTTTAAAATATTCTTTTGATGGTTTTTTTTGAAATATAGTTACTGTGTGAATACATTGCAAAGTCATCTCATAGCCCTAAGCAGTTATAATAAACAGTCATTACTTAGAATTGAGAACTAGCTCAGTTGTGACATAATCCTTCCCTCTGAGGGCAATATAGCATTACCAAAAAGTGCACAAAACTCTTATTACTTTGAATGACGTATATTTTGTCTGCTTTTCTTGTCTCTTTTTTTTCTCTTTTCCCACCCTCCTAACCTCCCTTCCATATTCCCTTCTTCCTTCTCTCTTTTTCCCCTCTCTTTTTCCCTTTTATTTCTTACCTCCTTTTTTCTTTCCTTCATCTCTTCCTTTTTTTCTTTTGTATTTCAGGGCATCCATTTGAAAAAATCCGCTCTTTCTTTGGATGACAGTGACATTGAAGCTCGCCTTAATAGTTGGAATCTTGGGGTAAAGAAAGTATTTGTTTTATGTGTATATATATTGATGTGGCAGAAACACTGTATTTGGAACACATCTGATCTAATTTAATTCTATTGAGCGAATATTACTGGATGTTAGACATTTAGTACTGAGCAAGCTGTGAGAAGGACTTAAGAGTACTGGGAGGAGAAATAACATTCCAAAGAAGCATGGGAAATCCCTGCCCTTGACAAGCTGACTTTCTTGGTAAAATAAGAGATATACACATCAGTAGTGAAATAATAATTTAAGATAGTATATGATAAAATTGCAAAATGATTAGATAGAAAGTAGAATACTGAGGTGGAGGGGAAAGGAGGGAGGAGTTGGAGAAGGAAGGTCAGTAGGGTAAGAAGAAAATCTCAGACTTTGTGCGTGAGCCACCATCTTACACAACAGTCAGGTACAAAGCTGGGGGGCAGGGAAGGGGCATGGATGTGCTTGGGTGGGGGATGGGAGGGAATTCAAGGCGGAAAGAGGCCTGAAGAAAGGTGTGGTGTAAGTTGAGCTGCAGTGACTGGTCTTTGGGTCTATGTTGGGCAGTAGCGGGCAGAGTTATCAGGCTGGATAATAAGGGAGCTTTGAATGCTAAACTGAGAAGTTCAGCTTTAAAATTTTAGGTAATAGTGAGTCCTGGGGGTTTATTTTTCCCCCCTGCACATTCCACTTTACATATAGGCTGTTTAAATCCTTTGAAGAAATGAAAAGAGATGTAAAATAAGTTTTTTCACATGATGCTAGTGTAAAAATAATTTGTAATTGGGTATTTGAAAAATACAGAAACTCAGAGGAATAAATGATGTTAGACTCTTAATACTGAGAGTTGTGTTATCCTTTTGTTATATGTATATTTCTCTCCTTTTTTCCTTTATATATTTGTAAAATTAATATTTAAACAGTTGGAGGCATATTTAAATATGTGCTATTTTAAATTTGGTTTAAAATTTAAACCAAATGAATCTTAATGGTAGCACTAATTTTTCTTTCAGAGGGATGGTCCATAACTTATGTAAGCATTCTGCCATTTTTGGACATTTAGTTTGATTCAGTTTGTTGTTAATATAATACTGCAATAAAATTTCTTACAAGAGGCTTTTTATATGTATTTGGTTGCTTTCTTAGGTCCAGGAGGCGTATACCACTTTATTTTCCAACCAGCAGCCTTTAGGATTGTCTCCTTCTTACTCCTTCACTGACATTAGGGGTCGTTATTTTATTTTTAAAAAAAAAAAAAAGCCTTTCCTACCAGTAATGACCTTCAATGAAAGGAAAATTGACTTGGTGGCATCATGAGAGTTGTACTGGATGTGAGTAAAAATGGAGAAAGGGAGCCCATCATCTCTGAGGGTTTCGGAGTGGCCTCCACATTTGTATGATTCCTGGGATGATGGAAAGCAGTAGAAAGGAGAGTGATGAATTCTTGGTGATTGATTGGCAGGCTGAACGGAAGGGCACCTAAAAGTTTGGGTCTAGGAAACGCGAATCTTGGCTCCCTGTCAATTAATTGATTGTCTGACAGGGTAATCCACTTGAGGGCTTTCAAGTTTTATTTTCTGCTGGTGGAGTTCGAAGGGAAGGTAAGATTAATTGGGAGTTCAAGGGTTGGAAATTCATGAGACTCGAGGGCTGCAGTCAGGTTCAGAGTCACATCGATGTGACTAGCGTAGTCACATCACTAGAGCTGGTGGCTGCACCCAGAGACTGGAACAGCTCTAGCATTTTAGAGGGTTCAGAGTGAGGAGGGGGAGGGCGCAGTGAGGACACCTGGCCTGTGCAATGGCCATGATCAGAAGGCCGGGAAATGGAAAAGAATTGAAAGCAATGTGAATCCCTAGTCATTTTGAGAGTATGGTAGTGAAAGAGAGAAATAGAATTGATCACGAGCAGGGACTAGTAAGTCAAAAGAAACATTTTCATGTTTGAGGGTGTTGGGGAAGTTGCCTAAGTTACCAGCGTGGGAGAAGAGCACAGGAAATCCCTCAAAAAGACAAATCATTTTGCCAGAAAGCAGTATCAAAGTGAAAAACAAAAATCTGGGTTGTTCTTTTAAATTTGCCTTTGCCCCCAGCCATTGGAAACTTCTGATGTACATTTCTTAGTACAGAGTAGTTCTCACAATTATTTGATTATTCAGAGGATTAAATTTTTCATTTGTATAATAAAATTAAAATAAAACATCTAAAATGTTTTGAGGTAATGCCTTAAAACTAGGGCTGCCTGGGGTTTTGTTTCACATTTTTATTGTTCAAAGAAGGCACTAACAGTATAAAATATAAAAGTCTTGCAATTTTATATATTTATAACACATATGCATTAATCAGGCTGAACTGTATCTCTTGATCACAGTAGAATAATTTAAGTATTCAGTGTATTGAAAAGCTTAGATGTTGCTTTGATTTTAGTTTGTATGCGAATGTGCTACAGACTTTTCTCTCTGATAAGTTAATAGCTAGTTAATTTTTGTGCTCTATACTAAGGGTACATTTTGATATTGCTAGCATGACTGTCACCATCTTCATTCTGATGACTTAGATGTTCTGGAACTTGAATTTTCTAGTTTTTGTTAGAAAATAACGTTTTTTTCCCCCAAACATATTTTCTTTTTCCTGGAGTATGTTAATATTTTCTCTAAAATTACATAATTCAAGTAGAAATTTATTAAACCCAGCAATTAAAATTTTCTCCCGTATTATTTTTTTTCTTGTTCTAACCTTTTTAACCTTTAGTTTTTGGGATTCTTTCTTGCTTTATTTTATATATATTTCATGCATAACTTTATATCAAACTTTTTTTCTTTTTTTTCTAGCAATTGGGTGAGGGGCCAGAGGGAGGGCTTCCTTGGACCCTTCATCTTGGTCACCTGCCACTTCCCACCTTGGGTCCACATGCTGACTGCAGCCTCACTCCCACCGGGAACAAACTAGCAGTGAGGACTCTGAGTAGACAGACCCCTCAGGTCCCAGAGAGCAGAGCCTGACGGAACAGGACCCAGGTGTGGGCCATTTGTGCAGGACAGGAAGTGTGCTGAGGAATCAGCAGGGTGAGGTCAGCAGGAGTGCATCTCCTCCCATCCCTCCTGCACTCAGGAGAGAAGGCTGCACCACACAGTCAGGCAGCCCGCCTGGAGGCCAGGGCCCATTGGGGAAGGGAGAACCTCCCTGTTGGGGGCAAGAGGACACCTGCTCGCCACTGACAGCTGGGGATGCTCCTTCACTCTCCCTGTGAGGAATGTGGGAAGCCTGGCTGTCCTGCTCACTGTGGCCTCCTCACTGAGGCCCACTGAGAACTGTTCTAATCAGCCCCCCAGGCACAGCTGTCACCGTAGTGAAGCAGACACGTGAGCAAGTCCAGTTGAGACAAGCTGTGCTGGCAGATGAGCTGCCCCAGCTGCCGACCCAGACAGTTGTGAGCTTAGTCAAATGGTTGCAAAGGTTCAAGGTGATTCACGATGTGGCAAAAAGCTAATTGATAGAGTGAATACTGCCAAACAGTTTTCTAGGGTGATTGTGCCCATTTGCTTCCTCATCAGCAGTGTGTGCCAGTTTCTGTTACTCGACTTTCTCTTTAATATTTGGTATTATCAGTGAATTTTTTGTTAATTTAAAAGTAGCCAGTTTTGAGAGTGGTTAATGACATTGCATCGTGTGGTTTTAACATGTATTTTCCTGATGACTAATAAAGTTAGGTGCCTTTTAATGTGTTTATCGACAGTTTGGATAGCCTCTCAGAGTCAAGTGGCACAAAGGCTCTGCCGTTTTTCACTTGGGTTGTCACCCTTGTTCTTATTAATGTGTAAGAGCTTTGTGTCTATTCTGGTTCAGTCCTTTTGGAATATGGTATTATGAATATTTTCTTCCACTTTGTTGCTTTCTTTCATTCTCTTATGTCTTTGATGAATGGAAATTTAAAAATTTTAACGCATTCATTTTCTCATTTTTCCACTTTATGTTTAGTGCTATTTAGTTTCCTATTTAAGATCGTTGGAGATCTTTGACTATTTAAGGTACTGAAGATGTTCTCCTATGTTTTCTTCTAGCAGGTCTTTTATTTTACTTTTTCTCTTTGGATCTGCATGCCATCTAGAGATGGTATTGGTATATGTTGTAAGATATGGAGTTAAGATTTGTTTTTGTCCATACATATATCCAGGTGACACTCCCATTTGAAAAGACTATTCTGTTCTTGCTTCAGTGCACTGTTTTTTTGGTCTAATAAGTCAGGTGAACAGTCTGTTTCCATTCCGTTCCTTTGCCTTATTTGCTTTTCCTTGTGCCAGTGTCCTCTGTCTTTATATTTTACTTGTGCTCATTAAATGTTGAAATGTGAGTAAACCAGTAACTGGGCCTCCATTTGTAGTCGTATTCAGTGGAAAAATGTTTTTCAAGTTCTAAAATATCGGTGTAAATACATTATTTTGAAGCATAATTGATTTAACATTGAAGATTGAAATTATTTTATGCTATAGAGACAGTTTTGGCAGTTTCTCTGATGCTATGGCTTAAAAACATTTGTTTTAGTTGTGTTGCAAGTAATATAGTGCTTAATGTGTCTTCCTCTAAGACAGCTAAAATATCCGATACAATGTCTTCTAATTTTTGGAATCACAGACCATCTCTATTTGATCAACATACTACTACAATAGGATATTTGGTGAATTTGACCAAATCCTGAATAATTTCAGGAAACGAACTGACAGAACCCTTTGTAACCAAACAAACAAATCTGCTAAAGAACTAAACAAAATAAAATGTTAAAAGCTAGTTTTCACTAGAGAGCATTCAGATGTCTGTATTTATATCTAGTTTACATGATTTTATTATTGTGATTGTTTTCTTCTTCAACAATAAATGTTCAGTCATGTGATTTTTTTAGACATTTTTTATTGTGGTATTCTTGAGGTATTATGAGGGAACACATAGTTTTCTAAAAGAGCATAAGAAAAGTAAATGTTAAGACTGTTTATAGATTGCTCCAAGTCCATGTTACTTGTGGATTACAAAGTGGGAACATTTAACTTCAAAGCACATCTGGCTGCTGTTATAAAATCAGAAAATAGATTGCTCATTTCTCCCCAATAGACTTAAAAACATGCTTTACCATGAATAATTCTCATTATATATAAAAAATGGTTATGAGACAAACTCAGTATATTACAAATGAATAACAATAAGATTTATACTTGTTTACAATGTTCATTGTTGCTTTTAATTATTAGAATAAAGTTTGTTTTGGTCTACTTGAGAAAGGACATTTAGGATAACAGAACTAGTCTTTTAACATTTGTATTTAATGGTTTTTAAAGATGCAGAGGATGAAATAGGAGTTACTGCTGCATAGTCCAAAGGCTGCATGTAATTAACTAAACCAATATTTTGTACCCTGCTTATAAATGTAGAGCCGGGTAAAAATAAGTCACAAATGGTTTTCTTGGCTTTTGGTTTAAAATTTTAAGCGTAATTAGAGCTTGAACATCTTTGAGAAGTCCCTGTTTCTCTCTCCCTTTATTTCCCTCCTTATGTTTAATTTTGCTTCATGAATTAGGGTTTTATATATTTTCAGATTTGCATGTGTCTTTGAAGAATTTACTTTCTATTCTGGTTTTCTCCATTCCAAAAATAGAGAATGGTTATTTACTTTATATATATATACCTTCAGACAATAAATATTTATTGAGTGCACTTTGCTGCCTGCTGGAAATTTGCTGCCTCTATTTTTCAAAAAGTTGTGTATATATAGTACAGTGTTATTTGCTTAAAAAATGCCTCTTTGGTGTGATATTTATGTGGACTTTATTATATTTTTACTTAATAAATATTTTCTGAAGTAAATGTACTAATACACCAACCAGTATTGCACCACATCTGGAACACTTTTATTGTTAAATTTTTAATGTATGCCAATCTGATGGCTGTAAAATACCATCTCATGGTGGTATTACTTTACATTTTTCATATTTCTAAACAGATTGAGCATATTTTCGTATTTATTTGCCATTCACATTTCTTCATCTGTGAAATGTGCCTCGTTTTTCCCCATTTTTTCCTAATAGGTTGTTGTTTTTTATTTATTTATTTTTTTACTTTTAAAGACCTTTACACATTTTAGAGACAAACCATTTATGCAAACCTCACCTGCCAATTTATGTCTTCTTTTGTCACATTTTTTTATGATATATTTTTTGGAGAGAAGTCCTTCAAGTGGTCAAATTTATTAATTTCTTTTCTGTTTTTGCTTTTTTTGTTTCTTGCTTAAGAAATCTTCCCTACTCTGAGGCCATAAAATCATTCTTCTTGATAGTCTTCTGAAAGTTTTTATAGTTTTGCTTTAAGTATTTAATCCACTAGACATTTATTATGTATGGTGAAAGGAAGGGATCTGATCTTATTTTCTACCACTTATTGAACACTTTCTTATTTTCTCAATAATTTGCAATGCTAGATTTTTCATGCATCATATTCTCAAATATATTACAGTTTCTGGTACTTTCTAGTTGGTCCCATTGACTTCTCTTAGCTACTGTAGTTTTATATTGTTTCTGTAAGTCATCCCACCTTGACTTTCTTCTTCAGGCATGTCTTCTCTATTCTTGTCCTTTTATTTACAGACATTTTATAATGAGCTAAGTTTTCTAAAAATCCTTTTGAGATTTTGTTGGATAAATTTACTTAAGGAGAACTGACATTTTCCTTAATGTTTGACTATCCACAAACATCGTTTCACTATTTATTTTAGTCTTAATGTCTTATGACAAAACTTTATTATTTTCTCCATAAAGAGTTCCTTTTTTCTTTCCCTTCCTGCTGGACAACCTTCCTTCCAGGGGGCCTTTCTCTAACACAAAAATGGCTCCTTCCTCAGACTGCTTTCACTTGACTTCCCTGTCGCTAGCACATCGATTCATCTGATTTTCCCATCCCGATCACTTAAGGTAGGCTGCTCTCCTTCGATAGGACGGTCACTATTTGATGACACTGTGTTCCACCACTGCTGGGACCCTGAGGCCCTGGCCTCATTTCTTCCCATGCTACCACTCTGGAGCTGATTCTGCTCATGTGTGATCTTTCTTGGGCCACTTACATGTTAACGGAGGGTTTTAGTAATCTCTTTCCCTGTTTATGAAGTGGGCTTGGGTGGTGGATATCTTTATTTGTTCTCTTTGTTGATCCATAGGGTTTTGGAGGATTGGGAGAGAAATTTAAATTCAGGCAGTCGCCATTGCCTCATAGGAACCAGTCTTCAGGTGGAAAAAAATTAATTTGTAAATTTTCCCTAATCTAAAATATAGTTACTCTTTAGATCCTACTTGTTGTTATAGAGGCTTCTATTTTTGTAAAACGAATAGTTCTATTTTTAATACCTCTGTATTCTTTGATTAATTGTTTATTCATCCTTATCTGTATTGTTAATTTGGGTATAGATTGTTTATCTCCTATGATCATTAACTATAATAATCATTTGTGGAGCTTTTGAAAACACAGTGGGGTTTTGGAGGAGTGTAGCCAAATAATATATATTTGAAAAAATTTGTTGATGCTATGGTATACTTTAGGATAAGAACCACTGTCCTAGGTTGACATCATGGTTAGTGTTATATTTATATTCTTGTATATTTTGAGGTTACCCATATGGTAATGAAGAGGAATTCTCCATTTAAATGGCTCACCTCGTAATCAGCTTCTGCTTCTGTAGACACGCTTGCCACATAGGCCGAAGGGCAGGGTGACCTTGAGATCAACTGAAGACTCACCCTCCCCTTTGCCTGTTCTGTCTAGATAACAGATGCATTGTCTTTGCTTGTCTGTCTCTGTAACTACCCGTAGCCCATAGCAATTCCTGTGCTCGGTAATCGCCTGAGGACATATTAACCAGTTGGCTCATGCCAGCTGTAACTGTGCGGATGAGCCCTATAAAAGCAAGGTTACTACTAAGCTTGGGGCCCAGATCTTCACAGCACTAGTTTTTCTGGGACTGCCAGCATAATAAACTTGAGTTCTCCAACTCTAGGGAATGATGCTTGATTTTTCTGCAACAGTAAATAATTAATTTAATATGTCAAGAGATTATTATATAATTATTTTTAATTGTCATATCATTTGTCAATGAAATATGGGTTAACAATCAGTGTTTCTAATTTATTTTATAGTATATTAATTTAGTAAGTATTTTATTGAAATTTTACAACATGTTAGGCGTTGTGCTAGGTACCAGGAATTCAAAATTGAGTAGTCATCATCCTTACACTCATTGTGCTTAAAGACAAATGTGGAGGCATACTGATAAACACTTAAAATATAAGAGTTATGAGAGACCCACAGGATATTTAGAAACTAATAAGAGGATGGGATCAGGTTCACTCTCCTTCCTTCCTCCTCTCCTTCCTAATGAATATTAGTTAGGCACTCACTACTTGCCAGGCCCTGTGGTGGATGCTAGGGGTAGATGAGTTGTAGTACAGTCATAGTCTGTTTCAGAGTTCATATTCTTTTGCAGAAGATAGATGTTAGATCACAACAGGGAAGAAATCCCAAGGGTCCTAATGGAGTAGTCAGAACTTAACTAAATTTTCTGGGGGAGATGATTCCTGAGCTGAGTCTTGAATAAGTTAATCATGTGAAGAAGTTGAGAGAATGATCTCACAGGTTGCAAAGACTCAGATATGGTACCATGTTGTGCTTTCAAGGTAAAACAAGTTGTTCGGTGTCCTCAGAATATGGGGTATGTTGGGGGATAGATGAGCGTGAGAGCTAGATATTGGAGGAGTCCCAAAGGAATTTTGTATTCTAGTTGCTATTATGGACGTAAATTTAAGGATTCATACACCGAATCTGACTAGGAGTGTAGTGATTAAATTGAGACCTGAAAGATGAATAGGTGTGTGTTTAAGAGGTTGGAGGAGTGGACGCAGTAATGCATAGAGGGAGAGAGGCATAAGAAGACCTATCGTATTCTGGTAATATAAGTCCTTCAGGATTCTGGGAATATAAATGTGAAGTGAGGAGTGTTGGAGATGAGGCTGGGCCGTGAGGCTGTGAGGGGATCATGAAGGTGCATTTGTGTCCACAAAGGAGTTTGTGACTCATATTTCATTTGTTAGTGGGCCACTAAAAATGTATTATGCAATACTCATTGTAAAAGACAAATGGAATTCTAAGACATGTAGGAAACATTTTCATGTAGCAACTTAATTCTATATTTTATCAAATAATAATACTCAAAAATTAATAACTTTATTTTATTTTAAATTTTCAGATAGAAAATCCTCGGTACCTGAGACAGAAGCCTATCCCACTTTCTGTGGTAGGTGAAAATTCCAATGGACTTTTCTTATAATTAATAAGATAATCATTAAGTTATTTACAGAAAGAAGTCCACATTGTGAAATGTAGTAATCTTATTAATTCTATCACTTGGAAGCAAATAAGTCACTTTTTCCCCTCCAATGTTGGTATTATTTTGGCATGAACTTCAGGCAATTTAGAAGTTTGCTTTTGGGTTAAGGATAAACCAGGCCTGAAAAAGTATTGAGTAAATAAATCTTACTCATTCTACAGATGACACCCAAATTCAGCCTGAGAAAATCTAGCAGTCTCCATGAGGATCATTTACTCTCCCGAATGCATGAGAAAGAGGTACGATTGAGATATTTCTGATGTAGCTAATTAATAACTGTTTTTATATTTTGTGTAATACGAGTTTTCAGGTCATCGTTAAAATAATGATGCAGGGTAGGGAAAGGTTGTCCTAGTTACAAATTTAAAGTAATGATGCAGGGTAGGCAAGGTTTGCCTTTCCATTATTTAATGCCCATCTTCCATTTTGTGTGTCCCAGCTTCATGCCTGCCACCCCAGAGGTGCACTGAGAGACTCCCTCCTGACTGTCAATTCCTGATTATCAAGGGGAGAGGGGACTTGGCAGTGTCTTTGACCTCAGTGAATTCTTCCATCCTCCTGCTATCTTTCTAGTCTCTTTATTACTATTTTTACTATTTAAATTGACCCGCTAAATTAAGGTATGCTATAGCTGATATATGACATACTATCTTTCTTTGGTTATTTGAAAGCAGAATTATTAAAGAGGCAGAATTCTTTATTGGTTAAAAGCATAGGCTTTGGAATTCAGAACGCATAGACTTAAATCCTACTGAGTAGCTGTGTGAAAATGGGCAGATACCCTCTCTTAGCCTGTTTCCTCATCTGTCTTGGGAGACATCTGCTTTACAGGACAAATGAAGATTCTGTAGTCTGAAGTACCCATATGTTCCACATATAGTAGTCATTGAACAAAGATTAATTCGCTTTTTTAGTTTCTTTTTTAAAAATTTTATTCTGGGAAATTAAAAAAATCATTATTATTATTTTTGCTCATGACACCAATGAAACACATTGGTCATCTGTGTGGTTATGACAGAACATTATTAGATTAGGAACCTGAGACACTGTGTCTTCACCTCTTTTTTTCATTCTCTAGTCATAGGACCCAGGTATATTAAGAATACTAGTTTAGCTTTTGTTTAGAAAGAGGGTAATTATTGATTTCACAGGGTTGTTACCAATATCAAATGAGAATAATGAATATTTATGTAATTTGTAAATTATAATGTACTATTTAAATGTGCAAATGTGAAAAATGTTATTGGACTTAGATTAATGTTTCTAATAAATTTATTTAAATAATTTTATCTTTCTTTTTATTTCATTTAAATGAAGATGCTCCAAGGATTTCTAAAATTGAATTTCATTTTGGTTATTTTCAACATGGTAAAGTTTTCTTACCACCCTAATTATAAAATATCATAAAAGGTATTGATTTTTTTCCTTAGATATTTCAAACAGTATCATGAGCATATAAATTTATTTTTGTTGATAATAGAGAAGGAAGGGCTATTTTTTCTTTTAAATTTCAGTCTGGTAGAATTAATATTCTGTCTGTCATTTCATAGCTCCTCTTTAAAGCATGCAGGGTATCTTTCTTCCCTTGGTGCAAAACTAGTATTTAAAAAAAAAAAACTTTTGAATTAAAAAGAAATTAGATTTTATAAAATGTTTTTGAAGATAATACTTTTTATATTCAGATGTACCTTCTTTGGAGCTCTTGTTATGAATTTCTTTTTAAAAATTGTCATTACTTATTTTTACAAGTCATTCCAAGTCATTTACAATCATTTTTCTTTTTAATTTTATTTTGTACTATTTTTTACTGTTGAGGCTGCTTACCATAGAATAATTAAAATAATTGAAAGGAAATGGTGGCTTTTAGAAAATTTTTTGGTCTTTCATGAAATAATATCTTTATGATGACATCCTGGGCCAGGGGTAAACATACCAAAATTACCCACACATGTGTTGAAAGAAAAAATATTTACAGCTATCATGTATTGCATCAGAGACTCATTTTTAAATGTGCGTGGCTTTATTTTTCCACACCCGTATGTTTTTGTTTTTCTTTTTGGCATACTGTAAAAATATTTTGGCATCATTGAGAAGTTTGCATGTAAACATCAACTTACTTCATATCTTAAAATATATTCAGTGTATATTTTGGCTAAGATAACCCTTTGTGCAATTACATAATCATCTGACTTTTTTTTGAAAAAAGTTTTTCTTCATTCTAAAATATTTGAAAGTATATGCTAAGTTGCTCGAATGAACTATTTTAGTTTCATCTTTCTTTTAAAGTAGTATTTATGATTGTAAAATAGTTTATGTGGGTTTCTATTAAAGAAATTTTGGAAATTATAGACACATATAAAGAAGGAAGTAAAATCACCTAGAAAATGAACACTTAGAAATAAAAACAGTGATAAAATATCATTGTTTTATCTTTTAGTCTTTTTACTGTATCCAATAAACATACTTTCCCTTAGAAAATTGAGATATCACATATATTATTTTGTATATGTTGAGTATTTTTCATGCTATTAAATATTATTCATAAGCATCTATTTTTAATGACTGTATTGTATTTCATATTATGGAGGTATTCTCAGTTTAATTTATCTCTATTGTTGGGTTTTGAGATTACTTATCATTTTCACTAACATAAATAATACTGGGAAGAATATTCTTATATCTTTATCTTTATGTGTATCTCTAAATATTTATTTAGAGTAATAAATTATATCTTACATGATAAAATCGAAAGGATATATATATGTTTAGTGTCATAAACAATTTAACTTCTAGAATAAAAATTAACACTTGGAAGCCTACTGAAAATTGTATGTTCCCAGCAGCTACAACTCTGGAATTTATTATGTGCAAGATGAGAATGAAAATAAAAAGGCAGAGATAATCAAGAGCTATTTAAAGGCAGACGAAAGGAGCAGTTTAGGTTGCCTTCATAAATACAAAAACACTAATTATATTTTTAATACAGAACAAGTATTTATCTTCTAAATTTCAGTTTTAGGAAAACATTTTAAAATAATTTCATTTTTGAAATAGTAGATACTAATTATAGTGCTTTATTATTGTCTCTTTTCCAGAGATATTTGTCTAATTTAGATTTTTTTCTCTAAATTTAAATACATAGTTATGTTGTGATATGCATAGTTATCCTTTAGAAGGATAATCTTATGTCTAGTTGTTTAAGTTGCTTTTATTAAACATTTACTTTTGGACATGAGAATAAATGCTTTTCTGTTTTGAAATTCAGTAGAATCTTGTATGTCTATATAAGACAACCCTATGTGCCTTGTTCATGTTGTCATCTAAAATGTTGTTGCTGGGTGGTGGTTTAAAAACAATAGATGTGTTGTTTGAAGTGAGTTAACTTTATTTTAAATTGAAATATTGAATATTAAATATTTAACCTTTTTAACACGTAATCTTTATTCTTCCAAGGTAATCATTGCTAAAAATTTAATGCGTTTTCCCTTTAAAATTTTTTGAGAATATCTCATTTTTTAAAAATATAAATGAGCTCATAAGTCATTTCCTGTATATTATTTGCTTTTGCTTTTTTTAAAACATATATTCTGATGATTTTTCTATATCAGAAATGTGGCTTCATTCTTTTAAATAATTGCTTTGTATTTCATTTTATTGATGCACACATTTTATTAATATAGTTTCCTGTTGAAACACATAGGTTCTATAGAGTACTTTGCTGTAACAGAGTGTTTCATTATCCTCGTGTATATCTTTGTGTATTTTATGTTTATTATTATATGATAAATTCTATAACATGGAATTGCTTTGGCACTGGGTTGCAAATTTAAATTTTTGATTGATATTGACAGATTACCCTTAAAATGAAGTTATGTTTGCCTACTACTGTGGGTGTGGAAGAGAATTGGAGTAATGGGTAATGGCTATGAGAGTTCCTTTTTGGAGTGATGAAAATATTCTGAAATTAGGTTCTGTGATGTTTGCATAATTGTCTGATTATTTAAAAACCATTGAATTGTATACTTTAAATAGGAAATATTGTGGTATGTGAATTATGTATATCTCATTAAAGCTATTAAAAAGGGTAATGTCTATTTGCACTTGTACCAATAGTGTATGAGAATGTCTGTTTTCCTATTTCATCATCAACACTAAATTAAATTATACATGTTTGATTATCTGGGAGAAGAAAAATAGAATCTTCTTGTTTTGATATTTACATTTTTTTATTATAAGTTAGAATGAACATGTTTTTGTTTATTTTTTAATTTCACATTGCGAGCTGTCATTTCTTACAGCTTTCCATAATTTCATTGAATTGTTTGTTTTCATTGTGATTCCTAAAAGCAATTTATATGTTAAGGAATTTGGTCTTTGTCATATATTGGAAGTATTTGTCTCTATATGTCTTTTGATTTATTTCTGTTTTTTTTTAATGTATATAAGTTTTCTTTTAGTTAGATCTATTAATTTTTTCTTTATGGCTTTTGTTTTTTGTATCCCACTTAGAAAAGACTTTCTTATACCAAGGTTATGAAAAAAATGAACTACTATTTTTAGCTCTTGAAAATCTTATTTTTATTTTTATTTAAATTTCAGATTCATTTCAGAGGCTTTTTCTGTGAATAGTGATGGTAATCTAGGTTAGTCAGTTCTTAATTTTATAAAATAAAAATAAATGAGAATTTTGAAGGTTGAAATGCTTAAGTTAAAGAATGCATTAAGTATGGAGAGAATCAAGTGTTATGAAATTTTATACAGATTATAGAATTCATCTGTATCATGAAACAGTAAAAGATTTAATTCTGTTGAAATTTTAGAGTCCTAAAATATTTAACCTTTAGAAATCCAACTTTATAAGATACAACTTCCATTTTAAATTTGTAATTGTGTGGAAAATATATAGATGATAAGTGAGTACTATTAGTAATGTTATTTTATTAAAGAATTGTAGGCTTATTTTGGCGGCTAAAAATACATTTATAAAAATATTTTAAGATGTTATTTAAATTTTCAGTTTATTTTGGGCATTGTGGGAAAACATATTTTCAGTGACAGTGATCCTTTATTTTAACTTTAGCCTATCATTTACAAACACTCTCGGACTTGTTTGCCTTTGTAATTGCTAACACATTTCCTGTGATATCCACATCACAGAACTGTGTGACAGTGAGCATCATAAAGCAATGGCTTTTTAAAAAATTTTGTTTTCTTAAATAGATTTCTGACATAAAGACATTTGGAAAACTGTTGTCACTGAAAATGAAAGAAGAGACAATACAATGAGGGGGAATCAGTTTTTAGAGTAACCATCAATTTTCAGAGAGCAGACAGTAGAAATTTTTCTTTTGTGAAATAAAATAGATTTCCCTTGAACCTCACCTCCACCCATATTGAATTTTCCTACCTATTGCCTAAAAAGGAATGTTGCTTCTTTCTTACATGTAATGCCAGTTAAGCATTTTTCCCCTTTGTGAATCTGCTAGTTAAATGTAGAATTAAACAAATTCAAGATAATGAAATCCATAGTCATTGACATAATAAACGAAAGAACTGATATTTAAACACATTTCTTCTGAATATAGTATTCATATACCCACAGTGTCACAAAGTATAATAAATAATCGTACAAAGAAATGCCATTGTAAACACCTTCACAAAGATTAGATCATTGCCAGTATCCCAGAATTTGCTGTTGGGCCCTTCCCAATCGTAACTCTCTTCCATCTTTCCTACAAGTAACTGCCATCCTGACTTTTCTGATGATAATTTTCCTCCTTTGTTTCTAAAGTTGATTTTACCACAAATGCCTGTACCCTAAAAAATGAAAATGTTTTTATTTTAGTAGATTTTGAGCTTCATATAAATAGAACTAAACTTTATATAGTCTTTTGTGTCTTCTAATAGTATGTTGGTGACATTCACTCTTGATATGCCATATAGTTAGAGTAGGTTCATTTGCATCGCTTTCTGTTAAATGAATCTGCCACAGTTTCTTGCTATTTTGTTGATGAATCTATTCTAATTTTTGGCTTTTATTAATAATAATCTTATGAGCAATCTGATACATGTATCCTGACACACATATTCAAGAGTTTGTCTAGGGTAGTCGTTCTCAAAGTGTGGTCCATGGACCCCGTGGTCCCTAAGACTCCAAAGGTCTGTGAGGTCAAATTGTTTTTGTAATAATATTTAAATGTTTTGTTTTGGTTTTTACTGTACTGATATTTGCATTCATGTAGCAAAGACAGTACTGTGTAAAACTGTATCTTGGCCCAAATCAAGGCAGTGGTGCTAGATTGTACTGGTGGTCATTATATTCTTCACTGTCACATGCTCCATGCTCCCACTGAAAAAAATCACCAATTTTACTTAAGAATGTCCTGGATGAAGTTAGAAATAAAAATTTTCATTTAAAAAAAATCTTGCACCTTAAATGTGCATCTTTTAGCTACCTGAGTGATGAACTGGAACTACGAATAAGGAACTTATGCTGCCTATCAGAGTATGGTAACTGCCCAGAGCAAAACTTTCAGTTTGATTCTTTCAGTTATGAACTGCCATTGCTGCTGTTTTTGTGGAATACTGGTTCTATTTGAAAGAATGATTGACTGATGCACTGGTTCTTCAGACTCAGATATTTTGCAGACATTTTGTTAAAAATGCACAAAATATAAAACAACTGATAATGTTACTAAAGATGAAATTGGACCTTTAAATTAAAATTAGAATTTTGGAAAATGTGTCAATCACTGTGAACTTTAGAGCTTTCTAATTCTAAGACTTTTCTGATAAGACTGGTGGTGATAATAACCAACGTGAAAATTTAATATTGTACAATGAAATTGTCAATGTGTGGAAATCTGTATAACTCACTGAACTTATATTTTCCAAATGAGTGATACATGATGTTATCAAATCACACATGAGTAAAAGACCCATTCCAAGTTCAAGGTTGACCAATAGAACTTACTGTGACTGTATGAGAAGTTTCAGATTTCACAATGTAAGCAACTTAAAAAATCTAGCACTTGTCAGTATTGGTTTATTTAAGAAGAATAGCTACAATTATTTGAAAAGAGTACTAAAATACTCCTTTACTTTGCAACTACATATTTATGTAAGGGAACATTTAAGGAAGAATTAATTCCAATATTATACAGATTCTTTGAACTAGTACAGGAAAAGGTAATGCTTTTCAACTCACTTTTTGAGAGTGACCCTGACACCAAAGCCAAAAGGACATTACAACAACAAAAAAAAGTGGAATCTTGGTAAAAATAAAAATTTTGTAACCAGGTTTATTATCAGTCCATTGAAAAAGGGCTTATTTAATAAATGATGCTGGTATAACCTTTCATTTATCTGGAAGAAAATAAAATTGGATCTTCATCCTCTAAAAAAAAAAAGTGAATTCTGGAGGTACTAAAATTTTAACCTACAAATGCCCAATCAAAAAATTCCAAAACAACACAAAAATCTTGCAGAAAAAATCTAGGAATTGCAGGACCTTTCTAACTCCAAAACCATCTCAAACTCAGAACCTATAAAATAAATATTTAAAGTGCAATAAAATATCTTTATAGTAAAATATATAGCAAACAGGATCAATAGAAAAATTATAGATTTGTGGAAAATGTTTGGGACAAACTGTTAATGCATACCAGGAGGTCTTACTGATTGATAGAAAAAACATGGATTAAATTGTGAAAGAGTTCACAGAAAAACATATTTATAAGACAGTAGTTTTCAGGGAAATACAAATTAGAATAGTAAGATATCTACTCTTCTGGTAGAAATGTGAATCTCCCTTTATTTTTATTTTATTTATTTACTTATTTATTTTTTATGCCTATAACATCTGGTATTCCTAGGTGGTCTCCCAAGTACTAACCAGGTCCAACCCTGCTTAGCTTCCAAGGTCAGATGAGATTGGGCACATTCAGGGTGACATGGCCATAGACATGAATCTACCTTTGATAGAAGGCAGAATCTATTAAGATGTACCCACCACTGACTCATCTGCATGTCTTCTGAGACCTCCATTTCATAGAAACCAACGCTCTGGTGTGTAGGGTACATGTATGAGAATGTTTTTTGGGCTTTATTTTTAGTGGAAAAACATTGAAAATAAAGAGAATGTTCGTTAAGGGGAATGCTAAACAAATTTTGTTTTCTCATTAAGCAATAATTGATAGCAATGAAAAAGAATGAGTAAAATCTATAGCAGGTATTTTTTGAGAGTTCATGAGGTTGTGTTCAGAGAGAAAAGCAAGATGCAGAAAATATATTTTTTTTGCATGTGGAACAGTCATAAAAATATATAGGTATTGCTAAGGGTATAGTGATAAGAATATCTCATATCTCATATAACAATCCAGGGTGTTTAGGAAATGCTCTGCTCAGCGATGTCCCTGGGGACTCAGGCTTGTGGGGAAGCTCTACTGTCCTCAGCATGTGGCTTCAGTCTCTGGGTCTAGGATGTCGACTGTCCTCCAGAACCTTATCTTTAAGTGCCACCCTTCAGAAAGAGAGCATGGAGAGAAAGCCACTTTATTTTTAAAGATGTCCAGTCAAAGTTGCCTGAATCATTTCTGTCCTATTTCATCCTCCTTGACTCAAATACCTAGGCACCTGGTCATGTGCAGTGTCCTGTGATACAGCCATGTGCCCTGCTCTTATTTGGTGGTAGCTGTGGGACCCCCAAAGAAAGAAGAGGGAAATAGCTATCTGGGGACACTAGCAGTATCCTCATACTGTATGCATTCTTGCTCATACTTGTATATGATTCTGTAAGCATGGCAGAAAATATGAAAATATACTAGGTTTTTATTATGGAATACCCGGTGCAGGTGTTGATATGGGAAGAAATGGGGACCTGAGGGAGAGATTTAAATAAAAAGGGAAATGAATACCAACTAGTGCAGAGAAGCTAAACAAAATAAAAACTCAGTATATAATCTAATTATGTTTATGTTTTATATGGTGTATGTATAGGATGTACAACACATATTAAAAATTAGAAAAAAATACTAGCATTTACTATGTATGTTTAAATACCACTTCTTCCTTTAATGTGAAGAGTTCTGAGGAGATTGGAAACTTGTTTAGGAAAAGTATATACATCTCTAAGCCTGAGGGATAAGATAGATAACAAGAGAGACAGATGCCTTGCTTTTATTTTTGTACTATGTTTATAAATAAGCACAATGAATAACAATGGGCATTATGAAATTATACAACATAACCCTTTGAGAGTAGAATATACTGGAGGTGTTAATCAGGAAGAATCTTAATTACTAACATGATAATTTCTTCTGACTAGTAACAGAATTCTCTAAAAACATGATTATAACAATTACATGTCTGAGTAAGTAGAGGGATGATTATTTCATGAATCATTTCTGCAGTTTGCTGGGATGGTTGTTGAGCTGTAGAGAGAGAGACTAAGCACACACATCATTCGATTGTGTTGCCGATAATGCTTTGGAAACTGCTGGACAGTACGGATGGTTGACATCAGTAATGTTAGACCTTTTATGCCTCGCAAATGCATTGCTACGTGGTTACAGCAAATAAAGGCAAACAAATTTTCAGTAAACTACAATGGCTACATTTTATAGGTTATCAAAAGTATAGTAAAGTAAAAATTTGTAGTTATTCTCCACATCAAAATGTATCTTGCTTTTTTGTACATTTTGTTCCTTTTGACATGATGAGAGATAGTTGTTCAATATTAAAACTTTGAAGCAACATTAAAAGGAGTTTCTTGGTATATTAAAATGTATAAATGATGCCTGTCTAAATAACTTTAATACATTTTTTTCTTACGAACTCATAAATGGTTATTATGCTATTATATTTTGGTATTCTGCTCATTTCAGCATCACATGTTACTTACAATTTACACAGGCAAAACTGCTAAAAGTAAAAAGTAGCATTTAAATAAGAAATGCGTTCTTCTGCGGGAGTGAATGTGAACACCTTACTGAATAGATTGGTAAGTATTCCTTAAAAAAAAAAACAAAACCTTAATTTAAAGTTTGTGCATATTCAGTTGAGTAAAATGACATTGGTAATTGTCCTAAAATTTAACTAGTTACCCTGTAGGTAGGCTATTTTTAAACCCGAGGAAATACTTTCATACTGAGTGAGCAGTCATCAGCTCTGTTCATTTGGCAGGAATGTCCAACCTCAGAGCTATTCTTTGAAGTGCATACTTCAGAGAAAATGGGGCCCGGTGGATTTTGTAAATAAAATTTCTTAAGGTGTTTCTAAGTAGAAATTTCAGAAATTCTCTTAAAAACAGCCTGTGGGGAATGCCCTCTAGAAAGTGAAGCTATCCAGTTTCAGATCTTTGCGTTAGCAGTAGGTTATCCTTAGCGTGGCTTGTCATACATGCCTTTCATTTCTGTGGAGTCGTCCCTTTCTCTTGATGGCTGTCTACCTCTTTTTCTCGAAGTGGGTGGTTTAGCCCTGGGGTGGTTTAAGTAATTGAGAGGATCTTCTAGTCTTATTGCCTGGGGACTTGGTCAAATGAAGCAAGGCTTTCCTCTTTCCAGTTATCCCAACTGATTCTCACCATCAAATGTTTTTGATGGGGGCAAACGGCCTAGGGGGGTATTTCGGTTCCAAATCAAACCTCTTTAATGTTAGAGGCTTGATAGAGGACAAGTCGAACAATGGCTGATTTTAGAAATGGAATAAGAGAGCTTTTCTTTTCTTCCACTCTATTCCTTAGCTGCCTCTGCCTTAGCCTGGCATTCAAGGTTCCATGATTTAGGGTGTTATTCATTTGTCTAAATTTTATTTCATTTTATTTTTTTATTATTATTATTTATGCCTACAGCACCTGGTCTCCCTAGATGGTTTCCCATCCAAGTACTAACCAGGCCTGACCCTGCTTAGCTTCCGAAATCAGACATTGAGCTTGTTCAGGGTGGCATGGCCATAGACCATGGACCATGGTTCCACTGGAGTACGAACCCATGACCTTCTGCATGTAAAGCAGACATGCTAACTGCTACGCTACGGAACCATGTCCAATTTGTCTAAATTTTAAAACATAATTTTACCATACATGGACATATGTACATATGTATAGTACAAAGGGAAAGGACTGTGATACAAAGTTTAATTATTTTATTCAGCCAAGTTATGAGAAAGCCCTTTAGAACTTATATTTCAGTTCCAGGGAAGAAGAAAGTATATGCAAACTAACTGTAGGGAGATATTAAATCAGTGTTCAGAGGTACACTGAGGAAGGAAAAATTACTTTTACCTAGGGAGCTCCAGGAAGACTTCATGGAAGAAGTGACATTTGAGCCAGGGGTTGAATCGTGTGTGAGGAGACATGAAAGCGGGAAACCAGAGTGCATGCTTAGCTGGCACTCGCAGACCACTAGGCTGGCGTGTAGGGGGAGGAAAAGGAAGAGATTATGGTTGTCAGAAAGGACGTGAGGCTGCAGGTAGAGCACTGCGATTCATCACCATGGGAGGTCAGAGCTAACTCACCAAGGGCAAATGGTGGAACACAGTGCAGATGACTGTGGGACTACGTGGGGGAGAATGCCGTCTCCAGGGAGTGGAAAAAGAACTGGCGATGCAAAGGAGACAGAGAAACATTCCCCAGGGTGAGAGGACCAGGATTGCACACTGCCACAGGAGCCAAGGAGAGAAGGGTCACTGTGCAGATTGCTGGAGACAAGGGGATGAAGTTTGCCATTTTAATTTGTGATCAGAAGACCTTTGGATGAAAATGAAAATGATGTCACACTGTGACTTTGGAGATCACAGTTTTAACAAAGGACAAGACATTGTGGAGACGAGGGAAGAAGTGGAAGTAGAAAGTATGGAATACTGAAAAGTTTTTAGTTAAAAATAAGAGAAAAAGATTGATGTTTTGTGGTGAAAGCTGAAATATTTATACAGCAAATTCTCCTGGTAACTCTTAATTGGGATTTAAAAAAATCTATTAAATATCACTGCAGTAAAATGTGGCTTCAAGCAATGTATAAAGTCTTAATGACGCTGAAAAAGGTAGGAGCCCCTAATTAATTTAAAAAATTAAAAGAGGTCTTTAGGGAGTAAAAGTTGAACCACAGTACATTTTAAAATAATGTGGAGATTTATGGGTTGTCAGCCTGTCTGCCTGTCCCTCTGCAGTTGTACCAGGTTTTCTGTCTCAGGCCAGCATTCCTCATGAAAACCATAAGATTATTTTTTAGAAAGCGTCGTCTTTTCTTTGTTTGAGTTCTTTTAACATATTAAGATGGTTCAAAAAGGTGAACCCTCATATTTAAAAGCTGCCCAGTGATATTTAGCTTTCATTTATCAGCTGGACCCAGACTCCTGAGTGTGAATCCAGGCTTTGTACCTTCCTGGCTTTGAGCAGGGACCTCTTTGTGCTTTGGTTTTATTATCTGTAGAATGGAGATAGTCGAGGTACCCGCTTTTGAAGGTGGCTGTGAGGACTGCTACATGAAATAGTGCCTGTGAATTTCTAGAAACAGGACCCTGCGTGTCGTGTGTAATCGATCAAATATTCATTTTTCTTCTGTAATTTTTCTTCCTACTCCTTGCTGCTGCTACTACTGATCTTGCTACTATTTCAGCAGTAACTGTTGCTGCTGCTACTACTACTACTTACTATACTACTACTTACTGCTACTAACTGTGCTGCTACTTACTATTACCACTGCTACTACCACTACTACTCACTGTACTATGACTTACTACTACTGCTAACTGTAGTACTGCTTACTATCACTACTACCTACTACAACTACTGCTTCCTATATTACTGCTTAGTAATACTACTTACTACTTATTAGTATTGCTACTACTAGTGCTATTATTGCTTTCTTATATTTAGAGAGGCTGGTTAGTATTGTTACGGTTTGTTCTTATTGTAATAACATCTCAATTGATTAAGAATTTTTGCCTTTAAGTGGCTAATACCATTTTTTCTATCTTTCTGTCTGTACCTCTGTCTCAATCTCTGTTGTTTCTATTGCTATAGACATCACCTAATTTCCTCTTACCCTTTCAAAATTTGTCTTTTGTCCCCATTCCTGCTAATTCTATAGATAATTTAATTCTTGGTGATAATGGCTGATAATAACTTAATATATAATTTTTTTTCTAATTTTTACATTGGTCCCAGAGACTTTAACATTTTCAAGTTCAAGTTAATAGTGTGCATACGTAAATCATTGCCACTTCATGTGACTGTCAGTATTAAATATACTCTTTCTATCCCCAAATAATATAGGTTGTATAGTTATCTCTTTTTTTCCCCCCACAGAAAAGTTATCTTAAATATGTGGTATATGTATGTTGATTTTTAATGTTCTGTATTCATTATTGGTCAGAGATATTGACCAAAATTAGAAAAGCAGGGAAAAACGAAGCAAGATTTGAAGACTTGAGAGAATGAGTTTCTGAAGTTGTTTAGAAAAAGGATAAATGGACTATAAATGAAATAATGCATTATTGGCCAGTTACCTTTAGCTTGTGTAGACTTGGTTTTCCATCCTATTAAGGCAAATGTATGGAAAGCCAAAGACATTTCCCAAAGTTTTCCAACATGGTGGGATACAATCTACAAACTCTGTCTCTTAGTAAGGCTTGTTTTCAGGCTTTGCTAGGCAGGTTTAGGGTTGGCCTGTGTGGTCTTCGTGGTGTTTCATCTGGATGCCCAGGCATATAAGTTATTAAGAAGGTGTCTCCACTCTGGCTGGGTGGGCCTTTAGTATCTCCCAGCACCGTTTAATCTGTAGTATCTGTTACATTTCCTACCTTGTAGTAGCCCTGCTTTGTTCTTCACCCAGGGCACACACATCCAGCCCATGGGTCAGGACTGGAAGAGGGTCCTGCTGGGTGGTCCCACTTCTCTATTGCCCTGTCCTTAGGATTCCAGCTTCTTTAACTGTCCTGAACCCTGACCTTTGCCTTCTCAGTTCAGCAGGACAGCAGTGCTCTCCTGGACAGTTGTTCCCGTGCAGGGAGCCAGAACAGTCGAGGGGTTCAGGTATTTTCTAATACCGGAGAACAGTTACCCCCTGTATTTTATCCTTTTGAGGTTGTAACAGTAGGAGGTGAGTTCAGAGCTAGTTACTCCACTATAGCCTGAAGTGGATCTCCGAGCATCTTAAGTTTGAAATCAGTAGTGTGTGTTTTGAACCCAGATAAAGAAAATGTAATTGTCATTTGGAGTTACTTGGAGGTCAGACAAGTAAGAATTGTTATGTTTATTTAGTCTTAAGACCAGCCTTTTGTGTTAAGCTAAATTAAGTAAGGCTGTTTCCTGTCTTATGTACATATATGTATGTATATATAGAAGCACACATATTTATGTACATACATATATAATTATATCTGGTATCCTGTATTGTCTTTAGATACTATACTAGTAAGATTGTTTCTGTATTCTCTACTGATGATTTATCACGGATCATGCCCTAGAGGATAGGGTGGAAATGTAGTGCTCTTCTGTGGTGTCAAGGGAGGAGTTTCCAGAGAAGAGATACTGCTATTTTTTTAAGAAATGGCAGTAGAGAAACTTTCTAGCATTATTCTTATAATAACTTGATATTTAGCATCATAACCAAGTTATCAAACCTTACATTGGCAATATTGGGACAAACCAACCTCCTCCTAATAAGATGGAATGAAAAAGGACACAATATCATTCTTGCCAAAATCTAACAAGTCCAATCATAAGGAAGCATCAGACAAATCTAAACTGAGGATCACTTGATAACTGACTTTATTCTTCAGAAATGTCAAGGTTAAATGCAAAGAAAGACGGTTCCAGACTAAAGGAAATATAGTTGATATGACAGCTAAAGGCAGTGCGTGATCCTGAATTGGATCCTAGACTGGGAAAAAATAGCTATAGATGCTGCTATCGTGATAATTGATAAAACTTGACTGTAGACTGTGCATTAGATAACATTGTGTTAGTGTAAATGACATTTTCTGATTTTGATGACTGCTCTGGTTATGAAAGATGGTCTTTGTTTTAAGGAAATACATACTAAAGTTTTTAGGGCTAAAGAGGCATTGCTGTCTCTTTCTCACAAATGGTTCAGAAAAGTGTGTGTGTGTACACAGATAAAAAATGGTAAAGCACATGAAGTAAAATGTAAACAATTCGTGAATGAGTAAAGGGCACATGGGAGCTTCTTGTGCTATTATTGCCACTTTGCTTTTAGTTTAATATTCCAAAGTAAAAAGTTATACTGGAACAATAGAATTTAGGTAATTTCTAAATTCTCTTTGGTTGCAGGAACAGAGATCTTATCAAGCTACCTAAAATAAAAAGGAACATAGAAATCCTTCTGAATTTACACCTTGTGTCATGGAGACTATTAGAACTGAGGTTGCTTACTTTGTATCTTAGCTGCCGTGTGGTTTCCAGAATTTGATGTTTGTGTGTTTGCTTTGCTTTCTTCTATATACTGGATTCCTCTGCTCTCTCTTGGTTGCTGCCCCTCTGGAGCCTGGGTTTGTTTCTCAAAGTGGTTAATTTACTATCTTCATTCCAATCTTTGACATGATTATTCTCTAACTAATGGATTATGTAAGCATGTGTCAGGTATTTATTCCCAATCTGGTCACCCAAAATTGAGGTGGAGCAGGTGGGAGGCGGTGGCTTGGGTTAGAGCTGCACAGCTACGTGGTGTTTAGAACTGACCCACAGAAGCCGAGGATATGACAGGTTCTTTTGCAGGTATTGTGGAAAGATATGGTAATAAATTATGTCTCCTATATCTTTTGTCATATTTCTTTTTAAGTTTGATTTCTTTTTAATAGACCCCAGAAATGCTTCTGTTAATGATCTTCATATGGACTTAGATCACCTAGCCCTCTTTCTGCTAAAATGAGGAAGAAATATGTGATTAAAAGGCAAGAAAATGGAAACATTCAGAATTTTTCCTTTTGCATAGTGAATGGATGACTGCCTCTCTGTCCACCACTCATAACATTTAAAATTATGACTCTGTGCTATGTTAACTTTTCTTTGTCAGATTTCTAAATTTCATTTTGGTATGTTGATTTGATCATGTATGTTTATTTTAAGATCAAATTTATTATTTAAAACAGTTATTGAAAAATATAAGGTATATCTTTTAAAATTTAAAGAAAATGTTTCAATGGTATATTTCTAATATTTTAAAAGAAAATTTTTCTGAAGGTTGTAGACCGTTTTTTGTATAGCTGCTTTTTGCCAAACATTGTACTGAGTATAGTTACTTAAATATCATTGACTATAAGTTTTGCAGTTCATCAAGATAAGGATAATTAACTTTAATTAGCAGAAGAGAAAATAGAATCTCAAAATGGTGACTTGCCCCAAACCATAGCAATTAACATACAGTAGGATTAGAATTAGAGTTAGGAATAAGGGCTGTCAGACTCCAACGTAAGGAATCGCTGGAATCAGGTCCTCAAATTCTTTTACATTTGGGATAACTGATTTCGTGTTGTTCTTAAAGCCTGCCACTACTATTCTTTTAATTCTAAGATGCCTTTGTTATTATCAACAAGTATTGGTTATGTTTTTGCTGGCTTTGCTTGGAACACTGGTGCATTAGATATTGCTTTAAGGAGGACAGAAGTTGTCGATGAATCCTTGAAAGGGGATAAAATCACCACCTTGAAGGAGTCGCGGTCCATGATTCCAGGAGAGAGAACTGGACACTCTGTGAAGAGGGATGTGTGTTTATCAGTAATATGCTATATTTATGGACATTCATTCTTAAACTATCTCATAGGTAAAAAGTATTTTTAAAGGAGCACATAGATGGGAAAAAAAGAAAAAAATAAAGTTGAATAGAGACTTACACAAATATAAAATAATAAACATCAAAATGCAGAGTGAATTTAGCAAAGTATCACTTTAAAATGACTTGGGGGGTGGGATGAGGGTAATTGAGGAATTTGTATTTAGTAGTGTCAGTTTTACCTATCAAGTAAAATGTATTTGGAAGATTTTTAATTAGCTTGGAAGTAATCAGAGAATGTTACAACATGTTGGTATACGTATGTGATCCCTAGACCTGTGGCTATAGGGTAAAAAGGAAAAATGATAGTCTCTTTCATTTAGGGAGTTATTTTAATTTAATGGTGTATTTTTGCCAAAGGGAAAAGTAAATTAACACCTTTAAAATATTTTTCTTCAAGTTGGACATGAAAACAAAAATGATAGAAGCTAAATGTCATGAAGAGAAGCTTAAACTTCAACAGAAACATGATGCTGATGTTCAGAAGGTAGGGTATATACCTTTTATTGTCTTATTAATATTGACTATTTGAAATATTCTAGGTCTTGTGATCATTTATCTATCCATCCACCCACCCACTCACCCACCCACTTATGTATGTACTTGTGATAATTTATGTTGTAGATGTAATTTGTTAAATTAATATCTCAGCAAAAGTTGATCTTTAAACTTTATTTCTAAACATACGTGTTTATGTAAAGCCGTATAGTTGACATTACCTTTTAGTTCCTCTTCATATATTGTTTGAATGCTGGCCTTCTTTTAGTCTTTCATGTGTATTCTGTTATCTTTCATAAAAGCTGAAATATCAACTGTAAATACTAGCATTTGTTTTGGCCTGATATTTTTTCCATTTTATGGCAAAAAAGGATTTCTTGGACTTAGTTCTATTTGGTATAGACTGCATACTACTGACAGTATACTTCTTTTTCTCATTATTGATGTTTATGCTTTCCAATGTTTCAGTCTGTATTTTTAAATAAAATTCATTTTTCTTGTTAGTGGACAAAGCAAAAATCATCAATTTATAGGTATCCTACATGGAATTTCAGTTGATACTATATTTTAGTAATGATTTAAAAAATTAATGATACATGTATTCAAATAGAAAGTTGACATTTATTGTTTAAAAAGTAAGCTTGTAGTTCTGCTTCACAAAACTGAGTGACAGACATGGAGAGAGGGAGCTGAGGCCATAGTATCATGTAAATAAGCTTCTGTAAAAGCAAAAGTGTGTTAATATTTAGTCATGTATGTATCTGACTCATCTGCTTTCAAAGCAACAAGAAGGAAACCACCGATTGAAAAGTGGAGAGAGAAGAAGGATTTTCTTTTTCCTTCTCCTTTCCTCTTTCCCACATAAATTTTTAAGGCAAATAATACTTTCTGTTTATATTGGAATTTTACCTTAGTTTAAATTGATTAGATAAAAACAGTTCTCTATCTTAAATGTTAGAAATTCAGTAATATAATTTTAATGTCATTTGTCAAAATGAAGTAGAATCTATTGATGTATAAGATAATTAAATATAAAAATATATTTGGAAAAATATAAATCATGATAATAGATTTTGAAATAGGCTTCTTGATATGTCTGTTACAAAGATATTTTCTAAGAAAAAGATTTTATAATAAAATCCTTTCCAGGAATTTCTCTTTTTAAATAAATTCTGCATGAAAGGGGAAAGCAATGCAATAGTTTGAAATGCCAGGTAAAATATAAATAAAATTCTTGACCTTATACTTTATTGGAAAGTATATTCATCAGTTTGTTGCTTGTATGGAATTTTCTAAGTGTCAGGGATTGAAGAGGAACAAAATTCAGTGTTTTATTTATTTGCCTACATTCTTTTCCTTTTTGCTTCTTTGTGGATGTTAGGATCAAACTAGCTCCTTTTCTTATTTACCAAACATTGTTACAGGTGGGAATAAAACAATGAAAGGTAAAGAACAATGGAAGGTAATTTTAAAAATTATTGTCTTTGAGTGTATAGGAAATATACTCCAACCATAAGAAAAGTGGATATTTACACTCCTGCCTCAATTTCTTTTTCTTTTTTCTACTTGGTTAGCAGATTCCCCCCCTCCCTGCTTTTCTACATTTCAGTAATTTATCTAGTTTTTTTTTTATGTTTTTGACCATAGCTGTATTTAGAAGTATATAATAATCATGATTCAGTTTTAATAAATCATTAATTTTAAAACGTGATACCATGTAAATTAATGGTGTAAAATATTCATGCAATTTTGACATATTCTGAGATGATTTTTTTTGCAATAGCAGAGCCAGATATAAAAGAACCTTATTTTGTCTCATCTTCCCGTGTACCTGGAAATTCTCATTATTGTGCATGGAAGTAATAGGACACTAGTGGGAGGATTCAGAGATCTGCTTATCTGAAGATGTTCAATTCCAGTGCAGTGGGGAGGTAACTTGTACTGTCCCAGTGGGTCAAGTTTTGATGACTTCTCTCTGTTATTTTATGGCAGTTTAATCTCTGAGATATATTTTAGAGAATCACCTAATTTATTATTTATAGCCTCCTTAAAGGTTGATACATGAAAATTCAAAGCCAATAACATATCCCTTTCGGTAATCAATTATTCTAGTATATATACTATTTTCTCAATGCACTAAAATGTAATTTTACCTCTTTTATGGGATTCGTTGAGATAGACTTGCTAACAATTTTGTGGCCATTTAAAAAGTTATGTGTTCTGTATACAAAACAACATAACAAACTAAAACATTTTAAATTCATTTGCAGATTTTAGAAAGAAAGAATAATGAAATAGAAGAACTGAAAACTTTATACAGAAAGAAACAAAATGAAATGGAGGAGACTGCTAGAAAACTGGAAACAAAAGGTGATGTTATATTGTTACATAACTCTTTTAATAAGATTTTCATTTATTAGTGGTTATAGAAAGTAAAATTTTATTTCTGACCTTTTGTAGCAGGAGATGAGAATGTTTATGTGGGTTTCCATCAGTGGGTATGTTTATGTGAGCTTTCATTTGGATGAGGAAAGACTGTGTGTGTGTGGTGGCAATGGTGGTTGGTTTGGTTAAGGAGTTGGAACAGTCTGTCACTGTTATTCTCTCTTCTTAGCTCTCTGCCTCCTTATTGAGCTGCTATAGGTTAGTCATAGATTTTGAATTTTCTGGCATTCACAAAAAAGTCTAGGGAAATTACTCCTCTGGGTCTGATAAAATTCATTACAGTAAGTATCTACCGTATGCCTTATAGCATATGATAGCATATGCTGGCATTGCTTGTGATTGACAGAACAAATGTTTAAAAAGTATTCCCCATTTACACTTTCATTAAGAAGGAGAAGAAAGCGTGTGATCAAGTGTTAAATTGACTATGATTATAGGTCAAAACATCTAGATGCAATAGGCAGCCATTAGAGAGTGTGTCAAAAACATTTTTGGAGGAAAGAACTTTGAAAGTCTCCAGGTATTGCAATAGGAATGCTGGTATTGGTAAGTTTTGGGAAGGATGCTGCAAAACCATTTAGCTAGAGTGGATATTTTATACGTTAAGAAATAGACTGAAACAGATAAGATAGCTGACTTGGCATGACTTAGCCATGACCTTGAATTTCAGATTTAGACATTTCAAGTTTATCCTGTAGATGCTGGTGAGTCAGAGAAGATTTTTGAGTGGTGAGTTTTAGGACCTTAAGTTTCAGGAGGAGAGTAGCCTTGTAGTGGTGGGTGTGCCACCGTGGTGATGCCTATTCAGTTAGAATAGTCAGAGGTAGGATGGAGAAAGAGAGAGAGAGAACATCCCTCTTATTAGAAAACATAGGCTCTAACTCCAGACCTGCTATTCAGTGTCTGCTATATGACATGAGGAAGCCTCTGGACTTGGGCTTATGCATTATAACCTGGTGAGGTTGAAATAAATAATAAAGTCCCTTCCAACTCAAAGAGTTTATGCTCCCATGCGTCTGTAATTTTTCAAGTAAGATGATAAGGACCCAGAATATCTGAATGATGGCAGTGGCAGTAGTGAGAACCGAAATGAAAAAGAAATTTTGAGGGATTTGCTGAATGATAAGATGCAGGCAATGAGTATATGGAAAGGGGAGAGCAGATTTTCATGTAGGGATTTCCATATGGAACTTCCTGGCTCTCTCACAAATCACCTGAGTATATCTAAGAGAAATGGTAATGTCTTTGAAATTTAGGATGGCAATTACATATATAAATGAATTGCTATTTTCAGGTTCATTTCCAGCCCTAAATGCTCTTAGAATTTTGTTCAGGTTCCTTCTCCAAATTCAGTGGCTACAAAAATTTTTTAGATTTATTTTTAGGTTTTTGTTTCTTAGTCTTGCTTAAACCAGGCAATTTAAATATGCTAAAGGCTTAATAATAATATTTCTTAAGGCTTTTTGAACTGAAAATGGATCTTAGTTTAATTTTGGAATTATGCAGTAAAATGTTATAGATGCTAAATATTAATATTAAATTAACTTGAAGTTTTCTCCTTTCCCATTCTGTGTTGCATAGTTGAGATAGAAGAGTGAAAGAAATTGCTATTTAAATGTTTATGAAAATTTTGGACATATAATTGGCACACATTATATTAGTTTCAGATGTCCAATGCAGTGATTCGATGTTTGCATATATTGTGAAATTATCACCACATAAGTTCAGTTGACATCCATCACCATACATAGTTACAGAATTAAATTCTGCTATCTTGAAGTAAATGAATAAGAACGTATTCAGTAAGCTAAGAAAAATTACTTTCAAGCAAACACACAGCTGGATTTATTTTACCATCCCGATGACATGAATATATTAAACAAATTTTCTTTTAAATCAGTAACAGTTTAAATTATTTAAAAAAGAGAAAATATAAAAAGCAATTTATAATGGAAATATTTTATGTAATTTAAAGCATATTTTATTTCAGTAACGTAAACCTTGGCCACGCTTTTAAAGTACCTAGGAGTAACGATATATCAAAACGATGGGTTCCTTTATTCAGAACATGTCTTTTTGAGCGCTTGCCCAGTTTGCACTGTTATACTCTGCAGATAAAAAGGGGAAATATCTTTGCCCTCAGGAAATAGGCAAGTGAACCATTATTACACATAATGTAATAAGTGTTCTAATGGAGAAATATATGAGGATACAGAGGAATTTCTTTCTGGCCCTGCAAGAGGAGAAATCTGGTTGGTGAATGGTTCATAAAGAAGGTGATACTGAGTCGAGGGTAAGAATAAGTAGGATTTTTGCAATAAGGGAGGGAAGGGCATTCCAGGTAGATAAATGGTCATATTTAGGCAGTGATGTGTGAGAGAAAGTGGCCTCAGGAATCTGCAGAAAGTTGGTGTGTTTATAATATAAGTTTAAAAATAGGGAATCAGCAAATGATATGGTCAGAAAGTGGCCAGATCACGAGGCGCTGTTTTCTGTATTAGAGGTTTTGGCCTTTGTCCTTTAGGTGAGGGGAGCTGTAGGGTTCTTCTTAGGTCTGGGAGCAGTGTGACCACCTTTGCACTGTAGCAATAGAGGGTCCACTGGAGGGGAGTGGAGCTTAGGCCGGTGTACTGTTCGAATTGTCTGGGAGTGCACTATGATGGATTCAGCCAGGACTGGGGCGGGAAAAGTGGAGACAAGGAGAGGAAAGAACGAGATATTTTAGAAGAGAGAAGTGTGAAGACTTGGCGAAGAATGGAATTATTTATTAACTTGTGCACTCTACTTTATCATCAAACTTTTTTTGTGGTAAATAGAATTGGTTTAATTATGCTTTCATCATTTTTGACAGTTCAGACCCTTGTACGTGATTGTCAGGTTATCAGAGAGACAAAAGAAAACCAGATTGCAGAGCTGAAAAAGATATGTGAACAAAGTGCAGAATCTCTGAATAATGACTGGGAAAAAAAGGTAAGTTACATAAAGTAGTAATCGAAAATATAAAGGTTTATGCTTGTAAGTAACATATTATAAAAATAATGGATGTTTACAGAATGTACAGAAAAGTATGAACAAAGAAAATAAAGTAACTTAAAATTCTAGAGTAACTACCTAGAAATAGCTACTGTTCATGTTTTAGTATATTTTCTTTTAGAAGTCTAATGGTCTTGAAAATAGTTTTTATTTACAAAACTTGCTTTTGACTAATTCTTGAAATTAATTAATGTTCTCAACATTTTTGTCACAGCTAATAGATTTTAAGCAAAATTAGTTAGGAAAACAGCAGTAGGATAATTTTTGGCAATTAAACTTTTAAAATTTTGGATTTAGGCCATGAGATCATATCTGTCCTGGAATTTCAGATAACACAGTTTTATAGTATTAACTTGTTTTTGATATAAGCAAAATCAGTAGTGGATGGGTTGGATGCAGGAGATGGGAGTTAGATTCAGAGTTTTACTTTCATTCAGAAAAGTGAAGGAATCCCCACAAGGCTGTGAGTACAGATTTTTCAACTCCCTTTCACAGCTGTCCATTAAGTCTTGTTTTCTTTACCTTAGTTACATAGATATTTAGAGCATATTCTTTATAAAGAAGTGTCTGTGTACATGAGGACGTAGAAGATACAGTTTCCTTAGAGAACTGTTTGATTTATAAATGCCATTCTTGTATCCACTTTTGTATAGATTAAGGAATGGATAAAAGTAGTTTCATATGGGTACAGTGAAGGAGAAGGAATTTTTAACATTACTCTTGTGCAAATTTTTATGCAAATAATATGAAAATACAGACAGTGAGCTAATTTCATAAAGATTATAAAGGTTTTTATTTTCTGATTTTAGGCTAATTCTAGTGTTTAGTTGTGACATAGTATTATCTGTCTTTTTCATTGACTATATCTGCCAGAGGTAGGTAAATTCTCTGTAATATTTGTTTATCCATTAAAATTTTCAATTCAGGAAAGTAAAGGGAAAAAGTTTCATAACGATCCTGTTTATATGATATCTTTACTTTGAGTGTTTATTTGTAAGTTTTATATCTTGTTATTCAGGTCACCATATACATAAATAGAGAAATATAGGAAAACATTTTTTCTTAATTGCAAAATCATTATTTTATAACAGTAGTGAAAGAGTCAATTCTTCATTTCACCATGTAGCTCCACAACGCTGTAGCAGAAATGGAAAAAGAAAAGTTTGATCTTCAAAAGCGGCACACTGAAAATATTCAGGAGTTGCTGGAGGACACAAACGTACGTCTGAGTAAAATGGAGGGTGAATATGTGGCACAAACACAGTCCACAGTAAGTCTTTTTTCTTTTCTTGCCATTTTTTGAAACTGCCCTCTTAATCTCCATGTCCCCATGCTTCTCTGATGTGCGCAGTGTATAAATGTGATATAGAAATAAAAGAAATCGCTTTACTTCCCACTCGATACAGACTTATATATGACAATGGGCAGTCTCTTGAAGCAGCCGTGGGATTTCACTCTGGACTGTTTGATGCCACTTTTTCTTTAACCCCCAGAAGCCTTTATAAATCTTTTTTTTTCCCCCCACTGACTTAGTTTAGAGATCATTTCTTTTTTTTCTGTTTTCCTCTTTTTAACTGACGACTTGATTCTTTTTCTGAAAATACTTTATACTAGTTGAAGGAAATCAAATGGGAGATAGTTGTGTGGCTGACTACTTGAACACAGATTTTCATAGGTCTATCTTGACTAAAGGACCAGGCACAGATGTCACAAGGGTAAATCCCCAGCATTTCTTTCTCATAAAGATGCAGGAGGCACCACAGCACAAAGCAGAGAGACCAGTAACTTTCTCGAAGGAAAGGTGGAGGATCCCCTAAAGGCTCCTCAGAGAGCACCTAATTGCAAAGGATAGGTCTGAGGGAGTGAGCTTAGAAGCTCAGCTGACTTCCCAAGTCATGTAAGACTGGAGCAGGCGGGCTGATGAGCACACCGACCAGGCCTTCTCTCTGAGGCGGGTTTACCTCGCCAGCCTTGTTCCTGATACATGATATGACCTCACAGAGTGTAGAGCTTTGTTCCTAGGCCTGGACTCAGTCCTCATTTACCACCACAGCCCACCCTGCCGGGCTCGGTCTAAGAACTTCTTGAATTAAAGCTGTGGAATTGGAACAAGAGTCAGTTACCCAGGCATATCCTTGAGACCCCTAGACCAGCTGTACAGTCCATCACAAGGTCAAAAGTTGGTCAAAAGAAGATCCACAGTGATTCGTATCTCTGTCTCTATGTGGAGATCAAATGAGGGCACCCAGGTTGGGAGCACATAGGCCATTTAGGAGGACACAGATGTCTGAGTAAAATGGAGGTGGACATGTGGCACAAACGCAGTTACAGGAAGTTTTTTTTGTAGTAGTCCAGGCAAGAGAGGTGGCTTGCATTTGGGTAACCGTCTTGGGAGGAGACCTGGCAGACGATTCAGTTCAGTGAGATGGAGAAGGCTAAAGGTAGGTCAGGTATATTGGGCAAAAAATATCAAGAATTTATCATCTGGATGATCAGCATAATGATATTCAAAGTCATGAAGAAAAAATAAATTTATATCTGAAATACATTTTTTTCATCTTATCCTAAATGTTCATAAATGTGAATGAAATATATTAAGTAATTTTAAAGTTGAAATTTGTGAAAAATATTGATTGTTTAAAATGTTTAATGCATTGTTATGTATTATTAGTAAAATAATATTAAGAGAACAATATCTTTCCCAGTGGAATTTTTAACTTTTATAAATTTGGGATGTAAAGAAAAGTGATCCTCTGGAGCCAAGAGGTCACTGTCAGAAGAACTCCATTCTAATTTTAATGAAAGTCGAATTTCAAAATTAGCATTCAGACCTTGTCATTAGATAATAGCAAATATAAAGAAAAATGGACAGAGTCTGTCAGCAGGAGTGAATTTAAGAATCATCAAAACTAGACAGATCTTGCAGAGCAGCTCCCGATTTAATAATTAAACAAGGTAGAGTTCAAGGCATGGCTTAAGATGAAAGACGAGACTGTCACTGAGAATTAGTTTCTCTGTTTTGTTCTTTCAGGCTTTTTTCTTCTTTTGTTGAGTCTTGTTTCAGTGCCATTTGTTGTAAGCAGAAACAGGTATAGATTATATTTATCTCTTTTGGTCTTGGTGGGGATTTTCTTCCGTGAAACTCATTGTTAAAACATGTCAACACTGGATTTTTAAAACAATGTTAGAACTTATAAATATGAAAATTATAGCAAAATTATTAGATGCTTTGGAGGTGAAGACTGAAATATAAGGCTCTATCCATAGCAGGGTTTAGATACACTGAAAGTCTGCGGGTGGCTCTGTTGAAATTTTACTCTTATTAATGGAGTTCTTTATTGTTTTTTTGTACCATGGAGCCCACTGGCAATTCTGTGAATTATGTAGTCCTTCCAGAATAGTGTTTTTAAATTTAATAAAATATAAAGGATTACAAGGGAAAGAAATTTTATTTAGTTAAAGTTGTCAAAATATTAATAAATCACAAGTTGTGATAAAGTAACATGTTTCTAAATGAATGCAATAAATGTCTAGATTTAGCAGTGGGCCTAGTAACTTGTAATTTATGAATAATGATGAGAGTGAACAAAATTTAGTGATTATCAAACACTGCAATGGATTATCAAAATATCTGATTTCTCCTGGTCATAGTTGTTGCTAATACTACCTTGGTTTGTTGGCTGTATTCATGACTGAAGGGAAATGCTGAAGGCCAGTTAGAGCAGTGAAATAAAGATGAGCTTTTCTTTTTTATTCACATTCCCTGATAGTCTGAATTCTGTTTTTGGACCTGATCCAGATTAAGAGTCCCAACCTAATGAGTATCAAAAGGACTGAGGCACCTTAAAATTTTTTTTAACTGTTAATAACTATTACCATGTGCAGTGGCATGCAACAGCCCCTAGAGCCACATAGCTAGCTACTCTCTGAGCTTGCTAGAATTTGTCATTTTATAGTTGTCACCAGCATTTCTTGACCTCATGAGGAGGAAATTCCCACATAGCTTCAGTTCATCATTTCGAATAAGATGGACATTTAAAAAAGGGATTTTATTTTCTAGGACAGTTTTAGATTTATAGAAAATTTGAGAAGAGAATACAGAGAATTCCGATACACTTCATACCCAGTTTCCCCTTAGAAACATCTTGTGTTATTTTGGTACATTTTATAATAAATCTTACCAAGATTAACCCATTATTATTAACTGAAGTCCACAGTTTATTCACTTTTTTTTTAGTTTTTACCAACTGTCCTTTTTCTTTCTCAGGAGCTCACCCAGGGCACCACATTAAATTTAGTTGTCGTGTCTACTTAGGCTCCACTTGGATGTCACAGTATCTCACACTTTCCTTGTTTTTCATGACCTTGACAGTTTTCAGGAATGCAGGTCATGCCCCTCTGTTGGGTTTTGTCTCCTGTTTTTCTCATGATTACATTCGGGTTATAGGTTGAGGCAGTAAGATCCCAAAGGTAAAGGCTCTTTTTATCACATCACATTAAGGCTACGATCTGTTAATGACTTATCGCTCTTGATATTGACCTTGATCACATGGCTGAGAGTTAGGTTTTCCCAGTCCTCTTTGGAAGGAAGTTTCTGTGTGCAGCCCGCCCTTAAGAAGTGGGGAGTTACACTTTCCATCCTTGAGGATAGAGTTTCTATATAATTTATTTGGAGCTTTTCTGTATGGGCGATTTGTCTCTTCTCCCTCATGTACTAATATATTCAATCATATCAGTATGGACTCAGATTTTTTTAAATTTTATATACTGCTGAAATTGTGCCAACTTTTAGTCATTAGGAGCTTTTTCAGTGGGCTCCTGTACTTCTTTGATATACTCTTATCAGTGTGGATTATGTGGAGAATGATATTAGAAGCCATGATCTGTGTGCTAGGTATGCTCGATACTTCTGGGGTGTAATTTCTTTTAGTCCCTCTCACCTGACTAAGCAGGGGAGTATATGTGTATTATTAACCTGTGTATATATGCATGTCTATAAACATTTCTGAGTGTAATCATCCGTGTCTATATTGAACTAAACATTCTTTCTTCCTGAACATAACTCTAATTCATTACCACATGGGTTATTCTAGCCTCCTCCCCTTGTGTATCTGTAAATTCTCAATCGAACAGTGGAAACTTGACTTCTACCATCTTCCATCCACTTACTTAATCATTCAGTTCCAGTGTATGTGTTTACCAGTATCAGAGTTGTTAATCCACACCCCCACGGGGACCAGCTTTGACACCCAGGGTAGAGTGCGTATGTGCAGTTGTTTTTGCCTTTGGCCTTAGAGATGCCACTCATTTCAAAATTGCTAGTCATAGTTTCTCCCCATCCTTTCGATGATTTTTTATTTATTTGTAATTAGATTTCTTTGTCACAGTCTGCATTTCTTCCTGGGATCCCCCCACTCCGCAACATCTAAATTATTTTTTTAACTTGCATAAAATAAGGTTCATTCTTTGAACTTTAAAATTTCATTAATTTCGATAAATGCATCTTGTCATGTATCCACCATTATAGTATCATAATATTTCACTGTCCTAAAAATTACTTGTGCTTCACCCTATTGACCCCTTACACCTCTCCCTAAAATTCTTGCCAACCCATTGATCTTTTGTATTAACTGTCTAGTTTTGCTTTACATATCATGCAATTGGAAATATATAGTGTGTAACCTTTTCAGACTGGCTTCTTTCATTAAGCCAGTCTTTTGTGGCTTGATAACTCATTTCTTTTGATTGCTAAATAATATTCAGTGATTTAGATACACTATAGTTTGTTTACTCATTAGGCAACTATTGGAGAAGTACATCATGGTTGTGACTAATTTTTTGCAATTATGAGTAAAGTTGTTATACATATTCACTTGCAAGTTTTTGCATGAATGTAGTTTCAAATCAGTTGTGACTTAGCAATTTCACCACAGGAAGTACAGCCAAAAGGAATAAGTGCATATATATACCATAAAACAAGTATTAAAGGTTCATAGCAACATTAGTTTTAATAGCCAAACAGGGAAAACAACCCATTAGTAAAATGGATAAATTATTTTAGGTGTATTCACATTAAGGAATACATATATAGTTTTGAAAAAGTTTAAGCTGTTGCTGTATGCCATGACATGGATGAATCTCACAGACATATAATATACATGATGAGGCCTGACCCAAAAAAGCAAGCACTCTATGATTTCATTTATAGAAAGTTCAACAAAAGACAAAGTTAGTTTTTTTGTGTGTGTGATAAAAGTCTTAATAGTGACTACCTTTGTGTAAAGGATGACTGTAGAGTGGCTGGTAATGTTCACATCTTATAGTGACTCGTGGGTGTTTTAAATTTGCAAAATATTACCAAAATGTATACTTAAAATCTGTGCATCCTTTTGTATATATGCCATATTTCAAGAAGAATTTATGAAATAAGGTAAAACGTATTGCTCCTTTTGCCATTGGAGTTGTTATTTTGTACTCTAAATAATTTTCGAATGCTCATTTTGATTTTTGACTCCAAAGATTTCGAACAAAGTTTGTATGTCCAACTCCTACATTTCTTATTCTGTCTATTGGTTATATAACTGAAGGTCCATTGCATAGTTCACAATTTCTTAATTCTTGTGAAAATCACTTGTATATTTCCTACCAAAATAATACCCTTTTTTGAACTTTTTTGTAATTCCCAATGTGCCAATTCTCTAGGCCTATTAGATATTGAACCTGAAGGATTAATGATTTTTGCCACTTCTCTTGTTCATTTAGTATTTTCCTTAATCATACTCTTTACTTTTCTGAAAATTTTCTTGGGTCTGCTCTTCCCTTCTGTTTCCACAGCTACCACTTGAGTTCAGGCCATTGTTGCCTCATTCTGGGACTCCTCCAGTAACTTACCAGTTCCTCTCCCTGTGTCCCCTTGTTCCACATCTCACAAATGCAGTTTGCCCCATTTTCTCACGATCAAGAACTTGAATTATTAATATAATGCCTATTATGGCTACTGCTTACAACCCATGTCTTTTCAAGAACTCCACCCTACTCTTTCGAGTGCTACCTTGGAGTTCACAATGTGGAAAGATACTCTCTGTACCCAAGGTAATCTGTCATTAACTATACAGTTACTTGTTCCTTTCCTGATCCTATTGTTATATCCCCTTTCTGCACTGTCTGCTACAGGCCAAGAACATTATTCTGCATCAACATCTTTATTTCCTGTATAACTTTTTACCTCATTTTGAGGCTTCCACTATTTTGTGTCTGTTCCATTCTTTGTATTCACTTTTAAAAAGATTATTTTGGCCAAATATTGTTGTCCTTAAGGTATTTCACATATGTCTTTAGGCTTTCCTTTGACATTCTAAGTTTTAAAATTCTTTTATATGCTTTATGCCTATTTTATTTGATGTAAGACACAATGAGGGTTAAGAAAATGCTTAAAAAATAAATAATAAAAATTACAAATAAATAAATAATAAAATGAATAATATTTTGCTCCTTGAATCTGAAAGTTGTATCAGTATATATACAAGTATTTGTTTAATAAATATAGGTCTTAATGCAGAAGACTATGCATGGATGTGATGGATTACATTAATTGATTTTCAAATGTTGAACAAGCTTTGCATACCTGAGGGAGCTAATCTTTTAATTTTATTATTGATGAAGTGATTGGGAATGTACTCTTCATATTTGTATGGTGCTAGAGTAAAGATTTTTTTTGAAAAGGTAAGCATAGTCTTGTTGAATTAGAAAAATCATTTCATGATAACATTCAAGATAGGCAGTTTAATTTGTTCAAATGAGAGAAAGACTATATATAAATATCACTGAATGAGATTGCTTAATTGTTAGTCACCATTATAGTGCTGATATGGTAATAAAAAACAAAACAAGGAAAGTTAGAGTTATTCAGTGCAGTTTGAAATGCAAAAGTCAGAAGGTAGTCTCATAATACCCCAGTCACATTGCCACTAGTGAAAAGAGAAAGAGACAGAGAGAGGAGGTAGGAGGGAGGGAGAGGGGGGAGGGAGAGGAGGAGAGAAAGGGAGGGGTCGAGATTTTATTTTTAGAAAGTTCAAGGTTTACATTTTAAAACTGATGTCTTAAAGATTAAAACTGATGACTTTAGATTTACTTTGAACTAATTTTGATATATATTTAAGAAATCATTGAGTAATGAGTCATCTTTATTATAATAGGAGACATTTTGTGGTAATAAATTATTTCTACAGCTCTATTCCCTTATCAAATTATATAATTTAATATTTGTGAGTCTCATTTCCTTTGTAATGAGTGTTCTTATTAAAGGGCCTGAGAATTGAATAGACTTTCAATATCCTGCCCATTATATTATAAATTATTCTAGCTAGGAAGCATTGCCGCCTGAAAATTACAGAGTTAAAAAGAAATGTCTTGTTGGGTATGGTTACCAACAGCAGTAACAGTTTGGGAGGCAAAGAAAGAGACCTCAAATATTCCTGTGTTACATTTTAGCTTTCTTACGGGTCCCTTATGTTTCAAAATGATATGTCTACCTGAGGTATTTCTATGTTAACATAGCAAATCCATTCTATGTTAATCCCATGGGCAGAGTATCATAGCTTTGGAGGCAGTATAATGAAGTGGGTGAGTATAGGTAAGTTAATCGTTTTTGCTAAATCTCATTTTTCTCACATTTAAAACGATGTCGATAATACCTAGATCATAGTTTTAGGGGGAAGATTGCAGGACATGATGCTTGTGAAGCACTCAGCACAGTACCTGGTCTAGTAAAACACTCAGCAGTGGCTGTTAATCTTCTTTATCAGAATATGTTGGTTGTCCATAAAGTTTTGCATATTTCTATTTGGGTTATGAATTTCTTTTTAACAATATTATTGCATTGCTTTTATTTTAAAAAGTTTTTAAATCATCAAACGAAGAGCAGAAAACACTGCTGAATACTCATCTAACAAATATAAATGTCTTAAGTTGAGTGAAGAGACTGTATGCAACCTTTATGATAGGACTTCATCTCTTATTTACTGCTATGTTCCTAGGTCCTAGAATAGTACCAAATTCAGTAAATATTCATCGAGTGAACGATTAAATGAAAGACTAAAAGCAGATAAACACAATGGTCTTGCTTTTATGGTAGAAAGCATTCTTTTTTTTAAAGGCTTGGCTAATATAGAGGTTGGTTTAATTTTTGTTAGTGTGGTTTACAATATATTTGTTTTCTATATTCTTGTCTCTAATAGGATAGATATTTTCTTCAGGCTACTTAATGATGCTGAGTGCAACAGTCAGTCGGAGACTTTTTTAACAATGACCTATTCTTTTAGAACCAGATGGTCAAGGAGCTGGAGTCTCGTGTCCAGCAGCTGACTGGAGAAGCAGAGAACAGTAATTTACAGAAGCAGAAATTAATTCAAGAAAAATTGGAACTTGAGAGATGTTACCAGATAACATGTAGTGAATTACAAGAAGTAAAGGCAAGGTATTGTCTAAAGTCAGATATCTCTCAGGTGTGGCCATAAAATACTGATGTTAACTCTGTAAAATAGCTGCCAAAATTAATCACGTGCTGTGCATTATTAATGTTGAGTGGTTTCCAACCTAAATACTGCCATTTGTTTATCTTTTAAGTCCCACCTAAAATAAGTATAATGTTTTAAAAAAGTTGAAAAACTGTAGATACCTATTTGATATATTGAAAGATTACAATACATTTGGATTTACTTGACTAAAAAATTCCATTCTGGGGATTGATCTAAATATACTGGAAAGTACATTTTATTCTGTTATTGCTTTTAGGCGCAACACACTGCATAGAGAGAAGGATCGTCTTATAAATGATTATGAGCAAAACATGAAACTCTTACAAACCAAATACGATGCTGATATAAACCTTCTGAAAAAGGAACATGCTCTTTCAGCTTCTAAGGTATTGCATATGCTGCTAAATGTGACCCTTCAACGTAGTTATTTACTCAGCTTGTAGCCATGAGGAGTCTTGTAGGAGCTATTTGGGATTAGAAATTAGTCTCTCTCTTGCTTTATTCTTGAAATAACTGGTATAATTTTTATTGGTATTTAAAATACTTAAAATCTAAATGTCTGATATACAGCATAACATAAATATTTAATAAACTGAATCCTGCCATAATAAGTAAACTCTTTTAAATACCACAGCTTTTAAAGGAGGAAACGTGAAAATCCAAGAAGAAATGTTCAGTTGTGTTAATGATACATTTTTAGGGTAACTGTGTACATTGTAATTATTATTTGTAAATGTTGGTTATGTTTTAATTTTCCTGTCATATACACATATATGAGCCCACAGACACCCCACTGGCACCCACATACTTTGTGTCTGAGAATTGACATTTTCTGCAAAAAGAATTCTATAGCTACTATTCTATGGTAGTCAATTATGTGATAGTTCATGAATTAAATGTTTCAGTAGATTTGGTTTTAAAATTAAAATCTAAAAAGTTTTTTGTAAACTTACATTAGTATTATTTCTATATTTTTGCATTGGTATTATTTCTGTATTACTCTTACATTAATGTTATTTCTTTTATTTCTATTATAAGAATTTAATATATTTTTACTTTAAAAGATTAATAATTTTTTTACTTTTGTTAAATTTTTTTTTCAGATTTATAGATCATTTAAATTTTGATTGAAACTTCAGGGGGGGAAAAGATAAATTTATTCAACCAGAAGTTTTAGGATGGTACAAAAATCAATATTCTGTTTTTTATTCTTCTTCTTAAAACCTTTCTAGTCATCTGGTATGATTAAAGAATTAGAACAGAATGTCTGTCAATTAAAACAGCAGTTACAGGAATCAGAGCTGCAAAGAAAACAACAACTGAAAGTGAGTCTCATATTTTTACATAGAACAATGACTAAAACTGACCTTTCCTTTTCTTGATTTATATGTACAAATAAGAGTGAAAAAAACCTCTTAGGAATGTAAGTGGCCATTTCTGGTTCCTTTATTATATTGGGTCATTTTTCATCATATTTACTTCTTTTAACAAAAGTAGATGCTACTGAGATATAGCAAATAAAGAACAACAATTTTAATTTGTTTAATCTCTTTTGAGATTAGTTTAAAAAATAAGCCTAATTTAAATATATTTTTATTTTTAATTAATTTTTGACATGTAATTGACATATAATATTCTGTCAGTTTCAAGTGTAAATCATAGTGATTTGATATTTTACATACATTAGGGAAGGATCCCCAAGAAAAGTCTAGTTACCATCTGTTACCAACCATACAAAGTTGTTATAATAATTTGACTACATTCCCTGTGCTGTACATTACATTCTAATATGTACTTATTTTATAACTAGAAGTTTGTAGTGCCTCTTAATCCCATTTATCTATTGCACCCACCCCTCAACAACTTCCTCCTCTGGTAACCACTGGTTTGTTTCCTGAATCTATGAGTCTGTTTCTGTTTTGTTGGTTCATTTATTTTGTTTTTCAGCTTCTGCATATAAGTGAAATCACATGGTATTTGTCTTTCTCTGACTTATTCCACTTAGCATAATACCCTCTAGGTCCTAAGAATAATTTTTCCCTTTAAATTATTATCATATTTCTTTATCTCTTTGACACTATCTGGACTTTTGCTTTTCCCTCATGGTCAAAAAGTACCAGGGACCTAGAATATGACATAACTTCAAATTCATGATTTCCACATTGAAACAGTTGGTCATCTTTAAGTAATCTCCAAATCCTAAGGGTTAGAACTTTCTCTTACACTTTTGCAAGCAGTAACATCTTCAAATAGCTCAGGTTTTGTAGTCTCTAACATAAAGCTGATTGTGTTTCTATCTGTAGTTTACAAAATTGGATGGGAAGGGCGCTCTTAGTAGTATGTGGCTCAAAGCTTGTCATCCAGTAGATTGATTTATTTCATTAGATTACTAATTTTATTGACTCTAGTGGGAATTTTAAGTAAACTATAAATATTTATCATTTACAGGATCAAGAAAATAGGTTTCAAATGGAGAAAAGTCATTTAAAGTGCACCTGGGATAAAAAGGTAATATATTTATAAGACGTTTGAAATAGCAAATGAAGCAATTAGGAATGATTATTGTTGATTTTTACAAAGACATGTATTCTAGCCCTTAAAGAATAATTTACTTCTAAGTTTATTTTAGCTAGCTAGTAATCAGATTTTGCTTTTTTATGTTTTGTTTATAAACAGCCTTTCTAATTTTATTATTAATTATATCAACATAAAACACCACCTTTTAAAGAGCAAATGATATATATTTTAACCTCTCATAATAACACTATAAAATTTTATTTTCTTTCTACCAGTTTAAAAATATGATACAGTTGATGAGCGTTATTTTATATTCTGGTGTATCATGTATTTTCTGATGTACATTGGAACTCTAAATATTTAAGCAAAGAATGTGAAACAATTAAAGAGTTGTTTCTTAAAAAATTGATTAATAATTATTTCTTGTCCTTTATAATAGTGAATATTTCTGTAGACATAAGCTCGTGTCCCTGGTATCAACAATAACTGGGATTTCATTGACACACTGTTAACACCTTGTCAATAAAGTGCAGAATTATATAGGTTTGTGACTTATAATCTTCAATTTTGAATTTCTTGTTTGTTATATAGTATAGAAAGTAAATGAGTACTTGAATAGCCAAAATTTTATAATTATTTACTATTCTAACATTTACCAAATTAATCTATTTATAAAATACACACAGAATATGCCCAAAAGATTAACTCTCCAACTCAAAATTAATGGATACAAGTTAAAATTAAACAGGTTTTACAGCTAGAAACTTTTTAAAAACCTGTAATATCACATCTTATCTGTATAGTCACTCAGCAAATATTCATTAAATGCTTTCATTGGGATTGGGAGAGAGGTAGAGGATGAATTAGACATAGATTCTGCCTTTCTGGAGCTGAATGTCTAGGATGAAGAGTGTTTCTGTCATTTGGAAAAGTCATAATCTCGTCTGATCTCGGAAGCTAAGCAGGGTTGTGCCTGGTTAATATTTGGATGGGAGACCACCTAGGAAGACCAGGTGCTGTAGGTGTAAAAAAATAAGTCAATACTGATATGTATGTATTGATCTGAATATGTGCTCTTTAGAATTACAATAAATTTTCTTATTGTTAGAGTTTCTTTTTGCTGCAGTTTGAATACAGTTCAATTCAGGATCTTACATATATTTTACATCTACAAAATGATAACAGGAGAGGGAAATATTGCTTTCACTGAACTAAAGAAATTTTTCGGTTTCTACTGTCGAGCCATGCAGCTTCATAAATTTTTTACTTACCAAAAGACTGTACATTACAATAAGCCTCTCTCCCACTATAGAAGGCAGCAGGCACATCCTCTGGGTGTACATTTTAGTCCATTGTTCATTCTTTGGTCAGATATCTGGCTTCCCATCCATTAAGGAACATGTTCCTGGCCTCCCGTTCCTGGCCTTACACTCTGAGGTCAGCCCTCTTCCTGAGAGATGGTATCTATGTACCTGTGAGACAGAGAGAGGGCTGGTGGCAGGGAGGAAGGCAGGCACTGATTTTAAAAGAATGTATTCCTATCTCAAGCTTATTTAAGTCTTACTGAGGACTGTTAGGTAGATAGAGCTGGAAAGACAGTCTTTCTCCTTTTTTTGGTCTCTATCTTAACAACTAGTTGAACTGTTTGTTACCTGCCTCTCTACCTGATGGACACACTCAGGATAAAGAATGTTTGAGCTCAGTTCATCTTTATCCAGCTACCTTCCAACCATTCCTATTCTATTTCACTTCAGGGAGCAGACCTGAAGCCTTTCTGTCAGGCCTCATAACTACAGCTTTTCTTTTCCCATGAGGTATCAATTGGCCTAGCTTTTTAATAACGTGACTAGTTAGTGTGTTAATTATTTTCAATGTAAGTAAGACATGTTTAAAATAATAGCAACCTTTAAAGGAAAAATAAGCATATTTGTGTCCATTGCATGTGTTCCAACATTGTTTATATTGGAAGAAAATGTTGCACAGCATGTCACTTTTTATTTTACAATTAATTCCATAATCTCCCCCCTTTTAAATTGACATCTGTTCTTTCTTTATTAAACCTGCTGTGATCTCAGTCCTTGAAGATTTGATGTCTTGTGCCCCCCTCAGGGAATATCCTTTTTGACTGCTCAGCGAGCTGACATAAATCTCACATAGTCCTGGACTGTGTAACTGGATAGTGAAATGGGATGTGTAGGGCTTTTGTTTGTTAGACGGTGTTACAGGTGTGCACATTCAATAACTTTTGGTATAAAACTTAGTTCTAAATATCTGTTCAAGAGGCGGAAATGCCATCTGAATGACATTATTTCCTCATGCCAATAAGAAAGCAGTGCGAGAGACTCTAACTTGTCTCTGAGGTAAGAGAAACAGCATCAGATGCTGTCCCTAATTTAAGCACACACATTATCTAATGGTCTTTATTGATCTCTAGTGGCTATTGCCTGCCTTAAGATCTTTGAACATCAAACAAATAATAGGTAGTAAAACTAAATGTCATTGTTTGATGAAGTGTCCTAATCTGTTAAATCAGGAAATGGGTAGGCTAAATGATTTTACTAGCAAGGAAACACCTGCCTCCTACAAATAACCTATTGCTTGTTTTCCAAACAGGCACCAGAGAGTAAAAGATGGTGGTGTTTATCTAAAGGAATTCACGAGACATATGTTAAGCATGTATATTCAAAACTGTGCTATAATTCAAATATCTACTTATAATAATTCTGATGTAACTCTGTAGCAAATGAGATATAAAATACAATGGAATGCAGAACCACTAAAAATAGTTATTTGAGTTTTAACATTCATATGTAATTAGGTTAAAAATAATTTAAAATTTCTGCAGCTTTACATATATTGTATGGTATTTTCCAACCACTACTGGCATGATTGTCTTTAAGAGGATACGGGCCTTGAGTGAAGTTTTAAAAAAATGACTTTGTGCGGTGAAACAAGTTATGAAAGACCCGCAGACCAGTCCCCCATATTTTTCATGCTGGGAAGTTGAGGTCAGTGCACCTAAGAGACAGTGGAGTTATCTAGCCAGTCGATGTGGCCATCGGCAGTTTGGTACTCTGTGCTCTGCCATGATGCCTGCCACAGTTATCTATTTCCTTACGTATAGCCGAATTCCTTTCTTACTTATACAAGTACTCGTTTCTTGATTACTTAAATTTTTAGGATGAAAAGGAGTAGTATATGCATTTAGTAAATGTTCAATAAATGTATTTATAGTTGAATCTGAAATTTAAAACAAATATTTACAACAAACTCATGTTTGAGAATTTATGCTGTATCTTTGACTCTCTGATTTGTTTTTCATTATTTAAATTATTAACATTTATTTTTGGTAATATATAATGGGGAAAGGGTTACAGACAATTAGTTCAAGCCTTATTCTGCACTGCCATTAATACATTAAAAAGGAAATATTGACAGTAGCATTGTTGCGGTTACCCGCAACTATCTGAAATACAGATAAAACCAAAAATATAATTTCAAAGGCCCTTAAATATACAATACAAATATATTCCATTAAGAACAGACAAACCCAGAACAGAATTTATTGACTATTCTAGTGGGGACCGGGTATTTTCTGGGTGCAGTGGGTATAAAAATAAATGAGAAACAGCTTCTAGCTTTAAGGAACCTCCAGCTCAGAAGTCTGTGCCTTGACACATACATGTTTAACTCAGGGGGAAGTCTCCCACTCAGTCCCATTCCTGCATTAGAAATGGTTCTAATAGTTTTAGAAGCATAAATTAGATCAAGGTGCTTGAGTTAGCAACCGACTAAGAATCAGGAAGTGGCAGTTGAAAACTTGACAGAGGTTCAGAGTGAATTGCAAATGATAAAAAGCACTTAAGAGAACTCAAAAGTCTTAGCAATTCAGGGGCCATTTTTTGAAAGGGCAGATAGTCCATCTAAGAGAATTACCATTTTGTGGCATACTGTGATTTGGGGTATTTCATAATGACTTTGAGTTTTCAAGAAAATGTTTGTGTGTAGAGTGTTTAATCTGAGAAGGTAATGATAATTATCAGTTGAGCATTTATTATTTTCCAAATATTGTTCTAAGAGCTTTATTGGAGTAACTTATTAACTCATTACAATTTCTTTTATATACTTGCTCTTATCCCATTTTTCGAGGAGGCAACTGAGGCACAGAGTGTTAAGTAGTAACTTGTGAAGGATTGGAGGCACAAACCTGTGTGCTCTGACTCAAGAGCTTGTACTCATAGTCATCATGTAATTATAGATAGATTTTTCTCAAAAAAAGGTTAATATTTTGAAGTTTCCACTTAAAGGGATAAATCTCAAATTATGTTTTCATGGAGAGAGTTTTGAGTCCCAGAAAAAAAAAAATTGAGCGGGAAATACAGGGGAAACCCTGGTAGCACAGCCTCAATGTAAAATATTGTTGACGTATCAGTAACTGATAGTGCCTCCTTGTTTTCCTTATACGTAATGCATTGTTTCAGAGGATCAGAGAAGTCGGCTGTGCTGTGTGTATAAAAATTCCTCCTCAGAAGACATCCCCAAACCCTTCTGGGGATTTCCTGGGAATTGAATTTTAGCTGCAGCTCAGGGGAGGAGACTACACTGGGAGACATGTAAGAGAAGCAAGGTTATGCACCCTGTATTTTTTGTCAAGCACTAAATCTGAACAGATAATACACTGTTCAAGCCAAAATACTGGGAAAATACTGTAGGGCAGAGGAATGAGAGCAACATACAGAAGACTCAGAGAAAGGAGTTTTCTTCTGAAAACATTATTATTCCAAAAGAAAACATAAAGAATTAATCAGTAGCATACCAGAAAACATGCTTTCTATGATAGAGGAACAGATATCAGAGAGAAAGAAAAGGGTGAAGCGGAAATGGAGGTAATTGTCATAGGAAGGATTTTAAGGAACCTAAAACACAATAGCAGATTTAAAATCTCACTGGAGCTGGTTAGGGGTAAACAGTTTTTGCAAAGAATTAAATCAGAGACATGAAGGACAAACCACTATCTTTTGAACTGCAAAGGAAAAAGGCAATGAATAAACAATTTAGAGAAAAAGATGAATGTTAAGGCAGAAAATAGAAAACCAGTGTACAACAATTGATATTCCTGAAGGGAAGACTAAGAATAAATTAACACAGAAATAATCAAAGATATTGGAACACTTTTCTGAAAAATCAATAAAAAGAGGTTTGAAAACATTTGAATTGCAGTACAAAGAAAATGGTCTTATGCAGTCCAGGCCAAGAGGAAAGCAAGTCAGATGACTTTAGTCTTAGTTCAAATCTGAATGTCATAAAACAATACAGTGATATATGGTCCATTTTTAGGCCAAAATGTCATGACTCAAGAATCTTATACACTTTCCTTTGTGTGTAAAGGCACAAGGATGACATTCTTGGACATGCAAAGCTTCAGAGATATGTCATTCAGATATGCTTTTTGAAAATAAAATTACTGAAAGATGTACTTTAGAAACCTAAGGATAAGCAAAAAATCAAATCAAAACGAAATAAGAATAAAGAGTAGCAGTGAATGCCAAAATTAACTAAATTAGTGATGACTTCAAATGTTTATTAGGTACATGATGGAAAACAATGCAAATGTCCCAAAAAATTCTTGAGAGGGATATAAAGTTAAAAAAAGAGTTAAAAACAACTATTTGGGCAACATTCCCAGATTATTTAAAAGAAAACCAAAATAGATAGAAATAGTAATAAACACATGCTAAGCTATTAGTTGAAAGATAAACACAGAAGTGAATTTCACTTGCTGACTGTTAGAGAAATATAGGTTAAAATAATTGTGAAATCTTTATAGGATCACTGGTGAAATTGAAAGTGGTCTCTATCAATCAGAACATGGAGGACTTTGGAATAAAAAGAGCCATATAAAAAAGGAACACGAGAACTAGGAAGCATAAAGAAAAATTGCACAAATAAATATTTTAGATATTTAGATATTTTAGATTATTCTCTATTAAAATAAGAAAATGTATAATTTGGGTCAAAAGCCAAATCTCCATGAGATTATAAGAGGCTTAAAATTAGTTAACAGAGAAACAGTACAGCAAAAGGATAGGTAAGTCTGTGTAAATGACGCCAGTGGAAAGTACAGCTGAGACATGAACTGTGCCAACCCTAGTTTCTCCCCTTAACTTTCTTCCCTGTGGTCATTTTCCCACCTTCCACTCAAACAGATTTGCTTTTCTTTGTGTTTTTATTTAAGTTAGTGTTTGGATTTTCACTTAAGATTTTATTTCAGGAAAGGATTTACTAATATATAAAAACAGGTGTTTGTATCAGGCCATCTCTTAGTTTAATTTTGAAACTAATTCTTTGATTCTATCCTGAAGACTCGGGATGGTGCTTCTGTTGCTTTGATAATGTATTTGCTCCAGTTTAGCATGCCTGCTGTGTGCCAAGCACTGTAATACATACTAGGGATCCAAGATAAGACATAAGTAATTTCAGTCTTGAATCTGGTAAAATTTTGGACAATAGAGCCCATTCTCCCCCATGTAAAGTAAAATAACTGTAGAGGCAAAGATTTGCAAGGCAAGTTGGTTGCTCCTTCTCTTCCTGTTAAGGTAGGTATTTATGAGGCATTTCAATTTTACCATTTAAAATAGGGTGGGGGCTCCAGTCTCCTAAACCTGCTGATAGTCCACCCCACCACCTACATGTTCCTCTGTTTCTAGTTTTTCCCACCTGGTGATTGCCGTTATAGCTGACAGTAGAAGGCTTTTGATACTCTTATGGAAAATATTCTCTGTGCTCAGACCTTTCATTTATTCATTCATTCATTCATTCATTTTACTAAAACACTTAGGGAAAAAATACAAAAAAATTATAAACGGATAAGATCAAAGAATATAGGGTTTGTAAGTTAACTAGGACTTCATCCAAACTACTATAAGTAGCTAATGACAGGTATTTTCGGTTTGCACTGGTGCAGTGTTTGAAAAGGTTTGTGACTCTGTGTGTGTGTGTGTGTGGGGGGCATTGTTCTTGTCATCTTTCTCCCATTTAAAACACCCAGCCATGGCACTTTCAGTCTCACCTGGCTTGCCCGCAGGTGTGTAGCTGGTCTCCCCACCCCACTGAGCAACTTGAGTTTTCTTATGTATCAGCTGGCTCAGCACCATGTCCAGGGAGCCATGGCTGCTGGTTACTCCTCCCTTTCCTTCCAGCTGTACTGGTTTCCCTTTCTAATTTTTTGGCTAATAGGTAATTTAAATAAAAAATTCAAGTGATCAGTCTCTTTTCGAGTTTTTCACATATCAATTTATTTTATAGGGAATCCACTTGCAGGTAGATTTAAACAGTTATTTAACTTTGACCAGAAAATTGGTAATCAAAATATATCATTGAAATAATTATATAGTAAATGATTATGGTTAACCAAGTCTCTATCTTGAAATATATACATCGAATTTTATGTTAAAAATGTTTAAGATTGCTATCTCCTTGTTTGTATTTCTTTTTTGAGTAAACTCTTCTAGTAAATATTACATATCTTGTCATGGCAGGTGAATGATTTACAGAGTGAACTTGACAAAGAAAAAGAAGAAGCTCAAAAGAAAATCAGTAAATTTGAGGAAGCTTTGAAGTGAGTAAAGTTGTAATATATTTAATTTTAATAATACTCTTATTCTTAATTATGAGCCAAATTAAGTAGCTAGAACCTAAACATCATATTTTTATAATAGCCTTGCTATGGTTTAGTTTGAGTCAGTTTTCATTATGAATCTTTATTTTCAAAATTATATTACTAGCCAGTAAATTTTTTTAAAGGAAAAATTAGTTCAGCTGTTTTTAAATGATAGTAATATAAGAAAATAAAATGTAGTAATTTCAGATGCTTTCTTCTTACATGTAACCATGAAAAAAAAGGTAAGATTTAGGTCTTAGAACATTTATAAATTCTTCTGTAGATTTTTTGGGAAATGTGGGTGGTAAAATGTTCCAGTTATATTTGAAAACAGAATACTATATACAGGCATTGTTTAGAAAAGTTTTTGTCTCATGATACAATACTTAAATATACACATTTAAAGCATTAGATTTTATGTGTCTTTTCCATTCATTTACTAGGCTTTATCATACAGTTTTCAGGTGGAAAACACTGATTTTGTCAATAAATATTGAGTTCCCACCAGAGTACCTTATAGTTGAGTTGCAAAGATATTTAAGAACTTTGGCAATTATATTACAGAGTGATGAGAACTTTAATGAGAGAAAGATCAGCAGGGTCCCTGACCCCAGAAACTGATCTAAGAAGATAGCTTACTTTTTGAGCTCAGTGTATCTAGCTAACTCCCTATTTATAAGCTAATTCTATTTTCCTTCCCCAAACCTACAAACAGAAGTAATTTATAGAAAGGAAGGGAAAGAATACTCAGGATCAAGCAAACTTAGTATCTTATCCTGCCTGGGAAGATTGCATAATCATTCCTTCTCCCTCACTTCTTGTCGGTGAAATGTATTGGCTGAGTTGCTGAATAGAACATCTTAAAATAATTTGTTTACTTTATCTGTTCAACTTACGCAACTTTTATTTCTCTTTTGTTCTACTTTGCCTCTGTTCTTTTGTAATTTCTTTGTACTTTTTTCATTGGTTTGTTGACTTGTGCTTTATATCCCTAAAAGAAGATATAATCCCTTTAAGTAACAGTGAAACAACAAATATTTGCTCTGTACCTACAATGTCTATATTGTAGTATCATGCTAAAACATAAAGAAGGCTTAGAAGATCTAGCTCAAGACATAACGCTGTTCTTAAAGATTTTATGGTTGAGATTAGGCATTTGAAGTACTTCAAGTGCTAGGTATTAAGCTGTTGACAATAAGTGCAATTGGAATTCAGGAAGATGTTTTTTCAGTGGGATGTTGGGAGTTTATGTGTAAAACAGTGTGGTATCTTTTAATGTCCACTGATAGGTTATGAAAGAACCCTGAAACCTCCTCTGTAGTTTGCTCTATCCAACATAATCATTTCCTAAGCCAGGTAACACTCTTTAAGGCTTTAAAAGTCTTTACCAAAATACCAAATTTTACTTGGCGTTAAAAAAGCCATTTTAGACTTTAATAAAATTCCTCTGAAGATCTGTTTCTCCCATTCCCTATATAGGTGATATCTTCATTTTGACTAAATGTCTGTATGATCCTAATAATATAGCACCTGGTATAGCAGGGGTAATCTGGTCTGAAAGCAGAGTTAGTTATTGCGTGGTCCAAACTTCAAAGTCAACAGCAGAAGCTGGCTGTTTTTCTCAAAGGAAAACGTTTTAGAGGTGGCTGTGGGGGCTGCTATTGCATTTGAATCTAAGAATGGAGTTATACCTAGTTGGTCTAGAGAGAATCTCATTTTTCTAAAAGACAACTATATGATACAGGAATTGGCCTTGATTTTTTGAAATTTATCTTTAATATATATATACACAAAGGTAAAATATATTACTTTTAGAATATGATGGTATTCATTCACTTAATCATTCTTTCATCCCACTTTAACTTTTTTCCATTGTCAAATTGTAAACATTATAAATATTTCTACCCTGTCACTAATACATATATAAGCTTTCTTTTTTTCACTTAGTTTTAAATATAGGCAGTGGAAATTTCACTAGAGTATATAATGTTGGTCTTTAGATGATATAGTGATAAATAAGCCTACAGGAAGTAAGCCCTTCTTGAACTAAAACTTTTTTGGTTGTAGTTGCTATATACATATATATGTGTACGTGACTGTGTGTGAACATATACACAACAAATAAAACTTGTACTGGGTTAAAAAAACACAAAATAGATACAAATTTAAATCTGGGCCAGAATCTCTCAGGCCAGAGGCCTCTTGACGTTACTGAAATAAACTAATCATGCATTTTTGTTAAAAGGAGGCATCATGAGAACTGAATATTCCATTAATTTTTTTAATCGTCTTGAATTTTCTCACGATTACTTATTAATCCTGAAACATGCTTAGCTGACTTTTTACAAATTTATCTACTATATAAAGTATAGCTATATGATATCTTATTATATAAACATTTAGAAATATCTAAGTTTGCTCTTGCTTAGAATTTGCTGTAGATATACTATAAGAAAAACAGTGGCTTAATTATACCCTTATAATTTAAAAATATATTTTTAAAAGCTACGTAATAGAGTTCCATAGTTTAAAGTATGACAGATGAAAAAGAGCATATGGGGAAAAGCCTGCCCCCAACATAAGTCCTCTAGTGACACATTTTCCCTCTTTGGGAGGAGCAGGCCTACTAATTCCTTGTCCTTTCATGTGCAGACATAAATATTCTTTCTGCATCACCTTTTCCCTATATCCTATGTATATCCTAATCTTTTTTTTGTATCTATTTGCTTATCAATATATCTTGGAGATCATTTCATATATGGACAAAAAGAGCTTCTTAATTCTATTTTATGTATTTGACATAATTTAATTATCTATTGATGAACATATGGTGAAAATTCTTCCATTTGTTCTCTAGTACATATCTGTTTTGATTTTCACATTTAAATTCATGATTCATTTGGAATGCATCCAGTGTAAAGCGTGAGGTATGGATCCTGGTTACTTCAACATCATTTGTTCAAAAATCTAGCCACATCTTTATCCTTTCACCTGTTGTTGGACACTTACATTGTTTCCATATCTTAACAATTGTGAATAATGCTGCAGTGAACCATGGGAGTACAGATATCGCTTCAAAGTCCTGATTTCATTTTCTTTGGATATATTTTCAGAAGTGGGATTGCTTGATCATATGGTAGTTCTATTTTTAATTCTTGAGGAAACCTCCATACCTTAACAATGTTCACAGATATGACAGTGGTTACACTGTAGTTATCATGTTATACATGACATCTTTAGTATTTACTTATCTTATGAGTGGAAGTTCGTACATTTTGACCACTTCCTCCAATTCCCCCTTTCCTGGAACTCACAAATCTGATCTCTTTTTCTGAGACTGGTTTCAAAATTTCAATTCCTCATATAAGTGAGACCATATAGTATTTGTCTTAATTTATTTTACCTAGCATAATGCCCTCAAGGTACATCCATGTTGTCACAAATGGCAGGTTTCCTCATTTTTCATGACTGAATAATATTCCATCACATATATACATGTGACATATGTCTATATATATACACACCACAATTTCTTTATCCATTCATCCATCAATAGAACTTTAGTTTACTTCCATGTCTTTGCTGTTGTAAATAATGCTGCTATGAACATGGGGGTGCAGATACCTTTTCGAGTTAGTGTTTTTATTTCCTGAGTATATTCCCAGAAGTAGAATTGCTAAATCATCATATCATATTATCTCTTGTTAATTTTTTGAGGACCCTCCTGCCGTTTTCCATAGATCAAACACTGTTTCTTTAAATAAGCTTTCTACTCCCTTCTCCCTGTCTTTTCTTTCTGAAATGGCAGTATTTGTAAATTAGTTCTTTTGATGGTATTTCATAGCTCTAATAGGGTTTATTCACTAACTTTCATTCTGTTTGTTTCCTCTGATGGGATAATTTCAAAGTTCCTGTCTTATAGTTTATAGGTTCTTTCTTTTGTGTATGACATTTTTATATCAGTGCTCTCTATTGCATTTTTCATTTTATTTATTGTATTCTGGAGTTGCAACAACTCCAGAATTTTCTTTTGGTTCTTTTTCATGATCTGTTTTTTTTTTTTAATTAAATTTATTCAGGTGACATTGGTTAATAAAATTATGTAGGTTTCAACTTTACAGTTCTATAATACATCATCTGTATATTGCTTTGGGTATTCACCACCCAAAGTCAGATCTCCTCTGGCACCATATATTTGACCCCTTTTACCCTTTTCTACTCCCCCTCCCTCCTCTTCTCTTGTAACCACCTTACTCCTATTTGTGTCTATGAGTTTTTGTTACTTTGTCTCATTTGCTTGTTGTTTTCAGTTTTGTATTCCTCAAATGAGTGAAATCATATGGTTCTAGACTTATTCCATCTCACTCGTTTAACTTAACATGATATTCTCAAGATCCATCCATGTTGTCACAAATGGCAGTATTTCATCTTTTCTTATGACCAAGTAGTATTCCATTGTATAAATGTATCTTCTTTATCCAATCATCTATCGAAGGACACCTTGGAAAACAGTATGGAGGATCCTCAAAAAATTAAAATAGTATATGACCCAGGAATTTCTCTTCTGGGCATTTTCCTGAAAAATTTGGAAACATTTGTTTATAAAGCGATATGTACCTCTGTGTTTATTTCAGCATTATTCACAATGGCCAAGATATGTTCTGTTTCTTTTTTAAACTGCTCATATTATTTTCCTTATTTCATTGAATTGTCCTGTTTTTTTTTTTCTTTTTGGTGTTTCATTGAGTCTCCTTAAAACCACTATTTTGTACTCTTAATCAGGAAATCACAGATCTCCATGTATTTGGGGTCAGTTCCTATATTACTGTAATCCTTTAATGGTGTCATGTTCCCTTGATTTTTCATGTTTCTTAAAGTTTTCTGTTGCTCTCCTTGCTTTTGAAGCAGGAATTACCTACTAGGACTCTTTCATAATTGCCTTTCAGATAGAAATACCTTCCTTCCGCCCTGCTCATTATTCTGAGGCTTTCTCAGATTTTCCAGGGTGTGCCAGCCCCATGTATCTTCCTCCCTCCTGTGGCATATTCTGCAGCTTGTATGCCTTTTCTTGATCTTGCAGCATAACAGGCCAAGTGCTGACAGACTCTCTTGTTTTAACAAACGTGGTCCTAAAGCTCCAGTTTGAGGTCTCTTTCTGGCCCTCAGATTTGGGCCATCTTTCTGCATGTTCTCACTAGCCATCTGCTAAAGCTCACTCTCACTGCCACCATTGGGAGAACACACAGGGAGCTGATTACAGGCTGGGGGTGTGTGTAGGTAAGGTGCTGGAGGTTACTGTGGGTCAGGTGTGGGCATCTGTCGGTAGGACATTCCCAGCAACTCTTGGGTAGGCTTTTTTGATGGAGTCCATGATACAGTTAGTAGGATTTGTGTCCTTTTAATGCCCTTTTGAGGGTCCTTTCAGCTATTCTCACAGCCTCTTCCTTCATGACTCTAGTCATACAGCTCACGATTCAGTACTCAGGATGGGGCAAGAGAGAAGTGAGCTTGCTTTGTTCAATATTTAGGTTTGTGAAACTCATTGTTATATATCATTGTAGTTTATTCATTTTCATTTATTGAATAGTATTTCAAAGTGGACATAGAACTGCAATATAACTGCATTGTGTTCATTCTACTGTCAGTATCCATTTGGGTAGTTTCTGGGTCTGGTTTATTATTAATAGTTTTGTTATGAACATTCTTATTATGTTTCTTTTGGTAAACACATGTACACCCTTTTTTAGATATATACCTCCATCCAGTTTTTATGTTGTGCAAATTGAGATACACAAGTGGGGAGGGTAGGCCTTTAGACTATTAAATGGCTTTCTCAGAGATCCAGTTGAAGTGACTGGGGATTTAAGTTGGGTAGGGACCAAACGGGAAGAAACATTGGAGGCCTTTCCTCACTTTTACATTACCCTGCTGTAGTTTTGAACCTCTCGTTTTGAGAACAGTCATTATATCAACTTGATTTGTTTATGGGGACCTAAGACATAAGTGATCTGATTTATGGACCTGCTCGTTGTTGATTGGGTGATTATAAAGTAATTGAGCAAGTATTACAAATAAAAAAGTGTGAAAATTTCTTAAGGGCTTATTTTTACCATATTTTGATTTTTAAAAAATATTGCTTGCACTAATTTTTGTTATTTGTAACTTTTTAATGTATAATCATATTTTCATATATCATTGCCTTTCCAAGTACAATTTCACTTACATATAGAATTATTAGAAAAAATTCTTGATGTTTTCTAAGTAATTCAGAATGTTCCTGAATTATGTTATTTGACCTGTTTTGAAAACGACTTTCAACATTAGTGACATTCAGCAAGTGTTCACCATCTGGTTTATTGAAAATCATTCTGTAAAATTATTTATTTATACAAAAATTAGCAGGACTTTGTCTTTTGCCAGACTTTATAGTTCTGTTTAAAATAAGGGAATTTATTAAATAGTTTAGTGTTATTTTCCTAACAAACTGACATATAGCTTAAAAAAAGTTTTTTTTTCTTATAATATGTAGTATTTATCATCTCCTCCCATTACAGTGGAAAACAGCTTATTTACCCTAAAGTTATATTTTTAAAGATGTTATATTTTTAAACATGAGTGGAAAAGCTTTCCTATAAGATTCTTTTAAATCTCCTCATTTATCTTTCATTGCTTTTTTGCTGTTAAAAATCAACAGTTATAGTGTTAGTAGGAGCGGGGATTAATCTTCAAATAGGAATGCCTTAGAGTAAAGATAATAAAACTGCAAAGTTATAATGACAATGTTTTTGTACTTTTATTTGCTAGAAACTAATCTTAAAAGAAGACTTAAATAGAATACTAAATAATCTTGTGATTATTCAAAGGAGTGGACTACATTTTGATTAGGTTTGTTTTTTAATGGAACTGCTTACTGCAAAAAAAATTGGATGCAGTTGCATTAAAAGCAGATAACCTTCCAGTTTACCCAGGAGCTTGAATTTTGAATTTTGGTAGAAAGGGAGAACTAGGTCAAATCAGTCTTTTGTAGGAATTTAAAGTGTAGCTGAAAAATATAATTCTAAACTAGTTTTATATACTGCCAAAGTGAGGAACTGTGCCCGGGTCATTTTGTTTGTAAAGTTGGTAAAAATATCTCAAGGCATTAATAGTTATTTACTTTTAAATGGTAAAAAAATATTGTGAATTAAAGAGCTATCTAGAAAGAAGCTAAAAGGAAGCCTGCAGACTTGAATAGTTAATGTAAAGATTTCTGTCCCTCATAAGTAAATGAAAACATCTTCACAGGGTCAACTTTATAAGAAACTTTATTCTGTTTAGAAGACAGATTTGTACTTTTAAGAAATTTTCTTGTAAGATTAATTATAAAAACTGTTCCACTACACTATAGAAATAGCCTGTAATTGATAATACTTATTAAAGAATATGTGGTGTTGGTTTTAACTGAGGATATAATCAATTTGAAGACTAATTGAGTTTGTAAATGTTCAATATGTTTTTCTTATTACTATTATCACTAAAATTAAAAACAGGTATGATTTACACTGTGTTATTCCATCAAAAGATGTCAGATATTCATATCTGCTTATAATATTCCCTCTAACAACCAAGAAATTATGTAGAATTAGGGAGCAGGAAGAAACTATTTGACATGTATGAAATCATTTTAGATTTTATGTAACTAGAATTAGATTAATTATATCAAAGGAGGATTAAATGTAACCAGAAATTGATGTTATGTTATAGTTATTTGTCACTGCCATTTAAGTTCTAAGCTAATCCGAAAGAGGAATGCTTTTTTTCTACCACTGTAATAGAGAGTTTATGTTAAAATGAACTTATCCAGGGTCCCTAGATACTGACATTGTCCAGTGAGCAAACTTCTCAAAGTATCTATTCTTTGGCTTTATTTTCATCACAAAACTAGTGCATATTTTCTGGAGAAAATTGGAAAATCACAGAAGAATAACAAACAAAATCAAAATAGTTTTGATCACATGTAAATAGAGCTATTTACTGTTATGCCATTGTAGTCACTCTGAATGCATATTAAATCTTGAGCTGTCATAGAGGATAACATCTCCTCCCACACTCCCATTTCCCCGCACACTCTCTTCTCTATCTGCAAACTTTTCTTAGCTATTCTTAGCCATTTGATCTTTTATTTCAATTTTAGAATAAGATCTAACTGTAATTCTGTTGGGATTTTTTATATTTGCATCATTTTTTTAGATTAAGTAGAATTAAAAGATTTCCTGTATTAGATTTGTATTAGATTTGTCTATTTTAATGTCTTTTAATAAATGTTTACAATTTTCTCCATATATATTTTACATTTTTTTGTTAGATTTATTTTTAAGTACCCTATAATTTATGCTACCATTTTGTATTTTATTTTTTTAAAATGACATTTTCCAGCTAATGGATCCAGCTGAACAGAAGTACATTTTTTTTTTTTACACTGAACTCCTACACCCAACAGCTTTGCCGAATTTATTTTCAGAGTTTATAAATTATCTTGCATCTGCTGTGTGGATAATGATATTTAAATAATCAGTAAATAATTGATTTTTTTCCTTTTTGATTTTTATGTCTTTTCTGTCATCACCCTCACCTTTCTGGGAAAATATTGAATATCATGGTGAGTGTGGGCATCCTTGTATAGAAGGAACGCATTACCCATTATGTGTAAATTTCGGTTGAAGGTTTTTGATAGGCACCACCTATAGCCCTGGGCTGATAGCCAGAGCCAAGAAATGTGTAAGAGTTATCGGCTAGTTTCTGGATTTCTTTTAGAGTTAATTACTGTGTATGTACATTCATTGTGTCTGTGGAAGGAGGGGTCTTCTGTGTCTCCATCTTGGTCTGCTCCTTAGAATTCGGAATTTTTTTTCTTCTTCTGGAAACTCTTTTCTATGCTTCTGTGGTACCTGAAGCATCTGACAGTTTCTTACCTAACAGATTGGGTACCCCTTTTCAATCTCCTTTGAACTGAGTCCTTTTTTTCTATCAATTCTATATTTCAGAGTTCTCCAGGTTCAGTTCTTGACTATTTTTTCTTCTGTATTTACATTTGTTAAGTGATCTCATCAAGCTCCCTAGCTTCAGGTCCCATATATTTATTTAGGAAATCTCCATCTCTTTATCTTTGTTCCAGATCGGTTACACTCCAGAATCATTTATTCAACATCATTATTGAATTATTTATTTTTTATTTTTTAGCATCCTCTTTCCATATCCATTCTTGTATCTGTTATCATTCCTTCATATTTTTAATTTTCTTTTCATCTGTATTGCTTTGTCCTATGAATAAATGTTTAAGATGGTTTATAACATCACTGACTTGATTTTCTGCACCTGAATGTCTGCTATTTACCTCTTCTATTATGAATTTTTATTCTCTAAATTTTCCTTTTTTTATCTCTTCTTAATTTTAATCATTCCCCATTTTTAATTTTATTGTATTTTCATCTTAGATAATTCTTAAGATTTTACCTTTTATTTCATAGAGAACTATATTCTGTTGTTAAGAAACCTCACAGTTTTCTTGACATTTTCTTCTGGATATCTTATTAGATCATTTTAACAGGTTTTTCTTCTGTATATCTGGAATGTTTCTTTTACTTGGTTTCTATTCCCATGTTTTGCAATAGGTTTTAGACTTTAGACTTGGTATTTTTGTACTTTGTTACTCAGTCTTGAACAGGGTAAAATTTTGTCCAGTTTTAACAAACACATATTGAATTTCCATGGTGTGTGTGCACTTTTGTAGGTACCATCAACGTTAGTGTACTATGTGTTTTGAGTATGGATTGCCTTGTTTCTGCTCCATGTCGACTTGTATAATGTTTATATTCTCTTGGAGATCTACAGCTAGATAGAAACATTCTATGTCAGCTGCCAGTGAATTCCAAGTTTTTAGGAAAATATCACCTATAGATACTCTGCTTTACTGATGAGATATTTTTTCGTAACCTACATTATGAGTCTCTTTTTCTGAGCGAATGTGAATCCTGTCGTTTTCAATATATTTTAAACTCAGGTTTCTTCCTGTCTTTATATCCATCTGCATTACTTCATCTGTGGCAGTGCAGTTCCCTGTATCCAGGACACTGCCATTTGAGCTTTACTCTTAATCCAGATGTTCTCTGGGACTTACAGGCTCTGAATGGATGTATATAAAACATGAACAGATTTTACTCTGATGTTTCCTGTTACATGGAAGAATCTCAGCTATCAAAGTTTTTTATTATTTTAGACACAGAATCTTTGACCTGAGGGAGGAAGGGGGTGTTTTTCTACCTCATATTTCTCAGGTTCTGTTTCCTGAGACCAGATTACATTTGCTCTCAGGTGAACCTGTATAGATAATTTTTTTTTTAAATCAATCCAGTTTTATTTGCTTTGTATCTTTGGAGATTCCTCCCAGTTTTTTTCATTGAGCTATGTTTATCTCAGTTCTTATCGGTATTGGGATTCCCTACCTCCCCTTGTTTATTTCCCTTTCTTTTTCTAGATATTTTAGTGAGCATTTGAGAGAGACTCTTTAGGAGATGCTAGCCAGATGTCATTTTGTATATGAAAACTAGTACTATTCTTAACTGATTTTTTGATAGAATTCTTTTTCAAATGTAATATATGCACTCCTGACCTTTTTATCATTGCATAATGGAAAGAATTTATGGTGAGTCTGCATCATCATTTTTGGAATCAATTATTGTGATTCGCTATAAATTCAGTTATAGATCAGTGATTAAAATCTAGATACATAGTGACTTTTCTGTGACCTTGAAACTTGTTTTAAAATAGTGTTCTTGGTCTCAGCTTGCTTTGTGGTCTTTTGCCTCTTTTTCAAAAGGGTAGTGAGCCTTGTGGAACCGCGTGACCTCCTGAGCAGTGTAGCACTGTTAGGTTTCTGCAAAATTAATAAGTGAATCAAAGGCTGACTTAGATCTCCCAAATGTTTTTTTTTAACTCAAGAAAATCATCATATTCTCCTTTACCATGAGTGTTTTTTGATTTTGATCATACCACTGATGTATGCTTTATTAATTTAATAGACCACAGCCAACTCCTTCTGAGCTTCTGTCTCTGATTTTTTTAAAAAAAATTTCTGCCAGTTTGTTCATGACTGTCCATTAATGTCTTTGTATTGTTTTTATTTTATTTTTAAAATTAATGTCCTTGTTTTAAACCTGTACTCTCTTGTATCCTGTTAGCTTATCAGGTGTGTCCCTCATGCCGATCCTTTCACTAATTCTTTACCTCCAGTTATTTAATGTCTCTCCATTGTGCAGTCTAATTCAAGACCTCTTCTTTTCTCTCAACTGGATTGGTCCTTTTCACATAGAAAAGAATAGGTACCCATCTTAAAAACCCCTTTCTCAGTTTCAGCCTAGCCTCCCCACCTTCATCTGTGATCCTTACTCCCTTTTTGCTTTTATACTCAGATTTCTTTAAAGAGTTATTTTGCTTACTGTCTCCATTTCCTCATCTACACTTTCCATTCCTCAGTCCAATCCAGTTTGGCTTTTCCCCTCAAATTACCAAAACTTCTTCCAGCATTTCAGTGACCTCCAACCTGTGTTTTGTTTAGTCTCCCTTCCTTAACAACCTCTCTTCTTTGGTTTTTGTAACACACATTCTCCTGATTTTCTTCCTTCCACTCAGTCGTCTTTGCATGTTCGTTTTGTTCCCTACTCACTCTGGAGTCTCTTCTTAGACAATCCAGTCCCATAGTTTTAGAAACTGTTTTTTGATGCCATCCTTATAGCAATGATTTACAAATATATATCTTAGTCTCAGACCATTTACTTCCTTAATTTTCCCTATAGTACTTATTACTATATGATATTGTAATATTTTTATTTATTTTTCATTTTTTAAGTTCTTTTAAATTCTCTTTCTATAGAGTTCCAGGATGTCCCATTAGCCACTCCTGTCCCTTCATTCTTCTCCTACATCCTGTTCTTATCTTTGCTACGTCTGTGCTTTCTTTCTTGCCCATTATTATGTTCTCTTTTAAGTTCATGCTTTCCACTAGCTGTTACAAATTTTGGGGCTGCAAGTTGAGTCATTCTGCACATGTGTTCAATTTAGCCTGCAGAATATTTTGAAATATTGGAGTTATTTGTCAACATTATAAAATCAGTAGGTTTCACATGAAATTTGGATTGTTGGTTTCTCTTGAAACATGCACTATCTGGCAACACCCAGCCATCTTCTCTCGTGACAAGGAGCTGGAGCTAATTGGATAGTGCATGGATTAAGTCATAAAGGAAGTCACAACAGTTTTCAAAGAATCATTGTCATCGAGACCACATTTTGTGTTCTTGGTGCCATTAGATTAGTAATAAATAACAGTCAGTTTTCTTTTTAAACCCTCATGTTTGGAAACTTAAAATGGAACTTTTAAATAACTTAGAGTTAAAAAGGTAGTTATAATAAAAAATTCCAAATATTTAAAACTGAAAGATAATGAAAGCATTACTCATCAAATGTTATGAAGTATCTCTAATCGGATATCTAGACTGAAGTGAGCTATGCCTTTACCTCAAGAGGCCAGATAAAGACAACAAAATAAATTAAGAAGATATAAGAAATAAAGCTAAGAGCAGAAATCAGTGAGTTTGGAAACACCATGCTGATCATCTTCAAAACCAGCTTTGAAAAGAAGCTAATAAATTATACAGGTCTCTATTAGATCGGCCAAAAAGAGAAGAGACTAAAAAGAAAAAATTAAACAATGTTAAGGAAAAAGAAAAAAAAGGAAACGTAACTACATGCAGAGCATATTGTTTTGGGTTCACTCTTCTCGTTGTTACCTGGTCCCTGTCGACCTTTGAAGTTTGACCCAGCTCCACAGTTTCAGTTACTGTTTTTTTTTTTTTTTTAATTGAGGTGAAATTCTTATAACATACAATTAACCACTTTAAAGTGAACAGCTCAGTGACATTTGGTAGATTCATGGTTTTGTGCACCCACCACCTACCACCATCTCGTTCCGAAATGTTTTCATCACTCCCAGGTGAAGGTCTGTATTAAACAGGTTGGGTGTCATTCCCCACCTGCTCCCCAGTCCTCTGCTTTCTGTTCCTCTCATCTAACTATTCTGGATGTTTCACATAAATGGATTCATACAGTCTGTGACCTTTCATGTCTGACTTCTTTCACTTAGCATAATGTTTTCCAGGTTCATCCATATTGTAGCTGATATCATTACTTCATTTCTCTTTATGGCTGAATAATATTTCATTGTGTTGTGTGTATATATCATAATTTTTTATCTATTCCACTGTTATTGGTCATTTGGGTTCTTAGCTTTAGGCGTTTGTGACTAGTGCTGCTATAAACATTTATATACAAGTGTTCAAATACCTGTGTTCAGTTCTTTGGGTTTATCCCTAGGAGTGGGGTTTCTGGGGAATCTATTTTTTTTTTGTACTTCATTTGTCTTCAAAATGGTACTTTGGAAGGTGACACATGTATTTTCCTTTTACACTCGTGGTGGCTGCTGCTGTAGCCCACAAAAGGAGAATAGCCATTGAGGATTATGGAAAAGGCTTCTAGGCATTTCATAAGAATCTGCTTTTTTAGTGGACTAGTCTGTTCCAGAATTCAAACCTTTGATTAATATATTGTTTGACAACCATAGAATTATAACAGGGAGTTGGATGTTCTTGTTAAATTGGGGTAAGTGGTTAAATTGGGTATGTTGTCCTTTCCTCCTTTGAGGGTATTTTGCCTGTATCTCTTTTGTTAGTCTTCTTAAATAAAAATTTTCTTTGCTGATTAGTGCCGAAATTATTCTGACAGAGTTTTGCTGTCTATATCCTTCATGTTTAATCATTATCATAAAAAAAATAGTAAACTAAAGAACATCACCACATTAGATCCTCAAGTTGCAATAGAAATATTAGGTTATTACACTTGCTGGCCATTGGACAGGGTATGTGTGTTGTCTCCTTTTGCTATAGTAGCTCATCTGTATAGTCATTTTCATATTTTATTGTATTTTTGCAAAGCAGAAAAATAGGGCCAATGCTAGTGATAAGAAATCAGATCTTGCAAACAAAACATAATTGAAAGTAGAAATCATCAGCCATGTTGAAAGCAATGCTTCTTTAATCTCAATATCACATTTAAAACCTGTGTGTTAAAGTATAAGGAAACAGCAAAATTAAATAACACATCGGAAATACTAGAAAAACGTCCTCAATGATGGTAACATCTCACGGTTATGTCAGCTATTAGCTATCAGATACTTTGGTTTCTTCATAAAACTCAGAAAATAAGTTTCATCAGTAACAAATTTGTATATTTTAACTCTCAATCTGGTATTAATTTGAATAGTAGATGTCTTTCTGATGGTGGCCCCAAGGTATATTCTGACTGCAATCGCTTATTGCTTATATACCCGATATGTTATCCTTCTGTATAGTAAAAGTCACCCAGGACGTTGGAAGAGAACTGACATTAGTTTTAGAGATGTTGAGTGCAGAGCGTATGAGAATGTGAGCCCAGTGGGTACAAAAGTACAGGAGACTGGTGGTCCAGGAGGGTCCCGCATCCCCTCAAAGGTGGGGACAGAGGGATGTACCTTCTCTCAGAGGGAACAGAGAGTGGTTGAAAGATTGGTAGCAGTGTGGTATGTGATTAAGGTGACACTGGAGGACGACTTACTTTCCTGAATATTCCTATGCAATAAACTAGGTTTTAAAGGAAGAACAGAAAATGACCTGGAGGAGAAAAGAGAATTTCTCTGCCAGAAGAAATAAAATGTTTCAAGGACATGAATCTGGTAATATGTTAATATCTAAGCATGAGGTTAGGAGGAAAGCAAACAGACCTGTTTTTCTGGAAGAAAGAGTCTGTCAGAGTATTATAAACAATAGATAAGCAAATGTCAAACATTTCTATCCCTAAGAAAACATGCTTATATTTCCTTACTGAATTTTCTTTATTACTCACTAAATCATAGTCCCTGAAATTTGATGTTATGAAATTTGACAAGGGAATTTAAATATTGGTGACTTTGTTAAAATCCAAATCTTTAAGGTTTCTTATTGTTGATATAAAATTTATTCATTTTAGGTGTGGAATATAGAAATGTCAAGGAACTTTGAAGAACCTTTCAGTAATTTGAACCATATATCTCTATTCTTAGTGAAAAATGAAAACACCCCAAAGGTTTTATGTGGAGTAAACTAGGTCTGGAAATGGTCTATACTGAAAGACCTAATGGCCTTTTGATGTCTGATTCTTTGATTTTGCTTTTATTTTTTAAAGGGGTGCTATGCACTTATAATTAGAAACATTTCAAGTTCTTTACTTGGGAAGTTAATTGTTTCTTAGCTTGCTCTATTATGACTAATCATGTAGTTTTGAATAGTAGTAGCATTTGAAATTATTACTAAGAAGATTCACCTTGTGTAGTAGAGAAAGTTTCAATTCATCATGAAAGCTTTTATTACACCTCTAATGTGTAAAGTCATTCATTTTGCAGGTTGTGGCTACAATGTGAACATATATTTATTACATATTTAAGATGTTTCATTTGAATAATTTTCTAAGGAATTAATAATTTTTAAATTTTCTGAGTAAATTTAATAAATTTCTAAGTATTAATTTTCTAAGTAATATAATAGTTTGAATTTCTTGCAACTGGCACCATTAAGTTTGAAGTTGGAAACTATGGGTAAATTATTAGGAGGCACTGCCAAAATTGATGATTTTGTTTAAAAAGTTTTTAAAAAGTTATGTTAAAAAATATTCAGTTTTGCATTGATACAAATATGTGTGTGATGTTGGGATAAGTTATCTCTATACTTTTGAAGATGCCTAAAAACTAAATATAATTTCTTAAAAAATAGCTTTCTTAAATATCAGCAGTGCTGCTGGGGACCCATCTGTTCTCTTTTCAGCAGTCTGCTCGAGCATCTGAAACCGTTTTAGACAGGGGAGCAGTCAAAGTTTCCAGTTTATTGTGAGCATTCCTTAGCCCCAGCGAGCATGCTGACATAACCTTCCCTCTAAGAAGCGCGATGGAAAGCTTGAAGAGAGGACAGAAGTATGTGGTGACCTTGTTTCAAGTTGAAAAGGAAATTCTGTTCCATTAAGCATTTCTTTGTAGATATGTCTTCATAGAACTCTGCATTTCTTCTCACGAGAACACTCTGCTTTAAACGACTGACTGTATAATATGATGGTCAAGGGATCTCTTATTGACAGAGACATTTGTGACACTGTTCGCACAATAGGTTTAATTTGTAGCATGAGATTTTTAAGTTTACTGGATGCTTTGAGGAATTCAATTAGGAAAACCTGTTTTTTAAAGCAGTTTATATATTTAGCTTCTCGAATTTTACTACCATCAGAATTCGCTTTAACCACGAGGTGTAAAGTAAGTATAATACTGGTGGAGAGTTGATAAACTAATAAAACATAATGGTATTTTATTTAATGTTTTATAGTTAAGGAAGTGATTTGAATATATAATCTCTTGATTTTTTTTCATCAAAAGAATCTTATGTGGTTGTTTGTTATTATCTGCATTTAAAGGGAGAAACTGAGGTTCAAGGATATTAAGCAGTTTAACCAGAGTGGCATAGCTAATATGAGGCTGAGCTGGGAATTAAACCTAGGCCTTTGATTCCTAATTTAGTGCTTTTTTCCTGATAGAATGCTGACTTTTACCTTTTGTGTAACTCAGTAGATTTTCTTTTGTGCTTTTTAATGACTTGATTCAAAGGATTCATAGATGGCAACGCTTATTAGATATGTGATCACTTATTCTTTTTCAATTTCTAAATGGAAGAATAGTCCCTGCCCACAGCTTCTCTACAGAGGACCAGCGCCCCCTTCTCTGCCATGCTCATTGGACCTAGAGCGGGCACCTGATCCAAAGGCAGCACATTAATTTTACTCAGAGGTACAAAGAACCTAAGGTCACACTGCTAGTCAGTGGAGATGCTGGGATTTGAAATTGTGTGTCTGACTCTAAAACCCCAGTTCTTAACCATCATGCTATACTGCACTGCCCTGCCCTCCTCCCTGCTCTTGGGAATTTGGAACTGGAAAACTTAGAGACTGAATCAGTGCAGAAGCTGAAAATGCGGAAAGTTACTGTGATGAAGATTGGCCAGGCACCCACCATGGGCCATATGCAGACTGAAGTTTGCGTAGTTACGTTGATGCCAAGAGGAAAGTGGAGCAGATGCACAGAGAGAAGCAGAGGAGCTCTGAGAGCTGCAGCCAAGTGTAGAAAATCTTTGTCTATTCCAGTTCCCTCTCAAGAGAAACACTTCACTGAGACCTCTCATCTTTATAGTAAATAGCCATTTTACTTAGGTATTGTGAGTTTGAAGGTATTTAAAAAATTTATTTGAATAGTTTAGTTTATTTAAAAAATAGAATAAACGTGGCCTATATAATGTTATTACAAAATATTTATTTAAAAACATTTATATTAGAATAAATAAAGGTCAATTTAAATGTCCTCTGTCAAAATTATCATCAATTCTTATTAACAAAATCTGAATTAATATGGGGATGACATACTTCTATATTTTGGTGGGTAGTGTTATTCAAACCTCTTTATCCTTGTTCATCTGCTTGCTCTATCAATTATTGATAGAGATAATGAGATCTCTTGTGATTGTATATGTGTTTGTTTGTCCTTCCATTTCTATAAGTTTTTCCTTCTTGGGTTTAGAATATTTGTGTCCCGTTGATAAAATGAGTACATAATTTTTAAGTAATGACAATTATTGTTAGCAATATTCTTTGTTCTGAAATCTACTTTGGCTGAATAGTAATATAGCCACACCAGCTTTCTTTTGAATAGTGTTCTGTAGTTTATCTTTTTAAATACTTTTACTTTTAACTTATTGGCTTCTTTAATTTTAAAAGAGTGTTTCTTACTTGCAATATATAGTTAGCTCTTGCTTTTTTAGTCAGTTTGGCAATCACTCACTGCCTTTTATTTGGGATATTTAGCTCATTTACATTTAGTGTTACTAATGATATGGATAATTTTAAATATGGCATCTTACTATTTATTTCTGTTTGTCCTATCTGTCCATTGTTTCCTTTATTATTATTTTTTGCCTTCTTTTGGATTGAATATTTTTTATGAGTTCTTTTATGTCCTTTGTTGGCCTGTTAGCTATAACTAATGGCTTGTTATTTTAGTGGCTGCTTTAGAGTTTAGAGTTTACACTTTAAAATCATTACAGTTTATTCTCAAGTAATTTTATATTAGTTCATGTATGAGAATTTTACAGTTATTGCCATTTGTCATCCTTTGTCCTTTATGTTATTCTTGTTACACATTTTACTTTTACATGTCATAAATTGCATACTACATTATTATTATTTTTATTCAGTCAATTATTTTTTATAGACAATTAATATTAAAAATGTCTTATATTTTACTAAGTTACCATTTTGAGGAATCTCCATCTCATTTTTTGTGTATATCCATATTTCTCTCTCATGTCATTTATCTTTCAGCCTGAAGGGTTTTTTTTTTTTTTTTTTTTTTTAGTGCAGGTTTCCTGCTGGTGAATTCTTCCATATATCAGCAGACATTTGTGTATCTGAAAAGTCTTTATTTTACCTTTTGTTTTGAAAGATATTTAATTGGGTATGGAATTCTAAGTTGGGGTTTTTTCTTTCAGTAATTTAAACATGTTGTTTCACTGTTTTCTTGCTTGCATTGTTTCTACAAGAAGTCCGATGTTATATTTACTTTTTTCACCTCTGTAATGTGTCTTTTTTTGTAGCTGCTTTCAAGATTCTGTTTTTCATCACTGGCAAATTGATTATGGCATGCTATGTTGTAGTTTATTTTTCTTGTGCTTGGAGTTTCTTTAAGTTCTTGGATCTGTAGAGCTATAATTTTAATTAAATTTGAAATGCTTTTGGCTGTTATTTTTTTAAATAATGAAATGTCCCCATCTTTTACTCTTTTTCTTTAGGGACTCTAAGTATACATGTATTAGGTTGCTCAAAGTTGTCAGTGATGATTTGTTTTCTTTTTTATTCTATTTTTCTTTCTGTGCTTTGTTTTGGTTAGTTTCCATTGCTCTGTCTTCCAGTTCATTAATCTTTTCTTTAGCAATGTATAATCTGCCTTCAGTCCCATCCATTGTATTTTTATCTCACACATTGTAGTTTTTCTACAAAAATTCTCTCAAGACTTTCAGTTTGAGAAAGTAATTCTCAGCCTCATGACAATCTCTTTTCTTTGTTCTCTATATCTTAGTTATATTGGCCCCTGTTCTCTTCCTTGAGTTAACCACAGTCTTTCCCTATCCCAGTTTCTCCATTTATTATTCTTTATGCTGGAATGCCTTTATCCTGTATTTTCTGTTACCCACTCCTTCTCATTCTTCAGTTAACTTTTATATTAATTTTTTACATTCTAATTCCTAGGTAAAGTTTTCTCCTACCCTAATTATAATTAATAATCTTCAAACCCTGTATTCTCCTTTGTTCATTGAATTGAATATTCTTTGTTCCCATTAGTATTAATTCAACGCCTTTTCCCCCTGCTATATTGAAAGCTCCCTTAGTACAGGAACTGGGTGTGATTCAGTGATGTTTTCTCAGTGTCTAGCAAGATACCTGGTACATAATGGATACTTAACACACCAAAGGCAAATGAATTAATGAAACCACGTCATAGCAGATTAACAGATGCCTGAATTTATTATTAAGCACATGCAGATAATAATTGGAGCCTTTGGAAAAGTTTAGTATGAGGTGCAAGAAATGATCTGTGTAATATGGATTGCATTTGTTTATGAACAGAGATTGACATCATAAAACCAATATAAATCTAGGTACCATAGTTTTATGCACTTATCAGTAGATGATCTTTTTTATAATCAGTAAAAATGTTGTATATTTAATCTCAAAGATATCTTTAATTCTATCTTTAGAAATCTCTTGTTCCTACCATATTTATCCTTCTCTTGAAATAAAAATCTTCTGATGGAGTTTTGCTTTTTGATGGACAGTGTCTTGGTAAGAAGGAAAAGAAAATATATTTTAAAATATCAAATGCAATATGTATTTCACAAATACATACAAAGTGAACATATTATATATATGTAATATGAAGTCAGATGGATTGGTTTAATTTCTCCTGTCATTATTATGTAAATTTGGGAAAATCACTTCAGTCTTCTAAACTTTATTTTAATTTGTGGGGAAAAAAGTAAATAACTTTTTGTAGTTATAAAAGTGGAATGAAGTAATATATGAACTGCTTAAATTATAATGAGCATAGTAAGTACTCAGTAAATAATCACTGTATTTCATTTGCAAAGACATTTAATAATTATGGTTAAAATATAAATGTTATAGTTTCCAGGAGTGTCATTTACTAAAAATACTGGAAAATACCTATTGTGACTTTAAAATGTATTTCACATGATTTAGAAATCATTTATGATAAGCAGAAAAACTTCCCTCAGTGGTAATTATTACATTTATTTTTGGTTAATAAAATTTGCCTATTGAAAATTTGATCTACTGTGCACAGTGATGACTAAGTGAGGATATTTTCTAGCTATTTTGAAGTATTGAACTGCCCAGGGACAAGGCATGGATAGTATTTTGAAGGAAATAAATTTTTTCAGCTTCATATTTCAGCCTTTTTTCTTTATTCCTTTGATCTGGCTTTGGTTTAGTTATCATTCTGCTTGAATAACTTCACACTGCCTTTTTCTTCTCCCTGGTAACAGGAAGTGGTCCTGTACCTATTTCAGAATATTTAGGCTCTGTCATTTTATGGGATGACATGTATTTCCTTATTATTTACTGATATACTACTGCCTCCCAAATAAGGTATACTGGTAGGTATGGATGTAACTCTGCATGTATGATGTATAATTTACATATGGAACTTTTAATCAGTACATTCTTAAATATAGGAATTATAAAAGGAAATGACTTTAAATTTGAGATGTATTTGAAGTTTAAAGGATTTTTTCTTCACTATACACACTACAGCTGTTTTATCATTAAAGATTGTTTTCTTAAGGTTTTCTTATTTTACCATAAAAATTTCAATTAGCTGAGGTAGAATTCTTTTAATTGATTTATTCTGCCCATCTTATAGGCATATTATTTTAGCACCAAATTATTACATAAAACTTTAAACTGTTTTAATGTTTCATTACATTTATCTATATTGCTTTATTTCATACTTTACACATAGGTCTTCTCACTTCCTCAGATTGGTTTTCTTATACAGACTCTCGCTGCCTCTTTCCATTTCTGTATTCTTGTAGCTCTTAGAATTTGTCCTAATATATATATAATATTACACTACTATTTGATTTTTCCCTTGCATTCTCCTCTTTTGCCCTAACCTGGTTGTCGTTCCTTCCAGATAGGAACTATTTCTTATACTTCAAAGTTTCCTACAATCCTTGCCCAAGTGGATCTTAGACTTTGCAGCCAGGGTCCTTGCCTCAGCTCCTAGAACATGGCCGAGTTTCTAAGGTGGACGCCAGGATAAATTCTTTTGAATCATAATTCAAATCCAGCTGACTTCAAAGGATTTATGGACCTCCTAGCTGAAATCCTTATCTCCTTAAAAGTTTTCTGAAGAGTTGAAGAGGATTCCTCATTTTTATTCCTAACGAATATGCTTCAGGCCAGTCATGGTTCTTCAAGGCTGAGGATTGGCCCTGGGGGCATGGTTCCTTGGGCAAGCCTAAATCACTGGCAACAAGAGTCCTTGTCAGAGAGTTCCCTAGGACTTCTTTATGCTGTTGCCATACCGGTTTTGAACTTTGCCCCTAGCAGCAAAAGAAAAATCTCTAGCTGGTTTAGTCCTGGATCACCATGGTTCCGCTGAGCCTTGTGTGTTTGCCTGTGGGCTGCACAGTGCTGTCCTGTTGGAGCAGGATTCTGTTCATCTGCTTCTGACATGACAACTGCTGGCTTCCTTTGTTCTACCTTTGCTGTCGTTGTAAGTGAGTCCAGTGACCCCTGAAGGCCTTCTAAGATGATGGTTCTGATTCACAATAGTGCGTGGCGATTGCTGCAGTGGAGATCTGCTTCCTGCGGACCCATCTCTTTCATTAAATGGAGTGGAATGAGATCTCTCTGAACTTTCTCCTGGTTTTCAGGATCCTGTGTTATGATATTTAGTATTCATCTCTACCTTTTTCCCTTACCTGAATGGGTCCTCTTAGAAAGACACATTTCTCACGTATCTTTGTTCCTTAGTATAAGTTAGTGGCTAAAACCTAGTACATCTTAACCATTGTTTGATTAATGACTCAATAAAAGATTGAATGACTGTTGTAAGCCCAAAACATTATGTTCTTTTAGCAAGAAGAAGAATGGAGAAAATCTTGTCAGGTTTGCTGTGGTCATTTTAAAGATAGTTTTGTTATTCTTAGAAACGCTCTTTTTATCTTCCAGTATATTTTAAAAGATGTATTTATATGTGGCTTTTTAGGCTTCAGTGGTTATGTGATTATCTTACTCTGTGACTCAGGATAACACTTTTCCCTGGCGTATTTTGAATTGGACTGGCACCACAGGCACCCACACAATATTTCAGTTGTGGTACATGTCTTCAGTAGAGCAGAAATGTTTGGCTGCATCATTTCCTTCTAAGATCTTAAAACTTCCCCATAAAAAATCACCTTAGCTGTGAACTGGTGTTCATTCTCCTTCAGTATTTGATAATCTTTAGGCTTCCTGTAGTTTTTAACAGTATCTCATTCCTCATTATCCATTGCACAGTTCTTCTCTATGTTTGCGTCTACTCTTATGAACTTACCTTAGAGGGTGGTGTATATTATCTTAAACAACCCTCGATAGGTTCTAAGCTTTGAATATATACTAGTATTGTTAGTTATAATGGTTTCCTATCACTGCTGTAAAACATTACCACAAACATAATGCCTTAAGACAATTCAAATTTATTATCATACAGTTTTGGAGATCACAAGTCCAAAATGAGACTTAGGGCCTGAAATCAAGGTGTTGTCAGGACTGGTTCCTTTGGGAGGCTTTAGGAAGAATCTGTTTCTTGCCTTTTCTGTCTTCTAGAAACTGTCTTCATTCTGTGGTTTGTGGCCTTCCATCACATTGTCTGTCCTCTATTGCTTCCTTCCCTCCATTTTTTAAAAGATTTTTATTAAAATATAGCTAATATACAATCTATGTGTGTATTGCAAATTGATTAACATAATGTTAGTTCACATGTCTTATCACCTCACATAGGTACGATTCTTTTGTGTGATGAGAAGTTTTAAGATTTACTCTCAGCAACTCGCAAACATACAGTATAGTATTGTTAAATATACTGTGCATTATATCTTCATAAAGTATTCATCTTATAACTGGGAGTTTCAACCCTTTGAAAACCTTCACCCAATTCCTTCACCACCCCGGCCTTGCCTACCCCACCCCCAGCAAACCGTTAATCTGTTTCATTCCAGAGTTTGGGTGTTTTTAGATTCCACAAATAAGTGAGATCATATAGTATTTTTTTTTTCTCTGTCTGATTTAGTTTACTTAGCTTGAATAAAATAAGGTCCATTGATGTCTTTACAAATGGCAGGATTTCCTTTATTGCTGAATAATATTCCACTATGTATATATACGTTCCGTTTTCTTTATCCATTCACTTGTGGATTGATACTTAGGTTGTTTTCATGTTTTGGCTAATGCTGTGAATAATGTGGGAGGGTGCAGATATATCTTCAAGGTAGTGGCTTTATTACCTTTTAGTGTATTTCCAGAAGTAGAATCGCTAGTACATAGGGTAGTTCTATTTTTAATTTTTTCGAGGAAGCGTCATGCAGTTTTCCATAGTGGCTGCACGAATTTACATTCTCACCAGCAGTGTGCAGGTTTCTCTTTTCACCACATCCTCGCCAACAGTTGTTATCTTGTCTTTTTGATAATAGCTGTTCTAATAGGTTTGAGGTGATACCTCATTGTGGTTTTTAATTACATTTCCCTAATGAAAACAAAACAAAAACACTTGATTTATCTGTCTTTTGATTGTAGCTGTGCCGGGTTGTGTAATGGTGTCTCACTGTGGTTTTGATTTGCATTTTCTTCATCATTAATGATACGAGTGTCCTTTCCTGTGCTTATTGGCCAGTTGTATATCTTCTTTGGAGAAGTGTCTGTTTAGAGTCTTCATCTCTTTTTTAATTGTGTTCTTTATCTTTTAATCATTGGTTTGTAAGTGTTGTTTATATATTCTTGATAGAAGTCTCTTTTCAGATATATGATTTGCAAGTATCTTCTCCCATTTTCTTTTCACTTTTTGATAATATCCCTGGAAGCACAAGAGTTTTGAATCTGCTAAAGTTCATTTATATTTCATTTTCTTGTTTCCACTTTTGGTTTTATATCTAAGAAGGCTCTGCTTAGGTCAAGGTCGCAAAGATTTCCGCCTATGTTTTCTTCTAAGAGTTTTATATTTTAAGCTCTTATATTTAGGTCTGAGGTCCATCTTGAGTTAATTTTTGTATATTGCATTAGGAAGGAATTGACTTTATTTTTTTATTTTTTGCATATGAATAAAACTTGTCTCAGCACCATTTGTTGTATAGACTATTCCTTCGAAATGTCTTGGCACCTTTGCTTAAAATCCACTGATGATCACTGTCAGGGTTTATTTCTGGAAACTTGATCCTATTCCACTTATTTACATGTCTATCCTTATGCCATAGCACACTGTTTTTATTATTCTAGCTTTGTAATAAGTTTTGAAGTCAGGAAATATGAGACCTCCAGCCTCATTCTTCTTTTCAAGGTTGTTTTGCCTAGTCTGGGTCCTTTGCATTTCCATATGAATTTTAGTGTCAACTTGTCAATTTCTTCAAAATGCCACCTGGGGTTTTGACAGGGATTGTGTTGAATCTGTAGGTCAGTTCGAGAAATGTCATTTTTCCAGTACTAAGACCAGTACTAATTTCCATCTTGCTGCATGGAAATTAAAGTTTCAGACACTTAGGTGTTCATAATGTTTACCATTTCTTAACAAAAATTTAGCAGAGACTACTAGTTTTAGCAGTCATGGGAAGATGAGCCAAAGGAATTTATTCACTTATGCTTAGTGAAAGGTATTATTTTTAGTGCCTTTTAAGTCATAGCTGTATCTTAAATGTTTTAACTCACTCACTCTGATCAGTTTAAATACCAATGTGCAGCCACAAATGTAGTGACATAGCTGCTTGAAGGTCTTGTTTTCCAGCTCAGCTGGAAAAGGAATGGAGACTCTTCTAGCTGTTTTTCAGACTTCTTTGAAGTTTTTTGTTTTGTTTTGTTTTTCTTGGAGTTTCCAGTGGAGATGCCAAGCTGGCAGCAAATGAAGTATACTGTAATGTGAAGCCTTATAAATATATGTTGGATCTCTGCCATCGTTATCAAAAGTGCTGGTACAGAAATGTGCGAAGGGAAAAATTTCAAATTAAGGTTGGCCTGTACATATAAGTGTTAGCTTGTAAAGCTCAAGAAATACTAAACTGTACTCCATTAGTCCCCTGCATTCTGCCTTTTTGGAATAATTACGTACTTCAGAACATCCTTTAATCTGCGCTGGCTTGTGGTTTTATAAGAATGCAGCTTCTTTTTTCTTTGTGCTTTATATACTCAGATGAGGAAAATTTACTGCATTTTATAAATAAATCAGAGCTAAAAAGCAAATCTTCTTCCCACCTTTTTATCTTCATGGAGGCCCAGCTTTAAGGCATTTGAGTGATGCATTTATACTCGGCCCCACAACTAGTTCCACTAAAAAAAAAAAAAAATCTTCAAAGTCACTTTTTTTTCTTTTGCTTCTTATAGGACACGCTGTAAAATCACACAAAGGAATACTTGCTTATGTTAGTAGGGAGCAGACTTTTCTCTCTTTCAAATGCTGAAAGTCTTCTACTTCGTTCCTTTGATAGAGTGAAAAGGATTTCTCATTAAAATGTCACCGCTTTCCTTCCTGCCTGGTCCCCTTTTCCCCTTGGTCGCCTCCCACCTGCAGTGTTTGGCTTTCACCCCCACCAGTGACCAAAGACTTGACCACTCACAGCCCAGCCCCCCAGAACACTGCTCGACATGGACACTGTTGGGATTGAAGGCAGATTAATGTCACTTTCACCCTCCGGGTACTCTCGCGTGGAAAGGAAGTTGGCAGTATCATTGGAAAGAAAGGAGAACTGGTTAAGATGTGCGAGAGAGTGGTGTACGTGTCAGCATCTCAGAAGGAAATTGTTCTGAGAGAATTATTACTTTGGCTGGACTCACTGATGCTTCAAAGCTTTTGCTGTGATCATTGACAAACTGGAAGAGGACATCAGCAGCACTGTGACCGATAGCACAGCTGCCAGTAGAGCTCCAGTCACCCTGAGACTGGTGGTCCCTGCTAGTCAGTGTGGCACTCATTGGGAAAGGTAGTTGCAAGATCACGGAAATAGGAGGAAGTAAGTATAGGGGCTCAGGTCCAGGTGGCAGGGGATATGGTCCCCAGCTCAACTGAATGGGCCGTCAAGATTGCTGGCATTCTGCAGTCCATCACCAAGTGTGTGAAACACATCTGCATGGTCATGTTGGTGTCCCTCTGAAGGGCATGGCCGTCCTGTACCAGTCAAAGCCATCTATTTCTCATGAACTCACCATTCCAAATGATTTGATTGGCTGCATAATTAGGTGTCAATGCGCCAAAATCAATGAGATCCATCAGATGTCTGGGCTGCAGATCAAAATTGTGAACCCATTGGAGGGCTTTACTGATAGGCAGGTTATCATCACCGGATCTGCTGCCAGCATTAGCCTGGCTCAAAGTCTAATCATATCAGGCTTCCTTTGGAGACAGGAGTGGGGTGGGCATAAGGAACAGCTGTAAACAATGCAGATTCATCCATAATCTCTTGCTGATGTTCACCACCTCCCATGATCCACCTGTGTAGTTTCGGAACAGTCAATGATTCCAGGTTTTAAATAGTTTGTAAATTTTCAGTTTCTACACTTTATAATCTACTCATAATTTTTTAATTAAAAGTGTTTCAATTCATTTCTGTGTTCAGTTAATACTGATATCCTATTTATAAGCTTCTCCAATTTTTGATTTTGTCTTATGATTTTTCTATTAAAGAAATGTAAGAGTGTAATATTAATACATTTCAGTTTAGTTCTATAATGTCAAGAATTTTTCAAAAAAATTTAAAAGATCAACTAGATTTTTTCTTTGTGAATAGAAACTAGATGCCACAGTGAAAAAAATGAATATCATCTTTTTATTTAAATTAAGACATTATAATTATATTAAGAAAGAAGATTCTTAAATATTAGTGGAGCTCCCTGTATTTGTCGTGGTTTAGCTGGATAAGAGCATTGATTCACATTATGTAAGGCCTTCTTTGGTTTAGCGTTAGTATTGAATTAGCTCAGCAGGTGTAATGGGACTAAAAACAGGTTGGGAGATTTCACGCGTTTCCTCATTCTTGCTATTTAATATAAAACATTATTAATTAAAATTAAGATGCCTTATTGTGCAAGGTTTTATTTGAATGATATTTTTAATATGGTCTCTAATACATATCTGATTCAGGCTAAAGTTTATGACTTTGATTTATGTGATCATAAGGTAGTTACAAAGTAAATGAACTAAACTTAGGTAAGAATGAGAGGACATAGAGAAAATATCTTTTCTATTAACTTGAAAGTGTTTAAATAGCTCATATGAATTATTGGACAAAGTATAAAATGACTGACTTTCAGTATTTATAGACAAAATTGATGTTTCAGCCAAAAGTCATGCAGTTTTACAATGTTAGCAAAATTTTCTTTTGACTAATTGATTGAACATAATTTAAAATTATATGACCTGTAAAATTTTAAATTTTGTTCAATATACTTTATTCTAAGTGTAGACAAATTGAACAAGCAAAAGTAGGGCTTTGAAACTTATAATCCTAATAGTGAAGCAGTCTTCCCAGGTGCCTTTCAGAGGGGCCTCCTCAACGGAAGAGTGACATTGAGTGGACTGTTCTCTACAGCGTGGCACTGCCTGGCCCCAAGCCCTGCAAGGCGAACATTAATTATTCATCAAACACAGTGGCCTTTTCCACTGAGCCTGGCCTCAGAGTTCTTCTACCAGAGAATTCTAGTCAGCCCCTTCCACACACCAGCCCATCACACCAGAACAAATGTTCATCACACGTTTGTGACAACTGTCCATCACATTGGCCAACCTAGGAGAATTCAAACAAAATACCCAGTGTTTGTCTCAAGGAAACCCAGCGTATAACTTGGGGGTTCCTGCTTCTCAAGCAGAGTCCAGTAAGCAGGGCAAATGTGCCACCAGGCAAACTAAAACTCCCTGCAGTGATCTGAGTGCTTGGTTTTTGATGTGGTGATGTCCCTGAATCAGTCTTCGGTGTGACATCTGCTTATTAATCACCATTGTCTATCAACTACTATTAACATTAAGTGGCAAAAAAAAAAAAAAAAAAAAAAAAAAGCATCACTAGTACCAAGGCCTTGGAATTTGGCAACCAGTTTAACATTAAAGATGTTTTATTTTAACAACATGTAAGAAAAATGGAGTCCAGTGTGTATTTGGTTTCCTGATAGGTAGTGAATTAAGTAGACAGCTTAAAGAAAAACTTTTGAAAAGTTCCAGAAGCCTGTGCCACATCATGGTAAAATGCAGTAACTGCGAGCTCCGTCTGGCGTGTGGGATGACCTGGGATGGTTTAGCCGTCATGGGCCACACGCATTTTGGGGCAGAATATTACACCCTGTAAGTCCTTAAAATGGTGGCTATGACTGTGAAACAGACACATAGGAGAAAAGGGATTTCAGTGCAAAAACTGCTTAGTTTTTTACAGAGATGTATGGATTATTGTCATCTTTAGATAGAAGGGTGTGTAGGTGGGTATGGACAGATAAACTGACACAAGTGGTATTTACAATGAAAAAAAAAAAGGAAAGATGGATGCACAGTACGTTCTTCCAGCCTGTGTACAGAGGGCTGCTTATTTGCAGATGCTCCATGTCCAAACACGGGAGTGGGGCCTCCAGTCTATATATGCACTGCTGCATTTTGTTACAAGGGACAGGAGAGTCCTGCTGAAATGGAAACTAAGTGACACTTTTTCTTATCTGTCTCTTTGTCATTCAAACTTTGAGAAAAGTTTTCAATTTGGAGGGAAAAGTTTGGCATTTTGATATTTTGTATTCCATATATGTCCTATTGGAAAACCTAGAAATTACTAAGTGTCACAGAGGGGGTTTAAAACTAAGATCTGAGTAACTCCAAAAAGATCAAAGTACTTTTTGTCCTCAGTCAAAATTGTTTGGGAAATGTCTTTTCGCCCCATTGCAATGTTGCACTAAAATTTGATTTGTGAGCTAAATGATGCTATTCTTTAGCATTCTTCAGATTATAGTTCATAAGAAGGTGATGTTTTCTACATGTATAAGCTTTCCCATTTGAGAGGGTGAGCCAAGTTAGTCTTACTTATGATGTCTCTGTCTATTTGGGCTGCTGTACAAAAATTCTACAGATGGGACAGCTTACAAACAACAGAAATGTGTTTCTCACAGTTCTGGAGGCTGCTGAGTTTGAGATCAAAGCACTGGCATGGTCACGTGCTGATCAGGCCCTTTTCTTGGTTCATAGCCAGTGCCTTCTTGCTGTGTCCTCACATGGTAGAAGGCACAAAGGATCTCTCTGGAGCCTCTTTTACAAGAGCAGTAATCTCATTTTGGGGGACACATTTAGACTGTAGAATATGATATCTAGAAAATCAGGAGAGCAGTATAACATAGCAGCCAACAGCATCAGCGTTCGCAGCAGATGGCCAGGATTGGATCCTGGTATGACCCATTACTAGATGTACCTTGGAAATATTCTCTAAGCCCTGGTCTCCTGTTCTGCAAAAGTAGGGATATAATAATATTCTTATACAAGCTTACTGTGAGAATAAATGAGAGAAGACAAAATATTGTGCATAGTACCCAGTACCTACTCAGAACTCAGTACTAGCCATTAATAACTTTCTTATAACCTAAAGCCTTTATTTTTTTCTCCTATCAACATGTAAAGACATTTTTTGTTTTGTTGGACCCTTTTGACTGTATCATTTTAGTTCAAGGAATAAAGAAACAAGATGGTTATCAGTTCTTCTGAGGCAGGTCTACTACAGGGCAGCAGAATAACTCCAGGCCATCATGTTGCTCTTTTGCGCCTGCCACCTGACAGCTCAGTTTCTGCTAGAGATGCATGTTAGGTATATTTCTATTGATATATCAGTTTTTTAAAAAATTGAGATATAATTCCCATATTATAAAATTTATCTTTTTTTAAAGGATATAATTCAGTAGATTTTAGTATATTTACAAGGATGTCCACCCATCACTAATTTCAGAACATTTTCATCACCAGAAAAACTATAAAAACAAAAAACAAATTAGCAATTACTCTCCATTTCCCCCTCCACTCAGCCCTTGGCAACCACTAATCTACTTCCTGTCTCTATGGATTTATCTGTTTTGGAGGTTTCACATAAATAGAATCATATAATATGTTATTTCTCGTGACTGATTTCTTTCACTCAGCATCATGTTTTTGAGGTTCCTCCATGTCGTAGGATGTATCAGAACTTCGTTCCTTGTCATGGCGAAGTAACATTCCATTATGTGGATATACTACACTTTGCTTATTCGTTCATCAGTTGATGGAGATACGTGGTTATAAACAGTTTTGATTTTAGGGAAATCTTTGAAAGTGGGTGTGCCCTCATCAGGCCACATAGTATGTGTCTCTACCCCTTCTCTCCTGAGACACATTATGTCATTGGCAGCTTTTTAAAGAGAAGTTTTACAGAACTTAGATCAAAAAATTGAAATCAGAATTTTATTTTAGAGAAAGTTAAATATTGTTCTTTCATTGAAGCTTAGTTCTTTTGTATTTTTAACTCTGAAGCTTTTCTGAACTTTTCTAGGGAGAAAGAAGAGCAGCTAACTCGTGTGACAGAAGTTCAGAGGTTGCAGGCCCAGCAGGCAGATGCCGCCCTGGAAGAGTTTAAGCGGCAGGTGGAACTGAACTCTGAGAAAGTCTATGCCGAGATGAAAGAGCAGGTGAGGAGGCCACCACACCATCCTTTTTGAAAGTCTCTCTCCCAGTAGGAAAGTACATTCTGATCTTAAATATGACAGAAATGTATTTACTTTTTAAGAAAGGCTTACTAAAATTAGCCATACAATTGGGTCAAGAATTCAGAATGAGAAAGGGGTGCTGTTTTTGGTGGAGGAGGACACCCACCACCACCAGAGTGGCAAAGGAAGAAGTGGCCCCTAGAGGCCGAGAACTAGGGCCCTGGTGGGAAGGGGTCAGCGGGCAGGCGCAGCCTGTGCCCTGTGAGGTTGGGAAGGGGAAGGGACCGTGCTGTGCCGCTTTGCAGTGGCTGCTCTTTGCTCCTCCTGGGCCACAGGGTGCACACTGACCAGCAACTCCCTGGTGGCCGCGAGTGGAGGAAGGTGGGTGGAGAACCTCCTGGAGCTATGTAGACAAGGAGGTGGGTCCTTGAGGAATCCTTGATTCATCCTTAAATTAATGCCAGAATAATCATTTTAAAGTTGCATCTACAAATGTAGAAATGTCAACAAGGTTTTTCTCACTTTGGGAGTGTGGATCAGCCTACAGGTAAAACCCCATGACCATCAGCTTCTGTGGAGCAAGGCTTCACGCTTAACCATGTCTGTATTTGTTCATTTTCCACGGAGAGTGTTTTATTGATCCGTTACAGCAAATTATTTTCAACTGGCAGTTCAGGAAGGCAGAGACTGTCGCTGGTGTTTATACAAGTTAAGTGGTGTGTTTTTTAGTTTTAAGAGAAAATAAAAAATTTGTAAAGAAATAAAGGGAACAAACACCAAGGTACCCATTATGAAGAATCAACAATTGTTAACACTGTTTATTTAAACTAAAACATTGCAGATGACATTTTAGCTTGCTTTGTTATTCATGTCTCATCTCTTCTCTCCTTTCCACCTCTGAGGAAAACCACTATAACTAATTTAGTGTGTATTATTTCAGTTTACTTTATTTTCATATCTATCTATCTATCTATCTATCTGTCTATCTAGTTTGTGTATATTATTTGCATTTTTTGTGCTTCTACTTTTTTTAAGGTTAGGTAAGTGCTACAGATTTTATTAGTCTTGTTTTCTCTTTTATATTTAATTTTATATTTATGCACCCTATCCATGTTGATATAGTACAATCATTTTATATTGAATATATTTTATTATGTGAATATACCATTATTTTATTTATCAGCTCGCCTGTTCAAGGGTATTTAGTTAATTTCAGGTTTTCTTGATTGCGGAGAACATTGTAGTGCCTGTTGGAGATTTTGTTTTCAGCTGATGTTGTCCTCCTCAGACTTCTGAGCACACTGGGTCTCAGAGACTTTCCTGTGGGAGGTTTATGAACGAGCCCTGTCGCGTTTATATCTTGGAACTGTGTTTTCTTGTTATTTTCTCCATTCACGTTTCCATTCACATTGAGTTGAGGGAATTCAGGTCCTGAGAGCAGGTCTCAGACTCCATTCTCTTTGTTTCTCTACTCATTGCCTAGGGCGAGAGTTAGGTTCCTTACGAGGGCTTGTGCTAGAAGGTGACTTCTAGTTCCTGCTGCTTGGACGTGGAACTCTTCTCAGCTCCCCACTGTGATCAGAGCCCCGGCCTAGAATGTGTGTCTGGTCCAGATGTCCAGTGGAGCTGTACTCTGATCATCTTAACAATTAAAGGGATACAGAAAATATTGAAGGAAGGGACCTGGCAAGAAGTTTTGTGTATATGGTTAAGAAGTCTAAAAATGAGGTGTTTCAAAGTACTAAGGCTGACAGGATTAAGAAAAGCTGAGACTGACAGGCACCTTTGGCTCCGTAAATGTACCTCTTGGGGTTGATAATGCAGTATTAACAGATCACAGAATTCATGGATAAGTAAGGAGAAAAAACAAGCAAACAACAGTGGGACTTGTGAAAACTTTCCATAGGACAAGAAAAAGGCATTTGTATTCAGCACTCACAAAAGAAAAGCATGCTTCTGAAAATGATGTAGTGTGTAATTCAGGGAAAAATTTCAGAAAAAAAAGTACCTTTATAAGAAGACATGACCTATAGGAAAAAGTCCACATATTAAGTAAAATGAATGCCATGAAACCTGGATACATTCTGGAAAAAGAATTGAACCTCAAATAGAGGTAAGAATAAAATGAAAATCTTACAAGTTTCTAGGCAAGATGAACCTGGTAAAAAAAAATTAGAAAAATAATGGAGTAATATTTCAAAATATTGAAGAAGAAAAGGTATGACCAAGGTATTTTCACTTGCAAAATCAACAGAAAAACATTGTCTTAATAAGAGCTCACATAATCTATTCCATTTATTTCTCTTCTGGAAAAAATTATGTGAGTGCATCAATCAATCTGGAGATGAAGCAAAAGACATCCCACACATGGGGAAACCATCATATTAAAAAAGATGAGTTGAGAACAATGGAATCCAACAAAGCAGAAATAAATTTAACTGTTACAAATCTAGTTACAAGATAGGATGCTAATGTTTATTGATTCTTGAAAGAGAGGATATATAGAAGTAGAAAATTCAAATTTAATAATGACTTCAATCTAAATCCCTGGATTACATTAACAAAGATCAAGAAGTCGGTGGATAGTGAGAGGGTGAGAAGATTACAATGCTGAAGACTCAAAAAGATTCTTAAAATTAGGGAAATGTATGTAACAATAATTGTGAAATACATACATGTAGGCATTAATAAAATTAACAAGATTTTGCATTCTCATAAAAATCCTTAAAATATAACAGCAAAACTTGAGAGGACATATTGCCAAAGGAACAGAAGCAGAAACAGACAAAATGTCCAAAATAAGACAAAGTATATAATTGTAATAATAAATATTAATAGGTTAAATTATTCTAGTAAAAGTATTAGCTGACTTAAATCCATGTATATGGTATTTATAAAAGATACAACTAAAAGTTACGCAAAAATTATATTAAAAAGATAATGAAAATATATCATTTGTAGTCAGATAAAAAGAATGTAATATTATCACACAAATGTCAATTTAAGTCAGTAAACTGGACAAAATATATATTTTTGCATGCTAAAGGCAAGAGTACTTAATCAGATATCAAAAGATATTAGGAATACATGGAGAAATTGGCCTAAAAAGTCGTGGGGTGCTTAAATATTTCCTTCATCTTTGACAGATGGGAGAGACTAAATAAATAGGAGGTCTAAATAACACTTTATAAAATAACTATGTTTCTATCTTCTACTCTTAAAATACAACATATTAAATTTCTACTCCTGTGGAATAGTTATAAAACTTGGCAGACCATAAGGAAACACCCAGCGTATTTCTAAAACTTGACATGACATAGAACACATATTTTTTACCACAATGCAATAAAATCAGAAATTAAATTTCAATTAAAGTTGCTGCATTAGACCACCAAAATTAAAAACTTTTGCTCTTTTAAAGCCAGCATTAAAAAACAACAAAAGGCAAGCCAAAAAAAAAAAAAATGGAAGAAAAGATTCACAAGTATTTCTGAGAACTTGTATTTAAAATATAAAAGAAATCTTACAACTCAGTAATAAGACAAGCAGCCCAGTTAAAAATAGGCAAAATGTTTGGACACCTCACAGAAGAAGATATACAAATGACTAATAAGCATAAGAAAAGATATTCAATATCATTATTCATCAAGGAAATGCAAATTAAAACCCAAATTAAATGCCACTACATGCTCATTAGAATGATTAAAACTGTAAAGATTGGTTGATAATGCCAAGTGTTAATGAAGCAATGGAGCTATTATAAAGTGCTTGTAGGAAAGCTGCTAGTTTGTTAAGTTAAACATACAGTGACCATATGTCCGCCATTCCGTTTCTGTGTTTAACCAAGATGAATGAAGACACATCCAGACAAAGACCTGTATACATATGTCGACAGTAGCTTTATTCACAAAAGCTCAAAACTTGAATAATCAAATTTTCCTCAAAAATTGAAGGAACAATCAAAATGTAGTACAATTGACCCTTGAACAACCTATGAGTCAGGGGTGCCCATTCTTCGCACAGTCAGAAATCCACTATAACTTTTGATTCCCCCAAACTTAGTTGTTTCTACATATCTGCACAGGATCGGTTCCAGGACTCTGCATAGATACCAGAATCCGCAGATGCTCAGTTTCCCCATGTAATATGGTTTAGATCAGTGCATACATACAGTTGATCTACACATTCATGGACCCTCTAACCACAGATTGAAAACAATATGGCTATTTATTGAAAAAAAAAATCCACACACATATGGACCTGCACACTTCAAACTTGTATTGTTCAAGGATCAACTGTACATGCAATGGAGTGCTACTCAGCAATAAAAACTAATGAGCTGCTGATACCCACAACAACATGGACGAGTCTCAAAATCCTGCTGAAAGGAAGAAGCTGAAAACCAAAGAGTACATACAGTAGGCCGTGTCCTGTCTGAGTAATGTTAGAATTCTCTAGATAATGTTGAGTTTTATTTAAACAGGTTATTAACCCAATTCATTGCAGAGCCAGAGTCCTATCTTATCTTCTATGGGTGGATTCCACTTCCAGTTAAGTTCCAGAGCTGTGCTCTCTTGCTTTGGGTCTATCTGTGTTGTGGCACTCAGAAGTGTCTCTTTGGTGGTGATTTAACTCACTCTACCTGGTGACTGCAGGCACTCATGTAACAGCCCCCAGGACAGACCATATGCTTGGCCACAAAACAATTTTCAATACATTTTAAAAGGATTAAAACTACACAAAGTGTGTTCTCTAATTCCAAGGATAAAATATACAAGAATGAGAAATCTGGGAAGTTTCCACATATTTGGAAATAAATAACACACTTATAAATAACTCTTTGGGTCAAAGAAGATATAAGGAATATGGCATATCATAAAATATGGCATATCAACATTTATGGAATGCAGCTAAAGCAGTACTTAGAGAAGCATTTATAGTTTTAAAAATCTATATCAAAAAAGTTCTCAAATCAATAACATAGACTTCATCTAAAGAAAAAGAAAAGCTAACAGAAGAAGGGAAATAGTATTTTTATATGTTGACAGAAAGCAAAGAAGTAAAAACAAAAATAGAGAAAATCACTGAAGTCAAAAATTGGTTTTATGAAAAGATGCACAAAATTGACAAATCTTTAGCTTAACTTGCATTCCAAAGCTAGGAATGAAAGAAGAGAGAGCAGCACTATTGATCCTAAAGAAAACGAAAGAATCATAAAGTGGTATGTTAAAAACTTTATGCCAACAAATTACACGACTTATATGAAATGGAAAAATTCCTAGACAAATGCAAATTACTAAAGCTGTCTCAAGAAGAGATAAAAAAATCTGAATTGCTAAGGATATTTAATTAGCAATTAAAATCTCCCCACAAAGAAACACCTAGAATCAGATGGTTTTACTGGTAAATTGCATCAATTATGAAAGAAAAATTAATTTTAGTTTTTTGAAAACTTTCAGAAACTTAGTGGGGGAAGGAACACTTCCTGGTTCATTTACTAAGGCCGTATTACTCCAATATTAAGGCCAAAGACGCTGCAAGAAAACAGAGTAACATCTGTCATGTAGAGACAAAACACATAATGATATTTTAGTAAACTGAATTCAGTATTATATAAAAATGATTATGTACTATAACCAAGTAGGGTTTATTCCAGGAATCCTAGGTTGTTTTCATATTTGAAAATCAGTTGACATCTTATTAACAGAATAAAGGACAAAACCCATATGATCATTTCACTAGAGACAGAAGAAGCATTTGAAAAAGTTCAACATCATCATGATTTTTAAAAAACTTGGTAAACGAGGACTAAAAATGTATTTACTCAACATTAGCTAATAAGGCCAGCAGTAAAAACCCTACAGCTAATATAAAGTTGAAAGACTTAATGCTTTCTCTCCTAAGAACAAGATGTGTGTTTCTGCCACCTCCAGTATTGATTGGAGATTCTAGCCAGTGCACTAAGGCAAACCAACCAACCAACAAACAAACAAATAAAAGACTGAAAGGAATAAGTACAAATGTCCTCTGATGACATAATCCTATATGGTCAAAATTCATAAAAGAAATACTAAAACTAATTAATGATTTAAACAGATTTGCAGAATACAAGGTTACTATGCAAAATTCAGTCATATTTTTCCATATTAGAAGTGAAATAATCTGAAAATGAAATTAAAACAATTTAATTTACAATAGCATCAAAAAATAAAATATTTACAAATATTGCTGAGAGAAATTTTTAAAAATCTAAATAATGTGAGCTCTTCTGTGTTCATGGGTTGAAAAACTCAGTATTATCCAATGGCATTCTTCACAAATTGACGTAAAAATTCAATGCAGTCACTGTCAAAAGGACAAAACTCTTTTCTGTAGAAATTGACAATAAGAAATGCTTATTTTCACCAGTAAATTTTATAAAAGTAAATAGCAACAAACCATTTTCATACTAATAAGTACATAGACATCCATGAAGGCCTAAGGAAACAGGCAATGATGTATTTCTGTGGTGGAAGTGTGGTTATATGACTTTCATAAAGGGTTAGTTTAACATTGTCTTATCGTTTACTGGTTCTGCTTGTAGGACTTTATTTGTCAAGAGTACTGAGTGTAGAAGATGTTCTGTTCAAAGATATTTATTGTGATGTTATTTATTAATAGTGAAAAATTACAAAATATACATCAGAAGAGTTGGGGGGAATGTACAAATTCCTAAGAAAAATTTAAGATAACAAAGAAGTCTCAGAGTTGCATGGCAGAACTGAAAGCCCTGTAAATAATGTCATCTCAGAAACTATTAACTTAAGAACCCGTCTCGGCCACAAAATGAGCCTGCCAGAAAATAAGGAAAACAGGGAGGGAAGATAGTGTTTGTGGGAGTGATTCTGGAGCAGCCCTTTAATTGGGCCATGCGCATGGCCTTGCCTGTTCTGTTCTGTTCCCTGGGGTCCTGGTCTGTCCTCATCTTCCTTCTCCTTTCGGCAGGAGCCCTGCCAGACCCTCTTGACTCCTTTACTTCTTGACTTTAAGGGTTCATGTATTTGAGGTATTCTAGGGCTCTAGGTGTCATGTCTCTATGGACCAGTTAAATGATCTAGTGAAAAACCTTCCTTGGTGCGTGCCTCTGCGGTTCCCCCTTGTCACCCCACAAACCCTACACCTGCGTCCTCTCATTGCGAGCGGCCCTTTCCAGGCCTGATCTGTGTAGTGAGCCTGTACTCAGACTCCTTGGCAGGTATTAGTGATGGCCACTGATGGGCGGGAAAACCTTTTGATTGTCTCCTGATTTAGAAACGTTCTTCAGTGGTTTCAGTCGTAAATAGTTTTACAAGTGCAATTGAGTTTCTGAAATTGAAAAAATACCTCTTGTGTGAGCATAATAATAGGGAACCCCATTTACAATGGATTTCTTATAGTGAAGCTCACTCATAAATCAAATAATTCTTGCAGGGCAAGAATAAAACATGTATGTTGAAACATGGTAAATTAGAAGCCCTTCATTCCAGATTATCAGTTGATTAAAAAGTGATATAATTTAAATTCTAGAAGAAAATCAATCAGCATATTGATTATTCAGAGAATCATAATGTTTTCAACTTTTCCATTTTCTCTGTTATTAACAGTCGTCCTTTTCTGTTGTTGCTTTGAACTGCTCTTTTCTCTTCTTCCTAAAACCTTCTGTGTAAAAGCCAGCAATGCTTAGGGCATCTTTTTCCATTTGGAAACTGCTGCAGACAGCAGACAATGGGATTTGGAATAAAAAATAAAAGCTTTGAGTTTGTTTTTGAAAGTGAATTGCTATTTCAATAAACGAGGCCCTTGAGAGAAAATGGAACAGACTTAAACTTTAAAAACATTGCTTCACACTGTTTCTTTCACTTTGAAGAACTGTTTTACCTCGTCTAAGATTGCTTAAATAACCTAATTTTTACTCCAGTGGTGAAATTCACTATAAGTGTTAGCTGTCAGCAATTAGTTGTGCAAATTTTCAAATTATAATTATGAAAATTTAATACTCTGTAGAATTATTTCCATATAGATGTATGTGATCATATTTTTTAAAGGAATGGTGTTTTGTATTTGCATATTCTCTGTGAAACAAACAAATGACTGAAAAAGACAGCTATGTTTTTTGAAGTATTGGCAGCAATTCTAACGTGAAACTTTTTAATCTTGTGAACTGACTGCATGCATGTCAGCTAACTTGTTTCTCCTGGGGACTCCACTAGCCACTTGACTTTTGTAGTTACTTTTTCTCTTCTTGAAAATACATCCTCATTAAATGGCATTTGCTGCTGTGTATCTGGCTTTAAATCCTGTGCCTTTTTCTTTGCAGTCATCAGCTACATGACATTAGCATTATCCTTGGAAAACGCACTGGCTTGCCATGAAAACAAAATCCTCAAACATTGCTGTTGACTGGTGAGGTTTCTTCTGGCTCCTAGGACACTTGAAACTGGTTAGCAGTTTCTTACATTCTTAGAGATTATATGTTTAGTTCATCATCCTGTGATTGCTGTTGAATTAATAAGAAAATTCTCAAGTTACAAGAAGAGTGCCATCTGGATATATTTGTGCCATTAAGTGTAGATGGATAACAGGCAGACTTAAAGAAGGAAAGAATCATATAAACTATTCACTGTGGCCTACGCCTTTGTCCTCTTGTCCCTTAAGGGTCATGCTGGCTCATGTAATTTTCCATGTTTTTTTTTAGGCCAGTTTTAAGGTAATAAAAAATTTAATACAAACAGAAGCATTTTCTCAGTTTTTGATGATAATGGAGAACTCTCTCTACCCTTTTAACATTTGGAATTTTGTCTTTAATTGAGATTAAATAGCAGAGGTAAAATTCCAGAATTATATTTAAATGTTTCAGTAGAGGCTATTGTGATAATAAGTTCCAAATGACAACATCCAAAGAATATGTATAAATATTTGACTTTGAAAAACAAAATCAAACAGACAAAGAAACCTGTAAAAAACCCAAAATAATTAAATCTTAACTTTTATCCTTAAATGCTTAATATAGTTGTAAGTGAAACTTTTTTCCTAATAATATTCATCAGTGACTAATCTCTTTTGCAGAAGAAAAATAAGCCGAAAAGAAAAGATCTATGAGAATATTGGACTAGAAAATGTCATTCTTTCTATATTTTGCTGATTTGAAGTTATCAATTGTGAAAATAGTAATGTTATTATTTTTTGATACCTCAGTTGTTTTTAATTACTGGTCAAGGATTTTACAGACTTGACTTCTTATTCTTTTCATTTATAAAAAATTTATGAATACATGCTCTATGCCAGCCATTGTTAAAGATTTGGAAATTTAGAGATTAAGACATATTTGTGGCTTGTCTGATAGACCAATGCGTAAAAGTGTATAATTGTAATACCTGGTATAACTAGTAGAATAAATAGGTTATTAAGAGAACACAGAGGAAGGACATCTAAGGTACCCCAGTGAGTTTTGCATTTGTTTGCAATTATGGCTTCTTTTTGTAACTATGAATTTCTCAAATGTTTACTTGTTAAAATGTCAGTGGTAATGAATTTAGCAAGGTCCCTGTACATTAGATCTGATATACAATTCATTTTCTTCCTACATATCAGAATTAGCAAATAAAAATAAACCTTGAAAAAGATGCCATAGTACCAGAAAGCTTCGCTTAACTAAGGATAAATCTAACAAAATGTGTAAGACCTCTGTTTCGGAAAGTAAAGCATATTATTGAGAGAAACCAAAGAATGCCTAAATAAATGGAGGGAGTTATCATGTGTGTTGATTATAAAAATGTCACTCCCCAAATTAATCTATAGAGTCAACACAGTTCTAAAAATCAAAAAGTTAGCAGTGCTCTTTGGGAGGGAGTGAGGGAGACTGACAAGCTGATTCTAAAATGTATACGAAAATGCAAAGGGCTAAGAATAGCTATGGCAATCTGGGAGAAGAACACGACTGCAGAATGTATATTAATACTGAGACTAATATTAAGCTATAGTAATATGGTGTGGTTTTGGTACAAGGGTGACCAGTGTTACAGAAGAAAGAGACCAAAATAGACACGCATATATGATCGATCTGATTTCTGTCAAAGGAGGTATGGCAATGAAGCAGGGAAAAGATGATCGTTTTAATAAATGCGGCAGTGTCAATTGGATAGCCATATGGAAAAAAAAGAATCTTGCACTGTATCTTACCCACTTACAAAATGAATTCTAGTGTTGTGGATATACAGTGATAGGTAAAACAATAAAATGTTCAGAAGAAAACATAAGAGCAGTTTTGATACTTGAAACTACTAGGCAAAAATTTCCTAACAAAAAGGCATTAAAACCAAAATATCGTTAAATTTAACAGATGTCAAACATATCTGTCTTTCTGTATTTGAAAATATTTGAAGGACAATTTTTTATTTTATCTAAATATGTATCAAATTCAACAAAAGATATTTTGAACTGTGTGTTTCTGTATAATCGTATATTTGTATAATATGAATTGTACATGTCAAATTACCCCAAGTGTAATAACAGAGTAGCACTTTACTAGAGAAAGAGCAGTAACTTATTATGACCATATTTGACAAAGACTGCCAGATGTTGGTCCGTTGTCATCCCTCCTTTCTTACTAACAGAGCCCTGATTTTATTTAGGGTGACATTAGACACAGTTTTAAAACTGCAGTCTCTTACCTTGCAGATGGAGCTTGCCTTTTAATGTAGTTCCAGTGAATGAGATGCAAACAGCATCATTAATTGACTTTTGACAGGAACTTGCAGGAAAGGCTCTTGAAAGGGTGTTTGACTAAGCTAATATGGACCCTAGGCCCTTATCCCCTTACTCTTTACCCTTTGCCCTTTCCTTCCCAGATGTTCAGAGTTGCAGAAGCCATTTTGCAATCATTATGAGAAGGGTGAATTGCAGAAACTCTTAACCCTGACATCTTTGAACTGTCAATGTAGCAGCCTCTTTCTGAATTTTTTGTTACATGAAGAAAAACATAAAGGGCCTGTGTTGTTTAAGCTTAGGGACACTTGGGTTTTCTCTTATGTGTAGCTAAAGCAATGCCTGAGGCACCATAAAAGGGGAATACAGCAGTCTTTTTTTTTTTTAACCTCTCTTTATTCCTGCTTTAAACACTAACCATTCACAGAAATATAGCCAAACCCTTTTCTGCTCCTCATTTGACCACCAAGTGTTACTCTTAGGTTTTTTGGAAGCCAGAGTTATACAGTGAAGGAGGGTTAAAAAAAGAATTTGAAGTTGAATGGAATATGGAATGATGTGTGATGAAGCAGAATCTTTTGTATCTATGGCAACTGAGAACTCAGCATTTCTATACAAACCAAGTATTTAACAAGACCTGTTTTTCGATTTTCTTTGTTGTTATTAAGTTGTGGAAGAAGAATGGAATGGGGTCTCGCATTTTCTGTCAGTATAATCTAAAATAATATGTATTTCATTATCTTATTATACCAGTTATTTACTTGCATTTTTCTTAATGCTTAAGTATAAAAGGGCTTCTTTAATTTTTTATTTTGATTATAGAAGATAATTTTATTTTTTGATAGATGATATTCTGTTTTTATACACTGAGTATATAAAGCTCTTAATTATTATTTTACATGCTTTACTATTGGAAATATTTAAATATTATTTCTTTTTAACATTCAATCAATAAGAACCAAAAATCAGTTTCATGTGAAGATCTCTCTTAAAACTACTAAGCAAACCAGGTCTTCCTTCCTTGGTTTATCTTCCCTTTTTTCTTTCCCTTTTGCTTTTGCCTGTTCTTTCATTCAGTGCTTTAAGAATTGACTGTATATTCATCCTGCATACCCAGGCAATTAATTAATAATTAAGATACAAAAGAAAGAATTATGTTATAGTTCCTTTTATTTGGGAGCTCATTATCTAGATAAAGCTTAAATATTAGAAACACTTGCATACTATAAGGAAAAAATGTGCTAGAAAAATAAAGATGTCAAGTCGTGGAGTATGGAGAGAAGGAGGACATTTATGTCAGTTGGTGGGATTAAAGAACACCTCAGAAAGGGGAGGAGACTTGAGTCGGCCTTGAAGATTGACAGTGCAGATGAGGAAAACATGACAGGGCTTTCTCGGTAGCCTGAAGAGCAGAAGGCTAAAGAATCAAGGACAGCGGTACCTGTCGTGAAAATGCCAAAGATATTGGAGTAGAGGGAGTGTCGATTGCTGAGGACAAATAAGGAGTCTTCTGCATTGAAAGAGAGAGCCTTGAAACCCACATTGAGTTAGAGACCAAAAAACACACAGTGGGCTTGACTGTGCTTCCTTTAATAATTTCTTAGTAAATTTATTCTTGACTGCAGTGCTGATGACCAGGGCTCAGTAATCTTAGAGCTCTGATCTTTGAATTTGGAAACTGATGACTTATCGGGGTTGTGATCCCTGGTATTTACAAAGAAATACTTCAGCGCTAAATACAATGCCATACTTCAAAGTAGAAGCTTCTAGATACTTCAGAGTAGAAACTGAAAGGTATTGTTAGGTAGTGGTAGTGGGGTTTGGTATGCATTTGGTTCTTATCCATAGAACTGGCTGCTTTTCACTGGACATCGTTACTCCTAGAACCTTAAAATTGAATCGTGCCAAATAAGTGCATTTGCAGGGTATTTTAAAATACAACATGAAAATGGTGAAGGAAGGATTTTCATGGTTCATTTCCTTTATTATTCACCTTTTATCTAATCTTAGCACTTAACAAAAGGTGACCCCAAAAAGAGCATTGTATACAAGTTGAAAAGGACTATCTCAACATATCAGGGAAGCAGAATAAGTGATAAAAAGTAGCCAGGGATGGAATGGTTGTCACATTAACTGACAGTTGCCTCAGAAAAAAATTATTTCCCAGAGTTAAGCCAGGAGTAACAAGCCAAATAGAGTACCACACATCTTTGAATAAAAGGTGCCATTTTCATGTTACTGATATGGAGAACTTTTTCATTATTATATGTAAGAATATCTCTCCCTGTCACATCAGAAGAGCATGTCACATGATAAGAGGAGCAAGGACAATAACAAATTCTCTACATGATACTAATTTTCAGTCCTAATACTAATACAATACTAATTTTCTAAGTGATAGAAAACATTAGATTTAATATTATTTTTTTTTTGTATTGTTACAAAGAATCTGGAGCTATGAAATGTTGAAAGCTTTTAATTCAGCAAATTTCAAACCAGGTTGGGTACACTGTCTTTTTAAAAATTTTTTCATTTGATTAGTATTTATTGAGTCTTACATGGTGTGCTAAATGGTTGGGGTACATGAGCGAACGTGATACATTCCAGTGGGGAGACATTAGAAACACTGCTAGCTAGGTAGTTACTTGTGCGGTGACCTGGGGGTCATGTGTCCTGTGGTAAAAGGAGCAGCAAAGCAAGGGATGGGAGACCAGGAGGGCTGGAGTTGGGCTGCCATGTAAAACAGGGTGGGCAGGGAGGTCGCAATACTATGGTGACACTTCAACCAAACTTTAAGACTTTGAGAAGGAAGCCATGTGAATATGTGGGGGAAGCTTCTAGACCCCAAGGTTAGAGCATTTCTGGCACATTTTAGGCCTTGTCATTATCTGTCTTTTTGACTATAGCCAGCCTAGTGGGGGTGAAGTGGTGTGCCATTGTTGTTTTAACTTGAAATTGCCTGATAACAGTTATGGTAAGCATGTTTTTATATACTTGTTGGTCATTTGTATCTTCCTTGGAGAAATGTCTTCTCAGTTCATTTGCCCCTTTAAAAACTGGATTTAAGTGCTCATTTATCATTGAGTTGTAAGAGTTCTTCATATATTCTAGATACAAGTCCCTTATGGGACATATGGTTTTGCAAAATATTTTCTCCCATTCAGCACATATCAAAGCCTTAATAAAACCTTTTTGAATATTCAAAATGATAATTCCCTTAGTGTTTTTATAAAATTAGAATTTAGTCAATTATAGACTAATTTCTAATTTCCCTGACTTAAATTATTAAAATATACCAAAATAGACTGAAGTATCTTATTTTATCATCTTTAAATTTATTATTATGATTGGTGCAGTGTTTGAAATTTGTCATTTTAGGGAATGGACAAATAACAAAAATGTGAGAATTATTTTGGTTAAAGAATTTAATATTTGATTTTTGAAAATTTTATAGATGGAAAGAGTGGAAGCAGATTTAACTAGATCCAAGTCTCTTCGTGAGAAACAGTCGAAGGAGTTTGTATGGCAGCTGGAGGATGTCAAACAACGATATGAACAGCAGGTTGGTCTTTCCTTTTGGTGATGCCATTTAATTTCGTAATATGTGTATAATCTCTCTTTTAAATATCTCTTTATATCACAAAATCTCTGCACAATGAAGATATTGCTAAGAACGTTATTACTAACATATTTGAAGTAATATTTGCTTCAGTAAAATCCTGAAACAGGACTTTAACTCCCCACTGAAGTGGATTCTGACCGTTTGTCAATCTGAATGTTTAATCAAGACATTTATTGTGATTCTTGAGTTCTACCTGTCAGAGCACCAGTTTGATGTCTTCATTTCTTTAAGAATAGTTCGGGGTACCTGCTGTGGGCCAGGTATTGTTAGTGACACTGTGGCGGAGCAGTAAGTGGGACCGACAAGGTTACTGTTCTCAAGGAGTCACATTTCGGTGGGCAGCCAGCCCTGAAATAAAACATGAAATCAGTTCAGAGAGTGATTTGCAAACAAGCAAAGACCCTCATAGATAGGCCTTGTGGGTGGAGGGCAGGAAGGGATTACAGTCCTGGTAAGTGGTTGGGGGACCCCTGGAAGCTGGGACTGCTGTGCTGAGAATCCTGAAAACCGGGGACCAGCCAGCCAGGAGGCCTCTGGAGAGTCGTAGTCCAGGCTGGGAGATGGGCACATCACATTAGAGAATATTATTGTAATTGGCCCAAAACATTCGGCGATCCTGAGACGCAGCGAGGTGGGCATGGTTAAGAACCAAAGCGCCAGGCCAGCTGCGGGGGATGGAGTGAGGGGGACCCCAGCGTAGGACACTGGCAGAGGCGGAGGGTGGGGGGCCAGATGCTGGCAGTGCGGGGACTTGCGGTTTTGTCCTCTGTGCCCTGCTACTTATTAATTAGTAAAAAGGTTCTATCCTGGTGATTCTTGGAATATTTAAGGTGGCTATTAATGTTAACTTCTTTGCCTTGTTTCCTTAAGATTTGGAAAAATGTTAATTAGTCGATCAATTAGGAAAATATTTCTAAAGACAATATTTGAACCATTATTTTGGACACCTGAATTTTTTCTTTCATTATATTTAATCCTTTATTAAGAGGGTCCTATGTCAAAAACTCATTAACCTGTTGATTTCTGAATTTTATTCCCTGTAAGTGATAGCAATTTGTGTCTCCTCTGAGTTCCATTAAAAGTAAGTCTGATCCGACGTGTGACCTTCTGGTTGTTGTTGTTTTGCTGTTGTCTTAATCTTAAAATGTTGGCATAAATACCTGAGTTTTTTTTTTTCTTTTGCAAGGATGGTGTAAGGCAAAATAGTTACAAAGAAAGACAAAAGTTGGAAAATTGACCCCTCTTTATTATTTTCATCATCTGGACTGTCTTTTGAAGGAGAGAAACATAAATGAATTGAGTAAACAACAATGTAGAAACATCTTCAGTCTTGGTGCCAATAAAATTCAAATTAGAATGGACAATGTACAATTTAAAGTTGGCAAAAGTTTAGTAAAATTGGTATTTTTGTAGACTGCTAGTGGCATTATAAATTAATGCAGCCTTTTGGGGAAGGGTGTTGGTAGTAACTACTGAGAGTCATAAAAATTGTTTACACCCTCAGGCCCAATTATTCTTAACTTTGAAAATCAGACAGATATTTAAACAATGATGTTAATTACTTTTTAAATGATGGAATCATGGTTGATTCTTTTTCTACAGCCCCCATTTTCCATATTGTGACATTCTTCTTTTTAATGTGACAGTCACTTTTTTCCCTTGTTTTGTTTGCTTTTATGTATTTTTAAATTTTATTTAATTTTAAACTTTATTATTTTATTAAATTTATTGGGTGACATTGGTTAATGAAATTATATAGGTTTCAAGTATACAGTTCAGTGTCATCTTTTGCATTGTGTGTTCACCACCCAAAGTTAAATTTCCTTCTTTCACCCTATATTTGACCCCCTTTACCCTTATCTACCTCCTCCTCTCTCCCACTTCCATCTGGTAACCATGAAACTTGTCTGTGTCCCTGAGTCTCTCTTTGTCTTGTTCATTTGTTGCTTTGAGTTTTATATCCCACATATAAGTGAAACCATATGGTTCTCAACTTTTTCTGACTGACTTATTTCACTTAGCATGATAATCTCAATAACCAACCATGTTGTCGCAAATGGCATATTTCATCTTTTCTTATGGCTGAGTAATAGTCCATTGTGTAAACGTACCACAGCTTCTTTATCCAGTCATCCATCGAAGGGCATTTCAGTTGTTTCCGTGACAGTCACTTTTTTAGTGTAAAAATACATTCATATAAATTCATTTGAAAGACTGTTAAGCTTCAAAGGCATTTCTCAGAATAATAGATTTAAAAACTTTTGTCTTTTATAGTCTTGGTCAAAAAGTACTTAATAAGGACAATTAAATTTTTGAAGAATTGATACTATTAATAGAAACCAAAAATGTATTTCATTTTTATGAAAAAGATAAATGGTATAAATGTATAACAGGACTTGAAAAAAAATGCATCCAAGGATTCCTCAGGTCGGTGCAGATTTCACCCAGTTTTGTCCTCCCTGTGTCTTGTGGGCCTGTTCAGTAGGATTGATGATGAGAACGGTGCCTCCAGGCAGTAACTCACGAAGGAAAGATAAGGGTGGGAATATGAGCTAGTAGATCGTAGGAAAATATTTATCGACATGATAATACACAAACTTTAAACTTTTTTTTCAGCAGACAATTGTTAACTGGAACAGCATTCTCTGCCTAATCACCCCAGATTGTTCAGATTTTTCTTACTGTGAAAATTTATCCTGAGAAAGGGTAGGTTTTGGTAGTGGTCCCTGCAAGCCCCCATGCGTTCACTAAAAACGAAGCCGATTAAACTAAGCTCATTTTCTTCTTTGAACAGTGTGGATGATAAGGAAAGGAGAGTAGTTGTAATATCTCTGGACTTCACTGAGCCACCTGACAAAGTCCTTCATGGAGGAAACGTAGGAAAATACGGTTTAGTGTTGGTACATTTATGTGGTTAAGCGACAGTTTAAAGGGCCATCTCTGAATGACTAGTGTCAACCTGAAGTAAGATTTCTAATTATGTGAGTCACTGGATGATGATACAGAAGTAAAGTTTCCTGCCTGCTTAGAATTCAGAGGAGTAGTTAACATGTAAAATATGAAAATTAGTTTTCTGAAGCTTTAAACGGCTGAAATTAAGAAGATTAAATTTATTGGGGTTGAATATAAAATGCCATGCTTTGGCATGATCTGCAGAAAGTATTGGGCCGGGGTCTGAGGAATGTGAGAGATGTAATGTGGGGGCGGCAGGGACGACAGAACGGAACCCCTGGGATGATGGGATAATGGAGGTAAAAGGCACTGTCTTCAGGATATCGTTTATATATCAGATCATGTAAGGAATAAGTCGATTCTGGTTACACATTTTAAGAAGGACACTGACAAACTCGAATGTGTTCAAAGGAGCGTTTCCAGAATATAGAAAGGTTTGGAACTATGCCAGAGGGAATATTTAAAGGAATAAAGGTATTTTGCCAAGAGAAGACTAGACTAAGGAGCATCTCCCATCTATTTATTTTTAAATTCGAGGTCTGTAATCCAGGAAATGTTATGCCTGTTCTGGGTGGTAATCATAAAGCTAATGGTCAGCGGGACCTTCCTTATGTGCCGGGTTTCACCTGACTTAGGCCACTTCCCGTCTTCACAACGATCCTGTGAAGCAGGTGCCATTGTTCATTACCCCCATGTTCCAGCCGAGGCGCATCCAGTTGACTGGCCCAAGATCCCACACAGTTGATAGGTAGGTGATGGAGTCAGAACCTGAACCTGAGCCGTGCCCTTAATCTCCACTCTCATGGGACTCCTGTGGTGTTCCAGGGAGCAGTAGAGCCCGTGTGTAGATGGCACTGTGAGGAGTGTTTGAGTGGCTTCAGAGTAGTTCTCCCCTAAAGAAGAATTCAAACATGCTGTGATTTATCTCATGAGAAAGCAGGTTTCCCGACTCGAGTGTGTTCGCACATCAGGAGTGTCGTGGAGGGGAGGGATGCTGCACTTTTGGGGGGCTGCCCTCCCACGACGGTTTCTTCCAATTCCGGTGTTCTGTGACTTTCTGTCCCTTTGCCTGATTGGACCCTCAGACAGTCTGTGTGTCTCTTGGCAGATGTAGACATCTCTTAAATGTTAAAATCTTAAATGGTTATAGTGTTTCCCACCAGAAGGGAAATATGTAGATGCTAATCACCCAGGCTTCTCAAACTGGGGTGGGTGATCCCTGGGGTTGTAACCAAGTGTCAGGACCTCTGTAAAGCTGCATCCATTTCCCGGAGTGCTGGGTGCCCATGGTGATTTGTGGGAAAGCAAGGTAGTTTTACTATTGCGGGAACATTTGTTTTAAAACAAACATGGACTTTCCTGTTTTGTAAGATGCAAAGTTCTCATGAATGTTTAAGATAAAATAGGACATTTCAAAGAAAATTCCAGTTTGCAGAGGCAGCTTCAGGCTATGCCCTCAGATCCCCCAGGGGGTACTATTCATTTTCACTGCTGCAAGGGGTTCTTTGGTGGAAAAGTTTTAGAAGCACTTTTCCGGTCTGATCCTCACATTTTATAATGAGGAAATTGACATCCAGAGGAAATGAATGAGTTATGCCTTCTGGGCCTCAGTTTCCTTATTCACTTTTAATGTTTGAGCCCTTCCCTCATAGAAAGCATCCTGCTAGAAACTGTAATGAAGGGGAAAAAAGCAAAGTGGTGTTTTAAAATATTTTAGCCAAAATGCAGGCAAAAAGTGTGCAGATGTGGAGAGAAAAACATCAAACACATGGGATAAACACTCACACAAATATCCTGTAAAACCCAAGCTTTCATCAAGATTTCCTGTTTCTTTCCTGTATAACCCATTGGAACAAAAAGACAATTCTAATTGTCTTTTCACAAACCTCATTCAAGTTGGAAACAAATAACAAGCCAGGCATGCTAGGATTTCCTGAACCGTGGAGATTTTTTTGGCAATTCCATCATATCATTCTTTAGTCTTATATTTTATATCTTCTCTTTTCACTACAAAGCCTTTAAAGGGAAATGTAGTTCCACAGATAAACAAGGTCAAATTCTTCGGAATGAATAAATCCTTATTGTTGATTATAAAAAACACCTTACACGTTACCATTATTTGAAACTTAAAATAGTTTGTTAGCAGAGACAGTAATAAAGATAAGACAGGAATTATACAAAATTAGCAAATGCGAAATTTTAAGATCAGTGGAGATATTTAAAAAAACAGATAGCATGCAATTCCTGTTTTTTCCTCTGTAAATATTTTAGTTTTTAGTCATCTAGATTTTTTTTTAGATAAAATAGCCTAAAAACAAAGGCCTCTTTTAAATTAGATGACTTAGTCTATACTGGAAAAGGATATAGTAGAAAGCAAGAGAAAGCAAGAGATGGAGGAAACAGAGGAAAGATATTCACTAGAACAGGTAGGTTGTAGGTTCTCAAGGAGGTGGAGGTGTGTGGGCCGGACCCCAAGCACAGGGAGAGGTGTATATCAAGGGGGAGTTTTTAAAAATGAGATCTAATAAAAGCGTGTTTGTTTATTGATGAGGATGATCCAATGGAGAAGAAAACGTTGATGATACAGAGAGTGATGAGATAATTATGCGACCCTCATGCTTAATTCTGCAAGAGGGGTCGGAACCCCTGGTACAGGTGGAAGGACGCACCTAGGATAGCAGCAAGGATGGCCATCCGTTTGAGCTGGGGAATGGCAGAGGCCGTGCAGTAAGCCAGCCCACGAGGTGACAGGGAAGGTGAGGTCGTTCTCTTCCAGCTACTTCAGATCCTCTTTGCTGATTGCTCCTCAGTGCCCCATGTTCCATTCAAAATTATGAGTAATTGTGAAGCATCGAAGTAGGCCATGTGAGGGAAGTGAAGGGTGAGGGAAGACATAGTCTGGTACTGGAGTTTATAACTGGGTTTTCTGTTTGTCCTTCAAAATGCCATCCTTGCTGGGAAACTTGGATGACTTTTATATCTCATTTTCATTCAAAAGCAGTGACATACTAGATTAAGACAAACCAAATGTGTTTTCAAGAAACACGGAATATGAAAATTCAAATATACAATTAAGACATGTTTTTCCCCAAAATGTTGAACTCTGTCTAAGAAGGTGTATTCTTAGTTAATGCATTTCCACAGTTTGAGTGCGGCAAGAAAAAATCCTTTTTGAAGCATTTGACTATCCGAATCGTTCCTGGGTTTTAATTGAGAGATGGCAGATAAAAACACAGAAAATGTAGCGAATTTTTCAAAAAGTTTTAAAAGCTCGGGGTAATTATTGTCGCTCATCACTACAGGTGCTGGGTATTTTGAAGTGTTAAATGGGAAGGAAAACTCAGAGAGTGGTACCTGCTCTCAGCACATCTATCGCGTATCAGCTTCCTTTGTAGTCTCTGCTGTGCTTCCAGCTCCTGTTCGTCCCGCGTCGGGGCTTCAGCAGGCATTTGTTCCAGGCTGTGGATGCTTGACTAGAGAGGAGGAGGAAAGAGGGGGCTATATAGGCTGGCAGGCCCTGGCTCCATCTCTAATGGCAGTTAGCACAGGAATAATAAACATTTCAATGAAGAGCATTTGCATGACTGAACTGAACTGTTGATTGACAGATTTCGTGGATGCCTCTTTGTGTTGCTGCAGGTATCTAATCCTGGAACCACATAGCCACCCAGATGACACATTCTGTTTCTGTTCTTGACGCACTGCTGCCTTTTCTTTTTCTTCTTTCCTTTTCTTTCTTTTTCTTTCTTTTCTTTTCATTCATTCTTTTTTTTTTCTTTTTTTTTTTTTTTTGGTGCCTGTTTCTATTAGGATGCCGTTCAGAAAGTCAGGCCATACTGTGGTATCTTCTGTGCTAAAATGTAATTTTCCTCTGACTTCAAAGGCTCAGAGCAGATTGTATATGTCCTTAAGTTTATCTTTAAGGGAGTCTTTATCTCTCATGTAATGTAATGTCCAGTTGCACTTTTTACATCATATATCTGCAATTAAGAGAAAAGGATTCCAATGTCTTTTAGTAAGGACACAAAATCAATCTAGTAAAATGGTGCCAACTTTGCAGTAGACTGTCCCACTGAAGCTGAATTTCCAGAGCTCTCGAGAATTTGATAACTTACTTTTACATTTCAAATGGGACGTTTTGCAAATGCAAAAGAGAAACTTACTCAGAGACATAACCTGATGATGCTAAGTCTGCATCTCTTAAGTGGAAAAGGCCAGGGCATGATGCACTTGTCTTTTCGTGTGGATCTTAATGCATGAATCTTATCAGCTGCATAAGAGGTATAGTGAAGCTCACAACCAGGGAGCCAGATTTTTTCACAGGGAGACCTTAATGGGCGCAGGAATGACGTATAAGTGTTACATGGCAAACCCTGCAGAAAAATTCTTGTCTTTCAATGGCTGTAGTGCCATTGTATATCATCGTTCACAGCACTGAACTGGCCTTCGTCTCTTTTTAAAAACTATAGCACGTTTACAATAGTTTGTGATTTTATTAGGTAATAGTCTTTTATATTACCTCAGTGATAGTGACCCAAAGTGGAGATGCCAGAACCGCCTTGGCATAGTTTTGAGGAAGAGGTCAAAGTCTTAGGGAAATGAAAATATTAGAATGATTCTGTTACTGCAGACCAGATAACCTATCTCGTGGGAGGGCCTAGAAGATTCTGCCTTCACTAAGGCGCTGAGGAATGCACTGATGGTGAGGGCACTAGTATCATTGAGCAGCTCTGTGGTGGCTTCCTCTGTATTCCAGGGCCAACAGTGGGAGGTGCTGCTGTGGGCTGGACTGCCTCTTTTCCATAGGATGGTTGGGTTCCAAAATGGCAGACGCTAGGTGGGGCACTAAAGTGTCATATGGAAGGTGACGTGAGTACTGTAATGGGCAGCAAGGCTAGAGGGGTGTCTTGCTCTTCAAAGGTCTGTGGTGGTAACAAATACAGCCTGGTGTTCTGACAGACAAGGTAGACAGCGGCCAGTGAGAGTACTGCTTGTGCAATGTCAGGAACAGTTAAGAGCTGGTGAGTGAACTTTTGACAGTTCTGCACTTCATTGGAAAACCGTGGTCCTTCATGACATTTCCAGATCTCAGTTCATAGTTCACAGACCCAGAACCCATGTGTTTGGAGACCACGTCCCCTGATAAAGAAGACTCTTGTAATACTATGACAGGTAAATATTACCCCAAAGCGAGCTTTTCCCATTTGATATGGTGGCTGCACACAATGAAGAAAGCAAAAATTCTACCAAAAATGTTATCTTTTAAAAGTAACTACTGTTACTCTTATATGAGCATCGTTCCAGAAATTTCCATAAGAGATAGATAATGGTAAGTGAATATATGGAGAAAAACAATTTTTTAGAAACAGGATCATGCTATATTTTACTAAAATATTAATTTTATGTGAAATCAGTTGAAGTGAAAAAACAAGGGAAACAAAGAATTTCTGAAGTTTAGAAAATGTTTCTTTGCCATGTGAGAGATGATTTCGTGGAACAGTAAGAAATAAAGATTAAAAATATATTGATATTAGAGTCATTTTTAAATTTTATGGTTCAATTTTGAGAGTATTAGTTTACTCCTTAATATAAAAAATATAGGAGTAAACTAATACTCCTTAATATAAAAAATAAAATTAACATGCCTGCTCTTCCTTCCACCCACTCCAATGCTCTAATTTGTCAATTATAGTATTATTTATACATTTGTTGGATTGTAACATACTTCGTTTTATAACCATAATTATCACAATTATATAGAGTTAGTTTTTTATTTAACTCAATTATATGCTCACCCACACCAGGACTTTGAGCACAGCTTCTCCATATCCGAGTCCATTGTCATCTTTTGACTACTGATATCATTGCTATTTTTTTTTTTTAAAGAAGGGCATATAGTTGTATTTATTGCATTTCTGCATGCTTGCGAATCGCCCTGTGTCCCCTAGTTTTTGAGGGATAGCTTGGCTGGGCAGAAAATTCTCTGGTCATTGTTTCTTTTCCTAAAATGCTCTGCACATTGTTGCACTGCTTTTGGCAACTCGTGTGTTGCTCTTAATACAGCTTCTTTAGTCATCTCTTGGTTGCCTGAATTTCATCCTCAAGTTATTTTTTTTTTTTTCAAGAGTGGTTTGGATTCTATAGTCCTTGAGTTTTTCCATGTTTTAGTTTAGTTGTGGTATGCTTGAACCATTCTTTTCCTCAGTCTGAATTGTTTGTTTGTTGGTTTGTTGTTGGTATGCAGTGTACTTTTTTGACATTCACATTCATCTCTTCATTAACTTCGGGAAATTTTTTTATATCATATCTGTGAATACATGGATTTTCTTTTTTAAATTTTTTCTCTACATTATCTTTTCTTTGCCTCTTCATGGGCTTTATTATAAGATTATCTTAAGTCTTTCATCTATGTCAGTGATTCGATTTTCAGCCACGTTTATTCAGTTCATTGTTTCTATTTTAGAATTAATTTTGTGATGGAGTTATTTTGATTCTTCGTTTTGTTGTTTTATCTTCTTATCTTTGAGTTCTCTCTCATATTCTCATTAAGTTCTCTTACCACTCTAATTGTTTCTGATTTTTAAGGTATGTTTTTCTCCTCTCCAGAATGATGAGCCTTCCTTCCTTTCTTCCTCTCTTCTTTCCTCCCCCTCTTTAGCGAAGTTATTTTTTTCCCTGACATAATAAATTTAAAGTCATCCACACACTTCTCCCTTCATCTTGCTTAGATTTAATGTGGGCAGCTCTGTCCACATCTCCTACTTGTTCTGGTATAATATGTGCGAATTCTCTTTGACTCCTTTTCTGTCTTTATTTTCAGCTTGTCTTCCTCTGAGTTTCAGTTTGAGGGTGTGGGCGTTGTGTTGCGTTTACTTTTCTATAACTTGAGGTAATGATAAGTATGGAGGAGAAATTCTTTAGAGCTCTGAGCAACTTTTATTGGAGAAACTGCTATCTGCTTTTTTAACATCTTATTAGTGTTCCACACCAGGATTTGCTCTCTGTATTGGTGAATTTTTTTCTTTTATTATGGTAGCTTTGAAGCTTGTGATTCTATCAGAAAGAATCAGCCCCAGTGTTTCACTCTCCCAGCTTTATTCATCTCTTTTCAGCAGCTGTTTCTGTCTCATACATTTACTCTCCTATTCCCCACCTGGGAAGAACGGAAAAAGGAATGATTGATTAGTCTATTTCTCCCCAAAACTGAGGTAGTAGAGAGTATTCTCCAGCATGATTTCAATTCAGCCGTCTACCTCTGGGGACAGAGAAGGAGGACCGAATAGTACGTCTCACCAAACCACGTCAGAATCTTCTCTTTCTTTCCTTGGCTACTGCCTTTTGAAATTTATGTCCAAGATGCTATTCCTCTTTCCTTGTTTGGTTGCTCACAGTGAAAGTTCTCCTGTTTTTAACATTCATTTTTATTCTGTTCACAATTTTCAGCCTCCTCTGCTATCTTCGTCTGAGAGTTCCAGTGCCAGGTGTGTTCTGTATGAGGCATCAAATGCCTTGTAATACAGTTCCTCTCAATACTGAAACCAGTCGAGCGGCAACTGAGTGACTGACTGCCAGAGTGTTTTAGGGAAGATTCCTGGATTAAAAGTGATGTTATGCTAGGTAGCCTCTAAATCACTCCAAATTCTTCAACTTTGTAGTCACTGATGCTTTAACCTGTTATACCATGGCTTATAGAATATAGATTTTATAATTTGGTTACATTTAAAATTATTTTAGTACTTTGTACCATTTTCCTGTATTTTAATGTGTTGGGTATATTCTAGCACTTCTGTAATTTGTTTTTCGTTTTAGAATTACTGCCATTGAGATGTATTATTGGGATGTGGTGGTCTTCTATGTGTTGTGTGTTGAGAAGTAATGGTTTCTGTAGTTAAAGCCTTATTCCATCCCCTTTGTCTTTTCCTTTATAAGGTTGTTAAAAGGTGTTCAGGCCATATTTGCTAGCACTAATTTCACTGTAAAACAGTTATCAGGACTTAAAATATATGTTCTCAAACCCCCAGAGACTTGGATATCTGGCAGTTCCTCCTTAGTCTTTCTTGGCACCAGAACGTGCTCCTGCCCTTGGGCACTTCGTGAAATATCAGTTGGAATGAAAACGTCATCATCGACAGATTATGAAATGATTAGTCTGTGATGGAGGGCTTGCTTTCAAGATTTCAGAACTTCAAAATTTTACTCTTGAACTTCATGTTCACAGCATGTTGATGGGTAGCATAGTGGATTGGAGCAGGACCCTTACCCATCTCCTATTTTGACCAACGAAAATGACAGTTTCCTGTGATTGCCTAGTAGTTTCTAGGCAATAAAGCCATTTTCTCACCCAAACTCCAACCACCAAGCCATCAAGTTCAGTATCTCAGGAGACTTTCAGGAGCTACCAGATGCTTGCGAGTGAGGGCTAATATCTGTCTTGTTCCTGGAAGACATGCCAGTCTGCTTTAACACCTATAAAGTGGGCACTACAGGTATAGTTACCTGGCCCATAATTCACTGCTTTTGGACTAGAGAACTTGAAGCTTTCTCTCCTATATTACAGGAACCCCTTTAGTGAGCTTTAATTGAGCAAGTTCCTTGGTGATGGTTTATCCTGTTTCCCCTGTAGCATATATTATGGGTTCCGGACCACCTTGACTTAGAAACCACATTGACCACTCAACATTCATCCTCGTAAATGCTGTCTGCTTTTATGTCCTCTACATTTTCCATGATTTACCACCTTCTGGTCACCACTAACTTCATTAGAAATTATTGTGGGTCAACCAAAAGGGTCTAATAGTCCCCGGTAAGGAGGATATGCTACTGTATGCTTACCTTGGAGATGTGCCCACAAGTGAAGGACCAAACTGGAAAATTCAAAGAACTCTTTAACATTCACTCATATGAAAGGGGCTAGGAACCAGTAAAACCTTGAATTTAAACACAGATCCACCTTGTTGATGGCCTTTGTAGTTATAAATATAATCATCGAGACATTTCCAGAACACAGTAGGGTTTTTCTCCCAGACTCTGCCATTCATCAGGAAAAGACACAGTTGCCGGAAGATACTGACAGTGAAGAAACCTAGGTTAAGACCAGAAAGGGCTAATAATATCTAGATGTTGGCCAGGTAGTGCTGGTTCAAGCAGCCAAGCCTGAGCTGTTTCACCTTATAAGGCTCCAGCAACCTTAATATTTGTTCATTAATTAGCATCACTGAGCAACAGGTCCTGAGACAATAACAGAGTAATAATTAATAACATCTAGGTTTATGCTTGACATTCCATTATCTATTTGATTTGTTCCTGATTTTTTTAAATGAATACACTGGAATTGGAACATGGGCAGGGTCCATGATCATTCTGTCAAGACTCTTTAAATTGCTCAGAGGATGTAACTGTATTTTATCCCTGAAGCCTAGAGCGAGGTGACGCTGTTACTAACAACCTCAGGGCAACTTCTGTTCATGCGTCTTGGGCAAAAATCTATAATTCTTTTCCATTAATTTTAGGTCAGTTGGTTACTTCTCCCTAGAGCACAGTAAAACTTTTTGCCTTCTATCAGTTTTCAGTCACACTCATTTTCTCTGTATTTTCTGAGGATTTTGTGAACTCACTAGAACTTTCCACCTCTTCTTATTTACTTTCACTATGTTATATACTTAAGTGATTTTAAGTAAAATGTATAATTTTGTTACAATGATGCTTGATATCATAGCACCAAGTAGGAAATAATGATATGTCCAAGAACTAAGTGTGTTCTGACTCAATTACTCATGTACTTGACTGCCTGAAAAAAAGTACAGGACTATTAATAAAGTTTTAAATGCTCTCTTTTTTGGGGATTAACATTGTAGTTGCATGAACCACCGATTAATAAAATAGGCACATGTATTTTAAATAGTCAAAGAAAAATTTTCTTTACTACTTGGTATAGTATGTAAGGAGAAAATTTTTATATTATTTTTCCTATATGTTGCAAACACTGGAATAAAATGTAAAAATGATGCCTATATTTTAAATAAACATAAATTCACTAGAATGCATCTTTATTCTCAGATGTAAAATAAACTTTCTATATTATTTATACATTATTGTGTTCTGATAAGTGTATATATTAAAAAATTAGTATACTTCCTTCAAAATACTATAATAAATACATAAGTGGTCAGAAATATATTGTTGATTTCCCAGTTCTCTAAGAAAAATCACAATAAGAAAAAATTTTGAAACCTGTGTTTAGAAGCAAATTTAATGTGTTTTGATCCTTAATTTGCAAGTAGAAGATGACAATTTTAAATCTCAAAGGGAACTGACTTCTGAAATTTAGTGCGGCATGCACGCCTGGAGAAATGAATGCTATAGCTTTAAGATAAGGTAGTCTGGTGATTCATTGCACGGAACAAGATCGATTTGGAGCAGGCTCCTACTGTTAGCTTTTTTGATGGTGGATTCTCACGCCGAAAATAACACAACATATTCTAGATAACAGCAGTTTTTTCCCCTGAAATCCACCAAAACTGAAGAAAAATCCAAGTGACTGTTCTTAGCAGCTGTGTGGCCTGGAGTTCACTGGGGAAGCTGGCTTCCTGCAGTCCCCTATTCATCACCTGCTTCAAAGACAGCCTGGCTGGCTATAGTTTGCAGGCCAGGTAGGGTGCCATTGTGCACAGTCTGGGAGGATTAGTATCAAAGCTGCGGCAACCAGGCCCTTGGTCTCCGGCTGCCATTCAGTCTTGCAGGGAGAGACTAAGACTGGCCAAGGTCACAGTCTCCAGTGTGGAGTGGACTGGGAAAGGACCCTGAGAATAGAATGCTTTTTATGAAATCATGGCGCAAGCTTGCCGCACAGCAGGTGCCCTTCTGGAATACATAGCATCTGTTTATGTTGGTATACCGTAGCTGACAACGAGATAATAGAGCTTTGAAATTTATCATTTTATTTTTTAAAAGACAACTGTATATACAATAATCCAGATGCGTATGTAGCTCCGATCTTTTATTTGAAAATCATAAAGAAAACTGACCGATTTAATTGTTGCTTTTACATGGAGATATTTAAGCAAAAAGCAAAGCATACTGACTATTAACCATTTATAACCATTGCTGATCAGTAATACCCAAATTTGGGGGGAGGAAATACCTAGCATTTAGCATAATTTTTTCCCAACGTTCAGGCATTTGTGTCAACAGATTGCAAAAGGGTTTACTGAATATGCTCAACTGTCTTGAATATTAGGAGATTTGGATCTTTCTCCCCCCAAAATGAGAATATTCAAGGGTGAGGTAATAATGACGCAAAAATAAAAATTTCAACTTGGACAAATTAGAGAAAAATTAAGCTGTCCATGAGTTGTCATGACGACAAGGATGTTCTGTTGATGAACTGTCCTCCTCATTGTCCAATCAGATAGTAGAGCTGAAGCTGGAGCATGAACAGGAGAAGACGCACCTATTACAGCAGCATAACGCAGAGAAGGATAGCCTAGCCCGAGACCATGAACGGGAAATTGAAAACCTGGAAAAACAGCTTCGCGCTGCCAATATGGAGCACGAAAATCAAATTCAAGAGTTCAAGAAACGAGATTCACAGGTAATTATCAATAATATTTGATAAAACGGGTATCTTTTTAAAAAGTCATCAGTGTTTAATGTTTTATTCTTGTTGATGCACGCTGTTTGATCATTTGCAAAATTGACATATAAATGTGATTTTTTTGTTGTTGTTTTCTGTCCTCACCCCCACCCCCCGTTTTAGGGATGAATAAGGCTTTAACTACAGAAACCACAGGTAGCCAGATTAAAAATCTCATGGCGCGCTATAACTTGGCCCCTTTTTTATAATCTTGTCTCAGTTCCTTTCATGATGGATTTTTTTAAGGTATCTGCCCCTTACCCCTCCCCTAAGCCTTAGCAAATCCCTAGGAAATATATCAGCCTCACTCCTTGCTTTTTGTTTTAATCTCTGTAGGTAATCAAGCAGCTGTTTTAATATTTGCTTTTCCTACCTAGGGTTGCTTTTTTTCACCAGACTGTGTTTGATTAGATCACTCAGATGGTAATTGATAAAAATGACTCCAGCGAAGGGCTATTTCCCATCAGGTCTGTTGCTTTTTCCGACATGCACACACACATGCCTCCTAGACTCCATCTCTGTAGTCCCTGTTGGAAGCCATTTGGCAGAATAACCCCCAGCTGTGGTAGCATTTGACTCTTCAAACTTATGGATGAAATGTGCACTGTCAGCATGGAAAATTATCTTTATAAATTTCAGATGAAAAAAAAATCTTATTGAGCATGTATCTTTGTAGTACAATACATTCTTTAGGGTATATATAATCAAAGGCCTTTCGTGTATCCTCTTGAGGAGATTGCTGTGAAATTTTATTAAAGAAAAATTGAAGAGCAATTGATAACAATAAAAAGATAATTTTCTTTTCGAATAAAACCATATCATATACTAGGTCTAAATACCTCTTTAAGCATTGAAATCTAACCATATTCTCCACACTATACATAAGCTCCTTCCTTGTTATTCTTCCTCCCAGGATAATATAATTTTTAAACAACGAACTAAATCTCCTATTTGTTATAATATGTGTTTAAATAATTTTATAAATATTTGTACATAAAATACTGCTGATTGAATAAATGTTAATTTCTTGAGTGGAGGGTGGGAGGCGGTAAAGCAAAGGGGTTATTGGTTATTTTTCATTTGACCTTGAGTCTTTTACCTTAGGATAATGACTGGGCAATATAAATACACTCAGCACAGGTCAGTAATATATGTTTATAGGAAAATAATTTGTAACTTGTTTTCTGGGGAGTTGCTGACTAAGAAGGTAGTCATTGTAGTAGCCATAGTACTAGAATTAGTCAGGTGGTTCCTGTCAAACCAACATGTATTGCATTTTTGCCACCAGCCTCATTAGAGCCTTTGTAAAATATCTGCTGATCTTTTGGTTGTCAGTCATACAATTTTTAAAGAATATTTTCGAACCTACATTCTCTTTTAAAGATGATGCTACGCCTTACCATTGTCTTCTATGATAAGGGTTCTGAGTCAGTGTAGGGTCTGTTTGCTTAGTAGAATTGAATAATTGGCACAATAAAATACATTAATTTATATAACTTACTACTGCTTTGGTGCTGTGGTGAGCTGACACAGTAGAGGCCAAATTTAGAGGGAATCTTTGTGACTTTTGCGTATGCCGTATCTGCCATATATAGGGTGCGGTTCATCCAATGATAACAAAAGGGAAAATTTAGAATTATTACATATAATTAAGCCACAGGGAGAGTATAATAAAGCTATTAATTAAATTTCTTCTCATTGAAATATTAAGTATGAAGACCATGTGACTTCTTCAAGTGCTGTAACATGCGATTGTATTTCTCATATTTTGTGTCTATCTTGGAACAATTGATATTGCTGTCATGGGAATGCTAGTAAGCAATGGAAAGAGGCTAAATGCATTTTTTATTAAAGTGAAAATGATTTTCTGTATAAGCAATATTTAGTTAATTTTAGAGAATGTATTTTTTAAAACTTTATCAATAAGTAATATTTAAAAAAATCTTATGTATCCTGAAATGCTAATAGTTTGTATTCATTTTTGCTTATTCATTGAGGTAATTCTTTCCTTCAGGTAAGTCCTAAATTTTCCAAATATATCTTTTAATGATTGTGCTCTAAATAATCTAATGTATAATGCTTTTCAAGTCCTGAATTTCATTCATAGGTTTCAGAAAAACAAAGTGGGCATATACTTTTAAAATAGAAGATTTTTTTTTCAAATCATTGTTTTGGGTTTAATGCAAAACAAATACAAGTATCTTAAATATTGGATCATATGATTTTTTATCTTGGTTTCAGAGAGATTTGATTATCAGTTTATGTCTGGCTGCTCCCGTTTAGCAAAGCAATGGAGGCCATTTTGTAAAAAGGACTATTTGTAATACTTAACCAAAGAGGATCAGTGATGTCTGTTTTGGATTCTGTGGCTTTGTTTCCTGCGTTTCTTCCATCAGATTCTTGAATGCAGACAACATACTAGAAATCTAGTTTTGGCTTCTCAAATGTATAACATATTGTATATTTATAAGAAAATTATTATTACAAAGTATAGTTACCTTCCATAAGATGAATCATATATCAACTAGGAAGTCCTTTTTGGTGAATATGCTAAAGAATTATTACAGGTTCATTGTTATTCAATTAATTTCTGTTTTATAGAGAAATAAGAGAGAATAATACAGCTAAGGACAATTAACCATTTCTCTCATTTTATTTGGTGCACTTAGCTAATTATTCTATGCTAATATTTTTGTTATAATACCTTAATTTTCTACGGTAGGCTATTTTTTGTTGTGATTTGATAAAATGTACATTAAATTTACCACCCTCACACAAAGATGTTTAGTCTGGTATCTACTTAAGGTCATATCATTTACGAAAAAGCCTCCAGATCACTAGATATCAAGACATAGAGAAATTCTCAACCTCATTGTCAGATACTTCTCACTTGCCAGATCTCTCTAACTGAAATTATTTTGGAGAAGGATTTGATTGATTTAGTCAAGTTTTTTAATAAAAAGAAAATTTATATTTTCATTATGATTAGTCTTGGGAAGCTTCTTCTAACATAGTAATTCTACATGTAGTTCTTGTTTTGGTTTTGAACTGCAATGTAGTGAAAGCATTTCTGTAATTCATCCCTTTGAATTTGATGAAAAACAGAACATAGGTTCCTTGATCCTTAGCCATTCTTTTAGGACTCTGAACCATTTAGAGATTGCTTGATCTTTTATATTTGCTGCAGAAGTGAGTGGTGTGTATGAATATCATAGAGACTGTTACAGAGAACCTTTATGATCCACCCCAGAGGTGGTGTCACCATCTTAGGACAGCTGTCTATGTGACCTGTTGAGAGATAGATGAGTCGAGGAGTCAGGGTAACCACAGCAGCCACTGTGAACCACCATCAGTGTAATGCAAATTAGATACAACAGACTTGAAGAAGGTTATCAGTGATATCTGAAAATATATTAAACTTTGGATTTGAATATAGTAAAACGGCTCTTTCCTAACATTGGCATCTCATTGCTTTTCTTGGTTCTCTAAACTGAGCATCATTATTCTAATATGAACAGTTTTTGCATAATAAATGGACAGATCATCTTGATTTTGTCATATTGATTGACAATGAGAGGCTGTACCTATCACTGATTCTAAAATGTGGGATTTTCAGAAATCCTTTTCTTCTAAAAAAATGTTTTTCCAAAAGATATTTATGATAAAATAATTTTAACACTTTATTATTTAATTTTTTAATTAAATTCTATCTCAATAACATTATTTTATTTTTCATGAAGTTTGGGATCTGAGCATGCCATAAAAATCTCCTTTAGTAAACTGGGTGTGTGCATGCGTGCAGTGGTCTAGGCACCGCTGTCATTCTGCAAAGATGGTTGGAGGATAAATTTAACAGTATGTATGTTCTGAACATTATTGTTAAACCTACACATGGTCTTTGGGTTTTTACAGGGGTAGTATTTTTCTACTGAAAACACTTGATTTTAATTTCTTTCTACTCCAACTGCTTTCAAAAGGGATTTGAAGCAGAATTTTATAACAACCACTTGCTTAAGCAGGTAACATATAACTGAAAATATTTAAGCAATAAATGATATTAACCACATCAGAAAATCGATACTTAAAAGAAGATGCTTCAGTTGAGTACAAGTTTCAGCTCTGAGCTTGCCTAGAAGCCACAGCTAAGAGGGCAGTGTGATGAATCATGTAATTCTAATGATCTGATGAACAAAATCACACCAGTTCATATTTTTTTTCTTTTCCTAGCTCTCAGTTTTGAGAGAAATTTATGACAGGGAACTTAATATAAAGGACACTGACCAATGTAACTGATGATGTTCTCTATATGTCAAGACATTTGGAAATAAAATCTGGTTAGAAAACCTTAGATCCTTTAACTACTTTTGCAAAGTGTAGTCGGCAGGTTTTATTTTAATGTGCCAAAATTTTATTTTAATTTATTGAGAATTCAAAAAAACACAGGTGCTTTGAGAGGTCCAATTTTGTAGATTTTATGAAACAAAAAATTTTTTTAAGTTTTTTAAGTCACAAGCATAGCAAATTCTAGTACTATCATTATATGTCCATTTCAGAAACCCTTATAAAATGTAAAAATTAGGAACGTGGCTGAGATTGGAAATAGTTTAAAAGTCAATGTTGTGATGTTAATTCCAAGTGTGTTGTTACTCTCTCTCTTATACCTGATTCTCTTGTCCTCTGAATTTATTTATACTATAGAAAATTATAAGGAATATTAAAATCAAGTGATAATTTGGTCTAGGAGTATAGGATGTTTATACCTGTACTGAAATGGTTCACATCCTACCTGTGTAACTAAACTAGTATTTCATCATCAATATTTATTCACTAGTATCATTTGCTTGGTTTTGAGCTAGTAAATATTTTTATTTCTTTGGGTTGCTCTGGACTGATGGCTTGGGTAAAGCAAGCTATGTAAACTGTTGCTGTTAATGTAACCCTGCTTTGTGTCCCCTTCTCTCTAGTGACACACACAGTCACATCAGAGTGGTTGACTGGCCTCCAGCTGTGTACACACAGCACTCTGGTGCTCACCTGCTGCTGCCCTGCCTTGTGTGTATTAGAGGGAAGAGGAGTGGAATTAAGTGTTTTTTAAGTATTAAGTGGGTTTTCCTACAGTGTACATAATGTGTAATGTCAGACATTAGAAGAGTTGGTGAGAAAATGCTTTTAACAATTCACTTTATTATATCACAAAAGGAAAATAAGACTTTTCCAGTGGTCTTGTGGTAAAATCACAATCACAATTTTGAATTTACTTTTTTTAGATGAAGTTTCATAGTATTTATCTGGGTGCTGTATTTAAGATAGCCCAAGAACTTTCTGTGTACATTTAAAATATAAATGTAGAGGCTTTCCTAACTAAGCCACTTTAAAAAGCCTATGGGGGAAATATTGTTTTTCCAAATAGGACCAGAGTCCTTCTCATATCTTGACATGGGTGCATTGGTGGGAAGATCTCATTTTATTAATATCCAGTAGTGGTGTGCCTAATATTACATACAAATTTAATAATAGATATTGTTTTATATATTGTTATATGTATTACTGTGTAGAAGAGCATTGTTTCTTACATAATTAGAACATATAAGAAGATGCCCTTTCAAATGAAGTTTACATTTTTTGTAGGTCACCAGTTTTTTTTCTTCATTATAATTCTAAAATTCTGTAATTACTTTCATCTTATAAGCACTACAGTAGCATATATACCTACAATTAAACTACTACGAATAACCTGGTCCTCATTGTGGAGAAAATTATGTCGTTTAACAAACAAAAAACAGGTTTAGACAAGGAAATTGATTTCTCTAAGAATGATTCGTTTGTAGGATTATTACACAATGTATCTAGTCTTGTGCATATTTTTTAAAGGTGGCAGTTACCATGGAAACCACATTCTATGGCATGTGGTCCACTTTTAGATAAAGAATACTCTTTTTAAAGAGAAACCTTCCAAATAACATAAAATATTCTCTCTGAATTAGCAACTTCATTTCAATTAGTAATGATTGCTTTAAAAATCTATCTTTTCTCATTATGTTTAATAGATTCTTTTAGGAATATTAAAATTGTTCTTGAAGAAGTAATTAATACTGGAGACAAATTTAAATAAGGAGTATAATGTAAATCTACAGTGGTGAAAACTGAAGAAATTACGAGGGAACACAAATCTGTGGATACAGAATGTTCCACCAGACAAGAGGCTTTTAGTCATATCAGGCATCTTAAGTATTCAGCAATAATATAGTCAGATTATATAATCTAAAGAGCTGATCACATCCAATTATTTTCAGTTTACAGATAAGGAACCTGTGGTTGAAGGACATTATCTTGCACAAGGTCACAGAACTAGCAAACCAGTTTTCTTAATCTTAATTTAGTGCTCTTTTTTTTATCACATAGCCTCTTCCAAGAAAGATTTTAGATTTTTGGAGTGACCTAGCATGGTACTCTTTGTTCCCATTAGATTCTCAACACAGTGTGCATTTCTTTCACTGGTTTGCCATACTTGCTTTTGCCGCAGAGTCATAATTGAATCATGCTGCTTGAGTCCCAATTTTAGTAAGCAGTACCTCCTAGAACAGCACCGAATTTTTATGCTTGTGTGTATTTAATAGCAGCAGCAGCAAGTATGTATTGCATCTTCCATGCACCAAACCCCTTGCTATGTCCTTTACATTGCATTATCTCATTCAACACTTCTAATACCCTTAGAAGGATTAAATTTCCTATTTGGAAACTCTGTTTTGACCTTCTTACATGGGTCAGAAGATGACCATTTGTATTTCTGATTTCTCGAGAAAAAAGGTTCAGAAAGCATAAGTAAATTGCCCAAGGTTACATAACCTATAGTTAGTTAGCTAAGATTCAGGCCAAATGCCCCTATCCCATATGCCTGCTTATATAGGAGCTCTTTTTGCTGAATTTTATTTATTTCCCATAAATTCCATTATATTTTCAATTTGGGGTTGTTACTACAGTGCTAGATTTAAAATACTGATACCCATAACTCAGACTGTGTAAATCCGAACCAGGTTTTAGTGGGCATTTCAGTCTTCCTCCAAAGCCATAAGCCGTGGTTATGTCTCTATTCTGAGACAGATTAAACTCTGAAAAGATAACACATTTCTTAACTATTTTATGTGGAATAGAATTCCTTTCCACAAATTTCAGAAATAAGATATGTCCAGAGTTAGAATCTCGTTAAGCGTTTAGGTCACTGGGGCCTACCCACCTCTATAAAAATTGCTCAGGAATTTACATTTAGTCCTGGTGAATATGGTTTGTTGTGAGTGGTTTGTTATAGGTGGATGTCTTCTTACATTCACATATTAATCTGGAATATTATCTATGACCCACTCGTTTTATGGAATGATTCTTTAAGTCTCAGAGACTTCAGTGTTTGTATTTTTTCCCTAAAGTAATCCTTGTAAGGATCCTGTTTGACAACTGGTCAAAACCTTTTAGGAGTGAAGTCAAGTTCAAACCAGAGACTTTCTCAATAGAAATACAAGAAATAATCAGACAATGTGCTTCTTTTAGAATCCTCAAAAAACAATTTATGTTGATATAGTTTTGGCTTAATTCTAGAGTTATTTTAGTCAAAATGAAAAGTTTTCAGAGGAATTTATTATATTTTTTTTTTACACAAAATACCACAGAGATAAATCACTGTTCCACATGCTGAATACATTCTCATTGACATGAAGAAAAATACTTTCAGCTATTCTTAGCATATTGCTCTTCTCCTCTTCACTTTGGCCGCAATGTAATTGCTGAGAACGTTGGCGGAAATGATCTTTGAGGATGTACTAGGTGAATAACTCCTCTTCCTTCATGTCTTAGGAAAGTCAGTTTTGGAGTTATGACTCAGACAGTTAGTTCTCTAAGAGACATCCCTGATGTCTCGTTATTTGTATATTTGAGGTTATTTTTGTGACAGATTGAAGCCAAAGTGCTAGAAATGATTGGCAAGATGATGATGTCACCTCATGTTCAAAGAGCTGGCAAATTGAAGCTTATTAAACTGTCATTTTGTCTTCCATTCAGGGCTAATTGGAATCATGCCCAGTTGCATGATCCAAAAGATATTTAACACCTGAGCGTTTTTTATGAGAAAAATGGCAGAAATTGATGTCAGAGAGACCTTTTAGCTCCTGTTTGAGGAGGAGAGCAAGGCATTACATGGAAATAATAGTCTAATTTCAAACTACTTTAATATTTGTGTACAGAAAATTTTTGAAAAATTTTGTCATTAGGAAGAAACTTCAATATAAAAGTGGGTCTAATTGAGACTTAAAGCATTAAAATTGGTGGATTAATGTGAAACTTAAGATAATGTTTTTCAATTGAAAGAAATACTAAAATTCTGTGAAAATTATCTTTCTTCACTTGTTTTAACAATTATTTTAAATCGCTACCTGACCTCTCAAGTACTTTGGATATTTGTATGTTGGGAAGTTGGAGAAAGATCACAAGAGGGCAGAAAGAAACAATACACAATTGGACTTGCATGGTTTAAAATTTTGTTTTTCTAGTTCATTTTGATTTGTTTTGCTTAGGTGTGAAGTCAAGGCCTGAACTTCTTAATAGTGTTTGAAAATGAGTTAACGGGTTCATTCCTCAGAGAATGAAGTTTGCTGCAGTATGTGTCCTGGATCTGGGGGTCTCTTCCTTTGTTAGTGGGGGCAGTTGCAATGTAGTATTAGTCTCAAAGTGTGTGTGTGTGTGTGTGTGTGTGTGGTGTGTGTGCATGCACACGTGTGTGTGTGTGTCCCACTGGTACAGAGGAACTTTCAGTGAACGTGGAACCAACAGTCTAGCCAGGCCAAGCATCTCTAAACAAGGGAATTTTTCAGTGGAAGGACTTGAAAGTTACAGACCTTTAAAAAGGTTATAATTAAACTGGCGATCCATTCATCTTAACTTTGCTCTTTAAGTCAATATTTATTAATGAAACAAACCCCAGATCTGTAGGGTCAAGTAGGACCTTATTTATTTCGTTATTTGCAAAGATGTCATTTAATGTACAAAATGCATGTGTTCACCAAATGTTTCCTGAACAGCTAATTTTTTGTAATGTAAATGTTATCTTCGCTTGTTGGGCAACTTTTATAATAGCTCCAGATAAAGTGGTGTTGGCATATGCAGCAAGAGAAGTGGAGTGTGAGGGCTGAAAACTTTTTGTTCTTTGTTCTTCAGTTATTCAAAAGTGACTGCCAAAGCTGTCGTTAGACAAAAGCCATGAGTTCAAGAGGTACAGTGTGTCCCCGCTTCCCTATTAAAGTCAAGCCTGATGTGCAGATGCTGGTTCAGACTTTGGGAAACATGGAAAAATGCACGCCTGTCTCCTACCTCTCTAGCCATTCCTAGTGACAGGAAGTAAACATCACTATCTGTTGCTATAAGGTTGGTGTTTCTTAAAAAACAATCATTCAACTCAGAAATAAGGACAGTAGGATAAATCTCATGAAAATCATGATTAGTTTTAACCATTCTCATTACTCTTTGAAATGTCATTGTTCCATATTGATACTGACAAAACAGAACTCTGTGGCTTTAACGTTTTTGTAATTGTGACTCTTTCCCTATCCGTAAAAACCAGGCAGAATTGTGTACATGGAATTTCCTCGTTACAGTTTATTCCACACGATGTGTTTATTCGATAAAGGCTTTCTGAGTGCTGTTCTGTGCCAGGCCCCGGGGCTTGGGTGCACACCGTTAGGAGGGGCTTCTCACACCCTGATGCGTGTGAACTTCTCACACCCCGATGGTGCGTGTGAACGCTGCCCCAGAGTTGTATAGGGCGTGGCTTTTATGGCACTAAGGAGATTCCTGCTCTGGGTACAGCTAAGAACAAGATAGACCAGTGCTGTGCTCTAAAGTAACTTCCACTTGAATTAGGGAAAGGAAAGCCGATGAAAACACAAAACACTGATGAACAAGGAGAGAATCGCATAGCAGGCTCAGGGCAGGGCCTTTGAGGGGTTTGGTTTGATTATAAATGTGATGGGAAGATAGTTAGAGGCTTTTAAGCAATAAGGTGACATGATCTGTGTCAAGTGTTTAAAAGGCCACTAACTGTTTTGTGTGGTCCTGGATGTCCGTATGACGTATGAAGCATATGGACTTGCTGCTGGGTTAGGCATGGGGAGGGGAGGGAAGGAGGGAAGAATTCTGTAAGGTTGGGCTTTGAGAAGCTAGGTAGACGGTGGTGTTATGCAAGGATGATTAGGAGGGAATAAAAGCAAAAGTGAGAGTTCTGTTGTCGCCAAGCTAAGTTTTAAGCTACATCTTAAACACCCAGATGGAGATGTTTCAGACAGGAGTTGGATATGTGGGTCAGGATTCCAGAAATTTGAAGTGGACATCATTGGCATGTAGATAGTAACTAAACTATGGACCTGGGTGCAGTTGCCAGTTCCTTATCAAAAATGAAGACTTTGAAGATGCTGGTTCCTGGTCAGTCTCTGCCACATCCTGGCTCTATAAACCCGAGTAACTAACTCACTTCATATCTCTGACCATCATTTTCCACACCTGTAACATCCATTCATCCATTTAGTGTCATCTGTGGCGCTCCCACTATGTGGCAGACACTACACTAGACCAGGATGTTAAGAAAGGAAGAGTCCCCGGCCTCCAGCCTGTCGTCTGTGGGGCAGCAGGCACTGCGCATCTGTCATAGATAGCGGGCAGCATGATTCATGCCAACTGGGAGCTTTCTCACAGCCCATGGCTCAGTCTGAGAATCTGGGCATCTGAGGGGCTCTTCAGAACAGATCGTGATGTCCTTTCTCCTGCTGGTTGATGCCAGGCTGAGTATGTTCTCCCTCTCATCTCAAAGCCTCAGACCCTTGGCTCTTATGTAGGCCAGGTAAAACCTGGTCCTTTTTACCTCCTTGGGCGAACCTGGTGCTTAATCACCACTTCTCTAGGTGGACTGTGAAACCTTTCTCTGTACCCCCAGCAAGGCTCTCTGGGGACCCCGAAGCCCTCGGTGCTCCCAGGAGCCGCAGTGGAGCAGGAGGCTGTGGGCTGGTGTGTGGCTGATCCTCCCCACATCACTGAGGAAGCCCAGTCAGTGGTGCCTGCAAATCATTCCTGACCCTGCCACCAACTGCCTGCGGTGCTTCATCCCTCTGGGTCTCATGTTCTCCATCTCTGAAATGGGACCTCAACAGACTGTTTTTTGGTACAGCAGTTTGTTTATGGCATTTGGCCGCAGTTCTCATATCGAAATAAATGAACTAGCACTTCAATTTCTTACAACAATCCAGGACTTAGGTGTTATTGTTGTTTTTCCTCTGTTTCCTGAAATACCACTTTCTCTTGGTTCACCTCCTATCATTTTTGACCCATTTCCTCAGTCTCTTTGTCCAGTCCTATCTCCTCCATCTTCCCTTAAGCAATGAGTGTCATCTCCATTCTCATTCTCCCTCCTTACCATCCTTCCTGGGGACTCCCAGATCTTTATTTCCAAAGAAGAGCTCTCTCTGGAACCCAGTCCTGTATTTCCACTTGCCTGAGTGCCATATCCCATGGCATGTCAGACTGGGACTCTGGATCCCCTCTCTCCCTCAGTGTCACATCAGCTTACCTCATTGCCAGTACCTTGGCTAAGTCCCATATCATCTCCCACTGGGATGGTACCCGACTAGTCACCCAGCCTCCAGTCTTACTGCTTTCCAGTTCTTCATCCTCTGTTTCAAATTCTTCAGTGACTTCTGATTTTTATAATCATGATCTCTAGACTTTTTTAGTAGACACTCCTGTCATACAAAATGGGGACATGCAACCCAGGGTGAACATGTCCCAATCTGTAACACTACTACATTAATACAAAATAGGTATTTTTAAAAGATTAAATACAGATACACATAAATGGAAGTTCTGTGTTTTCCTCCTGTATCCTGTTAGACTCTACTTGGGAGAACACTATTCCAGATAATAACCAGCAGGGGTGAGAAGTGTCACAAGTAGAACACCGATGTGGAGAAATGGGAGAGAGGGGAATGGCAGCATAGGTAGCATCAAACCCACACAGGAGACCATTTTCAGGGGGATCCAGTTCAGACCTCTCAACATGGCACGAAGTGTTCTCCAGGTACTTCTTTCAGCACTCCTGTTTAGAATGCTTTTCCCATTCTAATTTGCATGGCAAATTTCTACTCAATTTTAAAACTCAGTGCACTTGACATCTCCTTTCATGCAACCTTCTCCGATCACCTTCCCAGACCCTATATCCCCACACCACATGTAAGACTACCACATTTTCTTTACTTGGAATCAAAACACCGTTATCACTTTATTGTGGTTTGAGATATGTTTACATCTGGAACTCTGGAAGGCCTAAAGGCTGGGCCTGCTAGAGGAGGCCACAGAATATAACAGTCCATTTCCATGCTGATATTGTTACCGGTTCTTCACATCTGGTGGGGAAGGTGAGCGTGTAGGCAAAGTTCCCAGACAGTGGAGAGGGGCCAGGAGAGTATTAACCTACCTCCACCCTGTAGAACGAATGGGAAAGTATCTTAAGGGGCTGATTAAATCATCACACCAATCAGATTGTATAATCTTCAAGAAAGTGCCTTCACGGGGACTTGAGGGACAGGGCAGTTTGTCCTTCTGACAAGGTGTACAAAGCCACATAAGTCAGGGCCTGCCTCTGGGAGAGCCCAGTCTCGCCAGGCCATTTAGCAGGTACGCAGAGCACTGTGGATGAGGTCACTGCTGTTACCTGGTTATCGCCCCTCATCCCCAGTCAGAAGGCTGCCTGTGCCTGAAGGAACCAGGCAGGCCTTCACAGGGAGGGACATCTGAACAGCGGTGAGCTAGAGAGGAAAATAACTGTCACAGCCACCACACTGTGGAATTGTTTCTAATTAAATCACTCTCATCAAGCTGCAATCTGTTACACTGAAGAAATGGGAGTTTCAATGGATGGAAAATGTGTAAAAGGAGGAGGAAGAGGAACGTCTCAGGAAGATGACTTCCTGGGAGGATGCCGGGGGCGTCAGAAGCAGAAGGGTTGGACATCTGGGGCTGAGGGGGTGGGGCAAGGAAAAGTTTTAGGATGTACAGAGGAAGAGGGGATGCTTAAGGCAACCTCCACCTGCTCAAAAGTCTTGCCCAGGGTCAGCAATGACCAAACAGCAGTCACACAGAGACACATATTTCCCTTAGGAAAATAAATTCCAAGATGCCCTTGGCCTCATAGGAAACCTGGGGGCAGGTGAGAGGTTTGTCGGTCAACTTCTTGAGGGTAAGGTCGTAGGCCTCCAGCCTGTGAGAGATCCATTCACTCTGGGTCGGGGGGTCACTGCTTATTCTTCCTCCACTTCCCAGGTCTGTGCCCAGTCCTGATGGAGAATGTTAATTCCTCTTCTGTACCCCAACCCTTGCCCCCGTACCCCATCCTCAGAGCTGCCTTCCTGTGTGTCCTTGCAGGGCTGGGCTACACATTAGGTGTCAGGAGCAAACAGGTGCGCGCTTACGGGTTGGACTGGTCATGGTCATGCAAGGTTATAGCCTGGGGAGGGGTGGCCGAGTCATGGACCCAAGACGGGGGAAACTGCCCCATCCGCTTTCACGAGTGGTCGTTTTCACTAAAATGGGCTTCTGTCGTTTAGAGAAATGTAAACATTTGCAACTAGAAACGACCTAGTTTTATTAATATTTTTGTCTTTATTCTGAGAAAGGGAATTAACGTGCTTGATGCTTTCTCAGACTCCCTGGGAGGAGGTCAGTGTCATCTGTGTTTACAGAAGGGAAGGGAAGGCAGACCGAAGTAGGCCGCTCTTAAGTGAAAGAGCTAGGACTTGAACCTAAGACTGTCCGACTTCAAAGCCTGTGAATGTCTCTCCTCTGAGCCTCTCATGGTGTGTGTTACGGGCATACCCACCCACCCACTGGTGGGACAGCCTTATTTTTGCTGCTACTCACAGGTGACGTGTGGTTAACATTCATGAATAATGTAAGCCTCGTTTCACAGAACCAATCAAATTGACATGTTGGAACTATTTAGAAGGGCACATAGTTCGGGGACCCTCTGAGTCCCTCCCCCAAATCTTAGCAAAGTGTCCCCCAGCACTTTACACATGGCATCATAGCTCTTTTTTTTCTTTTTCTTTTTTTTTTTTTTTAGCCTCTGTTAATGTCAGACTGTAGTTATGGATGCAGCTTTTTCCGCTAAGCAACTCTTTCTCTTCTGAAACCCCGTGGCAGTCCGTGGCTGTTTAGATGGAGCTCAGGAACGTTTTTGAAACATTAATTTAGTTTGACATGATTTGGTGCACAAATTAATTATTCAGGCACATGTTGTTCCCCGCACATGAAAAGAATGACACTGCAGTGAATCCCATTCTGACGACCACATGTGAATCGCAGTGTTACCAGCAATCAGACTGTTCGAGAACAAAAGCTGGCAACATATAGCAACTCTGAATTTGGCCAGTCCCACATAATTAGCATAAATATGTGAAGCAATCAGAATAGTTTTGGACTTCCTAGGAAAGTGTCCCTATTCTTATCTAGTTTTAAAAGAATGTGGAATAAACTATTCATTTAACCAAGAATAAAAATATGTCTGCTATGCAGTTATAATCATGTGTCATTAATCAGAAAATACTGCAGAAACTCTGACAAATTAAAAACACAAGGATGTGTCTGCAAGGGTTTTTTTTAGCCATTAAAAAGCTGCTTCACCTCTCAGGCGAGCTCTTTTATGGCAACTTCTTGCTCAGTGTACTGACATCTTCAAAGGCTCTGACATCTGTCGGCCTTTGAACTACCATTAAAAAATATTATCCCATTTCCATTCTTTTATGCCCATTTTTTTAATTATAGCCCTTCTTTCAAGTCGGGAACATGGTTGGTTTAAATGATGCTGTCCTTTCGTTTTCAGCCACCCAGCTGCGGTTTGAATAAATTGATGTAGAATCAAAGGCGGGACTTTAAAGGAAAAAGGTTTGATGGACTTGGACTCCGAACCAGATGAGGTTTTATGATGAAAAGGGTTTAATCCCAGCACAGGCATTGCTTCTATCAGTTGAGCAGTACAAAGCAATTCATATATATAGGTTCACGCGAAATGATCTATTTTTTTTTTAACAGCACAGATCTCTTCAGGACTTGCAAATGTGGCATTAGCTAATATTCAGAGAGCTGATTTCCTTTCATCCACCAGAAGCTTATGATTATAGTACAGTTCTCGAATTGGAAATGAGAGCTGCAACACAGATTTAAAGCTGTGCTGTCTGATTTGTATTCAATATACATGTCACTGCGGGACAGGCTAGTCTGGGCCAAGCTGGTTCAATACAAGGAAAAACAGTTTCATCATCTGAGATTCTTAGTCAAAATATCAGCAGCTAATTAAGACGGCAGTCTCATGACTATTAGCGAGGTGTTTGGTTGATTGGTATCTCTTAAAACTTGACAAGAAGGATTTGAAAATGCATCCTTTCTTTTATTACATATTCTCCTTGCAGTGTTAATGTGTTCAAGTGCATTGCAGGGTAATGAAATGGAATCAGATAACTCGAACCACTTTTCTAAAAAGGGAAAAGGACAATTTTAAAACAATTATTTATTTTGCATTAAAAATATTTCCCCTCCTTTGGTTATCGACCTTGAAGAATCATTTATGAAAGCAGATGTCAGCATTGTCTTTGTTCACTATTGAATGATAAATATGAGCTTGAGCCAAGTTGTTAAAGTAACTAGATACGTAGTTGAGGATATTTACAAACCTAGAACACAGCTCCAAGTCCATCGTAAAGTGGAAAGTGATTACCTTTTCATTTTCTGATAGTAATTCAGGATAAATAGTACTTCCAATTCATTAGAAAATTTTCATAAGACAACGTGCACTTGCTTTACATTAGAAATTTGCCATTTCTCAGAATTAAAAAATAGTTCTTCCATTTACTTAGAAGCTTTGGTACCTTTTGATTGTATGGATCTGATCATTCTGCACCACTGTTTTCATCCTCAAAGAGAATTTCTGCTTTTAACTATCAATATCCAAACCATAGTTTAAAGAAATTCTGACCATGTATAGTTTTAAATTAGCAAAATAGATGTCGGTAAGAGAAGCAATACTTTCGTTTTTCCTTCACTACAGTTTATGGTCTACCTTATGTTCTAGAATGTTTCATTTTCTCTTTTTTCTCTTTTCTCCTTAGAAGAAAATATGGAATAAAACACTTTCATATGGAATTTAGCAGGAAATACATTTTGCCTAGTCCTTACCTATTTTTTGTTGATTCACAAGAGTTTACTGAGTTACTGGGAAGAAGTTGGATTTTTTCTCAGTATCATCATTGTTTTTCGATTTGGGATCCTATTTTAGCTTCTCCACCCCTTTCCCCCACCATTTTAAAATTATACTCTGACCCTCTGATCTTTCACTGCGTTTAACTACATAGTTAGGTCATCATCACGGAGTACATCCCTTTCACTCTGCCCTACTGTGTATTGTCTGCATCTTCCCGATGAATCCTGGTTTTCCTCCTGCTTCTCCCATTCATCCTAGGTTTTTTTTTTTCTCTACTAGCTCCTCTACCACTCTGCTAAATATTGGAGTCTGCTCCCCCTTTTTTTCCTCTTCATTCTTCTGTTAAGTGATCATCTACATGCCAGTGGCCTTAAATAATAACTATATGCTAATAATCTCAACATCTCTCATCTGAGAGCAGAGCTCAGATATCCAACTTCCTACTGGCATCTTCTCAGCTCGCTAACAGACACCTCAAACTTCACATGTTCACAATGAAACCGCCACACCCTCTTCTCTGTCTATAAATGGCATTACTATGCACGCCGTGTCAAGCCAGAACTTGGAAGTCGTTTTTGAATGGCGTCCCATTCCTTAGTTCATTGGTAAAATTATGGATCCAGCCCCCCAAATAGACCTCGAATCCATTCACTCCCACCCACGGCCCTAGTCCAGGCCACCACCCTCGTTCACCCAGACCTTCATACTTGCCTCCTGATAGTCTTTCCCTGGTTCTTCGTAACGGCCATAGTGATCTTTTTCAAAATGTTTATTGGATTAGGAAATTTTCCTGTTTAAAATCCTTCAATATCTTGTACTTAGAATGAAATCCAAACTTCTTAGCATGGCCTAAAATAAAATGCCAAGCATGTTCTGGCCCTGTTGCTACCCACCCAGCATCTTCTCCAGCTCTTCTCCTCCTGCTGCCTGTACTCGAGCTACGCTGGCCTCTTTTTAGTTGCTAGGATATGTCATACCCTTTCTTGCCTTCAAACTTTGGCCCTTGCTATTCATTGGGACTGGAAGGCTTTCCCTCTGCCTCTTTGTGTGATTGGCTTCTCCTCATTCTTTAGGTCTTAGCCTAATTGTTAACTCCTCCAATGGGACCTCCCTCATGGCTCTCTCCAAAAGGGGCTTCCCCCACAGCCCTCTATCAGAGCACTTTGTTTGTGGAGAGACAAAAATGAATCAGACACACTTAATCACAAAGGTAAAAGACAGACAAATGTAAGATAACGTGCTATGCGCAGTGTTAGAGACATTACGGGGCATAATGCATCATTCTGGAGGAGGGGAGAGGGTGGGGTGCTCCATCTTCCAGCAGTGCAGGCTCCCTGGGGACTGCTCTTGTGGAGTTTCCTCCCATCTGAAGAGTATGTTATTGTTTCTTTAAATAAAAAATTATTTCATCTCCATATAGTTTCACCCTGCAGAGGCTCCCGTGTCCATAAGAAGCAGAAACACAATTAAAAAAAAAAAAAAGCCTTTTTTAAAAAAGTTTTTTGCTGAAAGCCACTGTAATTAGCCAAGGAGTGAATTGTGCCCCTGATTCCGTGGTGTTAGAATAGTATTCGAGCATAGTTTAATGTTCCTCTCCATAATTTATATTAAACTCTTCAAAAGGGGAGTCGATACAGAGAATGTCTTGAATTGTGCGGTCTTCTGTTGGTGGTCGTTGTGACTGGTATGGTTTTATCTTTGAGACTTTCTAGGTGCTTTGGTCCATAAACTGGACTCAGTGTGCGGAAATTCTACTCTCTCGCCATTGAAGTGTTGCCACTTTAAGGACAAATGTGGTAACTGTGTCATGATGTGCTGCGGGTGCCTCAGCCATCGCTTGTCTTTTTATCCCTGTCCAATGGGTACGATGTTATAATTAAGGATAGTTAGTTGGCAAAGGGAACATAGTCTGAGATCATCTACAAGAACTTCTTTAGCTCTTTTCCAGGCAATAAATTAACTTTTAAGGGGTAAAATAATAAGTTGGTTGTTTGAAGCTATGTCTGATGGCCAACAGGAAAACATACACACATGCACGTGTGTGCACACACTCGCACACACAGCCTTTTTTCTGCTTTGCCTCTGAAGTTAATGTGTGGACTTGGCTGCATCTGTTCTCATAAAAATAACACAAAGGGAAAAAATACATCAGTTATAATAAAGTAGCGTTATTCAGTGCTGCAGAGCCTTTGACTTCCTATTCTTATTTTCTTTTCCCAGTAATCATAAACTTTCTCATCTGAGATCAAGAGTGTGGAATGAATAAATATTGTTTTTCACTAGGCAAAGACTCTGAGGGGGAACAGTCAGGAGACTTTCTCACTTGAGTAAGAGGAGTTAGGACGTTTAACTGGATTTGAGTACTGTCCACATGTCTCATATTGTGGTGAGAGGTGGGGGAGACTCTCACCCTCGGTGCTCTGCACTCTAAGGAGGTTAATTGCCTCTGTCATGTTTGTTCTATCTCTAAATCCAAGACCTAAGAAAGCCTCCTTGACTCTTATTTTTTTCTGGAATTTTTCTTCATTTTGTCTTTTCACTCTGTCTTTTTTGCAGATTTCCTTCTTTTTATGCTTAACAATCATATTTTTTAAACCCTAAGAGGTCTTTTTGTACTTCTGTATTTCAGAGCATTTTGTTTTCATTTTATAGATATAATAAATTTTTCTCTCTCCAAGTTTGTGAATTCGAATGTTTATTTTTTTTAGTACCATTCTTTGAATTATCTCTTTCCTTCAAGGAAATTTTCTGTTTATCTTTATATTGGTCTTTTATATTTCTTTCTCTTAGCTTTTCTTATATGCTTGATAATTTTTTGTTTTCTATTGACATTTATAAAAGATGCATGTTTTATTAGTTTTCTGTTGCTGTCATAACAAGCTACCACAAATTTTGTGGCTTAACACAACAGAAACGTACTATCTTAACAAGTCCCGAAGGTGAAATAACCTCAGATTGTCAGCAGGGACTGTTCCTTCCATAGGTTCAAGGGAAGGATGTGTTTCCTCATCCCCCCAGGTTCACTAACATCCTCGTGCCCGTGCCCCGTGCGCGTCACCTTTTCTCTTGCTGATGCCATTGTCATACTGCCTTCACTTTGCCTCTGACCTTTCTCCCTTCCTCTTCAAAAAGACCCTTGTGAGTATGCTGGGCCACGTGTATCCTCTAGGACAATTTTAGATCTCAGGATCCTTAATCACATATGCAGAGTCCCTTTTACCCTGTAAAGTAACGTATTCACAGGTTCTGGGGATTAGGATGCAGACACCTTGGGGTAGAGGGGGACATTAGTCAACCTACCAAAGACAGAATGCAAGAGAGCTGATTTGTTGTATAGGTTTTTTTCCCCACCCACCTCCTAATATGGCTTTCCTGAAAAAGGAAATCAGAGTAGGTTCTGGGATGAGGGGTGACATTTAGAGGGAAATGCTGAAATTCCTCATTTGTCCTACTGTAGACTCCGCACTACAAGCCATAGGTTTCCCTGTATTGTTCATTCATTTTTTTTTTCTTTTAGGGAACAGCATTCTGGTTTTCACGCACAGGCAGACCAGATGAAGGATGACTAGCCATGTAAATAGAAATTTAGCCTGCCACTCTGTTGTAGTTTTACATTACAAAGCATATCATTAGGAGCTTAATCGTGCATGGTATTATTGTGCTTTGGGTAATTCTGAAAACAGAGCCTGATACAGGAGTTAGCACACAGGTAGTTTATGGGCCTGGGGGCGGGCGGATTCTAAGAATCTGAAGTAAGGGGGTAGGGAGACTGGAAAAGCCAGCAAAGGGTACCTTAATTATTAAGTTACACTGAGAGCAAGGGGGACTCCACCCCACTGAGGACCCTGGATTATCTTTGAGAACACACCACAAATTGTCACACCAAAGAATGGGAGTCGGGAGCATTTACCCATGGAATTCTGGCTCCTTTTGATTGATGGTGTCCCCAAAGGGCTGGCGTCTGCTCCTGCTCTTCTGGCTGCACCCGCACTTGGACTGAGTGGCCTTCTCTGGCTTTGGAGTAAGCGCAAAGGGAGAAACTAAGTCACACCATAGACCCTTGAGGCAGAATCGAGCATGAGTTGCCTGCCTCAGCTGGGCTGTGATCAGACAGGTCAAAGAGATGCGGCCCAGGACACTGAAGCCTCGAGAATTGAATGGAAACAGTAAACAGGGAACAGAAATATAAATGCATCTCCCTTTACACAATAGTTTTCTCTACTTTGTATTAACTTATTAAAACAACTTCAGAGTTTTGAATCACTTTTCGAAATATGCCCATAGAAACCTAATTGGAATAATTGGATCATGTGAGTTTTTCTGTCCCTTATCAGCAGACAGGAGACTTAGACACGTTTTTGGAAGCAGTGCTGAGATAACCAGCATCTAGCCGCACGTGATGATCATTACACCCTAGGAAAGAGCCTGTCTCCCTCTAAATCCCAAGAGACATTGAGGGCTTTGAGAGCCCAAGAAGGAAGGGTGGCGTAAAGGAGACATGAGGTTAAGAGCAGGATTCATTGAAAGTCAATATACAGAATAAAGCAGTTTATCTCTACCAGGAGGCCAGAGTGGCTGGCAGCTAGGCGTTTTTTCCCCAGGCTGAGGGTAAGTGCATGAACTGTCTGGGAGAGTCCATGGGAGATAGGGTGGAAAATGATGCCTTGGAGCAAAGCCTTGTGCTCTAGAGCACGTTAGGACAGCATTTTCATCTCTTCTAGTTCATGCTCACACACAGTGGCCACCCTGGCATGCAGACTCCGGCCCCACACACACACACAGTTTTACCTCCTAGATCTTGAGTGTGAACAACCTTGGATCATCTGACCTTTCAAGCGTGCCTCAGAGGCCTGAGAGAGAAAGACTATGCAGATGACTCCACAGTAAACAAGGAACCATAGGGAGCAAAAGGTAAATTTAAGGAAAGCAAACTGAAATACCAAATATTATGGTGTTATTTTAATAAAAGAACAGGTTGCTATGCAAATTTAATAGTCAAAGAAATAAGAAAGGGCTCTGAACACTAAAAATTTTTCCAAATGTTTGTCAAAACTAATGTTGAGAAAATATCCCATGATAGAAAACAAAAAGCACAGACAAAAATATGAGTATTAAATATATTTTTAAAAGGTGAGACATAGATGAGTAAGCCAGGATGCTCAATATTTAACTGGTGTTCAAAAACAGAAAATAGGAGGAATTATCATCAATATGATAATAATAATGAAGTTCTCAGAGCTAAAGGATGTGTCTTCAGGTTGAAAAGGCTCATTATTACTACTAGCACAATGAATGAAAAAGACCTGCCTCTGCATACACCATTGTTAAATCTCGGAACGGAAGGAATAAAAGAGAAATCCTAAAGCCTTCCAGAGAAAGGTCAGTTTCCCCACCAAGATAGATTGGATAGACTGGAATCATTTTTCCAATAATAAATGGTAAAATGTAGTAATGGCTTCATTAGAACTATGAAAGGGAAATTTTTCAAACCAGATTTCTATACATAAGTCTGTATTCAATCAGTCATGAGTTTGGAGAAAGACACTGCGATCATGCAAGGGTCTGGAAAGTTTACTTCCTGCATTTCTTTGGAAGTTGCTTGTAGATGTTCTTAGATGAAAGAAAGGACTAAATATAAAAGAGAAATCCAAAGGATTCAAAGAACAATAGATTCAGACAGGACAGGAGAGAATAGAAGTCCCAGCAGGTGGCTGCACAGTGAGTCCAGAAAACATCCAGCCCATCTCAGAACAGATGTGGAGTGAGGCGGGGCGGAGAATCCAGATACTACTCATGAGAATTCCTAATATCATCAGGGGCAACGACAGAGTGACACGCAGGAGAGAAAAAAGAAAGCTAATTAGAAGTCTTGGGGAGTCAGGGAGGAAAAACTGCCAAAAGCAAGATGTGGCTATGTAATGTTACCTGGTTGTGTTTTGAACAATAATTAGACTCTCTTTTTCTCTTATTAAATTTTACCATTGGAAATCAGTTTCTATATAAAGCAAATTTATGGGAGGTTCCAGACACAGCATAAATGTTACCAACCTTAACAAAATTACAGGTGGTAGAACTGAAAACTCACATACTTGAGGTTGTGAGAATGATTAGACTAAGCGGAGGTTAGGCAGTACTAATAAAGTCATCGAACTAAGTGGGGATTTCAAAGAGACCATCTATAATTGCTGGAAAAGAACAGTTTAATTATTTTATTGAAATGTATATTTTTAATTTGGGGGGAACCTCCATACTGTCTTCTATACTGGCTGTTTCCTTTTCTCCACATCAAAAAATAAAAATCAGACTACCATATGATCCAGCAATTCCATTTCTGAAAGTAATGAAATCACTATCCTGAAGAGATATCTGCATCCCCAAGTTCCTCACAGCATTATTTCCAATAGCCAGGACGTGACAACTAGGTGTCCATCAAAGGGTTGAATGGATTGGGAAAATGCGGCATGTATACACAATGGAATACTATTCAGCCATAAAAAGAAGGCATTCCTGCCATTTACAACATAGATGGACCTTGAGGGCTGAGTGAAATAAGTCAGGCAGAGAAAGATAAAAACCATATGATCTCACTTTAATGTAGAATCTTAAAAAACCAATCTCATAAAAGCAAAGGACAGATTGCCAGTTTGCCACAGGCAGGGGCTTGGGATTGGGGAAATTGGGTGAAGATGGTCAAAAGATATAAATTTTGAGTTATAAACAAGTTCTGGGGCTATAAAGTACAATGTGACTGTGGTTCTTAAAACTGTATTGTATGTTTGAAAGTTGCTAAGAAAGTAAATCTTAAAAGTTTTCATCATGAAAAAAGAAATTATAACTGCTTGGGGATGGATGTTAACTAGCCTTTTTGTGATGATCATTTTGGAATATATATATGTAACAAATTATGTTATATACCTTAAACTTATACCGTGTCATATCTCAATTAAATCTCAGTAAAACGGGAAAAAAGTTATAAAGGTGACCAATAAAGAACTAAACATGGTAAAGTATAAGGATACAAGAAGTAATGTGGATGGTGTAAGGAAGCTAAGCCTCTATTTTCATAGCAAGAAATAAATGAGTAGTGAATAAATTAAGTTTATTAAATACATAATTGCAGGAAGGTCATTATCAGCAGAGTTAAGAACATAACTGAAAGCTAGATGTGTCTGCCTCTGGGGGTGGGTAGGTGGATTTGACATAGGAAATCAAACAGTAAAGTAGTTTTCATGAAGACCACTTTTATACCCTTTGGTCGTTTGATTACATTTATTTAAAAATTTTAAAGAAACACCTGAGAAAATTTTATAAAAAAAATTTTTGTCAATGCAATGGCCTCATTTTTCCTTTTCTGTTTTCATCTACTCTAATCTTTGTTTTCTGAGGTGTTCCACAGAAATAGGTTCATAAACGGGTTGGACAGATTCCTGACTAGTAAATTCACAATGCGCTTTTTCACAGAAATTTGAAGATTGTAGAAGACGTTTTCAGTTGTATCTGTTATTTTGGAATTTAGTTATTATCTGACATGCTATAAAACACCTATGGTACTGTTGTTTACTGAGTTCTTATAAGGATAGTCAGTAAGGTATTTCTGTCATTGGTGCAACAAAGGGATGTATACCTTTTAGGGTTCGGAAAGCAAGGATCAGTATCAATTAATTATTGGAATGAATAAGAAGATAGCATTATAACATTTTCTCTGTCGTGATGGTCATAGATGCTTTATGTAAGTAAGAGTAGCACGTTTTCCTGTTGCCAAGGTGAATAACAGAACACAGGCATCGTTTCATTGATGTGGGGAGTACATTAGACAATGTTACAGTGGTCAGTGGCATAGTGAGTCGAAGGTATGAAGTCTAAGTGTAAGGAGAACCTAGGAGAATGCTCTGAGAAATGGAAACTATGAAAAACTGAAATATTGGTGGAAATAAATAAAAGTCTGGTTAAGGCAATAAAATTTGAGTGAGAAACAAAAATATCAGACTTTAATAAACCATCATTATTTCTGACAGGTAATTCTCAATACATGGGGAATCATTTCATGTGGAAGAATTTTTTCCACTGATGTTATTTTAGATTTCTTTAACATTAAGATATTAGCTGAATAGTTTTTATTGATTCAGCCAGCAACTATTAGAATAAAATAGGAGTAATGGTCATTAACAGTTTTAATCAAAAATTTAAGGAAGTACTCCAGTCACTTGGAACTAAAACTCTGTGCAAAATTCTTCGAGTTCAAGAGCAAGGAGCTTTAAGTAGCAAAAGGGTCATGCTAGCTAATAGAGCAGACGAGGAAAATTAGAGGGTGGCCTCTCTTGATCGTTACTTGAAAGATATATGAACTAAAAAAAATACCTAAACCTAATCTTTTAGAGACCCATTTTATTATATGTGATGAAAATGAGAGTACCTACATTTTTATGATACGGATTTCAAATAAGTCTGTGAAGCTACTTGTAAAAATTTGAAGCGTGTAGAACACAGAGAAACACGCATAATGGTTTTCTAAATTATAGAGTTGAAATTCAGAGGATTATTTAAGTGATGTGGTTTGTATTATGTATAACATTTTAATTAAAAGCATCCACTGTATTATATACATTCAATTGTAATCATATAGAACTGGGAAAAAATTCTTGCCTTATGACTTTTGAAATTATTACATGGTATATGCCCACATTCAAGGCATCTCTTACTGAACAAAACAATACAAACAAAAAACCCTTTCTGTAATTTTCTGCTAATAAAAGTAATACGTACTTTCTGAATTTTTTGATCACATTCTTAATAAGGTCTCTGCCATCTTATTGGCTGCTTTGCTTTGGAACTGCATCCAAAGGTCATAGATTGAGTTCCGTATCCTAGCAACATGTCTTTCTCTTTCAACACTTTGCAGGTATTTCTTTTCATTCAAGTATTTTCTTAGGGTTTGCTGGTTTCTGGGGGAGAAAGAGGGTGGAGGGATGGAGAGATGGCTCAGCCTGAGAATGAATCTAGTAATCTCAGTACTCCAGGGCATGGCAGAAGGAGGAGATACCAGAAACCTAGGTATCTGGGCATTCAAATGGACTGTTAAATTATTAGGAGGGTCAGAAATGCAAGCAGGTCAGTTTTAGGGTAATGAAGTCAGATCAAGAGATCAGGAAAAGGACTTCGTGAGTTCAGGTAGTTGAAACGAGATAAAAAGGATGTAATTACAGAGTCAAGAATCTAATCACAACAACAGATTTCGTGTACAGGTAGTGACCTTAATTTTGGAACAGGCATAGGGTCAGAAATCCAAACCCCTGATTATGAAGGAAATAGGTATCAGATTGAGGTTTAGTTGGGCAGGTGACCCAAGTTCATGGCTGTGAGCCTATCTTGGAGGCAAGTTCTGCTTTGGCAAGAGCCCTCTCGGGTGTGCCCTTCTCCAGTGAGTGGTGGGGCAAGTGCAAGCTTGTGTCTTAGGTTAAATGAGAAAGGATGAAAGGAGTTCTGAGCCTTTTAGGTTAATAAAAAGGAAAATAATCTTGTAAATCACCTAATATACTGTCAGGTGACTTTGCTTGGCACGTGGAGTAAAGGCAGCAGGCAACTAGGAGGCTACCAGTGGTTTCAGAGACATGGCATCTTGGTGAATATTGACAAGTCAAAGTTGTAGACAGTTACGTGGACAGAGCTTTTTAACCACAGAATGGTTTTAGAAGAGCTCAGTGTCAGGTTGTGTAGACTATTTTCGCTAACAAAACTGTTAATCTTAAAACATATTTGATGTTTATTAGTATTTAGTGGAAAAAAATCTATCACATCTATTCATCAAAAATGTTAAGCTAATGGAGACATTAAAATTGTTTTTTTCAGTTTATCTCTAAATTTACAGCATTTTCCTGAAAAATCTGTTGGTATCCATGATCTTGAACTAGGTAGCATTTATTCCTTGCTTTGTTTTAAAAGTATTATGATTATGATCAGTGTGCCTGTAGCTAAGTATTTGAATGTCTAAGATACATAACTTTATTTAGATTTCATAACTGTTCAGTCTCACCAGGGGCAGGAATATAATGTTGAAAAGCTTTTAACATTATATTTAGTAAGCAGAATCTTTGAAAATGATAATCTAAATCCTTCTATAAATTAATTTAAAACCTTTGTTTTTATATAATATCACTATTATAAATCATGTTTCTAATATCTTCATGCTGGTTATGGAACTATTTTAGACCTTTTGAACATGCCCTTGAAAATAGTTAAGAAAAACCTTTTTTATACTCTTAGAGAGTCTTAACTAAAAATACCCCACAAAATAATGTAATTTAAAGTAATTTTAAAGTGAAAAGGCTAAATTTTTAAAAAAATAATTAACAATTGTATATTTTGTTTATAAGCAGAGGTAAATAACATCCCCATGGATTTAGTTAGTGCATTTTCCCCCAGTTATTTGCCTTGGCTTTATCCATAAAATGCCTTGTTATACTAGGTGAATTTATTTTAATGAATAAAGTCAACAAGTAACATCATATACAAAAATACAAATCGTTATAGTAAATTAAGTTATTGTTGCACAGTCTTGTGTTGCTGCGTCTGTGTCAAAATCCTCAGGATGCTTTCGCAGATGTTTTTTTTCTCTCTTCTCTCTGTCCAAGACATAATGCGAGGTACTCTGACACTGAAGATATGTTGGGGAGGCCCAACTGGACGGTAAAGCTGTCCTTTACGGTCAAGTTGTCCAGCGGGGACACTGTGCTACTGTGCTGGAAATGTCCACCACCGCCAGTGCCTTAGTGACTTTAGAAGGGGTTTCCTTTAGTCTGGGTACTTGAGCTTCTTTCAGAACTCCTAGGATCTATCAAGAATGACACTACCTCATGCAATTAGTGAAAGGAATATTAAACTAGATATCCTCACGTGTAATCTGGTACTTGGTTGGGGGAAAATAGCTGAATACTTTTCAGGTTTATTCTTTTACATAAGATTATTGACTCATGTTTTTATCATATTTAAATTATAAATGGGATTCTGGGATTTACATAGTACTGACTCAAAACGTATCACATGATCCTTCTGTGTTAGTTTCAGCATATATTTAAAGAATTAGTTGCATGAAGTACACACAGAAGTTGGCACAATGGGAAGGAAACGCTGTTAGAAGTGATAATAGGGAGAATGCACCATGTCCATTCTGACAGAGGTGGTTGCAGAATCAGAGGTGGTCGCAGAGTCAGAGGCGGTCACTGAATCAGCTTCTATCCACAGGGCACAGGGCTCTCCTCCCTCTCACCAGCTCATTGTTAAAGAGTCAGCTCTGCATGCCTCAGAATGTTCTAGAATTTCTTACATTTAATTAAGCAGCCCAAACTTCTGAATACTTTGCTTTAGTGAAGTCATATGATTGTTAGCCCAGTAATTAGTGTTTTCTGTATGGTAGTATGTGGGCTGCTGTGACCTTGGGGTATACAGAATGTTTGGGTAGAATGGCTAATACAGAACTGGCAGAAAACCTAGTCGAAACTTAGCTTTTTTGGAAAGGGGAAGCATAGTAAATGGAAAGAGTGTTGAAAATCTGCTTTTCAATTCCTTGAATGTCATTCTTTAAAGAAGAAGGTTTCTAGGGAAGAAGTATTCAGCCTGAATTTTATTCTTTTTTAAGGCCAAGTAGGTTACCTGTCACTCCTGGAAACACTCTGTCAAGAAAATAGCTTTAAGTGTTTCTAGATGCTGCAAATAACATCTTCCTGAAATGAAGTACCATTCGTTAGCCTTGATGTTGCACCGCAGTGAGCTGTGGATAATACGTTTGTGTTGGGTTTTTAATACTCATATTTTGCCTCCTCGAGATGAGATTATTAAAAGTGCTGTTTGAAGATACTGTCTTTCAGTGTCATTTTTCTCAAGTGGAGTATTTTCACTTTTATGATTCCATTTGAATCTAGAAAATTTATACATATCCATGTTTTGTGCTTTTGTTAATTAATATAGTTTATAGAATAAATGATCATACATAGTCATTTTAAATGTAATATCTGTTGATTTTCAGATTTCCAAAATAGGTCAATGTGTTACGAATCTTCTTTTTTCTCTTTTAATCATAACTTAATCTAAAATCACATTGCTATAGGGTTTTAGTCCCTTTCCTCAAAAACTATTTTCACTTAGATGATTTCGGTGGTTCTTCTAGAATAAAACTAGAAATTTCAACATCAGTTATGAATTTTTAGCAGTATTGTCACTACTCACAAAAACAAATGTTTGCCAGCTCATGTGACTCATTACAGGTACTACTTCTTGGTTTTTTTCTCCGACCAGGCATGTAAATTAACGAGTGCTTTTCTTTCGTGCTTTCATCCTATTTCTTTTTTTCTAATTCTCTACCTAAGCACTCTCTTCTTTTGCAGGTCAAAATATATTTTCATTCTTGATCTCAATCCTTCAGTATATTTCAAAACTGACTATTATTTGCTTTAAAGTTTTTAACTAAATTAATTTTTTTTTGTCTTTTCTATATGTTAAGCTCTGTCCTCTCTATCATCATGTGGTTTAGTAGTGTCACCGTGACCAATGACACAGCCTTTTTCATTTTGTGGACAGAGTTCCTTCCAGAGTAAGCTAGTCTTTTGGAATTTGAAGGAATTTAAGTCCTTTTTTTCTACCTTTATAAGTGGTGGAGAGAATATTTTCACTGAAACACAAGGTGGGCTAATTTTATTTTTAATTACTACATCTAATAACTGTTGGTCTGAAAACACAGACGTACTTTAAATATAGCAAACATGCATGTTGGGTCTAAGAGAAGATTTTGAATCACTATAAGATAAATCTGCTCTTAGTTCTTAGTATCTTTCAGTCAGCTACAAGGTTTAAAAATATATTTTTCATTGGATAGAACACAGGCATTTTGTGTCAAGAAAGTCCTACTTACAGCTTAGGTGCATTAGGTTAAAAACTGAAAACATACTGCCCTAAAAATCTTAAGACCTGGTTTCTTACCCAGACTTTTATGTGACTTTACCTTTAATGAGTCTTTTTTCCACTTTTATCAACCATCTGTCTTTCCCATGGCATATGGGAACATACTTTAAAAGCGTTAGCCCTGTAAAAATACTATATAAAAATATAAATTTTTATTCAAAAACTCCACAAAAAATTACCTCACATTTAAAACAACTCTATAACACTTGACTTAATTTAAAATCATTAATTTACAAATTATATTAAAAGGTATATTATATGTGTTGTAGAATATAATTATTCAATAACTAGGGTTTTTAACTAGATGAACTTCAGTTCTTAATTTATGATAAACTTAAGATTTTATGTAAGAGATACAGTTTTATGCATTATATAAATTTAATGTATAAAGTAAATTGATATATTAAACCTTTTCAAAATACTATTTTTTATTCAACAAAATTTTCCTATTATTGTCTACCATTGGCTTTTTAATGTATATGTTATCCTTTCTTGAAGTCTGAATATCCACTTTCACATCAATTCTAGATACTTAATAAAACTCTAATATTCACATTTCATTCAGTATATTTCTTTCATTAAGAAATAAAATTATATATTTTATTTTGGTGGAGTAAAAATTCTAGATGAATAACTGAAGTTTTGCTTCAAAAATAACTTTGACATAAGGCATGATCACAACCAAATATAACAGAAAGAATACCATTTATCAGTTTTTTTAACTTTTAACATGTAATAGTTCATGCTAAAAATGTATAATATAAACTAATAGCAAACATATTATGTACTTAGATTATATATCATAACTATCAAAAATCTGTATCTTCAAACCTAGTTATCAGGGTTTTTCATCCCTCAAAATTATTTTTAAAACCAGTGCCAAGTTAAGTCCTTCTCTTCACAGCCAACACTGACAGTTTTCTCCCGATATTTTCCTTTGGCAAAGGTCTCTGTGAAATTTCAGGGAATAAAGGACAAATTTTTTTAGATATTTACATGAAACATTTAAAATAGAAAACATAACATAGTAATAAATAAAGTTAAGTTATTATATAGTAAACTACATTATTTAGAATCGAAAGCAAAAGAAAGCAGTAAGGAGGATTTAAATGTATGCGCTCCATAAAAGTAAATAGCGGATGGCAAGGATTTTTTCACCAAAATTACTTATGGGATATCCATCTGGTCACCTTAGATTAACCCCAATCCCTTAAAACTTATACATTTATATTACCTTATAGTGATAAGAGGTGTTTATAATGATGACCTTGAGTTATTTTACAGTCCTGGAATATTTTCAAAATCTTCAAAGAAAGACACAAGGATTATAAGTGTATGTGGGGCCACTTGCTATTCTCAGGACAGTACGCTCATTTCTTGTTGTATGTGATACTTGCAATGAATTAATCTTACTTATGAAGACCAACAGCCCTAGTCCTTCCTGTATGAAATAAAATGAAAAGACCGAGTAAATAAAAGGTGAAAAAAATACCTAGGAAGGCCCCAGGGATGTGTACAGGAGGACTCTGACCTTTTCTAGATGATGTAACCAGCCAAGAAATGAAGTGGTCATTTCTTTAAACCTTTACCCATCTATGTGGTTTTCCCGTGGCATTTAAGTGTCACTTTCTTGAAGTGATAAAGATGCAGTGCCTTACCGCCCTTCCCTATGACCAGCAGAGATTCGCAGGCACACCTCACTCCCTCCGGTCTTCACTCACCCACAAACAGCCCTTCCAGTCTGCACTCACCTGCAGTTTGTTTACAGGAGACAGAGGTGTCTTTGAATTCAGTGGTGTCCTGCTCTTCAAGCCTTATGAAGCAGTTGTAATATCTGCCAAAGGTCATCCACACTCTTCTCTCTAATCCTAACCCATGCGACCATCCCAAGAACATCTAAGGAAGGCAGAACAGTAGTATCAGGACCCCTGTTTGTAGGTTCCTTGACCTCGGGAGGGTATTTCTATTGAGGAGGAGGCTAGGAGCTTGGACTGCTTCCCTTGAAATAAAATCCCAAACAATTTGCTGTGAGGATTCTTCTCTTTGATAAACCTCGTGGAAAAATGAGAACACAGCTCTTCAGAAATGGATACCAAAGATTCACTAATAGATGTAGACCATCCATCTTCTTAAAACATGATTCAGTTAGAGTGTGGATGTTTAGATGGATGGGTACACAGATGGACAGACAAACCAGTGACTGACATAGCAGACCAGAGAGTCTGAACTACCTAAGGGTCAAAAAAGTCTTGAAAGGTCTGGGACCTGTGTCCAAGCAAGAGCTCACCTGGAGGTCCTCGCCATGCTACGAACACCTCTGCCTCCGACAAGTCTGAATTCCAACCTTCTGATATTGACTTTTTACCATTTTGTTTCTTTTTAATCCTGCTTATCCACATTGTCTAACCCTGCTACTGCCTGAACCATGGTGTTCAATACACACCGTTGTCGTCCTTCAGAACAGAACTGGTTCATGTGTAATTATTGTATTTAATTTGTTAGTAACTCACTAATCATCTATCATTATTTCTGGTACATTTTTCTTTGGGAGACAAAAACAGTGTTTTGTTACAAGGTTAAACTCTTTTTCATGCTAGACTTCCTAAGGGAGTTGTTTTTAACAGAAGAGAAAATTCTATTGTATATAACATTTGTAAAATAATGTTAGAAGATTCAAAGACCATAAAGTTTAAATAGTCCAGCATAATGAAAATAGAGAAATTATTTTGATCAGTTTTCTATGACAAAATAATAAGTTTGGTGGCCTTAATATTAACCATTAATTATTGAAATGTATTCTAGAACTATTAATGTTGTTCTAAAGAAGAGACATTCTTTTAAACTAAATTTTTTATGTGATAAAAGTAAAGAATAATAAACTACTGTGGTATTCAAAGACATAATTGAAATTGAAGGTGTCCTATGAAATATCCACAACAGGAAAATTTGTTCACAGGATATTTGCATTTCCATAATAAGTAGACCATATTAAAAATAATTTTTGTATTAAAATTTAAGAAATTTTTCCTTTTTAGAAGCATTCTTCTACCCCCAGGCTTAAAATCTTTGCATCATCTTTTAATTTTTTTTTATTATATTGTGTCTGATAAAACAAATGAAGGCATGTCAAATAATATTTAAGCACTAACAAAATGAATGTCATGAACTGACCACCCAAATAGGAATTAGGACATCATTAGAAGCATTGCCTCTACCCGTATGTTCCTTTCCTGGGCTCCTGTCCCCCCTGCCCCAGAGGCAACTGTTGTCCTTAAGTGTTGACACTTACCTGACATCTTTTCAGTATGGCTTATCACTATAGCTTTATCACGTGTATCTCTAAACAGCAGACTGTTTACTTGAGTTTGAACTTTACAAAAATGGTTACATATCATAGGAAATCTGTCATTTGCATTTCTCACTCAATATTTTATTTTTAAGAGTTATCTGTTGCCCTGTGTGCAGCTCTGCTTTGTTCATTTGGCTGGATACACTGTCCTGTTCTATGACAAGAAGTCAGTTAATCACTATGAGTATTTGGGCCGTCTCTAATTATGTCGTTTTTAAAATGCTGCTGTGTACATTCTTGGATGCGTCTCTGCTGCGTATGTGTAAAAGTTTCTCTACCAAATGGGACATCGCGTCTGAAAATGTTCAACTTTTCTGGGTAGTGCCAAATTAATGTACACGGGTGTCTCACCATTTTACACGCAGATCAGTACCGTGTAAGAGAGCCACTGACACACATCCTTGCCAACATTTGTTACTGTCAGACTTCTTAATGTTTATCAAGATCGTGATGGTAAATGATACTGCGTTTTCTGATGACTAGTGAGGTTGGGCAGCTTTTTATGTGATGACCATCATGACAAGTGCCTGGTCATGTCTTTTCCTCATCTGGAGTGGGGAGTTGTTTGTCTTTATTTACTGGTATACTTAGGAAATTCTGGAAACTGTTCTTTTGTTAATTATATCTGCTGTGAATCTTCCCTTCTGGGTTTTAATTTTTTTATTACCTCTATGGTGTCTTTTGATGAACGAAGGTTCTTAATTACACTGTAGTCTAATTTATTAATCTTTTCAAGTTAGTGCCTTTCAAGTAAAATTTCTTACCTCGAAGTCAGTAGTCATCCCCATATTTTAAAAAATGTTGTATTTCATATTTGGTCTCTAAACTGTGAAGCATTACTTTAAAAAATTCTAGTTTTTTTTTGAGATGTATTATCTATATCATACAATTCACCCATTTAAAGTGTGTTCAGTGGGTTTTAGTATATTCATAGAATTGCACAACCATCATTCCAATCAATTTTAGAACATTTTATTACCTTCTCTCAAAAAACTCATGCCCATGAACAGTTACTCCCCATTCTCCCTCCCCTCCCAACACTCCACTTCTAGACGGACACTAATCTAAACTCTGTCTCTCTAAATTTGCCTGCTCTGGTTATTTCTTATGAACGGAATCATACAATATATGGTCTTTTATAAGTGACTTCCTTCATTCATTATGTTTTCAAGGTTCATTCACATTGTAGCATGGGTTAATTCTCCATTCCTTATTATTACCGAATTATCCATTGTTTGTATATACTGTATTTTATTTGTTCATCAATTGATGGACATTTTGACTTTTTCTATGTTTGGCTATTATAAATGCTGCTATGAATATTCATGCACAAGTTTTTGTGTAGAGATACATTTTATTTCTCTTGGATATGTACCTAGGAATGGGGAGAAAATTGATTTTTGTCTATTGTGTAAGGGAGGGTTCGGATTTCATTTTTTCCTGTATGAATAACTTACTGTCTTAGCAGTTTTTAGACTGGTTCGTCATTTACCCACTGAATGGTGATGCCACCTCTGTCCAGTGTGGGCTGTTCCTGGGCTCTCCATTATGTCCCATTAGTCAAGTTTTTCTGTTCTCTATGATAATACTATGCTGTGTTAGTTTCAGTGACATTATTTTAGTTCCCGATATCTGGTATGGAATGTCACACCACCTGTCTCTTCTTCTTTAGGAGGATTGTGGTACCGTGTTCATCCCTGCATATTTTAGATTCAACTTGTCAAGTTTCTGGAAAGCTTTTGTTGAAATTTTCATTGAACTTGGATTGATTGATGCTGTAGATCAATTTAGGGAGAAATGATGGAGAGACTTTCCATCATCGTGATATATCTCTCAATTATTTAGACTTTTCATGTCTTTCAAAAAAGCCCTATAGAGTTTTGCACATCTTTTGGTAGAATTTTCTGAGAATCTTTTATTTGTTATAGTTGTAAATGGTGTTTTATAAATTTTTTTGCTGGTGTTTAAAAATTAGAAATGGTTTTTTTAACATTGACCTTTTATTCAGACCTTTCTAAACTCGTTATTTTTAATAATTTGTACATTCAGTTTGCATTTTCTCTATAAACAATCATACCCTCCATGATTAAAGACAGTTTTATTTTTATTTTATTTAATTTTTTGGTCATACAGTTATGAATGACAGTAATGGTAGTATATCTTAACCTATCTTCAAAGGTCTATTGTAAAACTTCACAATAAAAAATAGATTTGCTGAGTTTTTGGTAAATAGGCTTTGTCTGATTAAGAATGGTCTCTTCTATTCCTGTTGTGCTAGGAGTTTCTGCCGTGAAATTTTATCAGATGTTTTTCTGTGCGTTGAGATAATTGTCAGGCTTTTTTCTTTCACCGCTTTAATGAAGAAGATCATATTGTAGATTATTTTCTAACATTGCACCAGCATTATGTCCTTTCCAATTTTTTCGTGATGTGTTATCACTGGATTCAATTTGCTAATAACTATTGAGACTGACCTGAGATTTTTCTTTTTTAGAAGTGTTTTTTAATTGATGTTATGCTAGTCATAAATTGAGTTGCCGTATGTCCTTTTTCTATTCTCTGAAAGAATTAGTATCAGAGTGAGTTATTTGTTTCCTAAATATTTGGTGGAACTGGCCAGTAAAGCCATCTGGGCTTGATCTTGTGTATCTGGAAATATTTTTTATTACTATTTAAAATTTTCTAACGGTTATAGGATGATTTCATATTTTCCATTTTTTCTTAGTCAGTTTTGGTAAATTTTTATAGCTTAGAGACTTTCCCTTTTCATTTAAATTTGCTATTTATTGGCATTTATAGAGTTTTATAAATGTTCAACTTGTAAAAATGTATTCTTTGCAACTTAGTGATTAGATGTTTTATTTTTATACTTTACCGGACTTGTTTTCTAATTAATTATTTAGGATTTTTATGTCTATGTTCATGAGTGAGTCAGCCTATAATGTTTATTTCTCTTCCTATTCCTGTAATCCTTCACTATCAATATTATAACTTCTAAAATAGTTTGAGACTGTATTTATCTTTCTTTATTCTTTGGAAGAGTTTATAAAAGACCAGAATGATCTATCTCTTGGGAGGTTAGTTTAGAACTCACCTACAAAATTATCTGAGCTTAATGTTTACTTTGTGGGAATGCTTTAAACTATTCAATTACTTCATTTTGTTTAGTAGTTCTAGTTCTTCTTTTGGCATTTTATATTTTCATAGAAATCTATTTTACCTATGTTCTTTAATTATTAGCATAATATTCTTCTGGCATTATCTTTTTAATCTGTGATGGGACTGTAGTATGTCCTTTGTAATCTTATTAAAATTTTATTTTATTTATTTAGCTGTTACCCATTTTTTTAGATAGTTAATTTATGCTTTTTAAAAATTTTCTTCATCAATCTTACCAGAAATTGTTCTGGATTACCAATTTCTTAAATTGGTTGCCTACTTCATTAATAATTAACCTTCTAAAAATATGTAAGTAGCATGCTAAGGCTACATATCTCCTATGCTTTGGCTTCATCCTTCAGGATTTGATGTTATATTTTCATTATCAATCATTTCAAAGACTTTTTATTTAAATGTTATGAATTTATTTTTGATTAGGAAATATGTTAACATCAATCAGAATTTAAAAGTCACAAAAGTAGATACACTAAAATATCTCCCACTGTGATGAGAAAAACTACTTGCTGTCTACACATTTTATAGAGTAATAACTCTGCTCACACCCAGAGTCTCGACATTTAGATAAGGACTTGAGCTTAGGATTCCTGCCATAAGTACCTGCTTTGCTTTTCCTGGGGCTTCTTTTAAAATAACCATTTGGATTTAAGCCTGTGAAAAGTTATTTAACTTAGTTTTTACCTAATGTCTTTTTTCTGTTCCAAGATCCCATCCGGAATATCATCTACGTTTAGTTGTCATATATACTTAGTGTCCTCTTTGCTGTGATAGTTCATCGAAATTTCCTTATTTTTGATGACCTCAACAGTTTTAAAGAGTACCCTTTAGGACTTTGTAAAATGCCCTTCTATTGTAATTTGGAATTCTTCTGCAAGGAAATTTGTCTCTTCTCCCTCATTTATTAATTGATTAAATAATTTATATCAGCATATACTCATGGATATTTATTTTATCCTTTGGGATCTAGCCCAAGACTTGATTCTAAAATCATTGCAGCTTTGGCCATTGGGAACTCCTTCAGTTGGCCACTTGTCCCTTTGATATACCTTCTTCGATGAACACTTCCTTATTCCTAGCACTGCAAGATGCCCCAGGCTCATTGTAGGGATTCCCCACCCATTCCTAGAATCAGGCACTTGTCCAAGGACCACTCATCCCTTTAGTGGAGAGTGATTCTAGAAACCACAGTCTAGGCACTGGTGTGCTCGTTGCTACTGAGATGTCATTTGCTGAAGGTATCTGTTTCTTCCTCCACTTTGTCTGCTTTTAATTTTTTCTTTGTCTTTTGTGTCCTGCCATTTTATTACCTAGTATTTAGATGTGGATTTCTTTCTTTTTACTTTTCTTTACTTTTTTTTTTTTCCATCCTGCTTGATAACTATTCTCACTATTTCTATAGATTCTTGCTTTTCTTCAATTCTGGAAAATTCTCAGTCATGATCTTTTCATAACTTTCCTATCTCCCCTTCTCTCTTCTCCTTCTTCTAGAACTCTAGACATATATTAAATTGTCTTATTTTACCTTCTATAGCTTTAAATATCTCACTTCTAGTTTTTATCTCTGAAATTACTGTGCTGCATTATGGGTAATTTATTAATATCTCCTGTTTTACTACATCTCACTTCTGCTATGTTTAAATTGCCTGAACCCACTTTTTTCTATTTTTTATAGAAAAGTTTTATTGTTGGAAATGATGTTTGCTTCTTTCTCAAATGTGGTAATTTTTGCTTAATCTCTTCTAATTTATTCATTTTATAATTTCGTCCTTTGTTTCTTTTAATATTGAATACATGTTTCTCTGATTCCCCTTTAATGCTATTTTTCTCCTTCCGTGTGGCTCATTGTTTCTGCCGCAAATGTCCTATGTATCTTTTCTTGTCCCCAAATGGTACCAATTTATCTCTTAAGACCTAGCCTCAAATACGTCATTATATTTAGTTTTCCAGAATTCCTCCTAGCTCAAAGTAACTGTTCCCTCTTTTGAACTCTTATGACACTTTATCTTCTCTTATGGCTTGTTTGTGTGTGTGTGTGTGTGTGTGTGTGTGTGTGTGCGCACACATACGCACACACATTTACACATATGCATGCATGCATGCACGTGTACATGTAGCTCATGTTTTATAGTCTAAACTCTCATAGGGAAATGTTTTTCTGGAAGTCACTCATCATGGTGGCTTCCATATCATAGATCCTAATAAATAAGTTATACATAGTTATAAATTAAAGAGTAGAGAGTCTGGAAGAGTGAGTGCTAAAGTTCTGATAAATCTGCACTTGTTTTTTCTAACTCCTCACCACAGCAAGGTGTTTGCATTCCTTGGCATGACTCAACTGATAGCAACACGATGTTGGGGTCTTGCTTCTAAAATGGCGATGAGACACATAGGATTGTCCCCTGGCAATGAAGACAGAGGTGAGAGCAGGAAGCAGACCGTTCTTTCACCGCCACCCCCTTCACATGGTCGCCCCTCCTTCCCCGTAGCACACAGAGGTGCCAGGTCAGGCCATTCTTGGTTCTTTCTCCCCAGGAGCTCCTCTGAGGGTTTTTGTTTTTTCAGTTTTGTATTTATTGTTGTCGTTATTAATATCTCAGATTCATGCTTCCCGTGGTTTCTTATGGTTGATTTTGAGAGACCAAGTCAACAGCCCATCCTAGGCTGTCTGCCACCTTGATATCACTGAGCACATTTTTAAAAGAATGTTTTGATCCCTAGAAACATAACTGTTGTCACTGCCTAAGTCTTTCTACTCTTGGAAGATTTCTCACCTATATTACAATGTGATGAAATTGATAATGTCTTATTAGCTTCAAGTATTGAGATCAAAAGCATAAAACGAGTAGAAGGCGAGAGACTTTTCAGGATAATAGGTCTACAGCTATATATCGGTATCAGTGTATAGATATCAATACATTTTTTAATCTTTTTCACTGCAGATTTACTGCACATTCCTTTGAGACTGTCCTAAATCAGCTTTTATAGAGAGACAGGATGAAAATGGAGCACTCTGTAATCTCCAGTCCCCGAGGCTCATATTTGTTATTATCAAGCCTTTTCTCCTTCTCCAACATAGATGTATTTGGCCAGTCATCTGTAACTCATGTCTCTTCTAATCTAGTGTAGAGAGAGGGAGTAGGGTCAATAGTTGAACTAATGTGTACTGACCACAATCCAAAATAAGGAAAAGCTTTGTTTATTAATAATACCTATCATATTGAGTTGTCAAGATTATATAAAGTAATCTACATAAGATGCCTGTGCAAAGCAAATACTCAAAATTCTAGCAATTATCATGTAAAAATTGTTAATATTTAAAATAGAATGAGTGCAGGATTTTTACTGAAAATGAGGTAGTCACTTATTGTAGGTATTTTGATTATTAAAGCAACTTCTCATCATAAGTATTGTATTCCTGTTGTAACTTTGCCATTACTGTCACTTTTGGATTTTCTGGTTTCCGGTCAGGGAAATATTGGTTTATACAGTGCTTGTTGAAAGTATGTCATGCATGAAACGGTTATCATGTTTCAGAAAATGTTGTATTTATAGCTAATGCATTGAAAATAATTGTAATCATTATTATAAATTCCTTTAGCTTGACCTAACTATCATCTGGTAGCACGGAAGACTAGGTTCCTGATCAACTAAATTGGACTAAATGCTCCATTTAAAAGATAAAAGTTGATTAGATTTTTAAAAGAATTCAAAATATATATGCTATTTATAAGATAGGTATATAAAACTTGAGGATACATGAGGATCGATGTCCTAAATTGATTGATGTCTCCCCAAAATTTCATATCCACTCAGAACCTATAAACATGACCTATTTGGAAGAAGAGTCTTTGCAGAGATAATTAGGTTAAAATAAAGTCACACTGGATTAGGGTGGGCCCTAAATCCAGGATGACCAGTGTCCTTATTTGAAGAGGGAAATTTGGACACAGACACACAAAGAAAGCCATGCGATGATGGAAGCAGAGATTGGAGTGATGCATCTACAAACCAAGAAGTGCCAGGGATTGGCAGCAAACACTGGAAGCTAAGAGAGAGGCATGGGACAGATTCTTTCTCAGAGCCTCCAGAGGAACCAACTTTGCCGACACCTTGATTTTAGACTCGTAGCCTCTGGAGCTGTGAGAGAGAGAATGTCTATTATCTCCAGCCACGCAGTTTGCAGTCCTATGTTGTGATAGCCCCTATGTTTAGAAATTAAAAAGCATACTTTAAAGGAGTCATAAGTGAAAGAAAAATTGTAATGGAAGTTTTTAAATGTTTTGAATTAAAAAATTTTAAATGTTTTGAATTAAAAGAAAATACTGTGGATCTAAACCTAAGAGATTAAACTTAAGTATCAGTTGCCAACGTATTTATAGTCAAGTTTATAAATCAGAGAAGAAAGGATATCAGTATCCAAAATAAGAAGTTGGAAGAAGGAGTATGAAATAAACCCAAGAAGGTAGAACGAAGGACATAAAAATAAAAGCAGAAATCAATGAAATAAGAACAAAAATACAATAGCCAGTACTAGATGAATCTCAGGAACATAATGTTGACTATCTGAAAAAGCAAGTTGCAGAATAATACATGGGATCTTCCATGTACATAGATAATTTGAAAGAAACAAAACTGAATATGTTGTGTATGGGTAAAATGTTCTAAGCAGTATTTACATTTGAGCTAGGATGGAATGGCATAGGTTTGGAGGACGAGGGAAGGAAGAAGGAAAAGAGGGAGGGAGGAAGGGGACATTTTCATCTGTTTGTTCGCCTTTTGCAGTTCTTTTGTAACTTTCTTATTCACAGCCTCTGCCTACTTTTTTATTTTTGAAAACAAGGTTATTGCTGACATGGAGGCCCAAGTGCACAAGCTGAGAGAAGAGCTGATTAATGTGAACTCACAGAGGAAACAGCAGCTGGTGGAGCTCGGCCTTCTTCGAGAAGAGGAGAAGCAAAGGGCTGCAAGGGACCACGAGACCACTGTCAACAAGCTGAAGGCTGAGTCAGAAAAGATGAAAATAGAGCTGAAAAAGACTCATGCTGCTGAGACGGAGATGACATTGGAAAAGGTAAGACACACAACTTGATTTTTTGTAGACAGTTGAAACCCATGCTTGAAATCCACTTTTGCCACTCCTGCATTTAATCTCCAGGTGGTGGACATAGAATTACTCTTCAGAGTTATAGACTATTCAAATGGGTGACTTAAGTATCTTGCAGTATGTGTAAGTACCACTAAGACAGTACAGGGTGTTTCCTAACTCTTCCCTTGACTTTTCACTGAAGGGATTGTATGGAATATCCCATTTTACAGTAATTAAGTACACACTGTGATAAAACAGTATTATGATGTTGTCAGATGTTAAACTGGTTAGGAATACGTGGGCTGTAGCCCTCAATTTTCTTAGGTTAAGACTGGGTTTCAGGTCATTACTAGGTTATTTAATAATCATTTCTAGATTTTACAGGTTTTTACAACAGTATAACAATAAATAATGACACATTTTCCCAGATGGATATTTCAGATTAAGAATTTTCTTTAGAATTATATATTTTTGAAATAAATGTCAACATCTTGGGTTGACTCTTCTTCCCAGGAACCATCTCAAATATTCCTTCTTTTGATGTTCTGGAAAAGTGTAAATATTTCAGTTGGGTAGTAAATGTGAATGACTGTTAATCATAACAAATGTAAATTGTCCCTTGAGTTTCTGAAGACCATTCTGTGTTTTGGGATCAAAAAACTTAAAAAGCATAATTTAAGAATTTTCTAATTCTGTTTAATTTTTCCCTTCATTTTTAAATGGTGTTTATCCTTCATGGAGCAGGCATACAACACCGTCAAGGCACTGCTCCATTAATTTTTATGGGTCGAGATCCTAAGGTGCTTTCTTTATGCGACCTAAATTTATCAGAGAGTCAGATTTCAGTCATCTTTACCCTTGACAGCATAGCTCTGAAACCAGAAATAAATAGGAAAAGGACTCTAAAGAAGCGGCAGGGAGCCTAGTTTTTGGAGGAACAGTAAGGAGACCACTGTACCTGGAAATGATAATAGAGGAGGAGGAGGAAAAAGAAGTGGTGAGGTCAGGGAAGACACCCCAGAGATGGGCCAGGTCCCATAGAAGTGTCAAAGAAGAGCTTTGTTTTGACACTCTGTGAGTAGAAGAGGCTTGATGGGATCTGATTCACATTTGAAGAGGACCTCTAGGACTGCCAGTGCTGAGAACAGGCTGAATGGAGGGCAAAGAAGGAAGTGGGGAGACCAGTTTAAAGGGCATTGCAAGAATCTAGACAGATGCTAGAGGCACGAGCCCTGGGCAAAGTGAAGATGATAAGTACTGATCAGATTTGGGTCATGTTCTAAAGGTAGAGCTGACAGGACCTCCTGTTGGTTCAGATGCAGGGAGGTGGAGAGAGGGAGTGGGGAGGGCAGGGGAGAAAAAAAGGGGTGGACAAGAGGGATTGAGCAGTCAAGGGTGATCACACAGTGACTTGCTGGAGCCAGTGGACAAAGGAGTCACCCTTACTGAAGGGAAGAAGATGGCAAAGGCAACAGGTTGGCCACTGGGACATGTTCCAGGTAGATCCCTTTTCTACATCAAAGTGAGGACAATAGAGATAATACATTAAAGCAAATACAAAATGATGTTTTGGTGATAAAATTCGCAGTTTCAGGAATTAGGGATAAGCAGAGCTTGGATCTGAGAGACGAGGTGTGAATGGGCTCACCAGCATGGGCCCACACTCTCCCCTTGGCTACAAGGATCCAGCTTCCTCAGACCTGGGTCTGTTTCTGGAATGTGCCTCGCTCTCTCCCACCACCAGGCCTTTGCACCTGTCACCCCTCCGCCTGGAGTGTTCTTTCTCATGATTTTCTCATAGCCATCTTCCTCATTGCTCTGCTCTCATGAGAGCATCCTTCCCTGACCTCTATCTAACATCTTGCCTGCCTCTACCATCTTACCTTTTCCCATTGTCTTCATAGCTCACCACACTGTCTACAGTTATGTTTTCATTTGTTTGCTTATTTATTTTCTGTTTTCCAGAATTATGATATAAGCTTCGTTAGCAGGACCTTGTCTATATCTTTCATTTATGCACTGCTAGTATCTAGAAAACTCAGCACACAGTAGGTGCTCACTTAGTTGATATTAAGCAAAAGAATGACTGGAGCCATGACTTTTGAGGATCCAGGAAAGGAGAAAATTGGCAAAGATACAGAGGATTCTATGATGAGGCCTGAGAAGAGCTTGTATGATGTATATGTGGAGTAGAGCCTCACAGTCATCTGCTCAGAGTGGGGAGTGTCATGAAACAGCCAGGCTGCAGGCCCAGCAGATGGCCAGGGTGCAGCTGAAGGGACGCAGGTATAAAGGAATGTTTGCTCAGGTACAAGTGGTGCTCCCAGGAGAGGAGGGAGCACAGCAGTGAGAGCCTGGAAGAACAGAATGCTCCTGGGTTGAACACAAGAAATGCAAGAAGATACCAGGGGGGTTTAGCACAGTCGTTCTGACCAGTGTGGGTGAAGGCGCCAAAGTGGTCAGTCGGTCACAGTGTGGGAGCTGCCGGCAGAGCCAGAGTCTGGGGATCGGGGCAGGGACCCCATGTGGCTGGTGTTATTGCCCTGAGTGTGGTTTTTGTTGAGTCGGTAGAACGAACAAACCCCAAAGTCCAGACGGCAAAATGACAAGTGCCAGGCTCTCGATATGAAGAGGAATTCGTATTTTCAATGGATGAATGTTTTCCCTCCACTGGTCAAAGGAGTTTAGCAATTTCCAAATGCAGTGGAGACCTGGACTGTGGGTTCCCTGAAAGCAGTCCTTGTGAAATATTCGTTTTGAAAGCTCAGGATCACATGTGGTGCCCGGTACATAGGAGGCATTCAGGAGTGTTGAGTGAGTGAGTGAATGAAAGAGTGATGATGAACTGAGAAACTCAGTGCAGCTGCTGTGAATGGTAATAGGAGTAAATAAAAATATTGTTATTGATTTTTCCAAATTTGATTTCAACCCATTACAGATACTTTAGGTTGGATAAGATATATTTTTATATTCAGATATTCGCTTGATTTTTTTAGTGTTGTCATTTCCTCCATATTACTTACTAAGTTAAATTTATTTTTCAGATATGGTTTTAATTTTAGTAGACATTTAAGATTTTACTATAAAAGTTTGAATTAATACTAACAAGCTGATAGGTTTGCTATACCTGTTGCTAGACTGTTTTGTCATTGTGCTCTACTTGAATTCTTCATGTTGTAACTTATAAAAGGTTTTCTCATGTTTAAATAAATCTGAAAGTTAAAAGACCTAGTCAGAATTGAGGGATTTAGAAATTAATTGTCTATTAGTAAGTATAAAATTAATGTTCGAGGAAGCGAGGAAAATAACACCAGAATAATAATTTCAGTGTGGCATTCGCTGTGGTCTGGGCTGTTTCGGTAGCCCGTTCAGTGTTAAGGTTGGGTAGGAATTCCTAACTCCAGATCCTGCCTCGCTCCCGTCAGCAGTGATTCACACCTAGATGATGTCTTCAACTGCTTTGAGTTAAGAGGTAGGTGAAATGCCTCCACAAGGTCAAACTTCTTGAAATAGAGAATCCTAAAGAATAAATGATTGACGTTTGCAAAGTGAAAGCTGCCTTTTTAGAATTTAAAAAATTTTTTTCAAACCAAATTGAAAGTCCATAAAATAGGAACTTTTGAAACACTGAAGAACATTACTATTTAAATTTTGCCATGTTTAAGAAATCTAGTCAGCTAATTTTTAAAAATCACCTTTCTTGAAATAAAAGGTATTTTAGAAAATATGGAAAATAGAGAAGTGTGAAATTTCCTGTTACTACCACCTCCCGGTGATAATCAATAGTAATAATTTAACATTTGTAAAACAGCCACATTAGCTGACTGAGATCGTACTAAACAAATAGTTGTGTCTTTTGCTTTTTTAAAAGCTCTGCTAAGAATATTCCAATATCATTTGAAATTCTTGGAAAATATAGCTTTTATTGTTTCATTGTATTTCATTTTATGGATATAGCATAATTTATCGTGGTATTTTTTTATTTTTCAGCATTTTTAAGAGCAAGGTCAAATGCTTATGATCGATTTGTTATTCACAGTTCATTTTCTAACAATTGCCAGTTCATATTCATTGTCAGTTTCTCTCACTATCCTAATGTTTTTCTCATCACCTAATATAAACTCATTTTATATTTAGAATAATAAAACTCTTGGTGGCAAATATTTTTGGTATTTGCCTGTTAATTTTATCATGTTATTTTATGATGCACAAAAAGTTTTGTTTGTATTGAGTGTAATCTGTCCATTGTTTCCTTTGAGAGTTCTTTATTATAAGTGGTAGTTTTAAGCCTCATGATTTGATATTTAAAAACATATGATCACATCAAACATTTTCCACACTGAACTAAGTAAAAAGCTCTTATGAAATTGACATAGCATTTACCAGCTTGGGTTCCTGGGCTATAATTTTAATGGTATCTGAAGGATTATACTGGAATTCTGCCAGCCTGAAGTCATTAAAAGGCTTTGAGCAACAATTCAACATATTTTTTAAATTTAAGAAAAGCCCCATATGGCATAATTATTCAAAGCTAAGGTCATAGAAACTACTTAAACCTTTGAAATTTATAATTAAAGGATTAATATTAACTTATGAAGACATTGTCATTTTGGCTTAAAATGGATTTTTAATCTCAATTCTGTTCTTTTTACTTTGATCTTTTCCCTGTCTTTTTTCTTGCTAAAAATATGAAATTTGTATTCTTAAAATTTTAAATTAAATGTTATCTTCAGACAGTTTAGATTTATAAAAATGGCTTGACAAACAACATTCAGTATGGTTTTTATAATATTTCACAAATGTGGATGAACTTTCTTCATCTGGGTGTATAAATATGCTACAACTTAGTAAAATGGACTATAATGATGTCTCTAAACACAATAATAAATTAATGTACGATAGGAAAAACAGGCACAGATGATAACTTGGGAAACTTTGGGTGTGCACATAATTTGAATGGGATGAATTGGTGTTCATTTTATTAAGGTTTAGAATTTTAATATCTCCAAATGACCTTCATATTATAAACCTTTGAATGGTAAAAGGGACTATGTCTTGTCTTATACGAAAGCTAAGATTTTTTAAGTCATTTTTGACAATATGTACTATTCAAACCAAATATTTTAGTTAAATCAATGTATGTATCTTCTTTTGTCATAAGAAGAATTGTGTATTCCTTCGAGACTCGGTTTTATGTCAATCCCCAGCTCTCCTCCTTTTTCTGATTCTGATGTGAGGCACCTGTTTCACAGTGATTTTCTTAAATACTGGAATGATGTCTGGGGTGCTTGTTGATTAAGCAGAAGAGCAGAGTATCTGTCAGATACATGATGAATATTTTCATTGTCAAGGTTTTACCGTTTCTACCTGAGCAGGCCTGCAAAGCTCAATGCCAGGGTGGAGCCTCAGACACGGGGTAGGTGAAAAGCTCTGCTCCCTGCTGAGTGGCATCCGCTGTTTCCCAGAGACCCCTTTGCCATTTCTCCCTCCGCCTCTGCTGCATATTAAAAAGCACTCCTGTTTTCTGACAGTCTGGGAGGGCGAATCAATAGCTTAACTTCCAAGTCTGGTTTTCCTAGGCTAGAGAACTGTTTTACTTGGAGAAAATTAAAAGGCAGTATATTTTATGTTAAGATTCCTTTAGAATAAAATTTAGAATTATAAATGAATCATTGCCTATTTTTAAAGTAAACATTTAAAGTTTACGAGATTAATCCTACCTGTCGGTCTCTAGCCTGACTTTCTAATATTTAACCATTATATGCAGAAGTGCTGCCATTCACCAGAAGTTGTTGGTTTTATCCTTTTGGACTTTCTTAAGTGAAAACATTTCTCCCTAGACTAAAAGAAAAATCGCTTAGTTCAGTGCAGTAAAAGGTAGTCATTTGACTTGTGAAGTTATTGAAAATAAAAGTTTTATTCGCCATCTTCGGAGATTGACATCCAAACAAAATTGGCAACAAGTAAAATATGCAGGTGTTTGTTCTCAAAAGCATTTGCGTGTGTGTTCATTCTGTTTATCATGGGGTTTCGGGATGTGTGTGTGTTTAAGATTAGTACTAATAATTGTATGATCTTTTTGATACTTTTTAGCTTCATGGCCATATTTATAAGAATGTTTTGGACAGTGCATCTTTTTTCCATAACAATGAAGAAAATATAATATATATTTCAGTATTATCTTCATCCATGATGAAACAATTACAAGTAAGAACAGAAATAATAATTCATAGCAGTCTCTTGATAGATTACCATAAATAGGGTGCTTATACATCCTAATTTGCCTGGGGAAGTCCCAGTTTGCTCCTGTTGTCCAGGTAGCCCGTATGATTTAGCATTTCCCCCAGTTTCTTTCACTCTTAAGCATGTGCCGGCTTGCATGCTAAAATTATATGATTATCCTATGAGGTAATTTCTGTGTGGAGGAGACACCTTCCCCTCTTATATCTCTTATGACTAAATTATTGGACGTTATAATGCTGACTACATGTTTTAAATGAGTGTCTTTTTAACAGTTATACTGAACTAAGGTTATAGAGAACTAGACTCTAATTATTTGCCATTCTTACTAGCCTTTACTGATTTTTTTTCACACCATGCAAACATTTCAGTAGTGTTCTACTCCCTTGAAACAAAAGTATTTTCCATTTATTAGAAGGCTCAGGGAAGCTGGCACGTGGGGATAGAACCTCCCTATCCACACCTCTGTCTCCTTCATTCAGAGCGTTTCTGTGAGGGGAAAGCAGGAGGCGAGCTGATGCCCTAGGTGCTGGGTGTCAAGGGCCTGAGTGTGCAGAGGGGCCAGAGGCAGGGGAAGAACCCTGGGGTGAGAGTCAGGTCTTGTTCCAACCATTGTTCATAATGAAAGGGAAGCAGTGATTCCATGTGGAATAGGTTTTCTTGATTCAATATGATGAGAATCAACTAAATTTAACTAAATTAAATATATTATGGGATATAGTAAAAAACAAAGTGACCAGAAAAAGTGCCATTGGCTTAAATAAACCTCTTCATTCTCACAAGCGATCAAGGAAATACTAATTAAGACACTATTTTTCACATGTTAAATAGGCAAATTATTTTAAATAATAGCAAGTATTATTTTTAATTAACAATACCAAATACTAAGAGTGGAGTGAATAAGTGCCCTAAAGTACTATTAATGGGAGTGTCAATTGGCCCAACTTTCCTGAAAGCCTTTAGTAATCTATATTATGGACTTTAAAAATATTTATCTCTTTGACTTAGTAATCTATTCCTTGGTTAGCATAACATTGATATCAAAACCCAAAAAACACATCCTTCTAAAATCAGATTAATCTCACTTATGAATATTATAAGAATTTCAAAGAAAATATTAAAATATTAGGCAGGAGAATCCAGTAGCACATTTAAAACGTCATCTTCTGTGACCACAGGGGCTTTATGCCAGGAATGCAGAGAGAGTTGGTATCAGGAATGCTATTAGTATGATTCAGTATATTGATAAATCAACAGAAAAATTGTGGGCTCCTCCATATTCACCAGGGTGAGCCTAAGCTGCTAAAAAAAAAAAAAAGTGACATTGGGAAGTTTATTTCTCTCCCACATAACAGCCCAGAGTCTTGGGGGCGGCCCACTGTGGGAGCAGTAGGTCATTTAGGAGCACAGGCTGGCTAGCGGGGCGCCTGTGTCATCTTCAGTGCAGAGCTTCCCTCTGTGCATCAAAGGCTGCTGTTGCCGTTGTCACCATTTCCCATCCAGCAGGAAGTGGGGGAGAAGATGATGAGGACAAGTGATTTCTTCCTCAGAACTCACATTCCGGCAGGAGACACAGACCACAAGCACCAAACATGCTACATAAGTAACTTACGTAGAATTTTTATAAGAGTTTAAGCGCTATTGAATAAGACATGATAGAGAAAATTGGGGGAGACTCTGGGGTACCAGGGTCAGGTGGCAGCAGGAACCATTAGGTAGTGTGGTCAGGGCTGGCCTCAGAGAAGGCCGACGGAGGAGTTGGGTTAGCCAGGTGGATATTCGGAGGCAGGAGTTTCTGAGAGAGGGAACAGCCAGTGCGAAGACCCTATGGCAGGAGCATGGCCAGCATGGTTAAGGAACAGCCAAGAAGCCAAAGTGGAGTGGACAAGGGAGAGAGGCGGTAGGAGGAGACAAAGTCTGAGGGATCCCAAGGGTCCTGACCACACTGGGCCTCTGAGGCTGGTGCACAGACTGGGACTTCAGCTCTGAGTGATGGGAGGACATTAGGGCCTTGTGCCAGGGAGTGGTGTGATCTGACTTAGGCTTGAAAAGGTCATTCTGTTTGTGTGAGAACCAAGGTGGGAAACCTCAGAAGGGCGTGCAGTAATCGTGTGAGCTCAGAGGGATGCTGCTGGCTTAGGCCAGAATGGCGCCGGTAGAGGTGGTCAGATTCTGCATGTTTTTAAAGTTGGGGCCAACACGATTTTCTGGTGGATTTGATAAGGGGTGGAAGACCACAAGAAAGCCACAGACAAGCTTACACAGTGGGGGGAAATGAAGATCCTCTAGCTCATTTATTTGTGGGATAGGATTATATGTGATTTTTAAGTTGTATTCTTCAGTCTTTTCTAAATGTTTTTACTTTAACCAGTTTGTCAGCTGAACAGTGATATATAAAAATCACCCAGTTGCATTGCTGTCCTGCCCTAAGTCCGAGAAGGGCATCTTCACCCTGCTGTCCCTTTTGTTGCCACAATAAAAAAGGATGTGCTGGCCCTCCGGCCCTGGCGTGACATTAGTTGACCTCAGGAAATAAGCAGTGTGATTGTGATGTCACCAGCCCCTGCTCACCACTGCCTGAGAGGTTGGAGGCTTCTCCAGTACCCTGTCCCCTGGCCCACGTCATCTTTCTATCAGGGTAGGGAAGCTGTGCTCTTCCATCAAAGAGAGCTTCGCCTGGCTGCAGTCTGCTTTCATCTTTGCTTCTGCGACCTTAATGGGGGCCAGAGGAAATGTGGAACACTCTGCCTGTAGACTGCTCATCTCCCATGGAGAGCCAAGTCCCAGGTCTGATAAGAATAAGAGGAGGAAATGGTAATGACCCCAAGACAGAGCAGGCTGGTGGTCTGAGGCCCCTGAGGGACACAGGACCATCTGCCCTCAAAGAGAAGAAGGTAAGACCCAGTTACCTTCGTGTCCCTGAGACAGGGCTGTGTCTGAAAATCTAATCTCGTTGTCGGGGGGATTAGGCATTCGCAAAGGAGAGATTTCTTTGAGTGGGTCAGGGAACAAATGCAACTATGATTACATCGAACTGAAATTAGAGCAGTGCCCTGGGAAACACCCAGGAAGGTGTCTGGAAGTCTGTGGGGGAGGGGTAGAATCAGGCAGAACCTTCTGGACAAGATGGATTGTGAACTAATGGCCTTTCCCTCCCTTGCTTAAAAACATACAGTGTCACTGCCCACAACAATGTGAAGCTGCCTTAGCTCCTGAGCTTTCTAGCTAAGGATTTGCATGATCCTATTTTTTTCTCTTCTACTTCTCCTTGTTTTCCTCGTTTATTTTAATTAATCTTTTAGTGCACCATTCAGTGCCAACCATCACCACTGTCCATCCCCAGAACTCCTTTCATCTTGCAAAACCCAAACTGTACCCATTAAACACCAGCTCCCTCTTTCCTCTTCCTCCCAGCCCTTGGCCACCACCGTCCTTTTTCTATTTTGTGTATGTGACCACTCTAGGGACCACATTTGAGTGGAATCAAACAATATTTGTCTTTTTGTGACTGGTTTATTTCACCCAGTAGAATGTCTGCAGGGTTTACCTGTGTTGTAGCGTGTGCCAGAATTTCCATTTTTTAAAGCTGAATAATATTCCACTGCGTATCAGACATTTCGTTTGTTCATTCATCCCATCAGTGGTCACGTGGGTTGCTCCTGCCTTTTGGCTATCATAAGTAGTGCTGCTGTGACTGTGAGTGTACAAAACCTGTTTGAGTTTCTGCTTTCTGTCGTTTTGGGGATGTACCCAGAAGTAGATTGGCTGGATCGTACGGGAATTCTGTGTTTGCTTTTCTGAGGAACACGTCCTATTGTTTTCCATGCCGCTGCACCCTTTATATTCCCATCAGCAGTGCACAGGGGTTCCAACATCACCTCCACATCATCGCCAACACTTGTTTTCGTTTTCGTTTGTTTTCAGAGTAGCCATCAGAATGCTTATGAAGTGGCACCTTCTACCTTTCCAAACTGTGTCCCCAGCACAGATGCTGCACTTGCTCCAGTGACACCCTTTTCCATGTCTAGGCAGCAGACACCCTCCTCCTCAGGTTTCACACGTGTTTTTCTCTCCGCCTGGAAGACCTGATGAACTCATCATCCCCCCAAACAGTTGTCTGTCTCTGTCTTTCACCTCCCACGCCGACTCAGAAGAAATCACGCTCTTTCCTGTACTCCTGTCACTCTTCATTCATGTCTCTCTTTTTAAAACTTTTTTATCCAGATATGATTTACTTACAGATTACGTATAATTCTATAAATTTGACAGACTATCACCACAATCAAGTTAAGAAAGGATTCCGTCACCTCAGATCATCCTTTCTACCCTTCATTGTCAACTCCATTTTTTTCCCTTTGCTGCAACTCCTGGTAGCCGCTCGTCTATTTTCTGTGACTACAGATTTGCCTTTTTTGGAATATCTCCTAAATGGATTGTTCAGTATGCTGCCTTTTAAGCCTGGTTTCTTTCCCTTAGCATAATGCATCTGAGTCACCCGTGTCGTGTGTGTCAGAAGTCCACTCTTTGTTATTGCTAATAATACTTCATTGCACTGATGGACTAAAGTCTATCCATTCTCTAGTTGGAAATATTTAGGTCGTTAAGCATTTATCTAAAGGTTTTATGTGAACATACATTTTTTATTTTGCTTGAGTGAATAGCAAGGAGTAGGATTGCTGAGTTGTACGTTAAATATATTTTCTAGCTGTATAGAATTTTGCCAAACTCTTTTTCCAAAGTGGCTGTATCGTTTTGCATTCCCGTCAGCAATGTATGCGTTCTATTTGCTCCATATCTTCATCAGTACTTGATATTGTCCAGTTTATAATTTTATTTTAGCCATCCTAATAGATGTATCTCATCACATACATGCGTATTTATCTAATAAATAATAATGTGGAGCATCTTTTCATGGGTGTATTTGTTATCTGAATATCTTCCTTGATAAAGTAAATGTTTTTTAATTTTGTATTTTGTTTTCTTACTGAATTTTGAGAATTCTTTATATATTTAGGATATAAATCCTTTATAGCATGCATGATTTACAAACTCTTCACTGTCAGTGGCTTAAATTTTTATCCTTTTAACATTATCTTTCAAAAGCAGAGATTCTTAATTTTTATGAAGTCACATTTATCAATTTGTTTGTTTACAGGTCATGTTTTTGGTGTCATATCTAAGAAATCTTTGCCTGACCTGAGGTCACAAAGATTTTCTTCTCTTCTAGACGCTATCTAGTTTTAAGTTTTATATTTAGGTCTGTTGTCGACATTGAATCATTTTTTTTTTTTTTGTATGTTTGAATGTGCAAGGTATAGATTAAAATTCAGTTTTAGCACTATTTTTTGAAAAGATTCTCCAATGAATTGCCTTTGCAACTTTGTTGAAAATCAGTTTACCATACACGTGTGATATGCAACAGGACTCTGTGTATTTTGTTCCATTGAAATATATGTTGATCCTTTTCCAATATCATATTGTTTTGATTATTGTAGCTTTTATAGTCAGTCTTGGAGACATGAGTAGCATGAGTTGTCTAACTTTCTTCCTTTTAATATGGTTTTGCCTGTGGTAGTTCGTATGCTTTTCTTAGAATCCGCATAAAAATATCTATACAAAATTCAGCTAGAATGTATTTTTTAAATTGTTTTGAATCTATTTCTCAGTTTAAAGAGAATTTCCATCTTGTTTTTAAAATATTTTTATTAAAATATAGCTAACATACGATATTGCATTAGTTTCAGATGTGCACCATAGTTATTCAACATTTATGCAACCATCTGACAGCATACAACACATTTATACCTTCATTGATTATATTCTCTATGCTGTACACCACCTCCCCATTACTTGTTTTATACCAGGAAGTTTGAACCTCTATTGCCCTCACCTTTATTGTCCCTTTTTTGATTTTTTAATTGCAGTTGGCATTCAATATTATTTTATATTAGTTCAGGTATACAGCATAGCAGTTAGACATTTATATAATTTACAAAATGATCCCCCTCACTAGTCTGGCACTATACGTATTTATTACCATATTATTGACTATATTCCCTGTGCTTTACTTTACTTCCTCATGACTATTTTGTGCTTCTTAATCCTGTAACCTTTTTTGCCCCATCTCCCAACCCTCCTTCCATCATCAGCTTGTTCCCTGCATCTATGAGTCTGTTTCTGTTTTGTTTATTTTTTTCTTTAGATGCCACATATAACTGAGATCATATGGTATTTGTTTTTCAATATCTGACTTATTTCACATAATACATTCCAAGTCCATCCATGTTGTCACAGAGGTAAGGTTTTATTCTTTTTTATAGCCGAGTTGTATTCCATTGTATCTATATAGCACATCATCTTTTTCTAGTTGTCTGCTGGTGGGCACTTAGGTTGCTTCCATATTTGTTTTCCTTTGCTGTGCAAAACCTTTTTAGTTTGTTGTAGTCCCATTTGTTTATTTTTTCTTTCATTTCCATTGCTCAAGGTGACATATCAGAAAAAATATTACTCAGAGCAATGTCAGAGAGTTTACTGCCTACATTTCCTTCTAGGAGGTTTATGATTTCAGGTTTTAGGATTAAATCTTTAACCCGTTTAGAGTTTATTTTATTATGTCACGTAAGAAAGATTAGAAGTCTTAATGATATTGAGTCTTTCAACCCATGAACCTAGGCTGTCTTGCCATTTGTTTTCTTTAATTTCTTTCATCAGTGTTTATAGTTCTATGCATATAGATGTTACATTTATTTCTATTAGATTCATACCTAATTATTTTATGTTTTTAACTTCAATTCCCAATTGTTTGTTGTTAATATGTAGAAATAGAACAGGTTTTTTTAATATATTGGTCTTGTATCCTGTGACCTTTCTAAACTCACTTATTAGTTCTAGTCACTTTTTTGTGTATTCTTTGAGATTGTACATAATCAGATAAATACCTGTTATTTAATAGTTTTTTTCTATGAGAGATTAATTTTATATTAATAAAGCAGCATATGTCAATATAGTTTATTTCTGACAGTAATGTATTTTTTTTACTAGACTGGTGAATTTTAGCAAATAACTACTCAAAACAAGCCTAGCATATGAAGAATCAAACACACCAGTCAGAGAAATTACATACAGGATATGGAAGCAGGAACATTTGTAATTTCCTGGTTTATTTTGTTGTGTATTATATATATTATTTTTTTAAATAATAGTAATATATATAAACATGATAAAAAAGTGATATATATTTTTAAATACCTCTTTTTAAGATACTAGTTATTCTTGACTCTCTATATTAATTATTTTAAAAAATCGAGATGATTTTAAAATGTTTAAAAATAATATAGTTATTGCATATTTTATAATATTACGTTGAGCCTCTCCTACTTCGATATTACAAAATTTTGCCAATACAATATTAAGATCAGGCTCAAAATATATTTTTTCTACACACCTGTTAAAAACTTAGTAAAAAAAAGAACTGTTTGTGAAATGTCATTCAGTGAATGAAGGACCTGTCTTAAAAAACAATATTTTGAGCTTTTTGCAAAGATGGCACTGAAAACAGGAGGAAGTCCCTGCCTCTCCTAAAGCTGAAACCAAAGCAAAGACTTTGATGGCAAAGAAAACAGTGCTGAAAGGCATCCACAGCCACACACAAAAAAAAGGATACACACATCACCCACCTTCTGATGGCCCAAGACACTACGGCTCTGAAGGCAACCTATATCTCCTCAGAAGAACGCCCCCCAGAGAAACAAGCTTGACCACTATGCTATCATCAAGTTCGCCCTGACTACCGAGTCAGCCGTGAAGAAGACAGACGACAGCAATACACTGTGTTCATTGTGGATGTCAAGGCCAACAAGCACCGGATCAAACAGGCCATGAAGGGGCTCTTTGACATTGACGTGGCCAAAGTCAACACCCTGATCAGGCCTGATGGAGAGAAGAGGCATATGTTCGGCTGGCTCCCGACTATGATGCTTTGGATGTTGCCAACAAAATTGGGATCATCTAAACTCAGTCCAGCTGGCTAATCTAAATATAAAAGTTTTTCACTGTAAAACAAAAAATGAAAACAAACAATATTTTGAGACTTGAGGAGTATTTTTTAAAGTATTAGAATCCCAAATTGTGAAGATTCTTAAAATCTCTTTAATTCTCATGTTTTAAATTATATCCCTTTCAAAAATATTTATTTCTCTTGATTGATATCTTACATATTTAGGGTATATTTTGAACTTTATATTCTGATTGATAACCATTTTTTGCTCGCTCTTTTCCCCCATCTCTCTCTATATACATACACATACACACACACACACATATACACACACGCATACATACGTACACATGTATATATAATGGTAAATGTACACACATACATATATTCACAATTTATAGAGTTCACTCATCAATTCCGATAATGGTATGGGCTCTATCATTGCACTTACAGCTAAAACACCAGTTAAGCAACCAGGTGTAGACTATTGTATAGTTTTTTTTCTATATTTCAGAATGCATTACAAATTATTGAAAAAAAGAAAGCTACATTTTTAAGTGTGTGCAGATGTGAAGTTTGGCTAGCAGAACTGTTTTTAATATTCATCTGCGGTATTTTCTTGGCAAAGAGAATGGACATTTGTTCCCACTGCGTGAATTTAGCAGATCAGTAGACTCTAAGGAGGCAACCCTGGGTCATGGAAAATATCTCATAAAACATCACTGTCTTTGAATCTTCTTTGTGACTGTTGCTTATGCTATTATACATTTCATATTATTATCAAATGAGAAATTTCAACAGATTTTAAATGAGCATGTAAAGGTTTATAATTTAGGCCTATGTTTCTATTAATGAATGCAATTCTAATATGGCTTAAAGTGTTTGTTCAACCCAGACAACTTTATTAAAGTATCATACCCTTCAGAAACTTCCTGAGAATAAGCAGTTAGTAGAATCACCATACCTTGTGGGTGAATGAGGCAACAACATAGGTGTAAGGAGCAGAGCATTCACTGTGTACGTAGCTCAGTGCTGATCACAGGATGGAATGTAACTTTGTCTCTGCTTTCTGGAAGCTTTTTTATTGTGGTGATAATGAGAAATATAAACATAAAAGGACTTTTAAAACTGTGTAACTGTGCACAATAAAACTCTAGATTAGGCTACAATGCTTGGAAATCTGAGAAGGTCTGTAGTCAGCAGAGGCTGTTTTATGGAGAAAGTGGTCCTTGAAATACAATATTTGAACTGGCACTAGATATGAAGAATTTTTTGAGGTGGTCCAAGGGGATATAAGCACTTAGGATGAATTGGGGGAATGTCAAACAGTAATTATGAAAACCTACTTATAAAAAATATAGGTGACTTTTTAAAACTTCTTATTTTAAAACTTTTTATTTATACTCCTGAAAAGTTTCAAAAATAATGCACAGAGTTGTCACACATCTTACACCTAGCTTCCGCCATATCAGCATCTTATTATCCGTAGTGCAGCCACTGAGACAGGAAATTAACGTTGGTAAAGTGCTTTACACTCACACTGGTAGATGACTGCGGACCTTATTTAAATTTCACCAGTTTTCCACTAATCTTCTGTTGTTCTAGGATCCGATCCAGGATCTCACATTGCATTTAGTTGTTGTTATATCTTTTCAGTCCCCTTCGATCTATGACAGTTCCTCAGTCTTTCCATATCTTTCACGACCTTGACACTTTCGAATAGTACTAGTTATTTGGTGGAATGTTTTTTCACTTTGAGTTTGTCTGATGTTTTTTCATAATTAGATTGAGTTTATGCATTTTGGGCAAGAATATTATGGAAGTGATATTGTATCTTCTCAAGTACATTATATCAAAGAGTACATGATAATGAAATGTCTTATTCCTGGTTAAGGCAATACCTGCCCAGTTTCTCTGCTGTAATGTTATTTTTTTCTCCTTAGAGTACGTAAAATATCTTGAGAAAATATTTTGAGACTGCAAATATCCTATTTCCCCTCAGACTTTCATCCACCAATTTTATCATCCATTGGTGAATCATGCCTACAAAATTATTATTATTATTATTTTTACTTATAGTTTCTTTGAAGTTTTGGCATTTTCTGGCTTTAAGTAAAGCAGAGGGTGTTCTTTTTTCATTTTTTTTTTTTCATATCTTTAGGGGAATAATTGGAAGTCAAAGATGACTTTTTAAATGCAAGGGTTTTTTTTATAATAAATAATCAAACTTAGGGGGAAAATAAAAATAATAATAAGATGAAGCTAGAGTAAGGTTTGTAAAAAAATAATGCCTGCTGTGAGGGTTTGTTTACCTCCTAGAGAGGAACCTCAATTTGACTCTGTATTTTCCAGGAACAAATGTAAAGAGAACATAACAGAACATGATTCAGTTCAATAAAAATTTAAGTCACTAGTTCAAATTCCTGGAGTTGAAATCTTCAGAGAAAATTTTACTAGGGAGTTCTTACGAAAAAGACAGCATGTAATTTGGTTAGCATCCTCAGCAACATTGTCATGGAACATAACACTTTTATAGGTTATTTTCTTAATGGAGTTGTAGTAAGTATTACTTTGACTTTAACTTTCTAAAAATAGAATGACCATTAAAGTGAGATGTCAGTTTGAACTCCAGAAGTCCTTAAGAACTCACAAACTATTAAAAGGTTTGTGAAATTATTTAGGGATTGAACAAATTAATGACCAGATACTATTACTTGAACAAAAATGGAATATCTGCTATTTGAATATTATTGTACTAAATAACCAAAACTTTATTATAATAGTGTTTTCTCCAGAGTAGAAATCATTTGATTTCAGACCATCTAAAGGGGATTAAATCAGGATGTCCCAAAATAACCTAGTTATAAGATAGTCTCACAGTGTTTACCTTAAGGAAAAAGTTGACAGAACTGAGGTTTGCCAAGCATTTACCTTATTTGTTACAATTTTACAATTCTTGGGAGATTTCTACTTCAGGTTTTGCTTCTGATGATAATTTTTTTTTATCCACTGCAACTGAATACTGAGACAGAATGCTAGGGAAATAGAGAAAAGATAATCATTCGTATTCTGCTTAGATTATCTCGTTAATTTTCTGATTCTAAAGAGCTAAAATAATTGAGATTCTGACATTATCTTAAAATATGTGACTTTTGATCTGCAGAGAAGACTTCGCTGTTTTTAACAAAAGCCTAAGAAACTTTTTCACAATATTTAAATGAATGGCCGTCTACCTGAGGTACGAAGTGTATGTGTGCATTTAGAGCAACTTTTAGTGAAGGAAAACTAAATGTGTAATTACTTCTTTCACTGGATATCACATTAGTCTCTGACACTGGATTACTTTGCAAATTGGTACATTACCAGTTTAATTCATTTGAACTTCGTACTTAAGTTAGGCATTTATGGAGTACCTACATTGTGAGCTAGGGAATGTGCTAAGTTTGGCAGATACAAAGGAGAAAAGTTATCAGAAAATATATTTTGACATAGAGACAGATTTTTTTAAATTACAAATTAGTTTATATCCCATAAAATATAGCCGAGAATAATATAGCCCTAATATAGTCTTAGCCCAAATTAGATCAAAAGCTCACCCATGGTAGGTGGACTGCATTTGGCAGGGTCTGTTGAATTTGCATGTTTTCTGCATTTATTAGGTTATAACTGAAAATAAAATACTATAAAAGTTCCCAGTCAGCGTGATGTTTTGGCATGACTTTTAACTGCCCTGTACCATCTTCCTAAAATCTGTCTTGTATGGCCAATGAATTCAACAGTATTTGAAATAAAATACAGATGTGAAGATTTATGTTTGTTTTTTTAAATACTTGGTGAGACCTTAGGATAGAACCAAGTAAAAAATGTTCAAGGTTATAAACTCAATCTCTACAATTCAGAAGATAGAAATAACATAGTTTTGATCGATGCTTTTGGAGACAGTCTTAGATGTGTAAAAATCACATGACAAGGACTTACATGAGCATCAAAGTTTGATTTTGCTTTGATCAGATCTTTAAAAAAAGAAAAGAGTAAGTTATTTAGGAAACCTTTTTGTAACCTGTTTTTGGTTAAACAGCTATTGGTTGTTTCAGCCTCATATGTCTTTACATCAAGTATTTCAGCCACTGTTTTATGATATTTTAATTAGATAATCTTTTGGTTTAGTTCTTATAACTTAGGTGGTTTTATTAACCACCTAAATAAATGAAGAACATTTGTCAATATGCAGAGTATTCTTATTTATATTTAATTATTAATGTATAAAAGTCCTCTTTATAATATTTGTAAAATAACCTTTATATCCAAAATTACTTATATATTGTTAATACATATAAAATTTCACTTATATTTTCTGTCCACACACAAAATATTTTAAGTGAGGTAAGAAAAAGACATAATCCAGGTAACACTGTATTTTTTGCTTTCATGAATACTTATTTAGTGATCTCTATGTGCAAGTAACTGTGCTAACATTTCTGGAAGAAAGAGCTGTAAACAACTGCTTCCATAATTTCTTCATGGAATTATCCTAGGACTATTGAATGAAGGGATAAAAAAGTACATTTTAAGCCAGATGACTGCACTGGTGAATTCTATCAATCATTTAGGGAAGAAATAACACCAGCTTCACTCTTTCAGAAAATGTAAGAGGAGAAACAGTTTTCAACCTGTCTTATGAACATAGGATCGCCCAAATGCCAAAACTGGACAAAGATATGGAAAGAAAACTAGAAACTACAGACTCACTGAAAGTTCTTGACAAATTTTTAACCAGTCACATCCAGCAATGCATAAAAAGGATAGCACATTATGGTCAAGTGGACTTTATCCCAGGAATGCAGAGTTGGTCCAACATTCAAAAATCAATCAATGTACTGCACCACATGAAAAGTCTAAAAAAGAAAAATCATCATGTCATCACAGTAGATGCAGAAAAAGCATCTGACGAAGTCTACCATCATCCATAATAATAAAGAGCAGATACCAGCAAAAGAACCATCTATAGGTAAAAGTATACTTCATTGGTGACAGATTGTATGATTTTTCTTTAAGATTGGGAACAAGACAAGAATGTTCACTTTCACCACTTCTTTCCACTTTGTGCTGGAGGGCCTAGTCAGTGCACAAAAGGCAAAAAGGGAAAAAGAAAAAGAAAGAGAAATCAGAAAGGAAGAAGTACAACTGTATTCTTGTCCTCTGCATGACATAATCAAAAGGAATCTACAGAAACACCCAACCCTATTAGAACTGATAAGTAAAGTTACCAAGGTCACAAGGCACCAGATCAATATGCAAAATCATTTGTATTTCTATATTTAGTGTGGATAAAGATATTTATTTTCTGAGTTTTTATTTGCAGATAATTACTGTGTTTACTACCCTTCTTTCCCTTGTCATTTGCACCCCAACAAATGATTAGGAAAGACACGATTTTTTTAAATAGAATTGTCTTGTTGAAAGTCGACATTGCTAAGGACATGAAATACATTAACTATCTTCTCTGTATTTATTTGTCAGAAAACACAGATCCTCTGCTTTGCATTTTCTTCTGTTCAAATAAATTCTCGAAAATAATCGATGTAAGTCAAAACAGCTGATAAGCATACACAGCACAGCCCTGTGGAAGAAGATGTTTACTGTGTGCCTACCATGTGCAGGCCCTGTCACGTACCTTGTCTCCCAACCCTTTGAAGTTTGTGTTCCCTTAGACTAGCTGGAAATCTGAGGCTCAGAAGAGTTAAACAGCTCCCTCAGAGTCACACAGCTACAAGCTGCAGAACCAAGATTCCAGTTCCAGCGTCTTTCTCCAGACCTGTGCTAAGAATTCTTTGCTTTCCATGCCATTAGCAGCTAATCTGGCCAGCTGGTTCCATGGGTTATCATGAGCAAAAGATAGAAGCTCCTGCTCCACAAGGAAATTGGTTTTATGAACCAGTTCATGCCGTTTGCCGCCCTCTCCGTTCCCAGCCAGACTCTGCTTTGGGTCCCTAACTCCTCAGCACCCACACTTTTGTGCACAAGTGTCCTTACCGGTGTTTCTTATTTCTGCCTTGGTTATTCTCCTTGAATATTTGGTGTTTCAGTTCTTATTTGATCATTTTGGACTTGATCTCAGATCCATTCAGCTCAGTGGAATCCTCTTAATGTACCTTTTATGGGAGAATTATTGGTCAGCTCCCTAGACAAACAGCAGACCCTTTCTCAGTGTTTCTATATGGGAGGACCAGAAGAGGACTCCTTCCATAATGTCCCGCAGTCACCTGGGTCTGTGGCCTCACAGGAATGTCCTCCCATGCATTGTCTTGTTTGAAATTTATGTTCTAGATGTTTGCCTTGTGCTTTAATTTACACTGTAGATTTTTACTTTTATATGAATACTTCTTTTTATTCAATAATCGCTTTAGAAAAGCAATGTCTGCTTCTGCTTTCAGTCTTAAAAATATTCAAAATGAGCTTTTACCCTGTGCAAATTCTCAATTTTTACACATTCATTTTAAAAGTGTCAGTTCTTTTCTTAAATTTTGTATTGACATCTGGAGAAATCTCTTATCTGTTTAAAGAGCAGTGCTTGAAAGTCACTTTGATTTTTGAAAGCTGCCAGATTATCGATGTCTCTGAGAGATTAGGGATGCTCGTTTGGAAGGTTGCCTTTGTCAAAATAAAACTAAAATCTTGTTCTCCCATTGTAATATTTCATTGTAATCTAATTGGTTTCTTATGGAGATAATATATAACAGGAGCCAAAAATAGTTCAATAGAAAACCTTCAGTTACGAATGGGTTGACAGTTGTTTGATGGCTCAGGTGCCCTGTGCAGCTGCCTGAGACTGCTCTGTTGATAGACGTGGACGTTTTCTCTGTGCTCTGAGGGTCTATGTTGGGACAATGGCGTATTGAACACTTCTACTCCTTTTCTAAACTGCAAATCATCTACAAAGTGGAAAAGTCATATTTCCCGGTAAGTATCCTGGAAAGCAAGAAAATGAAATTGAGGGGAGTAAGATGTTTTTCAGTAAGGAAAAGGTGCTTTTAGTACATATGATTGTGATCGGAAAACAGCAATGAAAATAATATGTACTGATGGAGAGAAAACAAAAATAGTTTTACGTATGTTTTAGTATAAAGTGCCACTTGAATTTAGAGTTTTAGATCCAAAATGAGACATCGTGTTATTGCGAAAATGTATGGCTCTTCATTTAGCTCTCAGTTCTAAACAGGACATTGATAAAGTTAAGAAAAACATTTTTTAACATAATTAAATAATTTTCTTAGAAAATTTAGATGTTGCTCGAAACACTCTCATTCGTATGGCTTGACCTCCATCGCTGGATCTTGTAAGGTGATTGAACTAGCACGGAAGGAGCAAAGCGTGTCCTCACCCAAATCACAGTTGCTCACAGCAGAGATGACATTAAATGGGTTGACCCATTGGGCAGAATCATTACCACCCACTTGCCTCTTGGTCATTTGAGTTCGCCACTTCCCCTCAGCTGCCTTCTTAAGGTTATGACCTAGAGTTCTTACAAATCCAGTAACTGTGCCACCTTGAAATCTTGGTTTCAGGCATTCTATTCTTTCAACCTCTCCCCAGGCCCATCTTTCTAACCCATTTAGTTTAGGATCCTCACTCCACGAGATTCCCCTCCCGCCCCTGTGGGGACTTCCAGTCCATTAGCATCACCACGTTTTGCTTTCCATCAACTTCCTTGTGCCTTCCTTTCCCCACTTAGGTTTCATGGTCCATCAGTGTAGTCACTGCCTAGAACTACCCTCCACTTCCTCACCCCTTTTCCCCTCTGCCTTCCTCACTGGCACCTTCCCAGCCCTGGGGAAACCAAACCCTCGCATACTCTGCTCTCTCATATCTAGACAGTTGACATGGTTCAAGAAGAGAGACACTTGTGCTAACTAGTCTCGTTTAAACTTAAGGCCAGAAAGCTCAGGTGGGCCCTCACTGCTGCAAGCAAGAATCAGTTCGTTTCCCACTAAGAAAATGCCATGCCTCTTTTTCAGCTTAAACCTCCAACATTGCCTTTTCATTCCCCACTATCAGATGATGGCTTCTATTTCACTGAAAACGTAGAAGCAACAGAAGCGAACCACCTCATCAGCCCCTCCATATCTGTTTTCCAGCTACACCTGTACCCGCCCACCTGCCTTCCCCCCTCGAGAGTGCCCGAGCCTCTGTCCCAGGCCCTCCCTGGCGCCCTGGGCTCCTCACCCCCACGGAAGCGCTTTTCTCCTTTAATTAGCCATCTTTTCTCTTATATCAACATTTTTCTCTCTACTGTATTATTTCCAAAATCATAAAAACATGCTGCTATATTTTAAAGAATTCTTTGATCCCCCCCATGCCACATTATACTGTGGTAACGAACTGACCTCAAAATCTCGGTGGCTTAACAAAGGTTTACTGTTAAGTTAAACCATACGTTGGGGATTTTTTTTTTTTAGGTCTAAGCTGGTTAATTATCAATTTCATGTGATTAACTAATACTTTTGCAGATTGTGGGTCCATTGCTGTTCAAAAGGAAGACTCCACAGTCTTCATCCCAGCTGACCTCTCGGCAGCTTTGACACCGTCGATCGCCCCCTCTGATCGACTTTACTCACGTTGTCACTCTCCAGGGCTTTCTCCTAACTGGCTGGCTCCTCCTACTCCTCCTCTTTCACTGGCCCTGCCTCATCTTCACACCTCTTCTGGTTTCTTTGCTTAGTCCCCAATTGATTTTGTGTAATCCCACAGCTTTAAATGCCATCTGTACACCAAGAACTTCCAGTCTGTATCTCTTTTTCTAGTCTCTCCCTTGAGCTCAGACTTGTGCATCCAGCCCCTCCCTAGACATCTGCCCTGATGTTCTAATAGGAGCTCACACTTCACACTTCTGTGACAGGACTCTTGATGCTCCTGCAGTCTTCTGCAAGTCAGTCAGTAAGACTGAGTCATCCTTGACTGCTTTCTTTCTTTCAGCCCCATGCTTCCTATCAGTAAGTCCTCCTGATGCTTTCAAGATGTATCCCACATCAGACTACTTCTCATCATCCCTGCCACCACCACCCTGGTCTAAAGTGCCCTCAGCTCTTGCCTGGACCATTCCAGTAGGTCCCACCTGGTCTCCCTGTGTTCACACTTGTTCTGAGTCTTTTCTCCACACATATTCCCCTGGTCACAGGCCGCCAGTGGCTTTTCATTACTATTAGAACAAATGGAAATTCCTTAACTGTGGTATGTGATCTGGCCCCTGTTCTCCTCTCCAACGCATCTCCTACTCCTCCCACCTCAAATACGCAGATCTGGCTGGAGGCTTGCACCGTTTATAAGAGCCAGGCTCGTTCCTACCTAGGGCCTCAAAACTTGCTTTTCCCCTTTGTCTGTATTTCCCCCAGATCTCGTATTTCCCAGTGACCAGCTGGTCCCTGCCCAAATGTTAGAGCCCTATATCACTTCCTATCATTGTACCTTCCCCTTTTTCTCCACATCACTTCTTAAGATTTATTTTTATTTATTTACTAATTTATTATTCACTGTTGTTTCTCTTGTGCCTAGAACAGTGCCTGGCATACAGTAGGCATCTAACAAAAATTTGATGCATTAGTAGATGAATGGATCACTATTTAGTGCTTTTTCAACTAGAATGACCCCATTAGACTGAATTTCATACAGAATAATTCTTGGGCCTGTATTTCACCAGCCAGTAAAATTGACACAGACACTTATAGCTTGTTAACAACAGAATAGAACAAAACATTTTTTCTGCTTTTGTATCAAATCAGATTTATAATTGTGAAAATAACATAGGACTGGTAAACCTATGAAACAGCATAACTGAAGTATAACTAAAGCAATAAAGGGAACGAAGCAGGTTTCATATGGAGATTTTTAAAGGTTTTCATTTTAGGCAGAAAATTGAGAGATTCTATCATCTGATTCTCTGGTACCATGAATGGGTTAATTCAGAATATTTTTTCAGCAAGGTACTATTCAGAAGAATTTCAAAGAGATAATTTCAAGACAAATAAAAGGAAGTTCAAGAATTCCTCATTTATCAAATATTGTCCAGGAATAAAATGTTCCATGTGTCAGTTTCCAAATAACTATGTATGTAATCCCTGCGTATGTGCCAAAACTTATACTTTGAAGGTTGTTTCTCTAACATATCCCCTACTCTTTTAAATAAAAAATGCCAAAGACGTCAGCAGCCCTTTCTGACAACTCAGAGCTGTCACTCAGCAATTCGATGCCACAGTAAGTGTCCCCTCACTGTCCTTCTGCTTCTCTCTCCTGTTTATGGTTCTTCTCCCTTCTCCCTCTTTGTTCAGTTATCACTTTATTATGATGGCGATGGCCTTGCATTTGTTAACTGATTTTTTTACACCAATAGCACGAGTGAGGGCCTCAAGGCCGCCACTAAATAGTACACAGGGGGTGGCCAGAACTCCGACATCTGTGCTCGTGAGTTGTCGTGGTGGCAGTACAAACAGTAGAGTAACTCAACCTGTGTTAAACGATGGCGCTAACCAGGTGGCTCTTCCTGCCACCATACCGTTTACTCCTCTGTGTCTGTCTAGGCTAGATGGACGTGGACCTGGCCTGGTGGTATTTAATACTATTCTGTTAACAGGATGCTGAAGATGTAACTCCTATTTAGAATGACCATAGCTACCGATTTCAATGCATGTTTTCTCGGTATAATTCTTAACACTCCATTCACTCTCAAAAGTTTTTCAATTTTGACAAATTACACATTTACCCTTATACATAATACATTTTCAATAATTCATGAAGTCCTTTTTTTTTTTTCATTCAACCCAGAATGTAGCTGCCTGAAATTGGGAAATAAAACTCAGATGAGGGACTTTTTTCTAATGGCATCAGAAATATACTTAATGTAAAATCAGGCCCAATGTATTAAGCAAAAAAAGAAAGAAAGAAAGAAAGAAAGAAAGAAAGAAAGAAAGAAAGAAAGAAAGAAGGAAGGAAGGAAGGAAGGAAGGAAGGAAGGAAGGAAGGAAGGAAGGAAGGAAGGAAGGAAGGAAAGGAAGGAAGGAAGGAAGAAAAGAAAAAAGAAAAGAAAAGAAAAGAAAAGAAAAGAAAGAAAAGAAATGTGAACTAAGGAAATTTTTTCTGGTATTCATTTCTCGTAGGGGAAATTTTGGCAGTTTGTATAGTACTCCCAGCATGTGTATTGAGTGAATGATTAGATTTTTTTATCTACGTCTGAAGTGGAAAATACTTAAAATTTGTTTTTTAAAAAAAACCTTTATAGATTTAGGATACAAAACAATGTCATGAGCATATATTGTACATCTAATTTTAATAATACAGAAAAAAACTTTTACTATTTGTGAATCAAAATACAAAGCTTTTCTTGTGCTTACTTAAATTAATTTTTCTTTTGGCTTAGGCAAACCAAAAAAACACATTTTTAGAAATCATAAGTAATTAATCTCAACTCTTTAAAAACATGCTGAGAAGTTATTGAAAGGTGGCAAATTCTTTTGGATGAGGTTTCGTTTAATGTTTAATTTCTCTTATCTGTGTTAAGTAAGCATCTGTTCTAAAGAAATATAATCTCCAGATATTAACAGCCATTAGCTTGAGGTTAAACAGGTGTTAAAAACAGAATTATTATTTCTGTCATTGTGGATTTGACTACACCTAGGCTATATTAATCCATATTTAATACGCAGTAGCTTGCCAGATGCAGGGGTGGAGGTGAGAAAGATAGGTGAACTGTTTTATTTTATTTTTTAGTTTAAATAAATTGAAAAAAAATCTATAAATATAAACTATTTATCAATTTATTATCACGAAGTGTGAGAGCAATTCTTTCTGACTGTGGCCACAGTTATCTGCTCTGTTCTTCTGGTTCATTCTCCATGGTCCCGGGGAAGTCACCTTCCCCCGATGGCTCTATTCGTGGGAGTCCCTACTCCTAGTTCTTTGGCCTGAGACTCTTGGATTTGGCCAGGATCCTGAATTTTTACCTCTGTGAAGTCTGAGTTGAGTGGGAGACAAACAGGAAAGTAGATAGAACCAATAATGAGGGACGTCTGGTGAAGCGGAGAGATCAGTATATTGGGGCCTTATACTGGGAATATTTGCAGCTTTCTGTCTGAGCTGTCAAGGACAAAGTGTTTTTTGTTGGTGGATATTCCTAAGGATCTCTGTTGGCAGCCACAGATTTTATTTCAAATGTGGGGAAGAAAAACAAACCTTTTAAGGAAATTGCGCATAGAAAACATTTTCTCTTTATTTTACCTCAAAAGAGAAGAAACACTGTAGAATTAAATACTACATTGTTATATTTAAACTTTGTAAAACCAAGTGGAAGGGAACAGCTTTTTAGTCTATTTTGGGTTAAAAAAAATTTGTATTATAATTTGACCAGTCAAGGAAATTTAAAAGTTTATTTTCTTCCTGTTTAGTAAATTAATTAGCTCACATCTGTCATCTTTGTTGTTGTTTGTATTTAAATATTCTGATGGGTTGTGACCATTTTAAAAGATTAAGAATCCACTAAAACACTCCAGAACAAAGTCTGGGTCATGATGCCCTTGCATATTGTTTTATTTGGTCTTTTTTTTTTTTTTTTAAGTGAGTTGAAAGCAATAGCTATGTAGTTCATCAGAAAAGCACTTCAAGGATTTTAGTAGCCTGAGATTCTAAAGCAATTAACTATATAACCTTTCCAAAAAAGAGACAGTAAAAATTCTTGGAATTTTTTCCAATTTCTCTTCTGAGATTACAGTTCTAGAGATGAGTGCTTGAGACAAACGACAGGTATTAAGCATGCCAAGAGGCTGATTTAGAATGCGAGCAAGGTTATGTGCAAATCTAAATGTAACTGAATAATCAGTAGAACACAGAATAATTGATAATGCCATCCGGGATCTAGGTTTCCTGTGGATTTAGTCTGTGTGAGTCAAATAACCCACACGGGGCACTGGCAACATTGAGTTTCCGAACCTACCAAACCCTACCAAAAGGGGTGGGAGCTAATTACCCAAGTGTGAAAGGCACTGAATGTCTGACTCAGTTGTTTGAACCCTTGTTGTCTGTGTATTATGAGCCATTTAAGGTTTTTGAGTGGAGTAAGATGATCGTTTTGAAGGAGATAATTCTGATAGCAGCCAGACGTGGTCTGAGCTTTTGGAGTTTGAATCCCCACTTCACAGCCTGGTAATTTAGAACGAGTTGTTTACTCTCCGAGCCTCATGTTACATATTTGCAAAATAGCAATAATACCAACCTCGCAGTGTTAAGTGAAATTACATAAAACCCTGGGCACATAATAAGAATTCACTAACTATTCCTTTTAGACAGAGTAAACATTACTCTTAAGGCTCTAAGTAGTCTAGGGAGAGAGTCAAGAGTGCGCTGTGAGCCTCAGAGCGAGACTGATCCAGCCACAAATCCCAGCTCTCATTCTTACTTAGCTCATGGCTTGTATGTTGATTAAATGGGGGAACGTGTGTTAAAGGGTTTTATCTGTCTGGTGCTAAGGAAATGTAGAATTTTCCCTGAAAACCTACCTTGTGCCAGGTACTGTTGCATGTACCTGTAATACATCAGTGAGTAAAACAGACTAAAGTCCCTACCTTGTGGACCTCATGTGTAAATGGTCACCATGGTTAGTTACTGGAAGGGAACACTGACCAAAGGTGACTGCAGCTGTCTTGGGAGGTGACAGAGAAGTTGGCTAGAGCAGTAGAGAGATGGAGGTGAGTGCCACAGGTGTGATATCTGAGTGGGTGTTGGTAGAAAGCAGAGGATTGAAGAGGACATCCAAGGTCATCATACCATCAACCAAGAGAGAGACACTGAGGAAAAGTATTGTCAACCATTCTTTTTGTTTCATCAAGATCAGTTATTTTTTTGTTTCATCAAGATCAGTTATTTTGCATAACCATTGTAGCAAGCCTTGGTAAGTAAGGATAGAGATCAAACTGAAAGAAGAAAAGAAGCATAATGAAGTTAAAAGGATTATTGGCCAATAGTCCAAGATTATCTTTCCCAGCAGCACTTTTCCAGGAGTACACAAGTGGCATTTTCCCACAGAACAATTGTTAGAACTTAAGAATTTATTAATAAGCCCAGAGGGTAGAGATTTATCTCAATTTTACATCCAGTTTCTTTGAAGGATGGATTAAGTCAGAATGAAGAAATGGAAGTAAATGTGTCTAGGTTTTAAAATATTTAGCAAATCAGATGAGCTCGCCACCTGCTGCCCAAGGACAAAAAAAAAGAAAAAGAAAAAATGAATGTATGAGATGGCGTTTAAGTTTTTGCAAGAGTTGAGAAACACATTTTTTAAATCACCTGTGTGGAAAATTTATATGATAAAGCTAAAATTTTTATTTTTAGTTACAAAATACATAAAATAGATAGATCATTAGTATTAATTCCCGTCAGCAACACCGAACCATGCTAAAGGATTTAAAAGCGTAGTGCAGACTGGCAGCAGGAGTTAAAGGAGTTCTAGAGGAGGTCAAACCCCAAGTGAGCATAAGAACCCCTCAGGGAGGCTGTTAGAAGTGCCAGGTGCCCGCCCCAGACCTGAGGAACAGCATCTCTGGAGGTGGGGGAATTCTGATGCACTGATAGGTTCAGAGGCATGGACTGAAGTACGGGCTCCAAAACCTCATTTTCACTGATTTGCAAGAGTATCTTCTACTCAAAGTTTAGAAATTGGCTTTTCAAGGAGTGAGAATGGACATAACTTGGGCTCTATACAAGGCCATTGGGGTTATGTAAGAGCCGACCCTTCCATTCAGAGGGCCTGGACATACAGGTATGGTGAGGGGCAGGGGCCTCTCTGCTGGGAACCCATTCCATTTTCATTCTTGTGCCTAATATAAAGGTCAAGTCGGTTATTTTTTTATTTGTGTATTCTTTAGAATTAGATTGAATATAGGTGCTTCTGTTGGCTTTGTCTGTTGTGCATCATCCAGACAAGAAATCACACTTACAGTAAGAAAACCACTACAATTCCTACATCAGTCTCCAGGGTCTTTGAAATTTCAGGTTGAAAGGGATGTAAAGTCCACATAGTCTGACATTTTCTGCCTGGCTGTAGACTCATGTTCTAGGAGAGGAAATTTCAGAGAAATTCACTTCTAGCAACTCTAAAAAGAGATCTTGAATTCACGTGATTTTGATAATTCTATATGTAGTGCCTAGTTATCTAATTTATTAATTTTCTATATATTATCAAATATAAAAATTTTTAGTCTTGATTCCTATGTTCATGTTACTTATTTCAAATTAAATGGAGGAATTTAGTCCTTTTCTTTGAGAAAGGAACATTAGTATGTGACTAGTCCCACATTGTTTTAATGAGAACAAAAGCAAAATGTTCCAAAATTACTTGCTTGAGGCTACAAAGCACGTTTAAGCAATAAAAATACATGAGAAAAGAAGAATTGTTTTGAAGTTCTTATGATCAGCTTATATAGGTTTCATTGTAAACTGATACTAAAGAGTCCCCATTATGATCTGTATATTTTGGTGCCAAGAGGTTTTTTTCTTATGCTGAATTATTAAGTTCTGTGAGCTGGTGGGCTGTCATAGAGAGATATAGTAAATCACATTATATTTTGTCATGGATTACACGGAGCAATAAATTTGGGAATAAAGATCAAAGTAGCTCCACAATCACATCTGAGTGTAGGAGGGATGTTTAACTTGTAGAAAACTGATTTAGGTGAAGCTGCTGCAGTTCTCGCATGAATTTGAAGTGAATTTGGATATTTGCTTGAAAACGATTGAGGATCAAATCTCAAAATGACTTTCCATTTTTGTATTTAGTTCAGAGAAGTTAATTCTAACACCTCGCTGTATGACTTGAATTAGATAAATAATTACATGCCAAGAGTAATAGACTCAGTGAAAACTATTTTCATTACTTTTATGGTTAAACAATATATTCCGTTCTATACTTACTTAGCATTTTGGAGGACCTCATCATTAGTTAAATACTCTTGTAGTCATACTCTCTGACTCCTAGAAGCTGAATGCTTTTTACACCTTAAAACCACTAAAAGTAAACCACCTTAAGACCACTAAGTAACCTTGATTATTTAGATCTTGATGGATGTTATCTTTGCTTTGAAACCATAGAAATTATGTCAGGGTTTTCAAAGTTGATGATATTCATTTATTTAAAACAGCCAATCTCCACTTATTGGGCTCTTTTCATAGAAAAATCACAGTAGATGTGAGATAATATAGCAGAAGTGTAAGCAAAAATTATATGCTTTATAAATTATTGTTCTAATACTTTTATTTAAGAAAGTGCTCTTAGTCATATACTCGGTTAGCTCTGTGATTCCCAAATTGGGCTGATTGATTATCAGAAGCAGCAGAGAGCTTTAAATGCAGATTTCTGGGCCACAAAATCCTGGCCACTCTGATTCAGCAATTGTTAGAATCTCAAGTAACATTTTTCTCCTTTCACTCTGGTGTCACTTCCCCTACTTTCTCCTTTTGTTGTAATCCTGTTTGGGGGAAATATTTTTCAATGTGATAGCTCATTAATAGACATTTAGGCTTTGCAAAATCATTTCTCGGGATTTTGGTTTTTTATTTTAGTTTTAGTCTTCTGTTGTCATCCTTTTATTGACTTTTTTTCTCTAGTGAATTCTAAAGGGTTTACACTAATTCTATAGCAAAGTGCTCTGACATCAGACATAGACAGCACCCACCCTCCAAAAAAAATCATTTGAAGATTAAGACCTCCTCATTGCAAATGGGGTCAGGATACCAAGTAATTGTGATGTAGGTATGATGGCCTGTGGTGCTGGTTTTGGTCTGAAAGTAAGTAAAAGGCCAGTTGGTGAGTGTGTGCATCAAGTATATCCCCAAGGGGGAGCGTTAGACTAAGATGGAAGGTGTAGCAGTGATACTGCAAAGGACTAGTGGGAAGAAACTGAATAGGCTGAAGAACTTAGCGTCTATAATGGGGCCTGGGGAACACCCTTCAGAAGATCATGGAGATTTTATTTGCAGGCCCCAAGCTCTTTTAAACAGGCCTTGTCTTGTGCCCTGTGATGATGCTATGTGCCTCCTAAGTCCATTTGAGATTTTAATTTTAAAAATTAATGCTATAAACTCCCCTCTTAGTACTGCTTTGGCAGCATCCCAAAAATTTGGATATGTTGCATTGTCATTTTCATTTTTCTGTGCATCTTTTGATCTCTTATTTCTTCTTTGACAGAATAGTTGTTAAGTAATGCATTTTTTAATCTCTGTATATTTATGATTTTTCCAGCTTTCTTCTTGTAGTTAATTTCCAGTGTTATACCACTGTGGTTGGAAAATATGTTTGGTATGATTTCAGTCTTAAATTTATTGAGACTAATTTCGTGCCCCCAACATGTGGTCTGTCCTTGAGAATGTTGCTTGTGCACTTGAGAAGAATGTATATTCTGTCATTTGGGATCAAAAGTTCTACAAATATCACTTATGTCAATTAAGTCTAATGTGTCATTTGAGACCAATAATTCCTAATTGACTTTCTGTTTGGATGATCTATCCATTGCTGTCAATGGGGTATTCAGATGAAATATTAACATTTTCAAAAATATGGGTGGATCTTGAGAATATCATGCTAAGTGAAATAAGTCAGATGGAAAAGGATAAAATCCATATGATTTTACTCATTTATGGGATATAGAACAAAAAGCAACAAACAAAACAAACGAACTCATAGACACAAACAACAGTATGATGGTTACCACAAGGAAGGGGGGTGGGGGCAGATGAAGAGGGTAACAGAGTCATATGTGGTGATGGAAGGAGACTAGATTTTGTGTGGTAAACACACAATGGAATATATAGAGATGACGTATTATAAAATTGTACATGTGAAACTTATGTAATGTTATTAACCAGTGTTACCCCAATAAATTTAATTTAAAAAGATCAAGAAAGAAAAGTTGAGGAACTAGAAGTAAAAATTGGCAGGACTGTCAAAGGTGAGGGGGAAGGATTCTAAGGAATTCTTCTCAGTTTCTGCTTCGGGTGACTAAATGAAAGTGCCATTAACAAAGAAAAGGAGGAACAGATTTGGAGAAAAATGATGGGGTTCATTTGGGATTGTTAGCTGAGTGCCTACGAGACATCTTAGAGAACTCAGGTCCCATATGAGTCTGATCTGGATTCAGGGGATGTCGAAGCTAGAGATAAAGAGTTAGAAGTCACGTCAACAAAAAGGCAATTTAAAACCATGAGTGGATTTTTAAAAGGAGGATATGGGTAGAGAAGAACAGATGGCATGGGGCAATTCTTATTTAAAGTCAGCTAGAGATCAATAAACAATTATCAGAGAAACACCTGGAGAGCCAGAGAGCATAATGTCATGGATGCCAAGGAAGTAGGAAATTTTAATAAAAAGTTAGTAATTTGGCAAAAGCAAGATTTAATCTTTTGAAAGACTAGTAAAATATAAACTTTCTGAAAGACTAATCAGAAAAATAGGGAGAAGGCATAAATAGATAAGGGAGGAAATGGGAAAAATTGCTACTGAAAAATTGCTAAAGATTGAAAAGATTAATAGTATAATGAATGCCAATAAAATTGAAAATCTGGATAAAATAGGAAAATTTTTAGAAAATGTGATTGAAGAAATAGAAAATTCTAATAGTTCTATAGGTATTAAATAGAACATTTAGTTTTACGTATTTCATCAGTGAAAACATCAGACCCAAATGAGTTTATGCTCAAGTTCTTATCCAACTTTCAAGGAACAGATGATTTCAAAACTATATAAAATCTATCAGAAGAAAATGAGGGGAGTATTCCCCGGTCCATGCAAGGCCAGTATAATTTTGACATGAAAATCAGGGGCAGTAAAAATAAAATTACATACCAGTCTCATATTTACTGTTAAGTGTGAACCTACTAACAAAAAAGTAGGAACAGAATCTAGCAATATATAAAAAATGCTTGTGACAAAGCTGGATCGAATGCAGGAATTCAAGGGTGATTTATTGTTAGCAACCCATTAATTTAAATCCACTGCATTACCACATAAAAGGAGAGAGAATGCATATGATCATCTCAGATGAAGACAAGATACTCGATGTCATTAGTCATTAAGGAAATACAAATCAAAACGACAAGATACCACTTTATATCCACTCAGATGGCTACAATCAAAACGATGAAAATAACAAGTTTTAGCAAGGATGTGGAGAAATTAAACCCTCACACTTGGATGGTGGGAATGAAGAATGGTGCAGTCACTTTGGAAGACAGTTTGACAATTCCTCAAAAAGTTTAATGTACAGTTACCTTGTGACCTAGCTATTCCACTGCTAGGTATATGCCCATGACAGTGGGAAGCATATTTCCAAAAGAAACTTGCACAAGAATGTTTGCAGCAGTATTATTTATGGTAGCCAAAAAGTACAAACAACACAAATATCCAAACAACTGATGAATGGATAAACGAAATGTGGTACATCTACACAATGAAATATTATTTGACAACGAAAAGTAGTGAAGTACTGGTGCATGCCACAACATAGGTGAAATTTGAAAATGCGCCAAGTGAAAGAAGTCAGTCACAAAAGGCCACATGTCATATGACTCCATTTATATGAAATGTTCAGCATTGGAAAAATCCATAGAGACAACGTTGATTGGTGGTTGCCAGTGAGTTGGGGAGGAGAAAATGGGAAGTGACTAACAAGTGTGGGGTTTCTTTTCGAGGTGATGAAAATGTTCTGGGATTTGATAGTGCTGATAGATCTATAGCTCTATAAATATACTAAAACCCACTGAATTGTAAAGCTTAAAAGTGTGAAGTTTATGATATGTGAATTACATCTTACTACAGCCATTATTAAAAATAGGAAGTCTGACAATGCTAAGTATTATTGAAAATGTGGAACAGAAAAAACTCTTAGATACTGTGGTGAGAACAGAAGATGTCGGCGGCATTATACTATGAAGTTGGGCGTTTGATTTATGAACCATCAATTCAACTCATGCCTTAGGAGCTCACAAATATGCACCAGAAGACATGTACAGGAATGTTCACAGCTGCATGGCTCATAGTGGAAAACATTTGAAAAGTTCAGATGCCCAGTAAAAGAAAACTGAAAGATTTTGATCTGTTCGCACAGTTGAATATTCTAAAGCAGTGAAAATGATGGAAATACAATGTCAAATGAACATAAACAAATCTTAGAGATAGTGGTGTGTGAGAAACAGAACATTTCAGGAAATCACATAGAGCATGATTATGTTTGTATAAAGCTAAAAAAATGGTTAACCTAAATCATCTGTGAGAGGTCCTTTTGCATATGATAATTTTTTAAGAAAGGCAATAAATAAAATTTAAGAGAGTGGTTTATTTAGGGAGCAGGCAAGCAAGGGACGGAATGGGGTGGGAGGAAGCACTGGCGTTTCAATGCTGGATGTTAAGTCGTATGGTCATTTTAGGAGGGTCCTTTATCATGTTTTATAAACACACAAAATAGTATGTTTCTTTTGCATGTGTCAATTATATAATTTAAACATTTACAAAGAAAAATTATTAGCCATGGCCCAAGCAGCAGAGAACCCCAGCTTGGAGACATGTCTGGGTAAAAATTGCTCCCCTGCTAAAGAATCTGAGGTAAATAGTCATCTTCATGGGTTCAAAGTGGAAGGATGAGCAAGAAGGAATAACTGGAATTGACTGCAAACGGTGGATTTTGCTAGCTAACTTTTCTAAAGACCTGACCCTATCTGTAGTTTCGTAAGCTCGGCTGTTGTGAAGTGACTTCTCTCTTGCTTCTACTTATTCATGCCTCAGACCTCACTCAGCATTACTCAGCTAGTTCACCTCCCAGGTCTCAGGCTGTCAGGCTCACCTTTTGATCACTCTTGCCTCACTTTTGCTTTCCTGTTCCCTCACGCTTAAAGAACCTGGCCTTTGTCCTCATTCCAGTGCTTACTCACCACTCTCCAGTCCCTTGCCATCTTGAACTTCTACCATTCCTACCTTGCCAGACCTCAGTTCCATTTCATCTTTATTGTCCACTTTATCTGCAAGTCATAAAATAATGCCCAGGAAAATGAAAAACATTGCCCGTGGTCACACCACCCAGGTTTAACTTCAAAGCTCGTGCTGTTAACCACTGCACTCGAGTGCTTACCATTTGGCAGTCGTCGCTGGAATAGTCGGAGCGACCTGAATTAATGAAGAACATGGATGGAGTGGGTTTGAGGGTCTGGGTGATGAGAAATCCAGCTGCACAGCAGCAAAACTAACCAAAGACCCTATGTTTGCAGACTGAATGTGGGGAAGGGCATATTTTATGTAGGCATCGTGCTCACTGTTGTCACATGCTTTAAATATTACTTTTCAGTGAATTGGTATAGTAATTCTATCTCACTATGGATGATTCTGGAAAACTAGATAAGCTCTAGGACATTTTTGATTAGGAACAGCTAATGACTAAATTCTGTAAAGAATGTCCTCTCAACACTTATTCCGGACTTTGGAATTACCCAATAGGGGAAATAGAACTTTTGTTAATTATTGAGATTACTACTTTATATTGAACTCCCTATAAAACTAACATAGCAGCTTCCTAAAATGCATTATTTCATTACATTCTTCTTCATACAAATGCGCCAAAAATAATTAGTAAAAAAGTAATTAGGAAAATATTAATGTGATTTATGAGTATGCCAAATGAAAACATCTAACTCCTAAATTCAAACCTTATTTGAGATAATTTATTACTTGACCAATAATTTAGTTATACCATTGGACCATTGGAAAATGTCAACGTTTTTTGATGTCTGAAGTCACATATTTGAAATGGATCTTCTATCTGCTTCTTAAAAGTACTGTACCAACAAATGTGCCACTCATATGTAAATATATTAAGTTTATTTAAAGTTACATATGTTAAAATTTGTTAAATGCAAAAGTCATTTTCCTTTTATCAAATCATGCAAAATTAGATTTTGGCATAAAGCATAACAGTAACAAAAACAAAATTATTATAGAAAGTAGAGATTCTTAAAAAAATTATTGACCCCATTTACATTTGGTCTTTGATGATAAGGTTCTTTTTGCACATCAGAGAACAGTTGCTTCTTCCCTTGAGCAAACTGAAGTTTTTTTTCCTCCATCATTCTCTTCAAGTTTATATTTCTGCTCGAATAATAAATGAGTTTCAGTTTCTGTGGCCTCTGCTTCAGTGCTTCTCTGAGGGTGAGCTTTTGAAATATGATTAGATCTTAATTCTTTAACTAGTTCCATAAGCTTGTTTCACAGTTTGCTTTCTTATTCAATGAGTGGGGTGGAAATTCATGTAAATCTTATGTGATCATTTATGGGTGTTAGCCATGTAAATATGTATGTCGCAATGTGAGGAAATTAGCCCTTGTGAATTACAGTAAGAGCGTAAAATCAACTGTCCCGTGTTATTTTTTAGGTCATCTGCCATTAACTACGCATTATTTCAGTCCACAGTGTTGACCACAGTTGTTCATTCTGTGTGGACAGAGAATGTACCTAAGACTGATTCAGCATTTTCAGAAACAGGGCCAAATTCAGGAATATGGGCACTTTTTCTGAGAATGGATTTACTAGTATTTACTGAGTAGACAGATACTCCATAAATCCTGCCGTTGATGATAATACTGCAGCCCTTTTCCTAAGCTGTCTAGTTTCTTCCTTTTTTAATAGAGGATGTAGCTTCTCCCTAACATTTTTACAAAATAAAAAACACTTGGGAGTTTCTAATTATTAGATTCTGGTCCTGGGTAAAGCAACTATGTAAAATGACTCAGTCAGTTTTCCAGAAATGAATTAAAACTGAAGAGTCACTAAATAGGAAGCACTGACATTTACAGATGTTCTGCTATTTATACTAGTTTGCCATTCTCTCAAGTCGGGTTTGATTATTTGGGGTTTTTTGTTTGGTTTTTTTTTTTTTTTTTTGGATTTTCAAGGTTTTATTAATTTGAGTTCAAGCTGGAATTTATGCGTAATGGTAGAAAAAAATTAAATAATTCTTTAAAGTACCCTTTCTTATAATAATTGTATGAAACTGAGACCTTATCCTTGACTCAAAGATTCAACAGTCTTAGGATGCAACTGAAGGAACTTTATCTTATTCATATCTGTATCCTGACCTGGCACATAGAGCTAGGATCTGAGCCAAGTACCACCAAAGTCTCACCCTCACCCTTCATAGTGATATACCAGAAAAGGGCACAAATCTCAGGTCATAAATTTAGAAGTGCTTATTTTACTATAATCTCAATTTATGTTTTGAGTCACCATTTGGCTGTGTGGCAGAAATTTCATACTTGTCTTCAGTCACCTCAGACCTCAATCACTCTCCGCCTTCCCAAGCATGTAGGCCCAGGGGCTCTGCCATGCCATGGTGTGGGATGAGGCCTGGGGTCCTGTGTTCCTGGGCACCCCCTGTCTGCCCAGGCATCCACTGAGAGACATCTGTTGCCCCTGCTGGTCTTTGGTAGTCAATTAATCCAAGTCACTCCTCTGTGATCCCTCCTCCCTCTATGGGAGCCTCTGAGACCTTCCATTCTCTTTGCTGTGTCCACACTGTTCTCAGACACCCAGGAAGTTTTACATTCTTCTTGCACATGGTCAGGGAGAGGTGTGAGTGCACAGGGAACTGGCAGTAGCAGCCTTGCTGACCTCACACACACACACACACACACACACGCACGTGTACACACACGCTCATATATGCACCCCATTTCTGCTTTGGGTCCAGTGTATGTATACACCAGTGTGGCTAAGAACGCTGGGTCACATAGCCCCTTGCTCCCTCGGGCATGTGGCACAGGCTGCCCCAGGCTTCCACTAGGCCAGCCCATGTGGTGTGTCCATGCTTTCCCCATCCCTCAGGCCCAGCCAAGAGAGGCCAGGAACAGAGCCTTCTCTCAGGAACAGACTCACAGACAAGCATTTTCCCTTCACTCCAGACTGTGTCTCATTCCCCCAATCTGGATGGAGAATCATTTCTAGTCTGGAGCTTAGAGAGAAAGTAGGGGGAGCAGGCAGAGTGAAACCCACTTTGATTGACTTTTATGCCCCGATCCCATCAGCCCAGGTTATGATCAAAGGCCAAACATCACCTTCTCTGTTTTCTGTGCACCTTTGCTGTGTCATCCTTCCTGAGAGGCACAGAGGTAGCACACCAAGCTGGGGAGGGTTGAGAGGTGGATGAATATACCAGGTTGGAAACTTCAGAAATCTTCTAATACATGAAAATATATTATTGCACATAAAAATCACTAAAAAGTCAACATTGTTACTCTGGATGATAGATTATCGGAAATGTTATATATGTGGTTTTCTCTACTAAGCGTGTATGTAATTTTTAAAAACAGCTTTATTGTTACAAAATTTACAAACCATAAAATTCTTCTGTTTAAGAGTATGGTTAATGAGTTTTTAATAAATTTACAGAATTGTCAACCATAAGCACGCTCTGTATTTAACTTTTATAATAAAAAATATTGAATATTATTAAAATGGCCTCTGTTTACATGGTAAGGTCATTGATGAGTTGAATGGAGGGAACAGGGTCAAACGAAGAAATAAGAATGGTTAGTCACCAAGCTTCCCCATAAATATGCCTTGAACTAATGAATCAATGAAATGGAAGCAGAGGGTAGAGGTTCCTTGTCAAGAAATGTGGCTGTGAAGGAAGAAAAGAAAGTTTGGTGCCTCTCATATACCATGCTCCTTCAAGATTTTGTCCACGTTATTCTCATCACCTGGAACTTTCTTCTCTTTTTTTTTTTCAGTTAGTTGATTCTTATTCATTTCTAGCAGATAACCTTGAGCACGTTTTTTAACCTTCTCATCTCTCAGTTCTACTGTCCATAAATTAGGATAATAATCTTGCCTATCAGAGTTTTTAAGAGTTAGATATGTCTAAAGCACTTAAAGAGTATTTGTCAGTAGAGTAAGAGCAAAGTAAATATGAGTAGTCTTCTTGTCGTCACCGTCATCATTATCATCATCTTCATTATCCTTTAATATTCATCTCCTTCAAAAGCCTCTGATGTGAGGTATCTCATAGTTTCTCCCTAATAACACCCTGTGCCCAGCTCTTCCATGACGCTTATGCTGCATATTATGTATTTGCTTATCTGTCTCCTCCCCAACTATTTTAAATCTTTACCTCTGTAAATATGCAGTGCCCATCACAGGGGAGGTACTCAAAGTAAGTGTCTGTGAAACCATCACGTCACAGGGGTATACCAGGATTTCAGGGAGGGCTGAGTGTGTGTGTGCATGTGTGTGTGTGTGTGTGTGTGTGTGTGAAAAACTAGCCTCTTTGTAATTACATGGAAGAGTCAAGGTAGGAAGAAGCAGTGGTCATATGAAAGGAAGGAAGACTGGGAAGGACTAATGGTGTCGGGCTTTTGATGGGAGGATTCACGTTTTGATTAACGAGTTATCAGGATGTATTTTCTGGAAGACTTTATGTGGAGTTGATATTATTTCTTCCTTAGACGTTTGATAGAATTCACTAGTGAAACTACTTGGGCTTGAATTTAGGGGTGTGTGTGTGAGAGAGAGAAAGAGAGAGAATACAGACGGATATAGAACTCTGAATTTTCTATTTCTTGAGTCGCTTTTGATAATTCATATCATGTAAAAGATTTTTATATTTTGTCTAAATTGTCAAAAAAAATTTTGGTAATGTGTTGTTCATAACATGTCCTTATTGCTCTATTACTGTCTGAAGGATTTGATAGTGATGCCCCTTCTCTCTCATTCCTGATATTGGTAATTTATGTCTTCTCTGCTGTTTCTCAGTTTTATTTATCTCTTCTCAAAGAACCAGCTTTTGGTTTCATTGATGTTCTCTATTGTTTTTCTGTTTTCTATTGATTTCTACTGTTATGTTTATTATTTTCTCTGCTTACTTTTAAAAAAAATGCTATTCTCTTTCGAGCTTCAGGGGAAGCTTATATCACTTATTTGAGACCTTCTTTGCTAATAAAATAATTCAAAGCTAAAATTTTTCACTAAGCACTGACTTCGCTGCATTCCACAAATACTATGCTTCAATTTTCATTAACTTAAAAATATCTTCTAATTGTTTCTGTGATTTCTTCTTTGACTCTTGGGAATTAGGTGTATATTTTTTATTTTCTAAATATTTTGGGATTATCAGGTACTTTTTTTGTTATGGATCTCTAATTTAATTTTATTTGGTCAGGGAATGTAGAGTGTATGATTTCAATCCTTTTAAAGTTTATTGATATTTGTTATATGTCCCAGAATATAGTTTCTCTTGATTAATGATGGTAAGGCTGGTTGACAGTGTTTTTCAGATCATCTGTTTCTTCACTAGTTTTCTATATACTTTTCTGTCAGTTCCTAAGTGAGAAGGGTTGAAATCTCTTCTATTATAATTTGTGGATTTGCCTGTTTCTTTTTTCAGTTCTGTCTCTCTTTGCCTCATTTATTCTGAAGTTCTTGAAGTAGGGTATTACCCATTAGGATGGTTGTATTATTCTTATGCATTAAATTATTAACTGTTAAGAAATATCCCTCTTTTTCTTCTGTTAAGCTGCTCTGTTCTCACATCTACTTTTATATTAACATACTGTCATATTCACTCATGTTTTCTTCTACGGCGCCGAATCTCTTGTTGATCCCATCCAGTGAAATTTTCTTTTCCGATAATATATTACTATGCTCTAGGCTATTTATTTTTTATTTTTTATTTCTCTCGTTATGTTCATGTTTTTCATTTCTTTCATTATGTTCATGTTTTTGTTTAAATATTTGGCTTCACCATCTCTGTCATTTCTAGGTCTAACTATGGACTGATTCTTCTGCTTATGGCTCACATATTCCTGCTTTTCCTCATATCTCGTGATTTTTTATTGGGTGCTGGACATTGTAAATTTGATGTTATTGAATGCTGAATTTTCTTCACTTCTTTTGAAAAATACTGAAGTTTGTTTAAGAAGCAGTTAATTTACTTGTTTGATTCATTCGAGACTTGATTTTCAAACTTTGTTAGAGCAGATTTAAAGTTGACTTTAAGGCTAGTCTAACCCCATAAGTAAAGTGTCATGGTTTTACGAGGACTCCACTCCGATTGGTCAGAACTCAGATATATCTCAGCTTTGTGTGAGCTTTAGAAAGTACTGATCTTAAAGCTCACCTGTCGCTTTTTACTTTGTCTTACAGAACTTAACCCTATATGTGCGCAACTAAGTGTCAGCAACAGTCTCAAGGGAACTCGAGTAAATGCTGGGACTTCTATGTGCCCCTCCTGTCTGGTGCCCTACCCCACAGCTGCCCCCGTCTTCCCAGCCCCTGGTCTTCATCTCCTCAGTTCACAATACTGCTGTGCTGTGCTTCAACTCCCTTGCTCTATGTTTGGGCCCAGACTGTGCCTCCAGGAAGGGGTGGTTGTAGGGCCTGTTTCACTTTTTCCTTTCTCTTCACAGGGTGACTGACAGTCCTGTGCTTCTTGGTTCCCAACATCCTAATCCTGAAATAGTTTTTCTTATATTTTTTTCTAGTTTTCTAGCTGTTTACTGCAGCAGATTAAATGTGGTCCCATTTACTCCATCGTGCCTCAAGCGGAAATCATGAACTTTATTTATGTTTCACAAATTTGTACCTATTTATTAGGTGGTAAAATAAGAGATTTTCAAATTTGAAAGTTCTATAAATATTCCAAATTAAATTAAATATAAATATTTGTTGTGAATTCTCTGAAAACTTTTGTTGTAGGGTGGTGACAGTTATGTATTAACATCTGGCACCAACTTGTGTTAACTATTCACAGTGTTTGAAGACGCTTCAAATAGATGCCTACAAAGCTTCTGAGTTAAAATACTGCTAGAAAATAATAATTTTGCAAGAATCTTGGAAGCATTCTTTTTTTAACCCTAAAAACAAATATTTTATTCAGAAACGTATGCTATTACATTTTAAAGAAAATTATCTTTATTAGATCTGGGCTTGCCTTAAATGTGAGTATTCTAGAGGAGTCTCCTAATTTTCTTCTTCCAAATAACCTTCCTGGAAATCATGAATGTCTGAATTTTCACTGTTAGTGATAGGAAATGGAAAATAAAGGAACAAAAAACTTTTTTTTTTTTTTTTTTTTGAGTTAAGGCACAATGCAAAGTCCCCAGTGAGAATAGGGTAGCATTTTAAGGTGATTAACAGCCATTGACACCTTTGTGACAATTAGTTGGTTTGTTTCTTTCCAGTCGGGGTTTAAACCCAAGGTTTTAAAAAGAATTATATGTAGAGAGTGGATCAACCCAGTGGGCTCTTTCACAGGGAAGAATGACCTGAGGAAGAGGCCCTTAGGAGAGCAGAGGGGACTCAGTGCTTGGTGGAGGGCGCAGAGCAGGCCCAAGAATAATCAGGAACAGTGAGAAAGAGCCAAAGATTAAAACAGCAGCAGCAACAAAACAGTTTTCGTCACTTCAAAATTATGATTTTCCCCCTCATCTGTTATTCTATATCTGTTCAGACCATGCTGCAGATGATTGTTTGAAAATTGTATTTCTCTACAGTAATGAAAATAAGACTTGGATTAAAATACCTAATCCTAACTTAGTTTTTTTGTGTGGAAATAAAATGTACCATCAGTGCCATCCCGAGAAGAAATTTATTCAAAAAAATGTTTTGGGGACAGTTTGCATGATAAATTAGCTATTAAGTTTCAACCATGCAAAATCAGAGCCGTTTAGATTTTTCTAAGAAGTTCATAAATTTGGGCAGCTTTGACTTAGGTTCACATACATAGTCAAAACCTTGAAGGTTGATAAATTAACTTTATTTCTTCGATTACTCTCATTATTCTCCGGAATATTGGTTTTGCCCCTTATAGTTACTATCAGTTCTAGAGGTTTTCATATCACCGGCTGGTCTCACTTTAAATTCAATGTTGGTTACTTCAAGTTCTCCCTGGAGTCCTGGGACTCACAGTACATTCCTCAGCCCCTTCCCAGCTTCCTAGATGCCTCTTCATATATTTCCCTCACACCTCAGCTCTCCCAGCCGTCTTTTCTGCCATCCTCATGCTTGCCTGCACGGGGAAGGTGGGAAGTTGCCACCACTGTGGCTGGGGATGATTTACCCACACTTTCCATCAAAGGCCATCTCTTCCTCCCCGGGTGCTCTAGATCCCACCCCTGGCCTTCACTCAGGGGCATGTGTCAGTAAATCTCTGGCATCATCAGATTTTCCCTTTCACGGCCAGATCTTTCCCATAAGCCTACACTCATGCTCTTAGCTCTCTCATCTTACAGAAGAAAACAGCCAAACAAATCAGCCTTTTCTTCACCTACTTCCCCTGAAATCTCCAGCCTGTTTCTCTCCTTCCCCTCGTAACAAGACTCTTAACAAATTGTTTGTATCTGCTCCAGTTCCTCTCCTCACCCTTGAGCTCCCTCTAATCTGTCTTTTGTCCTCATCCACAACATCAAAATTGCTTTTATCCCAATGACCGATGTCTTCCACATGCTTAAGCCATGTGGTTAGTCCTCAGTCCTCACGTTGCATGACCTCTCTGCAGCATTTGCAACAGTCGGATAGTCCTTGGAGCACTTTCTTTACTCGGCTTCAGGATTCCTTGATTTCTTATCTCTCCGCCCATCATCTCCTTTCTTCTTCATCTCCAGCCCAGGCCCAGGGCTCAGTAACTTAGACTTTTTAAATAAAGTTGTTGTCTTGTAGCGTAGTTCTATATGTCATTTATATACTAATGTCTGTATTTATGCTTCTACCTTAGACCAGCCCCCCAAACTCCAGGATCTAATATCTACGTTCTCACTTCAGAACCAGATGTCCAGTAGGCATCTCCAAGCTTAATATGTCCAAAACTGATCTTGATGATCTCCCCAAACCTGTTCTGCCGTAGTGTTTCTGATGTAAGGTAATGGTGACAACCCCATTCTTCTAGTTGCTTGGGACAAAAATCTTGAAGTTATCCTTGATTCATTTCTTTTCATCCAATGGCATATCTAATTGATTCTGCTTTCAGCTCTGCCTCAGAATCCAGCCACTCTCACCACCTCCTCTGTTGCCATCCTGGATTTTTAGCGAGATTCTCAGATGGCTTCTCTACCTGATTCTTGCCCCAAACAAGAGCTAAGTAATCTGATGAATACTTGCATTAACTCTTGTCACTCTTATACGAAAACTCTTCAGTGACTCGTCATTTCACTCATCCTAAAAACCACTTTCCCCACTGTTGCTTCCAACACCATGCAGGGTCTGGCCCTTTGAGCTCTCTTAGACCTCGTCTTGTCCAAGAGAGATGTTGCTCACTGACCCAGATATACTGGCCGCTGCTCTGTGCCTTGAGCATGTCACGCATGCCTCTACCTCAGGGCCTTCGTGTTGGCTGTCCCTCTCTGCCTGGAGCTCACCACGGATCCCTTGTCTCCTACAGGTCCTTGCTTACTTATCATCTTCTCAGTGAGTCCTTCCCTAACTTCCATATTTAAAATATTATAAACTACCCCTACTTTTCATCACTTCTCATCACTCTGCTGCTTTGTCCTCTCCATAGCCCTTATATATTAATTACTTTTATTAGTTATTTATTACTTTTAATATATTATATTATTACTTTTATAAGTTATTTTGTTTATTATATATTATTATTACTTTTTTAAGTTATTTTGATATATTATTGCTTTTATAAGTTATTTTGTTTACTGTCTAGGATAGATGTTCCATAAAGGTAGGGAGAGACTTTGTCTTTTTTTTTTCACTGTCCTAGTCCTGATTGCCTGGAATGGATGAATGAACTGGACAGTTAGCTGTGAAGGAACTCATTTGAGTTTGTGGGGTTCTGGGCTGGCTAGCATAGACTCCTGAAGAGTAACTGCAGCTGAGACACAGGTTGTCTTGCCCTAAACAGCATCTCTGACTCCAACATTTTTAGGAAAAAGCAACTTAATCTTTATGACATGTAATTTTTATATTTCCTAGTGAGTAAATATTTTTAAAGCCCTTGCAACAGTGCCTGGCAAATCGTAAGAGCTCTGTACGTGTTTATTAGATCAGCATCGAATACTTTATCAAGCATTTTGTGATTTAAAAAATATGGGCAGAATGCGAACCAAGACGAAGAGAACCTCAAGAGGTTCGGAGTGGCTTTAATTCTGTAATGGAGAATGGCTTCGTTAATTATAGAGCTGGAATGTAGTCTGATGGCTTACCAGAAAGAATAACAATAGTCGTATACCTCCTCTATTCTCAGAAAACAAAACTGCCCAGTGTACTCAGTGGGATTATAGATACAGAGAGATTTATGAAATAAACTCCAAGGAATTGCTTTTGAACTTAAAACACATGGCTGTTGTGTTAGCTCAGGTTCTGTGACAAAGCACCATAAACCAGGTGGCTTATCAAGCACTGAAATGTATTTCTGACAGTCTGGAGGCTGGAAGTCTGAGGTCAGTCAGGTGCCAGTGTAGTCAGTCCCGGCGGGAGCCCTCTTCCCGTTGCCGGCTGAGTCTCCTCGTTGCATCCTCTTGTGGCAGAAAGGTCTCTGGCCTCTCCTGCCAAGGGCACTAATCCCACTCACGCGGCCTCCACCCCATGATCCAACTGGCTCCCAGAGGCCTTACTTCCACGTACCACACATTGAGGTTAGGGTTTTAACGTGTGGCCTGTTCCCTGGCCACCCCTGCCCCCACCCCTGATTTGTTCTCTGGAGAGAAAGAATGAGAAGGACCCAGGTATGGCTGAGGGCAAAACTGAAAATGGGATTGTGCAAGAGTCAGTATCCTGAACACCTGTGTGTCCTTCTGGACGCCTTGGCAGGCAGATCTGTGCTTCCAGGCAGTGACATGGGGGCCACAGCTCTGGGCAAGAAAGTCCTGGAAGAATGTTTGGTCAAATGCTGACATGGGAAAGTCCTGGCACCTCTGTGACACCCCACTGATGATGTCCGTCTGTCACTAAGCCCGCGCATTTTAGAGGGCCTCACTTTAAATAAAAAAGAAAACCAAAGGTTACCAGACAATTGAGGAAACAATGTAAAGTAAAAAACAGAGGCCAGACCAGGCTGGCAAAACAAATAAATAAAAGGAACCCAGTGAAAACACAGATACTCATCAGATCAGACAAAAAAATTAATATGTGTGTATGTGTAGACACAGACATAGATGTTTAAAGGTATATATGAAATCAGTAACCTCAGGAGAAAGAGAGACTGTATTGAGAGACATCATGCGATATGCTCTTGCGGGTGAAGCACCCATGCTCTGCTGTTCAGGATTGAGTCCTGGCCCCAGCACCTCCCAGCTGTGTGGTGCTGGGCAAGTTACTCAACCTCTCTGAGCCTCAAGTTCTTCATCTGTAACAAAGGGAAGTGGCGATGCTGTTCAGAGCATCAACAACAACAACAAAAACTCTTGGAAATTCTAAATAGTATGGCAGAATTTTTTAAGTATCCAACAGGAAGTTTAAAATTAAAATTGAGAAATCTCTATAAAAGATAAAAAAGACAAAGAAATTGAAAATAGGAACAATAAGAAAATAGAAACAATAAGAAAAATCCGGAGAGGTCCAGCAAGCCAGAGCTTCAGAGAGATGGAAACGAGGGAGAGACACAGGGAGAAGAAGAGAGGGGATCACAAGAGTAGGGACCAAAACCTCTGGAGGTGAAGGACATGAGCTCAGGTCGAAAGGGCCCACTTAGTGCCTGCACAGCGGGGGATAAAAAAGGCCCAGTCCAAGGCATGTCACTGTGACGCTTACAAACACTAAGGGTAAAGGGAAGATCCCAAAAGCGTTGAGAGAGCAGGAAAGCAGGACTGGGACTCAAGTGGCAAAGGACATAATCGAGTTCTAAGTAATGCAGACTTATTCTGGCAAGGCCACCCTACCTCCACTACATAAAAAATGTTTCATTTAGATGTGTTTGTCACTTCAAAAAATAGTTCTTGTGTGTTAGGCAGAATGGGGGCTCAGCTCTGCTCAATGCATCCAAAATGCCCCTGCCTGCCTCTGCCCAGGAGAATGTATTTATTTTTTCTCTTTAAACCAAGGGAATGAGTATGACATTTTCCTCCTCCTCCAAGTCCCTCTCCCCCTCTTTCTTTCCCTTTTTTTTCTTTCTTTCCTCTCCCTTCCCCACTTTACCTCCTGAGCCTTCACACTCTTGCTGTGTCTGTGTCTGTCTCTCCTCCTCCTTTTCTCTCTCTCTCCACAGAAGTCTGTGTTTGTCTAATAATTGGCAGGAGAGGTCTTTCTTTTTTTTTTTTTTTTTCTTTTTCTCTTTGCTTTTTAAGTGATGAATAGTTGGCATTAGATCAAAGACGAGCCCTGTGGTTTTCTGGCTTCTCCAGAAGGGCGGGGCCCTGGCATCCGTCCCAGCTGCCTGGTGATAGGCATGTGGAAGAGATACCAAGCTCACAGGTCACTGTGTGTGTGTTCACGTCTGTGTGTTTTTCAGGCCAACAGCAGGCTGAAGCAGATTGAGAAGGAATATACTCAGAAGCTTGCCAAATCTTCTCAGGTAAGAAGGCTACAAGAAAAAAAAAAGCAAAACCCAAACAAACAACAAAGAAACCTACTCATAAAGCATTTGTACTTTGGAGTTAAACTTAATTCTCTCCGGTGTCTCCTGGATTAGTATCACATTTTTTGATGAAAATATGGATAGATAATCTATGCTTTTAATATTTATTTAAAAAAATTTAAATTCGGCACATGGAATCATTTGAACACACATAATCAAATGCTGTAAAACTAGCCTGTGCACTTGAACAAGCCCAGGCTGCTGCGTATTTCACAAGGGCGGGGGACGCACACCTACGTTTGTGACAGCAACTCGATACCATCTGTGCTTTTTTGCAGTATTCCATCTTGCTAGGTCTCATACTTAACAACAAAACTCAAAATGACAAATATTCTGTGTTAAATCAGCTCAACCATTGACTCCTTTTGAGAAAAAGAAGAGTTCCAAGTGCCTATCCCCATATCTTGCTGTACGTTGTTACTAGTGTAGGTTTAATACAAAAATGACCAATAATTGGGTGCTTGTCTCTACTCGAAATGATGCTCAGAGTGCTTTTCCTGCACTCGAAGTTGTTATGATGATCCTGTAGTATCATCTACGGAATCTCAAACATTCCTGAGTTGTATGAGTAATTCTGAATAAATACTAATTTTCGTTTTTACAGATGGATAGATGAAGCCATTTAATTTTGTGGCATCATAACTAATGACTTTAAAAATCAGCTTTTCTTAATATTTTTGCATCTATACAGTGGTTTGGGGTGCTAAACTGAAATTTATGTACCAGTTCATGAGTTACCACACAGTGGTAGTAACAGCAACACAACAAAACGATAATAAAATCAAGAATTTTATGAGGCGCTAACCGTACTGACTCATTCAGCCTTCATTCATAATAACTCGGGTTAGGAACTATTATTGGCTCCATTTTTCCGGTTGAGGAAACTAAGACTCAGAAAAATGAGGTCACACAAGTTAGCAAATGACTAAACCAGGACCCAACCTGGCTCTGACTTTGAAATGAAAGCTCTTAACCTTGACACCCCAAGCTTGGCCCAATCCCTCCCATTTTTTAACATGGCAAAACTTTGGTGATAATAATCATGGAAATTTTTAGATTATACAGTTATTTCTTAAATGTGCATATGTTAGATAATTCACATCCCATTTGAAAAGCAGAATGTGTTTATTTGAAAGATGGTTGCCTTGACTGCCATTATTTTAGACCTTCCTTGAAGAAGAAACACAGGGAATGTCCTTTTTTATTCATCGAGGAAGATTCTTATAATCAAGAGAAATCTTATTTCTCCAAAAGTTTAGGTTTAAACTAACACATGAAAACTCCGCAGCTGGCCTGCCCTTACTCCCTGCTTATTTTGCTTTATGTGAAATGGGGCGGCAGACCGAAAGTGAGATATAAGATAGCCAACAATGCCTAAATAATGAGTGTAAACATGAGTATTTATGTTTATCTAAAGGAATGTATGAGGAAGCCTGATTAGTTCATATTAAAGCAAATTAAATATAAATTAGTGTAGAAGAAAGCCTCAGCTTTGGAGTCCAGCAGACCTGAATTTGAATTCCAACCCGACCACTTACATGACCTTGAGCGAGTTACCTGCCCTCTCTGGAATTCAGTTCCCTCATTTGTGAAATGAGGGAGTGAGACTTAGGATAGTCATAGGATAGTTTTCAGTGTTAAGTAACACAGTGCCAAAAAAGTGCTCAGCCTAGTACCCAGTAAAGTGTTTAATAACTGTTAATGCTTATAATAGTAGTGTTAAAATGGCAATAGAGGAAGGAAAGGAGGGAGCGAAGAATTAAAAAAGGTATGGAATGAGCAAGAAATTCTGTATTTGTATTTCTTGCTGGGTGTTTAAGAATTGATAAAAATCTCCCTCCGAAATTTGGCGAGGCATAGGGTTGCTAAATATTTTCACAAGTCAGAACATGAAGCGGAAGAGGAGGAGAAGGAAGAAAAACCAATTAGTAACAACTATCACGTACTACTACCATCATTTCATAAATGGAAGCACAGTGCAATGGCAGAAAAGGGAAAAAAAATACCTTAGAAAGGACAAAACATAGTTCATTCCCCTCATACAAGGTAGGATGACAACCTTACATTGATCATATTTTGTTTGCCCACCTCTAAATATGAGAAACATCAGTTGACAATTCAGTCAGTTCAGAAAAAAAAAATTACTTAAAAATGAACATTATAAAACAGAACCATGGACTGAATTTTCTGTTTTCCAGTTATAGTTTGCTGGAATCTCTAACTCATATCTAAGCTGAGGAGAATGCCAGAAGCAAAGTTGCTTAACTGTTTATTAGGTTTTTTAAATTCCCTCTCTCAAAAAAAATTCATAAGCTGAATGCATTAGTAATGAACGCATTGGTGCCCAGGAGACCATCAGGTTAAATTTGGAAAATATTTTAAATGTTATTCTCCCTTAAAGGAAGTTACTTGATCTTTAAGTTGTTATCAAGTTTTTAGGATCTAATAGACCATGTACACCAGACCCTTTGATGTACCCAGGACCGTGCCCCTTCTGGGATTCTCAGCATTCGCCAGGATGGCGTCATCTCTCTGGGCCCACTCCCAAATATTATTCTATCAGAATCGCATATTTATTCTTCTTAGCTTAATATCACATACTAACCTTGCCTTTTCAATTTTAATGGACTTTTCCCCACTCAACTGACTCACTTGGTAGCCATTTGTCAAAGAAATATTGCAGATTGCAGGAGGGTAGGCAGTTGTGGAGAGGACCAGGGCTGGAATGCCAGCAGGGCCCACCCACTGCCAAGGGACCGGCCTCCCCACCACCCACCACCCCACGCTGGCTCCCACCTACAGATGCAGATTAGTGTCGGCGTGTTCACGTGCCCTCCACACCCCCTCCTTCGTGTCACTCTCCAGGGGGGCCACCCAGAGTGCAGAGGTGCTGAGAAGCCACTCTCACACCTACGTGGCACGTTCACAAACCTTCCCAAGTACTCCTTGTCTCTCTTGTCGTTCGCAGAAGAGCTTTTTACAAATCTCAATCTGTGCTATGATCTGGAAAATCAGTGGAGTGAGTTAAAGGTGAAATCTCAACCTCTGTTTAGAGCCTTCTTATTTTTAAGATGTAATAAGACCACTGACAATGTATGCAAAGTATTAATTGCTTAACAATAATTAGTACCTGTCGTAGTTTTCATGGGTTAGGTTGCTCACAGCATCAGCCCAAAATAGCTCTCCTTTTGCATCCCAAAATATTGATTTTTTAATATTCATGTGGAAATGTTCTAATCCACTTCTTTCTCTGAAGCTAATCAGGGTACACATTTAGTTGAATTTTTGTTTTGTGGTTTTTAATTATCAATGAAAACTAGTGGGGTTTGATTATGATTATATAGATTAGTTCTCATTTTTCTTAGACTTTTTACATTATTATTCTGAGAAAAGTCTAGATTATCTCAATATCATATTTTTGTTTGTTAAATTTACTATGATTATAGTTCCACTACTTAAATATTTATTGAGTCCAAGTAACGTGCCCTGAGCTAAGGTAAAAATAGTCTATTGTCTTAAACTCTGTGTCTGCAACCAGGTAGGTTTTGTTCCTCATCTAAAGTATCTCCATCTAGTTAGTATGATTATTTCTCAGTCTTAAATCTCAAATCTGTTTTTGAAAAATTATCCGTATTTTAGCCGCATCTGTTATTTCCATCTTATCTATCGTCTGTCAACCAGTTTATTATTTATCTACCCACGGTGTTTCACCTTAGTGTTTTGACACTCTTCCTATATCATCTTCCTAAGTTTTTAAAATAACTTTTCAAAGATAGTGTCATTATTCCCCCAAAAGAATCTCATTATTCCCCCAAAGAATGTAAGGTTTCATTTTGCACAGAAAAGCAAGCATGCTGTCCTCAGAACATCCTGGACTTTGCTTGTAGTTCCTTCCAAAGACTGCATTTTTTTTTTTTTGATGTACTCTTGTTATAAATCTTCTGAAAATGAGAGATCTTCATTTCATAACTTTGTGGTCATTCGAAGAACGTCAGTATTTTTATCAGTCAATTATAAAGGTAATCTGAATCTTACTATATTTTTAAAGAAACAGAATTACTCCGTACTTTAAAAATGTATTGCATGATTGGGGTGGTGGATCTGTGAATCTAGACACGTGATAAAATTGCATAGAACTAACACACACACATGTGTGCACATGCACACACACTCACACACACAGTGAACACATTATAGAATTAAACTCACCACGTCTCCAAAATTGTGGTTCACTCCACTTGAAACACTGCAATAGTCATTGAAAGAGTAAGTTATTTTTACTATCTGGCCCCACGTTCTTATAAAATACCAGTCTTGAGTTTCATGTCGGGCCAAGGAAATCTGGCTCCTCCTTATCTCTGGCTCCTCCAGCTCCGTGACTGTGAGCAAGCTGACTATTCTGTCCCCCGGTTTTTGACATTTACTATAAGAATTTAACCTTCCCTGTTTCATTAGAAGTGCGAGGAGAGTTAATGGAATTTATGCCAGAATGGAAACATTTCATCAAAATTCAAAAAACAGATGAAAACATCTTCGTTCTCAGTAAACGAATTCCTCTACTGGTAGCAGAAGGTTCAAGCTTGCATTCAAAAATATTAACATTAAGTATTTTGTTGCCTATTTCTCAGTTGTCTTAATAGTTATTTATTTGCAAATTCTAAATGCTAAACTTTGCTAGTGAGTTTGCTCACTTCTAAAAGCATAAATACTCCATGCTTAATTGTGAATATGTTATTATTTATGTCAAGTCCTAGTATTTTATAGGACTTGGCTTCTGAGAGACTCCAGAACGTTTTTATTTATTGCCTTAGAATGCTGCAATCAAGTTTTGTCATCAAATGATAATTGGAAAAACTGAGTTTCGAGGAAGATAAATAACTTGTCCACTGTTTCTCACCAACTACCCCTGCCCACAGAACCAACAGAATTATGATCGATCCCAGGAGTCAGGGTCTTTAATTAGAAGAAACAGCCTTTTCCTGCTTTTAAAAAGTCGTCACTATTAAATTGGAAAGGAAGTAGATGCAGCCAAATCAAAGGAAGAGCAGCAATGCCAGTGAGCCCGTTAATGCAAGGGTCCATCATCTCGTGATCACTTGGAGAACTGAAAGGGAACCACTTCACAGAGAGAACCAGTTTTCAAATGTAGAGAATATTACAGGAGCCTCTGAAATGATACTGTGTGGACCCAAACAAACTTTCAGGGATCTGTCTCACTTAGGAAGAACGCAACCTATTTGGAACTATGTCATAATAAGCTTCTCTTCAATACCAAAACTTATTAAAAGAGAAACGAAGTCAGCTAGTGAGGGGAACCAGGTAGTGCAGTGTTTAATCTGACTGCATGGTTCAAATCTTGGCCTTTCCCCTTGGCTGGATGTCATCTTCAACAGTGTATAAAGCATGTGACCTCTTTCCATGCCTCTGTTTCCCCGTGAATAAAAGGCGGGTCATATTAATGCTGGTCTCCCAGGAGTAGGTGACATAGGAGCTTAAAGTGTTTAGCACGAAGCACAAACATGAGTGAATGCTCAAAAATTACTGTGTACCATTAGGTAACTATGAAGAAAGAACTCTGTTCCTTATTTTCTTTGGTTATGATAGTTCAAAGTATGAATGGCAAAAATAGCTTTTTCATTCTAATAAGTATATTTTTCAGCAAAATAAATCTGATGCATTTCATATTTTTGCGATCGCAGATGTTCTTTCTTCTGATGAGTAAATATTGTGGAATGTTGGAGTGGAAATGTCTTCCAAATATATTTGGTTCAGCAGTTGTTCACCGTTCACAGTTTTATTATAGTCTTCTATTATGTGGAATTTCGTACGTTACAGTGTGTGATATGTTAATTGAAAATATTTAGTTTGTGGAATAGAGTTTTGCCAAATCCATTCTTTCGTTAAGCATAAATACATATAAAATAGATGCCTCCCACTGAAGAATGTGAAGTTATAGCATGCTGTTTTCATTTTAGATCATAGCAGAACTTCAGACAACCATTTCCTCCCTGAAAGAGGAGAACAGCCGGCAGCAGCTTGCTGCAGAAAGGCGGCTGCAGGATGTTATACAGAAGTTTGAAGATGAGAAGAAGCAGCTGATTAGAGATAATGACCGAGCAATCAAGGTAATCTGAAGACTTCAGTAACCAGTGGTACCAGCTGCTTTAATGTAATTAAAAGGAGGGCAGAAATCCCAGCAGTGGGCAGATGAATGCAGGTATCTGGCTTGTTCACACAGCCCGCAGTCATTCCATTCACTGGACTCCACCTTTGATGTATCCAGTGACTCAGGCCGACTTCCCTCTAAGAGATCACATGCCAGCATAAAAAGTCACTTTGGCAAGCCCAGTCCATTCACATTGAACAAATATTTGAAAAATACCGTGTCCTCTCTCTTGAGAACCACTTTGGAACTGTCTCTTGAAATTAGAAATGACTGTTTTAGCCCAGGACTGCTGGCTAATAAATTCAGAAGTCAGCTTCCAATTTACATTCTATTCTTTGCCCACATCCTTTCATTATGTATTCGCATAATGAGAAATAACCTGTTTGAGGTTTGGAATGCCAACCATTTGATGTGCTTTGACATCCTACCGGGTGGATGAGTTGCTGCTGAGAACCTAGCTTGCTTCCAAATGGCTTCAGAGGATCACACCTTTAAATAGCAACAGAAAATTCCCTGGGCCCTGAGTCTTTAGGTGATAGGAAGTTAGATCTCAAAGTGGTTTCTTCTTGGCTTCATAGCAGTGACTATTATTGTAAGTGTCTACATCATGCTGTGTTTAATCTGTGAGGATAAGCATCTGGAAACCTTTATAAATAAGATTTAAAAGAGAACAAAAATTTTTTTAAAAGAATTCCCAGCAAAAGATTATTTTTCAGTGATTGCACTTTGTTTTAATAATGCTCAAAGCATTTAGAGCAATCGTACAAAGCAAAGAAAAATAAAAGAAACATTTGGGTTTTGTCATTGCCCATTTCTGACTAACCACTCTGTCTTTCTTTTCTATAGCCTATTATAGGCAATCTGAGTAATTTAGGGCAAAGTTAGTGTTAATGTAAGTTGCTTTTTTTTATATAAACTATAAGCCTGGACAACACAATAGAATAAAAAGCATTAAGATATAGATGAAACCTTGGAGGCCATAATATTCACCCTCCTCACTTTAAAGGACAGGACTCAATTTATTTGGTTATTAATGACATTTTCTGTATATATTTTCGTCTTTGATCCCCCCCCACACACATGTGATATGAGGCAAAGATGTTTCCTTTTTATATTCTGGTAATTTAAAGAAATCTTTGAAGCTCTTTCCATTTATAAATGCACAGGAAGTACTCAATGAACTGAACTGTATAACTGTTTTGCTTTGTATGAACTAAATTGAATACTCTGTTTAAATTATTTTAGTTATATAAAACTTTCATTTAAGTGAATTTCTTTTCCAGTGATTTCCAAATTCCACGTGGTAGGTAATTTCCAAATTTTAAATAAATAGTTGAATCCCACTATAAGCAAAATGGGAAGACATACATTTCCTTCATGACACATAGTTTCTAGAATTGTTTCGTAAAGATTTAAAAAATTTGAAAGAAATATAATTAGTATAATTGCCTGCTTTTAATTATTTGGTTTTCCAGTTTTAAGCCATTTGCCTGTTGAAAGGGAAAAACATTCCAATCCTAATTTCCATCAAAGTGTCAAAGCATTAAGACCGAATTTAAAAGATGGCAGTATGTGTGTGTGTGTGTGTGTACAAAAAAGTAAATAAATAATCTCCAAAACATATAGGTACCATAGGTACCTGAAAATAATTAAAACTACAGTGTAGAAATATATAATTTAGTTTTGCTTCCCTCAGATTTTGTATAAAGTGAATGAAAGTTTTTTTTTATTTTTTACTAACCTACATCATTAGCACCCATTGCCTTTTTATTTCAGGCTATGTCACAGAAAAATAATAGGAATAATAGCTGATATTTATTCAGCACGTACTTTGTACCAGACTCTTTGCCAAATATTTTCATTCATTTCATCTTTTATTGTCTCCCTTAAGCCTTAACGGCAATCTTTATGAGGATCTATCAGCCCCATCTTACAGACGGGAAAAGCGAGGCTCTGAGGTTAAATAACCAGCCCAAGGTCACACTGCTAAACAACTGGCAGAGCCAGGCTCAAATCACAGTCTTTCTGATTTAAAGGCTGTGGCTATTAGCTGCTACGCCATACCTCAGTCTCTACATTCTGGTTGTGAAAGTGAGTCAGTGACCAGGTACACAGATGAGCCTGGATATCTGTCCTCACTCTAATTTTCTGTCGGCCTGAATGATGATAGCACTTCTGCAACAGCTGTTTGATCTGGACCTTCTAATTTTATTTGTGTGTTTTGTACCTATAGATACGTAGATAGATACAGATACTCAGAGACACAGTCGCTGTAAGGCTTGTATGTGGTTTTCTGATATATTAAAATATATTAAAATAAGAAATTTATCTAATAGTTTTGAACATTAAATATTACCATATTTAAATATTAGTATTAAATTGTTCTAGAAAAGCATGCCAATTGTGCAGGGTACTTCCTGCCACTCTCTGGACTAATAGGGTGCTGAGCTGTCAAGCTGGTGATGGAGAATAGCATGGGAGAGGGAACCTAGTCCTCACTCTGCCAGAGCTTACAGTGTTTCTGTGGATGAATGCGCCTTTCGTTAAAGTAATTCTGTAGAGAAAGATGGAGGTGGAAAGCAGTCTACTAAATCCACTCACTCAAAGGACCACCAGTCTGGTGTAGGAGCACTTGATAAAACATTTCTGGAGGATCATTTGACTATACCTGTTATTATTACTAAACGACCTGAGAGACATGCCCAGCCTTTGACCTGGTTCCAGAGTTTACCCTCGGGTGACAAAGAATAGCACTGAGCTTTGGCTGGCCAAAGAGATGCTCATGCTGGCATCCATTCATTTCCCAATAACTGTTTATTGAGCTCCTAGTACATGCTTGCCTACCACAGCGTCCACATTTTCTCTCTCCTTTCTGTACTTTTTCACCATAGCACAAAAGCCAAAAACTGAACGGTAATGAAAGTGATGTTGGAGAAGGATATATTTAAGGAGACTGAAAATGTTCACTAGATAGTTTTTAATGAAAATGCAGTTTTTAAAACATTACATTCATATGAGATCACTTTTGCAAATAAAAGAACACATAAAGAGAAAACTGACTGGAACCATATCAAACTTTTACTAGTGGATATCTTTGGTGGAATTTGTGATAATTTTCTTCATCTTAGCTTGGTATTTTAAGTTATAACATAACTTTTACAATAAGAAACAATAGAAATTGGTTAAAAAGGAAGAGCCATCAGCCCAGAGGAGTCAGTCCAGTGAATGTTAGGGAGATGGGATAGCTGAGGCTAACAGCGGGCAGGATTCCTGCGGTCTAAGAAACAAGAGAGGAAGCCAGGGCTTTCACAGAATGGAGGTCCTGGACTGTAAAAGAGTTATAAAAACAAATGCATTCTTACAAGTAGGTCTCCGATGCTGTAATATACCCTATCTTAAAAAGTTGAGCGTGAAAAAAAAAATTTATATCACTTGTTGACTGCTTTAGCTCATTTCTTACCTTCAGAGTCAAGCTTCTAAAAAGAGCTGTCTCTGCTGCATACACAACCACCCCAAAACTTGGTGGTTTAGAGTGACAACTATGTTATGTGTCCATAATTCTTTGGGTCAAAAATTCGGGCAGGGGTGGGTGGGGTGGTTCTGCTGCTCCATGTCTAGCACTAGCTGGAGACCCGCATGGGGCCACACTCAGCAGGAAGAGTGGCTGGGGCTGCAACATCTAAGTGGTTCCAGGCCCTCGCCAGGTGGTCTCGCTGTCTCTCCAGGTGGCCTTGCTGTCTGGGTCGTCTGACTTTTCCAGCAGAAGCAGGAGGCATCCAAGAGGGGCGTGTTCATAGGTGAAGGCAGACCCACACTTCACTTAAGGCTGCTACAGGAAGAGTCCCAGCAGAACTTCCACCACATTCTGTTGGTCAAGACAGGTCCCAGGGCCAGCCCAGAATCGAGGGGAGGCAAATAGCCACCACCGCTCAATGGGAAGAATAGCAGAGCTTGTGAGCCCATCTTAAATCCACCACAGCTGGTTGTGCTAAACGTCCAGTCGTCATCCCCCAGCCTTTCCTCACCGGCACTAGACAGTTCAAAGAAGAAGATATCTGTATCCTATCACCTGGGATCAACACTGTTATTTAACTTGGTGGCATATTTGCAAACATCTTTTTATTTTTTTAAGAATGTCTCCCCCCTCTTGTTTTTGTAAAAATGAGTCTTGGCATATACTCATAAATAACTTAAAATGCAGGGAGGAAAAAGGTAAAAACATTTAAAGTCGTTCCAAATTCCATCACCCATAGCATGAAAGCAAACATTTCAGATATCTTACTGTGAGGAAAAAAGAAAGCCAGGTAGACTTATTCAATGGGATAATACTCTAGATTCTATGTTTTTATTTAGTTTAGAAAAACAAAGTAAGTTAATTTTACTCAAATTCAACAGATAAAAGAAACTAGAATAAAACAGATGGTATTGTTGAACTTCGGGACAGAATTTGGTTTTTGGCTGAAAAATGAGTACATTAATATGCTGGCACTTCCGCCCATCACTCCTTATGACTGCTTCCTGCCTGGGGTAATAGTATTATTTTTACACCGTCCAGGTTTATGATATTCATAATTCGTCTCTGACCATAACCTTTTTACTCATTCCATCTTTAATGGGTGTGGTACTTACCACCAGGCCTGTTACTATAGCAACTTCATCCCCATAGTTTTTACTTGGATTTGTTCTTAATTGGTTGGATTTCATGGTCAAATAGTTTCTTCAAGACTCATGGTGCTGAGTTTTCTCATGGCCAAGAACATCTGCCGATTAGCCTTCATCTGAATGACATGTTCGATGGGCACAGTATTCTGGTTCACGTTTTCTCCCCTGAGAACCATAAACACTGCTGTCTAGCATTTCACATTGCTGTGGGGAAGAAGCTGGCAAGACTTAGTCCCCCCTCCCCGTGTCAATGCTGTGCCTTTTGAGCGATTCCTGGAGAAGTTTTTTTTTGTTGTTTTTTTTTTTTTTTTTTTAATCAGGAAAGTTTAATAGATGAACCAAGATAAATTCAGCTATTAACCAGGACACCTCTAAATGTCAAACCCGAATATCGGATGCTTCTGAAGCGTCCGGATTCTCTCCCGTCTGTAAGCCAAACTTACTTGTAGCCTCTCTGCATCCTCTCTGACCTGAAGGGGAGCGAGGGGGAGCTGGGGCAGAGGTGTATATGCAGCCACTCTGGCCAGCTGTCGTCCCTTGGTTTTAGGGTTCACGCGCCTGAACGCAAGATGGCACCTTCTGTCCCTGTGGGATTTGGATTTTCCCAGTTTGGTGTATGTTCCTGACATCCTGGCATCCTCGCATCCATCTCCACTTCTCTTAGAAGAGGGAAAAGATGAGGCTACTGAGTGTTTTTCTCTCCAAATTTGGTGATATTAATAAGAATTCTGAGGATTTTGTTAACTCATAGCAAAATAATGATTTGGGGGACACTGGTGGATCTGAAGTTGAGTCACTGTGCAGTTCTCTGGTGTGCTCCAGAATCGTGTTTCTTTCCTTGACCACAGGCTTTTGAGGGTTTTTTGTTTGTTTGTTTGTTTGTTTCTTTTGTATTATGTCTGCCTTACTACCCTATATCAGTGCCGTTGGTGCATTTAGACTGGTTTTTATTATTATTCACTCACTTCATTTGGTGTTGGAGAAGGAAATTTGTTCAACTCTGCTCCTAGAAGCCTGCCTGACTCCTTCATAACATTTGACAGGGAACTTTTGTTAGTCAGCTACAGCCACAGTAATCCTACATGAGGAAAAGTCCCCCGAACTTTGTAACTTATAATAACATTTATTTTTCTTGCAACATGTCTGAGGTGCCTCAGGTGCAGACTGTGGATGGGCGAGGTTTGACTCCAGCCTTTAGATTGGGTTCAGGCCTGGTCCTACATGTCTCCACAGCCTCCTTACACTAGCAGCTGCCTGGGGTGTCTTCCTCATGGGGGAGGACATCAGTGCAAAAGGATGAGCAGGAGAAAAGTCTCTGTAGCTTCAGACTCATTCTCTTTCACATCAGTGGACAAGGGGAGATGATAGACCCACGCTAGGAAGAAACCATGGGCGTCTAGGAGCAATGACTTAAGCTGCCACAGAGTCTCTCAAACCCGCCTTAGCTCCACGATGGCACTCCTGTAGTCCATCAGCCATTCCGAACCCTCTGTGCCATTCCTGTGTCCTCTCTCCTCTTCCTCCTCTTAGCCCTCGAGTATTGGTATGACTCAAGACGTCCTCTGTTTTCTCTGTGTGCCCTGTCCTGAGACCATCTCATCCCTTCTTGTAACCATCCATGCACATGAATTTTGAATTTTCATCTCCACCCAGATGTTTTTTTCTGAGCTCTCCACCCATATTTCTAACTACAATACACATTTTCATTTGGATAGCCCATAAGCTCCTCAACCTAGGCATATCAGAAACTGAATTTACCGTCTTCCCACCCTTTCCTTTCCTTGCCCCAACCTACTTTTTGTATTGATTATCTGAATTAAAGTACCCCCATCACCCAGTCCACCCAGGCACTCAATCAGATTCTGAAATTCTCCTTGAATGAGTTCTTTCCCTCCCTTACCTCTCTGAGGTCAATTCTTAGAAATGATGCCTAAATACCTCCAAACTCTTACCATATTCTCCAATCACTCGTTTCTGCCTTCTTGGTCAGACCTTCGCTATCATCGACCTTGCCTGTTATGATCCCTCCTACATAGAATCACCGCTAGTGCCTCAGACTCTTAAATCTATTGCTCACGCTGTCGATAAAGTGACCTTTCTAAAATACAGAGCATGTGGTTCACCACTTAAAATCCATCGGTGGCTTTCCACTGCCTACAAATAAAGCCCTGCTTGTCAGCGTGGCGTAGGAAACACTTCATGATCTAAACCGGTGGTTATGGAGGTGTTGTTCTCAGGCTCCGGTGGGTCTCAGACTGAATTTCAGGGCTCAGAACAGTTTTTATGACGCTGAGATGTTACTTGCCTTTTTCACTGTGTTCACGTTTGCACTGATGGCATAAAAGCAACGGTGGGTCAAACCGCTGGTAGCTCAGCACGTAACGAGGCAGTGACACTAAACCCTCCTAGTAGTTGCTGTTTTCATCACCACCACGTAGCCGTGCTTTAAGAAAAGGAAGCAGTAAAGTCTATTAATGTTATCAAATCTCTGAGAACAGATTTTTTATTATGAAGGGCAAGTGCACAGAAAGCACTTCTGCATAGTAAAGGAGAAGGGTCGTCTCAAGGAAAAGTGGCTCTGCGTGTGTTTGTGATCGGAACTCAAGTCACCTGGAAAGAAGGATTGGCAGGCAGACTGCTCATTCAGATCTGAGTGTCGGGCGTAAGTTTTCTTGCAAATGAAGGAAGTGAGCCTGACACTTCAAGGACAACGACTGACGCTATATTTATTGTTGCCAATGATAAAATTTGAGCTTTCAAGCAAAACTTAGAAATTTGGGAAACTTGCACCATCACTGTAAGTTCAGCAGCTTCTCAAAATGAAAAGACTTTGCCGATGAGATCAGTGGTGCTGCTGAGGATGTAACAGGAAGGAAGGGGGATACAATGAAGTGTATCCACAGAAGGTCGGCTTCCCTAACTCACTGAGCCAGTGTTTGCCAAATAAGCAGTGCCCCGTGTTACAGAGCCATCCACGGGTAAAAGCTCCACTCACAGCACAAAAGAGGGCAGTGGATTTCAATGCAGCAGAAAGCAGAATCCACTGGTAGCGTCTCAGATTCCTCATTGCAACTGACTTTTAAGAAACGACATCAAGTTTTGATGTCGTCACAAGATATATAGTCACAATTACCTGAACAAGCTACACAGAGATCCCTCCCTTTTCCAGTTACTTATCTGTGTGACTCACTAGACTGTCTTTCTACACTTCAACTAAAGCAATGTATCGTCAGAGACTGAATGCAGCAGCAGATGTGAGAATTCAGCGGCCTCCTGCTAAGCCAGGCATTAAAAAGATTTGCAAGAACATAAAACGTAGCTCCTCTTCTCACTAAGTGGTTTTTTGCTTTGGAGAATTGTTTTTTATTAAAAAATACAGTTATGTTCACACAGAATGGGTTTATTACTGTTGTTAAATGAATTCATAATATGTTTTAATCTTTTTTAGTTTTAATTTTTAATATGGTAATTATCAAAAGTTATAATCCACATAAAGAAAACCTCTTTGGGGTTCTTAATTTTAAGAGCGTCAAGGGGTCCAGAGACCAAACCCTCTGAGAATTGCGTGTCTAGATGCTGCCCTTCTCGCCACTTCATCAAGCACTGGTCCTCCGCATTCACGCCATGCTCTCTGCGACCCCATGAACTCTGGGGAAAGTCCTCTCCCTTTGGGATTTAAATGGCGTCTTTTCTGGGAAATGTCCCAGTGAGAGGCTCATACCAGCTTTGTTCGTTATTCTGGTAAAGTTGTCACTGCACTGTGATGCTGGTCCACGGTCCCTTTTCCAGAACCTCAAGGATGGGTGTGAGCTGCAAATCACAATGTGCAGATTGCAGGAAGGTCCTATGGTGCTTGTATTTTACCCCCAGTGGGCCCTGCGACAACGCTCTGTACCCGAGCAGACACACACACAGTGAAATGCAGGAACATCCCCAAAACAGGACCACTAGAGACTGTAAACGGCCCTGCAACATCCGTCGGGTTTTAAGGCCTCAGAAATTAACCGCAACCTTTCAAAAATAATTCGTCATTTTCAGAGGACTTTTGGATTTCAGGATTGCAGATAGGAGATCATGAACTGTGTTTCAATGAATTCTCTTTCTCACTAACTAGACTCGAAGCTTCTTGAGAGCAAGCACTTACCACCACGTTTGGTTCAACGGAAGAGCCAGAAATATGCTGAATCAATGAGTAACGTTCCCTCACAAATCTGGAAAGGAACGACGTCCCTTCATTCTCATGTGATTTGGTTGATGACAGCACGCTTGCAAATATTTTGTGAGGTTATGGCGGATAAACCGAAATAACAGATCTGGTGGCACCAGTGATAGATTTTGCCTGATTAAGCAGCTTCGAATAAAACACCCTACCCCTCCTCGCACAAGTTATCTGAGAGCATAATTTGGATGCTCCAGGGGGAAGGCCCCCGAAAGGCTGTGCACCGAAGCCAAGTTGTCTTGACTCTTGATTAGCACTGTCCCCTCACCTCGCAGCAGCCCATCGGGGGACAGCATGCGAAATCATTCTGCGGGGAGACTGTGGAACATCCTTCTGGCGTCGCCACACCGCCAGGGCTAAGCCCTTTCTTTGAAGCGAGGGTATTGAAAGTTCCTCACTGTGAAGCCAGATGTCCAAGCAGAGATTTCGCATCAAGGAGAAACGTTGTAAAATTTTTTGCTTGCAGGCACAGAAGAGAGGTTGTAAAGCCTCGCTGCTTCTCTCCCCCAGCCACTGACTGGAGTTCACGAGAAAAGGTCGGCTGCCGGTAGGACATCTAGAAATCTGGTCTGTGTTACCAGAAGGGCTTGAGGGGGGGAAAAAAGAGAATATTTCATAAGATTGGGCAATTCTCACTGTGCTAAAAGCTTATAGGCATCCATTTCCCAAAGAATAGAATTGCAGACCTCATTGCGGGGTTTTAGGAGCATTGAGAGAGAGAAAGAAATCTCAGTGCCAAGCATCAAATGGCTTTGTTTGGGACCTGTTCGTTATTTAATTCTCGTCTCCCCTGCATGCACATCCTGAGGGCACCGAGGGAAGTAGCATTTTCTGTGTGCCCTCCAGAATCTGAATTAATGGTGCTAAGAATAGAAATGTATTTTCTATCCCACCCAAGAAGGTTTGCCTGCTCACGCAGAAAGGAAGACAGCCATCCAGTTCTAGTCACGTCAGGCTTAAGTGCCATTTTCCAGGAAGAATGCTCTGGAAGATAAGCTTGGGTACAGTGTGGCAGTGAATTATGACCTGCTTCCTAGAGCAAGGAGAAGCAAAAACGACAAATGAGCAGAGAAGAAAAGAACAAAGCATTTTTACCCCATACCTTTTCTCCAGTTCTACTGTCTGGAAAATCTTTATTTTATTTAAAGACTCGTTGAAGATGATTCGTTCAGTGGCAAAATCCTTCAAGCACCGGAAAATATTTTTAGCCCCTGGAACACTGCCTTGTATATACCCAGGGATCATTAGGATTTGATGAGTGAATTCGTGAACAACCAAAAGAGGGATTGAAGAATACAGGTGAAAACAGATTCTCCTTCACCAAAGGCTAGCTAAATCCTAGCGTTGGGAGTCACTAAGTGAATAGATGTGGTTAATTTTGTTATTAACGGTTCAAAATATCTTTGGTTAATCAAATATAGGAGTACGTAGGCATTGGTTAGTTTTTTTCAGTATTTAAGAAAATTAAATAACCATGGAAATATTTTAACCTTTAATAATTCTGAGTCATAATAATTCGATAATCAGAAACTATTTCACAGTCAATATGGTGAACATAATGAGTACTGACATGCATAGCTGTAAGCCTCAACAACCAAGATTACCGAATGATTGCTGTGTATATCCATATGTGAATGTCCACATAATTATATTTATTTACAAAGATGTAAAAATCTGGAAGCACTGGGTTACATAGAACCCCAATTATGGAAGACACGAGAATGATTCAGTACATTCATGAATGAAATAATTCCGTGATGTCTTCATTTAATTGGCTGTCTGCCCATCTTGCCAGCAGAAGCTGGGTTTCTGTTCAGTCTCTGGGAGTTCCTGACCAACCTCTCCTTCACCATTAACACTGAGGTTCGTGCCTCGTCCCTTCAACTGTCACGATATCATCTCTGCTTCTCGGGACTTAGTCCTAAAGAATCGAACACCTCACCCTTGTCTTCTTGCACTCCATCCCCCAGCGTCAGCATTGACGTGCTGGTGCCAGCCTGCAGTGGCTGGGTGAGCCAGTTGTTCCGTTGTCAAGAATTCTGCCAGCTGGAATGTGTGTACCATGGAAATCGGTGCACACGGCTGCACACATTTTTACTTTGAGAGCCAGTTATTAAACATTTACCATCGGACCACCGCTGCAGCAGTTCCCTTCCCCCCACTTTCCTGATGAAACTGACTTCCGGGGCGCATGGCCGTGGTCATGGGGACCCTGACGCTCAGCCTTCTCCCCACCGGTTCGTGTGGACAGGCAGGGGGACCTAAGGTATTCCACCCCTCTTGCGACTCTTTCTCGCTACCAACCAATCACTTGTTCTGCTCTTTCCGATGTAAAGGGTTCTCCTCTTCCCACCTTTCCCTTAAAGTCCCTTTTCTAACTCCAATATGATAGAGAAAGCTTACAGAGTAGCCTGTTACCTTTTCTCTAAATTCAGTGGTGTTTTCCCACTTCTAATCATTCTCTAACTCCGGGCAGCATTTGACTATATTGACCAAAATTGCCTTCTAGAATGAGGTTTAGTCAACTTTTTCTGTAAAGGCCCAGGTACTCTTTCAGGCTTTGCAGGGCCTACGGTCTATGCCCCAGTTTCGCAGTCCTTGCTATTGGGCTGTGAAAGCAGCCTTGGGCAATGGGTCAGCAGGGAGGTATGACTGTGTTCCAATAAAGCTTTATTTACAAAAACAAGCTGAGTTCCAAATTTGGCCAGCTGGCCACAGTTTGCTAACCCCTGATGCTCCTTTTACTTGTCCCCTCGGCTGCTCTGTCCTCCCCATGGGTGTTCCTCCAATCTATGTCCTGGACTTTGCTTCTCCTCTTCCCTTCCACAGTGAACTCATCGACTCTGGCTTCAGCTGTCACTCCTACAGAGATGATTCCCAGAAGCCTCAGCCTGATTCCCAGTTGGGCCCTATAGCTCACACTGCCCGTAAATCATCTTCTTTTGGAGGATGCAAACTCAGTAACTACAACACTGAATTATCATCTTCTCTTCCAAATTGGCTCTTGTTTCCAGTCTGTCAGGGTTACCCCCCATCTTTTCTGTTTCCTGTTAAAGCTTTTGGGCTCATCTTTGTCTTTTCGTTCCTTTATCCCAGTTTATCTGAAGTCCAGCAGAGTCCTCGAATGTATTTCTTATTCCTCTGATATGACCCTATTCAGAGCCAATCTCAACTTGCGATTGATTTAAAACAGCCTCCTCGCAGCGGATGGTCCTGCCAAAAGTCTCTCAGCTCCAGTCCAGTATGAAAGGCTCTGCCAGAGAAACCTTAAATCACCGATTTCCTTGCCTTAGAAAGAGTGTTTAGAAATCAATAGGAAAAGACGAACAAGCCAGTGGGAAAAGAAGAGCAAAGGGTATGAACGTGGAATTCACAGACAGAAAGCAGTAACCCAGCAACTATGGGAAAGATGTGCTGCTTCTCATTCATAATTAAAGCAATATAAATCAAAACTACAAAATTCTGAAGGGCCTGGCTGCCGCCTGATGGGCTTAAATTTGGAATTTGAAAAGCTACCCAACGATGAGCTGTTGCTAGGAGTATAAAGCAGTGCTGTCTCTTCAGAGGGGAGTGTGAGGGTGTCTGCTCGCATTTTGAAGGCACATATAACCTTTGGCCCAGCTGTTCCACTAATAGGAATTTATGCCATGGTTGTACTTGCAAGGATATACAGTATCTTTGTAGCATTATTTGAGCAAAAAGCAAGGAAATAAGATAAATTATGGTACTTTCATACTTTGGAGTGTTATGAGGGCACTTTTGAAGAACGAAGTCGATCTCTCTGTGAAAATGAGACAAGACTGCCAGGGTGTGTAGTGCGTGGAAAACAGGCAGAATGGCATACGTTTAAAGTTGCCCGAATAAGTCTCGAAAATGGGTCATTGGTTATTTGGGGGGACTAGGACTTTTTATTTTTTCATTTTATATATTTTTGGATAATGTTTGAATTTCTCTCAATGTCACGTTGCTAAAGATCAAATTTGGAGGACTGCTGATCATGTCAAGGTCAAAGTCTTGTGCCGGGCCTTCAGAGCCTGTCCAGATTTCTCAGGATTCCTCAACATGAAGAACATTGCAGTCTAGTGAAGCGGGTCTTCTCACTGTCCACGTGGACATGTCGGTGCCTGAATCCTGCCTCACTCATGCTGGGTGCTCTCCGCATGGCAGCCTCTTCATCTGTAGATTGTCAAGTGTCAGCAAGGCCATCTCAAGGGCCTACCTTCCTCCTCCATGAAGAGCTCTGGCTGCCACAGTCCTGGGACCTCATTCTCTCGTGGAATTCCATTATGAATGCTTAGTGGTCTTCTTATTGTTTCACGTCTCATACTGACGGTTTCTGCACAGCACCCACAGTACTGGGCACCCAAAACTAAAGACTTAGTCCGTTTCAACATATATATAATCTCTGCTTACTGAGGGCTAGATTTTATGTCTGTTGTTGCTGTTGTTGTTGTTGATGTTGTTGTTGTTAAGACAGCTTTAAGCACATCAACACCCATCTTGCAGTTAAAAGAAGTAGGGAACTCCCCTCTCTGTGCTCCCCCCACACAGTCTGCAGTTAAATGTCTAAGCTTTGGGTCAGCACACTCCTGTTTTAAGATGCAGACATCGTTAATGTGTTAACATTATACTACCACAAGTATCTCACACTCTAATGTGAAATTGTTTCTTCAGAGACTTTCTTCCTTACCAGTTAGATGAGCTCATCTCACTGGAAGGACTAGGAAGTGATATTGGAGGGAGAAAAGGAGGAGGGGGAGCTGGAGAGGAATTTCAGAACCTGAGGAGTGCAGCTCAGAGGTCTTCAGGGGAGGGGCAGGTGCCTCGAAGGCAGCAGGAAAGGCCACAGTGGAAGAGAAGAAGGGGCTAGTCTGGGAGGGGAGGAGGGGATCCTGGAGCAGGAGGGACTATTGGCGGACTTTGTTTCAGATGATCTGTGTTACCACAGAAGTTTAATACCTGACTCTATAAGGATTCTAACTGTGTTTTATATGATCCTATGCTTACATGTACAGGTTGAGACAGGGGTGTATTTTTTAAGAAGGAAATGGAATGTGTGTATGTGTGTGTGTGCGTGTGTGCGTGTGTATACACTTTTCCAAAAAAAAGGTAGAATGCACATATATGTGCCTGTTTACATACATACATGTTTATTTTCCAACAGTTACTCTACATTCTTAGGAAAAAAGTGAAGCTATGAATAAGCAGTCATATTATCATAACTGATTCTGCATAAACATGACTTATAAACCATGGAAAAGTTTTAAGATGGGCCTAGCTCACTGTACTTTAGATAGTGTTATTTTTAGGGGATGTGTCACATGAGGAAATATATAATGAGAGAGTTAATTTATAAAGTTTTATTCAGTTTCTAGGGAACTAAATTAAAATTAATAAATTAATGAAAATAAATGTGGTTTTACATATTTATTATGTTTTCCAAATGTATGTAATTGGGGGGAAAAAAATAAGGTGACGCTGTCATGCCATCAGAAATCACCAAAATGTTATTTCCAGGTTTGTCAATAGGAGGCTTTTGCTATTGTAGCAGCCGTAGCAGCAGCTGAAACTAAAGATTTGGAGCAAAAGAGATCTGGGGTGGTTGGTGGGTTATAGGAATGCTTTAATGTTGGAAGCACAGAGGAAAAAGTGGAATTAAAAACAAAGAAACAGCCCCCATTTCTTTCGAGAGAGGCAGAACCATTTGCTTTTATGTCTCTGTCACTTGCTCCAGGATTCTTCATAAAGCCCTCCAACCACCTAAATAAATATTCATATGGCTGCTGAACATCTCATTAATAAAACAAGATTTGGTGGTAAAATATTTCAGAGTAACATATGATTTGCATCTCACCCTTGTTTAACTTTAAATCTCAAGCAATTAATAAATTAGACGAGAGAGCTTTTTAAGAAGTAACATCTTGCACCACAAATTGCATTATTTTTATGTGTAAATAATGATGAAAGGAGAGATTATTCCTTTGATGTCTATAAACTACACTGTAAAATATGCAGAAAACATTCTTGAGTTCACTTGGAGCCAAAACAAATAGACGAGTTCATAAAACAAAGCAGCAGCATTCTTAGAAACAAGCATTATTTTTTTTTCTTTTCTTTCCGATTGCTCTTTTTCATCTTCTATTCTCGCCTTTCCTAGTGGCAGATTCACTCCCAATTCAAAAGCGGTGCTAGCTCACATCTCCTCATTCAGAGACTCGGGTTCTTCTCTGGTTCCTCCCAGTAACCTGGCCTTCCTGTACAGACCAGACCTCGAATGGAGTGCCCATTTGTGTGCAGGGGCCACTTCAACTCTAATTATTGCAAATTTTAGCAAATATTGGCATTCCTCAGAAAGATATATTTACTTCCCTATCTATTTTCTGAGCTGGCTTATCTAATTTCATTTTATTTTTAAATAATATCTGCAAATCCTCATTTTCAAAGTCTCTGAGTTTGGCCTAACTTTTCTTTGGTAAATAGGTAGTAAACAGTACTTCGGCGTAAGTTCACGTCCACCACGGACGGGATCAGAAAGAGCTTGAGCTCCTATAGAACACAGAACAAGTTCAGTATCAACATCACAAGGTGACTTGTGTTTGACATCCGGACTGTGCATGTCTTCTTCTTTGAACACGCTGTGTCTAGTGTGAGATGAAATACTAGGGAGATATGCTTCTCGGGAGAGGCCAGAGATGGATGCTTGATCTAAAATGCCTCCCAGCCTAGGCCATGGATCTGCTTCCATGGGATCAGCTCTGCTGTGGCCCCTGGTTCAGCCTTGCTCACAAGTCTACCATTTTACTCCTTGGCCTAATGCTTTTTCATGAAAACTGGTTCCAAGCTCTGACCACCTCAAAAAAAAAAAAAAAAAAGGTCTTATCTGTCTGATCCCGTGTCACATTCCCTCCAGCTGGGTTTTTATTGCCATTTCTCTTCTGGATGACAGTTTTCCACTTGAGCTCATCTTCAAACATCATGTTCTCATTCATCCTTCCCTAATCTTAACAAAGTTGAATGAGCAGCGTGTTAAATATAGTGGATTCACGCGGATCTGTTTCATTTTATACCAGCTAAAATCATAGTCCCATGGCTTTTTCGTTGATTAATATGGTCTCAAAGCTAAAAAGAATCTTAGAGAATTAGGCCGACTGACTTCCCATGCTCCCGATCCTTGTGCCCATTTCGCAGATGAAAATCTTGAGCCCACCTGAAGTGAGGTGCCAGGTCTTGCTCGTGCAGAATTGGCAGCACCAGGCCTGGAACCCACCTCTGCCACGTCCCTCACACTCTGTTTGTTCAGATACACATGAAAATGGAAATGCTGCTTTTCCTTTAAAATATACGTGAGCTGCCACAATCTTCTGTGGTTCCTTGCAACTCAAGCAGAACTTCCCTTGGCTTTTAGACAGAAGCTCAACTGAAAATCCCATCTTTCCTTCGGATTTTGAAGAAATGCTTTCCGCCGGTAGTCAGTTTTGTTGCTGTGATTTTTTTTTTAATCATTAGTTGTCCTTGGAAACAAAATATTCAAAGCCCATTTAGAAGAGAGGTCATGATTTGAAAAGTCACTTTCTAAACACTTTACTGAATTTAAAGGGTGGCTCAAAGGAAGGACGTGGTATTGATAAGTAACAATCTCTCGCAGCCTCAGAGATGTGGAGGTTCAGAGACACTTGCTCCAGGATCGATTTGTGAGTAATCAGTGGCAGGCTCTGTGTTATTGCGAGTAATTTTTCAAACTCTGCCAAACTCTGAAGTGTTATAAGAAACCTAGTTTTGTTTTTGTTTTTGTTTTTGTGTTAATGTTGCCACTGTTCCATTTTTCTGAGGCTCAAAGTATCCTCTTAGATGATCTCCCACGTGTCGTGTTGAAGAGAGGTATAGCACTTAATAACATGGATTATGGAGCCCCTCTGCTTGGGTCCAAGTCCTGGCTTCACCATTTATAAACCAGGGGACCTCAAACAAGTTATTTAAGCCCTCTGTGTCTGTTTCGTCATTTCAAAATAAAGCGGTAATAGCAAAACTGACAGGTATTGCTGTGAGATTTAATGAATTAATGCTTGAAAAGCACTTAGAACAGTGTTTCCTACTTAAGTCCTGTATAATTTAAATTATTTTTAAAAGACCTTATCCAATAAGAGTTGAGATATATGCAGATATAACCCATGGTAAATAAACTTTTTGATCTCACCCTCCTTCTGGTTACTCTCTATCCCGCATTCCTACTTGTTTTTTATTGCTTTACAGTCTGACTTCCTTCCCTGTCAGACACTCCACAGACACTACTGCTCTTTGGGTTGCCGGTGGTGTCCTTGTTGCTAAATCCACTGGACACGTCCTCTTTTTCTGCTTGACTCCCCTGCAGCATCCGACTCAGTGGAAGGCAGCTCCCTCCTTGTCACGTTATGGGTCCCTCTGTCTCTCTTGCCCTCAGACCCCATCGTTGCTCAGAGGGCCTGTTCCTGGCTTCCTGTCCTCACTAGGCTTGAGGATCTCGTGGGCAGTCTCTCCCACTACCACCTACATTTTGACAGCTGGCAGCCTTCTACCTGTGGCCCAGATCTCCCAGATCTCACTGCATGCCAGATATTTCTGGAAGATTCCTGATATCTACACAGATCTCAACGTACTCTCTGGAAACCTGACACTCACCATCTCCAAAACTGAAATTATCATCGACACCATCTTACACCTGTTTCTGCTCCTGCATTCCCAAATGCAGTCAATGGCACCGTTCACCTGTGTGACCCAACCAGAACCCTAGGCCTCGTCCTTGTTTTCCTCCTCTCCATCCTGTCCCACAGACCCACAGACAGCCAAGTGTGTGGTTCTGATCCTCACTCTGGCTCAAGGGCCTTCCCCAGTGCAGGGACACACCAGCTCTCTCCTGGTTCCAAACAGGCTTCCACCCCCAGGCCTGCCCGCCTCTCATCCCTTCTCTGCACCACACCCAGAGTGACCTTTACTTCACTGGGTCCCCATGGGCCTGAGGAGTCAGCCCAGACACTCTAACAAGGCTCACAAGTCTCCCCTACTGCCCCACCAGCCCCAGCCGTCTCTCATCTCTCCCCTCCTTGCAGCTCACACTCCCACGTCGATGACTTATCTTTTAACTCTACCCAGGACAAGCTTCTTCTCATCTTCAGCTTTTGCCTTTCCCCATCCAGCTCCTACTGCCCCCACAGGTCTCATCTTAGATGTCTCTGTCCCTAGCAGGATCTCACTGGTCATTCTAACCTCCCAAGACTGGCTCACGTTCCATCCTTGATGCTGCTCTTGTGCCCCTGACTCTCCCACTGTGACACTGACACACGTGACGCAGTGGTTGCTGTCACTTCTCTTCACCTCCTGCTGGCCCTTCAGCTCTGTGAGAACAGGGCCACTCACTTCGAGCCAAGAGCCGAGCCCACTGCCTGAGACATCGTGGTTACTCAGCATTCATGAGTTGGCTCACCAGATGGATGTTCATGGCCAAATTCACCCAGGCCTAGTGACCCATTGTGCGGGGACTGTATAAAGCAGTAAAAATATCGTTCCTATTAAAAAGCACTTTCTTTTTTAATGTTATGGCAACACCTATTGCAGAGACAACAAGCAGTTTTCACTTCTTAAGCATCAAAAAGTCCTTACTCCCTCCATGATGTGTTTTGGGATAAAGCCTCAGACTTAACCTCCCCACTCCCTTTCTCTTTCCTTTCCTCCCTACTCCTCTCTGAGGCAAATAATAGCATTTCTCTAAATTTTTCATCTAGAACATGACAATTTTTTCGGGCTAGGAGAACAGTCATACTTACAGGCTTTATCCCAAGATGACAACATTTTCTAGTCTGTCCTTTCTCAGTTGTCAATCCCTAAACTATCTAGATGCTCTGAAAAGTTGGACTTCTCTGTCCTTTCTCCTTACGAGGTTTCTCCAAGTGTTTGTTTCATCCTGTCGAGGTTAGATTATTCACGACACAAAAATTTCTTCCGTTTTATTAATAGACATAAATATGTCCAAAAAAAGTCAAGCTAAATCCTCCAAAAAAAATAAGAATAAAATTTAATACATGTTGAAGTACTGGTGAAATGGACTTTAAAGTCAGGGCCCCATGAAGTGCATTTGCTTAGTCAAGTATGGAGAGTTTAAGAGATGAGTCACATTTTATATGAATGGAGAAAAGTTGTCAGAAAAAAATATTTACAGGGAAAAAAAAATGGCAGGGGGTGGGAGGGGCACCCTTTGGTTTTTAGAGTGAGATTGCTGCAAATACCTGTACGTTCTGCCAGGGGATTAGACAGGACAAATGGTTTTCATGCTTTTATTTCTCTTATTTCTTCCCGGCCAAGAAGTCAGAGGCCCTTTGAAATATTTTCACCTTCAGCCAACACCCATGCCTTCACTCAGACACAAATTCTCTAGCTGTTAGTTTTCTAAGAAATAATGTGCAGGAAATTTCAAGCTTGAAAACTGGGAGTGTCTGGAAAAAAAGTATTTGAGAAAAACATTTTTTCTAAACAATACTTTGTATTATGTGTCACCTATAAAGTACACCTACTATGCTAGGGGACACTGAATGAAAATACATAGTTTCAAATATCTACCTTCAGGGTAAGTCCCAGAGCCAGGAGGAAGAGCCAGGGATTGAAAAGCTGGAGAGGAAAAGCTGCTAATCAAAGGAAAAGACACACATTAAGTACATCGGTCAAAATTTGGCATTTCTGAAAATCATCAAATAAGTTTCAGAACCTTATTTTTGTTCTCGTTCTAGTGTCTTTTTGGAGTTCTCTCTCTCTCTTCTGGGACTAGGCTGTTTTCATATCTGTGAGATCATTATAGTTTAAAGAGTATGAGAAGGAGCTGTGTACTGCCCATCCAGCCGCTTGCCCGAGGCACATGACATCCTTTCAAAGGCTGTTTCCTGGGACAAGGCAAGCTTCTAAATTCATAGTAAAGACTTCTAAGTGTGTTCGAGTAAGAAGTCCTAAAATATACACTTTTCCTTTTTCTGAGGAAATTATATTTCCCAATGAGAGCCAAGTCATAAAGGTTAGTAGCATTTTTCTGGGAATTAAATAAAACGGAAATGTAAATATAAATTTTATTGTAGCTGAGAATGTCCTCAGGCTTGAATTATTTGCACCGTTGTTTGGAGACTCCTGGCTTCTGTAGGTATAAAGTGCGGTTTTTTAACTTAAAGGTTATAGCAATAATAAATAATTTCTAGAATTCAGACCTGTGATCGTAGCATAACTCCCAGTCCTCTGTTTCCTCCAACTTTCTTGCCCTGTCACGTTCCCAGCAAGGCCCGCAGAATCCAGTTGTCTCTGAAACGTCCCTTTATGGCCCCATGTCTTCTGTTTTCCTCCTCATAGTCTCATAATTCCTTTTCTCATTTCCTCCATTCCCCCCAAATTTTGAAACAATTATACGATGGGACTGTCATAAGGGAAGATGGGCTCCCTCATCCCAGACTTCCTAGACGACTACGTCCCCCCTCAGCCTGATTCTTCCAGGCGTAGGGCCACGCCTGCTGCTCACCATGCACTCATTCCTTGTCATTGGCTTTGTACCCAGTGCCCAGTTCAGTATTTGGCAAATAGTAAGAAGTCAGTGAATTTTTGTTGAATGAAGAAATAAAGTTGGCGTTTATATCTACCGGCTAATAAAACCACATTCTTAGAAATGACCGTCTTTCTACTTATTTTTAGCATTAGCAGTAGTGTTAGCAGTGAGTGGGATTAGCAGTGGTATCAGCAGGAGTCTCAGCAGTCGTATTAGCAGTATTAGTGGTAGTTTTAGCGGTGGTATTAGCAGTGGTAGTTGTCCCTGTGATGGTGATCACACTGGTCATGATGGTGACCATGATATCAGCCGTGATGGCCCCGTTTCCCTGAACAGCATTCAGTTCTGTGGTCCACCTGCCTGAAGTTCTCTCCTTCCACGACACCCCAGACCCCACACTACACTTACCAGTGGCCTCTATGGTTCACTGGCTCTTCTCTTCTCTTCGGAAGCCCTAATTATAAGTCCTGCTCCAGTGCTTCATGATTTTTTCCTCTATTCTTTCTCGCTTAGCGGACTCTTCACTCCTATAGTCCCAGCTCTATTCTACAGAAGCAGCACAGCCTCTAAGCCCTGACCCTGGCTGGTTTCCCCTCAGGACTGAATAGACACCTTGATGGATGATCTCTTGGCATCTGGGACTCCACGTATCTCCTCCCACTCTTTCCACTTAGGACTTAAGTATTATTGAGATCCTCGGCTGACTTTTTTCCTTCCTTCCTTCCTTCCTTCCTTCCTTCCTTCCTTCCTTCCTTCCTAAATAGAGGCCGTTTTTTCTGACTTAAATTAACCCTTTCTTTTCTCTTACCATTACTTCAATCCAGTCCATGCTGGTTGCTTCTCTCAGGGACTCTGCTTCCATCTTCTTGCTTCCTCTCATCCAACTCCATGTATTACCAGAGCAGATTGATCAGCTTTATATCTAAACAGACCTAATCATATGCCCCCCTACTCAAAAGCTTTCAACTTTTTCCCACTGCCCAATGAAACATAAACAGCTCAACTAGCCTGTCTACCCCTTATCTTCCAATGCTTCCTACTGCACATACCCCAAACACCCACCAGAGTGGACTATTTTAACTGCCAAGATATGCCCAGTGTTTCCCTGAATGTAAATCTGTGATGGTGTCATTTCTTTTACAAGGTCAGACTGTGGGATTGCTTAATAAGATTTCCAGCATGCACCAGTTCTAAATGGTAAGAGGATACATAGGATATAGCCGGTTTTCAGTAGAGAAGAAATGAAGGAACTCAGGATGACTAGGGACACAGGCTGTTGATTAGTGAAGACACTGAGGTCATGTAATTGTAGAGTGGAGAACGGGAGAAGACTTGCACTGGGTCACATTCTGAATCCACAGATAAGGGACAAGGTAAACTGACATATGTACTGTCAGGTAATGTTCATCTTCACGTAAATGGCCAACGATGATCAATTATCAAGTGGTAAAAATTTTGACACTATGTGGGCCAAAAATGTTTTAAATATCATAAAATATCTGGTTTGTTGACTTTTTTACATTTTGATCAGCTGGGTTATCACAACCCAGAGTAAATTCGATATAACAATCAGAATTACATTAAAATGTTACATATTTACATTGTGGGCAGAAAGATAGTTAGATAGATGATAGATAGATAGATAGATAGATAGATGGATGGATGGATGGATGGATGGATGGATGGATGGATGGATGGATGGATGGATATAGACAGACAGATGATCGATGTGCACACATATAAATGTAGTATGCATATATTGACATGTATTGTATATTTATTTAGAGAGAGGGGGAGAGAGATTATGTTTGGACCTCAAAGGAACGTATTCTCTTGAGAAACATCAAATCCTTTTTGAAGAGGGGAATTTAGGCAAGAAACATATTTAAGGGTTAGAGAACTGGCATTGCAAGGCTCCTTTAGCAGGGCGGCCGAGAAGCTGGGGTGCACAGATGAAGAGTGGCCAGAATTACAGAGACGAGGTAGTTTAAGTGTTCCTTAGCACCGTGGAGAGGAAATTACAGAAGAAGAAAAATAAATTGACTTGCCATGGAAAGAAATAATCGTTATTAAAGAATTTAAACAATAGACATGTACTATTTTCGTAAATTTTGCCACCACCTGCATGTGTTTTTGTGGGAACCAATGCGTAACACAACAGTTTGGTACAGCTCTTAAAATAGCTTCTAAACTGTTCTTTAGACAGTATAGGTTTTCCTTAAATGGCTCTATTTAGATTTTCTTATGTTTTTGTTTCTAAAGTTATTATAATGTGTATCTTTTGCAGATTTGGACTTGTGGTTCCCCACAATAAAAACAGCAGTTTCAGAAGGCCATGTAATACTTTTAATTATGTCAACAGGTTCTAATTGTCGGCATACCTGGTAACACCCTAGCCCACTAGCTAGAAAGCCATCCTCTACTCACATCTTACGTATTTCTGTAAATCTGCCAGGATACTCAGTTGCTCTATGGCACCTACCGACCTTACTATAAAGCTCAGAACCCAGAAAAACAAAAAAGTGAGAATGACTGATGCATGGAAAGCATAGTGTGAGTTGAGTTGTCCGTGTACTCTGAATACGTTGGATGTGTTCCCCGTTTATTTTGTGCCTGCAGCCTGCCTTTCATAGCTTTTATGCCCGGTGTCCACCTCCTTCCTGCCCCAGCAGCAGCTAATTCAGCCCGGCATGGGTGACTCTTGGCGTGAACGCAAGCTTCATTATACTTCTGTGCTGCTGATAGCACAGCTCTGAGCCCCATCCTGTCCTTGCTTCTGAATGTCACCCACAGCACCCACCTAGGCAGAGGACGGCCCTACTCACACCTCCTCTCCAACAGGGAAAATGGGAGCAGGGCCCAGCCCACTGTAACCCAGCTTACTTTCTGGCACTATTTTGGTCACTATTTACATTTGCTGGTGAGAAAGCAGTCTTTTGTTGTTGTTGTTGCCCAAAACCCTTTTGAAGGGTTTCACGGCAGAGCAGAAATGATACGTTTGTCTGGGTTTAGCCGGTCGGAGGATGGAAACTGCACAATGAGGATGGCGATATGGATAACCCTGTCCTGTTTTACATTATTTTTGCATGCATTTTTAATATGCCATTTCTCAAAAGGCTTTGGAACTATTCCTGCCTGAGGTATAAGCAGTATTAGACATCATTTTCTCCAGGCTACTTTACACCTAACATGTAAAGACAGAATACTTCAGTCTCTTTGGAGAGCTAAAAGAAGTAAATAAAGAGATATTTATTTTTTTTATTCTAATTTTCATCTTCTGTATGTCTTATCCATGACCTTTGGGGAAAAAAATATCATAATTACCCTGTAAGGGCAGAAACCATTAAGTTCATGCCCTGATTTCTGTCACAGCATTTCAGGAATGGCTCCATGGAGCGCAAGTGGGTGTTTGATACATGATATCCAGTAAGTGGGCACAGGGTGGGAGGTCAGAGGAAGAAAGCTGGAGAAATGACCATGTGTCCAGTTTTATACCTGCTAAGCCTGCACCGTGTCACTGACATCTAGGAAGTAATCGGGGATACCTTTCCTGAGCTTAGGCATTGCACCAAAGCCCCAATCCTGTTCACCCAAGCAGGTGTGAAATCAGCCTGGGTTCAAGGCCTTGATGCTCTGACCCCATCCCCTTCTGCAGCACCACCCCCTCCACCTACCCTGGGAGCTGCCCCCTTTGGTCTGTGCGTTCTCTGCTAAGCACACCCCCATTTTCCTCATTTTTGCCTTTGCAAATGCTATTTCTTTGGCAGGCATTTCTTCCCCCCTCCCCAACCTTCTGCCTGTTGAAATTGTAGCCAATATTTAGGATTTTCCCCAAACACTGCTTCCTACCTGACGACTTTCCTAATCTCCTTGTGCTTTCCCCCTCATATTGTTTTATTGTATGTGGGCTTTTTATTTTTATTTTTTTCAATTTATTATGGAAACTTTTAAACATGCCCAAAAGTAGAGAGCATGGTACTATGAACTCCCATGTACCCATCACCAGCGTCAACAACTATCCAGATTCTCACTACCTTTGCATCATCTTTCCTCCTTTTTTTCCTATGCTAAACTGTTTTAAAGCAAATTCCAGATATCATGTCGTTTTACCTCATGTATTTTAGAATGCCTCCCAGAAAACATGGCTATTATCTCATAGCCAGGTACCAATGTCAGACCTGAGAATATGCACGGTTATCTTTCAGCATCATCTAATATCTGCTTCATCAATATATTCCCAGTTGACTTTAAAATGCCATTTCATGGTTCACTTGCCTGAATCAAACAAGATCTACGCATTACATTTGGTTGCCATATTTATATTATTATGTCTTTTTCAATCTGAATCAGACCCTGCCTTCCTTTTTGTTCGGTGCTGTCGACTAGCAGAAGCCCAGCGACTTGTCTTGTAGAATCTCCCCCGTTCAGCATTTATCTGCTTGTTTCTTCGTGGTGCCATTGAACTTCTTCCTCTGTCCTTCCCTTTTCCTTTTGTTCTCTCAATGGGACACTTAAGACACTCACCGTGTTCCCCTGCTTTTTGTCCTTATCGCATACTTTCTGTGATAGTGTAAGCTCTTCAAAAGTCAGGCCATGTCATACTGAACTTTTTGCTTTCTGTACCATGTCTGCCACATTGTGTGTACTTAAAAGTATCCAGTTGAATTATCTGCAAAGGATTGTGATTCCTCTTGTGAAAACGGGAACCGGAGGTCTTCTCGATGTGAAGAAATTTATTTTAGGAATGAAGTCGCCAGAGCAGTCTCAGGAATAGGTCACCTTTTCCTAGTTTGCACAGAAGGAATGACAGCCGGCCTTCACGTGGCGCGTTCTTACATCTGAAGATTCTCGCAGTTTGGAGCATTATAAAGCATGCGAATGAAATTTCCGGGTCCCCTACACTGTCCCTAGGGCCACAGAGAAGTGATTTCGGAAGTCAGCTGTGTTGTGCATTCGTAGAACTAGGTCACCAATCGTTGTTTCGATCAGGAGAGGCTAATTTTGCTTACGAGTCCAGAATTCAAACCGAAGGTCTCACTGCAACCACACTCTCACGAGTCCTCTGTAATGTTGATAACTAAGTGCAGTCCAAGCCTTAATAACTAAAAGGGAGTGGAGGAAACTTCAAAAGGTTGCGTGAGAAATGTTTCTGACAAGGTGTCAGCTGAACATTAAACAGGATCTTTGTAAATCCTCTCATTCGAAGTGGTTTAAACGGGAAGTTTTAAACTTCTTCCTTCATACGTGTTGGCTCTGGACATCACAGCATCCTAAGGTTCAAAAAAAGAAAGAAAGACAGAAAAACACACTCCCTGGCATACGTATCCGACATATATAATTGCCACCCCCTGTGGGAATGTGGAGGGGCCGGAAACAGGCTCACCTGAGGCCATCCACCTCCGCCTCAGACGTTTTCTCTTTCATCGTCTAGGAATGTGCCCACGTTAGAGCAGGACGTCTTCCCTTACAACCTGGTAGGACCGTTACACACCCTCACAGAAATATAGACGAATCCACACGGTAGTAGTGATGCTCCCCAATGCCAGTTTCCAGGTCATCTCAGGATGAGAACACTTTGGTCCTTACATGGATAAAAGCAGGTCTCGAGCTGGGTAGTACAGGAGTGAGTGAGTGTGTGTGTGTGTGTGTGTGTGTGTGTGTGTGTGTGTGTGTGTGTGTGGGTTTCACAGGGAAAAAATGGGTGAAACAAGGGAGGTTTCACATCCGTATCAGTTACCTAGGGCCGCCATAGAAGAGGACCAGACACTGGGTGGCTGAGACAACAGAGAGTTACTCTCTACAGTTCTGAGGTCAGCGTGTCAGCAGGGCTGTGTGTCCCTCTGAAGACGCTAGAGAAAACTTGCCCCTTGCCTCTTAGCTCCTGCATCTCCCTGCGATCTTTGGCCTGTGGGTGGATCACGCTTCAACCTCTGCCCCCATCACGGTGTCATGTGGCCACCCTCTTCCTGTGTGTCTCTTCTCACAACAGCCTCTTCTGTCCTATGGGATTCAAGGTCCACTCTACTCTAGAATGACCTCATCTACCCCTCATCCTCCAAGCCAGACTCATGTCCCACGTGGTATTCGGTGGCCTCCAACGGGTCTCCCTGCTGTGACAGAATGAATTCCTAAGGCAGGTTCTCCTGCACAAATGACATCACACACGTTAGAAAATCGTGATTTTTAGAATTGTTTTCTTTTTAGAATTTCCAAACCATCTCTCACTTACTTAAAATTGTATGTGTTTTGCCTCATTCTATATTCCCCAAGCTTCGTTTGGCAAAATGCTTGTGCCTGGCCTTTTCACAAGCCGTCATGAGGCACACAGGCACTTGTTCCTGGGGCTGGTTCCTAGCACACAAGGAGGGAGTGTGAACAAAGCCTTCTCCCTTTTCTGTCCCGTAGATTCACCCAGGTGTCTTGCTGGGACTCTTCAGTAGCCTTCAGTGGGCCTTCCCTGCACCACTGTCTCAGTGCTGCCCGAATGTCCTTCCTGGTGATTAGTCTGGTCCCCTTAGGCCCTCGTGGTCCCCCACTGCTCCAGGATAGCTAAAGTCTCTAGCTTCCAAGCCACCTTTCCTGGTCAGTGCCTGTCGTCTGCTTGCTAGGCGGCCAACAACCCTTGCTGGTCCGTGTCATGCCTGTCCCTCTGGATGGAATCTGCAGGGACCCCCTCTTCACTCCTCCTGGCAAACATTCTCCAGGCACACACTCCCTCCTCGATCAAGTCTTCTCCCTGCACCCCATCCCCAGCATGTGTCTCTCTCCTCCTGTGTTCATGCTCGATGCTTGTCAAGGCTTTTCTTCACTGTTTAAGTGGCGTTATAATTATTCTAAGTTTGTCAGACACATTCGATTCGATGCTTTTTGAGGGCGGTGTTTGCACAATGCCTGGCACATGGTGTGTGCTCAGATTACAGAAATACTTCTATTAACTTTTTTTTGGAAATTAAGTAATTATCTAAAGCAGACAGTATTTAGAAAGAACTGTGGAGAGATAAGAACCTAGGATGGGAAATGTCCACAATTAAAAGAGAAGAAGCCAGTGGAAGAGGGAGGACAACCAGGATTTTGTGGCAGCAAAGGGAAACGTTTCTGGAAAGAGAGGGTTTGAACAGAGAGGTCAAGGGGCGTGAAGATGTGGAAACAGCCACTGGATTGTCAGTTAAAGGATCTTTGCCAACCTCGCAGAGAGCATGTTGAAAAGGTGTTGGAGACGAGACCAAAATCGGGTTACAGATGAGGAAGGGGTTAGGATGGGGGAGAAATCCGGGTAATGTAGTAGAAGCCTCGAGAAGGGTGGCCATCTCGAAACACAGGAATATCAGGGTTAAAGGGCCCCAAGAGTGTCTCCCAGCAGCATACATTCTCCCACACAACATGCGACGAGCAAGGAGGCCGGTTTCTGGAGGGGCAGCCGGTCAGATGCTGGCAGGGCCCAGCAGGGCGGGAGAGAGGGGTCAGCAGGTGCAGCCGACCACTTAGAATTTGACGAGATGGAAGTGGGGACACTGACAGAGGCATTACCTTGAGAAAACAAGGAGGGACACCCCTTCTGACATTTGAGGGAGCAGACTGGGTGAAACAGCTATTTTTATGTAGGGACAGGGCATGAGGGAATACAGTTACGTAGTTTGAGGTTGAGGGGGTGGATCTGGAGAAATTTTAGTGGGAATATCCCAACTGTTTTGAATAAAAGGCAGCTTGGCCTTTATATAACTGGTCGATGTTACCAGTAACTATCGTCATGGTGTCAACACTTTCCTGAGCCTTTCAGAGATCACTTTAAAAATATGGAAGGGCGGGGCTCACAGTCTAAAACGAGAAAAAGGTCAGATAAATTCATAATACAAAGAGGCGTGTCAATATGGTGTCATGGGGACATAATGACTTGCTGAGAAATGTGTTTTCTGCAATCTCGTTGTGAAATGTTTCAAATGAAATGAATCTCGACTTCAGCTTTAATAGAGAAGAAATTTCACAGTTTGTTGGAGGGAAATTAGAATGATGCTGCGGGCTGAAGGCATCACATGTGTGAACGGTGAGCCCTGCGGGAAGATTGAAATTTAAACGAGGGACCTAGGGGTGCTCCCTCCTCACCCCCACACCAGCCCACCCCTCACTGCCCCCTGGCCTCGCAGCAGGAGGGGTGGCCTGTGAGGCCTGAGCAGTCCACACTGTTCTGCAGAGACCCAGCTTAGTTGGAAGAGCTCATCACACTGGCTGGACAAGGAAATTCCTCTGTGGTCCTGAGAAATCCTAGCTGTGGATCTTGAACTTGATCCTGGATGTCTACCACCCAAGATAAGAACTTGTTCACAAGTGGAGCTGTCTGGATGGCAGAGCGGGGGAAATGTGCTTTGAATTTCCCGAGTAGGACTGTGACGGAGCAGGCAGAGGTGGGTCACGACAGGATGGCCCTCCGTGTGACGAGGGAAACGTGAATGAGCTGCCCTTGGAGATTCCAGCTTCCTTAGATCATCAAAGTCTTGGAACAACATGATTTCTTTTCCTGGAACCTCTGCTAAGGCCGAGAAACAGTAACGTTTTAAAACGTGCGTTTTTAGGGCCTTTTGCAGGAAGTTATTTAGGAATTTTAAAGGACTGAAAATAGGTGAGAGAGAGAGGAAAAGAGAAAAAGCGAAAACTTTCTTATTCTTTGGCAAACACGAGTTGATTTTCATATTGGCCATAGTATTTTTGTCTTTTATGTTGAGTCAGGAGCCTCACAAGCACGAGAGCAACAGCTCATATCCAACTGCAGTTTCTCAGACATGTGGTTTCATTGCAACCACTCAGAAATTTCCACCTGAAAGGAATTTTGCTCTGTGTGCAGAGTAACATATGTATTGGGTTAAAACCCCCAAAGAGCTCCTTTTCTTCATACCAATATCACAAGATTCTGAATTATGAGGGTTAACAGAAAGTGCCTGCTTGGTCTGTGAAAAAAAAAAAAATTAAAAACCTGAGTGTGAGCCATTAAGAAAAAAAAAAATGATACTATTGTGTTTTGAATACGTTAGTGGCCTCCGCAGTCAATGTGGTTCTGGTTTGCTTTAGACCTGGGGTATGAACCCCTGCTCCGTCACTGTAGATTCACTAATAAAATTCTCCTGTGGTGGATGACTCATCCTGGAAAAGTCTGAATGAAGAAATCACTTTAGAAGAAATCTTGACCGGCGTTTCAGTTGAAGAAGACTGGTTACTTTTGTTAGTAGATTTAGCCTATTTAAAAAAAAAAAAAAATAGGAGTTCTGGTGGCCTCTGTGAATAGCCATGAGCCCACCCAGTAAAAAATGTCACTCACTCTCTGCCATCGTGTCATCTTTCTTAGCCCCATGAGCCCACCCAGTAAAAAATGTCACTCACTCTCTGCCATCGTGTCATCTTTCTTAGCCCCAGGTCTATATCTCCTCATCGGGGGGAGAGTGTTTGGTCTTCTTGCTGTATCCTAGTTGTCTAAGATGTGATTTAAAAAAAAAAATAATCTACAGAAGTGACATAAAAATAGTGAGATTTTTATTGCTTTGATCTCGTCTCCCTTTAGCTTTCACTTAGCCCTGGTAGAAAAAGACATTTGCTGCTTCTGTTTACATGTCAATTTACATGTCAAAGAAAACCTACTCAGGAAATATGGTCAGCACCATTTGCACACTGAATTGGAGTAATGCTCCTTCCACAAACGTGGGCCTTGTTTGAAAAGCAATTAAGGTTTAAATGAGCGGCATCCTCATTTCCCATTTATAATTAGTGTCTCTTCGCTGTAGTCACAGATCAGGTGGCACTGCTGTTTGAGGGGTAAACCGATCAGTGGGCGATGGTTTAGATTAAGGTTTTATAATCTTAACATGTTTTATGACACAAACTTTAAACTCATCTTACATGTTTTAAATGGGAAGCAGGCCATTGCCGCTAAAAACTAAACCTGGAATTTCACTACATGTAAATTATATCTCAATAAAACTATAAATATAAGCCTTCCCTTTCCAGTTATCTTCTCCTTAGGTGCAAATATAAACATTTCACTCTCTACTTCCTCCTTCACCTTGTGTCCAAAATATACATGGCACATCCTCCTGCATCCCACCTACAGATGAATGAATCATCTGTTTTCTCTGAAGCACGACAGTAAATTCAAACCTCATGAAAGGAAAGATATAGTGACTTCATGTTTTTGAAGTCAGAAATGCTTAAATATTTTTTAAATTATGGAAACGTGCAGACATACACCACAGGAGGGAGAATAGTGTGCAGAACCCCCGTCTACCCATCACCCAGCTTCACCAAATTTCATCAGTTTGCCAGACTGATTTCTTGCTGGCAGCAGCCTTAGTACAAGGACTCCGCTTTGTTTCCTTGTTAAACTCAGCTGTGCAGAGCTTGCTGCTCACGAGGCCCCTTCTGCATTTCATCCTGCAGAGGCTCATCTGCTTCCTCGTCTCCTGACCACAAGATGACTTTGAGGAGCCCAGTTTTATAATTATATAGGGCAAAGCTTAATCCGCAGTCCTTGGCTCACATCTGCTTTGATCCAGTCCCTTTAAATAAAAGAACACCATAATAGTCCAGGTTCCCACTGCCCAGAGAACATGTGGGACGTTTTCCATGCGACCGAGCCGAGGAAAAGATCCATGTGTCCTTTGCCCCTCAATGTATGGCAGGCCCAGAAACATCTGCCCATAGGCATCAAAAAATGACAACGTGTGCAAAGGCCAGACACAGCATTTTGCCAAGCCTGGGTGACACAGAGTGAGGCAGACTGTAAGTGTGAAACACACCAAATTTCACGTCGGTGAGAACCGATCTGAAAACTCTTAGGAAGTGGGAGGGCACAGTTCTAGAGTCTGTGGAGCACACAATGCATAAGATAACGCACCCCGAGTCCTCTGTGCCGGCGTGTTTCCAGAACAAGTGAGTCGGGAGAAGAGTGACTTTCGTACTGTTTCAAGTGGGTTTTTCCAGATTTCTCACAAGCGAGGTTTTGGTCAAGATGAGAGAGTTGAGAGTGTGAGATTGTATGTCTGGTAGGGACCTGGAGTGCAGGTGTTCTGGGTGATGATGAGCTGAAGACGAGCTTGTGCTGAGACAACTCCCTGGGGAAGGGTGGGAAGGTCACAGCTCCCATGTGCCCCCGTGAGTGCACCTGCCCGACCCCCATCCTTGGGGCTGGCTGAGATGCAGGCCAAAACCCTAAGTCCAAAGGCCTCTCTGTTATATGCCTTGTGCATTGGGAACATTTTGATTATATCTTTTTATCATCTGGCCTGGTATTTCCCCCTTCCACTGAAATTTTCCTTTATTGAATACGTTTTTAACCACTTTATAATGAAAATGAACTTTTGTTTCATTTATTCATTATTGTTTATTCATTATTCATTTATTTCATGTTTGTTTAACTGATTCAGACCTACGAGAGAAACTGGTTTTTAATAAGACTACACGTAACTCCTTAGTGCATGGTTTTATAGGTTTAGTGGATTGTTTGAACCATGTTTATAAAATTTATTAGAAGAGCATTGACTATAATACACATTTTCCCCCAAAATCAACAGAAAAGCTCCGGTACAGGTGCTATTCCATGGCTGTGTTAACTACCAGGCCTTCTCCTCCCCCTGAAAAGTCTATTAACGTGTGAAATCTTTTACACTTTAATTCGCTCTAAGTATTTTCGTATTTTCAACAAACCATATCAAATGATCCTGTAACCTGCTTCCTCGTGGTAGACACTCATTGTCCTCATAAAGCTTATTATGTTATTTACATCTTTCTTCTGCAAAGTGTCAGTGTGCGTTCCCCACGAGCACAGAGCTCTCTGGCAGTGGGGACAGCATAGTGTCCTACAGCGGGCTGGCTTGCATGGCATTTAAAGGTGGGTTTAACTGGAAGAAAAGAGCTGCCTTTTTGGTAATGATGCAGGTTCACACAGCAGAGCGAAGGGCCAAGGAATGATGTTGCAGAATAAACAGTTTAACTGTTCCAGTCGGGTTTGGGGGATTTAATTTGGGGGGAGGGGTTGGCCCAATGTTGGATATTTTGTTCTTTAATTATCCTGGGTTTTTCTCAGGAGTAAAGTGAAAATAGTGATGTGTGTGTGTGTGTGTGTGTGTGTCAAATAGGAAGGTTTTTGAATAAAGAAGCCACAATGTAAAAGAAAGTTCCTTCTTGTACTTTTGAGTAATTGCGGTCATTTTCTTGTAGTCCTTATGTCGAATTTGGAGGCCGAAGCTCTAACGGCCTAATAATTTTTTTAGAATATGAGACCAGGCACAGCTGCCAATATAAACTGCCAATTTCTTTTCATCTACTACATTTTAACTTTTTTGAAAGTGGAATATTATTTGGTTTCTCTTCAAATTTTAAGCTGATTTTTTTTAAATAGATAATAAAAGGAATTTCTAGACAAACTGCTTTCTCTGATTAACTTTAGAAAGAGCACATTTTACATCTTTAGATAAACTATGAGCAAATTTGAAAAGCGGTACCTTTTTGAAAAGCAAATGTAATTTCTCTTTCATTTTTGATAATATTGATAAAAAATGGTAGAATTAATCGTTTGCTCATATGAGAAGTACGGAGAAAGGATCAGATCTACTTCTATTCCCAGTCCTCTTAGGAACTCTGGTATCTGGGTTCCTGGAACACCAACTTCTGCCCCTCCGCCTGCTCTTCAGTGTGGGTATCGCCCACAGGGCAGGTTTGGGCCTATTCTCTCAGCATTTACCCCCCCAGGGAAGTGTGTTATCCGTCTGCATCTCTGTCACAGACCCCGATCCGCTGTTCAGACCCACCCTCCCGGAGCAATCAGCCCTCTTGGAAATCCAACTAGCGCCTTAAACTCAACTTGTCAAAAATGGAACTGTCCCCACCAACCCTCCCCACCTCTGTGACTCACTCTTTGTCACTCTGTCGGTTCATGGTGTCACTGTTGTCTGGCCATTCAGTGTCAAAACCTTGTAGTACCTTTCAGTCCCTCTTCTCCCCGATGCCCCATTACTTACTGATGCTGCCACATCCACCCCCTTCTCCATTCCCACGGCCCTCTTTCCAGCCCCCTCGTGGATGACCTTCAACTTCTGCAGCAGCCTCCGTACTCAACCCCTGACTTCACTCTGCAGAATAATTGCCTCAAAAGTCAAGGGGAAAAAGCAATCGGGTGTAAACAGGGCCAAATGCTGCCATGGATTGAGGAAGAAAATTGGCGCTGGCTTTGACATTTGGGAAGTAATGAGTGAGTATGGTGAAAACTGACCCAGGAGAGTAGTGGGGGCAGGAGGCAGGTCCATTGGGTGCTGAGAGGATCTGAGGGGGGATGGGACACCGAGCATGGGCCACTCCCAAGGGACTGCTGTGGGAGGGCAGGAGGGAGACGAGGCAAGAGATAGGGGACAATTTTTTTGTTGAAGACAAAGAAAATACATGTTCCCTTTATTTTTTCTGCAAAATAAGAATAAATGCTAAAAAAATACATCAAGGGAGTGTTTATTTTTATTGAGGCAGAAACCAGACAATACATTATTACAAATAATAATATTGTGTGTGTATAGATATTTAGAAGATATATTTGTATTTGCTATATTTTGAGAAATATAATACCCTCTAGTTTACTGTGCCATATTATAGCTCAGATACTTAGTAAGTTCTTTTGCAAACAGGAATTCAGTGTCAGGTGTGTGCCAGGCATGGAGGTGGCTTGGCACCAGACCCGCAGACACGAAGAGGAGAGAGCCCTGACCTCACGGACAGGAATTCTCCCCAACACTAGGTGGATGCAGCCCAGAGGAGTCCATACTTAGCTCTCGGGATAGGTCAGGACGATCACACCACCCAGCAGGGCAGGTTATTTAACCTGAGCGAGCTATTTAACCTCTGTGAGCCTCACTTACATCCTCTCTGATGCAGGTGAAATAATCCGGCTGCACGGGATTGGGGATTGCAGCGAGGGTTAAGAATCAATCCACTCCGTGAGTGATCTGCTCCTGTCCTTGTTGACAATAGCGGCGACATCAGCATGACACGGAGGCTTCCTCGGTCTCAGCATGGCCAGGCCCAAAAGACCAACCTTCCTAACTACCAGCTGTGCTCAGGGTTTGTGCAGCTGGATTCCAGGGATGCGGGAGTGCGGTTTAACCGTTGCAGCTGGAGAATGACCTAATGAGATTGAGGTTTAAGAAGAAGCCCACTCTGACAGTGGCGTGAGGATGGATTGGAGAGCAGGAAAGAGTGGGAGCAGGAAAACACGTAGAAATAGTGTTTCCAGTACAGCGATCATTATCCTCCCCGATTATGCCATAAGAGAAGGTGAGAAGACCCTATTTTATCGCTGGCTATCAAAAGCGGGGAAATGCCACTTAAACCACAAGCGTAGGAACATTACATTCGTCGTTTGGAAAACAGACCACAATGGCAGAATTGTAAACGAGAAGGGAGAGTTTTACGTTCATTGTCAGGCTTGGCTGAATTGTGAATTTTATAATCTGCTCAATATCAAAGGGCACCGACAGCGTTTAGACATGTTCTCAGACTACGTTCGTTTTTAAATCGGCCTAGGGTCCGTCCAGGAATGGGCTTCCGGCCATGTAGGGCCTCCCCGAAATCAGAGGCAAGAGCGTAAGCGTTATTTTCCATGTGGGAGTGACCACGTGGTACTCATCAGGTGCGCAGATGGACCTAGAACCCACGAAAAGAAGAACTACACTGTAGGTAGCAAAGGCTGAAAGGATTTGTAACGGACACGAACTTGGATATTTTGTCTGGATTCCAGACTTTCAGAGCAGCTGCTACCCACCATCCGTCTCACTTGGATGTGTCCTGGGCGTCCCAAACCTAACATCCCTCCTGGCAAAGCTCCAGATCATACCCTGCCCCTCCCTTAGCCCTCCCCAAGGGCACTCTTCTACCTGCTCAGGCCAAAATCTTTGGGGTCTTGTTTGTTTGTTTCAGGTTCTGTGTCCACACCTCAGGGCTGTCATATCTGTCATCTAATATATTGGGAATCTGACACTTCCCTCCCCCTGCACCCCCTCCCCCAGTTGCTACCAGCCGGGTCCAATTCTCTAGCTTTCTTTCCCTGGGTATTTCAGCGTCCTCGACTCTGCCTCCCTCCTTCTGCCCTCACCCCTCTTCTGTCTCTTCGCAGCAACCCTATGTCCCCACCTCCCTCAGAATAAAATCTAAAGTTCTCAACCGCCCTCTGAGGCTTCGTGTGACCCGCTGTGACTTCCCCCTGTGATGTCCCTGACATGATCACTCCTCTGTGCTCACCCTGCACAATGGCCTTTGTGGTTTCCTCCAGCATGCCACCTTGGGTTCTTTGCGCGTACAGTGTCCCCTACTTGGGAGGTTCTCCCTGTAGACACCTGAGTGACATGCTTTCTGCCCCCTCAGGCCTTGCTCTGTTAGGCCTTCTTGGGCCATTTGTTTAAAATTGCAGCACCTCTCCCTCCGCCCCACTCCAAAGTGTCCTCCTCTCTTGCTTGATTTCACTCCTGCACTCAGCGCTGACACATGTCGTATTTATGACTTGCTTGTCGTCTGCCCCCCAATATGACGGAAGCTTCATGCGCGCAGGGTGTGTTTTTGTCTGGATTCTTTCCCTGCTCTTTCTAACCGTCATAGGTTCCTGACATACAGCAGAAACCCAGGAGTCCTGTTTGAATGAATTTTAATTCGAGAATTTATTTGGCATCTTTGCAGTTACCATGCCATGTGCTCTGCTCACTGGAACTTTCCATGCATTATACCTGCAGTTACAGCAGATTGTTTGAATGGCTCCTGTTCCTGTTCTAGCTCACCTTTACTTAAAATAGTTAATTCATACAATAATAATTATCGACCTTTGTGGTTTCTAAGTGCCTCATGTTAACCCGAATTCCATTTCCAGCAGCTACGTGGCATCTGAGAGTTCATCTCTGTCCACTTCTTACAGGTCCCTCAAATTCTACCCCACCCTCGGCGACTTAGTAAAGAAATTCCTTTAAGGTTACTGTAAGAGACTCAATTTACCATGGTATAATTTTGAAAAATGTCCTCTTGGTCCCATGTTACAATTCCTAGCTGTCACAACACTTCTCGGAGTGGAAGTGTACCTTGCAGGTGAGCCCATAGAGTTATTTTAATTAGGAGCAGCTTTATGCTTTACTGCATGGTTGTGGTTCTACGCTGGGAATATGAGAGACATTTTTATAAAATAAATTGACACCTGCTAATGTGTCTGTTTTATAAGTGTGGAATTTTTTATGCTGGTTATTTCTGAAGTAGAAAACATCTGTGCCTGACATTTAAAATCTGGTTTTGTTTGCCTGAACTCTTTGGAACGGTAATAGGCTCGAGATCTGAGGTCTTTTGAATGCCTGCTTTCCAAGGGTGCTAATTTTTAATGTTGATGTGTTTATCTTACCCTGTTTCAGGCTTTACAAGGCGAACTGGAAAGCCGTTCTAATCAAGTGCGATGTGCGGAGAAAAAACTACAGCACAAAGAACTGGAGTCACAGGAACAGGTACTCTGCCCTCTCTCTCTTGGCTGGGTTGTTTGTTTATTTTCTCCAAGTCAAGGAGCTTATGTGTTTCCTGTTTCCATTGGGATGCTTTGGCTGCAAGGAGCAGCCTACTCCACTCCTAGTTGGCATAAACAACAAAGAGGTTTATTACCTCACAAAACCAGAAGTCTGTAGGTAGGGCAGGCTCTGGGCAGAGAGCCTCAAGGCCCTGGCCTTGCTTCTCTGACATTTTTGTGGCTCTTCCTCCTGTGTTGACTTCATCCTCAAAGCAATTCCAAGATGGCTACAGCCATTTCATGAAGACCTAGCAACATCCAGAGGCAGAAAGGCACTGTCTGCTTCTGGAATCCCCTTCTAAAGAGTAAGGAGACCTTTCCCAACCACTCCCACCTCCCACACACCCACACACACCTCTCCCCCATCCACACACACCTCCCTTCACATCTCCTTGGTCAGATCAGGCCACATCCTCAGCCTGGCATGTCCAGTCCCTAGCAAGAGGACTGAGGGCACCAGAACCAGCCTAGACCAGTCAGAGCCTACCTGCTGGTGGTGGAATTAGTCGGGGAAGAATAACCTGCACAAGAAAGAGGGGAAATGGATGTTGGGTGTACAGCCAACAGTGTCTGCCGTGTCATCACATTCAAATAAATGGACATTATTGTACTTAGAGACAGAAGCGATGTTTCCTTTGAACTTTAATTTTCCCCTCTTTCTTCCTGTCATACTAATAAAATAAATTTAATATAACCGGAATAATCCAGCTATGACAATAGCTAAGGATCTGTTTCATTTCCAAGTGATAGGATTATTTTCATTCAACTCTGCTGGCTGTAGTGAACCATTCTTGGTGGTAATCTTGACAATTTAAACTAAAAAGCCAGTAACATATCGATAAAGATCATGAGTCTCAGTGAAACCTTTTATAAATGCATCAGCCTCAGCTATTGGGTACAGCATTGCCCACTAATCTTTATGCACAGAACCTGCCATAGGACGGACAGATGTTTATACTTTGATTGTGTCATAGTAAATTCATCACAGGCATGTTAGGTTAGATCATTTTGACCTCGTGGGCAGAGTCAGCACTGAAATTAGGCTAACAGGGAGCTTTTCTCCTCTTTGGAGACGGTTACAAACAGGATCTCGAGGTAGGGTATTGCACAAAATGGCACGTATGTCGTGTAGGAATGTGTATGCCATATAAGTATACGATGTGCATAAATACGTATATATGTGTGTGCACATGTATGTTGTACAGGGTCTCTGTCCTACAGTCCATAATAGGATCACATAATAGGATGACGCTAAGATGAAAAAATGATATTTAATCAAAGGCTTATAAGATGACGGATACTGTATCAGAAACATCGCACGTATTAGTTTATTTATCCTGGTAATAACCGTAAACAGCCGGCATTATCCTCCCTTTTCACAGATGACACATTAAGACCCAGAGAGATTTAGTGACTCAGTAGATGGTACAGGTGGATTCACACCCAAACCTGTGTTCCTTTTAGGACAGTTTTAAGTTACAACATTGCTAGTTCATTAACAAAAAAAAAAAAGAAAGAAAGAAAGAAAAGCTGCATAGCAATGATGGGGAAAGTAAGTTTATTAAGTGTGGCAGGAACACAAACACACGTTCCAGACTCCTGATGCAGTAGCGTCAGCCCTCCACGGGCAGAGAACAGCCAAGAGCAAAGGAAACAAAAGCAGAGCAGGTACAGCCACAGGTGACAAAGCCTCCGCAGACGGCAGCGCCGTGTGCAGGTGGAATCGGCACAGGTTTGGTTGTCACCAAAGGTCGGCTGAGCTCCACCTTCTGTCTAGGATGCTTGTCACTAAAGGACAAGCTTCTGAAAAGCAGGAAACGATGCTCGCAGGAGAACTGGGGCTTCTCCAGTTTGTGATAGAAAATAACTTAAGGTAGAACTTTATTGGCATCACTCTAATTCATGGCCCAGCTTCACACAGAAAATTCCATAATATATTGAGAGTTGAGAAATAAAGAAATCCCAAATGAACAATAGGGAAGGATTCAGGAACCACTTTTGGTCGTTTTGTTGTTGTTGACTTCTTTTTGATCATCAAAGTTGCTTTCATCTTTAGGGTGACAATAGCTTTTTAGACTCTTTCTTGCATTAATTTCTGATATCTCCTATTAGGCTACAAGTTTACCAAAGAATGTCAGAATACCCATGGGTGAAGCTGAATAGTTCATAATTTTGCAACTATGAAATGTTGGGTTCTTTCCATCAGATCCTAGGGTGTAGCTAGAAAAAATAAAAAACATAGTTTCAACAAAACTGAAGAGCAAATGATGAGCACTTAATAAATACTGTTCATCTACATTTAACTTAACTTTTATTTTGCATGAATTTGACCTCCACCTCCCTTTCAAGTTGTGACACTAATAGAAGTAGTCAAAATAATTAAAGATATTGCCATGTGCAGTGTTGGGGGTCCGCTTCTGTCTGAGCTTACTTCAGATATTTAAAATCTTGAAATTGTTGCATCTGTCAAAGCAACTGCAGTAACAGTAGCTACCCTGACATCAGCCAATCAAACAACAAATGTGTGTAAAACAGCTTCTTGAAATGTTCTTCTCTTTCTTTTGAACCCAGTATTATTATCTTGCTACTAGTTGCGTAAAGAATCAAAATTGAAATTGGCAGAAATACAAAGGACAATTGCCTGGACTTTTTTTCTTTTTTTTTGACTTGCTTGCTTTAAAAAAAAAAAAAAAAAGTTTCTGTTTTTCATTTAAGAAAAATTCCTGCGTTTTGATTCTATAAAAACAAAAAATGAATGAGGCATTTTAAAAGTTGTGTTTTTAATTAAAAATGAAAAGCTGCTTCTCATCAGGTCTTGATGGGTGGTATCCTTGCTGCCCACCACTGGCCTCGGTGCCCTCAGCTCTGTGTCCCCTACTTCCTCAGCCAGTGCCCAGCGAAGGCTTGTTCATCGTGGTTACAGAGTTAATTTGCTCCTTATGCAGATTCAAGATAACCCAAATAAAATTAGAAAATACTAATTTTCTGTAAGTCAGGCATACAGAAGAAACATGATCTTTCCTGTAATCCCCGAAGAGTAATTAAAAATCATTATTATTTTTATCCTCACCGGGAGTTAATAATTTCTAATTCCAGATAAGATCTGAGCAAGAATCTCATAATTGCAGCAAAGGAGGAGAGATCAGAGCTCTGATCAGACTTCCTCGTTGTGCAAGGAAACTGAGTCATCGGGAAGGGCTGCAATGGGGCTGTCGTGGCGGACGCAGGGGAAGACTGCTCCTGCCTGTGCGGTTTGCAGGCTGCTCACTCCCAGGATATGGTTTTCCACTATCATGAACACGACGTAAAGTGGATTTATGTTGTGTGTCGGTCAGGTTCAGGGATGTGTAAAACTAACTCTCGTTTTCAGGAGCAAATAGTTCATCCTTCACAATGAGACTAAGTAATACGCTAGCCCTCACCTAGATAATTCAGTCTGGTAAATTATAGAAAAGAGAGGGAAGAAAAGAAATCGTTTAAAACAATTACTTGGTATTCTTACCACCACACAAAGCACTTATTTGTCTCAAAGGTACTAAACAATGACAGGTTTTAACCTAATATAATGTAGATAATAGTGTCCATGTAACAGAACCCCTGGTTGGAACTGGGGATCTTTAAGGTTTGAAAGTATTAATAGCTTTGATTACATCGGTCACTCCGTTTCCCAGAAGATTATTTTAAATAAATTATTGAGATAAAAAACAATACTTCAGAGATCTCCTGATAAATAAAATGCAATGTTGAGCGTTTCTCAGCAGGGCCATACTTTTTCCCCTCACCCTTTTGGGCTTTGCCAGGCAGGTGCTGGACAATGATAGAGGCCGAGAAGAAACAAAAATGAATGAGTTGCGGAGCAGTTTCCAGTCTTGTAGAACAGAGGAGAGAGACATAAAGTGTAGGCTCCAGGCAGGGAATTTAGAGTAGTTTTTTTCTCCCTTCTAAATGGCCCAGAGGCTCAGGATCACAAGCGTGGAGAGAACACAGCACTGGTCCTGCCGTCCATCCTCCCTGGCCCCGTGAGGAAGGGGGGGGAGCATCTTTCTCTGGCAGAAACAAGGTCAGGGTCCCACCGCCTCAGGCAGGGCTTGGAGCTCGCCGACACACAGCCATTTCAAGAGCCTGCAGCCCTCAAAGGAACCAAGTCCTTGTGGGCAGTTGGAGGAAGGGCAGTGCCCCAGCCAGTCCCCAGGGGAGCCTGGGCTCCTGCCCGAGCGCCTCTGCGGCCTGATGGCCAGTGTTTTCGAGCAGCTGCCGCTTTAGTATTGGGTCTTGTCTACTGTGTCCTGGCAATAAGGATCTGGGTATTGCAGGCTCGGGTCACCCATAAATTGTCTTAAAATACACCGAAAAGCCAGTCGTACTTAACATTTCCATCACAGCTTTGCAGCAGCCCATTTTCTATTTCAGTCCTAGACATGTCCATGAATTTCGAAGAGAAGCCAGTGAGCGAAGTGGGTCTCAGGTATTTGGGGAGGCAGCAGAGGGTGTCCCAGAGATCGCTGTGGGGACGGGAAATGGGAGAGGCTTCAAGGACAAGGGTGACCCAGTGGGAAAGTGCTGCCGGTTCCAAGTCCTCCTCTGTCACTAGTAGTCACGTGGTCTCGGGCAGGCCACTTAACCTCTGCAGGTGTCAGGTTCCTGAAATGTCAGTAATGATACCTTCCCACAGGGTTGGCACAAACGTCAAAACAAGATGAGTGTGTGTGAGATACTTCAAAACCCATAAAACGTAATGCAGATGCAACGTGTGTAGCTGTAATTATTCACAGAGGAGAAGGGGACATGTGAGCTAGACATCAGCAGAAAGAGAGGACACTGGAACAGAACGAGGGAAGACATGAAGCTAAGACCAGAGAGTCATCTTCATTCATGTGATTATTAAAGAAAGAAAAGAGCAAGCCTCTGCTACCGGCTGCTCTTTACCCAGCGCTGTGCCTGGCCATTGGCGGCTGCTGTCGGACGCAGTGCTAAAGGATTCACTCACTGGTCAGAAAGCAGTTGTCAGCAAAGAGGATTTTTTCCTTTAATTGGGTCTTCCATGGTTGCATTTATACTTTAAAAAGATTAATCCGGCAGCAGATGAGATGAACGAGAGATAAAAAGAGACATCCTGAGGTCGTAGCACTAAAGTTCACATCACTGGTCGCAAGAGAAATCAAGAGGGTTTGACCTGGGAACAGGCGTACCTCCTTCTGTTGTGCTTCGTGATGCTTTTTACAAACTGAAAGCAAGACCCTGCACCAGCAAAACGAGCATGACTTGCTTTACTGCGACACTCGCTTTGTCGCAGTGGTCTGGAGCCGAACCCACCATATCGCCAAGGTACGCCTGTGTCGTCGAAGGGAGTGGAAAGAAAGGAATAGATGTGAAGACTCACTCAAAATCCACAGGACACAAAGATTTCGAGGCAAAAGAAAGGACTGGGTCAACAATAACACCAAGGTTTCGAACTGGTAAGCCGCCGTATGGCCAGCAGGGCTAGCATCACTGTTTAGATGTTGAGCCTGAGATGCTAGCGGCAGGACATTCATTTGGCGACACGTAGTTGAAAATCTGAATCTACAACTCAAGAAAGAGCCCTAGGAGTGTAGACGTGTCTGAGTCATCGTGATGGGCAGGTGTGGCAGAAGCTCATAGATGTGGGTGACATGGACAAGGAGTTGCAGAGAGAGAGAGATAAGAGGGCCATGGGCAGACCCCCGGGAAGGACCACATTGACGGGACCAAATGTGGTCCAAAGGGGAGGATACAGGGAGGACTGAAAGGAATGAATGGTCAGAGAGAGAAGAACAGAGCCAGACAGCTTTGAAGCCATGATAGCCAAAGAAAGTTACCTACTAGACTTTAAGCTCCGGAGGACAAGAACCCTACTGTCACCCACCAGCACTTGTTGAGCTGAACTGCTCTGTAAAGCCTGATTGCCCTGCTTCTCATCCTTAGATGACCTTGCCCACCCCGTGTCCCTCTTTGGTCTGTGCCCTTGTAGCGTTTTCCGTGACCTTTATTAAGTATTTTCCCATCAGGCTCCTAGGACAGAGGAGCAGGCTCCTGAGCTGGGACCGTGTCGTATTTGTCCTCATATCTCAGCATTTAGCCTAGCGCCTGGCCCGTGGGGGTGCTCAGTGAATTCATGGAAGGAGAGAGGGAAGGAGACATGAGAGGAGGAAGGAAGGAGGGAGGACTAGCTGCATCACACGCTACAGGGAGTTTAAGGATGAGGAGCCCAGAAAAGCCACCAAACGTGGGGGATTACAGAGCCTTTGGTATTGTGCCCCCTAAATATATTCTAAGTAGAGTTTTTCTAAATGTATTCTTGAGTAGACTTTAGTTAAAATGCATGTTGTAGATATTCTTTTATAATTTTCATCTGGGGTGAGCAGGGTCATGGAGCCTTCTCATGGCTTGTCAGCTACTCCTCAGGCATCATGGCCCCAAAAGGGTACACCCACCAGGGACACCAAGGGAAACCACAGTGCCAGCACCCTGTCCCTACAGCCCGCCTTTCCTCGTGTTTTTCCCCTCAGCCATTTTTTTCCAGCTTTATTGAGGTGTAATTGACAAATAAAATTGTATTTAAAATGCACAGCATGACGATTGGGTACACATTGTGAAATGATTGCCACAGTGTAGTTAATTAGCAGGTGTCTCACCTCACACAATTACTTTCTTTGTGAGCGGTGAGGACACTTAAAACGTACCCTCTTAGCTGTACGTGAGCTCCCCAGAACCATCTTAGGACTGGAAATCTGTACCCCTGGACCAATGCCCGCCGTGTCCCCCACCCTCCAGCCCCTGGGGACCACCGTTCTACTCGTTTCTAGGAGTTTGACATTTTTCTTTCTTTTGTTTTTAACTTCACACGTGGGTGAGAGCCTCTTTCTGTCTGGTTTCCTTCTCTTTGCACAGTGTCCGCCAGGTTCATCCATGCTGTCACAAGGACCATGCGGCCCACCTTTCTGCTCTTCCCTAAGGGCAGCTTTTCCTTCTAGATCCCTCCCCTCAGAGCAGGAAGAATACCAACAAAGCCCTTTATTTTCGCTACAGAGAAACTTAACATTCTGCTGCCTCCTTCCCAGGTCCCTGGGTTTAAAGAATGAAATTTGGCCCCTTCAGTATCAGTAGCGTTTGGGTAGTGTTAGACATTTCCAGAAGTACTTTAGCCCCTTCTGCCTGGTATACCTTTATAACTGTCTCACTCATATCCCCAAAGAATTTATTTGCCTCCCACAGTGGCCAGTGATCTGCCGGGGAGTAACATGGATTTGAGGAGAACCGACATCTATTTATTGAAAGCTTCCATTGGGTAGCTCTGCTTATCTTTAAACCACCTCAGTCATCATCAGGCGTAACCCACAAATCCGTAGAGTCGCAGGCAGCCTTGCGGAGGAGGATGCTATGTAGACAGAAAATCAATTAAGCAATAATCATGACAACTGTTGAAAGGAAGAATTGGCCTTTTACAGATTTCCAGGCCTTTAATTTCCATTTTCCATAACGGATTTTAGAACTTCACAGTCTTAGCTGCAATTGGCTAACTCATCTGCAGTGAAATCTATTTAAAAGTCCCCACAGCTCAAAACTATGTTCTATTCCAAAGCACATTATGAAAACAGGGATAAGAATTGCAACAGAAATTTAATTCAAAGACTTTTATTGGCTTTCCATGTGTAATGGTTATTATTCTGGCTTGTTTCAAGTGATTTTAATAACCACAGTTTATTTACAAAATTCAGACTAATTCTTTTGTTCCCGTGCCAACAAAATACATTTGTTCCCAGACAGCTGGTGTGATGCATCATTCTAAAACTCGAGTTGTTATGAGGGATACAACCACATTTAATTTTGGCCACATCTTGCTGTCAAAGAGAGTTGGAGTACATGCCTGTTTTCCCAAAAATACGAATCACAGTGTCAGGGATGTGAGTATTTTCATTAAAATGTACATCTCATCAAAACATTGCTTGTCAATCAGTTATTCTGGTAGATTGTAGGGGCAAAGCAAGTTAAGCATTCATACCCAAAACCACCACTACAAGCTCTACCCGATGGTCACAGGGCCATTTGAAGGGATAACCAAAGCAGCTCTTCTGGGGTGAATGGGCCCTGCCTTTCCTCGTGGCTTTCTCCAATTCTCTTTGTTTTTAACTTCCCTGGGCTTGTTGTGCTGAGGGGTGGGGGGCGAGGCAGGTCCCCGAAGCGCCTGCTGCATGTTTTTAATCCTGCGCTTTGCTGACATATCAAATCCAAGTGTCAGCAGAGCACCCACTGCGTCACTGCAGCTGTTTTTCCATAAAGCATTTTCTGCATTGTTGAAGTGGCTCTTCAGCCAGCCAGTGAACGCTGGGGACAATGCGGTCGGGGGCGAGGGCCACTGGGCTGCCCAGGGCTCTGACCCGGGGCTGTTGGCAGTGCCTGCCGAGGGCTGCTGGGTCTCATCTTTCACTCCTGTAATGAAGTAATGTGATAATACATTCTCATTGCTTTTGGTCTGTGTTGTTTTTTTTTTTTCCCCCTGACAGTTTTGGCTTTAATTTTAGTCTTTTAAAAAATTATTTTTTAATCCAAAAATGACTTAATCCAAACGATTTACTCCAAATCAATAAATTATGGAGGCACTTAAAAAAATTTAAAAAAAGCAGGAACAAAAGCTTTCAACCGAGTTGTGTTTTATGCTGCCTTTTATAATAGGTGGAGGAGAAGAATTATCAAGAACTAACCTGATTAATACAATCTCCTGGGAAGATAAAAAGGAGACTGTATCCCTGAGCAGTGTCCTATCAAGGCTTACCCTTCTGGCAGCTACTAAGCCCTGAATTCACGGACTCCAGTGAACAGCTGGAAAGAGGAAGTAAAAAGGGAGATAAACACAGAGATGGTAAAAGAGGGTGTGAGTCAGCAGGGTTACAGGAGAGAAATGTTTGCTATTTATTGTGCTTGTCACGTTCAGAAAAGAGTATCAGATATTCTAAGATGGCACTTACTTGCAGATCTTTTTCTAGTATATTCCAGACAGAAAAGACCTCATTTTCCTGTTGAGAAAGGGCTGTTGTGAGAGGTAGAAGCAACTGAAATTGTTTGTTGTCAAACAAGTGACAGTGCGGAGGTATTTTTAGAGGCATCAGGTGTATATTAATTTAAATTAAAAATAAGGAAAGGTGATTTTTTTTTTTAATACAGAGGAAAATTCAGAAGTTTAAAAGACCATTTAAATATACTTTCCATGTAGATAATCTTTTGGATTTCTGTATAGAATTAGGAGACATAGTTTCAGTTAGAAAAAATATTACTATAAAATGTTCAAGTGCAAAGAATGAATCACCTGGAAAAACTAGAACTAGTGAAGAATATAGCATTTTTTCCATATTTTTCTTTTCTTTTCTTTTTTCTTTCTTTATTTTTTTAGGCAAGGCAACCCTTGGTTGACTTCACAGATTGCAAGGACCTTTATTTTTTTTTCACCTACAGCACCTGGTCTTCCTAGGTGGTCTCCCATCCAAGTACTAACCACGCCCGACCCTGCTTAGCTTCTGAGATCTGACGGGATCAGGTTTGTTCCAGGGTGGCATGGCCATAGATGAATATAGCATTATTGGCATTATTAAAATTTTGTGGAAAAAAAGTCTATTTTGAATCAGACAGCCTAATACTCGGTGCTGAGTGTGTAGACACGACCCAAAAAACTCGCCCTCTAGGAGCTTCTATTATTTACAATAGAGGAAAACAGGCTCAGTGCCCTGCTGGTTCGCAGCAGCAGCAGCAGCAGCAGCAGAAAGGAGTCAGTGGGCTGACAGCACTTCGGGCCTGACACCCCCTGTAGAAACAGAGCAGCAATTTATTTTGTTTTTCTATCTTTCATCTTTAAGGTTTTATTTGAATAAATGCCCTTGCTGAAAGAATGGGGAGAAATGGGAGACTAGACTGAGTCGTCCCAAATGCTTCATTTAGCACATAAGATGGGGAGGTTTTATTTGACTTGATAAACAGAGGAAGGAAGATGAATGAGAATAGCAAATCCGAATGTGCCGTGGTGACCAAAGGACAGCTCAGAGTGAACGCTTCTTCTAAACCCATAAGTGACACTTTCAACATTTCAGTTCAATCCACCAGATATTCACTGAGCACCCACTGTGCACCAGATTGTTTATTGTCTCTGACATACATCCATGAACAAACCAAAAAAAATCTTCGTCTTGTGAAGGTTACATTTTAGTGATAGGTTCTTCATAGCCTTTTGCATTTTTGTGTGAATTTATACTTCACTTGTCAATTTCTAACAGGTCTTCCCGTCCATGAACATAGTCTATCCTCCTACTTTATTTAAGCATTCTTTAATTTTTCTGTTATATTTGTGTCATTTTATATGAAGATATATCTTGCACATTTTATGTTAGATTAATTCTTACGCACCTGACGTATTATGATACGATTTTCATGGCATTATTTTAAAATTTTTATTTTCTCCCAGTTTGTTGGTGACATACAGAAATACAGTTGACTTTTGTACAGATTCCCTTTATCGCATTAAGGAAGTTTCTTTTTATTCTTACCAAGAGCCTTTTTTCTTTTTTAAATTTAAATGGATGTTCAATTTTCTTAAATGCCTTTTTTCATCTTTTGAAATAATCACACATAGTCTGTCCTTTATTGTGCTAATGCAGTGAACTTCATTGATGGATTTTTCTAACATTAAATCAGCATTGCATTTCTAGAATAAGTCCATTTTATCATGATGACTTATCTTTCTTTACCTTTGGCTGGATTTTGGTATGCTAATATTTTGTGTAGGATTTTTACATCTGGTTTATGAGTGAGATTGGCCTATAATTTTCTTTTATTGCAATGTTCTCACTAAATTTTGTGATCAAAGTCTGTAGGACTCATAAAACAAACTCCAATGTTCCCTTTTTATCTGTTTTCTGGAATAATTTTTGTACTATTGATATCATCTTATCTTTAAATATTTTGCTAGAGGAAGCCATCTGGATCTAGTTTTCTTTGTTGGAAATTTTTCATTTAATTAGGATATACTTTCTTTAGTGGTTATAGTTTTCAGAGTTTCTATTTTAGCAGCTGCCCGCTGCTTTCTTCTCTTTTGGGGGCTATGATTATATGTATAATAGGCCTCCTAACTTTGTTCCCTATGTTCTGTATTCTGGGGATAGATGATTGATGATAGATAGATAGATAGATAGATAGATAGATAGATAGATAAAATTTTTAATCCAGCTTCTAGTTTACTGTTCTCTTCTCAGCTGCATCTCATCTGCTATTAAACTCACTTAGTTTTTGTTATTATATTTTCCAGAGCTGGATTTTCTACTTAATTTCTTTTTAGTATCCTATTCTGTGCCAATGTGCCAAAGTTCACGACTTTTCTTTTCTGTTGTTGTTGTTGAACATATTTATCTTGTTTTTTTTTTTTTTTTTTCCAAAATCTAGGTCTGATAACTGTTATCTAGAGTTCACATAGATCTTACTTCCTTATCCTTTGTTTCTCTTGGCTTTTGGTCTCATTGTCTTGCTTTCTTGTGAATCTATTTTTGGTTGAGAACCAATTATTTTATATGGGACTTTATAGAAATAATTTGAGACCTAGGGTGATGTTAATTTTTTCCAGGGAGAGTTTACATTTGCTTCTAGGTAGGCAAGTATTGGCACTTGCCATCTTGAATGACCTTAATCCATTTGAAGGGACTGAGATCATTTGAAGTTAGACTTCAGTTCTCCAGAGGGCTGGCTGGTCTATTTCCAGTTCACTCCTACTCCTAGGTGTAGCCCTTTGGGATTTTACCAGTCAGTCCCTTTTCGTGAGCCCTAGACTGCATTTGTGTCTGCATGCTGTGTGTGTGTGTGTGTGTGTGTGTGTGTGTGTGTGTGTGTGTGTGTGTGTGTGTTGCTGTTAAAAGATCTGTTCAGTTTCTCAGCCTCTCACCACCCGCTCTAGATTGGCAAAGGCCACAGTGTAAAAATGTCCGCAAGTGCCAGACTTAGAAGTTCTCTTGATTTCTATTATCTCCAGCATCTTATCCCCATAATTCTTCCCGGTCTTGTTAGTTCCCTGCTTTGAAGCAGACTTAAGAGAGAATTATCTAAGCTTCTATTACTAGAAGTGGAAATGTCCTGTTTGCCTTTCTGTGAATTGCTTGGTCACATTTATTGCTAATTTTTTTCTAATGACTTTTTCTAATTTGATCGATAGAAATTTATTTTCTTACATATTCTGATTATTAAGGATTTGTTAGTTAAATAAGTTGCAAATACTTTCTCCCAGTTGCTTATCTTTTAACTTCTATATTCAATATTTTCGTTTTTTCAGAATTGTTTTCCATTTTTTTTCTTTATGGCTTCTCAGCTTGCTTAGAAAGGTCCTCCCTACCCTCAGATTATAAAATATATTCTCTTTTATTTTATTCTAATACTCTTAAGAGTTTTGTTTTACACATTTAACCCTTTTTATCCACCTTATATTTATTGTTACGTGACTGTGCAGGACAAGGACGGTGATAGACAGACTGTCCCCCAAGGATGCTCATTCCTTAATTCCTAGAATAGTAAATATGTACATTACGTGGAATGAAAAGACTCTGCAGATGTAATTAATGTTACTAATCAGTGGCCTTAGAAAAGGGAGGTTACCTCAGAATTTCAGAGTATTGAGCCCAGCCTAAAGTCAGGGTCACTTAAGGGCAGAGAATTTTCTCTGGCTGGAGGCAGAATAGACGTGGCAGAAGGGGAGGGCCCAGAGAGGTTCTGAAAGCGAGAAAGAGTCAGTGCACCATTGCTGATTTAGCGTTGGAGGGGACAATACCAGGAGGATTGCAGGAGGCCTTCAGGGGCTGAGAGAGGTTCCCTGCTAACAGCCAACAAATTAGTGGGGACATCAGTCCTACAGCTGCAAGGAACTGAATCTGTCTGGAATAAGCTTGGAAGTGACTGCTCCCCCGGAAACTCTAGATGAGAGTCTAGGCCAGCCAACACCTTGGTTTTGGCCTCGTGACACCAGAGCAGAGGAACCAGCTGAGCCCCCTCAGACTTCTGACCCATAGAACGATGACATAGTAAATTGGTGTTCTTTCAAGCTGCTAAATTTATGGTAATTTGTTGCAGCAACAACAGAAAACTAATACAGGGGTCTTATGTTCTTAGTTTACTTCCAAAGAGATAGCCAGTTATTACTACCATTTATTGACTGAGATATTCTTCTGCCATTTATTTGAAATGCTACCTTTCTCAAGAGTCGAACTTTCCATATATACATGAATCGGGCCTTTGTATTCTTTCCTAAGACTCCATTTCCTGTGCCAATTTGAGTCATTTATCATAGTGCTTGAGAGCTTGAACTCTGGAGTCACAGTGCCTGGGTTCACATCCCAGCTGTGCCACTTCCACCTTACTTCCTATAGGACTTCAAGTGAGTTACTTTAATTTTGACCTCAGTTTCCCTGCCTTGGAAGTGGATTAGTAATAGTACACACCTCATTAAATTGCTGTGAGGACTGGCAATCATTATAAGTTAATAGCTTTAGAAGAGCCCCGTACAGAGTAAATATTATCTGTAGGGGAAAGGCCCCTTTTGTCATCCTTTTTTTTGTTTTTTGTTTTTTTTAGAATTATCTTATTCTTGAGCATTTGCAATTTCCTATGAATCTTAGAATAATTTTGCCCTCTTCCATTTTTTAAAAATCTGCTTATCTGGTTGGAACTGCATTGAATTTATTAATTGGTCTGGGGAGAATTCACATCTTTGCAATATTGAGTCTTCCCATTCAGGAATTTTGCCTCTCTTTGCATTTCATTAAATCTTCTGTGTCTTTTAGTACGATTGAAATTTGTCTTTTGAAAGATGTTAGACATTTCTTACTAGATTTACTTCCAAGTATATCATGGCAGTTTTTCCCTTTTGTGAATTTTCTCTGTACATTCTCCAAACAGTTACTGCCAGTGTTTAGGAAAGTATTCATATTTTTTGTTTATATATATATCCAACCAACCAGAACTACTATCACTATTCTAAAGATTTTTCAGTTGATTGCTGAAATTTTTCTAAGTAGGCAATTACATCATTCCTAAATAGGGGTAATTTTTGTGTCTTCTGTTCCATCTTTCATCTCTATTTGATTTGTTATTGCACAGGCTAGACCTTTAGCTCAATATTGAGGCGTAGCAATGATGGAATGTGTCTTTCTTTGTCTTTTACTTGTCTTTAATGGGAAAGCTTCTTAGGTTTCGCTCAAGCATTTTGGTTTCTGAGGGTTTCGGTTAGCTACTATTTGTTGGGTTTAGACACATCACCTTCATTATAATGACTTGTGTTATGTGTTATAATTTCCCACGAGACTAGGACTCCTCTGAAGGCAGAGGATATATTACAGTGGGAATACGCACACATACATGTATGTATATACATCTGCCCCATAGTCCGCTTTCACCACAGAGAAGATGGAGTATATCTATATGGGTATAGGTGACTTAGACAATTAGAGAGACACACAGAAGGCCTTTTGAACATGCAAGGTAGAAGCATCGCTCCCTTCCAACTTGTCCTTTCATCAAACACACCGTCTTCCTGGCCCACGCACACTACACCTCCATGGGGTCTCTTAGACACCAGGTAGGGTCCTCATCTCCAAGGTGTGGAACCTGCCCATATTAGGCAGAGAGGGCATTTCTTCCCTTCCTGCATCTTCATACTTCCCCCCAGCCCCACTCTGGAGCTCTTAGACTGCAATCAGGGGTCTCTTTTCTGCACGATCACCCTGTGGTCTGACCTTTAGATTCCTGGCTCACTGACTGCTGTTTTCCCTTTTGCCACCTGTTTCTAGCATTTCCCTTTCGACCAGCTGCATATATTTGTTTTACCCACCCCTGCACAGCCTCACAGCCTCAACAGACCCCTGAGAAGGGCATATCCCTTTAGAAATAGCAGCAGACATTTCTTTATATATTTATGTCTTTATGTATTATATTCATGTTCTTTATTTGTTAGAATAGTACGTTATTCTTTTGAGGACAGTGATATGAGTTCACTCCCCAATCATTTGCCTTGAGCTTAATCTTGGCACCTGCCCCGACCACAGTATTCACTTTTACTTTGCAGAGTGGACATTTGACTTCTCGATCAATCCATTCCATGAGTTTTGGGGCTCAGAGTTGTCTTGCAATCAGATGTATTATTCTGTTGCAGTGTCTACTTAGTTTTCCTTCATCTTTAAAACTGCTAAAATTTTGCTTATGCATGTACTATTTTAGTGAAGTTTGTCAAAAATTTGTTGTAACATGTGTAAAGACTATGTTGCTTAATTGTGGCTGGTTCCACTTCTTTGTGAGCCATGGCATTTAGGAACGTGTAAGTCTAGGACAAGACAAGGTTAGCTTGAAGCTCGAAGAACGCATGATGTGTTTTATATTTGGCTCTTTTCGGTATTTTGTTTTTAAACAGGTGACAAATAACTATAAACATATTTGCATTTGTGTATACAAATATGTTGCCAGCAAATAGGAAACTTCTTGAGAATTTAAATTAGGTGTTATTTTTATTTTTTCTGAGTTTTAACAATATACAGAAACTTAACAGGATCCAAACAGTGAGTTGAAATCCTGCCTGTTAAGAAATCCTGGCTTTGATATATATGCAACTGTATTAGGGCATAATTAGAGCCTATTTTGAAAATGACAGAACACAAAAACTTTACACCCTCAGAAGCATCAGCAAACCTCAGAAGATATGCCTCGCTGAAAGGAGAAACAAGTTATTTTCAACAGGAGAAGGCTCCTGTTCACGCAGTAAACACTTGTACACCTACAGTGTGCCCGGGATGTCAACCAGGCAGGGTCACCTTTCCTCCCCAAAGGAACTCCTAGCCCAGTGCCCGAGACCCTTAAAGTGAACTTGTAGTGGTTCGTTAACCCCACACCACCCTGTCCTCCTTCTTAGACCCCACCTTTGCAGTCTCTTGTCAACTTCTGGTCGTTGGCATCACCCTTTATCGCAGGTAACCTGTTTCTGGTCTTTCCTGCTTCTCGCTGGACGTTCTCTCATCCTCATTGGCTTCTATCCCCATTGGCTTCAGCAATCTGTGTTGTGATGATTCCTCAATATCTATCCTGAGGGCAAAAATCCTTCTCAGACTCAAGCTCTGCGTCTGTATCTGTGTGATGACACGTGGATCTCAACCTTATGCATCAGACTCCAGAGTGTAAAACCTACGTCTTTAGAAAAAAACTCCATGCTGCTAAATCTAGCTTTTAGAGTTGGTTGAGCAGTTGGGTTTAATGTCACAAGAGCTTTAAAAGGGAAGAGAAATGAGTCATTAATAGGCAATAGTCGTAGGTTCATCTTAGTACCAGGCGAAGTCAAACTGGTGTGTGGGTTTGGTGCCAAGAGAAGGGCCAGCCACCTGGCTCCTAGAATGTTCCCCCCACCTACTTGCAGGAAACTGAAGTTATGGGGCCGGGGTGAAATTTCCATTATCAGGGACCAGAACTATATTTTTTTATTAGAGACTTCTTAGTGTAAGTTATCCCTCAAAATGTTCACTCATCAGAGCGTTTGCCCAAAGCAAGTTCTGATGCACAAAGGTGGTAAGAGATAGGAAAGTACTGGGCACCAGAGCAGGGAGCAGAGGAGGCCGGGGGGCGGGCGAGGATGAAGAGGAGAGCCCAGGGGAACAGCATCAATGGACCACGTCGTGCAGGTCTGGTCTAGGAGCCAAACAGAGCCTGTCCAGACCTGACCATGGCCGAAAGGGTGGGGCTCACTCTGACCAGTGGGTCAGTAACACTGAAGTGAGAGGAGAAACCAGTTTGAACAAAACTAGAGAGGGGAGGAAACCCTCCTTCTCCCATCCCGGGACAGGAGGGAAAGGAGGGCGAACTTGGCGGCGGCGGCGGCAGACGGTGCTCCCTTTCCTTCCCAGCTTGTGTCATCCCAGGAATGTTGCTCACCAAAGCCACATGTAGTCAGGTGGTTTTAGAGTTTTCTCTGCCCTTTGTGGTTATGAATTATACAGACTTTTAGTGCTTAACTACAAACAGAGGATTTTCCAGGTGGGGGAGAGGAGTTATGAAGAAGAAAAATGCTGAAATACAAGTCACTGGGGTAATAAGTGCTCTTGGATGTGGGTAGAAAGTTCCTGACTTAGAGCCGAGGGCTTACCGTGTATATTGAACAGCTCAGCATACCTGGAGGGGCCGGGGGATGAGTCTAAGAACAAGGCATAGATGTCTTTGACATGTGAATTGTTTACAAGCTAAAAACATAGTGAAAAACAAAGCCTGGCCTTGCCACCGACTTTCAGTTTATTTAAATGAAGTGGAGGTTCCCTAAGAACAGTGTCCGGGCACCGGCCCCACTCGGAGGGGCAGGAGCAGCTGCCGCCCAGGTGCTGTGGGAGACACTGACGGTGACCCCAGCTGGGCCAGGGCAGCTTCTGCGATGGCTGCACAACTGGGCGTTTTGTTCTTGGTGGTGGTTCCAGTTGTTTATCTTCGGTGTGCAAATACCGCAAAGTGATCTTAATCCTGTTTCCATGTTTGTCGACCTCAATGTGTGAAATTTAAAATTTACCTGTACCTAAAATTAGTGACCACCCTAACTACTACTGCTGACGTTTAGCCTACGTGAGACTCCTCTCCACAGACGTGTGTGTGTGTGTGTGTGTGAGAGAGAGAGAGAGAGAGAGAGAGAGAGAGAGAGAGAGAGAGAGAGAGAGAATAGGAATGTTTTTTAAATGCATGTCCTTAATATAATAAATTATAACGGTACAAGAGAAAGAAATACAGGATTTTGGAGCCTTTGAGGGGGGTCACTCTTTTTTCTCTTGTTCTGTTGACTTGGTTGTGGGGGGGTGTTTGCTTTCTAGCACATCGGGTGGGACCACAGTTTTCATCAATCCTATAACATATACCGACTCAGAAAATGTAATTTTCTCCCTACCCTGTCACCCTGAAGTTGCCATCACTCCCTGTAATTCACTGGGCTTCTACGCCTGGTTCCCTGGACATTTTCCCAAGCTTGTTCAGCCATTAGCCTTCTGGACTTCTGGGTTTAAGTACTGTCAGATCAAATTTAAATCATGTGTTGAGGCTTGGTGGGTCCATCATTGTCCTCAATTTAAGAAGCATTATAGAGGTCACGACATCGCTACAAAGAAGGTGGCACTAATCCCTCACTTTATAAAGGGGACGCCGTGGTGTGCATTACACCGGAGGCAGCGGCCCCTCCAGCCCGGAGCCCTGAGAGCCAGCCGTGTGCTCACTTCCTCCACCCTCACCGTGTGTGTACTTCCAGGGACGCGGAGCACAAAACCAGATGTAAACTATTTTTCAAACACTCCTCTGACTTAGCATTAAATTTCCCTTCGACCAGATGCCAGTGTTTAAATAATATCCTGAAGGATCCAAAGAGAAGGAATTACTCATCATGTTTCATTCATATAAAATCTGAAATAAAGGGGAGAGAAAGTACAAAGAAACCCAAGTACCTTGAATATGCCTGGCCAGACTGGAAGAATTCAGAAAGAATACTGCCTCCCTCACTCGCGAAAGCTCAGAAGTGAAGGGCTCTTTTGCTTTAATTACCAATTGAACATCCCATTATTTATTAGCGCTTTGCAGTGAAAACAAAGGCAGACCATTCCAATTTCTCTAGCAGAGCAGCTTGGTTATATTTTCGGGAGATTGCGCACGCTTGCTTTCAAGTGGCCCCGTGCTTTAATCACTTCCATTTACTTGTTTTATTGATTTATACCTTGCTCTCTGCAATTAGCGCTTTGATGGCCTGTGTCAGCTAGGACACACCTCATCTTTGGATCAGGTGACTTTCGCTGGTGCTCCCTAGTCCAAAGCCTCACCAGGCACGCATGCCAGTGGGCCCTGAGTGGCACACTGGCCGTCAGCACCTTGCCTGCCAGGTCGGGAGGTTTCTCATAAGGGAGAATTTTTGTGGAAAGGCCCCCATGCGACATAAAATGGAAGCTGGTAAAGGGTTTTCCAGCAGGGGAGGGGGTCCACTGAGGTTAAATGGCCTGAATTTGTCGTTGACCCTGTCAGCACTGTGTGTGTATGTGCTTTATTGTTGTTTACTTTCCATGCAGCAGAAGGCAGCAGGTGGTGGGGAGAACCCAGAGCTGGGGTCTGGCCCAGAGGGCCCAGCAGTGTAAGACGTTAGTGTAAAAGCCTAGGTTAGGTCAGCAAGGGAGCTCGTGAGGCAGCTAACCCACTAATTTGGAAGTGGGGAGGCTCCGAGTGACGAGGGTCGCAGTGCGGATCACAGCGAGGAGGTAGCCAGGCTGTCGGAGGTGTGGGGTGGTGAAGGGGTGGGGGCAGATGTCAGTGATGGATGAGCCAGTCCAGGCAGCAGGGTGTGGCCATTTAAAAAGTGGCCATGGTTACGTCTCTGGCTGATCGTGGGGCTAGCTCGCCAGGTACAAAGTCACGGCCCTTGGCAGAGAACCCCAGCCCTGGTCACATAATCCATGCGAAATGACTGGTTGAAACTCACACCGGTTTAAACAATGACAATCTTTTGGTTTATGTAACTGGGAAATAGTTGGCTTCCAGGGAGGCATAATCCAATTACTCCGATTCTGCGCCCAAAAGCCAGTTGTTCTCTCTCCCTGTTTTAGCCCCATTTCCTTACTGTTGGCCCCATTCCCTGCGTTGTCCCCCTCGTGGCTCCAGGGTGACTGCCAGCACTTCCGGGGCCTGTGTTTCCAGGCTGAGGTCAGCAGAAAAGAGAAAGTTCCTCTCCACGAAAGCTCCTGCAGGAGTCCTGGGCTCCTGCTTCATTGGCCCTGAACTCTAATTCCAGCAGGGACCGTGGGCAGTAGTCTGGGGAGTGGGGGCAGCAGTTGATGCATATGAGCTGGTGAGTGGAGCAAACCATAGCCGGGGCCCCGAGGCCTCTGGATCTGGGTCCAGGGAAAAGCCTAGCTGTCTCCAGCCTCTGGGTTGAGGCTACTGTGTCTCAGCAGCTTGTTAGGGCTGGGCTTGCAAATACAAAGAAGACTAAGTGACACAAGCAGGGTGGGGATGAATAAATCTATAGTGTGGCTGGAAGTCATTCAATTTGAGGTGGAATTATGGGCTGAACGTTTGTGCATCCCTAAAATTCATACGTTGAAGCCCTAAGTCCCAACGCGATGAATTTGGAGACGGGGCCTTTTGGGGTGATGAGCCCTCGCGATGGGATTAGTGCCCTTGTAGGAGGTGACCTTGCACTATCTCTGCCATGTGAGGACACAGAGAAAAGCAGGCAGCCTGCAAGCCGGGAAGAGAGCGCTCGCTTGAACCTGACCCTGCGGCCACCCTGACCTTGGACTTCCAGCCTCCAGGGCTGTGAGAAATAAATATCGTTATCTAAGCCGCCCAGCCCTTGTACTTTGCTGTAGCAGCTCAAGCTGACTGAGACACGTGGGAGCCAAGAAGCCAAAGGTGTCACGATATGAATTTGTGAGGACACTGGGCCCCGACAGTGTGAGCAGGAGGACTCTGAGAGGAAGACTGTACTGGAAGCTTTGGACTCTACCCTCTCCATCAGTCACAGTTTATAAGCGTTTCGCCACCGAGTTGTGTTATTTCTACCTCTAAAAAGTCACGGCACTTCTGTTCATCTCCATCCTCCCTCCTGTCATCTTTGAATCGTAACCTCCTCGTGTTGGGATGAAATGGTCTCTCTCTACCTGGCCTACCTGTGTCTCATCTCTGAATTTTCTTCCTTAAATACCACTACCATCGTGTTTTCTTCTGCTCGAAAACAACAACTGGATCCCACTCACTGCCAGACCTTTACAGTTCTCTGTCGCCTGGACTAATTGACAGTCCAGTATGATCTCTAAGCATTTCTCAGCCGGGCTCTCAGCTTTCATACCATGCTCTTCTTTATCTGGGCTCCTGCCTTTTTTCTTTTACCTGGAATTTTCTTCCACCAAATTTCTGTCCATCCAACTGCTCTTCAGCTTTGGGAGCGCAGCTCAACACCTGCCTTCTCCTTCGGACCTTCCCAAACAGTTCCATGCCAGACGGATTTTTTTATTCCCCCAAATTTCCATTATGCTTATACCCAGTCCCCCAATAGCTGGATGTGTGATGTGTATAGGCTGATTTTGTTTCTCAGCAAGATGGTAGACTCCTTGACGGCAGGGTTTATTCCATTGTGTTCCCCACAGAGCATAGACTAGTGCTGGTAAGCCGGTAGGGGTTCATCATCGACTAGACGCGGTTAATAGGGAAACAGATACAAAATGCTTGCGTCCAGTTCTGTGCGTGCTGCGGGCTGGGTGTCCTTGTGGCTACTTCACCGGTCCCACCTAACCACCCATCTAGCTCTCCCATCCCGTTGGCTCGCAATAGTTAAACTTAAGAAGTCAAGGTTGCTGCTGACATGGTAGTTGAAAAGATCCGTATGCCTAAGACTATTGACATTGTGCACCCTAATCCTGAGACAGTCACACTGGTCACCCCGCTTTCTGCCAGAATTCTTCCATTTGCCCCATATGGTCCAGAAACACAACTGAGCTAAATCATGGGTAGATTAAATTCAAAATCTCAGACAAGTCGTCTCAAAGTTCCCTTTCCATCAAACATATATACTTACTTTGCCTAAAGGGACATGGAAAATATATGCTAACCTAATTTCACAATACAACAACCCTTATATTTTCAAGATTACTGGACCTGGCTAAGGTCACAAAAGCCACTTTTTTAGTACAGGGACATGGGCTCACTTGAGTATTTAAAATCTTCCCGACGCCTGGAGGAAGCAAGATTAATTTTCTCAAAACTGGAAAAATTGTGAGCATAATATAAGATCAAGTGGGATCCTTATCTCAAAAATGTTAGACTTTCTGCTGCCAACGTCAGTTTTAAATACATGTACAAAGTAGAGAGAGGGAATGAAATTGCCGTGGAGTCCTAAGCTACCCGCTCGGGCTCTGTAGCTGCACAGAAAGATCCTTCTGATAGCAGCCTCTGATGGTCGGAAATCAAGCAAAGCAAACCCTCCAGAATTCTGTCTGAATAAGAAAAGACACCCTTTCTGCTTGTTTTCACTTATAAATGAAGTGGCTGGAATTTGCACCATAATATGTCTTACCCTGTGGTCCAGTAAATACGAAGAATGACATCGTGTCAGCGCACGACAGTCTGATTTTAAGTGGTGAATTTTCTCTCTCACTGAAGCCAAGAAAAAAGCTGTCCCAGTTAGGGTCCCAGAGCCCTCTTTTTACTTTCTACTAGGAATTCCTTGCAGACACCATCCAAATGTGTCTAGATTTTAATACCATTTTAATATTAAAGAAATGTCTTCAACTAAATGCACAAAATCTTCTGCTCTTTATTTGGCCTGTGTTAGTTTGATGTGTTTTAAGAAAGATCTGGCAACAGTTTTATGAAGAGTGCACCAAGACGTTCCTGGAAACGTACCCTAGTGAAAACGATAATGAAAAAAGAGCCGGATGAGGAAGCTTCTTGCTCAATCTCACATAACCAACCTTTGCTCTCTCCACACAGTTTCTTAAGGTTGTGTTGGTTTTGTCTACGTTAAGAACAAGGTTCTTAGGTTTCCAAAAGGTAATTTAACCATTTCTAACAGAAATTTTACTTTCCAGTATGTCCAAATGGACCAAGCCAATTTGATATTTATATTGCCAGTTTACCTGACATGTAAAAGTAGAAACCCCAGTCTCTCCTAAAAGACAGAAAGAGAAGAGCTCCCTGTCCCCATTTCCCCATCCGACCTAGGCAGGTGTAGCTCTGGTTAAATGAGCCCAGAGTTGCATGTCACGTATATCCTGCTTCACGCAAACTCCAGCCTACTTAAGAAGGTGACAAAAATGCCTTTAGATTGGCAAAAACAATCCACGCAATATTTTCAGACTTCAAATAAATAATGATGTAATCTTACTTTTTAAATAGCATTGATCTCTAGTAACACATAGCACCTAACTGCTCATCTACCCTCAGGGAACCCACAGTCCAATAGGAGAAAACATATGTAAGTCAACAATTATAATATTGGGCAATAAACAAGGAGAGGCTCTGAGGTAAAGGAGACCTGGATGTGGGTCCTGGCTCAGCTACTAATTAGCTGTGTGACTGTGGATAAGATAGGAACCGCATTTGCCCTATTTCTTCATAAATAGCCATAAAAGTACCACATGAAATTGGCGGGAGGATTAAATGAGATGTAATACATGCAGAGGGGTGCGATGTGGTGCCTAATACGTGGGAAACCCTGTATCAGTCGGTGATGAGCCTCCTCCTATCAGTCATAACTGTTAGATGCTCAGGGTCCCAAGGCGCCTTAGAGGAGAGAATAGTTGCCTTGACCAGAAGGCTGAGGAAAGGGGCCCTGGAGAAGGCTGCTCCAGGGACTTGGGGGGGAAATGCAAGTCGTTCCTGGAGCACGAGGAGTCCTACAAAGTTAGGCTAAGATCAGATAAGAAGGTTCTTAGGTGATCTGTGTAGAAAAGGTCGTCTTTATAGGAAAAAAATCATTGAAGTGTTTTGACGATGGGGGTGCGGGAGGCAAGGTGATCAGATCTGCATTTTAGGGAAATGGGCAGCAGCAGGGAGAATCAGGGGAGGAAGAAAAACTTGGAGCAGGACAGCTCCACCACTGAGATTCTTCCTCTAAAACAGGATGGATGGGCCTCCAGTCGGAAGCCTTGAGTTTTCCCCTTGTCCTTAGAACAAAGCGTGACCTCCAAAGCCCTAACTGCACAGTCTCCAGCTCTCTCACTCCTCCCTGCCTGTCACATGACCCCCAGCATCCCACACATTCACCTGTGTGCTGCCTGCTCCCCCCTCAGCCGGAGATTCCTTCTCCCCCTTATCCATCGAGAAGACTTCATCATCCCACTGAGAAGGTTCAGTCTCTCCTTGGCCTGCTATACTTCACTTAGGTATTTGCGGAGCTCCTTTTTAGACCATTTCACACCCCCCCTTTGCTCGTCCACACAGAGCCACACAGAGTAACCCCCCTTCAGCTCGGGCTGGATACAGACCCCGACGTTGTCATTCACAACCCCTAAATGCAGCCTCTTGATAACTTCACGTTCCCTCACTTTTAATTGCATGAAAATTCCTTTTATCTCTGCTGTGTGCAGGTGAACAGCTCGTGAATTTAGTCAGTGACTGTTCACAATGGTGTTTGGGGGTTTTCTGCTCGAGGTTGTGGGGTCTCTGTTCCCATCAGCTGGGAGGTAGGGGGGATTCGGGCCCAAAACCCTCATTAGCGTTAATTGAACTGCCTAAGTCAACCCCCGGGCACCTGCAGAACAATGACCGCCTTTGTTCTCTCGTCCTGCGTTGTGTATAGAATGCCATATCTGGCAAGAAACGCCTTCTCCAACGTGAAGAGATAATTGGTACTTTGAGGGAGAGATTTAACTTATTTCTAATCGTCAAGTTTAAATATGCAGAAGAGAAAGAGCAGTCAGAGCTTGCCTCTTTTGAAAAATGTTCCCAAACCAGGTGAAAAAATTCTCTGACTAAATCAGGTATTTCCAACAGTATTTACCTGAAGGTTAGACGTGGACACTTCTATCCCTTTTGCTTTAAAATGAGAAACAACGTCTTTATCAACAAACTGGTCCCATCTTAAACCCCCTTATTGGTAGCGTCGCTGCTCGCACAACGCTCAGGACTAAATGCTGTGTAGATGGCTGTGTGTCCCGCACGGTGATGATGACATGCGAGGCGGACGACAAGGGTGCTGGTCTTATCTTCCTCGGCTGCTTCTAGGCGCTCCCCTCCCCTGGGAAACCCCAGGCCGAGCTCCCCCTGCTCCTGACTTGCGCCCCACCTCTCTAGCCATCCCTGACCGTCCTTGGCTCTGCTTCCACTCTCGTGTCCCAGACGTCGAGCCCTTGGTGGCTCTTTGCTCCTGGGAATCTCCTGTTCTCTCTGCCCCCATTCACAGAGCTCTTCTGCTCCCGGGGCTTCGGCTTCCTCTTCGGGCCTGTGAGCCTCAGGTCTGCAGTCCTGGCTTTTCTCCTAAATGCCATGACTGTGTTTCCTCTCGAGTGTCTCCCTGGCACCTGAACTGAGCGGATGCAACCTGAAACAGGGTCTCGTCTCCCAGCCACACGCAGACCAGCCCCCTACCCATCACTCTGTCTCTGGGCAGGCACCTGGCCAAAGGCAAAAATTCTCATTTAACGCATCTCTCACTTTAAATGTTGACCAGCCAGTCGTCAGCTTCTGCTAGATGACCTCCCCATAGCTGTCACCTTAGAACAGCGCCCCTTGCTCTCCTAGATCACCCTAGCCACCTCCCACTGTCCCCTACATCCCAAGCTAACTCCTCTCTTGAGATTCCTTTGTGATATTTCCAGGTTAATCCTCCCCCCTCCCGCTCCCTGCCTCCCAGTCACGAGGGGGCACGGTGCAGGTTCAGATGTCAGGTTTCAGTCCTGGTTCCAGCCGTTACTGTGCACCTGTTAGCCCATCTATGAAGCAGGTGGGATGCTGTCTATCGCCCAGCTTTGTCCTAGGGATTAACCAGAATCTTCCCAGTATGTAGATTCTTCATCTGCTCCCAAATACAGCGCCTGGCATAGGTCAGGTGTTCTTAGTGTTGGTTTCTCTTTACTTTCTCTGTTTTCTACTACATTAAATCAAAACTTGTCAGCAGGACTTTTACTGCCCTCCATAATTTCAAGGTCCCACCTCCCTATCCCGCCACAGATTTATTCAGTCATTAACTTATTAAGACAATATTTACTGTGTGCCGAGTGTTCCAACCTTCCTTCGGTGTTCAGAGGGGAAATATCAACACCCCTGGCAGCCTTACTGAGTATCAGTCTCACTCCATAAGTCTTCTTGGGTTTTTTATTAACAAAATCAGTTAAGTCTCAAGAGTCCTTTTTCCCCCTTGGTTGGGATTTCTTTGGGTCTTTCTTTAACAGACACTGCCTTTGCGGGAAGTCTTTAAAAAGGCTGATCCACTGGCTCTCTGCAAGGAAGGTCAGGCACTGTAGATGAAGGTGACAGTCACCCTGCCCTCCCCCTACCCCCAGATGTTTCCTCCACGCCGTTCAGAGATGTGTCTTACAAAGTGAAGTGGGCAAGTCGCTTCCTTCTGACACACATAGACGGCCCTTCAAGGGTCCACTTTCTGCCACAGGCTCCTCCCAGCCTTTCTCATTCCCTGCCCCAAGCATCGCTGCACAGATCACACCCCTGCAAGGAAGAAAGTGTTTATAATATATATCAATCTCAGTGAAAAGAATATTAGGAATGGCATCAGTAGGAAGAACAACGTTAGAAATAGCAACCCGAAGTGTGTATTCTAGTGAGAAAGAAGCTGGCATTTAATTTTAGGGAAAAGGAGAAGCGTGAGTCATTTCATGCCGTGGCCCCACAGATCAAGTCAGAGTGAGTAACATGGAAGGAGCACAGCGCAGGGGGCAGAGCGTGGATGAAACAGACTCTCCTCCTTCAGGGTAAATCTCTAAGATCACTTTTGATCTCAGCAGCCGGGCAGGCCCTGGTGTTTGCCTCCGGTTTTCTCAGCTTTGAAGTTGGCCTACTTATTAATAGCCACCGCGATGACAGAATCTGCTCTTTGTATTTAGGGAAAGGTTTGGAGATTAGTTTACCTTAGACATTCTGAAGATCCTGTCATCTTAAGACAAAGACTGACTTAACACCAACACTTGTCTGCTCCGGGGTTTGGATTCATTCATTCACTCGGCAAACATTTATTGAGTTTCGACCATATGCCCGACGGTGTGCGAAAGGCCCAGGCTGCAGCCGTCAGCAGAGTGAACCCAGTCCCCCAGTCTAGGGTGAGTCTCAAGCAACTGTAAAGGGCCAGAGAGCAGATATTTTAGGCTTTGCCAGGCCATAGGGTCTCTGTCAAGACCTCTCAGCCACAGATAATACGTCAACGAATGGGCATAGCTGTGTTCCAAAAAAAAAACTTTATTTGCAAAAAAGAGGCAATGGGCCCAACTTGATCTTCAGGCCAAAATGTGCTGACCACTGGTCTGACAGATGCCACTCATAAATGCAAGTTATTGTTTTGTATATTCTCTGTTTTTTTCAATTAGGACTATTGGGGTTGTAAGTGACAGAAAATCCAACCCAAACTGAAAACTCTAAGGACAGGGCTAACTTTTAAGTGCAGCTTGATAAAGGGCCCAGATCTTTTTCTCTCTAGTTCGCAGCAATTTTTCCTCTATTCTCAGCCCCGCTCTCCTTCTGTGGTAGCATGATTGATGGCTGTCACACCCCCAAAATGACACTGCCGGGGCGAAGAAGTCCAGCGGGTGAGAATCTCTGTCCCACGGCTCTCCGTGACTCTGGTTACCTAGACGGGGATCGGTACGCAGGCCCCAAACAGCCGCACCAGGGGCGAATGTGATGTGATGGCTGGCTAGGCCTCGTCACATGCTCCAGCCCTTGGACCGTGGGTGGGACAGAGAGTGGGGGAGGGGTGAACGCTGGGGGTCAGACCTCACATCATCCACGACGTGGATCTTGTGAATTCTAGATGAGTACCTCAAAGACCACATTTGCTCATAGGAGCTTGATAATATGGTTTCAGCTTTTTCATCTCCATCAGGAGATCAAGAATACAGTTCATATGCCAAATATTGTCCAGAGTTTTCGTATTTGTTCACCCGTTGATTTCACATCACAGCCGCAGACTTCTGTAAGTCCTCGATGCATGAACAGATTTGCACACCCCATTGGTTATTTCCTGGCCTTTGACCACCTCACCCGTCTCCCCACTTTTCTATGTGTGTTAGTCCTTAGGAGTGGACTTGCCCGACCCACGTTTGCGTTTTGGTGTCAGGGGTATTTTGAACTGCCCGAAGCTGGATCCAGAGCATCTAAACCTAATTAAAGTGCTGAGTTGCAATCATTCTCTTCCTCCTCAGGCCACCATTTGCCCTCAGCACCAGAAAACTGTCCTTCCTGAAAGCCTAACCCTTTGCAGAAACCAGTCGTGCTTCCTGTCCACTTCAGAGGTGGCAGCTGCTCCGTCAGTCGGCCACCCCCTCTCCTGGGGGGCCCAGGCCCATCAAGCATCAGGCTTCACTCCTATGGGGAGGACATTGGTCCTGTGAACTGCATCCTCGATTTGAGGGGACACCAGTTGAAACACAGAGCCATAAGATAAAACCATGTGGGCGAAAAGAAATTCATATTCTAAAGGTTTTTAAGAAATTTACAGTCACTGTTATATTTCCACTTTACGTCTTAGCATCGAAGTACCCAAGGCGTGCTGCGCAGCACCTGCCTTAAAACGATCGCTCTCGGCAGTTGCTGCAGCAACATGTCATACTTAGCCCTCCTAAGACTGAAATTTCTCAGAAGGCAGTGCATTTCTTCTCGGCTGCACTAGAATATTTCTGCACCATCTTTTACTGCTATAACTTTCAGTCTGATTCTTCAAACCGCATTGGAATTCGGTATCAAATCTATCAGTTCCCCTAAGAAGCCCATGCAAAACCTCTTTGCTGCACAGAGGCCCATCGCTCAGAGTCACCCTCCACGTTCCTGTTTGTTGCATCCTATCCCTCCCAGCAACCTCCCCACCCCCCGTGTCCCGCCCTGCCCACCTCTAATCAGAAGCCCAGTGTCTTTTTGATGCTCTCTGCTTGCCCCAAACCCCAAGCTGCAGTGCCCATCTGTGTTCACCCTCCTTCACAGTATATGCTGCACTCTAAAGTTACTTGTTCCCCCCACCTCCCGCATCTCCAACCCCCTCAGCTAACAAGGACAGGGTTCTAAATAAACTAATCCACAATGAAGGGAAGCATCTGATAGCCTCCCTTCACCCTAACTGGTGGAAATCTAGGCAGGCTGGAGAGAGAGTTTTGAGCTGAGCTCCTTCCTTTAAATCATTTAGCATGGAGTGATGATTCTTCACCTGTGAGCCTGAGTCATTGATGAGGGTCTGAGAAAACTCAGACCCATACCAACCACTGTCAGTAGCCCGGATACGTACTACGTGTGACTCAGAAACAGGTACTACTGGTTTTCAAATAGATGATTGTTTTAATTATAAAATGCAAATTCATTTAAAAATGACACTAAATTCATCAAAGCTTTGTGTCATTATGTACTTAATCAGTGGATACTAAATAAATACAAAAAGAGGCTTAAATGGAGTCCTCTAATTATGAATAAATACAATAATTTCCTATAAAGATTTATAGTATCGTAAATAATTAGAAAGCAAAAGTCTAATGATAGAGGATAGACTAAGTTAAATATATATAATTCATAGTGTATATGTATGATATAATATATGTAATTCAGTCCCAGGGACTGAAAATGCACGTAGGGCTCTTTGACAGGTAAATGACCAGGGACTGGGTCACAGCTTGAAAGCAAAAGCTGGTATGGGATCCCTTCTTGAAAGGAAACTGATGAAAGCTGTTGCCTACTGTGACCAGGGGCTGTGGCTCATCTGAGGTTGGAAGGAAGTTGCCTCAGACGCAACCTCATCACCAGGGCCTGACAGTCCCCCCACAGCAGGATCTCCAGTGTCCAGAGGTCCAGACAGAGGCAGTGGGAAAACCCCATGGGACAAGAAAGAATAATTAAAAACAAAAAAAAAAAAATGAGAAAGGCCCTATGTGGAAAAAAGCATTCAGGCCTTGGGTGAGTGAACGGAAGGAAAGCTAACGCGTCTGCCGTTTCAGAAGGGAGAGGACCCTCTGGAGTGACGGGAGGTGAGACGCACATAGAGGCCGGGCTGCGGGACCTTCTTGGCTACATAAAACATTTTGATTTTGATTTTAAAGGTTAAGCAAATTCAGTTCAAAAACAAAACCAACATACCAGTCATCCAGGTGCCAGAAGAAGGTATTCCGCGAGGTCCCAGCGGCAATGCAGAAAAGCAGAGAGAGATTTAGGAGATAACAGCAATGAAATTCTTACTTAGTTACCTTTTTCCTCTGCTTAACTGACCCCCAAAATGCTCGGTTGCATTTTGTAAAGTAATATTAGACACAGTCACGTCCCTGAACTGCTTAGCTCTCACCTTAAAATACAATAATGAACGTCTATGCATGTCATTTATAAAAGCAGGTAAAAAAAATAGCAAACCCATAGCACTTTTCAGTGACAACGCAGTAAGTGGCCTTTTCTTGTCTCACCTCTTCAAAAGCGAATCCAGTAGTGGGTACAGTGAAGCTTACAATGAAATAACTTGTGTCTGATGCACCAGCCCTAAGTCATCTATCGAAGCTGCCCACTTCCATCTGTCTTGGCTGTTTATTATACAGCAGGAGGTTGACGTGGTTTTGACATATTGACTTGCCTAAGTGATATAGCATTTTTCGAATAAAAAGGCCATTAAATATGCTTTAGTCCTTCCTTCCTATTTTTAACGAAATTATAGATTTCCAAGGTTGACATTTTTCAATGTCACTTTTTTTTTTTTTTATCCCTAGAGCCCCGCTTGGCTCAAGTCCAACTACATATTCTATTCACTTTGTAGACTCCCATTTGTGTAAATTTGTCTGATTAACCAGGATGTAAGTTTCATTTCATTGTAATGCAAAACTCCAGTTATAGGTGTTCTCAGTCTTCATTCTCGTTTTCAAAACGAAGGGAGATATTGTCAGTGCCCTTGTCTTTGAGGGAAAGGGGGTAGCCTGTTGCCGTGGCACAGACACAGCTACGTTTGGTCACCTGGGTTCCATGGTATACATACAGCATGTCCACTCAGCCAGCAGGCGTCTTATTCATCACAGGGATGTCACTGTTAGTGATGGCGTCCTAGTTGTCCTCATTTTTCTTACTAAAGGTAAGAAGATGAAGAAAAGTGGAGAGAGAAATAACCGTTGTAGAGAGAGGGAGGCTTCTGTCTGTCTGGTGCGGTGTGGTTAAGGAATGGACGTGGAAGCACAGATGGTGAGAGCTTTCTGAGCGCAGTCAAGTGCCGAGGTGGGGTGGGACCGAGCCATAGCAGTCCCAGAGACCCCTTCCCAGAAGTTCCCAAGTGGGAACAGTCTTGAACTCTTCTGCGTTTAATAACCACCACTCACTAGCATAACTGGACACTGTATACTAGTGAATATTAATTTTCTAATCTAATATGATCTGTTTACATGTAAAGTTTTTGATTTTCCTTAGTAAAAGGAATATTGCATGTCCATCAAACGCTTCACTTAGGCCAGTTCCAATGTGGGAAGGCAGGAAGAAGAGAGTCACATATTCGGCAGTTAATAGTTTGTGATTGGTCTACACATAAATGCTATCACTCCTTCATTTTTTCCCCTTCAAGTACATTCTGGGTCAGAGATGGGGATAGAAAAATGATAGCAGGAGTCAAAAGTGATAGAAAGGAATATAAGGTAATTCTTCTTTCTCATTTTGCTCTGTGGCAGACTTAGATATGTCCTTCGCTGGCTAGACTTTCAAATGTGTGCATGTGTGGGAGTTTTCTGGAACTTTTGTTTTAGGTCAATATGTGCACTGCTCTTGAATAATTTTTAAAATTAGTCTTATACATCAATCTTTCATAAATTAAAATTGTAAACCAATGAGAAAGTACGAGGAACCAAACCATATTAGAATCAATTGTTGTTTATATTGTCGTTCAAAAAACCGAGCTCACTCAACCTGGGTGTCTGGAAGGAAGTCACAGTGCATCCCATCCCCCGCCCCCAGCCCCTGTTCTGTTTGGGAGAGCACCAGTGAGCACTGGATGGAACTGCTCTGACTTGTTTTATCTGTCAAATCCTTTTCCTTTTGAAGTAGAAGAAACATCTTAGCATTTGGAAAGATTGTGTGAGAAACCTGCAGGGCACAGTGGCTAAGGAATATTTACTTGAGAGTCAGACCGGTTGAGTTCAGATCATGGCTTACCTCTCTGTGCTTACCTCACGAGGATATCGGAGGCTCGAACACGCGTTAAAGCACTTACAATTGTATCTGGCACATAGAAAGTACTCACTAAATGTTTGCTAGTTGTAACATCTTACAAATAGAGTAAACCAGATTGGTTAAAGTTTTCTATGAATTTATTAAAGTAACAAGATTCTGCTTGGCATAGTGTTTTTTAAATTCGGGATTTGGTTTTAAGGGTTCAGAGTAGTAATATGTTTCTGATTGGTGTCCCAGTCGTAGGTATGGTGATTTCAGATTTTTTAAGTGAACTTATTTTAAGTTCACTCAGATTCACCAAAATCATAAAAATAAAGATTAAAGGAGTAGACAGGGAGTAGAAATGCCTGGATCCTCAGTAAAAGTTGGAAAGTATAGCATACTGAATTTTAAAAGCGATGGAAGGGATGATGGTGATCAAAGAGCACCCATGCTCACACACAATTTTCTGCCGTCTGCCACCCAGCCTCCAGTAGAGGGAGACCACTAAATCTGAAAATTATAATAGAGAATTAAAATAGAAAAAATTGTAAGGAGGAATAAGAGTTAAGAGAATCTATGAGCATTAACCAAAAGGCTTAAATTAAGTGTTTGGTCTTGACCTCCGAAGTACTTGATACTGAGGGGAGATGGGCCCCAAGAGAAAACAAAATAATAGATTTGGTCCAAGGGTGTTGAAGACAACGAAACCAAGTCATGGCTGCGATCTGCCACCCAGCTTATTCTCCCTGCCTTGACATTCAGCAAATAGTTGGTTCCATTCAAAAATGAGGTTTAATTTTTTTCAGGAGAAAGGAACAACTTAAGATCCTTGCTAGATTGAGAGAAAAAGAAGGAATGTAAACAAAAAGCAAATAAAGGACATAGAGCAAATGGGAAAGCACTCAAGAAACAGAGGGATAATTCAGACAAATTATAGCTCTTCATAACAGTTCTTCACAATGCCAGAACATTTACAAAACACCTTCATAAACCTCCCTATCAGGGAAAAAGCTGGAAGGAGATAGGGAAGAAAAAGAGATATGTGTTTAAAAATTACATAAGTCAACAGCCAGAGATGAAAAGTGATCTCTCGGATCTTAGGGAAAATAGTAGACAAAAATCAAAAGATTACAGGGATTGAAACGATGTTAGAAAGAAATAAAAATAGAAAAATTATAACTGAAAACATTCAAGGAAAACATCCAAGGAAATCCCACAAAATAAAAAGAAAATATAAAATAGATATGATGATAGGAAAGGAAAAAAATAGAGAAAATTATAGTTATGGATGATTATCAAAGAAGAACCTACACATGTAAAATCTATGTTCCTGAAGAAGAAATCAACTAGAAAACAATTCATATGTAATATGAACACATATCACAATAGAATTCAAATAATTCTTCAACAGGGGAAATTTTTCTTCAGAGAACTAATTTAAAGACAGAAAGGACACACACGACGTCTCAGGAAAATTAATATAAAACAGTGAATACAAACATATCCCAGTGAAGCAACTGAATCGAGAATTATGGGCTAGTAATTTAAACTTATTCTCAGTAAATCCATAGACTTTTCTAACTGAACTCAGTTTCACATATTTTCATAGTATATTACCTTACTTCTAGATATGGCCACTGAATCATTTATGGGGTACATTGTAATTCAGTGAAGTCACACAGGGCACTGTGCAGCAGATGTTTAAATTCTGCGCCATCACAAATTGGGATGAAGGGAAGTAAGGAAATCCAGCTAGAGAAAGACACCAAGACCCACACGCTCACATTCGGGCTCGCACGCGAGCACCTCTTCATCCTCCCAGGCACAATCCCCCACAGACTTTTCTTCCACCTTCCTCGCTCGTTTCTGTGTTTAGCTTTTAGAGAGAGACGGGTCACCAGCCTTTCTTTCCCATCAGTTGTTGAGCCCAGGCCTTGTATCTGGAGGAAGAGGGGAGCCCGTGAACCAGAGAAGCCCACAACGACAAGGGCACTCTGGTCTGGTTGTGGGGAGGAGACTTGGAGACCCGACAGAGTAGATTCTCCATTCACACCTTCATTTTCACATGGATCGTGTCACGCACCCAGTTGGGTACCTCGCCAGTTTGGGAACGCACCTTAGACTGACATTCTGCGAATGGTCCTCAAATCACAGTTTATTTCGATCATAATCCACATCCTGAGCAAGGAAAGGATACAGGGTTAGCATAGTGTGTACATGATGAGTGGAGAGGACAGGTATTTTGCTTATCCAGGGCTGAAACTTTTGTTAACAAAGGTCGTAAAGAAATAAAGTCTTGTTTCAGGGACTGTGTCTCCCAGACCCACAAGGACAGACTGAGGACCTTTTCCTCTTATTTTATCATCTGGTTTTCAGTGACAAAACAAATGTACCTCTGTGATGAATAGATATTTTTCTGGGAATTGTTAAATTCGAAAGAATTGTTTCTGTTGGAGAAAAAAAATACATATATAAGCTTTTGTGGTTTTTTGTTGTTTGTTTTTTTCACTTCAGATAACTTACATACGACAAGAATATGAAACAAAATTTAAAGGGTTGATGCCAGCATCCCTAAGACAAGAACTTGAAGACACTATTTCCTCCCTCAAGTCACAGGTAATTACTAGAATTGACGCATTTTCCAAGGGTTTAGGAGATATGTATATTCTGGGGGGAAAAAAAAAAAAGCTTGAAAATAAGCTTTATTCTGAATTGATGCCAGAAATCAGTGCAATGTCACAGCATAACCTACTCCCCAGAATGAATTGGCTTTTGTTTGGGCTTTTTTTTTAGAATGTTTTTCTTACTAGAGTAAGAACTCATTGTCTCAATAAGATTTTCTTGAAAGCACCCTTGAAATTGAAAAGTTCAGTTATGGTTACTTTTATTCATTTATAGTCTACATTCCAGTACAGCCTCTCCCTTTTATTCTTGGGACCAGGCCCAAAATGCCATTACTTCACACACTGCTAATTCTTCATTGTGTGCAGGTGCAGAGAAATTGCAAGCACGGTTACATGAGAAACATTTTCATTCTGGTGTATTTTATGGAGCAGTTATAACAACAACCTGCATTTTAAATTTAAGGCAGAATAATGACAAGGTATTCAAACAATTAGGTTAACTATTTTTTGCTGAAATGTATAGTTCTTGGTAGTTTATAAAATATAATATGAGAGATAAATTCATCTCCTTAAAGTTATTTAATAACTTCCAGCATAAGTTTCCTCTATATACTTCTATAAACTTCTATAAACATATGTACTCCTCTCTATGTCTTATATATTGTTAGTCTAATGAGTTTTTTAACTCTAACATGAGAAAGTTCACGTATTTCCATTTCTAATACCCTTAGACATTTAAAACATACCTTTTTTTCTACAACAATCATGTTTCCTCCTTATTTCTAAGAATCCTTGTATGACTGAGATTGTTTAAAAACAATAGATTGGACCCAGAATAGCCAAAACCATCTTGAAAGGTAAGAATAAATTTGCAGGACTCACACTTCCCAATTCCAAAACTTAATACAGAGCTATAATAATCAAAATAGTGTGACACTGGCAAAACGTAGACATACAGATCAGTGGAATAGAATTGAAAGTCCAACAACAACAAAAAACCCTTATATTTTTGGTCAACTGGTTGTCAGCAAGGGTTCCAAGACAGTGCAGTGAGGGAAAGAGAGAATGTCACTGTGACGACTGGGTAATCCACATGCAAGTGCACGCACGTGGAGTCCTGCCCTTGCTGTGCACTCGTTAACTCAGCCGGATCACAGACCGAACTGTAAGAGCTAAAACCACAATTAAGCTCTTAGAGGAAAACATTTATTTACACTTCTTGGACATTCTTTAGAGATCTTCTTAGAAGGAGGAGTTAATCTGTGTGCCTTGGGGCTAGGTAAGAGGTCTCTTTAGCTCTGACACCAAAAAAAGCGGAAGAAAGAAAGAGGTGAACTGCACTTCATCAAAATTTAACACTTTGTACTTCAAAAGGCACCATTAAGAAACTGAAAAATGCCAACCATGGAATCCGAGAAAATACTTGCAAATCGTTGACCTAAGACACTTTTTTTAGAAAGACACATTTTTTTTCTGGAAAAGCTCCATGAGGGAAAGAGAGGTCTCTGCCCTATGCACATGTGACAGGGCCTGTCACATAGTAGGTGCTCAATGTGTTTATTTATGACTCAAAGAAATGGTATCGTTTGATGATATTCACGTTAGCTATTTATAATGTAAGATGAAACGAGGTGTCAACTCTGCAGGACCTGGCACCTTCAGAAGAATGTTTTTTATAAAGAAAGAAAGGACGGACGAAATCCGATATCCACCTGCAGGGCCCCTGTTATCATTCATATCGTTTCACTGTAATAAAAGCCACTTCGGCCTCCTAAAACTGGATGTTGACCCAGAAAGAGAGTGCTGCCAGCCGCATGAGGGCCTCAGCGTCGGCAGCTGCACGGAGGAGGCACAGGCCACGTCGTGAGCAGATTTAGTTTGAAAGCACAGGTGCCCGTGTTTTTTGAAAATTTTTGGAATGCCGATTGCAAAGCATGGTGGGAATGGGAAGCAGAATCAAAGTAATCTTTGTGTCTGTCCAAATTAGCAGTCGTACCGTGGGTCAGATGAACAATGAGACAAAATTAAGACCGCAGCGATGTTACAAACAGGCAACACCAAGGGGCCTCTTGGCTCCCCATTTAGGGAGACTGTGCTCTCCTCCCTTGCAAGCGCAGTTCCTGTCCTGCCAGATGTACTCTCTTGCATAACTATGTTTCAGAATCAACCGTTGCCATGGTTTCCGTTCAGACCAAAAACGCAAGAGTAAACAACTCCGAAATGATCAAATACCACCAACTCGATTACATCCAGCCATGGCATACGCTACCCCAAACCGTGTAGCAAAGGTGCTTTTGAGTTTATACCTACCTGATCTAGGTATTTTTAACAGTAATCGAATTTTATGCTTCAGAATAGTCAAACCGCATTGTAAAGGCCTGCTTTAAGAGAATACGCTAAGCCACCTAATTTCATCCGTCCCATAGGCCCCCAGGAGTGGGGACATGGGGTGGCATTTGCTTTGAGCTCTGAACTAGGCAATTCCTAAGGGGCGTTTCATGGCATCCTCATAACCTTGGACGTAGCTACCATTAGCCCCATTTCTCAGACGAGGCATCAAGAACTTAAGTACCTTTCCGACAGCCGTAAAGACCAAGCCAGGACACCAAGCTGAACCCAAGTTGGCCTGATTCCAGACCAAGCCCAGGCCCTTTCCACTGCAAAATATTGTCTCTCCAACCTCCGGAATCTCCAGGATGCCCGAGTTTTCTGGAAGGCAGTCCTTTTCTTTCCACTCATTCATCCGTTCATTAAGCAGCCAGTGACTAGCAGCTCCATGCCCAGCCCTGTGGAAGAACTCGGGGTTCACAGATGAGTGGACATCATCCCTGCCCCCAAAGAGCTTCCGGGTTTGGGGGAGAGATGTGAAAACAAATACTCACGACATGCTCATGGTAGAGTAGAGAGGGGGCCACTGACTTGGCCTAGGGTCGGAAGCAATGAGCAGCTGGGGTGGAGGCGAAGATCTCAGTGGACGAGGTAACATTAGAGTGAATAGTGGAGGATGGATGGGAGATAGTTAGCCATTGCAAAAAGAGACATGGCCTGCGCCAAAGGGCGAAAGAGCATGACAGACTTGGGGTATCAGGTGGTGATGGCAGGAGGGTGTGAGGAGAGAGGAAGCCGCAAAGAGGCTGGGGCACCATCAAAATGGCTCTGCCATGAGAGTTTGAACTTGATTCTCTGGTCTCTGATGGGTTTCAATAGGGACGAGATGGTATCAGATGTTACACACACACACACACACACTCACACACACACACTCAATGTTGACATTCAGCAAATCCTCTGCGGTTTCTCCAGGGAATCGTCTGAATGTAAATAAAGTCCTGCCATAAATTTTCATAGTATTGTCATGTTAGCCACATTCAGCTCTTCTCATACCAGGTGGTCTTTTCTAGGTTAACTTCCTGCAAAAGAGAGCATCCGTCCTTCAAGAAGAGCTGACCACATACCAAGGCAGAAGGTACAGCCCTTGATCAGAAAGCCTCCTGGTCAGTTTGCGTTGTTTTACACCTGCGAGTCTCCTGGTTTGACGTCAGTCTTGATTAAAATTCGTAAACATAACATCCATGTTTAAAGGCTTATTTTTCACAGAAAGCCCGTCTTTGAGAAGTCTCCCACCTCTCCTAGTCACAGCGCTTTAGTCAGTGTGATCAGATGAGATGTGAGAATCCACAGGCACCTGGCAAGTCCGGGCCACACCTGCGTACTCACGACAAGACGTTGTCTTGAAGCCCAGTTGCAGGATTAGGGGAGATAGTGTCTTCCTTTTAAGAGAGTGAAATGATGCAATTCTTAATGTGGTGGCCCACATCTTCAAGGTCATGCATCCCCTGGAGGTTTGGAGCGGTCACAGATGTTCTCCAGAACGAAAGAGATTAACAGCCCAGGGATATCGCCACGTTCGCCAGGACTTCTGTGCCCCCAGCGTGTACTTCTCGGGCACACAGGGGACCTTTTCCCCAAAGGTCCCCAGAGACATCCCCGACACAGCTGATATTTACCTGCTCTGATCCAGCCAAATAGCCTTCCTTTCAGTGTAGTGAAGTCCAAACCACTGATTTGTCATTAAATTAAAAGTAAAGACCCTGCAAATCACTCACTTTTCAAAAGAGTCTGCTGCTTGCTGTAGATGGGATTGGATCCCTTATAGGCGTAAATGATGAAATTCTGATATCAAACGTTCTTTTTAGCCTCTCTCCAACTCTTCTTGAATTAGAACATATTTTATGACCGACGTGACAGCTAGGGAAAGTCGTAACTGGGATTTTTCATTTTCAGGTAACTGCATAAGGACTCCCCTGAATAACGCCAGGGAGAGCGATGGAGTCCCCTGCCGGGGCTGCACTGTGGACTGGCGGCAGGTCTGAAGAGTTGGAGAGTGGAAAGTAAACTGTGAGATCAATGGCATTTTTTTAATACTTAAGTGTAATTAAGATCATAAACACATTCATCACTCATGCACTAATGGGGCGGTTTTATTTGTGTCTGCCTACGTTATTTTTTTCACATTCCTTCATTTCTGATTTTCATCTTTGTGTGCGTATGAGTGTATCCTGAGAATTCCTTTTATTGGGAAAAGAAGTGATTTCCTGCAACGTGCCCGGTTGATGCTTTCGCGTAGAACTTTCTCCGTTGCGTACGATCAGAATCACGTTTGTAGTATCATATGAGAATTTTTCAAATGTTTACATTGTTTCCGTGTTCATATTTTATTAAAGCATTATTTTGTATTTGTCAATTTTTTTTTTATTTTCTGTTGTACCTCGTTTGCTAAAATAAATATGACACATGCATGGCATTTTTCCCTAGAAAGTACTGACAGTCTCAAATTATACTATAGGGGAAAATACCTTATGTCATGTCAAAGATCAGATTCATACCTAGTGCACTGATTTAGAATAAAAATCACTGGGTCGCCTGATACCAGTCCAAGTACTTGTCGTGTTGGTCTCTAATGTGATCCTGGGACTCCGGAGGCAGAGGGGTGTCAGAATTTTAGGTGGCAGCTATGGTTTCACTGTTGCTCCCTTGATCTCTCTCTGTACGACTGGTGTTTTAATCATAATGTCCACCGACACTCCTTTAAAAAGCCTAAAATTAACGTAGGGGTGCATTGGGAGGGCACTGAACGCGCTGGCAAGTGGTGGCACAGTGAGCTTCGGGTTGGTCCCGTTTTCCTCCTTGGGAAAATCTGGTGTCGCTCCCCTCTGTGGAGGTTTCAGTCACCACCCAGATGCCAGCGAGCGGTTAGGTGCTGACCGGTTAATCCTGATGGGCCCAGGAACTTCTGAATTGCAGAGGATGGATGCTCGGTATTCTTGTGACTGCACTGGCGTGCGTGCTGGGGGCCCTTTGAGACACTAAAACGCTGGACCGTGGCCGGGGTTGAAATCATCCGGTTTACAGTAAGAGGACAGGGCCAAACATCTATTTACACTTCTTCAAAGTTATTTTCTCTTTCCCACGCCCAGCTCTGTCGTCTGCTGCCCAAGGATTCATTGTCCCCTGTTAGCACTGTGACTGAGACGCGGAGATGATAAGGAAGTGACAGGTTTTACAGCCACGTCCAAAGCCAGGGCCGGGGATCAGCCTAAACCTTGCCTTGGGCTGGCTCACAGTGGGAGGGGGGCCTCGCACTCTCCCACTAAGTCATCTCTGCCCATCTCTGTCACCACCCTGCCTGGTCACGTCCACCCTGACACCTCCTCCACGAATATTCAGTCTCCATCTTTTGAAAGATCTGGTTTTTCTTGCATCGATAATAAATTCTAGCCCGGGCTTAAAGAATATTCAGGAAACAGCAAGATTGTAGCAGATGCTGCTAGAACCACCTACCGGATGAGGACAGTTGGTACTCAGTCTGTGACTTAGTCCTCGGGAAGGAAGATTAAGGCTTCATGATTAATTTTAAGTACCTCTCTGCAGACCATGACAACTCCACCGACTTCATGAGCAAGGTCATTAGCGGCTCGAAGTGAAAATGCTTTGTGAACCGTATTGTGTGCTGGGATTAGAACTCCCACTCAGGAATATTTGTTTTCCATGAGTCACTGTCAGTCGGTGTGTTGGAAAGTTGCCTGCTATTCTTTCTTTGCCTTATTTCAAGGGTTCTGAAATTACAAATACCGGTGAACCTTTGACATCACCCAGATCCTGTTCCTTTCCAGAAGCGTGTCGTGTTCGGCTGGGAGTAAGCGGACTGAAACTTGAGGGCAGTCTGATTGTATGTGATAGGAATACGTGGCTGACACTGATGTTTCTGCGAACGTTCTCAGATAGAGGAAAAGAGAGGAAAATTGCTCTTGGTGTGTTTAAAATTCCTTCCTGCATGAAGCAGAGTTCAGAAATGGCTACTGAGGGGGAAAGCCAGTGCTCGGGAAATGAATTATGAACATTGTGCCTTATTCTAAAATCATCTAAGACCTCATCCTTTCTGTTGTCTGGAGGAAGGTCAGTTGTTCATCACAGCACCTAACTCAGTTACCCGTCCAGTTACTGTTCTTGGCGGTGGCTGCAGAGTCACCCACCTGTCATTGTCAACAGGTAGCTGTGAGAAAGCGTTAGGAGCAAGCTGAGCAGAAGGAAAACTGTGAGATCGCGGCGTTCTCGGTGTGTGTCATTGTCCAGTTAGGGGGTCGGGCAGGAGAAGGGTTAACATGAACGTTAGCTGTCAGTCATCGGCACTTGTCATCTCTGCGTCACCAAGCAGTGAGCCATTCCAAGGGTCTGACCCCTGATTTTTCAGCCCCCCCCCAGTCAACAATCAACTCCTCAAAGGGGAGCTATTCAGGGCACAATGGAGAGAAAAGGAGGACTGAGGGAGCGGGCGCAGAGAGAGGGTGGACTTGCTTCGTAGTGTGTCTAAAAGAATCGACTGTGCCTCAAAGGAAATAGCTCAGATTCAGACATTACTCTGTCATGTCACACGTTAACATGATCGCCTCAGAAACGGGCATATGCTGATGGTGGTGAGCAACCTCGTTAAAGGAATCCGCAGAGAAAGTGCAGAAAGAAGAAACTGAGAGTCTGAATTCACAATTAACGGCTCTCTCATTGAAGTACGTCCCCATCCACAGAAGGCAGTGGCGTTTTCGCTTTCTTTCGAAGAGGACAAGGGAAAGGTAAAACATCAAAAATGATGGGAGGAAAGTTTCAGAACACAAGGTCATTTTAATTCATGGCTTCCTTAAAAGAGCTGTCTCTTCTCAGCTTTCATATTGTGTTCAGAAAGGTCGTCTCTTTTAAGCCTCGTCACTAAAGACAGTTTGTTCTTTAAAGCGAATTATCAAAGGGTGTAGAAATTGCACGTTACTGAAACTAAAATGCATGATCAATTTTAAGTCTGCTAACTAGAGCTTACTTAAAATGGGATGTGCTTTTGTCCTGGCAGACCCTTTGATAAAACCAGGGAAAGAGACATGGTTGGTCAATTCCAAGTAGGAAAAGAAGGTAATTAGATAAAACTTTTTTTTTCCCCAACTCTTGAAGTGGTCCTCGGGTGTGGAGACTTGATTAGGAAGCTGTGGCAGGGGCCGTAATGGGACTTGAAAAGGAAAAACGTGTATCGGAGATTTTGACCTGTATCAGCATCCGTCACTGTGCTGTTTTAAGAACTGAATTAAATTTCCGACCGTATTATCTATCTCTCAGGTGGAGGAGGAGAAATGGCCTTTGGAACATAAGACCAAAGGAATTTTAAAATCTGGATCCCTCACCGATGTCTAGTTCAGTTGAAAATTCTTCCAGACATTTCAGTTGCAGGCGAGGGTTTCCACCAGGCAAGTGTGTTAAAGCCAAAGAGCCAAGATGTCGCTGTAGATTCTGCTGCTTTTAGAACTGAACTTAGTCTAGACGTCAGGCTGATAAATGCTCTTATAGCCTCTTCGGGAGTCTACCATCTAAGAGGGGCCTCATGGAAAACAGCTAGTTGGACACAAAGACTCGATCCCCCAGCAAAGGTCTACCTAGTGAGAAGCTGGCATGTTTAATTAGCTAAAATGCAGTGACGTGGCGGGGCCATTTGTCCACACCCCTTTACTCCAGCGAGAAAGAGGAATTAGTTGATAGGAGGAGTCAGCCTATTAGTTTTGTTTCCGTGGACAGTTCCCTTCACCCGTCTGCGCCTCACTTGTCTCATCTAGAACAGAAAGGGGCACGGACACCAGTATTTCCCAAACTGTATGGCTTTGATCCCCTAATTCAGTGTTTCTCAAACTAGAATTTCATCAATCCTCTTCTGCGCAATTCGTCTTGAAGTCGTCGTGTCACATTTAGGGAACACGGCCTGCTACATCCGCTCTCTGGACATTCACACTCAGATCACTCAGTCATTCGTTCAGTTAATAAATAGTTATTGATTGCCTGCTAGATAGCCCATGAACCCCCTCCAAACTGAGTGGCTTAAAATAATAATCTATCATCTTTCGGTCCTGAAAGGTTGGCCAGGCTCAGCTAGGCCGTTCTCACTGGGGTTTCAAGCAGCTGCAGTCAGATGGTGGCTGAAGCTACAGCCACAGGAGGCTCCATGGGCCCGAGCCACGATGGCTCACCCGCAGCTGTGAGCAACCCCCAAGAGCAAGCCCCACAAGAGTCGAGATGTGGAAGCCGCCAGCTGCACAGACCTGAGCCCCAGAATGGCACCGCATCACTCCTACTGTATTTGCCAGAGACAGAGCCCGCCAGAGTCAGAGGTGGAGGACGTGGGCCCAGCAATGCCACAGACTCTGCGCCCGTCTCTGATCTGCCACGCCCTGTGGTAACAAAACCTCTCTGAGTCTTCCACCCGGACTCTCTCCCAAAACCATTTGATCCGTGGACCGGGTTTTCTGTGGTCCACACATTTTGTTGTACAGAGTTCTGTGAAATGCGATTCGAGAAGCCCAAATCCAGGCGATTGCTAAGAAGTCTCTTCCTCTGCAAAGTCCTGCTAATCTGTGTTGTGTACGGTCACAGGTTAAGTAAATCCCGAGTTAGGGAGTTCAGTAAGGCCGTGTCCTCCTCTGCGATCGCGTCGAAGGATGGTGGCAACCACAGTCCTGTGTGCCTTTCAACTCTCTCTGTGTGGGGCTTGGGATGCATGGTTTATCGTAATTATCTCAGCAAGTGTGTCATTATAAAGGTCCACCGAAACCCACAGCCTGTGCTTAGCGTGGGATTTTCTTCTTTCGTGGAAATCGGAGGCACACGGAAGGATGTGAACTTGATGAGCCTGTGAGGGAAAATTTCCTGAACCACAGGACACTCAAAAACTACTCGACTAAGCAGAGCATAATCGTCCAGATAAACAAATGAATCAGCCTCCTAATTGCCCCGTTAGCTTTCTCACGGCCGCTGAGTTCTCTCTCTCTCTGTGCCACTTCGCCCGGCTCCTGTGCCTCATGATTCTGAGCGTGAACCTGGGTGCAGGATGTAAACATGTTGAATAGAGGAGGCTCCGGCCACCATTGCATTGTCCATCTCTTCGATTCTTACCCACACGGTCGCCCCAACTTGGTGATCAGCGTGTGTTTTAAACGCATTAAAGCAGTTTGTTTGACTGGAGTTCAGCCCTGTTCAGCCAGCAGAGCCTGACAGTCAAAGGGTAAAAGGAAAATAGAAAAGACATCATTTCCCTAGGAAGAGGAGATATTTTCCCAACAGGGTGGAAGAGAGACCTGAGAATATTACACTTTTTGCAGAAATACCTTGACATCGACTGAGATCTCTGGAAAGCGACCTTGCATGTCCCAGCCTTGCTGCCCGCGTTGGCCGACGCTGTCATTTACCTGACATCCGCCCCCACGTTGCTCTTCAGGTTCGGCCTAAACCCAGTTCCAGTCCAGTTCGTCTTGAACGCTTTCATTTTTCCCAGCTACTGCCATGTCACAATCCTGTGTGAGATCCTTTTTCACAACTGATAACTTGGCCCATGCCACAGGATTGTGTTTGTAATAAAAATATTTATCCAAGCCAGGCCCGGGGGTTCCCGCGAGGAGCCGGGGCGGGGTGGCCTCGTCGCGTCTCCACCTGCTCCCTCACAGAGTTAAGGATCTGCTGGCAGTGCCCCGCCTGGCGTGATGGCTCTGACAACCTTAGGGAGCCTTCCTCTGACTGCGTTCCCACTCGTGTTATCTGATTTTCTTCTGGAGTATTTTTATTGACGCTTTCGGGCCTGCGAATTTGAAAGCTGCTAGAATACAAATCGGGTGGATTAAGAGAATTCTTTTTCTTTTCAAAGCCTTTCTGCATCGTTTTTGGAGTGTGTGTGTGTGTGTGTGTGGATTTTTTTTTTTTTTACTAGCCTAATTAAGATAGAAAAAACTAAGTAGACCTCCTACTGCGGGCCCCTGCTATGAGGCGCTTTGCCTAAAACCATGTAATGTTCACTCTCTCTGCCTTTTTTTTTTTTTTTTTTTTTTGGTGGGGGAGAAAGATTAATTGGCCCCGTGTCCATCTCACATTGTAATCATTGTTCTCTCTGTGATACCACTTCTACCGTGTGAGGACCGTTTTGACTTCAAGCAAACATTATATTGAACTCAGCTCTTCAAAATTTGAATAAATTTGTTCCAAAACTGAATATCCCGCAGACCTTGGCCGAATACCTCATCTGAGCCTGGGACTGTGAGACGGACCAAGACCTGCCCCTTGCCTCTAAAGAGTTTGTGATCCATGAGGGGAAAGTAAGGCATACATAGAAAAGAAAAGGAAAAAAAAAAAGAAAAAAAAAACAATAATATGAGAGAACGTGATTTTTGTATAGCAGAAATGCCAAATTTTGTGGGTATTCCAAAGAAGTCACAACATTTTGAAATCGATTCTCGTAGCAGAAGGTGACATGTAAGCCGGACATTGAAATACGAATAGGATTTCAATAGGTAGAAATGTGGGAATGGCATCCTGGATGGAGCTCCCTCGCCAGGAGAGTCTTTCAGATCCTCTCGATCGGAGCATACTGCGAGAAACGTGGTGTGAGAGATGCAAAAGGTGTGTTGGAGTCGAATTATGGAAGTCAAAGGGAGCCCCGTTCACTGGCCGCCTGCAGCACCTGTGAGGCCTTGCCACCTGGGGCTAAGGGCCTTGCAGTCAGAGGGATCTGGGATGGGGCCAGTCGCTTAGCTTCTCTGAGTCTGTTTCCCTGTCTTAGAAAATGGAGGAAAAAGTAGAACAAGATCGTGAAGATTAAATGAGAGAATCCATTAAACAAGTCTAGCATGCAATCCACATTCAAGGCGTGGCAGGTATTTTTATTTTCTGACGATCCTCAGTACTTTCGTGAGACGAAGTGCTATTTATATTTGAAGCGACTGAAGCCAAGAGAAGTCGGAAAACTTGCCCAAGGCTGTGCTTCGAGCATCCGGTGAAAGCAGATTGGAACTTAGGTCTCTCTGATTCGCCCAGTTTTATTCCTTGAACCATATTGCATTGCCCCCGTGGATGAGGAGAGGGGTGGACTTCATTGTACAAGCAACAGGGGGCGATTAAAGAATTCCGAGCATGGGAGTGACACCGTCAGGACCTGCAGTAGAGCATCTGCCTGGCAGCAGCATGAAGCGGGATAGTTTAGAGGAGACAAGAGGCTGGAGGCAGGAACACAGTTGGGAAATGTGAACGGGAGTCGTATCAATTGGACCCAATCCCCAGTGAGAGGAGCATCTCTCTGTGAATGGAAAGTAGGTCACAGATCCAGTAGCTACGGTGGCTCCTGAACGAATTCGAGATGATTGGGGAAGAGACAGTAACAAATGTGTGGGGCCAAGGTTTCTAGCCTAGAAAGATGTGGGGTATAGATTTGAGCTGGGGGAGAAAGACGGGTTTGGGTTTAGACTTGTCCTGAGCTTCATCGGGTAACTGGAAACCTGGGTCGGCTCCCAGAGAGTTGACGATCAGGAACATCGGGTGCGAGATGATGCTGACTGAGACAGCGGAGGATTTCACCACAAAGGGGGAAAGTTTGGGGAAAACTAAAGAAGAGGAAGAGGCACGGGAGGGGACCAGGAGGAAGTGAAATATCAGGGAAGCTGAAGAAAAGAATTTATAAACGAGAAGTAGGGGTAAGGAGCGGGCTGCTTACAGGATGAGACGGGGCGCTTCTGGGATGACTAAGGAAACTCTTGAGGGAGAAGTCAGGGAGCAGCAAATTAATTCCTTGAGGGTTCACCCAAGGGCACGGTCAGGTCATCTACAGTCCTGAGATGAGTGGTGACGAGCAGGTTTCCTCCTCTGATTCTAGAATCCGTTTGCAGTTGACAATGGCTCTACCAGGCATCAACCCCACAGAAGCGCTGGAGCTCGTGCAGGCCCAGCTGTGGGCATAAAGACCCTGCATTGTTTACGGAAGTTGAGGGAAATGTTTTTGAAAGTCCAGCAATTCTCTCATCGCACAGTCTGCACCCACTCCTAATTTTTGCAGAGTTGCTAAATGAAGTTAGCCATTTTGCAAACTAGCCCTCGGGATAAATCACGATAACAGAGTTGATCGCCCTGGAGGGACGTTCCTCTGCATTCAAATATTCTCGTTTCTGATCCTTACTGATGTGGAATTATCGTTGGTTTTCAGGCATTTTTATTTTTCCAACAACAAAAAGTCAACCTGAACTTGGTATTTAGGTAGAACTTGATCTCAAGATGACTTTTTTTAAGATACAAAGCTCCCCCCCCAAAAAAAGAAAACAATAGTTAAGAAACCAGGCACAGGACTGTGAATACTTTTTGGGGTAAAGAAAAGTTCGAAACAGCAGTGGAAGGACGATACGAGGGCTTTAGAATTGAACACCAGGAGTTGAAGCAATCACCGTAAAAAGGAATTAAATTGGTTACAACTCTGGACAAATAGGCAAGGCTTTCTCATTACATAAAAGCATTTTGATACCCTCTGTTTGTTTAATAAATGTTGTAAGTGTTTACCTCGATGTCTAGAAGCCATGCACCTCTTCCTTTCCTTATTTTTTTTCAATAGTTTGGCATCAAAGTGTTCCTTCATGCCAACACCGAAAGTTATTAATAGGAACTCAGAAAGAAAATAAGGCAAGACATTATAATTCTGTCAAAATGGCTTAGACTATGGGCTAATTTTAGAGGGATAGAGGGGAAAAAATATTGTTTTTCTACTAAGAAAAATTGAGAACAGGACATTTGGGCACTTTATAGCCTCCAGTGGGAAGAGAGGAAGGTATAAACGCGTTAGAGTTGCTGACTGTCCTCCAAAGGAGTGACAAGGCGTCCCCAATCTAGCCCGGTGCCCTTGGACTGTTAGGGGAATTCAGTCCGGTCAAGCTGGCCAGACCATGGCTCCCCCAGGGTCCCCCACTTGGAATGTCTAGAGATGGTCACGGTGACTGATTGTGCCACCATTAGCCTAGCTTCAGATTTCTTTGTTACGATGGAATATGCCCCACCCAGCAACCAACAAAAAACAAAGAGAGAGAGAGAGGGGGGCGGGGAGGTTGGGACCAGGCACATCTTCCGAGCATGTCGGTGTTCAGCGCGTCCATTGCCTCGATTGGCAGTGTAGACTGAGAGGGAGGTTTGTAGACACCGAGCCAGGATCCCTTAGAGGTGGTGCCACTTTCCTGCCAGATGGCATCGGCTAAAAGCAAGCCCGAGCGATGCCATCGGTAATGACGAGCTCGATTTCAGAACACTTACCACTCCGCACTGGGTCGGATGTGCTTCCCCAAGCCCAGGCGCTTCAGGGACTTCACGTGGACAAGGTTCCGACAACCGAGCTGAGAGGGCTTGAGTTTTCTTCCCAGAAATGTATGTAAAACTAGGAGTGGCATTTACCATGATCTAAAAGGGGTCTTTGGGGCAAAAATAAATAGAGTCTTATTGCAGACTCGTTTCACTCTGATGCCACCTAAATGACTCCATTTTACATACTCAGGTTTTGCGCTGTAAATCCTACTCGGCCGTAGTGGTTTTGTCCGTGGCCGTGCCCCTAAGGCCGATCGGGTTCTACATTGTGCCTCTGACCAAAGAGAAGAGAAATCTAATTCGCATGTGTGTGGAGGCACCTTGTTAAATATTTCATTGTGCAGATACAGTTGGTAATACTGGAGGGCAAGGGCTTGTATGGATGGACGAATTTAATTCCTAACCCTGGCTACACCGGCATTTAGGCTAGCCTTAGGTTCACCATCCAGATAACTAGACACGAGATAATGACGATAGGATTGTCCAAATAGGGGTGTGGAGGTCATAATGTCGAACTCACTTAGACCAACTTGAAAGGGGGACATGCCACCTGCAGCTGCCACAGACAGCCCTTCACTCTCAACAGCTTGTCTTGGTACCCACCCCTGCCTTCAGGTCTTCTCTTAACCTGCCTTAAGATCAATGTCAACCACCAAAACACGAATTTACTAAATCCGCAGGGTGTACAGCCCATCCACTCAAAGTCAAGGTGGTAGGGCTTCTTCTGACCCCATCTGCAGCTTAGAAAAAAAGGGATCTTTTGTGCAACATTTTATTTTTTTAAAAAATCAAATGGGGGCAGGGAGATGTAAAAGGGGGTGACTATTTGGTGACGGAAGGAAATTTAACTTTGGGTGGCGAACACACAGACGATATACATATGGCAGATTATGGAACCGCACACCTGAAACTTATTTGATTTTATTAACCAACGTCATCCCGATAGTTTTAGTTAAAAAAATAGTAATTAAAAAATCAAGTATTCAAATGTTTTCACGCTTGGTTATATCCGAGTAAAGCAAATGTGATGTGTGGATTCTTGAATCCACAAAAGGGCAAAGGAAGGCCCTAGTTTGGGCAATAAACCATTTGCGCAAAAGGGAGATGCCTTATTTGATTCTGAGCACGATTTTGAAGGACACAACAATTTTTGAAGCATATGTAGAGCCTGTTTCTCAGTTATAAGAGAATGCGATAGGCTCATTTATAAAGTTGGGGAAAAATTACTGGCATAGTAGAAACCGAGTCCGATGCAGTGACCTGATGCCTCGGTTTGGGCCAAAGAATCGCTTCTCTCCTAAACACGGAAGAACAGGAAGACGTGTCAGCACCACCAGAGCAGCGTTCCATCGCTTCTGGAAATGCACTTGCTGGTCTGAGGTCGCAGTACAGGAGAAAGCTTTAAGAACCTGTTCAGAAGCATCAAAGGATTCTGCGGAAAAGTCCATGCAAGCGAGCAGTGGAGCCTTCCCCCCCGGCAGTCACCACCCGGCGGATTTCTAGGGCATCCGTGCACACCGGACCCACAGCAACCGTTTTCCAGAGGTGACCCTAGATTTGAATACAGCTCCAAGGCCCTGGGCGCGAGGAACAGTGCTGACGCGAAGGTGCCATTTTCTGTTTAACGCCACCCAAGTCACTTTAGGAAAACTCGTCCAACCCAGCCCATGAAGAAAAGCCTTCAAAAAGGCACCTTTAAGATCTGACGTTTAAGTGATTTTTCTAAGATCAAAGGTCAGCTATCGAGTGGCCGAATGAGGTCTAGAACCCAAAGTTTTGGTGGCAAAGCCATGCTCTTCCCCCATGTTGTTTATTCTTCCCCCATTTTCCCCCATAATGTTTTAGGCACATTAATTAACTTTGTGGTGACAGGAGCCCAGCTATTTCGGTGGCAGTGGTCACGCTTGGGTCACTGTCCGTGTTCTAGTTTCTTCAGCACTTTATGCGTCCTGGAAAGGCTAAAACGTCCAGCCCTGAGTGACCCTGGGAACAGGAAATGTGCTATAGGCATCAAAGCTTAAGTTCGTGAACCATCTGATAAGGCGCTTTATAGGAGAATAGCACTTGCCAGAGCCTCAACGAGTGGCGTTTGCAAGAGTCTGTTCTGGGGCAAGCGTGTGGCAGAGTGGAAATTGCAAGACGCCTCCTGGCACGACTTCCAGGTACTCTCTGGTCTCAAGTGAACACCCCTCCAGGCCTGGCCTCAGCTTCCTCTCTCTCCTCTGGAGAGAGAGTCTTCTGCGCAGTGGGCACATGGTCTTGAGGAAGCTGCCGCCTCCCGACATCAGCCACTGCTGGAACTGAATAAAGACATTCTTCCCATTTCTGTCCCATTATTTGTGAGGTTAGAGTGACCGTCCGGGATGTGCCTTCCCTTCCCCTGGAAGCGAGCCGGCCTGCACGCATGATGTCAGAGAAGCAGCAGGGAGGCCGCATGGTGCAAGCCTTTGATCGGTATCTCGCAGGTCCTTTGGACTCCGAGATTCTGTGACAAAATCCTAGAATGCAGATAAGTAGCTCTCCTTGGGCAACGGGAGAGAAAAGTGTGAAGCAACCAGACCCATCCTTGACACCCAGCCAGATAACCTCACATGGGGACGTTATTATTAAAACTGGATGCCTCGGAAACGACTCAAACTCCCAAGGATTTGGCTCCTTCTCATTCCTGGCGTCTCTGATTTTCCGTTTGGAGATGATGGAAACACAACTGAGGGACGTGAATGAAATGTTGCTGGTTCCCAGATGTCGTTCCATAAGGAGAGAAGCAGAGCCTCTCCTTTCCAAGCCTGAGTCTCCCTGATGCTGAAGACAGGCTCAGAGTGTTACATCTCATTTGTGCTCGAAATAAAATGCTCCAAGACGGCATAATGTGCAAATCGTACCTCAGGGACCAGCCGCTCCCAGACCCCTCACAAGTCCTCAGGAGGTGGGCTTACTTCAGATTAGGCCTGGAGTCTCCATCTCTTCTGTCGTTTGCACATAGCTTGAAAAAAGGGGGACGCAAACAATTCCTGGAGAGAGCCCAACCCTAGCTGCTGGCTGTTTTACTCTCGGACGGTGATAAAACATACCAGCTTTGAACTGAAAACACTCACGTGCGGATCAGTTCTGATTGGAAACCTATTTTCTGAAGGCAAGCCACTTCCACAGACTCCTCACACCTGTGCTGTGCGTAGATAGATACCATCCGCTCGTCTTTACAGGTGGAGAAATGAGGCTGAGAGGTTATTATTCCCCAAGGAGAAACAGTCCTGCTGGTGGAACGGGGACTCGAACCCAGGTCTGTCTCGTGGAAGCCTTTCCACTAACCCAGCAGAGTGGACAGCGGTCCTCACCCTGCACGTGAGAGTCACCTGAGAAGCTTTTAAGACACACCCAGGTGTGTTGCCCGCCCCAGACCAATCAAATAAAAAAACTCGAGTCTGGAGCTGGGACTGGGGCCTGCAAATGCTCCTGGATTATTCTAACGTGCAGTGCCAGGGTGAGAACCACTGCTAAAGGAACATCCAGTCCCAGACTTGAGATTTCCAAGAATCCCCTGTGAAGAATGGAGAAGGATCCCCCAGGGAGGAGGAATCCCCCCCGAGATGGGCCACAGCCGGCCACTTGATGCACACCTGGTGGCTGCTCTGAAGCATTTTCTGTCGATAGACGTGGACCCGCCACGCCGTGGGATGAAGGTGCCTCTGAACTGTGGAAGAGGCCTTCCTTTCCTGCTTCTGTTGGCCATTTGGCTGCCTGTGGATGAGGAATGGGTATGGGGAGCCTGCAGGGTGGCCCCGAAATGTTTGGCCTGCACCACCCAAGGCACAGTCACCCTGAAATGAGACGGGAAGGCCGCAGGTGGTGCTGCAGGTTGAAGGGAACAACCAGGAGCTCAGTTTCGATCATGACCATTTGGAGACGTCTGTTCAGCTCTTAGGCCCACCGTGTTTGTAAAGTACCAGGCACAGCGCAGGAGGAACTCAGCAGTGACCGCTGCTGTCTCCGTCACCGTGATGACACTCCTGCCGCTGCCCCGCCTCGAATTCCACAGTGATTGGAACTTTCCGGAAGATCAGATGCCCCTGACGCCCTCAGCCTTCATCATTCTTACCGTGAAGGGCTATTTCTCCTCATGAATATGCATCGGAGAAGGCACTGGGTGCCTTCCCAGGAGACCTCAAGCCCAGGGCAAGTAGCTGACCACCTGGGAGCCTCCTTATGTCAGGGCCTCGTGTGAAAGGGGAGCTCACTCAGGTCAAGGTCACTCCGCAGCTTTGAGCTTCCATCCGGGGCCCGAAACAGAAACGTCAGCAAGGACTCCTCAGTTCTCTGTGAACCCAGGACACACTGGTGTTCTTCCCAAAGCTGGTGCTTGTGGCCACCGAAAAGGCCCTGGGTCATGTGGCCAGGCCCTCGTCCATTCGAAGGTGAGGAAACGGGGACCAAGTTACAGGAAGGGACTCACCCGACATCACAGAGCCAGCGAGTGCTGGCCTGAAGATTAGATGTCAGGTCTACCCTCCCCCACAGCTGTTTTCAAATGGGGCTGAAGCGTTTGCCGCAGGTGTCTGTGTTTCTTGGTGAAATGCTTGTGGCGTCGTCGTTTGAAGAGCACGTTGTAAGCACTTTGAGGGCAGGAACTCGGTGCAGGTCAGTGTTGGCTGGCTTCTGATTTTGTGCAAGGTGCTTTCATGGGCCTAGGGCCTGCCTCGGAAGTGTGGGTGGTGTGGCGTCTGTCCTGAAGGGTCCCCAGTGTGTCAATACCCTACCGCTAAGTCCCCAGCCATCTCCTCAGATGCCATTTTCCTGGCCACCGCCACCTCCACAGACACACACGGAAACACACGCACCCTAGATGTCCCAAGGCGTAAGAATAACCTTCACGCCACATTTTTTCTTATTCCTTTGGACAAAAGATGATATTTATTATATAAAAGATCAGTGGACAAAAAACAGAAAGAGTGTGTTGAGTTCCAATTCCATAATGCTGGTATGGCTTGTATTGAACTAACTTTCTCTGGAAGATAATGATTAACTCTTGACACAACTATTTAAAAAAAGAAAAGCACTATTTGGAGGCACTGGAGAGTCCAAAGCAGGCATGAACTGGAAGGTCTTCCACTCTTGAGAGGAGGGAACGCTGCTGAGAACCGCATTGACATAGTCTCTCCCCTGAGGGTGATCTCCAGTCTGCAGGCCACGAGGAGACTAGAACCTAAGCAAAAGCCACGGGCTTACTGCCCTGAGGGCTCAGAAGACATGGTCGGAGCTGCCAGAGTGGTCCGGAATTGAAGGTGGAATCTGAGAAGAGTGGCAGGTAGCTACAGGTGGGGAACCTCGACATCTGCACGTGAGTTTATCTCAGATTCTTGGCCGACCCCTGAGCTGTCAGTGTGCGCGGAGACCCTGTTAGACTAAGGAGCTGCAGAGAGCAGCAGCTGGAAAACTGAAGGAGCACAAGCTTTTAGCTGGTCTCTCATCAGGATAGCTGTGTGCTGGAAAAAAACAGTCACTGTGGTCTTCAAAGGAAGATAAAATTCAGTCACTATAGCATTTAAATCACAATGACTAGTAACATGAAAAAAAAAATAATAATCCTACCTTAGTCAAAAGAAAAAACAGTCAAAAGAAACGGACCCCAGTATGTGTCACATGTTAGAATTAGCGGACGAGGACTTTAAGGCCATTTTTATAAATATGCTCAAAGACTTTAAAAAAAAAGGTCATCGTAATAAATTTTAAGATGGAAAATTTGAGATGAGAAATAGGAGGTTAAAAATATCAAATGCTAAAACAGAAAAGTGTGTCTGAAATGATGGTTTTACTGAGTGGGCTTGACAGCGGATTGGAGGTAGTGAAGAAAGGTCGGCAAACAGTGGAAAGCATCCAGTGGGAAGGAAGAAGAAACACTGCCAAACGTGGACAAAGCTGCTGTGATTTCTGGAGCGATAACGTGGTCTCACATCTGCGTCATTAGAACCTCAGAACCACAGAAGAGAGGATGAGGAAGAAAAAATACTTGACAATTTAGTAAATTTGGCGGAAACTCTCAGCCCACAGATCAAAGAAGTGCAGCAAACCCCAAGCGGAATAAATTCTGTAAAGAGACTGGTGAAAAACAGGGGTACAGAGAAAATCCTGACAGTCACACAACAACAAAAAAATGACAGTATGACCAGGAAGCTATACTAAGAGTGAATGAACACTTCTCGTCAGAAACACGGGGGGTCAGAAGTCAATGGATCGTCTCTCCCTGCCGAGAAGATGTCGCTTAACTTCGACTCCCCCTTCTACCTGCCTGCTTCTGCAGCCTGGGCGCACGTGTGTGCGTGTGGGCCTCGGCAGTTCCATCACACCTACCTCTTTTGCTTCATTTTGATTTTTTTTTTCTAGCATTTATTAGCAGAAGAATTTATGGTCAGGTTACGAAGACCAAGGAAAACGTGTAAGACAAGTTAAAATACAGGTTTAGGAGATGTTCTGTCCTGCTTCGCCTTGCTGTTGAGCGTGCTTTGCACATAGCACAGAGCCCAGGTTTGAAGTGCAGAGCGTGATCAGTTCTACATCCGTGCACACGATGTCACAGGCACCGAGATGAAGAAGTGATGCATTCCCATCGCCCCCCCCCCTTCGGAAGGTTCTCTCGTGCTGTTTCTCAGTCAAGACCCACACCCTGACTTCTATCCCCAAAGTTAACTTTGCTCGTGGTTAACATTTCACGTAAGTGTATTCTCTGGCGCCTGCTTTTTGTTTTTGTTTTTTTTTTAATTCAACAAAACACCTACTTTGGCTACGTTGTTATTTGTATTTGTGGTGAATCTCTTTTTATCACTGTTGAATTCCATTGGGTAAACATCCCGCGATTCATCACTCACCTGTTGGATCCTGCGCAGATTCCGACTTGAGGTCACTGGGAATGTAACTGCCTTGAACGTTGTTGTTGTACCTGTCTTCTGGCGGACGCGTGCAGTGTTTCCTCTAGAGCCGAATCGAAAGTGGGATCGCCAGGGCGTGGGTCAGACCTGGAGTTAGCTTTAGTGCACAGTGCGAAACCACTTTACAAAGCAGTCGAGCCAGGTTGCGCCCTGGGCAACACGTGCGAGAGTTCCCGTTGCTGGCCATGCTGGCCAGCGCGTAGCATTCTCGGTCTCCCTAACGTCAGCCTTTCCGGTGCCTGCGTAGAGTCAGCTCCCTGGGGGTTGACTTTGCGTTCCCTAAGGAGCAGTGATGGTGCACGTGCTGTGTCATCCCCGCACCCAGCAGGGACCGGGCCATGTAGGAGGGACCTAAAGTTTAGTTAAATTGAATCAGCTCACTTCCCTGTAGCTCTTCGTCAACCCCTTTCCTGTCTCGACTTTGCAGAGGAGACCACGGGACCGAATTTTTCAGGAATCAGAACGGGAACTAGGAGAGAAATACAACTATCCATCCTCCCTCAAGGCTCTGCCTTGGACATAGAGACATCTTTCTTCCAGGGGAACCTACATTGTCCTAGGATTCTTCACAGCTCCCCTGTAGAGCGAAATCACTCAGGACTCTCTATAGACTGGCCACGAGAAGCAGAGTGGCTATATCTAAGTTTATGATCATAGCAAGATGGTAGCACAACTAAGGTGAGAACTCGGGTCCCGAACCTACAGCCACGGCTGATCTCACATACAGAGCCCCATAAAGCAGCCCCTAGTGCCCCCACGCGTCCCCCGCTCTGCTGCGTCTGGGTCTGGGGCAGCGGCCCGTTGCCAGGTGGCAGATCCGTGGAAGGCAGCTGCCTCTCTGCCTTGGGCCCTGGGTTGGAACGAGAGCTTTTCCTCCCCACCTAGATATTAATCACCCTGCACACTGCCAGCCTGTTTCCAGCTGCATTCCTTGACGGCCCATGTGTTAATAAGGCCCGAGCACTCCTGGCACGCTGGAGCACAATGCGTGGATTCACCAGACAGGATTACAGACGGGGCTTTTCTTTGCTGCGCCAGGCCTGGGCGTTTGTGTGCATTTCTGCTGCCACGCAGCATCTCCAAGGAGGCTTTCACTCTCTAAGAAGGATGCTACCCACTGAGCTATTCAGAGTAAGTAAATGAGAAAATGGGTTAATAAAATACATGCTAGAGAAAAGGAAAATACGATTAGGAGGCTGACGTTGGGGCCGAGAGTGCTTTTCTGGGCTCCAGGAAAAATAGAACAAGATGATTTTTTTTTCTTTTTCTTTTTTTTTTTTTTTTTAGCCTAAAGGACGTCATGCCCACCACACCAACACTAATCCCATTTTCCCGTTCTAACAAGAATTTTATCAACACCTTCCTAGAAGTTCAGTTCTCATCCTGACTGAGCTACGAGTTCCACTTTGTAGACGTATTTTCAGTTTCTGTGGCAGAGCTGGACGATGCAATGCTTATGGGCCCCGACACAAACGTCGTGGGGTGTGTTTGACATCATTTTTCCGCCATAACCGCGATTGGGGGAGTTCTGGCTTTTAAAGGCCAAAGAACCTGTGAGTTAATCAAGAGGCGTTTGGGTAGTTTGGACAGTGAAAGTCGGCGGTCAGCATGGGGTGCCAGGCCCTTCCCGGCCTGATTGGAATTCACCTTGTTTGGGGAGCAGACGGTCATGACTTTTCTGCTTCACCAGAGCTGGGGACGGAAAGAGGCGCAGGGACGCTGAGAACTGACCATTTCCCCGGTTAAGGCTCTCTCCCCACCTTCCAAGCCAAAAGGTTTCTGAAGAGTCTCAAGCGTGTTTTTGCAAGACATGAAGAGAGAAGAAAGGTTGACGATAAAAATGGAAGCTTGGCAGGCAGTATTCCCCGAACTCAGTGCATTGCTTGTGGTATTTGGAAAAAAAGAAAAGAATTTTGCTTTGAAAACGGCACACTCCAAGGAAGTTTTTGGAAGTGATTTCTGGGGGAGTTGCCTCCTAGTTAGTTGAATGGATGATTTGACTGTTCCTTTAAAGATCCTTCAGCCTGTTCCAAGCAGTTTTTGTTTTTTGGGGTTTTTTGGAACGACAGATGACCCACCCTACCCAGCGCTCCAGTGACACAGAGCAGGAGGGAAGACGTTTCCATGTCAGTGGATAAGTGATCATTACAAAAACGTCGCGATACACGGCTCATGCCTGATAATCTTTAAAACACATGGGACATATGCCATTCAGCTGGCCCCAGGAAGGTCCCCAGATGGGAGGCAGGCAAGCCGGTGACCGTTGGAACTTCAGAGGAGACTCTGCCACCATGCCGTCCACACGACTGTTCTGGAAAGAGAACTCCGCTGCTCCTCATTCTTCCACGTCACGTGGCCCCGTTTCCTCCCCCGCTCGGAGGCAGGTGGCTGGGCTGTCGTGTCTCTGACTTGTTTCCCTTTGCATCGGGGGACAGCCACGCCACCAAGGCCTTGGCGTTCCGGCCGTTTTAATAAGGAGGCTGCCAGAAATGGGTGGCGCCCACGGTGGCGGGCACCCTGGAGGGTGGGGACAGGCTTTCCATAGGGGGGGAAAGCCATCTGTGTGCGAAAGGAGATCACGTGACAAAGCGTGATTGGGACAGACAGTGCGGAAGCGTCTCAGCCCTCCAGCATCACGGCGTTTATGCGGAGCGATGGCGGTCGCCTTCCTTTCCGCGTGGATCGGGATGCTTCGACTGTTTTTGCTGAAGGGGCCTGTGGACACGATCTAGTCCACCTTTCTCACTTCACTGAAGGAGAAACTAAGAGATGGAAAATGTAAGTGGCTTGGCCACGGCCGGCCACACGGCTAGACTGAACCGCTCGAGTGGCCTCGACACTAGGCGGGCACTAAACTGGATGTGTCCCCCGGAGGTCCCCTCCACTGCACCCCGGGAGGGCTCCAGTCTCAGCACAGTGCCCAGCGCAGAGTGGGTGCTCAGTGCACGTCAGCGGGAACCAGTGGACGGCCTCGTCCTCCACCCACGCCTCCCAAAGCAAAGGCTTCCTGCTGAAACGGGGGGGGGAGGGGTTCCAGCAAGATCGCCAAAAAGCGACTTCTGTGTCCCCATTGACTTCTGCTGCAAGGCCAGAGTTCCTGCGGCGTCCCGGAGGTCAAGGGAACCTCGCGGATCGGTTCAGTCTGTTAGCGCGCACGTCGAGGCCAAGGCTTCGGCCCATCGCCCTGTCCCTGTGCCAGCGTTAGAGGTTCTGTCCTCGTCCGTCGTCTTAGGTTTGTGATGGGTCGTGGAGCCCAGACGAGGGAGCAGGTTCATCACAACCGCCAACCGCGGGATGGGCAGAGCCGGTTGGCAGGCCCGGGTTGCAAGGAGAAGGACGGTGTGGGACACGTGGGATGTGCTTCGTCGTGGGCGTGGCGGACTGCCAGGAACTTTGAGGACTTGGTAGCACTTGACTCTTCCTGAGGATGTCTCCTTCACCGTTATCTCCTGTTGCTTCTCGGGCCAAGGACCCCCCAACTCCGGACTTTTCCGTCTGCTCTCCCCAGCCCTCGGAGCTAACCGCTGGCGATGTCTAGTAGAATCGGGTTGCGTTTCCGTGCCCCGCCAGCAGGTGCCCCTGTTTTACTCACGATGGACGTGAACTTGGACCTGCCATCTGTCCCTTGCCTTGGATGGAACATCAGTGTTCGATCTGGACAATACTCTAAGATGATGCTTTTGTGAAACGACGGCTGCTGTGGTCCTCATACCCTCAACAGCGAGTCTGCAGAGGTCTGCGACAGCAGCCACAGCCACGCCCGGGTGCCCCTCACGTTCCCGGAAACGTGCTAGCAGCGCAGGGCACACGAGAAGGCGCAGGCCCCAGTCTCTAGGAGCTTATGGTCTTGCGGGCGCGATGAGATCTTCACATTCGTATCTGTTTTGCGCACACGGATCAATTATTGGGAAAATAGTAATGAGTGTCCTGAGCTCCTGCTAAAATGTGCCAGAGATACCATACTGCACCCTCTATCGATCACAACAGTTCTCAGGGACAGGGATTCTTCGCCGCCTTACAGGCTAGGAAACTGAGGCAGGGAGAGGCTGGGTAACTGGTCCCGGGAAACTTGTCCTCAAACAGTGTGAGGCAGAGCGAGGTGTCCACTCGGGTTAAAGCCAGGTGCCTGGGTGGTGGGTGTGACTTGCCGTGGGCTCTGTGGATCGTGAGTTCATTCTTGACTTGCCCCCTCCTTCCTTACCCCTTGTACACGCACGGACGTGCGCACACCCACCCCGTCTCCCCTCCAGTGGGTGACTGGGGTGAGGAAGGGAAGCCACCCATCCCGGGAGTGCCGACCGGGGGCCCGTTGCTGCTTTGAGGCCAGAGCCTGGTGGAAGCTTGTTAAAAAGAACGTCCCTGGCTTTGGGCCCTCTCCTGCCTCCAGCGAAGCCACCTTTAACAGAGGCCGTTCCTGACACCGACTCTCATCATCACACGTGAAGCTTTTTCCCTCTGAAAGGGACATAAAAGGAAGGCCTTCGACTCGGCTCCTGAAGTAGGACTCTCTGGCCTTGTAGCCCCTTTAGAACCCTCTTGGTAAATTCTGGTTTGGCTTCCCTTGGTGATGAACGTCCATTTTCTCCTGCTGCAGAAATGTCTGTCACCTTAAAAACAGAAAACAACAAGGCGTAAAATATTGGCACACCCCAAAGGGAAATATGGATAGGACAAGGGGTGCAGAGGACTCAAGCCAACCCCTGACTCCAGGTCCCCCACATGCCTTAGCGCCTGGCCCTGACCAGCAGAATGACCAGTCAGGATCAGACGTCCCAAAAACAATACTTAAAAACGCCCTTCCCATCACCTCTTCCTTTTGTGAGGCGAGGACACTGACAGAAACATTTTCAAAAAGTATTTCAGGATAACCCAGGGCGTTTTAAACCTCTTTAAAAAAAAAAAATTCCAGGCCTTCCATGTTTTTTCTTTCCTCCCCTTCCATTATAAACATCCCCAAGCATCTTACTTTCCAGTGTGCAAAGATTAGAAAGCCACTGTAAAAGGCAAGTCCTGGAGTGAGGAGGCGAGATTACGACTATTCCTAACGTGGGCCGATTTAGGCTCACGGGCGCTTTTAAAACCTTTTCCTTCTTGACTGTCCAACTGTTTGAGCAGTTGTAGTTCTGGCAAAAAAAAAAAAAAAAAAAAAGCCAACGAAACCCCCAAGTCAAGTAGAAGTTCCTCCAGGGTCTGCACAAATCACATTAGAAAGCGGCTTTTATGTCTCTGGGATAATTACGCTTGATTCGAAGAAGTTTGTTTTGCGTTAAGCTAACTTTAGCATCCATTCTAATCGGGAACAGATGCAAGGTAGCCCGGGCAGCGACTGCTGCTCGCGTACAGATATCTGTGTTTACATCCGCGTCACTTGTCAGAGGCGAACACAGCCTATGACATTCACCACCCCTTACAGCTGCTCACGAGCCCCCGGATTTTGGTAAATTCTCATCGGGTAGCCGAGGTCACCCGCCCGCCTCGACTGGGAAGTCACTTCCCAGGCTCACGCGTCCGCATCTCCATCCCCAAAAGCAGGATGGCCCAAGCTCTGTGGCCCCGTTCCCGTGACAGGCCCACATTTGCGCGCCCTCCCCCTCTGAGAAATGGCAGAGTGACCTGGAAGCAACGACCGGCTGAGGCTGTGCAGGAATTCTGTCTCCGAGAAGAAGTTCGGTCCCTGGGAGAGAAGAGCCCTAGGCCTTCCGAGGAAGTATGAGAAACATCTTCGTCTGTTCACAGACACCCGCCTGCTTCTCAAAACCTGCTGCTTTTCGTCCCCCGCCCCCGGAGTGCTCCCCCAAGAGTGTGTCTAAACAAGACAGAAGAAGTCAAAAGGCAGGATGAGGCATTTTGAAATAAAAACCTAAGACGGGCGCATTTCGGATCAAATCCTAAGCATAAATTGTGGGGTCTCCAGGCAGGCAGTTGGCCCTTTTCCCCAGCTCTGGAGGGAGGGCCTGACTGGTTCCCAGGGACGCAGGAATGCAGGGCCGTCACTGCCAGTCTGAGACTGGGGAGGGGTCATGGGGGACCACGGGGGGGGGGGCTCCCTTAAACGCAGAGCAGCAGGAAGGCCTGGCCCGAACCCTGGGCTCAAAGAGCCGCACAGAGATCTCGCAGGCAGGCGAAGGGCCCACCTGTCTGCTGGGCCCCTCGGTGCGGGGTCCCACCCCTGGGCTCTGTGACACGTAGCAGGAGGTCCGCTCTGCGGTCCAAAACACCGTCGGGGCCTGGCAGATGGAGCAGGGAGCTTCCAGATGTTGTGCACAGTAAAGCAAGTTTTTATTTCATTTCATTCCATTTTTTTAATGAGGAGAGGGGGAGCCGTAACAAGGGCAAAAACGTGAGCTTCCGAGTCCTTGGTTGGTGGACCTGGGCCTCACGCTGGAAATGTCACGTTCGGAACCGGGGTAGGGCTGCCTCTCGGGACCGGGAGGTGGCTCCTTGCTGCTGCAGCGCGGCTGCCTGGGAAGCTGCAGAGTCAGGCTCTTCCCCTCTCCCCACGTTTCCATCTTGTCCGTGTAGACAGACCAGCTTTCCAAATGGGATTAAGTGACAAGGAGAAATGAAACCCGCGTTTCCAGCGTTAGTGCGCACCCCACCATTCCCGTCTCACTCCCCTCCCCGCCCCCAAACAAGCAAAGACACAGGAGAATGATCCAGACTTTGAAAAAATTTAAAAAAAAATTAGAAAAGACTCGTGACGCCTCTTTCTCCTGATGATGAGGATCCACGTGAGTCTGACGTGTCTCTTCGGTGGGAGAAGTGGGGTGAGAAGTCCCCTCTCTCCATCAGAGAGCCTCTTGGGGGGGAGAGACCTTTTTAACAAGCCATTTCCTGGCGCGTGAACTGCCAGCCGGTCCCTGCCCCCCTGGAACAGTGTCACGCACCATGTCAGACCTCAAAGCCCTAATTAAACCCATTCTTTAATTGTGTCTTTTTGCTTCATTATCCCCCCCCTTTGATGAGGGCTGCATCTCTCCGATCGCCCCCAAAGTCATCCCCTCCTCTTTTATTTTACGAAAGAGGATCGAAAGTCACTCACTGGGGTGCTGTCAGTGGGGATTTCCCCCCTTTCTTGTTTCTTTTTCTTCTTCTTCATCAAGTTGGGGACACGGTCCCTTCCCTGACCCATCCCCCATCCTCCTCCTCCTCCGGAGCAAGCCAACAGTTAAAGGACATTCACACCTTCCCCCCCTCCCAGCCCCTCTATTCTTATGAAGTTTCCATTGATTATTGTCCCGAAATTCCTTGGTCGGTCATAGATAAAAGGATAATGACTTCAAAGGGAAGAGTTAAGAGTTTAACCCCAAGCTACGAGAGTGGACAACTAGATAATTGAGGGTAATAACCCATCACAGACTGGCTTTCAAAGGCTCGCCAGGCTGAAGTCTCAGGTGGCTTTAATTTTATTAACATTTGTAGCCACCGACTTGAGAAGACGGGCTGGAGTCATTAGGAGCTTCAAAGCTGCAGGTAACACTGGGCCCGGCCTGCAACCTGACATCAATTTGGGCCCGAGCGCCCACGGGATGGCAGCCATCGCAGCCAACCCCGGACTCCGCCGCCAAACCACAGGCCCCTGCACACCTCCGAGGGGGGGAAGGGGATCCAAGGTCCTGCTTGGCCCCCGCCGCTTCAGCTTCACCGGGGCAATCAAGAATTCAAGCCGAATGAAGACACACAAAAAGTGCAAGGGCTTTCAGAGGCCGGGCATCTTGGGTCCCCCTCCCCTGCACCCCAGATCTGCTCTGCGCTGGTCTAGGGGGTGGGCACTAGGTGCCAGGAGGGCTCTGGAGGTAGGGTGGGGCCTCCGACCTCCCCGCCCAGCCTCAGCCCCTCTCAGCCTTCCTTGCCCGAGTCCTGAGAGATGCCCGCAGCAGCATTTCGTGGGAGGAATGAGGCCTGAGGCCTGGCTACCAGGCTGATGCCTATTCTATGACTGAGAAAAGGGCATTTCGAAAGGGTGCGGTGGCCTGCCCCCAAGTCACCGGCCGGCTGGTGGTAGCAGAACCGAGACCAGGGGCGAGCCCTGGGGAACGCAAACTGGAAAGTCACCCGAGGGCGACTCGACAGGGACTGAGCGTAGACACTTGCAATGTCCCCACTGGCTGGTGGGCAGCTCTCCAAACCCCGAGATCGCTCGCTGTCCCGCGCTGCACGCCCACATGTGGCCCTTCAGTCAACCCCGAAGGCGAGAGAGGGGTCGTCCTCGCGGCCTCCATGGCCCCTGGGGACCCACCCTGACGTGCTGCCGGATCACCCAGCTCCTGTCCCCATTCTCCAGCCTCGGAGGGGCGCTCGCTAGCCTTCCGGGTCACGGAAACTGTGAGGCCTTCCCTGGGCACGGCTTCGGGCTGTCCTTTTGGCCGTTAGAAGTTTAACAAAAGGCCTTTGAAATGGATCGACACTTGAACAGCTGCCAGGGCAGCCACGGCCTCTCTCGCTCCGCAGACTGACTTTGAGCCTGGTCCCCCAACCGCATTCCTGGGCCCTGCTGTCTGGAGACAGGACCACGGGGCAGGGCCGACAGAGGACCTTCACGCTGCCGGCATCCTCGGCCCGACCCAGAGCCACTCGAGTCCCCCAAGGACCAAAACACACCCCCCAGACCACGGGGGCACCGTGGGACTCACCGTGTGACATGGAAGTGTTGGCGCGGTCGCCAACAGGCCCGACGCGGTCCCATCCATCTGCAACCCCCACTCCAGTCCTTGTCAAAACCTTCTCTCGAGAAGTCTAAATGGCTGCGACCGTCTCAGTAGGGTTGGCCACATCTGAAGCTGCGACCCCAATTCCCGGAGTGGAATTTCACAGTTCGGCCTCCTCGGGTGGGAGAATTGGGAGGCCAGGGGAGTCCTCCTGGCACCGCTGAGGTCACACCTCGGTCCAGGCCCACCTGACCCGGGGAGGGAGCTGGCTGTGGCTGGGAGCCGGCCCTGCCCCATGGCTTTGGCCCCTTTGAGACCTGTCATCCCATCAGATGGCCTGCCTGGACCTCCTGGATCACAGGCAGGTTAGGCGCCCCAGTGAGAGATCAGTTCTTTGCATTTGGTTCGTTCTTGGAAAATCAGGATGAGTTTTCAGTGTCGCCCGATAGGGGGAAATGATATGTGTGCTTCGTTCCAGAATCCAATCCAAACTCTTTAAAAATCATCTGCTAATTGGGATGCAGCCCGAATATTTCCTACACGAAGAAAGAGCTTGGGGGTAACTGGAAACACCCCCTTGACGTGCCCCATCTCCCCCAGCGGGCGCTGCCCGCACAGACACCTTCTGCGCGCTCCTACCCAGAACTCCTCGTCGGCAGAGATGTGCCTGAGGTCAGGGTCACAAATCCCGGGCTCCGGGACAGAGCAAGTCCATATGTGAAACTGGATGCCGGGGATGTGAGTGTCGCCAACCTTTGATTTTTATGATGTTGTAACCCAGATGTCTTGGTTTACACACATGTGTGGCGTATTGGAATGAGCCCAGACTTTGAAGTCGGACAGACATGTGCTCGAGTTCCAGACTCTGCCGTTTACCGACCAGCGTAGCTCGGGCGAGCCGCCCATCGCCGCGCGGATCCTCGGTTTTTCCGGTGACGTGGGCTGAAAACACTCGGTAGGCAGGCGTCAAGGCGACCTACCTGTGCCCGGCACCTGCCTTGTGCGCACTGAACTGCTGGGAATGTAAAGGTGAGGGGATCTCGCCCCCACCCTCTAAGAGTCGAGGGTTCAGGGCTATGGACGGGGGCTCCCTTGCCATCAGTAGAATGGGAACTTGAATGTCCTGGGGGAACCTGGCCACCCTGGATCAAGCCATAGATCGCATGCCCCCTCTGTCCCGCGCCCATCCGGGTCACCCCAGTGAGATGGGGCCCGAACCCCAAGGGAGGAGGCTTCTGAGGTTCCCCAGGCGTCGCCTCGCAGCTCAGAGGTTACATAGTTCAGACTTTTTCCTTGCGACCTCGCAGGTCCAGGACGAGTACTTTGCATGTGGGCCTGGGGCGAAGCTTCTAGTGTTTATAGGGAATCATTCGTCTGTGGTTCCACCGGGGAGAGGATGCAGAGGGGCCGCCAGGGGGAAAGGAGGCTGATCTGCCAAGAGAGAGGCGCTGGCTCCCCTGCCTCACAGAAGGGGGCCCAGTGGCCGTGGACACCGCGGAAGACTGGCCTGGCGGGGCAGGCCTCAGGGCTGACATGTGGCTGAGTGTGTCCTCCGCCCGGGGAGGGCGGGCCGGGAGCTGGCTCTGGGCCTGGTGAAAGGCTTATCAAAGTCTCATTGCCTGGGCCGACTTTGATCTCTGTCCTCAGGTCTGAAGAGGTAACTCAGATGTTCAGTGATTAATCGCGTTCGGGCAGCGATCCGCATGCCTTCGCGGTGTCTGTGGCTTGTAGGGACAGACCGAGGTTCTGTCGGCTTCCCTCCTGCAGGCCGAGGTTCTGCCCGTGGGCCCCGTCGTCATCTGCGTGAAGCCCGCGAGGGCAGCCAGGTGCCCGCCGGGGATGCTCCGTCAAGGTCGCTTTCCTCCCTGCCCGCCCGGTCTGCCGTCACTCACCATTTCGGAAGCGGGGTATACCCAGTGGAATCCTGTTTCCATCCCTGTAACAATCTTCGTGACGCGTAGGGCAGGTAGTGACATCCTGGTCATGGGAACCAGGGGTAAAGGGCCCTGAGTCACCCATGGATGGGGTCTTGCCCTTGTCCTGCATCCAGATAAGAAGTGGCCGCCCGAGGTCAGGCCTCCGGGCCTCTGGAAGCCCAGCCCCGACTCCGGCTTCGAAGCCCTGTCGCCGCCGTCCGCGTGGTCCGTGGCTGGCCGCGAGGTCGATGTGGGGCCGGCATTCCTTCCTCTGCCGTGTGCCTTGCCCCCTTGCAGCTGGGAGGAAACGTTTAGAGCCACCAGGGTCCCCGTCACCTTGGAAATGGAGCCGATGCCCTAGTCCTGTTTTTGGACTTTCCTGGACCGTCTAGATGTGAACCGTGTAAGCGCTTCCCGAGCATGAATTCCCGGCCAGGTGTGGCTGAGACCACGGCCCACACGATGCCCCCCTGGCAGCCGCGTCTCCTACCTGCAGCAGATGCCCCCGGGCTCTGCTCTCCCCTCCCCGCCCCACCCTCAGGCCTGGCTCCCAACCCCCCCACCCCGACATCTCCTATGGGAATTGCTAGAACCCACTTTGCCTACAAGCCCGGATGACAGGAAGCGTCTGCATCCTCTGTCATCTCCCCCACCCCAGCCCTTAACCGGCCACTGGCAGACACGGGGCATAAACACTCGGGTCCCCTTGTCCCCAAGCCAGATGACGGTAAAGAGTGGCCTACGCTGTCTCCACATCTGCCTGTGGGTCTAACCGAAGTCGCCTTCTGTGGGACGCTGCTGGCCATCGCACCCTCGCTGGCCTCCTTCCCCGCCCTGGGCCACTTCTCTATTCCCCTACGGAGTCTTCCGAGACGATTTCCCAACAATTCACATGAATTCCCGTCTCGGGCTGCTTCTGGGGAGCCCAATCTAAGACAGTTTTGGAATAAAAAAAAATAATGTGAATATCTAACCAAATATGATTCCTTAAATTATAATGGGCTCCCCGGGAAGGGGGGTCCCTGCTTCCCGAATCCCACCCCTCATTAAATCCGACCCGACATTCCCGCAAGAAGACGCTTCCTAAGACCATCTCAGTGACACAGCTCGGCCACTGGCCGCTTTAAACAGCTCCTCTGCGAGGCGGAGGCCGTACTCCCTAGCAGAGCGTCAGGTTCCTCTTGATCTGGCCACACCAACCCCACTAGGACCCCCACTTGCCTCGCCCGTCGTGGGCCAGTACGTGGGGAGGCATCCGCACTCCCGAGGCTGTGTCCGGCTCCGCGCCCTTTGTCCATGCTGAGCTGCCTTCCGGGCTGGCCCTTCTTGACTCCTTTCGACGGCTTCTGCCCCTTTGTCGTCTCATCCAGGGTGGGCTCCGTGCCCACCCCCCACCCCTGAGCACCCCCGGGCATCCCTGTTTGGGCCCTTGTGCTGTTACGCCGTCTGCTCTGGGGTCACCTGTCCCACGGTGAGGGCCCTGAGAGGACAAAGCCTGAATCTGACCTTCGCTGACACTGTCCCTGAGCCTCGGACAGTGCGTGGTCGGGCCTTTGGAAGGTACTTCTGGTCAGATGCGGTCGGGAGGGTGGGACCCCACCGTGGAACTAGCGTCCTTGTAAGAAAGCGGGCAGAGCAGGGCCCTGTCTCCGCCAAGTGAGGACACGCCGACGAGGTGGTCGGCCGAAAGCCCGGAGGGGAGCTTTCACCTGGGACCAGATGGGCTGCCCCTTGCTCTGGGGCTTTCGGCCTCCAGACGTGTGAGCGAGAAACTGCCGCTGCTCAGGCCACCGAGTCTGTGGGGTGGTGTTAGGGCGGCCAGAGCACGCTGGTGCCCTCGGGCACGATAAACCCCAATATGAACGTCTCTGAGTACAAACCAGTGCGGAGGCACCGCTACTGGGTTCGAGCGCCGACACCTGCCAGAAGCTTTTGTGGTTTTTACCTCTGGGAGAGGGAATCTAGGCATCTCTGGCCATTATTCCGACGACAACACTGCCATCATTTTCTTCTAAGGCTGTCTTGGTCCGGACTAGTCTGAAAGTCAGCGGACTAGCTCCCTGGCCCCTACGCCGGGCCCTGAGTGTCCGGAGCAGAGCTCCAGACCTCCCTGGGGACTCCGATTCAGGCGGCAGGCGCGGCCCACAGCGCTGTCTGGCACCTCTGGGCCCAGAGCAAAGGCCACGTCGAAAGCGGGGCTGACCCGCTCTCGCTCAGGGATCTCGATTCATCTGCTTCGTCCCACTTCTGTTTCATTTGTGAGTTTCGTGGCTTATTCGCGCGTGACGTACAGGGTCGACAGCGTGGCAGGTCTCCCCACAGCGTCACTCCAGCAGGGACGAGAGCAGAGAGGGGGTCTGGGGGCGCCAATCTGACCACTCTCGAGGCACGTGGACATTAGCTGCCCTTCCTCAGGCCCAAAGTCACCACTGTCCCCGGGTCACCGAGGGTCGGCCCGGAGGGGTGGCGTGCACGTTCCTGAGTCGGGGTTGAGAAGGGATCTCCTAGACCCGGCCCTGTTCCCTTCGCATCTCTGGCCACCGAGCAGCACTCAGCGCCTCCTGGGGCCTGTGGGACTCCCGGGTGGCGCCTCCCGCCCCTGCAGTGCCAGCACGTTGGCCTTGGCTTTGCTGCCTCTGCCAGCGGCCAGCGCTGCCCTTGCCAGGAGCTCTTAACTGTGGCCCCACAGCCAAGGCTTTGTAGCTCCTCACAGAGCGAGGGGCCGTGCAGCTTCCTCGCCCGCGGACCCAGGGCCCGTGGGGCTCTTCCTTCCAGGCCCTCGGCCCTGAAGAAGCCGAGCAAGTTCTCCTCCGGTCCCCTGATCCCTGCAGGGAGGGCCTTCCCCCGGGGCCCACGGGGACAGGGACCCACCCGTGCAGGAAACGTCTTTCCTTTCCATGCAGAGCGCCTTGGGCTCGGGGCAGGAGAAGAGTTAAGTTCTGGGCTGAGACTCCAGTGCTCAATTTCTTTATTTCCTGTGGATGACATTGCCTTCCTACAACCATCGACACATGTTGCTTTCATCTGTTTCGTTTCAAGACATGAGTACACTCGCTGGAAACTGTGCTTAATAGCTAAACTCAAAACATTTGGATTTCCTTTCCTGCTGGACGCTGCTGGTATGCGGCATTCTCTTCTGGGTTCGTGTTTTTGGGTGGTGGGGGTGTGTGTTGTTTTGTTTTCAGCCACCATGTTTAACCCAGCCCACGGTCTCAGGTCCACCTGCTACATATGGGCCATTTCACATTTTTTTTTGCGGGGGGGGGGGGCGGGAGTTGTCAGTGGCTTCCCCAACCCCCTGGTCGTGGTGGGTTGAGCAGCATCTCCCAGCCTCCTCCTCCGCCCAGCCCCTGGCCCGCCCGTCCCGGAGAGGCCCGGCCTGCCTCTCTGCAGGATGGGTTCTGCAGACGGGTCCTCCCGGAGGGTGCTGCATCCTTGAGCTCCATGACTCACGGCTTCCACTTTCTGAATGGAGCCTCCAGAGCAGAGGTGAGCCTGTCAGTCTGGACCCGACGACTATGGGGAACAAACAGGCCTGGCTGCCCGGGGGGGTGGGATGTGGACACGTCTCCCCGTCGCCAGGACTTAGAGGAAGCAGGCCAGCATCATCCGGTTGGAACTGGGTTTGACTCGTGTTTCCAGACCCGCTCGCAGCCGCTCACGCTCCCTGGGGCCAAGGCGGCATTGTCTGTGGAGACAGTCTGCATGGCGAGCCATCGGTCTGCTTGTGGAAAAGTCTGGAAAGTGGCCGCCTGCCTGGCCTGCGGGGACTGCCTCGTGCTCAGCGTGCCCAGCCCCCAGCAGGCTCCCCCAAAATCTCAGCCGTTTTCCTCCGGGGAGGCCAGGGTGGGAAGGGGGAGGGGGCCGCAGCCGGTTCCCGCACTTGAAGGGTGGTGACCGCTGACAGGGCAGCCACCGCAGACAGGGGCCCTTGTGTCTGTTTCCTCGCTCCGCCTTTCCCGTAACAGGGTGGTTCGTTCCCATTTCACAGCTGAAAAAACTAAGGCTCAGGAAGGGCAAAAAAAACAAAAAAAAATGTGCCCAAACTGTAGAGCTTCTGCGTGGCGAAACAGATGAGTCCAGGCCTGAGGTCTCCCAAGTGGTTTTCTTCTGGGTGGGGGGGGCTTGGGGGCGCAGGAGGGGTGATGCCATAGTGGGGGTGCGTCCGGCTGCTTTGGGAGGAGTCCCCACGCCTCCCCCTCCTCCCGCCCCCCCACTCCCCCCACTCTGGGCCTCTTCCGCCCGCAAGCGGCCTTTCAGGCAGGTAGGAAGGATGTTCACAAAAGCTAATGGATGGGTGACTGTGGCTGGGCACACTCTCCCCAGGACGGGACGGCTCAGGCCAGTCTGCCGCTCCTTTCAAGTCCTCAGATCTGGCCAGGAGTCAGAGATAGCAGGAAGCGGGGAGAACAAAAACTTCAAGGGGAGAAGCCTGCAAGGGGGATGGAAATGCGAGAAGGATTCCAGGGCCAGGAAATTTATCACTCTTATCTGCCCAGACTCGCTAACAAAAGTCCCCTCGCGGAGGAAGCGGACTTCAAATTCTATAAAACTATTTATATATTTTCGTCCATGTTCTTGTCTGGCCGTGCCAGGCCATCCGTTTTCTGGCTTGGCGTGTGTCTGGGCGTGAGCGTCTGTGAAAGGCTAAGTAGGCGGCCCAGACGCAAGTGCAGATTTCCCGACTGTTGTCTGAAAACGTGGTCGGCGCGACACAAACACGGCCACGTTCGTTGCCTTCAAAGGTGGCATTTCTCAGGAAGACAAAGCTCTGCTGATCTGTCGCGTTGGGCGTCGGACACTTCCCACAGGCCCTGGTTGCTTGGGAGCGGCTGATGCCAAAGTCCCCCGATGGGGACCCTGGGTGGCACGGCCTCCAACTGTCCTTGAGTGGCAGCTCTTCCGTCGCCATGGTGAGACGACGTGAAACCAGGCTCGCTTTACATCCTCAACCCGCGCGACCAAGGCGTTCCGAATGGGCGGGGGTCACCCGAGGATGGCCTGGAACGCCCTCTTTAGTGGTTTTATTAAAAGTAATATAAAGTTGTCAGAGAAACTTTGGAAAATACAAGATAATATATTGTCCGGTTGCGAGGACCAGAGGCCCACTCAGCTGACCCCAGGGGGAGATGGGGGTGTGCTGCGAGAGTGTGTGTGGCTTGGGGGGGAGCGTCTCTGTCCCCCAGGACAAGGCTTCTTTTTCTGGTCCCTGTTCCCGCATAACTTCAGCAAGGCCCTGGTCCGTGGCAGCCTTTCCCCCAGCCTCGCTCCGTGCCCCGCCCCTGCCACAGCTTTGGCTCCCCAAAAGCCCAATTTCTTATTTTGTTCCTTAGATCAAATCTCTGGGCTCCAGAGAAAAGCTCAACGACCCAGCTCACCTTGCTAGGCCTGGCTACTCAAGCCACGTGGTGCCAGGCAGCCTGTGACAGGCTGTCCACGAGGGACACGGCCAAACCAAGTCAGAGTCGCTGTGCCCAGAAAGGGGGTGGCGCCACATGGTACGAAATGCCCGCCCTCCCGGCCCGCCCCTCAGGCCTGGGCTGGGGGTGGCCAGCAGCTCAAGGTGCTCACGCAAGCGTGAAAAGCAAGAGAAGAATGATGCACAGTCCCACCGCCTGCTGGTCGAGTCTCTTTCCTGGGCTTTTTACCCGGCCGACCGCGTGTCCGACGCAATTTTCGCTTCTTGGAGTTAACGTCACGTCGTAAACATTTCCAATGACATCATTACAGCCGCATCGCCTTTTCAACGACTAGATAATGCCCCTGTGTGCCACCTATACTGTGCACACGGTTTACCTAATCCCCTGGAGACATGAATGTTCTTTCAAATTCCTGCGATTATACGGAACCGGGGACGCTTGGAATAGCGTCAGTACACAGGGTGACATCCGAGACTCGTTGATTCTAGGGGTGTTGGGAGACCCGGGGCTTCCTCCGGAGGCCTCAGAGGAAGGATGGCGCTTCCGAAGAAGCCACGGGGACAGAGGGGAGAAGTGGGTGGGTCCCAACCTCTCAGCCTCGGCCCGAATCCATGCTGCCGGTCTTGAGTGCTGGACCTATGGATGGGACCACAGGCCAGCACCTCGTCCCCCACCCAGGGAGTCCCAGGAGCACAAGCTCTAGCCCAGGCCGTGCGTGCGGGTAGCAGCCGCTCTCATGTGATGAGCCTGGCCGCCTCCCGCGGACGGATGGGACGCGCAGTGAGGAGGGGCAGTGGAGTGAAAGGTGCCGGTGTGCGAGCCCCCGCTTGTGCAGGGGAGGGCCCCGGGCAGCCCAGAGTGGCCTGGGCCACAGCCCTGGGCTGCAGACCTGGGCGCGCACCGCTGACCCTCCCCATTGGTCAGAACCCATTAGCCAACTGGAAAATTAACCGAATGCGTCTTTAGCTGGGTGGCTCCCGCCCTTCAAACGAGCAGCTCAGACCAGATGCCGTCGGATACTTAGTTAGGCCTGTCGTTCAGAGAAGGGGAGGCGAGCACCGGACCGGGCTTCTTAGGAAAACTCCCATCTGCTAAAGAGGGCAGAACACGGGCAGGCCTGAGCCCTGGGCCCCGAGGCGGCGAGCTCCCGGCGACGGGGCCCACACATCCGTCCTGGAGGGACGTCTGCCAGGCAGCCCCTCCAGCCGGGGCGCCCCCACCGCCCCAGAGGGTGTCTCCGCGTTGACATCCTCCAAGGCGACCATGACCCACCTTGAATCCCCTGCTTCATTGGGAGGATCCGCATCTCAGGGAGCTGGGTGACCTTGAACTGTTTACTCACCCTCTCTGAGCCTCGGCCTGTGGCTGGTGACAGCACCGTGCACGTTGGGGGGGACTGGGGAGTCGAGAGGCTGCCCCCGAGCCTTGTTCTCCCCGTTGCAGTGTTCACGCCCAGCCCTGCCGCTGCGTGCTCACTACCCGTGACCTTCACCATGCACCCCGAGCTTTCTAGGTGGGCTGGCTTCGTGGGCATTGGGTCTGCGTGCCAGCACACAGGGCCCCCACGCTCCCGCTGGGTCTGACGCTGTGCTTGCCATCTTGAAATCCCTCCGAACTGCTGAACAAGGAGGCCCACATTTCCCTTTTTCCCTGTGTCCTGCCCCCAGGCCTGCGTTTCCCATAAAATCGGTTGATGACCCTAGTGGCTCAAGGGAGTGGTGGGCGGGGAAGTAAATGAGGTGACCCTTGAAACCCTTCCCAGAGGGCCCGGCCCACAGGCAGCGCCTCTTCCCCTAAACCAGGTTGATGCTATCATGGCCTGAGCGGGACCCACCCCCCATTCTTACCTGTCCCGCCGTGGGTGTCTCTTCCTCAAGCATCTTCTCTCTCCCCGTGGACTCTGCACCAAGGACTTGAATATCTAGGCCTTGTGGAAACCCCATGTCCTCGGAATGCTTGAAGCCCTTATCTGGAAGGAAACTGCTAACGACTCTGTCTCTGGTTTATGGCAGCTTCTGTCTTTATGGCCTTTTTTACTGCGCTCAGCCCTGGGGGTTCAGACGGTGCCGCTCTTTGTGTCGGAAGATGGCGCCAAGGAGGAGCCATCACAGGTGGCTGTGGCCCGTGTCACTCACCTTCCCTCTGGGGACAGTTCAGGGTAATTCCTGACTTGGCCCAGAAGCCACACTTACAGGGCCGAGTGTGGTCACTCTGCCCAGCCCCCGGGATCAGCTTCCTGGAGCCGATGTCCCCTGAAACGTCCTCGCAGCAGAAGTGGTCACCCTGCTTCCCGGCGCTGGGCCCGTGGCGGCCACTTTGCACGCGCAGCCTCGATGCCCGCAGCTCCCTGGGCCTGCTGGGGGTCCCCAGGGCTGGTATGTGGGAAGCATAGAGAAAAGGAGAACTTGAAAATCACCTCATCCTGAAACAACCCTTCAAAGAGCTCAGTCACCCTGACTCCGTCTCATGGATGGGGAAATGAAGGCTTAGCAGACAGACACACAGCCCACTCGAGGTCACTGAGGTCGGCGGTAGGGTCAGGGTGTGAAGCTTGATTTATGTTCCTGACTCCCAAGTCCAAAGTGCAGCATTGCTTCTCATTCGTTCATTCATTCCTCTCTGCTCCCTCCTTCCCTGTACCATGCTGGATACGAGGGGAGTGGAAGGCTTGGTCCCAGCTAATTCGATAGTTCCGCGTCGGTCGGTTGTCCAGACAAGCATCCCTGGGCCAATCTGGCACCTTATCTATGCACGACAAATGGCGCAGGCTGCATGCAAGAGGATGGGAACAGATACTTCTGGGATGGGGGTAACTACGGCTTCTCGCCTCTGGCTTCCCCTTTGACCCTTTCTCCTCCCAGCCTCAGGTGCGCCTGGGTCGGGCCCACCCCGAACAGTGCACTTACAGAGGAAACAGCTTCTAAACTGGGAGTTCAGGTGTGGGGGTGGGGCTGATACGTACCCCCTCTTCCCTGCAGAGTGAATTGAGAGCAGGCATGGGAGTCAGGCCGGTGGAGATGAAACCTCAAGGGTATTGCTGGTCGAGTGAGCGCACGAACAAGCCGCCGTCCTCGGCTCCCTAGAGCGGTGTCCCGGATCAGGCAGCGACGCTTCTGCCTCTCGGTCCCCTTCCCACCGACTTGCAGCGTGACACGCCCTCAGTGCAGGGCGCTGTGTGGCTTCAAAGACGGTGGGAGACGCAGGTGGGCTTGCGCACCCCTCTGCAGTGTCTTTTGATGAGGCTCTGCCTGGGGGGGCTCTGGGAACCCAGGCCAGGCACACGCAGCAAGAGGGGGCACAGGGCACACCCAGGAGTCAGCAGCCCAGCAGGCAGAGTGCCGGAGGAGCCGGAGGAGCCGGAGGAGCCGGGAGCGGCTTAATCCTGGATTCCATGGTCACGCTCCAAACCTCCCATCCGCGCGGTCTAGGGACGTGGAGGGGGATGACAGACACCGCTGACCACCACCCCGAGATATTGCAGCCGGACGTATCTCAGAGACACACACAGAGGCCGCCTGGTGGGTGAGACCCGCCCGCATCCCACGCGTGGCCGCTTCGTCAGGATGTCCTGGGCAGCCACGGAAGAACGCGGCCGGCAGGAAGACGCGACGTGCCCGTGGCCATTGTCACACTCGCCCGGAGGATTCTCTTTGAACGGGCCTTTTTTTTTTTAATTTTCGACACAGAATATGAATAAGTTATGGAATCTATACTGAAAAGAATCGATGAAACACGGCATCTTGCAGGACTTACAAAGGGAGGAGCAAACGCACAGGAGGCAGGCCTCGCACCCCCGGTTAGTCACCCCCCGACGGCTAAAAACATGTTAAAATCGGAAAAGAACCGGCGTGTGCAGGGTGGACAGTCTGTGGCCAGTCACACAGAGGGCGGCGGACGGCCCTAGGAACGAGTGCGCACCGCTGGGAGGATAAGGCCCAGGATGGGCTCCCTGACCTCTCCTGACCTCTCCCCACGGGGGGCCCATCATAGGGATCCTGGGAGGAGGAACTGAATCACAAACCCACAAACCGCAGCGATGCTGTTCCATACGGAGCCCAGGGAAGGGCCTGGAGGGGGGGAGGTGGGGGTGGCGGGTGCCAGCACAGCTTGGGGCTGTGGCCGGGGGAAGTACTGGTGCTGTGGGGGGTTCAGGTCCCAAGGACGAAGACCGGTTGACCATTCACAAGTACAGTTTGGCTTCTGCTTCCCCGGACTCTGCATCCATGGTTTCAGCCAAGGGCGAAAGGATCGTATTTGGAAGGAGGCTCCGTCGTTGCTGACGTGTGTGACGGGAGCGACGGCATCACCTCCTTGTCACACACCGCAGCTCTATCTTTCGCGGTTCGAAGGGTGACAGCGAAGGAGCACGTCTTCCTTGTTCCTCCTCCACAGCAGCAAGGGGGGGAGATGTGTCCTGGGCCACCCCGGCGGCGTTTTCCTTTCCTTATCCCGTCGAGAACATTCACTTTTCAGCTCAAAAGAGCCCCGTACGGCTTCTCTGTGGCAGGTTCGAGTCGCCAAAGTCGCCGCTCTGGCACTTGGCACCATTATTGGGCAAAATAAGGGTTCCCTGAACCCACGCACTGTGAGACCGACCGCGACAGTCGATCTGAGGTCCCATCGCCCAGAGGGTCACTAGGGTGACTCAGGGGCAGATCCACTGGACGAAGGGACGGTTCGCCTCCCGGGCGGGACGGAGCAGGATGGCTTGAGACGTCACCGTCTCCTCAGAAGCTTATGCAGTTTAAAACGTGCGACTTCTTTCTGGAATTTTCCGTTTACTATTTTCAGGCCATGGTTGACCTCAGGTAACTGAAACGGAGGATAAGGGGGACCGCTGCAATCTAGGGGTGATTTAGAGGGTCCGGGAGGGTGCGTGGAGGTGACACGCGAATACTACGCCGTTTCCTATAAGAGGGACTTGAGTGTCCCTCATCTGTGGGGGTCCTGGAACCGGTCCCCGGGGATCACCGAGGGAGAGCCGTACCTGGAAGTGCCACTGTCATCTCAGCGAGGCTTGGGGTGGGGGTGCGCCTGTGGGAGACTCCCCTGTCCCCCGTTACAGACTAGGGGGGAGCAGAGGACATGCATGGCAGGCCTGGGCAGACCGGGCACGGACACCTCTCGGAAACTAAATGCGCTGGCGACATTGCCAATCATTCTCTGCTTCATTCCCGTTTTCTAGTCGTTAAGAGAAGAGGGTCGGGAACAGCCAGGCTGTTCTTAGATTTTCCCCCAAATGGCTCATCTTCCCCAAGTGCTCACCAGTTACGGGGCGGGGTTCTAGCCACTTTACTCTCTCACCCCATTTAATCCTCACAGCAACCCCCTGGACTTCCGTTCCTCCCGTTTTATACTTGGGGAAACTGAGGCACAGACTCTCCCAGGTTTAACCAGCGCACCATGCACTCCCCTGGGATAAAGAAAATCCCTTCTTCGCAGGGCCCACGGGCTCTGCCAAGCCCAGAGGCCAGTCTGCACCCCCCTCGCCCCTGGCTCTAGGTTCCTATGGGTCCCTGGAGCAGGCACAGCTTCCTCCACCGGTGGCTTGTGCGGGTCCTGCCCCCAGCTGCCCGCAGCCCAGCATCCCTTCCCCTCCTTGGGCCCTCCCAGTCCCTCTGACCTCCTGCCCGGAGACTTACACAAAAGTGGTCGAGACAGCCACAGGGTTATCGCTTCGTCCTGCCTCACCGTCCCCCAGAGACGGGCGACCGGTGGCAGGTGGCAGCGCTCTGGCCTTCAGGCCCACTTAGGGGCCAGGTGCCACCCTGGCTCTGGCGGGAAAGGCCCCTCTTCTGGGCGGAGCTCACAGTCCTAAGGACCCATGCAGGACCCTCCATTGTCTTGTAGAGTTTAAAGTTGACACCTTTTTCCCAGGGAAATTCAGAGGAGGGACCCCTGGGGGTGGCTGGAGAGGGGGAAAGGAAGGCGCCTTTGCAGGGGGCGGAAAGGGTCAGAGCTCAGGGTGGGGGCTGGGAGGTCCTGGCAGTAAGAGAAGAGCCAAGTTGGGAGGAAGCACAAAGCGGGTGGCTGCCTGAGAAATCAGGGGACAGGGGCGAGGCCTCGAGGGTGTCCCGCGCCCCACGCCCCGGGCCCTGGCTTCCTGGGTGGCCGAGCATCTCTTGGCCTCTGGATGTTGCCCTGAAGCTTGGGGCTTCTCCAAGGCACCCCCTGGGCTGCCAGCAGGAAGAAACGGACACCTCCGCCCCCTCCCGGGACTGCTGTCTCACACCTGCCCTTCACCCCTGCCCACTGTTTTCCCCGCCTTTGCCCACCTCGGACTAGAAGAAGGGAAATGGGAGGCAGCCCCTCGTTTTTTGTGACCATATCAGGCCCCCAGACCTTTCTCATTCCCTGGTTTGTGATTAATGGGGTCAGGCGAGAAGTTTTCCAAAAGGCAGGGTGAATGCTGGAAGAAATTGATCTTTTTAGAGAAAAGAAATACTCAGTTCTGCCAGAAAGAAAGACTCAGTTCAGGGGGAGGGAAGATGATTTTATCAGCTAAAAGTCTGACCTTCTTGCCTCCTCACGTGTCGCCCTTGGTGGCATCTAGCTTCAGTCTTCCTTGTCGGAAGAGCTGGGCCTAGCTCAAGCTCGTTTAGTCCCCTTCAGTTTTTTCTAACGTTCCCCAAGAGTTAGGGCGATTCATGAGATGATCAGATTTCACGGTTTCAGTAATTACTGTATCTTGTTCAAGGCTCAAAAGTCAAAGGGGGAAGTATCAAGAGAACGTTAGTAACAGGAGGTGAAGCTCATCCCGCACGTCTTACTGTATGTTGGAGATGCTCATGGTTTTTTGCTAAGAAAACCGTTCTGTGTGTCCGTCCGTATCCGAACTACTCCTTGTTTGTGCAGGGGACAAACAAGGCCCTTACAATGGTCATCAAGCAACAGACAAGACTTCTCCGAAGTCGTTCTGGGCCACCCCGTGCAGGAACTTGATGGAAGCTCATAGACAGGGATTCTGAGCCCGGCTTTACAAAGATCCCCATCATTCAGAGCCTTAGCCCCTCACCCCCGCGGCTTTGGGCACCGCATTTTACTTCTGGAGCCGCGCTCATTCCCCCAGGTGCTCTGCGTTAAGAAAGAGAGCCCCCATCCTCCACCACAGAGGAATGGACGATGGGGGCCAGCACGTGGGACTGCCCTTGGGAGGGGCGTGGAGTGGGAGGTAGGGCCAGAGCCAACCATCTTGCTCCCCGTGCAAAGGGCCTGGGGCCTTGTTCTGAAGGTTCCGTGTGGCCAGGTGAGGACCTGAAGCCGGGAGTGATGTGGACAATTTTAGACTGCAGAAGGCGACGTGGAAGGGAGGGGTCCCAGCGGCCGGTGGCCGTTAACTGCAGGCAGGGACTAGAGCTAGAACATTTGGCTGTTTCTGGAACAGGCCAGAGCCGCAGTCGTGGTTGTGAACACGTGGAGAAAGCGGTGACATGGGGAGATTCTTAGGCAGGAGAAGCTACAAGGCTGGGGATGAAAGAGTGTCGACGTGGCCCGGGTTTCTAAACCGGGGATGGTGAGGTCACTGTCCAAAAACCTTATCAGACTCCGGAGGGGGATCAAAGGGAGAGAGAGCTGCAAATACGCCAAGCCACTCGCAGGTAGAAGCGGGCCGGTGTGACTTAACAGGTAGGATGTCCTTTGCCTGGCTGAAAATGGTTTTCCAGGAGGAGGGACTGTCTTGGGTTGGGGAGACAACGAGAGAAGTGTAGACGGCGAGTGTAGACTCCTCTCGAAAGAGGTTTGCCAGTCCACAGGCAGGGGATGAGGGTATTGCTGCAGCATCATCAGGTTGCAGGATACAGCAGCAGGGTGAGGACTTGCCCTGCGGAGGGTTCTAGAACAGGGAGCAGAGTCTAGAACCTCTCCAGATGTCCTGGGCGGGCCTGGGACTCGGCCTAGCATCCTGGCCCACCGTGACAAATCCTTTAGAGCCTGCGAAGGCTCCTCGTCAGCAGAAATGCTCAAAGCAAATCAGGGAACACTGACACGAAAGAATAAAGGAACTGATTTCCAGCTTGGCAAACCTTCACTTTCCAGAAGTTGTTAAAAAACGAGCACGATGAGATGTCAGGAGCAGGAGAGGAAAAAAAAAAAAGCACATCTACGAGAGAGCCCAGGAACAGACCCGTTTATGAGCAAAGTCTCCTGTGTTGCGCGCTGGAATGCTGACTTCAGGGTTTTCTTTTCCTTATTTTTTACTCCTTTTCTGAAAAACGACCTATTTTTTTTTATAAGTGTCTGCTTGACACAACGGAGAAGATAGCTTTCCAGATCAGAACCTCTTTCTGGATTTGTCTGAATGTTGACGGTCTCTTCCGGTTACAACTTCAGGCCGAAAAGCCCAGCCCCCAGATGATGAATGCTGAGACGCCGAAAAACCCAGACGTGTGTAAAACGCACCTGAAAGTGAATCGGATCAGGACATTTTAAAATTATTGGTTCACTTAACCGTGTTGTAAATCCGACAGACCAAAGATGATCAGTTTATTAACAAATAAGTTTTCCCCGACGCATCTATAGATAGCCTTTTTCAGGAAAACTTCACTTTTTCACTTGTGGCTTCAAAAGCTCCACCTTGACATTCTGGGTCCCTTGTCTGCGAAGGGGAGAGGAAGTAGCGAGGCAGAATGACCAGAAGTTGAGTCCGATTTCTCTCCACGCTTCCTCTTTAGTAAAAGGCGAACTGTGTATATGATTGGAAGAGAAATCAGAGCATTCTCTCCCTCCTCTTGGGCTCTGTTAAAGTCCGTGCTCCCTAAAGTAGGCCTGTCCCACTGAGGGGCCCGTGGGAACACTGGCCACCATAAAAGACCTGGTGACACCGCTCAGGCTCTGGCCGAGGGTAGCCCAGTTCTGGGGGTCAAGGCCATACGTAAGGAGGGGCAGAGTGGAGGGTGCTGCAGAGGAATTTCAGGCTGAAGCCCTGTGGCGCTACTTTGAGGAAAGCATCCCCAATCTAGTCCTGCCCGTGGAAGTCAAGGACAGAAAGTGCTCAGGGCCCCTCCTTAGCCCGCCCTGTCCTGGACTCCTCACTACAGTGCAGAGGAAAAGCGGAGGGGCCGGGAGTCAGGACCAGCTTCCACACAGGCGCAGTGATCGTGGGAAGAATGTCTTCACCCCCTCCTTGTTCAATTTCTCCATCTTAAATGATCGCTTGAATTAGGTGACACTTTAAAGGCCACCCTGGCTAGAAAAGCCTGATATTTCCTTTTTGGGTCCAAGGTAGGATGGGCTTTGAGAGGTGGCAGAAAGGCACAGCCCCCTTTGCCTGCCAACCCCCGATTTTCTCTGCAGGGAAGATGGTGGTCATCGGCCTCCTGGGTCAGCTTCCAGGAGTGGGGCTTCTAATCGGCGGGCATCTTGGCTTTGGAGTCAGGAACTTTCTTCCCAGCACAGCTAACAGACTATTGAGGGAACAGAGAGACTACGCAGAAATGTTTTGAGCACCTACTGTGTGTCAAGCACCATGCGGGACGATTCCCTCACTGCTTATCCTTACAGCAGCCTTTTGAGGGGTGTGTCCTCCATCGTACAGGTGAACACACTTGGGGACTCAGAGCGGTTAGGTGACCTGCAGTCTTAGGAAAGGTTACCTGTGTCTCTCTCTACCTTTCTCCCTAAACAAAGGTACATTGTTTAAGGTGGCACTTTTCCAAAGAAATAAAAGACGAAGTAACTGATTTTTAGTGAGCGATGCTTGGGTCTGCGCTCCCTGGAAGTCACCGCTGCTGTGACCTCCCCTCTAGGGGGACTTGTAGGGCTGGCTAAAGGTTGGAGACCTGGCCAGATGCCTCTCAGGAGTGCTGGGTCCTCGTTTTCTGAGATTCTAGGATTACAGCCCAGTACATAATTCCAGAAAAGAATTACTCTCTGCTTTATTCAACTTGTCTGCACTTAGGCAAAGTGGACTGTTTATTCTCTGTAGGGTTTTTCTTTCAAGGAGGGGGGAGAGTGAGCATGTGCAGAAATCCATCACCTTGCTTTACAGTTTCCAGGCAACCATGCAGGATTACAACAAGTCACATGATATCACTGCTGCCAGCGAGAAGGGGAAAATGGAAAACTGTGCTATCTTGAGAAAGGGCCTGGGTGTAGGCAAAGGACTTTGGATTCTCCTCCAGAAACATTATCAACAAGTAGTCAAAGACCTGGAGGCTCCACAGGGCTCCTGGCTTCTCCTAGCCCAGCCTCCTGCTGGATGGGCAATGTACCACCAGATACGAAGATGGGGAACGGGGAGAAGGAGTGAGATGAAGGGGGAGTCACTGGCCCCAGGTGACCAAGCACCTGTTCTAGAACCCAGGCTCTCTGAGGGGTCATTAGTGAGAAGATCTAACCTGAACTAGGCCTGACTCCTGCATCCCCCCTTTCCAGGCCCTCCCTCTGGCTGCCACAGCCCTGAGATAATGAGGGAGCAGGGCCCTGATGATTAGGGCTGGCCGGGGGACAGTGAGGTGTCAGTGGGGACAGCTGGGGGTGGGGGAAAGAAACTGCCCGTGAAGACCAAGTTTCCGCTTTCCTTCTTAAAGCCTCCTCTTTCTGATCATTGTTTATTTTGATTGTGGATGTTTTGGTTAGTTGCTCTCCCCTCCCCCCACACGTGCATGTGTGTGTGTGTGTGTTGTGTGTGTTGTGTGTGTGTGTTGTGTGTGTTGTGTGTGTTGTGTGTGTGTGTTGTGTGTGTGTGCACATACATACACACACTGCGCTGTTTATATCATAGACGCTTCTGTGGCAATTCATCCCCTTCTGTATAGACTTTTGTTCCTGTAATACCCTCGGGGGCCTACAGACTCCCTGGAACCACAGGGACAGCTTTGCTTCTGGGTCCCTGAAGGGGGTGGGTGGGCATGCCTTTGGCATGGGTCCCACATATCAGCCCTCCCAAAGGCCGAACTGTTAGAGAGGAGCAGTGGACTGGCTTCCAGGTTGCTCATAGCCAGCAGCTGTCCCAAGGCAAAGATGAGTCATCAGGCCACACTCTCACTGGTCTCCCCGGTTTGCCCTGAGGTGGCTGTATTCCAAAGCCGGGACGGCTGGCTTTATGCCAGCCTGGCCTCCTGGGGAGGTGAGCCCAGAAGGGCAGACCGTGGACACAGAGAAGCAGGTGCTGGGGAGGGAGATGCCACCCTCCTTGGCATCCAGGAACTGAACAAGGCCTCTAGTCCCTGGTCACAGCCCCAGGGGCTCGCCCTGTCCCGGCAGACCATGGGGGTGGGGGGGTGTCTTCTTTCTCTTTTCCTACCTTTCCACACTTCTTGCATGTTTTAAAGTTCTGAATGCCTAATGACAGCTTGGAGGCACCTCTGCATTGAAAGGGTTTTGTCATCCCGTAAGTTCGAGAAGAAAGCAAATAAAGAAAAAGAGACTAGACTGGAGAGCCAAAGCCTTCCACAGCTCCGCTGGTGCTGGGCTCTTCCGTTCGTTTCTGGAACAAATTTGGTTTACACCTTGACGTTTTTTAAGAGGAGAAGAAGTTAACTATTAGCTTGTCATGCGAGGGGTCATTCCATAACAATAGATGAGTAGATAAATAATGTCCGAGTTCTGTGGCGTGTTTTCTTGTTGCCTTCAGTGAGAAGGTTGTGCCTCATAAACATAATTGGGGGCATGCGAGCAGGAGTTCAAAGGTGACAGTGGGGTGAGGAGTTTTCAATGCATTAGAACTGCGGGTGGAGGGGGAAAGAAGACATCACATGTCTGTTTAATATGTAACACGGAGGGTGGGGGATGCCTGCAGGACAGTGTCGGTGTGCAGTGGCTGCGGAAAGGTGGTGCAGGTGGCTGTGTGCTCAGGCCGGTCCTAATGGCCAGGCTGGGAAGCTGGGGTGAAATCTCCAGGGGATCGAGGCATGCTTTCTCCACCAGGTGTCGGACCCCATCTTCGGGATGCACACCCCCTTTCTCACGTCCACAAACTCACCCCCCCCCCACCCCATGGTCCTCACTCTGCGCGCAGGGTGCTTGCTGCGCTCCTGCCCGCCTTGGCCCTGTGACCCCGGGGCCTGTCCATCTCTCAGGGCTGTGTCCCTCCCTTTTCCAAGACCCTCCAAGCCCAGCTTCACAGGGACAACTTGAATAGAGGTGGCAAAGTGTTTGATGATAGGGAAAAAAGAAAAAAGGGAAAAAAAAAAAAAAAAGAAAATCCTGCTCGCTTGCAGTTCTTGCGCCGGCCAGAATGCTACGAGGGACTGTTGCTTTCAAAAGCGAGGAGGAGGACCGGGGCAGGCAGCAGGGGGACGACAGAGCCAAAGAGGCCGGGGAACTTTAAAGGCGGAATCCGAGGCGGGCGGGCGCGCGGCCGGGGCGCGGCCCCTTTAAGGCGCGCGGCGCGGGCCGGCCGAGCGCGGCGCTGATTGGCGCGGCGGCTTCAGGGGCTCCCGCGGCCCGGCCCGGGGGAGGCGGCTGCAGCCCGCTGCGCTTTGATGAGGTCCTGGCAACTCAGTAGCAAGCCGGGAGTCGGGGCAATGAAAATACGCCCGTCCGAGCCGGCCGCGGAGTGCGGGGGCCGCCCGGCGTCCGCGGCGCCCGCCTCCCCCGCGGGGGCCCCAGCGGGAAAAGGTGGGGGTGCGGGCGCCGCCCCGGCGGGGCCGCTTCAAAGGAACCCCCTCCCCCCTCCCCGCGGGGTGGGGGGGGCGAGGTCGCCCGAGCGGCGTTGGCGGGCGCAGGGGGCGGGAGGGGGTCCAGCCGGGCGCGAGCCGGCCGCGGGGGGCGGTGCGCCCCCGACGGGCGCCCGGGAGGGGCGGCGGGGGCGGCGCGGGGTGCGGCCGGCGCGTACCTCCCTTCCAGGACCGTGCGCTCGGCTCGAGCCTTTGAAGTGCACGGTTAAATGCGCGGCGCAGCGCTCGCGGGCAGCGCCCGGAGGACGTCTGGGGCGCGGGGCGCCTGCCGGAGCCCCGACTGCGCTGGGAGCCGGGCCGGGCCGGGCGGGGGCCGGCGGGGGCGCTGGGAGCGGTGGCAGAGAGAGGGGGCGTCGGGGCGCGCCGCCTCCCCCCCCCCCGCCTCTCCGGGAGACCCCGCGCTCCTCCGGGATTGTTTCCCTTCACCCCTCACCCCCGCCCACCCCCATCCCCACCCCCCGCGGCCGCCCGGCTCCCCATGCTCCCCGACGCCGGCCCCGGCCCGGGGGGGCCCGGCGCTGCCGCTGCCAGCCGAGCCGGGGTTCGGGGCGGGCGCCCTGCCCGGGGCCCCCGCGGGGCGCGCGCGTCCAGCCGCGGTGAGTGCGGGGCCCGCGCGGGGGGGGGGCGGGGGACGCGGCGCTTTGAAGCGGGCCGGGCCGGCGGGGTCGGGGCGCGCCCCGGGGGGCTCGCCCCGGCGGCCCCCGAGCTCCGTGCGCGCCGGCACCCGCTCCGCAGCGGGGTGGGGGGGCCCCGGAGGAGGGTCTTGCTCTGCAAGAGGCGGGGGCGGAGGGGGGGGCAGGCCCCCCCACCCCGGGGAGCACCGCGCCGTGGTCCTTGTGGATGGAAGTCGGGTCGTGGGGGTGCGAGGCTTCGGAAGGTGGGATGAAAGGTCGGCGGCGCCCCCCGCGCCCCCTCCCCCGCGTGCCCCCCTCTTTTCCCTCCCCTCCCACCTCCCCCCTCTCCCCTCCCTGCTCCCCTCCCCTTCCCGGCGCTGGCCGCGGCTCAGTCTGCGAGCAGCAGCGGCCCGAGCGCGGGGCGCCCGCGTCCCCCGCGCCCCCCAACCCCCACCCCGCCGGGGCCCCGCACCCCCGCCCCGGCCCCCGCCGCGGAGACTCCGCGCGTCGCCATTTCGGGCCCCGGCTGCGCGCTGCTCCCCGAGCTCCTTCTGGGGGCGCCGACCCGGGGCTCCGGCCCCGCGTCCAGCCGGGATCGGGCCGGGGGTGGGTGGGGGGTGCTCGGCGGAGATGCGACTCCGGCCCGGGCTGCCGCCCGCGTCCTCCAGGTAACGGGGCCGCTGCCCTCCCCTCCCCGCCCCGATTCCGCCGGGGCCGCGCGCCCCCGTCCCGGACCCCGAGTCCCGGGCCCCCCGCTCCGGGACGCGCCCCCTCCCACCCCCCACTCCCTCCTTCAGCCTGCCCCTGCCCTCCTGGGGGCGATCCCTGCCGTGCCGGGAGAAGAGGCTTGTTTATTGGTTAGACAAGAGTTTTCATCTTTGGGGGGGAAGGAAAAAAGAGAGAGAGAACAGGCTTGGTCAGAGTTTGGGATTCTTGGCCCAGGCAGGGGTCGCGTGAGACGGTTTCCGATCCGGTTTGGTGGGGTTCGCGGCTTCGGGAGGTGGGTTGGGGGGCGGGGGCGGGGATCCCCGGGGGGTGGGGTGGGGGTGGGCGGGTCCGCAGGCTTCCCTGCTCTCCTGCCAAGTTGGAGGAGGATCCGAGTCGGGTCCGGGTGAGAGTGGGTTTCTGGTTCTGGGCGAGCCGGGGAGACGGAGGTGTAGACTGAGTCCTGTTCTGGGCGGGGGCGCGGGGGGCGCGCTTCGCAGCTGGGAGCCGGGGCGCCCATCCCGGCCCGTGCTGGGCGGGCTGCGCGCCCCGTCGAAGATCTGAACGTTTCAGGCGTGGGAAGGGGGAGCGCGGAGGGGAGGGCAGGGCAGGGGAGGGGAGGGTGGGGGGAATGGGAACCAGATGCCGGGGAAGGGCACGTTTGGAGCTCGAGTTATCTGTGCGCGGGGCGGAGTGGGGAAATTCACCGAAATTGGTTTCACCTGCACGCAGCCCTGCGGCTCCGAGGGCGCGTCTGTGGGGTGGATGCTGTCGGGGGGCGGTGCGGGCTGTGGGGGAGCGGGGAGGGGAGGGGAACAGCGGGTAGGCGCGGGCCCCGCTGCCCTGCGTGCCCCGCGCCGACTGCGTTTGGGGCAGGTGGGCTCACACGTCGCGTGCCCCTCCGCCCCCACCTCCCACCCTCTCGGCTCCGGTCTCCCCTTCCCCGCCCCTTCCCCATCGACACCCCCACACACACACACCGCCCCCCAAGAGTGCGGAGCTCAGATTTCGCCTTTGAAAAAGCAGCGTCTGATACTCTAGATGAGCACCTCGCAGATAGCCGGGTTGCTTGATTTGAATTTGAGGAGTTGAAAAGCCTGTTTACTTTTTTGCTTTGATGTTGGGTAGATCTGGTTTTGATTAGATCAATACCCTCTTCTCTCCCTACCTCCCCCCTTCCTTTTCTTTCCAGAAAGGAGGCTCAGATGAGCCCCTGCTGACTTGAGAGAGAAAGAGAGACCACGCTGATTGCTGAGAGGAACTGGAAGAAGAAGAAAAAAATTGCCCAACTCAGTGAGCAGAACTCGCTCACCATGAGTAGTGCTGTGTTGGTGACTCGCCTGCCAGACCCCAGCAGCAGCTTCCGCGAGGATGCCCCCCGACCCCCGGTCCCTGGTGAAGAAGGGGAGACCCCACCATGCCAGCCTGGGACAGGAAAGGGCCAGGTCACCAAACCCATGCCGGTCTCCTCCAACGCCAGGCGGAACGAGGATGGGTTGGGGGAGCCTGAGGGGCGGGCATCTCCGGATTCCCCCCTGACCAGATGGACCAAGTCCCTGCACTCCTTGCTGGGCGATCAAGACGGTGCTTATCTCTTCCGGACCTTCCTGGAGAGGGAGAAATGCGTGGACACGTTAGACTTCTGGTTTGCCTGCAATGGATTCAGGCAGATGAACCTGAAGGATACCAAAACTTTGCGAGTAGCCAAAGCGATCTACAAAAGGTACATCGAGAACAACAGCATTGTCTCCAAGCAGCTGAAACCTGCCACCAAGACCTACATACGAGATGGCATCAAGAAGCAGCAGATTGATTCCATCATGTTTGACCAGGCGCAGACCGAGATCCAGTCGGTGATGGAGGAAAATGCCTACCAGATGTTTTTGACTTCTGATATATACCTCGAATATGTGAGAAGTGGGGGAGAAAACACAGCTTACATGAGTAACGGGGGACTGGGGAGCCTAAAGGTCGTGTGTGGCTATCTCCCCACCTTGAATGAAGAGGAGGAGTGGACTTGCGCTGACTTCAAGTGCAAACTTTCACCCACTGTGGTTGGCCTGTCCAGCAAAACCCTGAGGGCGACAGCGAGCGTGAGGTCCACGGAAACTGTCGAAAATGGATACAGGTAAGACTGGCTGGCCGGGGCCTGGCGGGGCGGGTGGTGGATGATACTGGACTTTGCATATGTTTTGAGTTACGTGAGGTGGACGGGATGGCGGGGTGGATGTGCTGCAGAGGCCGACAAAGGTCTGTTGAGAGCCAGGACCTCTGGCCGTCAACCCTTTGATCTCGCTTTTTGTTGTTTAAGGGGGGGTGGGAGGGGAAGTGATGTACACAAAGCTAAATGCCTGCCTTCTTCCAGTGCTAAATTCAAACACTGGCAAGCAGTGTTTATTAACGTGGGTTCCTTAGTACCCCGGGCCAGTCTTAGAAAGGGTTGAGAGAGAGAGGGAGAGAGAGAGGGAGAGAGGGAGAGGGAGGGAGAGAAGAGAAGACAGCAGCTTTTGATGCCGCTGAGTCACCAAATGCACTAAGCACCGGTTTTGGAAGGGGTCATTCACCACTCGTCAGTAGGGAGTGGAATTAATTGTGGCTAGGGAGGCAGCCGGGTTGTGGTGGAGACGCAGGACATAATGTGTGTGTACCCATTGGATGTGGGGGTAAGTGGGACCTTTTCAACTATTATGTGGAGATAAGAGCCAGCAATTGGCTTAACAGCTGAGCTTGTGGGTCTCTTTGTAGAATTAGGCATTTACCCAGCAAGAAACCCTCCTGACTAGGGAGGGCCCTGTGACTTTCCCTAATGAAGGACCCTTAGCTCTGGAGGCTGCTGGTACATTTAATCTATGTTTCAAATGCTTGCAGCCTCTGAGGGGCAGACCTCGTTTGATTATTTTGTTGCCCGGTGCTGACGGAGCAGAGGTCCTGGCCCGAGAGAGGACTGGGGCCCTGGAGTTCTTTCTCTTTTTGAAGCTTCAAAGGCCAACAGTCCTTTACAGAATGGCCAAGTCTTAAGGATCTTGACCTCGGCAAGCCAACTTCAGACCTCCTGTGAGCATGAGTTTTTCCGATTCCTCCTCTCCCCTTGCTGAACATTCAGAGAGAGAATGAGCCTCTCAATTCTTCTGGGTTGTCGCTTTTGGCATGTAAGGGAGGGAAGGTGGGCTCTTGATGGCTATCTGAATGGCTCCTCTCGCTAGCCACTGTGTGTGTCTCCGTGTGTTAGGGACCCGGGCTGCCTCTGTGGAGATTGTCCTCTCTCTGTAGGGGAGGGCCTCCAGGGTCCCAGGTGAGGAGCGGCAGCAGGAGGGGCAGGTTAGCGGGGTCGGAGCCTAGGAGCAGTGACTTAGGGGCAGCCAAGACTGTCCACTCTTCTCGCGCTGGGAAGGACCAGCTCTCCAGCCACCAGGGGGCACCCTGATGGCCCCGGGAGCCACTCTCAGACATCTGGTCTACACGTAAGTGCGCGCGATTGGCTTTCCCCTAGGACCACCTGAAGGAGTCGTTTCGGCATCTTTAAGCTTATGGTTTCAGGTTGCTCTGTAGGAAGATACGGGGTCTGGCTTCTGCAGCCGGGCAGTCGCCGGGCACCTGCCGCTACCTCCCCGTTCCATTATGTGGACGTTCGGGTAAACCTCTGCCCGCCTCAGTGCTGTCCACTTTGGCAGTGGTCCCTGAGACCGCTGAAGGCCTGGGGTAAGGCTGCTTCTCCTGGGGCCTTCTAACAGTGCGGCTTCGGTGTCTCCCAGTGTCAGGACCCAGAGTGTCTGTCACCTTTGTAAATAGCACCGTGTGTGGCTTTGGATGTCATCAGTAAGACAGCACTCAGAGGCAGGACCCTGCCCTGACCCCTCCCCTTCGTGGGTGGCCAGTAGAGATGCAGCCTGGGGCGCCCCTCCCCCTTTCCAAGGCCTCAGCTGGGGCAGTACCAGGATTAAAGTTTGGGGAGATTACTCTCTGTGAAGCTTTTTGATCCTGGAAGCCAGGGCCAAAGATGCTTTGTGCTTCCAGTACTCCCTTCTTGATGCGTGACCTGTGGGCATCGTTGATACGTAGATGGCTCCTTTCCAGGGGCCTCTCGAGTTTCCATACTGTGTCCTTGTGTGCTTCCTCCCACTGTTGGATTGAAACAAAGTATTTACCTGGGCATCTTGAAGCCCAGATACGTTAGCTGGGCGTTGTCGAAGAGAATTTAAGCCATACCCAAATGTCGTTTTAACACACGAGATATTGAAATGCACGATGGTGTGTCGGGAGGTGTCCCCAATTACTCAAAGGCCCGGGTCCCAGCCCTGTCCACCACTTACTACCCCCAGGTGCCTCTGTAAAACGAGCAGGCACCATCCCTTCTGTTTATGTCAGGTTGCTATTAGGATTGAAATAATAAACATGAAAGCCCTTTGCAGAGGGAATTGTTTTGAACACATGTAAAGCGCTGTAATTAGTATAATTTAGTAACGATAACGATCGGGTACGTGAAAAGGGCAGCTAGGTTAGGATACCACTTTCAAAGACTGACTTTTGGGTTCCGGCCCAAATTCACTGTAAAGCCTTGAAGTACTCCCCCTTCCCGTATGTCAGCTTTCTCTGCTTGCTAAACTTAAGTCTCTTTCCAGCTAGTTCTTGGGATGTGTAGGGGTCCTGCCTAACTCTTTAGGCCCCTCTCCCAATACACTCATCAAACGTGGTACCTGGCGTACGGGATGGGCTTAGGAAGTCGGAAAAAAATGAATGAAACAGAAAACCTGGGTGGTGCTCGGGGTCTCCCTTCATCTGCTGCTGAAGAGCAGGCTTGACAGCTGGATGCCCAGAGCCCCGGCTAGTCTTCCAAGCCCTGTGTTTACCCCGGGCACTCAAAGGAGCCTCATTTTTAATGACTTGTTTGTGTCCTTACTGATTTGGTGTCGGGTTTAATATAAATAGTTGGAACGGAAGAGCAGGAATTATCCTCAGAGGGAAGGACTCTGGTTTGCAAGTGGTTGAGTGGGAGGCCTGGGCTTTTGATGGTCTCTATAAATAACCAAGAGCAAGAGTGACCTGTTGGGAGAAGCACGTGTGAAAACCCCAGCACACAAACACACTCACAGAGTGGTGAGAGGTGTGTGCGGCGGGGGCTGTGGGCCCAGGAGCTCGGCCCAGCATTTATTTTGGGAAGGAGAAGACAGCGTCGGGTGCACAGAGCACTCCCTGTGCCCTGCCCGCCCCGCACTGGCCCTTCCTCGCGCGTGGCTGCCCAAGGCGGGTCTCATCTGTCTCTCTCATCGGACCCTCCGCTCCGGCCTCACTTAAAATAAGCCGGGCCCAGATGGCCCTCTGCTGGCTCCAAGTGCCTCCTGTTCTCTGAAAGAACGCGCTGATGAGGCGCGTTTTTGTGCGAAGCCATTGGAATCGAGCTTGGCTTCAATTATCACAGAAAATGATGCCATAGGAAAGATATGCTGGAAGCAGTAGGCCACAATTAGGGGACGGGAGCTCTGCTGAAGGCAGCCTGCTCGGATCCACTCGTAAAAGTTTGCCCGTGTTCTCGAGGCCCCGTGGCCCGGCTGCATGTCCCTGGGTTGGTGCTTGTTGAAGACGAGCGTCGCCTTCTGGGCAGTGGCTCTGTGAGTAAGTGGCCAGAGGGCTTTCGGAAGGCCTCAACACAGCACAGCCTGGGCCGCAGATGGTTTTTAAGCTGCACTGTTCTGAGAGGGGACCAGAAAGAGGCCCCGCAGGTCAGTTCTGTTGGGCTCTCTTTAGGGCAGCCTTGCCCTGGAGGGGGCAGGGGCCACAGCATCGCATCCGGAGATAAGAACGAAGCAGGGGGAAGAGCAGCAAACACTTCACTCCCCTTGGGGGCCCGGGAGCCGCTGCTACCTGACAGCTGAAAGTCCTTTGCATGTTGAAGCTGCAGACCTGGTATGCCCAGCGCAAAATCTGTGCCATGGGCCTCCACTCTGCCTAGGAATTTAAAATCCTTCCAGCAAACTGGGAGCGCAAATCCTGAAGAAATCATCAGAGCATCTGGGTACAATTACTGTGGCATAGTTGAGTTCCTTTCCGTTTTTTCTTTTTTCTTTTTAAGTAATCGCAAGAAAACAACTCTAATCCATTTTTTTTAATCACGTGGTCATTTTGACAAAGTTCGGGGTTCTCAAACATCGGGTTTCTGTCTCTCCCCGCCACCCTGCCTCCTTCCTCCGCCTCCCCGTGTTATGGTTGTAGGAAAATCTAAATACCCCACCGCCGTCAGCTGAGCTGAGAGCGGCCGATTCCATTTTTAACGACTGGTCACACAGTAGCCCTCTATTTTGGAAGCGAAGGGAAAGGAGTTTATTTTGGGACCCATGTGTTCTCGCAGCGCGGAGCCGTGAGCACACCCGGGGTCTGAGAGAGGTGCCTTTTTCTGTGGGGGCGGGAGGAATGTCTCCAGTCCTTTTCTCCCTGGAGGCTGAATTACAGCCCTGGCGTTAGGGACACTGTGGATGTGTTAATGCCGCAAAGATAGCAAGGCCGAAGGGGTGGGAAGCGTGTTTGGGTGCTATTTCAGGCTGTTTTGATCCTGCTCTGTGCCTCTCAGACTGGGGGGTGGGGGGAGGAATAAACCCCAAAAAACAAAAAAAAACTTCTCAGCAGCAAGCCATTCGATGGTCCCAGGTCCTTCAGGGATGTCCAGCAAAGTTTGGCGCTTCTGCCCCAGGCCACGGACTCGGCTCAGCACTGGGACACGTGTGACGAGGACACATCTGGGCCTGCCCTCACGGAGCTGACAGTCCCGTGGCCCGGGGCAGGCGTTCAGCAGCAAACACAGCGATGCCCTGCAGCTAAGTCACGGTCACTGCCGTGGGAGGAAGGGCCACGGGGTGCCGGTTTCTGCTGGCGGAGGTTGGTGTGCGGGATTAAACCGCCACCCCCCCTCCCCCGCAGAGTGCGGTGCCCCCGTTGGGCCTTTCAGGGGACAGGAGAGCTTCGGGCAGGTGGCCGTGGTTGAGCCTCACGCGTTTTAGGTGCCTGTCCCCCCCCACCCCCCTATCCGTGGAGGCTGTGACTCCGTGACCCACCCTCGGTCACCCAGCTGGCCCGGAGCTAAGACAGCACCAGGGCTCGCCCTCTCGGTTGCCATCCTTTATCAGGGGCTTCCAGAACTTACCTGTTTTTGTGTTCCTGAAGGTGGGAAGGGATCCCAAAGAAATGACCTTGTCCATCTTGCTCCGAGCAGTAGCCCCATCCAAACGCCGCAGACAGCTGTCCCCATGCCCCGCCCCCTCCATCCTCTTTCCGGCTTACGAAGCCCACTTCCTCGTGTTCTGCCTTCGGTGGTGACGCCAGGCAGGACCGTCCTCCCCTTTCTGAGTTCCCTTGTCAGCAAACACTGTTTTTACTGAATCGTCCCTCTGTTCTCCAAAAAACCCGCTGCCTCGCCTTTGCTGTCACCCGCCCCTCCTCTCCCTAGCCCGGGTACCTGGGGACCCCAGATTGAGGGGTTGGGAGACCTTACCATCCTCACTTCATCATCAGACAGAGACCTGGGAGGCGGTGAGACTGCTCACCCTTTATAGATGTGAGAACAGGCCTAGAGGGTCCAAGTGACAGTTCAGGTTCACTCGGCCCGAGGTGTGTGATGGGTTCAAGGGCGACTTTCCTCGTTGGCACTTTCTAGTTCATTCTACACCTGCGTATGTTTCTGTCCAGCTCAGCAGAACAGAATCCAGGTCCCTGCCACCGGGCTCCTCCAGCCGTCCAGACGTGGGTCTCGTGGGGTCGAGTCTCCAGGCTGGTGGCCTCCCTCGAGGTGTTTGCCCCACCCCACTCCGCTACCTCCTTGGGTGGTCGTGAGGACGAAGGACCACGATGTGGCAGGGGTTCATCGAGCACCTACTGTGTGCCGAGGGTGCAGCGGTGACAGAAACAAACACCCCACCCATGCTAAGGGCTCGTCTGGGGGTAGCCGTTGGCCTTTGCTGACACTTCGAACCTGAGGGGCCTGGCTTAGATCATGCCTAACATTCATCCTGGCTCTAGAATGTCCCGACCGCGAACGTGACTTCTCTCGCTTTGTTCTGTCACTCCAGATGCGAGAGTGAAAGTCCCTTAAAGACGGGAACTGGCTCTGCCACCTTCAGTTCCGCCCCCAGCTGCCTCCGTTGCATCTGTCACTCCACACCGTGGCGAGCGACTCCCCGTCCCCCCGCCTCCTCCTGCCCAGCCTGGTGGCACAGCCTCTGGCTCACGTGTGCTGCCAGGAAAACCCTCGAGGCCCCCTCCTCCCGTCCCCCCCCCTCAGCCGGCTAGTTCATCCCCAGACTGAGGGGGCCTTGTCACCGCATTTTCCTCCCCTGGTCCTGGGCGGCCTCTCCCCAAATTCCTGCTTTACCCATCCTGGCTCACCGTGCTCCCACCCATCCCAGGAAGCCACCCAGCCAGACACGTCCTGTCTTTCGCTGACTACACCAGGACTCCCTCCTCCTGGTCACTCATGCTGCCTCTTCACTCTGGAACTTTTTCGGATGTTGAGTCACCGTGTTAGGAGACGGAGGGTGAGGGAGAGCCAGAGTCAGTCCCACACCCACCAGTTCCGGCTCTGCCGTCCAGGCCCGGCTGCTGTCCTGGGGACCACCAAGGGCACGCCTGTAAGATGGGCGCTGGGCTCCCCGCCCTCAGGTGGCTGAGGATTGAAGGAGGTGATGGGTACAGAGGTGCGCCCCTCCTCACGGGCCTGCGATGACCCTGCCTGCCTGCCTCGTGGCACCCCGACCCCCCAAAGACCGGGGCTGGGTACACCCAGGGTGCAGTGCAGGGCGGGGCACGCAGTCGGTGAACAGGAGCTCAGTGCGCACTCGCACAGCGCTTTGACCTTGCATGGGTTCCTCTCAGTGGCCAACCCCAAGGTCATCTTTACGGATGGGCTGCAGTGGCCTGATGGAGTGAGTAGGTTCTCTTTCCTGAGCCGATCCTTTCTCCTGCGAGAGATTTCTTTGCTGTTGGTGTAGACTTGGTGGGTCCAGTGGTGTGAGCCGGGTCTTTGTAAATAGGCCTCCCGCAACTTCAGGTTTTACAGGCCCCTTCCTTCTCCCCCTCACTGGTGACACAAGAGGAATGCGACCCAGCGCGGGACAGGCACACTGGTTCTGAGATAGGATCACGAGGGCAAAATGGGGAGGCCGAGGCCTCCGAAGCAGAAGTGGGGAGACACCGGGGGAGGGGCCTGGACCTTCCTTGGAAGCAGCCGTGCTGCCCCTTTTGCCCCTGCTGGCCTTAGCAGCCCTGGGACAAGGGGGTCTGGGTGGGGGAGGCGCACAGAGGCCCAGCTCGGGATGGGGCGGAGGTCCTGAACATCACCTTGAGCTTTTCCGTCCCATCCGTCCAACGCCCTGGGCCCAGGGTGGGGGTGAGAAGACCATGCCAGACTTCCAGCCGTTGGCATCCCAGCACTGTGGCAGCAGCTGTCGCGGGAGCTTAAGATGTCTTGGGGCCTGAGACCGTATTCTTGTGGTGCAGGCTTGGATGGGGGCCGGGAGGTGAAAGCCACCCCATCTCCACTGACCTACTCCCCTCTTTTATTCCGTAGCCTCTCCTCCTGTACCTGCCCCCTAATATAAAAGCGTCTATTTAGAACTTACAGGACCCCGTGGACTGCCTCTGGGGTCCTCTGTGTGGAAGACCTGCCTTTGGGGGCAGAGGAGTGCAGCCTGCTTCCTTCCCGGGACGAGGCGGTGCCTTCGCAGGCCCTTTCGTGGCCCCTGCTTTCTGCCCAGATGCGCTCCTGGCCCCGGGCAGCAGGCCGGCTTTGGGCACATTGTAGGATGTGCCCTCGGTTGTCCTGGGGCCACCTGGCTCCCCGGGCTCCTGGCGAGAACCAGCGAGGCACCGCTGTCCTTGTGTTCCTGCAGGTCCTTCAAGAGGAGCGAGCCTGTCAATCCATACCACGTAGGATCTGGCTACGTCTTCGCACCCGCCACCAGCGCCAATGACAGCGAGATATCCAGTGACGCACTGACTGACGACTCCATGTCCATGACGGACAGCAGCGTGTAAGTCTTCTGGTGTCCGCTCTGTGTGCGTGGCTGGCACTGCGACCCGCCAGGCCGGCTGGCCAGGGCCCCAGCCATCCTCACCTGGCGTTGCAAATCCGTGTGTGTGTGTGTGTGTGTGTGTGTGTGTGTGTGTGTGTGTGTGTGTATGTGCACACACCTGTTTGATGGGGGGGGGAGGGTGCTGCCTACTGAGGGTGACATGGTCATGGTCGGCTTAGAGCCTTGCAAGGAAAGTTGGATAGCGCCGTAACCAGAAAACTAATTGAAGGTCGAAGATGAATATCTGTAAATTCTTGGAGCCCAACAGCCCATCTTCTGGTTGTCCTCGTGCCTGCCCTGCCCGTGGGCAGAAGTGCTTGGCTGCTCTTGAACGCCAGGGGTCCCATCTGCAGAACCGGCAGGTGGGGGACAGGACGGCACCAGAAGGGTTTGTGTTCAGGCGTTCAGAGTCAGAAATCCAGAGCCCTAAAGGGCCACTGTGCGTGATGTCCCCTCATGGATGTGTCCGCATGGGCGGCGTCCAGTCCACTGAGTGTTGGAATGCCTGCTCCGTGTCGGGGGGAGGGCCGGTTCTGTCCGAAGCTGGGGTTCCTTCCCTCCAGAGTCGAGCCTGATCTTGCATCTTTTGCACATCAGTGGCAGCAGGGTCACGCTTTGAGTTTTGGGATCATTCGCGATCGATCCTGCAGGGTGATCGCAGGATGGAGAACACTTCACATTCTACATGAGTTTCGTAGGGTGTGTATGGGGGGATGGGCCTGGGCAGCCCCATCTCCTGCCATCCTCTGAGATTCTGATTCAGGAGACCCGTGGGGGAGCCCAGACTGGAGTAAAACTCCACAGGGGCTTCTCACCCGATACCCCGTTGAGAGCCACCCTCTAGAAGTGTTCCCTGGAGCCCTTTCCCCGGATATTTTCCAGTAGGAATTTCCGCACCGAAGGAACGGTTGTGAAGGGCGAGCCCAGGGAGCGGTGTGAGTTCTGGCACTCGTACTTAAGAGTTTGTTCCTTTTCCTGGACCGTCTATTCTTCCAGCGAGTTTGAAACGACCTGGCTTCTGTTGGCCAGGGTCCTGCTGTTGGGCCAGGGAACCGGTTGGAAGGAAGAGTGGGTGAGGCCGCCTGGGGACTCTAGTACTGATTCAGAGTCCAGTGGCTTTTCCTGTGTCGCCGCAGATTCCCGTTAGTAAAGGGAGGGAGGTCCTTAAGGTGAAGCCTTGCACTTTAATAAGTAAAGGGCAGGATTTTGGCAAGAGTGAAAACCATCCGGCATGAGTGAAAACCATCCGGCATGGAGAAGAAAAGACGGGGTTCCACAGAAGAAGGCTTCCCACGAGGCCGGGCGCTCTAGGTGTCCATACCTGAAAACAGAAGGATACTTTGATGGACACAACTGGAAAAAAGATTATACTTGGGTGGACATAGAGTTTTTGCTCTGTCTTTACGGAATGGTATTGACAGGCATAATTGATTTCCTGATGTGAATAGTAAATACCAAGATCTGAACTTCATAACATTAAGATCTGCTGTAGTGTTGCCTCATGGAGTACACGGTTCTATCGGGCTCTCCGCCCCCACACACTGGCACCCCCATTGCAAAATGGTTTTTCCTTTTCCTCATCTTTCTGTTTGCTGTCTTTATTTATTTATTTATTTATTTAGTTAGTTAGTTAGTTAGTTAGTTAGTTAGTTAGTTAGTTAGTTAGTTATTTTTTGGGCCATTATCCATGTGCTCGCGACTAGTGGCATTATTCCTTCAGTGTTTATGATTTTGTGGATAGCACGGGCATCTTCGCATTGCGTGTAAGGTAATGGTAAGTCGGCCTTGAAGGGAGGGCACGGAGAGAACCTCCTAAGTCGAAGTAGTTTGCACAAGTCTAGCAGGCCTTGTGTGGTTTTCTTAGAGCCTAATTTTGACTCGCTTCCTGGGCCCCAGCCTGCATTTTGGTCCCCATCGTGGAGGTGTCATTCCAGGTTTGCAATGGGACGACTTGGGTGCGGTCCTCTTGCGTGCTGGAGCCTCCCAGGACTCCCTTGTGACTTACAGATGAGGAAGCGAGGCTCGTGCCTGAAGGCTTCTCACGTGAGAGATGGAACCAAGGCCCGGGCCGGCCACAGACCCCCGCCCTTTACCCGGTACCCCCCCCCCCCCCGCTAGAAGCAGACATTCCCAGCACGAGTGACGTTAGTAGAACCAGTTCGTGATGAGACCTTTGAGCCACTTTGCGTTTCTTTTATTTTGACTTATTAGTGATCACTCACACTGCTGCTTTTTTATCGGGTTGGGGAAGGGGGTTGCAAGGGAATGTGTTTATCTTCTTCCCTGCACCCTTCTCCTTCATTCGTCTCATCCCCTTCCCGAAAGACAAACTTCCTCACCTTCGTAGAGGTGCCGTCAGAGCTCTCAGCCTTCCCCACTTTCGCTGAAGCAGGAAACCCATTGTCGGGTCATGGAGTTACCTGTGCGAGTCAGCCGTTCTGGGTAGCAGGGGTTCGCGTGTGGGCTCGTAGGGTCCCCTCTGATACAGAACCAGAAGGGCTTTCTCTTTGGGACACAGCACATTCCCTTGGGTCCCAAATGGCAGAGGCTCAGGTGCCACCCCCGGGTGAAGCTTGCTTGGTTTGGTGACGAACAAGTCAGGATGCCAGCGCCGAGAGGAGGTACCTGGAGCCTGGGGGCTCGTGATATTGGATCTCATCCTCCTGACGTCAGCGTTGGGAGGTGCTGAGCCTTCTCCCAACCGAGTGGGCAGGTAGATGTCGCCATGGCAGCCGGACCCCCCTGGGCCTGTTTATACCAACTGGAGAGGCATTTCGCATGGGTGCAGGATCACCCTCTCGGGAGTCGTTTGTCCAGGGCTGTTGGCTTCGTGCTGCCTGTGGTGGGGACAGGGAGGTCTTAGGGTAAGAGCTCATCGGATGAAATGTGTGTTCAGGTTAGAGCTTTCTGTGGGTTCAACCGCCTGGCACTGGGGGTCCCCAGGGCCCCCTCCCTGCTCTCCTGTCCATCAGACTTGGTGGACCCTAAGAGCCAGGTTGTGCGTGGCACTTTCTGGCCGGCTGGCCCTGGGTGTGTGCGCTCTGCCCAGTGTTGGGCGGGTCACCCGGGATCCCAAGGCTGGGATTAGACCCCTCTTCAGAGCTCTGCCAATTGTGGGCCAGGCGCAGATGAGAGCCCCGAGCGAGGCGTACAGAGTGTGTGGGGGATGAAAAGCCGAACTGAATCGCTTTCAGCCCATTGTTCATCCGGGAAAGCTTAGAGGGATAAGAGGGTAACAGGCCCCTTTGAAATTTCCTTGGCCGAGTGAATAGGAGCGCCCCGTAAAGCATGAAAAGGTCCTGGCTGTGTCTCCTGGTCACAATGGCCAGCTCGGGGGCTGCCAGGGGGGCCGCCAGGGGCTGGGGAGTGGGGCCGGCCGCCCTGCTGGGAGCTGGGGAGGGGACGAGGCCGGGGAGGGGGGCGAGGGGGTCACAGACGGCCTTCAATAGACTCCAGAAGGTTGGAGTTCATTAGATACAAGCCCGGGGAAGCGATCGTCTCATTTGCAACGGCACCAATTAAGTCCCGGGGCCCGGGCGACAGGCCTGGGTGGAGGCTGGGCCGGGCCAGCCCTGCGCGCGGGGGTTGTCCAGGGAGATGGGACGCCCAGGCCTGGAGGTGCCGGTGGGTACCTCGCCTTCCCCCGAAGCCCACTGCTGGCTTCTGTTTCCCCGCTAAGTAAAAAGCCCCGTTAAAGGTGCTTGGGATTTGGGTCTTCTCAGGAGGCCTCCGAGAGGGCCGCTTTCCGAGCCTGCTCCCCTGTGCCTGCCTTCTCAGAGGGAATGGCTTGGTCAGTTTTTTCTTTTTGAAAGTTAGCTGCCAGACTGCTGACGACGTCCTAAGCCCCAGTCTTTGGAGCGCTGGGGACAGAAGTGTTGCGGGGGCCACTCCTGGGCACGAGGTCCAGGAGGATGAAGCTGGGGGGGCCGAAAACCTCAGACACAGCAGGTTCTTTGCCGCCCAGGTGCGACGTCCCTTCGACAGGTGGCCAGGAACTGTGATAGCGACACCCACAAGGGTCACCGTCTTTTCACTTTATGCAAGAGCCTCCCTTAGGGTCCAGACCCCCTTGACTCCTAGGCTGCATCTGCTCTAGAGGAGGGGGGCGGTCGCAGAACCAGGGCGAGACATGTCACGCCGGTGGGGGGGAGGGGCGCCGGTCGTTTCATTTATTTATTTTTATCTCCTTGTATCTTATTTACGGGTTTTTGTCGGACGCCGGGGAGAGCATCCATCCCTGTGAGCTTCAAATAGTCCCTCATCTTACAAACGGGGCTTTTGATGCTGGCGGCGATGGGAGGTGGCCTTTAGGGCCCGCCAGATGGAGATGCGAGCGGGCGCTCAAAGCCTCCGGAGGACGACACTCAGGTTAGGCCGGGCACCGCCGAGTCGAAAGGCTAAGCTAATTGGCTCGGCTTAAATGGCAGCTAAGTGGAGTCCACACTTCAAACCCCGTGCGCCCCAGAAACAGCTGGGCCCGGCAGCCGGCTCGTTAGCTGACATGTTCCTAATGAAAGGAGACGGCACGGGACCGGGAGTCGGGTGCCCTTCAGCCCAGAGTTCTGAGCGGCGAGGAAGCGGAGTGTAGACTTTTAGGGCCCGGAGAGAAGGAAGAGGGGCCCCCCTTCTGGAATGAGAAGGCTGTTTTGGAAGAAGATGCTTGGCCGGGGGAGAATTAAAGCCACGTTTCTTTGAAGGCGCCTGCTGAGCCCCTTTGAGTCTCTGCAAGTTGAAGTCTCCCTTTTCCTGCAGTGGGTCCTCCGGCTGCCCTGGGTGTAATGCGGTGTGTTGGTCCAAGGGTGGGGGGAGAGGTGCTTAAAAAAAAAAACAAAAACCCCATAACACTGATTTCAATCTGGGAGGAAAAGAGAAAAGTGGGAAGGCTCCTGGAGGACCCTCGAGGACAGAGTCTTGGAGGAGATGGATGAGGGGCCTCCTTTAGGACTCGAAGTCCTGTGTGTGTCACGGTGGGGTCCGTAGGGTGTTTTGACTCCTGCCCCCCGAGGTCGTCCAGAAGAGGCCTGGAACAGTGCCGTCCACTCTTAGGTCCCCAGAAGAGATGCTGGTCAGGGGAGGGCTGGGACGTTGTCTTGCAGCCCCGGGCAGCAGGATTCGATCAGCCCAGTGTGAGGCCCAGTCTGTGGGACCCATTTTCAGTGGGAGACGGGGACGGGATGGTCACTGTGGGGAACCAGCTGGCATGCCCCGTCGCCAGTGGGCACTAAGTGGTGGGGGAGGACTTCCCAGATCTCCCATTTCCCTTTTCACGTGTCCGATGACTCCCTGGGGCTTAGGGAATGGCGCCCCCACGTTCAGACAGGAGGCTTGGCTTCTCCTCTTGAGGCTGGGAGTGTAGGTTGTTGAGTTAAGGGTTGAACTCGGATCCGGGATGTAAACCACAGGTGACTGTGACGCTGGTCGACTGTCAGAGGCGGGGAATTAGGGCTGTGGTGAGAGCGAAGCTGGAGTATACGGCAGGTGTGTCCGACTCCCACGGTGGGAAGTCGGTACGTGGCGGCCGGCAGCCCCGCGTTGGAATCGGTCACCTGGCGTGGAATTTGGTTACCGGTCAAGCCACGTATGCTTGCGAGAGCCCAGTTTTCTGCCCTGTCTCATAAGGGATCCCAAGGTGAAACATTGAGTTTTGGTAAATAAGCCCCAGGTGATTCTGTAAGTTTCTGGACTGAGAACCTTTATCCTACTTGGCCTTCAAGGGCCCGGTCAAGTCCCAGGCCTTAGCGAGTAGAGGCTCTCTGGGCTACGCCCCCACAGTGCCCGCTGGCTCTGTCCCCCTCAGCCGTCCTCTGGGACAGGACTCAACAGGTGTAAGTCCTCGCTTTAGATGTCCTCGCTTTCCCCTGTACCCTCAGTAGCATCGATTACCCTTCACGTGCTTCTTAACCAAGGCTCGGCTAAGAGATCATCGATCTGTCGCTCTGCGTGGTCTGCACCATCCCCACGGTGGCCCTGGTCTCTGGCCCAGGTCAGCAGACTTCCGGAAAGGCAGCCACTTGGAATTCTAGGGCCTTGCAGATAAGGAGCCAGAGGTCAGCCTCCGGCCGGCCCTGGGTATTTTTAGGCCCTGCTGTTTTTCACCCACCGCTGCGGAGCCCGGGATGGTTTTTCTTCATTTCACTCTATGATGAGCAGAAAGGGAAAGGGAAACAGCCCAACGCCTCTTTTCAATATTTACAGCCTCCGAGTATGATTCAGCGGGGAACTGTTTGAACCCCGAGGCTTTTGGAAATAAGTGGCCTCCAGTGGGAAAAGTGTTCCACCTTGACCACTCCCCTGCTTTCAAGAGCAAAATTCTTCTTAAAAACATCATGGCCACTCCGGGTCATGTTTCTGATGAAGACTAGTTGGACTGTAGTGTGCAGGCTTTTCTCACCTCCTCCACTTGCTTTCTTCTTCGTTGTTTTTTAATGATGAAGGCCACGGGGCCCATACTGCCTTCAGGTCTTTGCGGGGACTTCATTGACACTATCCCCCTTCCCACCCCTGGCATGCCCTAAAGCCAGGGAGTACTAAGTGGTGGGAGAACTTGCCACTCCCTTCCCACCTCCCACCCGGTGGTCCTCTCTCTGGTTTCCCGCAGTGTACTTCATCAGGGTACTTACCACCTCCTGAGGGAGTGTAGATTTTTCTTTTTCATTTGGCTTACTGTCTGGGCCACCCCATTAGAATATAAGCTTCAGAAGGGCAGTCCTCTGCATTTTTACCCACTTTCTTCACTGCTCTCTTGCCCAGTAGCCTCGAACAAGGTTGGCTCATAGTAGGTTTTCACATAGTTGAATGAATTACACAGAATGCCACATAGTAGGGGCTTTCTATTTATGCCCCACACTGGGCCATTTGTCTTTGACGCTTCATTGGTTAAGGGTGGTAGGGTTTGGAGCTGAGGGAAGGAAGAAACCCAAAGATAGGCCTGTGGGATGTATTAAAGGGAGAAATTTGGAAATGACGGGAGGTTGACGGTTGGAGAATTACACATACCTTCACTGATGCCCAGCTTAGCCTGCTGTGCTCTGGTCCCTATTCCTATTTTGCCCTGGTATGCTCCATAGGCATTCCTGGTTTCCTGATTTGGGGTAGTGTGTTGCCATGGTAATGGACTATTAGGCGGACCAAAGGGGTCTTAGAATCTCCTGCTTGGGGCATCTATAAAATAGGGGAGCCTTCACTCTGGGCTGGCTGGAGCGTGACCCAGTTCGGAGAGAACAGGCTGAGAGATGAGCTTACCAAGCTCTTTCCAAGTCTGTGGTCCCGAGTCCAAGAGGGAGCCATCTCTATACCCCATCGATGGGCAGGAGGTTCAGCCGTGGAGCCTGGGGCAGGTGGCGCACGCCCATGGGGGCGTGTGGCCCTGTCCGTTGGTGGGGTCTCCGCACGTCTTGTAGCATCCTGAGTGCTGAAAGCATCCTCATGAGCCTGTGGGTTCTGTCTTTTCCTTCCCCTTAGAGATGGAATCCCTCCTTACCGCGTGGGGAGTAAGAAACAGCTCCAGAGAGAAATGCATCGCAGCGTGAAGGCCAATGGCCAAGTGTCTCTACCTCATTTCCCGGTGAGTATAGCCTGCAGGGGAAAGCGGCTGCTTTCTGCCATGCTGAGTCCTGATGGTGGGGGATGGAAGCTGGAGAGGAAAAGTAGGGAAGGTAGGGGGAGCAGCGCTGGGGTCATCTAGGGGTAGGGGGTGGAAGGGAAGACCAAGCAAGAGGTGCTGCATGAGTCACTGGGGTGTGATGCTCTGTGGAGCTCACGCTGACCTGCCTGGACCTTTACGTTTTCTCAATTCACAAAGGAAGATTCTCTGCGAGTTCTTTCCCGAAACCAGGACATGATAGGTGATGATCCATGTGGCTCATTGGGTTCCCACTAGAACAGAAGCCCCCCCGCCCCCGAGCTTTGTCCATTCTGTTAACGTCCATATATACAGATGCTGGACCGTGCCTGGCACATACTAGGTGCTTCATAAACACCTGTCGATTGACTGAGTGAACGAGGAGGCTAGAGGAGTCTCTGCCTCCCGAGGGAGGAAAATCACATCCCTGAGATGTTCTCCTTGTGCTGACTGTGCAGCTTGGACTTTTGAGCCATCCATGTACCTGTTTACTCGGCCCTTTCTCCTGCTGGCTTCCGAAGCTCCGGAGGGCAGCCGCTCCAGCTAGTCTGTTTCCAGCCCCAGACCTTGGCTTAGTACCGCTGTTGAATCCGCACCTAGCACGTGCTAAGTGAATGACGTGTGTAGCTATGAGGATCCCGTGAGCAGCTTCTTCCTGTAGTTTAGATGAGAGGCCTGCATGACGTGGACATCTCTGGGCCCGCCCCTTCTGTTTCCGTGTCCTGGAGGACAGCCAGCACGTGGTCCCCGTCTTTAAGAGAGCCTCCCGTCTACATGTCAGGAGCTGTGCTTCTGGCAAGACCCAGGCCCCTGCTTAGGGAGGGGAAGGGAATGCCCAGCTCAGGGAGGCATCTCTGTTTGTGAATCCTTCTGCGAGCTTTCGAGAAACAAATAGGTCCATGGGTTATGTTGCATTTAGAAAATTAACACTCCGAATTGCTAATCCCGTGTTGCCTTAGTGCAGATTATTGCTGGGGCATCTTCTCTGACAGCTCCTTGCCCAGGCTTGGGCAGAGTTAACCTTGTCCTCAAGTTAGCATGTTAAGATTACTTGCCCGGGGAAGTACCTCAGTAACAGTACCACCCCCCGCCATAAATGCAACAGTATTGACGATACAAACTTTTTTTGATGGGGCAGGGGTGTATGTGTGTTAGTAAAGAAACGGCCCATCACCCAAGCTTGTAGATCAGATGATTTCATCCTGGGGTGTGCGAATCGACTTCCTCCACGAGGCAGCCCTTTGATGGGGGCCTGCATGGAGCCAGCCTGTGCGAGAGGGGTCATCGCCTCCGGAGGGGGCTTTCTGTCCCCTTGGCGAGCCCCCCTCACCTGCTGGGGGAAACACTTGCTGCCCCCACCCCGCCCCACCCCTCGGAAAAGCAAAGCCAGAGCGAGATGAGGAGGGAGGCAGAAGCGAGGAGGGAGGCCGAGGCTCGGCGGAGGGAGGGGTGGGCAAGATGACAGAGAGCCGGCCGTGGGGGTTCTGTCTCGCCGCGTTTGGCAGGCAGTCTCGGAGCCGTTTCATATTCCGCACTTGATGTGGAGATGTTCCCTTCTCCCTTGATGGCCCGGCTTCGGGCCGCCGGGCCCAGCAGTGTCCCCTACTTGCCCGCAGCAGCTCCCTTCGTTTCTGTACAAAGGGGCAGGGTGGGGGGAGCGGGGCGGGGTGGGGGGGAGCGAGGCGGGGTGGGGGGAGCGGGCCGCCCCAGCCTCGGCGGGGCGCGGTGTGGGGCCGGGAAGCGGACCCCCGCCTCCCCGCCCCCCCCACTCCCTCCCAATCTCGTTTTATTTTATTTTTTCTATTTTCCTCATTTCAGCTCCTTTCTGATTAGACTCTGCTTTGGATTCCTTGAGTTGGTCTCTCCCCCCCCCTCCCCCACCGCAGAGGCTGCCTGTTTCGTTTCTTTTTTTCTTTTTTCCTCCTTTTTTTTTGATGTCGGACAGCACTCTTTGAAGATCCCCTGCTTCAGAGTCGCCCCTGTTGGGCCGGGGGTGCCGCTCGGGGCGTGACCAGCTGCTCCGGCCCGAGGCCCACGCGGCGGGGCCCAGGGTGCGCCCAGCAGGGTGCGGGCCCGGGTGTGGGTGTGGGTGCAGGTGCAGGTGTGGGTGCAGGTGCAGGTGCAGGTGCGGGTGCACGCGCTCAGCCCGGCCGCACATGCCCCGTCCCTCCCCGCAGAGAACCCACCGCCTGCCCCGGGAGATGGCGCCCGTGGACCCCGCCGCCTTCGCGGCCGAGCTCATCGCACGGCTGGAGCGGCTGCAGCTGGAGCTGGAGAGTCGGCACAGCCTGGACGCGCGGCTGCGGCGCATGCGCGAGGTGACGCGGGGCCCCGGGGTCCCCCCAACCCATCCCCATCCTCATCCCCATCCCCGCGCCCCACCCCGGGGTCCCTCCCCCTGTCCCGCCCTCACAAACCCCGCCCTTGGGTCCCCCCACCCCGTGCCCCAGACATCCCCCAGGGTCCCTCCCGCTCACCCCGTGCCCCTCTGCCCCCCCAGGACGAAGAGAAGGAGGGCCCAGAGCAGGCGCCGGGCTCGCGCGACGCGGCGCCCCCCCAGCACCCCCTGTCCCTGCTGCCGGCCGGCAGCTGCGAGGAGGACCCGCAGAGCATCCTGGACGAGCACCTGTCCCGGGTCCTCAGGACCCCCGGCTGCCAGTCCCCCGGCGTGGGCCGCTACAGCCCCCGCGCGCGCTCCCCGGACCGCCGCCCGCGCCCCCAGCCGCCGCCGCCGCGCCCCCTCCTGCCACCGGGGGCCGCGCTGCCCCCCGCCCCCGCCGCGCTGGCCGGCTGCGCGCCCCTGGGCGCCCCGGGCTTCGCCAGCAGGCAGGGCGCCAGGCCCGGGCACCCGCACCCCGTGCAGCAGCAGCAGCAGCGCGCCGGCGCCCGGGTGCAGGGGGTGCAGGGAGCGCGCTGCGTCTGCCCCGGGGGCCCCGAGTGCCCCTGCTGCCCGCGCTGCAGAGCCCGGCCCCGCGGCCCCGAGCTGGGGCCCGCCGACCAGTTCGGGTGAGTGTGGCCGACCCCACTGGCCAGGCTGTCCGGAGGGAGGGAGGAGGCCCAGGGCGTGCGATGGGGCAGGGGGGAGCAGGTGCAGGCCACCTGGGGGGGGCAGGTGCATGTCACCCCGGGAGGGGGCAGGTGCATGCCCCCTCGCTCCCTGCGCGTCTGTCCGTCCGATGGGGCGAGCCTCGGAGATGTGACGTGCCCCGCGCGGGTGTGCTCTCGGCCCCCACAGCGGCAGCAGAGGCGGCAGCACCCCGCCCAGGCGCCCCGGCAGAGCCTCGGAGCCCGGCCTGGCCCTGCCGCTGCCCGGCGAGGAGGGGGACAGGTCGCAGGATGTCTGGCAGTGGATGCTGGAGACGGAGCGGCCGGGCAAGCCCAAGCCCCACAGGTAAACCTCCCGCGGCGCTGGGCCCCAGGCTGGGGGCAGTCCCCGAGGGTCACTGCGGGGTCGGCTGTTTTTGCAGAGGGCCAGAGACTGGTGTGCCCGGACTGTTGGCTGCTGCCCTCCCCAATATTAAAGGTTGGACCGAGCAGACCACAAAAATGCCATGTTTTTTGGCAGTGCCTCCCGTTCGTGTTATGGTAGTTATTTTTTTTCTTCTTTCTGAAGGCAGAACAGAGAAATTTCTCGTGAAGTCACATTTTCCAGTTTGTCTAACCCAATTCCTTTCCTTCTGCTTTCTCTCTCCTGATTCCACGTTCAGTGCCCAAAGCACAAAAAAGGCCTACCCCTTGGAATCCATCCGTGGGTCCCCAGCAGAGCGAGCGGGGCGACACCACTTGTGGGGGGGCCGTGCCCACCCGTTTACCCAGGACCCTGCGATGCCACCCCTGACCCCACCCAACACCCTGGCACAGTTGGAGGAGGCCTGCCGCAGGCTGGCTGAGGTGTCCAAACCCCCAAAGCAACGGTGAGTGGAAGAGACATTGGGGGGTGCAAGGCAGGGGTGGACACATGCCTTGTTGGTAGGGGAAGGGTCTTCTTTCCTGCTGGGTCTGGTTCCTTCCTCGAGGAGGAGGATTTGCTTCTGGCCACATAAGAGTCACCTTTCCAACCTCTAGAACTCGTTCTCTTTGGTGTCATCCATTGTAGAACTGACCAGGACCTGTTAAAATCCTGCTTAAAAGGTGCAGAAGCCTTCAGTGATTCCTTACAAATGCCTGGATCCTTTAAGGCTGGTTAGATGAGTGTTTAAGAAGCCATGACTGATGAGGACTCCTGGGGCCTTCTGCCCTTTGCCAGGGCTGGCAGTTTCCAGTCCTGGGTCCCCAGGAGGCTCAGGGTGGCTGTTCCCAAGATGCCTTCCAGGCGTTTGAGAGCCACTGTTAACACAAGGTGTTAGTTAGGTCTCCCCGTGGGGTCTGTGTCTCTGAAGGAGGCCACAGAGAGTAGTTTTCTGTCTACTCCCCATCCGCCCTGGGGATAGCAGGCCTACCTCTGAATCCTTTGTTCTGCCTGTGTCCTCAGGTGCTGCGTGGCCAGTCAGCAGAGGGACAGGAATCCCTCAGCCATGGGTCAGACAGGAGCCACACCCTTCTCCAGCCCAAGCCTGGCTTCAGAAGAGTGAGTGTCTTTGCCTGGCCTTGCTCAGATCCACCCAGTGGTTTATGCTTCAGCGTATTCACTCTCCACGGTTGTGATTTTTGGAAACTTTTTTTTAGTGTTTAAATCACTTTGATTTTAATGTTAGCGAACACAGATGTTGCCTTAAATTAGGATCTCGAACACCCTGCCCGTACTGAGCAGCACATCGTGACTTGTACACGAGTCTTCCTTCCTGAAGTGATGCATGGCTCGGGGTTCCTGGGCACACACTCATCCGAAGCTGAGGCGTGAAGTCATCAGCTGGTGGGGGGAAGGGACCCTAAACCCAGAGGGAAAAGCTGCCCACACTCGGCTTGCAAGTTAGCGGGTTGGAAACCTCTTTGGGTCACACTGCACTGGGGAGACTGTGCCTCCACCACTGCAGAGGTGGAGAGACGACGATCTTTTGGTTCTGCTCGGGGAAAACTGTGTCTCCCCTAATCGTCCATGATTCATTTCGTAAATTTATACTCTTGCAAAACGGACAGCGAAGCCTGGCTTCTCGTTTAATTACAGGATGATGCATTTTAGAAGAAATCTGCTGCAGAGATGTAAAATGGTCTAAATAATTTTTTTAAACTTTTTCCTAGTTTATCTTGAGCAATGAGCAAATGTTTGAAGTCCCGAATAAGCCACCGCCCTGGACCCTTTTGTTTTAATTGGTTGACCTTAGCCTCCCAGCTGTTTGGGCTTGCAGCTTTTAAGCCCCTCTACAAAAACTCAGAATAAACGGGGAAGTTGGGATGACTGGAGCTAACCCAGAACCCAGTGGGTCATAGCGTCCCGCGTCCCTGCCCTCCTTGCCCTCTTAGGAGGTGCCCTGAGCTGGTCTCTACAGCACAGCCCTGTCAGGGTGAGCATCCCTGTGGCTGTCATAGCTGCTCCTCTCTCGTCTTCATGGCAAGAACCCCGTTTGTGCCAGCCTGAAAGAGACTACTCTGTCCCCCACCCCCCATTCAGTGGTAGAGAAACAGGAGCAGGGACATCGTCCCTTCTCGTCAGCCTCATGCAGGTGACCTGGGGTTGGACTGCGTCTGCACCAGAGTGACTGGCTCCGATATGGGGGCCTCACACCCAGGTCCCCTCTGAGCCCACAGCGACAGCCTCACTTTCCCTGTGGAGACAGTGTTTGGAGCATGTGTGTGCGTGTGTGTGTGTGTGTGTGTGTGTGCGTGCGTGCGTGTGTGCGTGTGTGTGCATGTCTGCTGCCTTCACATGCTGAACTTGTCGTGTTCCCTCATCCTGTTTTCAGTCACAAAGAGCCAAAGAAACCAGCAGGGGTCCATGCACTCCAGGCCAGCGAGCTGGTCGTCACTTACTTTTTCTGTGGAGAAGAAATCCCGTACCGGAGGATGCTGAAGGCTCAGAGCTTGACCCTGGGCCACTTTAAAGAGCAGCTCAGCAAAAAGGGAAATTACAGGTACGAGCCCTGCGGCTTCTGCTCCAGACTTTGTTCGCTCAGAGCCCAGAGCCAGAGTCTTGGCCACTCCCAGGTCTGGCCGGGCCATGAGGCGGGGGATGCTAGGGATGGGCTCAGGGAGGCCATGGGGGGTGCTGCCCGACTGCTCTCCTGGCTCGGGTGTCGAGGAGGCCGTCCCCAAAGGCCTGGGGAAGGGCAGAGCCCACCACCTGGAATGTGGGCAGCCGTCTCCTCACTTACCCTTCTGCCCGGAGACTGCCTCACCCTGTGTCGTGGGTCATGGGAAGGAGGAACTCTAACAAAGAGGCGGCAGGACCTGTGGCTGGGCATGCTTCCTGCAGGGGGACCTTGGGAGGGGACCTCGCCTTCTTGGCTTCCCTTCCTGGTCTGCACAGTGGAGGTGCCCCTACCTCCCAGCGTCCTGGAGAGGGTCAAGAGCTGAGAGCCAGGCCTGGGCCATTTCTTGCTCACTTTCCTCTGACATGGGACAGATGATGGCTCCACCTTAGCTCATCTAGAGTCCTCCTTGCCCTTCTCCACGGCCTTCATCCCAAGGGGACATATGGGTTCTGCTCCATCAGTATCTCAGGTCTGGCGTGCAAGCTGGGACAAGGGAGAGGCAAGTGAGGTGCCCAGAGGCACCGGGCATCCCCGGGAGGTGTCCACCCATCCCGCCTCCAGCTGAGGATGGGAGTGGAGGACTCTCATGGCACTTAGCAGCCTGCCAGGTGGGCACCGGCTCCTGGGCCCCAGACCCGCCCCGCCCCCAGCAGGCCCTGTGTAGTTTTACAACCACGTCCATGGGGTGCTGATTCAGGCAGGGACCCAGAGTGATTCCTTTGTCAGGGCACAGTTTGGGGCTCTGGCTGGGGCCCCATAGGTGACTGACGAGCAGGGCCCGGAGCCGGTCTTGCATCTTCCCCTTTTACACCTGGGCAGTGACAATCCTGAAAGTGAATCAAAGGGGTTGAGGAACAGGCCCGGCTGCTTTTTCCGTCTTGAACAGACACAAGGTGAACCTAATCACACACGCGTGCCCCTCCGGGGATCCATTCTGATCTCAGCTTTGACCCAGCGGGACTTTGAGTGGAACTGCAGGTGACCTGCGGGGACAAGGGCCAGGGCCGCGGGGCAGAGGGGGCTGCAGGGAAGGCTGGGAGCTCCGCGCTCGGGCCACATCTGGCTCTGATTTTTTGTCCGAGGCGCACTTCGTAAGCCCGGCTTTGAAGCCCCCCGGCCTCCCCCTTTAATGCACAAGGACTCGCACAAAGGGGCGACGCTCAGATTCTTCACTGATTGGATCAGGCTGTGGCCAGGCCCTTCCCAGCCCCTGATCTCTCTGTGCCGGCTCCACTCGCTGCCCTCCTGGGTTGTGGGGGCGCAGGGTGCCATGCCTCGTGCCCGCCCCACTCCCATCCGCAGGGATGGTGCCCTAACAGTTACCGCGCACCCCTCCCCGCCCCCCCAGTACAAAGCCCCGCGAGGCTGGGGCTGTGAGCAGGGACCTGGGCTGCGTTGAGTAATCTCGCCGTGGCGGCGGTTCCCGGGGAGAACAGCCCCTCCAGACGTGCCAGACGCGATTGGTGCCAGATGTCAGGAGCGAGCGGGTTTGCCACAGAGCGCCTGTTGCAGGGGAAGAGCCCTGCTTCTGGAGAAAGTGAGGGCCCAGGGCCCGTTTGATGTCTCGGGGGCGGGGCTCCGGGCGCGTCCCCTCCCTCTCTGGGCGAGGTTGCAATTATGGAAAAGGTCCTTGTCGTCGCACATTTGCCATGAAAGCCCCCCTTGGGGATCGCCAGGCGAGCCTGAGACCGAGGGTGGCGTCGGAACTGCAGCCCTGACTCGGAAAAGTAACTTTTTCCTGCTGCCCGGGGTCGCCTGTGCCCAGTACCCGCGCCCCGCTTTCTCACGGTCTCCCCCGGAGAGTCCGAGCCCCTCTGTCCCTCTGTAGGAAGCGTTTTGACCAGGGCCCCCCCCCCCAGGCCGTGCTGCTCACCCCGATGCCTTAGCTCAGCCGGGAAATGCTAAAAACAAAGGACCTTGACTAAACCCAGCTGTTTCACTTAACTCGGCCTTATCTCCTATGAAAGTATTTGGCTTGCCTTCATTAAAGGGAAAAAAGAAAAACTTTAACCGAGGGGGATTAAATTTTTTTTTTCTTCTTTTTGCAGAGAAAAAGATAAAAACAACAAAACAACCCTTAACCCTGAGACAATTAAATGTTTTAGAGAGGCTGTCCCCCTCCCCCCAGGGGACGGTCACCCTCCCTCTGTGACTGGCCCTTTATTGGTTGAAGGTGACAGCTTGCGGGGAGGAGGGGGGGCAAGTTTATCCGACTGAGGGGTCTCGGTCTCTGGGGCCCGGGAGGGGCGAGGACTTCGCTTGGTTTCCTCGGGAGGGGCCTGGGAGCCGGCCGAGGCTTCCGAGTGGGTCTCTCCTGAGAGAGACTGGTCATTTGAGTCCACACAATTAAACAGCCTTAGAAGAAAGGAGGCTGGGTGGGATGAAAGGAGCCTTTAATCAGCGGGCATAATAGAAGGGCCCTTAGTGTTTGACCTTGGAGGGGTGGGTGAGAGAGGAGGGAGGGAACCCGGGGACGCCGGGCTGGTGGTGTCTGCTGCCCTGGGAAGCAGGACTGCCTCCCGCAGTGGCTGTCCCCACGGCCGCGCCAGTGCCAGAGACCGGCTGGGAGCGTTGGCCCTTGGGCACTGCGGCGTGGGAGGGACCAGAGGTGTCAGCCTCCAGACCGATAAAACCAGCTGAAGTCTGCCTTCTACAGACTTCTCCAGACTCAGGCCAGGAGTCTGGGGTCTCTTCGAGGGCACCCCCTTCTTGGTGGCTGCTGCGAATGAACTCTGGGCCTGCTCTGCCCTTCTCATTCGCCATCCTCCCCCCTGCCCCACCACCCAAAAAATAGAGAGAAAGGAGAGCTCTGGTCTGCAAAGTGCACTTTTCACAATGTGCCTGCTCATCGGTGACTGGGCAATGACAGAGTCCCCCCAGGCCACTGCTCCTGGGGTGCCCAGCTTCCTCCCGAGTGACCCAGGGCCCCGTAGCCATCTAAGTCAGATAAGGGCGAAGGCCAAAGGCCACAGTACAGCTCTCCAGACAGCGCGCCCTCTAAAGCAGAAAACGCACTTTTACGAAGATGCTCTTTGGGTTTCCCTCCTAAGGTATTACTTCAAAAAGGCGAGCGACGAGTTTGCCTGTGGAGCGGTTTTCGAGGAGATCTGGGACGACGAGACGGTGCTCCCCACGTACGAAGGCAGGATCCTGGGCAAGGTGGAGAGGATCGACTGAGCCGCCCGGGGCCGCCGCCCGCGGGGATGGCTCTGGACCTTCGTGACCCGCGATGAAACATTTCGGAGGAGAAAAGAGAAAGAAAAAGACCAGTGAAGACGCAGTGGAGGGATGAACCGGCCACCGGGCCTTCGGGAGGGTGGCGGGGGCGCTTGGTTTTCATCGTTCACGAGCTGGGTACTGGGATCAGCAAAGCCTGAGCTATTTATTACAGACGTGGCCACTCCGGGCGGGCGAAGATGCTGACCGTGTTTGGGAGACGGCCGTCCCCAAGCTATGACTTCCTAGGGATCTGAAATCCATAAACTGAGAGGAACTGTGTATAGCTTCCCGGAACAGGAACCCTGATGATATTTATTGAACAAGTTGATGCCCCCGGTCCCGGGTTTATGGATATGCTGCTTTAAACAGGAATGGGGAGAGAGGGAGGGAGGTTTTCGTTGTTCCCTCCAGACTCAGGAGTGGAGCTAGGAGTGTGTGCATGGTTTCTTCATTAAAAGAGGAATTAAGCTCTGCCCTGCGTCTTCTCCAAGTGAAGACAAGACTTTAAAAAAAAAAAAAAACAAAAACGGTGCCCTGCCATCGACACGCGCAGAAATTGGTGCATTTTTTTTTTCTATGCTGCTCTATTTTGTCATAAAGGTCTCGAGGTTCGACTTCACATCACATCATCACCGCCGCGTGGGGGGCGTCCTTTAGGGGGTGACCCGTGGGGGAGGAGGGCAGAGCCTCCCGGGCAGGGGCCCCGGATTCACTCTGTAACTTCTAGCAGCTCCCTACCCGGGGCCCGGTGGCTGGGGCCCGCTAGAACCTCGTGGTCCACCTTGTGCCCTTCTTAAAACCATCGTTCCTTGGAGTTTTTTGAGTTTTTTTCCCCCGACTTTGATTAGTCTTTGTGCCACAGCCATTCTGGAAACCAGCCCCCTGGCCTGCACAGACGCGGACCGTGCAGGGAGGCCCAGCAGCACCCTCCCCTCCACACCCCTTCGTCCCGACGTTTTCGTGTTAAGTTAATCTGTACATTCCGTTCGCCATCGTCGCCTGTACTATACGTCTGTATATATCGTATGACAAAAAAGAGTATTAATCCACTATCTCTAGTGCTTGACTTCGAATCAGTACAGTACCTGTACCTGCACGGGGTGCCACTCCGTGTGTCGCCCTATATTGAGGGCTCAAGCCTTCCCTTGTTTTTTGAAAGGGGTTTATGTACAAATCGATTTTATGCCTTTTTATTACAAGTCTTGTACGCAGTGACTTTTGCCATGGCATTTTCTTCTACTTATACTGTAAATTATGCATCATAAAGAGTTCATTTAAGGAAAATTACTTGGTACAATAATTATTGTAATTAAGAGATGTAGCCTTTATTAAAATTTTATATTTTTCAAAAACATTGGCCTCGTCTTTGAATCCCCCGGGTGGGGGGCGCGGGGAGCAAGCAGGGCAGAGGCGCCCTTTTGTAGGTGAACATCCGTGCTTAGTGTCCCACCTGCGCGAGCCTATCCTATCTCTAATGACCCCACTCTGGGCCTGGGCCGGCCCTGGGGTTTTTAAAAACGATTTCTTCACCTGGGCGCTGGCCGAGAGGGTTTTCTTGTCGTGGACCAGGCTGCAGACAGCACTTCCTCTGATGTCCTGCCAGCCACAGTCAGCCGGCCTCTCCTGGAAGTATTTGCATTTCATTAGGTGTCTCAGGGGTGTCACTGTGGAATGTCCCACGAGCTCATCGCCCACCAGCCACCTTCCCCGTGGGGCTGGGTAGAACTTGGGGAGGGTCTGGGCTGGAAAGGTGTAAAGGAGTCTGTGAGGAACTGTTCCCAGAAACAAAGGGCCCGTGATGGCCGTCGGACTTGATGATGTCTCTCTCAGGCGCTGAGTTTCCAGGAGGTGGGGTCTGAAGCGGATCTGGTGTGAGGCTGACAGGTTAGATTAAGGGGAGGCCCTGGCTGTTCGGGGCCGGGGCCCAGCTTGAACTGGACAATGTCGAGGCGTCTGGGGTGGCTATTCGGGGAGCAGGCGAGGCTATGTGGGAGCTGGACGCCAGCCTTCAAGATTCCTCCCTTGGTTTTGGTCCTAGTGATGCAGTTGGCTGCACCCTTCCCCTCCAGGCTAGAATAGGGTCCCGCAGCAGGGGTATCCCAACGCCACGTTCAGAAATGTTAGTTCGGCTCTAACCCAAGAGGGATGCAAGCTGTGTGTGGTGGGGGTGATGGGTTATGGTTTTTAATCTTCGGGACATTGAGTTGGTTCATCCAATGAGAATAATGAGGGAAAACAGACGTGGGGCTCAGACTAACCCGGGCTCAGGCCCCTGAGCCACCACCTTCTGGGGACCATAAGCATCTGTGAGAGAAAGCCAGACTGGCCATCTCCTAAGAGGGTCTGTTTCTCTGCTGCCCTCACTTCAGCAACCAGGTGCCCTTCACCTGGTGTGGGTGGGCTTCTGGGATGTGGGCCCCCGACATGGCAGCATCACCTGTGCCCTCCTCTGAGGCGAGGGCCTACCATTTTATTAGATCCTTAGAGGGATCCGTGGCTCCAAAAGCTACAACGCAGCTTGTGCGGCCCGCCCTTTCCTTCCCTGACCCCGAGTCATTTAAGGCCCAGGTCTCCCAAAATCCCCTCTCCCTCCTGCAGCCCCTGGGGAATCACCTGGGAGCTGGTGAGACGTCGTTGCCCACCCCAGACGGACAGACCCGACAAGACTTACGCGTTTCCGGCCTCTCCAGGTGACACCTTAGTCCTCATCTCCTCTGGCCTTATTTCTCTGATGGTTAACGGACTGATCCGCAGTGAAGGGCACACTGTGGTCCACTTCAGGCTCTGTCTCATCGGGGAGCCACAGTTTCCTCATCGAGTAAGAGGGGATGATAAGTGTGATGAAGCGAGGTGACCTGGCTTAGCATCCTTGCCAGGGGCTCGGGACGGCCGGCAGCTCCATCCTCATGCCCTGCGTTACCAGCTGCTCCTGTGGAAATGCCACCCCCCTCCACCCTGGCTGCCACGCCTGGACTGTGGCATCTGCTTCTGCTCCCGGTACGGGACCAGGAGGGTGGTGGGCAAACAGGCTGGCGGGCTGCTCGATCTGGAAACACTTCCAGCTAGAGCCGAACCTTGGCCCAAGGCATCTTACGTTTTTCTTTAGTCGTTCTGTGACCTTGTGCTATCCTTGGAAACTCTATGTGGACTCTCACCTATGTGGACCCCGACATTTTGTGTAGAGTGGCTGGAAATGGGGTTTTTGGGGAAAGGAGTGCTGTTTTACTCTCCTCCCTCCCCAGAACATGGTGGGACCATAATCATGCTGTCAAAAGGAAGGAAATTGGCCATTTCCCCAAAGAAAATGTTGTATCTATTTGAATTATTAGGTAAGATATTTTTTTCTTGTTATTTTGGTAAAGAAAAATGTTTCTTTTTTTCACGGTTAGTCAATAACTTGGTTGTCCTGAAACTCTCCGAATGACACAGACGTTTCAAAAGAGCAATTTACACACTAACAATTATTTCACTTTATCCGCCTGAAAATCTGATAAGAGAGTGAGCGCCTTCTGGCCTCTATGTATGAGACGTGTGTGCACATGCGTGTGCGTGTGTATGTGTGTACGTGTGTGTGTGTGTGTGTGTGTGTGTTAGGAGGACTGTGCTTTAGAAGGATCTGCCACAGAGAGAACAGTGCCCCAAACAGGGGGTTCTTCACCATGACAACGCCCAGTTCTGAAGACATGATTAGCCCGAGTTCCAGCCACACGGACCCGTTGACCCTTTAGGTCTCAAGTGCTCTGCTGCTCAGGGCCTTTGCATAGGCTGTTCCCTCTGCCGGGCACCCCCACCACACACACACACACACACACACACACACACACACACAGCCTAAGTTCGTCTCCTTTTCATCCCTCGGGTCTTGACTTAAATGTCAGAGGTCTTCCCTGACCTCCGGGTCCACCTGTGTCCTCACCTGGTCCTCTCCATCTCCCTCACAGGGCTTTATTTTTTCCCCGTACGTTCTGATGTGGAACTATGCGATCATTACTGAATTGCCCACCTATGCATCCACGAGGCAGGGAGTAAATGTGCTTTTATTCACCCTCGTGTACAGTGTTCGGTGTCCAGCACAGTGGCTGGCATCTAGTCACTCCATATTTATAGAATCGAAGCAAAAAAAAATTAAAATAGTCTATAGGAGCAGGGCCTAAGATTAAGGCAACCACTATTAACACTTTGCAGCACCCTTCCAGGTTAAACTACCTAAACACACGCACCCGCACCCGCACGGCCGCATAGTGTACTCTGTTGCGTAATCTGCACTTTTCACTCGATAACTTGCCCCTGGCATATTTGCATATCAATAAATATTTTTTATATTCTACGACATGACACATGCACGGCTGAACTATCATTTCCTTAACGAGTTACTGATGGCTGGGCATTTCTTTAGTTTCCAAAGTCTGCAATTACAGGTCACGTCGTAATGCAATCTTTATAGCTCAACACTCCCTCGGCCTGCAAAGTCTTTAATTATTAGAGTGAAGGCTTTTCGTGTAGCATTTCTGGATCGATGGTCCTTTTTAGGGCTGTGGCCACATCCTGCCAGACTGTCCGAGGCAGTGGCGAACTTGTCTCGGAATCCCCAGCGCTTCGCACACGGTCAACACCCAAGCCATGTCTGTGCCATCGACTCCAGTCTCCAGCCGGGATAGGCAGAGGCTTCAGTCTGAGCCAAGCCTGCCTTCCTGGTGTCGTCATTTCCACTTACAAGCTAAGCTGAGTAGCCTTGGGCAATGACCTTCCCTCCGCCTGGGTTTGCCTCTTGGTAAAATGAGGGCGGTCATTCTTCCCAGTGCTGATGCCAGTGGCTAAGGCGGGCACCATTCTCAGGAGAGACTCTGGCCCAGGGTAAGGGCCCCGTACCTGTCAGGTGCCCTCACCTCCTCCGGTCTCCACCTTCTGGTCTTCGTGCCTGACTTTGCTCAGCCCTTCTCCCTCTTGGCTCTCACCTGTGTCACGTGAGGCCACGCTGATCCCATGCTTCTCCCTCCCCCTGCCCCTCAGCCTTCTCTCTCAGGACCCCAGTGGACTCTGGTTTTCTCAGGTGCTGAGCCTATGCTCATCTATACCTTTTTCTTTTTTCTTTTTTTCCCCTCTCCTGAGTTGTGAGCTGCATCGAGAGCAAGGCCTGTGGCGGAAACCTTAGGTAAAATTCATCCAGATACCCTGTGACCAGACCACACCATCCTCCTCCAACCAACACCTGGCTTCGCTCCATCTTCCCAAACTTGACTTTGGCTCAAATTATGTTTGGGGAACCCGTGTCACTGAGCCTGTCATGCTGTTTGTATCAGACGTGGTATGTGGAGAGGGTCAGGGGGATGATCCGATGCTGGTGGGGGTCGAGGGCTGGCTTTCTCTCCTCCCCTCTCCCATGATCTCGACAAGAAAAAGCTGGAAATTAGCGGCGTGTGATGTGTCGTTGGGCCTGCCAGATTTAGCAAATTGAAATGCAGGATGCCCACTGAAGTTTAAATGTCCGATAAACAGTAATTCTTTAGCATAGGTACGTCCCATGCCATAGTGGGGCCATGCTCCCACTAGAACCATATCTGTTTATCTGAAATTCAGACTTGGTGGGGCATCTGGCATTCAACCTGGCAATGCCAGTTGTGGTGGATGCGGTGGACTGCCCCTTCGACCGTCCTTCCTCTTTATTTCCAACGTGCTTTCTTGCACTGCAGAGGCGGGGCATCTAAAGGCCGCATTTTCCAGGCCGCTTTGTGTCCAGATGCGACATGGGGTCCACCGCTTAGGTTTGCTCACTGGGAGGCAGAGGCATCTTCCTTTGGCTCTCGTCTGCGGCCCAGCAAAGTCAGGGCGACACAGGGCTTTATGGCAGCCCTGAGGGCCTCTGTTCCCAGCTCCCTGGGTGCCAAGGGGCGTGGAGCTGGGAGAGGTGGCCAGAGCCTAGCCACTAGCTCCTGGACATGCAGTGGCTGTGGCCGCTTTGTGCAGGTGTCGGTGCCCATGGTGGTGCATGCACGAACACGCCCCGGGCGGGTGGAAGTCACCGCCTAGGGCTCCTCCATCTATTCCATTTACTAACTAACGCCTTAAACCATTTCGAAGCACCTCATAGCCTGCATTAGTTCAGTCTCTGTTAAACCGCTGTCTTCGTTTGGGCTGCGGTCAAACAACCGAAATGGATCGTCTCACCATTCTGGCGGCGGGAAGTTCGAAATCAAAGCATCTGCAGGACCTGTTCTCTCTGACACTTGTAGGGGCAGGAGGGCTCCCTGCCTCTTCCAGCTTCTGGTGGCCCCAGATCCCCCAGGCTGGCTTGTGGCCTCATAACTCCGATCTCCGCAGGGTGTTCTCTCTGCGTCTTTTCACAATCCTTCCTCTGTACGCGTCTGTGCCTGTGCTCCCCAGTTCCCCCTTTTTTTATAAGGTCATCAGTCGTGATGGATGAAGGTTGTAGTGACCTCGATGACATCCTCAAAGACCTATTTCCAAGTAAGGTCACATCCCGAGGTCCTGGGTGTTAGGACTTTGCCATAATGTTTTTGGGGACACAGTTCCTCCCATGACAAATACCTGGAGTGGTGTTTGTCTCCTGAGTGATGAAACTGTGGCACCTGTCATTCTGTCTGTCCTAACACACACACACACACACACACATGCACACACATGCACGCACATGCACACACACAGGCTGTGTTAAATCTTTCAAAGAGAAAAACTTCGAGCATCACCTCAAAGAGAAACGTACTATGACGACGTACTCCCCCGTCCGCAGTACTGACATCCTCCCTGCCTTCTCCCTCCACAGATCTGAGCACACCAAGCCAGCTTCTCCTGGGCACACCCTCTCCTGACTCCCACACCCGCCTCTGCTTTTCATCTCCACTCGGCCTGGGGCAACATGGATTTTCCACGTTGCCCCAACTCTGCCGGGCTGAAGGTTTGGTGGGGCTGAGCCTGTCTCTCCAGGTTCATGGCAAAACAGGATGAAAAGCAGGACGTGGCAACCGTCGCTCCCAAAACGATCTCGGTGACCAGGACATAAAACCCTGAAACAGGTCGTTGGGTGAAATAACGGAATTTCCATCTCCAAAGATTTCCACACGGAGGCTGTGAAGCCAGTGCACCTCCTGTGGCTTTGACACCTCGTCTGGCCCGGAGGCTGCATCCTTGACCTGACGAGCTGACCAAATCTCTTTCTCGCTAAGATTCTGGGTTTGGCACAGGTTTCTGAGGGTAATTCTGCCATGTTCTCCCAAGGTCACTGGGGGGATCTTACTGGCCTTCAGGAGAGGGTCTCTGTCCTGGCAGGGGTCTTCACTAATCAACTGCATCTCAGCTCATCCCCGAGCAGGCAGAGGGTGTCCGGGTATCGATTTCCACGAGGGTAAAGTCTTTTTGGCCATAATCAATTAGATAAAATGATTTGCGAACCCTTGTCAAGCCCTTGGCAGGCTGAAGACGGCAAGAAGCAATTAGTCTTCTGATCAACGAGGTTTGTCAACATAAAAGCTTTGGGCTGAGGCATCCTCCAGATGACACCCACTTCTTGGCATGCCCGAGATGGCCACAGGCCTTTGTTGTTTATTCATCCTGCCCCCCAAAAGCCCAGGGGGTGATAGGAGGGGGAGGGGCTCAAACCGAGGGAGGATGGCAGCTGCCCTCCATCTGAGCCCTATTCCCTCCGCCGCACCAGGCTCAGTGGGAACCGGGGTCTCAGCTTGCAGGCCCAGCCCCTGCCTGGGGAAAGAGACCCCTCCCCACCTCTCTCTAGCAGGCTGGGCTGCTTCAGCCACCTGCTTCCCAGTTGGCCAGAGGCTAATTATCCAGACTGAGGGATAGCCAGGTCCCCAGAGTGAGGCACCGGGAAATAGTGAGAAAATGAATTAAATGGTAGAATGGATTAGGGTAGTAAAAGGTTGGCTTGTAAATTGTTTGACAGGAGCAGCTTAGGGTTTGTTTTTTTTTTTTTCTTTCTCTATTTTGTTTTTTTTCCCTGACCGAAAAAAGAGTCATGATTAAAAAAATTCGAAAAACATATAGAATTATACAAGAGACCAAGAAACCCACCTGTAATCCTACTGTCCAGAGATACCAGTCGAGGATATTTTGGGTACATTTCTTTCTAATAAATGGCTTACTCTCGCCCTTACCCTAAGCACCTCACAGTCTTTAGGATAAATCCCCACCGGTGTGAAGACTTTCATTGTTTCAGGCAGATTTTGTGGCCGTTTCTGCAAACCACCCCAGACCTGCCTCCATGCCCCGACCTGTCCCAACTTTTCCAACAAGAGGCAACAGCACAGCCTCTGCTACTTAGAGGCAGGAGGCGGGCCCGGCCCAGGATAGGCTGCTAACAACTCTCCAGGAATTATAAAATCCACTTCCGAACTGGGAAGGGACAGCTTGGAGTTCCCGCCTGCCCTGCCCCTTGGCCATTGGGAGGCACCACTCCTTGATCAAACCTCTTGATTCACCTCCTGCTTGTCTCCTCGCCGCCCACCTTTGTATAGTAACCGATGACCTCATCGTTTCTCGTCCTGGTTTATCTCCATCCTTTTTGTCTCCACACACAACATTGTTGTCCCGAGAATCTCTATACATGACATTAGCTCGATTTTTTCTGGCCGAGCATCTATATTTTTTTGTCTCTGGAAAAATAGCACCTTGGCTTTCCTTGGGGGAACACCCCTCGCTATAGAAATGGCACATGATCCAGCCGATTAACAGGTTCCATCACTTCAGGATTGGTTCGGGGATGAACGTGTGACTTAAGTTGGTCCAATGAGAGTCAGCCCTGGGATGCATGCTAGGGATTCTGAGAACGAGGTGCCCTCTTTCTTTTGGGTTTCTTAAATGGTAGGACTAAATCCTAAAGCGTCTGGGGGCCATGGTGGGAGAGCGCCCACCTGGGGTTGGAGCCCACAAGGAACAGTTCAAGACAGAGGGGTGGAGGCGGAGAGAAAGATCAACCCAGTTCTGATGACATCCCTTGGATCCTTAGATTCAACCACCCAAAAGCCCGGCCTTGTGAGTCAATAAATCCTGTCATCTCTCCTTTTCTGAGGTCAAATTGACTTGGGCTTTTGTTGTACTCGACCACAAGAATTCTGACTAATAACACAGCTCCTGTCCCGGGGGTGGAGAGATCTTTTCTCAAGGCCAGTTTCCATGTCAGAGAGCCCAAGTTCCTGGAGGTTCGGGTACGCCCACATGGTCCAAAATGGGGAGAGGGTCAAGAAGAGAAACCGGCTGCTTTGAGAAACAGGATGGAGTGATGAAGAGATATTTCAAGTTCAAGTGATGGAGGATGCCACGTTTAGAAGCTCACAACCGAAGGCTTGGGGCGTAGAATGGCCTTTATCTAAGGTGACTCTTGGGACCTGAGCTCCCTTTCACTTTTCTCTGCTGAACGTCCTCATTACCAGCACCTACTGAGAGCTACTAGGTGCCAGTATAGGGGATGGGGTGGGCGACACAGATGGCAAAGATGCGGTCCCCACCCAGGAGAAGCACTGGCTGAGACGTCATAATTCAGTGTGAGAAGCTGCCTCAAGAAAGCTTGTCTGGAGGCCAGAAGAGGGCCATCTCCGTCTGGGCCCCCAAGAAGAAGGCCACTTCTGGGCTGAGACATCAAGGGTCCTGGGGATTCATCCGGAGAACAGTGGAAGGGCGATGCCAGGAGAGGGAGGCGCCCTGGCCGAGGCCAGACAGTGGGAAAGAAAGAAGAGGTGAGAGTGGAGGCTGCAAACTGGAACAGGTGAAGGGCACCTTCGGCTCTCCCAGGTGGGTGCTGTACCCCAGCTGGGGGTGGGAGTCGACTGTCCTGGGAGAAGTTAACCCGGTGGAGACATGGCAGATGAAGATGGAGAGGCCCAGAACCAGTAGCAGCAGCCACACACTCAGTCCTTCTGCCTCCCCTCCCCTCCCCCTCCCCCCTCCCTCCTCCCTGCCCTCCTGCCCACCTTCCATCCCCCCTTGCCTCTTTCACTCTCTTCCTCCTCTTTCTCATCCCTCTTCCCCACCCCTGCTTCTTTCTCCTCCCTCCTACCCCTTTTCCTTCCTTTTCTGTCCCCCATCCCTGCCTCCTCTTCCTGTCTCCCCCAACCAGCCAAAGCAGGGGCATGATCATAGGACGTGAGACAGCCCTGGTCCTTGCTCTTCAGCAGCTACAATCTCTCTCTCGCCGGCTTATTTTTGCAAGAGATGCCCCTCCCACAGCCCTGGCCAAACCCCCCTCACCCCCCCCAAAAGTGGGCCCTAGAGGCTGGGATGTCCCCTGACCCCTCTGGAAGGGAGGCCCCGAGATAGAAGAGCAGGAGGCCCAGGGAAGCTGCCAGAGCATCAGGGAAGTGAGGACGGAGCTGACTCTCTTGTTATTATTTTTCTCCCCCAGGGGACCACTAGCAAAGACTTCTGGGCTCAGAGCCTTTATAGATTCTCACTCCCTTGGCAACCCAGCACCCCTGTCCAACCTGGAGTGTTTAATTACCAAGGAAAAGAATGATTTTTTTTTTTTTTGCCTGAGAATCCATTTAATTATTTGATTGCACAGTAACCAAAGAGTGCGAGAGGCCTGTAGCCAGAAGGGACTTCAAAGCAATACCTTGATGTTGCTGAGTGGGGCATTAATGGGTTCTGAAGGCAGGAGATTGCTAAAGAGAGGGAAAGTATTCAAAGCGCCTCGCCATCCTGCCAGCAATCTCGAAAAATGCATAAACACTGGACTGCTCCTCCGGAGAGGGAAGGCGAGTTCAAAGGGACGGGGAGAGTTTTCATGTAAAGTTTAGAGTTTAAGGCGTGACTGTTGGCTACGGAGCCTGAGCGTTTGAACTCTTGTTTATTAAAAACAGTTTCCCAGCCATTCAGCGGGCTCCCAGAGACAACAGAGACACGCAGACTTTCTTCAGTGTGGAAGATTTAAAGGCTTCATTGATTTCCACCTAGGGTTTTCACTGCCCCCACCTCCTGTGCTTTTGTGCTTTCTTTTTTCTTTCCTTCCTTTTCTTTCCTTCTTTATTTCTGCATCCAGGCTTTTTTAAATCCCACTATCAGAGGAAGATGGCAGCAGAGAGAGAGGTCTCCTCTCTCAGTTCTCCTATCTGCTGGGAGGTGGGGTGCTGAGCTGATAATCCCCCCCGCCCCCAGGTCGCATGGGTGCCCCAGGAGCCGAGGGTGCAAGGAGGGTGGGTGGCCTAGATTCTGCCTCCTGCCCCTCTGGCCCTGGCTGGCCCAACGAGGCTGCTGGAAGTGGGGGCTGTCACCTCCCTCTGCTCCTTTTACGTTTCTGGGGTGTCGGAGGAGGCCTGTCTCCAGCATCTGCCCTCAGAAGAAACCCAGAGAAGGCCTGCAGCTATCCAGGTCTGATTTCCAAGCCCAGAAACACGGGCCTGTATCTTATAGTGACCGTACAGTGTTCCTTAATGAGGAAAAATAATAATTATCACATCTTAAAGGTGATTTAAATAAATTCTCGGAGACCTCCCCAGCCACAGGGCTCTGTGGCTCCCACCTCCGAGGCCTCAGTTTCCCTGATACTGACGGAGCCATGTCTGCCTTCTGGGCGCCTGAGCCTCCATGTGGCACAGGGCACAGGGGCTATGGCTGGACTCTCCCTAAATTACAGCTTCTCAGCTCTTCCTTTGAGGACATGGCTAAAATCTCGCCCAACCCCACACTCCCATGCAGCTTCATCCCCATACGAGGCACAGGATTTCCAAGTAAACATTTTGTTTTGCTTAAGCTGAAGCCCCTATGCTACCAATCATCCTTTTGAAAAAACCTTTACATGGAATGTATCCGGGCCCCACCCTCAGCCCCCCACCCAGTTTTATGGGAAGAGGGGTGTGCAGGGCAGTTGCAACCGTCTTTATGACATAAGAGGAAAAAAAATCATACATTCCAAACCACAACGGGCATGTTCACACCCACGTGCATTCTCTTTTCAGTATGAATTTCATTTCTTTCTGAGTCACAGGCAGTGGGGTGCTGGCAAAGGTTTAACAACCAGCTCTCTAGGGAACAGGCCTTGATCTGGAGCGTTTGCCAATTTCCAGGGTGTAAATGCTCCCACCGTGGCTGATCTGAAACGGAGGCCAGCCTGTGCGAGCTAACTCCGGGACACCTCTCAAAAGGGCTCCAGAACTGAGAAGGTTCTGAGATGACCCCCCTAGAGGATGCCCTCCCTTCAGGATGGCTCCATGCCAAAAGACTGCTCCTGAGGTAAAAGGTTAAAAAGCCTTTGGCTTTATTAAAGCATCAGTGGATGTAGAGATAAAAGCCTAAAGGATGTGGGGCTGGGGCAAAGGTTGTTAACGTTTATCATCTGCTTTCTTTGTGTCTGACACCATGCAAATGGCCCCACCTGGTTCTGCCCTTTTCCAATTCTAATTCGGAGGATGTGGAGGGTTTTCCAGTCGCTGTTATCTCATGTCCCACATCTCCAATGCTGAGAGGTTTGTTCGGGGTGATTGGAAGTTAGAATCATGCACTTTTAGTTACTTGATGGATGGAAATTAAACAACAACAACAACAACTTCATTTTAAATCATTTTTAAAAAATCCATTTCATCGAGGTACCATTTGACTAGAATAAAATGCTTCCTCTTACCACGATGAAGATATAAAGCATTTTCTTCACTCCCGTGCTCCTCTGAAGTCACTCTTCTCCCCCCAGCCAGTAGCAACCACTGGTCTGCTTTGTGTCACCGTGGATGAGTTTAGCCCGGGTTTGTCACCCCGGACACTTCGGACATTTGGGTCAGATCGTTCTTTCCTGTAGAGGCTGATCTCTGCACTGTAGGGTGCTGAGCAGCATCGCAGCCCGTCCTCGCTAGATGTCATAGGCCAACTTGTGACAAACCTAAAAAGTGTTCAGAGATTTCCAAGTGTCCCCCGGGGGGAAAACCACCCACGGTTGAGCATTCCTGAATTTCATATAAACGAACCAGACAGCATATACTCTTTCGTGTTTGACTCCTGTTGTTCAGTTTTGGGGGTTCATCCCTGTTGTGTGTCTAAATCGTTTGTCCCTTTTTACTGCTGAGTCTTGGGCCATGGGATGGATGTACCAGGACTTGTTTGTCCACTCACCTGTTGATGGACATGTGGGTTGTTTTCACTTTGGAACATTAGGAATAAGTTTTATGAACAGGTCTGAATGGACGTGTATTTTCACTTCTTTTAAGGAACGAAATCGTTGGGTTGTACGTCAGTGTGTTTTTAACTTTTTAGAAACCACCAAACCGTTTTCCCAAGTGATACGTTTTATCGTTTTATATTTCCACTAACAATGTATGAAAATACATGAGAGCCCAGGTGTTCCACGTTGTCTCCAAATTGGGTCTGATTGGTGTTTTTAACTCCTTGCATTTCTTCTACAAGGGATGGCCTCGATCACCTCTTTCTGTGCCTTATTGGTCATGAAGGTATCTTGTTTGATCACATCTTTTACCTCTTTTTAAAACTGGATCATTTGTTTTCTTGTTATTGAGTTGTAAGAGTTTATATCTTCTGGATACAAGTCCTTTGTCAATGTTTATATTTCAAATGTTTTCCACCAGGCCGTGGCTTTCTTTTTCAATTCTTTCATGATGTCTGTGAGCAGTGGATATTTTTATTTTGATGAACTCCCGTTTATTCATATTATCTTGTTTGATAGTGCATTTGTGTCTTTTCTAAAACATCTTTGCTTACACCAAGGTCAAAAAGATTTTTTTTTCTATTTTTCTTCCAAAACTTTTAATAGTTTTAGCTTTTGAAACGTTTTGCTTTGTGCACGATGCGTTCATTTTTGTCTACGGTGTGAGGTAAGATTTAAGGTTCATTTTTTTCTCACGTGGATATTCGATTTTTCCAGCACCATTTTTGAAAAGGCTATTTTTTTCCTTGTTGAATTATTTTGGTACCTTTATTTAAAAAATCAACTGACCACGTAGGTGTGGGCCTATTTTTGGACTTCCTATTCTGTTCCATTGACAAATTTATCTTTATGCCACTACCACAATGTCTCGTTTATGTCACTTTATAATAAGTTCTGAAATCAGATAGTGAGACTCTTCTTAATTTATTCTTTTTAAATAAAATGTTTTGACTAGTTCAGTTTTTTTTTATTTCTACATAAATTTTATATTCATCTTGTCAATTTCTATCAAAAACAAAAACAAAAACAAAAAAAACCTCAGGATTTTAACTAGGACTGAGTTGAATCCATAGACAAATTTGGGTAAAACTAACACCTTAACAACACTGAATCTTCCAGCCCATGAACATATCTTACCATTTATTTAAGTTTTCTTTAATTGCTCTCAGCAATGTTTGGTCATTAGTGTATGTATTTTGAATATACATTTTTTAAATTTATTCCTCAGTATTTTATAAGTATTTTTTCTATTATAAATTGTATTTTTAAATGATATTTTCTAATTGTTCTTTGGTAGTATAGAGATACATCATTGATTTTTAATTTTGACCTCGTACCATGTGTGCTTGCAGAATTCACTCACTTCTATTAGTTTGTAAAAAATAGTTTCATGTTTTCTGTGTGCACAGTCATTTTATGCACTAGAACCTGACGTGAAATGTTAAATAGAGGTTCTGAGTTCAGATATCCTGTCTTATTTCAAATCTTCAGCGGAAAGTTTCAGTCACTCATCATTTCGTTTGAGGCTAGTGATAGGTTTGCTGTAGATACTCTGTATCAAGTTGAAGTTGTTCCCTATTTCTATTTCCTCAGAGTTCTTATCATCAATGCAAGTTTTACTTGGTCAAATACTTTTTCTGTATCTATTGATCCGACCGTATAATTTTTCCCCTTTATTGTGTTAATATGAGTTACACTGATTGATTTTTAAATGTCAAACCATCCTGGTATCCCTGGGATGACTCCAACAGAGTCATGACATATTTAAATTACTGCTGAATTTGAATTGCTAATATTTTTTGAGTAATTTTACATCTATATTCATGGAAAATACTGGTCTGTAGTTTTCTCTTCTTGCAGTCCTTTGTCTGGTTTTGGTATCAGGTTATGGCTGCCGTCATAGGATGAGTTGAGAAGTGGTCCCTGTTTTCTGAAAGAATTCAAGACAGATTGGCATATATCTCCCTTAAATGTTCGAATTTACCAGGACAGCCATTGGACCTGGAGTTTTCTTTTGGGGAAAATTTCTCATTGCAAATTCAACTTCTTTAATTGATTGTTGATGTTTCCAATTTTCTACTTCTTCCTGGGTTGGTTCTGGTCAATTTTGTCCTTTAAGTAATTTTTAAATTTTGTCTACGTTGTTAAATTTATCAACAAAATGCTGTTCATATTTTCTTATTGCTTTTCATTATCTTTAGGATTTGTAATGATGTCCCTCTTTTATTACTGATAATGATAATTTGTCACTCATTATATGTTCCTAATATGCACATGCTTAGGAATGCTTCCCCACCTGAGCTCATTGTAACTGTTTACTAATATTTTTTGTTTCTCTTATTGGATTTCCCAAAATCATAAATTTGTCTATTTCTTCTCTTTCCTTTGCTTGCCTTTTTTAAAGTGGTCCAAGTTCCCAATTGGTGTCTACTTCCAGGGCTATCCCCAACGATCTGGCTACCAGCTTCCTTGCCAATTAAATCAAAATCTTCAAAGGACAAAGACAAGGAAAGATTGCTATCTTATCAAAGTAGCCACTGGTAAACTTGGGGCATCATAAGTTACTTCTCTCTCAAGACCTCCCCCTCCCAATTTCTGGTTGTGCTGCTTCTACAAAAAGATGAAGACAGGACAATCTCTACCCCATGGATAGTGGCCTTCAAAGATGGTAGTCCTGGGAGGTCAGAGATGGCCACGTTCATCAGGCCTCAGACCTGCGACTAGAAGCTGATTCATCCTCCCTGGCATCTCCCTCTCCCTAGCCCTTTCCAGACTCGGCTGAACCACGTAACACCAGGCTGCCGGGTATACCCCAAAGCATAATCTCTAGAAATGGGTAGCAGGAGTGGGAGAAAGAGAAATACCATGCTTAGAGCACTGTGTGCCAGATTCCGTATATGTGCAACTTCATTTTAACTCTACCACCACAGCTGCACCACGTGCAAGCACTGTCCAGGGCTATCGAGATGTTGGGCAACAGAAGTAGAAATGTCCATGAGATATGGATCTGGGAAGTCACCAGACAGAAGCACCCAGTGGAAGGGTGGGGCAGGAGCAGGAGGTGAGAGCTCCCAAAGAGCAAATGAGGTAGGAAAAGATGTAGGGTCCAGGCAGCTTGACCTTGACGAGACAAGAGCATTCCTGAAGACGAATGGAGAGGACCCAGTTCCGAGAGAGCCATTTAAACTGCAGGAATGAGAAGGGATGATTGACAGCATCTCAAACCGAGGCTCACAGGAGTCACCATTTTCTTGACTGCCACTCAACATTTCCAGCCACAGAGGATGAAGAGAGTCAAAAAAGTGGAGCAAAATGCCCCCTGTCCCCCTCACTTCATTCCTATGACCCAAGTCAAGTACTGTACTCCCTTCCTATCCTCCCAACCCCCCAACAGAAGCAGATTCAGGATCACTTCAGACAAACTCCGTCTCCGCTTGCTTTGAAAGAGCATCCCCAAAGATCAGAGTTTGGGAACAGGAGGCCTGGGGGATCTCCACATCGACAAACAGAAGGATTCTCGTTAACAAGTTCAGTTTAAGCTGGTTTCCCTCCAGCCCAGGGAGGGATGGGGATGAAGTTGTGGTTCACTGTCTGAGACCCCAACACAGTGCAGGGCCTCTGTGGGGTGAGTGTTGGCTTTTATCTCCTGCAGCATCTCGCTTTGCTGAGATGCCCCTCCAGGGTCAGAACAGGGCGTGGGCAGGCGGTAGCAGAGATGCCGCCTTCGGAGTCCTCCAGCCCGAGTCCTCCAGCCCGACCGCCCTGCTCCTAGGCTCGTTCTAGATGGGGCAGCCTGGACTCTCACTCTAGATCTTAGTAGCCCAGGGGCCAGAGAGCCGAGCAGCCTCTTATTAAACCTCAAAGAGTTCTTTGTTCTATAGTTGAGGACCGAAAATTCAGGGCAGCGTCTCTTGGCTGGTTGCTTGGAGGTTGCTGGGAGAATCCCTCAGTGAGAGAAAAAGAGGTTTGGACCAAGATCACAAGGAGGCTCTGTCCACTTCTTTTTTTTTTTTTGTTTTCTTTCTTTCTTTTTTTCTTTTTAATTTAAATGAAGAAACAGAACTTTAAACTTGTGTTTGGTGCTCACCACACAGCAGCCTTGGGAACTTTAAAACCTACTGAGGCTTGGGCCCTGCCCCTAAAGATTCAGACTTGAGTGGGGCGAGGTGGGATTCCCCAGGGAATTCTCATGTGCCACGAGGGCTGAGGGCCACTGGCTTATCACTGTGGCATGTTTTACATGTTTACCTTTCATGCTGATCGTGGACTGGTGGGCCTCAGTTTCCACCCCGGCAGAGTATGGCAGCTATCAACCTCAGTGGGAGCTCAAAAGTCTACATTGGAAGTCCTTGATAAATGAGTCAGTCCCTTGACCTACTCTGGCCTAGAGCAATTTTTTTTCCTTTCTGTAATTAGTACCAGCTAGTGCAGGGCCTGAGGGGGGAGGATGCACATGTAAACAAAGCATCTCCCTGCCTTTGAGCTGTTGATGGTTTTCTCTCTCCACCTAATCACAAACCCTGATTAGAACTTTCAAGGCCTGGTTCCCCCATTGAGGCTTTCTCTGACCAACCTAAACCCCTGTTCCTTCCCCACTCCCCTTCCCTCAGGGTTTTCTCTGCCTTTAGAATTCAGAAAGCCTATTTCAGAGCTTTCATTCACCAGCCCAACTAGAAACATCCACCTCTTCAGGGCAGGGCTGACCTTTAACTCCTCGGAAACTCACAGTGACTTTTACATCATAGGTGCTCAGTAAATATTCTTTATTCTGTGCGGCTAGTTCTCCTTGAGTGGATTCTCTTGGAGCTCTCTGAGCCTCAGTTTCCTCACCTGTAAAACAGGAATAATAATATTCACTTTGAAGAGTTGATGAGATGATTAACTGAACTAAAAGAACACTTTTTTCTGTACCAGGTCATGCTGGAAGAGCTTTATTTGAATTAATCCATCAGGGTTACTAGGACCTGTTAAACAGGTCCTATTACTACCTGCGTGTGACCGTAGGGAAGCTCTTTCTTCCTTCTTCCTTCTGTCTCCTGAAGAACCTCTGACACAAGTTGCTAAATATTGGGATTTTGAGGGAAACCCTACAAATTCAGGGCCAGACATCCCTGCTCTAGAAACGGGGCCTCCCTCCCTCCTTTTCATGGCTTCCTTTCACATCTCCCTATTTTCTAGGCCTCATTCTTGCCTTTCTGGATTAAGCCCAAGGGATCTGACTTTTCTCTTCCTAGAAGGTTCATCGAGGCAGCTGTAAGGGGTTGCTTAACCATCTCACCTCCAGAATGAACCTTGCCTCCACCTGGAGACCAGAGGCAGCAGCAGTCAGTGTTGGGTTTGAAATCAGTATCTTCTTTCCACTAAGCATGAAAGGTCCTTGATACAGAGATGACACCCTATAAATACCACTTTCCTTACTTAGGACCTCGGTGTTCCCCTGGAGGAGGTCCCACTGCTGCCTCCTCCTGCCCACCCTCTCCATCACGTCTTCCCTTCAGGAATCTGGCTGGAGAAACTGTGATTTGTGGGATGCTGGCGGTGCAGGAGCAACAGGGCCTGGAGGGCTCACGCCAGGTGCGAATGGGATGACCACACCTAGTGTGACTGGTGAAGCACAGAGGTGCTTGCAAATGGTAAGGGGGTACGAATCAGAAATTCAGGAAAGACAGGAGAGGGTGGTCACAATTGTAGGAGAAATCAGCAGACAGAAGAATAGGCATCCAGGATAATCAAAGAGCCTGGGCAAACCCTGAGTGTGTGGAAGAACTGGACCCCTTCAAGGACCTCCAGGAATTTGCTGGCACGTGGGACCCTGGGAGAAGAGAGATGCGGGGAGGTAGGAGACCTGGTCAAGACCCCAACACCCTGTCTGGAGGACCCGGTGCCTCCATCCTTCAGGCTGAGTTTTCACAGTGAATGTTAAAATCCATCGAGAGATGAAATTAGCAGAGAAGGCTGCAACCAGCATTAAAAATAGAGCGGAAGACATGAATGGATGGCACGTAACCGCGGTAAGTGTTTCGTGAGATTTGACTTTCACGTGTGTAGATGCGTGTAGGGGTAGGGGGCATCTCCAAGGAACATGCTCGCCACTGCGGGTCATCTGTGGGTCACGGCCCCGTGGAGGGGGGTCCAGGGGACACTCTAAGGGCTTCGTGGTCCATCTGGTGACTGCTCTGCCTGGGTGCGGGAGAGCCAGGAGGGGCCGACTGCGCCCCGCACCTGTGGGCTGTTGGCATTTCCTGAGGCTGCTGGTCCTTTGAAGGCTTAACTGCAGCGTGCTGTGTAGCAGCTCTTGCTGAGTGCAAAGCATTTTTGAGGGATAGGGGGTGGGCGTGTGGACTCACTGCTTAATTAAAACAGGGAGAGGTTGACATGAGGGACCTTTCGTGGTTTTTGATCTCTGTCTCTCTCTCTCTCCCTCTCTGTTCGCTTCCTAACTTAAGGGGGGAAGAAAGCTTTTCCCTACTCTTTCTTCTTCAACCTCTTCCATCTTTCACAGGCCTGACAGGTGCCACTGGGTGTTCTGTCCTCCCCCAAACCCCTCCTCCTCCATCTCGAAGGTCTGCATTCTGGGTGCAGTTTATAATGGGGTGTTGTTTGTTGGGATAGTAACCGTTCACCCTGTAAAATGACTTCGGTCTTGACTTTCTAAAGGGTTTTAAAAATATGTGTTTTTTTTTTTTTCTACAAACCTACATGAAAATATTTCATTGCGGATTTGGAAAATCTCTGTGTTAATCAGCAAACATGGAAGTAACATAGGTGTTGTGGCAAGCAGGGCCAAGTTTAACTCCTGGCCCAGTCATTTATTAGCAGTGGCCTTGGGAAGGTTAAGTCTTCTGAGCATCTGTCTTTCCCTGGGGAATGGGTTGCCATGGGGAGATATGAGCTGAAACAGGCAAAGGGCACAGCGCTTGCAGCAAAATGCAATGGTTCTCAAGCAGACTGTGGTGTGATTGTAGACGTCATGGGTTGTGTCTCTCAAAATCTATCGGTGGCCATGGGGAGTTGGAGCCAAGAAGCAGGTCGCCCATCTGACCCCTTTATTTTACACGTGGGGAAACTGAGGTCTGGAGACGTCAAGCGATTTGCTAGCATCATGTGATGAAGCGAACAAATAGATCACACCTGCACTGAGGCCCCTGGAGTTTATAACCAGCCTTTTATAACCAGGTATATTCTGCTCCTGCCCTTAGGCCCCAGAAACGTACCTGTAAAAGCATCAGTTGCGTGCGATCAGCAGACCATTCTGTAACGATGGTCTCAGTGTGGAGCAGAGCCTGACTGTTCCCAAAACCTTTTCATTTATCTCATTCCAGAGGCAGGCAGGGAAACCAGTGTCAGCACCATTTCTCTTTTTAGAAAGAGAAACTGAGGCTCAGAGGATTAAGTGTCCAGTGCAAGCTCATATATTTAATGGGTGGTAGGTATGGGGGCCCCAGTCTGATGCCTCCGACTACTAACTGCTGAAGAGGCAGTTAGGGAAGCAGCAGGCATCAGTTAAACCCTCAAGTCAAGGACAGCTGTTGCTCAAACTAGGAACCTGTTGGCTCGTGATGGGTAGCAAAGTACAGTAGGTCTTCACTGAACACCGTCAGTAGACAAAAGGATGTACAAGGAGACCGGTTTGCCACAGGCTAATTGCTACAGACCAGAGTTAAATTCCTGTGGCATCTCATCCACGTCATGATGAAATGAACTTGAATGAAATGACATTATTCGAGGCCCTGCTGCCACCACTGAAAAGCAGCTGCTGGTGATAGAGACCTTCCACAGATCCCAGCACAAGCCACCCGAGCAAGCATCCCAGTGAGGCACCATCTCCAGGGGAGGGAGACCAGAAAACTCACCTGACACTTTGTCACATCCCTGTAGGTGACAATGAAGAAGCGTTAAGGTAAGCTCATTAATCACGCCTGTTTAAGGGAGCCAGAGCTAGGTCCTCGGCGATTCCATCAGTCAGCGTGTGTTTGAGCTCGTTTCTACGTGGAGCTGCGTTGGCTCCCTTCCTCAGGGCCTGAGGACAACAGATAGAGCCATGTCTTGGTGCCTGTGCGACTGTAAGTTGCATTAAGGACCCGAGGAGGTAGATCCTGGTGGGCTGTGGGCACCCTAGCCCTGTCCTTTCTCAGGCCGTTAGTTCTGGTTTCTGTGGTTATCTATAATTTCCCATAAGCCGAACTTGATTCCCCCAAAGTCTTCTATTGACAAATGGCTAATATTTATTAAGAATGTTTATTTATTGAGAAGTTGTTCCTTAATAACATACTTGGCATGGGCAATCCTAATTGTCTCATGTAATTCTCGCAACAACCCCATCACCCCATTTTGCACATGAGGACCTGAGACTCGGAGAGGTACGTCACTTGGCCAAGCTTTATCACAGGTGACAGGTGTCAGAGCCAAGACTAGGGGAGGAGTGTCTCAGGCAACCTCACAATTAGAGAAACAAAGACGTCCTCCTACTTTTGATTGGCAGCTGGGAGGTGGCAACTAGGAGCATCAGGGAAGGGTGTGGGGCTTTTATTGGTGGGGGAAGGGGAATTGATAAGGCCCCCAGGGAGCCATTGCTTGGAGAAGGCATTAGGAGCTGCCGGCTTCTTGCAGATCCACGGTCCTGGGAGTCTAGATTAAGCGTTAAAGTCTGGTGAAGATTAAGGCTCGATTCAAGTCTTAGAGACAGGAAACAATGGGGAGCAGGGGTGAACGTGGGGCCAGGGGCACAGATGCAGTGAGGCTTGTGCCCGTTTGAAAAGCCTTGGTCAGTGCAAAGCCTGGGCCCTTGGTCGTCGGAAAGGTCTGAGTTTCAGTCCCAGCTTGGTTTGTGACTTGCTGTGTGTGCTTGGGCAAATGTGTAGACCTTCCTGAGTCCCTGAGCTTCTGGGATATGGGGACGATACGACATGGGAAGGTATCGAGGGCACCTGGCACTTAGTGCACATTTGGTAAATGTGACTCCTGCCCCCCCGTCTCCCAACCTGCCCCCGCATTTGGTGCACTGGATGGATAGAAGCTGTTTTGGGGGGAAGACGTCCATGTACCCGAGAACCCCGTGATCTCCAGGGATCACTGAGCTGCGTTGCTGTCTCCAGGTCTTCCTCCCTGAGACCCAGTTCTGTTCCCAGTTGGACATGTGCCTGTTTCACGAATCCCCTCTCAGCACAGAGGATACGTGTGGACCAGGTTGCGTCAAACCCCATCCTTCTAGCTTCTTTGCCAACAATGGCTTTAGACACAAATCTGTCTAAACACGCGGAGGGCTACTGGAAGGGTTATAAGTTAGGGACCTTTGAGTGTGGTTATGTGAGGATGTGTGACACTTGGAGCTACAGCAGCTATTTTGTGACTATGAGGGAAAAGCTCGTCGAGTCACAGAAAAGCTGACTGAGAAGACCCGGTGTCGCTAGAAAACCACTTTTCTGTTAGTTTCTTACTAATATTGTAACAAATTACCACAGATTCAGTGGCTTAAAATGACACACATGTAATTCCTTATAGTTTTAAAGGTCCAAATTCTAAAATTCATTGAATGGGCTAAATTCAAGTTTTCGTCTAGAGGCTCTGAAGGAAGAATCCATTTCCTTGCCCATTTTGGCTCATAGGCAATGCCCCCCCCCCCCGCCCTTCATTCCTTGGCTTATGGGCTTTTCTTTCATCATCAAAGTCCTTCCCTTCTGATGTCTTCTGCATCCCTTCAGTAAAGATCTTTGTGACCGCATCAGGCCTACCAGGTAATCCAGGACACTGTCCACCACAGAATTCTTAATTTAATCACATCCGCCAAGTCCCTTTTGGCCATATGTTGTAACAAACACAGGTTTTAGAGATACGGACGGACGTGACTAGATTTGAAAGGCCATTATTCCGTTTATCACACTAACCAGTCCCGGGACACGCTGCCTGAGGACCTCTTTTCAGATGCTGATAACCATCTTTATTACCCGAGAGAATTCTGGTCAGATAATCTCCAGGCTGTGTGGGCAAAGAGTCCACAGCTGGCTTTCTGAAGTTAAGAAACCCCTGATCTGTAGCATTTGCCAATTTCCGTGGTGTAAAGACTCCCGCTCCGGCTGGTTTTAAGCTCTAGCATGACTCGCCAGACATGAAGTTGAGGAGGAACGCTGCCCTCTGCTCCAGCACGGCACTGGACCGACCACTCTGAAAAAAAGTACCCTAACAACACAACCCGCTGGTGGTGTTCGTTTTGCATCGATTTTGTAACAACATCCCATTTGCTTTGCTGCCGAGGCAAACACCCCACAGGGCTGAGATGCTGGCAGCCTTTCCGGGGCCTTCCCTTCCCTGCCACCTCCTCTGCCATCTGCCAAAGACGTGACCGACACGTGAGATCGGCAGGGAAGCCCAACGTTTTCCTCTCTTTGGATATTGGTGAGGTTGCATTTGTTTTGTTTCACTTTTTCCTTTGAAATAATCATAGATCCAGAGGAAATTGCAAAAAATAAAAAAATCTACGGGGGTTCTGTGTACCCTCCCCCCCAGATTTTTTTCAGTGACAACATCTTGCATAATTATAGCTATAGCACAAGGTCAAAATCAGGGACTGACATCAGTGCAATCCTTAAAGCTTAGGCAGCTTTCGCCGGCTTCCCACGCGGGCATGTGCGCAGTTCGGTGTGGTTTCAGCACGTGTCGATCAGTACGATCCCTTCCATGACCAAGATTCGAGGCTTCTGTCACCCTCCCCTGGAGCCCTTCACTCCTGGCAACGATGAATCTGTTCTCCACCTCTGTTACCTACATAGCAAGAGTAATACATAAATGGAATCAAACAGGATGCAAGCGTTTGAGATCGGGGTTTTAACTCTGCGTAATTCCCTCGAAACCCACTCAAGTTGCTGTGCCTATTGACAGCCTGTTCCGTTTCCTCCCTGAGGGGCCTTCCACAGGATGGGTGTACCTCAGTGTGCCCGTTCACCCACTGAAGGGTGTTCGAGTTGTTTCCAGTTTGGGACCGTGAACAAGTAAATCTGCTCTGAACATTCGTGTGCAGGTTTTTGGGGTGAACATAGTTTCTTTTCTCTGGGATGAATGTGTCGGATGCTTGTGTGTTTAACACGATGTTTCAAAACCTAAGGGAGCGAATTCTCAAAGCAAGGAGGTCAGACGCAGCACGGTAGGAAAGGTATTTCTAAGGACTGGATTCCGTGAGAACGTCTCAGGTTACATCGTGCATTGTAGACTTCTTGAAGGTGGTGGGAGGTGCCTAGAATGTTCTAGAACCAGGTCTTGGGAATCGCTGTCACAGACCTTAGAACCTGGGCCTGCTACGCAGGGGACTTCACAAGGAACAGGCCATGGGCAGCTTCAGGGGAATAGAGTAAGATCCTAAACGCTGTCACCTGGTCCCCTCTCCAGCCTAATCATCCTCATTCGTCCATTTGTCAGCCTGACTCTTGCCCTTACCTGAGAAGGCGTCTTGCTGTCCCAAGGCCCCTGGCCGGTGCTCACTGCATTCCCATCGTCCTCTCACCCAGAGCCCCACTCCCTCTCCCTGTCCAAATTCTACCCATCCCGCCCCGTCTCTCCCAGCCATTCCAGATTTCTCCTTGCCTTGATCTTGTACTGGAAATAGTAAGCGGCTTTCAAACATTCTTTTAGTCACAGATCCCTTTGTTCAAAGGAAATTGTACCCAGAAAAATACACAAGGACAACTGATAAAGGCAGAGCCCACAGATCAAAGTTAGAGTGTGGGGGAGGGGGCCTGGAGCCCTCCTCACTGAGGCCCCCTCCCTCGGATGCTCCCATCCCCCCTCCTTGCCCTCCCCCGACCCTCTGCCCGCTTGGGGCTCCACAACTCCTGGCCCGGATGGCAAAACCCGACATTTCACATGACACAAATGTCTCATTCTTGCTCTGAACTTGCGGGGTTCTCTAGCACCCCATGCTCTATCTCTCTTGCTCACACACCAATGGTTCTTTCCCCATCGAGCTGTTGTCTCATTCGCGATGAGCCCTGTGCCTCTGTCCTCCTGATAACAGGTGCAGCCTCTGGGGCTGCCGGGGGCCGGGAGCGAGCAGCCCATCTCTCACAGCCGGGGACCTCAATGGCTGGTGGGCAAGGCTACAGCCAGGCACCAGGGGCTCTTACGCCAGGGCTGGCTCTGCTGATCATCGTCGTGCGGCTCTGGGCCAGGCCCCAAACCTACAGGGACCTCGGTCGACCTCTGTCTAGCACGAGGCACTTTACCGAGGTGGCGTTTGTGAACTGTCTACGTGCATCTCATTTCATATGAATGAATATGCGTTGGGAGCCTGCTGGGTACAAAGCACTGTGTGAATTTGGGGTGAGCAGTGGAGGGCATGAGTGAGACGCGGATCTCTCTCTAGAGGAGAGAGAAAGATGGACAGAGGGAGTGAAGTGGGGGCGGAGCGGGGGAGGAAGATGCACTGTGGGCTGAGGAAGGCTGAGGACTGACTCAGAGACTGAATCAGAATATGGGGACACCACGACCCAACGGTGGACCCCTCCACCCCCAAGTCCTTGCTCATCTTCCCATCCAGACTCTGAGTCTTCCCTCCACAGCCGCAAACACACAACCTGCTGCAGAGCAACAACAGCGGCCGACTCGATTCCGTGCCCGCTCTGGGCTGCGTGTTTGACATTCATCCCCAACCTTCACGACCATCTGATGAACAAGGTACCCATTTCCGATGTGAAAATGCAGGTGGCTTGGCGCTGTGACACAACTTGACCGAGGTCACCCTCTACTGAGTAGCAGCTGGGATTTAAGTCCCCCCCAGATTTTGACCCTGAAGCTCACCTGTAACCCCTACTGGTTATTTGGGCTCATTTGATTGGTCACCAGGTTCATGGGCTAAGAGACAGGGACCCCTTTTTTAACCACCGGTCACTCCTAGTGAGTCTGGGGCCCCTCTGCCCCTCAGTAGAGAGTAAACACCCCCAGAGCAGCATTCGCAGCAGCTACTACCTAAGGACGTGTGTCCCGCTCAGCGGGGAGACCGGTGTTCGTGTCTTTCTCACGATAAGTCAACAACGGGTGCTTGTTTGTCATGTCAGTTCCCACGCAGTCATCTCCATCCTCGTTAGCCTGATGATTATTTATTCTTTCTTACAATCGTGGGGAACCCAGCCTGGCTCGCAGAGAGCCAGAGGAAAAGACACATAAGGGAGGGGACTCGGGGCAGGGGGTGGGGAGAAATGGGAAGAGGTGTTTCAAGGCTCATACAGGACTCCCGAAGGCGGGGGACAAAGTCAGCGTTTGCCCCGTGTCGGTCCTGGCCTCCCGCTGGCTCTGCAGATGGCTGGCTGTGGGTAACAGTGACAGAGCGATGGGCCTTGCTAAGGGGAAGAGACAGGCCACAAACAAACGAGTAATTATGTAGGGTGTGAGAGACTGTAAAGCGCTCTGGGAATCGGAGCAAGGGGAGCAGAATGTGGCGAGCAGGGATGCCCTGTGGGTGGTGGGGGCTTCATGTGGTGACTGAGTTGAATAAGGTAATAGGTGACCATAATAAAAAAGGGAGGCCTTGAAGAGAAGGCATCCTCCAAATAAAACTTGACAGCAGCAAGGGAGTTGACCAGATGGATATCTGGGGGAAGAACATTCTAGAACAAGCCTGGTTCTGAGGCCTGCCTGGCCCAGGGTGGCTGCTGGAGTGTTTGCTGAAGGAACAAACCTTTAGTCCCCTGATGGTGAAGCCCGGGGTCAGCTGGCATGGAGGGGGTATGCTTAAAATCCCCGGCAGTGGTCCCCAACTCCGTCCTCCCCGTTGAAAGTGACCTCTGAGCACCAGAAGCTATTTCTGCTACAGCTCAGATTTGCAATTTAACCTTCTCTGTCCCCATTTTTGCCTTCCGGCTGGTGGTGTCCCTCCCAGCCACCCACTCTCATAATTCTCGGGCCCCCGTGTTGCCACCCTCTAACTTGGAGCCCTTATCACACCCCACCTTTTGTGTGGGAGCCAAGCTAAACATATTTGGGGACCGTTGTGCTTTTTTCATATTCTCTTATGAGTCAGTCTCTCCCGCTTTCTAATCGTTTCTCCCACGTGAATGGTTGGCAAGAAATAGAGACCTCGTTCTCCACTAAGAGACACAACTACCTTCAGCTCACAGGGGCAGGGTGGGCCAGATGGCCTCCTTTTTATGACTCCCAGTGGGTGGGGGCCATGGGGAGCCCCTCACCCCCACCCTGCAGCCATTGTGCCTGGCCTCTCCTTCTCAGGCTTGGGCACCTTTTCTCTCAAGGGGTCACCTGTTGACTTAATGAGAAGGTAAAACCAGTCTCAGACTGAGTTGAGAGAGAGGTGGTCACCCAGGAGCTGGGAGGTGACTCCAGTTCAAACGTTTGTTGAGCACCTACTGTGTGCCAGGCCTTGCCTACATGCTGGGGGTTCAAAGACACAAAAGACAAATGTGCAAACAAATAATTGTGACAAAAATGTTAAAGGGGCTCTGAAAGAAGGTCTTGGCACGGGCCTCCAAGAAGGGAACATTGCACTGGTGACAAGAGGGATGGGAAAGTCTTATGAGCATGTTAGGATGGGGTTAAGAGCAAAGAGTTTAGAGACAGAGGTGGATTCAAATCTTGGCTCTGCTGCTGATGAGTGGTTTGACCTTAAAAAGACTGGTTGAAACTTAGCTTTTTAACCAATAAAATGAGGCTGATAATACTGAGCATACAGGGTTGCTGCAGGGATGAAAAACGGTTACGTACTACCTGGAGCGATCATGATGCTGGAAGGAGACGTCGTTATGTGCCTACTCCCTGCTACTCAGTGGGGTCCAAGGACCAGCAGCATCTGCCTCACCTGGGAGTTGGGAGAAATGCCGACTCTCGGGCCCACCCCAGACTCTCTGAGACAGAACCAGCATTTTAACAAGATCCCCGGGTGATTTAAAGTTCGATGATCACATGTCCCTACCTGACCTCCCGGGTCGCTGGGAGAGCAGATGAGGAGCTATTTGAAGAGCAGAGGCAGCTCTGCCCAAGAGAGTACCGAGGAGAAGGGGTGTGGAGTCCAGGGCCAACACAAATAAAGGTGACGACATGGCAGAGGAGCCGATTCTCCCAATGCCGCCAAGGCTGCTGGTGAGGAGACCCCAGAAATGTCTTTTAAAGACCAGTGCTTTAATTGCCTCCTGTCAATCCCACTAGAGAGAGAGGGACTCTTCCTGGGCTTATGGCGATGGCAGAATACATGACACCTGACAGGTGCGATTGACCGCAGTTTATTGTCACATATACTCACATCCCAGGGGAGGAGGAGACGACACACTATGCAGGCCCACGTGGGGGTTGCGCTTGGACACAGAGTGAGTAACCGGAGTCAGTGGGAGGCAGGCTGGCTTTGTTGTACCAAGAGGGTGGGGTGCCCCCTGGTTCCCACAGGAGGATATGGCTGGTTTGCCTGAATAATTTTAGGGCTTGGCAGGGAACTAAAACCCACTACTCAGGGATAAGCGGGAAGTGCACCTGCGTGCAGTTATCCTCTCCTCAGGGGAGGGGGACTTGCAGGAGGCCATTTCACATCCTCCCAGTTTCCCCAGAGGCCAAAGTTGCACATGATATCAGGCCAGGTGAGGGCAGGTGCACAGCAAGGACTGTGTATTCTGCCCTCTCTGCCACCAACACTTCCTCGTCCATGGAAATGATAGCGGATCAAGTCTTACTGCCACATGTGTCAAGTCCTTTTTGAAATTCTTTGATGGTACTGGATGCAGGATGTCGGGTCTCACCAGGTCCCGGGAGCCTTTACATGACACAGAAGTTCTGTTGTGATGGGGCTGGTGGGGACCACGTGCGATGGGTACACTTCAGTTGGCTTAAACTGCTTAGTGAGCTGCAATACTTTCTGATCTTTTCACACCTCTGTCCTGATGACGGGTCTCTTCAGTGTGGCTGAAGGCCAGGTTTAACCTTAGGGCACCGAGGAGACTCGAATGTCCTGGGAGTGGTTCAGACTTTGACCTCTAAAGGTGCAGGCAGCCAGGTCATCCAGGCCTTAGGAGTTTGTTTTCAATTCTGCACACATTGATAGGTGGCCGGAGTATGTGCGTCTGCACTACTGTCCCGTGATTGCTGGAGGGGGCAGCCTGTGCCAAGAAGGCTCATTGTCCCCAATAGAATGGGTCTTTCGGTTTTGTGACTACTGTGTGGCTGGTGGTCATGTCTGAGACTGAGTGTCTGTTATGTGCAAAGTCCCACGGCTAGTTCCTAAGGGGGTTTAAAAGCTAGAGGTTCCTGCTGCGCAAACATACACGTACACGTAGAAAGGACTCAGGACGCTTAGGTGAATGCGTGTGGATGGGTGCAGACCAGGACGACAGCCCCGGTTTACATTCCTTCAACATAGCCCTGTCTAAGATGGGGAAAGAGGCCTTCGATAGTTTTCATTCTTTAGTTGCAAGGCAAATAAACCCATGTGAATTTGCTTAAGCCAGGGCGAGGGCTTCGCTCTGCGGATATCGGGGAATCTTTTGTAAATCGAAGATGGAGCATCATTGCTCTAGTTGCTGTATGACAAACCACCCCCTCATTGGTTGCTCCTGCCTCTGCACTTGAGATGGGGCTCAGGGGGAAGTCCGATCTCTGGTTCATGCGGTGTCACCTGGCTTGGTTTCTCGGGGGGGACTGGAGCACCTGCTTTCAAGGTAGCACACTCATCTGGTTGGTGGGTTGACGTTATCACCTGGTTGCTCAGCTTTGGTTCTTCGCCACATGCACCTCTCCACGTGGTCTGTGGGTATCTGGGTTCCACTGATGAGCGTCTCCTGAAATAGAGCCACATGGAAGCTGTATCTCTCGCCTTTTCTGACTTAGCCTCGGAAATCACAGTCTCTTGCTCCATTTTTTCTTGGACATTAATTCCATCGCCTTCTCTCTGTGTAGACTAGTCTTTTCTGTTCTTTAGTCCCCATAGCAGCTCTTTAACTTTTAAGTATTTGTGTCGTTCCAGCTTTTACCGGGATAAACTCTCTCCTACTTATAGTTCCCAGGAGAGGGAGTGTAATTGGCCCAATCAGGTCAGGTGTCTATCCCTGGATCAACCAGCATGTCCAGGGTCATTGTCATGAGCCAGAAACAAAGAGTGTTGAGAGCATCTCTGTGGGAAGGGGCAGACATCCTGATGAACGTCTACCACAGGGTCTTACAGCGATGACTCGTGAGCAAGACACGGCACCAGGCCCCTTGGGCAGTGTTGTTGATCTTCCCGGGATAACCAGGGAAGGAGTGATTTTCTGTGGTTGGAGCAGGATTGTAGGGTTTCATGAGCAGAGCTTATGTGATTGTTCTCTGACCTTGGGAGATCAAAGAGGAAGAAATGAGAATTAAAAAAAAATATATAAAAAATCTTTGACTAGAATTTGATGGATCTGGATGAGACCATCTGGTCTACCATTTCCAATTTCAGTCAAGTAAAATAGTTATATTCCCAGATGTGAAGACTGGAGAATGATAATTAGCTAGTGACGGAGAAGGGGAATAGAAAACAGGCTCTTTTGCTTCTTGACATAATTTCCCCCCCTATATAGACAACTCGCTTGGTATCTTGAACAGGCTAACAATATAAGGCAAGAAATAATGATGGCTAAGAAAGACTTACTGTGCTTACTGCAGCAGGCTCTCTGACAGCCAGCCCAAGGAGACAGGTGTTACTATTATCCCTTCTGATTTACAGGTGACAGTTGAAATAGCTTGCCCAAGGTCACAGTTACTAAGCAAACAAACAACCAAGAAAACTAAATTTGAACCCAGCCTGGCCTCACAGCCTGGACATTCGACCCTGACACCGTTGATACTTTTCTAACACTGGGCATTTAGAATGCTGCCCTGTCCACAGGCTGCTGAGAGATCAGACGTGTCGTTATTCTGGTATCCTGTGACCCCTTCCAGTGAGCTGGCTGGACCAGAGGAAAACACCTGACCCGAGAACGGACAATTCGTTGGCCAGCTGGTAGCCTGTGGGAGCTGTGGCCCGGAACTTTCCCGACAGAGATAATGATGACTACACTGGGCCCCTCAGATCCTCTTGCTTTAGAGTTTGGACTGGAGATAGAGAAATTGGGAGTCAAGTGGTGATGGGGATAGAATCACAGTGATCAAGTGCTGCAGAAGATGAGGAGAACTTACTGGGATGCTTACGTGGTCTTGGGTCCTGGTCTTCCTTTTATTTTCATGACTTTCGATCTCTGGGAAGTTTGGGTTTGGGGCTGTTCCAGGGTCCTTGTGGGAATTCTCTTTCTCATTGACTCAAGTTTCTTAAGGTATGTCCTTTTTCTTTGAGGCCCCCCCCGAGTGAGCCTGGAATCCTAGCCAGGGGACACCTGGAAGGCAGTTAGGCTTTTGTTGTACAAATAGAAACGAACTCGATTGTCCGATGAGAATGAGATATTTGGTTTGCCTGGTAAAAGGCAAAAAGCTAAACTAGTTGATCCTGCCAGATCCGGTATTCTGTGATCCACTGACGTGGGTTTGTCTGGAAACAGGATGAATCTCTAGGTATATAAATGATCTCATCTATGAGCACCTGATGAATTATAACTAGTTCTACACCGTATTGGTCAAGACTGTTTAGGTTCTGTATGATAGAAAATCAATTCAAACAAACTTAAGCAAAAAGAAGAAAAAGAAAGGAAGAAAGGAAGAAAGAAAGGAGAGAGAGAGGAAGAAAAGGAAGGAAGGAAAGAAAGAAGGAAGGAAGGAAGGAAGGAAGGAAGGAAGGAAGGAAGGAAGGAAGGAAAGAAAGAAGAAGAAAGAGAGAAAGAAAGGAAGAAGGAAAGAAGGAAAGGAAAGGAAAGGAAAGGAAAGGAAAGGAAAGGAAAGGAAAGGAAAGGAAAGGAAAGGAAAAGGGAAAGAAAAACCTATGGCGCCTGGTTCAGGCATGGCAGTGTCCGGATCAGTGCTGTCTGGCAGAACCTTCTGTGACGATAGGACAGTCTCATGTCCGAGCTATATGGTACGAGCTATATGGTACAGTAGCCACCAGCCGTGGCTACCGAATACTTGAAGTGTGGCCAGGGTCATCGAGGAACTGGACTTTTCGTTTTACTCACTTTTAATTAATTTAAATTTCAATGGCTCCCTGTGGCGAGTGGCTACCGTCCTGGACAGCTGTCTCCCTCTCTGGGGAGGCTCTGACCGGCTCTTCTTGGCTCCTGGGTGCGCGGCTGCACTCACCACCCTCATGGGGCTGGGAACTCGGCCCAGATCTGGCTCACGTGTCTGACTCTGCAAGCCTAGGGGTCGCCTCAGTCTAAACCACATAAGACAGGTCCCTGGGGGACAGAGGGAGTCTGTGTCCGAAGAGGGACAGGAGGACAACCTGGCCGGCAAAACCTGCACCCGCACAGCCCACCCCACCCCAACGCCCCTTATGCTCTGTTAAAAGGAAGAGGGAGTGGGGATGGCAAGAAGGAGCACCTGCTCCACAGACACTCATCCCGACCCTTGGTGCCAGGCACGGGGTGAGCCGCTGGGGACACGCACACAGAAGTCATGACAACAGCAAGAAAGAGCAACCCTGTCTGCGGCTTCCCACTCTGCCGGGGGAAGCGGCCTCCTGAAGACACAGTCCCCAACAGGGTGAAAAGGGCCCAAATAGAGATGGATCAATACACTGTTAGCAGGACAGCTCATTTTGTCTCAAATGAGCAAAAAGAAAAAAAAAAAAGAAAAGAAAAAAAAAGAAAAAGAAAGAAAAAGAAAAAAGCTCTGATTTTCCATAGTTTGCAAGCTGCTGATATGCCGAGGAGAGACGTCTGTGTGTTTCCCCCTCCTGAAGGGAGCATTAAGCAATTGCTTCAGTTCCCAATTTTTTTTTTTAAAAAGATGTTTTTTAAAAAAAAAAATCTGAAAACAAAGTCCAGCCTTGGAGAGGGGCCAGAGTCTGGCTGAGGACTAGGCATGAGCTGTCTAAAAATAGAGTGGCGCTGATTAATGAGTGTCTAAAGCAGGGATCAGACCTGGAGGATGGAACGAGGGAGCCAGCATGTACTTTTTTGGGACTCTGCGCTCCTTTTAGAGAATTGCTCAAAACCACGTTACTCAAGAGCTCAGCCTGCGTGCCTGCCAGTCCACCGAGCTGGCAAAGAGGTTCTTCTCAGTAACGCCTGGCGGATGGTGGCGGGGCTGGGGGGCTGGCCTCCAGGCCCCTTGGCCTTGTCTCCCCATCCCCGCTCCGTCTGGTCAGTGCCCAGCAGCGCCTGTCCTCATCCCACCAAACCTTCTTGGGGTCAGGGTGGGGGGCACTCAGCGGCCAGCTCCTTCCATCTCCCAGAAAACTCTCCAGTGCTTGGTTAGCCCAGATCTCGGTGGCGTGGGCACCCCCAGGCAGCGGGATGGGCGTCCGAATAATGGTTCTGGTTAGTGAGGGACATTTATTAAGTCTCATCCCATGTCGTCCTCCCAGCAAGCCTATGAGGTGGGGCCCTAGAAGCTTCGGTTCACAGCAGAGCTGAGGCACTCAGATGTTGACAGCTTCCCAGAGTCATGGAGTTCATAAACGGAGAACCAGGCTTTGAACCCAGCGACCGGGTCCCAGAGTCCGCACGACCCACCACCACCCACACGACAGATCCCCTGCAGGCTGATCGCATGAATATCCCCACTTTACAGGTGGGGACGGGGCTGTCTGGCTGGTTGGGAGAAACAGTGAGGAGGTTGGTTAGGGATCCGGAGCCCCAGGCCTGGTCTGAGTTCTGCCCCCAATGTGCTCTGGGACTTGGGGTTGTCACCCACCCTTTCTAGGCCTTAGTTTCTTTATCTGTGAAAAGCAGTGTCATCGTTGGCCAAATGATGTCCTTTGCTTTTGAGCTCCCACCCCAGCTCCGGCTTGCACCGGTCACTCTCCATGTTACCCCACTGAACCCTCCAACAGCAGTCTGAGGCAGAGAACCTACCCCAGGTCACCCACAGGGTTCCACGAGTGACAGACTCAGGATGTGAACCCAACCAAGTCTTTTTGGTTCCAGGCCCCTTAGTTTCTTTCTATTTACAATGTGAGGGGAAAACGCTGTCCGCTCAGGGTCCTGTCCCCCAGTGAATGCCAAGAGCCAAGAGGGGAGGGGTGAGGGTAGGAGACCAGGGACAGACAGACTGCGGCCCCCCAAGCTGAGGGAGGGAGGGCTGAGGTGACGTGGGGGTCTGCCTGCCCCGTCCCCACCTGGTTGGAGTTGGATGGATCCATTGACCGTGCCCTGTGCTGGGCCTCTGGGCCTCCTGCAGCCACCGTGAGGTTTATGGTCCCCCCACCTTCCCTCCTGGGTGACAGACGTTGTTTTCTGGCCAGTGCCTGCCTACCCGCTCCTCCTGCCACCCCGAAATTTCCTATTTTGTAGCTCCTTCAACTGCAGAGAGCATTCACTTTGTCCCCTGAGGACACTAAAACCTCCAACAAACAGTCTCTGATAATAAATGGCCCCCCTCTTTCTTTGCAGGGATCAAAAGCTCCCCAGGCGCTTTCAAAGCGAGCCAGGGCGCTTTGGTGATCCTGCACAGCCTGGAATGCTGACCGGCTCAGGAGAAAGGCGCTTGGCTTGGCTCCGGCTGGTTCCTAGGCTTTTCTTGGAGGCAGCGAGTGCCCTGCTGTGCAGAGGGCAACTGGCAGCAAAATGGGAAGAGGCAGAGAGAATTCCAGGCCCCCAGGGCTGAGGGCCAGGCAAAGGGCCCTTGCCTTCCCCCAGGGGGGCACCTGTAGGGGGCGGCTGGGCCCAGCCTGCAGGGTGGATCTGCCCGGAGGGAGGTGGCAGTCTGGGATGTTGGTGGGCACATCTGGACAGTTCTAGCTGGCGTCCTAGGCCGGTCTCAGGATTGGAGGCATCTCAAAAGGCTGAGCATTACCATGGCCACTGGCCTGCGCTGGGGGCTGCCAAACAAGATGAGCACCCCCTTCCTCCCCACGGGTCCTCAGCAAATAAGGAGTGAGGTGGTCAGCCAGCTGCTGCCGGCCCCTGGGCATCCCTCAGGCCTCCCCTGGGCCAGGTGTGTCTGGCTTTAGCATCCAGCGTGGCACTTTATGTGCCATTATTCCCCAACCGGCTGGACTCCACTTGGAGGGGCTGCTGTGAGGGGTGCGACACCCCTACCCAGGGTAAAACCACTCCTCGGCCATGATGTGGTGGGTGTGGGCAGAGACTCTGGGGGCAGGCAGCCCTGCGTTTAAATCTTGTGACCGATTGCTCTGTGTGACTCTGGGGTCACACAGGTTGCGCCTTGGACCTCAGATCAGACGAATGGGGATGTTAGGGTGGTCACCTTTATGTCAGGTTGTCGCGAGGGCTCAGGGAGACGGTGCTTCCTTAGCACGCTGCAGGGGACTTAAACAGTGTTGAATAGATGTGAGTTAGTCACGGTGAGGACCGATGTCATTGAAAGGGCAACTGGATTCTGCTAAGCGTCCAGCATTTTGGTCAGGAAGCAAGAGGGAAACTCTGGCAGCCTCGGTCCTGCATCGTCTCCCTTTCCCATCTTCCCCAAGACCTCAAAAAGCAAAGTCTGCCTTTCTCTGGTGAGAGAGTCAGTTGCTCTGGGCCTCCCAGGGGCAGCCAGCCCCCAGGCCCCTCGGCGGGAAGCCCCCTGGTAGACAAGGCCTCACTGTGACCTTTCACCTTTTGGCCCCCGGGTGAAGGACCATTCATTCACCAAGCTGCCTTCCCCAGTCCTTTGTGGAGGGGAGGCCTTTGTCCAGCTGTCCCCTGGAAAGAAAACGTGGAAGGCAATGGCCTCCATCCTCAGACTGCATCTGGGCATCGTGCCACCCTCTCTGTCGGCCCAGCCTTATAATTTATAAAATCCCCTCACGTGTGCAGTCTCATTGGGTTTTCAGAGAGCACCTGTGTCTCACCCAGGTTCAGCTAGTAAAGTGGCGGGGACAGGTGGCCTGGTCCCCGAATTTTCTAACTCATTTCCATCGATTCCACCGGGCCTGAGGCAGAAAGGGCCGATGGTGGCTTGGAAGGAGACTTTAGATTTGCCCCATTTCTGTCCCCACACTCCTTACTAGGCAAGATTTCTAGATAAACCTAAAGGGAATAGCGTTACCCTTTATATTTATTGGGTCCCTCCTTTTGCCAGACACTTTATATAAGCTTTCATGTGGGTTCCCATTTAGTCCTCTTGAGAACCCCTGGAGATGGGTGTTCTTATAGTTTGAAGAGGAAGAAATGGATATCAAGCGGTTGAGGAATGTACCCAAGGTCACAGAGCTGCAGAGAGGGGGCAGGGTGTGTACCTCGATCTCCCCACCACCCATGTGCCTTGCACTGTAGTGGGCTCTTGCACACGCAGCAGCAACCCAGAACAGCTTAAGCACGAGCCTGGGACTGCACAGATTGTCCAACAGCAAGGTGGACACGGGGCTTTGGGGAGTCGAATATGGCTTTGGGGGAGCTCAGGCCTTGGAACCAGACAGACTCAAACCTAGCTCTGTGGCTCCACCACTGTGAGCCTTGAGCAAAGCACCAAATAGCGTCTGCCAAATGGGAGAAGTGTTCCCTGGCTTGCAGGACTGCTGATCGTGTATGTGAACTGTGTTCAGGGGCAGCAGCCTGGTTATTCCTGGGAGGCTGGACGGGAAAGCAAAATGAGCAGAGAACCACTTTGCTTTTCCTTTGCTCTCTTCCCTCCATGCTCCCCGCCCACTGTCAGTTTACTACGGGTGGAACAAACTACCCCGTGGGTCTTCAGTAGCATGCTCTGCTGTGCTCAGATGGTAGCGAGGGGTTTTATTCTGCATCACAGACTCGTCACTTCTACAGAAACATGGGGTCTAAGGGAGGGGTGCCAGCCCCTCTGCTGTCCACTTGCAGCCCTGGAGGCTAGGGCGAGTCTAATGGCGAAAGCATGTGAAGGTGAGTGAATGCCTCAGCACTCCCAGCATCCACATAGACGTTAATTCAATTCAACAAACACGTACTGGTCACTTATTTTGAGCCAGGGAAGGGACCCAACTGTATCAGTTCAGTAATCAGTTCAGATTAGTAAAGAGACCTCCAGGAGTGGCGCCTTAGACAAGATGCCCTTTATCTCCTCCCTCCCATAAAAGCCCAGAGCAGAGGGTCCAGAGCTGGTGCGAGGGCTCTGCTCTAAGAAACCCCTATAGACCGAGGCTCCTTCCATCTCACTGATCCACTGTGCGTGCTCTCCATTCCCCATGTCTCCCAATGGTCTGAGGGGCCAACTCCAGCCATGGTGCCCATCAGCAGCAGGAAGGCGGATCAGATGAAGAAGAAAGGCAGGGAATGTGCTCCAGCTGTCTCTTCACGTCACGTGGTACTGATGCCCAGATGGGACTGGCTAAACTTGGTCGCATGACCACACTTAGCAGCAAGGGGAAGTTGGGTGTCTATACGCCCAGCTAGAAACTGGGGTCTCTATGATTGTGAAAAAAAGGTGACTATTAACGTCACCCTGCCCTGCTGTGTTTCAGCTTGTCTGATAGGTTAGGCACCAGATTTTATTTTCTTTGTCTCAACAACTCTGCCATTTGATTCATTTCTTCCCTTTTATACAAATGAGAACACTGGTCACCAGACAGATTGAGTAGCAAGGCCTCGGTCACCCAGGAAGGACATTGGAAAGCCAGGCTTCTGGGAAAGGCCTTTCTGACTCTCAAACCTGTGCTGCCGCCTTCTCCAGGCCAGGGCTAGGGGTCGGGGATCCCCCAGACGATAGGACATATTCTCTCCCCGGCATTGGTTCAGAAACAATACCATTGCCATTTTGTGGCTTTTCAGAATGAGAGGAGATGTAACTGATGTAGATTTTCAGATGTTGTAATGGTCGGACGTGTTTCCCCAAATTCCTAACACCCCCTCCTTCAGAATGTGACCTGACTTGGAACTAGGGTCCCTGCAGGTGTAGCTAGTTAAGCTGGGAGGGGTCATACGGGAGTGGAATGGGCCCCCCTGTCCCATACGATTCGTATCCTTAAAAGAAGATGGCCATGTGAAGACACAGAAACAGATACAAGGAGAATGCCACGTGAGGACGATGGCAGAGACCAGGGTGGTACAGCAGAAGCCAAGGAACGAGGAAGATTCCCAGCAAATCCCCAGAAGGGGAGAGACATCGAAGAGATTTCTCCCTCACAGCGCTCAGAAGGAACCGACCACGAGGATGCCTTGATCTTGGAGTTCAGGTTTCCAGAACTGTGGGAGTACATTCCCGGCATGTAGGCCGCCCCGGCCTCAGTCATTTGTTAGGACAGTCCTGGCAAGCAGATACGGAGGCTTCATCGTAGAAATTACTGCAGATATCCGTGAGGACACCTCAGATTCTTGGCAAGGAGGAACCTCGATTTCTCTGATAAAGGGACCGAGGCCTTTACTCTGGGTCGTTCCCAGGTTTCGCCCAGGGCCATCAGGTTCAGCACAACTTTTACTGAATCCCTTCTCACGTTCCAGGCACCGAGCTAGACGCACGACCCAAAGAAATCAGACCAGACTCAGGAGAAATCAGGGTTCTATACTTAACACAAAGGAAAATCTTGGCCTTGGCACCGGGCCTCTCTATTTTAAGCTCAGACATTCCTGGTTGCTGGCTCCTCTGTGCCTTGGCATTAGGTAGGGTGAAAAGGGCAGGCCCCAGTCAGTGCCAGGAGAGATCAATGAGCCCAGTACAGAGGCTGGTATGCAAAGACCGAGTCCTTTCCTGGTGGGCGGGTGGGTGGTGAGCCAAGTTGTCTCGGTATTTGAGTTGCTTCATCTGTGGCCACTTATCTCGCTGGGTTACGGCCAATGTCCCGATGGGCTCAGGACTGGCTGGAGGGTCCTGCCTCTGAGTGCGGCCTGCACTCCTGACCCAGGTGGCGGATTTCCAGGCAAGTCTGCGCACTGCTGTGGCACGTTTTTGCTTCGTGTTTCAGCTCTGTCCCATTGCTCCATCTCTGTCCCATGGCCCGGAGCGTGCGTGTGTGTGTGTGTGTGTGTGTGTGTGTGTGTGTGTGCCGGGAGGACACAGATTAGCTTTCCTCTTCGTGAGAACAGCTAGTACTCCGACAACTCCACAACGAGAAAACAAACGACCCGATTAAAAATAATAGGCAAAAAGGGCTTGAGCAGACACTTCTCCAAAGAAGGTTCATGAATAAGAATATGAGGAGAGGCTCCACATCACTAATCATTAGGGAAATGCAAATCAAAATCATAATGAGATGCCACCTCACACCCATTAGGATGGCTATTAGAGGGGGAAAATCCCCAGAAAATAATAAATGGTGAGGAGGTTGTAGAGAAGTTAGGAAGTCCTGGGCGTTGTTTGTGGGGATGTAAAAACGGTGCCGCCACTATGGGAAACAGGGTGGTGGTTCCTCAAAAAATTAAGCGTAGAATTACCCTAGGACCCGGTCATTCTGTTTCTAAGCATATACCCCAAAGAATGAAAAGCAGAGAGTTGCATAGATATTTATATACCCATGCCCCGCATGAGGGAAAGGTGTGTCTAATCCATGAGCCGGGGACCAGCAGGATGGTAAAGCTGGGTCACAGGAGTGAGCTCCGAGAGACGAAAGGATGTGTCGTCACTGCAAGCAAGAACGGTAGAAAAGACTCAGCTGAGTGAAACTCAAACTGGTTACTGTCCTGGAGGGGACTAAAACTGTCACCTTTGGGGCCCCCTTTTCTGCCAGAAAGGAATCCTTTGCATCCCTGTTGGCGAACATCCTCGACACCCTATCGATCTGCTGTGAGGTAGCATCTAGAGTCCGGGTCTTCATAATAAATAAGAAGCCAGGATGACTTCGTACTGAGTGACCCTCTGGTCTTCCTCAGATCCCTTCTTTGGAGCCCAGTACTGTCCCCGGCCACTGTGGTATCAGTTTGGTATCGCTTGTGATGGGGGGAACCGCCTCCCCCAGAGGTTACACCTTCCCTCCCCCACCCTGGGTTGTCGGGCACGGGGGTTACAAAGCCTGGATCTCTTGCCTCCAATCGGGACAGCCCCAGAGGGCCTCTCCAGACCCAGTCCTTTCTGTAGGATGGCTGAGGCCTGGGTGGTGACCACACCGCAGGCCAGCCTCCCCTTTGCCCAAGTCTTCCTTCCTCGCCACTCGCCACCTTACAGGTGTATCTCCTGAGAGCATCCTCAGCAAACCGTGTGCCCACGACTGCCTGTCTCAGTGCCACGTCTGTGTCTCACCCGGGACGGGAGGGCTCGTTAGACAATGCTCTGCTATGTCTTTGGAAGGGCACGAAGTAGTCTTTTGGCCTATTTCCCAGTTCTTGGGTATTTCTCCTTAACAGAAAAGAGTAAAAATCTGTGGAACGAACAGACAAGAGCGGGTGGAAAAGCTCCCCACACCTGGACAAACATCGCCCGCTCCCAGCCTCCGCCTCCAGGCCCCAGAGAGGTGTTGGGAACTCACAGGCAGTTGTCCCCTGGCAAAGGTGAGGAATCTGACTGGTCAGCAGTTGGTGCCTGGGATCAAATGAGATTCTCCACCTCCGGGGAAGAGTGAGAGAAAGCGTGCTGAAATCCTCAGGGGTTTGTTTTCCCTTGTGTCAAATGGGCCTGATTGGAAAAAAACGGCCGAGCCTGAGTGCAAAGCCGCCCCCCCCACCCCACCCCCCATGCTCAGAGCCCACCATGGTTGCCAAGAGCCAAGTTAAGCTCAGAGCACATCGGGGCATTTCAGCTCCTGCCTCTGCCTTTTCCTTTCTGAGGCAAAAAGAAATAAAATAAAATAAAAAATAAAAAAATAAGGTTCTGGAAGGTGCACCTGAAAAGAGACCTTTCATAAAAGATTCATCCCCGAACAAGAATGTCGCGAAAGCGTGAAATGTGCAGTGGGCTCCCATGTGAATTCCACCCCAAGTGTTTGGTGGTAATGATTTTTAACGTCCTCCCACCAAAGGCACCTTTTCAGCTACAGGAGAGCCAGGAGGATCTGTAGGGCCAGGTGATTTCTTCACTGAGGGAAAGGAAGTAGTTTCAAGGTTTAGGTACTGATCTAAGGCGTTTTGGAGAATAAGGACGAGTATCAAATAGCTACAGGTCGAAGAGAGAGAGAAAGAAAGAAGGAGAAGAAAAAAAAATAACACCCCAGAGCCACTGCAGGAAAAAAAGCCTGAAAAGCAGAGGCTCCAAAGAGGCAGAAATTACCTCCAGGAAAAGACGGGGCGCTCATGAGCCGTTATGAAACGCCCCGTCGTTGCTAAGGGCGTGTGCACCGAGGGTGTGAGATTGTGGCATTGGCAGGGGACTGGAACGGGGCGATGGCAGTTCTGTCTGCAGAGGCATCGGCCTTCGAGAACTGGCTTCCATGGGGATCCCCTGTTGGAACACCCGGGCTTGCTTTCCATCTGCAGCGCGCTCACCAGCAAATTCAGGGTGGCAAACGCCGCCCTTTCTGGGCCGTCTCGGCACCTCCACCGGGTTTTCTGCTCTTCGGTTCTCTTCCCGGATCCTTTCACCAGGCTGATGGGCGAGGAGGTGGGATGGGGGGTCTGTATCCCTCGTTCTTTCCCCTTGGGGACATAGCCTGGTGTCAACAGCATGGGTTGAGATTCCACGCTCATTACCGCTTTCTGCAGGGGGGTCCCTCGGTCTCCTCCTTCACCTCCATGGGTGCTGCTCAGGGTCCATCCCACCTGGTGTCTTTGCCCAGACTGGCTCCCCGTGGCCAGTTTCAGAGCTATACGATTTCTAGTGGCTACAAGCTGCACACACGCTCGGACCCGAGAAGATACCTCAAATCCCCAAATGTCTGAAGTGGTTCTGGCTCTGACGTCCCCCGTAACCACCGGGTTTCCTTTCTTGTGCTTTGTGGATGACGATGCCACCTGCTGCCCTCGTCCACAGGGGCGCTTTCTAGAAGCTTTGGAGGAAGGTGAAAGAACACGGACAAGTCACTGAGGTTTGGTTTCGGTTCCAGCAATTCTGTTCAAGAAGAGAGACGCAGTGTTGAGGGCCACCCGGGTGGAGGCAGGGGGTCCCTCGGTCTCCCACTTTGTCTCCTCTGGGACTCGGGTTTCAGGCTGCCGAAATCATTTTAGCTGGCGGAGCTGTACTTGTGACAGGGTGACCACGTCATCCTGACTGGCCCAGGACTTTCTGGGTTTTAGCCTTTCGGAAACCCTGTCAGTCCTGGGCAAACCCGACATGTGCACCCCGGCTATCAGGCCGTGGGGAAAGATCTGCACAGAAGCGGCTTCTGGGCACCCCAGGTCACCTTTGCAACATTTAGAGCAAGATGAGTTTGGCATTTAGGGCCTCCATCTGCTCACTGCCCTCATTTAAAGAAAGAAGGCAGAGGAAGGGAAGAAAAAGAAAAATTCCCAGTGGTTTATGGAGGCCAGTGTCCCGTTCCCAGCCTTAAACACACACATCCAACACCTAGGCCCACTCAGCGCGGGGGTGTTTGTTTGTTTGTTTGTCTTTTAACACCTGCTGGGCCCTGGTGGGAGGTAAGAGCAATTCCCATTAGTCCTAAAGCACTCACTGGGCACCAGTCACTGCTGCAGGTGCCTTTCGGACTCAACCCCCGAGATAAATACAATGATTATTCTCACTTTTCAGCCGGGGACATGGGACCCCAGGGAGGTTAAAACATTTGCCCTGGTAGCAAGCGGCAGAGCCACAAATGGAGGTGTAAACGAGATGCGAAGGTGGGACGTGACACGTGGCAGTCACAGTGCCGTGCGACTCACGCTGTCCCCATGCCGGGCGGTGTTGGAGTGGGGACGCAGCAAGTTCATTTATTTAACAAATGCTTATCTCTCAGACTGCTCCCCCTGGCAGGCCCTGTTCCAAACTGATTCACAGCTGTGAACTCATCTAATCCTCACAATCATTCTTTAGAGTAGACGCTCGCGGATGCCATCAACCAGGGCTTCTCAATTACAGGCAATTTTGCTCCCCCCCAAGGGACATTTAGCAAAGTTTGGGGATTTGGGGGTTGTCACAACTGCAAGGGGTGGGATGCTAGTAGCGTCTAGTGGGTAGAGGTCAGGGATGATGCTAACTATCCTACTGTACATAGGACGGCCTTTCTCCCCGCCCTCCCCCCCCGCTCCCACAAACATAGAATGATCCAGACTGCAATGTCAGTAGTGCCAGGGCTGAGAAATGGTCGTAACTGGGGCCCGGGGGGGCATCACCTGAAAGTGGTGGTCCCCACGGCCCCACCCCCCATTCCAGAATCAGGCTAGAGCACTTTGTCCTTGGCGGGCTTCTTGCTGTCTTTTCACCCCAGAGTTTTGTTCGCCCTCTGGCCATGCCCCCCCAGCTTTGTTCTGGTTTGTTACCACAGGGAACTGTGTTCTACAGTTCCTGCCCTTGAAAGCCCTGTCAACGGCATCCACAGCCATTAGCAGGGCTGGGGGTTGCCAGATCGGTAGGTTCAACTCCGCAGGATGACTAACGCTCAAATGCCCTCTAGGGTTCATCCAGCTGCTAGGTTGCCCAAGCCTCCGCCAGGCTGTGGAAACGTTGGCCAGAGACAAAACCAGAGTTCAAAAAAGGAGTGAGGTCATTCCCGGGGAACACCTCCGAGCTCGTGTGTGCTGGCTGGCTCCCCGCTGCAGGCCGGCACCTGCTCTGAGCAGGCCGCAGTGGGGTAACTTGGCAGCTCAGGGACCCCGGGCTCCATCCTTTACCTCATCGTGCACTGCTATTTTTAAATCCAGGGGATTTGAACCAGCTGGGGTTGCAGCCGGAACTTAGTCCTTGGAGGCCCGGAAGCTTAGCTGCCTCCTCCTGGAAGGCCTTGTGGAGGTCACGCCATCTCTCTCTGCTGCTCGATAGGATTTCCCCAAGACTGGTGGCATAGTTTCCAGGGCCCAGAGCAAAACAAAAATGTGGGGCCCCTTGTTCAAAAACCATTAAGAACTTCAAGACGATGATGGTAAGAGCCAGGAGCCATGCCCAGGGCCTCGGAAGTTCGCACAGTTTGCACGCCCATGAAGCCATGCTCCCAGGCCATGTTGTGGTCCATGACCAGGTGATCCTATGAGCTGGTTTACCTGAAACGGTCCTGGTTTACTGCCGTTCCCCCAGGGTAATGAAGAGTTGCCCCTTTCCCACTCGACGCTATCCCGCTTTGGACATCAAATCATATATGGTCGCCTTATGACGACAGAACCACCTTCTAAATAATTGTGCTTTCACCCTGTTGATGTTACATCGCCACACGAAGTCTGGCCAGTGGGTAATGTTATTTTGGGGATGAAGTGATGATAACCCTCTGCCTCGACCGTCATGGCACATTAAACACACGTTCGTATGCTAACTTCTTCACTCCATCCTCACACCTAGATCCGCGGACCTAAGGAAGGCTTAGAGAGAGGGGATGGTCTTTTCGCAGGTGCTTGGGTGGCCGCGAAGTGGCAGATCTAAGGTGTAAGCCGGGTTTCTGTCATCTCCTTTAGGGTGACCAGTTGTCCCGATTTGCCTGCAATGAGGTGTGTCCTTTGGGTGTGGGGCTCTCAGTTTTAAAACTGGAAAGGTCCTGGGCCAACCAGGGCCAGCTGGTCACCCTCGTCACAGTCCATCATGCCATGTAGCCTTCCTGAATTCTTTTAAAATGAATCCTATTACCGTAAACCTCTTATGACAATCCCTTCTGGGGCGGGACTTCCCTTGAATACTAAGGATTTTTGCTGTGACTGGTCGTGGAGTGTGGAGACAAGATGTTCAAAGCAAGAACGCTTCCTGGATGACATTTTGTTCTGTGTCCTCCTGGACTTTTCTCTATGACTGTGTGCATACATGTTCGTATAATACATTTTTGGAATCCTATTGGTGACATTTATTTTCGTTTAGAGCAGGGATCAGTGCAAACTCTTTCTGTAAAGGGCCAAACAGTAAATATAATTTGCTTTGCACACTCTATGGTTTCTGTTGCGACTCCTCAACGCTGCCATTATCACGTCTGTGATACAAAAACAAACAGTAGGCCAGATTTGGCTCGTGATTCATGGCTGGCCGATCCTTGATCTACACCCTATACATCTGTTCAAGGATAATTTTCAAAAGGTAACATTGCGACAGCCAAGCAAGTGTAAAACAGACGTGTCAAAGGTTCTAGTCAACTCATTACCTAATGAGGGGACTCTGGTAAGACGTTACAACACGTTCAAAGGGGAACCTGAGGAACAGACACATCTATCAGAGATCGTAAATGCTGAAAAGAATTTTCTAATGGATGCGAACGGGTCCATACCTTCATGGCGACAACGTGTTATATGTGGTTTTAAGCACCAGCCTCGAGTCAAGCAATCCTGGGCATCCATCCCGGCCCTGCCCACTGCTGGCCGTGCCACCTCGGACAGGTTACTTCATCTCCAAAAGGAAGATGATGATACTGGCAACTACGTCATAAGCTGTTGACTGGACTCTACGTGGGATAACCCGGGTAAAGCCTTTTAGCACGACGTCAGACCAAAGGGCCCCTCAGTAAATGTCAGCTCTTGTTAGCTGGAGTCACCACCAACAGGGTGACTGTGGCTACACAGCGGCCCCTTTCCATGGTTTCCATCTTTCATCTCCCGCTCTCCCCATCCTACTCCCCTTACAAAATACACTCCTCAGAGCTGGGAGGATGAACCACTGACTACCCATTCCCGGCCCGTCTCCATCCCTTGTAGTGAGTGCATCTGCTGATGCCAGATCAAGGATGGAGTCGGCTTTACTATCTGTTCTCGGCAAAGGCACGTGACTCAGGCCTGGCAAATCAGAATAACATATTCCTTTTGCCTCTGGAATAGGCATATGACCTAATCAGAGTCACTAGTTCCCGATGAGCCTTTTGCTGGGACTTTTTGGGAAAGAGACTTATTGGGAGAGAGGGTTGTCTGACTCAAACCTGGGGGGATGTAGGCTAGAAATTTGCCATTGCGTCTCCACAGGAGGCTTGAGAATAAAGCAAATATGAAGTGGAGCAGAGAGGCTGAGTCTCGGTGGCAGCTTTTGAACTCCTGGATCAAGCCGGACCTGAAGCTACTGGAACTTTTTAGTTATTCTAGACAATGCAGTCCCTCTTTAGTTGAAGTCGGTGTAAACCGGGTTCTCTATTTCCTTAACTGAGAGCCTGAGATGTTCTGATCTATGGGGCATCAAGATGCTTATAAGACTGTGGCCAGGGGAGTCGCATCTTCCATCCCTCCTGTACCGTGGGGACGTCCCTGGTCTTTGTAGAGGAGCTGACTATGACAGGGTCTGTGCAGATTCTGGCACTGATCACCTCCAAGATGACTTAAAGGGAGGGGTGAGCCTCTGAGGAGAATGTCAAAGGACTCTCTCTTGACCCTGAGGTCCTAGAAGGCTACAACGCGGCTCAAAGATGCTAACTTCGTACCTCCAATAAGGCTGCAAAAACCTCATCTGGATATGGGTCAGCTGCCAGCCCAGCCTCCGACACTGGCTCCGCTTTGGTGTCAAACCGTAATTCTCCGCTTTCATCTTCCCCTGCCGTTCCCTTCTGTTTTTCATTTCTCCGGATTTCTTTCCTTTGGGCTTTTGATCTGTTTTCTATTGTTATCGTTCAGGCATTTCATGCCCAAACTTTCCGAGTCCTTGTAATCCAACCATAACAACATCTGGGATCTGAGGTCGTGTACTAATGTCAGCTCCTCTTGAGGCATCGGGACTGCGTGCTTTGCTGGATTCCCCTACACCTTTGTTCCATGAAGCTGGTTTTCCTCCCAGCCTCAGCGCCAGGATTTTCCAAGGAACTTTCCACGGTGAGCAGGATGTAAGAAGGGCTCTCGGAGACTGCGCTTTGCTATCTTGTCTTACTTCTTTGCCACCGCCTGGTCTACACACCCCTTTGGCTCCTGGGGATATGCTTCCAGATCTCATGAGGTCCCTTCGAGGCACCCAGGCTGTGGATTAGATGCGTCAGGCCTGGCTTGAGCTACTTCTCTGTTCCTCAGGGTCTGTTGAGTTATGGACAAGTCCCCCAGCCTCTCTGAATACCAGCTCCTCTGGAGGATGATTTTAAAGTGTAGGGTTGTCATAAGGATCGTATTCAACACACTTTATATAAACACTCACGATAAAATAGAGTAATCGCTGCTGTTTATCAGCCGGGACACTTTATCAGGTAGGTTGTGCTGCTTGTGTTGTGCTATTTTGCCCCAGAGCAGCCCTACCGAGGAGATGCTATTTCCCATCTTACGGATGAGAAAACAGAGGCTCAGTAAGGTCAGCAGCGAAGTCCGCCCTTCCCTGCTCCCCAGTGCTGCTGGGCACAAAGCAGAGACATCCGGCCGTCGCGTCCAGCGGTAGATGTGACCGCTACATCTCTCCTTTCTCTGCACCGAAGTTGCTGTGGCTTTTTAGCCGATGCTGTCACCACCTGGTGCTAGGAAATAACAGCTGTTCACCGAGTCCCAAGACTGCGTTTCATACCTGTGGTAACTGAAACTCTTCAAGGGACAGAAACCAAATTCAACGAGACAAAGCCATGTGCCTTCTTGGGTAAAGGAAAGATTCAGGGGTCGGTCTGGTGTCCCTCGCAGCCAGCTCTGAGTCCCGGGTGGTGCCTTTGAACCCTCCCTCTGCATCTCCTGGCCCTGTCTTTGTCCATGTCTCTGTCTCTACTCCAAGGTGCCCCTGGAAGTGCCCGGGCTGTCCCATCTTTCCAGCAAAGCCACAGGGAGGTCTCTCTGGCTCTCTTAGATCATGTGCCCATTTTCAGGACAATCCATATGGCCAGGTCTGGGTCATAAGTCCTCCTTGGTGAGGGGAAATAGAGTCATGTCCTCCCCATTGACTCAGGCAGCGTGGGGACTCAGGCAGTGACTGTCAAGGGCCTTCCTTGTCAGCTTCGTGATTCACTTTCCTGAACTTGGTTCCAAACTCTGGTGCTATTACCCACTTAGGTCTCATCCCAAGCAATACTCTCCATGCTGTTACAAGTTAGGGGTGTCTGTCTCTGTATCAATGTATCTGTGTATCTAGCTGGCTAGCTATCATCTATCCATCATGTATATATTTTTCTAATATACATAAAAATCAATGTATAACTGAAAAAAAATAGTTACTCATGTTACCTAAAACAATCTCTTTCCACTAGTAGCTACACCACACTTTGGGAAAACACTGAGCTAACCTCATCCTTTCACAGCTGGAGATATGGTCCAGCACAGCTGAGTAGCCTGTAGGAGGGCAAACCAAACGTGACAGAGACGGGACACAAAGCCTGATTCCAGCTTTCCACCTGTTGTCATTTTTTAATTCCCCAAAGCAGTATAAGGCTGTGACTCTGCCCCCTACCAGCTGCGTGTACTTAGCTTCTCTGGGCCTCTGTGCTTCTGCCCGTACAATGGGACACGGCGATAATATTGACTTCATAGGGTTTTTACGAGTATTAAATGAATTACTATTTATAAACCACTTAGGGCAGCACCTGGGCCATAGTGAGCATTGTGTGAGTGTGTCTGTGTTTGGATATATGTGTCGTCAGAGTAACTACAAGCTTATAACTCATATTCCAAATTCCCCGGGGGAGGAATTCAAACGGTCCACCACCACTTAGCCAGGAACTTCGTTTGCACCCAGAGGTGTAGCCGGAAAAGCCACGGGTAAAACGATTCGGGTAGACATCCCTTTACACAAAATCGACCCTCGTGAGAATTTCAGAAATGCTTTCTTCGTTTCTGCTCAATCTCCTACGCTCCTCTGCAGCCCGGTCTGTCAACTGAGTAGCAGCAAACACCCCTGGAGATGTTCTACGAGCCTCATCTCAAGGAGCCGTGGGAGATGAATCTCTTAAAAGAAAAGCTGTCCTTACTTTGTCTGCTGTGTCAGCGTGTCAGCACCCTTGCCCACACGAAGTGTCGTGTCCAATGCAGGGACATTTTGGATGCGCTATGTGACCAACAGTGACAGCGAGCTTTTCCTGGTTCATCCTCCTTCCCAGAGGGTAAAGCACCAGCAATTTTATCTTCGGTTCCAACCTAAAGCACAGCAATAGCCCATTCCTAAAGAGGTCGCTTTATGAAGAAATGATCGTCTACGTAGGAGCTGAGTTTGATTATCCTTTGAATTAGCAAATACCCTTCTTCTCCATCCCTCCTTCTCCCTGAATCAATGGTTTTCAAACATTGGGATAGCCATTTTGCACCCCAGGGGACACTTGGCAATGTCTGGAGAGACGTTTTTGCTTGTGACAGTTGAGGGGGTGCTACTGGAATCTAGTGGGTAGAGGCTCGGGATGCCGCAAACATCTTACAAGGCACAGGACAGTCCCCCACAGCAAGAATGAGCCACCCTACATGTCAGCAGTGCCCAGGTTGGGACATCCTGCCCTAATAGCAACAACAAGGACAAGAAAATGCTAGCAACTACACGACTGTAAATGGAATATTTTAAATTGCTTTTTGGTTTCGAAAGCCCCTCAGGAATTCAGGTGGGCCTGGTGGTGTATGGGATGACACGCATACGATCTTGGTCTTCCTTGAAGCAGATGCTTACTAGTCTGTCCTGGATTAACCTGATTTGATTTACCTTTAGGCTTGAAAGTAAATGAGTACGTTTCTTAAGAAAACGTTGTTTCTAACACATCCTCTTACTAATTAAATCTGGCGTCCTCTGCGAGTTTCTCTGCAGGTGAGATTTTGTCCCTCTTCTCATGGACACAGAGTACACCTGCCAAGACAGAAAGGGCTAAAAGCCATCACTGTGGTGCTGAGCTCCCCAGTTTCAAGCTCCTTTGAGTCCAGTGCCAGCCTTGGCAAAAAACCTACGTCCCCTGGACAAACGCTGTTTAAAAATCCGAAGGCAGCTGCTTGGGGCGGGGAAGTCCTAGATGATAGAGAGAGACAGTAGAACTCCCGCTGGCTTCCTCCCTATTGCGTTTTGATCGGCCCAAGTCCCGGTTCTCTGTCCCTTCTGTGGACAGTGCGATGACAGCCGGAGTCGGACATCCTGTGGGATGAAGTGGTGTTTACTCACAGGAGGGCACTGTGGAGAGCCTCGGCCCAGCCTCCAGCGGACAGCCAGGTCTAGAACCGCCCACTCGGGACGAGACTGATGAATCTGACACAGCATCTCATAGGACTCATCCTAATGGGTCAACTGGCAGTTAGCAGTGGGTCCCACTGAGGGATGGAGCTGTGCCCCTTCTTGTCGTGGGCAGGCCTGGGGTCAAGTAGGGGAGAAGAGAGGAGAGCGAGGTATGAAAGAGAGAAGGGGCCCACGTCAGGCGGCTGGGTGGGCATGTAAAGTTGGAATTGCCATTGGGTCATCTACATACAGGCAGTGGCAGTGAGGCCAGTGGCCTCAGGGGCTTGAATCCCATCCTTGGGAGCTTTGCACATCTCCCTAACCCTCTACTGGTCCTCACCAGGCCTGACCTGAGTTCCTCTCCTTGACTGGAAGCCTTGACTTGCTGTTTGGACCTTGGACAAGCTCTTTTTTAAGAAGCTCAGGACCCAATCACTGAGCCGGCTGCCCTCGGTGACTGGAGCCCAGGGCTGCCTGCCTTAGGGGGACAGGGAGTTGGTTCTGCCTCCAGGATGGGGAGGCCTCCGAGGGGTCCTACCAGCTGTCCCTGACATAGGAAGGCCGTGGCCTTGTCTGAGGAGCTGACTGACTTCCCTGTGTGAGGTAGAGAAACTAGGACCCCCTCCTCCCTCAGGTCTGGGCCTAGAGGGCCCCATTGCAGTCACAGCCACTCCCTTCATTAGGATGCTTCAAAGAGGCTCAAAAAGATTTTTACCCAACTCCAAAGCATCAAAGAAGCCATATCTGTAATCCCACTAATCAATCGTATACATTATTTACATTTCTCTGATGCCCCTTTCATTTTTCATCTGTAAAAATATTTTTTTAATGTCGTTGTAATTTGGGAACCTACGTATTTAATTCAGCATTATTTCCTGTATATTTTTCCAAAGTCCTACCTAGTACTCATATTTATTATTTTTGCAACTGCCTAATATACCACTGGGTTAATTACACTGAAAGTGAGTTCTCAGGCCCGCTGTAATTTAACGTTTCTTTTGCTTTTAGATTCTCGCCATTGCAAAGAGGTAATAAACATCTGCGTACAACCAGCCCCCCCCCCTTTTTTTTTTTATTTTGAATTATTTCCCTCGGGCAAATTCCTGGAGTGGGATTACTAGGTTAAAGGAGATGAACATTTTTATGACTCTTGATATATGTGGCCAAATTATTGTCCAAAAACGGCCGTATCAATTTTCATAGTCATAGGAGATATATGAGTATGTTTTATAGGGGTAGGGGCAAGATTTAAAATTTTCAAAATAGAGTTTATTAGTTGTTCTTTTTTCTTCCTCCTTCCCATAATGGGGAATTTTAAACCTAGGGCAATTCTCTAGCTATGCCTCAAGTGTTTTTCATTTGCAAATGCTTTTTTAACATCTCTAATGCCCTGGTAGGAGTTTTCTTTTTCTTTTCTTTTTCTTTCTTTTTTTTTTTTACATTCCTCTAGTCTGTTATTAGAAGACCTAACAAGCAGTTGATTGTTTTGGGTGATGGGTCAGATGTACATGAGACCAAATGCAGAGAAGACAAGACTTTCAGGTATCTGGGTAGGAAGCCCTGATGACGGCATCTGAACGAGGTTGGGAGTAGAGGAGGGACCACTGGGGTAGAAGTTGGCTGAAAAGGGGATTGCAGCTGTGGTTATAGCAAAGAAGAAACACAAGGCGGGATGTGGAATGCGATTTGGAATGTTGCAGGTTCAAATCCCACCTCTACCACTTAGGAGTTGAACGAACTCTGCAAATTACTTCACATTTCTGATTCTTAGTTTCTTTATCTGAAAAGTGGGGTGAAAGCACGTGCCTCATGGGGTTGTGCTGAGGATGAGATGAGATAATATGTAAAAATGCTCCTGTCAAGGCCTATCATTCAACAGCAAGAGCGCAAGGCATGGTAACTCTACCATGCTGCCGTTATTAATATATTGCACTAAACAACAATATGTTCTAATGCTTTTCCGAGAGGGGCAGAACAACGGGAGAGTGTGCTCATTTTGCTCGTTTTTGGACTCTTATCTGCGTGACCAATCTAAGAGGCCGAGATAGCTTTTATTTATTTATTTTTTTTAAGTGACAGTTTCATTTTCAAGGTCTGAATGAGGTCACACGCTATAGAATTATCTGCCACTTCTGCCAGCCCCCCCTCCACTGATGGATCACCAGTATCTCTATTATTGGAAACCAGGTTACCTCCTGTTAACCTAAAAATAAAAGGCCTTTCAAAGCGAGAGACATTCGCCCTTATCTGAGATCAAAGAATAGCTATTCAGATCGCCCAGATTAGGGAAGAAGCCCCAACAGGGTTCAATTAGGAGACAAAGGCAGAGGGTATTTTTGAGAAAAGGAGGGGAACAATTGCATCCATACAAAGAAGGTATTTCTGTGGGAGCAGGTGATATGGCATTCCTGAAAGGCAAGTGGCAGCGGGTTGGAGCATGGGCTGGTTGGGGGCAGGGGGGTCAGACAGACTGGGGTTCTAACCTTAGCTCTGCCACTCACTGGCCGAGCCATCATGCACGATTATTCAGCCTCGCCAAGTCTCAGTTTCCTCATCTGTAAAATGACCATGCTAAAGTACTTTCTTCAGCAGGTTGCTACAGGATTTAAATGGCCTATTATGTCTGGAGTACCCAGTACAGTGCCTGACCTCTTAGCAGCCAAGCAAATTCGAGCTATAACAGTATCATTTTCATCTCCTTTAAAGAGGTGGTGGAGAAACCGGGGTAAGCTATGCTTTAAAATATGTTTCCCGTCTTTTTGAAATGCACGCCCCTTCCTGGCTGCATTTGACTTCAGCTAATACTAAAATCGTTGGGCATTTGTGGGATCCATTTCGAGAGATTGTCAACAGTTGCATCGATGAGCGTTTTTCTTCAAGGACTAGTTGAGGATGAAAATGGATGATAGGGCTTTTCCACTTCCTGCTCTTTAAATTGGTATCGACTTAAGGGGGATTAGGAGGGCACCCTGAAATGTCCATGTCTCTACTATGTAATCCAGATAATTCTTGATATCAAGACTAGATTTCCGTAGCCATTAATTGTCTCGACAAGGACTGCTCGGGTGGGTTTTCTCCCAAAATTTCTATCTGCCTTGTCACACCTACCCAATGGCCTCTTCACTGGATAGTCAGGTGTCAGGCCAGGAGCCCCTACCTGCACTGGTGAGTAGAAGGAGGATGGAAATCCACTGGAATATCCATTTTAAGAGAAAAACAGTACGAGCTTCAGTCAAAACTAATAGAAATGGGATGATTCCTTACCTGCCACTGTATTCCCAATTCTATCAATTCTGTTGGTTTCTCCCAAGCTCTTACTCCAGATCCCAGTGAAAACAGATCTGGTTGGTGACCCTAAGCCAGGTGAACTTTCAGATGTCTCCCTTGAGACTAAGGTAGAGTCACCATCATCCGTTCTTTCTTTGGATGGGACCAATACTGGGGACTTGGAGGTTTAGCCGAAGGAAAGGCATCGGGCCGTATGTGTGCGCAGCTGCCATAATGTTATTAGACACACTCCTAATTAATCCCTTGGAATCTCAGGCATTTTTCCTTCTGTCCTTGGCTCAAACAAAGGTGTCTTAACAACTCCTTGCCCGAGTTCCTAAATGAGCCCCACCCTGTCAGCCAGCACTGCTATAATTTTATCGAAATGGGACCCATTCCCTTTGATCTCCTCGAGTTTTCAAATCCAGCAGTTGTGTATTTGAACTTCAATGGAAATGGGGTTTCGAGCTTCCTCTTTCATTATCTTTCGTCAAGATAAAACAGAGCAAAAGGGAAAATAATGTCCTGAGCTTGGTAAACGAGGCAATACTTTTATAGCCATTTCTCTCTCTGATTTTATCGGATCGACAAACTTGTTTGGAAATGTATGTCCACTCGCATCTCCCCATTAGAAAGATAGCTTTTCTTAAAAGTAAATAAAAAGAGCAGACGTCTAACGCCACCCTCTCCTTCCTCACTGCAGACGCTGGAGACCTCCTTCTCTGTCATTGTGAGTGAGGGAAGGTGTCTGTGTGTTCTCAAACTTTGGAGGTCTGGAGGTGAATTCAGAGCTTGTGGATCAAGGATGAGATTCAACCCTTCCGACAAACTACCCTATTTTTCAAAAAGGAACTTTCTGTTCTTGGCAGAGTAGGGAGAATAGACTTCTAGATTAGAATAATTAAATAGCTGACCCACGACTCCCCGAATGCCTGTGGGTTCTTCGGCTTTGATGTGGGCAGCTTACTGTAGAATGGAAAAGTACAGCTTCTTCTCAGGGCCCTGAGCATCTGGGAGTGAAGAAGGCAGACAGTGAAGAACTCCAGGGTCTCTGGCTGGAAAACAAACAGACAGGACCCTCGCCAGAGTATCTGGGCTGCGGGAGTTGGAGTAAGCATGAATCTTGCAGTCATAACCCCTTCACTTGGCTGATACGTGGCTCTCACATTCTGGCCTCTGCCAGCCTCCTCAGCCCTGTCTGGACCCCACCGCCTCTCATCTGTCCACCCTCATCGGCCATTTCCAATTCCTCCTCCTTGCCCTTCTCTCACCCACCACAAAGCCTTTGCATAGGCCTCTTCTCTGCCTAGGATGCTTTCACCTCCTTTTTCTTTCCGTATGTAACCCCTATTCGTCCTTCAGCTTTCTGCCCAAGTGTGTATTAGTTAGGATAGGATGAGCTAAGCTGCAGTAACAAAGAGCCTTTGAAAACTCAATGGCTTAAAAGTCTGTTCCTTTAAAGTGCCATTCAAGTCCAATATGTTTCCATCAGCTCTCCTGGCCACACCTCAAAGCAGGGACCTGGGATCTTCCCATCATCTGGCTCTGCCATCTTGAAATCGGGATGGTGAGAGTGTAGACGATTGCATGGGGAACGTTTGATGGCCAGGCCTGGAAATGGCTTACCTCGTTTCTGCCCTTATTATATTGGTGAAAACCTAGTCACTGAGATGCAAGAAAGTCTGGGACATGTAGTCCTCGTATGTGCCCAGGAGGAAAATAAAAGTCTGATGACCACGTCACACTGTTTCCACCTTATGTACCATTTCCCCAAGGAGGCTTTTTTGCTACCTCCCGGATAGGGCCAAATCTCCCAAGTTAAGGCACCTGTTTACTCTGTCTTTCTCTCCTTTGGAGCACTTGTTACAGCTGCAGTTTTGTATTAGTTTGCGTGATTATTTGGTTAAAGTGTGTCTCCTTGATGACAGGATGAGCCCGTGAAGGCACGGTCCTATCTCATGCTGCCTGGGACACGCAGCAGGTGCTCAATTAGTATCTTTTGAATGCAAGAATTAATCCATCAATACAGTGTCAAAGCCTCCAAATTCAGGTGCTTTTGGATGAGACCAGAATGAGAGAGGACAGGAGAACTTTGGCAAAATGTCTTTCTCTGCTTGCCAGGAGGCGTGCGATATGAGGGGAAAATGCATTTCGGAGGGCAGGGGTGCCGTGTTAGCTCTCATAGCAGTCAGTATTCATAATTGCAAGCAACAGAACTCACTCTGGAGTGTTCAGACAGAAAAGGAATTTCCTAAACGACCTTCATAAAAACCAGAGCGGTCCAGAGAACCGGCCTCGGGGGCTATGAAGCCTGACAACACTGTCCAGATGACCCAGGGATACCCTGGCCACTCCTCGGGACCATGCCAGGCAGAACCAGGGCCCCGCTGCAGATACGGCCACTGCCCCAGGAAGCCAGATGTTTACACAGCCATGCTTTGCTCTATGGACTCCGTGCCATGCCCGATTCTTGGAGTCACTCCCGAAGCCATGTGCCGCGAAGGCGTTTCTCACCGGCTAAGCCTGAGCACGTGGCCAGGCCCTTGCTGCTAGGAATTCTGAGAGTGTGAATTTCTGGCTTCCGATTGAGGAAGATGCAGACCATCAAGGCAGGAATAATCCGGGTAGAGGGTCTGTGCTTAAAAGTGGTGGGTGGCTAAAAAAAGGCTAATAAAGGCTAATGTCCACACACGGAGCTTTATGTCCATTAGGAGCCTGGAGTGGGGACTATTAGGAAAGGATGAAGGGACTAAACAGAGCCTCTTAGAGTGACCCCAAGTGCCCTAAGGAAATGCCATGATTTTTTTTTTTTGGGGGGGGGGAGGTCTTTTATTCAAAGTCTGAAGAAACGCCTAGGACCATAGAGCTAAAGAGAGTGAAAATATATATTTTAAAAATTAGGCACTAAGTGGAAATTCACGTTATTTTTCACCAGTCCGCTTTTGTTGTTGTTGTCGTTGAACTGACTTTTAAAAACCAGACAGCAATAAAAGCCCTGAGGAGCAGATGGTGGAATGGTGGGGAGGGCGGGTTCAGGGGAGTCCCAGCCCACCCCCTGTTATCCTGGCTTGAATCTCAGCAGCTTCTGCCAGGACTCAGGTTTTCTGTCTCCAGCAGGCGTGACAATGGTCTGAACCAGGCTCCTTGGTCATTGGTGGGGTGCTGGGAGCTGGGAACCCAGCAGCACAAAGCTGCCCCTTCTTCCCGCCTGGCAGGACATACTTTCCAGGAATGCCATGAATGCCGGCGGCTGTCATGCGCGGGCATCTTCCAAAGGACACTCAGTGAGTAGTGGAGGGGGAATACTGATGGCGTGGCATGGACAGAGCCCTGGCATCCCACCAGCCTGCAGAAGACGAGAGTATTTTGCGGAGCGGACCCCAAGCCGGTTGTGAGAGAAGGGAGGGAGTCTTAGAAGCTGAGTCTTGAATCTGGCTACAGGCTGTGGTGTCGAAGTTTTCCTTCAGGCAAGACCCCTGTGTGAGGGAACAGATCAACTGAAATGGGGTAAAGCCAGGTGGTGGGGGTGGGGAATGACAAAGACAGACAGCCCAGACGCCCTTAGATCAGCCTCACAAATCCGCAAGAGACACAGAAAAACCTCACTGTAAGACAGCCACAGATTTCACAGAGACCGAAAAAGGTAAAAAATATGAATTTTTCCTAATATGGCCTATATATAATGCTCTTTGGAGACACCCCTGGGTGTCCCTTCTCCCTCTTTTCTCCTGTATCAGTCGAGAAAGTCTAGCTTAAGCTGCGGTAACAAATACCCCCTCGAATCTCAGGGGTTTAAAATAGCAAGTATTTCTATCTCACACACTCCACACATCCATCATAGGATGGCAGGTGTTCTGCTTTCCAGGCTGACATAGAAGCCACCATCGTGAACATTACCAGCCACCATGGCAGAGGAAAAAGAGAGTTCTCAAAGATCTCTCCGTGGCCGTCAAAGGCTCTGGCATGGAAGTAACTAACACTTCTTGAAATAGTTGGCAAGGATTAGCCATCTAGTTTCTCCCAACAACAGGGGGGCCAGACAATGCAATGTCACACCTTGACCTGGGAGTTCAACCATGCTGGCTGGTCTCCAGCATCCGAGAATGAAAGGGCGACAGTGGAATGGGAATGTGAGTAAAAGGCAAAGGGCCCTGTGCAGGAGATCAGAGGCCGCGGACCTTTGAAGAGTAAAGAGTAAGGGGCTGAGATGGAAAGGAAGGTTTAGCTGCCGCCCACCTAGAGAAGGTCCTCCTGGAGTCTGCCCTCCAGGCTTGCTCCTAACACTTGCAGGACTTGGGACAGGGGTGCAAATGGAGGCCCACATGCCACACGTCTAAATAATTAGACATTAAACGCGATAAACCAAGCCAATACACTGTTAAGCATGTGCCATCCTCCTATCAGTATGTATGGAAGTTCAGAATGACCTAGAGGACCAGGTTCAGAATCTTAAATTCCTGGGAATGCCTTGCTGGAAGGTGGTGACAAATGACAGTCAGACCCCTGGCTCATGACCTGTCTTCCTCATAGGTTTTTCACTCTTTATTCCATCCCCCATGGTCTCAGAGTCCTCATTTGTAAATCGGGGCTCTGGATGTTATCACCTTCCTAGCATGTGATGAGGATTAAAAGTAATAACTGTGCTGACACGTAGTAATTCCTCAATAAATGGGAACAGTAATAAGAACGCTAGTATTTTGACATTAAATATTTCAAGTGCTATCATGTGGAAGGAGACTTTGATCTGTTTTGTATGGCTCCAGGGTACGTAATTAAGATCAGTGGTTAGAAGTTATAGGGAAGCACAGTTTGGTTCAACCTAGAAAGATCTTTTAACAATAATAAGGCTATAAAAAATGGGTTGAAATCCTTTGGGAAGTAGAAATGTGTCAGATGGGAGCTAGATGAGGGAGCCTTAAAAAGTTTACTTGTAATTCTGACTGTGTGAAATTATCTTGGGTGCATATTCGCATTTGATTTAATTATCTATCTTTATTCAATTATCTATCCGACCTCTGTCTTAGATGGTTAGCCTTCAGAGTTAAAAAAAATTGCATACCCGCAATTTATACATCACACACGCATATAAGTAGAAGCCTGGTCAAACGCCTGTGTAGCTATCATGGTTTAGACTATTTTAAGTTCCTAAAACTCATCTACTTTAGCAAAGAAGGAGACTTTGCTAGAAGAACACTGGTAAATAATATGGAATCCAAAGAAAGGTTGAGCTCCAAGTGGTGAGAGGGGAAGAAAAGCAGATGAGGCTCAAGGGCCTCATGGAACTAGGAATTAAAACGTCATTGAGCTGTCTCTTATCTGCATCTTCCTGTCTTGACTCCATTGACCCTTCTCTCCCGCCTTTGGCTTCGTCCATGTGGTGGACTATGACCCCGGCCTCCCCAGCTCCACATCAAACAACTTCAGGCACCCGAAAGCCTGGCTGTCTTTCTCAGTCATTTCTCAGGAGTGAATTGTGATTGGCCCAGCACCTGCTTTTGACCAATCGACTGTGGCCTGGAAGGTGACAGGGTTATGTTATATAAGATGATTTTTTCTAGGAGAGTCATGTAGGGGGAGGAGGAAGGCATGCATGGGTCTGGAGGTGACAGGATGGGACAGGAAGACTGGACAGGCGTGTGTACTATCCAACCCGCAGACCTTGGATCTCTCCACTTGGCCTTTGGCTCTGCTGGCTGGGACCAGTGGCATGTGTTCCTTGGCCTTGGGTGGACTCTTAGCTGGGAAACTCATTGTTAGGAGTGAAATCTTCTCCTAAATAGGCTTTCTAAAATGAAAGCTGCTTCCGGAGCCTTCTGAACCACTTCAACTGCTGCCTTGACAGCTCTGTCTTCTGACAAATGAGCTGGTGTCTGGGGGTCAGGCTGACCCAGCGGACTAAACTGTCCTATCATCCCACTCAATGGCCAAAAGACTGTGCAACCCAGACATGTGGGTTGAAGGGGTTGTGGCGAGGGCCTCAGGAGGAGACCAGAGGGCAAGAAGTTACGTGAGCTGCTGCTTGCTTTCACGAGTCAAGCTTGGGTCTAGGCTTTTCCTCACATAGCAGGGCTTTATTCTCTTGGAAAAGCTAAAATCCCACTCCTTTGCTTTGAAGACAAAATTTTCTGGACAGTCTCAGGGAGGACATCTTGGTGAGGTCAAGTCTCGGTTGAGCTTGTCAGGATGTGGGGCTGTGTTCACATGCATGAACCCTGAAATCTAGCTGAAATACGTTTTACAAATACGTGTAAGAACGTGTATATGTATCTCATACATATGCATATATCATTTTTAATCGTGACGACCTTTTTAAAACCATGATGTTCTCCACACACTTCCCTTTCCCTCCTCAGAAGGTCTCCGATACTTACATTTTAACAGCATCCTGCTTTCCTAATGGTGGGGAGGGGAGGTCACAGAAAACCTGGGGCCCAAACAAGAGACTTGGGCCAGGGAATGGGGAGTGGCGTGTGAGACGGGGGTGGGGGTGTCATTCCGCCGTTTCCAGGCCAGAGGATGTTTTCACAGTGGGGTATGTCTCAGCTTCTCAGAGCCCAGTGAATCAGGGCTTGCCCTTTGTCTCTGGCTGGCTCTGGCAGGCTCACTGACCATCTGCCTTGGCATCGCAAGGCTTGTGGCTGAAGAGAAAAGCAGAACAAGGCCCTCTGCCCACCTGTTCTCCAGGGAAGGCTGGAGGAACAAAGCAAGAGGAGCTGAAAGAACGTAGAGGAAATAGGGACACAGTCAACGATCTGTGTTGTTTCATTTCCCTCTTTGCCTGTTTATTTCTCACTCATCATTAATGTTACCTGGTCAGGTAGACAGATAGCATCTTCCGCGTGAAGCTTCCTCTGGGATAGCCACCCCTCCTCAGCACCCACGAAACATCCCTGCAGGTGGCTCTCTCTCAGGTTTTGTGGCACAAATTTGGGGGGATCTTTATTAAGAAAAAGAATCTAAATTATGAATATAAAATCAGGTATAAAACTGAATATTTACTTAGAAGAATTAAATAAATCATGAAATTATAAATTCTTAAAAGCTGGCTAATACTACCAATTTTTAAATTAGCTAATTCCCTGACCCATCTCTATAAAGTCTGTCTTTTTTATTCCCATCTCCCTTTTGGCCATCATTAGCTCATTCTTTATATCTACAGTTTGTTTCTGTTTTTATTTTTTTAAGTCATTTATTTCTTTTTATTCTACATGTGGGTGAAATCATGCAGTATTTGTCTTTCTCTGACTTATTTTACTTAGCTTAATGCCCTCTAGGTTTATCCATGTTGTCACAGATGGCAAGATGTCATTGTTTCTTATTTCTGAATGCTATTCCATTGTGTGTACATACTCACATCTTCTTTATCCACTTATCTATTGATGGACATCTAGGTTGCTTCCATATCTTGGCTGTAATCAATGATGCTGCCGTGAGCATATCTTATCAAATTAGTCTTTTTGTTTTCTTCAGATAAATACTTAGAAATGGCATGGCAAGATCCCGTGGCAGCTCTGTTTTCAACTTTTGAGGCTTCTCCAAACCGTTTTCCACAGTGGCTGCATTATTTTACATTCCCACCGACAGCGTACGAGGGTTCCCTTTTCTCACATCTTTGTCAGGACTTGTTGATTTATTGATGATTATAAAGTTTTTTTTTTTTTCCTACAGTTTTGACTGTATGCTCTGTAAACCAGAATTAATTTTAGATTGTACTAAAGAATTAAAAGCATTTATTTGAACAAAAGGAACTGTAGCCTGGGAGACACAGATTCAGGTCGCAACCTAAGTTGTGTTTGTTTTATTGAGACAAAGGGAAGGCTGCTTTTTCTAGCCAAAGTTCCCGCCCAGGTCCCCAATTAGGTCTGTTTTATGTAAATGAGTTCTCTAAATTGTGCAGTTCTGACTGATGGGGCAGGTCTCAGTCCATTGGTAGGAAGCGGAAACCAGGTATTTCCCGGCAGTGATTGGCCCCGACCATCGTGCAAGAAGCTGAGGGTTCAGTCTGAGGTTCTTCCCAGTATACAGAGTATATGAGGAGTCTTCCTCAGCAAATGGCTCTAATTATTCATAATATTTGGGATTTCTGTTGACCATGAGGAGTCCGTCTCAGCAGATGAACTTCTTCTTGGGGTTCACACTAAATGAAACTTTTTTCTTGGGGTCCACAACTCTTTGATTGTCTCTTCGTATAACGATAATTTTGCAACATCATTTTCTATAGGGGCATTAGAAAGGGAATGAGATCTTTACCATTAGCGGGCTGATTGACATGCGATGATTATTTAATGTTGGAACGCTGCACGTACTTCCTGACTGTGACAATGACACAGGTTTGTGCCCTGCAAACGCAAGATTTGATATATTCTATTTCACATGATTCTCCTAAACACACACACACACACACACACACACACACACACACACACACACACACACAGAGATGCATGTGCATTTGTAATTGTATGAGCTATAGCACTGAATTGACACTGAAGCTGAAACAGAGGAGTCCCGTTTGAGGAAAACCAGAGTCTCCACTTAAATTTTACACATCTGATAATCGGAAGAGTCTTCTGTTGACTGGCTTCCGGCTCCATCCATTTCAAACTTTATTTCTCCACGATCCACAGCTTCTGCTCATCGCGTGGGGTGGATTGGCACGGTGGGTGGTAGGCTTCTTCCTGGAGGCCATTGCTCCACTATCGTGGCTAACACTGACTTCATCATAGGTGATTTCACACTACATCAATACATGCCACAGAACCCGAACTAAACGTTTCCCCAGTCCAGATGCTTGGCTGGGTCCCAGAATGTCAAGGTCACTCCAATGCTGACAGACATGAGGACAAATCAGAATGGCAAGAGTCAGTGGTCTCATACTTACTCCCCAAACATGTTCCTTTGTAAATTTTGCAAAATGTTTGGCCGTGTGAATACAGTATGAGGGGCCCTTTCATCTAAGTGATGGGCCTAGAAGCTTATCTTTCTACTAAAGCTGCCTTTGACTCCATCATAGCTTTTCATACCGAAAGTACTAATTTGTCTGAAACTCCACCAGGACAGAGATTGTGCCTTGCCCTTCCGTGGGCCTACCAGTGGTGTGTCTGTAAATGTTTAATAGGCTCACCAAGAAAAAAAAAAAGCATATATAATAATAAATTAGTTGGCAAGAAAGGATGTGTGGCACACAATTTTGCAAATAAAATATAGATTCCTTTTAGTGTGCATTCCACTTAGCCAATCGATTCTCAGAGGACGCTTTTGCTGACTTGTCAGACTCGTATCCGTAGCCAACCTACAGTTGCAATGGAAGAAAGTGTCGCTCTGACATGAAAGTTGACTGATATTTTCATTTAGAAACTATTAAGATGAAAGCGAAACGAAGCTGTACCTAGGCATTTCATTCCTTTGTCAATGACGTGAGGGACGTCTTTGCTAAATTGCATAGTGGTGTTTGAATGCTTGAAGAGCATTTCCTCAATTTATTGTGCGTGTGTTAGTCACAGTGAAATGGCTGTAGAAATGAGACACTGTAACTTTAACCTGAATTATTGACATCTCTCTCTCCACTTCTGTAAGTCTAGATAGTGAAGAAAACAATAAATCAAGCCTCAGTCTGTAGCGTTTTCCAATTTCCGTGGTGTAAATATTCCCACCATGGCTGATTTAATGAGAACATCACTGAACAGGGAGTTGAGGATGAAGCACAGTGGCCTATCGTTCCATACTATTTCCGCCTTACATGTACTACAGGTATAAGTAATGTCCAGTAAAATGTAGTAAAAGGATTAGGAGTGATGTGTTCTGAATTTTTATTACCTTTGTTTTAAAATTAATTTATTTAATTATAAGTTTCTATAATTTAATTCTAAATCATGGCTTTGTCTTACAACTGGTTTGCAGAATTCCTGAAATTTTAACAACGGGCACTTGCAAGCTGGTACCAGCCAGCCTTAGCTGGGGTGTCCCCAGCACTTAGCATGAGGCCGGGCCCAGAAAAGCCACTAAACACATGTTTGTCTGATGAATGAGGGCTTTCAGAGTGTCTTGTCTCTGACTCTCCAAGAACCTAGGCCAGTCACCCTCATTCTCTCCATCTAAGGCAAGAGGCTATTAATGCCTACTTCACAGAGGTGCTGGGAGAGTTAATTAAGGTTCACTAAGTGCTTTGAAATCCACGGATGAAAGGCCCGGTGGGGAGAGCTTGATTATTATTCCATGCATCATCTTAAGAAGTGTATGGCGATGATACCCACCTGGTACTTTTCATCTTCAAAGTGTTCTTCAGACATTAGCCAATTAAACGTCACGGTTCCCTGCCCAGTGAGTGGGTGTCCTCTAGAGAGGGAACCTCTTGGCCACCCACGAGTGGGGGTCAGAGCCAGCATCCCGGCTCCTCCAGCTGCGGCCTTCCACTCGGGCTCTGCCTTCCCCTTCCCAGCCCTTGGTCCTCTCTCTTCTGCAGCGAGAGGCCTGCATAAGCCCACGACTTTGAAACCGCTTTGCTTCTTTCTCAGTGTGTGCGGTGCTACCCATGGAATACCATCAGTTCTAAGATGCTTTTTTTTTTTCACGTTTGAACATCCCTGAAATCTGTATGCATCTTCCAAGTGATGAAAGGTCACAGTTCAGTTGGAAGTGTTTCTGCTCACTGACACGTCAAATAACAACGTGTCATACACTTGTTGTCACATGCCAACCCTTGTTGAAACACGTATTGCCCCTCATTCTAGAACTTAGAGCTTTGTGGTTTACTTCCTGATAATGATTTTAGAAGAATCTTTTCTCCCCCACTCCCGTCACAACACTACTACATGGTCACGATATTGAGCGGCAAATGCAAATAAAATAAAGGCAACGATAATCCTAAATCTCATTTTGTGTGTGTGTGTGCTATTCACAATGTAACCATTACAGAGGTGACACACTTTTAACTTTAACCTGCTTTATGAACGTTTTTTTTCCCATCACTTATGTAAATCCAGACAGTCAAGAGAGCAATAAAACTAGCCACGGTGTGCGGCATCTGCCAGTTTCTGTGGTGTGAATACTCAGAGATCAATGCCAACCCCAAGTTTCTGCATTTTCTTCCGAGATTTTTTTCCTTTCATTATTGGGAACGTTCCTCTCCTCTGATTATAAAGATAACTATGCCTACTGTAGAAAAAAATCGGAAAATCGAAACCCAGTATAAAATAAATACAGGTCACTGATAATCCCACTGCCCAGGATGACCAGTATTAAAACGGTGATAACTATTACATTTCTATGTTGCATAAATAGCCTATGTTAGTTATAAAAAATAGACAAAAATAGGAAAAAATGTACTGTTAACTTTGTGAGCAATATTCTTCTATCATATGTGTTTATATGTGCCTTCGTTTCTATCTGGAGAGACCTATATTTATAACCATACACACACACAATTGAAAGCATAAAATGTGTATCATTTTTCCTGATTTTTACATTTAACTTGTGTGTTGCTCAGCAGTATTTAGCAGAGCTAATCACACAGGCAGACAGATGATAGATAGATAGATAGATAGATAGATAGATAGATAGATAGATAGATAGACAGACAGATGACAGATGATAGGTAGATGATATACTCTACGATCCAGCAGTTCCATTCCTAGCTCAATGCCTGCTTAGTTTGCACAGACTGCCGTGACAAAGTTCCACGCACTGGGTGGCTTAAAGAACAGAAATTTATTTTCTCCGAGTTCTGGAGGCTAGAAGTCCAGGGTCAAGGTGGGCTGGCTTGGTTCCTTCCGAGGGCCATGAAGGAAGGCTTTGTTCCAGGTGTTCCTTCTTGGTCTCTAGATGGCCATCTTCCCCCTGCATCTTTGCATCATCTATCCTCTGTAAGGGCAGACATGTCTGTACGCAGATTTCCTCCTGTTGTAAAGGCACCCGTCATCCCGCATTAGGGAGGACACTTCTGACTCCTTTTCAACTTAATTACCTCTGTAAAGACTCTGTCTCCAAATACAGTCATAACCTGAGGTTCTAGGGGTTAGAAGTTCAACATGTGCTTTGGGAGGCCGGGCAATACCGAAAAGGCTGTGTCCAGCAAAAGACACGTGTAAGAATGTTCATAGCAGCTTTATTCATAATAACCCCAAACTGGAAGTAACCCAAATATCCATCAGTAGTAGAAAGAATCAAAGAATGAGCTACATTCATGCAGTGGGGTACCACTACACCCCAATGTTACAAAGCAAAAAACTACAGTTGTGCACAACCGCATGAGTGAGTCTAATAGAGAGAAAGAAGCCAAACTCCAAACTCCACACTGTCTGATTCCAGCTATATGGACTTTAAGACCAGGCACAATAAATACACAGCAATTGAGGTCAGAATAGTGGTTATCTCTTGAGTGGGAAAGGCCAGAACTGAGAGAACTCTTTGAACGATCTTCCCCAGAGCTCCCATGCCTTCTTAGAGCTTTTCAATTTGTTTCCAAGTGAAGAATGGCCCTTAGGTAGCAGGAGAGGGTGTGATGTCCAAGGCACTTGCAGGTCTTTTAAGATGTCTTATTTCCTAGTTGTTCACCCTTTGAGGCAATATGGTCTCAATTCTTGGTTGGTGGGACTTAAGTAACCTTTCCTTTGTACCCAAGAACTTTTATTTGCATAAATAGTTGCTAAAAGGACATGTAGCAGTGACTATATCAGGGTTCCAATCACATACCAATAAATACTGGAAACATCATCTACTGAAGAGATCCATTAGCCTGTACTCTACAATGTACCAAGCAATTTCATTGCATTTTGTTCAATAATTTATTTAATATATATATACATGAAACCAATACTGACTGATCATGTACTGACTTTGGGGTAGATGATAAACAGCTCGTGCACTGAGCTTTTCATTCCACTTTCATAGCTAAACAGTTCTTGGAATAGTGCTAGGAACGGAGTGAGAAGAGGAATTGCTTGGCATTTGAGTGGGGAACATCAGAATCCCCAAATATGTGACTTTAGCTATAATAATAGATAATCCCCAATAACATGCATCACAAGAATAGCTGCACTGCTAACCTTACCACCGTACTTACCTTTGAATAAATAGAAGCTCTTTCCCTTTTTCCAAATGGAGAGAAAGAAAGGTTTCGGGAGGAAGGGAGAGATGGCTGGAGATAATTAGTGATGAAACTGGATTAGGAAGGGTGGTTTAGGCATATGGCCACACAGGCCTCCTAATAGTTCATCCTTAAGTTAGGCATTTCTACCCACAGTTTGGGGCCCTTCCTGCCAGGGCAGAGGGCCTTGCACGTGGCAGAGAAGGGATATGAATGCACTGGCATTGTCTCACAAATCACGTTTTCTTATTTCCAAAGAGGGGTGTGTGTACGTGTACGTGTGTGTGTGTATGTGTGTGTGCATATCCTGTCCCACCAAGATGCCACCATCCACCTAAAATTTCTATGTGCGTGTAAGAACCTTCACATTCCTAGGCCTCTTCACTACACTTAATTTTTCTCTTCTTTCAGGGCTCTTTCCCATAAACAAAGAGAAGGTGAGGGTGGTGCTGGTGCTGGTGGTGGCGGTGCTGGGGGCGGTGGCAGTAAGGGTTTTCTTTCTTCACTATCTCTTGGGAGTCACTCAGGCAGGATGGGATAAGCTTCAGCTCCTGGGCTCGCTCGCTCTCTCCCCCAGGCCCTGCACCCCCAGACCTGGCGCACTGCAAACAGGGCTCAGATGTGTTACTAAATAATACTGCTCGGACCGTTGAGCTATCTCATCCATCGTGGAAACAAGAAAGGTCACATCTGCTAATGTCAAGGGTCTAGAGCAGGGATTGGCCAACTTTTTCCATAGAAGATCAGATAGTAAAGCTTTTCAGCTGTATAGGCCTCGTGGTCTCTGTCCTAACCGCTCAATTCTACCACTGTAGTGGAAAGCAGCCGTAGACGAGAAGAAGTCAAATGTGTGAGGCTATGTTCCAATAAAACTTTATTTAAACCAAGAGGCGGCTGGCCAGATTTGGCCCACGGGCTGGAGTTTGCTATCCTCAGCTTTGGCACGGAGTGGATCTTCTTTGAGCTCCATCAGTTGGCAAAGAGAACAGACCACGGCGGTGAGACTGGCTTCCAATCCCAGCTCTGCCACTGACCAACTGCGTTACTTTGGAGAAGTCACTGACCATCTCTAGAACAGTTCAGTTCTCCCTTCTGTAAAATGATTGGGTGAATCTGCATCAGAGGTTGCAAACCAGCGCTCCAGGGTTGCGTCTGGCACCCAGATGTGTGTTCTTGGGCCTGTGTAGCATCCAAAATATTTCAAGTTTGTTTCCAGCATTTCGGATTGGGAGGTTTCATATAAAACTCTTGATTTCTGGCTGCTTTGAAAATATCAAAAAAATCTAGCATCCTCTCATGGCCGCCCTTGCCCAGGCTGAGAGCAAGGTCGGCTGCTCTGGCCGGGAGTGCACCCCAGGAGCGCAGCAGCACCCCGCTGGCCTGCTACCACCATGGCCATTATTGCCTGACACCCGAGCATTTTGCTTTGTGGCCCCTATAGGAGACCTCTGGTACCTCTGAGCTTAACAATCTAATTCATATTTGCTAATTAGTCCAGAGCATTATGTCATTATTGTGCCTTCCCCAAAGTCCTTGGTCTCTGTTTGGAATCTACACAGTGGGGGTAGGCGTAGGCAGCACTGGCCCGGGCTAAGCAAATCGGCACATTCCATCCCCTGGCCCCAGTAAGCCAGAGTCACTCTCAGGTTTGACTGGGATGCTGGGACAGAGGCGTACCCTTCCTCTGGGGGCAGGAAGGGCTGAATGTGAGGCCTTTGACTGCTTTGACGTTTTTCTCACTGTGAAGGAAACCCACCCGCCTCCCATGATTCCCGTCTCTGTCAGTTTGGGATGCTCTCGCAAACGACCATAGATGGGTAATTTATAAACAACAGAAATTTACTTCTCAGTGTTCTGGAGCCTGGAAGTCCGAGACGAGGGTGATGGCATTGCCAGGTTCAGGTGAGGTCCTCTTGTGTTGCAGACTGTCAACTTCTTGTCTTGTCTTCACATGACGGAAAGAGGGCGGCAGAGCTCTTGGGGGCCCCTATTATAAGAAGACTGATCCCATTCATGAGGGCTCCATTCTCATGACCTAATTGCATCCCAAAGGATATAATACCATCGCTTCAGGGTTGGGATTTCAGCATATAAATAGAATGGGCGTGGAGCCCACAAACCTTTAGTCCATTACAACTACTGACAGACCCTCCCCGCTTGTCCCTGGGACGGGAAGGTTTGAAGACACATGCTCTATACTGTCTCTCAGAGTTCTCCAGTGGGATCAAGCTCCCGTTGCCCTTAGTCCTTAGTGGCCCCCCGCTCAATAGCACACCCCGTAGTAGCAGCCTTCCCTGTCTTATTCCCCACGCTTCTGCCAGGGGTTCCTGCAATCACCTCCCAGATAAACCATTTGCACTAGAATTCTGGCCTCGGGGACCGTTTCTCAGGGCAGCCAAACTAAGACAGAAACACATTAGACAGGGCCAAGAAAACGCTTTTGAGATCAAAGCAATGGAGTCCTAATGGCATTTTGAATGTCTGGATCAAACCACTCCTGAAGCCCACTCTACTTTTGTACTTTTCATTATGAGAACAATAAACTCCTTTGGTACTTAGGCTGGCTTGATATAAGTTTTGTCACTTATTTCCAAAAGTATTATTTCTGTTATACAGAAATTTATCTACCTATTTACTAAATCAATATAAATGTAAATAAATAAAAATAAATATAAATATAAATATAAATAAATATAAATAAAAATAAAAATAAATATAAATATAAATAAATATAAATATAAATATAAATGAATATGAATATGAATATGAATATAAATACAAATACAAATAATATAAATATAAATATAAATATAAATATAAATACAAATATAAATATAAATACAAATACAAATACAAATACAAATAATATAAATATAAATATAAATATAAATACAAATAATATAAATATAAATATAAATAATATAAATATAAATAATATAAATATAAATATATTGAATTAAATTCTAGACTAATCAACGAACACTTTAGGACCAGTTTCAGAACCAGCAACACCTTTTTCATATAAAATTATTTTAGGTCACTAAAGTGACCTTGGGCTGGTTCAGCTGAGATGTTACTTCTCTAAAAAGTCCCGCAGGGGCATCTTGGTGGGCATCAGCATCACTCATCTGCTCCCTGTTGTAAAAATGCACACTTTATTTAATTCATCTTCTGGGGAATGACATGCAGGACATTTACCAAGAGCTGTTACATAATTTGCTGGTTTGGAGATGGAGCTGTGGAAATTGCACGTGCAGAAAGCTCACAAAGCTGCTTGGGTCTGGGAGGTGGCCCATTTAGCAGGGAAGGATGGGAGAAGTTGCTACCTTGCTCTGGGTTCACGGTGGTGTGGAGAAGCCATGCAGTTCATGGTCCCTCTGCCTCCGATTCCCCTGGCTCAGGGTCTGCCAGGGCAGAGAAGGATGACTCCAACTTGAGTTGTGAGGACTTTAGAGAAACCAGGCCACCTGCCTTTTGAAAAGGCGGAGATTGTCCAGAAAGGGGAAGGGATGTGCCCAGACTCACCCCAACTGGCAAGACTGTAGCTGGAACTTTGCTTTTCTGATACAAAGTTTCCTTTTTAAAATAAATATTTTGATAATTTTACTCATGATAATCAAAACAAATATTTGAGGAAGATTCTTGAGTCTTCAGGGCACAGAAACGTAAGGCTCGGCATGGGATGGTGGGAACGCATCGCTGCGGGCCAGTTTTAGGTGTTTGTTCTTACCTGGTCCAAGGTGGGCCCAACAGAAAGCAGGAGAGGTGGTGTGGCTGGGCCAGACCCGGGACTGGAGGTGACGTAAGATGTGGTCTCTAAGAGGGCGGACTAGTGAGCATCGAGACTGGGAAAGAGTGTTGGGAGAGGATCAAGGAGGTAAAGGTAGGTGATAAAGGCATCGACTGTATGTGCTCATGTGTCCCCTGCTTCACGAAGCGAGGAACCCGGCTCAGAGCATCTTGACCTTTCTCAATGGCTGCCCCGACAGCCAAGGCGTTGTTGGACTTGACTCTGTGTCATCCGTATATGAATACATCGCCTCCCTCCCCGAGTCTGACATGCAGGCCCACCCACCTCCACCTTCACGCCCTTTGAGAATCACTGCCTAAGCATCAATGACAACCAATTCCAACTCTTTCCCTAATCACAGGAACATCCTAGTGGAGTATAAGTGAACAACTAAGAATCCCCCAACCATTGAATTCAATTTTAATTAAAAAAAAAAAATTAAGACTATTTTTAAAACCAGTCCTTAAAGCCCACGGGTTTATCCACCAAATCGTGACACAGCAGAAACCATCAGTGTCTTCACTTACTGTCTCTGGGCAGATATTTGAATTTCGTGTTGACGTGTCCTCGATTAGAAAGAGGGAGCTGGTCTTTTTTCTAAATTTGGGCTTGGCAAGTTGCTCACATGAAATCGGGTGCTGCCGTGGCCAACGTCGGCAGGCTCCAGCGCATCAGCTCAGCTCACATTCTGGACATTTATTTATTTTCAGTTGCACGAGAACCAGTAACCTATGACACGTCACCCTGGTAATGTTGTACTTTAGTGGGGTTTTTTTTGTTTTTTTTTTTTTGTGCTTTTTCCGAGTTAAGAGTGCTTCATCTTGCACTTCTGTGTCTGCGGTAAAGAATGCAAGCCACGGTTAGATATTCACTATTTTGATGTGAACATAAAGCTTCAAACTGCTGCTCTCTCGAGTCTGCAGCTCTGTTTCGTGAAAGAGCATTCTGCGATGACAAAGTGAGTTGCGTAAAGCCCTTCTCTGTGTGAATCAGAAGTTTCATGTTACTGGATAACCAACAGAGAAATATAAAAATAATTCACACGTCGGGTGCCAGGCGGGTTTAAGAATGAATTGTCATCCAGGATGAGGAGAGTTGTTTTTTCTGTAAAGGGCCGGGAAGAAATCTCTCCAGCTTCGTGGGACATATAATCTCTGTTGAGATTATTCAACACCTCCTTTTAGCACAAAAGCGGCCACAGATAATACGTAAAAGAACAAGCCTGGCTTTGTTGTCATAAAGCTTTATGTTGTGGACCCTGAAATTTGAATTTTTACGTATTTTCACATATCATGGAATGCTGCTCTTCTTCTGATTTTTCCCAATCATTTAGAAATGCAGAAACCATTCTTAACTCATGATTCGATCTCGTATCTATAATCCCCATTTAATGCTGTTTTCATCAATGAGACACCAGCCTCATCATGGCTGGTGGAATCTAGGAGGCAGAGGGGATATGATTGGAAAGAAGCAGCATGTCTCAAACCCCGGCAAGTTCAATTTCTTGACCTGGGTGGTGGTTGCACGGGTGTCTTCAATCGTTCACTAAACTGTACATTCATGTCCTATGCTTTTCTGCAGGTGCCTGTGTAATATTTCACAATGAAAGTGTTTTGAAAGTAAATGACACAAATTCGCGTGTATAAAACTTCATGGTTCTCACTGGGTAATCAGCAAATGTTACTCATTCGACTTTATAATATACATTAATCCCATTGCATTAAAGTGGCCCTTTTATTTATTTGATGCCTTGACATTTCCTGTGAAGATTTGATTAGGAAAAAAGCTCCACCTCTAAAAATGTCTGACAACGGCTGTGGAATCCGCCTTGTCCAGTAGAACTGTCCTCAGTGGTGGAAATGTTCTGTGTCTGTGAGGTCCCCGTGTGACTTATGGCTACTGTATGGGACAGGGCAATTTTAGGTTTTTTTTTACTTCCCCTTCCCCTTCCATCATTTGCTATTTATGCACAGTTGTCAGGGTTCGCATCTCCATTGCACCGTTGGGTAGCTCTGTGACCTTGAGCGACTGACGTGATCTCCCTGGGCCGTCGTTGATATATTTGTAACATGTAAACTACCTTGTAGTGTAGTAGAGAGGATGAAATAAGAAAAGCTTATGTGCCTAGTACCACGCCTGGTCCATACCAAGGACTGAAACCATTATAATTCTCGACAGCTTCATCCTCAGAGCAATCCCATAAGGTTCACAGAAGAGGAAATCAAGCCTCCTGCAGCTAGTAAATGGCACAGCTGGACTCAGATCCTGGTGTATCCAAGTTCTCAGGGGTCACTTTGATTCTCTAAAGAAGCTGAATTGACAATATAGCATAGAGAATGATCAGAACCCTCCTAGGGGTAGAATATTATATTCATGTGAAACAGGGTGGGCTCTGAATTCTATTCACGTGTCCCCCTGTGCTCCCTCCTGGGAAAAGAAAACCCTCCATAAATATTCACTGAGTAAACAGAATTGTAAATAATGATACCAGGCCGTGGCCTGCGGCTTCAACCCTGCAAATCGCCTGTTGGGCAGGCAACCTCCCTGGTGGCTAAAAGTTAAGTTACCAGAAAGGAAAGAAGAAAAACAACAACTAAAAGCTTGACTCCGGTTGCAAGGAAGCCTTTAAAAATGGACGCCGACAAGCTTGTTTTCCCTTGAACTTTTCCCATGGCTGGCTTTCTCAGATAGCAATGACACTTGTCCTGAAAGTCATCCCAGAGTCTCCAGGCCGCATCTGCACGAACTCCCTGGTCATGGGTGGGGTTAAGATCACGGGATAAAGGTCTCGGGGGTTTGAGATGAATGTTTATGGCCCTGTCTGTCCTTGGTGCCTTTGATCTGGCATCCTGAAGGGATGGGGCAGCCCGCATTGTTTGTGGGAGTGATTGCAGTTTGGGGTTTTATCAGATTCCTACACACAGAATGGAAGGGTGGAGAGATTACGGGGTGGGTGTGGGATTCGGATGGGTTGGGTTGCTTGTGTTGTGGGAATTCGGCAAGTCCGAGTTTTGCTGGTGGGGGCTGGATTCTGGGTCTGGGAGGGGGGCAGGTGTGGACCGTGTCGTGGGAGCCAGAGACTCCATCCTGCGACTCCAGCGTGTCAACATTGCTGTCACGTAGCCCTGGCCCCCAGCCATGCGGTGCGCTTGGGCTGGGCATAGTCAGGCCTCTGTTGGGGGCCGGAGGACTAAGGAAGAGATGAAAAAGGCAGAATATCTCTCAACAAAGCATGAAACGCCCTCCGCCCCCCAGCTGCCTCAACAATGAGCTGGAGGGGTCTCGATGGGCAACTGTTGGCTGATTCAGCCCTGGGCTGTGGGCCTTGGCATATGGCATCGCCCCAGCCATGGCGCTGACCCCCTTGCCCTGGCCACCAGCGTCTGGCTTGCCTGGATCCCCACTGCACAAGGGCCTGTCATGGCAACAGCTGGGGGCTGGGGGGAGACGCAGCTCCAGCCCTGCCTGACGGGCAGAGATGGATGGGTTGCAGGCGATGTGCCAGGGGCCCCCTTCTCTTCTCCCCGGGGCCTACAGAAGAGCCGAGGTCAATTCCAAGCAGGAATGCCTCGCTGGTGGGGCTGAATGCTGGGATGGGGAAAACCAGTCAAAACCGAGTGTCCCCAGCCAGAAACTCCCTTCCCCATCCCCACCCCATCCCCCAGGGAGCAGACTAAGCTGAGAAACTGCCCATGGGATATTGACTTTTGCTGGAAATGCCTTGAAGGGAGGAATTATCAAAGTGACTCACTCGGGGCCCCAGGGGAGCCAGACCCAATGCCTCTCGGACTCCTCCTTCCCTGGCCCGTCAGGTGGCCCTGTCTGTCCTCTGGCACCTGCATGGTCATCACGGGGAGGAGCTGAATGGGCATATTTGACTTGCAAACATGGGGAGTATTCCCCTCCCAGATGGGAACTGAGGGCTGTGAGGAGGAGTCAGAGCTGGATGGGGGTGGTGGGAGGGGTGAGAAGTGGTTAGTGTGGGGGCCATGGGTCAGGGTGCACTGCTGTGTCACCCAAGTCGACAGAACGGCTCCCGGGACAGGCCTGAGTCTGCCGTCGAAGCGTCTGCCTTCTGTTCCCTGTCTGGGTCTCACCAGGCTCATGAATGTCAAAGGCACTCCTGTTCGGTGCAGAGCAGAGGGAAGACGGGGTCCCTTTTCCTGGTCATCCACCGACTTGAGAACACCAAGAGCCACTTTTTGGCACCTAAACCAGAACCTCAAAAGGCTGTACTACTTACTAACACGTAGAAGAAGGACTATTTCTTGTGGTTGCTCCCAAGTTCACGCTCTGAGTGGAACTGCCCTAGCCCTAGGCTGGGCTTACACCACGGGGAGGCACCAAGGACTTTTACAAACAGGCAAACTGGCCTTTGCTCGGCTGTGGATCCGGATATACATGATGGCTGGGTACCTTTCCCGATGCTTTTCCATCTTCGATTCTTGCGTCCCTACGAATATATTTGAAATCAAGGCCTGCGTAGAAAATAGGCCACCGTCAGATGAGCCGCTCGCCTCGAAATTAGAATCACCTAAAAATTAGGACATCAAAGCGGCCTTGCAGCCAGTGAACGGGGTCAGGTTGGAAAGAAGGGACGGAGATTCAACCGCAGTCCTGAGACATCGCTGAAATCTCTGTGAGAGGCCACCTTAAACGGGAATTATCAAATGGCTCTTTCCAACAGGCGCCCTTTTGTTTGCTTAGCCCACTGCAGATAACCTTTCTTCGGGCCTGACCTGAAATTACAGCGATGGCCGCTGCTTCTTTGATGCTGCGGCTGTTTCATTTCCTGTTTATACTATGATACACGTTGCACCGGGAGATAAAGCACTTCTGAAGGATATTAAGACATAAAAGTCCCTTGGCTATTTGCTGGCACTGTTTTGATGTTTTCTTGCTCCCTGGAAATTAGCATATTCTTTTCAAAGCCTGCCTCTGATGAGAGTAATCCTTTGCCATAATGTATTTGCTAAAAGTCATCAACGATCGTATATTGTGTAAAGAAATGACACATAAAAGGCACGATGCTAGATTATTGATAATGAGGCAACTTGTGTAACAGTTGCTTTCGGCTTTTTTTAAAACATATTTTGACACCGTAAATACACTGGGCTTTTATTAATGAGGATTTAATGCTTCTGAGATTTTCCGAGGGACTTGCACAGAACAGTTTTGCAAGGAAAGCACTAGTAGGGGGTAAGTTTAGCGTTTTCACTAAGTTCTGTTCTATCGAGATATTTTATTGCCTTGGAAATAAGAAATGATTGTAGGCTTTTCGTTTTGGAGTTAATGAGTGAGTGAGTACTGCGTGGGGCCAATTTGGGGGAAGAGTTTTGCCCACAACTTAGAACTTTTTTTTTTTCTAAAGAAAATTAAGAAAAGAGGATAAAACAAAAAAAAATAGAAAGGAAGGAAGAGAAAGAAGTAATAGAAATGAAGAGAGAAAGAGAAAAGTGAGAAAGATTAACAAAGGAAAAGCAGGAAGGAGAGAAACAGAGAGAAAGAAAAAAAGGAAGGAAGAAAGCAAAGAAGGAAGGAAGGAAGGAAGGAAGGAAGGAAGGAAGGAAGGAAGGAAGGAAGGAAGGAAGGAAGGAAAGGAAAGAAAGGAGAGGAAAGAAAGAAAAGGAAGAATGAAAAGGAAAGGAAGAAAGAAAAGATAGAAGAAAGGGAAAGAGAAAAGAAGGAAAAAAGCAGGGAAAGAAGGTTCTGTGGGCCTGCATGTGGGTACATTGCTCGAGGGAAGGGCTCTGGCAGCACTTAACCCAAGTTCATAGGACATTTAGGAAAAGGGCATTTACTCTTAATTATGCTTTTCTGAGTCAATCAGTGGACTTGCCCTTACTTTACAGTTAGCTCTTCTGGGGGCTTAGAATTTGATGGAAGCTCAGCTATCATCTCTGGGTCATCCCATGTCTGGGCAGAACCGTCCGAAACTTACCACGGTAGGACAACTGGTGAATGTTGACTCTTTCCTTTATGATGCCACACTACGAGGTACTGCACTGTTCCTTCTCGACCACCCAAGAGCATCCAAGGACAACGCAGCGCAGGGTCCTCTGGCCAAAGAAATGTTCCTCCAACCATCCTTCTCGCCCCGACGCTGCTGTTGATTAACACTAAGCAAATACTCGCGACACCCACAGCGGGGATGTTTCCTTAGACATGCGCGTACTTTAAAAAATGGATGTTCCTGGTGTTCAGCCTCTTTTGTCTGTTTCTCCATGCATTGGACGCGTGTTGGGGTTTCAGTCTGAGGATCAAAAATCTTTTCTTGATTACGGACATGTTGTTCTTGAACTGTGGTTTAGACTATTTTTCTCTGGGATGTTTGATTCCGACTTGGCAAATAGAAGCGCCGGAGGCAAAAGAGGGGGCTGAGGAGGGGGATGTAGAGAATGGCACTGGGTGCCGTATCGCCAGCCACCGAAAGCTTCTGGACACGCTTGTGTCGCATGCCCCCCAAACTGACTCTAGTGTCATTTTTCCAACCACCTACAGCATTCGAGGAGTCTCAAAGGCTTGATAGCTCGTTCCCCTCTTAGTCTAGTTCACACCTAGTGACAGTTCCTTCTGAGAGGTTGACAGGCCATTGAACGGGCTTCGTACCTCTTCAAAAATAAAAATAAATCTTCCATGGGGTCGTAGGGTGAAGCTAGGAGCTTGCCGAGCCTGGGCCTTTATGTAAGACACATCCTGGAGGAGACAGAGGCGGTAGATTCTGCCCTGAACGTAACTGATGTCAGACTCTGAGAGAGGAGTTTCCTAGCAGGAGTGGGAGAAGGGGGTCCCAGCGGGGCATTCTTATTTGAGGAAGCTGTTTCCCTTGTCCACGTGCCTGCTCCTCTTTCTTCCACACACACGACCAGCTTCAGGGGCTGTCGAAAGAGCAGTAATTGGTTCACGACCCATAAAGGACTCGGGATGCTTAGATGTGAGTACAAAGTGCACCTACGTACCTTCTGGGTAGGCTTATTGAGTGGATGTGCCAATTAGTGGACGGGGATGCTTTGAAAAAGGAAAACACTCTGTCATCATCACTGGCAAGCTCCTTCATGTGCCAGCTTCCTCATCGGCAGAATGGGGATAATGACACAGGCCGCTGGGGTGTTGGGAGGACGAAGGTTGACTCTGACCTGGTTTGGGCTTTTATGTTCAGGGACGATGTGTGTGATGCAGGGCGACCGCAAGTCAAGAGGAATCCATCCCGTGGTTCGGACTTTTCATGTATGTCTCCCCTCACTGTGTCGATCAAAGCGAAGATGTTACGTTTGCTTAAAAACTGACAAAGGAGAAAGAGGAATGCCTTCCTGAAATTTTTCTCCTTAAAAAATAAAAACGCTCACATGGCATGAGAATGCATGTGTTATTTTTAGCTTCTGGGGAGAAGAAAATCAAGAATAGGGCCACCGTCCCAGAGTCCATCCCCAAGGAGACTGTCACGCAGGATTAGGCTTCTCCCCAAGAGACAAAGAAAAAAACCCTAAATAGCAGCATCTTCAACAATAGAGAAGCTTAATTCCACTTTTCTCACATGCAAAGTCCAGAGGTTGACATCGATGTCGGATAAAGTGTTCACTCGTTCCACCAATTCTTCCGAGGCTTAGTCGTCTTCTAGTTCACGGCTCTGCTGTTCATTAGGGACCTTGGGAGTCCCCAAGATCCTTTCAGGAGATCCGTGGGGTCGAAACTGTTTTTACAGAATAGTAAGATGCGAGTTGCCTTTTCTCGCTCACTCTCTGAAGCGTGTTCTAGGCGACATGGTGTGTGACAGTGTTGCTGCTTTGAGGGCTGATGGAATATACGCTTATGTAGACTCATATTTTAAATATCTCTGGTTTAATTTCTAACACTATAAGTATCAATAAATATAACCTATGCAAGTGAACGCTTTTTGGTGACCTTCAAGACTGTTTAAGAGTGTAAAGAGGATCCCCAAACCGAAACGTTTGAGGGCCACTGCTCTACGGGACGGCCCTTGTCCTCACGCACCAAAAATGTTGCTCTAGCTCTGGCCATCACATCGGCAGTCCAACCAGCATGAAAAAGAAAAGGGGGAATATAAGACAATACTCCCTTCCTTAGAGAATGTCCCCAGCCCTAGCACGTACCACTCTCTAGACTTCATTGACTAGCGCTTAGCCATCTGCAAGGGAGGATGGTCCATGTGTCCTTTAAGCCACATGCCTGGCTTAAAAGGGAAAGGGATCCTCTTCCTGAGAATGCAGGTGACAAAAGCTATTAGCAGCCTCTGCCACAGGTGAAAACTGCACAAACAATATTCTTGCTCCTGAGATGCGGGCACACCATCTGCAGAGCACAGATGGGTGTCCTTCCCCACCGGGCAGGTGGCCCTGCGGATGGATGCTTGTGTATCCCAGAGCCCCAACCCCACACGTTTATTTGCACATGTTGCTCTAATTTTCCCTCTTCCCCCCCAAACTGGGCTTGACCTGGGAGGTGGTCTTTTCAGCTGAGCTTCAGGGACCTGGGCGACTGAGTATAGGTCTCTGCGTCTCTCCAGCTAAGGGCTGAAAAGACGGCGTCATTCGCACCGCAGAGCTCGGTGAGAAAGAACCAAGTAAAAGTCATTCTGTGTGGTGAGAAACCCAGTGAGTAGACTAGCACCCGGGCTGGTTAACCAGTGAGAACAGTGTTAACAAGGCCAAGGCTGAGGGGTTGCCTTGGCCCAGATGGACCAAGGAACTTCACTCACACGGAGTCTCGAACCTGGACCTCCCGTCTTGCCAGTAGTGCTGTTTATGATGCGACAAACTGGATAGAGAATCGTGGGCGGAAAATCAGCTCCTCTCGGTGCTCCACGGAGGGTGGGTCCAAGAATGATCTTTATCTTGACTGTTCCAGGTAACTGGAAAGTCTCTTCCAGAAGTTACGTGGGGCTCTAGGGATGCTTGCCTCAGCTGTCACGAAATTTTCTCCTTAGAATTCTCTGTCTCCGTTCAAAGCCTTGAGTCCTTCGGCCTGGAAAGGACCAGCGTGCCCCCTTGGTTTTCTTTCCTTTTGCCAAGATTATGTCTTGAGATTCTCTTGAAAACTGTCTAAAACGGAGATACGATTCTTCTCGTTATTTAGCGTGCTTCCTGGCACGTTAGGGGCACTCGGAGAGTATTTGTGAAAATGAATGGACATTTCTCATTTTGCAATTCCACCGTTTTTCTTGATTTTTTTTTTTTAACCAAAGATGACTTTCTTTCCCTGAAAGTCTTCCCACTTCAAGACAGTTCTTCCAGGAACAGTCCCCGAGGGCCCCGGAGCAGGACCTGCTTGGCCACACATTCACATCATACAGCTTTCTTTCCTAGCCTCGACAGGCCTTTCGTGGGGATTTTTGAGCCCGTTCTTTGCAAGACCAGAGCCGTCGTCGCATCAATCAAATCTGAGTGTGGTCTGTGTCGTGCTTGACATTACAGAAGCAGAACCATAAATGCGTTTAGAGCATCCAAGGTCAGAGTCAGACTTACAGAACAGTGGGTACAGGCGGCAAGAAACAAAACAAAACAAAAAACAAAAAAAGAAAAAAAAAAAAAAAGGAAAGACAAAAGCAAGTGGTTTCCTTTCAGCTTCTGGGAGGAATGATAATTATACAACCTCCGCCTCCCTCGCAACCACATCTAAACGACCCCGGGCATCTCGTTCAGGTAGCAGCCGTTTCACACCACACCCCAACCCCCCGACTGAAGTCTTCTAACCTGTTTCAAAAGTTTTCTTTCAACCTGGACCATTCAGCTCTGCCTTTCTTCCTCGGCTTTTATCCATGTAACTATGGCAGTGCTCTCCGGAGAAGAGAGGAAATCAATGACTGACCTACCTACAAGCCGCACTCACTTAGCCGGGCTTGAAAGGGAAGCGTAGATTTCTTTCAGCTTCCCCTTGGCTGATGCTAACACTTTACTCCTCTCCAAAGAAAACAGGCCAGGACTTTGCAGTACAGAGGGGACTTGGCATTCCCCAGCGTCTTGGTTGCTGCAGGACACATATTCTCAGGTCCAATGTGGAAAAGGAGGCCACGTCAACTTTTCTGGATGCCTGAAACCTTTGTAGCCTGATTGGCACGCGAATCCTGGAGTTGCTGGCTGGGCCTAACTAACGTAACTCAAGGTCTGTGGTATCTTTAAAGCAAGTGGCCCTTCTTAGAAATAGCATCGTGTAGTGACGAGCGTGTGGGTTTTAAATCCACATGGCCTGGGTGCAATTTCTAGCACAGTTATTCTCTAACTGTGTGACTTCGGACGAGGCATTTGTCTTCATGAAGACTCAGTTTCCTCCTCTGTGAAATGGGATAATGATAATAATCCTTATTTCACAGGTTTTCTGGAATATGTGAAATACTTATCATAGGGCCTGGCCTAACACGGCCTCAAACTACAAGCGTGCAGACCCAGGCGGGCCAGGTGAGTTAGATTCAGTTTGGTGTGGGAGGGTGCGTGTGTAGACCTGCTGACCTCTCCTCTCCCTAATTCCACTTGCTGAGATGTCAGATTGGGAAGTCACAGATCTTCCTATCACCCTTTGCCTCTACATCCACCATTGTAAGTTTGAAAAAAAAAAAAGGGCAAAAAGGCAGTTAGACTTTTCTAAAAAAGAAATCCTTATAAGCCCTTCTAAGGCCTCCTTGTCAGGTTGTGCAAAGCTCTTGATCATCAGTTGAGCTACCGGAGACAGACTGTCTGCTCACAGACCTTTCCATGCAGCCCCCTGCCCTTCCTCTGCAGTCAATGCCCTCTATCCCCACACCACATTTCTACTTCCAAGGCCTCTATTAAGTCATGCCATCATTCTAGGCCCCATAAAGAGCTTCCAGATGCCCATTCCTCCAGGGAGCCTGCCTGGATTGATCCCTGCTTTCCTTTCTCTACAGCTGGAACTCCCTTTGCCACCTGTCTGCTCCGCACTGTCTTGGATCTCTGTTTATATTTTACTCCCTAGAGTTGTCGCCTCCTCAGTGTGTCTCGGGTTGTGAACTCCTGGAGGGCAGGACCTTGGCTCTGTAATTTTCTGGGTTAACCTTTGATGATGGTGATAAGGTGTCACGGCTTCAAGGGATGCTTTGATTTTGATGAGGGAAAATGAAAAGCCCTCAGGGGATCAGCAGGGGTTTCCACACCCACGCTCGCTTCCAGTTGGGGTACCCCTGTCCTAAGCTGCCACCGGTTCTCCACTCTCTCAGTTCCTCCAAATCGCATACCTTGCAGCCAAGGTTCCCTGATTCACCTGGCCCTCTCGCTTGCTTATCTGTGCCTATTTCCTAGAGCAAGGACCTGTCTCAGATGCACCTTCATTACCTTTAATCACCAGGTTCACCAGTCCAGCTCTATGAAGAACCACTCTATCTCTGCATCGGGGGCTCTGAAGTTCAGCCCTCTCTGTTATCCACCCACCTGGACCAAGAGGTTGATTGTCAGGCTAGGGAAGGTGGTTGTGGTGGCTCCAATGCTTGGTCACAGTTCTTGGTCTTAGAAGAGTGGCGTACTTCTCGCCCCTTGACTTTGGGCTCTGCCGCGTGACTGGCTTTGGCCAGTGAAATGTTAGTGGATGTGAAATCAGCAGAGACTGAAAATGTGCCTGTGTGGCTGGTCTTGCCCTTTTGTGCCTCTGCTTTTAACATGAGAAGAGTGTCCTCTGGCTAGCTACTGACCCTTCAGCACGGGCCACAGAATGGACAACTCAGTGAGCATGCCCAAGCCAACCCACAGTGAGAAGCCAAGCCCGGCTGGACCACAGCTTGAAGCAGAGCACTCCTAGCCTGATTCGCCCTAGATCAGCCCAACCCCAGCTACCTCCAAGATGGGCGAATAAGGATAAATCATTTTTGTTTTAAGCCATCGAGATTTGGGGTGCTTTGTGAGGCAGCCTTGTTGTGGCAATAGCTACCCGAGGCAGACAGGTTTCGTCTTGTTTGTCAGCTTTATTCGACTGGTAGAGATTGAGGAGAGTGCTCCTCTGGGGTGGGGATGAAGGATTGTGAGATCCATTTGGGCACAGCATGGAAGGATTCCAGAGTCGATGAGAAAGAGTAGTGACACAAGCGCTACTCCCCTGGGTCTGAAGCCTCTCCTCACAACTTCCCTTGGGGCCTCCCAAAGGCAGGGCAGAACGCAGGAATGTGACCTGTGGAAAAGTCCTCACGTATGCAGGTAGGAGTAGAGGACACATACTCACTCTGGTGTCCGCACAGTCACATCCCAGGCTATACTTAGCAGCAAGGGCACCACTAGCACATGCAGCTTCTTAGCAAAACGCACCTCTCCTGGGCAGAGGCAGCCTCAGGATGCCAACTTGGTGAGCAGTTAGTCCTTCTACAGGGCGGGAGTGGGGGTGGAGGGCGGAAAGGTGTCTCTTCCTCTGGGTAGTTGTAGTCCATACTGGGATACGTGGCATAACAAGCATGGCTTGGGCTGAATTTCAGCCCCAACCCTCTCCCTTGGCTGAGCACTTTCGTACAGTGCACAGACTGTACCACTGTACATGGCAGGCTTACTGGCACAAGCTGGGATGGAAATAAAAGTAAAAGAGGAAACAAGATGTCAGTCCTGCCCAACTTCTTCGCTTTGGAGTTTTGAATGAGTCATCTCAGCATGATTCGACTTTGGGTTTCAGGCCCAAAGTGCTTATACGTTCTGGGTAGCTGGAAGAATGGTTTAATTGAAATGGATAAGCTTCCCACGTATCCGTGGACAGACATGTTCCATTCCAAAAGAGGAAACTTCTGCTCCACGGAATCTCTAGCTTGGAAATGTTGGAAAGTGCGAAGCTGAGAACCAACTCCCTAAAATCTGTTGCCTACTCCGGCTTGTCAGGTACCTCGGAAAAGCAAACGTTATAGTGTAAAAGGATCCTCTTCTGGAAGGTAACTGAAAACCCAAATAAAGGCTGACCTTGGGAATTCGATTGCTTGCGTTGGAAGAGCCAAATAAAAAGGAGTCACATCTGGTTCCATTTTTCTTGTGAAATTATCTCACAAGGACCAAGTAGGTCCTTTCCTGAGTATATAAATACAGAAGACGCACACATGGTTGTTATCAAACAGTATTGTGCAAAATTAAATTGGCTACTTTATGGTGAAATGGAGAAGAATGGCAGGCATTTCAAACACATGAGTTTCTTTTTGCCGGGTCTGGAAGCAATCACTCATGAAGACAGCTACTTTATCTCCTCGAGTGTGGACCGGCGGAGCAGGAACATCAGGCTGGGTTAAAATCAGTGACGTGGTCGAACCTGCAACGAACCTGAGGTTCGCAGAGTCCCGATTGTCTGATTATTTGGGGGCAGGTAGTCCGAGCGAAAGACAGAAATCACCTCCTCCCCCCAAACGGGTCTTTAACACAAGGTCTCTAATGTGCTGACCATATGTGAACTTAAGGCCAAAGGGAAGGGACTTCCCGGGCTTTTTCAATTATCTTTTGGTCTCAGAGTCTTGCTGCATTGTCGCTACCTGGCTCCCATGCCCAGATTTTTCTGGGGAATGTACAATAGATGGGAAACAGAAACAAAGGAAAGACCCCACAGCCCTAGCTGTGGAGAGCTTTGAACTTGCTCCGTATTGAGCCAGAGAAGGGAATGATCAGGGGTGCTGGGATGGAGTGCGGGGGAGGGGACCGACATTCCCAACCAGGGATTTCATGGACACGATCATTATCCAAAGGAACGTGAAGCCTTCCACACACGAAGTTTCCCACAGGACCTGTGTGAGCAAAAGGATGGTGGTGGGAGGTGGAGGAGACGATGAACTGTGAAGCAATAAAAAGTTACGAGATTGGGAGCGGGAGAGGGTCCGTGAAATCGTTTCCCCTACCACCCTGCCTTGGAATTCCCAGATGTTCTCGTTTTTATAGGCTGGGTCGAAGGGTACGAAGCTTGCACTTAATTAAGATTCATGAATGGTGTGTAAGGGGGCCCGAAAGGAAGAGCCCTGTGAGTTATCCCAGGGATGGGAGCTGGGTCCTTGTCTACAATGTCCTTTTCTTTAACTTTCTTGTTTCCACATTTACTGTCCTGGTGAGATTTTGTTGTATCCCAAACCATCCAACCCGATTCTCACGTCATCAAAACAGTCTCAGGCTCTTGCTAATCGTCTCTCAGAGCACTGAGAATGCCAGCAGTCTCTGAGGGCACATACAGTCCGGTTTGAATCCAGTTCTTGGGAAGGTACTTCTGGCGTGTATACTCTTCGTAACTTTCAAAGAAGGCTGTATCTAACAAGAGAAAGAATTGGAGGGGAGGGTCTTTTCTTCTGCTTCTTCCCGGAGGATTCAGCTGGCTAAAGAGGGTCCACCCTTGGAATAAAAGGGGGAAAGAAATAGAAATGTGTCATAGGAACTCTGGGGAAATTATAATGTGCCCGCTCCCTTGCAATTGGAAGGTTGGCGACATGGGAAAATTTGATTCACTACAGTTCAGACGTCTCTGAAAAAGTCCTGGTGGGGCGTTTGAAAGAAGAAACCTATTTTACGGGATGGAGTTTTCCATTTCCAGTGGCCAGTGGTAGGTGTGGTAATGGGAACAGCATGGGTTTCTTTAGGTGAGGTGATAGGAACAGGAAACCTAGCAGTGCCACTCGCTTAGCAGTCTGGCGTGGGGTGGCTTAAAAGTCATACACTGCTGATGGGACTGCAAATTGGTACAGCCACTATGGGAAACAGCATGGAGGTTCCTCAAAAAAGTAGGAATTGATCTACCAAATGATCCAGCAATCCCTCTACTGGGTATTTACCCCCAAGACTTGAAAAATCCATATCCGAAAAAGATATTTGCACACCAATGTTCATAGCAGAATTATTCACGATGGCCAGGACATGGAAACAAAGTGCCCTGCGATAGATGATTGGATAAAGAAGCTGTGGTACATGTGTACAATGGAATATTACTCAGCCATGAGAAGAGATTAAATATTGCTATTTATGACAACATGGACGGACCTTGAGATAATCATGCTAAGTGAAAATAGCCAGAAAGAAAAAGTTGAAAATCACACGATATCACTTATATGTGGGATATTAAACCTAAAGGCAGCAAACGAATAAGACAGACAAACTGAGACTCATGGACACGGACAATAGACTAGTGGCTACCAGAGGGTAGCGGGGAGGGCAGAATGGGAAGGCAGATGGTGTAAAAGGAGGTCGAATATGTGGTGGCAGAAAGAAATTTAACTATGGGAGGTGAACACACTATGTAAATGTGTGTGTGTGTGTGCCTTACTGCTCAAATGTACAACTGAAACTTACTGGATTTCATTAACCAAGGTCACCATAAAAATAAAAAATAAATAAAAATAATTAAAGTCAAATTAAAAAAAAGTCAGTGGCTGAAGAACCGGTAGGACATTATGCAATCAGCTAATGTGAATCTCTGACTTCTGGTCCCCAGTGGGCCACAGACAAGCATCACTCAGCCTAGAAGCCCTACACTTCATATATCACTCAACAAGTGTCCCTTCTAAAGCTTTGGCCAAGAGCATGAGTCTGGAACTGGCCCTACTTATGATTGTTAAGCGCCCTCGACTTCTGTATTTTATTGTAGGGATAGTCCTGAGGTTCCTTGCCTTTGCTTTTTCCCATCTGAAAAAAAAGAAAAATTAGAAATGATAATGCAGCGCATGCTCTCCTGAGTGTGAATTCATCAACGCTTTCGTGTTTGCCATTTGTCAAGAGCTGGAAGCCTCTTTAGCCCTGAATGCACTCTACAGTTCTGGCTTAGAACCCATAGGTTCTAAATTAAAGAAGAGAAACAAGCAGAAGAGAGTGAGGATCTGACAGGAGGGCTATGCCAGGGTGACATTGGGGGTGGGGATGGAGCATCCAGTTAACTGCCCAGCATCTGGCCCGCACACTGGCCAGACTGATGCCCTCCCTAGCCTCAGCAGTGGCTGCCTTCCTTGCCCTTCCTTGCCTCACATTTATCTCTATGAGATGAGGCTAAAGTGGGTTTCTACAATATTTCCGCCCGAATAAAGCAGGAAGCTGTGCCTGACAAGCTTTCAAATTGCCCAGACAGCTTGAAGCTGCTCCAAGAGGAGATAAAGTTCGGAAAACTTCAGCCAGACAATGGCCAGGGTATCCCACTTCATTTCGTCAGCCTCTTCTTTGCATAAATGCGTGAGCACTAACTGGGTGGGACTGCAGGTGTCTGCGAAGAACTTGGATTTCTCTAAACATTTACAATTCTCTTTTATGTGTGCAGTCGGAAAATGGGCAAGGAAATCGAACGTGTAAATCTTTGAGCAAACGTGTGTGTCAGGGAGATGCCAGATTCCCTTTGGAGGATCGGATTACCACGAAAGGCACCCAGAGAGGAGAAAGGAGAAAGAATGTCCAAACAGCCCTGGCCCCTCACACCTGAAGCGGAGGCCTCTGTAGGAAGAAGCAGGGCCTGTCCTGAGAGCCAATGGGATGCCTGGTCTTGCAGGGGCAAAGATGAAGAACATTCTTGAAGGCGGGGCAGGCCTCATATTACCTGGTTTAAAAAAAAAAAAGTCTATTAGAATGGTGGGGGAGAACTGCCTCTGGTTCTGTCTCTCCAGTCTTGCAGCTGCAGTCACTGAGCATCTATTTCCTTTAGACACATCATCATAATGAACTGAATCTTCTCTGGAATCTCTGGAGAAGACAGACTCAGCGAAAACTATGACATCGATCAAATCTGTCTTTATCTCTCTCTGCTACTCCTGTGATAATCAAATAGAAAGTATAATGAATATCAATGGAATATAAAGCGCTAGGAATAAATTTAATAAGACTCGTGCAGCGCTTATGTGGAGAACGTGCGCACCTTGTGCGGAAGAACATAAAGAAGGTGACTAAAAAGAGACTTCTTTTGTCCTTAAATAAACAGATAATAATATTAAGAAATCCTTTCTCTATAAGTTATTCTGAAAACTTAACCGGACACCAATTAATATCTCAACGGGAGTTTTGGGGACTTGATAAAATAATTCTAAAATCCATTAGGAAGAATGGAAAAATGAGAGTAAAACTTTTAAAGAAAATCCTTAAAAAGAAGGAAAACAAGGAGGACTTAGCCCTCCCAGAAAACAAAGAATTCTATAAAATGAGTGATTTAGACCATGCCACGGGAAAAGAAAAGACGGTAAAACAGGTGAGAGGCTGCAGAACTATACCCATGTAAATCTCAGAATTCAGCATATGATCAAGGATATTACCAAATGAATGAGAAAAAAATAATTTGTTGAATGCTATTGGGACAACTGGCTAGTCAGTTGGTTGGAAAAGAAATCATCCTTCCAAATAGATTTCAGATGCTTTAAATGTAAAAACTACAACATAAAATACTGGAAGAAAGCATGGATGAATATTTATATAATCTTTGGATAGAAACTTCTAGGCATGGCACAAATGCTATAAACAATAAGGAAAAGGTTGGAACGTGTGACAACATAAAAATTAAAAACTTCTGCACAACAAACATCCTAAACGAAGCGAAAAATAAAACACAAATAGGAAAAATATTGAGGACACATGTCAGAGGGTTAATATCCCAAATAAAGAAAACTTCTTACTAACAAGAAGCCAAATAACCCACTAAAACTGTACCTGTGTATCAGGCATCGTGACTGATAAAATAGTTTCAAACTCGGGTTGCCAGTCAAAACAATATTTGGGGCAGACTTACACTAAAAAATGAAAAAAAAAAAACTATTTATTGCTCGTCTAAAATTCCAATTTAACTGAGTATCCTGTTTTTTTAATCTGCTCAAGCTGGTAGCTCTATTTCAGACGCGTTATCTCGTTTTGGCCCTGCAGTAACTCAGGGAGGTAGAGAAAGAGAGGCCGGTTAACTCCCCCCATCTGAAAATAAAAAAATGGAAGTGATAGCGCAGCTCATGCTTGTCTGAGTGGGAACTCATCAGCGCTCTCGTTTGCTTAGTCCGGTGGCAGGAAGGAATTGGATAACGTAGTCCAGAACCTGGTGCAGGAGTAGAAACACACGCTGGTTTTTCTTCCCTTTTCATTTAAACTGGGCTTACCTTACAAGTTTGAAAACTGAAGTTTGGAAATGGGAAGAGACGGGCCCAAAGTCACCCAGCGAATAGGACAGAACCGGTTCCTATGCTCCAGGCCAAACTACCTCATTCCCTGCTCACCCCTACGTGCTGTCCACTGCCTCCCTTGGGTCCTCCCAGGACCTGATGTGGCTCTCTTAAGCTTTGTTCTTGGGTCCGACTGAGCCTGATCCCCTTTTCTGTACCCCAGGTGTCTGACCTTTGTCCTCTACCCAGCCTGTCCATCTGATAACTGAATTGGTGCCAGAACAGTGGTTCTCCGCCTTGGATGCCAACTAGAATCACTTGGAGGGCACTTAAAAATCTGAATGCTCAGACCACATCAGAACAATTAAATCAGAACTCAGGGGATAAAACCTGGGCATCAGTATTTTTTTAAAGCTTCCCAGGAGAATTCTGGTCAGTCGGGATTGAGAATCACAGTGCTGGAGTCCTCATGGCTGACCTTGACATTGTGAAATGTTTGCCTTTGAATTGATCTAGTCTAACTCTCTCACTTTATAGATGAGGAAATTGAGGTCCAGAGAGATAAAATGACTTCTAAGCAGGTCAGAGAGGCAAAATGGAGAGCAGAACCCAGGCCTTCTCATTCTCCATCTGCTGTTCCTTCTACTGTAGTGTGTTTTGAGGGTTTAGGTTCTTCTCCAAACACATACGACCTTTTTCTTCTCAGGCACCTTCAGCCACAGGAAAAGTCTCGGGCTCGGGTCTCGGTTACAGAAGTGTTTGACTGCAGCCCTCAGCCCCACCCCACAAGTTTCATTCCCTGATTTGAATCCTATCCACCCATTTCCTCCCTTCTCAGTCCTCGGCTTGATCCGTGGTCACCATTCTGGAACTTTCCCTCAAGTGGGCAGTGGCAGACATTTCCCCCTTTGCTCTGGCAACACTTCTGATGTGTCCCTAGTCCTGAGGCCAGCTCACGGCTCTCTCAGGCACTGGCTGTGCCAAGCCAGTAGGCCGAAGCTTCTGTTCAGCATCCTCTTCGGACTAAAAGCTCTCCATCCAAACTTACCCGTTCTGTTTACGCTCAGGAGGATGCTAGGTAAGAGGAACTAAGCCGATGAGCTCATCTGCCTTGGGTATTAACCATTGTTCATTGCTTAGCCTCCGATAATAAAATCATAAATATAATAATAAAATAATAATAATAAAATATTTCCGCTTCCTCTTCACTCACTCACTCGCTGTTTTCCAGCTCAGAAGACCTGTCTGGGGCCTTGTAGTCAGAGACGAGGGAAAACATGTATTTATATCCATTAACAAGAAAATATGTATTTATTTCCACAAAGCAATCAAATGTATCTTTCTTTTAACAATGCTCTGGTGGAAACCAGCACATCCTTCAGTCATAACTATAGGCCACAAACCACAGTAGTATTAGTGGTAGTAACTGTTCCTTTGTTACCTACAAAGTGAATAGGTGTTTTTATATCACTGTGATAGTTGTTGCAAATCCCTTTCCGAGCTATCGATGTTCATCACTACTCTGAAATTATGGGTAAATATTAAACCTGTCGCCAGAGTTTCTTAATGTACTGATAATAAGCACACAGAGTACTCTTGTCGCAGTTTAACAATATGTCGATAACTGCTTCTCGATGTCATTGGTTTCCTTTGTAATCTCATGTATTCTACTTTCTGTGTTTAAAAATATTTAGATCATTTAAAAGGGTTATTCCGAGAAGGACTCCATGGCACAAAGCAGTTTGGAGCCCCTGCGTCAGCATCACTGGGTGCCACGCACACAGAGGGATGACCCTTTCCAGCCTCTTAAGTTCCGTCAGGAGCCGCTGCCTGCCTGGGCCCGGCCTGCGTCACTGGCTAAGTTAGGTCAGGGCTGGTGGAAAGTTGGGCCCTTCTAAAAAGCTCGCCCTAGGAGATTTGTCATCTTTGGGGCAGCTCCATTTGTTGGAGAGTCCAGCTTTCTTCCACAACCTTCGCAGGGAATTACGTCTTCAAGATGTACCACCGGCAAGCATGAGTCAAAGCTCTTTTGGAAGGCGAGGGACAGAAATCGATTCACCCCAGCTCCAAGCACGGCTTGGAGCACCGACCTGGAGTCCTCATGGAAACAGAGCACACAGCACGGCCACCCGGGGAGTCGGGAGCTGCCCATCACCAAGGCACTGACTCCCCACATCCCCCAGGAGCGTCCTGTTTGCTGCTGCTTTCTGTGCATCCGAGCCATTCTCTTTTCTGACCTCTTCTTCTGTTTTCTCCCGAGATCTTCTCTCCCACAGCTTCAGCTCTCCCTTGAGGCCTGATCCTCCATGGCCTTGCAGCCCGGCTTCTCACAGCTAACTGGCCGTGAGGTTTCTGGGGCACACACGAATCTGGTTCTCCTCTGCTAGGCTGTTGGAAAGATTATGTCCCTAGCCACTACAGGCAGGTAGGGTCATGCGACTAGTGCAATGGGCTGTGAGAGGAAGGAGGTAGGTGTCAGTTTCCACTTAAAGCATTTAAAAGCCAGGGTGAGCCCCTTCCTGGGTTTCTTTTCCTGCCTGGTGAACCCCTAAGCCTCATGTGGCAATGACAGTGAACCTCTGTCATGAGATGGGTGAACCTCTGTCAGCCTGGAGCCTGAGGGCGTCTGTGGAACAAACTCTTCGCCACACCCCACCCTTGACAACTGGCATTGCCATGTCATGCCAGGGATGAGCCATGAGCAAGAAATAACCTTTTTCTAATCCACTAAGACTTCAGACTTATTTATTACTGTGGCGTGTCTTATCCTTTCCCGACTAACAGACCGTCTTCTATTTAACTATAAATTATCGTGAGAATAATCCGGGTGGCCTGGCTTGCATTGGTTGTCCACCTCTGGTCCAGTAAGATGTAGCTGGGGTAGAGATGATTGAAATACCACTTCAGAGAGATGAGTCTGGGAGGGAAATATTGCTATTTCAAGAGGCAGCATCCACAGTCTCCAGGGAGAAATGCAGTCATAATTGAGGGACGGGGGATGCACTGCTTATGGGTTAAAGTAGCCTGGGATCGTCCTGAGGGTTGTGCTCATTATGTAACTTATATCCAGGGTTTCTCAACAGCAGCACTATGGACACTTAGAGTAAATAATTCTTTGTTGTGCTTTGTGGGACGTTTAACAGTATCCCCGGCCTTTAACCAACCGATATCAGTAACACAGTCTCCCCCCACTCCCACCTCCCTCCCCCCGCCACCTTAAGTTGTGACAAGAAAAATTGTCTTTATTGCCAACTTTCCCTGAGGGACGAAATTGCCCCCGGTTGAGAACTACTGCACTATGATTTCCACGACAGTCAAATTTAAGAAATTCTATCCCACAATTTTTCTGTATTCTCCTAGTCCTAAGGCCATTTGTCCCCATTTTTGGTTCTGAAATTAAAATCATGTTATAATGAATTTGTTAGTTTGATGATGAGTGCCACCAACTCTTTGATCTTCACTATTTTGTTCTCTTTTGCTCTATTGCTTTTTTAAAATAGGCCTATTTGGGGAAATGAATCACCTTTGCTATCTTTCTGTTTTCCTAGCATCCCCTCTAAGCTGACTTGGGAGCAGAATCCCTGTGTCTTTCCAAGTCTACACACCACCCCATTGGGAACCCTGCAGGTGACCATGAGCAGGCTGGACCTTTAGTGGTCATGCTGGCAGGAAACCCATGTCTCATCCTCATTCGACATGCTCTTTTTTTTTCCTAAATCATTTTTCCTGTAGATGAATAACAGTGACCAAATTTAGTTTCTTTACGAGCCCTCTTGCTTTGAACCTTATCAGAGCATGTGCCCCGGTCTTCCTCCATGTCTTTGTCATTGCTTTAATTAGAGGGGGTCCTGTCTGCTCTGCCTCAGGGGAGAAGGAGTCCCTTGCCATGAGTAAACATAGTAGGCAACAGACAAAAACAGTCACCTAGCAAACAAGATCCTCGGACAACCTCCGGTGTGTAGCCAGCTCAAAGCGGCCACTTGCTGACCAGCAATTAGCTTGGTTGAGGTCTGACCTATAAAAAGCAACTTTTGGGAAGAACTTTCTAGAAGGAGATGTGAGGAACCTTTCTCAGACATACTGCCCAAGTCTCTCCTGTGATCTCTTGCACAGTTGAGCTGAAAAGTGGATTAAAGCAGGAAATTTCAAGCTACGTGTGTGCTTGCACGCTCTTGCACATTGGGGCACAGCTTTGCTCATTTATTTTTTATATTAAAAACTCTGCCGACCTCTGTGATTTCCTCCCCTCCCATTCAGAAGCGATGAATAGGATGCATTCTGACTTTAAATGCAGTGGAGAGCTTAGTAAGAATGGAGAATTAGCAACATATGGACCGAGGAACCCAAGGAGACCTGAAAGGGAAGGAAATGCCCAAAAGTAGTTTCAGATGTTATTGTGATCCCGAGGCCAATGTTTGGGTGAAGGGGTGGCTTTATGTGGTTATGAAAGGGGGTCAGGACCTCTGTGCCCACATCAGCTTAACTCCCTATCTGAATCTTTACTTTCCCGTCTCTTCTCCAGGCTCTGCCAAATGGGAGCAAACATTCTCCTGCTGGGAAATGGCCTCCGTTGTCTTTTGGACAGTCTGACTGATGCTATGAGTCAGGGAGACCCATCTTCTCAAGCATGTTTCTCTTTCTTCTCTTCTTCAACACCTAACACCACTGGCCCTTGATCTTGTCTTCAAACCTTCCCCGAAAGGGAAGAGAAGCAAGAATGGTCTTTTCTTTCTTTCTTTCTTTCTTTCTTTCTTTCTTTCTTTCTTTCTTTCTTTCTTTCTTTCTTTCTTTCTTTCTTTCTTTTTTTAGAAAAGCTCATTATTAAATTTAATTTTCTTTAAATGCTTACCTTCTCCCACCCTCATCCACTCTAGGGAGGAAGGGAAACCCCTACCCCCTCCATCTCGGGGAACTTCATATATAAAGCCTGAGATGGTAGGAATGAAGTAAAGCCTGTTCCCAGATGCCCCTGCTCTGCCCAGGGGAAATGCCAGCTGCTCTGCATCTGTTGTATTAGTCCAAGCTCTGTCAGTGACCAGGACCAGAACCCAACTTCGTCTGGGCTGGGCCAGAACACTGTTTCATGTAACAAACTGTAGGAATGGTGGAGCTGGCCCCAGAGTCAACTAGATCAGGAAACTGAAACCTGTCAGGATCTCCTCACCCTCACACTTGGCCCCTTGCTTCTATTTCCTTTCCCACGTTGGCCTCATTCCTTCCCACTGCACATGGGCTTCCTCCACACAGCAGGGACATGTCCCCCCGTGGCCTGGATTCCTCGTGCGCCCATGTGCTAGTCCCAGAGAGAAGAGAAGTATACCTCTAACCTGCTCAGGCATAGAAAAATCCAGGGAAGGACTCTGATTGGCCAGGCTTGTGCCATGAGTCGCTTCTGGACCAATCACTGTAACCTCAGAGATGAGACTCTCCGATTGGCCAGTTCTGGATGACAGGCCCTCCCATAGGCCACCAGAAGCACATGGCCGGAGGTGGGAGCAACAGGTCTCTAAAAGAAGGGAAGAGATGTGACCTAGGAAAAGGAAGAAAGGTTGCTGAGCAAACCTAAACAGCAGTGTCCGTCAAATTGGTTGTCAGTGCCCCACTGTATTTCCCAAGGCAGCCGCGACAAATTACCACAAACCAGGTGGCTTAAAACAGCAGAAATATGTTCTCTCACAGTTCTGGAGGACCGAAGTCCAAAACCAAGATGTTGGCAGAGGCACATTCCCTTTCAGAGGCTCTAGAAGAGATTTCTTTCCTGCCTCTTCCAGCTTCTGGTGACTGTCAGCACCTTGGGCTTGTGGCTGCTCACTCGAGCCTCTGCCTCTGTCTTCACACGGCCTTCTCTTTCTGTGTGTCTGGGTCTGTTCCTCTTCTAAGGACACGTCGTTGGATTTAGGGCCCACCTGGATAATCCAGGATGATCTCAAATTGAGATCCTTAATTACATCTGCAAAGACTCTTTCTCTAAATAAGGTCAGTGACAGTTTCCAGGGATTAGGACGTGGACATACCTGTTGGGGGCCACCATTCAACCCAGTGTGAGGTGCCCTCTCAAGTGTCAGGGAAGCATTTGGGCTGGCTTTGCCACCAACGCACTGTGAGCTTTCCTACGGATGCCCAAGTCCCACTCTCAAACTTGCGAAGTCCCCAGATGGGTTCCTGTGGGGCTGGCACACTCCGGCGGATGCACAGTGGGACCTGGCACAGCTTTGTTTCATGTCAGCTTTCCATAATGCGTCTTTTCTTGCCTTTTATTTTTCTTTTTCATTGTCCTGGCCCATTTTCCTCTCTACAAGCATATTAAAGTGGTTCCGATTCTCTCTTGGCTTTCTGTACTAGCTGTATGACTTCGGGTAAACAACTTAAATTCTCTGAGCCTCAGTTTTCTCATCCATAAAATGAAGATAATAATAGTCCTTCCCTCTTAGTGTGACTCTGAGACTCAAGTAAGTAAATATAAAGTATAGAAAACCCAAAGGAAGCACTCTGTAGGCCAGCTTTTATCATGAGATATAGGCAGATTGTACTTTCTAATTTCTTCCTTTATCCTCTAGTTTTCCTGGTTACTTCTTTCTTTGTCATCTGGGTTTTCTTTTTCCAAGTTCTTCTTAATTTAGTGTAGAGGACAAACTCTAGTGTGTGCCTGAGCCAGCTGGAGAAGACTTAAAATGCACGTGATTGGGCCGCATCTTGGGAAAGGATCCCACAGTCCAGGGTGGGTCCTATCCTCGGTGAGGAGGTTTTAGGCTTATTGTTTTTAATCTACTGTATAGTTGTGGGCAGGTGACTTGACTTCAGTTTTCTCACCTTTAAAATGGGGACAACAGTAGCTCCCAGCCAGGGTCAAATGAGAGCATGCTCACGGTATCTAAGAAGGGTCATGATGGTAAGACCCGCTATTTCTGAGGCTTCAAGAATTTAGAAACTTTTTCGTATGTTACTTCGCTTAAGATTTTCAAATAGTTTGTCAGTGGGAGGCTAGTTTTCACTACTCAAATGAGCAAACTGAGGCTCATGGGGTGGTTAAATAGTGCAAATGAGTTACTATTGATAAAGACTGTAGTAAGTGGTTTTTGCCTTTATTCAAGCTCTTGGCTTTTTTTGCTCCACAACAGCTACTTTTGTGCAAAGGTGGTTTTGTGCATGGAAGTGACCGTGCTCAGGTTTTCTGTTCCTCCTTTTCTCTAATAGAAAATAGGATGTGTCGAGATCAGTTTCTTGTTGGCACAAAGGACTTCTGTCCCCGGCTTATGATTTAGTTCAAGGACTAAAATGTCCCAAAGTAAAGGACTCAAAATCCATTAAGCAAACGCTTGCTGACAAAACTCTATCCAGGTGATCAGAGGGTTTCATCACCTTTCTGTGTCAGCAATCCAGGGAGAAGGAAGCCAACCGGGTCACTGGAAAACTGGGTCACAGAGAGTGACCCTCCTAGCAGGCAGCCATGTGGTGAAGCAAGTGCAGGGGGAAAGGTCAACTTGCCCATCTCAAGGGAACAGAGCTGTTTTCTCTTGAGAAGAGAATCCAGCTCCTGTGGCAACCTCTGGTGTGCCCTGCGTGCTTGCCCCTCCCCCACCCCACTTCCCCTGCACCTGACCCAGTGGTTGCCGCTGAGGTTAGCAGAGCTGTCCCTTGCCTGTTCCTACTTCTGGGCACAGCTCTCCAGACTCCTGCACCCCTCAGCTGTTGTTTGCTCTCTAGGTGGGGTGTGGGCCTGGCTGCCTGGTGGCTGGGTTCAACCTGGAATTCCTCCCTTGCCCCAGCTCAGAGCTGCTACACACCTGCGTGTGGATATTGTGTGAGTGCGGTATTCATGACTAAAGTGGCTAAAGCTTTTTAAAAACAGCTTTATTGAGACATGATTCACATACCCTAAATTTGCTCATTTAAAGTATGCAATTCAGTGATGTTTGGCTTATTCACAGTTGTGCAACGATCATCATCAGTTACTTTGAGAACTTTTCATCATCTCGGAAAGAAACCTTGTACCCTTGAGGTATCATCTTCCTGACCCCCAGGCCCCCCAGTTTCTGGCAACCACTAACCTGCCCTCCATCTCTGTCGATTGCCCTATCCTGAACATTTCATGTCGATGGACCATATGTCTTTTGAATCCAGCTTCTTTCGCTTAGCTTCACGACATCAAGGTTCACCCATGTTGTAGCGTGTACCAGAACTTCATCCCTTCTTGTGGCTGAATAATATTCCATTGGATGGATATGCCACAAATCGTCCAGTTGTCAATTGATGGGCATTTAGCTTGTTTCCACCTTTTGACTCCTAAATAGAGGTGCTATCAACAGTCACGTACAAACTCTTATGTGAACATATGTTTTCAATTCTCTGATGCACAGGTATCTCTCACTTTACAAAAGTTCCCTAACCGTAGGAAATCCAAAAAGGATTTTCACTTTTACGAAAAGAAGACAAAAGTGAAAATAGCATCCCATGTATGCTTTACAGCGGGAACCCCAAACATTGAGGGCAGCCCCATCAAGCTCCTTCCCCGCGAACCATACTCAGCACCTCAGCGTCAGGCCCCATAGCTTTGGACTGTGTCTGTGACATCTGCGCTTTATCTCCATTAGCAAGGTAGGTCACACGATACCAGGACAGCCTAAGAGAGCTCGTAAGGGTGTTCCACTTAGCATAAAACTGGTTGTGATTAAGCATTTCAAATGCCATGAACGAAATACATTGTGCGTGTGTTCAATTTTGCGTCTGGAAATGCTCAAAAAATTTTCCATGCAAATCAATGGTAATTGCTTCTTCCTTTTTTTGCCATTTTGGCTTATGAGAGTTTTCAGAGGAATGCTCTATTTTGGGTAGTGAGAGAAACCCGTCTATAACCAGGAGCGGAATTGTTGGCTCAGGGTTAGTGCAGGAACCTGCCCTCCGAGGGGGAAGGACTTCCCTCTGGGGACCCTGTCTGCACGGAGATACCCCACTCGGTCCTTGGGGAAGACGGATAAATTAGTTTGCTTTGGAGGGCTGCACGTCTCTAAATTTTTAGTTTATATATATTTATATATTTATTTTATATTTAGTTATATTTATTTATTTATTTTAGCATAAAGTGGCTATGTGTGCATTGTGGTGCATTTGGAAGCTGAAGGGAAGTGGAGAGAAAAATAATTAGGTGTTGTCTTACCAACCCAAGAGAGTCACTCTTAATAGTTATGGCGTTTCCATTATATATTTATATATTTATATATTTATATATTTATATTTATTTATATTTTTATTTATATTTGCTTTAATGCATAGGTTTTGTTGTTGTCTTTCCCTCTACAGGGAAGTAGACTTGCTCCTTATGGGGTCTCCTGATTTTCCCTTGGGAAGAACCTAGAGGTGTCGTTCCGGGGAGGGGGAGGGAGAGAAAGCTGGAGGATGGGTTCTGAATCTGTGTTTACAAAACAAACCCGTGTGTTTACAGGGTGGTATAACAGCTTGGGTAGCTTTCGGGAAGAGCTGCTAAAGGTTAGGGGGACACCAACTTCACACCCACCGCAAAAGGGCTTGAGGAGGTCCCAGGCCCATATTTCCACTAAATCTAAAACCTCCAGGCCAAAAGCTAGACTCTCTCCTTTCCTTCTACTTCCCAGGTTGGTGGCACCGCTGTCCCGGCTGCCCATCCCCGTGTCCCCAGTTCAGAGGGACTCTCAGCCCTCGCTCCGGGACTAAAGCAGGCAGCTCAGTCTGTGCCTCGGCTTCTTTAGAACTTCACTTCAGCTGGGGCTGCCTAGCTGTTCAAGAAGCCCTGGTGGCCACTTTGTGTGACCTGAAATTAGAAACCAGAAACAGAAGGACCCACAGGCAGAGCTCAGGGACACCATTTGGTTGTTTTGTTTTGGTTTTGCTTTAATTTGTCCCTCCTAACCTGGAAGCTCTGGCCACACAGCTGAGGCCATGCGGGCAGAACAGGAGAGCTGCCCTCATAACGCGTAACGTACAGAGAGGTCCACTGACATTCTTGATGACACAGGGGTGTCATGGAGCCACGTGACGGTCAGATCCAGGTGACGGTATCCTGCTTCATTGACTCTGATTCGTGGTGATGTCACAGAACCAACGCCTTTTTCTTTTCTCATCTTACGAGTTCTCTTAGACTGAACCCATGATCAGCGTAAGTGGCGAAGGATTCCCTTAGGTCCTGTGTTCTTGCCCTTTTTCTTACCTGCTCTCTCACCTCACTCTTTCTTTCCCATATCCATCCCTTCTGTCCATCCCGTATGCATTATAGCTCTCTTCCTGCGGCCTGGCCTCCTTGGAGGGTGCTAGTAGCTATAAGGCTGGGCAGAAAGATGTGAAAGGCCAGGATGCCACACGTCGCCAGGCTAGGAGGTGAGGAAGAAGAGAAATTAGGGAGAAAAGGCTTCGATCCCCAGCACCACACACCTGGGAAGAAAAAGTCTGGGAGGAGACCAGGTTGGGGACCAGCTCAAGCACCTCATCCGAACATGGCCACCCCTCATTACAGAACCTGGGGAAACCTCTTCTCTCCCTGGAACCTACTTTCCTTGTGAGGAATCTCAGGATCTTGGGGTTCCCTCCTTAGCGTGATCAGATGACACGAGCAGGGGACAGAACATGGACACCTCTGAAGTCCTTTTCAGCTCTCATAGTCTGTGATGCAAATAGTGACATGGAAAAGGACCAACAATCCGAAGAACTGCTTCTGAGATAACAGAATAGAAAAGGCCTTAGGTTAAGAGTCAGAAGTTTTAAGTCCTCTTTCAGCCAGTAACTAATAATGGTCTTAGACAAATCAGTTAATTTATCTATAAAAGAGAAATAAAATACTTATCTATGTTCTTTTTGGTTTAGTGGCAAAAACTGATGAAACGGCAGGTGGGGAAATGTAAAAAAAAGAATACCAAGTTATCCAGCCCGGGGCGGGAGCCTGGCGGTGAGGGGGTGTGAGGTGGGGGCAGGGGTCGGGGTCTGCCCTTGGGACTCACTGGGCACTGCATCTGTCCTGCGGGACTGTCTCTCGTGGGAGAGGTGACCAAACATGTTGGCTTTTACAAGGAGCCGTGGGCAGAGGGAAATCTGCCACCTCCTAACTTTCAGCAGAGTGCTCGACCCAGTCAGGGCCCTGGGAGGAATGACTGAGGTGACATGTCACCGGCATTGCCATCTGCCAGACCGGGGAAAGGGTGCTCAGAGACAAACTGGCATAATTATTCTAGGTTTGTGACCCTAGGGGTGTCCTAAGAAATCAAAGGGGAAAACGTGGCCACTCGGATCAGGCTCCTTTAGAAGGACTGTCACACTTAAGAAAGAATAGGGGTCAGGTCACAAGCCGGGAAGCACAAATGGCCACCAGGGCCGCCTGGTCTACCAGGGAGGACGCGTGACCACCTGGGCACCAGGCCAAGGGAGGGGAGGAATCGATACCCCTGGGGTTCCCATGACTCCGCTGGTGCAGGCTCAGCCTCACAGACGGCCATTGTTCTCGACACCCCTTTGTTGTCCTTTCCCAGGCGCCAGGCGGGTGGAAAGTGGGGAGGCATGGGTTACCCAGAGATAAAGTCTTTTTATGAGCTTCCTGGTTTAGCTGAGAGAGGAATCTGGCCAACTGGCACAGATGATGCACGGTCTCCTCTACCTGGTTCCTTCTGTGAGAGGGAGGCTCTCTCTGCCTTACACGGGGCAGTGCTAACACCCTCCGCAGGGCCTTGTGCTGGAATGCCCTGGGACAGAGAGGGCCAACCCAGGAGGACATCGGCACGTGAGGGAAGAAAGCTTTTGCTCCTCTTTGTGAGGTCAGCCCCAACATGTCAGCAAACAGGCACTTAGCAAAATCAGCCTGGCCATCACGTTTGGTGGTGTACAGACCAGAAGATCGTTTCTCAAGACTCTTCTAGAAATTTCTCCCGACTCCTCTAGGGAAAAGGAAGGTGAAGAGGATTAAAAACAAAAATCTGAGGAAACATGCACATATTTTGCCTAAATTCCAAGCACATAGAAAAAGGTTATTTTTCACAGACCTGTGTGGCATTAAAGTGTTGGATAGCTGAATATGATCCTAAAAGAGGGAGCCTTCCAAAGATGCCACTCTGGTTAACGCAAACGTTAAGGGAACTGAGCTTACCTCCAGTGGCAGGGACAGTGGTGAGGGAGGAGGGTGGGAGAGACAAGGGATAAGCAAACACGCAGATCCTAAAAATGTGAGACGCTAGCGAGCGCTACCCAGAGAATTAAAATAGAAAGACATTTCGGGGAGCGACGAGGTGCTCACTCTCAGACTCTCCCGGGGAGCTTGCTTTGAAGGGGAGTCATGGGAATCGCCAGTGCAGCTCTTCCTTCTCTGTCATTTTCATAGTATCCAGCCGGGCCTGAGAGTCGCCCTGATGCCAGCTGTGTTCGTGCCCTCACGTGCACAGGCCCACACTGACGTCCACGCATTAAGAGTCCACGGGACAGACTGCCCACCCTCTGAGCCACCCATTATCCTCTCCCACCCTCTTTCTGGTGTCAGAGCTAAGAGCCCTCGTCCCCCCACTGTCATACTCTGCACAGTCCCCATCCTATATGGGGGGTTCGTGAGACCTTGTTGACTATGCAGATTGTGTGCTGCGAACCGGAGGTCTGGAAGGTGCAGGAGCCCAGCCACAACAACCTTCTTCGCGATGCCCGTTTGAATACATCCCTGGTGGGATTCACCTTGGTCTTCTTCTATTTCCCCAGAGGATGTGAGAAGAAATGTGCCAATTATGTGAACATTCTGGTTAGCAAACTCTTGGGACCCACTAAGCACAGGTCTAAATATCACCTGATCCTGCTAATAAGGGATCCCCCAGATCCCGGATAATCTTCTCATCCTTTTACCTCTACCCCAGCGTACTACCTCTCTGAGTCGCATCGAGCTAGGACACAACCTCCCTCCAGAAGTAACAGCATTGTCTCTTCCTTCCTGCCCTCTCTCCCCCCTCCTCCTTTCCTTCCTCCCCTTCGTACTTTGACCACTTACACACACATCTCTCATCAACATATTCTTCATTGTTGCCCTTTTCTGCAATTTATATTAATAAAACCACACGCAAGCTGTCACCTATGACTTGCATTTCTCTGTTGGTCATTTTTTATGTTTTTGAGATTTATTCTTATGCATGTCGTTCAGTCATTTTCTCTGATCAATGGTGTTTCTGGCATTAAAACACCATCATTTGTTCGTCTCTTCTGCTACGGATGGAGATCGAGGCAGTTTTCCATCTTTTTACTATTGTGAATGAACTAGAATGAACATTCCTGTTCCCGTCGGCTGGTGCACGTGTGGCAGGGTCTCTGGGATCTACCTGGAGGAGCGAAATTGCTCGTATGGCACGTTAAGAGCAGATTCAACATCATTAGCTAAAATAGAGCTTTTTTTTCCAAAGGAGATTTCATCTGAAGCAAGCTCTCTGGAGTGAGAGAAGGGGAACACAGGTCTAGGTGGGCTTAAGAGTATCTTCTGCGATCATTACAGAGGGTGTTATCAGGTTCTAAAAAGTCATTTCACAATTTTAATAAAGAATCAATATAGCAGGATGCCCGTGGGCATCTACAGAAGGGACCCACTCTGCAGGAAACATTTAGTGAGATGTAGTGTTTCTTCTATCATGGAGTAGAACACGCCAAGCAGATTAAACTGTGAGGCACCTGATTGCAGTGTGTCAGAGTCAACGTCAAAAACAGGACGGAGATGGTCCTCAGTCTAAAAAGAAAAGGAATACTGACTTATCATTGGGGCTGCCCAGAGATAAAGCACAAAGTGGGGCCTAGGGCCCGGTTTTCTAACGGAACAGCCTCCACGTTGGATGGGTACTCCGGCTTCCCAGTCAGTGTGAACTTCCTTAAGGGACCATCAGTTCCTCAAAGCCTCACCTTCCCTAAGCAAAAGTCCCACTTGGAACCCAGAAGGCTAAGACCCAGCTGCAGAGCCACGGCACACCATGCATCCTGCTCCATCGCCTGCCCGCTGGGCCCACCTCCCTGCCTCTGACTGCAGAGCCGCCCACTGATTCCGTGATTTTACTTCATCACGATAAAAACGGACTCTCCTACTAGGATTCTTCCTTTTCCTGTGTTTGCTCCTAAGGATGGAAATCAGAACACATGGATTGACACATGCGCAGGAAAGGAAATTGAAGTCGTTGTTTACCCCGAATGGATTTTAAACACAGCGCAGACCAAAGCGAGTTGCGACGAGAGTGCTTCTGAAGGTTCAGATGCGTCACGGGGGGACCACGCTAGCCGCCCCTCGCCCATGTCAGCGAAGCATACACATGGGACGATGGCCTCATTCCATGCTTCCGTTTTCCGATTGATTAGCATCATGCCGGGGAATTCATGAGAGAGTCCCCCAGGACTGATGTATTAGATTTTCACAGTGAGGCGAGGGAGGGAGGACTATTTTCGACAATGCAGGATGAAGAAACTGAGGCCCAGAGAGGTTGACAGAGTCATAACAGCCTTGCCATGCCTTTGTTCCTCTTTACACCACATGAGCTGGGTCACCCTATCCTTGATGTAGACGTATGCACCTTAGGAGTCCCTGTGTGATAAGGCAGAGCTCCTCCCTGTCCGGGGGGCTCTTTCTTCTTAAAGCCCCTAGGGTGAAACTGGCCCCCCACAGATTGTGATGACCACCCTGTATCACTGAGATCCTGGCCCCAACAGTGTCTTCCAAGGGCCCCATCCTACCTCAGGAGAAACCTTTAGCATTACAGTGGCGATGATGGCACCATCCCAGGAATGAATTACAGCTTCCCACCCCGCTCTGGTTTTCAGGTCTCTGCTCTGCTGCTGGCGGTACATACCCTGAGAAAAACCAGTGTCAACTGGCAGCTGTCTTCGGGGGCATGTGTACCTTCAAGATAAGGTGAGTTGCCCCAATCATTTTTATGATACGCATGGTTGGGGAACAAGATATGCGTCCTCAAACACATCACCGTGACCCTCCCAGCATCCTTCTGTGCTGATTAAAATGGAATGTTTGCTTATGAAGCCCCTTAGAACTGTAGCTTTTATAGCCACCCTCCCTGCCCCTACCCTGGGGAAACCTAATTTCCAGACGGTGTGCCTCGCCCCAGCAGGCCTCCGTGTGACTTAGACAAATAATGCAAAATCTCCAAAACCCCTACAAAGAGCTCTCTCCTGCTGCCCAGGCTCCATTTTCTTTTATTTTGTTGTCTTTTCTTTTTTTATCCAACTAATAATTTTTTTCCTACCCCCGCCCCCCAGCACCTTCCGTTGTACACAAAGTAATTCTAAACTGTAAGCTACTCCTGCCTTAACTACTTATTAAAAACACTAATATGCTTGGCTGCTTTGATGTCTGCAGAACAACAAAGGGAGAGAGTTACTCTGGGCCACTGTAATCCTTGATTTGTCACTAAGTTATGACACCCAGCAGAGCCGTGTGACAGTGCAAATCAATCATCCATGTGCTCGGCGGGGCCTTCCCTGCCTCCCGCAGAGTCTTTGCAGTTTAATTAGCTTTTTTTTTTTTTTTTTTCCACACTACCATAGTATACGTCTGCAGCTTCAGGAAGAAAAAGAGATGGAGGAGGGAGTTCACTGGAAAGGGGGGGCCTTAAGAAAAAAAAAGTTCACATGGTGGGGTGGGGGAAAAAGTCTGGAAGAAGAAACATCAGAGACCTTTGTAGTTTTTGCTTCAGAGACGTGGGGCCTGAGATGCACAGGCCTGGGGTATACTCTGCATTGTTAAATGCAAACTTTAAAAACAACTCGAATCCCTTCATGGAGGAGGTATCAGACGGTGTTCTAAAGGCTTTTTCTTCTTTGGGGGATAGTTCGTGTCTTTGGGGTTTCTTCTCCGGCCCCCACACCGCACCCCCAGTTGCTCAGGCAGAACTTCTTTGAGCCCAGGCCTCCCCAAGTCCACCAAGATTCAGGAAGCAAAACCTCGACTGTGGCCCAGTTTTGCAAAACGTCGCGTGAATTCTTCTGGGAGGATGTTGTCCCTGAGAGAAAAGCTGGTCACTCTGTTCATTTGGCCGTGATCAGTAATGCCAGGCCCAGAAGAAAGCCAGGAACGGGGCCGAGGAGGATGGGAGTAACTGGCAGGGACGGCAGCGCTGAGAGCAGCTCAGGCTGTGGTATCAGACGCAGAGTGACACTTTTGTCCTGGCCCCGGAGGGAGGCAGGCAGATGAGGTCAAGCCGTGGCTGCACATATTGGGGCTGTTCTGGAGGCCGTCTGATTCCTCTAGGAAACTTCTACCAGTGGAGGGGGCGGGGGACAGCAGGTCAGCTTTCCCTGGCTCCGTGTAGGATGGGTTGAGGGTTGGACATGCTCCTCCCAGAATTCTCTTTCCTTGCCCGGTTCAAGGGAACAGGGGAGATGGTGAAATGAGGTGCCAAGGGGTCCCGTTGTCACCATCCTATTCAACTGATGGCTTGTATCAGGGAGGGGAGTGGCATATCTGAGGGGACCAGAGCCTTCTGCCCATTTCGCGTGGACTTTAGTTTCTGCCCTTAAAACCTCAGCACACCTGGCAACGTCCAGCGGTGTGTGGCCAGGTGATGGGGGCAGCGAACCTCGCACAGAGGTGCTGGCCCGACCTGCAGGATCTTCTGCCCCACATCAGAAAGTCACAGGATTAGCGTTAAAAAATGAAAAGACCTCCATAAGCTCCAAAAAGACACAGAAGAGTCTTAAATGCAGATCGCTAAGGGACAGAGGTCGAGCCGAAAAGGCCATATATTGTACGATTCTAACGATACGACATTCTAGAAAAGGCAAAATTGTAGGGACGGGAATCACACCGGTGGTTGCCAGGAGTTAGAGGGAGAGAGGGGGTGGAAGGGGGTGACTAGGTGCAGCGGGACATTTAGGGTAGCCAGGCTCTTCTCCGTGGTGCGGTGATTGTGGCAGACACTTGTGTTTACATGTCCGTCTGTCCAAACCCATCGGTGGGCCCTGATGCAAATCATGGGCTTGGGAATCACAGGGGACTGATAGCGGCTCGTTGATGGGAACTTGAGGGGGGACATGGGGATTCATCGCTGTTCACACTCCCGTTTGCATAAACCTAAAACTGACCTCGAGAATAAAGTCTGGAAATTCCAACATTTAAAACAGACGCAGATAACAGCCACAGAAGCAGGAGGCGGAGGGAAGGTGAAGAGGTGTGTGACGGGGGAGCTTCCCTCCTCCCTTCGATGTTTATTGTGCCCCAGCTCCCCCCCATCCAGCATCCCCCCTTCCACTGGGCCAGGCTGTGAATGGGCCATCCGGGTGCAGAGGTGGCTTTGAGGAGGCCGGACCTCCAGGCCTCTATCTGTGTTGGTTGAGTAAGTCTCGTAACCTCCCCGGGCCTCAGTTTACCATCTGTAAACCTCCCCCTGCACAAGCCCGGAGGAATGTTCTTGTCTGCAAGATGGGAAACAGTCGAGTGAAGACTCTCACCAGCGGTTATCGGGCTGAGGCGGTTGGTAAAATAGAAAGTGTTTGTCCTGAGATAAATGCCACCTTTGGCTTCTCCCCTCCCCCACGGCAGTTTTATTCCAGGCGGGGATGGGGGAGGGGGTTCTTGGTTATTTATTCCTGCGAAGCAGCAGCGCTCCTCACACTTCACGGTGCACCCGAAGCCCTGGGGGTCTCGTTAAGGTGGCCTTTCTGGCTGGGGGTCCCCAGCAGCACCCAGGGGCAGCCCTGCAAGGCCAGCGGGCAGAGGAGCTCAGTGGTTTCCTCTTTCATGAGTCAAAAGGGTGCCTGGCTGCTTTGGGGATCAGGTGGCCCGGGGTGGGGTGGGGGTGGGCAGGTCTCCACGCTGACTGCAGGGTCAGCCCCCCTTGGGGTCTGGGGATCAGCTGTCCAGTCCTGCAGGCTGGGATGAGGACCTGCGGAGGGTACTCTGCCCCCCCACCCCCAGCTCATTTCATCTCCCGCTCAGCCTCAGACAAGGAGCTGTCAGTCTCTCCCTCCTCCCCTCCTCTCCCCCATCTGGGGGCCCGGCCTCCCCTCCACAGGCGTCTGACGCAGAGAAGCAGCTCAGCCTTCATCAGACACTTCAAAGGCTTTCCTGCCCAGGGGCTGGGGTGTCCCTGGGAAGCCCTGTGAGCACGGGGGGTCGGCATCAAAGGTGGAGTGGAACTGGGGCCCCCGCCCGCCTTCAGAGAGGCCTTATCACCTTGGGGGTGACCCCCCTCACGAAGGACTTTATGATGGCAGAGGGGAGGGAGGTCCCCTTTGAAGGCCAGGCCTTGTTTTCCTCCCACCCTGTCGTCTTGGTTCCCGGAAGACGCCTGTGAGTTGGGAACAGAAGAGGTGACAGCTGGGCACAAGCGTGACCCCCTTGTGGGCTCCCCCGGGCCTGTTTATGTTTCCACCTCGAATGGGCTGATGGAGGCTTGTGGGTTCACCGCGTGTTTTGTTGTTGACAGGTGTCTCGTGGTTGATGTTGTTTACAGTCCCCAAAGTGGGGGGGCCAGGGCCTGGCGTGCAGTGAGGACACTTGTAAGACAGCAGGGCACCAGGCCTCCACCGCCCCTGGGTGCTGGGCGGGACAGGCTTGTGGTGGGCAGAGCATCCCGCATCCTGTGCCCCTTGCACCAAACACCAGAGTCCTCCCTTCTCACGTGACCATGAAAATGCCTCCCCCTCCCCGTTCCAGATGTGTGTGGGGGCCGCTTCCCTGGGCTGAGAAGTAGAGCTGGTCTCTGAGGGGCTCCTTGGTGGTGGGGACCTTTCCCCAGTCAGCCACGTGGGTCACACACCTGAGACATTCTGGGACACAACCAACGCCGAGCCTGGCCTCATGCCTGTGGCTGCCGGGTGCAGTGGCTCGTCCACCCAGGACAGCAGAGCCAGGCCACGGTGTCTCCCCCTGAATCCTCCCTCTCTGCCCCCAACACACTCACACGTACACACCCCGTCACTCACACTGTCATTCCCATAGACTCCCACCCACTCTCATGCACAGGGGTGCAAACACCGGTTCACTCACTCGTGCCCACTCGCACACGCACGTGCAGGCTTGCACCCACTCAGAAACCCACACTCGTGCCCACTCACACACTTATATGCGTGCTCGCATGTTTCCACGTGCACTTAGGACAGGCTTTCTTTTCGGACACATTCACACACATTCTCTCTTTTACACACTCACACACACCCCAAAAGCCCAGGTTTCCACACAGAATCCTCAGAGGAAACACCCACTAGCATGTAAGGGGGTCCTGGCTGCTTCAGCCTCCAGGGAAGGAGGGAGGAGGTGTCACTGGCATCACCCCACCTGTGCTCTGGGGAGAAGCATAGGGAGCAAGAGCCACACTGGGAGCCGCCCACCTGCGTCACCTGTCACCAGCACAGGCGGGAGCAGAAACCTGTAGGAAAAGCGGCTTAGCAGGTTAGTAGTGGCTGAGCCGCTGGATGCCAAGAGCGGGTTTGTAATCTTTCGCGTTGTAACATGACACAGGATCCCCTTCTGCCTTCAGGTTGAATACTGCTCCGTCGTGCGCTGCACCATGTTCTGTCTATCCGCTCGCGTGCCCACGGACACGCGTTGCTTCCATCTCTTGTCTGCTGTGAACAAGGCTGCGATGAACACGGGAGTGCAAACGTCCCTCTGAGGTCCTGCTTTGAATGCTTCCTGACATCTACCCAGAAGGGGGATGGCCGGAGCCCATGGGGATTCTATTTTTAATGTTGTGAGGAAGCTTTTTCGTTCTTTTTTTTTCTACCGTAGGCATCCCCGTGGGTGTGAGCTAGCATCTCACGGTGGTTTTGGTTCGCATTTCTCTAGTGATGAGTCACGTTGGCCATCTGTCCACATGCTTGTTGCCCATTTGTTCGATCTTCTTTCCAGAAGTGTAAGTTCAAGGCCTTGGCCCGTTTGCTGATGGAGTTATTTGTTCTTTAGTTGTTGGGTTGTAGGGGTTCTTTTTCTATTCTGGATACTAACCCTTTAACACAGCGGTCCCCAACCTTTCTGGCACCAGGGACGGGTGCTCCTATGAGAATCTAATGCCTGAGGATCTGACGCGGAGCTGAGGGGGTGGTGCAGGGCAGAGGCTGCAAACACAGATGGAGCTTTGCTTGCTCACCTCCTGCTGTGTGGCCCAGTTTCTAACAGGCCACAGACAGTACCGGTCCACAGCCCGGGGGCTGGGGACCCCTGCTTTAACAGGTATATGATTTGCATATATTTTTACCCATTCCGAAGATGCTTTTCCACTCTGTCGAATTTTTTCCTTTGATGCGCAAACGTTTTTAAGTTTGACATAGTCTCATTTGCCTGTTTTTGTTCTGTTGCTTGTGCTTTTGGTATCATATCCAAGACGTCATTACCAAATGCAAAGTCATGAAGCTTTCCCTCCGTTTTCTTCTAGAAGTTTTGTAGTTTTAGGTCTTATGTTAACCTGTTTGGGTTAATTTTTGTGTATGGTGTGAGGTAGGGGTCCGACTTCATGGAATTGATTTTTGTACGTAGTATGAAGAAGGATCGAAATTAATTTTGTTCTTTATGTGTGGCCAGTTGCTCCAGCACCGTTTATCGAGATTATTCTTTCAGTATTGTTCCGTCGTACCACCTCTATAATAAATCAAGTTTTCATTTACGTAGGCATCTGTTTCTGTTCCTGGACTGTCGAGTTTGTTAATTTGGTCTATTTATCTCACATCTCACCATTACCACAGTATCTTTATTATAGCAATTAATATCTCTATATCAGAGCAGTTTGTCATTCTTTAAGATTGTCTTGGCTATGCATGACTATTTGCACGTCTATATGAATTTTAGCATCAATACAAAAAAACCACATCTGTTGAGGTTTTGATTGGGATTGTGTTGAATCTAGCGGTCAACTTTGAGAGGATTGTCATTTTTACAATATCCACTTTTCAATTTATGAATATAGTGTATTCTCCATATATTATATCATCTTTAACTTTCCTCAATAATCTCTTGCAACTTTCTAATAGGAACTTTGACTACCTTTACCAATTCTAGTCCTACCTAAGTATTTAACGATTGCACATGTTATTGCAAGCATAGTTTTTAAAAAGTGTATTTTCTAATTGTTAGATGTTCATATATAGAAATACAATTCATTTCATATGTTGAATTTATATATTCCAATAGTTTTGTGAATTCTTATTCATTTCAGTTTATCAATCATTTTTTAAGATTCTCTATGTATACAATTCTCTTATCTGTGAATGACAATCCTTATACTGTTAATTTTTTTTTCTTGCCTTGTTGCACTCGTTAGGTTGTCCGGTTTATTTTCGAATAAAAGAAGTGTTGGTACTGGGATCCATGTCCCTTTTTTCTCAGGGGGTGATTTTAAAGTTTCATTATTAAATATAATATTTGCAATAAACTGTAGGGGTTTTTTTTGTTGTTAAGACTTCTTATCAGGTTAAGAAAGTGTCCTTCTATTCCTAGTTAATGAGACTTTTATTTTTTTAAGCCATAAATGATTGCAATATTTTATCAAGTACATGTTCCGCATCTATTGAGACATAATAATTTTTTCTTATTGATCCTGCTGGTATTGTCAATTATGGTGATTAACTTTCTAGTGTTAAATGAACCTTATATTACTGAAATAAACTCACCTTGGTTTTGATATACGATCTTTTTTTTATAAATCAGGATTTGGCTTGCAACCCTTGTATTTAGAATGTGCATCTTTATTCTTAGACACAGGGACATGTAAGAATATGCGATTGGAGTTGTAGATTCCAAAATTTTATGTGTATCCATTAAGTCAGGTTTTCTATTCATGCAGTTAAAATCAATTATAGACTTACTGATTGTTTGTCTGTTTTTAAATAAACTTCAGAGCTATATTAGAAATATCCCTCTACAACTACAGATTTACCTATTTTTCTTGTAGTTCTGAAAATGTTTGCTTTGTGTATTTTGAAGTTATCTTGTTCATTGCACGAAAATTTAGAATGATTATTTGATCTGTGTATGAATTGAAAACTTTAGTATTACAAACATTTATGTCTCTAGTAATGTTATTTTGCCCTTAAAATCGACTTCATTTTAATATAGTTATACAAGTTTTCCTTTCGTTTCATGTTTGCATGGTCATCTTCTTCCAGAGAGAATTTTTATTTGCTTCTATAAGGTACCTGAGGACATGAGCAAAATGGCATCACCTCAATCTAATTTCCATTGAGATTATTCAAATTTGTCTTTGCTACCAAGTACATCCCCTGCCATCTTCTCTTTCTCTCCCATCTGCCTATCAACCTCCTAAATTATCTTTCTGGATTATGGTCAGCTGTAATGACCTCCCTAGAAAGAAATAACCACTGCTCCCCTCATGCTTTTCCTTCACCTCTCACTGCACTCATCACATTGGATTGTAATTGTCAGTTCACATGTCCATTTTCCCCTATAAAGTGAGTGGTCTTTGCAGGCAAGCGCCTTGTCATCTTGACATTTTTCTATTTCCAGCAGCCAGCACATAGTAGGTGCTCAAGAAAGCATGCATTCAATGCTGAATGAAGACAAGAAAATGTCACCATTTTACAGAAAAGGAAATAAAGTTCAGAGAGTTAGGATGGTTTGCTCAAGGTCCCCCCAGGGCTCAAAGCCAGGTCTTCTGATGCCCAAGGCATCAGAATAAGCAGCACCCTTTGTAGAGGGCCAGCCCTCACGAGCTCGTGGACAGCCAGGGTCCCTACCGACCACCCCAGCTCTCGGCTCAGAGCTCTGCACTGCCTGGACCCACGCTTAAGAGTTCTCCAGGGCCTCTGTCCCTCACTCTCCTCTCTCCAAGGAGGCTGACTCATGTGGATCCCAGCAGAGTCCCTGGACTCCGCTCCTGTTGGAGCTGGCTGCCAACCTACCCTTTGATCGCCATGGCAGAGTTCGCTGAGATCAAAGACATCCATCATCTCCCGAATGGAGAGTTGAGTTTGGCCAAGAACTCTGGGAACAAATGCCCGACGTACCCAAGGCGCTGCCCTCAGAGGGGAGATTCTGCAGCATGAAATGGTTCGGCCTTCACAGGACATTTTTCTGCAAAACCTCAGGTTCCGAAAGGGAGCCACTTAAGCAGTCAGAAAGGAGGCCCTTGTGGGGTTTTTCTTCCTTTCTTTTTCTTTTTCTTTTTGCTTTTCTTGTCTTTTTTAACCTTCTGCTTCTGACTTTGCCAGTCTGTGTCTCTCTCTCTCACCCCTGGAGCTTTCTTTTCAATACTGGCCATTCGTGGAGTCGGCTCTGCCCTCTCTGCTTGTGACAGGTGGGAGAGAAGAGCCGCCTGCCTCTAATGAGGGGCCTTCCAGGCCCCACTGCCCTCGGTTTTGATGCCTGGGGAGAGGATGTACAGGCAAGGGGCAACTGGATCAGAAAGGCCCCACTGAACAGACATCACAGCCGAGCTCAAAGAGCGCAGGAAGTAGAACAAAGAATAAAAACATTTACAGAAGTGCTACAGTAGAAGGGGAAAAAGTACCAGCAACTCTAACAAGGTCAATGGTGAAGGGGGAAAAAAAAATTTTTTTTTGAAAGGAATTGCTGAAGGGAAAAAAAGAGAGAAACCTCAAAAAGAAGCCGAGGACTCGGAGTCGGGCCTGCTGGTTGGCTTCTGGAACATTTTCCTTGATATCTTCCCATGAAGCGCTATTTCTACAAGACTTCAATACGTTGGAAAAGTTTATGCAACTGCTTAGGAGGAGGGTTAGAAGTTGTGAGTCACCATCATCAGCTCCGTGTGAGTTTGCTTTCAACACGGGCCTCCTGTGGGACCACATAAATGGAGCCTTTTTTGGTTCTTTGGCACGTGCTGGGCAGGGTGGGGTGGGGGCGCCTGGCCAACCACCTATTTCAAGAGAGTGTGGGGCGCTGGGCCTCTGTGGCAACTCAGAACAAAGCAAAGGGACTGACATTGCCTGGTGCTCTGGAAGGTTTCGGTGGCACCGATGCTGTTCTGTGACTTGGTGTACCTTTTCTAAGCACTCTGAGCCTCAGTTTCTTTACCTGTAAAATGGGTATAGTGGAATCTTCTTTGCAGGATTTTTCTAAAGAGTGTGATGCGCAGCCTGCATGTCAAAGGGACTCCACACACACAGTTGTTCCTCTTTTCCTCTTCTTTCTTTTTAAACTTAAGTTTTGCTGATAAAGGGGATGTTCAAATAAAACGTCTCCAACCCTGGGCTTCTGAGCTAATGGTATGGGCTTTTATAAGCCTCTTTCCCAGGAGATTTTTAATGGGACGGGCAGCGTTAGGTCTTAGATGCGGTGCTAAGTTCTTTTTTGTCATTTTGTGGATTATCTGTGGCAAATATTTTAATCTGGGTTCCTTTTACAGCCCAGTGAGCTTTAGGGTTGTTTCTCATTGCCCTCCATTGTGCATACTTGATTATTTTTTTAATTAGGAAAGTTTTTTAACAGCAGCAATGTGGTTTATTAAGCTGTGACTTAGTACAAGCGCTCGAGTTTGCCCACAGTGCTTTGGATGTATAAAACCCAGAAGTTCTGCCAGTTCTTTTTGGGTGACAACACAAGGAAATTGACAGCTAAGTGGATGTTAAATACAAGTCATCATCTGTCACCTTCACATGGCCCCTGCCAGACGCAGCACCTTCTTCCTCTGGAATTTAATTGTGGATCATGTCATTGACTCTAGCCACCATATTCTCACTGTGGGTCAGCAAGGGAGGGGACACCCCAGCCTTATTCAGGCCTGGGCCCAGGACTTGGGGGATCTGCTTGATTGGAGACTCTGAAGCCAGAAAAGCATCATACTCCTCGGCCAGTTTCTTATTGGAAGTAACCTAAGTGTCCATCAATGATTGTATCAAGAAGATGTCATAGATATAAGCAATAGAATATTAGCCATAAAAAGAGTGGAATCTTGCCATTTGGGACAACATAGATGGACCTAGAGGGTATTATGCTAAATTACATAAATTAGATGGAGGAAGACAAATACCACATGATTTCACTTATATGTGAAACTTAGAAACAACATAAACAAATAAACAAAACAGAAACAAACTCCTAGACACAGAGAACAAATTGATAGGGGCTGAGTGAAAAAGGTGAAGCGATTGAGAAGTAAAAATTGGTGGTTATAAAAACAGTTGTAAAAACAATTGATCATTATTATAAATAATGCTACAATGAACATAAGGAGCATAAATCTTTTCAAATTGGTGTTTTAGATTTCTTTGGATAAACACCCAGAAGTAGGATTCCTGGGTCATATGGTAGCTCTATTTTTAATTTTTTAAGGAAACTTCATACTGTTCTTCACGGTGGCTACACCAATTTACAATCTCACCAACAATGCATGACTATTCCTTCCATCATTTTGGTTTTTGAACCTTCTTCACTTTCTGGCACTAGAAGCTGCTCCAGGCTCATCATAAACGATACCTATCCAGTCCCTAGAAAGAGCCATTTCTCCAATGAGCCCTGGTTCCTTTAAGTGGAGAATGGTATTAGACCCCAGCATCTGGGTACTGGTGTGCTCCTTGACACTGAGGTGTTACTGCTTCCAGTCCCCATGACAGCAGAACTTTCATCTGTTCTGTTCGCTGGTGAATCCCAAGTACTATGGTACCTGTCACATAATAGGTAATCAACAAGTATTTGCTGAATAAATTAATGAGCAGATAATCTTCAGAACCTCTCTGTAAAGTTGGCATTATTATTATTAATTATTATCATTTTATAAATGAAGCGACAGGGTCGGGGAGGCTAAGAAACTTCCTAGAGGTGTGCAGGGAGAGCAAGGATTCAAAATGGCACAGCAAGGATTCAAACCTCGTCTGACTCAAAAACCACCGAGTTCGCATTACCTGCCCGCTTGAATTACCTGCCTGACTGTTCCCTTTGCTGAGTATGGTAATCTGAAGATCTTTCAAAAACAATGTAACTCTTCATCTGTTTGTAGTGATGCAGACTAGCAGGATGAAAAGAGTTTGCAGGAGAGGATCAAACAGACCTGGAATTAATTTGGGCTCCCTCCTTTAGTAGCCATGTGACCTTGGGCAAGTTGACTTGTTCTCTCTGTGCCTCGGTTTCTTTGGCTGTAGCAGGTAGGTGATATAATAGTACGTGCCTCGCAAAATTGTTGAGAATGTGAAAAGCCATATCTGTGATCTAAAGACTCTGCCTTTCCCCCATCTAATGGATTTGCCACCCACCATATACCTCATCCAGAAAATAAGCGCTGTGATCCTCCTAAGTCCAAAGGAAGTTTTTGTTTCCTCACTATAGGATGCAAGGAAAGGAGACACACTCTTACACAGGAAAAAAAAAAAACGTATTTAAGAGAGTGATCCTGGGCCTAGCTAACTGACTATAAAGGTTATAATCCTCTGTGGCAATGGATCCCAACTTGTTAGCTGCAGACAACGACGGAAAATAAAATTATTTCAACATCTGCATATTTGCATGAGTTCCAGGTACTATGAATAGGCTGAATAAATACTCTATCTTCTACATGTATTTCATACTGCTTTTTCAAGCATCAGTAAATGGTATTATGATTAATAAAATGTAATTCATTCAAAAATAGTGTAAAATTTTTGGTGTAGTAGACACTTAATAAATAGTAACTATTACTATGATTATTATTATTATCTTAAGTGTCAAGAAAATTAACTCAATCTATTTCTCCAAGTCCTTTGTAGCCCTGGATGCCTGAATCTGGCTCAGCATGCAATTTCTACTCCAATAATCAACTTTTAAAAATTTTCTTAATTGTTCAAATAGCATTTTATTGGTAGCATTTTTAAGGATTTTCTATGTGGAAAAATCATCTTTGATCTCTTTCCCACTTTTTCTCTTAGTCGATTTTCCTGTCTTATTTCGTTGGTTAGGATCACCTGTATAATGTCAAGTAGATACGGGAAGCAGTGATAGAGACCATCTTTGTATTGTTTCTGACTTTAAAGGGAAGCTTGTAATGTTTCTATAGTAGATATGAAATTTGTTGAGGTTCTCAGATGAGAGGATTCCTTTCTATTTCCAGTTGACTAAAGTGTTTATTGAATGTTTGATTTTGCGTATATCTGAGATGATTATATGATTGTTCTCTTTTAATCTGTTAATGTGTTGAGCCACATACCTAAGTTTTCTAACGTTAATTAGAAACATATGCCTAGGATACTCTTTTGCCAAGTAAAGCTTACTACTTAGTCTTTATTATCATTTTTAAATGTATCGCTGGATTTCATATGCTAGTATTCTTTCACTATCCTCAGCAGCTCTTTTATTTTTATTATAATAAAAGTCTTCCTGGAACTTTACTGAAGTATAATTGACATACAATACATTGCACATATTTAAAGTGAACAATTTGACAAGTCTTAGCATATGTAGATACCTGTGAAATCATCACTATAATCCAGATAATTAACATATTCATCACCTCCGAAAGTTTTCTCATGCTTCTTCATATTTTACCCTTTTCCTTTCTTTACCCTGCCTCCTGGCTGTTTCCAGGTAAATCGCTGATCTACTTTCTACACATTAGTTTGCGTTTCCCCGCTGCTTGCAGCTCTGCCTGACACAGAAAATCATGCTGGGAGGTCAGAGTAACCTGGACTCCTTGGGACAAGGAGCTCCGAACACAAGCAAAGCCAGCCAGGTCTGAGGTCTTGGGGTGCAGTGAAAATCAGTTATATATCTAGGCAAGCAGTGAATCCCCCTCCTGGAGTTATTCACTCAATCACAATGAAGGGAGCATGCATGCTCTACTGGGCACTCCACTAGGCCCTGGGGATGTACGAAGAATAAGAAAGTTCTCATAGAGCACTAGGGAAGACAGACAGGTAAATGGCATCATTGCAATGCAGAATAGTGAGAGCCATGAGGGCACCCCGGAGCCCTATGGGGCCTCTTAGAAAAAGGTGCCCATATGCTTTGCAGGGTTGGGAGGCTCCTGTTGGAGCCTGGGTTGGAGCAGTGAGTTTAGGCCTTCTCTTTAAGGCCTTTCTGCTTGTCATCTCTTGGCCCACTTGACTTGCTTAGTCAAAGGGGTTGAGGATGATCATATGATCAACACTTGGCCCCTTGTGCTGAGGCCTGGTGGGAGGGGAGCAGAATCATGCCAAGGGGGTAGCACCCTCCAAATCTGCGCATTGGACTGTGACAGTGATTTTGGACTCCAGGGTGTATAGTATGTAGCACCTTACTCCTGCTATCTGCTACATTCCAGGTGATAGGTGTGTCTTGAGGCGAGGCTCCTTGCACATAGCCACAGAAACTGTCTCTGGCTCCGAAAATGGGCAAGAACCAGGGACACCCTGCAGTAAAATTGGGGGTTTGGTGACAGGACACAGTGGACTCACCTATGAAAATGCTTCTGCTGGGATGTATTTGGTCCAACCACTCTGTCCTTAGGTTGCTGGCTCAAGACTCACATCCTGAGATTGGCCTCCTTTAGGTCACATGACTGCACTTGGACCTCACTGAGAGCACATGTGATGGGAAGAAATAATCCACCTCAAAGAAACTCAGGGACTTTACCAAAAGGCGAGAGGTGAGATCCTGGCTAGCTGAAGGAATAACCAGAAGACTTTGGGTAAGTCACCTAAATTCCCTACTTAAGTCTCCTATATACGAATAGGGATGCTGATACTCTCCTGGGGCAGCGAACAATTAAAGGAAAACAATATGAGCGGTGTGCTCAGAACAGACTAGGCATATAGTAAGTGTATTAGCTTCCAGCTGTGGCTGTAACAAATTACCACTTACTTAATGGCTTAAAACAACAAAAATTTGTTATCTTGTAGTTCTGGAGGATAGAAGTCCTAAAATCAAGGTATCCGCAGGTTTGGGTTCCCTCTGGAGGCTCTACAGGAAAATTCGCTTTCTCATCTTTACCGGCATCTGGAGGCCACCTGCCTTTCTCGGCTCCTTCCTCATACTGCTTGGACCTTGCTGCTATCATTGCATCTCTTTCCTTCATTCGGACCCTCCTGTCTTTCTCTTAGAGTGACCTTGTGATTGCATTGAGGGCCCACCGAGATAAAGTAGGATAACTGCCCTATCTCTAAATTCCTAATCACATCTGCAATGGGGTGTGCATTTTAGATTGATGCAAAGTACAAGCTCCAGAGTGACTCTTTCTCGAAACTTCTCTTGAACAAGAGACAAGGAGATCCTCAAAGGCCTCTTGTGGAAAAGCAGTCAGTGTGCTAATGAAATATGAGGAAATACAGAAGTTCAAAGCCAGTGGTGAAGCTAACGGTGGATACCGGATGTCAACACCCTCCAAGGTAAGATTTTCTGCAAAATATAACCAGTTGTGCACCTTTGTTCATAGCAGCACTGTTCACAACAGCTAAAACGTGGAAGCAACCCAAATATCCATCATGAATGGGTGAACAAAACGTGGTACCTACATACGATGGAATGCTATTCGGCCTTAAAAAGGAAGGCAATTCTGCCACAAGCTACAACGTGGATGAAACTTGACAACATTATGCTAAATGAAATGAGGCACGTGCAGTATGATTCCACTTATCCCTAGAGTAGTCAAATTTATAGAGATAGAAAGTAGAGCAGTGGTAGCCAGAGGATGAGGGGGAAGGGAAAGAGGAGCTATCAATTGATGGGAACAGATTTTTAGTTCTGCAAAATGAAGAGTTTTGGAGATGGATGGTGGCGATGGTTGCAGAACAATACTGCTGGACTGTACACTGAAAAATAGTTAAGATGATACGTGTTAGGTGTATTTTACCACAACTTTTAAAAATTAATGAGAAAAAAAAGAAAGATTATTCTGCTCAGGATAATCGAGGCTGAGCGACCTCTTGCAGGTGAGAGAAGAGTAATCCAGGCAGAGGGATCAGCATGTGCAATGGTGGAGGTGTCAGGTGGGAGCCCCGTGATGACCTGAGTGGAACGGAGGTGCTGGGGTCCCCCTGCAGAGCTGTGGTGTTTCTGGTGGGGAAGTGGGATGGGGGTCAGGCTGCTGGGGTGACTCCTGAGTCCTTCACGCCGTCCATCTGGGCTGTTCTGAGACTGTGAGTCAGCCTGCGGTGGGCCGAGGATGTCACAGAAACCCTGTCACTCTTCTCAGAGTCAGTCCTTCCCATTCCCACCCCAGGATCAAAGCGAGCCTCCCTTTCACAGGAGCTCTTTGTTCATTTCCTCAATTTCCTGGTGACCCACTTTCTTGTCCCAGCTCTTTATTCCTGCTCTCCCAACAACTTCTTCATCCCGGTCCTGCTGTGCTGGAAGGAAAAGACACTGACCTTCCAGCCCAGATGGTGGCCCTTGGGCCGCTCCTGGCTCCTCACGCTGGTGGGAGCAGGGCCAGGCCTGAGTTCCCTTCATCCTGCAGCTCCAGGGGATCCCCAGGGACCCGTGGGCGCTGGCGCCCCTTTGTTCTTCCAGTCCCCACCAACAGGGTGTCTCCCCAAGCCGGAGGAGCCCCACGCCAGGTGTGCCCTCTCTTTTCCCTTTTGAAGAAAAAAAAATTGTATCTTTTTTTCTAGTTACAAGCAACGCATTCATATTCAACGTAGAAATTTGGATGACACAGAGCATTAAAAAATGAAATTAAAAATTACTCATCGTGCTGCACCCCAAGAGAACCAGGAGCATTTCGTGTGTTTTCTCTTCTCTCTCTCAATCCATTTACATCTGAGTTGCATGGGAATGTATTTTATTGTTTCCTTATACGTACACACACACGACTACATGACACACAGTGCTGATGTGAGTGATAATCACTATGACATAATATATTTATTTGCCTGTAAGTGTGCGTACTGTTTTGTAAGTGGCTGTTCTTTTTCGGTTAACAGTACGTTACAAACACCTCTCCTGGCCGTGACTTCCTCTTCTACAACATCCCTTTTAATGGCCGTATAATATTTCATCACATGGGCATTCCACTGTTCTGGGTGTTTGGAACTGGGGTTCACAGGGAAACGAATTCGCTCTGGGATTTTTTTTATTTTTTATTTATTTTTTGTATTCTCCTTTTATGAGAGTTGAGTAGAAGTTATCAGGAAGAGAAATTAGAACAGAACCTGCTAGCCAGGGTGAAGAGTCTGTGCAATGGTGCACAGGAAAGAAGGAACAAGTCCGAGCATCTAGGATGGTCTTTGGGGACTAAACATATCTTACCCGATGGAGTTGAGCTGGAAATGAGGGTTTTTTGGGTTTTTTTTTTTTTTTTGGTTTGTTTTTGTTTGTTTGTTTTTTTTTTTTTGTTTTGTTTTTGGTAGAGTGGGAACCATGTTAGGCTATCGACTTTCTTGCTCTTTCATTGATTGGGATTGAGGCATGTTTATGGTAGGACATGGCTATTTTGCCTCTTTTAGAGAAATGTGGGCAGCAATGACCCGTGGGTCACGTACAGGTTTTGTCAGTTCTGCATTCATTATTTACTCATTCATACCAAGCCTTTATGGAGTATGTATCAGTTGCCTATTGCTATGTACTAAATAACCTCAAAATTTAGCAGCTTAGACAATAATAACTGCGTATTATCTGTTTTCACTTTTGTGGGTCAGAAGCCGCTTTGCTGGGGGTTGCCAGCTCAGGGCCTCTCACGAGGTTGCAGTCAAGAGGCTGGGGCCTCAGTCACCTGGCTCATTGACTCACCTGTGGGCAGAAGGCCTCAGTTTCTTGCCATGTGGACCTCTCCATAAGTCTGCTCGAGTGTCCTCAAGCAAGGAGCCTGGCTTCCCCTAGAGTGAGTGATCTAAGGGGTGGGGGCTGGGAGGAGGAAGCAGTAATATTTTTTATGACCTAAGCTGAGTAGTTGCACTTTCTGTCATTTCTGCGATGGGTCAGCCCTATTCAGGTCGGCTCTATTTGGTGTGGGAGGGAGCTGCATGAGGCCATGAATACCAGAAGGTGAGGCTAAGTGGGGACCATGAGTAATGAGCCAGGCCAAGTGCTCAGGTAGATATCAAATGAGATGTCTCACCCTCAGGAACATGACTGTGCTGTGGACGCTGATACCCCAGTTGTATTGGTTAAAGGTCACCTTAAACATGTGGCCAGAGGGGATTGGTCTCAACCTGAGGACACCCTCACTCGCTGTGAGCCAGCATCACCGCACCACTAACCGAAGCTGTCCCTGATGGATAGAAACAAGATTCACGTTCCTGGTCTATACCAGGTCAGTCCTTAATAGAAAATCCGTTTTGTTCCACAGCAAGTCAGCTGGAATGAAGTGAACCTGTAGCTCAGGTTCCCTGATTCCCCAGAGGCCGTCTCGTGTCTTGCTCTGGGAGGTGCTGGTGGTCCCACCAGCCCAGCCGTAGATCCACAGGAGTGTAGGCACCGACTCTGGGCTCCAGGGGTTCACTTTCTGCTTCTACAACGATGAAACGTCCATTTCATCCATCGCTGGAAGACAACTGATCCCTCACACTTTGTGTTTTCAGTTAGGCCCACCTGGTATTCCCGAAAACCTAAACAATCTAGACCGTCTGGGGAAGAAAGAGGTTGCTTATATTCCAGAACTTGGAATGGAGAGAGTTCTCCTCTTAAGAAAATCACAGCTATCAAAGTGTGAAATCCCCGAGCGGCCGTGAGACAGAGGGAAAAGGCAGCGGAGAGAAATGAGATCTCTGCTGACATGCTAGGAGAACCGTGTGGATGCCACTTCGGTCTGTCCCAGGCGGCCTCACCTCAGCAGAATAAGAGCCGAAGCTTCGAGATTCCAGAAGAAGGGGTCTGCGGCGTAGATCTCCATCTGGCGGCACATGGAGTCTCCAGTAGGGCTTTGCTCCATCACCTTTTCTGGCCGCTGGGAGGAAGCTGAAGGGGAATTGGTGAGCTGTGACAGCACCGCAGCATGGAGTAAGCCTATCCCTGCGGGAGGTCCCCCTCTGTGACTCTCACTCAGTCGGCAGCTCAGCAGTGTTTCTGAGGAGAGCAAGGGACCTGGTTGGTCCAGCAAAGAGCTCAGGCCACATCTGTAGCAGGGGACAGGCTAGTGAACGGCCTTGGCAGCTCGTGCCTGTTGGCCTACAGTGAGGGGCTATGAGGGGGATTTGGGAACTGGCCTCCAAGGATGGACTGAAAAGGCTTCAGTTTCTCCTCAAGGATCCTATTGGACCTTATTTGGGCAAGAAGATGTCATATTAATCCCTGATAGGAGTGATCTATGACACAGAAAGAATATGATGAAACATGATTCTTGGAACCAATCTCCTAGAAGGAAAAATAAATAGGAACCAGAATGGCTATGTCACGCTCCGTCTTTCAGGCTCGTGAGGGCTCCTGTCTGGAGACCATCATAATTACTACCAAGACCATCTTTTTAGCCCCCAAAGTGCGGGTGATTCTGAAGATAAAAGGTAATTCTGAGATGTGGTTTTCCAAACTGAGCCTGATGATCATGGAAACAGCTTGCCAGGAGACCGGGTTCAAGGGACCCTAGACAAGTCACTTCCCTCTGTGGGATTCCATTTTCTAATTCGTACAACAAAGAGGTTCATCCATGAGGGCTCTGGCTTAAGAATTCAAGGGAACTTCGTTTTAGGAATAGTGACAACCAATGATACACAACACCCCCAAGAGGGGACCCAGTGTCTGCACAACCATGGCTAAACACTTGCCTTCACATTCAGTCCTCCGACCTCCCTGCGGGGCTGATGTGCCATCTTCAACCGCTGTCGTGTGCCACGATTTACCCTTCTGAAACCATGGCTTGCCATGACTCTGATACTTAGATTTTCCCCTAAACCCCTACTGTCGTTGACTGCCTCTCTCACCACCCTAATAAGGTTTTGCTCTCCCTTGCCAGCTCTCTCTGTCAGAAAGGTATTGGGTGGCTGTTTATTTTCAGCGGTAGCTAGAAAAACCCTACATCCCACCTGGCCTTTACCTATATTCCATTTCAGTGTGTTGATCACTGTGCTAATGGCCACCCATTTAATGGTCATATTCCTTCTACCCTGTGTCCCACCCTTATCTTCTTCAGTTTATCTTTAGGGGTGGAATGGGGTGGGTGGCTACTTTCCTTTCCAGATGTTTGAAAGGTATTTGAATATAAAACTAAACTCTGGTTGCCTGACCCATTTCCATGGCACTGGTCTAGACATAGGAACAAGTCTAATTCCCCATCCACGTGACTACTTCCCAAATGCGGGGACCCAGCATTTATGTATCTCCTAGGCTTCGCTTCTCTAGGCGAAGTGTCCCTAACATCTCTAGCCATTCTTCGTTTGAATCGTTTCCAATCCTTTCACCGTCCTGGTTGACATCCTCTCAATGTGCTTCAGTTTCCCCAGGCCCTTCCTCGAGTGTTTCCTGAATCTGCAGGTGGAGTTCCAGATGCACTTGTCCTGAGCTGTGCAGACTTTGCGCCCTTCGATGCAGTCTGACATTGTCTCTGCCTCATGGCAGCCACCTCACATGGTCGCCTCATATTGATTTGCAGGCGACTAAAACTCTACAGCATTTTTTTCTCTTAACATGTGTCCTCGTTATGCCCTTCTGTACTTGTACAGTGGATTTTTCGGACCCAAGTACATGCTCTTACCTTTATATCTCCAAGAGCTCCTTCTCGTGCAGGTCAGGCCCTGGCCTAATCTGCTGAAGTTATTCAGAATCCCACGTCGGTCACCTAGCTGTCCTCTGGCCTTGGGTCAACAGCCGATTTGATACGCATGCTTTCTAGGGCTCAGTCCAAATCATTGATTAAAATGTTGAATAGAATTGGACCAATGACACAGCCTTGCGCTCCTAGAAATCTTTCTTGGGGTCAGAGAACACACATTGCCAAAAGCAGCCTGCAGAAGTGTTTGGTTTGGCCTGCAGAGTATTTTCTCTTTTTCAACTTTGAATCGGTAGCCAAAGTTTGAATGTCTAGCTTCTCCAGATCGTTTAAAGTTATCTCAACCCTGGGTCCACGATCCAACATGACAACGACCAGCTAGTGTGGCCAAAGCAGCGTGCATAATTGTGTAGACTGCACCTCCACCTGGATGTGCATAGTAACCACAGCTGTTAGGCCAGTTGGAGGCTTTCCATTTTATCTCTGTCCCCGCCACTCCCTAGTAATAAGCTCTCGGCCCGCTGGTATACCTGTCTCGCTCCCTAAGGCACTGAGAGAGCAGACCCTACTCTCCATCTATCAGCACCCTTTGAGCAGAACCTGTCAACTAGCTAAAAATCCTCCTAACTGCATCATCGTCCAGTCACATACTCTCCCCTAGGTTTTATAAGAAATCTCGCCAAATGCTGCAGAAAACAGTTCATTGTGCATCTTCAATTTATCAGGTTAAGACTGTAGAAGATGAAATTGAGATCAGCTTGGCCTGTCTCAGTCTCAAAAGCCTATTCTGACTCTTAACCATCACTCTATGCCTTTCTAAGAGCATACCGGGGGTCCTTTAAAACATCAGTTTGGGGACTTTTTAACCTGGTTTAAAAAGTTTAACCCGGAATTGGTAATTGACCCACCTTCTCCTTTATGACAACTAGGAGTATGTTTACCCCTCTTCAGTTTTCAGGTATTTCTGTTGTTCTCCATGAAGTCTGGTTTGGCGTGACTTTCACAAATCCTCTGTGATCTCTGGAGTAGAACGATCCAGGCTGGGAGATTCAACTCATCTGGACTCAGTAACTGTTCCTAGTAGGACTTTAATTCCTTTTACCAATGTCCGTTCTACTCTACTCAATCTGATTATTCTCTTCCCAGACAGAGAAGCAAGAGGAGAAGGCAAGCCTCGTTTCCCTTTTCCATCATAAGTACTGTTAGCATTCAGCTCAAACAGCAGGTCTACCCTCCTTTCTTGTCTTAATAATCAATTTTTAAAAAAGGAAAGCCCTTCTTATTGTTGTAGCAGAGACAGCGAGATGTCCACCTACAATCAGTCCTTTCCCTGTCATAGGGCAGGGTTGTATCTGGCAAGGGCGCCCTGCCAGTGGCTGCATTCCCAGTCCGCTTCGCACCTAGGCGGTGCCACATGAGCAGGTCTGTCCAATGAAATATGATAGAAGCGATGAACATCACTTTTGGACTAAAGAGCTTAGGATGTGAGTGGTCTTCTTCACTTCAACCTGCCGAGAGCAGAGAGCTCCAAGACCTTGGCTGTAGGAGGAGACACAGGGTGGAAAACCCATGAATCCCAGCATCACCACGTGGAAGGCCACTAGCTGATCAGGGCACCTCATCGAACTGTTCCACGAGTGAGAAACAGCTGGGATTCCCTGAAATGGTGTGTTTTACAGCTTTTAGGGGCTAGCTTCGCCCTCACTAATACAGGCAGCCGATGTGTTTTTCAGAAATCTCAGCTAGTGGACATTATCCGTTTCTAGACTACTCCGGTATCTTTGTCCGTGTCGACTTCTTTCCATCTTGTCCTTTTAGGACCTCGGCCGCCTTGACATCCCTTTTGCAGTTATCCTTTTCAGGCATTCCCCGCCTTTGCTTTCTCATTGGGACCACTTGGAATTGCAGTGTCAGAACTCCATTTTTTACGAACTTCCAGCTCTGCTGTGGGGTTGTGTACAGGACCCCAGAATCGCTCACCTGGGCTCTCTCCCCAGCATCACCTGGCCTCTAGGGGCCTCTCCGATTGATGAATTCTCCCAGAGGCTGTCCATGAGTTAGGAAAGCACCAGATGCTAAATAACCCCCAAGACATACAATGACTGAAGCAAAATAGGTGTTAATTACTTACTTACATAAACTCAACACAAGTTTGTCGAATTGGGAACAGGCTTTTCCTCTGATTCAGGGACCCAGGCTCCTTCGATCTTCTCACTGCGCCACCTTCGACACCTGGCTTCCCAGATGTTTTGAAGGCCAGGCTTGGTGCTCATTGCTTCTGCACTCCCATAGCCAACAAAGAGCCTGGGAAGTGTTGTCTCGCTGCGGGACCAGGGAGAAGAAGGAGTCTGTAAGCTGTTGGCCCATCTCTGCCACAAAGTGTAAGTTTCCTTCTACTTCAGAAGCCTCTTCTGGAGATTTTAGCACATATGTAATCTGAATCAGTGATTATATATGTTGACCATTCACTCTACGCTAAAGAGTTTAAGATGGGAGGCGTCTTCTGTACCCCCTACTCTCCCCAGAAGCATTCACGGGTGTTTCTCTGCTTACATGTCTGTCCACCCTGAGGGATCCCTTGGCTGGGCTCTAGAGAGTGCACTTCTACCCTGCTCCTGCACTGTGACTTGGCCATCCCGTACGCAGTCCAAGTGGTTTCAACCTCCAAATCACCACGGACTCTTTCCTCCCTGTTGCCAGGTACTGCACAAGCCACAAGGGATATGGTGGTAAGCAAGAGAGAATCTGCATTCCAAATAATCCTGTAAGGCGGGCAGGATATGTGTTTTTATTCTGATTTGAAAGCTGAGCCAAACGGCCTGCACCTCTAGATGGGAGCAGATGGGAGCTGGGATGCAGGTCCCCTGACTCAGGTCACGCTTTACACTGCGATGACAATGAATGGCACCTGCCTGAGTTTGCTTTTATGCTTCTTGCTCATTTGTGCAAATTAGCTCAAGCCTGCAGGTCTGACATCAGGAAGAAACTAAACTTTAGGAAAGAAAAACTTTAAGAAATGTGGAAACCTAGATCCCGTCCTTAGTCCTGGATTAGGTTGGTTGGATAGCACCACCCTGACTTCTACGCATGAGGGTGGTGGAAACCAAGTGGTAAATGAGGACTCCCCATCTGGGGCCTCCTCGTGCGGCAATCACACCTTGCAGTTTGGCCGCAAAGCTCAGGCTGTTCCAGTCTGGTGAACTCCTCCTCCCAGACATTCATGCTGTGGATCCTTTGGCGTCCTTCTGAACAAAGCCCCAAACATTTGGTTGTCTCTCAAGTTACTGCTTACCTAATACTCTTTGGTTCTGCTTCTAAGTCACAGGGATGCAGAAAGGACACCATCTTCTATGGTCCTGGCCACCATGCAGCCCCTGCCAGGTTTTCCCTGGGCCGATGATAATGCCAGCCATCCACACAGGCCTGCACGGGAGCCAGCCATGGGAGACAGTCCCGGTCCAGGCCCTTCTCAGGCTGCCCCAGGGCAGAGAGATGCTCCCTGTGTCATCTTAAAATAACCCTGGACATGGAGAGATGGAGCCAACAGGTTTTCCAGAGGTGAGGCCTTCAGGACTCACCTGCATGCAATGGATGAAAGTCACCTTGAATGAAAAGTCCAAAGTTTATAGATATCTTTTCTTCTTACACCAAATTATGTTTCTTATAAAAAGTTCTGGAAGTGAGGGATCTGAAAGTCACTTCTACTGTCATCACTTAGACATAGTTACTCTTAACACGTTGGTCTCTGCTATGGACCGAATTGTGCCCCCTGGAAAAGTCCTAACCCCCGATGTGACTGTATTTGGAGATGGGGCTTTTAAGAAGTCATTAAGGTTGACTGAAGTCATAAGGGTGACGTCCAAATCTGATAGAACTGGTGGCCTTAGAAGAAGTAGAAGAGAGACCGACTGATGTCTATCTGTCTGTCCATCCATCTTGCACTCTCTCTCTCTCCCCCTCTCTCTTTTCATTTGCATGACCTGAGGAAAGGCCATGTGAGGACATAGTGAGGAAGAAGGCAGACGTCTACAAGCTGAGAAGAGAGTCCTCACCAGGAACCAAGTCAGCCAGCACCTTGACCTCAGACTTTCCAGCCTCCAGAACTGTGAGAAAATAAATTTTTCTTGTTCTGATAGTATTTTTTATGGCAACCTGATCTGACTAATACAATGTTGATACTATTATTTCTCTACAGATGTTTATTTTTATTTACCAAAATATAAAATATAAATAAATATAAAACATATATAAAATATAAAATATAAAATATATATAAGATTTTAATTACAAAGTATGAATTGTGTTCTATGTCATCATGTCATCAATTATTGTTTCACATGTCCCGGTAATGGTTATCACGTGTTTAATCATGATTATTCTTTGGAGTGGATCTGCTACAGACTATTTAAGCAATATTCTAGTTTTTAGACATTTAGGTCATTTCAAAAGTATCACCCTTATTAATAGTGCTACAAGGAACGTACTTAGAGCACGGTCTCTGGGGCCTGAGTGCCAAGGTTCAAATCCTGCCTCTGCCATGCACTAGCTCTGTGTATCAGCTTCTGCACCTGTAAAACGGGCGTAACAAAAGGACCTTCCACTTAGGGTTGTTGTGACAGTCAAATGTGCTAACCCAAGGAAAGCAATTAGAATGGAGACTGGTAAATGCTCAATGAAGAGGGAGTGGATGAAGAGCTGTCTCCAGGCCAAGGATGGCTTTCGTGGCCTCCCAAGAGGCTTCCCGTGCAGGTGAGCTGCGCCTCGTCTTCCACAGGACGGTTGCAGCGAGGTCTCTCCAAGCCTCCTCCTCTCCTGCATCTTTTGACCATTGTACGTGCAGTTCCCACCCCCGTCAGCAGGAAGCTGATGCTGTGGGAACACACGAGCATTAGAGAACGGTGTGAAGCCAGCTCCCATGCCCTTCAGAGTTTCCAATCAACTATTAAGTTCTTAATAAAGAAAAACAAACTGTCCCCAAAGAGAAGGAAACAGCAAAAACTCATCTACGGTTAGTGTTGGAAGAAATTTAACCCCGGCTTGTTGAATAAGCGAGCGTGCGTCTCGTCCAAGAGACCCCAGTTGGAGAGGCTGGGCTCCCAGTTCAACCCTATTTTCCCCTCTGTTATTCATAGCAGTCTCATCCCTGCTGAAAGAAAGAGAGAGGGGAAAAAAGAGAGGGGCACCCCCACTCCCTCAAAAAGAAAGGAATCCAGATTTCCAAACGCCCAGGCTTATTTCTCTTTCAAAAGTCAACTTCAGAAACCTGTCCACCCCTCCATCAAAGAGTGGAGCTGTTTGAAGCCACCCCCTCCCCAAGCCTACCTGCTGATTATTCAGGAAAATATTATATTGACATGACTCTTTAGGCTACAAAGGCTTTGCCGTGTTTGGGTGCAACCTTGTGACTCTCTTGAACTCACACATGATTAAAAATTGAGACGGCTAACTTTGAAACAATCAAATGCATTAGAAGCTCCTTAATGAGCCGCTTGCTGAACGAAAGCCCTTGCAAACTTTAGAAAAGTGTTTCTGTGGAAATTCTATTGTCTTTGATCTGGGAGAGTCACGGCAGGGTGGATTTATTTCAAGTTTATTTTTTTGGCATCCTGGTCCTCCCGAAATATTGGGAGATATCTTTCTTAGCGAGACGTGGGGGCAAACAATGGTGCTGTCTCTTTCATTTATCTGCAATTTGACAGGAGTGCAGTTTATTAACTTGAAAAGAGGCAGAGACATTATCTGAAGCCCAGAGACTCTAGTGGAGATTGCCTCCCTTTTGTGCCAGTGGGAGCTGGCGACATTGTGAACCTACTCACCATTAAATGCCTTCCCGAGTGGTGGAAAAGGCTTTAAAAAGAAAGCCAAGGCATTTATGATGTAAATTCGTTATTTTGACAGCCTTTGAAATCTGTCATATTCACATCCAATTTAATGCCTTGCAAAAAAAAAAAAAAAGTCCCCTTTCTTTTAAAACACTTTTAAGATTTTCAAAGCCATTTTCATGTAGCAAACTATTGTTAGAGCGCATATTTCCTGAAAGTACTTTAGCAAAGGAATTTATAGGATTCTGTGTTAAGTCATGTCGCGTTTGAAAGCATGACAGTCTTCAAACAAGCTTTGACCAGGATATCTCTTTTTGATAGCTAAGAGCTATTCTTGATTCCCATGTACACAATTAGCCAGCACATATGCACTGAGCACTCCAGGCGACCGGTAGGCACAACAGAACTTGGCCTTACGAATGGCTGCATGTGTTGTGGCATATTTGGGGCAGCTGAATGTTCTAGACCATCGAGTACGGCGGTCTCCTGTCGGTGACCTGGAACGTAGCTCAAACCCTAGAGCAATGATTCTCCACCAGGGGCGATTTGGCCTCTCGGAAAATAACTGAACAACATCTGGAGGCATTTTTCATCGGCTGGAAGGGACATCTAGAGAACAGCGGCAAGGGATGCTGCTAGACATTCTAGAAAGCTCCTGCCAGCCTCTCAGGGCAAAGAGCGATCTGTTCCACACTTGATGGCGATGAGTTTGAGAAACCCTGAGCTAGAGGAGGCTGTGAAGGTCTCCCCCCTACAGGTCTGCATGTATCAGGCACCCCACCCTGCCTATGCCCTAGGCTAGTAGTGACCAAACTCGCCAAGTATGAGGACACCCTGGGCTGTTTTATGACAAATAGAGATTCTCAGTCCCCACTCCACACTGAGGCAGGTTCTCCAGGGAGGGAGTGTGGGAATCTGTACCCTTCGGATGCTCCCCTAAGCAATTTTGGTGTAGTTCGTCTACAAGTGGGTATCTAGGAACTGTCATACTAAACCGTAGACATCTTTTTTAGTGTTAGGGCGTCTCTGCTTTGCTCAGAATTTTTAGGTTTTATTTTGTACACATTTGTGATGAGCGTACCTACTGCTTTCCTCCCCTCAGGATGTTTTAAGAGCAGGGTGGCTGGCGGTGATGAAGTTTTGACTATAGCAAAAGTGACAGTGTTCAATAAAAAAGGAAGAGTCTACTTAAAAAATAAAAAGTGGCTACAAATTCTCAAACCATTGCACTCTGGGGCTAGCTAGCATCCTCGTTAGGGAGAATTGGGTGAACAGACAATGAACAACTGAGTGAACAAATGTATGATGAAAACCTCTGCGAGTCAGGTCTTGACCACCTGCCTTAGAAGCCCCTGGCGTCTTCCTGCAAGTCCAGTTCCCTGAGTCCCACCTGAGACCAGGCAAATAAGTCTCTGTGTCCGTGGAACCCCAGAATCTGCACCTGACAAGCTCTTCGGGTACACCTGAGGAAAATTGAGAGCCATTGCAGGAAAAGCATCCCCTGGGACGGAAGGCCTTTGTGAGAATTTGAAGGTGGGTGCACTCCCAGGGCCTGGCTGGGCACCCCCTTCTGTGGGATTGGGATTGGGGGGTAGGAGACTGGTGTCTGGGTTCATTCTGATCCACTCCAAACCTCACGTTTTCCAGCACATTCTCCCATCCAAACAAACCTTCTCAGGTTCACTAATCCCTACTACCGAGTGGATTTTAGCTGGATCCTCACTTCTTTATCGGTTTGCAAGACATTTTCATCTCGTACGGAGGTCTTCCTGCAGCTCTGCTTCAAAGTGGCCAACCCAAGAAGGTTGGAGGAAGAGTTGCAGAGAGTGTTTACAGATGACTTATCGCTTAAGGGGCGGGGAGGGGCTCAGAGGGACAGGGGTCAGGGAGGGAACACATGTCTCACAAGCAGTTCAGAGCTACCCTCGCCTGCCCAGGCGATCAAACGGTGGTCGCTTAAAAGATCTCTCCCACAAAGGGAGAAACTCAGTTTCCTGGCTTGTCAGTCACCCAGGATCGTCCTTTATGGGGTGCTGGTTACGGGATGCTGGGAGCAGATGCGCGAGGGCGCACCAACACGCACACACACGCACGCAGGTGGTCTCACGACGGGGGGTTTCTTATGAGTGTGAGCGGGTGTCCGTGTAATTAAGAGGATGGCATGCCTTTCTCCCTTCTTCTCTTTCTCTCTGAGTTAACTCAGGGTACGGGACTGGGGGTGGGGAAAAGCTTTTACGAATTCCTTTAACTGCCTGACGTCAGGAAGGACCAAACATCTCTCTTCTCACCGAGGAAGGGTCTGCTCTTCCTATTGCTTCTCCCTGGAGCAGGGAACGTGAATGCTTCGAAGCCCCCAGAAAGGCCAGTGGGGAGGTCAGCCTGTCCGGAGCTTAGAGACCCAGATTGCTAGGAAAAAAATAAAAATACAAGCCAGTTTGGACCTCGGCCCAAACGTCCTGGGCCTGGTTCAGAACACAGAATGCCACACAAACCACCATAACGACGCTGGGGAGAGAGAGGGTGGCCCGTGTTGGGCTCGACCGTGGGGTATTTCCTTTGCAGAGAGCAGAGTTAATCACGGTTAAGTACAGGCTTGTTGTGGCGAGGGGAACCGTCATCGCCTCCTCGATTTTCCCACAGAAAGGCTCGTCCCTCCCTGCGTCAGCCCCCGAGCACTGGGGCTTCCCCCGGGGGGCCGGAACCCCACTGTCCTGCCTCCCAGGACTCCAGGCCAGGGCCCCGCCCTCGGCAGCGTCGTTTCTCCTCGAATGCACGGGGGACTCTGTTTCAGCGTGTCACACGGGACAGTTTCTCCAAATCGCAGCTTTTCCTTCTCTTTCCAGTTCCTTCATTTTCGGGTTGGTGTATTTTCGGAGATTGACTTGGCCGATGGTCTCCCGGTTCAGAGCAGTCTTGGGCTGCTGGTGAGGGCTGTGGAGAACCTGGCCCTGGGAGGAGCTGCGAGCCCCTAGCACCTTGGGGAGCTTCCTGAGAGGCAGGTTAGGGTCCAACTTAGCAGCCTTGGTCTGACTGCATAGGTTGGCTCCCTGACTCTCAACCTCTCTCTATCCATGCCCAGGGTGAAGGAGGGTGGCCTGGCCTCACCGTGCCTCAGTTTCCTCCATTCAAAGTGGGAGTCGTAACCGTGCCCATTGTTTGAGGGTGAGACCAGAGTGAATATGTGTGAAGGGCTTAGACGAGCTCCTCCTTCGTGGTCAAGTTCAATACGACTGTCGGCTACCATTCTGCCTCTTGGGAGGGGGGGCCTCTGTGTGAGGGCTCACTGGGCAACGTGGGACAGGAGTTCACAAAGGCCTCCAGCCCAGAGTCCCAAATCAGTTTGAATCAGGGACGTCCCACATGGCAGCTGCTGCAGGAAGGGGCACCTCTGGGGACTTGTCTATCCAGAGGGGGCTTTGGGCTCCTGGAGCTGACTCTGGGTTGGGCACCGGAGGGCATGCTGACCCCTTCGGACGTGCCTACGATGGCCTCATCATCACTTTATCTCCAGGTAGCATGATCCCACCCTAGCAGGCTTCGTACGGTCTGTCCATCCTCTGCCTCAGCTGCCTTTGGCCTTGGCAAAGCATCAGCACCACACGGGGGTTCTATTTATTCTCTCTGAAGCCTGTGGCTCCAGAGTCTTTGCTTCTGGGTGTCAGATGCCTTGGGCTCCTCCTTGAGTCTCCCAGTTCCCACGCGACCCCCAGCGGTCTATCCCTCACCTGCAGCCAGAGCCATCTGCGTCGTGCAGGAATCAGAACACCCCTCTCGCTGCTGGAATCCCGGCAAAAAATACAACCCCACCACCTCTCACAGCCTGCAAAGGGCCCCGGATGCAGCCTCTCTGGCCTGAGCCCCTTTCTCTCCAGCCACAATCAGCCACTTTGGGGTCCTCCAACTTTCCAGGCTCAGTCCTGCCCCCAGGCCTTTGCCCTGGGCAGTACCCTCCACCTGGATTCTGCTTCTCCCAGCCTCTCTGACCCTTCAGATCTCAGCCCAAACGTCACCTCCTCAGAGGAGCCCTCCCAGATCACCTGATCCAAAGGACCCTGCCCCTGCCTGATTCCTCTCCCTTCACTCTGTGAATTTACTGCAATCTGAAGTGACCTCGCCCAGACCATAAACTCTCCGAAATGACCGGTGAGTCTCCAATGCCCAGGACGGGACATGGCACATGTTGGCATATGCACGTACACATTGTTTTATTCGGTGGGTAGAATGCTGCCCCTTGACTATTTTGTGGGAGTTCTTTGAAGTGCTTTTGACTCAGGATGGAGGGATTGGGCAGAGTGGCAAATGGCCTCACCAGTGATAGGCCTCAGAGTCTTCACTTACAGGATGGACGACACCAGCCTGTTTAAAAAGGTTTGGGGATGAGCTACATGGCACCTGGCCTGGAGTAAGGCCTCGGTAGATGGGAATTGCTCTGGCGACGCCGGCCACTGTCGTTACTGTGTGTCGGGGAGGTAGGTTATCCTAACACATCCCTTCAGCCACTCCTCCTCACAGGCCAGAAGCCATTCCCTCAGCCCTCCATATACGTTCACGGGGTCGACGAAAACATTTTAAACTAAAACATTCTCCTGGAAGGGTGCCAGAGTCACCCACTTGCTCACCTCCACCTCAGCAGGAGTTAGTAGGTAGGCCGAGAACTGCAGGGCTCCAGGAAAAGCACACACAATCTTGTTTATAAGAGAGAGAGGACCAAGGCTGGCCGGCTCAAGGATGGACCCCCTTACGAAGGTCAGATACCTTGTCTCCCCAGACATTGAAGTAAGCCCAGCTTCCCCCCGCAGGTAGGTGGTGAGACGGGGCTCGAACCTGCACCTCTGGCCCACAGCACAGGTGTCTGTAGCAGGAGGGCCTTGGCGGCTTGCGAGCAGCACAAGGAGATCAGGAACAGGGTGTGCTGGGAGATGGAGTGGAGTTCAAGGTGAAAGGCACCCACTTTTCGGTCTTGACCTTGACCCAAAGCCGTGCAGCACCTGGCTGGAGAGACCCCAGAGCCCCAGCTGGGCTATGCTGCCCACACCCAGCGCCTCCATCAACCCCGCCTCCCAGGAGCCCCTCTGGGCCCCCGAAGTTGACTGCATGTGTCCCAGCCTACATCCCCTTGTTCTGCTGGGCCTTGGCTTCCTCCATCCCAGGCTAATCACTGTCATCATCCACCGCCTCACTCGGCGATCGCCAGGATGAAAGAGCTCAGTCTGAAAACCACTTTGGACTGTGTGAATGAGAGGGTTAGGAGAGGAGAGGTGGGAAAAAGCAAAATGATGGCCTACGGGGACAAAGTGCCACTTCTGGGCGCTAGGAGGAAAGTCGCCTCTCTGAACTCACGGCACCCTTTAATTCGGCCGAGGCCTTTCTGCAATTACCGTGGTTTGTCTCCCCCTTCCTCCCGCAGACACGCCGGCTGAACGGCGTGACATCTCCGTGGCCCCCAAATCACATGGGAATCGCTTCGGATTGAACAAGTCAGGCCAAGCAGCCCTTTTTGGTGGCTTGGATGGGCCATCAGGGAATCCCCTGTCCTAGTCACTCCATAGGCGCAGGTGAGCAGGACAAGATCCATGGGAAGAGGAAGGCAGATCAGTGAGAAGGCCTCTGAGCCTTTGCTAAGGAGAAAGGCAGGGATGGCCAACCCCTCAGTCCTTTCCAATGGGGTTGAACCAGCCCAGAAGGCACTGGGTGTTGGTCCTGCGGTCTGAAGGCACTAACTCCTCAGGAGGGAAGAGCGGGAGCATCCCCAGATCTAAAGACTCGTAGAAGGGATGTTTCCTTATTTGGTCCTCTTGATGCCTCAGAAATAGGAGCGCCGAGGAGAGAGAAAGGCTGGAGTAGCCTGCTCGAGTTTCCTGAAAACGGTCGCAGGGTGGCACTCACCAGTCTCTTCCTGAACTTTCCGCCCAAGCCCACCCCGACAGGGGTGCAGAGACAGGGAAGAGCAAGGAGGTGACCTCTGGCCGAGCGGAGGCTGCCGCAGAGCCATCGAAAGTGCTTATTTCCTATTCTGGAAAGTCTGTGATTACTCCTGTTGGCAGCTCTCTCTCCCTTCAGAAGTCCGAAGTGGTTGGATCACAAAGGACAAAAAGTCAGAGCTGCGAGAGGACAGTCGAGGTGTTCCTCCGGGGAATGAATAAGCCTCCAAAAGAAAACGTGTAAAAGCTTCAAAGCCTCCTGGTGACCCTGAAGGGGAATCGTACACCTACGCCAACGCCAGAGGCACACGCAGACCCTGCCTCATTACCCCAAACCAGCTCTTCCCAGAATCGCTCCACAAGTCGGTGTTTGGGTCCCGTTCAAAAGGGCGTCTGCTGTCATTAAAACTGCAAGGAAGACCCACCTGGACAGGTAAGTGCCTTCGTTTTCCACGTTTGAGATTGTAACCTGTATCTATCTATCATCTATCTATCTGTCTGTCTATCTATCTATCTATCTATCTATCTATCTATCTATCTATCATATATATATACATTTTTTCTCCCCACTTCTGACCATTTGAGAGGAGGCTGCGGACAGTGTGTCTCTTTACCCCTTCTAGTGTGCATTCCCTAAGAGCACGGACATTCTCCTGCATAACCACAGCAAATTATCCAGTTTAGGAAATTTCCACCAAGACAACACTCCCATCTAATCTCCAGTCCATATTCCAACTTCATCAATTATCCCAAGAATGTCCTTGATGGCAACGTTTTCTCTTCCGGTTCACGGTCCATCTAGAACCACCGACAGCAGGGATGGTTTTGAGGTCGTAATGAAAGACCCCATCGATGCCCGTCCTGTTGTGTGTACGTAGCCCCCTCTGGGTTTCAGAACGAATTTCAAACCGCGTACACAAAAGGCACAGATACTTAATAAGACAAAATACAAATTTCTCCAAACAGCCTACCAGAAAAGGTACAAATGTTCAATAAGATAAAACACAAATTTAAATTCTCGGGTGAAAGAAACGAAGCAAAGGGGATATGAAAGAAGAGAAAGGACTCGAGCTGGGGGCAAGAGTACTTCATAAGAGACCTACCATGAAGCCTGTCGCGTCTGCTGCTGAAGACGAACCACGCTTTTGCCTTGAGCTCTCTAGTGGCCAAAGCAAAGAAGGAAACCAGATCAGATCGACATAGCGGCAGGATGGTTTCAGGTGAGGGGTTCTGTCTTCCAAGGTAGCTTTTGTGTGTGTGTGTGTGGGGGGACCATGGTAAGGAGCCATGACATAGACCCTCCCTGCGTAGCCACGATGGCACTCTAGTTCTTTCTTTCATGGCACTGTCACCATTTGTCATTTTACACGAACTTAATAGTAGTTCGCATACACTCGTGTGTACATTTGACGATTGCTTCTCTCCTGCTGGAGTGGACCCTGCTGGAGAAAAGGGACCTCATCCGTTTCATTCCCCAGCGTTTCTCCAGAGCCTAGAACCATCGCAAGCAACGAGGGAGCACTCCAAAGCTCTCGATGAATAAACAGGTGTCCCCAGGAACCTGCCTTTCCCCTCTGCACCCATCCCATTGTGCATCACGATTCCCTGTGAGGTTGACAAATCCCGAAGGGGCCAGAACGGTTTGTTTCTCTGCTTGAACGTGGGATCCAAACTCTCAGAGGACAGCTGGGCAGCTGGTGGACACTCGATAGCACTTGCTGACAGATGGACGTTGAGACAGGCCGCGCGGGGCGGGGCACGGAGGCCAGCGTGGGCCGGGGAGGTGAGGACACCCGCCTGCCTCCTCCGTGGGCTGCAGCTGCACAAAAGAGCCATCTGGGCCACACCCAGCGGGAGGGGGGACCCAGTGGCGCCAGTGCTCCCCACGAGCCAGTGCCGGGCAGCCCTCTGCCTGGTCCCTCCCATTGTCCTCCCCCACGGAGCTCAGAGCCTCAGCAGATGCCATGTGGCATTAGGACTCCAGCCCTGCCAGATGCTGAGCTCCCAAGGGTGCTCCTCCACCCACACCCCCTCTAGCACCTTCGGGGTCACTTGGGGAGCAGCCGGCTGGGCCCTGCCAGCCTGCTCTCCCTCTGCAGCCACCTCTTCCTGTCTCAGCCTCCTTCTCTGTGCCTCCACCTCCCTGTCCCCACCCCGCACACGAGGCGGGCAAGTTTCCTCGGGATTCAGTCAGAGCCTCCAACACATCTTTTATTAATATTAATTCTTAAAAAATTTTTTCTTTTCAGTGCTATTTACCATCTGTTTTTTCCCTTGGCTGAAAATAATTGGAGATGAAACGCCTGCTGCTGGGTCCCCGCACAGTCCCAGAAAGAACAATGGGGACAGACAATGACTGCATTTTTTCCTCCCCAGCAAAGGAGCTGGAAGTCACTCTCCTGGCCGGGCTGCAGAGGCCACAGCAAGTCAGATCGGTCTCGCAGCCTCGTGTTTCCGGTCATCTGCCTGCTCGGGGCCCTGAGCCTCTGGGGACCAGAAAACCTTCTCTGGGGAGTCCTGTGCTCTCTTGTCAGCCAAGTTCACTGATCTTCCTCTGTCCGAACAACATCTGGCACATGTGCTATTCCACTAAAGTGTGCACCATCTGTAAACATAAATAGCCTGGTCGTGACTCCATGAGAGGCCCATGAATGGACTATTTGAAACCAACTGCCGTGAGGCCGTGTGCCCACCGGGATGGGGCTCCCACTTTGGAGGAGAAGAGCCCTGTGTGGTGGCCTCTTTCCCGTGGAGCTGGACCTTCTGGATTCCTAGCTGATGGGCTCGAAGCCTTCCTAGATCCTTGCAGAATCGTGGAATCATATGTCACCGTTGAAGGGAACTCACCAAGGGTCCCGTAGGAAATAAAACGCCGAAGACGGAGCAGGCCGTGTCGGGTCAACTTCACTGAGGCAGGATGAGAACCCAAAAGCAGATTCATCTCACCCAAGTGCACTGTCTGAGGGGAGGTGTCCTGGGGCTGCCCCTTCCCCGAGAAACAAGCCAGTGATGGACGTGCCCCTCCCCCAGCCCCAAAGTTTGCAGCCTGCATCGCTCAGGGGAACTTGCGAGGTCGCCTCACTGAGTGATGCTAAGCCCTAGTCCTGCCAGCCTCACCTAGCTCCTCTGTCCCTGTGTCCACTTGTCAGCACAAAAGGTGTGACGTTTGCAGCAGAGGGACCTGCCGCCAGGCCATGGGCTTGGCATAGGGTGGAAGCTCGATTCTGTTTCTTACAGGTGCTCACCGACTTTCCCTCCTTCCCTCTAGAGTCCTCTGCCCCCCACCCTGATCTTCGGGGGTGCATGTCTTGTCCCGTCATGAAGTTACTCTTCCTCTCCCTGTCCCTCTCTTTCTCCCTGTCCCTGTCTCTCTCCCAAGGAGGACACAGATGACCGTTGTCTATGAAGGAAGAAGCAGGCCCTCACCGGACCCGCCAGTGTCCTCCGAGTGCAGCCTGCCACTGCAAGCCTCTGCTCACCACACCTCACAGTGACACCTCAAAATAAACCAACTATAAAGCAGCTGGTGCCCACAGTCTGGTAGCCATCGCATTAGGGGTAGACTGTGCCCGTGGTGGGGAGAAACTGGAGGACTCAGCTGCTCCAGGCCAGGATCCATGGGCAAATCCCTCAACCCCCTCCCGATGACACTTCCCCATCCAGAAACCAGCTTCCTCCCAGGGAAGCCAGACCCGATGGCCTTTGGGTCCTCCTGGAATTCCCCACCAAGCCCCTTCTCCCACCTGGGCCTGGGGAGCCTCAGCTGGGGCCCATGGAACTCAATCCCCTACTTCTCTTTATTCAGTGGTGATCGTCCCCCTGCTCTTAAGTCGAAGTTTAACTACGAAAGCCTAATTCCACATTGTCCCCGGCAGGATGACAGCCAACGCGTTCTTCTTTAATCTGCAAGAACGCCACCCAAGTTCGAGGTGGGCTGGATTTGTGCTTCCCCCCTCTGATGCGTTCATCACCCCCCTGAGGAGGACCGGAAGCTTTCCCAGACTTGCATTTTCAGAGCACCTTGCCAGGCCCTCCTGCCCCTGTTTGTTTCGACCTGCTCCACGTCTAACTCGGCTATGAAAACTCTGCAAACCCATGTCAGGGCCGGGAAGGCCTGTGCTTGCTGAGCTATGGGATCGAAGCACAGCTTGTGTCAGCTGAGGTTTGACCTCCCAGGTGAGGGATATCCGATATTTGCGGGTTTCCTTTCTCTCCACCAGGTTCCTGGGAGGTTATTAAAAGGAATATAAGATGTCAGGTTAAAGGATCTGCTTCTGCCTCTAGGTCCCAGCGGCACAGGATGGTGGGTGAGTTACTGGAACCCTCCAAGGCTCGGTTTCCTCTTCTGATGGTTTTCTAAGGTCTTAGTCTGCTTGGGTCTCCGTCACAGAGTAGCTACAAGTGGGGTGGCTTAAAAAGAAGTTAATTTTCTCACAGTTCTGAAGGCCAGAAAGTCAAGATCAAGGGGATGGCAGGGCTGGTTTCTTCTGAGGCCTCCCTCCTTGGCTTGTCAATGGTTTCCCCTTTATGTGTATCTGTGTCCTAATCTCCCTCTTCTTATAAGGGCCCTAGTCTTGTTGTTTTAGGGCCCACCCATGTGACTTCATTTGACCTTAATTACCTTTTTAAAGGCCCTCTTTCCAAATAAAGCTGCAATCTGAGGTCCTGGGGGTTAGGGCTTCGACGTGTGAATCGGGGGGGGGGGTATGTATTCAACCTGTAACACCAGATGTAATGTGGGGGAGAGGCGGTTCTGTCACATTGTGAAAGCTGCATTGTTCCGTGCATCACCAACAAGTTTCACGCTGGGCAGTGTGTCATGAGGGTGCTCTCTCCTAAGGGCACCAGAAAGAACATCCGCTGTTGGAAACAGACTGGCTGCCTGAGTTCAAGTCCCCAGGCCGCCACTCGCTGGTGTGATGAACTCAGGCAAGTCACAGGACTTCTCCGCTGGGCTTCCTCCGAAGGCAGGGACCGTCACAGGACCGTAGTGATGATGGGAAGAGATAACCACACGAAGCTCTTAACAGAAATCCTGGAGCATACTAAGTGCAGCATCCCTTTGAGCTGTTGGTGGTCCTTTCGGTCGTTCCCCCTGGGTGAAAACTGAGGATGGGCTGACGTGGGTTTGCGTGGTTCGTTTCTGCAGTTGGGTTCTGCAGGCTCTCCCCAGCTTCCTCCAGGCAGAATAGTTCCCATTCCTTTGCCCTTGCTTCACGGGGCCTAGTTTCCACGGCTTTGATCATTTCTGTGGCTCCTGCCTGGACACCCTCCAGCCCTTCCAAGCCCTTTCAGGAGGGGTGACACAGACTCGACTCAGCAGTCTAATGAGGAGCTGACTAATGCAGGGCCCGAGAGAGGGGAATGACTTGGGGGCCAGGGCATGTCATGGGCCTTTTATGTGTGCGGAAGCCAGTCAGCTTTGAAGATGGCAAGGCGCTCTGTTGACTACGACCAGATGCCCTGGACTTTTCAAGACGAGCTTTTCAGAGATGGTTCAGATTTCAAGTACCCTATTTGATTGTCCCCATAAACTGGTAAAACGTCCCAGAAGTTCTAACTTTTCTGCCTCCCCACTGAAGCCCCCAGAAAGCCTCTTCCACATGGACGTGACACGAAAATGTTCCCCTAGCCTGGCAGGGGACACATGGCATCCTGCTGTGGTGAGGTCATATGATGGCAGTGCTAGAGTGGGAGGGCTGATTCGATGTTCCCTTTTGTGAACCCGGAGTTAGGATTTTGTATTCAGAAAAAATGGTCATGGGGACAATCTTGCTTATTTGTCCTGTGGACAGTGATCACCACTAGGTCTTTTTTCTCCCCTAAACCTGTGTCTGGCCTCCCAACCCTAGCTCAGGGTGAAGCACCTAGTGAAATCTCACCTGGTAGCTGGTGACCAATTGGAAGCTGGTCCTGTCTTCATCCTAAACATATGGTCCTGCTTTTAGCCCTAAATATATCACCTTATAATTGTACTATTGAATTTCATCCGGTTTTTGTAGGGCCATGTTTTCAATTTGTCACGGTTGTTTTGAATTTTATACTTGGCGTTCTGAGTGTGAGCCACCCCACCAAATTTAGTATCATATGAGGATTCGAGGAGCACAACCCCCATCCTTTTGTTTAAATCATTAGTGAAGACCAGCCTGGCAGTTAATCCCCAGAGAGGCGGCTTGCTTTCAAGTGGATGCCACGGCCCCGATTATGCAATAAAGAATGGCTTTTCTTGTTGGCCAGAGAAATATGTGCTCACTGTAGAACATTTACAAAGTGCAGATAAACACACGAAGGAAATAAAAATAACTCGTAATCCTACCATGCCGATGTGAGTGCTGTCATTTGGTGTGGATCCTTCTTGTTAAATATACATAGACATTAATCAACGTGGATTAAGGGATATACATTGCTCTGTGATGTGCTTGTTTGTGGAGCTGATCATAGAGCATGATCAGAGAGCTCGTTATTCATACTTGATTACTACACAGAAATTCCCAAATTAAAAACTTTTATATATGTACACACACACACACACACACACCCCAAACTGTAGTCCACATATACCAGCTCCAGAAGATGGTCCAAGAAGACGAGGAGAGCACTGTTAATTCCTTGGAGAAATGCTTTTCACTGTTTTGGCCTCTAGGAGATTCTCCGTGGGCACAGACATAGGAAAGGCTCTGAGAAGTCCTGCAGTGAAAAAAAAAAAAAAATCCTATATAATTTTTTCTAACTCAGCATCCCCCAGATTTAATTCTCTCTCTAAGACCCTGTTTCTAAAGCAGCTATTACTCTTCCTCTGAGAAACATTTGTAGCAATGCTGCTACCGAGGAAATCCCAACATCAGGATAAAGAGTAATGATAACTTTTAAGAGCTCGTGACTTAAAGTTGAGAGACCAGAGCCCTTTTTGTCATTAGTGAGCTGAAGACCTGGGATAAGTTGCTTTTGTCTGAGCCTTGGTTTCGCAAAACAGTTGGATTCTCCTTATAACTCCAACTCTCCATGTTTTTCTCTCGAAGCGAAGATGACTTAGAATGAAATCGGTCTGGGGTAATGTGTTCTCTGCAACAGTATTTGGTTATTTCCTCCTGTCTCACGGTAACAGTCATTATATATTCATCATGTCACACAGGTTAGCTCATTGGATTCTTACGACCTCCTCACGGTGGGTAGGAGGACCGAAAAAGTTAAGTTCACTGGCCCTGTAGCCCCACAGCCAGTGAGAGCATTAGCATTTATTTGAACCCGAGGACCCCTGCTCTTAGCTGCACCGCCCCTAAGCCCCCCGAGATGGTGCTTCGTTCCAGCAGCTTCCCAGGAAAGATCAGCATCTGGTCATTGGCTCATAGGGCTCATTCTCTCTCTTCTTCCTTCTTCAGAGGTGAGCAGTCCTTAGCCACTTCCCAGCCTTGGGCCTCCCTTGCTCCCCTGGGATGCTGTGACACTCACAGTTCACCTGACGGGCGTGCACCAGTCCCTCAGGTGCATCCCCACAGGTGCTGCTGGTGCCAGCAGACCTGGATCCCAAGCTCCCCAAATGCCTCTTCCCTTCTCCAGGTGAAGCTCCGCTCACCACAGACACCTCATCCAATCACCTGCTGGTTCCAGATCTCGGTACAAGTGAAGGGAAGGGGGCCTTCCTGCTCACCCCCAATTTCACTGGCTTCCTCTTCCAGTCTTTAACGAGTGGGGGAGGGGTGGGTGGGGGAGGGGTCTTGCGTGTTTGCCACAGCCTCTCCCGCCTGCCTAGTTTGCATGATAATAGCTGAGATTTACTGAGCGCTTGCTACTTGGCAGGCCTGTTCAGGTGGGTGCTCGTCTCAACAACCCTGCAAGGTGTTGCATCTTCACTTTTCACAGGAGGCCTAGGAAACACAGGTTGAGTCACTTGCCAAAAGCCACCCAACTAGTAAGAGTCAGAGCCCAGATGCAAAGCCAGCCCCAGCCCTTCCTGGGGGGCTGTGTACCTAACTCCTCTAGACCTCGGCCTCCCCCACTCCCAGCAGGACCCCTTCCCCTCTCCCCTTTTCCCACCAACCTTGAACTGAGGAACAAGGGGTTCTCCCTCCCCAGCTCCTGCCCCACTCTGCACACACCTGGACTCTCTCTCCAGCCTCACACGTTGTCTTGCCTTCCCAGCCTTCTCTCGGTTCTTAAAACGCCCCCTCCTGCTTCCTCCCAAGAAGCCAGCCAGGGCCTGAGGAAGCCCCGGAGCAGCCCTGGGTCAGGTGGGTGATGCCACTTGGACAGAGGTGTGGGGGAGGCCTTGCCTGCACTGGTTTCTCCTGCTGGAACCAAGGGGGACGTGAACAGTGTGTAACAGGGACACCTGCTGGCGGCTGCGAGCACAAGGTCCCTGGAAACCCTGGAACCGGGCTCCTCCCTGGGAGGGCCAGGTGGACCCGCCGTTCAGCAGGGTTTGCTGTCTGCTCTTCCCCCTCCCAGGCCAGGCGAGACTGCTCCAGGAGAGGTCCCTGGAGGACTCTCGTCTCTTTCTCTCCTCTGCTTCTGAGGACAAAAGCCAAAGGGATGGGACAATTATTTCAAAGAGTCAGCCACTTTGTGAGACTGCGCCCAGTTTGGCCGGGTGGCCAGGAGGGGGTGGGGCAGAGCCATTGATAGGCAAATAAACGAGGGTGGCATTTCTTTCTGTCTTGCAAATGCACAGAAAGTAACAGCTCCCAGCAGGTTGATGAGACGGGAAGTGTGTTATTCAGGAGGGCCCTCCTCCTTGGCTGGCTGTCTCTCCTTTGAATCAGGGTTTACTACCTCCTTATCCTAGGCCCGGAGCCATTTGATGCAGAGAAACGAGGCCCTCCATCCTGGTTAATTGCCATAATTGTCCAGTTCAAATATTGACTTATAAGGTGGCTGGAGAGGAGAGGACAGCCACTGCTTAGGAAATCTCTAGTCTGAAAGAATAGCCTGAGCCTTTCTGCCAAGAAACAGGGACAACACGGCCACCCAATGCCCTCCTCACCCTCTTTGTCCTCAGAGCTGGCAGGTTACACCTGGTTGTGGGGGACAATTATTTCCAAGACGTACCCCAGATATCTCCAGGATTCTACCCTGCCAGAACACTCCCCTGTGATTCGTTCTTCTGAACGAAGGCCTCGTTCTCCATTAAACAAATTAACACACATTTGCAGATACCCAGACGCGCCTTGCAGCGTTGGGCTTTTAGAAATAGCAAGAAGCTTAAATAGGATCACCATCGACCTCCAATGGAAGAGGGAGATCCCCGACTAACTTTAAAATAGCACGTCTAGCTTTTCTCCTGAGTTTATTCCTATCTGGCAAGTCCAAGGGATTCACGCTGAGCAAAGCTCTAAACACACAAAAAGCTAAGGAGTGATCCGGTCACCTGAGGATAGCTGGAGTTTCCCCAGGGAGTCAGATGAGGATTCCCAATTACTCGGTGCAGATGTGTTCGGAAAATTAGAAAGGTGACCACGGCCAGTGCAAGTGCTGAGGGCTTCTGGGAGGAGGAGGAGCGGGAAAGAGGAGGAGGAGCAAGAAGAAGAGGACGAGGAGGGACTGAAAAGGTTGACTAGGTTTTGACATGTGAAGTGAAGAGGACACAGAAGGAAATGTGCCAGTTTGCAATAGGCTTCGGACATCCAGTGAGGAGTCTGGGCTTCTTCCAGGGGTCACAATGCAGCCATCGAAGATTCTTAAACGGAGGATCCATAAAATCAGAGCAGTGCATTTGGCAGACTGCAGGAGGACGAGATGAGAGTCAGGAACGAGGATTAAAAAATGAATAGAAGGTTCGAGGGTGGCGAAAACAGTAGGACCACGTGACTGCTCGATGCAAAAATGCACATGCCCGAGGGGTTAGGGGCCCCGCGGGACCAGCTGGGATAGAGGGCTGGCTTTTTGTGTCCTTTCTCCCTGTTGCTCTTGATAGGATGACGTGTCAAGCATGGGACATTTTTAAAGGAGGTGGGCTTGACCAGGGCCTTCGGGTGCTCAGATGCAAAAGAAGGCTCCCCAGGAGAGGAGTGCGGGGGCAAGGCCAGGGTGGGGTGCAGGCCAAGGCAGGCCTAGCAAACTAATTTCACAATGTTTCCTGAAGGACTGAATGCAGGCAGGAACCAGCTAACCCAGCCCTGTCCAGCAGAAATATAATTCAAGTTGTAGATGTAATTTTCAGGCTTCCAGCGGTCACACTAAACAAGTAAAAAGAAACAGGAAAATTTCGTGTGATGTTTTAATTAGCCTCATATGTCCAGAATAGGATTTTAACATATAATCAACGTTTTAAAATTATTTAGGTATTTTACATGCTGTTGTTGTCCTGACTCTTTGAAATCTGGTGTGTGTTTTACACTTAGAGTCCATCTCGGTGTGGACCAGTCACGTTTCAAGTGCGCAAGAGCCACCTGTGGCTTGGTGGCTGCTGTATTAGATGACACTTTTCTAACCTCTAGGTAATTGCTTCTCACCCCAGGACGATTTTGTTTCCTAGGGACATTTGGTAATTTCCAGGGACAGTTTAGGTATTTACGACTGAAAGTAGAGACCAGGGATGCTGCCCAACATCCTATAATGCATAAGACAGCCACCTCCCCACCCCCCACCCCCCACAACAAAGGACAATCCAGCCCGAAACGTTGGTAGAGGCAAGTCACAGCTCCACATGGGAGGAGGTGGGTGCTCGGTGCCAGGTTGTCAGTGATGCCACTGCAGACACTCCCGCTGGAACTCGGGCCTCGCCTCAGACAGGGCGCGCAGCCAGGCGCCAGTGTCAGAGCTTCCTGGTGCTTTGTGATATGACAGGGACTACACCCCGAGCCACTCAGATAAGCCTGATTGTGTTCCCAACGATTACAGCTTTGCAATTACCCTCACTCCACCCCACCCAGACCGCAGCATTGTGGTTGCTACACAATATGGTCCCGGCTCAGGCCAACGGTGCAATTACAGTCACGTGAACAGCACCCCCTGCAAGTTGTGCAGTGCACAACCTCTGCACCCGTGCATGGCAGCTCCGCTCCCAGAACCCAAGCGACCACATCTCGTCATCACAGCAGCCTCTTCTGGCTTTCTTTTGAGCCATTCCCACGTTTAGAAGCTACAAAGAAGTATAGTAATTGATGGCTATCCGCGTAATAGATACATGGGGGTCTTAACCAAGAACTAAAAGTGGCACTGAATTTCTGTCCAGGGATCCCGTTCTTTTTACAAGGACAACCTCTCCCTCCTTTTCTCCTTCCTTCCCTTTTTACAAATATTAAACAAAGTGCGCGTCATGAGCTCATAAAGGTGTTGGGCTTGGTCTCTGAGCCAATAAAGGGCAGAAGGATCACTGCTGATTGCACCACATCCCTGCAGGAAATCGAGATCGGCTTAAAGCAAACTGTTTTCAGTAGAACCAGAACAAGTGATATGTTTTTTTAAAATTCATCATCAAAAAGTAAGGGCAACTCTGAGCTAAAGTGAGGATAAGTACAGCATTATGATTATGAATACGCCCTCTGGAGCCAGCCTTCCTGGATTAGAAGCCAGGCTTCTCTACTTGCTAAGTGGGCTACCTTGGGCAAGTTATTTAAGTGCTCCGTGCCTCAGTTTCCCTGTTTGTCAAATGGAATAATAATAATACCTGCCCCAGAGGGTGGCAATGGGAATTTTAACAAGTCAACGTATGTAAAATGCTTAGACTCATGTTTTCCACAGAGCAAATGTTCAATAAATGTTAGCTTGTAAGGTAAATGGATTTTTTTTTTAACTCAGAACTGTGGCATGATCGTGGGCACTGTGGCTCTGGCAAGGTCAAGATTATTTCCTAATCTTCTTTGACCACAGTTTTAGAAAGGGCCCCTCGAGAAAGCAAAACCTAAAGCAAAGATGGAAGTTCTATTTCTTTGTGAGGTGCGAGCCCAGGGCAGTGAGGATGAAGGAAGGGAAAGCAGGTGAGGACACAGCTGTGATACTGCACTGCAGTGGCCGCATGCCCCTGGCCATGGCTTTACCATGAGGTTGCCTAGCTGGACACACAGGATTTCTCCAGCATGGCTACAGGGATAAAATGCACTCCAGAGTAGCTTCCCAAAGAGAGACAGAGGGAGGACTTATCTGCCCAGCTCTCTCCCACATCCCATTAGTCAAATTTCCCTGAGTTGCTGGTCCCAGTTGTATCATCTGGCCCCTTGATAGCTACTTCAGATCACACCCAGAGTATGAGTTTCCATCTAAGTCTAGAAGGGAAGTGTCCCAGCAAGGGTGGGACACCAACCCTGCAGGAGAAAGGGGATGGATGGTCAGGGGTTCAAGGGATGATGGCGAGGACAACCACAGGACCCATTCAGGGGAATTCCTCTCTTGGTAGATGCCCTGGCAAACAAGCTTGGATCTGCCTGGAATGGCTTAGAGAGCCAGGTTCCCAAATCTTTTCCCAGAAGGAACCTATAGCTGGGGGCAGGAAAATGGGGAGTTGGGAGGTGGTGAGAAATAGACCAAAAATGTCTACAATATGAAAAAAATGTGATGTGTTTTGGGAGGACCCAGTGGAGTTTGGAAAGGTTGGAAAGTGATGTCTGATGTGGCGAGGGTAAGGGATCGGTAGGAGGTGGACAATCAACAAAAGACGGAATAAATATGATTCTGAGGAGTGGAGAGGCAGTGTCCCTGACAGGGCAGTTCCCCAGGGCCACCGTAATGAAGTACCACAAACTGGTGGCTTAAAACAACAGAAGTCCGAAATCAAGGTGTCAGAGGGCCACGCTCTTTAGAAGGAGACTTCCTTGCCTTGTCCTAACGTCTCATGGTCGAGGCAATCCCTGGTATTCCTGGGCTTGCATCTGCATCATTCCAGAGTCTGCTTCTGTCTGTGCATGCCTTCTCCCTGTGGGTTTCTGCATCTCTGCTTGTAAGACAACCAGTCATATTGGATCGAGGGCCCACCCTGCTCCAGTAGGACCTCATCTTAACAAATTCCATCTGAAACAGCCCTATTCCCAAACAAGGTCAGATCTTAGGTCCTGGGAAAGGTGTGAATGAATGTGGAGAGGATGCCACTCAATTTAGTACATGGGGGGAAATACATGGGCAAAGGCCTGGAAGAAGAGGAAGAAAGCCAGGCCAAAGGAAGTGGCCAGAGGAGCTGCAGTGGCTGGGGTGGCTCTTGAGGTCAGGAGTGGCAGAGATAAGGATGGAGGCACAGCAAGGCGGGACCCCAAGAGCTTCAAAACAGCTGTGGGTTTGTGCTGAGCAAGAGACTGTGTTTTCATCAGATCTGTGAACTGGAGAGATCTCAGCCCCCACTGATTTATGGAATACGGTTTGGAGGGATCTCAGTTGGACGAGTAAACCTGGGAAGGCTTCAGGATGGAGCTGAGACCTGAACCAGGTCTTGACCAGGCAGTGGATTGGCAGGGAGGCTGGGATGGACCATCTAGGTGGGCCCAAGGGCCTAGAGCCAAGAGGAAGTTGTACGTTGGCTTCGCAAACACTCTCGACTTGGTTCTAATGAAGGCTCTGCAGCGGAGGAGGGAGAAGTGCAGGGTGGACTCAGAGAACCAGGATGAGGGGGCCCCACTGTCTGAGCACAGATCCAATAGCCTCTGAGGTTGGACTTGCACGTGCTGCACCACAATTCTGTGGCCCCTGACTCCAGACGTGCCTCGAAGGACACCCCCCTCTCACAGTAGTTTTCGGAGCCTTTCCTAGAGGTGGGTTTTCTGAGACAAAGCTGCAGAGGAGATGCTGCTCCCAGGCCCCGGCAGAGTGGCTGAAGTCTCCCAGGCCTTCCCACCCCTGACACCTCCTGCCCCAGTGCACCCCAGAGGTGGGAATGCAGCAGAGGGTCATGCAGGAGAACGCTGGGGTCAGGAACGCCGGAAGGCTGGCAGCTATGAGAGGGCTCTGCCGACACAATTTGAGATGTGGGTGGCGAGAAGCCGCGGGAGATTTTAGATTAAAAGAATCTCCATAGACACTTCTTCACGGTCAGTGCAGGATGGTCCAGGCACAGCTCACGCCTCCTGCCAAGAATTGCAGAGGCCAGGACCCACTTCTGGGAGCTGAGGTTGGAGTTTCCCATGGAAGCCCCCGATGAGGGCAAATTCCATGTTTACCCAAATTTCCCTCCTCAAGAATCCCAAACTGAGGGAGACCCCAGCTCAAGATGGTGGAAAACAGGCAGACACTGGGACCAGTGGACAAGGATTTGAAGTCCATCTCCCGCCTTGTGAACTGTGTGATCTTAGGCAATGAACGGAACCTCTCTGAGCACGTTTATCCACCTCTAAAAGTAGATATAAAATGAAATGAGGTACTGAGTGCCTGGAGTACATGGTGGATGCTCACGGGCATTTCCCTCTTCATCAGATGGCTAATGGGACAAGATCATGTACATGGACCGAACTACCCACTGGGGCTGATCAGTCAGCTCCCGTCCATCCGTGCATGCATGCGTGCGTTCAACAGTCATGAGAACTACTCTCTGCGGTCACTGTCATGGACACTAGGGGTTTGGCAATGAGCAAAACAGAGTCCCGAGAACCTTGTGCTCTGGTGGAGGGAGAGCAGAAATAAATAACCAGATACATAAATATAAAATATAGCAATTAATGATAAGTACTAAGAAATAATGAAGCAGTCCATGGGCAGAAGTGCTGGGAAGGGGAGCACATAAGATGACTACGGTCAAATTTTATGTACTTACTTACTTACTTACTTACTTACTTACTTAAGTGGGATGATATTTTAAACAGGGACATTAGGGAAGGCCTCAAATCAAATGACCTTTCAAGACCAGCATCAATCCAGGCAGAACGAACCACAAATGCAAAGGCTCTGGGGAGACACAGGCAACAGCCAGGAGGTCAGGGCAGCTGAAATGCAGAGGGTGGGGGGTCGGAGGTGAGATCAGAAAGAACTGGGGTTATATCGTGGAAGATCTTGTCAACGACCATAAGGCTTTGGGCTTTATTCCTGGTGAGGTGGGAGCCATCTTATCAAAATCATATTTTTTCAGAGCTAATTTTAATTGGGCTCTTAATTATGGGGCTAAGCACTTTACATACATTTAACCCTTATAAGAACCTCATAGGGTACATACCTTCACGATTCCCATTTTATAGGTGAGGAAACTCAGGTCTGGAAAGCCTCAGTTGACTGCCCAGGGCTCAACCCAGAAGTCCTAACTCTTCATCTCCCTTCATCTTAGGTAAGCTTTCCCACAGTGTCTCCAACTCTCCAGCTTATTTCTTTGTTATCACCTGAAAAAGGTCATGTAAAGACCCGTGTGAGGCCCAGATTGAAGTGATGTGTCTACAAGCCAACAAATGACAAGGATTGCCAGTAACCTCCAGTGCTTTGGAGAGAGGCGGGAAACAGATTCTCCCTCAGAGCCTCCAGAAGGAACCTGCCCTGCCAATACCTTGATTTGGGGCTTCGGGCCTCCAGAACTGGACACAGAATCAATTCCTGTTGTTTTAAGTCACTAAAGTTGCAGTAACTTGTTATGGCGGCCCCTAGGAAACTAATACAGGTTTGTGCAGAGTAATGGAATGAGCCCTTTGTTAGAATCAGACAACCTGAACTTGAGCCCTAGCTCCATACCTCCTAGCCACATAACCTCTCACAACCCAGGACTCAGTATCTTCCTCTGTAGGCCAGGTACAATGTCACCTGGCTTCCAGGGATGTAGTGAGAATAAATGAGGTCTGAAATGATGCAGGTAAAACATCTGGCAGAGTTGGCAGAGCTCCTACCTCGTAGTAGAGGGGTGGGCTTGGGCAGGTGAGATGACGAGCTGGAATCCTCATATTCAGGAGAGAACACTCAAGACAGGACTTAGAGCAAGCAACTCCCGGGCATTTGCTTCCAAATGCTCCAAGGTGTTTTTTGGCAAAGTTGCTTCTCCTTGACATCACCTCCTGAAGAGGAATTGTCCAGCTCCTGGGCCAGGCACAAGTAACCATGTGCAGACTGAGTCAAGAAGCCCTGGCATGTGGACACTCAGTCCTCACACCCTGCCAGGAGTCTGGGTGTGTTTGGGAGGGAGCCCTGTGTCAAAGGGAGTCTTAGGACTTCAAAGCCAAAGCCAAAGAAAAAGCAATTAAGTTTATGGTGGAATTAGTCAGAAAACCGTAAACCTAGGGCATGGCCCCAGTACAGGAGATTTTTTTAACACCATCTCAGGACACACAGAACAGTCTGGGCCCTGGTTCCAACAAAATTGTCACTTAAAAATAAATTTAGACTCTAGATGAGGTTACCATGACCTCCTTGCCATCCCTGATTCTTCAGGTTGAGGAGGATGCTAGTGATAAACCAAGATATTCCAAGTTCTGGCCCCCCGACCCTAACTTTACCCTGCCCTGGATCTGGCTTCCATGAAACCCCTCTCAGTGAGAAACATGGGGTGGGAACTGGAAATGTGCATGGCACAGCACATCGGAGTGGGCAAGGCAGAAGCGTGACTTGGCTTTCCTCAGTGGATTGGACTCATCGCAGTTCCTGTTGTCTTAATTGCTAAAACCAAGCTTAAGTAACCCAAATGTTGCCTTGTAAGCCATGCACCATGGATAAACAAGACCATTTCATAATGGTAAATGAATCAATTAATCAAGAGGACACAACAATGCTGAACATTTATGCTCCTAATAACAGAGTTTCAAAATACACAAAGCAAAATCTGACAGAACTATAAGAAGAAAATTACAAATTGACATATCGGAAAATGATACCTGAAGTTGGACAGCCCAATGGTCCTCTCTCGATAACTGATAAGTCATGCAGACAGATAATCAGCAAAGATGGGTTCATGGATGTGACATGTCAAAATATATCAAATTATACAATTTATGTATAGCCTATAATATGCCAATTCCACTTTAATAAAGCTTTTTTAAGGCCCTCCAGGAAGCAGAGGAGAAAGTCTCCACTTGGAAATCTTGTTTTCAAGGTTGCATCATTTTCCTGGTGCCCAGGCTCATGTGTTCTGCCCCTTAGCTATTGGCAGAAGGCTTCTGACCCAGAACTTGGCATTCTGATTTGGAGAGAGCACCTCAAAGAGCCCCAGGTAAAGTGCTAAGAGTCCCAACTAAAATCCCTCTAGAAAAGGGAAAATGAACATGGATGCTTTGCAAGGTGCTCTAAAGACGTCACTGGGGGCGGAATAACATAGAGGTCTCATTGGGGCCAGCCCTGGGCTTCAGGTGCTCCCGGCATCTGGAGTTGCAATGCCCAGTTCCCCAAAGATCTGTCTCCGTCAGGGTCTTCGGAAGAACTGAGGACCTCCTGAGGAACTCTTCTTGTACACGGTCATCATGGAGCTGTTCACAGACTTGTTTGGCACATGTTGGCTGGTGGTGCTGGGAAGAACCCAGAGCATTCGAGAGAGAATCAGCTGTGTTGAGAAAAGGAGTGTGTCCAGAGGGTGCCCGATTAAGCCGTAGGACCTGAAGATCTGGTCTGGGTTATTCTGGGTAGAGCATGGCAGCTAGTTCTTGGCCCTGCTGCATATGTGAGGCCCGGGGAGGAAAGCAGTTTTTTGTGTGAACTGGGTCATCCCACTGACACTGAAGCCTGTGCTCTTAGTGAAATACCATATTGACCCCCCAGATCCAACCCACTGCCTGCTTTTTAAAGTTTTATTGGAACACCCTCATTCCCTGATGTTTGGTTCACGGCAGCCATACTACCAATGGCCGAGTTGTGTAGTTGTGAGATTGTGACAAAGACCAGAAGACCTAAAAAGCCTGAATTATTTATCATCTGGCCCATTAGAGAAAAGTTTACCATCCCCTGGCCCTACATGTCAGGCCTTATTAAGGTGGGAATGATCTGTTTAACTAGTAATGTAAGACATTTCATTTAAAAAGGAAAGATACAGATGAACAAATAAACAAAATGTGATATATATATATATGTACATATATATATAATTTCATTAGTATATACATAGTGTGTGTGTGTGTGTGTGTGTGATGGAATGTTGCTCAGCCTTAGAAAGGAATGGAATCCAGATGAACCGTGAGAACATTAGGCTAACTGAAAAAGCCACAAAAGGACAAACACTGTCTGCTACCACTTACACGAGTCCTTAGAGTAGTCAAATTCACAGAAACAGCAGGTGGAACGGTGGCCGTTGCGGAGAATGGGAAGTGAGAGTTTAACTGGGACAGAGTTTCGGGTTTGGAAGATGAAAGTCTGGAGGTGGATGTGGCGATGGCTGCACAGCGGTGTGACTGCTCTGACTGCCACTGAACTGCACACTCACCAATGGTGAGTTTGGTCCATTTTATGTTGTATGGATTTTGGTGCGATTTTCAGAAAGAAAGAAAACAAAGAAACAGGGATGTGCTGAAGTGGCATGTAATTTTTCATGGGATTTGTTTCTTTTTTAAGATAAAATATAGAACACTTCAAAACATTTTCAGACACCTTCCTTCTCCTCTGCTGTTAAGGACACATACGCGGACACTGTCGACAAGCACTGCACAGCCAGCACCCAGCGGTGGCCTTTCCGAGGGCTCTGAGGAAGTCATTTCTCTTGCAACAGGTGAGTCCCCTGGGATCACAGTGTAAATGAAGGCCATTAAACCCAGACAGGCTTTTCAGGAGAGGATGGACGCCCACACACCCCTAGAAGCAGGCTGCCCCCCATGGTGGGTGGGGTCAGCAGGGAGGAGAGGCCCGCACCATGTCTGCCATCTGCCCCTAACCACACCAGCAGGGGCCTACTGGGAGAAGCAAACAAGATAACGAAAGTGGATGTGAAAAGGCTCTTAGTTGAAAGCACACGATGATGGTCGGATATTTCCCTGGCCTCCAAGGAATCACATCTGTTTTTGCAGGTGGTGCAGTGGCACAAGGATGAACTAAGAGCTCAGAAGGCCTCAGATCAGGCTGGCTCTGAGACCTATGGGCTTTGTGACATTTGGCAAAGTTTCGTTTTTGTGAGCTCATTTCCCAGATGAAAATGGGTACTGATACCTAGAGGGGTGGCCAGGACACATCAGTGAAGGGTGGTACAATGCTCTCCCATGCTGGACCCTAGGTCAGGGTCCTTCAGCATTGGCTCCAGTCCTCAAGCCCCATTCAGCCCATGGACACTAGGAAGAAAGTAGATCCCCCTAAGTTTTCTCCAAAGACTGGCCATTCAGACCTCATACCCGAGGGGGCTGTTTACGATGAGGGTGGTCTGAGTGAGGTTATCAGACACCTGCTCAGGGCCCCAAAGAGGCCAGCATCTGTGTCAACCCGCCCCATCCTGTGCCCACAGGCCTGTCAGAGTGTTGAATGAAGCTGTCGCAAGAAACCCACCATTCGGCCAACTTCTAAGTAACGTGGAGCTGGGTGGCACAGCCCGGGGCAGCACTGATTATTGTGACAAGCTGATCTACTGGCTGAGCCATGGAGTGACTCCCACTTATTTGTAAGATGGAACCTTCTGTGTGTGAAGGGGAGAAGGGAAAACAGCTAAAAAACCAGCAGGGAACTGTGGCCTGTAAACAGGACTCCTAAAGCATGTGCGACTCCCCGCTCCTTTCCCACTGCAGGACTGTGCCCGTCACAGCCACTTCAAGGCTCCTTGTCTGGGGGTGGCCCAGAGCTAACCACTCTGAGAGCACAGTCGGCCAGATTCTTGTAGGGCTCATGGGACGTTGTCCTTGGACAGAATCTAGACCTGGGGGACTTGGCTGTGATCAGCTTTCCTTCCTACTGGATCTGGGGAGAGGGCATGTGCGGGGGCACTGGTTAGATGCGAGAGATGAAGAAAGACAGGAAAACACTAGACCTGATGCTTTTGTGTTAGGAAATGCAAGGCAGACACCTTGGTCTTCTTAAGAAAGCTCGTGTTGACCCTCTCAACCAAAACAGCAGCTAAAACCTAGACGTGAAAAACAATAATATTTCTTTGGAGATTTTAAAAAATTATGGAGAGGGTGAAAGCAAAAGATAAAAATGAAGTAGATGGCTCTGGGTTAAGTCTTCTCATCTGATTCTCAATCAAGTCGGCACGTGTATGAAAGGACGTCCACTGTTCCCTTCATGAATGCAGTTGAATCGTCAGATGACACTTTGTGAAAATATTAAAACCTAGAGGTCATGCCAAACTCAGCTTGAAGGCAAGAAGACATTCTTTCGTCTTCGCACAAGTGCATATTTGGAATTGCAAATGCAAATTCTTTAGAGACAGACTGGCCTTCCTGGTCGGCAAGTACAGAGAAAACAGTTGAAAGCAGGTCTCGCTTTAATTTTTGACAAGTGTTAGAAAGACATACTCTTCGCAGCTTGAGAGAGAAGGAGAATGAAAACCAGCATGCAGGTCAGAGTGTGTGGTGGGAGGGCCAAGAAGGGGGGGCTGGCTGGCTGTGGAGGGAGCCATCTGACTCAGTTTCTGCCTCTGTTGAGGCCTCTCTTGGATATTAAGGAGCGGGGGGCAGGGGGGTCACTAGGGAGAGGCCAGTGGCATCCTGGCAGCCAGTGCAATAGCGTAGGGACCTAGGAATTTGGCAAGCGATCTGAACTTATCCAGGGGAGGAGAAGCAGCAACAGAGTCTTGGGCTCCTGGAAACTCATCATGTTGACTGATTTATTTATAGTGTTTTGCCAGTTTGGGAAATGCATCCAGCCCTAAGCCTTAGGAGTCAGCTGAATTCTTGTAGAGCTCTTGGGAGTAGCCCTCAGACAAAATCTAGACCTGAGGGAATTGGCCGTGGTTAGATTTCCTTCCTGTTAGAGTCTGAGTGAGGGCACATGCAGGGTGCAATTTGCCCCTTCACCCAGGCTTCCCCTACTCCTGCTCTCTCATCCATCAACACTGAGCTCACATCACCATGGGAAGATGAGAACAGGAAAGATCAAGGCATTAACTGGCTATGCACCAGCTGCCTGAAACCTGAAATTGTGTCTTTCCACCAATCCATGTCATAGGTGAGGAAATTCGGGTTGAGGGGGTTCAAGTAACCTGCCCAAGGTCTCCCAATGAGCAAAGGACAGAACTAAGATTGAACACAACTCTGTCTGGCTCCAAAGCTCTTGCTCTTTCTTCTAGACTCAGACACCTACCTGTCTAAGAGGAAATAAGGACCTGTCCAGTGACCAGATTAATGTCACTCGACAGAGGAAGAAATAAGACTAAAACACGCATGTGCCAGTCACCTCGTTTGGGCCACCGTCGCGATGGACAAGTGACCCCTGGCATGCCTCGTCTACATTTGATCATTAAGAAGAATCCTAGTGTGGCCAAGAGAGTGATTTTTGGTGCCTCCTGAGCTCCCACTTGCTCTCTTAATCTGTCCTCCAAATTCATCCTCTCACGGCCTTTAAAAAATTGAGACATAATCCACATACTAAAATGTTCACTCATTACAAGTGTACAATCCAGTGTTTTTTATATATTCACAAGACTGGGCGACAATTATCACTCTGTAATTCCAGAATATTTCCATCACCCCTAAAAGAAATCCTGGACCTATTAGCAGTCACTTCCTCCCCATCCCCCACCCTCAGCCCTTGCAAATCCCTCCTCTACGTTCTGTCTCTGTGAATTTGCCTGTTCTGGACATTCCAATAAATGGAATCGAATCACATGTGGCCTGTTGTATCTGCCTTCTTTCACTTAGCATAACATTTTCAAAGTTCATCTATGTCATAGCACACATCAGTTCTCATTTCTTTTTTTTATGACTGAACAGTTTTCCCTTGTGGAGTGATTTCTATCCATTCATCGTTTTGAAGGGACATGTGAGGTGTTTCCATCTTTTAGCCATAAGGAATAATCCTGCTTTGAACATTCACATACAAGTTTTTGTGTAGAAATTTGTTTTCAATTCTGTTGAGTATATACCTAAAAGTGGCATTGCTGAGTCCATATCTAACTTTTAAAGGAATTACCCATTTCCCAAAGTGGCTGCACCATTTTACATTCCACTGGCCATGTACAAAAGTTCCAATTTCTCAAAATCTTCACCAGCATTTATTATTGTCCATATTTTTTATTATAGTTACCCCAACAGGTGTGAGGTAGTCTCTCATTATGGCTTTTATTTCCTTTTTTCTATTGACTAATGATATTGAGCATCATGTGCTTACTGACCATTTATTTGTACATTGTCTTTGAAGGAATATTTGTTCGAGTCCTTTCTCTTTTTGAGTTGTGAGAGCTCTGCACACTATACCCTTACTAGATACATGATTTGCAAATATTTTCTCCCAATCTGTGGGTGGTCTTTCCACTTACTAAACAGTGTCCTTTGAAGCATTTAATTTTGACATGGTTCAGTTTATCAATTATTTTTGGTTGCTTAAACTTTTGGTGTCATACCTAAAGAAACCATTGCTTAATTCAAGGTCGTGAAGATGTACACCCATGTTTTCTTCTAAAACTTTTAGCTCTTACATTTTGATCTTTCACAATTTTGAGGTAATTCTTGCGTATGATGTTAGGTAGGAGTGCAACGTCTTTCTTTTGCATGTGGCTATCTAATTGTCCCAGCATCAGTTGTTGAAAAGACAGTCCTTTCTCCATTGAATTGTCTTGGCAAATCTGTCAAAAAGCAATTGACCATGAGTGTATGGTTTATTTCTGGGCTCTCAATTCTACACCATTGATACGTAGGTCTCTTCTTATTCCAGGACCACACAATCTTGATCACTATACCTTATAGTAGTACATTTTGGAACAGGAAAGGATGAGTTCTTCAACTTTGTTCTTTTTCAAGATTGTTTTGGCTATTTTGGGTCCCTGGCATTTCTATCTGAACTTTAGGATCAGCTCTTGAATTTCAGCTGAGATTTGGATCCCATGGCCTTTTATCTCTGAAAAGGGAAGGGAAGAAAAGCTATGGGCAGGTAAGAAAACTTTCTTAGCACACCGATCATGGGAACAGGATAATGCCTGTCCTCCAGACTAATAGTCTTACACAAGCTAATAAAAACTAATATGGCTGTGACTCCATGATGACAATTGAATGACGCAGGATTTCTATCCAAGACATCCCAATGGGGAAGCATTTTACATTTGCATATCCATTATTCCATGGCCACTTGCAAAGAAATGAACTGACTCCCACCAAATTTCATCTATCACCAAGATTTTCAAAATGCACAATGAGTTTGACTTGCAGGTCAGCACACGACTTGAAATTAAATCTCTTTTGTGATTTTTGATCCAAGTCACTGAAATTTGACCAAAGTTATGAAAGTTTGAGTGTGCCAAGTTAGATCACTATTAGATAATTAAAGCAACAATGAATTATATGTGAATGTTCATTGATGAGGGCCTCAGTTTTCTCATCTTTAAACAGAGGTGATTCTTGGGTCTCTGTCAGCTCTGAAGTTCTATGATTTCAGTAATTGGCTGGGTCACAATGAGCAGCCCCTTCATATCTGGAGCCCTTCCTTGGTCTATGAGCTGTCACTTCCGCTGATGATCCTCATTGAAAGGGACTCCTCAGAGCTATTCTTGACTGAACACAGTGATGAAAGGGGATGTGCCCTGTGTGAATCTATCTTTCCACTTTATGAGGTTGTCTCTAAGAGAACAAATGTCTATAAGCAGATTTCACTTTAGCAACTCTCAGACTGCTCTTCTCATATGTTTTTGGTTAATAATTTCAATTCAGGAGGAAATTCTTCTTATAGAATCTCTAATACTGAGCTTTCTCAGGGTTCCACAAGTCCATCCCCAAGTCAATGAACAGCCCGAGTGAACCGGGCCCCTGTGAATCCTTTCTAAGCTCTAGAAGTCTTTCATTGTTGACCTCAGAATAATGCCAAGCAAGCATCCTCTGGCCCGGACCCTCCAGAAACTTGCAGTCAAGATGAGAGGAAGGAAATGATTGTATGTAGGGTCTTATGTGCCAACTCCAGAGAGTAGCAGTGATTTCTTAGCACACTGTGTGAAGGCAGATACTGAGGCTGAATTTCAGGCTCCGTAGGGAAAAAGTGGAATGATGGAGCATGCACAGGATATGGGCCTGGAGGCATAGATTTCACGTGTTTGCCATCCTCCTCTATATACGAGAGAAACTGTGAGTGTGTATCTATCTAACTATATTTTTACCAATTTGTGAACTGTAAAGTAACTGCAAAGACTCTCAAGTTATCTTTATACTAAGAATTATTTCTAGAATGAATATCTTACACATGTATGTGCAATAAGTTTTCAAATACAAGTAGACGTAGTCATACAATGCAAGCTTCTTTCAAAAGATTAAATTCAGAATGAATTTCTTTCATTATATGTATTTTGTCCACAGATAAGAAAAGCCAGTGATTGCTCTATGGGGGTCCTTAAGAACCTTTTGTTTATTAAAAGGTGTTCTCATCTTTAGAAATGTGAGAACCATTGCCTTATAGCCTTCCTATGAGTAAAGGCTGAAGGACAAACAAAAGCATCAGACATGATCATGTCATGGTCATTTGACGTGAACCAAATATACTGAATGAATTGCTTATATTACATCCTGGCATCAGTAGCTTTTCTCAACAGCCAGGTAAGCCTATTGTCTTGGAAAGGGAGGTCCCAATGTAGTAAATGAACTCCATACAATCATTATTTTAGTAGTAGTAGTAGTAGTAGTAGTAGTAGTAGTAGTAGTAGTAGTAGCAGCAGCAGTAGTAGTAGTAGTAGTAGTATTCCCTTGGAATGAGGGAATGATCTCATTCCAATCTCTTCCCAATTTTGACCTCACAATGTGTCAGAATCAAGGGCCCTTTGAAATGTCTAGTTCAGTAGCTCTCAAACGGTGCTGGTAGTAGCAGATTTCTTCTTGCCACAAAATTTTACCCAGCACTACAGAATATAAAACAGATAAAAGAATAGCCACTTGAAGTTGTGGGGAGGATAGGGCATCCATTCCTCATCGTTGGGCATCTCCAGCATCTACTATGGCTATGCTTGCAGACTCCCAGGGCTGGGTACCAACAGCATCCAGCCCCTTGCCTCACGACTGCCTTTACCAAGATCCCCAGCTTTCATCCTCAAACCAAATCCTAGCCAATATCATGCTGACAGCACCCAGGCAAGCCAGATGTGCTGTCCCCTTTTCAAACTGGTAACTGAAAAACGGCCACCGCATGACACATTCACACAGAAATCATCATGACACCAAAGGGTGACCAGCCAAATCTCGAAGCCACACCACTCTCCTGATCATGAACCCTTCCAGGCTTTAGATTTGTTTACATCTTTAAAAAATAAAACAAACAAACAAAAACACAGATGCAATACGCAAGCATCTTGAGGCTCATTTGTAACTTGTACCTTTAGTGTAAAAACTGCCCAGAAAGTCTGCCCCTGTCCCCCACCCCTTCCTCTGGGCTCCCTCCTCTTCCCCTCTTTTGAGCCAGGTTGAGTCAGCCTCGCCTGGGTCCCGCCTCTGTGGTCTCTGGCCCGACTCCATTCCACGCCACCCCCTGGGCAGTTCCTTGGCAGAGATTTGAAACGTTTCTATTTAAATGACATTTGAACAAACGCGAAGGGGTTCAGTTGTACTTCAATCACATTCCCTGGGACCCAGTTGGGAGCCGGGTCCCTGTGGACAGTGCGCATGGAGTTCCCTCTGTTTTCTTATTTGAATTGCTTTGTTCTCCATCCAGGAAGGGGGTCTGAGGGGGATGCATTTGGCCTAAAATGAAACACTTCCCTTTTAAGTCAAAAAACTTGAACATGGCTTGAAGGAGAGTTTAAGCTCCATAATCCCCGGTCCTGAGCGAAGCAGTAACAAGCCTGCAATTTCCTTTTTGGAGGAGAGAAGTCAGAGAAAGAGCTATTGGGAAGAACAGCCTGGCGCCCTCCGTGAGCCTGCATGGAGCAGACGGTTCACATGCTCCTAGGGCCACCGCTCAGAAACCGAGTCCCGCACAGCAGCTGGGCCTGTTTCCTTTCGAGTCTATGCAGATATGCTCTGTGTTTTTATTGTCGTGGGGGAAAGCCACAGGCCAGCCAGCCTTTCTGCAGCTCCCAGTTCTTTTTCCCAGTGTCCATGCCCATGTGGGTCTCACCTGCTGTGCCCATCATCACACCAGCTGGGTCTGTGTCCTAGGCCTGTAACGTGTGGGTTCTGCCTGCAGTCTCTCTTCTCTTCTCGCTCACCAGCTATCATCAGTTTATGAAGTCATGGGGCACTGAGGGAGATGTCAGGTCTTTGCACAAATCCCTCAGGCTCCCCAGGTTTGGGTTTTCTTATCTCAGACATAAGAAAATTAGACCAGCTAACGCTCCATTTTAAAAATGGTTTGAATCATCAAGTAATAGAACTTAGATAGCAAATATCTAAGTTAGATTGTCTCATTTTTGGTTTTTTCTGATGAAAAAATAGGGCCTCTGGCTGAGACCCAGTCTCTAGGCACAGAAATGCCTTTCAAATTTGACCTGGACCTATCACTTCAAGCCGTCTCTCTCAGAAAGCCTATGGTCGTTATTTAAACTCGGTTGATATTTGTCTAATTAATGGGAAAATATAGAGATGGAGCGATGACTAGATGAATAAATGGACAGAAACTCTATCAAACTAATATGTTTTCTATCCTGCCCAGGGTTTGCTATCACAACAAAAATTAGTAACATAGCGGAACCAATCCAATCGGTCCCATTTTCCTTAGCCTTAAAAGTCTCACTTAGCCATAGGTTTATTTCTTTCAGGACCAGACTTGCCTCTAACTTGTCCATTCTGGAGGAGGAGGAGATATTTTACATGATGATTTCAAATCCTTAGGACACTAGATCTTTTTCCCAAGGAGAAAATTTCAAATTTCCGATTCCATTTCTCCACATTAATATTTATGTAGGAAGCTCACAGGGTTAATCAGAATGCTTGTGGTGACAAGTGCCAGAAACTCAACTCAACCTGGCTTAGTCCCAAAAGAAATGTGTCGGTGTCATAAACAAAACCCCCAGAGGCACAGGCAAGCCTCTGGAGTAGCCGAAACCGAGTCTGTAAACAATGCAACTGGTAATCTTTCTCTCTCTTCATCTCTCAGCTTTGCTTTCCTCAGTTTAGGCTTCATTTTTAGGCAGGCTCTGACACATGGAGCCTTAAAAAAATGCTACACGCCAAGTAGCTCCAAGCTTACTTGGTCCTTAGAGCAAATGATCACACTGGGCCTCAATTCCTGTCCATACGGGCCTCACCATGGGCCACTTGGGCTTCCTCACAGTGTGGTGGTCTCATTCTAAGAGTGGGCACCCCCAAAAAATAATGGAGAAGTACGTGACATTGTTATGACTTAACCATAGATGTCACATAGTGTCATTTTTTATATACTCTGAGGGACAGGCAGCCATCAGGTCCATCCAGGTTTAAGGGGATAGGGAGTGGCAAGGGCCTAGAGGAGCATGTGCAGAAGAAGATACTGTTGTAACCATCTTTGGAGAATGCCACCTGCCACAGTCTTTACCATGGGCCCCAGAACTACTTTGCAAGGTCCTATGGCTTTTCTGAAGATAAATGTGTCCTAGGGGGGATGTTGAGAAAAATAGAGCTGTAGCCCAAGGCAGAATAGATCAGTCTCAGGAATAGCCAGGGGGCACTTTTGTGTCTTCCATATCTCTCCCTCTGGATACAGAACTCTCCTTTTTTTTTAATTTTATCCATTCTCGGCCACCACTATCATCCTCAACTGACCAATCAGAATAATTATTCCATTTTTTCAGTCACAGTGATTGGTTCAAGAATAATCACCTGACCCAATCCAGGCCTATCAGAGTCAGCCATGGGACCTTAGCTAGAACTACCGGGAAAGAGCTCATGAGCTTGCCATGTAAGAACATTTAAATCCAGTCCATATTAAAATCAAAGCTCCAACAAACCCAGAGCTTCTGCCAAAATGGAAGTCGGCTTGGGCAATGAGTTCACCTCAAGGCAATATTGCATTTAAGACCCTTACCCGACCTGACCCCAGCCTGGATTTTCAGGGCCCCAATGCAACCTGGGCCCTAGTTTCACTAGATTTCTAACCTGATACTCAAATGCATTCACGATTCTGCTCAGACCCTTTTGTCTGTGTAGAATTCCTTTCCTCCCCTACTTCTTCCCTAACACATCTGTTTATCTGGCATGATTCACCTTAAAAACGTTCTCCCCAAGATGCCTCCTGTAACTACTATTTGCAGCATCACCTCTCTCCTCCTGCCCCCCACATCCACCTGTACGTGCATATGCATTGGGATGCACCCTACTCCAAGACACAGAGTGCCCATAGAGTGGCTGAGTGATATGGTTACTTTACCTAATGAGAAGTCCAGGGGTAGGTGGTTCTGTGGTTGGCACAGCAGTTCAACAGAGCCCTGCAGATTCTGTCTGACTCTTCTCTCCCTATTGTGAAACTGAGCATTTGACTTTTCATCCTTGGTCACGTCCCAGTGTAACTGCCTGTGCTCCAAATGCCATGTCTACAGACAACCATTCCGAAGTCAGGAAGAAGATGCCAGATCTGACCCCAGAAGACTTGACCTAGTACCTCTTAGGCCTGATATGGTCACACGCCCACCCCTAAATAATCCCTAGAAGTAGGAATTATGCTTGGCCCAATCATGGTTTATCCCTTTGGGACTAGGAGTGGTCCACCTGTCCTAAGAATGGGGTCACATCAAAAATCTCAGGGCTCCATAAACAAAGGAATAATGGGAAATCACTATTTGGTAGACCAACACTTTTTTTTTCTTTTTTTCTATTATGATTGCTAGTTGTATATATTACTCTCTCCCCAGCTGCACTGAGTTTTTCAAGGAGAAGAACAATATTTTAATTTTTCCCTGAGTTCATAGCACCACATCTGGCATGTGACACCTTAAAGAAACTCAATAAATATTTCCCAACTAAAGACCAAATTCATTTTGGAGTTGTAAGGAAGCAAAATTTGCCACCCCAAAATGTGTCTCTCTCTGGCATGAAAAGTATTTTATTTTTAAGGGACAAAAGACTCAGAAAGAATCTTTGACTGCCCTCCCCTCCCCACAAAAAAAAACTGTCTAAAAGAATTTAAGATAGTTCTGGGAAGAACTCTCACTATAGGTAACCACAGTGTAATATGGAGTAGGTGTGGCCAACAGGGAGGAACCAAGCAAGGCCCTTTTGATCAAAGTCCCCTCTGTAACCCACTGCCTCAAGAGGGCCCAGCAAACATTTGTTTACTAAACATTAGCTCTTTTCATCTCCCTGTGAATTGCCTTACTTCCCTTTGAAGTCCCAGACCCCTGCCTCCTTCTCCTTAGTCCATATGACATATATACTTTATTTTGCCTTACTGTTTTTGAAATTCTCAGGCTTCTGTGAATTCCCTGTGTCTTGCATCATTATAATTATTTAACCAGCCATAAGAACCAAGGAGAAGAAGGAATTTCCCCTTCCCCGCAGAGTTCTCCCATGCTCCTTTTTTCCCACCAACCCCTCAGGATGCACTTAGTCCTTCTTACTTCCTCCTGGCTCCTGGGGGTGAGGGGAGGCTCAGAGGTACCTTGGTAACTGCAATTTCTTTTTCCAATTCCCTGGTTGCTGAGGTGGACACGTTCAATAGAACGGTCCAATCACAGAACCTCATTTCATGGTAAGGACAGAGACCCAGAGCCACCAGCGGCCTGCCATGCTCTCCATCTGAGAGAAAGAAGCTGCCCCCCACCCAGGGAGGGGCAGAGATGGCAGGCAGAGTGAGAGTTTAAAACAAAGCCCTTGGGCCTCTGATCTGAGCTGCCCAATATCTTTTGAATCAAGATCCACTCCACACCCACCAAAATAGAAAATTAATAACAAAGCACTGGCAAAGCTGGAGAGCAACTGGAAACTCGTACACACTCTGGATGGAGATGTAAGTTGGTACAACCGCTCTGGAAAAGTTTGATGGTATCTAACAAAGCAGAGCATACGAATACCCTAACCCGAGCAATTCCACACTTAGGTGTATGCCCCGAAGACATGCACACCTGCGTTCACCAAATAACATGAAAAAAAAAAATAACAAATCAAATGCCCATCATCATGAGATTAGGTTAATTCTACTGTATATACTGACATGAGATGATGGGCACTAGAGGTGGCTGAGCATGGGCCAACTGTATGTAAACATCATGAATAAATCTCATAAACATACTGTATGACCCATTTATATAATGTTCAGAAAGTCATAGAGTTTGTCTTTATAAAGTTCTACATAAAATTCAAAAATAGGCAAACCGATCTGAGGTATTAGAAGTCAGGGTGGTTTTTGTCTTTATGGAGGAAGAAGGGCCTGGAAGAGGGTGTGAGGGGGCCCTCTGGGGTTCTCAAAATGCTCTTGATTTGAGGGCTGGTCGCATGGGCATGCTCACTCTGTGAAATTTGCCCAGCTGTACCCCAGTTCACTCATAAGCTTCTCTATTTATGTTAAACTTCAGTGAAAATGTAATGCCTCGTTCAGAAACGACACTGAGTAGATCGATGCTGATGTAATTCATGTGCCTCTGTCTTTGGGGAACAGTTTAATTCTTTCAAAAATGATTCTTTCCTTGCAGCATCAACATAACTCATGGTGGCGAGTTTTCCTCTCACGCTGTACAGACTGCTGTGCCCTCGGGCCCCATGCTGGCCGGCCCTTTGTGTGCATTCTTCTGTTTGTTGGCAAAGCGGGCTCTGCTCAGCACCTGTGCTCGCCTGGCATCTCAGATTCGCCCCATCGCAGATGCTCTGGCCGACTCTGTGCTTAGCTGGGAAGTTCCCCTAATAGACAATGGCTGAGACGGAAGGAGTCTATACCATTAGTACCTTTCTCCTGCTTTAGGTCAGTTGCTTAACTTCTCTGAGCCTCAAATTTCTTACCTGTGCCCCCCCCCACTCCCACACACACACACACACACACACACACACACACACACACACAGGGCAGTTGTTAAGGACCAAACAGGATGACGTAAAGCAACCTCATGCCCAGCATACTGAGCTTCCTTCGTAAATGTTCTTGAAGAAGTAGCTGGAATTATATATTTTTTTCCTAATTTCAAAATTAATGAATATTCTATTGCCAAAAAAGAAAGAAAGAAAGAAAGAAAGAAAGAAAGAAAGAAAGAAAGAAAGAAAGAAAGAAAAAGAAACATGAAAAACACAGGAAAACACTCAGAAGGGACTAGAAATCATTCCGCAGTAACCACTGAATGATAATTTTGCTCTATGTCCCCTCAGCCCTTTCCTGTGCGGAGGGAGTGAGCATAAACCGCTGTCCACTGCCTCAGGTAGGCAGGAACTCGGTTGTTGTTCAGCCTTATTTGTTATGAGCCCAACTTCCACTGCAGGCAGGAACTCAATCTCAGTAGGTCAGTCCTCCGCCTTTCCCTGAGGTTGTGTCCGAATTCCTGGAGGGCCGGAGTGCCATGGGTGGTGGTGGGAGGTGGGGAGGACAGGAGAGAAGGAAGGGGCAAGGGGACCTGGTCCATGGCTCGAGGCATTCATGGAAATGGTCAGCTGCCCATTGCCTCTCATGCCCATCCTCAGGCCCTGTGGGTTCAGCGGCTCTGCCTGGTGGGTCCCCAGAGCATGGGGGCAAGCCAGGGTGTGCCCCTGAGGACCCAACACAGAAGACCCCCACATAGTGTCCCCTCTCTGGTCTCAAAAGCCCCTCAGGAATTGGCCTCAGATCCTCTGGGTTCATGGAGCCTCTGAAACATCCTCCACGTCTGCACAGCCCCAAGCAGGCTCAGCCCAGTGACAGGCAAGGCTCAGGTTTTCTTTCTGGGGAACCCTCTAATGTCTAAACCCTCAGCGTCTCCCCTCACCCCCTCCCCAACATACCACCATCCCTCCCCCAACCCCATTAACCCCAGAGGAACTTTTTCCGGGGTGGGTTTGGGGGAAAGATTATCCATCATGCCTTCTGTCATCTCAGCCCTGAGACCTTTCTGTTTTTTAAGCCCCAAACCCTGGTGACTTTCCTTTTCCATGGCTTCCTCTTTTTTCACATCCCTTCCCTGAGGCAATAAGTTCCAAAGAGCAGAACTTTAATACAGAGGACAGGGAGTGGAGGAGGTTCAGCAAAGGGTAAAAGGAAATGCAAATACAAAACTCTCCCTTGATATTTTAAAGATATTGTCTACACATGCACGCACACGTGCATGCCAACCAAGATGATGCAGCCTCGCGACCTGATTTTTCCATTTAGCAATGTATTATGGACTCATCCGGCAGCTCTATGGCATTTTTATGGACTGCCTGCGATGCCATTGTGCAGAGGAAGCAGAGAAATAGATTTTCTTTAAATTCTTATTACTGTAAATAATATTGCAATAAACATCCCAGGGGCGCCCCACACCCCGGCTGTGGGCACGCAGGCAAGGGCGAAAACCTCTCCAAGCCTCCCTTTCTTGGTTTTTGCAGCATTGGCAATACCTCCCAGCATCCACTAAAGAATTAAGGGAGATGATATCCATAAAATGCTCAGCAAATAGCTGTTCAAGAAAGGAGGGTGAAGATGATTACGATGGTGGTGACAACCACACAACTTCCTACAAAGCCACGTTTTCTTCACAATAAAAACCTAAAAACAAAACTGCTGGGTTAAATGATATGCACGTTTTCTAAAGTCTTCTGATAAATAATTCGATTTACCCTTTATCCTCCCTGCCCGGAGCCCACTGCAAGGCTGGTCATCCACCTCCCACCTGCTATGTGTGCTGACTGCAAAGGGCTCTCAGCGGCACTTTTATCAGAATTGCCCTTGGCCTCTGGGAGCCACCCACCTGGGAAGTGCCCACAATGCTAGCTCACCCCCGCAAGGGCAGCCACAGACAATGGCTGGCTGACACAGGGTACAAAGGCCAGCCCCCTCGCCTCCAGGTGGGATCACTTGCTGCGCCCCTCATGCTCCTTGGGACCAGGCTGAGACCAACCTTCAGGAGGGCCACATGTTTGCTGGGCTTCTTCCTCTGTCCTGTTTCCTTCATTTCCTCCAATGTTTTTCTCCCAAGAGCCTCCCTCAGTAGATCAATCACTTGCATGAGAATCCCTTCTAGTGAAAGATAGGGGTGTGGTGATGGAATGGGGTTCTCAATGCCAGAACACCCCTGTTCCAAATGGTTGCATCTCCCCAAACACACGTGCACAGGGCGGTCTCACCCAGCAAAGCCAGTGGAGTCTCAGAGGCAAAGTGAGGACAGACGGGCCATGCGACGACAAACAAGCCAGAGTTAAGAGAAGGAGATGCACAGTTGTACTGTCCTTCATGAAGAGAAGCCAAGGAAGCCGGAAAACAGAACTGGGGGGACCAAGAGTAGCGACAGGGGTGGACAGGCTGGAGGTGAGCATGGTGGTGGTTGAGGCAAAGTTCAGGATGGGGCCAAAGTGAAAAGCGAACAGTCTGACCCGGTTCACGTGCATCCACTTAACAAGGACACTCGTTGATAAGCGAACCACCTGATGCTTGCATAGGAGGAAAAATAATAATAAACCACCTGGTACTGCCTTTGGGTTGATAAACCCATGTCTTTCATCTTTTTTTCTCTCTCTTTCTCTCTCTTTTTTTTCTCTTGATGACTGAAGTACCCACTCTGTGCTGCCTTCTGCTCAATCCACACTGGCAATAGTGACAAGACTTTGATGTCCCCCTCATTCAACAGAATGTTGTTTAGTTCAAAGTGAAGAACAGAGGCGATTCTTTGCTTTTAAATTATTAGCTCCCTAAGTCTTCTGTAATGATATAGTTTGACTGAAGTGTGCAGTTTATTAACTACATAAAGACGACATTATCAGAGCGGAGAAAGGCCGCTGTGAGTTTTGCCTTTCAGCCTAGCAGCGGGGGTTCTAGATACTTTGATCTCAATCAATGCTAAATGTCTTTGTGAGATAGAGAGAGAGCTGAAATTATCTTTGGCATGGCGGCAGCATCAATTATTCAAGCCCTTTTTCTTATGAATTAAAGTGTTCTTCGACTTCTACCCCACTTGTGGGTTTGGGTGGGTTATTTTATTTTTTTTCTTTTATTGTCTTTCCAGTCAGGAAAGGCACTTGGAATAAATCTCGGAGCGTTCGCTAATCATACTCCAGCTGACCTTTGAAAACCCATAGCCACTCTTCCTCCTCCTCCTCCTCCTCTTTCCTAATTGCTCTCCCACCCTCACGCCCAGTCTTGGTCTTCTCCGAGGGTGACCTCAAGGACTATTCAGAGAAAAGGCGGTCATTGTTTCTATTTGGCTTCGTGCCAGGATGGTCAGCTGAGGTCAATGAAGTAGCCCCTTGACAAGAAGTGTTATTCTGCAATCTGAAGAGATGGAGGCACCCACAGGCTGTCAGAAACCCTCCCAGCTGACCTCAGCTGCTCACTGTGCCTCCCAAGGAAGAGTGTGACTGTCAAACAATAAACAATAAGTTCTCCTTAATAGGCCCACTTTCCAGGAGGATGATTTTCAAACTGGAGGTCGAGACTCATGAGTGGGTCATCAAACCAATCCAGGGTCACATCCAGCAGAAGAGAATAGAAAAGAAAGTTAGAACTCATTGGCTGTATTGGGCTAACTTGTTTCTTGAAGCTTGTGTTTCAGACGTGAGGGTACTGGGTCACCATGTATCATCACCACCCCCTGGCCCCAAAGGACCCTGAGACAAGAATGTGGGAGCAAGGAGCTTATTTGAGGGGTGATTCCAGAAAGTACTGTGAGGTAGTAGGGTACATGAGACAGGAAGGGAGGAAAGCCAATGGAGTGTGTTTTAATGACTGAGTTATAACCACGGGCCACTCGAGCTCAGTCCCACTGGGACACCCTGTGAAACATTGCACAGAGTGGTCCTACCAACCACGAGGGAGCTGGAACGTTGGTCCACAAACACCCATCCTCCATCAGTCAGGGTCTTACCTGGCATTATCTTCTAGGAACTGGTAGGATGTCCCACACATCAACCCAGTACACCTCCATGGCCAGAGAGGAGGCAGTAGGCTCTGCCATGGATGACCATGACCTAGACAAACACCACAGCAGAGGGGGTTAAAGAAAATGTACTTTTTAAATTATAATATGAAACGGGTGCTCACATGTTCTGCTGCGAGTATTTTCCTGAAGGGCAAATGGTCAACAGGTATCAAGAGCCTTAAAATTTTTCCTTCCGAATGACCAAGCAATCCCACTCCTAGGAACTTTTTTTGTAGGGAGCACCTATAAAAGTGAAAAATTAGAAATATTCCCTATATCTAACAAAATGGGATTAGTTAAATTATGCTATATCTCTATAATTGAATATAATCCTATTTTTTAAGATGATGTTGAATATATTGTCGTAGAAATGTTTTCATGACAAATAAAGTGAAAATAAAGCAATGTTAAGCTGGGTGAGAGTAGACAGAAACTGTACTATGTTTGAAATTTATCTGTCAATCTAAAACTATTCTCAAATTTAAAAGTTTATCTAAATTTCTTAAAAAGCAGGTATTTACGGTACTATCTACTTTCTACTTGACACACACCCTAGAAGAATATACCTGAAGGTGATCACAGTGGTTATCTCTGTGATGGGATCAGGGAGCTGTTATCATCTAATTTTTACTTATCTGTATTTTCTATCTTTTCTACAATGAATGCTTATTGCTTTTTTAATAAAAATAAATAAAATTTTATCTTAAATCATTGTATTTATCTTAAATTTATCTTAAATATTCTTTAAGAGAAGCTTAAAGGAAAGAAGAAAGACTAGTGGCTCGTGGAAAATAGTGTCAAGGGACGGTTTAACATTTTATTTCAGTCTGTATTCTCTTTATAAAATAATGTATATATTCTGATTATGTAGAAAATCTGAAAATTATAAAAAGGTATAAAATGTATAAAAATCAGACATAATCTTGCTTTTCAGAAACAATCACCAGGTAGCAGACACTCTGGTTCTCCATTGAGTTTCTGCAGAACCAGTTTACCATTTCTACATCTCCTTTTCTGGGTTCACTGTGGTTTTGCTTCTAACTCCAAGCAGAAGGTCTACCTTTCAGCTGCTTTGCTCAAAAGTGCAGAGAGGCGGAAGTGGCTAGGCAGATGACATGAGAAGGAGGACACAGGGTGCTGAGGTGTCACATTCTGGAGTTCCCCTGTAAGAGGAGACTGAGGATACTCACCATTATGCCGAAATCACATCCTTACTTGGCCTTTCCTCCTTCCCATTTCTGCTTCCCCCACTCCCTGACTGGGTTCTCCTAGAAGTATTTTCATGATAAATCATTTACATGTGTATCTCATCTCAGGGTCTGCTTTTAGGAAACCCTTCTATGATGTTGCTGTTGATGCTTTAATGCATCTCCTTCCATTCTTTCTTCTACATATGCAACCAATGTCGCATGACTCTAACACACCGCATTTTATGGAATATTTGCCTCTGATTGTCCCAGAAGCCAATGCTGAGAGAGCCATCACTCATGGGATTTTTAAAAAATTATGCCTGGGGAGAAACAGGTATTTTCTGGTGTTTAGTGCACAGAAAAATCTGTCCTGTGGATTGTAGAGAACGACATCCTGAACAACCCCCTGCAACGATCATAGTAACAAATTCCATAAACCGATGGCAAAAAGCCAATGCGGTGTGTTTGAGGGAAAGAGCTCTCTGACCCTTCAATAAAATACAAGGATTAAATTCAGTGTGTGATCAGCGATTGCACAAGAAAATGCTTACCAGGGGCAAGGTGGGTAGTATAAATGAGAAATAAGAAAAGTTACTGAATTTTGAATTATTGTCTTTTACCTAACCCTTTTACTAAATTCTTAATTTGAATAATTTGGGGTGATTATTTTGAGTTTTCTGTGTTTACAATCATATTATCTAAAAATAATATTTTTTCTCCTCCTTTTCCAATTCCTGTCTCAACTCTTTGCTGCATTGTTGAGAAGCAGAGTAAAATTCTAAAGGCGACAGTAAAAATAGTTATACTAAATATCAGACATCATGATATTGGCATAGGGACAGCAAAAAGATTTAGTAAAATTTTTGAGAAAGTGTTACATAGGCAACAAATATAACTTGTGGAAAATATACCTCAATGACCTTTGTACACATTTTTATTAGAGTAGATTATATTGATATTTACTTATTTACATGTCTGTCTTCCTAAGGAGACACTCAGTTTCTCAAGGGAAGAGGGAGTTTCTTATCTAGTATTCAGACAATGTTTATGGCATTGATATTTGAATGAATGAATTTCTTCCCTGGCTAATAAATTTTCCTGCAAATGTAGATTCTTTCACATCTGCTCCCCAAGTAGTACCCTCTCTGTATCTCTCTCTCTCTTTCTGTCTCTGTCTGTCTCTCTCATCTTGTGTGACCTTACTTTGTTACATTCCAGACCTGTTTCCCATTCCACCAAACATTTTTTCTTATTCTTGACCCTTACTCTCTTATATTCAAATGTCGCCCAAGTCCTGTTGATTCTACTACTTACGTATCTCTCAAATCTTTCTGCTTCTTTCCTTCTTCATGGCCATGTCATTGCAACTTCCTTGGTTGAGCCACTCTGTTTTTTACATTGCTGCTAGGGAGAACATTCAACCACACAAATTGTACCATGTCCTTCCTGATTTGAAATATTTTGATGACTTTCCACGGTATTCATATAACAATCCCATATGTAGAAGGATATTTATAATCTGGCTTGCCCTCTAATTTTATCTCTGGTTTGTCCATCCCTCACACCAGGTTCTAGCCATATGAATGTCTCGCAGCATCCTGAAAACATCAGAATAGCTAAGGATCTATTCTTAGCTGATTGGGAGCTACTTAGTTTTTAATTAATAAAGTGGGAAGACATGAATGGTAAATTAACTTCCTTTTTAAATTTCTTTTAAACTTAGAATACGTGGGTAGAATGGAATAATAAAAGCTCTTTAGGGGTACACAGTTTAGGAATCACTAAGATACAGATGAGACATATATGATTATAAATATGTATGAGGAAAAGAAAAATAATATTATTACTCATATGCCCCTCATCACACGTGATAGGTGGAGAGAAATGTAGAAAAAAAAAGTTGTTTAAGGATCAAATGTTTTTTCTACATACTCATAGGAATACTATTACCAGGAAATTTCAACTATGTCTTTAAAAAAATGAGAAGAGATTAAAGTCACCAAAAAATGTGATTTATGAAGTCAAATATGTAGAATCAGCCTACAGGAAAAATGGACCAAAGGACATTTATTTGAACACATAAGTTAGGAGTGGGGCTGAGGCTTTTCCCCATGAAAACTTGTGACATAGAACGGCCACACAACTCGCAACCTCCCTGGGTGAAAGCAGCGGAAACTCGTGCTCTCTAACCATTACCAGAGGGTCCACGACACCCCCGGGCAACCCTCTGCTTGCCTCTCGCCCATTCTCACTCCTACTCTCCTCCAGATTCTGCTTTTATCCTTTTTCTTCTTTCCCTCTACTCTGTCCCCTGGGAACCCTCATCTATTCCCAGGCCTTCGCTGTTTTCATCATGTCTGTGAAGATGCCCACAAAAGCTGCATCACCATTCCTGTTTCCTCTCCCAGGGACCCATTTGGCCTTTTCAAACTCAGCATCATGAATGTGCCTCCCCCCAGGCCACTTCCTCTTCGTATGTCCCCAGTCCCATCAGATGACAGCCCCACTGTCTAAGGTGCCGGGCTCCCTCTTCAGTTCTGCCCTCCCCTTCCCGCTGATGTCATGTTCCAGGTCTATTCAACCCCTCTAACTGTCCGTTTCTTTCCAACCCCACTGCTGTCACCCTAACGTAGTCCCCTGACCTCTCCAGTCCTATGGAGAGTTCTCAGACTTACTCTTACTTCACTTCTCAGCCCATCCCAGAGCTCAGAAAGAGAGTGGATCGTCAGTAGATGCGGTCTGGCTCCGCAAGTCTCAACAGTCTTAATAATCTAAGGATTCAATAATTTAAGCCCTGCCCCCAGCTTTATCTTCTTAAAGTGTAACTCTGATCAGCCATCATCAGGCTCAAAACCCTCCACGGCTCCTCATTGCCTATCAGATTAAGTCTGTGCCCCTCAGCTCAGCTCTGGGACCAACCCATTGAGAACATCACCTCCTACTATCCCTTCAATAAACTCAACTCCTTGTGGGCCTTGAATGCATAGCCCCTCTCTTTCCTCTCTTTCCTCTATCTCTAACCATTGCCCTGTGGTTCCTCCAGCTGGAATGCTTTGCTTTTCCTCTCCCTGTCACGTTTGTCTTAACCTAAACGCATCTACGAAACCCCGATGCCAGCAGCGGGGTCATCCTCCCCTCCCTGAAACTCGGTATTCTCTAGGCAATTGATCACATCCTGCTTTGTATCATTTGAATGCACGTTTTAGTGCCCTGGCAACTTGGAAAAGCCCTTGAGGGCAGAAGCCATGCAAGCCATCCTTGCATCCCGTAGCACCAACCACACCGTAAGTCCTCCTAACGGGTGTCGAATGAGTCCTTAAATTATTAACGTTGCTGAGACTTGCTGAGCCAGGCGGCATCTATTGACAAACCACTCTCTTCCTTAGCTCTGTTACTAAAATCACACACAACCGGCTCATCTGTGCTTTCCTCTCAAGTCGAGAGGGCAGACGCATTTCTCATTACAGACCAGTCTGACTGCTCCCTCTTCAGACCCAGATCTCTTGCCCTGAGGGCATCAAACCGACTCCCCAGATTAGAATCTCAGTCTCAGGGCTTCGCCGGCTGCTTCTGAGAGCAGCCTTCTCTGTCTTCCTGTCCCCAGCTTTCCGCTTCTGGGACTATCCCCAGGCCCAGGAGCACAGCCAAAGCTTGACCCCCAAGGCAGTGTCCCTTCAGAACCAGCTCAAGAGCAAAAGAAGCCCTGCCTTCCCCAAGATCAAAGCACTGTGCAGCCGGATCACCCGTGGCCAAATGCCACGCTGCTATGGCAACATGAATTTTAAGCAGACATCGGCAGAACCTGCCTCTTCTATTTCTACAACCCAGGAGCCAGCTTCTTGGAGGTAGGACATCCCACAACGAGGGTTTAGGGTGTGCCTGAGGAACCTGAGCCTTTTTATGGGGTCACCTGGTAGCTGACATCCTGAGGCCTGCTGTAAGGAGGGAAGGTGGGTCACACTTATGTCCCCAGAGGTAGACTCCATTGCTGGAGAAGACGTGGGGCACCAGTGGTGTCAAGGGCAGAACTCCAACAAGGAATCTAAAAACAGCTTCTCGCCTTTCTCCCCCTCCAGGAGCCCAGACTCTTCTGTATCTTTTGCATCCATGCAAAGAGGACTGACGTAGAACCCAATCCTGGGCATGTCGCCATCACTCAGGGACATAAATGGCACATTGAAAAAACCTACAGTGTATTGCCACTGAGGTCATAATGAAGATTCCCTTGCTTCCTGTTAAACTGGACACTAGAACCACTGATGGCACCAAACGAACACCCCTAAACCCCAGCAAGGCTGGCGTGCCCCACAGGAGACAGGCAGGGCGGCACGTGCCCCATGGTCTCTGTGATTGTCCCCACTGTTCCATCTTCCTGGCTCAAGGGGATGGGAGCCCCAGTACACTCGGCCTCATGCCCTTGCCTCTAGAAAAATGTTCTCGACTCCAGATGGTCTCACTGCTGAGGATACATTAGCACAGACAATACAACAGTGTCAACATCCGTTCAGGCTAGGGTGTGAGGGAATGACTGCCCCCATACATGCATGTCGGGGGAAATCTAAATTTATGTAGACTCCTAACAAGGCCATTTGACATGGTGGGTGAGTCTTTAAAATATGTACATCTTTTACCCCAGCTATTCCTCTTTCCGTGACTGTCCTGGGGAGGTTCTTGTAGATGTACACAGAGAAGAACACGTCAGGATGTTCATTACAATATTGTTTGCTTTTATAAAAAATTGGAAACAACTCGACATCCACCTACAGGAGAATGATCAAACCACTACACAAACGTAGTGTATTCATTTCCTAGAGCTGCTGTAACGAAGTGTCGCAAACTGGGTGGCTTAAAACTGTTCTCTGACAGTTTTGGAAGCCAGAAGTCCAAATTCAAGGTGTCAGCAGAGCCATGTCCCCTCAGAAAGCTCCAGGGGAGGCTCCTCCCTTGCCTCTTCCAGCTTCTGGTAGTCCCAGCAATCGCCAGCATCCCTCGGCTTGTAGCCACGTCACTTCCATCTCTGCCTTCCTCTTTACATGGCCACCTTTGTGGTCTGTCTCTGTGAGTCCTCTTCTTACAAGGATTTCAGTCACTGGATTTAAGGCCCACCCTAATCCAGGATAACTCGTATTTCAGTAAAATTACCATGAGCTTTTTTTTTTTTTTAAGGCTAAAAACTTCAGACCAACAACTACTATGAGATCACTGACTTTTCATCCTGTTTCAACAAAAATACTAGAGATTAATAAAAGATGTAAAAGTGAAATAATAAAAAAGGTCATCGATACGCAATATTAATCTCAATTTTCAGAGTGCTGCGTCTGGACATTTGCTGTACAATCGAATTTTTGTCTTAGTAGATGATTCAGCTTCAACACCCCGAACCCCAAAACTGAGTGTGGCACTGCCTTGGGCTCTGCACGAAGATGAGGATTGAGACATGACTCCTGCCCTTCGGAGGTTCCCGCTGTGGACGTTATTGAGATGAGAGTAACGAGCCGTACAGATAAAATTCCATAACCATGACATAGTGATGGAGGCCCACACTCTGGTGGTCCAGAAGCTTGGCCCAAAATCCCGGGAGTGACGTGTCACTACGATACTTCAAATTCTCTTTGCCTTGAAGGCAGTGAAGAATGAGACAATATGGAGGATTAGGGTAGGGATGGATCCGGCTGGGGAGTGATCTGCAAAGAAAGCAGAGAACACTGAACCCACGTCTTTGAAATAGGGAGCCTTGTCTCCCTGTTGGCTGGCATAGGCTCTGTTCTCGTTTCTGGGGTTTCCAGGAACCAGATCCCAGAAGATCTTTCATGTCAGCTCCTTACAGAGGTAGATGGCCCCTTCTTTCTGCGCCTCCTCATTTCCTACGGATACTATCTCGCCATGGCCTTTTGCATTTTATCGAAGGCAAGTGTTCTGAGATTATTTCCACGTGTTTCTGGCTTTCCCTGCTACGTGTCCCTTAGAGCGTCTAAAACTTTCCATGCACTAGCCCTGCACACTCACACAAGCCTTCGTCATGGCTTCTTTTCACTTCATCGCTCCCTTGTACATAAAAATAGCAAATATTCATCAAGCAACCACCATATACCAGGCACTGATCTGAGCTGTTTATATAAATCACGTCATAATCTTCATACCCCTGTATGAGGCAGGTATTACCCTGATCCCAGTCTTATGGATGGTAGAACTGAGGTTTGGGGTGCTTACATAAAACGATTTAAGTCACGCAGCTAGGAAAAGGTGAAGCTGGATCTGACCTACGGCGATGTGTTCCAGGCAGGGTGTCATGCTCCGCACCTGCTCCTAAGATGGTGTATTCTAATTCTTAGTTTAAAAGGATGCTCCCCAACTAAACTGTGAATCCTGGAGAGAAGGACCTGCTTTGATTCAGGACAGCATGCCAAATGCCTGGCAGGTCCTCCGGAAAACTCGGATGAACGAATGGATGAATGGAAATGTTAGGAGGGAACACAACTTCTTCCTCCATCAACTTAGGTTCAGTGATTGGAGGCCTGCGAAGACAGGTTCGCAGATGAATGAATAAAGCTTCATTCCCAGACTAATAGAGCAAAGACAAAGTTTATTCGCGTGCACGAGAGTGTGCAAAGAAATGGCTCCCCACACAGCTGGAGTTAAGGGTTTAGACAACATCCTCATAAGAAAGGGGGTTCGGATATCAAGGAAAAGCAAATGGTGAGAAGTAACGAGAAACAAATGGGGGGGGAAGCAAAAGGTATGAAAAGTGGTGATAAGGTTTTGTTTATGTAATTTCTCATCCAGGTGCAAGCGGTCCATCTTCTTTCCGACTGTAAACCTCCCAGAGAGGGGATTTATGGAGGCTGCATTTTTGAGAGGTTTTGCTTAAATGAGGAGAAAAAAAATAATAATAAATTTTAGATAAGGTTATTTTCTGAGGCTGCAGTTTGTTCGGATGTTTTTAGCTTAAAATAAGCTTTGGATCACATGGGTGGGTCTGAGTGGATCCCATCAGACGGATGAGTAAGTGGATAGATTCATGGAGGTGGATGGTATAGATTCATCTGTGTGTTTAGGGTGGAGAATGAAGAGGCATTTCACAGGGGGGCCAGAGCCAGAGTCAGCCTCCTACGACAGTCGCCAAGAGTGAATCTCCCTGCCCCCAAATGACCCTCACAGCTTGTCGTGGTGCCCAACTTTCTACCTATCTCCTGAGCCAAAGGCCCCTGTTAAAATGGAATTAAAACAGCGAGGGAAATGGTGCGACAAAGTGGTTATAAAGATATAAACACTCGTTATAATTCAGCTAATAGTGAAGATGAAAATAGTAAAATGGTAATGAGGGTAAAATAAAGACTTTTTCAGGAAGAAAAAAACTCAGTTTACTTCTCAAAGCCGTCAGGGGAAGAAGCACGAGAGGAGACACAGCAGCACAACGAAAACCATACCTAGAAGGAAGGGATGGGATTCTCGGAACAGTGACGAGCGGAGTGGGGCCAACACAGTTGACGCGCAATAAGCATCGACTATAACATACGACAACGACAATCAGAATGACTCATTTGTTTAAAATTATAAAGAAACTCGTAATAACATAGAACAAAGGCTGGCAAACTTTGGCCCCAGAGCTAAATCCAGTCATCTGCCTGTTTTTGTATGGGCCCCGGTGCAAAGAATGGTTTTCCCTTTTTTTTTTTTTATTGTGGTAAAATAAACATGACACAGAGTTGCCGTTTTAACCTTTCAGTGTACGATTCAGTGGCATTAATCATAGTCACATGGGGTGAGCAAGATAGGGATACTGTTTGGCCTTTTTTATGCATTAGAAATAATTGGGGCAAAATATCACGAGTCAATTCGCGGTGATGTGGAGATGGATGTTTGTTATATTATTCGTTGTATTTTTCTGTATTTTTTTTTTCATTTCAAAATTTAAATAGATTTAACATACACATAGCTGGAGAAAAGTAAGTGCATTCATCTCTGATTGGAGTGTTTCTACCAGTTTTAAGTGGGGAAATCCCATCTGCAGAACGAGGGTGGTGATGCTGTCCCCACAGCACATGGGGACTGGTGGAGGGGTTCACGGAGGGACTGTGTAAGTGGGAGCCTTTACGCTGCGGTTGTCCGAATCCCTCACTCCCCAAGGTCAAGAATCCAGGACAAGACAACTTGGTTAAGGAGGAGACACAGGGGGTGCAGAAAAAGGACTTCTCTCCAAAGGTTCTGAGAAGACACCAGCCCGGGACCAGCCTAGGTCATAGCGTTGGTCTTGCTTGTCCGGGGAACCTCACTGACCCCAGCACCCTCGTCTAACATGCTGTGCTCCCTAAACACTGTGGGGTCAGGGAGGCAGAGATGTTCTTCATAAACATCCACCTTCGCAAGGACACCTCCTGTGATGCTTGCCAAGTGCACCACAGTCTCCCAGTTCACCGCTGAGCCACTGCTGAGTTGGGGTGTGCATCGCGTCCCCACTGTGGCCAGGGCCAGACCCAGGTCCACAGCGTCCCGGGATGCACCGCACAGACACTGCGTGCATGCCCTGAGCAGGGTGCACACGGGGGGCCCTGGCTGCTTGCATATGTGTGTGTGTGCACACTCACACATACAGGCGTGCTCACGCACCTTTACACACACAGACAAACCCCCTCCCCCACGCAGACGTGGCTGATGCTGACGTGACCAGCAGCACCTGGCCCCAACCCAGCTGTCCCTCATCGCCTCCTCCTACTCACAGGGGCCCGGAATACCCTTGTTCCTGTTTCTTGAGAAGAAAAGGAGCCTACTCCTCCCCCACCCCCGGTCATGTGACCACACACGCATCCCTCCCATCAGCAGAGAAGTTGTAAAGCTTGATTTCTGAAATTGCCCTGTATGGACAGATATCCCCGCTCTGGCCCCTGTGGGTGCCCCAGCCCTCCGGCCTCCCCAGCTCGACAGGGGAATGTGAGATGAACGAGGCTTCATCAGTTTTCAGTCCTAGGAGTCAGAGCTTGACGCACAGATGACATTCAAAGGGCAGGATGCTATTGGCTGCACTCTGCACGCCAGAGAAGGAGTTTTATTTTTGTTTTGTTTTGTTTTGTTTGGTTTGGTTTGGTTTTGTTTTGCTTTGCTTTGTTTCTGGAGGAGTTTTTCTGAAAAGAGTCTCAACCCTCACCCAAAGCCACTAGGAACAGAGAGCATCGGCCCCTGGTCCTCGTCAGGGCACAGCAGCCAGGGGAACCCTGCAGGGGACACCAATGCCAAGGGCAGCGCTGGGAGCACCGATGCCCAGCAAGAGGCTTCTCTCCCAGGGGGCCCCCTTGGCCAGTTTCAGGGGCTCTGGGGCTGGGGACAGGGGGACAACGTGCATAAGGGAGACCTGGTCCTTTCTGCAGCCCCTGACACCGCCAATCCAGAGGAAAGTACCTCTCTCTGAGTCCCTCAGCACAGGTCTCTAAATCCCTTAGGGGAAGTCTTTCCACCTGTTTTGGGGGATCCGTGAGCCTCGGACTCCCTCTTCTGGTGAAGTGAGAGGAGGAGATGGTGCCCAGAGAGGAGGCCTGGGCCTCCGAGGCAGAGAGGTGAGCATAGGTCCCTGTGCCCTCACCCTCCCAGCTCACATTCTAGGCTCTCAGGGACCCACGGAGTACTAGGCCAGTACAGACGCCTTAAAGCGTCTCCTTCTTCTCTTCCCTAGCAAATAAGCAAGGGACAGCACTGTCCCCTCTCAGGCTCAATGATTTCACAGCTTCAAGTGGGCCACCAAGGGTCCCCCCTCTACAGGGCAAAGAGACAACAACCCTAAGGACTCCTGGAGAAATTATTCTGCAGCAGGAAAGCGACCACATTCCTGAAACTATGACAAACATAACAGGATGTTAAAATTGGGTGTTTTGTCTCCATTTCTCTGGCGGCCCCAAAGGCTGAGAATAAAGCAGTGGGTACCAAGTCCAAATGAGGTGCTTAGCCTGTGGGTGGGACAAACCTAGGTGCAGGAGAAGGCTCTAGAAAACCTCCTGATGCTCGGCCTCCAGAGAGTCTGATGTGATTGAATAAGGTGTGTCCTGGGTGCTGGGATCTTCCAGGGTCCCCAGAGGAGGCTAATGTGGAGCAACAAGATAGGAAAAATATTGGTCCCTGGATGCCACCCGCCCCGACTGCTTCCTGCCTCTGTGTTTGCAGCGCTGGGGCGTTGCCTCTGGGGTCTCTTCGTTACTGCACTTAGGCCTGGACCTTAACTAACCCAACCCGAGAATCCTGCAGCCTCGGGTCACGGATGCTGGGGAGCCACATGAACTTGGTTTCTCTTCAGGACCCTGGGGGCTTAGGAATGGAGCCTCATAACACCCAGGCACAAGTTCAGGGCGGAGATTCTCCTCATTTCCAGACAGGCCGGCTGCTGGTAGGTAGGCGAAGGGTATGGATCGCTGTGCCTTTAACCTCACGTTGGGCCAGCTCGGCAAAGAAAGACCCCGAACTAATCGGCCGCTCAGCCTTCCCAGGCAGATCTGGCCCGTTTCACTTACTCTCTTGGAGAAAAGTGTCCTCGCCCCTGGATGGCTGACTCCTTAGTGAGCCCAGAGGAGCGACTCTGTAGAATCTAAAATGCGATGTTCTTCAGTATCGAAGCATCTGTTTTCTGACAGTGTCAGCAAGTCCAGCTTTCGGCCCTGCACCGACCCGCCGAGCATCACGAGAACGAGTGTTCGAGATGACTCAGCAGCCCAGCATGTATGGCCTAAGGTAGGTTGTCCAAGGTTAAAGCAAGCGAGAGGCCCTTATCTGCAAATCGAAATCTGGTGAAGCCAGGGCTTAAAGGGGAGGGGCAAACTGAGCAATCCGGCAAGCCATTCGTATTGGTTTTTATTCTCCCTCTGACGACTTTCCGTGCAACGTTTAAGAAATGTTTCACTCACCATGCAGCCCTCCATCTCAGCCCACTGTCGGAGCCAAATAGGATCCCGGCAGGCCCTTTGGGGGCATTGCTTTGGAAACAAATGACAGGGGCCCTTGCCCAGCAGCTGAGGGTATAATTATCATTTATTTCAACGTTTCTCAAAGTGGCGCTGGTACTGGACCAGGTCGTCTTTCCTCGTGCGGGGGGCAGGATGTTGAGCAGCATCCCTGGCCTCCATCCTCTAGATGCCAGTGGCGTTCTCCACCCATTCTTAACTGTCTCCAGACACTGCTCAATGTCCCCTGGGGGCAAAGTTGCCCCTTGGTTGAGAACCACTGTTCTAGATGAATTCTGGGAAGCAAAGAGTCACAGCTGCATCCTCGGGGCCTGACACAGTGCCTGGCACATACGAGGGGCTTAATAAAGAGCTGGAGAAGAGGCGGGAGGGGCGCACCAAGGCCCGAACCCCCTGAAGTGCCTACTGGATCGGGACAGCTGACGTGACACTGTGCGTTCGCCTCTCCTGCTGCAGGGGGCACATGGAATGAGGGCCACTCGCACGACCATGCTTCCCACAGGTGCTCCCAGACAACGACCTGGCATACCAGGGTGCAAATGCAGAGCCCTTCCCACAAGACACAGGACCAACAGAGATTTCGGCTGAGGGACACCCCAGCAGCCTGGCCCAGACTTTCTTGAAACTGCACTGTCATCCGAGACTCCCCACCCCGCCGCCCACTCCCCCTTCCCCAGAGGTCAGCCCAGCATCATGGTCTGAAGGCTCCGCCCCCTCCTCCTGCTCCCGCTCTTCACCCGAACCGCATCTTGGCATGTGCTTCTTGGTGGATGTGAATAACACACTTGGCATTCTAGAAGAATGACTTTCCCCTTTCTATATGATGCCACATCCTGGGGCATCCCCCTGGGGAAGTCCGCTGATAAAAGCATCACACGTAACCCAATTTAGGTAGGGAGGGCGTTCTCAGAAATGACTCATAAATAATAGTTTATAAATAACTAAAAACCAGACAAACTGACGTCCCAATCAATCCAAGAGACTCTCCCGAGTTAACCTTTTATCGCTTTTAAGGCAGCAAGGAAAGTTCTGTTGTCCACGTGCCTTTCTTCTGGCCCAAAGAGGGAAGGTCAGGGGAGGGAAGGCGTCGGCCACTGGGTGTCCAGACAGACGCCCTGCCCCGTCATCCACCCCACGTTGTGTCGCGGCCCCTCGAGGATGATCTGAATGCACTTCGGTTCGAGAGCACGTGTGGCGGCCGGCCCCACCCCGTGGAGTCTGCCAGGGTCATCCGCCTGGTCCCAGGAGCCCACTCAGCAGGCTTTCCCCTCGGCCTGGCTCTCCCAGGGACAGATGACCTCCTTTTTGATGGCCTGGTCACCCGATTCTCCTGCTCCGGTGTCCTCCGAGTCCATCAGGCAGGCCCCGCTCTCCACAGGCACATCCATCTTGATCTGGAAAAAGCTTTGGGCGCAAGAGGAAAGGCAGAGCGGGGGGCCAGGAGGGACACCAGGTGGGAAGAATCAATAGGCATGCTCACCCACGGACAGGGGGACACATATACATGCGTGCGCACACCCACGGACATGTGCACGCGTACACAGATGTGTACAACCCACGGACACAGGGACACATACGCGCATGCACAAAGCCACAGACATGTGTGCACGCCACACACGTTCACACCACATATGGCACACATGCACACACACATGCACACACACATGTGCACACTCGCAGCACAGTCCCCTCCAGTTCTTACTTCGTCACTCTCCTGGCTTTCAGCCGCGGCAGCTGCTGGCCTCCATCCCCCAGGGGCTGCACCTTCCCATGGGACACGGAGGGGCACTTGGGTGACAGCCTGGCAAAGACCGGCGAGGCCAAACAGCCTCGCCTCAGAAGCCTGCTGAAGGACAGAGCCATGCGGGCCTTGGGCGGGGTCCTGGGCAGGGGCCGGGGCCAGGGGCCGTCGGCGGAGGCCTCTCTGGTGTCGCCGTCGGAGGGCCCTAGGTGGGAACTGGGTCCGCAGGCCCCCCGCTTCTGCTCCGAGCCCGAGGAGCCCTCCAAGGCCATCCTGATGGGCGAGGGGCAGACGGCGATGCTGGGCCGCCTGATGAAGCGGCTGGGTGAGGGGAAGGGCTTCCGGGGCGAGCGGCAGGATGGGGAGAAGGGGCTGGAAGGTGACGGGGGCACGCAGGTCCCGGTGTACACGGCCAGGTGGGGGCTGGGAGCGGCGTGCTGGCCTGGCTGCAGGGAAGGAGACAGAGAGCTCAGAGTGAGTCGAGTGGCCGATCAACGGGTACAGAGATGGCCCTCTGCGGACTCAGGCCCCCCTGCCAGTTCCCAGAGCACAGGCCTGGTAGGGCTGCCCCTTTGGAGAGTTGGCAAGGATGCCCAAAGCCACTTGTGACAATGACACAGCCACATAGAGGCCTCCTACCCAGGGGCCTGCCTGTGCCTGAGCCCTGGCCATGGTCCCCAGACTTGGGCACTTGCATCCCAGACTGACCTTCCTCCAGCCCTAGGATGCTGGGCTGTGGCCAGGATGAATTTCCAGTCGTCCCTCAACTTCAGTCCCCCAACAAGCAGTACGCAGAACTCGCCACACATCATCCCATTCCTTCTCTATCCTTGGCTCCCAAACTAAGGACCGGAGGCATTTACAATGCTTTTAATAGAGTCCCGGAGGTGGCAGAAGCAGTCTCAGCTTGTGCCTTGCTGACTCTTCCAGGCCCACCAGCCTTGACCTGAACCCCTTCCTGTGTCCACACTGACCACACCTTGGCCATGACCTGGCACCAGCACTTCCCCTTTCCTCCCGAAGGTGGAGCAGGGTGGCCGGGAGGAAAAGCTGAGAGTGGAACGTGGACGTGCTCGGAGAAGGAAGCGAGAAATACAGAACGAGGAGGTGACTCCTTGGAGAAGAGGACGTGTCTCAACCTCCCCAGGCCACCATGGCCCCAGTTCCTGGAGCATTGGGGTAGGATGCTGGATCAGACATGTTTTCAGCCAAAAGAGCCTGGGAGAGCTCTGAGCTGACAGAAAAAATTAAAATCGGAATTTTCTGGGAGGTTCTCTGCCATCACCCGTCTTCCCTTCACAGAGCGCATAGGCACACCGGCCTGCGTTTCTCATGTCCCCGCCTGAAGGCCTCCTGTGGCCACATGCCACGTCGAAGCCCGAGTGAATGGGGCTGGAGGATACGTGGGTCCTGGCAGGGCAGGGGTACCCTCTGGACAGACAGGTGGACCAACACCACCTCCGAGAGAGAATTGGCAATGACTTTAGTGAAAAACAAATCCTTGTTTGAAATTATCGCAGCCACCCAGAGGTCCTGCGTAGAGGCATCTGCCTGCTCCCAGGGCCTGGGCACTGCCCTGGGGACAAAAGAGGTCACCTTCGGGCACAGAGAGGAGGCTGCTTGCTTCTGCGGAGGTCACCTGAGTGTGCCAGCCCCAGCCTTGAAAGAAAGGAGCCAACACATCCAAGAATAGCTTTTGAAAGACAAGGAAGGCCAGGAGGCCACAGAGGGCTTCGCTCTGGGGGGTGGGAGTGGAGGGTCTCCATCCCCTCTCATCCACCCCCTGAAGTTCAAACAGGTCTGCATCCGGAAACAGCAGCTCAGAGCCAGAGATTCTGCTCCGCTGCTCAGCACAGCCGACCCGGGGCCATCGGGTTCTTACGCTCACCCCGATTCTTATTCTGAACACGCAGCGAGGACGTAGCAAATACGAGGGCCTGGGCCGAGCTCTTTACGTGCGTCATTGCATTTACTTCCCAGAGCCACCTGGTGGGGCAGCTGACGCTTGTGAAGAGCATGTAACAGATGAGGACACTCGTGCTGCGAGGAGCCTGCCCCGGAGGAGCCTAGCCCAGCTGGGAACAGTGGGGCGGGCTTTGACCCCGGCTCGCTCACTCCATAGTTTGCTCATGTTCATGTTGGGTGTCTCCGCGTGGCCCCCAGACCAGCCCATCAGAAGCACACAGGGTGCCCGCTACAAAGGCAGATCCCTGCCCCAGACCCAGACCCACTGAAGGAGAGTCTCCGGAGGCCTGCCACTCCAGAAAAGCCTCCTCTGACCCGCGTCCGAGGTCACTGTTTTGTCACTTCCGTGGGGAGCTATGTCTCCACTTAGGACACAGTCTGCAAGGAATAACGATGGGGGAAAGGCTGGGCCCTGATTAAGGTTTGGGAGGCAACAGTTAGGTGGAAGAGTATGGCCCTGTCATTTATTAAGCACCTACTGCGTGCTAGGTGCTCTGCTGATCTAAAGCCACCCCATTTCAGAGGGGTTGGTGACCCTCCCCTGGCTCTCTCAGCCAGTCAGTGAGAATTTTAAGGTGGTTCCCCAGATTCCTGCCCCTGTCCTTCACATGGGTGTAAACTGTAAATGTCACGATCGTCACTCTCATGGGCAGGTTACGTGACGGGAGACTTTAAAAGGGGGAGCCGAACCTCATCGTATGAACCCTTCAGACCTGAGTCTGGAGACCAGACATAGAAGAAGTCAGCGTGGTCTGAAGCAGGATAGGATTCAGGGAGAGAAAAAGTCTCCACTTTCGGATTTGAGGTGGAGAGGATCCCGGGGGCAAGGAATTTGGACAACTTCTAGAAGCCGAGAGCAGCCCTCAGCTAGCAGCCCGTAAAAAAAAAAAAAAACCTGGGGCTTTCAGTCCTACAACTAGACACCGAATCCTTCCAAAAATGTGGACGAGCTTGGAAGCAGATTCTTCCCAGCAGCCTCCAGATAAGAACACAGACAGCCCAGCAACAATGCCCAAGTGCGAGACCCCGAGGAGGGACACAGCCAAGTAGCATCCGGCCAACCTGGAGCTAAGAAATGGTGGTTTGTGCTGCTTTGTTAAGTGGCAGTAGATAATAGTGACTAAATGAGAATCTGCTCTCAGGTCTGTGTCACCCCAAAGTCCTTGCCATCTCATCGCCTGGGGGGTTGGATAGGATTTGGGGTCCTGGAGAGTGGCCCACACCCCAAAACTAAGAAATAGACTTCGCTATGGGATATAGAGATACCTCAAAATGCTCCTCCTCCGACTGACTGATTGACTGAGGACACCCTCTCCCTCGGGTCATCCATTTGCATCCCACCTACTCAGAATTTGTGATAAACTCATTATAACTTACAGTTTACAGATAAGAAAACTAAGGCTCCTGAAGATGCTGCAACTTGACCGTGGTCATACAGCTTACGACAGGACGAGCCACTCCACTCACCCGATTCTGTGCCCTCTACCCCACCCCACTCCTCTCCCAGCACCTTCTCTTTTCTAGGGTGAGACGGTACAGGTAAGGAAGGCGACCCCCATCCAGCTTCACTTACCTGACCTGAGAAAGTCCTTTCTTCTGGGAAAATAGCCATTAGCTCAAATGGCCCTGAACACTCTAAGCAGGATGCCCTTTCTAGAGCCTCCCACCATGACCTCGGCCCCTCCCACAGAGACCTGGGGCCCTTCCAGCCCGTGCCATACGCACCCATGGTGTGGAGCAGCAAAGCGGTGGGATGCAAGGCTCATGGCAAAGAAACGTGACACAACAGAGACACGGTGGAGGAGAGCCCGGTTCGGTTTGGTGCTGCCGCTTTATTAGGCAAAGGAACCAAGAGAAGTGGGAAAGGAGCATGAAATGAAGCAGGTATGTTGACATGAGGACGCGACCACGGGATGTTTAATGAAAGGCAAAGCAGATGGTGCGAAGAGATGCCATTCCTTTTTCATCCAGAAACTGGACGAGGATTGGAAGGAGACCTGGTGGCCACCTGAACTCCCAAGAAAGCACAGCTTACCCTAGGACTCCGAAGCTACTAGAGATGGTGATGGTGAGGACGATGATGATTGATGATGATGATGATGGTGAGGATGATGGATGATGAAGAGGATAATGGTTGCGATGACAATAGCAGCAGTTAGCACTTATTGAGCACTTACTATATGCTGGGCATTGTCCTAAGTATTCTACTTGTCTTTTCTGGCCCTTGTGTTCCGCTCAAACCCTCACAAAAATAAAAACAGTCTTTTCTCTAAAAGCCAAGCCTGAAAACAAAATTCTACACAGGAAATCCTGGTACCTTAGAGCACGACTTATATTCCGGCAGAAGATCTACACCACCATGGGTAGAGAAACTCAAGCTCTTTAAAATATGACATTAAGGAGTTAAGAGGACAACTAAGTACATGGCCTAATAGAGAACATCCTAATGACTTACTAGATCAATGATGTTATCCAAGTAAATACTGTCTTGGATGCTATTTGAGGTTCGAGCGAGCCCTGTGGGACCGCCGTTACGTTGGATGCACAGAAACAAATCTAGCAGGAGCAGATGCCACCTGCCGGAGTCTAGCGCTGACTCTCTCACCAAACCTCAAAACTGAGGCAGCACCTGCGGCTCCTTCACTACGAAACATGAGAAGCTTCTGGGGGATTCCCTCGTAACCCCCAGGCCAAACAATCCCCCACCATGGAGGAGGCCAGAGAAATCGGGGAGGAACCTGACTACCCCACCGCTCCACTAAGGGGGATGGAATCTTCTAGACTCTAGCCCTGCTCCTGCTTGCCTCTCCCAAGTGCATGCCTCACCCCTGACCACCTCCCCCGGGAACTGCAGATTTATTTAGGAGGCAGCTCTCGTTTGAGTTGGCTCCTTCGGTCCAGCTTGCTCATGACCTGGGTGATGTCCACCGTGTTGGCTGCTTCTCGCGCCTTGGCTTCCTCCTCCAGCTGCCTCAGGATGACGGGGCTTGGGCTGGATCGCAGGTGACGCCGCATAAATGGGAGGCTGGAGCTGGAAGGAAGGAAAGTATGGGCCTTGGGCGGGAAGCCACACCGCCTGCCCAACGACGAGGCCCAGAACACCGGGGCGGAGGCGGGAATCTGGGCTCGGTCACTCACTGTCCTGGGGGACGTCGAAGGCATGTCCCACCTTAGCTCTTTTCTCTGTCCTTGGAGCATGAGGCCAGAGTGAGCCTCAACTGCCATCAGATTCAGCTTCTGTGTACAGAAGACTGCTCCCATGGTGACAATTGCAGACACATCATTTACAGCGTTTAGAAATCAATTTGTCATCTTCACTCCCTGAAACCAGGGGCAAGGAGGGTTTGTGCCTCAGGGGAGAGTGGGAGCATTCATTTTCAAAAGCCAAGGTTCTGGGAAGGAGGGAAAGAGCGGGGCTGTCCCCAGTGGCAAGGTCCGATGGGCAGAGGAAGGGGGAAGGGCCTGAAGAGGGCTGGGGAGCTGGTGGCACTGTGCACCAGCGCCAGGTGAGTTAGAGCCTCCTACAGAAGCTAAACATAAGGACTGCTGGGGCCAAACTCTCTTTCCCGCGGCCTTGGGGGCCCAGACAATCCTCTGGGTGCCCAACCAACATGGGAAATGGTGAGTAGCTAAGCCACCCACAGGCCTGGAAGACGAGTGTTTCAGCAGCAATGGTAGACTCAAAACTTAGGACGTCCCCAAACTCCTGGACTGCGTGGGCCCCTAGAACTCGCGTCTCTCCCGCAGGGAGGAAAGGGGCTCCCCTCCCAGTAAGTCACTCCTGATACTAGGTCTCCCAAGGGGGAGGCTTAGAGCTCGGTTTAACTCGTTCTGGAACAATTAGCTTTTAGAAATTGTCTTACACCTGCAGGTCATGGAACAAACTCACACCCACCACCAGGCCCACGCGGTCCCAGCAAACCGAGAAGGACAGTGCCACAAAGACCTCCTTTCTCTCCCTGCCATTATCCTCGCAAACGAAGCCAAGTGGGGGATTCTTAAACCCCCTTGGATAAAGGCTCTGGTCCAACCGCCCCTCTGTCGAGTTGACTGGAGATGCTGGGAAAGAAGCCGGCCTGAGCCGGCAAACGGGGACATTTACTAACCACGGTGGGGACAGGACCTGTGCGGGAGCTGGGGAAACCTCCACAAAGCCCCGCATCTTCGTTCAGGCTGTCATCTTCCATCCCCATAGAGGTTTCTTTTTCCTCCAGAAAAAAAAAGAGCTCACACTGGCCCCAGAACACCATTTTAGCTTTGCCCACGGGCTCTGCCAGGTGTAAGGAGCCACATCTCCCACGTGGCAGGCGAGAACGAGCGAGACCTAACCATGGTGAAAGGCCGCAAGACCACTTAGAATGTCACCGTTCGTTGCCCCTAACAGTCTACTGTTTTGGGGGGTTACGATCTGCTCTTCTTCATAGGTCTTAGGACGTTACAAGGATACAGGGACGTGGCTACACTAAGTCCCATGCATTGGTTTGGAGGTGACACGTAGCAATTAAAAAAAATCAATGAGCTGCAAAACCTACAAAAAATTTTTTTAATTAATAAAAAATGTTTAAAAAACCACGGAGTTGCTTCCAGTTGTGATGTGTAACAACCGGTCCGAGAAGACTTTCAGACCAGCATATGGGAAACAGAACTTACTGGCAGTAGTGACTAAGGACCTCTTGCCAAGGTGACTTCAGAGCATTATGAAGCCAATGAGGCAATCGCTCCCCAAGGAATACTTCCCAGTCCCCAACATCTTCACCAAACAAACAGCCCAACCATGACCACGGGCCTGAAAGAGCCAGCCATTACAGACCATTGCACTTGCCTTCTCTTGCTGGTTTCCTGAGGTTCAATAGCTTTGGCCAGCATCTCCTTGTAGATCGGAGATTTTAAATAGCGAGCATAAGAATCCTGGTGGGAACGAGAGAAAAACAGGAATGCTGAGAGAGAAGGCGTCTAATCAAACGAACACACTCGCCGTTTTCAAGCCCTCCCTGGCGGTTAGATGGCAAGGTTAAGTGAATGAGCCTCCTCGTGTGAAAGGCGTTTTGGTGTGTGCCCAAAGCGACGACGCTCCACTGTGGTCCCCCACCAGCAGGAGCAATTTCACCCCACAGTTTGCTAAAAATGCACATTCTCAGGCCCACCCTCGTCCTACCAAAATAGAAACTCTGGAATGAGGGGTGGGTGGTACAATTTGAGCTTTAACAAGCCTCTAGGTGATTCTGCTGCATGTAGGTTAGAGAATCAATGACTACAGCCTCCCCCAACACCAAAATCCATGCCAGGGGCACCTCAGTGAAGCCAGCACGAGATGAGAGGACACCTGTGGCCTGCCTCGCCCACCCAATACCGTCTTCCTAGGAAAAGGAGCAGCCGTGAGCCTACAAGGCCCCCCTTGAAACTTGCTAATATCCCTTTCTGCCCCAGATTTGAGTATAAAGGCAAGAGGATATCAAGATAAGACCCAGGTGCAGACTTCTCCTGCGTGGATCTCTCCAGGGACCGCGGGCAGGTTCCGAGCAGTCACTTCCTAAATGCCGGCTGCCTCTGAGCACACCCGAAGCTCTGGTCACAATGAGCACGGGGCAAAGGTCACAGCGACAAGCAGGGAGTGAGAATGTTTAAATGTAGTGGAGGGCTGCCATCCTAAGGACTGAAAGGTAGCAGTAAAAGGCATGAGAAGAGGACAGTCTGGGAATAGGGACTGGGGACACCGTGGGTCGTAGGACACGGCCTGCAGTGACATGCAGTCCAAAGGTGAATGCAGAAAAACACCCCCCGATGGATAATAAATGGTAAAAAAAAACGGCTAATGTGGCTTGGTGAAGATTCTAAATTATTACATAGTTTAAAAGCAAAGTAAAACTATCTCTTTATAATGCGATATACATAAAAGACTAAGGAAAACAAACGTAAGAAGGAAAACTAATTTTAAAAATTCCGTTCACACAAACCTATATCGCATAACAACGTTTCCAGAAACACTTTGCCATAAAAGGCATAACTGCATTATGAGAAGTTGAAGCTCATAAAGAAAGTCTCGTTGGCCACAGCACCAAATAGGAACCGTACCAGACAACTTCTCTAAGGCTAACCCCGAGCCCCAAATTCTAATTTCTTAAGAAAGTGATTTATTGTCTCTCAGGTTCCCTTGATTGATTAAAAAACAATTTCCTGAAAATTCCCATCACATTCACCTTATGTTAATAATCTAGAAGGCTATCTGACTTCTCGCAGGGTTTTTAACATAAGTGCACACCCTAGACCTTCCATATGTTACATTTTTTCCTTTTTTAATTTAATTGTATTATTATAAAGGACATTGGTTAGGTGTTTATACAGTTTATAAAACGATCCCCATAACTGCTCTTTCTCTCCTCTGGCCCTCCACCCAGCCATTACATAACTGCTGACTGCGCTCCCTGTGCCATGCTCCCCATCCCTGTGACCGTCTATTAACTGCTCATTCATACCTATTTAACCCTTCACCCCACCCTCCCAGCCACCACCCCCTCTCCCCTCTGGCCATCACCCAACTGTCCTCTGTATCTGTGAGTCTGTGGTTGATTAGTTTGTTCTCTTTGTTCCTTAGATGCCACACACAAGTGAAATCATATGGTATTTCTCTCTCTCTGTCTGACTTATTTCACTCAGCCTAACTGTTAGGTCCATCCACGTCCTTGCAAATGGGAGGATTCCATTCTTTTTAATGGCTGAGTAATATTCCACTGCGTGTATGGACCCTAACTTCTTTATTCAGTCGTCTGCTGATGGGCATTCAGGTCGCTTCCAGATCTTGGCTGTTGTGGCTTGTGCTGCCATGAATGTAGGGGTGAATAGATCTTATGAGCGATTGTTTTGGTTCCCTTTGGATAAATACTCACATGTCACTTTTGCTTAGGGCCAGGGCCACCAGAACGGCCACGGTTCAAGAGTAGAGACTAAGAGCCTGGGTTAGGACTCAGGGAGACCCAGTTTGAACCCGGGCTCCACCTCTGGTGAGACCCTGGGCACACCACCGGCCTCTGAGGAAACAATCCTCGCCTCGTGGGATGTCTGCTACAAAGCTCGGTGCTTTGCACAGCGACGACACTGTGTGATCCTCTGTAAGCGATAGCTCTTAGAGCAGGATGGCCATGACCAATGTCATCACTGCCCACGAGAACACAGACAGCCTCCGCCAGTGGTCCTCCCCAGCCAGTGAGCTTGGGAGCTCAGTGAGGTTCCAGCCCAGTGGACAGGTGGAAGAGATGCTGACAGGTCTGCATCCCAACACCAGCAAAGCAGTAGCCACATACCATCTCCCTTTCCCCTGCGTCTAAAGAACTTTGCAGATCCCTGGGGAGGGACAGGCTTCCGGGCCCCCAGTCCCCTCAGCCCAGACCCCACTTACCTTCTTCATGAGCATGTAGATGTGGGTCTGTGCCGCATCCAGCACGTAGCGGTGGGGGTGCCTCAGCCCCTTGACCGTGATGTCCATGGTTTTTCCATCTATGTTGATCCATCTTCTTGCCCCTGGGGCCAGGAACAGTCTGGGACGGGGAGGGAAAGGCTAGCAAAAGCAGCTAAACCACGTCAGTCAGTGAAAAGTTCACAACCGCTTGGGAGGGAGGGGTTGACACGACTCGGGCCTCCCGGGATGAAAATGGTCCCTTTTTAGAAGACACTAGAGTTTGAACAGGTTGTCGAGCAACATTTCTTAAAAGCAAGAAAACAGCCATGCCGGTACTGGGCCCGTGACTATTTGGCTTCACTGTTCCCATGTCTAGGACAGAGAACAGAAAGCGGCTGGGGTGGCCCTAGCCATGGGAACGAAGAACCCAGCCTCCAACTTAACACCCCTGCCTCCTTAGTCACCAGGATTCAGGTCAAGACACCTCCACGCAGGTGTTTCACAGCCTCAGCTCCCCTCTGCCCAGTCGAGATGAGTTGAGAGATGAATCTCAAATGCTGTGTTGGGAGGCAGCCCACTGTCCCAGCACCCAGAGGTTTGCTGTCCTGGGCATCTTTGCCAACCCCGGCGACAACCCCAACTCAGCCATGCTCCCCAAGTCCTTCAGCTCCCACTGGGGCTTTGGGCACCCTCCAGTTTTTCCCATCTCAGTTGTTGATCAGGGTGTTCCTGCCACACTCCTCAGCTGTACATTAAATTTGGGGGATGCAGACTACGATCACATAACTGGGAATCCTGGGGAAGAAGGAAGCGGATACAAAGGTATAGGCAGTGAGTTTCCTTCGGAACAGATTTTAAAATCTCCTGGAGTGCAGAGTGCCTCCCTGTGAGAGGGAGTGGGCAAACGTTTTTGGAAGTACAGGTGCCTCCAGGTACGTGGCCCCGGGTTCTTCGGCGTTGTTAGTGCCTCTCCAACTTGAGAAAACTGGGATGGTCAAGTCTGAGCCCGTGTGAGGGAAGGACAGCACAGGTGCAAAGGGATAAGTGCTCCGAGAGGCGGGCCATCTGGCCTGCCGCCCCCAGCTCAGCACCACAGCCCAGGGCTGCAGACGCCTGGCTCCAGCTCAGTGGTGGCTGGGCTTTGGGGATCATGGCTGAGCGTGTGAGTATGCACTAAACGCGCAGGGCCCTCAGAGACAAAGGCCGGTGTCCACCGTTGCCAACGCAGAGAGGACCAGCAGGGACGTGACCACAGCAAGACAGGAGCACCCTCCGGGTGGGGGAGGCAGGCAGGCAGCAGATTTCAGCAGCCTTGCACCTCAGCGGTACCCATGGCCTCGCTGCATCTCCCCTTCCCTATCCACCTGCCCATCAGAAGCAGGGCTGGCCCTTCTGGACTGGAACCCTTGGCTCTCGGGTAGTTTGGAGGGGATCCAGGCCTGCAGAGGGGCAGACGTATTGCTACGCTGAGCAAGGAAGGGCTAAGGAGCTGTGCCCACATCTGTAACCCAAGCTGGGCTCGCTGTCCCAGACCCTCGGGGAACCTCCATCTCCTTCGCAGGCCTGAATTCTCTAAGATGGGCTGTGGAATAAGTTTTCCCCTCTCACCTACTTTCTTTCTCCTCCCTGTCAAACATGCACACGCACATGTGCACTCCCCCACCTCCCAAGAGACCTAGGGGGTTTATTCAAAGACGAAGCCCTGTAATTCAAGGCGGCTGGCTTTTCTAACTCGAAGCACGTTCTCCTAAGAGCAGGGGAATCCTTGCAAAGCAGCAGCGGGCTATTTATAGCATGGCAGGTGCAGCGGCTGACAGCTGACACTGACACGAGGGACGCGGGACCTCAAAAGCAATGGGGTGGCCAGCTGGGAGCCCAAGGGGAAGCTCTCCAACGATCCGGTTAATCCTCACTTGTAAATCTCCTCCGCTTTCTCCTTGACCTTGGACTGATCTCCATACTTCAGATCTTCACAGGCTTCCCAGAATCCCAGATTCTCCCCTGCACGGGGAGGAGTGGGGTCCACGCAGACGAAAGCCAGACAGGAAACGAGTCGGGAGGAGAAAAGAGGAAAGAAAAGGAATGGGTCAGCTGGGAGGGATTCGGTTTCCCAGCGTGACGATCCTCTGCCTTCTGCAAAAAGAGCCCCTGCACAGTGTGGGGCTGGGCAGAACACTCCTGGAGGCAAGGAGCCGGGTGTCCCTGCCAGGCCCCAGCAAGTGTCCTTAACCCAGTGACCGGTCCACACGTGTTCTCTGAAATGCACCAGACTGCCACCTGCCACGTCCGCAGCCACACGAGTCAATACAAACACTGCTCTTTCCCCGACGGTACACAGCTCAGAGCTCCCGTCAGTCCCCAGGGATTGGCTGTAGCAAATGTGCTTGAACAAGTCTGCAGTGATCGAGCTTGTAAACAGGTATTGCTATGTGCAGGTTGTCTTCATGAAGGGTCCTGTTTACTCTGCAGGTGTCAGCAGCTGCGTGTGACTTCTGCCTCCCGTTTGTGTGTGAGACCCCGTCCTTTAAAACCCCTTAAGGGCATGTCCCGGCAGAAGGTCCCCACAGAGAGGCTGCTCACACTGCAACGGTGAAGCAGACTCTCAGAAAAGGCCTGGCCACTAGGGGGACAGCCACCTGAGCTAGAGGGACAACGCTCCTCTGGCCAGAGTCCTCCCAATCCTTCAGTTCCTTCCAACTTGAAGTTCTCGAACCAGTTCTCTGCAGCACCCAGAATGGTGTGAACACCTGGTATAGTCACGCCAGGTGGCAATTTTTGCCCGGGAAAATGATGATCACACCAATGGGACAGCAGCAGCCTGGGTGTGCATGTGTGTGAATGTGTGTGTATGTCTTGTGTGCATGTGTGTGCCGTGTGTCTCATGTGTATGTGTGTGCTCGTTGCATGTGTGCCTTCTGCATGTGAATGTATATGCATATGTTGTGCTCCTTGTGTGTGCATGTGCATGCACGTATATGTGTGCCTTGTATGTGTGAATGTATGCACCTTGTGTGTATGGATGTGTGTACATGTCTGTGTGCCTTGTGTGCATGCATGTGAGTGCGTGTGTGTATATATGTGTGTGTGCATGCGGGTGAATGTGTCCATGTGTGTGCCTTGTGTGTGTGCATGTGTGCACCTTGTATGTGAATGTGTGTGCATGTGTGTATGTATGTGTCTTGTGTGTGAGTATGTGTGAATGCATATGTGCCTTGTGTGCATGTATGCAAATGTGTGCATGTGTACATGTGCGTGCATGCATGTGAGTCACAGAATGCCCGTGCGTGGAGAAACAGATAAAAGAGGACCCGCCCTCTTCTTTCACGGTGGTTTTGGAAAGTCCCTGGGTACTTGAGACTGGAAAAGGCTACATGATTCTTAGCTACATGACATATGTCCCCAAATGCTAGGGGTCCTTCCTCTGTGGCTCAAGCTCCAGGTTGTTCTTAGGACAGAGACCTACATGCTCAAATGAACTCACATCAAGTGCAGAGCAGATCATCTTGCCCACGGCAAAAAAAAAAAAAAATGATTAATTGGTTAAGGTTAAAATTAAATGAGCCATTATTCACAATAGCCAAAAGGTGGAAACAACCCAAATGCCCATCAATGGAGGAACGGAGAAGCAAAACGAGGTTACTTACACACCACGGAATCCCATTCAGCCTTAAAAAGGGACGGAATTCTGACACAAGGTACAACATGGATGAACCTTGAAAACTCTGTGCTAAGTAAAATATGCCAAACAGAAAAGGACAAGTATTGTACGATTCCACTAAGTGAGGCACCTAGAAACAGTCAAACTCATAGAGACAGAAAGTAGCATGGTGGCTGCCAGGAGCCAGAGGGAGGGGAGGAGGAGGAGTTAGTGCTTGAAGGAGACAGAGGTGGAAGATGGAAAAGTCCTGTGGGTGGACGATGGTGATGGCTGCACAATGTCACTGAACCATAGTCAACATGGTAAACTTCATGTTATGAAAACTTTGTCCCCACAAAAAAAAAAAAAATTAAACAAGGACATAAAAACGCGTACTCGAATGTTCACAGCGGCCTTATTCCTAATGACCAAAAAGTGGCTGAAACAACCCAAATGTCCACCAACTAGTGAACGGAGGAGCAAAATGCGACAGAGCCACACAATGAAATAGTCTTCGGTCGTAAAAAGGAATGAAGCATTGTTACATGCCACAACGTGGATGAACCTTGGAAACAAAAGAAGACAATGGGCAAGTATTTTATAATTTCATTCATATGAAATGTCCAAAATAGGCCAATCCAATAAAATACGAAGTAGATTGGTGGTTGCCTGGGGCTGGGGTCCGGAAGGAAGTGGGGAGCAGAAGAAGAAAGAATAGGGAAGGACTTCTAATGGGCAAGGGGTTTCTTTGGAAGGGGAGGAAAGCTTTCTGGTGATGGCTGCACAACTTCATGAATATAGTAAAACCACTGAATTGTACACTTTCAAAGGGTGTGTGGATTCCAGCGTGTGAATTCATGGTCTGTGGGTTATAGCTCAAATTTTAAATGGTTTTAATTAAATGAGCAAACTGACGATGCAGGTGCCCTGCTCTGCAGCCTCGGGCCTATCTTGAGCAGATCACCAGGAGAACGATTTTAATAAAGCAGGAAAATCTTCCCCTCGGGTTTTGTTACTAAGAAACGCATAGGTAGAGTCCACTCAGGGTGTGGTTTGTGGCTTTGCCACGAGATGGCACCCTCTTCACTTATTCGCCAGTTACTCTAGGCCCTGCTAAGGGTGCTCCCCTTTCCCATCCACCTAGCCTGGGGAGTCATGCTGGCAGTTAGGCTTCATTCGAGAGAAGGATTTTCCAGAATCACATTCTAGTGTAACGTGCTGCATCGGGAGGTCAAACGGGATGATGGCACGTCTCGTGGGATGAGTTTCAGGAGCGACCCCACAGACCACTGGGTCTTGGGGAGTAAGAGGCTGAGTGCTGAGGCTCACATATGATGCTCCCCAGAGCCGGGGAACCAGTAAGAAAGTAAGTGAACCCCATGAGAGCAAATATTTCAACAAAGGTGGTGAAGCCGATGGAATACTCAGCCTGATAAGACCGGTCCTGACCTGGCCTTTGGTTTCCCCAGATGTTTCTCAGTGCTGCAGATCTAAAACGTTGCAAGTGCCAGTTACCATGACGACACATCAGAGAGGGATCCAAAGTATGGCTTCCGCCCATTTCATTAAAATCCGCTCCCTCCTAAGACCGCGAGGAGACCAGGAGCGGTGGCCCTCAACCGTGGCCACGTGTTAGAATCCGCTGGAGAGCTGTCAAAACTTGGGAAATCCCACCCCAAATAAATTGAAAAGAAACCTTCTGGATGGGATCCACCAAGCTCGTTTTACAATATCGCAGGAGAATCCAACCTGCAGCCAGGGTAGAGAAGCGCTGAGCTGGAGAAAATCGGGCTGGGAGACAAAAAGAGAAAGCCTGCTTTCCCCCTCCCTTCTGCTCTGTTCCCCCCGAGGGGCTGCACTGCAGGGGACACGGAGCTCCTGGACCAGTGACCCGGTGACCCGAGGATCAGGGTGAGGAAGCAAAGCTGGCCCAAGTGGATGGCACCCTTGGAAATGTGAATTCACTAACGTGAGCAGATGAAATTGCCGCCCCCAACTGTGGGGCCCCTCGGAAACCTCATACTGAACATTACGGGGGGGCGGGGGTCTCTCCAAAAACTTAAAAAATAAAAAATGTTAGCTTTGAAAAACTGCATGTTATGGGTGGGGAACATACGATGCAAAATACGCATGACTTACTGCTGCATTGAGACTTACTGGATTTCGTTAATCGACGTCACCATAATGAATAAGATAATAAAGAAAAGAAAAGGAAACAATATTTGAAAATTTTTAAAATGTAGACCCACCACTGAATTCTTTCTTGAGGAAGTACTGGAAGCTCTGCCGGCCCTTGGGGTCCCGGATCAGCTCGCTGAAGTTGAAGGCCCACCGCTCCACCCGCATCTTGGTCGGCGTTTCCACCCTGGGGGTGACAATCCATCAATGCACCAGACACTCAGTGCGAGGGGGGCCGTGACAGGTGGTGGCCTGGGTAGCGGTGAGGGGCTTTAGCGCCCCACTAACCTCCATTAATCCCACAGCCCAGAGCTTGACCCAACACCCACTCCCCATCTCCACTTCTGCACAAACGTACAATCCAAGTAATCACTTGGTAGGAGAATGCAGCCCCAGATGAGTCTGCTGGGCCACACAGCGGGAGCGGGCCACCCCGAAGGGGAGGGGGATCCCCACAGCAGAGAGCCTCACACTCCAGCCACTACCTTCGCCTCAGGCATGCCTCCTCCCAGGCCTGTGAGGACAACCAGCCGAGGGTCAGGCTGCCACACTGGACCAAGAGAAAATTCTGGAACAGCACTGGTGATGGGTGCTGTGGCCACTGCTTCCCCCCGTGCCTGCCCTCCAATTCCTGTCATCACTGGAGAGCACCCGGTTTACCATGGGAACACACCGGCATCTGGAGATTTCTCCTGTACCTGCCTTCAGGCCAAGCATTCCTGGGCCAAGCACCTCATTTGTCACCTGCACACCCTCTCCCAGACTTCCCCTAAGATGCAAGTCCCACTTCGCTTCAACATTTTGAAAGGTCTCCTGCCCAAACCCTCTTGGGACCCCCCTTTTCCTGGCCAGGTGGCCCAGCCTTCTCCTCCATGGAGTTGAACTCCACGTATCCTTGTCCACAAGGAGATTTGGGTCGCCTCTCTTATCTGTAACTGGGAGACAGGTGCAGACTCCAGAAAACCATCCTAATAACTATAGCCCTGACAGCGAGGGAAGACTCCCCAGAAGGTGGCTCTAGAATCTTCCACTCCACAACGGACATAGCAGACAAGTGACCCCAAACTCCAGATGAGTGCCCTCTTAACCCATCAGCTGCCCACAGAGGAAGCTACATGGAGCAGGCCACAGGGCTCCCCAGCCCTGCTTACCTGGCAAGGTCAGTGCTACCTGTATGTTCCTCATGCCTAAGTGTGATGGCCTTGGCTGTGACCTAAGCTCAAGGCTTACCAGCCTCTGCTCCCCTCTCCTCCTCCTCTGCCTTTCCCTCTGACCTGACATTTACGCCCTTCTCTTCTTCCTTCCTCCGTTAGCTGACACCCCCCTCTGCATGACCACCTTTGCCCACCTCCCAAACGCCTGATGTATGCAGAGGCACAGCGAGCAGCAACACCCACGCAAAATACGTATTTTCAAATGCACAGAGCTAAAGAGTGAGTGGTAGAACCGCCAAGGCAGCTTTAGGCCCTGACCACCAGGCACTTAGTTCGACTCTGATTAGATATCCAGTATGCAAAGCCAAAGAGATGTCTGTTTTCTTTGCAAAAACAATGCATCGTTACACACAGAGTTACCATTTGACCCAGCGGTTCCACCCCTAGGTATACACCCAGGAGAAACGAAAACACAAACATCCGGATGTTCACCGCAGCATTATTCGTAATAGCGAAGAACAGAGACAACCCAAAGGTTCAGCAACCAGTGAATGAATAAACAAAGCGCGCAGTGTCCACACGATGACAATTATTCGGACATAAGAAGGGACTGAGTACTAACGCGTGCTGTAACACGGGTGAACCTTAAAAGCATTTTGCTAAGTGGAAAAGCTAGTCACAGAAGGCCACATAGTGTGTAATTCCATTTATATGAAACATCCAGAATAAGACAACCCGTAGAGACAGAAAGTGTTTAGTGGTCGCCTGGGGCTGGAGGAATGCTGTGGGAGGGTGACAGCTAAAGGGTACAAGGCAGGGTCTTACTTGGGTGATGAAAATGTTTTAAAATTGCCTGCAGAACTCTATGACTCCAGTAAAAAAAAAACAAAAACAAAAACAAAAAAAAACATTGAACTGCACACTTTAAATAGGTGAATCGTATGATTTGTGAATTATAACTCAAAAAATTATTTTTTTAAAAAAACACAATATCTCAGATACATACAATTTGGCATTTAAATCCCAGAACTGAGTGTCATCGGTTATCCAGGGATTGCTAGGGAGGCAGCCTGACATGATGGCGTCGTTGGACAAAAACTGCTCACTGTATTTGACGATCCTGAAAGGCAAACAGAAAACAATTTTCCCAGAAGTTCAACACCCCAGAGACGGAATCAGCACTCGGGGCGACCAGCCTGTCCTCCTTTCCTGATAGATTTATTACACACTTACCCCTGTCTTCTTAGAAAGATGCTCTGACAGCGCTCAGACTGGTGGGTATTTGACAAAATTGGTCCCTACTCTATTTCAAACAAAATGCTGCCTCCTGACCCATCCAGTCCCCATGTCATTAAAAACACCACCGTCTCTTTACATTGCGTCATGAGTTTTCAAAGCTCAAAGGGGACTCAGTTTGTTCAAATGGGCACGGGGCACTATCTTGGAAGCACAAGGGTGCCGGGGACTTATTGGGGTTCCACCCATATGGCTAGGCCCCCACACTTGGTGAGGACAAGGATGGCATCTGGAAACCTGAACCCCATATCCAAAACCTAATTCCCGTTGGCTGAATTAGACCTTCTGAGCCAACACATTTTCTGGTGTCTGGACAGGGCGGAAAAAGCCGGCCATCCCTCCACCCCACAGGTGGGGAATGTCATCCACAGTGGACACATGGGCACTGGCCGTGAAGTCTGCCCACAGCCCCGGGATATGGCCAGGACGGGACCCATTGTCCTAGAAATAGAGCAGAGCCTTGAATCTGCGGTTCTGGGCAGAGCTCCCACGACCCTTGTGTTCCTTGATCAGACCTTAACTAGAACAGCTGAAGGGTGGCAGGGAAGGTCCACAGGTCCAAACACTAAAGGTGTCAAGAAACTGGGAAGGGGGCCGAAGAAGTATCCAAGAAGAGCCTGTGAGTCTCCTTCATTAATGTCCTTTCTGTTTGGTTTCAGAAAACTGGGTTTCTGCAACATCAAAGGAGATGGCTTAGGCTTTATCGAGAACAATGAGTATCGTCACAAGCCAGAATGGGTGCCCACTGAGGATATGGGTGCGCGCTCATCTGTGGTCAGGAAATCCCTCAAAGACAGGAGTCATTGGAAAATGTGATTGAGGTCAGGGCACATTTTCTCAGGCAGGTGGTAGGTATTTTTTGCAAACCAGGGATTTGGGAAGATGTAAACAGATATGTGAAGATTTTTACAAGAGCCTAACCCCTAACCATATTAGAAGACCTGGACAAGGCACATCTTCCATCTCGATCGGTACTGGTCTCGAGTCTTAAGCAGTCTGAGTAGGTAAGTCTCACTGTGCCTCCCCAGGACTCAGCCAAGTCCACTTTCACATGAGCAGAAAAATCGCAGAGTCATCAAGGTGGTCCAGAACTGAATTCCACGTTTCAAAGGGATAACTGCTGACATTTTGGGAGACACTAAACCCATTTGTGTCTGAGAGACTAAACATTCACTCTATCGAATATAAATTTCCCATTTATCCTGAATAAATTTTTAATCAAAGATTGATAATGGGACATTTGAGCCAATTAAACACAACCCTCATCATTCCGAATGGGTAAGGATAGAAACGCAGGTTATTATGGACCCCCACAGGGTCCAGTCCAGGAGCTGAAAAACCCCTCCCACTTTCCCATCTGCACATTATTGGATTCCAAGAAAGGTGATAATTTATACAGAACCTCACCCATCCCTCATTTTGCACTGAGTGAAGAACCAGTAACTAGGCCCCAAGAGACCTCTTTGTCCCTCAGAGTTTATTAGGCTCCTAAGTCAGCCCTTGACTTGTCAAGTTTGCCTTAAAGCAGACGTTCTCCTCTTGTCTACCTATGGTTCAAACCTCAGCAAGACCAACAAATCGGGGACTTACCCTCCAAGGGACACCGAGGACTTCACCGTGGACCTCATTAAGGCCTGTTGGTAATACATGATCTGGAAAAGACACGGTCGTTAGATGTCGTCCAACATCCCCACCCTCGAGTGTCCCTAAACACTGACATTTACATGTGGCCTCCAGAGCCAGCAGCCAGGCCCCCAGTGCCGTTCCCTGAAGCCAGCCACCTCAGTACCAAGTGGACTCGGGCCCTCAGCAGATGGGTGACCCCAGACTCCAAATTTAGGGGCCTCCTTAACCTGTTATGTGTCAGTTTGGGAAAAGGCACCAACTGAACCATGAGAGGTCTAAGGAACATTAAACTAAGACACAAGGTCAGATGTTTAGCGTTTCCCTCAGGTGCCCCTGACTGACAGAAGCAGAGCTAACCTCCATGGCCCTAGACACGAGATTTGCCTGGACAGATTCTGAACAGCCCTGTACTTGTAGGAGCAGGGGCCAGACCAGGGGTGCAGATGCTCTACTGCATTTGCTCCCACGTCCCTCAGATCTGTGCCTGCTGAGGGTGTTTCCTATCCAGAGTCTCAGCATCAGCCCCATTCAGACCTTAGGGAAGATGCTTTAGCATTCTGTGCTGTCCGTTAATTTGGAAACAATGGTTTGAACTTTATGCGTGGCTTTCATTTCATGACTAAGTGCAGAGGAGAAAGCCAAAGTACACAAGATTTGTTAGAATCTAGGATTTAGAATCAAACTTCCCTGGAACGGAGAGACTAATTACCTCTTTTCGGACAGCAATGATTGTTTGTTTCTGTAAAACAGAGAAGCAAAAGCCATTAAACAGAGGTCATGAAATCATTACAGTTCAAATGCCCATTCGAAAAATAAAAATGTTCTCCCCGTGAGGAAATCGTCCATCTTTTCTCATGTAAAAAATAGAATTTCCCCCCATCACCACCACCTCCATCCAATTCGACACAACCACTGGAGAATTAGATAAACTAAGCGATTTGGTGAGGGAGGGGGTATGATTTACCACTAAAACTTTACCCAGCTCTCCTAAAAGCCAAGATGAATAAAAGAACAAGCTTGGGGTTGGTCCCAATCCGCCATCGTGTCTACGGAACCAACTTAAATGGAACGAGAGAGAAAGATGGGCAAATGAGGGTGGAGCGTGAGTATTGGTTTCTTTTCTCCCAGGAGAGAGAGATCTGAATGAACGGTGAGATTCATTCCTCAGGCATTCAGGACAATCTGACCAATGCCATAAATTGGGGAACGGGGAAGAGGTGGGAAGCCACGCTGCCAAAAAAATAAAGCACACGTTTAAAAGACTCGACACCAGATGCCACTGAAAGCCGAGTCCCACAGCTGAGCTGCGATGTGGAAGATGGTATCAGGCCCCATGCTCCAGGCGAAGGTACCTGCCCAGAAGTAAGTTCACACCAGGACTGAGCAGCAGGGTGTCCTGTCTCTGGATATTTTTTTCAGTTAGGGCAGAGAAAGGATGGCTCCCAAAGGGACTCCATGTTTGGGCTCTTAGAAGCTTCTGGAAACCACTCAGGCCTGTCTCCTACTAAAACCTTCTACACTCCGACGTGCTTCCTTGGTATCCCTCTGCTGCTCCACGCAGCCCTTGGAGGCTGGGCACAGCTGGTGATTCCAGTCTCAGTTTTCCTAGGTTTGGTTGTGTCCAGGGGTTGCTTGGTGCTGACTCTTACCCTGTTAGTTGAGCATCCTAATTTTTCACTGTTAACAGCGATGCCACTTTATCCAACCGAGTCTTCACTTGCAATACGGTCAGAAGTCCAAGGAGGACTCTGTTTCCCTTAGCTGGTGAGCAAAACCACCACTGCCTGTGAGACGGCTGACAAGGAACGAAGGAGGGTCCAGTCCAGGATGTCACACGCTCCTCTCGCCTATCTAATCCACGCCAGGTTTTATTCTGTTCTCTCAGATTGCTTTTCTGTAATTGCTTTTCACAGGAAATCCTTTTTCCGGGGTGGGGGAGTGGGGAGAGTTATCTCAGAAAAGCAGATCTCAGGTAGGTCTCTTGATTTGGACTCACACACACCTGACATCCTCCTTCACAGCATTTATCACGATCGTAATTACACATTTGTTTCGTGTGACTTTGTTTAATATTCATACCACGTACCAGACACCATTAAGAGCAGGCCAGCCATGTCTACCTTCCCTAGCATAATGTCTGACACCAAGGAGATGTTTGTGCTCAGAGGCCCCCAAAAATGGAGACGTATTCTAAGCTTAATAGACGATTTGTCCACTTAAGAAGTTGAAAACACTCCCCAAATGATCCAAATCGTTTGGCAACCCCACTGATTATTCATCCTCATTCTGTCTCAACACAAGGCTCTATTTTGGAAGACACACATTTCAGGTAGAAAGTCCCCTGGGGCCACAGCAGATTTGCATGCAAACCTAAGATCATAAAATTCTCCTGTTCAGTGTCTGTTGAAGTGGTTTAAAAATAGTATCTACTGGTCTCTGCCCTCTGCTCAAAGAAGCTGGACTGTTGCATAGTAATGACCACTTAGCAATTAGTACAAAGCAATTTACACCTATTTGCAGTTTAAAGGAGACAGGTTTTATTATTCTGATTTTCAGCGGAGGAAACTCTGAGGCCCTGAGCAAGCATCTCAGCATCTCCTGGTCCGTAATTGGCTGAGCCGAGATTTCAAACTGATCTACCCTTTTCAGAGCTGAGGAGGGATCCATCAGAAACCAAAATAAATAAATAAATAAAAATAAAAATAAAAAAGACCACTCTCATCACCAATTCCCTCCGGAAGCTGAGAACGCTACAGAAAGGAATGACTCTGACCAGCCATTTCTTGTCAAATTAAAACCAAAGGAGAGGCGGAGCCCCAGTCACAAGATGAAACGCAAACACAGGAAACACTCTTTAATTAACACTAGGGATGGTAAAACGAACTCCCAGCTGCAAGATAAATAAGACCCGGGGAGCTAAGGCACAGCAAGGCGACTTTAATTAGCCACGCTGCATTGTATTACGCACTTGAAGGTTATTAAGAGAAGAGATGGTGAACGCGCTCACCACACGCACGAACCTGTAATTATGTGGCAGACGCCGGAGCTAACTAACCTTACTGTCTTAATCACTCTGCAGTATGGGCACGTATCTAATCATCATCTAATCACCGCCTCTTACACCTTGAGCTTACATATATTCGACGTCAGTGATAGCTCAACAAAGCTGGGGGGCAGGAAACAGTAATTACGGTAAAGATCGCAATCCTATTAGGCCTGACCTGGGCAGTCAGCCTCCCAAACACCCTCTTTCAAAGTGCCCAGGATGCAAGATAAATCTTCCTATTGGTCACTGTTCTGTGGTCACCCGGCCCCTGAGTCCACAATCACAGAGGAATTGAGCCAGATTTTCTGTCTGCCCTGGTGTCCTCTGGGCCCCCTGGGGAGCCGGCTTTGTAAGTCACTTCTAGTCTGACTTCTTGGGCCTGATATGTTTGTTTCTGGGGCCATGATCTCAGTCCTCAGGATTCAAAAAAATGTTTTATATTTTAATGCATGTCTTTTGCTTTTATTACCCTTTTAGGGCCCCGCATTGGTGGTGTGGTCTGCTGCTGGTTTTCTGATTCCTAGAATTACCGGCTACCTTCTGGGAATCAGACTGCGGCCAGCCTCCTAATAATAGGATGCAGGTGAATCTGAGAGTTTCCCACCTCCACCTTGGACTGTCCACGTGGATTTTAGCATTTACGTCTAGCCTGAAAAATAGTTGTCCATAGGATCAGCTTCCCCTAGATTGACACACGGAGTATCTCTGTCCTAGGGAGGGTGTATCAGGACAGTGTGGGAGAGGGTTTGGGACTCCTTTAAAAGATAAGAGATTTTGAAGGTTTTGGGGGAGAAAGAGTGTGGACTTTGGGATCAGACCAAGGTCAGAAACCTGGTTATCACTTATTAGCTACATGACTTTAGATGAGTTATTTCCCATTTCAAAGCCTCTGATTCCTCATTTGTAAAAGGGGATAGACGAAAAGAGGGATTAGATGGGACAATAAACAGGTGACTGGTGTACAACAGGGACTGACATGCAGTGTCTATTAATTTAGAGTTCGGATACTCTAATACTGAGACCATATACATGGTTTTAGGCCTACTTACAAGAAAAAATTCAAGACACCCATCAATATTTGGGACACACTTATACTAAGTTATTTGCAACTTATCTAAAATTTGGATTTAACTGGGCATCCTATATTTTTATTGGCCAAATCCCATAAACCTATTAATATTATTGTTACTTAGCCAAAGGCCATAAGAAACATTCGTTTCAAAATAAAGTCACTAAAAAACATATACGCCCACACGCTTGTAAGCAATTCAAAGAAAACCACCTCATAAAACAAGAAATAAACAATTTTTTGTTCATCCTGGCATTCATGTACAAATCCCCTGCTTTCTCAACAGCCGGCCCCCCTGGAGGGCACCATCCGAGTGACACACTTTGTATAATAAGAGTCTGTGTCTAAGGAAGGAATCTGCAAATGTTCTGCATTCTTGGAATTCTAATGTATTATTTATCGCTTACAGAGTTGCCCAAACAGGGACATATATCTAGAGCTTGTTTACACAGCTCTGTGGCCGACTTGTTGGCCCTGGGACCCGGATGCAGGCTGCAGACAATTGTCACAGGGCAGGAGGGTCAGGACCAGGTCCTGAGAGGCCCTCCAGCCGCGGTGGACAGGAGTGCGGGCCCCCAGACCCTGTACCGGGCAGCCAGGCAGGAATCGGTGCAGAAACAGAAGTGAGGGTCGGGCAAGCCATGGAGAGACAGGCAAGATGGGGAGAACCACGAGGAATCAGGGCACACGGGCACTGAGAACAGAGAGAGGGTCAAAGTCAGAAATCAAGAAATTCAAGAACTGACAGAGGTAATGCAAAGTGGACAAGAGAAGAGACGGGAGGTCAAGGTCGTGATCCTCTGAAGTATCTGTCCTGCCAGGTGCTCCCTGATCAGCAAAAGCAAGGTAGACCATACACCTGGCAAGGAACAGCGCAAATAAAAATGCCCCTTGTCCAAAAAAAGAAATAAAATAGTATTAAGAATTTTAAGACAGTGACAGCAGGACATTAACCAAATATGGGGCTCTAAAGTGTGAAGCCATGGACCAGTGAACCAGTCACCTGCCATGAAGCTGGCCCTGGATGCAGGACCGAAGAGTGTGGTTGGGTGGGGGTGGGGGTGAGGGGGCGAGAATAGTGGCGATGTGAGCAACAGCAAGGGCTGTAGGACCAGAAAGACCTCAGACTGAATCCTGGCTGGTTCAGCTTGGACGAAACTACTCAACTTCTCCATTTCTGTTTGTCCTATGGAAAATGGAATCGATATTCCCTCATTTTTACCACGCTGCTGTAAGAATGGAGTGTCACCCAGCACAGCTTCTAGAAGCCACCTCAATGTCAGTCAAGCACATCCGGCAGGATACAGAGGAGGCTTGGGTGCCCGCGAGCAAGGGTCCAAATCCCGGCCTGCCCATTTCCACGCCGTGTGTCGTGGCCGAGCTGCTCACTCTCTCTGTCTCCTCGACTATGAAGGAGGCATGCTAATAATACTCGTGACCTCACAGGCTGCTTGTGTCTTAACTGAGCTGTGACTAGGTGTAAAGCACTTAGCCCCATGCCTGGCACGCAAGGAGCTGTCAGCAAATGTCAGCGGTCAGCCTCGTCCCTTCCCAGCCAGCGCCAGTCACCCAGGAGCCACAAGAAGAAAGCCGTTTGTGCCCATTTAAGTGAGAGTGCAGAGGGAACTGTCACTTGCTCACTGGTGGCTCCACGCTCCATGAGGCCACATTTGTGTCTTTCACCCAAAGACCAGCGCCTCTGCCCTTGTAAGTCCTGCCCTTCTCAGCAGCTGTTTATTGGGCTAGGCAGGGAAGGTGAAACTGGCGTGTACCTTCCTCCCTCCACCTCCACCTGGGGCGGAAGCATGAGAAGGTGTAAGGACAGAAGAGGAAAGCAGAGAAGCACAGCTCCCCATTGTGGGATCCAGGGTCCACAGGGCTCCATCAGTTGTCTCCCGCTGCACGGTGACAGTAGCGACAACGAGGGCTGCTATGTGTGGAGTGTCATGGCATGTCGGACACCATCCTAGACGTGTCACATGCATGTCGCATTTAATCTTCTGAGGGAGCTGTTGTTACTCCCATTTTAGAGATGAGGAAACTGAGGCGTTGAGCGGCTTGAGAGCTTGCCCATGATCATGCCGCCAGGGAAAGGCAGAACCGGGTGAGATTCATGCTGCTGTCAAAGCCCTCTTCAGCCCCCTGCCACTGGTTCTTGACACTAAACAGCCACGGTAAGCCTGCTGGGGTTGGGGAAACAGCAGCCCAGGGTGCACCTGGCTGCCACTCTGTCTCTTACTTTGGGGCCAGATTCTCTGAAATAAAAGGAAGGTGGGGACTTTGCATGCTTGGCACCCCATATGCCTGAAGGCATCAAAACTAAGAGGATGTGCTCTCTAGTATGGTCCCTCCCAAGGATGGTGGCCACACTGACCAGCAGCCATCAGCCTGAGGAAGAAGGTCACCCAGGGCCCTAGACACCTGCCAACCCAACAGCCTCGTCTCTGACACTTGATGGTGTTTATTTCTTTGGGGTTATTTCCTCCAATTAAAGAAAACAGATATGTTTTCAAGAAGTCGCGAATTCTCAGAAATGGCCTCTCTCTTCAAACCAGCACATGAGCTCTCTGAGAGGAAACAAAAACCCGAGACCTTTGCCCTCCCGAGGCTGCGTGGAGACAGTGCCCGTTCCCACCATCCTCTCCTCTCAGAGCAGATAAACCCAAAAAACCAGGGACACTCAGTCAAACTGGGGCAAACAGGTAAAACCCAGCACCAGCCTCCGTTTCCCTAACGACTGGATCCGTCACCCACACTGGGGCCCGCTGAGAGAGGGGACAGGCGGGAGGGCCCCGCGTGCATGAGAATTACGGTTCTTAATTCTTCTTACTACTCCTCAGCCATCAGAGTGCAGACAGGAGAAGGAGAGCTGGTGGAAGAAAGAGAGACAGAGAAGATGATGGTAAACGAAAGTGAAAGGACTCCCCCGTCCGACATCAGCACGGGGGACACAGCCTTCAGCCTCCCACGCTCCGACTCTGAGCTGAAGGAATCGCCAGCATCTGGCAAGAGATGGGTTTGATTGAGAAGCCAGAAGACTCGGTCCCCTCCTAGGCTGACTGTGACGTGCTCTGTACCTCTCCCTTCCCCCTTCCACGCCAGAGAGGTTTCCACAGCTGCCAGTTACCCACAAAAAAAGGGAAATCTGCCAGCCAGGTTCAGTATTTGCCTTGATGATTCTGTTGCCATGGCGACCAAGCCAACAAGGCCTCAGCACTTATCTGTCATCTGATGAGGGGAACATGGAAAAGGCCTCTGAGGGTTGGCAGTGCCAAACGTGTAACAAAGGAAGGGCCACTTTGAGTAGTGGACAGGGATTTAGCAATCCCCCCCCAGGTGACATCCTCTGGGGAGTCCCCACGGTCATCTTGAGTTCCGGGTCCCGGAGGGCAGAAGTACACATGGCACAGAACTGCCTCGCTGCCATCTTTTTCCTGCTGTTTTCTCTTTCCCCGTCGATTTCCTTCTTCCTTCTTTCCCAGCACATCCCTCCTGGTTCCCACTTAGGCCTTAAGGTACCACCGAGGCCAAGAGGTGACAAACCAGGCTAAAGAGGTCACTGACCCCTGCTGTCCAGAGACGTTAGACAGAAAGCAATAAAACCACCTTAAGACTAGTGTAACTGGGGTTTAGGCTGGTTTCCTGGGATCAATGGTTCTCAACCTGGGCAATTTTGTCCCTCCAGGTACGTGGAGCAATGTCTGGAGTCATGTGTGATTGTCAGGACTGGGAGGCGGGCAGGAAAGGCACGATGTTACTGGCATCTGGTTGGTAGAGGCCAGGGATGCTACAGCGTGCAGGAGAACCCCCCAAAGGATTATCTGGCCCAAAACAATAGTGCCATGGTTGAGAAACCTTAACCTGGATGCTCACTATTTTAATAGTTTATCTACTGCCTTTATTTAAATAAGAAACCATCATAGGAAATTGGTCATCCAGCATAAAACAATGGCTTATTTGGGGGAAAGGGACCTTTTAACAAAAAAACATAGGAGAATTTTTCCAAAGAATCCACCCCATTGAGATACAACACAAAGTGTGACATTCCAGTTCCTGTCATGTGGATTAGTGTTTAAACCCAAAGGAGATTCAGGGGTTTAAGCCTGGGGCCACAGTCTTCAGGGAGCCAGGGAATTGGCTGAAATGATATGTGACATGTCTGTCTATCCCTCTGTGCGTCTTTGGACAGAATGCGTTCGTAAATTTCACCAAAATTTTCACACAAAAGTCAGAAAACCAACCATAGAGATCTTATTGGCTCTGGCCTGCATTCCAGGTCTCTCCTCTCTCTTCACCTAGGACCCCCGCCACGGCTTCCCCATCCCGACACTGACACCACAGAGCCCACAGCCCTCCTCTCTCTGGCAGTCTCAAAGGGGTGGTGCCATTGCCCCAACAGACACAAACAGATGACAGACATGTGGACAGCTTCCTAGCCTAGAAACATGGCCTAGGCCCTGCCCAGAGTTGGCAGCAGATACCCACCTGGTTTACCTGAACTTCATTCGGATCGGTCACTCGGTCCAGGCCATAGTCCAGCACGTTGTTCATTCCTGGCTGAATGGAATGAGAACAACATAAGGACCCCAGCTAGGAGAGTCTCCAGTTTCCAATTAACTCTAGGTGATGGTCCAGCTGCCAGTTGTGATGCTGAGCTGAGAAGGGCTTATGGCCTAGCACACGGGGGAGCTAGGAGGGTGTGTAAGACCCTCCGGATGAGCCAGTGAGCTTCACAGGGCTGTTCTACCACCACAGCATCCCCAGAACCTAACACAGTGGGACGAATGAATGCATGCACTGGTGGATGAATGGGTGGGTGGGTGGGTGGGTGGATGGATGGATGGATGGGTGGATGGGTGGATGGATGGATGGGTGGGTGTATGGATGAATGAATGGATGGATGGATGGATGGATGGATGGATGGATGGATGGATGGGTGGGTGGACGGACGGACGGGTGGGTGGGTGGATGGATGGATGGATGGATGGACAGACGGATGGATGGATGGATGGATGGATGGATGGATGGATGGAGGATGGATGGATGGATGGATGGATGGATGGATGGATGGAGGATGGATGATAAATGACACTCAAATTCAAGAAGGGTTCACTGGAATTAGTACATGGGACTCCTGACTCCTTCTGTGGTGCTCCTTCCCCACCCTACCGTGCAGTGATTTGAAGAGTCCAAGGTTTAGCCAGGCACCTCTGGCTTCCAACCCCAGTCCTGCCCCTTCCCAGCTATGAGGAAGGTCTTAGAAACTACTTCTCATCTCTGCACACGCTACGCCTTCTGAGAAACGGAGATGATCCCTCCTACCTGTCAGGTCGCGAGAATTAAACGAGAGAGAGTGTGGAGCTCTCTCCAGAGGGTAGTTATTACTGGGCACGTGATTGCATTCATTCTCACATCTGCAGGTAAATGAAGGCCTGGCCTGAAGCTGGGTCTGAATCTTTGTCAGCTCCCTGCCTCATCAGGCCACCTGTCCCCAGCCAATTTTGCTTGGTCTCCCTCAATTCCTCAAGGCCAACCACTGGGGCCTCGCACGTCTCTCTGTGCTGGTTTGGGACCAGGCAGCCATCAAGTTGCCATGTGACTAACCAGGCTGACGACACCGAAACAGAGGCTGGAAGCAAGTGGGGTTTCTCCCCATCAGATTCAGCCTCCTCCAAAGGACCAGCCACATTTTCAGCTCAGAGGTATGGTAGCCAAATACAATCCAGGATGCCCAACTCAGTCTGAATTTCAGATAAACAAGACACATTTTGATATGTGATTTTACAAAAATATACAATCCACGTTTTTAGTATAAATGCACAATACATACCAACATGTTGGGACATAAATCATGTGCTGCTCATCTGGAATTCAAATTTAACTGGGCATCCTGTATTTCATTTGCTAAATCTGGCAACTTAGCTCAACAGGCTACCATAGGGACTTACCATTGGGCATACAGCCTGGGCAAGGAAGGGGAAAAAGAAAGAAATAGGAAGTGGGTGGGGAGGAGGACATACGTGTCACATGTGGACCTTAATCAGTGAATATTTGTCAGGCACTTGCTATGGCCGACATTGTGCTCGGCCCTGGGGAGAGCATGGTGAATGTGCCGGAGACCCCTGCCTCGAGATACCTCCCCCCAGGTCTCCAGCAGGTCTCGTGGGGAAGACAGCCACCTCGCCCATTAATCACACAAAGGATAAATTACAGTGGTGACAGGTGCCATGAAGGGACAATACAGAAGTCCAAGCCAGGCCTCAGTGGGCTCTAACCCACGTGGGGGCAGGAGGGACAGGGAATGTGGTCATCAGAATCAGTGCCTGTCCCCACACGGGGTCCCAGGAACTGCTCCCTCCAAAGAAAGCCCCCCAGCTTAGCTGAAGACAGACTCCACACACACACACACACACGCACACACACACACACACGCACACACACAACTTTCACATCTCACGCTCATGCATACGTTCACTCTCACACACATATTCAGACTCAGACACATGCACACACCCTCACAGGTGCACACCCACAACTCACACTCTTCACACTTTCATGCTCACACAGGCATGCATTCGCTCTCCCACAGTGACACCTGCTCACACACTCACACTTACGAATTCACACATATACACGCTCGCATACACGCACGCACACACAGACACACTGACACACAGCCCATGCCCACGGTGCCCCCACAACGACCGCAGGCTGCTCTTCCACGGGCGCTCCCTGCCCCAGCAGCCTCAGTGCAGTCACTCCCCCGAGTCCTGAATTAGGACTCTCCTTTGACCTTGACCCTTGCTTTGATATAAACTCAGCGGCCCCAGTGCTCAGCACTCAACAGTGAACCTGCATAACCCTAATCAGCACAGGACCGCCTTCCACTGCCCGGACCAGAGCTCTCGGAGCTGTGGCCACCCTCTGGGGTCTGTTATTCTGCCAGTCTGGCCGGGGCCAGCCCCTCCCGGCCTTCCTCAGTGCTACCGAAGGGCCAAGCACGCTGCCCAGGCTCCTGCCTCCTCTGGGCATCTCTGTGAGTCTCAGCTGTTCCCATGAAGCTTTCAAAGCTCCCAGGGGGATGGATGCCTTTCTGCATCTGCTCGCTTGGGAAACTCCCAGGCTCCATTCATTCACCAGGTAAAGTCTTTATTCCCCATGACCGGTCACCAGAGCCACTGCTGACGCAGTCGTTGGCACACAAGAAGATGATCGAATGGAGATAACTCAGAGTCAGTGCACAGGAAACTAGAGCAACCGGCATCCCTGCGGTGGGCCGACCGCAGATAAGGAAGCCTGCAGACGCACGCAGCCCAGGGCCACCCACGGGAAGCCCCCTAGGGATGACAAGCCTCCCCTGCAGCCCAAGGAACTGTGAATGCCAGGGTGTGACAATATCCCTTGGGCGGCAGCCAAAAGGGCAACTTGCTAAATTCTCCATAGTTCAGGTTAAAAAAAAAAAAAAAAAGGTCCTTTGCTTTGCTCTCTAACATTTGTCTGCTCTCTGGAATCAGCCTTCCAGAGCAGAGCCAGGGTGGGAGCCCATGTGCACGTCCTGGTGACACTCCCCCATGTGCCTTCCCACATCCTCCTTTCCCCACCCCCCATCATCATCATCCTCTTCCCTAGCGTGTCAGGGTAGACTCTTCTGGTGCATGGGACAGAAAATGATAAATAAAAATACTAAACCTTTTTACAAACAAAAAAACGGGGGGAAGAGACAGAGATGAGGCTGAAACGGAGAGACAGGTGTAGATGGAAGGGTTGCGAAAGTCTGTTTCAGGTGGATCTTGGCTTGAATGTGACTTCCAGGGACAGCTGTTTGCAGACCCCCGATCTGACACGGGAGCCCCCCTCTCTCGGAGCTGCCCTGACATTCTGTACAACACGCATTATTCGTTTGTGCGACAGCTGTGGTCCTCGTCTGCTATAAGCTCCTTGAGGGGAGCGCTAGGCCTGTCCTGGCTCATAATTCAGATCCCCCCATTGCCTGGTAAGCATCTGACATAGGTGGGCATTCACAAAATAGATGCGGAATTGCTATTTTTCTAATCCGGAGCAGAGCACCTGGAGCTTTCCATCCTGCTTTTGTAACATTAAACCTTGAACTATTTTCTTAGGTGAATAAGCGGCCTTTGAAAGGATCACAGTCGTAGCTTCACAATGTCCCGTCACGTGGCGATAACTTAATTCATTCTGCCATTTCGACATTTAACCCACTTCAACAGGAAACGGAGGGCAGACTTCGCCTCCTCTGGTGAGTGTCTGCCTCTGTGGTCGAAACAAAGGCTATCTAGCTTGATGTGCAGATAAGTGACCACTTGAGGAGAGCACACGCCACTGTCCCTGGACCACGTCCTTCCTATCTCTGTGGTCCATAAGCCAGCAGACCATGTCCCCAGAGACACGAAGTCACAGATGGTGCAGCAGAGATGCACGAGAGGCCCCAACATGACTTTTCTAAAGGAGCTGCTTCTCCTTCTGCTCATTCACACCACTGTTGTTTGCATCATGCCCAGATCTGTACTTTGTTCCATTTGGGTAAAAAATGAAAGAGGAACATCATTTTCCTTCCTTCATTATGGGATGCTGAGTCAGGAGTGGCCTTTGGGCTCAGGATGGGACTGTGTAGGTCAGACTCCTCGGCCACCACCACCCACATCGGGTCTCGGCTTCCACCCATGATGACACCCCTGATACATCTGGCATGACGTCCTTAATTCATCGTTCCTCCCTGTATTCCCCCTCGGGACGTGAGTCTTATCTCCCAGACAGCACTGCTCGCCCTTTGTGGCAAGCAGGATTCGGAGCTCCTTGCACTGACGGGTGGGACCACATGTGGGTGCCTCTTCCACAGCACGTCAGACAGACGTGCATTGACAGCCAGCACCGTGCAAGCCCCTGAAGCCCTGAGCACCGTGCAAGCCCCTGAAGCCCTGAGCCTTGATCTCCCCATCTGAATAGTGGGGATCATACTCTCCCTGCATCACAGCAGGTGAACGGGACCATCTGTACCAGGAGCCTAACACAGGCACACAGTAGGCGCTCAGTGACCTTCAGCTATTATTTTATGCCCAGCACCTAGCCGCTTCGCTGGCACAGAGTCAGGGCCCCATAAAGGTTTTCACAGATTAATGAACAGAGACGGGAATGGGGGAATGAATCGAGCTGGTGCCTGCAGGCCGTGTCCCACCACACGACAGTGGGTTACAGACAGTCCACACGCTGGCTGCTCTGCACTCCGCTGAGCCAAATGCTTTGTCTGGCTGGCTGGCTGGGTTTGTTTCCCTCTGAACTGACAGTTTGTTTGGGTCTCTGGGAGACAGTCTGACAGTCCCTGAGGCCTGGCTTCCTGGGTTGGCACAATTTCTAGGCTGAGACAAACTTCAAACAGGACGTTCTCTGAACCCCAGTGCTTCCAGGCCACTGAGAGGCTGAAAGTGTTTTAAGAAAGGGGTGGACAGCAGGACCTAGACCCACTGCAGCCTCATCTTTTACCACTGGCCCGGGGAGAGAGGCTGCATGAAGGAGCAATTTTGTGTGCGACGAGCTTTGCGACAACAACTCTGAGTACATCAAAGCCTCATTCTGAACTTGGCTCCCGGAGCTATCAAAGAGGGACCAGGCACCTTTGAACCCTGGCAGCATGCTCGTTAGAACGGCAGTGACTCATGCAGTGCTCTGATGGCCAAGGAGTTTACAAAAAGGCCTTAAATGCGTGAGACATCACGTGACGTTGTCGTGGGAGGCCCGGGTATCGGGGCTGAGAAGGAAAGTCTGTGCAGTCTGCAGGTCCAGATCCTCGGGCACCCGGTGGCTGTGTGACTCTGGCCGATTAGCAACATCCCTGAACCTCTGTTTCCTTATCATCAAAACAGGATGAATCACATAACCTCCCACAAAGGTCAGCAAAGACGACACACGACAGCGAATGCAAAACGCTGCTGGGGGAACTACCCGGCACACTGAAAGTCCTCCATTCAGGTCTGCGGTGACGATAGCGACAATGACAGTGGTGGTGACGGAGGGAGAGAAAGTGGGGGCAGGGCGGGAGGCGGTGGAGGCAGGGGAGGTGACCACAGAAGTACTAATCACAGAGCATCTTGCCAAGTGAGCAGCTTTTTGGCCATTTGCCCTCATCCTGTCGGAGGCCTCCCCTAGGGAACAGGTGACTAAATGCAGGTTCAACAATGCACGATTCCTTTCTCATGTTAAGATCTCCCTCCTGAACTGCCAGTAGAGAGGCGTGTACTTGGCTCTGTTTCTCCAGGACCCTGGGCTCTGTCACCCTCCTACACCAGTCCCCAGGCACCCGTGGCAGGCGAAACGATTTGTACCTAGAGGAGAAGCCTGGAAACAAAGCAAAACCAAACAAGCTTCTTGGGGATCAACCCCAGGGCCTTCACCTAAGCAACAAGGCATCCAAAACCAGGCCCCCAAGATGGAACACCTCACAGGGTATTTGTTTTGCGTGTAAAAAGAAAATAAGCAAAACGGCCATAATCTGATGGGACCGAAGTTCAAAAATCCAGAAGCTCTGGCGTCGTGACTGACCCAGTTTGCTTTCCGGTTCTGAGAATTTGGGTCCCTGGCGAACGAGAAAACTAAAGGAGGAAAAGGAAGAACAGGTGTTTTGAACTCTTCCCTTTTCAGAATCCCTTTCGCATCTCCCACCTCCCATGATCCTCCAGCAGCACATGGGTCTGACACAGGAGTAAACTGAGGCAGCAGAGTTAAGCCCAGTGGGTGACAGTTACAGCTTGCTCCTCTGTGCTGGGGGACGAGGCTACGTTTCCCAGTGATGAGCTGTGACAAGTTACATCACTCACGTACAGCTCGTCTCTCTGGGCCACTTAAAGCCCCACAGCCAGAGAAGCAGTGCACTCGAAGCAATGAGGCTTAACACGCACGTATTCTGCCCGCCTCCTCCCATCAAGCCTCTGAGGACTGAATCCAGAAGAGGAAAAGGAGGGGGGAGGGGCAGAGCCACAAGGATGGCTTTGGCTATGCAGAGTGTCAGTTCCCTAAGGCATTTTATTTTTCTGCTTTGGAGGCTGTGTTCTAGTTCTGTCTTCCTGTATTCCTTTACCCAGGCAGGCTGGCATTGAATGAATGAATGAATGAATGAATGAATAAAAGCCCTAGCCCTCTTAAAAGACAAACTCATTCAAGTCCCTGGCTTAGGTGACTTCACTTGGCCCTAACACCACCAGGTGGCCCATAAGCAAAGACCGCCCAGGCAGAGCATTTCCTCTTCCAGCCGAGAGGCACGGGATGCTAACTCAACACTGAGTGGCTCCTCCTGTGACTCAGTCCCAGCCCCAGAGGAACACGAGCCAGCAGAAGTGATGGTGAGTAAAGGGGTGGGGGCGGGGAGGAGGCACAGAAGAGATGGGTGAAACCAGCAAGGATACTCACAGGGCATCGGTGGACCAGCCAATACGCCTTCTCCTGGCAGTCGAGGGCATACCTGTCTGCTTTATTCCTTTCCTTTCCGGTCCTGAAAAGCCAAAAGCCAACGGTAAGGCCATTAAGACTGTTTTCCCTTTTGCTCAGTGACAAACCCCCTTCCTGACGACCCAGACCAACTCCCAACTTGGCCCCCTAATCCGTGTTTGCCATAATAATGAAAACAGCAAACCCTCATGTGACACGTGCCAGGTACCTGGCTAAATGTATTTAACTCTTTTCATCCACCCAGCGACCTTTTCTCACTTTGCACTTCAGGAAACTGAAGCAAAAAAAAAAAAGGCTGAACGCCTCGCCTGGCCCAGGGCCGCACTGTCAGCAAACGGTGGGGTGGGGGGACTTGAACCAGGAGTCTGGCCCCAGACAGAGTCTAGCTCTGCCCAAGTTCACTGTGCTGGATGCAACCACGCCCCCGACGACCCCCAGAATCAGATCCACACCATCCACTTCACCACTGGAGTGAGCGTGGAGGACATTCTGGGCTGACATTTGGCCACCTGCCTCCTTCCTCTTTCCTGCTTTGGTTAAACCACACCATCAGCATCTGGACACGCAGGCAGCGAGCCATGCCAGAGCTTGCCATGGGGGAAAGGCTGGCCTCAGGGACTCCTCGATTCTCCCTGCTGTCTGTTCCACTCTGTCACTTCAAAGAGTGTGTGCCCCGCCAGGGTTTTTCTGAGCCCAACTTATCATTGTAAAAGGCTATTTATTTTCCCTCTTATCTCTCGGTCTCCTGCTTCCCCATTATGGATGGGGAGTGATCCTGTGCTTCCTCCTCTGGTGGGGGCTGGGCAACATTATCAGGCCCTGGGCCCCATTCGGCACCATTTCCACGGTGGCCTGTGCTCACATACGGTAATGCTTGTTTTCCAAGGCAACGTGGGATGACGCACACGCCCTCTGCAAGACAGAGTCGGTGGATTTATTTGCCAGCTAATGTATTGTGAATAACACAACATCCAGAGACCCAGATGGGTGGGAGGGGCCGTTCCAGTGGGGGGTTTTGCCAGCCTCCTTGGGAAATTAAATACAAACACTGTCGCTCCAGCTTCCCCTTGCCAACCTAACTCGATTTTCTACCAGGTTAACTACCCCGTGTCCTCGGGAGCCCGGGGCACTGTGGGGTTTCCATGAGGCTGGACAGCTATGTAAATAGAGAGAATGGTTAATTTACTCCCACGGGCCTTCCTGGCTTTGCTCGTCTCTGACAGATGGTATTGGAGGAGGATCATGATGAATGGAATCCAAGGGAGTCAGTAAACAAGGAATTATTTTAGTTTGTCTATTATTATTATCATTATTTTAGCAACAATATCGTTTTAGCAACTCAAATATTCATTCATTCATTCATTCATTCATTCACGTGTATATTTATTTCCTACTATGCTCCAAGCACTGGGAGTCTACTGGTGGACCAAACAGACTGCTATGGATTGAATTTCTGTCTCCCCAAATTTTGAATGTTGAAGCCCTAACCCCAATGTGATGGCCTCTGGGGATGAGACCTTTAAGGGGTAATTAGATGAGGTCATAATGATGAGACCTTTACGATGGGGTAAGTGCTCTAACAATAGGAGACAATAGAGAGTTTCTCTCCCCACCTCCCCCCATCTACCTACCCCCTGCCCACTCCACCCCAACCCCCACCACCACATGATGCAACAGGAAGGCAGCCATCAGCAACCCAGGAAGCAGGCCCTCACCAGAGACCCAACCCCGCCAGAACCTTGACCTTGGACTTTGCAGCCTCCAGAACTTTAAGAAAACAAATGTCTGTTATTTAAGTCACCCCGCCTAGAGTATTTTGTTATGGCAGCCCAAGATGACTCATACACGGACTAATGGTCTAAACATTATACAGACAGTTCCAGAAATAAATACAAAATTACAGATTGCATTATGTGCTATAAGGAAGCAGAATCAGGGGTGGCCTCTGTGGTCACTTTCAAATACGTCCATAATTCTTCAATACTCCTTCCATTGAGAGATGGGCCTATGTCCCCTCTCCTTGAAACCAGGTGGCTTTTTGAGACTGTATCGATGAACAGAGCACTCAGGAATGGCACCATGTGGCTTCTAAGGCTGGTCCACAGAAGGCAGGACAGCTGCCCCCCTTCTCACTGGAATATTTGCCCCTGAACACTCCAACCCAGTGGTCCCCAGCCTTTTTGGCACCAGGGACCGGTGCTCCTATGAGAATCTAATGCCTGGTGACCTGAGGTGGAGCTGAGGCAGTGATGCTAGCGCTGGGGAGCGGCTGTGAATACAGATGAAGCTTCGCTTGCTCGCTGCCACTCACCTCCTGCTGTGTGGCCCAGTCCCTAACAGGCCACAGACTGGTACTGGTCCATGGCCTCGGGGTTTGGGGACCCCTGCCCCAACCACCAGTAAGCAGTCTGCCTGCCTTGGTGCTACCATTTTGTTATGAAGTCCCAGCCAGACTTCAAGGAAAGGCTCAGAAAAGGTGAGGGCAGAAATGTATATGTGCGTGTGTGTAGGAAGATGATAGATAGATAGATAGATAGATAGATAGATAGATAGATAGATAGATAGACAGACAGACGATAGATAGATGATAGATAAGTAGATAGGGGAAAGTGGGGATGAGGATTAATGAATTTATTTTAAGAAATCAGTTCACATGATTGAGACTGGTAAGTCCGAATTCTATAGGGAAGGCCAGCAGGCTGGAGACTCAGGTAAGAGCTGACACTGCAACTCGAGTCTAAGTCTAATAGCAGAACTTCTTCTTCCTCAGGGAACCTCAGTCTTTTTTCTTAAGGCCTTCAACTGACTGGATGAGTCCCAGCCACACTGCATACGCCCATTTGTTCTACCTTAAGTCTACTGATGTAAATGTTAATCTCATCTAAAACAAACAAACAAATGAACAAAAAAAAGCAGACACCTTCGCTATGACATCTAAGCTGGTCTTGGACTAAATATCTGGGTACTGTGGCCTAGCCAAGTCGACACATAAAATTACCTGCCATAGACCCTCAATCAGAAATCAGAGGCAGCCTTCGAGTCGAGCAATAAAATTAGTGGAGGAAAGTGAGCATCTAGAAGGAAAGTCTTTTAGAAACTGCCCATCCCCAAGCATCTGGAGGAGAACAAAGAAGGACAGTGCCCCACGATGTGGGCAGCACAGAGCAAAAGGCCAAGGCCTGAATGGTGGGGCCTGTGGGGGCCACCCAGAATAACTCTCAGCTGCAAGAGCACCCTGGAAGGCCTATGTCCTCTGGATCACTGGGCTCATCCTGCTCAGAGACATGGGGCAGGAGGAGCAAGAGTGGACCCAGTAGGAATTCAAAACTGGTGCACGGAATGGAAGCAAGCAGTGCTAGCCCAGGCTCCACACTGTCTCAGCAGGTGGCCGCGGCCAAGTGGATTTAAGCCTCCATTTCCCCATTCGTAGATGTGGGGGGTGACGAGAATCCTTCATTTCCCTCTCACCATCATACACGAAGACAATACTCAGAACTCACCAAATGAAGCCTAATTTAAAAAAAAAAAAAAAAAAGGTGACGAAAGATTTTAAAAAACCACCTCTACATCGCTTCATCTCAAATATACCCGGGTCGAAACATGTCGGTGGTGAAAGGGCAGTGCCCGCTCCATCAGGAACGTTCTTCTGTCTGAATCTAAGCCCCAAGAACAACTTTTCCCTCGTGTGAGGCAATAAAGCCATTCCTCCGTTAGAATTTCTGTTCTCCCTGGACTGGCACCCTGGCCTTGGAGCACTCACCTCTTGTGATGGTTCATTGTATGTGTCGACCTGGCTGGGCCACGGGGTGCCCAGAGATTTGGTTAGACATTATTCTGGGTGTGTCTCGAGGGGTGTTTGTGGATGACAGAGCTTTCAGCCAAAGGCCTGAATAGAACCGAAGGCCAATCCCCCCACAAATGAGAGCAGACTCTTGCTGCCTGAATGCCTTGGGCTGAGACGTCGGTCTTTTCCTGCCTCCAGACTCGAACTGACCCATCAGGCCTTCCTGGGCATTGAGCCTGCCAGTTTTCAGACTGGACCTTACATTGTCAGCCCTTCTGGGTCCTCAGCTTGCCGGATACAGATCCTGAGACTTTTAATCCTCCAATAACTGTGCGAGCTAATTCCTTATCATTAATCTCTTCATATGTATATGCTATTGGTTTTCTTCTCTTGAGAAACCAGACTAAGCTACCAGTCTGGTCCTCAGGCTGCTTCGTGAGACTGGGGTCTCCACCACCCAGCCCAGTGGGTTCAGGCCTGCCAGGGTCAGGACCTGTCAGGGTGAGTGAGGCCGGGCACTCATCGGTATTGGTCCCCAGGCAGTGCTGACCCTCACACATCTCTGCCACACAGAAGCACCGTACATCCTCTCCCATCCCTCCTCTGTAGTTAGGTGTGTATATAGCCTGCCCTGGCTAATGAAGTGTGAGCAGAAGTGACATGCGCCACTTGTGACCTGCACAGCCTCTCACCCCCACCGCTCTGGACATAGGCAAAGCCTAGATGGCATTGCTCCTCCGGCATGGGTCCTGGAGTGGGCACGACGCATGTCAGAGCCCCCACTGACCCACAGTGGGTATGAAACACGAGCAAGAAGTGTGCCCCGCAGTTTCACACCCCCAAGAGGTGAGGGCTGTTTGTTACGATAGCCTAAGCTCGTCCTGACTGGTACACTCTCCCCAACATTTACATCCGGCTCTCACAGACAAGGCAGAGCCCTACGGTGATGAAGGCACCAGGCCTGATGTGGACCGCAGGCCAGTGAGAGCCGCAGTGGGTGGTTCTAATGTGTAAACCTGATTACAATCCTTCCCGCTTAAAAGCTTTCTTGCTCCCCCCAACCATGGCCCTTAGCACAAAGTGCTCTCACGATGTGCGTCCCCGGCCTCACTTCTGCCAGTTCCAGGCTTTCTGCTCTCCACTCCTGCTGCGAGGAAGTGCTTCAGGTGGGCACTCTCTTGCCTCCAGGCTCTGGTTCTGTCTGCTTAGAACACTGTTCCTCCCCCCTCACCTCTCCATTAACCATCATCATCCCTCAAGTGGAGGCTTCCTGTGCAGCCTACAGGTTCAATGGCAATTCTACTGCTCCTTCTGCAAAGCTCTGCCCTTGGCTCTCCCCTCACTGTAGCATCAGAGTCTGGCGGCTCAACTGCCTGATCCACCAGACTGTCTTTTATTACCTACGCCTAGCCCAATTTGACACATAAATGACCAAGAAGTATTTATTTTAACAAAAGAAAACAAACAAAGAAGGGAGGGAAGAAGGACAACCAGAGGACGAATGTCACCTTTCACTCACCTGTACTGCTCTTTGGCCTGCATGATGACAAAGTCCCACTTGTAGTTAATTTTTTTATTCAAAAAATTGTAATTTTCCTAGAGGAGGACAAGAAAATGAGAACATGAAGCTCCATGACATATGCCATGTGCAGGGGTCAGAAAGCCCTAAGTCAATGGGGATATGCCCCTGTCTCTGTGGCAGCTAGACCCAACCACAGGGCTTCCTGCCCCAGCTCTGCAAAGACACTCATTCAAGGGGGGAGTACTAAACTCTCAGAAAGCTTTCAACTTGGCTTGGATTTTATTTTAATAAATGTATCCCAAATCTGATTAGGAAGAGGGGAACAGGATGGGGGAAAACATGGAAACTCAATATTTAACAAGAGAACATCGTAAATCCACAAAGACCTAATATCATGTGATACTGGCTCTCCTAAAAACACGTTTGTAAAGAATAAAAGCCCAGCCCAATTGTTGCCATCTGCCCAGAAATCTAGCCTTTTGAGGGTTAGGGTGTGTCCTTTGAGAAATCTGACTCGTTGAGCCTAAAACAAAAGTGTATACCATTGTTTTCCCATCACAAGCTCGAGTTCAAATCTGTTCGCCAATAATATGCATTATCACACGTATTAAGTCCTATTGTTTTAGGACAGCAAGGGCGTAAATTATAGCAGGAGAAACTAAAGCTCAATGTGGGGAAAAATTTAATTCAGGGGGCTGCTTCTAAATATGTGAGTGAGTGATGGACGGATGATGGATGGATGGATAGGTGGACAGATGGATGATGAGGATACATAGGAATATAGCAATGAGGTAACGGGGGAAAAATGGTTCAAGATTATGTTCCACTCAATCACAATAACCTGTGCTTGAAAGCAGCTCTGTACCTTTTCATATTCTTCTAAAATTCCTTTCTTCTTGATATTTCGCTTGGCCAGATAAATGGCTGGAGAAGAAAACAACGACATCTTCCATCACCATCGTCTTTTGAAATCACATCTGCAGCCTCTCTGTGCGTGAGGCTGCTGTGCTCAGCCTGGTGCAGGAGACTCTCAGGCAGACCCACTCCCTCCCCCGGGAACATGCCCAACACAGATGTGAACTGACAGGTCGTGATGACAGCAAGACAAATGTCACCAACGTGCAGGGAGCAAATAAGGAGCATGTTAAGCACCACCAACAGCATGGGGGAGAGTTTTACCATAGTCTGTATCTTCGGCTGGCCACTGCTGGGTCGGCCAGAAATACGGCGTCTGTAAAAGGAACCAGAAAACCTGGCTTAAACAGTGGGCTGTGACCCGGATCCCCCAGCCAGGTGGCCTAAGAGATAAAACTTCCTCAGCCTCCCTGCTCCCACGGTTTCTAAAGTTCTGATCTGTGAGGACATGAAGCCAAGCAACTACCTCTTCCAATAATATTAATCCTATGAACCCCATATTAGTACCCAAGACTCACCTGAAAACGGTAGAGGCTGCCGTCGGGCTTGAGAATGAGGTTCTTGGGGTCTTGCAGGGGGTAAATGTAGCCATACTTGACAATGAAGTTGCCCAAGTTCTGGGCCTCTGCAGAGAAGCAGAAGGTTAAGAGCAGAGGCCAAAGGTAGAAGCTCAATTCTCGCACCACAGACTCCAGCAGTATCAACAGCACTTCATCTAAGAAGTGAAGACAGTGGCTCCTGAACTTGGCTGTGGACAAGTATCAGCTGGGGAGAAGCTGTTAAGGAGGATTCCCCAGCCGGATCTCCAGTTAATAACTCAGTAGGTCTGGAGGCGAGCTAACAGGTGCCACAGGTGATCCACTGCAGGTGTTGAGGGGCGACAGGGAAATCCTGGAGAAGCTTCTTTGGGCCCTTTGGGTCTAGAGAAGTCCCCAGGAGCAGGGAGAGAATGTCTCCATTTGGCCAACAGACACTTCCTCACTCCATGGAAAAGGGAGGCCACGTTTATTGTCAACTTCTCTTCCAAGGTCAGCTCTACCTGCATTCCAGGTCCTGATCCCCCGGCTCCTCCCCACCTCACTTTAATCCCCACCCCCCACTTCAGTTTGCTTGGACACATAGTCTTGTTTCTGAATTTGCATCAGTTAAGAGAAAACTGTCCTGGTTCTTTCTTAGAGGCAAGTGTCACCAAGGACAGCAGGTGTCTTTCCATCATCAAGAGAGTCCTCCAGACCCACCTTGCCCCAGGACCCAACCCACGTGCCATCCTGTAGCTCAGCCTCCAAGCCTCAGGAAGACTGTCTCCCCAACCCTCCCTCTTCACGTCTCACTCCCTCCATCACAGACTAGACCCTCATTTTTCATGCCTGTTGTACCCACAGCCTTTTTTTTTCTAGTGGGAAGTCCGCTCCCCAGATTCTTCCTGCTCTAATCCATCCTCAAGCTGCCATCAAACATCCTAGCTTCAATGTGATTATCACACACACCACCATGCTCAAATATTCCCCATGGCTTCCTGTTGCCTGGCTCCCAGATGCCCTGTGGAACCTGCAGATATGCCCGAGGCACTCCCATCCCTCCACTGCCATCTGTACCCAGCTGAAGATGTTTCTAGCAATTTCCCCTTGGTACCACTCCACTTCTTCTTCATTCCATTTCTATGCCATTGCTTTTGCTAGGTCCCCCTCTGAGCTCCCTTGCACAATTCACGGGCATCGTTTCTTTCGAGACCAGACGTGCGTATGCACCACCCCCTCCGAGAAGTCTCTCTTGACTGACTCCTCCCATTTACCCACTAAAACTGTGTATGAAACGAGTTTGGCCCCCAATTATCATGCCATCACTTTCGATTCTGGTTGTTTTACACTTGTCTCTCCAATTAAGCTGTCAGTTTCTCAGAGACACGGGCTAAGCCTCCATTTAGCTTCTACCCTCCAGAGAGTCTTTTGGGGCGCTGCACACACAGTCGTCCTCGGCAGATGAGTGTCAGATGAGCTCTCACCCAGATTGGAGATCCAAAGCCGCTCGATGATCCATTGTAGAACATCGCTCCCTGCAAAACAGAAGTATCTGGCCGTTATCAGAGCCTCCTAACACATCTGCTGTTGCCTGGCTGGCCTTGTCCCTGGCCAGCTGTGATCTCGTCCTTCTTCTGCTCAAAACTTTCAAGGACACCCCACTCTGTTCCCAACAAACCCTGAAGCCCTAATTCAGGGTCATCCACCATCCAACCCCAACCCTGTTTGCAGCTTAACCTCTCCTACACACCCTCGGTCTTCGCCTCTCTTATGAGACTTATCTTCTTACCTTAGAATGCTTTGTGCATGGACTAGCATTCATCGAGTTAGGAAATAAACAGACTAAGTCTTACCCCGAAAACAAAAACAAAAACACAAGATGTCTGTGTGCCTCTAGATGGAGCCTGGACACATGGGAGTAAATCAGAGCCAGTGTTGGGAGGAGAAGTGGGAGTGCACTAAGGGCGGCGTTCTCCTACGCCCTCATGTTCCCAGGCGGAACTCTGAGGAGCCCGAGAACTCTAAATTCAAACCTGGCCTCCAGGTCACTATGACGGTACTTCAGTCAAAGCAGGAGCATGGCACATATTTCAGTAACTCTTGGTAGGATGATTTATAACTTTGGACAATGTGAGTGCCATCAATATGCTTTGTCCTCTTGCCCTGGCTCTGCAAGTTTTAGGGACTGGTCTGGGAACAATGCAGAGTGAAGAATGTCGTGAGAAAAGCAGAAGAGGCAGGGGAGATCAGGAGAGAATGTGCACCCTGCCCGCCTGCCCACCAGGCATCCACACCTATCTAAGGGGCCAGGCAAGCCCATTTCCACCAAGTCCAGAACTGCTGTAGGATCCCAGGGACACTGTGTGCCTCCCACTCGACCTGGACACTCCATCCCCAGAAGGAGGGCAGCTCGTCTCAGAAGAAAGACAAGCCAACCTGGAGCCAAGCACCTCAATTCAGACGCCACCTTGCAAATGCCAGTGACCTCACTTTCCAGCAACTTTCAGCCTGCTAGACGAAGGCCGAGCTGGGTCCCCTGTCTGCACGGGAACCAGCCCACAAAACACACCAGGAAGGAGGACACTGCCTGAGTCCCTTGGCTTTATGAACCCCTGGTTGGCTGTTTAGAAGCAAAATTCTTCATCTAAATTCCTACTTAAAATCCTAGGATGGTGTGTTTTAGACTTTCCATCTCCAGTCCCAGTGACTGCTACGCAGTGGTGTGCAGATCAGGCGAGAGGCCCAGGCAGACAGCAGACTGATTAGTGCTGTCCGCCAAGGAGCCAAGGGTTTTCTCATGCACTTGACCGCTTCCTGAAATAGATCAAATGAGATTACGGGGCCACGTGGTCTGTGGTGACAGCACGGTAGGCTCCTCCGTCAGCCACCTTCATCCCCAAAAGTCCTGGGTCACCTGCCATCCGAGGAGATGAATGGCAATTACCCAATTTGTTTTGATTGGCGTGGATGCCGCAGCTGCACAACAAGGCTCCTCGTGTGCCCTGTTCTGACGGCAGCTGGAATTCACCAGCAGGAGGAACGAGGAAAAACGTGGCAGGGTAGGCAGTCTCGCTCAAACCCAGGAGGCCAGGAAGGAAAGTGGCTCATGCACACTGCCAGTGGATGAGAGCACGGACTCTGAAGTCACCCAAGCTCAGCCATATATGAGTTTAGGGACACAGAGACAAGTTGCTGGACCTCTTTGCATTTCCATGGCCCCATCTGCAAAGAGGGGATGGTCTTATCCATCCCTGACTTTGCCATGGGTATGAGCCAATGCAGTGTGGGAAACTGCTAGCTATTGCCACCCTTGGAGCATCCACTCTGTGCTGGATGCCTGCACAATTACACAGCTGCTCCTTAAGCACTGGGTGAACGCAGAAGCACCCTAAAAGGTGTGCCTGCTGATCCCTGATCTTTAGGTGCCTGAGCTACTCCAGTTCCTGGCCTTTCTTAAGTCTGGCTCATCAAAGGGTTTCCCTCTCTTGTAGGGGGTTCCCTGTCACATTCTGATTAATTCTTCTTTTGCTCCAACCAGCCAGAGTTGGTCTTCAATTGCTTGCACTCAAGGAACCCTGAGTGACACACAGCTGGCAGGGGCACTCCTTCCTCCAGGCTGGCAGAAAGGGAAATGGGAGACGGTTAGGCAGCTCCCCTGCAAAGACTAGGACATCTTGAGTGGATAATTAATAGTCAGGTCACAGGAGGGGTACAGAGTGAGCAAGGAGCTCAGCCCAGGGGCAAGTCCCCAGCACATGCTCTGAAAAGCTGTCTGCTTCTGTAGGCAAGATGCCTCAAAATATACCCTTTACTGCAAACCCAAAATCATAAAATGCATCCAATGCATTTAACAAAATGGATTCTTACTTAGAGATTCAGCCCCTTCTGCCTATATCTTCAAAAGATGCTCTGTAACCCTTTACCCCACACCCAAAGAAAAAAGACAATGGGGCTATCCCCATGAGTAGTTAAGAAGGGTCGGCATATAAATTAGAAGGTAAGGAAAGTTGGAGCAAACGGTGTTCTTTTCCTGCTACCTGATTTCATTAAAACAAAACAAACAAGGCAAACAAACAAAAAGTGACAGCAAAAGTTTGTAAAATGGACTCCCAGGAGGAATGGCTTCCCAAAGTGACCTACTGAGTCCTTTTCTCCTTTCCTTTCTGACCCCTTCCTCAGGAGTAGCCTGTGGTCCAGCAGTCAGCACTATGTGGGGGTGGAGAGTAAATATTTCAGGTTTTGTGGGCCATGATATGGCTTTTGCACAAATATTTAACTCAGCCACTGGAGTACAAAAGGCCAAAGACCATACATAAATGGGGAGGTAGACATGTTCCAATAAAACTTTATTTACAAATACAGGCTGTGGGCCTGTTTTGCCCATGAGCTATAGTTTACCAGCCCCTGCATAGGGCTTGTAAATCCCAAGATGCATTACCTGTCATGGCATGAGGGATGCTGGTGACCAGGATCTTCTGATTCTGCGTTCTGACCCCGGTCTCCGGGTTCTGCATATCCTTCACCAGAGCTTCAATCTGTAAGACAGACGTGAAAAAACTGGCGGAGCAGAACGATGTCAAAAGCTGAGGAAGGAAGGCTCTTTTCACGGAACCGAGGGATCAAAAGACACAAAGATGAGCACAAAACGCTTACAACCTACGTGGCGCTGAGTAACTATAACGCAACCAGAATAACTGTGTGCTTCACAGACTCAAACGCCCTTCCCAAGTGTGAGTGCTCAGAGAAATTCAATCTGTCTTGGAGATTCTGCGGAGGCATTTAAGAGGAGATGGGACATAAGAAAGAAAAAAGATGTTTCTGGACAGAAAATGAGAGGACGATGTGAGCTTAAGCAGGTGAGAAAACAGGGGAGATGAAGCTGGAGTGGCAGGTGGAGGCCAGATCACAGTGAGCCTCGAATGCTACTCCCAAGGCATGGATTTCGTTCCAGCAACTATTTCTGGAGAGCAGCATACTCTGGCCTGCATTTTGGAAACGTGGTCCATGACAGAGAGAAGAACATTACGCACGAAGAAGTTTGCCAAGGTGGAGAAAAGCGGAGAAATCCATTCGAAGGTATGGAGACAGTCCAGGAGAGAAATGATGGGCCTTCAGCCTGGCCATGTCCTCGCCTCCGTCTGTTCACAGCGGAGCGACCAGAGTGAGCCTTTCGATTATTTTAGAATGTGTCGCTCCTCTGCTCGACACCCTGCAAAGGTCATTCCGATCAAAGTCAACGGCTAAGTTCCCCTACTGGTCTCCGTGGTTGGGACCCCTTTCTCCCTAAATCTTCTCCCACCGCTTTCCCTCTCTGATCCAACCCCACTGCTCCCTGATCATGCCAAGCATGTGCCCAGCCTCTCGCCTCAGGGCCTTTGCTCTGGCCATTCCCCATCCCTGGACCTCTCTTCCCTAGAGAGCTGTGGGACTCACTCCCTCATCTCCTTCAGCTTCTAGTGGTCTCAGAAGGCCCCCACCGACCATCCCACTTGGTGCTGCAGCCTTGAACTTCACGCTTGGCATTCCTGATCCCCTACTCTTTTCCAATAGCACTCTCCTTCTAAGATCCCAAATAATTTACCTGGAGTCGTCAGCATTGAAGAGATAGCCGAAGCCCCAGAGAACTCACAAACCATCCAAGGAGGGCTGGGCTGCCAGAAGACAGCCACAAGGACAGCCTTGATTGCCTTTTGAGTATTCTTTTTGAAACTTTATTAATACAAAATATTTTCCCACTTGAAAAATTAAATGGAAGTCAAATCAACTGAAGGAGATTTTTTAAACCAGCTGGATGCGCTGGCACAATTTAAAAAAAGACAACCTGAGTGTTTCTCTTATCAGGGCTGGTCGTAGGCATTCCCAAAGGCTCACACACAGAGGTTTCAAACTTCATGTTCCCCCAGGACACCCCTCACCGATGGAGAAACCACATACTCTCCCAGCTCCCCCACGTACTACAAGATGGTCAGTCAGTCACTCAACAACCAGGCAGTCTTGATTGCCTCTGGGAAACCAAAGACAGGGAGATGTGGTCCCTGAGCCCAAGGAGTTCACTGTCTAGTACGAGGATATTACAGGATGATACAGGACATACAATGATGAAAGTGAGTCACAGTGTCACGAGATAGCAGGACAGTGCCAGGAGGGGCTCAGGATGGCCGGGGAGACTCCTGGGGTAAATCTTAAAAAGATGAATAGGAATTGGGCATTGGAAAGAGAAAAGGCCAGAGGGCGAGAACATTCCAGGCTTGAGGGGCTATAGGAACAAGAGCAAAGAACATGAAGAAGCAAGTTGAATAAAGACCTTTCCTGTCCTCCTCTGGCCGGAAGCCTTCTCCCGAGGTCAGGGCAGCTGCGTCCAGCTGGACATACCCTTGAGGGGGGCTGCCCCTCAAACCCATCCTGTCCACATTCAAGCCACTCCCCAAACTACAACAGCTCACTGGTCCTCCTGCTTCTCCTCGATTTAACGAACTTGGTTACGTCGTCATCATTCTCCCACGATTTAAAAACACCCCCCAACACTGCGCAGCCCTTTACAGTTTACAAAGTCCTTTAACAGCCTGCATGTGTTTGTGGTCCAAAGACCACAGACTTCTACTAACTGTAGGATTTCCTCTCTGAGTCCCCTTCTCGACCATGAAATGGAAACAGTGTTGATAGCATATGCCTCACTACTTGATATGACACTATAACTCTCAGAATCTAATTAATTGTGTGAAAATGCTTTATCAGGACAGATATGTTATACACGTGAAAAGATATTTACCTTGTAGGGGAGATGTGCTAGTGGTTACGGTTAGAATCTGCAATACTAGCAGCATTTGTACAATTGGTGCATCTTTGAAACTTTGCATGCAGGGCTGTGTAATAAAAACCCTGCTGCTCTACTAACCAATCAAATATAGGTTTTTGTCGAACGGATCCTAAGTGCCCAGCACTGTGGGGGATACAAATAAGTGAAAGGCATACTCCCAGTCCTTGGAGAACTGGAAAGACATTTGTATGAAAATAAAAGTTAAGATAAACACCAGGCATCAGGACGCAGTAAAAGCTCTGGTCGAATCCCAGCTCTCACACGTAATAATCTAGACAAATGACCAAAGCTCAGTAAGACTCATGTCTCTGTGAAACAGAGGTTGCAGTCGTACCTACACCATCAGAGGACTGATGTGAAGATTGAATGAGATGAATCATTTAAAGCACTTGGTACGGTGCGATGCATAAAGTATTTATTAGATGGCAATTATACACCAAAAAATAGGAAAAGCACAGATGGGACTAAAAGCCAGGAAGGAGGGGGAGCTGAGATGATCACAAAACGGTGTGCGCAGAGGGGGAGGAGGATTTTCCTAGACAGTGAGGAAGGGTCTGTACTCCAAGGGAGGGGAGCAGGGAGAAGGCCCCTGGCTTCCCCACGCAGGAAAGTGAACAGGTTGACATTGGAACCCTTGTAGTTAGTTCACTGTCAGGGGGAATGCAAAATGGTACAACGGCTACGGAAAACAGGATGGAGGTTCCTCCAGAAATGAAATAGGATTAGCATATGATCCAGCAATTCCACCTCTGGGTACTTATGGAAAAGAACTGAAATCAAGATCTCGGAGAGATACCAGCATTCCCATATTTACGGCAGCACTAGCCACGACCCCCCAGATGTGGCAACAACCTAAATGCCCAGTGACAGGTGAGTAAATGCATCCCATGCAACACCATTCAGCCTTTAAAAAGAAGGAAATTCTGCAACACGCCACAACATGGCTGAACCTGGAGGACGTTTCACTAAGTGAAATAAGCCAGTCACGGGAGAACTGCTCAAGTCCACTTACATGAGGTATCTGAGAGGCAAATTCATGGAATCAGACAGAGTAAGATGAAGGCTTCCAGGAGGAAATAGGGAGCTGCTGATCAACAGGCATCGAGTTTCAGTTAAAAGCAATGGGAACAGGGGCTAGAGATCTGCTCTGCAATATTGTACCTATGGGTCATAATATCATTGGTACACTTAGGTCAATTCTCGTGTGAACTGTTCTTACCACAATAAGATAAAAAAAATAAAATGTTAAAAGAGAGACAGAGATGAACTCAGCTGCACTGGAGGTGAAGGGTCATGTAGGGACCCTGACTTGTCAAAATTCTTGCTGCCACCTCCCACCCAGCCAGCCTTGCCCCTGAAGCTGAAGGCTCCCCGCTTCCCAAAAAGGGAAGGAGAGTGAACAGTGCCCTAAATCCATGTGGAGGGCTGGGATTTCTGCTTTCAACGTGTTGCTAAACCAGCATTTGCAACCGAACCACCACCTAAACCACCGTGATCACCTGCAAGGTCGAGGTCGCTCTGGGGCACAGCGACAGCAGCTCAGCCAGTGAGCAAGACAGACCACGGTCCAGGTGGTGCCCAGGGCTCCTTGTGCAAGATGGACTTCAGGCTTCATCTGCACAGGACTGTTCTGGAACAAAAACTATTCATTTCGGCTCCATTCAGAGCCGGAATCCTTGGCCTTCTGCTATGTCAAAGCCAGGAGGTGTCTCAGGCCACTGGGTCAGCCGAGCAGTCCTCAGCAGTGAGGGGAGTAAAGAGACGCCTCCTGGGAAGGTGTTGGGGACCAGAGGACCAAGGAGCCATGGGCTGCGGGAGTCACTCCTTCCAGAATTCTCACTCACTGTGAGCCTGGATTGATATGCTACTCCGAGATGCCTGACTGTCGGACATGAGGGCCCAAGCCTCCCCTTTGCCACGTGACCTGCCAGATGAAATCCTACATTTATTCAAGAGTAATTTTTAGATGAAACAGCAGTGTTTCTTGGTTAGAGAGGGCCTGGATATTGGAGAAGAAATAGAAACCCACCTTACAGGTTAGAAACCTGAGTTTCTCTGATAGTCGGGGGATTAGATCCCTTTTCTTTTAATTAAAAAAAATAAAATCTAGTTATACAGAGTTCGAAAATAACCTTCGGAGGAGAAATAATGAGAGTTATTTTAAAAACACAATGAGGGGAGTCAGGTTTCTTTCTGTCAGGTGTGTCAGCCTTCCCACAAAGGCAGGGCTGGTGGGAGGAGGGAACGTCACATGCCCTTGGAGAACACTTTTGGGGGAGTCCAGCCATGGGGATTTCGAGTTTCCTCAGAACTTCCCTCATATACATTCCTCAGAGGGGTCTCCCCAACCACCTGACGAAGAAATGACAGGATTCTGGCTGGTGGCAGTGTCTCTGAGAGACTCTGTTAGGAGCCAAACTGTGTGTCCTCCCAACCCCCAAATTCATAAGATGAAGTCCTAACCCCCAGGACCTCAGATCGTGACAGTCTTTGGAGATGGGTCATTAAGTTAAAATGAGGCCCTTAGGGTGGCCCCTGATCCAGTATGACTGGGGTCCTTTTAAGAGGACACGGACAAGCACAGAGGGGAGACCACATGAGGACACAGGGAGAAAGCAGCCAGGCGTCTGCCAGCCGAGGAGAGAGGCTGCAGGTGAAACCAGGCCTGCCAACTCCATGATCTCACACTTTCCAGCCTCCAGGACTGTGAGCACATAAACGTCTGCTGTTTGAGCCTCCCAGCCTGTGGGACTTTGTCACGGCAGCTGAGCAGACCGATACAGACTGGGGTTCTGGTTCGCCTCCAGCGGAAAACCCCTTCGCCCATCACAGACAGGAGGGGATCCAAGTGTCTTCCCAGGTTCCGCAGGGAGTGAGGAGCCCTCGCCTCTCTGCTCCAGACTGCTGTCAACTCTCACCTCCTCCTCCTCCTCCTCGTGTCCCGTGGGTGTCCCTCTGGAGATAAGGGACAGGATGGCCATCCCCACCCCAAATGTCAATGCCTACTCCTAACCAGACTCAGCTCCCTGGCACCTCCAAGGAGCCCCATCTCTTTCCCAGGCGACAAATAAATGTCACACAACCATGCTGGCCCCCGTCTGACCCCGTGCTGGGGGCGGGGGAGTGGGGGTGGGTGCCAGCCCCACATTTTCTTTCTCAGATGCCAACGAGCTGCCATGTGACTGCAAGTGTGTCAGGGAACCTCGACATCACAAAGGAGCAGAAGCGATGGCTTCGAAGGCCCCCACGCCCACCCTCCACGCCCACACCGCTCCTCGCATTAAGGAGCTGTCACTCACTATGCAAGATCTCTGGGGCTGGAATTTTCCTGTAAGCCAGAGAAGGCTCCCAGGGGGATGATAATAATCAGGACTTTCTGTACAAAGATGAGGAAAGTGACCCAGAACCACGGGGTCATTTTGCTTAAGGATGGAGAAGGGGTTCCTGCTAATAGGTCTGACCACACGGAGGCCAGCTGACCTCCCAGCCAGCTCGCCCCAATGTCTCGCAACCCTTCATGAGCACCAATCATAATCAGTGCTAGTCACTTTCCCCCAAACCTGCTCTTCCCACACGAGTCAAAAACCTAGAGAGCATTCTACATGACCCCAGCCAACAGCAGCCAAAGCCTGTGGACTCTGCTTTTGTTTCTGATGTTTCTCCTACGTGCCTACGAAATCCTGCCTCCGTGGAATGTCTAATGGGTCCTGGACTGTCAGGTTCTGCCCACCTGGCATCTTTCTGCATTTTGACGAGCCTGTCCACAGCCTCCAGTGTGTCCTCCAGCTGAGGCACTACTGACCTTTGGGGCCAGATTGCTCTCTGTTGTGTGGCTGGCTGTCCCGTGCACTGCAGGACATCTAATGGGATCCTGTTTTTACCCACCAGATGCCAATAGCATCCTCCTCCCCAGCTGTGACAACCCAAAATGTCTCCAGAGTTTGCCAAATGTCCCCTGGAGCTTTCGTCTTAGCTGTGCATTCAAATCCCTTGGGACGCTTTATTTGAAACACCAATGCTTGGGCTCCGCCCCACTTAATTACTTACTTACCTCTGAAGGAAACCAGAAACTCTAAGGATGGTGACTTGATAGCAGTATTTTTCACAGGGCAGCCAGGGTAGAGCAGCACTCATACCCTCTCATCGGAATCATCATTCTAAAATGTAAACCAGCCCACTTTATTCATCCCTGATTCTAACACATCCAACAGCTTCTCGTTGAACACAGAAAGCCTCACACTCCTTAGAAGAACACATGAAGCCCCCCGTTCTGGGCCTTTCCTCACTCCCAGCCTTTCGTCCGTCGACCTCCAGCTCTCTCTGAGCCAGCCGTCCCAACCCCTATGAGTGTCCCAAACCACCATGCCATTTCACACACATCCATGTTTTGTATTTGCCTAAAGTGTCACCCATCTTGTCATCCTCCTGGAAAAAGAACATCAACAACTGCTAATTTCTCTGGCCTCAACTCAGTTGCAAGCCCCTCTTGGGGAAGCTACCCTGATTTCTCCCATTCAGGAAGAAGTGACCGCCCCCTACTCTGTGACAGAGAGGCAGACAGAGATGACAGTGACAGAGACAGAGATGGGATATATAGACTTAACTCCTAGAACGATGTCTGCCACGACCCGAGAACACTTTTCTCCTTACGCATACACCTGTCAGTCTCTATGAGACTCTAAGCTCTGGGAAGACAGGAGCCATGTCTTAATCCCCGAAGTGCTCCCAGCACCTGGCACAGTGCCTAGCACACGAGTGCACGGCTCTGTGTGCATGCTGAACGAGAGAACTATACCAGCCAAAGATCCCATACTCTGCCCAGCCTCCGAATACTTCTGTTTCTGCACTCCCTTCCCGAGCCAAGGGAGGTGCCAGAAGCCACACAGGAAAGCAAGGCAAACTGACAGGAGGCTTTGCCGTGTGGCACCAAGAAAGTCAAGCCTGTGGTAAACCCCGAGGGCAGCGGCACCTGGCACCAGTTGGCATGTTGATCTGAAATCACAGAGAGGGATGGGCCAGCATGGAGCCATGGAAATAGTCCACTGTGTGTCACCATCTGACTCCTCCCCTGCAACAGAGCCATGGACAAGTGGGGTCTCCAGCTCTTTCTATCACATCTTACTGCACCCAGGCATCAGAGATGGGTGGCACCTCTACTGGTGGGCATCTCTGCGCAGGGGCTGCGTCCACCTGAGATGGAGCACAGGTGTGAGAGCCTCGGCAGCCACCGGAGAAAGAATGGCCCTTGCACCAGCACTTCTCTCCCTGGCCTTGTGACAAGCCTGTCATTTCCCAGGTGGCTAGAGTTGTAGGGGCACAGGAGGATCCCAAGGTGACTCTCTTAGTTCAGGGAAAAGAAGACATCCATCTATTCCTCTCACACACATCAGTGGTCTTTTTCGTTTGCAAATCTGCTCCCGTCACTTGCCTATTCCAAATTCCTCAGTGGTTCCCTACGGGGTAAAATCAAGCCACCTCCAAAAGGTTCGAAAGGAGCTTCCCAGACAAAAATAAGCTAAAGGAATCTATCATCACCAAGCCAGTGTTACAGAAAAAGTTGGAGGGACTTCTTTAAAAATAAAAATATGTATCAAAAACCAGAATAAAGAATGGTAATCAAAAACAGACTCACAGATAAAGCAGACGATTTGGTGACGGACAGAGGGGAAGGGGTTTGGGGGCTGGGGGAATGGGGTGAAGGATTAAAAAAGTACAAATCGGTAGTTGATAGCTGGCCATGGGGATGGGGAGCACGGCAGAAGGATGCAGTCAGCATGAATATATAAAGAAGTACAAATCGGTAGTTGATAGCTGGCCATGGGGATGGGGAGCACGGCAGAGGGGATGCAGTCAGCATGAATATGCTGGCTAGGTGGAGGGCCAGAGGAGGGAGGGAGCAATTGCGGGGGATGGTTTTATAAACCATGTAGAAGTCTAACCAACGTACTATATGCTTGAAACTAATTTAAATAAATAAATTTCTTTTAAAAACAGTTCAAAAGGCCCATGATGGCACCCTGGCCCCTTTTCAGCCTCCCTCTCCCCTTGCACTTCAAACCCCATCCATACTGAACGGCGTACCTCAACCCCACCAGACTCCCCAGGCCTCTGAGCCTCAGCACGTGCCATTTACTCGGCCTGGCACAGTCTTCTCCTTCTCTCTGCTTAGAACCCCCATTTCGCCTTCGGTTTTCAGCTCCTCGTCTCCCAGGGACATGTAGCCAGGCCTTCCCACAGCTTCCACTCTGCCCTGTATCATAGAATAGCAGACCTAGTATTGTATTCACAGCATTGCATCCATTTGGCAGCAGATGGTGGTCAGTCCTGTCTTTTTCCTGGTGCCTGTGTGACTGGGACAAGCCACTTAGCCTCTCGGAGGTTCAGTTCCTTCTATGTAAAATGGTGACAATAACTGCTGTCTATGGTACAAATGGATGATATTTATAAGGCCTCCACTGGGGACTCAACACAGTTCATAAATATTCAGTGAATAATTTCAATGAATATTCATTGAGTGGTTAATGACAGTTCCACCTATGTCCGCACTGCTTTGGTCTGGGTCCTTCTTCAGAAGGCTGGACAGCTAGTTCAACAGGTTCATGGTTAAGGTCCCACCTGTATGCACTCCTGAGACCTGCTCTGTTGACCTCTATTCTGTAGCCTGCTCTAAGGAGCTCTGTGACCTTGGAGGAGGACCTCAGTAATGGGGTCCCTCAAGGCAAAGGGAAGGGCAGTACTGCAGGAGTGGACAGAGCTTGTAGGGCAGAGAAGGAAGTTGCTCTGCTGGTGGGGCGGGGGGTGTCAGGAGAACTGGTCTCCACAGAATTGGGGACATTGAGCTGAGACTGAGAGGAGGAGGGACAGGCGCTTGGCAGGCGATGAGGAAAAAAAGGCTTAACCAGTAGAGGACCTGAGGCATGTAAGGGCACAGGGCGCCCAGAAAGGTGAGCAGGTTCTCGAGGCCAGAGCCCCACTGAGTGCCTGTGGCTGCTTTGTTTGATTTCCCTGGAGGGCAGATAATGAAGGCAGGCAGCAGGTAAAGCCAGAGAGAAGGGTTGGAGCAGGATCTTGAGTGGCCAGGATGAGAAATTTGGACTTCATCCCGTGAACATGGGAAGCAGGTGGAAGGTTTCACATCAAGGAAACCAGCATTGGTTTGTGAAAGAAACTGGTGAGCTTTTGAAGGACACTGTGATAGGGGGAGGAAGGCTGGGGTGGGAGGTGAGGCTGGGGGGAGGTGGGAAGGCTGGGGTGGGAGGTGAGGCTGGGGGGAGGTGGGAAGGCTGGGGTGGGAGGTGAGGCTGGGGGGAGGTGAGAAGGCTGGGGTGGGAGGTGAGGCTTGGAGGGAGAGCTGAAGTGGAAGCAGGAGGCTAAGGTGGAGGGGGGGTAGGGTAAGGGGTCAGGGTGGGGTGCGGGGTGATGATGGAGACCAAGTACCAGTCAGAAGGCCAAGATACTAGACAACAGTCACAATGAAAAAAAATGAGATTCAGAAAACAAACAGAATGTCTCCAGACAATTACCCTCTGAGCCTCCAACCCAGAGCTGCCCTGTCTGGGAGAAGAAGGCAGTCCTGGAGAAACCCTGTACCATGCCTCCTGGCTTTCAGAGAGTGAGCTTAGGTGGTTTCTTCTGCTTGGAAATGGCATCTGTCATATAGGGGCTCAGGTGTCTTTCTGAGTGAGACAGCCTTCCACCTCTGTTTTATGGATGATCCTTCCACCCCTGCCACCTGGACTGTGAGCACAAGCTTCTCGAAGTAGGTGGAAAGGGTATGACCAACCGTCCCAGTGTGCCCAGCGCTGGCCAGGTCTCAGCATTGAAAGTCCCAGACAAATCAGGACAGTCGGTCACTGACTGCAGAGGCTCAGGGCAGGACTCAGCTTGTCACAAAGCATTCGCTTAATTCTGCTCAACAAGATTAGCCAAAGACGGTGGACAGTGCTCTGTGGAAGTGGCTGTGGGTGGAAGGAAGGGTGGACAAGTGACCTTGGGACCTAACCCTCTGATGGCTGGTTATCTTAAAACTTCAGAACAAAATACGCCACTTTGTTCTCAAACACAGCACCCCACCAGATGCATCGCTCTTCCCTGATGGCCACAGAACACCCTGTACCTGGCCACTTGGTCTGAGACAGTCTTTGTGTCGAAAAGGGTTCTGACTTGTGCTGCCAGCACAGAGAAATGTGAGGTCTGAAGATACACATACCCAAATGAGGGATCTGGGGCTGCTGGAAGTGGGGTGTCCCCGTATCCTACAAATCACACCCTTTTCACGGCCTATGTGGACACTCTCACCACTCTCTCTCTCTCTCTCTCTCTCTCTCTCTCTCTCTCTCTCTCTCTCTCTCTCTCTCTCTCTCACTTCAACATACTGCAGTTTGGGATGGGGAAAAGGATTTTGAAAATGTTAATTTAACATCTGGATGCCTTTCAATATGAGGAGACAGCCTCGAATCTGACAGCCTTGGCTGAACTGCCTTCTGGCGCCCTCCTCTCCCGAGTAACAGGTTGTTTTGAGCCTCCGGACCATGGCCCCTTGGCTTGGATGCTCCAGTATAAAGAGGTCACAGGGAAACCTGATCATCGCAGCCTTGAAAGAAAGACACACACACACACGCGCACACACACACACACACACACACACACGCACACGCACCCCGATGCAGAGAAGTCCTCTAAGGGCATCCAGCCCTGGCCCTGGAGGACCACCAGGGATGCCCCCGCTCCGGCCCACACGCCCCGAGCCTCCCTCCCCGCATCTCGGCGGACACTCTTCCTAGAGTTGGGGCCCCGCGCACCTGCCCACCTGCCGGGGCCCAGGTGGCCCGCCCCCGCTCACCTTCCGGAGAAATGCCATCCTCGGCCTGTACTGCTGGCCTTGGTGTCGGATCGTCATCCTGGACCCGGGGTGACTTCAGAGCCAGAACACAGAACCGGGAGGAAAAGGGACGAGCCCCCACCCGAGAGGCACACGCCCCGGCGTGCGCAGGGCTGGGGGGGGAGGCCCCGGGTGCGGGGCGGGGCCGGGCCGGCCGCCGCCCCCTTCACTCCCGTCGGCTCGCGCCCCTGGGAGAGCCGCCGGGAGCGGCGCCAGCCAATCAGCGCGCCGCGCCGCGGGCTCATTAGCATACGCCGCGCGCGAGCCCACCTGCCGCCAGGGGGCGGGGCAGGGGGCGGGGCCCGGGCCTGCCCCGCCCCCGCCCAGCCCCAGGTGAGAGGCGCGCGTCGCGGACCGGGGACGCAGAGGGACCGCGGCCCAGAGCGAGCCCCGCAAGCGACTCGGCGGCGTGCAGGCGGCCTCCCCCCTGAGCGCGGTGGGGGACGGAGTTCTTCCTCTTCCGTCTCTGCCCCCAGCCGGCTGGTGGGCGACCTGGGGCCAAGTTCTCCAAAGTCTGTAGGTCTCCGTGTCCTGACGTGAAAAGCACAAATAAAAAGTGGGGTGATCGTGATAGACTGCAGAAGGGTTGCTACGCCATGGAACGGGGAAGTGGGTAACATAGTGCTTGGCCTGCAAGGAAGGTTTAGAGATGTGTAGGGGGGAAACCGTTAAGTAGCATTGGTGAGATGTTTGGTGGAAGGGAGGGAGGGAGGAAGGGAGGGAGGGAGGGAGGAAGGAAGGAAGGAAGGAAGGAAGGAAGGAAGGAAGGAAGGAAGGAAGGAAGGAAGGAAGGAAGGAAGGAAGGAAGGAAGGAAGGAAGGAAGGAGAGAAGGAGAGAGAAAAAGAGAGAAGGAAAGAAAAAAGGAAGGAAAAGAAAAGGAAAGAAGGATGGAAGGAAGGAAGGAAGGAAGGAAGGAAGGAAGGAAGGAAGGAAGGAAGGAAGGAAGGACAGAAGGAGAAAGACAAAGAGAGAGAGAGGAAAGAAAGGAAAGGAAAGAATGAAAAGAAAAAGGAAGAAAGAAAGAAAGAGAAAAGAAAGAAAAAGAAAGAGAAAGAAAGGAAGAAAGGAAGGAAGGAAGGAAGGAAGGAAGGAAGGAAGGAAGGAAGGAAGGAAGAAAGAAAGAAAAAGAAAAAAGAGAGAAAAAAAAAGAAAAAGAAAGAAAGAAAAAGAGAGAAAGAAAGAAGAAGGAAGGAAGGAAGGAAGGAAGGAAGGAAGGAAGGAAGGAAGGAAGGAAGGAAGGAAAGAGAAGAGAAAAAAGAAAAAAGAAAAGTAAAACGGGAGCAAAGTTGTAGTCCCTGCTGGGCCAGCTGCTTGGTCTAGGCAAGTTATATTTTACATCTCTGGTCCTTAGTGCTGTCCTATCTAGAAAATGAAAGGATGACCCACCTAGGTAATCATCAGGACCTTCACCTTTTGCCATATAAAGCACCTTTCCTGTGTCTACAAGTTGGACGGCTATCAACTGTAGCAGATAAAATGCATAAGTTGGAAGAGGACAAAGAGAGACTTGCCTCAGGAAGGCAATGTTCCTTTAAAGAAGCAGTTCATGTCTGTTTTTGGTGGTACATACCTGTAAGGATCTGATAAAAGCTATGGACGGACACTCTCTCCAGAAACATACCCATGAGTGCACGTGCACACACACACACTCATATTTATACAACATACTCAAGTTTGCAAACATTTTCAAGGGGTTTATGGCTGGTCCTCTTTGGAACTTTCCATAGAATCAGAGGGCCCCCTCATCTTTAAAGGAGCCTGGACTCTGCAGGGGTCCATCACTGAGAAGTATGTTCCTGGTGTGAGCTGAGACCCAAGGAAAGTGTTGGAACATCTTGACTTTTTTTCGTGACGCATCTTAGGGCTTCGCGTTATACAGAACACACACTGGGATATGCTAGAGCAGATGAAGCAGAAGGCTCCTTCCAGCTTCGGCCTTCCTTAATGCTATAAACCCTAAGCAAGGAGGAGATAGTGGTTTTCCAAAGATCGAGGATGAGAAAACTTAAATTATTCCATGAGAAAACTTAAATTATTCCAGAGCAAAGAGGGGCAAAAACACAAGGGGCTTTGTTCTGTAGTAGGATAAGAGTCCTCAGAATGCCAGTCACTCTCCACCCCACCCTTTCATCTATCGAGTCCTACCCTCCAAACACTCACATTTTGTAGGACCCACACTTAGCTCATTGGACCAGAGATGCTGGACACGTGACCCCACAGCCAGTGGCCAGCCATGTGGATCTGAAGTGGTCCTGATGTGGACCTGAAAAGCTTGGATGAGCTTATTAGAGCATGCCCTTCAGAAATGACAACGTGAGTCAACCAGAGGTAAAGTCAGGACCAGAGGAAGCCGAGGACAAACGCAAGCTGAAGTTGTGAGGAAACAGAAATGAAAGGTGAGCAGAGGAAGCCAATCAGAAAAGAGAAACAAACAAACTGAGCAGGCTGATAACAACAAGGAGCCATGAGGTGGTCCTGTGCCTAGGCTCACCAGGCTCCCGGCCTCTTCACAAATGCCCCCTTATATCCTGAGTCATTGTTTCTCGCAACCAGAGGGCCTAACATGTGATATGGTGTTAAAAGTTTAATGACCACGTCCTGAAAAAAATAATTGATGTAATTTTACCTGTTCACTTAAACTACAAACATAGTACATGTCAGGCATTGTGCTAGAGTCAGGAATTCAAAGTGGAGTATGACACAGTTCCCATCTCAAGGCACTCACAGGCTCATGGGGAAAAGAATACTTGAACAAAATGTCATAAAGTACAATCTATACATAATGGCAATCCAGTCAATGCAATACAGGACTTTGTAGCAGGGCACCTGATCCAGTCTGAGTGTAAGAGAAAATCAGGAAGGCTTCCTGGAGGAGGAGTCTTAAAGGAAGACAGGGAGTTAACCAGGTGAAAAGGGATAAATGCAGGTACATCACAGAGAACAGTACAAGAATAGGCACAGAGGCAACGGTAGGCATGCTTTGAGGATGGTGATAAGGATTTCATTTGATGCGCAGTCCCAGGAGGTTGGGAAGACGGAGATGGGCAAGGATCAGATGATGGTATCAAAACTCGTCCAACCATTGTCTTAAAATTGGAGCATGACATTGCATGCAAACTATACCTCAGAAAAAGGACTGACCCAAAAAGCAAATATTATCTTGCAATATGACAGAGGGACATAATACCACAATGAAATTCTCCCGTGACTCAGTCACGTACGTGGACATCTCATAACCATTGTCATCACTATAACCGTCAGTGTCCTCCTCCTCATCAACAGGAGGCTATGATTCAAAGCCTAAACTGGGGTTATGCCACCCTGGACACTATACAATGTGATCTACATGGACCTTGTCCCCTGTGGGATAAACTTCATCAAGGTGCAAGGATGTGGTCATGCACACAGCAGCGCCCTTTAAAACCAAGATCAAAGGTCACCTCCACAGTCAAATGTTCCAGTGCCACTGGTCAACTCAAGAATTTCGTTCAGTCCACTGTGCTGAGTGCTGAGGAGACAGAGCTTTGAAAGCCAGCAGGGAATCAATACCCGACCTCTGATTCATCCTGGTGCCTCCCATTGTTCAGTCCTGACAGGAAGCCAGAGGGTAATGGAGTCTGGGGTGATGCAGTCTGTTAGCATCAGCCTCCTGGGGCACAGAGCTGGATGGGAAGACAAAGGATTTGGGGTGAGAGGCAAACCATGCAGAAGCAGCACAATGAATTAAATGTCTTTGATAGCGTGGAAGCCCAGAGGACAGGTCTCAGAGTTGATCCTGTGTCCCCAAGCACTTCAGACAACTCAGTAACAGCACCTCCTGCACTTGCACAGGCGTCTCTCTGCCTGGGACAGAAATCACGTTGACTATGTCTGATTCCCTGGGGCTCTGCCGTCCTCTGCCACCTGTGTACATTTTATATAATTCTGTCGTCTGAATTTGTGATAAGTGTGCAATTCTGAAAAATCATACAGAGGAGAGACACCTTAGGATGCATGCATGTTTCCTCCTAGCTGCTGCTAGAGAGGCAATAGCTCGTGAAAATGTATTTGAGTAGGAACGCCAGAGGGCCCTGTTCTCTACCCAGCGAGCAGACAGGACCAGCTGGACAGACCTCTGTGTGCACCCTCTGGTCAGCACCAGTTCAGCAAGCGTGACTGAGCACAGCCGCCCTTCTCTCTGAACTTCCACCTCCACAGAGAGGCTATTTAGACTGCAGGATGCTGGCCACACCTGGTGGCCCTGTTGGTTTGACCAGGAAGAGAGAAAAAAAGAGCTTGACGTTTTCTGGAAGGTTTCCTGCCTCTTCCTCATCTAAAAAATGTTCAGAAGCAATTTTGGCTCATGGGGGCCACCAACTCTATCACAAAGTAAAGTCCTATAAAAACCTCATCCTTATCTTTTTTATTCTTAATTAAATTCTTTGGACGCATCCAGAGATAATACTCTTCACAAACATTGCCAGGGGGTAACCATAGGTAAATAGGATAAAATCTCGCTTTGCTCTGTCCCCACCCACCCCCAACTCCTTGGGGTACAGTTCTGTCTACATACAGACCAGTTCAGATTGGAAATGCTGAATGGCATCTGCTTCCTTTGTGTTCAGGGTGTTATTACTTCTCATTATGTGCAATTTGGAACTATGGAGTTTTTGAAAAGGACATTATGGGAAAAGGCATTTTCGTAACTTGAAACAGGCTTTGGTTTTAAGACAGTGCCGGGGTTAAGGGGAAGTGTGAAGGCACAAAATGTGTATTCTGGTTCCTGCTCTGCCTCTGACCTGATATGTGACTTTTATTTTTTTTTTAACGGCTTACTGAGGTATAACTGACATACACTCAACTGCACATATTTAAAATATACAACTGATAAGTTCTGATAAATGTACACACCTCTGAAACTACACCCAAAGCAGAGAGCATACCCACCTCCCCTCAAAGTTTCCTTGTGTCCTTGTTGATCTCTCCCCCTGCTATCCCCACTGATTGACTTTCCGTCACTGTGAACTAGTTGGGGGGGAGGGGGTGACTATGATCATGTTACCTAATCTCTGACTCTCCAGTTTCTTACCAGTAATAAAAAAGTATCAGATTTGATAAATTCAAGTTTTCTATTTTAAAATCATGACTTTAGTATTTAGAATAAAAAGCTCTATCAGCCCAAAGGCTGACAGAGTGGGATTTAGTGCTCCTGACAAAGTGAGGTCCCTCTGGACTTAGACCAGCCACCCACAATGGGATCCCATGGGACAGACATTCAAAAGAGCCGAATGCTACCATTGACCTATGCAAACCATTCTTGCCACAGTGATCGTAGAGGGTTGGGGTGAGGGACAAGAAGGACCCCTCCAAGAAGATGTAATATTTGGTGCACTCCGCTTGTATTAGTCTTACTGAAAGTCTCTTTCTCTTGTCAAACATGTCCATCCTGCTAAGGCTGTTTAAATTGAACACATGTCAGCCAAGGGAGGCTCCTCTACTGACCTTCCGACATTGCCCCTGCCTGTGTAAGGTGGCTCAGACACCATAGCCCTGGGTGCCCAGCTTCCACCAACCCTCACCACCCTTTGTGAACAGCCCAGAGGTCAACAGAGAGCAAGTTTCCTTCTTCAGGTTTTCTAAAGCAAGGGATTTTCCAAACGTCTGCCCTTTCTGCTTTTCCCCTTGGTTTCCCCAGAAATAACAATGTCTGGAAGGATACAGGAAGATGACTGATACAGGAAATGCGAAGAAAATAAAAACATTAACCCCCGAAAGAATTTTTTTTAACATCCACATCTTCCACTTTATTTAGATGTTGCATTTGAAAATTTATTTCACCCATGCTCATTCCTCTTTGCTGTTGCATGTGGATCTAATATTACTTTCTCTGTCTTCTCTCTCTCCTCTGGATGGATGGATGGATGGATGGATGGATGGATGGATGGACGGACGGACGAACAGATGTCTAGTTACATCATCTGAACCTTGGAAAAGCCAGTTCTGCCCCTTCATTTCTCTCTTTATCTTTGGTAGACAGCCCTTCTGGATTCAAAATTCGAGCCACTCTATGGACAGGAAATTTAGTCTTTTGAGAAAAGTACAAAATTTTAGGGGAGGAATGAATGATGGGGAGTGACTACTAATAAGTAAGAACTTTATTCTTGGGTTGATGAAATGTTCTGGAATTAGATAGTGAAGGTGGTTACACAGCCTTGTTAATATACTAAAACTGATGAATCGTACACTACTTAAAGGGAGGGGGAAAGGAGGAAGGGAGGGGACACACACCAGTAATTCTGCTTTTATTGGGGTCGAGGGTGGGCGCCTAGGGTTTCTCAGGCTCACACTTTATTGGTTAATTTAAAATGGGATACTTGTATCACAATTGGTCAGTCATTGAAATTACCAAGAGCTCTAAAACAAAAGAGCCTCAGTTGGGGGGAGGCCACCTGGCTCTTTATCTAGCTGTGTGGCTGATAAAAATGGCTGCCTTTGAAATGGATTCCTTGGCAGTCAAAACTGAAGTCAGTCATTTGCATTAAAAAAAAAAAAAAAGTCAGGGCTTACACTACAAAGGTATTTCCAGGAGAAAAGATAGAAAATATAATTCTGGGATAACGCAGGAGATGATACTGGAGTATGTGGAAGGCCAAAAGAAAAGAAAAAAAAAAAAAAAGGAAAGTGGTAAGAGCTTGCTCAGAGGCATGGAAGTAGGAAATGATAATAGTCATACACACATAACAGGCATTAGAACACCTGCTCCCTTCATGCAGTTCTGACTACAACCCTCTGAGGCAGATATCTATTATTGGCATTCCCACTCAATAAATGAGTAACTGAGACTCAGAGAAGATAAACAATGAGCTGAAGTTCACCAGCCCATTAAGCCACAGAGCCACCAGGATTGAGACCAAGCAGTCTGGTCTGTTTCATACCTTACCTCCAGGCCATGCTCAGACATTCTGATTGACTGGGCCCGAGTCAGGTAAATTGAGAGCTAGCTGTGTTTCCTACAGAAAAATAAGTGTTGAAATCAGAAAAAAGAAAACTGAACGTTGGACAAGCAAAATCAACATTGTCCATTGTAAAATCATCTCAGAAATGCTTTTCCTTTTTGGATTATTTGCTTGGGACACATTTTCTACAGATGGTCTCTCATGGGTCAGAGCCTGAACACGTTAAATGGCTTTTGACGTAGAATGTCAAGTAGTTTTTCGACGGGATTGCATATTTACCTTTTGTTTGCCCAGAATGAACTAATTTCATCACACCCTTGCGTCGGATGCCATTATGATTTTCAAGGCTAGACAATTCTAATTTGACTAGATTCTGTATTTATATTTGCATAATTTTCCCTTTCTGTTTTGAGAGCGGAAAATCCAAATAAGAGAGTATATAAAAATTGGTTAAGGCGAACCTCTGAATCAACAGATGAGCCACCTGGGGCCCTGGGGGTGAGGGGAGGGACAGGTGTGCCCATTCATCCCTGCAGTGAGTACTAGGGGACAAGAGGACTAGGTCTGTGAGAAAAGAGCAGCAGGTCCAGCCCCAGCCTGAGGTTCAAGTTGAAAAGATACTTCAAATGCAAACCTTTTAAAAAAAATTTTTTTTTAATTTAGGGTCATCTTTAGCCATGTTATCGCATGGAAGTGTGGGGATGCCCTACCGTGTTCCTCTACCTTCACTTCTTAAAAATCTTAATGAGGGCCATTTCCAACTCTCTGCTAGCCGTGCCGCCAGGTGGGAAAGGGCAGGAATGTGTCCCGAAGACATTTACGTGCCTTATACCCCGCGATGCCGGGAGGCGCCCCCTCTCTGCCCCGCCGCAGGGTCTTGGAGGTCTAGACCATAGAGGTACGGATTCCTCCAATCTCCTAGAGAGGACGCGCAGCGTCCCGGAAAGCGGACTTCCGCCGGCGGGCCACTTCCGGTTCCGGCCTCCCCGCCCCTGTCCGTTGCGTGCACTGAGTGCACAGGGGTCTGTCTGGGGGTCCCTAGGCAGGGCTTCTCTGCGCTCGTGTTCTGCGGGTTCGTGGGGGTCGAGTGACGCGGGTGCGGGCCCCCACAGCCGGGCCGGGCCCTGTTCCGCGGACCCGCACGACTTGCCCTTGGAGGGTGGGGAGGAAGGCTTCCCCAGGGACCACCTGGAGGCTATGGCGCTGGGGGCCCTGCCCCCCCGAAGTGATGCCTTCGGATCGGCCCCCGGCTACCCAGAATGATGCATGGGTTTCCTTACTGTGATTATTCGAGGCCAGCTGGCTCGTGGAAAATACTAGTGGCGCCCCAACTTGAACTTATATGAACTCAGGGCCTGTTTTTGTGTATCTGAACGGATTACATGTCACTTAAAAAAGTAACAGAAAAAGAAAATGCCTTTGTTTTGAATTGTGGCCAGATACGAGAGAGAGAGAGAGTTTAGCCGATGAGGAACTGTGACCCTGGGAGGAGAATGGGATAATAGGATGCTCAGAATGGAATTTGGAAGAAAGGACCCGAAGGTACCGGGGTGGGGAGGGTCGGAATGACTTTGTGGAATCTTATTCTCTTACCAAGGAGAACTGGGACTCTGTCGCGATTTTAGATTACTTGCAAAACACTGATCTGGGTTCTTTCTCTTCCAGGGCAGTCACTTGTCACAGGAGCTAACTGCCTAAAATTTGAAAACAAAAACAGGCCCTGAATTATGTATTTTTAAGTTGAGATGTCAATTTTTAAATGAGGTTGATGCCTGCCATCCTATCTACTGTGTGTGATTGTGCAGTGGTATGTGTTTTGTGAAATGGATTTACTTAGTCGTCTTTTTGTTGATTAATATTTGTCGATTAAGATTGTCTTGGGGGAATGTGTCACATAAAAAATAAAAAAGCTTTAACCATGATGGATTCCTGAAGGGAAAAGATGGACTGATAAATTAGGGATCTGAACTATGGTTTCTTAGCACAGTTAATAACAGAATATTAATCCGTTCTGAGAAGTCCTGCAGTAATGGAACTCTTACTTTGATTAGCCTGCTGTTTCTCAAGTATTGTGACTAGAAAAACTTCAGTAACAGCCTATTAATATCTCTGCAATGTGGTTTTCCCCAGAACACATTTTGGGAAATGCTGACATAAATAATTCACCTGGTCTCAGACCTACTCAGATGGCACTCTCACTTCTCGAAAGGCATTTCAGAAATACTTTTTGAAAGTCATCTGACTGGATTTCAGGAAGGATAGTTCACATAACATCTGGAAAAGGAAGTGAACCCTCCTTACCCTTCCTCCTATATACTATAATGGGCAGTAGATAATGTCTCGAAATTACTGAGCAAATATTACCAATATACAATTATAAAACAAAGAATGATTAATTGGAAGAAATGAATTGTTCCAAGTGGAAATCCTACAAATTCAAGACAATGACAAACCTAGGAAATTCGTTCATGGATTCTACAAGGACCCATTTTAGTAAGATATGGTTACCATTTTCTTCTATAAGTAGAATGTAGCTTAAAAAAAACATTTTAAGTGTGTTGTATGCACTGAGTGACATTCACTGGAAACTTGCCTTAACATTAGAATAAATAGAATAAAATTTAGTACAAGAAATGTTTTGAGCTTCATTCAAGATTGTTTAGTTACTGAAGTAACAGGAGAAGCTCTTAATGAGGTAGTTTCATGTTTGGCACAAAACCTCTGCCAAGGAGTACTTTAAGTGACCTATTGTGTTACTAAACTTGCAGTTTCAAGCAAGACCTGCTTAAGGATGATGGTAACACGTTGGAGTGTCCCAGTTCCAGTATCTGGTCCTTCACTCTATAGGGCCAGAAACCTCATTTCATTAGTTTGCACAGAGGTAAGCAGGCTTCAGAAGATGGACTAATGCTACCCAAACTCAAAAGGTACTGCTCTATAAAGCTAGAATGTGAGTTAAATACTCTCTAGTGAAAAATATAATTATCAATTAGCTGGAGAATTTTCTTTGCCAACAGTGTGTTCCTTCTTGAAAGAAGATCTACATGAGAGTCCAGATTCTCATACTACAGTATATTATGTTGCAGATACATAGCATGGAATCGAACAATGAGAATAATAGCCAATTTAATGTCATCAGGTGTTTTTACAGATGTACCTGTCTGGTTGGTTAGATACTCACTTTCATCAGTAAAAAGCTCTTATTTTGGTGCTAAAGGCAGATGTCATTTTGTCTCTGATCATCCTTTTCAGGAATGTTCTCCCCAATTCTTTCTCAAGCTAGAGTACAATGCAATTGACTCGGTTTAAACTTTTCTGTTTACAGCGCCTATTCAGCTGTGCCTCCCTGATGCTGCACCCAGGTCACTAAGTCTGGATTTGGGGTCTTCATAAACAGTGTTTTGAGTCCTTTCTATTGATGACTGATTTCATTCTATATATTTGGTCTCTTTCTAAATTTTAAGTAGCTGTTGGCGGCATTGTTGATTCAAAACCTTGGGAGTTTCCTGGATGAAATCTGAAACTGTCACCCATACATGGAGGGCAGGGGAGACTGAAGAACATGCCAGTTCACTCCATGTTGGTAGGTGGCAGGTTTACTAAGCAATAGAACTTACATACAAGATTTTCTTGGGAGACCACAAGACAAGTAGATCCTCACACCTACTGCCAGTATCTTAAAAGTTTATGTAGAGGCCCTGACAGGGTTCACATACCATCCACATGGTCTCATCAACGCATTGCTCTTTCAAGTCTAAATTGTTGGAAATGGTTTCCACTGTGGGGACAGTGGGCAGAATGTACACTCAAAGGACAGGGGAGGGGGTGAGGAGACTCTGGGTCCAGCTTGAGAGTTAACTGGCAGTCACATTCTCTCTATGATCTCCATGTGCACCTATTTAACACCTCCAAGAACCAAGACCTATATAAATCTATTTAATAATCTTTAGTCTGTGACATTGTACATGGTCTTAAGATTGACGACACATAATTTGCTAATCAAATATTACTCATTAATTCCATAAGATAGTCACATTTGTCCATCATTGAAATATAACTGTCATTAGCCTTGTAGCTTTTAGCTAGTTTCTCCATTTCTAATGATAAATTCCAAGAGTAACTGGCTTTGTGTATATTTTACATATGCTTCCAACAACTGGTTGTCATTTATCTACATTGGTAACCATTTAGTATACTTGAAAAGTGCCTCTAAAGAGGAATCACCAGGAATTGAAGATAGGTTGATTGCAGTGTGACCACAGTCAGGCTTTTGACCTGGTCCAAGTCTGCTTCTTCAGTGAAGTGAGAGGGTTGGCCTGGGTGACCTCTAAGTTACCTTTCAGCTCCTGCACTTCCAGGGAAAATGTCCAGGGACAGCTGAGTCAGAGTGTCAGCAGCTGAGATACAAGCAGAAAACACGCCTAGACCTGGAGCAAAGAGCACAAGTGAGACCTGATGCAAATCTTCCCTGCATTTACCAGCTTTGTGACCTTAGGCAAGTTACTCAACTCCTCTGAGCTTCAATTTTCTTATTTGTAAAACTGGATAGTAATAGTATTTTATTCACAGAATTGTTGTGAGGATTAATGAGACACTGCATATAAGACTGGCAGAGAACTTGACAATAGTATATGCTTTATGAATGGTGATGGCAGAAATTTAAAAGAGAAGGAGAAGGAGATGGGGAAGGAAGGGAGGTCTGATGAAGACAGCCACCTAGTGCAAAGTCACATTTCTTCAGGAAGCCATTTGCTTGAACATTAATGAATGTGTTCATATTTTGCAAAATCCTACTTTAAACCATTTTAATGACTTAAGGTACATGTACCACATTTTGTTTGTGAAAACAGAGAGAGATCTGTACATGTTTGAGTTGATTTTATATTTAAATAAAAATACATACATATGACGTTAATCATAATGCATTTTACTTTGGTCCCCCTCATCTTCATTCAGTATTCTCAGCTGATGTTTTCCAGGCTCTTTACCCTCACCCCATAAGAGGCATTATGGTCTTCTCCAATTTTATGATCGAGAATGGTTTGAATAGGGAATGGAGATAAGAAAAAGGCCAAATACTTAGGCCAAATATAATTTTTCTGCTAATTAATTTAATAAAACAACCAGCAAATGTTTTTAAAATAATTTCCTTGTCATGACAGTCTAGAGAGAATTTGTTGTCAATGACTCTGCAGAATGAAAATGAACGATCCTAATCAGAAACATGGAAATGCAAGAAGGAATGAATAATACCAGAAAGAATAAATATATGGATAATTATTAATGAATATTAAATGTTGGCCCAACAATTACCATGTCTTTTGGAATGTAAATATATGAATAGAACTAAAAATGTACAACAACACAAAATGAAGAAGGGGATAAACTACTAGGAAGCTAAAGTTTTTTAAGGTTTTAGCAGTACCAGGAAACTGGTAAAAGTAATAATTTGGTACATATCTTTTAATTTCTAGATTAAAAGAAAATAATGTATAACAACAGAATCAATAACCTACAAGTTTTGGGTACAGAATAAAATAAGAGATAAAATTGTATTAATCCAAAAGAAGGCAAGAAAGAAAAAAAAGGAACATAAACAGATGAGTCACATAGAAAACAAATAGTAAGAAAGTAAGAATAAACCCAACTATATCAAGTAATTACATGTAAAGGAACTAAACAATCCAAGTAAAAGACTGAGATTAGATAAAGAAACAAAACCCAATTATATGTAACTTTTGAGAGACAAACATATGGAATCAGAATGATTAAGAGGATAAGAAAAGACAGATTATACAAACTCTAACAAAAAGAAATCAAGCATATCTAAGGCAAGAACCATTACTAGTGATAAAGAGGGACATATAAGGGATCAATACAACAGAAAGATTGATCCACAAATTTATATGTACTCAATGGCCTAACTTCAAATGTATAAGAGAAAACAGCTAAAAGAAGAGACAAATCCACAATCATAGTGAAAGACTAACATACCTTCCTCAACAATTTAAACAGAAAGCAGATAAAAGACCAATAAGAATATAGATGATCTAAAATAACATAAGTAACCAACATCCTGGTTATTATGCATAGAATACTATACTCGACAGTGACAGAATTTACATTTTTAAGTGTATATGACACATATACTAGAATTGACCATATAGTGAACAATAAAGGCTCAGTAAATTTTAAAACATTACAATCATTCAGAGAATGTTGTTGGACTACGATGGAATTAAACTAGAAATCAATAAAAAGATTATATTCATTGCCTAGAAATTTAAAAATATATTTCTAAATAATCCATAGATTAAAGAAATCCAAACAGGCATTAGAAAATATTTGGAACAGAATGATAATATAGGCATAACTTATAAAAACTCACAGGAAGCAGCTAATGTGGAGCAGAGAGGGAAATTTATAATCTTAAAAACATACATATTAGACAAATGAAAACATTAAAAATCAATAATTAATTCTTCTACCTCGACTTATTTTAAAAACCACAAATTAAATTTAAGGAAAATAGAAGAAATTAAATAATAAAGATTATAAGCAGTGAAATAGGAAATATACAACAGAGAAAATTAACATCATCAAAAGTTGATTCTCTGAAAAGTGCAAATTTACCAACTATTAATTGGTAAATTCCTAGAAATATTAATCAACGAAAAGCAAATTTCCAATATTAGAAATGAAAAAGATTGTCACTACAGATGTTACAGACATCAAAAGGATTAATAAAAGAATATTATTTTTAAAAAATTATACCAAAATTTGACAATTTGGATGAAATGCAAAAATTTCTTGAAAAATATAACTTTCTAAAACCAACAGAAAAAGAAAAATTGAATTTCTAACGTCTAATAAATAAATTGAATCTGTTATTCAAGAACTTCCTGCAAAGAAAACTCTAAGCCAAGATGACTTCACCAGTTAATTCTTGCAAATATTTAAATAATATCAATCTTATACAAACTTTCCCAGAGAATAGAAAAACAGAGTATACTTCCCAACTCTTATTATGTGGCCAACATAACCTCAATACAAAATTAGACCAGGATATTACAAGAAGGAAAAATTACTGGCCAGGCTCTTATGTTGTGATATAATAGAAAATGTTTGGCCTTTGCACAGATTCCAGGCTCATAGCCCTGAACCCTTTGAATCTAAGGAGTGATAAGAGTACCTTTTGCTGATGAAATGTCTGGTGACTGGTCGCCCTTAGGGTTGGTCACTAGAAAGACCAGCACAGTAAGAGGATTGGAACTTTCTGCCAGCCACCACCTTTAGAGGAGGGAAAGGGCTGGAGATAAAGTTCCCAATGATTTAATCAATCGTGTCTACGCAATGAAACCTCCATTGGTAACCCTAAATGACAGGGTTCAGAGAACTCCTGGGTAGGTGAAGACATGGAGGTGCTGGGAGGGTGACTTGCGCGCACGCAGGATGGAAGCTCCACGCCCATACCTTACTCTGTGTATTTCTTCTATTTGGCCATTATTGAATTGTATCTTTTATAATAAACTGGAACTAGTAAGTAAAGCGCATCCAGAGTCCTGTGAGTCATTCTAACACATTATTGAGACTTGGCAGGGGTGTGGTATGTGGAAGCCCCCCATTTATAGCTAGTGGGTCAGAAGAACTTAAAACCCCAGACTGGACATTGGCACTTGAAGTGAGGGTGTTCTCATGGGACTGAGCCCTGAAATCTTTAGAATCTAATGCTGATTCTAGGTACTGAGTATCCAAACAACTGAACTGTTGGACACATAATTTGTGTCAGAGAATTGGAGAATTGGTTGGTGTCAGGAGGGAAAACAAAACAACAGAACTCATGAATATAGATACTGAATTCTAAATAAAACCAAGCATCCAACTAGGGTTTATTCCAGGAATGCAAGGATGACTCAATATTCAAAAATCAATCAAGGCAAACCTATGGCCGTGGTGCCCTGAACGTGCCCAATCTTGTCTAATCTCAGAAGCTAAGCAGGGTCGGGCTGGGTTAGTACTTGGATGGGTAGACCACCTAGGAAGACCAGGTGCTGTAGGCAAATAAAAAATAAATAGTAAATAAATAGATAATTTTTTAATTAAAAAATTTAAAAAATTAATCAAGATGAGTCTTTCGTAGGAAGATATAAAAATTAAATCATAAAGCATCTTGATAGATAACATAACAACAATGGCCTCAGGGAAAGTGGTTTCAAGAAGTAACATCCGATGCATCTTTCCTTTCCTCTCTCCGAGTTCTGTCCATCCTGTTAGAATTAATTTGTAGGAGAAAACTGTAGTCTATTCCACACCTGGCCTGAGCCCTTGGCCAGGACTGTTATGTACGAGGGTGTTGATTACAGGACCTCCTGGCTTTGCACTTTGATCCTCATCTCCTCCATCTCTCTTCCTGATACTTTTATCTAGAAGACAAACAGAAGGAGGCTGGCAAGCTACTATTGAACAATTAATTATTGTACCAAATGCTTTCGCAGTTACTAAAGGAACAGATATGAACCAAGGTCCTGGAAGATTCAGTTAACTCATCAAAGGTCTCACTGTTGATAAATGGCAGGGCTGAGATATAAACCCCGTCAGTGTGATTCCAGAATTCACTCTTAATTAATCATTCTGTGTCACTAACTCTACCTGGACTTAACTAACCATGATACCAAGCAGTAAATATCAAATAGATATAGGGGACGCATGCTGTGAAAGCACAAAGGGAGGAGATTCATTCTGACTAGGTGTGGGTTGATTCAGGAAGGTTTTTAAAGAAAGAGGTAACAGTTACACTGGGACTTGAAAAGATGACGTTTTTTACCCGGCAAAAAAAAAAAAAAAAAAAAATGAGAGTGTATAAGTCAGGATGGACATATGCTGTGGTAACATTTTTCACACAACAAGGATTTATTCCTCACGCAAACACTAAATGCAAGTGTCTGATGTCCAGGGCACTGCCTCGATGTCATGACTCAACGATCCAGGCTGCTACCTACCATCTGTGGTTTCTTGTTCCATCACACGTCCTCTCGGTTACTGCACAGAGGAAGAGACAAAAATGTGGAGAATTTGCATCTGCCCTTCAATGTTTTCAGCCTGGAAGCCACACATGACACTTCTGCTGGTGGCCCGGTTCTAACTAAGAGAGCACATGGAATATTTGGGAAGAAGTTATTGCATTCCAGCCTGAGGAGCTAACGTGTGCGAGGGCACGAAAGGATAAAAATGCAAGGCATGCGCTGAGAAGAGCAAATAGATCTAGGACCTGATAAGCCCTGCACGTCGTTTCATAGGTGTATAAAAAATTCGCTTGAGCTGTCATAACAAAATTCCACAGACTGGGTAACTTAAACATACCGTTCTGGAGGCTGGAAAGTGCAAGATCTAGGTGCCAGAGGACTGTTTTTTTCTGAGGTCCCTTTCCTCGGCTCCCAGAGGGACTGTCCCTCTATGAGTCTTAATCTCCTCTTTGTACAAGGACACCAATAAAATTGGATTACGGCCCACCCTAATTGCCTCCTTTTCCCTGAATCACCTCTTTAAAGACTGTTATGGACTGAAGGTTGGTGTCCCCCCAAATTCATACACTGAATCCCTAACTTTCATTGTGCCTGTAATTGGAGATGGGGTGCCTCTAGGAAGTAATTAAACTTAAATGAGGTCACAAGGGTGGGGTCTTGATCTGATAAGATTAGTGCTTATAAGAACAGACTCTAGTGAGTCTGCTGTCCTCCCCCTCTACCCCCACTACCTCCTGCCCTAGGGAATACAGAGGTCATGCGAGGACACAGCAAGGCGGCATCTGCCTGCAAGCCAAGAAGAAAAGTCTCAGAATGAAATGTACCTTGCAGGCACCTTGATCTTGGACTTCTCAGCTCCCAGAACTGTGAGAAAATGTGTTTCAATCCGGGGTATTCTGTTAGGACAGCTCAAACAGACTATGACAGTCACCAAATAGAGTCACATTCTGAGGTACAGGGGTTAGGGCTTCGACACATGAATCTGGAGAGTGGGACACAATTCAGCCCCTAACAATAGACAACTGGAAGCTGTTGGAGAGAAGCATCATGTTTTGCCTTGTTTTATAAGATGGGAAGCCAGTGAGCTGGTGATAGGGACCGTCCAGGCTGAAGCAGTGAAGAGGAGAGAGAATGGAGAGCAGAACTCTACATGTGGATTCTTGTCCTTGGTCACCAGATATGATTTGGTGAGGGCGGGAGGACATGATTCCAAGGTTTCCAGGGCCCCCCTACCCCTGCCACGCAGAGTGGTATCAGTATCCAAAATAGGAAACACAAAAGCAGCAACCTGTGTTGGGAGAGAAAGCCTTCAGTTGGTGCCACGCTGCTAGAGCACACACGCAGAAATGTCTAGGAGACAACCAGAACTACAGTGAGTGAGGAAGGGTGTCCAGGATGAGGGTGCAGCAAAACCAGAGGGATGCAGGCGAGAAATAGCACACACGTGCCAAGGAATTCGGTGTCATCAAAGGTCTTTCCTTGCCTGTTAATGCAGTCCTTCCCGCCCTCACAACTCCTTCCTTCAGCCAGCTACACCTGCTCCTGGAGCACCCCTCAAATGCAGCTAGCACCCCAATTCTCTCCAGCAAAGTCCAGAGCCATCCAAATGGAAGACTCCCCTTTAATTCAAGTCTCGATCTTGCAGTAGCCATTTTCCTGCCATTCACCTTAATTCTGTGGAACATTGTATGTTCACGAAGTGCTTTTAAAGAATGTGTGAATGGACCTGTGGTCTGAACGGGACCACTGGTTTCTCCAGGTTCAGCGAAGCTTTCTGAATCAGCTATGTGACCTTGGGCCAGTCATTTGACCTCTCTGAACTTCAGTATTTTTATCTACTGGGGAAAAAATGTAATATCTGCTCCGTCTATTAAAAAAGGTGGGGACGTGGTTCTGTAATGTAGCAGTTAGCACATCTGCTTTGTACTCAGAAAGTCCTGGATTCGCATCCCCATGGAGCCACGGTCCATGATCTGTGGCCGTGCCACCCTGAACAAGCCCGATGTCTGATCTCGGAAGCCAAGCAGGGTCAGGCCTGGTTAGTACTTGGATGAGAGACCACCTAGGAAGACCAGGGGCTGTGGGCATAAATAATAATAATAATAAATAATAAATAAATAAATAAATAAATAATTGTTGTGAACATTAAATAAGAATATTAAATGTGAAGCAGTTATGTCATCTCTAAGGTAATACTGGAACAGTGACAGCCGGGGTAGGATTGGTAGTGATAGAAGTTATTGTCAAAATTTGCTCATTAGGGACCAGCCAATGAAACTACAAAAAAGAAAATAAAAACTCAGCTAGACAACAGGATCTAAGGATTGAGAGACTTAACTGAAGGTTTCTTATGGATCCAATTCTTTGATTGCTACAAATGACATAACCTCTGCCCTCCAGGAGCTGGAAAAGCCAACTATGTAGACAGATAGAGATTAACAAACGACATATACCCCATGTAGGTGATACAATCCAAACGGCACAGGTGCTCGAAGGGAGCAGAGATCATCAGGATGGTCAAGGAACACTTCCTGGAGGAAGCAGACTTTGTAGGGAGCCCATGAGGTGGCCACACTGGAGAAGAAGAACCGTGCAGAGGACGCTGACTTGTTAAAATTCTTGCTGCCACCTGCCACCCAACCAGCCTTGCCCCTGAAGCTGAAGACTCCCCGCTTCCCAAAAAGGGAAGGAGAGTGAACAGTGCCCTAATCCATGCTGAGGGCTGGGATTTCCACTTTCAATGTGTTGCTAAACCAGCATTTGCAACTGAACCACCACCTAAACCACCGTGATCACCTACCTGCAAGGTCGAGGTCGCTCTGGGGCACAGTGAAGGCAGCTCAGCCAGTGAGCAAGAATGACTGTGACAGGTGGCGCCCAGGGCTCCTTGTGCAAGAGAAACCACAGGCTTCATCTGCACAGATGCTTTCTTAGCTCACAGAATGGTTCTGGAACAAAAACTGTTCATTGAAGCTTCATTCAGAGCTGCAGTTTTTGACCTTCTGCAGTGTCAAGGCCTGGCATTGTCTCAGGCCACTGGGTCAGCCAAGTAGCCGGCAGTAAGGGAAACAAAGAGATGCGCCCAGCAGAGTTGGGGGTGCTTGGAGGTGGCAGCTTCTCTGGACATGGCCAGGGGACCAACGAGCCAGGGCTGAGGGAGTCACTCTTTCCTGCAGCAGCCAGCTCTCCCCTCTTCCCCAGATGCAGCGTGCATGCATATACGTGCACGTATGCACGCACACACACACACCCATTATGCTAGTTTCTAGGATGGGCCTTAAAACTTCCTCTTCCTCTCACTCATAACTTTTCAGGTCATAAGTAACTTGCACTGAAAATACTGTACTTCACTGGGTGAAACAACCATCTTCTCACTCTGGAGCTGAACAGTGGATGGAGAGGTTTTACCTGCTTTGCCAGTTTGAAATTGTAGCTTCTCTGATAAAAATATCAGCAGGTTCATTCCTTTCCCTTGGTGTTAAATATATACAGATATTTGCGTCTATGTACATATATGCATATATATATGCATCTATGAAGAATTTTGAACTAAGCTTCAAAGACAACCAGTAAAAACTATTTTTAAAAACACAATAAAGAAGAGGCAGATTTCTTCCCAACGGGGAGGTCTCACTGTGTACAAAGACAGGATTTGCTGTGATAGTCCGCCCAGGATATAGTGAACACTTGCACTTCCCCTACCCTCCAGGTGTGTCTTCGCACCTGTGATGTGCCATTGGGTTGGTGTATGTGGCTGTCCCAGTACCAGACTAGAAGCCACTTGAGGACAGGCACAGTGTCTCAAATGTCTGTTCTCCAGCACCTCACAACGTCTCACACAGTAGGTGCTCAATAAATGTTTGTTACGTGGAAAAATATATAAATGATGTAAGCGATTCTCCATCATAACCCCCAGCATCCTTCAGTCTCAGCCTCGAGGCTCTCTCCCCCTACGCCTGCCCACTGCGCACCATACTTTGTTTCTACCATGGTGGTGAGACCAGTTTCACTGCATCACAACCTTCCACTGTTGATCCTTACTAGCCTCAGTATCCTCACCTGTAAAGTGGGGATAATAATCAAACCTCTCTCATGGTGTTGGTAGGACTGACTGATCCTGGAAAGTGATGCAGGGGTTCAGGAAATAAGCCTGGGAAAGACAGGAGGGTGACCCGGTGCATTCTGCGGGCCACAGGAGTTCTGGGCTACTGGCACCTCTGGGAAAAAGTGTGGAACAGTCCTCCCCCTCCCCGCCCCATAAGGGAGGAAGCCCCTCCAACATTCTGCCCAAGCAGTGCTGATTTTTGCTCAGGACCCACAAGCAGCTTGGAAACCTAAACAGAGACCGTTGTTATGATAACACAAACCAGTCGTTTAAGACCACAAAAGATGCCTTTCACGCTCTGAGCCTCCCAGCATCTCCTCGGACACTGCCCAGAGCCGGGTCCCCGCGCACCTCCCAGGGCCCAGGTGGCCCGGCCACACTTACCTGCTGGAGAAAGGCCGTCCGAACGGGAGAGAGAGAAAAAGGAAAGCCCCCGAGTGAAAGAACCAGCGTCCAAGGCGAGGCGGAGGGCGCCGAGGGTGCGGGGTAGGGTCGGTGGGTGCCCGCAGGGCCCTGGCTCGCGCCCCTGGGGAAGCAGGTGAATCCGCGCGCGGCCGGGGACCCGCGCTGCGCTGGCGCCCACCTGCCGCCAGGGGGCGCGCGGCTCCGCCGGGACCCCGCCGACCCTCAGGTGAGCCCGGCGGGGGGCCACCTGTCGCATCCCTAAAGCTGGGGACCTGAAAGCAGCCTACTACGGGCTTCGGGGCCCTGGCTGGCGTCACTGAGCATCAATTTCCTCATCGAGCACGAGAAAGGCAAGCGAGCGAGTGGGAAATGACACCTGTGCGGCGCTGCGAGGACGGAATGAATAACCCGCGGCAACTGGCGGTGAAGAAGGCTGCTCACCTGCCGGGTGCGCCGCCTCTGAAAGCAGGATTTGCCACTAGCTGTGGGATCTCAGGGGCGTTTTAGAAAATCTATGCCTCCCCCCCATTTTTACCATCTCATTATTGAGGATAATGCGCCCTCTTTGTGTGTGTTTTGTTTGGGGGAAGGGGACTGGGGGAACAGCGAGGCTGGGGGGCGTTGTTTTGGGTTTTGAGATTACTGAGCTAATCATGCAAAAGCACTTAGAACCGTGACTGACACATGGTGAATGTCAGGTAAACCACATTTCTCTTAAACTCTCAACAGGGACTATATTTGGATGATAAATCACGATTGCCCTGATCACATGTCAATTTACTCCTCTAACAATGATCTAATCAAGACTCCGCAGTTCGTAGATGAGGGAGACATCCTGGGGTGGTGGGAAAAGAGTATGACGAGGACTCAGCACACCCGAGTCTGATTCCAGGTCTATTACTGACCCATTAGGGGACTTCAGGCATGTTATATCATCTCCCAGAGCCTCCATCACTGGTCAGAGTTGTTAGGCACTTCTCAAAGTTTGCTCTGCAAGCCATGCTTCTCAAACTTTAATGCACACACTAGTTCCCTGGAGGACTCGTTAGAATGCAGATTTTATTCAGCAGTAGGTCCAGGTGAGGCTGAGAGTCTGCAGTTCCAACACACTCCCAGGTGGTGCCCATACTGACCTCAGTCCGAGTAGCAAAAGTCTGAAAACATTTGTTCCACAGACTACAAATCGATATAACATTTTTTTAAGTGGTGGAGTCAGGCCCATGATGAGGCAAAGCCATAGGCAAGCTAAAGTAATGAGGGAGACAAACTCTGAACAGGCTGTGGAAGCCTGGGGTAGAAATGAGAATGGAACAGCAACACAGAGCCAGGCAGAGTCGCCCCAGGAGCTCTGATAAATGGAAGTGAAGGCCACTGGGGGCTACTGTTGGGTCACCAAGAGCAAATTCTATCATCTTTAGTTAATTTTCCCAGGAAGTAGTGGGTACAGATAAGAGAATGTTGGAAACATGGTATAGTGGGGTTCCAGCAAGACAAGTGAACATCACCCCTCCCCTCTGGGAAGCCCAAAGCAAATCTGCAGCCAATTTGTAGCAACAGTAGAACTTTATTGCCATCATGTCTTCATTCTGTCCAACCTCATCCTGTCCCCACCCTGATTTTGACACCATATTTAATTTGTTTTCTTCGTCCTGATTTTTTATTTACACTTTACCATTTTATATTAAGCCTTTCCTGTATGTTTCATTGACTCAACTGTAAAAAGAGATGTGGTATAAATACACGGATAGATAAATAAATGAGAACTAACAAGTGGATTCATTTCCGAATGACCGTATCCCCAATTTTTCCTTAACTATCAATGCTGGCATGTCAAAGGATTCACTCCAAATTGCATCCTGTTAACAATCATAATGATTTGGATGACAACATTGATGATATAACATTTACATTTTCAAACAAAGACATAAAATGAAAGGATAGTTAATACATTAAGAAATAGTGCTTGCGTTCAAAAGTCCCTGCCAGTCAGAGTCAGCTTAATCCAGGGTGCTTTGATCAAGAACTGATCAAATGTCCCCACTGAATCAGCATCTCTGGGCTACACTCAATGTTAGGATTTCTAACTCTTATCAAAAGTCATTATAGGAATGAGTCATGTGAACCTCTTTGTGAAAAAATTCTGATTTGACCCAAAACTGTTATCAAGGTACTGTCCATTCTCTCTCTCTACCATGTACCATGAGAAAAATTCTTTCAAAGTTTAGGACCAAGAAACACTTAGTCTTCCCTTAAAAAAAAAACCCACAACACGTCCTTTTCCCTGATTCCTTTTTCATCTCAACCAACAGAACACTTCAAATCCGGCATTAGGCTTCCTTGGAACAACTGAAATGAACATTTGATTTCTAATTTTTTTTATCTCATCCACTTTTCCTACTTGAGTTCATATACCATTGGTTTTATTATCTGGGGTTTTTTTTCACTCGGTAAGCTAAAACAACTCCTTTTTGAAACAACTTGGGATATGAATACTCTAAATAAATTATATTCAAATGATGAGTGTGAGATGGCTAGATGAAATGGACAGGAAAAGAAAAAATGAGCAATCTCAACAGACTTCAAGATAAACAATTGTATTTGTCCAAATGACTTTTTGAACCTGGTTTATTTTATGTTAGTTCAAGATACCCACTAGAGAAAGAACGGTGTGATGAAAATACATTTGAGTTTGATAAACATCTAGCTCTCCTTACAAGATAATTGATTACTCTATTGACCAGCTCAGTTTAGAAGTAAAGGGTGTCTCATTCAAGTACACCCAGAGTTCCTCTCTCCTCCCTCCACCTCTACAATTTCCAGGTGAAGTGGATCATGAGCAAGTGAGGGCGGGAGGAAAGGGGTAGGAATGTGGATGGATGTCACGACTTCAAGGATTTCACGGAGAATCAGCTGACCTAAGTAAGACCCCTAGTTGCCCTCAGTATGTCACCCTATAATAAGAAATGTTTCCCTTTCATCTTAAGGAGTGGAGTTTCTGCAATGAGCCCAGACATTAATTTCCCACAAACACCTGCTAGAAATTATCAAAGCTAAACATAACAATGCTGTTCCATCTTCTGCACCCCAGGAGACAGACACCACAGTATACTCCTCTTAAACGGGGGTCACGTGGGCTCTGCTTAGTAATATTGACATCTTTGCTTTTACAAGTCTCTTTTCGACTATACATCTATACACACAGAGTCACTGTTTTAGAAATAGAGAAAAGCAAAAAAAATTTTAAATTTAGCTATATCTAATCTGGGAAAGAAGTTTGAATGAGCTGAAATAGCATGCATGTGTGTGGGGGGAGGGGAGGCATGTACTGGGAGTCAGCAGGCTTGGATTCTGGTCCCAACTCCACTATAACTAGCTGGGGTGACCTTAGGCGAGTGATTTTTTTTTTCACGTGTAAAAGGAAAAAGTTTGAGCCAGGCACACCCACTCTCCTAGCACTCCGGGATCCCAGAATAGTTAAACAGGCAGATGCTGTAGCCAGACTGCCTGGAGTTACATGCCAGCGCCGTCATTCGTGAGTTGTTGAGCCTTGGTATATCTCATAGCCTATCCATGTTTCAGCATCCCCATCGATAAATGAAGGTGATGGTGACATCTCTCATACGCGGACGATTCGGTGAATGTTGGCTACCATTATTATCTTCAACATGATCCAGCCATCTCTTAGTCACACAGGCCTCTCTTCTGAGAGCCGCGTGTCCGATGTTCTCTACACAGCATCACCATGGCCTCATGTGGCGTGTGGACTCTCAATTCTGATGTTCAAAACTGAGTGAATCCGCCCTATGCTCCAACTGTGCCTCCTTCGCTGTTTCCTATCTCAGCAAAGACTACCAACACCCACCTGCGTGCTCAAACCACAGACCTGTGAGCTGACCAGATCCATCTTTCTCCCTTACTCCTGATATCTAATCAATCATTAATTCCCATGGACTCTGCCTCCTTGATATCTCTTTACTACATCTTCTTCTTCTACCATCTCCACTGCCACCAGCTAAACCCAAGTTACCAGCATCTGGGCAACTACAATGGTGCCTAAAGGGACCACATTCGTTTCTGTCACATACCCCCTTCCAACTTCCAATTCATTCCTCCCACTGCAACGGAACTGATCTTTTTGTTTTAACTCCACTTTTGGATATTTCATTTTTCTGCTTAGAAGACTTCAGATGTCTACCATAGTTCTTAGGAAAATGACCATTTGGAATAAGTCCTACAAGGCCCTCAGGCCCATCCCATGTTTCTGTCTCTGTCTCTCTGTCTCTCTCTCTGCCCCCGCCACACTGGCCCCCTTTCCATTTCTGGAACAGACCAAGCCTCTTTCTGTCTCAGTGATGTCACATGTGGCCAAAACTTTTCTTCACTTACCATTTTATCTTTGGGTTCCAACCGAAATATCACTTCCTCAGGCAAAAATCTTCCCTGACTTCCTCCCCAGACCGGCTTAGGTTTTTCCATTATGACTTTTCTTGGTCCACTTCCTTAATTATAATGTTTCCACTTGTAAAAGGAAAAGGTTGGATTTGTGCACCCATGTTCATGGGAGCATTACTCACATAGCTCAGAGGTGGAAGCAACTCAAGTGTCCATTGGTGGGCCAATGGATAAATAAAATCTGGTGTATACATTCGTTCCCCATGGGGAAGCTACACTTATGATTCCCATTTTACAGATGGGGAAACTGAGTAAAGAGGCTTTAAATAACTAGCCCAGGACATGTAGACTTGGACAGTAAGTGTCAGAGCTGGGATCAACCCAGGCAGGCTGGTTTAAGAGTCCACACTCCAAGCTCTGTCCTGGGCTGCCTGGGCCCAAAAGGACACCACCCGATGACTCTCAGAGGCACTGGCCACCAAGGTCCCCCCAGGTTCAGGCTCTGCCTTCCTGGACCCCCAGCCCCTCCTTCTGCTTCCAGCAAATACCTTCTTTCCAGAGGAGCAGCTGGGAGAACAGCAGCAAGTGTGTCTCTCCAAGGCTAGGGGCTTTCCAAAGTCCCCACCCTGCTGCTTTCTGCCTCTGGTTTTCCTGGGAATAGTGACAATGTCTTGAAAGGCACAGGAAGATGAGTGATCCAGGATACGCAAAGGAAATGAAAACATGAGCACCTGGGATTTTAACATCCATAAGTTTCACTTTCTTTATTTAGACAGAGAGTTTCAAATTCCATCTCCCTTGATCTTACTTCTCTTTGTTCCCATGTGAATCTAAATACTGGCTCTCTCCCTCCTCCTCCACTCCCCCCCCCCTCTCTTTTTCCAGTGACCTAAGTAACATCATTGCCTTGGAAATAGTAATTCTGCCCTTTGGCCTCCCCTCTCTCTTTGGTAGGCAGCCCTCCCAGGTTCAATGGCAAGGCTGCTCTGCAGACACCAGCTATTTCTTTCTTATGCAAACCCAGAGGACTTCTCCTCCTTAAGGACTGCCAGCATCCCCCTGAAAGATCTTCTGTGACTCGCAGTTGCTTCCCAGATGAAGACCATGCCCCTCGCCCTGGCATTCCCAGGCTGGCCCTGATCTGAGCTCATTTTCCAGCCACCGCACCTAACACCACCTTCTCTAGTCAATTCAGGCGACTTTCTTTTTCCTGGGCACATGTTGAACTTGCTCTGGGCTCTTGCGGTGCCCTTGGCCTGAACCCCCTCCTCCTCATGACTGACAGTTGCTGCAGCCCAAGCCCCCTTCCGGAATATCTATCTCCCAAGGCCCCAGTCAGAGCCCCGCTTCCTTCCTCTTCTTTGGCTCTGGTTCTGCGCCCACTTGTGAGACTTACCGCTCCCAGGGGCAGGCAACATGTCCCCCCTGCACTGCATGCATCCCCAGGGGTACAGCCAGGGGCTCAGGTAGCTTCCTCACACCCCTCACCCTGCCCCTGCACTGCACTGCACGCTTCCCCAACCACCCCTCTCCCCATCTTACCTGTGGTGCCCCAGAAGCTCCCTTCCTAAATGAACTGCCTTCCTCCTCCCAGAAGCCTACTCTGAAACTCAGCAGCTCCCCTTCCTCCCTCCCCCTCCTCATTCCCCTCTCAAGTGCCCGTCACTGCTGGAGTCCACCCCTCCAGCCCCTCTGGTCATCAGGCCCTTTCTGGTTGCTCATCGCACCCCATCACCCCCATCTCAGCCTGGACTCCAGGCCAGCCATGTGAAATAAATTCTCCACAGCCTCTTTGGGCCCTGTCAGCCTCAGACTCACCCTCAAATCCCAGAGGCATTGGGGCAATTCCATATGCAAGTGAATAAGAAACTTGTAGGAAAGCCAAGTGTGAAATCCCCGCAGTACAATCCCAAGGTTAAGGCGAATTTAGGTCCTCAACCTACACATCCCTCCTTGAATGCGTCAGCTCCCTCCTTAGCTCTTTCACATATTGGCTGTCTTCTCAAGACCTGATCAAACCTCCACCCCTCTCATTGTCCCCAGGCCACATGGCATCTACTCAGCTAATCAGCTGGTGGCCTTGACTCCTACCTCTCCCCCAACAACTCATCCTTATTCATTCCTTTCAGAGAATAGGTGTCTTTTCTCCAGTTCAAGGCCGCCACCTCTAGCTGTGTGTGCCCTTGAGTCTGTTTACTACTATCTCCTTCTTGGCCTTGGTCCATTCTGTTTCTCTCTCTCTCTCTCTCTCTCTCTCTCTCTCCTCCTCTGCCCCCTCTCTTTCTCTTTCTCCCCTCTCCCTCCTTCCTTCCATCTCTCCTCTTCTCCCTTGAATATGGGCCTTGCCAAGATTAGGCTAGTGATATGGGTTAAAATGTTCCCCCAAAAGGATATGTCCAAAATTCCTGACACCTAGCACTTCAGAATGTGACTTTACTTGGCAATAGCATCTACAGAGAGGAAATCAAGTTAAAATGAGCTTGGGTGGGCCCTAATCCAATATGACTGGTGTCCTCATAAATAGGGGAAATTTGGGCAGAGGGAAGATGATGTGAGGACATGTGGGGAGAAGATGGTCACATGAGTCTACAAGCCAACGGCTGCCAAAGAGTGTTGGCAGACACCAGAGCTAGAAGAGTTTGCCTAGAGAATTCTAGAAGGATGCTTCCCGAGAGCTGACAGAGTGTGGGCCTGCCCACCCCTCGATTTGAGACTCATAGTCTCCAGAACTGAGACAACACATTTCTGCTGTTTTAAGTGTCAGTGCTTTGTGACTGCAGCCCTGGGAGAAGGATCCAGCTCAGGAGGCTGCCCCTGAGAATGACTCTGCCGCTTCCTCGCTGTGAGGCTGGGGTCCCAGAATGCCAGTTGAATGTGGACTCTCCCTGGGCCTCTGCAGGAATGCTGAGGACATCCCGGCAACCGCCAATTTAAAACTGTGCTTTAAAAGTGACCCCTCCCAGAGGTATCCCCAGCTCCAAGCATGGGGCCTGGTACCCCGCAGGCTTCCTGTGCTATGGATGGAGTCAGTGAGTTCTGGTCAGTGAAGGTAGCAGGCATCCAGGGAGGGTTCAGGGTTTCCAGGAGTGTCCCCGACCCTAACATAATTTGCGTACACGTTTACACAGACTAGGCCCTGGAACACACTCGGTCCCATTTCGGAAGGTGGGTTTTGCTGACAATTTCCCAAAGGTGACTCAGGGCTCGGGGACAGGAGCAGGCTGGGACTTGAGGACCTGTGCTTTCTTGTCCTTTCCTCTGTCCTTCCAGGAAGCCCTTTGGAACAGCACGTAAAAGCAGCTCTTTCCATTCGGCCTGGCACCCTGCTTCCAGCTGCAAGATGAGCAGGTTATCAGGATAACATTTAAGTGGCTGTGACCACAATGTTCCCATTTGAAAACTGGAGCCTGGCAAGTGCCCTCCCCCTCCGCTGTCCAGGCCTTTAAAGTGGTCTGAATAATGTGTTCCACTTCCATCAGTCTTCCTCGCCCCCACGTTAGCACTTCCGAAACAGGTCCTTTCATATTCATCTTTCTGGCCTACAGCTCTCCTCCTAGGAGGAGCTCAACAAATGTTCTGGAAAAATAAAACAAAAAGCAAACAGAAAAAACAATTCTTGAGTCCACAGGTCAATGCTGGAGCTCAGTGCCACGAAGGAACCTAACTCAGCGGAGATTTGCCGGCCACCCATTCCATCGGGCTCCTTCCAGCAGCCCCTGCCACCGACCATCTTAAACAAGGACCCCACAGGTTTTCGAATCCACACCCTCTTCTCTCCCAGGCGCTCACAGCCAGGACTCCCTGAGCAGGAGGCAGGAGCTGAAGTGAGATGATGTCTATGCGCAATCTAAGTAATTGTGCTTTCAGGGGAAATAGATGCTAGAGGTTCCCCTGTGTGTCTGGATGATAAATGGAAGGTACTTCTCCTCTACTCCAAAGGCTATTTTTAAAAAAAATTTTAATTACTTTCAACATCTATATAGTTAGAAAATTATCTCCCCAATTGCTCCCTTTCTCCCCTGACCCTCCACTTAGCCAGTGTATTAAGGCTAATTACATCCTCTACACCATGCTCCCCAACCCCGTGACCATGCATCAGCTACTAATTTGTACTTCTTTAACCCTTCACCTCATTCTCTCAACCCCCAAAATCCTCCTCCCCTCTGTCCGTCACTAGATTGTCCACTATATTTGTGAGTCTGTTTTTGCTTAGTTTGTTCTTTTTATTCCTTAAATTCCACATGTACTTTTAATGTCCCCAGGATCCATGGTGGGAGCTAAGCACCCCAGACTGGGCAGGAGAGAAGCCTGCAGGGTCAAGGAAGCTGGGGGGTTACAGGTCAGATCCTGAGGCACAATCCTGGCCTTGCATCTCTAGCAGGCTGTGTGGACAAACCAGTCCAGTGAGACTCTCCCTGGGTCTATCTAAAAAAAAATACATTTCTCCAGGCAGCGCTGTTGTCTTGGTCACTCCGTGCAGCATGAGCTCATACCTGGAAAAGCTTTACTCTATGTACATGTGATAAGTGCCCACAATCAGCTGGTCGAATGGTTAGGTGCTGAGCTAAGGAATGCAGTAGGCCTGCAAGCATTTGTCAATGGAGCCAAGACTCCCACGGAACAGCACACACAGTGCTGGGGAGAGGGGTCAGGGCGCAGGTGTTAGAGTCAGGCTGGGTTCCAGTCTCCAGGCTGCGTGCCCTGAATGTGGGACTCCACTTCTTCCCGGCTCGATTTCCTTAAGTGCACTAATCATAGTATACAGGGCCACTTCCGAAGATCGAATGGGATATGTGCGAAGCGCTTAGAACAGTTCCTGGCACTTTGTTAGTGTTAATTGTTGTTGTTTATTATTTTTATTATTATTATTATTATTATTATTATTATTATTATTGACTCTACTAAATATTATATACATGGTGCTAACCAATGCCTAGCACTTACAAGTATTCAGAAATATTAACTGCTATTCTTCTTATTATTATCATTAATCATTTGTATTTTTAAGTTCTAAATTAGTTATCTATTGCTATATATAAAATTACCCCAAAATTTAACAGCTTAATACAACAATAAACATTTATTGTCTCACGTAGTTTCTGTAGGTCAGGAATTCAGTAGCAATTTATAACTGCTTGGTTCTAGCTCAGGATTTCTCAAGAAATTGCAGATGGGCCGATGCCTGGGGTTTGACTGGGATCTGCTCACTCACATGGCTGGCAAATCGGTGCAGACTCTCGGCAGGCGGCTTCAGCTCTTCCCCACATGGACCCCTGCACAGGGCTGCTTGATGTCGCGGGCCTCTCCTCTGTTGAGTAATCCAGGAGAGCTAGGTGAGAGCCACGTGTCTTTTATTGGGAAACTCTGCCACCATAAGTGATGAGTTACACAGGTCAGCCCCATTCATTTTGGGAGGGGCAAGGCAAGGGTGGGACCAGCAGAGACTCCCAGGGGACCATCCTGGAGGCTGGCTACTGAAAGTCCTAAATTGCATAGCAGAGACTGGGAGCATCATAGTTGAGATGAGGGGGAGAAAAAAGAAGGTTAAAGTCCCCTGCAATGTTTGGGGTTTTTTCACCTAGATCTTGAGGGATGTCTTTCATCATTTCATCTGCTTCATATTCCTAACTTCTATAGTACTTGGAAAGGGGAGGGTAGGACTTTTATAATCTGAAGGACAAAAAGGAAGCAGGGGAAGTGTGAGGAAAAGTTTTAAAGAGGTGAGCAGGACTTATTTGAGGAATAGTAAAGTGGGAGACTGACACTGTGAAGGAAAAAAAGTCTAGAAAGAAGGTGATACAGGAAGCCTGGAGCTGCTCGAGGAGAGCCCCAGAAGCCAAGAAAATGCACCTAAACTAGCTAGAGTAGAAAGTGAACATTAAAGGAATAAGGTTTTGGCTAAACACAGTTTCAAAATGCCCATGGGCTTGTTGGATGTGGGGGTTTTGAGGCTGGATAATGGGTTTTTTGAAGGTGAATAATACTCTCCTTAAGGGGCGTTCGCTTCAGTGCAAGGTCAAGGCAATAGCAGGAAATGCACTTTAATAGCTTCCTTTTATCAGACTAGGAAGCTCCAGCTGATAAGAAAGTTGGAATCCAGCCTCCCAGTTGGAAGGGGCGCCTCCCTAAAGGAAACCCTGGGGTGGGAGATAGTCTGTGTTTACACAGCGTGCCATCATGTCTGCAGTGTGGACAAACTGCACCCTCGGCTCAGGTTGAGATAGACTAGTCTGACCTGGAAAAGCCTGTGTCTGATGCCCAGCCAGCCTTGGGAGGAAGCGCCTGCCAGACCCACCCAGCCAGGGGGCTCAGAGTTGCTGGCGAGGGCCACTCTGCATACCACTGCCCCGACACTGCTCACTGCCAGGCTGGGCAGGGCCAGTGCAGTCACTTAAGTATCCTCTTTGTGTTCTGCTCGGAAATGTTGGGCTCTTCCAGTTATTTCAATCAGCAACAGGGACTTCCTTACGATGTCTCTAAGACGTGACTTTGGTCCACTCATGAAGACAATGCTAAACCAAAACGTTTGTAGATCAGTGTGCGGTCCCCATGTCCTCCAAACATGACACTGAATAATTGGCCATCCTGGAGCTGCTGAGAGAGGCTGCATGAGTCAGGCATTTCTGGAATTGAATGAGCACCAGCCCTTGAGTGTGACCTTGACAAGTACACTTGCCGCTCAGAGCTTCAGATTTGCCATCTGGGAAATGGGGAGACAGCTCACAGATGAGAACCCCTTGACAGTGCTTAGCATTTAGCAAGAGCTCATAGACAATGACCACCACCATGATCTCATTATTATTTCATGCCTCCTCGTCTTCATCTGGATGTTATTCCCCAGCTCAGAATGCCCTCATTCCCCATTCCCCTTCACTTCTTTTAAAATTCAACTTCAAATACCACCCACTTGCTTTCAGAGAGGACCCACATCAAGCTCCCAGGCTGGCTGAGATGCTCTGATTCTCCAAGCCCTGGGCAGTTGTTCCTGCTTTCATTGTGGCACAAAGCACTTAGCATAGGGATGGCTGGTTGACCAGCTGGCCTCACCCACTGTAAACTCCTTGTAAGCTTCTTCTTCTTTGTGCTTCCCAGTTCATAGTGTAGGCACTGCCCACATGTCCAGACCATGCAATGTTGGGCTTGTTTCACAGTCCATACGTCAGTCCCAAACTGTATGCTGACAGTCCTAGCGGGCTTGCTACTGAAGAAGGATGGGGTTTGGGGCAGAGGGTAGGGATGAGCAGCTTCCTGTCCAGCAGAGCAATCTCCCTTACAACACAGCAAAACCTGAATTCACATTAGAAGGAATGCTTTCCCCAGGGAAGATATTAGGGGTATGAAAACACTAGCCAGGGGAGGGGTTGAAGCCGAGACCTTTCATCTGACTTCCAAAAAATCCTTAATTTGCCTCCAGCCTGGACCCAGCACCTTCAGGAGTTCCCTAGAACTAAGGAGTGGCTTTCACAATCTCAGAGACTCTGGGAAAAGTCCAGGGTCATTGTGTGATTCATAGGGTGGAGTGAATGCTATAAATTATACATGTACTTTTTTAAAAATCCATAAAAACACAGTCTCCTGGGCCTGGCTTCAGCCAGCTATCCTAGGGGAGTCACTTCCCAAGGGGCAGAGACATGCTGGTTCCTTAAATCTTCCAGTGTCAATCCAGTTGCCCAATCAGGTGCTCTCTATCCTTCCTGTCAACTCCATCCTTTTCACAGCCTCACTCTAAAGAGCCTTGCTGCTTTCTAAGTCCTGCACAGTCCGGCTTTGGTGACTGCTGCCACCTCCAAGCCGCTCTTCCTGGGTGCTGTTGCTCCTCTCTCCCTTTCCCTCCTGGGCACCTGTGCCAGGTGGATGGCCCTAAAACAGTGCACGTGTTGCCCATCTCCTGGTCAAAAATATTTCAGGGATTCTTGCTTAGCTATAGAATAAAATTTGACACCATCTCTGAGGATCCAAACCCTTCCCTATGTGGCTCCACCATGCCCCTTCAACCTCAGCTGGTTGGTTCTGATCGCCAGCTCCCATGCTGTCCTTAGTGCACCCCGGGTCTGTGGCCACTTGCCTGGATGTGCTTCCTCACTCTTCTCCTGGTAACTGATCACTCAAGGCTTTTGTCCACTTCCTGTCGATTGGCCCAGGAAATAGCCACTAGCTCCAAGTAGCTACTGAGCACTCAAAACGTGGCTAATGACACTGAGGAACTAAATTTTGTATTTTATTTAATTTTAATTCGTTTACAGTTAAAGGCACACTCAACTCAGCTATTGGAAAATGTTTAAGGATGTTTGGAACGATTTGGTTTTGCGAATCTACCTTTTCAAGTGTTAATTTTATGGAATCTAAATACAGACCAGGTATCTTCTATGAAAACATAGCACCTGAATTAAGATTCCTGCAAATGTAAAATTCACACTAGATTTTGAAGACAGTACAAAAACAAGAAAGTAGAAGATCTCTTTATTAATCTTTATATTATTTACATGTTGAAATGATATTGGGTAGGTTGGATTTAATAAACTATATTGTTAAAATCAATTTTACTTTTTTTTTTTACTTTCATAATGTGGCTACTAGAAAAATGTTAATTACATATGTGGCTTGCATTATATTTTTATTAGACAGCCATGCTCCATATTCTAGATTCCTGAAACAATCATCAGTACAGTTCATTTAAAATTTAATATATGCAACTTAAAAAAAAAAGCTTTATCTTTATATAAGAAAATCATTAACTGCTTTTAATCACCAATGCCTAGGAGTAAATACTATTATTATCTGGCACCTGTTTTGGGCCTGGCACCTTGCCAGGTGTTTTGCATGTTACCACACTTAATCCACTCAGCAACCCAGTGAGGTATGGGCATAATTAGCTCCATTTTCTGGACAAGGAAAATGAAACTCAGAGAGGTTAGGTGGATTTGCCAGGATATTAATGGTAGATAGATGAGGTAGCAGAGCGGGGATTTTTTACCCACTGATGCTCTTTCTTGATATCTGCTGTTGATGATGGCTCAAGTTCTAGCTTCTTCACACAGGCAAACTCTTGCCCTGCTGTGAACAGGCTACTTGATTGATGTCTATTAATGTGATGATATGTCCTAATTACCCTGACCACACACACACCCCAGTTAGTTCAAGTCATTTAATACCCCATGATGTGGTATTATCTAGCCTTTCCAAGATAGCATAGTGTATAGTAAGATTCAAGACTCCGGTTCCAACAAATGGAGCCAAAGGTCTCCTCTCTGGTCACTGCATAGGTCCCCACAGTCCCAGAGGGTTGGAAATCTAGCTCACAACCCTCAGAAATGCAGGGAAATGATTTGGGATAGGCAGATGGTACATACTCATTTAAATTATATACATTTAGTGAGGCTTTACCATACACATGCTAGATATCAAAGGTACAAGTTAAGTTAGCTGGGCCCTTGCCTCAAAAGGCTCACATTCTGATGCAATAGGTGATGGATGGGACAATTACAGTCTAGTGTGACAAGGGTTGTGATGGTGGGAAGTGAGGATGCTGTAGGACCTCAGAGGCCAGATATCTAAACCAGCCTGGGGAGGGGGAGAGGGGAAGGAAGGAAGGAAAACAAGGAAGGAAGGAAGGGATGGGACAGAGGGAGGGAGGGCAGGAAAGGAGATGGGGGCAGGGAAAGGAATTGAGCTGGGGAGAGAAGATATAGAGGATAGGAGCAGAGAGCCTGGCAATCAAAACAGGGAGAACTTTGAGTGTTTTCTACCACTGCTGGCCAAACTAGAAAAATGGCAAGCACTGTTGGATAGGAATGAAATTCACCGAGAGTAATTTGTCAAAAGAAACATCTCCTTAAGAAAATGTTATTATTCCAAGAGATTATTATGGTAAAGGATGAAGGGAAGGCTTTTCAGAAATACCTCCTAATTCCTGACTATTGACAAAGTGCCCACACTATTATTTGTTCCCTCGTTTATGAAGATTTAATCATTAAGAATAGAGCTGTGGAGGGGCAAACCTTTCGCAGACAAAATTGTAGGTATATAGTTTGTTTAGATTTTCTAGCAGAACTCACATGCTTTCCAGGTGAGTCTATTGGGTAAATTATGTCTGTCCCAGGGGGAGTTAAATAGCCCCCCAAATTCTAATTCTTTAATTATTGTAACAAATTAGCTAAGAGTCTGTGACTTGCTCAATTCTTAGAGAGAAAACCCCCTAAGGCAATAAGTGTTAATCTTTTTTTTTTACATTAATTTTTTTGAGGTAACATTGGTTAATAACATTATATAAATTTCAGATGTACAACAATGTAATTTGCTATCTGTATACTCTATTGTTTGCAGCCACTATGGAAAACAGTATGGAGGTTCCTTAAAAAATTAATAGAACTACCATACGATTCAGCAATTTCTCTTCTGAGTGTGTGTGTGTATGTGTGTGTGTGTGTGTGTGTGTGTATTCCTATGTTCCTCATAGCATTATTTACAACCACCACAACATGGAAATAACCTAAGCGAGCATTGATGGATGAATAAAGATGTGGCATGTGTGTGTGTATGTGTGTGTAACACTACTTAGCCATAAAAGATGAAATATTCCCATTCACGACAACACAGATGGATCTTGAGGGTATTATGTAAGTGAAATATGAGAGGTGAACACCCTTCTGTCCTCCCGAATACAGACACAGGCGGCCCTGCAGACCTCGACCTCCTGGAGCTGGCTGAACGTCGTGGGGGTGACTTCCTTCACTCTCCCTGAGGCCCTGAGCTGGGTGAACAGATACCTGGAAACGAGTCCAAACTCATTACGTGTCTGCTATTCTATAAAGTGCTCATTGACTTCTTGCCCAGTGACACCCCAGAGCCTCAGCGGGCTCCTACCAGAGGTGCATAAAAGTCCCCAACAAAGGATTAGCTGTTAAATGATTTAAATGGAGTGTTTCAACTTTTCCTTATTGGGACGCATCCTAACAGCCCAGGAACATGGGTGTTTTTAGTCTAGTTTAGACCCCGTGTCTGTACAAAGGAGTCAGTTTAGATGCTATCTCATTATATCTTCCTAGCCAGTATGCACTTAGCTCTAGGCAAGAGAAGTAAGTCTTCACCTCAGCCAGTGCTTTAGAGGGTTCTGCTCTGGCCTTCTCCAGGTGCTGTCCCTACTCATGTCTTAAGGCCAAGGGACCCGCCCAGAATCTGGGCTTCCTGACTGCCCCCCGCCCCGCTGACCCAATGCCAGATACTCAAGATCCCAAAGTTCCTTATTTAATCAGTCCAAGTCTGTTCTCCTGAGTCTGTCTCAAGGGGACTCTGTACCCCCAGTGTGCCCACCATCAGGCCTGAGGGCTGTCCAGCGGTGGCTTTTGGTAGGGCTGTGCACAGAGCTTGGGCATGTGGTCTGAGGTGTCTCCTCATTACCCATGACCTTGATGACATAGGTACAAGTTCATCAATTGGGCAAGGAAAAAACTTCACAGAAGGAAGCATGATGCCATTGATTGGAAGCCTGCACTGTCATTTTATATAATTCTCCCAAGCACTCTGAGATTATTATACCCACTTTCTAGATTAGAAGTCAAAGCTCCTGCTCTTAATGTACTGTGCTGACATCTCCACCTGAAACTCTGCTCTGTGGTTGAGGTGATTCCTTATGCCCACAGTGTTGGTGGGAAATAATAAATCCCACCCCTCTTCAGAGTTCAGCTTGGGGGGAAGCACCCCTAATCTGCATATATTTTTCTTATTGTTGCCTTAGACTCTTTTGACCAGAAACACATCCAGTTGCAGGACACATCAGCAGCTGTGAGTGAACTTGAGCATAAGAAGGAGAAGAGATACATTTAAACCATAAACCACAGAAAGAAAGGCTCAGGAAAGATACGAGAGAGCAAGCAGACCATGACAATGTTGCTGAAGTTTCAAAGGGCATTTAAAGAAGCCTGGTTGCTCCTTCCTCAAAGAGTTTAAAACTGAACCTCTCATTTTGGACAAGCACTGAGTGCATTTGTTCTATAAATTAATCGTCATGATGAATCTTTACATATAATTGCTCCCATTTTGCAGACGTGAAAGCCAAGGCTCAGGTGTGTTAACTGATTTCTCACCAAGTCACCACCACCACACTGCTAGTGTGCATCCTTTCTGGAAACAAAATAACTAGCAAACACTCTGCTATGATTTGTATGGTTTAGACATAAAAGTAGATTACTACTTAAGAGAATTTTTCAGATTACAGTTCTGTGTATTAGCAAAGAAAGGGAATAAAATCACATGTGCAAAATTTACTTATCACACATAGAGCAGCTTCCCCTTGCTTTTATTTCCTCCTCTCATCTTCTCATGGATGGGCCTGCCCCAAACTTCCCACAGCCAGGAGAAAGCTAATAACTAAAGCAAGAGAAGGACTTCGGTGACAATATATGTTCTGGTTGTCAAACTCTGTGATTCTGACTCAGCAGCTGCTGCTTTTCCCTGAATGTGGCCATGACTTAGTCCTTTTCCTTAGCAGCTAACACAGGAGTTTGGAGACAGCTATATTGATGACATTGTTTGCTCTGGTAGCCAGCCTGCCACAGTCTGACAAAGCCCACGTGGACTATGTCTCAATGCCACTGGGTGAGTTTTTACTGCTTAACGGTCAACTTGACCAGCTAACACACCCTGGCATTTATACTGAGGCAAAGACTAGGTCTACAAGCTGTGACATGTGGTGCTAGCTGGCTAGCGTGGTTCCTGGAGTGTGCCTCCTGGAAGTAGCAGGTCCAAGCTTGCTAATCCAGTGTTCCAAGAGAAAGAAAATTCCTGCTGGAACAGAGGATTTTAAGACACAGAAATAAACTGAGACTCTACAGACTTAAACTTCCATGGAGAAAGAGAATTTAAGTTAAAGAACTGTTTTTCTGGCAAAGGGCAGCCCACTTACGGGCAGTAAAACACAAAAAGTATCCCTCATCTTTAATAGCTGTAAGGGGACATAAAGAAGAAGGACTGAGCAGGATGTTTTGAATTTCTCAGAAAGAATCTCAGATTTACAGGCAAAGCCTTGTGCTTAGTGTTATATAAATAGACTGCCCATAAAAGAGGCCGATGAAGTAAGCAAGATATAAGAGTTCCTATGCGTGCTGGTGTGTATCTTTAGGACAGCAGAGGCTTCTGACTTTGGATAAACTGAGCGAGGTCACAGCTGGTCCACAGCAGCTCATGGATCTTTCTCGGAGGCTGAGAAATATATAACCAGTAATTAAAGTCATGTTTTCCATTAACAAAAACAACAACAAATCCACCAACAATGCAATTCCACATGTCTAGTTTCATATGAAACTTTCCACATGAGAGGCTTATTCTGGTGAGGCCCCTATCGATTTCATCACAAAAAAGTTGCCTTTTCATATCTAACTCACCTTAAGGGGATGTCTCAGGCTCATCTACCACGTCAATATTGCCATAAGCTTCTCTCCTTTTTACTTATTTCTACCTCAGCCACCTGGAACATTTCACAAACCAGAGGCTGAGCTCAAAGTATGGAATCTCTTACCAGAATCAGCCTAAGAGGTGGTGAGCTTTGAGATGGCAGTCAGCCTGAAAGGGAGTGGAAAAACAGACCAACCAATGAACCAGCCAACCAACCAACGAACCGACCAACCAACCAACCAACCAACTAACCAGCAAACCAGCAAAACTATTGGACTCTATGAAACCTCATGATTCAGTACAGTTAGCTACTTGTTTCTTAAGTGTGAACTTCATATACTTGGGCACATGGGACACTAAGACACTTCTGGCATATCAGAAAGAGCGCTGGATTCAAAATCAAGAGGGGGCATCTAGCCCTGGCCCTGTGACTGGCCAGGTTGAGTGAGGCTTTGAGCATGTCATTTAGACTTGTGTTCCCTTCAGCTTCCTCACCTGTGGAGGCCATCCATTGTGAGCAGAGAATGAGATAAAGTAGGTCAAAGTGCTTTGGGGCGTTTTAAACTGTTACACAAATGTCAGGGCTAGGGAATTCCCTTCCTCTTCTCAGAGGGCAAGGAAGGTAGGAAAAGTCTGTGCTTGTTTTCTCCTCGAGGAAGGATAAGAATCCACCTATTTTATATTGATGATGAGACAACAGAGTCGTGTAACAAGAACCTGCATGTGTGTCATCGTCATTACTAGAAAATTAACACAAGGTTTAACCACCAGGTAATGTGGCTGATTTTTAAATAAACATATCTAAGTGGGTGTTGCCCTATCCTGAGTAGTGAGTAGTCACCTTGGCAGGCAAAACACTTATTTAAATATTTCCTATCATTCAAAAAAAATTAACTCCTCTTGGAATTGTTCCTAGAGCCTCTAGCACATTCTTTGAATATGTCTGAGGGTGACAAAAATTTTGTCCTTTGAGGATAATATTATGTAAATAGCCCAAGTTATTTGGCACAAAGGTTGGTAAATGAGCTAAGTGCCACTTTTTTTTTAATCAGAAAAAAGCTGTGACTATAAGGTAGGAAGCCTGTCTTTCTTCAGTTCCAACAGAAGGATTACCAATTTTAGATTTCAGGAACTGGTGGTATTGTTGGAAAGGGCTTGTTCCATGCACATTAAAGAAGAAAAGTCGTTTGGAAATGTATTTCTACATTTTTAGTCACACCTTCATTATTTATCTTGCAAGACTGTTTAGCACTAGATTTTGAGTTTCCAGAGAGAAAAAAGCATTGCAACTAATTAACTCTGATCATTTTATCGCTGTTATTTAGGGCGTCTGAATCCTTCATTTGCATACGGATTAACTGGCTAGTAATAGAGATCTGGGTTTATTGGAAATACAGCATCCAGCAGATTCAATTCTTATCAATAGACTCTATACTCCCTAAAAAGTTTTTTTTTTTCAGTTATGAAAAATTCATCAAAAAATCAAAATATCACCAATGCTTCGGGTTACAATGTAATGATTTTCATCATATTTTAATTGATAGTTCTGACCCTATTGATCAATAGATATTGCCAGAGTAAATTTGCTTCTGGTGCAAATAATCTGTTAGTGTTATTTTAAAACAAACACAATCACACTTTCATTCATTGACTATTGCATACTGTTGGTACTTCAGTGTTAAATGATGCTGATAACTTTTACAGGAAATATTATTTTCCCGACCTCATTTTTTATTATGATAAAATTCATATATCAAATTCATCATTTGATCATTTTAAAGTACTCAATTCAGTGGCATCTAGTACATTCACTATGTTCTGCAACCATTACCACTATCTGGTTTTTAAACATTTTCATCACCCCAAAAGGAAACCCTATACATATTAAAAAGTCACTCCCCATTCTTCCCTTGCCCCAGCACCTGGCAGCTACTGACCTGTTGTGTGTGTGGATTTGTTTATTCTGGACATTTTATAGAAATGGAACCCTACAATATGTGGCCTTTTATGTACGGTTTCTTGCACGTAGCATAATGTTTTCAGGGTTCGTCCATGTTGCAGCATGTATCAGTACTTCATTTATTTTTATGGCTGAATAATTCCGTTGTATGGATAGACCGCCTTGTGTTTATTTATCCATTGATGAATATATGGGTTGCTCTTACCTTTTGGCTATTCTGAATAGCGCTGCCATGAACATAGGAGTACAGTTTTTTTCCTTGAACACCTGTTTTCAATTCTTTGGGGTATATACCTAGGACTGGAATTGCTGGGCTAATGGCAATTCTATGTTTAACTTTCTGAAGAACCTCTAAACCTCAAACTCATTTTTATGCTTACAATTTCAAAGTGGCTTCATTATCAGACAGAAGCAGTTGGCCTGCTGCAGCCAGACTCCCAGCTGGGCCCAAAGAGATCTCTTTTTCAGAAACACTGATTAGAGCAGCTAGGCACAATCTGAGCCAAGTTTGTTCCAACATAAGGTTACAGCAGGGCTTTGAACAGCTTTCTCTGCTACTCTACGTGTCACGACATGAACTGGCTGGGCAAGAATACCTTCCTGCCTCCTAGGCATCCTTGGTTCTCCATTATCTTGCACATACTTTTGGAATAAGCAAAGAAAAAAAAAATTGAACTACCTAACTTACATGCTTCCCTCCTCCCAGTTTTGCAGAAAAATTCAGATGAGAATCTGGAGTCCACGTAGAGATGAAGATTGGAGGCCAATGCTTGGCAGCGATTAGTTGGAGACCGAGGCCTTCCCAACATCAGTTGAGACAATAGAAGTCTTCCATCCGGGACACTTTTCCCAAGCATTTTGCCTGAGGGCACTGACTGCTCAGTGATTCCATCCTTATCAATCCACAATTACAGTTATGGAGTTGAATCAACCCCACTGTGCATATCACAGATTTTCTACCCTATGGGTTTGGCCAGGACAATCAAAGATGGTCCCACTACAGGCATTGTTTACTGCAGCCAATTTACTGAGTCATGAGACCCCTCAGCCATTAACCCGACCCTGACAGTAAGCTGATTAGCACTGATTCTTTAAAAAATTTAAACCTGTTTCATGCGCTTCTCAGGGTGCTGACCTCTCACCTCAACTATCTTAACACGCAGGTAGTTTTGAGCTACAAAAGCCCAGGTCAAGGAATGTTTTCGGTTGCACTGCCCAAAAAGAGAAACAGGCCAAAATGGCTTTTTCCACTTGAAACTGAATACTAAGAATGAAGAAGTTGGCTTCCGGGGTTCTTGCTGCACAGTCCCTCCGCTAACCCAGCTGTCACTTGTTGCTTGTCTCCTGACAGCCTTTTCAGGTGTCCTGGCCTGAATCTGCCATCAGGACAGAAAAAAGTCCCTCGGCTGGTCATATCCTCTCCAATCTGGCAGGAAACCTGAAGTTTGCCTGCTCCCGTGCCGTTTGCTGGCTCATCTGCTTCCATGTAGGGAAGAGCCTGAATCACAGTGTCCGGCCTAGGGGGATTTTTCCCCATGACCTCAGCCCGCTGCAGCTACCCTCCACCGACTTCAGCGGGGCAGCGCGGGTGGGAAGCCATAGCAACGAAACGTTAACGATCCCTCCTAGCACATCTCAGAAAGTCTTCAACTCCGCTTCTTTTCCCTAAATGGGGTGTGTCGGGGGGGCGGGGTGTCTCCGCAGGGGTCTGAGCCGACCAAAACCAGCTCGGCGGGCGGGTTGAGGACGCTTGGTTACCGTTTGGGGCCTGGCAAAGCAGATGTCAAGGAAAACCACCTAAAAAAACATGCACCCCAAACCCTCCAGGCTCGCGCCAGCTGGTTTTTTTGTTTTGTTTTTTTTAAATAACTCTCCAGCGGAATGAGGCTTGGAACCAAGGCGCGCGAACGGGGACAGCAGGCGGCGGGCAGGAAACCTGGGAGAATGAGAGGCGCGAGCGAGCGGTGGAGGAGCCTAGCAAGGCAGCGTCGGGGCCGGGTGTCGGGGCCTCCAGGGTCCGGGGAAACAGCCCTTCTGCCCGTTAAGTGGGCGGCGCAGCTACTGGAAAGTAAAACAGAAAGTCGGACGCCGGAGGCGCGCGCCCGGCTCCTCCGTGCGGGGGTCACGTGACCGCGCGCACGCGCGCTGGGGCGTGACCCGCCGGCGCGCGAGGGAGCGGTCGCCGCGTGCGTGCGCGCCCCGGCTGGCAGCGTGCGTGCGTGCGCGCCCCCGGCAGGCAGCGTGCGCGCGCGCGTCCGGGGCCACCGCCCCTCCCGGGCCCGCCCTCCTTCCCTCCCTCCCCGGCCCGCCCTGCTCGTCAGTTCCCTCGTTCGCTCCCTCCCTCCCCCGGCGCGCTCGGGCCGCCACTGCGCTCCCCGCCTTCGAGCCGCGCTGCCGGAGTCGCCTGGCGCCCGACGAGGAGGAGGCGGTGGAGGGAGCCGGAGCGGCCCGCCGAGGCGGCGGCGGCGGCGGCGGCAAGATGGCGGACTTCCTGCCGTCGCGGTCCGTGCTGTCCGTGTGCTTCCCCGGCTGCGTGCTGACGAGCGGCGAGGCCGAGCAGCAGCGCAAGTCCAAGGAGATCGACAAATGCCTGTCCCGGGAGAAGACCTACGTGAAGCGGCTCGTCAAGATCCTGCTGCTGGGCGCGGGCGAGAGCGGCAAGTCCACCTTCCTGAAGCAGATGCGGATCATCCACGGGCAGGACTTCGACCAGCGCGCGCGCGAGGAGTTCCGCCCCACCATCTACAGCAACGTGATCAAAGGTGCCGGCGGGGGTCCCGGCCGGGCGGCGGGGGCCGCGGCCGGGGGCGGCGGCCGGCGCGGGGCCGGGCCCCGCCCTCGTTCCCTCTGTCCCCGGCGGACAGCACCGGGCCCCGCGGGCGGGCAGGCGGGAAGGGGGCGCGCCCCGGTGCCGGGTCTGCCTGCCCGGGTTGCCCTTGTCCCCGGGCACGCTGGGGCGCCCCGCTTTCCTTCTTGACGCTCGGGTGGGCGACACAGCACGTCCCCCACCCACCCCATCCCGCCGCTTGCCGTGTCCCCTCCGGGAGGGAAGTGAGAGGCTGGCCGGGTGCCCCGGGGTGCGGGGTGACCTCTCCTATCTTCCCTCCAGACGAGGCAGGAAGACCCGAGAGCCAACCCCCCATCCCTGCACCCCACCCACCACCCCGGCGCTGCTGCTGCCCTGCCTTGTCGCCCTGGGTGGGTGACCCGAGTCACATGGGGTCGGTCTGCTCCCATCTCCCTGCTTTCTCGGCCGCCGCCTGAACAAGGGAGTTCAGGAACCATCGCAATAAGGACTCTTTTACCCGAGACTCTGGTCAAGGGCGCAGGGTGATTGATAGCCCCTGGTCCCTTTTGGGCAAGGACATGAAACTTGAGGGTGACATGTTTACTGTTCTGGCATCTGGGAAGAGTAGACCCGTACAGTTAGTCTGAAAAAATTAGCATCGGTGGTTTCTCTCCCCAGTGTCACGGTCGGGCAGGATGTTTGCCTGTAATCACTATGCAACACGTTCCACTCTCATTTTTTGCTTAATAACTGGGGGCGGGAGCAAGCGGCCGGGGATGGGGGGGTGGCGGTGCAGGGAGTACCGCCACTTGCTATTATTTAAATTGTGCATCGAAAGAAAGAATCTTTGGCAAAAAGGAATATGGAGCCTGTACAGGTAGTCAGTGAATTATTGTCATTTTGGGTCATAAACCCTGTTGCCATTTGGAAATGTTTAAAAAAATTAAATTTTGTTCTTAAGTAAAAAATAACAAGAATTTTATTTCTGGGCTCTGAATTAGAGAAGATGGTTTTTCTTTTGTCATTTGAACGATAATTAGCACTTATCTTTCTTAGTATCAGACATTTTCTACTTTATAAAAAAGAAGCATTTTGGCAAAATTGAGATACGGAGCCTGGTACTTCAGGTGCATCCAGATTCTCCTTATTTCACCTGGGTAGCAGTTATGTAGGAGTTTGCAACAGATTTCAGGTCTTTTCAAACTGTTTTTTTAAATGTGATTTTGTTGTTGTTCCAGAACTATCTAAGCAACCCCTTTCGGGTCAGTTTTCTCTCCCAGGACTCAGTTAAGGAAAATGCTTAGGGGGTTGGGGCAAGTTTTAGGGGGGAGTAGTGACAGCAGAAGAAGCACTAGGCCAGGAGCTCACAGACCATGGGAAGCTCTGAGCCCTTGCACCGCTGTAGTTAAGCTGTGCAAAAGAGTTGTATTTATCCTATCTAAATGTTCAGTACAAGACTAATTAAAGTCTCTTTCAAGGCCACAGACTCCGCCTTGCCAGCCCTTAATTGAAGGTACCTTTGTGTCCTGATGCTGCTGAACTTAAGGAATTATGTCAGTGAATTGAGTCGACATGTTAACTGATTATGAGCCAGATAAACACCTGGTTCTTAAATGTGTCCTAAGTGTGACCTACTTTGAGCATTGATTATGAGATAAAGTCACTAGACACCTACTTTTTGGGGGCATACATGATCAGAAAATTAACAGCAAAAGTTTTCCAGTTATCTAAATGATTTCTTGGTAGTTATGTGACTGTTATGGACCAAAGGTAACAGTTTAGTGATAGAAATATTGTTTTGAACTAATCTCTATTAGTTGAAATGTTTTTATATATTTTTCGCATTTGGTTCTCCACCGTTTTAGGGAAACCTAAGGCCTTCCTGTGACTTACACTTATTGAAATTTGGTATGGGACAGGCTTTTTGAGTTTGAATGTGTTCCTAGGTGACTTGGTGTTGGATTAAATAAGCAGGGAATTCAGGGACCAAGTAGAACACAGGAATAATGTTTGGTTCTTGGCATTTCAGAAATAAATGTCTTTTGGGGTTCTCAGAAAATGTTGGTTGCAGCCATTTTCTTCAGAGCCTGAGCATTAGGCTCTGCAGTATAATTTCTCTTCACTAGTTTTGGTTCTCTTGTGAATACCTTCTACTCAAGTTATTTTATAAGTTTTTACATAACTGAATAATTAAGTTTTTTTAAGCTCTCAGAAGTTACGGGTGTCTGTTTTGATGATGGTTTCCATTTTTGGAGCGGGTGGGCCTGGAGTAATTAAGAAGTTTAAGAAAATAATATTGGAATAGGATCTGTGAGACTAATGACTCCTGTCACATTTTTTTCTTTTTTTAACGAAGGTATGAGGGTGCTGGTAGATGCTCGAGAGAAGCTTCATATTCCTTGGGGCGATAACTCAAACCAACTCAACGGAGACAAGATGATGTCATTTGACACCCGGTCCACCCTGGCGGCACAGGGAATGGTGGAAACTCGAGTTTTTTTACAATATCTTCCGGCTATAAGAGCATTATGGGCAGACAGCGGCATACAGAATGCCTATGACCGGCGTCGAGAATTTCAGCTGGTAAGAGATTTCTTTTGAAATCTTTTAGTTTAATGATATTTATTAATATCTGAGTCTAGCTAGCATTCCTTTCACTGACTTCCATAATATATCTGTGCAGAACTGTAGCCTTAGAAATTAAGATAGCTATGTAGATAAACTTTTTACTAAGGAAGATAAAAATGAGGTAAACCCCATAGATATGAAGCTATTACATTTAATTGGTCATTTTCCTTTTTGAAAGTAAGGTCATAATAATTTTTGTAGGTACTTCTAATTTTGTTCTTTTGAAAGTAATTTCTTCCCAATTACAGCAATAACCATTCTTTAAAAAATTGACCTTTTACTCTTGGACTAAGAGTTAATAACTGAACTAGGTTCACATGTGCTATTTAATCTTTAGAGGTGCTCATTTTATGATGTAGATTAATATATAGAGAGATTAAAGTCCTTAATGTTTGTCATTGTGTTTTTTTTATATTTGCATTCTGTTTGTGTGTGTGTGTGTGTGTGTGTGTGTGTGTGTGTGTGTGTGTTAAGGCTTTTAAGTACATTTAACAAAATGTTCCTTCTTAAGCAACAACAACAAAACCTTATTTATTTTTTGGACCTCTGTTTTCACATGGGAAGCACCTAGAATTTATTGTATATTTACTTTTTTCTATGTCTTAAGCAAGAGTACCTATAAAACATTGTAGCTGTTAAAAATCTTTGAAAGGGTGGAAGAGAAAGGATTCAATCTAGGTTAAAGATCCAAAGATAATTGAAAAGATTTTTTTTTAAATCAAGTGCTTTGAAATTTAATTGTGAATGCTTTGATTGTATTCTAGGTTTTATTTGCCAAAGACTGGAAAGATCCCAGGAATGATAGCAATCTAGACTGTATGCAATTTGGAGGTAGTTTAGATCTAAAGTGTTTCACTGTAATATGGTCAAAATAAAGTGACAGTTAAAAATGAAACTGCTTAGAAAGTTGTTTGATGATGTCACTGATGTTAAATCGATCCACATTTTGGAGTGTGGCTACAAAATGGGGTACAGCCAGCAGTCTATGCTGCTACGTTTGTACTCAGCAGTCTTGGCTATTAAAAGTTCTAAAAAGGTGTGTGATAGCTTTTTCTAAAACTGATACCTGAATCTTTCTCTGAATTATGGCTCTCCTGCACATCATTCAGCCTAGTACTTGATTATGTGCTGTTTTGTATAGTTTTCTTCTTTGGTGTATGTATCTTGTCAAGTAATTTTGTCCCTTTGTGAAAGGCAGAGACTTTCTCACATTACTGTTGTAATTGGTAGCTGGCAGCATTATATGTTGGAATTATGAATTTAACTTGATAAGTGACTGCCATCCAATCCTCTGACTTACGGTTAATTTTTGTCCTTCGGTCAGTATTTGTTGTTATTTTTGGTAGTCTTGCATAAATTCCTCCACACACCCCTTCTTGTCTCCCTTTACCCTCTCTCCTGTTTTCAAGTGCTTCTTATTCTCCTTTCTTCTTAGTTCATTTTCTCAACAAACCACGCTTTCCACTCTGAGTGTTCTCAGGATGATATCCTTCCAGGTCAGAGAAGAAACATTCGTCTATAACAGCATACACTGCATAAGAATGAGTGAATGAATAAATGACTGTACTCTTGTAGGAAAGTTCCATAAGTCCATTCAATTGAGGGTGGACTTGACTGACACTTCTTCAGTTTGGACCTTCATGTCTAAGAGCCTCATGTCAAGACTGTCTTGTCATTGTGGAGAAAGCATTCCTAATGTTTACTTACCATTAAGAGCAAGCAGGGAAAACCACTCAGGATGAGGACCTTACATGTTCTTGACTTGAGCCAGCTGATGCTATACAAGCAAAGAAGGCGTCACGGGTAGGGAAAGACAAGTTCCAGACATACTTTTTCTTGATAAAAAGAGACACAAGAAAAGAGGAACAGGGTAAGATCTAATTTTAAACTCTTGGAAAAAAGGGATTTTTTTTTTCTGTGTGTATCTGTGGCATTTTTAATGGCACCTGGCACATATTGTAGGTGCTGAATTATTACATTGAATTAATGACTCTCATACTTTTGGATGCAGTGTGGTACTTGGCGTAGTGGTGGACACTGAGAAGGCACTTGGCTCATTTAAAATTTTTCTCAAAGTCCTCTTCAGTTCTTTCTTTTGTCAGCATACGGCAGATCCCCAGTCCTGTCTTTTTACTACTCTTGCAAAGTCTATTGCTTTCATTTCCTCCTTTCTGTTATTGTTCTGGTACCTATTGCTTGTAATCTCAGGTAATCTTGGTCAAATTAGCGTGGGGTTGCTCAGAAAGCTTTGCTCATTTTCCATTGCCTGCAGAACATAGTTCAACCTCTTTATATGAGTCAGAACTAGCTAGCTCACCTTGGTGTGATTCAACAATATGTTTCATTTGACCACTGCATGTACCGTGTAACCCCTCAATTCTCAGACCCTGATCCACTTCCATGGCTGTCTTTGCTGTATCCTTCCACCAGGGTGTCTGTTCATTAGGTCCTACCCCTCACTTATAACAGTGGTAATCAGGTTTGAGTGAGACAATGTAGCTCATGGACCCCTTGCATTAGATTCACTGGAATGCTTGTTCAATACAAAACAAAACATTCTGAGACTTCACAGGAGGATCTGATTCAGGAATCTGGGATGGGACGCAGTGATCTGACTTTTTAGCCACAGCCGTAGGTGGTTTGGATTAATTGGTTCCTTGGCCTCAGTAAGGAACCGTGCCCCAGGGTCCAAGCTTTCTGCAGTCATCCTGGCTGGAATGCCTCTCTGCCTTCTCTGCTGTGTGCTGTCCACCAGTGTGCTTGTTTTCTAACCCTCACCTACTTGCCTGTGTTCGAATTATTTGCAGTCGCGTTTGTATCTCCCACTAAAGTAGAAGCTCCTTTGGTGTGTCTTGTTTGTCTTTCTCTCTCACTAGCATGTGGCATGACATTTATTTTATTTCCTCATTTTTTAAATATTCTGAATTACAAGGTTCTTCTAGAAAAAAAATATCCCACATTAAGTTCCTTCCAGGAAATATAGATTATTTCTCTATGCTAGTTTGTTAATTTTCCAGGAGATGGGACATCCTTGTATTACAGACTTATAATTTTGTTTCATTTTTTTTAACAATGTATATTCTTGACTCTTTGATAGAAAAAGTAAACATGGGGGAAATGGGAGGAGTTAGATAAAATTAGCCATTTTTGTTTTAACTAATGATTAAACTTAATGCAAATTGAATTAATTATTAAACTTATTAATGCAAATTGAAAGGCAAGAAAATGGAGACAGTTTTTAAGCCTCTCTGGCTTTTTTAAGATGAATGACTGCCCTGTAATCAGTATTTGAGACAAGGGCTAGAGTAGTGATATCACAGCTTAGGTTTTTAGCAGGCCATTCGTTTGTTAGTAATAACTCCAGTACAAACATGAAAGTTTTTTTCCCCAAGTTCTCAAAGGCAAACATTTCCTTTTCTGGTTAGTTTCATTATGGCTAAGCTAAATAGCTTACTGTGGAAAAAGAAAAAGCTAATATATTAAGGTGCCATTATAGTTTTTATAAACTATCACACTGAGGATAAAAATCCCAAGAAGTGGTCTCTATTAGTACTAGATTAAATGTTTGTAATGCTCTGCTTTGGCTGTACATTCACTATATATAGCCTGTCATTACACTAACGAGATACCCTCTTTAGAAAACCTCTTATGTGATAGGGAATTTGGTTAAGTTAGATGACTAAAGAAATGGGGGTCCAGGGTTGGCTGGGAAATGGTACAACTGGAACTCTGTAGCAAAACTAACAAAATGACTAGGAATCACTGCCAATTACAGTTATTTGTCCAGAAATATAAGCAAAATTTTATAGAACTGGTTATGTAGGGCAGGAAAGTATGACACTGGAAGGAACACTCTAGAGCTTCATAGTTTCTATAAACACTTTATCTTTGTCAGCATTAATACAATTTCCTGTAATGACCAGTCTTTCTTTGTAGTCCCTGAAACCAGAACTGTTTGTTATCATGGTACCTTCAGTTAGACTTAATTTTTCTTAAGTAGTACAGTTTGTACTTGATAATTTTCTCTAAGCCTATGTAACTTATTCGTTAAGACAGAGTTCCTTCAGTCTGTATAACAAAATTACTATTTAATCTCATACATTGGCTGCTAAAAAAGAGCTGAGTGTTAAATAAAATAAGAACTTCAGGCTGTGGTAAAATATTTCTTTATTTGTACTGCAGCATGGATTTAAAATGCTATAGTTAGAGGCATTGATTTATTCTTTAAGCCTAATTTGGATTTACTTTAAAATGTGAATCAATTACTGCTTTTAGTTGTGAACTATTATGTTTCTGTTGAAGGATTTGGTTCATTTTCTCTATGAATAAAATCAAAACAGGACGTTGACTTCAAGTTGCTAAACACCTGTTGTCTTAACTGATTCTAGGGCTAAGGTAAAATATTTCAGCTTATATAACATAAGGATTATATATAGCATTAAGATATTGTAGAGGTTTTAAAATTCAGGTCTCTGTAGATAGAATTTCCTGCTGGTGAATTTGATCAGATGTTAGAGTGGCTGCATTCATCCAAACCTCGGGAGCCCAAAGCTGGAGTACTGTTGACATTAAAAACAGAGAGGCTGTCTTGCCATGTGCATAATACAACTTCCTGAGATCACACATACACGTATACATGCGTAGACAAGTATATGCCTTGATGTGTTGTGTTATATTGATGCATTCATGTTTATATCTTATTTTGGGTATGTGTGGACTGTAGGTGCTGAAGGAGGATTGTAAAACACTGTGCTGGTTTCTATAAAACCTTTTATTGCTAAACAAAGCTAGTGATACAGTAATTTATGTTGCTCTGAAAATGTTTATTAAACAACTAAGGGATGAAGCAAGAGAATCATTTTGTTATGAAAACCAGACATTAGTTTCAGAATTCTTTATTAGAGAGTAGACCTAATCCAGGAGAAAGATTCGAGAGCTTACTTTTAACAAAAGCATAATGGTCAAAGGACTCTCTGGATTGTTATTCCCTTTGACCTTTCACAAATAGGGAGCAGCCCAACTAAGTTGAAGTATCTGGTCATTTTAGCTCCAAACCAGTGCCAGTTTCTTTCTCCAGAAAATTAAAGAGCTGATAATTATATCATTTTTTTTAATGCCTTATGTTTTATTGAAATACCTTTGTACTTTTCAAATCTCTATCGTATACATTATCACATAATCCTTTAAAAATGATAGAAAAATAGAATATATATTATTGTCCCCATTTCACAGGTTAAAAAATTCAAATGCAGCTAGGTTCCTTGATGCTTCAGAAAGCAGAGCTAGTAAATGATGACAGGGTGGACCCTGGAACTCAGACCAACTCCTGGTCCACAGCACTGGCCACTAAGCCATTTTGCAAGGGCTAAAATATACATTTTTTCCCCTTCATTTCCAGCCTCTTTTGACCAACACCCATATGCCCAAATATTACTGCTCCCCTTATAAGATCTAGCACATTATTTTAAATACATATAAGGTTCTATTCAGAATATATAGTATTGCATTGATATTCACATTTTTTTTATATTCTGAACTTTCATAATATCCTTGTGCCATTTCCTTTTTACTTTATTAACTTAGATTATAGTTATGATGTAAATAATCTTAAAAGACATTTAATGGTAAACTTACTAACTTAGAGTGGTATAGTTCATCCTAACCACCATTCATCATGGTCAAGGCTGTTTGAGTCTTGACTTCCTTGAAAACCAAATGTACAACTAGTGATCCTCTAACCATAGTACAACTGATGTTCCATCAATGAACATGGTTTTTATTTATTTTTATTTTATTGTGGACATGGGTTCTAATGTACCCTAAAAAATAAAAGTTTAATGACAGCCAGTTACCTGAAAGGAAGCCATATATTGTTGTAGGAAAGTGTCATTTGGAAATGGGCACATACCAGTCTGCAGTTGCTCTCAGTTTGGAGAAGGAGATAGCAGAACACTTTTATTCTGTTACTTCTGTGAGCTTCTTTGCAGTGTTTCTTGTGTGATTGTCACAGGTTTTCTACTATTTATGAGCATTCCAGTCAGTTTGTTGAAAATTTTTGTTCCAGTTAGAAGCTACCTACTTTTTTAAGTGTGTGTTTTTTGGAAATTAACAGTGATTTTTATTTCCTTGTTTGAAAGAACTTTATTTTTTTCTAGCTACATAATACAATTCACTTTTGTCTATATGAACTTTTTTTTTGCAGGATGTCTTTTTTTCAAGAGAATTTGTTTCATCCATATTAGCAGAGCATTATTAGAATGGGCTGATATGGATCAAGGAAATAGTTTTGTTTTGAGAACTGACTTCAGTGGCCTTTGCTAAAGTTACCAATCTGTTACAGTGATAGCAGTTGTTTTATCTTAATCTTTCAAATTTAATATCTCTTCTGGCAAATCGAATAAAGAAATTTTAATCAGTGCGCTTGGTACACTTTTCATCCCCAACTACTCTATAATGCAAATACTTGAGTAGAATTACTCTTCATTGATTTATTTTGGTTTTTGGTCTCAGTCACAAGTGTACTAGGTTTTGCTACATGAAACGTGGTGTCTTCCAAGCAAATTAGAAAATGACCACATTCAAATTTGTTGATTGACTTTACATATTGTAAAACATATTTACAAATGATTTTAATATGATGACCTTAAAATTTGATATGATTTTCTTCTATGCAGGGGGATAAAGTAGAGCTCAATGGATAGACAATTCGTGTACTGGCTGTGCCACTCACTAGGTGAACTTGAGCAGATCCCTCAGTGTCTCTGAATTTCTGTTTCTCAACTATAAAGTGAGGATGATTGGGGGACCTGGTATTGTATAGATTACATGAGATAACACGTGTGAAGTTTATGGCACAGTACCTGACACACATAATCATTTATTAACATGTTTAGCCATATGTGCATGAACCATAAGTAGCTTTTTAAAAAATAAGGTACTGTAAGCTTTGATTTGATTAACTCTCTAAACTTGATTACCGGTATAAAAAATTCTGAATTCTAAATAACACAGAATATGATTTACATTCTCATTAGACCATATGTTGTCTCTAATAAAGCATATCCAAGAAAGATTTGAGATTTTCATACTATGTTGGTTCTTGTTGCCTTCTCATGTCACTTTGCTTGATTTTCAATCTGAGGTGTAGGTGAAATTAGACAAATCCTTATCTTCCTTCTGGAGGTGTGGTGAGGTACCTTTGGCATGTGTGCAGGTGCTCTGCCACTCCCACTGAATCTACTGTTTTTCTTCTCTCCGTTCTCACCTGTCATGACCCTCTACCCTCACACAGGTATATTCTTTCCTTTTCTGCCATTTTCTGTCCCGTGGTGGGCAGAGGCTTTGCTAGTACTTGGGTTAAAGAGGGTATTTGTGTTTTTTTTCCCCAAGGTAAAAAAATTTTTTATATTTATAAAATGCTGAATGCTTTTTTAAGATTCCATGTTACTTTTTAAGAGATTTTATAACTTTTGATCATTTTAGTAAAAAATAAAAAACAAACTAAAAACATTAGTCTAACAGAATTCCTATTTTTTCTCATGTAGCAAATTAACAAATTTCCAGTTTGCTCCCATAAAGATAAAACATTTTATTGATTTTGGCATTTAAGAACAGTGTTAGCCAACAAACAAAACTTTTCTAAATCCCCCCCCCGTACCCCAAAAAATAGTATAACAGTTTCCTTGGGTTCTTTGAACTGGAGCAGCTATGTTTAGCCTGTTAATAGGACATTTCTCTTTTAATTCTTCTAGAAAGATTAAAGAAAAAGAGCTGGAATAATGAATAATTGGGGAAAAAGACTTTCACTTTCCTCTTCAATATTCTGTATTATTCAATATTATTTTCCTATTTCCTGGGTAATCTTTTTTAAATTTGTTTTTCTGTTAAATAGGACAAACTGCCTCTATACAAGTTGTATAGAGAATTTGTTATCTTATAGCATCATGCATTTTTCAGTTAGGCTTCGTGATGTGAAGTGTGGTTGTATCCATTTATTGATAATTTAAAGAAAAGAAAAATTCCTGGGAGCTATTAGCAATGAGCAACTGCACTAAGTTTTCCAAGTTGCAGAGAAACTCCAACTCTGCTACACGAGGCCCAGTAAGAAGATATATGTGATTATACTTTAGACAAATTGATTTTCAAATGTAAGATGGTCTCTAAATTCATTTTTATTGATTTTTAAAAACTAATAATCAAATACTGTATTTACAAAGCTGCAAATCCCGCTTATTCTAGTTGAAATAGTAAAAAAATAGAAGTAACATGATTTAGCCTATTGAGTTAAAATATTGCAGTATAAATGATTTGCTATTTTAACTGTTGCTGACTTGCCACATTTACAATAGAACTGTCTTTATTAGCTACAGCTTCAAAAATAATAGGGATTAAGTGAAGAGCAGATGTAAAAGGCAATGAGGGCAAGAAAGCCTTGGTTAGCAAATCTCAGAGGGGTCCGTTATTCTTTAACAGGTCAGATCGTGGCTAACTGGCCGTTTTCTACAGCCATTCAGTAACATGGTATTGAGTACCTATTAATGAGCCAGGCACTTTTTCTCAGGCTGGGTATTTGTTGGTGAACGAAATGAAAGTAATCTCTGTTCCCATCTATCTTAGATGCTAGTTGGAAGAATTTATGTTAAATAGGCAAACAAATTATCCCACATGTGATAAATGCTCTGAAGAAAAAGAAAAGGAAGCAGTGACAACGAGAGGATGGTCTGAGGAAGTGGACATTTAAGACCCTGTGGGTAAAAAATTCTCAGCCAGACAAGGAGAGGGAAGAGTTTGATACGAAGGAGTACCATGTGTGCAGGGCCTAAGGTGGGGAAAGCTTGCTAAAGTGTGGGGATTGGCAGGAAGTGAGAGAAGACAGTAAATATTTGTCGAGACTCTGTCTTGTTCTGGCTGCTGAGCAGTTCCAGAGTTAGGTGTAGCCATAGAGATATAGAGAAGACTGGATTCTAGTAGTAGGGTATGCTATAGAGAAAATCACTGGGATTCTAATAGGTTGGATATGAGAGGAGAGAGAGAGGCATGTGTTTAAAGTGCCTCGGGTTTCTGGTTTTAACAATCAGGTGGACGATGGTGCTTTTTAATGTAATGAATAGACTGCAAGAAAAGAATTTGAGAGGTAAGAGTAAGGCTTTAACGTGGGCATATTAGATTCAGATCTATGTGAGACATACATGTGGAATGAAGTAGAAGATCAAATACACGAGTCTGAAATCCAGAATGGAGCTTTGGGCTAGAAGTAGAGATGTAGGAGTCGTTTGTATTCAGGTGATGTTTAAAGTCTCTAGAATGCGTGCAGTTACTCCGGGAAGGGATAGAAAACGAGATTAGGGCTCGAGATAGTTTTGAGGAACTGTCAACCTTTTGAGAATGTTCAGAGGAGGAGATGCCAGCAGAAATGGCCAGAAAGGTAGGAGAATTTCAAGAACATTTAATGCTGTGGAAGCTAAGAAGGTGTTTCAATGAAGAAAAACTTGGCTAACAGTGCCTGCCACATGCCTCTGAGAGGTTTTGTAAAGACTAACATGTCCATTATTTTGGCAAGAGGGAGGTTATTGCTGACTGTGGCATGTGACATGGTGAGGGAGAAGCCAGGCTGGAGGGCTGGGAGAGGAAGAGAGGTGAGGAAGTAGAGTTCTGCTTGAAATTAAGCTGACTGTCCTCATTTCCTTTCTGCAGTACTTTCAACCACCTGGCATAGTAAGTTGGGTTTTTTAAAGCTCAAGAGGACATTGTGCTCATATTAAGCAGTTTCTTTGAATCTCGCTCTCATTAATCTCTTAGGCCAGGCAAACACAGACTTTTTCACTTTGTACTTTATTGATTTACTTATGACCGTTTCTTATTTAGTGAGGGCAATAACTTGATCAGTTATACACATGGCACTCATTCATTTCTTTGTTCCTTCCGCAAACACGTATTGAATACCTGTCCCGTATTGTACCTGGGCTGAGTAGGCCCTCGGAACCGAAGAACTGCTTGTGTGGCTGTCTTAATGGAGGCTCTCAATCTAGTGGGAACAGATAGTCAACCCAACAGTGGTTGTAAATGATCATGATAAATGCAGTAGTATACTGCATTTGTTGCTTTTCTGCCAAGAACATGCAGAATCATAAAGTATTTACTAACCTAGAAAAGACCCAAGAGGGCATGTATTCCAGTTTATTCCATTTTGTACATAAAACAGGTCCATAGAAGTTAAGGTTACAGCTCGTTTTGGTGAGAGCCATGATTCAAACTCAGGGCTGCACTGTCAACCATGCTTTCCTGCATTCCTTAGTGATGCAGTTTAACCAAACAGTGACTTGGAAATAGGAATTTGAGCTACTCACGGTCATCAGTATTAAACATTACCAGGTTGTATTGCTTTGCCGTCTTGACTTGATGGTTTGGTGGATGGGGAGGGGAAGATAATGAAGGTCATGGAGCTTCTGTGCTAATGAGAGAGGTTGGGATGATGGATTGAACACTAAACTGGAAATAAAGTGATCTGGGTTTTCCTCTCACCTCCTATGTAATCTTAGGCATGGAATTGCTTTATTAATGTTGATAATGTTAATATTGATTATTGTGTAATGTTTGAGTTGCGGGGATTTCAGGATTTGTTGTAACATTATAGAGCAGGACTTTTGGTGTTCATCACAGGACTTCTTGGTATTGTGAAGTGCTCTTATAGGCCCCTCTATTTAGATAGCTGGGGAATTGAAACTGTATTTGGGAAGTATGACCTGGTGTTGGAAAACTATATATTTTTTTTCTTTTTAACAATTGTGTGTTTTTGGGGGGGAGTATCAAATATTTATTACTTTAAGTTTCTAGTTCTGGCAATGCTAAAGGTTTCTTTATATGCTGTTGATATTGTATATGATTGACCCTTTTAGAAAAGTTTTTATCTTTAAGGAATTTCTCAAAACTCTAAGCTTTTTAGTGTTAATGTGAAAACCGAAAAGCAGGAAAGTTGGTTTTTGAGAGAATTATTGACTCCAGAATGCAAATTGGTTTTGTTTTTGAAGTTTAAATTTTAAAACATATCCATTGAAGAAAATCATTCAGTTAGCCACTGTTACTCTGATTTGGTGTCTTTCCTTCCGGTGTTTGAATACAAGATTGGGTACTGGGGTAAACTTTTCTGTACTTTCTGTTCAATTTTATATCCTGTTCATTTAATGTTACAACATTAGCATTTCCTGGAGGAGGTGATTTTTCTCAGAGAACTGGTAAGGCATTCTTCTAGAAATGGATGTGAAATTGTGACTTAAATGGAAAATTCTTTCCTGTATTTTTTCAATGAACAGAAAGTGGTGATGCTGAATAGTGACATAGAAAATATAGGATAAATTTTGCCATGTTGCTATACTTTTGAGTATTATGTTATCGTGTCAAAGCTAGCCCATCTCTGCCGTAAACTCCTTCCTCACATTTAAAATTTGTGTTTCATTTTTAAGAGGAGAGTTAAAAGAAATGCTGGCCTCCACTCTGAAACCTGTATTATTTTAAAGAAGGGGCTATAATTCTTATAAAGCCTTTTGAGAATAATTGATACTTTAAGATAACAAAATTGAGTAGCTTGTAATTAGATAACATATACATAAAATACATATGTATCAAATGCTTATTAGACATGTAGCTAAGTTTTTTCTCCTCTCTAGGATGAAACAATAAAACAAGGCTCTTTTTTTGTGACTTCTGTAGTAGAATTACTAAACTGCATTGCACATTTCTTATGTGTGAGTTGGAATTTGCTGGGACTATAGGTATACTCTTAAAGAAACTAAGATTATTGGCCTTAAATTATTTTGGTAATAAGTCTAATTGAAAAAAAAATGATATAGAAAGGAATTTATTAATTCATGAGCAATGGCAAGGAAAGGGCAGTTTACAAAACAACACGATAGTTCTTTCCAAACATCTCTTATTTATAATTATTTTCACTAGTTTTTATAGCTTATATGCAAGAAATAATTGAAATTAATGGTCTAGATTCAACAGGTATAGTATTCTGGAAATTCATCTTAGGCTATTATAAACTCTTAGATTAATCTGAAAAAGTAATTTGAAAAAATGTTTTCAAATATTGCAGTGGTTTATGTTGTAACTGCTTTTGGCTCTTTTGGAAGTTTTAAGTGATGCACTAGCTAATGCTCACAAGAAATTTGAAACTCTTCAGTTGGAGTCTATATAATTTTGAACTAAATGCAAAACAAAAGAAAATAAGCTTATATTTCTTTGAGTTTAAGTAAATACTGTCTTGCTCCTGGCAAACCAAACAAAAAGGTACTTCATGCTTTAATGACAAAAATGACAATATTACCTTTGTTAAAAACGTGCTATTCATCACATCAATATTTTATAATGTTTTTTCCCAGAGGAAAATGAATACAGAAAGTTGTTAAACAAAAAAGTAGGTCATCTCAATGATAAGGAACGATAAAACAGGCTCCTCGTGAATACTAGACGAAATGAGAATGTTGGAAAGGCATTAAAAGAAAGAAGTGAAACTGCTCCATGTCAGGCTCTGAGAACCAGGAGGAGAGCTTGATGCCTGCCCTGTGCATAGAGCTAGCCTCTTCATTATATTGTATTTTGAAATTAAAATTAAGGGAGAGAAAGGTATGGAATCCATTACAGAGGTGGTGTATTTGAAATAGGATGATTTCATGATCTTTTCACTTAAGAGTCATTTTCAAAGCTATGAACAAACTCTTCAAATATAATTAGGCCTGATTTTAAGTTTACTGCTTTTAAGAAATTAAGTATAATGTTATAATCTTAGATTTCAAATAATGTAAGCAGAGCAATATGTTATTTTTCATATTTTCATGCAAATATGTGAAGAGACAATAAAGGACAAATAGGGTAGGAAATTAAGTTTTTAAATAATATGAAATATTACCTTCTCTCTTGGCTAGCTACTTCCTTACATTAAAATGAAGCGTCTTGTTTTATTAACCAATTTTAACCCTAAACATTTTCATTTTGTACCTTATTTATATTTGGTATTTGATTCTTGCTGTAAAACTTACAAAAGTAAATGCTAGATGGAAAAACTTATATTACACAAAGTCTGTTAATAGAATATTGTCCTCACGGCTCCTTATTTAGATGAGGCTTCACCAAGATACTTGCAGGGCTTAAATTACTAGTGTATACAAATGTGAATTATTGATTTAAAACTGTCAGTCACTTTTAAAGGCAAATTAATGTTTCCTTTTTGAATCGATATCTCTGACATATGCTTAATGAAGCCTGCTTAATAAATATTCAGAAAACATTTTGACCTAGTTTGGTTTGGGGACCTTAAGACTGATGAACATTAAAGACGTATTACAGGTATACAAAAACCTCATTATGGCAAAAGATGCAGTACAATATGGCAGTCTGACTCACAGGTGTAATTAATGTAAAGGAGTAAACAGAGTTTTAGATTTCTCTCCTATCTTGATTTTTTTTCTCTTTGAAAAAGTCCACATTTACAAATAGAAGGACTTAATATTCATGGGAGGTATCTAAGCCACTTTAAACCATTGGACTTGGCCATTTTAGAACACAGAGACCTATTTTGTAGTTTACTAGTACTTCTTCAGGAAATGTTTTGCTTTTTATAGCTCTGGATTAGTGGTTGGTTCTCTATATAAGGGAGAAACTGGATATTAACTGAGTTACGCTGTCATTTTCAGAATCACATGTACACTAGATTTCAAAAGAAAATTTCTTATAGTTTATCTTGATAATACAGATATTCTCTGAATTTATTTTTATTTTTTTTTAACCTGGAATACTACAAGCCCTAGATTTTCTCTGAATTTTAATGTCTTGTACTAGCATACTTACTTTTAAACAAAAATTGTGGTGCTAGTCTCATAACAAAAAGGACCTCAACACATAAAAATGGGATACTTTTAAAATGACTTATTTTTTTTCTATTGACTTATTTTTTTCACAGTTAACCTTTTGCCATTTACAGACTACTTAATTGGCCAGCAGTTAAATTCTAGACATTTTACAAGATTAAACAATGGTAGTTCAATTTAGTAGCAAGCTAAAATCTAATACATTACTTATAGTATGCATTCCATTGAATTTTATTTGATATTTTCATACCACACTGTAATTTTTACCTGTTTACCAGGTAAAAAGATAGAGTGCTTCTTATTAAACACTTTGAATTGCTCTATTTACCAATCGTACAAAGTTTAAGTATTATAGAAACAAATTAATTTTAAGTTTAATTGAGGTTTTAAGTTCCTCACAGTCATATGCTAAAATATAAGTAGCAGTTCTAATAGTTTTTCTCCGTTGTGCTTTTATAGTAGCTTGACAGTGTTAAAAGTGGAGTACCAGGTTCATTAATTTTTAACCACAAAAGTTTCAGAGAGTTAGCTTTGAAAGCTGTGGACTGTAGTGGACATTTGAAAATAAGCTCTTAAGGATGTGGAGGGAGAGGAAGGCAGCTAGAACTGTAGTAAAGATGTATGAATTACCAAATCAGTTTTTAAAAGAGAAGGAACGGGAAAGCTCTCTTTATAGACAATTTGTTTATGTTTCATAATTTAAATATGGCAAATGAAGTCCTCATGTTTATTTGTTAACTCTAACTGAATGTTGCTTGAAATCTACTTTTGTAATAAAATAAAGCAAATAAGTTTCTAATCTACTTAATATTCTTTGCATTTTTACAAGGCTTAAAAAAAACAACACTGTTTTGGTAGAATCAGTACCAAATGATCAAATTAATATAAAATCCAATTTTTAGTAAGATGAATGTCCAACTCTGAACTCATTCTAGGGATGGCTACATCAGAATTACTTCTCTTGGAGCTTAAGGTTTTTATTTGGTGGATTTATGGTAGGCCTAGGACTTGGGTTTAACAAGCACATTAAGCAGGTCTGAACTGTTAGGATTACTAACCATTGATCGAGAATTGGAATCAAAACTGTTTCTCTGAATGATCACATAGTATGACATTTTAGACTTAACGTGCCAAGAGACAAAATTAAGGACGTGTAGGTATTTATATAAGAAGATACGACACAAATATTCACAATTTTATTGATGAAATTCAAAATATAATAGTAATGAGATTGTATCCAGTGCTTTGTAATATAAGGTTACTATTAAGAAGAATGGGATTCTTTGGGAGAAAGATAACATTTTGCTTAGTTGGGTTCAAAGTTTTAGTGTTCTGTCAAAATCAGTTGCAAATGTTCATCTGTTAATACTGATCAGTAATGAAATTTTACACTAATCCTTGAAAATGTCTTTTGACATAGATACTGCCAAGTGAGTGAATGATTTTAATTAAGCATAGTCATTGATTGGAAGACATTTTTATAATTATGTTAGATTCTTCTTGATGTTTGCCTCTTGGCATGTATGTCATTTATATTGCAAATTAACCATTTCCATTTGAAGGTTAGATGGAAGCTCCTCAGTGCACTGTTAAATGAATTTTGAAATATGGAAATTTCCTGTGTATTTGCATTGATGTCTGAAAGATGCTGCAGGAACTGCAGTCTGATTTTGGAAATCCATATCTGCTACAAATTTGTGTGAGAAGGGAGACCTCACTTCTTTGTTAACTTGACAGCTAATAAAGTGTATGAACCAGTTTGACATTGCGAATGATTCAAATAATTCTAGTTGTTGAAATTACTTGACCACAGTACATGTTTTGCTTTAATTTTGGGTTGAATACGTGAAGAAACATAATTAAGTCTTCCCTAAAGTTTATTTCCAAAGCCACTCTACATTAGTATTTGAAAGTAGTTCTTATTTGGAAAAAAAATAATCATAATTCATTAATTCAGAAAACCTAAGTAAAAATTTACCTCTGTTAAGTCATCAAACTGTGTAATAGGGCACATCAGCATATTCAACCTCTGTATCTGACATTTATGGAACCGATGATGGTCAAATTTATGAGAGTGAATTAAATTTATTATTGACACTACTAGATCAATAACATGCTAAATTCATATGTTTCCCACAAAGTATTTGCTGGTGAATAGTACAGTGTATAACCATTTGTGAAATCTTCAAAAATTCACCCCTTCTCTGCTCAGCGCATAGTTTTACCGGCATTAGTTGTAACAAACCCTAGCTTGTTACAGTATGCGTTGTACTGATTTAGTGTTTTCTCAGCTTCTTTGAAATTAGCCTCATCTGTAGTCCTTCTACACAAACTGTTAATGCAGGCCAAGTCTTTAGTCACTTCAAACTTGGCGTCGATTCTGAGTAAACAGCCGAGCAACAAATGGTAGCCTTTGCTTGACTGACAAGTATGAACTACTTGGAAGCTTACTTTGGTTGCACTTTCATTTTTTTTTTTTTCATGTTTTTTGTGAAGAAATTCTGCTTCAAGTAACTTTAATTTTAAATTTTCAAGTTTTCTGACAATTGCTTTCCTGTGAGTTGAGATGATTTTGAGGAGTGCTTAGTCTGGTAATGTAGATGTACATTGTTTTATTTAGCATAGCTACAATGTCAGTGCTTGATAAACAATGCTCTCTAATTTGTTATCAAAATTATTCACATTTCATTGTACCTAAAAAGCATGGCATTTATAGTCTCTCTTGCTTTTTGTTTTAATGAATGTGCACTAGCAGTAAAAAAAAAAAAATCATGGTATGGCAATACTGGTGACACTTGACACATTTTCAAGTTACAACTGAGTCAGTGCAGTTTATAATGCAGAGTGGAGAGAGCCTCTGCCATGGCTGCTGTGGTGGGAAAGAGCTATAGGCAGCACACCCAACGGGCACGGCTGTGTTCCCCTGTGTTCCCGTACAGTTCCGTTCATGGACACGGCATTTCTGTCATTTTCAGATGTCACAAGATAACTTATTTGATTTTCTTTCTTTTGTTTCTTTTGTTTTTATCTTTCTTTCCCTTCCCTTCCCTTCCCTTCCTTTCCCTTTCCCTTCCCTTCCCTTCCCTTCCCTTTTCTTTTCCTTCTTTTCTTTTCCTTCTTTTCTTTCTTTTTGTCCAGCCATTTAGAAATGGACCATACAGAACAGGCAGTGGGCTTGGTTTGGCCTAGGGGTCATAGTCAGAGGACCCTAGCTTTAGACTGTATACACATGGAAAGAACACTCCAGTGGCTCTCAACCAACCATTCCTTCTGCCATAGTGGTAATTCACTACCATTTGCACTGGCATATACTTTTTCTGTAGTATGGTGAGAGGACCATTTCAAAGCTCCTATTACATTTGCCAAACTTCTTTTTAAAATATGTATACCTTTTTAAAAAAACAATTTTTTTTTTATTCCTACAGATTTTAGAAGTTTAGATCAGGCTTTGAAGTTAAAAATCTTGCTTTGTACCTATATTGTATAAGTATAGTTGTCCCCTTTCTACTAATGTAAAGCTGCCAGTATTTGAGTATATTCTAAAAAAGCAGATAACTTTTTCTTGTGTATTCTTTGGCTGTCCAGCTTAAATTCCACATCCTTTTAAAGTAGTACATTCTAAATCTAGTCCTTAATATATTTTAGCAGTGCAGAAGAGAGCGTTGAATAAATCTGTCACTAGTTCAGTAACCAGGCACATAAATCACAAGTCTCCTTAGAACTACACATTTGTTTAATAGAAGATATTTTCTCTTTTTTTTCCCCTCAGCTTTTCTGTTACCATTAAACTCAGAGCCTCTGACTTGTTTTATCTTTGCAAGCAAAGAAAGCATCTTTGTAACACGATTCTTGTGAATTGAGTCCATTTCTAGTTTAGATGCACCTTTGTGTAGTTGATACAAAATATGTACTTTATAGAACTAATAAAATTTTTAAATTCTAAGGGACATGAGATAATTAATTTCATCTGTCATTCTATTCTTCAGTTAACATAAGCTCACCATTGTTAATTGGCATTGTCAATAGCAAAGCCTGTCTTGTGACTACAACCCAAGTCCACTGGTTGCTATGCCATTGTTTAGGTAGAACTTACATATCCACAGGGTAAAGAAATACTGGAAGACTTTCAGAGTGCCATGCTACGTTATACTTTTCAGGCTTACTACAATAACCTTGAAAGTTATCTCAAAATTATGAACGGAGAAAAAAGAACTAAGAGATGACATAAAACATCTTAAATTTAAAAAGTAGTTAAGTGTGAAAATGGCTTGGGAATTTTATTTAAAATTCTCTTTAGTAACATAAAACACTGGGAAAAGTTAAAATGGAACAAGTCTCAAGTTATAACCAACAAAAAGTGTCTTAAACACACATTTCATGCCCAATACGTGAAATTATTTTCTTCTGTATTAGCCAAGAAACTAAGCAATACAACAAAAGTGAATTTAAGGTTAATAGACACTTATGAGTCACAGCAAAATTGAATTTAAGGTTAATAGACACAAAGATCTAGGGAAAGAACTTTAAATCAATTGTACAATCTGAAATTGTTGCCTAGGGCAGAACTTCAGTGATTACACATTTAATCACAGAACTTCCTCATTTTACTGCTGATTAAATTGAGGCCTAGAGAAGTTTAGACTAGAATTCACATCTTTCCCTTAATATTAATTAATATTAGACAGCTAGAATACTTTTGATCATTTCTAAAACTGTTAGAAAAAAATATCTGAGAGAAATTTTTCCCTAGTTATGCATACTTTATTCACTAGACACTTGGGGAGGAAGGAGAGGAGGCTACCAGGTGCCAAGGCACTGAACTAGGTATAAAATTTACATAAGGGCACTAAAGCACAAACAAAGCAACGAACAACCAGACTCTTGGGCTTACTGAGAACAGAGATGTCATTCATTTTCCATGTCCTTCATGGTGAAATCGCAAGTAACACACATTTTATACTTTTTAATTTGGAACTTTTTTGAGATTATAAAAAGATAGGTTTTCCCTTCCCCCAACCCCCAGTAAAACTCTTAAAGCTGCTGTAAGAAATTTCCCCTAAATTACCTAATTCAGAAGAACATTCATCCTTTTATAGCATATTTAAGTTCTCACATGCATGGGTGCATTTGCATGCAGTTGTGTGTATGTGTTTAAAATCATTTGTTTCAAAGCAGCTTAATTTGGGGCAACCTGGTCTCTTAGCAGGATGAGGCTTTAGTTCAGAATCACTTGCATTAAAACATTGTGGAGCCTCTTTTTGTGTCTCCCACCCTGTTTTCTTACTAATAGAAGAATCAGTAGCATCTGTGATATAAAATGATGAATGAACTTGGGGAGTTATTTTAAACCAAAATGTATTTTCATAGGAATATTATTTTAAAGTATTTATATTCCTTGAATAGATACTGGCTTGAGTGGTAAAGGAGAAGACAAAATATAGTCGGTTGACAGTGGGCACCTTATTTAGGACTTCAAATATTAGAGATAATCCACACATTGAAATGATTTAAAGTAAGTTATAATATTTTAGTGTTACACAAAGTGCACAAAGGACTTTGTAAATAATACTAATGAAACTTCCTTCATAGAAGTTGAAATTTAATAACAGGAACACATGCATAGTTCTATAATTATTACCATTTGATTTTGGTAATTACCATTTGGCGTGATTAGGAATTCCTAATAAACAAACACATGTAGTAATTTGAACCCAAAAGATCTAAGATCCCTTCTTAGGGAAGAAGATTAAATCAGGAAGCTTCAGTGAAAAGAACGTTTAAGATTTTTTTATATTTGTGTACCAAGAGAAGAACAAATAGGGATGATTTTTCTTTTTTCAGTTTTCTTTTTTCTTTTTTTAAAAAATAGAATATAGTCACTCAGAGCCACAAAGTTACCTTTTCTATCCTTTAAATAGCTAAAACCAAAGCATACAGAATACATTCTCATCATAAATCCTTGGGTTCAGATTTGGTATGGAATTTAGAACTTTATGGATTTCAGAAAGGAAGTATAGTGCATGAATTGTTTGTTCCGTAATATCCACAGTTTTTCTGTAGCAAAACATTTGAATAGTTTCACTAAGTAGAAGAAATAAGGACTATGAAGAAACTCACATCAATTCAGGTCAGGCTTTGCTGCCAAGTGAGTATTAGGGCCAAGCCCACAAAAAATATTGTGGATACATGGTTGTTGAGGACCTTCACTTTGCAGTCTAATTTAGCATTTACTGGTATAAATATTTTATATGTAGCAAATATATCAAAATAATTGTTATCTGAAGACTTATAATGTTATTTTTAGTATACCAAAATATTAGATCATTCTCCTACAAAGTGGGAAAATGAACTTTGAAATCTTGCTATCAAAGGTACAACTGAGTAAAATATCTTTTTTTATTTGTATCATTTTGTTTATGTTGAATAAATTCCATAGAATGGGCAAGAGCTCATTAAAGGTTTTATGAATTATACAGCTCATAACTTTCTAAAAAGTTTGAATTTTCAAGGTCACTAGAATGAGTATTCCGTGTTCTTTATACTCTCAAAACAGTGGGTTGGGAATAAACATTTATTTTCCAAAAGGAAGAATAGGGCTTGCTGATTTAGGTAATATGTTCATCTTAAGGTTACTTTAACTTTCATTTATTTGACAATTTGTTAAGATAAACAGCAGTACTAATTGGAATAAATAGTGTTTTAGTTGACCTTTCATTGTTGTTTTGGATAGGGAATATGTAATTTTTTAGCTCCCTCACTCTGGCGTCACGCAGTCTACCATCAGTCATCACAATATGGAGCCCCTCTGAGTTTGCACCTTAGGTTATTATAGATGCATCTGCAAAATACTCTAGTGTGATCTTGGCTTGGTGTATAGTCATCATAATTTTACTATTAATAAACTCAGGTTTTTTAACTTTTAGATAGGAAAGAATCAGTAGATCTTTTGTGGCAGTAAGTTGTAGGCATCTTAATGTTTAACCTCTTTGCCTTGGTAATTCTTCTGAGATCACTCAGGATGTAATTCAAGAGCACATTAAGCTATACTGAAAGCTGTTTATCATATTTATTTTTAGAATATTAAAACAACTCAAAAAGTGAAGTAACTCAAATATCCAACATTGGATTAGTGATTTTATTTAACTTTTTAACATAAAAACAGTAGGAATTATTTTGACCATTGAAATTTACTTAGTTAATTAGAAACATTAGGATGCAGACTTATCTCTATTATTTCTTCTATGTTAAATACACAGAAAGTTGATTAGAAGGAAATGTCTATAAATGTTAACTGTGGTTGTCTTTGAGTGATGGACTTGGTTATTGCCTGTTTCCTTCTTTGTACTTTTTTCTATTTTTCTAATTTTCCACGTTAAATTTATATTAATTCTGAAATCAAGGAAAAATTAAGTACAATCTGCAACACTACCAGTCAAAAAATATCTTTTTTGATGTGTTAAATGTCACTTAAGATATTTAATATAAGTATTCAATGTACACATTATCGAAAGGGTAACAATTTTGTTGGTCCAACTCATAAACAGCGTAACTGTCTTTTACTGTATTTGTCTTAAGAGACTCTAATGTATATGCTTTAGTGAAACAATATTTGAATTTTACTTCTTAAGTACTTTAAATGTATAACTTTATTTGAGTGGTATAAACAATCCTATAAGTAAATATTGATGTTACTTAAAAGTTAGGCTTAGATTCCCTTTGACCTATAAATGTTATCCATCAAAACACAAAATATTATTTTCTCATTAAAATAGATGATATAATGCAAAATATTTGTACAGATTTGACCAAATCTCTTTATTAACCTAAAATGAATTCCTCGAAGATTTTTTTTTCCCTTTTTCTAAAAATCATTTTTAGATGTTATAAATACTGTACTAGATAGAATTCCAGGTCCAGAAAAAAGCAATGTCATCTACCATCACTTACTATCCTTTTTGTCTGTCTTCTGTTCAAAATTTCCTTTTAGGAATGTATTCTCAGACAGTTCAGATGTTTGAAATTGCCTTGAGGTCCAGTAGAAATCTGGGCTCAGAGAGAGTAGGCTGTTCTCAGGAAAAGAAGGCCTTTCGGAGATGGGAAACTTGAAGCATTATTCAAAGTCTTCCAGAACAAGATGTATCTTTAGGCATATGCTGGTCACCGGAAGATTTTTTTTATATGGTGTTCTTGCCTCATCTCTAATTTACTCTTGTCTCCAAAGATAACTACCATTGGTATAAACTTAGGATAGAAAAATGTAGGCAAAATAGTCCCGCTTATATTTTAGTTGTAGATGTATGTTTATCTCAAAAGCAGTTTTCATTTTTTAATTATATCTTCCCTTTGGATAAATAGTGATGCCAATAGGTGTGCATGTAATCGTATCCAAATAAATGATCACTTGAGGGTATCACTTATGTAAAACATTTGTAAAATTAACTAAGCAGTGGTACTTTGTGGTAGAGGCAGACATTTTATATGTTTTTAGCGGGGTTACTGTTCAATCTGAAATTGGTGACTAAGCAAATTGTTGGGATTAAGCATATGAGACAATTTAATATAAACTGTTATAACAAAATCTTCCATTTCCACTACCTAATAACCTTGTTTTCTTGTTTTTAGGGTGAATCTGTAAAATATTTCCTGGATAACTTGGACAAACTTGGAGAACCAGTAAGTTTTTAAATGGAATGTTTATTGCTATTCAAAAGCAGTAGTTGGGACATTGATGTTAGGAAGTTTGTAAAATTATGTATCAAGCTATTTGCTTCTTCCTTTTTCCTGGTGGCAGTATTCTAACTGTTCCTGCTTCATTTTTCCTCCATCGTCCAGTTCTCTGTCATTTCCTTAAGGAATGCCCTGTCCACAGCGTCATAAAAGCACAAAACTATTCAGAGAAAGAAGTTCATGTTTGAAAAGGGGATTATTCATTATCTGTTCTACTTCATGTCTTTTTTTTTTTGGCAGGCAGAAACAGGAAGAACACTATTGGTTAACTGATTTAAAAACCTTTAAGCAAATGGTATTTTTCAGTTTGGGACCCCCTTTCTGCTGAGTTACAGTGCGGGAGGGCTAGATTCTGAGGCCTGCTGAAGAGACTCAGTGACGTAGGAGAGGAGGTGTCCCTTAGAGAGAGTGTGGTTTTCCTGCCCGTCTCCCTCAGCCAGCGGCTAGCCAGCACTCCCCTGCACCGCGGCTGGCCCCGGTGCCCTGGGCCTGCTGCAGGCAGAGCAGCTGCACTGTCTCTTCTCCATACTGGGCCCGTGCATTGAAAGGAAGGTTTCTGTTGCTTAGAAAATGTTTGCAACTATTGCCCTAGAGTCTTTTGTTACCTGTGAAATTAGGTATAGCTTTGTTCATCTGCTCTTAAAGCACATTTCTTTTATAAATTTAAATGATTTTTTTTTGAAGTTTTTAACTATAAAAATAAAACTGAAGGAAAGCACGAAGTGAAACCCATTGGAAATAGGAAAGTACTAATGTATCTAGAACATGTGAAAAAGTACCTTCTTTTTCTCTAGCGGGACAGTTTTTGTATTTTTCCTTATTTTGTATTTTGCTAAATTACATTTGTGTGCTTTTAAACCTGTGTGATTTTCTTCTGCCTGTTTCCTAGACTCAGGTGTTACAGAAATTGGGATCTCCGTGTATATCTATGTTTATTCAGTCCACATCAGTGGAACTTTTTATTAAGACTTATTTCATTGTCGCTTTTCTATCTGGTCAGACTGTAAGCCTTAAAAGGTTACATATTGGCCAAATGAAGCTAAGCCTTGTTGGATAAACTAATTTTTAAGAGTTGCTTTATGTTTTCCCACCCAGAAACTGCTGGTTTGACTTGTTCTTCTTAATTTGCCTTTTTAGATTAGATGGGCCTTCTTTGAGCACACCATTCAAAGTACGTTCCCTGTTCTTGTTTTCAATCAGCCCTTTTTTAGGCTTTGTTGTTCTTGTTAGAGTTTGTTTGTTTATACGATTATTGGTTGTTTACCCACCTCTTTCCATAGGAGCAAGGACCTCATCTTTTGATTTTGAAGAGTTGGGTTCTTGATGCCCAGCGACAGGGCCTGGCACGGAGTAGGCCATCAGCCAGATGCTTTTGAACGAATAACTCTAGGCCAGCTCTGGGCAGTTTGAACTAGCTACTTACAATCTTTTGTTAGGAAGTTTGAGGCCACATCTGGGATTAAAAAAAAAATAGTGCTGTGGTTAGCAGGTAGTTGTAAAGGAGGGGAGAATAAATCTGGTCTGCCTATGGCCACGCATTCTGTGCACGTCAGACAAGTCACAAGGATTGAAGTTGCTTCTCCATCTTTGTAGTACCAGGGCCATTGAAGCCCCGCTGTGTGTCAAGCTCCATGACCCTCTGGTAGGTAGAACAGCACAGAAGTCAAGGACATGGGTTCTGCAGCCAGACCATCTGGTTCTAATCCCAGTTCCGTCACAGACTGCCTCTATGTAACCCTAGGCATTTCTAAACCTTAGTTTTTTTTTTTTCCATCCACGTCATAGGCACAGTAAGAGAACTGACCTCGTAGGGTTTATGGATGATGAAATAACCCTATGTCCTAATCTCACTCCTCTGTAATAGAATACCATAGACCAGGGGGAGAGGGTTGGGCTTAGGCAGTAGACATTTATTTCTCACTGGAAGTCTAAGATCAAGGTGCTGGCATGGTCGATTTCTGGTGAGGACTCATTCTGGTTTGCAGACAGTGGCCTTCTCACTGTGTCTTCACGTGGCTTTTGCTCAGTGCATGCACATGGGACAGTGGGGGCGGGAGGGGAATGAATTTCTCATTCTTCTTATAAGGCCATAAATGCTGATTATGACCCCACCCATATGACCTCATTTAATCTTAGTTACTTCCGCAAAGCCTTGTCTGCAGATATAATCACATTTAGGGGTGTTAGGGCTTCAGTGAATTTAGGGTAGGGTCAGTTCAGTCCATAGCACCTAGCAAGGCTCTCAGAAGAGTGCCTTGCAGGTAATAAGTGCTCTTCAGTTCTTTGATCCCTATATTTAAGGAACTCATTTTAATCAGAGGCAAAACTAACATATATAAAACAAGCAGAGGACAATTAAATTATACTGATCACAAAGATAATATTAATGCATAGAATGGAGAGAGATGTTTTGGCTGGAGAAGTTGGAGCTAGCCAGGAAGAGTACGTGAACCTGAGCTCCCTAAGTTTAGGTTTGATTTAGATATCGAAAGAGGAGATCTGGCCCACCAAGATGGGAAACAGCTGGATGTCTCATTTAGTTTTAGGCAGCGCGTCTGTCTGACAAAGGATTTGTGAAGTTCTTGGCTCTTACGTAAAAACAGATTTCTAGAAGGCAGGAGCTTTGGTTTGGATGCATTGTTCATTGCATTTGCACTGTTGTGGAAATCAGTGGACAGATAATGGTATCACAGAGAGAAGCTTTGTGTAGGTCTGTCATTAGGCTCTGTGGCAAGCCTCAACAGTGCACAAAATCTGATGGTTCTAGAAGACGGGGAGTAAGGAGGGTCATGAAAGCCAGTTGGCAGTTTGGATCTGATGGAGTAAGGAAGCACACCATAAGTTCCGAAGTCATGATGTAGGAGGGTTGGTCTGGGAGTGGTTCAGAGATGGAGCCAGGAGATGTGAGACATTCAAGGCAGAGAAACTAGTGAAGAGATGATAATTCATGCCTGAGATGAAAAAAAAAGTGGGGATGGTGGAAAGGAGGAGGAAAGGGGAGTGTAAGATTCAAAGAAGGAACAACAGGATTTCATATAAGAGAGAAGATGATAGGAAGAGTCCAAGGTGATGGCGAGGCTTAAAAAATGCTGATGTTTTTGAGGCAGGAAGTAGAAAGGGAAGCACACTAGTTGGACTTACAGAAGTTGGTAAGGAGAAGAACATGAGTTTTCTTACTTATATGTTGTGTTTGTGAAGAGATTGGCAACTGCAAATGAATAGTGAGCTTTTAAAATTGAGACTCGCTTGAGAGGCTTGAATGGCAGTTTACCTGGCTGTCACAGCCTTCTTGATGTCACCTCCACAGTGGTGGTAGTGGTGGCAAGTGCAGTAGGGACAGCAAGACTAGTAACACATACCACACGGTTCTTGGGCACTTCATCTGTTTAACTCGTTTAGTCCTCACAGCACCCCATGAATGTTATTATATTTTACAAATGAGAAAATTGAGACGGAGAGGTTAAGTGACCTATCCATGGTCACACTGGCTCTAGAATTTAGTCCTGACCACTACTATTGTTGCCAGACCATTTAGGATTTCATTACATTGTCCTGTGTTTTATGCCTCATATGAAGTAGCTTTAAATTCCTAACTACATTATTAGCTACTAATTAAGGCAATAACAAAGAATTTTTTAATTTTATGGAATTAGAAAAATTATCTTAAAAAAGAGCAAATCAGGGCTGGTGTGTTTATGCAACAGCTGGCATACCAAAGGCACAGTAAATTGATACCACCTTTTTAGAAAGCAATCAAGTATTAAGTGTCCAGGGTCATCAAAATGTTTGGCTCAGGAAATAGTCCAAAAGGGAAAAAAAAAAAAGCATTTGCCCAATAATTTTAATTGCAGCATTTCTATTAAAGCAAAAACTTAGAAACATCCTAAATGACCACTAGTTAAAGAATGTTTTTGTAAATTATATCACAATCCATTTGATATATTTTACACTCTTGTAAAGTGAAACATAACTGTATCAGCATGTAGAACAGTTCATGATTAAATGTTAGGCAAAAAGTGGGGGAGGGGGGCTAAAAATTATGTGAGCATGCTGTTTATGAGTAAAGTAGGTAGGTACGTGAACAGAAGCTACGAGGAAACTTGGAGACACCAGCACGTTTATCAGAGTCCTAGAGTTATTTAATAAATTGTCGTGGTTTACAGATAACTGAGAATCACTTACTTTTTTTAATTCTTAACTCCAATGTACCATTTTTAAGCGATGAGTCTTCACATTGTAATAACATTTTAAAATCATATTTCACTATTTAGAAAGGTATAAAATACAGCATTGTGAACAACAGCATTGTTCTAAAATGTCGCCTTGCTTTTTAAAACTATTTGACCTCGATGATGAGCATTAAAAGCTCTCCTGTTCAGTATTGCCAAAAAACTGTGTCAGTTCTGGGGAAATCCTAGCCCAAGCAGAGAAACACTGCAAAAGGAAGTGCGCTCTCGGGGGTGGGGAGGTGGGGTGGGTAGCTGGGTAGCTCGTGAGCCCAGCAGCTGCGGACTGTCTCATCCTGTTCACAGAGAAAGGCTCTTTCGATCTTTGCATAACATACAACTCTCCGTCAGAGGCAGGTATGGTCACCTTTCACAGGTAAAGGGGTGACAGAGTAAGTGGCTGCTTGTGTCAGTAGATGAGAAAGCTGGAACACAGCTTCACTGTTCCCTGGAAACAAACCTCGGAAGTGCCAGAGTCAATTCAGTTGACTGGTTACAGGAGAGGAAGTGTTTTCCACAAACAGTAGAGCAGCAACAGTAACACACAGCGAGCACTGTAATAGTCCTGCAGGCGGGCACACGGTAAAGGACTGTTTAGGATGGGCTAGAGAGAGAGGGGCGGGGGACAGAACCTTAAGCTGGGAAGTGATTTCCATGAATTGACATTGCAGACCTCATTGTTTCTAGGGGGACAAGGAGCAGGTGGATATGTGAGCAGTGAGTTTGGCTGAAACTGACTAGGTAATGGCGAGTAATACTGAAGTAGACACTCAGCAGAGGATAGTTGGTAGGTAAGATCTAAATATGAGTAGCATTGCAAAGGTGATGAAAACAGCAGGTGCTGCGCATTGCAGTGAATTTTGAACCAGTTTTTATACACTGGCATTTTACTATATCTTGGCATTTTATAATGAGAACACTTAATAGCATTGGTGCTTTAATGTTAGCAGACGTCATTAACCCATTTCCTACTTGCCCTGAGAGTACTCACTGGCAGTGCTTGCGGCTGCATTTACCCCGAGATAACTCGCGGATCACAGTCCAGACCTTATCCCCCAAATTTGACATGAAATAACTTGCATATGTTATTATTTTAGCATCGCTCTTATATATCGATTGTCTTTGGAAACAAATGAAAGCATTCTATTTATAGCATTCTGTTGTTAGTAGTGGTATATCCATTTACAAAATACAGTAATTCTTGATCGCTGAAAATGTCAAATCCTAGAAGACGTAGCATTCCTGTGCATGGTGTTAAATTAATGCTGGCAGCAAGCTGCACTTTTTTTTCAAACAGGAAAGGGTTAAGATAATTTTATTTGCATGTCCATTCACTGGATCATTTAGTAGAACATTAACAAGTCTAGTTACTCCTGGATTGCTGAGTATAAAACCATTTTTTTTCTTTTCCAGGATTATATTCCATCACAACAAGATATTTTGTTTGCCAGAAGGCCCACCAAAGGCATTCACGAGTACGACTTTGAAATTAAAAATGTTCCTTTTAAAATGGTTGATGTAGGTGGTCAAAGGTCGGAAAGAAAACGTTGGTTTGAATGCTTCGACAGTGTGACGTCAATACTTTTCCTTGTTTCCTCAAGTGAATTTGACCAGGTGCTTATGGAAGATCGACTGACCAATCGCCTTACAGAATCTCTGAACATTTTTGAAACCATCGTCAATAACCGGGTTTTCAGCAACGTCTCCATAATTCTCTTCTTAAACAAGACAGATTTACTTGAGGAGAAAGTGCAAATTGTGAGCATCAAAGACTATTTCTTAGAATTTGAAGGGAATCCCCACTGCTTAAGAGACGTCCAAAAATTCCTGGTGGAATGTTTCCGTAACAAACGCCGGGACCAGCAGCAGAAGCCCTTGTACCACCACTTCACCACTGCTATCGACACGGAGAACATCCGCCTCGTTTTCCGTGACGTGAAGGATACTATCCTTCATGACAACCTCAAGCAGCTTATGCTACAGTGATGTACAAAAGACTTGCTGTTTTAATACCTTTTTTTTTTGTCTTTTTGATTGTTTTCTATTTTGTTTTTAAAATAGTTTACAACAGGAATTAGAAAAACCTTGGTTCTATGTTTAACTCCTTGGAAATCTGAGTCCTCCTCCTGCGGACTTTGGTTGTGGCTGCAGCTACTGAATGACATCGGCAGTGCGTGCCGAAGTTCAGGCTTTGATCTGCTTCACTGTGGCTTCCATTAGAATGGAGTTGTAATCTCCTGCCAAACCTCAGATGAGGTATATTTCAGGCTTTAAGTTCTTCACTTTTCAGACTGACTTCCCCTATAGTGCCAAGTATAGAAGGTGTCCTTAAGTATTTGTAGGTATGAGATTAAGAATATTCAGTTCTTAAGTAAGATATCTTTTGTCTGCCCTGCACATAGCAGCAACACTTGTGCCTAGCTTATGGTGACTTATTTTGAAAGGGCTATTAGAAAAAATTTTGATCCTAGAAATGACATTCTATAGATTTACACAGATTTAGCCTTCATGTATTTTTAATTGCTTATATACATCGGTTGTTTTGTTTTTCAGTTTCTGTGGTTTCTAAAGGTAATGTTTTTAGTGTTTTAAAGTTTACATAAGGATTTCTGGTTTGATGCTAATAAAAGTTCACAAATGGTACGGGGGGAGCAAAAGGCAAGCAAGTGCCATAATAGTGTTTTGATCAAAATTATTAGTGAAATATAATTTGCCCTTTTCATATTTAAATTTCATGTGACAAAAGTGCCATATAGAAAACATTCTGGCCATAGCAGTATCTAAAACTGGCAAGCAGCTTCTTGATGACAGGATTTTTTGAATAAACATACCCTTTCTAGAATGTTACATGTTTTTCTCTCAGATTTTTAAATCTGTCTCAGATGATTTGGGGCCTTACTATAGGAAGTCAGTGTTGGCCCATCACAAACATCTTTCTTTTGTGCTCCTGTCTTACTCCCATCAACTCAGACTGTGGCATTTATGGGATTTTTGTTCATTTGGAACTTGCCAGTAACAGTATTTTCTTGTCAAACTATTCAAGATAGTATTATTTTAGAATCCTGATCATTCTTGGTAGTCTCTAAAAGACATAGTATGTATCATCGTTTATGAAATTTCAGCTTTATTGATGTACATTTGGAACATTTTAAGGATACTACTAAGAATAAGTAATTTTAGTTCACACTAAAAAATGATTGCATTTAACCTCCCTCCATCACTTACCAAGTGAAAACATGCCCAAGAAGTAACTTTGTGATTACAAACCCATTCATGGCAAACTCATCACCGTGGCTGGTTTGCTGTATTGGAAGTACTGCCTTGTAGATTGTGTGTGGTGTTAGGGTCGGATTAGAGAAACAGATGGACAAGACTGGTGGCATTTTGGAAAGTTTGGCAGCTTTTTTCCTTATCCTGAAAATTGTGATTAGGACCATACCTGTCACTTCACTGTATAGCTGTGTTCTCAGGTATTTTATTGGCTAGTAATTTCTTGAAAGATGAGTCAATGTAAGTCATCCAGCCTTTCCAAGACAGTGACTGTTGGTCTGTCTTGCTGTCTAGTGTGAGAGTAGGGCTTTTCAGCGAGCAAAACTGGGACTGACTTTTCTTGCATTTGAAGTTCCACCATGATTCATATCCGTGGTCACTTCTAGAGTTTTCATGCCTTGGCGATAATGACCCACAGGTCTGTAGCCCAGCATGATAATGCCAGTTCACAGTATAGGCCGTGCATACTGTGTTTGCATAGTTCCATGGCTAGTGCTTCTTTCCAAAAAGAATACTTTGTTCAAATCCAGTTAGAATGATTTCAGTGCTAGTGAATATCTGAATATGTGCACAGTGACATTTAGACTTTTTGGTTGAGTGTAAATTTAGCAGAGTTTTATTGAATGGCCAAAACAATATTTAACTCCAGCGGAAGTTGAAGTTCCCTGTGTAAAGAGCAAACTTAGTCTATTTACATTATAGTTAAGATCTGGCAATGTGAACCATAAATACCACCTGACAAAGCAGAAATCGGCACATTTCCCCACATTGCCTACCATCAAAAAATGTTGAAATACCAAATAGATATGGTATTATTTAGGGCATTTGTGATTTTCTTTCCTGGTGTATGTGATATCTCAGAGTCAACATTCTTTTATGGTGAAATCTAGACTGTATTTTGAGGCAGTAAATTACTTATATTTAATGTCAAGCTTCTTTAGACACTCGGTAGAACTGCAAGATTCGATCTGAAAGCTTTAGTCCACACTTTTTATATCCTATATTTTTAAATTTGAAGGAGTCATACCTTTATCATGAAAACCAGATCCTTTTGAAATACCACTATATAAAGAGGGAGGTGAAATTTAATGAACAAAATTGAAAGGGTGTTCAGTTTTCACTATGCCAGATTCTCCATAATCTCTAAACAAGTGATTTAAATTGAAAGGTTTTTGGCGTGTTAGATTTTCTAAGTTTTCATGGTTATGATTTGGAATAAAATGTGCCTAATTCTCTATTACATTCTGTTTGTAATGTCTTCTCAATCAATTCTTAGGAAATATCACACAAGTGTCTTCTTTGACCTTGAAGAAATTTATAGTATACAGAGTTGCCTTATAAATGGAAGAACACCACAAATTTAAGCCTTGATTTTTATAGAGAAATCTTTTCAAATGTTTTCTGAATATTCAAATAATTTAAGGCATACTTCTGCACGCCTTAGAAAATATTATTTTTAATAAACTGAATTGTTGCTTTCTGCCAAATATTAGGTTGAAATCTTCATTTCAATCTTATTGTCTGAAAAGGGCACTTGATGGCTAGAGAGCAGTCACAACCCACGAAGGAAAGGTGGAGTGAAAAAGATCATTCGCTTTTGTTTCTTTGAAGTTTCATTGGCATGTGTTTTACAGAGTGAAGATCCTCTGGTGGATCCCTCAAGTGAGGTAGGTCGTTTAGGGAAATCCTCGTTCAGTTGGTGGCAGTGGTTGGTGTAAAGTCTAAGGAAGTAAGATGACTGTAATACCAGAAATGATTAGAAGTATTGATTTAGATTCAACAGAAATCACATGCTCTCTAATTTTTTAAAGAAGGAATGAGTAAATCTTACCTTCCAATGTATACCCAAATACTTGTATTTATGCTTTTGATGAAATGTATTTTCAGCCATTAGCACACATATCTGGTTATGCCTTATTTATATGAAGAATAAAGTTACCAAGTTATGTTCTCTTGTGTTCTGAAAGTCAAATCACTATTTGAGAAGCCCTCAAATTGGTGCTTTCATTATATAATGATACATTTAGACAAAACTCCAAGCCAAGCCGTTTGAAACAAAATTCTCTTCATTGCAATTTGTAGCAATGTTATTTCTGTATGTGTAATGAGAAGGCTAAATATCAGTGTTAACTCTTAATTTCTGTTTGAATCCTTGAAATCATGCCTGTAAAGCTCCATCAAATATTTGTAACAAACTCCCTAATAAATCTAGAGAAAGTCGCTCTGTTACCTTTTCATTTCTTTCAGTTTTGAGGAATCAAGAACAAATTTTTCATGTCTGTTTTTCAGTTGGAGATCTGACTTAGTGCGGGGGTCACTTTCTCTTTCCCATCATTCCAACAGGTTAAGTTCCATTAGTCACATGATCTGTCCATGTGTTGTGCTGCTTCACTAACAGTACTGATTTTTTTTTTAATGATAGGAAACAGGTTGGCTTTTTAGTCTAGTAAACATGAGGGAGGGAGGGAGGGAGGGAGGGAGGCACTGTATGTGAGTGGGTGTGTATCTATCTCCATGTTCTAAATAAAGCAAGTGAAACAGTATATACCCATTATATTACGGTACGGTACGAGGTTAGGGCTTAATAAATTCATCCTAGAGATTGAAGTATAAGTCTAAGCCTGAATATTTTAAACTAGTTGGATTTCATGGCTTCTTCAAGTACCAGCAAGTCGATACGAGCCTTAGGCTGGCACGTGGTTATTAACCTCATCTGAAGTGCAGTGTGTGTTCCGCGAGCATTCTTATGTCTGTACTTGAATGTGTAGTTAGCATTTAAATAAATAGGTTCATTCTCGTGTTCTGCAGTCCTGACCATCTAATTTCAAATGCCAGAGCTTATATGGATCAAAAAACATTAATGATAGGCCAGTATTTTCTGAGTTGATAAAAGAGATTTTGCGCCTTATCCAAATCTGCTGTTGAAAATTTCCAGGTGAATCAAAGTGCCCCAAGACCCACCATGCATTCATTAAATTTTAATTGGTGAATGTCATGATAGAAATATGCTGCTTGGTATCTGAATTGGGTTTGTGTTTTGGAAGCTTGTTATACTATTTCTTGCCATAGGAAGGCATGCATTTGTCCTTAGTCATGCCTTTTTGATGGTACCAGGGGGGAAAAGGGAGGGGCAGGTAGGGATTAAATCTTGGAAAGTGTGCTTAACAACGCAACAAACTATTCACCCTTTCTTTACCTCTTACTTGAAAGCAGAAGCGCAAAATGTCTTTAATGGCTTTTCTATACTATAATCTGGTGAGAGCTTATTCACCACAAGAAGCCTTTTCAAAAAGTATATTTCATAACAACCTTTTAGATACTGTACCGAACAAAAACATGCTTTGTATCAGCTCTGTATAAAAGTATTTGTGGCTTAGGATTTTTTTTATACTTGCATCTTTTTATAACTTTCCAGGAATTAAAGCACATTATCTGATATTGTAAATTATTTTCTGTCAGTGCTTTAGTTTAGAATTGGCAATAAATTATTTCTAAAGGAAATGGAAAGAACATTTTGATTTTATAAAATGAGTTGCTAGTTCATTAAGGCTTTTTACTTTTGTACATATTTTGCAAAAATTTTGCTTATTGCTATTAATACTTGCTTTGTAAAGATTACTGACATTTAATAAACATTTATAAACTATCCAATATTATGATGTTATTTAAACTAATAGTTTGATAAATGTGAAGTGTAAAACAGATACTTAGTTTAAAGTTTGAGAGTGAAGTTTTATCCAGTGACTTAAAGCACAACAAGCCATTTCAGCAGATCTCCAATAATACTTTACCCTGTAAACTTTGCCTTATAATGATTGAGTTGTGCACTTCATCCAGGAAAGTTCCCAGACTCTCAATCTGTATTGATTTCTCTGTGCTCCTCTTAAAATTGCTGAAAGTGTGCTGGAATTTTTGGGGGGTTCACGGTTTATCCACTTGCAAGGGTATTGCTACTACGTCTGTTGTATTTGAAGTGGTGTTTTCAAAACAAACCAGTGTGTTAACACTCATTTTTTATTTCAATTTTAGTTTACAGAAAAATCGCCAAGGTAGTCGAGTCCCTCTATAATCCACACCGTTTGTAATAGTTTTCCCAATTAACATCTTGCATTGGTATGGTACATTGTCATAATGAATGAACCAATAGTGATTCTTCGATGTTAACTGAAGCCCATATTTATTTAGATGTCCTTTCTTTTTCCCTAATGTTCCCCTTCCTATCCAGAATCCATCCAGGATGCCGTGTTTTAGTTGTCATGTCTCCTTCGGTTCCTCTTGGCTGTTGGTTTCTCTGAATTCTCTCGTTTTCGATGACCTTGGCAGTTTTGAGGAGGAGGAATACTGGTCAGGTCCTGGTATACCTTACTTTATTGTGCTTCAGAGATGTTGAGTTTTTTACAAATTGAAAGCAAGCCCCTCGAGGCATCACCTAGATTACAGCTCACTTCTCTGTAATACTTTATTGCAGTGGTCTGGAACCGAACCCACGCTGTCTCTGAGGTGTGCCTATATTCCATAGATTGTCCCTCTATTGGGATCTGTCAGATGTTTTTCTCATGATTAGGCTGGGTTACGTGTTTGGGGACCACAGAGGTAAAGTGCCATTTTATCAAATCCTATCAGGTATACCACTCACCTCTACCCCTAACTTCAGCTAAATTAGAAATCGTTAAATAAATTTTGGCATGTTTATACTCTTAACTGGTATTTGTTGAAAGCTGAGCATGTCCTTTTCTTCCCTAAAGCAAAATGAAGGACCTTTTCCCACAACTGGAACCGCAAAGCAGGTGTGAATAAATGTTCAGTGTCAATGGCTGTACTTCGAGACTTTGTTCCAGGCCTTTATGGCAAATAAAAATTCTGTTCCAAGGCTTTACCATTAACATTAAGTTTCACTGTTGGTCCTAAGAGAAACTGAGATAGAAAAGTTTGGACTTAGAAATAACAGCAAATCTATAAACATCTACAAACCTGAAATTGGAAACAGGTAATTAAAGGCTTTATTTTAGAGATTTAAGATCTTTTAAAATTGAATCAACTCACTTGAGCATTTGAATCCCCCAAACCAAGAAGTTGTAAAAAAAAAATTCTAATGTTGCTGTTGGAATGAGGGAATATTCATTTTTGTCAAAGGAAATCACGAAAACTCAAACCGTTGTCTAGTGAAGTGTTTGCTGCCATCACGGTTCATTGGCACGGGATGTCCTCTCAAAATGGCCTGTTGTTTTGCTCACCATGTGGTTGTTGGAAGAGAAAAGAGAGACTATGCTCTCTTGAGAATTCAGGAAACTCAGGAATTTATAGGTTAAACAAGAGTTTTAGTGATGAGAAATTTAGCAAATCCTCCAAAAACTGACAACCTAGGGCAGTGTTTTAAAATACATACTGTACATTTCCCTCAGATTAGTAGGGCACCTGAAATACAGCCGTGTGGGCGTAAGTTTCTATGGAAACACTGCAGCTGTATATTATGTGTCTTTTTTTCAAGCACACCAAGACAACAAAAGGCTCAAAAGTATCCCCACAAACCATTCAAGGCGGCTGCGTTAGGTTTCTCTGTTGGTGGTGAGGATGCTGAGGGGAGTTGTGTCAGGAGGAGTATTTGTTCAAGGTGGAGTAGAGGAGGGTATTGATTTTTCTTTGCCCCATGAAAGTGCATGACAGGAGAACATAAAGAACGAAGATTTTAAAAGTTGGTCATTCTTTGGGGACTGACTACACTGCCACTTTAGACTTGGGCTTGATTTTCTGCCCCTGTCAAATGTTGAAGAAGAGAGGGAAACAAGCTCTTAAGATGAAACCGAAAGCCAGACACCAGTGACCTTGGGAGAGAAGGGGTTATCGTCTTGTTTCATTTTTCTATTATTCTACATGGAAAAACCCCAGTTCTTGTAAACTTTGTGGCATTTAACTGGCTAGTTTAACACTAAAATGAGTTCATAGAAACTTTATCTGGAAAATGAGAACACAGCACCCAAGGCCCAGCAAGATTGATGAAATGACATATCAAAGCTGATTGTGTACAGGCCATCCTAGCATGTATGTAGCATGGTGCAGTTTGGGGGAAGATGCTACAAACGGTAAAAGAAAGTGGAGTAAGGACTGGAGGTCCAGCCTTAGGGAAATAATGGGCATCATTTTAACACACGTGCGCGGCACACCATCACCCTCTCTGAAGTGTGTGTACCAGGAAGGTTCATACTCTGCCCTACATCAAAGGCACATAGAGCCAGCCCCCCTTTCCCACCACCAACATTCCAACTAAACTAGACCACTATTTCCCCCAAACCTCTTCGCTCCGGCTCTTGCCTCATCCAAATCCTACTCACCCCTCAAGGCCTTGTCCGAAGGAAGATGTCCCACCCGAGGCTATCACCTCCTTTGAGCATCTATCCCATCTTATTCCTCTCCTTAAACCATCTTACTTTACTTCGAAGCCACCTATGTTACTTTTTAGCTCCTCTGCTCCACTGTGATGTGAACTCAGCATCATCACACAGATGTTCCTAAGCTCCCAGCGTGCTTGTCTGACACACCTGACTGTTCCTGCGAGCAACCAACACAGCCTCTGCTGAGGATGAGTCTCCGACTCACAAGCGAGCTGGGATGGGAGCCTGAGCGAAGAGGGGTGGAGGGATCTCTGCCCTGGCAGTGCGGACCTGTGGCCTTGCAGTTGACCGTCAACTAGCTTGAGGGGTGGCCCAATCAGACTGACTATCTGAGAAAGGAGGAGGTTGAGCTAGACAACTTTCATGGTCTCTACTATATTCAGATTCTTGAAAGCCTTGTAAAACGTTGCAATTGTAACAAATTATAGCATAATAAATATAGAATTATAGTCAAGCAGTGTTCCTATGATAAGGTCTTTGTTTTTTCCTGAAATAATAAAGACAGGGACTTACTTTAGGGGTGAAATTATAAGTATACTTGAGGACATAAGGATAACTCAATAGGTTTTTTAAAAATTTTCCCTCAATGGTTATTAATTTTTTTTCCTTCATGCTTTTCTTCATAGGGAGTTTCCTTATAATGAATCATAGATAGTCTGTCTTTTTTTTTCTTTCTTTCTTTCTTTCTTTCTTTCTTTCTTTCTTTCTTTCTTTCTTTCTTTCTTTCTTTCTTTCTCTCTCTCTCTCTCTCTCTCTCTCTCTCTCTCTCTCTCTCTCTCTCTCTTCTTTCTCTCTCATTTTTTCTTTCTTTTTTTTTTTTTTGCCATAGATATTCAAGATCACGTTTATCTTCCTGGGGTTTGAAAGTTAGGATCTGATAGCCTCAAAAACTCATTGGCGCTTTCAGATTCGTGGCCATTTGTTGTATGGTCACTGTCTTAGTTGGGCATGCTATAAAAAGTGCTACAGACCGGGTGGCTTACAAACAAGTTTATCCCTTCATCATTCCGGAGACCAGAAGGCCAAGATCAGCATGTGGGTGAGACAGGGTCTGGAAGGGGTCATCTTCTGGTTGCAGACCACCAGCTCCTGGCTGTATCCTCACTCAGCAGAGGGACAGCTAGCTGGTCACCTCCGACGGCACACATCCATTCATCAGAGCTCCACCCTCATGACCTCCCAAAGGCCCCATCCCCAAAGACCACCACCTTGGGAATAAGGCTTCAATATACGAATTTGCTGGGTGGGGTGGGGTGGTGTGGGGTGGGGGTTGGCGAACATTCAGTCTGTACTAGTCACCAAAACATTATTAGGATTGACTTGAATCCAACTTGATTTTCTGCCTTTTTTTCTCCAAGAATTTTTTTTTTTTTAAGTAATCAGTGCAGGGATAAGAATCCAGAAGCTCCTGAACGTCCTCTGACACCTTTTTGCTATAAAATATCTCTATATATTACTCAAAACGAACCCCTATTCTTACTACGCTCCCACAACCACTATAATTTTGATGTTTTTGTCGACTCAGTTTTCTCTATACATATCCATTAACGTGTCACTAGCATAAGCCCGGATGATAATTGTTTTAATAGTCACATATTTCACTTAGTACCTACCCCTATCTTCCTAATTGAACTTCTTGCCCAAACTGGTAATGTAAACTGTTTCTTCGATAGCAACAATGATGACACTTTGTTTTCAAATTCCTGCAAATCAAATTACTGCCCAGCCTGATTTTTTTCCCCAGACACCAGTGAGTTTAGTTCTGAAATCCTCTAATATTATAAATCCAATATATCAAAGATACCGATTTTCACAGAATCAAACCACACCTTCCCTGTGGCACCACAGAACAAACCAGAAAAAAATTTAAACTGATCCTGTATTTTGCGGATCACTGGTATTGCATGAATAAGTCTCAGTTTGGGGAAGATCTCTCAAAATCTGATAGTAAATCATTTTACCCATTTAATAATACAAATAGTAAAATGATTTATTTCTGCATTGTAAGATTATGCTTTATTTAATGTGTCCAGGGATATTTTCTAGTTAATATCCAAGGATGTCCTCATAATTATTTACAAAACTATCTCCCAGCCGTAACCAGAAAGGGCACTAGGCTATCCAACTTTAGGCTTTTATTCACTGGCGATTTAGTACTTGTCTTTAGCACAGTCCTCAAGTGACCAAGATTTTTGTAGCAATGTGCAAGTAAGGGTTTGAGCTTTTGATAGTACATGAGGAGATGCTCAATGAGATTAGCCACCAGGGAAACACACATCAAAACCACAGTATGATACTCCTTCACACCTAACAGGATATCTAGAAACAAACAAAAAAAAGCACAATAATAAGTGTTGGTTAGGGTGTGAAGAAATTGGAACCCTCGACCATTGCTGGTCAGGTTGTAAAGTACTACCAACCATTTAGAAAACAGGTCGGCGGTTCTTCAAAATGTTAAACAGAGTTACCATCTGATCCAGCCATTTCAGGCCTAGGGGTTTACCCAAGAGAACTGAAATTACATCCACTCAGAGATTAGCACATGAATGTTCATCCAGCATGATTTATAATAGACAGAAAGTAGAAACAACCCAGTGTCCACTAACTGATGTGGCATCTGTATACAATGAAATATTACTTGATAAAATGAATGAATGAATGAAGCTACAACATAGATGAACCTTGAAAACTTTGTGCAAAGTGAAAAAGACAGGCAAGGCCTAAGCTTTACAATTATTTGATTCCGTTTGGGTGAAGTGTTCAGAACAGGCAAATCTATAAATACAGAACATAGGTTAGCAGTGCCTGCAGCTGGTGGTATGTGCTTCTTTTGGGGATGACGTTAGACTCAAATTAGACTGTAGTGATGGTTACATAACTCTGTGACTACTCTAAAAGCCACTGAATTGTACTCTTTAAATTGGTGGATTTTATAGTATGTGAAATATATAAGTAATAATTCTGGGGGTTTTTTTTTTGTTTTTTTTTTTTTGTTTTTTTTTTTAAGAATTTGAGTCTCCAATTATCCCACACGGTTTGGAAAAAGACTGAAAATACATACCAAAATGTTAACTCTTTTGGGGGGGAGTGATGGTAATCTCAAGGTATTTGTCTTCTTTATACTTTTCCATTTTCTAAATTTTCTACAAAGAGCATCTGTTACTTTTGCATTAAGAAAATCTATCAATGAACATGTAAAAGTAAAAGAACAACCTTGTATTTGACCAGCAAAGTATAAGCCTCTCTGTGTTTGCTGCTTCTCCTTTTATCTCAGTCATCACATGGCTAAGCTCCAGAAGGCAGAGATTACTGCGTCTGTTCCATTCACCCCTCTATGCCCAGAGTCTAGTAGCTTGCTAGATACAAGTAAATACTCAAAAAATATGTGTAGAATGTTACTGAATTTATTAAAAGTCAACTATATCATCTATGCTCTGGATACTTCTGGTGATAAGAAAATGATCCACTTATGGAACTGAATTTAAGATGCTTGTGGTCTAGTGGGGGAGAAAACATTGATGTAAAAATAATTAAGCCAAGCTACACAGTAATCAGTAGCACTCAGGAGGGCTAGATAAAGTGCTATGGGACTTCAGAGAAAGACTTCAGAGAAATAACTTCCATCTAGATGAATCAAGAGCACTTTTGTAGAAGAGAAGACATTTGGGCTGGGCCTTCAAAGATGGTTTAAATAAACCTGGGCATATGGAGCAGGAAGGGCTACACACCCAATGTATGGATGGAACAGCATAGACATGAGAAGCACCTTTAGTTGAGCAGCCTTCTGTAAGGGTTTAGAAGAGAAACAACTCCCCTACCCACATCCCAAGAAGTTCACTGTTCAGTAGTAGAAACAAAAACCTGGAAGGCCATGATAAAAGATAAGTACAGTACAGGGAGTTCTGGGCACAGCATGTGCAAAGGCACTGAGGCATGTGGACCTTACAAGCAAGAGCGGCAGCAAGAACTCTCTCTGAGAGGCAGTTGGAGAGATGTAGACAACGCAAATGGTAAAACAATAGTTGCTTGTTACATTGTCCCTTTAAATTTTGTGTATATTTGAAATTTTCATAATAAAAAGTTTGAAAAAAATCAAGAGATCCGGGCCTCAAGGGGGTTGGTGTTGTAAGTGCAAAAACAGCTTTAAAGCCCAAAATGGAGGCTACACAGGCCCACACCAGAAGGCGTGCAGGGCTGAGTTGTGCCAAGTCCATGACATCAAGATGCTTTCATCTCAGCCACTGTCCTCATGGGGCCTCATTGCATTGAAGCCCCTAGGGGCTGCCCTCTCTCTCACCAGCCTTTGTGTGATCCATTTCTTTAATGGCCTTTTCGTTCAATAATACAAGAGGTCCAAACTGCCAATTCCAGCATAGGACATAACTCTACCTTTTTTCACCCATGCTTTCAGCCTTATGACTTTTCTCGATAATTACTGTGCTTTTTTATTTTGTAAGGTTCTGCGAGGAATGACCATGGGATGCTTCTGTGGTTGACAAACAAGAACATGAGCTTCGAAGTAAGATGGACTGGGATTCAAATCCAGGCTTCTCTACTTACTCAGCTGTATGGCTTTGGACAAGTGACCTAGCCTTTCTGGGCGCCGAGGGCCCCATCTATAACATCAGTGCAGCAAATTTTATTATTAAACGTCAAAAGCAGAAACTGTCGCAGTGCCAGGCATGGGATTAGCACAGGTATAAATCATTATTAAGTCAATGACCGAGGACCAGCAGTTCAGCTCTCCTCTATCTTTACCATGGGGATATACAAAATAGGTATTTTTTAAAACTTAGCCTTGTACTCAGGCAGATCCTCAACATTCCTCAGTGGCTGAAGGGTTTAAGATTCATTTTTCAAACCATTTTAATTCAGGCAAGATTGATATTAAAAAAAATGGGGTCCCCGGTTGCCCAGCACCAATCCCTATCTCGTTCTGGCCCTTAGAGCGTGAAAAAGTGAAACAGGGTGTGGTCTCTGCCTGAATCTGGTTCAGTAAGGCGCCCTCCTGGGCCCTGCCCCGGGAGAGAGGACTGCCTTGCAAATCCAACTGGCCCCCAGTGAATTCGCTGGTGTAGCAGGCAGCAAAATGCCTCAGGAAGGCGCTTAAAAGTGCATCACCCCAGAAAGAAATTAAAAATGTAGACATCTGAGGGCAAGGATGCAAAGCAAAAGGATTGGGGAGAAAGTATGCTAATTGTGCGAGTTTGCCTCCACTTTGTGCCCTGTGAGCTATGTAAGGGGTTTGGGTCCATCATGAAGAATGGAGAGTCACCGAGGCTTCCTTCAGGATGGGGAATGAGGGTTTGGGAGCCCAGCCAGAACATTTCCAGGATGCAAGGGAGCTCTGGGGACAGGTGGCTCTGCCTCTCTGTCTGTCTCTGTCTCTATCTCTGTGTCTCTTTCTCTCTCCCTGATTCTCTCTTGTCCATCTTTCCACATTTTCCAATTCAGTACAGTGAGCTCGTTTGATTAATCCAATCGCTTGTGCCATGGGAGAATGCCCCTTACAGACCTCCAGTCAGCCAATGGGTGGGCCTGTTTCAGTCAGGCGACCTTCCCTGATCCAGTCAGTCATCCGGGAATTAATTGCCCTGTGCCCCTACCGGTGGTGGTGGCAGCGTGCTTGTGGACGGAAGGTGCGTCTGACCTTACATTTGAATTCTAGAGGGTGGTCCTGGGACTGTCTTAAATAACAAGGGTCATGAAAAGCAAGGCCAGCATTTCTTCCCATTTTTGAGCTGCTTGATTTGCTTCTGAAATATCCTCAGTGTGCTGGGGAAGAGCATTCTGAACTGGTTTCTGATTCGGGTTCTAATACAAGAGGACCCATTTCAAGACCTTGAACAAGCCATCCCTGTGAGGGTTCCAGTTTGCCTCCCTGTGACATAGCAGGTCACAGGAGATAGACGCTGAAAGGCCCATCACCAGATCACCATGCCATAACCCTGTGACAGTGTTGGGATTTGGAAGTGTGACTTAGGCGCTGAGAGAGGAGGGCACTGATTCTGCTACCAGAACCCGAAAGCTCGCATGGGTGACGTTTTTAGGAATATGTGGTCAGTTGGAAGATAGACGAGCAGAGTGGTTGAGGGGATTGATTACCTCTGGAGTCACAGCCATCTCAGCGTGAATCAGCTCTGCCACTGGCCAGCTCTGTGACCTTTGGAAGGTTAACTGACCTCTCTACACCCCATTTTCCTCCTTGAGGAAGTGGAGATGCTCACGGTTCCTGCCTTACAGGCTCTTTGGGGAGTAAAAGCGAATACATGCTAAAACCTGGGGCCCAGGTGAGGGGACTGCCTGTGAGTCAAGAGCCTCTGACTTAGGGCATGGCCAGTGTATTCATTTTCTGTGGCTGCTGTAACAACCCACAAAATCATGGTGACTTAAAACATCAGAAATCTTTCCTCTGACAGTTCTGAAGGCCAGAGGTCTGAAAACGATATTGTTCGGCTCTCCTTCCTCCGGCAGCTCCAGGCGAGAATCTATTCCTCGCCTCCTCCAGCATCTGGGGCTGCTGTCATTCCTTGGCTTGTGGCCGCATCCCTCAGTCTGCAAGGCTGGCGTCTTCACATCTCCCTGCTCCATCTTCACATCGCCTTCGCCTCCACGTGTCAAATCTCTGTTAGCCTCTCCCTCTCGTAAAGACACACGTGATTGCACTTAGGGAGCACTCAGATCATCCAGGGTAATCTCCCCTTCTCAAGACCCTAATTTAATCACACCTGCAAAGGCCTTTTTTTTTTTTTTCCGCCATGAAAGGTGACATCCACAGGTTCTAAAGACTGGGACTCAGATTCTATCTTCCAGGGGGCCACAGAAGGACTGTCCCAGTTGGCCGTGGTTTTGTGCCTCCACTGCCCATTTGCTCTGGAGATGGGTCCCCTCATCCCTGCTAAACACGTCATCTTTCCCACCCAGCCCAGCTCTCCCCTTGACTTCCTATTTCTAGCCACAGGCACATCATTTTCTCCATCACCCTCCTCAGAACTATCTTTGACCCTTTTAGTTCCTTCCCTTCTCTGACACCACCCCACCCATGCTTTCTGTTAGTCACCCAACCTCAGAATCACAGTTGCCAAGCAGAGGGGGAACCTCCTCCAACACCTTTGATTCACAGAACAGAGCTAAGCCCTAGAGAGAGAGAGGTGGTGAAGTGCCCTTGCCAAGTGGCCATTTCATGGCAATGCTGGACTAGAGCCCAGGGCCCCGAGACACACCGCTGTCGTGCCCACCCTTCCTGGTGCACTCCTTCCTGAGGATGATGCTCCCCGCATCCCTTAACTCTGTCTCTGCTGCCTGTCCCTCGACCTGGCCCTCATCTTGTCTCCTGAGGACACTGCAGAAACCTCACAGGCCCTCTTCATCCAGTCTCCCCTTTGGCCAGTCACCCCGGCATTTGTTTCACTGCTTTCACTGGAGTCCCCCCCACCCCCGCACCCGCTGAGGAAATAGCTTCAGTATCACCCCTGACCTGGATGCAAAGTCCATCCATTCAGCAAGTATTTATCCATTTGCTGCCTTGGCCTCACAGTCACACTTCTCACCTGTCACTCCTTCCCTCCTTCCAACTACCCCAAGCAGCCCATTGGACACCTGTGCTCCTGTGGCTGCAGGTTCAGGGCGTTGTCCCCTGTGTGCAGAACTCCCTGTCCCTCCCTGTCCCTCTCTATCCCTGTTGAAGCACGCAGCCTCACAGCCCAGTGGCCGTCCCCTGCTTTTGAAGCCTGGCCCACGTTCTGTCCCTGTGCCCTGAATTTAGCCCCCTTCCTAGTGCAACTCTTCTGAGACCCTCCATCCTGCTTCCCATCCTGGGCTGATGGCAGGAGCCTCAGGCAGCTGCCTTTGCCTCTTGCTGGGTTGCTTTTCTGCCTTCATCCCCCTCCACTCCTCCTGTCTCTTTGGGTGTTTGCTACCACCTAGAAGGTGGGACACATCTGTCTGTCCAGCACCTGTCACCCATTCCTGAATCCGAAAAAAACCGAGTCCTCAGGGTTTCCCGTTTGGTTCCCAGTAGTAAGAGCTCTGGCCTGTGGTTAAACTGGCTGCATCCTTTCTTTTGACCCTGAGAAAACTGACCAGCTGCCAGAGGGCAGAGATTCCTGACATTTTTACGGGCATTTTGCCTTTCCGGTGAGTATGGGGTTTCCTTGCCTACTGCTGTGTAAGGACTACCTTACACATAGTGACTTCAAACAACAGCAACGTTGTTTGCTCACTGATCCACCCGTCCAGCATTCAAACAAGGCACAGCGGGGTGGCCGGTCCCTGGGTGGAACATGCAAGATGACGCCACCTCCTCCATGTCAGGTGTCTCAGCTGGTTTGGCTCTGAAGTCTGGCAGTGGCTGGATCGGCTCCAACAGGAACATGAGTCTGGCTGTGTTCCTCAGTTCTCCTTCACGGAGTCTCAGGGCCTCGCCTTCCCGCGTGACCTCCCCACATGACCTCTTCATGTGGCCTCTCGGACGGGATAGTCAGACTTGTTACATGGTAGCTCAGGACTCCCAGAAGTGCAAGGACTAATCAAACCACAGGTGCCATGGGCCATCTGAATGGGTCTGTCGTGCTGATACCCCCTTTGTCACCAAGGTTTTCTTTGCATTGGGTTGGAGGGAAATGTAGCAGCAGTTTGGGTCACCTTCTCATTTTAAATTGAGAATAGTGAGTCTCGTCTGAGTTTTTAGCAGATACACTTGCTAAAGGCCACATAATAAACTAGCAGATTAGGCTCAAGAGCCCAGGACTCTCATTTTTTTTTTTTTTAATTGAAACTAGAGAAATACATTTACTATTCAGAAATCCATTTCCTGGCCCACTTCTCTGCACTGTATCTAATCTGCAAAGCAAGAGATATCCGTATTTTCTTCCACAGGCCACCTTCCCCAGGACTATACTGCTTTGCTCAAACGTATTTAATTATTTCTCATACCCTGTGTTTGAATCCAAGAATGAGTTAAACTGTGGTGGCAGCCATTTGTGAACGCAGCTTACTCAGGATATGATAAAAACCGGTTTCTTGAAGGACAAGATAACCCCCCTCCCCATTTCCAAGGCAATAGTTGGGACCATTTGAAAATTATGTTCACCAGAAGTTTAGGTGTCTCTGGGTTCTCCTTTTGGTTTGGTTTTCTGTTTGCATGTTTATTTAATCTAACCTATTTACTTCGGCCTTGCTCCCTTGCTGACCTCTTTATGTCTTCTATGCTCTGTGCAAAGAAGACATCAAACATGCTTCTTTCTCTCCCTCCCCTTTCATGTGCTCATGACACTCTCGCCACCAGGAATGCCAGACTATCCCATCTCCACCTGCTGATACTTGTTAAAGTGCATCCAAATGCCACCCACACGAAGAGTCTTTCTTTGTCCAGCCCCTCCACGCAGATGTGCTCGCCTTCTCCTCTGATCTTGGGACACTCGGGGAATCTTCCACATGGTTCTTGCACTCTGCTTGGTATTGCACTAGTTTGTGTATTCTACACTGTAAGCTCCCTCAGGGCAGGGCTAGTGTTTGGCCGGACTCTGCTCTCTGAGAGTCACCTGGCACTGTGCCTTGCATCTGAAGATACTTGCTGTTTGCGTGGAATGTGTCTTCGTGAATATAGAATTACCTTTCTTACTTTTCCAGAGTTGTGTACCAGTTATATGAGCAACCGTGAGGTCAGCACCACCTCCAAGAATTGGGAAATAGGGCAATAAGAATTTCCTTGGAGATGGGGTTGCCAAATAACAGGATGCCAAGTTCTTTAGAATTTCAGATAAATGAATAATGTTTTAGTATAAGTATGGCCCATGCAATATTTGGGATGTATTTATGTTAAAGAATTATTCATCATTTATATGAAATTAAAACATAACTGGGGATCCTTTATTGTATATGGCACAACCCTACTTGGAGAGTTAAAGTATAAAACCAACACATATGAATTAGACCAAAGAAACATTGTCACCTTAAGTCAGAACGGGTCCTTCCAGCAAGACTCGATTGTAACTGGAGAATGTAAGAAAAACATATTTACAAAAACACTTGGAACCTTCTTGTGTAACATATCTTAAGAATGTTCCAGTAAGAAAGAGATTTGGTCAATAATAATAATAAAAAAAAAAGGAGGGTCACAGAGACAAACTTTGGCCTGGAGCACTGAACTTCCAGGTCTGGGACAGACAGCTCCAATCTCATCGTGGAGATGGGCTGGCCAGGCCTTTGAGTGACAGGCGGCACTGTGGTCATCCTACCAACTCCCCATGCTTACCAAGAAATGTGTTAGAATTTGGCTTTCCATGCCTCCGGGGAGTGAATGTGCTGATCTAGGAATATAAGCATTCATCTCTCTGAGGGTGACAATTAAATGGCATTGCAGGTGTTTTCTACACCATCCTTCCTGTCAACTCGGGTAATACCTGATCCATTCTGGATGTGCTGGATCACCCCCAGGTGACACCCAATGCCAGTAAGCTGTGTTTTGTTTCAACTACTTGCACTCTGTTTTTCTGGGTCTCTACCATGGCAAATAGCAAAATCTGTTTCTCCAGGGTCTAAGTGCAGAATCACAATAAGCCTTATTTACTGAGTGCTTACCTTACCATCTTATGTAATCCTTACAACAATTCTCTATCCCAGTTTCAGAGATAAAGAAATAAGAGAGGTTTCATAACTCCTTGTCCCAGAGGTCACTCACCCCAGTAAGTGGCATAGCTGGGACTCAAACCCATGGAGTCTATCCATAATTACTGACCACTATCAACATTTTGGCAAACATCTTCTTTATGCCTGCTTTTATGTAAATAGGCTCAAGGCATATATACTGTTTTGAAAACTTTTTTAAAAAATTTGGTAAGATCTCGGGGACATCCTTCCATGTATGTGGCCTTGACTGCCACGCTATAAAATCATGCACAGGAGAGCATTAAATGTTAACAAATACCTTGCTTGACAAGTCAGAAACTAAGCTCAAGATGACTCCAGATAAGAAATCCAAATATTAAGGAGGAAGAAATATAAAATATACACCCTTGAAGGAAAACAACGTCATCACACCCTCTTACACTCAGGGATGTCAATAAAAGCCTAATCATTTTTGAAGCCACTTTAGAGCCACCCACATTAAGTAGAATCTTCTCAAGTTTGAGTTTTACGAGCAGACGGAAGTTATTTGAATTACCATTTAAAATATTTTACCCAAGTTACCGGGCTGGATCCTGAATCAATAGAGGTGTGTGTGTAAAAGGAGAGGCTTTCAATAGGAGAAAGTTTGAGAGAAGAGGCTGCAAGGAAGTAAAAGGGAGGAGACCCTGGCAAGTTTTATATATTGCCTGCTGTTGCAGACACCAGTTATTGTCAGGACTATAAATTAATTCTCCTGGGTGAAAATTATTACTAATTATGGCTTTCTTTTCACTAGAATGTACATATCTCCAAACCATTCTCCAGGAAGTTCCTGGCCTAGAGGTAAAGCAGTGACTCATGTCAACAGGCCATTTTGTCAGATAGCATTCATTTCCATAATTAGAACTTGTGACCGACATGTCCAGCCACGAGGATATATCACAAGGATTTGTCGTGAGCTCTGGTTTCTTAGCAGAAAATGACCTGTTAAAATGTCAGGGCTTTGCATTTTTTTGCCTTTGGGGTTTTGCCATGCTGTTATTACTGTAGTCAGCTTCTTCTGATAATAAATGGGTAGTTGAAAGAGGCTTTTCCTGAATCTTATTTAATCTTCTCAACAACCCTACAAGATAGAGGTTCTTATTGTCCTATTTTGTGGATGAAGACCCTGAGGCTTGGGAAGGTAAAGTATCTTCTCTGACACAGGCCACCAAGGGGCTGCTGGTACCTCAACTTGAACCCAAGTTGATTCTGTTCTCTCTCCTGTAGTGCCCAGGCCTGAGGTTGTAGAATATTATAAACTAGGTCGGTTTAACCCTCATGATCTCTACGGTGTCCCCACCCAACAAAGCAAAGTCGTTGGCCCATCTCATTCCCTCAGGGCTTCCTACTGCCTGCTTGGCTAACGATGCCACTGAGCAGCCCAGAGAGGACAGTGACCCAGAATGGTAAGGAGAAAAGTTTCAGCAGTGGGGACTGCTCTGCAGTGTCAAATGCCCAGGCGATACGGCTGACAAACGCCAGGTTTTGTTGTGACTTTGTGCTTTTGGTACATGCTGTTCCCTCAGCCTGGCCTGTCCTGTACAGGCCAGTTCCTACTTCTCCAAGACTCAGCCACAAATCTTCTCCTCTTCATACTGAAATGGAAATATTATTGTTTAAAATACAACACAGAATTGTTATTAAAAAAAATACAAGATAACGTTTTTAAACTAGTTTATATATATTCAGTTTTATATAGAAAATATGCAAATTTGCATGTAAAAATGTAAATTGCCAAAGTGGTATCATACTACGTATAGGTTTATAACACTTACTGTCACTTACTATATAATAGATGCATTTTATATCAATAAATATAAGTTTAAATAAATTTTTTCAGAATAAAGTTAAAAAATATAAAACTAGTAAGTGCTTATTGAAAAAAATTTAAATAGTACTAAAAATATGACAAAGAAAGTAAATAGCACAGAAAGCCCTCCTTCTAGAGAGAAACATCATTACCATTTTCACAAACATCTTTTTTATACACACACCCATGCTGTTATATAAACTCATTACATATACTGTTTTAGAAAAATTTTTTAAAAATTCAGCAAGATCTTGGAGATATCCTTCTATGTTAATAAATATAGCATGAGATCAACCTTTTAAATAACTACATAATATATTATGAGATTATAACCTTATCGACTGAAATGCTAATGATAAACATTCATTTTCAGGTTTACGGGATTGTAACTATGCTGTGTTAAACATCCTTATATGTAGAATATTCTCTCTGGAATAAGAAAAAAGTAGATTGATAGAATGAAAAACCTGCACATACAATTTTGGAGGTCCTGTATGATCACAATTATGTTGAAAAATGAGCACCACAAAAAGTCTAAAAGTTCAGCCAACATTCATTCACACAGGTGATTTCTGGGCAGAAGGACCAAGAGTGGTTTTGTTCTTTTGTCTACTCTTATGTCTTTCCAGATTTTTCTATTATAAGTCTGTCTTACTATGGTCTTTCATTACATTGACTCAAGTAGAAACGGATTTTTACACTGCACAAGAAATAAATATGTGTGTGTGTGTGTGTGTGTGTGTGTGTATTTTTTAACCATTCAAGGTTTACCTCTGTCAATGCTCTCTTTACTGTTTCCCCTGCACCACACGTGGTTCTGTCACTGGCCATTCTCTATCATAAGTCTTCACATGCCCCCCAGCAGAGGGCTGTCAGTCCCTCCATCCTGTCCCTAAGTTAGCACCAGCTGGATCCCACAGATGTCCAGTGGGCATTGCTGACTGACTTGGAGGGTGAATTGGAGGGAGGCAAGGTGCTAACAGTTCATGGTCCTGGGGTAGCCCCCTCAGATGCACCTACATTAAACACAGCCTGGACATCTGTGTTGTAGCAAAGTGGTTTCCAGCTTGTGAGGAAGAAGCCTTGAGGGTCACACAGGGACATATTAGAAGCCTGAGGATCTCCTTCCACCTCCAGGCAGGAAGCCGCCTGTCCTCAGTTCCTAGCAAAGACCTGGCCAGAGAGAAGCTTTTGCTTCTGAGCAGCAGCCGTCCCCCTCCCCCAGAAAGTCTAAAAGGACACAGAGGCTGTCTTCAGTATTTCCATAGAGGTCACTGACTGAGTGGGCTGTTTTATGTTTGGTTAGTGCTGAGACACTTCCTCTTTCATTTGTGTCTCACTCAAGTCCTCCCTGCCCCCACTTTCTTGGAGACAAAAAGGGGAACGTGAAAGAAAAACTGATAATTTCAGATGTAGCTACAGCACGAGAGACATGAGAGACATACTGCCATCCTTCAGCAGTGGCTGGGGAAGTCTCCCAGGGGGTTCACTGCACCTCCCGGAGGTGATAGAGGTCTCTTGACTTGCCCTTTCTTCCTCCTCTCAAGCCAGCTTTCTTAGCTCCCACCCGAGTAGATCTAAATGCTGCAGGAGATCCTTGGGACCCCAAGTCCTAATTTTCAGGAGTGAAAGTCTTAAAATAAAAACTAAAGTATGCTTTTGCTGATTTCATTGAGGCTACTGTATTATTTGCAAGATAAACATAGATATACACATATGTGCATGTATACAGGCTCACACACACACACACACACACACACACACACACACACACACACACAGAGACACCAGGTTATGGCAGCTTTTAGAAACTGAAGCACAGAAAATGACTTGCCTGACAAGACATCAAAGTACTGCAAAGGAGGCCATAGCACCAAAGGCCCAAGTGCTTAGCAATTTGTAGCACGATTGATGATAAGCATCTATTTGCACCAGAAAGTTGAAGTAAAACTGTAACAGTTTGTTTGTTCTGGGAAACAGTAACTGTAGTCACAAATCATAAATAATAAAAGATAGAAAAATCCTCTTTTAACCTAATGGACTAAAAGATTTCTGGCTTTTCATTTCTGCTAATGGCCTCTCTCCCTTGGCACTACCAGGGCTGGCCCATTATAGGCAAATCAAGCCTCAGTCTGCAAGCAGGATATGGTCCAAATGATCATTTCTAAGCTGGTTGTTCGGAAGGTAGAACGTGTTTTCCCTAGAAAACACCTTTCCAGGGTGACTGGTTCTCGGGTTCACTTGCACGGCTCAACCCCTGCTGTACCTGGGCTCTGAGTCTTTGAGGGCAGGTTGCATGCAGTGCAGTGAGGAGAAAACAAGTCATCTCTTGCTCTCCACTTATAGCCCTGGCTCTGAGCACGATTAAGCACAAGTTAACTTTCTTTTCTGTCTTCCCCACTCCCTTGTGGCATTCAGGGCCCTGTGTCCTAACACCCTAGATCACAGCACACTCCTCAACCTGCCTTACCTGCTCTGGGCTCCTCTTCTGCTGAGGGACTCTATGACCCTAAATTACCCACCTGACCCACCTGTTCCCACTTCCTGACCAATCAGACTACCACTTCCTCAGCTGATATCAGGAAAGGGTTAGAGGAAAAGCAAACTGAGCAGATTCATATGAGCAAGGTAATGGCTGAAATTCTCTTAAGGTATTATGCTTAAAAGAATTGGTTGTGACTCTTGAGAGTCATTATGGGCAGTAAGGTATAGGGGATGAAAACAGGGGGGTTAAGGATTCAGAATTTGCACATTCATTAGTGAGACTCTCTGGCTACTTACTGTACCCTGCTTCCAGAACATTGGCAGTGACTTAGAAAATGATCCTTCTTTGGAAAAAACGAGATGATCACAGGTTTGGACACTGGGTAATCTCCTTTCAGTGAACCAGCTGGCTATCTGGCAGATCACCTCTGAGAACCCCCCAGTGGATGATCCACTTTCATGCACACAGAACCTTATAATCAAGGATCCCCAGATGTTTGCAGCAAGTTCTAACATGAAAAAAAAAAAAAAGAAGAAGAAAAAAGAAAGTAAACCTGAGGAAATGGCAGAACAAATATCCATAGAGAGAGGAGAAGACCTCTAAGCCATAAAAGGGGAAAAAATACAAAATAAACAATTAGAATAAAAAAGGGGTTTTGGCTATTAAAGAATACAGTGTTTGAAAACAAAGATTCAAAAATAAAAAAAAGATGGGAAAGAGTTGATGAAAACGTCAGATTATAAAATGATAGAAAATTATGAAAGAAAATAAAATTGGAGGAAAGTCCCACATCTAGCAAAAAAAAAAAAATAGAGGGAAGAAATTATAAAAAAATAATACAAGAAAATTTCTTAGAATGTAAAGGTGAGAGTCTCAAGATTGACCGGTCCACTGAGTGAGCAACAAAATAAACAGGAAAAAAGGCTCAGACCAGGGCAATCTTTAAAAAAATGTATAATCTTTAAAAATGCAGAATTCTAAGGATAAAGGGAAGACTCTAAGATCCTCCTATAAAAGCAAGCAGGCAACATATAAAAGATTAGGAATCGAAATGGCATTATTGGAAATCAGAAGAAAATGGAACTCTTCACAATTTTGAGAGAAAATGTTTTTCAACCTAAAATTCCATACCAATCCAGGGAAATTATTTTCAGATATGCAAGATTTCAAAATTTTTGTTTCTATGTACCTTTATTCCAAAAGGTTCTGGGGGATGTGCTTCTGCAATCACAAGAGTAAACCAAGAAATGAAGACACAGAATTTAAGAAATGGGATCCAAGAGAGCGGAGCACCATTGCAATCCCAGGGTGAGAGCTTGGCAGCAGGCCTAGAGAGGGCCAGTTCAGACTGGAACAGGGGGATGAAGAGCTCCAGAATGAAATTCTCCAGGAAAAAAAACATGCAACCAATGTGCTTGGGCTATGTAGAAAATATTATTGATAAGTGTGTAAAAGAAATGATAAAGCATCAAAAACAAACAAAAAAAGAGGTCATAAGACACTGGGCAAATGAAACTTATAATTTAAAAAAGAAAATAAAGCAAATGACATAAATGGAATGATTATGAACTCCAGGCAAAAATAAAGAGTTCTGCAAGAAATTGAGCATGGCCACAGTATACTGGCTCTGCAGTGAACGATATTTGTAAAATCATCATAATATAAACACTGATTATAGATTCAATCAAACCTGCGATATAAGTATATTGAGAGGAATGAGAGGTGGGAAGTGTGAGGATGTATGAGAGAGTTAAGTCCCTGTTGTCTATCATGGCAGTAAATCAATAGATACTAACTTAAATCAACAGATCAAGAAATCTCATTGCACATGATTGTTTAGAAATATGTAGATGAATACAAGGGAAACAGCTGAGGATCTGAAAGCAGAAGCCTCTTGGAAATTGTCCCGTGGGTGGGAATTATTACTTTTCATTACAACCCTTTTAGTACTAATTGGCTTTTAAAAACATGTACTTGAAATATTTTAATATATTTTAGTAAATAAAACCAAAGAACCAGGAAAATGAATGATAGATTGGTTATTAATCTAAATGACTCTCTAATTAGTGGAACGTCAGGATAAATAAAATTCAGAAACTACAGAAAATAGATTGGGGGAGGTTGAAAGGTTACAATTCAAACACAAGTTTAAACTGGTATGTTTCCATGGTATGTTGTACCATGGTTATTTATGAAACGTACTGGGTTTTAGAAAACATACACTAAAGTATTTAGGAATAAAGGGACATCATGTCTGTGATTTACTCTCAAGTGGTTTTTTGGGAAAAATACATATGTATGTGTGTGTATATGTATAGAGAGAGAGCAAATGAGGTAAAACGTTAACAATAGGAAAATCTAGGTGAAGATTATATAGGAATTCTTTATATTATTCTTGCCAGTTTTCTGTAAGCTTGAAATTATTTCAAAATAAACCATTTTGTCATTTTGATAGGTAAGAAAAAGTATTAGAGTGGTTTTCGTTTTATTTTAATTATTAGTACAGCTTAATACTTTTATGTTAATAGATTACTCTAATTATCTATTTATGTTCTTTGCTCATTTTACATCATGGTGTTTATCTCTTCCCTATTGATTTATAAAAGCCATTTAAAAATCCTTTATCTGCTATATACGTTGCATTTCTTGTTTTCTGTAGCCTTCTAATTTTGTTACAAATTTTTCTTTTTAATCTTGGACGACTGGCATATACACACATTTCTGAAAACCAGACCTGTAGTTATTCTAGAAATTTAGATATCCTGTTGTTCATTTTGCAACTGTATATTAATAGGCAAAAGTAATCTTAGTTATAACTCTGTCCTCAATTTAGCAATGTCGGCCCCTATCAGTCAGCCCTTATACTTTTTCTCCAAATCACCTATTACCTATCATCTTGGCATCCTTAGTAACAGAAAATATCTTTTTATTAAAAAAAAAAAAAACTTAAAAGAACACAGCACTATGGGTGTTTTTTTATGCTTACAACACCTGGTATTCATAGGTGGCCTCCCATCCAAGTACTAACCAGGCCTGACCCTGCTTAGCCTCTGAGATCAGATACGATTAGGCACGTTCATGGAGACATGGCCATAGACTCAGCACTGTTTTTTGAAAAATAAATATTAAATACTTTGCAACTGTGCAGAAACAGGGTATGCTTATAAGGTTATCGTCATAAGATTTTTGAGCAATCACAATGTTTTTTAATGCAGAAAATGAATGTAAACAGTTGGAATGCAAAATGAAGAATTCTTGATAATACAAATAATTGAATAAAAACCTAGTTACCTTTAAGTTCGGAAGCCTTGAGTGAAAGTCTTTACTTTCAATCATCTCATAGTCTAGAAAGGAAGACATTTAAGAACTAGGGTTACACTCACTGCAGATAAGGACAATGAGAATAGATATGCAAAGACAATGAGTCTTGCACAGGAGGGAGCTTTGTCTTGAGGGGGGTGGAGTTAGGGAAAGCTTCATGGCAGAGGTGATAATTGAGCTAAAGAAGCCTCTCAGGATATCAGAAGGCCATTCAACCCAGAGGTGCAAAGTCCAAAGCTACTCATTTGATCCCTCAAATTCTGTAAGGTGGGTGCACAAAGCAGGCAGCAGATTCATAACAGGTTGAATAACTGATGCAGGTCACATGGAGGTTCTGAGGTTCAAAAACACTGTGATCCCAGCCTATGTGCTACACTGACTCTCCGGATATGCCAGGACAGGCCTTCATTCAAAATGCAAGGCATCCCCGAAAGCCCGCTACTTCTCAGGCATGGGGTGACTGATGCGTCAATGTTCTCCGTCTGCAGTTTTGAGAACTGGCAGGGAATGAACACACTTTATGGGAGAATGGGTTCAGGTAAGGGTGGATGCGGTCAAAGAAGGAGTTCTGCGATTTCAAGATCCAGGAGGATGAACAAATAGGAAGCTGAGGCGATCACGGGAGTTTAAAAGATGAAACGTTTGCGAAGCGAAGGTCCCCTAAGGAGAGTCAATAAAGGGGTTGGGAGCGAGAAAGTAACAGGTGCTGAGGTCGTCAAGAAGGGTGCGTGCGTGCGTGCGTGCTTCCTGGAGACTGGGACGGAGAACGGGGATGAAGAAACACAGTGCGGCACGCTCTTCACAAGCAGAGGTTGCTTCTGTGGCAGGACAACGTCTCGGAAACGAAAACCGCAGGGTTTAGGGGAATATTCTAGCACCGGCTGAGGAAAGCAGTGACGCCCAGGGAGGAAAGTCGGGGGTCCCTTCGGGGGAGGTCTTGGGCGAGAGAACCCGAGGGAGAAGGCAGAGGGTTGAGGAGACAGGTTTACAGCGGAGCGAACAGCGCGTCCCCGGGTTCCTTTGTAGGGAGTCGCTAGGGCGGACTCAGGGGGGAGCATGGACGACCCCGGGAAAGGAGGAGCTGGGTTGGATGGGAAGAAAAGGGTGGGGGCGGGTGGGCTTGTTAGGAAGCCTGATGGGTGGGGACCCAGACCCTGGAAGGGGTCGGGGGAGGCCCTCGGGGGGTGATCTGTCCTCGGAGGTCCTCAGTGTCCCCTCGCGTCGTCCTCGTGGGAACCGCGAGGCGCAGGGGGCTCCGGCAGGCGAGCCGCGGTCACGCAGCCCTCCGGGCCTGACGGACGTGCGCGCGGGGCCCCCGCCACCTCCCCCCGCGTGAGGACAAACCCTGGGGCGTCGTCCGGGCGGGAAACCGCCCCCGGCCCCGCCCGCCCGCTGCACCTGCCGTCGCGGTGCGGCCCAACCGAGAGGGAGCGTCCCGTTCTGGACCGCGCGGGCCAGGCAGTCACGCAGAGGGCGCGCCGCCTCCCACCGCGGCCCACGTGAGCACAGCTGCGGGGGGACCGGCCGCCGCCGCCGCCGCCCGCGGCCCCGAGGGCGGCCCCTGAGAGGCGAGCGGAGGCGCCCCCGCGAGGGCCGGGCGGGGAAGGCGACCGCGGGGGCTGGGGCCGCCGGCTCGTCGCCCCCTGGCGACCCGCGTCTGCTCTGGGCCTCAGATTCGGCTCCTGGGGAACAACCGTCAACGACGGGGGCGCGGCCAGCCCAAGGGGGCGTGGCAAGGGCGTGGCGTCGCGAAAGGGGGCGTGGCAAACGGGTTGGCGGGCCTAAAGGGGGCGTGGCGGCCAATAGGGGCGTGGCAAGAGGGCGTGATCAAAGGCCGTGGCGGCCGAAAGGGGGCGTGGCAGGGCGTCACCGGCGCGCCTCAAAGGGGCGAGGCGCGACGGGGCGTGGCGTAGCGCGAGGGGGCGTGGCTACGTGCGGGCGCGGTGCGCACGCGCGCACGGCCCGTCGCGTCGCGGTGGGCGGGCGGCGCTGCGGCGGCGTCGGGCCTCAGGCGGACGCGGGTACCGCGGAGGGAGCGTCGGCGCCGGGTGCTGGAGGAGGGTGGGGACGGTCGCCGCGGTGGGGTGGGGTGAGGCTGTGGGAGGGGCGGCCGCGGCGGAAGCAGGAAGTGCCGCGGGGGCGGTGGTGTCTCCCAGGATGGAGGTGCGGCCTGTGAGGAGGCGCCTCAGGGAGAGAACACGGAGCGAGAGGTCCCGGGGGTGGGGGGGAGGCTTGGGGTGGGGTTTTCCTACGGAAACCCCCAGCCGGGCGGGGCCGCGTCGCGGCTGCGTGGGGCCAAGCGCAAGGTGCGAGCGGCAAGGTGCAGCCAGCTCCGGCGACCACCTGCTCGCCCCGGTTTGGCCGTCTCGTGCCGGGTGTGAGCCCTGGCGCGACTGTGGGCCTCCAGCCCTCCGATCCGACCCTGTGCTGCCTCTTGCGGCTCCACCCGGCGTCGACCGGGGGAGGTTTTTTCATATAAAAAAAAAATTTTTTTTAACGCTGCTTTTAAAATATTAGGATGAAGGTATCCTGCACAACACCTTCCCGGCCAGGCCCAGCCATGCGCGTTCTTGTAAGGTAAACACTTCACGGGGAACCTTCCTCCCTAAAGGTAGAAAGGAAGCAGGGAAGCATGCAGGCGGGGCACCTCTTGCTTGCTCGTTTTGCCCTGTAGCAGTCACATTTCAGCCCAGCCGTGCAGCAGTGAGGGTGATTCTGCGCTCTTGGAGCTTTGACAGGAGAGACCTCAAGTTTGGGATTTCCCCCACATTCTGGACCCCCACCCCCAGGATTCAGATGCATACCCTGAATAGCCATTAGCTTAAATTTTCCCATCCGTTGTCATTAAGCTGGAAAAATCTAGGTAATTAGAAAATGTGACAGGTTCCAGACAGACCCGTCCAATTCTTTTCCTTTTTCAACTCAGAAAGCCTCATGGTGGAACAGCTGTTTGATCCATCCAGACGAAAGGATGAAAACTCCGCCTAAGAACATGATGTGAATGGAAGAGACCTGTCATTGTGAGTCTGGCTTTTGGTTAGTCACCTGATGTCTTCCCAGGGTGACTGACTTTGAGAGGATAAACTTCAGTGGCTGAGACACATTATCAGCCTGAACTGGCAGGCTTTACATTATTTTTTTTGTTTTGTTTTGGGCATGTTTGAGTCCTGTTGGGAAGGAGGAGTATTTCTCATGCAGCCTTAAGGAGTCAATTCACAATATTATTATTACCCAAATGACAGTAGGAAATTGGAAATCAGGTTACCATTTGTGGTTACCACTAGTTTTTATAATGGGATCAGTGGTGGTAAGAGATGGAGGAATGAATTTCATGATTCCCCCCCCCTTTTCTAGATAATCTTCCCCCAAAATAGATTGGAAATGAGGAAAGCAAACAGTAGTTTGATGTGGCCCTTCTAAGCATTAGCAACCATTCTAATCTAGGGAGACATTCGAGATGCATGTGGAGGATAGGTAGATTAAAGTCACCAGCATGGATGCGCATTCTATATTTGACCTGTTGTGTTTTCTTGGTAGATGCAAATAGTACGACACTCAGAACAGACACTAAGAACAGCTCTCATCTCAAAGAACCCAGCACTTGTGTCCCAGTATAAGAAGTTAGATGCTGGGGAACAGCGTTTGATGAATGAAGCCTTGCAGCCTGCCAGTGATCTCTTTGGACCTATTATCTTGCATTCTCAGTCAGATTGGATCGCCTCTCATCCTGAACCTGCCCAGAACTTTGAAGAGTTTTTCAGTGATCCTTACAGAAGAACACCCTCTCCAGAGAAATGCAATATTTATATACAGTGCATTGGTATATATTGTCATAGTCTGGATTTGGTTGGTTTTGCAATGCTGCCATTGCCAGGAAGAGTTTGGGCTATTGATGCCATTCAAGGGTGTAGTTTTTATGATCATTTTTGACATTCATTCCAGTACTGAAAGTTTTGTAGCTAAACTTCCTTAAAAGAAGAAGGCATTTTGTTTCTAATTCATATATCAATGAATGATAAAGATGTTTTGAAAATTCTGAGTTGGTTTGTTTCTAATTCCACATTTCTGACTATAGACCATGTAAAGACTGAATATTTTAATCATCTTAAAATCTGTCTTTAAATTTTCTCTTATAGGATCTCTAGGAAACACCAGAATAATCAGTGAAGAATATATTAAATGGCTCAAGGGCTACTGTGAAGCATTTTTCTATGGCTTGAAAGTAAAACTCCTAGAACCAGTTCCTGTCTCTGCAACAAGGTGTTCCTTTAGAGTCAATGATAACACCCAAAGCCTACAAATACATGCAGGTGAATTAAACAACTTTACAGTTTGAATTGAGTAAAGGCTGTGTATCATTTATACATTTCTTTTTAAAATAGGGCACATCCTGAAGTTCTTAAAAAAGCGAAAACCTGAAGATGCCTTCTGTGTTGTGGGAGTAACAATGATTGATCTCTACCCAAGAGACTCCTGGAATTTTGTCTTCGGACAGGCCTCTTTGACAGATGGTATTCCTTTTTGACATTGTTAATAGAAACTTCCTCAACTTGAGAATATTTGAAGATGTAGAATGGGAAAAAATTCTAATTATAATTCTGATTCTTAAAACTGCAGTATTTATGGTTTAGCATCATGCCTTAATGTCATTCTTAGATTCCGATTATCTGGGTTCCTCCCAGGTCTGCCATTCACCACCTACATGACCTTAAAGCTAATAACACCAATTTCACAGAGTCATTTTGAGATAATTTACACAGATGTGTCCATACATGTATACCTGGCACACATACAGTCCTTCAGCACAACAGATTAGAAATATAGGTAATTCAGTAGCAAGGTGAATTAAATTAAGGACATTGGAACTGTAATTAGCATAAATGAAAATCTTGCTACTTGTTTTTCAACTCTATTTTGGTCTTTAGGAATCTTTCTTGAGTTGTTGCTTATTTTTTTGTAGGTGTGGGGATATTCAGCTTTGCAAGGTATGGCAATGATTTTTACAGCTCACACTATAAAGGCAAAGTGAAGACCTTACAGAAAAAATCTTTAAGTGACTATTCCATTTTTGATAACTATTACACCCCTGAAGTGACTAGTGTTTTGCTGCTTCGGTCCTGTAAGGTGAGTTGTTTAAAAATCCTACAGGAGTATTTTTTTAAAAGAGATCCTAATTCCCTAAGTTGTACATAAGTAGTTCTGAAGGTAATATTATTAATGAGTTTGTATCATTTGTATGCTTTTGGTGGCTGTTGCTTGGCTGAAATTATCAATAAACAATTTAAATGGATACCTTAATATTGAAATTTACAGCAGCTTTGCTAGATTTTTGTCCTGTTAGTTACATGCAGCTTTGGCTGTACTCATATCGTCACCATTAGTTTTAATTCCAGAATTCTGGAGTGAGTAGGTAAGCTACACTTTCAGACTGCTGTGGTCATTAAGTGAAGCTGTCTTGGGGCTGGGGACTCTACTCTCTGACCTTTCTCTTGGGCTCCAGGCTACCTTCTACTGCAGTTCTGCTTACAGTTCTAGATGTCTCCCGTACTACTGCTCCCTGGAAATCCGTCTCCTCATTTTTTATAGCCAAGAACATAAGCTTTTCTGCTTTCAGCAGTACTGTTTGCTAGGATCTGAGAACTACACCTCATGGAACTGTTTTAGTGTACATTCCCTGCATCAGCATCATCTGGTATGCTTGTTAACATGCAGGTCAAGCCCCTCCTCCCAGACCTACTGACAGCATCTCTAGGGGAAGGGCCCCAGAATCTGAATAGTAACACAGACTCCAGGGTCTAGAGCACTGGCTCTCACCCAGCAGCAGTTTTACCCACCTCCTGGGAACAAATCAGGAGACATCATCTCTGGTTGTCACAATTTGGGAGGGGATGCAACTGGCATTTAGTAGGTAGAGGCCAGGGATCCTGGTAAGCATCCTGCAGGGCACAGGACAGCATCCTTCCCATGAAGAATGATCCAGGATCCCACCCAAAATATAGTGCTGTTGAGGTTGAAAAATCCTGGTCCTGGGGTAATTTAGCAGTTAAGTATAGTGAGGAAGGCAGGCAGACATTTAAGGAAATGAGTGAGTAAGTCTGATTAAATTCCTGTCAACTTGTTTGTTGTAAAGCAAGAAAAAGAATGTGTAACTCATTGTTGATGATGATGGTGCTCTAAAGTCTCAATGTGAATGTCTTGCAGACTTTAACCCATGAGATTGGACACATATTTGGAGTCCGGCACTGCCAGTGGCTTGCTTGCCTAATGCAAGGCTCCAACCACTTGGAAGAAGCTGACCGTCGCCCCCTAAATCTGTGCCCTATCTGTTTACGCAAGTTGCAATGTGCTATTGGCTTCAAGATTGTAGAAAGATACAAAGTAAATGGTTGTGTGTGTGTGTGGGGGGGTGTTGTAAAAAAAAAAAACGGGGAAGTGGTTATATATAAGTAACTACGATTTTCTGTTAGGTCCTTCTCTGGAGTTGTCATTTATCAGAGGAAATTAGTGCAAAGATAAGCAGGAAGCTGTGGTTTCAAAAAAAAATAAATAACATGCAAAGAAATAGCCTCCTTAAAAATCTGACTTGCATCTGAGTGCAAGTCTGAGTGCCTTACACTCGTAGTTCAATAAAAAACGGTGGATGAGGTTTCTGTATTTGCCACTCATTTATGGCAAGAGAGCTTGACTTTGCAGAGCAGAATAAATAATACATGTGGCAAAGCTGATTTTGAAAATATGTAGAGGTGATTTATCTTTCCAAACATGGGACAGAGTTTTGATGTTCATTAGGAGGGAAAGATTATTTTAAGAGGGAAGAGAAGAAAGTATGTAATCTCAGTATGTGTATGAATGTACATGTGTCCACACGTGACCACAAATGTATTGGTATACATCAGGTAACTTCATGGGTCCAGCTGCTCATCCAGGTGACTGCAGTATGTGTCTACACATGTATCTTCACATAATGTGTCTACTCTCAACTGTGTGTGCTCTTACATATGTGTACGTGTTCACATCAAATTAAAAGCACCTTGTGGAACATTTAGCAAGTTGAGAAAAAAAAATTATCCTCTCACCATAAGAAACTGAGGATTAGTGTATTTTTCATATTTTCTGCTCTGTGTACTTGTGACTGTAATTGGTAACCATAGTTTATATACTTTTGGTATTGTTAGGTCCTGGAGGGCCCTATCCCTTATCCTGTTCTGTAGGAGCCACAGCCCTCACATTTTGTGTGGAAACCAGACCTTGCAGTGTCTGGGTTGGCAACACTACATGCTCACTCCCCATTTCACTGGGTTTTCCACCTTTCCTTGCCAATTTACCTGCCCAAGATATTGCCATCAAAAATGCCTGCATCAAGCCCCATATAAGTTTCAGATCCCCTCGCATTTAGAGCTGACGCCATCTTCAGCTCATTGCAGCTGTCAGTCTGCTTTGTGCATGCCTCCTTTGGTGAATCTAATAGGTATATGTCTCACTCAATTTGTCATCACAATTGGTTTTTCATGTTCATAAGCATCTTTATCAAATGGAACATCTTCATGGGGTAATGTAAGTCACTGACTTAGATAAGCTGATTTAGAAGCCAGTGTGTTCTTTTGCTTCAAACTATTTTTGCTGTGCTCTGTAAAAATATGAATCTGTGTTCTGGTTTTCAAGGCGCTGGTGAAGTGGATTGATGATGAATCTGCTGACACACCTGGAGTCACTCCGAAACACAGTCGTGAGGATAATGTCAATTTGCCAAAACCTGTGGAAGCCTTTAAAGAGTGGAGAGAGTGGATAATAAAATGCCTTGCTGTTGTCCAAAAATAAGAACTTCAAATAGGAATAATTAAATAAAGACTTGCACATTATGCTTTCCTTTGGGTGGAGGACTTCACTGGGATAAACTTTACTGATTCTGGCCTGTATCACAGTAACAGAAGAGAAGCACCTTTAAAGTACTCAAACTCGTAATGAGGCTCATTTTGAATGATAAGAATTCTCAACTCCTTTTCATAGTAGCCTGGTCTGTGGCAGCTAGTACATCATTTCCATTCTTCAAATATGTGTATATCTCCTAAGAGAGCTAGGATTAGCAGTAACTAGAAAGTAAACTGTAAACGTAGCTGTATATATCTCAAGAAAGGATTTTCAAGGAACCTAATTTCCGGGGGGTGATTTTGCTTCAGATTTTAGAGAGAGGTGCCCCCTCTCTGTTAGACCCAGCAAGGTCACCTCCATTCACATCCCTTCTTTTCTGTGTACTTTCTCTGCTCTCTGGCCTGCCTGACCTCTTGTTTCTTTTTGCTTCTTGTCAGCTTCTTGAAGGAAGCAACTGTGTGTTGATTTTTAGCAGCTTTAAATGTGACCGTCTCTAGAATATTTACAAGTGAAAATAGGAGTGATACTAGTACTGTACCATCCTGTGCTGGTGGTGGTGGTGAAGGGGAGGGAGGTTATACATTGCAATTGTCAGCTTTAACCCATACAGTCATTTGTGACTCCTTACAATTTGTTATAATGGTCCTTATGTTTGAGTGTTGCACTTTTCCTATGGGATTAGAGCAGCTGTTGGGTTTATTCCTATAATAATGTCTCTCACTTCTTTGCTGTAAGTTTTTGCTTGAGTAGGGGAGACAGTGTGATGGGCATACCTGTCAGTGTGTCAAGAATGCCCATGATTCCTGTCGGGCTGTGAACATCAGCTGCATTTCCATGGTGGGGAACAGGCTGAAAATGTCAGATGCAACAAACCACCTCTGCTAGATTACTGAGTGATGCGAGCAGAGAGCATTTCCCCTTTCCCATCTTAACCTTGAGAGCGAAACTTAAAGGTAATTGTTTTTAACTTTGAAAGCTTAATTCTTAAAAAAAATAAGTAAAAATAAAAAGAAACCTTCTTATGCAGTATGATTTAAACCACATTTTATAACCAAATCAATGGTTTCCCTTACATTCAGTCCCCTACTTGATTAAATCTGAGTCATTTCGAAAATTAGAAAATGGTGGTTTACCGTTAAAACCAAATGGAGATTGAACTCTTGGTTATTTATTACTGAGAGCTCATAAAAGTTATGGGTTTTATTTCCCCAAATAATATATTTTCTCCAAATCATGTATTTTCAGTTATTCTCAATTTTGTTTTTTTTCCATATTCCTACAAGGTAAGCACAGTTTAGCTCTGTAGTTCATTGTTACTGCGATTTTCTTTATTGTGCTTTCCAGATATTTTTTCATTAATTGAAGTTTTGTGGCAGTCTGCATCAAGTAAGTGTATTGGTGTCATTTTTTCAATAGGTTTGAGGGTGGTTAACATTTTTAGAAATAAAATATTTTTAAATTAAGGTATGCACATTGTTTTTTAGACAATGCTATTGCATTTTATAATAGACTACAGTGTAGTATAGTGTAAACATAGCTTTTACATGCACCGGGAAATGAAAAAAAATTTGTCACTCGATTAATTGCCATATTTCCCTTTATTGCTGTGATCTGGAACAGAACCCTTTGTATCTCTGAGATATGTGTTACAAACATTAACTCAGATTCTATGAGGTGTGTAAACTGGCGGTTACAATTATTTGGACAAGATATAATGGTCATTTGTACTAGTCTGCACCATGAAATCAAGAGAAAGATAAATTAGTCTTGTTAAAAGTTGGACAAACAAGGTTTTGTAACAGGCATTTATTTAGAATTGTCACTTCAGTGTTGTGTATAACATTATTGGGTTGTACAGTTAGTTCTTTGGGTAATTTCTTAATGTTTAAAAATACAATTTGTTTATAGCAAATAAATTTTGTGTCCTATAGGTAAATCTTTGTAGTTTTAAAAATTTATTTCCACTCAGTAACAAACAGAAATTCATGCAAATTTTGCTCTGCAAATGCTGAATGAACAAGATATTTTTGTAAGTGGAGAATTAATTTTCCACTGACTAAACACTGTTCTAGAAATAAGTGAATCTGAAATGCTGTTCACGTTGGGGCGTTCGGAATTAGTAGTAAAACTCAGGTCAAGGGAAGGATTAAGGGTTAACATTTCATTCCACCAAGACATTTAATGGGGAAGGTTAAACAGGAGGTGGCAGGGATTCTACTTCGGTCCTTGCTCAGCTTGTTCTTGGATGCGCAAATTCCCCTGGTATGAGTACTGTTAAATTTCTAACCCTTTAGGACTGGAGGGCCAGGCTCCCTTTTGGGAGCAAGCTGCTGAAACCCAAGCAGGAGGCGGCTGCCCGCCGGCCCCTGCGAGCCGGCCCTTCCCCCGCAGGAAGCCGCATAGGTGTCCAGAGTTAAGCCGGAGCCGAGACCGGGCGCCTGGAATGGCAGCTGGGAGCCAGCACCCCAGTGCGGCCCGCTTCTGTTCAGGAGACATCCCACCCGTGCCACCAGAGCGCAGGTTTGAGACTCAGCCTTTCCGGGGCTGGAACCGCAAGACCTCGGAGGGGGGAGCGCCCGACCTCACCCACCTGCTGGCGCTCACGTGGGCTGCACCCCAGGCGAGGCCTGGGAAATCCGTCTGGCCTTGCAGCAGAACCGTAAGTGGAATCAGTTCTCGGTAGAGCATTTAAAAAACGCTTCCTAAAAGAGTGAATCTCAGTTACATCCTCTGTTCTGATGGGTAACTTTAGAGTAGCACTGTCTGATACAAACACAGTATGAGCCACATATCTTATTTAAACTTCTAGTAGTCACATTGGCAAATGCAAAAGGAAGCAGGCGAAATTAATTTCAGTCATCTTTTAATACGTCTAACATATCATTTCAACATGTAATATAAAAATTATTGAACTATTTTACTTTCTATTTATGCAAATTCTGGCATGTTTACATGTGCAGCACACTTCAGTAACTGGGCCCATTTCAAGTGCTCACCAGCTGCACAGTAGCTCATGGCTACTGACTGCACTGGGCAGCTACAGCTCTGGGTTAGTACCAGTTTCTAGTCTGCATGGAAAGACATACCTATGAAGTTAATAGGAGAGAAAAGCTTTTTTAAAAGAAAAGGTCATTCGGGGCTCCTGACAAGTACAGTGTGTTGATATTCAAACTGAAAGGGTTTGAACACTGCCTCCTGAGTCTGTATTGATTTGAGCTAGTTACTTGCTGTTCTCTGTGTCAGATTGTTTTGCCAAAGGCCTACTGGTATTTCCTTTAAATGCATTTTTATTTTTGGAAAGCATGACTGTAAAGTGTTATAATATGGATATTGCTGAGTCCATTTCACAGATGAGGAAACAAGCCTGCAGTAGCTAAGTAAGCTGTGTTGTGACACAAATGACAGAAATGGGACCAGATCCTGAGTTTCCCTAATTTCCATTCTGCTTTATTTTCACTGCCTGATTTCATAAGAAGTAAAATACCACAGACCTAAACAATTTTTTTCAGTTTGTTTATAAAAGAAGTTATAATATTATCAACTTTTTCAACATTTCTATACAAGTATGGTCATCTGGGGTTACTCAAAGTTATAGCAATCATTTACTTTGATTTAGTACACACACACAAAAAGTTTCAGTTTTGAGAAAAGCACTTGCTACCAGTTGAGGGATTTTCATAAAAGGATCATGAAAAGAAATGTCTACTGGGCATAGTTTAAGTTAAAATCAGCTCCAAAAATATGTTAAAACTCAAAGCCCTCATTTGCATATCTACCCTAGTAGTCATTTCTTCCCACTGTTTAGTCTCTGATGGATCTGTTTTCTTCCTCACACCTGACTGCTGTATAGAGGACATTATCACTGGGCCCTTTGAGACCCATCTCCGGTGTTGGACTAGTAGGCTTTGAGCACCATGCTTTCTGTATCTGCTACGGAGGTCCAAATGCATCACAGCAGCACCAGACACTCCTGAGTTATAATCGTGAATAGATACCAACATTTTTTCTCTTGGAAAACTCAGTGTAAAAGGAAGAACCCATTCATTTATTTATTCCACAGTGTTTTGGAGCATCACCTACCATGTTCCAGGTTCTGCTCAAAACCTTCGGAATGTAGCAGGAACAAAATAATCCCACCCTGATATGCCAGTGGGAGAGACCAATAATAAATGAGTAGACATCCTTTTATAACATTGTCAGAGTGAAAGGAAGAAACAAGTACCATTTTGGATAGGATAGTCAGAAACGCCTCCTCAGGAATGACATTGGAGGGGACCAAATTGAAGTGTCACAACAACACGTCCACAGTAAGGGACGGGTGTGCCAGGCAAAAGGAAGGACAAATGCCAAGGCCTGAGGCTCGTGATTTCAAAGAGTAATAAGGAGGCCAGTGCAGCTGGAGCAGCTAGTGCAAGGGGAGGGTGACAGCGACAGGCCTTCCACGAAGAGCCCATTGTTAAGGATTGGGTTTGAATGTGACCGTGTCCAACTTGTGCCTTGAAAGGATATAGTAAGGATTCTACATGGAAAACAAAGAAGCAAGAGTGGGAGCAGTCAAGCAGATAGGAAATTATTACAGAAACCTGGCTCAGATGATATCTGTTCGGATCAGGGTGGTGGTATTATGGCAAAAGCAGTTCAGGTTCTGGATACACTTAGGAAGTAGAGCCCATAAGGGTTTCTGGAGGAGCAGGTTTGGAGAGGAGGATCAAGAGTTCTGCTGAGGACTTCTTAAGTGGGAAACACCTAGGTGGCAGTCATCTGCTGTCACATGGGTCTGTATAAGTCCAGAGCTTGGTGGACAAGTCTGGATTTATAATGAAGGTCATCAGTGTAGAGAAGGGTCTTAAGGTTTTGGTCAAATTCTAGAGGAGTAAGTTGCTAGGATAGTTTGTGTGCTTGTTCATTTCTTGAGTTGCTGGAAAGTTACATAAATAATATAACTACATGGCCACAGTTTGTATTTTCTCTCGATAATCTTTGGTGAAAAGAAGAATCTCTGGTGGGCTCTATTTCTCAAACCTTTATAGATAAAGAGTTCTAGGATATTCATTTTGCTGTATAATTTCCTCTTAGGATATCCATAGTCAATGACGTAATTCTGATTTGGATGTGAGAGGTTTTTTTTTTTTTCACCTGAAAAGAGAAGTTGCAAGTTCCTGAACTTGTCACTTTTCTTGGTCTGCAGGCCAATGGAGTTATTACAGAAACAAGACACCAGGGGCCGCTACATTCCTTGCTTATAAGGCAGTGGCAGGCACACCTGCTGGAGCTGTGGCCCTCTTATATTAGCCTCTACATCACAAACAAATCTGAAGACAAGGACAGGGTCTTTTTTCTCAGTGCCATGTATAGTTATGGGAGTGACCTTGTAACCTGTACCATGCCTGAATTGTCATTAAATCAGTCATTGAAAGTAATGTCTGTAACCACTTAAAAATGTAAAGGCTATGGCTTCTAAATTCTAGATCCCTATTAGTGAGACCCATATCTAGAAACTTTAAAAAATATGGGCTGTACAGGAAGCATTTGAGACAGGCATTTAAGGGTTGCACAAAGGAGGTAAAAATGCTGCTTATGTTCCAGATTATATTTCTTTTGATTACACTAATGTTCCAAGAGTAACTTAATAATAAATAGTGGTTTAAATTAAAGACGCTACAATCACATCTTTTGAATAAGTAAAAGCTATGGGAAACACAGTTTTGAATGCCATTCTGTATATTCTGTATGAAATACTGTGGTAATGATTGGACATAAAAAGGAGTTGGAATCTTCACATTCATGAGTTTCAAAATATACACACACATATATAAACATATATGTATATATGTAAATTTTCACTTATTAGCAAAATGTTTGGTATTAAAATAGACTTTATTTCCATTTAACAGTTGTAAAATTAAGAGGCTATAATTTTATACATTTATTGCAAATGTAGAAGTACCAGAACATCCCTAGTACAGAACAAATCAGCAATCCTCTTTTAATTTTCTTCCAAACGTTTAAAACCTTGATTATTGACATACTGAAATTGGCACACATTTTTTTCATGCAGTTAACAGAATGGACATAGAACAAGCAGATCGCTCAGAAATCAGCTATAAATTAAAATGTATTGAACATTCATAGTAAAAATTTTGTAAAGTGCTGAAGTCATTAAGTCTGCAAAGCTGTCACAAGCTCAAAGTCCTTCTCAAGCAGTGACAGAGATCTGCTACATCCACCTTGTTTTAGGTGTGTCTTTTTTCGATGCACACTCTCATTTCCTGTCCCACCCTCCCCAAAGGTGTACATATTGTCCTATTTCGATGGCTGATGAAATGCTATACAGAATATAGCAGGTGATGTTGAACTATGCCCCTTCCATTTCAGTGCAGAGAAATATTCAAGCTTTGTGTACCTTTAACCAAACTAAGCTTGCTATATTGTTTCCCCCTGAGTTGTCATAAATTAACAAACAGTAAAGAGGAATAAGGACGGAGCAGTGAGCTTTACCCATCATCTGTGGAGCGAGATTCAGTATGTAGAAGTAGCCCACCTGTGATCCTCACACTTGCCCTCTTTACAGAAAATTGCTAAAATGAGAAATACTATATATGTAGTGTAACTTGAAAAAACAATGACAGTTAACCTGAAAACTCTGGCAACTTAGAGCAGTCAAAGTTTATTTAAGATGTAAATTATAACTTGTAACTTGTGATGGTAAATGAATGTCCTGCTGCCCCATATGAAATGCAGAAATGCTAAGCAGTTCAATGAAATATAATTCTGATCAAAGAAGATCTTCAAGTATTCTTAGGGGACAAATCAAATTATTTTAAAATACTAAGGCAATTTGCTCTTCATTATTTTTTCCCCTGTAAGTAGCCCATGTTGTGTTTAATCAGACTGAAGAATCATTACAACTTGGCCTTGTATAAGAGGAACTATACAGGAAGTATTTGAGGCAGGCATTTAAGGGTTGCAGAAAGGAGGTAAAAATGCTGCTTATGTCCCAGATTATATTTCTTTTGATTACACTAAAGTTCTAAGAATAACTTAATAATAAATAATGGTTTAAATTAAAGATGCTACAATCATATCATTCTGAATAATTAAAAGCAGCAGGAAACACAGTTTTGAATGCCTTGTGTATATGCTGTATGAAATATTGTGGTAATGACTGGCCATAAAAAGGAGTTCTTCACATTCATGAGTTTCAAGTATGTATGTATGTATGCATGTGTGTATGTGTGTATTCATATCCATATATGTATACACACATGTATATATCCATAAACACATATGTATATACACAAACATATACACACATATATGTATATATATGTAAAATCCAATTATTAGCAAAATGTTTGGTCTTAAAATAGACTTCGTTTCCATTGAATATTTGGAAAATTAAGAGAATATAATTTTATAATGGAAACCTCATATTATTCAAAGGGTTTTGAACAATTTCAACATATTTCTGAAAATGAGAAATTTTAAAAGTGACTTCAGATTTTTTTTTAAATGGTCAATTATATTTCAATGACCTGGGCTAGAGGTTGCTTTACAAGGTAGTTAGGTTATCACATGTGAGAGCTCTTAAAACCACTTTACCCATTCCCGTAACTATTTTAAAATTGGAATGTGAACCACAGTCCTTCTATGTATCTTTGTATTGCGACTGAATACAGCCAGATTTATGTATGGAAGAGTAGTTGTTTTGGCTTAAAAAAAAAAGCAAAAAAGAAAACTTAAAAGTAAATAAAAGGATGTTGGTAGCAGTGTTCACATATGCATTCCCTTTAAAATGTCTTTTTCAAAGTGGATAGAGTAGTTAGCCCCTCTAGACCACTGTGTACCTACCCCCGTACCCCACCATCCTTCAGCAAACCAGCGAACAGGGTGGCTGATGTTCCATGAAAGCCTGTCATACTGGCTCCATTTTCAGAGGTACTTTATACTCATTTTCCCCAAAGTCCATTTCAAGAAAGCCTTCAGGTGCGTCTTGTAAAACTCTTCCACAGTAACTCTCTGCCTTTGCTTCACCTGCATGATGATGCTGGCACAGTCCCTTTTTACACGGTCTCACAAGTGCGAGGCACAGTGCGCCCAAAAACATACCAGCTGCGCAGGAGTAGAAGGCTCTGCTGTATATCTTACTGCGGTCCACCAGTAGACCTGGAAGAAAGCATTCACATATGTGTTAGCAGCATGGGCACACACCCTTCTCACCCAGGCACCCTTCGAACTCAGAAGCTTCTCGGTTTCTTTGTCCTATCTTGTTTCTCTAAGGAAAAAAGAGAATGAAGCTCAGAATCTTTCTAGACCAGGGAGAAGAGATAAGTCAGACATACAAGATACTGTTAGCATCTGAGAAAACTGTCACTAAATTGTCTTCATGGGCTAATCTGTCCTAGGAGAGAATCTTAATCAGGGGACAGTTAGGCGCATGCTTCTTTGAAAAGGTAATACTCTTGAGAGCTCTGTTATTTTTATTCAAATCCATTTCAGGTGTCTTTTAAAATGGGGTAAGATTTCTAGTCACAGTAACTTTGGGACCTGTTTCAGGTTTAAGATATGAAACATACCCATGCCCTTGCTACAAGCAAATATTCTGTAGTCATCAACACAGAGTGCTGCTCTGTGCTCATTTCCCCGATATCCTTCCTAAGAAAGGAAGGTGACTTACAGAAGTTTTTTGGTTCTGTAGTTCCAAAGTCAGAGAGTAATGACATGATTAATCCATGGTTCCACTCTAGCACTTACAAGGCAAGATGGTAGCAAAAGCCTGGGCAGCTTGGACTGCAGACACAGGTTCTATTCTGACTAGTCACCGATTGATCACATGACCACCGGCTTACATTCTTTGACCTCCGATTTCCTCATATTTAAATCAAGATTGTTGTTCAGGTTATCTGTAATTCTGCCAGCTCACTAATTCTATGGAAGTGTAAAAATCAATGAATATTTTTATTAGACTCGAAAAGGAAGCTAGCACTATTAATAAGGGAATAGTAACCATTATAGATTATATAATCTAAATTACAATGCCTAATGATAATATGATCTCCATTTACATCCTGCAAAGCTATCCCTATTCTTCCTTAATATTCTTGCGGTAAAGGTGTCATCTTAACTAATAGGGTTTCAGGCCCAGAAAAGCTAAAGATGTCCCACGTGTCCAACCCTAAATTTAAATAGTGGGTGTGGAGAGGATAATAGGCAAGATTTTGTGTCTTTAAATTACCTGCAAGGGGTGGTCCAGCCAGGGCTGTCATGCTCTGAATGAAGAAGTAGACCCCAGCAGCAGAGGACATCTTCTCAATTCCCACGACATCATCTTCAGCCAGCAGTGGAATATGGGTACCGCCTACTGTTCCAACTATAACACCAAAAAATATGCTACAGGACATTAGACCCCAGAATTCAGTAGCAAAAGTAAAGGCAAGCAGAGCCATGGTCAGTAACGTAACGCAGATGAGCTCAATGTAGATCTTACGAATGGGCTCTCTGTTGAAGACCAAACCAGCTCCAATTCTTCCAAACACTTCAGCAATTGCCATTGCAGACAGTAAAAAAGCAGCTTGGTCCTCTTCAATGCCCAGACTGATGCCCAAGGGAATGATGTATAAGGAAGGTGCAAAGAATCCCAACATTGCAAAGAAGCCAAATAGTGTATAGCAAATGAAGCTTTTCTCTTTCAAGATCGAGAAGTCCAATAATGGGACTTTGCCATCCTTTCGCTTGGAGCTGGTCTCCGGGACCTTTTGCTGCACGTCAGCCTTCAGCTCCAGTTCCACGTTACCCTGACTAGGCACATTTTTAAGTGAGGTAGGTAGTTCTACTCCTGAGTTAATGGAGTCTATCGACGTCTGTGTTTTCTCATTTTCAAGTATATACTGTACTTCTTTCGGGTTTTCCTGTCTAGTTAATTTTGGAGACTCAGGTCTTCTGATTATGATTGGTCTTAGCAACGCCCCACAGATGACGATGTTTAACTGTAGTAGGCCCACGAGGAGGATACTGTACCTCCAGCCAATGTTCTCCTTCAGGGCTGTGAATGCTTGGATAGACAGGAGAGGAGAAGACAAAACATGTAAGATCAGAAATGGACACAAGACCCAGGAGAAAATATTGAGTAGAACTGAGGACTTAGATTTAGTACTAATTTTTAAAAAAATTTACTCAGTGTGAATGCAGTCACCCTGTACTATCCTTCATTCTAGGTTTTGGTGCTTGTGGGAGAAATAAGGAGAAAATATGCGTAACGATTATTATATATGAAACAAAAATTTTTATCTCAGGTCTTCAAAAGAGCTCTAGAGGGTTCATTTTTCCAGGTGGAGGCACAAGTAGTGACATAAAGTTTTGACCTATTTCAAGGTTTGGCAAACAGCAGCCTGCAGGCCAAATCCAATCCATTGCCTGTTTTTGATGATAAAGCTTGATTAGAACAGAGCCACATACATTCATTTGGTTATCTACGGCTGCTTCCGTGTTGAACCACTTTCTAAGTAGTTGTGACAGAGACTTACAGTCATGAAGTCTAAAATATTTACTATCTGGCCATTTAAAAATGGGATTCTCTACCTGAGGTATAGCATTTCATTATACATTCAGTCTTTAGTAGTAATGGGTTGCATACAAAATAAACTAAGACTAAGAGGTTCAGTGATTATCCCAGAATGAAATGATCCAGTTCTCCAGTTCTACTTTGTGGAATATCCTTAACCACCTGAATCATCCTCTTTCCTGCCAGTTGCTTGGGTTCTAGGCTGCAGACCAGAGGCAGACTTGAGAGATGGCTTGGACATGAGAATGTGGTGTTATGGGGATGGCCAAAGGATCATAATGCTCCACAGTAAGAATAGGATAATGCAGGCCCCACAAGATCTTAAAGTATTTTCACAATGGTCCCGAAAGGTGAAATGATGATCATCAGAACTTCATTTTACTATATTCTAATTCCTTGAGCACTGATAGTCAGGTATGAGAGACATGGTAACTTGGTTACCCAGAAGATAGGCTTCACGAGACAGCTCCACATTCTTGGTTGGGGTTGGGGGGTCCACTTTCTTTGGTAGCATATGTTCTGTTGACGTCTCTGGTTTTCCCCACACACACCGTTAATATGGAAAAGTTAGAATTACAAAATATTTCAGAGTGCTTTACACTCATCTGGTAATAATGGGTCGTTTTTTGTTTTTGTTTTGTTTTGCTCTTTGTTTTTTCCTCTAATATTTCTTGAGATGCCAGAGATATGCCTAGTTGTAGAGATCCAACTGATCAAGGTGTATTTCCTAACCTTTGTACACTCAGAGCACTGATTCTCCTCTTAACATTTGGTTCTGAAAAATTGGAAACCAACAGAAAACTGAAAAGAGTGACTCCAAATTCCTGCCTGTACTTCACTTAAATTCAACAGTTAACATTTTCCCCATGTCTCTCTGCTGTATCTTTCTGTTTATATGCACCAATACATTTTTCTGAACTGTCAGAAAACCTTCAGATATTATGACATGTCACCCCTAAATGCTTCTACATGTCTCACCTTGGAACAAAGTATAATCTACTGACACATTCATCAAAAACGGTAGCGTAATATACAAAACTAGGTCTCCAAAGATATCTGTCTACTACCTGTTAGTGTAACTCACAAATTAAGCTTAAGTTAGAGAATTAAACTAGAGATAAAAGTTCCACTGTGAGATGACTCACACACGGTAGGACACAATTTAACACCGACTTTATGAGCACAATTTAAATGCACATCGAATATGGCTTTTCTGACAAAGGAAATGATAGTATGCAAAATCCCAAATCATTAAATTATTTATTTTGGAATGGCTGTTTCAAGCTTCACACTGAATATGTGCCATGTATCTTCCTATTTGTGTCATGTCAGACTAGGAAGAAAATATTTGAATTTCTAATGTGGGGGTTAGGGTGCCTAGATCCAAAATATGATGGAGAAAAGAAGGAAACACTGTGTATCCACTGTACACAGTCACGGTCATCCAGTAGCCGACTTTGGGTGAGTTACTGCAGCAAGAACATGAGTGGCTTCCCCAGTTTCACATTAGTGCATACACTGTTACGGTCCACCTACCTGGTGCAAAAGCAAAGATAGCAAAACATTCTCCTGTAGAAGCAACTGCAGTGACCACAGAGCGTCTTTTGTCAAAGTACTGAGATAGAATGGTGACAGTTGGGAGAAAGCTAAAGCAGTATCCCAAACCTGTGAGAGTAAAACAAAAACAAAAACAAAAAAAAATAGTGAGAACCACACAGTGACTGATATCAGAAAGATGCATTTGAGGATCTGGGAGTTTTGTGTTTATTTTTTAAATGACAAGTGCTGGGAGCCCAGTAATTCATTCTGGGAAAAGGTGCTATAGCAAAAAAAAAAAATGCGTTTCATTAGTGGTCTGGAGAAGCTGCAACCACTGTTTTGGGATGCTAGGAGTATCAAAACTGTTGTCTATTTTTTTCCCTGCTTTTTGTATTTTTTTCAAACGTATGGAATTCACAGTGGACAGAAATAGAGTTGGATATAGTTTTTATAAATAAGACTTCTATTTGGAAACAAAGAAGTTTGGTGTGTGCAGAAATATATGAGAATTTTTAAAGTGTGTAAAATTATAGACACACTGTCAGTAACACATGAATTCCTTCAAAATGAGAAATAGTTTTCTCAGACTTCTAAGATTAAGTCCAGCACACAGCACACCTTACAGCTCAGGATCCTTGGACCCCAATTTGGGAATACTGGTTTAAAAATTCAGGTCTTTATGAAGATGGTGTTTTTTGGCAGCTAATTATCATGAAAGAAGTTTGCCTTCCTCATTGGTTAAGTATTAAAATCAGATATAAAATTTTGGGCATTGAGAACAGATTCCAATATCTGCTGGAGTTCATACAGCCCAGTTTCAAAGCACTGCTTCAGGACACGATTAATTTTAAAGAAGAAAGGGAAAGAGAGAAATACACTTGGGTTTGAGTCCCTCCTTCCCCTTCCTTGTCTTTCTACTAAACTATCTGGAGAATTTTCGAGCCCAGGAGAAACACTTACCAGAGATGACACCAATTGCGATATACATGTGGTAAACCTCACGAGCAAAGGAGGCCACCACCATGCCCGTGCAGATGAGCAGTCCTCCCACCATCACCACCAGGCGGTGTCCAAAACGGTTGCTCAGGACAGTGGAGAGGGGAGCTGCATTAAAAGAGCATAACATGACGTTTTAACTCCTGGAGGTGTAAGTGTTCATAAGAATCTTTCTCTAAAGTCTTGAATGTGGAAAGATCATGTATAACACATAAGAATTAGCTTTAATAAGATTCCTTCTTGTAAGTCTTGAACACATACAAGACTTATGTACACTATATGTACACTGGATGATATAAAACTTTATAGTACAATTTTATGCAGTGGTTACTTAAGTCAGTCAGGAATTACAGTTTATCCTTGTTTAATATATGCATATTAAATCAAAGACAGTCAAAGCTGGCAAATAGGCTTTTATTTTCTTTCTTCAGCTCCCCTTTCTCTTGACATCCTCACCCCCCCAAAACCATATGGTTTCAGGCTAGAAAGTACCCAGAGCTCAGGGGAAATGCATTGCATACACAATGCATACTATCCATTACATAGTTAGGCAAATTAAAAGAGGCGTATGCTTATATAACAGTTAAGCTGAATATGTACTAACCTGTAAATGTTGCTATGAACACACAGATTGATATTATCCATGAGATCCTGCTATTAGATTCACCAAAACTGTCCATTAAGTCCTTAAAGAAGACACCGAAGGACTTGACGACACCATAGGTGAAGACTTCCACGAAAAAAAAAGACACAGCTACTGCCCAGCCCCATCCTCCATCAGGCACTTGAGTATAAACATTGGCTGTCAAGCAAAGCTGTGATTTCTTTTCGGTCATTCTTAATCTGAAAGAAAAAGTTCAAAAAATTCAGACCAGCACTAGCATGAGGGTTGAAGATTCTGATACCTTTAGCGAACATCAGATAAGACCTACTTACATTATTGTGTGCTGTAAAATGATAGTTCCTAAATATGAAAAGGGCAGGCGTTGACCTCTGCACTTTCCCTGGTGTAATACAAAAACCATAATTATGTAAGGATGTTTGTTCGGATACGCCTGCAGCAATGCTCTTTCCCCTGCATGAGCAAGTAAGATGTCATCCATATAATGGATGATATAGGAATCTTTTCTCTAATGGGCAATACTGCTTGAGGAACAAAATTTTGACATAATGTAGGACTGTTAGCCATTCCCTGAGGAAGAGCTCTCTGTTGTTACTTTCTCATAGGCTCTTTAAAATTAAGTGAAGGGGGGGGGGTAAAGGCAAAATGTTTCTTATTTTCTGGATCTAAAGGTATGGTGAAGAAATAGTCTTTCAAATCTATAACAATAAGACAAAATTCCAAGGAATCATAGTAGGAGTAGGGAGGCCAGGTCGAGTGACACCCATAATTTCCATAGTTAAATGACGGCTCTTAAATCCTGCAGTAATCGCCATTGGCCTGATCTCTTTTTTATATCAAAAACTGGAGTAGTCCCAGGACTGATAGAAGGCTCAATATGACCTGCCTTAAGCTGTTCATCAACCAGCTGCTGAGCTGTAGACAACTTCTCCTGAGTTAGGGGTCTTCGGTCCATCCAAATGGGACCATCAGACTTCCAAGAAAATTTTCTAGCAGTAACTTTACCAGAGGTAGCAGGAGTTACCAAGGCCCCAGTTACCAATTTTGATATGTGAGCCCAGTGCGATCATTTTTAGCATGGCCTTATATTGGCTGCATGTGGCCCTGCTGATCGTTTCCTAGTCCACCAAGCGGGATATATCTTTGTCTAAACATCATATTGGAAACCTGAGCATTTAGACTAAAAATCATGACTTTTAGTTGTGATAAAACGTCTCTGTCCCACAAGTTACAGGCAAACCAGGAAGAACATAAGGACGGAAAGAGTTTTGCTGACCATCAGGATCTGTTCATTGTAATATTTTTGACCTTTGTAAAGGTCCCTGAGTCTGTCCTAGGGCTCGTAGGTTTGTTAAAGCCAGAGCGATAGGCCAATTAGAAGGCCAGTGCTTATCAGCAATAACTGACACATCAGCTCCAGTATCTAAAAGACCAGAAAACATTTCCCCCTCTATCAATAAAGTAATTGTAGGTCTCTCCTGTTTTATTTGCTGAACGCAATAAATACCTGAAGACTCAAATTCAGATTCTCCTCTTTCTTTAGAGGTCAACACTTTCCCTGTCTTTACATGGGGAATAAGCACTAATTGAGTAATTCTGTCAGTGGACAGTATTTGAACAATGGTTCTTGTTGTTTGAGCCATCACCTTAATCTCTCCTGTATAATCTTCATCTATGACTTCTGGCAATACTTGAAATCCTTTCATAGTCATGCTACCTAATAGAAGACCTACAGTTCCAGGAGGAATAGGACCCCATGCCCCTGTAGGGTTGGCTTAGGGCCCCATTTCAAGAGCTAATATGTATCTGGTGGTGGGATTGAGGACCAGTCCTGCGTTTCCTGGCATAACGTGGCAGAGTTGTTGAATGGTTGGCTTATCTGGTCCCCTGGAGACAGGATCACAGATTGGAGCCCTCTCTGGGGCAAGCGCTTCACATTGGGGGGAAGGACCACTGATGAGTTGGTAGCAAGAGCCCGCATTATTTGACAGGGCCGGTCTCGGGGCCCGTGTCACTACAGTAAATTGCCCTGGGCATCATGACATGATTTACATTCATTAGCCCGATGCCTGCCTTGCTGACGTCTAGGACAAACTCCAGGTGCCCTAGGTTTGCTCACCTTACTACCCCGAGGGGTGGGATGACCTCCCTGCCCCTCAGCCAAGCTTCTGCTAGGACATTCTCTAGCAAAGTGTCCAACTTCGCCATAGCGAAAACAAGTTCCTCCACCCTTTCCTCTTTGCCTGGCAGGCTCTTTAAGTTGCCTAAGGATTGAGTTAATGCAGCAGCTAAGGCAACTCCCTGCACATAAGCCAGCCTAATATTCTAATAAAGTCAGATAGCGTACCCGTCTTCCTATGGGGTCTAATTGCTGTTTGGCAGGGTTTGTTGGCATTCTCATGAGCAAGCTGTCTTACTATTATTCCTTCTGCCTCAGTATCAGACACCATTCTAGACACTGCCTGTAAAAGATGGGAAACAAAGTCCTGGTATAACTCATCAGGCCCCGTCGTACACCACTGAGTTCTTCAGACTTGGCCCCTGACACAGGCAAACTGTGCCAAGCCTTCATAGCACAAATGTTAATTTGTTGATATGCCTATGGCTGAAATATTGGTTGCATCAAATCTAGATACTGTCCCTCTCCAGTTAGCATTTCTTTTGTGATAGGAACATTGTTAGCTGTATTACGCCTCACTTGCTGCTCACTGAGACCATACCATTCACTTTCCCGTAATAATCTCCCCCCGACCTCGATAAACAAGCCTTAGTAATTGTTTTCCACTCACAGGGAGGCAAAGTTTCATATTGCAATCCTTCAAGCAATGCCAAGGTAAAGGGAGCAGTAGGATCATAGGTTGCACAGGCCTGGAAACCTCTCGTTTCTTCTCTTCTTTCCTTAGCTTTCTGGATTCCTTTTTGCACTGGGGAATATGGCATTCCATCCTTAGATCCTAGGTGGTTGGGGTAAAAGAGCAGGAGGAGCACCCCCAGGAAAGCTTAATTAACGCGGCAACTACTCTTGTTGCCGAATCCTCCCCTTCATTTTCAGACTCCTCCTCCTCCGAAGGTTCTGCATGATGATATCTGCTGGCCTCTCTTTCCAATTCTTGTTTGTACTCAGGAGGAAGGGGTACTTTTAAAGTAGGAACAATGGGCTCCGTCTCTGACCTCTCTAATGCTTTATACCTCTCTAATGCTTTATACCTCTCCACTGTGCTTTTTAACATCTGTGCCATCTCTCCTGGTAGGGAAGTAACAGGGAGGCGACTAGCTGAAAGAGTAGGGTCTAAAAATGTGTCTCTTACTAACCCCCATAAAGCAAATGTAGGAATAGGAAAGTTCTTTGGCCTCTCATCTGAAAAGTGGTCATGCTAGCACACCCCCATCTTCACCAGAGTTTCTGAATTTACTGTGCCTTCCTATGGAAACCAAGGACAGGTTTCTTGAACAAAATCTAAAAATTGCTGAATCTGATGAGTACGCACCCCGACCTGTAAGCATTTGTACAAAAATATTGCGGTCCTTGGACCCTCGCTATCCCATGTTTTACTCCCAACTGTAGTAAGTCTAGTTTTTAACTTTTCTGGTGCACCTTTTAAAAACTCGTAGACTAGCCTCGAAACTCTCCCTCTGCCCTGTGTGCGCACTTACTTGAGGGAGTCTCTTCACTTACCTGCTTTGCGTCTTCCTGTACTCGGGTCCCTGTCCGGGCGCCACTGCTGCATCCAGACCAGTCTTCCTGATACCTGAGTGGGAACAGTGGGAGATGCTGAAAAGAAAGAGAGAGACAAAGGTGGGATCAGGAGGACCACTGTCCACTGATGGTGGAGCAGTGGTGCAGTTTGATTTTTGCAAGCTGCTTTTATACAGGAGCACACAGTTGCTGGCTCGGATAAGATCATCTCTTGCACATTTTCCTAACCCTCATTCTATTATGACCTTTTGCCATTCCGTCTGCTTGCGGCTATAAGAATACTGCCCTGTCTCAGAGAAACACCAGATTGTTCCCCAAACAGTTCATACTTCCCCATTCTTAGGAGGGTACGTTGAGGCGAGGGAACCCTTGGCTGGCCTCACAGAGTGCAAGGACCATGTCAGCTTACAATCCACTCTCCACACTGGGCATAGGTTAAGTTAAAAGCTGCTCCAGAAACATGTTAAAACTCAAAGTCCTCATTTGCATATCTACCCTAGTGGTCATTTCTTCCCACTGTTTAGTCTCTGATGGATCTGTTTTCTTCCTCACACCTGACTGCTGTATAGAGGACATTATCACTGGGCCCTTTGAGACCCATCTCTGATGTTGGACAAGTAGGCTTTGAGCACCATGCTTTCCGTATCCTCTGCGGAGGTCCAAATGCTTCATAGCAGCACCAGACACTCTTGAGCTATAATGGTGAATAGATACCAACATTTTTCTCTTGGAAAATTTAGTGTAAAAGGAAGAACATTTATTCATTCAACAGTATCTTGGAGCATCACCTATCATGTGACAAGCTCTGTCAAACCTTGGGAATGTAGCAGGAACAAAATACTCCCACCCTGATATACAGATAATAAATGAGTAGACAGATCCTTTTATAACAGTGTCAGAGTGAAGGGATAGAAACAAGTGCTGTTTTGGATGGGATAGTCAGGAATGCCTCCTCAGGAATGACATTGGAGGGGACCAAATTGAAGTGTCATAACATGTCCACAATAAGGGATGGGTGTGCCAGACAAAGGGAAGGACAAATGCCAAGGCCTGAGGCTCATGATTTCAAAGAGCAATAAGGAGGCCAGTGCAGCTGGAGCAGCTACTGCAGGGGGAGAGTGATAGCATCAGGCATGACATGAAGAGCGCATTGTTAAGGATTGGGTTTGAATGTGACCGTGTCCAACTTGTGCCTTGAAAGGTTATCATAAGGATTCTAACGGGAACCGAAGACCAGGGTGTGGTGGGTGGGTGAGTAGCAAGAGTGGGAGCAGTCAAGCAGATAGGAGATTATTACAGAAACCCGGCTCAGATGATATCAGTTCGGAACAGGGTGCTGGTATTTTGGCAAAAGCAGTTCAGGTTCTGGATACATTTAGGAAGTAGAGCCCATAAGGGTTTCTGGAGGAGCAGGTTTGGAGAGGAGGATCAAGAGTTTTGCTGTGGACTTAAGTTGGAAACGCCTAGTTGGCAGTCATCTGCTGTCACATGGATCTGTATAAGTCTAGAGCTTGGTGGAAAAGTCTGGATGTAGAACGAAGGGTCATCAGTGTAGAGAAGGGTCTTAAGGTTTTGGTCAAATTCTAGGGGAGTAAGCTGCTAGGATAGTTTGTGTGCTTGTTCATTTCTTGAGTTGCTGGAAAGTTACATAAATAATATAACTACATGGCCACAGTTTGTATTTTCTCTCGATAATCTTTGGTGAAAAGAACAATCTCTGGTGGGCTCTATTTCTCAAACCTTTATAGATAAAGAGTTCTAGGATATTCATTTTGCTGTATAATTTCCTCTTAGGATATCCATAGTCAATGACGTAATTCTGATTTGGATGTGAGAGGTTTTTTTTTTTTTCACCTGAAAAGAGAAGTTGCAAGTTCCTGAACTTGTCACTTTTCTTGGTCTGCAGGCCAATGGCGTCATTACAGAAACAGGACACCAGGGGCCGCTACATTCCTTGCTTATAAGGCAGTGGCAGGCACACCTGCTGGAGCTGTGGCCCTCTTATATTAGCCTCTACATCACAAACAAATCTGAAGACAAGGACAGGGTCTCTTTTCTCAGTGCCATGTATAGTTATGGGAGTGACCTTGTAACTTGTAACATGCCTGAATTGTCATTAAATCGGTCATTGAAAGTAATGTCTGTAACCACTTAAAAATGTAAAGGCTATGGCTTCTAAATTCTAGATCCCTATTAGTGAGCCCCATATCTAGAAACTTTTAAAAATAAGGACTTGTAATTTCTTCATGAGTTTTAGAATGTTTGGTAAGTACAGAAATCTAAATGTAATAACTACCTGTTGGTCACTTCAGAGGTAATCTGGGCCATGGGAACTGTGACTTAGAATCTTTTCTCTATCTAATCATTATGTATTAAGCTAAAGGAAGGCGAATAGATGCACAAGGGCTACATTATACATTGGAGTATATAATTGATAACTTTGTTTAATGTTTTGGAAACATCGTATCAGTGAAGGTTGCATTTGTCTTAAAGAGCACGTGATTTTAATTCATTTCTGGACATGGAGGAAATTTATGTTTTGGGAGGGAAACTGTCTACATTTATACTCAAACATTAGTCATTAAGGTTAAAGAAGACTCTTTAGTGACAGGAAATGAAAACTGGAGATCAATGTGCTCTCAGCTGTTTGATCTTTCCTATCTTTGGCACCTGTGATGCAAGAATCACTTTGGCCACAGTGATCCTTCTTACTGCTCAGGACTGTTTAGCTTAGGGTTGTGCCACTGCTGGTACCTGTCCATTCTAGTTTCATAGATCTACAAAGCAGGGGCCAGAAGCTGCAGTTCTCAGGCCAAACCCAGTCCATCGCTTATTTTTTTCTTTATTGCCTGCAACCTAGTAATAATTTTTACATTTTTACATGGTTGAAAATAATCAGTTTTTCATGATTAGTGAAACTTTATGAAATTCAGATTTCAGTGGCCATAAATAAACATTTATTGAACCAGCCAGGATCATTTCTTCGTACATTGTCTATGGCTGCTTTCTCATTGCAACAGCAGAGTTGAGTACTTGTGACAGAGCCCATGTGGCCTGCAGAGCCTTAAATATTTACTACCTGGACCTTTACAGGAAGTTTCCCCAATCCTAGAGTCTGCACTCTTACTTAGAGGGTAGATCATTTCTTAGGATTAGTTTGTGGCTGAATACAGTTTGAACTGTTTTCATTTATTACTTTTGATAGGCTTAGCTTTTACTCTCTGGCTACTGTGATATAATTTCATATATTTTTCATTGATGAAATTATTAAGTTCAAAAGATAGTTCTTAGAAATGTTTATCTGTCTATAGAAGAGATAAAAAGATAAAGATCAAGTAGGAACCAAACGTACATTTCTCAGTAGTTTCAAAGAAATGAATTTGGGTTGAGAGGTCTTCCAGGTGCTAATAACAAACACATGTTGTAAAGGAATTTTGAGACCCCGGTTCTCCTTCTTGTTCATGTAGCTTATACAATGGTGATCATAGAATGAGTTGTATTTGTAAATTTAATTGGATCAAATAATGAATGCTGATGTGTGAATAAAAACACTAACCAGTCTCTTTAAATAAAAAAGCTATACATTTATTGCAAATCTAGAAGTACCAGAACATCCCTAGTACAGAACAAATCAGCAATCCTCTTTTAATTTTCTTCCAAACATTTAAAACCTTGATGATTATTGACATACTGAAATTGGCACACATTTTTTTCATGCAGTTAACAGAATGGACATAGAGCAAGCAGATCGCTCAGAAATCAGCTATAAATTAAAGTGTAAAAATTTTGTAAAGTGCTGAAGTCATTAAGTCTGCAAAGCTGCCACAAGCTCAAAGTCCTTCTCAAGCGGTGACAGAGATCTGCTACATCCACCTTGTTTTAGGTGTGTCTTTTTTCGACGCACACTCATTTCCTGTCCCACCCTCCCCAAAGGTTTACAGATTGTCCTATTTCGATGGCTGATGAAATGCTATACAGAATATAGCAGGTGATGTTGAACTATGCCCCTTCCATTTCAGTGCAGAGAAATATTCAAGCTTTGTGTACCTTTAACCAAACTAGGCTTGCTATATTGTTTCCCCCTGAGTTGTCATAAATTAACAAACAGTAAAGAGGAATAAGGACGGAGCAGTGAGCTTTACCCATCATCTGTGGAGCGAGATTCAGTATGTAGAAGTAGCCCACCTGTGATCCTCACACTTGCCCTCTTTACAGAAAATTGCTAAAATGAGAAATACTATATATGTAGTGTAACTCGAAAAAACAATGACAGTTAACCTGAAAACTCTGGCAACTTAGAGCAGTCAAAGTTTATTTAAGATGTAAATTATAACTTGTAACTTGTGATGGTAAATGAATGTCCTGCTGCCCCATATGAAATGCAGAAATGCTAAGCAGTTCAGTGAAATATAATTCTGATCAAAGATGATCTTCAAGTATTCTTAGAGGACAAATCAAATTATTTTAAAATACTAAGGCAATTTGCTCTTCATTATTTTTTTCCCCTGTAAGTAGCTCATGTTGTGTTTAGTCAGACTGAAGAATCTTTACAACTTGGCCTTGTATATATAACAGGACTTTACAAGAAGTATTCTTCGAGGCAGGCATTTAAGGGTTGCAGAAAGGAGGTAAAAATGCTGCTTATGTCCCAGATTATATTTCTTTTGATTACACTAATGTTCCAAGAATAACTTAATAATAAATAGTGGTTTAAATTAAAGACACTACAATCATATCGTTTTGAATAATTAAAAGCGACAGGAAACACAGTTTTGAATGCCTTGTGTATATGCTGTATGAAATACTCTGGTGATGACTGGCCATGAAAAGGAGTTGGAATCTTCACATTCATGAGTTTCAAGTTATATATATATTTCCACTTATTAGCAAAATGTTTGGTCTTAAAATGAACTTAATTTTCATTGAATACTTGGAAAATTGAGAGACTATAATTTTATAATGGAAACCTCATATTATTCAAAGGGTTTTGAACAATTTCAACATATTTCTGAAAATGAGAAATTTTAAAAGTGACTTCAGATTTTTTTTTAAATGGTCAATTATATTTCAATGACCTGGGCTAGAGGTTGCTTTACAAGGTAGTTAGATTATCACATGTGAGAGCTCTTAAAACCATTTTACCCATTCCCATAACTATTTTAAAATTGGAATGTGAACCACAGTCCTATGTATCTTTGTATTGCGACTGAATACAGCCAGATTTATGTATGGAAGAGTGGTTGTTTTGGCTTTTAAAAAAAGCAAAAAAGAAAACTTAAGAGTAAATAAAAAGATGTTGGTAGCAGTGTTCACATATGCATTCCCTTTAAAATGTCTTTTTCAAAGTGGATAGAGTAGTTAGCCCCCCTAGACCACTGTGTACCCCCGTATGCCACCATCCTTCAGCAAACCAGCGAACAGGGTGGCTGATGTTCCATGAAAGCCTGTCATACTGGCTCCATTTTCACAGGAACTTTAGGCTCATTTTTCCCAAGGTCCATTTCAAGAAAATCTTCAGGTATGTCTTGTAAAGCTCTCCCACGGTAACTCTCTGCCTTTGCTTCACCTGCATGATGATGCTGGCACAGTCCCTTTTTACACGGTCTCACAAGTGCGAGGCACAGTGCGGCCAAAAACATACCAGCTGCGCAGGAGTAGAAGGCTCTGCTGTATATCTTACTGCGGTCCACCAGTAGACCTGGAAGAAAGCATTCACATATGTGTTAGCAGCATGGGCACACACCCTTCTCACCCAGGCACCCTTCGAACTCAGAAGCTTCTCGGTTTCTTTGTCCTATCTTGTTTCTCTAAGGAAAAAAAGAGTATGAATTTCTAGACCAGGGAGAAGAGATATGTCAGACATACAAGATACTGTTAGCATCTGAGAAAACTGTCACTAAAATGTCTTCATGGGCTGACCTGTCCTAGGAGAGAATCTAAATCGAGACAGGCGCATGCTTCTTTGAAAAGGTAATACGCTTGAGAGCTCTATTATTTTCACTCAAGTCCATTTCAGGTGTCTTTTAAAATGGGGTAAGATTTCTAGTCACCGTAACTTCAGGGACCTGTTTCAGGTTTAAGATGTGAAACATACCCATGCCCTTGCTACAAGCAAATATTCTGTAGTCATCAACTGAGGAAACACAGAGTGCTCCTTTGTGCTCATTTCCCTGATACCCTTTCTAAGAAGGGAAGGTGACTTACAGAAGAAGTCCCTTAGTTCTGTTGTTCCAAAGTCAGAGAGTAATGACATAATTAATCCATGGGTCCTGCTCTAGCACTTACAAGGCAAGATGGTAGCAAAAGCCTGGGCAGCTTGGACTGCAGACACAGGTTCTATTCTGACTAGTCACCGATTGATCATATGACCACTGGCTTACATTCTTTGACCTCTGATTTCCTAATATTTAAATCAAGATTGTTGTTCAGGTTATCTGTAATTCTGCCAGCTCACTAATTCTATGGAAGTGTAAAAATCAATGAATATTTTTATTAGACTCGAAAAGGAAGCTAGCACTATTAATAAGGGAATAATAAACATTATAGATTATATAATCTAAATTACAATGCCTAATGATAATATGATCTCCATTTACATCCTGCAAAGCTATCCCCAGTCTTCCTTAATATTCTTGTGCTAAACTAATAGGGTTCAGGCCCAGAAAAGCTAAAGATGTCCCACGTGTCCAAGTCTAAATTTAAAAAGTGGGTGTGGAGAGGATAATAGGCAAGATTTTGTGTCTTTAAATTACCTGCAAGGGGTGGTCCAGCCAGGGCTGCGATGCTCTGAATGAAGACGTAGACTCCAGCAGCAGAGGACATCTTCTCAATTCCCACGACATCATCTTCAGCCAGCAGTGGAATGTGGGTACCGCCTACTGTTCCAACCATAACACCAAAAAATATGCTACAGGACATTAGACCCCAGAATTCAGTAGCAAAAGTAAAGGCAAACAGAGCCACGGTCAGTAACGTAACACAGATGAGCGCAATGTAGATCTTACGAATGGGCTCTCTGTTGAAGACCAAACCAGCTCCAATTCTTCCAAACACTTCAGCAATTGCCATTGCAGACAGTAAAAAGGCAGCTTGGTCCTCTTCAATGCCCAGACTGATGCCCAAGGGAATGATGTATAAGGAAGGTGCAAAGAATCCCAACGTTGCAAAGAGACCAAACAATGCATAGCAAATGAAGCTTTTCTCTTTCAAGATCGAGAAGTCCAATAATGGGACTTTGCCATCCTTTCGCTTGGAGCTGGTCTCCGGGACCTGTTGCTGCACGTCGGCCTTCGGCTCCAGTTCCACGTTACCCTGACTAGGCACATTTTTAGGTGAGGTAGTTAGTTCTACTCCTGAGTCAATGGAGTCTATCGAGGTCCGTGTTTTCTCATTTTCAAGTATATACTGTACTTCTTTCGGGTTTTCCTGTCTAGTTAATTTTGGAGACTCGGGTCTTCTGATTATGATTGGTCTTAGCAACGCCCCACAGATGACGATGTTTAACTGTAGTAGGCCCACGAGGAGGATACTGTACCTCCAGCCAATGTTCTCCTTCAGGGCTGTGAATGCTTGGATAGACAGGAGAGGAGAAGACAAAACATGTAAGATCAGAAATGGACACAAGACCCAGGAGAAAATATTGAGTAGAACTGGGGACTTAGATTTAGTACTAATTTTTAAAATAATTTACTCAGGGTGAATGCAGTCACCCTGTACTATCCTTTATTCTAGGTTTTGGTGCTTGTGGGAGAAATAAGGAGAATATATGCGTAACGATTATTATATATGAAACAAAAATTTTTATCTCAGGTCTTCAAAAGAGCTCTGGAGGGTTCGTTTTTCCAGGTGGAGGCACAAGAAGTGACATAAGGTTTTGACCTATTTCAAGGTTTGGCAAACAGCAGCCTGCAGGCCAAATCCAATCCATTGCCTATTTTTAATAATAAAGCTTGACTAGAACAGAGCCACGTGCATTTGTTTAGGTATCTATGGCTGCTTCTATGCTGAACCACCTTCTAAGTAGTTGTGACAGAGACTTACAGTCATGAAGTCTAAAATATTTACTATCTGGCCATTTAAAAATGGGATTCTCGACCTGAGGTATAGCATTTCATTATACATTCAGTCTTTAGTAGTAATGGGTTACGTACAAAATAAACTAAGACTAAGAGGTTCAGTGATTATCCCAGAATGAAATGATCCAGTTCTCCAGTTCTACTTTGTGGAATATCCTTAACCACCTGAATCATCCTCTTTCCTGCCAGTTGCTTGGGTTCTAGGCTGCAGACCAGAGGCAGACTTGAGAGATGGCTTGGACATGAGAATGTGGTGTTATGGGGATGGCCAAAGGATCATAATGCTCCACAGTAAGAATAGGATAATGCAGGCCCCACAAGATCTTAAAGTATTTTCACAATGGTCCCGAAAGGTGAAATGATGATCATCAGAACTTCATTTTACTATATTCTAATTCCTTGAGCACTGATAGTCAGGTATGAGAGACATGGTAACTTGGTTACCCAGAAGATAGGCTTCACGAGACAGCCTCACATTCCTAACAGGTAAGGATTGTGTGTTCCTCTTGCTTTTGTAGCATATACTTTGCTCAAAGCTCATTTCCCCCAGTTAATATGGAAAAGCTAGAATTACAAAATATTTTAGGCTTGGGTAGTTCAGAGTGCTTTACACTCATCTGGTAATAATGGGTTTTTTATTTTTCTTTAATATTTCTTGAGTCCTTTTAGGTGCCAGAGATATGCCTAGTTGTAGGGATCCAACTGATCAATATGCATTTTCTAACCTTTGGGCACTCAGAGCACTGATTCTCCTCTTTAACATTTGGTTCTGAAAAATTGGAAACCAACAGAAAACTGAAAAGAGTGACTCCAAATTCCTGCCTGTACTTCACTTAAATTCAACAGTTAACATTTTCCCCATGTCTCTCTGCTGTATCTTTCTGTTTATATGCACCAATACATTTTTCTGAACTGTCAGAAAACCTTCAGAAAACCCTAAATGCTTCTACATGTCTCACCTTGGAACAAAGTATAATCTACTGACACATTCATCAAAAACGGTAGCGTAATATACGAAACTAGGTCTCCAAAGATATCTGTCTACTACCTGTTAGTGTAACTCACAAATTAAGCTTAAGTTAGAGAATTAAACTAGAGATAAAAGTTCCACTGTGAGATGACTCACACATGGTAGGACACAATTTAACACCGACTTTATGAGCACAATTTAAATGCACATCGAATATGGCTTTTCTGACAAAGGAAATGATAGTATGCAAAATCCCAAATCATTAAATTATTTATTTTGGAATGGCTGTTTCAAGCTTCACACTGAATATGTGCCATGTATCTTCCTATTTGTGTCACGTCAGACTAGGAAGAAAATATTTGAATTTCTAACATAGAAGTTAGGGAGTCTAGATCCAAAATATGATGGAGAAAAGAAGGAAACACCCTGTGTATCCACTGCACACAGTTACAGTCATCCAGTTGCCGACTGTGGGTGAGTTAGTGCAATAAGAATATGAATGGCTTCCCCAGTTTCACATTAGTGCTGTTACGGTCCACCTACCTGGTGCAAAAGCAAAGATAGCAAAACATTCTCCTGTAGAAGCAACTGCAGTGACCACAGAGCGTCTTTTGTCAAAGTACTGAGATAGAATGGTGACAGTTGGGAGAAAACTAAAGCAGTATCCCAAACCTATAAAAGTAAAAAAAAAAATAGTGAGAACCACACAGTGACTGATATCAGAAAGATGCATTCGAAGATCTGGGAGTTTTGTGTTTATTTTTTAAATGACAAGTGCTGGGAGCCCACTAATTCATTCTGAGAAAAGTGGTCTGGAGAAGCTGCAACCACTGTTTTGGGATGCTAGGAGTATCAAAACTGTTGTCTATTTTTTTCCCTGCTTTTTGTATTTTTTTCAAACGTATGGAATTCACAGTAGATAGAACTAGAGTTGGATATAGTTTTTATAAATAAGACTTCTATTTGGAAACAAAGAAGTTTGGTGTGTGCAGAAATATATGAGAATTTTTAAAGTGTGTAAAATTATAGACACACTGTCAGTAACACATGAATTCCTTCAAAATGAGAAATAGTTTTCTCAGACTTCTAAGATTAAGTCCAGCACACAGCACACCCTATAGCTCAGGATCCTTGGACCCCAATTTGGGAATACTGGTTTAAAAATTCAGGTCTTTGTGAAGATGGTGCCTTTTGGCAGCTAATTATCATGAAAGAAGTTTGCCTTCCTCATTGGTTAAGTATTAAAATCAGATATAAAATTTTGGGCATTGAGAACAGATTCCAATATCTGCTGGAGTTCATACAGCCCAGTTTCAAAGCACTGCTTCAGGACACGATTAATTTTAAAGAAGAAAGGGAAAGAGAGAAATACACTTGGGTTTGAGTCCCTCCTTCCCTTCCTTGTCTTTCTACTAAACTATCTGGAGAATTTTCGAGCCCAGGAGAAACACTTACCAGAGATGACACCAATTGCGATATACATGTGGTAAACCTCACGAGCAAAGGAGGCCACCACCATGCCCGTGCAGATGAGCAGTCCTCCCACCATCACCACCAGGCGGTGTCCAAAACGGTTGCTCAGGACAGTGGAGAGGGGAGCTGCATTAAAAGAGCATAACATGACGTTTTAGTTCCTGGAGGTGTAAGTGTTCATAAGACTCTTTAAAGTCTTGAATGTGGAAAGATGATGGATAATATATAATACATAAGAATTAGCTTTAATAAGATTCCTTCTTGTAAGTCTTGAACACATACAAGACTTATGTACACTATATGTACACTGGATGATATAAAACTTTATAGTACAATTTTATGCAGTGGTTACTTAAGTCAGTCAGGAATTACAGTTTTCCCTCGAACAACATGGGTTTGAACTTGGCAGGTCCACTTAAACTCAAATTTTTAAAAATGCAGATACAGTCAGTCCTCCTTGTTCTCAGGTTTTGCATCTGCAGATTCAAGCATCCACCGATGGAAAACTGTATTTTCGATCTGTGGTTGTGAGCCCATGGATGTGGAGGGCTGGCTGTGAGCATTGATCTATGACATTTTATATAAGGGACTTGAACATCCATGGATTTTGTATCTGTTGGTGTCCTGGAACCAATCTCTCATGAATACCAAGTGATGACATTGTAGTTAAATTTTTGAAGAGTCGAAAATTATACATGGATTTTTGTCTGCATCAGGGGGTTGGCACCTTTATCCCCCACGTTGTTCAGTGGTCAGCTGTATTTTAGTACTTGTTTAAATATATTCTTTGGGCTCTTTAAAGAGTAAGCCAAAGTAATTGTATAATTCTGTACAACTCATATCTATTATATTTTTAAAAGGTTTTGACTCACCGTAGCAACTAGAAAATTAGATATGCATTTAATTTATGTCATTCTATGATGAAAATGGGCTTTCCTATGATTGTGTAAATGATTTTTTTCTATAGTCACTGCTCTGGATTATTTTTTTAAATCCCATTTAGGGTCCGATTCTACCTTCGTTCCATTTGACTTTCAAAAATTGGTATAAAATATAGTGAATTCTCAGCTATGCACACCAAATGGAGCATAGTGATAGGACATAAAAATCAGAGTGGCCGATGAATCATAATTTGCATAGCTTCTATCTTTCGTGTAGCCACATTTTCATGTTTCCAATCTAAGCATGTTTTTGTAACACCAGGGCCTAGTATGCCAAGTACTTCTGATGTTGTTTCTTTAGAAAATGACTACATCCCCCACAGAACTAGGAGACACTGCAGTCCTCAGCATCCTAAGAATGTGCATATAGTAGGTGTTTAATACATGCATTTTAAATCAAAGGCATTCAAAGGTGGCAAATAGGCTTTTATTTTCTTTCTTCAGCTCCCCTTTCTCTTGACATCCTCACCCCCCAAAAACCATATGATTTGAGGCTAGCAAGTACCCAGAGGTCATAGAGGAAATGCATTGCATACACAGTGCATATGATCCATTACATAGTTAGGCAAATTAAAAGAGGCGTATGCCGAATGCTGAACGCTGTACTAACCTGTAAATGTTAATATGAACACACATATTGATATTATCCATGAGATCCTGCTATTAGATTCACCAAAACTGTCCATTAAATCCTTAAAGAAGACACCGAAGGACTTGATGACACCATAGGTGAAGACTTCCACGAAGAAAAAAGACACAGCTACTGCCCAGCCCCATCCTCCATCAGGCACTTGAGTATAAACATTGGCCGCGGAGCAAAGCTGTGATTTCTTTTCGGTCATTCTTAACCTGAAAGAAAAAGTTCAAAAAATTCAGACCAGCACTAGCATGAGGGTTTATGATTCTGATACTTTTAGTGAACCTCAGATAAGACTTACTTACATTTCTTGGGTTGATGAATATATAAATTATGCTCAGTCCATATAAATAAATAAATATATTTATATATATATAAATATATATATTTAATATATATGTATAAATATAAAAATTGGTATTTGTGTGTATGTGTATATATATTCATATCGTACATATAGCCTCCAAAGATTTTGGAATTAAGACACCCAAATTGTGACTGTTAAATGGGGGGAAAAAAAAGAAAACATCAGGCATCGGGACAGATACTTAGACGCAGTTTGAAGGACAAAAAATGGCCAATAGACCAAGCAATAGTGAGGACTTTGAACTCAAAGACAAGCTCGGTAAAGGAAGATTGAAGTGATCAGAAATGAAAACTAGAAAAAGACGAGCTGCAAGAGAAATGTTGACGGTATTCTGCCACCTTTCACAGAGTGAATGCTTGAGACACCCTGTGCATTTGTGCCTCTTGCCATCCAGATCATCCAGTTGCCTCTCCTTGATCCTGTTTTCCACTTAGTCAGCAACACTCTGATTATGATCTGGTGTCCCTTGTGGATGTACCTACATGGACAGAATATGACCACAAACTCAACTGTGGGAATTGTCTTCCAGGAGTTTGTTTGGCATGAGTAAGTTCTCAAAGCTGATCACCAGCTGCTGCTGCGTTAGCGACTGAATTTCCATGCACACACAAGGACTATGACGAGAAGGCAGTGCCCCCACAAGGCACCACTGACTTGTGGGGTCTGGGCAGCCCATTAACTTAACCAAGTTACCCCTGACCTCACGAAGCTTTCCTTTCAAACTGTAACAAACATCAGAACAAGCAGATCTGTAGCATGACCAACCAAGAAAGAGGAAATACCACATTTAACCTGGAGGGAGGGTGGTTTAAGTCTTCTGCATTGGGTTCTAGTACGTGAACTGTTGTTTTCAAAGGCTCTGCAGTTACATATACTTTTGAAACAGTGATGTGTGGTTTTAGTCTAACTGAAAATTAGCACATTATTATTATTACTAATAGTCCATGGTCTTAAGGTCTTAATGGCAACCCACCATGAGTTTTAAAGTCTCTACAATTACAGTTGTATGCAGGTGAATTTTCAGGTTGTCTGCGTGTCCTTAGCCGTTTGAGTTCTATACAAGTACTAAGGCAGGTTTTATTGATGATAAAGGCAATTGAAAATAAACAGGGTGCAACCTCATTTATCAAGGAGACTTGCTAATATCTGGTATCAGAATCTTATATTCAGAATTTACTCTATAAGTCTTAAAAAGCAGCAAATCTGACCCAAAGTAATATCATTCATCCTACTGATTATACCATTCCCACAGTAGCCTAGTACTTTGAAAGAATTATATGTTTTTTTTTTTTTTTACCCTATTGCTGTTAAGTATTTGGTTAAGTAAAAACAGGGACTAAGATGCTTTAAGAAGCTTAAGTCCTCTGCAGCAAAGGCCTTTGCTTGTTCAGTGTGTGTCAACGTGTCATTCGCGAGAGCAAACGGGAAGATGGGGAGGGAGTAAACAGCTCACGGTATAAGCTGAGCAGCTACAGAAAGGTTGTCAGTTAGTGTTACCCAACCCGGAAAGCAACTGACTTAAGACGGGACCCCAGAGCCTTCCAGCAAATGAGGTTTTCACAACACCACTCCTTCACAGATTTTTAGAATTCACTCAGAGATAGGCAGCTGGAGCAGGAGTGACAAAGTTATTAGACTTGAGATTTAGAAAACAAAATACTTACATATGAACATACAAATGTACAGACAGACAGACTGACAGACACAACTTGCCAGAGTTGGCTTTATAATAGTGTTCATCCCCAGGGAGGATGCAGGAGCGAAGGAAGGGAGGTGGTAGGGGGTGGTCTACAGCCCAGGTCCTCACCCCTTCCACCTCATTCCGCTCCCAGGACAGCAGGTTGAGCTTTTCCTGGGGAAGCCATGACTCCTTACAAGTCTCAGCTGATTCCTCATGTCCAGTACGATTAATCTTTATGAAATGCCGCCTTGTCATGACTTTTTTTTTTTGCAATGGCTTTTCTCTTTCTGAGGGTAAAACCAACTGATTGACCTGACTTCCCATGTCCTTCATAAGTGAACCTCAAGCTATCTTCATAGCCTTCTTTCTTCCTGTTCTAAGACTTGACTTGCCTGCCAAGGCCGAAATGGACTCCTCTTCGCCCCCCAGGCTCAAACTACCTTGCCTGTGGCCATGCCCTTTTCTCCTCTTAGAGGGCTGGATGCCCTCTCCTTAGCTGGCATATTTAAGGCCAGGTGCCATCAAAATCCATCTTTACTGATGCTTCCTTCTTCTGATGGCCCAATCTAAGGAGCTTTCTTCATGTGACAAATATCATTAAATAATGGGGTACTGACTACTTTTATGTGTCTGTCTGTGGTCAGTTAAATTATAAGCTCATGGAAAACAATATCTGGAGCTTATATCTCTTCCATGTCCACTGCCTCCCAATACCTCACATGCAGCTTCCACCCCCTCTACCCCTCTGCCCAGAGGTAGGCCCTAAGCTAGGCACTGGGAATAGTATAGTGAGAAGAAGAGATGGTTTCTGTCTTTGTGGACTTAAATGTTTGATGATAATGATAAGGAACCTGAGATGGAAATGCATCATATTTAAAACCATGCAGGGGGGAGAGGGGAGGTAGATGGGAGTGGGGGGAATTAAAAAATAAAATAAAACCATTCAGCTCCATCCTTCCAGTGCTTAGCACATTTCTGATGAGCAGGACTAAATGGCTATGTCCAAGGCCATAATGGCAAAATCGTCCTAACCCAAAAGGGCACTCATGGATTTTAAGAGTCTTAACAGAGGTCTCAGGACCAAGAAGAACAATAACATACCAGGATAAAACTGATGAAGGCCCCACAGGGACAGACTGAATTTCCCTCCAGCCTAAAATCACTGCAGGATCAAGACAGAGTCTTTGTTGGTGTAGGCCTGGATTCTAGTTTGGTATGGGTCAAGTTTACATACCCATCATCAGAAGGCTCTGTGGCAGGACAACTTGTCAGCTCTGGTGCTGGGCGCCCATCCCATTGTCTTTGTCTGTTACGATCAGTGTTTTCCACGTGCATAATGGGTGGGATTAGGATCAACCTGGAGCCCTAGAATGGGTTGGAATCACAGAATGTTAAAGCTGAAAGGGAATTTGGAGCTCATCTTGTCCCATTTCCTCTTTGTAAAATCCTACTCATTTTGCAAAATGGGGGACCTGAACCCGAGAGGTGAAGGGACTTGACAGAACTGCTCCAGAGTCAAATTTCCTGCCTCTAGGCCCTGCTGTATCATCCCCCAGGACAGCATTTTAAAGATCAGGGAGTCTAAGGCCATGCTGCCCTGAACAAGCCTGATCCTGTTTGATCTCAGAAGCTAAGCAGGGTTGGGCCTGGTTAGTACTTGCATGGGAGACCACCTACGAAGATCAGGTTCTGTAGGCCTAAAAAATAAGGGATTGGAAGCTAACAAGGTCCTTACACTCTGTGAGGTCAACCAAGGGTTGCCTTGCCTAAAAAATAAAAAAAACAAAAATAAACAAAATAAAGACCAGGGAGGGGGGTGTTTTATATAGAGGTTGTGGGGAAACAGTTATTTTCAAAAACAAAAGCTCTCTTGACTTCTGTGTGTAAAGAGGTCTGTGACCTGTTTCACCAGTTATCTGTGTGACCTTGTGAAAGTCATTGCACCTCTCTGGGCCTGAGCACCTCATTAGTCAAATCTGTAGTCACAGATTAGGCTCCATCCAGCTTCAACACTGGATACCTTTGTATTCAGCACTCAGTTTTATTAGTTGATTCCTCAGACCAAAGCTGGTGGCCCAAGGAAAACAGGGAGCTAGGGACAAAGGAAACATGCTAGATTGGTTCTTGAAAATGTGGGTGCAAAGCAGCTGGCTAGAAGATGGCAGCCTTTTGATTGCTCTACTTCTGTTTACTTTCTGAGGCCCTTCTGGGTCTTCGATTACTTTGTGTTTTTTAAAATGTTGTTTTACCTCCGTGCTTCTGTACTGAAGCTAGGTCCAAAGATAACTGTCATCTGCAGTCTTAGGCTTTTTGGGGACAGAAACCTTCTTATTACTGGGAATACCATAAAGAAAGATGACCCCCCTCCCCCCAGAAGCATTCCTGCTATAAAGTTTATGCCTTTATTATCCTTAAAGCATCCTGAGCTCTATTAACTTTAGCTTTGAAGATAAGACCACAGTATAGAATAATAATAGAATAACCTGGTTTCTAAAAATACTGGATGACGACTTCTGCATTTTGCATGTACAGTCAGAGGGCAGGAACCCCACGGGGTAGTCAGTCGCTCTTCCCTGACCACGTGCCTAGCAGAGCATTGGGCACATGGCAGATGCTCAATAGCTGACTAAACAAAGTGTGAGTTGGGGTGCTCCTAAAGCAAATCACTGCTTTGTCCTTAGAACTCTGAGTTATCAAATGAGGAAGGCCCTGGGTGCAGAATAAATGCTGTCCTGGCCCGGTCTCCTACTTTCTCCTATTCATTCAGTAGGCCACCTGGCTTAATAAACTGTCTGCCTCTACGAAGCATGGAACTGAGGCCTGAGGTTTGAACTCAGTTCCTTAGAAGTCTCTACAGATTCCAGAATAGAGAAATGTCTGTCGGTTCTGATTTTACAGTCATGTGAATTCATCTGATGGGAAGGGATATTAGCTGACTCTGGGGGGGTCTAAGCGGTGAGGCAGGCCAAGTGACCCTGTGGCCTTGGGTCAGTGTCCTCAACAGGTTAACAAGGGAGTTGAACTAGATTCCAACAGTCTCAGACCCTTCCTACTCTAAAGACTCTATAATTCCGTGATGGCCTTTGAGCCTGACTCGCTCTAAGCTATAATATAATCTTTCTCGACTCATGTTGAGCCCTTTGAGGCAAAACCTTTTTGTCTTTTTGAGGTCCTTGGGCATTATTTGTGAATTTGTTTACCACTCCCTGGCTGTACAGTTTTGGGGAAACCACTTACTCTCTAATTCCATCATCTGTGAAAGCAGGGGCTAGACATGGCAGTCTGAAGGTTCTTTAACTATAAAACTGTGATTCTGAACCGGGCTTCTTGGCAGCCATCTGGTCTCTACCCTAATGTGCTTCCAAAGGAAGGCTAACAAAATACGCTGGGCAGTTGGTTTTCCTCCTAAGATCATTTCATTGTCATAACCTTAAATAAATGAGTATTCTGTCAAGGCTCGTTAAGCGGCTGTACCTGGGCATTTCAATGTGATTACATTTGTTGAGAAAAGATTTGATCTGGGGCACGAAGAATGGATTAAATTATTATAGACCATCAGAGTGTTAGCCCAGTGTCCGTTCAGAGCAAAGTTCCAAATGCAAGCTTTTGATGGAAATGGTGGTGGCTGCTGGGATAAGCAGAGCCTAGGCAATACATTGCCAAAACCTCCATTCTTCTTAAAAGGCGTAGCCTGGATAACAGCTTTCGACAAGTTGTTTCTGGCCCCAGTGTCAAAATGGTTCTGTGTGACGTTCATTTGAATTCTCTAAAAAAAAATTAAAAAAAAAAAATTCCCAACCCTAACCTGGACGGCTGCCTCAGCCACACTGAATCACTGGATACAACGATTCACCCATTTTACAAGATCATGATGTCGAAACCTGAGTCCCTCATTTAAGCATCCTCCTCAGGAGTTTCCACTGAGAAATCCCTTTTCTGCAAACCACGGAAGGGAAACTCAGGTTTGGTTAGTGGTCCTCCTTAACATAGAGGGGCTTTTACAATTGGCCGCATTATTTATTGACATAAAGTGACTCTCCACCTTGGCCACCCTTCTCTTAATTATAAGAGGTTTTTCTGTTCCCCCTCCACCGGGGGCAAGATGTATTGTCGACTCCCCAAATGCCTTGGAATGGTGCTTGGGACATGGGGGAGATGCAGCACTTGAGAGATTTCAGCATCAGCACTTGAAATTTTTTTTTTTTTTTTGCAAACAAGACACTCCTCTTACTATGATTTGCAAAACAGTAAAACGAGAAAAATCCCATTCCCAGGGTAGAAACCATATCTTTGGGGAAAAGAGCTGACACAGGGTGTCTGACCCTGCAAACTAAACTAGCTCCCTGGCTGACAAGTTGTCATCGCTCTTCCCCAGTTGGCTCTGAGAGTTTTTTTTCCTTAAGACTAACGACCCCCCGTCCCCCGTGCCCGGGGACATTTTATATGCCACCGCACAAACTCTCTCGCCTGTCTTCTGGGGTGGGTGGGGATATAGCTTTAAAAGGATAAAATTAAAAAAAAAACTTGAAGTAAATAACCCACTTCCTCTCCAGAATCATCCTCCCTCGCCACAGATCTGCTGGGCGGGCAGCCGGGGCGCGTCTCTGTGGTCGCGGCAGCTCGGGGGACCTTGTAAAGTGGAGCGGGACCGGGCTTCAGCCGCGGACCGCTCTGCCCCGCAAGGTGCAGGACCCGCGCGCTCTGCAGAGAAATGCCCCACTTCCCGGGGCGGGGGTTGGGGGGGGCGCGCACGTGGGCGCCCCATCTGTGCGTTGGGTCGGGGAGACACGGAGCCCCACTTCCCCTCGCGCCGCCTCGGGGGCCGCCCGGCGACAGCGCGCGCGCCAGGGGAAGGGGCCTCTCTGACGCTTGGCTCTTGGGACGCGCGGGAGGAAAAGCCCACGCGGGGCTGAGCCGGGTGTCCCCGGACTCGCCCCTCACCCGGGCCGGGGGACACTCAAAAAGCCAAGCGTGCCTGTAAGGTCCTTTCCGGACCGCACGGTCCCGGGGTCAGGTTCATCATCCAGCGCCCAGCCGGCCGCGCGGGCCGGCGCGCGTCACCCCGGCCGGGGGCCCTGGGCATTCCCAAGTGTCCCAGCGCATTTCTCGGAGTCACCTCTCCAACCCGAGACGGTGCTCAGGGCGGTGTCCTGCGCCTCCCACCACCCAGCCGGCCAAAATAAAAAACCCCAGAGGAGAATAAGACCCACAGCCCACCACCGAACTTTCCAGCTCGCAAACAGCACGAAACCAACTCACCGAGTGAGACGGGCCGAGGAGGACGCCCCGCGAGGCTCCCAATCAGGCGGAGGCTGGGCCTCCCTCCTTATAAGCCGCCGGGGGACATGCGGAGGCTTTAACTCCTTAGGGCGTGGGCCCGAGCCTCCCGCGCCACTGGGTGCGGGCGGCTGTCCCCGGGCGCCCGCCCGCAGCGCCCCGCCCCGGACCCCCAGCTCCCCTCCCCGCCCCTCCCGCTCCGGCGCCCGGGGCGCCCCGTGCGCCCCGCCCCCCGCCCGGGCCGTGCGTGCGGCCGCCCGCGCCCCGGCCCCGGCTCGCTGCTCCGCTCTGAGCCGGCACCGGCTGCAGCCGGTCTCCGCCGGCCTCGGGGGCGCGCGGCCGCCGACCATGTGCCGCGGAGGGGGGGGTGCGCGGAGCGCGCGCGCCGCCCCACGTGGACCCGGGGCGCCCCGGGTGCGCGCGCCCGCCCCGGGCCGGGCTGCGGGGCGCGGAGCGGGACCGCGTCGCCGTCCTGCGCCGGGGCCGGCCACTCCCGCCAGCGCCGCCGGGGTCACCCCCACCCCCGCCGGGGCCGCACCCCGGCGGAAAGCGGGGCGCACGGGCGCGTGCCGGGGCGACTGCACGCGTCCTGCCGGCGCTCTGGGTCGGGTGCGCGCGGGGTCCCCCGGCCACCTGCGCTCTCCTCGCGGCGCCCTTGCGCGCGCATGGCCTCCCCCCGCCGCGCGCCAGGTGGATTTGGGGGAGTCGCTGGGTGCGGGGCGCCGGGAACGGCCCCGCGCGGCGCTCGCGGCTGCAGCGGCTCTTCGGGCAAGAACAGGTTCCTCCTTCCAGGTCGGGCGGGCGGGAGCCTCGCGCGCGGGGCGCCGCGGTCCCCCGGTTCCTCCCCCGGCACCCGCTTCCCCTGGTTCCGGCACCGCGCGCACCCCCCACGGTTCTTCTCCTTCTTCTTCCGGGCGGGGCCGCGCGAGGGCCGCAGTGGCCCGCGGGAGTCCGCGGCCCGCCGTCTCCGGGCGTCTCCGGGTGGTGCCCCGCGTCCCCACTTTGCTGCATCCGCAGCATCCGTGCGGAGCGACGGGGATGCGAGCCGCCGGGCTGCGTCAGCATCCCCGGCCGGGGGCGCGCGCGCTCCGTGCTCCCGGGCGGGCGGCGAAGTCCACGCAGGTGCTTGGCTGCCTGCCCCGCGGGGACCCCCCGCCCCCGGCAGCAGAGGGACCCGAACGTTTAGGGGGTGCGTGGCCCTCATCCCAAAGACCCCGGCCCCAAGGGCACTGCGCACCAGGCAGAGGATGCGCGGGAAACCCCAGTTAGAGGGGACGAAGCAGCGTGTCGGATTCCCGGCTTCTCGGAGCCCACCGGGGCGCAGGCTGGGCTTGCTGGCCCCACCTCAGCGCCCCAGGGCCCTGGGGGACCTGCTCGGAGGCAGAGGCCCCAGTCCCCGCATTCGCCTGCCCACTTTGGCACCGGCCGCTCCCTTATCCCTTCGCTGAGGACCGCAGACTGGGGTTCGGACGCCGGACTCCTGGGAACCTAGTTCCCGGAGTGTGTGCCGGGAGGGTCGCCACCAGGAGGAGTGGGCGGGCTGAATTTTGATGACGAAATCCCGCTTTGCTTGCTGCCTGATTGCCCTCACTTTTGGGGGGTAGTGGCTTACTGTGCTGTTTTTACCAAGCTCAGGTGCGGGTTAGCTGGGGGCAGGTGTGCCGGCGTAAAGGGCTCCGTAGGGGTCAGCAGCTGTACAGTCAGGGGCCACTGATCAGCTCTGCATCCTTTTGGGGGTAACTTCTTTGAGCGTCAACGTCCAAATCCGTGAAATGGGGGACAGTGGTGGTACTCCCAAAATTGAAAGGTGTGGTTTAGGAGGTCAGTAAAGTTCAGATTCAAGTGGCTGGCGTATGGCACACTCTCAGTACCTCTTTGTTCTTATTATTTATGGCTCAAGAAGTCCGATTGCTGACTCCTACACACCCCCTGGCAAGCCAACCTTTTTTCGAGTCATTTTCCAGAGAATCCACAGATAATGAAACTGATCGTAATCACTAAAATGAAAACAGTTAGTGCTAAAATGAGGCTGACTGTAAATGGAATCTTTGATATTTAGACCTTGTAGATCATTGGGACCTGTCCGTGCACGCAGTATGGAAATGTCATATTTAGTATGGCACAACATCCACTCTATTCAGTTTGCTTAGGAACCTAGGGGTGCAATCCAACATTTTCAACTGAGTGACTCTAAGTGAGTCCCAAAAGGTCTTGGTACTTCAGTTTCTGCATTTTAAAAATTAGAGAAATAATGGCTTAAAGGCCTAGGTGTGAATGAATGACTGGGAAAGTCACATCTGAGTATTTGACCAAGTGAAACAACTGGCTGTGTGGGGAATAGCACTGATAATGTGTAAACACTATTATTTTTATTAATATTAATTTCAGTAAATTTTTACATGTTTGTTTTCAGCACTCTATTAAGTGCCTTCCCTGTGACCTGATTTTAACCCATCATCAGACTTAGGCAGCTAACACTCATCCTCCTTTCATCAGTGAAAACATTTGAGGGAGGCACAGAGCACTGGAAGGAGTCATCCAAGGTTTCACAACACTTATAGACACACACTGGCCCACTTTGCAGGTAGAGCCGCAAGAGAGTTGGCTGGAAACCCACCTCTCTCCAGCCTTGCCAACCACAAACCAATGACTTTTGCCCATGCCTAGTTAGAAGTTCCCTTCACCTTGTTCCCTCAATCCTGGTGAGATCAAGATTGAAAACCCCTGCTTTTTTCACTCTAGGGAAAGCAAAGAGAGGGAGAGAGCACTGCATTGCCATGGTAATCAAATCCCCCTCAAACAAAACTAACTATTTAGTTCTAAATCCAAACAAAAGAACCTTTGGAGTCTGGAGTACAGAACCAGAAAAATTAGGAAATTAAGTAAAGGGTTCCCCTCCTCTCTTAACCTCTTCTGTTGCGTCTGTCACAACCCAAGTGGCAGCAGAGACCCTTGGCCCTTCACTTACAGTGGGCAAGGCTGCAATGATGCCCTTAAAAAGTCCCTCAGCATCTTCTGGGGAAATAAATTGGCTCTGAGAGCCATCCCCACTGCTCTCTTTTCCAGCCACCTCCCTTAGGGTCATTTGCATGAAAACAGATTCTTTTGTGCAAAGTTGGCCTGCCTGTTCTCTGTCAACATTTATAGTCCTTCTTGTCTTCATGTTGGGTTGCTAGGCAGATATGACCCTGGCTTGCAAATAAGCTCACTGCATTTACCAGCCTGTGAGAACTTCAACTTGGGGTAAGTAGATTGAAAGGAACCTTGTCTGGAGCTCAGAGAGGAGCAAGCCTGCTTTTAAAGGCTGGGTCTTCAGAGCAGCCGGTTAATGGGAGGAGCATTGGAGGGAGCTTCTGCGGAAGGCAGAATTTTGATTTCTCAGAACATCATCTCTTTCCTAAATCTGACTGAGAACCCGCTGTTGTGCAGGCCTAGTGCTCCCTTAGTCTTGCACAGTTGGCATTTTTCCTCTTAACCAGAGCCAGGAATGTTCTAGGGTATCCTGCCCCAGCTGTAAACTTCTCTGGGGGAATGTTGAAATATCACATCAGGGAAACTGCCTTCTTCAAGTCAATATGTACCATCCCCCAATCCATCTTGCTAAAGACGAATTTCCAATAAAATTATGCTTACTAATAATTTGTCAAAATTATACGTCGCTTTATTATAACTTATTACTCTGTAATAATTATAATAGTAACTCAATCCAAAGGGGATTTTTGGTTTTTAATGCTTGGAGTAAAGTAAAATATTAAATTTCAATTTATATACAATATCCGTATTTTAGAGAAATAGGATAAGGTAATTAAATACTTTTAAACATAAAAGCATATTGTGTTGAGATAGAATGGAAATACACTTTTAAAATAAATGATATAAAATTTCCAGACTAATGGAAAATGTTCTCATATAATTTCTAAATAAATGATGATGGTTTTCAAATTGCTCTGGTGTTTATATTACACTGGACACATTTAAATGACTGGTTTAATAATTTTATTATAAAAATAACATTTATAAATGAGGTCAAAATGATGTCTTTTGCAGGTAAGGTTATAGTAAAACTTTGAAGGTCGCTTAAAACTGGGTGAGGGTACAGACTGAATGTTTGTGTCCCCATCCCCATCTCCGAATTCATCGGTTGAAGCCCTAGCCTCCCAATGTGATAGTATTTGGAAATGAGGCCTTTGGGAGGAGTGAGGGTTAGAAAATGTCAGGAGCATGGGGGCTCTTGTGATGAGATTGGTGCCTCTATAAGATGAAGAAGCAAGAAATCTCTCTCAGAGACCACAACTGAGGGACTGCCCTGTAAGGCTACAGCAAATCAGCCTGCAGAAAGGTGAGAAAATAAGTTGCTGTTGTTTAAGCCACGCAGGCTGTGTGTTTTGTCATGGCAGCTGAGCGGACTAATGCAGAGGGTGTTTATTGTAACTCTAAAGTCTTTTAGATTTGCGAGCAGAAAAGTTTGTAGGCCTCTGAGTGTGGGTCATAGTAATATGAGGACAAGAAAGATATGCTCCCTGCCCTCATGGATAAATTCTCCCTGGAGAGAGAAAACAAACCTGAGTCACCACAGTGGACCATGCAAGGCTGGGCAGAGGGTATATAACGGAGTGGTATGATGAGAGATGCTGTCAACATAAGGTCAGATGAGGAGGGGCTCTTGAATCTCAGTTTTGTCTGCCCCAGCTGTGTCACCTTGGGCAAATTAGTTAACCTCTCTTTACCTCAGTCTGCTCTTCCAGGAAAAGGGGATAGTAATAATCCCTCCCATGTAGGGTTGTTGTGAAGGGGCTCTTAGCATTGGGCAGCTGAGCTAATGTGTGCAGGAGTTTAGCAGCGTAGCCTCATGGTGAGGCTCTGGAACTCTTGGCTGGGAAGGTGAGGAGGATGGAGATCAGAAAAGCCTGGAACAAGCAGGACAAGGCCTTGCAGGGACTGACAAGGGGCAGTGCAGATGAACAGCATGAGAGGAAGGTAGGAGGTGAGAGGGAGCATGCTGCATTTGGGGACAGGTAGGTCGCCTCTCCACCCATGGCAGTAGGGGACATGGCATTCTGACTTTTATTATGCCTGGTTACTCTTCGGCACAGTATTGATGATATCTCACGGGGTGTGTGCCATTCGTTCTGGAATAGGTTTTGCTTGATTTCAACATTGATTTCAACATTTGTTTCCAGAACTTCTCAGTCTTTAGAATTTGCTCCTAAAATTTTGTCATCATCTCACTTTTTAAAAAATTAAAGGACATCGCCTTGATAAACTATCCCAAGCCCGTTGTAGAAATCCTAAAAACAAAACAAAACGAACATAAGAATTCTCAGAACAAATGATTTAGATCACAGTGGTCGGAGGATAAATTATTGTCATATTAAACTCTTTATGACACAGTTATAGGTCATGAAATCTAACTGGAAATATTGAAAAATGCTGTGTATGGGACCATTGGGTTTTGCCCTAAATAAATCAGGCTTTCTTTAGATCATTTTTGGCGTTGCCCCACCCATCATGTTCTTCAAGGCCCCAGGAATAAAAACCTGCTCTCCTGCTACATGTCTTGCCTAAACGGAGATGCTGGCTTTCCCCTGTCTTGTCTAAACACGCACACAGCCTGTCCTGCTGTTCCCTGGAACAGTACACAGTGTGAGGCTTCTATTTTAACCCTTTGGGAGCAGTACATCTTGCATTTCCACATGGCTAGAGAGATGACACACAGAAGCCAGAAGGATGCTCCAGGACTGTGTCCTAGATAGGAGGCAAGGAGAGACCCTGTCCTACCATGGTCGATGGAGAGCTGTAGTCTCCTTAGATGAGTCTGGATGCTTAGTGAGGGTACGTGGCAGGACTGGGTACAGGAAGCATCCATCCCGCCATCCCACACCCGTTACATCTGCTCATCATAGCCCACTGATGGACACAGCCACGGAACCACACCCTGGAGGATGTGGTCCCTCCTCTGCAAGTGTTGACTGTCTAGTTCAGAGGATGGGACCCATGTGTGATTCTTACCCAAAGCAGCACTTCAACAAGTGCACTTTTGCAAGTGAGAATCTCAGAAAAAGGGAACTCAGCGAGGTCATCCGAGGTTTGGGAAGTGATGAGAGGAAGCTGGGCTTTCAGGGTGGGGTGGGGCAGGGTTGGCCATCGTTCACGGTAGATGCGCTCACTTGGCAAATGCGGATTGCACACGCTCTGTGCAAGGTGTCAGGATTCTGCGTGCATAAAACAGATAGACATCCTTGCCCTTAAGGAATTTACATCCTAGAGTCGTTGACTTTTCTCCTCGCTGGAGCGCCTCGCCCTGTATCATGGACAAAGAGTTCTTCTGGGTGTTTCTGAGATTAAAATGTATTCTCCACTTTCAGTTCACATCAGCAAAGGGAGATTTCCCTCCCATGCCCTCTACATCGCAACTTAACCTCGCACTGTTACACGGTCCCACATCAGATTTGCTGGTAGGCAGGGTATTCCAAGGACCACACCGGCTGTCCCCAGAGTCTGCCCAGGCAGAGGGACCTGGTACAGAGAGTCACGGGATTGTGTTGCAAGGAACTACGGTATGGAGCTTTGAAAATGCAAGCCAGCATGACTCTTCACTTTCCCTTTGGTGTTGTTTGTCATCGTGGTGTTTGTAGCTTCTGCCTTCTCTGCGTTCAGAATCCAACAGCAGAGCCTGCTGACAGACGGTGGTGACAAAGACCCCGCCCATAGCTAGCTGCAAGGAGTCTGGATTTCACCCATTGCTTTGCTTAAGATTAACTTTAGAATGCTTTGGGCCTACACAGTATGTTTCCTACGTGTTCTCATATTTGCTGTCGCTTCACCCTGAAAACAATCGAGGGGTGGAATAACAGCCAACGTTTCTGAGCACTTACTGAGAGCAGATACTTGTGTCGTATTGTTTCATTCTCCCGTTGTGTTTGAGGTGGAGGAAGTTAACTTTGGCTTTGTTTTTTTCAGAGGAGTGGGGGAAACTGAGGCACAGAATGATTCCGTAACTTATCTAAGGTCACACAGCTAGCGAATGACTATGCTGAATCCTAGACACACATTCTTCTGGGAGCAGGCCAAACATCCCAAAAGTTAGCTCCCCCAAAGGCCAATTTTCCAAGTAATTGCTTCCCTGGGTTGAGCATTCCTGCCCCCACCCCACCCCCCAGGATTTTGGTCTTGTCCCTACTTCTGCTTTGCCTCAGTCTGAGGTTGTCAGATTAAAATTTTAGCTGGAATCTGTCCTAGTCGCACTTTGGAAAGAGAGAGCAAGCTCTGTCCTGTCTCTTCTTATAAAGTCACTAATCCCATTGTGAGGGCCCCACCCTCATGATCTTATCCAACCCTAATTACCTCCCAAGGGTGTTAGGGATTAGTTTATGAATTTGGGGAGCACGAAACCATTCAGTCTATGCCAGAGCCCAACATATTTCATTGTAGAGGGGCAACAGATCTGGGGAAAGGATAAAGCTGCAAAAATAGAAAAGATAGTATGTAACGTTTAAGAGAAAGTTCTGTATTCTCATGAAAAATGAAACTTTATCTTATGAACCACTGGTCAATGTTAATATGATTCAGAGAAAGATAAAATGTCTGAGGTGGGCCTGCCAAAGGTCAAACCCAAGTCTGATCTTACCTCTAGATCTATAACTCAGTTTACAAGGAAAATAGAGGACTGAACATTTTAAATGACACCTTGGGGTACAATCAGCCAGATCCAAAATTTGAGAAATTCTATGGGAAAACAACTGTATTTATTTATGAATATATTGTGGGAAGGTAGGGGGAGGAACTTACAAATGAAAAGAGAAATGACACATGAACCAAGTGTAATGCGTGGTGGACTGTCCTTGGATCTTGATTAGAGCAAATCAACTGTAAAGTAAACATTGATGAGCAATTGAGGACGTGTAAACACTGGATTTTTGATGATATTAAAACTTATTGATATTAAAAATGTGTAAAGGGGCTAGTAGTGTAATTATATTTTAAAAGAATCCTTATCTTTTACAGAACCATATAAAAATGTTTATGGATGAAATTACATGGTGTCTGAGGTTTGCGTCAAAATAAAAATAATCTAGTGTACATGGATGATGAGGGAAACAAAAGTAGGAGAGGAAGTCGACAGCCATGCCACGCTGAACAAGCCTGACCCTGAACTTGGAAGCTAAGCAGGGTCGGACCTGGTTAGGACTTGGATGGGAGACCACCTAGGAAGACCGGGTGCTGTAGGTGTTAAAATGAAAAAAAAAAGTAGGAGAAGAGACAGGGAAAACAAGACTGGCCATGTGTTGATAATTGTTGAATCTAGATTTGGGGTAGGTATGCGTCAGTCTCTCCACTTTCATGTTTGATAACTTCCATCATAAAATGTTTAATAAATAATAAGTAGAAAGTTCTTAAAAATTGGGCAGACAGGCTTTAGGAAGTGGAATTCAGGAAACTGACCTTGATCCCTGTCCTCTTGACCGCACCCCTTATGAGTTTTCTTTTCGAGAGGAGGATAGTATTTTAGGGAAAGGACGTTATTCAGAGGACTATCTGCATTTTTTCTGACCTGATTTCAAGGACCAGATATAATTTCTGCAGGGCAACGGGGTTTTTAGATGCATGGCCGGATGCCACCTGTACTCTCTCAGATTGGCTCCGGCCACATGGCATCCTTCTGTGACAGCCCCAACAGGTGGTTCCAGAGTACAGCCCGGCGGGATGTCATATGCCCCATGTGGATGAGTTTCCTGGCATCTTTGGGTTCACTGAAATGAGATTCCCAACAACAGGGTCTGGCTTGTGGTCTTCAGGCTTAAAAATAAAAAGCCCAGCATTTCAGCTATCTGAGTGGAATTGCCCTACTGGCCTGCATGGAGGCTTTCAATCAACATTTTCCTTTGCTCTGCTTATAAGATGCACAGGTCCTGGGGATGTGATGTATTATACGATGACTAGTTAACAAACACTGCTGTGTGATGTATTTAAAAGTGTCTAAGAGAGTAGGCCCTAAAAGTTCTCATCATGAGGACAAAAACATTTTTTTCCTCCTTTTAAAAAAATTGTATCTACACAAAGGGATGGATATTAACTAAAATTGCTGTGGTGTTTCACAGTACACGTAAGTGAGGTCATGACGCTGTACCCCTTCAACTCGCACAGTGCCGTGTGTCCATTCTATGTCAGTAAAATTGTAAGAAAAATGTAAAACAGGAAAAAAATATTTTCTTTGCATTTTCTTTTGAGCTAAGGCCGAGGCCCCCAGATACACGCTAAGAAAGCCATCTTTCAGAGCTGGGCCAGCCACAAACCGACAAGTGAGGGGCCACAAGATTACGAGATGTTAGTCACCTCATGAACTGTTTGTCCTGGCTACTGTGATAAGTGGATTTTCCTCTCCTCTTGGGTCTGGGTTTTAGGGTGAGGCAAAATTTAAGCAGGAGCTTGTTGTCGGGTGTGCCACACCCTTAAATCTTGTGCCCAGGGCACTTGGCTTGCCACACTCTAGCACTGGTCTCACCTGGATTCACCTGGATGAGGCAGTGGATTCCTCACTTCTCAGCTCCTCTTCTCACTTCTCACTTGTTCTCAGCAGAGCAGCTGGGGGGCCCTCTCGCTCAGAAGGCCTGTCTTCCTCCTGATTCCCTCTAAGGCTTGTCTTTGCTCACCCGCTGTTTCTGTGGCAGCTCATTTTGCTGCCCCTCCTGGTGCCAGCCTTTTGCTCTTGCTGACGTACGTCTCTGACATAACTTTCCATAGCCTCACAGCTTCCTCCCTTCTCTCCTACAGATCTTTCTAGAAAGATCACCTTCGCAGTGAGATTGTCCCTGACCTCACTTTGCACCTGCTCACCCCCACACACTCCTGATCCCCTCTCTGCTTTGATTTTTCTCCCGGGCACACTCATTTTACTCATTTTATTTCCTTCCCCTCGAGAAAGTAAGTGCCGTGAGGGCAACAGCTTTTGTGTTTCATTCCCTGCTGGATGCACAGCCCCTAGATGGAGACCTGTCACTTAGTGACATTTGCTGGATGCGTGACAATGCGTGGAGGACTCATTTCAGACGACACGTGGGCAGCTGGTGTCCAGGCCCCTCTTGGCAGCCTGGCCTAGCAGGCACACCACCAGGTTCTGATCTGCGGGTCAAACAACAGAGTTCAGCACGCAGAGGCCACACTCCCCCAGCGCCTTTGTCCTTTCTGGCCTTAGCTCATCCGAAGCTTTGTCTCTGGAAAACCCACAGATTCTCTGCCAGAAAGGTCGGCGGGAACTTCTTGTTATTGCAGCTGTTTTCAAGGCTTCCTAGCGGGCCGCCTGGCCACAGGGAGGCCCACGGGGAGCCAGGGTCAGGCGATGGGCTTCCAGCTCTGGTGTTCAGACACTGCAAAGCACATCTTCAGGTTGTCTCATCTCATTCGCTCTCAGCCCTTCTGGCCAAGAGTCATATCACTTCTTACGAGCGTTATTATCCTTAAGCGAGCTCAGCACCTGAGGGAGGTAGTCCTGCTTTAAAATGGGGGTCATAGAGAAGGACGCCCATCATCGCAAAGCTAATTGGCATCTAAAGTCCACTCAGCTGTTGCCTGAGTAGCATGGGGACAGGCCAGTGGTTCATACTGAGCTCAGCAAGGATCCATCCCAGCTAGGTCCTCTGGGTCGAGCCGATGGGCCTTCCTCGTGGAGTTTGTTGGGTCAGGTGGTCAAGCAAGCACCTTCTGGCCCAGTGGAGAGAGGAGTAAATTCTCTACTTGCCAAGGACTCCCCCTTTCTTCCTTAGCTCCTTGCCTGTGTCCACTTTCTCTTTTGAGGGGGGAGGTGATGGGTAAAGAAGAAGATGGAGAGTCACCTCAGATAAGGCACCGAGCTCGAAGTCTCAGCTTGGATTGTCACAGTGAAGTGCTCAGTCCCTCTGACTCTGTCTTGTTCAGATCTGTGTCCTTCTCAGGGCGTTCAGGCTCATAGCTCTTGCTTCAGACATGCTTATTTTTAGAGGAATTGTGCTTGGGGCTTGAGTTTTTATAAAGCGGTCTCTCCCATTTTCCTTTCCTTGACAAAGAACAAGCCTGAATTCTGTACTTTCTTAAGGTGGATTTGAGGAACTACTACTAAGGCTTCTGTTTTCTTGGCGCCCTCTCAATCAATGAACCCTTCTTTACTCCAAACTCTTTTTGACATTTGAGTTTTGGCTTCTCAACGCATTGGATACAAAGACTTTGGACCAGTAACAGGATCTTTTAACTACCCCCCCAAGTTTTACTGAGGTATAATCAAATAAAAATTGTATATACTTATGGTGTACAACATGATGTTTTAATTATGAAATGATTACCACAAGGAAGCTACTTAACACATCAATCACATCCCATATTACTGTTTACATTTTTGTAGGGAAAACAATTTAGATCCACTCAGCAGGTTTCAAGTAAGCAATACCATATTATTATTTTTATCATTTTTTTTAGGTAGCACATTATTTTATTTCTATTTGTCAGTGAATGTGAAAGGCGTGAGGTGGTAAATGCATTTCTGAAAAGCACGATGACTAAGTTTTATCTAAATTAATAAGCTAGTGTATTTCTGCTAAATCCAAAAGTCAGAGCTCAAATATTGATACTATACCCAGCGTGGGTAGAACGAAGTAAAAAGTCAGTTTGACTCAGTACTAATGAACACTATGCCCCATACATTAGATAGAGCTAAACTAAAAGTCTAGCTTTATAACGTACACATCATTTTAGCATCCGGGACGTATCTGTCCATTCACATTTAACCAACCATGTGTGCAATAGAGAATTATTAACTCTACTCCATGCTGTGCATTAGCTCTGCAGAAGTTATTCATCCTGCATAACATCCCCCAGCCCCCGACAAGCACCATTCTACTCTCTGCTTCTGTGAGTTCTCCTTTTTTAGATTCCCCGCCTAAGTGCGATCAGGCAATATTTGTCTTTCGTTGTCTGGCTTATTTCATTTAGCATATTGTTTTCTAGGTTCATCCAGGTCGTTGCAAATGACAGAATTTCCTTCTTGTGAAGGGTGACTAATCTTCCATTGTTTATATATATTGTATATTTAGCACGTTTTCTTCATTTATTCATCAGTGGACACTTAGGTTGTTTTCATATCTCGGTTAGTGTGAGAAATTCTGCAGTGAAAGTGGGGGTGCAGATATCTCTAGCAGTTAAAATGATTTCATTTTTGGGTAGATACCCAGAGGTGGGATTCCTGGATCATAGGGTCATTATGTTTTAAATTTTTGGAGGAACCTCCATATTTTTCATAATGTCAGCTTGGATCTTAATCAAAGTCTGTGGCTTGAAGGCCATTCTTAGAATGTCTGGTTTGCTTTTTCATTGTAGCTAAAAAAAATAATAAAGGGGGAAAGGATTAAATGTCTCCCTGGAAGTGTGGGCTTGAAGGATAATGCACCCGTGTACGGGCTAAATTAGCTATTCCCACTCTCTGAAGTAGAATGTTAAGTATTAATGCTTCTCTTTGGAAATCCTCAAAGGAATGTTTATCATGGAACGCGTAAGCGCAACAATCTAGGTTCCCACCTTAATTTTAGCTTCTCTTTTAAGGGATTTTTTTTTTCCTGCTGTCTTTCATGTTGGGTCCTTCTGAAATGAATTAATGAGCACGAGTGAGTCCACTCTAGCATTCCAAGCGAAGTCGCTTTAAGAAGAAAAGCTTCCTGTGATTGTTGCTCATGGTCAGAAGCCAGTGGAATGAGACTGGGGATCAACCAGCAGGTCCACGGGTGTTTGCTAGGCACCCTCCTTGTGCAAGAGCTCTTTCTTCTAGAAAGGGAGAAGTCTTTGGAGCCTCAAGATCAACAAATACCAGTTGAATCTGATTGAGTTTGAAATAATAACTCTCCTTTTAGAAAATGGAAAAAAATCGGCATTTCTGAACAATTGATTCATGGGCCTCCAGATGACCATGACTGTTTACTTGGACTTCCTTTTTTTTTTTTTTGGTTAAGTATATATCTGTCCATCTTTCTAAGTTTACTTGGATCTTCCAGAACTTATATACCTCTGGCTAGCCCCATCCATTGGGGTTGGCCACTGGGTTGCCTTGTCAGCTGTGCATTTCTTCCCAACACAGGGGTCACAACTGCAAGTAGTATCTGTAGTAATCCAGCCCTAGTAGCATCTTCAATAACAATTTGGTTTTCCTTTAATCTCCTCCAGAGAGGGGTGTTCAACCGAGGTTTTTATTTTGTCCAGAGTTTAAGTCTTTCTCTCCTTAACTAACCCTGTAAATGTAGGGCTTTTAAGTGAACTGGGGCGTGGGGGAGTCACATGGTTTTATTTTATGGTTCCCTTTTGCGACCTGCAGTTGAAAGCATATCCTTCAATTCCCGTCTTTCAAAACTGAGCCAGATTTATTGCTTTTGTGTTTGTGTTTGTCCACTAAAGCCGAAGCATCTCCAGTTAGGTTAGTTTTCTTCTAGGACCAGAATCAGGATGTTTTTCCCTTTTAAGCATCTTGGTACACTAAGTGTGATCTAAAGATCAACAGTCTAGGCTTCACCTGGGAGCTCATTAGAAGTATAGATCCCAGGCCACAGCCTTACGTATTTAACCTGCATCTTGATGAAATCCCCAGATGGTTGATATGTGCATTCTCGTGTGAGAAGCACCTGGTTGAGCCTGTCTTTAGATCATCTTATTAAACTTACATTGTCATGATGTAAAGAAACACATTTCCATGAAAAAATTTCTAAAAATTTAAGTTTTTTTCTAATATATTTATTGTGAAACACGTCAAAATTACAGCAAAATTGAAAGAGGTCGGCAGAGAATGCCGTAGAATCTCCACCTGGATTCTACCGTGAACTTGTTCTTTTTACATTTCTTTTTTTCCCCAAATTAATGTCCGTCAAGAATTTTATATGGAAATGTTCATTTTCACCATGACGGCTGGAAAGAATCATGTCTTGGTAATCAAGGTCTTACCCTTTCTTCTAGAATCCTCAGTGGGTTTGACAAGGTCGCAGTCATTTGGAAATTTCTTGTGAATCAGAGAAGCGTGGTAGGTTTTGGGGGCTTGGGGGGGCACTGGGTCTTGCAGAGTTGGGTGCTGGTCTTTGCCCCATTCAGACACCCAGCTCAGCATCCTCAGGGATACAGTGAGTGGGTTAGAGAGAGATCATCCCACCCCTGTGATTATAGGTCCGTTGCAGATATTACCATCATCACTCTCAGGTGGAGAAACTGATGAACCAGTTAAATATTCGAATGAGAAGGAAAACATCTGTTGGCGTGGAAAAGTGATTATTTCCTAAGCTACCGAGTAAAACACAGCTGCACTGGCAGTTCTCACTCTGTTTTCTTGTCAATTTTTTCTCTTTCAGGAAACCTTGCAGAAACATGAAGCCCTCAGCCACCTGGAACTCAGAAACTCATTCGGGGCAGTCTGCGGCTTCTAGAACCTCCAGGTGCTCTGCAGATGTGAGGTTTCATCCTACACTCACCAGCTGGAGTCCTGAAAAGATGCAAGGCTCGTGCTTCGGCGCTAACTCTCCTGACCTTGGAGGGGTCACTTTCTAAGTGGCCAAAGGGCAGTTGTTGACACTGACGTCTGATTGCTGTGCGAAGCCAGTCATCGTATGGAGCTGTAGTGGGGAAAGCCACACTGGGGGTTGCAAGTTTCCTGACTCTCTTGAATTAGGATTCCAGGTTGGGGGCCTCATTTCTACAGCTCCCAATAGGCACCACCACCACCAGCACCACCTCCTGTGATATCAGTATTTTCTTGTCAACCCTCAATCTCCAGAGACTCCCTGCCCTGCAGTGAGCAGAAGGGGGCTCCAGTGGTGGGTGGTCCACCACCATCATTCTCGACATTTGGAATTCTCCCCTGACCACCATGACCTGGCTTTTTCTAAAGGTTTTATTGGCGGGAGTGAGTTTCTTGGGATGTTTTTATCCTCTTGTCGATTTTTACTCCAGTGGGGAAACGAGAGGCCAGAAACCAAATTTTGTGATCATTTTGGCAGATGACATGGGGTGGGGTGACCTGGGAGCAAACTGGGCAGCAACAAAGGACACCGCCAACCTTGATAGGATGGCTGCCGAAGGAATGAGGTGAGTCTTGAGGATGCCAAGCCAGCTTCTCTCTGTGTTACCCCTGCCTCTCTTGGGGGAAGGGGGCAGTGCAAAGCATTTGAAGAGCAATCGATGGGTCTGTGTTGATTGAATTATGTGATTAATTTGGTTTGAAACCAATTCAGCCTCATGGAGGGATCCATGAATCCAGTTTTCTTCCATCCATCTGATAATATTCAGAGTCTGTGTATTTAGGGAATGGGAATACAGAGGTGAACAGGATAAGAATCCTTGCCCTCAGGTACTTGGTGTTTGGTAGGGGAGACAGGCTACATGGAAAGTACATGAACCACATGAGGAATTTTGGGAATTCCGAGGGGCCGCTGGTGTGTGCCTGGCCCCTTTGCTCTCCGCTGGCCTTAGTCGTTGCCTTCCTTTTGGGGGCCAGACCCATGTGATTAGTTCTTGCTGCTGCACTTTCTACTTCCTCTGTTTAATTAGTTTCTGTTCACCATTTGGGTTCTGATTCCACGTGCCGTCCTCAGGAAAGTCAGCTTGGATGCCCCAGGAGTGCTCGGCCGTCAACCTGGCTGCTCACCACGGTGACAGCGACCATTTGATCATCTGCCCACTCACTTCCCTGAATCTCTGTCCACCTGGAGCCTCAGGGCAGGGCGGAGTTTGATAAAAGGGTCTTTGCAGATGTCACTCGGTGAGGATTTCGATGGCATCATACTCGATTTAGGGTGGGTCCTACATCCAATGACTAGTGTCCTTATAAGAAGAGAAGGCACAGAGAGATGCAGAGGAGAAGGTGTGAAGATGGAGGCAGAGACCTGAGTGAGGGTCTAGGAGCCTAGAAAGCTAAGGATCGGCGGGATTGCTGGGCAGGAGGTGTGAAACAGGTCATCCCTATGAGCTTCTGGAGGAACAGGTAGACATCTGGGTTTCAGACTTCTTGCCTCCTGAACTGTGCGAATACATTTCTGTTGTTTTACACCCAGTTTGTGGTAATTTTATATGCCAGTCACAGGGAAGGCATACACCTTGATTCCAGCTCAGGGCTTTAGGAAGAGAAGTACCTTTTCTGTTCTTCTTCCTTTACATTTCTAGCCTGTAGCCCAGTGCTGCTCCCATAATAGGCAATTTATAAATATCCGTTCATCAATAAATAGGCTTTAGGAATTCAGGATGCCCTGAAACGTCACCCCAAATTTTGCATGCAGGAATTTTTTCTGGAGTAAGAGTTAATCCACACCATTGATCAGATCTTTCAAAGGGAAGTGGGTTGCCCAATGCTTAAGAACTTCTGCTTTTAGTGTGGAGTGGGGTAGTGGGGACATAACTGGCCCGTTACTTAACTGACATTTGGGAGGCCTGGACATTCTTCTTACGAGCTGTCCCCACCCACATGCTCTCATTTTGATCAGAAGGGGCCTTGGGACCCGGTATGAACACAATTTAGTGGGCTTTCCTATTTTTTTTCTCCCATTGAAGAAAATATTTTCTCCAACCGAGCCTTGTGACGGGGACTAGGCAGATGGCCCTGTGGCCTGAGGTCCGTGGCCTTTCATTTTGTGCTTTGTTGACAGGAAGGTGACTTCCTATACGGATTAATTCTTTCCTGGCTTCTCCCCCTGCCTACTCACAGCCGGGGGGGAGCCATGACTTTTAGACAAAAACTCTAACTGTTAAACAGGGTCTAGGGGTGACTTCAGAAAGTGTCTTTTCTATTGTCATTTTTTTTTTATTAGTATCTTAGTTTCCTAAGACTGACACAACAAACTGCTGCAAACCAGGTGGCTTGAAGCAACACAGATTTATCCTCTCACAGTTCCAAAGGCTAGAGGTCCTAAATCAAGGTGCCAGAAGGGGCGGTTCCTTCTGGAAGCTCTGAAGGGGAATCCGTTCCATTCCTCTCTCCCAGTTTCTGGTGGTGGCAGGGATCCTTGGCCTCCCTTGGTTTGTAGACTCGTCTCCTAGTTCTCTCCGTCTGTTGTTACACTGAGTTCTCCTTGTGGGTGGGTATGTAAAACCTCTCTTGTAAGGACACCAGTCATGGGGTTTATGACCTCATCTCAACTTGCTTACATCTGCGAAGACCTTATTTCCAGATAAGGTCACATTCACGGGTCCTAGATTGATGTGAAATTGCGGGGAAGCGGGGGGCTACTCAGCTCAGCACAATTACCTATAATTTAGTCTTCAAAGCAGCAGACACTTCGCTGGGCAGCTGCTACTTTATAGACCGTGTTGGGAGCAAAGGTCAGGATGGCTTCCAGTGCTTAAAACTGCTTTGGACGTGGTAGGTCCTCAAAAAATATTTGCTCATGCGCTTGGACTCCTGGATCCAACCTTCTGGGTGGGCACAGATGCTTTAACCACAGCGTGGGGTCTGGAACCAGGCTGCCCAGGTCTGTCACTTAGTAGCTTGGTGATGCTAGGCCCACATACTAAACTCTGCTGGGCTTCAGTGTGTGCTCATCTCTGAAATGGGGCGGTAATGACATACCACACGGGGTCATTTGAGGAGGACATGAATTAAGTCATGCAAGGCAGTACGGGAGTCCCTAGCACGCAGTGGTGCTCGCTAGGTGTTAGCTCATATTGTCCCTAATGCCACTGGCTCTGCTGCTGTGGTTTCTCCCACGTCCCCCTGCCCTGGCTGGCAGGTCAGGCTGACTTCCTCAGTTACGTTCAGCTGCACCGTGTCCGTCTGTGGCCCGACCCTCACCCTTCTGCAGGCTGGGCCGTAGAACTTGGCTGTCCTCTCGGAATCTGCTGGATTCTGCGCATTCCTAGACCGAGTCCCCAAGGCAACGCTTCCATGTCTCCGACAGTTCCCTTTTGCTTTCCTGCTGCTACAAACCTTTGGTTTCCTTTTTTTTTTTTTTGTAACCTGGCCATGGTGGATGCAATTTGCCAATTGTGTGGACCGAACAGGCACCAGTCACAACATAATTGTAATGTCATCACTGTTGCAGGAAAAAAAAAGGAATCCTCGAGAGAAGAAAAGCAGAATTTCCAGTGTCTTGATTTTGGTTTCCCTTTTCAGGGTTTCTAGACTCCACTTACATGGAGATAAAATACAGGTTGTGGCCTAACCCCCACCGGGCCTTGGGCTCATTTACAGTATCTCTGGGCAAAGTGTGTGCACATCTCATATCACTTAGGGAAACTGAGGCTCAGAGAGAAATGGATTTACTCTTATAGACATCTCTCTAACATGTGGGGGAGCATCATGAAGTTTGCAGATTTACCACATTAAAAATTATGACAAAAGTTTTTTTTTTTTTGGTGAAAAAAGAAATGAACGTTACCACAATTAGCAAACATCTTTAATCAGAGGGCATTGCCATTTGGGGTCCCCCCAGGGTTAGTGACTGCACTTGTGTGCACTGCAAGACGTCAGTCCTCTTGTACTTGTCAGAAGTTTCAGCAACCAACATATTTTGCCCTTGACCCTGTGGGCCACTGTTTTACCAAGGTCCTGTGCAAATCCGAGCTGGGCAGTGCTGGTGAACATTTGTAAGTTTAGAAATGATCTGATAAGCAGAAGAAAATCGAAACTTTGGAATAAATGAAAATGCCAGGGATTTAGTAATCAACTACAAACTAAACTTTTCTAGCAATTAGAAAACTTGCATAATAGTATGAGATAGAGGATTGAACTGCTCTTGTTTTAAGGAAAAGGACAACACATGCATCAAGCAACATATTTCTTGAAAATTCTCAGGTTCAGAAGTAACTCACATGAGTCTTCTGGCTGGGTGACTGGATTCAGGTAATGATGTAGGATGTCTGATTGGGTTTTAAACCCCTGAGCAGTCGTGACCCACAGGTGTCTTGTGGAGAGAGAAAAAGGATAACGAGTGATAGAAAGAAGTCATCCCAGCCAGCTCCTGCCCACTCAATTAAATTGTCGGCCAGGCTGGCTCAGAAGTGAAGTTGTACATTGTAAATACATTTATGTAGGCGAATTGACTTGCAATAAGTTAACTTTGCTCCTTAAATTCTCTCCCTTCCTGCTTCTCCCCTTCTCTGCCAACAATTTAATTCTGAATCGGGTTGATGCTATTGCTGAGAGTTACAAGCAGTGGCTTAGCTAGAAATCAAAGATCAATATTCACCACTGGAAGGTCAGAAGCTCTCGGGGGCTTGAAGCTGTTGCTAAAAAGGACCTCATCCAGGAATAAATTGAGCTGTCAGTTTAATCAAATAAACACCCGGTTTGATTTCTGTTCCCTACATGGGCTTTTGCAAAAATTCATTCATCCTGTTATAGGACTTTCTCAGCCATCCTGCTGCCTTTGGGATTTTTGTAGTCACCTAAATGAGTTTGAGAACCAGGCTGGCACTCAAAACTGCAGGGGTGTGTGATGAGGTCTTGAGGTCTGGTGGACACAGCGAAAGCCAGGGCAGGAAAAACTTTCTGAAGGAGATTAGCAAGAGAAAGACCCTTTCCCTACCATATAATTTCCTTCCAGCTCTATCCTCCTCCCCCTACAGTAATTGAGGACCCTCATCAGGGAAATTTCCTCTCGTCCTATGAACTTCGTCATTAACCCTGAGAGGTTTGTTCCTGTCTTCTCCTTATAAGTGCTCAGCATCGTGGGACAGGCAGTTTTACATCTTTGCCCTTGGGTGGTAAGTAGGTCAAATAGACATAAAAATCACTAATGCACCCGCCCCCTACTCCCCCAACTGGGGCAAGGTGAAACCTTAACAAATGGTACCGTGGGTTTTAACCTCATGGCTCTGTTTAATAGACGGGGACATGCAGAAACACGATGATCTAGATGGCAGCTAATCTTAGAGAGAAGGAACTGAAATATTAACCAGCGAGGACTTGGTGCCAGCTTACTTCACAACTGCAAGTTCAAAATAGCCTGTCAGAGGCTATCATTCGTTCCCCTTCTAAGCCTCCCAGCTACAGTCTTTCAGCAGTGGATCTCTACGAACAGCAGGTCATGAGACAAACGCCGGGAGACTCCAGCCAGCTCTGACCTTCAGGGACTTACAGCCTGGAGGCAAATAAAGACAAGAAGACTAGTATTTAGAGCGCAGAAGGGTGATATGCCATCTGAGCGGGAAGTCCTGACATATGTCCCATTTTTCAGAACTTGAGTCGACATCCTAGGGGATGGAATTAGCACACGTTGCTTATACATTGGCCGCAGTCAGGAATGAGAAAGGTCCATGCCGGGCTTCTCACCTTTTAGGTGGTAAAGCTCCGAGCAAAAACCATGTCGGTGCTGTGGGACTATAGGAAAAAAGAGGCCATTTCTCCAGAGGGAAGCCAAGAGGTACTCAAGAAAGCTTATCTGCTGGGACCTGAATGCTGAGAGCTTAAAGATTAGTAGGAATTAGCCAGATGAAGGGGGAGGAAAGAGTGTTGTAGGCAGAGAGAACAGCAAGGACCCAGAACCTAAAGATGCCCATTCACTCAACAAATATTCATAGAGGCTCCCCCAAGGACTGTCCTAGGTGCTGGGAATATATCTGTGACCCAAACCATGAAAATTTTTTGCTTTTCTGGGGCTGGTTTGCATTCTAGTGCCTGAGTAGGGCTGGGACAGGAAGCGTAAGGCTGGACTGATAGACGAGCAGCTGATGAAGGGCACTGCGGGCGTGCTCAAGTGTTTGGACTTGATCTTGAAGAAAGTAGACGGCCTCAAGGCCTGACGTCCTTGACCTGCATTTGAGATGGATTGCTTTAGCTTACTAGGGGCGGCCCGTACCGGAGGTTGGGAGGGCAGGGGGCATATTGCAGGTATCTCTAGGATGACTTGACTCAGGGTTGTGACAATGGGGAGAAGAGTCCCATGTGAGGTGCACTGAGAGGACCACGTGTGCATCCTGTTACGTGTGTGTCCTTCCTTTAGCACCAGTGTGCACCTATCCACAGGAGAATGTGAAGAGAGATCACACCAAGGTCAACAGCCAGGAATCTCTTTGTGTTGTCCAGAAGATCGGGAGTGTGAGTAGATGTGTGGATGAATGAGTGAACGAATGCACGAATCAGTCAAACACACCAGCTTTGCTCTTTGGTGCCACATTTGTTTGCAGTTTCAAAAGGGCCTGCGTGTCGGCTGTGCCCATTATCCCACTTAACTGCCTTCTGCAGGCTGCCTCGGCCGTCTTCCCATTTCACTTCAGGCAACGTGGAGGCTGAGCTGAGCTCCTGCTTTGGCGTGTTCCCAGTCCTCACCTCCCACCCATCCCTCTGCCCACGAAGGCCATGGCCAATGAAGCTTAAAATCCCTTCCCAACTCCAAGCCTTTAAATTATGAATGGAGCAAAGAGAGTTCTTAGTCCAGCTGCCCAGCAATTTAGAGAGTTGCCACAGAAGAGCCTCATCATCTATTTTAAAATCCATAGAAATGAAGGCTGGACACGCTTACGTTGGAAACGTTATGTCTCTCCAGGGTTCTCGTGGGGGCCTTTCCAGCGCTAACGTTCCCTGATTCTAGCACACGTAATTTATGCAATGGCAAGTTGCTTTGGTTTCCGTCTGGCTGTGTCTTAATTTGAGTTGATTTCCCCGTGAACAGGCTGCTGTAATGTCTGGCTCTGTGTTTCCAGCTTTGCTTCACAATGTATTTTCAGACTTTAATTAGGACCCCTGTTGGTGAACTGGCCTAAGCCTGCCCAGATAGATCTGGGGGGGAAAAAAACAACAAAAAAAAAAAAACAAAGGAAGCTTTGCAACTAGCAAGACCATTTTATTACTGATTAATTAGTCCCTGCCAAATGGAGACAGAGGCGGGAGAGGGGAAAAGGTGACGTGCGGGTCAGTTCGTCGGGCCACGTGGGGGTGTTAGTAGGTTTTTTTTGAGGATTGTGGAGTCAGGGCTGTCCAAAGACTTGGAAACAAAGGAAGTAAGCTTGTTCCTGAGAGTTAAGCTGTGAATTTTAGCACACGGCAGGGGAAGGAATTGAGCACTAAAAACATCAGCTTAAGCGATTATGTGGAGAGTGGACTAACGTGTTTTTTCCAATCCAGCGACACGGACCTCTCTCTTCCAGTTCTGTTTGTTCGTCCAGTAGATGCTGCTGGAGCAGCTCCATCCCAGCCAGGCACCCCGCTTGGGAGTGGAGTCGCAACTCTCAGCCCCATCCTCACAGAACCTACGGTCTGGGATAAAAACTCCAAGCTGCGTCCCGCTGTGGGCATGTGCTGTAGCCATTCCCGAGTGATGGCCTGAACGTGGCAATCAGGGTTAGCATTCAGGCAAAGGAGTTTTGGCACTGCCCAGATATGTTAATCAGCTCAGGTTGCTATCAGAAATAGAAAGAGTGGGTGGCTTAAACAATATATATTTATTTTTCACAGTTTGGGAGGCTGGGAAGTCCAAGGTCAGGTTGCCAGCATGGTTCATCTGACGGCCCTCTCCCTGGCTGGCAGATGGATGACTTCTCACTGTGTCCTCATGTGGAGGATGGAGAGAGAACTTTCATCTTCTCTTACGAGGATACTAATCCCATCATGGGGGCACCACCCTCATATCCTCATCGAAACCTCATCACCCCAAAGTGTCAGCAGTTTCTGATGGAAAAGGCTATATGGCTTCCTCCCTGTAGCTCCCTCTGCTGTGATTGGTTGAATTAAACCTCAGCTCACAGGTGAGGATGGGAGGTGAGAGGTAAGGGACATGTGTGTCTGTTCGGAGGGAGAAAGATGAGCGAGGGGAGGAACATCTGGTTGCATCTCAGTGTCTACATAACCAGCTGCTAGAGAGATGAAGGCTTGGTACTCACCAAGAGCCCCGCTGAGCAAGCCAGCATCCGTGGAGGCTAGCACTGTCCCCAGGCAGGAAGAGCTGTGTCACCACTAGAGTGCAGGGCCCCAGTTGCCGAGGAGAACTAGCCTTCGGTGGTCTTTCCAGAAGAACCAGGCCCCTGGGCTACTGGTGGCAGGGGACAGACACACCCATGTTCTCATGGAACGCCATTCTGGATGAGGGTGATGGACAGCAAGCAGGGAGACAAATCCATGAACGAGGTGAGGTTTAAGGTGGTAAGGACTGGAGGTGGAATAGAACCAAGGATGTGGTGCAGCATGGTCAGGTCATGGAAGGCCTTCCCAAGGAGGTGAAATGAGAGCTGAGATCGTGATGACAAGAAGGGGCCAGCCCTGTGGAAACTAGAACAGAGATTTTCAGACAGAGGGGACATAAAAAGGGGCTGAGCCAGGAACCAGCTTGTGGTGTTGTAGGAGGAGCAATTCTGGACACTGTAGATGGGTGAGAGGAGGGGATTGGGGAGAAGGTATTGGATGGGGTCTGATCACCATGTGGTGTCACACATAAAAAGTAATGACATATGGAACTACACTGAGGCCACTGGCAGTTGGAGGTGGCCAGCCTGGGCTTCAACCAGGCCTCACCCTGAGGCCCTCTCCATGTGATGCTCTAAGGGGACCTCTTTTTTCTGGAATCGTGCAGGGCGCTGACAGAGCCCTGGTATAAGATGGCCCTGGGGACTCCAGTTGTCCAGGGCCCCACCTGGCTGCCCTCGGGGGCTGAGAGGAACCTGATCTTGGTGAACCTGTGGCCCAGTTGGCCCTACTGTGTGCTTCAGCTTGCAGACTGGGAAGCTCTGATGGAGGGCTTGTGGACCATGACAATGCTTTTGGACTTATTTAGATGGCAGTGAGAGCCCACGAGAGGGTTTCCAGCTAGGAATTCGTGCTAGCTGGTAATCGTTTTTAAGGTGACTTCGGTTGCTCCGTGGAAAATGTGGGGAGAGGGAGCTGGGAGTTGGAATTGGAAGCTTGGAGAAGGGCTGCCACACACTGCTGGGTAGATCGTGTACCGTTCAGCTGCAGACCATGGTGTGAATGGCAGGTTAATGCTCTGCTATCGCCATCTCGAAATGCTTGGTCAGCCAACCCGCACAGAAGTACAAACTCAAACCAGAATGTATCTGGGGCGAGAGATGATCCTGACTGAGTGTACGTAAAGTGCTTGAAGATGTGCCTGGATTAAAAAAATGCCTTATAAGCATTAGGTTGGAGAGTTACAAGAATTATTATAAGGCACATTTCAGAGCGTGAGCTAGGAGGGTCCTTGTGCTTCAGTGTCGGGAGAAGAAGACAGAAGAGGCTGGGTAGACATGGAAGTTTTCTTCGGAGCAAAAGTGTGAGCACCGAGGGAGGACTCTGTGGAATTCCAGCTACCTGCGACACCCAGATTTTGCCTGGATTTGGCCCCAGGAGTTTGACCCCTCTCTGTGGCCTTGTATGTCTGGCAGGTGGCGATGCACTGAGAGAAACCCGTGTCTGGGAAATGACCCCACATGCCCAGTGATTGAGAGAAGGAAGGTTGCAAGTGCTTTTTCAGTCCCAGAGGACTGAGGGACAGGAAGGAAGTGCTGGCAGGGGTAGGAAGCTGGGGCTGTGAGCCCCAGAGTCCCTGAGGCCTAGAGAGGGGCATGGCTCAGATGTGTGAACCCAGCCGTGCGTACTGGAGCACACACCTTCCCTGTCCTCATTCTGTCAGATGGAGACATCACACAGCCGGCTTCTGAGAGTGTGGCTTTGGGGCCAGGCCAGTGCTTCCAGACAGGCATTGCTGGGATCTCACAGTGCGATGTCATTGGTCCCTGATGCTATTCTTTTTATTTATTTTTTTCTGTTTGTCACCTTTGGAAAAATGGTGTGAGAGAATGAACCCCTGTTCTGGGACTGAGGCCCAGGTCTCACTATATTGTACAAAAGCAAAGAGGATGGTGGTGACATCCACTGAGTGCACACGGGGTAGTGCCCACTTTGTGCTGACTGAGGACTTGATGATGAGCCAAGCTTGTCTGATAAAAGAGACACATTATTCTGGTTGTGTATTACTGAGTAACTAACTACCCCCAAAGTTAGTAGCTGAAAATAAGTGTTTTATTACGTCTCACAATTTTGTGGCTGAGGAATTCAGGCAGCTAGCTCTTGGTTGGGCCATTCTTCCTTTCCACGTTGTGTTGACTAAGTTCACTCCATGGGATTCAGCCAGCAGATGGGTCGAGGTCCCAGATGGCCTCACTCACATGTCTGACATCTAGGTGAGGATGGCCTCGGCTGAGGCCGTCGGCCATGGGACCTACAGGTGGCCCCTCCAGCATGGCAGTCTCAGGGTACTCCAACTTCTGATGTGGCAGTTTGTAGAGTATTTCAAGGGAGGAGGTGGAAGCTGCCCATCTTGGAAGGCCAGAGCCCAGAAACTGGCACAGTGTCATCACTCCCACGCTCTTCCAGTGGTCACAGCAGTCGCTCAGTGAAGAGGAGGGGACTCAGACCCCACCTCTCAGTGGGAGGCATGCCAGAGAATCTGTGGCCATCTTTACGCTGTGCCGAACACAAAGCATTATCCCTCAGTGTTGTAAGGGATATGCCAAAGGCAATACATATAACAGAGAAGAGGGGCCCTGATTCTGTGTAGGCATGGAGGGGGAAGAGCAGATAGCTCAGAGGGGAGAGTCAGGGGAGAGGACACAGACGTGACGACCTTTGAACATTTGAGCTGGGTCATGAAGACAGCTTGGACCTGTCAATCAAGAAAGGGAGGGTAGTAGGAGGGAGACCTTCCCAGAGTTGGAAACAGTAAGTGCCAAGGCACAGAGGTGTGTGAGGGGGAGGATGTTAACTTCTTGTGGTAATCATTGCACCCTACATACATGCATCAAATCATTGCATTTGACACCTTAAACTAATACAATGTTATATGTTGATTCTATTTCAATCAGACTGGGAAAAGTAGTAAAAGCATTCTTCCATACGGCCATAATCAAGCAAATGAACAATAATTCCCTAATACCGTCTTGTTTCCAGTCAATATTAAATTTTTCTAATTAGCCCTCAAATGTGTTGTTAGCCTGTTCGAACTGGGATCCGATCGAGTACCATGTGTTACATTTGGTTTCGCCTCTTTAGTGTCCTTTAATATACAGTATCTCTCTTCCAACCCATTTTCCCCCTCGGATATTGACTCTTTGAAGAGATCAGATCATTTGTCTTGTAGCCTATCTAGAGACCGGTTTGCGAAATTATTTCCTTGTGGTATCATTTAATTTGCTCTTCTCTTAGCTGCATTTCCTGTAATCTGGAAATTAGGTCCAGAGGTCTGATTAGATTTAGGTTAAATGTTTTTGGCAAGGATCCTTAACGTTATGAACTTCATTTTGCATCCCATCAGGAGGCCCACACGGTCAGGTTGCCCCATTATTAGTGACATTACATTTAATCAAGTCCTTTGAGGGTAGGGAAATGGCTAGACTCTTTTTATATTTCTCCATGGTGTCTGAAAATGCTCTGGGCGTATGGTAATGTGGGATAGATCCTGTCAGCTCTTGCTATTGGCAGTAGTTACGTCCTATAAAATCACTGTGAACCCTGAATGAGGGAATAGTGAACCTTGGCTTCTAGGGGAAATACTGGGGGACGGTTCCTGTGTGTGTCTGTCCACAACCTTTTCCCCAGCTGATCAGTACTGAACGTTCTTTTATATGTGTTTCCCTTTAAGGACATATTTAATATATATTATTAAAAATATATTTATTATTTAATGTAGATTATTAAATATAGATTATTAAATATATATTTATTATGTAATATATATTATTAAATATATATTTATTATGTAGTGTAGATTATTAAATATATATTTATTATTTAATGTAGATTATTAAATATAGATTATTAAATATATATTTATTATGTAATATATATTATTAAATATATATTTATTATGTAATGTAGATTATTAAATATATATTTATTATTTAATGTAGATTATTAAATATAGATTATTAAATATATATTTATTATTAAATATATATTATTAAATATATATTTATTATGTAATGTATATTATTAAATATATATGTATTATTTAATGTAGATTATTAAATATATATTATTAAATATATATTTATCATTAAATATATATTATTAAATATATTTATTATGAAATATATATTTTTGATTCATTGGCATTGAACTCACAGCCAACAGCACCCTAACTCATTCTTGTATGAAGCTGGCCTATCACACGTATGTTCTCTGTGAGGCTCATCACAACCTTCTGGCCCTTAGGCGTGCCGGCCCACACCTCAGCACTGCACCGTTTTAAACAGCGGGATCAGCAGCACCGAGCACAGAAACGCCAACACCATGGTGCTAACAGGCTGTGAAAAGGGCACTTGCTTACAGCACGAGAAGAGAAACAAGAAGGTTGTCTCATGTGACCTCAGCTGCGACATGCACGCTGGGTGACTCGGATTTTTCTCAGGCCTGCGTGTGTCCATGTATAACGGCTTACGAGTCACAAGTATTGATTTTGGGGTTACAAATAAACTTAGTAGGTGAATTCGAAAGATGAAATCTTTGAACCAGTCAGAGGACCAACTGAGTATGTTGGATTAAATCGATTTGAATTCCTCGTGTGACCTCAGATGAGTCCACAGTGACCTCTCTGGCTTCATTTTCTTTACCTGTTCTGTGATGGGGTGACCTTCGAGCTCATTCCCGGCACTGGAATCTCAAGGACAGAGTGGGATTTGAATTTTCCCTCGGTCTGGTGTGATCTCCATCACTCTCCTTTCCATGCAGGTTCGTGGATTTCCACGCGGCCGCCTCCACGTGCTCGCCCTCCCGGGCATCCCTGCTCACCGGGCGGCTCGGCCTCCGCAACGGAGTCACACACAACTTTGCGGTCACCTCGGTGGGGGGCCTGCCACTCAACGAGACCACCTTGGCCGAGGCTCTGCAGCAGGAGGGCTATGTCACCGGAATGATAGGTAACACTGGCACCCCACGGCCCAGGGTCCCGTCTCCCACTGCATTTGCTGTGCTGGCTGCTTTGTGTTCACGCAGCCCCAATATGCTGCCACCTCCTCTGCTTGTGTCTGCTTTTTTTTGTTTCTTTCTTGCTGTATGAGGTAGGAATGCTTTCAGTTATAAGTCATTGAAAAGAGCTAACCATGGGATAAACCACGTATGAGCTGTTTCCCCCCATCGTAACTAGCTTAAAGGTAAGCGTGTGCTCTCATGGGCTTGGCCTCTTGGAGAAATGGTTTCTTTCTTCTCCACGATTGTCACTGTGTTGTCCTCCTGAGTTGCTTCATGGCTGCAATTTAGTGGCTTCGGTGTCACTCACCATAATTTGGCTTCAAGGAAGGAAAAAGACAGGGGAGGCCAGCCCCGTTTGCTCACTCTTATCAGAAAAGCAAGGCTTCTCAGCCCTGGAAATGCCCTTGAATCTTATCGGTGGGAGCTGAGGGTCTGGACTATAACGACTGACTTGGACTGAGGCACAGGCCCCGTCCCCCTGAACAAAACCGAAGGTCTCTGAGCCGGATGACGGTGGACATGGGTGTGGAGCAGGCAGCCAGCTGTGTCCGCCACCCTGTCCAATGGCTTCCTTCTCTTCTCAGTTTTCCTAAACGCCTCTTCCTTGGTATTTATTTTGTGCCAGGCCCTGGGCTAAGTGTTTATTTGCATCAGGATAATCTGGTACCTCCTGAATTTATGAGAAAACCGAGTTTCAGACACTGAAGAGGCTTGTGCAGTGTTGCCTCACCTGGAGCAGGTGGATGTAGACAGGTGTGTCTGGCCCAGTCTTATGCTTATGCTTTGCTTCACTGCTGGTGTCCCCTCCAGGGACTGCGACAACCCCGCCATCCCAGTAGCATCCTCAGGCTGCCTGTGCTTGTTATTCCAACTCCCTGAGAGCTGGGTCCAGTGGGATTTCTGCCTCTCTTCTCCACACACGACATGGCAAAGGAGGGTGTGCTGACAAAACAGGACCGCGACAATCGTCCAACTCTTTACATCTTTGTACCACATTCATTTCTTTGCCCCTTTGCCTTGTGGGTGATTTCCCTGGGGTCTTTACTTGGAGCAGAAATAGCAGGCCAGAGAGTTCCAACCGTATCAGAGCTCTTGGCACGCTTCGCCGGTTATTCCCCCCGGACCTTAAGCGTTTACAGAGCGAGGAGCAGCGGTGTGTCTGTTTCCCCATTTGCGGCTCGGTGGGGGTCTCTGCACTTGAGCTACAGTGGGAGGCAGTTTTGTGTTCCGCCTCTGCTGATGTTGGCCAGAGAGGAAGATGATGAAACCAGGCGGGACCCGGGTATCTCTGAGACAACGTGGGGCATGCACCTGTACCCTGGGCCACACCTTTGCGGGACCCCAGCCCAGGAGGGCAGAGTGAAGGAAGCAGTGGGTTGTGTGGGGTTGCTCTGTGCACGGAAACCTCTTTGAGGAGCTCCCAGTAATGGCCTGTCTCCCCCTTTCACCGTACTCTCCCGTGTGGGAACTGAGTCGTCATCCTGGCTTGCTCTCTGTCTCCCTGTGGACTCCCTCTGGGTCCCAGAGAGCGAGGGTTGGCTTTCACAAGGCATCTTCAGCCTCCCTTCGCTTGTCCTCAGGAAAGGGCAATGACGATGGAGAACTGGGTGCGTGATTAGCTCCCCAGAGGGGCTAGGAACCCCCATGGGGATTCCTCTGAAAGTGTCTCTCTTGTTTTCCTACAGGCAAATGGCATCTTGGGCATCACAGCTCTTATCATCCCAACTTCCGCGGTAAGAATTCTTTGGGAAACAGAAAATAAAGACTTCTGTGTAAAAGGACCCCGTTAACATTTAAGCCATCCTGCTCTGTGGGCATCTCTCCTAATGGGACATCTTTGCTCACAGTGTCACTTGGGTGCCTTTAGGTACCCCGGGAACCCCTAGGTCTCATGGCCCTCTCAGCTGGCATCTTTCCTGTCCTCCTCCTCGATTCCTTTATGCCCTCTGGCCTCCCATCTTGAGTCCATCAGTGTTCTCCCTGACCTCGTTCCTCACATCTCAGGGAACATTTTGGTGCTGTGAGGTCCAGAGGATTTCAGAAAAAGCCAACACAACATATTCAGGTCTCAATTTAATTCTCACAGCCTTCCTTCCCCCACTGCCACCCCATCACCCCAAGCCTAGTCCTGCCAGCCTTCTGAACCTTAGCTGAAATGCTGTCTCTTACGAGAAGCATTTTGGGATTTCAGCCTCAACCCCATCCCAGCTGGGGGTACTTTGCTCCTCTGATCAGTCTGTGGGCTTACTGATTATCCATCTCTTATAGTTTAATCCATATATATTACTTTCTCATCAGATAGGAAGTCTTTTGAGGTCCGAATTTATTCTTTTATTCCTTCAAGTATCATGCCTATACTAGATTTTCACCAAATACTTCGTAAAGGTGTCCGTAAGTGCACCGGAGATGGTTAAGTGTGTATTCATTCTCTCTACTTTCTCCCACTCTGGGTTAACTAATCACAAGACGTTTTGTAAATCTAATCTTACAGCCAGGACCCAGAAAAATGTTTTCCTTGCATACTACAAAGGGATATTAATCAAATCCTCTTTTAATTACATACTCTACAGCACTGCAGTATTAAATCATAGAAAATTAAATTTTTGTCCTGGGTGTAAGAATGCAGGCTCCTAGGGCAGAAGCCAGGTGGGGTGCTAACCAGTGGCCTCTCTTCCAGGTTTTGATTACTACTTTGGGATCCCATACAGCCATGATATGGGCTGCACGGATACCCCAGGCTACAACCACCCTCCTTGTCCGGCGTGTCCACAGGGTGAGAGACCAGCAAGGTAATTGGTTATGGGCTCCCGAGCAAGGTGAAAACCTTAGGGTGTGTCCAGCAGGAGGAAATGAGAGAGGCCGACAGTGGACAGTTGAGACAGCAAAAGAGAAGTGCAAAAAAAAAAAAAAAAAACCTTTTAGCGGATGTGAGGTCAACAAAAATTCTTTTATTGGAATTTCCTAGGTTCCTTGGACTGTTTAGCTCAGCTGGGGAGAGCTCGGTACTGCCACGGCCTCATGTAGGTGGGGTTTTTCTCCTCTTTTGCCCGCTGGCTTTGCACCTGGGGCATTCACCTGGCTCAGACACTGGACGTAAGGAGGGCTAGAGAGAGACAGAAAGTGCACAGGGCTCCTTACGAGCTTCACCGCACCCCCTGCCCCTACAAATGAGCCTTCATTCCGACATTGGAGTGCCATGCAAGCACCAAACAGGATGTTTTAAAAACACATCCAATGAAATGGGGAAATGCTCACAATATAATAGTAGGTAAAAAAAAAAAAAACAGGAAACAAATCATCAACAGTGTGACCTTAACTGTCTCTGCATTATTTATGCCTTTATAGCTCTATCAAGAGAGACTCAAAGGAAATATGCCAAAATGGTGAACAATGGGTCATTCACTCTAGTTACGGGATTAGGGGTTTCCATTTCTTTTTTCCCCTTTCTCATTGCATTTTCCATAATTCATTAATGAGCATGCAATACCACTCGTTATCAGAAGAAGGTGATAAACTGTGTTCAGGTGATAAAGCAGCACAAACCACATGCTCTGCAGGTTCGGACCGCTCTGTGGTTATTTATAAGGTCACAGGAGATTTGGCTTAGGGGAAAACAAGTCTCAGCCGGCTCATTAATAACACAATGGTTAATATAATAATGGCCATTTATTGAGAAATTGATACATCCCAGGCATTCTGTATCCTTACCTGCAGTCCACTATGTGAGGCAGGTATCCGGATTTCACAGGTAAGGAAGCATCCCTTGTTGTCCAGGTCACCGCGGAGTTGTAAGAAGTAGGGATGGAGACTCAGTCTGGGTGTGCGTGTGTGTGCATGTAGTGTGACAGGGACTTATTTTCTCCCAAATCCGTCCCTGGACCATGAGGAACATTTCTCGACCAGAGAGGCCTCCCCTTACCTCTGCCTTCATCTCTCTCCCTGACAGAGGGCTTGCGTTTTTATCGAGTTCCTAGAGTATTGGTCAGTGTAAAAAGCACTAACCATTGTTACTTCATTTAGTCCTCCCAATACGTCTGTAACAAGGACAATACCATTCTTCAGATAAGGAAAGTCAAGGTCATGGCCAGAGTCATTTCTCAGCCACGCCGATGAAGCATGCATGTGTCAGATTCATTTCGACCTGTAAGACCAAGGGCTGGGTTTGAGTTTCCTGGGAGATAGTATGGGTTCGACCCCCAACTGGTTTTCAGTGGCTAAAGTTTCTTCAAATTCTCTCTAAACATGATTTAAGATTTAAAAATTATCCCTGGCTATCTGTCCTGTTGTTAGATGTCGTGTCCCATGAAGTAGCACCCCATAGACAGAAGTCATCATTTAGAGGAGACAAGGATGGGACTACCGATTGGCTATGGGGACCCTGCTTGATTAACGTAGTCTCTTTAGACCTCAGTCTCTCTCCCAGCAAAATGGGGGTCATAGTCTTTCCAGCTCGCAAAAGTCTCTGTGAACTGGAGAGAATGGCCAGGCTTGTCCAAGGAGCATCTACATCTACTTAAAGGGCATGGCAGAAGGTATTATATTGATTTTACACTTGGAGGAAATGGCCGCCTGGAAAAACCACTCGACACCAGGCTTTTATTAAATGTTTAGTGTTTATGTGCATCGCTGCATTAAAGCCTGTTGCCCTACCCCGTAGCTACTCAAGTGAATACTCTGCCGTCGGTGGTTTCCACACAGGAGCCCGGACAGGGACTGCTACACCGACGTGGCCCTTCCTCTGTATGAAAACCTGAACATCGTGGAGCAGCCCGTGAACCTGAGCAGCCTTGCACAGAAGTACGCTGAGAAAGCGACTCAGTTCATCCAGCGTGCCAGGTAAGGGGGCCCCTAGCCCCAGGGCTACCCCCTCTCCCACCCACCACTTCCCCTGGCCTGAGCACTCTGCAAAGCCATGGCAGACCCCAACTGTCGAACAGAGGTGCATGCTTGCCTCTCCCCTGTACACGAAGCTGGAAAGCAGGCGTGCTCCCACGGTCCCTGGGCTTACCCGTGTTCCTGCTGAGATATGCATGAGGGCAGGGTCTGTCCACTGTATTCTGGGCACTCGGGCATTCGTCGAGTTCATTAGTTGGCAGGGTATGTTTGTTTCTTCTTGCTTATTCTCCTGGAGACCTGGAGTCTTAGGGACTAAAATTGAGGTGTCGGCAGAGCTGTTTTCTTCCAGAGGCTCTGGGGCAGAATCGTTCCTTGCCTCTTGCAGCTTCTGCTGGCTGCCAGCCACCTTGCTTTGTGGCCCCATTTCTCTTATCTCTACTTCTGCTGTCTCTTCGCCTTCTCCTTCTCTGTAGTCAAATCTCCCTCCGTCTTCCTCTCACAAGGATGCTTGTGATTACATTGAGGGTCTACCAGGACAGCCCAAGGTAATCTCCCGATCTCAAGATCCTTATTTATGCTTCTGCAAAGTCCCTTTTGCCATGTAAGGTAACACAGACTCCAGAGATTAGACCCCAGGTATCTTTGGGGGCTGTTATTCAGTGTAACCCACAGGGCTTACAAGTTCCAGCATCTACAGAGCCCAGGCAGGTGGCCTTCCAGAGGGACTTGAAGGCTGAACATAAGGCATCAGGGAATGGTGGGGCCTGAGGTAAACTGAACGCACATTCTCCACATAAGGTCGCAGCCTGGATTGTCGTGAATTCCCACTTCACAAGACAGGAGACCTGGCCCTTGTGTGAAATCTCCTGATCTTTCAATGTTAGAAACGACTAAATAAAAATAACAAAAAGCAGAACCAGAGCACTGGGCGCGTCTAACAAGTCGTACGTGTGTGCCTCTGTCAGGTCAGGGCAGAGAGTGGGTGTCGTGAAAGCCTGGACCACTCTCAGATAGCGTACACTCACCTTGGGTGCACACACAGAGACCATGGGGCTGCACGCCCACACCTGTGTGTGCGCCCAGGCAGTCACCCCTCCCTGCCACCTCAGTCCATATCCTGGCCCTTCACAGCTGCCCTCCTGCTGCCCTCTAATGACCCCTCGTGTGTTCTTCTCATCCTTGTCCCATTGCAAGCACCTCAAGGACAGTGCAACAGTCACCAGTACGTCCTTTAGTATCTTCCACAGATGCAGCCTAAGTGGGGAAGAAAAAATGAGCTGCATACCCACCCGCTTGTGTGGGATTAAAAAGGGATGGATCGCACCAGGCCATTGAATGGCAAGGACCCCTCGGCCTCTTGCTCAACCATGTTGGACTTTCTAGAGAGAAGGGCAACAGAGAGGGTGGAGGCAGCATGGTAGCAGATCCACCCATGTTTTCTTGGTAATAAAACCTGCCTACAGCCATGCCCCTCTGGACGTGCCCAATCGTGTCTAACCTCAGAAGCTAAGCAGGGTCGGCCTTGGTTAGTACTTGGATGGGACTAGGAGGACCAGGTGCTGTAGGCATTAAAAAAATAAAAATAAATAAATAACCAATGGAATATATATATTAATATTTATATTAACAGAAGGGTGCTTCATGGCTGGTGGTGCCGGCCTCCCTGCCCTCACGGAGCCTCTGACAGCGCAGCGCCCTCAGAGGGAGCGGTGGCCGCTGGCTGGGGACCGGGGACTGTTTACCACTCTCTCTCTGAAGTGAGCGTGGTGTTTGTTCACCCACCGCTTTGTTAATCAGTTAAAAGACAGACAAATCAACACTCTCTTGATCACGTGCAAAGGTAAAGAGTTTGCTGATTTGTTAATTAGTTATTAAGTGAAGGAGTCACATGCATCCCGCTGGCTTTTAATGTGACGGGCATGCTGACTTCTTTGGGACTCGGCTTGCCCGTTCATTCGTGATGTTTGGAGTGTCAGCAGAAAAGGCCCCCAGGCCCGTGCTCCTTTCTCCTCCATGACCTCCGACCCCACGTGGCTCCGCCTGCACCTGGACCTGTGTGGCCAAGCTGCCAGGGTCCCTAGAGCATGGCATCCTGCTCTCTCAGCCAGGGACCCACCCTACGACTTTACTCAGATCTTTACTTGAATTGAGACCCCTTCACCTACAGGGACACTGAAAGCTAATCCTTGATTTGGGTTTTTGAAGCAGCAGAGTTCTGACTGGCAAAAACGGAGAGGGCAGATGGCTCGTGGGCCACAGCTAGCCAGGCCTCTGCTCCCTACAGGGTCTGAGACCGTGCACTGAAGCCAGATGAGGGGTGGAGTGTGACAGGGATGAGGGTACTGGCTATAAGTACAAGCAGCGGCTCAGGATGTTTGCAGCCAGAGAGCACAGTCAACATTCTAGCACGTTCGCCATTTGGACCAGGTCCTACAGGTGCCTGATGAGGGATGCTCCCCACCTTCCTGAGCTGGAGCCTAGGACCTGTGTCAAGGGCTCGGTTCCCTCTGCTGCTTGGCTCTGGCCCTTCCCCTGCAGGGCTCCTGCGTGCTGGTCTGTGCCTCCCCTTGTGGCGTTGTCCCTCCACGTTCCCCCTCACCCAGCTCTCACATGAGCCCCACCACCCTGTGCCTGCATCAGAGCTCTGGGTCCAGCTAGAAGGCCATTCTCATTCTTCCTCTTTCGTCTTTCTCCCGCCCAGGGATCTGGATGAATAACAAGTAAGGAAATGAATGAACCGATGAATGGTGAAGCAGTGGGACCCGAGGTCTTCCCTCCGTAGCTTCACCTCAGTGCCATTCTGTCTGCCTTGAGTAGCCATCAGCACAGCCCACCTTTAGCCCCTCGTTCTTCAGACCCCAGTACCTTGGGGCTCTCTCCCTTCCCTCCTTCCCCCAAGCTCAGTTTGCCTCCCCTGACCCAGCACCTGTATTTCACCCCCTTCGCACCTCTCATTGGTAAATCTGATTGACTTTTTCAGTTGCATTTTTTCTCCCTCAGGGTCCCATTTGGATGTTAAGCTCCAAGAAGGTGGAAATCTTATCTATCACGCTTGTCACTCTATCCCTCGTTCCTGGGGCCTAGTGGAAGCTCTTAATACATGTTCATTGCATGAATGAATGATGAGCGAGTGACTCGACCTAACCCCAAAGATGTCCCAGCGTGTACTAGGGATGCAAACATGAATGACACCTGTCCTCGCTTTCGAGTAGCTCTCAGGCTAGTGGGGAAACAGATGTGTAAGGAGTAGGTTTTAAGGAGGTGTATTATCAACACAGGGGCCAGGGAAGTTGAAAAGATCCAGGACCTGTGATCGGAGGAGGCAGAAGGCTGTACCACCGTGGCCCTGAGGGGGGTGGTGACCTGTGGGGAGCCTTGGCTCTTGCAGCAGTTCATGCCAGAGGGACCCGGGGTCGCTGCTGCAGGAGGGGAGAGGAGGTTCTGCAGCTGCCCTCCATCCTGCTCTTTGCCTGGGAATGGGGGTGGGGCGCAGACAGGAAGCAGAGTCCACCCAGCTCCCAGGGTTAGAGTAGGCGGCTGGGCACCTGGGTCTCTAATCGACCCTTGATCTAGATGTTCTCAGGCGGTCATGTGCGTGTTTCGCATTCCCTGTGGTCAACATGAGTCACCCCTTCATCTCTTAGGAAGAGCCGAGTCTGGGAATGGATGTGATGGCCTGGATGCTGCAGAAAGCAGATTTTTAAAATTAAAAAATATGTTTGCACCGGACTTTCGAGTGCAGCAGTTAAGAGCAGAGGCTTTGCTCTCCGCCAGATGTCAGCTGGAATCCAGACTCTGTCACTCGCTAATGTGTAAACCTGGACAAGTCCTTTAGTCTCCCTAAGTCTCTGAAGCTTCTCCTGAAAAAGGGAACGTGGGGGTTATTATGAGAATGAACTTAGACAACATGCGTCCCAGGTAACAAGCTCGTCGTCGACGTTAAAGAACAGAAACGATTATTACAGTTCCTCTAAGGTTTTCATTGGCTAACCAGATGCTCTCCCCATATCCTAGGAAGGTTCTAGACAGATGGGCACTCCATGAGCGCACGGGACAGAAGGTGTTCTGGGGGTTTTCTCTGAGGCAAGAGAATGACCCTGGACAAGGCAGAGAGCCTTCTGGAGAGTGACCTTTTGGCTTCCTGTTCCAGCACCAGCAGAAGACCTTTTCTGCTCTACGTGGGCCTGGCCCACATGCACGTGCCTTTAACCAGGACCCAGTCGTCAGCAGACCCGCAGGGCCGCACGCCATACGCTGCCGGCCTCCGGGAGATGGACAGCCTGGTGGGTCGGATCAAAGACAAAGTTGACTGCACGGCCAAGGAAAACACATTCCTCTGGTTTATAGGTAAAGGAGTCGAAAACAGCCAGCCTAACAGGGATCTAATGGATAACCCTGCACGTGGCCCCTGGAGAATAGAGGATCGTCAAGTGACCCTCTTTGATGGGGCAGGGGGCTAGCTTTGAACTTGGGGCCCTACTGGTGTTTGTTGGCTTGAATGCTGAGCACCTGTCCATTGGGGCCTCCAAGGCTGAGCCCCTAGAAAGGCTTGGCCAGAGAGAACAGGAACCCTGCTGGCCCCTCATGGACCGGTTAGGGCCACCTGGGTATTGCTCTTAATTGTTAATGAATGACTTGGACGTTGTGAGCCTGTGCAGTCCTCGTGCTGTTCTGAAGCTCCCTCTTTACCATCCTCCCAGTCTCAAAGACATCGGTCGCCACCTGTCACCGGGCCACATCTTTTAGCTGAGTGGAGCTGACCTCGCGAGCCATTGAGAGGGCGCACACAGGCATTGTGGGGGGCAGGTCCCCGTCTGGACGAGGGCAGTGGTTAAAAGCACTGCCTTTGGGGCACGTAGAGACATGGCTTTGTAGCTCTGTCCTGCTGTTGGGAAGGTCAATCTCCCTAAACCTCTGTTTCTTTCTCCGCAAAATTAAGCTAACAATAGAACCCAGACAATAGCATGTTGGAGGAGGACCTGAGATGATGTATGTGAAGCACTGGGCACGTCTTTGGTGCTCAATAAATAGTAGCTGGGCTGATGGCAGCAGTGATGGAAGGGCTAACCCCACACTAGAGGCGAGTGAGTAAGGCAGGAGCCTCCAGATGCGGCTAAGCTGGGGTAGAGAGAGCCCATGTCTCTGGGAGCCCAGCAGAGCTTTGTCTGAAGGGTGGCTCTTCAAGGGTAGAGTCGCATTTGTTTTCACAAAGTCCCTCTCCTGTCCAGTCCCCTGCCGTACCCGGGATGTTGGGAGAGAGAGAGAGAGAACTAGTGAAAGGGTCCGCCAGCCTGTTTACCGTTACATGTTGCTTCTTTTGGTTTCTAGGAGACAACGGCCCATGGGCTCAGAAATGCGAGCTGGCGGGCAGCGTGGGCCCCTTCGCTGGCTCGTGGCAAGCTCGTCAAGGTAAGAGGCCTGGCCAGCATGCCCCTGCCGATGCCGGGCCCAGGCCGGGACAGGGGATTCTGTCTCTGGGAGGATCGTCTCCTATATAGGCCTTAGGACATCCTTGTGAAACAAGGACAAGCTGCCCACCAGCCACCAGGTGACCCATTTAGACAGGCCGAGAAGAGACTAATTGGGATGGAGAGAGTTTGTATTCCACCCGGAGCACCCTTCTCTCTCCCTTCTCCTCGGTCTCTCTCTGGGGACCAGCCACCTCCGGACAAGCCAGTCCACAAACCTTCCAACCACTGTGCTTTCCTTCGACTTTCATCCTGCTGCCCTCACTCCTTCTCCTTTCTTTCTTTTCTTTTTTAAAGAAGTCACCTCTCCATCCATCCAACCATTAATTCTTTCCATCCATTCCGGAAATATTTAGTGCACACCTGCTGAAGGTTTCCACATCCATTTTCTCTAAATCTAACAGTCACGAAAGGTGGGTTCATCTTCATTTATGGGCAAAGAGAGAGAGGGGCTTGGAGAGGCGAAGCATCCCACGCACGGTCACACAGTTAGTGAAGCACGAGCCAGGCTTGCGACCAAAGTTAAAGTTGCTGATCGCCTCCCTGTGCCCTGCCTGGCCTTCTCTGCTTTAACACCCTTCCAGCCCAGCACCCATCTGCTCCGAGAACTTTTCCCCCACAAGGCCCTTAACTTTCTGAGCGAGCAGCCATGCTGGGGACAGTTTGGACCGAAGCTTGAAAAAGGCACATGCCTGTTGATGCTTCAATTCCTCCTTTAGAATTTGTCCTAAAGAAATAACTAGCCAAGTGCACAATGGTGTATGCAAAAGGATGCTCTCTGCAGTGTTTTTTTTCTTTTAAATGGTTTTATATAAACCAAGGGTCTAACAACAGAGGAGTGTTAAAGAGATTAGGATACATCCACTTAAAAAAATACGAAGGAACCACCGAAATGCTGCATATCATTGACCTGGAACCATTTACATTTAATACTTGTCAGTGAATCAGGCAGGTTGCAAAACAACATATACAGTAAAATTTTATTATATAAAAAATAAACATACATATTCTCAGGAGAAGGTTAAGAGGGGCAACGAAAGGAAACAAAAGATGAGCTGTAATTACCTCGGGGTAGTGGCAGGAGGGTTTCAGTTGATTTTCCCCACAATGAACTGCTATTATTTGTATCCCCCCTCCCCCCAATAATTAAAACAGGATTTTTTAGAAAAAGTGCCTTCATCCAAGGGGTTTGGAAGTAGACTGGGCGAGTTTATCCCCTGGGGCTGGGTTTCCTTGCTGTCTGGCTAGCTCCTGATCTGTGGCCCCCTGTTGTCCAGGTCAAAGGACACAAAGTTCCTTTCATATTAGTCTGGTAGAATATTTCTAGGTCCCTAGAACAGGAACAGTCCTACGTGGGCCTGGCCCACGTGTGTGGGCTCCTGTGGCTGGGGGCCAGGTGGACTCACTGGTCATTCCTCTTTATTTATCAACTTTAACCTGGTGTCCCTTGGTTCAGATCCCCGGGGAGCTTTATAAGTGAGTGGCTGCCAGGACTGTGGCCATGTTTTGGGTCAGGAGAGTCGAGTCGGGAGTCAGGGAACAGGGTGCTGCCCCCTTTCCCCTGAACAGTGAGCAGGTACCTCATCTCGCAGGGTTGGGGTTTCTCTCCACCCATCGACCTCTGTGGTCCTCTCCAGTTCAGGAATGCTATAACTGGGTTCGGGTTCCTGGAGTGCTGGGCCAGGGAGAGATGCCAGGACTGGAAGTGGGTGCAACGACAGCCCAGAGAAAGACCGTGTAGGCCCGGAGTGGTTTTCTGCTTTTCTTTCAGGCAAACACTTTTGGCCTTAATTCTAAAGAAAAATGGAAGCATGGCAGGATTTTAAGAGTCAGAGTGACCTTATTTGATTCTGAAAATTTACGTGACATGAAATCCACCGTTTCAGCGTGTACAGTGTCATTTAGCTCATTCACCGTGCTGTACGACTATCACCTCTGTCGGGGTCCTTTATCATCACCCCCCAGGAAAACCTCGTACACTTTAAACACGCTCCCCGTTTCCCACTCCTCCTGGTGCATTGTTCAGTTTTTAAAGACCCCTCTAATGTCACTGAGGGAGAGGAGCAAGGACAGACTTGCTCCCACCAAGTGATAAACGAGAGAAGCGAGTGACAGAAACTCCGGGAATATCCCCACTTTCAAAGAATGCCAGGGTTGGTGGAGACCTCGGTGATCTTTATTCCAGGCCAGACGAGGAAACTGAGGCCAAATAACAAGTGGGGGTCACATTGTCTTCCCCACCTCCCCCTGCTCATTCCCCACCCACGATTGTTACGACTCAAGCCTTGTTCTGCCTGATGGCTCAGCCTTCCGGAGAACCCTGCTTTGCTTCTCTGGACCTTGTGATGGTCAAGGAAAATGTCTCGCCCCTGAGACAGTCCGAATCTTTCTAAATCCATGGGAGGTGGAATGCAGAGGGGGAAAGAGCGAATGGCTTTGGAGGCCCAGGTCGGACTCGAATCTCAACTCAGCTTGGGAACTGGCCCCCTTGGCCCCTGGCTCCGTTTCACCTTTCCCCCTCCTCTGTGATGTGGGGCATAGACCCACCTTGCTGGGCTGTTGGGAGGACCAGCTGGGATGTGCCTGGGCAGCCCTCAGCCTTGCACTTGGCCTCCACTAACCCCTCCTCAAGACTCTGTTTCTTTACTCGCAGCTGAAACAAAGTGGGGGTACCCCACAAAGAGAAGAATTTGACGGGGATCAGAAAATGCCCAGAAAGAGATTTTCCTACCGAAGGACACGGGCAATGTAAAGAACCTGTGATGACTTTCCAGGAGCTCTGGGCCTCTGTCCTGGGGAACTTCACTCCGAAGCTGGGTTTCCGTTATCTCTAGATAACAGTCTTTCGGGGGGCAAGGCCTTGCACAGACGTCGCGGCTTGATGTGGTATCTGAGTGGCACAGCACTGATGGGGCTGGGGCTGGATCCATGTTCTTCTCTTCTCTGGAGATCCCGAAGGTAAATTATGCCTAGGGGTAAACCATTCTCTTTCCTCATCCTCTGGACCAGCTTCCTGTCAACTGCTCCACAGCCTTTTCTCTCTTCTCTGCCCAGAATGCTTCTGGGGGCTCCGGGAAGCCAGGCAGAGCCCCACGTGGAAGGGGTATGGCCAAGGGCTCCGGTCAAGAGGGCGCTGGGGGTCCTTCTGGACCACCTGCTCCTCCTCACCCAGCTTCCTCATCAGTGGGATGTCTGCACATCCTGCTGTAAGGGGGCCAGTCTCGAGAGCAGACGAAAGAGAGAAGACAATGTTTTCGCAACCGAGTAGGACAAACAGTACTCGGAGCCTTGCTTCTTCCTCCCTGCAGCCAGCCTGCTACGTCAGGCCATGCGCTGCCTTCCGCTGTTCCCAGCACCCCCAGGTCCCCCTCCTTGTCTTCCCCTTCCTTTCCTGGCTGGGCTGCCTCGCTCAGCTGATGGGATGAGGCAGCGTCTCCTGGAGTCATCTCTTTACCCCGTGCAGGCGTGAGGATGCTCCCCTGGGCTCAGCTTGCACCCTGCAGGGGTGAGGCAAAACTGAACTGGGGGGCAGGGACCACACAGAGCGGCCCTGCCATCTCTCAAACAAAGGGCACATGCAGTGCCTGCCCACTGCCGACCCCAACCCCACAGGCTCCAGCTCAGGCCTGGCTCAGAACGACCGTCCCTTCCCCATTCCAGACCCATTTCCTACCCAGGACAGAACCGACACCTTGTTTGTCCCCCGAGTGACTGCTCCTCTGTCTGGAAACTCTTTTTCTTGTTTTATTTGAAGACCAGAACTGTTCCTTCCTCCCCCCCCTGGTGATGAGGAAACATTCTGTTGAATTTGGCATCCTCAGCTTCTAGGAGACCTTGGTTGTTTGTAATTTGATGCTATCAGGTTGTTGCATAACCTTTCCCACTGGGAAGTGGGCCCTGCATCCCAGGCCTTCTGTCCAGTTTGGGGTAAGGGGTGGGGTAGAGAAAGGTCAGAGGTGAGGTGGGTGAGGGAGCAAGGAACAAGAGATGTTGGCTGTGGGTCCTGGCTTGGGGCAAGGCCAGTGGAAGTTGAATTGCGTGTCCTTTAGGGCCACCAGACTTGAATGTTCCTCTCGTCACATTCAAGACCACGCCAGGCCAGCCCGAGTCCTTGGTCTCAGCAGAGGCCTGGCTGCCCTGTGTTTCTAGAACACTAGCATGCTTTGGGCATCCTTGGCAAGGGCCCATGTTTATATTTAGAAACGAAGCCTGCTGCTTTAGAAGGTTATAGAATGTGCGCTCCTCAGAACAGGCATGTCCTGCCCCCCGAGTCACAGATACGAATGCCTTTGTGGGCCAGGCAGGTGATAAAAGCCAACACGTGTTCATTCTCGTCAGTGCGGGCAGTGCCAGGGGTGCAGTAAACTGGAGACAGGGGGTCCTGTCCAGTCACATTCAATGTCGGTCAAAAAAAAAGAAAAACCCGTGTCAAATGGAACGTCAGAGGGCTGGGTTCAGTGCGTGAGCTGCCCCAGTGCCACGTCTGCCCTTCTCTGTCTGTAGGTAATTTTGTTTGTTTGTTGGTTCTTTGGTCTTTGTTTTTTTTTTTTTTTTTTTTTTGGATGGCATTTGTCTGGGCCCTTCCATGGCCGGCACTGTGCCAAAGGACCTTGCTCCGAACTTAGTCTACGTTATCTGAATGTCACTCTCCCCACCACCCCGTGAGATAAGTACCATTATTCTTCCCCTTCCTGGCTGGGAGATGGAGCCTGAGGGAGGGTAAGAACGCTGCCCAAGGCCACGCGATGAGAAGGGGTGGCCCTCGAGTGAGACCTGAGTTCTGCCTCGTTCCACAGGCTCTACCTACTTCCTAACGTTTCTCAAACTCTGGCCCTCAGAACACAGGCATCGGAATCACCTAGAATCAGTCCCACCCTGGGCTTCTTAAATCAGGATTTCTGGGGTTCTCCCAGGGGTTCTGCTGCACTCAGACGTTTGTGAACCTCCTCCTTACGAGCTACACTGTCTTTCTGACTCAGTGCAGTGTGACTCTCGTGTCCTTTCTGGGACAGACGGCTGTTCCTAAGCGTGGGCTGAGTGAGTCTTCCCCGGCCTGCCCTGTCCCCATGCATCAGAGAATGCCACTTCACTTCTGTAGCCAAGGAAGAGTGAGGAAGCAAAGTCATGAATCATGGTTCTGTTTATGTTTTGGTTGCTGAGGCTAAATATTTATTGCTCTAAGTAAGAGCTTCTGCCTTAATTAGAGCCATAACTAACCACAAGTGCATTGAAATGCATTCTCGTGACCCCAAGACAGGCTACTCTCAATAGAAAGCCGGTGCCACTGATCAAAGTCTTAACATTCATCTAAACTGAGGAAAGCTTTCGGACTCAAAAAGTACATGGAAGCTTAATTGATGGACTTTCCTGTTGTTTTCATTATAAATTCCAGGTTCATCTTTCAATTATAACTTCCAGGTTCATGTCTTAAAAGTATAAGGGTGTGGACAATTAAAATCTGTGATTTCCAGCATGCAGGCTGCATTTAAGTTTGAAAATCCTTGTGTCTACTTCCTGATCTTGCCCCTGCCCTCTTTCCTGAAATGGCCACTCTTCACCCTAAATCACCAGGAGGACTTTAGAAGCTATCTGTTGATACCCAGGCCCCATGCCAGGCTCATTAAATCACAACTTCCAGGGCAAAGGGGCTTTGGCATGACCATTTTTTTTATGCTTCCTAAGTGAGTCTAACATACCTTCGGAGATGGATGGGAGCCACTGTTCTAGAAGGAGTAATGCTGGCTGTGCACTTAAACCTGGATTCAGACCCAGGCTCTGGCATTGGCTAGCGGTGTGACCTTGGGAAAATTACTTAACCTCTCTGAGCTTCGGTTGCTTCGTCTGAAAAATGGGTCTAGCCCTCAGGGTTGCCCTAAGGATTACATGAGGGAAATGCAAGGAAGGACTTAGCATCATGGTTAGGAGTGCTTAACTTGGTGCTTAGGAAGGGCTCAGTAAACAGGTGATAATATTGCTCCGGTTATCGTGGTATGTAACTGGGAATGAGTTTCCATTAAGCTGGAGAGTCCTAGGGGACCAGGGGAAGCTATCCTGGGATTCGGCCTTCGTCGGTGCAAATAAACCACAGCAAGCGCTGAGAGGTGTTTCTGCTCATCAGACTCCACACCCCAGGACCTGCACAGACTGCGCTGCTTGGAGCTGTTAAGCTGGTCCATGCCCAGCAGTGCCACTGAGATACAAGAATCTGGTGGAGTAAGGTGGTGTCCACACTGGGAGGGATGCGTATTTTTATAGTTGGACACTTAAGACCTATATACCCTGGACATTTTAAAAATAAATGCTTTCAGAGCGTCAGGTCTCTGGCCCTGGCTGGGGTGTATAGTTACATCTCTCTGTTGAGGCCAGAACCCCAGGTGCAGCCAGCACTAGCTGGCCAGTCTGAGGACATAGAGGGGGACAGCTCTCCAGTGGACACGCGGAGGGACTTGACTCAGCTAGCTTCTTCTCTCTCTCTTTGTTCCTGAATCTATGCCTGCTCACTTGGTTGACATATACCTGTTGTATAACTGGCTGAATTCCTTCTAACCCCTCCGGCTTTCAACCCTCTGCTTAGAAGGCAAAGATATTGAAATGGTTTTCTCTGAAAAACGACTTTGGGATGTCAACTGCCCGAGAAAGAGCAACACAAAAGGTTGTTTCAAACAAGCAGAACCCTTCATGGTGGAGACCAGTGAGCAGGTCTGTTTATTCATTAGGGGCCAGTGGGCCACTCTGAAAACACCCTGGAGGCAGAGATGAAAGCTGTGTGCCAACACTGGTGCCCCTTGCCCACCGCAGTACAGGCATGCACCCCTGCCTCCTGGTCGGCCCTCAGAACTATTGGCTCATCTCTTGGGACTGAAGCTTTCACCTTTCCTTAGCATCTGACCTCAAAGGCTAAGCAAGTCTGTCTGAATACTGTGAATTAGCAAATAAGCAGGCTTCATATTTGCACCCACCTATCTGCACCCCAAGCTTCCACGCAAATGCCCCTCAGGGGGTGGCATTATGTGCAGAGCCCTAGCAGGTGCAGTCGGAGATGCTTTCTTCTTCCCTGTCCCTTGGCCTTAAGCTGTGGCCTGAGTCGTGCACCTCAATGCCATGTGGGAACGGTTTTGTCCTTTCTGCAGTTCTGGATTCTTTGTTCCATGTCATTGGGAGTGGGTTTTGCATGTATTTACGGAAGGTGTGGCTCTCGATGGGAAGAATGGATTTGATAACTCTTGGGCCAGGACAAAGAGCTTCCCATTCAGCCTGCACCACTCCACTTGGTTTCGAGAGCCCCACACCCCCAAATGTGAATGTTCTTACGAGGGGAGTTCTTTCGTTTCTTACTTCTACACTTGGGGGACCCCAGAGCTGGTCATGAGAAAATCCCAGAAATGCTGAGCATTTCTGGTGTGATGTCCTGGGTCAGGGACATCAAAGGTCCAGTGCGAGTGCTGACGACAGGAGCCTTGGATGCACTGCCTTTTCTCATCACCATCCTTTCGCATCCCCTCCATCCTCGCCAGGAAGTTGCATGGCCACGGCGTGTGTGAGCCACATACGTGTTTGCTTTGGCAGGGCTTCCTGCACGCTAAGTTGGTGGAATCCTTGGCTCAGCCAGGATGAGGGTGGGGTGTGTGTGGGAGTGGTGGGGATGGTCATGGCTAATTCAACGCAACATGTATTCAGGATGTTTCCATAAAGCATGACCTCATCTCTTCCAGCCCGCTGGTCATCATTATCCTGGGGGTCATTTTTGCCTTAGTGGTTTCAGAAAGAATTCCTTTAGTTACCAAAGTGGAAATTCATAGATTGCACATGGATTGTTCTTGCCCCCCCCTGAGAAGCGGGAGGTCAGAGCGATTACTAATGCTTGTCTCCACAACAGGAGAACGACTCATTAATTCAAGGAAAAACAAAGCAAAGCAAAACAAAATACAACAATAAAATCCATGCCAGATCAGTTGTTGGGCGTTGGGCAGATCAAATAGCTGGGAAAGTTTCTGCTTTTTCTCTCTTCTCAAATACTTGTAGTTTTTCATCCTAAACAGGCAATCACATTGTGATCAGGAGGGAGACAAGCTCATGTATTTAATAAATATTTGTTAAGCACCTACGTCTTGGGTGCCAAAGACCAATGAAATCTCATGGTGTGGAAATACGCAATAAGCAAATCAATAAAGCTGGACAATTTGAAGCGTGAAAAGTGTCATAAAGAAAATAAAGTCACAGAATTGACTAAAGAGTGACTGAGGGCAATGGCTTATGTATGTTGAGGCCAGTAAACTAAAAGCACAGAATGGAAGGTATTAACTAGTTGAATAAAAATAGATGGTTCCTAAAAGAAGTCACTCCTTTGTTGTAATGATCAGAAACTCTCAGAGAGTCCTCTTAGAGAGGGACCGTTGTCCCAGAGGCTAGCTCCGAGATCAAGGGAACGTCTGAGTTGTCAGTCAAAGAACCAACTGGCTCCTGTCCTTTCTCAGGGGGAAGTTCAGCCAAGCAGACCACCTGGGAAGGAGGGCACCGCGTCCCGGCGGTGGCTTACTGGCCTGGCCGAGTCCCCGTCAATGTCACCAGCACCACCTTGTTAAGGTATGAGACCCAAACTGCTTTTAGATGTTGGGGTTTAGAGCAAGACAATCATGGAGGCCCGAGTGGTTAGAGACCTCAGGAGGAGAGACCTCGTTCAGCAGCTCCTTTCCAGGCAGTTTGAAAGCTCGGATTGCAACGGCATGGATCGGACTGGAGGCAACTGCGTGGGAAAGTTAGAGTGACAGGTAGCGGAGTCTTTTGAAGCCATCCTCTGGGTTAACGTCTGAGTGAGGAGGGGACTCGGTGGGCTTCGTGGCCTTCAGTGCCGATTGGTGGCACTGTCTGCTGAAGAGAGAGCCTCAGCAGGGGCGGGCAGTAGCCCCCGTTTCCTTCTGCCTGGGTCTGAGCTCATGGGAGGGAATAGATGACCCTTTGAGCTGTAATTAATCCATGCATGGGGGTAGGGCAGTTGTCCCAGGGGTGGCTGTGTGAAGCCAGCATTTCACTGGCAATCACATGACCCCAAGAAAGGCATGTTTACTTGCCCCAAAGGGGAGACAGGAAGGAGGTGGCACCACCAGGCTGGTACAGAAAGAATGAATCCTAGGTGAGGACAGTCTTCCTACCTCTGGCAATGAAGCTGTACAATGAGGGGAGTCACTGGGTGCTTCCTTATTAGAAGAACACTATAAATGTGACGTCTCACCATCACCCTAACTCCTTATTGAGGCGGATCCAGGACACCACCTCTTTGGCACAGAACTTGGCCGTGGTGTGTCGTCCTAAAAGCAGCACCATGCAGCTGTGTCACCGTGACTCAGAACGGGCTTCTCGCTCACTTGGGTGCAGTTCTGCCCTGTATTCCCTGACAAGGGGACCCTCAGTAGAAGCCAGTGCCCATTCACGTGCTCGGAGGTTTGGGCCTGTTTAAAGATTAATTTACGAGTTCCAAAGGTTCTTCACCATCAGCCGAATGGCTTCTGGCCTAGAGAACACAGCCTAGTAGAGGCAAGTGGCCTTCACAGGCTTCCTCCAGCACCCCCAGACCTGGTGGGGGAGAGGAAGGGGAGAGCCTGGAGCCCAGGGGAACGGAAGGGTAAACAGCTCTGCTGGCCAAAGTAGGGGGTTGGGAGGCACTGCCCCTGGCAGCCCCCAGGGCCCCAGAACTGCGGGTCAGCCCTGTACCTCAGGAGGGGGCAGCGTGCTATCAGGGGGTGCCAGCAGGTGTGACAACAACAGTGCAAGCTGGAGTCTTGTGATGTCGGGCTGGCTGGGACGAGGGCCAGAAGGGCTGCTCTTTCTGGGGTTGACTCGGGCTGCACATGTGCAAATAATTCGGCCACCTCTGCAGTTACATCACCGAGGACTGAGCCCTTCTGGTGAGAACGGCCTTTACACCTGCAGTCAACGACAGCACCTTGATCAAACCGCGTCATCCCGCCGACCATCTAGGGCCTCAGAGGTGGCAACTAACTTAGGGGACAGTTTGGGGACTGAAGGAAAGTCGGTCTCGGCACAAGGAAACATTTCCCCTGGGGTTTTTACCAGAGCAATACCAAAACCCTGGATCAGCCCCTCGTAGGGTAATTTTTTGGGGTTAAATGAGTCTCGAATTTCGCAAGACAGTTTGTGCAGAAGTCACGCTCTTGCTGTCTCCCCACGTGAATCTGTGTAAAACACGTGGGTGGGGGGTTAGCCTTACTCAAGGACAGGCCCCCGTGTGTCTGCTGCCCTTCACCCTGAGTCCCTCCCAGCTCTGTGGAGAATGGCTTTAGGATCTCTTTTCAAGAAACTGGGGCTAACACTTCACGAGCTTGGGAGCCCAGCATTCCCGCCTGGAGTGTTTGTCACTACCCTACGTTTTATTCCTGGGAGGATGTAGAGCTTTTTCCAGATCAGAGATAACTAACTCCCTCAAGCCACCCAGAGGTAAGGCCAGAGTCCCTCCCCCTATATTCTGGTGGCCCTGAGGAGTTGTGGGCATCAGCGAGGGGAAGAGTAGATGTAAGTACTCGTATGAATACAGAAAGTGAAAAGGTGTGTGTGTGTGGGGGGGAAGGTACAGGGGAAAAGGGGCCCACACGAATCCCACTGGGTCCCTTTCAGGGATAACCAATGTTCACACTTGGGGGTGCACCCTTCCGATGTAATAAGTCCAAAGGAAGGTCTTGCATGTGCCCTGACCCCGAAGCCCAGTGCCGTAATTACAGAATGGGGGAAAGTCACTTACTCAACAAATGTTTATTGTGTTCAGCTGCGGGTCAAGCGTTGTCCTAGGGGTTGGGGGTTCAGTAATGAGCAAGCCAGACAGAGGCTCCTCATGCCTAGGAGCCCCCTCACCTTCAGGAGCGCAGGGCTTGGGTGGCACGTGTGACAGGGTCTGGTGGCAGTTTGAACCTCAGACTCAAGAGCTGGCGTCTCGGCCTCAGCACTGCTGACGTTTGGGGCCTGATCGTTCTCTGTTGTGGGGTGCCTTGTGCACTGTAGGATGTTCAGTAGCATCTCTGGCCTCAGTTGTGGGCCCTACCCCCAGCTGTGACAACCAGACTGTCTCCAGGCAGCTCCGGGTGTCCCCTGGGGTGACTAACTCCCTCTGGTTGAGAACCAGAGTTTTGTGTGGTTTCTCTGAGCCGTGTGTCAAAAGGGGAAAGGTCTGCTCCGTGAGAACGCTGGGAGCCCCTGGTTTCTGTTGAGAACAGAAAACCTCCCTTTCAGGTTACAGGGGCGAGCACGAGGTGACAAGAGTGATGTGAAGGACTTGAAACAGTCTCCTTTGAAAAACAGTGAAAGCTGCTGTTTAGCCAGGACCGTGGGTAACCCCCTGGGCCTGGGGAACCTCGAGGCTCTCTTCCCATATTTGAAAGGTGATCACGTGGAAAGGGATCCAGCTGGTTCTGTACCTGAGCCACAGAACCCTGTCTTGGTAGTAGGAGCTACAAGGAGATGTTCATGTCAGTGTCCTGTGGTTTATGTGTCACCCCTGGGCAGGTCCAGCCACGTAGCCCCTTCGAAGCCCCCCACTTTCTATATCTGGCAGTGGGCAGCAGCAATGGGGAGACAGGGAGGTGGCCTCATTCCTGCCCCTGCACCCCCAGCCACGCTGGGCTATGTGAGGCACGTGCTCACTTTGCTGTTGGGCCCCACTGATGCTGGGGGTGGCGGGGGGCGGGGGTAACTGCAGCCCTCGAAACTCTGAACCTCTGCAGCAGGGCTTAGGCCAGGATGGGGCGGGTACCCAGCTTTTTCTGGGGAAAACAGAGGGAACTACAACACAGTAAGAAATCTATAACACTAAAAAAGAGCCGCTCTCCACATCCTAGGGACACTTTTCACTCTCCTGTAATCTCTAGGAAGCTCTGCTCTCCCGACAGAGGACCAAAAGCTCCCCACTCCCTCCCGATGTCCAGTCCCAGCCACCCCTCAACCCCTCCCTGGAGCAACCCGCTCTCCCTCGCATTTCCCGTCTTCAGATCACGTCTGCCTTTCCTCCCAGATGCAATGTCCTCAGCTTCTAGGAAACCCACTCCTTTGCCCTGGGTGTACTCCACCCCGGGACAGCCCAGCACGGCACCTCAGCCCCCATCAGCATGGGTCCCGAGGCCCAGGTGGGTCTCCTTGGACCACGCCACCCTGCAGCCCTTCGGCCACCTGCCTGCCGGAGCAGGGGCCTCCCGCATCCTTCTCACCATCACCGGCCTCCACACCCAGGTTCCTTGACAGCTCCTTGGATGGGAGCAGTAATACACACCACACACTTCCTCTGAAGCCGTAATTAGAAAAAAGGCATGTATTTTCACGCAGGCAGCGGAACTGCGAAGGTGTTCCCAGCCCGCCCTGGTGGCAGCCTCTGGTGTCACGCAAACAGCCTCTCCTTCCATGAGCAGGTGCCTGGCTGCCTTCTCCTCCCCACAAGGCCGGGGAAGTGGGGCTTCCTCCTTTCTACAGCCAGGGCCGACTCTCCATCCGGCCCGGCAGGCACAGGGCCAGAACCCATGAGCCTTCAGGAGCATGTGAAATTGTAGGTTTAGGGGTTTTATCTATCTATCTGCCTGCCTGTCTGTCTGTCTATCATCTATCTATCATCTATCTATCTATCTATCTATCTATCTATCTATCTATCATCTATCTATCTAATCTATCTATCATCTATCATCTGTTTGTCTGTCTGTTTATTTATTTATTTATGTATTTATTTATTTTTAATCTGTCTCTTTCTCAAAGGCCTTAAGGCTTCCAGGACCAATTTCTTAGGTGAGGTTTGAGGTTTGGAGGCAACTGGGACAGCTTTGGTAGCCTTTGTAGAGCTGATGGTTTCTCCAAATTCATGTCTAGGCTGGGGGCCAGTCTTGGGGGTGCATGGGGAGGGGAGTACTGGGACTGTGTGTCTCCCTCTGCCCCAGGGAACCTCAAGAACTTGGCTTTCTCCATGACATGAACAAGTACATTTGACGGCAGCCCGAGCTTGCCAGTCAATGCTGGGACTGACAAGTCACTGGAGATGGTGACACTTTTCTCGTGGGCCGGAGGTTTACTCTGTGCTCTGGGTGGGCTGGGTTCCTCTGTGGTTCCCGGTAAACTCTGAGACAATACGGTTCCCAGAACATCAGGCTTGGTGCTGTGTAATTAGGACGCTAAGCCTCATGATAGAGGGGGAAAAAAAATAAGATGGAAAAAGACAGTGTCCCAGGCGTTCCGAAGTCTAACGCAGATCCTGTTTCTCTTGCTCACTGATTTGACCCATCTGTGACGCACAGAGGCCTCTCTTAGGGGCACACATGAGAGAAAGCTCAGACACGCAGGCCCGACCACAATGGCCTTTTCACACTGCACTGCCGTCCTCTGGACTGCCCGGCCTGCGGCAGGGACTGTGGACTCTGGAAGGTCTCTGGACGGTGCTGTGCTGGGCAAGTGCTTACTCTGCACTCCTCGCATCAGCGGGGGATGCCAGCTCCTGGAGTGTGTATCTCAAGAGATAAGCCACCGGCTCTGTGGACTGTGAAAGCTGGAGGCGACCCAGAAACACTCTGTACCACGGTCAGAGGAGAGATTCTGCCTGGGGTTGCAGGCAGAGCCCTGGCAGGGAGGAGGCGGCGGCCAGAGGGGGTACCAGGGCCTCGCCCCTGGGGAAGTCCAGCCTTGCGTTGGCCCTACTCTCCTGGCTCCATCAAGTCGCATTGTCTCTTCCATCAGCCTGGCCCTACATGGACAGTTCTGCTGGAAGGGCGGCTCATCTGTTCTTGCCGCAGAGCTGGTTCCATGATGTGCATGGCGGGCTGGAGGGACTCGTGCCCTATAGTAGAGTGAAACTGTGCCGTGTGACTTAACAAAAATCACATTAGCAAAAGTCACCAAAATGTTAACTATGGCTGCCTTTAGGTGAGGGATCATTTGAGCGTGGTTTTCTCCTTTGTATTTCTAGAGGTGCTATTTTTTCTTCTTTTCATAAACATTTACTCTTTTGTAATGGGGGGGGGGAGCTAAATTAAAGGGGATGGAGTGTGGCATTCTAAACAGGACTGGCTGTTTGCAATGCAGAGACCCAGGCAAAGAAAAACACAGTGCGCATTCTCTTGCAGGCGCCTGTCACGCACTGTTCCCTCTGGGTGAGTGGCCTGCTTGGTGGCAGGTCACACTGCTCAGTTCTTTGGTCCTAAGGGGTGGCCCTATGAATAGTTACAGCACGAACACCCAGTGAGCACTCCCTGGGGGCCAGTCCCTTATGTGTGCCTTACCTGCGTGTCTCATCCATGCCCCCACTCTGTGAGCGGGTGCAGAGACCAGAAAACTGAAGGATTTGGGAGCTGGGTCAGAGGCAGCACTGGGATTTGAGCCCAGGTAACACCTGGCTGCTAAACCACCGGGCCCTTCTGCCTCTAGTAGGAGCAGGTGGAACCAGAAGGCAGGAAAGGAGTGTGGAGGAGGCAGGCCACATGGGAGGCTGTCGGCGCTGGGTTGGGGCCACTCCGGCTGGGTCTTGAGCACAGCGTGGCCAGGGAGTCCGGGACCAGCTGGAGCCTCGGCCGTCTTGTCCTTCTTGCTGCAGTGTGCTGGACGTCTTCCCCACTGTGGTCGCCCTGGCCGGGGCCAGCCTGCCCCGAGGCCGACGCTTTGATGGCCTGGATGCCTCCGAGGTGCTCTTTGGCAGGCTGCAGACTGGGCACAAGGTAAGTGGAGGTGATGTGAACCCCTCCCGGGCTCTCTAGGAGGTTGGCCTGCCGCCTGTCACCCGGGGCCTGGTCATCTTTGTGCAAACAGAGCTTCCTCAGAAGATGCGCGTATGCGGCTGCTCCAGGTCCTGTTTAGGACACCCCGAGGCTGACTCCTTTGAGACAAAGCTCTCCTTCTCCCTTCCTCCTTTTCCCCTGTTATCAACCCATTTTGTTAATCCAGATTTGTACCTAAGAGTCTGGTGGAGGGAGGGTGGGTGCACACTGGCTCTCGCTCCTGATGAGAGACCTTCAGATGGCAGGGAGGGTCCCCTGGCTCCTGAGGGACCCAGATTGAGGCTCTACAGCCCCCTCGCCAGCTTTGGACGTGCACTTCCCAGCACCCCAGTGTCCCTTCCTCAGGTGCTCTGACACATAGCCAGGGAATGTCAGGCCTGATGGCCTTTCTCTGTCATTTTTGTGTGTTTTCCTTTTGCCAAAAGGAAGAGGAAGTGGCTGGAAGAACCAGAGCTCCCTTTGTAAGGCCCTGGGAGCACAAGGCTTCTCAGTTAGGGACCCACACATCAAAGGGTCTATTTATGTCTTTGCCGAGGGTCACATGGAAGTGACTCAAATGTACTATGGCAGTTAACGAAGCCGTCCTTCCCACGGGGCTGGCCAAGGCAGGCCAGCACACCGGGCCCGAGTGGGCCATCAGTGCTCCTGTGAACGCTCCTTAGATTCTAGGGCTTTGCCAGATGATGCCTGGAATGTCCCCAGAAGAAGTACCGCTTCTTCCTGGAACATCTGACCCTCTAGAGCTCCAGAGCCTTCCAGGCTGAGCCCTATTTCTGAGCATCAGCAAAGCAGGAAGGTGCCTTCCGCCTTCAGGCTGGAAGTTTGCAGTATGTGACCCTGGGGGGTTGTCGAGGACGTCAGTGGAGAGGTGCTCCTGAATGTTTATCACCATGGCTACTAGTAGAATGATTGGGGTCACCAGGAAGTGCTTCAAGGACTGTGGTCTCCTTGACGTTGGCGGTGGCCTGTGGAAGCCAGCTCCTTCGCACTAACTTCCGTTCTCAGCGGGGAGAGCATTGGCTTTCTCAAGTCTGCAGACTCACGGAGGCCCCATCCGTGGGGTGTAACAGTTACTGGTCTAGTGCCCAATGGAATTGGGCCTGGGAATCAGGTAGGAGGACCCAGACGCAAGCCACAGCACCGTTTGGGGTTTTCATGGTGACCTGAGATGTGTGGTAACGTAGCTGGAGTTGGGCTGATTTGCTGCCTAACAACACCCCGTGGCCCAGCTGGAAACAGGCTGCTGCTGATCTCGGCAAGAGTGAAAGCACGTGGGTGCAGACACCTGTGGGCACACCCCGCCTCCCGGGGCACTAGGTTGCTGCAGTGTCACTGAGGATGCTTGCTGTGAGGTTATTTGGAGTTTGAGGGCAACACAGGTAGTCGCCGACCCCGAATTTGGTCTTGGTCTTTTCTGGTCAGCCACTAAAGAGACGAGAATAAATCATCTTGAATTTGCTGAAGGAAGGCCAGAAGGTACAAATAAGATTGATCATATAGATATATGTCAATATACACACGCAAACATATAGACATGTACATACACGTATTTTTTAATCAACACAATTTAATTGTATTCACCCTTTAGGTGTGTCCTGGGCTGACAAGGGTTCTGATATGAGTCGGGTCAGAAGAAAACCCTGTCAGTTTCAGGAAGCTCAAAGTCACCCCTAGTCATCTCAATACAGTATGCAAATATGGCTCAGCACTGGGGTTCTTCCCTGTTTTGCAAATGAAGCAACTGAAAGTTGAAGAGTCGAAGCAAACTAGAAGCCTTTCCTTTTTGGCAGCCATCCCAGGCCCTCTGTCGATTGATTACAGGCTCATTAATTGGTTACTGGTTTTCCCAGACAGTGTTCTCACTCACTACCCACTTCACTGACAGCTGTGATGTCCAAGGCCAGTCGCGGCTGACACCACGCTGCACAGCGGAGCCTTCTGCCTCTGCTCTTGATGAGTCCTTCTCTAGAGAAAGAGGTCAACCACAAGGAAGGAGAGGGGGGCCAGGAAGGGGTCAATGACCAGCCTGGCACAAAACGTCCCACTTTGTACTTGCCCAACTCCCACATGGAAGTGGGAGATGGTAATGTTCCCACTGGTCGGGTCATATCTCAGTCCCAGGTTGCCATGGCCAACTCGAAAATTCGTCAGCAAAGCACAAGCTCGCTTGATGGCTCTGCCACTGGCCAGCCCAAACCAGTCTGAGCCTGCTGTGGGTCGGTCATACGATGTTTGGCACATCCCTGGAGGCCATACATTGAGAAGCAGGAGTTTAGTCTCTGGATCGCCCATCGCTTCTCTTAGGGAGGCCCCTAGTGGTGAAAGATGCCATCGGAGTGGCTGGCCAAGGGCTGGCCATTTCTGGAGGAGGCGGGTTGTACATCCCCATCCATCTGATGGGGTGGGAGGGCCTCTTTCTGGGGCTGTGGCAGGGCGTAAGGTAAGGCAATGCTCTCGTGCTTAAACACACAACACAAAACAGAACCAAGCAAACAGCCAAGAAAGGCAACCGAGAAGGCGCAGCGTGTTTTCCGGAAGGTGGTTTTATCTTTGCAGTTTGGACCGGGCATCCTCTGTCGGGGAAATGTCTTCAGCTGTGATCCACGGGTGAATTGGCCAACCCCCTTCCTGTGTTGATGTAAACAACGCCACTATAATCAATCTGCTCGAAGGGGGGGGGGGGAAAGGCATGAATATGAGTTCTCCCAAACCCACCCCTGTTTCTGAGAGCCAGCCATCCCTAAATTTGCTTCCTCTTGGATTGTGGAAGTTGCCCCTGGGAACGTTGAATAAATATCCCAGCCCACACTATGGCTTTTCTGTCACTGCAACTCCAGTACCGTCAATGCTTCCAGCCGGCAGACCTTGACTCCCATCTTCTGGATGTCACAGTGCATCCTAGACCAGTGGACAATAGGTTTTCCAAGTTCTCCCACTTCCTGCCTTCTCCAGAAGGAAACAAAACAGCCTCCTGCGGTGAGAGGCTTGGCTTCCTGCGGGCTTGGAAGAAGTGAGGGTTTTGAGTTACTACTTCTTTTCCTGTTTGGAAGGGGCCTGCTGTCATCACGCTGGCTGGGGAAGTGCAGAGGTTGTCACGAGAGCACCAGGGCCCGGAAGAAGCAGGTGTGGGAGGACCCCCTCCCTCGGGGGAATCCTCTCAGGGTCAGGAAACTTGGGGGGACAGCTGTTTACAGCTCCAACAGATGTTTCTCATTTTTTTTTCCCCTTTAGTCCCATGGAAACTTTGGATCACGTAAGCGTCTACCCAGGGATATATATCAGCCATGATTCATTCCAGGGCGGTCTCCAGCTTCCAGCCCAAACCCACCAACCTGGTCACTTATTTCCTACCAAATCCTGCCCTGGGGAGCCCCAAATGAGGTGTTTCTGTTCTGTAGGGCGAGTCTTTCATTTGTGGCCTGAGGAGGAAGGATTCCCTCGGCCCGAGTGGAGTAGGGTTGAGTCAGGTGAGGACACCCTTTGGAGGTCAGGCTGCACCCCGTTCTGGAGAAGTCGCACTGAGCTGTCTTCTCAAGGTGCCGTCTTATGCCATCCTTGCTCAAGTGAGAGTTAAGAAATGTCGGGGTGCTGAAGAAGCCATTTTCAAAGAGAGCTGAGGACCACCTGGGAACCACTGTGAGACATGCAGGTTCCCAGGCCCCGTCTTGAGCCTGAGAGGTGGGGCCTAGGCAGGGGCCGGCCTCCTAGGTGTGTGACCTGTGCCGTCACCTAGTGCCCCACCCTTAGAAGGACCCTTGCTTGGTTTAAAGTGCACGTGCTGTGGCCCACTTGAAATTCTTAATTTTTAGGCAAGGTTTCTCCCCTTCTCATTTTGCACTGGACCCTGCAAATGACGTAGCCGGTCCTGGGCCTAGGCGTGTGACCAGAGCTGTAACCTGATCGACTCACAGTGGCTCCCAGGAGCGGGCTGGTGAGGGCTACAGGCCTGTGTCTGTCAGGGTCTGGGGCAGGGGTGGGGATAAGGGGTGAGGGGTAGGAGGAGGGGTTATGACAGAGGAATGCTTCCCAGGGGGCTTCTAGCTTGCTTTTCTTAATGAGCCCTGCTGCCACTCTCTCTCAGGTGCTGTTTCACCCCAACAGTGGGGCAGCTGGAGAGTTCGGAGCCCTACAGACCGTCCGCCTGGAGCGTTATAAGGCCTTCTTCATCACCGGTGAGTTAGTGAGGTGCAGGCTGCACACCTGGGCGATGTCCCCTGCCCCTCTCTCCTGCCTGGATGCTCAGGCCCTCCTTCAGGAGCACTCAGCACCTGTGACAGTCTCCCCTCCCCCCATAAAGCCTGGGCTTAGCACCCAAAGGTCCAGTGTAGGCCCTCTGCACCCACGACGTGTGGCAGACAGTCTTCCTAGTGTTCACCTAACTCTCCAGCAAGCTCAGAGCTCGTTCAGCACGTCGTTGATCCAGTTCCTGCTCACTTGAAGAACGTTTCGTTTGTTAAAGAACAAAATTCAACCAAGTAAATTTGAGGATCTAATTGGCTTTGTTAATTTATTCATGAACAATACAGCAATCTACCTAGAAGCTAGAGGGGCACACGGGGTAGGGGTGTCTGTCTGAAAATGGAAGGTTTTCACAGGCAGAAGGGTGTGGCAGGGGAGTCATTAGCAAAAGAAGAGAAAGGATTATTTTTAGGGCCCGTCATCTTCATTTTGGGGAGAAGCAATGGCAAGGGTTTTATCCTGCAGATGACCTCACTGGTACTGATCAGGAGCTTCTAGACTGATGGGTTTAAAATTCTGCTCCTGGGAGAGGCCGAAACTATAGTGAGATTAGTAAATTTGGATTGGTGACATGGTTTAGAGCAAGTGACTCCATTTTGGCCTGTTCTTTATTTTTATTTTTATTTTTTTAACACATTTCATTGTCATGCTTTAGATGCCAGTTGGGCAGAACTAAATGGGAGCTTAGAGATATTTGAAAGTGTAATTTACTTGACAATAGACTGTTTCGGAATACAGACTTTAGAGGTCTCTTTGGCAAACTGGCAGAAGTCAGCGTCCCGGTTCCCCCAGTGCCTGTCTTAAATGTATGTTTTTAAAGTGTGATGCTGGATCGGGGTAGTTCTCAAAATCTTCTGGTTGCTTCTCGCTGCCAGCCGAATTCAGACTCCTTCCAATCCTGGGTCGCTCTACCTTTCTAGCCTTCTCCAAGAGCCAGGGCCCTCTCTCTTGGTCTCCCTATTAAAATCTCTCTCAGCCTTTAAGGCCTCAAATCAAATGCCACCTCGATCATCAAAGTCCCTCTGATCTTCCCAGCTGTGTAGGATTTGGAGAAATCTGATATTTACCCCATTCTGCCCTATGTCAAACGAACTCGGAAAGAGTCCGGAGGCTTTGCCAGAAACAAATGATAAAGATTGACTTAGGGGTCTTAGAGTTTGCAAACCCAGCGAGGCAAAAACTGAAAAGTGTTTGAAAGAAGAAAGAGAAGTTGAGTTCTTAGAGTAAAAGGTGCATTCTTGAGAATTATCAGTCCTGCATTCTTAGGCCTGGGACTCATCCAAGACCGTAGTCAGTCAGATGTCCGTTGGATGTACATGTGAATTCTTGAGGGGGTCATCAGAGGCTTATCTGGAAGTCTGGTATATATGTCGAGAGGTATAGCCAGGCATTGAGGCAGGACTGGAAAGTTCAAAACGTTTAGGTTCCCAGACAAGTTAGAAAAAGAATAGAATTGTTTCTGCGGGCCTCAGCCTTTTATTATGTTAATAATTTTTGCAGCTTGGTTAAAAGGACTCCATTTCATATATTCTCTGTCTTTACTCTTTTCTCACACATATGCCAGTCATTTAGGTACATGTTTTATTTCTTCTGCTGATTTTAAGCTCTTTAAACTCCGAGCTCTGTAAACTCTTTAATCTCTGTTGTCTTTGCAGGGTTTGGCACAGCATCTTGTACCTCGTAGGAACCGTAACCTTGTTTTTATGAATGAAAACAAACAAAAAGCCACCCAAATCTGAGACCTGTTGCAGATTCTAATTGGATTCAGTCATTTAATATTAGAACTTTCCAAAGAATTATATAAGACAGAAAAAAAAATGTTTTTTTTTTTTTTTCTTTCTGCGTACATAAGTGACCCTGAAGAAAATCTGGCATGAAAACAAGTTCTGTGAGTTCATAATTTGGGGGATATTAAAAAGGCCACAACAATCTTCGATTCTCCAAACCCTAAAACGCAAATCGGTCAGATAATTGTTATGCTTTCAGATGGAAAGTTTCTAGGTTGCAGTCCTCAGGTTACAGTATCTAAGAGGTGTGGTTTCCCCAGGCTGAGTTCATTTCAGAAGTAATGCCCCTGCCAGAAAGCCCTGGGCACCACAGTATCGGAATCATAAGTGTGAAGTAACAGGACCGTTTAGGATGGTCCCCATCCGACAGGAATTATAAACCCCAGGGGACATCTGTCCTCAGGAGTCACCGGACTCCCAGGAGGATCAGGGTGGGGAGGACTGAAATCCCAGCAGATGCGATGAAAACTGAGTCGGACGAAACAGGGACATGCTCTGATTCTTTCCCCTGCACCCCCTGAACATCGGCACCCTAATTACCTCAAACTGGTTTCGGATAAGCTCGATGAAATGGCATCTACTGCATTAGATCAGGGAAAGATGTGTGTCCTTCAATGACAGGCTGTGATTTTGTGGTCGTGAACTAGGAGTGGCCTTAAGAGGCAATCAGGCTGTTTTGGCGTGTGACCTAGAATTAAGGTATCTCGCTCTTTCTGATTTTATCAAATTAATGTAAGGTAAACTTTACAGACAGGGAAAGGCACACATCTCGACTGTGTAATTTGATGAGGTTTTATTAATGTCTATACCTGTGTAAGTGCCTTCGTAATGCTCTGAATTATACCAATTTTCAAATATTAAGTCAACTGAATAGAAAATTGGAATTCAAGGATCAACCCCACTTAATCATGACTTTTAAAAATATATATTGCTGGATTCGACTTGCTAAGATTTTGTCCATAATTTTTCTTTCTTGTAATGTAGGATCATTTCATCTGCAAATAGAGGTAGTTCTACTTTTTCCTCTTCTAGATGCCTTTTATTTCTTCTTCTTCTTGTCTAATTTCTCTCGCTAGAATCTCTGGTGCAGTGTTGAATAGAGATGGTGAGAGTGGACGTTTTTATCTTGTTCCTGACCTTAGGGGGGAACGTTTCGGTCTTCACCCCTAAGTAGGATGTTAGCTGTGGGGCTGTTTTCTTGGACACCTTTAATCAGGTTAAGGAAGTTTCTTTCTATTCCTAGTTTGCTGAGTGTTTGTATCATGACAGGGGGTTGGATTTTGTTAAATGTTTTTTTCTGCATCTATTAAGAAGGTCATTTTGGGGTCCATTATTCCATTAATATATATTGTTTTACATTGTTTTTCATATGTCAAACTACCCTTGCCTACCTAGGATAAATACCATTTGGTCATGGTGTATAATTTGTTTTTACATTCTGCAAGAATCGGTTTGTTAGCCTTTCTTGAGGCTTCGTGCAGGTCTATCTATAAGGGATGTTGATCTGTAGCTGTCTGTGGTATTTTTGTTATATCAGTCTGTGCTGATTAATATGGCATTTACGGTTTCTCCATGTCTTTTCATGCCTTGATAATGTTTATTTTTATTTTTAATTTTTGTTTTTAATATTTATTTATTTTTATTTTTATTTTTTAAAATATTTTTTAGGTGAGGCAACCCTTGGATAATGTTTATTTTTAGCCATAAATAATATTCCATTGTGTAGCTGTACCACTGTTTATCCATTCACCCACTGATGGACATCTTGGTTGCTTCCAGGTTTTCACAGTTATGAATTGTTTTGGCAATTATGCTATAAACATCCACATGTAGGTCTCTGTGTAAACATGCACTTTAAACCCATTTGGTTAAATACTAAGGAGTATGATTGCTAGATAATATGTTAAGAATATGTTCAGTTTTATAAGAAACTACCAAATTGTCTTCCAAAGTGGCTGTACCTTTCTGGGTTCCCACTAAGAGTGAATGAAAGTTCCCGTTGCTCCACATCCTTGCCAGCATTTGGTGTTATTAGTGTTTTTGATTTTGGCCATTCTCACAGGTGTGTAGTGGTATCTTGATTTAATTCATAACTACCTATTCACATATGACATTAAGCATCCGTTTGTTGCCCAATTTACTAATTGTATGACTACTTTGGTGAGATACCTGCCTAGGTCTTTTGCCTGCTTTTTCATTGAATTGTTCATATTCTTCTTGTTGTTGTTTCCAAATGAGTTAGTTCCATTCTAAGCAGTGCAGAATTTAGGATGAAACAAAGACTGAAGAACACACTTGGGTTGGATTTCCTCCGACCTCACAGCTAAGGTTGAAATGGCTGAGTGAGAACTAAAAGGATGAACCACTGCATGATGATGATGATGATGATGATGATGATGATGATGATGATGATGATCTACAAAAGTTTATTTGTTAAATGTACAGCAGTCTCCAAGGCACCACTCCATTCTAGCTGTAGGTGGCAACAGATGTTATGGCAGGGAATCCAGATGTTAAAACAGGAATGGAATTAAGGACCACCATTGCCCTAGGAGCAGGGAACTTTTTGCCAGATTTCCTAATTCCACCCATGACTAGGGGTCCTTCTCTATGCCCTTCGCTTTTAGCCACTGAGTTTCTTCTGCTTTCCTTTTTGCGTCTGCTTGAATGCCTCATCTTCCTTGTCCATCTCCTTGGCCTGTTTATTAGGCTGTTTCCAGGGCTTCTTGCCATCTTTGCAGCTGGATGTGGCACCTGCCTCCCTGGCCCCAGACCCTGCCACCAGAATGGTTATTGTTGAGTTTTAAGAGTTCTTCGTATATTTTGAATAACAGTCTTTTATCAGATATGTCTTTTGCAAATATTCTTCCAGTTTATGGCTTGTCTTCTCATTCTCTTGACATTGTCTTTACAGGCATTTATCCTGCTTGGAGTTCTCTGAGCTTCTTTTATCTATGTTTTGGTGTCCGAAATTAATTTTGGGAAAATCTCGGTCATTATTCTTACATATATTTCCTTTGCTCCTTTCTCTCTTTCTTCTCCGCTGGCATTCCCATTATGCATTTGTTACATTGTTTGTAATTGTCTCACAGTTCTTGGATATTCTATTATTATTATTATTATTTTCAGTCTTCTTTTTTTCTCTTTGCTTTTCAATTTTGGAAGCTTCTTTTGGAGATACCCCCAAGCTCAGATTCTTTCCTCAGCCATGCCCAGTCTAATGAGCATTCTTATTCTTATTTCTGTCACAGTATTTTTGATCCAGGCATTTCATTTTAATTCTTTCTTAGCATTTCCATCTAAGAAATGACTGGCCCTGTGGAGTTTTTAAGTCTCAGACTTGTGCACATTGAGCCTCCAGCGATTCACCCATCACTGTGGAGGTTTCCCTCCCCCAGGCTTGGTTCCCAGAGGTGTCTGCTCTAATACGCTGCAGTTTTCTCTGTTCATCTGTGTCTTAAGTCTGGGGGCGAGTGACCCCACATCTCTGCCAGATCTAGGAAGAGTTGTTGCTTTTTCAGTTTGTTCAGCTTTATTAGAATAGAGTGATGACTTCCAAGCTTCTTTATGCCCAACGAGAAACTGCAAGTTTCCTATTTAGTCGTTTTTAGAAACCGGATATTGTGGATGATGCTTGCAGAGATTCTGACTTCTGTCACCCAAGGAGTGTTGATTTGCTGTTGTCATTCTCAACGGGCAGTTAATTATTAGCAATTTCCCTTAAAATTGTGGATGCTTGGTTTTACACTTTGTTAGGACTGGCTCATTCAGATTTGGTCCTTAATCTGAAGTAAGTACTTCAGTGACATGGTCTTTACTCCCAGCATGAACTTTTTGAGACTTCAATGGAGAAAATGAAGTGTTTATCAGGCCTTTCTAACCCAACAGAATTCACACTCTAAACTCCACCTTCCCTGCTCTGGAAATGCCTGCTGAGCTATTCAGACTTCTGGCTGTCGCTAGAACCTGTCTCCTCTGCGCGTGCACAGTTCAGGGGTCACCCAAGGATCCGAAGGGGGGTTATTTGTGGGTTTTGAGGTTTTCACTCTCTGGCTCCCTCCTTCTCAGGATTTTGCCCACCAATTTTCATCTGTTATTGAAGCTCTGATCTTTGTCCTCTATCATCTCAAGCCAAAGAGACCACAGCCATCTCTTTGGGCCTAGCTGCTATGTGCCGCACAGACTGGGGGTACCTCCCCAGGGGACAAAACCTAAACACAGACCCAACCCAGCGTGGCTTCCTTCTGTCAAGGATGGAATCCCTTTTAATTTCTGCCTAGTGACTTCCATTTGCTGTTTTTTAAATATGTTGATTGGAATGTGTAATTGTTATCTACACGAGGGTTAGTTCTGTGCAAGCTGCCCCACTCTTCCCTTGAATGGAAGGAAGTCTTTACTTTTTAGAAAAGGAGTTGATCCCAGCCTTCACTCGACTGGTTGCCAAAGCCCATGTCACTGCATTTACCTGTCAGTGAAGAGGAGCCAAGTTTGACCCTGAACTCTAGGCAAAGGCATAAGCTCTTACTCCCTGCCCAGCAAGCTGAATCTCAGTCACAGGAGGAAATCCATTGAGCGGGGCTCCCCGAAGTCTCTGCGATCTACCTATTCTTCTCATTCGATACCTCAAATTTGATTTCTGTCCAGCTTGGGCCAGAAGGAAAGCTGCATCCTCAGGAAGCATGGCTTTGGCCCCTGTAGGTCTGCTTTTTCTGAATTGCACTTTGGCTTCATACTCATCTTGGGGTGAAAGGTGTGACAAGAAGTCATCAGCTGGACCATCCTAATCATGCAGCGCTGTCTTTCATAAGAACGTATGAGGAGCCATTGGAAAAAAATTCTCTGACACCTCGGGGCTGGAAAAAGCTCCACTTCCCCTGAAGAACTGAATTGCATTTTCTAATTTATTCAATTTTGGCTGCTGAGAAGCTCAGAGGCAAAGAAGGTCTTCAGGAACTCCTGTATTTCCAAGAAATAAGGACATTCCTGAATTGCCTTAATTCCTTGTTTATTCAATTATATTATGTTCATGTCTGTCAGATACCTTAACCACTTTTTTTTCCACGGATAAGGCAGACAACAACAAAAAGGTCATCCGAATCATTAACAACCAAGGATGCTGCCATCACCTTACACATTTGTCACTCCTCTTCTGGGACTGCCTTCATAGGCAGATTCTAACTCGTACGAGAATCTCAGCTTCAACCCAGAGCGAAATTATTCACCTTGCCTTTCTACCTAATCACCAAATTGAATATATTTGCTATTGGAGAAATCAATTTTCAAGAAAAGGTCAAATTTACTCCCAAAGGGCAGAGATGAGAGATATTTGAATGAACATTGTACTAGCTCAGAGGTCAAGTCCAAGGAGAAGTTCCAGATCATTCTGGACAACAGGAGCATCCTGGAATGAGGGAGGTCCTCATGGTAATTTCTGTGACAGGAGGAGCCATCATTTGAATAGGCAGGTTCTGGTGTGCTTGAATTCATTTATACTCAATCTCGGTTCTCTTTACAACGTTGGGTTTGATGGGGTGTTTGTTGTCACCCTCTCCAGGTGGAGCCAAAGCCTGTGACGGGAGCGTGGGTCCTGAGCAGCACCACGAGCCTCCCCTAATTTTCAATCTGGAAGATGATGCCGCAGAAGCTGTGCCTCTAGAACGAGGTAGTGCTGAGTACAAGCGCGTACTGCCCAGGGTCAGAGAGGCTCTTGCCGGTGTCCTTCAAGACATCGCTCGTGACAACATCTCCAGAGTGGACTACACTCGAGACCCCTCGGTAACTCCCTGCTGCAATCCCCACCGAACTGCCTGCCGCTGCCAGACCACCCCCCAGACCCACGTTTCCACAAGCAGAAATGTCAGGCCATGAGACAGGGCAAGTTCACATCCCAAGTGCAGTCTGACCCTCTTTAGTTACGTGCACTTTCAAAATAAGTCTCGGACTCCTGTTTTGGAGCCACCACCTTTCATCCCCGACTGTCCCTTCTGCCTGCTGGCTTGAGAGAACAGCTGTGCTGAGCTGTCATGGGAAGCAAACGGGCTTCAGAGTCAGAGTCAGGTTCCTCGAACCTTCAGAGTCAGGTTCAAGCCCCAGCTTTTGAACTTGGGGTGTTACATGACCTAACTGGCAATCTGATTTTGAAGAGTCAATAAGGCAATACATGAAACTGCCTGGCATAGTACCTGACACTAGAGGCAGGCGCTCAATACATCTCTCTCTCTCTTTTAATGTGCCTGGTTTCTCTGCTTATTTTAGCAGGGATTCATTCCAGCTGGTATTGAAAGCATGGCTTTTCCACCTTTAATACACATAAACCTCTTGCAAGCTTGTGAAAGTACAGATTCTGACTCAGTAGGCCTGGGATCCTCCACTTCTAGAACACCCCTGGGGGTCACCTAGAGTAGTAAGGACAAAGACTAGACAAAGTCAGATGTTTTTTTTGGGTCTCTGAGCAGAAGAGCCCACAGATAAGCCCACGGCCCTACCCACCACCCTCACACCCTTTTAAAGGTGTAGTTTAGAGATTTTAGGACTTCTTTCTATTTCCTAAAACCAGGAAGAAATAAATTTTTAGCGCCTCAAAAAATGCATTGCCATCATTTTATTATTAGTGTCCTAAATGGCACTCAAAGGTAATCAATGATTTATTCCAATCACTGCAAAAATACTTTGCCTGGCTAAAATAGTCTCTATATGTATGTATTATACAAGAAAACAATTCCAAGAGGTTTCCCTATAAGTACATTTTTACACAGCATACATTTAAAAAGGATGCCCTTTTTAATATAAAATTTCGGTTATACACCAATATGGTTAGTTAGCGTCGACACTATGGCTGTAACATGTTTTAAGTGGCAGGATGTGCGTACAGTGCCTCCTGCACCCACCGGCAGCCAGGGCTGAGCAGGGCTTGGTGAGCAGTGAGCCGTGTCCTGTGGCTTAAGCGGGTGGCACCCGGCACTCCTGCCCCCCATGCTGCGCCCACAATCGCACGCCATTCTTCCACCTTCCTCGTTTTCTCCAAAACCACCTGACAGGGGGGTGTCCTGATTTCTGAGGTGCGCGTCTCATCATGACTGCTTCGTTTTGCCCTTCTGACTTCCACGGCACAAGATTATCTACCGAAATCAAAACAGAAGGGCCTTATTCTTTCCGGGAATTGCTGTAGGCAGGCTGCATTACCAACAGACCTGTGCCCACGCAGGGTATGGGAGGCTGGGCACACACAGCCACAGAAGATCCACACATCTTATTTATTTAGGGGTGGACAAGTTTGGCACAGTTTCAGGAGATGCTGACTATATAGAAAATGTGTATACGTGTATTTTTTTTTTTAAAAAAGCTCATCTTGTAAACACAGACTGCTACAGCACTGTTAAAAAGTCAGTAACTGCCCTTGGGCCCAGTCCCCTGACTCCTGGTGTCAGAAAACATGCAGACTCGGAAGGGGCAGCTTGGCACTGAAACGAAAGTTGCCTACCCTCCTGTACACTGCATATCTTTCTAAAGAACAGGAAGTGATCGATTCTCTTCTCCTTCATTGTTCTTGGAGCAAAGGAAATTCCCAAGGAGAGAAGAGTGATCATCCCCAGGTAAGTGTCAGTATGTTTAAAAAGACCACTAGTGATGACCCATGTTAAGGCAAAGGCCCTCATGAGATTATCCAGGCAAGCTCACGCTCACGTCTGCAGGAGAAGGGATTTTAACCAAGGCGAGACTCCAAGACCCTTTCACAGTCCCGGAATCTTTTAAGGAATGTGGTTAGAGGTGTGAATTCTGGACAAATGTGTCTAACAGGCAGAGAAGAATACAAACAGAGGGAGTTGTCTGGCATCTCCAGTTGAAGATTATTGCCAGTAAGGGCGTGACTGAGATGGTCCACGCCGAGAGGACATCCCAGCAGCACTCATTCCTCTGACCTGTGTGCAGTGGGACAGAGAAACCTGCCCACGTCTTTGTCAGTGTCTCACAGGAGCACGGCCCTCTCCTCACTGCCTGCCTGTAGGCTCAAGGGCAGGCCTGGGGGCTGATGGCCTCTGTGATGCCCACCACCGGCTCTGCACACAAGCTGCCCAGTGCCTGCCAAGGTCTAACAACTGTTGTAGGGAGCCTCGTGCAGTGACCAGTACTGTCGCTGGCAGCGTGTAAATAAAAATCCCAGATGTAATTTAAACCAGCCTTCACTCCTTTGGTCCTTAAGAGGGAGATGGGACAAGTGGCTCATACCCACCTTCCTGGCAGTGCACAGGCGAAGGGGTTGCTACAAGATTTAGCACTAGTTTGTAAGCCTCTCCATTTTTTAACTCCAAACAAATGCTCTATACGTGTACCTATTATTTCATACAGGTTTTCTTTGGCAAGGGACCATCTGGATGCCAATATCTGAAGTACTCAGATTCTGAAACTATAAGAGGTTATAAGTTCTACTCTGAATATACTTAAGAATCTAATAATCTTTTATAGCAGTCACAGGCTTTGACCAAAATTACTGAAATGGAACCCAGTGAGTGAGTGCCCTAAGCCCTGGTGGAGTAAGACAGTCACTTTTATCCCCAACTACATCTGACTTGCTCTGGTTCCTGGAAAATGCAACTTCAGGTGAGTGATCACCAACTTTTGGGGGACAGAAAAACTCCCTTTACCGCTATTGGGGCAAAATGACCGTTTTGTCGGGAGGCAGCCAGCCAACGGTTTTTAAACTTACAGTCAGTATTTTTAAGAGTTACTGCTTCCCACCCCTCAAATAGATACTTCACTCGTTGGCAGTGTGTTTGGCGATCTGCTTCTTAAAAGCCAGAATGTAAATCAAGCCATAATGCATAGAGCCTCTAAAAGGGAACTCATACACATGGCCCTCCGGCCCTGCACGCAGGGCCCCACAACAGCCCCCGCTTGTAGCTGACTGTGCTTACTCGATTGTCCTAGGATGGCTGCAAGAAGGAAGCCAGGCCTGCACTCCATCCTTTTGCAAATGGAATCTCAACTGACCCAAAACAGTGATCAGGAGAAAACACTGCACACCGAGACCCGACGGGCATGGAAGCAATTCTCAAAGGGCTCCTTGTCTCTGCTTCCAGGAGGGCCACTCGACTGACTCCCCAAGTCTCAGCCCAAACAAGCTTCCATCTCCGAATGACTCCAGGTTGACTATCTGGGCTGTTCTCTACATGAAGCTCACGAGAGGGGTCTACAAGTTGCCCTAAGTGGAAGCTTGAAAAATGAGAAGCTAAGGAGGTCTCAGCAGCTACCCAGGGAGAGAACCTTCCATTCAGTCAAGGATGCTGGAGGAAGCCACACCTAGTGCCCAGCCAACCCCGGGGGCCCTCGTTGCCAGACAGCAGAAGCGGGTGCTGGGGACCCCACCTGGAGGTGCCCAGGTGGGCTTTCTGCACAGCTGCTGGTTAACGCGTGCCCATAGCTGCTACGGGGGCTGGGGTCTGCCCCACCAGAGCTGGAGGTGGGGAGGTCCAGCCCCCCCAGGGCCCTGTTAATCACCTCCAGCCCCAGGATGGCAGCATCCTGCAGACAGGAGCCTCGTGAGAATAAGCGTTTACATGGGCAAGAGGTCCTGCCTCACCAGCAGCAGGGACAGTGCGAAGGAAGCCAAGTCAGGGGGCCCAGGCTGGAAGGCAGCCAGGCCGCAGGGACTCCCCAGATTAGTACCCGGTTATGCGGATGCTGTCCGCTTGAGTGCGACACCTCATGGCTGGCCTGTAGGCCCCTATGGCTTTCTGATCGTTAGAGAGGATTAGCTGTTATGGATGGATGCAGGGGACGGGAAGGCGACTTCGCCTCCTGCACCAGGTGAAGCTTTCCCTGTAAGCACATGGACGGGGCCGCTGTCTTAGGGGTGCCGAATGCTCACAGGGGGGAACTCATTCTCATCGTCAAGACACACTGGGCCCGTCGCAAACTCGTGTTCGGGGATGACCTCTCCTCGGAGCGCCCCGCCGTCCTCAGAATAACCTGCAAGCCAAGGATGAGCCAGGTGTGAGAGGAGTTGTCCCGGCTGTTGCATGTCATGACCCCGGGGGACAGGACCAAGGAGAGTGGGAGGCTTCAGGGAAAGTGTGGGGGCCACCCCAGCTTTCCTTCTGGAGAGACTGTGCTTTAGGTGGGTCCAAATCCCACCATTCGTGGTCTCTCAGCCTCTAAGGTGGGTGGGTGGCTCTAACCCACCTTCCACCCAGGTGCCTAGAACTTTCCACCTGGCTGCAGATTCTCAGTGACAAATGGGTAAGGTAAATGCTACTGGTAGGGAAACCTGCCAACCCATGGAGCTGTGCTGGCCAGGCATAGAGGCTATTCCTGTGGCCTCGGCTAGGAGGAAATAAATGGCTCAGGGAGAGTGCCCTGCCCCCAGGCAACAGTGAAGGAACAGAGGGCCACTGTCAGACACGTTCCCCCGCATCCGCTCACCTGGCACCGTGGAGGCAGCAGACGTGCTTGGTCTGGCTACAGTTGCTGCATAAGACTGAGGTAATGGAGGTCTGAGGTCATTTTCTTTGTTCTCTTCTGTTGTTCCTGAGCCAAGCAACCTAATTCCAGCAATTAACGGGAAAGAGAAATGAGATCGTCACGTATCCAGGACCCCCCAAAAGGGAAGAGCAATGGGAAAATCACGCTTGGCCACTTGTTTTCAGCATAGACCTATTGGCATCCCACCGGAGCAGAGTGAATGAAGTGGCCTCACACTGCCAGGATCGACCACGCAACTTCACAATGACCCCTTTCTTTTGTGTTTGACAGAGAATGGCCCTTTGCTCTCCCAGCACACTCAGGCAAGGATTCTAGGACATGCTCGCAGGGGATGCTCCACGGGTGAGCGGGCGATGGCAGCTCATGGTGTTCTGTCCACAGCAGGAAGAAGTCATCCTGCACTCGGTCACAGCAGTCCAGAGAACTTTTTAATTCAATTCGGTAAATATTTTTGAGCACTTGTTGTGTGAGAGGAGGAAGGCCAAGCAGGAAGACATCCTGTTTTGAGTTTTATTCACCCTGACCCTTGCCCAAAAGTGCACGGCACGGTGAGGGCCCCTGCCATGGAGCCCAGCATGAAGCAGGTGCCCGCTGGGGGCCTGCCACCGAAACTGCCACTATAGAAGAGAGAGAAGCAAGAGCACTGGAGCACGTCCTTATTCTTCTTGGCCAAGTGACAATGCTACCCAATGGCCTTGAAAGGCTGCGCTTTTACCTGTGGGTCTTGATTAAGACACATTCTCCTCCGTCCTGAGGGTCCACATTGTAGATGTAAAGGTATCCATCAGAGGATGCAACTAACAGCCTCGGCAACTTCTGGATCCTAAGAGCCAAGTGAAACAGACATGTGGCGTGATGACAACAGACTGGATCAGGGGCCAGCTTCAAGTGACAAAGCCTCACTCAGCCTGGCTGTCGCCAACTTTGCCTCCTGCCATCAAGATTCTGGGTTTCTGGCTATTCCTTTACGTTCTGACCTAGTGATCCAACTTGAGTTCATTTTTTTGTCTTCGAAAATAGTTGTGTGGAAGAGACAAAATGACACATGTACATGCTAGTAACATGCCATGAAAAGCTGCTGCCAGTGAAAACATCAGCTTACCTACGTGGGATGCCATCTCTATTTTATGTGTCTCTGCCTTTAAGGGTGACAAAGAAGAAAAAGTGGGAAACTGGCTCACCATCTTTGCTGACTAGTTGTATGAAAATTTTAAAATGTTTCGCTCCTTTAAACTTAGATAAAATATCTCTCGATCCCATAGATGTCTGAACTGAGACACTGGAACTAGAGCCTTTTTACGTAATTACGTAAACACAAGAATTGTATTCCAGACTGTGTCACGTAACCGGAGGTGAAAAGTCCCCTGCCGGCTCCCAGCTGCCCACCCAGATGGCCCTGAGAAGGCGTGTGACCCTGGGACAGGTGTCGGCAGGGTTTTGATTCTGCTCATCCTTCCTCTTGGCCATCTTTACTCTTTCCTTTTTCTCTTGGCACGTGTTTGGGGGAGTTTGTGCTTTGGGGGAGATGAATTTGTGAACACTGTTGAGCGTGGGTGGTGCCATACGTACGTCGAGAGGGTGCAGATGTTCTTCAGTCCAGAGAAACTCAAACGCCCGGTGGCAAAGGCCCTGTCCTGATTCATCATGCCTGACACCTGCGTGGGGAGGTAGTTGGAGGCAGCCATGAACACTTTTCCCATGTAGCCGCTCCACGTCGAAGGCTCTTCTGGTCGGCTGGGGGAGCAAGGCACGGGCGAGGGTGAGACCCAGCTGCAGGCACCGGCGTCCGGCCCGCCAGCTACGCATCCAGACGTCTGAGCGGCGCTCACCGCGACAGGAGGAAGCTGTGCCTTAGCATAATGTTCTGCCCACCCAGGACGACCCAGGCCATGGCCATCCCGAAAGGGCAGGGAGGGCTTGTCTGTCCTTCAGAAGAGCCATTGCAAAGCTGTTAAGAGGTTTGCAGGGTTACCGCTTTCCTACACTGAAAAAGTGGCATCTGATGACAAGTGTGATATCTACATGTGTGAAAGGGGCCCGGGGTGCAGAATGAGGAGATGGACTCGATATTCAGCCTCTGTCCTGCATTCAGGGAGGAACAGAGCGATCTCAGAGCGAAGGCCTCAGGGCCAGACTGAGTGGGAAGCAAACCCCCTGGGCAAGACGCCTGGGTGGTGTTTGATTACAGCCCTGGGGCACCCAGGCACCCAGCCACCCCCAGTGGTGGAGATAATTCAAAGTTCAAAGGGACCAGCACAACCCCTGCAGTCACCGAACTTGTCCTGGGGCCTCCGCCAACTGAAGGGGTGACTGTTGGTGGCAGACCTGGGCCTGGGCGGGGACACAAGCTCCTGGGAGCACCTGCTGAGAGGCTGCTTATCTGAGGGACCAGATCCTGGCAGGGAACGGCTGGGTGGTCTTTGGACGAACCCTGGGGCCTGCATGTTCCCACCCGGAGTGCCAGGCCCTGCTATGGCTCTCTGCTCCGTGCTCAGGGCGGGAGTTACACAGGCGCAGTGTCCAAGCCCTGTGTTCAGGGGAGAGACACAGCTCAGGGAAAAAAGAGAAAACACGAGCAGTTAATGTCAGGTGCCACCGGCAGCAACCACTCCAGGACCACAGAGGAGGGAGAGGGGATGAAGTTCCGTCACCTCTCAGTTCCCATTTTCCTTATTTGGGAAACAAGGATAATCGTGGTCACCTGGCTGTGACAACTAAAGAGGTGACATACGCAGAGGACCTAGCACAGCACTTGGCACGTGGCAAATCCTGTTTTATAAGAGGGCGTCTCTGCGGCTGGTGTGATTGAAGAGGTTCTGGGGATGGTGGCCTCTGGCTGGGCTCTGCGGGCAGGCCCGAATGAACCCCGGGGTGGAGCGGGGTGGGGTGGTGTGGGGGCAGGATGAGGGCAGATACAGAGTGGTACCTCGGGGTGTCATACCACTCTGGTCTGTGAGAGGCAGGAAGGCAGCAGCAGCTGAAAAGGAGCACTGAAGAGAGCCCTGAAGGCTGGGCTGGCAGAGGCAGGACTGTCCCGTCCCCAAGGACGGAGGGAAGTAAAGGTGTCTGAGGACGGAGGGTCACATTCAAAGGAGCATTTCAGATCAGTCCATTCAGATGATATGGGAAGGACTGAGAAGAGACTAGAAGGAGCGAGATGAAACAGAAGCGTCAGGAAGTGGACTGGACCAGAGATGCTAAAGACTCGGCTAAGGACAGTGGCCAGAGAAATGGGACTGAGCAGGCACGTGAGAGCCATGTCACGCAGGGCGTGTTAACCCCCCACGGATGGCTGCGGGGACAGTCAAGAACGACCAGGTTTTGTCCCTGGTTACCTGAGAGCACTGACAGAAACAGGACCTGCGGAGAGAAGTGAGTTCAAACGGCAGTGTCCTGTCCTAAGCACCAGTAGTGACCTCAGACGAAGACGTGACTGGGGGTCACTCAGTCACAGGCCTCGGGACTGCAGGGTATTTTAACTTCAGCCGTGCTCCGGCCTGCTACAATGGATGGTGGATTAAACCCCCAGAAGATCTCAGGGCTGAAGTTCTAGAAGCTGTTTAAGGAGTGACAGAAAAGTCTAGAGTAGAGATGTAATCTTTGCAAAGAACGTGCAGAGTAAGAAGAACTGCAGGGCAAACCATGGGCTTGGGATGCGCATAACTGGGGTGGACATTCGCTGGGTCCTGGAAGTCTGAGGACCGAGAAGAGAGCAGCCCCGAGTGTTTCAGACACCAACAGGGGACAAGGCTCCCAGAGCAGGGGTGCCATGCTGGCCGGCAGAGGGAAGTCAGCACCCGGGCTGAAGAATCCCTTGGATGGAGTCACACAGACCCACACTAGCACACACATAACAGAGGCCGGCGCCGCATCACACCAGTTAGATGGAAAGAGGGGTCTGTTTTTCGTGAACGTTCTACCACACCATGAGAATTCCGTTCAGTCACAGAAGACGGGGCTCTCGGTATAATTGTGAAATGCAGCACAGGCCTCTGTACTTGGGACGTTGACTCAAGATGTCTCCGTGGGTCGCCTCTGGAGTGGCCTGGCAGGGGTGTGAAATGTGGCACACATGTGGGCCCAGGTTTGGAGACAGAGGCGGCTTTGAGAAAGACATGGACACTCTCTGAACCTGTTCCCTCAGGGAAGTCCTACTCTGCCTGCCTTCTAGGAGAACTGTGGGGACCTGGAAGTGTGTGAGAATGCTTTACACGTGACGAAGTGTTCCCTCATCACGGACTCTGCCACCTGCTTCCTGAGTGTAACTGAGCGAGTCACTAAAATGTCCTGCTTCAGTTTCCCATAATGACACTACAGAGAAGTGCCAGGAGACACGACGTGTCTGAAGTCCCTTGAGGAAGGTGTGAGGCATCTACTGTGCTACTGGAAACAGATCTTGACCTTGGGAGGAGGGCTGAGTAAGGTGACACTGCCATGGACAATGGCTGGATGGGAGGAGATTTCTTCGCTGCTTCACTGCTCTGCAGTATAAATGAGCTCCAGGAGCAGATACACCTGAACAGGTGCTTAGCTCTGTGAACTAATGCTCACACATGGTGGAATGGTCCCACGATTCCATGCCCTGGCCCTTGAAACATGTGACAGTGATGAGACAGCAGTGACTATGTTGTCATGCGGCCCAGATGGCTGGAGGTAGGGAGATTACCCAGGTGGGCATGAGCTAAGTGAGCCCTTAGAAGCAGAGTGCCTTCTCCGTCGGCTGGCAGGAAAGGAAGGTGGACGGAACAGTCAGAAAACTCCGACCCACGAGAAGGAATCGACACGACACTGCTGGTCTGAAGGCCGCGTGAGAAGGGATGCGGGTGGCCTCAGAGCTGACAGCCAGCAAGGAAGCGGGGACCTCCCTGCTGCAACCGCAAGGATCTGAATTCTTGTCGACAACAGGCATGAGTCTGGAGGGAACCTCCGAGCTCCTGAGGCGAATGCAGCCAGCTGACACCGGCATTTCTGCCTTGTGAGAGGCCGAGCAGAGGAAACTCAGCCATCCCGGGATACAGACCTAGGAAACTGTGAGATACTGGGTGTTTGCTGTTTTAAACCATTAGGTTTGTGGTAATTCATCACAGCAGCCACAGGAAACTAAACACACAGCCCTGGCTGCAATCTGTGCTTTACACTGCCACCCTTCACCCCACTCCTGCCCCAGGCACACTCCTGGGCACTGGAGTTGTTCGCCGAGCACTCGGTGGTGGGGGGAAGGCAGTGACTAACATAGTAGTACATCTATAGCTGCACCAGCTAACGCTTCCTAGTGTTCACTGTGTGCCAGGCATTATGCTAAATGCTTCAGGTCAGGGAATTCATTTAATCCTCATGACAAGCACAAGATGGGTAGGTTATTTTAGAGCTAAGTACAGAAAGATTAAATTACCTGCCCCAGGTTGAGTGGCCCCAGGCTTGGTGCTTCCGTGCATTACACCACCAAGGCTTTGCAAACAAACACACACCACTTGGGTGAAGAAATGAGGGGTGAAGCCAAGGTTGTGGCATGCAAACAGGGAAGAAGTGGCTCATGCTGGCGGTGGTCACGAGGGCGGAGTAAACAGAGAACGTACAGTTCTGCCTCTTCTGGGGCGCTGTACTTACCTGTTGGTGAGGTGTTCCAGCTTGAAGATGTGCACCGTCTCAGTGTTGCTGGAGGCACAGAGGAACTGTGAGTCCATGCTGAAAACTAGTGAGCTGATTGTCACGTACCTAGAATAGAGAGCAACGTACAGGCTAGTGAGCCAGGAAAAATGAGGGGTATTGCATGACGGCTCAGACATCAGCTTTATGAGAAAACTATATGCATCCTGAAGAGGTTAGGTACTCTAAAACCCTTCGACATTGTGCCATTCATGTTTAGAAATCTGCGTTGAAAAGATTCGTAAAGGGTCATGGTCTCAGGCTGGAACAGGTCATTGCTCCTTCCTCTCATCTTAGAAGTTTTCCAGCTGCAAACCCCACAGCCAGCAGGATCCCAGGCATCATGCTTTTTCTCCCCCATGGAAGGGAATCAGAAATTACTTTTGGGTTGTGACTCTTTTGCTCTGTCATTTCTCCTTTGCCGGCCACCCACAGACACATCGAAAAGGACTCTCATAGCTTTGCAAATACGCACGCACCACCGTGGTGAAGACTTAGGAAGCACGTCTCACAGCCGAACTGTCGTGTTGACAGAGTGTCTACACTCGCAGATGTGCTAAGCATTAAGTGGGCCTCTAAGTCAGTTACCTGGGAAAGTACAGTTCTGCCTCCTCCAGGGCCCAGGGGGGACGGCATGGAGCCACACCCTGGCCTCTCCCTAGCTGGCTGCCGGCCACACAGGGCAGAACCTCTGTGGGGACTTTACAGTGCGTTTCACAGTGGGCACAGACCTTTTCATTCCTCTCCGAAACTCGTAGAGCTTTTGCCCTTCAGGTGCAGAGAATACTCGGATGACCGTGCCCTGCAAGAGAAAGCAGGTGGACGTTTCAGACCAGCGGTGGCTGCACACAGACATGCCCCTTGAGAGAGGAGCTTGTTTTATTGGTTTTGAACATCTGTGTCTGAAGAGGAAGCACTAAGTGTGCAACGTGGAAGCTTTGTGGTGTGTACATGTGCCACATAAGCAATTCTCTGAATGTGTCTGTTTTCCTTTTCCCTCCCATCCTAGCCCAATGCTCATACCACCCTGGCTTCCCAGGAGAATCAATCTCTGCCTGTCAAGATAGACCATGGCATTTGACATTCAACTTGATCACATTCCCTGCTTACTTTAGTCAGAAGCGACTGATCTCTCCTGATAGCAAAGCTTTTTGTTTATAGTAAGTTAATGGAAGGCAGCATCTATCTGCATATGATGATGTGCATGCACATTTAACAGGGCTGCACGTTTTTGTGCCAAGTTCCTTGTGTGTTGTATAGCAGAGGCCTTCGAGCTAATGAATTAATAAACGCATCAATAGATCATGACATGGGGAGGGCAGAAATTCTCCCTCTGAAATGAATTCTGAGTGGTCCCAGAGACCAGACAGTCCTCATGTCAGCAGACTCATTCCATCAGATCCCTGGCACCGTGGGAGCCATCCAGCAGACCCCGGGCAGGAGGCGAGCCCATGAGGATGTGGGGTACACTCACTTTTTCAGAAGCGCTGGCCAGTTTGGAGCCCGAGGCATTGAAGGCGATGGCGGCCAGTGTCCCCTCATGGGCAGCAATAGTGCAGACCGTTTTCTGTTGGTGGAAAGGAAAAATGGATATTGATGCCAGGGAGGAAGGAAGATGGATTTTGCCTCCTACTTCCTCTTCCGAGACACTCTGCCACACTTGCCAGGCTCCTGCCCTCTCTCCAGCATTTCCGGCAGACTCTTTACCTAAAAGCTGTACATTGCTTTCTGCTGCATCCAGATTCTGCGTCAAGGGCCACCCCGTTTCTATCCCTTTCCTGCCCTTGGGGAGATGGACAGCCAGCTGCGTCCCATGAGGGGTGATGTTATTGCCACGGCCCCTCCTTGTGCCCCTCTTTAGGGGGCTTCCTGCAGCAATACTGTCCTGCTCTGCAAAGCTTGGAGAGCGAAGGACAGAAAATGTGAGAGATGCACATTGTCGCAGGCCATGACACCCTGCAGCACGACACCATCAACCTGACAACAGGCCACCGGCTGGCAGGTGGTTTCGGTTTCCATGATGCTGCAGATGTCTGCCTGGGCCTGGCACGCTGCCCTTGCCCACGCTGATTGATGGCATGAGGGCAAACATCACTACCTTCTCCTACATGCACACCTGCTGTGGCCAGAACACACTCCCCGGTGTTGCTTCCGCCTGTGCACCTATCCCACTGTGACAGGGCCTGCTCATCACCTGCCACTGCTGGCCCCAGAGCCAAGCAGGTGGGCTGGGCTGGCCCGCTCATGTCGCTGTCAACTTACCAGGGAGTGTCCATCGTAAAGCACAATCTCGCCTGTAGTCAGGCTCCCAGGATAGGCCACGTAGGAATTGGAATGGTTGATAGAGAGGGCACACAGACCTGGCGGGGAACAAACAGCAGGTGAAAAGCTGGCGTCCAGGGAGACCGCGTGCCTGGAAAGGACACCTGGGAACAGTGCGACTGCAGTGCCACCTACTGGTGATGGGGACACGGCTTTGCAGGTGCTTCCTTCCAAAGCTCTCTTCTCATCAAAGCTCTCGGATAAAGTAAACCCAAAGGGGAAGACCTCCTGATCTGACACTGGCCGTGCCCCCTCTACCCCCGCAGCTAAGCGACACAAGTTTAGAATACTGAAGATGCTCTTCTCCGCATTTTACCCCAGGGCTCTGAAACCACATCGACTTCTCTTCCGATTCCACTGCGCTCCAGGCCTACGAGAGAACTTCTCAAAGCTGAGATAAGCCTGCCTACCGTGAAAGGGCAGGATGTGCCAGCCCTTCCGCGGGCGTTTGGGTTCAGGCAGTCATTCACTCCAGGATGGAGACGAGAGACAGTGAGGGGAAGGGCCTAAGTTTAGAATCACTCATTTCTGAGCCGAATTCCCTGCCTGGAGGAGGGGGATCAGCGTTTCCAGAGATGGAAGCTCTTTTGAGAGCTGTATGTGCCGTTAAGACGTTGTGTCTGCCTCTGAAACACACTAAAGGAGGAGGACACTTTGGACTTGAGATGCTTTGACAGTATCCTGGACGAGGAACCATCAAACAACATAAGCCGTTTTTATTTACAAGGGGGCTCAAGGGGGCGGTCCTAATAGCAGTCAAGTAAAGGATTTTCACAAAAAGGGTTTAGATTAATAGAGGTGTACATGATAGAAGTGAGTTCAAGGAATTACCAGAACCAAAAGCATTACCAGAAGAGGAACTCTGAGATTAGCCAAGACAGACATCTTTCAAAATAAAAAAGGCAACTGATGTCTTTGTTACGAGTTAGCCTGTTAAATGGGTTTCTTACTAACGGGTAAGAAAAACTTTAGATCAGGCTAAAAGGAGCCCTGCCTCATCTGCTGGGAGGAAGAGAAGAGGAAAAACAATCAAACACCGAGAACTGGAACCGAGATTTTACCTCTTGCTCTGGCCAGGGCTGTGTTCTTATCACCTGCCTGACACACAGAACTGTGGGAGCAAAGTGACTGGGCCTGGTACCCTTCCCTGTGTGCTGTGGCACCCTGCAACCCTTTTGCCTAGACAAGGTCATTCTTGGTCCTGGCCTTAGGAGAGACCACTCACGCCTTCCCAGTTTTGCTCTGGGTCCCAGTTTCCCATCTCATCTGGGTTCTTTGCGATCCAAATACAATTTCAGGAACGGCCAGGCAGGCAGAAGGCATTCTGGTCTTGTGAAACTAGGGTGGGAAAACAATCAGGAGAGCAGGTCGGCTTGCCTGGGGGTGCCCTTAGGGGCGCTTAGCAGAGAAGAGGTGATTTATGTGGCAACTGTAGGGGACTGGAGTGGGCAAGTCCTGAGGGCTTCTGAGCACATGTGTTTTCAAAAAACAGAGTTAATCAAAACCTCAATGAGATACCACTTCACACTCACCAGGATGGCTATTACCAAAAAGAAAGATAATTGGAACCCTTCTACTCTGCTGCGGAGATTGGAAAATGGGACAGTGCTTGGGCAAACAGCCTGGCAGTTCCTCGAAAAATTAAACGCAATTACCACATAACCCCAAAATTCCACTTGTAGGAGTCTACCCAAGGGAAATTAAGACATATAGTCATTAAAAAACTTGTATATAAATGTTCATAGCAACATTATTCATAAAAGCGAAGAATTGAAAATAGCTACCAGTGGAAGAATGGAAAGATAAAATGTGGTACATCCTTACAATGCAGCATTCTTAGACAATAAAGAGAAGTGAAGCACTGATGTATACTATGACATGGATGAACCTGAAAATATTACGCAAAGTGAAAAAAGGCCATATATTATGTGATTCTACTAACAGGTAATGTCCGGAGTAGATAAGGAGATTGGGGTTGCCTAAGATTGGGGGCCCAGGAGGTGATGGCTAAGAGGTATAGGTCTTTTTTTTGGGGGGGGTGTTCTAAAATTGTTCTAAAATTGATTGTGGTGATGGTTACACAACTCTGTGATACACTAAAAACTGCTGAATTGTGCACTTTAAATAAGTCATATGGCCTGTGAGTTACATCTCAAAGCTGCTGGAGACAAAAAGGCCTTTATTTTAAAAATATTTATCTGGCAGAAACAGACTGAGGACATGGGGTTTTAGACCCGGGTCTGCCATGCACTGTATAACTCTGGCTGATTATTTGTGGCCCTTTCAGGCTTGTTTCCCTTCCATGAAATGAGGGGCTCTGGTGATTTAGGGTTCTTTCCAGCTTTAACATTCCAAGATGCCAAGTGTTCATTCACTTCCTCTATCAGAAATGTGGGGGGCCCATCCTTATGGCAGGGAATGCTAGGAAGGCTTGGCCGCATACTTCCAATTGCCCTTCAGAGTTTTTTTTAATTGAAGCATAACTGACAAATGACATGTTGGTTTCATATACATGATGTAATAATTAAGTATTTGTATATATTGCAAACTAATCATCACAATAAGCCTAGTTAACACCCTTCGCCATTTATAGCTTCACCATATTTAGCTATATTTTTTTCTTGTGATCAGAACTTTTAAGATCTAATCTCTTAGCAACTTTCAAATATGCAATACAGTGTTATCAGTTATAGTCATCATGCTGTATATGTTATGTTCACGTGACATTTATTTTATAACTTAAAGTTTGAACCTTTTGATTCCCTCTACCCATTCTGCCCACACCCTGCCCCAACTCTGCCAACGGCCAATCTGTTCTTTGTATCTATGAGCTCATTTCTTTTTAATTCCACATACAAACAAGATCATATGGTACACGTGGTATCTGTCCTCTGACTCATTTTGCTTAGTGTGATGCCCTCAAGGTCCATCCATGTAGTTTCAAATGGCAGGATTTCATTCTTTGTATGGCTGCATAATAGCCCTTTGTACACACAGACCACATTTTCTTTATCCATTCATCTGTCATTGGACATTTAGGTTGTTTCCATGTCTTGACTGTTATAAATAATGCTGCGATGAATATGGGGGTGCAGCTATCTCTTTGGGAGAGTGATTTTGTTTCCTTAGGATAAATACCCAGAAGTGGAATTGCTGGGTCATGAGGCAGTTCTATTTTTAATTTCTTGAGGCACCTCCATGCTGTCTTCCAGAGTGGCTACTCCAGCTCACCTTCCTACCAGCAGTGTGTGAGGGTTTCCTTTAGTCCACAACCTCATCTACGCCTGCTATTCTCTTTTTGATAAAGTATTCTAACAGGTACATGGTGCCCTTCGGAGTTTTATGTTAAAATGTCAATATCCCAGAGAGGAAGAAGGGCTTCAACTTCTTCAGCTAACATAGAACTTTCTATAATTCCCAATGGAGAATGAGATGATCCTGGATTCTAGCAAGAAAGGAATAGGTATACTCTGCTACCTCAGCACTTACTTGACAGCTTCACCTCTGGGCTCGCACTTCTGCCAACTCATGTGAATTTAGCCAAGAGATCCTGCACACAGACCCTCGCGGACTTAATGAAGGTCCCCAGAGATACCTGAGTTCCTCTGATTTCCGAGGGTCCAGTTCTCAGACAAATCCAAACAGGAAAGAATCTTTATTTCTCGTGAAGCCCCAAGGAAAGCATGAAAAGTATGCTTCAGGCTTAGATATCATTCCCCTGGTCTTCTGTCTCAGGTGTCACCCAAAGCCTTTTTCTTTCTTTCTTTCTTTTTTTTTAGGGAGTCTTTTCTTTGATGAAAATTTTATAATAGAAAAGTGATAGTGTAAAAAATTTGCAGAGCCCATAAAATATGAAGAGAAAAACATCACCCACAATTCTAAAAAGCTAGAGGTTTTCCACTATTCTCAATATTTGAGCCTGTTTCCTTCTCGCCTTTTTTCTGTGTAGGAACTGGGGTTTCGATGTGGCTTCTGGACCTTTAAACTTGATACACACGTTCATAAATCACTCTCAGCTATCATTTCACTGAAATTGTTTGGCTGTAATTCTTCTGCAGCTGGAAAAGAAGGGCCTGCTATCAATTCTAGAACCAGTGGCAGCATGAGCTAGATTAGAAAGAAGTCCTAGGATCCCAAGTTATTGTCACTGTGGTATTTATAGTATGACATGTCATATTTTAAAGCAAGTTAATGGTGATATGTAAAATGCAGTTCCCTCTGGGGGGGATTAATGTCTCAGAATATGCTTTCCAATTTTCAAAGACAGAAGGGAAGGCAATCTCTGTACTTGTAAATGCACTATGCGACAGCAAAGGAGAGCCAATCCCCCACCTGTATGGCCATTTTCAGAAAGAGCCCCCGTTGGGCCATCAGCCACTCCTTTGTTCTGGGACACCCCCAGCCGTGTAATGCAGATCACTCCCTCAATACCCCCTGTGAGGCTGTGAGACCTGTGGCACCTAGAGTCCCCTGAGTCCTGCAGTTGACAGAACCTGTATGGACTTTTCCGCCCTCTCCTGCCCAAAGCACAGACTGCTGTGGTGGCAGGAAATTAGCTTTGACCCCGTCTGGCCAAACTCTTTAGAGGAAGCGGCCAGCAAGCTTTGACACAACAGGAATGGGCATGACACAAACACAGGCAGAGAGGAAGGAAATTTCCAGCCTCTTTAGATACTGAGTGCAAAGCGATGGGGTGGGGTGGGGTGGGGTGGGGGGCACCCTGGATAGGTCATTTATCTGTAGTTCGTCAGGGCAAAATATATACAGAATTTGTGTGCTCCAGCCAGCTGGACAAGTGATTCTGTCTCCCCTGTACACTCGTTAAGGATTTATAAAAGCCAAGTGTTTCCATCTTATATTTTGGTTCAGGAAATAACTTAGAGAATGAAGACAGGTAAAGGAGACCCCTGGCCTCTTGATTTTACATTCGTAGTTTTGACATTACAAAGCCACTGATGGTTCTTGGGGCAGGAACTTGTCTTGTCACTGTGGTGCCACGGAGGCCAGTGTCAAGCTGCCTCCAGGCTGGTGCTGTCCTAGTAGTGAGTGAGCCTAGTTGGCCACCTGTGTGTAGTGAGATGTGCCTTGGCTCTCACTCTGAGCCATCAGTTAGCCGTCCCCATAGTAACTCTGGGGGTAAGAATTATAATCTCCATTTTACAGATATAGGAATGGAACTCAGTGGAAGCTGAGATGATAATGACAAATTCAAGGATTTGAATAAATCTGGGGCTATCTCTCCAAAGAACAGCAAAAGTGTAATCAGACACGTCCTTGTCTTTCAGAAGGAAATGCTGAAACTATTCCTGAATGCTGTTTGTTTCTCTGACACGGAGAAAACAACTCCAATTATTTCTAATTTTTCCTTGAGAAAAAAACAATTATTCTCTTTATGAATAATAATTCTCTTTAACATAAAGCACGACCAACCCCCCTTTGTAATTTTCTGTTCTCCTTGTTGGAAATGCAAAAAGTGAGGTAACCAGGGAGTTTTCTGACCTAAGAAAAACAGCTGTATTTGCTAAAAAGAATAGATAGGGAGAAATTTCGCTTTTTGGGGGAGAAATAGGCGCTGTTGTGAGGGCAGGCCTGTGGCTGCGTGGCCTGAGTGTGTGGGTGGGAGTGGCTGGGACTGTCCCCTGGCTAAATCTGTCAAGGTCCGTTCAGGCCCAGCCCTCCGGGCTTCTGCTCAGATCCCACAGTACCTCACTGACCCTATCAGGGGACACGGCTACCTTATGGCTGTCCCTAACCCCAGTCCTTATGACGGGGTCCCACCCCCACAGAGGCTGCCAGAGCACATGTCTCGCACTGTGTCACACAGAGCGGGCGGTCTCAGGGAATAGTGCGGCTAGGTTTGGGGTTCCCGGCATGCTTGCCGTACCTGCATCTGACAGTGTCTACCGTGGTACCGGGGACACAGTGTGTCATCGACACTCTTCTAGATTAGCTCAACTGCTCAATCCTAAAACAGAACACTTACCCCCTTAGTTTTGTCATTTACCCTCTTCCATTTTGTGAAATATGCTTGATGACTTTGTCTTTTAAAATGTCATTTTGTTACTGCTGAAATTGTTGAGCACAGAAATCAGCCATCTATGTAAGGGAAATGAAGAGGGGGAAGCGAGGCGGAGGGCGTAGTTACGGCATGGCAGGACATGAGCGGGTCACTGTCACAAATGCCACCTTGATGAATTCTCAGCGGATGCTGGGAGATGGGCATTATTATCCTATTTTACAGACAAAGAAACTGAGGCTTAGAGGGTCTAGGTGACTTGGGTTGGGCCACACAGATCTTGAAATTCAGTGACAAAATATTGGGAAACTAGAGTGAACAGAAGCAGTTATTTAAGGGTACTGAACTGGAACACAATTTACAAACATAAAGCTGGATCGTTAGGTACACCACTCGTTCTAGTGTGCTGGCCCCTGGCCCCGCCAGCCAACAGAGGACCTCTTTCTCGTTTACTTCTAGCTCAATGAATTCCTAAAACATCATCACCTGCTGTTTCGATCTAACAACTCTAAACTGTCCCCATTCTGAAGCAGGTCACTTATTCAACAGCGTTCCACCGTGGGAATTTTGTCAAGTCCCGTGTCTAGCCTAGCACCCCAGTAGAAAGTTCTTTGTAAAGTAACAAAACACCTTCTTTTCAGTTCAGCTTGTCTTGGTCCTGGCCATGCAAACACACCAAGTCCAAACCTGTTTCTGATGATTACACCTGCTCTGTACTGAACCACCACAAAAAATAATTAGGGGTAAACACCCTTCAATAGCAGGTGTGTGAAATCTCTGTCGCGTCTACCTTAAATGCCTTGACACATTTGCTGAGAACGGGTCCCAGATGAAAGGAATTTCTCTTGGGCAGCATCGATGGCCACGCAGCCTAATGAACTTGAACCCACCTCCATTTTAACACAAGCCCGAGGTAAACACCACTAAGACTCATAAAACACAAACACTGCAGCTGATGAAAGGAACCCCTGGACGGGGTTTCTCTGGTCTGGGGAGCTCACCTGTGGGGTTTGCAGGAATATCCAGGATGGTCTTCAACAGTTTCATGTCTTTAATGTTGTGGATGTAAATGGACTCCTCCAGGCACACCAGCAGCCTCTGTAATCACACACACCCATCAGTGCGCCAGGGCGGCCTTTCAAAAAGTCACCGACCAGACTGCGATCACGCCTATGTCCTGTGAGTCCTAACTCGATTCTAAGCCTGAAGGAAGAAGAATCTGGATGATCAAGCTGAAGATTATGTTCATGTACCTGCACGTGTGTGCGGCTACATTGTCATCCACCTGCTCAGGAGGAGAAAACACAAGACCTTTAGAAATTGAGATTCTTTTTTTTTTTTTGTACTTTCCCCTCTCCTTAGAATGGGGATTTTTAAATGCTTCCTGAAGAGACACGCTTTACCATTTAGAATAATCTTGGGCAAGCTTTTGGGTTCCTAGTCCCATCAGACAGGATGCCTCTCAGTGTTCCTAAGTCTTCTTCTTGCTTCCTCTCTGTCACCCGGTCTTGTTTTACTCTCACCAGTGACTTGTCAGCTTTGACATCATTCCACTAAACTTTCCTGCAGACCCACCTTTGTGCACTCTCTCTGGGTCAAAGGGAATGGAGGAGCCCTTCAGCCCTCATGTGTCCTGTGTCCCCTGCACCCTCTCCCCCAACCTCGGCTGAGCTCCTCTCCCTGGGGGTCCTCCTGCCCAACATGGTGAGACCCTGCTCTTCCTCTGCAAATGGGACTTGGCAGGTTTGGAGCCCCTTCCCAATGGCCATGCTCCCTGTTGAGCAGAAACAGGCCACAGGGTCCACATGTTACGTGGGAAAAGGAACAGGATGCTGAGCTCGGTACAGGTGAGCAGATGCTGGGTGCTGAACCTGTTGGGGAGGAGCATTGGCACTTCCCTTGCTCCGAGCAGCTGCCGCCTTGCCCTGCACATGCCTGACTCAGCTTCCCTTGAGGCTGGTGGTTCTGATTTTGCTGAACTGTTGGAGCACCCAAGAGGCAAGGGTTCAGTTTGGCCATTAATAGCTGAGCAGTGCTAGGTACACTGTCCTTCAGAAGGAGGGGGAGGGGAACCTTAAAGTTAATGAGTGTTAGTTATATTGTGAGATGTGGCATCTAAAGGTTAACAGACTCAGACACTTGACTAACCCTTCTTTGTCCCACTGAAAATATAGAGCAAGTGAGAGAGAAGTTATACAAATAGATACCAGAGACACTATTTGAGGGCTCTGATTTGCACAGGATATTTACCTGACCAATCTTAAAAACATGATCAAGTGCCAAAAAAAAAAAAGGATACTTAATTTTCATATACTGGCTTTCTACTATATGCAAAGATCAAAGTTCCGCAATGAGATTTCATGTTCTCCCAACATATCTCAGAGAGGGCACTTGAGCCCAGAATTGTGCTTGAAAGCCTGAAAGTTCAAAATCCTCAAGCGGCCTTTCCTTCTTTTGTCAAGAACCGGATTTATTTTCTTTTTTACTCGTGCTCCCCTTTGCTTGACTATCCCCATATTCTACTTCTCAGGCTGTTCTCTACCACCTGGCTTTATACAGGCTTCAGTGTATATTCAATCAAAAGAGTTGATCACCTCAGCGAAACACTCTTCTTCCTTCTCATAAACTTAAGAAAGCACCTTATTTGTCTCATTTGTTTTAAAAAAAATGAATTAGTACTTAATAGTTCAGGTACAAAGACAGAAGAAAACATTGTGCTTGATGAATGTAAAGCCATTCACCATCCTGGGAATATTTACTGAACAGACAGAGCTGTATGGTCATATAGAGAATGTGTTTGTTTATGTCATGGGCAGTCAGGAAACAGACATTTATGGAGCATTTTTCTAACCCTGTGCTGTCTTTTCTACCACGTCTTATAATAGTGAACAAAATGGATACAGTCCCTGCCCTCGTAGGATTTAAAAACCTAATAACTCAAGGGAAACTATGCTAATGTCTCAGATACTTACTTAGCAAGAACTGATATTTCTCAAGAGAATGTACTATGTATTTGAGATAAGAATAATCCTTCCATTGTCAAAGAAAATACTATGAGAACAATCATCAAGGGTTAGCTGGGTGAAAGAAAAGTGGAAGCATGAGACTGAGTCCCTGGCCTGCTGGGAAAGCAAGAGAAGGGGTGGTTTTATTGACTGTTATCAGGCCTGACCCAGGAGGACCACACTATCTCCTTGGGTGCTTCATTCTGAGAGGCAAGACTGCCAGTCTGTGACCAATGCCACCATCTGGGACCCAAACCAGAGGCGTTCCATTGGCTTAAGGGGCCCCTGCAGTAGCTCAGGGGACAGTTTCAGAGCCAGAATTCTACATAGCCTGCATCCAGGGGAGAGTTCACCTAGCCAGAGGCCCACGTTCGAGAAAGAACATGAGGCAGAAGGAACCGGGAGGACTGAGCACTGAACACAGCACATGGAGCAGACCCTCTTTCCCGCAGCCCCCAAATGCTAGGCCTGAGTACCAACATCCGCTTTAGAATTCGATGCTTGCTTTAGAGACATTCGTCTTGAAAGGCATCCATCTTTTTCTTTGGTTCCGATTAGCAGAAGCCTTGCAATCTGGAGGGACCCACTTACCTGCCGGTTCAGCCTTATGGACAAGATGTTGCTGGAGTAGCTGTAATTACAGATCTCCGTGCCCTTCTTAAAGTGGTAGACGTTCATCTGCCGTGGCTTCGTGTGGCTGACCACCACCACCAGGCTGCTGGAGAAGAGGCGCTCCACGATGTAGACGTCCGGGATCTCATCTGGGAGGGAAGGCAGCCAAGGTCACGGGGTTCCAGCCTCCCCTGAACTGAGCATGGCTCTGGCCAGTTAGCCACCTTCTCTAGGTCCTCCCGACTGGGTGCCCTCCCTTAGCACGCATTCTCAGTGCGTGGTTATTCCCCCCACGGTGAAGCTCTGATGGTTTCCAGAAGTGACAGTTCCAAAGCCCTTTCCAATATCTGAGGCAAAGAAAATGCTAGTGACTAGAACACAAAGCTATGTCTCTAGTGGCAGTTGCCTCTCTAGAGCCCAAGGGGGCCACTGCTTGCTCTGGAAGACTTTCTGGGTTGGTTTAGATGTTTTCTATCTACCCTTTCTCCCTGAGAGGTTTCAAAGAAGTGACTACTCTGTTGCGAGCCTCTGCTCTTGGAATTCTTGTTGCCCAGAGCAGGGCTGCCGTGGGGGGCAGTGACATAGTTAACTCTGTGCCCCCCATCTGGCTGTGCTCCCTGGCCCTCTCTGGAATCCCTTTCCCGTTGAAAACAATCTGGACACCTGTGTTGTGACCAGGAGGGGCTTCTGTGCTCAGGAAGAGGGTAAATTCATAAGCCTGCTGGGTGCCCACAGGAGCAGGCCTTGGTGTCTTTCTGAGGACATTCTTTTCACATGTGAGCCTTTCCTGAGCTTGGGCAAGGCCCATAGGGAACAATGCAGGACAGGTACAGAGTCAAGTAGGACAGGTACAGAGTCAAGTAAACATGAAAATGGTATAATGAATATAATGTTCTACAGATAATTTAGGAGCCCAGTGTAAAATCTACCAATCCACTTTCTTTCCAAGAAATCCAAAGATTGTATACTCTTCGCTATTATGATGGCATAAGCTATTACATAACCTGAGAAAATTAGAGAGTCACTTTTCTAAGCTGAATTGTTAAAATGTTCACTAGAAGTACTCCAACATCTTTGATGCAGACTGGGCAAATGGCATAGTATCGCTTTATTAAAACAAAGAAAATACTTCCATGACCGAATGAATGTTACCAATATTCTACAGTGCCAATACGAGGGCCGAAAAAAAAAAATCCCAAGTGATCTCTTGGTATGACAACTGTAGAAACTGATGACTGTGTATATATGCACACAAAAATGTCAACAGTGTAGTTTCAAACAAAGGATTTCTTAATATAGAAAGAAAACATTACTAAGCTATTGCGACAGCTCACTAAGGGCTTCGCTATGGTTTCTTCAAGCAAGTGGAGACAGTGATTTCTATTTAAATCTGAAAAATCCTGACTCAACTTTGTTGGTTAAAGGGAGGAAAATGTAGAAAGCTCAGAAACACCATAGATTAAAGTCTAGAGAGGGAATTTGGTGTCCCTGAGATCACACACACGAACACACACACACTTACTGCTTCCATAGACTTGGTCCAGTTGCTCCACAGAACTCAAAGAAAACAGCTTATAACCGGCTTTGGTTCCAATTGCTAGGGATCTGTGGGAGACAATGATAGCCTGGGAATGACAGCAGGTACTGTGTTCCAACCACACATCTGCCTGAAGACAAACACCCTTTTTCCCTCAAATCTCATAGGGGACAGATAAACATACAACCTCAGGTGTTTCCATATTTGATAACTTTTTACCAGGTAAGGCACGCTTTGTCAGGTAGGCAGGTACAGTAAAAGGGACAGGTCTAAGACCGCTACACACAAAAATGTGGAATGGTTAGGAGACCTGTAACTTCTGGGACCTACCATCAAATGAAATGTCAAACCTGCCAGAGACTGTGCCTTCCTAAATGGGCAGAAATAGGAAAAACAGAATGTTTAAGAATATTCATGATACTGCTACCGCCAACACAATTAGGGATCTCCTGGTTGTTCGAGAAGTACCTTCCGAAGAGGTAAACCATTTGTTATTTCTCGGTGACTTTTTTTTCTTTGATTAAAAAGGAAATACATGTTCCTAGCAGGCATAGTAAGTCATTAGCAGGCAGAATTTAATAGATGCTTCCTTTTATCACTTTCCACGAAAACATCCTGGACACTTTACACCGGCAGCTCTTAGCCCAGGATGGGCATTAATCTCACTTGGGAAGTTTACAAAAAAAAAAAAAAAAAAAAATACAGACGACTGTCTACCCCTGCTCTCCCACCCTTGAGCTTTTTATTTAGTCAGATTTTTCTGTTTATCTGATTTAGTTCAATTACTCTATGTACAGCTAGGGTTGAGGACTCTGCTTTACACTAGGTTCCACAAAGTTAGCATCACAACTAACAAACAAAACAAATGCTGAACCCTTATCTGGGACAATGTGGGCTAAAAATATCCGAACCTTGTTTTTTTAATTTTTCACTTTCAACCCATAGACACAGAGCATGAACCCAGGTTTCCATGGCCTCGAGATGAAAGCAAACGAGTCCGTTTTGTTCAGCAGCTGGGAATCCCCTTCCAGCTCACTCCTGCTTTGCCTCCAAGGCCTGAGTGGTGAGCAGAACCGGACAGAGGGCACTCTCAGAAGAGCAGGCTGACCCTGAGCACTCCCCCCATGGTAAAACAGGATGTCCAAGCTGAAAGGGACCTTAAAGTGGTCCTAAGTGACCCTAAAAATTAGCTCAACTTCTTCATTTAAAACAAACATCTGAAAAGCTGAGATTCGCTCTTCACAGAGAAGCATATACTAAAATAAGCAGCTTACTGCTACAAGCCTGGACAGCCACAGCTCTTATTTCACTAGCCTAAAAAAGAGAAGGTCATATGATTGTCCCAGGGACAATTTTGTTCCCAATATTTGTTCTTCCCTGGGATGCAGGGATAGGTGACTACAGTCAACCTTAAATCAGCACCCGTTCCTCAGCTCTCCAGCCTGCCCCGTTCCTCAGCTCTCCAGCCTGCCCCGTGGTTCCACTGCTGTGTTAGATATTTGCATACGAACAGCAGTGGCATCCAGACTTACAGCCTCAAAGATGACAAACAGCTTCCGGAAAGGCAAGCCAGCAGCATCTTAAAACTTCAAAATGTACTCTATAGTGTTTACTATTTTTAAATTTTTTTCCACACAAACTTTTTCACATAGATGCATTTAGTTGTAAACCAAGATTTCCAAAGCTTGCAAGAAAGGATGTAAAATGTTACAACTAGAGTCATAATAGCAACCAAAAGATCTAGCAATTTAAAATAATTTTTAAACATAAGCCCTGCTCCTGCAACAGAAGAATTTTATAAATGAGAAAATGGCAGTGTGATCACTATTAGGTTTTAAATGATTAACCAATGGCTACGAAAGCCTCTGAATCAAGGAATTCAGACTAAAATCTTATTTTATTCATAACTCCTCTCCGTAGGAAATAAAAAGTCTCATCAGCTTCATGGGGATAGGGCTTGGGACATATATGTATCACCAATCTAATGAGAAAACATAACTGGTGTCTAGCACGGTGCCAAGCATGAACTGTGAGCATAGGAAACTGGTAATGGTAGGTTGTCTTCATTCTCCTCCAGAAATACCAATCTCAAATTCACACTGCAGTTATTGAAAAAGACACACTGATACTCCTAAAGGTATCGGTAAGGGGCTTGACTTATTTTAAATCCCAGTGTCATACCCTCTGTGGCTCAAAACAACTGACTGTGACAAAAACTTTTATTTATAGGTGAGACAGAGCTGTCCAGCAGAGCCTTCATCCAAGAAAAGAGAACTGACAGCGGGGCTGAGGAAATTAACTCTCCAAGCACCCTGCAGTTTTGAAAATACCATTCTTATCCAATTGCTATGAGAACTTGGACTTAAGTAGAATAAAAATTAACATCACTTATAAATAATCTAATAAACAATGCTGCAAAGCGGCATTTACAACATTTACTACTGATAAGCAAACTAACTCCCCTTCATAACCTGAGTTCAGTTGGGAAGGAAGACACCCAGGCATTTCAACAGCCATCCCCTCTTGCAAAATGTTTCTTACAAAACTTCAGAATTTTATCTACTCTATCATTTTTGTACACTGCGGGTCTTAACTGTGAGTGGATCCTAAAGACAATTCAGGGAGTAAAAAAGGGCTTAAAAAAAATACCAGAGGTATCACACATAATGAGGGTAAACACCATTGTATGAATCACTTTTTAGTGATATTATATGCATATAGTATTGAGTAATGTTGTAATATGTATTTCTTATTGTGGGTTGTGGTCAAGGAAAGCTTGAAAGTCACACATCTAACCAAGCTTTCCAGCGACCAGATTACCCTATTACACACCCTTTTTTTTTTTTTTTTTGAACAAAGGCGTATTGTTTGCCATAGGGTGTTTTTAAACAGAAGCACAAAGGGAATAGAAGCCAGAGTTGCTTATGGTACATGGTGGCCTTAGTTATATCACTTAAAGTTCAATGTTAGCATACTCAAGTCCCAGGCAGCCAAAGCGCAAGTCTGAAGCCGAGTCCACAAACAAGGGACACAACAGAAACTGGTACCGCAGGAAGTGGGAAACGGGGAAGAGGTCATCCCTGCCTGATGCTCTGGGTGCGCATTCCAGAGAGATTATTCCATGAAGTCCCCATAGAGGCTGGCTTCTAACAACTCCATGAGCAAGAGGGAAGGAAAAAGGTGTTTGCTTCTAAGGGACAGAATTCTCCAGATGTCTTGAAACACAGTTTAGTAACCCTGAGCTCTCTGGCCAACGTCCAAATGTGAACATCAAGGTGAAACATTAAAAACCCACGCTCGAAGCAACAGGGGTGGAGCTGGTGCTCCTGGAAGAAGGCAGCCTGGGGCCGGGAAAGGGCTCGTGGGCTGGGAGAAGGCGATTCGGCCTCGCCGAGCGGCGGCGATGTGGAAACACAGTGAGAGGAGGAATGCGAAGGTTCCTGACGTCCGGAGTGGGCAGGCCAGATGCCCAGCGCTGGGGCTGGGGCAGGGGCTGGCCTGGCCGCGGGGATAGGCTGCCTCTTTGTCCGAGGCCCGGCCCAGATGCCACGTTGAGATGCTCAAGGACAAATGGGAACGTGGTTCCTGGACTCCCCATCTTCCTGGGCCGCGACGACCGCGCCTTGGGTCTCCTTGCAACCTGCCCCTCCCCTCCCCTCCCCTCCCCTCCTGTCTCCTTTGTTTTGGCCTCTGCCCCTCCTTCCCCGGACCCCCACTTCGGTCCTCATCTCCAGCCCCCCCCACCATTCCTTAGCTTTCCTCAGCCCCGTCCCCCGTGTCAGTCTCTCTCCGTGCGCCCTCGGCCAGCCCCGCCCGGCTGTCCCCTCGCCGCGACGCAGGCTGGGGGCGCCCGAACCCCCCGCTGGCGGCGGCGGAGGGATGCGGAGGGGCCCGCCAAGACCCCGACCGGCCCGGGACAGCCGCCGGCCGCCCGCGAGGCCCTCCGGGAGTGCAGGCCCGCGCCGCTCTTGCTCCAAGTCGCCGACAGGACACCACCCCTCCCTGGCCACGGCTTTCCGTCCCCCACCGCCCGACTCGGCAGGCGCCGCGGCTTACGTGCAGTCCTGGTTGAAGGAGAAACAGCTGAGCGCCGCGTCCGCCCCGCCCGGGGGGCCGTCCCCGGCCTCGGCCTCCATGGGGGGCTCGGCCCGAGGAAGCCGCAGCTCCGAGCCGGCGACAGCCACCTCAGCAGCGCGCTGGCGCCGGCGCCGCGGGCCGGGGGGCCAGCCCCGCCCCCGCTCTGGCCCCGCCCCGCCCCGCTCTAGCCCCGCCCTCCAGCGCTTCGCCCCGCCCCCGTCCGTGCTTCATTCGTCCCGCCTCCGCTCTAGCCCCGCCCCGTATTCGCTTAGCCACGCCCCACCCCGCTTTTCCTCGTTCTGTCCCCGCTTTACCCCGCCCCGTCCCCGTTTAGCCACGCCCATGTCCTCACTTCGCCCCGCCCCGTCTCCGCTTCGCCCCGCCCCTTCCGCGCTCGACCCGTCCCGCCTCCTCTCTAGTCCCGCCCCGTCCCTGCTTCGCCCCGCCTCTCCCCGACCCCCTCTTGCCTGGCCCGGGGAACAGTGCCGCTGAGAGGGCGGAGTCCCCACTTCCGGGCACCATTGGCCGTGAGCCCGTGCGCGGCGCAGCCTCAGCCAATTGGCGGTGGCTGTAGGCGGGACCTCCCCGCTGGAGACCCGCCCCCAACGCCGTGAGCGCGGCTCGCCATTGGGCGGCGGCGTGTGACGCGCGGGCTGCAGGCCACGTGGTGGTGTTTTCATTGCCAGAGCCCCGGGCGAGCCGGGAGGCCGGAAGGACGCGCGCGGCGGGGGCCGGGCCCGCATCTGCGTCGCGACCGCCGCACCGGGGCCTGGCGGACGCGCTGGGTCCTACCCCACCTCTTGGTCTAGTAAACTCACGCAGAGGTCAGCAGGTGGCGGGCGACGCCAGAGCCCCGCCCTCCCGAAGCGTCTCCACGCCGCTCTGAGGGACGTTTCTGACACGGGGACGCCCAGGCCGCACAGATAAGTTATCGCAGCCGCTGCACTGCCGTTGAGAAGGACCCCGTGCCAAGCGCTGCGTTAACTGTGGACAGCACGTCGTCGAATTCGCATACAGCTTTGTGAGGAAAGTATGATTGTGTCCGATTGAAAGGAGCGGCGCTGAAGCACGGACCTGCTACACGTGTCCAGAGGAACACCATAAGTGGCTTATCAAGATCCATGTACCGAGCGACTCGGCTAGACGCTTAGGAGAAAACCTATCTGAGCTGTAGCTGAGAAGGAAGGAAGGAGGGAGGGAGGGAGGAAGGAAAAAGGAAGGAAGGAAGGAAAAGGAAGGAAGGAAGGAAGGAAGAGAAAGAAAGAAAAGAAAGAAAGAAAGAAAAGAAAGAAAGAAAGAAAGAAAGAAAGAAAGAAAGAAAGAAAGAAAGAAAGAAAGAAAGAAAGAAAAGAGAAAGGAAGGAAGGAAGGAAAGAAAAAAAGAAAGAAAGAAAGAAAGAAAGAAAGAAAGAAAGAAAGAAAGAAAGAAAGAAAAGAAAATGTGTATAAGATGGTGTCTTTTATGAAAGAGACAAAGTCTTGAATAGGACACAGTTCAAAACTCACATAATGCGAGGTGACGAAGGGTGGCTCTTCCCAAGCTAACTAACTATACGTTGTCCTGCAGAATTCCCGGTACAGCTTATGAATCATTAGCTAGGCTAGTTTTGCATTTATTTAATTCCTGGCGCATTTTTAATTCATGCTTTTCAAAGTTTGAGAAATGGCATTTGAATGACTATTACAGCACTTCAGATGTATCTATTTCGTGGCGAAGCACTCTCTCTCTAGATTCATATATATATTTGGACCTAGAATGGGTGAGAAAAGAGCACTATTTCGCTCAAGCTTTTCTGGTTAGATTTCGTTTTGGTTTTCTGAAATGCAGATATAACAGTGTCTTCTTCTCAATGCTGTTATTCTTTCTCTCGACTAATGTAAAAATAGTTCATCGCATAGATCCACACCTGTTGGTTGTGAGGTGTTGTATTAACCATGGTAAATGAAAAGAGCTGCTGTTTGGATGCTTTGCACCATCTTTGTAACTTCTCAGATCCAAGGTGCTCCCACTCCCTGCTCCCAGCCTAGGCAAATGTTTCAGTCCTTCCTGTTATTCTATTTAGAAAACCAAGAGTCTGGAGTACCAGGTGCCAGGTTGCTGGGAGAATTACACGAAGTGCCCAGAAGGTTTCTAAAGCAGAAGCTGTTATTCCCAAGAGTTTCGACTTTATAGGGTAGAGTTAGGAGCTGGTGTTAGTTTTTTAACATGACCGTTTCATGATAAAAGTAGTGTTTTAGGCAGATAAACTCGGCCAGGTTGTGCAGAAGGGATTAGAAGGGGTAAAGCCTAGACTTGAAAAGGGTAAAAAGAAATGGGCAAGTTAACTTTAATATTTTAAAAAATTTAACTCAATATGTTAAAAATATCAAGTTAACGGGTAATCAATGTAAAATTATTAATCAGTTGATTTAGATTATTATTCTTTTGCACAAGTATTTAAAATCCAATGTATCTTTTTCACTTACAGCATATCTCAATTCACACTTGTCACATGTTGAGTGTTCATTTGGCTGGCAGCTGTCTTGGTGCCCAGTGGAGTTTTGAGCACATAAACCACAGGGCATGGCGACTGGTGGAGAAAGGGGACTGGTTAGGAAAGGGGCAGCCCACTGTGCTGCTTTTGGAAAATAGACATCTGGGCAGGTATTTAGGAAGATTCATTTAGTTTCAGACATGTCTAGGTAATAGAACTGGACACTCATTGAAATTAAGGTTCAGACCTAGAGATTTAGAGATGGAAGAAACCTGGTCATCTTCCTGACCACACCCTTGCTATGAATGATCCTCTTTCTGTGCTTCCTGCTGGATTCACAGGCTACCATCCACCACTGGCCATGTGAAAATAACATCTCAGGGCTGCCTCATCCAGTTTTATTTTTTCCCAAGACAATATAGAAATCTGTATTTTTATATAAATGTATATTTATAGAAATCTATATTTTATATAAACCTATATTTTTATGTGAAAATTTAAAATGTTGACAACTAATTCTTATTTTTAAAAAATACCACATGGACCAAACTGAATACATCAGCTGGCTGGATGTGGTTTGTACAGGGCCAGTTTGTGACCTCTGGTAGAGGTTTAAAGAGCCTCTTTGAGAGGCTTCACTCTCAAAAGAAAAATTCCCAGATGTCCATTCAAATAAAGAGCCAAGGAAAAGTTTATAAATACATTCAGAGGTGCTAAATCCATTTAATGTCAGGCTGATTTTTCTTTATTTACATCCTAGTTCTAGGTTCTGTGGGAGTGGAAACCCTTGATTTGAATGTTGGGTTTATGGCATCCTAATCCTTTTGAATTTTTGGAACAGAAATTTCACTGCCAAATAACAGAAGCAAAAGATACTAGTGAGGAGGAGGAGAACACAATACTTTACCACGATGGAAACAAGATTTTGGCTTTTTCTTCTTCTTCCAACTGAAATTTCTAAGTGTCTTTCTTTTCCTAGACAAAATATCCATTATTCCTGGGAAACAGTCAGTCAGCAAAATCTCAGGAGATTAAAGTTAGGCTCTGGGATTCAAACATCCTTGGTAATACAAAATCGCAGGCTACAGTTCAGCTCTTGAGGAGACTTCCTGCTTGAGTAACAATCAGGTTGTCATTTAAAAATGATGATTAGGGCATGCACAGGGCATTAACAGGGGAAGTTGGAAATGAGACATCCTGTCTGACGCAACCCTCATGACACCCAATATGGTTACCCATAATGTTCAACTGTCTATAATTAGAGTAGCTACTAGGTGAGCAAATACCACTCCTGTCCTCTTTTTAAAACCTATTCTATTTTTATAATATCAGGTCACAGGAAATAATCTCCTTTTTCTTTACCAATGTGTTTGAATACTCAGAACCCGTGCTGAGAAAGAGTCAACCCTTGATGGACAAGCAGGTGGTAGTACTTTGAAAAATAGGGCCTGGGGACAGTAGAGAATAGGTAAGTCTTGGGGGCGGGGGAGGGGGATGGATGATGTGTCACAAGGTGAAGAAAGCTCAAGGAATCAGCCTGACAGTTCTAGAGTCAGAGGGGAGGGGTTGGACTGTGGGGTGTTATCTGGGAAAGGAGATGGTCCCCTGAGACTGGCAAACAGGAAATCCCTAGCCGGGGGTATGGCCAAACAGGCAGGTACATTCTGGCTTTTGTTTCTAAGCATGGGCACAGTCCATGGCTGAAGTGAAGACACAGCCCCTGTTCTGTGCCTTGACTCCCCAAATGCAACCATTATTTCTGATTTTATTGATTTAAAAGGAGGGGAGGGCAGAGGGCAAAAGCCAACAACCATTCTAACATTCCTTGATTTCTACATTTCCTCTCAAAAGTAAGAAACAGTGATATTTCACTGAAGAGTGAACTGGTGTCTTTGTCTTCATCCTTTCCCTACATCTGCCTTATTTTTGCTTCCAGAATAACTCCTAAAACCCCAAAGCAAATTACAAGTTTTCCACAAACACTTGCCGATTGGCTGATATCCATAAAGACAGTAGCTGTTTATCTGTGCGTTTGCAGATGGACCTTGAGCTAAGGATCTGTTATTCAAAACAATGTAGAGAGGTTCAATCATGGAGTTTCTGTTTTCTGGGACATCTTAATTAAGGTCAGCTGAGGTCACAGAGAGGGTTCAGCCAATCACCCTGGTTTAAATTTTAGAGTATAATTATAGGTGATACCTGAAAATGGAAAACAAAGCTTTATAGAAAGCTTGGATACATCTTTTCATTTAATGCTCCCTACATCTGTCCTGTTTAGCAGATTTTATCCCCAGCACGCAGCAACATAAACCAAATTTGAGAGTTGTTGGGTAAATTGCTAAAGCTCGTAGGGCAGCCTGTGATGGATATATAGCTTGCATTCAGGCCTCTCCACCAGGCTTCTAGTTAGCCATTCCACACTGCCTCCCAGACTGCAGTGGCCCAAGGCTAGAAATAGAATTGGCTTCTTAACCAGTAGTTCATTCTATACAGGGACAGAGGCAAGGGGTGGAGAGAAAGGGGCAGCATTGTGCCAAGAGGCCAACAGGGCAAGTGCAAGGCAGAGGGCATGGAGTCTTGCAGCTTTTCAAAGGGGACTAAAGCTTTGCAATGTTACTGGAAGTATTTGAAGACATCTTTTGCTCCCAAGCAAAGGGTTAAGCTTCACATATGGGCAGGTTTGGCTAGTTAGTAAGTGGTGCCATGCTGTACGACTCTGGGTTTCTAACTCGTTTAGAGAAATGTTGTAGGGAGTGGTATTCATTCCTCAGAACCTTTCACCTCTGGGGAGAAAGTGGGTATAAAAGCCTTAATGGGGCTGGGGATAGGGCGAAGCATCCCACAATTCTTGGTGAACAGTGCCATCTAGTGGCCCATGGTACCTAGTTCCAGGCTGGTGGGTGGACCTTGCAGGAAAGGTGGGCTTGAGTGAGAAATGGAGCTGGTCCTCTGGCCTGGACGAAGAGCCCCGAGGCTCTTCATGAGTTCTCCCGAAACCTCTTTCCTGTCTATATGTGGGAAACCCAGAGGCCTCCCTCACTCCTTCCTCTGCTGGAGGAGAAGCTGGAGAGGGGTTTCCATATTCATTCATTTGACAATTTTTTATCAAGTGCCTCTTATTCTCCCACCGTGATTCCAGGGCCTGGGAATGCACCACGGGACAAAGTAAATAAAAATTCCAGCCTACATGGGCAGAGAGACCATAAACAAGAAAAATAAAATGCACAGTATCTGAGGTGGCAAGGAATGCTGAGGAGAAAATTAAAGCAATAAAGGGCGTGTTCCGAAATATTGGGAGAACATGGATTTTAGATAGAGTGGGTGCGGCAGGCCTCACTGGAAGGCTTCATTTGAACAACGACCTGAAGGGAACAGGTTATGCAGCCACGTGAGGGGACAGTGTTCTGAGCAGAAGGAGCACAAGTGCTTGTGGAACATTGAAGGGAGAGGAAGGGGGCGATAAATAGAAAAAGAGGTCAGACTGGTAATGTTAGGGGCGAAGAGTGACGTTGTGGCTTATATTCGGACAGAATCACTCAGGCAGCTGCGTTGAAAATCAGTTGAAGGTGTCTTGGGGGATTCACAGTTCTCTTTAGCATGTTAAAAGCCCAACCTTATGTTTACTTAACATCATTTAACAAGTACTTCCCAGGCTTATTTAGAACTTTGTCTTCCAGGATCATCCACTAACTCCTTGTGGGGCCTGACAAAGTGAAAATCATCCCAATCAGCAGACCGTCATGTTATGTTCCCGACTGTCATAAACAAAGCCAGCACGAGGCCAACAGAAAACAGTGTTGTTGTTCCCAAGGCCACACCACAGCTGCAAAATGACTAACTCTGAGTGACTAATTCTTTCTTGACAATGCCTTCCGCAGACTTGATCCATTCCTCCTACCTCCTAAACAAAGATTTCTGAGCTACCCAATTATGAAACCACTCACTTCTCGACCAGCTCCAACCCTAACTCGATTCTCGTTTCTCATGCCCTCCCCACCTTAGAATCACTTAGCACAAACCCAGACCCTACAAAAAGCCCCCACCCACCGCCTCTTACCAAGACACCCCATGGGTCATTAGGTGTTCACACACCCTTGCTGCAGTAAGTTAAAAGTAACATAGATTAGAGCCTGATGGTCTTTACTTGCAGGTGTTTTCAGCCTCTGTTGCTCCATAGGACAAAGTTTTAAAAAAGCTAGATCAAATGATTACTTCCTACTCTAAAACTCTGTGAGTGCATAACTGAGACACTGCGCCCTGCTGAAAATGTCCTGTGTACCAATTGGAAAACAGTGTATGATGAACCAAAAGGGTGAGGACTGGCTGTACTGTCAAACATTTTTAAAGTAGGAAGTGTGTGTTGTTTTAATAGGTTGCCTCTCATCTATCTGGCCCCTCCTGATGTTAACATTTTTGCTAAACATTTCTGCAGTGGGCCCTCTTGGCTTGATCAGAGTGCCATACTCTTCCTTCCTACCCTGGGCCTCCCTGGACTTTTTGGTAAGATACAGATGCCCAGAGAAAGACCAGATTAGTTCTAGGCTAAACAATGCACACTTCCTTAGCACAACTAACTTGTGTGAGTGTGTGAGCAACGATGATCCACAAAATCAGACTTGTAGCTTAGAAAGCTCGTGTGGCAGCAGAGGTAGAGGCTGTGGAAGAGAGATAGGGAGGTAGTGGCAGAGACCAAGTGGGAGGCAGTCCAGGTTAGAGATGATGAGACCTGGACACAGATGATACCTGGGGGACAGAGGGAGAAGCTGTAGGACTCAGTGACTTATTGGACGGAGACATGAGGAAAGACAGGTCAGCGTGCAGAGTGGCTGCCAGTGGCTTCTTGGTGGAGATGAGGTGGTGTCATCAGTTACCCAGATTTCACTAGCTCTTGCCTCTACCTTCTGTGGGACATTGAGCTCCCTGCAAAGCTGCCTCCGGCAACTACTGGAAGCCCTGGCAATGTCTCATTCATGCAGGGACCTGCTTTATGGGATATGACCAAATGCATGTTTATCCCTGCCAATGGAGGCCCTTGAGGGTGATGTCTCATTACAGATAGGACTACAGTGTTTATTGTGACAACACCAATACCTTTTTCTGCTTTTATCAAAACAATCATTTTTGTTTTCTTATGTTAATGCTGGCAGTTGACCCCTATGTCCCAGGCACTGGGCAGGTAGGTGGGACTGAGAAAGAGATCCAGAATCTTTTGTGAGGATTGTAGCTGAAGCCACGAGAGGAGATAAGAGGTAATAAATGCGTCACATGGTGAAGAACTGGAATGAAATGTCCTCGTTGATGTTTTGAATATTCCTTTAACTCTAGGAACATTGTCACAAAGGATAGTGGCGTGCGTGCTGAGCCTGCTGCAGCGGCTGAAGTCAGCCTCACATTTCTGATGGGTGAGAACCTTCGTTATAAATGGAAATGCAAACTGGCCAAATTCAAATGCGCCAGTTTATTTTGATTCCTATTATCCGCGTGGTCTTCTGTTTTCCTTATTGATGGCAATTACGTGCGAGGAACGAAAAGCCAGCTTGTCTTCCAAAAACATGACTGAGAGTTTTCACTGCTGCATATCTGAAGGGGGTGTGATTTATGTAGACTTTTCATTATTTCTCTGAGGTCAGAAATGTCCCTTGGCAGGTTTTTAATTTTTTTATGGAAGTTTGGTTCCAGAGGCTCTTTAAGAGCCTATAGGAAAAATATCAAGTGGACAAGATATATATTAAAGTATTGAAAGTGTCTATTTCTTAGGCCCTCAGGCCCTCTCTCTCTCTGTTTTGTCCCCAGCAATCTGTCCCCACCAGTGTCTGTTTGAGTTATCCTCTGTCTGCAGATGACCCCTGTCTGACCTCACTCTCTGGAGTACTGCCAGCCTTTGACTCCCATTCCAGAACTCATCAACACTTCTACCTGCATTCCTGGTGGGTTCTTTCTCCTGAGCTCTTGAAAGAATCCTGCTTTAGCAACTCCCAGGGACTGATGGGAGAGTTATTTTTTTTAAGAAGAGATTTCTCTTACACCAAAGATAGGAATCACTTATTTTGTACCATTTTATGCATTGACTGTTTGCGTGGCAGACTGTTATTTTCTGTCCTTCTTTTCTTCCAATCTATGAACATAGTATAGATTCTTAGGTCCTCTTGACCTAAGTGTGTAATTTCCTGTGCCCACATAGCCCCAAGTTTCTTCTACTACTGTGGTTCTTATAACATTAGCCTATGTACTTCCTTCAAAGTAGTTACTGCAACCTGAAACTGCAGTTATTGTGACCTGAAACTATCTTCTTTGTTTATTGTTTATGTGTTTACTGTCTATTTTCTCCATCTAGAAGGTAAGGTTTATGAGGGCAGGGTCTCTATGTCTTCTCCCAGCATCTAAAATAATGCTTGATCACATAATACCAGCCCTTAAGATATTTGCTAACTGTCTGACTTACAGAATCAAGCACTTAAAAATCATACAAATACTAGCTTTCCACGAACTCATAAGTGTCATATTTTTGCTTCTCTTGGAAAATGATGTCCAAATTTAATTAGTATTAATATCAAATGTCAATTAGCTATAGAGTATTAGTGGCTCTTGAGGGAGGCACTGTTTTACATCTTTTTGAATCTCTTTAACGTCTAGCTTAATAGAAGGCAGCTGGATTCTCAAGGCTGCTTCTGCATTCAATCTGTGGTAATATCACACATCATACAGCCTTCAGAAAACCCCACTGTGCACCTGTGAGAAAATAGGAGTGAAAAAAGCAAATAACCTCGGAGTATTGTTTTGAAAATAGTTTTATCTGCACAGATGCCCCAGAGGTTCTTGGGTAGTCCCAGGCCTCCTTGAAACACATTCTGAGGACAAACAATGGCTATTAATAGGAAGAAATACTTTTCTTTGTTTTCAAACTACATCATTTTTAAACACCACATGTTCTTCTTCAACATCCTTAGCTTAGCTCAATATTAAAATATGTTTGTATTCCTCAAGACTATCTCATTGCCAAAGGTGGCCAAGATGCATAGTGAGTGTTGAGTGATAGAAAAACAAACCAAAAGTTAGTAATTTGTTGCACGCAGACACATCCACACAAAACAAAAACAATAATAAAAACATGTGCCTTTACTGAGCATGTGTTAAAGGCTCCATATTTTCCAAAGATTATCTCTCTTATTTATAACAACACTCCCAGGTAAGTATTATTAGCCTCATTTCACAGACAAAGAAATAGAAACTCAGAAAACTTGAACAATATATTCAAGGTCACCAAGCTAATAGTGATAGAGTGGTGACTACCACACTCAAGTCTCTGCTACTCTAAAGACATGCACCTTTCACCACCAAACGCTAAATCGCCACAACATGGCAGGGTGGGGGGTGGGAAACTAGACACAATGAAGAGTCCACCGTACAAATTAACCTTGTTTTGTGCAGATAAATCACAGAATCAAAAAATGTGGTTCTTTTCCTCTCAGCGATATCTACTAAAAAAAGTCAATGCATTTTTTTATGATTGAAAAGCAATACACCTACAACAAAAGATCGAAGCATAGCAAAATATCCGTCAATAGAAGATAGGTTATGTTAATTGTGGTCCATCTGCAGATGGAATGCCATGTAGTCATTGAAAGAATAAGGCAGCTCTGTGGGTAGTGACATAGGACTCTCTCTGAGATATGTTTTTATATGAAAAAATAAGGAAGCATAAGGCCTGTTTCTATGAAAAAACGTGTGTATGACTGTGCACGTGTAACTGGTTTCTCACATGAACTCAATGGAGGGACAAACAGAAGACTGCTTATTTTTCTATATTCATAATCACATAATTACAGAAGTTATGGTGTGGGCAAAACCCCTAAGATTTCAGGTGGTTCTGGAGAGTAGAAAAAGTCTCTCTCAAAGCCAATTCAGGACACTGAGCTCCCCTTTCTATCTTTCTCTCTTTTCCCACCTTCTCCTTTTCACTTCATCTCTGTCTTTTCCTGAATGGGGGTTGGGGGATGGGGTTAATGGGAAAGCAGGGAAGTCTTCATCAGTGACAGCCTTGTGGTTCCTTCTTTCCTTGCTATCTCTCACCCATTAGGGCAGCTCTCCAGACGTCTCTAGAAGACTGTCTCTCTCATGGGTCCCGTTTGTGCTTATTCAGAGACCTCATGGGACTTTCTGCACTGCTTAGTTCCTGATGTGGGTAACCTCTTGTGGCTTCCCTCCCCAGCTTCTTCCCCCAGTGCCCACCTACAGCCTCTTCTTTCTGTTGCACCAGCAAGTGGCGGGTAGGACCCTCGGAGATGGCTCCAGCCTTGGTGACTCCTGCAGCCTTCCTTACTCCAGGACCTTAGGGATCCTCACCTTGCTGTAGTTGGGGTCAAGACTTCTCCAGTGCTACCTCTCACCCCTCTCCCTGCTGCGAAGGAGCAGGCAGAGGCTCTGTCTTTACAACCTTCCCTCCCTCATTCCAGGGGACACAGTCCAAACTCCTAAGAACTTTTCTGCTCTCACTGCTCAGACTTACAGGGTGGAGCCTGTGAGTCTTTACAGCCCAACAAAGCTACCAACCAGGGTCAGAGACGCAATTTGCAGGTAAAAATGGAAACGCTGGTCCCTTCATTCAGAGCACTCAAATATAAAGCTTTTTCTTGAAAATATTTTCTTGCTATAAAATGTAATGCAGGTAAGAGAGATACATGCATTTCAATATAAACTTAAAAACTTCAAAAAATAACATTTTGGGGGTCATCATTTTTATAACACAATAATTTGTTAATGTGATATCTTGATTAATCATTAAGTTTTTCTGGCTCACTTTTCTGCAAATTCATTTATGAGGCCATTAAATTTTATACTCTTCGTAACTTTATTTTTAATTGATGTAATTGAAAATGTCAGCAGCTCTTGGCAATCGTCAGATTGTAAATAAGTTTTAATCTTGAGAAGGATTAATCTGAGGGTACAAGTTTTGGTTTCTTGTATGAAACAAGTTACAAGAGATATCAGAGGGAACAAAAACATCATGCTACAAATTTACATTTAAACTTAAATTCAGACTTACCCAGAACTGATTAGAATGAAGAGAACTATTGATCTAGCTTCAGACCTGTCAAAATGCCAATCAAGTGCCCTCTCTCTCCTGGATGTGCATTGTTGATTTCTGGAAAGATGGAGAGAAACTGGAAACAGTGGTTTCCAGGTTTCTTCTCATTCCCAATGGCTTGGAGATTAGGGGGAATAGGGTGGGAAGGTGCTTACTCTTTATTTGTATAATCTGCTGCCGTTCAGCATTTTAAACACAAGCATGTATTAGTTGTTCAATTTAAAAACTTATTAACAGGAAAAGGAACTCTTCAAGAAAGAAATGCAATGTTGCCTCACAATTTCAGTATTCAGCTGCTCTTTGGTAATGTCTTGATGGTCACTGATTTTTCTAAAACCCTTAAATATATTTTATATTTATTTAAAATTATACATAACTATATATGGTTCAGCATCTTCAATTCAGCTGAAAAATGTTAAGCCTGGAACATTTCCAAATTTGGAGCATGAAATCAGAGCAACTCTGTTTTTTCCTGGGCTAAGTTTTGGAAAGGTCAGCTGTCATTTTTGTGGTTGTTTTTAAAAAGATGAGCTGTGCTTTCTAATGAATGAAGAGGATGCTGACGGAAGGTTATTTCCTGCATTGGATTTCCCATGCATGTGCCCGAGCTGAGGGCTGGGTGGCTTTGACAGCAGGGTCCCAGGGGCCTGCCTGATCTCCGGCTGCCTGATGTCACACATAGTGAGAAGGCTGGCAGCTGGCAGGCAGGGCTGCCTCCGGTCCCGTGATGAAAGATCAGCAGAGCAGGATGTCAGGTGGTGCCTCTCACCACTCCCCATCAAGGTTTCTCAATCAGCTTATCAAATAAAAACCAGAGAACACCGACACTTAAAATCAAAACACTCTATTTTTTTCCATTTGCTTATGTAATTAAAACATTCAAAATCTTTAAAAATTATGAAATCTAAATTGGATTTATTTCTACAATGAAAGGCAGGTTTAACATTCAAAAATTAATAATACATTTAATGCAATTTTAACATTTTAACGGATGAAGGGAGAAGGCATAATCTTCTCAATAGACCTCATAGTGGATGGATAAATTTCAAATTCATGGTAAAAATCATCAGCCAGCTGGGTGTAGAAGAGGACTTCCTTAACCAAATAGAAAACTTTTCTAAAACTTCTACCAATAGCATACTTGTTGCAGAAACATGGCAAGAATTTCCTTGGAGTCAGGCCTGTGTGCCGTGTGTCTCTACAGAGCAGTTAAATAGACGACTTAAGTCTTCATCTGTCAAAAAATTTCAAGAAACATAATATTGAGCAAATGAAGGAGGCAGAAGGATGTGCATAGGGCGAAACATTTCCTATAAGTCTTGCTTTAGCTTCAGCCCAGCCAGTTTGATACACGTTCTCTTCATTGCTGCTAAGGTCTAAATATTTTCTAATTTCCGTTACATATTTAAAGGAATATTTAAAATTTATAAACATATCGAGTTTGTTATTGTTGATATATTTAAAGTTGATTTCAAATTTTAGAGAACATGGTGATGTGACATTGATTTTTGGGTTGCTTGATCTTTTTTGACTCCTACCTCACAGCCTAATACATACATGTGTGTGTGCACGTGTGTGTGTGTGTGTGTGGCCTGGTCAATTCTGATAAGCATTCTCTAGTGTTTAAAAATAATATAAATGCACTACTGTTGGGTGCAGAGCTCTCTGCATATAGCCATTAGGTCACATTTTAAAATTACATTGTTAAAAAACTTGGATTTTCTTGCTAATATTTTGGGCTGTTTAATCGAACAAATACTAGGAGATAGTAGGTTAAAAATCACTCACTATGGCCGTGAATTGTTGTCACATTCTATCTAGCAATACCAGGAATTTCTAGCTGGAAGGATTTCAGAATATCTAGTCTGTCACGTTGGGGTAAGTAGAAGTCTTCATTTTTCACTTTCTTAATTGTAAGAGGTATTTTTTGGCATAGATAATATGTGCACAAGGTCAAAATTCAGAAGTACTGAAAGGCATATAGAAAATAAGTCTCTGCCCCTCCTCTGGGCTGTGCCCACCCTGCCTCCCTCCCTGGGGGCAACCACTCTTACCAGTTTCTTATGAACCTTTCCAGGGATTGTCCATCTGTCTGTCTGCCTCTCTCCTTTTCTTCTTTTTCAGCACAGATGTTAACATACCACATAGACTGTTCTTGGTTCTCTACCTTGTTTTTCATCCTTTAGAGACGTTCAGGGGAAAATCTCACCACATTAGAACATTTAAGGTTGGTTCATCTTTTGAATGGCTGAATTTTCCATTGTGAGGAAAAAATATATAAACTATTTCTTCATATATTATATATCATTAAGTATTGTATATTATTATATATCTTTATATATTATATATGTGTTATTTAACCACCCCATGTTAATGGATTTTTGTAGTGTTTCTAATGACATCCTTGAGTGTAACTGAAAAAAAAATTTCTATAATAGGTCAGAGGTATGAGTATCTTAATTTTTCTTTCTGAATGGCTAGCCAATTATCTCAATATAATTTACTGAGTAATTCATTTCCCCCTCATCTATTTTAAATGCCATCTTTATCATAAATGAAATTTTGATATGTGTATGAGTCTACTTTGGTACTTCCTACTCTGAACCCTTGATTTGTATTTGTGTGTATTCATATGCCATGCTTTGTAATATATTTGTAGCTGGAGGGGCAGTTCCCCCTCATTAGTTTCTAGACTATTTGCAATTATACATTTTTTTCCAGTTGAGCCTTGGAATTAGTTTGTTTGCTTTTACAAAATAAAATTAGGCAAAGCATAAAAGAAACAAAAATATAAAACTTTGTATATTTTACTAAATTTATAAATTCATTTAAGAGACATTGACACTGTTGTTTTGAAATGCTGTGCCTTTCCACTTGTTCGAATCTTCTTTTGGATCCTTGAGTGGCATTTCTAGTTTTCCCATGTGGATCTGGCATGCTTCCTGTTAAATGTTTTTATTCGTATCTGTGTCACATTGCTTCATACATTTTCAGACCATGTGGTTAGGTATGTACAAGTGCAGAATTTTTATATCTTCCCAGGAAATTGCTCTTTTGTCATTATGTAATATCTTTATTTCTAATACTGTTTTGTCTTAGATACTGTTTCACTTCTAATATTAATATGGCTACAGTTTTGGCAAATATTTGCCTAATATCTCTTTTCCCATTTTTGCTTTCAACTTTTCAATGTCATTTTAGGTATACCTCTTTTTTTCCAGATATTATTGACATATAATGTTATATTAGTTTCAGATGTACGACATAATGATTTGTTATTTGTATGTATTGTGACATGATCACCACAGTCTAGTTAACATCCAGCACTACATGTAGTTACATTTGTGTGTGTGTAATGAGAACTTTTAAGATCCAATCTCTTAACAACTTTCAAGTGTGTAATGTGGTATTATTAACTATAGTCACCATGCCGTTTATTACATCTCCAGGATTCATTATTTTATAATTGGAGGTTTATACATTTTGAACCTCTTCACCCATTTTGCCCACCCCACACCCTCTGCCTCTGACCGCTACCAATCTGTTCTCTGTATTTATGAATTTATTGTTTTTATGTTTCAAGATTCAACATATAAGTAAGATCATATGGTATTTGTGATATTTGTCTTTCTCTTTCTGACTTATTTCATTTAGAATAGTTCCCTCAATTTCATCTGTGTTGTCACAAATGGCAAGATGTCTTTTCTTTGGCTGCATAATATTCCAGTATGTATACACACACTTACATGCACATACATACACGCACACATATTTTCTTTATTCATTCATCCTTGGATAGACATTTAGGTTGCTTCCATGCCTTGGCTATTGTTAATAATGTTATAATGACAGAAATGCAGATTTTTTTTAAGTTAGTGATTTTATTTTCTAGGTAAATACCCAGAAGCTGACTTGATGAATCATATGATAGTTCTATATTTAATTTTGGGGGGAACCTCCATACTGTTTTCCACAGTGGCTGCACCAATTTAACCAAGAGATATCATTATCCTGGGACTTTTAAAAAATGTTTATTTCTCAGTTCCAAGGTTCCCAGACAACCCAGCTTATGATACACTTAAAGCCTAAACCCACTCACAATACAGGCTTAAGGTTTTAGTTCCTCAGGGGAGACTTTCTATTTTACTTATGACTCAGAAGACATAGAAAAGCTCCCTTGTCTACTTGAGCTGTTGGGTAGTTTCCTACCTGTTTCCTGTGGTGGTAGAGCTTCAAAGACCTCGGTTTTATGCTGGGTCGTAGTTGCAGCTTCCTGCCTCATGTGGGTCCAAGGCTTCATCTCCCATGTCTATGTAGGCAATAAATCTCAGCCTGTCATTTGCCAAGTCTTACAGCCATGTCTCTGCCTCCATAGTTGCATCAGCTCATGCTCTTACAAGTCTGGTTTTCAGTGCCCTTTTTGTTTGTGCTTTTTTATCTTCCATGTTTGCCTTTGCCTTTGTTTTTGGCTCCTGAGGTTTCCCTTTCTTCCTCAAAAGCTTAGTTATGCATTTAAAACATTGTTATATTTAACTCAAATTTTCTGAGTGGTGATAACCCGACATTTTTCTCTTTATTATAGACTCCCAGCTTGATAGTTACTCATCTATGTAGCTGTTCATTCATTTATTCATGTGATATTACTTAAGTACCTAATATGTGCTGGATGCTGGTGATACAAAGATGACTGGAACATATGAAAACCAGGGACACCACACACACACACTGGTGCGCGCGTGGAGCACAAATGGTAATTCAGTGAGGTCCTGGGTAGGTTAATTAGCTTGACCAAGGTGATCATTACATCACATATGCTTGCATCAAAACACTACATTGTACATCTTAAATATATACAATTTTTAATTTGTCAATCATACCTCTCCCTCAATAAGGCTGGGAGGAAAATCCAGTGGAAGGTGGAGTTGACAAGAAAACTTCTGGGATGGGATGGAATTTAAGCTGAGCTATGAAGATGAAGGGAAAGGAAACTGAGGTGCTAGGCATGGCTATGGGTGAGGCACAAAATGGAAGAGAAACTCTACCTTCAAAGAAAGCCAGAAGCTAGGAAATGGTTCACAACAGTGTAGCAAGTGCTGTGTGTTGCAAGGGTAAGGCACAGACTGCTGCACAGAGAGGTCAAGGGGAGAAGTTTGAGCCTAATTGTGAAAGATGAGTACAGTTAGCAGGATGCAGCCATAAGGAAAGAGGCTGGCAGTTTTGACTGCATGCAAGTTAAAACTTCTGTATAAAAATTGTATAAAAATGATAACAACTGGTATTTATTGAGTATTTACAATGGGCCAGCTATAGTTCTTTTGTTTTGTTTTGTTTTTAAGGTGCCCTTTATCAGATTCAGGGAGCTCTATTTGGGTCAGTTTTGAAAGCTCACCACTCTTATCCAGAAAGGGTTGATAAAACAGAATGGTGTTCTCTGCCATGAGCAGAAAGCAAGCAGAGCTTAGGTGAGGTCTCAGATCCTGGGGACCATCCAAAGTAAGACAGTGTCCCTGTATTTGTCACGAAAATCAATATGGTGATTTACTGCACAGTGTTAAATTTTATTGTTCAAGGCCAAGTTATATTTGCTCCCTTCACTTTAAAACAAGTATATTTCCTACCATAATAGCAGAACACAAACAAACTAGCAGTCTAGTACAATACCTAAGAATACATAAAGACATCCCAGACGTTTCTGTTTTAGCTAGGACTCAAAGAACAACCTAAACTTTTTTGATTTGTTGAATTCAAGGGCAGATGGTTGGCTGCCTTTCTGCTCATTAGATGATTTCACCCACCAAATCACCTTGGAAGAATCCTGAAAAGAGCATCAGTTGATGCACAGTGCTATTTGTTTAGAATTAAATTAAGCTTAACAGAGATGGAGAGTGGGACACAAAGACTGACTTCACCTCCGCGAAGGGCGGAATGTCGAGTGACCTCTAAAACTAGATGTGCCACACAAGAAAATTATCTTAGACCTCGGAGTTACTCCAAGTCCCTGGACTGTATTGTAATAATACAGCGGTAGGTTTGCTTTGTAAAAAGAGAGAGGGCAAACTAGCGGGGAGAAGGCATCTGCCGCTCCTAGTGAGTTAAGCCTTCTAAAAATATTCCTCTTTTAGTGACCACTTGTTAGTTTGACCCTTTGTTCTTTTACTCTGGAAATAGAACCTTCTAAACTCCCGCCTCTCTCCCTGTGTTTGCGAAATGGTGATAATGCCTGAACCACAGAGGCAGAGACTTCTTTTTGCAGCCACAGCTTTTGGAGATGAGGGGTTGTGGTGCATAAAAGAGACATTCCAATTGTTCTTGCAAAGGCTGAAGAACTATATTTTCTTCATTTAAAATATTGTGTTCCTTCCAGTGATTCTAAAGAAACATACTTTGAGCTCAGTGATCAAGTTCTACCATGTTTAGTGATTCAGTGAGCTGTTGATTCATCACAATGAAAGAAAGTATTCTCCTGGGAACCAGCCAATTTTGCAATCAATTTCACATTAGTTAGACCGATGTCTGGACTAGGCAGAGAAGACCCCATGAGATTTTTTAAATGCCTGTGTAATTATGGAATCTTGGAAGCACAGTCAGGGGTCTATCCTATGAAAATCATTGGGCCAAAGTCAGGAAGCACCAGCTTTTGATTATAAGGAGATTCTTGGCTTTCCTCCTGTTTCCCTCTCTCCTTCTCTTTATCTCTTCCTTCTCTTGTTTCTCCTCCTCCTCCTTTTTTTTTTTCTTTTAAATAAGCTTTCTCTTTTCTTCTTCAGATTATAAGAATAAATCATGCTCACTCTAGAGAGTAGTGACATGGACGACTGTGCTCTTGCGCCAGAACCAAACTTGAGTTTGAAATCTGGTTCCATCGCTGACCAGCTATGTTACCTTGCAGAAGTCACTTACCTGGTACACCTCAGTTACCTGAGTGTTAATGGATATACTAATGCTAGTTACCTGGTGTGGTGTGGATTTCATAAGACATTTGTATACACACGTATGGGCCAGGTTTATAGTGAGAGCGCAAAATACTGTTTGGAATAGCTGAATCCTCCCCTAACTCCCTGATCTTCTGCAGCCAAGCTTTGGAGGGGCCACCACCTTCTTTGTAGCAATAGCCATCCCATTTGTCTTCCTTCCAAGCTTGTCTCCACATGGATGCCAAAGCAATGTTTCAACATGAAAATTTAATAATGACTGTTCCCTATTTAAAGCACTGTTAGTTGAAAAGTACAAAAATACATAGAAGGTTTGAAAAGATTGAGCATCAAAAATATTGAAAGGAAAATTTTCACGATGTTATGTGATAGTTTCTGGGTGATGGGATTATGGATGATTTTAATTTTCTTTTTAGTACGTTTTCATAATAGAAAGGTAGGAAAAGAACCCCACATAATCCAAAAAAAAAAAAAAAGCCTTTTACTGGCTCCCAATTTTTAGTTGTAGCAGATTAAGAAGGCCAAGGACCTTTGATAGTCTTTTCACTGACAAATCAAGTTCAATGCCCTTCTCTTTGGATCTGGGCTGGCCAAAGTCATTTGCTAGGCCAAGAGAATGTGGAGGAATGATATTCTGGGACTTTAAGCTTAGGTCATAAACTATGCAGCTTTTTTCAGGCTTTCTTGGGACACTCTCTGGGAGCTGTGGGCCATCACGGAGGTAGCCTGGCACCTTAAGGTGTCCATACTCCAACTGCAGTGGGATCCAGTCCTTCACTCTGCCCCCACCACAACAGCAGGCATATGAATGAAGCCATTTGAATCCTTTAGACCAGCCAATCTGTATGCTGAATACCACCCAGTGACCTCAGTCAACACTGGCAACGTTCAAAAGAATCACCCAGCTGAGTTCTGGCAAAGTTCCTGATCCACAAAATGATAAGATGTTGCATTAAGTGTTTGGTTAATTTGTTAGGTGGCAGTAGATAGCTGTGTATGAGTTTCCTATTGCTGCTGTAACAAATGTTCACAAACTTAGTGCCTGAAAAGAACACAGATTTATTATCTGGAGTTCTGGAGGTCTGGAATGGGTCTTGTAGGCTACATCCAAGGTGTTGGCAGGGCTGCATTTCCTCTGGAAGCTCCAGGAAGCATTCCCTTTCTTGCTGTCCACAGTCCTGACTTACGGCTCTTTTTTTATCTTCAAAGCCTAAAGCCCGCAATGGCTGGTCAAGCCCTTCTCACATGATCTTACTCTGACACTGGCTCTTTTGCTTCCCTCTTCCACATTTAAGGGCCCTTGCGATTATGTTGGACCCACCCAAATAATCCAGGGCTATCTCCTTATCCTAAGGTCATCTGAACTGCAATCTCCCTCTGCCAAGTAATGTATCACCTCCCCTGGGGAGTAGGATTGGGCCTTTTGGGGCTGGGGCATCACTCTGCTGAGTATAGTCTGTGAGCTCTTACAGTACAGAAGCTGTGAATTACCTGCGACTCTCCAAAGAACAGCAGAAATAGGCAACTAATGACAGGTATTCTGGGATACAGAGCTATGAATAAGATGGGAGATTTGTCCAGAAGGAGTGTATGCTCCAGAGCAGGGGGCAGTAAACTATGGTCTCCTGACTTTTTGGTACAGCTACAAGCTAAGAATGAGTTTTACAATTTCAAGTGGTTAAAAGAAATTCAAAGGAATAATATTTTGTGACATGTGAAAATCACACGAGATTTAGTTTTAAGTGTCTCTAAACAAAAAGCTATTGGAACAAAGCCATGCTCACTATTTGTGGATCATCAATAGCCACTTTCTTGTTATATTAGCGGGGTTGAGGACTTGTGACAGAGACCATGTGCCTGCAAAGTCTAGAACAATGACCGCTTAGCCCTTTACAGAAGAAATTGCTGATCCTTGCTCTAGACTTGCCATGTGCAGTAGAATTTTCGTGATAGTGGAAATGTTCTCTCTCACACGTGGTGGTCACTAGCCACATGTGGCACTTTAAGTGAGGCTAGTGCCACTGAAGAACTGACTTATGCTTTGTGTGATTATAATCAATTTCAATTTAAAGAGCCACCTGTGACTAGTGACTATAGCATGGGACAGCTAAGCACTAGGAGGAGAGATGATGATTACGAAGATGCTGACTGTGATGTGATTGTTTCACCATGTACCAGCAACTGTGCTGAGAGAGCAAGGATGATGCTCTTACAATTCTTTTGTTACAGAAGAGAAAATCGAAGCTTAGAGAGATTAAGTGACTTGCCTAAGGTCACATAGTTCAGTGAATAGCAAAGGTGGAACCCAGGTAGACTAACTCCAGAGCTATCACTCTAACATGAGACTATCCTGCTTCAGTAAAATAAGACATATACACATTGAATTATAATATGTAACAGAATGTGATGAGTGCTATGGAAGAACAAGTAAAAACAAGTTTGAGAAATGAAGGAAGAACATCTGACCAGGGAGGGAAGAGACATCTTCATGGGTGCCAAACGACTGAGGCTGGGCTGTGACATTCCGGCAGGATTTTGACAGATAGCTATGTGCTTGTACGTATGGAGGACGCAATGTCCTAGACAAGGTGTGGTGTTGGGAAGGTGGACGAGGTGTTGATGGATTGAAGAGCAAGCCAGTTCGAAAACCCATGTGAGAATCTCATTAGCCAAGGACCACGCAGATGGACAGATGGCTGCACTTCCTCTTTTCTATCAATAACAGCTATGTAAATGACCATGTCTCCCTTTTTGTTTTGACTGGAAGTTTAGTGTCAAACTTGAGCTTAATTGTGGCAATAGTAGGAAAACATTACAGCTTGAATATTTGTGTTTCAGCATTCTCCCTTCTCCCCCTCACCGCCACCATCCAAGCTTGATTTCTGCTCTTATTCGTGTTTTCCCTGATCTTAACATTTATTCTTATTCATGTTTTAACATAATTTTATTATATGCTTATTTATTGCAATGCTCCTTCAGTCCTTTTGTAAATGTGTCTGGGTGTAAGTAACAAAATAGGTTCAAGCTAGGTGAGGATTTAGGGAGAATGCAAAAAGATATGTCTGAAAAGATAAGAGGTCAGTTTGAAAAGATGAGTCGGTGTCAGGCACTGCACAGGGAGGCTCAAGCAGTTGGGTGACTGTTTCTGCCTGGAAGAAATATCTGTGAGCCAGCCAGGTGCATTCCCTATGCTCTTTCCTCCACAGCCTTGGCTGGGATCCTGACAGCTCCCCACTCAGTTGTTGGAAACCTGGCAGTTGACCCAACTTCCATCCCATGCTGCTGTTCCCTTGCTTCCTGGACTGGCTCTGGTGTCTGTTGGTGCCTTCTCCGAGTGTTAATTCCCAAACATCCTCAGTTTCAATCTTGTTGTTGGCATCAGAGAACACGCTGGCATCCTATAATCTTTCTAAAGCATGCTCTGATCAGGCTCCTCCTTTCCTTGAAGGTCGTTAGTTGCTCTCAGGTAAAAGGTCAAGTTCATGAGCTTGGTTCAAAGTCCTGGTTCACACCCCAGATCTACCTCTTCTTAGCTATATGACTTTGGGCAAGTTATTAAATTTCTCTACGCTCCAAATGCCTCACCTGTAAAATGGAAGTAACCATAGTACCTACTACAAAAGGTTCTGGTGAGGATTAGCTGAGTTAACATACATAAAACACGAGAACGGCTTCTGGCACAAAGTAAGCATGTATGTCAGCCCAATTGTCATGAACTCGTCAAACTCATCTTTTGCCAGTTCCCCTCACACCATTTCTGGTTCCACGTGTCCTGAATTACTTGCAGTTGCCCAAATGCCCTTCATCCAATTCTGTCTTACGTTTAGGTGTTCATCCCCACCCCAACCCCTTCACCAACCCTTCCTCGTTTTTATGTCAGCTGAGATGCCACCTCCTCTGAGAAGCCATCTCTGACTACTCACCACCCTCCCTCTACCATGTGAATTTTTCTGTCTGACCAGAGACCAGGGACCATGTGCGCCTCACCCTTGTAGGAATTGTCACAGTTTTTGGTGGAGTAGGTACACATTTAATCATTGTTGAATAAACGGATGACTGCCCTGGTCAACCTGAGGTATATTGGAGACAAAAAATGTGTTAGAATGATGCAAATCTGAAAGAAAGTTCCAGGCACATAATCTCAAAGCTGGGGTGAATTCTATACTGTTTACACTATTGCCACTTGGTGGCGCCACGTTAGCTGGTAACCAACAATACCCACCAGCCTTCTTTGGGGTGTCTTAAATCCTCGGGTACTTCAAGACATGTACCAGACTAGGACTGAAGGATTCCTGGGTGGTAGGAAAATGGGGAAGAGCAGGGGAATGCTGAGACAGAAACTTGGACTGTATCAAGGGGATTTGAAGATAAGAAGTTTCTATGAGACCCTTGGAGGGGTATGAGTGGGAGAGCATGACCAGGAGCTAGCTGAAAATCCAGAATGCCAAACTTAATTTAGGAGGCAGGAGTGAGGGAAAGGAGAGAGACGTCAGTAGATAAGACCAATTTAGCAACCTGAGGTGAGGGAACATTCAGAAAGGGGCACCGGATTCCATTGAGGGATCCAAATCTAGGAGCAGGCAGGGCTGGGGCGGCACGCCAGGGGTCAGTGCAGAAGGGCCAGCCAAAAGAGCTGCTCAGCAATGACCATCATTAAGACTACTACCTATAGATGTTTATTTCAAAGTGGAAAAGGCATATAGCAGGGGTCCCCAACCCCCAGGCCGTGGACCAGACTGGTATCAGTCTGTGGCCTGTTAGGACCCAGGCCTCACAGCAGGAGATGAGTGAGCCAGCCAGCAAGCGAAGCTTCATCGGTATTTGCAGCTTCCCCCCAGCGCTAGCATCACCACCTCAGCTCCACCTCGAATCATCAGGCATCAGATTCCCATCGGAGCACCGGTCCCTGGTGCCAAAAAGGTTGGGGACCACTGGCCTGTAGTATTTCTCAGTGTAGGTGTTAATTTTTCTACATTTTCCTTCAAGTTACAGAGGAGAATTTTTTATGTTGGTCCTCTACAAAGAATGAGACAACCACTGATGAGAGCCCCCTGCTCTGGGCTGCTACCTGAATTCAGGTGTGCGTGGACCAGAGTTGGTCAAAGTGTGGCCAGGGAGACTGGGCTCTCCAAGTGTGGCCAGTGAGACTGGGTCATCATGGTCACAATCTCCTGGTCTTCTCTTCTTGGATGACTATGAAGACTATACATTAACTAAAAGGTCATTTCTTAATTATCCCCACAGGAGCCGAGAGACTTTTATCCCACTAGTTTCCAGGACAGATAATGGACTCATAATCTATAAGCAAAGAAACAAACCTCAGACAACCTAAGTAGAAACGGAATTTATTGAATGTACAGTGGGGGAACTCACAGAACTTCTGGGAAGGCGTGAGAACCAGGCTCGGAGAATGTGCCGACTGAGGATGACCTCAAAAGCATGTTGTGGAAGTGGCTAGGTAAGGGCACTGTTTAGGATTTGCCCCATGCGATGTGGGTGGAAAAGCAGTCAGTGGAAACAATGCAGCCTTGATTCTGTATATTTTCCCTGTGTCTTTTCATATAAGTTTCAGATGAGCATTAAGCATCATGACAGCTTTGTGATTACTTACTCTCTAGTCTCCTGCTGGCTGGTCCATGCAAATGTGTAGAAACGGCTCCAAGCATATGTCCCCTTTTTTGGCAGATCAGAAGTGCCATCTAGGTTTGGCAGTATCCCACCTGTGCTGTGACTTGCTTTGACTCTTCTTTTCTCACGTCATCTCTTTGTAGCATCTGTCTCCTCGAAACAATTGCTTCCCTTGTGTTTTGTCACCCTTATTCTCTCCTGGTTTGCTGCCTGCTTTGTGAATGTACCTTCTGGGTCCCCTTCTTCCCTTTATCCTCTCATTCTTGGCCTTTCTCAGACCACCTTCCTTCTTCACTTCTCTCTCAAATCCCTCTACTGGGAGTGATTTCAATTTGTTCCTATGGCATTGTAATTAATCATTTGATTTCAAAGCCTTTATCTCTCTCCTAAACTTCCAACCAGCAAGCAACTGGAAAGCCCTCACAAATGTCCCATGGCCCCTGAAATTAAAAATATTCCACACTGAACCTGGCTCCATCCCATCTATCCCCGCTGCTCCACCTCTGTTCTCTGAATAAGTGAACTGGAATAGCATTAATTAATTGTCCAAGTCCCAGGCATCATCCTTGAGTCTGCTCTTCCTTATATTCTCCATATCAATCCCTAGATTCTGTCACTCCTATTCTTTAATATCTCTGAAATCTGTCCAGACCTATTCACCTGCATCAGAACATTTTGTTCCCCCAGTTTAAGCCATCACCACCCCTCACCTGTATCACTGCAACCAACTCCTAACAAGTGTCCTTGCTCTGAGCTCCCTTACACTCTCTACTTTTGTCCTTGCTCCATTACAGGCAGAATGATAAAGCATGTACTTGGCTGCATCTCTTCCTTGCATGCAACCACTCGACAGAAGCCCAGTGGCTCTAAGAAGAAAATTCAAACTTCTAAGGCAGGTTTGACAAACTGTGGCTTGTGGGTTGACTCTGGCCTACCACTTCTTCTTGTACAGCCTGCTAGCTAAGAATAATTCTTACATTTTTAAGCTGTTGAAAAAAATCAAAAGATTGTGGTGTGAAAATTATATGGACTTTATCTAAAATATACAAAGAAGTCTCTCTCTCTCTCTCTCTCTCTCTCTCTCTCTCTCTCTCTCACACACACACACACACACACACACACACACACACACACACACACACACTCCATCTCCCTTGTGGAACATTGTGAATTCAAATGTTATTTTGGATGAAGACAAGTTTTGGATGAAGATATTTTTACTTGGAAATCTCTTTACTGTTAGATCCAAGATTGCCACTCTTCTGGTTTCGTGGTTCATACTTTCAATTAATGCTCAAGATAAACAGCCATTCTCAGTTTAGAAGAGCACTCTGCAGTGAGGAAATTAGGAAGACCTGGCATTTGAATGCTTGCTGGAATTGGGTTAGGTGTGAAACCACAGCCTTGGGTGTCACAGGAAACAAATGCTCAGTTCCACTGCATGCCACAAATAGGTGAAAAGTTCTCCCTGAAAATCTAAAATATGTGGATATATCCTTAGCTAGTGGAAACTTTAAGCATAGAAACACTAAGAAATAGGCCAGCAAAGTATTCTTTCCTTTTATGTATTGGTTTTTCATTCTGCCTCTGCTTACTAAATGCAACGCTGCTGTTTATTTTGTTTTTAAAATTGTTTGCTATTGTTTCACATTGTAACAGCAATAAAGGAATTCTTTTCTTTTAAAGAGAAAATTTTACTTACGACCCAACCACCCTAGAAACTTAACTTTGTTGAGCTTTCCAAGGACACAGGCCAAAGGCTGACAGACCTTGGAATCAAGGCCAGAGGGCCTCTGGAGAAGGGGAAACCACAGAAAATACAGTGGAACAATGGTCCTTTCTGAAATATAATTTACAAATCGTTATTCTTGCATCCGTGCAGTGGTATTGGAAGAGAATTCATGCCATTTAGAAACCACTGAGGCTGTTTGGTTTTTCAGAGCAGCTGTCTCCGTGAACTCTACCCAGGCTCAACAACCTACTGCCCAATTCCCTTTTGCTCTTTGAAAGTTCCAGCCTATAAGGATTTGGCAGCTAGAACAAGGTTGAGCATGACTGACACAGGAAATGGCCCGTGGCTGGACTGGTGCCTGAATGCAGCTGAATGGGGACATACACTCCCAGGCCTTAGCAAGGAAGCAGCTGTCACTCAAAGCATTCAGTTCAATGTCACCAGCTTGCTTGTTCCCTCATTCTCAGTGTCTCGACTGTCTTGGGAAGGTAGCACTAGTGGTGGAATACAATACAACTCAGTTTTAACCATGTAGTTTTGAGTAGTTCTTTAGTAGAGGGGAGAAGAAGTGAGAAGCACACTAACATTTATTTATTGTATCCTACACTAGGACGGGCACTTTATTTATGCCTGTGCTGCAAAGGAGAGTGATCGAAACCACTGCCTGTGTGGCCTTGGCCATGTCACTTAACTCTTCCATGCCTCACTTCCCTTCTGTAACAATCACAGTAATAATAATACCTATGCCACAAAATTATTACGAGGATTAAATTAATTATTATGTGCAAAGCACTTAGAAAAGTACCTGGCACATAGTGCATGCTATGTACCTGTTTGCCATTATAATCTTTACTAGTTTATTTTAACACAGGCCTGCTTATCTCTTTATGGTTGAGGAAACTGAGGCTCATGGATTTTAAGTCAATTATCGGATATTGCAGAGCCTGAAACCAGGCTCAGATTTATCTGACTGCCCTGTTTTCTTCTCAGTACAGGATCAGGCCTGCTAAATGCTATCGAATTCCCTTTGCTGCTTGCCAGTCCAGGGGTTCAGTTTATTAGCTCTTCTTTGTACTGACAAGGGTGAAATCTTATATGACTGAGGCTCTGTCTTTAATCCCCTCATCCTGGCCTTTTGTCAGGATATCACACATCCCTGGCAAAAGGCCAATGGTGAGTATGTATGGGGGAGGGGTCCCCAGAGGAGAAACTTCCCTCCTCCAGTCCCCTGCTGTAGGCATGATGGTTTTTCTGATGTTGCCTATGCTTTTTCTATCAAAAACCAGGGGGTAACCATAACGAAACAAAACGTTCTGATCAGCAGGACCCTTCTTATAGCCTTTTGAATTTAGGGGAGCAGTTGGCTTCCTCCTAAGGGCAGGGCTGCCCAACAGAAATATAACACCAGCCATATGTGTACTTAAAAATTTCTAATAGCTAAAAAAAAGTGGAAAAAGGTGATATTAATATTTAACCTAATATGTGCAAAATATTATTTCAAAAGAATCAAAACAAAAATTTTCAATGCTAGTTTATGTATTTTTTTGTATTGTTTTAAAAGCATGTGTTTACACAGACAGCCCTTGAGCCATATACCATGCAAGTACAGCCGGTACCAGTCAGACACAAGGATACGTGTCCTCCAAGGGCCTTCGGTAATCATTAGCGACTTTATGTGTCTAAAGCCGTCCCCTGCTCCCAGGTTCTTCGTCCACGAGCAAATACAATGATGGAAAAAAATGGCTGAAGGAGTAAAGTCTCTCTCCCTTCCCAATCAACCTTGATCAGTGCAGGGTTTTTATTTTTTTGTTTGTTTGTTTTTGGCAGTTAAGCTTTCTCGTGCGGTCACAGGGCGAATGTGTCCATCTGCACGCTTTGCACGTCTCATCAAGCGGGGTCAGGCGTGATGATGGAGGGCGTTTCGGATTCTAGAAGGACTCGGGCCTCTCTTGGACCCTGACAAAGTCCCTTCCAGTGTCTTATGCCCATGGAGACAGTGTAGCCTCCGCTGACGACAGCACCCCCGGAGGGGAGAGCAGCCCGATCTGCCAAGCGGACACCGGGCAGGGCTCGGATTTCCTGGACCGGATGGCTGGGCCGGGCCCGGGGGCCCGCACCGCGCTGGCGGAGCACAGGATGCGCGGTTGGACGTGCGCATCCTGGGCATCCGCCCGCGCTTGCCCCGCCGCGCAGCTGCCGCCGACTCCACGCGGCCTGGAGACTGCAGGAATCCCCGCCGGGGCCCCACGTCCGCCCCGGGGAGGGACCACGGGGCGGAGTCGCCCACCTGTCATCTGCGACGCCCCACGTGGGCCGGCTAGGGCGGGGGGCGGAGGCCGAAGGGAGAAAAGGCCGAGGCGGCGGAGGAGGCTGGAGTGGGAGTGGAGAAGAGAGAGGAGGGGAGGAGGAGGGGAGGAGGAGGAGAGGGGGAGGAAAGGGCGCTCTCGGAAGCCGCGCGGAGAGGGAGCGGAGAGCAGAGGGAAGAATAGAGAGACATCCCGAGAGGGACAGGTAAGGAGCGACAGGTGACCAGAGCAGGGGAGCGCCGTGCTCGAGAGACTGCGGAAAGAAGAGGCGGGAGTTAGGAAAGGGCTGCGGATAAAAGGGAGGAGGGAAGACAGCAAGGAGAACAGGAGAGAGATTCGAGGGTGAGGAGGGGCTGGGGTCCTCCGGGGAGGGGCGGGAAAGAAACGGGGCCGCGGGGCCTTTAAGGTTGCCAAGGCGACGGCTCTGGCCAGAGCGAGGCGCATTGACGTCAGCAGCCGCGCGCTGATTGGCTGCGGGCGGGCCGTTTCCGGTGGCGCCGCCGCGGAGCCGCTGTCGCCGAGCGGAGCCGGGCTGCGGGGGAGGAGCAGGGAGCGCCGCGCCGGCCGCACACCCGCACCCGCGTCCCCGCGCCCGCCGCCGCCCGGCCGCAGGTGAGTGGGCTCGCCGCGGGGCCCGGCGGGGCGGGCGCCGCCTCCCCGCCGCCGCCCGCTTGAGGGGCGCTGGACCGATCCAAGATGGCGTCACGGGGAGCGACCTGCAGGGGCACGGCCGCACCCCCTGCCCCTCCCCGGCCTCGGCGGGCGCCTCCCCGCAGGCCTCACGCCCGGGGCCGCGCCCCCGACCCCGGTCCTGCAGCGCCGCGGCCCTCGGGCGGCCGGGGCGTGGGCTCCGGAGCGGGGCTTCCCGGCCTCCCGCCCCCCGCCCGCGGGGCCCCCCCACGGCGCGTCGCTCCGGCCCCCGGCCCTCCGCGGCCTCCGCGGCCGCCGGGCCCCCGCCGCCCCCGCCCCGCTCGCCTTCATTTCCTGAAGGACAACGGCTCGGTTTTACCGGAATCGGCCGCGGTTTCCTCCGCCGTTTCTGGCTGATCTTGAGCCTTGGCAGTTCATGTTATCTTCTCCGCCGTCTCCCCGTCATCTCCAGCGATCGCTTTTCCTTCATCCCGGCATTACCCCCCCAACCCCATCCCCCCCACGATTTTAGCCTGGCTCCTAAATTCCCTTTTGTTCCATTTCACCTCCCTCCCTTTCCCAATCCTCCCCCTACTCCCCCCCACCCCCCCGCCAGCCCGGGGCCTCCTCGCCACCACCGTGGCCTTCCGACTAGAGTAGGATGAAGGATCCGCTGCTCTTCTCCAGTTTATGGCGGTGACTGTGGCATAAGTGACGTGAAGGGCACTCTCCTGTCCTTCCTCTCGAAAATACGCGATACCTGTTAACCCCTCCAGCTCAGTGCAGGTGTGATGCCGCACGGCTTGGCTACTTGAGAGATCCCCAAAGGATTGGTCTTTTCAGCAGAGAAAAGAAAGCTCAGGCTTCCTCCAGATGACCCCAAGGAAGTATTCCTGCTTGGTCTTCTTGGGTACGGTCTGAGTCAGCGAGAGTTTCTCAGAAATGCTCTGAGATATTTCCTTGCACGTAATCTTTTTTGCAACTGAATTTCCAAAAGAGTAGAGACAATGCAGTGAAAATTTTAAAGTGTTAAATAATTTTGAGGAAGAGAAGCTGAATTTCTGGGCTCTTAAGACTATGATTACAAAGTCAATCTAGGTATTATTAGGTTAAAAGTATTAAGACCATTATATTTGCATATTCGGGAGTCCACATGGTGACTGCATTATCTTGGGGCATTTTGTTCATATGCTACCTTGTTACCAGTGTCATTTGTTGGTCTTTTTAGTACATTTCTTTGTTTCAAACAAAACAGTTGCATATCTTAGACCCAGTTCTCTCTACCAGCCAAAGGGCTGATCTTTGACCTCTCTGGTCAGTTGAATACATCTGTTGATATTCCTGAATGTCTCCATGTTCTGAAGCATAAAAGAAATGATTTATCATTGGTTTTGGTGGCCTCACTATTATTTGAAATGCAGAAAATTCTGCTGAAGGAGATTATCAGTTCCTGTAATTGACCTGGAAATGTGGCTGGTATAAATCCATTCTCAAGTAAATGACTTTTTTAGTGTTTATTCTGAAGTATCAACATCATTCTTTTCTGTGTCCACTAACGTATGTTGTCAGGTAGCTGCTCACTTCTTATGGTCTGTTAATTAATCTGCTCTTTACGGACCCCTATGAAAGCTGTCAAAACATGAGTGACAGGGTAGCACTTTAGCTCTTTATTCCAATATTTCTTTGTGCTTTTACATTGACCGTTTCATTTCAGTGGTTTTGTGTGTGTGGTATTTGGAAGAGGCCCATTAGTATTGATTTTATTTGCTGAGTGGAGAGAACTTACTTTTATCTTCAAATCTTAATTGTTTAGTACCTAGGAATTAGAAGGAAAACAATTTATGACTCTGTTTTTAAATTATTCAGCTTTCAATTCCACGGTAAGGTTAGTTGCCCATTATTATCTATTTTACTTCACATCAGGGTAATTTGAAACCTCTAAAATTCAGTAAATGTAGTTTATCTGTTGAACCTTGTAAGTTTAAAACTTAAAGTATTTAAATATTTTTCTGTCCAGATGAAAAAAAATGTTTGGACATTTTCCTGTCCAAAATTTTAGGTTACTTGGTAATTTTTTTTTTTAATTAAGGATTTTCCCTTTTACCAGTGGGTAAGTGTGTTATAATTTAGGTTTGGAATCTAGTAAGAGTCTGGAATAAAAGGTTTTAAAAGCTCATCTGGTGTTCCTATTGTGCTTTAAATTTTTTTGATTATGGTAGTAGTTGGCTAATCAGATCCTTTGCTCCAGTGGTTTGCCAGGTGACATTAGGGCAGTCCCCTGGGATCAAAGTTACCTATAGGTGATGTCAGTTGTTCTTCATTGTGCTTATTTGCTTTCACTTAAGAGCCTACTTATGTGCCCTTGTAATTCTCTGTCCTGTTTACCATTTACACACTTCCCACGTCATCATGATTTCTTTTGCAGGGGGGAGGACTGAATGAGATTCCCTTAAGGGCCTGATTCCCCAGCAGCCCGCCTCTGCAGGGGATAGTGGCTTATGCTTCCTCCTGGAACTGAGGTTCTTGCCTCTTACTGTTGCTGCCTGCAGAGCGTAAATCCTGCAGTAGGAACTGAATAAAATACTTCTTTGGAAGAATGCTCTTTCTCTCCACATCTTATTCCCTAGTCCCCACATCCCTTTAAAAAAAAAATAATAACTTAGGGAGGAAGAAAAATCCTTGGGAATCGGTCCCGATGAATTTGTTAAGACAAAAGCCAAATTGGCATTTGCCCTTAGTAAATAGTTGATCTAAGCGTGTGTGTGTGTGTGTGTGTATGTGTGTGTGTGTGTGTTTCCTCGCAGAGAACCATGGCGTCTGGCAGCACCGCCGCCAGTGAAGAGGAGCGCAGCCTCCGGGAATGTGAGCTGTACGTGCAGAAGCACAACATTCAGGCCCTGCTGAAGGACTCTATTGTGCAGTTGTGCACCGCTCGGCCAGAGAGACCCATGGCGTTCCTCAGGGAATACTTCGAGAGGCTGGAGAAGGTAAAAATAAGTGTGGGGAGTGGATGAGATGCCCCCTGACAACTAATTGTTAAAATGTAAGGCTGTGGAATGTCACTAATTTGGATCTTTTGGAAGAAGAGGAATTCTGACCAAATAAGTCCATAATAGAATTTCAAAACAAATGCAGTTAAGGCATTTCTAGTAATTTTTAACTTTGCAATCAGTAGAGTTTATCAGAAAACAAACCTGTATGCTGAGTTTACTTGGCTAACAGAGTTTCTAAACTTGAAACTGTTTGAATTAATACATAAAACCGGCTAAATAACTGACAGGATATAATTGATCAGAAGTAGTATAGCATTTGTGTGAATTCAGAAATCCTATAGTACTTGAAAGCAGTTAATGCTTTTCTTTAGCAGAGCAAGTAAACTTTAAAGTCTTATCCCACTTTTTAAAACCAAGGTAATGGAACAATTGACTGATTGTCAGCTTGTGACTGATGAATGTATCAGAAATTGAGTTAGTGAAGTTCACTTTATTATAGAGTATGTCTCAGATGAATTGGCTGCAGAGCAGAGATCAGGGCTGATAGGTATCAAAAGTGTATTTTATTAACAATTTCGGACAGAACTTTGTTTCCTCTTGAACAAAGTTAATCCAGTTTTTATTCTTTGTTTTTCACCCTTGTTGTGTGGATGTCATTGTGACCTAAGCTTATGGTATATGTTTTTCTAAACAAAATAATAATTCTGTATGAGGGACAATGCTTTAACTTTTTTAAGTAATGAATGGAAGGGTCTGGATTGCTCAACGTTGTGAGTAGTTTGTTTGATTTACTTCTGTAAGTTAGTGAAATAAATGCTCAGATTTTCTTATTCATGTTGAAGTTTTGATGTGGTTCATATTGATTGAACCAATTAAGAGACATTTCTTAGGTATATGATTCTAACTGTATAATGGAACTATTTGTAATACAGGCTATTGGTTTGAACAGTTTTTTAATCAGTATAATTTATTAGTAAAACAATCTGTATACTATGATTTTAAAAAATGGGTTGCTCAGTGATCTGGTAAATTCTACTGTTTTCTTGAAAATCTCATTGTTAAAATTGGTGTCTAGTACCATGACTAGAATAATTAAAAATAACAGTAAAACAAACAACCAGTAGTCCCCCTGAATGTAGACTTGCCATCTTAGAATTGTAGCAGAAAGTCTGGTTTTTCTCTTTTTAAGCAGTTTCCAAACAGTGAAATACTTCAGAGCCAGGCTGCTATGGGCGTTTTTGTTTTGAGATAAAGTGCGTTCCTGGAGATTGGGTTCTGAAATGGGTCACTGTAAGGTGATCCCTCTTCTCTTTGGACATCAATAGAAACCATCAAATGAGGGGATGAAGTCGGTGAGCCATGAAGTGTGTGTCTTTTTATAGGGAGTGTTGAACGTGTGGTGCTAGTTTCACAGCCTGTACTCACACACAGCACTGTGCAAACAGGATCCCGTGGTGAGGGTGGGGGTGGAGGTGGTGGTGGGATGGGGTGGGGTTGGGACAAGAAATCATTATTAAAGTGGTTTCTTTGCAGACAGGATTTTTAAATGTAGTGTGCGTTGGCTTCTTTCAATAAAAGTCACAGCTTAACAAACTTCTCTTAGAATCTAAGTGCCTTTGTTCACTTGCATATGTTTCTTTAGCCAGGGTTGAATATGGATATCTGGACTTCCAAGGAACTAGATTTTTAACTATCAACATGTCCCTGTTCTGTAGGTTAGGTGTTAGGTTTATATGTCTGAAAGTGCAGTCATATTCTTGTCACCTCCTTCCCTTTGATAACCAGGGGCCATGTTTCTGGTGTCCTCAACTACTCAGTGCACCAAAAACTCCACAGTTGGTTGGTCCTTTGGAAGCTGTATTTTACTTCAGACAGTCATCTGGAATTTGAGTCTCTTTTATGCATGTATTTATTAGAACCTTGCCTGTCTGATAGATGAGAGGAATTTTAATAGCTGTAACCGTTGAGTGTCTCCTGTGTGCCAGGTACTATGTGAAGCACTTTACATACATACATGCATACTCTTTATTTCAAATGTGTAAGGTAGGTGGTTATTACCATTTTGCAGAGGTAACAGAGGTAATACAACTAAGAAATAGCTTTTGTTGCAGCAGCTTATAACCTTCTCATTTCGGTGGCTTTCTACAAAAGACCTTCCTATTTCCCAGGCATATGTAGTTCTTCTTGGCTCAGCCCATCTTCTTTCTTGACTACACGGTGTTTTACTCTGGGGCTGATGAAAGGCCCAGCCACCATGTGGAGCTTGCTGCTCTCAAGATAGGACAGAAGCTCAAGGGGGCAGAGCCAGAGCATACAAGTGGGTGTGGTATGGCATGTCCACTTACCTTCCATGGCCAAATCAAGTCATATGGCCAAGCCCCAGGTCAGAGGGGTGGGACATTTACTTCCCCTACAGGGAAGAATGGGATGGCAAGAGCAGAGAGGGAACAAGTAAAAAGTGGTGGGAACAGAATCAGAAATTCAAACATTAGAACATAATGCTTTAACCAGTAATTAGTCTTAGAGGGTGTTTTTTATTTTATTTTTTTAATGTTTTTGACGGGGGGAGTGTTTAATATATGGAAGAAGTGAAGAGGGATGAGACCAATAGAATAACAGCAAGAAAAAGGATATATGAATGTATCATAATACATACTAGGAATTGATCGAGCTCAGTAATGATTGAGTCATCAAGATTAGGTTATATCTGATTGCTGTTAAAGGTGAGAATCCATAAAACATTGTTAAAATCAAAATGCTTTTGGTACTTCAGTATTATCGTCAATATTCCATTAGAATGCAGTTCCAAATGAGATGTTATTTGTGAAATTTTTAGTGAAGTTTTTGTGAAATCCCAGCGAATTTGGAGGTAGAGTTTGTATTTTCTTTTATACTCTTAAACTTGAAACTTTGGGGAGACTTGAGTTTTATGGTTCTATGTTAAAATGGAATGGGAAAACCATACTGGTTATTGCAGTTATCAGAATGAAAATGAAGTGAGTTTTCTAAAAAGTGTATTTTTTTAGAAATACATGTTACATGTTCACACGTGGTTCAAAATTCTTCAGGTACAAAGGGGTGTAACATAGAAAGTCTCCATTCCACTCTGTTGTCATCCTTGAATGCAGCCAGTGTTCCCTAGGTCTTATATGGGCATTTACAGACGTTCGTATATAAAAGAGCTTTCTGTTCTTTCCCAACACATACTTGGCATTCCATTTTATGGCTATACTACGATTTATTTAATCACTCCATTAATGACCATTTTGGTTCTTTCCCAAGTTATATTGTTGAAAACAATGATACAGTGAATAACTTTGTGTACATGTCATTTCACATATGAGTAAGTTTCTAGAAGTAGAATTACTGGAGCATTTGGTCAAGAAGTAAATGCATGTGTAATCAAACATACAAATATATTGAAGCTATCTACGTTATATGTTTTTTCTGTTGTGTTTTCTTAATTGAAAATTGGAAAATCCAGAGAAGTGAGAAAAAGCGAACCTCTTCCTCCAAAAAAGAAAAAAATGAAATTCAGGCATGATTCTACTAAGAGAAATTAACACTATTAACACCTTGACAGTGATTGTTCTGGACTTTGCTGCATATATGTAGTTCTTTTATTTGTCCTGATGCCAAAAGCAGCCTGAGTACTATGGAAGAGGAAAAAAAAGTAGACATTTCCTTAATTTCATTTTTGCTAAAACTTCTGAAATAACCAGTAAGTGTTAGTTAATTTTGAATTTCAAAGATGATTTAAAAAAATAATGGAGAATGAGTCAAATGGGAAATTAGTGGATAAGACATTGTTTTTTCATTTTTATTTTGCATCAGGCATAATAACCCATTCTTTACTGCAGACCTAAGAGGAATTTCTTTTTGAAGTCTCTAGATTTGAAAAATAAGAACGTTAAATAGTTCATCTGAGTTTTTATGTCAGTTAGTTTAACAAGAAGTTTTTAAAATTAAACTTTTTGTTTAACTTCAAGTGTAAGTGCTGATGGTAAAGAATACTTCTAGCTCTACTGGGAGAAGTATTGTTACATCTGATATTACTTACTTTTGTGGTTCTTGTCACATCACTTCATTATTTGTTTCCATCTAAGACTCCAGCTAGAAATGAATTCCTTGGGCTCAGCACTGTCTCCTATTGGTTTTTATATTTCCTTTGCCTAATGTAGACTTGATATGTAGATCAAGAGAATGCTTATTGAATTAATGAAATAACCCAGTAATCTAAATGTTCATGGATCACTTTGCTGTGTCTGAGTGGTTATTCCCAGATGGCATTCTTTTAGTGGGTAAGGGACTGACGCCATCTATAGCAGCATACAAAAACCCTCATTCTCCAAGATTTTGTTTTGCAGTTTATGTTACTATTGTGTATATTATAAATCGTTGTTGTTATTATTCTATTTTAATAAGTATCTAATCTTTTGCTTGAATGTTTTGTGTCCTTGTACTGATGCCTTTTGTTCATTAATAAGTATAGTATCTTATCATCTGAGAGACAGTATAGTCTTTTCAGAGTATTTCTTATCAAACTATTCTGTTTTTTTCCATTTGGAATTGGCTTTTCCTCTCAACTTTCATGTTGGTAATAGAAGATATTTGAAGTGATTGAGATGGATGAACTATCATTTGATTATGAGACTATCATCATTACATCCTGAAAGTTCTCATTTTATAAACCTATATATATTTTTTTTTTCAAGGAGGAGGCAAAACAGATTCAGAATCTGCAGAAAGTGAGCACCCGTGGAGATTCGAGGGAGGATGAAATCTCTCCTCCTCCTCCCAACCCAGTGGTTAAAGGCCGGAGGCGGCGGGGTGCTATCAGCGCTGAAGTCTACACAGAGGAAGATGCTGCATCGTATGTTAGAAAGGTAGTTCTGATATCTAAACATTGGGGCAGTGTTTTCGGGATCCACGTGGTAGTAGTCCTAGTGTCTTTTGATGCATGCATGCGTGGTTTTGAGAAGTAAAACACAAACAGGATGGATCATACTCCGTCCTGTGTAGTTTTTTTGGTGCTGGGGAGCAGTTTTCTATAATATGCCATCAGAGGAAATAACAAATAGTGAGTATAAAACAGTGGGTAATTGCATTTGGGGACTTTTCTTTTCCATGTAATTTTGCAGTAGAAGCAGGGAGTATTCCTTTTTTCCTTGAATCACGGTGTCAATTTTTGACATCCAGTAATTCACGTTGTGGCTTTTAACCTTTTATCCTTAGCTAATTCATCCTAATCAGCTCTTCCTTGGAACCCTCCTTTCATTTCAGGCTCTACTTTAGCCTGAAGGGGAAAAAGAATTGTCCTGGCAAGAGGCTTGTGAAACTAATAGTACATGATCACAGTTTAAAAAAAAGCTAATTGTCATAACATGTCTCATTTTGCCTCAGAACAATGATCTTGGTCAAGATATTTTTGGTTTGTTTCTTTAGTTGTTGATTGGTAACCAAAACTAGCCTTTAAATACAGGTCTGCCTATAGAAAAGGAGATTAATTAGTCAATATTTGTTGAGTACTTTGTGAATCAAAGGTAGTACAGTTGTGGTATGTTGAAAATATTTAGCTCAAGGCAATTTTGTTTAAATTCCATGATGTGGCTTAACATTTAATTGAAATGCAAGTTGCAAGCATGAAATGTCTTTGGTTTATGGAATTGTCATTTGACCTTCTATTCTTTTCTAGGTTATACCAAAAGATTATAAGACGATGGCAGCTTTGGCCAAGGCCATTGAAAAGAATGTGCTCTTTTCACATCTTGATGATAATGAGAGAAGGTAGGTACAGATTCTTTGGCTATTTACAGGACTGCTGTGGTCCCAAACTCGTCTCATCATTGTGCATTTTAAGGCTCATGGTTCATCTCGTGACAGTAGAGGCTGAAAATGTGGGAGCTTTCATTTTAAGGTTAATGTTTGAAATCTATAGAAGAGGCACGTGAAACGTAACATGAGGCCTTCTATCTCTTGCAGTGATATTTTTGATGCCATGTTTCCAGTTTCCTTCATTGCTGGAGAGACTGTTATTCTGCAAGGTAAGGGCTGCTGCCATTTATGGTGTGCAGTATTATTCTGGGAGAGGAGATGAGACTGAAGTTTGTTTTCCTCTTTCAGCCTACCATTTTCCTTCTTTTATACTCCTGGATTTTTCTATTTCTTTTTTTTAATTAAAGGTATCTGAGCTAACAGGCACACTTTCCCTAAGGGACTAATATTTCCCTAGCATCTGGCAACAATTTTGTTTATAGTTACTGTTAAAGGAAATTTCAGCATTTTTATTTTGAATATTTTATGGAATTTCAGAAATGTATGTATCTCATATAACCTTCCTGTTGATTATTAACCACTTATAAAATAAAGTAGGAAATAAGCAAAATACTTGCTTATGTATTTATGAGGTATTATGCCTTGTAGCGATTCTTACCCACATATGCTAGCATGATAACCTCCCTGCCCCTTTTTGCCTTGGGTCTTTGTAATCCACTGTTTTTCCGTTTGCTAACAGTATGATATTTTGTTACTTAGTATTTGGGTTGTTTCTTGTTATAGATGATAGGTAGTTAATACTTTTGTACAGCTATATGGCTCTTTTTTAGTTTTCAGAGGTATTATTCTTCATGAGATAACTAAAAATTTGATCAGTTTTTATCACTTTTAAAATAATTTGCTGGACTTTTTTTTTCCTGAAAGATTGTGTTAATTTTTAAGACACTTTTCTCTCTTAGTGCCATTATAAAACAAATATTGTTTTACATTGATTTGATAGTTTCTATTTGCGTTTCTTTAATTTGTAAAATGCTTCTGTTTTACTCTTTTTTAGGTGATGAAGGGGACAACTTCTATGTGATTGATCAAGGAGAGATGGATGTAAGATTTAATAACAGCAAAAAATGTTGACAATCTTAAAAGTCAATGTAGTGATATTTATTCTAAGAGTTTCTGAAGGGCTCTTACAGTCCTTGTATGCCAAATTCCATCAATACCTTTTGCCAAATATTTTAATGACACAGTGAAACTTTTTAAGGTAATTTCTGCTAGATACACAGTTCAGAACTTTTGCTGGAGTAGTGGTTATGGTGTACCTGTATGCTGTGGAGTAAGATGAATGTGAGGGAGAGTCTAGACCCAGTTGTTAGCTATGAGTTTCTTGATTCTGCAGTTTTTTTTTTTTTTTTTACAAATGATAACATGTGGATACTAACAGCATTGCCGTCGTAGGATTATTAGAAAATTCAGTGCTTCATGCAAGTAAAATGCTTAGCACAGCGCTCAGCACAGTACTCTGTGAATGTAGATGATTATTATTAATGCTAAGTTTACCTTTTTGCCCTGATCATCCCGACAGAGTACCTTTTTCTTATTAGATTATTAAAATAGGTAAATTACAGAAACTCATTTTCAGAAGTCAACTATTTTGCTCTGCTATGCATGGAAAACATTTTATTTCAAAACAAAGTTCAGGATTCTGTCTGACTCCTGAAAAAGGTTTGCAGGTTTTTAATACTTAGGTGTTGAACAATTCTTCATAAATTACATTTTAGGTCTATGTCAACAATGAATGGGCAACCAGCGTTGGGGAAGGAGGAAGCTTCGGGGAACTTGCTTTGATTTATGGAACACCCAGAGCGGCCACTGTCAAAGCTAAGACAAATGTGAAATTATGGGGTATTGACCGAGACAGCTACAGGAGAATCCTTATGGTAAGACACCGTGGTTTTGGAGTGATTTAGAATTCTCATCTATGTAGTGTTTAAACTGAGAAATTGAATAATATCAACAACCTAAAATGAGAATGTTCTTTTTACTGATTGAATGCTTGTGAATTAGCCCAGCTTAGCATTATTATACCATTTGAGACAACGATCTTTTAGAATAAAAGTTTTGCCAGAGGTGACATGGGTAACAAGTGTGCATAGGGATTGGCCAGTTCTTGTTTGAAACTTGCCTCTTTGGCTGATAGGCACGTCTTCACTCACCTAATTTTTATACTTCATAGAGAATCTGCTAGGTGCAGCTTCTAGGGGCGTGAAGTTATTTAAGGCCATTTAGAAGTGATCAGCTTCCCTAAATTGAAAGTGGGTTATCAGTAATGCAGATGTCATGTCCCTTTCACTAAAGGAGTAAACAAAATAATACAATCGTTAGAACATTCTGCTGATACAGTCAGACTTTTTGAGAACTTCATGACAGATCTTATAGAGTAGCTTTGGATATTTAAGTTCCAGCTAATGGCATTAGTCATCTTGAATGGTTTTCAAAATTTGTGCACTGCCTATCTGGCTGTTTGACACTGTGCAGTTGGATGTACTTTGAAAATTTAGGTGTTTGGGAAATGGATATATATTTGTAAGTATTTGAATATGTAAATTGCCAAAGCAGTTTACTGTGTAAGGTATGTGTATTATAGGGGACTGTGTGTTTCTTTCCTCCTTGGTCCCCCAGGTATGTTTAATAGACTTTGCAGATAACTTGGTTAAGTTTGGGGCTGTGGTGCTGTTTTGAGGGTTGGGTGGGCTATAAGTGGTAGCAGTTAGATTTCCCTACTTCTGTGGAGGATTGAAGTTGTGGGGAAGGACCCTGGGCTGGAAATATATTCAGCTCTTGGCACATATATTACTTGGTTGGTTATTTGGAGAATTGATCTTTTGCTCTATTGGTAGTTCACTGAGGGGTGGTACGAGGCACTACCTTTGGCCTTGTGTCTGGTGTTCCTTTTAGGACCAAGTTGCTAAGAGCTTTTTATTGAGCTAAACAGAAGGCCTCACCATCTTCCACATGAAGAAAAGTAATCGTGTAGCAAGAGGCAGCAGCAAGCTGTGACTTCACTCTTTTTTTAATGTACTTGAAACTTAATATTTATTATTCCATAGCAGTATGTGATAATTACACATTTTGACATACGACCTTTGTTTCTTTTATTTATAGGGAAGCACTCTGAGAAAGCGGAAGATGTATGAGGAGTTCCTTAGTAAAGTGTCTATTTTAGGTGAGTTTTGGAAGATTGCATGGAGAATCATTTAATTTAAGTGTCAAATAATTAACACTTAAGCAGAACGTTCTGTATTTCATAAAAATTACTGTATCAATTCTGCAGGGAATGCAGAGTTAGAATTTGATGAAGAAATAACATTAAAGTGTATTTAAGTATATCACAGACCTCTTAATTAGAAATGATTGGACCTGAGGAAAGCTTTCTGAAATTATGTACTACTCATGTCTCCTGGAGAAGAGAGAAAGGCTAAAAGTGTCCTTTTAACTGTGGACACTTACCGTTATTACTTGTGTGACTTGTATCTCCGTTGCTTCATCATTGGAGTTTATTGGTTAAGGAAAGTGGATATTTTCAAGAATGCATTTCCTCTGTAGAAAGACTAGATGTTGTTTACTGGCTTTCTCTGAAAAAATGCTAGAAGATTTTTTTGAAATTTTGGTGATATTTTTGTGTTGTTACAACCCATTCTTCATTGAGAGGGGAAATGGTGATTTTTATCAGGTAAAATGTCTTCTGCCATTGTTTTAGTACAGTGAATTGATTTTTTTCTCTCTTATATATCCTTTCTCTAAATAGTTAAATTTGCTTAGTATCTTGGGTGTTGGTTTGGCCTTTGGGAACAAAAGTTATTTTCTAGTTCTTGTTGGTTACATAAATCAACTAGGATTTCAATGATAAATTACTTCTGTGAACCTCTGGAATAATCTGGGTGTTAACACTTATTACTTTGGCTCCTGTAGTTGTACATTTGATATGCATTGATGGCAGTCTTTAGGAATACTTAATGATTGTATTTTTTCATTCCTTTACCATCGGATGCTTGGTATAAATTAACCTGGACACTGGGCTGCTGAAATAAGGATCTAAGGTTATCTGCAGGCCATAGGACCTTGCTGAGACTAGAGGTGATTGAAGAGAGGTGCCATTTATGATCTGAGACACTACTAGAGTATTGAATGGGTGTGGTTATTAGGTTGATTCTTTTTATCCTTTTGTTCTGAAATTTTGAGCAATAGCAAATAATGAAGAGAAATGCTTTTGATTCTTGCTTTTCAGAATCTCTGGACAAGTGGGAACGTCTCACAGTAGCTGATGCGTTAGAACCAGTTCAGTTTGAAGATGGGCAGAAGATTGTGGTGCAGGGAGAACCAGGGGATGAGTTCTTCATTATTTTAGAGGTAGAGAACTCTGCATTTGCTATTTTATGAAGCTGTACACAATATGAGAGAAAATAGGTTAGCTCTGATTTACACCTTTAGATTTAAAGACTGTCTGACATTTTATTTAAAAATTACCTTTTATGTTGAAGTGCTATTTGAGTTTGAATCAGAATTCTGGAAAAGTTATAAAGTAATAGACTCTGACTTACCCAGTTAATCCTTATGTAAGCCAAAGGAGCCATTTAGCATAACAAACTATGATGATTCTGCACCATCTCTATTGAAATTATGTGCTTGGCAATTTGGCAACTAGGGATCAAAGGCAGGTATTTAAATTCTAAAAGTCGCTATGTTTCATATGTTTACAGTCCATGTAAACGTATAGCAGGTACTCTTGATTGCCAAGTAAATCCAAAATGGATTTTCTGTGAATGTGGCTCAGTAGATGCTAATGGTTTTTATTTAACCTTGGGGGTCAATGGACTCACTATAAAGGGCCACATGGTCAGTAATTCGGCTTTGTGAGCCCTGGGGTTTCTGTTGTGAAGACTCAACTCTGTTGTCTTAGTGTAAAAGCAGCGTAGACACTATATAAATGAATCAGTGTGTTAGTATAAAATCTACCTGTAAAAACAGCTACTGAGCTTGGATTTGCTGTTCCCCTCTCTCTACCCTCATGTCGCAGTTTGCTGACTTGAGTATGAATCCGCCAAATACCTGAGCTTGATGAGAAGGGCCCCCTCCCTCCCTAGCAGGGGCTGCTGGGTAAATTGCATAGTATATTTAAAATGCCACCCTGAATTTTAAAGTTTTTGTTTTGTTTTTTGGTGATTTTATTATAGGGGTCAGCTGCTGTGCTACAGCGTAGGTCAGAGAATGAAGAGTTTGTTGAAGTGGGAAGATTGGGGCCTTCTGATTATTTTGGTATGTAGCTTTCCTCACAGTCAGTACATGGCTTAAGTCACCTTTCAGTGTAATCTATCGTCTTTCATAATTTGTCACTTCTTCTGAATGTTAAATTTTAATTGCAATCTGTTCTGCCTCGGCAGTGTGAGCTTTTGACCTTTACTCAGTTAATGATTAAGTTATCGTCTCATCTGTCAGCTTTTTTAAGTACAGATGTGGTGTGGCCTGCACTGAGACATAAAGAGAAATCCCTTATTTGTTTTCTCTCTTTCTGAGAAGTGTGCCTCTACGACAGTTTCCCCTGGAAGTTAGTGCCCGCTCACCCTTCTTGTTCTCCTCCCCCAGGTGAAATAGCTCTGCTGATGAATCGTCCCCGTGCCGCCACAGTGGTTGCTCGTGGCCCTTTGAAGTGCGTTAAGCTGGACCGACCTAGATTTGAACGTGTTCTCGGCCCGTGCTCAGATATCCTCAAACGAAACATCCAGCAGTACAACAGTTTCGTGTCGCTGTCTGTCTGAGATCTGCCTCCTGTGCCTCCCTTCTCTCCTCTCCCCCGTCCGTGCTTCACCCTTGCAGACAGCTTTATTTTCCCTATTTGCAGCGCCACGTGGCCACTGGCATCGCAGCTTCTTGTCTGTTTATATTACAAGTTGCTTTTATTGCACTGTTTTTAATTTGGAGCATTAACCGAATGCTCATACACAGTTAAATAAATAGAAAAGAGTTCTACAGAGACTTTGCTGTTACTGCTTCTCTTTGTGCAGTGTTAGTATTCACCCTGGGCAGTACGTGCCATGCTTCTTGGTGAGGGCAGACCCCTGCACCAAAGGAATTACCATAGAGTAATGATGTCACAGTGCAAGATTTTTTTTTTTAAGTGACATAATTTTCTGGTTATAAGCATATTTTAGACTGTGGCCATATATGTATTTCTTTATGGAATAAATGATTTCTCATTAAACTCTAAGGGTTAGGAAAAATGGATATAGAAAAATCTTAGATATCTGCCTTTATTTAAACTAGATTAAGGGTGGAAAAATGCCCATTTTTGCTAATTATCAGATAGATATGACCTGTTTGTTTTGTTTTGTTTTGTTTTTAACCCGAATTTTTGTTTGTCAAGCTATTGTTTATCGTTTCCTCTGATTTTGAAATATGGATAGGTGCGGCTATCTATACCTGCCTTTTGAGTTTGAAACTAAATCATAGGCTGCACATATTGGGTTATGATTTAACTATATCTGCCTCAGCTCACAAGTTCTGATTAGATCTTTATTTATCCAACTAGTGCCAAATATTGACCATCAGATGCTGAATTGAGAATAAGAATTTGAGGTCTACACCCTCATTTCTTAACTTAGAGCTTTTGGATAATGTACCTCTTTCAGTTGACTCTAGGAAAATCTCCTGTGCTCATCCACTAAATGCTGATTCCAGGAGGTTGGATTAGCTGGGAGCAGATAGAATAGTTGGAACAAATGAAACACCCAGTATGAAGGTGATGTTGCAAAAGAGAACTGCCAGGTGGACAAAGTTTGGTGTAGGGAACTTTTCGTCACTAAGTTCATTGGGGCAAGAGATTTGGGAAGAAGTTTTTTTACTTTGGCTTGACCTTTTCCCCTCCTTTTCACATCAGTGAGAATTTATGGTGGGTTGGGTGAAATAAGGTGTCTGTGTTGTTTCAAATTGGTTTAAAAGGCCATCCTGCTGAAAAGTTCTGCTTTTCTATTTAGCATTTATTTCTTTGGCACACTTTTTTTTTTTTTTTTAAGTAAACTTGTATTTTGAGTCTTAACTGTATTTCAGTATTTTCCAGCCTTGTCAACCTTATGTTACATTATTCCATGTGCACCAGTGATACCCAGCAGTTTATTTTTATTGTTATTTTTTAAAACAAAATCTCACAGTTCCATAATGTAGGCACTTTTATTTTCATTGTGATTTATATATATATTGTAGGGTTATATTTGGGAGTGACTGCAAGCATTTTTCCATCTGTATGCAACTGATTATTAATCCCTTCTCCTACCCTTTCACAGGTAATATAAATTGGTCATGGTAGATTTTTTTCATAGGTTTGAACAGTTTGTAGGTTGTTACTAAGTTTGGGGTATAAATCTGGGAAAGAGGTTTTATTTACATTTTAGTGTGGGTTAGAAAGCCACCTTATTACAAATTTTTTATTTTCCAAAATTATATTAAATGAGGGTTTTCTGATCTATACTTTATGTTTAGCTAACTTTTTTATATTTAAAAAATTAAAAATAAAATTTATGTTCTTATTAGTGTAAAGCTTGATTTGATCTTTGTTTAAATGCCAAAACTGTACTTCAGTGAATTATTTAGAATGCCATAAATTTGCAGTTTCATGTATGTATATGATCATGTTCATGTATACTTAGATACATACGATGCTTTTAAATGAGTTCTGCTCTTAAATCATTTGACTTGCTGTTTATTCCTTTTTGTTTCTAATCTAAGAAATTTTAAGTCTGAATTTAGAAATTACCACATTTAAAGCTTTATCTTTGTGCATTCTGAGTATATGTGAGAAATCATGATTGGAATAATTTGTCTTAGTTAATCGGGGCTTTAGAAGTCATCATTTCTGGGCTTGGTAAGTGATTTTCTGAGGTCTGCTCTAGAAAGTGTAGATGGCCAAAGGACCATTTTGTATTGTTTCCTGGTTACTAGTGTGATTATACTGTGTGTGCTAATATATTCTATTCTTTTTGTTGTAGATTGTCTTAATGGTAGGTCAAGTAATAAAAAAAGATTAAATAATTTAAATTCTTAAATGAATCAGTTTTTCTTCCCTTTCACCTTTCCTTCTCTTCTCCCCACCTGCCCCAGAATCTCCTAATCTGGTGGGCAAGAATGAAAATCGAAAGTGAATTATGGGATTAGCGTTTTAACAAGAGTAGTATGTTGGTTTTCAATGACTTCCAAGTCAGTTTGTCAAAGAATGAATCTGCAAACCTTGCTGAAAGGGTAATTGAGATATAGCAGATCTGTTTACCAGTTTACGGAAGGAAAAGATTAAATCAAAAGCTGAATGTTTCTTTTTTATTGAAGGCAGACTGGTTCTCTGGCTTCCCCAGACTTAATGGGGAAACATGATTTTCCGGATCAGCAGACTCCATTTTAAATTTCATATATTTAGGTATGCTTATTTATTTTGCATGTATAAAGTTATTTCTGATGTCTAGTCTTCAGATTCCTGGGGAGTGAGATGAGTAGGTTGGACTCATTAATATATAGGTATTAATTTCTGTACATCCAGTGAAGTTCACAGAGATACTTGTGCTCTAGAATATTTAAGTTTTACTGCTTTGAAACACGTGGACCTTGTCCAGATTTAGTCATTCCTTTCCTCAACTCACTAGAGTAGGAACCTTTAGAATTAAAACAGGAATGTAACTAAAGAAAAATTTTCCTGGGTTGATTGTAGTGGTTACAGTTAAATTCTTCCTTTAACACATTAATTAGCTCATGTAGAATTGCTTTTTGTTTTTTAATGACTTAAATATTGACGTTTCAAAATTGAAGTAGCATGATGTCAGTTTTCTTAATACTGTTATCTCCAATCTTGAATTAATAGCTGAACCCCTTTTGTATTTTTGTGAGATCCTGGCAGTATATATTTCTAGGTGAGTAAAACACCCGTGAGAAGCAATGGCTAGGTCACCGTTTAATACGTTCCTCCAAGGTAGCTCTCGTGACAGCTATCAGTAAAGGCTGTAGATGGGAGAACTTAAAAGGGGGGCCTTAATTCTCTCCTTACCCTATGGGACTTTTTCGTAGAAATCAGTACTGTTGTGAACATGTAAAGTTAGAATTTGTTTATTGGCATAAGTTCAGAGCTATGGCTTCATCCTGACTTGACTATTCTGTTAAGACTAACAAAACCACTGCTGAGTATAATATTTTCATTTTGTGAAAGTTCGGCCAATTTAGCTTAAAGAACATTGTGATTTTAAAAGTCACCACTAGATGGATAACGTTTTGATCATCTTTGTTAATTTCAAAATAGGTGGCAGTTCACTCTCATTGTTCACGGATACTGTACTTTTATGGATTTTGCGAAGTTTGTAACCTCAGAGTCAATACTCACAGCCCTTTCACGGTCATTCCCAGACACGAGTGGAATGGTGAAGAGTTTGAGTTTCCTGAATTCAGCCTTATTGGAGGTCGAAAAAGGCGACACCCTGCCTTTTGTTTTGGCTCTCATACTGTAATCGTGGTCTGCTTGGTGCCACTTTTTTGCATTTTTGTTTGTTCTCGGCGATTTTGCTGTTTAAAACAGCCTCCAAGTGTAGTGCTGAGGTGCTGGCCAGTGTTCCTAAGGGCAGGAGGGCTGTGATGTGTGTTTTGGAGGGAATAAATATATTGAATCAGCTTTCAAAAATGAATTACAGTTGTTGGCCACAAGTTCAGTATTAATGAATCATCATATATTAAACAAGGTGTCTGTAACGTACCTTAACACATTAAGACAGGGCTGTGTAATGGTTGGTTGACAGAATGTAACCAGAGGCTCACAGGAACCTAAACCTTGTATTTCCTCTAGGAGCAGATGATTCAGTATTTCTTTAGTATCTGTGATGACTTTCTAGACTGTAGAACTACCTTGAATAAGAAGATTTTTTTTTTACAGTCTTCAAACTCAGATGTCCTGACTTTCTGGAAGGCTCCAGTGAGTTCCTTCAAACCCCTTTCCCCACCAAACCCCATGCCTTAGGAGGCCCTTTCATTCTTTGTTTGCTGGTAGTAACAGGAATGGTTCTTACATGGGGACAGGAGACTCACGGGAAGTTGGACAGTGGTCCAAAGTAAACATGTTAGGAGAATTTGAACATTCTAAGAATAATCATCTTTTCTGCTGTTTTTGAGAAATGATAGTCTTGACTTCATTACTAGTGAAAAAATAATGGAATGATTTTGGTAACTGAATAATTAGGTAGGTGTCTGGGTACTCCACATGGTCAAACTCAATTCTGTTCCTCAGTTTCTGAAGTGCACCAGCATTTGTATTGTGGGCCACTTGCAAACCAGTCTTGTCACAGAGAAGGCACAGTTTGAGATGGTGCCGCAGCTTGTGCTCCTGAGGCACTGGCTTGGAAGTCCCAGACCACTGCACTGTTCTTTGAACATCCTTGCCTGAATGTTTGTCTGTCTTTGTGTAATTAACCTGGTCCCTACTACAAAGGAGAATACTGGCTCAAAGTAGGAGAAATGGTTCATGAAGTGGGAGTCTCTGTGATGGAATTTCCTCTATTTAAGATTTTTTATTTTTTATTTTTTTAAAGCAAAGATAACTTCCAAGATACTGTTGGGCATCTGTATTTCAGTGGAAGGAACACTTTGGAATAGGTTGGAATCATTGAGTTGTTTGATTTTTGTTAATCTTAGTGTACACAGGAGGTAGGGGGATCTGTCTGTCGGGGAGGACGACCCCTGTGGGTGGCTCCTCACACATGGTGAGTGTATGAGCCTGGGGGATGGTAGTCATGGACACGGTTCAAGGGAAATCACCTGTGATATGGGTACCAGGGTGGGTCAGAAGTACCCTCGTTATTTGTCCTGTTGGGGCCGTCTTTGGACACATTGCAGAATTCTTGGATGACATCTCTAGCTCCTGACCTCATACCCTCTTTAGTGACTTCTTTCTATTCCCGTCACACTTAGTATGTGAGCCTCTGGTCTTTATCAGAAAAGTTCATCTGATAATCAGGAATTTTTCCTTGTCGACTGACAAATCACTGTAGAATGCATACTTTTCTGTCATTTGTGTTTTCAGTCATGAATTTTGGGATGAGAAACAGCCTCCCATTAAGGAGTTTCAGAGGTCAGCAAGCCAGCAGGGAGAAGGCTGAGGAGACAGACCTGCTCTGCACCCACTTTGGAGGGAGGTTCATAAAGTCAATTTGACATCCCTTTTGGGCAAGCAGCTGAGGGGAAGTGGGCTGCTGGCTCTCATGGGGAAGGACTGTGGTCGGCCTGAGTCCAGGCTCATGTCCCTGCTGGGCTGGTTTCTGGCCCCTGTCCCACCTTCAAGGCCACCCTCATTTTCTCTTCATTAAAATCTCCTCTTGACACTGGGTGCTAATTTGACATACTTGACGTTATTTCAATTGATATTTAAATACTCAGAGTGAAACATCCCTTTTCTGATATTCTCAGAAAATCCTCATGTTATTTTTACCTCCTGAGATGACTTTTTTTTTTTAAGAAATGACTTTAGGTCAGTAGTGATCATCGTCTTCAGACTGGACCACAGTGACTGGAATATGCGGGGTACCAGTTTTAGATTTTATCTGGATTGGGACTTATCCTTGTAGATGAAATAAGGATCTGGAGGCCAGTTGTGTGTCCACTTGATGTCCTTTTATTTGTAACAGTTAATACTCTCGGAACAAGGCTTTCCAAGCCTTTCGAGCCTGACCCGTATGGCGATTTCCCAGTGGGCTCAGGAGATGGTCTGTGGCCTGTTCTGTGCCTTCTGGGCAAGAGGGCGCCAAGGCCGTCCACAGGAGAAGCAGCACACCGAGGAAGAACGTCGGGTGGGTCCCACTTCTGCCCTTTCAGAGTCATCCCAGCGCCCTGCCTGACCCCTGGGCTCATGACCTAGGACCTCCAACATCGACAGGGGCACGTGAGGAAGCAGTGGTCCACAATCCAGAGTCCACTGCTGGCTCCAGGTGCAGCTTCTGAAACTCCACCCGTCCAGCCCCTAGCTCGTCAGGGTAGCCTGGCCAGAGTCCGGGGCTGACTGTTCTGCAGGGCCGCTGGCGACGACACTCTGCTCGCCGTGGGCCTCTATGCACCCCGCCACAGTCCGCAGGATGATCTGGAGTCTCCGATCCAGGGCAAGGAGGTGGGGCTCTGTGAGGACTGGGGCCAGCAGGTCCTCCAGCAGCGACTCCCGCATCATGTCACTGAGTCTGTAGTCGGGCTGGGCCAGCAGCTGCAGGTGCAGAAGCGTTTTCTTCTTTATCCTGGAAGGAAAATTTTACAGGGGCCAAATAAGTAAGGGTGAAGAAAATAGCTTGACCTGAACTTGGCCCACAAGGAGCTGTTGTAGCTGACGTTCTGAGGTCCTCTCCTTCAGTCTTAAGCACATTTTCATGGAAACCAGGTAAAAAGGGAATGAATACAAGGTGACCCAATATTTGGCAGTCCTTTTTCAATTGCCTTTTGGTCAAAGACCTGCTGAGCTGTTTATATGGTAACAATTGTAGTGCCACATAGTGCTGAACCATATACATCTGACATGGCCAAAGGACTCAAAACAGGAGTGATAATGATTTAAGGAGAGAGAACTAGAGGTTTTTCAATAGGTGAAACGATGACGTTTGCCCTCAAAAGCTCTAGGAACTGCCTGCCGGCTTTCAAGTTGTTTCTTGTCAACTTTATAATACTCCTCTGTGTCAGATTTTCAAATTAGAGGGATGAAATTGGGGCAGGACCAGTCTTGACTTTAGGATTTTGATTATTTTTATGCATTCATCTGACTCAGACTCATGCATCAGCGGCCTAATTTTCCAACTTCTGTCCTAAACAACTATTTCCTAGAGGAGAGGAAGGGAGGCAATGGGGAGAAGCAGGTTTAAATCAACCTAAGAGGTGGGTAAAGAGAAAATTCTGACCCTGTTTTGAATTTTCCAGCTGAAAGCAAATGAGGCGGCTTTGCTGGGTGCGAAGCACGTATTTTCTAATTGGCTCTGGATATTGCAACTGAGCAGCCGGACGACTTCATAAGCCTGGCTGAGACACCAGAGAGGTACAAAGTGGGATGGGAATTCTCTAGATTAATCGTGGCCAGGCAAAGTTCTCAGTACTTTCAACCTGATTTTGGCTTATGGGACTTTAATCAGGATTTCATTTCGATGGTCACCAAGCAGTCATATTTATGAGCTTAGGCGAGTGCTGGGCGAAAGCAGAAGTGTGATTAGTCATATCAAAGACAAGCTCTGCAAACGTGGGTGATTATTATCTGAGCAGGCTAAAGATTAAACGATCGAAAGATTAAAAAAAAAAAAGATCCTAGTTCGTCCCATGCTGAAAGATGAAAGAATCTGAGTTGTTGGGGAAAATTCTGTTGTTGGTATTTCCTGTCACTGTCCCCACCCGTGTCTTAGTGAAAACTGATTAAGGCCTTTAGAGCTCGCGTGCAAGCAGGATGGAGTGTCACAGCTGTGGCCTGACCCTTGAGCCAAAAGCTTACCTGCAGCACTGGGAGAGTGGTGAGAGGATGGAGATTTCGTCGTGGGAGTGCCGTCCAAACCTGGGAGGAGAAACGGGCTTTCGTGGGCGCTGCCTCCCCATTTTTCCTCTCATCTTATTTTGATTTTTCAAAGGACCGTGGCCCCTTTTTGAAGGACAGCTTAGGGTAAAATACCAGGGATCGTGGCAGCTGCCTCTCCAGCCCCTTCTTCCTCAATCAGGTCACAAACACCTGGGTCCAAACCAAGCAACCATTCATTCACGTATTCACCAACTACAGAGGGTCAGACCGGGGCCATGAGCCATGGGCTCTGCCTCCAGGAGTGAACCCGTGAGTAAAAAAACATGGAAAATGATTCCATTAGTGCTCTTAGGGAGAATCAGTGTTCCTTAGCAAAGATCGAGAGAGAAAAACCACGTAGGGCAGGGAGACGGAGTGTGACCGCACACCCCTCCCCCTCGGGCTGCTGGTTTTCCCCCCTGGGGTACAGCTGGGCTGGGGTGCGCTGGGACACTCACCCTCTGGCGTTGTCAAGGTGAATAAAGAACCCATCATCGCCAAATTTGGTGAACATCTCATAATGGTGACGGTCCATGTTTCCTGTAGAGGACGGAAGACCTTGGAGCTGGGGCCCGCCGGCCAGCTGGCAGGTGCCCCCGACCTCTGTGTTCCCTCTTAGTTCAGACACGATTCTGAACCCAGGGCCACAAGCTGTTGTGTCCCCGAGGTTGTTAGGGAAGCTAGTTGTTAGCGAGGGAGAAGGAAGCTAGACAAGCAGTCTCTACTATGGACTGATTTCAAATCTAAGGCTTCAGCATGACACTGGCCCCTGGCCTGGGGGCTGGCCCGAGCTCCCAGCAAGGTCCATTAGGGTGAGCAGACACAGGATCACGTCCCAAATGGTGGGGGAGCAAGCTGGGGCGGGCACTGTAGGACTTGGGACCTCAGCATGTGTTGGCCGCCTTCATGACCATCTCCTTAACCTTCCTGGGTCCCCAAGGGACTTGAGGGTGGGTGACCAGGCCCTTCCCAAGGCCTTCTGTTTGCTCCCCGTTTATCATGTACTTTTCCCCTTTCCTCTCTGGTTTCCCTTTACTTGGTCAAGGGAACCAGTAACTTCAAACCTGAGGCCTGCTCAGGCCTGGGGGTAGGGTCATCTGCCTACCTGCTGAGGGGTGTCCCCTCCCAGGAGGGGCACGTGTTGCCTTCTGCCCTCTGGGACCACTGCCGCTCTCTGAGGCTATGGGCAGGGCGGGGTCATTCGGTCCCCATGGCCCCGGCTATAACTGGTGGCCAAGGTCATGGAGAGTCCCAGCCCATCAGCACAGCCCCTCCCGCCAGGGGCCCGGGGCGTGGGGACCCACCGATGAGGAAGTCGAAGATGGCCATGTCGATGACGTTGAGCAGCCGGCCGCTGCTGCTGTACGGGTAGATCTGCCTCACCGTGTCGCAGTAGAGTGGGTTGACCTCCCACCTGTGGGGAAGGAGTCCTGGGGCTAGAGGAGCCAAGATGGCAACGTACTGGGGGCCCTCCTCATGCCTGGCCCTTACTCCCCACCAAATTCCTGCCTCTCTAGTTTTGCCCGGGGCTGGCGGCAGCTCCTCGGTGTGCAGGCGGTGGCTGGGGACATTCAGGACACTGGGCAAAAGCACAAGGAGGCTGTAGAGTCCAAGACGGTTCTGGCTCCTTTCACTTCAAGCCTCCCAAGCATCCACTCTGCTGATGGCTGGCAGGTCATGTGCCAGAGGGGACAGAGGGGAGATGACGGGCCAGCAGGGGAAAGCGGGACACGTGTCCCTCACCTGCTTCCTCTGTAGCTCCTTTCTGGCCTCTTGGGCCCTGCAGTTGTCCCGAGCCGTTCACAGTCGCCCTGCTAGCCATTCTCTGTCCTTTCTCTCCCACCCAGGCCCCTCTGCCTGGAATGTCCCCGTTTCCCTTTCATCAGGTGGCGCTTAGGACCTGTGATGTCCTCCGGAAATTCTCCCCGGGTTATTTCTCTTCCTGCCATGACTGGCGTGGCTGGACTGTGCACGTGAACTGAGTGCCTACTATGCGCCAGGGAGTCCGCTAAGCTCCGTGGGCTTACTCGGGAACCAGGGGGCCCTCCTGCGTGCTCCTCGTGTGCTTCTCTGTATCACAGCAGGTGGGGCACTGTTTTCATACCCTGGCTCCTTCTCTGACTGCCCAGCTAGACCACTGGACAGTCTTGGGGTGGGGCGGAGGGGGGGAGGCTGTGTCTTTCATTTCTGTATCCCTTAGTACTTAGTGTTGGGTACATAGTCGGCTCTTTATAACTGAATAAATGAACTAAAGGGAGAGAACGGAGAGGCCAACTGGTCCCAGGATTAAAGGAGATGAGGCAAAGGAGGGTTGAGGCAGCTTTTGGGGTCCCAAAGCCAGGCCAGACACAAGTCCTCAGTACAGGGCTGTGGCCAGTCTCAGGCCGGACCGTGGACCGTGGCCATGGCGTTGAGGCCGGGAACCAACTCACTCTTCTTTTCCCGCCAGCGAGTAGGAGCGGATCCAGGGGTTGGGCACGGACAGCCTGGGGGCCAGGTTGAGGGACGGCAGAAAGGCCGAGAGGGAGCCCTCCAGCAGGTGCGGGTTGCCGCAGACGGCGTACTCGGTCTTGCACATGTAGGGGCACTTGGCAAAGAAGCACACGTTGCTGGCTGGAGGATGAAGGAAGAGAGAGGAGGAATGAAGAAAGGGCTTTGGGGGTTGACCGACTTCCTGCCCCCATAAATCCACTGGGAAGGAAGAGAAACCCTGTCCTCAGCCCGGGGAAAAGCAGAAAACATTGCCTTTTCCCAATGGAGGGGCTCACGGATGCTATTCAGCTGAGCATCCTGACTCGAATTCCCCAATGTCTCAGAGCAGAGAACGCGTGGGACCCAGCCTCAGGGGATCCCAGCCGCATGATTAGAGTGTCTTTGTCTGAATGGGTGACATCAGATCCCAGGGAGGCTGGCATTATAGGTAAGTGCCCACCCAGGCTAGTTGGCGCCTTGTGCGTGCAACCTTTTCCTATCCCCAACTCATCTTGTGTGACATTCAGGTAGGCCAGGCGGGAGAGTCTGATGGCAGCCTATGCCCATCCCAGTAATGAATGGTGCCACCGGCAGGGGGCCAGGCCACTGCTGAACCTGACAGTGGCCACCGTGGTCTACCATGCTCTCGGAGCCAGAATATTGCTTTGTCCAGCACTCTACCTGGAGAGACAAAGAAGACGCTCTGCAGGATTTCATTCTTGGTGACCTCTAGGATTTCCTTGGTGACATTGATTAGCCTCCCCACCGTTGGCGGCACCCGTCGGAAGTCTAGAATCCTGAAAGAGAGGGAGCCCCGCTGAGATCTGAAGGGCGGTCTGGGACTTAGATGGTTGCTCGTTAGAGGTGGATGGGCGGCCCTGACCAAACCCAGCTGCAGGGGACACTGTAAGGGGACTCGGTGCTGAGCCAGCAGTGCCCAGGGCGATCCTGCATCAAAAGGGGAGGCAAAGGAACCCTATTCCATCAAGCCCGGGCAAACTTTCCACTCTCCGAGCTGTGCTCTAGGTCAGAGCTTCTCATACTTCGATGTGCATATGAGTGACCCAGGACCTTGTTCAAAAGCAGGTCTGAGTTGGGGGGTCCTGGGTAAGGCCGAGATTCTGCATTTCTGGAAAGGTCCTGGGTGGCGTCCAGGCTGCCAGGCCCACAGACCACGCCTCGAGTGGCCGTGACTGGGCAAACGGGCGGAGCTTGCCAGTTTAGGCATGAACTTTCACCTTTCATATCAGAACCTGGGATAAGTGGGAGTGGGCACAGTCTCCCCAGAATCCGATCTGGGAACTAGAGCAAAGGGCCACGTCATGCCCAAGGTGGCAGTGTGGGCGGCCTGGCAGGGTGAGTTTTCTTTCTGAGCTGTTCTTTTCATCACCTTAAAAGCCTTTGTGGGTTTCAGTCCATGGGGTGGGGTGGGACATGTGGGGTTCAAAGACATCACTGAGGTTCGTGGAGAGAAAGAGCCAGAAGGGAGACTGTCACCACTCCGGGGAGCACCCACCAGAGGCACTGGCCAGCGGCCCCTCTCGGGACTGGTTGGCCCTTGCAGTCAGCACCCCCGCTGGGGCCAGCCCCTACCTGTCCAGATGGAAAGCTGCGATCTCAGCGTTGTGTCTCTGAAAGTCAACGAAATAGAAGAAGTCCGCGGGCGTCTCCTCGTCTCGCTGCTGTCTGGAGAGAAGGGAGGAATCATTCCCTGGATTCAGCCTTCGGCTGGGAGCCTGAGAAGACAGCTGATGAGCACGACGGGGAGGGGGACAGAGAACAGCTTTTATTCTTCGAATGTAAGCAGAGTCGATGGAACCAAGGATGGCCTGTGGCTCCCTTGGCTCGGAGAAGACTTGCCCAGTAAGAGGAGCCACGCTTCTTGTAAGACACTGTCTTACAGGCACCCCCCCCAACACCAAGTCTCCTTCTTACGAAGCTTTGGTGACAGTGGCTAATTCTTTAAAACAAAACAAAACAAAAACAAAACAAAGCAGCAGTTGAGAGGGAAGAAATATGGATCTTATATGTAAACAGAAGGGAGGGGACGGGGTGGCAGAACAAAGTAGTGAAGACCCAGATGCCAAAGACCGAGTGAGGGGGATACAAGACAGGACTTAACAAAGGAAACGACCCTAAAGCTGGGGTTTGAAAGACAGAAATGTTCTGGGTCTGAGGGTGACAGGGAGGAGTAACCGAACCATCCCCCAAGAGAAAGCTCTGCCGGGTCACGACAGCAGGCCAGCCAGAGGGCTGAGGGAGGCCGTATAGAGGATATCGATTTGCACACATTTAAGCATCTCTCACGGAGTCCCGGACAGCGGATAGCTTCAGCCTGGGGCGGCCGGCTGTGTGTGCTCTGGAAGGGGCCTTCCAGCCATCACGGGCATCTAATAAGCAGGGAGGAGTGATAACCTTCGAATAATTGTATAATCCGCCTCATGGGACTGCACAATAGCCGCACAAGCAATTTAGGCGTAAGCAAATGCGATGCTGCGGGATGCTGTAAGTCCACAGCACTGGCCACCGAAACGGTGCTGTGCACTTTGCCAAAAGACACAGAAGAGTCTAGGCGCCCTGAGCGAGGGGCTGCCCGAAGCGGGGCTTCTGTTTTAGAAGGTGTGACCAGATGTGAGGGGCCGCCGGGACCTGCCTCCCCTCTTCCCCTGCCCCCCTCCTCCACCATCAGCACCCAGGTGAAGGTCTAGGCCAGCAAGGGCCGTCCACGTGTCCTAATCTCCTTTTAATTCCTGCGTCCCGGCCATACAACATCTGATCTCCGAGGCCCTTTAGGATGTCCTAAAACCTCCTTGCCTCCTTTTCGTATGGCGTGTGACAGCCAAGGGATTTTCAGTTTGGAAGTCATTTTCACTTTACATCGGTGCTTCCCAAAGCGCTCTCTCATGGTGTAGATTGTATATGTTACGTTCAGAAGACAGCCTTTAACTGCGGTCATGACTGATATCATCCAAAGATCCATTTCTACTTTCCCTTATAACAAGGGGCAAGTAAGTTACCTATAGAAAAAAATGCGTGTTTTTTTTTTCCAAGAAGTACATTTGAAAATGATGCCACGTTTCACCTTGAGCTAAATTTTATAAAAATGCAGATTAAACTTCGTGTTCCGGCACAAGAATAGGGAGAATGGCTTTTGTGACCTGATCCTGGAAACTTTCGCGTGATATCAGGAAGCAAAGTGGTCGATTTGTACAATCTTCGTACTCTGTAATCGACTAAGCAGAGGAGAGGTTTGGAAAGCTGGGACTTCGTGTGCTTTCCTGCAAGCACAACGGCCAGCTCCAAAGTGGAAACGGAGCGCGTTCACTCTGTGTTAGCTTCCAGTTGTTAACAACGAGAGACGTCCTAATATTTGCCGTGTGAGAACTTTGCTCAGAGAACGCAACTGATGGATCTGATGATGAGGGGTGCGTTTGCAGATCCTGATGCCTATGCTTCTCTTTCACATCTCACATTTCTACATTTTGTCCTTCCTCCCCCTCTTTAGCCAGGGCTTTCTTCCGCGTGGACATTAAACGTGCACGACTAATCGCGACAACAATCTAAAACTCTGTCATGGCAGGAACCTGATGGTGGCCCTGGTGTTCGGTTGTCTGGATCCTGGCTCCACTGCCTGCAGCTGGAAGGCTGGGGCGCGCTGGGCTCTCCACGCCTCAGTGTTGTCATCTGCAAAGTGGACATTTTCGCAGTACCTGGCTCGAAACGTCACTGACTGTGCAAAGACGTGGGCATGTTAAGTGTGTAGCATAGATGCTCGCAAAGTCCTGATAAGGCCTGGCTCTTTCTGTTTTTGTTATTACCCAAAACAGTTCAATCTTTGGGCAGACAGCCCCAAAGAGAGTCTACAAATGATTGGCTTGAACGTTTTAGGCCAGTTTTACTAATTTGGGGTTAAAACTCCCCCAGGGCTGCCACAGCTGGAATAAAGGTGAGGAAGGCGATCACTTACCTCATGGGTTTGAACATGGCCTTCCCGAAGTCCGAGAACCTGAGAACCAGCTTGAGGTGGACCCCACTGGGTTTCACAACTGCGAGGGGGAGAAGAGTGAGTTAAACTTGCCTCTGGGATGAGGCTCAGGGCTGCGACCCTCTGCTTATTCAATAAACCCCGCTGATGTCCTCTCTTTTTCTCTTGCTTAATAAGACCCTCAAGACTAAGATTCGCTTTTCAAAGCCTGCAGCGTTGAGTTCCGTCATGCCAGGCCATGGAGAGTGCATCCAAGAGCTCAAGACATCTTTTCTGCTGTTATGGGACAAAGGCCAACAAGACAGGTTTTCCCAGATAAGCACTCACTGAAAACCCCAAAGAATGTTCCCCTAAGGACTGACCTCTTTCCCTTTGCATTTCGGCGGCACCCTTAAAGGTTCTGATTCTTATCTTGCATTCTTAGACTAGTTTGTCTCTATCTCTTCCTATTTAAGACTATACCTGGGGCAGGGTTGGGTGAGCAATGCACCGAAGATGCACTCAAGTGACTGTGGCAGTGAGTGTGGCCTCCAGACATGTTGCATCCTGGGCACCTCACTGGCCACGTCATCCCTCCCCTGCTATGAGCCCTGTGAGGCGAGGGACAACATCTCACTCTCCTCTCCATCGCATAAAATGGCAAAGGGCAGCTGTTAAAGGAAAGGGAAGCTCCGGGCCCTACAAACCTGCCTTTCAAACCTTTAACACGTCACGTCACACTTAGAAATTTCTGACGTGTATTCAGTATATTGAGGTAAATGGATGAGGCTACTCATGGCTGGCGATGACTAGCCTGGGGCCTTCAGTGTCCAGGCCTGACCTGGCCACGCTGAGGGCTGTGCAGTGTCCAGGCCGAACTGTACCCAGTCCGTGGCACCTTGGAAGAGGCTGTGCGGTATCTCACACCTGTCTTTTCTTATCCTATTCATCACTGACCCCAGTGGCTCTCCACTTTGGCTGCATTGGAATCATCAGGAGCATTTTTTCAGTGCCTCATCCTAGACAATCGAGTCAAACCCCCCTGAGGCAGAGGTCAGGCCTCAGCACGTTTCAAAGCTCCCCAGGTGACTCTAACATGTTGCTGACTGGAGTACATTTTCAGATTTAAAAAGCAATCGTACAGTTGTCCCGTATAATTGCTTCTTAAATCTGGAAATGTACTCCAATCACTTGAGGATTCTGATAAAATCCAGACTCTGAGTCAGGAGATCAGAGTGGGAATTGAGCGTCTGTGTTTCTCACAAGCCCCTTGATGATGCGATGATGCTGGTCCCACATGAGAGTCCCTCGGAAGGGCCTTCTGTGTGTGTGTGTGCGAGTGGGGAGACGTGCTGTGTTCTCAGAGATTCAACAGGGAGAGTCACGCCCCTTGGCCTCCCAACCAGGACCCCCATGGAGTGGCCGGTGGGCCCTTTGCGTTGCTGCCAGGTCCTGGGGTTCACAAAGCTGTGACCGAGGAGTACTGGACAGAGGCTGGGCCCGGTCACTTACTCTGGCTGCAGTCGCACGCCCCGAGCAAGGCCTTCTCGTCCTGGCTGTAATCTGCAGAGGGAGAAAAGGGCTCAGTTGTACTTCCAGGAGGGCCAACCCCACGGGGGCCTGTAACAGGTTCAGACACCAGAGGGGAGACGGCGAGGCAGCCTGGGGTCCTTGACTGTTCATTAGGGGACCTCCTAGAGTTGCACCTGGCTGTGGTCCCCACTCTGCCCCATCCCAGCAGCTTTGGATTAGGAAACCGATGCTGGTTTTGCCCCTGCTGTGTCACTTAGACTGCCACAGTGCTTGACAACACAGACCTGGAGGCTGCAGGCCTGTGTTTGAACCCCGGCCCTACAGCAGGGGCCTTGCCAGGCGGTTTAGCCTCTCTGTGTCTCAGTTTTCCCATCAGTAAAATGGCAATGATTACGTCCATGTCCTAAGATCACTGTATAAGGACAGTTGCCAGGGTGAAAAGAAGCGCTGGCTAAGTGATAGCCATTAGGTGGGCAGAACACCTCCTTATGCCTCCTTCATGGCCTGTGATCACATTATGGTTGTAAGATCTTTGTCAAAGGGAAAAGGTCACGGTCTGTGGTTTCCTCCCTGTTTGTCTCCTATCAGGAGTCGGAGTCAACCCTTTGAGAGTCCACCCTGGAGCCCCACCAGAGGTGGTTTACTCAGCCTGCCTGGGAGCCAGTGAGTCCACCCCGTCTGCTCCCCGTGAGCCTCACCGGCACTGATGGTGGGAAAGTGCCTCATGTCGTGGAGTAGCTGGCTGACGACAGGACTGGACCGGGGGTAGAGTCCGTGACGGCTGATGCCCAGGTGGAACTGGATCCAGCTGGCCTCGGGTTGGAGCTTCAGGGGGGTGTCCAGCGAAGTGAGGTTCAGCTGCTCTTTGTAGATCTTGTGTCGTCTGAAAGAGATTGTTTTTTTTTTTTTTTTAATTTAATTGGAGAAACAAGAATGCAAAGACCTGCCAAAAGGCCTTGTCTGGACTCCACATCCATTCCGTCATTCACTCAGCAAGGGCATTGCACATCTCAAATGTCCCAGGCTTAGTGCTGTGCTTAGCATGCCCTGGGGGGACAAAGCAGCCACTCGGTCCTTCTTTGCCCTCAGAGAGCTTACGATCTAGTGAGTGAAACAGGCAAAGAGTTGACACACCACACACAATACACAAATACCTGATACAAACCAGGACAAATCCTATGAAGGAGAAGGGCGGATGGGTAAGAGTAAAACTAGGGACCTCATATAATCTGGGATTTCAGGGAGTGATCCTGAGCTGCTTCGTTCACTTTTCCCATTAAAAAGTCTGTATCATATATTTCCCAATATTTTCTGACCTAAGGAGTCAGGGTAGAGAAGGCAATCGGTGAGAATGAGAAGAATGGAAGGTGAGGCTCCTTAAGTAGAGCCAGAAGCTCTACTTGATGCGATTTTAGTGTAGCCTCCTGCTGGAAGGGGGACTGATCTTAAGGGTTCTCACCATTTGCACACACGCAAATGGTAACTGGTGATGGATAAGTCAGTTGGCATGATCCCACGTGGCGGTGATTTCACAGAGTAGATGGATATCGAAATATGAAGTCGTACACCCTCCCTGTGCAAAGTTTTTGGTCAATTCTACTTCAGCAAAGCTGGAAAAACAACAGCAAAATAGCAGCCAGTCTGCGTTCTGTGCCCGATGCTGGCAAAGCAAATGCAGATGTGACCTGGGACAAGGCAGCGTGATGTTAGGATCCCCCCCTCCTCCCCACCCAACACACACACACAACATATGCACAGAGACAAGGCAAAGCAAAGGAACATGATTATTTTAAGACTTAAGCAGCAGAGAGGAAGACGCCTGGGGCATCCTTCCCAAGGGAGCAAGGCCTCCTCAGCCCTCCAGCTTGGAGTGGGGGAAGCTATGAGCCACTGATGGAGTCATTTAAAGTGACACATCTTCACCTGCCTCAGACCTGGTGCTTTACGAAAATCAAGAGAAAGGGCGAATTGTTGCCCAGGTCTGTAGGCCTCCTGCCAACTTTTTTTTTTTTTTTTATACTTTATTAACATTTCTTTTTATTTGGAAAAATAGGTCAGGCTCTAGTTTCCCAAGGCTCCTTTGAGGCTAGAGCTATGTGACTGCAGGACTCTCTTGGGAGTCTGGCGGAAAGATTGCAAAGTCCTGAGCGAAGTCATTCACCCTGAACTGCAGCAGCACAGAAGAAAGACGAGCAAGAATTATTCTGGTTGACCTGGGTCTGAGGAGAGGGGGTGGGGAGGGGTGGAGTTTTCTTAAGTGGAGCTGATGGCCATGGATTCCAGGTAGGACAGCAGTAGGTGATTTAGCCTCCAAACAAACAAACAAACACACAAATGTGGTCAATCGGGTGTCCCTTCTGGATGGGGACAAATTGCTCTTCAAGCGTCTACATGTACTCGTAGGTGGGGGCACATGGCTTTCTGGTTTGCAATTCTGCCCTTGCCAGAGCCAGGGTAGAGGGTGGGGAGGAGGAAGGCTCTCATGTATCATTCCCACCTTTCTCTCCGGATATGCCACACGCTTGCACTGGTTTGGGGAGGCGGTGTCGGCTCCCACTCTACGCAGCCCACACACACCACGGAGGTGTGAAACCTGGTCATCTCATCTGACCCCTGCTTTCCAATAAGGACTCTGAAATCTGTTCCCTATGTCCACAATTACTAGGGACTCTTTTTTTTTTTTCATCAACAAACAAAACCATTTCCCTAATCCCGTTTCATATGTGAATCAGCAGGATAGTTGCCCTTTTCGATTATCTTCATTATCGCTCAGCACCTAATGAAACCCTCGTTTCATTTTCCAACTAAATTAGTTATTGCTTAGTCTGTTCGTTTTCCAGATAACACGAATATGTTTCTTAGGATGCTTCTGAGTCTTTGACCCACTGTGAAAGCAGTCTTCACCTACAGAACTCCTGTAATGGGGATAAATTTTCAAAAACCCAGTTGTTTGGGTAGCTAGAAACAACCAGCTTTGCATGCTAGAGCTAAACCCCTTGGAACATGCCATAAACCAGGGAAAGACATCTATGTTGTACTGTTGCATTAGACACCACTGTTGGCATGCCTTGTCATGTCTGCAAGATCCAGGATCATCCAAGAGACCTAGGAATCCGCTCCAGCTTGCCTGTGGTCTCTCCACATGCAAACTAAGCACTAACTAAATTATCTTCGAGGCATTAGAGAGAAACCCTGTTTTCCGTCTTTGAGAGTTCAGGCAGGTCTGGCCTTGGGCCCTAGGAGGGGCGTCTGCTGGCAAAGGGAGGGCGGGGGAGTCCGGAGCTCAGCGGCCTCCGGTGAGCTGAGAGCATGTGGGGGGTGACAACCCACGTCCCAGTACCTTCTGGGATCCTGAGGGCAGAGCCACTGGGGTCCAGTGTTAATTAGCCAGTTGCCGCCAGCAACTCAGAGGGGTTCAGGGAAGATCTGGAAGGCTCTCAGAGGCTTGGAAGGCCCCTGACTCCATGGCTTCTGGCCCCAAAAACCTCCTCAGGGCCTAATCTTTCCTGTCCGAAAGGAGCAGAGGAATAGGACCGACCCCCTCCCCCTGCTTCAAGGCACAGATGCCTCCGTTACATGTACAGGTTCCCTGAGGGTTTGGGTCAGGCCCTTTGGGAATAACGTGAACCCTGGACCATGCAAGTTCACACACAAGAATACTCTCCGCTGGTTGCTAAGTGGAGAAGCCGGACAGGGTCAGAAGGGGGAAGTGGAGGCCTCTAGTTTTCTCCAGAACTAAGGAGTGAGCCATTTGCTGCGAAGCACGAACACCCCTGACAACTTTCCCCTTCGAATCATTTCTAAATCCTATAGTTCCTTCTCTACAACCTTGGACGTTTTCCCTTTCTTCCTGCTGCCTGTGCCAACTGAATGCCCCCGGCCTCTGACCTGGAGACAGGAATAGCCTCTAAAGTGATACTCATAACCCAGTCTTTTCCCCTCTTTGCTCCAGGCCCCAAAACTAACTGTGAAGCACAGGTCCAAGCATCTCCCTCCTGCAAAATCCTCCAGACTCCTTGCCCAGCACCCCCACCATGGTCTTCTCCACTCTTTCAGCCTTTCCCTGCCACCCATCACCCTGCTACCCAGACTCCCGCCTCCTGACGTTTCTTCCTGCGGATTGCCTCCTTCCGCGTGTCCATCTGCTGAAACCCTCCCGTGGAACTTCCTCTTTGAAGCTTTTCCAATCCCACACCTGAATGTGGTCTTTTTCTCTCACCCCACAAGTATTCATACAACTCCCATTTCTGTTGCTCTTGCTGAATGCTGAGTAATGGGCATCTAGACACAGATCTCGTTCCTTCTCACAGACCGAGGATGCGGCAGCGTCTTGTCCATCTCTGCATCCCTTACAAAACCTAACATAGCCCCTTGCACACAGAAGGCACTTGCTTTATCACTGGAAGAACCTGGAAGCACTCAACGAGCACCAACCTGGGCTACGGCTTGAGTATATTTTCGCTATCGATGGCCTACAGACTGACTATTTCAGAGATTCGATGTTTTGTAATTCAAGACGAATCTGGTCTTTCTCAGATTATTTCACTCCAAGTTGTCTACAAAGAAAACTTTCTACCTATAAGGGGATTCCATGGGAGTGAGGCAGGACAGGACACATGAGAGTCAGAGAGTGTGTGGGCTTGAAAGTCACTGGATCACTCGGAACCAAGGCTGGGCCTAAGGGGTAGCTCTCTACGTTTTTAGTGGAATTGGGCCAAACTAGCCTTCAATTAATTTGATGCAAAATCATTTTGAAAGTCTTGGAGCAAGCACATTTCTTGGGATGGAGAGTTTTAAATGCTATTCTCCAGAAGAAAATAAAAATGTGTAATGTCCTCAGACACGGAAAGGAATGGGCAGCGTGGAAGATGTTTTTCTGGTCTTGTGAACTTTAAGGAACTCTCTTGGTTTTTCTCTTACGTCGTTGGTTGCATGGTCCCTTTCATCTCTTTGGCCTTCCTGGATCCATCGTGAAACGCCAGAATTCCTCAAGGCTCTCTTTCTCCCTCTAGCCTGGCCTCTGACGTGATTGCATTCACACCCACAGCTCCAAAGATCACCTGTATCCAGGGGGACTCACTAACTTATACCTCCAGCCTTCTGAGCTGTAGACCCATCTGTGCAGCTGCTTTTATTTCTATCAAGGACCAGAGAGCAAACGTTTTAGTCTTTGTAGGCCTTATGTCCTCTGCCCCTCTGAGGGCTCTAGGGGAGGTTCCATTCCTTGTTTCTTCCAGCATTTGGTGGCTCCAGGTGTTCCTAGGCTTTTGGCTGCATCACTCCAATCTCTGCCTCTGTGGTCACGTGGCGCCCTTTTTCTTCTCTCTGTCTGATCCTCTCTTTTATAAGGACACTTGTGGCAGCATTTAAGGCCCACCTGCATAATCCGGGACTATTTCCCCATCTCAAGATCCTTCACTGGATCACACCTGCAAAGACCCTTTTTCCAAATGTCACATTCACAGTTCTAGGGATTTGATATGCATATCTCCTGGGGGTCACTTTATACCTCATCTGAAGAGTAAACTCTTAGACCCCGATGGCTCTTCCGAAGAGTGAGGGCAGGGTGCTAGCTAATAGCAAGAAAGCATACAGAAGTTGCAGGACAGGTGCAGAGCTGGGAAGGGAACCAGCGGTGTTGATATATGCCGGTATCCATCTGGCCGGGCCAGAATCCCAGGTATTATCCTAGGAATTTCTCTCTCCCTCCCCACAATGTCTACTCTGTCACCAAATCACGTAGCAGTTACCTCCTAAATAGCTCTTCAATCTGTCCACCTGTCTCCGCTCTGCCACCATCTTCCTAGTCTGAGCCACCTGGACTTTTTCAATAGCCTCCTAAGTGGCTCTTTCTATTCAGACCCCATCTAACTTTCATCGGTTTTCCTAACTGCAACCCAAATCATTAGTTTTCCAAGTGCAAATCTAACCCTGTCAAGCCAGGTACATCTGGTGTCTCTATTGTTCAATCACCATCTTTACCACCCTGACAAGCCCTGTACTGGCTAAGTGATACCTACCAGCCACAGGCAGCTATTTAAACTCAAATTATTCAGGAACCACATGTGACCAGTGGACACCCTGTGGGACAGTGCACATCACAGAACACGTCCATCATCGTGGGAAGCTCCATTGGGCTGTATTGATCTCCACCCGTGCCCTCCACTCTGGCCAGAAGTGAAGACTCACCCCACCACAGGGGTTCAGAACATGCAATTTCGTCCGTCTTGAGCACTCTTCCACCCTCTCATGGCCTTCTTAAATCCTTCTCCCTTGTCTGGCAGCTCAAACATCACTTCCTCGGAGGGCTGCTTGGCCCTCGGACAGGGCCATGTCCCTGTGTTCCCTCTGTGTTCCATCGCACCACGTTACACTTCATTCCACGTTTGCTCGTGTGTATCCACCCCAAGCACTACAAACGTAAAGACTTGTTCTGTTTGACACTGGGTCCTTGGCATTTGGCGTGTAACAGGCGTTTACTAAATATCTGAGGAATGAATGTGCTTCTTATCTCATCTGCAGAAGATGCACAGCTCTGGAGGAACCACCCTCTGCATTTTTCTGGAATAACAGTTAATAGGAGTCATAAGCGGACTCAAGAGAAGCTGATTTGCATGCTCTTTGGGCATCATATGTTGACTATAACGTTAAAATCTCCAGAAATCCCACCTGCCGTCCTTCCTTTTTTCTAACTGTGTCACTTCTGAAGATTCCCAGTTCTCCTGCGTCACAATGGCCTGAACTGATCTTCGGAAATAATTTCTGTCCTTTCCAATGAAATAACTGGTCTCCCACTGGCAGCCAGACACAGATTCCCTTCCAAAAGCAATGAGGCCAAGCCCCCATGAGCCTCGTTACTTAATTGTGTGTCGCAGAATTTACACTTGACTGCATTCACTGACTATGAAGCTGTTATGAGAAATGACACTCTCTCTGTTTTAAAAGCTCACACGGAGGTCCCCTGGGGAGTAATTCGGGGGATCGTCCACTAATTATTTTCTAATTGCTTGAACGCCTGCTCGTTGTCTGGAGCCATTCATTCCTGAGCAATTCGAGGAGGTATGCTCCAGGTTTAGGGGTGCGATGGGGCTTCCTGTTGCTCGTCACCTGGCTTAGGAGGGCTGATGGGTGGAGACTCATGAAACCCTCACCATCTGCACGCAGGAGGGAGGTGAGAATGGGTCTATCACACGCTCGAGCATAACTCTCTCTGTTGGAAACTCACTTCAGTGGCCACTGTGTCATACACAGCATCAAAAGAAAAACAGAGCAACAGCAAAGTATTTCAGATTCACGTGTTTTCTTTGCTACGTTTCCTGAGGGCGAGGCCCTGCCTTGGATTTCTTTTGCATCCTCCCCAGTATCTGGCGAGGGTCTACGCACACAGTAAACGCTCCATAAATCACCGACTCTGAGATGTCTGGACAAGTTTCCTGCTGCAAAGCCTCCATCAGACTCTAATAAAACACGAGGGTCAGAACTCGGGGGAACAAAATCTCTTGAACAAGGGAATTGTGCTAGAATTCTCTCTCTGGTAGAATGGAACGTGTACGTTTGGCCTTACTCATTTCGTGAATTGCCAAAAGCACTTTGTTATAAAGGAAATTTTAAAAAGCCTTATAGTGAACTTCTATGGGAGGTGGCTTTTGAATTGAATCGGTGCCTCTGTTTGATCCATATGTCTGTTTCAATATTCTTTTTCAATATTTCTTTTTCCCCCCTATGTTCTCTTTCTTGACATCAGTCTTAGAAAGAACATTTCTCAGAGTCGCTTTTATCACAGTGGCGAAGAGTTTGGAAAAATCCTCCTCTGTAGTGTCCTATTTCTCCTGTGACCAGAAAGGATCCTGGTGCTTATAAAACTTGGTGGACTATATTTAAGAAAAAGAGTACACAATTACGAGTGCAAAATTAAACACGAGAGTGATTATTAGGGATGAGAAAAGATGTCAACAAATTACTGTTGCCTTAAAGATTTAGATCTCTTTCTTCTGAGATTTCATACTTACTTCAAGAAATATCTCTTGATTGCAACCCGCTCCTGTCCCCCACCCCGCCAGCTAACTTCCTTCCCCACCCTATAGCTCCCTGCACCCACAGGGAATGTGAGGCACCCTGGGATGAAGCTTTTTATCAGCTTCATGGTAAACTTGCCTCTGACAGGAACTGTGCAATTCACAATCTGGAAATACCTACTGAGTACCTAGCATGCCACTTTGAGGTACATTATTTTGGGGAAGTCAGGGGCTTCATCTAATGAACCTTCTTGATTCTCCTAGCCGGTACCCAAGGATGTCAGAACAATAGCATTGAGTGGATGTGACTGAGGCCAGCGAGGACGTGGGCTTTTGGAAATGTTGTTTTTTTTCTGTTCACCATTTGAATGGACTTTATTTCGGAGACCAAGCATTGAGTCCCTGCTGTTTGCATGTGTTCACTACGGCATTATGTGAAATGACCAGTTCTCCCCCATCAGAATCCTCTGGCTCATCATAAACAGGCAGCAGAACACACTGATGGACGCCTCCCCACTGCTCTATGCCACAGGCTCAAAGAGCATGACCCCACATCATCTCCTTCTGTTCATGTGCCTCCTCATCCATTTATCTCTGTGCCTTTGAGGCCAAAAAACAAACAAAGAAAAAACAACCCAAAAAACGAAAAACAAAACAAGTCCCTGGCAGCTAAGGGGCAATAGTAGTGAGCCAGAGCTGTGACAACCTGGCAGACCCCAAAGTGAGGTCCCCAATTGCTCATTTCCTCCTTTCACTTCCCCAGACAGAAGTGCGTGTGCTCTGCAGTGTCTGTCTTTCAGCCCTGAAGGTATAGCTGTTTTGGTTAGCTCAGGGACGAAAGCTCAATTTTTAGGGGTAGGTGACAGGTGGCGATGCAGCTGTATCTATAAATCAGAGTCACTCTTAGTGGTGAGTATGCAAATCCAGAGACGGGGGAGGATGGGAGGGACAGGTCTCTCATCCCGAGTCCTGGCTCTGCCACTCACAGCTGCCTGACCCGGGGCAAGTTGTCTGACCTCTCTGCGCCTCACTCCATCTGAAGAGCAGGGATCACAAATGTACCTTGTGGGATTGTGGTGAAGATCAAATAAACTGAATAGCTGTTTATGTGGGTTCTTATCACTGTGATTTCCAGGATTCCATTTATCTAGAAGTCTCTGTGCCTTGTGTGTGTGTGGGGCGGGGGAAGGAGGACTGTGAAGAATGATTTGTAACTGCTGTTTAGTAGAATGGTCCCCAGTTACCTGAGTTCTGCTTACTAGGGTGACAGCAAGAGCCTCGCTTTCATTTTGTAGGATGGCCCCATGGCAGGTTGAGCAAGGGCCTGAGATATTCACATCCCCATCCTGTACCGGTGAATGTTTTCTTATACGACCAAGTGGACTTTCAGACAGGAGTGAGGGATCTGGAGATGGGGTGATGATTCTGGATGATCCGGGTGGGCCCTGAACGTAATCACACCTGTCAGCCCCATTTTACAGGTGAGACCAACACAGCTAGCTGACGGTCACCTGGTTGGTGAGTGGCAGCCACACAGCAGTGATCTGAATCTCCCATCACGGTCCATTTACCACCCTCTGGCCTCTCATGCTGATGCTCTGAGCCCAGGTTCCACTCTGACTTCCCGGGTTCCACCCCGCCCCCCAATTCCCACCTCAGGAAAAGGGATCGATAGGCCCAGAAATGTGACCGGAGTCTCAATCCAGGTACGGAGAGCATCACCGTAGCCATCTTTCAGACACTTGCGGGGGAAGGTATCACAGAAGATGTTAACTACGTGTGGTTGGGGACTTGGGGTTAAAGTGACTTTGCTTTGCCCCGGAAATCTGAGATAAAATGAGGAATTCTGGGTCCTCATTATCCCCCATTTTTTTTCATAGTTTTATCGAGGTGACTAGACTTGCCCATTTTGCAGACTTTGCTGATTTTGGATGACCTCACAGAATGAGCTAGATGTCTATGGCAAGCGAGGAGGGACATTCCCAGAGCTGGGACTATGACCTCAGTGAGAAGTCTGTTTGTCTTCAGAGCAACTTGCAGATCAATCGCTGACAATGTGAGCAGACTGGGTGCCCTGTGGAAGGCGACATGTGTGACCATGGTCTAAGGGATTCCTGGAGTTGAGGCAGGAAACTAGCAGATACCTTCCAGCTGGGCCAGGTTTCCCAGAGTATAGTCCTAGGCATTGAGCCAAGCACCAAAATGACGAGCCAACATCACTGGTCGCACAGAGCTGCAAACCGTAGCTCATCTGGGAGAGTCAGTTCTATCATGGCAGCAAAGGCTCTGAGAAGTCCTGCAGCTGGGCCTCCTGTTCAGGGGACATTTCATCAACCTTCCTTTACATTGCACCTGTGAATACCCGCTAGATTCTGTCTCACACACAACACGTTTTGGGAAACGTTAAATATTAACACTGGACCCAGGAGTCCCTCAACCTAATCATCTTGCAGGTGTGGACCAGAGGTTCTCAAGGAAGGGGCAATGTTATCCCTCAGGGGTCACCATGTTTAGGGACATTTCTGCATCATGGTTGGTGGGACGAGTGCTAAGAGATGCTGCTAAACATTCTATAGCACCTGGCACAACAGAAAATGAACTGATCCCAAATGTCAGCAGCACCGAGGCTGAGACACCCTGGGCTGCAGCCACGCATCTTGAGCCTGTGCAGCGCTTACTCCTCTGAGGGTGGCCTGCAAACGGCTACCGTGGAGTCTGGACTCCGTGCAATTGCATATTTTCTATAAGTAGCATAAAAGCCGTCCTCAGGGCCTCCTCCACTCCTCTATACCTTCAGCACAGCAAAAATGTTAAATGTTATTTAATTGTTTAAAAAAACAAACAAACGTGAACCACACTCATTTAGCTGTCAGACCAACCTAACAAGCATATGGATAAAATACGAACACACGTGTTACTTGCAAAACATGCAACACCGACCCATTTAAGTGTCGTAATTTTGGTTCTTTTCATCCTCCCACTGCGCAGTCCTGAAATAAACAAATATCTGTTTCACACACTTGCACACACACACACACACACACACACACACACACACACACGAGTTAGCAGATGACACTGACATGGGACAGATGCGTGTTCTCTCTCTCCTCTACCATTTTCCTAAGCACAGAAAACAAAAAATGTGATCGAAAGGCAGTAGTCAGAGCGGACTCAGAAAAAGGAGGAGCTTAGAAAACCCACCCCGTTGGCTCCTCCAATAATCAAGGGGTTACCAGAACCTATTTATTTTTAAAAGTGTCTGAACTTTGCCTTGCTGCCCGTCACAAAGGCATGGATGAGACTTTGAAGGAGAGAAGGACCCGAGTGTAGAGGTTGCCATCGAAGGTCAGGCTGGGGACACACATTTTCATGGTTTGAAGGCAAATTTCCTGGTGGTTCACCCACAGATTAAATTCTTTCGAGTCCTTGGCCTGGGAGTTCCTGCTAATTTGCTTGGTGTTATTTTTCCATCTGGTTTACAAACCGAATGATTGCCGATCTTGGCCCGTTTTCCTCCTCAGCCTGAGCAGTCACCCATGTGGTAGGATAATTTATTGAGATATTAATGTGGTTTTGGTGCTTGCAGAAGTTTACACGCCCCTGTTCTAAGAAGGGGCTGGGCGTTTGCGTTTCTTCGTCTCCGGAGGGCGTTTGTGATCCAGGAACAAGCAGATGTTGAGATGGGTTACCCCTCTCCCTTTCTAGCTCTTTTTTTTTTCTTTTTCTTTTCTTTTCTTTTTTTTTTTCTGGAAAGCCTAAACTCAGTAAAGGAACATGCTAGATGGGGGATTGGCAGAGAGTGGAAATGCATACAGGAGCACAGACTTTGGGGGAAGCATGCAGATTCCCTCCAAGATTAGGAAAGGAAAGTTGGTTTGGGGTCGTGTGTCTGGCCCGTTTCCTGGAGGTGAGCCGAGATGGTGGGGAGTGGCTGTGCCTAGGAAGGAACGTTTCAGGCACCAGAAACCCACCTTGGCCAATAATCCTGAGCTCAAGGTTGGCACAGAAACGACAACTGCCACCTACTTGCATGAAACCAGGTGATGGACTAGGCAGCAGTCCCCAGTCTTTCTGGCACTGGGGACCGGTGCTCCTATGAAGATCTAATGCCTGGTGATCTGAGGCGGAGCTGAGGCGGTGATGCTGGCACTGGGGAGCGGCTGCAAACACAGATGAAGTATCGCTCGCTCACGGGCCGCTCACCTCCTGCTCTGTGGCCTGGTTGGGGACCCCTGGACTACAAGAGGGTCTTCCTCAAGTGTTCTGCTACTTAAGACCCAGAGGACATTCCCTTGACACTCAGGGGCTTGGAGAAGGGAGCTCCAGTGATGATTGACATTAAATCTCCAGCCAGCCTAACAGAAAAAGGGCTAAGCCCCATTCGATTTAACTTTAGAAATCGACATTATGTTTCTTTCACACTTGAGTTTGTGGAGTGAAATCAGTTCCTGCTGGAAAAACATTTAATCCTGAAATCTCAGTGGCTTAAGACAACTGAGATTTCTTTCTTACTCATGCTACCTGTCTAATGAAGGTCAACGGGGGGTTCTGCTGAGTGACTCGGGGACTTGGGCTTGATGGACACACACCAAGGTCCCAGCGAGTGGCCTTCACAGTTGTCAGGGAGAGAAAAGAAAGGAGCTGGTTAAGTACCGGCTCTCAAATGCTTTGGCCAGGAAGTGATGGGGGTTACTTCAGTTCACATGCCACTGACTGGAACTAGTCACGTGGCCCCACCTAGGGGCTGGGATGCGACGGGGAACACGCATCCTGGTACTTGTTTAACGGAGAATCTGTCTTTTTATTTAATGCTACTAATACCTTGCATTTGTGTAGAGCTTATTACGAATGTATTTTGGGGGTTCTCGCCATGGATGATCTGATTCTAGTCCCCGTGACTAAATCATCCTTCCAGATGAAATCAAGGCCCACAAAGTGGAAGTGACAACCTGCTACATGGAAAGGAGGAACCAACAGCCATGGTTTCCAACCTGAGCCTTTTCTGCTCTTTCCCAGAGGCTGCAGATAGGAGCCAACTTAGCCTGTTGATAGTGATAGTTAGTTAGTTAGTTAGTTAGTTAGTTAGTTAGTTAGTTAGCTCCTCTCTGGAACCCATGGTGATGGTGGGGCGGGAGCACTGAGCCTGCTTACGTGTTTGCTGTTGAGAAAGCAATGACTGCATCAAGGTTTTAGTGATATTTTGCCAAATGGGCTGGTTTCCCAACAAACTCATTTCCCTTCTGGTTGAAATACAATCACTTCCTCCTCTTGGAACTGGTTTTATGCTATGTCTCAACAGACTACTTGTTTTTACTCCAAGCTAACTGGGTCCCCTACCCCATCCTGCCCTCACAGAGTCACTGCTCTGGCTCAGAAGTTGAGTAAGACCAGCCAGAGAGTGACGTGGGGCTTCTGAGTTGGCGTGGACCCAAACGAGAGGGGGCATGCTGGGGACTGTCCCAGGTATGGGAACCAAGTCTTTAGGGGCCAAATTCAGATTCAAGAGGAATCAGTGACACAGAGCAGGTCTATGTGTCTGAATGATAATAAGGACAGTAGCTCACCCGTCCACAGTGCCTGACACAGTGCCTGGCACTGTCTTACACGCTTCGCGGTTTTTAACTCAGAGTCATCACAGGAACTCCTGATAAGGCCAGCGTTATTGTTCCCCCTCCACTTTAGAGATAATGGGGACCACGTAAGGACAGCACAAAGGACTCCTGCGAGATCACACAGCCAGCAAGTGGCAGCACTGTGATTAAACCCAAGTTTGAAATCAGAACGCAGATGAGAGCTTTTACCAATAACGACTTCTCTGATTATAACAGCAAGAATTTTTACTGTAAAAAAGAAAAAAAAGCAGGGCTCTGGTGCATAAGGATGGATGAGTTGGGTTACTCTGAAAGCTTTTAATGCTTACTGCCAACTTGCCCCCCAGATGGACCTCAGCAATCTTTACTTGCATAGCAGAGAGCTGATGGCAGTTCTGCCACTTTTACCTCTGGACTGGGGTGCAAGAGGTGACACCCCCAAAGCACTCAAATCTCATCTCAGATTTGTTTCTGCCTTTGAAATCCCATTTCGGTCTGAGCCGCTCCCCTCATCTGAAGATGGGGACCATCACAGTACCTCTTATGGGGTTGTGTGAAGTAGGCTTTGGAGGGAAAGGCCTCCAAGAGCAGAGATCAGCCGATCTACCTGATTTAATAAATGCTTTGTGAAAAGAAAAGAAGAAAAGAAAAGAAAAGAAAAGAAAAGAAAAGAAAAGAAAAGAAAAGAAAGGAAGGAAAGAGAAAGAAGAGAAAAGGAGTCATTCCTGGAATCTGCAAAATTTCTGTCACTTCAAGTCAGGAATTAAGGAGCATTAGCGGACCAGTTTTCACTCTGAAGAGTGTGTGAGTGTTGGGGTGCGTGTGTGTAACCTCTGAAACAAGGCAGACGAACTGCAGAGGGACCCAGTCTGTGCCTCCTCCCTGCCCCAGCTCCTGCCTGCGAGCACTAAGCAGGTATCTGACATCCAAGTGACCGTGGAGAGATCAGTAAACGTATTTTCTCTCTCTGCAAACACCAGATGAGGCTGAGATAGCCAGGGCAGCGGCCGGGCTGGAAGCACTGGTACTTCTCCCTGGCAACGGGAGCCCACGAAAGCTGTTTCTTCATTACCATCAATCAACCTGAGCATCAAACATCGATAGATATTGATGGCATCAAATAACCAATCGGGAACATAAGAATAACCAACTAGTGCGCTTTCATCCTCACTCTGCCCTCCCGATGGGGTCGGCATTATGGCCCATTTTCCATACTAGGAGACTGAGGCTGGCGGAAACGAGCCTCAGGCATCCCAGGGCCTGTGTGGATGGACACCCAGGACTGCCGGGGACAAAGCCTGTCGCGTACTCCTGTGCCCGTTCATCTAGCGAACACTTACTCAGCACCTGCTCTGTACCCTGCCAAACAAGCAAACGCAGCTCCATCCCTGCATCTGCTCCCCGCGGCTGCTGTGACAAACAGCCACACACTTGGTGGCCTGACAGAAATCTGTCTCATAGTTCTGCAGTCCAAGAGTTTGAAATCGAGGTGTCGGCAGGGCTGTGCTCCCTCGGCGGGCTCCGGGACAGAATCCATTCTTTGTTTCTTCCAGTTTCTGGTGGCTGTGGGTGTTCCTTGGTTTGTGACCACATTGCTCTGGTCACACTGCCTTCCTGGCCCTGTTGTCCCCTCCTCTTATCGTCTGTGTCTAATCTCGCCCTGCTTTTCTCTAATAAGGACACCTGTCAGAGGGCTCAGGGCCATAAATCCAGGATGATTTCCTTCTCTCAAGATTTTTAATTATATCTACAAAGACTTTTTTTTTTTCTCTAAATAAGATAATGATGACAGATGCTGGGGATTAAGATGTGGACAGATCCATTCGATTCAATCCAATCCTCAAAAAGCATACAATCTAGTGAGGTTATACGCCGAGCATATAAGCAAGGAGGAGTTGAGTGGTGTGACCACCCTGAAGAAAATAAAGTAGGTGTTGGTACAAAAGGGTCTGGGACCTCTTTAGGTTGGTGGGACAGGAAAGACCTCTCTGAGACCCAAAGGACAAGAAGGAGCCAGCTGGTCATCTCCAACGGGGTCTGACCGTCTCCACCCATTCGCTTGTTAATTTAGACCTTAGAGAAAATTGCATTTGTGGATGAGTTGGGCACAGCATCCCCTGCCAGGAGAGTGAAGCAGCAGCCTCATTTTTGTACGCAGATAAGATGGTTTTAACATCACAAATTACAAGCGGCCTAAACAGACCGCTAGCTCTGTCACGGCCAGAAAGAAGGGCTGCGGATCAATTGCTCTGCATCCAGGCTCATGGTTTTTGGCTGGCGTCCCCTACCGCTGAATGGGTTGGCAGCCGATGGCACAGCAGAGTGCCGCCTGGGATGGACCTTTTGCAATGACTTGAACCCAGAGGGGCCACTGGTAAATTGTGCTGCTCCAATGAGGCATCTGAGGCTTGCTTTACTGATGCGGTTTTAATACCTAAGGTGGCCATTCTGTTATCATCTATTTTAATATTTCTTCCAGCCAAACATTTTGCGGCCACATGCCACGGCATACGGCTGTGACTTATTGATTGGCCTTGGGCTCGCCCGTCGCAGCAGATCCGAGAGGACTGTCTGAGGAGAGCCAGCCTGCCCTCAGACCTTTGGCTTCCTTGTGGACAGAGGGCGGTCAATGGCTTTGAGTTCACTCACCTCTCCCGCCTGACTCCCCGACCTTCACAAAGAGCCTTTTGTTCCTCCCTCCAAGTTCAGCTGATTGCCAAGTCCATGTCTCCGAGCTGAACGACAGCCCTGACAAGCTGCACTCCAGGTGCTGCCTGGCGTTTTATTCTAAATGCACTGGCACTCAGCGTGAATCAGCAGCTCTGCGCGAAAGGCCAGGTTGGTGGAGGACTGACTGCCCACAGGGTGTGCCCGCCGCCCATTCCTCTGGAGCCTCGATGCTTTAAATCCTCTCCTTAGGGAAGACAGGCCGGCAGGCAGGACTGGGCCGTGCAGGGCCTGCGTGCACCCACGTTATGGGCTTGCTCTGGGACGCAGTGCTGGCTTATGCTGAGGATTGCACTAAGAGCCATCAATGGGGACCTCTTCCAAGGTGGAGCATGTGGTCCTCACACAGCAGGGTCCTCAGAGGTGTAGGAGGAGAGTGGGGGAGGAATGCGTGGAAGGGCCAGGATTACTGGGCTCTTCCTGGGCCACTGGCTGGTGTTTACCCTACAGGTGTTGACTGGTGGCTCCCCAACCCCCCACCCCCCCAGCAGAGCTAACTCTGAGCTGGATGGGTTTTCACACAAGTGTTCTGAGTTCTTCATCTAGATTCCATCGGCCTCGTGGAGCCTTATTCTCCCTTTGACCATCTTACTACTGCGTGCAGCTCCTAAAGGGTCCTCTGCCAAGGGGTCCGGGTTACCGACGCCAAAAAGTCTGTGGCATAAAACCCATCCTTGATGGTATATTTGATTTTCTGATAGCAAGTTATACTACCTCGTTTTCTCACCGCTATGATAACATGACGATTACGACTATAAGAAACGCAGAGCACCGACTTTTCCCTGTGTTGCTTTGAGGCCTTTGACTTGGACCGAGGGGGTTTTGTTCATTTCAGCGGCGCTCTCTGAGAGGTCTGGCCTCTGAGGGTCTCAGTCCCAGGTGGCACTTTGGTTCCTGCTGCGTGTTTTCACCCGGGGTCTTAGATAGAGTCCAGCCTGGGGTGAGCCCAGGGGATGCTGCTGTCTATAAAACGTGGTTTGACTAGATGTCTTCTCACAGGGATATACAAGTCAACCTCTTCCGGGCTGTAAAGACCAATGCTTTTCAGGAATAAACTAATTACTGACTGTTTCAAAGAGCCTCAGGAAGTAGAAAGAACTCTGCATATTTGTGGTGTTAATAATATTAACCGTTATCCCGGATGCTCTATAGGTAAGCGGACAGATATGGGTCTTTGGAAATTCACTTATAAAATAGAGGATCTTCATACCCCAAATGAGGAAAAGCAAATCTTCGTTCTTGTTCCAAATATCATGTTGGTTAACATGAAAGGCAGCATTTAAAATTTTACAGAAGAAACGTTAAACCCCTTGAGAGATGGTGTTGTGTTCTCGACCCATTCCATGAGGGCATCTGTGGCCTTGGGGAGGATTCAAACTATTATAGGAGGAATGCAGAGAGAGACAAAGAGCCATTTTTCACCTTTTGACCTAAAAAAAAAGGGTCATTAGAAGAAGGGGGCGCTTAAAGTCCATCCATAAACAGATAGATTAAAAAGAATGAATGAAGAGCTAAACACGTGGCCCTAGGAAGGGATTGAGGCCATCCTGTCTGGGAGTTAGGGAAGCTGAGGGGCCTTGACGAGGGAGGCCACGGGGACTCTCGAAGCTGGAAGGAGCACTCTGGGAGGAGGGAGACAATGTCAGAGATGGCTTTCTGGGAGTGAGATGGAGCCAGGCCTAGTCCAGGCCTAGATCGTTCACTGCTCTTCCAGCTGAGTTAGCCTCTCTGTAAGTCTGCTCAGGCCGTCATAACAAAATACTACAGTCTGGGTGGCTTAAACAGCAGAAATATACTTCTCACGGTTCTGGAGGCTGCAAGTACAAGATCAAGGTGTCGGCAGGGTTGGAGCCTCTCTCCTCGGCTCGCAGATGGCTGCTTTCTCACTCTGCCTGCCCACGGCACACACATCCCTGAGGTCTCCCCCTCTTCTTATAGAGACACCACCGATTTGGATATGGGCCCCACCCTTATGGCCTCATTTCACCATGATTACCTCTCTTAATTACCTCACGGTCCTATCTCTAAATACAGTCACATTCTAAGGTGTGCTGTGGGTTAGAACTTCAATGTATGAATTTTGTGGGAACACGATTCGGTCCAAAACCGCTTCACTAGATCTGTGACGGGTCATATCGGATTTCTCATTGACATATAGGAGGGGCTGTTGCCACTGAGAGCCACCTACTCGCTGCCGGACAGCTCACCAACATAAGGGACTTCCCTTGAGGCTGGGCTTGGGAGAACAGTACCAAGTGGCCAGGACACCTGACTCTCCCTAGGTTTTGAAGGGATTTGTTAAGCAGCGAAAGTAAACAGTACACAGGGCCCCAAAGAGGTTTTCTTGTGCTCAAGTGGCCAGAAGCATTGATAAAACCCCTGGGATGGACAGCAGGGAGCAAAGGGTTTTAGGAGGCTTGGATTTTAGGCGCATCAGTTGTAGAGAAAGGAAGACAAGAAGTTTACTCTTTCCTTACATTCCAGATCAGTGGGGTTTTTTTTCCCCCTAGAAGTAGAACTTTCTTTTCAAAAGAAATTCTACAGAGAATCCTCAGTATATAAAATAGGTAAAATTTGGAATTGATTGCTATAAATCAGATTTAATATGGTCAAATACATAAAATTATTTTAAAAAGCTGATCGATAAGAACAAGAAGGTAACAGGGTTATGAATTCAAGCCTTCTAAGTCGGGGTAACGGAAGAGAGGATTAATTTCTGCGTATCATTCAGAAAAATGTGGTCGGAGAGTATAAAACATCCTGAGAAACATACATTAAGTAGCTGGGAGGGAAAACGCTTTTTAACCGCCCACCTTGCGATCTTAGGACACTCCCCAATTAAACAAAAACAGGAGGAGAAGCCATCTGTCCACACGAGTCACTGGTGGCAGGCTCAGGGTGCTGCACTGTGCATCACACAACTGAGTGTGCTTTCTCTCATATTACAGCAAAATGACCTTAAGGTGGATTTTTTTCAAGATGGAAATTTAATCAGTCACAAAGAGCCTTCCAGAACCTTAGCAGTCCACGAAGCAGATTTGGAAAATGTCCCACATTTTCACACTGCGACAGACTTTGAAGAAGAAACCCCAGGTGTCGATGAGCAAAGCTTGGAACACAGAGCTTCCGAAGACTTCAGGGACCACAGACTCGCCCTCTTAATTTTAAAAGGAGAAACGCAGTCTTGAAGGAGGTTAAGTGCTTTCCTCAGGATTAACATACAGGTATCTTGGCTCCAAGTGAGATCTCATTTTCCAGAGAAAGAGATGTGAGAAGATAAAGAAGCTGGGCCCAAATCAATTTCTTCTTTAGGCCCCCATTAAGAGAGTAAGGTGGATTTAAGAGAAAGCTCCAATAAATAAAGATTCCCATTTTCTTGGGAGGATTGGAATGATTGGTATAACAGAATCTGTGCATGGTAGGGATGTGTTATGAATGAATTTGTTTTTAAAAAGGTTTATGTAAGCGCCAATGACTCTGCCTCCCCAGTGTCAGTGATCGCTGGAGGAGTGGCCACCCACGGCAAAGCTGGGCCTGTCACAGCCCTCTACGTCTGGCTGTGTTCCCAGACCTGGCCCATCAGTAGTTTTGCCCAGAACCTTTCTTTTTTGGAAATTGGAGAAGGCCTTTTGAACTGCAGTGGTCCCAGGGCTGTGGGGATTTGAAACCTCAGGAGGGGGTTCAGACAGGCAGATGAACGGAGGAGAGGAGAGCAGAGACAGCTGCTCCTACTGAGTTTCGGTTTCTTGAGTCTCTACATTTCCTTGTCCTGCTTGCCTTAGTCTGGGTTTCTGTCACTTGAAAACAAAGGCTCCCGATGAATGTGGGCACTACTTTGCAAAAATAACGAACCATTTCCTAGGAAGATAAACATATGCACAGAATTCAAATTCTGCGTAAACTTTAAGGGAGCGATAGCTCGCATCACTTGAACCTAGTGGGGTTCCATGACTCCAGTTTAAGAAACCCTGCGATGAAATGATGGATAATAAGAGGCTTGATTTGATCACGGAATCGCAGTTGGTCAGTCTGAGTTTCTCTGGTACCTCTGAATTTTCAGAGGCGCACAGAATGTACAAGTAAGCAGCTACGGGTTGGTCATAATTCTTAATTCAGAGTGACAAACACGCGCCGAGCTGTGAGTGCAGACAGACACACCTTTTCTATAGCCACGGAAGAAAATGAGTCAGAAATATAAAAACCCCCTGTGAATTGATGAAACTGACACCCTGTGGGCCACCTGAATTGGCCAGGAGAGACCATGTGTCCCTCCGTGCAGAATCCGTTTTCGTTAGCATCACCAGCAATCTCCACTCACCACCTACACAGCGGGACCCAGGTTTGAGAGCCGAAGGCACGTTTGCTATAGAAGCTGCGATTGATTTCCCAGGCTGAACAGCTCTGATGTTCTTCTCAGCAGCCCTCTTTTCTAACTCATCAACTTCTCCCAAGTTTCCTAAAATCCCACCTCTTCCCAGGCCACCTCGTTCTTTTTAATAGTCCAGCTCCTCGGTCTATGTGCCCCTGTGCCAACACTCCTTAAGTTTCTCTTTGACTCTCCATATTTTGCTGAATTTTATTACAGGTTCTTGGCTTCTTAGGGCCCGTAGTCCTCCACTATTTTCTGTTTCCTGTGGCTTTCCAAATTTATCTGGTTTGTTACTAGCGAATCCAATAAAACAGGCCCTAAACTTGGCCTCTCGCTCAGGCCAAATGATGTTGGCTGTCTCCAGTGCTCGGCTTCCAAGGTCAGGCTCCAGGCATTGAAAGTCTCCAAGGCAATCTAACTCCGTTCTGTCCTGATTTCACATTTCAACCCTGAGACATCCTGCCAAGTGACAGACCACATAAAGAACTACGCTTTCCCTCTCCACCCCCTATCTCCCACCATATTATGGTTTCCATTAGGCTTATATGTGTGCTCCTGCCTACAATAACAGGTACACAGACGCTCTTATGCCCAGTAACGTCTGCTCCACGAATGCTGCAGCTCTTTAGGATGAGAAGGAACCCCGCTTGGCTTTCAGCCGTCTGCCAGCCGACTTCAGCAGAATGCACAGACTCTCAGCGGCCTCCAGTTTAATGAATAATCACAAGAAAGACACAGGTCGACACCTGCCCACGGGTCGAGCAGCGATTCCTTTGGCTAAGTCAGGATCTCTGCGTTTCCCATTTTTCTTTAATGCAAGATGTCTTGGCTGCTCTTTCTCAGAAAGCACAGGAAACTGAGGAAATGCCCTCTTTTTGGCAAATGACACTTCCTTGACTTTCCTTGAGGGAAAATCTTTTTTTTCGAGATCAGTTTTATCTAGGCTTCTATAATAGAGAGAACCCCCCTGATCCAAATTTCAGAATGTCTCCAGAGGATGGGTTAGCCTTAGACTTTTACAGGGAGGAACAGGTAAGTTATAGGTGTGGAGATTTTATACTTAGGATCGTTTTTGTCCAAGGCTTTCTTCATAGGAGATAATGGGCCGTTGACTAACAGCCCCCGAGTCCTGATGTCGTCTGTTCCCAATTACTTGTTCCGCAGATATTTACTCTGGCTCTCCCCTATGGGAAACCACGAAACAGATGGGTTAGTGTGACCATGTGCAAGCTGGTGGATTTTCATGCCAGGAGCAAGTGGCTCTTCGTTCTTACATGAGGCCCCAGACAGCTGCCAACAAGCTGGGCAGCGCAGTCATAAAAGGTAACATGGTATTATATGGAGAGGGTACGTCTCACCAGGGAGGGACCAGCGTGGGTGGAGGTAGTTGGAAGAGCCTTTCCAGAAGAGGAAAAGTGAGGACCCGTGGACATCAAAGGAGGCGGGGTGGTGTAGCTACTGGTTGGAGCATGAATTCTGGAGCCAGACCCTCTGGGTACAAATCGTGCCTGTGGTTTGCTTGCTCCTTGACTTCAGAAGGCAAGTTATATAACCTTCCTGTCTCCAGTTTCCTCTATAAAGTGAAGTAAACAGCAGTCTGTATTTGTTTTTGATTGCCGTGTAACAAATGACCACAAACCTAGTGGCTCAAAACAACTCCCATTTATCAGCTCACAGAGTCTCAGGTCAGAAGTCCAGCCCCGAGTGCCCGCTGTGCAGGGCTGGAGGCTGAAGTGAAGCTGTCGGCTAGGTCAAGTTCTTGTCAGGAGGCCCTGGGGAAAAGCATTGGCTCCCGAGCTCATTCTTGCTGTTGACAGGATTCATTTCCTTGTGGTTGTAGGACCGAGGGCCTTGTTTCCTTGCTGGCTACCAGCTGGGGACCAATCTTAGCTCCTAAAAGTCGCTCACCTCCCTTGCCACGTGGCCCCCTCCATTTTCAAGTCAGCAGATCCTTATGGTAAGTTTGAATCTCTGACTTTCTTTTCTTCAATCGGCTGGAGAAAACACTCTGCTTTTAAAGGGCTCGTGTAACTAGGTCAAGCACACCTGGACAATCTCCCGATCCCAAGGTCAACTGCCTTTTCTGGCAGTACCTACGTCAGTGCTTGATTGAATACTCAGGAAAAGCTGTGTAAATGCCAGAGCTGGGACTCTCAAGGGCCATCTGGGAAGTCTGTCTACCACGTGCACCTACTTCTAGAAAAGTTGTGAAGCCTCAGTTAGCAACTTTAGGTAAAATACTTGGGACATATAAGGCATGTTTTGGGAGATGTGTGCACAAAGAATTCACCAGCTGAGTTCCCGGATTGATGAGAACTTGGTTGGCGTGAAAGGAAAGTGTCAGGTTGAAAAACATCCTCCACTTCTCAGCTGAGGGGTTTCATTTCGATGTTTTTGGAAACAGAAAGTGCCTGTCCTCCTTGGATGCACAACACCGATAAACTCCCTGAGTTTTCTGTGGTGCTGGCCATGAGGACAGGGCTTTGGAATGAGGGTAAAGGGGCCTGAAAATGGCCTCTGGATTAGCCCCCTCGGATGCCATCTGCTCAGAGCTTCTGATTTGCAGAAAAGTGGAGAGGTTTCCTCCAGCCACGAGGCCAGGGATGCAGAAACCACCAAAAAAAAAATAATAGATTTTTCCAAACCAGTCGAGCAAAGCTCTGCTTGGGAGAAATAGAAATGAAAGTCCGGATTCGCACACCCTCTGCTAACCACACACAGGTCATGGTGCAAGTCCATCTCAAACCCGAGAAGGCCTTTTCCTTTCTTAGCCTGGCATCATTGGCGGGAGAATCAGACAATGGGCCTGGTGGCTCTGGAGAAAGGCAAATGGCCACCACGCATGAGTAAGATCCTGGGCTTTCATCCGTTTTGTGGGCTGAACTGCCTGCTCCCTATAAATTCATGTTCCAAACAGTCTGGGGCCAGCCAGCATGAGATAAGCAGAAAAGAGATTTAAAAGGTGGGGGTGAGGGAAGGATAGGGGATGAGAATCAAGAGATTGTATTTCCATTCCACAGATGCCATGGTGGAAAGAAGGTTTTCTTTAAAAAACTTCTTGACTAGATATTTCTCATTTCCAGCCGAGTTCTTTTTCCTCTCTCCTGGCTCTTCCTCTCTTTCTTCTCTTACATCTGTCTCAGCTTCTGGATCTTCTCAAAGCTTCCCCAAGAAAAAATACTGGCCAATTTATTCCCCTTGAACAACTGTCATTTTTGAAAAGCTGCCTGGTCTCTTCACTGTGATTTTCAAAGAGAGACTCAGGGTTGGACTTTCTTTCAGTGACAGCAAGGAGGAAGGAGGAGAAGGAAAGATGGGCCCTTCTGATGGTGGGAAAAACACATGCGCTCACACGCTTCTGAGAAATGCTGGATCTACGACTGCAGGAAAGTAAAACCTTCCTGATAACCAAAGGAAGATGTCAAGAAAGAAAAGTGGAGCGTAGAAAACTCCCATTTGTGTTGTAGCTGCTGGAGTTTCTCCAGCAGGCAGGGCTGACCCGGTTTGAACTTGCTTGTCAAGACCAGAGGGATGCATAGGAAGCGACCAGAGATATGTGGGTAGACAGCCAGGCCAAGCTGACCAGTTTTGACATGTCAAAGGACAGATGTTGTCTGGCTTGGGCGGCTTGTGGCCAGGGAGAAATCCGACTTGGTCTCTGAGATGCAAGGATGGCGACGACTTGAACAGTTATTTACCTGTGCTCCAGGGATGCCCCGCCTCCCAGCATGACTTCGAAAGGAGAAGGCTTCGTCTGGCCTGTCGGTTTCTGGCCTGAAACAGTGAAGACTACATTTCCCTTGCTCCCTATGTTCTGTCCTCCTCACTATTCGAGACAAGTGCCAACCATGTCATCCTGCCTGCTGAGGCCTGGTGCTGGCTCGCTCGCTGGCATCTGTGGCTGACCCCCTGACAGAAACACTGTCCCTGATTACATTTTTAATCTGGATTGTGCCACATATAGTTATAGTTGAGGAGGAAACGGGGAAACCAGAGGAAGGGAGGGAAGAACAGCGGTTGAGGAGGTTTGCAGAAAGCCTGAGGGTCAGATAGCACGCGACAGATCACCCTAAACATGACACAACTTGTGCCTTTTAACTAAACATTGACATCCAATGAACAAATATTGATTGAGAATCCGAAACATTCAAAACTGTGCACAAGGTTCATCTTCCACGGTGTGAAATGAAAATGGAATGTCAGGGCCTTACCTATCCCTTGTTGGTACTGAGCTGAAGTTACAGAAAGACAATTTCCGCTTCATGCCATTACTTATTAGTGGGCTGGGAAAAATAAATCACTCCCTCAGACTAACGGTCTCTTCTGGCCACGTGGAGAAGAACGCTGATTTGGTTTATGTTATCACCTGCACCTCTCCTGGTCTGGCAGATGGTTTGCTGATAATGACTGTTGTGGATAGCAGTTAATGTCAGGCAGTGTTGGCATGCTCTCAACCACATATGTCTATAAATCCTTGGTTTTTAAATGTTGCCTGGGTTGTGGCTACAAACAAGGACGGTTTGTTTGTGCAAGAGATAAACAATTAGTGAGGCCATTCGCCGTTTCTTCCTTTGCTGTCCATTCTAATGATTTGTCTGCGCCGAGATCTGGAGCCTTCACTGGCCCTGCACGTGACAGCAGGCAGGCGGGTGTCATCGATGCTTCGACATGTCCTCCTGTTTGTCAGGGGACGCTCTCTCTTAAGGTAACCAGTGACTATCTCTCACAATAGAGGGCTGAGCATGATTCAGATTCACACTGGTTACAGTCCTCCACGTTCCATTTGTTACCCCGATATTCATAACAACCTGTATGCGTGCCACTATCGCCCTGATATTTACAGTACAGTTTGGGTGCAGGTAGGGTGTTTTCTGTCTCTGAGGTCCCATTTCAGCTGGACCCTCCTGCAGCTGGCCTTACGACCCACAAATCTCACTTGGGATCTCAAGAATTAGAAGGAAGTGATGACTAACTATCACAACCGTCACATTCAACCGACCACAGAAAACTGTTCCCTTCCCTCGATGTAGCAAGGTCACCAATCCCCACTGATCTTCTGTTAAATGACCAAGATCTTTTCTGGCAAATAAATGTGTCTTTGTGACACACAATGGTGTAGAAACCAAGCTGGTGACAAAGATTTTTCCTTTTCTGCCCAAATATTCTCCTGGAAGAGCCTTCAGAACCCAAAGCAACGTAGGGAAGTTTAAGGCCCCAGCAATGTGACGAAGCGATTGCTGATGTACATTTACAAAAGCAAGTGACCTTGCCCACTGTCCCTCTTTCTTAAACCTGCAATAAACGTGAAGACAATTTTCTAAGAGCAAAATCTCTTAGTTCACTGATCCAGATTCCCATGTTATTGATGAAATAAAGGTGATATTAAAAATGACAGTGTCTGGGAAGCAACCACACGCTGCCTTTTTCCTGCACACAATTAGCGGTGGAATTGGGAACTGCTTTCTTTCTAATGCAAAATCATCAGCCATCGAGTTGCAATTGAAATTCACCCCAGCGATTTCAGCCAATAACTCTCAACTTCTCTTTTTTCTTTCGGAAGGTTTCTCCCCGCCTTTGGTCTCAGCACTCCAGAGTCATGAGCAAGCAGTTAAATTAGGCTAGCCCTGAGTTTCTGCAGAGAATGACGGTTTCCCTGTCCTCCTGGGAGATTGTAAAACCACCCCCATGACACCTCATTTTGCAATCTCTCGTATTCAGAAAACTGAACTCTGCTTGAGAGTGATATTTAGACAAGTCCGCATTTCAAAACAGTCCTAACTCATATGACAGCTTGCCACCATTAGCTGGGGATCTCAGCGCCGACCGTTCCATCTTTGCCAACACCTCAGCCCTTTTACGAAACCATCCTTCTTAATTTTCCCCTAAATGTGCTTGGTGTTTTTTTTTTTTCCTCTACATTTTGCTTAGGGTTTTAAAAAACAACTCCCAAGTAGACTTTTTTTTATCTCCTCTGTGAAAGCATCAAGCCTCAGATCGAAGTCAACCAAATCGGCATAATAATAATAATAATAATAATTATTATTATTATTAATAAATGCCCTGCCTTAAGGTTAACACGCACCAGAGAGGGACAAGGTGTACGTTTTACACACAGCAGGGTGGCGACCTTCCCAGGGAACAGGACCGTTCACTTTCCGCCCCAGCTGACCTCCCCTGATCCCTGAGCAGCAGAGGAATAAATGAGTCCAGGGAAAGACCTGGGTTTTTCAGGGAGGAGAAGCCTTGCTTTCGGGAAGGCCCGGACATCTGCCCCAAGGGGCAGAGAGGTACGTGCTGAATTCGACCCGGCAATGGAATGGCCGTTGGAAAAACCTGATTCTGGAAAACCGAAGTCCAAAACCTGATTCCGGAAAACCGAAGCCCAGCAGCGGCTTTGCACATCAGGACAAGGAGAGGGGGAGAGGGAGAAAGGGAGAGAGGGAGAGAGAGAGAGAGGGAGAGAGAGAGGGGGAGGCCCGGGGGACACCAGTTGGGCTAAGGAGTGAACTAGAAGCAGCTTGGGGGGGCGGGGGCGGGGTGGGGGCGCACCCCTTAGCTGAGCAGTTTCACAGCAACTTTCCGTTTCGCCCCGAGCTGAGCTCTTTACTCCGCTGAGCTCTGGGGTCCGCGGCCGCGGGCGGGGCCCGGGCGGGGTGGCGGGGGTCGGGATGGGGTGGGGGCCGGGGCGCTCACCTGTTCCAGCGGGCCACCTTCCTGCGGTAGTAGCGCAGCGCGTCGGGGCCGGCCAGCAGCGCGTCCTCCGGCGCGAGGCCGGGCGGCCGGGCCGGGCCGCGGTACAGCGGGTGCGCGAACAGCGCCCGCAGCCCGGAGCCGGGCCCGGGCCGGAGGCGGGGGGAGGCGCGCGCGGCGGGGTCCGCGGGGTCCGGGGCGCGGGGCGCGCACGGGCAGCCCCGCGGGCGCTCGGGGGGCCGCAGGCGGCGCTGCACCTGCGGCCACAGGTGCAGGTAGAGGTCGGCGGACAGCAGCGCGCCCAGCAGCAGCAGCGGCAGCGGGCGGGCGCGGCGCAGCGCGGGCATGGCCCCGCCGGGCGGGCGGCTCCGCGGTCCCGGGGGCGGGGGTGCGGAGGGGTGCGGAGGGGAGGGGAGAGCGGGACGCGGGGGCAGGACGCCGGGCGCCGCCCGCGCGGTCCCCTTCGAGGCCGCCCGCGCGGGAGAGCTCCGAGCCGGAGGGCGTCGCCCTTGAACTTGGAAACTGGGTGCAGGCAGCGCGGGGGCTCGCGGCGTTGCCGGGGACCCGGGGCCGGCGTGTCGCACCTTCTCTCCCCGGGAGCCCGGGGCGGCAGGTGGAGGGCGGGGGAGCGGGCGTCCCCGCGGGCGGACCGGCGGCTGCGACGGGCTCTGGGGGGCGTCGCTCCGGAGGATGCTGTCGCTGCGAGCGCTCCCGCGGCGGCTTCTGCGGGCGGCCGGGGGGCGGGGTGGGGCGGGGTGGGGTGGGGGGGACACGGGTGGCCCCGGCTCCTCCCGGCGAGCCGGTCTGCGCGCCCGGCTCCGCGAGGCAGAGGTGGCGCCGGCGGCCCCCCTACCCCCCCGCGCCGGGGCGGGCGCCCGCACCCCGCACCCCGCACCCGCCCTCGCTCCGCCGGCACCTGCGCGCCAGCCGGCCCCGACCCCGCGCCCGCTCGGCCCCGCCACCTGTCACCCGCCCGTCCCCCTGGTCTCACTCTCCCTGCTCGGAGTTCGGCCCAGACACTTTAGGGGACAGAGGGGTGCGCGTGTGCGTGCACGTGCGTGCATGAGTGTGCGTGTGTGTAACCTTTTATGTTCATTTTTGCTTTTCAGAGAGAAGACAGCTAGCTCCCCGAAAGCCTTTCTCCTGTAGATTGACCAGATGTGTGTGTGCGTGTGTGCACGCGCGCTGTCTCTCCTTTCTGGGTTTCTCCCCACACAGAACCTGCTAGATCCACAACGACCACGTGTCACGTGCCCGGCACTGAATAAGGCGCTCGGGAAACAGGGAATGAAAAAGTTTGACCTTTAAAAATCAGGCGCCGGCTCCACCTAGAATCTGGGCGATTTCCTGTTTGCCTGGAGTTTGATTCCGAGCGTGCCGGCCTTTTACAAAGGGGAGATTTTTCCTGGCTCTCCAGGAGGGAGGGGCTCCCTGGTGACCCCACCCTGAACTTTTGCTTTTAGCTGGGTGTGAGAGTCGTCCGCCCCAATGAATCACTGGAGGACACACGTTCGGCTTGCTCCTGATGTCCCCGAGAGGTGATTTATCCTTCCCACCTCGTTTTTTTCCTTTAGGGGAAGAGGGAGGAACAAGTGCAGGCAGCCCAGCCCTGCACTCCTGGCTCCTCTGTTTAATGACCTGGTGTGACAGCGAAGGACAAGTCTGACTTGGGAGGCGCCCTTTCTCCTGAACGTTGTTTGCCAGAGCTGCCTGCCCAGGCAGCGAAGCTTCCCATGGATGTCACTCCCACTCCTTAACCACCTCCTTCCCTTGATGGAGTCAAGAACCCTGACACATACTTTGACTCGTGGGTGCAGACCACACAGGGTTCTTCCCACCTGTGGTTCAGTGGGGGATCGTCTCTGCCTTTGGCATCCCCTCATCTGTAAGCGAAGATGATGGTAGAACCTATGCCATAGGGTCCTTAAATGAGTTAAAGTGTATAACTTGCTTAGAACAGCCCCCAGCACAGGGAGGAATATGTGATTGCTAGAAATAGGATCATTTTTTAGTTCCCTTAGGACACTGGGGTAGGTTAGAGCCTGTTCATGGGTGGGACAAAAATAGAGAAGTATGGAAAAGAAAGGTACCAGAGAGGGACTATTTTTAGGAGAGCATCGTGGTCCAAGTGAGAAAACCCAAAATGATACTATTGGCAGCTGCCTCACTCGCTGGGTGTGGTGGTGGCCATTTTTAGGGTTTCTTGAACCACCTCCTTCTTTTTACCTGGAATTAACTTTTGACTGGTTTCCCATTTCTGAGAAACTTTGCAGCTTCTGACACATCATAGCCAGTGGATGAAGAAGTCAGCCATTGAACGGTGCTACATCTGCAATAACCATGTGGCAAACTGGTTTGAAACTTTCTGGGCTGGCAAAGGACATGGGCATGAAGCCATCACAAATCTTGTGACTTCAGTTCTCCCCCGTTCCTGGGGTCACGCTCACTGAGTAGACTCTTTTGTCTGGACTCGGTTCAGAGGATATAGTATTCCTAACTTGATTGGAGATTATCTAAAGACATTTTCCCTGCCCTGTAAAGGTCAAGGGCAAAACTGTGTGGAAGTCAGGCATGAGGTTGGCATGCGAGAGGCAGGATTGGCCAGTCAGATGCCACTATCGTTAAGGTTTGTCTAACTCTCTCCTTTTCCATCCCAGAAATGAGCCTTTCCTTTCTGCCTCTGCTCTGACTCTCTACTTCTTGGTCTGTGGCTTCCCCACCAGCCTCATCTACATCCATCCCCTCATTCTACACCCACGTTATCCCCAACTGCTGTGTCCTAGGACTCATCGTTCTGTTTCAAGCCTCTCTTGCAAATCCATACCCCCTTTTCATCTCTACTGCCCCTTAATGTACCCAGGGCCTCATCATTTCTTTCTTACACTCTTGCAAATAGGCTCCTAACTGTTCTCTCTGCTTCCAGGATGGCCCCATTTCGGTGCCCACCCTGTGTTTCAATATCATCAAAGCTTTTGCCAGAGTTCGCTTTGTAGCATGCAGGTACAACCATGATGTTCTCTGGGCTGACATTTGTCCTCATTAAGCTATAAGCCCTTTAAGCTCAGTGCTGTGTGCTCTCATTCACTCCCATATCTCTTTGCAAGTACTTCTATTAAAGCATTGCCCATGTTGTGTCTAGTTGCCTATATATGTTGTGAGTTGATTTATGTCTCTCTAAAATTTATTTGTTGAAATTCTGTTAGTACCTCAGAATGTGATCTTATTTGAAAATAGGGTATTTGCAGTTGTGATTAGTTTAGATGGGGTCATACTAGAATAGAGAGGGCCCTCAATCAAATATGACTGGTGTCCTTACAAAAAGGGAGAATGTGGACACAAACACAGTCACACAGGGAGAACTCCTTGTGAAGATGAAGCAAGAAACCAGGGTAATGCTTCTATAAGCCAAGGAACCCCAAGATTGCCAGCAAACCATCAGAAGCTAGGTAAGAGACATGTGAGAGATGGTCTCTCATAACTCTCAGAGGAGACAGCCTCGCCGATGCCTTGATCCTACACTTCTGGCCTTGAGAACTGTGAGACAGTACATTTCTGTTGTTTAAGCCGGTGGTCCCCAACCTTTTTGGCACCAGCGACCAGTGCTCCTGTGAGAATCTAATGCCAGATGACCTCAGGTGCAGCTGAGGCAGCGATGCTAGTGCTGGGGAGTGGCTGCAAATACAGATGAAGCTTCTCTTGCTTGCCTGCTGACCTCCTGCTGTGAGGCCTGGTTCTAATAGGTCATGGATCCGTACTGATCTCCAGCCCAGGAGTTGGAGACTCCTGGTTTAAGCCACCTAGTTTGTGGCACTTTGTTACAGCAGCCCTAGCAATCTAACTAATACAGTACACATGTCATCTTCCTCGCTGGAACATGACCTCTTAAACACAGAGGGAAAGTGTTGCTTATCTATGGACATGGAGTTCTGAGGACAGGACTGTCGCTTGGGGCAATGCACAAGAAATTTTAGCTGAGTCAATGAAGAGAGATCATCGAGGGCAGGGATCTAAGGCCACCTCTGTAGCCACAGCCTCTTAGGTAGGGCTTTGTACACAGGAGGTTAACTACTGCTTCCAGTAAAATAACAGTTTTGGATCCTGTAGGAAACACAGAAAAAATATAAAAGGTGGCTCCTGCCTTCCAGCATCTTTTCTGATTTTCAGAGTAACAAAATCTGTCTGTACCTATAGGATAATTAAGGAAAAGTACCAGGCGACACACTGAGCAGATTAGGGGATCTGTGCCACTGTATGCTTTCAGAAAAGCAAATGCAAAGGGCACTTGTGTTCCCTTTCAGTCTAGCTAAATATCAAGCTCTCTACTTTCAGGAATTAGATCATAAAAACAACAGAGTCAACATTTAAACACAAGAGTTCCTCAATCTGTGAAGGTTATACTCTATTTTTATCTTGCATATGTTCACATGTTGCTTATAACAAGATGAATTGTTTCTTGTTTGTGTGGTTGGATTTTCACACGGCACTGTAACTCCATGAGAATAAGCCCAACATACTTTCTCCTTCCTTTTTCTGTTTTCATAGGACCTCATAATAGCAAGGCGTCCAGCTGAGGATGAATACATTCCTGTAGAATAAATGGCATTCGTGTAGGTGTGTCTGTGTGTGCTCATGTATGGGGGAATGGTTTTAAGAGTATTTAAAATAAAAATCTAGCCCCAGATAAATGTTAATTAATTTATATTTAGTGAGAGCATCTAAACCTTAGAAATCTTAATGGACTTATGGAAAGAATGATAGATAAGAGACACGTAGTATAGTAAATGTGTTAACTACAGACATACACATCCCTCTTGGCTTTTGTCACTGTATGGATGTGTGTCATGGCAATGCAACTGTGACCTGCTAGCTGTCTCAGCCGTCAGTGATGGAGGAGAGACATCAAAATGCTGTAAATAGCAGCTCCAGAACAGTGAGATTACGAAGCCTGCTATGGATTTGGTGTTGTACCCAGTCTCTCCTCTTAGTCTGCGCTAGGAAGTCCAGAATTTCTGTTCATGAGCAGAGATTTCTCAAAGAGCACCTGGTGGATCTGAATTACCGGGAGTGTTAGTAAAAAATACAAATACTGGGGTCACACCCTAGGCCTAGTGAATCAGAATCTTTGGAAGCGGAGCCAGGAATGTGTAGTTTCAATAAGCTTGTTCTTATAAGCTTATGAGATTCTGCACACCTTGAAGTCCAATTATGATACACATGGAAGTTTGGGAATCCCTGGTTGAGAGGACGGTGCTAAAGAGGACAGAGTCATGGATTTGATTACAAATTGTAATCAAATTGTAATTAGAAATTGTAATTGTAGCTAGGGTGCATTGTCTAGTTCTGCTTAAGATCATAACAACACTAGAGAGAGAATGTGTTTGGCCCAACCTAATCCATCACTTATTGGGGGAAATCAGTCAATCAAGCAAACGACCAATCAACAAACAGACAAACAGACAACCCCATGCATGTACTTTACAAAGGGTGGACGTGTAGTGTGATCTTGCCGTAAAAATCCATGGCTGTCCTCATTAGTAAATTTCCCTTGGGAAACTGAATGATAGTGTCTGGGCCTCAGGCTCCTCATATGAAACACGAATCTCAGAAATGAATGATCTCCCAGGTCCCTTTCAGTTATAAAAAAATGATAATTTTGTAATTTTAAAAATTGTATTAGCACATAATAATCAAGCTCTTTTTACACAACTTTATTTCCAGTGTAAATCTAATAACAGGTTATGTAGGAAGAGTCAGAGCCCTGAACTGGGAGTCAGGAAGCACAGACTTTGGGTTTGGCTCAGTCGTCAACTAGCTCAGTGACATGGGGACAAATTGATGAATATCTCTGGGCTTCATTTTATTCACACGTAAAATGAGTACTTTAAGTTAGACGATTTCAAAGTTTCTGTCCAGAATTAATTTCCTTCAAAACCTAAGAGATTCATTGCCAGCAATGAAAAATAGGAATACTTATATATAATGGGCGTGTGTGCCTGTTTGTGTAGTAGTATGATACTATTTAGATAAACTTCAAAACTGGCAAAATAATTTTGACATTATTTATGGATTAATATATAGAGTAAAATTATAAAAAAATACATGAGAATGAAGAACACCAAATTTACCGTATTAGTTGGATATGAGATTAAAGTAAGACTAATGGGGCTGGTAAAGATTATACATGGGGCTTCAACAGCATCTGTAATGAATTATTTCTTAGAAAAAAGATCTGGAAGATATAAAAAGTTAAAATTTGACAAAGGTGAGTGGTCAGTATATGGAAGCTGGTCATACTATTGTCTATACTGTACTGTATACCTACAATATTTCATTAAAAATTTGACTTGATTTACCTCATGGCATTATAGCTTGTGTTATTCTATCTTCTTAAGAGACAGTTGAACTAAAGTGTTGAGCTTTGAATTAAGGGTAAGCAGGTTAGTAAAAGTCAACAGTTAAGAAATTTTCACCATTTCTTTTAAAAGGAGATACCTGATAGAGGGCAAAGAATATATGTAAGAATAATCTTGACTTAAATTAGCTATATTTATATTTTGAATTGGAAGAAACCCACAAATGCTGCTCTAAGATCTTGTAATTCTTCCAAGCAGCACCCTTACACATGTTTTGTGTGCTGTATATAAACAGATGTGTTTCCTCTGTTTCAGTTTTTGCAACCGCAAGTGCATGTGTTTTTTATGCAGGTGGGACGTTGAGATTTTTGGAGTCTTTAGAAGTCATGTCTTAAAGTATTTTAACTGTTGTCTGGCAACTCCTACTCCATTATATGCATTCACTGCTAGTGGGTGAGACAAACATGAAACAAATATAACACGAATATTTTGAACTGGCTCAAAGTTCAGTCTCAGAACATCAACACAGCTAAAATAAATAGAAATGACTACCTGAAGCTTTGAAAATTAAGGCAGGTCTTGGCTCAATAACTTTTGAGGGGGTGGAGAAGTGAGAACTACATCTTTCTCTCTTCACAAAATCCGTGCTTTATGGTCTCACCTTTTCCCTTCCTTCTACTCCATCTTCCACCCCCACGCCTCCACCCCACCATGCTTGTTCTCTTTTTATTCCACCCCTCCCCAACCTTTTCATACGTAAGGAGATCTGCCCTGCTGGCTGCCATTTCCTTCTCCATTTCCTATATAGTTCAGCCCAACAGAGGTCTATTAGCTGTCTAGGTAATTAAAGAATCCTTCCTTCCTTAAAGGAGGATTTCAAATATTTGTAATATAATACTATAATATTTTAGCCCCGTCAGACCAAGAATTACAAACTTATCAATTGCAGTAACTACAATGATCTTAACTCTCTTCGTGCTGTTTTTGTTTTTTAATTTGGAAGCAAGGATGAAAGGTGTCAAAGATGATAAACCATTTTGGAAACTCAAGGCTGTAGCTCATCTCTGTGTTGTACCTGTCGTGACCTCTTCTGTCTGGGTTAGTCTAGGTCCCACATTTCACACTTTAACTGTGTTCACCCAATAGGTAAAGGCAAATGAACCCTTATAATCTTCACACTTTCCCTCAGTTCTTCCCAAGAGGTACAGTGACCAGATTTTATGAAACAACAATCTGAACTTAGAGTTCAACTCATGGTTTTATACATGCTCTTACAATCAGGAAGAGCATGAAAAAAAAATCATGATTCTCCTATGCCTGAAAATACAGGAACTATTGCTGCCATGACCAGGCACAGACGTCAAGTCCTTATATGCTTTTGGTGTTCTAGATACAGCCTCAGAGAGAGGAGTCAGTGGTTGGGACTGGCGCCTGTGGTTACAGGTCTCGATCAGCCCTTTCGAAAGCTGTTGGCTCAGCTCTGTTACAGGCAAGAACTCTGAGCAGCAGCAGTCGTGAGTAGTCAGAGAGGGCTCAGAGCACCTTATTTTTATGATGCATGTATATTTAAGTGTGTAAAGAACAAACGAAACCCGTTCTCTTTGTATAATATTTGGATACTATACAAGATTTTAGAGTAGAAAGTGGAAGTTTTCATTCTTTCTCCCTGTCCATCTCATTTCCTTTCCCAGAGGTAACCACTGTTGGTTTGATACGACACCTTTTAATACATTGCATACTCAAATAGTTTTCCCTCTACCCTAGCAGTAATTCAAGAAATGCAAATGAAAACAATTGACAAAGGATAATTTCTTTCTTATCATTTTTCTCTCCACTGCTACAAATGAATAAAAATATCCAGAATTGGTGAGGGCTTAGGAAGGAATTTTAAATTAGAGCAACCGTTCTGAAAGTTAATTTGGTAATGTAAATGCATTTAGACTTTCTATCCGTCAGGGTCAACCAGGAGACTGAAAACGCAACAGTTAACAAGACAAATTTAATCATAAAGAATTGTTAACTGCTAATAATGGTAGGACACATCGAAAGAAGTCAGAAATAGCATGTACAGGAAAGGAGCTATGACATATAGGATGTGGAAAAGTGGGCAATGATGGAATTAGGGACAACAAAGTCTCTCCCATTCCCAACCCAAGGTTGAGACTCATCCCTTTGAAGACTGTATGTCCACCACTGGCAAACTCTGCCATTGGCGGTGAAGAAACTTTCCACATAGCAGACCACATTGATCTGTAGATGAGCCCATGGCAAGGGGCGCCCCGTTTTACAAAGCAGGGGAAAGAAGGGTGGGTTTGGAACCGAGACGATAAATTAATAACTGACACAGACTTTGACTTCAGAATCCCATTTAAAAAAAAAAAAAAACTAAGGAGATAATTAAAGGCGTGTATAGATTTAGCTAATGAATGGTTCATGCAGTATAGAAAAAAAAACGGAAACAAGCTCAGTGTTTAAAAATGAAGAACTGCTTCAGCAAAATAGTGGTCATCTGTAAGATGAAGCCATATTTATTTATTACCATAGTAATAGGTGAAAAAGGTGTGTTAATAACTTTTATGTTATGACTCATTAAAATATATTTAACATATATTTCTGTGGATGCATAGAAAAAATCTTTGGTTTGGTGTCTTATTCATCAATTCCTCAGTATCATATCTGGCTCATCGTTGTTCAATTAATCTTTACTGAACAAATGTATTGTCTTAGCTTATTAGGACTGCTGTAACAAATTGCCGCACACTTGGTAGCTTAAAACAACAGAAATTTATTCTTTCATGAATCTGAACACCAGAAATCCAAACTCATGGGCCACACTCCCTCTGGAGGGTCAAGGGGGAAAATCTGTCTTTTTGCCTCTTCCAGTTTCTGGAGGCCCCAGGCTTTCCTTGGCTTGTGGCGGCATCACTCTAAACTCTGCCTGCCCCCATATTTGCATGGCCTTCCTCTCTGTCTGTGGGTTTTTCTTCTTCTTGTAAGAACTCTCGTCATTGGATTTAGGGTGCAACAGATAATTCAGGATGATTTCATTTTGAGTTCCTTAATGTAATTACATTAGATACATTTTGAGGGGATGGGTGCGCTTCATTCAGCCCACTACATGTATGAATAAATATATAGCAACATTTTACAGGGGCTTCCTTGCATGGTAGGAGTTACAGGTGATCTGAATTTTGTTTTTATTTCCCTTGCTTTTTTTTTGCTTCCTAGTATGTTTGTGATTTTTTATGCAAAGATATTTATATTACTTTTGAAATAAAAAGAAAGTAAAAATTACTTGACGTATGAAAAATGAAGGACTACATTAAGTGCTGATTTAGTCACTTTAAAGTATAGTTGAACCCTTTAGTTCATGAAACCCTCGGATAACTGTACCTATTTAGACAAGGAAACAGGAGAAAATAAAACTCATGAGGAGGAGACAGACAGTTCATTACATGAGATCTATGTTCATTTACATTCTAGGGCCAACCTAGAGAGTCCCTGGCAGAAAGTTGGTAACTGGAAACCCATGTTTAGCCTTCCGGACATCTGATTTGAGCCAACTTGTGGCCTTCCCATCTAGGGCAGTGGACCAAGTGTGGAATCTGCCTGTATTGTTGTTTTTCAGTGCAGACCTCTTGCTCCTTCTTTTTCTTCTCATCTTCATCTATGAATTCCTAGGAAGATGTTCCATTAAAACAGGAAGCTCTGTGACATCAAAAGATCTGAGGATGAAAGGCCCTTTGAAATGCTGTCATCTTCTTTTATTTACAGAGGCAATCCTTCCAAGAGGAAAGAAAGGAAAACACGGGAGTTAGTGCATAATCACCTTTTTATTTCTCTTAAAACTGTAGATGTTTTGTTTCCAGTCTCTTTTAAGGACTAATCGTTTTCGTTGTTGTTCTAAAACTTGACATTTAAAGCTAGCCTAAAACATGGGTGAGTATCAAGTGCTGTACTCAAAATTCTGTCTTCTGGGTAGGAGATAATTTTATTTTTTAAATTAGACCTATTAAAAAATAATAACCACCTATTAATCAAAAGAAAAAGAAAACATGCATTATGACCTTTAAAAGTCATTACTGAATTCAGATTGACACTTTTTAACAGTGATGTTGACGTGTTAAGATGTCAGTTAAAATGTTGTGAATGAATAATAATGAATGAATAAATAGAAATGGAAAACATACCGTACTTTTTAAACTAGTACAGGAGCTGGCAATTTTTTTCCAAGGGCCAGACAATAAATATATTAGACTTTGTAGGCCAGATGGTCTCTGTTGCAGTGACTTGACTCTGCCATTGTATGGAAAGCAGCCACAGACAATAAATAAACTAACAGCAGGGCCGAGTTCCAATAAAACTTTATTTACAAAACAGGTAATGGGCCAGATTAAATCCATGGGTAGTAGTTTGCTGGCCCCTGAAAGAGAACACCTGAAAGTTGCAATAGTATACCAAAAATATTGGCTCTCTAGCATTGGGGAAAGCAGATTTTTATCTGCTTTGTTGTTTTTCTTATAAGAAGGAAATGGCAGCAAGTTACAGCTATATGTGCTTTTCTTGGAAGATTAATTTGAGCTAAATCATTGACGTAAAAGGAAGTAAGAGAAAATGAACCTCTATCTTTGTGTAATAAATGGTTAGATTCTCAGAAACAAGAATCTTTTCAATTAATTCTACCGGCCATTATGTTCTGGGAACAGATTTGGTATTTGCCTTATAAGTTCATCTTATTATTCAGAGCTTTTCCCATATGGATTTATGTGTTGAATGATTGTGGTTTATGCTATAATATAGCTGAATCTGGAAAATAATCAGTAATGACACACACAAAGGGGCTTGAATGAAATCCTTTACTCGTGATTTATTCATTCTTGTTTACTTTTCCTACACAATATTTGATTGCAAGACAAAATTTAAGAAGAAAGCAAGACAATGGAAATGGATGATATTTTGGAGAGATTGTTGATGAAATATCTTCATATTCTGGCTTAATGGAAATAAAAATAAAAGAGGATGGAACCCATTAATTGGAAAGTAAATTGCTTTGAGTAAGAATGCTTATATTTGATAGTTTTAGTTGAGGAAGCACTAACCTTCTACCCCTTTACTTTAATGTTTATTAAATGCTTATTTAACCAAATCAAATACTATGTATTAACTCATGTGAACTCTTAATATCCTATGTACCATTTGAGTTGTCCGGGGAGCAGATGCTGAAATGGAGTCAGCAGTGAAAATGATTTGCTGGGCAGAGGGGTCCATCTGACTCCAGTGCAGATCTAATCACCTCTACCATCCCAGTGGACAGCTCTGGAACAAAGAGCACCCGTTAGAGGAGTCCTGTGGGGGTAGAAATTTTGTGCCAAGCTTTGCTCAGTCCTTGACAGGGAGGGCTGTGCTAAGAAGAAGTGATCTTGGCTACCATCGCCTTACTCAATTAATAGCCTGAAAATCTGAGGTAGGCCATGATGGAGCTAAAAGCTGGAGGATGTCAACCAATGACCCCATGAGTGAGTCCTTTCTTGAAGGGGATCTGAGTGACATATCTCTAGGTGTAACTCATTCTTTCACTTTTCTGACTCTTCCTTTCAAATCTCAAAAGCTCTGTCTTTTGCACTGAGGTTCCCTAGAAATCTCTCCCCCATTCTTCAGACTCTTCCTGAAAGACTCTTTTTGAAGGCTTTAATGTGGCCTCTTATTGTCTTCTATGGTAGGGATTACCTATAAGTTGATAATAACTTGAAGTGTCTGTTAAGATTACATTTGGGGACATAGAAGATAAAACCCAAATAACAATGGTTTAAATATAAAAGGAACTGGGATGTTCTCAGTCCAGAGCTAATACGGTGGCTCCATGTTCACCAGAAACCCAGGATCCTTTTATCATTCTATTCTAAAATCCTAGTGTGTGGCTTTCATATTCATGGTCACTTCATGGCTAAAACAACTGTTGGAGCTTCAGCTATCACCTCCTTGATCTTAGCAGGAGAAAAGTGGCAGAGTGGAAGAGCAGACAGAGCCTACTCCCATTTGAGTCATCGAAGTTTAAGTGGTTTTCCTAGAAATCCTACACAACATTCCTATTTGCATCTTTGGTCTCAGCATAGCCATGCAGCCACACCTAGATGCAAAGAAAGCTGGGAAATGTAGATTTTTAAATAAACATTTAACCTTTGCAGGAGAGAAAGTATGTAAAAAGAAGACTGGAATGGCTGCTGAGTATCTATATCCATAGTACCTTTTACATTTCCAGATCTGTTTCCAAATTGTATCTTTCTTCTGAGTTTTGGAGACGTATTTCCCTGTCTACCAGACATTTCCACCTGCATGTTCCCAAGGCTCCTCAGTTTGAACATGTGCTGAACTGAACTCCATCATATAGACCCACAATAATGATTATCCCTTCTATGCAATTCATTATTCCACCAACTACTTGGCCAACCAAAATCTCTCATTTCATACACTTCTTTTCTCTCACTTTCCATAGTAAATCTGTTTTATAGTCTGGTGAATGTTTTCCCAATTATTTTTCAAATGTGCCCTTTCTTCCCCATTGCCCCTGCCAGAATCATGGTTTAGGATCTCATTATTTTCTGGCTAGAGGATTTTTACATTGCTTTATTCATCTCTGTCTTGCACCTTCTGATCCATTCTTCATGCTGCTGCCGAAGCTACTTTTGCAAAATGTAAATCCGATGACTAGTTCCATGATTTAAACTCTTACACAATGCACATCATAAAGGTGAAACTCTAGAAAAGCATCTCTCATAATCTGATGACTGCTCTCATTTCAGCTGTATCTTTGACCACTTCCTGTTGTCTCATCTATGCTGTTTTATACCTACATGCCATTGTGAAACATCCAGCACATCCAGACAGAGATAAGCCTCCTTAAGTTTTAAATTTTAAATTCTCTCGTACTTGTCTACACAATGCCCCACCCCTGAAAGCTCTAGCAAGGTTGGAACTCATATTCTATCAAAGCTTGAAGGAATTCTTAATGAAGCTGATTTTATGGAGAAAATGATGCGTTTGGATTTGAACATGTTGCTTTAAGCCGATGATATGAAATCTGAGTGGAAACATCTAGAATTTGGGGAGTCTCGGGGTGGAAAAGACACCTGGAGATAAGGATTCTGATGAGGTCAGCAGAGACCTCACAATATATTCCTTGAGAATGGGTGAATGAGATAGATAGAGTTTTGGAAGAATCCTTCAATATATTTAGCTGCACATAATAGAAATAGAGCCAATAGTTGCTTACTGAAATCTAGACCTGTCTTTATTCAAGCATATGTGTAGTGGCAGCATTGGCTTGGCAGTTCACTGATGTCAGGGGACAGAGTCAGCATCTGTGTTCTTGACCTTCCCTCATGATGGCAAGATGACACAGCTCAATGCTTTGTGATCTTATGTGAACACTTTTCACAAAGAAGGGAAGGGCAGGAAGAAATGTTTTTCTCCTTATGTGCCTCTTTTATAGGCAAGAAAATATTTCCCTGAACCCTTTGGAGGTCTTCCCTTATTATTGATCTGAAATGGGCCACATGTCCATCTCTGCCCCAATCGCTGTGAAATGAGAACAGTTTGCCATAACTGGGTTGAGCATCTTTTTTTCTTAGTGAGACAGAAAGTGAGAACGGCAGCCATCGATGCTTGCCACAGAGTTCATCAAGACCCAGGACTGAATCATTGCACATGAAGCTTATACAGGGAAAAGATGGATAAGTAAGCTAGCGGTGTTGGGTACTAGGACCCTCAACATAAAAAGAGAGGTAAGAAAGTGGTCAGCCATGTCAACCATAGCAAAGAAGTAAAAAAAAACATGAGGAAAGAATACAGACTGAAGGATGTGACAATGAAGAGATTGTTGAATTTAAAGAGCAATTCTTTCAATTGAGCGGTTGAGTTGGAAGCAGAAGGTCATGGCACTATGGAGCAACCTAATCATGTGGAAATATAGGTGGAATGTGTGTAATGATGTTTTCAGATTTTTGTTACTCAATGGAAGGCAGGTGAGACTGGAAGGCAGCTGGAGATGGACAACGAGTGAAGTGGAAAGTGAGAGGTCCTTTGCCGTGGAAGGTGCTGAGTTGAGCAACAGGGAGGTATGGGTAATTTTAAAGGTAGGTGGGAAGGAGTCAGTGGAGAAAAAGAAATAGAAAGGATGTAAAAGGAAAGGAGGAAAGTGAATTTCCTAGGTGCTAGGGAGGGTAGAAGTGAAAAGTTTCCTTTTTAGAGAAAGAGAAGCAAAGAATCAGAGGCTGGAGGGAAGGGAGAAAAAAATTGAAGATATTTAGAGATGATAACAAAAGAAATACAAAAGCTCGAAATGGATCTGTGAGAAGCAGGAGGTCTGGTCGTCTCTAGAATCCACTGAGGAATAAAAGTAGTAGATAAAGGGAAGGAAAAGGTTGGAAGTGATGAATTAAAGAGAGAGAAAAAGAGCTGGACTATTAAGAATTGGGAAAACGTTACAAGTTTAGACCAGAAACTTAAAAAAAAATTCTCCTGGGAAATTAAAGTTGATGACCAAAGGGAAGGGAAGCCAGAAACCCATAAATTTCTCTGAGAAGGGAAAATGTTCAGATGTAGAGAAATTTAACATGGAAAATCCAATTTTGGCTGTTCTCAACCTCCTGCTGTTTGTGAACTAACAAATGATATTTCTCAAACTCTGGATGTTTCAATTTCCTCAGTCGAAAGATGTCACATTAGTGTTATACTATCTATAAAGTCAGGCTTTGTTTGCTCAGTCTTACTCAGAATGAGAAAACTGAAAATAGGTCTCTTAGGATAGAACTTGAGTCAGTTAATTCAAGGGCACATACGGGGGACACATCATCGGTACAAGACACTAGGTTTTAAGATGACCTAAAATACCACACTCCCCCTTCTCCAAACTAACTTAATTGGCAAAAGTTGAAAAACAGATGTAAGAATCAGACAGATGGCGATAAAAAATCACCTTTCTTACTCATAAAACACTGTATTGAAGGACATGAGCTAATATGGCCAATAAGCCTGTTTACATTCTCCTGGATCAAATCTGCAGCCTTCCCTCAAACTGGAGGCCTTCCTTGCTGGAATGATCTTGCCCAATAAACTTTCCGGGTGGCCAAGAAGAAATGAGAGTTCAGTGAGAATATAGTTAATGATAGTCAGCTGTTGCTTCAGGGAGACTGGAGGGTGCTGAGCTGAGCAAACTTTAATCCTTTGCCAAACTCATGAACCAGATAAGTCATCTTTTCTCTCCTTGGGGTGGAGTCACTGATGGTGAAGAAAGTCCTAAATCTAACTCAAATGACTACCCTTCCCATGGCCTGCGTGTTAAGAATTCCTCCTGAAACAAGGCACATTGTATGAAGCACAGGGGGATGTAAAGATAAATAAGAGATGTTTCAGGGTTCAAAGAACTTACAATCTAGCATAAGAGGGAGGATATAGCCTAACACATGGACAGAACAACAGAAATTCAAGAATGTGTGTAGGGCAGGTGGTACTCCGTGCAGGGGAAGGAAATGGAAAAAAATGAAGTCGAAAGGGGACAGAAGGTAGAGACCTTCACAAGCTTTATTAGGAAACTTGGTCTGTATCAGACAGGAAATCAGAAGCCATGGACATTTTCTGAGCAGAGGAGTAAATAATTGCATTTTAGGAAGAAGTGTGTCGGATGGGCTTGCCTGGAGGGGAGGCTCAAGGTGAGAGGCAGTATTAGGGCAGCATTCAGGGAAAACGTCGAAGAAAGAAACCCTAGTGAAGGATTGAATATGGGGTGTCAGAGAACATGGGGGCAGTTAAAGAATCTTGCAAGACACAGGAGGGGTGAATGGGGAGAAAACCATGGGTTTGGTTTTGGATATGTCGGGTTTGATAAGTTGGAGCCATCTGTGCTTTTCTAGCTTGGCCTTAGAAATAAACAGAGAAACGTGTAAATAAATAAATGAGCACTTACTATGTGGCGATCCCGATCTTAGGTGCTGGAGACACAGCAATAAAGACGCCAGATCTTGTCCTTGCCCTCAGAAGCTTATGGTTGATCCAAATTCTTCCCATCTGTGGGAGGCAGGCCCCTGAACCCTCATCTAAATTATTTCCCAGATATTTAGGGAAATCTCCAAACGAATGGGCTCAGGAACCAGTCTCTTTTCTGCAGCTGCCACGGCGCATCTGTTCTGCTTGCATTCTCTGACTCCAGCTCCCACGGGTCTGTCGTACTCCCATTGTCTGAAAAGCCTGTGCTCCTGAAAGCATCAAGGTCACATGCAGAGGTGCAACTCTGGTCAGGGCTTTGTCTGTGATTTGTGTTGCACATGGTTTCCTGAACTCACAAAGCACCCCTTCTTCTGTCTCCAGTCTCCCGACAGCTCTCTTGGTTTTTCTGCCTCTAGTGTCTTCCCTCCAGGTGGAGCTCCAGGGGATCCAGCGAAATGGGTGGGCAGGGCCCAGACTTTGTTTCCTTTACCTTCGCGCTTCTTTCCTTACTTCTTTTGGTTCAGTCCTCAGATTTTCTCTTTAAAACACCTGCTACAAATGGAGGAGACACCTATGTATATGAAAGGAGAAAAATGGGGTGTGTGTGTGTGTGTGTGTGTGTGTGTGTTGTTTATCCTAGCAGCAGGCAGATCAAAATACTTTCCTATTCAAGTAATTGCAGCAGATTGTAATGAATGCTGTGTGATGGGAGGTAGCAAGCTCTACAAGGGCAGATGCTAATGAATATGAGAGCAGAAGGCTAAGAGTCCCAAGCTTTCTGGGTTCACAGATTCCTTTGCATCTTAGTAATTCATTCACAGCACCCCAGGCCAAAGGAAATACCTAACAGTTCTGTGTTTATGAAGTGGCCGGGTCCAAAACACTTAATGTAGTAGCTGTTTTTTTTTTTTTTTAATACATATAAATAGAAAACATTCTAATTTTGTTCTTAAAAGCGATGGCTTGCTAAGATGTCTGTGCCTGTTGGGCTCCACACAGCTTCTCAAACCTCAGAACGAGATTGGACACTGTCACCCTCACGTCCTTTTTCCACACTGATTTTCATGTGTTGGCACTTACTTTTTTTTTTTTTTATCACATCAAATACCCCCAAATTCAAATCTGATGTCATCTAAAGGCATGTAGTGATCTAATGCTGAAACTGCAAAATGCCTTGAACTGGGAATTCTCACAGAGTCCAACAGATGTCAACTATCATTGAGTTTCCCTGGAAATTATTCACATTTTAGAGCACTTATCACTATGTATTATATATATCCTTGTTGGTTGACTGTTAAACCTCCTGGACTGGCCCTTTCTCTTATGGGCCTCTCCCCCCTACTCAATGGTTTTCATTTCCTTATCTCTATTTATTTTCTTTCTGGGAAAGTAACACACACACACACACACACACACGCACACACACACACACACACACACAATTGTCTTCCTGCTGCTGCGGGGGATGAAAAAGGTTGTTTCGTGGGCAAGAGTCTGGATGAGGCTGTGAATTCTGAATGTGGCTAGCAGAAGCGATGGGCATGGTTTTAGAATTTCCTCCAGCAATATGTGGCAGCCTGGCAGCAGGAACAGAGAGCACGGATGGTTGGCTTCATGCAGGAACTGGCGAAAGAAATGTGGCAGAAAATCAAGGGGTTTGAAGGTGTGAAGATTAGGAAGTTTGGTGTCTTCACCTCTACACGAGATTTACACTGTGCTTTGGGCAGATGGTATAGGCAGGGAGGCCCTCTGTGGCTCTTCATCCATGATTTGCACAGTTCTGCAGTGATGTGCCGGGATGCAGGCCTCTGCTGATGGAGATGAGGCCCGTGTATGCTCCTTCAAACTGGAAACTTCTTTCACTCTTGCATATGTATTTTGCCTACCCTCTGGTTTCTGTTTGGGACTGGAACTCCTGTCCTCGTTAGTTGACTGTGAAACCTCCTGGACTGGTCCTTTCTCTCATAGGTCCTCTCCCCTCCACCCAATGGTTTGCATTTCCTTATCTCTATTTGTTTTCTTTCTGGGAAAGAAACTTGAAGATAAAGTTCATCCATGGAAATTTTTATCTTGGTGCTCTATTTTTATTTTTTTGAGAATTCATCTTTGCTCTCTGATTAATAAATTCTTGTTTTATGGATACGTTATCTTCTCATCTCTCTCCAAGGACGTTAACATTTAAAAATATCTTGCGTTCTGTTTCTTTTCCTTTCTCTCTCCCTCCCTTCTTTCCTTTCACTCTCTTTTTTCTTTCTCCTCCCCCTTTCTCCTTTATTGTCTTCCCCATCTATAAAACAGGTTATTATAAGATTTCAATGTTATAATGCATGTAAATGCTCAGATCAATGTCTGATGCTGAGCATTCAATAAATGTTAGTTATCATCACAATTTCGTTATCTTCTTAGTAGGCTTTTGGAAAGGGTAGGAGGTAAATGTGAATATTCTGTAACCACCTTTCTACGTGGTCTTCCCATTTCTCATCATTACCGGTGTTTTATTCATGGATTGTAATTTCCATGAAGGCAAAGCTCAGCTTCCTCTTATCCTTCACTGCATCCACTGTGCTTGGCACAACACATGGCATACAGTTTGTGCTCAGGACGTATCTGTGAGTTAAATCAATAATAACAAACAAATTTGCTTGCACTTCTTGTCGGAAGCAATGTTGTGTAGCACTTAAGAACGTAGGCTTTTCAACCCAACCTCTTGGACTTGAATTATTGCCGAGTCATTAACTGGTCGTATAACCTTGGACACTTTCTTAATTCCCCCAATTCTCAATTTCCTCACTTGTAAAATGAGAATAAAATAGTGCCTCCCTCACAGGGTTAATATGAGGACCCAAAGAAATAAACTGCATGAAGCATTTAGCATAATGTCTGGCACATAGTAACTGCTCAATAAATATCAGCTACTGTTATTGTCATTATTATAATTGTTTATTTTCTGCATACCAGTCTCTGGGATAGGTGTAAGCATTGGGTGCCTACAGTTTGCTGTGTACTATTCTTTATAACGTTTAGTAGTTAACAATGTGATTTTCATAGTCAGGTGGCCTGGATTGATTTCAGGTCTCAGCTGAATAACTTTAAACAATTACTAAATCCTTTCTGAGCTTCACTATCAATGTTTGCAGAATAAGGTAATAATAAAACCTACCTAAAAACTGTGAGCACAGAGTTAGCCCACAGTAAGTACGTGCTTAGTAAATATTAGCTCTAATGATGATGATGACGATGGCGATGATGATGCCGATGGTGATGATGATGACGATGATGACAATGATAAACGTGATGGTGATGATGATAGTGACAAGAATGATGGTGATGAGGATGACAGTGACAGTGTTGGTGATGATGTTATTGTCAAGGTTGACTATATGGACCTAAGGAGCAGTATAGTATGATGCAGAGATTATGTGCTGTGGTTATGGCGATAACTACTGTTTTATCTTTCTGACTGTGTGACCTTGGACAAGCTGTTTTATCTAATTAAATTTCAGCGTTCTCATCTATAAAAACAGTAACCATTTTCACAGGGCTGTTGGGAAGTTTAAATGGGACACTATATATCGGTAATTCTGGGTGCATGTTATTTATATTTTAAAATCTCTGAAATCAGAGATGCATCTCTCAATTACTAACAAATAAGTGGAACATAAATTGGATATTTGTGAAGTAAGTATTCATCACTGGAGAAATGATCAGCGTCCTTTTCTTCTTACAGAACAAGGATGTTCATGGAACCTAACAAAGATCATCATAAGGAGATAAAGCTGTGTTATTTATATATTTATTTTTCCTGAAATACATGTAGGAGGGTTTTTTTTTTTTAATCCCATTCCAAGCAATGCAATTGATGGCAGGAGAAACTGTGAAATTCCACAGACCAGATGAAAGAAATTTTAGAACAAGGAGAAGCTGTCGTGATCCATTGTCACAAGATCAAGAAAGCAGCGCCATCAAAACCTGCAGAACAGGTGTTGGCCTTAAAAGAAAAATCTCAGAGCAGAATGTCTTTAGTGGAAAGGATGCTTTTGTGTGGAAAAAAACATTGACGTTGACGACTCTGGTTTGAAATATGATTTAGAACATTCAGACTCTGAATGTTTTATTCCTCTTACATTTTCTTTTCCATGAGGACCCCCAAGCGATGTAGGATAAACTATCAGTAAATATATCTAAAGCAGCTTTATCAGCCCGCGGGCAAAAATTCGTAGTGATAAGAAAGCATCTTTGTCACAATTTCACTGGCAGCATTTTGTTTCCTTTAAAGAGGTACAAAAAAAATAAGGGTATGTCCTTCAGTTGTTGGCATTTTAGCCTAGATAAAAAACAGTAATACATGTAACACTCTTGGCGCTGTGACATAGTTACTTTATTTTTTAATTTATTATGTCCCATTTTGCCTCTATAAGGTTTATAAGAACTTAGGAAAATATGTACCTATGGTAGCTGGCCTTCAAGAGGCTTCCAGTGATTCCTGCCTCCTCGTTTTCATGTCCTTGTGGAATCCTCTTCCACAGGGAAGAGGGCGGACTGACTGGTGTGGCTAATAGGACATTGCAGGGAAGGTGGAACGTGACGCCTAAGGCGAGGTGTTTCAAACTGTGCTGCATCCATCTTACCTTCTTAGACCCCTTGCCCTGGGGAAAACCAACTACTATGCCATGGGGACACTCTAGCAGTCCTAAGCAGGGGATACATAGATGAGAAACCGAGTCATCTCGCCAACAGCCAGAGTAGCTATAAATATTTATGTAAATAATATCTTGATGTTTTTCTATTACCTGTTCTCTAACATGGTAATGTCTTATGAATCTCCTATGTCACTATAGAGAGACCAGCATTGGGAATGCATGCAGAGTGTTCCTTTGTACGTATCTGCCATATGTTGCTGATCTATAATCCTCAATTTGTGGACTTTTAAGTGGTTTTTAATTTTTCTCTACTGGAAAGCATGGAGCAAAGAACATTCCTAGGACCGTGACTGCTGGTATGATCACTGACTTTTTTTCCCCCATTGACATTTTGATACACATTACCAAATCACCCTCTAGAAACGTGGCCCACCCATGTTTCATCTTATGTGGTAAAGCTGATCTCTCTTTACTTTTTGATTTCTTCTATGACTTCACACATTAGTAGGTTATTTGTTTTTTGAAGACTTGGCATTCTTGTATGTCATTTTTCTATAATTTGATTAAAAAGATACAACTTTAATCCAACTGGAACACACAGGCTTTTTGATTTCTAATTTTATTAGAAATACAGTGGCTAATTTTTTTTCAAGGCAGTAGTTAGGTAGTTGAGGCAAAAACAAAACAAAACAAAACAAAACAAAACAAAACAAAACAAAGCACATAGATAAATAAAAAGCCCATGTACTTCAACCGCCTCTCTCCAGAGGTAACTTAAGTTTATTTTATCACTTTGGTATCTTCCCTTTCATTTTCTTTTGCATTTACATATATAACATGTGCATATGGAAACAGGTATATTTGCTGAGTGTTTGTTTTAATAGAAATGTGATCTATCTGTATTCTGCAGAATCTTTTTTCCACCCAATAATATGAAGTGGAGACTTCTCCAAGTCGATATCTCTCTCTGCAGCTAGACTTACCTCATTCCTTTTAACTGGTTTATGGTATCTCATACCACAGATGGACCATATATTTTTTAACCATTTTCCATCGATGAATATTGAGGTGCTTCCACTATTTTAAGTACACCTGCTTCCTTTGGGGACTTTTTCTCTAGGAGAGAGAACAGGACCAGAATGCTAGGTTAAAGGAGAAACACATCTGAAATATAGTTTCATTTAGATCAGTATTTCTCACACTTTTCCCCACCATGATCACCCCCACTAAGAAAAAAATTAAATTAGACTTAAATTATTAAATTAAATCAATTATTTAATTAAAACTAAATTAAATTTCTCCCTAATGAAAAAAGTTACATACCAAAGAATAAGATTTTTTGAGGGTAGAATTGAGCATTGTAGTGTCTAAGATATTTTCACCTTCAAAAACCACTTTTTTGCCCCCATGGAGGATGCACGATTTAGACAAATGCAAGTTGAAGACTTTTTTGTTGACTAACCCTATCGAAAAGACACATTCCTCTTTCATTATGGCTGTCAGATGCCAGTTCTAGGTCTTGTAGCTCTTGAATCATTTAGTGCTTGTGGCTCGGCTGGAACTCTCAAAAAACATGTCCCAAATTGACCTGAATGTTGATAACACAATGTCCAAGGACATCCTTATGTTTGCCAGAAAGCAGGGCAGACAGACACTGCTAATTTGTTCTCCTTCCTCATACATTAATTACTGTTGTCAAGAATCGCTAGAATATTGCTAGATAATTCACAGAGAAAAAAAAAACATGGAAAAGAAATAATTGGGCTGGAGGCTGTCACTCATGGGAGCTCGCTCATGCATTCCTTTTGTAGTGGCTTTATATGTTTAAGGAAAATAGAATCCAGCCCATGAGGCTTGTCCTTTGAAATATGTTTTGTGACAAGTAGGAGGGCAGGAAAATCAGGCCATTGCTTGGGTTATGGGAAAAAAACCTTGAGAACTCTGAATGATATGGGGCCCCTCTGATGTTAAAAATTGCCAAGTGAAAGCCATGACATTTAGAAACAATTACTTCTAGCTCTGTAGTAGGAACCCAGCAATCATACTGATGTGTTAAAAAAAAAGGGGGGACTCTAAACAATTACAGACACAGGACAAAAGTCACCGAGCAGGGAGGCAGACTTGCTGCTGTCTCTGTATTTCTGAAAAGCTGTGGTCTGGCCTTTCTATCCTGTACCGGCTGTGTTGTCTTGGGCAAATCACTTGGTGACTCTGGTCCCCAGCTGAGCTGGATGAGCTGGAAGCCAAAAGGTTTTGCTCAAATCACTTGGGTGGAGAGATTTAATGTCAAAACATTTAGAACTACAGCGGAGAGCTAATAAAATGCTAATGGAGAAATGAAGAGACTTCCTGGAGTTCTAAGTAACATATTAAGTGTGTGTGAATGTTTTCATTTCCATGGTTATGGTTTCACTTTAATAGGGGTTAGAAAAAAAAAAAAACTGGACTAGCTCATCAAACTACTGATTTCATAGATATTATTTATTGCTGAGGATGTGGCTTAAAAAAAACCCCCAAATTCATTGTAAATTGTTTTAAGTAAAAATAATACATGCGGGTTGTATACGGAAGTGGTTTTTTTTTTTTTTTTAAAAAGAGCAAAGATGTTTCTGGAATGAATAAAGTTTGAGAAAGAGTGATTTATGCCATTCCTTCCTAGAACGGGCTACACTGCCCACCACTTAGCGTGGACCTATCAGAAGCAGTTAAAACCATTCATGGTGTCTTGGGCAGCCAAAAAGCAAGACCACAGAAGGATTCACCAAGATCCTTTCAGCACCTCTTTGAGGTATCCAAAACGTTTCCTCTTAAAAATAATGGAAAGCTAAGATTTCTTGTGGGCTCACTGCATCACGTGCTATTCAAGATGTTTTACGTACGCTATTGCATCGCATCCTTACAACGACCTTGGGAAGTCAATCCCATTATTATCGCCACCATCCCCATTTTACAGATCAGGAAACTGAGGCCCAGAGAGCACTTGGCTTAAGGTTGCAGAGAGAGAAGTAAAGAGGGCCGAGTCTGAACTCAGGCCACTGACCTCTGGGGCTGTACCCTCCTCCACGCTCAGCGTCTGACTTGACACAGCTCCCGCCACGAGGAATCCTTCGAGCTGGAGAAGATGGAGACCTCATTTTTAAAAAAGTCTTTATATTTTTTAGAGAAGTTTTGCATTTAAAACAAAATTGAGGGGAAAGTAAGAAATTTCCCAAATACCCCTGTCCCAACCATGCACAACCTCACGAGAAGGGTGCATCTGTTACCGACTGATACACCTATACTGACATATCATCATCACCCCAAATCCATAGCTCACTTTAGGGTTCACTCTGGATGTTGTACATTCTGTGGGTTTGGACAAATGTATTGCGACATATACCCACCATTATAATGACACGTACCCATCATTATATAATATTCTTGTCAGACCGAGTATTTTTTCTCCCCTAAAAATCCTTTGGGCCCTGCCTTGGTGTGGGGCCTGAGATCTAGCATTTCCTATCAGCCCCCAGTTCATGTTGCTCCTCTGGATTCTTGGGTCGCACCTTGACTAGAAAGACTAAGTACCTTCTGTGACTGCAGGAGGCAGCTCTCTTGCCTTTTTGTCATTTGTGCTGTCAAGGTGTCCACTGAGCTCATGAAGTTGGACACAAACAAATTCATGGCAGTTAAACAGGGTATTTGGCAATGGGAGGGAAGCAGAGTCAGCACATGTGTGTCTACTGATTTCTCCCCTCCTGCATTTGTTGGCTGAAAGGGCAGCATCTCCAGCTCCTCTCAAAGAGACTAGCAAATGATGGCATTGAGGCCACAGGGCACAGAGGCGTAGCCAGCCCTCCCTTCCCAGGAAAACAGAGTTCCTAATATATTTGGAGACAGTTCAGGGTTAGTCTTGGGCCTTGGGCCGCAAACTGGTTTTTTACTTTATGTAACACTTTGGCCCTTCCCCTAAAAAGAAGTGTTTCGAAATTGTTTGACGTCCTTGCTCTGGGATGTCTATAAAGAGACAGATCGTCCTTTTATATGAGCTGACTTGGCAGCAAAGCATGGTCTGTCCTTCTTGCTCTCCAGAAATCTCCCAGACTTGTGGCCTGTAACCTCTTCCTTTCGATCTTTTCTCAAGATTCCCTTTGAGACAGGAGTCTGCTCTCCTGGTTTGCATTCAATTGCATAAATTATCATAGGTGTGAATCTCATGCCAGAAGTTTAAATGTACAAGAAAAACAACTTATATATTTTGAAATTCAGTCTAACGTCTACTTGAAGCCCTATTTTATCAGGGTGGTAAAAATTTAACTTTCATTAATTTGGGGTTTCTTCTTGCTCTAGGATTATATTTAAATGATGGGGAACTAGATGTCCCATGAGTTTATCTACCCTTTAATGTAATCTGTTAAAAAAGGCATTGAATGGGACTTCTGCCACCCAGTTTGGTCCAAGCATGTCACCATAGAGACTTCCTTGTTCATATTTGTATGGTTCCTACACAGTCTTCCTCTAATTCAAGATGTTTTCCAAGAAATATTTTGTCTAAGCTGAGAGTTCTTTTCAGGCTCCGAATATCCTAGGCTTTTAAAACATTAAAGCCAAGAAAATATTAGTTTTTCCCCTTTGCTTCCTTCTTTGCATCATTCCCCGAACCAAGAAGCATAAAACAGCTTTGCTGTTAAAAATGGAAGAAGGCCCAGAAAAGGGACAACGTAGGTTAATATTTGAAATATATCACCTTGCTACGAAATCTAATGCCCAGATGAATTCCCAGATGCAATTTGTGAAGATCTGTGGGTGTTTAGACTCTTTCCACACTGTACACATTTTAATGACTATATCATTCTCTTAAAAGCTATTCTTCATGCTTATTCTTTGTTATTCGTGTTCACTCATTCTCTGCCAAAGAAGTATGGAGTCAGGAAAGGAGGGAGGTTCAGAGCTAGAGAAGGAAGGAGGGGACAGAACACCCCTGAGAACTTTGCTGGGTTGTGTTTTTGAAAATGTGCCTGGGCCTGATGGTTCATCCTACATAAGTGTGTAGCAAGATGGGATAAACTATAGGTAAATAATTCAATTATTGAGATAATACTGGTGGCAAGTTTATTTGACTGTGTCCTGTAAGGTGATGGTTAAGACATCGGCTTTGGAGTGAGAAGGCCTACATTTGATTCCTGGCTCTGGTGCTTTCTTTATTATCGACCTTGGGCAAATGACTCAATCTCGCCAATTCTTCAAATGGAGATAACAAGAATATATGGTAGGATTGTTTAAATGTTTGAAGGAGATACCACAATGCATGCTAAGAGTTTAGTACAATGAATGCTTGGCCTTTGGCAAACCCAAAATAAATGTTAACTTATAATAATAATCACAAAATGGGGGTGGTTTTTGAAAATTTCCTCCTTTTTATTATCTTCAAGGAGATTATTTGTTTGGTCCTTTTTATGGAGATGGAAAAAAACCCAAGAGGGACAAAGACCTTTATTTAACTATAGTTAAGGCCTAAAAGCAGGCAAAACCTCTGATGTAGATTCTCCATCATTTCTTTCACTGTAGAAATTATGACTCCAATATACTTTATTTTGAGCACATTGACTTAGCAAAACTAAAACCCTGGTTTTAATATATAAGACTCGTAGCATGGCCAGTTGTAAAATATTCCCAAATGCTTGTTTTGGGAAGATATTAGTCTGTACTTGTCCAATCACAACTGGATTTGTATCTAAAAAGCAAGACACATGGTTTGGAGTTGGTGAGGAAGAGGATATTTTATATTAATTGAGGCTAGATATTCACAAGTTGCCTAAGCTGTAGACAGGTTTTCACAAGCCCGTGAGCAATGGCTGATAAAATTCACAGGGCTCTGAGCTGAGTCTTATTACTGGGGGGTTCAAAAGTGAGAAGGAAACTTGGTCTGCTGTCACTAGTGTGATGGCTGGGCCTTAGCTCCCATTTTCTGGGATACTTTGATCCAGAAATCTGAGCTTAAGAATGACAAACATCTACCAACCTCCTGGTTGCTATCATGTCACCCAGCTGACCCTCTTGGAGGTCCCCAGGGAGTGCCTCTTCCCATCTGCAGACTCTCCTTCACCTCTTTCACGTTCCCCTCGTCCTCCCTTTCACCTTTACTCTGCAGTTTTATTTATAACAACAAACAACAACAACAAACACTGGAAATAATCTAGATATTCATCAAACAATGAATAGGTAAATTATGATACGTCCATTTAATAAGATCCTTCTTCAGCAATAAAAAGAAAGAAGCTACTAGCACATGCAACGACATGGCCGTCTCTTAAAAACATTACGATGCGTGAAAGAAGGTAAAGAGTACATGATTCTATCTGCATAAATTCTATAGCAGAAAAAAAACTAAACTCATCTATAGCTCCAGAAAGCAGTTTAGTGTTTGCCTGGGGTTGGGGGTGGAGATGGAGAACTTTCTGGAGTGAAGAGAACGTTGTAGCTCTTATTTGTGATGGTGGTTACACAGGTGTTTATGTTTTCCAAGACCCACTAAAGTGTATATTAAAATGTGTGTTTTATTGTACGGAATTATACCTAAATAAAATTGATTTAAAAAAGAAAAATCAATAACAAAAATATTAAGAAATATTCTTTGAAATAAACCATGGGATGAAAGAAGCTATAGAAATATAGCAGGAGGAATCATTTCAAAAATTGTAGAGGAAATCCTAATGAAAAATAAGATTGTTTCAGAATTGTCACTATTCTTGCTAAAGTTGAGTAAAATTTAGAGTAATTTATATATAACTGAGGAGAGCTTATAAAGTTGCAAATGGTTGAACCATAAACCTTAATCCAGAATGGAAAACCTACATTAACTCTGCTTGCTTTCAGCTCTGGACGCCTCTCCCTGCTCTGTCAGAACGGGCACATACTGAGCCTCATTCATTCTTTACTTTTCCCTCACAAGCCTTAAGGCGTTTTACGGCTGAACTTACAGGCCCTTCCCACATCTTGGCTTCCAAGAAGTGGGGAGAGGAGATATTTGGCTCAGCTTTTAATAATCAGCCTCTTGACCTTTGGAGAGAAGAAGGCTAAAAGCAGGGTAGCAAAGGGCCCCCTGCAAATGTCCACCATAATTATGGGATACCCTTAAAATTCGCCTGTTCTTACATTTATGATTGTAAAGAACATGCAGCAGCAGGAAAAATGCTTACGATACAATGTTACATTAAAAAAAAAAAAGGGATGTTATAGGATTAGATAGATGCCTTCCAAACAACTGTATATGACACAGATGCTTAAGAAAAAGGATGGGGAAAATGCACCAAATTTCTAACTTTGGTAGTGCTAGGGGGGTAGGATTTGGGGTGATAGCTCTTCCTTCCTCTCTTTTTTTTTTTACAAAAATAAAGAGAATTCACATATGTTAATTCTTTTCAAAGGCAGGGCCCACTTCCTCCAATTCAGATTCAGAAATAGCTGCGTGTCAGGCAAGGTGGAAGGTTAAGTGTGTTGACCTTTTTGCAGGCCCTGAGGACTTAAATTCACCGCTTGCTTTTTAATCTTTAAGTGCACCATCAAATACTTAATGCAGGGGTGGACCATAGGCACCCTCTCTGGCCTTGAGGGTGAGAGGTGAGCCAAAAGCTCTGGTCCCCAGATTCCTCTCTGATTGACCTGTCACAGCCGAAATACTTCAGGGCTGTGGCTGGGAACAAGGTACCAGTTGTGACTAGCAAAATGGGAAGATCAATGACTCCCAAGGGAGCAGAGGGGCACTGAATAAATGAGATTGTCTCATTAGATAACTTCTTGACGAGAACCAAGAAGGAGATCATCGAGACCCTGAGAATTCAGGCTGTCATGAGCTCTGATATATCCCGTCCCCATCGGCTCAGAGGAAAGAGCACGGGTTTCAGAGTCGGAAAAAACCTGCGAGAAGAGCCTCTTGACTTTGGCCAAGTGACTGACCTTCATCGCCCCTCAGTTTCCTCATTGAAAAAGAGGTATTATTTAGACTTCTTTGGTTGCAAATATGAGAACCTCTCTCAAGCCAATTTCAGCCAAATACTGAAGAGTTTAAGGCTGCTGGAGTGTCTCCTGTAACTTAAGAGAGAAAGGAATCAGGAGCAAGAAAGCTGTCAGAAACCCAAGAACAAGGATTTCTTCTTTTCGACTTTTGCCAATTCTTTATCCTTTCACCCCATCCTCCAGGCTGGCTTCAGCTACTTATGGGGGAGGGTGGGTGGGGTAGGAAGGAGGGCTGTATAAACTTGGCTGCGAAAGTCATTATTTAAAAATACTTCTTGGGGGACTTTCCATATTGGTGACACAGGGCTTTTGCAAAATTGGATCTCGTATTGACAGAAGTGCCACAGATCACACAGCTTTCTGCTGCGGGTGCTAGCGGCTGCGAAAAGCCCGCCTCCAGTTCTCAGAAGAAGCCACACCATGTTCTCCATCGCGTCCTGGTGAGCTCTTGGCCTAGGAAGAGATTTGTCTCCTTCTTCTGCATGCTGTTTTGTCCTGCTACAGGCTTGTTCTGATGGCTTATAGAACTTCAACAGCTGGTGGAGAGTGGGGGGTGCGGATGAGAAAGCCTACTATTGTTGTCGGTTTTGTTTTTATTTTAACTTGCACAGCAGTGGGGGGAAAAGTGTTCATGACATCTACTAATGTTTTGTGAATTTATCTACCCCTTTGTTTATGTGCATGATTACAAAGAAAGTGACCAATCTCCTCCCTACCCCGAGAAAGAGAGACAGAGACAGAGAGACAGAGACAGAGAAACCAAAGCCAGAAATAGATTCCCAGGTTTAGTTTTTCCTCTTTCCTCCACCCATGCATCCTATCCTGTGAATTGGAACAGGAGTCAGTGAAATGCAAACATCACACTTTTTTTTTTTTAACTGTAAAGAGGAAGGTTGTTATATCACTTCACCGTTAAAGTTGACAGCTTGAGTCAAAAGTGAGGCTGGTCTTTTCCAAGTTCTTCGAACAGATCTGATTAGAGCAGCTTAGGCAAGCTGCCCGTTTCTAAACCAATCATCTGTGCCTGGGGGTGAGGTCACAGCATACAAAGTGGCTTTCCAAGGTCTACGGCTCTGGCTAAGAGGTGCAATGGCAGGGCCATGGGATGCTGGACCTGCAGTCTGAGAAGCACCCACCACCACCTGCGTGAAGAGTAGTTCTGTGTTAAAACCCAGCATCATGTGTGTGTGTGCGAGACTGAAAAACACAGGCCTTTGTTTACCTTCCAGAAACATAACCGTGTTTCCTGACAGCTCAGAATGAGTTACACGTTCCGGTGACTCTTGGCTCTACTGAGATGTCCACACTAAAGGAAGAGTAAAATGGCAAATGTTTCTAAGAGCCTGATGAATCTGTTTCCTGAAGGAAGCAATTAGCTGCCATGAGCATCTTTTAAGTTTTATTTATTTATTTTTGTTTTATTTTATTTTTATTAAGTTTATTGGAGTAACATTGGCTAATACAATCATATAATTTTCAGGCGTACACTATAATTTGACATCTGTATATTTTATTGTGCGTTCACCACCTTAAGTCCAGTTTCCTTCAGCTACTATACATTTGATCCCCTTTATCCACTTCACCATCCCCCTAACCCACTATATTTGACCCCCTTTACCCTGTCTACCTCTTCCCTACTTCCCCACCCCTCTAGTAACCACTATTCTGTGTTCCTCTGGTAGCCACTAGTCTATTGTCCATGTCCATGAGTCTCTGTTTGTTTGTCTTGCTCATTTGTCGCTTTTAGGTTTATATCCCACATGTAAGTGATATCATGTGATTTTCAACTTTTTCGGTCTGGCTTATTTCACTTAGCGTGATTATCTCAAGTTCTATCCATGTTGTCACAAATGGCAGTATTTCATCTCTTCTTATGGCTGAGTGATATTCCATTGTACACATGTACCACAGCTTCTTTATCTAATCATCTATTGTGGGGCACTTCAGTTGCTTCCCTGTCGTGGACACTGCTATGAACATTGTGTGCAAGTATCTTTATAGATATGAGTTTTCAAGTCTTTGGGGTAAATACCCAGTAGAGGGATTGTTGGATCATATGGCAGGTCAGTTCTCAGTGTTTTGAGGAAACTCCATGCTGTTTTCCATGGTGGTTGTACCAATTTGCAATCCCACCAGCAGTGTATGAGGGTTCCTATTTCTCCACATTCAATTTTTATTTTATTGCACGAAATCCTCAGTCTTCATAATACCCCAGGTCTATGGAAAGTTATAAAGCTTGACCCCGAGGTTATTTCATTCGTCCTCACCGTGGTCTTTTAGAACAGCAGGAGTCACCACTCTCATGCAAACGTGTTAGTTGGAGATCAGCGAGGTCAAATGACGTGTTCAAGGTGACCTGAGTTACAGGTGCAGTTTAAGCCGTCTAATTCCTATCTTATTGTCATGTTCATTAGACAAGGAATCTCACACTCCCCTAAACAACTAAAGACATTTATATCAGCTGAACTCAGTGTCTTATCAAGGCTTAGAAATCTTTGTTCGTGCCACAATGACTGTCAAGCCCAGGCAGAGCTATAATATTATTGAACTAATATTTACTTATAGGGTTGTTTAATTACTTTCACCCTAAGTCCTATGTAGAGAATGCACAGAGTGCTTTGAAATAGGCCAGAGAGAAAGAGAACTTAAAAAGACCCCTACTTTTAATTAAGAATTATACTTTAAGATGTTTCTAATTATTTTTGTCATTATAAAGAGTTCTGAAGTGAGCTTTTTTTCCCCTACACACATCTTTGTAGTACTGGCATTGGTATTTCCTGAGAATAGATTCTTAGAAATTCAATTTCTGATCCCAGGTATATGGACATTAATTAATCTATTGATCAATTAATGTTTATGAGTTTGTAATATCAATATCAATTAATATTTATGATATGCCATATTTCAGCAGTGTACGAGAGTGTCTTTGATCTTGCCTTCTTGCTAGCAGTGGTTATTATCAATATTTGATAAATATTGGCTGTAATAGTTTTTATCTTTTTTGAGTTTATGTGCGTGATTACAGAGTTTGTCTGCATAATTGCAAACCTCATATACATGAGGTTTAGCATATTTTCATGTTTGCTCCTCATTTGTGGAGTTTGTTCTTTCCGTTTACCTTGTTTCATTCATTTGTTTTCTGTTGAGCTTTTATGATTTTTTAAATGGACTATATTTGCTGAAAATATTTTCTTTTCAGGTTGTTGTTACTTTGTTTTCCACTTGGTTGACAATGTCTTTTGTAGTGAAGATTTTCCGTTTTCATGTTGTCACAGATGTCAGATCTTTTCATTAAACCTTCTAAGTTTTACGTTTTGCTTAGGAAGGCTTTCTTAGCTTTAAAATTATAAAGATACATGAAAAAATTTTTCTATTTTTTATAATGCTTTTGTAATTAGGTGGCTGATCTTTAGATATTTAATTCATCTGGAATTTGTTTTTATATATGGCACGAGGGAGCGTATAACTCCTTTTTCAGAAAGGAAAGCCTCAACACAATTATTAAATATTTTTTTTTCTCCCTCCACTTTGAAAATGCTACATCATATACTATATGCCCACATATTCATGCTTCTGTTTCTGGGCTGAAGATAATTAATTCTAATCTATAACTGTCACCAAATTAATATGACTTATGCAGAGATTCAATTTCCCAATATCACACTAATTGCAAGAAACAGTCCCTCCAAACTTTATGATTATTCTTTTACCACTCATACCTTCAGCATTTATGGCTGATTTTCTTTCTTCTGTTGCCTGTTACTCTGTGTTACTCCGGAAACATTTTACCATGTGAATAGATTGAATTTCCCCCTACAAGTGGTGGCAAGACTGGTGGCTTTTCTCTTACATGATCCTTAACACAATTAGGTTTTATATGGAGCTCCAAATTTAGCCAATTTCAACAGACTATATATTTGCATATTCCTTCAGGCCTTGTTCTTACTTGCTTCCAGGAGACATCACAGTATCCTGGACTCTTAGGAGGAGGAAGGAGTCATACATAGGTCATGGAAATCACATGTAGGTTCCTAGGTCCCACCCCTAGAGTTTCTGATTTGTTGGTTTGAGGTTTAGCCTAGAATGTGCATTTTTTTAAAAAAAACTAGGCCTTTGCTCTTCCTACAAGCTTGTCCCTGATTTGTAAATAAGATGACAATTGGGCAACCAGAGCTGTGAGAACGAAACACCAGTGCAGCAAGCCATTCTCTAGGTTCTATGTCTCGGTTCATAACAAGAGATGCTACCAATAAACTGAGTCCGGTTACCGCAAAGGCCACTTATACATTAATTTCAGTGAAACAAGCTGGACGTGTCTTCCTAACAACAACAACAACAACAACAACAACAACAACAACAACAACAACAACAACAACAAGACCCAGCAAAACCAAAAAAAGAAAGGAAGATCCAAAAGCACCAGAGTATAAACATCTCTGATGAGAGTCTCGCATCCTTTCAGAATAAGTGGGGATTACACATCACACGCCCACACGTCTCTCTTCTAGGGACATTATTAGAAGAAAATTTTCAATGCTAACATCAGTCAGTTGCTGTGCAAGCTGACCCAGAATGAACCATCGCTTCCTCTACCATCTCTCTGGAAATTATTAAGAGATAGATGCCAGCGATCAAAATTTGAGAAAGTGCCAGGAGTTTGTTTATTCTGATCTGGTTCCGTAGAGATGCAAATGCACAAACATGATGGATTGAATCCATCACTACATGCAAGGCCTAATTGGGTCTTGCGAAGGAAAAGACAAATGGGTGCTTTGTTTGTCAAGAGAAGAGATTTCAAAGACTTTTACTTCTGCTAGCTCAAGTCCAGACTCAACAACAAATCAGTTCGTTTACAAAGGATTCTCTTTTGCAGTGCCAGTGTGCATGTACCTAGGCACCCTGTCTCAGTACAGATAGACACACAGATGCCCACATATAAACGTGTGGCTTTTGTCTTTCTGGTGGAGAGATGGCTGCTGTACCTAAAACTGCATTTCTAGTTTAGGCAGGAAGAAGGTGGAAGGAAAAAACGGTAAAAGGTCAAGCCAGTCCAGTCTGTCCTTAAAAAGAGCTCTCCTGGAATCTCTGCACAATCACTATTTTCCTCTTACTCATCAGTGGTCAACTCCAGCAGCAGGAGAGCTGGGGACAATGAGCATTACAATTGGGTACATCCAGAGCCCGGACACTGCTAGTAAGTGAATTGGGAGACCGAATCCTGATACAGGCATGCCTCGTGCTTAGCAAATATTGAGTTTTGTTTTTTTTTTTTTTTTTTTTTTATTTTTTTTTTTTTTTTTTTTTTTTTTTTTTTTTTTTACAAATGGAAGGTTTATGGCAAGTTTATCCACACCAAAAAGATTATGACCCGCTGAAGGCTCAGATGAGAGTTAGCATTTTTTAGCAAGAGTGCTTTTTAATGCAGGTAGGTGCATCGTTTTTTTTTTTTTTTTAAAGCATGAGGCGATTGCATACTTAATAGACTCCAGTATAGAGTGAGCATAACTTTCATATTACTGGGAAAAAGTATGTGTGACTCCCTGTATTGTGACATTCACTTTATTGCAGTGTTGGAAACCAAACCCGCAACCTCTCTGAGGTACGCGTGCAGGTAAGTAGCAGTATTCGTCCTGCTGTGCCTCCAGAATATGTCCCGACCAGACACACTTTCCTTCATCTCCACCACCAGCATCCCTGTCCTACCATGATCCACTCTCGCTTGGATCCCCTTCTAACTGGTCTTGTGTCAAAGCAACTGGTTATCTTTTTAAGAAATCACAGACTTAGGTCGCTTTGCTGATTAGAACTTTTAATGACTACCAGTTGTGGTTAGAATACAATCCACATGTTTTTCTATGACCTCAAAAGCCCGCATGGTTTGGTATTCTCATTTAATTTTGCCCTTTTTTCCTCCCAGTTTACCACGGCCCAGGCCCACTGGACTGCCGGTAGTAATCTAAGCAAGCCATGATCTCTCCAGTCCTGAGGACTGTGTACTTGTTTCTCTTTCTGCTTAGATTCTCTCTTTCTCCAAAATTTTGTTCAAATGTCACTTTTTTTTTGGGTCATTTCATCCAGAACACTGTGATGGTTTTTTTGTTGTGTCAATTAGCTAGGCTACAGTCTCCACTTCTGCAATCAAACCCTAATCTAGGCTGTTTCTATGAAAATAGTTTGTAAATGTGATTAACGCTCAGAATCAGTTGATTTAAAGATGGAGGTAATTTTAAATTATCTGAGTGTGCCTGTTTCAGTCATTTGGCAGTGCTTAAAGGCAGAGGGGAAGCTTCCATGAAAAGAACCCTAAAGAAATCCCCAAGAAACCCAAAACACTACTTTGAAGGGGTAGATGTATTCATATGTTCACTGCAGCATTATTTACAATAGCCGAGATATGGAGGCAATCTTGGTGTTGATCAATGGATGGATGGATAAAAAAGAGGTGATACATAAAACCAGTGGAATATTACTCAGCCACAAAAAATAATGAAATCTTGCCATCTGCCACAACAGGGGTGGACCTAGAGGGTATTGGGCTGAGTGGAGTAAATCAGACAGAGAAAGACAAATGCCATGTGATTTCACTTATGTGTGGAATCTAAAGAAAATAAATGAACAAACAAAACAGAAACAAACTCATAGATACAGAGAACATTTTGATGGTTGCCAGATGGGAGGGGAGACTGTGTGAAAAATGTGAGGGGATTAAGAAGTACAAATTGACAGTTACAAAACAGTCATGGAATATTATAATAACTATGTATGGAGTCAGATGGGTATTAGATTTATCAGGGTGATCGCCTCATAAGTTATATAAATGTCTAATCACTATGTTGCACACCTGAAACTAGTATAATATTGTATGTCAACTGTAATTGAAAAACTAAAAAATTATTTTAAAAAAGCAAAAAAATAAAATAAAATAAAATCCCAGCTATGGATGGCAGCTTCAGTCCATACCCAGAGTGCCATCCTGCCCTTCTTGCCTGGCTGTCCTGCGAACTTGGACTTGCCTTGTCTGTGCCCAATATCCTATAAGCCAAGTCCTTGCAAAGAATCTTCTAATTTACTGCTGCTACTCATCTTGCTTCTTTCTCTAGGTGACCCTGACTACTGCAACCCCTTTCTCCGCACCTACCCATTGCTCTGTGTCTCACAACCCCTTTTATTTCCTGGATAGCACTAAGTCCCAACTAAAATCTTAAAATAGGTTGTACAGAGAAATTAATAAAGTCTTATTAACTATGCAACATTTGGAATCATTCTTATTCCCCAAATTAAAAACACGATTCTTTGTGTAATTAATTTCTACCCCAGTAGGCTAAGAGGATAGTAAACTGTGTTTAAATTATCAGTAAATATCATTGACTCATTGCTGGTAAAACAAAATACTCACTATTCCGTGTCCTTATTGTTATTATTTCAATAGCCCATCTGTTGATTGTGGGTATTAGAAATCCTATGAACCATCATGGACATTATTATGCTATTCTTAACTTTTACAATTATTAACAATTTAAAATACGTATACATCATGTAAAATATATATTTTTTAAATGAATGAATGAATGAATTATTTTTTATAGTGACATTGGTTAATACAAAAAGTTTCAGCTGTATATTTTAACAGCATATATATATATGTATATGTATATATATATGTATATGTATATGTATATGTATATATGCACTGTGTGTTCACCTCCCATAGAATGTAAAAATATTATCTGAACTTTTATTATTTGCTGGTGCTAAGCCAGAAAAATGCACCTAAAAAAATCAATACCTTTGGAATGAAGTTTGATGTAGTAAAATGCTGTGAAGGAGACCAAGCAGTGGTTAGGATATAACAAAACGGTGATTTAAAAGATTGCTCGCCGCAAAACATCAGACCTAATGCAGAGAAATGACTAAACAGAGCAGCTGACGGTGGGTACAGCTTAGGTTCACAAAAGTTCTGCAATGGAACAAAATAATGGGGTGAATGGAAAAACTGATGATTACACGTCTACAAGAACAAAATTGCGTGTAGCTTTGTGTGTTCAGAGAACATACCCTCTACACTTTCTATATGTTGCTGCAGGGTAATTGGTCCTAAGATACGTGATTCTAAGAAACACATTTCTTACATAAAATGGGACTACCTCTAGCTGACAAGGGCCACCTGAGGTGGGAAGGAAGAGAGGCAGGAAAGCTGAGAACGCTAGTAAAAGGGTGAATGGTCTAGCTTGGTGGGAGCACAGAAAAGAGGGAACCGAGGCTGAAAAAGGATTTTAGAAGCATCGAAGGAGCACTAATTCTTGGGCAGAGCATTGATGCTTAATTAAGTAGGCAATGAAGGAACCATTGGAAGTTTTTTGAGCAAGGCGGTGATACCATACCATGCCTGAGATTGTAGATGCTCAGCCAAGGTGAATATTAAGTGAATGGCTAATCAGAACCATCCTGTAGGAAGTTATCAGTACCTTGACAGGGCAGGTGTAGCCAGGTCCTGAGATCCAACAGAGGTTTGCTCATGAAATTCCCCTTCTGCCATGATAAAGTAAGTTGTTTCCACACCCCTCCCATACCTGCTTCTACAAAACCAGCAGAGACTGGCACTTGCTCTTAGTTACTGGCATCTCTGAATTCTGAGAAACTGGGAAAAGCTGCTCTGAAATACATTTGTTCTGTATAAATGATGACTCATTTTTTTTTTTCTAATAAGGGTTTGTCGTTGGCAGAATTACACAGCTGTTACCTAAATCAAAGATCAGTTTTTTAGATTATTTTTTACTGGTAGCATAGGAGTAATTGCTTCTGTAAAACATCTGCACTATAATTAGAAAATGAAGATTTCCTTGCCCCAGTGGAGTGTAATTACTTTTGGGTACCAGAGGAAAGTTTTAGGACCATTATCAAAATTCAATGAGGATTGTTTGCAGCAAAAGTTTTCTTTTCTATTTTTTCTAAAGTAGCTAGGAGACTGTAAAAGATCCGTGTTTATTAGCATTTTACAGGCTGCAATAGAATAAAACAAAACTCCTAGATCTGCGTGGGCTTGTTAATACAAATGATTCCAGTGAATTAAATTTGGCCAATTCAAAGGAATTCCATTTTGTGAAGAAGCGAAGGGGTGTTGGAGCTAGGAACCTCTCCAGGCAAGTCTTAAAACATTTATAATTCTAGGACAACATTCACCACCTTGAATTTAAGGTCTGCATTGGGGAAAACCCCCACTATTATGGATGCCTCAGGCTTGCTCTGATTTGTTCTTCATGATCATGTGCTGTGGATGCCGGCGTGATACAAGTCCATACATCCCAAGAGAGTGCTACGGTGATGTTTGATGGTCAGTCCCACCTTCCACGTCTCAACGTGTCACTCCCATCATCCCTGCCCCTGCACAATGCTGCATCCTTAACTCTCAGTTCCTTCCATAGTTCTCCCCATGTCACACACAGGTTTCCATCTCACTCTTTTCTTCTGGTCCCTGAAGCTTCCTCATCTCATACCTACCCTGAATTCATCAGTTTCTTATCTTCATCCTCATCAAATTTCTCACTCCCACCTTTGAAGCTTCCCAAAACAGATTCTTTCCTGGAGCTAAGTCTAACTCATTGAAGGACACTCTTTCTTTTCTCTCTTTACTTTTCCAAACTCCTTGTCCTTGGCAGGCCACTCTCTCTGACCAGGAACATTGGTCTTCCTTATAGCTCTGTCCTACACTATCTTTTCTCACTCTATATACTCTTTCCCAGGTGACTTCATCTTTTTCCTTTAGTTATCATCTATTTTTTGCTGACTTGTGGTTCACACACTCATCTTCTAATTTCCAGATCCATGGAGCCAACGAGCAACCAAATGTCTTCTCTTCGACTGGGTCTTAGTTTCCTAGGTCTTCTGTAATGAATTCCTATAGGCTGGATGGCTGAAAACAACAGAAATTTCTAGATAATATTCTATCAGTGAAAATAATAGCTTGCTCTCTAGCATGACGGGTGTTAGAAATGAGTTCCCATTGGAGAAAGGAACGTATTCCGGTTTTGCGTGTTGGCTAAAATGAGAGGGGTGTGAAAATCTAGCCCGTACTCTTAGTCTGGACACCTGAGGCTGGGTCAGCGAATAATCTTATGTTTGGTCTCTGACTGTGGAAGATATCTGATTGCCTGTATCTAACTGAGAGTAACTGCATTTTCTTTCTGGAACATTGTTGTGTCTGTCTTGACTAAGCCTTTCTCATAAAGGTAGTGTTCACAGCTTCTAAAAGACGAAGAACTGGGAGTTTTTTTGAACCTCCAGACCCAATTACATGAACTGTTTTGTGTCTGCTTGTCAATAAGTATTTGTTGAATAAATGTCCATATGATAGGAAGAATTTGGTCAGAGATTTTCTTTCCTTATAACCTGGCAAGATGGTTATGAGAGAATAACTAAAACTTTCCCACTTTACATATATATATGTTTTTAGTACCTACTATTATCTACAAAAATAATTTACAAGTCATGCATGACCCTTGGGTCAATTCCCAGCATAAGTGCATATAGAAATAGTAGAACACTTCATTCATCAATTTACGAATTGAAAAATTAGACTGCAGATAGATGAATACAAAGATCTTTATCCAGGCAATTTCAATTTGTTTCAGTAAAAGAAACTTTTTTTTTAAGCCTCAAGGAAATACCTACTGGAAGGTGGAAGGAGAGAAATTCAAAGATTAGCTGGAGGCCACATTAAAAGCAAAGAGGATAAGGACCGGGACACCCACTCAGGGGAGACAACTGTGCCAGAGAATGGTGAGGAGTCCTCTTGAATCCAGTGGCAAGGAGGAAAAGACTTTGGTTAGGAAAAACACATCCCTTTGCAATTATCTTTACCCATAAGGATTTGTGACTTCTTTCTTTCTCTCAAATCAAGACCAGACTAGGCCCGAATACCAGCGAGTTCATAAGAGCAGTGACCTACCAATTAGTAGGACAGTGGAAATAAGGACAGAGCCATCCGGCCTAAAGAAACAGTAGTTAAGGTTCAATTCCCGCCTTGTCATTGTCTTCCCTTCAGCATTTCCTCTGGTTTGAGATGCAAGGTCAGCATCTAAGGGCCCATGAGGCAAACAGCGAAGGGCTCAGAAGAAGAGATTTTGTTTTGGGGTGAACATCATCTCGGTTGACCAAATATTTAACTGTGTATTTTAGGCTCTGGACGGGGTAGTTAGTGGTGAGAGTGGGAGGTGGATAAATGAACAGAGGGTATTTCCTCCACTCATCCCAACTTTTGTTTTTCAATCTTACGAGACGAATTTCATGTCGACCTCCCTTCACTCCAAAGCAAACTGCTTCATTTCTTATTCCATCAACACAATGGCACGGATACTACTGAAGATGTGGTGTTTGCAACTTCAGGCCTTGTCGGGGAAGGTAAGAAATAGAGACTGGTCAGTTGAGAAGGGAAGGAGAGAGAGGTGGTATGATTTTGATAAACAAACAAACAAACAAACAAACAAGCAGTTGGCAGATCTACCTCAAAGCTGTGGCTACTCGCTTCCCAGATGTTAAAGTCTCCACCTTAAAAGGAAACCCAGAGAAGTAAGATGTGAGAATGGATCAAGGTGGGAGGCAAACCAGCTGGGTGATGGCATATGCAGTGTTGCGCGTGTTGGCATGTCTCTCTTCCAGCTTCTGGAAGGTTGACATCTTTCCACATGGCGTGCTGGCTCTGGAATACCTGCGCACCTTTCTGTGCAGTCACTCCCAGACCATGCATGTTATTTCCAGAATCTGGAGATCCCAGATTGCCTTTGGAAAGATGAATTTCAGATCCAGAGAGGACCCCAGAGAAGATGCAGCATTGCAAGCAACCCTCCCTTCTTGTAGAAGGAAAAACCGACAGAGAAAGTGACTTGCCTAAGGTGACACAGCTGTTAGACACAAAGCTGGGGCCAGAAGTCAGGTCTCTCTTTTCTCTTTCCCAAACCTGGCACCACCTTCCTGACTTTCTGGGTCTAAAACCACATGCTGGGGCCCTCTGTTTCCAAAGTGATACTCACAGAATGTTTTAGTGCACATTTTCTATTCGAGGATCTTTCTTGTGAAGGTGAGGATGGTGGGTCCTCAGTAAATATTGATTGTTGATTATCCTCTGCAGACCAGGTATGGGGTGGAGGTGGGGAGGTGTTCTAAAAAGAGGGAAAGCCAAGAGACAGAGGTACCTGAGTCTCTCCCTCTCAGTTCTGCTGAGCCAGAGGCCATTAAGATTAAGAATCTTCTAGTCAGAAATATTTATAGAGACGATGGAGCTTTCTCTTATTACACCTTAGTTAAAATCACTCTCATCTGGCGGCCAATTCCACACCTAACTACAGGCTGCAGCACTCCTGGAATAGAAATTTTGCTTGAGAGAAAAGAAAATTTGTAGTTGGAAGGCAAGCCTGGCGGGGGGTATGGGAAGAGATTAGACGAAAGTCTGAATAATGCAACAAACAACAACAGAAACAATAACAACCATGATACACAGTTGTCATATTGTTTTAATTATATCACAGCCCACAATATCCAGCTTACTTCCATGTAGGGGGCTGATAAATGATGCCAGTTGACGTCTTTGCACCCCTGTTCCCTTTGCTTGTGAGCAGGCCTCCCACTCTCTCCTTCCCACTCTCTTCTCCATTTTTTGGCCTTCTCAGCACTCATGGGTCACCCAGAAAGTCATGGCCTCCAGTCTTCCTGGTGTTGATGTTAGAGTCTCCTGCCTTGCAGCTTTCTGTGATGCAAGAATCATAACACCTCATTACGATATTGTAAGTTTTTCTCTCTGTCCCCAACTAGACTAGTAGCTCCGTGAAAACTGGGGACTCATCTGTCTGTACACTCTGTGTCTCCGGCCCTGAGCATGGTGTCCGGGAAAGAGCAGGACTTCAATCAAGAATGATAAATGGAGAAATGGGTCATTTCATCCCTCTTGACCAAGAAGAAGAAGTGGGACAAAGAAGGGAAGATGAGATGGCACCAAAGACATCCACTCTAATTTTATTTAAGGTTTGTTGGTGCTCTCTCTTTTCTTCCTCAGCATCTAATCTTGATAAATAAGATCTCTGCTTAACCTCCTCTCCCCTCCCCCATTATTATTTTTTTTTAGTTAAAGTGAGTTTGGGGGACAGGGGTTGGAAAAGTCAACTATATTCAACTGGGTCATTTGGTTCTTTTTCCTGGGACAAGTCAGGTTTAGGTGGGCACCACAGTCCAGAGAAGGTGGATGAAAGTGAGTGTAGAGGATGCTTAAGTCCATGAGGGGTTGGTCTGAGTGACATCCCCATGCAATGCCAAAAATGGCCTCTTGTCTCCCAAAGATTGAGGAGGCTTTTTTACTTGATCGACCTTATGTGATTAAATAAATATGCCCAGCAGGCTCTTTGGGGTGCCTACTCATACCCGTATCCTTAGGAGTATGCAGCATAATTTCAAGTCAAGATCCTTCTTACATTACATACAATGGCAGTTTGTTTTTTGGAAACTTCTAGAAGAGTTTTCAGCTCTTTTGTATGTAGAAGAAGGTCAGAATGATCTAGATTCTTCAATATGTGCAAAAATTCAGGGAAACAACATTAAATTTTTTTTTACTGTGATAAAACATATATAACCTAAAATTGACCATATTAACCCTTTTTGAGTGTACAGTTTAGGAGGATTAAATACATTTACATTGTTGTGTGACCATCACCAGCATCTGTCTCCATAACTCTCTTCATCATGTAAAACTGAAACTCTGTCCACGGAACCCTAACTCCCAATCCCTTCTGCCCCATGGTCCTAGCTACTGCTGTTTGATTTTTGTCTTTCTAATTTTTACTGCTCTAGTTGCCTCACATAAGTGAAATCATATGGTATTTATCATTTTGTGACTGGCCTTTTTTCACTTAGCATGATTTCCTCATGGTTCATTCATGTTGAGGCATGTGTCAGATTTTCCTTCCTTTTTGGCCTAAGTAATATTCCATTATATTTATATACTGCATTTTCTAATTGATTTATTTACCAATGGACACTTGGGCTGCTTCTTCATTTTAGCTATGGCGAATAATGTTCCCATAAACATGGGTGTACAAATATTTCTTTAAGACCCTGCCTTCAGTCTTTTGGGTACATACCCAGAAGTAGAATTACTGCACTACATGGTATTCCATTTGTGTTTTTTTTTGAGAAACTGCCATACTGCTTTGCACAGTGACCACACCATTTTACATTCCCACCAAAAATTCACAAAGGTTGACCTTTCTCTACATCCTTGCCAATATTTATTATTTTCTGTTTATTTAAAAAAAATAGTAGCCATCCTAATGGGTATGAGATGGAGAGCAACTGCATTTCAAAGCGACTTTGTTCTCATGATGATTTTTTTACTCATGTAAATATGAATAAGGATATTTCTCCAATCCTCCTGTTCTTGTCTGACTATAATGCTATTGTCTGTGAAGAATAGACAGGCAGATCCAAGAAGAAAGACACTGTCGGGTGCCTAGGCCATAAGAAGATGGCAAAGAACCAAGCAGAGTGTTCCCATAAGGGCAAGAGAAGGTCAGTGCAAGTGGAGACAAGGCCCGGCTGAGCTGGTGAAGGCCTCTTGGCAGACAGGTCAAATTATATCTCTTGAACCAAGATCCTTACTCAAGAGCCTGCACCTCAGAGACATGTTGGCCGTCTAAGGTGTATCATTACGAAGACTGGGCATGATAATAGTAATTTAAATGAAGTTAAAAGAGCAGTCTAAGAACGGGTACTCACGTTTTAACTTCTCTTGAGGAGTCTCTATGGCATAAAGGAAATTCACTGAAGGACTTGTGGGCTGATGGGCCTCACTTACCAGCCCTGGTGAGTGAGGTTTAGGAACATGTTGCATATCTCATGATTTTTAAGGTTTCTCATGTCTTCTTCCCAGTCATTTCATCACAGAACAATTTTTTAGCAGCATTCGGGTCTATCCTGTGACTCAGTCATGTTCTATTAGAACTTTTCATCAAATGTCAACCTTGTCCCTACCAACATGGCCAGTGGTAAGAGGCTACATGGCCTCTTATTAGGAATTGCTTCAAAAAAGACCCTCTTGAGGAATCCTGGGTAGACAATAGGGCTTTTTTTCCCCTGCACCTTTCCCTAGCTGTGCTCTGCTGCAATCTTTCACATGCTCTATGCCCAGCAGGGTGACGGTAAGATAGCTTCTTGGGTGAAAAAGAGGAGGAAAGTGTTATTTTCTCTCTGTACTTCATAACACCTAACAGAGGAAATGCATAGCATAGGTGTGGGAGTTCGGCTGACTTGTTGTAAAAAATAAACACGGTTTCCTGTTTGCCTCTTATTTTCATTCCTAAGTGGTGAGGAGTTGCTGGGACTTCCTGCTAGAACTAGCATTTAATGTAAGCAAAGAAGGTGTCATTTGGAAACCAAAAAATATCAATACCTGAAACCTTCCAAAAATTTTTATTTTCACTTATTGATATCATTCCTTAAAGTTATACTGAGTAATTTAAATTGGGCTAAATCAGTGTGTTACTTGGAGTGTTGAAAGATTGCCACATTGAAGCATAATTTCTCATGTATCTGATTAGCTGGAAGCAATTACAAGTCTAGAGAATACTTACTTGTCCATTCGTCCATCCACCATCCATCCATCCATCCATCCATCCATCCATCCATCCATCCATCCTCCATCCATCCATCCATCCATCCTCTATCCATCCATCCATCCATCCATCATCCATCCATCCATCCATCCATCCATCCATCCATCCATCCATCCTCTCAGTGACTCTTTACTCACAACTGATTTTATGCAATCTAATATTGATCTTACATGGTGCTGTGACTTGTAATAATTCCATTTGTATATTAGGTTTTTTTTTTTCAGTAAAACTGCAATCTCCTAAGTAGAGAGAGAATATCTAATACTTAAAAAAAGTATAGAAACTATAGAGAGTATAGAAAAAAGACCAGGTACCCCATAGGTGTGCAATATGTTTTTATTAAAATAGAACGAGACTTGAGAAATGATTTGCCTAGCCCGGCAGGGGAAGGCCTACAAGCAAAGCCCCCTCCTCTTTCTCTGCAAGCGACTGCAACGTGGCCATTTTCAGACCATGATTTACACGGTGGGCAGAACTGCCCCAATTACACAAATCACACAGGGCTGCCTGAAGAAAACGCCTGCCAGTTGCAGGGGAGTCTGCTGACGCTCATTTTCAGTTGTCAGAGCTTTCCAACATCCTGCTTGCCCTGAGTCACAGGCACATTCACCTTTGAGTCACCTCGCACTCTCTTTAGCATCTTCTTTAGTCCCTGGTAACAGCTATCCCATTAGTGCAAAATCACACTTGGTCTTCCAAAGCCTGGCTGCCATGCTTTTTTCCATTCATCCATTTCTTTGCCAGACGTTTAATGAGCACTCGCTGAGTAGCAGGCATTGGGCTAGGCAAGGGGGAGTGCAGTGGTGAATGATGTATAATTACTGCTCTTTAGGAAAGCAGAGTCCTCAAGGCAGGCAACAGGCAGGTCGTTGTGATAAACATTATAACAGTGGAACAAAATAGAGGGCACTAATTCTGCCTGCAAGGTCTAGGGAGACTTCACAGAGAAGGTGACTTTCCAGCTGATTCCTGAGGCGTTTGGTCCCCAGAGTTAAGGAGAGAAAGGACAGTTGTGGCAGAGGGTATAGCAAGTGCAAAGCCACAGAGATGGGTAATGGTCCAGGATATTCAATGGCGAAGGGGTGTTTGGTGTGAGTGGAGGTGGCTGGATGTGAGGGGGTGGAGTTTGAAGAAGGTAGGTGGGGAGAAGCAGGAGATGAGGCTGGAACAGATGAAGCTGTGGCCTATGTGACAGGCTAAGGATGTGGGCTCTATGGTATAGAGGCAATAGGGAGCCATTCAAGGAGTGGGGAGACGTAGCTGGATGATGAGGGCTAAAGCTAAGATAGTGTCAAGGGATAGAGATGAGGGGTGTAATTAATATGAAAGACGATTAGAAGGTAGGAGCCATAGGTGGGTGACACGCCACACACACACACACACACACACACACACACACACACACACACACACACACACACATGCACGTACACACAGAGTCAAACATGCACACATGCAGAAGGAAGGAAAGAGAGAGAGATGTTAAGATTGAGCCCAAGATTTTCAGTTCCAACAGCTTGATAGATGACAGCTTTATCAAGTGAGATGGGAGACGTAGGAGGGAGCAGAGACATTGGAAGGAATGTGATGTTGGGGACACCTTGAACTTAGAGACACCCAGGCCCGTCTACAACTCAGAGGGAGGGGGATGCAGATACAGATGGTGTTATTTCAGGGCTAGAGAACTTCTCTGCACCTAACTCGCAGGTCAACAACTCTAGGGTAAAATGGGGACCTTTATCTTCTTGAGCATTAGACAGGCTTGGGTTCAAGTTCTGTCGCTTCTGTAGGTTGAACTATAGCTACCAGTCTGCTCGCACATCCAAAAAATGAAGAACAATCTGGCATGGATGCGATGGTCTCCAGGGCTGTGGTGCTGTGTAGACACGGGAGACACTCAGTAAACAGTAATCAGCATAGTGTCGGCTTCTAAAAAGAGTATTTTAAGTGCTCAAGTAGGCTCCACTCAGATAGTTATTCCTAAGATTTTCAATGAAAGCAACAAAGGTCATTCTGGGAGAAGGGTCCAGACAGATGCAGGATTCCCTTTTCTTACCAAGGCCCCATCTCCTCACCTGCATTCCTCCTGGAGGAGGCCTGCAGGTTCTGGCGGCTGGGCCTCCAGACTCCACTTCAGTGTTCCCTTTCCTGGCATGCCAGAAAAAATATTTGGAAAAAACCCCAAAGCCTACTGTCCACACAGCAGCCCTCAACGATTACGGCAATCGCTCAATTACAAGGTTATTCATAAGTGCAGATTATAGGGTGACTTCGCTGAAGGTTCTGTGACTAGACCAGATAAAACTAAATTAAAAAAAAGAAACAAAACAAAACATGCAAACGTTGGACGTTTTCTGGGCATATGGCAGCATTTAGTTCCAGTCAGCAAGAAATAGGAACGAAACAAAACTAAGGTTTTTTTTTTTTTTTTCTGTTTTGTTTTGCTTCTTAAAGATGGGGATAATCTGAGACCCAGGTGTGTTTGCAAAGAGCAAGCCGTGTTTGAAAGTCCCTGACGTTAATAGAATGATAAAAGTGCAGGCAACCTGCGCCTTTGACCTGAGCCCTGTTCCAGCACTTCGTGGCTAGATCTGTGTCTTGGAACTTGCACTTGGTTTTGCAGAGAGACGGTGGTGTGTATATCTCTAAGCCAGCTTGGGCAAATAATCCTGTTCCAGCAAATGATGTCACCATCTACCTGGTTGCTCAAGCCAGAAACCGAGAAGCTATTTTGGAAACCTTTTTTCCCCTCAAATGTCAAGAGTTGCTGGTGGACCCCAAACTGTGTCTTTGGTGCGTCCCTATTTCTGCATCGCGTTGGGCCAGGCCATTGTGTCTCTTTCCTGGTCCCCAAACTACAGTCTCCTCTCTGATGCTCCGACGCTCTCTCCACGTGGCAGTTAGGGTCATCTTTTTAACACAGGTTTGATGGCATGGCTCTGCTGTGGGTTTTGATGTCTGCTATGGCTCCTGCTGGGCTCCCTCACTTCCAAGTACTAGGTGTTGGTGCCTTTTCCCTCACCTGGTACCGCTCTTTCTCCCACACTGTCTCCCACTCCAGCCACAAGGACGCCCATTACAGGGTCTTGAAAGCATTACTCTAGTCTTGGAAAAGGCAAGAGAAAAGCAGTGACAGCTGCCATTTTGAACTGGTGCTGTGCCAGACACTGTCTATGCATTACCTCGGCGTGAGATCCCCTTTCTCATAGGAGGAAGGAGAAGGAACCCATCTGTCAGGAGCTCAGTGAGCTGGAGAGAGAGTACAGAGCTGTCAGGTGTCAAAGTAGCTGATTCAGGTAAGAGGCCCAAAATAAAAGGGTTGAGCCTTTAATCCTTCACGGTGATTATGTAAGCAAGGGGGTGACGAGGAGAGGTGGGCAGTGGAAAAGTACTAGAAACTGAGTCAGGGTGGGGAATAATGTCTCCAAAGTTTGCCCTCCTCACCCACCCCTTTAGAGGCCTTGCCAGAGGCTCCTAAAGAAGTCCACCTACCTAAGACCCCGGACAAGGACACCCAGGAATGAGGACACCTGGGCTGGGAACACATATAGGAGATAAAACACAGCCAGAGGGAGGGGCCTGAGGCCTTGACTGCAACTCCCTTCAGAGTGTGCAGCGTGAGGCTGTCACCAGGCCTGGTGTGGAGAAGGCCGCTTTCCAAGTCTTGGAATTGCACATAGTTGGGCTTGATAAAGGACACATAGGCTTTTCACCAGGAGCCAGACTCCTAACCACCCCACAGGCATCTTACCCAAGGTCCCCCAGTCACAAGTAGCAGCACAGGAACCAGCTCTGAACTCCTCACTGTGTCCAGGAACCTTCGAGTTGCTCCCTCCATGACCCCTGACCTCTTCGCTATGGCATGGCACTCGCACACCAGAAGTCACAGAATCTCCCTACAGGCTTCTGGCCACAGAAGCTGCCTGTCCCACTCACCTGCCAGGACTGTCCTCACTTTGACAACTTAGCTCTGGAAGGCAGCAGCTAAAACTGAAAGACATGACCGACAAGCGGTGACAAATGAATCCATTAGCGTTTGTCATCTACGCACTGGTTATTTTATTGAGAGCTAAGAAAAGAGCAAAGAATGAGTAAAGTGCAGGGCAGGGTGGGGTAACAAGGTGGTTCTGGATGTGGATGGAATATAAATCACTGCTCACTGGAGCTGTCATGGCCCCAGGCGAGCCAGGAAGAGCACGGCTGGGCTACAGAGGGCGCCCAGTCAGACGCCCGCTCGAGGGAGGGAGTAGGTAGGTGGTGGCCCTGTTATAATCTCACGAAACTTCAGTTTATTACTCATCTGTAGCAATAGTGGGTTATTCAAATGGAATGACAGTGTGGATTGCATGGGGTACATCCACAAAAGCTTTTAGCAGTGCCTGGAACTCGGGGTATGCTGGCTGATGCAATTACTACTACCTCTCACCTAGGCGTCCTGCCTGGTTCACGTCCTGTACGGGAAGGAAAGCTTTGTCCACGCAGGTCTTGCTCTGTGTATTCATGGGTTCCAGCAAAGATGTATGTCCATCAGATCGATTGCCAATTGTGCATTATTTTGAGAGTTCGTCCTTGTAGTGCCTGGGCACATGGTCTAAGTGTCGGAAAGCTTTGTGTGTCTCCAGCTTCCACTGTCTTGCACTGTCATTGTCCAGAGCTTTATGGCTGTTTGGGTCTGGGTAGAAGGCTACACCTTGTTTAAAAGAAAACATGCCCAGGAGGAGTGGCATTGATGGATGCTTGCAATGGCACCCGTGCGGAGCCTACCCTCCTGCATGAAACCCTCGCCTGACAATAGAACAGGTGGGAAGGAGTGGCCCATGGTTTGAATAGAAGGAGAGAAAGACAGGAGATTATGTACAAACCGTTAGGTCATACACAAGATAAGCAGGCTGGTTTCTTAATCCAGGTGGCAGATCAGCCCACAGACAGGTTGAGTAGTGACGGGGACAGCTTTTGGCATCCATCTGCCACAGGTCCTGCTGAGGACAGAACCTGGGGATACGGTCTGGACTCCCTTTGCTGGTAGATGGACATAGTCATGGACTCCAGACTTTAGGAAAATTTTTGAAAACTGGAGATAAGTGAAGTCGAGTCCCTTAGCTAGGAACTGCAAAGGGGAATTTGGCTGAAGACAGAGAGGTGAGCTCTTTCTGTAAAAGGCCAGAGAGTAAATGTTTTCAGCTTTGTGGGCTGTAGAGTCTGTGTTGCAACTGGGCGTCTCTGCTGTGGTAGCGCAAAAGCAGCCAGTGACAATATGTGAACAAATTGGCATGTCTGTGCTCCAATAAAACTTTATTGGCACAAGCAGGAGGGCCAGATTTGGCCCGAGAGCCATAGTTGGAGGATTCTTGGCTTAAGGGAAATGGGAAGCACTAAATATAAAATTCTACCTTTGTCGTCATAAATGTTATCAGCGAGATTAAAAGCCAGTAGGTGATTGAATTCATCAGCATCGCAGCCAAGGGAGCTGTTTGCCCCAGGTTGAAGGGAGGCGTGAGCCAGGGAAGAGGGTGGCTGTGGTGTCGGCTGCAGATCATAGAGGCCAGAATAAACATGATGGCGTCAGGAGAAAATCAAGCCCTCTGTGAATCTGTGAACAAGTTTAAGGTAGAAAAATGAAAGAATAGGTTTCGTTTTTGTTTTGGAGGGTCGTTTAGTATATTTAAAAGTTCGAAGCAAGGAAAGGAGAGACCACCTGCCTGGGGACGGTGCTGTCATTCAAACACATGCTATGGCTTTGGTCACCACGGTCACACGAGAGGGGGCCTGGAAGGGGACCGGATCGCTCTCTGAGAAACGTTGGGCAGTGGTGTCAAGAAACAACCCAACCAAAACTATGGAAAAGGGATCTAGGACCAACGATCAAGAAGAATGGGAGACTGAAAAGTTCTCAGAGGCAAACACTAGTCGTCTCCAAGTGGTGTGCTTTTGACCACTGTTATTCAGTTTATACTGTTGAATAGTTTTTATTATAAGCATAAATTACTTGTATAATCAAAGGAAACTGAAAGCTGTTGAAGGTGGAGGAGGCTTCTTAGAGAAGCATTCTGAGGACGGATGCTCAGAAATTATAAGACGACAGGTTTTCACTCAGGATAAATAAAAATTTCTCACTGTAATGGTCTGACCTGAAAACTAGTGAGCACGTGTCACTCGGTCCCAGGGGCTCACCCAAGACAAGGTAAGATAGACCGCTTTCCACGCCTCTCCTTCATCAGGTGGAATCCCATTTCCTTTTCTTAGTGTTTTTTTTTTTCCCTGTGGCCCAGGGAGGCAGATCCCAGGGCCATCCCCTCCATGTGTCGCTGGGAGTCTGCACTGTAGACTGAGAGGGTCAGGGCACTGGGTTCTCCTTGTGACTGTGCCGCTCACTGTGGGACCTCACCTCAGCGTCCACCTCTATGGTGGATTATTGATCAAGGTCTTTTCCAGCCTGACAATGGTAGGGTTTATGAGAAACTGGCATGCCGAGAGCGCTGTGGGTTGAAGGCCATCCCTCCTGGAGGCAGGAGGAAGGATGCATGACGGTGTGATGGAGGTCCTCGTGTGTGATTCTAATCTCCTTTCTATTAGGAACTGGGGAGCAGAGGAGCCCCATTTGTTCTCCACTGAGAGAGACACTGACATGGGGTGATGGGTGGATTTCCTAAGCTGGAGAGTTTTCCTCACAGCACCCTCCCTGCCTGAACATGGGTCTGCGCGTCTCCACCAAATGCATCTCTGCTGGGCGTCTCTGTGTCTGGCAGCGCCACGTCCTGACAACTCAGCCGCTTTGACGCTTGTTCCCAGATGGTTGTCCAGCGCCTGACCATCCCACCTTCACCTGCTTTCCCTCTGCTGGCCTAGCCTCTTTGGATTGGCAACAGTTTCAAATTATGCCTGTTTATCAGTTTCTCCGTGAGAGCTGGGCACCCCTTCTTGCTCTGCCGATGGGAGAGTGATGTCCACCTACATCCTTGGACACAGGGCCCGCCCCAAGCATGCCTCGCTCCCCCTTGCATGCCCAGAAGGCTCAGCAAGTGCTGTCTCTCCTCTACCTATTGATTCTTTTATATCCTGCAACAGCAAGATGGATTCTGGCTGCTGGTGGCCGAGTGTGGCCGCCTTTCTGGACAAGACACCTGGGAGGTGGGGGTGTGCTGAAGAGTGGGCGGCTGGACACACCGCAGGAACCTCATCCCAATTAGGGTGTTAGGCCATTTCCTGCCTCCCACACAGCAGGAAACAGAGATGTGTGTTGTTTTTATTTCTTCCAGCAAGGACTGTAAGGACGCCAGATGGGCACCGTGATAGCAGCTCTGAAGGCAGGCGAGGCCAGCGGCGCTGACAAGAATCCCAGGCCACGAGGGATTCTAGAGATCAAACATCCTGCTTTCGCCAGGTGGAGAGACTGAGACCCAGCAAGGTGGGAGAACTTTCCCAAGGTCTCCGTCACCTTCGCTTGCATCAAACTTAAAGTTCGCATAGATAGCTTAATGGGGATGATTCTGTTCCAAGGAAGGTGGTTCCCAGAATCCACCCTGAGTAGAGGAAGATCGATGTCAGTGAAGTTAGATGGGGCCAGACCAGCCTGGCGTCTCTGGACGGGGGTGGAGCTGACTGAGAACAGAGTTGTGTCTGCAGTGACAGGTGGGAGGGGCCTCCGTGCTGCTTTTTCCCCCTGGGGCTTGTCACGTTGCCTCTCTTTGAGAGGCTCATCATCACCATCAAGTCTGCATCAGCCTCCTTCCTGCCTGCATCATCTCCCTCCTCTCCTGCCTTCCTCTGCCTGCATCCTAGTCATCCTTCAGGATTCCGATTTTGGCTTCTAATGAAGTGTCACTCCTACCAGGGTCCTTTCCGGCCCCCTGGTCAGAGTTAGACCTTCCTCTTCTGAGTTTCAAAACCATCTTCCCCCAGGGTCTGTGTCCCCCACTTGACTTACTGCTAGTGTCTGCCTACTGGCTCGTGTCCCAGCTAGACCCTAAGGTCTTTGAAAACAGGGCCTGTGTTTTACCTGTCCACCTGGATTACATGTCGGGTAGTAAGTGCTCATGAGAAGTGTGTCAAATGAACAAATAATTGTTTTGAAGACCATTTCTGAATTTTAAGACAAGAGGGAGAAATGGTTAGATTACCATCAAAATTTCCAAAAACATCTTTCACACAGAGGAGATATTTAGGGGATAAGGACTCACAACATATCACATGGTAGAAGCACAAAAGCAATTCAGAATGAGGAGGAGGAACCCGGGGGTTGCATGGGGGGAAGGACCATTCAGACCATCAGAGAACTGTCCAATGCTGAGGATTTCTTTTTTTCTTTTCTCTTCTTTTTTAGGGAGCCCCATTGATGTCCACAATGCATTATAACCTGTGTTCAGGGCTTCATTTCTCTCCCTTCACTGGTCTCGCATGGAGGCAGGAGGTGATGGGGGCGGGATGGGAACAGCAGTGAACAGAAACCACTTACCAGCTCCTGCTCCTTGGGTCTTTGTCACCGACGGTTTGCTCAGCTCGTCCCTGCGTGAGGCAGAGTCTCACCTCTCAGTCTGCAAAAAATCAGGGAGAAACGCATCCTTGGAAAACTTACATTGTGTATGTGGAAGTCCTTTACTAATAGAGGAGACAGTTCCCAGCTCCGTCACAGCCTTGGGTGCGCTCAGACTTGAGATTAATGGTGGGTACAGAGCTCCCAGGGGGATCGGCGGCCCCCAATCTGCTCCAAGACGAGGAGGAGAGAAAGGCCACGTTGTTAGGTCCCATACATGATGCTTGCTCCTTTGGTTGGACCAGGGTCCACTTCTTTGTGTTCGACCCCACCACAGAGCAAGGAAGAGGCTCATGCAGCTGAGAAGGAAGCAGACCCCCAGCCAGGAATGAAGGAATGAAAAGAACGAAATAGCCAAGAATGAAAGCTCTTGTTGGGGGATAACTTGAACCCCTATGACACTCCCATTTGCTTTTCTGGAAGCTGAGAATGTGACGAGCATGATGGGCTGTTCTCTTTGCCAGGTGTAGTTTCGATAACTAGCTTTGCTAAGGCCACGTGAGTTGAATTGATTCTCACTCTGGTGGGGTAACAGAGTAAAGAAGGTCGTTAGGGATGCCAAAGTGGTCACCGAATTAGCTTAATTAAAGAATAAATTATGGAACCCTCTCATTTTTCTGCATTTGTACAGGATTATTCTTCTACTTTAGTACAGAGGTCAGCAAATGCTCTCTGTAGAGGGCCAGATGGTCGGTATTTTAGGCTTTCCAGGCCACACAGGCTCTGTCGCAACCATACCCCACACTGCTGCCATGCAAAGGTAGCCACCGACAGCACCGAAGTGCGTAGATGAGGCTGTGTGCCAACACAACTGTATTTATGGGTGGTGTAAAATTTCATGTAATTCTCATGTGTCCCAAAATATTACTTTTCATTTCCTTTTCAACCATTTAAAAATGGAAAACCATTCCTAGTTTGCAAGCCATCCAAGAACAGGTGGCAGGACAAATTTGGGCTCCTGGGCCATAGTTCGTTGACCCCTGCATGACTGATGGCTCAGTACGGACCCCACTGCAAGCAGACAAATGCTGGTTTCCGGAACAGAAATGAGCATTCTGAGGTTTTCTCAGCAATTTCAGAATCTGTGTGCAACCTAGACATTTGGCCCATGACCAAGCCTTAAGTAAACCAAGCCCAGGCTGGCTGGCCTAATCCAATGATAAAATCCAGGGTTCCAAGGGACTTTGCCATCATCCAGCCCATATTCTAGATTTTAAAAAGAAAAGGAAGGAAGGAAGGAAGGAAGGAAGGAAGGAAGGAAGGAAGGTAGGAAGGAAGGAAGGAAGGAAGGTAGGAAGGAAGGAAGAACCAAACTCCTAGAGTAAATAAAGCCATCATTGTCTCTTAATCATTCATTTTTGTGCTGGTCACCTTTCAAGGGTGTGATGCAGTTCTGTCTTAGTGTAACTTCCCAGTGTTGTCGGACAGAGCTATTTATTCTATGTATACACACTGAAGGGAGAAATAGTGGCAAGACTCTACCTCCAGGTTTTCTTTGACATTTTTCTCTACCGGCCATGACCTTGGGTAGCTTCATTTCCTTTCCTCCAGATTTTAGGAGTCGATGCAGAGGGCCCGGGTATGAAACCTGGGAGGTGTTTGCTGCTGTGGTTCCTGAAAGCTTCTTGAGGTGAAACATTGCTCTTTTAACAGAATTTAAAAATAGAGAATGAAGTAAGCTTCCCAGAGCAGTTTCCCCAGGATGTTAGAGTAGGAATTAAAAAAAAAAAAACAACAAAAAACAAAAAACTCAGCACGATTCTTTCTGGGATCTGCCAAAACACTTAATTTTTGAGACCATAGTGAAATTCTGATACTTAATTTTTTTTTTATTGGTGGAAGGGGGACTAGCACAGCCTAGCACATGTCTTGCACATAGTGGACTCTCAATGCATGTTTATAAAACGAATGAAAGGGGCCGAGGGTTTTGGAGAGGACTTTGCAAAGGAACTTTGGTTTCCTTCCAGTTGAACTGCCTCTCGGGTTGCATTTCAGGGCTTTGTGGGAGTGTGTGATATTCTGGGGGAAAAAATTCCCCTTTAGACTCCAGGCAAAGCAAACCCAGTCTGAATTTTACAACACCAGATGGCACATGACTCTGTCTCAAACAGCTGCCATTGGCTCAGTGTTATCCTACAGAGGAATCCAGCTTCTCTGGGCTTTGCAAAACCTCCTGTTAGTGTCTACTTTCTGTTGCATTTGCAATCCTCCAGCAGGGAATAGTCGGAAGGTAGACAGGACCAGCCCTTACTTGGGTTGTGAAGTGTTTTATGTCCCTGGGTATGAGAGGATCTGGGGGCTAGACAGGGGTGGAAGAAGATGAAGCTGCTACTTCCTGTTGCTCTTTTTCCTTGTGAAATAATTATGGCATTTTGTCATTTTTCAGTTCTTATCCTTGGTAATAATATATATATATATTTTAGTGGTGATGGGGGGATTGGAGGGGGGATTGCAGCGGGGATTGCAGGGGGGATGTGGAAAGAGACTGCTCTCTGGAATAGATTAAACCCTGGAGAGAGATACACTTAGTCATAAAAGACTGAGAAAGTTTTAAAAAATGATTACTTGAAACCTAAAACTGAGCTCCATGCCTTCAGTCCTGAAATCACATCTCCTCTGGTACGGAAAGGGCATCTTTGCATCTTGGCATCGGATTCGGAGCTCTCGGAGGCAGAGATTGGGTTCTACTGATCTTTGAAGCCCCAGCACCCGGCATGAAGCTTGGTATATAATAGGTGCTTAATACATGTAGGTGACAGAGTAAACATTGAGTGAGCAAGCAGAAAATGTGCTGAGCACCAGCACTTTCTTGGTTATGTGAACAATTTAATCTTTTTCTCAATATTATCCCAGCTATTCCCTACCCAGGGGTGGGCTGTCTACTAAAATAGCAGCAGCCCAGACCTGAGAAAGTGCCTTGGAGAGGTGTGAAATGTGTTGAATTTCAATTCCTCTGCTGAAAGTGGATGGAAAAAATGCTTTTTCGCTGCTATTGTCTCTTTGGCTCATCATGTCTTCAGCAGTTTCTCTCCAAGGAGAATTTAGCTTTCAGACCATTGGGAAATTCTTAAGCCTTGGCCCCCACAGTTCTCATCCCTGGTGATATGCTGGAAACTCCTGAATGGGAGGGGCTTTAAAAAATTCCAACGCAAGGCAAACCTCAGGCCAAACGCATCTGAGTTTTGGCAGATGGGACCTGCACAAGCCCTCAGAGTGACTCAACTGTGTGCAGCCCCAGCGAAGAACCACTGGGGGAGGGTTTGAGTCCATCTGTGCTGAAGCAATAGCGGTTCCTCTGATTGCAAATTAGCAGTCAAACCAGGCAGCTTTTAAGGGCTGAAATATTTAATTCTATGGATTTCAGTATTTAATCAGAGTCAGCACTTTTTATTTTTGACAGTGGCTTCCACCAGGCAAGAAAACTCTGAGTCTTAGTATCAAAAAAGTCATTTAGTTGGATTAAAGTTTTTTTGCTTTTGGCCAACTTTTGAATGGGGCAGTGGTTGGGGGGAATATCTGTGTTAGAGAAATGCCACGGTTTCTTTCAGAGCAATGTTTGCATTATCATTTTCTGAATCTTCAGCTCCCAGCATGAGACCTGCCATGTAGCAGATGCTCAGGAATGCTAAAATAATTATAGCAGCTGCTGCTTGCTAGCTACTGACTGTGGTAGTCACCATTTCATTTAATCTTCAGAGCAACCAGGTCCTATCAGTATCTTCACTTTATAGGGTGGGGTAGGCAGAATACTAAGATGGCCCCAAACTTCTGCCTCCTAAGGCCTATGAAAATGATAGGAAATTACTCATGATTATGCTATATTATGGCAAAGATAAAGATATTTTGCAGATGTAATTGAGGTCCCTAATCAGTTGACTTCTTTTTTTAATTTGGTAAAGGTTTTTCTTTTAATTTTGAAATTAAAATTTTTTCAATTGCAGTTGATATTTCATACTATATTAGTTTTAAGTGGATAGCACAGTGGTTAGACATTTATATAATTTATGAAGTAATCACCCCAATAAGCATACTACTTACCTGGCATCATACATAGTTATTGCAATATTATCAACTATATTCCTTATGTTGTATTTCACATCCTCATGACTATTTTGTAACTACCAACTTATACTTCTTAAATTAATGGAAAAAGAACTTATCTTGGGTAGACCTGACCTAGTTAGGTGAGTCCTTTAGAAGAGGATCGAGAGGTTAGAGATTCAAATCCTGCTGGCCTTACAGAAGCCAGCCACTCTCATGTCAGTTCCAAAGCTGCAAGTAAGTAAATTCTGCCAATGACCCTGGGCCTCAGATAAGACCCTTGGCAGAGGACCCAGATATGGAAACTGTGAGATAAGAAGTGGGTGTTGTTTTAAGCTGCTACATTTGGTTACATGTCAGTTGGGGAAGGGGTGTCTTAGAAAGTTTTTTTTTGTTTGTTTTCTGGCACTCAGCTGGAATGTGCCTTTCTCTCTTCTCTTTACCTACCTGTCCTCTTCCTACCTGGAAAGTGGATGTGATGCACAGAGGTGAGCAGCCAGCTTGTGAACATGAGGAGAAGGAGAAGCAGAAAGCTGTAAGAATGGCATGGGTCTCTGATGTCATCATGGAGCCACCTACCAACCCTGCACGGCCTTCCTCTGGATATCTTGTCATATGGGGAAAATACACTCCTCTTTCTGTTGATGGAACATTTTCTTTTTACCCCTTCAGTCTGATGTGAAAATCTACATCATAAAGCATACCCCCTAAGTATTTGAAAACACTTGGTAAATTGTTCAATGTTAACATGGGAAAGGAATAATTCGATATCTTTATTATAATGTAAGAATCCCTTTCTAGAGTTGTAATCAATGTGAGGAGAAGGATGGGGATGCCTCCCTTAAGTATTGACTCGTGAGAGGGATGGACAATGGCATGGGATGGGGAATAAGAGAGCCAAAATAGATTTTAATCGAAGTAGCAAATCATCCTTTGGGTTTGATGTGTTTAATTTTGTCTGAGGCAGAGAAGACCCCAAAAGGAGTTGTTCTCTGTCTTTGAGTACCTCTGACCTGAGATTGTTTGAGATCTAAAATAATACGTACGGGTTTAGGGGTGGATGAGCCAGCGTATGTGCCAGAGAGGCAATCTCCTGCATCAAGAGACACAGGTTCTGGAACAAGAAAGAAACAAACCTACTCTTTTTTTTCTTTCTGGTCCAATCACAACTGAATCCTCGAATACATCTCAAGGGCACCTGGACAGACCACAGCTCATTCAGAGAAGAGTGATGAGGATGGTACAGAAAAGGAGGTGGAAATAATTGGACTGAAAAAGGATGAACCAAATGAGAACATGACAATTGTTTTCAAATGTCTGGAGAGCTGCCATGTAGAGGGATGGGACTCAATGGACCCAGCCCTAACCTCTAGAACTGGAACCCATGGTGGAAGTTTCTGGGTGGGGGACAGGTTTAGATTTGGGTTTGGATTTGGATTTGGGTTTGCACACAGTGCTGAAAGCTACAGCCACAGCCACCAAAGACTGAATGGCCCATCTCACTAGATGGTCCCATCCCTGGTGGCATTTAAGCATGGCTTGAGCTGCCATTTGCAGGGGTGTTGTACAGGGATCCCAGCAAACATTTATATGTTGGTTCCTTTGCTCAGTGACTTCATTCACGAATTAGTGTTATTTAGTGCCTACTATGTGTCAAGGTGAGTGGTCACACTATGGCCTTTAAGTTCTCTCCCAACTTTATGATCCATTGGTGCTCTGAGTGTAATGAGCACCATTTTGCAAAAGAGAACACCAAGGCACCGAGATTTGGGACAAGATGCACAAAGCCAGACAGCATTTGAACAGTGGACCCTTCATTCTTCCTGAGTCTTTGCTCTGTCTACTCTCCTTTCTATTTCAATCATTTGTTCTTTTCAGAAAAAAAATGAAGTTATGCTCTGCTCAACCACCTCACTGTGGTGGGCATGTTGAGGCAGGATGTGTAGTTACTCAACATTGGTCCCTTGTGTTGATATATTTTCCTGACTCTGACAAATTGGAGCAAGCTCTCCCTTTGATCTGCAATCTTCCAAATCTCCCCAGATACCCCTGAGCAGAGGCGGGTTACAGGCAAGGGCTGTGGTTCAGATCTCATGCAACACATGGCTTTCTGATTGGGGAGTGGTTGCGGGTTCCTCAGACACAGTCACCCCTGCTATTCTCTGCACTGAGATTCCAAAAATTGCTGTGGAAACCACACATTTCCAAGCAAGCCCACTTCTTTTTAAACATTTCTCTTTCATTCTCTCTCTCTCTCTCTCTCTCTCTCTCTCTCTCTCTCTCTCTCTCTCACACACACACACACACACACACACACCACTCCATTGCCACAACTTTACATCTTACATGTATGGATATTTCCTGCCAGGAGTTCTCGCTCAGCAGAACCTCCATGGGTTAGGAGTGCCTCATCGGCAATAAAAGCCAGCTTCGCTTGTGCAGCTGGGAATTCCACAAGCAAGCAGGGCCATCCAGTTCATGCCTTCTTTGACTTCGTAATGGGCCAGGCTTACAAGATGTAGTAACAGCAAATTGGCAGCTGTGTAGGACTGTCTGACGCTGGTAAAAGCATCTGTTGGAAACTTTGCTTTGTAATTTCCTGAGCCTTTTAGGGTCAGAAGTGGGTAGAAACCCCCAAATGGAAGAAAATCCTAATCACTTTCAAGTGGGAGGAAAATAAGAAACAGATGGGCACACTTGGGTGCAGTCTGCGGATTCTGAATGGCAGGCTCCCAGGATAAATGTTCCCCAAATGTCTGAGGCCCTGCTGTCTCAGGGAGCAAGCGCTGACATTCCCCTGAGGTCATTTATTTGGCCCAGACCAGACCAGACCATACGTGAATGGGTGGGAATGGTGTTCAAATTCATCCTCCCCCAACACAGCTCTCTAAGGCTGGAGGTGAGGTGGAGAATGCAATGGGGCCCCTGAATGTATTTGCTGTGTTCTTTGATCATCTTTACTGGTTTTATTGGCCAAGGTATTTTCAGTATCTGAAACAGTGCCTGGCACAGAGTGGGTGCTCAACAAATATCCACTGAATGAAAGGACGATTCCATTTTTGTATCCTATGCACTCCCTAAGGTTCTTGTCACTTTGCAGACTTTGTATAAATGGTTGCTGCAGGAAACTAAGGTAAAAAAGGAAAGGGGGCTTTGATCTCTAAACACAACTGGAAAGGAATATAAATGGGAAGGCTGGAGGAGTGGGGAAAACCAATATAGTTGTATAGAGGTGTCTGGGAGAGCAAATTGGTCATGTGCAGACCTTCAGAAAGTGTCTGAGCTGGGGAGCATAAGTAACCAGAAGCTTCCCCCATGTATTTTTGAAATTTATAGCTCGTTCTGAGGTTTGTCTGCAGGGAAGACTTCACACTGGCTTTGCTTCACAGCCAAGGCCTTTATCCTGAGACAAAAGATCTCCCCACTCTCTCCTACTTTCATTACACCTCTGCCTTTGTCTTTTCTTTCCTTGTAATTCCCCTTAATTCTTAGTTTCAATTCTGGGGAGTAAAATGGGGCTTTGCATGAGACCCATTTTCCAAGTTCTGTCTGATCTGGCTTATGTCGTCATAGCTCTCATAGGCCTAAATGAAACCAAGAAGACTTTCAGTTTAAGCCTGCCACTGTTAGAGATCTGAGGTTACATGATATATTTTATGCCCATAATTGATGTGGCTGGAGAATTGGTATTGAATTAATAGCATTGGCAGAATAGAAAATGTGATGTATTTTGTGCAGGTCGATAAAGGAATGACCTCTTCTTGTTCTACAGAGAATGGAAATTGGAAGTGAAACAACCTTCGTATTCCAAAATAGCGTCTTGAGCATTTTGTAATTTTTATTTAAATTGTTAGGAGGCTTGGAGCTATTAGTTAATCTATCTTCCAATACACTGTTTAATGTAGCACTGAATAAATGATGCAAGTCGTCACTGGGTGAGTGATCAACTAATAGCTCTGCTAGTAATTGATTTATGTTTCTTCAATAAAGTTTCATAAACCGATGGGGGAAAAAAAAAATTTAAGGAATCGAAGCTGTGATTTTTCAAAAAGTGATTGGCATCTGCATAACTAACAACTCTTTCTGATTCTGTATGAATAGGTCTCTAGAGGTAATCAGAATTTCTGTAACCCCTTTGACAACTGCAATTTGTCACTCCATTTAACACTCAGAGTAAGTGATAGCTTTATGTTAATGGTCAGAAAGGGTTGGAACTTTCAGTAAATGAGGCTTAAGGGTAACTTTTCACCTTAAAAATACCCCCCTTGCTTTTTCTTTCTCTATCAGCAAGGCCCACTTAGCAGAAACATCCTGTAGACGTCTCTGCAAAAGGTTTGCTTTTTCTTTACCTAGAGAAAGAGACAGAAATGCAAAGATGTCTTGCCTCTACGCTTTCTAACCCTCTAGGCACAAAGAGTACAGGCTACTCCATAGATTTAACTCAGGGTTGGTAAATGAGAGCTGTGAGAGCTACATCTAAGGCAAGTCATTCCTTGAGTAATAACTAGGTTAGGTGGGAGAGGAGGGACCAAGAGAAGAGAAAAAGGGGAAGAATTTACAAAAGGAAACACGCTTCCAGCCAGCTCAGCCACCACTCTGTGCATCAGCTGAATGGCCTCTGCCCCCTCTCCGAAGACATCCACCATTGCCCCTAAATGATTCGTTCCCCATACTCAAAGAGATACCTCTTTGGCTAGTGGCTGTTCCCTCCCTTAATAGGATGTTCCTGGGTCTCAGTGTGCTTTGCTGGGCTTAGAGACTGAGCCCAACATGGGAGAGCCCAACTCTGCAGACATAAAGAAAATAAATGGGGAAAGGGGTTGTGGGCTCTTGGTCAGAACCGAGCCATCCCCCAGAGATGGTGTACTTACTGCTCCTTCTAAGAGTCGGATTCTCCCACGGAGAAGATGAGGCTGCCTTGCTGGGTCCCAGGACACAGTATGTGGCTGTTGAGCTCATTGGCATGCATAGATTTGGGTTTCATTAGAAGCAGTCTTCTTTAGCTCAACACCAGATAATACCTAACACAGAAATTAGGGCTTTTGAGCTAGAAGCTTAGTCATAAATGGTAGTAGCTCTGCAGAACTACTGTTTACAGCCTTAATTTTCCCCTACTACTTGTATCCTATAATATCAGCTCTGCCCTTGCCCCAGGAGGCTCCAGCTCCACTTCATAAAACTGAAAAAATGCCAGCAAAGGCACCAGGATAGGGTCTGCAGCCCTGGGAGGCCCTTACCTTTGGCGTCTTTTTGCAGTTCTGTTTTGCTGAAAGAAGGGCCTTCCTCGGTAGACTTGTCATGTCTTGTCTCCTTTGTTTTATTCTCAGTGATCTGTGCACCTTCTCTGTTCTTCAGCCTATGGCCATGGGACCAGGCTTGGCTGTCAGGCAGAGCCTCACACTTCTTGCATCATCATCTGTTGGGGGTGATGTTCTGAGTGATTTAACAACCCAAAATGAGTGGCCCAGTGAGTGGTCAGAAGAGGAAGGAGTTGAACCGAAACTCCCAACTTCATGAAAAAGTATTTAAATCTAGAAAGAAAATAAATCAATATTTGCATATAATAGTAACGAGAGACAGGTGGGAATATCTCTGAAGCAGGAGGGCAATTGAAGAACAGGTGCTCCACACGTGATGCTTCTAGAGGTAATCCTAAAAATTAAACACACGCACACACATTAGAAAGGAAATGGTTCTTACAGGGACGAAACGCAGGATGTCAGGAAGCATCTAAGAGCTAGTATTTCATTTTTCTGGAATAGGATTAATACACTGCATGTCAGCTGTGTTTTCCGTTCCTTCCCCACCCACCCCCCTCATTTTTCATCATATCAATGATTTGTTTACACTTTGTAGGGAGTATTACACACAGTTTGGTGACTCTCAAACATCCAAGTCATCCCACCTGGTGAGACCCACAAGGTCCTTCCTGATGTGACCTTGCTCACTCCTCCATCCCCTCTTTTGCACTTCACCTCAGCACCATTTCACCAGCAGAACCACCCTGGTGCCCTGGACATGCTGCGGGCTCTCTGGCTTCCTTGACTTGTCTGGAATGTCACACTTTTTCTCCTTTTCTCCCCTGCATTCCCCTCCTCCTGGGGAGCTCCTACTCATCACTTTCTCTATGATGTTGTCCATGACTCCCTCAATTCTCACCCTTAGATGTAGATCTGCCCTCCCTCTGCTCCCATTGCCTTTGAAAGATCTCCATTCTAGTAATGACCAATTGTGCAATAAGTGGTCCATTTTCATGCCTATGTTTACTTTCAGATTTTATTTCCATGAGGTCATAGACTTTATCTTGTTCACCAGTGTATCCTTAGTGTGTAGCACTGACTCTGGCTCAATCCATATTGGATGGATGGATGGGTGGATGGATGGATGGATGGATGGGTGGATGGATGGATGGATGGATGGATGAATAAATGGATAGAAAAATGTCCACTTTATTAGGTGAAGGTGGGCATGTTGAATCAAACCCAGATCCACAGTGATGACCAGAGTTAGTTAGGAGCAGAGAGTCAAGCAGTTGCTTCTGTACCCACGAAGGCTGCACCTGGGATTCGTCGAGAGTAGCCTGCTACAGTGTAGGCTTAGCGAGCAGGACATGATTTCACTCTGGTGTTTTGTGGTTAGCCCATCTGCAAAAGCAATAACTAGTAATATCTTTGGTGGGTTTAATTTTTTCCCCTGAAAGCCAAAGAAATTTAATCTGAAAACTAGCATCCTATAGGTGATAATTAGGAAAGAACAGGTTAAGAATTTAGAAATAACAGTGTCCCTACTGGGAGTGTTAGGTTAACACCAGTTACTGAGCTATCCTCGCCAATAAGTTGGACAGAAACCTGACATTTTCTCCATGCGTACAAATTAAAAAAAGTGCATCACTTTTATGAGTTTAAATTTGGTTTCTGAAGCCTCTATTCACTTCTATGGTTCTCTTGCTCTTCTCAAAAGATCCAACTTAAGCAGATTGTTTTGCACAGTTATGAGTAGCTGGGCAGGCATTTTTAAAATGTATTTTAAATTAATTATTATTATTATTTTTAGAAAATCAAAACTCTTAAGCCTAGAAGAACATCTGCTCTGTATCTGACTACAAGGTAACTCCAACTTTCCTAGCAAGTCATAGCATTTGATCTGACAACCCTAAGGTATATCTTGGCACTTAAGAAAGTCTACATTCAATAAGTGTTATGATGCATGTCTCTGGAGCCTTATTCAAGGGCGTTAGAGTGCTTCACTCACTTTGAGATGCTTGTTTGCACAGGTGTAGCTAAGCATTACCCTCTACCAGACCCAGGCAGATATGCTAATGAGTGTGGACCCACAGGGCTCACTTAAGCCTTGCCTTGTCAAGATGAATAGGACAATCAAGTGACTTCTGGAGACCTGGGGACGACTGCCACCAGAGCACATTCTGGCACAAAAAATTATACTCAGAAAATGCTGAAGAGAAGAGAATACTTTTTTAAAGGGCCCCAAGTCACGTAACCAGTGGAGAACTGACCAGATTTCCACCTGTTTGAAATTAAATGTGTTTATTATCCTTGCGTCTTGCTCCCAAGCTCAGTATAATCGGTTAAAAAAATATCTGCTGTGAGCTTAACTAAAAGCAGATTTTTAAGCAGATTTTTATAAGTTTAACTGGCTATTTGCTTTCACAACAAAGCTGTGACATTTCTTCTCTCGCTTGGACTCTGATGTGTGCTTCATCGAAACTATAGGATGCTATCTGTGCATTCTCATCATTCAACACTCATTTTTTATTCCATGCTATATATCCCAGACTCTATGCTACGTTTGGGGGCAAAGTGGGACCAAGATAGTAAGTAAATATGTAAGTGAAGTCATTGTAGTTTGTGAAAGGTACCAGAAGGGGAATAAGCATGAGAGATAGATAGGGAGTGAGTAACTTTCAGGGACCACTTTTGGGGTTGAGTGGTTGGAAAAGATTCTCTGGGCAAAAGAATTAGGAGCTGAGATCTGAAGGATGAGAACAGACTATTTGAATAGAAACTGGGCGATGAGCGTCTTAGACAGAAGAAACAGCAATAGCAAGGGCTTTGAGATAGTCGAGGGCTTGTAATATTTGAGGAAGAGAAAACAAGCCAGTGTGCATGGAGAGGAAAAGTGGCATGAGATGAAGCTTGAGAAAGGCCAGAGTCAGATCAAGCAGGGCCTCATGGGAAATGTTCAGTATGTTAGATTTTATTCCAGAAGCAACGCGAAGCCAGGAGAAAAATGCTATGCTTAGATTTGCATTTTATGAGGATTAGGCTGGCTCATCTATGAAAAGCAGATTGGAGAGAGGGAAGGGTGGTGCAGGAGGCCAAGTGGGAGGCGGTCGCAACCATCCAGGTGACAGGTGATGCTCTGGGACAGCACCATTGCAGGTGGAGAGAGGATGGTAGGATTGAGAGGTTTGGGAGGTAGACGTGGTGAGACTTGCTGATGCATTGGTTAGAGGGGATGAGGGAAAGGAAGATGCAAGACACCTGCTGGCATTTTAACCTGAGCAACAGGGTGGATGATGGTGCTGCTTACGGAAACAGATGACCTCCCAGGGAGGAAAGGCTCGTTCGTGGGAAGGTAGGGAATGACAGTCCATTTTGAACATGTTCACTGGGGATACTTGCTACAAAGTTCTATGCAGAAATGTAGAAGTCTCTTGGCAACAAGTCTCTCGAAAAGTCCGACTATTAACTTATTGTTATAACGTTGGAAGTAATGACAGAAACACTTGGAAGAACATGAGATGGAGCTTGAGCAAAGCTGGGAATTAGAGATGACTCGAGGCTTGGCAATAAATCTCGCGAATGACATAGCATATGGAAAGATGTTACCATGGATTTTCTCCTTTGCAATTTCTCATCTAACCAGACTTTATTCCCGCGTTGGAATAACAAGGTTTAATGAGGTATGAGTGCAGGGAGTCTGCTAGTGCTGAGAGGCATGGCCAAAACATCCAGAAAGGAGGATGAGAATTATGATGCAAAGAAGGAGGAAAGTACCTGGGACTTGCGAGGAATGCCTGGGGCATGATACAATCTACTTATTTAATATTTTCCTGAGTTCCAGCGAGTGAAACCCATTTTTTCAAAAAGCCACTCTACACATAACATTTTTTTTTGTAAATCAAATGTGAAAAAAATAAACCGAGGCACCTCTGAGCATGTCTTCAGCCAAGTCTCTGCCTTCCGATGAATTTCCAGCAGGTTCCGTTTGTTTTTCCACCAGCCTGCCACTTCCGAGCACACGCTGTCCCACTCTTTGCTTTGCTTATCTCTTTTTCTGTTTGGTGTTCTTAAAGTGTCCAGGGTGCTCTCGGGAAGGACAATATTTGGGTGGTTGGCAAGCAGTGTGCTGTGCAAAATGTTTTATCACTGGTCACCGACTTGGAAGAATAGATCATCCCAGTGGGTTCTGGTTCGTGTGCCTGGAAGGCAAGAGTCTTCTGACTTAAGGTGGAACAAGCTTACGTTTTGCAGGGAGAGAGGTCTGAGTTGAGTCCTTAGCTTTGCCCTTGTGACTTAATGTCATTGAACCTAGTGATTTCACCGGTAAAATGTGAGTAATGATATGTGTGTCAATTGAAGGGTTGGGGTGGCGATTAAGTGACATGACGTATGTGAAGTCGTTAGCATGATAATTCATGCTGCCACCCACAGAGAGTCCATCATGTTGTTGTTCTTGCAAACATAATGGTTGTCAGTCTGACAGGAAACAAACATTCTAGGTAATAACCCTGTAAAGGCTGTTGACAAGCATTACAGCCACAGGTGAAGGGGTGCTGGGGGCTGGGGTGCCGTTTTTCTGTCACTGTCTGGCAAAGGTTGCTGACTGCAAGCTCCTGATGTATTAACTTTAACTCACCTTTTCTTTGTGTGTGTGTTTAATTGAATGAAAATTTTAAATCGAACAATTAAATTAGAAAATTGGGATTTTCCTATGCAGTGTGTGTGGATTACAAGCTTTGCTTGAAAAAGACAGATTGGGTGGCATGGGGCCCCCACCATTCCAGATAGTGACCATCAGCTGTGACTGAGATGCAGGTCCCAGGCTCAAGATGACTCTCTGAATCCACAGCAAGGTGGAAATCAGGTTTTGAGAAGAGAGAAAGTGTTTTCTAAAATTCCTAGAGGTTTCCTTTCACAGATAAAGAGCCTGTCTGATCAAACAGGATCGAAGCTATGGTACAGAGCAGACAGAAGAAATGACTCATGGGAGATTTCCACCTGATAGGAAGAGGAAGTAGAAAGTGTTGCCATAGGAGATGAGAGGAAGATTCCGAAAGGATAAAACTAGGATGCCCACCAAAGCCTGGTCACTGAGAACTGCCTCTTCCCTCAGGCTTCCCTTTCGGGCACCTCACCAGGTTTAAGGAAAGTTGGGGCAGGGGGTGAGGAGGCATTAGAAACCCTCACTGAAAGCCCAGAAGGTTTGAGGGAGAGTCAGCACATTTCGGCTCACCACTCCCACCCCTGGCTTCACCATGGTGGCTACCATGGTTTGGAGGGGGTGAAACAGCCAAGGGAGATGGTTCCTTGTGGCCTAGAGTTCCCCTCTGCCCAGGGGACAGGACGCCAAGGTGTCGAGAGCAGTGGTGTACTGGCAGAGCCTGTGGTCAGGGCAAAGAAGCAAAAGGCCACAAAGCACAGGGACCTGGTGATTTGGGGGACCACAGGGACCTTAGGTTTTGGCAACAGATGCCAGCAGGACACCACACCTAAGCAAACGCCAGCCTAGGACATTTAGGGACAAGACTAGTCCATAGCTAAGGACTCCAAGGACCTCGGCCACAAAGATACCTTGTTTCTCTCTGCACCCAGATGCCATGATGAAAAGCCCTCTCCTTACCTTACTCAGAAGACTGATTTTTACACTGGGCCTTTGCCTTTGAGTCACTGAATCCAATTAGGGGTGGTGGATGTATTTCTCTGAATACAGTTATTATTTTTACTCATTATTTTTAGTATAATAACATTAAGAGAAATTAATGCAGCAAAATATCCATATCCCCCCTACCCTATATCAAAGATGGTGTTTTATTTTGTTTTGTTTTAAAGTGGTTTCCTTATCCATATTGTTAAAATACTGGCTGATAGTTTGGTCAAAGCCTTGGCCTAAGAAAGGTTCAACAGCTGACACCCAGAGCTTGTCCCTGGTAACATAAGGAAGAGAGAGACAAGCTGATTACCTGACACTGTCATATGGCATCAAGCTTTTGTTTAGTTAAGAGACTTTCCAATTAGTGAAATGGGACATTCTTAGGATGGCATTCAGATTCAACAGTGTTGACAGGGTTTCACTCTATTTCCTGTTTCCTAGCCTTTGCCCTTGGACAAAATCCCTGGATTCTTGGAGATGCCTCTCCATTCTTTGTCTGGCATTCTAGACCCTGATTCCGGAGCTGGAGACTTCTTTGGAATGTTGACATTGTGATGATTCTGGAAGAACGTTGCAGATTGGAATCGCCAGGCCTTTTTATCAGGAGTCTTGAAGAAGGGATTTTAGCTTTGCTTCCCTCTGCTTGTTGTTCCTTTCTCCCACTCCTGTTTGGGTTCTAATGGATGTGGCATTATAAGGAAGTGTTTTACTTGGACTGGGGAACGAGCAGTGATACAAGAGACATTCCCCTGCTCCTGTATGTAGTGCTCTGATTTGAAAGCATACCCTTTTCTCAACAATTGCTTGTCCAGGCCTTCCATTTATGACCAGATCTGCCTACATCCATGAGTAGGGGGATGCTTTGTTCAACAAGACTGTCTACCAGGGCTAATCTAGTCATGAGATGATGGGCTCAGATTATGGACTGATGTTATGGATTGATATTATGGATTGGGAAACGTACTGAAATGAAGAAAAGCAGCTGGTATTTTGAGATGCCATTTGGTTGTCTCTCCAAATATTCCCATGAGTGTTCCCTCAGTTTGCATGTCCTGTCATTAGAGCCTTGGATGATGACAGCCTTGGGGCCACATGAGAAGTATTCAACACTGATGATCATCTTCCTGTGGGTTTTTCAGCTGTGAGAAAGGAACTCTTCTTAGATGATCCCTGGGGAATAAAATGGAGGAAATAACTGAATTAAATCTAGACATGAAATCTATGGACAGTGGGCGAAATAAATAAGCCATTTAATTAAGACTTTATACTTGTTTCCCACTGAAAACTAGGCTTATTTGTTCCTGAGGCCTGTAATATCAGCCTTATTGGCATTCCAGATGTTAAATCACACTGACTGAATAAAAGGGGGAAAATCAGATTATGAGAAACCAGCTTGGCAATATTTCTAATTTCTATCATAATTTCCTCTTTGAGCCATGAATAATTTAAAATCATTTTCAGTTACCAATATACAGGAGTATTTTTGGCTTTTTTTTTTTTGCGGGTTTTGGTGAGGGGGCGGAATTGAGTTCTCATTGTATTGTATTGTGGTCAGTGTTTTGTCAATGCTTTGATATTTATTGAGACATTCTTTATGGTCTGGTATGTGCTCAATTTTTGGAAATATTCCTCAAAACTTGAAAAGAATGCAGATTATCTAAGAGTTGAGATAAAATTCTAAGCATGTAGATTTTATAAAGTGTCTTAATCATGCTGTTCAAATATCCAACATCATTATTAAATTTTTGATCATTTAATAAATTAGTTTCTAACAGATGAATGTTCAAATCACACTTTAAGAAATTTGTTTTCATAATTCTACTGACTTTTACTTTATATGAAATTACTGCTTTTATAGATAGATCAGTCAAATATTAACAATATCATATGGTTCTACTTGATATTTTGGGACGATGTTGTAATATTTATTGTCTCTGGTTTCTCACGTTTTTCTGGTGTATATTATGTCATAACCTTTTTTGTTCCTAAATAATACTTTTGACTTTAAAACCTATTCTCTTTGACATATGATTAGAACATCTTCATTTTGATCAGTATTTTTCTAATATAATCCATGTATCTTCATTCTGATTAATATCTATTTGGACTAATGTCTGGTATATTATTTTTTCTACTTATTGTAATTTTTTTGGTCCACCTCCCTTTATTCCTGACTTTCATTAGTTAACTAAATTTTCTTTAATCTGTTTATTCCCTCCTTCTACTCTTTTGGAAGTTATATATTCTATTTCTATGATAGTCCTACCAAGACACTCAATTCTGATGATTCCCCTCCCCTCGGCCCCCACCCCCAATTAAGCTCACCTAAGCTCCAGGACATGTTCTAGTTAGAAATGTTCTCTACGTGGAACCCCTTGGTTTCTCCAGAGATCAGGATGTTGTTTATTTGGTTGCTTGTCAGCCCAAACACAGATACAGTTGGTAGTAAGGAACATAAATGTCCCTGAGCATAGTGGAGAACCAAGAGAGGCATTTGGTTAAAGAGGCATTTGGTTAGAGAGGCATTTAAAACACCCAGCTTTCAAAGTTGTATACTCTTTTGCCTTATTTAGATAGCGGTTCTCAAACTAGTGTGCTTCAGAGCACCAGGAAGGCTTGTTAAATATAGATAATTGGGCCCACCCCATTCTGATTCTGGGATGTGACTGAGAATCTGCATTTCTAACAAGTTCCTAGGTGAGATTAATGCTATTACCTTTGATTTAATCAAAGAGATGTTCTACATCAAGTACCTGACACCCTCCTCTTATGTAAATACAATTAAACATTTGATTCACTGGGTGAGCCAGTGAAGACTAGAGGTGGACCCCCTGGGGGCTTTTAACTCTCAGTATTTTGATTTTTGGCTTAATAATTTAGCCCAAGTCCCGAGGTTGATTACATTTAAATATATTGTTTCATAATGATTGCTGAGCAGTGAAGAACATTTTTGGTGATGTGATTTAATAAATCAAGCCCATGAATTTGCCAATGGTCAGCTCATTTTGACTCACAAAAATGAAAGTATCATGGAGCTCAATCTAGTATTTCATTCCACCACGTTATTATTTTATTTTATTTTATTTTTTTATTTTAACTTTTTGCTTTTCTATGTGTTACTTCTTTCCTTGCACTCTTTCTGTCTTAAATGTTTTCTACCATGAATCTCTCTTTCCCCTCTCTGGTGGCTCCTTCCTGTCTGGTCTCTCTTTCTCTGTCTCTTAAACTATTGAAGGACTAGAGTAACTCCATTTTGCTATGTAGACTCCAGATTAAATGAAGAAAAATTCCCCGAAAAACAATTAGGGACAACATCCTGCCATTTGGTCAAGCCTATCAAAGCCATTAATCAGTAAGCCCTTAAGGCACCCACACCTGGCCCTTATTGCGCACAGCCCTCTTGCCTATTACCCAGTCTCCTTAAAGGTCAACCCTAACCCTCCAATCAAGCAACGCTGAGGAAGGCTTGCAGTTTTACCCTTTAAATTCAGTCCCAACCCCTCAGTCAGGGCTCCTCTCACCCACTGCTGCGTCAGTGAATGAGTGGGGTCCAAACTCGAGTTTGTCAATAAACTCCCTCTTGTGCTTACATCGGTGTCGGTCTCCTTCTTGGCTCATGGAGTTCCAAACCAGGGCTTTACACTATAAGAGAGAAAGACTAGGACACAGAGAAGAACATGAGTGGTAACTGAGCCATTACAGTGTAGAGGTTAAGAGTGTGGCTCTGTTGTTGCATTGAGTGGCACTAACACTTTCCATCTGAATGACTCTTGGTAAGTTACTTAACTTTTTGTGCTTTGGTTTCTTCATTTTCAACATAGAGATCATAACGGTCCCCTGCCTCATGGGGTGGTTGTGAAGGTTAAATAAGCTAACACGTCTATAGGATGTAGAAAAACATAAGTTGGATGTTCAGTAAATATTAGCTAACATTCCTGGACCAAAAATCTCAATTCTTTTAATTCAAAGGAATATGTGGAAAGATGCCCATCATATGTTACTGAGTGAAAAAGGGTCACAGAACAGTAAATGCAATATAATTTCATTTTGAAAAAATAGTATCTGTATTTATACGTGCAAAGGAGATACATAGAATTTCCTGAGTTATGGATTATTCGTATCTTCCTTTGTACTTTCTAATTTTTCTAAAACGAATGCATATTACTTCTGTGTAATAAACTACACTTTAAAAACACATTGAATAGACCTATTTACATGGTTGCTATACACAGAATTTATGTGAGTGGGTTATAACATAGTGACTGCATACATGTGGGAAGACTACTGTTTAAGTTGGTCATTTTGATAGGGTTCAGGTCATTGGCAGGCAGCAAAGTCAGGCAGGTAATCTCAGAGAGATTTAGAAATTGCAAACTGAGACATAAAACCTGTAGCAATTAGCCATGATGTAGGGAACTGAAAGGTCAAGTGGGTTGGGGCTGGAGACTATCATCACGGGGTGCCATGCAAGTGGATGAGTAGCAGAGCTGGCTGGTAGAATGAGGGTAATGAGGCTGATATGCAGCAGAGACAAGATGACACATAGCCCCAGAGAGAGGAGTACCGAGAGAAGCTTCCCGAATTCCCGCTGGCACTCCAGCTTTCATTTCCAGTCCCTCCTGGGGCTGGGGTTGTGTTTAACAGATTGCAAACAATACCTGTGAACTTTAGAACCCACTTCCCATTTGGTAAGCTAGTGGGAGTGAGTTTCCGTTCCTTGCAAACAAGGGCCCTGGGAATTTTCACTGGCTGCTTCCCATGGGCGCTCAGAACCCATTATTGTCAGCCACTTTTTTAATGGACTTGATTGTTTATATTGAAGGTTTCTGTTTTGTCTTACAGCAGCAGAGTGGGCGAGAACAGTCTGACAGTGTTAGCTGTAAGGTCGACTTTGGCTTCCTGTAGTTACCAATAACTATTGGCCCTAGTCCATCGAAAATAATTACAGAATCATAAAGCACGAGAGATGGAAGAAACCTTCCCATCTAGAATCATTCAGAGAGAAGCAAAGTTAAGATGTGCCCTTCTGCTGCAGGGTGCGGGGCTCCAAGCAGTAGAATAATAGCTAAAGTGGGCCTGGGGAGCATCATATCACCGCATCTTTAACTGTTTGCATCAGACTATTAAACAGGAAATCCCCACCAAGAAACTTAAGCTTGTCACACCAGGAAGTGGTGACTCCCTCTGAGTGAGACTGGGTGATATTTGAGGCCATTTAAAGCCCTGAGGTTTGAATTTTTTTTTCTTTTTCTTTTTTCTTTTTCTTTCTTTCTTTCTTTTTCTGTCTTTCTTTCTTTCTTTCTTTCTTTCTTTCTTTCTTTCTTTCTTTCTTTCTTTCTTTCTTTCTTTCTTTCTTTCTTTCTTTCTTTTCTTCCTTCCTTCCTTCCTTCCTTCCTTCCTTCCTTCCTTCCTTCCTTCCTTCCTTTTCCTTTTCCTTTTCCTTTTTCTTTTTTCTCTTCTCTTCTCTTCTCTTCTCTTCTCTTCTCTTCTCTTCTCTTCTCTTCTCTTCTCTTCTTTTCGTTTTATATGGAGGAGGGAGATTTCAGTTAATGATAGAACTGGACCCAGAATTTTGGTCTCTTAATTTCATACTCACCATTGCAGCTATGGAGGTCACCCTTGTGGCCTGCCACAGTGCACGCTTATGCCTTGAGACCATGGTTATTCTGAATCACATCTGGTGATACTCTTTCCTCTCCTAAAGATACTCCATCAATGGAGGGACCCCAAATCGAAGCTTCATCAGACTACAGCCTTCTTTGTGGGAAGAGGGGAGGGGTAGAAGAATGCTAGAAAAACCACCACTTTTCTGCAGGACACTGGAAACTACAAGAGGCTAAAGAAGGCCCCCTGGCAAGAGGTTGAAGGGGCAGGTGCTGCTCTACTAGAGGAGTAGCTGGGAGATGAATTTACATGCCTGCAGGGTGGTGCACTCCACCCAGGGGCTGGTGCTACGTGCAGAAGTTGATTTGGTTTCCATATTGCAGTACGGAAATGAGTTTTAACTTAAACATAAGGTATTCAAGTTAGACACAATCCAGCTTCATTTAATTCACTAACTCAGAAGTTATAATTATGTAGATGAAAAAAGGCTGATGTTTACCTTAATACTCTATAAAAAGAGAGAGATTGTGTGTGAGATACAGAAAGAGAGAGAGAGACAGACAGAGACAGAAAGAGAGAGAGAGACTTAAACATTTTCTCCTTAATAATACATATTTGTATAAAATGATCAATATGGTCATTAAATATTATTAATCCTTATTCATGAAGACAAGTTTCCAAATTATTACTACTTGAAAACTACTATTAACTTTAATTGAAATTACTTCACATATGTATAAAAAGAAACCACAACAAACTTCTTGAAAGAGTAATAATTCATAGACTTCAGTAGATGCTTAGATGATCTCATCCATTCATGTAGTCATTCAGCTATATATCGAGTGCCAACTCTGCACCGGGCACTGTGCCATCCATTCCAAAGTAAGGAAATTTTGTTATGTAATGGAACAAGTGAATAGAACCACTTTTCTCGAATTTCTGCCTTAAAAGTCATTTTATGGTTTTACTAATTTAAGGGAGCTTAAGTGCAAACATATAAGGACAGAAATATGGATGAGATGACATTTCCCATCACAATAGACAAAACGTTTCTTCATTGTTAAAGTCTAATAGAATTAAACTAAAAATTAATCACTTATGATGTTTCTTAATAAATGCTATCGATAAATATGGAAGGAAGATAAAGAGCCACAAATGTGTCTATTTTACTTAGAAAAGGCTTATTGGGGGGACAAATTTTGTGGTGCATTCTTTAATTTAGTGATAATACCTAAATGATTCTATTTATTAAAGCATATATAATCTCTGACATGGCCTTCAAGATGAAACAGAGTTCAAATGAAATAATGAAGGTTTATTAGAGGGTAGGGGAGAGTGGGGAGGTAGATGGGGTAAAGGGGATCAAATATGTGGTGACAGAAAGAAATCTAACTATAGGAGGTGAATATACAGTGTGAATATATATATGCTTTACTGTTAGAATGTATGGCTGAAACTTATTGGATTTCATTAACCAATGTCAGCATAAAAATATAATTAATTAATTAAAAAAATAATAATGGAGGTTTTGCTCAGATCTTCCAAAGAGGTAAAGAATGTCCCTGATAAAACTGTGATGTCCTCGGTGTGATGGGCAACCAAAGAAGTGAACGATTTGAGGGAGGAATAAAAGCATCCAGGGACTTCAGTGAATACCTTAATGCTGGGAAGGTGTGAGAAGATTTGGAAGTATTGCAGGTGACTACGGAGGGATAGGGGACATTTTCTTCGGATCCATCCTATCTAGAAGGAAAAAAGAAAAGACGGTTAATGGGCGTCTACTTTGGTATCGTGTGACACACACACACACACAGTTATTGATGAGTTAGAGGCTCAGAGGGTTACTTGTGTAAGATCACACATGAGAGGACGAATGTGGATTTGTGTGGAAGTCTATCAAATTCCAGAGCCCATCAGTTTTCCTGCTCTATATTGATGTCCAGAGACTAAATCCATTGAAAACTTTAAAAATCGAGTTGTATTTTGATACACTCCTTCCACTTTCTGGGCATGCAACCATGAGCAAACTTTTTAAGGTCTCTGGTCTTCATCTGACCATTTGTGAAATAGGAATTCCAGCAACCTCACTGCCTGTCTTAAGAGGTTGCTGAAAATGCAATGAAATAATCAAGTCAAAGCATTCATTAAACTGTACAAAGTAAGGTACAAAATAGCGCTGTAAAAGCACTAGACAAAAATAAGGATCCGTTTGTGTGTGTGTGTGTGTGTGTGTGTGTGTGTGTGTGTGTGTGTGTGTGTGTGTGTTTTAATGATTGTGAAAGGAAACCAAAAGAAATTACCTAAATTAAGTCAATGATTTAAGCAAGATCGCAAAGAATGACAAAAAATATATTTTTAAATTGCAACTTGAAGAAAATACAAATTAAAAACGTCTTTGTTTAGAACTTGTATTGATACTTGTTTAAGCTGAGTGTGGAACAAGAGATTCTCACTACTTTTGTGTATTTGAAAACTCCCATCATAACAAAAACATAAAAAAATACTTCCTTGTTTGACTATGAAATGTTAGAGGGGGTGGCGGTTAAGCATGAAGGTTCGGCAGCTAGAAAAGAATGTCTAGGTTCAAATCATCCCTCTGTCATTTAATAGCTGTGTGACCTCGAGCAAGGTATTTGACGTCTCTGTGCTTGATAGCCTCATCTATAAAATAAGGATAATCACAGAACCCATATCAAAGGCTTGTTAGGAGAATTAAATAAGTTGATATTTGATAAGCACTAAATAAAGTATGGATAAGTATTTGATAAATAAAATAAAAACCTCTGAGTTTTGAATAGCTACTATTACTGACAAGGAATGTGAGGCTCAGAGAGGTCAAGGAGCTTACTGGAGCATCACAAAGTTAGTAAGTAACTGCTCCTGAGTTTGATGCTTGGTCTATATGACTCCAAATGCTTGGCTCCAGGTGCTATGCTGGCTCCCACGGGGGCCCCATTGTGGGTAGGTCCTGCAGCAGGTCATGGTTTGTCAGAGGATGCTGCATGTGCCCAGGCTTTGAGGTTGTCTTGGAGATCGAGAGGGTTGCTGGGGGGAAGGAGGGTGTTGAATTTGCAGGAGGCCCAAGGAATAAGTCCTTCACAGAGGCCAAGAGACTTACTTGGGGGTGCAGCAGAAGACATTTCCAGACCTTTCTGAAAAGGCTTTGAAATACTTTGTAAGACTCTTATTGGGCCTTTGCTTTACCCAATGTGATTGAAGGGTCAAGAACTTCAGTAAGAAACATAAGACAGAGTAGTTGTACACCCCTTCCTCTGCATAGATCACATGAAAGCTACCACGAACAAGGTATTTCCTATGGTCTAGGCCTGGCCCTAAGTGTTTTACACACGTTCAGTGCATTTGGAGCCCAGATATTAACTTGGGTTCTCTTAGATGACTCACACAACCTCTAGAAGCTTGAATCCTCCAGCGGAGCTCCTGCCATCATTTTGCAGTATCTTTTGTGAGTAGAATTGCCACTGAACTGCTTTGATTAGCTCTAGAGTGAAATAAAAAGTAGACGGATCATGTAGACAACCTCAGTCATATATAAAGGGGAGAACATAACAGCTTTCCTGTCATCTCATCTGGTGTAATGCTCTTATTCTGTCTGAATCAGGAGGATTTAGACATATGAAAAAGTGCCAATCTCACACGATGTCAGAAGGAAACATGAACATGGAAGTGGATTAAAACTCACCCTTATTCCTTAAGGAAGAATTAAGAAAAGGTTAGCTACTTTGACACAGAGAGAAATAGCTCATCAATAAAAGGATCGGTAGCACATATATCATCCAAGAACCTTTCAGGCCTTTTCAGTTTGACTGTACATTTCTGAGTTTCACAGCGAAATAGTCAGATGCCACACTATGACATTGTGAAGAAAGAAGTGAGATTTTGCTCATGTCCAGAGTTGGATTTTACTGACCCTCTTAGATCTGGTGGCCAGTCCCCTGTGATCACTGTGAAGGTAAAAATACTAGCATCAGTCCTAAAATGAACATCAGTACACCTCCTTCCCAATGCAGATTCTTCGGGCATTTTCTCATTCAACGCCTTCAACAAATCTGTGTGGGATACTATGTTTCTCCCACTTCTGGATTGGACTGAGATATTATAAGGCTCACGTACCACGGCATAACTGTTTAGTGGTGGATTCAGGATGTGAGCCCAGGTCTTCACCTAAACAAAGGGAGGACTTTCATTCTACCCATTGTTTTTGACCAAAACATGTAACGAATGTGTGGTAGGAAAGACTGATTGTTGTCGTCTGTTTGGGCTGCCCTAACAGCACACCACAGACTGTGTGGCTTATAAATGACAAACTATTTCTCACAGTTCTGGAGTCTGGGAACCCAGATGAATGTGCTGGCATGTTTGGTGTCTGGCGAGGGTTGCTTTCCTGGCCCTCTTTATGCCCTGTCCTTGCATAGTAGAAGTGAGGGGGGGAGCTCTGTGGGGTCCCTTTCATTAGAGCACTAATCCCATTAAGGACCTAATCACCTCCCAAAGATTCCACCTCCAAACACCATCGCATTGTTAGGATTTAAAGTATGAATTTTGGGGAAACGCAAACATTCTGTCTACAGCCTCGATGTTCATAAAAACAGATAGAGCACAATACAGAAAATACGAGTTTACAAATGAATGCCAAAAAGGTAATTAGCTCATGAAATTATTTTAAAAACAGCAACCCTAGGCCCTTAGGGAATAATATCCATGCCATACTTTTCTACCAGCCTGTTAATTTTATTCTCATGCAGATAGGCAACTATTTGCCAAGCTGCTCAGTAGAATGGTTTTAATTCTTTAAGAAGAGATTTTCCAGTTTTGGGGGGGGGGCACTCCGAAACATTGCTGAGTTGTAACATCTGAGAATTCTTGGGTAGTCAAATATAAGAGGGGACATTGATTTACCCAGTCCATTAAGGTGACATTGTAGGAAGAAGGTAATAAGAATCTTTCACACAAAATGATATTTCCTGAGATTTATGTAAAAGTATGAATATAAATGGCAACGGGGAAGACAGTCAATTAGCAGAAAGACTCATTTTTCAGCTAATCACCAATTAACGTAACTTGGAGGGAAGCCAGCATGGCATCCCCTAACCTTCCTTTGTCATTCAGCATCTCGTGGAGAGGGACACTGACTTCCTGAAGCAGCAACAGTTGGGCTGGGTCCCGGCCTTCCCCACAGTGACATCCCCATCAGAACTGGTGGTAGCATGGAGAGCGAGCAGCGAACAGTTATCCACAGCTATGCTATGTTCTGTGTAGGGCTGTCCTCTCTCCCAAGAATAGTAGGTGACCCAAGAATATTCTAGAAAGATCCAGAGAGGGAGAGACTAATTCGTGTTCCCAGAGAGGATAGGGCACCTTTGCATCGTGGACATGGGAGCCTTTCAAAGAGCCCCACACTCCGGAATGAGCTTCTGGGGTCCAAAGCAGGAAGGACTCTGCTGATCCCAGCCCTTGTCACTAGCGGAGAAAGTACACTTCGCGGCCCATTCCAGACTGCCTTCTGGGGTTTTCTTCTCTGGGTACTAATGACTAGGTGAACCAGAGACAGAAGAGCCGGTCTCTTCTCTCACCAGTGATCTTGTGGTTCGTTTCTCCCACCTTACCCATTCATTCTGCCCCCTCAACATACTCTTGGAATCACTGTATTTTTCTCTTTGAGTTGGGGCTGATTACATATTTGTTGGTCTTATCTCCCACACAACCTCTTTGAAGGGTGGGGACGGGACTCTCCTCCACTATCCATTATCTAGAGTGTCTACTTACAGGCCTTCATGCCCCCAGGGGCTGCCCTAATGCTTGTTTACCAACTGCCCAACTTCTCCAAATGCCCTCTCTTCATCTCTGAGAGCCAGTGTGACCAAACCTTTGATGGAGTCTGCTCAAGGCCATCCAGGTCAATGCCACTCATATAATAAGTTCCTTCTCTGATTGAAGAATGGAACTAGGCTCTTTAAATAAATAAGACTGTCTGTTCCTTCCAGAGGAGGCGTCAGCACAGCAGTTTCAGCCTTGTTGTTAACCCACTCTGGTGGTCCGATTAGTTGTGAAATGTGTCGTCAGGAATTTGCACTAATAATAAAGTCCACATGGGGGTGACTTATATTTTAAAAGTAAATTTGAGTGAATTTAGAGTTATTTTTTTAATAACCCATCGTAGTTTTGGTAGCATTACTTATGAGTGTGAAACTTTGCAGTTTTCAACTAATTTTGTTTTCTTCTGATGCACGTGTTACTCACACATCCCCTGGACCCATATAAGGAATGGTTGTTTCACTTCAGTTGAAAAATCGTCAAGATGAATGTTGGTTTATATGTTGACCGGCTTGCTAACCCTGACTCCATGACTTTTTCACCAATGCAAAGGAGCTTATCTGAATGCAAGTCATTGATGGTGTTGTTACTACAGGTACCGTCTGTATGCGGGAGGGATTTTTGAGTAAAGCAGATTACCTTTCCTAAGTGGGTGGGCCTCATCCAATCAGTTGAAGGCTAGAAGGGCTGGCTTCCCTGGAGTAAGAAAGAATTCTGCCTGCAGACCACTTTTGGACTTTATTAAAATTATTAATTTGAATAGTATTAAAATGGGCTTTTCCTGGTTCACCAGCAGATTGCCTTTGGACTTGAACTGCAACTCCAGCCCGCCATTCTCCCCTATCGGATTCTAGATTTGTCAAACCTCCACAAGTGCATGAGCCAATTCCTTAAAATCAATCTCTCTCTGTCTACGTGTGTGTGTGTGTGTGTGTGTGTGTGTGTGTGTGTGTGTGTGTGTGTGTGTGTGTGTGTATCCTACTGGTTATTCCTCTGAAGAAACCTGACTAATGGTGGTAAATTAGATACTCTCTGCATGTCTCATTTTGTGCTTCAAAGCCACATAGCTGCTCAGCGGCAGAGACAGTATTTAAATCCAAGTCCAAGTCTGTCTGACTTCAAATCCATATTCTGTTCATTATATTACACATCTCAGGGCCCAAGGAAGGGCTTTTGAATGACTAAAGCTTGAATCACAGACTTTTTGTTGGTGAGAAAAATTATAATGGGACCTAATAAGGGACCTACCGGAGAGTCAAGTAACTGGGCTCACTGCCTCACTGGGCTGAGCTGCACAAAACACAGCTGGCCTTCAAGGCTGAGAAAACACAGCCTCTGGTTCTTGCCAGCTCAAGCTGGTCTGTTGGAATCAAGGTGACTCGATCCTCTTGAGTTGTTCAGTTTCAGTGGAAGGAGAGGTGATGTTTCTTTCCATCCCAGGTGCCTGGAAGTTCATCTGGGGAGTCCATCATCCCATCAACAGCCTGCCCCAAAGATGGTCTGCTTTTTCATTTCTTCTCAATATTTCCTGGCAGCAGCCTTCCTGCTTATTCCTGCCCCCTCAGTCTAAATACAGGACGTGGAAAACGCAGGAGGGAAATTGAGGGTCCACGACATAGGAGAACTGAGAGATACTAGACTGAGAGATGACAGAGCTCTTTCCTATTAATCTTCCCCATTTAGGACCAAGAAGCAGAAGATGAGAGAAGAAGGTGATTTCCTCATGATTCTTTTCTCCTTTTGGCAGCTTGGGCGGCAGGACTGCAAAACCAGAGCAGGTTTTTCCAGTGTCTTTGGGCAGCAGAGTGAGTCCTCAATGTCACATGCCTAAGCTCTCTACTTTTTGAAATTAAGGCCAGCTGCCTAACAGCCAGCAGCTAAGGAATGTGGGGGTGCCGGCTGGCATATGGGAAGCATAAAAGCCCTCCACCCTAATGGGCTTTATGCTCCTTTGGGCACTGGAAAAAGAGGGAGGAAGAGAAGCGTATTTTTTTTCTTTAATGGTTTTAATTCAAAAGAATTTATGATGTAATCATAAATAAATGAGAATGATCTTTTAGATATTCAGGATACCAATAGCTATACATCTCACGGAGTATTAAACATATGAAACCCTTCCCATGTAGTCATCTTGACTACATGTTTATTGTAAATCTCAGCTGCAGTGTGTCTCTCCTGCAACTGCTTCTTTGCCTTCAGAAGCCTTTGTATAAAAGCCCAGAATTCATCACAGGGAAAGCAAGTTAAGATTCATCATATCTAGCATGTCAGTAATTATAAATGATTTATTATAATTTTAAAAATAACTGGATTACAAAGCAAAACCTAATGATGATAAGCTGAGACAAGAGACATATTTGAAACAAAGTGACTTACAGAGGTTGAACGTAAAGAATGGGAAAAGTCATGCCAAGCAAATATACGTTAAAAATATCTTTATCTTAGTGTCAAAGTTAAAGTGAAGGCAAAGAGCATTAAATGAGACAAAGAAGGATACTTTACAATTGTAAAGAGAACCATATTTATGATCTAAGAAATATATCCCAAGGCCTCCAGGAACTGGAAGATATCTTTCTTTTTGTTTTATTTTTTTATCCAGTACTTTGGTGAAAAAAAAATTTTTTGAAAGACTTAAAAATCAGGTAATTTCAAATTTTAAAAAATTTTACATTTCAAGTTTCTTTTGCAAAAGCAGAGTATCTGGCAGTACTGGGTCTGATTTTTTATGTAGCATCAATCACCTAAGCAGGGATTGGCAATCTATGTCCTATGGGCCAAATCCATCCTGTCATCTAAAAAAATCCGTACCAATGAAAAGTATGGCAAGACACGTTAGCAATCAAACGCCAAAAAATGAAAGACAGAAAAAATCTTGAAAGCAGCAAGAAAGACATAATGCCTTAACTATAATTTCTTATTGGAAACCACAGAAGTAAAAAAAAAAAAAAAAAAAAAGAAAGAAAGAAAGAAAGAAAGAAAGAAAAAAAAGAAAAAGAAAAAAGAGGGGGGCATAATAATTTTCATTATTATGGAAGAAAAGGACTAGAAACCCACAATTCTACATCCAGTAAAAATATTCTCAAGAATGAATGGAAAAGCAAGACATATTTGGATGAAGGAAAATTAAGAGGATTTGTCATCAGCAGACTTTCCTTGAAGAGACTGTCAGAGTAGTTTTTAAAAAAAAAACATGACCCCAAAATAGGTAAAAATTAATGAAATAAAGATCTGGTCCTTTGAAAAGATCAATTAAATTGACAAATCTCTATCAAGACTTTTATAGAGAAAAAAAGAGTGGTTTAAAAACCACCAATTACCAATACCAGAAATTAAACAGGAGACATCACTGCAGATTCTGCCGACGTCAAAAGGATAATGAGAGAATATTACAAACAACTTTACATGTATAAATTTGATAACTCACTTGAAATGGGTCAATTCATTATAATTCATTAGACGAACTCCTCAAGAGACACCAACTACCAAAAATATAGAATAGATAACTTGAATAGCCCGATAACTATTAAAAAAATTGAATTTGTAATTTTAAAACTTCATAAAAAGGAATCTTCAATTCTAGATTATTTTGCTGGTGATTAGTATCCAATGTCTAAAGAAGAATCCACACCAATTCGATACAATCTCTTCCAGAGAAATACAAGAGGAAACACTTTAGATTTCAAAAAACCTGAGAGGATTCGTTAGTTTTCATTTCATTAAACCATGATAACAAAACTTGACTAAGATATCAGAAGAAAGGAAAATTATAGGCCAATCTTTTTTCAAACAGATGTGAAAAATTTGAGCAACATATTAGCAAATCAAATCCAGTGATGCATAAGGATAATATACCATGCACATTTGCATCCAGGGATGCAAATCTGTTTCAACATTTGGTAATCAAATAAGGGAATTTACCATGTTAACAGAATAAAGAATAAAAAACATATGGTCATCTGAGCTAAAGCAGAGTAAAAATTTGATAAAATTTAATGCCTAATTCATGAGGCGAACTCTTTACAACTAGAAAACAGAAGAAACTAATCTGATAAAGTTTATAAAGAGCTTATAGCAGGTATCCTACTTAATGGCAAATGATTGAAAGTTTTCCCTAGGGATTGGGAATGAGACAAGGATGCTTGCTATTACCACTTTCATTCAATACTCTCTTCAAGGTCAGTGTAATAAAGCAATAAAAACCTCATAGAAGTTGGAAAAAATAAATAAAACCATTATTACTTGAAGAAGCCATGTATTCATACAATTTATAGGCATATGTAGAAAATTCAAAATAATCTACAAGTAAATTATTTTAATTTTAATTAAATTTAGCAAGGTTGTTGGATTTAAGGTCAGTTTGGAAAATCAACTGTATTTTCATGCAGTACCAACAGACAACTAGAAAATAACATTTTTAAAATAATATATTTTATGTTAGCAGCAGACAAAAGAATATGAAAACATTTCCAACTAAGATTTTAATATTTTTTACATAGAAAACTATAAAAACACCATTGTTTCAGTTTCCTAGGTCTCCCATAACAAATTGCTAAGAACAAACTATTCTTAAAAAGCAAAATCTAGTCCCTTACATGCAAACTTTCTCAACTTGGTTCCATGAAAACATTAATCCTTACAGAAAATCATTCCGAGTGCCTGTTTTCTCAATTCTCCCACGGTAGTACAGTACAGAATTCAAACCATTCTAGATGCAAAAGAAAGGAGTTAATTCATTATGTACAACAGGTGCCTTAGGGCTTTGGGCTTAATTCTCTGCAGGATCCTGGTTGAAAAGGGCTGTGAGATTAGAATCCGTTCTAGAAGTGTGGTAGGAGGGAGGAGTGAGGATGGTTATCTCACCCAGTCCCCAGGCTTTCCTATGACCCTTTCGTCATGAAAGTAGTTTATATTCAGACCCTAAAGAGTGAATTTTCAACATTCAAGAAGTAATGGAATTATAAAACGTAATTGTGTCCTTAGAGCTTCTTTTTCACTTCTTTCCCAGTATAGACTCTTTGAAACCTTGGCTGTACTTGGATTTCCTTCTCTCCATCTCATAGCACTCACCCCTGCCACTGGATAATGTTGTCTATTTAGGAATCACAGTGGAGGAAGTGTTTGGCCCATTTGTGCTTCTGGGATCTGGGAAGGCTAAGCTGAGCTAAGCACGAATGGCTTACCTGTGTTATAGAGCAGAAAGATATCAACTACCAATTGCCCATATCTGGATATTTCTGGATTCGTGCAAGGACTGTATTTCCTTCTCTTTCACTTTACGCTTTCTTAGTTCCACTGCTTAGGTTAGTAAAGACAAGTGTAACTGGAGAGCATATTAGATTAGTGCGGCCTTGAAACCCTGAGAGGTGTCTGTCCTGGTGTCGACCCTGGTGGTAAGTGTGGTTGGTTGTACAAGACTCGCACTGTTGGATCTTGATGTAGGTTGGCTCTTTGAAGAACCTGAGCGGACTGACACAGCACAGGGGACCAGAAGGAGAACGGCAGATGACTGGACACGCAGAAGGTGGGAGTTTCCTTGCTCCAGAGAGATATAAGACTCCTTCAGCATAATGGTCTGCAGGCCTGTGTGGGAGAGAATGTCCTAAACCTTCACTATATAATAAAGAAGCAAAGCCTTCATTTCCATGGAGTGCTGGGCTGCATTCACGTTGAAGCATCCCACTCGTGGCTATCACTGTGATGCAGATGGAGATGCTCAGCTCCGACACTGTGCTACCAGCTCCTGCACTTAGGTTCTATAACCTGAGGATCCTAACTCACTTCTAGTAGCCTTCTGTACCCACAATACCCTGAACATTAAAAACACAGTAGCAGGTTGACTGTGATTCATTCCATTGACAATCCTTTTAATTTGATGGCCAAGATATATATGTGTGGAACAAAGATAATGGTTTCAAAGACAGCCTTATGTCAATGTTATCTGTGCATGGAAGGAAGACAGTGGCTTGTTCCTGGCAGTTGTAGGAGGCATGAATCAAGAATGGATTTTTATCTTATCTTTGTCCATATCATTTGATAAGTATTTATTGAGTATACTTACCAGGTTCTTGGAGATACAAAGATAAAACATGAGCCCTGCCCTCAAGGAACATTCAGGGTAGCCAGAAAGACAGACATGTAAACAAATAGTTGAAATGTCATGTGCTAGGGTTTATGAAAGAAACACAGACAGAAACTATGATGTCTGCTTTAGATCAGGAAAACTTTATAGTTTCTCTGAATGTGAAGATGTTTGAGCTGAGTCTTGTAAGGTGAGTGGAGGGAACAGAATATGCAAATGAATGGTTAGAAAGACAAGAGGTGTTTAGGGAGCTCAAGCAATTAGCTAAGGCCAGGTGATAACAATGTCTGAGGCAGACAGCCTGAGAGAGGAGGGATATTGGTCGTGCACATGTGATTCAGGGTGGTGGAAAGAAGTGAGAAAGTAGAGCAGATGTCACAGCTGGAAAGATACATAGAAGGTCCTTAAAAACCATATTATAGAAATTGAGCTTTCTCTAGTGCAGCAGTTTTAAGCATGGGAATGATACAGTGAGAATCGCTATTTAGAAGGATCCCCTGTGTTGAGAAACCCATGACGTCACTTCTCAATTAGCCTCCCTAAAGTTGTAGAGCAAATGTCTCAGTTTTCCAGAATAGTAAATAAATGAACACACACATACACACACACACAACTAGGCTTTGGAATCATCCATCTGTGCATCCATTTCAACAAATATTTACTGAGTACCTATAAGAGCCATTTCTGTAAATACTTGGAAAACATTTTTTATAATATAATTGTGAGGGAGATAATAAAAAAGTAAACAAATAAAGAAGTATTGTACTTTCAAATAGCGATAAGAGCTATAGGAATAAGTCAGACGACAGAGAAATGACAGGTACATTTTAGATAGGTGATAACTTATGAGAAGTAGTCGCCTATGCAGAGATTTGGGAAACAAGGGAGGACGTATGCCCAGGAAGCTGGTATGTCCAAAGAACAGCTGAAGATCAGTAGAATTGGACCATGGTGAGAGAGAGAGAGAGAGGGAGAGAGAGGGAGAGAGAGAGAGAGAGAGAGAGAGAGAGAGAGAGAGAGAGAGAAAACTTGGAGGAGAAGGGGTCAGAGCTGGGCAAGATCCTAGAGAACCTTGTAGATCAAGAGAAGGAGTGTGGATTTTACATTAAGAGAGGTGAGTCACTGGTTGACTCAAGCAGGAGAGAAAGTTGACCTGACATAGGCCTTGGAAGACCCGTTCTAGTTACTGGTCAGAGAATGGGCCTGAGGTGACACGGGTGGCGTTAGGGAGAGAAACCAGGTAGGGGACAATTAGAAAGATGAGATAGCTCTTGTTGAGGGTTTCTATTTAGAGAAATACAAAGTGAGGCCATCAACTGGGGGAGAGCTCTGAGTATACCTGGTATCAAGGAAAACCATGCTATGTCAAACTATAATTGATAATTATAATAAGGAAAGTGAAATACAACCTTCATCTAACACGCTCCATCACCTTTATCCTTCTCTACAACCCAAAGTTAAGACTGTGAAGCATCTTTCCCAGTGTCACCCTCCCAGTGGGTGGCACATCTAGAACAGGAGCCCAGGCCTCTGGCTGTCCAAACTGAGCCCCTTCAGGCTGCATCTCACTGACTAGTGAGTTTATGTGCTGTGCTTCCAAGTGTAGTTAGGATTTTTTTTTTTTAATTTCAAGTTCATTAACTGCAGAATCTCTTTCAACAGCACATTTCTATCTTCTGAGGAAAGAGAAGGCAGATGCTGTCCTGTGACATGTGTTTCTTTTCCATTATTAACTTAATCCCATGTACTGGGGATTATCCTTAATCCCAAGGATACTTAACTCTGAAACCTGGTAAGCGATCTACAACAGAGGAACACGAGTGTAGAGGGTTTAGCTTAAGTGTGAGGGTGGGGAGATGTATGTGAACATGACATTTGATACCATGACTGTGTTTTGCAATCAGCAGGACTCTGACGGGTGCGGTTGCTGGGAAGTAAGGCTGTCTGTACCTCAAATAAGAATCCAAGGCCATACCATGAGGGTGGCCTAAGTCAATATAGAAGGAATGGAAGGTTATGGGCTTTCTTATGCTACTTCTGATTAGAACGCCCACCCCCACTCCATTCCAGCAAAAGGGTGTCCCAGCCTGAGAGGTGAGACTAGACACAGACCATATATTTACTTGCAGATTGGCCGATTACGTCAGTTCGTGCTTCAGGAATAGTTGGTTGTGAAAGAAGCCTCAACCAGCCAACACCTAAAGGCATTGAGATCACACTTGTCCAACCCGCCCACAACACCCTTCTATTACGAAACAATTCAAGAAATGTTGAAATTACCTTTTTTCTTTTTCTTTTCAGGGTTTTTAAAATGTGAATTTACCCAGATATTATTGTTTTTTTAAGAAATGAAGAGGGACCAAAAACTTACTATGTGATCTTGTGTAAGCCTCTTAACCCCACTGAGCTTCTTGTTTTCTCAGTTTTAATTGGGGGGTAATATTTACAACCTCTTGAAGAATCTTTGACAGGATTTAATGAGAAAATCTGCATTAAGTCACTTAGTAGAGCACCTAGAACAACAAAAATGTGACCAATGACAAACTATTATGGAGTTTTCTTTTTTTAAAAAATCTTTCAATTAGTTGTGATTCTTTGATCTTATATCCTTCACTCTTTTAAAAACATCTTATTAGCTCAATTTCATTTTCAAAACTTTCTCTCTCCTTAAGGGCATTTAAGTACGAAACACAGTTAAGAAACAAGTAGGATCCCTCTGTACTAGTGCCATATTCTAATAAACTGATCAAACTGCATTGGTGTGATGAGGGCGAAGCAGGGGAATAAGCAACGAGCCTGGGAATCTTGGCACTAGATCTGACCACAGGTTGCTGCAGCTAGTATAATAGCTGTGACACTCCAGGTGATTCGCCAAGGCACCATGCCCCCAAGGGGGGAGGCTAAGGGAAAGCAGCCAAAAGAAAACATCTCACTGTCTCTTCACCGAAAGAAGAGCATCAGGCATGTTCCACACAGACATCAAGAGCTGGTGAAAGCAAAGCCTGCTGACTGCGTGCTCGGAATAGCTGGAGAATCTGCCCTTGAGCTTCAGAGATGATGATCCCCAGAGCGACTATGCCATATATTTGAAGAACAGCTGTTGTTGGGTGATCGATGACATAGGGACTCCACAGCTTCCCAGGGAAGTTCAGGGATCTGCGGTCATCAAAGCATGTGACCCCTGGGAGAGTAAGCAATAACACAGGGAGAGGTGAATGGACATCATAGCCTGGAAGAGTGACATTCTCCCATTGGCCTTTTCAAAGTATTTAGGATATATCTCAGTGTCACCTTTTAACACCCCTTTTGTAGTGTTACTGTTTTGGCCAATGTCCACGATGACTATGAATGTTCGGAGGCTGTCAGAGAATGGAATAGTCTGGTTCTCTGAAATGTGCCGAATTGGGGAATAGCTTCATGTAGAGACTGGAGCTGTAGAGATAGCTCAGGAGGTGGCTATGCTTTTTATGTCCTGGAATGGGGGAGAACAAGATGAATAGTAAAGGCTGCTTTTTATTGCGAATTTACTGTCTGTTAGGTATTGCACAACGTGTTTTGGATGCATTATCTCCTTTAATCCTCATGAGAAACTAGAGATGGGCTAAGATTACTTTCTTTTTGTGGACGTGGACAGCAAAATTGCAAGAGGTTAAATAACGTGCTCATGGTCACACAGCTAGTATACAGTAGACTTGGGTCTTGAATAAGCCCCTCTAATCTTAGGGGTTGTATTCCTACCACTAAGCTAAAAAAAATGTGACTTTTTAACCTAACTAAGAGGAATATTGGACCAAACATGTTTCTCCAAGAACAGCACCTACATCTTTGATGAATGGCCTTGTCTCTGAGCTTCCAAAGGACAGGGTCTGCATCTTAAGAGAATTTCGTGTCCTTGCCCCTGGGTATTGGCCCACCATTGTAGAAACTTTAGCTATGGTGCAAAGCTGCCCACTCTTTGGGACAAATAAGAAGGATGAACGGTATATTCCTGGGAGAGAGTCAGGACTTTGATCATTATACATAAAAGAATTACTGCCCCAGGGTTATGGCTTTGCTTTAGAGAAAGATGGAGAACTGAGTGGTTTTTAGGAATATCCCAATAGTCGAGTTGTTTTTCAATTTTAATTTCAAGGGACTGAGGCAGCTGAAGGACACTTCCAAAGGACTGGAAACAGGAGCTCCCCACCGATGTTGATAATCAAACAGTTGGATGGGGCCCAGGGCGACCTTGAATGATGCCTGCGTGCTTTGGAAGGGATGGGATGGGCCCGTCAGAAGTAGGAGAGGGTACTAATTAATCTGCTCTCTGCTCCATCATTTCAGGCGTGGGAAACATCCATCAAATTTGGCTTCTATCAACCATTAGAATGTCTTGGGAGACCACAGAAATCCAACTAACTCTAGGAAAACGAATTCTGTGAACTCAGGAAGTCCTCAGCATAGCAGGTGGGTGTCGCTGCCTGCAGGACAAACGCTATGTTGCAAAAAGATGATAATTTTACTCAGCATTTTCCAAACAGTGTTCCAGGGAATCTCAATGCAGTGATGCTGAAGGAAGCTCCTCTGGGAAAAGGGCATGTCCATTCAAGTAAGTTTGAAAACTATGTTGTTCAGTAGAATTAAACTGTTTATTTTGTACAGATTTCTTAGGGCTTTTCATCCTGAATTGTGTATCTGGAAGAGGGAGACTGTGAGTATATTTTAAAAGTCAGATTTCTATGTAAAAGTTAGGGGATTCTTCTCCTTCTGGGTCACACCTGTAATACAGCATTCATGGCACATTGCTTAAAACTTCAGAAAGGCAAACATGGATGTGTGTACTTATGTCAGAATGTGTTCTCTGAAAAAGAACCAAACACATGCCATGTGTCCAGGGAAAGGATTCGTGGTGGTGGAAGCAGTGAGGTGGCAGAGGGAGAGATTTCGGGGTAGAGATTTAGAAAAGTCAGAGCCCCTGATTGAGAGTCAAGTGTCCATGATTCTGGTTCTGAATCAATCGCTGGGAGATGTTCTCAGGGTCACTCGGCATAGTTGGTTCTGTTTCCTATACACAAAATAGAAATTGGAAAAGTAAAGGTGTCTCAAACTTTTCTTACAAAATATTACAAGGATTAAACAAGCCCATGCTGGCAAGATGTTTTGAGCTCGTGGTCGAGTCCATGGCCTAATGACAGGGTAGAGTTCTGACCACCTGTAGGATTAATCCAGGGGTACCGAGTAGGTATGGACAGTCTGTTCCACCAGGACTGTGGGTAGCTGACATCCTGGGGTCAGGGTGAGTCACATGCCCTGTTAGCACAAACACCCTGGCAGGCACCCATGCTGCACCCTTGGGCTATAGTCGCTTACTTCCCACAGACAACCCTGAAGACTTGAAAAAACAAAACAAAACAAAACAAAAAAAACCCTAGAACAAGGAGCAGGTGGCCTATTTTCTGTTGCAGAAACATGGCCCTCCTTTTCTATTAGCACATGGGTGTGCCTGTTCATTGGGGTCCTTATGAGACTGCCCCGATGGATATTCGCTCAGAGCACCCTAAATCCCACTGAACAAATGGGGCTCCTAAGGAAGGCCCCATCGAAAAAGTGGTTTTTGTGATGGCAAGCTAGTGTACGTGGGGCAAGTAGGCAGTATCTTTGTCCAAATTTTATGCTTTTTCTTTCTCATTGCTGAGTCATTGTGTCGTCTTGCAATCTAAGTTTCAAAGCTGGGGAGGCGCGGCCTGCATCAGGGGAGCCTCTTTTGAGTAGAGCAGGGTTGCCACCTAGAGTTGTACATGAGTACTGCAGACCCTGCATGGCTGATGGGTGCTGACAAGGTGTGTGAAAGGCTCAGGTTCCCTTTTGCAACAACTGAAAGCAGAACAGGAAGGCCTGGATGACCTCTAAGACATCCTGAATTATTATTATTATTATTATTTATTTATATTTTTAGTAAAAAGTAGTGTATCAGTTAGGGTTCTCCAGAGAAACAGAACCATCAGGACTTGAATGCATACCAGTAAGAGATTTACTTTAAGAAACAGGCTCCTGCAATGATGGGGAGCTGGCAAGTTCAGAGAGTAGGGGGAATGTTGGCAGGGTACAAAGTCAGGCATGAGTCGGTGTTACCCACACAATGCAAAATTTCTCCAATTACAGAAAACCTCAGCTTTTACTCGTAAGGCCTTGGACTGATTGGATGAAGCACACCATCCAAATAGTGGGTTGTGTCCCCTCAATTTCCTGTGTTGACGTTCAACCTCCTGGTAAATCAGAATGTGACTGTATTCAGAGAAAAGGCGTTTAAAGAGGCGACAACATTAAAATGAAGTCGGTAGGGTGGGTCGTGGTTTAATATGACTGTTTTCCTTATAAAACAGATAGACCCAGGAGAAAGACCATGTGGAGAGAGTGAAAGAAGACAGCTAGCTACAAGTCAAGGAGACAGGCCTCAGAAAAACTATTCTTGCTGTACCTTGATCTTGGATTTCTAACCTCCAGACATGTGAGCAAATAAATTTCCGTTAAGCCACCCAGCCAGTAGTCCTTTGCTATGGCGGCCCCAGCAAATTAATTAACTGAATATTTCAGTATTTCCTAAGTCTAAACTGTTCGTTATTCATCATCATGTGTGTAGAATTGCTGTACAGCTGATGAGAATTTTAATGATTTGATGTTTAAAATTCTCTTAGGTTTCCATGGTTATGACATTCAATGTCATTTCATAGGTTTGAGTTTGCCTGTCTCGCAGACAAAGGCTTATTCTTATTCAGGCTGTAGCCTTCAAAGCTTTCTGAACTGTCCATAATAACAAATGTATTTCTGTTATTACTAATACACATGCATCCACAGGTGTAATGAAAATGTAAGTTATTATAACGGCTGCATGTAGAGCCAGGTGGATGCTAGAGTGATTAGGGAGATCACTTTATAAATTATATACATGTCTGACCCTTGTACTATACACCTGAAACTAATATAAAATAATATAAAAAAATAAACTATAAGGTAAAAAAAATACACCACATTTATTTCTTACAGTTCTGGAAACTAGAAATATCCAAGATCAAGGAGTCAGATGATTCAGCGTCCGGTGAGGGCCCTTTTCCAAGCCCCTAGATGGATTTCCCTTTGCTGTGTCCTCACATGACAGAAGGGGCGAGGGAGCTCTCTGGGGTGTCTTATATAAGGGCGCTAATCCCACTCATGAGGGCTCCACCCTTATGACCTAGTCACCTCCCAAAAGCCCCACTCCTGATACTTCATGATAGGCATCAGGATTTAACAAATGATTTTGGGGGAGGGGGACACAACGTTCAATCTATAGCAAGTATAGAATAAACCATTTGATTTTATTCAAATACAAAGGATAAAAATAACAAGGGCCACCACTAACATTTCCTTGATATGTTTTAAAGAAAGAATAAAACTTAAGAAAGACGTGGTGTATTTTGCTGCTGCAGTCACTAGCATCACTCTGTTCAGGCCTGAGCAGGGGACTCAAACCGACCATCAGAGACTCAGGGAATAAATTTATGTGTCCTCTTTTTCTTGTTTTAAAACTGAGGATTCCACACTGCTTGGGCCTCAAATCCCTTATCAGCCCAATTTGTGACTTTTCTCTATTTGTTAGGCTCCCCGCTCTTTGACTGTTTAGCAGGGGACAGGTATAGATAGAGTCTCAGCTTCAAAAGACAGGCAGCTGAAGAAGAAACATGGCAGGCAAAGGAAAACCTTCTGTTTGGAAAAAAAAATCTTAATTATCAATCAGTAAATGAATCTTATATTGATACGTGGCCAGGTGGCATAGTCTGCCTCTTCTGCTAACAGAACTAAAAACTCTGCTAACAAACATGTAGAGAAAGATAAGCTAGATGCATTATGGAGAGTCTTATGCCTCTCCAGAGGCCCAGGAGACCCTCAAATGTCCCGATGCTCACCTGATTTTGAAAACTGTGTTGAATCAGCATTTTTTTTTGCAAAAAGAACTTTCATCGTCTCTCCTTTTATACTTGAGCAATAAATGTGAGCAGAAGTCATTGCAATCAACATATTGTCACTGGCGGTATTAACCTCAAAGTAAAAGAAAAAAGGAATGAATGATCCCTAAAACAAACAAACAAACAAACAAACAAACAAAAAACAAAAAAAAATCCATGCTTATGAATGATCGCCTGTCAAGCACTGAGATTCGTGTGCCCTGTAGAGGGCAATATTTCCCCTCGCTAAAATGTCTGTAATATTTCAAACACATCACATAAGCCAAAATAGCTACATCTAAGGAGGGCAGAAATTCAGAAAAATTTCTGGCTTCAGTAATGATTCCAGACATTTGCTGGAAAAAAGGAATCATGGATAGTATGCTTGATTTTTGCTAGAATTTATTCCTTTAGCTTTCTCAGGCTAGAGTTGAGGGTCAAACATTAAGAAAGAATGAGGCCTAATGATTGGGGGTGGGGAGGAGGGAGGGTGAGAAAAGACGGAGGAGGGGATTTTCACAGTGAGTGCCCGAAATTCAAATTCTCCATTTCAGACTAAGTGTGATGCATCCCATTCCTGGACCAGAGTGCCCTTCCCTCTGTGGGACGCCTGCCCCACACTCCATGCCAACGAAGGGTTAGATGTTAAGTCTGAAGGAAAATACCTTATTGCAAGGGAACTCTGGTGATTCCAGCCAGTGCTTAGAGCCTAAGAAGTGAGATTACCTGTTCTGGGACTCTTAGAGAGTCGAAACTCCAGGGAGGAATGAAGAGGCAAATTTCTTTGGGAAAATTCTGCTCAGTATTGTAATTTGATATTTGGATCCTAAAGAGAAAAGTGAACGATGCCTTCAACCACTACCAAAGACACCGGCCTATCTCCTAGAAGTTTTTCTCTTTGCCTTCATCATTAGCTAGAGGAAGGAAAGCGAAGGCCAGGATCGCAAGGGCGTCGTCAGACAAATGGGCACATCCACTCTTTAGAATGTTTGCTGTTGTACAAGTCCCTGGAGTCGGGTGGGGACTCCATCAGTCTGGCAGGAAATTCTTCGAACAAATCTATAAGTATCTTAAATACACAACAGTACAAGACTTCCTGAACTACAATCTTCTTTATAAGAAGTCCAAGACAAGGTCTTTGAATTTCATCTCGACCTTACTTTCTCCCCCTCAAATTTCTTATTTTGTCATGTGGCATGGTAGTAGCAATCTGTGACCAGAAATCACCTGCTCCTTTGCTTGGCGTGGGTAGAAGTGACCACGGGCACCTCTTTGACTACATTTAGATTTTGCCATAGCAGAGTGGAAAAGGATTGGGAAAATCAGGGCCAGCACTTCTGCATGAAAATACTCAAACCTTTACTGAAATGAACACTTCAGGTCAGATAACTATTCCATGTAGGTGACAGTTTAGACTGAGCTTCTGGTAGTCTAAACTCCCAACAGCATGAGACAAATCTCCATAGGGGTTATTGATGATTTTTGGAAACCAAGAAGTGGGAGAGTAGGTTTTTAGAACATGTTGCTTAATCCTCTTTTGCTTAAAGTAGCAAAATAAAGAGATCCGAATCCTTGCAGAGGAATTCTCTGTGGGAGATGAAGGTCAAGTGGAAGGGGAAATGTGGCCAGTCTGTGATTTACTGTTCTTGAGAAACAAAGCAAATTGCATTTCCCCCAGGAGAGGTGCTTAACCCTCCACAAGTTTCGCCAGAGAAACCCACTTGTGAATCCCCAGACAATAATTATGGTACACATTTCACCCTTTTCCTCCTTCAAACTAGGCAACATAATGTCCCATGATAGAAACAGGGAAATAAAAAGTAGTTATGTTTAGCATGGGGAACATACAAAGAGGTTCTTTACGAATGTAAAATTCTAGAAAGGCTTCAGAAAGGAGAATGTGATGGATTTCTTTTTTTTCCTGTTCTTGAGCATTATGAACTCTTAAGGCCTCAGGGGACGTTACAAGCCATCCCTGTTCATACAATCTTATTTTGCAGAGAAGAAATAGAAACCCAATCTTTTTTGGAAGTGTGATCTATCGAGCAAGAATTCTATGAGGTTTAGTGGAGACAGAATATTACGATGCTCACATTAGAATTTCGCTCTTTGGAGATCACTTGGTTCTGAAGATTCACTTCCTAAATGGTTTATGGGGAGGCTGATTTTGTTATTGTTGTCATCATAACGATAAGCTGTGCTGTCATTTCCTGGAACTCAGAGAGTCATTTTGGGCAAAGCTTAGTCAAGTGAGGTGGATGGAGCCTTAGCAACCCAAGGACTTAGTGGATCAGCCTCTCCTCTCTGTTCTCAAGTCATAGAGTTGTTTTCCTGATCACAAAGCCATTGTGTGCATTGGTCTCTGTATTGAGGCCCCATTTCTTCTGATTCATTGATAAAAGAACAAAAAACTCACGGAACTGCTTGTTTATGAGGGAAAATTTGTGCGATGTGTTCCTTAGGCTGGTTCTTTAAGATCCTGTTAGATGTAAATATTCCTTGGCCGATGAAGTTTGAAAATTTTGATGTCAGGAAAATTCATTTGTTGAAAAAAGTTCTTTTACTTCCAGATTTCTCAGATCCTTCCTAAGTTTGTGAATCTCCTAGAAGGCAGATATAACACAGAGCATTTCACCAACTTTTTTGAGTTCAGGGGCCCTTTTTGCCAAGCATATGGAGGGACAGGTGTCCCAGAGACCATTCTTTGGGCAAAGCTGTATCACTTCAATCTGTACCTTAAGACCAAATTCTCCTGGAAGCTATCTATCTATTCCAGAGAAAAAAGAAAAACCCAACAAACTGAAGTTTTCATATAAAATTTGTCAAGCAGTAAACAGATGTAGTCTAAGGACCCATCTTATGACAGATCAAGTACATGTTTAAGACGACATATGAATATGTCTTCTTCTCATGGTCCTTTTTAAAAACATCTATATTGGTGTGCTTCATAGAACATAACCAATTCAGACTGCTATTTCCTTGTTCTGTTTGAAACATTTGTGTTCTTCTCAAGAAGTCTTAGTCACATTTGGAAGGGTCTGTTCCATCTTAGACGAGGCCACCAGAGGGTGACGTTTCAGCTGTCCACAAGACTCCACTTTTTGACATTGGCTGCCAGGATGCATGGTGAGGCCAACCTGTTTCAGGTTCTGGACACACTAGTGACTTCTGTCCTGCTGAAGGCCACAGGTTCCAGGAGGGGATGGAGACTGTGGAAGCATCCTGCTCTCTCTCCTTCACGCTTTCATCAAGAGGGGCACTGACCAGTGGGAGTTCATGGGGCCCTCCAAGGTTGGATCAAAGCCGCTCATGACGCAAGGCAGGGATTGAGGTCCTGCATACCATGTCTCAGGATGCAGTCCTGGGCTTGCCAACTTGAGATTTGGGTCTTCAGCGAAGCTTAAGTCCCCGGTACCATCGGGATGTCCCCCTCTCTGGTTAACCTGCCTCCTTTCTCCTCTATTCTCCCCTCAGAAGCTGGAATGGGTGATTTCATCTAGATCTTTTCAAGCTCCAAGAAGGAACTATGTTATTTTGGGGGACTTCTTAACCCGGGTTCATTTTCCTTTGCCTCTTCTTTCTGCGCAGATATTGGCTTAGGTTAAGATGTGAGCATGAGGTGGTCACTCGATCTTCTGTCTCTTGGGCTCAGAGCACAGGCACAAATGGAGTCCTGGGGGCTGATATGTAAAAAGGGTTCCACAGAGGGGTTTGGGCCCAATACTTATGGTGATAAACAATGAGATTTGTTTAGAATGGCTCCTTTGTATGTGTCCTCGGTTGACCTTCAGTCATAGTAAATAGATTCGGGATTTCAGATTCTGGATCTCTCTCTCTCTCTCTCTCTCTCTCTCTCTCTCTCTCTCTCTCTCTCTCTCTCTCTCTCAGTCACAAATGTAGTTTTGAGTGTGTCCAGACAACCAAAACCAAAAACAAAAACAAATGGCTTATCCATCTGATGACATTGGCAGCTCAGAACAGTTTAGAAAGAGTTCCAATTTGATTTCTCTTTCCAGAGAATAAACAAACCTACAATTGGTCTTTAGTAGGAATATGTGCTTCTAAATAAATATGCATTGAACTTTTGAAACGGCCCCATCATTCAATATGAATGCATTTCACACTGTCAGTTCCCAAAAGACCCGGATTAAATTCTGGGGAGAAAGACATTTCCTGTCCAGCTTCCCTGGTGGCAGGGACTTGGTGCCACATTAAAAGCAAGCAAGGAATCTGCCATGTTGGTTTCCACATTTGACCATAAGATGGCACACTCTGAAAATCTATGTCTGTGTCTCTGGCGACATAAGGAGTTTCTGTTTTTCACACTGAGGTCAAAGGTCCAAAGCAGAACTGGAAGAAGACCAAATATTGTTATAAGACCATAATTCATATCCTGAAGTGTCCTTGGGTGTATTTCTTTGGGAGGGCTTGGGGGCAAAAACATAACAAGCAAAAAAAAAAAAATCTCTTGAGTACATTCTGGGAATTTTAGAGACAGTTTCCCATGTTCTTTCAGAGAAAGGTACAAAGCACTTTTATGCTGTTGTAAATAACAAGCCGGGGTAAGGATTGGGAGAAGGACTTCTCATTCCTTTTCTAGAAAGAAACAGCTACATGATTCCAGTTCCATGACCTTTTTTGCTACCCCGAAGGAATAAAAACTTCCTGACTTCTACAATCGGACCATTTGACAATTCTTATTCTCATGGAATTTAAGAATTGGAAAAGGACTTTTGAGAACATGTGGTCCAAGCTCTCCCCAGTGCAGGAATGGATCTCGTTGGTAGAAACACCATCGATGTGCAAAGTTCACTTGGGCCAGGAGCATCCATTCATGCTCAGACCTACACGCGAGGTTGCAGTTTTAGTTGGACAACCACGTGACTGCTACTCCTAATGCTGCTTCTTGAGTCTTGCATTTATTCACAATCCACTCGTTCAGTGGATGTTTATTTATTTAATAGATAATTACAGACTCAGTTTTCTTACTGCTCCCTAAAAGACATGGCTTGTGATCTCTCAGTTTTCAGCTCCTTAGTCTGTCAATGTCCCTCTTTAAACACCATGCCCAGGATGGTGGGACCAGGTAGGGGACAGTGGCTGTGATTACACTCCTTGCTCAGTGTAGAGGTCTGTCCAGAGACAACCCAACCAGCTACGATTTGACCCCGTGTAAACCACTTGATTCCTTTGGGATTCCATTTCCTTATTTGTAGGTCTCTTTGTCCCCATTGTAACCTTCTGAGGCTTGCTATTCCTCATGTGTTGAACATCTGCCTCTCACATCGAACTGGTCTCTGCGAGGCTCTTCACCCTAGAGCCTGCCCAGTTCCTGGCACCGGACAGCTGTTGAATTGGTAAAATCATGGAATCTACCACATGGGAATAATTATACCCTCTCCTCCTCCTTTACAGGATTGCAGTGCAAAGCAAATGAGAAAATACATGTGAAAGTACTCTGTCACGCTGAAAAGAATGCTTACCAACAGACACCACTGCATGTGCTTTTTAAAAAAGTCATACTGTTGCTTTGCCTGGGAATGCAAAACTCCCAGAACTTTTATTCATGAGTTTATTCAGTTGCTCATTCATTCTTCATTGATTAAGAGTCTCCTATGTGCTCAGATAATGTACCTTAGTTTAAAGTACCTTTTACAAAATCAGCAAATTCTTCTCTACTTGAGTTGTACAATTTTCCTTGCTCCTGATCCTGGAACTTTTCCTGTTGCCCCATCTCCTATATCATGTACACATGTATGGTCTAATCCTATTATTCTTACTACAGTGTGCAATGAATTTGCTGGGTTTCCCCTTGCACTGGTTAGACACATAAAAGGCACATGCATGTTTTGTGCTTGCTGGGAAAATTGTATAGGTAGAATGGACAGAAGGCCTGTTTCAAATATAGGACTCAATGCTGCAAGACTCTTGCCAGCCAAAACTGACATGTTTCAATCTGTTTCTATGATGGATGAAGAAAAAAAAAAGCATGGCTTGAAGGGATGTAATTACACCAGAGAAAATTTTTATCATGATTGAAAGTAGTCTGTCCTACAGTAGTCTGTCCTTTTGGGGCTGAAAGAAGTCTAAAAAGTAAGGACTTTAAGAGAAATGGATATTTGTGATGATGGTATATTTTTCTTTTTTATTAGAAGTCTTTAAAAGTAGGTGAAATTCCTTTTTAATTTCTGGTGTTTTGCACAGATGTGAACTTCATCTAGGTAGATTCTCCACAAAAGACTTGTCTATTTTCTGCCCTTCTGGGAGATTTATAATGTATAATCAAGAAATCAATTTACCTTTGTTTAATCTATTGTTTTCCAATCTTGACTTTAGAATCCTTTGTTCTTAGGACACCTGTTTATCACCTTGAAAAGTGCAGGTGTGGAATGACTTTGGACAGATCTGGCTGTAGCAGCCATTGGTTCTGTTCTGCTCACACTCTCATGGTCTGAGCTCCTGGTTCCCCAGAAATGGGTACATTGCCAAGAACATCAAATGCCATCCTCCCATTAGACCGGGGTCTCTCAACAGTGGCAGTAATGCTATTTGGAGCTGGAGAATTCTTTGGTGTGAGACGGTGTTCTGTTTAGTGGTGTCGCTGGTCTCTATGTGCTGGATGCTGACAGCACTGCCCTTCCCCAAGTTGTGACAACCAAAAACATTTCCAGACATTGTTGCACATTCACCAGGGGACAGAATCTCTCCTGGTTGGGAACCACACCATTAGAACAGAAACAGATTGCTGGAACACAGGTAGCTTGAACGCATTATGGTGTATTCAGCTGGCCATTTGCTTCTAAAACAACACAGGGGTTTGTCATCCACCTTTTGTTTATCCCCTTAAACTGCCACAATAATTAAAAACACTCCATCTTATAGCAACGTAAGAACCTCTGTTACTAAGATATTTTTTCTTATTATTTTTTGTCACATCTAAGAAACCATTGCTTAATTCAAAGTCACCAAGGTTTACACTGATGTTCCTTTTAAAGAGTTTTATAGCTTTCACCCTTACATTCAGGTTTTTGATTCATTTTGAATTGTTTGTAGGTAGTGTGAAAAAGGGATCTAATTTCATTCTTGTGCATGTGAATATCCTAGAATGTTCTCTCGCCTTGTACTTTTGTGTTGGGAGAAAGCCTACCAATGTCTTGGCACTTAGTTGATTTCTAAATCTGGAAACTGACCACTTAATTCCAGTTGCAAGAATGTGTAGCCGGAGCTGTGATTTGGATACCAACTGGTAAGGGACAGAATCTCATTCTAACAAACCCCAAGGGACTCCTAAATTATCATGATGGCTTTTCTCTACAAAATTCTGAAGCTTTGGAGTATGTGCCAAGGAAAGGCAATTATCATCCAGGACGGAGGCATCTTTTAGGCAGATGGAGATTTTGGCTGTAATGGCTCTTGGCTGGCAAGGGTCTTGCAGTAATGAGTCCTCAGAGCGAAGATGGATAATGTGATGACAGGGTCAGATTTGGGGGAGGACAGAGGGCTCTCCTCTGAGGATTGTCTCTCTTCTTGTATGCCATGTGCTCTTAAAAATATGAGACATACCAGACCCAGGAAAATGCTAAAAATTTCACCTTTTCCACAAAGGGGGACTCAGAGATTAAAATGAGTGACATGGAGTGTTTTTATTTCTATTCAGCAATGGATAAGCTATGTTCGTTTGTTTGTTTGCTTTTACCCTTAATAAAAAGTCAGACTTCTTCAAGATTTCATGGAGGTCCCTTCATTTTTAGAACCATCTCTCCACTTTTAGATTTGGTCAATATTAGGTGGTCAAAGATTTAATTAGGATCAATATTTGCGACAAGCTCCTTTTATCTCTCCCAACCCCAAATTGCCACTGGAAAGCAGTTAAGATGTGAGGCTCCTCTGACCCTGCGGTTTAGGCCAAAAGGTCCCCCCACATAGACAAATCCTTTGAATAGGTTAAGGGGTTATTTGTTGCTCTGAATTGCTGTGTTTCATATAAAACAAGTGAGAATTGTGCTGGCCCATGTGGAGACTCGGGAATGGAATGTCGTGTCACCCCTTAGGGTGATGAGAGTTTGGTTTCCTTGTACTGAAGATTGCCCGTCTGTGCCCAAATGCCAGTCTGAAGGATGTAACCTTCCCAGAGAAGGGGCCGCTTGTTCCCTTGACATGAATAAAGCCCATGCTCTGTCTGTGTGGCATCGGGTGCCAGTTTCCAGCAGCAGTGAGGGGACTCAGGCATACCACTGCAGGACAGTATCCAAGACACCAGGCCCGTGTTGTGTCCCCATTCTGTGAGCAGAATGGCTTTCAACTCTGGGAGGATTCGGGTACAATGGAATGAGGGGCCAGGGATTTTTTTTCCCCCACATAAAGCAAAACAAGCCCCTGTCACTCTGTGAACTTGTCCCTTTGGTGCAGAACCTTTTTTCCACTCTATTTATCCTGTTCACTTATTTGTTCATTGCAAGTACTTGAAGGACAATAAACATCTCAGTGGAATTTATTCTGATTATGGTCTTGAATTCCTGGTAGAAAACACAGAATTACAGCTTCAATAAACCCCTGCTGGGAATAAGTATTCATTATCTTTATTCAAGGTGCCGTAAGACACCAGGTCCTGGCATACAAACACGGATGCAGGAGGTCGCCCCTGACATTCGATGCCTAAAGCAGCAGGAAAAACAGTTCTGTTCTTCTCCAACTGAGTATAAACACAACAACAATTAGGGCTAAAATGTACACTCACTGCCTCCCACCCCCAACAAGTGAAGCTGCTAAAGAAATAAACACATTCTGAGCATGGAGTGTATTATCTTAGAAATAGGATACTCATAGATAATATAAACACAGAGCCAAACTACAGCAGAATGACGAAGTAAACCTTCACTGCCCTTACCAGCACCTTCTCTCCAGGGATGCTTGCAAAAGGAAGCCTAAGATTTATTCTTTGCTGATTATATTAAATCTTTAATCCTGACTGCTATTAATTTCTAACACACCAATCAGAAGTGGTCAGGTGATCTTCATCTAAGTTTTTTTTTTTTTATGCTTTAGAATTTTATACTTTTGGCTAGAATTCACTGCTCTAAAGCCATATGGGGCTTGGTTTAATATTTATAATTTGTCCACCTTATTGCGTACAGCTTAAAATGCTTTTCTCCTTTTTTTATTTGCTCTATTTTCTTCTGTTTAACTCTTAGATTCATTCAATTAAATCAAAGCAAATTAAAAGGACCTGGCAATGAAAAAATATATATTCGAAGCAGTTGGCAAGCAGTAATGTCTACGACGGTGATGGTGTGTCAGTGATTATGACATTTCTATAGCACAAGCTTTAAGTGTTCATGAGTTGCAACAAATTGGCCTTCAAATTTGAGGGGATGATGATGATGGTGATGCTTCCATGAACATTTATTGAGTGTTTACCAGGAGCCACATGTGTGCTAATAATAGGCTTTCCGTCATTATCTCAATCTCTTTGGTTCAGGTACTCCTCTCGGCCATATAGTATCACACAGGAGGGGACCGAGGCCAGACAGCTTGGGGACCTGATCCAAACTGCTCAGGTTGTAAATGACTGGGCCAAGCATCGGATGCCAGGGCCCGACCTCAACCACCAACTCTTTACGTGTTTACCGGACCCTATAGTTTATAAAACGCCTTCCTCTCTTGCTATGTACTTCCAAAGGATGATGTTAGGTATTTTGTAAGCAAATATTGGTGCACAGACACCATGTAAGTATTTATCACTCACATAATCCCAGAAAAGCAATCGTTCCAATGAGCCAGGCTTCATCTGAGAAGAACTGTGGATAATGACATGAGCCCAGGCCAGTAGTGTGTTGAAGTGCCAAGATCTGTGCCAGCAGGAAATCAAAGCCAGACTGCAGCCAGAGACTGCAAAAGCAACACTGGCATGTGGACAATGTGTGGTGCACCTTAAAGTAGCCCCATGGTGGCTGCATCTGAGGGAGAGAGTGGGCCAGCGCGGCTGGGCAAAGCTGTAGCTCTGCATTGGGAAGTTAGTCTAGCAGTGTAGAGAGGACACTGGGACCGGTCTCACAGCTGTCATCCCTCTGGGGCCGTGAATGTGAGCCCGTGAGGGTGACGTCTCCACAGAACTCCATTGGGTGGCCAATGTGGCCATAGGGTGACTGCAATTCCCAGTCCATATATATATATATTTCATTTTCTCCTCTCAGCCAAATTAGGGCAAAATACCTTGAATACACAGACATATATCTTCATCTATTTTGTTCTTTTTCTTTCTCTTCCTCCCTTCCTTCTCTTAATTTTCTTAAAAGGCATAGTGAAAGAAAAGCCTCCACTTTGGAGCCAGCCAGCACTCTATTCATCTCAAGCTCTGACACTTACAGGCTATTCACTTTCCTTCTTTGAGCTTTAATTTTCTTATTTTCAAAACATGGAATGAATCAACCACCTCTCTGAGCTGATCGAAGAATAAAATAAGACAGTGCCTGGTGTATGTAGTAACTGTGCTTTTCACTTCTGCTTTTCCTAGAAAATCTATTACTGGTGAGAAATCTAAAGTAAATAGCAAACCTATGTCTTTCAAATGAGGACCATTTTTAAAATGCGAAGTCCTATGTCTTGGGAACTCCCCCAGTCTAGGTTGTCCAATCTGTCAGCAATCTGAGAGGGACCCCTGCCAGAGATAGCTTCACCACGCAGAGTCTGATATCTTCTACAGCTCAAAATGGACCAGCGACATTAACTTACATAACAATAGTGCCTGGGCCACTGGACTCCAAACTACAAAGTGGATACTACAAAAGATGAGAGGAAGTAATTTCTGGTGATTTATCTTTAAAGTCTAAAAACAGATCAACAGCTGTAGGAAATCAGCAACGGATACCAAACATCACAACTACCTAAAATGTCCAGGCTACAAGAAGTATCTAAATGCTAAATTCTAAGTTCAACATAGAGATCTTGGCAACCAGATTCAAAGAATACGGACTCACTTTGCAATTGTTGGGCAGTTTCTTGAACTATCCCCCGTATGATAAGTAAGGCATTTCATGTGTTATTTGTGCTTAATATTTTTTTTAAGATTCAAATCAGATATTGAGCAATACTAAACAGGCTATGAAGCAAGAAGAAAGCCAACACTTCTGACTTTTTTCCTCTCATTTCTCCCTCATGTCAAAACAAGTATGTTACAATCCAAGATGCACAGAAGCTGATTGAGTCATGTGAGAGTGGGGGAAATAGAGTCGCATCAGGGACAAGGGCATCAGTGATGGTTATGCGATAAGGGGAAAAGGGTGAGAAGCAAGAGATCGAATGAGGAAGCCTACTGTGCGGGGTGTTTTATACTTTACAAACATTGTTTATGTTTTTCTCACAGAGTTAGAAGGAGAAAGGGTAAGAAAGCGAGAGAGGAAAAGGTAAAAGCAGACAGAAAGAAACGCACTGAAACATCTAGTGCTTCATCTATCTGAATTTAAAAATATTTAAATACATGGTAATTGGAACCATCAGAATCTGAATAAGAAAGGAAGCAAGCGAAAATGTTTTTCTTATATGTTGTGTTGTTGTGAATAATAGTAAAAGGAGAATTTTGTGTTATTTCTATAAACATTGCTGTAAACAGAGGGCTATTATTTGTGAATAGAAGGTTTTAAGGATTGTGTATTTCCCTCTTGCTGTGTGGTCCATAGAGCACTGGCCTAATTTATCCCCATGATAAATTTTGAAGGAGAATCAAAATTTTAACCATATTCTCTGTCTTCTTTATCTTCTCATAAACCAAATTTGACAAAAAAAAAAAATTGGCAATATACATGTTATCATTTTTCTGCATACTAATTCTGGGCTTGGGCACATTCTGTGGTGAAACCTTGGCTGGTCATTTTATTTTATCTTTCTGCCTCCCCAGACTTGACTTAAACCAGTCACACCACGAAAAACATCACAAATCAAAGTTACGAAGGGCAGCTATTCCATGGATGTAAGCTTATTGCTGGTCAAACATGGCTTCTGGGAAAGCCATGTTTTCATATCTTGACTACTATTAAATTCATAAAATTAGGGGACACGCCCTTAGGTCCGCAGGGTGGTGCCTTTTATATGTGCTCTGCTACAAGTAGTGTTAACCACATTCTGCTTCTAATGACTGAATATTCCTTTGTCCTATGCTACTGTATCTGACCAAAGTAAGATTCCAAGATGAATTTAAAGTCAACCTTCAAATTCCACGCCAAAGGAAGAAACATTTAATTCTAAGGTTGTTTCTAAAAATAAAGCTTCCTTTTAGTAATCTTGATTTAACTCAGGGGTTCTGACAGTCACAACTGAAGTAAAAAGGAGATCAAAATAGTGTCATTAAATTTAAGAACAAGTGATTGGATTAAAGGTTCACTTTATATCTAGAATTTTTTTAAAAGGAAGGCAGATGAGTAACTTCTCTAACTTCCTTTCCACAGCAGTTAAAATATGGAGTGTTAAAATATGGAGTGCTTAAAAAAAATAAAATAAAACTAACCCCCCAACTTTGAGTATAAAACTTAAGCACATGCATTATTGATTTATTTTTTAGAAGACTGAGTATATCTATATCCCAGAGCTTCTCTCTTTCATGGGTGGAAATTTCTTCTCCTGAGTAGTTGTTGAGTGCAATGTGGCTCATGATGGCATCCTGGCTGCAAAGGGTGCAGAGCATCCCTGTAAGATTATCTTAAAGAAAAAAATGTACCAACTATCAGATGGCTACTAGACTTATTATGGTTGTAACTTTCTAAGTTACATAAATGTCTAATCTCTCCTGAAACTAATATAATAATATATGTCAACTATAATTAAAAAAAAATTTTTTTAATGTACTAACCAACACAGTAGTAGTTCCTCATCCCTTGTGTCCGAGTCACTCAGATTGAAGAGAAGGCCAGAGCCTGGGCCTCCACCTGACAAGTTATCTGATTCATGGATAAGATCCTGATGTTAGAAGTTTGTAGTGCTTATCTCAAAAACAAGGACCTCAACAATATGCTTGGAAAAATTATGGAAGTAAAAATGCATTTTGGCCTGTAAAAAAAAAGATTCAAGTGAAAGTGCAACAAAACACAGACACATGATTAATGCCATTCTAAGCCACTAGTCTTAGGGTGTATTTGGGTCAGGGTCAAAGAGCCTGTGGGCTGGCACTGGGGTGTTTGAATAAAAAGTTTCAGGGATTTGCAAACAAGTCAGCATCAAGCTATGACTCAACCTGCAGTGAATTAATACATGAAGTCCTTAGAAGCAGAGACTAACCACCAGGAAACTGGCCCACGCTCGCAAGAAGGTGGCCTGGCCAAACAAACAGCACAGAACCACAGCTTCTGCCACCACCGTGGGACATGTCATTTAATACATGGGCGTCACTACCCCTGGAATGGTCCCGTATTCTTTCTGAGCGCTTACATAACTCAAGCTTCCGTGGGTGATGAGCTTTATTCTGCATCATTCCTTTATTTAAATTGCAGGCTTTTTTTTGGATGTGCAGAGTGGACCCCCAAGACAGCACAAACACTAAAGGATGACAGAAGAGGGAGCACTTGTAACTTCAAAAGTACAAAAACCATGGTTTTTCCTTTACATAACAGGCTTTGTCTGTTTTTGAAAACCAGCTCTTTCTACAGCTGCATGTAGGACCAGATGTTCTCTTGCTGTGTGCGAGGTTTGGGCAGAGAAAGCCCTCTGAGGCCCCAAGCTCACGTTGTTTCCAGAACGCCCTTTCCATGCAGTTTATATAATAATCCCTTATTCTCACCACTGCAGAACTTGGGAATCTGTGTCATCCTCTAGAAAAAACAAACATGAACAAACTAGAAAGATGATGGAAATAAGGTAAAGAGTAGGTAAATCCAAAAGCATGAAAAGAAACGACCTGGGAAAAAGCTGGAAGACAAAGTAGAGGGAAGATAATTGGCCAAAAAGTTTTTAAAAACACACAAACATGGACTCCATTCAAACCCTAACTATTCATGTATTTTGTTCCCATTATGCGAAACATTAGGTTTAATGGGTTTCCCCCTACCCCCCATCAAAACAACTTATTTTCATCTTACAGATGCAAACAAAAAGGAAAAAATAGGACCCTAATGGATCCAGATCTTATTTCTATATCTCTACTGCTATGTTGAGCCACATGAAGTTGCCAATGTTCATCTGTTTTTGATCTATAGAAATGGCAATTTCATATGGTCCAATGTCACACAATTGCCAATGAGATGACAAGTTTGGGTATAGAGTGTGCAAAGTGGTCACATGTGCCACAAACTGATCTTAGTGAGTTTGGTTGGTACAATGATTAACTTCTTTCTGGTAAGTATCATAATGAAGGTGTGGTCTGGGCCTGTGGGCCAGACCTGGCTTGTTTTTGTCTATGAGCTAAAAGTGGTTTTTATATTTATAGAGTTGTAGGAAAAAAAAGAAAGAAAATGCAACTAAGACCATGTGTGGCTTGTGAAGCCAAAAATATTTATGGTCTAAACCCCTTATCAGAAGAAGTCTGAGATCAGAAGAGTCCCCAGGAGCACCCAGCACCCACATTGTTTTTTCTTATCTTGTTTTGTCTTAGGTTTTGCTCTCATCACGATAATCACAAGCTAGGATCTGCGGAGATCACACGTCAGACACCATTCTAAAAACTTATATGTTAATCTGTTTAATTCGAACAGAACACTGTAAGTAGTGCCATTTTTTACCCCCTTTTACACAACTAGAAAGAGCTGGAACTGGGATTTAAACCCAAGGACTTTGTTGTACGATATAATATGATTTCCTTCTGGTGTGATTTTAGATTTTTGTCACCCATCATTCTGACAAACTACAGCCTAGTGGTTTGTAAAGTAGGAGCTGAGAAAGGGAGAGAAATTAGTTTTCTAAGCAAATGAAGTATTTTTATGGATTTGAATTTCAATTGCTATGCTGAAATATTATACTGAATATTGAATTCAGCAGCTGAACAAATATTTATTAGGTGGTAATTGTGTCTTAGGTATTTGGGGGAGATTAAGGTTGTTCTAATCATTATTGCATAAAAAGCAAAGAGAAAACATAAAGCAAAACATGAGAAATCAAGAGCCCAGCAGAGTGATTATCTTAGGTAAGCTGTGACTCCCAGAGTGGGGTTGATTGTCTTCTCATTAGATATTCTGGTAATTATCTAATGGTCTGTTTAACACATTTAGATAGTATTCATTCATATTCAGTGTACTTCTGAGTATGGTTTCCAAAAAGGATGGAAGAATCAGCACAACACCCACCCAAAGAGGTACCAGAGGAAATCAGAATGCATCGAACATTGATAATCAGGAGACCTCTTAACAGACCTTTTGCTGGAGCCATAGCCAGCCTTGGACTTGGCCATTGTGAGACTTAGATGGAAGGAGAAGCTGAGCTATGTTTGGAACATGATCAAAATGTTATGTTTTCTTCTAATATTTTTATAATGTGTGTGTGTGTGTGTGTGTGTGTGTGTGTGTGTGTGTGTGTGTACCTTTGCAGTGAATCTGGTGTCTTTATTTCTGAAAAATGTGAAGTCCAGGTCCATATTTACTTTCCCAACAATTTTTTAAATGGAACTCTTTCAGGCAGTTTTTCCATTTATTAACCATTCTATCTCCCCCGGTATCCCAACAAAACACTTGTGTTTGGATAGCAATATGTGTGTAAGAGAATGTCCATAGCAGTTATATTTGTAATAATAAAATATAGGCTAAAAAGCCTATATTTTTTTTAACTAAAAAGCCTATCACTACTTGGACGTGTTTTTATTATATTTAGGCTGCTTTAACTTCACTGAAGGTTTTAAGTCTGTTGCTTGATATTTTAATCAATTTGGAAGAATTCTCTGCTTGTCTTTCTTCAAACACTGCTTCTGCCCCCATTCAGTCGCATCTTGTTTTCTGGGAATTTCAATTATATGTATGTTAAACCATTTGACTACCTCACAGTTATCTCTTGTGCTTTGTTTCATCTTTACTTTTTTTTCCCCCTTTTGTGCCTCAGTCTGGGTATTTTCTGACAACTTGTCTATGAGTTCACTAATTCCGTTTTCTGCTGTTTCAAATCTGTTAAAACCATGTAATGAGTCATTAATTTTGGATATTATATCTTAATAAAATATTCATTTGATTTTAGTTATAGATCCTCATTCTCTGCATAATTCTCTGTCTTGCTTATCTATTTTTCATTTTCTTTAACAATTCAAGATGGACATTAAAGTCCCTTTTTGCTCTCTTGAGTATCTAAATCTCCTGAGGTTCCAGTTCTCTTGTCGGCTCTATCTCTTGGTTTACAGTCAAATGATTCTCTTTCTATCATTGACTAGATGATAAATTATAGGGATTCTGGACAATGCTTTCCTTCAGAGAGGGTTAAATTTTCTTTTGGCAGCAGATAGAGAACTAGCAGTTCACTTTGATCATAACTTTGTAAAGGCTTGTCTACTTAAGTCTTGCCTTTCTGGTTTTTGCAACAAGCTCAAAGGTGTTTCCAGAGATCTCTAACTTGGCAGACTTTTTAAGGATAGGGTAGCTTTTGACATTTTTGTCATCACTTTAGTCCTCCTCTGCTGCTTTCTTGAAGTTTTAGCTTATACGCAGACATTTTCCATCATCACCAACTATTTCAGACACATCTGTGTGCTGAATTAGAAGCTCACACTTTGTGGTTCTCTTCTCTCCAGGATTAATTTCCAAATTAATTTAACTGAAGCTATGAACTCTGAGCTTTGTCTCCTAAATTCAATATGACTGTTACTTTCTGCTTAGGCTCTGTTTCCAGAATTGGAAAGTATTGGAAATCTCTTGAAGGAGAAAAGCTGGGTAAATATGGAGCATGCCTAGTGTGTGTCCTTCTTTGAAGGGTCATATCATGTCCAGTTTTTGTATGGTTTGGTTATTCTCTACTGCCCTCAAGTTTTATAATTATTATTATTCTCAGAAGGGTTACTCTGACATAAAATTGTTTTGTCATAACTGGAACTAGCATGTGCTTATACAGATTTAGGTTGTACATTGCATTCAGAAGAGTAAGACAGGACTTTAAAATTTGACATGAAAAAATATTTAGTGACTCAAATAAATAAGGGAAATTGCAACATTTTGTGTTGGAATAAGCTTCAGATTCCAGAGGTGATGCCATTTTTGAATGTGTATGAAAGGCTGGAAGGCACGTGACTTGTGAACTTCTGGTTTCTTTGGCAAGAAAGAGCATGGTGGGGTAGCAAACTGTCCCTAGTGTAGGGACTCAGTGTATTTGTAAGACATGATGTTGACACATAAAAGCTGCCTTCAAATCGCAGGCATTACACTTTTGCAATCCTCATCCTGTTGGAATGTATTTCCAGCCAGTGCTTGCCAAGAAGCTTGGGTTAGATTCTCAGGAGACAGAGACATTTGATGCCACCCAGGTGGTTGGAAGTAGAAAGCAAATATTTCTCTATTTGTGCAGGGTCACTGAATAGTAAACTTCTAGAAGCATTCTGAAATTAGGAGTCCATAATATTTTAAAAATCAGACCAAAAGATGGCACCCTTTGAAAATTAGCTTGGTGAAGGAAAGGGGAAAATACAGAAAGGTGTTCTGTTATGTAAATTCCAAAAATGTAATGCATAACTGGGGAAAGAACAGCATTTTAAGAATGACCTTAAATGACATCTTAATGACAGTTTGAGAGCTCTTTGTTGTTTTTGTTAAATCATGTTTAGTTTTGAAAAATTGGCGAATTTGTTTCACGTACTTTCTGGGAAAGTTGGAGACATTCACAAAGTTCTAAAGAAAATCACAAACAGAGCTTTTTTTGTTGATGTAAATAACAGGATGGAGTAGGAAGCTTTTTTTTTTTTTCTTTTTCCATTCTTTCTTTGCTAGGTAAGAATAGCTGCTGGCAAAAGAGGCAGGAAGTAAAATAAGGCTCTAAGCCCTGAGACTTTCTGCACTGATGTTACATGTAGGTGGAACTGACTTTCTAAGACCTAACATTAAGGTTAATTAATTCTTCCCATCACGAACCAAAAGTGCCCAGTGTCATTAATTAAAATTCTGTTGTGTTTAGAAGTTGTAACACGTAAAAAGTATCTTTTACTCTAACCCAGATAGTATTCATATTCTGCATCCATATCTTAAGATATGGAGCTTGAGTTGAAATAAAACATTTAATATGCTGTTCCTACATTTTGAAAACCCACCATCTCAGCTTATTGTCTTCAGAACTCTTTCTCTGCTCTAGGAATTCCCTTGGCTTTGCTTGACATTATATCAGTCTTACTGGGGAAGAGAATCTTAGTGTCACCCTTATTCTTTCTCCAAATTAATTCCTGTCCCTTCACTCATATACCTACATTTGTTTGTCACCAGAGAGCAAAAAGTTCCTCACTCATGGCCTGCAGTATGTGCTGTTGAGATAGATGGAAGCAAGATTTTGTGAAGAAACAAAAATAGGAAGCCAGGCAAATAGTCCGACCTAGTAATTGATCCCAAAGAACAAGGATGAGAAGGGAAATGCAATTATGAGACTAAAAATAAATAGTTCAAAGTTGAAAGTGAAAGGCAGAACTTTGAGGAATTCTCTGGGCTATAATAACACTTTATAGATTTTATAAATTGCCAGGGGCTTGAATACAGGCAGGAAATTCTTAAGGGCTCTTGTTCGGCTCAAGGGGGAAGGTTAGAAAGTGATGATAAGGTCAATTCATGTCCAATTTATACTGCTGGTTTATTGTAGAGACAGGATTTGCTGGGGAATATAGGGTAAGGAATATATTTTTTCCTTCATGGGAATATCAGGCAATTATTTGAGCCTCAGGTTACTGTTTCATGATTTCAAACTATTTTTGCTCGGATATCAAATGATTTCAGTTTTTCATCCTTGAACCTTACAGTTTACTGCTTACACCATAGTGGGATTGCTCTTTTAAAAATATATACCTTAGAAGAAAACAGGAATGAAACTCAAGGACCTTGGACTTAAAGAGAATTTTATGAATTTGACCTCAAAGTCAAGGGAAGTAAAAGCAAAAATAAATGAATGGGACTACATCAAGCTAAAAAGCTTCAGCTTAGCCAAAGAAATAGTCAACCAGGTAAAGAGACAATCATCTGAATGGGAAAATATATTTGCAAGCAATGCCTCCGATAAGGGCCTAATATCCAAAGTATATAATGAACTCATATAACTGGGTAAGAACAAAAAAAACAATGAATCTAATCAAAGAATAGGCCGAGGACCAGAACAGGCACTTCTTCCTAGAGGGCATACAGATGGCCAACAAAAATATGAAAAGGTGTTCAACATCGCTAGCTATTACGGAAATGCAAATCAAAACCATAATACGATACCATCTCAAACCTGTGAGAATGGCTATAATCAACAGGACAAGTAACAACAAATGCTGGAGAGGATGTGGAGAAAAAAGAGCCCTTATACACTGCTGGTGGGACTGCAAACTGGTACAACCACTATGGAAAGCAGTATGGAGGTTCCTCAAAAAACTAAGAATTGATCTACCAGCAATCCCTCTACTGGGTATTTACCTCAAAGACTTGAAAACCCATATCCGAAAAGATATTTGCACAGCAATGTTCATAGCAGGATTAGTCACAGGGGCCAGGACATGGAAGCAACTGAAGTGTCCTATGATAGATGATCAGCTAAAGAAGCTGTGGTACATATACAATGGAATATTACTCAGCCCTAAGAAGAGACGAAATGCTGCCATTTATGATAACCTGGATAGACTTCGAGATAATCATGCTAAACTAAGTAAGCCAGACGAAAAAGTTGAAAATCACATGTTATCGCTTATATGTGGGATAAACCTAAAAGCAACAAATGAACAGAATGAATAAACACAGACTCATGGTCATGGACAATAGACTAGTGGTTACCAGAAGGTAAGGGTTGAGTAGAGGTAGACAGGTTAAAGAGGATCAACTATGTAGTGACAGAAAGAAATCTAACTATGGGTGGTAAACACTCAGTATAAATATACATATGAATATATATATATATATATCTTATTGTTCAAGTGTACAGCTGAAACTTATTGGATTTCATTAACCAATGTCACCATAAAAATAAATAAATTAATTAATTAAAAAAATTATATGCCAGCATACCACTTCAGAACTCAAATTCGTAGTGACTCTCCATCCCACTACGAGTACCAGTCAAAGTGCTTACAATGCCTGTGGTGCCTCGTTTAGTTTCCTGCCCTTATCACCTGCCTCTTTCTCCATCGCTCCCTGCATCTCAGCCCCACTGGCTGGCCTTTTGTTGCTTGCACTTGACAGGCGTGCTTCTGTGCCAGCACCGTTACTTCGTTCTTGTTCCTTCTACTCAGAAGATTCTTCCATGAGGTTACCTTACTCACCTTCAAGCCTTGGCCCAGATCACACTTGCTGAGGTCCACTGTGTGTGAGAGAGCACTTGACTCTTTATTCATCCTTCGTTCTCGATGCCCCTTACTCTTCTTTTCTTTCCCCTCTTCATACACATCACCATCTAAGCTATCCTTAGTGATTATGCTTATTGTTAATTGACTGTCAGTGTTTAATGGACAAAATAATTAAAAAATGGTAGCAATAATTATTATTATTTTTTCCATTGGAAGGAACACTTTCAGGTAATGGGATGACTTCTTTTGAAGTTTATGTCTTTTTGAATATTTACAAGAGGATCCAGTGATCTGAATTATATACACAACAGATGAACAGGAAAGGTGGTTTCTTAGTGGCCAGAATCTGCTTCTAGTGACAAAACAGAACCTTACTGTGGGTCCTTAGAGATAATACCATGATAATTACTTTTAAAAGTTGCGAGGTCAATGTATTCCATCCTCTGCAGTCATATAGGGCAATAGGTATGCTTGCCCAAACAGCAGGGCTCTGGGAACAACCTGCCTGCGTCGGAGGCCTGGCTCTGTTTTTATAAACAGTGTAATGGATGCTGGTGGCACCTGCCTTGATCTCCTCTGACCTAGTGCATCTCCCGCTGCTGTGAGCTTTGTTGGCTACTGGCTCACAGCTACTCTCTTCTCTTAAGAATTGCCTTTGGTCAAATGGGAACCACATTACCACCTTCTGGGACAGCCAAAGTTCACTGACTATCTCACATAAGAGACAAAAGACCAGCACACTTGCCTCAAATGGCACCAGATCTGGGAAGCCATTCATGGACCAGAACTCATCCTGGTTCCTAACAAGCCACAGACTGGTACTAGTTCGCAGCCCAGGGGTTGGGGACCCCTGCAAATGTAAGTTCTGATGTGACTTTTCCAACAGCCTCCCCACATCTCAGGCTCTTCCTCTTGTGTGCCCCTTAGATAAGACCCCTTTTGGGGCATTATAACACCCTGCCCTCTCGGCTTAAATTCACCAGTCTGGCCTTAGACCAGGAACCCCAAGGCACACCACACACTGACTATAATGAAGGCATGAGCCTAGGCTCTGTCACTCTCTTTGCACTCGGCCTTGACCTCTGGTGTGGCCTCTTGAAGCACACCCTGTACCTCCAGGACTTGCAAAGAATAAACTTCTCCATCTCAATTTCTCTTGTGGTCTGTGACCGAGAGGAAGTTCACCATCTGGCACCCTGTGTTCCACTTAACAAATGTTAATTTAACAAAGTCGTAACAGCTGGTGTCATGAACGGGATGGCAGAGTTACACTCACAGCTGACCATGGAGAGCGCTTTTTTGGCTGTCAATGGCTGACCCACTGGATCTCCCAAGTGGGTAGTTCCAGCTGGGAGAGAGATCCACCACTCGCTGGCATCCTTTGCCCTGCTGTGGGCTGCAGCCAAATGCTCTCTTAGTCTCTCATCCAAAAGTGCAAACTCTGAATGAAACCGCCAGAGTTTTGTGAACCTCAGACCATCACTCAGCAGAGCTGTTTTGAGGTGCCCAGGCAGCATCTCTGCCTGGTAACACTTCACAGAAGGCGAGTCCCTCTGCAGGCATTAGATGTCAGGTTTATTTCTAGACTCTAAGCACTGACCCAGCTGCTGATGTTATGTGAGTTGGTTAAAAATTTCTCAGGGTCCCACCTGTGATGCTAGTTAATGGCTGGGATGTGTGAGTGACAGCCCTGCCCAAGTGTAAGCTGTTGGATAAAAGCGCCAGGCGGTGCCCTCGGGGGAGAGGAATGAAGACTCCTCTTCCCCAAACACTGTGGCACCAGATTCCAAGTCCCAACAGTATGACAGGGGCACCCTTGCCGGGGGAGTCACGGCTCTTCACAAAGGTCACTGTGGCCCAGGCCTGCACTCTCTCTGTTGCTGTAGCCCCCATTGCTGTCACACCTTGTCCTCTGACCCTGTGAAATGTGTCAGCCTTACCCCTGGCATGTGGTGGCATTTGGTCTAATGGCTTAGTATATAAAGCGTAAGTACCAAGTGATGGTGCCACCTAAAACATCTGAGAAAGTTAGTGTCTTTTGTTAGCTTTGTTGATTAGAGTGAACTCAGTATGACTGATACTCATATTCCTATATGTACAATTTGTCACCAATTAAGCTTATCATTTCTATGTTCTCTACTAAAAAAAATAAGTATCTTGACTTACTCCTACTTGTATCTGGTCCCTCCTTCTTTTTCCCCTTGCCGGCATCTTGAGTTAAGTTCTGCAAACTTATCTATAAGCTGGTTAAAGTAAGGGGTGTTCCTGATGATTTAAAAAAAATAAACATGCTAAATTACTGGTTTATTCTTACTTCTCACAAGATTTTGCTTCCTCCAGCACTATTTTTCTCTTCTAGTCTAATACTTTTCCCAGGAATGTTTCAAGGAAGCATTTGGGAAATTTTGAAATGTCTGAGATGCTTGAGAATCTTTACTTCAGTGTCACATTTAAATGATGGATTTTCTAGTATAAAATTCTACCTTCTGAGAACACAATGAAAGTATCACTGTAATCTTATTTCGTGTACAATGTTCCTATCGAAAAGATCCTGAACAATATGATCTTCACACTCTTGTGGTTGCTCTGCTCTTGCTCTCATAATGCTTTGAAATTTTCTTTTTGTATTTGATGCTCTAGAATTTCATGGCAATGTGTTCAAATGTGAGTTTCTTTCCCACGTCTCTCTTGTTCAGTGCTTTATGCATTTTAATTGTGAATCTTATATCTTCTTTGATTCTAAAAAATTTCAGTATACTTCAAATATTTTCTCCCTTCCCATTTATTTTTTTCTTCTCATGGGAGACTTTACTATAAATCTCTTCCATTTTATTTATTATTTATTTATTTATTTATTTATTTATTTATTATTTTTTTTATAGGTTTATTCTTTCCTGGGGCTTGGTGGGGAATTTCCTTGACTCAACTGGCCGCTTTTCACCTGAATCCACTCTGGAGGTCTGGAGACTGGAAGTTCAAGGTTGGGTGCCATATGATTTTTTTTCTCTAGCTTACTTTATTGTAAAAATACAGTATATAATCCATATACAAAACTGTGTTGATCAACTGGCTTTCAGTTAATTAATCTTCCTGGCTTTCAGAAAGTCTCCTTTTCTCTGTGTGCTCACGCAGCCTTTCCTTGGTGCCTGTTTATCTTTTAAAAATCACGTTGTATCGTCTCTGTTAAGTGCTCTGAACACTGGTATTGACCTGCCCAGTGTCATTATTTTGAACTATGGCATATTATTGCCATGTATTGCACTGGTTTTATTCTTAAAGATCACAGCTTCCGTTGTCCTTGAGATTACTGTGGGTTTGTAACAATAAAACCATGCTGTTGTCAGCGAGAATAATGCTTATCTTTGTATTTTCCAGGGCAGAGTTTGTGCTTTACAAATTGCAACATCTGTGAGACATCTGTGAATCCAAGGAAACATGAAGGGTTTGAAATTAAACTGTATACAAGTGTGGCTCTGTCACTTAGCTTTTTGACCATAGGGAAAACCTTAGGGAAAATTTGTTGAGTTGTGCCTCAGTTTGCTCCTCTTTAAAGAAGAAATATTTACTCTTGCTTACTGAGCAATGTTGGTAATCAATATATGAATGCCCTTTAAAAAAATAAAACATTTTACATATCATTTGACAGAAGTAGCAATCATATTTCCTGTGTCAAGAGAAACAAAAGATGGTAATCTAGTTGTGTTTAATCCCTTCATCCTTTATAAGATTTTTGTCCCTCTCCAAATTCAAAGACAGAGGCTACACTACCCTTTGTTAATGTTTTGGTTTAATGAGCTAGGTCTGGGAACCGAGCCCATAGCTTATTGTAGCCTACTACATCATTTTAGCTTTCTCAGTATTCCTTCAAAGTTTTAAAAGTGAAGCAAAATATATTTTTAGGTAGGAAATTTAAATCGAATATCTTTATAAAACAAAGATGTTTCTTCCCTAGCGTCGGGCTCACAGAATCTCAGCTCTCAGTAACTTCTGAAGAACAAACATCAAAATGTGAGAAGAGAGGCAGCAGATGGCTATTGTAGATCAAACACACACTATGTGTGTTCCAGAGATTTCACATCCACATTTTAAAAATTGTGGTAAAATACCCACAACATAAAATTTGCCATCTTCACCATTTTTTAAGCATACGGCTCAGTAAGATTAAGCTCATCACATTGTTGGGCAATTGTCACCACCATCCAGCCACACAACTGTTTCTGTCTTGTAAAACAAAAACTCAGCACCCACTAAACACTCTTTCCCCATTATACATACCTCTTCCATCATGAAGATGAGGGTATCTGGGACCCCAGGCAATCTGAGACTGGCTCCTTTCTAGCTTTGTGATTGTCAGTAAATCCCACAATGTCATCCAGCCCTGGTTTCCTCTTATTTCCTGCTCACCTGCTAGGTTGCTATGGGACTCAAATACAGAGGTCAGTAGGGGCTCTTGTGAATGCTAATTTTCTGTACAGAGAGTGTCCTAGAAGCAGGAAACCTATGTAGCTATGTGCAGTGTCTGAAATGAACTAAAAGAAGGGTCTGTCTAATATAATTTAAACTTCACCATCAAACAGGTCACACAGCTTGCTAAGTGTCTGGCCTATACCCTCTGAAACAGAGATTTCAGACACCAATTGATTGACTGACTGATTTTTTCAGAATAGTAAACCAATGGTCAGAAAAGATTAGTAACTTTGTCACAAGATTATACAACTAATAATTAGCCCAGCCAGCTCAGCTTGACATGAAGCCCATGTCTCCTCACCAACATTCACCTGAGAACTCACTGAACGGACCTAGAAAACCCAGTCTTTCTTCTCGATTTCCTCACAATTTTATCAAGAAGACAAATTATAGCTACTTAGTGTAAACCAAGGAAGAGAACAGGACAGCATAACATCAAATGTTTCACTGCCTATAGTTAAAAAAAAATAAATAAGTTCCCAAATAGAGTCATTTGCTCCCAAGACAGCAAAACCAAGGCTTAATTGCATTTTCAACCTCTCCCAGGAGTGTGACCTTTAAATATTCTATATGACATTTCCTGATGAGCACTAGTGAGGTAATTCACAATATAACTCCTCTTTATTCTTCCTCCCCAAAAGGTGACCTGGCCTGAAACTATTCTTTCTTCTCCTCTGCTAATGACTTTCTCATCAGCCTCCCCCCCGTCGGTTTGTACAGCATCTTGGAACACCTCTCTATTCGTGAGATGAGATGTGGCCCCATTCCTGAATCATTCAATAAAGCTCATTATATCTTAAAATTTACTTCATTGAATTTTTGCTTTTAACACTAGTACCAACAACAGTGCCATCCGTGAGAATTTTAGGAAGAAAAATACATTATGAGCCAGACAGAGTTGACACAGACTTTTGACAGGTAGTTAGACATTCAAGTTGACTTTGAAGAAAATGGGTGGGAGGAAAAAAAGATAATCTAGCTAAGGAGAATCTGAAGAGCATAAGAACTGATAGTAAGAGTAAGAAATGTTTTCTCTGAGTCTACAACAGAGTTTAAGTGGGATATATGATTCTTATGCTAATCAAGTTTTTATCCAGGTTAGAAATAAAAAAAAAATGGTCTTCAAGAAACCATTCAGGATCCTATTACATCACTGAATATATTTCTTGGATGAATGAAGTTCATTACTTAGTTGTACCACTCTGAAAGAAGGGCAGTTCTGGTCCTAAAACAACTTCTAAAAGATAACTAATATAATAACTATGGTGATAATATGGTCTTGAAATCCTCCCCAAAATAGGTGCCACATTTTCCCTTTCCAATCTCCATTCTTGGACCACAGCCACTTGAGAGATGTTTTTCTAGCTTTAAATAATGGAGGACTTTCACAATGTCTCTGACTGCTGAACACTAAGAAGTCCAAAGAGGTTCATTCTGCAGAAGAAAAAGGAAGTCAGCCCTTGAATATCATCTGGGGTCAAGGACCTGAGAGATGAGAGTGGAACCGGGCAAACTGTGATAGTGGTGGTGACAATATGGGTGAATGAGAACTGAGCCTATGTAAGATCTTCTTAGTCGATTTTTTGCATTCCTTCTTTTACTTGGGTGTTTTCACAGAGTCCTTCAATCCAGAGAGTTCTGACTGTGTTATCTGATCAATAAGTGTCTTCTCTAACAGCGTTTAATATTCATCAACATTCGCTTGAGACACAAAGACAAACAAGCCACACCCAGGACCTTAGTTGAGTTATATTTGAGTTGCACAAGTTTAAAGGTGTCAGCGAATGAGGGTCATTACTGAAAAAATTCCTCACTGCCACATTTGGAAGACCATTTTATTGTCAAGGGTAGGTAGGTGGCAGTACGTTCAGAGGATGCTATACCAGAAATATCGATCAGATATGTTTTAAAACAAAGAATAACAACAAATGATAAATGCTTTTTCTAAAAGATGCACCAATGGCCTTGGTCACATGACCTGAGGGCATCAATACAGACCTGTGTTACTTCCTTTAGCACCTTTTAATTTAATTCTCATATTCCCTGACTGTATGACCCAATAGGCCATATTTCCTTCTCAAAGCAAAAGCTTTCTTCAAGTTAATTTTAAAGCAAAATGAGATGATTGTTTAGTCCAACTGCCCTATTTAATCAAAATGACATAAATTTGGATTTGCAAACTTTCAAATAGCCAAACTGGCTGGAGATGTAGATTTACTTATCACGTCTATACAACACTGAGGAGCAAAATATGAACAGCAGGTCCAGACTTCTGATGTTTCTAGCCAGTGTGAATTAGAGATTTTTCAACAGCTGCAGGAGGGTCAACAACTTAATAAGAAACATCACAAATATTTAATCAGTCCAGGGTGACCCAAACACTGAACTCCCACATCAACAGAGAAATGAACAAAATGTTTTCTGATTCAAGCAACATGAATTGAAGCAGATGCTAGCCTCTTCCTTTCAAAGCAGAAATTCAGGTCTCAGTGCCAAGGCGAGGCTACTCTGGTTGTGTATCAGTTTGGTCAGGTTTCGGAGCCTAAGTAATTCATTTATTTCTCGCAAGATGGAGACAATATTTAACCATAACTTCTGAATCCAATAGGACAGCCATAGAATCTTGTATATTCCATATTCTCCTCCTTCTAATCAAGTACCTACCTAATCATACTCTAAATCTCCAATGTAATGGATTAAAATTTTAACAGAGAACATTAATTGTGGATCAAGTGAGTGGTAGGTATTTTCCATTCAACAAAGCATCAGGTGGTATTAGCTTGAAGATACAGAAGAGAAAGAATAGTGAATAAGAAAGAATAAGTAAAAAAAAATTAATAAAACTGTGATCTTTTTCTTATAATAATTGAAGTAAATATATTTTATGGGAACTGGTAGATAATTTATTAAGTGAAAACTAAAGATAAATCTTAAAAAATATCATATTTGGTATTATAACTATTTTACTTATCTGCTCCAAATACTTTGGTGATTTTTTTTTTAATCCCAGGCTGTTAGTCCACAAAAATATTTGCATAAGTAAAAAAAAATTACTTTCAAATTTACTTTTCTAAGTTTAGGTTGAGAATTATAAAATTGTATTTAATAAGGCAGCATATAATAACATCCATACTCTCCTTTGATATACTATGGTCAGTTAGGGCAGAGAGATGGTGGAGGGTGGAAGGAGGAAAGTCTGCCAGAACTATGAGCTCCTTCTTTGCTCCCCTGACTCACTGGACACACATTATTTCTAGCATCTATTATATTTTATTGGAATCATCCAGCTTGCTTCCATCTCTACCATTCAGCTGAGATTTTCATGGCGCATCTTATTCATCTTTGCATCCCCAGAATTTAGCATGTTAGTGGCCCAATAAAAATGAATTAAATCAATGAAGTAAATGTTTGAAACAATGAAGTAGAGATAATGGTGTATGTACATAGAAGCATAGATAGAAAGAGCTAAGATTTTTACGGGATAAGAAACTCATAAAAATTCCTTGACATGTTATAGACTCTTAAAATTATGTTGTGATTTTGCAAAAATCATCATAGATGATATTTATATACTGTATGAAGACTAAGACTATACTTCGTATGATGTGGTTTATCACTCCCAGATTTGTTCAGAACCTTTGAAATTTAAGGCTTTGTGTAAGACCTCACCATCTAACACAGTATGTGGGAAAGGGCAGCCAATGATTGTTAATTCTGTCTTTCTGGACCTCCATTTTTTTATATGAATACTGCAATAAAATCACTAAATATATAGTTGAACTATTAAAATTAATAAATATTTTCAAGTACCTGTAATTATTTGGTAAACTAATTAAAAATTAAGTAGATATTTTAAATTACTAAATACTAATAGAGAAGTTATCTGCTGATAATGATATTTGACCTTATTTATCTGCATTTAAATGCTACTTAACTTTTACTCACTAATAAAGGTCATATAAATCTCTTCCAGGTAAATTTTGGTATTTAAGGAATTAAATAAAGGACCTCAACAACAAATGTTGCTGAGAACAAAAAAATGTTTGAATTTCTTGATGGATTAAAATTTATTTTTTGGAATACTGTATAATTGTAAACAATAGATTTCTTTCATTAAACAAATTCAAAAAAAAAGGAAATAGTCAATAATTTTCACTTTGTTTTATAGTTATTCCAAAGTTGCTAGGAAGGTTCACATGTTTATTATAAATGATGAAAGAAAAATAAATATTTGACTCATAATTTGCTTGTTTTCATTTCACAAACTCACAAAATAATTGGCACATAGCTAAAGATCATGTGTATGTGTGTGTATGTGAGTGTAATTTTTGTATCCTCTGTATCGACACCCTGGCTGAGAGTATGTTCTTTCTTGTAGCATTAGGCTGTTTCTGTTTCAGGTTCTATATTTCAGTTCCTCCTACTTTACTTAGATACAGCCAAAGAAAAATAACTGCAAATAAACACCATTTCAAAGACCTTTATTCCATAGATTCAGTCTTTCTTTCTCTACAATGAGAAAGTTACATCATGCCATGTCTAGAGTTCTTTCTTACAATTATAGTAAAGACCTGAAATATCTGTTATCCTAAATCTGTATAAATGGAACACATATAATCTTAGTTAATTATACATTATTTTAAAGTACATCTCCTTTTGGGGGTATTTGGTTCATTTAATTGGCCTTTGTTAGTGGTGCCTTTTGGCGGGGGGCATGTTGTTGAAGGGAGGAAATAAACTAGTTGACAAAGAGGGAAATTCCTCTTTAACTTTTCTTTGCTTTTTATTTTCTCTGTTCACATTTTATTCTCACTACATGAATTAGTAGATTATATACATACAAGCATTTATATATATACACACATGTAATACATACGTGTAACTTTTGTGAACTAAATGTCAACCTTCACTTGATACTCTTTGTTTTTTATGGCTCATATTCTTCTAGATTATTTTAGAATGTAAAATTTATTAAGAAAGAGACATTTTGCTATTGTCCACTCATTGGCTGCTTCTTTTCACACACTCCCTTCTTTCCTTAATGCCCCTCAAAATGTTCTCACCTAATATCATGCAGCATCTCAAGTATGACTGAAGATGCAGTGAGTAGCTCTTGACCTCTGACCTCTCTGGATCCGTAACTAAGAAGGTAAATGGAATCCTGAGTTTCAGTTCTCAACACCAGAATGAGGAATTTATGTGCCCTCTCTTGAGTCACAAGTTCACTGTTTCTAAATACTAATAGAGAAGTTATCTGCTGATAATGATATTTGACCTTATTTATCTGCATTTAAATACTACTTCACTACTGTGGAGAGAGGGGTGAAGTATATGATATGCCCATATTGCTAGGATACAATTGACTTTCAAGGTTGCCACAGGGCAGATGGAATTCCTTGGAGAAAAAAGGCATGGTTAAAAGTTAAAGGGGAAAGAGATGCTGAGAAGAGAAAAATAACAGCTGTCTGCTATTATTTGTATTTGTCTCACCTAAGTTTTGAATATTATGGTACCAAAACTCTCTTCACCATTGTAGAGAAAGAAAGACTGAAAATTCACAACCTGAAAGACAAATTGACAATATACTTTGAGGGAGGAACCCAGAAACTTTTGAACCATTTTGAATACTTAACTAAATAATAACACAATATTTTAGTATAAAATCTTGATGAAGCTAACACAATGCTTAGATCATATCTACATGGGCACAGAGCACCTGCTTAGTTAAAAAAATACTCACAATTTACCTCTAGCAGCTCTAATCTCAGAAATTAATTCCTCTTTGATCAGAATTCTCTGTCATATTCTCAGGACTACCTATTAAAATTAATAAGAAAAACTATTAAAATGATCCATTGTCTAATTACACAGTAGTACAAATGACATTTATTATGCACTTCAGACCGCGTTCATTCTAATCTATTTTTTCAATATCATAATTGACATACTAACCAGTCACTATTTGATCACAACACTAAGTTCAATATAAATTTTTTTTTTTTTTTTAGTACAAACAGCTCTCAAATTATTGCCAGAGTGGCCAGTAAATACTACACTCTTGGGTCTTTCTAGCTCATTTCTCTCTGATCCATATATTGCCATTGATACTACATTTAAATCTGTGCTCTTGTATTACTTCAGTTGTTGAGGCATGAAGGGTTCCAATTACGGGGAATTCTCTGGGAATCTTGACTTCTGGAGTACAAGGCAGAGAGACCAGACCATTGGGGATGTCAGAACCAAAGATACTGGCAGTAAAGCCTGATGACATGCCAGGTTCACCTGCCCAGGTCAGGAAGTGATGTAGCATAAGCTGCTTTTCGGGGAAATCAAGGCTGAAACATTCCTGATGACTCAAAGGGCCCTCGATAAATCAGACCTGATTTAGCTAAAAGGAAAGAGAATCAGGCTAGGGTAAAGAAGAATTAATGACAAAGCTTAATAACCTCAAAGGGGAAGAATTCATCACTAAAGTGACATAAACATAAACCTGATACTATGCAGAACAGATGTGGCTTCATTTAATTAAGTACCAAATGAGGTGGAAAGCTTGTGGGAAGTTATATCAGGACTGGTCTATTAGCAATGTAATTTTAGTCCTAATACCTCCCTCCACCTCAGTCTTGTTTTATGCTGTTCTGGTCCCTAATGTTCCCCAGCCATGTTGCATGAAAACACTGCTGGTCAAAATGAAGGATCTTGTGTGAGGTCAGCCTTTCCAAAACATCATCTGTCACTTGGCCTTGGGGCTCTGGTACTTGCAATGTCCGCCCCTGCTAAGTGTGGAGCTCTCATGGCTCCCACTTTTTATTATAGTCCTCTCTGATTCACATCTTGGGTAAGTTTCCTTTTATCAATGGGTTCTTGGTAGCTTTTACTTTTTTTCAGAAAGTCTTCAGTTTCCAGTCCACCAAATGGTCCCTCTCTCTCTCTCTTTTTTTCCCCTCATACTCATCATGCTTTTTTTTTCCTCATATTTTTCATAACCTTTGAGGATTTGGAGTGAGAGGGAAAGATGTACTTATTTATCTTGAAACAAAAGTCTTTTGTTTCAGATCAAGATGGCAAATAAGGAAACCAAGCATCAGCCTCTTTTTATTCTCCCTCCCGAGTTGTACAAGACTCACCATCTCCTAGTATATTTGAGAGAGAACGGGCATGTAGCTCTACACAAAGACTATACTGAAGAGTTGGGGTTATCAAGGAAAGTGTTGTGAGGCTCTATTATCCTCTTACATGAGCAGAGCCTTGAGTGAGTGTGGAAAGAGTTCAAGTCACCATAGAATGGGGTGGAAAAATCCAGATTCACTTTGTGCTAGAGCCTCAAGAAGAAGCAAAAGGATAAAATGCACTTTAACTTACTTTTTAAAAAGTTAATTTTTGTGAATGCTCAAGTGATTTGTTTTTCTTCCAGCACATATCAAAGATAATAGGTTCAGATCTGAGTCCATTTTTTTCTGACTTATAAAAGGCAGGAAATAAGTCACACTCCATTCTAAATGACATGGCTACTGAGTGTTCCAGTTCGTGAGTTCAAAGCAAACAGTACTGTTAAGATCTTCTTTTATGGGACTCTGCTATTCATCCACAGTTTGTGAAATCTCAGATTCCCTTCTTGGTCTTGAATATGTTCACTTGGCAAGCTATTCCCACTGTAGAATATCCCTTGTAGAATAACTGTTCAGTGTTTGGCTCAAAAATGTACAGACCCTGGTAATTAGGACTTTTGAGAAGAGGAGAGGGAAAAGCCCCAGAGGAAAGCTTAAATAGAAAGTAGGAATGTAATAAAATTTTTGGTGACTGTGGAGAGCATCAATCCTGTTATCACTGTCATTAAAGAGGACCTTGGGGCTAGAATAAAGGAATAATAACATACAGAAAGTTATTTGAAATCTTTGGGATGATTCTAAAGCAAACAGCAAAGTAGATTTCAAAGACAGAGCAGAAACAACCAATTCTTCACTGAAGTACTTTGGTCGTCATGTTGGGAACTGTCAATTAACCTAAGGAATCAACCACTAATATGATTTCATTATTCTTCTCTCCATCATAATGTATATATACGTGTGTGTGTGTGTGTGTGTGTGTGTGTGTGTGTGTAACCAGAAAGTTTTCTAAGGTCTGGCTAGCTTATGGTTAGTGAATTATTATTATTATTTTTTGGTCCAAGATATTTTCTTTGGGTATAAAAGAAAAATCTCATATGGAGTTCAAATATTTAAAATATTTAAATTTAAGATACATAATAATTGATGAGCATCAAGGAGAATATGGAGATCCTAGAGGAGTGATAAAAATAAACTTAAACAACAAAAAAAAAACCACAACAAAGAATAGAACAAAGAAATCTTGTGATTAATCTGATTTTTTTCTGTGTATCATCAAGTGATCTTTCTCCTCTCATATTTTCACAGCTTCTGATCTTCCAGATATACTTTCCTGTGACTTTCTTTTAAGGGATTCCTTCCATGATGAGTCAGTCTTTTCCATTCCCTGAATGGCTCAAAGCAAGCCATTTTTCTAATCTTCATGCAACCTTTCTTAAATTTAGTACAAAACTTTCAAACACTAAATTGAGCACTTGCTAAAGTTTAAGCCTTGTGAGGGATAGAATTTGGCTGCCCATCATGGAAGCTAGATATAGAAGCACATTTCAGGAGGAAAATTTTCAGAATTTGTTATCTTCTTTTGGTCATTTTTCAGTACCCTTAAATGGTTGTGTTCAACAATTTTGTCCAGTTTTATAGTTGTTTTCTATGATGGAGAAGTATCTGATTAGCCTGTGCTGCTTTACTAGAAGTAGTCTTACCATTGCTCTGTAAAAGAAGATAAATATATTTTTATGGGAGTTCAAGTTCTCAGATACCAGTGTTTGTGTCTTTTATAGGAAAAATAAAGTTTTTCTTAATAGAAGGTCACTTTTCTGGAGTATTTTCCCACCTAGTCACAAGGACCATTTTTTATTTCCCCTTTGTTTTGTGGAATGTTCCAGACTGATCTCTCTCTCTCTCCCAGAGGTCTTTTGCAGCTGCAGTGTTTTCAAGTGTTCATTGGTGGTAAAATCTGGCTGGCCAGATATGATCAATTCCTTTGAGATATAGCTGTGGCCATTTTTAATGATGAAAATTTATTCAGTTCTTTTTTAAAAACCATTTTCAGAAATAGAATATCATTTTACATGTGCTTAAATTTTTATCCATCCCTTTCCACCTCTCACTATGTGTTTTCATGGTATTGTTGTTTTAGATTTTTGTTCTTTTACCATTGTCCTAGTAGTCTGGTGGCAATTTGTTTTCTATTGTAAGCTATCTCAATATCAGATGGTATGAATGATAAATCATAACAAATAAGAAAATTATATGTAATAATTCAATCATTCTTTAAAAAATCCTTGTACATATAAGCTGAAGACACAGTTATTAGGGGCAGCTAAAATCTATTTAACTCAAAATTATCCTTTCTGTATCTGTACTTAGAAAGAACAAATTCCTCAACCTGTGTTTTTCAGTCTTTTAAAATCCAAGTTCCCTTTTTCTTCATTAGAACATGCCTCAACTTGTATTTTAATTCACAAATGCAATTAGATGTTTTGAGAAAAAAAATTGATCTACCTTGATACTTGGTAGCATCAAGTCCTAGACACAATGTGGGCACATTGGAAAAGGCAGGGAAAAACACCTGCTCAAGTGACCTGTGACCTTACTTCTAACCCTACAGTTAGTGACCTATCTCAACCAAAAGGTAAGAGAACAATAACAGAATAAGCCCTTACGAAATGCTTGCTCAGAAGCTTTGGGAGTATGCAATGAGACAGCATGGTTAAATAAAAATAAAAACAATAGCAGTATTATTTTTGAAGTCCTGGTAATCGGAAGTCATTTGCACGGTGGTTTTGAATTGATTTATTTGTACTAATTTGCTCTTTCTCACTAGTCTTAAAGATTCAGTAGCTTGACAGACCCTCCCTCATTCCTCTTATTCAAACTTCTCAAATATTCGTCCTTCTAAAGCTCTGGCAAGTTTTTATTACTGCAGAAAGTAGCAGCAGACCAGCTAGCTCTCTCCCCTCCCCTCCTCCAGCTCAGGGTCTGTTGGCATCAACTCTCACTTCCCAGAGCTCATTTCCTCCTCCTCTGTGTTCTTTGCCAACATCTGCTTTCTGCCCCGCTGTGATTTCTTAAAGAAGCCAGGCTCTTTGCCTTACTGAATCACAGAACATAGTTACTTCATAACTTCCTATTTCATTCAGTAGATAAGCAGATATAGCATCTCAGAAATCTGTATTTACATGGACATATCCATCTCCCTGTTTCTCTTGTTAAGCATCTCTGCTAGTCAAAATGCCTCTTCTGAGAAAACAAAGGAGGGTCCATTCATAACGGAGCCCACAGAGTTTACAACAAGCACAAACTGAATGTGTCATTGCTTAGACAGCTGCAACGAAATGCCCAGCAGCTGTGGTTCGCATTTTGCAAGTCCAATAAAATATACTGAATGGCCACAAGCCATGGCTGTTTTCATTACATAAAAATTGGTCAAATAACCTTATGTGTAGGGCTCTGGGAACATTTTTGATCTGCCCTTACCTAATAACCCCTCCTTTAATATTTTAGGGAGTTAAAGTAATTATCTTATAGTTTATTGGTTTCGGTGTCTTCCAAATTGGAATGGGAACTAGATTAGTCAGTTTCATGATTCCCCTCCATTTCCCGTGCATTTCATTCTTCCTCCTGATGACTTGCCATATTCCAATTCATTCTTTAGGACTTAAGTTTGAGGAAACCTACCCTTGAAGTTTTCTTTGCTTCAAACTTTACCCACCCTACCAGGAAGAGCCAAGAGTCAAGTACCCTTACTCTGCTCCCACTTTGGTTCTATGTAATTGTTTGCATTGCATTCATCATGTTCGATTTTCATTTTAGATAAACTGAAATGCTCAGGGGGCTTTGGAACCAGACAGACTGGGTTCAAATTCCAGCTCTGCCAACTGTGTGATAATAGGTAAGCTACGCAAACTCCATGACTTAGCCTCCTCACCTGTCAAGTGTTAATGATCAATCATCCTTTTAAGATGGTAAACTAAATGACTGGCATTGAGAATGCTTAATTAATGTGAGTCCTCTTCCCTCCCCTTCCTGATGGCATTTTATTTCTTTTAATATTCCTGTAACAGTGTCAGTGTTTGTCACAGAAAGGGTTCAAAAGGATATAGTTATTGAAGTAATGAATAAGAGCTCCTTAGGAGGTAGATTATACATCATGTATTTTTTTATCTTAAAAAAAAAAAAAAAGCAGACCACCATTTCAAGTTTGATCTATTTTCCTAGTCATTGATTTTGAATTTTCCATTTGTAGTTCAACTTTCTGGATACTCAGAGCTCCCATATTGTAATTAGAAAAATTAGTCACTAATTCTCAGTTGTCAATGACCAAGCCCTTGTTCAAACATCGTCTGGGTTATTTTTGTAAGGTAAACGGGAGAGGATTTTTAAAAGCAAGCCTTTATTGGGAGAGGGGTCCTGGGGGAGGTTTTCTGGTCCGGAGAGGAGAGGGGCCAGAGAAGTCGCCCCTGGGGCAGGAGGTCGGAGCTTTTATGGGGTTATGTGGGGGTAGGGGTATAGGGTTGGGAATGTTAATCACATGCTAATTGAGAATCTGGATTAGGGTGGTGGTGCCTAGGGTTTTAGAGTGGGCCCTCATCAGAGGGTCTGGATTCCATTATTAAGCTGGGAAGACTCCAGGCAGGCATCTGGCTGGCTCTTCCCCGCTGACCTAACAATTTTCAACTACATGCTTTATTTTAAAGTTGGTCTCAGATAATATTTCCCTTGCTCTTGTAGTTATTCTCCACTTTTTGGAGTAGTCATCTGACATTTACTGAGCATCTACTATGTATTGGGAACTGGGACTATAAGGACAAATGAGACATGGCTTTTCCCTTATGAATAAGAACAATACATAACATCACAATAGTTCTCCTTGGCATAAGAATTATTTAGAGCTGGTTATTTTTAAGAAACAGCAGACACAGGCAAGCTTTGAAAACCAAGTAGAAGTTACCTTTCTGGAAGGAAAATTAACATTTTATAAGGAACATTTGTAAGGGTGCAGATTTTTAAGTGGAGATTTGTAATCTCCATTTGTAAGGATGTTTCCCTCCCAGTACCAGAAAGAGGAAGATGACTAAAACTTTAGAAAGCTTTATCAGTGGAGAAGTCAAGGACTTAAATCTGCATAACAACCACATCCTTGTTTACTGTGCTTTTTTGGAAAACCATCCATAACTGGCCTCCTCCTACTGCCAACATCTTTTCTTGGATGTGAAGAGAAGAATAAAAACACAAAATTTAAATTACCAGGAAAAAAATTTAGAAAATTCTGGAATTTATAAAAAGAATATTAACCCTTCCCCCTTCAAGATGTTGCTAAGAATCTATATTATGAGATCATAATAGTTTAGTCTCTCTTTAATCCTTTCACAGCTGTGGATATTCTCCTTTTGTGAAACAGACAATGAGTGTCTCTTGAGACATTTGGCTCCCACTATCATAAAGATATTCCAAATCTTTCCTGTTCCCTTTGGCGTCTCTTGTTCAACATAATATATTATTACTTGGCCTCTCTGGGATCTTGGAAGACTGCACAATTTTTTTTTTAAATTGTGGGAAGAAAACCTGTCATAGGCCTAGAGAGGAGAGGGAGCAAATATGAGGGCAGAAAAAGAATCAAAAGCATAGAAACTGGAACAAGAGGGAGTCTGGGATGAGGAGAAAGAAGCCATGTTTCCTTGACATTCTAAATCTGGTTGAAAAAAGAAAAATGTCGGTCCATTAGCCAGGAGAACTGTTGCTACCAGATGCCAATCAATTTATTTTAATTGAACATTTTCCTTGAATACAATTTTGTATTGTCTCTACAAAAGGCAAAACAAAGGAAGTTAAAAGAATAATAGAATATAAGTGAGATGAGGATGAAAAGAAGAATGGACAGAGTAAGATTAACCATAAGGAGCGACAAGAACGATCTTTTGCGTGGCAATATGTTTCCTGTCTTCTATGGCCTGTAAATGTTAGCCGGCTGTGACATATTGGGGGTAAAATCTGAGTTAATCTGTGCTTTTTGGTTCCAGGTTTTCTCATTGACCTCAGAAATGTCAACATCTGCCACCTGGTCATCAACATTTCAAAGTTCAGCATCCTCTTTCTAGCACCAGATCTGTGATAACAGATTTCTTTTGTGGTCGAAGGAAACCAAAAGTTTTGCTTTTGGGGATATTGATTTTAAGCTGTTTATTAAAAACAAAAGACTCCGAGAGAACATTTGATCTACCCCCCACCCCCTTCCGTTTCTTGCCCAAGATATTCAGATAGAAAAGCCTCCTTCTAGAGGGAAGTCAGGATGGGTACCTTAGCCTAATTTGCATTAAATATGGTACATTGGAAATCTTCAGGCAGGGAGGCCTGTTAGTTAGATACCTGTCTTTCATTGTTTTTGAGTTGCCTAGCGCTAATTTGCCTGCCACCTGTGTGTTCGCTCTTCCTCAATTACCTGTAAATCACCCATTCTCAATTCTGAAATCTAATATCCTATTCACACCTTTTCTCCTTTATCCAAAATGACATGTATACCGAATGTTACCTTGCCATCTTTAGAGTTTTAGTACATGTATTAAACTTTGATTGTTTCCTGTTAATCTGTCAGTGTTCATTTGACCATTAACCCAGCCAGAAGAACTTAGACAGTGGGAGAAAAGGTATCACTTTTTCTTTTTTAAGCCCTCACACAGATATTATTAGTTGAAGCCAAAACCAGGATTCAGTGACACACAAAACCACGTGATGAGCTGGGCAGGCTTTCCCTTGCAAAAGAGCAGGTGCAGATCTCAAGCTCAGGTTTGACACAGCTGTCAGTGTCACCTTGCCAAAGACCCAGTTGTCTGCGATATTAAAGCTGGCTCAACCCATGGGCTGAGTAAAAAGTCACTTGGCTGCTAAAACTGTGCTTGCTCTATGGAGAGCCCTCCCACTGACCTGAAAAATAGCTTTAAAACAGAAACAAAAACAAAACAAAACAGAAGACCAAAAACCAAAAAACAAACCTGACCTGATTTGTATTATTTCTTTGGGTTATAATGCAAAATCCTCCATTAAAATAAGTTTGTCTGGTGTATTATTTATTTACAGACACCTCTGCTGCTCTTGGGAAATGAGGGGATATGAACAAAAAGGGCGCATTCCGGGCGAGGAGAGCATCTTGGAGTCCTTGGGTGCTGCTGATAACAGCCAGTCAGCGTTTTGGTGTTTTTTTTGCCTTTGTCACTTTTGGTTGTTATGGTAACCGTCAGAAGTGGGTACTGATCTCTCCATTTTACAAAAAACAAGGTCTGGGCGGATAGTAAATCCGAGATCCTGAGTTGAATCTAGGCCATGCTCGAAATCACTGTGTCACACAGCAGCCTGGGCCTGGGAAGGTAGTTGGGAGGTGCGGTGTTCTCCAGAGCAGAAGTTTTTGGGATGTTAAGAATTTTCTGAGGCTGGAGGGTCAGGAGTCCAAAAGGGAAGAAGAGATATGCAAAGAAGTGGTAGAAAAGCTCAGAGAATCATCCCCCACAGCTCACGAAATCTCATCTAACTACATTTTATGCAGTTATGGTAGTCCCATGTGACATTTTTACAAGATTTTTTTCTAGGAAATGTGCTTGTCACCAGTTTTTACTTCCTTATCATAGTGTGGTATCTTCTTCCTTTACATTTTGGTAGCACATTGGTTAAAGCAGCAAACTCACTCTTATGTTAGGAATTATTTTCTATTAGAATGCGCTGAACTTGTAAATAGGACACCAATGAGTCAAGAAAAAGACACATGAAACACACAAAGTAGGAAACATATTTCAGAACTACACATATGAGATTTATTTTATATTTTCCATCAAGTTGGTTAATTGACCTGTTACATTTATTAACTTTCTGAGATGATGTGGCAGATATCCAAAAGGGATCTGTTATAATACAAGCATCTTTAGCTTTGACTTAAAAATACAATGAAAATAAGACTCTGTTGGTTTATAGAAATAAAAAAAAAGGTATAATAAATTCCTAATAACAAGTTTTTAGTTTTCCAGACTATGTCTATATTATTGACAGTGTTACCAGTGAATATGTTATCAAATATATTGATATCAGAGATTATAACCAATGAGTTTTAATATTTTCAGCCATAAGAAAATACATTAAAATCTCTTTCAAAAAGTATACTTAAATGCAAACTAAAATATCAGCTTTCCAAAGTATTAGACTTGCAGAAGAGTCATTAGATGGATTTCTAAATCTAGGTTAGAAAAAAATTGTTTTAAGTTTTTGGTGAAAAAAATTAAACAAAATTTATATATCATATTCAGAAACTGAAACAATCTCATAAAAGCAAAATTATTTATTTATTATTATACAAAAAATAAAATCAGGGTGACCTGCAAAGACACAGATGCCCTGACAGGCAGGTAGGTGGGCTTAGGGAAGTGTCTCTATCCATGTTGTCACTGCATGTGCCCAGCACTCACTCCTCCTCTCTACCACATGAAAAAACATGTCACTGTTCATAATATGATTTCTAAAAATATACATTGATGCTATAAAAATAAATGTCTTAAAAATCAACCAAAGGCTTGAATGGAAACACAGGGTATTTGGGGCTTTAAGACTCTTCCTGTGGGAGCAGCTTCCACTTCACTGAGGGGTCAAGTTCATCATCAAAATTCTCCAGCTCCTGCTCCTTGGAGAGCTCCAGGAAAACCTGGGATGGAGGAAAAAAATGAAGAGAGGGGTGTCACACCGCTTCCTGTAGCTCCAAGTGAGTGCAAAGAGCATGCACTTAATGCATACTTACACTCCATGGATGATATAAAAATCAATAAAACAGACCCACCTGCTCCAGGGTGGACTGCGATAGGCTGTACTCCTCCAGGTCATAGCTCTGTTTCACTGCACAAGGATGGACACATATTAGGGATTTATATATTTTATATTCAGATGGTCTTGAAAGTCAGCATAGAGTACAAATGACATTTTTTAAAAAACTTAAATAAAAAGGTTACAATTATAATCGTTCATGGTTTAAATATAGCATTCAGTTAAAAGAACACCACTGCAATTACATAAGTTTGCATAAAAGGGTGCTGGTGTTACACTCGCATGTTACACAGGTTTTGAGGTCTCTTTTTAAAGGAGGAAATGGTGCTGAGACAGCTTCTTTCTCTGCAGGTGAGCTGATGTTTTTGCACATTCAGCACAGGAAGAGGTAGGAGGCAGACACATTTCGAAAAGGGTTGCATCAGAAGATTGTACCGAAAGGTGTCTTTGTGGAATGGATAATCCTCACAGGCCTCTTCCCATCAATGCAGCTTGACCTAAATCAAGTTGAAAATACTTTTTCCTGACCAAAGTGTCCTGAGCAGGGTATGTAGAGCCCTGATAAGAGCCCAGTAGACTAGGAACACGCCACCAAAGGCACCAGGCCGCAGTGCCGATCTGGGGAGTGCTGCGAATGACCTCATGGCACAGACTGCTGGGGGGCTCTTTTCAGAGAATGGAAAGAAGAGGCATCACTGGGACCACAGATGTTTTCAACAGGAGTAAGAAGAGTCTTCTAGAAGCAGGAGACTCGAAGCTCTTCCTCAAGGAAGGTAACAAGCATGTGGAGATATCATTGAGGTGTGACAATGAAAAAGAGTACAGAGCACAGTGCAGAGTAGCAGAATTAGTGGGTTTGGATGGCAAGGAAAGCATGTGCCTGGGGATCACAGATGAAGTGCAGTCAGTTTTCAAGTGCACCTGACATAAGAAGATTGTTTTAACAACCAGACAAGGGATCAATTTCTTAATACAATGCCTCAGGCGAGAAAATAATCTGGAAATAAAACTTAATTTTAAATATGTAAACATCAATATTCCAAAGAAAAGTATTCTCCTTAAATGCATCAGAAACTGAGTTTGTAACAATATATATGTATACATATTATTGACTGACTTAGCTTGTACCAATATATATACAAAAATAAATGAAAAAAAAGTACAAGTAAAAATCACTCTGATTACTCCCCTCCCTCAAACACAGAATCCCTCCACTTCCTTGATATCATGCTCCAAAAATTCAAATTGAGATTTTACCTTTTAAATTTAATACATTATGTCACATTCCTTTTTGTCACACAGATGGATTATTATATGATTTGAAATGATCTGTTTTCAGGATCTTTTTTCAAAGTTTCCCTCTCTTACCAGTCTCTAATTTGAAGAAAGCTTGGGCTAAAGGTTGTACATCTTCCACCGGCAACTTATAGACCATTAGAGACGAGTACCTGTGAGGAGAGGGGAGAGAGAGGCTGATGCTACCTGTAGCAGATGCAAACAGACTACAAACACATCTCTGGTCTTTATTACTGTAAGTAAGAGTTGGTTTGGTGTAGGTGAAATGCCTAGGGCGAAGCCTAGTAATAAAAAAGCAGGCAGTTCACCAGGAGAATGAAATGGGAGAGTGAGACACTCAATTAGCATTCCCGGATGGAGATGAGCAGGTACAGCATAAATAAAATTTCCAGCTTTGACAAAGTCACCTTCTGCCTTATTTTCTAAGCTAAACACTTACTCCTTGGCTGGCACGGACACTAGGTCGTTTCTTGACGTTTCCCAGCTCAGGTAGAATCCAGCTCTGTTCTCTAGAGTATTCATACCTCTCCCACCTTCCCCCCTGCTACTCAAACTGCTTTCATAAAATAGGAAAATATAAATGAGTTTCTGATTAGGGGACTAGAAACCTCCAGGAATTCAGAACAACAATTTTAAAAATAATTTGTTTCTCAGATGTTTGTCTTTTCAATAATTGAAAATCAGGAAGATTTAGATTTCATTTCATAAGATACTATTTCATATATTTATGGAGCAATCATTATCATCTATTTTGCTTATTCCCTGTGCTTTTATGATATATTTCTATTCAGTCCTGGCCTGTACATTGAGTTATAGCATTGCTTTTATAGTTATACTTCACTGTAGAAATCTATTTTCAGACCTTGTCATGATGACACACTTCTCTTTACTGTTTTCTCTCCTAATTCCTAAATCATCTGTCTTCTTTGATTTTTTTTTAGTGAATTACTTTCATGAGGATTGTTTCATTACCAGCATCTATATGAAGTTGAAAATATTAATAGATTTGTAATAATCAGCTTTACATTCTGGTTCTGCCTCTTGTCAGCTGTCTTGTGATCTAAACTTTCTACTAATTTCTTATTTGTAAATATAATAATTCCATTCATTAAGGTACTGCCAAGGTCAGAATCCCACAATCCCCTTTTGAAATCATCTCATTTTTCACTGGAATACCAATGTCTACTTTGGAAATCTTGGTGAGGATTAAATAAGATAACACAAGACCAAGATAGTACCTGGCACATAGTAGGAACACAACATGTGCTATACTAGCTTTTACTTCAGCTCTTCTCTAGTTTATTTTCTGCAGCAACCAACAAATCATTTATTTCTTTTAGGTTTCCTTTTGGGCTAAATGTGGACTGGAATGACTACGATTCAATGCAGCTGACCAGGAAAAGCTGACATTTGACACCAGATCAAAACCAGCCATGACCTTTACCTTTCCTGCCGAGCAGCCTGGGGGAAAAGTCTCAGAATTTCATTGTGGAGAGGTTCTACTTGTGTGGGGGTCTTCACCTTCATCTCCAGCAGGTAAACCTTGCCAAATTTGCTTTTCAGGTGCTGGATGGAGCCAATACACCTGGAGAGAAGAGGAGAATGAGGTCATGACAGAAAAAGAATATGGATTGCAACGTTTGCAACTCCTGATTCGCTGCTAGTGTTGTCTCACTGTGAGACCCAGATGCTCTATGCCCCCAAACTCTTACAGCCACACACCCAGGGTCAAGTGTGGACTTGGACGAACACCCACTTGAGCTTTCCGGACACCATGATGGCCACACGGTCACACACGGCCTCAGCCTCTGCCATGTAATGGGTGGTCAGGAGGGCGCCTCTCCCCGTGTTTTTAAAGGTGGCCCGGATCGCCTGCCTAAATTGTCAAGAGAATATTTACAATTAAAGAAGACTTCTGTTTAATCAGAAATGGATAGAGAAAAGAATTTTTAACAGGCATGAAAGTGAATAATTAGCAAAAAGAGTTTAAGCAAGTTAGGGCTCTTAAGATGGCAGGTGGCATAAGGAAGGGCAAGCCAGGTGAGAGCTGTTATACTGGAGGATGGCGGTAAAGGAGAGGTGTGAATGGGACACAGTATTTATTATGAGGTTGCAGTAAAAGAGAAATGCTGAGCAAGAGACTGTTCATGTAAAGGCTTTGAGGAGAGGAACAGAATGGCACCGAATCTAACAATGGAGTTGTCACAACCTAGTAAAGAGAACACAAACGTATAATAAACATACATGGCAATATCCCAAACCCTCATTCTGCCCCACCTTTGCAACCCAATGAGAATTGCCATTCTGTGTGATGACACTATGTGATGATTGTGTCGTCACATAGAATAGAATGTGATGATCGTGTCATTCTATGTGATGATGTGTCATATTGTGTCACAGAGATGCACCATAGCTACCTAAAAGATCAATCGAGCAATTACAATATCAGGGAAAGATCTTTTTTTTTTTTTTTTTTTTTTTTTTGCAAAGTATTGATTTTACTAATGATATTAAGAGTGTTTTTTATTTTTTTCCCTTCACATTAAGAAATAGTTTAAGGGACAATTTTTACAGGAGTAAAGCAATTCACAGATATTTTATTTTTTAGGTGAGGCAACCCTTGGATGACCTCACAGATTGCAAGGACCTTGTCAGCTTACAATCCCTTATTTATAAAATGTTTTAGGCTTACAGCACCTGGTCTTCCTAGGTGGTCTCCCATCCAAGTACTAACCAGGCCCCCACCCTGCTTGGCTTCCAAGATCAGCCAGGATGGAGCTTGTTCAGGGTGGCATGGCTGTAGACAACTCACAGACTTCTTGCAAGGCATCCACGCGGCCCCTGACCAGCCAGCAGTGCTCACCACATCCTCTGCTGCCCCTCGGGGTCCATCCCGGTGGACGGCTCGTCCAGCAGCAGCACCGGCGGGTCGCCCAGCACGCCCAGCGCGAAGCACAGCTGCAAGCAGAGGGACACGCGTCTGGCCCGGCCTGCGGGGCCCCCGAGGGCGCCCGGCCCGGCCCTACCTGTCTCTTCACTCCCTCCGACAAGGCCTGCGCCAGACGCGTCTGCTGGTCCTGCAGCCGGAGCGCACCCAGCAACCTGCAGGACACAGGGGTCCGTCAGGCCTGATTGATGGCGAGGAGAGCAGGTGGGAGAAGGGGCCCCTTGGGCCGGGATGGGTGCAAAGCCCAGAAACGTGGTTCTGGAAATAGACACCAACCACCCGAAACTGACTTGGTTCCATCACCCCCAAAGATCGTTTTTCCTTTTAAAAGAATATAAGCACGTGTCATGATCTCCATATAGCTGCTCTGTGCTAGCTTACACCTAGACTTGAGTTTTGAGACATTTTGCCTATGAATAATGACTTTTTTCTTTCCATGTTTAACATGAGAAGAAGGAATAACACTTTGAAATCAGGGAAACCAGTTTCTCATGGCTGATCCGCCCAACGTGGTCTGGTCAGCATTTAGAGTGTCCTGTCCTCAGGGTCCCAGGAAGGCTGTCACTCAGGTAGGGAACAGGTGTGTCCCCCCGTGTACCGTGTGATGGCGACAGCGGCGTCCGCTTTCCTCAGGCCCTTCACGGCGGCGAACACCTCCAGATGTTCCCTCACCGTCAGGTTGGGCCACAGCGCGTTCTCCTGAGGACAGTACCCCAGGAACCCCAGGGGCTCCCCTTCTCTGGTCCCTTTTAGAAGCACCTGCCAAGAAAAGTTTGCCCTCAGACTCTACCACCTGCATCGCTTTTCTGTGTTTCCATGACATCTCGCTTCTTACAAATGTAGAAAAACGAGAGAAATTCAAGGATCTCATTGAGTGTAGTTATCTGCAACCATTTGCATTGGGGGAGATTGTCAGCGAGTAAACGTATGGAGAGAAATGCATGCGTGACCTAATCTAAACTGAAGATCATACATCTCACAAATGTGGTGTCTCGCTGTCAAAACTGAGAGTTTATATCCCATTTTCTCATTCTCAGAAAGAAGTGCACTAATTTAATTACTCGGTATTTAGCTTCACTCACTGATCAGAGGTTTTTTTGAGAACTGCCTAGGTAACAAGCACGGTGCTGCCTGTGATGGATGCAGAGAGCAATGGCATAGCCAGCGCCCAGGATTACTTGGTGTTTTCATTCTACTTGAGTGAATCAGGCAGTAAACAAGCAGAAAAATGAGTAAACAGAACACAGACAGATGGTAAGCGGTGCAGTAATGAAAACATTCAGGGGCTGGGGTGGAATATAACAGAGGAAGTGACTTTAGGTAGGGTGACCAGAGAAAGCCTGTCTGCTGAGGGGCCATTTCAGCAGAAAAGCAAGAAAGCACCTGCCCTGGAAAAGAAAACGAATTTGGGGGCAGAGTTAAGCCCTGTGGAGGGGTGTTCTTAGACCAGAGGCAAAGGCAAGGTGGGAGGGGATGAGGGGGAGGGAGACTGGGGGTAAGGAGGGGTGGGAGCAGAGTGGTTAAGGGGAGAGGAGAAAGATGTCGCATAAGGGACACAGAAATCAGCTCCTGTGACCAGCATGGGAGGTTTCATTCCAGCCACCATGCGGTGAGAGGTGTTGAAAACGTTTAAGCAGGATAGTGACATTGTTTATAAAGATCATGGTTGCAGATCTGATTAAAGCTGGTTTCATGACACCCAAATAGTTGGGGGTCATGAAATCAGCTTTAATCTGATCTGCGACTGTAATCTTTATGATTAAGATATTACTTGCCTTTTAAAATATTTCATTAGAGCATAGGAAATGCAGTTAGCATTAATGTAATGGCTAGGTGTAGAGCCAGAGGAGAGAAAGAGCAATCAGGGGGACCACTTTATAAACTATATAAATGTCGAACCATGTACTACATGCTTGAAACTAATAATAAAATAAAATTAAAAAATTTTTTTCATTCAAATATATCAATAAACAGTTACTTCTTTTTTCCCCCTGCTTGATAATGAGAGATAAAACATTGATTTAGGGTCCAGGTAGTGACTGAATTGGAAGGTGGTCTCTACTGAATGAAGGAGCCCCGTTAGGGTTGGCTGAGCCACCAACATCACCAAGAACACCTGTTCTCATGTTAGCCTCAGAGGGACAGAGAAGACATTTTCTTCTTCCTCTGTGGTGGGATATCCATTAACCACATTCCTGGTGGTCTTTTCCTTGTGGATTGGACCACCAACCCTTCCCCTTGGTGTAGTTCCACAGACCTCTGCCTTAGATTCCACTTTTTCCCTTTCCTTGGACACATTTTCCAAAAGAGTTCTGAAGGTTTTCTGTCTTCTGCCACAGAAGGTGGGGAAAAAAAGTTTTCTCTATGCCTCATTTTGTCTTCCTGTCTCCCTTTTCTGTTTGCTTGGCCTCCTTCTACAGCTGAATTGCCTGTACAATCAGTCGACTGTCTATCTCTATTGCTGAACCTCGAGATTTTTCTTGAAAACACTCCCCCAAGATAATGTATTTGTACCAAAATATATGTTCTAGTACCCAAGTCCTTTTATAGGACAATGAATATGATTGCTTAATAGGTATTTTTTAAAAATATTTTTATTCAAGATTGAAGCATTACCTACTGGGAGGACAGTACTTATTGTAAGAGCAAATCCATTGTTTTATGGTCCTATAAATAGAATTTGTATGGACTCTGATATTTTCTTCTGATCTAATACTGGACATTCCCTATGGATGCCTTTGAAGGCATGAATAGTTATCCCCTTTCTGCTACTAACTTTTGCGTGTGTTAATGCGATAGTTTGTGATGTATTTTTCTGCCACATGAATCACGTCAATCATCTAGTGATTAAATGAGACGGTTGTTTTTGAAGTTTTAACATTTTGTAAAATTTATTTTGAGCACCACTAGATAATATATTTTCCTCATGCCTTACCTACCTGTCCAGCAGTTGGTTTTGTGTCTCCACTTATCACCTTAATGGATGTACTTTTACCAGCTCCATTGTGTCCTAATAATCCTAAAACCTCACCTGAAAGAAACAAACAAAAAAAAGGTTACATTCAATATCAAAAGTAAAATTAAGAATAAAACTGTCTGAAATCTTGCTATGTGACAAGTGTGCTATGTGCTTTGTATATAGTATCTTATTTAATTGTCAACCCTCCCAGAGGTAATTATCATATTTTCTTACATATTTGGGAATGGAAGCTCTTAGGGATGAGGTTTGCTGCCCAAAGTCACACTGATGGGAAGTGACAAAGCCACTCTTGGAAGCTAGTAGGCATGTCGTCTATCTCTGGTGATCCTAAGTACTGTGAGATGTCACAAAATAAGATCATATAACATCTGCTGATTGAACATTCAGAATGTGCTGGCACATCCCATTAGTTCTCTTGTGAAAAATAATGAATATTAGGAAACCAATCATGTTCATTAAGTAGAAATGTCATGGTCTCAGTGGTTCATTTGAATAGAGCACTTATGGTTTCCATGTAGATGTGACTAACCCTTATCCATGGGCATGAGTTGATTAATTTCATTTAGAAATGAGCCATGTAAAAGCAGCAGTCATTGTCACCCTGTTGATGAGGCTGTGTGTGAACCAAGAGTTGGTGTGCAGAATGGTTCTTGTCAAGAACCATAAAGCTCTATGAATGTCCCTGAGCCAAAAACAAAAGGGCCACTGTTCTTGACCTTTTCTAACACAGAAAGAGACATTTCTTGTGGCTGTTTTCTTCTTCCTCTTGGAAAAGCAGTGTTTCCTCTTCCCTATATACTCCTTGCGTAAACAGCTGGCAATGATGACTGGTTTCTGTAAATGACAAGGAAATCATGTCAGACCTGAATTTTCTCCATTAATCTTGAAAAAGCTCTATTTTCCCACTTGGTTGGCTTCTTGCTACACAAGCCATGCATCAAAGAAGACCTTCTACTAGGGGACCCATTCAAGAGTAGTTCTTCTTAGCATCTCTCAGAACAGAAGCATGGAGACTCAGAGAAGTACTGAGTCACCCTCAAAGGACACAAGGACATGCTGAAGAAAGGTCTTCGCTGCAAATTTTATACAGTTACTTTCTCCAAGAAGCAGTGCATTGGTGTCACTTTGCTCAGTTTCTAAAATTTATGAGTTCTTTCTTGGCTTTTGCAATTTCAACTGCTCTCTACTTGTTTTTCATTCTAAGAAAGGTGAAGTGAGTTAAAATAACTTTTAATCTGCTCATCTAGTGTAAAAATGATGACTACCTACCAAAAATAATGATTGTCATTTGAATGAATTGGAGAAACTCAAGATCATTTGAGAATGAGACTTGTAGACAGACCACTTTAACACAGATAAACATTGGTGTTGTTTCATGAAATAACTACTTTGTAAGTTTTTTTACCTCATCAAAGTTTGTGGAACTCAAGGCATTTGCTGTTCTCCCTCTTTCCATCTGAACATCTTCATCCTCCCCTTCTGGTTCTTCTGGATTTTTACATGCTTCGCCACTCCTTGGAGATATTCTGGAGTCAAAACCATCCATTAGTAATTAATTTTGAGTTTTCATTCTTGTATCAAGAATACTGCATTCTTTAAATCATATACTTCAGTAGATTGTGTAATTAATAAACCATCATAATCTCTTTTCAGTTCAGTGAACCCTCCTCCCTTTATAACTTCTGTCAATGGTACTACTAGACCATTGCTTCTGACACATCTTTCATTCTGCTCATCTATAGAAACATTATTTAAAAAAAATCTCAATAGGTAATTTATCTATTATCTGACAAAGAATTTTAATATTATAGCTTAATGAAATAATTTTTCTGAGAACCCTCGCTTTGACACCAACACTTTGGCATTATTATATTATCACAGGGTCAGAATATTTGAAGCCAGATGCTCCCCACTAAATAGGTAAGATGCTTGACTTTCTATTAAGCTTGACCATTTCTTCAGACTATGTGTCAGATTCGCTCTTCCTCCTCTATTTTAACTCTGTCCCTCATACTCAGAATATAGCTCATTCTATTCTCTTTTTCTTCAACCTAATATCCCATATTGATATTAGAAGATTTCTTAAAGGTCTTCTTTCATCTTGGAAGTCTCCCACCCAACTGTCTGTAAAAGCTAAAGATAAAACTGATGAGACACAGAGAGAATAAGATGTATCTATGAATGGTGCAAAAACAAAAAGTCTCAGCTTTTAAGTTCCATTCATAGCTGAACAAGCCTGTGATCCACAAGTTGAGCTGCTCATTACCACAGAAAATAAGCATAGTTGTTGCTATCTTTGACCTAGTGATCATTCTATTCTTACTTTCTGGAGTGGCAGCAGTCCTTCAACTGCCGATCTATCCAAATTAATTTTTATTTAAACTGAATTAGCTGCAGGTAGTGTTCCACTGCACACAGTGTCAGATAGAGCTCTTCATATTTAATGTTTCAAGTCTGTTTCCTCCTTTGGCTTAGGAACCTTGATCTCTATTACTTATATCGGCACATGGTTATCCTAGCTTATCCTAGCACTTGGCACTTGTGTGTTAATGGACTAATTTACATATGAGAAAATATTTTAAAATATTTATCACTGAAATGAAAGAACTCAATGTGATTTCTCCCAACCTAAAGATGGGATCCTTTCTCATCGATTTCTTTCCAAACTTCCATTCCAGACATCGAAGAATAAAAACAAAGATGATAAAATGAAGGAGAGGCTAGGAATAAAGAGAAACATGCATGATTAGAGTAAAAAAAGATCATTTCACATCAGAAGTGAATTAGAAATAATTGGACTTCTGCAAAGATGCACTTGGCAAAATTACTAAAACATCCAATAATCTATTTGTCAAATTGTGAAACTATCAAATTCACTTTTAATCTTGTTTACAGAAACTGAAATGTAATTGTGTGATACCTTCACTTCATTGTTTTTAAGATTTGGGAAGCATATTATCTGATTATTTGATCTTTATTTAAAAAGTTTCATATTTTACAAATATTTTATCAGTATGGGCTATAAATACCTATATATTTACCTCAATAAAAAGTTTCACTGTGTTCACAGGAATTAAAATGGTTTATTTTAGGAAAATACATGAAAATTTTTAAAGAAGAGTGTGTACTTACGATTAGGGATATCAAAAAGATCTCTGCACCCACATAAAATATAAGCTGCAAAAAAAGAAAGATAATGGTTAAACAGGAAACTTTTTGTTTCATGAATTTTATCCATATAAATGTGAACTGGCCTATTGAACAGCCCTAATGGCATCAAGAGTACCATCTGAATGTCTATTCCAAAATTTGTTGTGAGGAATTGCCTTTCTTCCTCCCCAGGTCTGTAAGCCACTGTGCCCTTATATGAAGTGATAGGATTTAGCAATTATTCATCACCTGGTAAGAAAATCTTTGGGGATCTGTGCTAGCCTCCCAAGACAGCGAGGGAGAGGCAGGATTTACCCTTCTCACACAGACCTTCAAACACCTTCCTGTGCCCACTGTTCCTTTCACAAGGCCCCTTTTTCTCCTTTCCCCTTCCTATGGATACCTCTTCACTCACATACTGGACCTTCCTTCTTTTCATAGAAGTATAGATATCAGTCAGCTTGAAAAAAAAAAAAACTTTATTCACATTGAGAGCTTCTCGAATCCTGAAATCCTAAACATTAGGGACATTTCATTTGCCTCCTTCTAAAGCTGTGTAAAGCCAAGAAAGAGTGTAAAGGCTGGTCTGTTTCTCACTGCCCATTATCCTTCCTCCCTATCCATTAGTCGGTGCCAACTCTTCCATTACAGTTCAGCTGGACTATATCATCCTATCTGAGAGAAATTCAGATGGAATCCCTGAAGTAGAAATCTTCAAATGTCATACATATTTAACATGTTGTAGAGCCCCAACCCTAAGCAAAGCTTTCATCAGTTCCAGGACACTGGGAAAGATGATGGCATTACTTACACGAAAAGGTAAGAACATACAGCCAAGTAATGCGGTGTGTGGTATTAAAAAGGTGACAACATACAGCAAACCATTGTCATCGTTATCCACCAGAAGCAGGGCCAAAGAGAAGAAGGTGATCTAAAGAAAATACAAATATGCGTGTTAACTACCCTGAACTTTAACAGATGTTCCAAACTGAGATAGCTATTCTTTGGCAATATCCCTAATCTACGCTCCAACCTCAAAAACCAAGCTGAAATCAGCATATCTCTACTGACACTTTCTGTTAGTATCTTAGCCAAATTCCTTTGGTCTGGAGTATCACAAATGAGATATCACTGGATAAATCGAGGATCTATTATATTATTTCAATTAAAATTTAATTAATAGAATTTTAATTTAATTTAATTTAATTTAAAATTTTATTTCAATTAATAGAATATTTTAATTATAGAAAAGGAAAAAAAGCAGTGTATATTGTTTTAGAGGTAAAATTCAGATCAGTAGATAAGCAATAAAAGTAAAAGGTTGAAATTAATAGCTAACTATATCAATGGAGAGATATAAGCATTTAATAACCTAGAGTGGCTTAGTAGAAGTACTAAAATACAAAATTCAGACCTGATAATCTCAGAGTTCTTCTTCTAAACCACTGCAGTGCCTTCCTAAAAGTTCATTTTTGTTGTTGTTGTTGCTTTACTTCTAATAGCTCTGTTTTACAAACCATCACTTTTATGGCTTTCAGAATACCCATCCTAAAAATGTATTTCTGATGATATTTCTTTTATGTACTATTAGCTGTCATGGCTTCTCATGATCTATGGAATAAATTCTTGAGCATATCATTTAAGGTTGATTATGATTCTGACCATTATTTTCACCATAACTAGGATTATGCTCAGGCTGCACCATATCCATGTCAGATTATTACCACTTCCTAGGACTTCCTCCTTTTTGGGTTTCTGTTCATCCATTATTTTCTATTTACATCATCATTCTTCTCTAGCTGTTGAAATCTTAAATTCTTTCAGGTTTCACTTCCTAAAGAGAACTTTTGCTCTTGTTTTCATGAATGGATCTCTCCCTTCTCTGGTTTTCATAGACCTCTTTATTCCTCAGTTGTATAACAGACTTTTAAAGATAGATGACAGCTTGACAATCTTTGCCTTATCACTGTTTTAATAAGTGGCTGTTTGCTCATCCATTTACCCTGTAAGCCCTCTTTCAGTATTGAGACTCTTTTTTTCTCCATTATCAGTCTTAGCTTGTGACACTTTGCTGGAAGCCAAGTGATGTTTATTGAATTAATAATTTTCTTTTTGGCATCCTGAAATGACAGGAAGTCAGAATAGATGTTTGTAGATTTTTTTCCCTTCCTAATTTAGATAAAATAAGTATTACTTTGTGGCATTAATTCTTGGTACAGAGTTGGAGAAGTAGTTTCTAGTTTTAACTATGCTAGTAAGAGTGTTTGTAATCTTGTGTAACTTCATAGAGGTCTTTGGGATTTTTTTTCAGTAAAAAGAAAATAACAGATGGTTTTCAGGTTTTCTTCTAGTAAATATTTTATGGTTCTAGAAAAAGTTTGGCTACTTTTAAAGAAGTAGGAAGGGAAAAAGATGCATATTTTGAAAAGGATCTGTACATAAAGCAAACTTAAAATATTTTAGACTATGATATTAATTTGTCATTCTATCAAGGGCAAATTTTAAAGTATTAGCTCAGACTTGTATATTACATATGTAAAATAAATGTTCAAAAAAACATACTTACGATAAAAAAGCAAAAAGACCAAATGCCACTGTTTTTTCTCCCCTTGCGAAAAATGAATGAAATTATATATGTAAAGAAGATAAGTGATGTGGCATAACCAATAGCACATGGGATCTGAAATCAACAGGAATGTTATGTTTAGTTAAAGACAAATACAATCTAGGAAAACATTTAGGATCCAAAATGTCATCATAGCACAGGGTTTTATAATTATTAAATTCGTGACAACGTGATTATCAGTGAAAACAGCTTGCATCTTCAAATTTTCTAATTAACTTGTACGATATTTGTTCTATGAATATTGTCACTTACCTGCATAATATGAATTATACTTTTCAACAGAGAATTTTGGATGCTTAAAATGTAGTCCATTAAGTACATAAAAAGGAATATCAACCAGTACATTGGGACATCCACCAGCGCCTGTCCAAACCAGTAAGCAGAAGGGAAAAGCCCCGAAATTCGTAGCTGGGACCAAGCTTTATTCTGATTAGGAGACAGCAAAAACACAAATGGTATTTCAATTTAAGGTTTAAGAAAATGTGGATCATGTAAGAAACTATTCAAACAAAACTCATTTGTAACAATTCTGCATCATGTCAACCCCTGTTATCTGACCAACGGATATGGCTAAATCTAAACATAAATGATTGGCTTGCTGCTTTAATTTCAGCACTGATGTTCATCACACATCTGATAGAAACATGTGAAAGAAGAGCTCAGAATAAGCAAGGCATCAGCACTGCTGTAAACAAAACAGTGATTAATGACTTACGGGTGTGAGGTGGAATAGTTTATCTATCTAAACAGCTAACTTTGCATCAGAGTGATTTTGCTTTGACTCTGTTATGAACTGCTCTCTCTCTCCCCACCTCCCTCCTTCCATTCCCCACTATTTCCTAGATTGCATTTGTGTGTGTATAAATTATAACTTTATCTTTTTAATCTAAATAAATGACATGTTAGTTTTGCCATGAAACACATTCAAATATTTATTACCCATCCAAATATTTGTGTATATGCATGTAAATATATATACTCATAAATATAAATGTATTTTGTATTCCTCGTTGCTCTCTGAATAAACTCTTAAATCACATATTTTTACCTACTTATCAAGTGATGTGGTTTTAAGCACAAATTATATTTTAAACTTTTCTAATAATTTTGAGTGTGCTTTTCCTTTAAAATATTTACATTCATTTGTTGATGGTCACTGAATAGCTAAATGATACTTTTGTTTGGGACATAAATTGACCTAAGAATTCATATCAAATAAGAATTTGGTGATCTTCAGGATTAGTGGATGAAGCTATAAGGGGAATGAAAGACAGTTTTAGGTTACTGATAGGATAATTGATGCATAGTGCTGACATTTATGGAATGTCAGAAAATATGGAAGAAGGAAAACATTTAAGAATATTATAAATTCAGTTTTGGGAGCATGAAGTTTGAGAGTCTGTGATGTCTCCAGTGGAAAAGCTGAGAGAGAAGTTTGGATCAGCACTGGAGGTGAAATTACAAATTAGAGATCTGAACTAGAATCAAGTCTGTGAGTGACCAGTAGGTAGAGTAGATCTGAGTATTTTTGAAATTTAGAGATGACGGAGGAATAAGAAATTCCAAAGGAGACAAGGGACAGTAGCCAGTGCTTAGAGAAACTTGGTAAAATCGTGGTATCACAGGCTTAAGCGAGAAAGTGTTATGTTTTCTATGGGAGAAGTTTTAAATTTAGATTATGTTGGTACCAGAATGACTGACAGTTATACCAGGCCAGTAAATTGTATTTCCCAGGATTCTTGGAGGTTCTACACTAGAAAAGAAACATTACACGAATAATACTCTCTTCCCTTGGGCAACAGAATTACTTTGCAGAGGAAGTGAAACAGATGAACATGGTACTCATTAAACAGAAATGCTTATACCAGGTTTCACGAGTTTTGTGTAATAAAGTTATAAAAATGGGGCCATTAAAGGATATTCTATTGAAACTTGTAATGCTAATGTGAGTTGGCCTGCCTGAATTATCATGTAAATTCACCGCCTTATGATTATTACTCAAAATTTGTCTCCACTTCAGAACTACTGAATCAGAATCGTAATTTTAACAAGATGCTCCAATAATTTATAGACACATTAAAAGAGTCATTTGGATTAATGAAAGAGTGTGAATGAAAATTTATAGATCGTCAGTTAAACATTGGGATTTTCCTTTTATTTCTCCAAAGTTCTCACATCTTCAAAATATCATTTCCTTTTATTTCAACAATCTCTTTTTAAGCAATATTTTTGAAATGTAATTTTTTAACAATAAAAAGTACCCATATTAAGTATATGGTTGCGTGAGGTTTGATGAATGCATGTATTCCTGTATCACCATCATAATCAAGGTACAGACCACTTTCATCACCTCCCCAAATTTCCCATGTTCTTTTGCAGTCAGTAGCCTTTATTGCTGGTTATAAGAAAACACAGGTCTGCTTCTGCCATGATGTATCAATTTTATCTTTCTGAGTATTTCATATAAATGAAATCATTTAGTATTTACTCCTTTGTATCTCATCCATGTTGATGCATTTTTTAGTTATCCCTTCTTTTGTATTGCTGAGTAGCAGTCCATTGTATGTCTCTACCAGAATTGATCAGTTCACAGCTTGATAGATATTTGGGTTGTTTCAGATCATTGGCTACTATGTGTAAAGCTACTAAGAACATAAATGTACAAGTCTGCTTGTGGAAAGATGTTTTCTTTTCTCTTGGGTAAATACTTAGGAGAGGAATTGCTGAGCCATGCAATAAGTATATTTTTAATTTTATAAGACAAGGCCAAATTGTTTTTACAAAGTGATTATACAAGTTACATGCCCACCAGCAATGCATGAGAGTTCCAGTTTCTCCATGCCCTCACTGGCTTCTGACATTGTCAGTCATTTTAACATTATTCTTTTTATTTGATATGTAAAGGTATCTCACTGGGGTAATTCTCTGGATTGCTCATGCAATTAGCCATTTTTTCATGGAAGTATTTTCCATTTACATATCTTCTGTGGTGAAGTATCTCTCAAATATTTTGCCTACCTTTAAAATTAGGCCATTTTTTTTTATTACTGAGATGTAAGAATTCTTTATATTTTTGATAGAAGCTTTTTTGTTAAATATATATGTACTGTGAATATTTTTCTCCCAGCCACAGTTTTTTATTTTCTTATTGATGTTTTATAAAGAGAAAAAGCTTTCAACTTTGATGAGGTTCAAAATATCATTTTCTTTTATGGTTTATGCTTCTGTCTCACCTATGAAATATCTGCCTACCATGAGATATGATTCACTTCAAAATAATTTTGTATATGGTGTGAAGTGAGTGCTGAGAACTTTGTTTTCATAACAATATCAAGTTTCCGTACAATTTGTTGAGAGGATTAATCCCATTTGAATTCCCTGGGTAGTTTTATTGAAAATAAATTGATGATATATGTGTAAGTTATATCTGAAATGGCTATTCCATTTATATGAGTATCCTTAATTAATGCAACACATTCTTAGTTACTATAACTTTATAATAAACCTTGAAGTCAGAAGCATAAATCTTTCAACTTTTTTTGTTTTCAGTTATTTTGTCTAAGTTATTTGCATATCCATGTGAATTTTAGAATTATTCTCTATCACCTATCTATAATTTATATTTCTATTTATACTTCTTTTTATTTTTATAGCTCACAAATTATATCTGAATTGGCTGCTAAATTAAACATATATAAATAGCCTCTTTAAAAATCCTGTCATTATATTACCTTCAGCATTTAATCATTCAAAGTAATAAAATTTGCAGTTACTTGTTATTACCTTATAATCATCAATGCTGCTCATAGCAATATAAGGAGCACAACTGGATGCCAGAATGAACCAGGACAAGATAGGTAACAATAATTGAAATGGATCATTTTGTTCCTTTTGAAAAAACAAAGAATACAATGAGCTGAATGAATGAATTTAAAGTTCATTTTCTTGAATACATTTAAAAAGATATAAAACATATTATATATAATCCTGCTTTAGGTCTCTTTTGAGGTTTTCAAACTGTCATTATCCATTCAGTTTTGAAGCTTGACTTTTAGCTTGATACTCATATTTATGGATAAGGAAAGTGATTCAAAGAAGGTAAATGAATTTATAATATTACAGAGTTTGAAAGTAATGAGTATAATTTTTTTCATTTTTTTACTTTATGATTCTAAAATTTATTCTGGTGCTAAATAAGAAATAATGATAATTCACAGTTGAAACATTCAATTTCTTAACTGATCTTTATAATCACTTCAAATGTAATAGTTTGGCACAGAAACCAAATGAGATATTTTATGGGCATAGTGATAATAAATTATCTTTTTAGGTATACCATGAGACCAGATAAAAATTGGTTGAGGATTCAAAAGTAGAGACGAGTTACTAGAAGGGGAAGTAAAACCTCCAAGGAAAACCTTTGCCCCTGGTTATACATATTATTGCTCCTTTTTATAGCCATCTTGAAGGATAGAAGATTCATGAACTCTCTCGAATGCAGTCCCTGTGTTACTTTCATGCTTCACATATTGTGGTTTGATAAAGCACATAACTGAAAAAAGTTAGAACCAGAGCCTGATTGTCTTCAGCCTGGTCATTAAACACTTGCTAAACACAGAAAGATGAGATTTAAGTTCATAGTTGGAAACTTTCCAGAACACCTTGCATGCTGGGTGGGTTCAGTACTCAGTGGCAAATTCATTGACTTTGAGTAAGACAGAAGCAAGGCCTGAAATTACAAAAAATTCTTACTTGAGCAATGAGTAGGTAAATTAGAATGGAGTATACAATCAGTTCCTGGAGATGTTAAAGTTGAGATGTTGGGCACATAAGTTTAAGGTCAGTTGAGCTGGTTGGTGTCATCAGACTCCCCTAGCTAAATAGGATGTTTTTACAGGGAAATCCTAAGGCAACTTGCTCTATTATTGTATTCTTCCTCAGAAACCAGAAAATCGAAAAAACTTGTACAGTCTTCTAGGAGGTTAATTAAATAAACCGTAGTGTGTGTGTGTGCGTGTGTTTGTGTGCACGTGTGCACGCATGTATGCACATACACATACATACATATATTCTAAAAATAATTAATATGTGATGGATGACTAAAGTGTCTTGTTTAATGATTAAGTTTCTTAAACACCCCGCTGAAAGAGATTTTTATTTCCTGAGCACATGGTGAGGTATGTTATGAGAGATTACCCTAGATCTTATTGAAACATATGAACATAATGATGGCTACAGGATCCATTTTCTATACACACAGGTAGATGTTTATTAGCAATATATAGAATCATAAAACCTTATGGTTGAGTGGGATATAGATGATTTCCAGGCGTCTGACATTCATTTATACATTTAACAAATAAGTTATTCAGTGCTTATGTTGTTCCAGTCCCTAGCCTATGTAGAGAATATTATGTAGTATTAAAAATTCATGGTCCCTATGCTTAAAGAACTAAGAGGAAAAAATATATGTAGGAAATAATCAAAAAGAAAAAATTACAAACTCTGATAGGTATTCTGGTTTCCAAACTTAAAAGGCCATATACACTCCAATCATCTGGGCCTTTTTTCAGAAATACGTTGTTTTTATTTTGTTTTGTTTTGTTTTGCCTCATGTCTAAAAAGGCTGGTTTGGTAGGTCTAAGGTAGGTCCTAGGAATTAACATTTTTTAACAAGGAACTGAAGTAATTCTAATTTAACCAGTTGCAATTTTATCCTGAACTTTGCCCTACGTATTTTTCTTTTGTAGCATATATAAAAGTAATAATAAGGATTCTCTCTCTCTCTCTTCTTTCCTTCATCATTTTGTTATTTTTGTGCTAGTTACAGTTTCACTTCTTTTCCTCATATTCTCTTTGAAAATATATTTTGTTACTTTTATTTCACATTAAAAAAATTGATTTCTGAAAAGTACATTGTTTTCTCAAAGCAAGAGAGCTACAATGAATCCAAGTGCTAATTTATCACACAATGGCTGACTCAATAAGAATAAAAGTCCAGCACTTAAAAGGGTGATCTGGAAGATTCCTGATGGAAGAGAATTCATAAAAGTATAGACTTACCTCCAAAAACGTACTCCTGTCAGTTTGGATATGTGCTGATGGTTTGACCATTCCAAGTAGCCCATTGCTAACAATATCCATGAGAACAGGGAAGCAATTCAGTCTTTTGGTATTGCATGCTAATGAAAAGTTGTAACTCTAAAACATAAAAAGCAAGGTTATAAATTCTCTGAGAGCTTCATTTTTTCTTTTCTAAAGAGGTTGAAATTCAATGTTTTGATTAAAAAGTCATGTTTTAAAAATCATGTCAAATAATTAAAACAAACACTGTGTAAATAAACCAAATCACGTGATTGGCTGTATCTGATTTTTAGGACACAAGTTGTCTGGCTTAAGGCTGGAATCAAGTAGTATTATTATTGTTTAAGAACAAACCAGAAGTTTCAGAATATATGTATTAGAAAACCCTTGAGAGGAAATATGAATTTTTGGGACTTAAATATGTACTTGGATTATATGAGGATTGTATAGTATTTTTATTTTGCTGATACATACAGTTTATGTTGGTAGATAGTGATTGATATATAAATTATTTATTATACTAATGACTACAGTTCACTAAGTAATACATGAAAGCAGTATATATTTTTTATTTTGTTTCCTAAATTGGAAGTCTGAGTATATTGATGGTATATTAGCTTTCCATACTTTTAGGAAAAATTACTAAATAGAGACCAGCATACCTTTTCATGACTGGAGACAATGATGGCTCCGTTATATGATGGATCATCTAGGCCATTTCTAGTTCCTGATATATCCACTTCCAAAGCTATGTTCTGATGTTCCACGGAATATATAAAGTCATCAATGCTTGCTCCTAAATTGTGGTTAAATGTATAATATGTCACAAAACTCAGAAAATCAATGTCAAGTTGTGCAGTAAAATTAAAATTAACATCCCTATGGATACTTACTGTAATATGGACTGTGAGGATATTTTCCCACATAATAACATGTATGCCACTGTGAATTAAAAATCTACTTACTCCTCATGGAATTTACCTTATAAGATGTTTATTTGCTTATGATCATTGCCATATGGTGCATTTGAAATAGATTTTTTCCCCTAGAATTTTTTGATGAATGACCATACCAATAAGGTTTTAATGACACAGAAAATCTCTAGTTCACTACCAAATTTGCCAAATCTCACTTCACTACTGCTAGATCATTGATTGATCTTTAAAATATTTCTTGATACAGGAAGACAAACTGTTAAATAGCTATGTGAAGAGCTCCATGGACTTTCTCCCCAGAAAAACAACCATAACTAGTAAAAAAAAATCACTAAAAACCCAAGTTAAAATCTCTTGATTGTCTTGAGGGCATATAGAAAATGAAAAACAAAACATAACAAAATAAAACACAACAACCCTTACATTTATTTAAGAAAATATGCTAAATCTGTGTAAGAAAATGGAGAAACTATGAAATAACTATACTTTCACCCCCCTTTCCTTGATTAGCATAACAGGAGCTCCCCTGTGAAATGTGCAAAGCCAAGAACTCAGAGCCAGGCCCAGGTTACAGTATCTTCCTGGGAGGAATTGGGGCAAGGATGATTTTTGGTCTCTTGTCTCTAGATTAGAGCTTCTACCCTATGAGTAGAAGATGGATGGAGGACGAGAACTCCAGACCACTTGGCCACTCTTGCCTGGTACCAAGATTCTGCAACATGAAGGTGAAAGCAGTAAGAAAGTTTGGTGGCCTGCCCCTTCTAGGAAGATAACACATCTCTTCTTTACACTACACACAAAAATGAACTGAAAATGGATCATAGACCCAACTGTAAGAACTCAAAGTATAAAATCCTGACAAGAAAACCGAGGAGTGAGCCTACGCGATCTCAAGTTAGGCAATGCTACTTAAAAATGTCATCAAAAGCACAGGGAAGGAAAAAAATAAGTCAGATTTCACAAAAATGAAAATATTATGCTAAAAAAAGACACCAATAGCAAAATGAAGAGATAGTCTACAGGATGAGTTAAATACCAGCAACACATTTACAGTTGATTCTTATTATTCACAGTGGTTATGTATTCACATCTATAAAATCACTATAGTGTCACCATAAATATTGAATTGATAAACTGAACCATTGCTTCTAGGGGGAACACAGATTGGGTTCCTGTGAGCCTCTAGTTACAACAATTTCTTTCACCAATCAATACATTGCTTTATTTTCTGTGTGCTTCTGCATATATATTGTTGCTTCTTTAACACTGATCTCACAGCCAGCAGCACTGTAACTCATGCCTGATTGAAGCTGATCTAACACACATATTTTCTCGGTAAGGCACGTCACAGCCTTCTTGAGCTTAGAAACAGCATTTCAGCACTGCACTTGGGGGCCATTTTAAAGAGCAAAATCACCTAGGAAAAGCACAACAGTGTGAAAAATGCAGCACTAAACAGATTACAGAGAGAATATTTGTTTGCAGCATGAGATATTTGTTAACAGTGTTAGCTGGAAATGTGTGTATCTGGTGACACAAAATTTTTACACCTCTGAACATATCTGTGAATGAAAAAGTGCCATGAGTATTGGGGTTGGGAGCTACAAATAAATTTTAGAGAGTGGACAAATTTGTAAATACATAATCTGTGAATAATGAGAATCTATTGTATCCAATAAGAGACTTGTATTTAGATTATCTAAGAAACACTTATAACTCAGTTAAAAATATAACCCATTTTTAAAAGTGGAAATAAAAGACATTTCTCTAAAAAAGATATACAACTGGTTAATAAGCACATGAAATAAATGCTCAACATCATTAGCCATTATAAAAGTGCAAATCAAACTACAAGATACTCTGTGTATAGCAGCATTGATATTAATAACCAATTATAGAAAAAACCCAAATTTCCATTTTCTGATGACTAATAAATTATGCTACATCCACACAACAGAATATTATTCAACAATTTAAACATTGAAGTACTGACACATGCTACAACATAGATGAACCTTTAAAACATCATGCTAAGTGAAAGAAGTCAGTCACAAAAAATCAAATATTGTATGAATCTACTTATATTTAACACCCAGAGTAGCGAATCCATAGAAGTAGAAAGTAAATTTGTGATTGATCAGAGCTGGGGGCAGAGAGAATGAGAATGACTACTCATGAGTATAGAATTTGTTTTTGAGATGAAAATATTTTAAAATGAATTGTAGTGAGAATTACTCAATTCTGTAAATACACCAAAAATCATTAAATCATACACTTTAAATGAATAAATTATATGGCTTGTGAATTATACCTCAAGCTGTTAAAAATTTTTTTGGGGTACAAACTCTTCCATTTTGAAAACTGCCACAAGATAATTTATTCTCCTTGGCAAATATTTTTCTAATTCCTACTCCATTCTGGCCTTGTATTCATCATCCCCAAGCCTCATAAATTGTGTTGAACATATGCTGAAGAAGTCAAAAGCTCATTTTTCTCTCTCATGTTTATGTTTTAAGTAATGCTCTAAATAGTAAATGTACCTGGAAATGAGGTATTGACCACGTTATTACCTGTTTTATTGATGATTAATAATTGAGTGAGAGGATCGCATGGTGGCTGTCCAGGACTAAGGAAGTATAATTGAGGAGAGAGTTCCCACGTGTAACTCTTCTCATACATTTTCAAGATGATATACTCCAAAAGAACAGGGCAAAATCCAATTCCTAGAATCAATAGCCTGCACAGAAGAAAATTGCCAACGTGAAGCCATAGTCATTTCCTAACCTTTTAAAACCATCTGAGCAGGTTCTGATGTAATAAGATCAAGAGATTATGAACATATTATTAAACATATAGCTCTCAGACTCATTTCTTGAGTATTTTGTCCTACCTCTAAATTAGAGATGATAAAAGTCCACAGTTATCCTTCTGTCCATTTTTCCTGTTGCTCTCTGTCCATTAGCCATTCCACACAATTTCATGGGATATGTGTCTTAACTCTGTGCCCAGATTCTACCTCTCTCCTGAGATTCCAGTGTGATGCTCCCCTTTTCTGCTGGCTAATTCATCAAACACTTTATACTCAATTATTTTTAATGTCCGATCCTCTTCATATAGTTCCTATTTCTCTTAGTGACTGCATGATAATCTCCAGGTTCAATTTTTCAATTATTTTTTACTCTTTATTCTCCATTTAAAATAAGTTGCTATATTTTACTTCAAAACCTTTCTCCATTCTTGATTTCTAACTTCATGATATTATACCTTGTCATAATTCATGCTAATCTTGTTATAAATTCTCAATGAATTCTTATTACTTATTTATTTAGTAAGTATTTATTGAGATTCTATTATGTGCCAAACATCCTATGTCTTTGATGCTTAATTGCCGTACTCATGGACAAGGTGTGAATTGACAGCCAAAGTATTATGGACACCAGGGTGCTCCTGTGAGGTGATATGAGTCCTAGGAGCAGGGATAGTGCCCGTTACACAGACAGGAAATATGGAGAGTGAGCTACCATAACTTAAGAGGCCTGAAGGGAAGTCATGACATCTAGGTAAGAGTAGGTAGAATTTAATGAGAGAGTCAGGACTTCCGGAAAAGAGTCAATAGCACAACTATATAGCATCTAAAACAAGGCATATGGATACTGGGAAAAAAAGTTCACATCCCAATGTTTCTGTCACTTACCGTAAGAGAAACACTGAAAGAGAGGGAATGTTAGAGGAAAATTCACATGACTAACTTTTTCCCTAAAATTGACTGTGAAATGATATAAATTCCACTAGCTAGTCGTCTACTAATAGAAAATACTAGGACCATGAGCTAGACTGAGAATTATACTTCATCTAGTTGTGCAGATGCAGACATTTATTTTTATTTTTTGTTTGGTTTCTTGTTTTTAGACCTTATATGTAGATTTTTAAAAATACATCAACTGAACAAAACCTATGGCATTCTGATACTTACAGTGATAAAAGAGCTTTTCTTTCATGCTTTAACTTTAATAAGCGAAGCCTTGCAATTGCGCAGACTTGCTGTCTCCACAGAGCCATGCCGCCTATTATGTCTGTCGTCTCATTAAGTGAAGAGAGAAAGTGTTCCATCTCAAGCCTTTCTGTGTCTCCAGGTCTTTCTGTTTGTACTTCTCCCAACGTGGCAATATCTGCAAAACACAAAATAAACAGTTCATAAAATGCCACTTCAGATGTATTTTATTGAGCTTACTATAGGAGTTTGTTTTACCAAGGATGTCATGAATAGTCTCTGCGCAATTTATGGGTATTATGTAGTATTCTTGGCTGTTGCCAGGAACAAGAAAAATAGATGAAAGATTCATTTCTTTTACAAAAGGAATAGAAAGAAGGCCTTAGATACTTTTGATACAGACAACATATTGAAGAGGTTAAAATAAATATGCAAGATGATTGCAGCACCTAGGTGTGACTTAGAAACTTAATAAAGAAAACAATTATCTTAGGTGTTCACATGGAGAAACAAGCTACAAATTGACATGCTACAAACTGGGAGTTAACTGTATATTGTTGCTAATGGAGGGATTTCAAATCTATCCACACTATTTGAGGGTGCACTCACTTGTATATTCCTTGCAATACTTAGATATCCAGGATGCTGCTTATTATATGATGCTAAAATAAGCCTGATATTAAGCCACAAAGATCACACACTCATAAACACACATGCTCAACCATGAACACAAAAACACACCATTTCACTTATAAGTAATGATGTAAGAATATTATACAAGATAGTGGTCAACAGTATATTAAAAGAATAATTCAGGTATTTCTGCTTCAGTTAGTTGCAAGAGACTGTCGCCCTTCTTACCAAGAGAATGAATAACAGCTATTTTCCATTCATTGGATAGATTAAGTCACCAAAAAGGCTATAGAAAGAGTAACAGAGATTCAAAGTAGATGGAATAAAAACTTACCTAACTTATGGGAGGAAAAGACAAAATTAGACACATCTAGAATTATAATTTCTATTATTTGTAATAGAAAAAACAAGTCAGTAAGGCTATAGAATATTTGAACAATACTACCATGTAACTTGACCAAATTGATATTTGTACAACTCTTCACACAACTGAAGTTCTTTAAAATATATTCTACGTGTATATACTTCTGCAAACATACACACATATATTCATTTATATGTATGTATGTACAAATATTTTTAAGTGGACAAGAAATATTCACCAAAATAGATGAAATGTTGGTTCAACAAGTTTCAATAAATTGAAAAGATTTTAAGTCATAGGTTATGCTTTATGACTACACTGAAAGTTTTAATGTCAGTAACAATAACATTTAGAAAATCCACTAGTATTTTTATACTGACCAGCATATTTGTAAATTATTGAGTAAGACAATGATAGGGCATATCATCAATGATGTAAAAATTATTTAAAGTAACCAAATAGAAAATTTAGATTTGAAAAGTATAACAACTGGGAAAAAATCACTGAAAAATAAAAGCTCAACATATTTCATCTGGTAGAAGAGATGATAAGCAAATATGAAAAAAGACAAATTGAGATTATTAAGTCTAAGAGACAGAAAGAAAAAAGAATGAAGAAAAATTAAGTCTCAGAAAAATGTGAGACACAACCAAGCATACTGACATATGCTATCACATACAATAATAGGAGTTCCAGAAGGATTGTACAGAGAAAAGGGACAGAAAGCATAGTTGAAGAAATAATGGCTAAAATCTTTCCCAAATTCAATGAAAAACTCTAATCTTTACATATAAGGACCTCAACAAACTCCAAGCAGAATAAATATTAAAGAGGTCTACATCTGATAACATTATAGTCAAACTCTCAAAGCCAAAGACAGAAAGAGAGAATCTTGAAAGTAGCAGGAGAAAAATAACTCATCATACAAAGAAATCTTCAATAAGATTTGGGGCTGATTTCTCATCAGAAACCATGGAGACCAGCAGGCAGTGAGACGACATATTTGAAGAGAGAGATTTAGAATAAGTGTTTTGTCTGAAACAGCTCCTGGAAAATGGGGTAAGATGAGGGCTATGAGCCTTGGATAGAAGAAAATGGGTCACCTTTAATATCAAAGCAATATTGGCAGTAGAGGTAACGAATGTGACAGAGATGCATTTCACCTTTATTGATACTTGTCTTAATCATGGACCCCCACATCATGTAATTACATCTTTGGAATAGTGTCTTCTTGAAGAATTTACTGCACTATGGGTTACGAATTCTTTAAATGATAATATTTATGCATTTTATTTACCTGGTTCATCAATAGTTGATTTTCCTTCCAGTTTCAGGAACACCTCATTCAGAGTTGTCATGGAAACACCATAATTCTCAATGCCGAGGCCAGGACAGTGATCAAGATCCTTGTAAAGTTCTAAAGAACACAGATACATTAGCAAATCAAAACAACAAAAATCACAAGTGAACCAAGAACAACCTTTCAAACTAAAATTAGAGCAAATATATGAATTATACTTGCAATATGTCAGACATTTTAAAAACTGACATTACATGATAAGTAACATTCTTTATATGATTTTTATTTTATATTGTGTTACAGCCCATATACTAACTTCTTTTGATCAAATATTAATTTATATTTATACAAAGATTTCATTTTAGTTTTTTTTCTGACTTACTTTTACATTTTAATTAATAGTAGAACTTCAGGCTTTTTCAACTCTAAGTCTAGTTAATTGAGAAGTCTTTCCCAGGGAACAGATACAAATGGGAACCTTTTGTGCTTTAACCAACGAAAGGGATAGAACTAACTTTTTGAGACTTAGATGGAATGTGCATAATCTTCTTTAGTTCAGAAAATATCTGTCAAAGGAAATATATAGAATATAAATCATTTCAAATTTTCTGCTTTTGACTATGGAAGAAAAAATTCATAAGATCTCATAGTCAGAGAATGAGGAATTGATTCTGAATTTTCTTGGAATAGTAGGAAATTGTGAATTGTGTACATTCATTCTTTAGTTTATGCACAATAACATTTTTTCATCAGTCATTGTTTTCAAAACAAAGAGTGATGACCCTGCCTACATAGGTTTGAATTGTAATTTTAATCAAGTAGAATTGAATAAATACCTAATTTTAAATCCTAGTATGACTATAGAAGTCCTGAGGCTTCAGCTTGGAGCTTCTCCCTGAGTAAAAGGATAAGTTCAAAGCTTTCTGTCTTGATTACAGTACTGTAGACAGAAAAGTAGAGAATTAAGACAGCAACTGCTAATGAGTATTTTGTGTCATTCTTCTGTCTCTCTAAAATTTTACAAATCTCTTCTAAATTATAACTATTATTGAAATACACTAATTAGGGTTCGATTAACACTTTGCCTGCTGGTTCTCAGGAATACTTGTGTTGTCACCATAAAATATATATTTGAATGACTCTGTGGGGTAATTTATGCATCTTTGTTACCTATACAGAAGGTGAGGTTAATAGTTTCAACCTCTCAGTGCAGATTCTCTGAGTGATAAACACAACTAGTAAAGTCTTTTTAAATTAAACTATTTGGGGATAATTTTAAATTTGCATGCAGTTGTAAAAAATAATATAGAGGGATCTGTATCTTTTACTCAGTTTCCCGAATAATATCCTAAGAAGCCTCAGTTCAATATCACAACCAGGCACTGATATTAATACAATCAAGATAGAGAATATTTGCATCACCATGACAAACACCATTTATAGCCACACCCAAAGCTCTCCAGACCCATTCTCACCTAACCCATGGCAACTATTAATGTTCCCTATGTTTATAATTTTGTTATTTCAAGAATGCTATATAAATGGACTTATATAGAGTATAACATTTAGGAATTGGCTTTTTTCACTGAGCCTCGCTAGTTCTCTGAACACTCAGCCAGATTGCTGCATATACCAGTGTATAATATTTACCATATGGTAGTAGCCTCTTGCTTTTCATTGTTGAATGGTATTGCACATTATAGGTGTACTACAATATATTTAACCATTCACTCATTAATGGGCATCTGGGTTGTTTCAGTTTTTGCCTATTTCAAACAAAGCTGGTGTGAACATTTATGTACAGGTTTTCGTGTGAACATGTTTTTATATATCTAGGATAAATGCCCAGTAGTGCAATTACTTGGTTGCATAGTAGAGCTACAGGTTTACTGTTTTAAAGAAATTGCAAACTTTTCCAGAGTAGCTATGCCAGTTTATATTCCCACTAGCAATGTGTGAGTGATAAATTTTCTCCACCTCCTAACCAGAATTTGATATTATCACTGTTTAAAAAATATTTTAGCCATTCTGATAAGTAGTTAGTGGTCTCATAGTGGTTTTAATTTGCATTTCCCTAATGGCACATGATATTTGAAAATCTTTTCATGTGTTTGTCTGACATCTGTATATCTTCTTCAGTGAAATGTCTCTTTATATCTTTTCTCCAATTTTTAGTTGCAGTTTGTTTTTCACAGTTGAGTTTTCAGAGTTCTTTATATATTCTGGATACTACTTCTTTATGAGACACATTGAAAAATACTTTCTGCCCATCTGTAGCTTGCATTTTACCCTCTTAACAGGACCTTTCATAAAGCAAAAGTGTCTAATTTAGATGAAGTACAACATATAATTTTTTCCTTTTATGGATTATGATTTTGGTGTCAAGTATAAGGTCTCTATGCCTAATCACATGTTCTAGGAGATATAGATTTTATTCAATTTATTTTCAAAAAATATTTATACTTTTACATTGTCTACTTAAGTCCATGATTTATATTGAGGAAATTTCTGTATAAGATATAAGTTTTAGGTAGAGGTTCTTTTCTTTTTTTTTTTTGCCTATGAATGTTCTTGCTCCAGCACCACTTGTTAAAAACACACTGAATGGCTTTTTTACCTTTGTCAAATCAGTTAGGCATACTAATTTGGAACTGCATGGATGGGTTGTGTCTAGCTTCTCTATACCGTTCAATCTGTGTGCCTGTTACTCTGCCAGTACCACACAATCTTGATTATTACAGGTTACATCATTCACCGTCCTGGCTCACCACAGAGAGACCTGACAAAAACTATAGCTGCCTACTTCTCCCTGGAGAGCAAAAGATCAGAATCTCTGACCAGGCTAATCGGTACGGGTCTTCTCTTGTACAAAGCCAGACTATAATGACTGGGAGAGGTGCCTACTTTACCTAATGCACAGAAAGGCAAGGAAAATGAAAACTCATTAGTCAAAGATGTTCCAAATGAAGGAACAAGATAAGTTTCCAGAAGGTGACCCTAATGAAATGGAGCTATGTGATTTTCCTGACAGAGGATTTATAACAGTTGTTGTAAAATCAACTTTTATGTGTTGGCCTGAAAAATCCAAAATTGTCACGAAAGTCAAGAGAAGAACCAGCCATATGATGTGGTTCTTTAATATAATGGTTAAGCCAGTGGTTTTCAACCATTTGTATTCATACGTGGTTATGAATACTAGAATATTCTGCTGCACACTACAAAGGGAATAAAGAACTAACAAAGCTCCTTAAAATGCCCAGGTATTATAGTGTAATAATTAGAATATAATATTTTCCACTGTAGATAAAATAATCCAGTTATATTATTCTTTGCATCATGTTTCAAATACCTAAATACATTGTAAGCTCTCAATAAACATTTGTTATAATAATTATCATTAACATTATTTTTATGACTATTATTTATGTATTTTATTTCATGATATTCACATACATTACCTGGAAATCTATTTGTTCTTTCTAAGGGCAATGTATAGACAAGTTTTCCTTCACTTTCTGCTGATAATTTGGCATCAGGAATGTGCTGTTTAACAAGTGACGTTATTTTTTCTTGAACACACGTGTCATTCAATTGCAAACTGGGGTTTAAAAAATAATATGTTATTTGACATAATCTTCAATAGTATAAAGAAAATTACCAGTCTCTATGGGACAAAGAAAAATCAATTAAAATCTAATGCAAGAAATAAGCAATCCAAACATGTAATCAGAAGACAAAAAAAAAAAAAAAATCAGATCATAGAAAGGTGATGAAGGAAAGCAAAGAATAAGCTCAACAGAATTATAGGTTAGGTTTTTCAGGGATGGTGCCTTGAAAAGGTCGATATTGACTCAGGGAATAGCTACAGAGTGGAGATACCAGGGGCACAAAGTCAGGACTATGCAAGATGGAAAATGTTGAAGATTCTTCAAATGGGGCTGAAGTTGGCTTAATAGGATTGTTGTATTGGGCAAGAACAAGGAAAATTTAATAGGAATAGGCACTCAGTTATTTGATTTAGTCATGCAATGCAAATCCGTTAAGTTCTTAGTATATGACAAAAATTATCCTAAGTGCTGAGGGTACAATGAAATAAAACAACATTGTCCTGCTCTTATGGAGCTTAATGTCGAATGGAAAAGACGGAACGAAAGCAAGTTAACAAACAGATACATAAAATAATCCCCAATAGTAGTAAGTGCTATGAAGGAAATGGGGTTATAGATAGAAACAAATTATGGATAAATGTGTGTTTGGGTTGGTGGTGTCACTAATTTTGACCTTCTTTGCAGTGCTAACACCAGAACTTTGGCTAAGAACAAAGTGTCATTGAGAAAATAAGTCTACCCACTTAAAAACACCAATGTAAAAACAAAAATCTATTAATCAAACTTATAAAGTATATGGTAGATAAAATATTGGCAATAACTTGACTTTGAAACTTGATTTTGCCATTTGAAATGTGTTATTTAAACTATCTGAACAATTTTCTCATTCATAAATGAAAAAATGATTGATAACATCTAGGGATATTCTAAGAAGTGAGTACTAATGATGTTTGTACTTAGCAAGCCTTAAAAAATGGTAGCCATTTCATTTGATCAAATGCTTGAGTCAAAATTCTATTTACTCATAAGATATTATGAACATACAAGAATATATGCCATTTTTAGAAGCAATGAAATCAATTGAGGGAATAAAGCAAAAAATATCACCATTGTTCCCCATCACTCTCCAAAATAAAAACAATTCAAGAAATATTTCTTGGCCACTTACAAGAATTTTTGCTGGGCACTAGAGATGACTATGTGAGCAGTACAAGCTTAGAGCTTGGAAGGAGGGGGGTCAGCAAACTTTTTCTGTAAATGACTAGATAGTAAGTATTTTAGGCTTTGTGGGCCAGTTGATTTCTGTTGCAACAACTAATGCCGTTGTAATATGGCCAATACCTGAACAAATGGGAGCAACTCTGCTCCAATGAAACTTTATGTACACAATCAGTAAGTGAGCTGGATTCGGGTAATAAGCCACAGTTTGCTGACTCTGATTTAGAAGGAGAAATAAGGCAATTACAGAAATTATTGTCCAGGAGATTCATGAATTGCTCAGAGATCCTGACTAACATTTTTATTTCGAGAACATGTTATGTTGCTAGGCAATGTGCTGGTCACCATCTCATTTGTTTTTTTCTATAACTTTTACTTATAATTAAGAATTATTACTCCCACTTTATAAGTGAGAAAATGGTTTTATAGAGGTACTTTAAACTCCCAGAAGAGATTAAAACAAAATGTCTCAAGAAATCAGAATATTGGGATGATACATGGAAATGTAAGATTGATAAGGCTACATGAAGTAGCATTCGAATAACTCTGTAGGACCTGAAGAGATCAAAATAAGGTCAAGAAAATACCATCCTCAGAAAATGTAAGCATTGACAGGGTATGTGCAAGGAACAAGGAACAATGAATATTTCATTTTAACTAGAGGGTGTTGCATTGAGTTACAGAAAATGACATGGGAGTCATGATAGGCAGTCCACACCAACATTATTTCACTACGTAGTTTGGACTCTGGTCGGTAAAAAGGAACTATTGTTTTTGTTTGTTTGTTTGTTTGTTTGCTTGCTTGTTTGTTTGTTTGTTTTCTCTTGTTGTCATATATTTTCTCTTTCTTTCTAAAGTATAGATGGTATGAGTCAGAGCTGTGCTTTAGGGAAACTAGTCAATTCATGTATAAATTAGAGAGTAATTTAAAATATGAATTTGGATACTAGACTTTGAAGTTAAAAATGTCCAAACTCAATTTCTGACTCTGCCACTTTTATTTTAATCTAAGGAGCCTATAATTTCATCTGTAGAGTGAAAGTAACAACCGTTCCTACCTCAACAAAGAAAAGATTTAAATAAAATAATGTTAAGTGCCTTGTCTCTGAATCACTCAATAAATAACACCTAGAATATGCTTCTATTCAAAATAATGATAAAAATAAAATGAAGGGGACAGAAAAGAGAGGAAGAACAAGAAAGAAGAGGAGGATTTAGAAAGAGGAGAAGCAAGGAACCTACTTAAGAAATTATGTTAACAGTGGGTGAGAGATCATGAAGGTGTAAATATAATGTGTCAGTTGAGAAATTTCCTTTAATACACTTTCCTTAACACAACGTGTCATGCGTTTCTTTTCTATCGCATTTATCTAAACTTTTTAAAGGCATCTTATATTCTCATTCTCTAACTATGTATATACAAACATCTGTGTATAATCATATAGGGTTTACTTGTGGGTTATAATGTGTCACTTCATGCTTTACTCTAGCCCATGTCTCGTTCACCCAAATTCCTTAGGTGGCTTTACCTTAAGTGATATCCGATCCCCCATTTCTTCTTTAGAAACAGAGAAGAGCCTGCACACTTCAGCTTCCCCTTGGAGAGAAACACTTTCCTATCTGAAAGGGAAGAAGCAAAGAAGTTTCCCAAGAAAAGACAGGTCATTACATATATGATCTAACTCTAATACAGGAGCTTCTACGTTTTCAAATACCAGGTTTAATAAAGACTCATTGCAATAGACACATTTTAATCTTATTTATGTACTTGAGGTGATTGTTATATGATTTAACCAGTCAGGGATGTTTTATGTGACTGTATCTTCTAATATAGAGAATCTTCACATTAGACATTTTAATGGACCAAACATCAAAATTGTTTGGATATTTCAAGCTGATTTACCTCAGTTTTGAATAAAAGGATCAGTGTCTTAGAATACAGATTTTTACTTAGAAATAAGTGTATTTTCCTGGCAGATTATGCCCCTGTGTAATCAAATGATACAAAATTCTAGGAGAAACATGGAAATGGTTGGGAGTAAGACTCATTGGGCCCAGTTCATATCATCACCAGCTGTTCAATTTGCTGGATGCAGCTGGATGATCAGATTACACAGTAAAGATGCTCAGAATGTAATCCATATTTCTCATAAAGTCTTTATCATGATACTTAAAGGAAGCTAGCAATCACCAGCCAGGAGGTCAGCCTCATCCATGAACTGGGTACTGAACAGGATTACATGGTCTGTTTTCCTCTCCTTCAGGAAGTTCCACACTTGGTGCCTTGAAAAAGGGTCCAATCCAGCAGTTGGTTCATCCAGTAGGAAAATCTATAAAGGAAGGATGCATGTAAATTGGTTTTCCAATAAAGTATAGTTATTCCGGAAAACACGTCAAAACCATAATATTTATATTTAAAAGGACATTGTGGTTAGGAATTTTGTTCTTATATTTGATGTCTCATTATAAGTATTTTATCACAGGTGTCCTTTGCAAATAATAGGTATAAACTACTACCAAAAGTTTTTTTTTTTAATTTCAATGCATTTTTGAAATTAGTCTGACTTACCTGAGGATCTCCTAAAACAGCAATTGCAAAGGTGAGCTTTCTCTTCTGTCCACCACTTAAGTTTTGAGCAAGGATGTCCTGAATATTTTTCATTTCCAATTCCAGCAAAACTCTTTGTATCTAACCAAATGATAACATTTATATCACAAACTTAAATTCCTTTCTTTTTTTTCTAATTTTTAAATTTATAAATACAATGCTGTAGAGTGTAATGGTTAAAAGCACAGAACCAGAGTGACAAGATTTGAATACCACCCCTCATTAACTAGCTGCATAATCTTGGTCAAGTTACTTGTTCTTTTGAACCTCAGTTTCCACACATGTACAATGAGAAGAATAGTAATAGTATCTACGTTATAGTGTTGCTGTGAGGAATAAACGAAATATTATATTTAAAGTTAAGGGTAACGGTTGACATACTGTAAATTATACACAAATGTCAGATATTATCTAAATTTGATTTTTTGGTCCAGCTTTTATACAATGATTTGCACAGAGATAATTTAATGAAAGCAAAAAGTCTCAGTTCACATAGAGTTAACAATCTCATTTTGACCAATACATTAGTTCTAATATATTTATGTACCTCTTTATCCACTTCATGTGGCTGAATCCCTTTCATTTTAGCAAACAGCCTGAGATTTTCTCTCACTGTGAGGAAGTCAAATTGTACATTGGATTGTGGGCAAAATCCAGTGAGCTTGCAGATATTTTCTAGGTCAGCCATTTCTGACAGTTCATTATTATACATGGTGACTGAACCTATAAGCAAAAATTAAAAGTTAATATCAAGATAATTCTTAAGATTTTTCTAAATGAAAAGTCACTATGGATTCATTAATCGTATTTTAGGTATATGATTGTATCTTTAAGGTTATACAATTCAGGTATTATGAACTTCCATTTTAGTTGTGTGGTCTATGGGGTGGGGGCAAGGTCCCTTCTACAGCTTTTTCCATTTAGATGTAGTCTATTTATCCACCTATTTAACAGATGGAATCTTAGCAAATATGATATAAACAGAGACTATGAAGTACCTCCACACTGGGATTTGCCATCTCTTTGTTTCTGGGATCATAGATACCAGTGGGTGAAAATTTTGGACTGGCCTCCTGGAAGATGAAAGTCCACGTAGGAAGAGAAGTGCCATGTCTCTAACCGAAGCCCCATATATGTGAGTGAGGCTATGCTACCTTAGGCCCAGCCACTTCAGTCCAGACAGAAAAACTGTCAATCAAGCCACAGAATCATGAGAAATAATAAAACGTTTTTATTTTAAACCATTAGCTTTGGGGATGCTTGTCGTGTGGCAAAAGCTGACAGATACAGTTAAAAAGCCAAATGGTAACTAATGACTATTAAAAAATTGTCATGAAATATTCAAATCCTATATATACCAATTAAATATTGTGTATCTCCACATCATAATACTATAAATTGACTTCCATTTTACCCTATAAATCACTGCAATTTATGATTAGAAGGACTTTACATTAACAGCTGATTTATTTGTCAACCTGACTTTGGAAAAAAGCTCTTACCTTTAGTGGGAACAGATAATCCGCTAAGAATGTTTAAGAGTGTTGATTTTCCAGCTCCACTGTGACCAAGTACTGCAGTGATTTGGCCTTCATATATGTCAAGTACCAGATCTAGGAAGAAAAAGGGAAAATAAAGAAGGATGGGAGAAAGGAAGGAAGGAAAAGGGTGAAGAGTTAGAAAGGAAAACAATTAAAACTACAAATTTAGTATGAAGCTAATGATATGTATTTTATTTCCTTGAAAGGCCATGTTTTCTAAATGTGAATATACTGACTTATAAAATTAAAAATATAAAATAAAATACCCTTCTATAAATTTATATGTTGATCCTGTTTTTAAATTTTGAAAATTACTTGGTTTAAAGGCAGGAAACAAATCTTATACTTCTAGATTCATTGACATTGCTTGATGCATGAAAGGTGGATGTTCATATTTTTTGACTGGAAGGATAGATTATAGATAAAAATGTTTTGAAGTATATGACTTTTACACAAAAGAAAAAATATACAATATCTACAACAGCTTTAAAATTACATAAGAAAAAAAAAAAGGCCAGAGTATCCTTAGGCTACCTCAATATTAGACAGTGTATCTTTCAAATATATATATAAATCTAAAACATGCTGAATTTTTTCTAACTCTCATGCAGTAGAAGTAATGCGTTGAAAGGGAAATTTTACCGTGTGGCTCAAATAACTATTTCAAATCTAAAACACTAGTAACTGTTTAGCAGGAGCAAAACAAACAAACAAACAAACAAACAAATAAATAAATAGAATAAAATCAGGAAATCAATATCATTATAATTAAATGTTCCCCTTTTTTTTTCTTTTTTCTTTTTTTCTTCTTTTTTGTTACCTTTCAAAGCTTCTATTTTATCAGGCTTTCCTTTATATTCTTTTGTAACATTTCTGATTCTGAAAAAAAAAAAGAAAAAGAGACTTCAAGATATGACAATTTTCTTCAGTGTGTAATTCTGGGTTTGGCTGACAGGATTGAATGAATTTTCTCTTTGGGGTACAGGGAGATCTGAGATTTCACTTTCAAGCAGTTAGGCTTGTGTGAGAGAATCAGCCAGAACAGCGGTCCCAAACCTTTTTGGTACCAGGGACCAGTTCTCCTATGAGAACCTAATGACTGATGATCTGAGGTGGAGCTGAGGCAGTGAAGCCAGCACCGAGGAATGGCTGCAAAGACAGATGAAGCTTAGTTCACTTGCCGACTGCTCACCTTCTGCTGTGCGGCCCAGTTCCTAACAGGCCATTGAGCACTACTGGTCCACAGCCTGGGGGTTGGGGACCCCTGATAGAATACTTATTTCCAGCCTTCTTGGCACATGAGCCTCACCTGTAATTTAAAATTTTTACCTGTGCTTGGAACCTATCACCAGATCTTCTGATTCCAAAGACTGAGGTATGGTCTGACATTAGTATGGAGGACAAGGGTCATCTCTAAATTGCAAAGCCAACAAGGGGTAAAGAATCTTTTCTTTAAACTTGAAGTGGAAAGGGATGAATGTAGCATAGGTGAGGTTAGTGGCAACAATGCACAGGGCACAAAAGAGAACATTGCTTGTGTCAGGTGTAACTACTAGCTTCTCAGCCTTTGGCCTGTTCTCCATTTGCATCTTTGCTACCTGATGGCTTCTTTCCCATGGAATTCTGGAGATACTGGTTCAAAGGAGTCATTAGATGAAGTATGGGCATCCGTTTCATCTTCAAAGGCCACCCGATCAGCTTTACGTCGTCGTGACCAAAATGAGGTCTTCAGGAAAAACAAGGGTGAATTTCGATGTCCGTATTCATCTACATGGCCAGGAGACAAACACTGGGTCAATCTCCATTTAAGGGAGATGGTCACCTTAATGCAGCCTAGCCGTGCAAAATTTTTGTCAATAAACCTGAACGTGTGGTGGCACACACACAACACACATGTGATGATATGTGTGGTTTCATGAGGGGAGAGAAATATACCCTAAGTTGTTTCTATTATAATACTTTTTCCCATATGCAGAATGAAACGGTGATTTTTTAAAAAAATTCAGAATTATCTTAAATAAATATTAAGACTTTTTTTAATCTCTGGAAAATCAGATATTGCAATAACAGCATGACATACTCTGGGAGTGCTGAATTCTACCAAGAAGTCCAGGTGTCATTACACTGGCAAAGGAAAAAGAAATTGAGAAGTGACTATAAGATATATTAAGCAAGTATTCCAAGAGAAGATAGAATAGGGTTCAACAAAAATAAGTGAAATACTGTGAGAAAGGGAGAGAATAAGGCAAAAGAATTTATTCAAACTTAACACAGTGGAATTTTCTTAAAAAGCTATTTTGTATTTATGCTTTATCTCATTCTCTAATAATAACTTTCCTCTGAAGCAAATTCATGATCTGCTTTAGAACATATTATCTATGAACCTCTTTCTGGAAACTAATCTCTACAACGTATTTGCACTTAATTATTACTTCTGTTTTCTTACGTGTTAGGAGACATTTTGAAATGGGGGAATTATATTTCTCTAACATTCTGAAGCTGGCCTCCACTGTAAGATAAGAGAACAAAAAGAAATGAACAAATGAAACGAAAGAGAAACAGACTCATTGATATAGAGAACAAGCTGATAGATGCCAGAAGGAAGGGGAGCACAGGGATGGGTGAAAATAAGGGAAATAAAAGTACAAATTTCCAGTTATAAAATAAATAAACCATGGATGTATCACACAACACAGGGAATATAGCCAATAATATAATAATTTCATGGCGACAGATGGTTAGTAGACTTAAGGGGTAATCATATTGTGAGGTCTTTAAATATCAAATCTTCATGTTGTACAACTGAAACTAATATATTGTATACCAGCTATACTTCAATACAAGTTTTTAAAGGATCAATGGGATTTCAAACTTATATGTACCTTTCACATATTCAGCCATTCATTTGTACAATAAATATTTACGGAGCACGCTCTATATACCTGGCAAATGGTGTATCATTAGACCCATTGCTTCCCCTTGGTTAGGATGCTGAGCAAATTAAAAGGCTTGTTGCTATAACTGAATACATTCCACCACAAGATTTACTAATACATGATTCTGTCATGTCATTTTATCTAGTTAATTTTCTTCTCTGTCATTCATCTTTCTTATCCTTAACAGAATTTTTAACAAAGTCACCTCTTTTGAAATCCAAGCTTAAATGCAGCTGTAATGAATGGATGATCCAAATAATCCTAACTGCATAATAAATGTATTGGCCAAAAACTGTAGATCCTGACATCTCTTGTTCTGGACTCTTCTAACAGGTGGGATAATAGTTGTTGTTAGGGTACAGTAAGAATATCAACGTGATTGTCACTGCATTAAGACCTTGCTGTGCATTTTCACTCTTTCTCCCTTTCTCCCCTTTCTACAAGTGTTTACTCATTGATGACTTTGTTTTGACCTACTCAGTGTGTTTATTTCATTAGTAATTTTTTTAATTTTTCCAGCTTTATTGAAGTATGATTGACAAGTAAAAAATTGTGTCTATTTAAGGTGTACGACATGATGTTTTGTGAAATAATTACCAGCATCGAGCTATTTAAAACATATTCATCACCTCACATAATTTCCAGTTTTCTGTGGGGTGTGCCTGTGCGTGCGTGTTTGTGTTTATGTGTGTGTGTGGTGAGAACACTTCAGATCTACTATCTTAGCAAATTTTAAGCCTACAATACATTATTATCAAGTATAGTCAGCCCGCTGTCCATTAGATCCCCAGAACTTATTCATCTTATAAATGAAAGCTTGTAACCTTTGACCAGCACCTCCCATTCCCCCAACCCCACCCCCACCCTCTGTAGGCCCTGGTAATCATCATTCTATTCTCTGCAACTGTGAGTTTGACTTTTTTAGATTCCACATGTATGTGAGATCATGTCACGTTTGTCTTTTTGTGTCTGGCTTATTTCACTGAGCATAACATCCTCTATGTTCATCTGTGTTGTTGCAAATGACAGAATTTCTTTTTATAAGGCCAAGTAATATTTCATTGTGTGTATATGTATATGTCTATACATACATATATGTGCATGCATACCACATTTTATTTATCTATTCACCTGTTGATGGACACTTAGGTTATTTCTATATCTTCGCTACTGTGAACAATGCTGCAATGAACATGGGAGTACAGATATCTCCTTGAGATTGTGACTTTATTACCTTTGGATATACATCTAGCAGCGGGATTGCTGGATTATATGGTATAATAAAGGCAATAACCCTTTTCATTTCTCATAGGCAATAACCCTTTTCATTTCCTTCCTGTTAATGCACAAAGTAGTTCTTAACATATAAACAACACATGTGTTAGGAGATTAGTTTTAGGAAATAAAATTATTAAAATGATGTTTGCTTTTAATCAAATCACTACTCACTTGGCAAAATTTTTTCAAAATAAATCATCAGTGCCAGATAGAGGAAAATATCAAAAGCCAACATAAAATTTGTGGCTATTATTTCACTTGAGTTGTTTGACGAATTGGGAAACGCATTAGAATTCAAATCATAGTCCACATGTAAAAGCTGAAAATTAAAAAAGTAACTAATTAAAGGAAGTTAGGTTTATGATAAATTTTAAATAGTTAGGTTTAGCATAAAAATAAAATAGCTAGCTACCTTTTGCCTCATACCAGGAATACAAAGTTTACTGAGACTGCCTACTTTACAATGCATGAGCATGAGCCTATGACCAACTATAAAGCAATTTAGTAATTGCTATCATTAAAAATATGTTTCAAATCAAATTGGAACAATAGGAGGAGGTAGGGAATCTCAGTCTTAGATAAATTTTTGCCAAACAGAACACAGGAAAAAGGTGTGGTGTTCCTTGAAAATGGCTGCATCAGAGAGAATTTATGCTCTTGGAAAAATCACTGGTGTGTATAAGGAGAACTAGTGGCAAAAGTAGGCTGGTCTATAATGTTCAAGTTAATGAGCATTAAATAATGGATATGTAGTGATCAGCATTACCACTTAATTAGAGGGATGGCGAAGCGAGTTCAAGGTGAAAATCACATAAAGAGAAATGACATTTCATGAACAGAAATGTAATTTACTAATTAACTGAGGTGTTTTCAAAGTGTTTTTAATTTTTTCTTTTACTTTATGGTTTTTATGATAAAGTAAAATTATGTGTGCTGTTCAATTACTAAGCCAAAATATGAACTGGAATAGCTATTTAGAATTAGGTTTGTAATATCAAGTCCATTTTTAATTAGTAGCCCAAGAAAACACTTGTCTCTAAAGAATTATACATCGACTCTCCATTTTTTTTTTTCACTCACCGCATGGCTTATTTTGCTGAGCTAAATACTTCCAAAGCTATTAAAGGTTCATCTCTACGACCTCATAGTCTTCACTGGGGTTTTAAACCTTACAACACTGAGCATACAAATGACTACAGACAATTAAATTCCAGAGTAAAAAATGTTTAAGAAATGTCATTCATAAACATTGGATTGCTTCTCACCTGGGCCATTCCGAGCATGAAAGTGAAGGGGCTAAGAAAACTTAAAGTCCACTCCAAGGGTGTAGGAAGATGCCTGTACAACGCCATGAAGCCCAGACTCCCCCAAAAGACGGTGAGAAGGAACACAACCAGGCCAGCGAGGAAAGAGTTCTTTATCAAGACGCTCATTAGAAAAGCCAAAGCTATCTAAGATGAGAAAAGATCCAGTGGGTTTATGTTTCTCTAGAATTACTATTTGCATAATAAAATAAGAAATTTGCTATACAAAATTAATTACATTATTATTCAGTGCATACAATACAAAACAACGTTCTGCAAATCGTACTACAATTGGTATTACAAGCCACGGCAGATCAAAGGGTACCATTCTACGGACTCATGCAAACAGCAGAGAAGAGGGATATATTGAACAATAACCTATTTGGAAACCAACACTCGAACCTTAGGGTAAGAGTTAGACAAAAAATATTTAATTTCCCCAACTCACCAAAGACAATCCGTAGAGGAGAAAGAGGGTGAAGACCACCATGAAGCCAGTCATAATGACAAACTGGACAGATTTTACAGTAAGTGCCAAGAAAAAGGCTGTAATGAAGATGAAACCAGCATAGAGCAAACCCCAAGAGAGCCTAATATGGGGAAAAATGTTATTTTAGTATTTCACGTTCAATTGGAATGAACCTATTGTGGATTCTAACATCATTCTTCTTTTATTCATTCATTCATTCAGGAGATATTTATTGAGTGTTTAGGATATATAAATACTAGGTAAATGTTCTGGAAATAATTCTTAAGAAATTAAGAATATTGAATATTCTTTTTCCTAAAATTAATTCCAGAAATACACACACACACACACACATTATTATAAAAAAAGGAAAAACAGGCTTCCAGTCTGATAGATTTTGGTTCTACATTTTCTCTGCTCCATTCCTACTCTGGACCTCTGACATACTCTGTAACCTCTTCAAGTCCTTTCATTGCTCTGAACATTTGGAATAAATACTACAGTGAAGGTTCAGAGGCCAGCCATGTTTTTGTGTGACCTTATCTCAGTACGTAGTGACCCCTCAGTGACTCTCAGATCCTTTCTTCTCTCTGGGATTGAGGAGATTCACACATTTCCCTGGATATAAAAAATTCTTCCTTGTGTGTAATTCTCACTTCTTTCTTTTTCCAAAAGCTGTTTTGTCTTTTCTTGAGATGTGTATACCAAATAGTCTACATTCTTGACCTACAATGTTATTTATTTTCTGTTAAGATAGGATAGTCACCAGTAGACTCAGTGTCCATCTCTCATTACTCCTGCTTTGCAATTACCTGGTAGACCCAAACCCGATAACCATTCTTCCGTCAGAGAAGTATAATAACACTCAGCCTTATCCTGGCAAGCTTTACACCAAGAACAATTTAGTCTATTCATAGGGAAAAGTTAGAAAATCATTAGGTTTGACTCATGATGCTTTGAAGAAGCTCACTTTTCCTGAATTCTTGCATTTAGTTATCCTATACTTCACTCACCAGAACGCCGAATTTTGAAGGCCCATCATTGTCATCAAGCCCTTCAGCCTTTTCCTCTCTCTTGTAACATTAACAGATGCATAGTAAATGAATGGGGAAAAGGCAATAATGCAGAAGAAAATGAAGAAATCAGTAATTAACCCTTCTTGACCAACGAAAGGATGTATCTTCATATTTTTTCCAGTAACTGACATTAATTCCTCCATCACTGAGTGATTTGTTGTGGTCTGAAGAAACATATTAATACATAAAGTTTTATCTTAATGAATGGCAGGCTCTGTTTTCTTTCAGTCATCTCTTTTTTCATGAACACACAATGGACTTGTCTGGATCTGATGCTAACCTAACTTTTCACTTCTGTGTCTGCCATGGTCCCACGTGGAGCCTCCAATTCAGGCATTCTGAGCTACATACGGCTCTGAAAAGTTTCAGTGTGTTTTATCATCCCCGTGCCTAACATCGCCTGATGATTCACTTGAAATGTTTTCATAACCACATATATTCGACAAATCCCTTCCTTACCTCAAGCTTCAGTTTTAAACATCATTTCAATTGGGAATCCTTCCATAGCATTCTAAGCTGATAAGATTTTGTTCATTTATCCATAATGACTTTATTAAATACCTCTCCAGTGACTTCTCTTCTCATAATTTTCTTATTATATGCCTGGCTTCCTGACCAGCTTTTTTCCTTGGAGGAGAAAATTTCTCCTCTATTTATGTCTACATGCCCCATGGCACATTGAAACTTAAGTAAAATTTGTTGTAAAGAGACCAGTGAGTAAATGAAAGAACAACACTATCTATTTATATTTTCTTTGACAAAACTTTCAGTGCCTCCCTCAACATTAATCTGCGTTGTCCATTAGTTCGCATTGGACATTTTGTACTCACTTCTATAATAGCAGCATTGATGGCAGCTTGAAGAGCCACAAAACCTTTTTTCCAGAATTCTGTAACACCGCAGTCAACATCATTTTCATTTATTTTATAACAGTGAGCTTCAAGGGAGGGAAAATAAAACACCATAACTATCATTATAGAGTATTTCAGTCCTGATTATAGGTAACAGTGGACATTATAATGGTCCCAAATTCCAACTGTTCTCATTTTGACTCAGAGCCTGTGAAAATGTAAATTATAGTAATAATTTTCAAAGTGGGGTGGGTAGAGCTTTCTTGGGAATGTGCTGCATACAATTATAATACACATTCTACGCTTTCTCAGATTATCCTCTGTGTTTCTTTGCCCATTATAAATTTTGTTGAGATTTTCTCTGATTTTGTATTGTGAAAACAGTATCGTTTTGTAGTTTTCAAATTTAGCAGTGTCTAATATGGTTTGAGAAACAGTATGCTGAAGCTTTGACTAACATTGTACATAATAAAGATTTAATGAGTGAATGTAAAGTTGATGAGATAATTTAGTATGTTCAAGTTGCATCAATCAGAACATCTCTTAAAGAAAAATATATTTATAAAAAAATAGCAATCTATTGAGTATTAAATGGCATTAGAGAGATATTACTTAACATGACAAGTTAAAATTGAGTATAAGAATTAAATGCATGTTCCATTAAAATTTTAAATATTTTAAACATAATTTTAAAATAATTTAGATATACAAATGATGTAATAAACACATATATGCCTATGATCGAATTATAAAAATAGATACACCATTATAAACACAGCTGAAATCCCCTATCTACTGTTTGTGAATCTTATGTTTCCCCTAGTCCAAGTTTATATACAAGACTTTAAATTTTTACTACATATACCAAAACTACATATATAATTTTAAAAAATGTTAAGCATTGTTTAAATGTGATAGCTCATTACATTCATAATTCTGCACTTTGCTTCTTTTGTTCTACATTATGATTCTGAAAATTCTATAAATGGCCCTTTTTTTTTCTTATGATTCTATAGAATCCCTTTACACGATTGTGATTCAATATATTTATCATTCTGCTGATGGCAATTTTGGTTAGTTTCCTTTTTCTTTTTACTATTACAACAATAAAAAAAGCTGCTGTTATGACAACGCTTACCTACGGCTTTTTTTGTGTGAATATGTGTATTAAGTTAGGATAGTCTACTACATGCTGCAGCAACACACAAGCCCCAAATCTCAATGGCTTGCAATGACAGAAGAAGTCCATTTCTCAGTCAGACTACAAATTTCACATAGGCCTTTGGAAGTAGGGGTGGAGGGTCCTCTATTCCACATCAAACTAAGGGTTCCAAGATGATGGCATTTCCTCAACCTGGTAGCTCCACTACCTGTTAGGGATGACTACCTGGTTTGCAGAAGTAGGTAGAAAAAAACTATAGAGAACTCATGTCTGCTTTTCAGTCTTGGGTCTAGGTATCTGATTATAGCTATCACTTAATGACTCTATACGCTTAGGAAGAAGAAGAAAACAGGCTGCAAGTGTTTAACACAGGCATGAGACTTTCATCAATAAGATTCCCATGATGCTGGGTTATAGGTTATATACATCTTTAATTTAAAAATAAAATTTCTCAAGTTTTGTGAAGTTTAAAACAGTTCATAATGTTGACTTCTCTTTGCACATCAATGTTTTGTACTGTTCTATTTACTGTCTGGTAAATGTGATATCACATGTGATTTCAAAATGCGTTTCCCTGATTGCTAATTCAGGTAAGCATCTCTCCATGTGTTTATTCTTGATTTGTGTTCCTCTTTTTATGAAATTCCTATTGATTTATCTTTATGACTTTCTTATTTCTATACCCTTCTCTTATGTATTCAAAATAAATCTTCATGTAATCTGGAGATTAACTTTTTGTTAGTTTTATTTGTTATTAATATATCATCAAAATTTTACCTTTATTTTTCACCAACTCTATGGTGCCTTTTAATAAAGAAAATTTCTTAATTTTCATCTACTTGAATTTACCAATCTTTCCTTTTACAGTTTACATATTTTCTGTCATGTTCTGTTTAAAAAATTTTCTTCTGTCCTATATTGACTTCTAAAAAGTTTATAGGCTTGTTCTCATTTAATTCTTTACCTAGATTGATTGTTTCATGTGAGATAATTTAATTTTTCCAACACTGATCTGCATGTCTTCTCTGTCATATGTTAGTTTTCATGTTTGTGTAAGCTTCCCAAAGTTCTCTTTTATGCTTCATTGATCAGTCTGTTACTATGGCAACTGTGTACTGTCTTAATTACTTCATTCTTTTTAAAGAACTTCTTAGCCAAGAAGTTCTCTTTTAAAGGCATATTTTAAAGTGAATGTGTAAATTTATATGAAAAGATCTATTATGATTTTGATTGGAAGTAAAATAGATTCATAAAGAAATCTGGGCAAATTCACATCTCCAGTAGGCAGAATTCTAAAAATAACTTTTGCTGACTCTTACCCTTGCATCATACCGTCTCCTTTATGTATAAATGGCCCTTTATGTATAAATGGCCCTTTATGTACAAATGCATATGTATATACACGTATGTATACATGTAAATATAAGTAAATATGTGTATATGTGTGTGTTAATATATCCAAAGTCAATGCACACTTTTAAAATGTGTTACTGTCCTGTTGACAATACCATCACAGATAGGGATTTAAAAATTTGCTCTACTAACATTTATTTTCATATATGGCTCATGACAACATTGATATAGAAAGTAGTGGAATTATATAGCTGGAAAGCTACCTGTATGGTCCCTGTGTTCCTTCATTGTTGGAATTCTGCGTCCCAGTGAGAATTTCAAATGATATGAGAATGTATTAGTAAAGATGACTCTTACTATTTCTCCATAACTTGCCGTTAATTCTTTAATACTTTCTTCATCAGACAGTCCCAAGACTTCTCTGTCTGCCATCACAAGAAGGGAATATTATTGTTAGTAAATTACTAGGAGACTAACTTTAGGTTTCATGTTCAGTTGCTTTTACTAGCATTCTTTGTGGAAATAAAATGAAATCAAATGTTAATTTGGAATACATCAGACACAGTAAAGGTTGGGGAGAGACTTTTCTGAAGTTTTATCCAGATAGTGTACAATGAGAAGGCATACATTAAAATTAATTCTTTTCTTTCCTTTTTTTAACTTAGTTATTTTCAAATGTTATAATTATTAAACCGATTTTAATTATATATAATATCATAGCATACAAATTAAACTATTCACAGAAGAATTAACATTATAATAAATCTGAAATGGTATATATATATATACATGTGTGTATATATATCATAATTAGGTACTGGTTTAGGTTTTATATACATATACATATACATATACATATACATATACATATACATACCACTGGTTCAATATATATATATTTATATTGAAATCATTATTAGGTACACAATTAGGTAGAAATAACTATAGAATTTTATTTTTCTTTAATGACCCTTAGAATATAGTTATACGATGGAAAAAAAAAGAGTGAAAGTTAAAAAAATATGTTAAGTGACTATGTTGACATCACTAAAATCATCCCCCCTTTTTTCGCTAATACTGTGTTCAGTGCTAAAAAGATCTTTTATAACAGTTGAAAACATGAGAAAGAATATAAAAAAAATTTTAGATTGGGGTGGGAATGTTGAAGATAAAAGTTGAGGGAGCAGGTAACATGTATTCTCATACTTTTACCTTTTTTTTTTTTACCCCTGGACTCTATTCTTTAAATCTATATTATCATGAACAAGTCACTTAACCTCTGTTACTTAATTTTTATATTTGTAAAATAAACATAACAATATTAATTATTAGTAGTGCAGAATATTAATACAGAACACAGACAAATATAAAATAGAATAATATTATTCAGAGCCACAGGTTCCCCTTACAATACTCTTGGCAGGAAATTATGGTGCTTTTTATCCTTTCAAATGGTGTGATTTCATGGTTTTCAATATATTCAAAGTTGAATAAGCTCTAAGCTGCTTTTAAATTATATTAGCTCACATGTATGAGGCAGTCACCATGTATTTTACTTATAATTGTAAAAAAAAAATTATTGTTTTTATTTGCCTGCCACCCAATCCTCCTCCTAATAAAAACCCTAAAATTCATTGGAGACACTCTCCTTTTATTCACGCACCATGTGGTATAGATGTGGTTCACTGGGTGACCTGGCAACCCAACCAATGGCAATGACAATACTTTATCCCTCTATCCAATGAGATTAGTTCCTGATGGATACAAGACTAATCTAAGGTAGACCATTTGTTCCAGTGGGTATAAGCTCTGAAATTATTTTGAACTGTTGGGAAAGATCTGTACTCTTTCACGGGAGTTGTTTACATGGCAGGGCTTAAAACTGGAGATTTCGAAGACCAACTTTTCTTTTGTTTGGGGAAAGCCAATCTGCGAATGGAGCCAACACAACATCACTATAGACCTGAGAAGCAGAGATATGTTTCTTCCTCTATGGCTGATATTCTTCTATCTATCCATCTGTGTGCTGAGATCCTTTTTCTTTAAGCTAGACAAAAGATGCCCCCTTTCCTTAAGACAAGATGAATTGGGATTCTCTCACATGCAACTAAAATACTCATAAAAAATATAGTAGTATCTTATTTTGATACTTTGCCTTCCAAGTGGTAATCCCTTGCTTGGCAAGAAATACATTCACAGTTTTGACTCAGATATTAAGTGATGGTCTCTTACTTCCAACAAAGGAAAAACATATTTACATTTCCTATGATCTAGAAATTTTGACAATTGACTTGGTTTCTCAACTGAAATGCAAATGAAATGTGCACTTCTGTGGTCAAATGAACCAAATATTAACATTAGAAATTCATCTTAGGTTGCTAGGGCACTCACCTTTCATAAAAGAGGTTGAGGCAACTTTATCCATTATCTGTTGGGTTGTATTGGTGACAGGAGTGTATGCAATTGTAAACGTAGATTCACTAAATGAATCTACTCGTCCCAGGTCCATGGTAGGAAGTGAAGAAAAATCATTAACTTCATGAGTGTTAGGATATAGGTACAAAAAAAGTAGTAGGAGTATTGAGCTCAACCATTCCTACATAATCCAAGAGAAAGAATAAAAGAAATAATGATTTCAAATCAGTCATTTACAATCTTTTGGCCATACAGTATGTCTCATTCACTTTTCTGTTTTCGATATATCCCATGTTATGAACCATTCAAAATAATTACAGTACAAAATTCAGCAATCTGTGGCATTCCAATGAGCTATTAATAAAAATTCAAATTTATTCATTCACAGCCTCAATCTAAAGCATGCATTGATCATAAAAATATAAGAGGTGACAGTGGCAAGCTGTTATAAATTACTATCAGCTGGTAGTACTATGGTTACCTACACTTGCTGTACAGGCATACCTTGTTTTATTGTGCTTCACAGATGGTGCATTTTTTTATGAATCAAAGGCAAGACACTCCACCAGCATAAAGATTATGACTTGCTTTATTGCGATACTTACTTTATCACAGAGGTCTAGAACTGAACCCATAAAACCCGTGAGGTGTGGCTGTATTTGATTCTGCTAAAAGCCTATGTTACCAGAGAATTTCAAGGCATTGCTCACTTGGTAGTAAATATTGATTACATGCCAAGATTCTGGTGTAAACTCAACAGAATACAGGTTATCTGAGAAACACTGTCTGGATAGTTATCAATACTAGTCGTTTGAAAACTTTCAACAAGAGTTTTCTAAATACATGACTGTAGAAAAAAATTATCATAGATACACAGTAAAATTTCAGTTTGTTAAAAATGCTACTTAGCTCTATCTATCTGATTTTAAAAAATACCAAAGTTTAATCAGGACTTTTGTTAGATGGTAAGATTATAGGAGCTAATACTAATTTTCTTCTTGCCACCAACAATGTTTTCAAATTTTCTGCTATTTTTGAAAAAGAATGATTTACTTTTTTTAAAAAAATAAAGAGATTCAAAAGAGAAAATACCAGTTATCTATTTCTATGGGTTGATTTCTTTATCATATCTTCAGAATACCAGTACCTTAACCCAAGTATCTAAGTGTGGGAGCACCAGTAAAAAGTGCAATCATAGACTTTTCAAACATTTTTCAAATTCTCTATTGCTGACCCCCTTCCACGCTTTTGGGCCTCAAATCATAGGCCTATGTTAACTTCAAGGTCTTCAGACATATTTGTGGTTCAAGGAACAGCTTCTTCTAACTTTTCCTGTTGTATAAAGGTGTTTCATTTCTTTGGAGGGGAGATAAACAAAGCAAAGCTACATTCCAAGGAGTATACAATTTTCTTGTCATAAATACAAAGTGACATAGATATTGAATCATACCATTAAGGACTCTCTTTTCATTCTCCATTTTTTAAGAAAGTTCTTGCATAATAAGGCCCAAGTTTGTTGACACACACTTATCTCCCTCTTATTCATTGTGCCCTGCTTAATAAGAAAAAAAGAGAGAAGATAAAGTAAATGTGAAGGTCGTCTTAATGAGAATAAATATCCTGTAAACACAAAAACAAGTAGCCTGATAACTCCAGTGTTCCAATTTATTTCTTAGCATCCAAGGGTAACATTTTATGACTCCTCTGCTTCCTTTTTATCCTACTCTTTACTACATCATTGTTTTGTTGTTGTTGTTGTTGTTTTTATACACTGTGCTAGTTATCAATTTTATTGGCTCTCCTCTCCAAATTATCTTTACAGCCTGTTCTATGAAAATGAATCTGGGCCTTTTAAACATTTTTCTTTGCCAGCTGGCACAATGTAAAGCTTTGTCAGTGGAGAAGATTAGAGGAACTTTGCGAAAAGCAGCTCTCCTTCCTGTTATAAGAATGGTTCCTTTGCCTGATTCCCAGAGCGTGTGTGTTTTTTTACCCACTGCTCAGATTAAATGGTTTTCTCCAATGCAGATGCCTAGACAGGGCAGGCTTTCCTCTGTGTTTTTCTCTAGCTTGACCCAGGGAGCAGTGGTGTATCTGGCCTTGTTTTCTTCAGCTCTCCTATTGCAAAGATGGTGTGCTCTGGTCTTTGTGCCTTTAGGTAGCTTGGCATTCAGACTTTTCTGCCATGCGGTAGACTAAAAGCACATCTAGTCCAACCACATTTTATTCAACACCTTATCTTCATATTTAGTACTCATAAAAATGATGGGGACAAAGCAAAAAACTGGAGTGACACTTCAGTGTCCCACAGGCCATACAACCTGCCCATCACTCAGAATATTTTCTCCTATGTGCAAAAGTGTTCAGCTCCACACAAAGACCTGCTGTTGCATTTGAAGAGGGGTTGAAACAACTGCTACTGGGGAGTGGCAATTTGTAAATCCTCCCACTCCCATCTCTAATCCCTGTTGCTCAGGGATGCACAACCCTGGGAGAGAGAAAAGACAGCACCTTCTCTGGACATGACCCTTGCCCCACATAAAAAGCAACAGCCATCTACCACTGAAGGCTGGATGGGAAATCTTCCTGTCCCTATACCTAAGCAAAGATGGGTTGTTGCTGAGGTTTGCTGTGGGAACCCAGCTTTGACATGAAGGGAGATGGGCTATCGCCTAAGGACAAGTGAAGAAGCTCTCACATATGCAAGGCTTCCCTGCAGATACAAGGGTAACATATATGTTAGACCACAGAACAAGCCTCAGTGAAGTTAAGATTGAAATCATACTAAGCGTCTTTTCTGATTGCAATGGTATAAAACTAGAAATCAGCAACAAGAAGGAACCTGGAAATTTTACAAATATTTAGAAACTAAACAACAACACATTTCTGAACAATCAGTGAGTCAAAGGAAGACTCAAAGTGGAAATCAAAAGATACCCTGAAACATGAAAATGGAAACACAACACACCCAAATCTATGGAATGCTACAAAGCAGTCCTAAAAGGGAAGTTTATAGTGATAAATGCATGTTTTAAGAAAAAAAAATCTCATATAAATAACCTGATTTTACACCTCAAGAACTAGAAAAGAAAAAATAAGCCCGCACTTAGCAGAAGAAAGGAAATAAAGATTAGAGCTGAAATTAGAGACATGAAAAACAATAGAAAAGATCGAGGAAACAAGAGCTTTTTTTTTTTGAAAAGATAAATTTGAGAAACTTTTAGCTAGTCTGAGAAAAAAAGAGAAAAGACACAAATACATAAAATCAGAAATTAAAAAAAGACATTACAACCGATACCAGAAATACATAGATCATAAGGAACTACTGTGACCAGCCATATACCAACGAATTGGATGACATGGAAGAAATGTATAATTTTTTATGTAAAACATAAAACCTACTAAGACTTAATCATGAAGACATAGAAAATATAAATAAACCAATAATAAGTAAGGAGATTTAATCAATATTAAAAACTTCCCAACAAAGAAAAGCCCCAGACCAGATGGCTTCACTAGTGACTTCTACCAAACATTTAAAGAAGAATTAATGCCAACTCTTCTCATATTCTTCTGAAAAAGTCAAGGGGAAAGAATACTCTCAGACTTATTTTGTGAAGCTAGCATTACCCTTATGCCAAAGCCAGATAATACTATTAGAAGAGAAAACTTTAGACCAATATCCCTAATGCATATAGATGCAAAAATTCTCAACAAAATATTTATTAGCAAACTGAATTTACACAGAAAGAATCAGACACCATGACCAAATAGGATTTGCTCCTGAGATGCAAGGATGGTCAATAAATGCCATATACTACATGAATAGAATGAAAGATAAAAATCATATGGTTATCTCAATGGGTGTAGAGAAAGCATTTGACAAAATACAGTATCCTTTCATGATAAAAACCCTCAAAAATTAGGTATAGAAGAAATATACATCAACATAATAAAGGCTATATATGACAAGTGCACAGCTACCGTTATGCTCAACGGTGAGTGGTTGAAAGTTTTCCTCTAAGATTAAGAACAAGACAAGAATGTCCACTCTCATCATTCTTATTCAAAACAGTGGCCCTTATTCTTCACCTCTACTCCTGTCCACACCCATGGTTGGTAACTTTGTAGTCCCTTCCATAAAGTCAGACTATAACTTTGACCAACAGAAGGAGGTGGGGTGTCAATGTTCCATTTCTGAGCCTAGACCTTGCAAGGCTTTGAGTGTATCTACTTGCTCCCGTGGCTCTGCCATTGCTATGAGAATGCACCTGGGCTCACCTCTAAGGAATGAAAGCCACATGAAACAGAGCTGAGTCATCTCAGTCATCCATGTTCAGAGTTGCCTACATCAGATGATAGCCAGCCGAGCCCCAAGCTTAGCCAGGATCAGTAGAGCCTCTTACAAGAAGCACACCAGGCATCTCAGATATAATTGCTTGCTGTTTTATGTTATTTGTTGTTTTTTCTTGCCATGAAATGTAAACGCAGCAATAGACCACAGATATGTTACTTAGGGTTTCCTATTGAGCTTCTATAATATTGAAGTTTCTTTGGTTTTAGCGACTTTTTATTTTCGACTTCTAACTTGAACATGTTGTGGTCAGAGGAACTACTACATGTAAGACATTACTTCTTTGAAATTCCTTGAGACTTCCTTGGTGGCGTGGCATGTTTCAATATTTAGAAATAGATGAATATCACCTTTTAGGTTGTTCTGTAAATATCCATTTAATCTTTTAAATTTTGTTCTTCAAATTTTCAGCTTCCTTCCTTACATGTATGAGATTCATCATTTCATGATAGAATTCTATTAATCCAATAACAGGTTTGCTAATTTCTTATTTTATCTCTGTTAGTTTTTAGTTTGTGCATTTAAGAATTCAAGTTAGTTGCATAAAACATTGCTTTCTTGCTCAAGTTTTAATGGTAGGTTGCTTCTATTTCTGATAAAAGCACAGAGACATGAGGTTTCTATAGCTCAAGGTTTCTATTCATACCTTTATCTTTTAACTTTTGCTGAATTTTAAAATGTTTGCTTAATCTATTGAAAACTTATGGTTGCTATATTTTAGGAACCCAAACTGATACATACTATATTTTTAAGAGGTGAATTTAATCATGTATAAATTCTCATTTTGGAGGCCCTTTCATTGTGTTTTATTCTCATGTTAAACTTGTTTTTCATTTGCTTCTAGTTATGTCACTTCTATTGAACTTTATCAAGTTTGCCGTGCCCCCATGTTTTCTACCTGACCCCAAAATATAAAAGATATTGATATTCCTTTAAGAGTTACTCTTAAATTTTGGACTTTCTAGAGAATTATCCTTTTTTTTAATGAAAACTTATCATTTATTATCCCTATCCTCTTCATAAGACAAAGACTTTCTAGATACCTTACCTCTGCTGAATTCTAATCCTGATCATTCTGGTTGTTATTATATAGAAATTTGCCTCAATCTTTAATTTAAAGTACAAAAATCAGATTTATTTTACCATGTATACAGTTAATTAGATTTGTCAACATAATATACAGCTTCCTGTATATTATGTTTGTCAACATAATATACAGCTTCCTGTATATCATGTTGGGGAGGCTGTCATATATTTGAGCTTGTTTTTGAGATGGAGAGTAGAAATGCCACCCAGGCTCTTCTGACTGATGTGTAAGCTAGTTCATTGTGAAAACATCCCATGGATTCTACCTAAAATTGTCTGCAGAGAACAACATTAGTCTCTAATAGGTATTGTACCAGGAGTACATCAGTGGACCACACTCCTCTTCCAGGTAGAAGCAGCAAGTCACAGCAAAGAGCATATGTATGAGTATGTGCATGTGTATGCGTGTGTGTGTGTGTGTGTGTGTGTGTGTGTGTGTTGGGGAGCGGTGGTGGTGAGGAGGAGGAAGGGGAATTTATATACACCCCTTTTTTTGCAGCAAGGACCCCAAACATGTCCCAGAAGGGGATGGCTCCATGCATAATAATAATGTCACATTTTTCTACAGTAGCTAATCAACCAATATTGTACAATACGATTTGCAGTCTCTCCTGAAAATGGTGGTTCTCGAGTGCTCTCGAAGGTCTTCACTGCAGGAGGAAACACTACCTAAGCTGACCTGTAGAAAGCCGAGAGATTCTGAAATGGTCACCAGTTTCCTGGGAAGCATGCCAGCGGGGTGACTTGGAAGAATAGGTCAGGACTTCTGAATACAGAGCAGCATCTCTGCCCTGAATTTGGCACTTAAATCCTGAATTTGGAGCAAGCAGTCTCCTCCTATGTGTATCCTATGTTGGCCAGGGATAGAAACTACATGGTTGCCATGAGCTCCTCCATCATGATAATAAATGGATACACTCCCCCCACTTCCCCACCCCACCCTGCCTATGAAACTCTCATTCATTCACAGAACAAGATGATGCTCAGGGTTGGGCTGCTTCCTAGAGGCAAAGTTCAGGTAAGATGTGCAGGGGTCAGTTTCACCGGGTGGCACAGTAGCCCAGACAGCCTCAGACAGCATTGCCAGAGGAAGGACTACACACGCTGCTTAATGAGGCTGAGAGATGAGTCTGGGTAGCAGTGGTCTGCATGGAGGGGTTAGAAAGCCCGTGAAGTGACAGTTGGAACGAGAAAGATAATTCCAAGAATTTGAGGCATGAGGTCAGACTGTCCAGTGAGAGGGGCTGAGAATCCCCATAGATGGTTCTTGGTTCTGAGAATTCAGTGTGGTCACTTTCAAGGGGACAGTGCAGTGCTGTACAGGGGGGTAAAGCAGGCCAAGAGAGTGACCCTTCTCACTGTGGCATCAGTCACTGCCCCATGTGGCATGAAAACTTCTGTCTGGCTCCAACCCCTCAGATTTTCCACTGTAAATTAGTATCACCTACTTTACTTTCTCCTAATTCCATGTAGGTTCTGTCATTTGTCAAAGGCCTAACAACCACATGAATTTCATTTTATATACATCATAGATAGTTTCAAACTGTAATGACTCTAATTTTCCTCCTGTCATAGTTGTTAAATTCATAACAAAATGCTTACACTATAAGAACATGAAAATTCTGCTTACTGCAAATAACATGTATTTTGAAAGAATATTGTGATAAGGAAAAGCTACATAATTCACATTCTGATTTGATACATTGTGTGCACAGAGTAAAAAAATCTGGGAGATCATCTTACATTTCTAAAATTCTTAGAACCTGAGAGTGAGAAACAAGAACAATAAAAATACTTCTGTTAATGCTTTTTGGTAAATAGTCTTGAAGTCAGAAAAACAGCTCATCTGGAATGTCCCTGAATTATTGTGCAATCAAAATAAAGAGCTGCAAAACAACCTAGGTTTACAAATCAATTCTCAGTATTCTTAGTTCTTTACAATCTATTAGCAAATTTCAGCTTATTCTCACACTTACTTTCTGTCTTAAACCACATAATAGTTGCATCATTTCAAGAAAAACATATTTTAACTCAATGCTTTCATCTTTATAATATTAAATATGAGATATCGAAAAACATCAAAGTTGCACATTAATTTTCAAAATAATTTCTCCACAGAGAAATTGGCACTCTTCCTAAAGACCTATTTATAATTTTGTGATAGAAAAAATAAAGTGAAAAGGAAAACCCCCAAAACAAAACAGAAAAACACAATGAACTTACTTTTGAGAAATTTGAAGCAAGCAATCTAGAAACACATTTAATCCACTGGTCTCCTCTTTATTTAGAAGAAAATGATTCACATTTTTTCCCTGGTCTTTACCGCATTTCTAGAATCTGCTTTAACTGTTTGATGTCTGTGAAAAGTTCCTGTGGAGACCGCTTTCAGAAGAGGTTATGATCTCAATTCTACTAGCCCTGCCAAATATCATGTTCACGTGATTATTCTTACACTTTTTTTCCCTCTTTTCATTGACATACAGCCAGTTCCTGCAGAGCAGTGGCATTTATACTTGGTTGCCTAGACGTATCTTATTATAAAGAGGAATTGTAGAGAGGAAATCCAATATCTGTAAGCTTTTCTCTATTACGTCCAAGATAATTGTGGCTAATATCAAAATTTTAAGCACTGTCTTTAAATCATGAGAAAGGAAAGAGTTTTATCAGAGCAAACCTGCTTTCTACCCAGAGCTCTAGACTGGCTGGCTGATATCATCGCCTGATTGATATCATCATTTGGATAATCAGGATTTTAAACCCCCTGTATCTCATTTTTAGTCAGTTCAGAATATTTTCTAATCTCCCCTGAGACTTACTCTTTGACCCATGAATTATTTAGAAATATGTTGTTGCATTTCCAAGTGTCTGGAGATTTTCCCGTTATCTTTTATTAATTGCTTTCTAGTTTAATTCTGTTATAGTCAGAAAATTTATTTTATTTTGTATGTCGGATTTGTTAGTATTTGTCTTATGACCCACGGTATGATTCCATGTGCACTTGAAAAGAGATGGATTCTGCTATTGAATGAGGGCTCGATATATAAACATCTATAAACATCTGTTAGATCTAGTTGGTTGATGGTCTTGGTTAGTTTTTCTATATTTTTGTTGGTTTTCTATTAGTTCTGTTGATTATTAAGAAAAGAGTATTGAAGATTTTAACAAAAATTAGAAACTTTTCTTTTCCCTTTCAGATCTAATAGATTTTTTCCTTGTGTAACTAGAAGCTGTGCTGTTAGGTACACACACTTTTAGGATTGTGATGTCTTCTTGGTGAGCTGGCCTTTTTAACATTATGTAATGTCCATCTTAATCCCTGGTAACTTTCTGTGATCTGAAATTACTTTGGTGTTAATAGAGGCATTTCCACTTTCTTTGGATCAGCTGATGAAATGACTCCTCTATCGTTTCAACATTCTTTGCTATGATTAATTCTTAGTGAGCACATTGACCAGAACATGCTACAATTCATTTGCTTTGATTCTTTGTTGACACACATGTAGATGATTTCTAGTTGATTGAGCCACTCAGTTCTGAGTACTATGCCCTTTTGCAAACATTTACAGACCCACAAACTTCAAATAGAAGTTTTCTGGATACTTCTGACTTGGGATAGGTTGGACCAGATTATGTCAGATCAAGGTTTCTATTGTAACGACTATGAAAAAGACAGGTAAATGTCTTATTAGAAATCATGCAACCCAATAGCCAGTGGAGCCACATTGTTATGGTACAGAAAGAAATAGTCCACTTAGGCTGATAAACAAGTAAAACTGTCCAGCAAAAATTAAGACAAAATAAATGCTTTTCAGAGAAACAAAAACAGCTGAGAGAATTTGGTAAACAAACAAACAAACAAACAAACAAATAAATAAATAACTGTTAAGAATATGTAACGTCAACCCTACAGTAGCCAGTAAAAATAAATAAAATAACTAAGCAAAAAATTAAACAGGCTAATATGCCAATAAATAGTATAAAATGGTATGCTAAAAATATAAAATGTTACTTTTAATCCAATCATTTCAATAATTATACTAAATACAAATAATCAAAACACTCCAACTATAAGAGATTCCTAGACTTAATTTTAAAAGTGTAACATAAATATATCTTGCCAACAGAAAAAGAAAGCCCACTTTAAATCTAAAGACTGGAAGATGAAAACTAAAACAAAAAAGATGGGAAAAGATGTAGCATGGAAACACTAGTCACTGGAAAGTTGGAGCAGCTAGTACAAACTAGACTTCAGGATAAGAACTATTGCTAGAGATAAAGAGGAATTTCCTAATAATATAGCGGTTAATTTACTAAAAGACATGAACCACCTCAGTTGATATAGAACTGAGAGCAGAGCTTGAAAATTCATGAATAAAACAGTATTAAAAAGGCCAGTTGATGAGTCCACAGTTATAACTGGAGATTTCAACATGTTTATTCCAGTAATTGATAAAATCACTAGATAAAAAGTCAGTAGGTGTATAGGAGATTTGAACAACAAAATCAAGCTACTTGAACTAGTTGATCCCTATTGAATACTCCAAGCGAACCAGATTTTCTTTTCTTTTTTTTTTTGTTTTTACAAATGTACATGGAATATTTATCAAGATAGATCAATGTTAAATCATAAAACAAATCTCAACAAATTTAAAGAATATATTTTAAAAATATACTTTGACCAAAAGAGAATTAAGTTGAATGAAATTAAGAATAGCAATATAGCTAGCAAATGGCCAAATAATTGAAAATTAAATAACATTCTTCTAATAATCCTTATTTCAAAAATACATTTGAAGAAAAAATAAAATATTTTGATAAAAAGGAAATGCAACATATCAAATTTTTGTGAGAAGCAGTTCAAACAGTACTTATAGGACAATTTGTGGTTTTATGTGCTAGTATAAGAAAAAAGTCTAAAATTAATGGTCGAAGTACTCACCTTAAGAAGCAGAAAAATAAGAGCAAATTAAACAAAAAGTAAATAGATGAAAGAATAGAAAATCAAAATAAAGATAAAGGCTAGAATAAAAAATAAAAATATAATAGATAAATTCAATGAAACTTGAAGTTGGTTCTTTAGAAAGATTGATAATATTGATAATATAATTATAAAACACTGCATGTCAGAATTGGTAAAATATATTTAAATAGGTGATTAAAGTAAATTCATGGCCTTAAGTACTGTTGGCTCACAAGCTTGAGATCTTCCCAGGTGAAATCAAACACTGACCCCGAATACAGAGGGCAAGGATAGGAGAGGCAGACCGCTTCAGGTTGGTAGGTGGCAGTTTTAAGAAGTGAAGGAACTTACCAGATCTGTCCTAGGCAACATAAGCGGAGTGGACCTCTGCATTCGCCACCAGAATCTTCAAAGTTAATGTTAAGACTGTACTAGGATTCAGTCATATACACCGTCCAGATGTTCTCAACAACTTATTGCTCTTTCAAGGCCGCATCATTGAAGATGGGAACAGTGAGTGGAACCCATAGTCCAACGACAGGGGAGTGGGGAGATGTCTTGATTGCCCAGAAGAGCCACATGGGAGAGATGGTAGGGCAAGGTGTATGGAAATGGATGCACCACTCACTCCAAATGTTCACATGTCCACCAACCCGAAAACTCTCCTAAACCATCCTTCTGTGTTTTCACGAAGGCTTCATTACAAAGCCATGGTTGATGAAATCACTTACGCCTGGCCACTGATCCAACCTCCAGCCCTCCCCTCCTGGAGGTGAGGGGGTGGGATTGAAATCACATGGTTGGTTCTCATGGCAACCAGGCCCCAACCTGAGCTGAAGGTCCAAGGGTCACCTCATTAACATGACAAAAGAAACCTTTACAGCTTTCACCACTGAGGGATTTCAATGGTTTTAGAGTTCTGTGTCGGAAACAGACATGAAGACCAAATATATATTTCTTATTATAAATCACAGTATCACAGACAAAAACACAAAGTGTCTCCCGCAGGAACAGCTTCAGTGTAGAGTCGACTATCACGTCTTTTTGATGCTTCCATCAACGAATCCCATACAGATACGATTTTCTGGGCAATTCTGAAAACTGAAAATATAAGTGTTCCCAACAGGTCTTAATTACATGAGAAAATAGATTTCTCGTTCTGAATTGCCAAAAAGAGTTATTTTAGAAGTGTGCCAGGGGCATGGCTTACATGGATCAGGACTCGTAGGTGCAAAATCAGCAGCTCCATCGTGGCCAGCATCAGTTGGCTCTTAGTTAGGGCCTGGCTTTTGAGAGGAGTGACCTCCTCCCTTGACCGCCCACCCTGTTAATCAGGAACAATCCAAATAACTTTACTAGAATATTGCATGGAAGCAAGGAGTGGGTGTACCCTGCTGAAGGCTTCATTTTATTCATGGAGCAGGAGGACACTCAGGGCTGGGTTGTTTCCCAGGTAGGATGTGCAGGGGCCAGTTCCAGCAGGTGGCATAGTAGCCCAGACAGCCTCAGACAGTATTGCCAGAGGAAGTACCTGCGCATGCTGCTTAATGAGATTGAGGACAAGTCTGGGTAGCAGTGGACTGTGTGGAGGGTTAGAAAGCCCATGGAGTGACAGTTGGGGGGGAGGAAGTAATTCCAATCATTAAAAGCATGAGGTCCGTGGAACACAGGAGCTCCATGATAGGAACCTATATCAGGGCTTTGGATATTCCAAGTAAACCACCAGGAGGACCAGAGGAGTGAGACACACCATTTATTACTCATGATGCAGATCTTGTTGGTGGCCGGTAGGAGCAAGCAAAGAAGCAAGGAAAGCTCTAAGCACACAAGCAGAGTGAGGGGTTCTCTCATTGGAGGAGCAGCCTCCTTCTCAGGCGGATTTGGGCAAGACATGCCGCTTGGTAACAGGAGCAGGTAATGTCCTCGAGGGCAGGCACTGCCTTCCTTGGCTGCTGGCCGTCGCCATCAGTCTTCTGAGGACGTGGATGGCTCTGTTCTGAGCTAAGCCCATAGTTTCCAGGAGCTGTATGCACTGCTTCTAGCCACATGGACGCTTAAAGGGATTGTACAGGAGAGTGAGCTGGCCAAGAAATCATTTCCTGTCTATGGAATTAATATAGAAAAGAGGCGTGAGAATGACACAAAAAGACTAAATATCCAAGCAGATTATGTTCAGAGCCTGCCACGGGCCACTAGATGTGGGACCTGGATGTGACCATCACCATATAGTAGCCCGGGCCTGTAACTTCCTTGACAAAAGTCAATCTTGACCTTAAGTAAGCCTTAGTGCATCTAAGATAACATCCTGGGAATCTTATTCCCAGACCCCTCATGGCATATCTTGTACCCACCAGTGTAAAAGTGTCCCTCTGTTTCACTTTTATCCCATGCCAGAGAGTCCCCACTTTGCTTTCTCCCACCCCCTTCATCCACCACCAAGGATTCCATGGAACCCTCCTTACGCATCCTCCTTTGATTCTAATGTATAGAATAAGCTGTGAAACTGCCATTCTTAGGAGCAGGTTCTTAATCTGCTGAGATTTTGCTTCCTGGCAATTGTCATCAGTTTGGCTCAAATAAAATCATTAACATTCTTTACCAGTTTGAATGTTCTTCATGTCGACACAAGTATTTATCTATACCATGACAGGAAAACAAGAAAACAAAGACTTTAAACTGTACCTTACACAAGTTAAAAAAATAAACCCAATTATTCATTCCATTCTTTATTCCCTAGTCAGTAATTTTTCACAGAAACTAAAAAGTAGATATAAACCCAATTCTCAAACACTCAGGGACTCATTCTCTGACTCTCAGAGAAGACCATGCTCTGTGGTCTTCACCCATTTGCCTTGCCAGTAGATACGTCTTCATTATGGTTGAACTGTTTCTCCACTTTGAAAATTCTCATTAAGACTGCTTTCTAGGGTAGTATGGTGATTGCAGTTCTCTTGGCTGGAGAACACTAAATTCACGTGGTCACTCTTGGATAAATTGCTTTTTGATTGACCTCCAGCCAATTATTGCAGCAGAGAAGGACCAACTGTACTTGGCTGCCTGGCTGTATCATATTATAAAGGGTTATCTTATAGAGGAAATTTAATGTTCTCTTCTATGTCTCAGAAGAAAGTGGTTGGTTTCAAAATATAAAATATTAAACAGTAAGAAAGTAAAAAGCTTAGTCAGAGAAAAGCCTTTTTATCTCCACTCACAAGTTCTGGACCTTTTGATTGCCATGTTGATTCAGGTAATCTAATCAGGGTTTGAACATTTTAAAAAGCAAATTCTGAATTCTTCTCTGCTTCCCATATCACATCTTCCATCTCGACTTTTTAAAAAAATCTCAGGAAATAGTAGTACCTCCTTTCACTTGCTCAAGATAGAAGAAATCTTGACTAGCCTTTCCTCACTCCTCCAGCATCCCGTTCGCACACAACTTCGCCTCAAGCAGCTGGTTTAAAGACATGTAATTATAAAGCAATGGTGGTGATTTGGACAGCCAGTGTCATTTTTGGTTGTCACACTCAGGTGCAGGTTGCTACTGGCATCTAGTGGGTAGAGGGCAGGAATGCCACTGAAAATTCTGGAAGCCACAGGACAGACTTTCCTCCCCCACCAACCCCCAAAAGGCATTATCCAGTGAAAAACATCCATAGTGCCAGTGTTGAGAAACACATTTAGTATATGAATGAAGCCAGTATCATTAAAATTATTTATTTATAATCACTGTAATGCTTTTGTTCATTTCGTCCTTAGAATTATTCTTATGTTTTTCAGCAAATACTGCAAGCATTCAATGAATACACACTTTGTACGTCTAAATGAGGTCATCCTTCCCTAGTTTTTTACAATATGAGAGAGCCTAGACCCATCTGAAAGTATCTTGGGTGTCTTGAGTTGGATTTGCCCAGTGAGGGGTTTTGAAAAGACATTAAAATAGCTCTAAAACTTACAATGAGAGTTCCATTTCCAGAGAGCAGTTTTAGCCCAAGGTTTTAATTCTCTTACTTTGAAATGGCCATGGATAGAACTCAATAAGTATCAAAACAAGGAAAACATTTATATTAGCAAGAGCAACAGAAAGTTACGATTGTTTGGCTAAACATTTATAGGACAGTGTGGTGGAGACAGATTGAGGTTGATGGACACATCAACTTGTTGCAGAGTCAACACAGATAAACATGTGGGAAGATGCTGGGAAGGCTCACTCTTGCAGAATCCTGATCCAGGAAAGGACTGGGGATGGGCATCTTGGGATAGTTCACAGGTCTTTTCCAATTACATCAGTGCCCTGTATTTACTTCAGGTTTTCGTCCCACATCTTTCTTGGCATGATCTACTACATTAGTCCATGTAATGTTAACTATCTGTTGTAACCACCCCATAATCCCAGTAATCTCAATAGCTCAAGGCCACAACGTATTTTGCAGTGGTTTAGTTTCTGGTTTTATTCTGGAGTGTGTGTGGGTGTGTGTTTTATGTCTCAGTCCTATGAAGGCCAGGTGGCTCTTCTAAGGCAGCTCACCTCTAAATGGTGACTCAGAGACTCAAGGACTTTCCATTGTCCTTGAGATGGGGTCTGCCATCTCAGAGTCCCTTGTTTCCTGACTCATAAATGAGAAAAAGTAGTCACACTAAAATCTAGCAGGAGATTTAGGTAATGACCCAAGAGTTGCATACATTATTTCTGCCCATATTCTATAGCTCAGAGCTAGTCACGTGGTCCCAGAATAACTCCAAGGGACTCTAGAAAAAAAAAAAAACTCTGCCAGTCTGTTCAGAAGGAGAAAATTGGACTGGTGAGCATCAACAGGTATTTACCTAAACAACATACCAAATTAAGTGGGGCTGTCATTACCACAGATGCTTTATAAAGATGCCATGCCAGTTAGAAGAAACAATGCCCCAGTTGATTCCAAGATGATTCAACAAAAGAGGGCAATTTCACGTTATCTCCAATGTGTTTTCAGCACCATTTAAACAATAAAATACTGTGTTCAATACTGTGTTCAATACTGCTTGATGATAGGATAAAGTAGATGACAGCTTAAAGATAGCTTAAATCAGACAGACTCCTAGGTTTGAATTCTGGGTCCCTGTGACTTATAACTTTGGGGAAGTCATCTTTTCTAAACATCACTTTATTTATATGCCTATATTAGATTTTTATTGCTGCATACCAAATTACCATAAACTTAGTGACTTATGCAACAATGAAAGTAGACATCCAAAACTCATCTACATAAGAGTGGACAAGTAGATTATGTTGATTTTAAAGTGTTTATGGTGTCATTAGTTAGATAAAACGTAACATAACAAATTAAGATCTATGACGTTTTAGTGCTTTGCCTAAAGGTAGATTCTTACATCATAAGAAAACATAAAACCAGAAATATGTTTCAAAATTGAATAATCAACTTGATTATTCAAATTCTTACTGCAATTGTTTATTTTAAGAGGTTTAAAACTTCCTTTATAATCACAACAGTGAAAACATGGACTCTACGATATAAAATCTGAAAAATGACAAAAAAGAAAAATCGGTAAATTAAGAAAAAGTCAAAAAAAGTGAACTACAAAAAGCAAATACTATGCCACTGTGTAATTAATTACTCTCTTCCCACCCCCAAATCAGCATTGTTTTAATTTGTATTTCTATCACAAAGAAATTATCCAGTATTTTGAAGTTCAGAGAAAGAAAATTAAACAATCGCTGTATCATCCTTAAAACCATAGAGAATTCTATAATAAATGCATTTTTTTCTTTTACTACTATATGAAACATAGGGTTTGGTTGCTGGTACACGAGCTCACGGTTTGGCTTCCTCATTGTTCTCCCTGACTTTATTCCTTAGTCTCACTATAAGTGATATTATTGAGAAAAATGATGATATGCGTTTCAAAAGTACCTGGTACATATCTGAGATAAGGTATATCCATGCTATAAAATATTATCTTAGAAAGAGTCACAAGCTTAAAGAGGAACACAGGCTGTTAGGGGCTTCAAGGCTCTTCCTGCGGGAGCAGCTTCCACTTCACTGAGGGGTCAAGTTCATCATCAAAATCTTCCAGCTCCTGCTCCTTGGAGAGCTCCAGGAAAACCTGTGATGGAGAAAAAAATTAAGAGAGGGGCGTCACACCATTTCCTATAGTTCCAAGTGAGTGCAAAGACTATGCATTTATGGCACATTTATATTCCATGGATGACATACAAATCTCTACACGAACCCACCTGCTCCAGGGTTGACTGTGAGAGGCTGTACTCTTCCAGGTCGAAGTTCTGTTTAACTGCACAAGGATGAATGTGTATTAGGAATTCATATAATTTTTTATTCAGAGAATTTCACCAGTCATGTATAAAAAGTACATGCAACTAGATCACGAATATAAAAGGTAAGATAATAAATATTCTTAGAGTAAATATGAGAATGCAAATTCACTATTTAGTCCTGTAACAGGATAGAAATATTCTCCCATTAGAGTTTGGGCAGAAGTACCACAAGACCAGAAAATATACAATAGTTCCAGAGCATCTGTGTAGGATAAGCTAAGGGAAGACTACATCTGCACTGGAACCCTTCCTGTGCCCCAGTACATCTATCTGTCCCCACTCTTCCCTACCCTGCTCTCTGCTCCAGAGACAGACTGAAGAGGCTTCTTCTGTGGGTTCCACCAGGGGCAGCCCAGGTGGAGGAACAGAAAAAAGGGGAGGCCAAGCAAGGCCTTTATTCCTTCACACCCTCTGTAACACCAGCTGTGTCCCTTGATTGAAAGTCATTGTTTCTCTCAAGGTAGCAAATTCTACATGACTGCACACCCAGGTTCCAGTCACTGTTTTCTCTCTTAGTTCCTTTGGACCTAAGAATGATAATGCTTCATCTGGTTTAGCCTCAGGTAATTGTAACGTTCCTTGCACCTTTACAAATAGTCCCTTTAAAAATAAACCTTTCTTGAATTATCCCATTTTGAGTTTACAATCTGTTACCAATCTGGACTGTGACTGAGATCCCAAACGTGTAGACACGTAAGAGGAGGAAATCATAAATGGAGAGAGAGATAATACTGAAAAGCCAAGTTATCTTATGCTGTGGTGGGGTTGGCTTGCAATTTGGGGACATGGGGATGGGTCCTTGACTCATGTTTGGAAACATGTCCAGAAAAAATACTGTGGATGGCTGACAGTCCTGCACTTTCAATGTTTTCAGAAGAATCTAAATGTTTCTCATGCACTACAAAGTGGAAGGTACCTTTAGAGGATCTTCTGGAAGGGTAAAAGGATTCCAAGAAGGGGCTGAGATGCAGGAAGGTATTCACTAGAGACCAAGAGGACAAGGCATCACCCACCCAAGCAAGCTGTGGTCGGAGGCTACAGGTGGGAGAGGAGAGGGAGTCTTCAAAAAACCCACTAAAGTACCCCATGAGGGAAAGGTCCAGTGATTGTTCATCTCAACACAGAAGCCATGATGTCATAGCTCTAATGATCAAATCAAGCCTTGCTGCCATATTTTCCCCCTCCCCTCCCCTTACACTCCAGCCTTGAGGGGCCTAAAACATCATCTTATGAGTAGAGGGGGAAACAGAGTAAGAAGAGAGATAAAACTGATCATTCCACTTTTCTAACTTCAAGTCTTTAAAACTGGGCCAAGGAGGAGGTTCGAGAGGCTCCAGTTTTGCTGGCATTTGCATTACTCAGAAGCCATCTAGAGGTGTGGGAGAATGAGTCTACCTGGCAATGAAGGAATAGTCATGGGGCATGCATTTTGCTTCCACGTGACTTGGCCTAGCTCATAATTTCAATAAATGTATTGCAACTGAGGATGTATCTGTGCCTAACTTTACATGTGGAAGAAAAAAAAAGCTAGCTTATATTTCAATATTTTTCACTTTGTGTAATCTTCACATTATGGGTTAGGAAACTAATAAAAAGTTGTTTTTTCCTCCTAAATGAGAACTTTAGTTTCAGCAAATTAAAGATATTAGAAGGAATTTGAGGAGGGAGGGGACACTTTTGAAAGCAGAAACACTGGAAGGCTCTTAAGAAGAGGCTTCATTGCATTGTAGGGAGGCAGCCTTCCTGAAGCATCTCCCTCTTTGCTTCTAATTACTTATAAAACCCTGGAATGACATAAAACTGACCAAATGGCCAAAATAATTAGTGTGGAAAATGGAACCACAGACCATAGAGTGAAAGTGGACAACAGAACCAGAAAATGAAAAGAAACCTATCTGGGGCAACCTTAAGCTCGTCTCAAGGGCAAAAACCTCTTTAAGAAGTAGGATGCCAGGGCCTTATAATGACAGAGGACAGGCAAAAAGTACAGATGAAGAAGAGGGGGAAGGTGTTCAACTTTTTATCAGATTTCATACACTGATGTGACAGGCAACAGCTTAGTCCACAATAGATCAATGCAGTGTGCAAAAACCAAAATCTTAGATCAGAATCTAAGAGCCTAGGAAAAGAGTTATGGCTCAGCCCCCAGCTTAACAGAGACGAACTTCCTTGTCATCATCTAGCGCTATCAAAGAATATGCACATGCAAGACCAGATGTAGGCCCAGATGTCAATGGTCTCTTCCTTCCAGGCCTCATTTAATCAGGGCCAGTTTTCTCAGCCTTGGCCTCAATGACATTGTGTTCCAATCATTTTTTTGTAGTGGGAGGGAGTTGACCTGTGTGTTGTAGGATGTTCAGCATCATCCCTGGCCTCGACCTATTAGATATCAATTGCACCCCCAATTCTACCCATAGTTGTAGTAACCAGAAATATACCCAGATATTGCCAAATCACCCCTGGTTGAGAAACAATGGATTAATAATTAGTCTTAATAATTTATTTGTGGTATAATACCACAATTTTGTGTTCATGTGCTTGCTATAGTGGTTTTACGCAAGATCTGAATGTCGCTCTTACCTATCTCTAATTTGAAGAAAGCCTGCGATAAAGGTCGCACATCCTCCACTGGCAACTTATAGACCATCAGAGAGGAGTACCTGTGAGGAAAAGAGTAAGGCTAAACTTCAGGTGACAAAAGCACAGCCACTGAGGGGTACATGCCTAAAACGGAGGGACGATGTCGACAACTGTTTACGTGTACACATCTGCACAGAAGGCCGCAGTGTGAATGCTCTTCAATCAAGAAGAAGTCAATTTACTACAGCAGAAACATTAGAAGGCTTAAGAGAAGGCTCCATCTTACTTTAGGGAGGAGCAGGAGCTAAAGGAAGGAAACCTGTAGCGTCTGGGCCTCACGAAGGGAATAAGTGGAATTTCTTATCCTTTCTCATTCAGACAAGAATAGCCTTTAACTAAAAAGAACTAGGTTCACCTTCTGGCTCTATCACTAGTTATTCAGCATCATCTAAGCTCCCTGAGCTTCAAGTGCTGTTACTTATAACAACAGAAATGTTGAGAGACATCATTCACTGAGCTTTGACTGATGCCTGGTACTGGGCATGGGCTTTATACAGGTGATCCCACTTACTAAGGATTTTACCCTTCAGAGAGGACCACTGAGATGGACTAGGTACGTGCCCATGTTAGTTAGTCCCTGGCACATTGTAGAGCCCTGAATGTTCATTCCATTACAAGAGTTCACTTCCAAATCAGCATCCCTTGGATTTGGGCCTTTTTCTAGTAATTAAAGCATTCACAATTGCCATAAAGTTAAAAAAAATAAAATAGAGAGAGAAGATAAAGCTTTTACTTTTCATTGCCATAATAGAAACAGAAAACAAAGACCGAGATGAAACAGAACACCACCTCTGGTTTTACCTTTCCTGCCGAGCGGCCTGGGGGAAAAGCCTCAGAATTTCGCTGTGGAGGGCCTCCACCTGGCTAAGGGTCTTCACCTTCATCTCCAGCAGGTAATCCTTGCCAAATTTGCTTTTCAGGTGTTGGATGGAACCAATACATCTGGAGGGAGAGGATGAGGTCAGCCAGGAAAAGGGAGAGAGAATGCTACTTACTTCTGGTGATTTTTTGGGTGGGGCCAAGTAGAACTCAAGCAGCCAGCTACCCCCAGTGATAACCACATGCAGGGAAATGTGGTTCGAACAGGTCATACCTGGGGGCCAAATGTGGGCACCCACCTCAGCCTCCCGGACACCATGATGGCCACACGGTCACACACTGCCTCGGCCTCCGCCATGTAATGGGTGGTCAGGAGGGCGCCCCTCTCTGTGTTTCTAAAGGTGGCCCGGATCGCCTGCCTAAAGTCAGGTCAAGGGAGATGTTCGCTGGTGGGAATGCTCCAAGCAGTGTGAAAAAAAAAGTTTTTTAAACAACTTTCAATTGGCACCTATGAAACAATTAGTATCTTCAGATTAGACAAAGAAAGGATTTTAGAGGGACAATGGGCATGGAAATTACCAAACTATTGATTAGAATCTATGGTTCAGAGCATGGTTTGGGCTGAATGTAGAGAATGATACTGGGTAAAAGGTTGTTTAGAAAAATGCTGAATTTCAAGACTATTTCTGAGACGACAATAGGAAGAAAAATAGAAAATGAGAACTTTAAAAAATGACGTATACCCTAAAATACACAATATCAGATTTCAGAATATTCCTAAAATAATTAAAGACTACATTTTGGACTGGGCATATTTTTCTTCCACAAGAATTACATAGCAGGTGAGGTCGCAGCAAGCTTCAAAACTTAGTACAGGTTGATACGATGGCATAAAAAACGGGTCATATGAATGCCCAGATGAGCTACGGTGACAATGAAATTCTTAAGAGTATTTTAGATTGTTAGAATCTTTTTCTCCAACAAAATCGGCTGTGAAACACTATCAGATTTTTCCCCCTTAATATGGCTTTTCCTGACAATGCCCCTGTCTCTCACTTTATAAGGCAAACTGTTTTGCAGGTTGGTGGTTACGGGATTAACGGATTCACTTCAGGTCGCTCATGCTATGTTCTCACCACATCCTCTGCTGCCCCTCAGGGTCCATCCCGGTGGACGGCTCGTCTAGCAGCAGCACCGGCGGGTCGCCCAGCACGCCCAGCGCGAAGCACAGCTGCAAGCAGAGGGACACGCGTCTGGCCCGGCCTGCGGGGCCCCCGAGGGCGCCCGGCCCGGCCCTACCTGTCTCTTCACTCCCTCCGACAAGGCCTGCGCCGGACGCGTCTGCTGGTCCTGCAGCCGGAGCGCACCCAGCAACCTGCAGGACACAGGGGTCCGTCAGGCCTGATTGATGGCGAGGAGAGTTGGTGGGAGAAGGGGCCCCTTGGGGCCGGGATGGGGCGCAGAGCCCAGAAACGTGGTTCTGGAAATAGACACCAACCACCCGAAACTGACTTGGTTCCATCACCCCCAAAGATCGTTTTTCCTTTTAAAAGAATATAAGCACGTGTCATGATCTCCATATAGCTGTTCTGTGCTAGCTTACACCTAGACTTGAGTTTTGAGACATTTTACCTATGAATAATGACTTTTTTCTTTCCATGTTTAGCATGAGAAGAAGGAATAACACTTTGAAATCAGGGAAACCAGTTTCTAATGGCTGATCCGCCCAGGATGTTCTGGTCAGCATTTAGAGTGTCCGGTCCTCAGGGTCCCAGGAAGGCTGTCACTCAGGTAGGGAACAGGTGTGTCCCCCCAGGTACCGTGTGATGGCGACAGAGGCGTCCGCTTTCCTCAGGCCCTTCACGGCAGCGAACACCTCCAGATGTTCCCTCACCGTCAGGTTGGGCCACAGCGCGTTCTCCTGAGGACAGTACCCCAGGAACCCCAGGGGCTCCCCCTCGCTGCTCCCTTTCAGAAGCACCTGCACAAGAAGTTCATTCATTCTCACATTCTGTCCAGATTGTGTGTGTGTATGTGTATGTATGTATTTCAAAGATGTCCTTTTAAATTCTCTTCTTCATTTGATAAAAGGCATAGCATAGATAACGTGTAGCCCTTTTCAGCACCTCATAACTATTTATGGCATTAGAGGAAAATTTTTTTATTAATCCTCTTCATTCAATGCATAAATCACACTGATTAAGGGTCATCTATGTATTTTTAAGATTGTCATCAGTATTCATTGTCAAACATTTGATCAAGGCAGCATTTAATCACTGTCTCTCTCTCTCTCTCTCCTTCCTTCCTTCCTTCCTTCCTTCCTTCCTTCCTTCCTTCCTTCCTTCCTTCCTTCCTTCCTTCCTTCCTTCCTTCCCTTTCTTTCTTTCTTTCTTTCTTTCTTTCTTTCTTTCTTTCTTTCTTTCTTTCTTTCTTTCTGTCTCTCTCTCTCTCTCTCTCTCTCTCTCTCTCTCTCTCTCTCTCTCTCTCTCTCTCTCTTTCTTTCTTTCTCTTGCTTGCTTTCTTTCTTTCTTCCTTTCTTTTTTTTATTAAATAACCATATTACTGTGTGTGTTACTCACCTGCCCTGAGGTTGGTTTTGTGTCTCCTGTTATCATCTGAATTGTTGTACTTTTACCAGCTCCATTGTGTCCCAACAGACCAAAAACTTCACCTGAAAGACAAAGCTATGCTCAGAATTATAGCTGCAAACGATTACAATAACAATACAAACGAATGCCATTTGAGGGCTCACCTTGTGTCAAGCTATATGTCAAATGCATTAAGTACATTATTTCACTTATCTCACACACACACACACACACACACACACACACACACACACACACACACAACCCGAGTGTTATTACTGCCTTCATTTAACAGGTGAGGTGTGAAGAGGTCATGCAGCCAATAAGGGACTGAGATGCAATTGAAATATTTTGATTCCGAAGCCCATTGCATTGAACTGACGCTTTCACAAAATGTGCTGTTTATTAGAAATGAAACATGAGCCACTACGTCCCCAGCAAATTCCCTTCCATGTAGCATTCCCTGTTGTGAAATTAGGTTTACTACTTAAAAACTACAGCATCCTTTAACATAAAGGCTGCTTCCTTTCTGGTGGCTCCTGTTTGTTTTAACAGGACAGACATGACTGTCTTCCTATACAAAGAAGAAGCCTTGTGCTAACTGAAGCCTTAAAGCAGGATGAATATGAATCAGCAACAGCCAGCTGATGAGTTGGCCGCCTTTTGTGTTTATCAGTAGGGGGGCCCCAGATTTGGATAGTATTATTCCCTTCAAAAGATCTCATCTTCAGAGGTCAAGATCTCTCTGCTAACAGAACTACTGTTTCCAACCTTTTTTAACACAGAAAGAGATATTTCTTGTGGCCACTTTTTTCTTCTTCTTGGCAAAGCAGTTTTTCTTTTTTCCTGCATATTCCTTCCGTAGACAACTGGCAATGATGACTGGTTTCTGGAAAGAGAGATAAGTAACAACAGGGCTTGAGTCCCACCTTGAAATGAGTGAGTGCTCCATACTCCCACCAACCAAATCTTCCCCTGTACAAAATCATGAATCAATTCAGTTTTTCTCCTAGAAACTACCATTTTAAAGTGAACTCTCTCAGTCTATATTTTGAAGCAAAAGAACATTTGCATTAATCATATGATTTTTGCTTGCCCTTCCTTAGAAAATAGGAATTTAGACATTCATTAAACCAATAGGTCTATTAAGACACACACACACACCCCTCAGATGAACTCTCTCTTCCAAATTGCTTTTCTCAGTTTATAAAAGTCACACAGCATTTCTCAGGTTTTGTCATGGTTAGTTTACTTACCAAAACTATGATTCTGAAAAATAAATTAATGAGTGTGTGTGTGTGTGTGTGTGTGTGTGTGTGTGTGTGTGTGTGTTCTCTTACCTTTGTCGGAATTACACTGTATGTACAAGGGCAAAAAAACCTCAAAGTGATTCTTTTTCATCAAAAATTAAGATTAGAAAGTTTCCTGCTTTCTCTGACAGACAATATTGCTTGACAAAAAACCTTTTTAGTAGGTTCTACCTCATCAGAGTCTGGGGCAGTCACAGCATTTGCTGTTCTTGTTCTTTCCATCTGGACATCTTCATCTTCCCCTTCAGGTTCTTCTGGGTTTGTGAGGACTTTACTGCTTCTTGGTGAAATTCTAAAATCAAACCAGGTTTCCAGTTGAAAAACTGATAACAGAAGTAATGACCTTTATACTGCTATCAATTACTTGAATGGATTGAGTGTGAATATGATACAACTTTCATTTTTCTGCGCTACACTCTCTGCCTTGCAAACAGCCATTTTCATCAACGATTCAAATGACACCACTTACACATCATCTTTGCTTTTTGCCTAAGCCTCACTCTTGTTGGTTGTGACTTCTTTTTGAAATAAGAAAATGGTACACATGCTCTAGCAAAAAACTTGGGGGCATAGAAAGGAATCTAGGAACTATAATTTTGGCACTGATGTTTTGGAATTCTGAAGGCTTTGTGAGAAGAATGGACCAAAACATTTGGAATCAGAGGTGTGTCCCCAAAAAGCCAAGGTAATATTAACACCAGTTCTGAACACTGTCACTCCTCGGGAACATGGGTCAGGATCACTCTCTCCTGACTGCTACTAAATTAATTCTTTTGTTCATCATCCCCACGCCCCACAGACTACTCCTAATTCCTCATCATGCCATCCCAAACTACTGATTTCCTAAAAAAATGGCTGTCATCTCATCACTCCCTTGTTCCGTCACTTCCTTACTTCCGGTGTCACTTGGTGACCTATTAACCTGAGCTTAGCTATAGGCTCAGACTTGAGCTTGATTTATATTTTCTGAGTTAGGCAAGCTTTTCAAAACACACCTGTCTGTTTCCAGTTGTATAATTTGCAAGATCCTGCCTATGGTTCCCTATTCCAAGACCCTCCATTAGCTAGTTTCATTTTAATTTTCCATTAGCCTCCAATATTAGCCTTCAAGTTCCTTCCAGCTGCCTTCTTGAACCTACAGGAAGGTAGCATTTATTCCAACTTGTGTCATTTTCCTCAGACTACTGTTCCTTTCTAGACGGGCTATGCTTATTAAATTGCTTCTCTATACTTACCCATTATTTTTAAGATACTACTTCTTTGTAGATAACTTTTTTCTCCTATGTCAGTGACATGGTCTGCCTTAATTTTTCAGTGTCTTATGTGTGCTAAAGTGGTTTCCCTCACTAAGATTGCAATATTATTAAAGCACTAAGAATTATAATTTTGTATACTATACAGCCCCTTAAAAAACAATCCTGTACAGTACTATTTCCTCAATTAATGTAAGTATGCTAAAATATCTTTAAACAATGAATATCAAAATAAAATATCAAATTCTATTTGAGTGCTCTCAACCTGAACACAGGATCCTTTCTCATTGATTTCTTCCTGAAGTTTGTTTCCAGACATCGTAGAACAAAAACAAAAACGAAAAATTGAAGGTAAGGCTAGGGGGAGAAAAAGACAACCAATATAAGCATGACCATGAAAACAATTTTCATGTTGCAACTGTTTTAAGGAGTATGATCACATGTAAAGATAGATTTGATATCATTTTTACAAGATTGGATGACAAGGACAATGTATTCAATCCTCTATGAAACTCTCAGAGTGAACATCACTGCTTTTTGGAGAAACCATGATAGAAATAATAGCAGCATGTTCATAGTAGCACTATTCACACCACTGACAGTGTGGGCTTCACACTCAGTGTCAGATGATCATTGTAAGGATAGTGGTCCAGAGTTTAAAGCCTCCGTTGGCGTGTGTGTGTGTGTGTGTGTGTGTGTGTGTGTGTGTGTGTGTGTGTGTGTGTGTCTGTGTTTTCAGATGCCTACAGTGCCAAATTTTTAAGCGCCAAAATTAAAAATTTAATTTAATGCAAAGCATACAAATGTGTCCCTTAAGCATGAACATTTAAATGAAAATGTCTTCTTACTATTAGCAGTGCCAGGTATAAAAGATAATGCTCTGAAGATCCTACATAATCCATGGAGTCAGGAGAAATCTGTAAAATGAGGAAAAAGTGTGTTTAGATGAACCTTCACCTTTTTGTGCATCTCATCTCACATAAGATAAATTAACACCCATTAAATGACCTTGCCAGCCTTCTACCTAATTCTCACTTGTGCATCAGATAAAGGTCAATTTCTGACTATGCAGTGTGTCTTTCTTGCTTCCGGTGTCACTTGGTACCCTGTTAACCTGTGCTTAGCTATAGGTCCAGATGCTTTTATATTTAACACTGAGTGAGCAGGATTCACCTTCTGAGGAGAATCCTCAGTGGTGCCAGCAGATCCCTTGAAGTTGTGGATGAGACTTGTCTTAAGACAACCCTCTCCCCTAACTTCACATTCCTTTCTCTCTGCATCAGCGCTCCACCTCTCTTTTCTTCCCTGAGAGCCCAATAACCATTACATTGCTCTGGACATTGCTACACACTCTTGAGAAAAACCATGAGAATCCCTCATGCTGAAGACAAAGCCCTTCACCAGGAGTTTCACATGCATGCACCTGAGTGCACGGTTTCTATAAGATTTCTAGTAAATTCTGAAACATCCTCAACTCTTTAGTGAATAAAGAGTACAGAGCCAATTTTGTTTCCTAAGCTATATTTCCCAAGACTTTTTTTCTGAGCAACTTTAACTGATGTAGAATCCCAAATCATTACAGCCATTTAAACCTAAAAAATATACATATATTTTTGCATTACTGGATGATTTGCCAGTATCCTGATATCATTTCAAGTGACCTTGTTCTCCTAAGTGCTTTGGTCATTTCCAAAAACTGTACCAGGTCCAAAAGCACCTGCAGGGGTCCTGATCTTTGTCCTATATGCCATCACATGTTATTTTTTTCACTTTTCTTACTCTAGTATTCTTGTTCCATAATTTGGAGTTGGTGAACCTCCAACCCACCAATTCTATCACTTTTCACAGTCCATAAAACCCCTCAATTCCTTTACTTTTTCCTTCCCAGGCTTGGAATTTATGGTTCATTGTTATAATTCCTCTTTATACAGAACTGCTGCTCCCTTATCCTTTTCTTTGTCAGACTTATCTTGAAACAATAACTGTGATTGAACCCAATCGTCCACTTGCCTTGGACTGCATCTGATAAGCTGACCATGATAACAAAAACACTCGACTTAGCTGACTTCATGGGAAAAACAGGAACAGGCGTCCTTTAGCATTTCCTGGCAATTCTGCTGACTTTCTCTCGTAAACAGTATTTTATATCTTTTTCTCTCTCCTCAAAATCTCCACACTTCTCTTCACCTCACTCTCACTTCATAACTTCACTGCTATCCCTAAAAAAATCGGTCAAAAGAGAATCATTGCATCTTCTCCCCATCAAGCCGCTCAACTTTATGCCTCTGTATTCACATAATCTGGTCACAGCCTTGACAAATAGATGGAATGTTCCTATTTTATGAAAGTTAAACCTCTCTGCTTGTGTACAGTATGCTATTTTTTCTCAGTTTTTCAAAGACGTGGCATCATAGGTACTCCATCTCTATTCTCATCAGAAATTTCTCTCATATCATCATAGTTAGATTTAAGAAAACAGAGATCTCGAACTCTGTACAGCTAAGGGCTCTACCTACATTTTTACAAAATTCAAGGCTGTCTCCAGTGGCAATGCATTTCATGACCCTAGGACAGGAGTGAAATTACTTACCTCGGAAAAAATAAATAGAGAGCCAATCAGTGTGAATGGAGGTATTAATACGGTGCAGGGAAATAGCCCTACAAATTCATATTCATTTATATCAGTAGCAACTATTGAGAAGATGGTGATCTGAAATGAAAACACAGTATAGTTTTATTAAAGTGTAACAAGCTAAATTTTTGGATGTTTTTCAAAATAGTGGGAATGCATCTCATAAATGTTCTTATTTTAATTTCCATCTCACTCCTCCAAGCCAGTGCAATTGGAGTGTGTCACAATTCTGTATTGGATGGAGTGGGAAAATTTTAAGACACAACAGGGTTTCTCAAATTCAATGTACATACGAATCAGTGAGAGTTCCTGCTAAATTCACATTCTGACAATGGCAGTAAAGCTGAGACATGTCAAACAGACTTGAGGAATCTTAAGTCTAAAGGACATGTAAATAGATTGAATGTGAGGAGAAACAAAGAGAGAGGAATCAAAGGTAAGTCCAGGTTTCGGATATGAGGATTTATCTGGGTAAATTACTCTGTAGTTATGTGATATATTAAGAGACAAAGAAGAATAGGATTGAGGAAAGAATTATATTTTAGATATGTGATCATCAAGGTGGTTTTTAAATATTCAAGTAAAATTATAAGTGGACCATTGAAGGTAGATGTCTCTGATTTATGGGATAGTTAGACCTGGAGATATGTCTGAGCTCATAGTTTATAAAAGGTGTACACCTATAGAAACAGTATATTTTATCTATGTCTATGATTATCATAGAGTAGTTAGAATTTTCTAGAGAGTAATATTAATTTACCATCTGCTTATATAAAGATTAAAATGTATGTTCTTAAAATTATTTAAAGTGGTTAAAAGTGAAATGATACACGCTATATTCATACTTACAATTAGGAAAAAAAATGACCAGATACCACTATTTTTTCTCCCATTGCGAAAAATGAATGATATCACGTATGTCAAGAAAATAAGAGATGAGACATATCCAATACTACACAAGATCTGAAAATAGAATAGTAAAGTTGGGTAAGGTAAATGTATCTAGGAAAGTAAATAAACCTCAACTTTCCAAACTATACTATAGCAAAAGTAATTTGAAGTTCTTTGGTTTAAGATGAATAATATTACAGCATTCATTAAAATAATCAAATAAAACCATCTCATAATTTTTGCACTTACCTGAATTAACAGGTTTTGAATTATAAACATAATTTCATCTGGGTTAAAAATGTAATCCATTATTTGCATGAGAAGGAGGATCGAGAAGTACAGTGGACTGTCTACCAGAGCCTGCCCAAACCAGTAAGCCGAAGGATAGAGGCCTGAAATCCGCAGCTGGGAGTGAGTTTTTTTCTGATTAAAAAAAACAGACAAACAAAACAACAGCAACAACAAAAACAAGTAGAAGAGTCATCAAAAGGTTGTGATAGCTGAAGCTGAGAAATTACAAATATGTAGTCACAAAAACATTCATGTTTCTCTATGTCCATTTTATATATTATACTGATTTAGTAAATGGGTTTCACTTGCCACACTCCTGCTTCAGGGGTATTAATAATGCTGTAAACCATATGACAACTTCATCATCTGAAGGGAAAATACACCAACATAATAACTAGCTTGCATTCTGCCATGAAATACTGGGCATTGCCTCAGTGAGAAGATACCCATTCCTTTCTTTCCAAAGCTACTTTTCCCTTTGATACCATGAAGACTTGCAAGGTGTACAAAGATTCTGAAGATGTAAGTTTACCATTTCCTGTAAGATGGATAAATTCTGAAGGTAAATAGTGCATTTATAGTTGGTGTTTAATTTGGAGTCTAAGAAATAATCATCTAACTTGTCAGTTTCATTAAGAATTCTTTAGGTTGGCAATAGAAGACTTCTGTTAAAATTTTAGACTTCCTGTTTTGATGAAAGCCATACTTTTCATTATTATATATGGAAACTCACAAGTGGACTTTAATTTTGTGGCCCACTACTGGCCATATTGTTGCACTGATCATCTTAACTCAAGGACTTAAAATATAACTTGGACTTTTCTAACAGTAAAGCACAAAAGCAATTATAATTTTAAATCTAAAATTGAGTGTACATAAAGAGATTAATTAAGGAAAAAGTTGGAATGCAGATAAATATTCTGGAGAGGAGAGTATATCTGGAAGGAAGCAGGAGAGGGAATGACAGTAAAGACACCTTAAAAGTCTCACATTTGTTTGAGAAAAGTAGCATTCTCTATTTGCCAAACTTTTATTAAAATGCTTGATCGTTCATTGTTTCAGGCACAGCAATTAGGTGTACCACTTACATATGAATTTATGGTCATAAGATAGAGAAAGGCTTTCTGCATATTAAGAACATGTCAAGAGTTTGCTAACTTTTCTTACTTTATAGTCACTGATGCTGCTCATCGCAATGTAAGGAGTAAAACAAGCTGCCACAGGTATCCAGAAGAAGGCATTACTCATGTACCCATACTCATCAGAGGTGTGCTCCTGAAATCATATAGAAGAGCATGAGTTGATTGGGTATACCGTTCATTTGTACTTTTTTAACTAAATCACTCAAATAAATCAGCCTGATTCGTGGAAGTACTTCCCCAGGTTCTATTGGCAACATCTTATCCACATTCTTTATCAATCATGAGTTACAATGACTTGGACACCTTGAACATGCATCCTGGTTTACTTTTGAAGAAGCAAACGCCACCACGTTGTGCGAATCAGCTAAGGTCCCACAGTTAATAACTTGTGAGGTAAGCACAAAACTGCTCTCTGACTTTTTGATAACATTTACGCAGACATTTTAATAGACCATAGAATCTGTGGAATGTTGTTGGAAGAGCTATTTTGCTACTCTAAAATTGGTGCCAAATCAGTTCAGTTCAACATTTATGAAGAATTATTTTTCTGGCTCAACATAATATGAAAGTAGCAAATTCAGAGACCTGGTAGATAGAAATTAATGAATAGGTAGATATTTGGAAATAAAAGTGATGGGATTTGGAGAAAAGTGGTCAGCATACACTCCATATAAAAGCAATGAATTTTAAAAACTTTAAAATCCTGGACAAATTAAAGAGCATCCTAGGTTTTGTCAGAAGCTGATTCAATCTATGACCAGTTGCCTTACTTACTACACTGCAAGTTATCTGAGGTGAGGAATCACATATTTTGAGATCTCTCCTTACTTCTCTCTTCTCTGAGCCCCTCCTAAAATTTAGTGCTCCTCTGAGCTCTTACAGCACATAAAACGGCCTGAATAAAGATGCATATGTGGAGTGAAGGTCCTGGAAAGGTGACCACATCATCCATTTAATATCGTTAGCTATGGTCACTCTTACTGATTTTCCAGATTTAGAAGATTGCTGGGATGGAAGATTCACAATTCGCCTCAACAGCAAGCCCCCTTACTCACAACTTGATTCATACGACAACATATTACATCCACATTAGATAACACCCACCTACCCACAGTCTGAGTTGTGTGGTGCTCATCCTGGAGGGACCCACAGAGAGACCCTTGATATCAAGTGGGTAGTTTGGTCAGGTGGGGATGTGAGGATTGGCTGGTTGGGAAGACTTCAGGACACTTTGATGGATGGCTAAAGTCACTGAGTGGGGTCAGAAGCTGAAGAGAACTCTATGACTTAGGATCAAGAGACTGGGCTTGCAGAGTTGTAGGAAAATACCATGAGCTGGGTGGGGAAATCAGCAGGGGTGATTCCAAGAGAATTTATTTACACAAGAATTCAAGGTCGGCCGAGCTGGTGGGTAGCAAATATTTTGTAGTTAATACATCATTTTAAAGAAAAGAATTTAGGTCACGTCACTTGCTCATTTTGGGAAGCTCTCTATTCTAGGTTATCCAGGTAACTGACTAGTCTCTTCTAATATAATAGCTAATGAAACATATTGGCACCTCCATGTGTAGCAGTTTTCTCAGCTTTATAATGATACTCCTACAGCTACTCACTACCATCATCATCATCACCATCATCACCATCATCACCACCATCTCAGAGTCTTGTTAAGACATTTGAACAAGATAATACATGTAAATACATGGTAATGTTCTACATGATTGAGATTAACTTGGGGCCTCACATAAACAGGGAAACAGTTTTTATTTGTACTTTTTTTAGTGGTTTGGTTAAACAAGGCCTACAGAAGTCAAATTGTTTAGGGGATCACAATATCTGGCCTTTAAGACTGGCTGTTTTAACAAGGTCCCATAACTTACGGGTATAGGTGGTGACAGATCTAAAACCAAAAGTCATCACTGCATTTTTCTAATGAATTGTTATGTTCTGCTTTTCCATTTGCTTTAAGTCATCCAGTTAAGCTTATAATGTTATATAACTATTGCTAAATATTGTGCTTATGTACATATATATATATGTGCATATAAATATATGAAGTATATATATTTATATGTATATAAGACAAACTTATTCAAGAATAAATTCATAAAAATTAACATGTTTCAGCATTTCAAGTATTCTCTTGAAAACTTCTTATGTCTCAGAATAAGTTAGTTAATATTATACTTACTTCAAAATATGTGCTTCTGTCAGTCTGAATGTGTTCTGAAGAATTCAAAGTTCCAAGTAGCCCATTGCTAATGATATCCATGAGGACGGGAAAGCAATTCAGCCTTTTGGTATTGCATGCTATTGAAAACCTGTGATCCTAAAATAAAACCAATATGCATTCTGAGTCCTTGGAAAGCCAATACAAAATTTAATGAAAGAATATGGTAGAAAATCATTCACATTATTGACAATACAATAAGGCTGAAGCACTGAATGCAATTAATATTACCATCACCATCACTAATATTATTTAAGTCCTAAATACTGCAAGAAATCCAGTATTTTGGTCTTTACTGACCATAGCATCAGCCATGTTGCTATTTATGCATAAACTCTGACAAGATGAAATAGCTCACATGATTTTTAGCAGCAACACTATAAAAACTCCACAATGCAACCTCACTTCAACATGCCAGTAGGTTTTGTCTCAAAATGTGATACATTCATTTTATAACTGAAGAATGTGTGGATACTCAGAAGGCAGGAAGCAAGCATCTGTTGCAACAAAACATAGGTTTCAAAATACTGAGCTCTCAATAGCAATGTTGCATGGAAAAATCTCTTTTAAAATGACATTTTATATTATAAATAACTATGTATAGTGCCAGGTGGGTACTAGACTAGTTGAGGGGATGGATCACTTTGTAAATTATATAAATGTCTAACTACTATGCTGTACACCTGAAACTAATATAAAATAATATTAAATATCAACTATAATTGAAAAATAAAAATTAAAAAAAATAAAATAACATTTAAAAATCATTTCACAATATATGTAAGTAATTATGCTGTACATCTGAAACTTATATAGTGCTGGGAATTATATCTTCATAAAACTAGCAAAAAGAGTAAAAATGATTATATACATATAAAATATATATTAAGTACATATTAAGAAAATAATGATTTCTCTTCCAAATAAAAACAATATTATCTAAAGTATTATCTATATTAGCTAAAATATGGGCAAGCTTTGAGCTTGCATTTTTACAATCAGAAATAAAATAAGTGAATTGTGTCTAACCTATTTACTTAAGGCAATGTTTATTAATATTAAGGGTGCCGTTTTTATGAATTATTTTTCTGTGTATACTAGAAACTAACCTAATTAAGATATATCGAGAACTAGTTCAAAGGTAATTTCTGATTTTATTTTTCACCTAGAAATTATTTCTGAAAATGAACACTGACAAGCTGCAAATGGTCAAGCTTTGTGACACTTAATTACTAATTTATACATTTAACATTATCTTCTCATCTTTTTTCACTTGTTTATTACAGGGATCTCTATTCAAGCTCCTACAGGGTGTAAGCAGATAATGTAAATGAATGAAGCATATGGAGATATAGCAAACTAAAAAGTCTATGTATAAACAGGGCAACTATTCTCTCCTAACTGTAGGCTGCCACAATTGGCGTATAAAGAAATTTTTCAAGAGAAGCCAGAAATTTAAATTTTTAAGTGAAATATACCAATCTTTGGTATTGCCAAAGAAGGCAGTTCTTATTAAACTTTAATGAGCATGCTGCTCCTCTGCAGATTATCATTTTAAAGTGTGGATCCTAACTCAGTGGGTCTGGAATGAGGTCTGAGTTTCTGCATTTTTAACGAGCCTCTTGTTGATTCAATATTACCAATTCATGAAACACACTTTGCAGGAAATAAAGGCTTTTTTTTAAAAAAACATCAGATAACTGAGCATAGATATTCATCTAAAGATTTGACTCTCTTTGTAAAGTTTAGCAGGTAGAACTTGAGCTTTTCCCCCCATGAAAACCAAACAAAAATCTACTGTAAAAAAAAATGAGAAATAAAATTCTTTTTAGTAACCATTAATACCTCACAATAGGTATTAATCAGACTTATATTTGGAGATTCATCAAAACGTCATTTGAGCTGATACCTTTTTGAGAATAAGATTTAAATTAGTGATTGGAATGAAATACAACTGCTAATAAGGTTTAAATTAATTATTGATTATAGCTATACATACAATATAATAAGGAACAAAATCAAACAGTATTTTCTTATATGCCATTATATGGAAGCTGTGGGCAAATAATTAGAATCCAGCTTCTCTAAAAATGAGAACTATTCCATCTGTTTGTGTCAAATTGGCCTTTTCTGTTGGTTGATATGTATTATTCAAATTTCACATTTATACTCCATCTTTGGTGAGCTGTAGCAATTGGAGCCCAATGTACCTTGTCATCACCTGACACCGTGATGGCACCATTGTATGATGGCTCGTTTGGGCCATGTCTAGTTCCAAAAGCATCCACTTCCAAAGCTATGTTCTGTTGCCTCAGTGAATGTATAAAATTTTCAATGCTTGACCCTACAAACAAAGTAAATATTGAAAGAAGAAAAATGAAGTAAAATAAAGGTCGAGTAATATTTTAAAAATTAAATAATGTCACTCGAAGCATACTGTAATAAAGAACTGTCTAAGGACTTCCTTAAAAAGGCAGAATTGATGCTGCAATACTAGAATCCATTCTGATACCAAGAACATGACAAGTTTATTTTACTTAGAGGCTAGGCATTTAATCTTAACGTCTGTTAGTGTAAAAATACTGTTTAAAATGAACTTTATAATCCTTGTAGATATTAATCTTCTATTTCCTTAGAAATCTGGAACAGATATTTTTTCCAGAGCCCAAGAATGCATAGTACTTAAAAAATATTATGGAAGACCTCAGAGGTCAGTCTGTGATTTGCTTTCCTAAAGTGCCTTTTATTACTTTGTTCAATAAGCTTTAGGTTTTAAATATGCTTGCAAAATGCATTTCTACAACAAACTCCCTTGGATTTTTCATTTATAAATTAATTTCCTGTTTGGATTCATGTATGCTTTCTAAAACATACAGAATTTATTTTTCCTTCATGGGGAATCTTGCAACAAGATCTACATTTTAAAAGTTGGATTTTGGCCCCATGTTCACCTGTTTTATTGATGACCAGTAAGCGGGTCAGAGGAGCATGAGGTGGTTGTCCTGGTGAGCAGAAGTACATATTAGGAGACAGTCCCCAAGAATAACTCTTTTGATATAGCTCATAAAATAGATGTTCCAAAAACTGAGGGAAAAAGCTAATGCCCAGAAGCAATAATCTGCATATAGAAAAATATAAGAGAAAAAAAATTCATGTATAGCAACCTTCGTAGGTATTTACATGAGCAGATAATGGACGTTATAATAGAAATAAATTATAATCACTAATCAAATATATGAATCATGCTTTTTCTCCCTTTTTCTTCTTTCTAAAATGAGATGGTTCCTAGGGATCTATCCTTGGTCTTTCTAAATAACCCTTCTCCTCATTACATTTCATTCAAGCTTATGAAATCTGCTTATGTCTTAGATCTCTCTCCCCGATGCCCATTTCTTTGCTGTTCAGTCTTGCATTTCTTCCTTTATTGGGACCATCACAACCTGGCATATGACCAACACCCAGACTTACCACACTATGAAACTTTTCCCTCACCTGTTTCCAGTTTCCATTACTTACATTTTCTCATTTACCTGGGCTCTGAAACTCAATCATTTTATACTCATTTTTCTCCCATATGTCTCTTTTCCAAATGGTTAAACATTTCTATCTATTACAACGTCATTCTTACTTGCCTCTGCACCTTCTTCTCTCTTCCACTTTTCAAGTTTGGACCTTAATTATCAGCTTCCTGAGCTCTTTCAAAAATGTCAAAAATCCCTGTTGTCCTTGTCTCCAATGTCTACTATTTACACACCATTTACACTGTTGCCCTATTGTTTCTTGTCATTCTGTTCTAATTATCAATCAACTGTTCAAAACAAACAAACAAAAAACCTTAAGTTCCTTATTACTCATAAAGTCCAAACTCTCTAGCTCTATGTAATATATTATCAAAATTATTTTTGCTTTTTTGGTACACTCTATATTGCAATTAACTCAAATTAATGACAGTCCTTCAGACTCCCCATGTACATCCATGGTCAGAAATTATCCCTGTCTGAATTTCCATCCTTCTTTCTTTTCTTAGCTAAATGTTCTGTTTTTCTACACCAAATTCAAATTCTTCCTCATGTAAATTTCTTTTTTTGATGTCCCTATTTGCACATAACCTCTCTTGTACTGAATGCTATAGTAGACAATGTCGTCTAATGTACTATGCCTTTTTAGTGTACTTCTAATTACCCTCAACAGCTGAATCGCATGTTGGATTTATTTTGATGAGCATTACAGACATTTACCAGAGTGTTCTGCAGAGGTGCCCACCCCTCAGTTTTGAATGAATGAGTCTCCAGAGAGGAGGGTGGGGCTTATGCAGGCAGGTATTACTCAGGAAGAGCCTGAATCTATAGAGGACTATATGATGTGAACCATGTGGTTGGTTCCAGAGAGTGACCTGAGGCTTTGGCCAAGATATGACCCAGCATGGAGGCAAGTCTTTGGGGTCGGACCTAAGTGCTAAATTTCATGCTCCTGAAAAACTACCATAACCCTTTGGCAAGAGCAGATTCTGTACAAAATTAAAAGAAAAATCCCATACTTTATCTGGTACAATTATATTCCCACCTATGCAATTACAATTTGGCTTCCGTGTTAAATAAAAGAACCATATACAGTTGCTGGAACTTATTTATCTGAGGGTTTTATTTTCTTGAATTTATTTTGTATGGACTGACCAAACATATCTGAAACTCTCAGATACTCACATGGTCATCAGAGTTTTTTTTTCATTCTTTAACTTTAGGAAGCGAACTCTTGCTATCGCACAGGCCTGCTGCCTCCAAAGAACCATGCCTCTGACAGCTTTCTTTGTTTCATGACAGGAAGACAAAAGTTGTTCCAGCTCAACAAGGCTTCCTGGGTCTTTTGTCCTATCACTTTGTAACTGTCCCCAAATTCTGCTATCTATAAAACATAAGATCGGTAGTTTATGAAGTGCCATTTTAGATGTGCATTACTTGGATTTTTCTGTAATAATCTTTTTACCAAATGGTGTCAGGGTACAACACAACAAAACTATATACTGCAAGAAGAAAAACATGACATAATAAAAGAAAATCTTGGATTTTCTGGAAAAAAAAAAAGTTCTGTGTCTGCAGCTTCGAAGGACTTAAATCATTACAGGGAAATTAATAAAAAGAAAGCCATATTGAACCTAGAAAAATCTATTCATTGTAAGAGATAAACTAACTTAGTACTTCTGACCAAGTGGAATAGTTAATACATATAGCTACCTCTACTTTCCTCTCCAGGAATATGAAATTGGTAGAGACGATATTTTTTAATATAGCCAATGGCTGAAAACAAGACAAAAGTTACTTCTTTTGGAAGAGGAGCCCAGAAAAACTGATCAACTCTAGACTTTCAGAGAGCTAGATATATATATTAAAAGTTAAATGTAACCATTATGGAAAAGGTATCAAGTGTATAAATTCAAAAGTGGATGACAAGTATAAAATGCGCGCGCATGCACACACACACACACACACACACACACACACACACACACACACACACACTTGATCAATCAGAAAAAAAAGAAAATGAAAAAGCACAGTAAAGAGTAAACATAGTAGGATGATAGTAAACCAGAAACAAGGAAATAGAGTAATTAGAAAAGGCAAAACACTTTCCAAGAAATGACAATTAGACTAACAGAAAATCTTTCAACAGCAAGGATGGAATCCTGAAGGCATTAAAATAATATCTCCAAAATACTACAAGAAAAGTTACTGTCAATCTACAATTTTAACTTTCTTTTCTCTACAACTCTTATTTTCAAGGAATATCATATTACATATTTGTTGTCTGCTCCATCAGGACCTAGACTTATATACTGCTGTACTCCACATGCTTAGTAAAATCAGAAACTCAAGATGGGAGACCAGCATGGAGAGAAATAAATAAAATAAATGCATTTATTTTGTAAGTAAAATAAAATATCACACAGAAAGGTAAAATTAATTTTTTTTTTTACCTGACTCATCCATAACTGATTTTCCTTCTAATTTCAAGAACACCTCATTCAAAGTTGTCATGGAAACACCATAATTCTCAATGCCCTGGTTAGAACATCTATCAAGATCCCTGTAGAGATCTAAAAGTAGACACAAAAATCCATCAAAAGAATATAATGTGTAATAAGATTGACAATAACTATATTTTTCAGAACTAGAAAACATTTGTGATAAACCAAATACATATGTCAGAAACAAAGTTATGATACAGACATTCCCCTATTTATAAAACAATCTATACCATGGGTTAGTTTCCATGTCTTGTTGAGCATAGAATTTTAAACATTTATTTTTTTTCATTCTTAGAAAACGATATATGTGAAGAATTTTGAAATAAATTAATTTTATTTAACATGTTTTAAAAATTTTTAATTAGATTACAAGGAGTGTTATGCATGAACTAAATGTTTCTGTCAACCCAGAATTTCTATTTTGAAATCTATCCTTCTTGCCATGATATTAGGAGATGGGGTCCCTAAGAGGTCATTAGGATTAGATGAGGTCATGAGGGTGGAGCCTTGGTAAATGGAATTAACACTTTTCTAAGAGTAAAAAGAAAGCTTGTTTTCTCTCTCTGTTCTCTGCCACATGAGGAGAGAAGTCAGCAGTCTACAACCCTGAAGATATCTCTCGCTGGAACCCAACTGTGCTGGCACCTGACCTTGGATGTCCCAGCCTCCAGAACTCTGAGAAAAAAAATGAGTTTGTAAGCCACCCACACTATACTGTCTGAAATAAGATGAGACATGTTTAATTTTAAACCTCCATTATTTAGGAAATACTTCCTAGAAAGTAAAGATTTACATTTTTATGTTAGGGATAACTGTTAGGCAATATAATAATAAATGCAAAAGAACTAATGTTACCGTAACATCATTGCAAGTCATCTGTGGTCTCTACATTTGTTACCTGGAAATTTGTTTGTCCTTTCCAAAGGCAAAGTATATACAAGCTTTTCTTCACTCTGTGCTGTTAACTTGGCATCAGGGATGTGCTGTTTGACAAGTGATGTTACATTGTCTGGATTGCACATTTCATTCAGATGCAAACTAATGTTAAAAAAGAAGTAAGTTAAAGTTACTTTTCTCTAACATCATCTCTACAAACAATTGTACTATGTACTTGTCACTTCTTAATATTTATAAGACAAAGCATGTATAATAGAATGGAAGAAGCAAGACATAAAAATACTAATATTACCCAAACCCTACAATCTATACAACATGGCAGAGGAACTAGTGTAGTAGAGACAGATAAGGTTACTCAAGAACTGTTATTTGGAGAAAAGATCTTGGCTCGAGTGAGGTGGGTGGGGGTGCCCAGTTTTGTCTGTAATTTAACTTAGAATTCTCTGTTTGTAGTAAAGCATGAATTCTGCAAAAACTACCACTCAAACATGGTAAAGACAAAAATGGAGGTAATTTGCTGCAGATATGACGAACATGGTTCTAGTGTCCCACTGATTCACGTTCCAGAGCACAAGTGTAAAGTACCTGGGCATTGGTTTTCTCCTCTGCGAGATGAAACAATATCAACCTCTCAAAGAATTTCAAAGCACAGAATAAAACAAATATGTATGAGAGAACACGGTGCCTTGCACTGAGTAAACTCCCAATATATGTTAGCTAATTTATTCATTTTGGGGGGGAGTGTGAATTTTATTTAAGTCAAAGCTGGTATGCCTTCTCATGAAACAGATGAAGTTCTTCATCAAATCATTGGAATTTAGAAACCCATTATCAGTTGCACGCATTGAAATTTACTGAAGCTACAGAATGAGGGCATCACAATTATTTTTGATGACACAAACCTAAAAATCAATTTCAGAAAAAGCTCTTCTATGTTTACAAGGCCCTATGCTAAGCAGTGTCCTGGATATAAAACAGGAAGATTACAGAAGCTTTCCTAAAGAAACTTGTAGCAGAATATAATAAATATAATATAATAAATATAATATAATAAATATAATATAATATATAATATAGCATAGTATAGAATAAATGAGGGAGAGGGAAGTTGAGTTAAATCAATTAAGTACTTTGGAAATGGTCAATTACTTATTTGTTCAATATTTTTAGTCTTAAGTGCAAAGTAGGTATAATTACTGCTATTTCATAATTGAAGTTACTGAGGATCAAGGAAGTTAATTAAGTTGCCTAAGGCAACAATTCAAAATAGTGCTTTTGAGTTTCCAGAAGCATGGATGCTTTTTAAGAAGAAAATATTCAGAAAAGACCTTTCAAGAATGAATAAGGTTTAAACACAGTTAAAACGGGTGAAGAGGACAGCTCAAGCAGAGACGAGACACTGAGTGAGCTGTGGGACACATCTAGAGAACAGTGAGTGATTCCTTTTAGCTGGAAGGGATTGCTCAGTCAGGATGTGCCAAGCAATCATGATGGAATGGTAGATTTGATCAGATTAAACACTTGATGTAAATAATGGGGGATCCATTTAACCACTGGAGATGAAGTGATTTGAACTATTTTCTTAAGAAATATTAATATCTTAGTGAGAAATGTAGGGAGAGATTCATATTACACCTGTAATCTTGCTCTAAAGATTCTACCACTTATAAATGATGTCAGTGGGCAGATTATTAAAACACTCTGACAGGTCAAAGGAGGATAATAATACCATCTTCTTAGAGTTATTTGGAAGATTAAATATGTTTACATGAATATTTCGTATCTTAGCAAGTACCTAAAACATAGCCAATACTTACTAAGTGACAGACATTACTTAATAATGATAATAACTATTATCTGGAAGAGAAGGAGACAGAAAAGAATGGAGGAGAAAATGAATTCAGGGAGAACAGGAAAGAGGCTATTGAAATTGTTGAGATAAGCCAAAATAAGCATCCAGAATATGATAAGGAAAAGGGCTGGTTTATCAGTAAATTTCTCTAAGCAAACAATGAATTGTGAAGATATTTTTAAAAAATTTTATTTAAACTTAGCTTAATCATCCTCATATCATTAAAGTCTAGGACCCTACATATCCTTCATTCTAGCTAAGAAGTAGAACAGTTGTGGCATAGTTCTAATACAGCTCTCTTGAAATGAATTGACTGTTTGTGTTGCCTACTTTAACATGCCAACACCAGTGTCACCTGCCCTCAACATTTCCAACATGTTCTAATGTTCTAATGTGTCTCCAACAAAAAGGGTTAAACCTTAAGTGGTAGCCAATGCCCCATTTCTTCTTCAGGAATAGAGAAGAGCCTGCACACTTCAGCTTCCCGTTGGATATAAACACCTTCCGATCTAAATAGAAAAAAGCCAAAAATAAATTGTATTAAGGAGTTATTTTTCACTGTTTATAAAAGAACAAACCTATTAATAAATGATGTATTTTAGAAGCACGACCTATTAAAACTGATGCTATCGATTTCCAATCATATGTAAGCCACTGTCTTTGTCATCTAATAACTAAAATGATTTTATCCAATGTTAAAATAATATGTTAGTTTAGTTTCTAGTATATTTAGAAAAATTTTTATACATTGAAAGGATCTGTTTCAAGCCAAATGTCATTCATATTGAATACAATAGTTTATATTTGAGAATATGCTATATATTTTACAACCAATGAGCTGCTTTGCAAGACAATGTATTTCCATAAGACAATGTACTGAGGGATGTTGACACTCAAATGAGTGAGAGAAAGATTCTTTTGTCTTGGTTCGTGGCAGTCATACACAAGGCAGCTGTGCTGGAAGGCATCTATACATTTTCCATATGTGTCCCTATTTTCTCACTAAGATACATCAACAGAACAAAACAAAACAAAACAAAACAAAAAACTGAGAATCACCAGCCAGAATGTCGGCCTCATCCATGAACTGGGTGCTGAAGAGAATGACTCTGTCTAACTTCCTCTCTTTCAGGAGGTTCCATACACGGTGCCTTGAAAGAGGGTCTGATCCAGCTGTTGGTTCGTCCAGTAGCAAGATCTGAAAAGTAGGAAAGCACATAAATTCATTTCTCCTTTACAGATAAAGAGTCTTTTAAAAAGCAATATACTTGTACAAGTACCTGGAGAAATACCCTAGCACTTAATTTTTCATTAACGGGTCTTTTTACATTTAACTTACAAATTAACTCTGATCAAATACAATAACTTCATAGTCCCCAATCTGATTTTATCAGTGATTTTAGTTCCATTTACCTGAGGATCTCCTAAAATGGCAATCCCTAAAGTTAGTTTCCTTTTTTGTCCACCGCTTAAATTTTGAGCAAGGATATCTTGAATACTTTCCATCTCCAAGTCCTGTAAAACCCTTTGCACCTAACCAAATAAAGGAGAGTTAGTCCAAAACCCAGAATGTTTATTTTAAAAACATTCATTTTGCTTTTCACGACAGAGGGCCTTTTTGCCCTTTGATGATGAAACTATAGAAATAACATAAATGCATGTAGAATTTCCTAGGTAAATAGTTTCATTTTTGGGGCTGGGTGACCTCTAACATGTTCATCTACCTCTTGCTTCACTTCATGTGGCGAAATCCCTTTTATTTTAGCAAATAGCCAGAGGTTTTCTCTCACAGTGAGGAAGCCAAATTGCACATTGGATTGTGGGCAAACTCCGGTGAGCTTGCTGACAGTTTCCAAGTCAGCCACTTCTGATGGTGAGTGATTATAGATGGTGACTGAACCTAAAAGTAGAGGGTAGAGAGCTAGCATCAGGATAATGTCTCACGTTTTATTTAAGATATTTTAAAATAAAAAACAATGTGTGCTAATCACTAGAGTTCATTAAAGATATTGTATATATAAGGGGTACACTATTGACTGCTTCAAAATTTAATGTTCCCAATACACCTGCTCGAGCTAGAATGCCAAACAATAAGTGTAAAGCTACTTATCATGAATTATGTAAAACACAAAGGTTTTTCTAAATAAATAGAACATGAATCTACAAAAAGAATAACTTGAAAAAAACTTCTAAAACTTCTAAATACCCCTGGGTGACTAGTCATTAATGAAACTAAAAACTGTTGAAATTAATGAAACCAGTTGACTAGTGAAATGTATAGTTAAGTCATTTGCCCATGGTCTTGTTGTTGGATGATTGTCTTCTCACCGGATGTTGGGACTGACAGTCCACTGAGCACGTTTAACAGGGTCGTTTTCCCAGCTCCACTATGACCAAGGAGGGCAGTGATCTGGCCTTCATAAATGTCAAATACCAGTCCTAGTGTTATTTCAAAAAAAAAATAATAATTATACTCAGAGTAAATAATAATAATTATACATAGTGATTTCACAGTCTCTGAAATTTCTGTAAGTTCTTATAGCATGGGTATATTTGGCTAGCAATATTCAAAATAAAATCCATCCCAAAATTCTTTTCTTTGAAACTACATCTTTTATAATAGATGTTTTATAGAGGTAACATTACCATAATATATTATTATGTGATTAACAATATTTTGGATCAAAGAGGTTTTGTCATTTAAGATAGGCTTACTACAATAAAGATAGCTTTAGGATTAGGGAATGTGATGAGTTGAAAACAAACTATCATGATGCTTTCATACATCTTTCAAACCTGTGAGGTATGAGTGGTGTATCTGACTTTCTAAAATTGTTATGCGGTTTTTCATTTACTTGGAAGGAAACATAATGTTCAGATAAAGGGGAGTCATGATATCTGGAATATCCACTCTTAATCTCTACCGAGACAGTATAACAGTGAGACATAGTCACTAAATCAAACAGCCAGGTAAATATATCATATTACCTTTTAAAGCTTCTACTCTTTCATTCTTTCCTTTTTTATAGTCCTTTTTAAGATTTTTTATTCTGAAAAAAGTAAAGAAGAAAATATGTTTTGAGGAGATTGTGGAGGTAAACAGAGAACTGATGGATCGAGTCTCTGAGGCTGCAGGGGAATCTGGGGGTCTCGTCTCTTGCACAGGCCCAGGTGACCTGCAGAGGCATCCCTGGTCACAGGCTGGACAGGCTACTCCATGGAGACAGCAATGAGCATGTGGAAACAAAATGCTGTGAGGACTGTGACAAGTGACTGAATAAGTGGAAAGTGGGGGATGACATCAATGGTGGAAACACTATGGTAGGAATACTGGGATGGAGAGAAAGAAGAGTAACAACAATACTCCCACAGAAGGATAGGGGCTCTGGAGTGAGGCCGTTCTGACTCAAGTCCCAGTTGTAACACTCCCTAGCTCTCTTATAAGTTTTACAGACACAAAACTCATGGATTTCAGTTCTTCAGCACTAAAGTGTAAATGCTGACAACATGAGAAAACAAAATCCATTAAGAAAGAGTTTAACTTTTCATGTGTATAGTCACTGGAATATCAGTGTGTACAAAGAGGCATTGAAGAAAATCTTTGTCACATCTATGTTTTGCCCAATAGGTCTCTGTCTCTGACCTGTTTTCCATTTGCAGCTCTGTGTAATTTCGTGATTACCTGATGGCTTCTTTCCCATGGAATTCTGGAGGCACTGGTTCAAAAGCGTCATTAGACAAAGAATCTAAATCAATTTCATTCTCAAGGGCCACATGGTCAGCCTTTTGGTGTTGAAACCAAAAAGAGGATTTCAGGAAAAAGCAGGGAGAATGTCGACGACCATATTCAGCTACATGAACAAGAGGCAAAATTAAATATGGGGTCAGCCACCACTTTAAGGCTTACAGTCACCACAGCAATAGCCTTCGTCTTCTAGTTCTGATACAAGCACTAATGATGCAACTATCCTCTCTCTCTCACAAGAGTCTCTTTTTAAAAAGAAATGATCTAAAGTGTTACCATAGAACAAGATCTTAGAAAGGTATTCTATAAACAGTGCAGAACACCATTAGGCTTAATGTAGAAATTTTGGGGCGGAGGGTGGGAAGCTTGTTAATTTATATTCAATATGTTGTAGATAGTTACTTAACAGAAATGCAACAAATGAAATTGTGTTGAGTCATAATCATGGTACTACTTACAGGGCAAGATTTTGTCAAAATATAGTGTCAAAACCAAATAGAGAAGAGTATCAAAAACCAACATGAAAAGAATAGCTATTATCAGGTTCGGGTTGTTTGAAGAATCCAAATGGATGTTAACATTCACATCATAGTCCAAATGTAGCAGCTAGAAAAAAAGATACATGCACTGAATTTTAAAAGGATAGATAGAGCATCAAGAATTATTATTGTCTTAATTCTGCTCGACACCGGATTAAAAAGATAAACATAATTCCTATCTTTACAGACCTCTAGTCTATTGGAAGATATAACAAATGAAACCATCTAACTACAAAGCAATTTGGGAAGTTAATGCAGGTAGATATTAAAAGCTTAAAGACCCACAGGAATCGGCAAGCAAATCTTCCAAGCAGGAGTAAAAACTTAAGGAGGTGATATTTGAGCTGGGCTGCCTATAGAATTTAATCCGGCTTAGGATGGGGAAAAAGGAGGGCAATGAAGACAGGAGATAGGATGATAGGATTTGAAAGTAAAACCATGGATGGGTGAATACTTCAGTAGTTGAACAGAAGACAGCAGACTAATTACTACACTAAGACACAGTGAGTTTTTATATGTAACTTAACTTTTCTTTCTTTCATTTAGCGTTTATAGTTATAATGTCGTAATTAGAATTATTTTTTTCCTGAGAGAAGATTCAGTTTCTTTACAATTGGCCAATCAAAAAATAAAAATTTACTTCTATGGAGTTCCTGGTTTTCAAATATTTGCAAACTATTAAAGATCATGTTTCCTGAGCATTAAACTAGATAAATCTTCAGTGGGACAGCCCATCAAAAGTAAAAACTATCACATCAGTAATGGAGTATCAGCTAGTAGTTAGCGACTCAAAGAAACTAATTATGCTGAGAGAGAAAGATTAAAACATACATCTTCTATCTCTTTAGTATGTATCTTTACAAAGGAGGATGGGAATTTTAATGTTCAGCACGTGCAGCAGAATTATTCAGAGAAAATCTGTTTAAATGTTTTGTTTTAAAAAATGAAATAATTATATTAACTCTTACCTGAGCCATTCCAGCGGTGAAAGCAAAAGGGCTAATAAGGCATAAAGTCCATTCCAAAAAGGCAGGAAGATGTCTGTACAGTGCAGTGAATCCCAGACTTCCCCAAAAGACAGTGAGGAGATAGACCACCAAGGCAGAAAGGAAAGGTTTCTTTACTAGGACACTCATCAGGAAAGCTAGAGTGATCTGAGAAAAGAGAACAATTCCTCTGAGAATAATCAATAACATAATTTAAAGAATTTCAAAATACAAAGTATATTTCAGCCATTTTCTCCATCCCACCCCTAGATAGGGTCTTGTGCAAATTCTCAAATACTACAAACAGAACAGAGCAGAACAGGTGTGATCAGAATCAGTGATAAATGATTGGTAGATTTTTCTAGAGAGAGAGAGAGAGAGAGAGAGAGAGAGAGAGAGAGAGAGAGATCACCAACTCACCAAAGACAAGCCATAGAGGAGAAAGAGGGTGAACACCACCACAAAGCCAGTTAGGACGACAACACGGGTAGACTTTACAATAAGAGCCATCAGAGTAGCCATAATAAAGATGAAGCCAGCGTACATCAAACCCCAGGAGAGCCTGGCGTAGAAACAAAACAGCAGTTTCAGAGGGCTGTTACTTTATCACTCATTTATTTATTCAGCAAGTGATTTGTGAAGCTTCTCATATACCAAGAGTAAAGAGAATACCAGTTAATAAATCAAAAAACTTCTCAGCCCCTAAAGTTTATAGTCTACAGGGGAAGGTAAGCAATAAACAAGTAAACAGGCAAAATTGGTAGCTAATTGCAAAATAAGAAAGAAACTAGATGATAGTTAGGAGAGGTTTTGGGGAGTGACATTTTTGAGGATTTGTCAGTTCTAGACTTCTCCTTTCAGTTAAGTAATTGTATAAATATCATGGGCAAAAAAAAAATAGATTATGAAGTGCAGATCAGCAAATTTTTTTTTTGAAGATCCAGATAGTAAATATTTTAGGCTTTTCAGACCCTTGGTCTGTTCCGATGACTCAACACTGCCTTTGTAACATAAAAGCAGTCGTAGATAATGTGCAAATGATGGGTATGGCTGGGTTCCAATAATGATTTGTTGACACTGAAATTTGAATTTTATATAAATTTTTTGTGCTATAAAATATTATTGTTCTTTTGATTTTTTTCAAGCATTTAAAAATTTATAAGCCATTTCTAGTTTACAGATTGTAAAAAATAAATGATTGCCAACCTCAGTGTCTTAAAAGTAATAATTCATTCACTGTGAAGTCACAATCAATCATCTGTTCTAATAAAATACCTGAAACATACTTCATCAAACATTAGAAACCTCAAATTTATACATATGCACACATGCACACGTGTGTGCACATGTGTGTGTGTGTGTGTGTGTGTGTGTGTGTGTGTGTGTGTAGTCACCTATATATGGTAATTCGTGACTGGCAGTCATCATCTGTATCGGTTAGTGATCTGGGTTTCAGCACTCTATAGAATTAGACTTCCTTTAATTTGATGCAGTATAAAAAGTTTCATTTACCAAGCCTATGAGTCCATCCACCTCAATCATTTATAATGCAGACTTTATGATAGGATGCTTTACAGGTCTAGGGGGTTCAGCCAACTAGCTCTGTTGATGTACGCTACATGACAAATGGTGGCCATGTGATTTACCAGAATGCTGACTCTCGAAGTCCCATCATTGTCATCAATGACTTCATGTATTGTCTTTCTTGTGTAACATTAACGGATACATAGTATATGAATGTAGAAAAAGAAATAATGCAGAAGAAAATGAAAAAATCAGTCGTAACGCCTTCTTGGGCAATGAAAGGCAATATCTTCATGTTTATGCCAGTGACTGACATGAGCTCTTCCATCACTGAATGGTTTGTTGTGATCTAAAGAAAGAGATCAATAGAACTAATTATCATTAAGCTAGTTATAACCTCACATGTTTTCTCTCAATTGTAAGAAATCACGTGCATTCCACATTTAGATATAGTTGCCTGTCATGACCTATCCCCTTATAGTTCCTGGCACACCCCAGTTTTTGTTTTGACTCCTTAGAACATCCCTGCTTACCAACTTCACTGGACAAAATTCTAATCAACCTTGAATTCTCAGCTGAAGTATCACTTCAGTTAGTAGGTCTTCTCCAATATTTCTCATCAGTGTATGTTCTGCTTCATTGTTTGCCTAGCACACCAGTTATAATTCCATGATGGAACCAAAACTCTTATCATGGCTGTCTATCCATGCTCTCCCCACACTATCCAGTATCCCTGGAGAAAAGAACCTGTGTTCTACTTATTTCTTTATCCCCAGTGCTTAGTGCAATAGTTTAAATACAGTCATGTGCCACACAGTGACATTTTGGTCAATGACAGACTGCATACGCAACAGTGGTCCCATAAGATTATGATGGAACTGAAAAAATCCTATTGCCTTTTGGCATTGTAGCCATCATAATATCATAGTGTATAGGTGGCTCATGACTACTTAACAGTTGTTCAGTGCATCGTGCCAAGTAAATTAAGTGAATAGCTTAATTAAATGTAGCACAGGACAATCCATTGTATAATCATCCATCAAAATTTATGATGAGATTTAATACTCACTTCTATGATAGCGGCATTGATGGCAGCTTGAAAAGCTATAAATCCTTTCTCCCAGAACATTGAACCTTCACATGTGACTTTCTCATCCACTATTTGACAATGAGCTTTGGGAAGAGAAGAACATAAACAATTATGATGAATGGGACAATCCCAGTTATAGGAAAAATGAAAATTTCAAATGTTCCAGAATACACTCCAAGTCCACAGTAATATAGTGTATGGGAAGGCTTTTCGGGTGAGGTTTTCAGAGCACACCTTACCTGAGATCAGCTTTCACTAATTTTTCTTTCAATCTTATTATTCTCTTCATTAGCCAAGAATATTTTGTTGAGCTTTGCTCTTCTGTTGCTTGTGCCAAAAAAGCACTACATTTAAAAAAATGTTTTGGAATTGTTGAACAAGAGCCTTTCCTGAGGTTTTATTTAGGAGTGATACAGGAATACAGTCATGCATTGCATAACGAAGGTTGAGTCAACGATGGGACACAGGTAATGGAGCTGAAAAATTCCAGTTGCCTAGAGACATGTAGCCATCATAACATTGTAGTGCAATGCATTTCTCAAATGCTTGTGGTGATGCTGGTGTAAATAACCCTACTGCACTGCCAGCCATATAAAAGTACAGCATATACAGTTCTGGACAATACACAATACTTGATAACGATAATAACGAGCATATTACTAGTTTATGTGTTTACTGTACAGTTTATCATTGTTTTAGAGTGTACTCTTTCTACTCTTATTAAAAAGTTTTTGCTGTGAGACAGTATTTCATGTTACTCTGGCAGCAACCTCATGCATCTCATGTTTATACATCTCTTGATAGCATCATTTTCTCTTGTGCTTGATTTGATCTTGTGTTGTTTTGTCCAGTAACATGCTGTACAGGTGTGTAGTCTAGGAGCAATGGCCTCTACCACATAGCCTAGGTGTGCCGTAGGCTAGACCTTGTTCATGTGTGTATGTGCAGTCTATGATGTTCGCATGACAGAATCACTGAAGGACCTATTTCTCAGAACATTTCCCCATCAGTAAGTGGGGCATGACTATACCAGAAAATATAATTTCTTAATAACACAATATACTCAAGAACATAGGCTTTATTTAATAAGAAGGGATCTCATTATGTGTAGAAATTAAAACACGTACATTGTGTATGCTTCTGCTATCACATACGCTCACTTATGGCTGATGACATAACAGCAAAACTTTTTTTTCTAATAGAGAAGTTACCTGAATGATCTCTGTGTTCCTTCATCTTGGGGATTCTACCGCCCCAGAAGAACTTCAAATGATAAGAGAAGTTATCATTAAAGATGACTTTCACTGTATCCACAGAATAGTTTAAATCCAGTTTATTCATGCTCTTTTCATCAGGCCACCCCATGATTGTTCTTCCTGTCATGTGCAAGAAGGGAATAGTTACATAAGATTTCTACATGGACCACAGATAGCATAACACATTCAATGATGTCAAAGCTATTTTATGTTAAAGTTGCTTCTTCACTAAAGGCAGTACTGGTCTTAAATAAGAGATTTGCACTTGGAGATTCTAACCCTCTAGATAAAATCAGAAGTGTCACGTGGCAGTCACTTTTATCACAACTAGATTGTGCCTTTCCAAATAAACTATTTAATCAATAATTTAAAGCACAATGAATCTGGGATAATAACAATATCAATGCATACATTTAAACTCATTTACACACAACCTGTCTTAAAGTTGAAATACACTACAATTATAAATAGATACTATAATTATATTTCCATTTGACAACAGTGTTAGTGAGGCCGAACTCCAATGACAGCAGAAAATTGTTAAATTTGGGGAGTGTTTTCTCAAGAGACTTTGTTTATTCTAAAATATGAATGACTCTTACGGACCAAACTAAGGCCATTTAACACACAGTCTGGATTCTGGTGAATACACACTCCTGGTACAATTCAGCATGTTCCATTGTCCTCTGTATTTCCTGCCATCTGGCAGCTGGGTCCAGGGGTTTAAGCGGATTCCAATCATTTGGCAAGACTACATGTGGTGGTGTATTCTTTCTTCGGGTGTCATAATTTCTGATTGTCTCACTTTTTGAGATATTAGCTGTTGACACTCAGTGCCTAGATCCATTAATTTACTAGGAATTTTAAAATGGTGATGTTCTATTTCGATTATTTGTTTCTCATTTATTAGTAGAAAATATTTATAAAGCAGTACGTTTCATCCCTTGTTTAGTTAGTTATTTAATAGAACAGTTTATTCCCCACTTCCACTTACAGATTTTCACAAGAACTGATTTCCTATCATCCTCCAAAGGCAAGCATTTTTTTCTTCTAATATTATTATGAAAGCATAGATTTGATTATACATAGAATGAGTTTTAAATCTTACACTTAATATTCGTGTTGAAATTTCATATACACCAATTTTGATCGGTGGTAGTCTTTTTATGTGGGCTGCTGAGGCCTTTTGACACAACTGACTCATTCTCAATGGCTCCCTAGCTATCTGGAATGACGAGATACCTCACCCCGTCAATTTTCTGTTCTAGATCCCTGGATCTCCTTTCTTCCCATGCTGAGAATCTTGTGTTTCAAGGACACAGGGGTGAGAGAATTAGACTATTCTATAATTACTTATTTAGTATATCCCACTTTATATATGTAACAACCTGAGAATAGCATTCTAATGTTACACCACCAATCCAATTATTAAAAATAGCTTCAGTTGTTCTCAAATTGGTCCTCTCTGAACCAGTGGCTATTGGTCCCTTCTTCAACGGGCTTATTCTCTTCTCAAGCCTATCAGATACCCTATTGCTTCCCTTTGTCTTTTCATTACCCAGGAGAGAGACACCATGCAAGCCTTTGGTTGTTAGTGCTTCTCTCCTACTCATTGTATTTTGGGGTTCAAGAAAACACCTTATCGCCTATTTTGTTGTAAATATTGCCCATGGTTTCCTGGTTTTGCTGTCTAATTTCTCTCTCAATTTTTAAACATTCGAAGAGATTTAAAAAACCATACAGTCACCATTGTTCAATCTTTTCAGAATCTTCTCATGAACATATATTTCAATAATCTCAGACTACCTCATTGAAATATGAACTACAAAGAGGCTAAGCCTTTTAACATAAAATTTCCTCAATAGGAGACTAGTAAAAACAGTAAGAAAATCTCTTTGATATTTGAAAGGAATATGCATTAATACTGTTAATTAAATCTAGAAATTTAAACACTTAACACATTTTATCCAGGAAATTCCAAAATGAATTTGTGTATTTTGCAAATAAGAAAATCACTATGAACTGCTGGAGAACATACCTTTCATGAATGGGGCTGAAGCCACTTTGTTCATTATCTCCTGGGTTGTTTTGGATTCAGGTGCAAAGGCAATAACATAATTAGAATCATTAAAATTATCTACACGTCCCAGATCCACAGCAGGCATTGGAGGAAAGTCATTATCTTGATGTACATTGTAGGAAAATAGGTATGTAAATAATACTAGAAGAAATGAGAAAAACCATTCCTAAACAGCAATGGGAAAAAAATGAAGCAAATCAATAGCTGTTTATCTACAGATTAATCATTTATAAACAATTTAAAGCATAATTCTCTTATGTAGCTTGGATTCCATGTCCCTTGTCTCCAATTTTTAAATGTACGATTTTCCTTTGTTCTTTAATCGGCACATTTTGAAAAGTGCATGTCATCCATCAAGACAGAGTTGTAGCATCAATTCCAACTGTAATTGAGAATCTAAATTTATCATACTTTAATGTAAGTGTTTAAAGGCTGGGTCGCTTCATGAACGGCCCAATGATTTACAGTTATGTTAAAACCTAACTGACAATGATAAAGAAGTGTTAGGTGGAATATAATAGAGAACCAGTTTCCAACAACAGGAGTAAGGTCATATTTTTATCTTCTGCTGCCTGATGTAGAAGGATATAGTCCCAAAATATTGCTCATAAAAAATTTTTAAATCTTTGCCATTGCGACAATAATCTGGAATTGGAAATGCAACAGAACACATGTGAAGTCCAGTGATAAGAACATAATTTATTATTTAGTTTTAACTCTAAACACATGGCCTTTAAAATAGGCATATATTTTATTCACCATATGGGCTTATTATAGCTATGTGTGTTGGTCTATATCTATACTTAATCTATCTAGTTAGATAAATTAACAGATATAATGCTTATGTAAAAAAGAACTAAAAGGTTGGTAGGAAAACATCTATATGGAGTAGATTCCAACTTTTATATTCATATTTATATAATCCTTACTTCATGCAGGGATTTTTATAGACCTATTCCTGCCAATCCAAGCATTCAGTACAAATCTGTTGAAAGCAAGCACACACACACACACACACACACACACACACACACACACACACGATGTTTATAAGGTCAACACACATAAAATGTTTATTAGATTGACAGTTAATATATCGACCCTTGAATTATGAGTATTTTATGATTTTAACTTATTATATTTTTCTGAATTTATTGAATTTTCTACACAAAGCATACCTAATCATTCTCATAATTAGAAGAAAATAAGTACTATCTTAATAAAAGCAAAAAATTCAAAATACATTTTCTTTTCCTCTTTGTTTACATGCCTATTATTTTCTTCAAACTGACATCTGCATCTGTAGTACAATTGTGTGGAAGTACTACAGTTAGTCTTTTGAATTTTTTTTAACTTTGGCTTCCTTTCCTTTCCTTTCCTTTTCTTTTTTTAATGCCTATAGCACCTGGTATTCCAAGGTGGTCTCCCATCCAAATACTAACCATATCCGACCCTGCTTAGCTTCCAAGATCAGAGGAGATCGGGCTTGTTCAGGGTGGTATGTCCATAGACTGGCTTACTTTCTAAATTAATTCTAGCTTAAATTCTGCCTCTTTTTTAGACTTTGACCCTGAACTTAACAAGTTTCAAATGAGTTTAGATGTTAAGAATTGTTATCTCTGCAGTATAAAGATGTGGCTTTATTTTTACAGAGTTTCTGAATATGATTTTTTTTTAGAAATACCACCAGTATGACATATACTAATGATATATTATAAAGGAATCTTATTTGAAATAATAGCAAAGTCCTGAATATGAAAAAAATATCTAGCTTGTTAGTTAGAATATATATGAAACCATTAAATAATAAAGTGTTTGAGCTGCCTTAGAAAACATTTCTTCCTTTTCTAAATATGAGGACACAGAGTCAGAACCATACCAACAAGGTCTCTCTCTTCATCCTCCACTTTTTAAGAAAATTCTTGCAGAGGAGGGCCCACGTTTGCTGACCCACGGTTATGTGCCGCTTGCTCATTCTGACCTGTTTAAGACGAGGAAGTAAAGTAAGGAAATGTGAAGTTCTGAAATAGAAAACATTGTGCAATCAAACCAAAAAGAAACATCATAACAGCTGTTTCCAATTGCGTGCATAGAAAAGAAGTGAGCCAAAAAGCTAAAAAAAAAAAAAGAAAAGAAAAAGGAAAACAAAAACATATAAAGAAATGTTTAAGCTCAGTATTGAAAGAAATAAAAATTTCTTAAATTTTTAGGTATAATTTATATTTATCCCTCTGCAGACTGAAAAAAAAATTGGAGAGTTTAATAGAGTCAAGTGTTGTTATCCCCACAACTTGGCACTGTTTGATTTTCTAACTGGGATCAAGGATATTTAAATACTACTGGTGTGAGTATAGACTTCCACAGCCATTTACTGATTCATTACTAATTTACTACTATGTCATCCTTTGGTTCTGCTCCTGGGTATGCATGCCAAGGAAATTTTCATATGAGTCCATGAGGGGACATATACAGAAATACTCTTCATAATGTGAATTATTGTGGCACCATGTTGTAAAACTAATTTTAATGAATAGAGTCCATAAAGTACTGTGTTGGGTTCAGAAGCAATGGATTGGTATCCACGCATCAACATGAAGATATCTTAAACAGTGCCTTTTTTTTTAAATAAGAAAAGGTTGAGTCATATCACAATATCATTTATATTAACACTACATACAACACACATTTTTCAAGAATATCCAGATACTAAAGGATCACTATCAAATACAATGTAAAGGTTATTTGTGGCAGTGGAAAATGGGATTGGAAGTTGAGTATGAAACGAGAGTTGTAAATTTAAGAAAATAAATAACAGCAAAAAAAGACAGGACCTTTGTTTGAACCGATCATTTTGTGTGCCACGAAATTAAAAGTATGATTAACTCTTTATAAGTGAAGTACAAAAATATCCCTAGCCAACTATTAAAAAAAACAAACAAACAATAAGCCCAACAGCAACAAAATCCTAACAGGTAGATAGAAAATCTCACAAAATGTCAGAGAAGTCCATATTGTTCATTGTGGCTAGAACAAAGAGAGATGGGAATAGTTTGAATATAGGACACTGGAGAGAAAATAACATTCCCATTTAATCATGATCTCTTATGTTTCAGGTAGTTCTAAGTATTTTATAAGAATTAATTTAATCACAATCGACTTTGGGATTATTATTCTCCTCAGTTTACAGATGAAGAAAATAAGGTACAGAGAAGAAAAGTGACTCTCTAAGCACAACTAAGTATGGCACAACCTAGGTGGTCAAGTCTTGGAGCCTCCACTGCTAGCCAGTGTGCCACACTATTGTAGGAATTCATCTAGAGAGTGTATAGATTGCTTCTCCCTTCAGGTCAAGATTAGAGATTTTACCAGACTCCAGTCAGTGAGGTGTTCCAGTCAGGCTTTTTTCCCATAGGCTTCAGTATGTGCAATCATTGTCAGGAGCCCCCAAATGCTGGGATATTAGGAAAGGTAGGTGACCCTCAAGAGACAGAAAAATTTTCTTTAAAAAGAAAATTTTATTATAACACAGAGAAGAATGTTTAAAATCTTCCATTGAATGATCATAATACAATTCAAGAAGAAAGATAAAAAGAAAAGAAAATATCATATCTAAAATTCCCACAGAAGACACAAAGAATGTAACATCTTCCATGATACAGAGAGAAAAAAAATGTAATCCTCCAAATTTTCAAAGAAAATTCAAATGCATTTAAAAATGAGAGAGAAAAAATTAACTTAGATAAAGAGTAATCAAAAGTCAAGAGATATCTCAAAAGAAAAAAATACAGTTGTAAGAAAAGTAAAGAAAAAACATTGTAAAAAGTACAATGGGAATTAATTTTCACAGTAGTGAGAGAATATGATTATTTCCCCAAAAGGTTAAGTACCAAAGAAATATCAAAAATATTTTTTAATTAAAAAATAAAGGGAAAATTCTATAAGAAATAAAGTTGATGGGGTAGTTCAAGAGTGATTAAATGGTTTATAGTGGAATAAAAAGCAGCCTGATATCTTCAAAGTGGAAGTGAAAAGGTGAGTTGCTTAATTTTCTTTTGAAAAAATCTACCAAAATAGACAAAACTAAAGAACACTGAAGAATTATTTATTAGCAAAAAACACTAGAATATGATTTATCCCCAAACCACACTTTCATTCTTACAAAGTGCATGGTCTGGTTTTATTGCTGATAGAAAAAAACAACCCAACTGATTTTCAGGTCCGTGATGTCTGTTACTCATCCGTGCATATGACTGTATAGGTAGGAGGTGGCAAGAGGGATAATGGTTGAACTGATAACAGACGCATCAATCAGATACACCTGTTCTTGGAGGTCCTTGAACTAGAAATGCATCATAGGCAACATAGGCATAATTATTTGCAGGCACCCATGTTGCTCCAAAGTTGTCACTAGAAGACAATGATTCATTCCCTCCTTTTTTGTGGGTTCAAACTTGGTCAGCCACAGAAGCACTTAGGCTTGCAGGAAGGGAGAACTAGTCCTTGGGCTTACACACAGATCCACCCATCAGTTTCTAATGGGCCAAGTCAACAGTAACTCCTTTTAGAGTTGTTTGCAGAGAGCATTCTAACTGTAATCTAGAACCTATATAACAACAAGAATTCAGGACATGTCTAAAAGCCATTAACTGATTGTTTCAAACCTAATAAAGGCAGCAGATTTCAGACATGACACTCAATCTTATAGTGGTGGTGTAATGTAATTATTTATATGGTCATCTTAGTGCAGCCCAAGGATTACTCATATTATCTCCCAGAATGAGCTACATAATTGCATTGCAAGAGTCATATCTCATTATTTTCCCATCGGGCAGACAACAGAAAGACTCTGAAAATTATAGAGTATGAAATTTAGTCGATAAAGAAAATGTAAGACCTAATCTTAGTTAATAAAACCCAATATAATCATAATGGTCCTTAAAAATGGAAGAGAGAGATTGGAGAGTCAAGATGGCAGACTAGGTAAAAGCAGAGTTCACCTCCTCTCAGGTCTGCATTGAAATGATAACCAAATTATAAAATAATCAATGTGGAGAATCACCTGAAGTTCAGTTGATCATAATATGTATGTCTGATAATACAAAGAAACAACATCAAAGCCGGGCAAAGTCGTAAATGGGGCTGGACCTGCATCAGAGATGCAGAGGTCCTCCTTGAAAGAAAGAGGGATTCTAGCTCTAGATGGGGCTCCCTGGCACAAGATACCAGCCCAAGGAAGAAAAATTCCCCAAAAAACCTGACCGTAAAAATCAGAAAGGATTCTGGCTTTTTGAGAGAGACGAAAAGAGACTGAAATCCAAGACTCCCCTTTAAAGGGCCCCTGCACAGCCTCTCTCGCCTGTGGACACTCACTTGGGGCACTGGCGGTGAGATGGAGACTCAGGCAAGATTCATATGGGGAAAGATGGCATTGTCTGGAGCCAGATGGAGGGCTGGACAGTCAGCCACCATTGTGCCTTAGTCAGAGATGCCCTCCTACAGGGTAGTCTACAGACCGGCTCCAGCTTGCCACTGCAAATCCCTTCCCCGGCACAGCCAGTTTGGAAGCTGCATTGGCCTGGGGAGATGGTCTGTCCTACCCAGCCGGCCCTACCCCTTTCCAGGGCCATGAATCCTGTGCAGGCAACAGACCTCAGGCTAGCACGGTTAGTGCATTTCAGGGAAATCAGTGTGCGCAGACCACTGCTGCCTGAACAAGCTGCAATATGGCTTGGGAGAGCACATGGGTCTGTGGCACCACTCCAGACAGCATCTGGTTTCACTGTGATGTGCGACTACTGTGCGAATGCATGGACACAGAAGTGGTAGCAAAACTGAGGCTGTATTGGCTTGACAGCCCTTGTCTCCCTGAGATCCTGCCCCCTCCAATCCACAAAGTGCCCACAGCCAATTGACAGGAAGCTACCCCCCCCGTCCCTGCCCCTTCCCAGGGTGGTGCATTCTTCACAGTCAACAGACCTCGGCTAGTACAGTGAGCAAATTTTAAGGAAAACAGTGATGGACAGATCCTTGCTGACAGCTCGAGATACAATATTGCTTGGGCAGATCGCAGGGGTTTGTGGGACCATCCCAGATGGCATTAGGTCTCACAGTGATATGTGACTTCTGTGGGAGCCCACGGTCCCAGAGCTGGTCGCAAATCTGGTGTTGTATAGGCTTGATGGCCCTGTGCCTAACTGTAATGTTACCCCACCTAACCCATAAATTACCTTTAGCTAGCCTGCTCCTAGGCAACACAGTCCCATTCTGTGCTTTCCTTGGGACAAGAATTCAACAGTAAACAACAATACTCAGTTTGTGTGGCCCATGCAAAGCCCATACATCTGGTAGAAGCTTTCAGTGGCAGGCCACAAACCCATGCCCACAAGCTTCAGTAATTCTTGAACAGATCTCGGATGTCTGCAGGCCAGAGGTGGGCAGCGGCTGGCCTTGCTGTGATCTGAGACTTGTACAGGGAACCACAGAGACAGCACTGGCATATAAACTGACACTGTAGTGGCAAGGGAAAATCTATTCAGTCTATCCAGGTGACTCCCTGGGTCCCTGCACCAACCAACTGTGTATTACCAGAGGCTCTTCTAGTTGTGAAGTCTTATAGGCAACTGACAGGCAGCCAGAGGCCTTAAGGAGCACTGGAACTCCTGCTAAACCACCCCAAGCCCTTGTACTTGGGGTAACTAGACCATGGCCTACAGCATTGTCTCTTCCATTTAAATCCAGCATAGGCAGTAACCACCTGAGAATAGCTTTGCAGCTTTCACCAGGTAGCCCCAAGTAATCAAAGGCAGTAGCTGACCTTGGCCTACTGGAGAGCCCTCCCAAGGGGCCACAAAACCAAAGTATCTGGAGGCTTGCATTAGATCACAACAGAGCAACTCCTGACTGGTCCCATAAGTGGTATCCACAAAGGGTGGTCTCAACAAGTACACAAGTCTGCTAGGGCAAATCCTACTCAGTGGGGTCAGTTCCTTCACCGTAGCTTTCACTTTGTGGGAGCAGCCAATTCCCACAATTAGTCAGCCTGAGCATTAATCCCATCCACTGATGTATTATTAATTTGTATTATCAGACATACGTGTTATGATCAACTGAACTAGCACCAATAAAGGCTTAGCTACAATAGCAGATCACACACAACCCACACAAAGATCACATCCAGAGCCCCTGGCAAAGGTGATCAGGAAGACACAAGACACCTTTCATGTAAGGCCATCTGGCCTTGGCTGAGAAATAAAATAAATCTTTCTAAGACATAGAAATAAACACAAAGAGGCTAATAAAATGAGAAAACGAAACATGCCACAAATAAAACGGCAGGAGAAAACTCAGAAAAAATGCTAAATGAAATAGAGGCAAGCAAATGGAGGCAAGACAAAATTCAAAATAATGGTTATAAGAATGCTTAATGAACTTAGGGGGAGAATGGATGAGCTCAATGAGACCTCAACAGAAAGATAGAAAGCATAAAAAAGGACACGGAAACCATTAAAAAGACCCAGACAGAAACGAAGAATACAATAACTGAAGTGAAGAATACAGTAGAAGGATTCAACAGTAGATTAGATGAAGAAGAAATCAAATCACTGAAGTGGAAGACAAAATAGCAGAAAATACCCAATTAGAACAGCAAAAAGAAAAAAGAATTTGAAAAATCAGGATAATTTAAGAAACCTCTGGGACAACATGAAACATAATAATATCTGTACCATAGGAGTACCAGAAGGAGAAGAGTGATAGCAAGGGATCGAGAATCTATTTGAAGAAATAATGACAGCAAACTTCCCTAACCTGGGAAAAGAATAAGACATACAAGTCCAGGAAGCACAAAGAGTCCCAAACAAGAGGAATTCAAACAGATCCACACCAAAATACAACATAATTAAAATGCCAAAGGTCAAAGATAAAGAAGGAATCTTAAAAGCAGCAAGAGAAAGGCAGCTACTTACTTACAAGGTTACCCTCACAAGAATGTCTGTTGACTTTTCAGCAGAAACTTTATTAATCAGAAGAGACTGGTAAGAAATATTTAAAGTTGTAAAAAATAAGAATCTACAACCACAAATACTCTACCATGAAAGGCTTTCAATTAAAATAGAAGGTGAGAAAAAGAGCTTCCCAATGAATTCAATTAAGTAGCAGGATACAAAATTATTATTTGGAAGTCAGTTGCATTTTTATATGCCAATGATGAACTTTCAGAAAGAGAAATTAAGAACATTATTTTGTTTACAATTACATTGAAACTAATAAAATACTTAGGATTCTAGTTAACCAGGGAGGTAAAATACATGTTCTCAAAAAATTGTACTAAAAAAATAGAAATTGAAGAAGTTACAAATAAATGGAAGTTTGTACAGTGCTCATGGGTAGGAAGAATCAACATCATTAAAGTGGCCATACTACCCAAAGCAATCTATAGATTTAGTGCAATCCCTATCAAATACCAATGGCATTTTTCAGATACCTAGAAAAGATCCTGAATAGCCATGGAAATCTTGAGAAAAAAGAATAAAATTGGAGGTATCACACTACCTGATATTGAACTATACTACAAGGCTACAGTAATCAAAACAGCATCGTCCTGGCATAAAAACAGATACATTACCCAATGGAACAGAATAGAGAGCGCAGAAATAAATCTACATCTATACTCTCATTTAATATATGACAAAGGAGGTGAGAATATACAATGGGGTAAAGACAGTCTTTTCAATAAACGGTGTTGGGAAAACTGGACAGGTATCTGCAAAAAATGAAACTAAAACTGGACAGGTATACGCAAAAAATGAAACTAGACCACCTTCCTACACTGTATACAAGAATAGATTCAAAATAGATTAAAGACTTCAATGGAAGACCTGAAACAATAAAACTTCTAGAAGAAAACATAGGCAGTAATTTCTCTGATATTACTATTAGTAATTTCTTTTTAGATATACCTCATCGGGCAAGGGAAACAAAAGAAAAAATAAAAAAATAGGGCTGTATCAAACTAAAAAGTTTTTGCACTAAAAAGTTTTTGCACAGCAAAGGAAATCATTAACAAAACAAAAAGACAATCTACTGCATGGGAGAAAATATTTGGTTATGATACATGTGAGAAAAGGTTAATATCCAAAGTATACAAAAAACTCATAGAACTCAACAACAAAAAAAGCAAACAATGCAATTAAAAAATGGGCAGAAGACCTGAATAGATATTTCTCCAAAGAGGAAATACAGATGGCCAACAGACATATGAAAAGATGCTTGAGGTCACTAATCGTCAGAGAAAATGCAAATTAAAACCACAATGAGATATCACTTCACATCTGTCAAAACGGCTATCATCAATAAACCAAAGAACAGAAAGTATTGGTGAGAATATGGAGAGAAAGGAACCCTCATACACTGTTGCTGGGATTGCAAATTGGTACAGCCATTCTGGAAAACAGTCTGGAGGATCCTCAAAAAATTAAAAGTGGCTCTACCTTTTGACCCAGCAATTGCACTTCTGGGTATTTAACCAGATAAATCCAAAACAATAATTCATAAAAATCTACGCACACCTATGTTCATGGCAGCACAATTTACAATAGCCAAGGTATGGAAGCAACCTAAATGTCCATCAACAGACAATTGGATAAAAAAATCATGGTTCATTTATACAATGGACTGTTATCTAGATAATTGGATAAAAAAATCATGGTTCATATATACAATGGACTATTATCTAGCCATTAAAAAAATGAAATCTTATCATTTGCAATGACATAGATGGACCTAGAGGTTATTATGCTGAGTGAAATAAGTCAGACAAAGATAAATGCCATAAGATTTTACTTATATGCAGAATCTAAGGGGAAAAAAAAACCATAATCAAAAACAGACTCACAAATATAGAGGACAATCTAGTGATGGCCAGAGATGGATAGTGCTGGGAGAATAGGGTGATGGGTTAAAGAAGTACAAATTAGTAGTTGATAGACGGTCAAGGGGATGCGGAGCACAGCATAGGGAATGCAGTCAGCAGTAATGTAATGGCTTTGTGTAGAGCCAGAGGGAAGATAGAGTAATCAGGGGGGTTGTTTCATAAATTATATTCATGTCTAAGCAATGTATTGTATTCTTGAAACTAATAATAAAATAAAATACAAAAAAAGTGATAAAAAAAAAGGGTCCATTGGACCCTGATGGTTAAAATAACAAAAAACAAAAAACAAAAGAAAGAAAGAAAAAGAACAGGAAGAGGGAGGCAGAAGAGGAGGTCAGAGTGATGGGAAGTCATAAAAACTCAATAAATTGCTGGCTTTGAAGATGGAGGGAAAAGGGTATGAGCCAAGGTGTAGGGGCAGCCCCAAGAAGCTGTAAAAGCAAGAAAATAGATCCTCCCCCACCTCCTCCAGAAAGGAACGCAGCCCTGCCAACCAAAACCTTGATTTTAGTCCAGTGAGACCCACAACGTACTTCTTACCTCTCAAACTGTAACACAGTAAGTCTGTTTCATTTTAAGCCATTAAGTGTGTGGTCATTTATTACAGCAGCAACAGAAAACCAATACGGGAGCACGAAAGGAGTCTGATACCAGCACAAGGACTGGGAGCAAGACAGAAGGAAATTCAGATGTTGTTTATGGCAAGGGCTTTAGGATGGAAATAGTTGCTGGAGGTTCCTTCTGTGATGCGCTCATTTATGGGACACAAGAAGGCATGTGTTTATGTTTAAAAATTGTCTAGGAATGAACAAAAGGATTCAGAAGCTTTGTAGATGAGCTCCTGATAATAATGCATCAGAGCAAGCTGTGGCAGCCCAGAGAACCGAACTGAAACCAACTGCGACATTTCAGGTGAGGAAATCAATGTCATGGTCAACCTCGGTGTCTGAAGGGGTTAACTATGCTGCCTGAGTGTGCCTACTCTTTTTTTCTTTCTGTGGATTAGTGAATATGCTGGAAATTACTTATGAATGAAGAATAATTAACATGATCCAATTGTCGTAATTGTGGCTTTTTTCCCTAACTGTTAAGACTAATTTTTCCCCGTGTACATCCTGATGTAAATAGCAGGAGAAGAATACTATTCACCATAGTAGTACAAACATCTAACTAGCTTAAATTGCTCTGAATCTGGAAATAATAACTTGGCTATAAAAATCTAGTCACTTCTCATCAGATAGAATTCCTAGTATTCAGGGAATAAATAAATGTGCAATAAATTAGATGAAAATTCTTATATATTTAGTTTGATGAAAATGGTCAATAAAAATATTGCCCTAAGTTTTCTTGGTCAAAATATTCTCAAGCCAGTTAAAACAATTCAAAACTCAGAAAATTGTGTTCCCTCCCTCAATGCTTACAAATGCTTTGGCAGTAAAACTGAAAAAGAACAACAAAGAATAAGTAACTCTAATAACTTGGCAAATAGCTCATACTTACAAAAAGGCAACATAAAGTTACATTCCTTTTGATTTGTCCAATAGCCTATCAGATAATACATGCTGTTTGTCCAAATATACTTAGTCATGGGGGAAAAACAAAAAAATTCTTAGTTCTCTAACTGATTATTTAGCTACACAATACAAAGCACTCAGATGATTTCAGAAACCAAACGACTCATTAATAATTTACTGCATTCAACAGTTTCCATCCAAACATTTGACATTTCTGTTTGAAGTTGTACCTTAGATTCCCCAATGCAAAACCACCACGATTTTAGAGGTTAACTTACTCTGAGGAAAGCTGGAACAAGAATCTAGAAACAGTTCATCCACAGGTCTCTGCCAGTCCTGGAGAAGAATTCACGTTCGTTTTGGGTCACTACTACATCATGCTTTTAATTTCTTGTTTATTGTGAATAGTTCAGCTTTAGACTGATTTCCGAAAAGGATTATGGTCTTAATTCAGCTGGGCTGCCAAAAACTCTGTGCTCACATCACATGGTGACTTCTTTACAGTTTTCTGTTCCTTTGTCTCCCCGCCAATTCCTCAGCAGGGAGTGTGTAGTTGCAGATGGCTGGCTGGACATATCAAAACATTAGGAACTATCAAACCAAAAAGAATGTAGGCTTTCTCAATTAGTTTTTCCATGCAAGACCCTACTTGGCGAGTTAACCCCCCAAAACAATTTTTAAAAGAAAGATAAGTAAAGATAATTCAGAGAAAAACAGAACAGAGATTTGTGGTAGGGGCCAGAGGGGAGATTAAAAAAAAGAAAAGAAAAGAAAAAGGAAAAGATAGCTGGAAGTGTACCAATGAGGTCGGAAAGTAACTCAAAACCTTCCACTGAAATTTAGTTCTTAAAACCTGAATCTAGAAATATGGCAATGAAACACTGTTTTTTTCAGGGTGACAAACTGAACTCTGAATTTTCATCTGCATCTCAGTTGCATGGTGTGCCCACTAACCGCAGCATCTTTTTGGGGGTGCAAAATAGGTGTATCTTTAGAGCAATTTAATATAAAATCACGTATACTCCCAAGACCTACAAGCTTGTTATTTCTGCAACAAGTCCCAGAAAACACATAAGTCTCTCTATAGGTAACCATTGGGTTTTCGTATGTCCCCTTTTCCATTTTATTAAAAAAAAAAAAACAAAAACATTTTCTTAACAGGTAAGAGCTGCCATTCTTTTTGGAGTACTTCACGTAAGTCCAAGACAAGGCAGTTCCAAAACTTCTTGTAATCATGACGTTTGTCTTTAGCTTGCAGTCAGTAAGACTAAGTTCCTCTGCATTATAATTGCTTCCTGAACATGCAACTGGAGGGGAAACAGTGTGCTCTGCATGCAGTTCTTCAATCAAACAGACTCATCCCATCGTCCATGCAAATCATATGAAAGCTTTCTTACCTATTTCCCATTCCCTCAATACATTTATTCAATCACGTTTCCTCTTTTGTTAATTATATGAGTCCACAAATTGCTCAGCAAACAAAATAGAAGCAGATTGAACTCGTTAATGCATGAGATGGTCAAACCTAAAAAAAGAAAAGAAAAGAAAGACTTCTGATTGTTTCTGTATGTTTGTTGTTTTCTGTAGAAAGTACAAAACCATCACATTTCCCAACATCACCCGTGCTTTGTTCACAGGAAACGTAATAAGTTAGGACATTTATTTTTCAGTCACTTTCCCCCCCAGAACTTTGTTTTCACGATAGAGCTTTATGTGTTCTGGCCCTGGTTTCCAGACCCCTTTCTTTTCCTTTGATATGTCAGCCTCACCCTTCACGTGTACAGCCCCGTAAACACAGGCCCCCTGGCACAAAGCAAGCCCACGCTCATTCATCTTCTTTCTCAGCCTTTTCTTAAACAAGTCATATGTCTTCGCTCTTCTAGATAAACTTTAGTGCCAGCTTGCCATTTAAAAAGAAAGTCTTTTGGGGATTTCAAAAGTGGAATGGCACTGATTTCACAGTGTAACGTACTTACTTAGCAGCCATGTATGGCACTTACTGCGTGCAGGTCACACTCAAGCATTAACACATTTACACAACAATCTCATGAGGCAGGCTCCATTGTAATCACTCCCATTTTACCGATGAGAAAAGCAAGACCCAGAAAGCTTAAATAACATGTGCAAATTCACACAGCTGGTGAGTAGCAGAACCTGGGGTAAAACCATGACCACCATCATCTGTCTGTGAGCTCAAATAAATGCTCTGTTTCGTCTCTGTGTGTCTGTTCATTCGACGGTTCTCACTTTTGTGCACACATTTACAATTCTCCTTGCCTTAGCTTCATACATTTTGCAGCAACATTCTCCAGTACCAGAGACCATGTGGATTTCATGTGATGGGCTTCACATCAGCCTAGAACATTTCTCTTGGATCCCTTGCTGGCTACTGTCCCGAGGACTTGGCACCATGGGGCTTGTGTGCAGCCTTTGACACCGTGCATGCAAACACAGAACCACCTGATTTGTAAAGAGAAGAATGCAGTGGCCAAGTAGCCCAGTAGAGGGAAGCTGAGAACGTCTGCTCAGTACCTGGAGATTTTTCTGTTCTTGCTTCTCATCCTTTCTCAGACTCAGCTGCACTGCCTGCATTTGGGTTTTATCAGATATTTCCCCCCAATTTTTCTTTATTTCTATATAACAAACAAATTCTATTTGATTCTGTTTTATGGTTTTGTTATTTGGTGGTGGGGGGGGGTGGGACTTGAAACATCCTTTGAGTGATATGTACATTTTTATTTGCAGTTGCATTTCTCAGGTATATTTGGACTACCTCTATTATCTGCTTATACAGGACATTGCTTGAAACAGTATAATTTTAGTATAATTTTCTTTTTCTTTTCACCTAGTCTGCAAATCTTTTACTTTCCATGATGGAATGTAGGTCCCTTAGGATAACCAATCCACTTCGTCTAGTCATCTGATTTTATAGTTTCTAAATTAAGTTTTCCTGTGGTTTTCAATTTCTCCATTTCCACACTGATCATGTTTTTTCTCTGTTCTTTTTTTTTTTAATTCCCATAATCTTTTTCTCCTCCTCTCATCTGGAAAGTTAGAACTTTCTGGTATTTCAAAATTTTTTCTGGTGATAATCAAAATGAAATATCTATTGTTTAAGGAAAAAATATGTAAAGCTAACAAATTTTTAAAAATGAATACAAAAGATATGTGTGTGTGTTCTTGTGTGTGCACACACTTATATAAGACAAAAATTATTTTTAAATAACTGTAAATGATGAGGGATTGGCATTCCCTGTCAATCCTAAGAACTTAATTTAACATATTCAAAATATAAAAAATCTGAAAAAATGCTGCTATGACTCCCACTGTTTTCAAAAGGTGTATTTGAACTGCTTTTCCATTGCGTGTGCTTATTCATTTGTGAGCCAATGGTCTCCTAATCCTGGAAATTTCAAGACGATTTCTGAAAAGCTTTCAGAGGAAGACTCTGGGGTTGTACTTGGGAGTTAAAGCAAACTTATGAACCTGCTGTATCACAAACTAGTGTCAGCAATCGCAGAGCTTCTGGCTGTGGAAGACATCCCTCACATACTTCACCAAGAGAATTTTTTAAGTAAATGTCATGTTTTAAGAGTCATGCTTCAAAAAAGTTCCAAGTTTGTGGCTTTATTTCCTAAACACCCAATGCCTAGATCTTCAACTACTTCATTAATACTCTGTTATGCTTTTATCACAGATGTTCTATCACCCCTAAATTAGAGGGGAAGAAGTCTATAGCCATGCCATTCTGAACAAGCCCGATCCCATCTGATCTCAGAAACTAAGCAGGGTTGGGCCTGGTTAGTACTTGGATGGGAGACTACCTAGGAGGACCAGGTGCTGTAGGTGTAAAAAGTAAGGGATTGTAAGCTGACAAGGTCCTTGCAATCTGTGAAGTCAAATAAAGGTTGCCTCGTATAAACAAACAATCAAACAAATAAATAAATTTGAGGGGAAAATAATTTAAAATTTATTCATTTATTGACTAAAATATACAAAATATATCTAATTTTGATGTTAACAATTTTTAAAATTATACATAATACACATTATTACATATAATGTAAGCTTATATGACACCAGCAAGAAATGATCAGGCTTGAAGTTTTATGGGTCGTCTGAGTGAGAGAGGAGTTTCCATTTCATGGTTGTATTAACCTCTTCATCAAAATCTCCTGCCTCCTGCTCCTTAGAAAGCTCTACAAATACCTAGATGAGAGACAGAAAAGAAGGAAAAAAATTATCAAGTGGCTGTTTTCCAAATAAACAGGAAAAATACTTGTCATTTTCATGTAACATTTACAGAAATGATATGAAACTGTCAAAGTTAACTCACCTTTTCCAACGTGCACTGAGATAGGCTGTATTCTTCCAGGTTAAAGTTATGTTTTACTGAGAAAAGAAAAAAAGAACTAGTAGTAGATGCTTACAATTTATTACTAAGAAATTCTTAAAAGTCATACAAGATAAAAATGCAAATCATTAATATAAATAGCATACAGAGCTGAATAAACACTTGCTAGAAGAATTAAATAATGAAAAGTCAGTGGTTAAATACATATCAAATCAATCTTGATTTTAGAACTTTTTCACATTACATTTTGACAATATGTGTTTCATTACTTAGTCTATGTGTTTTGGAGAGATATGTAAGTTCCTGAGGAACTGTATAACTGACTGATACATTTTTACTCATGAAGAAGACTTCAATCCCACTCCAATCCCTTTAAAAGGACTTCCTTGTGATTGTGCTTCAGCCAGTCCACATGCTGTACCAGCTCTCTGGTGGGCTTTCCCTCCATGAGACTGCACGAGAGTGGCCACCAGCTTTACATAATCATGTATTCACAGTTCACTAGTTACACACTGAGAATCTTCTAAGTGAGGGAGCCACCCTGAGGTACCAGGGAGCTGTCAAGAAACAGCTGTAACGAAGCAGCAAACCCCAAAACTCCTGCCCTTTTGTGTAGTTTGCATTCTAGTGGAAAGAATTAGGGCATCAAATAAGTAAGCGCTTAAATATATACCAAAGTAAATGATGATAGCTACTATGGACAGAAAGAAAATCAGGTAAGGAAAACAGGATGTGCTAGATGCTCTTTCACAGGATGGCCACAGTAACAAGGTCATAACCGAGCAGAAACCTGAAAGCAGTGAGGACGCAGCTTGGATATTCAGGAAGCAGAATTCTGGGAAGAAGGATTAGCAAGTGCAAAGTCCTGAGGCAGGGCTGCACATGTCTGATAGCATTTAGGACAAGCTTGGAAGTCAGGGTGTTGAGAGTGGAAGGAGAAGCCAGAGATTTATGTGATCTCAAGCATCATGAGCCAGGCGCCACTCTAGGCTCTTTCTTTACAAATGAGCTCATTGAACCCTCCTCACAACCCTGCCAAGTGGGCACTGATGTCATCTCTTGTTTTAGAGATGAGCCATCTAGACATGCGAGGATTGAGTAATAAACTTTGTCCAATGCCTCCTCGCTAGTAAGGATGGGAACCAGAGAACCTGGTGCTGCAGTCTGAGCTCTTGGCCACCATGCTGTGTTCAGAAACTCCACTATGATGGTCTGCTGCTGGGAATGACCCAGTTAAAAGTGGGGAAATGATGCTGAAAAGAGGAAATGGGCAATTTCAAGTGGCAAGGGGAGTTAGGCACAAATGTGGAGAATGGCCTTAGCGGAAGACTCAGATAATTCACGTGTCATGAATAGGAAGGCAGAACACGCAGCACAGACGCAGGGAGGTTTCCTGTTGCCTGTATTTTATTACTGAAAGAAAAAAAAAGGGCACCAGCTGAGGGAGAAAAGCAAGAAGGAGATGGATACATAAAAAGAGGAATGACATTGTAATTTAGGGTGCTTGGTGTGAACAGACTGTGCCCACGTTAGCAAGGTAGACGGGACGAAAGGCTTAATGTCACAAATTCAGTCAACCCTGTCGAGCATGATGGTGTGTTTTCTGCAGCTTCTAGCTGCTCTGGAGACTAACCTGTTTCCCAAGGATGAATTAACCAAAATTGAGATTAAATCCCACCATTATCTACCATTAGAATTCTTAAAATCATATCCTACAGGGCCTATCTTTAAACATTTATCACATAATTATCTCCCATTAAACTACAACCTAGTCTGAGTTAATTCTTTAAAAGTTTTTTTTTTTTTTTAAATGGTCATTCTTACCTGCCTCTAATTTGTGAAAGGCCTGAGATAGAGGGTGAACATCCGCCATGGGCAGTTTATAGGTCAAGAAGGAAGAATACCTGAGAATGGCAAAATGTAATATTTGACGATGAGTTTCAAAGGGAAAAAATGACAATCAAAATACATATTGGTATTATCAATATTTTTAAAAAATAAAAGTAATGCAAGTTAATGTATGGCTTACATATGAAATAAATGAAATAATTTATCAATGGACAACTCTTAAAATGGCTTTTTAAGAATGGCTGGCTATTGGAGATAGTTCTCTAAGAAATAATATAGCATAATTAAATTTATGCTCAGTTTATGTCAACCTTTTTCTTGTTGAACTCAGATATTCTGAATTAATCCCTTTGATTAGTTCAAAGAAGGTTGGGACTAATCTTAATTTAATATTCATCTTTGGTACCAGAAAGCTAAGAAATGAGATATATGAGTTTGAGAGAGAGGGATATGATAGTAGAGGAATTCAAAATGCTTTAACTAAAAACTTCTCTGACCTCTTGAGGAGAGAAGAGCCAAGACTGATTTTTGGCATCTTGTTTCCACATGCTACTTCTGGCTGTATGACCTCATGTCCCATTCTCAGTTCCTTCCCAAATGGAAGTTTGATGCTCCCAGGTGGCCCTGAAGCTGCCCAACCCTGCAGACCTCTTTGGTCCAGCCCCTGGCCTTAGTCTTATCATTCATGATCTTCCCACTTATATTGAAACTGCTTCTTGGATTTATGATGCCAAAGGTCTAGAAATAGGACTGAGTTATATACCCTGGTATATTTTTTAGGTGATGCCATTATATTTATATTGTGCTAAAATGGAAACAGCGGTCTCATGTTCTGCTTCTTTGGGTTACTTATCTACCCAAGGAATTTCAAATTCAGTTTCTGCTCAACCTCTTTGCCCTTCTACCATTAATACACACACACACACACACACACACACATATATATATATATATATATATATATATATATATATATATACAGACACATACATACATACATATATGTACACACACACACACACACCTTTCTAGTCTCCATTTTAAAGCATAAAACTTCATTAAAGGAAGATTCTGATTATCTCAGCTGCTATTTGGTTTCTATGTGGGGAATCTACCCTAAATAGTTATATCTTTGGAATTATTAATATTTATATCTTTTAAATATTTATAGGGAGGCTCTTGGAGGGTACCATGGGCTTGACTGCAGTCTTATGTGAGTTCAAGTCATATAAATTCCTTCCCTGCAACTTTCCCAAGACCCTTCCCCTCCTCACCCCCCAGAACTGAGGTCAGCCTTGGATGGCTGAGGACACCCATGTAGGGTGTCCCCAGGCTTCCCTGGAGGACACAACTTCCTGTGTAGCTCCTAAATCACATAATCTGGAAGATTCAACAAATCAATTTTTAAGATCCCTAACTTTTATTACAAAGTCAAATCCCTAACTTTTATTACAAAGTCAAAGTACAGAAAAGAAACCATTGAGTGGGTAAAGCCAATAGGTTTCTCCATGATCCTAAAGTCCTTTTACCTTGCCTGCTGTGCGGCTTGTGGGAAAAATTTCAGAATCTCAGTGTGCACCAAATTTACTTGAGAAGTTTCCTTCACTTTTAGTTCTAGATTGTAATCCTTGCCAAGTTTGCTTTTCAGGTGCTGGATGGAGCCAATGCATCTGTGGGCAAGAAGGAAGACATGTTGGAAAAAATATTGTCCCTGAAAATTTTTAGGTTATTCACCAATTTCAAATGTATAGGATAGGGTATCTCTGAGGGAGCTAAGAGGAAGAACTCCAGTTGCTACGGTCATTGTGTCCTTTTCACAGGGAATCTCACATCGAGGGTCAAGTGCAGGCTCTGATAAGATACCTACCTCAGTCGTCCAGACACCATGATGGCGATGCGGTCACAAATGGCCTCAGCCTCAGCCAGGTAATGGGTCGTCAGGAGGGCCCCTTTCTCTGTGTTTTTAATGGCTGTCTGGATCATCCGCCTGAAGTGAGCCCCAAATCAGCACCATTTTTTTTTTTTAAAAAGCATAGGAAAAAAGGAGATGGAGGGGAAAATTTATAGACAAAATATAGTTTATAAATCATATTTAGATCCCAATTCAAAAACAAAACACAGAATGTAACTATTGACTAGCTTTTTGATAACATAAAGAAAATTTTAAAATATTTTTATGTGTGCTAATGGTATTCTGGTTATTTAAAAACACCTTCTATATCTTTTGTAGAAACTAACTGAAATATTTACACATAAAAGACATGCTGCCTAGTATTTGCTTCAATATAATTAGGGAGTGGAGAAAGGAAGCGCTTGGAGGTACAGATGAAGAAAGATTGACCTTATATGGATAACTGTTAAAACTAGGTGATGAGTATAATGGGTTCATAAATTATTTCTTTACATTTGTATAAGACTTCCACAACAAAGTCCTTTTAAAAGCTGGAAAAATATCCAACAGTCACAAATATGAAACCAGACTGGAAGATTTTATAAGTCCAAATGGAAAGTCCTAGATACGAAAGTAAAAAAAAAATTAAAAACTAAAAATAACTGGATAAAAAAAATCAACAGATTAGGGAAGAGGGGGAAAAAGAAAATGGGGAAATTGTGTCAGCAATTTCTAAGGAAACAGAGACATCTCAATAATTAAAGACAAAATAAAACACGCTCCGCATTGCAAGATCTAAAACAAAATACTTAGAAGCTTTTTGTTTTACTTTTTAAAAATATGAATACCACATGAATATGATGCACCATTAGAGAATCTATTTGTTAAATATTTGTTTTCCTAATATTTAATAATTTCCTAAAATGGATTATTTCCACTAAACTGGGAACCAATGCATTTGACTTCAAAGGTCAGTTTAAAAATGCAACTTTTACATCAAGTTTATACTTCTGGCTCTAAGAGTTATAATTCTCACCACATCTGCTGCTGTCCTGCTGGATCCATGCTTGTAGATGGTTCATCCAGAAGGAGGATAGATGAATTTCCCAGGATGCTCAGCACAAAACATAGCTGCAATGCAGAGAAACAGCCCTATTTGCTACCACCACTGTGTCTGCCCTCAGAATAATGTCACACCCCATGCATACCTTTCTAGAGGCTCCTGCTGTTAATTTCTGCACTGGAACATTCAGTTGTTCATGCAGTTTGAAAGAATCCACCAATCTGATAGAAAACAAGATGATCAAGTTGAGAGAGGATCTGGGGAAAATGTCATCGCACAGAAGAGTAACAACATCAAAAGGAAGCGTGGTGCTACTGTTCTCAAAACTCTTAACCCCAATGACCAAAGGAAGAAACACTTTATTTTGGGACCTGAAAGATTTTTCATCTCATAAAACATTTTAAAAAATAACTAGAATTCTGAATTTGGAACTGAAATTGATGATTATTCATTCATTTGTCAATTATTTTATACAATTATTTTTTAAAGATCTCTTTGTCAGGGATGCAAGAAACAGCTCTTGTCCCCTTTCCCCGCTCTACTACCGACACCATCTGAAAAGTTGGAGACATCACTTCTACTGTCTATTCTTTATTAGTGAATTCATCATTGATATACAGCCTTCCTGCCTTTGGACACAAATAAATTGCATGACCTCTGAGTACCGTGAAATGGCGACTGTGGCATCCGCTTTCCTCAGGCCTTTCACAGCTGCGAACACTTCCAGATGTTCTCTCACTGTCAGGCTGGGCCACAGCACATTCTCCTGTGGACAGTACCCCAGGAACTTGACCATGCCATCTCCCTGATTATCCGAAACTGAACAACACCCTTTCAGTTCCACCTAAGAAAGTAAACTGGTTTAGAAACGTGGGTAGTCTTTTATCCCATCATGCAATTATTCAAGAAACAGGCATATAGCTAATAAATGCCTACCTTTTTTGAGCATCAGGAAATATTATAAAAATCACTTCATATACTTCTTATTAAAAACTATTTACCCTACTAAAAGTATAGTCTGACAACGGTATAACCTATGTTTATCAGGAAATTCCTATTTTAGGAATAGAAACTGCTTCTTTATTTTTCCCTACCTCTCCAGCTGTTGGCTTCGTGATTCCAGATATCATTCTAATAGATGAACTTTTACCAGCGCCATTGGGTCCTAGCAATCCCAGTATTTCACCTGAAAGAGAATCACTGTCAATATCGGAAGTGAAATATTAACGTACAACTGTTCCTTCAATAACCTTCTTCAATCACCCCTCAGTACCATTTAAAATTATAACATATATGCAATCTATGTCACCAAAGCATGTTCTTTACCTCCTATAATTAAGTAAAATGTTAGTGAAAAGCTTATGGATTTGATGTCAATGCATCTGTCTTTTATTTTCCAGATTACTTTTTTAATGAAAAATGAGCCCAGATTGTTTTCTGTAGTAGATGATTAATGTGCTGAGTACAGAAATAAGTGATTCCTAAACTTGGGAAGTCAGGGACGTTTTTCTCCATGTGCTGAGTACAGAAATAAGTGATTCCTAAACTTGGGAAGTCAGGGACATTTTTCTCCATCCCAAATTCCATCACCTGTATCTAAGCCACCATGATCTTTCCTCTGAACTGTTATAAAAGCCTCTTAACTCATCCACAACCCAAATTTATGAACGAACTATAGCCAAGGTGTATATTTTTCAAAATATGAATTAAATGGTGATGAATCGCTGGCTAAAAACTCTCCCATAGCATTCCAACAACTTGGTACAAAATCTAAACTCTTTGCTGCATTTCACAAAGCTGCACCCAATATGGCCATGCTGGCTTTTCTTACTCCCCCTCCCCAACAACTGTTTCCTCTGCCTGTGTGCTCTTTCCACTTTATGTTCACTTAGCTGGCTCCCTCTATCACCCAGGTCATGACTTAACTGTTGATGTTCAAGGACAGCCTTCCCTAAACCCAAGGAAATGTAGCCCCAAGTCACACACTTCATTTCGCATATTTGAATGTTCCACATAAGACTTGCCTATGTGACCTCTAATAAATATTTTGATAAGTTATTTTTGTTTATTGACCCCTCTTAGGATATAAAATCCATGCAGAGGGGAACTTGCTTATTTCTTTCATAATCACTTTTTCAGAGCCTAAAACAGTCCTTGGAACACTCATATAATATTTGTAGAATGAACAGATGCTTCAGCAGGTACGATAGTGCCTGTAACACAGATGTTCAGTGGGTGTTTCTAAAATCAATGGTGAATAAAAAGGTGATTCTTCCTAACCTTTCTTAACACAGAAGGAGATATTTCTTGCTGCTATTTTCTTCTTCCTCTTTGAAAAGCAATTTTTCTTCTGGCCTGCATATTCTTTGTGTAGACAGCTAGCAATTACGATGGGTTTCTGGAATAGATGACAATGTAATTTTCCTTTTAAACTTCAGAGACTTTATATTCCTATATTCTCCCTGCTGGAACCCTTTATGCACTATGTCATAAACCAAACCACATTTTGAGTTGAAGGTAATCCTATTGCTTGTTTCAAATGTCACATGTGTTCACTGCTGTTTCCTGCTTCAAAATAGAGTGAGAAAAACTGTAATTTCATGAAAGCCAGCTCATTGCCTTCCAAGAAGTATCTAATCTCATGGCAACATCACAATGTATAAGTCAAATAAAAAAATAACCCTTAAAATCTTAACCTCTATTTAGGATTTTATAACGTATCTCACATAAATTTCTAAACTCATGAAACTTTGGGTTTTGAAACTATAGCTCTACTTATCAAAGTTCATTTTTGTCCAAAGGAAAATAGAACCGTTATGTTTTGTCTTCTTTGATTTTCCAGGACACTCCAAAAGAAGTGCCTGCATATTTAAGAATTATGAAACTGTGCCCAACTCCAAACTTTCAAAATGAAAACCAGCACATCGACCTCTATTCTTGATGGATCCTGAACAGTTCCATTAACATGCACTCTGCCACTTGGTTTTCTACCTCCTCCACGTTTGAAGTGGTCAGGGCAGTTGCCACTCTTATCCTTTCTGCTTGGACATCTTCATCTTCATCGATAGGTTCTTCTGGATTTGGCCGAGCCTCTCTGCTTGGAGGGGAAATTCTGTGGAGAAAGTGAAATGAGTGGCTTGTGATTTGCCTATTTGTCAAACATGGATAGAAAAACTCAGCCTCCCTGTGATTTTACCATTGTCCTTTTTTTTCACTAAACTGGTGATGAGGATAGCCCTGTGAGTGTTGCCTGTGCTTTTGCCAAGAATTCCCATTCCAGTAGGCAGAATCCCTTTCTCAGTGTCATTTGTCATTCTTCCAGTTAGCAAATTTGACCATTTCAAATCTGCTGGCAAGTAATGCTGCTTCTTTAAAAAGCATGTCACCTACATTTCCTCTGTTGATACTGAGAAATTACTGTCTTAATTACTCCCAACATTGTCTTTGGTATCTTTTGCTGCTGGTCCCACTCATGAGGCACTGTGCTGCTCTGCCCATTTTATTCCATCTGTTCTAGGTTGGATAATCATCTTGTACGGGGGCATGGCGTAACTGAGTACTCATTAAATTTTTGAAGGATTGAAAGCTTTCCTCAGCTGGTTAATGTCAGAACTCTGCCTGGGAGTCCTATGTCCTGGACCTTAGCTCACAATCTGTATTGACAGGTCGACAGTGCAGCCACTCTCTAGGAATATTAAAATATAATATTAAGTACAAAATTAAGCTTTATCCCAACCTGAAAACAGGATCCTTTTGCATGATTTTCTGGCCGCACTTTACTTCCATGCATCTTAGGACAAAAACGAATAGCAAAGCCTGAAAGTAAGGCTAGGAGCAAAGGAAAACAAGAGTTATATTTAGGTGTAAATTCACAGGTATTTAAACATTTGAATTAAATTAGTGGCCTTTCGTCTTCAGGTGAAATAGAAGTGGATCATTCTTAAGACTCGGGGAAGAAATCCATCGAGACTGACAGTCAGCTTAGTGGAACCTGGTTCCCTCCATTTTCTCGCAACTCACATCCAGTCTGCTGGCAAATTCTATCTGTTCTACCTTCAAAATTATCCAGAACCCAGTTACTTCTCACCCCTGCCTGTGCTACCCCCACCCTGGCCCAGGTCATTATAATTTCTCATTATAATATTGCAATGCCTTGCTATCTGGTCTCCCTCTTCTCTCCTTGCTCCAAACATCTATTTTCAATACAGTTAGTAGAGCTACTCTTTCAAAACTAAGTCCTACCATATCACTTTGCTTAAAACCCTCCAATGACTCCTCAGTTATTCAAAGCAAAAGTCTTTATAGTGACCGAGAACACTCTGTGTCACCCCTTTTTATCTACCCGCACTTTTCCCTGTTCCTTCTGCGATATGCTCGTACCACTCTCCTCTTCGGTCACTCTGCCACAACCAGACTGGCCTCCTGGCTGACCCTGCAACAGGCCAGGGTTTCTCCTGACCCTCCCACTGGGATGCTCTTCTCTAAGCTGTCCTGACAGCTTCCTTCCTCGCCTCCTTCACATTTTTATTTCTCAGCCAGGCCTTCTCTGACCACCCATCTGACATTGTGTATATTATTTACTTAGTTTATTATCTATCTCTTTTCACCAAAAAATAAACTCCATGAGGGCAGGGACATCTTTCAAATTTGCTCCTATGTCTGGAAAACTACTGACACTTTATATTCAAAGACATTAACTTTCTTTAGTCTAAATATATCAACATAATCATTTCCCCTTTCATTTTTATTATTTAACCTTTGCTTTTTAATCTCTAATTCAAAGGGTTTAAGTTATACTGCATCTGTATTTTGTACAAGCTGTCTCAAATCTGGAGGGGGCAGTGAACAGGATAAACATAAAAATTAATTTTATATTAAAATTAATATAAAAATTAATTTTATATTAATTTTATATTGTTTAATATAAAATTAATTTTATATTGAATTTAATTTATAGATTAATACCATTCATTCATGCATATAAAAATTAACTCTGGGATTTAGAATTGCATATGAACATACTTGTTTATTCTAAGACTATATTAAAAACACTTCTAAAGTTGGCACACTTCAGACAAAATCAAATAGTTATTATAGTAAATGACAGCTATCTAAAAAAATAGGTGGTGAGTTAGAAAAACCTTCTTACTACTAGGCATAGTAGAAAGTCAACTGCATTCAGGTCATAATTTGGATCTTGATATTTTGTTTGGTGCTCGAGGTATCTCTACAAAGGCAAAAAAAAGAAGTTTAAATAAAAATTCATCAGCTTTATGATTTGCATTTAAATAATAAGGAATTACATGTTAAATATTCCTCTGAAGTTTAATTCCACTTTGTGCACTGGTGACAAGCAATTCTCTGCATAGAAGGGAGGGGACTGCCCCTACTCAACTCTAAATGTCTCTCATTGAGCAGGTAACATATGTCTGTCTCTTCCAATCTTTTTTTTTTTTTAATAATTCAGTTTAATGTTTGCTGAAATTCTACTGAAAGAATAAGAGAGAGTAGTGTCTGCATCATGAAAAATTCTAGGGATCAACAGCATTTGTCTTAAAGAGCCATCACAAACCCTTTCGGGAATCCTTTCTACCACAATAATTAGTCCTATTGTGTTATTCTTTCTTCATAAATCAATACATTCAGAAAGTAACTCATTCCTCCCAAATAATGTGTGACAGATCTAGGTTAATATAGTTCACTTTACAAGACTGCTTATATTTTAGGAGTGAAATGTTTTTAATTAAGCAAAGGGATACACTTTCAATTGAGAATTCCAGGCATTGCTCTGCCAATGCAAACATGTTTTTGCAGATGGAAGGCTTTCCCAGATTCCCCAAAACACAAACAGCTAGGGAAGCCTTCTACTTTCTTTAAAGCCACTTTGTTCAGCTGATGCAGGTGCCAACAGTATGTTCCCAACTGAGCTCTTCTGCTCATCTGACTTTTTCTTTCCATTTGAATCATATTCCATTTATTTAATGCCTTCTGGTCTTTTTTTGCTTTGATGCCTTTGCTTCCCCCTACAAGTATGCTTACCTCCTGTGCCAGTCTCCCACTAATTAATTCTTACTCATTCTTCAGCACTGTGTTTAAATATTGCTTTCCCTAGAATTCTCTGACATTAGCTGAGCTTGGAACTCTGCTGCTCTCTTTTGCAACCTTTGAGCCCCCTGCACTGACTTGATTGAGGTTGATCTTTGCTTCCACTAAGCTCTGTGAAAGGAAGAACTGTGCTATATTGTCCATCAGGTGTCCCTGATTACTAGCACGGTACCTAACACAGAACAGCGTTTACTATATATTTTTGAATAAATAAATGATTGAATGAATGAATGAATGAATGAATGAAATTGTACATGAGTGTATTCTTCACAATGAATAATAAATATCCATTAAACTAGACATTTTCAATCTGACATTAGTTTAGAACTGCATTTAACAATGCATATTTTACAAAGTGCATATGGCAGAGCTTTTTAAACAGATTTATTGAAGTTAAATTTTCATGCCATAAAATTCACCCATTTTAAGTGTACAATTCAGGATTTTTAGTAAATTTACAGAGTTGTGAGAGCATCACCACAATGCAACTTAAAACATTTCCATCACCCCACACCAATATCTTATGTGCATTTGCTGTTACTCCCCATTCCAACTTCAGTCCCAGAAAACCCACAGCCTAATTTCTATCTTTATAAATTTAGGCAAAGCATATTATTTATTTATTTATTTATTTACTTATTTACTTATTTACTTATTATTATTATTATTATTATTATTTTAAGTGAGGCAACCCTTGTTTGACTTCACAGATTGCAAGGACCTTGTTAGCTTACAATCCCTTATTTTTTAAGGGCTACAGCACTGGATCTTCCTAGGTGGTCTCCCATCCAAGTACTAACCAGGCCCAACTCTGCTTAGCTTCCAAGATCAGACATGATCAGGCTTGTTCAGGGTGGCATGGCCATAGACTAGGCAAAGCTTTTTAATAGGTTGTATATTCAAAATTAATGAAGCAATTGATAATATTTCTTACCTCTGTCAAGAAAACTAGAAATCCATTCAAGGTAAATGGGGGAAATAATACCATGCCACATATCAAGATGGGTAATTTCAAATGACCTAAAATGATGTCCAAGAAGTTGGCTGAGATCTATAAGGCAAGTTGAAATATATTACATGTACATGTACTCAGTCCACTGATGTTTGAGAAAATATTTAAGACATAGGTGTTCTTATGATAGAAATCCAAATTTTGCTACCTGCAGACACACCCCTTTCTGCGAGAAAAGAGAAAGGATGAGATTTGTTAATGAGAATATATGACCTTTAGCTCCCACACAGAAAATTCTTTGAAAAATATGGATATTAAGGTGAAAGCTAAAAAGATCAGACTTCCTGAGGATGCTTTAAGTGCAATCTAACACAATGGGATAAAGAGAAAAATTACCTTTTTATAGCTAAGGTAACAATATCGTTAATGTATAAAAACCTACATACACTGAAAAGTTATATGGTCAATTATAAAAAAATCCATGTTGCCTCTCATCTAAACTAAAGCTTTTCTGTCATCCCTGCTCCATTATTTCCCCATTCAAATCAAATAAATTTTGAGACTGTGCATTTTGAGTGTAATGGCTCATTTCTCTTAGATTACTGGTAATTGTTGGGGGAAGAAATACAGATAAATTTTCATTGTTCTAAGGATCACTTTTTCAGTCAACAAGTATATATTGAGCACTTTATTAAAGATTGCTTGGTCTTATTAATGCGTGAATTATAATAAAACTAGTAAAAATCATACTAAATTCACTAAATACTACACAAATGCCAGGCATTAGGAATTTAGCATGCATTGTTTAATTCTCAGAACTCTATTATGTAGTTATTCTTATTATCCTTCCCTTTATAAATGGAAATCTAGGGTCCAGAGACATTAAATGACATCCTCACCACACAGTTAGTGAGTGACAAAGCTGGAATTCAAAACTCTGTGTGGGTGTGGTTGCCAAGTCTTTATGTCAGAAAGGTACACTGTTTTGAGGAATTGTTATATGAGGGAATGTGTGGTTACTACCTGAATTTACAGTTTGGGGGGAATATGTAATCTACATATAAAAAAACGATTGGGAATAGAACCAAATGACTTATAACCAAGTATTTAGTAAGAGCACAATAAACATTTTAGATGGCAAACCCAAAAGATTTTTCATGTTTTACAACAACCAATGCAATCCCTTTGCAAAGGTATTGCACAATTGCCCACGTTTACATATATCTCTTCTCTTGACATCACACTTTTCTATTTTTTCTCTCATCTCATCTTTGACAACTGTGAGTCCTTCAGTCCGCTTAACTGGCTCCACTTATCCTACCAGACCTCCAAGTTTCTATTTAGTGAGTCGGTCTTTTCTTTCCTTCTCATCCACTGGAATGAGATGGGATGCCAAAATGCAGCCAAGGAAATACTCTATGGTGCAGTGTGTAAGAGGTGCTCCTTCCTGAACCTCCACCACTGGACTGAAGGAAGGGGGCTGCCTTACCATAACCAGTGCGTGCCACACCTTGGGGGACAAAAGTCCACTGGACTCTAGAAACAAATTAACTCTTAACTGCGACTTCACTCAGTGACAGGAAGACAATGCTGATTCTGTCATTCCAAATATACCCAAGGTCACAGGAGGACAACTGCCCTGACCATCAACATATGATACATTTTTATACATGATCCTGTGAGTTATAAAAAAATGACCTCAGTTCTAAGACTTACATGATTTAGAGTTATACTAACTGCATGATAAAAGACCAATTTTCATTGTACATATCCTCAATATATATTTTGAATGAAATTCTAAGTTCTTTGTATCAGGTACAAAGTTATTACAAACTGCTTGGGGTCTTTGTGAAGATGTATGATTTGGCCTACTAAAATCAAGATGTTGATCCACACACATTGTCAACCTTGGTATCATCTTGTATTTTTTGACATGAGGAATGACATAAGGTCTGAGACCTCAGTTTTGTTCCTGAGTCTGTCACTAGTTTTTATGTGACCTTAAACAAGTTACTTAATCATTTTTCCCATCTGTAAACTGAGGTGAATTATCCTAGGTGATTGTGAATTTTTTTCAAATCTGACATCTCAATATTCCATATGTAGCTTTTTTTCTATGGTATAAAAGTGAAATCAACAGATAAGTACACTATAATAGATAAATATGAAAAAGAAGAAAAACTCAAATTATAAACACATATACTGTAATACTATGATGTAATTATTTTTACATATTTGAACAAAAGAATCTTTATTTTATATTGACTTTGCCTCTGCAATACTGCCTTACTTTAATCCACAATAATTCAAAAATAGTTTGAGCAAAGGAAAAAAAGACATCCAATCATATATAGATATATTTTGATTTGAAAAACAGTGTTTCAGAGTCACATGTTCAATTCTCTGCTGTGGTCCTTTACTTGCTATAGTTTGTTTGCCTCATACCTTAATCATGACATTAATCCATAAACCTAATAGAAAAGGTATTCTACATTATCATGGCTTTTTTCTAAAAATAACAAATTCAAATTTCTTCATTGTTCATGTATGCACCATCAGCTGAGTAACTATGCAAGAGACATTCGTCATGATAACCCAGTTCAATTTCCCCTTCTACCATGTAATATAAGAACTGTGCCCGCATTAGGTCTTTATCCCTTATTATATAAAGTATTAAGGAAAAGTGTCTCCACCCTCTAAGCCAGCAGATGAAAGCTATTGTTCTGGAAGACTGCTGTGTATCAAGTTCTGGGAGGTTTGTCATATTCTGTCAAATTGATGCATTCTGAAAGAATTTGGCTGAGAAAATTCTGTCCACGTCATTTTCCAACCTGAAACTTCACTACAGTCTGTACCCCTGAGATAAGTTCCTTACCTGCTCTGCTTTTCTGCAGAAAGCAGAAGGATAAGGGGGTTGGAAATGGTTCTATTCTTGGTACTGAGTGTTCCCTTATCTCAGACATTATCAAATCTATGCAAATGGGATGAACTGTGAGTATCAGGTAAAGTTTAAAAAAGAACTATGTTTGTATTTACATATACTTACAAAAAAGAAGCAAAATGACCAAAGGCCACTATTTTTTTTCTTCTTGCGAAAAATAAATGATATTACATATGTCAAAAAAATAAGAGAAGCTGCATAACCAATCGAAATTACAACCTGAAAATAATATAAATAATATTAAAATCAAAAAATGAAATATTAACTGACCAAAATATTAAATTATAAATAACTTTAAAATATTTTATTGTATAGGCACTTTGCATGTTTTTTAAGTTATGACAAAATAAAAGTGAAAATATCTTGATTGGTCATACATCAAATGTTAAAATTTATCATGAATTGCTTTATAAGATGTTGTCTATGTAATACATTACTTACCAAAGCAAACAAAATTCGACTTGTGATATAAATGTCTGCCATGTTTGCTATGCAGAAAATTAAATACATTACAAGGAGAATAAGAATGAAGAGGTTAATATCCACCAGTGCCTGTCCAAACCAGTAAGCAGAAGGGTACAGGCCTGAAATCCACAGCTGGGATTTAGCTCTCTTCTGACAAAATAAAAAAAACACAGGATATACATAGATTTGATTAAAATCCAAATCCAAAACAAACAAGTTAGAAGATATTTTGAACATTAATCTAAGCTAGTGCTTTTAAAAGCTTCTACTAATTTTAATTACACATACACTGTTCAGAACCTGATTTCTCAAAAGCCACTTCCATAAAAGTGACCACTTTGAACATGAGCATTGTTTTATTTGGTAGGTTTGATTCACAACACCCCTTTAACTTATTCATCATACAAAGAAAAGCAGATCTCATAATTGCCAAGGAATCTCCTTCGAAAGACATATTATTTTGTGACCTGAAGGATAATACAGTCCCTATTCTCTAGATATGCGCTGGGAGAGTTATTGGCTCTGAATGGTGAAGGATGACTCATCTAAATTTTATTTAACTATTTGCCCTGGATAATGGATACCACCAAATACAAATATAACAACAACAACAATAAAAAACTGCATTCCCCACAATAAAAACGGGATTCAAGTCTTAGATTTCAACATCAATGATTTCTTCCTTGTAGTTAGGAAGTAATGAGTTGAGAGCTTAATAATATCCCTCTTGGAAGGTTTAGATAAATGTGAATCCCTGTAAATTATTATACGTTCCTTGTAATTTTGAAGTGGAAAGTTATGTTTTTAGAAGTAAATTTTCTGACTTGACAGAAATAATACTAAATTAAACATACATTTAAATGTTTTTCTCACAAGAAAGTATTTTAAATGCATAGCATTTAACATACAATTATTGAAGTAGCTAAAGTTTCTTTTTTTTTTTTGTCCCCCTTTTCTTACTTTGTAATCGCTGACACTGCTCATGGCGATGTAAGGAGAAATACTGCACAGAGTGAGAAGTAAAAACAAGGAGGCTTCTGGAAGGCCTGTCCAGAAAAATATATAATTCTGCAAACATAAAAGGTACTTTAGTGAATTAAAACAAAATTAAATAAATACATAAAACCAAAAAGAAATGTGCTTTTTGAAATATTGAAGAATCAAAATAAAAGTGTACAAATAGTTCATCAATATCTATGCATAGAGGTGGGAGAAGGGAAATGGTTTCTGATCACAAGGCTTAAACTCCTAGGAGAAAAAAAGAGAAATAAAAAACTCAGGACCCACTTCAGGGGTCTCAAAGAGGTATCTGCCCACACATGTTTATAGTAGCACTGTTCACAGTACCCGATATGTGGAAGCAACCCAAGTGTCCATGGACAAATAATGAATGAACAAAATGTAGTAGACACATACACAGGCTATTAATCAGCCTTGAAAAGGAATAAAATCCTGGCACATGCTACAACATGGAAGAACTCTGAGGACAACTGTCCACTTTGAAGACAGTTACAAAGATACAAATACTATATGATTGCCCTTATATGAGGTATTAAAAGTAGTCCAATTTTGTGAAAACATAAAGTAAAATGGTGATTGCTAAGGTCCAAGGAAGGAAGTAATAAAGAGTTCTTATTTAATTGGCGTAGAGTTTTAGTTCTACAAGATGAAAAAGTTCTGGAGACCTGTTTTCACAACAATGTGAATAAACTTGACATTACTGAACTATACACTTAAAAGTGGTTAAGACGGTAAATTTTATATTTTGTGTTTTTTACCACAACACAAAAAAATAATAAATCAGGAATTACAACCCTGGAGAAACAAATTATTCAGGCCTGAATGGCATGCCTTTTCAGCACACCTCGTGTGGACATGTGCAGACTGTGGCAGCTGGGTGGATGTGTTCTGAAGCACGGACCTAAAAAGTCAAGTTGATGCCACTGAGCCTATCTTCAAGGAGATGAACTTTACACCACGCCCAATTCGTGTTTGCCTGAGGCTGGGCTCAGCCTCAGGTAGGGCACAGTACTATCTCCTGTGCAGTAGCCTGTCTCAAAACAATTCCACAATTCTTAAACTTTATTTAAGGCTTTGAGGCTATATCTATAAAATTTTCACCAGGTGGGGAAATGCATATTGTCTTCATAAAGATGGCTGAGAGAAAAATGTGTATGCCTCTGGGGGTGCTAAGCGTAACCACAGGGCCTTGGTTTGCTTCAATCTTGAACAAATAGGTGATGACACAAAGGCACTAAAGGACCAGGAGGGAATAATATCTATCTCTTTCTACTACCAGCTGGTTCCGCTTTCTCAAGAGTTCCCTTTAGACACCTTCACTCTTGAACCACCCTGTTCTGATGGTCAGTGGTGGCTTCAACCCACAAAAGCATATGTCCATCGCTGACCTCTCCAGCATAGTCCATACATCTGCTCTTGTGTGTACCGCCAGCACCACTAACACAGTGCAGCCAAAACTGAACTGGATTCCTTTGTCACAATATAGGCTTCCCTTTTCAAAGGCTCCATTTCTAGTCCTGTTTATTGCTTTTCCAACCTTCTGGTTTGCAAGAGTTGGAGTCAGTTGTGAGATCCCTCTTGGATATCGATTAGGCTCTAACCAGAAAAACATAACCACTTTCAGTACTTAAAATAGAGTGAAATTAATCATGCAATGGTTACAGGGGTGGAAAGAGCAGAGATGGCAACAAGGATGATGGAGTGAGAAGCCACTGTCACTTCTGGGTTGGAGGGATGAAGAAAGGAAGTATTGTGACTAGAGCTCAGATGCAGGATCCTGCCACTGCCTTCAGTTTTCTAAATCCACATTAAAGCCAGCTGACAAAGAGTCCTGAAAATGCAGCCTGTGTTTATCAGACACACTTGGAATGTGGAGCAACTATGGGTAGGTGAAGAAATTCATCAGAAAGCATACAGCCCAAGAACTGGCAAATTCTCTTTTTTATCAATCAGTCTACTTCCTTTTTAGTCAAGTAAGGGTCTGCAAACAAATTATATTAGATTTATAAGATAAAACTATAAAGCAGGGTTATAAGTGCTCCTGATTTCCAATGCAGTATACACACACACACCCAAGCACACACACTCTCACTCTCTCTAACACTTTCCTGCAATCAAGTATGTATTAGAAGATTTCCTGGGAGGCTATGACATAATTTGGAAAAGTGTTCCCCTATGAGAATTTTCTGATCATAATGAGGAATAATCTGTTTAAAAAGTTAGGCAAAAATTAATTTTTTTAAGATTAACAATCAATTATAAATATTTAAAAGCTAAAATGGGAAAACACAAGTAAGTTGTCAAATTCCTAATCATTCAGAATGAGTTAATACAATACTTACAAAAGGATATGAGCCCCTCTCAGTTCGAATATATTGTGTATGATTAAACATTCGAAGTAACCCATTGCTGATAATATTCATAAGAATAGGAAAACAGTGCAGTCTCTTGGTATTGCATACGACTGAAAATCTATAATCCTGCACACAAAACAAAGACCAATATACCAATGTTAACTCTAAACCATTAAAGAAGAAAACAGTTTTATATGTAAGATCCTAACGGTGCCACATTCTAGTTGTGTGACCATCTTCAAGTTAACTGACCTCTGAGCTTCAGCATCCTCATCTGTAAAAGGGTATTATAAATGGATTGTTATGAAGTTTAAATGAGATAATGAATATTAGGCCCTGGCACAACGGATAGCACAGTCAGCAATGTAAAATTTATTAGCATTACTAATTTTAGTTAAGGAAATTTCAGTTGATGGGATTCAAAATGTGGCCCTAATACAATAACACTGTCAGTTTACAGTGAGCAAGCAAAGGAACAATGATTTTCTAGATAGGAGAGAAGCATGGGATTCATAAAATGTTCATAGTTATACTGCCAGTGAATTACTTTCACACATTCTAAGATGATGTTTATGTTCATGTTTATGAAAATATTCATGCATTCATCAAGAGGCTCAATAATGTTTAAGTATTACCAATAGTTTATATAATAAATATCTTAGATACATAACAAGTAAAACAACTGCTAAGCAACGTATTTTCTCACAGTTGGCATGAAGAGATTACTTAGTTTAGGTAGAACTGAATTCAATAATATATCTTCAAAGGCTTTTGTTTTTTATCTCCTTTCTGGCAAGAAATGAAGAGACAGCTTCATTTAATTTTGTTCCCTGCTTTTCATTGGAATTTAAGTAAGACTCAGAGTTTACTTGTGATTAGAATATATTTTCAAAGCCTTGTTCCTAGAAGGATCTTTATTGTTTATGTTTTTTTATCCAAATTGAAACATATTAAGACAGTAGGCTGAGAACACTTGAAGACTTCAGGTGGCTATTATAGTATTTAATATATTTTCTGAATATATAAGAAGATTGTTTGGATAGTTAGTCATTGAATAGGATCCCATAAATTCACAATTATATTGGTTGGTGCTATAAATTCTAATATTTTATTAACTCTGACTAATGCAATTATATTTAGCTACTTTCAAATGTAAAAGTCATCTAATTAAAAGGTTTAGAAAATGTTTTACAAAAACTTATTCAAAATTCACAGATTATTTAATAATGACCCAAAATGTTTTCAAGTGAAGTTGCTGTATACTAGCTGGGTTGACTTTTTACAGTTTTAAAACAGCTAAAATACAGAACTTATTAATTTTTTCATAAAAGCAAAAATAAGAAGCAAGATACAAACATACCTTCTGTTCACCAGAAACTATGATAGCTCCATTATATGACAGGTCATCAGTGCTATTTCTATTTTTGAAGTTATCTACTTCCAAAAGTATATTTTGATGCTTCACTGACTGTATAAAATCTTCAATATGTGATTCTAGAATGAAATCAACAGAGGCCATATAAAGCAAGAACACATAATTAAAAAAAAAATAAATCACATACACAATTTAAAGGTAATATTTATAGTATGCAAAGGATTGTCATTTCGAGCATCACAATAACACTGGCCCATGAAAGAGAACCCACTCAATCATCTTCTATTTAATTGAATCTTACTCTGTGATGAGTTAGCTTTATAATTCAGTTTAATGCAAGTTAACATGCAACCATTAAGACTAGATAATTCTATTTTATGACTCTGTTAAAAAAATACATTTGAACTTAATAATTTGTGGCAATACAATAATATGAGAAGCACTTCAAATTGGGTATCCTAAAGTGGCCAATAATAACACTCTTCTCACTCCTTTATTTGTCAAATAACAGAAAAGTAAATATATGTAGGTGTATGCACAACATATGAGTGTATTTTACATCTATTTTGTATTTTTACATATATATTACATGTGTATATATTACATAAATGTATTTTTTTCTTAGGAAGTGGGAAATGAAGAGTACCACTATCAGACAAAGGTTTTTGATATGTGCCTGAAGAAGAAAGCAGATAAGATTGATTGACAGAGAAATAAGAGCTGATTAGCATACATGGACACAAACAAATGTTAAGGTAAAACCAGTTTCCAGGATCTCTACTTGAGAATGGACAAAGTCAAGGTGGATAGATAGGTTCTGCAGCCATGGCTGTGCCCGCCAACTGGTTAATCATGTCTGGAACAAGGAGGCCATGGGCCCCTCTCCGTGGTCCACACAGAGCAGGTGGTGCTGCAGTGTCCCCAGGATACAAGTCCCTAAATTCACTTTCCAAGAGACATTATTTGGGCAAAACAGCACGGCAAGACCTCTAGTAGCTCCAGACAATTAAAAGGACAGTATGTAATAGAAAAGGGAAAAAAAAGAATTCTAGGTTTTTCTCATTTGGACTTTGAAGTGTGAGTCCAAACTAAAAACAGAGTGGGTTTTGGCATCAGAAGAACAGGAAGAAGCCCCAGATGAATTAGGATTTCCACATTCACCTGGGCAAACAGGAATCCTCCAATTTAAAGATGAACATCTTACCAACGATTATCCGATTTTGAGACAAAAGGAACAAGATGGCATAGAAGCTCCAAAAATAAATCACAGAATAACTAACAACTGAGTACAGAGAAGAAAAAGTATAAATAAGTAACACAAGCATATGGTTTTCAGAGTAACTAGAGAGAAAAACACCTACATGAGACAACAACAGGAGGAAAGGTAAAGAGGCAATTCTAGATCTTGGAAATCAAATATACAATTAGCAATATTTTCAGGTTTAAGGTAGTAGAATGAATAAAATTTACTTTCTGACACCCAAATGGAAAACAAGAAAAATAAGAAACAGAAAAGAAAAGACCACCTTGGTTTAGAGGACACACCTATAACACTGAGTCACAAATATCTATGAAAATCTGAGTGGGTGGCAGAACTCTTCAAGGGATGACTCCTACTCTGAATATTTTTGTAACATTGCAGGCAGAAACACAAAAAAAACTCCTTTGAAGTTAAATAAGCAGTAGGTGTAAGCAATTAGACTAGACCAATTGCTCATCTTTTAGGAAAACGGGAGCACAAGTACCAAAATGTCTTAGGAAATCTTCCTAGGTCCTGCTGGAGGTCTACCTGTCAATCAATGTGGATAACATTTAAGGTATAGATTAGGCTGCCATAACAGAGATCTCAAAATTGAGTGTCTCAACCTATACAGAAGTTTGTTTCTTTCTCACATACTAGCTCAGGGTCATCAGGTAGACAGGCAGCTCTACTTGATTAGGTTATGTCATGGCCAAGACCCTTCTATCTTGTCCCACCATCCCCATAATCTCTAAAATCAGAGCAAAAATGCACAGTTCCTCAGAAATTGATTTCTATACATGGAGTCTAAATACACATTTTCTTCTCTTACATTTTGCTCCCCTTCCCTTCCTATATAAGAATAAATTCTTTCTGGGCTTAAATTTTCTTTTTCTGTTCACCTGTGTTATTGATGATCAACAAGCTGGTGAGAGAGTCTTGAGGAAGTTGTCCCGGAGAGAGGAAATACAATTCAGGTTTAAATTCCCAATCACTCCTTTGAACTAACACCGCATCATATATTGTTTCCACAATCAAAGGGAACAGTGAAATTCCAAATACCAATAGTCTACCAATAAAGAAAAAAGCACCATATGAGTCTAGAGCAATTTTATTTATTCCATCAGACATTTCACAAATATCTGTTGAGTACCAACTCTAATGGTAAGTGCTAAAGTTTTGAGAGTCATACCTTAGCATGCCATACAGTACTAACAGGCATTGCTATACAAACACCAGGCTAACAAACTGAAAACTAAACAGACCTGTGTATACGGCTAATAAAGTGCTAACATACAGGCATTCATCTTGACCGTAAAATCCAGTGCTGCATTTTCCATCCTCTGGCAGGAAGGTCGGGTATTAAATTCCAGTTTAAATTATCTTCTGGTTTAACCCTTTCTTGAAACTCCCTATCTAACAAAACACAATGCCCTGATACTCACAGGGTCCGATGCGCTTTCTTTTCACGTTTTAACTTTAAGAAACGGAGTCGTGCTATTGCACAGACCTGCATTCTCCAGAGTTCCAAGTCACTCACAGCCTTTCGCATTTCAGGGAATGAAGAGCAAACTGGCTCCATTTCACGTAGGCTTTCTGTGTCTCTTTGCATCTCTGCTTGTTCAAAATCTGTACAAACACACATGCATCATTAATGCTGTCCTTGGGTTATCACAGTTTTCTCTTTTCAGTAATATTAAAAATCTAGAATGTTCTAGAATGTTTGTGGTTACAAAACAAAGGATAAAAGCAAAAATTATGTTTATCATATCCACATTCAATAAACTCAGTGATAAAATACACTGAATTTACACCAAAACAATTTAGTAAAGGGCGATCTTATTATATCCAGTCTTTGAAAAAGCATAGAAAGTCTCATATGTAACATGATTTGAGGAATACCATTAAGTTGTCAGTAAATTAGAACAACAGGTAAAAGACTACCAACTCTGAAACCACTAGACCTGTACCTGATTGCCAAATACATGACTTACAAATGACATAATTACTTAACTGCCCTTAAGTCTGATTTTCCCATATGTAAAATGGTGCCAATGACACTTGTAGAATGGTCATTGTAGGAAGGCAATGCAGTATATGCACACATTGATTAAAGTGTCTGGCATAAACACTCCATAAATGGCAGTTTTTACTATTATCACCCACTAAAAAAACACGAGAGATGAGTCTAAGCATTTCTTCCATTTAGACCTTAATAGGATTTTGTATTGAACAAATTAAGACTTCACAGCCTTGATTGAGATCCTTTCACATCCTCAAATTATGCAAGAAGCAGTGAGCATCTAATAGGAGAAAGCTACTAAAATAGGAAGCAAAGAGTTTCCAAAGAGAAATGTGGTCTATTCCAAGAAAGGATCTGTGCTCAGACCAGTAATGATGTTAGCAAGTCATGACAACCCTTCCCAAACAGCAAAGTCAAATATGGAATTAGTCACCTTCTTTAGTGTGAATGATGTGCAAGACATTATAAATACTAAATTGGCACATGGTACTTTGGAAAATGGTTTTATATGACTATACAAATGGATTTACCTTGTTCCATAGTTGATTTTCCTTCCACTTTCATGAACACATCATTCAGAGTTGACATGGAAATGTCATAACTCACCACACCCTGGCCAGAACCCTTATCAAGGTCACTGAAAAGGTCTAAAGTGACAGATAGATATAGACACATTTAAAATACCACATCGATAACCTAGAAAATGATCATTTAAAAGATGACGTAGAATATTGTTCAGAAAATTTATGTCTTTGCAATATCAGAGTAAGCAAAAGCAAACTTTCAGGGGAATGCTCTCCCTCCACAAAATAAATACATCAGACCTCTCTCTCTATCCTCAAGTCATCTGCAGTTTATCATCTGTTCTCAGCTCATGAACTTTCTATAAGCTTCTTGAGGAAAATAAGAGCAATCAGAAAGAGCACCATCATCTTATTTTCACATCACAAGTCAACGTGTACTTCTACCCATCTTCTGGGTCTTCCTTCTATATAGTTGGAAGACTTGTAGCTGCTTTTACCAAAGGTTACTCTTTGACATGTGTTCTGAATTCTATACCCTTTGGGCATCTTGAGAACTTTCCAAAGTAATCTGTTCTCTCTCCCTAGCTCTGTCCCTCCCACTCCTCTCCCCTTCTCTCTCCAGTTCAGACATTCAAAGCTGTTAACTACTCCCTCCTACTAGAAACATTTTCTTCCTTGAGTTAATAAGAACATATTCTCCTGTGTTTCCTTCATCAGGGCTCTTGATTTCTACCACCTCTGACTCTTCCTCTACTTTCTCCTGAGAACTTGGTACTAGATCGCTTTCTGTTTCTGTACACTCTAATCCAATGCCTTTGCATTAAATCCATCTATATGCTTGCTAATAATTCTCAAATTCAATTCTCACTTTGTCCTCTGATTTCCAAAATCTTAAACCATCTAATATCCTTGGATACTTGACAACTCCACTTAGAAGTTTAAAAGTATCTCAAAGTAAATATTTCCAAAATAGGACACTAATTCCTTCTCCATTCTACCCAACTGTCCATTATTTCACAGTAAATGACACCACTTTCTAGCCAGTGATGCAAGCCAAAATTCTAGAAGTTCCTGTTGCTTGTTCACTTTTCCTCATGCTCCACAGACTGGCCATCAGCCAGATTCTTTAGCTTTATCTCCAAATATGATTCAAATCCACCTACTTTCATTCCTCTTTCAACTGGTACTATGGTAGCTCAATGACCATCATCTTTCATCTACACCAGAGTGGCCTTTTATATCCAGAGAATGAAAATATAAGTCATATTACATCAATCCCCCATTTAATGACTTTCAGTGGTTTCTCAATACATTAAAAAAAAATTCAAAGACCACACTGCAGCCTCTAAAGCTTTACACAAGAGTCTCGATCTTCCCTACAACCTTAACCCCATCCCCACTTGCCACTCTCCTCTCTCATGCACTGAACTACAGACACTCCCTGTTCCCCTCTGCTTGGAATAATTTTGAGCATTTTCTTCTTATGGCATTCTGGCTCTTTTCATATAAACCTCAACTTGACATTAGTCATCTCTATAATCCATAATGTCTTGTTTATTATTGCATTACAGAACTAACACCATTTACTTCTCCCACCCAGTGCACTGTAGGCATTATATAGGTAGGAACTCATAAGTCTTATTTAATTCTCTATTCCTAGAAACTTGAGCAGTGCTTTATATATAATAGATCCAATAAACATTTATTTTATATCTCTTCCATGGTGGATGCCTAGGTGAGGATGCAAGCTCCTTTCAGATGCCTCTCATGTGCCACTTTCTACACTAGGTGGGGTGATGGGCTAGCAAAATTACTGAGAGGAACCAGATGATTACTGAGGTTGTAACAGCACTGTGTTTCCCCATGACTCACACATGGCATGCAGGGGACCTGGGAGTCCCCTTATTTCCTACAAAGACATAAATATGTCATTGGACTTACAGAGACCTGGATAAGGAAGCTGCCATGGGTTCACATATCAACACCAGTAAGAGAGATATTCTTGTAATAGTATCAGCAATATAACTTCCTATTCTCCTTTCCCTACCAAAAAAGAAGGTGGGCTAATTGCAACTCATTGGACATTAGTCCAAGAACAGAATAACATAGTATAGCCCACCTTCCAGGCTGCAACGAACACAGAGAAAGATGCCATATTTGCAGGTGAGGCTAAATCTAATTCCTGAGCTTTTGCCTAATCATTGTCAGAGTCATCCAAAAAAGTCTGTTTAAATCAGGCTTATAGGGAGTTAAAATTTAATAAGCTAAATGCTTCAATGAAAAGGAAGCTGTTTAAAACAGAATAGATTGGGAGACACATTTCCCCTCATAGAACAGTTGTGAGGACTAAATGAGCTGACATACGTGGAACTATTAGAAGAATGCATGACTCACAGTAAGCACTGTACAAAGAATTAGTGGTTATTGGGATTACTCATCAAATAAAGCCTAGGTTGGTATTGCTACCTTGCAGACTGGACCTAAAGTGAACTCTTGTAGAATAAATAAACTACATTTTTCTCTATGAAATAAATACATAACCAATTAAAATGCAAAAGGGGACCTGTGGCAGATGCCTTGATGCCTTACCCCCATCTCTTCTGCACTTACCCACACCCAGCAAATCCGCTTATTAAGAATACCTGCCTGGAGGTATTTTTTTTTTCTGGGCTCTGAAGTATGCCAAGCTCATATTGAGCACAAGCCAGATGGGTCAGAAAATTAATGCTCCCAGAAGCATCTCTTAACCACTGATGAATAGGGAGTGGCCGATAAACACCCCAGGTTTCTCATCCCTCTGGTGATATAACTCTGAGCCCCCTACTTACTAAGTCGCTTATTTCTCCCAGTGGTATTATAACTCAGTTGCTTGTTGCAATAACCTGCTCAATAATGCAAACTTCTCTGGCTTCTTGCTTTCTCTTCCCTTCCCTCGCTCTTGTCCCCATTCCCTCCTGGTGCTTCTAGGCATCAATTACCCAACGAATTGCACTAAAATCTTCATCTCAAGTTCTGCTTCTTAGAGAACCCAACCTAAAATGAAATCCAAGTTCATTAAACAATGAAAGTTATAATAATAATGTGAATACTTGTTCTGAAATTTCAACCCATTGTAATCATATTTAAGTTACCTGGAAATTTATCTGTCCTTTCCACAGGCAAAGTATATACAAGTTTTTCTTTGCTTTCTGTTTTTAATTTAGCATCAGGGATGTGATGATTAATAAAGGATGTTATTTTTTCTGGATCACATATTTCATTTCTGTACAAACTAATGTTCAAAAGAAAAGACAATTCATTTGTGTTTTTGCCAGTGCTATCACAAGAGAAGAGCTTTTATTGAATACCTAGCCTTTGAGTATTACATTTCTTGGCTTTAGGGAACAAACAAAATGAATAAATAATTCTAATACTAACAATGCCAATGGTTTGAAAAATCTTCTGATCTATATAGAGAAGGTGTAAACTCAAAATGACTACAAATATATAAACAATACATAATGGAATTGAAATTATATGTCAAGCAGGAAGATAAACAGAGGGACGTGAGATTATGTGGCAGAAGAACCTCCTTAGGGAAAATAATTACTACACCAGACCACACAAGTATCAGAAATTAGTGGCTAATAGGGAAATTTGGCCAACATGCATGTTTTGTTTGGCCAGAGTCTTTGTTTTTATCCTAATTCTTTTTTGCATGAACACACTCTCTTGTTAGACACAATCATTTGATTTTCTGCTACCAGATTTGCTCCCACTTTTGATACCAGCTTCTGAAATTATTTGATTTTATGCCCTCTGGAAAAATGAAAATACAGAATTGTATTGATCAGCTGAGGAAAATGGAGGGTGGGAAAATGGTACAGGTTTAGGCTGCATGGAGCAGCGACCTAGAAAGTGGTCCGTGAAATAGCCCTGCTGTGATCTGTCAGCCTGGGCTTATAAATTTGAAATTTTGCTGATCACAATGACACTGAAATATAGGAAGAGCATTCAGGGAGTAATAATCAACACAGCATGGCAGGGATAAGCATAAGGCCGATTCTCATATTAGTCTATCTTTTTGATGTACCAGTATTGAAAAATATATATAATATGTGTGTGTGTGTGTGTGTGTGTGTGTGTATCTCCAATCTATCTCCAAAGTCTTTACCTTAAGTGATATCCAAGACCCCATTTTCTCTTCAGAAAGTCAGAAGAGCCTGCACACTTCAATCTCCCATTGGACATGATCACTTTTCTATCTGAGTAAAAAGAAGCAAGAGAGAAAGGATGATAGGAGTCATTTCTTCCCTCTTTAGAAGATAAAGATGAGGAGCAAAAGCCCAGATTTCCAAAGGAGAAATGTTCTATGGAGTATTACTATAGCTAATGTCCATTTTAAAATCTGAAATACACATTAAGTCTACAGCCATACCACCCTGAATGTGCCCAATCTCATTTGAAATACACATTAAAATTGATGCATTTAAAATAAACTTATGAATTCTAGTTCATTTCAGTGCCCACTAATATTAAAAAAAACAAAACAAACAAACAAAAAAACCCCTAAAAACTACCTGGGTGCATTTTCTACTCTAGATGCTAAGGAATGAGTGGTTATTTTTCAAATAAATATATGTTAAAGAAGATTTGAATGTTTAAATTAATCAAAAGCTGATCTGGAAAAAAAATCACATTTTTTCATTAGTGGTCAAAATTTAGCAAATAAACAGTTGGCGAGAAATTCTGCAGTGGGACTAGATTCCTGTCATCCTCCAGATTGCTATGTAATATAGGCACACCGAGGAATTGGGAGAAGGGCTCTTGCCCTGGGAATAAATATCTCCCAGATTCTTTATCATAATACTGAGAACACCAACAATTACCAGCCAGGATGTCAGCCTCATCCATGAAGTTGGTAATCAAGAGAGTCACACGGTCTGTTTTGCGTTCCTTGAGGAAACTCCATACTCGATGTCTTGAAAATGGATCCAACCCAGCAGTTGGTTCATCCAGCAGCAAAACCTACACAGCATGATGACATATAAGATATGTCTCTCTCCCATGTTGACTGTTTCCAGAGGAGATTATGGATAACAATAAAAAACAACAAAAACAAAAAATAACCATCCTTTCATTTACATCCAATAGACTTACCTTCACATTCACGCAAAGAAGATTCTCTATACATTACAGTGAAAGCTCTGCTACTTTTAGTGGTGAAAAGGGCTTGACTTTTCACTGATATTCAATCTGCATTTCTCCACATGCATAATCACACTTACTTGAGGATCTCCTAAAATGGCAATCCCAAGTGTCAGCTTTCTTTTCTGTCCTTCACTTAAATGTTTAGCAAGGTTATCCTGAATGTTTTGTATGTCCAGCTCCAATAAAATTCTTTGTACCTATAGGAGAAAATATACAAAGCTTAAAATCCAAGATGATTCATATTGTGCAACTTTAACTGTTTATTACAACAGTAGATATTTTTATAGGACCTCAAAGTCTAATTTTTATTCATAACAGGACAGATAAGTCATGAAGAGGAATTATGTGATTGTGATTTAACTTGGCAAATAGATGGCAGTTTGGTTAATCTAAGCATGCATTTACCTCTTGTTCCACCTCCTGTGGCAGAATCCCTTTTATTTTTGCAAACAGCCTGAGGTTTTCCTTCACAGTGAGCATTTCAAATTGAATATTGAATTGAGGACAAACACCAGTAATCTTTCTGATTTCCTCCAAGTCTTGCATTTCAGAGAGATTTTTATTGTAGATGGTAACTGATCCTGAGAACAGAAGTGAAAAAAAAAAAACCTTAAAATTGGTAAGATCATACATTTTATTAATGCTTGGAAATCTTACTCAGGAAAATAGTGGCATATATGTAGAAACAACTAAAATGATGACTGTAATTTATTAGCAACTAATAATTCTTTCTACATGCTCAGAATAGTGTATATTTCCCCTGGAATATTGCATAGCAATAAAATAAAAGTAAGAATTTTCATAATAATTTGGGAAATATAAAATATATTTGAAATCATGCAGTTCTGATAAATAACTTTAGATAAAGAAACATTATTTTCTCTTAAGCAGTCAAATATAAACCTTAAAAAGAGAAAGGCTACCTGTGACCTCATTCTATTACCGGACATCTTGCCTGTGAGACATTTTTTTTACTCACCTTCTGTTGGAACAGACAACCCATTAAGCATGTTTAGCAACAAAGATTTGCCAGCTCCACTGTGACCCAAAATTGCTGTAATTTGACCTTCATATATGTCAAGTAGCAAGCCTGTTTTTAGAATAAAATATTAACATTATTACTAAGAGGGCATTAGACAAAGCTGGTTCGAAAATAGAACAAGAAAATTTATCTTAGTTGTATATTCTGAAGCATTTTGATATTTTAAAATATATAACATCCAATATATATTTTTAGGTTGCTAAAATAACATGCTTTCTGCAGAACATCTGAGAAACAAATATCATCACTTGGGAAATAAAATTAGGCATGATTCTAAATATTAGTAATACACCTACTTGTTGGGTATATGTATGTACATATAAGAATACGTAAATATATTTACAAACTTTGATCATACTCTCTTCTGTTCCAGGTTATCTCTTCAAATATTAAATGATAAATGGCATTAATTATCTTCAAAATATATTCACCAAAAATTTATATTTCTCCCATGCCCATTTTTCTATTATTTTGTTATAAACTTTTTACATTTACATGTCAGTAGAAAAATCATTTAGTCAAGAGTCCATTTTTTGTTTGTTTGTTTGCCCTAACACCATGTCAAAATTAACTTTATTATGGAAAGTTATTGGACAGAGTAAAATAAAATTCTTAAAAATTTTACTTGTAAAAATAATTTACATACCTCCTAAAAATCATTATTAATAAAAGCAAGATGCCCTCTATAGAATGTAGCCACTAATTATGATGCTTATATATTTGTTATAGGGAACTATATTTGCTAGAATATTTAGTATCAGATATATCCACTCATTCAAACTATAAACTATGTTTGTCATGGGATACTGACTTGTGGAACTTAATTCATTGTCAATGGTGTTACTCACCTTGCTTTAGTTAATCTCACCAGTAAATGTGAACTATGAGAATTTCATGGCTAGTTTAAAAAATTTATCAGCTTTAAATCTAGATGTTATTTCCTCATAGTGCAAATAAAATATTCCTTACAGCAAACTCATCTTTAAAAAACAAAGTGAAATTATATTTTTCATTGTATAATCCCATTTTTGTAGATTAACAGATCCATGAAACATCCAGAGGATTTTACATCCAGTTCTTAATCATGAACTACCAGATGGTGGAGGGAGAGTCTACATTTTTTTCTTTTCTTGTTTTGCTTATCTCTATTTTCTAATTTTTCACATTGAATTTTCCCTATTTTTGAACAAAAAATCAATAAAACAATGAAATATTTTTACCTTTCAATGCTTCCACTTTTCCAGACTTTTCTTTATATTCTTTTTTAACATTTCTAATTCTGAAAAGACAAAAGAGGTGCTCTCTTAGCCAACACAGAAATAAAAATGGTACAGATCATGAACAACCCTACAGAGATGCAGCTAATCAATTTATGTGAATAAGGGATGGCATAACCAGTCTACTCAGAAAGACAAAGACATGATTAATTATTTCCCCAGAGACAGAAAATAAAAGTCTCTCTAGAAACTTGTGGTTAAATAACTAGTGTTTTGGTTAGAAAAGTAGTGATGCTCTGTAATCACATTCACTTTCTTTCTCTAGTCTTGGAGCATTTGATCTTCAAAATCAGCTCATTTATCTGCATCCTCTAACCATCATCTCTCAAAGCCTCCAAGTCTCATTGATTAATCAGACTGCCACCTGCATTTTCCTCTGATAGTGTCTATTTAACCACTAACTCTGCTTTAGATATGATTGAACTTCTCCCTTTCCCCTAATCTTAAAAAAAAATAAAATTAAAATAAAAGTAGAAACTTGACATCCTACTTCCTCACTTCTCACTTCCTCCTCAGTCAATTGCCCTCTGGCTTCTGAACCACTACTCTAGTGAACCTCTTCATATTAAAATCATTAGTGACCTTCTAATTGCTGAATGCAACAAATATTTTCCATTCTTACTTATCAGGTATGGGTCTCTATTGATGACTTTTGCTTTGTTAAAAGTGGCTGCTTTCAAGGTGACATTTTATTTTATTGCTTTTCTTCCTATTTTTCTAAATGTTTCTTCGTTTCCTTATTAGGTTCTCTTCTTTCATCAGACATACCATCTTGTGTCCACAAAGTTCTCTATGTATATGGATCTTATCACTCTAGACTCTGTCGGTGGGTTCTCTCGTTGGTTTTCGTGGTTTCAACACCAACCCAATGTGGAACCCATTCTTGTCCCTTAGCTTTAGGCTCACACATCTAAAGGTTTGCTGGATTTCTTCATCTGAGTGTATCTCTCTCCGTCTCTCTCTGTCTCTCTCTGTCTCTCTCTCTCACACACACACACACATACACACACACTCTAAACCAGTGGTTGTCAAACCTGAAAGCACATTAGAATCCCAAAGGGAACTGAAGGAAAAGGCAGGAACCAGGCTCACAGAGATTAAAGATGTCATGGCTACATAAGATCATGGACAATGCTCCTTCAAGTTCAAAAGGAAACAGAGTTTAGTCACCCTCTTTTCTGAGCATGAATGGGAATAAGGGTAAGGACATATATTCTACCGGGATGCTGGCAGTGGGTGGGTTTAAACGAAAGAATCTGGAAATTTAAAAGAAAAGAGCTTAAAAGGTGCTGAATCTGACAGGGTATTTCATTTCTTCCTTTCTTTCTGTAGTAGGACACCTGCTGAAGTGGGTTTTAATGTTTTATTTTAATAAATAGACTTCCATTTAGGAGTAGCTGATTGTTTTTTGTTTGCTTTTTAAATTAAAAAATTAAATTACAGTTGACATTCAATATTATATTAGTTTCAGGTGTACAGCATAACAGTTAGACATTTATGTAATTTATGAAGTAATCTCCCTGTTAAGTCTAGCATTCTCTGACACTATACATAATTATTACAATATTATTGACTATATTCCTTATGTTGTACTTTACATTCACTTGACTATTCTATGACTGCCAATTTACTTCTTAATCCTTTCACCTTTTTCACCCAGCCCTCCCAACCCCTTCCAACCTGGTGGCCATCAGTTGGTTGCTTTGGGATTTCAGAGATGAAGACACTCATTTATCTTTGGGGCAAACATCCTGTCTATGTTTTGGGAACGTTGCATGAATGTTCTAAAGCTGCATGAAGGTGCAAGTGTGCATACAAATCCCCCCAGAGAAGAAGGATAATTGGGTGGTAAGAGTGGTTATGAAAAAGAGGGAGCTAGTTGTGAAAAAAATATATATATATTCACAGAACCAAGAACTTGATTCTGGTTAGAATTCTGCAAGATTTCCTATATACTTCCATATACATATAACTTATGGGCTGCTAGGTAAAAGGAAGGGTACCTATTTAGGTACATTTGATAAACCACATAAAATCTAAATCACATGCTGGGTTTGCTTGGAATAGATGTGACACTTATCTAGTGGTGGTGAAGAGCAAACATGTTTCTGAGAAAGGGTTGCTGTGAAAAAAAAAGAGATAAAACTTGTGCATTGGATACAGCATCTAATGTTGTATGGTAAAGGGCCAAGTTTAGGCTGCCATGCAGCCCTAGAACCTGTTTCTACAGTAACTGAATATGCACACCTCGTCACTAAAGAGCTACAATGCTGGGCACCTAAGCCAACTTTGCTACTTTGACATGGGTCTGGGGTAACATGTTCCACAATGGAGCCAAATCTTTAATGAGTAAGCCTCAGATCAGATGACTTTCCTACACCTCCCCCACTCTAGTGAAGAATCCAGACTAAGTGACAGGATGTCCAGAGTCAACACTGTATAAACTGGTCAGCGTTGGGCAGGGAGGGGACAGGGCTGTTGAGTGAGGACATTTCACTTTTTCTGACCTTCACAGCAGAAGAATGAAGAACATTTTTTAGTTTGTAATTAACCCTATCTTAAAAGATTGGATATGACAATTATTATATTTGAATAGTAATATAATTTTATTTTTTGTGTTCTCAACTGGAAAAGTGGGGCTGATGACATTAGAACTGAGTTTTGGGGAATTATTTCTCACTTAGCTTTGCTCCTTTGGGCAGATGTTTCCTATGGAGCTGAGGTTGGGGTGGGGCTATTGCCTTCTAGAACCTTAACAGAAAATAGGGTCAGAATTAGAAGGAAGAAGCTGAGGCATGAGTGTTTACTCTCTCTCTGCTTTTTGTTTTAAAGAGAAGTATTTCACTTCCTAGCTAGAGTTTCAATTTATTCATCTTCCTTTGTCTTCTAATGTCTCTGCAATAGCCAGAGGTTAAGAGCACAGACACGGGAGTCATCTTCTCAGTTATGAGTGTGTGACATTGGGCAAGAGCCTTAACTTTTCAGTACTTCACTGTCCTCATGTGTTAATTAGGCAAAATAAAAGTGCCTGCCTCATATACTTTTCGAGAGAATGAAATGTGTGCTTGGCACATGGTAAGCATTATATGAATATCTGTTAAATAAATAAAAGATCAATTTTTAAAACTCTCTAATTCTTTAACCTCAGTGCATATTAGAAAAATCTACAGGGCTCTTTAAAATACACAGATACTGGGAGGTGCTGGTGCTGGCAGTGAGAGAGTTCAAAGTGATATTCACAAAAACACACTTCTTCCTCCATGTTTTGCCTCAGGCTCATCCTGCTGCTACAGTTGATAATTCATTAGTCTTGCTTCCATACATTAGTATAAGTGATTACCTGATGGCCTCTTTTCCTTGGAATTCTGGAGCTATTGGTTCAAAATAATCATCAGAGGGATGTGCGGGATCTATTCCTTTCTCAGTGGTCTTATCATGAGTCCTTCGGTGTTGAAAACAAGATGATGAGTCCAGGAAAAATAATGGAGAATAACGGTGCTCATTTCCATCTAATTAATCAAGGGGCAATAAAATATTGGATCGGTAATATTAAAATAATGATCAAAGAATCCATGTTCAGAATAGTAGAGAATGTCTTGGACTTAAAAGTATCTTTGAGAAATACTTCCTTAATTTCCTATTACTAAAAAGAAAACTTGATAATTAAGTACAAAATGAAAATCCAACGGAAATAGCATATTATCACAAAAGTTAATAGAACTTTCAACATTATATAAATCAAAGGTTCAAATAAAATGCAATCTAAGGGTATTTAAAAGAATGAATACAACCAAATATTTGTGAAAAAAACAAATATTTTTGGAAAATATGGCATAAAATTAATTGTAAACATATTAATTATAAATAAAATTAATTATAAACATATCTGTAAAACTTATTAAATCATCTGACCACAGCAATATAATTGAACATAATACTGAAATCTATATGGTACATGAATTAAAAATACACAGAAAAATTATATTTGTTCAGGATGAATACATAATAATTTTCCAGATTTTTAAAAATGAAGTAGTATTTATTGTTAAGGGCCTTTAGATATAAACCAGAAGTAATAGAAAGACAAGACTATATAGAAACATATAAGACAACTTAAAAGACAGTCAAAGTATAAGGAACATTAAAAATAAGAAAATAAATAAAGAAGATGACTGTGTAAGGAAGAAAGCATTCTGATTCTAGTGTATGTGAAAGAAATCTAGGCCTGTGTGAAAAAAGTAACATTAATTAATACTATACAATTATAATCTGTATTAAAATTATCATTATTGTGTATTTATAATGTGTATTATTATATTAAAGTCAAAGTCCTTGTTTTTACTTAAAATTTTTTAAACCATTAAAACTATGAGATAGAAATAAAGAACTCATTCAGCTTATGATGGGAAGTAGTCATTATTCTTAATTTCTTAAAATATATTTATATAACCTTAAGAAAAAACTTCAATGTAATCTATATCTACAGATCAGAGAAAAACCCACTATTACTTACAGGGTAAGATTTTGTCAAAGTATAATGCCAATACCAAGTAGAGAAAAGCATCAAAGGCCAATACGAAAAAAGTTGCTATCATTACATATGAGTCTCCTGAAGGGTCAGGAAAAGTTACACCATTCATATTATAGTCAAGGTGGATAACCTAAGATTCAAAGAAAAATAATAAATATTTAAACTAAATAAGTAAAAACAATTCAGTGTAGCAGCAAATAATTATTTTAGTAAGTGGCTTTTTCAAAAGGACCCTGAAATGAAGGTATTAATAAAATCACTTCTATTTTACAGAAATCAAAGGAATATTAGAAGAAAATACTGATTTTAAAAATAGAATACTTGGAGGGAGAAAAGAGCCAAAATAATATAATATTCTAGGAATAGAAATTTAAATTATAATTCATTTGCTTGTTTTCACAGTCATTGTCATATTGCAAAATATCTGTGCTATGCATCTAAGAATTGTACACTTGAAACCTATGTGATTTTATTAATGTTACCCTAACAAATTTAATTAAAAAAAAAAGAAATACAAATTTTAGGAAGAACATAAAAAATTTCTTGAAAGATCTTATTGGTATATTGATGAGAATTTACCTATTTTTCTTGTTATTACTTCAAATAAAAATTTGTATTTATAATTTTGTCAGGTAATAATAGCTACTATGTTCTAAGCATTGTTCTAAGTGCCTTTTTTATATTATCCTATTTAATCTTCATCATAACCCTAAGAGATAGGTCTTATTACTTTTATTTGCATTTTACATATGATGAAACTGAGGCACAGAGAAGTGGCATAGATTAACCAGATGAAGTAAAAAATCACATAGTGAGGAGTGTCAAAGCAGAAATCAGAATACAGAAAGTCCAGCTCCAAAGCTCCATTTCTTATCCTAGCCACTAGATAACTTCTCAATTCATGTTAAAATGTTATTTCATGACAAAGATGAGTTTATTCTAAAAATGCAAAGCTGAGTCAACATTTGAAAATCAAATTAATTCAACAAAAAAAAACAGATTAAAAGAGAAAAAGCATTTAATAAAATTGAATATCCACTTATAATAGAAAAAAAAGTTTCCTCTCAAACTAAGATATCTTCCTCAATCTGGTGAATTAGATGTACAAAAACCAAAACCACAAATCATGTGTAATTGTGAAAGGTTGAAAGCTTTTCTTTGCCTACATTTCTATTCAACATTGTACTAGAGATCCCATCTGTGCAGTTAGGCACTAAATGAATGAATGAATGAATAAATGAATGAATGAATGAATGGCATAAGGATTGCAAAAGGAAAAAACAAGCTATCATTTGGAGACAACATAATTATATATATGGAAATCCCAAGATAAAACCCTGAAAAATATTAGATTTAATAACAGAATATAGCAAAAATACTGGATACAATACCAATGTACCAAAATCAGTTGCATCATTCTACATTAACAATACACATTTAGAAATAAGAATTTAAACAGAGATGCTATTTATGAGGTGTTAACTTGGGAATAAATCAAACAAAAATGTGCAAGACTCTATACTAACATTAATTATGAAGGAAAAATTAATAGGAAGATATATTATATTCATGATAAAAAAAGTGTCAATTTTCTCCAAATTAATTGAAAAATTCAACTGCATTAAAATCTCAATAGCTTTGCATACACATACTGTGTATAACTTGATAAATTAATTCTAAAATTTATATCATCGTAAAGAACCTAGAATAGAAAAAGACTCTCTTGGAAAAGCAAGTGAAGTGGATGAATTGTTACTACTAGATATTAAGACATACTATAAAGCAAAAAATTAAGACAACATAACAGTGCAAAGATAGACATATGGGCCAATGTATGGTTGCTTAAGTTGTGACAAAAGAAACACTGCAATTCATTTGGGGAAAGGATGTCTTTTCAATAAATGGAACTGAAGCAACTGGATGTTCATGTAGAAAAATTAATATTGCCTCTACCTATAGATACACAAAAGTCCTTTTGAAAAAGATTCCGTATCTAAATGTAAAAAAAGAATCAATCAAGCTTCTAGAATAAAAAGGTAGAATATTTCTGTAATCTTGGGATAAGCAATGATTTCTTAAATAGACACAAAAGTGTTCTATATTAAAGAAAAATTTGACAAACTGGACTTTATCAAAATTGAGAACTGTTCAACAGAAGCACCACTAAGAGTAAAAATATCAGCAACAAATAACTGAAAAATGTCTCATATTCAGAATGTATAAAGAATTCCTACCAGACAATAAAGAAATGGTAAAAAACACAGTAGAAAATGGGCAAAAGAGCTGAATTGGCAATTTTTAAAAAAGAAAATTCAAAAAGACATCAATGACCAGGTAAATAAGAGTTAATGCCATGACGATATATCATTACATATCTATCAAATGGCTAAAATTTCAAAGACTGAAAATACTAAATGTTGGTGAAGATTTGGAACAGTTGGAATTTTCAAACACTGTAGGTACAAAAGTGAACTGATGCAGCCACTTTTCACTAAAAATCAATTGAGATTTCAAAAAGATAAACAAATAGAATGCTTAGTTATGTGAAATAAAACAAGTAGAAAATACTTCAAAGTGAAAATATATGACATGTAAAAAATTTGGAAGACTTTCTTACTCTGGGAGATGACCATATTTTCTACAATGTAATAACATTTTAAAATTTAGCTTTAGAGTAGAATTGTTTAGGACAAAAGTTGTTCATTTGAAAGAGTCATGAAATATCAAATTCTTTAGAAAGTTCAATAATAAACCGATTAAATCTTCTCTCACCTGGGCCATTCCAGCAGTGAAGGCAAATGGGCTGAAGATACTCAAAATCCACTCCACAGATGTAGGAAGTTGCCTATAAAATGCAGTGAGTCCCACACCCCCCCAAAAGAGAGTGAGGAGAAACACAACCAAATTGATGAGGATAATTTTCTTGAACAACACGCTCATCAGGAATGCTAAAGCTATCTGAAAGAGAGAGAAGATAGCAGGCTGTTATTTAGATTTAGTTTACTGAGAATTGTTGGTAGCACAATAAAACAAGGATCTTTATATCATAACGTCTTCATCAGTGAGTCAGTGATGAAAATATTAAGGTGCAATTGTACTCAGTCCTCTCAACTCCTTTATAAACAAGATCCTTATTTGCCCTATTCAAATGCTAAGCTTTTGTTGCTAAGCAAAGGGTGGGAAAAGTTGGAAGAAGAGCTGAGGAAAACAGACTTGGAAAGATTGGAAAACACTAAATTAATGTGTTAACGTGTGTTGACATACCCTCTGCAGAAAACACCCTGGAAAGTGGTAGAAATCAGAGGCTCTTGTTCAGAGAAGGGAGAAGGGGTGAGAAGTCAGGACAAGGTGGACTATTAAAGGGAGAGGAGTTGCTACCATGTGACAGGAATCTCTGGGGGACAAAAGATGGGTCCACCCTCAAGTGCATCCTCATTAATCATCTACAAACGTCTTAGAAAGTTTAGAGCCATAATATATTTTTATTTTTGAACCATCATTTCATTAAATCAGTTCTTCATGCAAAAGAGAAGTCCATTTTTATTTATGTTATATTATTTTATCACAGTCATAGAGACACTCAAAACACACACACGTACACACACACACACACACACAAAATGGACATGAAAGGAATGACTAGTATACTGCCTGCCGCAATATTAATTTTTTCTACAGGTAGCTAAGGCCTAAAGCAGAGAAGGTGGTAAAAAATGCATGGACTTACCAAGGATAAGCCATATAAGAAAAAGAGTGTAAATATAACCATGAAGCCTGTCATGACTATAATTTGGGTAGATATTATGATAATGGTAATGATTATGGAAATAATGAAGATGAAGCCAGCATAGATTAAACCCCAGGAGAGCCTAAATAAAGACAAAAAGTTATTGCAATTATTTTAACTGTATTATGAATATTTAAAACATAAAAAAATCTAAAGAATAATGCAATGATTGCCCTTGTATCTGCCACCTCGATTAATTACTAAAAATATTATTAATATTACATTGGCATGATACCTACTAGCTAGGTGTCAGCTCTCTATTCACACATTGTATAAATAGTATAAAGACTATAAATAGTATTATGTGTTCCTTCTGCAACTCGTCATTATCAATCAACATATAAAATTATACACAGCTGTATATTTCATTATACAAATACATCCCAGTGTTCTGCCCATAGATATTTATTTCCTTTTCTTAATTTTTTACTAGTGCATTATTTCTAAGAATATTCTATTTTCTGTTTTGGGGAAAATGCACTAACATTTCTTGGAGGTAAATTTGCCAAACTTAAGAGGGGTAGGCATTTTGTACTCTCAGCTTGATTGTATATTACCAAAGTATTCTGATTGTAGACTTGGAAAGGAAACTTAACAACCGCTAATCAAGCAAGTAACCACAGAAGCCTTGGGAGGGAAGATGATAATCTGACCATTCTTGAGGCTCTCAGCCAGCACCTCCACTCTCTCTAGAAGCAGAAAATTGAAATTTCTTAATTCTACTAAGCTCATTCCATTTTTGCTATTTCTATTCATGATTCCTAAACTGATACAAATTATGGTATGCCCTTAAGAGTTCACACTGTTTTGCTTTATATGTGCTGGTGTTCACATTTTTACAAGATGTTCACATTTTTACAAGGTAGCTATTAATAAGAAATAGTATTTACCCTGAGATCTAACAAGCATAAAGGGAGTTTTAGATCAAGCTTCTCATTTTACAGGTGAGTGAACTGCAGTCCCTATTATTAGTTCATGGGCCTATTTGAGGTGGACAAAGTAAAACACTTTAAAAAGATAAGATGAAGCAGCAAGCCTTCACTCTTTCCTCTACATAAAATTGCCTTATTAAGAATTCACTTTCCATTACTCAGTCATTAAAAAAAATGAAATATTACCATTTGTAATGACATGGATGGATCTAGAGGGTATTATGCTAAGTAAAATAAGTCAGACAGAGAAAGACAAATACCATATGATTTCACTTATATGCTGGAATCTAAAGAACAAAATTAACAAACAAAAGAGAAAGAGAATCATAGATACAGAGAACAACTGGTGACTGCCAGATGGACAGGGGTTGGGGGACTGGGGGAAAAAGGTAAAGGGATTAAGAAGCACAAATTGGCAGTAACAAAAACAGTCACAGGGGTGTGAAGTACAGCATAGGGAATATAGTCACTAATATTGTAATAACCACGTATAGTGCCAGGTGGGTATTAGACTGATTGAGGGATCACTCATGAATTATATACATGTTTAACTACTATACTGTATGCCTGGAACTAATATAAAATAATATTTAATGTAAAAAAACAGAATTAAGCCACTGAAAAAAATAGCAAAAGTAGTAAAACTGAGAACTTGCATCAATATATCCCAATTCAACATGTTTACTTCTTATTTGACTTCTTTTTAAATTTCATATCATTACAATGATTCAGCCTGGTTTAGAAACATCAGCATTTTTTTAAAAGCCTGATACATTCTGCAGAATCTACTTCCTAAAAACAGACAGGAACTACAAAGGTAGGAATTGAAAAACCACAGAGTAGGGAAATTACAAATACAGGAAATTAAAACATTACCTAAAAAAGGAACTCATTGCAGAGAGTGGGCGTAGGGCTGAGAGAGATGTTACTAAATCCAAGAAAACTTTCATGATACAAATAAAGCAATTCAGATATCACACTTAAAGAATAAACAGTGATTACATTTATTATCATAAATTTAAAAAGGTTGTCATAAAATTTATTTGCAATAGACAGTTTCTTCTTTTTCTTTTTCACAATTTATATATATTAAAATTAAAACTCTATTAATAAAACATACTTCATAGAAAATTCATAATTTCCTAGGCAATAATTTTATTTCTGGGAACATGTGGCTTGTTTCTCATCCATTCCAAATAGTTCCGCATTTGTAAATAATATTTTCTTGAGAAGTGGGTTATACAGAGAAACATCTCCCCATTAGGTTTCTTTTTGGGTAAAAGAGATTATTTTTCCTTTGCTGTTCTAGATAGCATTAATTGTATTGCAGAAGTCTCTACTTTGGGCTCTCTGAAGCTTAGAGCTTGAATGATTTACATTTTCATTTGCTAATATTACCTATTTGTTATTTCGGTAGGTTTTTGCTTCTCCTCAACTATTTGTTTTTATTAGAATACAAATATATGCACATAGACATACATATATATACACATACAAACACAAATACGTATATACACATACATATATTTCAAAATTTCAAAATTACTTTAAACTATTTGTGGAATGGGCCAAGGTATGTGTGTTGTATGTGCTAGAACCATTATACAGACTCTCTCTTTTAAATACCAGCATATGGTATTTAGCTGCTCCAATATATCTCTAGTGACCAAACCTCTGACCACAAGCCAGCCAATATAGGACTCTACTTTCTTCACCACAAGGAACTCTGAAGAAATCAGATGATAACTATGGGCAGACCAAGCCAGAGAGTTGCAATCAGGGTGCCTGGTTTGGAGTCCCAGCCCTGGCATTCAGCATCCATTTGACAGCAAGTAACTCTTATATTCTCTTTGATCTTAATGTAGTTTCATCGCAGCGTTAGCTGAACATACTCATGGCACAGAAAAAGTGCTCAGCAAATTATAATCACTACTGCATGCTGGCAAAATTTGACAAAGACTAAATCAAAAAGAACAAAAGAAAAAGTAGCCAATATATCAAGTTTAAATCATGATGTTCTGCAACTAACACTTTTTCGCTGCCCCTTCACTTCTCTTATTCATTTGTACTGCTTGCATCAATCACTCACCAGAATGCTGAATCTTGGAGACCCATCATCTTCATCAAATCTTTACACTTTTTTCTCTCTTTTGTAACATCAAGTGATGCAAAATATATAAACGAAGAGAAGTAAAGCAAGCAGTAGAAAATAAACATCTCATTTTGTAGGATGTCTTTAGAAATAAAAGGTAACGTCTTCATATTTGTAGCAGTGACTGACATCAATTTTTCCATCACAGAGTGATTTGTCATGATCTAAAAACATGTTTTAAAAAACAAAATCATTATTTAAAGTTGAGAAACTGGTGAAATCAATAAGCTATGGGGATTGTGCCAATGGCAATTTCCTGGTTTACAAAACTCTCCTATGGTAATGTAAGTTATTACCATCAGGAGAACCTAGGTGAAGAGAACAGAGACCACCCTCGACATTGTTTTTGCAACTTCCTGTCATTCTGTAACTACTGAAAATTTTAAAGTTAAAAAAAAAAAGCAGAGTGTTCCTTTGCCTAAATCTAGTCTCAGCATCTGTATACCTGCTTTATTATATGAACATGTGAAAACCTGAGTACCTTTCATCAAAATCTTCTAGAATTACTTTACATTATTTATTAGTTAGAACTTTTCTTACTTGTATAATAGCAGCATTAATTGCCGTTTGTAAAGTCACAAATCCTGTATTCCAGTATTTGGCCAGTGAACATGCAAAGTCATTGTCTATATTCCAGCAATGAGCTGTAAGCACAAAGAAAAGTGGAACCAACGTTATAGGATGAAGGCAGTTGGAGAATAAGAAAGAAGAATCCAAGAGAAAACCATCTAGAGGAGGCTCCCATAGTCAGAACCTTTAACCACTTGCAAATAAAAGTTCTTAATAAGGCAACTTCATTCACAGAGACCACAGGATGTACAGGGAGGCTTCGAAGAGAAAAAGATGAAAGCTCCAACTGTATTGGGCTCCTTGCTGTGCCTCAATATGCCAAAATGCACTCCAGCGCTAGAATATTTTCTGTGCTCAGATGCTCTCCCTCTGGATAAATTCATGGCTCACTCTTTCTCTTATCCTGCTCTGTTCTCAAAAAGTATAAACTCATCATAGAGGTCTTTCCTGGCCACCATAAATAAAAATGTCTAAAATAACTCTCAGTCTCTATCTTCTATCTGTTTTATTTTTCTTTGTTGCTTTATCACCATCTGGCAGGTGCATTGTTTTCCACCGTTTTCTGTCCCTGGCTGTAATAATCTGTGCAAGCAACCTCTGCATTTCATTTACTTCAATCTTAGGGGCCAGGAACAGTGCAGCCCACATAATAGACCCTCGGTGAATGCATGCAAAAGAACCAATTCTATTAGTCATATTAATCCTGCTTCCTTAGCAGCCCTCAGATCTGTTTACCTCTGTCCTCCACGCTAGTCTAAACTACCATCAGCTCACTGGGATGTTTCATTGCATTCTCCCTGGCTCCTCTGTAATCCATTCTCAGGACTATATCCAGAGAGCTACCTCAGGCTTGGAAATCTAGTTAGGCCTCTGCCCTGATGGAGGTAATGCGATGACTCCCCATTGCCCTGGGATTAAAGGATGCTATGGGATCCAATTCTTGAGTAAGTCCAGCCTCATCATCCCATCGTATTCCTTTGCATATTCTCTATGCAGCTATCCTACTCTTCTTTCATACATAACAGGAGATGCCCTTTTTCACCTAGGTGCCTTCACACTTACCCTTCTTCTATCAGAAACACAATGCCTCTAGCATCTCACATGTGCTATTTCTTCTGTTAGTTTAAGCATCACTTTCCCAGACAGGACTTCTCTAATCCTAAACATATTAGGACCCCATGTTTAAGTCCCTTCAAGGACCTGCCCTTATCATTAACTGCTCAATATGTCTTTCCTGCTAAACTAGAATCACACCTGAGGCTGGAACCTGTTGGTCTTGATCGTCTTCAGCATCCTTCACAGCATACACCTGTGAGCTCACTATATCTATGTTGAATGACTCTATGATCTTTCGTGTATTGTCCTCTAGTAAGATGATACATGATTTTTTAAAAAAAATTAGCAATAAAATGTGCTTCTGAATTTTCTCATGTACCACTGAAACCATCTGTCTCTGTTGAACATCCCAACCTGTTCCTTATATTAAAAACAAAAAAATGCCATACTGATATTTTATATGAGAAGTTACCTGAGAAATGTTCTTCCTTCAAAAATGGAATGATATGTCCCTGAAAAAATTTTAACTTATAAGAAAAAGTGTCATTAAAGACAATTCCCACTGCAGTTAGGAAATGGTCTAAAATTATATTATCCATAGTTTGTTGATCTGGTGCCCCAATGACCTCTTTTCCTGCGAATTACAAAAAAAAAAAAGACATAGAAGATTGTTAAGGAGTTTCACTGCAGTAGAATGTGATATCCAACTGTATCATCATATATTTTTTGTTAGAATTAAATAAAAATTTTTTCCACTTAAATAAAACAACCCATAATGGAAGGGGAAGATTTTCATTTGAATGCTTTATATTTTAGAATCAGGAGACATGTGTTCTCCTTACGTTAAAAAATATTTTCCAATTCACAATTTAACTAATTAATTAATCTATTTATTTATTTATTTTTAATTAAGTTTATTAGGATAACATTAGTTAATACAATTATATAATTTTCAAAACTATCATTTGACATAAGTATATTCTATTCTGTGTTTACCAAAGTCCAGTTTCCTTCAGCTACCATATATATGACCCCCTTTACCCTTCCCCTAAACCCCATATTTGGCCCCTTTTACCCTGTCTACCTCCCCCTTCCTCCACCACCCCACTAGTAACCACTAGTCTATAGTCCTCTGGTAACCACTAGCCTATCGTCCATGTCCATGAGTCTGTTTGTTTGTCCTGCTCATTTGTTGCTTTTAGGTTTATATCCCACATAGAAGTGATGTCATTTGATTTTCAATTTTTATTCGTATGGCTTATTTCACTTAGTCCATCCATGTTGTCACAAATGGCAGTATTTCATCTCTTCTTGTGTCTGAGTAATATTCCATTGTATATAAGTACTACAGCTCCTTTAGCCATCATCTATCATAGGACACTTCAGTGGCTTCCATGTTCTGGCCACTGTGAATAATGCTGCTATGAACACTGGTGTACAAGTATCTTTTTGAATATGGATTTTCAAATTGTTGGGGGTAAATATGCAGTAGAGGGATTGCTGAATCATATGAAGGATCAATTCTTAGTTTTTTGAGGAACCTCCATACTGTTTTCCATAGTGGCTGTACCAATTTGCAGTCCTACCAGCAGTATATGAGGGCTCCTTTTTCTTCGCATCCTCTCCAGCATTTGTTATTACTTGTCCTGCTTATTATGGTTATTCTAACAGGTGTGAGATGGTATCTCATTGTGGTTTTGATTTGAATTTCCCTAATAGCTAGTGATGTTGAACATCTTTTCATATATATGTGTTGGCCATCTGTATGTACTCTAGAGAGAAGTGTCTGTTCAGGTCCTCTGCCCATTTTTTGATTGGATCATTTGTTTTGTTTTATTTTAATAATGACAAGTCTTACAGCAATTTTTGTACATAAAAGATTATGCCAGGATAAGAATGTATAAGATAAGTGGTACGCATAAGAATCAGAGTTACCGAAGCAAAGGCACATCATATGACCTGTGCTTTATGCAGGAACCAAGAGCACAAAGTGACTCTGTATCTAACAGACAGCAGTTTCACCTGTTAGAAATTAAAGATGAAAAAGCTGATAGCCAGATTGTACCCAACTCACTCATGAGTGAAATACACATTCTGGTTATCTCAGTTATATAGTGACCTCATTTAGAATGAATGAAGGCCTTTAAAGATGTTTATAAATGGCATCAAACATAGATTATCTTTAGATTGTCCATCCTTACTTTTCATAGTTTTAAAATATTGTTTAATAACAATGACCTAATATCTTCTTTTTAGATTTTTTTTCATGAATTATAACTCTTAATCATTGTATCTCCATATTAAAAACACCTACATCCACCAATGGACTTATTTTTCTGAGACGCTATTATGCAAATCTGGAATAAAAAATCAACATTGTTTCAGTTAAATTTCAGTAGAAATGTAGGCCTCTTGAAATTGGATCCCATCAAGCTGAAAGGGTTTTAAAGGCTAGTGGTTGCTAAAGAAAGGAAAAACTAACCAAATTTATATGCTACTTTGATACCTAAATAATTACCATAGTGAATCATTATAACTTCAAATTAAACACATCTTACAAAAATATAAAACAAGATCAATATCTTTTTTGTCATTAGTACACTTACCTTTTAAAAAGGGAGCAAATGCCGTTTTATTCATTATCTGCTCAGTTATATTAGAGATCGGTGTATATACAACAACCATAGAGCTATTAAATTTATCTACTCTTCCCAAATCTTGAGGCGGCATTTCAGGAAATTGGCTATTTTCTCTAAAATGTGAAAATAAGCCCATGTACAGGCCTAGAAGTATTGGAAACCCCCACTCCTATAACACAGAGGGGACAAAAAAAGAACAAATTTAGACTATTTCTTTAAAGATCTCAGTCAATGCCAAAGAACTAAAGACAAATACAAATTTTGCCATATGGTTGGCTTCTTTCTGCTCTCCATTCTTTCAAATAAAGGGAACCCAATGAAAGACACATACCAGGATAGTTACCACCTATATCACATTCTAATATTAGTTCATTAAATCATAAACTACTGTAGGAGCCATCATATAAACTAACAGGATGACTAACAGGATGATGACTTCTTTATGCATGGCATTTGGCTGACTAAAGTCTGCGAGACACAGATTCTCCCAGGTAGAGTTCATGATAACAAATAGCAATAGTCTTGTCAGTTGTCATATCTTCATATTGGAAATGAAAGAAAATAAAAAGGAGCTGAGTGGTACAGACTGTCTAGAGTTTCACAATATCAGTAATCTCTTCCTGCTTGGCACAATACTAGACCATATTTCCAGGCTCTGGAAATTTAGTGGGACCAAGGAATTGAGTTCTGTCCAATGAAATGTGAACAGAAGAGATATATGCCACTTCCAGGCCTGGCTCATGGCCACTTCCACAACCTTCTATATTCTGTCTAAGTCCCTCTACTTCTTGATTTTCTGACTGGGGGTAGAGGATCCAGTTAAGGTATCCAAGGCCTAGCAAGATGGCAGAATCCCTAAGTGAAGAAATCTGGCTCCCTGAATGACTGTGCGGAAAAGGTTCCTTCACCTACTCAATCCACTTCATGTTCACTGCCAATCTTATTTAGACTGTGAAAATATTAAAAAATGTACCTCTGCTTTGTTAAGCCACTGAGATTTGGGCTGTTACCTGTAGATAGCCCACCTACCTAATTCAAACTGACAATCAGAAGTGTTGGTCAAAATTCTTGGAAATCATCTGTTATAAATGATTTATGGCCTTGAAAATAAGTCCTTAAAATTAAAATCCTTTGATTTCTGCTAGGCATTGCTTTTATTGTTTCTTGACTCTAAATGTATTACATGTAAATTACAGCAACTTAATAGTTGTAATTTTCAATTAATCTCATTTTTTAAAAAATGAGTAAATACTTTTAGTCTTTCCAATTCTACATTATTTTTCAGGACAGCTGTAAGTCTCTCAATTCCACAAATACAACTAGAGACAATCTCAAAGTCAATAAATTCCATCTGTTACTTAAAATATAAGATAAGAAAATCATTAGGCAATGAAATACCAGAATAATGCTAATTGTAGAAAGAGCAAACTTGCAAACATACCAGCGAGCTCTCTCTTTTCATCCTCCATTTCTTAAGAAGATTTTTGCACAGAAGTGCTTGAGTTTGTTGATAAACATTTTTCTGTTTCCTGTGCATTTAGCCTGTTTATTAAATGAACAAGAAGAAAGTAAACAAGGTGGAGCATAAACTAGATAAAAAAAGGTAAAATAAAACGTTGATCATATATTAGGGGAAAATATTTCCTACCTTTAAGAACTGCAGAAAAAAATGGATTTAAAATGTTATTTCAATAACTTATGATTATAAAATCTTACCTCAAATATACTCACTGTAAGCTATTTTGTGGGGAATGGTGAGGAGGTGAAGTGACTATTATCACAATTTTATAATAATATAGAGTATGACAATGGAAAAGTATCATTAGATTTCAGAACCTATAAGATACTTCACATTTTTAACCTTTACAACAGATTCAAACTATATAAGTAGAGTAAATGAATTGTATCTCATCTGCTTAATTTCTTTTTTGTAATTAAATAGTTCCAGAATATACATTAAATTAATATCAAAACTTAACCTCATTACTTAACCTCATCTGAATAATTATATCCATTACATGTAATCCCTAATGAGATAGTCTCTTGTGGTATTTACCTTCCAAAGTGACTTGAACAACTTTTATCAAAAGAGTTAGGCCTTGGGATAAGAATCCAGACTCAACTCGAACTTTGAAATGTGATTTTGATATACAGAAAGAATAAAACAATTTATCTCAATTTTCTGAATTCAGAAGTCTCTAAATAACCAAGATAACAATTCAGCAAGTAAGAAGAAAGAAAGAAAGAAAGAAAGAAAGAAAGAAAGAAAGAAAGAAAGAAAGAAAGAAAGAAAGAAAGTCAGTCAGTCATATGGAAAAGTAATTTTGCCCAAATGTTTGCAAATAAACAGAGAAAAAAATTTTTTTAGTTTTAAAAATCTCAAAATTAAATTCTTTTAGATTTGCTTATCAAAATATTGAGACAATTCTCACTCAATCTAGTATAGAAGCAATATTTACCATTTTCCTATATTTTACTGAAGTATCTACACAATAAATTTGGGGAAATAATAGAAAAGCTTTTGTCATTAGGTCTTCAATATAAGTATTTCAGTATAAGTATTCTAAATACATAAGTATTTAGAAACATCTGAAAAACAGATTGATTTTTAGCAGTATCCACCCACATATTTGGCATAGCACAACAAAACAGAGCTGTACTTACTGTCAGGAAGAACAGAAAAAGTATTCTGGAAACAGTTTCAAAGCACAGTTCTCTTTTTGTCTAAGGCAATAATTAAAATTTCTTTATTACCACTTCTTCATTTATTCTTTAAATGGGCATCTACTTCCAATAGTTCTTATCCAGGCTGGTTTCTGAAAAGGGTGTAGTTAGACCAAGCTGCACATGATGAACTTGTTTTGTTTTCTGTCTTTTCCTCCCTAAGCCAATTATTCTGCAGGGAAATGCCTGTTCTGTGGTTGGTTGGGACTAAAACAAATCCTGTGTCTGTGCACTTGGCCTTTCAACTTCAGGGCTAAAGGGGACAATGATAACAAAGGAAAATGAAGCTAGCACTTGAGACATGATGAGACCTACATGGGGGAAAGAACAATAAATGAGTAAAAACAGTAATTAAGCAAAGTAGTTTTATTTCTATGAAGTCTTTAGGTATTTTTTTTTCCACTACTAATGCCTAAACACAACTATCAATGATATGCTTGATTAATTTAGACAAAATGGGCAGAATCTGCTGGAGCTAAACTTCTTTTGGCTAATAAGGTTAAGCAACCCATTGTCTTCCTTGAAGAAACACCCAAGTTGGACAAATGAAGGATAATATACAAATTCTTTTCTCGCTTCCTATTCAGAGTGGATAGAGGAGTTCACAAGACAACTGAACAAAATAAAAGTAAGGGGATTGCTAAGGCCTAACAAAACATATAAAAAGATCCAGGTCAATTTTTATCTATGATGACTAGGAAAAAAACCCTGAAATTTATTCAGTTGCTAAGGCATAGATTATCTCTCTCTGTAAAGGGTTGCAAACTTCTCACGACCTGACAAAGTAAATGTCAAAACAGGAAACCAAAGTCCACGAATTGGGAAATCTCAAATATTTGACATGGCTCCCAATCCACAGATGTTAATAATCATAAAGCTGAGAGATGTTCTGGAGAGGGGGAGGTAATTTTTCATAATTTAATGTCATGATATTATGTATATACCTTTATCATTATTAGTAATATAGATTACTAATTGGTAAATAGTTCTATTTTTTTAAAATAGCCAACAGTAAAATATTACATGTCTTTTACATTTAAAATATGGCAAGAACAAAGGTACCAAGACGTTCTAAAAGTTTCGTGATAGGGGAAAGGTAGAAGGTCATAAACACTGTTAAAATTTTGTATCAGTAATAGATCATGGTCCAAACAAAAATTCTAAGTTTCTTTCATATCACCTGAAATATATTTCAGGTTTTTATTAATTTTGTTGTTGTTTTGTTGTTTTAGACCCAATATACTCTCTTTTGGGAATCATTTTCCCACTCTGCCTTTCTTATTTACAATTGCATTAAAATTCACAACTATGATATCAATAATTATTTAGATTAAATATCTTACTAGGTCCACTTTTTATCTTTTTGTGTATTCTTTGTGTTCATCTTTCTTGGCTTCTTCACTCTCATTTATTTTTATTTGGTGGACCATTTTCCTTATTTAAACATGACCTAATTTGGTAAGAAAGTACCAAACCTCCAAGCAGAAGCACATTGAAATGGTGGGTAAACTATATCTAAAATAGAAGTTCAGATATATAGCCAAACTTTAATAAGGAGGAAGATGAAGATGGTAAGAATCAACAGAAGAAACAAAGAGAAAGGAAAGCCCATCTGCAGGTGTTAAAAAGAAAAATTAAAGCCAGAACTGAGAGTAGTATGTCATAAATCCATGCAGTCCAAAAGGTGTTTTCATACACGTGTGACCTGGACTTGGTGCTTGACAGGTTATAAAGCTGGATGTCCTATCTCTGCAGATATTCAGAAGCTTCGCAGGACTGTTCAGTGTTAGAGACTAGAAAAACTTCACCTACTACCTCACAGAAAAGTAAGGATATATACTACCTTTGCTTAATCTCTGGGGTAAAAAATATATATCCTCCATAAAAAATGAAAAACCAAATTACATGTAGCACATGTTAGACACAGGGCACAGGAGCAGGATCTGAATTTATTCTTCCTGCATAGCAACATGTTTAAGTATAATAGCACAGCGGTTAAATGTATGCACTCTGGAGCCAAACTGGGGTTCAAATTCTGGCTCTGCCACAGCTGAGTAACCTTGCAAAACTATTTAACTTTGCCTCCAGTTTTTTCATTCATGAAGATGGAGATAAAAACAGTTCATACACATGTGCACACACATACACAAATACACTTGTATGGTTATTTGGAGGATTAAATTCATTAATATAAGTAAAGTTCATAGAACAAGGTCTGGAAATTTGTAAAAGCTCAAAAATATTATTTTTTGTTGCTGATACTCCTCCTTCTCCTCCTCCTCTTCCTATTACTATTATTATCCAGGAGCCCTACAGACAAGACACAAATAAATCTATAGAAATATCTCAGGGATACAGGGTATAAAGCAATAGAGTTAAATATACATATATATATTCCTCCTAGCAGCTAAGCTCATAATCAAAAGTCTACCATGAATAGGAAACAGCAGATCAAAATAATGGGACTATGAGCCACTTCAAGAACTAAATAATAATAAAAATTATGAGACTCTAAAATACATAAATAAAATATTAAAAAAATTAATATGCTAGTAAAAACAAGAGACAATGAAAAGGAAGACTAATAGGAAAACAATGCATCAAAATTTACAGGCATTTAAAGGGATTAATAAAAATTTAGTTTTAAAAACTCAATGGATAAATTTTATAGCAGATTAGATTAGACACAGCTGAAAAGAAAATTAATGAACTGAAATGCATCTGAAGAAATTACATAAAATTTAGTGCAAAGAGAACAAGATGGAAACATATTTGAGATGTTAAAAGACATTAAAGGTAAAATGTGGGTGTGTGGCAAATGTCTAGCAGGCATTTTTTTCATGAGAAGAATAAAGAGAATAAATAAGAAGAAAGTCCAAAAATAAAATGTATAAGAATTTTCCAGAGCTGAAGACATGAGCCCTCAGATTAGAAAAACAAACAAAAATCCAACAATTAACTATTTTACAATAAGCTTTCAAAATATGAGAGAGGAAGAGGGGAGAGAAGAGAAAGGAGACAGGAAAATATTTTTTAAAAACAATAAAATAGACAAGACATATTATCAACTAAGGATCAACAGTTAGCCAAAGATATCATAAAATAATGTCCTCAAAGAGCTGAGAGAAAATGAACTGTTAACCTCAAATTCTATATCCAGCTAAACGTACCTGAAATAATCTTCAGAGAGAATTTACTTCTCATAAAGCCAGGCTTAAAGAATACTAAAGAATGCACTTTATAGTAAAAAATAATTATTTAAAAGTAAATTGAACTCAGACAGAAAAATTTGCATGTCAGAGGATTTGGTGAATATGTTGTCAAAACTAAATATTCATTAACTGTAAGCAATAATTTTGTAGGAGAGGAAGTAAAACCTCCCATCAACTAAGCATTTTTGTGTGTGCTGATAGAATCTTAGGGGTTTCTATGGGTTTGGAGAGCTTAAATTGCTAGTTAAAAACAGATACAGAGTTGGTATGAGAGTACATGTGAACCATGTCATTGTTTTCCTCAGTTCGTTGTAGGGGCCCGCCATTACCTGAATTATTATTTTTTTCATCAACTGGCCACTAGAAATTCTCCCTTTTCACTTAAAAAAAGCAGCATTTCTCAACCACAGTCTTAAAGATAATGCAGGATGGCAGGGGAGGCATTTGACAGAATATGTTCTTGAATAAGGGAGATGATGAGAATAATTGATGGGATCAGGTACACACGTGTGTACATCAATCTCATAAAGGAATGCTTTGTCCTTGCTAATGGAAAGAAAGAGGGTATGGGTATAGGGAAACTTGGTGGGTTGCTGAGGTGGTGAAAGCTTAAGAAGACATTCTCATCTAATTGCTTCCATGTTCACAGTCAAATGGGAAGCAAGGTCTTCTGATGAGAGGGAAGGTAAAGAGATATTAGACTCTGAGAAGAAGATGCGGTTAAATCATTTAGTTAGTTATCCAATTCATTTAAGAGTGAATAGGTTAGGGGAGTGTAGTGAAGTTGGAAGACAGAACTTAGGCTCCCCTTGAAGGCAGTAATCATTCATTTAAAGTGAGACTCGTCACTTTGCTCATGTGTATCTTCTACCAATGTTTATCTCCTTAGAGGTTTCGATTAGGGGTTTGCCAGGCAATTATGATGAAGGGTTAGAGGGTAAAGCATTAATGGTGTCTATAATGGAATCGCTGCTGGCTGAGGTAAGCCTCTCCCTTTAAAGGCTGAGAACTGCTAAGTGGAGATGGTAGAAGCCTCTTTTTTCTTGTCAACTTCATTTGGTCCACTGGCTCCCAAATTATGCTTTCAAGCACATGACAGAGAGCTGGCTCGCTGTGTCCAGGAAGATAGGGAACTTTGAGCTTGGCATTTAAAATTAAATCAAGGTTTTATTGAAGTAAAATAAAATATGTGGTCATGATTCAGTTTCTAAATAAAGAAACTTTCCAAGTAAACTAGAACTTAGCAGCACATTAGAGCAAACCACAAGTTTTCCAGAATTTGAGTTGCACTAACATTAGCCATCTATTTCTTCTCCTTTTGCATGTTTTTCTCTTAAAAGCTTCAATATCTTGATTATCTGCTTTATGAAGAACACGAATAGATGATCGTTTATGGCCAGAGGAACTAGAAACAGCTACCAAGATCATACCAGCATCACCCTAGAACAAAATCTCAGAGCCAAGAGTCTGAAGACTGTCCTATAGTATGACTGTGTCTGGATACCTACTCAGACCTCTGGGACAGAGGTCGAATGACCCCTGCCTGGCATCAGCACTGCTCCAGATCCAATCCTTGTTATCACCAGTTTGGAGTCACATGACATGCGTGCAGTTGCCAGAGGCCCACCCTTGTGAGCTTGCCAAAAGAAGATAAAACTGTCCCCAGAAAAGGGGAAATAGTTGTAACCTCAGTAAACACTTCCAAATGTGACCAATACAGAATTTTAAATAGTATTTATAAGGTCTTCCCTCTTTCTAGAATTAACTGTGTTTCCTTCTTTAGAGAACTTTAGTATTCTATTTAGGTTCAATCTTTCTGAAAACTAATTCTCCTCACCTGGACAATAATTTTCTTTTTCATAAACAGTCCATATAATAGAGGTCTAGGTTGCCTGGCACAGTGTTTGGTTGTTTGTAGTCTTTCTTAGCAACTGATTAGGTCAACTATTTTTTTTTTTTCAGTGTCCATAATGAACTGTGTGGTCACCACAGTGATGCTGTTATCCAGGCAATAGGGTCTGGTGACACTTTTTCTCTGCTACAGAAATAAACCTCCCAAGCTGATAACACAGAGATAATATAGACCTAACAGTCTCCTGAAGTGTGGAAGAAACATGGCTAAGTTCTTACACTCCAACCACCCATTTTCCATGACCACTACCAACCTGCTCACTCATGTTATCATCTTTTTCATCCCAGTATCTTTTTATAATAATTTCTTTTCAGGTTGAAGTTTACAGATTGGCATATACTAAATGCATTTCAGGTAAGCTGTTCCCTAATGACATGGAAAAGCAGAATAATCAGATGAATAAGCTGCCTCCAAAGCCAACTTCTAAGAAGTCTGCCTGTAGACTAAAATGCCATGAATTAAATTGAGGCACTAATCACTTTTAATTCTAAATGGCCTGGATATCCTTGACTTTATCTATCTTCTTGACCCTTTGCTTGCATCACCACAGGTACTCATCTTATTGGAGTCTGAAGCAATATCCACTAAACACAAAAATTAGAATGAACATTTTTTATTTTCATTAGGCGCCTAACAAAGAGAATCTTATAGTAGGTGGTTAAATGTTTGCTGAAGTAAATTTTACAATACATATGCTTTATCAAATAAGTTTTATATGACACAAAAAAGAATAAAATGAAAAAGCTAAAGAAGTTATATATATGGAAATTATAGGGATAGCTTCTAAAGCTAAACCTCACTGTTGGTGGTTTAAAAGCTACAAGTCACAGGTTATAACCTAATAGGTAATTATCCCCATCAAATCTCTGAGAGCCTGCAGTGTCATAAAACATTCAGTATTGCATGAAATCTCTTGTCAATTTTCACAGCTATGAACTTTTTTAGTCTGCTTCTATAAAATATTGATTTTTGCTATTCTTTATTTCTTTGTCAATAAATTTGTGGTAAAGATTCCTGGCCATAAAACTCATAGACTTTGTGAGTCTATGCTTGTAAGCTTATGCTTACTAACTACTGCCTTGTTGATTTCTTTAATAACATCATTAACTGAGATTTCATATATGCAGAAATACCACTGAACTCATTAGGCGTTATAAATGGCATTTAAGTATTTCTTTGTGGGTACAATTTCCTCAAATTTGACTGGTTCTTTAGGGTCAAGATCTGATCTCTTAAAAAAAAAACAAAACCCTCTAGGTTACTGTTACTTGAAGCAAATGGGAGGACAGTTTGTTTTGAAATGTTCCAAATCCTTATAATCTTTAAACAATTCACAGAGTTCCTTGAGTGAATGGAGTTTGTTCTTGATATTGAATTTCCAAGTTCAATTTATTTAGAAGTTCATCTATTGCAATGATCTCATCACTTATTTTATTTAACATAGTTCTCAAGGTAGGTTCTTGGCCACAGGTGCCCAGTTTTTTTTTTGTTGTTGTTTGTTTTTTGTTTTTTTGGGTTTTTTTTTTTTTTTGACATTAACAATCTTTTCATTAATATGACAGCATAACTATTCCTGATGTGGGCAGGCCTCTTGCGTCAGTCCAGGAGCAAAAGCCAATGTTATCTTTTTTTTTTTTTTAATTGCTTTTCTTTTTCTTCTCTTCATATTTCTTGGGGGTGAGGAATAAGCTAACCCCTCTTTCTCTCCCTTTCTCTGTAAAGTGAGTAAATACAAGATTCTTCAGAATAAAAGCCCTCTTCATTTAAATTGCTACCATAGCCAAGGGATGACTTTAGGTGAGTATTCAAAGTCCTTAGTATTTTTTTTTCCAGCCGCATCATCCTCAAGCTGGCTGCGAGTGGGAACAAAGAGAAGAGTATGGCAGTACCTGGTAGAATGAGCATTCGGCTGAGCATGTTCTTCACCAGCCTAACCCCTTGGACCTGTTCAGTGACAGAACAGGCCTTCCCTTAGCTTGAGTGTGCTTTCAGGCCTCTCCAACGAGAGGCCTTTCAGATTCCACTTCACCTTGCACCAATAACATTGCTCACAGATTGGAGACGTAGCTGGCTTCTGGAGTCTTCCTTCAGTAAATAATTGTTTGGGATGCTAACAAAATTAGTGGGGGTTACAATAAGAGTCTGAGCCCTCTCTTAGTTCTACCTCTGACATCTTTTGTTTGTTTGTTTTAATAAATAGTATGGGCATTATAGAAATGGCACTTCACTTGTCATCATTGCTAGCAGTTTCGAATTCCTTTTTCTCTTGGGAAATTTCTGCTTCAGAGGAGCCACCTGTCATAAAGTCAGGGAACGGGCAGGAATGCACAGGCGAAATTCCTCAGTGACATTTCTGCTGGAAGCTTAGACACACACAGAGCCTTTGACCCAGGCATTCTAGGAATGTATTCCAAGTGAACAACTGCCAGAGGTCTACATGTGACATTCTTAGCTGCAGCACCAATTACAACAGGGAAATTCAGAAACAACCTATATATCTTTCGACTGACTTTCAAATAAATATTTTTAATACACTCAAACATTGATAGACACTATAAAAATAAAAAATCTATAATAAATAGGAAAGGTGTAATATATCGTGTTGCTAAATAAGACAATTATAAAACAGTAGGTATAACAGTATCCTATCTGTATATATGATAGAAAAATGTATTACTTATGCAAGAAAAATATTCTACATTTTATACCTGTATAAATTGTATAATTTTTTAACAGAGAATATGTATTATGTTAGAATTATTTAAAATTATATTTTCAAAAATTAAATAGACCAAACTTGCCTTTTTAACCATTTTAAGTGTACGATTCAGTGACATTCATGACATTCACAATATTATACAACCATCATCACTATCGAGTTCCAAACCCTTTCCCTTACCCTAAACAGGAAATGTGTAAGCATTAAGCAATAACTTCCCCATTCATTCCTTCCCCTTGACCCTGGTGATCTCTAACCTACTCTCTGTCTCCATGAATTTGCCTATTATAGATATTTCATATGAGTTCATATTAATACAATATTTGTGTCTAGTTTATTTCAAGCAAATTTTATTTTATGTTTTACCATAATTGAAAAAAAATCAAATGGATTGAGACATTGAGAATTTCTGGGCAATAAATGCCCATTCATTTTATTTGCAACCACCAGTATTTCATATGTAACCCAGAGCAATTCTGATAGATCTTCTCAGGTACGTGCTTCTGTATCCCTCCCATCGGGATTTTGGGCTGTTCTGTTTCACACACTGCGTGTTGCAAAGATGTGTAAGTCAGCAACTGCACATGACCTCTGCCTCCACCAAACCTGTCATCTCACTGCTGCTTGTGACTGCTCTCAAGAAGGCTTCGATGGCAGCTGGTTCTCCTGACACTACCGGAACAAGCCACATTTTTCATAGACATTGCTGCTTCCCTGACCTCCTTGTCTCCTGAGTGTCCTGTGGGTCACTTTTAGTCTAATTTTTTTCCAGCTTTAATGACATGTAATTGACATTAAATGATGTGTAAGTCTGAGGTATATGACTCTCACTTGATACACTTACATGTTGTAAAATGATTACCACCATGTCCTTCGCGAACCCTGCCATCATGTCACATAATTATCATTTTTATGGTGAGAACATTTAAGAGTTACTCTTAGAAACTTTCAAGTATGTAATACAGTATTATTTATTATAATCACCATGCTATACGTTAGATCCCTAGGATTTATTCACCTTATGACTGGAATTTCATGCCCTCTGACTGACATCTCTCCATTTCCCCCACCTGCCTGGCCTTGGTAACCACCATCCTACTCTTTGTCTTCGTGAATTTGGCTTTTTCATATGCTATATATAAGTGATATCATACAGTGTGTCTTTTTCTAACTTATTTCACTTAGCATAATGCCCTCAAGGACCATCATGTTGTCACAAATGGTAGGATTTCCTTCTTTCTGAGAGAGAGAGAGAGAGAGAGAGAGAGAGAGAGAGAGAGAGAGAGAGAGAGAGACTATATCTTTACTCATTCATCTGCCAAAAGACACAGGTTGTTTTCACATCTTAGCTACTATGAATAAAGCTTGTGTTTCTTTGGTAGTCATACCATGTGGCTAAAGATGATGAGACTATGAGCGACAACTGCAAAGCAACTATTTTAAGGGTGTAAAGAATGAAAGAGAGCAGAGTTTTACAATTTTAATTTATAGAAGTAGGAAATCTGCAAAGTTAAAGTCCAAAATGCCCTAGGCAAAGCAGCTAAAAAAAATCTGTTAGAGGAAGTTCTTTTATCTGATAGCTGACAGCATCCACTGCCAAATAGCTACATCAGAAGAAACTGCAGAACCTTACTTACTGCATTTTTTGATCAAGGCAAATCCCTGTTTGACAGGAATGAGAACATCTGTGGAAAGTGGAAGACATTAGTTTTTCCTGAACTCCTCTTTTTGACCAATTGAGATAATCTACCACAAATATAAAGCAAACCCTAAAACTATCACTTTTTTTACTGGCTGAACTATGAGGACCTGGAAGAAAAGACTCATAAAAAAAAAGTCTTTGATATAATAATAGGGATGTGAGATAATCTCAAATGATAAATGTTGAGAAATCAAAGCTTAGAGGATGTGCTCTAATTAGGGTGTCACAATAGGGGCACCATTGACATTTTGAGTAGGATAATTCTTTGTTGTAGGGATTGCAGAATGTTTAGCAGTATCCCTAACTTCTACCCACTAGATGCCACTAAAAACTCCAAATTAAGATAACCAAAAACATCTCCAATAATGTAAAACGTCTCTAGGAAGGGGGACCAACTGCTACCAGGAGAGAACCATTCAACTAAAGCAACAGACAGGTGTGATTATCCATGAAGAGAAAATGTCTCATATACAAAATCATAAATATATTTCTTTATTGGTTATAATTATGCAATTAATACATAATAGAGTTTCCTTTTAAAGAAAATAAGAACATTGCAGATAAAACTAAAGTTCCCTTTGATTGTCTCCCTAGGGTAACCACTCTTTTCAACTTGATTATACATATTTATTTACACATACATACATATACATATATACACATACGTACGTATACATATATACACAACAGAGGCAATATATTTACTGGGCCAGACAGAAATTAATATATGATGTTTTCTCACCCTAGCCTGCTCTTGAAATCAAGGAGTGGAAATTTCCTTTTGCTTTCCTTGAAGAAGAGTTATTTTTCATTAATGCCATTGCTGTATGTCGAGTGGGAATGATGGTTCAATTTGTGTTTCATTGCAGAATATTACATTTGCTGAGAAGGCCAGTATTTCATAGTACAGTAGCTAGAAATTGTTTTCTCCATCCACGTGGAAGAAAGAGAAAGTGGATCTTCAGTGTATATGTGATAGCTGGATGATGTTAGGCAAAAAATAGTATTGGTATGACACATATAGGAAAGAGGACATGACACAGAGACATGAATGTCATGGAGTGGGATATACAAGATATGTCAACCGTGATGTCTGCCATCTCAAAAGCCCATTTTGAGTAAATATTCTCCCCATGCCCCACAGGCTAGGCTGTTCATTTGGTAGGAAAGATTGTATCTTTCATTCTCTAATTTACAATTAATTGCACTTTAACCCAGCTACATCATTTTGTTGCCTGGGATGGTGGCCAATTATGTGTCTTCAAAAGGAAAGCTCTGAGCATAGTGATATGTACCAAGGTGGCTTACGTTAAGGAATTAAAACTAGTATAGGTTGAAAGGAGATGGCAGTTAGCAGCAGTGGCTGAAGTGAAAAGAATGCATAGAGATAGGCTACAATGCCAATGGAACCATGAAGAAGTCAACTTTCACAGGACTAAAATCTACGAGTAAGCATATGGCTAAAGGAAGAATAAGTGCCTTACAGAGAAGAGAGAGGAGAAGTTTGTCATGGCAGGAAAAACAGCAGAGCACAAAAGTGCATCAGGACAAGAAGAGACCCAAATAGGGCCACTGGGGTAGCAATCCAAGGGATTCTGTTGCTGTTTCTTAGAATTACATGGCTGTAGATCATGCTTCAAGGGGAGATAATGGCTGAGTAAACTCTAAAACCATCTCTGTTCTTAGATTCTTGTTTCTTTTCTAACTATGTGTCCTTCCTCTAAAGACTCCATACTTGAGCTAGCCTGACTTTACTATCTATTCCTTGTAGTCAAAAAAGAAAAAAACAAAAAAACACCTAACAGATGCCATGTAGTTAGTAGATGGGCAATTTGTGGTTATCTACTGGCTGATAAAACATAATTAATGTGCATCAAAGACCAAGAACATAATTATCCAGACAACAGGAGTTGATTCAACTGTAACTGTCAATGGTCGTGGGCCCTCTGCTAGGTGTGAGGACAGGAAACAAGACTTGTTCAAGAACACCAGATTCTAAAGCCCCTCATACCCAGTTTTAATCATAGCAACTCCTGCTTTACCTACTTTTCTGAAGTAGACCAGCCCCCAGATTTTTTCTTCTGTCCTTACCTAAGGATATAAGAAAGACTCACTATTCAACTGGCATCTATTTTTTGAGCCAGGAAGGAATGGTGAACACAGAAATGTTGCTGAGGTAATCAGAAATCAAATAATCCAAATCCTGAATAATGAAGCACTAACTATAATTTTTTTTAACCTTAAGTTTGGGTTCTCTGTAGATTTTCTCCCTCTTCCTAACATCCCCCCATCCCACTTCTGCCTGCACCTGCATTAATTAATCTGTATTAATGTGGAATTGTAAATGTAAGCTATTTTATTTTCATTTCTGTTCATTGATGGTCTTATTATATAAATTTGTCTAGTATTTAAAGGGCTACTAACGATAACATTGAGTTAGTTCATTAAGTCTTCAGGGCATGCTCTATTTATGAGAAAACAGATATCTGAAATGATATTTGGCTTCAATTCATATGAAATATATGTCAAATTTTTACTCACATTTTAAGCATTCTTCCAAGTTAAGAGAATTTTCTTCTTTTAAAAATTACCCAATGAACAGTTATTTGTAGGAATCAAAGTAAGGAGCCAAGTCCTACCTTTAAGTCGATGTCAAGGTAGAGGTAAAAGAACTCACACAAATCACAGAGGGGAGCCAGAGTCAGAAAGAAGCATGAGATTATAGTTCCTGTGGGATTTTCTGAAGTTCAGGATGGGCATTGACATTTCTATAGGTCAGAGAACAAAGCTCCATAATTTTATGGTTGATAGCTGAACTACTTACCTTAAAACTATAATAAGGAAGACTTGAGAAGTTCAATGCAGCTTTATTTATGAGATAAACTTGCATATGACCAAAATGTCACATAATAGTAAAAAGTTTAAGTAAAACCCATGATAGTACACCAAGTAAATGCAATGTAGCCATTATATAACACAAAAGTGTTAAAATGACATGGGAAACATTCATGATATGAGGTGAAAAAATATAAAAAGTTACTATGCTCACTGATGTCAACTTTGAAATAGTACCCATAAAAAACACACCAAATTCAGGTAGGCCAAAATAATATTTACTGTAGTGTTTTATTACAGATTACTATTACCTTCATCCATATAATGCTACATGTCGACAAATTTATTTTATAATTAGAATATCTAATGTATGTTATATAATACTGCATAATTTTATTCATTAACTTATTAGATCTTCCTATAGTCAATGTCACATTCAATAGGTACTTTAATAAATACTTAAAATAGCTGATATAATTAGACTCTAGGTAAAAAACACCTACAATCTTTCATTTGTAAAATGTGCTCAGCCTTCAGCTTTACTGATAAAAATAAAAAACTAGTCTAACATTATGTAATTTTTGAATATTAAGCAAATTAATATTAATTAAAATACATTAGTGATTGATATGTTTATGTTAATTTTGTCTACAACTTTTCTTTTCCATTAAAAATTTTAAAAAACCATTCAAAACCTTAATCATTATTGAATGTTTAAACTACTGAATGTTTCATTTTGTTAACTGCAGTAATATGAAATATTCTTCTAGAATTATGGAAATTAATATAGTAAGACCTAAAATCTAAAGTTAGGAGGTTTGGGATTTTAAGGCTCTTCCTGTGGGAGGAGTTTCCATTTAACTGTTGTATCAACTTCATCATCAAAATTTCCCTTCTCCTGCTCTTTAGAGAGTTCTAAGAATACCTAAGTAGGAGAAAATAAATAAGGAAACAAAAATGTCAGGGTGTTTGTTTTGTCTGAAAGATGGATGCACAGAGAAATGCTCACAAAGGTTACCTGGATGGTGCTCGCTGGTTTAAAGAAAACTAACCTGTTCCAAGGTAGCCTGAGAGAGGCTGTATTCTTCCAGGTCGAAGGTCTGTTTCACTGCATTTAAAGGGACTGACTTTAGTGGTTACATATTTTTCACCAAAAGCGTTTTCAAGGCATCAACATAAACAGCAACCTCCAATCCATGTCTAAACTTACCTGCTTCTAATTTGAAAAAGGCCTGAGATAGAGGGTGAACATCTTCTACAGGTAATTTATATGCCATCATGTAGGAATACCTGGGAGGAGGGAAGAGTTTTATCAGTGTGTTTCAGTATTATATTGGGGAGAAATTGATGGTCAAAATAACAAAAGAATTTTTCAAAGATTTTTAAAATAAAAAGTTTGACTTGATAGAACATGAATCTGAACCAAAAAACTTAAGTCATAAAAATTTGATAACAAAAATCCGCTCGTCCCTAATTTAATATTCAAGACAAATTCTGAAAAATTGTTTTCATAAAGAATCTTTTATACTCAGCCTGTGCTACCTTTCTTACTGTGCAAATATATTTCTTACTCTTAAAAGCCTTCAACATCCTTCAATATTCTCCATGAAACATAAATTGGGCTATCAAATTTTCTCCTCTGCTTTTAATTTTAATCTCATAAGAATTAAAACCTGTTGAACTCTGCCTTCCCAAAAAATGTTCATCTGTGACCTCCATGTTGCACAATCAGTGAACACTCTTTTGTCTTTCCTTCTTAGACTTTTAAAAGTCTCTCTCCCTCCCTCCACACTCTTTCCCTCTCGGCTTCTGAGATAACAACTTTTACGATTTTCCTTCTGATTCTCTAGACCTGTTCTGTTTAATATATGTGCTACAAGCTACATGCGGCTATTTAAATTCATTAAAATACAATTTCAAAATCAATTTCTGATTTTGTAGGGCTCAGAAGTCACCTGTGGGAACTGTATTGAACAGCACAGATATAAACATCTCTGTCATCGCAGATATTCTATTGGACAGTGGTGTTCTTTATGCACTTCAGTATTTGTCATTACAGCTGTTGCTGTGGTGCTGGTAATTTCTCCCATCAGCTTTTCTTCTTCAATCCGATCTGAATACTAAGAGTTCCTGGGGTCCAGCCTACACTCTCTCCCCTTCCCATCTCCATTGTGACCTCACCCCTTCTCCCAGATTAAAAGTGTCCCACATGGTAAATTGAGCCACTTGGTTTATTGTCAGGCCAGGTCTCTCAATGACCCTTTACTCTTCCTCTGAGCAGCAGGCCTACATGTCTGTATTCTGGTATCTCCACCTGGATATTCCTCTATACATCAACCATATGAACTTTCTTTCCTTCTTTTGCATGTATAAAGTTCATTCTTGATTTAAATTCTTTATACATTCTTTTTCGTAAAAAGAGTGGCTCATCCCCATTCTTGAGTTGGCCAAACCCTACTTAGTCTTAAAGTCTTACCTTAATGTCATTTCTTCATTTATTCATATCTTCGTTGGCTTAATATTCTTGCCCCTAAAAGGCTGCAAGCACCATAAGAACTTTGTCTAGTTATAGACTATTCTATATATAGTCTCTGGCACATAGTAAGTGCTCAATATATGTTATTTTAAAAAATAAATAGAAATAGTGTATAAGTGTATATCTTTCAATGAAATTTAACCTCATTCTGCTAGTCACATGGGTTATCCTTGGGTTATCCTTGCTTTAACTCAGATGACCATACACAAATCTGAAAGAACCATAGGGAGGATAAATGATTTATATTCAATTAATTTAGGATAGAGTCAATCCTTCTCAAGTATGTACATCTGAGTTATTTAGCAACTTGATGCAATTTTATATTTGGTAAAATGCTATAGGTTGATTCTTAATTTGTCTGCCTATTAAAAAAACATTAAATTCATGGTTAAGTTTGCACTTTGTTCCTAACCTCTAAGCTATTCCACCACTTAAACACATGCATACATAAACACACCACACACACACACACACACACACACACACACACACACTCCATCCACTTTTCCTGAAGTATGAAACACTCGCTGAAAATAACTTTTCAACTGCTGCCTTTTTCTATACATACAAAATCTCGTTTTATAGTAAGCCAACTCAGCCTTTCTCTTCCTGTCCAGACTAGTACAGGACTAAATAAAGTGTGTGTGTTGGAAAATCCTTATACTTGTCACACAAGTGAAGAATGTCCATTACCTTTCCTGCCGAGCAGCCTGTGGGAAAAGCTTCAGAATCTCTGTGTGGAGAGGTTCCATCTGAGTAGGTTCCTTTATTTTTACTTCTAGTAAATAATCTTTACCAAACTTGCTTTTCAGATGTTGAATGGAACCAATACACCTTGTCCAGAGAAGAGAAAGAAGAGTTGAAAGAAAAAATACTTGTCTCTTAATTTCTTCCTCAATTACAAATGCAAAGAAAGGTGTTTGATCATAAATCTGGACTGAAATTCTCTCTACAAGAACTTGGGGGTCAACTGTTGGTGCTAGGCAGGCACCCACCTCAGCCTTCCAGACACCATGATGGCCACACGGTCACACACGGCCTCAGCCTCTGCCATGTAATGGGTGGTCAGGAGGGCGCCTCTCCCCGTGTTTTTAACAATGGTCTGAATTGCCTGCCTAAAGATAAAGGATTGTTTGCATTTAGAAAGTAATTTGGAAAAATATATCAATGGGAAATAGATAATTGGGAAAAATAGATCTATTTAAGTATCAAGCTTAAATAGAAAATTTTATATTAGCTTACATAAGAAAAAAATTTTTGCTCTAGAGAAAGAATAAACATTGTTGCATTATGCAATTACATTAATACATGAACTGGCTTCATAAAATCAAAAGTAGAAGATTAGTAAATAGTGAGTAAAATAATATTCATTTTTAAAAAAGTTGAAATATAGAGAAACACTACATTGTGGGATTTTTAATAACCGAAAATAAAATAGAAGAAGAGAGAGGCAGGGAGAAGAGAAGACAAAGAAAATCAAATCCAATACATTCAAGAGTTCATTTGATTCTTAACATGCCTATTTTTCTTTCCTTGAAGAATTTTGAAAACCATATTGAATTTCACAGGATTAAATAATAGAATATGGGAGCCTCAAAGATGAATTGAGCAAATGTCAAAAAACTAACTGTAGACTCATGCTATGGAACTGACACATGTCACAACTCTCCTCACCACATCCTCTGCTGTCCCTCGGGGTCCATCCCTGTGGACGGCTCATCCAGCAGCAGCACCAGCGGGTTGCCCAGGATGCCCAGCGCGAAGCACAGCTGCAAGCAGAGGGACATGTGTCTGGCCCGGCCCGCAGGGCCCCTGAAGGCACCTGGCCCAGCCCTACCTGTCTCTTCACTCCCTCTGACAAGGCCTGCACTGGACACATCTGCTGATCCTGCAGCCGAAGCACACCCAGCAACCTGACCAAAAAAAAAAAAAAAAGACACTGTGATGATACACGAAGCATGTGCCCCTACTGAAAACAACACAGAAAACCCTGGCACTATTGATCTAAAAATAGTACACTTGAAGACCATTAACATTGTCACAAACACTAAATCTTATGACTTGGTTCTTATTCAGATTTTCAACCATTTTTTTGGCATGATAATTTAAAGACACTGTTTATGACCTTCTTTCCATTGTTAATGAGGAATATATATTTATCCCTTCCTCCAGCTACACAGTAAGAGTGAGGCTTCTCTTTGTACCTTGAAATACTAAGAGCAGCATCATCTTTGCTCAAGCCCTTCACTGCCGCGTACAACTCCAGATGGTCTTTCACTGTAAGACTGGGCCACAATGAGTTCTCCTGGGGACAGTACCCCAAAAACTTAAAAATGTCATCTTCCTGTTTCCCCAGTGATGCTGTGCAGCCTTGTGAAACCACCTGCATGGAACAAAAAGTGTCAGATCCACCTCCGGCTTTTGATCCACATCTGGCTTTTCCTCCTTCTACTTTTAAAGGAGATAATAATGCCCATTAAGCTGCAATGTTTTCTGAGCATGCAAGGGATATTTATAATTTCTTTCATCAATTTATTCATTTTAAAAAGAAATCATTTACTGATAGGAATAATTTAAGGACGCTATTGATACTCAAAATGAAATTTCCCTTGGCGATGAGCTTGGTTCCTCTACTTGTCACATACCATGCCAGCAGTGGGTTTTGTGTCTCCAGTTATCATTTTAATAGAAGTACTTTTACCAGCTCCATTGTGTCCCAGCAACCCCAAAACTTCACCTGGAAGAAAGACCCATCATCGATATCTGCACTTTAAAAGTTGGCTAACCCAAAATCTTTTAGCTCAGTAACAATTTGAAACAAAATAACACTACCTTTTCAAACAGTACCTTTGTAATTTTCTATATTGCAAGGTTAATGGAAAGTCTTTAGATTTACAGTAGAATAATTTGGTCTTCCTGATCCAAGATCACATTTCTTGTCATTTGAATTGGGATAGGATATTAAAGTAAAAGAGGTTTTTCTGCTGACATGTCAAGTGTTTTTATAATTACATGGCAACCAAAGTAAATGAGAAATCTCAAAGAAAGAAAAATGATTCCCTTCAGAGTCCTGAACCTAGAGAATGTGAAACATTCTAATAAAGGGAACATTATCCAAACCTTTGTTAACACAGAAGGAAACATTCCTAATGGCTATTTTCTTCTTTCTTGCTGAAAAGCAACTTTTCTTTTTCTCTTTATATTCCTTGTGTAAACAGCTGGCCATTATGACTGGTTTCTGGAAAACATGGCAAAGCATGATTTTCCTGTTAGATTTCACATGTTTTGTGCACTCACATTTTACCTTTTGTTTCCTAGGCTATGAATATCCAAATGTGTGGTCGTGAATAAAGGCTACTTTATCAACTAATTATAAAACTGATTCCTAATCAAGTATACTCCCTTCACATTATCTGAGAATCTACCTTGTCCTTTGCACTAACTTCATGTCTAGTTCATTTCTTACTGACTGTCATACAGTGTAAATTCACTTGCTCTTTCTTATATTGCAACTCTTACAAAGGATGTGGAATTTTGTTAAAGTTGATTAACAGAACTTCTTAAATTGCACTGACCAATGAAGATCTAAGATTAAGAACCATGAAAAGCTGAAGAGGAAATTGAAAGAGTGAAGACAGGATAAATATTCTGAAAGAGAATGATTCGAATATAATCTATAAGTGGAAGTATTACAGAAACAAAAGCAAACTTTCAATCTAACAACTAATAGTTCATCAACTCGACAGGACAAATGAACTGTCTCAGTATTTTAAGGGTCTAGTCATTTGTTTTTACCTCCTCCGAGTTTGCAGAAGTGAATGCATTTGCTGTTTTCACTCTTTCAGTTTGAACATCTTCATCTTCTTCTTCAGGCTCTTCTGGATTTGGATGATATTCCCTACTTCTTGGAGAGATTCTACAGAGAAAATAAAATAATATAAAAATGCAATTCTAGCTGTACAACTCTCGAGAGAATGTAAGACTTGATCATTAAATTATTATATTTTGCTTTAAAAGAATATAAATGTTTCATTTACTACCTGCAAGATTCCTCTGGACAATAATAATCCTTCCAGTAACCAAGTCCCTTGAAATTCTTTTTGGCTATTTCTTCTCTTTAAAAATTCTATACTCTCTGTCAGTTAGCCCTCTAATTTCTCTCAAATATAGACTTATCAGTCTTTTCAGTCTGTTGCCCTCCAGATCACCATCCTATTTCATTATAAATGATCACCGTCATTGGCTGCTCTGGCCCTTTCAGAACATTTCACAGACTTACACTGAACACCAGTTCATTATTATGTCTTCTACTCAGAGATCTATACTTGCCATAAGCAGGAGAGAAACAAACTTTGGTACTTACTGCTCACAGAGATACACAGGAAAAAAGCTCAACTTGCCAAAAATTAGTAAGACCCAGGACTTAGAAATTATGTATCCCTACATTCAATCTAAACCTGTTCTTCCCCCAAATCCCTCCCACAGAATAATGCTGTTCAATGTGCCTAGTCAAGAGCTGGATAGTAAATCCATCCTAATAAATGGATGTTAAATGTACTGTCATAAACATTAAATATTTAAATTACATTCATATATTAATGTCCTTCTAACCTGAAAACTGGATCTTTCCTCATTATTTCTTTTCCATACTTCATTTCCAGACACCTTATAATGAAAAGGAAAATGGCACTCTGAAGGTATGGCTAAAGGCAAAGAGAGATAATTAGAGTTAGCACCATCATGGGACTCAAATGATGTGCAATGTTTCCCTTTTATCATAAAAGAATTGACCATTTTAAAAATAAATTTAACAAAAATTTTATAAAGTACTTCTCATATGGAGAAGTTTATCCAAACCAACTTGCACACTGAAACAAAAATAAAAATCTGAATTAAAAAATTTTTAAATAATTTTCTAAAGCAGAGAAAAGTTGACAAGACACTAAGGACTTTAAGCTACATCTAAGAGAATGTAAGGGGGAGGCTTAACACCAAAGCAACTTTTAAATTTCAATTTTCAAGGCATATCCATGAGCAGAAGAAAGTATATACATACTGTGTTTTCTCAAAGCAAGGAAGAGAATAGACAATCTTTTCCCTAATAAAGCCTGGCCCTCCAAGAGTTACATCCTTAGTAAAGATGTAACTCTTGAGAAATCCAGGAGATTTCTAAGATAGTTGCCTTGGATGCTGACCATGGGGAGTAAAGGTAGAAAGAGAAGCCAGCCTTGCACGGATTGGTAGTCCAGTTCACTTCACCTGAATGATCCTTAGAACTCCAAGCATAGAACATGGTTAAAGAAATATCAGAATAGTAGTCTCCCTAAGAACTAGACTGAAGCAAACAAAATGGGATGGATAGCCCAGCAACACACCGTGCATATATGGACATCTTATAAATGGACAGCGGTAACTTTGAATATCAATGGGAAAAGCACAGATTTTTCAAAAAATAGTGTTGGGACAACGGGGTACTCTTAAAGACTAAAGTGAAATAGGACCCTTACCTCACAACACATAAAAATAATCAATTTTAGATAATTAGGAGACATAAATATGAAAACAGAATATAAAGCTTTTATAATACAATATAAAAAAAATTTCATGACCTCTCAAGGAAGGAAAGATTTCTTAAACATTATGAAATATGAAATAAAATTATTAGTAATTAATAAAAATTTATTTAAAACTTATTATTATTCTTATTGTGTACCGCCATTGATAAAATTCAAGATCAATTCTTGATAAATACTAAAAGCAAAGAAACAGAAGACTAAAATATCTAGTAAACTAGAAATTGAGAGAAATAATAAAATAAATAGTTGATATTTTAAACCAACAGTTAATATAATGCTAAAAGTTACGCACTAAGAACATTGTAAGGAAAATCAGAACCAATGGAAGGATGTCTGCTAGTTAAGAGTATTAGTTGACATTTTTTCAGAGATTCAAGCTAATGTTATGAGATAAGAATATATAAAAGAGTATATATTTTCAAAATATATATGTATAATTATTTCTAGATAATGTTGTTTAACTAGAAGATGCAAGGTTAAGTATCCAAAAAAAGACTGGAAATAAAAAAATTCAGTAAGGCAAACAAATATAAGAGAATTACACAAAAATATTATATTTCATCAAGAACTAGAGTTTACAGTGAAAAAAATTTTAATAGCTAAAGATATTAAAAATAAAAGTAGACAGAAAAAACTTAGCCATAAGTGTGTAAAAGTGAAATAAAATAAAAATATAAAAGTTTTAATGTATATATGTCTTAAATACAAATATTTAAAACTCATTATTTTGAACTCACAAATTCTGCTCTAATAAATTGGACATTTAAAATAATGTCCACAAAACTCCACATACCACTTTCTGGCACTTGACTATTCAATTCTAATTTTCACTAGAAAAACAAATACGAAAGCAGAAAATTTTTTCAAAAATAAAAATGATGAGAGGTTACTTATGATTTCATATTAAGCAAAATATACAAAGCTACAGTGATTAAAACAATGTAATCCTGGCACTGATGTAAACAAATGGGTAAATGGGGTAAAAGAGAATAACAAGAAGACTATATCTAAATATGCATACAAATTTAATAACGATAAAGATGCTTTTTCATTTCAGAAAGCATAACATGGAGTATTCAGAAATGGCATTGAGATAACTGAATATCCCTTTGGGGAAAATATTAAAGTAAAATTGTTAGTCACTATCTCATAGCAAAACATAAAAAAGTCCAGAGAATTAAACATTTATTTTTAAACATATATATTTTTAAAAATAACAATACATTAGGAAAAAGGAAGGGGTGAGCCATACTCAGGAAAATAATCCAGTCAACAGAAATTATCTCTATCACCAGATGTTAGATTTAGCAGTCAAAGAAATTTTTTTAAAGATATTTTATATTCATTGAATTAAAGAAAATCATGTTTAAAAACTTAAAGTAAAATATGACTCATCAAATACTTTTCATAACTGACCTGAAAAACACACAAACAATATGAAAGATAAATGAACCGAGCCTTAAAGAGCCATGGGATATCAAACATGCCAAAGTACATGTAATAAGAGTCTCAGAAAGATATGACAGAAAGGGCAGAAAAAATAATTTAAAAAATAATGGCCAAAAACTTTCAAAATGTGATAAAAAAACTATCTATACATTCTAGAAGTTCAACAAACCTAAAGTAGGATAACCACAAAAAGATCCACACCTAGACAATTACAGTCAAACTATTGAAAACTAAGGAGAAAATCTTGAAAGCATTAAGAGAAAAAGAACTCATCACTTAGAGAGGAGCATCAATATAATTAATGGGTGACTTCTTTTCAGAAACAATGTAAGCCAGAAGAAAGTGGAATTAGATATTCAAATAACTTTCAAAGAGCTGGAAAAAATCTGCAAGAATTTTACATTCAAAAAACTATCCTTCAAAGTTATAGATAAAATAAAAACCTGCCCAATTGTATTGTTCCTGATTGATTTAAGGTGGTCATCATTACAGTGTGTGTGTGTGTGTGTGTGTGTGTATGTGTGTGTGTGTGTGTGTGTGTCAGAGAGAGAAAAAAAGAATAAATACATCAGGTTCCAAACTTGTATCTGCAAATAGAATAGAATAAAGAGCCCAGAAATAAAATCTCATATGTATGGTCAAATAACTTTCAGTGAGGATGCCAAGACCATGCAATTGGGAAAGGACAATCTCTTCAATGAATCAATGAATGGAGTTAGGCAAACTGGATATCCATGTGCTAAAGAATGAAGGTGGATCCTTATTTGACACTATGTACAAAAATTAACTCAAATTAAGGTTCTAAATATAAGGTCAAAATGTATAAAACTCCTAGAAAGAAAACAGGAGAAAAGCTTCATGACATTTGACTTGGCAATGATTGCTTTAATATGACACCAAAAGCATAAGCCACAAAAGCAAAAATAAACAAATAAGACTATATTAAATTAAAAACTTTTGTGAATCAAAGGACACATCAACAGAGTAAAAAGGCATAAAAAATAAAAAATAAAATAATAAATTAAAAAATTTTTAAAATTTTAAATAAATTAAAAAGAAAAAATAATAAAATAAAATAAAATAAAGGTAACCTACACAATGGAAGAAATATTTGCAAATCATATATCTGATAAGCGGTTAATAACCAGAAAATATAAAGAACTCAACTGAACAAAAAAATCAAATAAGCCAATTTAAAAATGTCCTGAACACACACTTTTCAAAAAATGATATACAAATGGCCAACAAACATATAAAAAGAAGTTCATTACTAATTGTCAGAGAAATGTAAATCAAAACCATAATGAGATACCACTTCACACCCTTTCAAATGGCTATTATCCAAAAAATTGAAAAATAACAAGCGTTAGCAAGGATGGATAGAAATTGGAACTCTTATGCACTGTTGGCAGAAATGTAAAATGGTCTAACCACTATGAAAAACAGAATTAAAACTCCTCAAAAAATAAAAAGCAGAACTACCATATGATTCAGCAATCCTGTATTTGAGTACGTGCCCAAAAGAATGGGAAGTAGGGCCTTGAAAAGATATTAGCACACTCACATTTATTTAGTAGAACTATTCACAATAGCAAAGAGGTATAAGCAACCCAAAAGTCCACAAACAGATGAATGGATATATAAAATGTACATACAATGAAATATAATTCAGCCTTAAAAAGGAAGGAAATCCTGTCACATGTTTCAACATGAGTGAACTTTGAAGACATTATGTTAAGGAAAATAAGTGAGTTACAAAAAGATAATACTATGTAATTCCACTTATATGTGTACTAAAGTGGTCAGGTTTATGTCAACAGTAGAATAGTGTTACAAGGGGCAAGGGGGAGGGAGAAAAGGAGAGTGGTTGTTTAATAGGTATAGAGCTTCAGATTTTCATTATAAAAAATTCTGGAGATCTGTTTCATAAAAATGTGAAAATATTTAAGGCTACTGAACTATACACTTCAAAAATGGTTAAAATGGCAAATTTTATGTCATTTTAAATCACATTTTAAAAAGCTAAAAGGAAAACTTAAATCTGAAAATAATACCAGCAGTTGTTTTTACAACCACATGTAACTGACTAAAAATAAGTAGGTAAGGAACGATGAAGCATATACTGTAGGAAGTTGTGCACACCACTTCTGGCCTGACTTCTGACATCCCATGTAGTGTTTTAACCTCTTCCCCTACAGAGGCAACTGGAGGTTAAGAGTTTTAGATGACATAGCTACGAAATGGAGGAGGGCCACATAATCCACAATTGATTTTATGAGAGTGAAGAATTAATCTATATTATCTTTAGGCTTGGAGGTTCCAGGGTTTATTTGTAACATTAGGCAGAGTTGCACATTTTGAATATTTGACTGTATGACCCAATCAATTATATAACTTTACTATTCATTAACGTTAAGTTCAAAATGACTGTATATGAACCATCTTCACATACATTGACAAAATAGAAATATATATTCATTATAGAAAGACTCATGTAAAAATGTATATAACTTTATAAATTTATTAACTTACAAAAAAGTTAGGAAATTTTCTCCTGTGATAAACTACTTTCCTGCCATTAAAAGAAAATAAAAGACCTGTAATCCATTGTGCTTCCCTTTTCTGCCTCAGGTACTGCAATGCATAGAAGTATATTTTGCTTCAGTATCTTTTCCCAGTATAAAATTCCATTTAATTTTTCCCTTTTCTTCTTCATTATTCAAATTAGCTTATTTTTTAATCCCTATTGAAATGATTTTTAGTCACATGGCATCTGTGGTATTTCTTATAAAGCACTTCAAATTTTCTTTGGATACATACATCAACAATCTATATCAATTAATCCATATCAACAATAGCAATTAAGACTTCAGAATTTCTGGTATATATTTTACTATCAACAACTACATAGAAAAATACCCTTAGATTTTACTGCCATTATATTTGAATGTACAATGTAGTAAGAGCAGGTATTTTTAGGATATTTAAATTTCCCATTCTTTGAATAAGATCAAGTGTATCACATGGCTATGAATGTTATGCAAAACATATGGTCAAGAAGAAAATTTTTCTTACTATTAATAATGATAAGAAGATGGTTTTTTGAATGCTAATTATTTTATCATCCAGATTTTCGGGGCTTCTGAAATCTATCAAGGACAGCTGTTGAAGAAAAACAAGGGTTAAATCAAAGTTTCTAGGCTTTATGTATATAAAACTTATACATTAAATATGCCTCCATTGTACTTGATGGTCCATGGACCACTGGGGAATATTCTATGAGTTGGGACAAGACTTGTTCTCTGATACTAAAATCTGCTGATGAGCCGACATCCTTCCTTGTTTATAATTTCCAATACTTTTTGTTTTCTAATTCTATGTAGTGAGGATTTACAAGTGTCTTTTCAGTGGGAGAGACAAAATACAGAACTGTGATGTAGGTGATATTATCAGCAGTCCCTCAAAATTCTCAGTAGTGTTTGGTTTCTCCCAGAAGTTCTTAGTAATATCATGCTTTCCTTCCGTTACCAATTCACACACTTTAAAAGCAACTTGTGGACACTAAGTGGTATGAAATCAAAAAGCACAATATGTCACATCTCCCATAATTTAGGAAAACTTATATTTAAGCACAATAAGAATTTCAGATTGTCACCAAAACTGAAATGGGAATCTTCCACGTCATGGTAAGACTGAGTCTTCCCGCTGCATTGCTAAATGGATTTATCTGCTTCCCTATAGGTATAAATACTGGTCTCAGTGAATTTGACAACTTCAACTTTATACAGTTTTAAAATCTTATTTTCAGAGGTTATAAACATTAAATAATTTCTAAGTTTTACAAAATAAATCTGTTCCAACACTTGATAAAGTGTTTTTAATGGGATACATGGTCAAGGCTCACTAGGTTATATTGCTTACCTGTATCATAAATATGATAAATCCAATTAAAGTATAAGAAGGCATTAAAATCATGCATAAAATCAAGCTGGAGTCTCCGGAAAAAGTTAACAGCAGGATGATGACTACAAGTATTGAGATCTAGAATTTAAAAATATCCAGAGGTATTATAATTTTCTGTCATATTTATTATTTTATGATATTTTCTATGAATAATCTGTTTTCCTAGGAGACAATCCTATTTTCAATTTCTCCCTCATAAACCACAATATTGTTGGGCTTTCTTCTTTAAGAAGCATCACACTATCATTACAAATGAAACACAGTCTGACATAAATACCTAAAAGATTTTCCACTACCTATAACAATAAAAGAAGGATTCAAACCCAGGGCTGTCTGACTCTAGAGTCCACACATTCAGCCATTATTACTTTTACAAGAAGATAAAGTCAACTGTCCATACATCAAGTCAAGGCATAATGTGTTAGGTACCAAAAACCTCCACATGTGAAACAGATAATACAAAGAAACATAAAAAACATTTCCTGAAGGAAAATAACAAAATATAAATTAAAATAACTGAGGGTTCATCAGTTTATTTTATTACCTTTTATCAGAATCTCCTCCAATATCTACTGGCCATAACACTTATATTAAAGATATTGCTTGAATTAATCCATTTATTTTGTCTCACCCATCAGAAAAATTAAAAAAAAAATCCTTTCATTAACTCTTCCTTTTGGCAAGCAACAATAGCAACAATACTAAAGAATAGTGAAACACTTCTTGTTTCCACTTCCCCATTCTATATTTACTCTTCCATCTGCTAGAAACTAGTCTATATTTACTGCTTTATAACACTGCAGTGTTAAAAGTCAGCTGTGGACTCCTCTATGTAGAAATATGGAAGAATAGATTCCCTAGTGGACCCACACCATACAATTAAATAGATAGGGAAGTTAACAAAAGTCCTTTAAACGCAGGACTAGTCTCAGGAAAAAAGTGAGGGAATTTTTCAAGGGCACATACAAAGCTTGAAACCAGACTTGTATCATTAAACTATTAGTCCTTTACTTGGACCAATAAACACTAAATCAGAGCAGCATGGGAATAAATGCCTACTCCAGCACAGGGGTAAGGAGGCTAGGACTGAGGCCCTCCTTAAGGCCCTTCCTTGCAAATACCTCCAGGGAAACATGACAAAACCCTCTTTATGCGTGTTTCTTCCAAATCCCACATGAAGGCATTGTACTTTAAAAATGGCTTATGCAATCTCAGTTAATTCTATCCTGTCACTTCTTATAAAAGTAACTGAAAACTCTCGGGGAATGAAAACATCTCCAATTTAGGATCTTGGAAGTTCCATACTTAATTGTCAACCACATATGAGCTACCAATAAGAAATATATATCAAACATACAAGGTAAAAAGTCACAATAAATGTGAAACAGGCGTGGGAAATAACAAAACTATTGAAGACTTTAGATATTAGATTGTCAAATAACAAATACGAATATTATTTTCAATTAAATGCATAAGGAAATCACAAATGTATAAGAAAAACACAAACAAGTAACAAAAGACTAAGAGGAACAACTGGGCATATTTTAAACAGTACCACATATAGTTTTGGAAAACAAAACTGAAATTTCAAAAATCAGTCAAAGACTAAAGATAATTTAGACACAGTTTAAGCTTAATAAAAAACAAGTGAATTGGGAAAAAAGTCTGAAACATTTCTCAGAATGCAGCGAGGACAAGGACATGAAAAATTTTAACAATATGTTAAGAGATATGGAGAATAGACTTCATTAACACAATAAAATTATTTTAATATTTGAAATGGTCAGAAAGCTATGGTATCTGATGTCAAAAAGGCACAGGGAAGGAAATACAATAGAGAATTTGATCTAAAGTAATAAATTCATTTATTATTTAAACTTTTCCACGCTTATTTGCTTGACTGTGTTATTAGTCAATATGGCCACCTACCATTCTAAGTATTCATACTTAATTTTGCAGTTTTAAAAACAAACTTTAAGAAATTCAATATAAATGTGTATATGTCTATATATTGGTACTTACAATAAAAAAACTAAGAGACCAAAAGCCATTATTTTTTCTCCACTTGCGAAAGATGAATGAAATCAGGTATGTGAGGAATATAAGAGACCCTGCACAACCAATTATGCAAACCACCTGCAAACAAGATTAATAGCAAGATTAGAGATGGCTGGTCATGGGTGGGTTGGAATGTGGGGAGAGGAGGAGCAAAGAGAAAACCAGATTACAAAGCTGTCTAAAGCAATCTGCTTGCACATCCCTTTTGTTATTGACAAAATATTAATAAAAATGAATTTTTGTTTTGATTCTACTATTTTATTTAACCTGGGGGAGGGAGGGGGCGGAATATCACTTACCAGAGCAAATATGAGTCCCAATGAAAGTCTGACTTCAAAAAACATGAAGCAGTAAATTAAATATATGGAAAGAAGAATCAAGCTGTATAATGGAATGTCCACCAGAGCCTGTCCACACCAGTATGCTGAAGGACAGAGGCCTGAAATCCACAGCTGACTCTGAGCTTTTAGCTGACAAAGAAATAGGAGGAACACAGGAGGGGTTGAAATCTTTCATAGAAAAAAATTCTGATCCTTTTTTGTGTGTGAAAATGTTAATTTTTAATAAATTTTAGAAATAGTATGTTGTTGGGCAGCTAGTTTTTTTGTGTTGTCTGTTTGTTTTAGTCTGTTATTTTATACAATGAATCTAAGCTTCAGTGAATTTCTAGCCCAGGTTTAAGAAAGCAGGCCTTAGGTAAACTAAGACACTAATACTGTCCCAGTGTCTTTGACTAAATATGTGACACCCAATGTGGGACTGTACAGCTATTGCAACAGGAAAGTCTGGCCTATTTGTAAAGCTGATTTACCCTTTAGTATAGGTAAATAAAAGTGGCTATATCATAAGTTTCTAAAGTCCAATTTATAAAAGTCTAGTTAAAAGTTTGCAAACATACTCCATGTTATACTTAAAAACAAATTCTCATTGGAATTGTGAAATAACAACATGTAGTCAAAAGTAGATTTTCATTTCTGCAGTCATTTTGTATGAGGCAATCTTATTGCCTTAAGTAGTGACCTTGCTGACCTCTCTGACATCACAATTAAACATTTGCTAGACTCTATAATGAGATTAAATGACATGATTTATGTGGAAACACATTTTTCTTGAGAGGTAATCCTGTCTATGTAAAACAATGAAATTGTAATTACTAAAGTCAGATAAAATCTTTAATTCTCCTCCCTTCACCCCCTGCCTCTATCTCTCCCCTTTCATTCTCAATTTCCTTCACCCTCTCCCTTCTCATTCTCCCTATCCATCTCCTTTTCCCCTCTTACTTTATAATCGCTGATGCTGCTCATGCCGATGTAAGGAGAAATGCAGTTTGCAAAGAGCAACATAAGTAAGGGCACGCCCAAAAAACCATGTCTTAGCACTCGGTCATCCTGAAAGTCCAAAACACATCTGTAAGCTATTGAAATTGCTATAATTCGTACAATTATACCTATTTATAAGGTTTTTTTAGGGCGGGAGGTGGAAAATGGTGAAAAACTCAGAATGGAAGCATACACCTGACTTAAGAAGCAAAGAGAGAAGCAAATATGTTTTGTTATCCTGAATAGCAGGTGTCATTCCCTGAAACTGCATATTAAAAAACATTTGCAATCTGAATTTTATATGCACATATTTAGAGGGCATGAGCAGTTTCTCTTTCATATTTACATCTAGTAATTGTTAAATGATGACAGATACTCTTTGGAGCTAAACTTAAAAGTCTCTGAAGCACCGAGCTAAATAAACTGACATTTGTTCCAGTTCCCTATTTCCAAGCAGATGAATTATAAATAAGAGCCTCTAAAACTCTAACACTAATTGTCTTGAAGCTGTTCTTATGTTTGTGTTCCTACATACAAGATATAATTAGAAGAGAGTTAATCTTTCCTGTATAATTTCTTTAAATTAAACAATCTTTAAGGCATGGAAGGGTCTTACTGTAGATCTAAGTTGTTTTCCAGACTGAGTAATTTATTACTGTTATAACAAGAGACTAAAACACAATAGATTAAAAACTAAAGTTGGCATTAATCTTATTGTGAAATTTCCAGTAAAGTTTTATTCTCTACAACTATTATGCATATACTTGCAAACATCAACCCAATTTTTATAACTTTTCTTTTTTTAATCTACCATAATCAAACATACTTATTAGCAGTTATTTGAAGGCCAAGAAATGACCATTAAAATTGTGTATGATCAACACTTGCACTGCAATCCACAAAAACACGTAAAAGCCAAGACCCACAGAGGCAATTTAGATTTTAAAATGATAAAGAAAACACTACAGAACTATTAAATAATCATAACTTTAGGGCTGGACCATACATTCACATAAGTATTACTGCGGCATAAATACACCTTCCACACTTGCTTTGATCACTGTATATGACATACTCGGCAAATTTCTCCAGGGAAATCTAATATAAAATTAAGGATTTGGGTTTAAGGCTTCTCTGGTGTTCTACATTTCCAAGCAATTCATTCAACCACTGATTTCAGCAAATGTGTATTGGGTACCCAGCAAATGTAAACCAAACAAAGCCAAAATTATGATTCTTCAACAGCCCTATGGTTTTTCTCTATCATTTACAATTTTGGATCTTGGCTCTTAATATTCTATGCCTTGAAGAGCTAGGTATAATTTTTGATCAGATAAGACTTTAGACTAGAGGGGTGAGGCCAATGATAGAATACAACTCTATTGTCTATCAAGTAGCAATAAATGTAATTAAAAAATATATCAGCATAAAGAATAGAAGATAATAGGTTACATTAATTTTCTAAGGTAAAAAATTTTATTATACATTTCAATTTTTTTCCATTAAAATTTTAATCTAAAAAATTTATTGAGACTAAATATAAAATTAAAAATTCTTGATTTTTCAGAATAGTTAATAGCAAACATGTATTGAATGCTTGCTCGCCCCCTAACAAGAATGGAAGCTCCAAAGAATGGGATTCTTGTCTATTCTGTTTATGCTTTTTCCTCAGCAGCTAGAAGTTCCAGGACATGGTAGACATTCAAGAAGTATGTGTAGAATGAATGAAAAAATTTTGTCAGGCTCTCTTCTAGGCACTTAGTAAACTCACCTAATCCTTGTAATCATGTAAAGTGGATACTACTATATTTCTTATTTTACAAATGAGGACAGTGAGGCAAAGAGTGCCTAAGAAACTTGCTAATAAATAGCAGAAGCAGGATTCAAACTCAGGTGGTAGGCTCTAGAGTCTTGCCCTTTATCCCTCTGCTATATTGCCTCTTATATAAGTCAATGTGATACTTACCACAGGAAATGTGCTTCTCTCCGTTTTAATAAGCTCTGTATAGTTAAAAATTCCAAGAAGGGCATTGCTAACAATTCCCATAAGAACGGGAAAACAATTCATTCTCTTGGTATTACATGCAACTGAAAATCTGTAATCCTTAAAAAATAAAAATAAAAAAAAGCACACAGATATGTTCTAAATTCTTAGAGTAAATGTATTTTGGTGTATTTTAAATATTACAAGGGTGGAATTATGGTGAAGGAGATTATTAATTTTTCTTTGACACTCTGCCTTTTCGAATTGATATAAGAATACATTGCTATTGTAATTAAAGTGACTTATTCTGTTAATAAAATAGACTAACATTCACTAACATGGGGAGATGTCAAAAATTTAGATTTTATGTGACAAAGAAAGTTGCAGGACTCCTCTAATACTATTCTAATTTAGGAAATATGTATTATTTTCTAACTAATAAATGCATTTTATTATTCATTCTACAGATAGTAAGTTTGTGTTTTCATAAAGGAAAAGAGTATAGAAGATTTTTACCAAACTACTAACAGAAATATCATATGGAAAAATAAATGAATAAAATTAGGGAGAAAATTTTATTGTCTTTATTATAAACCCTAGTAACATGTGAATTTAGGTATGACTGACAAAATTGTAAGCTATTTAAAGGACATCATGAAGACTTGATACACATACACATACACTGTAAAAGGATTCTTCCCATCTCATCAATTACATTCATCACCTCACGTGTGTATGTATATACATACACATATATATATGAGAACATTTTTGTTCTAATCTCTAGCAAATTTTAATTATACAAGTGTTATCAACTATAGTCACCATAATTTATATTAGATCCTCTGACCTTATTCACCTTATAGTTGAAAGTTTGTGTGCTTTTACCAACCTCTCCATATTTTCCCCATACCCCAGGCCCTGGCAACCAATTTTCTCCTCTGTTTCTATGAGTTTGATCTCTTTTTTTTTTTTTTCAGGATTCCTCAAATAAATGATACCGTGCAGTATTAATTTTCTCTGTCTGGTTTAGTTCACTTAGCATAATGCCCTCAAACTCCAAACAGTTATCATAAAACATGCACTGCTTTTAAAATAAATGAATTCACTAACAAAAAATGATGCCCTTAATTACTGAAGATGGTAATGTATCCTTTAAAGAATTAAAATTTCATGCCTTACTCAAAAAGGGCCAAGGTGACATTCTGAGTTATGCTGATACAGAATAGTTGAGCTGCTTTCCTTATTTCTAAAGTATTAAAATGTGGCAAAAACCCACTCATGATAAAACAGTACATGGAGGCAAACATACCTTCTGGTCACCAGACACTATGATGGCTCCATTGTAGGATGGATCGTCTGAGCCATTTCTATTTCTAAAGTCATCTATTTCCAAAACTATATCCTGACGCTTCAGTGACTGTATGAGATCTTCAATATCTGAGTCTAATATTAATATAGTCAGTGAAGGAAGGCAGTGTCAAGGCAAAAGAAAAATTGACATCAAAGCTTTAAAATAAGCACAATTTCCTCTCACGTTAAGGAATATCCAGCAGAACAACATGGTAAAGACCCTCACTCTGTAAGAATATAATGAAATTCATTCTGATCCTGAGATACTGGAATCCAGTCTACCATCTTCAATGTAAGACTCTTTTCATAAAATGTTAATTTACCTTGTAAAACTTATAAGGTAAAAAGAGTTAATTCCTGAGAATTTGATTTTCAATTGTACTCACTTTGGCAGTACATACACTAAATACTAAAATTAGATTTGCAACTGTCACAGCTATAACACATTTTATAAGTGACTTTTATAAACATTGCAAAACCCTATAATATTTGTAATTACAAATAGTACATACAAAACACATATGTCATGATTCAGGCCTGTTCTAGTGATACACATCAGTACTGCTCATTAAGTAGCCTGCTAACTCTCACCAACCTTGCAATGACATTTATAGAGTTAGTGATCCCTTCAAAATATCTTTATGAAATAGAGTGAACTTGATATTTTCCATTATGTCCATTATTTTTCTTGATTTGAAAATAAGGAGAGCTGGACACACACCATTTTTTCCCCACTTCCCCTCAAGTAGTTTTTAATATAGGCCTTTTTGTGTCTCAGGTTTGTGTTTTCTAAAGGTCTTTGATGATAAAAATTAAGAATAAATGTCAGGCCTATTTCTCACCTGTATTATTGATGACCAATAGACTGGTAAGAGGAGTTTGTGGGAGTTGTTCCAGAGAAAGGAAATACGTACTGGAAGAAAGCTCCCAAGGATGAGTTTGATAAAGAATCACATGCATTATCTTCTCAAAAATAGTGGGAATAAAAGCAATTACAAGTACCAGTAACCTAAATAAAAGAGAATTAAAACATGAGTCTAAAATATTTTCTGATTATTTAAGTTGTAAGCCTGCTATGTAAAAGGCAACTAATGGAAATTCAACATACAAATATGGTGTTTAGTTACATAAAATGAAACTGAAAGTAAGACTAATATAAAGATGGGTTCAAACTTCTGCATCATTCATATCATAGTGCAAGGCATCCAAGAATAACAGAACATCAAGAGAAGGTAAAATCCAGGTCCTCTCTGTGGGCTTGCTGGCCAACCAGGGGAATGAGGGAAGTGGTTTCATGGTAGACCAGGAGCCTCAAACAGCCTGCCTATGCAATTTTGAAGGGAAAGAAACCCTGTTTTATACTGTGGTTTCAAGCTTGCAAAGCGTACAATTTTAAGTAAAACTTTAACTCTCATTAGCTGTTAAAATACATACATTTTAATTTTTGTGAAACTAAAGGCAATATTTAAAACACTATTTTCAAACCCAAGAATTCATTCTACTGATTCAAACTACAAGTGAAATACTTTCAAGAAATTCCTTGTTTCTCTAATAAGTTTGTGAATTCATTCTGCTATGACTACTTTCTCCCTCACTCTCAGCCTCATGTTGCATAGAAATAAAAAATATAGTCATCAGACAGAAACTCCCTCTGGTCTTACCACTATGAAAAGAGAAAAAAAAAATACCCACATAAGCAACGTTCTTCTCACTCCTTTTTTCCATTATAACCAATGACATCTTTGTTCTGATCAAGACTAGTCCTCAGTACTGCTCTGAATCCAGTCCCTTACCACATTCCTTCAGACTCTGCTAAGTTAGCTCATCTTCAATTATTTTCATTCTACTGGCTTATTCCCATCCTCATTGAAACATGTTCTAATATCTCCCGCTCACTTAAAAAAAAAAAAATTCCTCTTGACTTCACTCTCCCTTCAGCTTCATTCCCATCTTTCTACTTTCCTTCATCGTCAAGCACCTCGAAAGCCTTGTCTGCCTTTGGACCATCTCTTCATAAAACCTTCATGACTTCCCTTTTGCCAGTAGGAAGATCTGGCAACATAATACATGACTTCTGTTCTGAACGGCTATTATCCTCTTGAACTTCATGTTTTCTAATCTTGGCTGAAACATGACCATGTCAATGAGGCCAGCACTGGCCACCCTACTCAGAATTGTAATGAACTCCTGATTCCCACTAGCAATCCCCATTCCCTTAATCTACTTTGTATAACCTACTACACAATTGAGTTTTTATATTTACTTTTTTAAAAATCTTTCCCCCCAACCAGAAGGTAAATACTACAAGGGCATGGATTTGCACCTTTTATGCTCACTGATATAACCAAAGCACCTGGAACAACACCTAGCACATAACAGGCATCAGTAAAGACTGTGATATAATGAATATTTAACATATTTAATGGATAATTATTTAATTGGTATTTTTCTTCCCCACAGATAGTAGGCTTAAAGGCTGTGTCACTACTGTGGGATAGTACTATAAGCACTCAAATTTATTAAATAAATGAAGAAATTATCAGATTTATTTTCTTCATATTTGATTCTTTTTTGCAATATACTGACTAAAGAGATTTAAAGTAGTCTGATACTTACAAAGACAAAAGAACTTCCCTCTCATGTGTTAACTTTAAGAAGCGAAGCCTTGCCACTCCACAGACCTGCCGTATCCAGAGAGTTCCATTACTCACATCATTTCTCAACCCAGGAAGAGAACAAAGAGCCTGTGGCATTTCTGACTCAATGCCAGTATCTCTTGTCACATCAATTTTCTCTTGTTTCTGAGTGCCAAAATCTATAATCATGTAACAAACCATTGTAATAAGCTATGTTATCTATATTTTCTCTTTAGACATTTTGAAAATTCTGTTAGAATATTTGTAACAACACTTCTAACAAATTATTGATATTCAAAAGTCTTATATTCAAGATCTTTCCTGCAAATGTAACGGATCTGATTTTAATGCGTAAAATCATTTCTGAGCATGGTTTAGGTTTCTTGGGAAGCATTTATTCTATCACACCAATAGTAGCAGCTACCAACCAAGGGAATTTTGCAGAGTGTTATATAAAGCACCAGCACAAATTTATGCAGTCAAGTTCTAAAAGCTGAGTTTCTCTGTCATCTGAGCCCTCCACTGGATTAGTCACTGATAACTGCCATCCCAGTGACCACTTCAAGACACTGTGGTTTTGAGTAGCAGGAAGCTGGAAGACCCCCTACTCAAATGCAACATATACTACACATTAGCTGTGTGGTTTTGGCTAATCACTCCATTTCTCTAGATGTAAGTTTTCTCTCTTACATCACAAAGTTATTATGGGAACCAAGCATGATATAATCCAACAGCTGAGTACAATGGTTAACACATAGTAGACTCCTACATTCTTTTAATTATTATTACAAAGTAAACTAAGGGAAGATAATATCTTATTTATCTGTTGTTCATACATTAACTAGAATTAGTTTATTAGCTAAGTAAGGATACATTTTTTGTAATGAATGGACAAAGCCAGAATTCATGCCATTCTCAGATAGCTATTGATGATAAGGGAGAAGTGGGCGTTGCAAAGGGAGGTGACTGTCACTGACATGAGAGGTAGACAGATATCATAATGTGATTTCCCTAGCAATAAGCCTGATTATATTAGGTATAAAATAATTATGATTCTTTAAAAGTGGAAAATCCTACTTTATATCTACATAAAGATCTACAAATATCAATTCATACATGGTCATATTTTTTTTCTTTTTTTAAATTTTTTGCTTGACACACATTTTTATACCTGGCTCATCAATTGCTGATTTGCCTTCTAGGTTCAAAAATACTTCATTCAGAGTTGTCATGGAAACACCATAACTCATTATCCCTTGGTCAGAACATTTATCAAGGTCATTGTAGAGATCTAAAACAAAGAAATAACGTGATGCAATTAAAATTAGTAATGAGTACGTTAAAATACTAATTCCTAAAAATTACTTAGAATAGATAAATCTAAAAATATTTTCATATTAGAGCTATCATAATAATCAATGAAAAGTCTTCCCATAAGATGTTTTCTGGCCCTTCAAATCTATTTTATTATTTTACTTCTCTATTTTCTCTCACAAGCTTTAAAATTACTTGTATCACTAAGGCCACATGTGTGTTTTGTATAAGCATGTCTGTATGTCTATTTAAAAATTCATTAGGCATGGGTAAATTATATATTTTCTTTTCTGTCTTTTGTAATTTTTTTATACCTAGCATATTACATTTATAACTAAATTATAATTTACAAAGACCCATTTAAAGTGTTTTAAACAATAAGGTCTTATTTAATCTGTATCTCTATTGGAAATTAAAGTTTTGCTGTTTCAGAAAAAAGACATTTCAAAAAATCATTTAATGCTAATGAAGAGCAAACCTGAGTTTCCTAGCGAAATTCATTTGTAGGAATTTTAGTTGCTCTTACTAAGATCTGTTAACACACTTCATCACATTGGCAAGGGAAGACAGCTTATTTATGAATAATTATTTTCGTGAGTATAAGTTTTAAAACCCACTGATAGAAAATGAATTAGCACAGTCTTGGACTTTTAGCTGTATTCCATGTGGTCATACAGTAATTTACCTGAAAATCTGTTTGTTCTTTCCAAGGGCAAACTATACACAAGTTTTTCTTCACTTTTTGCTGTTAGCTTGGCATCAGGGATGTGCTGTCTAATGAGGGATGTGATTCTCTCTGGATTACACATTTCATTCCTGTGCAAACTAATGTTTCAAAAGAAGCATAAGCCTTTGAATTCTTCTCCAATATCACTGCTTGTGCAAAGACAGCTTTTAATTAAATAATTTGTATATATTACAGGCATATCTTGCTAACTTCAATAATTACTTCCCACAAATCAGACGTTCCACTTCAAAGTGCTAAGTGATAGCCTCTTTTGCATTATTTTAGATGAGAAAAAAATACGGTGCATTACATGTCAATCCCAAACCCCAGCCAACTTCCTAAAAGGTAACTAAAGCAAGCTAAAATTTCAGTGTGTGTATATACATACACACAGTGTGTGTGCATGTGTGTGTGTGTGTAGATAGGTTAGCACATAAACAAATATATAAAATCATTAATGATATAAAGTACATGAAATATCACTGAAAAATTAATAAGTATTTTAATAAACAGTTGCTTTCTATGCAGCAAATGGCTTCTCTTAATGCCAACAACTCATTTCTTAATATGTCATGCTTTCTACAACATACCACATGATATTGTGACATTGAGTAGACTGTGAAATGTAAGTAGATTCGGAATACAATTTCAGAATTTTAGGGCAAACTATTTCATTTAAAATAATTGCCTTCTTTTTGAAGGACATAAACATAAATTTTTCTTATATAAATATTGGCCAGAAAATGTTACACTGAAAGATGCATCTACTTTTAGAAATTTGCATGCTTAAAACTAAGATATAACCCACATGGAAAATGTTAATGAAGGAGATATTTTGTACTGTTTATTGGAACAATTTCCACCAAATACTAAGTTGACTTTCTTAATATCTATAAAAGATTGCATGAAATGTCACCCTACATACTGATGTGCTCATATTAAAAACAGCTACTGCCAGAATACATTACCTTAAATGATATCCGATACCCCATTTTCGCTTCAGAAACAAAGATGACCCTGCACATTTCAACTTCCCTTTAGAAAGAAACACTTTTCTATCTGAGCAGAAAAAAAGAAGTAAATAGTGAATTCCTTATATTCTGTACCCTGGAGACCAAAGCACTGAATGAATTTTTCAATACGAATGCAATCACAGTATAACTGAGCTCCTGTGGGGAGCATCAGCTTTCCTTCCCATGCCTACCTTGAGGCAGGACATGAGTTCACTGCATTTCCTGCATCTGATCCAATGGCATAAAACACTGTAAGAATGGCCTGATCTTTAGCTCTCCTTTATCCACACACTTTGTTATGTAATAAGCAGTGTCCTCCTACTATGGGCACAGTTACCCACTTTACCCTTGGTATCAGCCTCCACTATGTGAATTGCTTTGGCCAATGGAGTGTTAGCAGACCCTGAGAGACAGAGGTTTGAAAAGGGCTTATGCACTGAGACTTGCTCTCTTGAGCCCCAGTCACAGCCATGAGAATGCCTGGGAAAACAAAACATATCTACAGCAGGGTTGAGTCACCTGATTCATCCTAGCCAGCAGCTACACGACCACCAGACGTGTAAATGCACCCAGTTAAATACCTGAAAATCTCTGTAGGTGAGCCAATCTAAACTGTCAATTCTCTAACTCATGCACTAAATAAATACTCAGTGATATAAGGCACTGAGTTTGGGGGTGGTTTATTATATAGCATTACTGTGTGGAAAATACCTGGCACAAGAAGTAAAGTATGCTTTATCTCAGTTCTTGGAAGAAACTTAGAATAGTGTTATATTGCACATCAAACAGCAAAAATTTATCTTATTTTCCCTGAGTCCCTTTCTATTTTTTCCAGATACTTCCTTCACACACTCTGCTGGCTTACTCAAACTAGTCACCCCTCCCCGCCCCCCGCCACTATTCTCTAGGCAAAAACATTTGTTACATCACTAATTCCCCAATCCTGCATCTTCATACTCAACACCTCACTCAATGGACAAAGAATCCTCCTAAGAAGGCAACAAAGAGTTGCAAAATTTAAAAGATTTTTTTTTCCAGCTAAAAGTTTTCTGTCCAACAAAAAAACTATACATAAAAGCTAATATTTGAGTTTCAAAATTTTGAAAATATACTTGTGGTTAATGTAGACAGTCGAGAAAGTTACAGACAAGAAGATACATGAAGCATGGGTCTAAAGAACTCATTGGGAGCTTAGAATTTTTCTGAGGCTAAGTGTATCTTTAGCATAAAGTCACTCAAATGAACAGCAAACAAGATTCTCTTCTTTTAAAAATAGATCATAGAGATTATCTCTTATATTAAAGCCTTAAGCAACTAATTAGAATGAGAAAACCAAGAATCACCAGCCAAGATGTCAGCTTCATCCATGAACTGGGTACTAAACAGGATCACATGGTTTGTTTTATGCTCCCTCAGGAGGTTCCAAACTTGGTGCCTTGAAAAAGGATCCAATCCAGCAGTTGGTTCATCCAGTATCAAAACCTACAGAGAAAGAAATGTATAAAAGCATCTTCTACTTCAAAGTGAAGGTCTTCCAAAAGTAGCATGGAAACCAATATGATTTCTAGATTCAAATATAATCCTCCACCATAACCCTAACAGGCTTGCACAGTCCTTTATTATAAACTCTCTCACATTTGGTAATTAGAGTTTAAACTTTAATAATTGTTTTATATTCTTCAGTCCAAATTAATCTCAAAAAATATGTTTTCTCTCACCTGAGGATCTCCTAAAATGGCAATCCCAAATGTTAGTTTTCTCTTCTGTCCACCACTTAATTTTTTAGCAATGACATCTTGAACGTTTTGTATATCTAATTCCATTATAACTCTTTTTACCTATCAAAAAAAGAACCCTACGTTAATATAAAACATTTTACTTTAAGCAGCCTTAATTCTCTTAATAAATCTGAAAAAAAATTGTTATAGAACTTAATTATGATTTATTTATAAAAGAGTAAAATGATAGTTAAACAAAAATATGGTCAGGAGCAAATTAAGCAAATTACTTCCAAAGCTATCAGTTCTAATATCTTCACCTACCTCTTGTTCCACTTCCTTTGGCTGAATCCCTTTTATTTTAGCAAATAGCCTGAGGTTTTCTCTCACAGTAAGAAATTCAAACTGAATATTAAATTGTGGACAAAATCCAACTTTCTTTCTGATTTCCTCCATGTTAGTTATTTCAGAAAGTGTGGTATTATAAATAGCAGCTGATCCTGTAAACAGAAATTTTAGAGTATTTAACAGTTGGATAGTATCTCTATGCATAATGGTAATACAGGATATTAGCTGAAGAAACTTCACATTTAATAATTGCATAATTAATATATTGAGAAAATTCATATTATCTTTAACATGAAATAGTGTCCACAGCAAAAGTACACATAGAATGAAAAACAGTGAAATAAAAATACAAGCTTTCTCATAAATTTATATAAATATAAAATATTTTCTTTTCTAAATTGCTCAATTGTATAAAAAATCCTGCTTTAAAGAAACATTTTTCTTTTATATAATCAGATTGTGAGCCTACTTTATCAGCCAACTTGCTTTGTAAAATTATTTTCTCACCTTCTGTAGAAACAGACAACCCACTGAGAATGTTTAGCAGTGTTGATTTACCAGCTCCACTATGTCCAAGTATTGCAGTGACTTGTCCTTCATAAATGTCAAGATATATGCCTGTTTTAGAATAAAATGTGAAAATTATACTTTGGACTACATTCAGATCAAATAAACTTTTAAAAACTTGGAAAATTAAAATATAACTCAGCATTTCATTTCATTGGTGTTTGAATACATCCCCCATAAAATTATAATTTAATTTTGTCTACTTATGAAGACAAAGCTTCAGTTTATCTGAAGAAATTGAATCAAGACTAGGAATGTACTTTCTACCCTACTTCCTACCCCAAATCCTTCAAATGTCAAGAAATATATATATATATATATTTATTAATAAAGAGTTGAACAAAAGCTACCAAGAATTAAAATGGTAAAGAGAGTACTTGCATCCTGGGCAAAGGAAAGTAGTGTGATGAAGAAATAGTCTCTCAGAGACTTCCAGAGCTGGAAGACAGAGGTTCCAGGCATAGAGTCAAAGGGGAGTTTATTCCATCTTAGGAGGGAGGGTGGGTTAAGGAGAGGATGATACATTTTTCCTGGCATTGGCCATTGTTCTGTTTTGCATCACAAACAGATCTGCTGTGATCCAGGACATGTCACAGGTATTTTTATATGTGGGTGCTTAGTAATTGATAACTTTTTCTTTAAAATTTGAAAAGTTACCTAATGTCACTGGAAAACAACAAACAGTTCTACTAGCACCCCAGAAATTTTAAGAGATTCTTGAAGACAGACAATATGGACTTTTATTATCATAGAACAAAAAATAAGGCCCAAAACAGGTAATGAAAAGTTGTATGAAAGCAAAAACAATTCCAGTGATACTCCAAGCTCAGTATGACAAATTTAGGTTAATGATTATAAACTAGCAGAAGTAGAAATATCCTATTTTTTAAAAGTATTTTATATACATACATAGAAAAAATAATATTGGTGATTATCTTTCATATAATTTTCTACTATGACTATCTGTATTTTCAGAAAACAAAAGAATTCATTAAAAACATCACTGAAACAATGTTTTTTCTTTACCTTGCAATGCTTCTACTTTTTCATGCTTTCCATTATATTCTTTTTTAACATTTCTGATTCTGAAAGAAGAGCAAGCAACTTTGAGTAAACATATTTCCTAATAGCATCGATTATATAAAGTGCCAGCACTGTCAGCCATGACGGGACTGAAACTCCATAAGGTGGGGTGTCACCCTCTTGATGGGATCCAGGAGGGCAGCAGTGAGAGCGCAAACCACTCCCCGAAGAGGTCTGCACAGACCTGCTGATACTGTGATCAAGCTTGGCTTTTCCTATTTTCTCGTGATTTCTCTAAGTTAGCAAATGAAGGGAAAGTTACAATTGAAAGAATAAAAGGAGTGAAGGAGGAAGGGAAGAAAGGTGAAAGGCTTTCCCTCAGTCCTGCACCCTTCTCTAGTTATCGTTCAATTACTCTTCTCTTTCACAGGGAAATTTATCAAAATAACAGTCTCTACTCTTTATTTCCAGTGATCAATGAGAAAAATTTAGGATGAGGGCAGCAGAATACCTGAAAAAAATGAACTTTCAAAAACACATCATCTATAATAACATTTGACCTGTGGCTGGCTCTGTGGCAGCTTACTTTCTTAAGCTTTTATCTCTAAATGTACATACAAAGGCATGTAATTTGTTGGTTACCTTATGGCTTCTCTTCCATGGAACTCTGGAGACACAGGTTCGAAAGAGTCATCAGAGGAATGCTCAGGACTTATATCATCCTCAAAGTCTTCGTGATAAGTATTTTGATGTCGGGACCAAAACGAAGACTTTAGGAAAAACAATGCTGAATGCCAGTGGCCATCTTCATCTAATCAATCAAGACACAATTACATATTGAATCAATAATACCACATCAGTAAAGAATGACCTCTGTCTCAGTGTGGCTTGATATCAATTTTAAGTTACTCTGCAGGAATTTATGTTTATAATGTTAAAAGCAAAGTATTACAGAAATATTAAAGTGAAGACAGTGTTTGGCCTTTGATAAATTCTCATCTCTCCTTCATAAAAATAAGAGCTTATCAAAGAAGATAAAGTTTAGCTCTAGGAAATTGTATCAAATATCAAGAGCTTTTCACTCTTGGGATTTCCAGATACTTGGATGCTTAAAAAGAGAAGTTGTATAAGCTGATTTCTGCAACTGTATAAAAAGAAAAAAAATTTTTGATAAAACAGGAAAAAAAATTGGGAGTAAGAAGTATAGCAATCAGTATAAATTGAAAGTCAAACTTTTTCAAAGCTCTAAGAATAAATTAACAAAAGTGGAAAAATTAAGTTCCTAATAACAGAAAGGTAGACATAAGGCTGAATTACTGTTGGCATCTAGTAAAAGGTTTTAAAAAGGAAGAAAATTAAAATTAAGAAATCAGAGTGAGAAACACAGGAAATTTTAAAATTCATAAGAAAAACGAAACACAAATCAAGCTGTTTCTGCCACGTCTTTGTTATATTTTATGTAGATTTTTTTCAACCAGATACACAGATAATTCTTTAATTTTCTATGACCTCATGAAATTATTCAAGGATTTTGTCAAGAGATAGTTCATATCATTCCAAGGCAGAATGTATTGTACATATAATCAGTTAAAAATTGTTTTGACATTTAAATGAACTTCCATTTTAATGGTAAGAAAAGAGAATAGAAAGTTCAGCTATGGATCTACCAAATCGAAGAAAATGAGATGCTATTTTAAAGATATATCCACAAAACATGAATTTATTAGTGATAAGTGGAGGAAATTTAATAGATTTTTAAGAGACTGTAGAATGATGGAAACAACAGGGAGTTTTCACATGTAATCTTACATTACAAACTGTTACTGAAAGCTAACATAAGGGGATAAACAAGTGAAAAATGTCACTCCAAAAGAACTATGCTGTTTCCTACTGCTGGGCATACATGCTGCTCCTTTTGACTTACCACAGTTCCTACACTACATTTAAATACTAATTTACATAATCATTTCCAATGCTACCCACAAAAGCTTTAAAGACACAGACTGTTGACCCACACTGATTTCAATGAGTAGTTATGTGCTAAATAGCTAGATGAAAACTGATATCTTATTAGTATCCATTTCACAGGAAATTCTTGGTGTTTTGGTTCTGAAAAAGAATTATAAATGCAAAAACATTTATATGTAACTTGTTCTAAAAATGGTAGTTTGAAAGATGTTTATAAAACTTTGGATTAAAGAATACATATTATACCCAATAAAGGGAAGTGAGATTGAATCAAATTTATGGACCTAAAAAAAAGAGAAGGAAGAAGAGGAGTTGTTCAATTTGAAGCTGAGGGAAAATAAAGAGTTCACTCTTGCAGTCCTTCAGAAAAATCTTTATTGAGAGAGAGCCTTTTATGCACCAGGAAGTCTCTAGGTGGGAAAACATACATCATTTATCCTGAAGAAAACTGAAATATGAAGACTGAAATATGCATTTATGTAATTCACCAAGAATTTACTGGGTACCTACTAAGTGTCAAACTGTCCTAGATGCTTGAAGCTATCAGTGTAATAAAAAGCAAACATCTCTTCCCTCGTGGGGACTAACACTCTAGAGACAAAGACAGGAAATGAGCAATAAATATAACAAATATTGAATTGTATGTAAAAAAAAAAAAAAGCAAGAGAGCATTAGGTCAGAATTTTATTTAAAGGTTTGGTCCAAATTCTGCTGTATTCTTGGGCCTGACACATAACCTCTCCAGACTCCTGTTTTGGCATTTGCAAGATGTGAGGCCCGTACTAAACTCAATACTGATTGGTAAAATTGTATATTTATATGAATACACAGGAACTGAAAGAAAAAATTTGATTTCCATTTTCTCAGATTTAAATATACTTATTGTGCCTTCCCATAAGGAGGAAGTATTTGGAAAAGAAAAGCAACCTAATTATGAATGAATGGAAGACTTAATAAGAGAAACTGGAAATTTTGCCTATTATAATACAAATTAAATCCTAGATGTAACTATTGGAGAAAAAAGTTATTTTTAATGTAGAACACCAAAAATTTAGGAAAGGACACATATGTCATATGGCTCAAAGTTGTTACAGGGAAAACTGACTTTGGGGTATTAAAAATTTCTGACATCCTCTACTAACTAGAAAGAATTCTGATTTTCCATACTAGCTTCCTCAGCCTGGAGGCTAAAAACAAATTGATTTGATTTATATTACAAAGGGTAATACATGATGTGGTAAGAGAGAAAACAAGAAATTTCAAAAGGATGAAGACAATGAGAAAATGGAGAACAGTCTAGTGCCAGTTTAGCTGGGGAACACTTGTAAGGATTTAGAGAAAAGAAGTGTTTAAGACCACTGCCATATGTATGAATGGGAGTGAGTGTATACACAAGAGATAAGGTCTGGGATTTTAATTTCCATTTTGGATGTTTGAGAAATGACAGAGAAGTAAATTTTTCAATTATTCAGCTACCAAAGAATTGATTATTTGACTGTGAACTGCGACCAAGACAAGGACATATGTTAACTTGATTTTATATGGGTTACATACATTATATGCAACTTTTTGGTTCAAAGAAGAAATTTCATTTAATTTTGAGAATATCATTCATTCACAATAATTTTGCAAAATAATTTTGAAGGCAATTCGCTAAATGTAAAAAAAATTACTTATTTCAAAATGCTATAAAATTAAAAATAAAATTATATTAATGGACCCAAGAAGAGGCATAATTTATATCATATTGAAATAATAGCATTATAGATATAAAGAACATAAAACAAAGTCTAGAGGAAAACTGAATATTTTTTAAATATAATGCCTGAATTAGAAAACATATAAAGGAAGAGACCACAATAAATAGAGTTGGAAAAGAATGGAAATATTTAGATTCTACTATATAAAAATTATGTATGAGTAAAATTTGTGGATTTTATACGGGTAAAATAAAATGTAAGTATATTAGTTCCTGGAATTACATGTATATGCTACACATAAATTTTATTATAATTATTTAATCATTTGTATAGCTTATTTTATTAATTTTTATAACACTATATAAAGCATTCCCATTAGGTTGATCTTCCCACAAAAAGGGAGTAAATAAAAGGTCATCTATTCACTTTATATTGTGTTCCCTTCATATTTTTGAGATTCAGAAGAATAAGTATACTAGAGCCAAAAAGAACTATTTAATGAACTATCTTGTCAGTGAGTTGAATTCAAGCACTAAAAAGCATCATTAACCAATAGCTTCCTTCTCCTCAGCTAAAATATAAATGCATGCACACACACACTCACACTGTCATACACACATCCTACCTTTACAAAAGATAAAAACCAAAAAAATATGTTATTTTAATTAAAATATTTTTACAAACTAATGCCATTCAGACCATTAAATAGCAACATGAAAATAAAAAATTTCTATTGTTTTCAAAACTTTCTCCTTTCCTTGGTAATCAGAAATGTTTCTCAAATTACAAATATTAAGACATTATTTAAGAAACAGAACTGCTTTAAATGCAACTTTAACCACACTTTACTTACCAGGCAAAACTCGCTCAAAATATAATGTTAAAATAAAATAGAGAAGAGTATCAAATGCCAAAATGAAGAAAGTAAGTATCAGTACATATGACTCTCCAGAGGGATCAGGAAAAATAACACCATTTAGGTAATAATCCAGGTGTGTAATCTGAGATTTAAAATAAAATAAAAGTTGGATGAATCTGTAAAAAAAGTTTTTTAAAATGGTGCTGTCTAAACAAATATAATTTACATTTTAATATTCCTTTCTTCAAAAATTCACAGTGAAGTTATTAGTCATAGCATTGCTGTATATGAAGAGAACTATCATAAAAGTGAGAAATGCTATATGAGAAAGTAAAACAATTGAAAAATAGATGTCTTCGTAATTGATTATCACAGAAGTGTTAAAGGAGGAGATTTGTAGAAGTGGACAAGCAACCAAAAATAGCATTCTGGGAAGAGAAACTCAGAGTGGGCAGTGAAATTGGAGGCCATTTAAAAGAAATATAAAAATGCTAAGTATAAGAAAGGCAATTACAGAGATGTTAAAATATTAAATAAGTATTAAAAACTTGAAGAAATCATTTTTAAATATAATAAAGATAATAGAAAATATAGAGATAATAAAGATAATAGCTCACATTCACATAGCATTATCAGGCAATATTCTAGTGTAATATATATATATATAACAGTACAGTTTGTCTTCACAAGTACCCCATTGGGTGAGCTCTGCTGACATCCCCATTCTTCAAATGAAGAAGTGGGACCACAGAAGTTGTGATTTGCTCAAGGTCGCCTGGATGGAAAATGGCAGAGATGAGACTGACTCATGCCATCTATAACCTCCACATTTTCCTTATAAACTCCACATTTTACTGCCTCTTTAAATGGGATCATAAACCAGATATTTCTAAGTGGTCAGATAATGGGCAATTATTTTTCTTCTTTAAATTTCATAAGATTTTACAAATGACATATCTACTTTCTTACTTTGATAAGATTTTTTTTTTGACCATTCAATTTTCAACAGTGAAATTTCTTAACCTACAGAGTAATTGGTCATTAAGTTTCATGAAACACTAAATTCCTTAAGAGTTTTGAAAATGTTGTAAATAAAATCATGAAATCATTGTGTTCTAACCTGGGCCATTCCAGCGGTGAAGGCAAAAGGGCTAAAAAGACCTAAAATCCATTCCAAGGATGAAGGAAGTTGTCTATACAAGGCAGTGAATCCCAGACACCCCCAAAATACAGTGAATAGAAACCCAACCAAACCAGTCAGGACAGGTTTCTTTATCAACACACTCAGGAGGAAAGTCAATGCTACCTGAAAGAAGAAAGGAGTTCCAATTGGTTTATTTTTTCCTTTGAGAATCATAAATAGCAATAGTCATCAATATCTCACATTGTCAAAAGCTTCTTCAAAGCATATAGAAAACAGGATACAAAGTTAGTGACCATACCATACCAATGCAGAAAACATTATTTGCTCATATATCAGAAACCTGAAACAGATTAAGAGATAAATGTTTTGCCAACTCACCAAAGATAGGCCATATAGGATAAAGAGTGTGAATATCACCATGAAGCCAGTAATTATTATAATTTGAATAGATGTTATGACCAGAGCCATAAAAATTGACATAGCAAAGATGAAGCCAGCATATATCAATCCCCAGGAGAGCCTATGATAGAAACGAGGTGTTAATTCAAAATGTCACACACAAACACATACACAAATGTTTGGAAAGGTTAATATGCAAGTTCTGAAAGCAAACATATTAGGGTCAAACTTACTATAAAACTGTGGCTATGCACATTCTAGCTGTAAGGTCATGGTTACATTATTTATCTTTTTTCACCCTCATCTGTAAAATGAGGTTAATCACGGTAGCTATCTCATGGTTGTTCTAAGGATTAAATGAGATGATGCATATAAAGACATTACTTAGCTATTATTACAATTATCTTTCCAAATATAAAATGAACTTTTAAATTAACATTGGATATAATCTTATTATTCTAGTCAAGTGACTATCAATGAAAAAGTAGTAATCTTACCTTTAAACTCCCTAAACTTCCGTTAGGCACACAATTGTTCCAAATGTTTAACTAAAACCACAGATTTAAGCAAAGCTCATTTCATTTTTTATCCTTAGATGGCTATTGACATTAGCCATTCAACATATTGTTTTTAAGAATCAGAATATTAACAGTGCTGCTAAAAAATACAAAACTAAAAGCAAAAGATGTCATGGGATACAGTTATACAGCAGTGATCCAATATTGCAGTAGTCAAAACATGATTGCTTTTGAAAATCTGTGGAAATAGATGTAAAGATATGTTTTAAACAGTACAAAGACCCTTAATTTTAAAATTTAACATGTCACAAAAACACTAATAAACTGACAAGGAAGCTCTGGATTTATACAGAGCTTTCAGATTAAGCATGAAACTTTGGATAGGTAATGTACTTGAGCCGTGAGTGACCCCTTGCATGCAGTAAGTTCAATGTTCACTATTATTACTCTTGCTACAGTAAACTACCCCAAAGTCTATGAAAAAAAGGACAACATATAAATGGATATGACAATGGAGAAAGAAATAGTGAGCGAGCAAGAGAGCGATCGACTGTTTTACTCTGCACTTTAGGAGGACAGGGCACTCTCTGTGCTATGAGTTGAAATACATTGTCTCATTTAATCCTTAATCCCACCCAGAGGACATTTTGATTAACTACAAGAACTGGCTTCAATAACATTGTGGCAAATTAGTTTATTGTTCCAACTTTTCACTCTCTTCTCCCCCGCACTTCTCTTCCATGAGAGGAGTATAATCCTCACATCGCTGATCTTGGGCTCGGCTGTCTGACTTGCTTTGGCTTCACAGTGGGCAGAATGTACTGCTTTGCACTTTGACTTGGGGTTTGTCCACATTGATTGCTTTAACCAATGGAATGTTATCAGACATGGCATGAGCAGTAGCCTGAAATGTGCTTGAGCAGCAAGATGTGCCCTCTTGCACTTCAGTGACTGAATGAGAAGAACATGAACCAAGATCAGCAGACACATGGGACTGACGTGGCTGCAAACAGCACCTCAGATATAAGCCCAGCTAAACCCAGACTAGATCTACCAAACTCCACCCAATGCCACAGACAAATAAGGAAGAACAAACAATTTTTGTTTTAGGTCACTGGGTTTGGGAGTACTTTTTTATGCAGCATTTTTCTGACAATAGTTAACTGATACAGGCATCATTTTTTTTCTCTCCCACTCAGGGAAATATAAGCACAATCCTTACTTATTTTCTACTGCCAGTATCTTAAAATCTAATAAAGGTAAGCTAATTAAATTGAATGTATGTGGGGGAGTGGGGAGGGAGGAGGTAGACAGGGGAAAAAGAAGAAAGAAAAAAAAAGAAAAAAAAGAAAAAAGGAAAAAAGGAAGAAAAAAATGTAAATAATTTCTTCAATTAAAATAATTTTTAAAAATAAATGTAAATGCTCATCACAAAAAAATTGAATGCATGCAAGAAAATCTTGTGAATTAATTTCCTTTATAATACAATGAGTTTCTCTATTAATTCATGTGTGATATGATACACAGGTAAAGTAAACTTAACTTACCAGAATGCTGACTCTCGGAGACCCATCACCATCATCAGTTTCTTAAATTGTTTTCTTTCTTTTGTAACATTTAATGATGCAAAATATATAAAAGGGGAGAAATAAACTATGCAAATAAAAATAAACCATTCATTTACAGTTTCTCCCCTAGAAATGAAAGGTAGCGTCCTCATATTTATTCCAATAACTGATGTCAGCTCCTCCATCACAGAATGATTTGTTATGACCTAAATTGGGATGTTAACAAAAATATTTATATTAACCATAGAAAAAATATATTAGAAAACCATACCTTTTGTTTCTTTTCATTTTCAACATTTAAATAGTTCCATTATTTTAAAGTATGGTGAACTATTAATAGTATCAGAACAATCCTGATGGCCTTTGGTATTAACTGACATTAATTACGAGTCCTTTGATAAATTACTGGGGGTCTAGCACACACAATATACTGTGATAGGTGATGGAGAGAGCAGCAATACACACAGAAGCATTTCTTACTTTCGTGGAGTTTTACATTTTGTGGTAGAGCTAGAGGAGAAAGGAGAGACATTAAACAATTCATTGCACTAGCAGCTGTTTAATTATAATTGAGCAATTGCATTAAAGGAGAAGTAGAGAGTGCTAAGAAAGCAAAATCAGGGAAGACTTCCCTGTAGAAATGACATTTATACTGTCACAGCTGAAGGCTGTGATCTCATTTAAACAAAAATTATGTGGGAGGAATTGAGGATGGAGAAGAAAACTCTTGGCAGAGCGAAAAGCACATGCAAAGGAAAAAAGGAGCATAGTATATTATAGGCTCAGAAGAGAGGTCCCTGAGCAAAAACAGAGAGATAGATAGATAGATAGATAGACAGACAGACAGACAGACAGAAGACAGACAGACAGACAGACAGATAGATGATAGATTGATATGCTATAGATGAAACTGGAGAAATAAACTACTTCCATGGTTCAGGCTACAGATAATGGCTTGGCTTGGACTAGTGCTGGTGGCAGTGTTAAAGAGGAGTACATAGATTTGAGCTTAAAATTAACAAGGCCAGATGAGAGATGACATGTAATGGGTGAGGCAGAGAAAATTATCTCTGATGATTCCCCAGTTTCTATTTGGGCTAGTAGCTGGGTGGCTATGGCATTTACTAACGAAGAGAAAAAAAATTTTTAACTTAGTCACATTTAGAGGAAAACACCTATGTTCAGTTTTTAATATGTTAGTTTTAATTGCTTATGAGGCATCAAAGTAGAGATATCTGGTAAACAATCAGATATATGGGACTATAGCAGAGGTCAGCAAACTATGGTCCACAGACCAAAAGTAATCAATCTCCTGGTTTTGTAATAAAGTTTTACTGGGGCACAGCCACACTCATTTGTTTATGTATTGTCTAATGGCTGTTTTCAAGGTACAATTGTGGAGTTAAATAGTTGCCATAGAGATGTTTTACCCCTCCTCTACCCTGGAGCCTAAAATATTCATTATGTGACCCTTGCTGATCTACAAGTTAAAGTAGGATTCTTGAAGACATCAGCTTTAAATTATAGTTAACATTATGGAAATAAATAACATTGTCTAGAGAAAGTATATAGGATGGAGAAAGATGCCTAGGATAGAACCTTACAGAATTACAGATTTAAAGAAGTGAGACTAAAGTTGAAAAAGCTGGCAAGAAGACTGGGAAGAAATGGATAGAAATGTGAAGAAAAACCAAGTGACTGTTGTTATTTAGTTAAAAGATCAAGTAAGACAAGGAATGAAAAAGATCAGTCGTTCACTGACATGGGATGTTGTTACTGACCTTAGAAGAAGCCATTTTGGTGGTGTGGTAAGGACAAATACCATGTTGAGTAGGGTTGGGCCTAAGTGAAGACAACTCTTTCAAGAAGTTTAACTGTTAAGAGAAGAGAGCTAGAGTACTGAGGGAGGATATGAAGGAAGGTCTTGATAATAGGAGAAGAAACTCACAATTTTTAAGTCCTGAAGAGAAGTATCTAGTTGAAAGGGGGAAGTTGAAGGAAGAGGAAATAGAAGGGAAAATCCGTGCTGCAGCTAACCTGGTAAGGTTGGAAAAGTTGGGACCCAGCCTGTGAACTGAGAAAAATCATTAGGGTGTCATACATAGGTGGCCTGCAGCTTTATAGAAATTGTGTTGTGAAGTCAGGGGATATCCCCTCACCTGACAGCTTCTAATTTCTCTCAGGAGAGGCAAAGTATCATTTCCTAAGAGTATTGAGCAGGGTGGAGGATGACATAGAGACTGGAAAGAAGGGATAAATAAAACAGATGTTTGAAATAGGGCACTTACTTCTATAATCGCAGCATTAATTGCAGCCTGAAAAGCCACAAACCCTCTTTGCCAGTATGTTGTCAAGGAACAATAAACTTCATCTTGCAGAGCCCAACAGTGTTCTTTAATGAAGAAAAACACGCCCATCATTATGCAATGGAATCTACTAATGGAATTAAATCCTTAACTTTGGCTCTAAAGTAAAATATCTAAACATTTTCTCAGAGCCTATGATCACACAATCTAGAGTACTTTTAAAGCACTCTGTGAAACCGGAAGGAAGAAGATTATTACTGAATGGTTGCCAAAATAATGAGACTCATCGTGTAGTACAGACCGATCAAGTTCCGGAATAAAAAGTATATTGCTCCTTTTCTTGACTTTATTAATTTTTCTATCAGTCATTCCCAACTCGGGATTTGGTAGCAAACAGACCAGAATCAATTCTTAAGTATTTACCTGAGTATTGAAAGTGTTCTTTTATCATTTGGATTCTGTATTCCCAACTGAGCTTCAGCTTATATGAGAAAGTATTATTAAACACAATCCCCACCATGTCAAAGTGGCTTTGTGGAAGTACTGTATCCATGGTTTCCTCATCAGGAGTCCCAATGATTGTCCTTCCTGCCATATATGAGAAATATAAATGATAAACTTATTACAAAACCAAATTGCAATTATTTAGGTTTTCCATAAAATTATTGATGTTACAGACTATCTTTAAATAGGTACCTCTAAGTTAAGGGCTGAAAGTCTTTTCTATTGTCTTAAGTTCAATGTAAATATGTGCAAACATGTGAATGATATGTATGTGTACATATCACTCTTAAAAAAACACAAATACATTTAAATGGGAGATATGGTAGGAGAGGAATTAGTGGCTATGATGAAAGCAAAAGCTCTCCTATTTTCACTTCATACAAGTTTGTATTGATTAAGTTTTTTAGGGTGGCTAGTACCTTGGTGATTAATATAATTTAAAATTTTAAAGAAAAATATTTAACATAATCAATAAATACACTTGAGAATTTGGTATTTTCCCTACCAAGATCATAAATTGATTTCTATTATATGAAAATAGTTTGCCAACAGGAGCAAGCTGCATGCAAAGAATCAGAATACAAAAATATTTAGAAGTAGATGAACCTAGAGGGTATGATTATGCTAAGTTAAATAAGTCAGACAGAAAAAGACAAATACCATGATTTCACTTATTCGTAGAATCTAAAAAACAAAACAAACTCATAGATACAGAGAACAAATTTACGGTTGCCAGATAGGAGAATGGGTTTGCGGGGGAAGGGCGAAAAGGGGAAGAAATTAAGATGTACAAATCACCAGTTATAAAATCAATCATAGGATGCAAAGTACATCATAGGGAATATAGTCAATAATATTGTAAAAACTATGTATGGTGCCAGATGGGTACTAGAATGATCACTTCATAAGTTACATAAATGTCTGATCACTATATTGTATACCTGAAACTAATATTGTATGTCGACTGTAATTTAAAATTAAAAAAAAAAAGTTTAAACCAAAAAATCAGAAGTTACAGTCCACCTACATATTGTTTAGAATCAATAACACTAAGAATCATAATATACATAATAGACAAGTTTATGGTCTGCAGAAGTAATCCAACCGACAGGCGGTTAATAAAGCCATTATTTATGGAAGCTTTGGAAACCTCTGAAGTTCAACTTACGGACTCCTTTTTTTTGAATATTTTCTTATACTTTCATGTATTATGTTCTAAAACAATTTATTAATTTTAACAGAGTGTTTAAATCTCACTTAAGGTGATATCTACAAGAAGAAAAAGGTATTGATTTTTATAGTGTGGCCTTATTGTTCAGAACTACTCATCCTTCTGAACAGAGCAAGGCTGTGAAAGTTTTAGGAGGCAATGCTAATTTCACTGATTTTCTCCAGCGGTATACAAATCCCGCCAAAGTCAGATCTGACATGACTACTTGGGGCAAACAGCAAGGCTTAGATAAACACAGAATAACATGGCGAGAGAGGGACTGTGATTGGGACAGGCAGGCATGGTAGTAGGAATGAGGAATTTGTGCAAGAAAAAGATTGATTCCAATGAGTCATGAGACTCTAAGGTTGAAAGCAGCAGAGGGCTTGCGTTGACTGAACAAGCAGGGAAGCAGGGAGACTATGTCCTGAGGCTTTTGCATATGCTTCCTGAGTTAAAAAACAGATGAGGTAGGTGACCAAATGGAGAAATCATGAAGAACCAGAGCAGCGTAGGATCAACACTGTCAGGCAGACCACCACGTGGCCAGGGCGTTAGGTAAGGGAGGGAGGTAGGCAGGAGTCAGAGTTCCAGAAGCAGCAATGAGGAATCACCAAACAGGAGAGGATGCCAAGAATAAAAAGTAAAATCAGCTAGAGAAGGGTCCAACCTTTTTTTCTTACTCCAACCTTACTTTATGGAGTACACATAATACTCCCAATAATAATGACTCATAACAGCATGCATTTCAAGGATGAGAGGAGTGAATGGTGTATGTGCTGTTTAAAAAGCCCCAATTTAGTCTTTTGCATCTTATCCCCATCCACCGACCTGCATCTGTAGCTTGATGCCAACCCCTGCACTGCATACGGAATGAGGATTCTTGCTGCAGGAAAGGACCCCTGATCCCATAGGCTGGGTAAATAAACTCCATTTGCAAAACAAACTTCCAATTAAACAAGTGTATGTTGTATAATAATGAAACACTGGTCATTGAACAACAAACCTTTCATACAGGAAGCCAAAGCCATCTTATCCATTATCCTCTGTGTCATGTTAGTGACTGGGGTATATGCCACCACTAGATCAGAGTCATTAAATTGATCTGCACGTCCCAGGACATGAGGAGGATGTTCAGGGAAATGGATAGCACTGAAGAATTCCGAAAAGATGCAGAGAGAAAACCCCAGAAGCAATGCTACTGTCCACTCCTCCAGTGCACAAAAGAAAAATGAGCCAAGTTATAATATGGTCCAGAACCGTGAGAAATATTCAAATACATCTGAAGACAAGAAGTACTGACATTGAGCAAGGATTCATTTCATTCTCCATTTATTCCTTTCCCAATCACTATCCTTTAAAGAAAACACCATTTCAAAAATATATAACTTTGATTTAATTTCAAATATGCCACTGGTCTAGAGTACCCCTAACAATAGGGACCACTATTGAATAGGTGCCCTTATTTATTTGATGTAATATAAGTTCACAGCACCACACGAGATGTTCTTGCCATCAATGTTTAACCTGAAGTTAATCACATTTAATTAATAAATCTGACTTTCCGTTTCTCAGAAATGTAGATGATAAAAAAATAAGTTAAATGACAGCGTGAATTACAATCAGCTAAATATACAATATGAATATTTGACAAGAAAATTGCTTTATCAACATAAAAACTAACACAATAGAACTGAGTTGCTTCAAGAGCTCTTGCAGAGAATGAAAAAAAAAATGATGTGAACTCTGCTAGCTTCCACTGAAACGTTACTATTTTTAAACAGAATGCAGTCTGTATGTGGCCAAGGCAACCAGAGATATGTCTCATGTTAACACACAGCAAATCTCTTCATCCTAATGTCAATGTCCTTCTACTACAAACTCAAGAGAATGCAAGTGTATTGACAAGAAGTGATCTAGCTCCATGAAACCATTCTATGTTTACCAAAAGTATAGGCTTGAAAAAAAAGACCCCATAAAGTTCCCTGATTTTTGCTCAGATTTATTTTCAGCACTGCCAATTAATAGAACCTTAACCAAATGTCCTTAGTAGAGTGCTACTGGTTTATTCATTTTAAAATCTATTTCATTTTGTATAGCTTATTTTCTTTTTCCCCTAACACCAAAGTTGGCCAAGGACAAATCAGAATGACTCCACAAGATTCAAGTGGATCAATTATTTGAAAAATGGCTAGTTGAACTTAGTAAAATGTTACTTTATTTTTCAGGAGCTGTCATGTGAATCCTTCAGTTAATTTCACCCTTTGCCATACATATTATTCTATTCTGCAATACATCTTATTCTGCAACATTTGCAAAATATTATATTGAGAACTCTAAAATTGCCCATAGAATTTGTAAACCTAAAAAAGCAGTAAAAATAGCATAATACTAAGTGATAGATTATCATTCACTAAATATGAAAAAATATATGTTATGAAGCATACCAATAAGCTCTCTCTTTTCAGTCTCCATTTTTTAAGAAAATTCTTGTACAAAAGGGCCCGAGTTTGTTGGAACACACTTCTTTCTTTTTTAATCATTTTCTCTAGTTCATTGAAAGAGAGGGTAAATGTTGTACAACCGTAACTAGGAGAGAAAAAGATTTAAGAAAGTCCAGTTATGACAAAATTTCTGAACACTTTGAAAACATAGTTAAGGATGCACTAATTTAATGCCTTTTTTGACATCATAGTAACACATTCAACAGGGTTTTTGTTTTTGTTTTGACAGCATAAAGTATTAATGAGTGTAAAATATCCTGCCAGCTGGTCTATCTCTCTAGGATCTCACTGCTGAGATAGGTGAGGGTAATGGTAGGGAGAGTCTTTCCCCTTTTGTCTCAAAAGTCACTTTTTTCTGCCAAATCTTAACATTACAACAATCTTAAGTAAATCTGTGAATAAGGTGTCAGTAATGTTTAGAACCCCTCAAGAAACTTTGCCCTTTAGTTTTTTTAAAAAAAAGTATAACAAGAATAAAACCATCTCAATATTTTTTGTTAAATAAGAGATTTGCCCATAAGCAGTCTGTACTTTGAATGGCTTGCTTTTATATATTTATTTAATATCTAGGTAACCAGCAAGTAAAGGAAAGTTGAATAACACTATAGTCATTCTTAGAATCTCAAAGAGCTAATTTTTCTTCTTTAAATTCATACTCCCCTTCTATGAAGTAAGATATATACAGATGAAAACCAAAACCTTGTTAGCTAATATGACTACTACATAAATTGATTCGTAGAATTCAAAATAGTGTAAATCGGACCAAAAAATTTAATAATGTTTATACACATTTCTGAATCTATCTTCCATTTTGCTATCACATTAAAATAAAAAATAAACTGAGTTTAAAAAATAAATCACTCATGAGGTTTACAGTATGAAATACAATAATTTAGAAATATCAGAATATAACAATTTGACAATGTCAATCAAGATACTTGGCACTGGCTATACACTTTATGCCTTAATTACTTCCATGCAAAGCAAAAGGTAAAAATAAATTTCACTTACTGTCAGGAAAAGAGGAGGAAATTAGAAGCACCTTTGATTCACTGGTCTCTTTTTGTCCAGGAGAACAGATAAGAATCCTTCAAGGACTCTTCTACAAATGTTTGTCTCTCTTAAAATAGTTTTTATTCAGTTTGGCTTATGAAAACAGGCCATAGTCTCTGTGTAAAAAGACTGCCACACATTCTCTGCTTGATAGCTTTTTTTTTTTCCTGTGCCTTTCTTCTTCTCTAGTTACTCTGAAGGGAGTGTGGAGTTATAGATGGTTGGCTCAGTGTGTCACATGGTATTTGTTTATTGCTCTATCTTTCTGGCATACTCAAAAAGTGATCTGATTCAAAAGGAAAAAAAAAGTCCACAGTCCTGGATAAGTCTACATTAGCTTTTAATGATTAAAAATTTGAGAGACAGGCCAAAATAGCACAGATTAAAAAGAAAGAAAGTTGACAGATAGAGGAAAAATGAGGATCAATCATCTCAGAAATCAGAATAATTAGGTGCTTCATCCAAGACTTAACTGCACTTCCATTAAATGGCTCCTTGCACTGATTGACTCCTATGTGCTAGAAAGTATGCTAAGGGTTTAAAGTAAATGATCTCATTTAATACTCAAAGCAAGTCTATGAAGCTGACACAGTATTTACATCCATTTTATAGATTTGAAACGTGAGAGTAAAGGTGAAGTTATCTGCAGATGCTCAAACAAAGGCAGAGCCAACATGGGAGGCCAGACAGTACCTAGACTCCAAACCCCCTCACTAATCACCACCACTATGAAAATTATGCTGATCAAAGCAGTGATATGTAATATCCATTTTAATAGTTTAGACTAAATGGACAAAACTTTTTTTCAGCTACAAATAAATTGGACATTCTCAGAATTGTAAATAACCTCTGTTTATCAATCCTGAAAAATCTCAATACATGATTTTTACAGTGACACATTTCTTGGGATGAATACACGAGTTAATAACCATTCATGAAAGTGAAAGACAGAGAAAGGGTGAAGCACTCTGAGACTGTTTGAATGATTGCAGTTTTCACTAAGAACATGGAAATAAACATTTCCTCTGACTTTAACTGAATCCCTTTCTTTGTTGTTAGTCACATTTCTCTTGTTCTGCCAGGTTTTACGAGAGGTAAAAGTCCATGAACTAGAAAACACCAAACCTGGTTCCAATCCTAGACTTTAATGATAATTTTTATTTTAATATTTATCTTAATGTGTGAAAAAAAAAACAACTAAGATCATAATAAACACATGCACTTTCTTAGTAACCAAATTTTAAAAATTATTTCCATAATTTTAGCTATTTTAATGTCCAGTATGGTACATGAAGCTGTTATAGGGTTACGAGTATGTGACCTACATTTTAAACCTGTATGCCTTGGACAGGTGACATAAAATCCCTAGGCCTCTGTTCCACATTCCTAACAGAGGTTGGACCTTCTGTGTTCTGTGGCCCTGTGTTGTTCTGCTACAGGGCCACGATGTGGAGGTCCTCCAAACTTGGATTTATGGGGCCCGTGCAATATAATGCCAACCCAGCCCTCCTCATCACACTTTTTATAGATCTCTTTTAATTCTTCCTTAGTCTCTTAGGTCCTTAACCCTGCTTCTTCACTTTTGCTTTCAGCTGACAAATGTACTTGTTTTACTGAAAAATCAGAGACTGTTTGGTGGCAACTTCCTTCCATGCCCCTAGTTCATGCTAACTGCCCAGAGGAAACTCGGGTCAATCTTTGACAAACTCAACCCCACTGAACGAACTCTCGATCCAGTGTCATGACCTACTCTAAACCTTGGCTCACATCCACTTCCTTCTCACATCCACAGCCTGAACTCCCATGGTATTAGTTTCTCACGGCTCCTGCAACAAGGTAGTGCATACTGGGCATGTTAGAAGAACAGAAATTCATTTCCTCACAGTTCCAAAGGCTGGAAATCTGAAATTAAGGTGTCGACAGGACTGTGCTTCCTCCTAGCTTCTGCTGGTTGCCAGCAATCCTTCCCATTCCTTGACTGGATGCCATATAAACTGATCTGCCTCCCTCATCATAAGGCATTCCCTCTGCGTGTGTCTGTTTCTGCCCCTTTTCTTACAAGGACACCAGTCATCCTGGTTTCAGAGCTCACCCTACTCCAGTAGAACCTTATCTTAACTTACATAGCAATCTATGAATGCCCTGTTTCCAAGTAAAGTCATATTCACAGGTGCTAGGAGTTGGGAGTTCAACACTTCTTTCTGAGGGATACAATTTAAGCCACATCAACCACACGCACCGTTCACAGTCAGCACCTCAGTGTTCAAAACCAAAGGCTATTCAGTCTTCCTTACCCTCGCATCCAGTCCAATAAAACCAAACTCTCAAAACCTGCTAATGATTGACATTTGATATCAACATTTCGGTAGCTCTCATTTTTTTTTAAAGCCTCTCTTAGGAGCTCAATGATATAATTTACTATTTTCTCTTGTAACTTCTCTGCTTCTAAAACTCCTCATTTTATGCCCCATGGCACTTTTTACTGAAATTATAAACTTTCTATTAAAAAATACATCCATTCTCTCAGTTTCATTTCAGATGTTTCTATCCATGCCCTCTATTAAGTCCTTCTATTGAGAATTCATCTATTCATTTTCAACGTGTCTAATCTCAAGTTTATAATTTATCTTCCTAATATACTTAGTTCACTTGATCTTCTCTTTTCTCTCAATAGACACTGGTTCAAAATTTTAATATTTGTTGCTGTTAGTGTTTAAACTCTCCCCTTCACAATTAATATCAACTTAATTGCCAAGCTCAATGCCTTTAAGGGCTTATAAATCTCTAAAGAGAACATTATTTTTTTGTCTTATTTGATTAGTTCTTTTCCTGAACTGCAGGGCTGGATCAAAAGAACTAGTCCTCTTCTCACATTCATTTTTACACTAAAAAGCTACCTTCTTGGATCTTCTGTGTAAGTTCATCAATTTTAAGGTCTTCAGATAATCATTTTGTATCCCAGGTTCATTTTTTACATAAAGAAAAATAATTCAAATTCATTTAGAAAAGTAACCGTATGTTTAATTTTCTCTCGTTTCTTGATATGGATTATATGATTTGTTATTATTGATCTTTGAAAAGAACAGCTTTAGCTTTAATAATTGAATCTATTATTTTATCTTAGTAATTTTTGCCATTTTCATGATCTCCTCTACTTTCATTTTTATTAGGAAATATCTCAAACATATAGAAAAAGAGGAATGTAATCAAAATTCATGTTATCCAAACTTTTAAAAAGGTTAACATTTTGCCAAATTTCTTGAGTTAAAGGAAAAAAATTACATGTTTAAAGTGACCTTCGTAAGCCCTCCTCAGTCTTTCACCTATTCCTCCATCCCAGATCATCTTGTGCTACTTGTTTTTGCTTTATTAGTCATATAGGAAATCCTAAACAGAATATAGCATTCTTATTTTTAAATTGCCAAAATGGTATAATACTTTATATTTCATTCTGCAATTTACCTTTTTCACTTGATATTTTATTTATATTTTATATACCCATGTTGATGCATGTAGATGTTAATGTTTTAACTTTCTAAAAAGTTAAGAAAATAGAATTTATTTAGAACTTACCTAGTGTTGGTTGCTGAGGCTGTGTAGTTTTTTGTTCTCATGAACAGGCTGTCGTCACATCCCACACCTGCCTCCCTCTGTGTCTGTGTGAGAACTTCTTTATGGTGGTGGTGAAGAGTACAGAGAGCATACGTCTCAGCATGCAGTAATGTTAAGTAAGGAAATACCACAACTGTTTACATTTACTTTTTCACCAAAAGTATTAAAACTTACTTATATTAATACATGGATTGAAATGATGCTATAATTCAGTACACCTATAAACTGAAACTTGTCTCATAATTACACAAAATATTTAAGATATGAAAACACCAATAGTGAGACATCTATCTATTCATTTGTCAGCATTTAACCATATTAGGATTTTATATAGATTTATACATTATACTATCTCAATCGACCTTCGTCATGTCTTAAAAGGATTTCTGCAAAAGGACTGTGTATTGGAAATTATTCTAGCAATGCACATAGACATTTCTTTGTCCTGAGGCATTTCTTTGTCCATAGACATTTCTTTGTCCTCAGGTTTATTAAGTTGTCAACTGTTCAAAAGTTTTTAAATGTAGATTTTTAATGTAGATTTTTACAGACATCATATGAAAGTTTCCATTTCCCTAATTTCTTGCCAACACTTTCCACTATAAGAATTATGCAAATTCTGAAAATTGGAAATGAAATAATTGTTGGTTCACAAACTCCTGAGTTCTGTGGATAAAATCTTTAGGTGGACTTGGTACCTGAAGGGCGAAGAAGACTGAAGGAAGAAGCAGACCACTGCAGACTGGAAGGCGGCAGCTTTGAAAAACAAGGTAAGTTACTTACGAGGCTAGTCCTGGGTGACCTCAAGACGAGCAGATCTCTTTGCCCACCAGCATCTTAACAGTTTATGTAGAGGCCTCAACTGGGTTGCCACGATACTGTCCAGATAGTCTCAATGACACATTGCTCTATTGAGGCTGTGTCCTTGTCAATGGCTGCCTAGGGGGTCGACCAGCAGTCACATCCTCTTGATGACTTCCTCCAACAATATCTGATTTTTGCATCTATTAAGAGAATCTGCTTCTGCAGCACACTGAATTTTCCCTCCTCTAATATGATGAAGCTGTTTATTTGGGTCACTTTTATGACCTTCAATAAAACATATATTTTATTGCTTCTCAGCCTTTTGGCTAAGATCAAGTGTGAAGATATGTTTTACCCAAAAATTCTTCCATGTCTTTTGCAAGAGTTATTGCTACATAGTGTGGAGTTTCTGTTATTAACTTAATAGGATCTGTTTTTTAACCGATTTTTAAATTAACTATTGCTTGTATACGTTGTATTAATTTTGCACATGAATTTAAACTTTGCTAAACTCTAATATAATTTTTAAAAATTTCTAAACGATGTTTATCTACAAATAATGACAGTTTATGACTTCTGTTTTCTAACATTCTTACTACTCTCTGATGTTGAAGTCCTGGGATTAAACCTGACTTGCTCCTGATGTAGTTCAACTCTGTTCTTTTTTATAGCATCCTATCTCTTTTCACAGTGGTGTATTAATTACATCTTTTTTTAGTTAGGATTTCCTTATACAGTTTCCCTTTCCTCTAAATTACTTTTTTGTTTCTTTTGGTCATTAATTTTAAAAGCACACAGCTAAGCTATGTTCTGATTCCCAACCTACAGAAACAGAGTTGGTTAAAGTTGCTAAATTTTGGGGGGATTTGTTATGCAGCAATAGATAACTTAGATAACTAATACATCCATCTATTTCTCTGTTATCGCTCGATATACTATAAGCCTTTTAAAGTCAAGACTCTGTATTATTTACCTTTGTATCCCCAGCTCCTAATGTTTGGCCCATTGTAGGAATTTAAAAACAAAAGAAAATGTTAAATTAATCACTGACTGACTTACAACTAAGTGTGTAACTGAAGTTCAGTCTAATCTGGGGGTAGTTCACTCAGATCACACTCACTTCCCCAACACACACTCATGTACCTCAGAATGTAAAACTTCCAGCCACACTAAAATTATCTTCTAAATTATGACTCTTTGCATATTTGTCTTTTCTCATTTAAATGACTGCATAGCTTTAGAATGGAAATCAGCTAGGATCAAAGTCTGTTCCCAAGGCAATGTTTCCTTCCTTAAGCCTTTCACGACCACCCAGATTGCACTGTATTCATGATCTTCTCAGAGCAAGAGACTCAGATAACACATTTAAGTTTGAGAATCACTGTTTAGCTAATGCCGATTCTCATTTTGTAACCGACCACTTTTGACATTCTCTTCAGCTGACTTGGCAGAAAGACAATCATGGAACATCAGCTCCCAGCCACTTTTGGTAACACACACCCATACATGTGTGTGGAGATGTGAACGCCCCCAGAGAGGTCTACCTATTACACATCCTGCTCTCACCTAGTGGATTCGGTATTTTACAAGTGCCATGGTACAGAAGCCAGATGCCACAAATAGGCTAAGCAGCCCTCTATGCAAAGGAGAAAGGAAGAGTACAAGTGTTAGAGTCACTCTGCCTGGGTTCAAATCCCAGCTCACTATGGTTGTATCTTTACTAATGATGATACCCAACACCTTTCCTGAAGGTTTTAACATCCCTGTCCATCCCTTTCCCAATTCTTCCAATTATCAACAAAATTTCCTTTTAGGATAAAAGATGAGTACAGAAGATTCCCAGCCTGCATTCTGGAGAGTAACTGAAAATTTTCAGATTTGATGACTCCTTCAAGGAACAAAGGAGGGATTTAAAGCTAGTGTTTTAAAATGGAGTGTCCTGTCCCTTTTAACCTCTGGCTAGTCTGCCTTCCTCCATTTGTTGAATGGCTTGGACTGTCTGCTGGTTCACCTTTCTTGTTTTTGGTTCTGACATCCTGAACCCTGTTGCCTCCTGTTTCTCAAATGCACCAGCATGAAGATGAATCCTTGGCTGAGCGGAGTTTAGCCTAGGGCTTCTCATGCTGCCCTGCCAGGTCCAGCTTGGACTTTCCTTGGGCCACCGCTCCTGCAGTCCTGCAGCTTCACCCCACCCCTTCTGGTGCTCCGAGAGCACAGCTACAGCACAGCTCACTGCTACCACCTGCTGGTCACAGGGTTGCACGCTTTGCCCTATCTCCCCCGGGGCATCTGGAGTGCATAGGGTGCTGACAGAATTAGAAGCTGTGTGTCTCATGGTCACTGAGGTGAGAAGGAGAGGAGGACTGAAACTTAGTTATAAAGTTTGAAATTAAATGATTTGAATAAAAAAACCAGGGTGTGATTCCACAAAGAGTTCGGTAAACTGTGTTTACTTGTAACTATGTATGGTGATGGATGTTAACTAAAGTTACTGTGATCACTTAGCAATACAGAGAAATATTGAATCATTATGTTGTACACCTGAAACTAATGTTAATAAAATCTCAATATAAAAATTGAAAAATTACATATATTCATAAGACAAATGTTGTCATTCAGTTTATTAGAAGGGGTGAAACATTCTGAGTGGAAATGAGATTGGAAATAAGATAAGGAAGTCCAGCCACAGACCAGACTGTCACCCAAAGCTGCAAAATATGAATAATTTATAAAAATGGGAAATTACTGAGTGTTTTGTTATTGTTTTTATTTTACCTCACAGTAATAGTCAAGTTCTATGACTGTATTTCTTTGGAAACATATTGCATTGCTTCTTGGCCTTTTGGCTAAGATTGTGTGTGAACATATATTGTAGAATTTCTTCAGAAAACCAATAAAAATGTTTTTTTTACAACAAATTATAATTTGTTATTCTAAGTTCTTTTGACTTCAAATTGGACCAATGACCAAGAATCTTCTTGTAGCTTTCTATACAACTCAGTTCTCAATTTTCTCTGTGGTCTGTTGGACAGGCTTTGAAGTCAACTGCATGGGAACACGTTCCCATGAGGGCCAAGATAAGATCCTGGGTTTGAATCTTACAGTAACAATATATTTGATCATCATTTTAATGGCCACAAGTCAAAAATTGCCAGTAGGATTCTTTTTAAAATTCTGACCTTGAACTTCAAAACGTAAGCAAAGCTATACATAGGTGCAGATGTGCCATACTGTCTTTTTAGACAGTTATGTTAATCTCAGCCTCCTATTTCTAATATTCATAATGTAGGCTTGTAATTAGTGATGGCTCCCCAGAAATGAACAGTCCCAAATTCGACCTCATTAATAAAGGCCTTAAGAATAGCAGAACTGACATGTAAGGAGCTCACAAAATAATCAAAAGAGAATCCAGGATTAACTCAAAATGGCGCTGAAAGTAGAGAAACCTTCAAATATGCACACAGAGACCTTCAGAATGTTTGCCGATAAGTCTATCAAATTCTAATAACCAATGTTTATTTTAAAAATTAGAATTTAAAAGATATCTCTACTACCTCAGTCTGAGTGAACCAGAACCTGGAACCCACCTCCCTTGAGCACAGAGTATGAAGCATTACCTGTGTATAGAAAAAACATAGAAAAAGTGTTAAAGGTAACTTTCCCATTGAAACCCTCAGGTAAATGATCTGAATGTATTTTCATTCCAAATCTATGTATCAAATCAACGTTCTCACAAAGGGAGATTTTGCCCTTCCCCCACCTAGGGAGGAGGGCACTTGAAGATGTGGAGATATTTTTGATTGTGCTACTGGCATCTGGTGGGAAGAGGCCAAGCATACTGGTAAATATGCTACAATACACAGGGCAGCCCCACCATCAACAAAAATCTAACCCAAAATGTTAATGGTCCCAAAGTTAAGATACTCTGCATTGAACAATCATAAATCATCTTTGTGCAAAATTATTTTGTAAGGAAAGATGCAGTATACTTTGGATAGCAAAGGGAAGATGAGAAAATGTTATTATTCTCAAGTAGACTATTATTTGCATTTTGATACATCCCTGCTACAACACAATGTCTTACCAATACCTCCAATACATTAGCAACTGCTTGCTCATCCAATCCATGTCAAAAGAACAGACCATGTCATGTTCCATGGGATGTCACCTGATCCAAGACTCCTTGGAATATATTTGAGATAGAACCCTAAGTCTAACTGCTGGGCAAGATGGAAATGCATGCTTTTATACATTCCAGATTTATGTAGAATGTTTAATTCTCTTTCTGATTGAAATGGAAAAGAAGTCCCTTGCCAAATCGGTGGCTGAAAACCATGACTGAAGCTGTTCTGCTCTTGCAAAAATAGCACATCTGGCCAAGATGCTCAACAGAGCTACCAGTTAGTTGAGTTTGCAGTAGGTTAATGGCATCTTCAAGAATCTGTGTGATCTTTACAGGGGAAAAATAAGTGTATTAAAATGTAGATATGAAGACCACACACCCACCTGCATCTTTAATTTTTTCCATTCTCTCTACACTGTTTTGATTTCCTATCTTGGCTGAGAGAAGGGCAGTATTAGAGACTCCCATTTGGACCTCCACCTCTGTACTAGTTTGAAGTGTCCCCCTACCCCTCAAAATTCATATCCTTTCAGAAACCTCAAAATATGACTTTATTTAGAAATAGGGTCTTTGCAGGTGTAATTAATTAAGACAGGTCATACTGACGTAAGTTGGGCCCTAAATCTGAAAATGATGGGTGTCCTTAGAAGAGACAACAAGAGGCACAAGGAAGGAGGCCATGCTACAAAGTCAGAGTTAAGTAGCTACAAGCTAGGGAACTCCAATGATTTCTGACAACTAGCAGAAGCTAGAAAAGAAGCATGAAACTAATTCTTTCTCTGAGCTCCCAAGAAGGAGCAAACACTGACAACACCTTGATTTCAGATTTCTGGCCTCTGACTCTGATAGAATAAATTCCTGTTGCTTTAAGCTACTCAGTTGTGGCACTTCATTATGGCAGCCCTAGGAAATCAAGACATTCACTATAATAGTTCTTATCCCACAAGCCAAGGCAACAGTGTGGGGTCAGGACAGCTTCCAGGTATGTCATATCCATTCCCATCATAAATCCAGGGGCTGGAGACGGGAAGATGAGGTGGTCAACAGACAAGCAGACTCACTATGAAGAAGAGAATCTAGGCCAGGATTTATTGCCTGGCCATCAAATGCCCTGAGACAGAGAAGCTGTATTTGCATATATTTGAAGACTAGAACTTGCATTTTTCCCTTTGTAAGATTTTTTCTTTTCTTAATAGAGCCAGAAGAACAAAATAACTTTTTACTCTTTTTCACTTCACAATTTTTGAATTATAACCCATGTATTACCTATTCATTAAAAAAAAGTACAGCAAAAAGATAGTATCTCGAAACATTAAGAAATATTATGACATTAGAATTTAGTTTATCAATTTGTAAAGGCTGACTAGTAATAATTTTGATCTCATTCAATCACAAACTTGATTGTAATCAACAGAAAACAAATATCGACTTCATAATAATTACACAATAATATCAGTAGTATAATTTGGCCCAAAAAATTACTAGCCACTACATAAATAAGACAATCACCATTTATCATCTTTTCCTACAGCTATTTGACAAAAACATTATGTTAATAAATAAGAATTGGAAAAGGTGATCCAAAACAACAATGTTGTGTTCTAGTAAAATTACCATAGTGTTATAGTTACTGATACATATAAGGATTACAAAACAAAAAGAGAAATAAAATTGCAACCCAAGTGAGAGTTGTCTTTAATTAGCTAGTCTTTAATTAAGAAGGTCATAGAATTTAGAAAATCCTATTATCATAAATTTAGATAAAACTTAACAACAAGACTTAAGTAAAAAGAAAAATACTGGGTTGTAAAATACTCAAACTTAGTTAAGTCCCTGCTGAAAGCTCAAAAGGTCAAAAGCTTGAACATAGACAGTCCACCTAAATAGCTGCCAGTTTACTCTCTGAAGGCAAATCCAAGTTTTGTTTATATTAGCATTTAGTTACTTCACAGGTAGCCCATGATTAATTCCAATCATTAATTGAGCAACCTATCTAGCACTGTTTCTTAGTCTCATGTCATCAAAGTGCAAACTTTCATAACCTGCGATGGCCCTTTTATTGGTAAATGTGTAACCTTGAGAAGGCAAATGGAAAAAAAAATACTTCAATGTATTGTATTAAACTTTTTGGCATCCTGTAATTTATGCAAGTGTAGTAGCAAGCCTCTAGCCATGTAGTTTTCTATATGTTGTCTATTTTTAAGGTGCTTGAAATTATTAAAAAGTTAATTCACTTAATTTAAAAAGGTGATTAGATTTCCAAGAGTTGCTTAGATGCTTGGGAAGAATTTGTTCATTGAATTTAAAATCTTATTTTTAATTTATTTTTCAATTACAGTTGACATACTAGTTTCAGGTATCCAACTTAGTGGTAAGAAATTTATCTACCTCATTAAGTGATCACCCGATAAATCTAGAACCCATCTGACACTATACATAGTTAATGACTAAGTGTTTGAGAGAATCAAATTTATTCAAAAATTCTAAGGAAACTGATTAATATGTAAGTAGTGTTAAATGTTTGGGTATTTAATAAATAAGCATTTTATTATTTTAACAGATTAATGATTGCCTTATATTTTCACAAAATAGATGAAGTAAAAAGATCTACAATACCTGGTTTAAGTTTAAAATATAAATGTGAATTAAAATACAAGTAACTGTCCACGTTTCTTCTGTACTTGAACACAAAATTATAGTGCCAGGTTTTTTCTTCATTTTTAATATGAGCCACTCATTTCATAAATACTAAATAACAAAAAATTCATTTAAGTACACAAAATGAAAGGGTTGTCTTAAATTTTCAGTTCTTAAAGCTTATTACTAATATATTTATTTTTTCTTTAAAGGCAGCATTGAGAATTACTTACATATAACACGTTATGAATAAAAAATAAGTAAACTTTTACCTTATAAGAATAGCTGATATAAAAATTATCCACCCGAGAATAAATTCTTTCATTTTATGTTACAAGTTCTTTCAAAAAAGAAAATGAAAAATCAATGTTAGCAATATTAAAAATACATTAAGAATAAGTATCTCTACTTTTCAAAAATCAATGCCTATATATGTGTTACATGAAAATACTGTTATGATATTTCAGCAAATTCAGAGTACAATCAAAATAAAATATTGTGTAACAGAATAAAATCAGTGACAACACTCACCCTCAGTAAAATTAACTGTGTTCCAATACTAGCGTTAGTGCCACTAGCAAAGCATTTGTTGTGGTACATTATAGTTAGTTATTTAAGGATGTATCTTCCTCCTACTAGTTTAGAAGATCTTACAGGGCCAAAACTAATAGTCGTCTTTCTTTCTATCTTAAAATATAGTCACTAATAAGTCCGCTAAATTAAATTACTCTAAAACATTTTAATGATTAAAATCAAAATATTAGTTTAAGGTAGTATATCTCAATTTTAAGAAGTTTTTAAAGAAAACCTACAGCCTTTTACAAAGAACAAGCTGAAAAATAAAAAATTAAGAGCCCACAAAATAAAATATAAAGTATACTTATCACAGTTTTAACTGTTACCAACTGCTTGGTTCCTGAGTGCTGCAGATAAAGGTTTGCCTTATTAGTCATCGCAGTCACGCAGTTAAGTCGAGCCTTTACTTTCAAAATTATATCATAGTTAGAAAATATACACTAAGACATGAGTTTTTTCTAATTTTTGCCTAACATATGCATTTACATTTATTTGTACTACTATATAAAAGTTTTGAGATCAGTAATTTAAGGCATTTTAAAGTAACATGTTCAAAGACATGAACAGCACACTGTAAATAAAGATAAAACTTCATATTTGACTTTCTATATCTTCCTCCCATCTCGCCCTTGCTGTCCTAAGGATTAAATTACACTTCTGAATAGGAAAAATTATATTGTTGTAAAAAAGGAACAGATAATTCCTACAAATAATTTAATTCATGACCAAAATATATTCACTCTAGGTATGTAAAACTAAAAAAAGTTAATTCAAATGTCTTTTTTAAAAAAAGCTTATAGGAGCAAATAGTAAAGTAACTAAATAAACATAGATAAGAACATGAGTCTGACTAATCAGCATAATCTCAACTTTCATTTTGCAGGAAAAAAAAATTTACTTTCCATTGATTACATTTTCCCAGATGTAAAGTAGTGGTGACCAAATCAATGTGCAAAAGAAGGTAATATTCTATATTAGTCATGTTCCACTTTAAAATTATACACCTTTCTCAGTATGGTTAGGTTCTAAAAACATCTACCTTTTCGAGTGACTGTCCTAGTAAACTATAGTTTTATTTTTTACACTGTGTTTAAGTGTCCAAGGTAATAAATACAGAGATACAAAAACACACCCCCCAAAAAAAGGCGGCCCTGGGTATTTGTATGACTATTAGACACAAAAAGACAGCTCTTTAAAGTTACACCTCCATTTAGCAATGACTTATTCAGAAAATGAAATGTGCTATTTATTAATGTCTACAAGGTAAAGATTTTCTTTCAAACATGTCTGAAATTGTACTCATCATGCAGTACTTAAGTTCAGTACTAAAGAATGTAAAAGTGAGATTCTCAGATGAAGAATCCAAAAGCCTCCAATCATGAGGCCAGCAACTGTCATTTAATAAAAAATTAAAAACTAGTGCCAAATCAATCACACAGGGAGAAGTAACTTAGCTGTGGGTTGTAAAATCCAAGAGGAACCTGTAAGCCAGACCATTTACATGAGTTTGAGGACCTCTATGACAGGAGTGTACACAGCAGCTACCAAAGCAAGGCAGGGAAGTATCAGCCATATACCTTGCGCTGTGACTGAGAAAGGAACATTATTTTAAATCAGCTGCCAGAGCCTAAAGTCGCCGATGTCTTATTATACAGTAGAGCTAAAAGTTCATTAAGTTTTGCCTATTTTAAATAGTTAATTTTATTAAAGGGTTTGTCTATAAAGGAACTCAGTACTAAATTCTTCTTTTGTTACTGTATCACACTCCCAATGTATGCGTTTTTGCAAAGTTAATACTTTCATTCACCTGCTTAAAATTGTCAACTCTACTATATTTTTCCAATATTTCATACGTGGGTCTACAAGTACAGCTGACCCTTGAACAACATGGGTTTGAACAGCGCAGGGCCACTAACATGATTTTCTTTTCAATAAATACATAGGCATACTTTCTCATGATTTTCTTAACATTTCCTTTTCTCTAGCTTAATTTATTGTAAGAATATAATACATATTAACACATAAATCATGTATTAGTTGACTATTAATGTTATCGGCAAGGTTTCTGGTCAACAGCAGGCTATTAGCAGTTAAGTTTTTGAGGAGTCAGAAGTTATACACGTATTTTTAATTGCATGGTGGTGGAGGTGGGGGGAGGGTTGGTGCCCCTAACCCTCACATTGTTCAAGGGTCAACTGTATTTTCCAACAGTTGACCACAACCTTACTTCAACTCTGACGGATTGAAATTCTGGCTTCTTATTAAAGAGAATTATATATGTATAAATTTTGCTGTAAGCAAAAGAAATGTACTTCAAATACCTAAGTTACCTATGTCTAAAATCACTTAACATAGCAAGGTTTCATTTAATTTATTATGATTGATGAGTGCCACCTAGTGGATATCACTTCTCGCAAACTTCTATCCGCACTGAGATTGTCTAATATTTATGCTATAGCTTTTGAGGATACCAACGTTCATTCAAAGTTTCTTTTAGAAATTAAAAAAAAAAAGCAAGAAATTTTTGTTTTATATCTACTTTCTATGTACTACTTATATATTTGTTTTTTATTTAATTGGGGCATTACATTCTCATTAACAAGATGGTATAAACTGAAAAACAAAGGTAACTGAAATAAAATTATTATTTCTTTAAATCATAAACTTAGAACCACTGTTTTTGAAAGGCAAAAAAGTAAAAATTCAACTTCATATACAGACTAAAGTTCAATATACTTCAGATATAAACATGCAGTTTCAATTAATTACATATAAGTTTTATTTGAAGAAAAAAAAACATACAACCACAGTATTTCAATTACGGAAGTTAGAAAAATCCCATGTTTTTCATGGGTCTTCAGTTACCACTCAAATAATACACTTTTTAAACCAGTTAAAAGAAAGTGAAAAACAAAGAAATTCAGTAAACAGTTTGAGCAACACAAATTCAAAACACTACTCTATCTTCCTGTGTTCTTTTCCACCAAAGGGTGCTGTTTAGAGTTCCACAACTATTATCTTCTTCCTCTTGTTCTTTAGTGAGTTCAACAAAAACCTAAACAGAAGTGAATAAATGAATACAGTACTGTTATCTCAATGCCCTCAATTACCTGATTTTAACTAAATCAGAAACAGGATATGACTATATCAATTATATTAAGGACTCAAGTATCAAGAGATATATTGCTCGTAATATATTTAAAAAGAATAATCTCCATTAAATACAAAGATAAATGCTACTCTGGATGGGTAACAGATAATGTAGTTTTTGATTAATATACTTAAATAGCACTAGCATAAAAAATAATTTATAAATATTTAAGCAATGTAATTTGATATGCTAATATGAAATAACATTATCATGACCCACTTTCTTCACTAAATTTAAAAAACCTGAGCTACTCAACATAAGCAGGTCTTATTTAAAATTGTTTAAATTTGTTTAATATTATATGAAGCTTAGCAATATTGTATGACGGTTGTCACTGGTTCACAAAGTCCTTTCCAATATAAACCTAAAGAATTAGATATTGAACACTTTCTTCTATAAAAAATTTTTTTTAAATTTAACTTTATAGTACCTGCTCCAATGTTGCTTGAGAAAAGCTATATTCTTCAATGGCAAATGTATGTTTAGCTATTAAAACATGAAAACAATGTTATACTTATTAATATTTTAAAGAATAAAAATGGCAATAACTAAGTGGCTAACAATTGGTTTTTAAAAAACAAAATCTCTGTAATCAGCTCCTTTAAATGTCACTTTCTTTTGCTTGCTTTCTCTTCCCTACCCCCACAATTCCTCATGGCCTAAGCACAATACATTTAATATTACTTGCTTCATTTCTCCTTTTCCAAGTATCTCCTCTTTACCTCTTCTATCTTCTTCATTTTTTTTTTCTTTTTATTTCTTTTGATTTCTGCTCTCTATTTCCTACTGCCCAATTCCAACAGAGCCTGTTTCTCAGTTCTTAAACTACATTCTGGAATTTATTCAGAGGTCCATATATACCTTTTTATATTTATTTCAGATTCTTTTGCAATCTAATGCCACAATTTCTGGTTTTCTATTCATTTCTTTAACTTAATTCTCTTTAATCATAGTGAAAATACCAGGAAATACAAGTAGTTACATGGTTTATCAATGCCATAAAATAACCTGTGTCTCAATACTTGCCCTATCCAGGAGCTTACCTCTCTCTACTGCCACCAGCATATCTTTATCCTGCCTACCGTTTAATTTAAAAAGGACAAGACTCAATTCAGCTTCTTTAAAGCTTTTAGAAATGCCCACCATCCTGTACTATGAGTTTTCCTCTCCTCTCTCCTGCTGCCAGTGGAGTCTTGCCACCATTTCTACTTCTGTGGCCCTATATAAAGAAAGGGTTCAAGAAACTCAATCCTCCCATTTTTGAGCTGAACTAGTGAGGGCAAATTAAGCTGAATTTTATCAAAGATGTAAGGTGAACACTGTGGTGACGTCTATTAAAATAGTAAGAGGTTCCCACTACCAAATAGGTGATCTACCAAATCTCTACAATGCTAGTATATACCTGTACCTTAGATTAAATTAATAAAAGGTTATCTTCCTATTTACTATAGTTTCTATAAATAACTGAGTCCCAACTTCTAAAAGTTTTTAAGTAAAATTCTTTTATGATTTAAAGCGTAATTTTTTATAAGTAAACTTCTTTTATAATTTGAAATCTACTTTAGCATGTTTTTCAAATATTTCTTACCTTCTTCCAGCTTAGAAAAAGATTGTGAAAGGGACTGAACATCCTCCTTAGGAATTTTATAAGCCAAAATAGAAGAAAAACTAAAAACATAAATACAGAAAAATTTTTAAATTACTACTATATCTAAAGCTAAATTTCAAAATTTTTTAAGCTCCAAATTAAATGCCAACAACTTATTTTTGATATTTAAAAAAAATTAGTGTTTGACATCTTAAAATATTTCCATACAAAGTAACTCATTACTACAGAATGAGAACTTTAAAAAGTTTAGATACTATTGAAGACTAAAAGATCTAACGCTAGGTATAAGCCTCGTTATCAGACTATGTTAATCCAATACTAGTGAAAATACAGACTTGTTCTCCTGAAACCTTAATACAATAACAAATTTTTATAATCATGGCTTTACAAAAAATATATGAATTTTAAAAGTCTTTACCTTTGCTGACGGATTGCATTTGGGAAAATATACTGAATTTCTCTTTGAAGGCGGTCTACTTCTAGGTTTTCTATCCAGTCCTTTAATTTAATTTCCAAAAAGTAATCTTTTCCAAATTTACTCTTCAGATGTTGGACTGTCCCAATACATCTACAGTAATTTTTAAAAGAAAGCTCAGATATAAAATGACAGTTTCAAAAAAAAATTATTTCTCCCTTAAAGAATGATTTACATAAAATGTTTATAAGAGAATACATTAAATTTATAGATAAGTTGCAAATATAATAGAGTCTCTGTATACCCCTCAACCAGTTTCAGTTTCCCTAATATTATCATCTTACATTACCACAGCACATTTGTCAAATTAGGAAACCAACATTTAATTATTATTAAATTTATTTGGATTTCACCAATTTTTCCAGTAATGTTCTTTTTATGTTACCAGGTCTATTAGTTGTCCTAGCTCCTTAGTCTCCACTGGTCTGTGACAGTTTCTTACTCTTTCCTTCTTTTCATAACTTTTGAGAGTTTTAAGAAATGGTCAAGTGTTTTAGTAGAATGTCTCTTGATTTGAGAAGTCTGATTTTTTCTCATGATTAGACTGGGTTTACAGGTTTTTGAAGAAAATACGACAGAGCTGAAATACCTTTCTTATCACATCACAGCAGATGGTACAATAGCCACTTGACATTGTTTGGTGAAGGTGCTATTTGTTGGGTTTCTCTCCTGCAAAATTACTATTGTCTCCTTTCCATGCATTAGAAGAGACTGGCTAACTCCAGACCATACTTGGGAGATGGGGGATTAAGCTTCCCCTCCTAGAGAAGGTAGATTTGCCTTTCCTCTCACATTTATTTATTCACTCAATCATTTATTTATGAGTATGAACTCATGTATACTTATTTTATACTTTGGGTTATAATCTAACACATCAGATAGAATTTTTAAAAACAACAAATATCATCACTAAAAATAGCATTCCAAGTTGTTGAATAATTAAGCCAATTCCAAATGCAAAGTAGCCAGTCATATTTTGGGAAAAAATCTTGTATTTCTGAGTAATTCTACAAAGAGCAAACAGCAAAAACTCAAGGAAAACTCTAACATTTAAATTAATATGCATTACTATAAGTTTTTTAAATGATGACATTTAAAAACTACCTCCCCATCCCCCAAATGGCTGGTAAGCCATCTACCTTAACTGCCCAGATACCATGATGGCCACTCGGTCACAGACAGCCTCTGCCTCTTCCATATAATGAGTGGTCAGAATAGCAGCCCGCTTTTTGTTTTTAAATGCAGTTCGAATTGCTCGCCTACAAACATAAAATAAAAAGAGATAAATGAATCTGAATATTAATAAAAATACTTATATGCATGTCATAATTATTTTTAAAAATCCAACTATTTGGTTAATTAGGTTAATCAAAATGTATCAAATTTCAATTGCTGTAGTTATATTATGTCTAATAATTCTATTTTCTCTCATTTTTAAAAATTATAAAAGAAATTCTATGATTTCAAATGTTTCTATAGGTTAAAAAATGAATTATAAAAACTGATGTCTTTTCATGTTGTAACACAAATAGCTATAGAATCATAGGAAAACCATAACATGCATCTAAAACAAATTTTACATTTTATGATAATCTAGGCTCAAAAGTTGGTCAACTAATTAGCACTGTGAATTCCTAAAAAGAGTTCTACAATAAATTCAAGACAATATTACTATGAAAATGATAACTGGGGGAAATTAAATAACTGGGGGAAAAAACTTAAAAACTATTCAGACAGCAGTATTCTTTATTTTAATAATTACCTATATACTTATTTTTGTTTTGAAATATATAAAATATTCTTAATACTGCATGAAAAATATAAAGTTTTAAAAGTTTGATTCTTTAAAAATCAAAATATGTAATTTTACTTACAATTTTATTATTTGTACATTTAAAATCAATATGCATATATAACTAATACAAAACCATTAGTTACAACAACAAAAACTCTTCTTATATTCTAACATATGATGTGGTATAATGTGCCATACTCACCACATGTGCTGCTTGGCTTTAGGGTCCATACCTGTAGACGGTTCATCTAGCAAAGTAATCTGAGGATTCCCCAGCATACTTAGAGCAAAACACAACTAGATGGACAGAAAACGGGAGAGGGGCTTCAATACAAGGAATATTATGATAGAATCAGGCATTGAACTATCAATGAAACATACACGTTTAATAAGAGTACCTTGCGCTTGATTCCTGCAGGTAGTTTCTTTATAGTTTTCTGAAGATGTTCTTTCAAATCGAGTGCCTTTGTTATTCTGCAAAATAAACAACACAAAATGAGTCCATTATCACCCACTGTGATCACTGACATTTTTTCTGGAATACTCAGTTGAAGCTTACTATATTAGATCTCCAATTTACATCATTTTAAACAAATTAATATCTTCATTAAAAGGTTCACTTTGTTTCATGACAACTATAGGTATATTTATTCTGTAATGAGAAACAGAAACTTTTTATTTTTATTTTCATAAGTATCATAATTCAGTAAGGAATATATGAAAAAGTAATGACCATTTTCCATGAAAATTATGATACAAGAAAATGCTTCTGAAAATTTTAACATGTGAAATGTAAACCTTTCTCCAGGTAATAAAAAAATTCTAAATTTTACCTATTTGTGACTTCTTTCACGTCACTTGGACTCATTCCTTTTATAGCCCCATAAATTTCAAAATGTTCCTGCAATGTAATATATGACCACAGTGGGTTTATCTGAGGACAGTAGCCCATATATTTAACGAAATCATCATCTTCAGCTGGGTCTGAAGAATAATCTCCTAGAAATACCTAAAGAAACACAATTTCAAATAATTATCTTTGCTTAATTTGCATTGTAAAGCGAATGGCAAGTGAATTAATTCAAATTCCTTACTAGAGGTAGGGTAATATCAGGTCAGATTTTTACTCCTTTTGAGAAAGAAAAAACATATAGCTAAATCAGAGTTCAGTTACATGGCCAAGAAGGGTAACCAGGAATGCAGCACTGACTGGGAAAGCAAGCCCCGATTTTAACTGGGATAATCCGGGGGCCCCACTGGAAGGTGGTATTTGAGCTAGGGAAGTAAGCAGATTTACACGTTTGTATTTCTACAGGGTAAGGAATAGTCAACATAAGGAATAGCTAAGGCAAAAACCCGAAGAAAAGAGTGTGCCCGGCATTTTCCGGGAAAGCAATTAGCCAGTGTGGCTGGTGTGAAGTGAGCAAAAGGGAGAGGGGCAGGAGACAGCATCAGAGCAGTTTTGTGAAGTTTCTAAAAGTAGTGAATGACATTCTTACAATCAAAGACTAGTTTAGTTAGTTGGTGGCAGGGTCAAGACTAGCTCCTATATCTCCTAAAGTTAATACTACTGTCTTTAATTCAGCTGGCAGACAAATCACCCATGTGTGTAATAATTATAAAAGCAGAAATATTGTGTGTGTGTGTGTATGTTATGAAAATTTTCTATGTACGTTTTCACAGGTAACCAAAAAGATCTCAATTTTTATACAAAAAAATGTATTAGAAACATAAAATTTAAGCACCAAAATCCTAACATGTCATTAAAAAATTTATTTTAATTCAAAATACGCATCACAGTCAACATGTCCCCCTGCCACACACCCCTGCCCCCCCCCGCACATCATACCTGGCCTGAAGTCGGTTCAATGTCACCAACGAGAACATTAATAACTGTGCTCTTGCCTGCGCCATTTGGGCCCAACAGTCCCAAGATCTCTCCTAAGGGAATTCAAAAAAAAATCGTCACATGTAAATCAAATAAAAATAAAAATTATTCTTCTGGAAACGTTACTTAAAAAATAACCAAATACCAGCCTTTTTTCACACAGAAAGAGATGTATTTAGTTGCCACTTTCTTTACTTTTCTTGTAAGAAGAAAATCTTTCTTGTCATCATATTCTTTATGCAAATTGCTGACCATAATAGCTGGCTTCTAACAAGGGAAACAGGAGTTTAAAAGAGACTTATAAATATCATGAAATGACAGGCTGTACATAACTCATGTCCATAACATAAAAATTACATTTCCTAAAAAGGGTATTGTATAAACATCCACTTATTTATAACAGATGAAATAAAGACTTATTCAAAAGTAAGTGGACAAAATATTTTCTCAAAGGCTTTTTTCAGATTGATTCATATGAAAGGAAAATATTTTTCAGATTAATCCCTATGCATGGGGAACTGATCATCATACATTTAATACGACTTAGCAATAAAGGCTAACTTACCTCCTCACAACACTGGCAACTCATCAGCTCCCTGACCTTCAGTCTCTCAGCTTTGACATCTTCATCTTCATCCTCGTTGTTTGGTGGTTCTGGAAACTTCCTATTTCGGGACTTTGTTGAAAGGGTCCTAAATATATAAAGATGGATTTTCAAAAAATTAAAATAGTAAGAAATTTCAGCATTACATAGAGAAAAGACTGAAAAGATATACAACATGAGATCTGTGATTATGTCAGAAAGATAGAATTAAAAAGCTATATTTCATTCATTGATACCACTTAGATATTATCTAAATTCATTCATTTATTCAACAATATCATTTATGACAATTATGTGTCAGATATGACTTCACACAAAGATAAAAAGATTTAAAAAAAGAAGAAACCATGGGCCCCTCTCTCAAAGCATTTCTGGCTGAAGTGTAAATGAGAATGCCCCAGGAGGTGTAAAGAACTGACATCAGAACCCACAAAAACACCACAAAGGTGGACACAAGAAAAAGTGCTTCTAACGTAACAGTAAGGCAAAAAGGAAAACAGAGGAGCTGACATTATGTAAAACAATGAAACAAGAGAAAAGCATAAGAAGAGGAATGAAATCAATCATGGTAAGAGCTGCAGATTAGTTAATGAGCCTACCTGACAAGACAAAGAAGGGGGGATTAAGTTATCTTACTGAAAATAGTATCAACAAAGAAATAAAGTAGACACCAGATTGCAGGGAATTAAAGAGTAAACAAATGGGAGGTGAGGAACTGGAGATGGAAGCTTTTGGGCTATGAAAGGAGAGAGATGGGCTAAGAAAGGGATTCAGGTTTATTTTGTTTTATTTATTTATTTATTTTTTTATTTATTTTGGCGAGGCAACACTTGGTTGACTTCACAGACTGCAAGGACCTTGTTAGCTTACAATCCCTTATTTTTTATGCCTACAGCACTGGATCTTTCTAGATGGTCTCCCATCCAAGTACTAACCAGGTCCAACCCTGCTTAGCTTCCAAGATCAGATGGGATCAGGCACGTTCAGAGTAGCATGGCCTTAGACCGGATTCAGATTTAAATGTGATTTATGAGTTCTGATGTCTATTACTTTGTTTAAAATGAGAGAAAGGTGACCCCTCCACAAAAGAAAAAGATCCTGTTAAGTTCCACAAGGGAAAGACATAGAAAGAGAAAACTGACTGAACAACATCCTTAGGTAGAGAGAATAAGTAAAGACTTGGTTAATAGGAGGAGCACCTCTTGCTCTGGGACTAAGAAAAGGCAGAAATGATGAAAGTGTGTACAACTTTTAATTTATAATTAAGTGCTTTTGTTTCCTAAGATGGCAAGGTCATCTAAGAAGTAGAAAATGAGGTCATGTGAGGTGAACTGGGAATCTGAGGAACACAAAGAAGGCCTGGGATAAGGACTGAACAGAAAGAGGGAGGGTGCTGATGAGGAAAATGAGGCAGGGTTGCCAGGGTTAAAACAAAGCTGAGTGCATATGGGATGAACATGTAGTATTATCAAACCACATTTTTATGTTAATTTTCACTCACATATAAATAGGCTGACTGAAATTATAATTTTTAGCAGACAGGTCAAAGAGATGGAAGATGAGGGTGTTAAAAGAGAATTAAAGTAATGACTCATATGTTTAAGGTGGGACAGAGAAAATAAATATTTTCTTAAATTTAAAATACTCTGTGAAAAGAAAAATGCATAGACTTGGAGAAAATATTTTCCAACTGTATAATACATCTGATAAGAGACTTGTATCCAGAATATATAAAGAACTCTTATAAGTCAAGAATATAGAGACACTCAATTTTGTCTTACTTTTTCTCCATCCCTCTCGCTCCCTGCCTCTGAGAGGAGACCACACTGTGTCTGTGGAATGTTACCCCTTTCCTAAATTTTGACTCTAACTTTGGCGTGTGTGTTGAACTCTTTCTACACTTTCTGCCAAAGGACCCTCTTCTTTCAGTTCAGGGCTTGGTCTCCTCCAGCTCATTTGCCCTGTCCTACATCACTATTAATCTACAGTACTGCTTTCTATTATTAGTTAGGTGTAGGGAGAGTTTTAAGTCATTTTGCTATACTTATCTTGGCTTAAAATGTAGAAAATGAAAATCCTGAGGGAAAAAAAAACAAATAAAAATAAAGACACCCAATTTTTTAATGGGCAAAGAGTTCAAACAGACATTTCTCAAAATAAAGTACAAAAATGGACAATAAGCACTTGAAAAGATGCTCAAAACATTAACCATCAAGGAAATGCCAATCAAAACCTCAATGAGGCACCACTTCATACCCACTGGAATGGCTAAAATCAAAAAGATAACAATAACAACAAAAAAAATGTCAGCAAGAATGTGGAGAAAACAGAACCTTCCTAAATTCCTAATGGGAATATTCCACAATTTCAGTTACCTGTGGCCAACTGCAGTCCAAAAATACTCCAGAAACAAACAATTCATAAGTTTTAAATTTCACACCGTTCTGAGTAACAAGAGAAGATCTCACACTACCCCACTATGTCTCGACCAGGACACGAATCATCACTTTGTCCAGCACTCTTTAGGTCACTTAGTAGCCATGTAGGTTACCAGACTGACTATTTTAGTAACATGGTGCTTGTGTTCAAGTAGCCCTTATTTTACTTAATAATGGTCCCAAAGCACAGAATAGTGATGTTGGCAATATGAATACGCCAAAGAAAAGCAATAAAGGGCTTCCTTTTTAGTAAAAAGATATTGATGTATAGGGAAAAAAAAATGTATACACAGAGTTTGGTACCATCTGTGATTTTAGGCATCCACTGAGGGATTCTAGGAGGTAACCCTAGCAGTTAATAGAATAGTGCAACCACTTTAGAAAAGTCTGACAATTCTTTAAAAGGTTAAACAGAGTTACCATGTGCCCCATCAATTCTCCTAGGTATCCACACCCAAGAGAAATGAAAATATGTGTCCACGCAAATACCTGTAAACAAATGTTCACAGCAGCATTACTGTAATAGCCAAAAAGCAGAAACAACTCAAATGTTCATTAACCAAAGAATGAATAGTGTGGTATATTCATACAACGTAATATTACTCAGTAATAAAGATGAACTAAAATTAGATTATGGTAATAGTTGCACAACTCTTTTCCAGAGTAGAATTCTAGACCAATAAAAAATATTAAACATAAAAAAAAAATTAACTGACCTGAAAAAAGGATCCTTTCTTATTGATCTGCCTCCATATTTTTTCTCATAGTACTGTAAGAGGAAAATCCACAGCACACACTGCAGGTAAGGCTAAAAGAAGAACACGTAACAGCTTGTGACTGAGTATTTTTTCTATACCAACAGAACAAAGACCACATATGTCAATTTACTTATCAACACCAGAAAAATTAATCACATCTTTCTTCATGTCACATCAGTTAAGAATATTTTAATAGAAACCAAGGTAGATTTTTAGTAAAATAATCTTTCACATACTTAACTACCCCTGTACAATCCATTGGTTATCAGCTTCATAAAATATAATCAGAGAAAAAAAAAAAGCTTTGTTTTTGAATCTAAGGAAGCCAGAATTATAAATATAACCAACATAAAAAATTAATAATATAAAAAAGCCAAGAATATTAAAATGGACATATTCAGTAAATGAAAGATATTATCATTAGCTAGCATTAACAAACACATTTGACTTTTATATACCTTCATTTTTAAGCAACAGGATACAAACTAAGAAGAGTTAAAATCATACAATCAAACTTCTTAAGGTAACATCTTAACACAGAAATGTTTGTTATTTCTTACCGATATAACAGCTACCAAAAGCCTATCCCATGGGTCATAGGTATCCTTGTTTTTTCTAATGTTCTTCCAAGAAACCTAAAACAAATTTTTTTGAAAGTTGATGTTGCTGCAATATCATGAAATAATTATATTTGGTCTGTGACCCGGGTCCCTGGCACACAGCTTCTAGCATCCTTAGACTTTCCTGAGTGACAGAGGTGATAAGAGCATCTTCTATTAATTCAAATGAGTCATTTAAACAAAATTATTGAAACCTCAGCACCATCCATCCACTGACTATCCGGGAGGGGGAAAGGGTTCAGCAATTAAATCATCATGCCTAGTAATGGAACCTCCATGAGAACGGTAAAGAAAAGGTTTGGAGAGCTTCCAAGCTGATGAATGCATCCTCACGCTGGGAGAGTGGCACATTCCAATCTCCACAGGGACAGAAGCTCCTGCACTTGGGACCCTTCTGGACCTTGCCCTATTATCTCTTAACCTGGCTGTTCACTTGTAATCTGTTATAACAAGCTGATAATGGGAAGTAAAATATTTCCCTGCGTTCCATAAGCCATTGTAGCAACTCACTGAAGAAGGTATCAGTGGAACCCTGGATTTGCAGCCAAGTCAGACAGAAGTATAGGTATCCTGGGAACCCACTACTTGCCTTTGGCGTCTGAAGAGGGAGGGACTGAGCCCTTATACCGTTAGGTCTGCACTAACTGCAAATAGTTTTACTCCACGTGAGGGAAAAACTCACACACTTGTTATCAGAAGTATTATGAGGTGCAATGTGTAGAAATATTTAGATTAAAATGAAAAAAAAATGCATTCTGTTCAACAAACATGCATTCTGTATCGATAAATAAGCTACTAATATTAAAAGCCATGATTTTTATTTCAATTCTTCCCTATCCCAAAATATTTCTATCTGGGGAGATAATATAAACATATTAAAATGAAACAAACAAAGGAGGGGGTAAAGAGGTTAGTGAGTAGAACTAATTAGCAATCATCCCATGTCAATAATTCATCACTTAATTTTTTTAATCACATGGAAATTTTCTTTCAATTATCCAGGCTCAATAAAACTAACCTGTTTTATTTTTTCTCTGGGAAAAAAAAAAGCTCTACACTGTATTTTTCTCTCATTTCTTTATAGTACAATACATTACTTAATCCTTGAAAAATTCCCTCAAATACTAACTAAAGTCATATCATATTTAAAATTCATGAACATGTATCATTTTGGGCATCAAAGAACATAGTCCTACTTTGAGACTTTCAAGTTTAAAAACCAAAAAAGATTCCACAGTTATTTTAAACTGCTGCAATAATAATGTTTAAATCAAGTAGTAGCAGCTAACACAATGGGTTTTTTACTATTTTCTGTATAAGAACTAAAATCTCAAAGATTAGGCACTATTTGTGCTTTTTAAAAATTAAAACACCGAACAGACCTACCTTTATGAAACAAATCAGACAACCTAGAAGTGGATAGATCGGAATGGTTATGCAAAAGGTATAATGAAGAACGGGTGCAACTGCATATCCCATAAGGAAAGTTACTTCAGTGATTGCAATGCAAGCCAACGCTGTCTAAAGAGGGGGAAAGATGGGAAAACAAGCAAAAAATGTTAGAAATTTTATACTCAGCATTAACTATGTTTTCAGTCATTAGTAAAACATGGAACCAGAGAGGTGATACTTAGCCAGGAAGCGCCAGCACATTAATACCAGTTGTTTTTAGCTGACACCCGTGCCATGCAGTTGGTAAATGCTTCAATATCATCCCTTCAAAAGAATGGATGATGCAGAGACAAATACAAAGACAATAAGATGTTCCCAGGTATCTACTTAAGTTCTGCGCTTAGAAAAGACACAGTAACATTTCTGAGTATAATCTTGAAAGAGTTCAGAACTCTTTTAAAAGTATAACCATGAACTTCAAATGAGTTGCTATGAAAAGTTAGGATAAGATAATATAAAATGTGACTTACCACAGAATAGATAAATGACCAAAATTCTTTGGTGTTTAAAATTTTTTTAAAAGTGAAAGAAGTAATATAAGTAAACAGAATAACTGATGGAACATAACCGATTAGACAAAAAACCTGTAAAACAAAAAAGTGTAATTTTATATAAAAATATGAATAACTAGCAATATGTAGATATAAAATACCAGCCACATTAAAATACTAAGAAATAATTATTCTTCAAATTTTATTGCTCAACAAATCATTCCCCAAACTGAAATTGTGATAGGAGTTACCATGGACATTTCACCTAAATCAATAAAACTCATGCTTTTAACTATTAACACAATCCTGAATAATTTGTGTAAACTGTACACTATTTGCAATTCTTTTCTCTGCCAAGTAAAATGCTGTCTTTTGTTATTTTATTATAAAAACAAGTATAACTGGTTACAACTTTACCTTTATCAACTGTTAGCTACCATTTTAATATATAGCATTTAATGTACTTTGTAAATTTTAAAACATATATTTATTAATTTATAAGGCAGAAATTAATATGTAAGGTCAATATGATCTCTGGAAAAATAGATTTTACTTTCAGCAATCCCAACCTCACCTAGCTCCATTTTCCTTTCCCCCCAGATGAATCATTCATATGAAAGGGTCTGGTAACAGTTATTTACATGTGAACACAAATGTAAATCATACTGTTTCTTAATATTTTAAATTATGAAATAAAAGAGCTACTTCTTTGTGAAATTATTTTTAGGCATACAGAGAGACAGAGAAGACATTTTAAGAAAGCACTGCTTAAGTATTCCTGATTATACACAAGCAGGTAGCCTACATGAAAGGTCAGCTCAGTGACAAAGAATTATTTTATAATTGTAATAAGTTATTGTTTTTAAAAATTGCTTCTAGTAATATAAATTGCATTGGTTATAGGTGTCATATACAATAATTAAATAGAATCTGGTTCTACTGTCTGTAAAAAATATTAATATCCAAATTATTCAATCAACCAATTGTCAAATTTATTAAGACTTCATTTTTTAAGAGGCATTTTATTTATAAATGGTACAACTGAGGTTAACTTACCACAGAAAGGAATTTTACAGCATAAAAATATAGTCCATAGTGAAATGCAAATAAACTTCCTAGCATCAAAATAAGAACAACAAAAAATAAGGGGATATCAACAACAGCTTGTCCAATCCAATATGCAGAGGGCAAAAGACCTGAAAGTTTAAGTTGAGTGTAAGCTTTGATCTAAAAAGAAAAAGGGAGGGAGGAGAAAATTAATTATAATTTTAAATATTTTGCAAACAAAAAACTCTAGCTAATTATTGTAGAACTCTTAATTTTACATCAACAAAACACTAAGTCCATATTCTAGGTCTATAGGTAATAAAAGCCCTCCTTACAGCTAAATATAAATTTCAGTTAGCCTTTTTGACCATTATTTCTGAAATGTAACAATTTAAATAAAGTTTTTCAGAATCATATTACAGCAGTGCTGCTAAGAAACACAAAACTAAAATAGAACAAAAAGTGTCACTGGGATTATAGCTGTACAAAAGTAATTCTATATCAATCACAGTAGTCAAAACGTGATTGTGTGTGAAAATTTGTAGAAATAGAAAAATGTGTTTTAAACAGGAAAAGGACTCTTACTTTTAAAAACTGACCTTTCATGAAAACACTTATAAACTGCCAAGTACCCTCTGAATTTACATAGGGCTTTCAGCTTAAGTGTGAAACTTTGTACAAATAATGCATTCAAAAACCTCTTATATACTCTAGTGTAGTTCATAAATGTAAGTTGTTCATGCTAACAAAGGAAATGGCATTTTCATGAATATTAAGAATAACTTAAATGACCATATTCTTATAAATCTCTAATACTCTCATTATTTAATTTGAAATTTTAAACATCTTTTACAAATCCAAATTCCTAACAATTTTATTCAGTTAATTTCTGTCATCTACAAAATGATCACTCCTAATAACTAAAAGTATTATATAAAAGAACTAGCCACAGAGTAAGGTAAGGGAAACATGGAAAATAACGTTTAGTTAAGGAAAAGAGAAATGATAAACAATGGAGAATTTTTATGTTCAATGAACTATAAGAACAAAAATATAAATTCCAACATAAGTGTAAAAACATAAACCAAGTCACATGCAATTATTTTCAATAATCCAACTGAATGCTTTTGTTATATATAATTGCAGGTGTGAATGTATATCTACTCTGGAAAAGTTTGTCATTGTTTTATAAAATTAAACATGCCATCACCATACAACATAGCTTTTACTTTTGAGCATTTATCTCAGAAAAATAAAACCTTACATTCACACAAAAATTTGTATGCAAATGTTCATAGCAGCTTAATTCATAACAGTCTAAAAAAACAATCCAGATCCACACCATGAAATACTACCCAGCAATAAAAAGAACGAACACTGATAAATGCAAATCAGATGAATTTTTAGGAAATTATGCTAAGTGAGAAAAGCCAATCCCCAAAGAAAATATGCTGTGATTTCATTTGTAAATTCTTGAAATATCAAAATTATAGAAATGGAGGATAGCTTAGTGGTTGCCAGAGGTCAGGGAGGGGGTGGACAGGCGTGTGGGTTTGGAAAAAGGCAAGAGAAGGGATCTTTGTAGTGACAGTACTGTTCTGTATCCTGGTGCATCAATGGCAATATCTTGGCTGTGTGATTGTAGTATAATTTTGCAAGATGTCATATTGAGGTAAAGTGGATATGGGTACATAGGATCTCACTGTACTATTTCTTACAACCTAACATGAATCTACAATTACCTCAAAATAAAAATTTGAATTAGAAAACATTTAGGTTGGAACAAAAATGAGAAAAATGCAACTGTCTAATAAGTTTTATCTTTCGGGAGTGGAGATTATGAATTTTTATTTTCTTTATACTTTCTTATATTTTCTAAATTAGTAAAATATATAACAGAAAAATTAAATATATTTTAAAAATATCTCCTGAAACTTATGTATTACTTTTACATGAGGCTTTAATCTCATTATTAACCACACTGCATAAATTAATTTAGATAAACTTGCTTCCTGTAAACTAAGAAAAGAGATGAAGAGAATGAAAAATCTGACTCAAGGAGTCAGAGAGACAATCTCAGGCTAGGGAAATTGTGGAAGGCTTTGAACTGCCAAAAGATCACCATCTGTCTGGATGGAGGACATCAAAAAGAGAAAGGAGCAGAGAAGAAGGTGAAAAAATACTAAAAAATCCTCGTTCAATAAAAAGAATGAACACTAATATCTGCAAATTGGATGAATATCCAGGGAATTATGCTGAGTGAAAAAAGCCAATCCCAAAAGAAAATATGCTGTGGGTTTTTTTTTTATCACATAGTAGTAATTTTCCCTAGGCTCAGGTGATAACCATCATTCATTTAACATCAATCAAGTGTCTTACACAATAAATATATTCCATTAAAGGTTAAAGGAGAGAGGCAGTTTAGTGAACCAATTAAGAACTAAAGGATCACAGTCATGTGCCAGATCTTACTTAAACAAGAGGACTCAACCTAGCTGGACACATTACATGAACACTCCCATCCTCCATTTCCTGTCCTACACAGTGGGTAACATAAAACTTACCTCACAATGTTGTACAGATTAAAGGATGTAATTTTTAAAGCACATGGCAAGGATTTGAGTGACAAATGAGTAATTACCATTCAGAAATTATAATAAGTGTATTTATACTGCATTTGCTTACTTCTGAAATAATTATTATACATAAGACTCACACTCATGCAAAATAGGTTATTGCTTGAATGAAATTTCTTATTAGCAATCTATACCTGTAATTTTTTTAACTGTGTTATTACCTTATGATTCTCTGCATTTTCCATGGCGAAGTAAGGTGGCATTGCACTAACAATGATTCCAAGTAGAGCTGCTTGAAAATACAGATCAATTTTAAAAACTATGTCTGTAATTTCCTGAAAGACAATCACAGAATAAAAAACAGAGCTGAGGAGCACTTTATATCATCTTAGTACCTTCTAAAAGACCATCAAAAACTCTGAAGAAACACATTAGAACAATCATCTCAGTCGCAGTCTTAAGAAAAAACAGGTGCCAGAGTTAACAGGCTTATGAACTACAATATCAGCTTTGCTACCTATGGCATGTAAATTTAACTTCGCCATTAAATTAAAAATTATAACTGCATGAAAAGCAGTTAACACACTGACCAGTGGTCCCATGCAATGAGCATGACCATCTCAGAACACCCTCTGATGCCTTCATTGGTTGCCTGGACTCTAAGGCAGCAGGGATATTGGCGCCCCACTTCTCTGCAGTGGGATGAGCTGTACCTCGCTCAACTTCCTAGGGAATCCAGAGCTGCTTCACCCTAGCAGGGCAGACTATATCTTCCACAGGCTCCCAAGGTCCTTAGCTGTCCAAAGGGTCCAAGTACAGAGAGTAACCCTTTCCAGACAACCTCATAAACAGTTGGCACCCCAAATGCAAATTACCCAAAACCAAGTGTATTGTATACACTCGTGGGACAGGGAAAGCACTCTGCACTAGAACAAAACCTATACCATGTCTAGCAGACACCTGGCCTTGGCACATTCCTCCACAAGATGACGTGAAAACAGAGTGCCTTCTGCATTTTTACAAATAAAGCTAATTCCTTAATTCTGTTGGATTCAATCACATAGAATCTGATGGGGAAAAAAATGAAACATTAATAAGATTAGATTTATGCATGATGAGCTTTAAAAAGTCTCATTTCTTTCCTTCTGGTTTTTAAAAAAATAATATGATTATATGTCAGTATAATATAAGTTGCAAGATCTATTGTAATAGTTACAGATAAATAACAAATGTAGGAACATAAAAACATGTGGGAATTATAAATTTTGAACTGTGGTTACTTTGTGGTGCTAGAGAAGGAAACTTTGATGCTTTCAATACCACCTATGTACTGTTGACTAAAATATTTATTTCCTACCCAGAAATCTCTCCAGATTCATACATCCAAATGCCTACTCTATTTGCACCAGGCACAAATGCCACAATTCAGCAAGCTTAAAACTGAAATCTCCACTGTAGCAAAAGTTTCTGTCCCGCCTATATTCTCAAAATTAGTGAATACTACTATGCACACTACCCGAAACTGTAAGAAATGTGATTCCTTTCTTCTCACTTCACAAATGCAACAGTGATAAAGTAGGCCACATATTTCTTTAACCTCCTTTTCCCTCTGACACTATTATTACTGCCCCTGCATTAATTCAGATATTTGTCCTCTCTTCTCATATCACATATTTAGTAAAATAGGTTACTAATATGATTTCTTTAAATTTCTTTCCATCACAATTCTCACAGGAATTCCTTCCCACCTTGGTGCCAGTGATCTTTTTCAAATGCAAATTTAATAATTACTCTGTCCCCATGTCTAGGTATAGGTGTAACATGAGGAGTACTAAATTAATCTTCTACATGATTTCCACCGGAAGACGGCAAAAGATTACAGCAAACTACAAAAGTTTTGGGTGTAGATTATATAGTTATAGAGACAGAGAGTAGATTAGTGGTGAACTGGGGATGAAGGTGGGGAGTGATCAACTAATAGATGCAAGGGTTTCTGGGAAAGTGATGGAATATAAACTGATCATGGTAATGGCTGCAGAACTCTATGAACAATAAAAACCATTGACTTGTACATTTTAAATGGGTAAATTAAACAGTCTATGACTAAATCTCAAAAGAGCTGTAAAAAAGCAGTACAGCAATAGGAGATTAAAAATGCTATTATAGAAATATATATGCCCATTTATTTTTCAGTATACGAAAAAACCCAATAAGGATTGAGAGAAAAATGTTGATTATTTTGCTGAAGACTTAAGTTAATTTTCATTGTTTATAATCCCATAGTCCTACCAAGAGGAAAAATAATTGTGGGTGACTTCTCAGGGTATTTTCAATACCCCATAATCCAGATTTCAGATGAACAATATTCATTTTTAAATTATCTTAATTTTCTATGATTAATATGAAAAATATAAATATGCATGCTTTACAAAAGTATCAGACCTAGATAGAACCTCCTTGATCCTGAAGCAAACTAATACTGGAGACTCACTCCTAAACCCAGAAGTAAAACATCCTCAACTCAAGTTTTAAGATTAGATATCTTAAAGATGAATCTCTTCAGATTTCATGTTATTACCACTTGAATTTTAATACTTACTTTACACACAAACATAAATATTTTAAGACTTGCTTACTTGAAAGAATGGGGTATTCCAGACCTCAATGCTTCCAGTCACATTTGAATGGTAAAGATAATAGTTGCTAATGATATTCATCAATACAGGTAAAGAATAAACCATAGTACTGTTGAAAACAACTGTAAAAACATAGTCCTACAATTTAAAAAAGAGAAATTACATACTATATGTAAACATAAATGGATATATTGTTACTACGTACCAAGCTTTTTGCACCAACTAAGCTAATTGTCACTAACTGTACTGAAAGCTGGTCAACAGATCACAGAAATAATACTCAATGATAAAGACAAACTGTTTTAGAATCTACAGATATTTTGATATTTTAAACAAAAACATAAAATAAAATTAAATTCCTTATAGCTTTATCAGTCATCCACCAGAGCATAAAATAGATAAACTCAGCTACTATTTTCAAAAGTAAATTCTATTTTCCAACTAATGAGGTAAAATCATATGATCAATTTTAGAGGAAATATCTTTATCTTTTATATTGTTTATATCCATTACTCTTACCTGTTCTGAATGCATCACATTTAAAGCTGCGCTATGGGGAGCAGCAGATACATAGTCGCTGTCATTAAACATCGTCACCATTATGTTCTGGTTTGTGAAAAAGCTAATAAGATCACTGATATCTGAGTCTGGTATTAGAAAATAAGCAAATAATAATGAATCAGTTTAAATGAGAGACAGACAAAGGCTTTTAATAACATTAGAAAGAGCTCCCTCTTTTTAAAGAAAGTATCTTATCTTCATTAGCTAAGATATGATTAAGAACGTGGGCTCTGGATCTGGGCAGCCTGGATTCAAACCCAAGTCAACGCATACACAGGTCTTATAACAGAACCTGACACTGTAACTGCAAATGTCAGCTGCTGCCACTGCTACTATTACTCACACTGAAATTTTATTGATAATACATGAAATCTAAAATAGTGAGAAAAAAATTTATCTTGCAATTTTAAGTAACAAGATAATCTGTGGGCTCAGAAAGGTAGAAGCCAGGATGTAAAGATAGGTAGCATCACTCCTTAAAGGATTTCTGTGTGCTTTGAATATACAAGTTTTATAAACATGATTGCCTTAACTACCTTAAAATATTAAAACACATAAGCAGGTCTCTAACTACATTCTTTAAATGCCTGGTCCAAGGGAAAAACTTTGAATCCTGTCTAAGGTTTAAATTCATACCAACATGCCTGATGAATGGAAACATTCCATTATCACAAAAGCCAGGATCTCAAAGGTGGATCTGAAAAAAATCTAAACCAAGCAAAGGAAAACACTATCAGTAGTTAAGTAGTATGAAAGGATGGATCAGACTCAGCACCAAACCTGAGTGTCAGAGAGAATGGTGCTTTTAGTGATACTACATTTATTCCTAATCTAGCGCCTTAACTGATCTCTTATCCCCAGCTCAGTACCCTTGAGAAGACAGCCATAACTGAAAGAACTGGATCACTTGTGATACAAAAGGCTTTGCAAGGAGTATAAGTTATCAACCAATCTATAAGTACAGAAGTCAGTGATTCCTAAAGGAAACATGGCTTTGTTTAGGATCAACAACAAGGCCTAGGAAAATATGGGATACATCTATAAGCAATCTTAGATATACTAAAAAATAATAGAAGGGACAAAAACTTTGAAAATAACTAAAATTTCTGCACATTAATTGAGAATGAACTCAAACCAGGAAGATCTGAAATGCATGTATAATTCCCCAAATACACAGTATCTGAGTAACACACTCCTTGCAGTACTATGTTTTAGCAACATAAAATGTATATTAAAACAAGAATGTTAATGAAAGAAACTGTGAAACATAACATTTTCTATTCAAACAATTTTCTATCGCTAAATGCATTCTTTCTCCAAAAAAATAAAATTTACATAGTAAACTGAGAGCTGGATTTAAAGAGTGATGATTTAAGAGCAATTTATAATCACCCCTAACTATGCTTATTTTAACACTGGGCAAAGGTCTTCCGTTAACAGTGAACCAAAAGGAAAGATACTAGAATATAGGTAAAGTGCTAGGAGAGTTTCAAGTTTAGAAAGGGTGGTATGAAATGCAACTTTATAACATACGTCAGCAGGAGAAGCAAATGAAGCACCCTTTCTTTTGCTGTAAATTTGACAGAGTTAGCTAACCTTGATTTTCTCTTTAAGAAACTTGGGACTACAACTATCTTTGCAGATGGGAGATGTTGTAGCAACTGATAATGTATAAATAAAATTTTGTATTAGGTTTTACTATTTTGAAAAGCAGAATCCTATGTCAGTTATTTTAACTTTGTTCTGACCCTTGCTCATGGCCATGTGTTTTTAAATTTTTTTTCATATTCAACAATCATGTAGTAAAAATAATCAATTGCAAATTCAAAAACACTCTTTACAAATATAATGCATTTGATTATAAGTATTTATATCTAAGATGACTTTTCTTAATTTTTCAGGTAGTCCTTGAAGATTTAAACATATCTATTTATACATATAACTACATAAATATTACAAGCTGTAACTTTCAAAAGAGAGTTTTTTCAACTTCAGTTTATTTTGCTCATCATAAACTTTGAGATGAAACACACTGCTCCGAGAATATTAATACTAAAAAAGAAAATTTTATGATTATAAGTAGTATAAATTAGACTATTTTTAAAAACTGTCATTTATACTTAAACCAAAATTTCATTTCTGTAATATATTACTCAGCACAATGAGTTTTATGTAATTTAGATTTGTGCTGAAAGAACATGTCTTTACCTTACATTTCTAAAATCCTTATCTCTGACCTATATTTACCCCTCATCCCCATAACCCAACCAACACACATTCACAGACCTTCACACACTCTCACCAGTAGAATTTTGAAGAAGCAGACTTGTTTTGTATTCATGAGGCTTATCTCCAGGTTTTAGGAAATATAAGTCTGGAGCGAGTTTGATGGGAACCACAGCATTTTCAAAAGAGTGATGCACCAAAAACATAAAAATCTGGACTGCAAAAAAAATTAAAAGCAGAAGCAACCTGAAAGACAAAACATATATATATAGGTTTATATATATATTTTTTGTGGCTATTCTATTGTGACTTCCAGCCTCCAGAATTGTGTGAAAATAAATTTCTGTTACTCAAGCCACTCAGTCTATGTTATTTTGTAATGGCAGCCCAAGTTAAATAAGATATTTCTACTGTTTTTCAGGAAGTATTTTATGAGAGAAGTGTTCAATTAAATAAACTGAAACTTGCTAATTTAAATAAATACTTTCAATAATGACACATGAATATATCAGATACTTGATTGACATGTGATACTGAATAAATTTGGACAAAAAGGTAAGTGAATTCAGCATACTTCAACATATAAAAAAACTCTTATTCTTGAATATTAAGATTTATTTCTATCGCCATTTTGGATCTAACACCACATTAATGGTATATGAAAGTACTTAATATTAGTTCCAAATAATTCATTGTCTAGCACCCAAAGGAAACCTGAGAGAGGCAAAGAAGCTAAGTGGAAAAGATGTCATTTAGATCTCAGTTCTACCAGCTATAAAGCCTCCTTTATATTTCAGTTTATTCATCTAGTATAGAGAAATAAAACTTATTCTTCCCACTATTTACCAATACATATTAGTATTAGATATAAAACTGTGAAATATATGAATGCAAAATAAAATTTGAATACAATGACAGTATTCAAAAATTACACAATTAGAGAATATTATTTTTTACTCCCTTATTTTATAAATAAGACAAAAATGCTAGTTTAAAAAAGGGTAAAGCTCTAATGGTATTCAATGAAATTACTATAAGCATAATTTTTTTATGATGTGAGGTTAGTTTTAATATTTCAAGATTACTTACATGTCTACATTTTAAAAATTAAGATGATAAATCTAATTTTGTACCCTTAAGAAAGTCTCATCAAGCAGAAGAGTGATCACACTTACACTGATCTCACTGATTTACTTTCGCGTTTCAAGGTGAGGAAGTGAAACTTTGCTGTTGTATACACTTGCTGCTTCCAAAGTTTTCTGGTACTCATCAGAGAAGCCTTGTTTTCGGAAAGAACGAGTAAGCTCTGCTCCATTTCATCAAAAGATTTGGAATCCATTTCTTCCTCCAGTGGCTGCTGGGTAAATACACTATAATCTATTTGTGAAAAAATAATAGAATTATGGTATAATAAAATTATGGTATAATAATATACCATAATAAGAATTATGCTATATTCCTTAAAAAGATAAAAACTGTTCTGATGTAGGTAAATTTTAAAAAGGCACACATCTGGCAGTGACATAAGGTAAATGGAACTCTCAAATACTTTGGCAACATTATTTAAACTGAACATACGCATAGCTTACAATCCAGGAATTTCTCTGTTAGTTATAAACCCCAACAGAGATACGTATGTATGTTCACCAAAACATGTGTACAAGAATATTCTTAGCTAGCACCCTATCCAAAGCAGCCACACTTCCTTTACAATCCACTCATCATTCAATAACCAGAATGCACATTTTTAAAATGTAAATCAAATGTTACTCCTTTGCTTTAAAACTCCTAATAGCTTCACATTGCACTAAGAAAACCAAAGCAATTCTTTCCCAGTTGTTCAGAGATGAAATATGATCTTGCCCCTTACTCACCTCTCTAACCTCACTGTGTACTATCTTCTCCTTGGCTCACTAAGCTCCAGCCATAGTGGCCTTTTTGTCATCAGAGATATTCATCTCATTCCTCAATTAACACCTTTGTAGTAGCAATTCCCTTTCTCTGAAAAGCTCTGCAATAAAATCTTCACCTCATATTTTTCTTGCCATCCCAGTCTCAGTTTAAATATAATCTCAAAAGAGTTCTTGAAGATATAATCTGAGTTATCTGTCTCCCAAGACCACCCCATTATTTCCTTCATAATTCCTATCACTATCAGTAAATATCTAAATTACTTAGTTACCTTTTTATTTCAGCCATTTCTTCTCTAAAATATGTATGTCACATGCTTATATAATTATTTGTTTTATTCACCATCTTTCGGGTTCATTGCCTAAAATGTTTTGGTAGTTTTGTTTTTACCTGCTTGGTCAATTTCCGCTTCGACTTCTAGCTTTAAGAATACATCTTCCAAAGTTGTCATGGAAACACCATAAGAAATAACACCCAAATTTGAATGAATGTCTAGAGCAGAAAATAAACCTGAAAGAAAAATATGAAAGCATGTTTATAGTTAAGTATACTATCATGAATTATTCAAAATATCCTTTAAAAATATGATGTGACTAAATTTACTCTGCTAGCACAGTGGTTCTCAAACATTTTTGTCCCAGAACCCTTTTAACAGTCTTATAAATTGCTAAGAACTCTGAGAAATATTTGCTTATTAAAAGTATCTATTAGATATTTTTCATATTACAAATTTAAAAATATTTTACAGATAGAATGATAAGTAGAGAACATTAAGTTGGCATAAGCACTTCAATCCAGTTGAAGATTGATTCCTTTATATTTCTAATAATTAACAAAAATTTTCTAATGATGAGATAAATGCTATGGGAACTCTGTACAACATATATACATTGGTAATATCCTTCTGGTTAATTAAAAGATCCCTAAACAGAAAAATGAAACTGAGTTTGAGTTCCTCATTATAAAGCAGAAAACTAACGCCACAATTAAAATAACTCAAGGGTTTACCGTGTAATCATGCAGCTCATTACAGAATCATGAAACTGGAAAAGAACTATAGAGAACATATATAAACTATTATAGATATGAGTGTGTATGTATGTATGTATACACACACACACACACACACACACACACACGCACGCACACAACAAATCTTATTCTCAGGAGGCCAAGCAAATGAAGCAATTTCTTCTTTCTTGACAACAAAGCAAACACATTTGCTTATTTAACACATTAATTGCAGTTTCTTGAATACTGTTTGTAAAAAAAAAAGAAATATGTTAGCAGCATTTCTGATTGTCTAAAGCAAAACAAAGCAAAAATAGAATATTAATTGGCCACCTGGGAGCACATATACAATACACAGAAAAGTAAACGAAGTAAATCAAGATAACCTACTCCCAATGCAAGATCCTGATTCAATAACCAAGAAACTGAAAGTAGGTAATACCTGAAAATTTGTCCATGTCCTTGAAAGGCAAGCCATACACAAGCTGTTGGTCATTCTGTTGTAATAAAGTAGCTCCAGGTATATGTTGTTTAACCAGGGAAGACAGAGATTCTGTGGCACAGTATCTGTCTATGTACATACTAAAGAAAACCAAAAATTATAATTTTTTATGATTATTCAGTAAACAAACAAAAGTAAATTCTGAACGCTTTAAGTTAAAGTTAGTGCCATAATAATGGTCAAAACACATGATGGCAAGCCATAAATATAACAGCAGCAGATCAATAACATAATAAAGAATAAAGCCAATAAAGAAAGAATTGATACCTCAGTCGGTAGCCAATCCCCCATTTACTTTTGAGAAACAATGAAGAACCAACACATTTCAACATTCCTTGTGATATGACAGCTTTTCTATCTGCAAACAGAGATTTACATTTCAATTTTTAAGTCAGTAACGGCATTAATAACTGGCATTTATATTTTATGGATTACCATATGAGACACCAACATATTAGCTCACTGAATTATCACAACAACTTTATCATGAAGGTACTAGATTATCATCACCTGTATTTCAGATAAGAACACCGAAGCAACGACAAAATATACAGGTTGCCCACTTGTCACATAGCTATAAAATGACAAAGCCAGGAATTATACCCAGGCAGAATAACTCTAGTCTTTCCTAATATTGCTCCAAAAATCTCAGACTTTTCCCAAAAGACTTACTAACACAAGCACTTTTGCCATTTCCTTTATAACAAAAGATAAAAATGTTCGTTGTTTGTTAAATAGATACCACTGAAAAAAATGACAGACATGCTCAATTTATTTAGATTATATTATAAAACAGAAAGTTGCTCTAGAATTTCAAACTCATAGATCTTGTCAGTTATTAAAATTCATGTGTTGACTTAAACCTGAATTTTTATACATGTGTCTATGTTTAGAATTGTTCAGAGAACAGTTAACACAGCAGGCCTGAGACTATTATTCTTAGAAGGCCTGCTTACAAGAATGACCCTTGCTGGCTGTCTAAAAACCTAGATTTTAAGAATGTTCTCATCATTCCTAGAACAGATAAGGGTGGCTCAATGTACTTAAACTGTACAAACAATTTATATTATACTTACCATCTGTGTTCTGTCTGGGAGTCTGAAATTTTGGTATACGTTAAGCAGAGGGTGCCTATATGACCAGTGCCCAAGGAAAATCCTGGGCACGTCTCTAATGAGCTTCCCTAGTAGACAACATTTCACATGTATGTTAATAATTCATTGCTAGAGAAATGAAGCACATCCAGTGTGGTTCCACTGGGAAAGGATTCTTGGAAGCTTGTGTCTGATTTCCTCCAAACTTTGTCCCATGTGCCTTTTCCCTTTACTTACTTTGCTCTGTACTTGTCAGTTTCATGTAAAAACTGATACCCATGAGTATGACTATGCTAAGTCCTATGAGTTCTCCTAGCAATGATGGAATCTTGAGTAGTCTGAGGGCCTCCACAATACAAAAATACATAATTTTAAAACATTTTAAAACCTTTTTTGTTAAAAACATCAGCTTCTTTATTCCTCAGGATTCAGCCTCTTATGTCTAATCTCCCATTTGGCCTGATGACCTTATCCTTCAAGATTAAAGTACAAATCTCACCAGCAAGAATATCAGCTTCATCCATGAAATGAGTACTAAACACTGTCACCCGATTAGATTTTCTGTATTTTAGAAGATTCCAAACAATATGACGAGAACAGGGGTCCATTCCAGCTGTTGGTTCATCTAGTAATAATATCTGTGTAAAAGGGGTAGGAAGCACAGAGAATCCTCAGGAAAACTAAAATATATAAAATTTATATGAACTGAAAAGCTTTCTCATTTGAAGTTATTATTTGTAATCCAAAATCTATTAGATCTGAGTTTTTTACTCCTATGTGAGCACAGATTTCAAAAACGAAGAATTTGGCATGTGAATACTTTCCTTAGTTTAATTATAAAAGGCTAATGTCTATAATATATAAGTGTAATAACAATCATAAATAAACTAAAAAACCAAAACATTAAGTATATTGCTTTTATCTGCACAATTAAATTTTGTAAATATAACAATTACTTGTTAGAGAAGTATGTCCTACATTTATTCAAGTGAAGCAATTTGTTTTAAGATTATTTTTCATTTCAAAAACAGCCAGAGTCATCCCCCAGCTGTGGCAGCAAGGGAGAAAGTGTAGGACAGTAGGGACCAGTGGGGGATCCTAACTGGAGGCAGGTACCCATCAGCTAGCTTTCTAACACTTTGCAAAGCATTGTATCAGCTGGTTCTCTGTTTCTACGGGACAAAGAACAGGGCAAAAGAGACACATACAAAACTAAATCAGCAAGACAAAAAAAAAACTGAACTATTCCTTCGATTTTGTTCTCTCTTGAAGTTTATTATGAACTATTCTATTTTAAATTTTTTATTAAGAACTATATAGAAAACTAGAGAGAATAATAAAACAACACTGTTATAGCCACTACTATAACTTAATACATGTATTTTTGGACATATTTTCTTCAGATCATTTTTTAAAGAAATAAAACACTGCAGATATGATCAAAGGCCATCCTTTCCACTCTTCCTAGAGGTGACCGCTCTCATAAAGATGTTATCTTTCTAACTTGTTTTTATTACTATAATTACATCTGTAACAACATATAGTGTTTTACTTATGTTTAAATTTTACAAAATTTGTTTACATATCTTTCTACAACCTGTTTTTTATTCAACATAATTTAAAATTATCTCATCAGTGACATTATTTGTTTACCTTTGGATTCCCAAGAACAGCAATTCCTAAAGACAGTTTTCTCTTTTGACCACCACTTAACTTTTTAGCCTGATTATCTTTGATAGCCTGCATGTCTAAATCCAGTAAAACCTTCTGCACCTGTAAAAGCAAAGTGTGAACAATGTCATTTAAACCATACCATTTACATAATCATCAATATTAGTTCTTAAATGTTCCAATTTTAATATCAACTTTAAAATGTTCTTTTAGTAAAGAACTTAATTTCTACATATATTCAAATATAATTTTAAAATAAAAGATAAAAAGATTCCTGATGCAAAGATGTTTTACTTTTGTATGACTTCCTTGGCAGTGGGGAAGGGGATCAGTGTGAAGGCTGTGTGTTTTGAGGGGGAAGGGGAAATGTGAAAAGAAAGGAAGAAAAGAAACACCTATATTGACAGGCTAGTATCTTTCAGATGAAACAAAGATATTTTTATATATGTAAAAACTTTTACTCAAAATTCTAATTCTTTGTTATGATAATCTGTTTAATGACTCAGAACAGGTTTTATATTTAGATTTTCAAGCATATTTTTATTATAAAAGGTATGGTTTAAAGCTATTAATTTACAGGAAATAAACATAAAGATTTCAATATGAATAACATACTTCTTGTATTATATTATTAGCTGGTATTCCTTTGATTGAAGCCAAAATGGATAAGTTTTCTTCTACTGTCAAAACATCAAAGTGAATATCTAACTGTGGACAAATTCCAATCATTTTTCTTGCTTCAAACATTTCATCTATTTCTGAAACATTGTGTCCATATATAGATGCAAATCCTAAAATGAAAATATATATTTAAATTTATATTAAATATATTAACTATTAAAAATATACATGCTTTAATACATACTAATAATTCAATTACTTGTATATAATAAGACATAAGGTCAGAATTAACATAAATTTAGAAGATACAATCCACCCTCATTACTATACTACTAGTTATTTGCTTCTACTTATATTCCAACTTCATTTCCTCTCATTTTCAGGACATATTACATAGTGGAAAGAGCAAGGAACCATAAGCCTAACTCGTGCATTATTTATACTTATATTTCAGTAACAATTTTCCTTCATTTCCAGGCCTTATGGAATAGTGAAGAGAACAATGATAAAAATATTCTCAATTAGCAGTGTGATCTTGAAAAAAATCACTTAATCTGAATTCTAGCTTTTCTCTTACATAAAATGAATACTATTATATGCCACTTAAGAACAGTTATATCAACGTGGCAATGTATGAGAATCGCAACAAAAATCATACTTTCTTATACAAATGTTAAGATACTGATACAACCATCAAAGAGTGACACAATTATAAATAAAAAAAATCTAACTAATTCTAAATGTTGAACTATATTTAAAAAGATGTAGATAGAAATCCAGCCCTTTCTTAAAGTAAAATATTATACTGCCACTCTGATTATTGTGAAAATATGAAATCACCACACTGAATTCTCACCTATAGAGCAATCAATATAACAATTATATGTCTGAGGTACTGTTCTTAAAATTTTATTTTAGATGACAGTATTGACAAGTATCATTTTTTTCTTTGTGAAATACTGCTGCATACTTAGAAATCTCTATTTTCTCAACTGAAATGTATACAGGTCTCATTTAATATTCAATTAATTACTGATTTATCCTTTCTTGAAAATGAAAAATAAACACACATGCAAAATATCTGATAAAATAGGTACAAAATTAGTTCCTTTTTACTTAATTAACATGATTGAGTTATTTATTTTCTATTGAAAAATAAATGTGTATAATCAAAAAAGAGAAAACACCTTTATAGACAATTGTTCCTAAGTCATTGACAAAAATCAATCAGTACATATTTCAAGGGTAATTATATTATGATACTTTAGTTAATAACAATAAAACAGGTAAGAAATTTTTTAAGGCAGAAAATTCTCACCATCAGAAGGTGGGCACAGTCCACAAAGAATATTCATCAGTGTACTCTTTCCCGTTCCACTGTGGCCAAGTAGTGCAGTAATCTGACCCTCAAAAATGTCAAATGACAAATCTAGTTCAGGGAAGGAGAAGATTCAAATATAATTTTTATTTTTGTTGTGCTATACAAGATAACTTATAATACTTGAGCAATTTTGAAATAAACCAATAAATTTAAAGACATTTAAAGTTACTAGCATACTTATGAATATAATATTTAGTATTATAACATAATTCTTTGTTATAGTCAATGATATAAACAATAAGAAAATAATAAATATAAACTTTTTTTTGTTATAGTAACAAATTTAGAGGGTGCACAAAATTCCCAAAATATTCCACTTTTGGGAATTTTCAAGGGAATTAAAACAGAGAAACAGACAAAAGTTTGTTCCCAAGGGTATTTATAGACATGGTAAATGTAGTGGCAAAAAACTAGAAATTAATCAATAGCACAGAAATGGCTAAGTAAATGCTTAAGGTTCAATTTAAATAAAAGAAAAATGTAATAAAGAAATATCATTTGATGATGTATCAGTGATTAAAAGAAGACAAGAGACAGCGATCTGAAAATCCAGCTTCAAATAACCATAGCCCTTGATTTGATGAAGGTGATCTAGGATTTAGTATCCCTACCGCTGCAGGCCAGAAGTAAAAATAAATCCTCTCTGAAAAACTGCATTATCCAGAGCATCAAATAATCTCTACAATTATTCACATACAATATGTAGCTCATAGCAGAAAATAATCAAGCAGGAAAAAGATAAGACCAAATAGCAATAGAAAAGACAGGCTATAGAAATAAACCTAGAAGAGATATAGATGTTGGCACCATATGACAAGAATTAAATATCATTATGCTATGATCATGTTCACAAGAGAATGTTGGCAAAGAACTAAAGACTATATAAAAGAACCAAAGGGAAAGAAAAAAACTGTAAAAGATAAGTGAAAAAGATTTCAAGAGACAGTTTATCAGTAGATTAGACATGACTATAGAAAAATTAATAAACAAGTCACACAAAAATACCTAGACTAGTGCAACGAGAGACAAATGTATAAAAATTCAGGAAAAAAAGAATAAAAGACAAATGGGATAAAATGAAAAGTCATAGAATGTAATAAACCTGGAGGGAGAGAAAAGAGAAAATAAGACAGAAGCAATATTGAAAAAAATGGCTGGGAATTTTCTAAAGCAGAAGATAGACATCAAAATACAAATTCAAGAAGCATTATACAACCAAAGCAGAATGTAAATGCAAACAAACAAACCAGCAAGCCATATTTCAGTAAAACTGCTAAAAACCAAAATAAACAGAAAGATCTTAGATCAACAGCATTAGTTATTAATATTGGGTAAATACGAATTATAACCATGTTAACATTTAATTATACCCTACCAGAATAGCTAATGTTAAAAGAACTGAAAATATCAAAGGTTGGTGGGGATGTGGAGCAACTGCAACTGTCATACATTATTGGTCACAGTGAAAAAGGGCAGAAAATTTAGAAAACTGTTCAAAGTAGTTACTTAGACATAATACTGAGTAAAAGATGCCAGACATTAAAGAGAACATTCTATATGACTCCACTGATAGAAAATTCAAGAATAGGCAAAACCAATTCACAGTGATTGAGCTCAGAATAGTGACTATATCTGGGGGAGGATGGTATTGATTACAAGGAGACATAAGAAAACTTTTAGAGTGCTAGAAATATTCTCTCTCTCTAACTGTATAGTGGTTATATGGCTACATACATCTGTAAAAGATCTGAGCTGTACTTTTAAGACCTGTGTATTCTAAAACTGTGTTATAATGCAAGAAAATTAAAAAGTTAAAAATGTTCAACCCAATAGGCAAGAGGTAAAGAAAAAAGCATAGGACAGGTGAGACAAACAGTAACAAAGTAATAAGATGGAGGATTAAAATTCAAGCTTAGAAATAATATCATTAAATGCAAATGTAGTAAATATTCCAGTTAGAAGAAATCAGATCAGAATTTGAAACTACAATAACAACTATACAGATGTACTAGAGATACCTTCGAAAACAGACTGAAAGAAAAAGGGTGGGAAAACTTCTATCATGTACTCGCTAGCCTAAAGGAAGCTATAACTCTTTATATACCTAATTGCATGGCCTAAAAAATATGTAAAGAAATACAATGACAGAAATACAAAGAAAATAGACAAATTCACAATCATAATATCAAAATAGACAAATTCATAATTGAAGATTCTCATTTTTATCTCTCTCAATAAATGATAGAAGCACTCCCACAAAAAATAAATCAATAAACAGATTTCAAAAACAAAATTAACCAACTTGACCTGATATGAAACACAATATACAACAACTTCAGAATATGTTTCACATAGTACACACAGAAAACGTACAAAAATTAACCATATGCTGGGCTATCAAATCTCAATAAATTTCAAAAGGCTAAAATGAATCATAAAACTATGTTCTCTGACTACAGAGGAATTAAGTCAGAAATCTAAAACAAAAAGATAAATCACCATATAATTAAAAATCAAAACATTAATCAAAACACAAAGAAAAAAATCATAGTTAAAATTAGAAATATTTAGAACTGAATAACAAAAACCTGTCACGACTTGTATGCTACAGCAAAAGCCATGCTTAGATGAAAATTTATATATTTAAAATGCATCATTATAAAATGACCTATGCATCTATCTTAAGACGTTAGGGAAAAATATTTAAATGTATAAGTAGAAACAAGAAAACAATAGAAAAAATTCAAAAAATAGAAAATAAATACATAATAGGGAGGATCAGCAAAGCTAAAAGTTGGTTCTTTAAAGTTTTTTTTTTAACTGATAAACTGCTAAAAAAAGAAAAAAGTACAAATAACAAACTTTAGGAATAAAAATGGGGAGATCACTACAGATTCTACAGACCTTAATATAAAAATACTTTAAACAAGTTTTTGGCAAAAAAAAATTGAAAATAATAAAATGAAAACTATTTAGAAAAGTCAGTATGTTAGGCAAACGGTTCTCGAGAAGGGGATGAGGGTTAATATTCCTCTTCCATGCCCCAACCACCTATGGGGACATTTGACAAGTCCTGAAGTCAGTGTTGGCTGTCACAACTGGGGAAGAGGGAGGCTGCTATGAGTATAATAGGTAGACACCAGGGATGCTGCTTGTGATGGTTAATTTTAAGTGCTAATATAGCTAGAGCTATGACACCCAGTTGTTTGGTCAAACACTAGAGTAAATTTTGCTGTGAAATATTTTGTAGATGTGACTAACATCTACAATCAGCTGACTTTAAGTAAAGCAGATTACTTACAATAATACCTGTGAACCTCATCCAATCAGTTGAAAGCCAGAAGAGCCCACACTGAGGTTTCCCGACAAAGGAATTCTGCCTCAATATTGTTGCACAGATTTCCTCTGAAATCTGCCCGAGTCTCCAGCCTGCCACCTGACTACCCTATGAATTTTGGACTCAAGACTGCAATTTCAACTCTTAGCTGAGTTTCCAGGCTGCCACGATCATGTGAACTAATTCCTTAAAAATAATCCCCCTTATCTCCTGCTCACTCACTCTATGTGTGTGTGTATGCATGTACATATACAGTCTTTTGGTTCCGAAGAACCTTGACTGACACACTGCTATACATTCTACAATTCTCAGGACAGCCCCCCACAAAAAAAGAATGATCACTCCCAAAATGTCAGTAGTGCTGAGGTTGAAAAACTCTATGTTAGGCCAAAAGAAAAAAAGTAACTAATATGCATACACATGCATAATAAATAATAAAATGAAAAAGGATGCAGACTTGTTCAAATAGTTGAATATTTTTCACTTTAATAGATATTACGTTTTTCTTTCACTGGTTTTATCATGAATACTTATCACATAAATAAATAAAAGTATCCCTAAAGAAAAAAAAGAAAAAATTGTGAAGAAGTTTAAATTTCCCACAAAGTAAGCAAATTGCTTTTCCATTTGTACTATGATACTATGTAATGAATACCAGGAGAGCTACTTACTTCTCAAAGCCTCCACATTTTCACCTTTCTTTCTGTATGTCTTCTGAATACCACTGATTCTGAAAAACATCATTTTCTACTTTAAGAATTTAAAGCAATTTATAAATGTGTGTTTCCATGTATAAGATTATCAAATGTGTCATATTTTTATAAGAATAATAAGTACCTTCTTTAAAGACAATCACAGAGCTGACAATAATTATAAAAGAATTTTTTAAAAAGTACAAGAGAAAAATATAGTATTCCTCTCCATTTTAAATGTCACTCATTCATTTTTTATAAGCAGCCTACTTCTAATAACAGTGAGGCATGTGACTCAAGCAATGTATAGATTACCTTTCATCTTTGATACTTTTGTTTGCAATTAATAAAATTCTTGTTATCTTAGTTAAAAGAGATTAAAAACAAAATACTATTTCACATCAGCACACATTTTAAACTGTCCATAAATACGAAGTGATTTTCTCATTCTGCTTTAAATGTTTTACATAATTTTTTAAACAGGTAACAGTTTTAATAACCAGTTTGAATTTTACATCCTATGGACCTGACTCTCCCTAGTTTTATAGATTTTTCTTAAATTTAAAAAATAAATTATACTTCACATTTTTTTGTGCTTTTATTTTTCTTTCTCATTATTTTTTAATTTGGTTTTGACTGATCTAGCAAACTTCTTAGAAAATTAAACTGATATTCTAATTATATGTCACAGTACCTAAAGCTCTATAAAATTAACAGAAGACAGTTTAATGTGTTATATAACTTAGACAATGTATCCTGAATAAAATTATAAAGTTAACATTTATTGTTTTAATCTACACAGTGGAGAAATTTTAAAATAGCTTGCCTGTGTAAACATTAGCTTTTATCAAAAATAATTTAATTAAACATAAAGTTTCAAACCTAGCAGCAACCTTATTCTAAATGGCTGCAAAGAAAATAAAAGAGAAGTAGCCCTTAATACTGTGTTTATAAAGTCAGGAAATGTGTACCAAATCTCCAAAGATATCATACTTACATACATCATTTAAAAGACAGGATTTAAATGTGGCATACTCTATCAGCAGTTCTTATACCTAAATTGCCAAAGATTAAATCATACCTTATGGCTTCTTTTCCTACAAATTCTGAAGAAACAGGCTCAACAATTTCACTAAAACTTATATTCCCATTAACATTCCCCTCTGATAACTCTTTATAATTTCTTTTGTTCTTGGACCAATATGATGGCTTCAGAAAATATAAAGATGATCTCCGTAAGCCAAATTCCCCTGCAAATTAAAAAAATGTTATCATAACAAATTATTTCTGAAAATGATTTTTTAAATAATAAAGTCAGTATGAGAAACATAAAACAACCTAGATCTAAAGTTTAGACATAAAATTCTAAATGAATATTATATAAAAAAGTAATAACTCAGTGTATAAATAGTTTCAGAGTTGCTGAGAGTGCACAGGAATGTGAAGGTGAGTAAAAAACATTTTCTGCCCTAAAGGAACTTACATAGTTATGACTACACACATATATCAAGTGGCTAAAACGCAATACAGAACATGAGGCATGTCATGCTTAATACTAATACTAATAAGAGTTCAGAAAAGTTTCTATCTGAATGGGGAGATATCCTGAAGGCAAGAATAAATACCATGTTAGATAGTCTTTGAAAATAAGCAGTATTTAAAAAAATGAAAATAGTTCATAGAAAAGACTTTTTAGAATCAGGATAGTAACACAGAAACAGGACAGATATAGGAGATTTAGATATGGTAGACAGCAATCATTGCCCACATAACATGTATCCATTTTCCCTTCTTCCTCTGGAAAAAAAAGACACTCCCCATTTTTTTTAATATCCACTCCTCTCCTAGATGGCCACATGTTTCAAGGGATCTGATCCCAATTTCATAGATTCTAATTGATTTAATTAGTCCTTGGGATGTGTGAGTGACAGTATTGCTTCAGCTATAAGCAAATAACCAAGAAAACAGAGGCAAAAGACTTAGTTCATGAAAAGGTCCCCCTTCCCTCTAACTGGACATGAATGTATAACATCTTGTAGCAATATTTGCCAGATTCTGCGATAACAGATGGCAAAAGCATAGAGAAAGTGGGACTCTGATGACCCAGTTGAGCACATCAACCAACTTGAAGCCCTTCCTATCTCTGGACTTCCTTTTAAGTAAAATAGTTGATTTCCTTCTTGTTTAAGCCAATTAGAAAGATTTTCTGTTATAAGTAGCTAAAAACAATCTACCTCGTATGCTGAAAATGTTAAATAGGTAGAGAACTGTAGAAATGAATATTAAATACAGTAAAGAATGGAGGATAAGGAGAGATTAAACATGTGAAAGTACTATGAAGGATGTTACTATGAGTTTCTATGCAATTTGCTAGGATAGGCCCACGAGTTGAGCAGGTGATTAACTTGATTAAAGGGAATGTCAGACTTGAGGTAGGTACTTAAATTAAATGGCAGGTACTACAATGGTCTAGACTAATACTGCCCAACACAACTTTCTACAATGATGTAAATGTCCTATATCTGTGCTGTAGAATGTGGTACCTAACAGCCATATGTAGCAACTGAGCACCTGGAATGTGGTTTGTGCTACTGAGGAAATGACTTGTTAACTCATGTAATTCTAATTAATTTAAATTTTAAAAGCTGTACATGTCTAGTGGTTGCCATATAAAACAGTGCAGGTAAAGAACACAAACAAAAGTAATGAGGAACTCAAGGAGAAAAGTAAAGTGGGTACTGGATATTTAATACTTTAAATCTACAGAAAGTTGCCATAGATACAGGAGAGGAGATAAGGAAATGGTAGGAGATACAATATTGCTTCATAGTTTCAGAATTTAAAGGGTAAAATCATGAAACACTTTAGCTGAAAACGACTGTTATAGGGAAGGACTGAGTTGAGAAGTTCAGTTAGGGCCTTAAGCCTTTCGAAACGAACTGCTCTTTTTTTACACAGCCTCCTTGTGTTCGCTAATTAAGACCAAAGGTACAACATACACTTATTTAAAATTAAATTAAAAGCTTTAATAAGACTTGGGTACTCCAGCTAGAAAAAAAAAAATTAAAATTAAGTTGACCCTATGTGGACAAAAGAAATAAAAATCTTTAAAGTAAATCCAGTAACTACCTGCATACCTGGAATAACTTGATCAAGATAAACAGCCAAGAGGACATAGAATATACTATTTAGTGCTAGCATGATAATAGCAAGAATTAGAGGATATGGGCCTTCAGTCAAATTAGAAAATAAAGCACCTTCATTAAAATCTTCCAAATGCATGACCTGAAAAACAGAAATATCAACTTTATTATGTAAATATGATAAAAATCAGCAAAAGCTAACATTCATTACATCAAAAATGACCATAACCAAACTGAGCCTTTTAAACAGATTTAGATGGTCTACCAAATAATGTGAATTTATAAGAAAAACAATAAGAACTTTACCAAACTATAAGTTTATCATGACAACCATTTCCAATCATGTTTTTAATGCTGTGCTTCTAAAACTAGTATACATCTACTCCTGGGGCAAGTAATTCTAATGTTATGCCTATCAAATGAAATCCAGTTTGATGTTAACACTAACTAATGCAAACTAATGCAAACAAAAGGGTTATGGTCCATACTGAAGTAAAACAAATTAAGCATCAGAAGATAAAATTATGGTCAGCATCTTTCCAATACTGAAAAGGAAGAAGGTACTATAATTAACACAATTACTAACACAATCATTAAATGACAATAGATTTATGTGATAGTGCAAAAAGAAATGTACTAGAGGTTAATATCTCATTTACATTCCAGATCTGCCACTAAATGAGTAAACTTTAACTACACCATTTTGGATTTCAGTCTCCTCATCTAAAATAAGAGATGAATTAAATGACACTGAAAGTCCCTTCCGTTCACAAGAAAAATCTTTAATTCTATCTTTCCTAAGCAAAGAGAAATCAGTAGACTCCCAAAATGTGTAACAGCTCTCAGGTCTCAAGTAATTAAAATTTGTTTAACTCAATATTTACAATCTATCCTAAGTCTCACAAATCAGAATATACTATCCAGCCAACAGGAATCTCTTGTAATTACATTTTGCTTTACACATTGACCAAATGTTATATTGTTACATAAAGCAGTTTCTGACAAGAATTTTTCCCTTAAAACCTGATACCCTCTGTAAAAACTAATAAAAATCAAATTCATAAATCTAAATGTTATTGAGGTTAAATGACAATCGCATGAATCCTGGACCAATAAAATCCACCAAGTCTACTTATTTCACTACTACAGTCACAAAAAATTTGTTCTGCTTCACATATAATTTCCTCTCAGACACAAAACTGAGATAAATTTACAATAAGTCACAATGTAACCAGGCAATCGACCTTACTAGAAGCTTAAACCAATGATTTCTAACAAACTGAGTTACTGCAGTGAAATAGATTGCTAAGGTATACTAAAGTGGGAAGTGGAAAACTTATAAACAGATAATATAAATAAAAAACTTGAAAATGGAGAAAATACAAATGAAACCAACATAAAATGTATGCCAGTATTCAAATATCCTTCCTTTCTCATGTTGAAATTTATATACTTATACATTTTAATTTTTTTGCAAATCATAGGGAATATAGTATAACATGTTACACAGACTAGAGAGAAAAAAAATATTTAGTGAAAGAGAAATAAATATATAACTTACCTGAGCAATACCAATCAAAAAAGTACATTGACAGAAGGGACTTAAAAGCCACACTAATGATTTGGGAAAACTTTGCAGGAGGACTATCAAAAGGCCAATAAATCCAAAAGCCACAGTAACCAAAAATTCTACTATTCCCACATGTTTTGACTTTTTAAATAGAGGTGTCAGCATTAAAGCAAAAAATACCTACAAAATGAAAATATTAAGGTTAATGCACTGTTCACAGAGGCAAAATTATGAAAACAAAATTGTGAAAAATTATGGAAACAAAATTAAATTTTGCCTGTGAAAGAACTAAGTTACTTCATTGGAAAATACATTTACTAAAATATAGTTTCTAAATGCTATGGTAAGATATTTTATTTTCACAGACATAGTATATACATTTTAAAATATACATTGACGAATATTAAAAACTGCATATTATCTATATAATAGGCAAACATGATCACCTCTACACTACGAAAACCATAAACAGCCATGTGTTTCTGCAGTTAGATGTGTACACAGATGAACAAAACTATAAATCAACAAGCTTTTAAATACAGAACCATTAAAGTACATGTGTTAATAAGAAATAAAACCAGTTAAAAAAACAGCAATTATAGAAAGACGTATATGAGTTATGTGTAAATTATGTTAAAGAGCAGGGTGATAATCAAAATATTTAACATGATAATCAAAATATTTAACAACTGGTACAGCAATGGCACATAAACCAATTAGAACAAAAACTGAAACCACTTAAAACAAAGGCTGGTCTTTAAAAGACAGCATTCAGCCAATTTATGAAAGAGTTGTATTTACAAAGACATATCTTTACACAACATCATCCTGAAATATAAATTAACTTGAAACAGTCAGGAATTCATGACAGCAAAGGAATAAAAATTCTAGTACTGCACAATCTTAATTATACATGATTATATAAAGATAGTAAAAGATAGACTCAGAGGAATTACCTGTGAAATACCTCATATGAAAAAAGTTAAATTTAAGTCTGAGACTATTTTGTACCTTTCATAAAAGTATGGAAGTCCAATGATACTATATGTAAGTCATTTAATATCAGTAACCTAACAACAATCTGTTCTTCCTGGGAAACTGACTATAAGTAAACGGAAGATTGCTTTGCTATATTAATCAAATATTTCTACAGTTCTTCATCTCATTTTAAATTAAAATACTTACAGATGATAACCCATACAGGAAAAAAAGTAGAAATATCACTATGCAACTACTTCGCGGGAATAATGAAGAAGCTGTTGCAATGACTGCCATGAGAAGAGACATAAGAAAAATCAAACTGGTATACAGAAGAACCCAGGAAAGCCTAAAATGAGAAAGCAAATACATTTTTGATTAAATGCATTGGTTTCATGGTTAAAAAAAATCATTTTAAATAAAACTTCAGATTTATTTCAGCCACTTTATTCTCAAAATTAGGTCAATCTATTCATTTCTGTGCATGTTCATATACTGAAAATTCGTGTTCTCCTAAGTAATTAAAAATACAGTATCGGTTAAGTTATAGGTAAAGTATACTCTGATATTGAGATAAAATGGTAATTATCTTTCCAAGAGTCAGAAAAAAAACTTTATAAATTAATAGCAATTCATGATTAATTTAAATATAATACTTTCAAAATTCAATATTACATAACACTACTGATTTTCCTAAAATACAAAAGACCTTAATGACAATTTTCTTTATAGCATGCGCTACAATTAAACCCCTGATGGCTTATGGTACTTTAAACAATAAAGGCTCCCTCACTAATCAACAACATAATTACAACATGTTTACACATATGAGATCAAAAGATGAACAATGGATTCCCTATATTTACTCAAAATTTCTCCTCAAATAAGGTCAATGGAATTGATAAAGTATTTAGTTTCATTTTATCTTCATTTTTCAAGTTAGTAGATCATGCTTTAATGTATACTATCATAAAATCAATAAAATAGAGCTAAAGAATGCCTGTTACCAAAATTGAATTCATTTTACAGAGGCAAAACTGAGGCATTTCAAGCTACTGTTTCCTCACAAAATACTTTAAGAACCCAGTGCATTTAAAAATCAATCACTACTAAAATGACAGAAGAAAAAAAAAAGGGGCAAAGAAAACATGTTATACACAATGATCTCCCTTAGGTAAAGTGTTATAATTAACTGTTGTATTGGACTAATTTAACTTTGGGTGAACACACTAAGCAATATAGATATGATGTGTTATTGAACTGTACACTTGAAACTTACATAATTTTATTAACCAGTGTCACTGTAATAAATTTAAATATATATAATTATTAAAAAATGTATAAAATGAGACTATAATATCAACTCACATGCTTATTTACTTTTCTCCCTAAGTGTATTATTAACTCTTCTCCCAAAATGAGGTCAAAATACATATTCTTACAACATAGTGGGAAATTAAGAAAAACACATTGAAGAGTTTCTTAGAAAAATGCACATTTCTTTAAAATTATCATTGTACACAAATGCTAATAGGTTAAAGCTCACTTGTGAAAATATTTGTTTTCATTTGTTTCTCTATGAATTATTTGTATATTTTCATCTTAATTCACACAAATAATTTTTTCTAGGAAAAAAAAAAGCCTATATACTACACACACAAACTTCAATCATTTATAACTAAATTTTTAATGACATGTATATGCTATGATACTGGAGAACTATAATAGGCAATTATTTTCTAACTTTCCAAGATCTCATATATTCTATACACTAAAAAATATACTGAAATACATGGAGCACACTTTGATCCAAACAAAATGTAAAATAAAATTTAAACATGTCAACATGCTTTCTGAATCCACTCTGCCTTGTTAAAATAATTGCAATCAATTGCTAAAGCTTGTTTACTAGTTTCAAATTCCAAAACAATCACTGTAAGAAAACAGTCCCTCTATTACCAAGTCAAGTGAATAACAAAATTACAATTCTGAAGATTTGTATATTTAACGTAATTATTAATCATACTGAATAATGAACTTATAACTTACCAAAAGGCAGTGTCATGAAGTCCCATTATCTTTAAAAACTCTTTTAACTTTTTCTCTTTTTCTGCCACGATATGAATTGCCAAAAAGTATCCAAAGGGTGAAAATGCTATAACCAAGTATATTAAAATTACTCCTCGGGGAAAGGTATCGATTTCTACAACAGCAGTTTCTCCCATAACAACAGCTTTAGTCGACTCCAGCTCCTTCCACAGAGAAATATTGGTTTTCAACTATAATTAAAAAATGTAAATACATTCAATTAATTTAGTCCTGATCACAGCCCCTAATAAAGTGTGATAAAAATTTAGTCAGCAACCTAGTACAAATACATTGCTCAAGAATCTACACACCTGCAATAAAATGACTGACCCCAATATCATGATAGAGGAGAATATTGCTTTTATTCATTCTGGAAGCAGACCATAAAGTTTAAAGTATGAAGTTGAGAAGTATATACTTACTTTGACAAAATAATTTGTCAGAAGAAATAAAATTACATAGTTAGCATCTTAAGCAGACAAAATATGCATTTATAAAATTGAGGAATTATGGAATGATTATTAGTATCATGAAAGAATGACTTTAAAAATATTATTTTAAATAGTATATTTAAGTAAATAGTATATCCTTCGATTGTTTTAAAATTTATATATACAGCACATATAGATAGAATAATAAAACTATGCCATATGTTACTTCTATCTAACATTCAATTTAAAGTCTAAAATGAAATCCATTCTGCCTATTCATCCAGTCACTGATCTGGGTTGTACATGGCTAAGGTCTTCAGCTGAAACACAAACAAGTACTAAAACACAATCAATGTGATATATCCGATATTTCACCGTTTTTACCCTGAACTTCTGTGTTACTGCATTTACATAATACTATATACTCATAATATATTTATTCCATGTTGTATGAGTTTGTAAGACAATTCTAGATGGGGGAGGTAGACAAGATAAAGGGGGTCAAAAAAAAGACAATTCTACATAAATCATCTCATTTGGTTCTTAGTGCTGTCAAGTAAAGAATTATTACAGTAGTTTTTTTACTATGTAGTAGTCTAACTAACAGAGATAGATCTTCTGTTTGAGGTCTTGTATTCATTTCTACTAAAATGTAAAAAACTGGATCAGGTCTGAGCACATCTTTAGAATGTAGCTGTAACAGTTACACACAATCCTAGCTGCATTATAGTATTAAAACACAGGCTTGGGAGCCAAAAAGCCACTGTTTAAACCAGCTTTGCTAGTAATTAACTGAGTTTTGGAAACTTAACTTTGTAATTCAATTTCACAATCACAGTACCAATCTCATAGGATTGTTAAAGATTAAATGGGTCAATATTAGTACATAACTTAGAAACAATGTTTGGCAAATAAGTGATAAATGTCTATTAAAAAAAATCTACTACTGTGATTAAGATAATAAAGATATGACTTCTTTTTTCTTAAAAAAACTGTAAAAAGGCTTGTATTTTGTATATCTGACAACAGTCAAACCAAATCCTATTGTAAAGACTTAGGGCATACTTGTTAAAATACAGTCTGTTCTTATGTTCCTCCCTTTATCATATTTACCTGTATAATGGCAGCATCTATGGATGCTTGTAAAACTGTGAACCCAGAGGACCAGAACCGAGCAGCTTCACATGATTTTGAACAGCCAGCTATGGGGAAAAAATGTGAGACATAAGATTTTTCATGACTTGCAAGTGCCTTCCTCTAAAGATAACATATGGAGGGTTACCAAAGTAATAAGATTAATCAAGCTCTATAGGACCAAAGAAAATAAGCAATTTCCCTGTGAAGACAAATAATACTTATCGCATTCTTATATGTTTATTTAAAATTTTTTAAATAAAATGTTACACTTGTTAGGATACTAAATGATAAATGAATACAAATGGAAAGAAAAAAATTATAAACAGTTATCTAAAATAAGACACTTTTCTGTTTTAAGGTACGTCATTCTAAAATGACTTATTAGCTTCCAGATACAAGGACAAGTCCAGCTTAAGAGAACAGGAAAAAAAATTTCTATAAGGGCTTTTTGGAATCAAGTCACATATTCAGTACTTAGCATAATTATTTTGATATTACTCAACAAATGTTTGTAGTTGATAATATCTTTTCACAGGTTTAAGAATTGACAGCTGTTTTCCATGTTTCAAACATAAAACTAACAAAGTTCACTAGTGGAAAATCTTGAGGTTTTAAAGACATGCAATATATCATAAGCAAAAATAATTACAAAGAGAAAAAAGATTTAGAAAAGTCATACAATTCAAGATACGTTTTCATTTTGTTGGTGTAATTTATATTATATAAACATAGTAAAATAAAAATGGATGTTACATTATATTTTATACATAGAGGTAGTTACTTGACAATACGTATATATATTTTTATGCTACACTGGACGGTTTTCTTATCTGAATAAGCATAGTCAAAAATGCAAATGTTTGACCCCACCAAATTTTGCCTATGAACTAAGATCAGCAAAAGCATGGATTTAACTGAATCTCAATAATTATATAGGGCTATTTACCTCTTGAATCCATATAAACAAAAGATACTGGAATCATATCAGGAAAAAAACGAAGTTCGTAGGACATGAAGTCTTTGAAAACCACACCTACAAAGTTGTTGAACTTGGAAAGACTGGATGTTTGCAATTCTTTTTCATCTGCATATTCTTCAGTAATTATAACTAAAACATTATAATAATATAGTTAACTCACAAAATATTTTACTATAATGAACCAAATTTACCATTATATTTGAACATATTTTACTAGCACTATTTTTTATGCTCTAGCTTAGAAAATGAATATTGACTTTCTAAAACTACTAAAAAATAATAATAGTACAATTTTACAGACACTATTTCTTAACTGTCATATGAGTACATAAATTGGGTCAGTATAATATGTTATTAATGATAAAACAGAATATATACTTATATGCACTATATGAAATTCACTTATCTATCTCAAAGTAAAACTATATAAAAAACTCCTTGATAAATGCGTGGATATTTTATTTTCAAATATTTCTTCTTATGAAGAAAATCCCATAACTTTTCAGGCATTAAATATGCATTTTAGTAACTGTTATGTAACTCTTCTTTGAATAAAAATTGCCACTTAAACCCAATATTGCTTGTTCCTTCCATAGGTCCTCTATGGAGAAAAAACTGTAATCATCTTTTTGGTCCTGTCACATCAGATAATACTAATTTTTAAATATCTTCTTAAAGTTTTATTTACAAGCAACTAGTTTTCACTACAGAAGCTCTAGAACATGTGGTGAAATGGAAAGAACATAGGATTAGAACTTAACTTTATTACTTATTAGCTGTGCGAGCACAGGTAAAGAATAAATTCTCTGAACTTCAGAAGTATCCTCATCGACAATACCTACCTGATCACACTTGGTTAAAGTCAAATGTAGTTACAAATAAGAAAATGCTTTGTAAATTGTAAAGTATATTTAAACATTAATTATCATGATTTTCCAGACTTTTAAGGTGAACATGGGGCTCCAGGATCGATATGAAAAAAGGGTGTTAGTTCAACAAACTTCCAGTCAGGTTACTATGTATGTATGTGTATCTCACTTTCAGACAGTTGTTAAAAAGAAAGAACCTAAAAAAACTAGATATTTTTCTACTATTTTGGCATCTAAGTTAATATACAATGATGGATTTCTTTGCTGCATATGCTTTTCTCCTTCTCAGAATTACCAATGAGTTTTGTTCTCAACATTTCTGATCAGTTTTTTGAGCTGATGTGCCAAATTCTTATAGCTATCCATGCTACTTGTGTTTAATATGATAAACCAACAAACATGTTATATACCAGTAATATATGTGTTTGATAAAAAATATAAAATAGCAATAAGCCAGAAAGAAACCAAAAAGGAATAAGTTATTTATTTGGTTTCCGATTGTATGAAAATCTTCTATTCAATGACACATTATCCAATAATGTGATGATACATACTAATTATGAAGCTAATTAAAACTATCCAATATAAGACATGTTAATCCGTTATTTTCTACAATCCAGTATTCATTAAATCAATCATCACAGTGTAAACATTGCTGTCACTTTCTTCATTTCTTGCCTTAGGACCTCTCACAGCCACTTTAGATTCAATAGTACCTCATTACTTAACACTGTTTTCTAATCTATTTCTTTATGAAAAGTATTAACTGAGGAAAACAGACTTAGGTACTTAGCCAGTCAGTCTCCAAAGCTAAGTACTTCTTCAGTTTACACCACACGCTTCCATAAATAGGCATGGCAATCTTAAAAGATTATTGCTTTATAATCTTTATCATGTAGTTCTACCTTCTTATTATACAAGTCAGAATCAAAATGAAATAGTCTGTCAATTCTTTTATCCTGTACAAATGTATAACTATTTTATAAATAGCCTAAAAATTCAATATAAAATATTAAAACACATAAAATACGCTTCCTATTACCAAGAATATAAACACACTAGTGTTACAAAAAGTAAAAGGCAGCAGAATAAAATGATTTTATTATTTTTATAAAAGCATATGTTGGTGAGGGGACAAATCTCTAAGTGTTAAGAAAGTTAATAAAGCAAACAGAAAAATATTAACGAGGCTTTCTGTCACAGATAGAATACATATATAAGTTCATGATACCATCAGGAAGGTGATCAGTAGTAACCTTCTGCATGATGTTTCTTGTAATATTAGTCACTGGAGTATATCCGAGAATTAGGTTAGAGAGGATAGATCTGTCCATAGGGTTAAGTTCCGTATCAGGCACTTCTTCATATTTCTTATTTGGATGCATCATGCTAATTAATATTAACCAAAATAAAAAAAATAGTGGAAAAAGAACTTCCTATAATAAAGGAAATAAAATGATTATGTAACAAGAGCAGCGAAAATTCAGCAAGATTTCTATCCCAATAACATAATTAACACTAAGAAAAAACATGAGACATTTGGCTGTTTTCTTAAATGCAAAGAGTAAAAACAAGCTGGCACTGGTGGTAAAGTGGTGAGCACAGCCACCTTCAAAAAAGTAAAAGATATACTGTGCTGAACATCTCACCTAACCCAACAATTTTTCTTTATATTCAAATTTACTGAAGTATTTTAAAATTCAAGTCATATAACTAAACAAATGACATAAAAAGTAGTATTTAAACATTACTAATTACCAGTGTAAAATATAATAAATTTATTCATATATAACTTTAAAGTAACTTACCAAACATTCCTAATAGGTATCACCATAAAATTGTCTTTATTCAATTCTAAATTAAAACTCATGATTTAATTAGACCTACATTTCTACTATTACAACTACTCAATTAAATTCAATAGTCCACTTTAATAGGGATAAACTATTATTTCATCTTGATGTTTAATTGTTCTGCTGGTTTCAGAAGATGAACAATATATTTTCATCCTTTAAAATGATTAACTACTTAGCCAGAGGTCTTACTTTCTTTTATCTTTTAAAGTAATGTATACTTATGGGAACAAATATATGACATAATTTTGGTAATCCTGGGCAATTCAATCCAGAATCCAAAAGATGAGTGGTCATAAAGAATAAACTATGAAATAATGTTCTACAAAGTTGTCTATGAAATATATTTTTTATTTCATGAAACTTGGGAAATGCATGCCTAGAAAATTCAAAATTAAGCACTGATATTAGAAATTAACTTAATTTAGAAATCTTTAATATTTTTAACAGTTAGAATACAGATAATTTGAGTACTTTTCTGTGGCTACCACAAGTTTTTACTTCACCAGCAAATTAAAAGGACCTAAAAATATAAAATTATAATAAAAGTTTATCCAGCAAAATAAATATCTCTTAAAAATGGAACACAGAATAAACCTCAATGAGGCATGAGAAAGGCATTTAACTTACCTGAGCACTACTTTTTTTAGTCCTGCATTTAATTAGGTAATTTTTCAGTAGGAGTGTTCTGGTCTGTCTCCAAACTCCCACTTCCCTAATTGCAGTAGCCATGTTTTCTGGATCAGTCTAGTAAACAGAGAAAAAAAAAAAAACAAAACACACCTGCGACCACACAGTCAAGCACATACCATTTTTAATTGTAAAAATGAAGAGACAGATGTTTCAGTCTCAGGTTAGATGGAGCTAGGCATATTCCAAGCTGTCTCTCCTACCTGGACAGAACACATGGAACAGCAATTTGAAGACCCTGGAAAATAAACAGGAGTATGTGAAACAAGAGGAGACCAGAATTATAATTATCACCCAATGGTGAGTTTGCCATTTTTTCACTGCTAAAAAACAATGACAAAGACCAGAAATAAGGGTATAAAATTAAAAAAAAAAAAAAAAATTTTTAAGTTAAATTTCATTGCTGCACAGCATAATTAGGGAGGGAATGTATTAAGTTTGTTGAACAGCTTTAAATAATTTTAAAATATCTGATATCTTTAAAGAATTAATCAAATATTTAACTCTCCTAGTTTCCTAGAGAAAAATAATTCATATTAAATCTAATAAATTGCAAGAAAACTGAAAGCCCACTTAAAGACTATGCATTACATAATACAAAATTCAATACTAAAAATTCATTTATTTTTAAAAATATTGATTACTACATTAAATGCTTTTCAAAGCAATAAAAATGTACATGACCTTTAGAAATAATTTTTAGAGAAAAATCATTTGAAATGTATTAATTTCTGAGAGAAATTAATTCAGATTATATTCTATAATAGAGTCATCCTGATGTACACAGCCTTCTGGTAAGAGGTGTGGTCAATCACCTTAGCAAGCTTGATTCTCAGAAAAGCTCTTAGCTGAAAATGTTTATCTCCAACAGATGACTGTTGTAGGTTACTTCTGGTCCTCGCAAGCAGAGCTGGTTATCACTTCTTTGTCCTACATTTATATTCAATAAACTGCAATTGTAGTTACCATATTGTGTCATCATTACTTGTTTACATATCTTAATCTTGAACTTCTCCATGAGATCATGGACAAAAAAAAAAAAAAAAAACTGCTTTATTTATCTTTGCTACTCTATCACAATGGTAATATTATAACCTATATCATGTTACTGCATATTCCTTTATCAAAGCTTGCTGAGAGTCTTTATAGATTAAAGGTTAGCAAACTATAATGGAAGAAGTGGGGGCTAAATCCAGCCTGCTTTGTACAGCCCGAGTTAAGAGCATTTTTCACATTTTTTAATCATTGGTAAAATAATAATAATATGAAATCCAAATAGTTATTGGAACACAGCCATGCTCACTAGTTTCCATATCGTCTATAACTGCTACTGTAAGACAACAGCAGAGTTAAGTAATTGAAACAGAATACATGATCTGCAAAACCTAAAGTATTTACTGTCTAATCTTTACAGAAAAAGTCTGCTGACCCCTATTATGGATCAAAGGAAGAGGAAAAGTGGCACATTCATTTAACATTTACTGTGGGATTTATGCACCAACATAATGAAAAATAATAATACGTCAGACACTGTCACTGACTCTGCAGACAGATAAAATTTAATATAATGTGATGAGTGCCACTGAGGGAAAGAGCTTGGGACAGAATGGAATGGAAATTCCAGGCAGAGGAAAAAAGGAGAGGAAAAGCTAGACACCCAAAAGCTCAACTTGTATAAAGAACAGGGATACCCATGATATGGCAGAGGCACAGGCAAAGTGCTTTGGGGCTATGGGTGCAGGTATATGCTCCAGATGACATTGTAAAGACAGGCAATGGAAATGGATTGTGAAATACCTTGCACACAAAATTCAATTAAACACCTTTATTTCGTGCACCCACATACAGCACCCTGCATTTCCTCTTCTGGACTTTTCATACCTCAGCATCATTGTTTAATTGCCTGGCAATCATATATTTCACTAGTCCATTCACTCTCCCAATCCCCAAACCTCCAAAGCTTCTACCCACAGCATCATCCTCAAATTATGACCTGATTCCCACTTGGGAAAACTGAAGAAGTTGTCATAAATTTCCACAATGTCCTGCTATCCTTTCTATCCACCGACCTACAGCTGTGCCTAAGGTAATGTTATATATTTCAATAACATGCTTTCTCGGACTCTTGAGTCATAAAAGTTTAAATGGACTCTGGTATTAACTATATTTTTAAGATTTCTTGGAAGAAGGGGTTAAGAATATATTTGGCAGATGACCTGAAAAGAAATCCTGCTCAGCTATATCACTGGCTTCTCAATAAAAGCACTATAAAATCAAGCTTTTTAACAGGGGATAAATTATAAATGCTCCCTTCTCTAGTATTTTATAATTTACTGAAGGTAGTATAATAATAAAACAGCACTAATTGTCAATATGATTTAACCTAAATTTTATGACAGTATTTCCTGCTGAATGAAAAAATAATGATACCATGGTATCCACATAAGTTATCCAGTATTTTTCTCATATGTAACAGGATCCTAAAATCTTGTGCTTATAACAATTTTTAATCCAATTAATTCACACACTAGTCAAGATTACCATTTAGTAGAAAATTACAAAATTCTCATAAAAGATCATCCTCTCAACTAAACTCAAGGGCAAAGATTATAAATTTTATTCATTTTGGTATTCTTGGCACACAGTTTACTATCTGGAATATAAAAGACATTCAAATAAATATAGAATGTATGAAATAATATAGAATGTGCTTTTACCTTGAAGAAAAGATTCCCCTATACTAAACCCTGTTTGGAGGAAAATAAATTTAAACAGCACATATTCAAGGATTAATGCCTTGTTAGTCTGATTTTAACCCAAATACCCCAAGAGCACTAAGTGCCCTTACAGTGTTCTCTTGTATGGAGTCTTTCCCAAACATATGTAATATTGCTTTCTGGGCAGACACAAAATATAAAGCACCAGAATTGAGTCTGCATCCCTGGGTTGGAATCTCAGATCTATCTATTTGCTAGTTGAGACATTCATAAGTAAATAAACCTCCCTTTGCGACCCATTTTCCACACCTGCCCAAGTAGGATAACACCTCCAACCTCATAGGATTACTGTCATGATTAAATGAGATAATTCTGAGCCTGGCTCACACTTGGCAATTCAACATATATCCACCCCTTCCCTCTCCTTCTGTTCTTTCAAAATGTCCTTGACAGAAAGTAAATGTGATTATCTTCATTCTTTAAAACTTATTTATTTCATGTTTTTACTTTTTAAAATAACCTCCCTTCAGTAGGATGTGATTGTGGAGGGACTTCTAAAATTCTCATAATGTTCTTTCCCTGAAGTTGGTTGTGGGTCCAAGATATTTGTTTATTTTATTCTTTAAACTATGTATGTTACTTTTTTGCATACATAAATTTTTCACGATTAAAATGGCAAAACAAAACCTCTCAACCTCAAATCATTTTTTATCCCATCACAATATATCACTTCCCTCCCCACCCCCCAGCTAGACTTCTTGAAAGAGAGGTCTGTATTTTCTGTCTCACTTTCTTACTTCCCAATCTCTCCTCTACCTATACCAGCCTGGATGTCCTGGTCCCACACTCTCCTCTCCCCCAGTCACTCGTTTGAGCCAGCACTGATAAGGTCAACAATGACCACCCTGTCCTCATTACAGTAGGCATCACTGCACAATTCAGCACATTCTTCTTTTTCTTTTTCTTTTTAATTTACGAAGGTTAGACATTTATACAATCCATGAAGTGATCTCCCCGATTACTCCAGCATCCATCTGGCACTACACCCAACCGTCACAATAATATTGAGTAAGCATCCTTTGCTATACTCTAAATCCCCACAACAGTTTTTAGCTACTAATTTGTACTTTGGAACAAACTGGTACAGCCACTCTGGAAAACAATTTGGAGGTTCCTCAAAAAAATAAAATTAGAACTACCTTTTGACTCAGCAATTGCACTGCTGGATATTTACCCAAAGAAAACCAAAACACTAATTCGTAAAGATCTACGCATCCCTATCTCCACTGCAGTGCTATTCACAGTAGCCAAGCCATGGAAGCAGTCTAAGTGCCCTTCGACAGGCAATCGGATAAAGCAGTTACAGTTCATATATACAACGGAATATTACTCAGCTATTAAAAAAAATGGCATCCTACCATTTGCAAGGACATGGATGGCCCTAGAAGGTAGGTAGCAGGCTGAGTGAAATAAGTCAGAGAAAGATACATACCGTATGCTTCCACTTATATGCGGAATCTAAGAGACAAAAAAAAAATGAATAAACTAAACGATCACACAGATACGGAGAACTGGTGATTGCCAGAGAGGAGGGGGTTGAGGGCTGGGGGGAAAAGGTGAAGAAGTGCAAAGGCTTAAAGTCAGGCATCGGGAGCGCAAGGGGAACTCTCTCTTTGAGCTACGATCGCCTCAGAGCAGTGTCTCCAGCCGCAGATGCCGCGATATTCTGGAGCTTTGCTCTTCGCGTTTTCGGAATCGGGCTGTTTCCCCCCAAATCGCGTCCCGTGAGGCGCGCGTCTTTCCACCTCGCACGCCGACGATCGCAGCACGGAACTCCCCGAGGAATAACGCGCGCCCGTGACCCAGCTGCTCGGGAGGGAGACTGACTTCCAGAACATTTCTGCCCCCCCTGACGCGGCCCTGAGGATGGAGACGACCGGGTCCTGCCAGACGCAGCGTCGCGGCCGTCCCCTGGGTGCCAGGCGGGCCCCGTCCATCGCCCTGGGCATCCAAACACACCAGCCCCCCGGGGGGCGGCGAACAGCGTCCCCGGCAGGGCGCGCTGGAGGAGCTGCGCCCGGCGCCCCTTCGCCCCGCGGCTCGGCCTCCTTCCTAGGTCCGCTGCCTGCCTCACCCTCGACCCCTGACCCCCGACCCCCCGCCGGTCCTCCCTCTACGACCGCCCTCGGCGGCCACGTCCCCTCACCACCTCACCTCTCCGAGGGGCCGGGGCCGGAGCCGCAGCGCCGCAGGCCGGACGCGGACGGTGTGCGGAGTCCGCGCGGATGACGGTGCCCGAAACGGGTGTGGGCGCGGGCCCGTGAGCGCGCGCGGCCCCGGCACCCGGCCCCCGCGCCGCCGGGCTCCGTCTCCCGCGGAACGGTGGCACCTGAGGGCGGGGCTGCCGGGGGACGAGGCCGCGGACGCGCGCGCGCCCGCGACAGGAGCGCACCTGGCGGCAGGGCTCCGAGGGGGCGGGGCGAGCGGCGCGATCCCAGCCCAGGCCTCTCTGCTCGCGCGCGCTCGCGCGGGACGCCTCTAGGGGCGGGGCATAGAGGGGCGGGGCCTTGAGGGGCGGGGCGAGCGGCGCGACCCGAGGCCCGGTCCCTGCGCGCGCGTGCACGAGCGCCTGGACGCGTGGCCCCGCCTCAGGTCCCCGGGCGCCCCCAGTCTGCGTCCGTGGGGACCCCACGACGCTCCGCTCTGAGGCGGGGGCACCCGGCTTGCAGTCTGCAGCTCAGGTGTGAGTGCGCACCCCGCCTCCTCCACCCGGCGGCTGAACCCTGCGGCCCCCCCCCCATAGCTAGCGGCTTCCCCCGGCGCATCTCGTTCTAAGAATCCGTTTTCTTCTGTTTCTCGGGATTTGCAGGGTCCTCTCCCAGGACCGAGTTCCGATTCCCTCCGCACCCCCTTCTCCTTTCCGCCGCGGCGTCTGGGGTGCGGTGACCTCGCGTCCATACCCGCTGCCTCGGCCCCGCATCAGACACCGACGATGAGGATGCTGCTGGCTGCGGACGTGTTCCCATGAAAATCTGCAGAAGTGGCGCGTCCGGGATTTTCCAAACGGCCCGAGACACAGGGCATCCTGGAGAGAGTCTGTACCACACTTATTTTTTGCTAAACACAGAAACATGTTTTGCGCTCTATTACCCAAAGTGGCCCAAATGGTGGTCAGAAGTTACCGTACAGAAAAGTTCACAACACTGGCATTACAGATTTTCCTCTCCAGATTTCTGTACGGTCACGTTTCTTTGCACAGTTCACTTGGAATTTATTTAAGGGATTTTTTTAAATTTATTTCTTTCTCTGCTCAATTTTAAATCATATCTCCCCAATAGTCACAATGCTAAGTTCTACCAAAGGAAAAAAAAAATCACTGAATCAAGTCTTATTTATCCTACCGAATGTGGAATGTGGATTCAAAGGGATTTGGTATACTCCATGATGATTAAAAATCTGGCAGTGGGCATTGGGAGAAGGAAAATAGACTGTCCTAGAAATTCTGCCAGAAAAATGAAGAAGGCAGGTAATGAAAACCAATAATGATCTATTTTTTCTCTTTTGAAATATCTTAAATATTTTAGTTATAAATTCAGAAGAATGCCTTCTTAGTAGCCTAGAATTTGTGGGCAAATAAATGGAGGTCAATGATAAACTTGGTAAAAATGTGTTCCTGAAATATACGTTCACCCTAACTCTCCAATTATACTTCCGACTAGTAGTAGACTTAACCTGCTTTAACTTCAGAACTCTGCTCATCGTTTTTCTACCACTATTCAAGGCATTTGTTTCCTGAGTTTCTTATCCTTGTAATGTTCTCCCTCAGTCACATGTTCTGTCTGCTTATGCTTTTGCTCTTGCTCCGAGGTAACTTGACCAAAACCCAGTTGTCCTCTAAAACTCTAATCCCCCAAACAAAATGATCTCACTTTCATCTCAACTGTGCACATGCTATCATCTTGTTCATATCCTTTTACTTATGCAATGTCTCTTCCATTCAATCGTAAATAGTGTGGGATTAAGAGCTTTTTCTTATACCACTTTAAATTTGTACATCTTATGCATCGTAATGTGCAGTAAATGTTGTTGATAGTACTACTGATGAGAAAACAAGAACAAGATTATGCAGATATTGTCATCATCATTATTCCCAACTCGTCCAACAAAATCTACCTAAAAAAAGGAAGTTACTAATTTCTTCTTATAGAGTGGATGACAAAATTATAATGATAATGTGGTTGTGAGAATAACAGCAGAGAATACTAAAAGATTTTTGGTAAACAGATTGCACAGAGTAATATGCTATATTTACATATTTAGCTGTCTCTTTGAGTGGGATGCTTATCAGGTTACATGTACCTTGTAAACAATTTAGCCAAGTAATCTCCATCTAAATCTCCATAGTTACCAGGTCCCGGTATTAAATAAGCATCTGCAGGGAAGATGTTTCTTTCCGGGCTTCTGTATATAGGAAATAGCAAACAAGTCATATTGCTTGGTTGTCATGGTGGCAACCTGAATTCCCATATCTCATTAATAGATTCCAAGACAAATAAATTACATGGGAATATATAGATCATAGAAGTCGTAGGTTGATATTCAACAAGTTGCCTAGCTGAACGAAATAAATGGTGAACCAGAATTTTGACAGTATTTAAAGTAGAGCAAGAATTAGGCTTGCTACCCTAAACACCAACTTATATTACAAACACCTGCTCGTGAACAATGGCTTCTATTTGTGTTGATTTTTTTACTTGCTAGAGACCAAAGCCTCATTTAATGGATTTCTTCTCATATTTTAGCCAAAATTAAGAGCAAAATTTCTAAATTATTAAAGCAGTTTTCTTTCCTGATGTCATATTAGTACATCAGTGCATGGTTATCAATACATTGACTATTCTATATACCATTTTTTAAATCTGTTATTATTAAACACTTATTATTATTATTATTTGTTTTTAAACATTTTCCATTTCTACAAGCTAAAAAAAAATGTGGAAAGGGAGTGATGTGGTTTCTAAATTCAGGGTTTAAATAAGGTATAATTTCAAAGAATTTCAAATTGGTACCTTTTTCTAGAACAAGGCAAGATGAATAAATAAATGCAGCCTTGACTGAGAAAGTAGAAAAAGAAAATCTTGCATCTTTAACAATAGAATTCCGAACTACCATCTCAAATGTGACTGAGATTGTTATTAAATTGCCTAGGGAAATGATTAATGAATCACTGGTGGAGGGTTGGAGAAGGGAGAGACTTCTTAAGGTAGTTTGTTTGGCTTTTAATACTACACTGTTGCTGTTGTTATCTTTATTACATTAAAAGGAATTCCAAGTATTCTTTCTTTGTGTTTCTCTAAACAGAAAATTATTCAAGGAGATTAACATTTGAAGAACATCTTGCCAAATATGTTTAAAAAGGAAACCAGCCAACAAGTGTATATTGAGTGCCTAGTATTCTTGTTTAGCAAGAACACCATCTCTGCAACTGAACAAAAAAGGTAAAGAAATTAGTTATTCTGAGAGACAAAAAACAATTAGACAGCATCAAATGGAAAATAATATTTGTTCCACTTTCCACTGTTAAACTATGTGATGCAAACTATAAAGTCATACAGAGAAATCATTGAGGGCTGGGTTGTCAGGTACCTTCAAGAGGAAGAGAAGGAGAGATTGGGTTTAACCAGAGTGGAGAATACGTTAGAGGGGAGAGAAAAATAAGCCTGCGTATGTTTTTATGAACATAAAACTATTGATTTACCTAAGAGATAATGCAAAGTCTAAAAAAGAGATTTGACTCTCTATGTGTGTTCCTTCCTGAGTATAGAAAATAGACTTTAAAGTGGTAAATGTGAAACAACATAGAAGGCGAACTGAAACTCGAGATAGGTGAGGAGATAGTAAGCAAACACCTATCTGTTTCAAATAAGTTCGTGTGTCTAGGCACAAATTACATCCCACAGCTGTTTACAGGTAACCTGAGACCCACTGTCAAGTTCAGAGGAACTGGAAAAATTGAAAATGATAGATCACCTGCTTTAAAAAAAAATATTTAAAAGTAAACACTAAAAACTTTAGAACAGAAAAGTAAAATACCAAGTTACATGATTAAGTATATTTTGTGAACATTTAGAAGACAGTTTTTTGGTCACTGAGAATCAAACTAACTAAAGATAAGTCATATTATCCTTTATACTTCTGTTTTGATTTGACCTTTGAGTTAAAATGAGAATTATATAGTCATGATACAAATTTATTTCAGAAAAGCATTTAATTCAGTTTTTCAAGAGATTAATATAATGAGATAATTCAAAGTTAACTGGGTAATTATAGCCAAATTTTGGTTTATGAATTGTCATAAATTATATGAAGATATAACGATCATTCTGGTCAAATCAGAAGATGAAATAAGACCTATATGACAAATAAAATATGACTGAAGACAAAACCAGGAAACAAAACTATACTAAAAATTTGAGCTACAATCTAAAGATAAATTTAACAGGAATACATGAAAAATCCCTACATTTGTTCAAATCGAACAAATAAAACTACAGAAGTACAAAATAAGATAGATTCTGGTTTAGCCATTGTAAAAAAACACTCAGAGGTTTTAGTGTCTGCCAAGATCAATGTGAGTTAATAATATATTATCGGGGAGCTTGTAGTGATACCTCTAACACTTCCATTTGAAAATACTGTGCCCATAAACAAACTACCCTTTTTTCATTGGGGGGAATCCCCTTGCCAGTATTCCCCTTAGAATTCACTATTCCTCTGGAATGGGCAGAATAATGACCATGGTCCACTCAAAGATGTCCACATCCTGATCCCTGGAACCTATGAATATGTAACCTCACCAGGAAAAAGGGGATTAAATTTGCTAACCACTTGACTGTAACATAGGGAGATTATCCTGCCCAGTGTAATGCAAGGGTACTTAAAAGTAGAAGACAGAAACAGAAGAGGACCTCAGTGATGCGTTGTGAGAAGGACTCAACCCACCATTGCAGGCTGTGAAGATGGAGGAGGGAAGGCAGGTGGCCTCTGGAAGCTAGAAAATGCAAGGGAGCAAATTCTCCCCTAGAGCCTCCAGAGATAAACGCACCCCTGCCACACATTGATTTTATCCAAGAGAGAACTGTGTTGGTCTTCCAACCTACAAAACCGTAAGATAATAAGTTAATGTTGTTTTAAGTCACTAATATTGTGGTAATTTGTTAGAGCAACAGTAGAAAAATAATACACCTGTTATAATTTATTTTTATTCTCTGCAATGTAGCTGTTATTACTTAGCATTCAAATGTCCTTTTTTCTTTCTCTTCTTCTAGGCAAGCAACATAATGCTGTAGAAAGGACAACAAACTATTATTTAGATGTTGGGGATTCAGAAACTTAATAACTGGTATGACTCCATAATTGCATATGCATAGTTAGCCTCTGTAATCACTGGTTTTCTAATTTGTGAAATATGATTAAAAAATACCTACCTTTTTGACTGTCCAAGTTGCTTCACAGAGTTTTTGAGATGAGGTATGTGAAATAATAAAAGCCACCTCTTAAGGATATAATATGTGCTACACATTCTTCTATATGCTTTATATGTGCTTTTATTTAAGTCCTACAAAAGTGTGAGCTTTGTACTACTATTTTTCCTCCACGGAGGTAGAGAGAAGTTAAGTACTCTGAAAACTTTAAAGTGCCAACGATCACAAATAAATGGACATCATGTAAAGAATAGATGCACAATGAAAAAAAAAGTTTTTTTCTACTAGTGATTTTCCTGAAAATTTTTTTCATGTAAGCTTCACTGATATTAAATTTCAATATTTATCCCCTTGCACATTTCCACAGTTATTCTGTTCATTAATCTACCCATTCATTCTGTACATGATATTTTTGAAGTGCCTACTAGATGTGAGATACTATCCTAAGCATTAGGGAGAAAATAACAAATAAAACAGACATGGTACCAGCTGTTAAGGAGAATAGACTGTAATGAGGACTATTGATAAAAATGGAAAGTGACAATGACGTGTGGTCAGTAGCATCCTCAGGATAGCAGTTTGCAGGAGGACATAAGTGATTCATCTAATACAGACCTGAGAGATGAAGAAACATTGTCCAGAAGAAGTCATATTTATATTAAGATCCAAAGGCTAAGTAAGAATTAGGTAAAGGAGAAGTAGAGAGTATTCTGGTAAAATACTGTTACCTTTAGTATTTCAACCTCTTCCTCATTTACACTGACTTTCCTTTTCTCAATTCTCTCTAAAAACTCAAAGAGATCCTGCTTTCAAGTTCATTCCAAAATACACTTTGATGTCATCTCTGATGTGAAATTTTCAAATGTTTTATATTTAATGAGCACTTTGTCTGTAATCCATTTTTATCTGATCCCACATTCTCATAATCCAATGATCAAGCAATGTTGTTGTCTTAGACTACTTTATTTCCATTTCCAGTTAGAACATGGTCCACTTTTGTTAGCTAATTATAATACAAGTAGCAAGTGAAAAATAAACAAATGTTCCCTGTATAGATAATTTCATTCTTTTATCTTCTGGAACCACTAGGTGGCACTAGTTTGCCTGAGAGACAAAAATGCTCCCTACGTTTTTCTTCCTGGAAACTAGTGAAACTAACCCCATCAGAGGATCAGGACATTGAGAAGGAGGAACTGCTCAAACTAAATTTTAAGTGATCTGGTTCTTAAATTTTACCTTAAAAATATATTCAACATCCTCCTTTCTTTTTACGTGTCTAGGACAGTAAGAAATTTTAAATTAAGTGACCTGTACATACCTGCTTATCCCACTCATACTTTATTTTCATTTTTTTAGTTTTTATATTCTAATAATACTATCATTATAACATCCTACCCTGGTAAATTGGACTACTTGTCATTCTCTATATATGCCCTCAACCCTCTATCTCCTTATCTAAGCTTATGCTTTTCCCTCAGTTTGGAAGAGCCATTCTCTTCTCTTCTAGTATTTCCCTCTCCATTATAATTTTTAGAAATTTCACTTATTCTTCACATTTCAACTAACATCTCTTTCATGCAATTTTTTTCTATTACTACTACAAGAAAATACCTCCTTTTATTCCCTTTTAATTCTTTTAGTAAGCTTAGTATTTTGTTTAATAATATATGTAATGTGCATTATTCTAAAACTGTATGCATCTCCATAGCACTTAAAGACATATTATATCCTTATCATTATATATGAACATTTCTTAATTCTTGTACTGAATAATGTTTGCCTCGAGTGCAGAGACTATCTTAGTCATCTCTGTTTTCTAAAATATTTAGCACAATAAATTTATTGAGTTTATTTGAATGATAACATCCATAAGCACACTGCCAGAACTCTAAAAACAAAAATGAGATGATGAGTCTTAGTGATAGTCTCTTGGATAATTCGATAGCATTCATTAACAAAACATGTAGAACCAAAATCATCTTTCTACCTAGAAATGACAGTCATGACATAATACTCCCAGCTGCTCCAAATTTATAGAAATGATGACTAGAGTATACCTATTTTAAAATATAAAGCTGAGCACAAAATTCAAAGCAAAAGCTTCAGAAACTAGACATGAGGAAGAAATTCAAAGTCAAAGTGGTACCAGAAATTGCAATTTTAACCATGCAAGACCAAGAAATGTGACCCTAGGGCCACTTAAAAAGGATCTGGATTTGAAATTCCTCTATAAATTAAGATCTTAAAGAGGTTTTCACTTTTTGAAGACTAGGGAATTGCAAATTTTACCTTCTATTCAGTAGTCTAGGTTACGTTGAGGTGAAGAATAATGATTCCCATGAAAATTTGAGGTCTTAGACTATGGAATTGCAATTTTACATTATCCCTTGGAAATAGAATCCCAAGCTTAGAAATAGAGAAAACTGTCAAGAGAAGCAAATACAAAAATCCTCAATAAAGACACGTGAACAACTCAGGGCACAAAATAATCTCACGGAACAGACAACTTTCACTGAAGAAGAGCTCTTAAAATTTTCTCATTATATAAGGGAATAATCTACCAAAAGCAGAATTTGGGCTGGATTTGTCCCCTGTAATAGATGCTCAAATGGAAGGAAGGAATAAAGGACATGTTAAAGGAAAAAAAATTTTTAGTAGTGAAACTGTGAGTCATGTATGAATATGAAATGATTATATGCCAAAGATTTTATTTAACTCATAAAATAATAGGGGATCAGTAAGATGTCACAACTGGTTCAAAGAATTTAAACAACAGACACACATACATTCATATATGTCCATACACACACACACACACAACCAGGAATGCTGACGTAAATTTACTCATGGATGCAAAATCCGTCAGTATCTGCTGGGAGGAAATCTATTTGCATTTCTAGAGACAAGAATCATCTGCATTATTCTAACTTTTGTGCAATATACAGAACTGTAAAACAGTTCAAAGACAAGGAGCAGGCCTAGGACCTTACATTCACAGCTACATTAGGGGAACTAAGACCACCTGCCAGTTGAAAATCAAGCATGATGAAGTGTTAAGCATGTACTGGTTTCACGGTATCAACTTTATACCTTATGCTGCTTTATAGAGAATGCTAAAAATTTATATCTAGTTTGTTTATAAAATGGCATAACATTTCAATAATATGGTAGTCACAGTCATATTGCAACTCCTCCCTCACAAGAATACTGCCTAAAGTCTAGAAGACTGTGTAGGATCAGGGGCAATAGAGTAAGGTGGCTTTCAAAATATAGATTCAAATCACGGTTTCAACACATGCTGTGTGATCTTGGGAAAATGAATTAACACCTCTCAGTCTCAGTTTCTTCATTTGTTAAATGGGTGTAATAATAGGGTTGTTATGAGAATTAAATAATATAATACAAGTGACACATGTAGCATATAGCCTGGCACAGAGTATTTACACAATACGTTATTATTTTTCTTGATCAGGGCTTGATAACTTCTAATTTGTCTCAAATTTATCTAAGACACATCACTTTGAGCAGTCCTGATAAAGTTACCATTTTATGGCATGTTTGAATATTATTAGAGAAAGTTTCCTTTTCTTAGGGAATTCCAATACACTTAGTTCTCTAGCTCCTAGCTGAAGTGTAGTGATGGGGAGTTGCTGTAGTTCTCCTGGGCTCCCCTTCCATCAGAGGTATGCCTGTCAACAGAAAGAAGAGAAATGCCACCTGATTTTCAGTAGGATTCCAAATGTTCTTTGAGCTAGGCACAAGTCCTTTCTAAAAGTCTCCATTGAGACTATGTAAATATTATTTTCCAGTGTGCATTCAATTGTATTAGATCCTAATATAAGGAAACATCCTTTTTCTATCTATTAAAAAACTAGCATTTTCTACACTACAGTGGACACAGAGGAAGAATTAAATTTGAACCTAATTTTTTTCCAAGTAGATTATAACACCCAGTTACATATTTTCTGTTCATTTTACAGAGCATTAGACAATTAAGAAATTGGAATTGCCAAACCTTCACTTCTGAATTGAACAAAACAAGCATCATTGCAATGACTTTTTTTTTTAGAGCCACAAGGGTTTTGTTTTTGTTCTGAAATAGAACATTTTTCTATATGAAGAACTGGCATTTTTATTCTATACCCTACCCACTCATCACTCAGCTCAAATTATCATTTCGATTCCTCAACTCAGTGGTTTGTTGGGTTTTTTTCCTTTCTATTTATGGCTGATGAAAACCAACATAGATTCTATAAAAATAACCTTAAGATGCAAACTCAAAGCTCATAAGAACAATTTTCTGGGCTGAGGACATTTCTGGCTAGGTTTTCTGTAAAACAAATATCCGTTAAGATTAACTTCTGAAATATCCTTTGTTTGATATTGAATTGTCCTCTCCTGCCACTTGGTCAACACAGGTGGATTTAATTTTCTCTTTTCTTTCTTCGATTATCAACTCTGCAGGCAACTCTTCCATTGAAATCCAATCAGCTCCAAGAGGATAGAACTGCCCTTGAAATGCTAAAATGAGGAAAACAGCTTGAGAATGTTGTGAGGCAAGACAGACTGACGTGAAAGATATTTTCATTTCCACTCACTCAGTGCCAACTCAGGGCAAAGTTAGGAAAACAGTGCATGATGTGCTGTAAAGTAATACTGCATGAAACAGGTGAGTTAAGAATGGAATAAGAATGGAAAAGTGAGTCAGACATAAAGTCACAGCACTGAACTCAAGATAATTGTCAGCAGCAGTAACTGGCAAATTTTTGTTACTATTTAATTTCTGATATAAACATTTGCATTCTCTGCAGAGCACAGTATAGTATTCTTAGTATAAAAGAAGATGGAAAAATTGAATTTAGTTCTCAATTTCATTTTGTCGCTTAAGTCACTGATTTCTGTTGCACCCCGAAGGAGAGAAAATTATTGTCTATTAAACACAATAATTTAGGGTGCACAGTTGAGAAAATTGTGTTCTACTAGTAAGGCTTTATTTAAAAGCTTGATAAAAAGTTACTAAGGGAGAATATATTTTCTGTTTTTATAGCAATTTTTCTGTATTACTATTTTCTAACAAAAATGACATCTTTTTTTTTTTTTCTGCAAAATAGGTGAGGACTTTAACTTGGTAAAAACCTATGTCACAGGTCTTTGATTGTTGATTCTACTAATAAATGGCTTATCTTTTCCATAAATATAAAATGGAGACAACATGATGGAAAGTTTTTAAATTTTTCCTTATGTGTTTGCTTTGTTTTGAGATTCCTGAGTAGACACTATGAAATATTACTGACACTGGGAATTTCACAGTATAAGGGTACATCCACGAAGCGATGTCATGGAAGCTAAGTGTATTTTTTAAAAATAAAACTTTAAAAGAATGTGCTTCAAAAAACTTTAAAGAGAATAAATAAATGATAGCTAGCTAGCTAGCTAAATAGATATCTTTAAAAAAATAGAGTTAAAAACATTTGAATGCACTGCTGAGGGTACAGAGCTATAGGGCTCCTTATAGACTGCTGGAGTGGTATATGTTGGTAACATCTTTCTGGAAAGTAATTTATCAGTACGTACTGATAACTTTTAAGATGTCAGTATTAGTCTGCTCAGGCTGCCATAACAAAATACCATAGACTGAGTGACTTAAACAACAGAAATGTATTTCTCTCAGAAATTTATTTTTCTTGGGAAATACAAGATCCAAGTACCAGGATAGTGAGTTTCTCCCCTGAGCTCTCTTCCTGGCTTGTAGAAAGCAGCCATCTCTCTGTGTGCTCTTGGAGTAAAGAGAGATTTTGCTCACTTCCTTTTCTTACAAGGCCACAGTCTTATGGATTGGACCTCACCCTTATGACCTCATTTAACCTTAATTACCACCCAAATGCTCTATCTTCAGATACAGTCACATTGGGGGTAAGAGCTTCAATTTAGGACTCAATTTAGTCAAGTGCTATGCTCATCCCCTTTGATCCAGTAATTCAACTTCTGGGAACCTATCCTGTGTGTGGTATGAGGTGGGGGTGCAGATCAGGGAGAGGTAATGTAGGGAATGTAGCATTAGATGAAAGCTTAAAAATATTTATTTTTAAGATTATATTTTATATTATTTTTATATTACATTTTATATTATACTCTATATTTTTAATTTTAGGCTAAGAAGACACAAAGTTCAAAATATATTAATAATTGAGTGTATTGTGGTACAACATAAGACAGAAAATTAAACAATCAGTAAAAGTATATTTTTGGAGTTTTTCTAACCATGAGAAAATGCTCATATATTTTTAAATGTAGGATGAAAAATTAGTCATATACTATGATATCAATTACATAAAATATATATATGTGTATAAAGAAAATCATTAAGGAGTATATAACAAAATATTAACAGTGATTATGTCTGAGTAGTAAGATTATGTCAAATTTTTTTCAAATTTTCTACAATAAACATATGTTGATAATATAAAAATCTTTTTTCAAAGTAAACAATGATGTAAATGAAGAGTAAAGCAAAGACAGGAGAGCTAAATGTGCATTAAGTAAGAAACCCACTATCTTAATAAGAGTAATTAAAAAATTTTAAAATAAAATCTTATGTAAATAATTTAGAACTTTATTTACTTATTTTGAGATCTGTCTTTCCCTGTAAACCCAAAAAAGGCATTACATGCTGATTCTGCCAGTGTTTATATGTTGGAGATAGGAAAATAAGAACTTTTGTTTCTGATTTATTCAGAAAAATATAATGTAAACACATAAAATATAATATAAAATATCAGATTATTTAAATTACAACTTGTGAGTCTAATTTGTTTTTCTGTCAGATGAGGCTGCTGAATGGAACACATACACAGCCATTTTTATTTTGTATCTAACGTTTTCTACCTTACTTTATTTTCAACATAGGGATCCTCAAAATTTCTAAACAGAGTTAAATTACAGGCTTCAGTGGAAATAAAAATGAACCTGATATTATTCTGTTCTTTCCTGCTTAAGTTTGATGTGACCCTTCTGAAAATAAACTTTCATCAATATTATAAAAAGTACAGTATGATGCTTAAACATGTCTTTTGTTTTTGTAGATTGATTACCCTTTCGTCTAACATCCTTTCTCTTAATTTCCTTTAGTGTTTCTATGTGAGCATATTCAGAAAATAATTAATAACTATTTGCATGTATAAATGTTATGCAAATACATCATAATTATTTTAAGTTTTAAACTTACAAGATTTAATAAGTAGTCTCACTACTTTGTTACTTAGTTGTGACTTGTCTAGTAACCAATAGGTATGTTGGTTCATCCTAAATAAATACATATATTACAGAGAACAGATATAAGAGGGCCCAAAACTCAGGGATTTGTAATTATAATTTATTTTTCTGAATACTTAATCTCTGTATAGTCCCCATTTTGTGTGCTGGCTGAAAATTTAATAAATGTCAAATAAAGTCAACAACTTCAGTAGTTTATCATTAAATTGAGAGCCACCCAAATCCAAAACCTCAAAGCTGTCTTTAGATTGTTGTGTCTGTCATCTTCCAGTTCACATTTCCCTATCCAGCCTTGGATTGATTGTTAAATCGAATTAATTATTGGACAATCATTATATACTTTTGCTGTTTTTATGTGTGTTTGTTTTTGTTTTTTCTATAGATATGCTATAGCTTTGGGTCATATTAATCCATATGCTCATTTTTTTTTTTTGCCACTTTAACAATATATAAGAGATGTGTGTCTTGGTCTATTCAGACTATTACAGAAATACATAAACTTGGTGGCTTAAACAACACATTGCATACTAACATTAGTATCATCCTAGCATTATTATATTATTATTTTAATACAGATACCCTGAGAGTAGTATTAAAATATGAGTTTGTTCCAGAATATGAAAGAGCACAAACCTCTGAAAATGAATTTATTTTGATTTACAAAACCTGAGTCTTGATAAAAGCTATGAAATGTTAATATAACAAAATATTCTTAATTCTGATGGGTGTACTTCCTTTGTTTACTGATTAGTGCCTTTGCCTGTAATATCAAAGTTTATTGTTCACCTTATGTGTAATCTCCAGAGTCTGTTCCTTACTAGAATAATTTTCTTGGCTTTATGTTGACTTTATTATGTCCTTTATTATTTAAGACAAAAGAAAAACAAAGGTAGTTACTTATGAAAGAACTAAGGCTCTTTACAGTAATGCTAGTATTTTGTGCTTATTTATATATTTATCTTTTTAATAAACAGAGATTCATTTCTCATTGTTCTGAAGACCTGGATCTGAAGTCCAGCATCAAAATGCTGGTAGATTCTGTGTGCAGTACCTTTTTTCTATGCTTCATTTTAAATGTTATATTGTCACTTTGATCAATAGTTTCTCAGGCACCCATTATCCTATAATCAAGTCCTTAAATTTCCTTTGACAACATTTTCAATTGCCTTCCCACAACTCAATATGAAATATTTTTAAAAATTAAATTTCAGGTCATCTTCTACACTAAAACTATCTGTGAGATTTCCTAGAGGGCCCTTGGAAAAGCACAAAGATGTGTTCTTTTATTTTATAAAAAGAGATGTTAGAATAATTAGGTTGAGCTTGTTTGATGCATTACAATAGTAAGGGTTGCACAGGAATATCTGTCAAATCACCAGGTACACACAAACTAGTGTAGATTAAATATGAGTAAGGAAGGTGTTATTGGTATGTATATTTAAGAAATCAACTGCTTTATGGAAGGGGTCTCCAGCCCCTCCCTCACCCCCAAGCTGTGGACTGATACCTGTCCGTGGCCTGTTAGGAACTGGGTCACACAGCAGGAGGTGAGTGGCCAGTGAGCGAACCAAGCTTCATCTGTATCTGCAGCTGCTCCCCAGCACTGACATCACCACCTCAGCTCCACCTCAGATCATTAGACATTAGATTCTCATAGGAGCCCTGGTCCCTGGTGCCAAAAAGGTTGGGGACTGCTGTGTATGGGAAGTCCCTGGAGATTTGTTAATGCCTTCACTGACCATAATGTTTGATACTCAGAGTGAATACAGACAATCAAAACTCTTATGAAATAGTTAGTTAATGTTCTGTTAGAGAAATTCAGTATCTTCCATTCTGATGTCACTGGTTACAATAATTAGTTATTTCGATGATGGCTCAGACCAAGGTGATGTGGAGATGGTGACAAAAGTCAGTTTCTGGATAAATGTTGAAGGCCAAGCCTATGCATTTATTCATGAATTGGATATAGGTGAGAAAAAGAGAGTAGTCAAGCCATCTTCAAGGTTGTTGACTTCAGCAAGTGGTGGAACTGAGATGCTATTAATGAGATTAGGAGTATCTTCTTGGGAGAGATTGCAAAGAATTTACTATTGAACCCTTTACATATTAAATTATTAATAATAAATTAAAAAGCAATATTAATACAAATAAAATTACAGCATATAAAATGGCATATAAACAATACAAATTATAATTAAATAATAAATTATTAATATTAATGTCACGAACCATATTATTAATATTTATTATTAAATATTCACATTGTAGGTGTTAAGTAGGAATCTGGAATTCAGGACACAGATCCAGGTAGGAGATATAAATTCAGATCTTGTCGAATTATTATAGCCCTGAGACTGGATTAGATCACCAAGGGAGTGTAAATAGAACAGTGTAAAGTTTCATCCATGTTGTCTCAAATGGCAGGATTTCCTTCTTTTTTTATGACTGAATAATATACTATTGCTTATATATACATTGTATTACTATAGATATATATATCAATTTTTTATTCATTCATCCATTTTGAGATGTTTTGTTTCCGTATCTTGGCTGATGTAAATATGCTGCAATGAATGTGGGGGTGCAGATCATCTCTTTGAGATAAGTATTTCATTTCCTTCAGATAAAAACATTGCTGGATCATATAGTACTTTATTTTTATATTTTTGAGTATACTCCATACCGTTTTCCATAGTAGCTCTACCAATTAACATTCCCATCAATAGTGCAGAGGGGTTCCTTTACTCCACATCCTCACCAGCACTTGTTATTTCTTGTCTTTTTGATAATAAAGCGGGGGAAAATTTTTTGAAAGAAAGGAAAGAGTAAACATTCAAGGATTTTAACATCATCATCTAGAAGACCTCTTCTTTACAAAGATGGATTTCCAGCTCCTGGATTCATGAGAGTGTATAAAGATTTATGTCATGTGGGGAAGACGTTTAACTTTTGTCACACAGCTTTTTTCTATTCTCTTCCTTAGTCTCAACTTCCTTACTATGTAAGTGGATTCCAACATTAATGTGGGATTATGGGGTTTATTTATCTGTTATATATTTCATAATGATGCTTACTATGATATTTACTATGTTCTAGACTCTGTCCTAAGCATGTTACAAATATTAATTTATTCAATCTTCATAACCACTCTTGGAGGTAGTGAGCATTATTATCCCCATTTTACAAAAAAGGGAACTAAGAAACAGGTGGTTTAGTGACTTGCCCAACTTCTCACAACTATTAAAAGGCACCTCCTTTTCAATCATTGCAACAATGTACAAAAACTTTGGCATGATAGGATGTCATGTGATATTCACCTGGACCCCAGGAGGCCTCTGTGTTTACTGAGTCACTAACTCAGAACTTAAAAATCAGAGAAATTGGGAGCCACTGGAGAATTTTTAAAAATGAAGTGATATAGTCTGACTTAAATTCAAAAATGGATCACCAGGAAAAAAAAATGAAAGGGTCAACAAGAAATAGAAAAGTCTATAGAGAAAAATTAAGAAGGACTTGGCTCTAAACTGTTCCTATGATTCTCTCACCCACTGCCCTACCTTCAAAAAGCCATACTGAAAAATTTCCTCCCCATATCTGGAAACAACCAAGTTGAGTTTATTCATTCACTTTTTTCTCTTTGAACTAATGATTAGTAAAACAGTTTATTTTGGGTTTTGTACCCCCACCCCCATACTACCAACCAATGCTCAGGACACTAGCTGGATATTTTAGAATTCAGATCAATTCTGACATTATCTACACAGAGATAGCATCATATTCCACAGGGAAAGGGCTCTGTCCCACAAGATCACCCTCCACTTCAGACTCCAGTTGCAAGTCCAGGTTGTCAGCTGTATTTCTGACTTACCAGCTATAAGTCAGTGGTTCCCATGACCCCCTCCTTGAGTTCGATTAATTTGCTAGAGCTGATCACAAAATCAGGAAATCTGTTTACTCACTGGATTACCAGTTTATTACAAAGGATATTAAAAGGTACAAGTCAACAGATAGAGAAGGCAAAGTCCTGAACAAAGGAGCTCTGTCCTCGTGGAGTGTGGGGCCCAACACGGTGGCCCGCAGAAGCTTTCTGGAAGCTCCCAACCTGGAAGCTCTCTGAACCTTCTCCTCTTGGGGTTTTTATGGAAGCTTCATTACATAGGCATGATTGATTAAACCACTGGTCATTAGTGATTGATTTCTCCAGCCCTTCTCCCCTTCCCAGAAATCAGGGGATATTCTCTCTCTCGGTTCCCCTGGCAACCAGTCTCCATTTTTGGTAGCCTTCAAAAAGTCACCTTATCAACATAAACCCATTCGTGTTAGAAAGGGACAAGTTATGAATAACAAGATGTTCATTTTACCTTCATGACTTTGAAGTGTTTGCAGAAACTGAGGACAAGAGACAAATATCACAACAAAAGATGCTCCCATTGCTCTTATCTCTTAGGAAATTCCACGCCTTTTGGGAGTTGGGATTGTAGGAACTGTGGATGGAAACGAAATATATATAAGAAATATATTTTTAACATATCAATGACCAAATCTATATTTTTCCCATAAATCACAACATCGCACTGTTGTCAAGGGCGAGGGAGTGAGAGAAACAAACCATTATCTTCTGTATCCTCTCTGATGGATACAGTGGTTCCAGGGCCACAGTCTGAATTGAAGGAAATGGTCCAAAGGTTGCATAAACAGGTGTTATGCACTATGAAAAAAAAGTCAAGTCACTGCATTATGTCAGGTGAGAGAGAGGCACTCAAGCCTTAGCAAAAGCAGTAGGTTGGTAACTAAATACTGTGGGGGGAAGAGGTAGTATAGCATATAAGAGTTACAGAGCACCTTAGAGGAAAACAGCTCAAAACAATAAAAAGGGGTAAAATTGACCTAAGGAAAACCATCACAAGGTCCAATATAATATAATTACAGAACTAAGTAAAAAATATTTTAAATAACAATGAATAGAATAGACATTACTGAGAACTGAATTACTGACATTGAGGAGCTTCAGATAAAGTGAATGCATATAAAAAGTTCAGAGAATAAAGGAACAAATAACACTAAAAGATCCAGCATAATCCAATAAGAATAATTTCTCTATGAAATAGGGACCCCATCAAGTGGTACGGAAGACGTACTTGAAAATAAAATTCAAGAATACACTATAAATAACATATCTGCAAATTAAATAGAACACATTTTTTTCCTAGTTAATCTGATAGAGCATGCTCAAATCCAATACAATGATTGAATCTCAAGGATAGAAGGATTGTTCAGGCATTCAGGCAGAAAAAGCAAATCATCTTCAAAAGCAGAGAAATAAAGCTGGTGTTAGACTTCTCTATAGGATTCAGGAATCCCAAGACAATGAAGCAAAGTAAACATAAGTGCTATTCAAGGTCGGGTCCACAGGTGAGTAGCATGGGCACTTATTAGAAATGCAGAATCTCAGGCCCACTGTCCGGGCCTACTGAATCTGCATTTTTAGCAAGTCCCTAGGAGATGTCTATGCATGCTAAAGTTTGAGAATTAGCAATCTGCAAAGCTCTCACTAAAAGAAGGTATTGTCAGGGATATTCTATTTCAGTTAGTGTGTCATTTTACTTTAAAAGTCTTATTTTCAATCGTGAAATTACTTAGGGAAATAGTAGCCATGAGTCTTTTTGAAGTCTTGATGACAAAATTCAAAGATTTTAAAGAATTCAGAAACAAAGAAGTGAAAGCATGGTGTTGACTCTGAATCTGTTTGAACAGAGAGCAAAAGCATGAGAATTATAGGTAAAGAGCTGGATGATGTAAAAATGATATAATTCACAACAGGGAGGATGGGAGGAAGACTGTCCCTCTTTTTTACAGCAGACAGTAGATTAATACTTTCAAAATTCAAAGGATGTAGTGTTTATTTTAAAGCATAATGACTCCGATATCTTAATATTTTTTCTTCCCCACCCCCCAAAATCTTTTAAATGTTTACACCTGTGCTTTTTAAAAATTAACCTTTTGAGACATATTTTAGGAAATGAGTTTCCCTGTGGTAAAAAAAATAAAAAAACATGTTAAGTTCAACAGTTCCTTCAATTTCACTTCCTCTTATTTTACTTACATTGAATTCAAGAAAATTTAATATTTTAATTACAACAGCATTTATAGTTACCATTTTTGCAAAAGTATTTAGATCTTTTTCTTTATTTACCTACCCACCATCAATATTTTATCTGTCCATACATAAGAAAGGAGTGTATGCATCAGTGGTGTCTAAAATGTTGTTTAATGTTGATAACATAAGTTTTTAAATGCTCATATTTTTGCATTTCTTTCTTATCTAAATTACTTCAAATGAGTATGAATAATTTCAAAAAGTAATATAACAAATATGAGAAGATATAGTTATTTGTTGGTGGTGGAAATAAAGCTGATTATTTTTTTCTTGGATTTTTCTGTATTTTTTATTGCAAAAAGAATTTTATCCAAGATTTATATCAGAGCATCAAAGACATTTTTTATTTAAAGTAGATATCTGCTGATCCCTCATACTCAGGCTTCAGTTCTGTTGCCTTGAACAGAGTAAAGAAAGAAGCCAAGGACCAAAGCACATCTAAAGGAGAGTGCCTTAGAAAGAACCCTCACTCCCTATGTTAGCTGGGATCCCCAAAAAGCTACATTATTAGGGTCAACTGACTTCTTAGCATCCCAACGTCAGAGTGGGATGTGGCATATGGTTGCTTTGCCATAGCATGGGGATAAAACGACCATTCTTGCCACAGACCAGTGTCCTGCAGATCTGCACCCTGAATACGTATTGCTGGGATGGACCAGGGAATCCCAAGCCTTCAATTTGTTTTGAAGTGCACACAGGCACTATCAGACGTGAATGGCAGATCTTTTTAGGAGGAGGCCACCATCATCATAGGCATTGGAGAATTCCCACAGGAGACAATGACTAGTACTTCACCAGTGATAGCCAAGACTCAAGGTAACAAGGCAACATGAGTGGCAACCAGTAGAAACGGTGCCACAAACAACCAGATACAGATTATAAAACAAATGTCCTCGATGCATTCAAAGGAATAAATGATAAGCTCGGAAACATTTGCAGGCAGCAGGAAACTAAAAGAGTGACCTTGCAGTTTTAAAAAAGAACCAAATAGAATGTTTCAAAATGAAAATGGAATAGCTGAAATTAAAAGCCCAAAAGATGTTAAGAAACAGATGAAACAAAGTAAAATTTTCTCTTATGGCTGTCCAGATATCACAGTACTCCTAATTTAAAAATCAATCTTTCCCCCACTAATTTTTAACATGCCTTTATTGTGTACTAATTAAACAAGCAACTGGATCTTTCCCACTGACCTATCTATTCATACATCAGTACTGTGAATGTTTAATTGAAGAAGCTTTATAACTAAGAATCTCAACCTAAGTAATATTGACATTTTGGATTGGATCATTTTTTTTTTTTTTTTTTGTAGTGGGCTCTTCTGTGTATTTTAGCATGATCTCTAACCTTTACTCACTTCATGCCATTAGCAGCTCCCTACTCCTACCCCAGCTCCTAGCTGTGACAATCGAAACTATATCCAAACATTGCCGAGTGTCCCAAGGGGAGGTGGGGCAAAATCAAAACTATACTAAGAAAACTAAGATTCCCCATTGAGAATCTCTGCTTTGGAGAATATTTTACTATCTCACAATGTTCCCGTTGGTTGCTCTGCATACCAGGCTGGGAGCTTCCTGAGTGTGATCTGAAACCAGCCCGTGTACACAGAGGACAGGGAAAGATGGAGGGATACTAAAGGCCAAGACCATTCCCGATTAGTAGGTGGCAGGTTTAATAAGCAAGAGGACTCACTTCCAGCATTGTCTGGGGAGACCGCAAGATGAGTAGTTTTCTGTACAGCCCACCCAGTCTCAAAAGTTTATAGCGAGGCCTTAACTGGTTCAGTCATGGACACAGGGAGGCTTACCCTCACCCGGGTTTAGTTTTGTACCCAGTCTTGAAATTCTCAACTCCACATTTCTATCTCCAGCCTGTGTCCAAGCACAAGTGATGGAGTGGAACAGACCCTCCAATTGCCTCATTCCAGCTGGTCAAACCAGTGGTCTTGATGGAGGAGGTCACCAAGAGGATGACCTCTAAGCTGGCCCCAAGATATTGGAGGCTCCTCACTCCTTCCCTGTCCTTAGAAAGTACACTCTGCCCACCGTTCCCATATCGGGAGCCATTTTCAAGGATGCAGCCTTGAGATAACAATGTGTTGCTGAGACCTTCTGGACAGTGACTGGACCCAGTTATGGCCTCTATGTAAACTTGTAGGATTCTGGCAGCGGGCGTGGAGATCTACCTATATGCGGTCTCTCAAGACAAGCTTGTAAATAAGGTCCTCTGCTTCTTAAACCTGACACCCACCAATCTGGAATGGTCTGCCTCTTTCTTTGGTCTCTCCTTGCTCTCGGGGGTCAGTTTGGGAGGCAGCAGCTACCTTTTCCCTTTGTTCCCAGTCAGGGACTTCCCACTTGTTCAGTTCTCCCCAAGCATTTTATAACCCAGGTGTCTAGTTACAGATGAAAACATCACAGTATTCCTATTGGGATTGCATAACATTTATAGGCTAATAAAGGGAAAACTAAGATCTTCACGATGTTGAGTGTTCCCATCCAAGAATATGAATACTTATATTTACTCAAGTCTACCTTTCTGTTTCCCAGGAGTGTTTTATGATTTTCTCATGTAATCTTTGGATATCTCTTGTTAGGATTTGCTAATATAAAAATAGTCTCTAATATGCAAGCTATAGATATGGTGTCTTAATCTTAAAACTCATTTTCACTAATTTTTAAATTGTAGCATTTTTACATTGTTTATTTTGGGTTTTCAAGTTGTATACATCATCTATAACAGCTCTGTCCATTAGAAATTCCTGTGATGATAGAAATGTTCAAGATCTACACTGTCCAATATGGCAGTCACTGCCCACATGTGGCTGTTAAACACTTAAGCTCTGGCCAGTGTGACTGAAGACCTGAATTCTTAATTTTCTTTACTTTTAGTTAATTTAAATTTAAATAACCACATGTGGCTATTGGCTATCATATTGGAGACATATATAGATATATAGATATATAGATATAGATAGAAATATACACATACATACACACATATATATATATATTTTTTCAAGCCATGTGCCTCGATTGCATTATCTAATTGCATTGGCTAATACTTCCAACACAATGTTAGTATAGGAGTGGAGATTGCTAGTGTCAGTTTGAGTTTTGTGGGAAAGACTCTGATGAAACTCCACTAAATAATATAAATGCTGATAACAGTGTGTGTGTGTGCGCGTGTGTGAACACACGTGCCTGCATGTACTTCATGTTAAGTATCCATAAATCAATATTTGTATATTTTCAGAAAGAATAGGTATTAAATTTGTCTTTTTACATCTACAGAAATGATAACGTCATTTTCCTTTTTAGCACTGTAAATGTGATAAATTTTGAATTTTCTTGTACTGAGCCACCCTTGCATTCCTGTCCTTTAAAATTTTCAGTCCAGCCATTAGTCCAGTAGTCATAATATCTGCTTTCTTGTTATTCTTGTAAACAGTTGTTTGGGATACAGTGTTACTTCAGGCCCAGCCCAAAAGTTGTTTTGCATTGTTTTAAACTTTCAAAGATTTGAGGCAAAAGCCGTTCAAAGTAATTCCTCTGGAATGGCAACTCCGACTCCATGTTAAAGTGACTCCATTTATATATGTATATTTTTATAACCTTATCCTGTCATGGCCTCTTACACACACTCATGAATTGAATACAACAGAATCCTTTCTAGTTTTGGTGAGTACCTGTTTGTGATTTTCGGGTCCTATTGTTAACAGGATCATCAGATGAGAAATTACTTGCCTTGCTTCATCCCACCCAGGTGGCAGTTCCACGTGGACCTTGGATGTTTGGGCAATATACACACAAAGTTGGATTTCTGTAACAAATTACCACAAACCGAGTGGCTTAAAGTGACAGAAATTTATTCTCTCACAGTTTTGAAGGCCAGAAGTCTGAAATCAAGGTGTTGGAAGGGCTGTGCTCTTTCTGAAGGCTTCCTTGCTTCTTCTTGGCTACTGGTTATTGCCAGCAATCCTTGGCATTCCTTGGCTCGTAGATGCATCCCTCCAATCTGCCTCTATTCTCACATGGCCTTCTCCCTATGTGTCTTCTGTGCACCCAAATTTCCCTGCTTTATAAGGATACCTGTCATTGGGCAAAGGCCCACATTAATCCCATATGACCTCGTCTTAACTCGACTGCATCTGCAAAGACCCTATTTCCAAATCAGGTCAAACTCACATTGGGTTAGGACTTGAACACTTCTTTTGGGGAACAACCTGCAACAGGTGTTTTGTCCTCAACATATCATGTTAGGAGTAGATAATTTATAATCTATTTTTTTCTAGAGGTTATCCAAGGATTTTTAGTCTGCTTTCCTAGGTTTTTTTTCTTTTTTCTTTTTCTTTTTGTCAGGAAAGCTGGGGAGATCCCTAAATGGTGAAAACATCAGAAAAAAATAATAAAGTGAATTGCATAGGTTTAGTAATGGGAGAAGGCATGTTCTAGCAAGGGGGCAAAGAATAAAGAACAGGATAGAGAGACTAAAAACAAATTTGCCTTCAGTATAAACATCACCCAAGATACAAATTAGCCCCACTCAAAATAAGTAAATGCCTATTTTAAAATAAATTAAAGATGGAGGTGAAGACATTTACAATATATATTATAGATATACACTTCTAATTATATTTATTTTATATATAGTACAATGTTCTAAATGTATAGAATTAAGTGATTTGTGTAACATTATATAAATTGTAAAATAGAATCCAATCCATTATGTCTTCTAGGCATTAAATAGTAAGTTTTACTTATTTAACATGTTTAACAATGAGGAACCATTAAAACAATAATATTGAAAAATGTTTAAAAGGACAGATATCCTAGCTCTCCTACTATCTTAGGACCAAAAATCTTTTCCTTTTTTTTTTTTTGCATATTATCTTTGTCTTTTTCCATTTGGAACCAATATTTTTACATATTTGCAAGAAATCAAGATTTAAGCAAAAAATAAATAAGCAGTAAAAGTTGTGTATAATAAGGAATTCTGTTATATTTAATTGCTTTGAATTTTCACTTAGAATTAAATCCATAATACCCAGGGAAATTTTCTAGGTCTTTGTCAGCTGCTTCTTGGAATCTTTCTTTAAGAATTGCCAATACTGGTCTAGTAACTATTCTGTTTTCACAAAGGCATATCATGTAATTAAAAACCAAGCCTGCAGTATAACTGCCGAAGCTAACAATTAGGCCTCAGACATTGTTATCAGCCATTTCACTGATCTCACTGAGTTTAAGGTGTAACAGTTACAAACTGAATAAATAATTTCTGTGACTAACCATGATTCATGATACATAGATTACCATCAAAGTCTGTATAAATTGTATGCAAAAGATTACCCTCAATTTAGACACAAATGCACTGAAATGAAATCACCTAGTGATGTAGCAGAGAGGCAGATGTGCATAGCAGTTAAGACTGAGCTTTGACTTTGAAAAGAGCTGGCTTCAGATCTGAAGTCCATTTCTGGCTGGTCAAGGTACGTCAGTGGAGAAAATACCACTTAATTCATAGGTTCCTGAGTCTATTACAAGATCAAAATAATGCCTGACATTTAGGCCTTATTGAATTATTCGGCTGAATGTTGAATTGAATATTGAATTCTTCAATTGTCAAATAACTATTCAAACAGTAGCAGGTATTACTCTGTAAATTATGCGATTGACTGTTGACCCAATTGGTCAACTCTGGTCACTTGAATCTTAATTGTAATCATTGTTCTGATATACCATTGTACTTACCTTTAAAAATACTCAAACGGGCACTTGCAACCTACAACTTTATCAATGATAACAGGAATTAGTATTCAAATGGTAAAACTCAAAACATGAAATTATGTAGTTTACCACACATTTAACACACACACACATATGTATAAATAATAGAATGAATTAATAAGCAATCATAGCATAGTATAGTCCAGAACCTAATTCCAGTCCTCTCTAAATTAAATGTCAAGCTGATGAGGGAAATGTTTTGCTCTGGTACCAATCTGCCTCTTCTTTCAATGTCCAGGATCTGATACTGTTTTTGTCTTCTTGTTTACATTGATCTATGACAGATTTGTCACTTTTCTGCTCCAGGAATGTGGATCTCAGACTACAATTACGTAAAGTTCATGCACAGTCTTGACTGACGGTATTTATATTTCATACTAGTTTTTGAACCTCTTTAATTTAGGAATTATTCTCTTCAGAAGTATGTAACTCTCCCTAACCATCCAGTGCAGCTGCCTCCGGCCTCATGTGTGGTAATTCACCCATTCGGAAGGTGACAGCAAGGTAGGCTTCAGAGAGCCTATTCCATTTCATCCGAATCTTTAAACATGTATTGGGGGAGGGCATTCCAGGATAAGGAAAAACCTAAAAGTGTTGAGAACACATCTTGTTCCCACCAGTCTAGTTAGCAGGAAAGGCTATTTGGAGGTCTGGACAAGGAGCAAGATTATGGTGAGCCTTACATACCACACTAAAGAGTTAGAATTCCACACTGCAGGTGTGTGTATGCATTGCCATTCACACTACATTTGCATTGCAAATCATGAATTGGGACTAGGTGGCAAGAAAGGGCATCTAAGGTATTATCCCTTCACTACCTTCACTTCCTCTGCAATACCCTGAAATCCTTCAGGCACCACCACTCGCTTCTGTTCCTTTATCCTATATCCATGCATTCCTGTGTTTATTGCTACCATCTCACTCTTCGGTGCTTTCTGATTTACAGGCATGTGTCCTCTACTAGATCCTAAGCTTCTTGAGGGCAGGGACAATACAGCATTTGTGTGTGTGTGTGTGTGTGCTCAGTGTTTAGCCTGATGCCTAGAAGGAAGTAAGTGTTCAATAAATTCATTACTGCATTCATTCAGCATTTACTGAGCGCCTACTACACGTTTCCTGAGAAAAGTGCTAAAGAGATTGAGTATAGGACAGTGAACAAATCAGAAAAATCCCTGCCCTCATGGAGTCTACATACTAATTCAGAGGGACACAATAAACCAGAAAGTAAATAAATAAATAAGTTAAATTTTAATATGTCAGATAGTAATGAGGGCTATGGTAAAAAATAAATCAGGCGAGATGAATTGAGGGTGTGATTTTAAATAAGGTTGTCAGAGAAGTCAACACTATCAGAGGCTGATATTAGAACCCTGACTTGCAAGATGAGGGAGCAAGCTATGTGGATACCTGGGATGTGGGGAGGGGGAGGTTGTAGGTAGAAGGAATTGACAGAAGAAAGTCCCAAAACAGGACGTGACAGGTGTTCAAGGAATAGCAGAGGCATTCAGTATAGCTGGGACAGTGATCCCAAAGGGTAAGGTCAGACAGGCTAACTGGAGTGAGGAGGAGGGTGGTGGTTAGGCAGGTCCTGAAGGCAACTTTTATGCTATTGTAATGACTGAGTAGAATGGGAAGACATTGGAAGACTGTGAGCAAAGGACTGGCATGATATGACCTGGTAATTAAACGTGATAACTTTGGCAGCTGTGCTGAGAACAGCCTGAAGAAGTGCACATGTTCTTCTAGGGGAGAGAAGGCGTGACTTGAACCAGTGTGGTATCTGTAGATGTGAAGAGGCGTGCTGGATGCTGCACAGAGTTTGAAGGTGATTTTATTCAACCGGATTTGCTAACGGTTGGGCAGAGATATGAGAATGAGAGGAGCTAAGAACACCTCCAAAGTTTTGGCATGAGTGGCTGGAAACATGGAGTTGCTATTTACTGAGATGTGTTGTGTGACGATTGAATTCCCTGCCCAAATTACGATACTTTTGAGAGTAAAAGAGAATGCTAGGTACATGTGAAAACGTGTGAACGGGGACTATCTTGGAAAATCTGTTCATCCTGAAACAGTGGCTTTCAGTCAGACATCTGGCAGTGTCTGAAGACATTTTTGGTTGCCACAAGTAGGTGGCTCCTGCTAGCACTCAGTGGGTAGAGGTCACAGATGCAAAGGACAGTACTCTGTGACCAAGAATAAGCTGGTCCAAATTTTCAGTAGTGCCCAGGTTGAGAAAGAAAATTAGAAGTCCAGGTTTGCTGACATGAAATGAAGATCAATGTACTGGAAAAGAGAAATTTTGAGAATGCTTACATTTTCATTTGTTTATCACTTTTATTCAGTCGACTTTAAAAATATATCCAAGGCCATTTACAAAAGAAAAAGAAAAGAAGAAACAAAAGGAAAAGCATTTGCCCCCGAACACAGCTGCCGAGTATTAAGGAATTATACATTTGACAGAATCTACAGAACTAGCTAGCCTTCATATTGCCACCAGGGTTTTACTGGGACCCTCACCTAGCCTTTCCTTTATCAAAGGCTCAATTCAGCTGTAAGATCATTGGTGCGTGGCTTCTTGGATTTCCAAAGTATATATACAAGAAAAGGAAGTTCAAATGCAACTTTAAGGAAAATGATCACCATGATCTCCACCCATCTGAATGCGGTTAGCTGAAATTAATCTTACAAGCAAAATTCCTCCTATTCACACCAGACGGTAAGCCTCTTGGAATGAACAAGATTATCGAGTGAGATGCCCAAATTCATTCTTATCCCTATTCCATCTTCCCTCCAAAGCAGAATAAATCAATAAATAATGAAAACATTACAATCAGTGGCAGAACTCAAGAGGCTGACTGCCTCCTTTTCCCACTTTTATCTGTTTGGATAATCTCTGTAATTATAATTAAAACCTCATACTAGCTGACCTAAAAGCTCTTTTAGTCCCAGTTTAGATGCTTGAAGTTTCAGTCTTCCCTTCTTTTCCCCCCCAAATTTAGTCATTGAATGAAGCAGCTCTGATAGTTGGATGTATCTGAATGAGCCTGTTGGTTTCTGAGCAGCTGCAATCTGAGAGTAACATTCCAACTCTAAAGCTAGTGCAGCAAATGAAGACTTTCAAAACCAGCCTCAACTTCCTACCTTCAGGTCCACCAGATTTATACACTCAAATCCTTTCCTGTCTCAGTTTTCCTCTGTGCTCTTATAACGGAGTCCTGAGCTTTAGCAAAATGGCAAAAGAGCCTTTCTACCTGTGCCTAATTATTGAGAGGGTGCCCGCGAGGTTTTGTTTTTTTGTTTTTTTTTTGTTTTTTTTTTTGTTTGTTTGTTTTTGTTTTGGTAGAAATTACATCGAGGCTTAGTTTCGCAGTAGCCCCTTCCTCCTCGTACTTTACATGAAGCACACAAGAGCAGTTGCAGCTATTACATAACATGAAACTGGGCAAGGCCAGAGTGTGTACACATTCAGAACTCTGCCCTCTCTGTGGAATGCGACAGAAACAAGTTTAAGCAGGACTGTGCCCCCAAAGATGGGGGGATTTAAGGGGGTGAGCATGGAGAGAGAACTCATTCAGGTCAGATTTCACAACAGGCAGGAAAGCAGTAAAGGATCTTTGCTTCTTGCAATCCATGGATTTCCACATTGGATTGTGTGTCAGGTAGCTATGAACATTTAAACATGAACACTGTTTCTCTGTATGTCGTGAGAGAAATAGTTCTCCCTCAAGGCACTGTTGGTACAATTAAAGATCAAATAAAACCATGTAAACATTGAAGAAAAAAATGGGTGAGCAAAGATACAGGGCTGCTTGTGAACTTGGGGATCTCCTACATCGCTATTGTGTGCTTGGGTGCATGCCATGGTCATGGGTAAAATCAGGAGGGGGTCCAAATGTGAGGCATGTCTGTGCACGGTCCTACACATCTCCCCAAAGTAAAACAAAACAAGCAAAAGGGCTATGAGGTGCCAAAAGGATTAATACATTGTCCTTACTTGACCTTTTCCTCACGCTTATTTGAAGACAACAGGTGGTTTATTTCAGTCACACAGAGATTCTTGTCCTGATCCTGAAACCTAGACTGAGGATTGGACACCTATTTTTCCAAGAGTAAAAGATACTCCTGTTCAGCAGCTGATGCCCAAATCCTTTCAGCCCTCCAACTTCTATAATACTTACTGTTAATTACTACTTGTCAGTGCTTGTTAAGAACTTGTGTACGTCCACTTTCGGAATATACACAGTGGGCATACTTCCTAAGACTCATCATGGAGACTGTAAATCTGGCATACTTCATTATCTAAATGTTACAAAGTGAAAACAAATTTTTTCTTGCATTTATAAAATTCAGACGTGCTCATAACCTTCAGAGTAATTGGTCTTTGTTCCTGGAGTATTATAAGCACATTGCATAAATTGCCTGTTCCAATGAATACAGAAATAGAACTAAGAATGTGCACATATAGCATCTTGAAAAATGATTTCATATTACTTGTTGTTCTGCTTCCAACGCATTATACAAAATTGATTTAAGAGATAACTGGAATATCATCCACCAAAACTCGGCTCTTCATCTCACTTATGACTTATTTTTAAAAAACTTGATTTTAAGACATGAGGCTCAATTCATTTTTTTGGAAGTCGCACTGATAGTTATTTGCTCAGCCCTTGCTGCAAAAACTTTTTCTTTGAAGAATTCTCAGTCACTGTGAACATGAAATCTTAAAAATATTTTCCTTACTTATCTATTCAAAATGAGCACTGATCATAAATTTCTAAAGTAACCCGTTCAGATAAATTAAAGTCAAAAGTTTAATGTATACATTTTTAGTTAAGTCAAAATTTAGCTTTAGAATCCATAAAAACTGGAGAAAATGGTAATAACATTGTAGAAGGAAAGCAATAGAACATTCTACCTATGGACTGAAATGTTATTGAATAATTACTACAATTTTCATGTAATCCTATCTATTTTTTGAAATTATTCAGATTCTTACAGGATGATTTACATGTCTGGACCTCTCTTAAGATTGAAAAAGGAAAATACTTCTTTTCTAGGTAAGTTTTTAATGCATTATGATAGAAAGTAAAATTGTTTGGATAATAAAAAAATTATCTATTTTTCTGGTTCTTTTCCTTTGCCCCTGCCTAATTCCAAACAATCCACATGGACCATTTTGGATAGGTATTAAACAATTTTTTTTTAAAACACAGAATCTATTAACAAATCTTAATAAAAATTTCCCTATTTTTAAATAATAATAAAATATCTCTGATACATGCTTAAACCCCCTTACTATTTAGTTATAAGGTAACTAGCCACTGGGAAAACATATTTTGGTGATTTTAAAAATATCTCTAAATTTTTAAATTGAGCTGATTAATTAATGAGTTAAATAGTAAAAAGGCAACAACCATTAGTAATGGTTACAAGAAGCAAGTTAACACAAGGTAATGAATATAAGAAACATATAAATAACTAAAATGGAAGGATTTAGAATATTTAGATCCTGATGCAATCAAACGATTGCAAAGAACCAAAATGATGTCATATCTTTAATAAGGAAAACCAAATAAAAACTAATCTTTGAAGCTTGACAACTCTTTCCACCTCTCATTAACCACCACTATGCCCCCTGCTGTTTGCTTTATTAATCTATGACATGATACAGCCAAAGGCCTACATAATTCATGACTTAGCTATTCAACTGTCCTTTAAATTCACTCCACACTGTGGAATGGAATTGTTTCTTCCAGATGGCCTCCATTTCCTCTTAACAAGCATCCAACAGTGTTTTGACTGGCTACAATAATAAACTATTTCTTCTCCCTTTCCCTTCCATTAAACTAAGTATTTCTATTCACATTTCCTTAATGTTGGTAGTAACATTGTTTTAACTTCAAAGCTTTCTTAGCTCTTCTTAAAAGGATTATTTCTTATCACTTGGTAGGACACATGTCCTTACACACCAGTCTTTTCTATTTCCAATACAGTATCTTCACTCTCAAGAAAGGAGCCAATGCTTGGCAACTTAATAGAAATAAAAGTAACCAAAAGCTTCAATAGCTAATGGCCATTGAGCATATATCATAGAGCAGGTGCTCTTAGAGCTTTAAGTGCACTAATTCACTTAATCTTCTCAAAGACCCCATGAGGACAGTACTATTTTCTTCGCCTTTACAAAGACAGAAACTGAAGCATAGAGAAGTGATCCGTTTAACCCAAGTCAAAGAACTAGTAGTCGGAAAAGCTGGGAGTCCAGCCCAGGCAATCCAGCTCCAGACCTAGCACTTTAATTCTCTCGTGAGATGGCCAACCTACGTAGATGTCGCATAGCCAACACCTATGAACAACCAGAAGTTAATGGAAACTAGTGCTAGAGTTGTATCACCTTACCTTCTTCCACGGGATACTGCAGAGGAAAACGGCATCTTTCAATGGTATATTCTTGGTCTCTGACACTACTTATCTCTACCAAAGTCTTCAAAACCTAAAATTGGGGACCGAAATTCACATTTACTTAAACTTTTGTAGCACATACTTTTTCACAGTATTAATGGACTAAATTGCAATAGCTGGTATCCCATTAGGTGATCTTAGAACTCCATCAATGTTCAGCTGAATAAAAATGACAATTACAAGTGGAGCTGAGATAACAAAGCAGCTTATTTATATCCATGTGCATGAGATAGGGACAATCATGTTCCATGAAATAGACCTGAAATTATTTAACTTAAAATTGATTACTTTGCTTTTCATGTGTTAATTTAGTGTTTGAGGTATAAGGTCATAGTAGATCAAATACACTCCAAATTATCTGCCTTTTACTTTTCATCTATATCTGATCATATCCACTAATTTTCACAAAATGTTTGCATATAATATACACAGTATACTATCATTCTGAATTTGTCTACCTTTTACAACTTAAACTGCTTTTAACAGAACACTTTACTTTAAGAAATAGTCATCATATTTGACTCCTTTTAACATAAACTTTTTAAGACAGGGAGGATAGGTATTAATTTACTTATTGAAATTCCCTTCCCAAATTAAATGTGAATGACTGGGGGGAAAAAAAAACTAGCAGGAATCCTCAGAATAATTTTTTCATGTAACATCTGTTTATTCATTATCAAAAATGGGTTTGAAATAGAACATATGAAACATACATAGGGCATTGAAGAGCACCATCAGCCAATAAATTCCATGTGTTGTGAGTCACCATTGTCCTTATAAAGAGTACATGACTATTGGTTATCTGAAGGCTTGAACTTGAAATAAGTAACATCTTTATAGAACACAGGCTTTATGTATGTGTTGGGAGGTATATTAATATGTTGGCAGCATCCATATAGGTATAATCTTGTTTTAATCATATTTTCAAGAAAGCTTTGTTTCTCTAGTACTTAATTTTAAATATACAAAGAATAGCTAGTAACGGTTTTAGTTTCGCCTTACTATTGCTCCTAAGTCAACAGCATACAAATTAGGTCACTTAAAACTGTGACAATGAGGATCCTCAGTTTGCAAACTAAAACCGTGCCTTCAACTACCAATTTAAAATCTCAAACTCGATTCCTCCACTGTTGATGAACAAAGAAACAGGTATTTATAAAAACAGGAATAAATAAAGCAATGCATTTTACTGTTGAGGTGTGTTTTGCTTACACGGTTATAATTTTTTTATCCTAGCTTAGTAGTTAGATGTCATAACCGTGCTCTTTCTTTCTTGATTCTACTGAGAAAGTCACAAACATACTGTATTTCAGTTTCCCTAGCTTTAAACTGGGGTGCACTTTGGTTTGCCACCTCATTAAGATGGAGTAAGAACTAACATTAGGTAGTTCATAAATCCTTTAAAGATTTTTTTTACATAGCATATTTTAAATTATGACTATTTTAAGCTCTATTTTACCAAAATTAATGAGTCATTAAAAGTTAAGAACCCAGCATTACATTTCTTTCACAAAGCACTACCTGGATATTAAAAAAAAAAATGAAATGTCTATTGAAAACCTGTAGAACAGCTTCATAAATCATGGATCTCATGGAAATAAGAAAATTATACACAAAATGGCCTACATTTTTCTTTGAAATATTCACAGGCATTTCAAAATTTATTCACAGTACCAGATGGTATTGCCACACTCCACCCACTTTCTGTATATACAGCAGCACCCGATTTGGCAATATGCCCCCCACCCCGAAAAGTTTTATAAATGCATTTTGATATTTATTTGGGTTAAAGAACAGAAACAAAAGGATAAATAAGGCCCTATAAAATGAAAATCTCTAGTCATCTTTAGTAAACTGGCAAATTTTTAGGTTCTCATTCCCCACCTAAATGTCAAGATGGTAAAGGATTCCAAAACAGACTTCCAAAGACTTCGTGAGGCAGTAGGGTATATACTCCTTATCGTGTAGGGTACAGAATCATGAACTGGCATGGAGTATGTAGCTCAGGCTGCTGTGCCATAAACAGATTAAAGTTAACTTCTTTATGGTAGGAAGCCCAACCTATAAAATACCACCACATGTTCATTAGATTCTCAAATAGCTACTTTCTAATACCATACATTTACATAATACTTATAAAATACTATTTGGTTATACAATATGTTAATTTAATATATAGGACCTATAGTTTTTGTGAGCTTGGCCAATAAATGAAATTATTAGTTTATCCATCTCAAAAAAGTAAATATGGAAAATTAATAGTATCTCCTACTTATCTGCCATATTCTGTTAATAGTAAAACATTACCTTTGGACACTATTCCAACTGGAACAATTTAAGAATAAGTTAGTTTATTACATTGACTAATTATTTCTATACTACTGTAGTTCAGACACGTTCTTAATTTTCTGTGGACTTTTGAACTTTTTCTGTAACTTGCATATATCACCTAAAATATTTCCTGGAATATTTTACAATTTTTTAAAAAAGTACAGCAGGTCAGTATGACCTGAATTATTCAGTCTATGACTGAAGCTCAGAACCATCTATTAATATGAATGTAAACAGATCAAGGAGGCTTGAAGGGCACAACACTTTGTCCTATATCAGTATTTCTAACTCATCCTCAAATAGTACATTTACTGAATTGTCACAGTGTATTGGCTAAGGTACAGAGTGTAAAGGGGACATACAGATTTATTTTGGACTTTATAAGTCCTGAATTGAGCTTGCCCCATTAATAACTAATATAAAACAAGGAAAAATGTTACCAGATTACTTTTAGCCTGAAAAAGGAACAGTCCTACGGCATCATTAAAAGCTATCTAGCTTAAGATTAGATTGCGTGGCTTAAAGGAAGGATTCAGAAGACAAGTTTTTACATCTGCAATCGAGACATGCTTAAATCATGATTTTCCATCTTGTCCAAGTAAAGCAAAAACGTGCGGTGATAATGATAAACTGGGATATTGGGACCACACATTTCACAATGTCATTGAAAGGATGAAAACAATATGGTATATGTGGAAAAAGCTTATTATCCTTAAAATATTACTAGGATGTTAAAATTGCCTTCAGGATTTTAATCTTCTCAAACCAAGGATTATACTTTTTCCATTTTCTTTACCTATACCATGACTATCATAAGTAGAGGTTTTAATAAAAGTCATAATGGGACATAATAAAGTGGGGGTGCTTCCTTCTCTTTTCTTTTGGTCCTTGGGATAAAAAGATCTGTGAGATGTGTGTTTTATAGCTGGCATTGCCTGTATTTTATATTTTGATTTTTCTCCATCCTTCTTTAGTATATAAACTTTAGGATTTAAACATACTAGGATTTAAACATACTAGGACTTAAATATCCTGAGAGATATGTAGGAAAATGAAAATAGATGGAAAGTCAGATATACTTGAGGAAAACTGAGAACGAATTTTTTCTTATGTTACAAGGTTTATGATTCTTATGAGAAATGCTTAATCAATCTCTGAAGAAATATTTATAGCAGGGTTGCAAGAGAATACACAAGACTTTTATAGTATAATGGTAGAGTGAAGACTTTTGTATTTGAAACAGTTCAGGTACAGGGGGATTCCAAAAGAACTGAGTACCTTTGAAAATTCATTAATCAGTAACTGGGGGTTGTAGGAACATGCAGTCGTGATAATTTATAAAGCAGGATGTGGACACTTATTCTGTAAAGGACCAGATAGTGAATACTTTAGGCTTTGTGGGCCAGACGTATCTGTTACAATATTCAACTCTGTTGTAGTTCAAAAGCAGCCATACATGATAAAAAAAAAAAAAGTGGATGGGCATAGCTGTGTTCCAATAAAACTTTATTAACAAAAACAGTAGGCATGATGACCTTGGATCATGAGCCATAATTCGATATCCCCATTATACAGAAATTCTCCCAGCTCTCTTTATAATTTAATAAATATTTAGTATGTGCCTTTCATGTCACTAGGGCATATGTCAATCACCCCTCTAATGCCTTTGTAATACATCACCTTTGACAATTGAAATGGCAGCCTCGACAGGATTCTTCATTTCTTTAAGGCTGAATATATGGATGTAGTATAAACATGAGGTTCTGGGGCATTCTCTCTGGAAGGTTACAAAATGAGATATTTGGGGATCTGGTGGCCAAGGTACAATTCCTTTTGAATCACCCTGTAAAATAAAAATCAGTAATTAATGAAATATGGAAGTAAATGGGAATGTTACAGAGAAGTTCCCAGTTTAAGTGTAACTTGAAACTCACATATAGAGCACAACTGGTTATTTGGTTTTCTGTAGAGCTCTGACTTCTTCACTCTCAGAAGCCAGATGGGACAGGACCATAGAGAAAATGAGTGAGTGCTGTATGAGAGATATGCGCACGCATACACACATGCATATACTTGTAGGTGAGTGTGTGCGTGTATATGAAAAAGAGATTGATTTGGTTAGGGTGGAAGGAGGAGGAAAAGTATATGCATATTGATTCAAAGTAGTTCACTACCTGCCAGTGCTTTAACACGCCACACAGAAGACACACTCACACCCTCCTCGGGTTAGTGCTAGGCTGGAATGATTCTGTTCTTACTTTCCTAGAACCTACATCATTTCTCAGTCAGCTTATGCTGATATGTCTGGCCAAGACTCACTATGGTTTTGGGGCAAGGTTCAAACAGCCTCACAATGGAGCTCTACATGGCTTTTAATTGCTAAGAAACACTGAACATTCGTATTACACATTTTTCATTCAATGAGAATACTGTCCGGTGAGGACTGTGGATAACTGTTGGCATTTCCATAAGATACACCAGACATTGTTAAATTTAAAGGTCATTGATAACAATGTGAAAATCTAGAATCTTAATCGGAGCTTACTGAAGTATTAGTGAAAACATTTTTATATAACTATATATCATAATTAAATAAAAATTCTTCTTCCCAGCAAATCCCTATGCCGCCATTTCTTTAACTTTTATCAAAGAACTCTAAAAGACTCTAATCAACCTGTTTTAGATGAATTCATTCAGTGTGTAATAAATCTGACAAGTATTGATTGAGCACATATTATGTGTACAACATATGCTAGGCGTGGGCTACATGATAAAGATGAAATTGTCTCTCCCCACGCTTAGGCTCAAAGGACAACTACAGACACACAACCAGGTCTGCCCAAGGGAGTAGGTTAGGAAGATGCAAGGAACAAGATTTTTAGCAGAAGAGATAAGATTTGTATTCATGTAATATTACTACAAGATAATATGAGACATATGGCCCATAATAGCTAATGAATGGCATCAGAATTCAAAGGGGAAGACGCTCTTTTATAAGATAGAGGGATGTGATCAAGGATAACTTTATGGAAAAGGTGACCTTGAACCCTGAATGAAAGGTAGGATTTAGTAAAAAACGAAGATCTAGGAGCAGGCCAGAGAAAAGATGAAGACAATAAGCATGAGTCAACATACAGAAGTGGCAACATGCATATTCATGTATCAAGTAAGATAAGCAAATCCTGTTTCGACCAGGTTGTTTAAACAAAGGGAACAATAGATGAGAGATAAGGCTGAACAGGTATGGCAGCGCCAGGCTGGAGAGGGCACTGGGAGCTAAGCTGCATCTATTTTGGGATTTCTAAAATTTCTGCCAACAATCGTAATTCATCATGATATATTTTAATTCAGTAAAAAGAAAATTTGAACTTAAAAAATATCATACAACTCCAACTCATCATCCAGTCCCTTAAACCAATCCCCTCATGCTTCTCCCCAATATACTTCACTATATATAATATATTTATATATACTGTAATTTTCTAGAATCTAGAAAAGTAGATATCAGACTAGAACTTAGCTTTAACTTTGGTGCCTTCTTTCCCCATGTTGCTGACATCTAGTAGATACTGTTGGGAAACATAAATGTCAAGTGCAGATGAGTATTGCTACCCAGGCAATAGTCCAAACTGTCATATGAACAGGTCTTGTCTCATCTCAAGTGATATTATGATGGTCATTGGTTATTTTGCCAGAGCAGGGGATCAGGAACCTTTCTAATTCCTGAACAGAAAGATATATTACCAATATGAAAAACAGAATGTATGATCACAACTGTTTTCTTTAAATCATTGGTGGTTTTAGTCAGACATGTGAGCTGGGCTTAGTGCCAAGGACTGTTAAGACCTAGGAGAGGCCTTCGTCTGACCCTCCTTATTTTGTGGAACAGAAAGAGGTCCAGAAGAGTGAAGTGACTTGCCTTAGGAGATACAGCTAACTTCTTCTACGGCCAGGAGTAGGACACGCATCTCCGAGATGCTAGTGTTTTTCTTACATCAAAAGGCACATCTTAGCTTTAAATTAACTTAAAAAATAGAGCATTAGTAACTTCTCGTAGTGTCACTATGTAGCAGCATTTCTCAAGCTCAACACTACTGACATTGACCAGATAATTCTTTGTTGTGGCAGCTTCCTGTGCACTAAGATACCATTACCAGCATCCCTGATTCCTGCCCACTACATGCCAGTATCACCACCCCCACCCCCTGGTTATGACAACCAAAAATGTCTCTAGACATTGTCAAATGTACCCTGGGGGGCCAAATCACCCCCTGCTGCGACACCCTACCCCCACCACTTTCCATACCCCACCTACATCTCTAGAATAAATTCCTTCGGAGACAGTTTGACCTGACCTAAGGGCCTCTTTCCAAGAATCTCATACCTCTACCCTGACAGCACAGCGCCTTCTCCAGGTGTTCTAGTTTCCCCTGTAGGTGTTTACTCATTGTTAGAATCTAGTTTTTCTAGGTTAGCCATGGTCATAGGTCCTCTCCTCATCTACCCATTCATTATTTCGGTATGCATTTGAATGCCTATCATATGCTAAATGTTGAGCACTGGGAATGCAGGGCAAAGTCCCCGATCTGCGGGAGTTCAGCCTTCCGGGGGAGATGTATACATAAATGAACACCTGTCAGCCTTATGATGAGTGTGCCAGGTGCTGCAGATTCAGGGATTACACTTCATTCACACTGAGTGTGGTCATAGGGCGATGCAGCACAGAAGGTGGTCAAAAGAAAGTGCCATCTAAACCGAATTTTTAAGGATGAATTAGGATGAGTTAGAAAGGGAAAGGCTCATCAGTTAGAGGGAGCAAGGAGGGAGAAAACCCGGCTTCTGGATATAGTATCAACACAAGGTGTGAATTGACTCTGGAGAGAAGTGGGGGCCGGATCTTGGGAAGCCAATTATACCATGGCAAGGAGTTTGGAATTGATCTTGAAGGTAACTAGAAGCTGAGGGAAAGTGTGTCAAACTTGCCTTTTAGAAAGGCTGGAAGTACAGAAAATTACAAATACAGGGGATTTGAAATAGGAGCACAGGCGACCTCAAGATAAACACAGGATGTACTGTCTAGTAAAAGGACAATTGTGCCAGATTTCAGTCTTGTGGATCCTGTCATGGAAGGCATTCTTCTCCCAGAAGCGTTGCCACAAACTGGCAAGAAGACCCATGACCATACAGAGGGACAGTCCCCTCCTCCACCCAGGAATGTGGGCAGATACAACTTTTTACCACCAAGGCAAGAACAACAACTTTTTCTTTTGAAATTTAGGAGAGATTGAGTTCCTATGGAAGTTCAAAATATATTTTTCTCAGAAAGAAAAATGATACATTTTGCTATTTTAAAATACATGGTTCAGGTAATATATTGCCTAGGTGTGCAGTGAGTGTACCTGTGTACTGGCTGTTGAACATATTGTTGTTTCTATGGGAATATGAATAACACATCGACTTTCAGAACACAACCCATTTGCCCATAAACCATGCATGCCTTTGCAGAGACTGTACAAGCACAAATGAGTAGCAAAATGCTCTGCAGACAAGTTGTGATTAGAACTCTGCCATAGAGAAGGGAGTATGGGGCAATTTAAGAGCAATGCTGCTGACCACATAAAATGCAAATCGAAGTGAGCCCCATGCAGCTATTCAGGCCCTACCAGGGCTAAACTGCTCCAGTAGCTATCCTAGGGCCTGGAACATATCAGGTGCTCCATCAATGCTTGGAAAAGGGAATTAGATACACTGAAATGGTTTCCACACCCACATGCCTCCTGGTTAAAGGAGACTTGAAAAAAATGCTGGTTCCATGAGGCAATGTGATCGGGCATGCAAGAAAGCGAGTGACAGACAGCATGGATTTGCCTAGGATGGTAAAAGAGAGTGAGCTGCTAAGTCCCTACATCTGTGCTCAAGGGACAGAAACCCCTTTTCCTTAGGAGCAGAGCTGATATGAACATGAGATGTCCTGACTAATTCTAATTCTCAACGTCAGCAGAGGAGAGCAACTTAAATTAGTGTTAGTTCCATGACCTGTTGCGTTGTTTGTCTTAAGAGCATATTTGCTGATTGTAGTTGAAACATGGAGGCCTCCATCTTTCTGATTCATCCATTACCCTGAAAGCCCTAGCTTCCTAGAATTCTTCATGCTTTTCATAAAATCTAGCTGAATCTTCTTTCAGAGTGCCTCCATTTCACTGATGACCTGACCCTATCTCTTGCCTCTCTCAGTTTCAACTTACCTCGATCAGTGAGGGCAAAATTACCTTAAAAAAATGCATTGATTTAAGACCTTTCTCAAAAAACATTTTCACCATCTTCCAGATACCTGGGGAATAAAGTCCAAACCATTAGCCTGCCTTTAAGGCCCTGCAGAGTCCTCACCTGTAAATCCTTCTTTCCACCACTCCCAACACCACTTCTGTATACAAGTAACAAATCCTTAGGGTTCTCTGAATAGGCAGGCTGTCCTCATTCCTCCTCTGTGCTTGGCTCACACCTCAGAAGCCTAAAATCCCTAATTCCTCTCTCTCTACTTTAAAAGCACACTTCTGGGGCTGGTCTCAGTGAAGGAGAAGGCTGACCTCATTTCAACCTGCGCTCCCACACTCCTCCCCACTTCTTGCATGGAGTTACTCTATGCATCTCTGGCTTCCCTGTGAAGGGGGCGACTCTGTCCTGCACTACGTTGCTACCCATCCCCTAGCCATGAGTAATAGTGACAAAGGGAGGACCCAAAGCCCCTAGAAAGATGCCTAGCATACGTCAGGAGTTCGAAGAAAGTGTTGATTTTGAAGGTATTCAAGGGACTGGACTTTGTAAATTTGAGAATACCACCTACTCCCTCCCTTAAGTCGGGGACTTTCTTCGCCCCGCCCTCCCCCCAGGTGAGAAAAAAGCAGCTAAGCATTTTACCTTTGATAAAGTCAGCTTTGATATATAAAAAGCAAAGCGGAACTTCCTCTTTAACCTTTCAAGAAATGAGAACTCCCCAAACCCACTCCCCGACCCCGCCCTCATCAGTGAGTTTTAGATTCCTTTAAAATCACCGCCCTGGGTCACCTCTTAACAAAACTCTGCATCTTTTTTTGCAGTTGCAAAGGTAACCTTACCTCTCTCTAGCCAGCCAAGGCACCAACAAATTCCCCAAGCGAGACAAAAAAAAAAAAAAAAAAAAAAAAGATTTTTTTAAAAAATGGAGGTGTGAGCGTTGAAACATCCACAGGCAGGAAGAGCGCAGACAACAGGTGCTCCTGCAAACTCCAAACGCCCAAACGGACCTTTCCTGATCGAGCCCAAAGCGTTCAGCCAGCACGCTATGCTTTAGCAGGTGTTTCAGGGGCTTTTCCATCACAGAAACGCTCCCTCCCCCTTGGCTTTGCCGTTTTCCCCCCACCACTTACTACGGAGCGCGTGTCTGACCTATCTGGGCAATCTCTGTCGCACCCAGTCACCTCGCTCCGCGACCCGCGCCCACACGTTTCCTTCAATCAGAGCCCAGCGGACTCTGCTCCGGAACTACATTACCCAGCGGCCCCCGCGCCCTTCGCAGGAAGGACGTCTGCGCACAAGATACTCAGTTCCAAGTTTGGAGCTTTTAGCTGCCAGCCCTGGCCCATCATGTAGCTGCAGCACAGCCTTCCCTAACGTTGCAACTGAGGGCAAAAAAATCACTTTCCAGTCTGTTTTGCAAGGTGTGCATTTCCATCTTGATTCCCTGAAAGCCCATCTGCTGCATCGGTCAAGAGAAACTCCACTTGCATGAAGATTGCACGCCTGCAGCTTGCATCTTTGTTGCAAAACTAGCTACAGAAGAGAAGCAAGGCAAAGTCTTTTGTGCTCCCCTCCCCCATCAAAGGAAAGGGGAAAATGTCTCAGTCGAAAGGTAAGAAGAGCCTGTTTGCATTACTTGCAAAAAAATGCAAAGGGTTGTGCATGCATTTATGAATGCATGGATGCAATTTTCGCCTAGCGATTGCATTTTTAAGTTTGAGGTTTTCCACAGCTCAGTTGCATTTCCTGTTTAGTATGTGTCTTTTTTTTGCAGACACAGAGAGTTCCTGTAAGGCAGGGCTTGCAGTTCAGCTGTGCATTGACGTTATTTGCATTCTTCTGCTAGGATTACTGAGCTCTTTCTGCCTTTTGCACAGTCAGGAGAGATAGAGCAGGTTGGTAGCGTCTAAATGTGTAATGCTTTATATAATTGTAAAATTCTCTCGTATGCACGCATATTATAAGTGATCTTACGTGCAACAGAAATACAAACTTTTAAAAAGTCTGTGGATGAAGATGAAAGGTAAAACTTGAGTTAAACTAGTAGGAAATTATTGTAATCTTATATTCCTTTGGGAATGAGCTGTTGCCGTGCCAGTATTTAGCTAAATTTCCATTGATAACGCTTTGAACATTAAGCAACTTTTGATATTTAAAGGAAGTAAAGGTGAAGTGTGAATAATAACATATTACAAAAAAAAAAAAAAGCAGAGAAGACTTTCTCTTCCGAGATTTTGCACTTTACACTAATTGCTTATTGGCTCACAGTATTGAGAAGCAGCAATGAGGACACTGATGTTTTATAAGTCTTTCCATTTGGGAGATGTGTTGTCTGGGGGGGCATATTGGGAGAAAAACTATACTTTTAAGTGTTATGCCAACATGGGGAGTTTGTTCTGTTTTATTAACAACCATAATTAAATATTTTAAATGTGTAATTGCATATATTTAGTCAGCTGTAATAGGTCAGAAGTTCAGGGTGATGGTTTTTATGTTTTTGTCCTTTATCTTAAAAAAAAATTTATTTTTACACGGTGTGTTTTGCAGTCTTAATGTCACGTTGGGGAGGAGATTAAAAAATAAAATAAAATTCCTGACAGTCACATCAGAGAGCAGACAGGGTGTTGTCAGGTGCTCCAGGACCCTAAGTTACTTGTTTCAGAACAAATCCTTTACCAGAGAAAGCATATGGCATATGAGAATGTATGGATTGAAGAGGTGACTTAAGCACCATGTGAGTTAGGCTCTCCGAGGCAAGTGTGCACTATAAGCGTGTGGAGTAAGACCTGGTGAGATGAAAGTGTCTCGTAAGCTTTTGCCACTTTTTTTTTGGAGTTATTGAACCACTTTTTAATTCTGCCGGGTGGGAATCAATCATACATCTCAGCCTGAGAAGAAAGTGATACGTATTCTCAAGAGTTCAAAGTAGGGATCTGCTTTTCTTTGCGTATTATGGGGGAGTGGAAGTCTAAAAAGCTAAGAGTGCTGAAGAAGCTAGGGATTAGCAACTTGAGGTGTAGAGGTTCGTGAATAAGGGGGAAACCTACAGTCTCCTAACTGAGCAGAGAAATAACAATTTAGAAGGGGCATTTTATGCGTTATATATTAAAGGGGTGGCATCTAGTTATTTTGGTATATATTCACTCATTCATTTAGTTCAGTTTATGGATAAATATATTGCGATATATATGTGTATGTATAAGTATGTATGCACACACACACACACTGCTCAGGATTTGGGTGCCTACAAAAATATTTAAACTGTTTTTTTTTCCTTCAAGGACCTCACCATGTGGTCCGTGAAAGCATGTATTGCTGAAAGAAAGCAAGTCATTATAATACAAGATAGTTGCATAGATAGGGAAGAGAAATGGCGAGGTTGGAGTTTACAGATAAAAGGGATCTTCTCCCTGGGAGATAGGAAGGTTTCTTGAGGGAAGTGGTGTTATAGTAATCTTATCTTTGGACCCTAGGGTCCATACTAAATCAGGTTCCTGTTTGCATTTTTTGGACATACTTCGAAGATAGCTCCCTCCTAGTAGAGCAAGTTTTTGAGGTAGGACACTAAAAGAGATGTTAGCATGGTACTCTTTCTTTTTGGGTACACCCATAATAGATCAGGCACTGGTGGTTTTTAAATCAGTTCCCATTTATCCAGATAGTTCTCTTAATTGGGTCCTGTCTGGAGTCTGGAAGGTACATGTGATGTGGACATGGGTTCTTGTCTAAAGGAAAAAATTATTGATAGAAGTAGGTGATCATTTCAGAAATGGCAAAGGAGCCTTGGCCTGGACTTTAAATGTGGAATTGGCCTCATTTGGCTACAGTATTCTCAAATGGCCAAGACATTTATTTTTTTTTTGCAGTACCATACTTCTTTGTAATACTGTAACTAAATGAAATGGGAGGAAAAGTGAAAGGTGGATACAGCCTCATAGCACTGAAGAATTTAACAACATGTTCAATTCAAGGACCTTTAAGAACTTTCTAGATCACTATAATTCGGTTTTACAGACCTCTAATTTAAGGCACAACAGAGGCAAAAGAATTACAGACTCCCTGGGAGCTGGAAGGACTGGATTACTTCTTTCCAGCCTTACCAACAGTGAGATTCCGAGAAAGAATTTCTTAAAAAGAAATTTTGTTTTCCACTGTTGTAACTTTAGGTGGTATGCTTTTCAGCTTGTTTATATTAGCTGTCTGGGGTTGAGCTGACATTTTTCAAATATTAAAGTGGTAGAATGCCTTTTGAGGAAATCTGAAATGTAAGTTAACAGGAAGGGCACCCAGAAAGTGCAGGAATTCCTGCACTTTACAGGAAGACAGGCTACAGGAAAAATGTGTCATCTACATTACCCTGGAGAGAAAAGCTATTGTTATCAGTCTTAATGATCCAGGGAAGGGAGGGAGGGAGAGGAGGGAGGGAGGTCTGGCATCTTCCAGTTCACCTGAAAATTTACAAAAAGTTTGATCCTGTTAAAATGTACTCTTTCTCACTTCTTCCTTTATTCACCCTATAAAAATATAAGTTCATCTTAGTTTAACATAGTAAATATTAGATATTCACCTATAAAAGTAATTAAAAAAAATTCACCTTTAAAAAAATATAATAATGGATCAGTCATGCCGTGAGAAATGCATGTAAGTGAGGCATAATGCAGAAGCGTGTAGGAAAGTGATAGGCAAGGACTTAACCCTGCCACGGGGTCTTTGCTTGAAATGCCTTCCACCCTGTGAAGTGCAATGTGTCAATTTCTCATTCTGTGCAAATTCCTTTGTTAGGTTGCACCAGACAGACTTGTCATGCTTAGCCCGTAATCTGAGCCAGTATGTTTTATAACCTCGTACATCTCAGGACACAAAATCAGAATAGGTACCTTGGGTTTCCGGAGCTTGTTTGTGTTGGTGCAGCATTCAGCTGCATGTCCGCTGCAGGGGCTTTTGAGGGGTCTCTTGGTAGTAAATTTAATGCTGGAGGAAATGGTTGAGATTCTCACCCCTTTGTTTTTTGCAGATTAGTATTATTATAACTACTTTTCAGTATTTTAAAATCTGAAAGATCTATATGGAATATTTTTCAAACTTAGAAGATAGTGTATAAGTAATGCTTCATTATAGAAACATGTGAAAACATAGAAAAGGAAAATAGAAAATAAAAATCACTAGTTACTGCAGTGTACATTTAGCATATATTCTTTTGGAGTTTTAAAAATTCTATATATGTATATATATGAATAAATCCAAAATGTGTATATAATTAATGCCTGTTTAGTTACCTTTTGTTTCACTTACTAATATACTGTGAAATATTTGGACATACAGAATATTCAATTCTATTGTATTTTATTAAATAAAACCTAGTGTTTATTAACTTTTTAAATTAAGGAATAATTAACATACAAAATATTACTTCCAGGGTGTACAACCTGTTTCAATATTTGTATATATTTGGAACTGATCACAAGTCTTGTTAATATTTATCACTATACATAGTTACAGAATTTTTTTCTTGTGCTGAGAACTTTTAAGATTACTCTCTTAGCAACTTTCAAATATGTAATATTGTTAATGATAATCACCATACTGTACGGTCCATCCCCTTGACTGGAAGTTTTATAACTGAAAGTTTGTACCTTTTGACCACTTTCACCCATTTTGCCCCTGCCACTTCCCCCTACCTCATTGTGACTACCAGTCCGTTCTGTGTACCTATGAGCTTGCTTTTATCTTTTTAGATTCCACATGTAAGATTGCATGGTGTTTGTCTTTCTCTGACTTATTTTCTCTGACTTAGCATAATACCCTCAAGTTTCATTTATGTTGTCACAAATGGCAAGATTTCATTATTTTTAATAGCTGAATGATATTCCATTATATATATTACATTTGTTTTAATCCGTTTCTTTTGTCGATGGACATTTTGGTTGTTTCCATGTCTTGGCTATCATAAATAATGCTGCAGTAAACATGGGGGTGCTGTTAACTTTCAATATTAGGGGTATTACCATGATGATCATCCCAGTTCATACATTATTATGTATACTGTGGCCTTAGACTAACTTCCGTGGATATCCAGTTTTCCCCCACTCTCCAGTTTCTTCTCTACCTTTTAAAAATAGCTTTTTAAATTATTATAAAATGACATGCACTCACTGAAAATAAATTTGAACTAAAGAGAAATCCACAATAAGGAAATAATCACTCAAAGTTATACCACCCAGAGCTAATTATTATTATCTTTTTTGGTGACTGTCTCTGCATTTATACATACATACATACATACATACATACATACATATATACATACATATATGTGCTATTTGACACACTGTAGAAGACATATTTCACCTTTATACTCTACCATGTATCTTTGATATCTTTCCATGTTAGTATACATGTATTCTTTTTAACAATTGCTTATTTTAAATGGTAAGAATGTAGCCATTTAATCAATCTCCCATTGGACTTTGACATAGTTTCAATTTCTTTTTTACACTTACAAATGAAACTTCAATGAATATTTTGAACGTAATTCTTTGCACATTTGCCCTATTATCTCTTTAAGACAAATTCCTAGAAGAGGAAGTGCTAGGTCAGAGGGCATGGGATAAATTGCCAAATTGCCCTTCAGAGAGCTAACACCAATTCTTATTCCCACCAGTGTTTTCAACTGCCCGTTCTCTCCTTTTAAGCATCATGGTAAAGGTGCCAAATAAATTGCTCTCCAGAAAAGTGATCCCTATTTTTCCTTTGTCTTGGGTAAAGTAATTTGAAAAAAAATCTCTGCCAATTTAATAAAAGGAATTAATGCTTTGCTCTCGTTTGCATTTTTTAGTAGTAAAGAAGTTGCATTTTCCCCTCTTTTTAAACATTTGCGTTTCATGTATTTGAATTTTCTCATAAAATGTATCTTTAAAATTTTAACTTGGGATCAAATTATTTTCAAAGTTAGGCCAGAACATTCCAAAATTGCAAAGCTTAAGTAATCATGGGTTGAAAGTTGGGTTTCATGGATCTAAACAATTTAATTCTCTGGTGAATTCTAATTTTAATTTTAACCAAAATGTGTCAAGTAAACATCACATATTTTAGAATCTTATTTTGTTACATTGTCTATAGCTATCCAGACTCATGAAAAAAAAAATAAGAAAAATGTAATGATCTGATTAAAATTCCAGTTTGGGAAATAACTTATTTCTGGACATTATTGCATTTTCTCTATCTCTATCTTCAGTTATCTCTACAAGCAAAAGTAGTTTTTCTTTAGTTTCATAAATAATTATCACAAGCAAAAGTAGTTTTTCTTTAATTTCATAAATAATTATCACATAGCACATGGTTATGTTATGTGCACCATTGCAGAATAATTATTTTTTTTTCCAGCTTCACGTGCAATGTCTAATCATAAAAGTGGTTTACTGTATTTTATTAGACTTTTTAGAAGAATTAAGGCCAGGATCCACTTAGATGACCTCAGAAGTTAAATAAGTCAGTCTCACGCTTAACATATCCTTAACATAGCCTTCCTCAGTAAATGTGCTTATAAATGCAACCTGGTAAAACCGATAGAATTTAGAGCTAAGAAAGGAGTTTAATAGTCCAATCATCTCTTTTAACAAATGAGCACACTGATGCCTTGGAGGTGTTTTGCCTGAACACAGAGCCAGAAGTAGAACTTAAGTTTCTCCATTCTCTGTCCCAAAATTCTTTTCACGAAACCTCACACAAACACTAGCAGTCCATATTTACAAAACATTTTTTTCTTCATAATCTTTAGTATATTTCATATTTTTTTATTTTGTTTGTTTTTGTGGGTAGCAGACTGGCAAGGGAGGCTGATGGGACAATCAGTAGGGGTTCTTTTTCTGTGCCCAAGAAATGGTGATATGTGAATCATGGTGGTGGGTTTTTTACCAGTTTTCTGCCAAAGGATATTTTGCAAATGCTCTCATTGTAATTCTCATTGTCTACACTATACAGCTGCAAGTTTTAACCACTGTAATTGTTGTTTGCCTTTTTTGGACAATCTCTCAAAGCCCCTGCGGGGCAGATAACATTTCTTCTCATACATCTTTGCAACCATCTCCACCTCTTTTAGCACTGTGTTTATATGCTCAATAAATGTCTGACAATGGAAGTATTTTTCATCAGTAGGGATCTCGATCATTTTTTCCCCCTACAGTTCATAAAAGGTTCGGGATAACTAAATTATAATGTGATTTTCTTCCTGTGCTTCCTTGCTCACGTTAACAGTCCCATCATGTCTTTGCTTGATTATTTGGAAATTGCAAGGATGGCATAAGAAGCCACTTAAGATGGCTAGAGAAGTGTCATTTCTCCTACCAATGCCCTCTAAAACAGATTTAAAGGTTGCATGATCGTTGTCTAAATAACTTTCCCTTTAAAAAAATATGCAAATGAGCAGTCCAAAGAATCTAATGGGATAAGATTGAAGTGAATTCCTCCATCCTGTGCTGGTCTCAGGGAGTTGGTTTGTAAGTTACCTCTGAACTTAAGCCTCTGAAGGGTTGTCAGAGATAATCTGAAAGTTTTTAACAGCTGGCTGCCCTGTGACAAAACAGGGAACTTTGCATGGATAACCCCCAAGTGAAACAATGCTCCACTTCCTCGTCGACCACTGTCACCGTCACCACCGCCCCCCTTTGACCCCGGTTATGTTTCCCACTCTGTCGCCTCAGATGGTCTTCCTTCCCTGAGCTGGCCCATACCATTTGGTATGCTGTCCATAAAACCTGTTCTTTCAACAGTGAGAGGATGTTCAGGTTATAACCTATCACAAATCATGTAATTTGGCCAACTCAGTTTTTGAGTTGAAGCGTTAAATAGGCACTTGCTGGAACCCTTGAAGTCTGTTTTATTTTCTATTCTCAATATCCCTCCTTAAATCAAATTGGGATCAACCTATTTTTTTTTTTAATAGATCATTAGCTCCAGATTTCAAGGCTGATCACAACACCTACCCCCACACCCAGTGCTGTCATCACTTATTTCATGTCAGCCACTCTTCATGTATTATGCTTTTCAACTTCACATAAATCCTATGGTGACAGGTACTGTTATTCATTTACAAATGAAGAAACTGAGGCTCAAATCGGTTAACCCACTGGCCCATGGCTGGGTAGCCAGTAAGCAGCAGAGGTGGAATGCAAAGCCAGGCCTGTCTGACCACAGGCCCCATCCTCATAACCATGGATCAGCGGATTGCAGCCTGAGGGCTAAATACAGCCCTACCTGTTTTAAAGTTCAGCCTTTGGGCTAAAACAGTTTGCACATTTTTAATTGGGAAAGAAATCAAAAGAATACCATTCCATGACACATGAAAATTATATAAAATTCCAAGTCAGAGTCAACAAATAAAGTTTTATTAGAACACAGCTCTGTTCATTCATTTATATGTTACTCATGGCTGCTCTCCCCCCTGCTGCGGTAGAGTTGGAATAGTTGTGAAGGAAACGGTCTGTCCCACAAAGCCAAAGTATTTATTGTCTGGACCTTTTCGAGAAAAGCTTGATAACCTTGCCCTTTATGACTTGACTCAATCGTGGCCTGGAGTCTTTTCTTGATGGGGGCCCCCGTATTAACATTCCTCTTCAGCTTTAATTGGAAGTTGTTAACCTGGATAACTACTCACTCGCTCCTCAGCCAGCGACCTCTGGGGTCCACCCACAGGAAACGTCTGAGTGGTGTTTCTCCTGGTTATGAGATTCATAGGCCGTTGCTCATATCCGCCGAACTAAGCTACCAGTCTCCTTTAGCCCATCCTGGGGTCCTTTCCCCACAGCTGCACTCTTCCTGTTTGCTTTACAGTCCTTTACTTTTTTTCCTCCCTCCCCTTGAGAAGCTGCTGATTCGTTCTTCTCTTTGTCCATTCATTCTCTCCTTCTTGATGCTACATTTTGTTCTAAAAGCACATAAACTAAAAACAACTCTCAAGCCACCACTGATGCCTGGCTTTGCTGATTCTTAATCCTGACCCAGCTCAGAGGTTCCATCCTTTTTTTCATGTGGTGTAAGGATGAGAAGACAGCCTCCATGGTACCTAGATGTTTCTGGTTATCATCTCCCACAAAGGTTAGAACCATTTTCCCACATTGCCCCGCTCAAACCCTGGGGTAGACAGTACTTTTGGAGGGTGTGAGTATATCCTTTTGCTTATGGAGTCACTTAATTTGTGAGTATTGTGTGTATTTAGGAGGGAAAGTCATGGTAAAGTTTCTAAAAATGAAGGAAGGAAAGGGTGAGAGTGGAAGCTACCTGAAGACAGTAGCTTTTGTAGGATGGGCCTAGAGCTGTTTGCTGTGTCTGGAATGAGGTAAATTTAAGTCACGTACAAGGAGTTGCTAATTCCTGCCATCCCAGATGGGAACGCCATTGCATTCCAGATACTGTGCTTACTGAGTGATCTCATTCTCTTCACTAGGGCCTGGTGAGGTGGTGCCACATTTTGTGTATGAGTAAACTGAGGCCAGAGAGGTTCAGGAACTTGCCTTAGATGTCAAGGCTGATAGTGGCAGAGCAGAGGCTTTAATCAAGGTCTGCCTGACCCCATAACCTGAGCTCCTGTTTGCTTCACTAGAGTTGTCACTCCATAACACATTTATGAACCTATTACCTAAAAGACATGGTTGGGGACAGAACACATGAATGGATCCTGTGGGAATTTGGGCATACCAGGGCCAGGAGTGGGAATTAGGAGGGGCCGACCCGTGTCTGTTTATATGTAGGCTCCTTTTGCCATGGTCCTTTAAGTGTGTCTTGATCATGGAATACTGAGTTTGACTCATTCTGACTGCTAAGGTTGAATTTTAAGTACAAACTGAAAAAATGCTGGTTATAATCGGTTTACTGTACAGATCAGAAGTTTATGTTAAATATCAGCAATAAATACTGATTCTATTAGCTGTCTTATAGATTGTAAGAAGGGAGACCCAAACTTTGCGTGTTTTCCCTACGTAGCTAGGTTAAATTGTTTTAAAACAGTAACAAGAGCATGGCCGGTTTGGCGTCGTACCTTCCTAGAGGAATACTACAGCCCCTTTTTGGCTTGGTGATTTCTTTTCTTCCTGGTTATTTCTATGTAAATGTAACAAACACAGTTTCCTCGAAATTGTGAATGAGCCTGTGTCTCCACTGTTTTCCTCTTGTACCAGACAGTGCAGAAGGAACCAGAATTACGTCTTTTTTTTGTGGTAGAAAAGGCAGTGGGTTGGGGAATGAATTTTCTCTTAAACTGAAGGATTCTCTCTTGGCTTTCTCACCAGCCAAAGCAGCACAAGTGATACCCATGCTTGAGTCATTTCCCATGATCCTGTGCTGAAGCCATGCGAAGAGATAGATGGTCTTGATGTGAAGTGACAGGTTATTTATTCCCTTTCTCTATTCTCTGACCTTCAATCCCACCTGAGAAGGGTAAATTAGAGATAAGATTAAGGCGAGAATCTGAAGAACTGATGGGAACAGAATGATGAAGAGCATGGGAGTCATTTTACAGTGACTATGCAGAGACAGACAGCCTTTCGGTGATATCTGAAAATGTTATAAGCATATTCTCTCCACCCAGACTCTTTTGCCATTTGAAGCAAATAATCCTGAAGACTCTGAACATACCTAAAGAGAGAATTTGGATAAGGGGTTTGTTCAGATCAATTCAACAGATAAATTTCTGATCTGTCATTATGACATGTAAGACATTGTGGTAGGTGGGACTAGACAGATGCATTCCACTCCACTTTTCCACTTACTAGATATGAGCCTTGAAAAATCTACTTAACCTCTAGCTTCAGTTTCCTCACCCGGATTGTTATGAAAATTAAGGAAGGTCATACATGTACTAGCTCTGCCCAGTGCTTGGCATTCATTTATTTGATAATTATTTATTGAGTGCACATCAGTGTTTGAGGCTATATAGTAAGTTCAATATGAACAAGGATTTGCTTCATTCTTCTTTCCCTCTAGCCCTTAAGAAGTGTATAGTCTAGTAAGAGGTAAGAAAAGCACAGAAATGTGTGGAATACAAGCTGGAATCCTAGATATGCTCAGAAAAGAGGTACCATGAGTTGGGAGGTCCTATGGATGACAGAGAGATCAGGAAAGGTTTTATGGTGACTGTGGAAGTATCAATGTGATTTTCAGAGCTGATGAAGAAATTGTGATCCCAATTAGGTATGAGAAGGGGGTCTTGATTTCAACTATCCAGGAGCACTAATAGAATGAAATATAAGGCAGAACAATTTCTTAGAAGTTAGAAGAATAAGAGAGAAGATGCCCTGGCAAAATACTGGACCTTAAAACACCTTATTTATGTTTTCTAAGAATTTCCTTTTTCTTACCAAGCTATTTACCGTAGTTATTGCTTCTAATCACAATAGGTTAATAAATGGAGTATGTCATATCTCGTACTTTTAGGTGTTTTCGGATTGTGGAAACTCCAGGAAATCTGGAGGTTAATAGTTAAACAAGCATATCATCATATCGCCTGGGTTTATAGGCACACTGTAATTACATAAGCAAGCTGTTGGTTCAATAATCAGCATCTAGCTAAGTCCGTGAATATTTTCCAGAGCATGGCCACAGCTGTAATTTTCATTTTTCATAACCTGCCAACCTGCCTTTTCCATTTCTTCGTGCTGTTCCCTTTTCTAGAATCATCTGAAATCAGTGAAGGAGGAAGAAAACTGTTCAGTGTTCTGCTGAATTCTCGTTAGGTTGAGTGAATTTTTCTTACATTATCTTGGTTTCATAAACACAGTGACGTAAGCTCTAGAGCTTACAATAGGTTGTTTCTCAGTGTAACTTTTACTTAGTCGCCTTGCTCAGTGACTTTATGCAACGCAGGGTCAGTAAGGTAAGCGAGGTGGTGAGCCGCGTCACCCAGTCAGAGTCTGGCAGGCCCCAGGCAGTTTTGGCCTCACCTTGCTGTGCAGCTGAAGAGGACGTATGACCCAAGCAGGTAATTGGGACCCGCCAGCTATGTTGTCACATTCAGTCGGCTTGCTGAGTCTTCTTGCTTGGGACTTTGTTCTTGAATGAGCTTCTGGTTTCATAGGTAAAGTAGCAGGGAAAAAAGTGCAGATTTAGCTCTGCTTTAAAAATGAAATTGAGAAGTTTTGATACATTAGGCTTAGAATGCCTTTTTCAAACTAACTTCCTTCCTTCCTTCCTTCCTTCCTTCCTTCCTTCCTTCCTTCCTTCCTTCCTTCCTTCCTTCCTTCTTTCCTTTCTCTCTCTCTCTCTCTCTCTCTCTCTCTCCCTCCTTCCTTCTTTCCTTCCTTCCTTCCTTCCTTCCTTCCTTCCTTCCTTCCTTCCTTCTTCCTTCCTTCCTTCCTTCTTTCCTTTTCTTTCTTTCTTTTCTTCTGATATGATCTCAGAACAAGGGCATCAGCGTTAGCCAGGTAGAGAGGGTGCAGAGAGGATGGGTGGAGGGCAGAGGACTGTATATTTCTTGGTTGAATAACAGACCTTATTGACAAAATAAAACTATCTGCGTCTACCACTGTGTTAGGTGAGTACAAAGATGAAGAGAAGTTCACGGTTTAGCAGAATGTGTATTTGTTTGTTAGAGATGCCTTAACAAACGACCACAAACTGGGTGTCTCCCACAACAGAAGTGGAGTGTCTCACTGTTCTGGAAGCTGGAAGTCTGAGATTAACACGGACACGGGGTTGGTTCCTTCTGAAGGCCGCAGAGGGCAATCTGTCCCATGCTTTTGGTGCTTTGCTGACAATCTTGGGCATCCCGGTCCCTTGCAGACTCGTGGCCCGGGTCTCTGCCTTTGTGTCCGCAGGGTGCTCTCCCTGTGTGTGTTCTCGTGTCAAATTCCCCCTTTTCATGAGAACACCAGTCCTGCTTGAGGGCTGACCCTCACCCAGTGTGATCGTGTCGTCACTTAATGACATCCACACTGGCCCTGTTTCCAAGGAAGACGCACTGGGAGGTGCTGGTGGTTAAGACTCAACCCAGGGATGATGGGGGGCGCATTCAACCTGTAACATGGGTAGACAAACATGATGCTACTTGGTCATGTGCATGGGAATTTTTGTATGAGATGCAGGTGGGAAAAGGAGGAAGGGGAAAGGTGTGCCTTAACTGGAGAATTGGTGGAGGGAGCATATTCACTGGTATGATGAATGTTCAGTGCAGTAAACAAGCAGGTAAAAGAGACACTGCCATCTGGTCCTTGAGCATCTGACCTGCTCTTTCTCCTTGTTTGCTACAGTTGACGACAGATTGGATGCCTCTGAATGGGGTGTGTGTGTGTGTGTGTGTGTGTGAAGGGGCATGCATCCCTCTGTAACAAATGGTTCTGATCCTGATGGAACAAAGCTAAAGAAAAAACGGGAATAAGAATCAAGGGTCTGTAGCCAGGCAAAGCTTGTTTTAGAAAAGACCTGTAAGCCATAAAAAAAAGAAAAACAAAGGACTTCTCCAGCATTACCAAGCTCTCGCGACATCGATTGTTAATGAAAGGTCTTTTCAACTATGTGTGTATACTTAATGCAGTTAATAGGCAGTTTTATTTTCTGACTGTGGTCCAAGTATGTTTAGCATAAATTTATGTTTTTATAAAAATACTAGGATGAACTTTAGTAAGAGGGGACAGTGAGGGATAGAACTGTCAGGAAATGTTGTGTAAAGTGGTTGGGGTTAAGGTCAGTGGGAAGGAACATTTCCAGCTTAGAACAGATACCCATCACCTGTCAGATTGTCCTGCCAGGGTGTTGCTGGTGGCTTCCTTCAAGTGCAGGGGCCAAGCGGGCAGCCCAGAAAAAGCCACAGGGAAGGTAAGGCATCTTTCAGGGCTCAGTGGATCGTCCTGGTAGTGGTGATCCAAACAGCAGAGCAGGTAGGCAGGCAGCAGAAATGAGGCAGAGAGTCAGGAATTGGCTGAGTCAGCCTGGAAGGGGAAAAGAGAAATTAAAAGCAGAGAGGTCAGTCGGAAAGCAGGGATCCAAGAGCCAAAGGGTCCAGGCTACCAGGGTGCAGAATCCAGGCATGAATATACTTTTTATTCCATACGAGCCCTGCCTGTGAGACGTCCTCCTCACCTGCTTCTTCCAGCTTCAGAGGCAGTCTTTGTTCCCCTGGCTATTGTGTGATGATGCATAAGAGGAGACCTGGGTGTAGAAGGAGACTCAGAAAAAGAGCCACAGAAACTCGCTCGGGGCCTGTTTAAAACAAGCCCAGACACATCTCCACACTGAGTACCTGCACACAGCCCTCTGAGTGGGACCAGCAGAGTCAGAGGAAAACAGGAAAGAGAGAACCAGCTGGAGTGTCAGGCCATTTGGCTTAAGGCTGAATGAAACCAGCTACTGGTTTTTCTCTCTCAGGTTAGGAGATCAAACAGAGTCTAAGGGGCAGAAGTGGCCCTGTGTCCTGCCAGTTCCAGGTGGCGCTGGGCAGAAGAAATGTGAGTGCCGGAGGAGAGCTGCTAGGGCCTTTCTTCCTTGAAAGGGTATCAGGGGACATAGATAGTTTTTGCAAAAGCAACTAGGTGGTATCAGGAATCTTCCATCCAGCGTGTCCATTTATGAGAATCTATCCAGTACTAGCCAGTGATTTTTTCCTGAGTGCCTACTATGTGCAAGGCTTTCTGATCAGCACTTTATTCCTTAGCTCTACTCTTCATAAAAACCCAAGGGGTAGGAAAAATCCCCCCATCTTACAAAGGAGGAAATTGGAACTCAGGTTAAGGACTTGCCCGAGATCATACAGGTGGTGGTTGCAGTACTGGGGTTTGAACCTAGTTCTTTTCAGTTCCAAAGTTCATGTTTTTCCACTATGTGTAACTGGCACGTCAAAATAGTGAAAAATAGAAACACCCTATTGCATAATAATAAGGATATCGTGTAAGTTAAGATACCTACCTGATGCAATAGGTTATGAAGAGAGGGAGGTAACATTACTGGAAAGATGCCCATGGCCCAGGGAGAATAGGTAAAAATATATCTATATATATATTACATATACAAATGTAATATGTGTGTGTGTGTGTGTGCATTTGTGTGTGTTTTACCTCAAGTCAAAGAGTGTTAGAGAGAATTTCATTGAATTCAATTGCAGGAGGTACTGCTGAGCCTGCGTTTCCTGACTCCCTCTTTCTCACCCTTTCCCTTTACTGGGGCCCTCATTCTGCTTTTCTGAGTCTTTTCTGCTTTCCCTGGCAGATCAGGCTTTTGCTCACTCATCAATATAATATGCACATGATTTAAAAGAGCTACTACTAGCCCTGCATCTATATGACTTTGTAATTTTCATACCCACCATTCTTTGATTAGTGACATTCTCTGGTCTCAGATCAAATTCTCTCTCTCAAAAGAAAAAGCAATTTTTTTTTTTCTGGTGATGAGTAGCTGCTGGGTTGGCTGGACCCACCCAAGTCAGGTGTTTATCCTCATATACACAAGGGGTGAGCACATGGGCTGCTGGCCACTTAGAGGTACTGTAGAAACAAGGCTATCAGTGGAACAGATAAATGGATTGACATAAGAAAGCCAGAGGGAAGGAAATACATGAAAAAATGAAAACAATAAATCTGGCTACTTAAATTTGAATGAAGCTTTGACAGTATTGTAACCCATGGTGTTATTTAATTTTTATATTTGTGTACTATTAATCATTGGCTGTTAAGGAAGGCGACACATCTCTTTAGATTCTCTCTGTGAGAGGAAGAGGCCCAGACCGTATCCACTATCGTTTGTTCTGTTGCTGGGTGCCTTTGTAAGGAGGCCATTTGAGCAGTAAAAAGAGCATTATATCATTTGGTGAACAAACAGTCAGTGCCCTTGAACCAAAAGAACAATACAGAAAAGGTGCACTGGTGCTCTCTGATGGCTGAGTGACAAATACAAGGTTAGTGTTTTGATGATGTGACAGTTGCCGAGGATATGTGCTGTAGAGTCTGGGTAGTAGAGAGCTGGCAAGATGCAAAGAGTTTAGAACCATGAAATGTGACAGCTAGCAGGGACCTTGAACATGATCCAAGCTGAACATCTCATTTTATAGATGAAGCAGTTATGATTGGGAGAGATTAAGTAACGAAAGGCCAAGGTGATGGCAAGCTAGGTCTGGAAGGCAGATCTCCTGGCACATCTGGGCTGTTGCATCCCAACTATATCTTGACGCTAAGCCAAACTTTGACTCTCTAGTGAGCCCTTATATTGTTCCTATAAAGACAGAAACTTAAACCCCTGAGGTTTAAAGAAAAAATAAATGAGGGTATCAGGCATGGTGGAAATCAAGACCTCTATTCATGGTCATCAGATGATTGAATGGGTCTGTTCCATCGTGCATGCAGCCATTTATCCATTTAGTCATGCCCCGAACATTGATTAGATAGTTTTCAGTGTGCTTCACAGCGAGGTACCAGGGACTGTGCAGAGAGATGATGTCTGCTTGCAAGAAGCTCCCATCTGATGCAGACAGACGTATGTATCAACATTTGTGAGTTAGTGGCAGCTCAAAGGAAGAATGAATAATTGCTTGGATCTTGGAAAATGAATGGGAGAGTTGGAGATCAGGTGTGGGGAGCCAAAGCAAACCCAGCTTTGGTCTGTGGGGCACTGTGAAGTGGTACTAATGTCCAGAAAGCCCTAAAGCCTGTGTTTTGGAATGTAGGGGTCATCTAGCAGAGCGGAGAGATGAGGTAGGAAACATAGGCAAAGGCCTAGGTATGGGAGGCCTTGCGGTCCAAGAGGCATTCACAGCCTGACTCAGATACACAGAGTGAAGTACGACTGAGGGAGGGTTTCTTGCAACAGCTATATTTGATATAATTTTGTATTTTAGACTCAACTATGCTTCTATGTCCCCTAGCAACAGGTTTTGTTAATATTCTGAGCTCTGTATGAAATGGAGAGCCGAAATGGCATTGAAGAGCTTTCCTTTGGCAAGTCAATGACGAGCTTTCTTTATCATTCAGGGGGAGGAAAAGAATATCAGCCTTGATAGGGAAGAGAGCTTGCAGGGGTTGACTAGAACCAAAGGGATTTTTCTTTGTCATTCGATGACTCAACTCGAAATGACATTTTGTCTGCAGTTCACCAACTCACACTCACCTCTGTTCCCAGGGCATGCCTTGAGGTCTGATTATACGGTTTTCATTCATATGGGCCTGTCTCCCACCCTGCTTTTTTGTGTGTTTTTAGCTAACTCACTTGACATTCCTGCCTGCCCACACCCAGGGAGCTTGTCTGCTCACCCCGGTTTGCTGTTTGTATGAGGTCATGCATGTGCTACTCACATTTGAGGACCTGCTGTTCTGGATGTTTTACAGGACAGAAACCCCAGCCTCTGTGTCCGAGAGCCAGAGACCTTTGGAAGCCAGTGTTGTTCTCCGAAAGTTCTGGAGACTTACAGAACATCAGTGGGTGGGGGTGGCTCCTACGTGATGATGAAAAGCAGAACCAAACCTAAGGTGGTCTCTTCTGCCTTTCATAAAACAGCTGCTATTATTTTTCAACTTGCTTTATTTTTTTAAAAAATGAATCATTTCCAATCTACAGCCTTACATAGTTCTTAGCAATTAATCAGATAAAAAATTTTAACCAGTTATCTGTATTTTTAGATTTGTGCTCTCATTTACTTCATCTAACCTCCCTGGGCCTCAGTTTCCTCTTCTCATAACTGTTCTCTATGTTCTGTTGTTTTAAATAAATGCCTAATTTGATTGGGAAGATATATTAAAACTGAAACATGTGGAGGATGCAGAGATATATATGGTGCAAATATAAAATTAAGAAGGGTGAATGCTAGCAGATGAGGTATTTCAAACATTTCGCTTTTCCTCCATTCCAGTTGGGCTTGAGAAAATCACCCATGGTTTTATTGTTTTTGGTAGATGTTTGCAAGAAATTAACTACTTAAATCACACTCGAATAGTAACCTGAATTTATGTATAACTGGATTCTTGTTTATCTTCCAAAATGTGTTTACCCATTTTCATTCTGCTAAGACTAAAAGGTAAATAATGGCACTTGAAGAAGAACTTGTTCTTTATATGAATTGTAAATGAGAGGCTACATGACCAAGAAAGGTTATGACGTCTTCGAAAAAAGGACAGAATCAGCTTTATGGTTGATTTAGATCTGATGGTCCTAAAAGTAAAAAAAAAAAAAAAAAAAAGCCTAAAATATATTCCAATCATTTGGAGTTGATTTAAAAATTAGATGTGCTGCCAACAGTGTTAGATTGTTAGACTGCAAACAACACTTTCAAAGAAGTGAACAGCTGTCACACTTCTCTGTCCTCTGTAGAGATTTAGCCTTGGAAAGATAACAGGTTTGCAAATTAACAGATCTCATCTAAATTCCATCCTTTTACCCTGGAGTTTTTGCCATCCCCTCCAAGAGCACAGTCCTTTGATTCTCTTGATCCAAAGAGCATCTGCTTCCTTTTTCTCGTTGTTGAGTGTGCTAGTTATCAGGCCGTCTTAAGATGAGAATTAATTAATGAAGAAATGCTGCTTTTTTTTTTTTAAGTTTTTAAATGATGACTCTAATGTAAATATTCTGCATCTATTTTTATAAGTGACTAGATGGGGCTTTTGCTCTGTTTCATTATAGGTTGGAAAGAATTTTTAGAAACACTTTTTCATTTTATTTACTGTTTTATCCTCAGAACCAGGTGTAGCAGGTACTCAAAAAGTATTGTTTGAATAAATTATTATTAGCAGTGAGTGTACAGGGTCAGCCTTATGTTGACTTGTAGAGTGCACTAAGGTGGTCTTTGGTGAATTCAGTCTCCCTTTTTTTAGCCTTTCTTCTCACTTCTCAAATGAGAACTTCTTATCACACCTGCAGAATTCTCATGCACACACACACACACATATACATATATATGTGTATATATACATATATACACACATATATATGCATGTATATATTTTTTTATTGTGGTACAATACACAAAATATAGAACTCACCATTTCAATCACTTTACAACACACATTCTGTGTGTTTTCGTATATCCGCGAAGTTGTGCAACCATCACCACCCTCTAGTTCCAGAACATTTGATCACCACAGATGGAAAGCAGTCACTCCCATTTAGCAGTCACTCCCCATTCCCCAGCCCCTGGCAACCACTAATCTACTCTGTCCGTGAATCTGCCTACTCTAGAGATTTCCTATGAATGGAATCATACAGTGTGTGGCCATTAGTATCTGGCTTCTTTCACTTAGCATAATGTTTTCCAGGTTCGGCCACGTTGTAGCCAGTACCAGTGTTTCATTCCTTTTATATGGCTGAATAGCATTCCATTGTATGGGTAGGTCACGTTTTTCTTTCTTTCTTTATATTTTCTGTTAACATCTAGCATCTAGGGAACTGCTTTAAAAGTAGTCAATAAATTATATATAAATGTAGCTAATAGAACATCAAAATTCATCCAGGGGGCTTTGCCTCATGAAATGGCAAACAGTAGTAGGTTTCTAATGGTGAAATCTCAGGGGTGGGGAGACACTGCCAAGAGGTCAGGGGACTTTCTCAGTCTGCTGCATTATATATTTATGAATATCTGACTTCTTGGAAAGCCAAGTCTACCAATGGCTATGGGACTGGAGAGGCATTGAAAAGAGTATATGTGGACGAGGCTTAATTGTTGACTGTTGCCGGCATTTCCCTGGGCCTAGTGTTTTGTTTGTTGTTCTGGTTTGATTTTGAACCAGGCTCTCTGCCAAGCTCTCTCTTACACGTGTTATCTCATTTAATCCTCACAAAAATTATACGGAATAGGTACAATTTTTATCTACATTTTATAAATGAGTCTGTAAATGAGATGTTGGAAGACTAAACACCGTAACTGAAGTTTCACACCTAGTAAATTGTGAGGAAAAAACTCAAGAGTCATGTCTATCTTTAGCATGAGCTTCGAACCACAGCATGGCAGGGGCTGGTGAACTGTGGCCTCCTGTGTTTTTTCATATAGTCTGCAAACTAAAATGGTTTATACATTTTCAAATGGCATAAAATCAAAAGAAGAGTATTTAATGGCACGTGAATAGGGACAGAAATGTGGGCCACAAACCCTAACATATTTCCTAACCATCCCTTTATGGAACAAATTTGCTTGTTTCCTCATTTGTAAAAGGGAGGCAGGAAAATAATTCAATCAAATTATTCTTCAAGCCCCTTTCTGCTTTAATGTTCTGAGAATTATAGACAAAGTTGTTTAATCTGCTTTCTTGTGAGGTCTCCGCTTTCTCTGCCTTCCTCACTTTCAAGATGAGTTTGCGTCTTTGAGAAAAACATCAGGCCCTTCTAAATAAGACATGCCTCCAGCATACACCCGTGTCCCGACCTTCCATCTCTCTCTGCATCTGTCTCTTCATGGCTTCATCTATTCTGAACAAAACAAGGTTACCATTTATTAGATGTCTGTGATATTTAAATACTCAATGGGATTGTGAAGAAGGCTCTGAGATGATAAATATAAAGTCAGGTTTATTCTGTCTCTTTTAGGGATGTGAGAACTGAAGCTTGGGGGGTGGGCATGTCAAATGACTTCTCTAGGACATGTCAGTCAAGAAGCTGGGGTACCTTCCAGAGATTAAACCCGTCTTTCTGATCCCAAGGCCATTGCTTCTTTTGAGCGATGTTACCTTTGCTTTCTGAGTACCTAAAGTTATCTCCCCCACCCCACTCTGCACCCCATTCTTCTGTGTGTGCCCTCCTCAGCACCCTTCCCAGCCCTACCTCACCCTGTCTTCTGAAGGTCTTTTTTGTATTGAACTTGCACAGACGGAGGACAACATTCTCGGACAGCTCTTCTGACCATACCTGCCAACCCTGCCTCAGCTCCCACCCCATATGAGGTTCCGCTCCTCTTGGGTGTATTTAGGGCAACAAAAGATGAATTAAATCTGGTTCTACCACTTGCAGTTGTGTGACCTTGAATACTTCACTAAATCTGAGTGTCCACATCTGTACAATGGGATGATAATAGCAACTACAGAGGCTTGATTTGAGAATTAAATGAGATCACTTAACACATTATACTTAAACATGCCTGGCACCTAATGGACACTACGAATTGTAGCTCTCAGTCTACCCACTATTATTTAAAATAGTATTTTCTATCCTATTGCTCAATTGCAAGACCCAGAATTACCTTATTTGGTTTTCCAGGGTGTTTTCTTGTCTTTTTTCACCCAAACTGTCCACATTATTTTCAGCTTATTTTTTTACTCCCTTAAGTGCATTCTCTCCTCTAGTCAGCCTCTTATCTTTATTTTCCTTTAACTTATCTTACCCCTCTCACACTTGGTGCCTACTCTTAGATTGGCCATTCTTCCCTCCTGCAAATCCTGTGTGTTTGTCAGGCCTCAGCTCAAGTGCCAGACCTATTCTCCTGTGACCTATCCTTCCTGTCTGGATCTCTTCCTTTATGAACTTCCTTTGAACTTGGAGTCACAGAGCCATAGACTGTGGCAATGAAAGGCACCATACTGTTCTTCCCACTTGGCCAGGTGAAGTGTCTTCAGAAAGGTTCTTCAACCTGTTTGTGGCAGTTGCAGACACTGCCTTCTCTATGTCATATGAATGTTCTCTGAATCATGTACATTTTCTTGTATTATTCACCATTCAATGGACAAGCGTCTTAGTGCTTTTTCTATGATAGGCTCTGAACTGAAAAAAATAGTAAAAACCAGTTTATGCACTTGTGCTTGAGATTGCCTCTTTAAGTACCTTCCTTGCTTTGTCCGATTTCTGTTCACTTGTCCTATATGCTCACAGGTAGAGTGGGGGTGGGGTGGGGAAATGACTGATACAGATTTTTTTTAAAAAGGCAGTATAATGGTCAGAGTGGAGGTTCTAAGAACACAGAGGCCGAAATGATTAATTTAGGGGGCATTAGGACAGCTTCACAATGGAAATGACATTTGAGCTGGGCTTTGAAGGATAAATAAGAGTTTACCAGCAATGAGAACATATTTTAGTCAGAACGAAGAATATAGGAAAAGCAAAGGAGGCACGGACATGCATGTCCTCCATAGTATGTAAGTTGGTGGTACCACTGAGTTAGGTCTGGGGTGCATTGTCCTTAGGGCATTGGAGGAGAGAAGGTGATGGAGTAACAAAAATTCAGACTTTCTGTGTGTGATCACAACGCCTGTACTCTTCCTTTAGTACCTCATTCTACTTCCATATGAAATGTCTGAATAAAATTGGTCCTGAAACATTTTTAAGTAATCTACCTTCTAAATTTTTTTTGTACCATCGAACTACAATTTGGTCACTCTCAGGCTTTTTGAGCCTTTTCTGTCCCTCTGCTTGCTGTGTGATGGACACTGTGAGTGGAGAGGTCAAATAGGGTCATGAGGTTTAATGATACCTCATTTGAAAGTTTTTGGATGGAACAGGGTGCTCTCCTGGTCTTGGTTGGTTTCTTAGCTTTAGGATGATTTCTTTGTCAACGAGAGTTTGCTGTCAAAAGGTGTAGGAATTAATTCCTGCCAATCTTGGAAGGGGAGGAATCCATTGAAAGAATTTGGGGTAAGCTCATGAAAGCTGCCAGAGGGCTGGAGAACTAGAATCAGAGATAACAGAGCTGGAACAGAGCCGCCAGATACACGCAAAAAGGGTCTGGGGCAGACACCACTGCTACCCGCCGTGGGCACAGACAGGCAGCTTGAAGCTTGTACCACCATGACCAGACCCAAGGTGTGGTCAGCATCAGAACTGCTGCCCTTAAAGCTTCCCCAACTGGATGGATCTGCCACAACTACCATCAGGTGCTGGAATGGCCCTTGGGCTGTCCCTGCCTGTTTGCACCTCTAGAGACTGATCCCAAGTCTACAGTGATTGCCCTGGGCCCATTCCTTTAGTGCACAGGATCCTGGGAAAGTGGGCCTTCAGCACTTTTAGCTTCTATAATGGGTGGCGGACTCTGCCTCATGAGATGGAGGACTGTCCAAACATCGGAAGGGGACTCAGAGGCCAAACGTATGACAGATGTCCGCTGCCGTCTCTAAGCTGGCCACTGTACACATACCACCAGTTTTCTTTAACTGGACACTTATGGGAAATCCAAAATGCATTTGCACCAGGAAAAGATTTTACCAACTCAGACAGAGGAAGGAAACTCAACTCAGGGAAGTTAAGCAGTGGAGAGAAAACTCTCAAGTCTTAGGTTACTTATTGACCTCAGAAGCAAAAGGGCTGGCTCAGCCTTAGCTAGGTCTGTCAGGAGCTAATTCTAGTTCGTGTAACAAAAGTGAAATTTTAAATGAGGACGCAATGCCTTGATTTGTGAACGATTTTCAGGATCATAGATAATATTAGAGGTAAAAGGTTTTTTTTTTTCCCCCTCCATATTAAGAATTTAGGGAAAATTGTCGCATGTTTAAATGAAGTAGCTGGTTTGAGGGTTATATGACTCCCAGGTGATGGACCAGAGGCTGGGACCTAGGCTTTCCATTTCTCTTTTTAGTGTTCTCACCATACTGTGCATATTTCCCTATAAGAATTCCCTTTTCTTTGGGTAACAAATGAAGTGTCTGTAACCGTAAGAAGTGTTAAAAGAACGCCTGATTTATGCATAACAGTTGGGGTGGTAGGACATACACAGTAGCTCTGTTACTCATGGGTGGTAATTTGGATGAAGGATATGTTACATTTCTCTACTCCCACTTGAGAAAGTAAACCTTGTGAAGGTCTCCCGCATTTTGAGATATTTATACTACCAAGTTCAGTTTCAAACATATCAACCTTAGCTTTAGTTCACATTTTTTGCAGTTCACGGAAACAGGCATGTCGCGTTGCACAAGGAATCAAACAGGTACACACACACCTAAGGAGTTAAGAGTTTAAGCAAGAAAAAAAAAATGTTTATTTTTCAGCCTGTAACAAAGGTATTTTGGGAATGTAACATGTTGTCTTACCAGCTGCTGCCTCCCTTTAACATTAGATCAGTTTGGGTTGTTTGAGTCTCTTCTGTTCATTAATGGAAACTGGTGGGGGGGGTGAGGGGGGAGGATGGATCTATCACTTTGCCTAAGAATATCAAATTTATATAACCGAGCCAGTAATTAATTGACAATTTACTATTGAGCATCAAAATTCTTGCTTTCTCCCAGGGAGCTAGAACCCAGTACAGGGATGCAGCTTGGGTTTACATCAGTCAACAAGTTTTTTTTTGAGTGATGCACAGGGAGCCTAAACTATACTAAGTGCTTAGAGACTGAATTGCTGGATTAAGAATAGTGTCACTCATATGGGCTAAATCAGTCGTGGCAGGACCAGCCGAGCCAAGCTAACTTTCTGTACCTCGGTTTCTCCACCACTGTTTGTAGTCTCTGCTGTGTGTCAGATTGCCCATAGGTGTCAGCTTCTCACGCCTTCACTACTAACCTGCTAGTAGGTGTTTTCTGTCTTTTTTCAGGTGATGAAATCAAAGCTCAGTGAGGTTGAGTGATTTTCTTTGAGATCATAGAGCTTGTGGCTCTTGGAGCTTCCCTAAGTTTTATAGACCTAAATGATGGGTGCTGAGAGCCACTCAGCCTGGGTGCCCTTTGTCCCCTGCCTCTGCCTTTTCCGTGCTCACCACGGATTGCAAAGCACATATCGATGCCTCCACCACCCTTTACAACGGCTGCGTTTTGAGTTTGGGGGGGAAACAGGTGCTTGGAAACACAATGACTAGACTTTGGAATGATTTTTTGAAAAGGTGCTGAATTGTGCGGTTCTGTGCAGTAGTCATTGAATTTGGGGCTTTTGCAGGTTTGCTGATGTGGGTGATTTATATAACTTCCCATTTTATTGTAATCTTTGTTTCCTACACTCATAAGAGTCATCGGTAAAGGCAGGTTGGGGAAATGGAATTTGATGATTGCACAGGAGGCAGCTGAGTGAACAGGGAGGGATTGGAAAAGGGGGTTGATGGAGAGAGGACGCGTTTGGGCCATGGTTCCATCTGGGGCTACGGAGAATGCTCAGAAGGATGGCTGACCAGAGAGGAGTCAGTTAAGAAAGGTGTGACAGGAGTCAAGGGACACAGATCCTTTGCAGGGAGCCAGGCTGGGGATACTTGCTAGAGAAGCGACTGGGCCTAGTCCAGGGACCCGCCAGACTGTTGATGTCAGTTGGCAGACAGGGCCCTTTCAACCCAAAACTGAGAGATGCCTCTGAAACACAGCAGAAGGAGGACCTCATGACTCTTCGGGTGCGGATGAAGGGAAATAAGCTAGTCAGCCTAGGACTGAAACAGGGAGACATCTTTAAATGCCAGTTCCGTCTCGAAGCCATGACAAACTCACCTGAGTACTGTCGCATCGCGCCTCTGGTTGGTCTTGCTGTTACTGATCTGGCCGCTTCCCTCCTCATAAAATCAAGCCATGGCTCAGTTATCTCTCCCTGTAGGGAAATATACTCAGGGCATTATTTTTTTTTCACTAACAACATAAGTTCAGTCCTCTCAGCACTGAGGCCCAGATTAACACTGTATTTCCCTTGACTCTTTTCTTCTTGCTACTTAAATGTAGTCTGGCTTTTTGTTTAAGAAACACCACCGTCTGCTGGGTGGTTAGAGCCCTCCTATGAGAGGTGCTAAGGTGTGGGGTCCCTCTGTTCCAGGCCGCTCTGGGTGTGTCTTGGGTGTCCCATTGCTGTCCTGCTGCTTTGCGGCACTCAGTGTCACAGTCCTAGCCCCACTCCCAACATCAGCCACCTCCAGCCAAGACTCTTTGTGTTCCCCAGTGCATTTTCTTCTGCTTTTTCCCTCAGCCTGATCTCCACTCACTCTTGGCCCGTGTCATCGTCCTTCTTCAGTCTTCCCCAGGTAACGAGAGGCTCCTTCCTTCTGGTCAGAGAGCAGGCTGATTGCAGGGCCGGATGTCCTCTTGGTGTCCTGCCTTATCTTGGCACTTTTTGCCATTGCCCAGAGCGTTTGTTTTCATTGCTGGCTGTGGCGGTCCTTTCCTTTCCTTATTTATTTATTTTTTTGCCTTTTGTTTCTTCTGTCTTGGATGTTTGTGGCTTTTCCACATGGTGAATTTGCTGAAAGAAAGGCTCCATTGACAAGCAGGTGCTAGTAGGTGTTGCAGGGCTGGCTGCCTGTAGCTGTTGCAGGTGATCAGCCTTGCGTGCTGTGCCAAGTCCTGGGGCAAAGGTTGGTGTTCCCAAGTTACAGGCTTTGAAAGAGGCATCACTGGACCTTTGATGATGATGTCGAAAGTCGTAAAGGAGCTTGGTTTTCTCTTTCTCTTAGCATGATTTAAAGGGTGGATTTTGGAGCCAAGCTGCCTGGATTCAAATCCTGCCTCTTTCCCTAATTAGCCTCAGGCAAATTATTTAACATCTTTGTTTCTTAATCTGTAAAATGGAGATAATACTAGGTACCCAGGACAAAGGGCTGAAGTGAAGGTTCTGTTATGTAATATATGTTACTTACGTATGTAAAACAGATCAAACATAAAATAAAATTATATTATGTATTTGTTACATTACATTATATGCATATTATTTTATATATTATTGCATAATATGTAACATGCTATTATATATAACCACATAAGATATGGTATGTAAACTATACACATATAATTAATATATGGAAAGCCTTTCGGACAGAACTGGTATATATAGCAAGTAGGTGATACACGAATTTACTATTATTATTCTTTGTTTTTTTTGTGTGTTTTTTTTTTGGAGAGGGATGTACATTTTTTGACTTATAAGTGAGGCTGACTTTTATTTCTCAGACTCCTCTAAGTGGTTGGTTGACATTTCTATCCTTATGTTAAAGAGACGGTAGTTTCCAGTCGTAGGTACTGTGTGTATCTTGATATACATCTGCTGCACAGGACGCACCTGGCTGGCCCTGCGTCTGAGGCAGCAGTAGCATTTGAAAGGTCAGCTTCTGCTTTGGACTTTCCAGGAGGGAAGCAGTGGGTCCACCCACCCATCTTCTTGGGCCTGCAGGTGGCGTGTTCTTGTTTCCAGTGCTTTTCTAATGGGTTCCAAGACTCTAAGGTTTGGGAGGAAGGTTTAGAGGTCATGCTCCCGGCCCAGCCTTCATCCATGCTTTCTTTGCCTAGCAGCAACGCTGTGTTCTGGAGGCAGGACCCAGAGATCAAACCCTTTGTTCAAATTTGGGAAGTATTTTTTCCTTGAGACCTTTTTGTTTTTCAGAGCTGCATTTCATGATAAAGTTGGGCTAGAAAGTGAGGCCAGATTTTTTAGTTTGTTCAAAAAACATATTTTGTAAGCAGCTTCTATGCCAGAAAAATCTAAATAAGACCCTACCCTTAGAGCAATTGTAGTCTGACAGTACAGTTTTGTAAACACACACACACACACACACACACACACACACACACACACACATAATAGGAATACTGCAATAGGAAACTATTTTGGTATTCGTAGACACAAAAGCAAGAGGGTTCTACTTAATCTTGGTGTGAAATGGGACGGGCAGGGGTGAATCTTGAAAATTTTTGTGGAAGAGATTTTATTTGAGCTGAACCTAGAATGTTGTGTAGGTCTGTACGAGTCGGACAAGGAAAGGAAGGGTATTTTAGACAGAGAAAACAGCATGAATAAGGGCACAGAACCTCAGAGCATCCGGGTGGTCTGAGAATTGCAAGGGTCTGCCATGGCTGAAATGAAGCATGCGTGAAGGAGAAAAATGAGAATTAGCAGGAGCTAATGGGCAGGGATTATCGGTGGCATGCGGGAGCTGGCTTGTGTCTGCCTCATAGAAGCCATTTATTAAATAGCCAGTAATTTTGCAGGCGGGTTGTTAAACTGTTGGTAGCTTGGAATTGATAGTGGGGGAAATATTTACACTGTGGAAATTAGCAAATACTACATATCAGGGCTTTTTTTTTCCCTTCCAAGAGGAACTTTACCAGCACTCTGCTGATTGTGATGCCCTTGTATGCCAGCCTGATTATTATTCTTTAGAATCCCTTCGTGTAGGCGACGTGAAGCCAGTGTAGGGTGGCTGGCAGGGGAGCGATGTGATTGGATTTGTAATTTAGAAAGATAACTGTGTCTTTGGTCCTGTGCCTGAGGAAACAGACCCAGGAAGGGATATGCTGGGGAGTGTTCTTAGACCAGCATTTGAAGCAGAGTGAACAAAACACCACTGGGAAGAAGGAAGAGTTGAACGGTGAAATAGCTGTAAGGCTGATCCCACAGGGATGCTTTGGAGGTGAAACGGTCCATTTGGGTGCTTGCACCCAGAGGTACAGGGGTCAGGCCTTAAGATACCAGCAGTCACTGGATGAAATCTGGAGGGGTACAGACCTGTGGAGGGGTACAGACCAGGGAGAAGTGGCATTTCCTGGAGAAGGCTCAGCAAGTCAGGGAAGGAGTGCCTCAGGCCTGGAGGTGACCCAGGGTGTTGCAGCCCAGCATCCAGCTCTCTCTGGCGGTAGCTTGGAGCATGTACGAGCTCTGTGGGAGGTGAGGGGCAAGGAGAATGGTTGGGAGAATATTATAGAAGTCCAGGTTAGATGATGAAGGCTGGAAGTGAATTGGCAGTAGTGGGATGGAGGCAATAGGGATAGGCAAGTGGGAAGGCAGACTCGGTGGCACTAGATCCACCCTCGATGCTGTGGTCCTCAGCCCAGGGCAGGAGCTGTCCCCGTGTCTGGAAACAATTTTGGTTGTCACAACTGAGAGGAGTTATATAGGTGTGCTACTGGCACCTACCGGGTAGATGTCAGAGATGCTGCCAATCACCCTATAATGTACAGGACAGTGCCCCCCCCCCGCCCCAATAAAGAATTTTCAGGCCCAGAATGTCAGCAGCGCCGAGGCCGATATGATTAGGAGTAAAGGAATGATAGTCAGAGTAAAGGAGAGGAGGCGTGAGATGCCTTCCTGTTCCTGCCCTGGGAATCTGGGTGTTGAGACCATAATTCAGTACCAGGTGGGTAAAGTGGAGACAGGGCTTTCCTGATGGACAGAGAAGAACTTTCATCTCACAAGCAAATACATATCACGGTGTCTCTAAAAGCCCAGCCTGTCTCCTATGAAAATTTTAATTCTAGGTAGCAGTAGATTCTTATGGCTTTCCCTTCTGTTTTCCATCCAAAAGATTACAGTAAATTAGAACTTCATTCTGTAATTAAAGCCACAGAGGTGAAAGCAAAAAATTATAAGGGGGCTGTTACAGTAGCCTCTTTTTTTTTTCTACCACAGTAAAAATTTTGCAGAGAATTGGGACTTTGGGAATAATTTTAAAATGCGTTGCTTAGGTTTTAGTAAAGCAAATGAAGAAAATTAAATTTAATTAGGCAGAACCAGGAGTTGATTAGAGAAGTTTGAGCTTAGGTTGTGGACAAGCCCCATGTAAAATATCCTAGTTTGCTTCTTAACATGAGTGTATTCAAGTACAGCAAGTTGGTGAGGGCTTTGGTGCTGTGTTTTATTTTTTTGTTTTTGACCGAAAGCTAGTTATTGCACAGAGTGATGACCTCAGCCAGGTGTTCTGTGGTTCCCCAGAGCTGAGGGACCAACACCAAGCGGGCTGGAGACTCCAGGAGACACTGTAAATGCCCTTGGACCAGGAGCAAATCGAGCAGAGGTGTTTAGCTGGAGCAGAATACAGATTTATTTTTAGGATGGGCATAATGGGAGAAGGGTAAAGGGGAGATATATTAACTCCTGGTCCTACAAGACTAGATTATGGACAGAGTGGTGGTCTGAAACCTTTCTGTGAAGGGCAAGATAGTAAATATTTTAGGTTTCGTGAGCCATGCGGTATCTTTTGCACCTCCGCTACAGCTGTGTGAAAGCAGGCAGATATCACGTAAATGAGTGAGTATATGCATCATTCCAAAGCGGGTGGCGGGCCCAGTGTGGCCCACAGGCAGGAGTTTGCTACCCCTTGTCTAGCCTGGAGAAGCTGGATGCACTAAAAAAAAAGAAAAAAGAAATTGATGTGCTGTTTTAAGGAAGGTGTGGATATGGAGGTGTAAGTGTTGATGTAAGGTTTATGACTGAGGGATCTAAGCACATTCATCTTCTTTCCTTTACTTTGGTCTCTTTCCCCTGGTCACTTTTCTCTTTTAAATAATTTGCAATGGATACACTCACACCTACATCTGAGTTGCTTCTTGCTTGATAATAATCAATTTCCTGTTATATTTGGAAGCGTTAAGCATGGAGCAGGAGGAACCTCTTCTAGTCCCTTCTCTTAGCCCTTTGCAAAAGCAGTTTGGTGATTTTTCTCTTGGGTGTAGCTCTTTAATTACGTTTTCACCTGTTTATTGTTGACTTTGGGGCCCTGGTTCTCGGCCCTGTGTGTGTATTAGGATTACCTGGGGAATTTTTAGGCTTCCCAGTGCCCAGCCTGTGCTGGGAACTCTGGGGATGGGCCGAGGCATCATTATAGTTTAGAGCTCCCTGGGGACTTCAGTGTGCAGCCAAGGTTAAGAATCACCACCTTGGATTTAAAAGAAAAAAAAAAAAAACTGTCCTCAACTGTAGTGTTAGATGCTGAAAGAAAGAGGGAAATTTCATCTGTAGGTACTTATTATGGCCTGCAGGTTATAACTATGAAAATAGGCTACAGATTTTAAGGGCTATATTCAGACAAACTTATTTCCCAGTGACACAGTAGGAACTCTTTGTTGTGGCTTGGTAGAGGCGATCAAAGAAATATCAGGAAGCTATTGTGACTTGGCCGACGTCTGTATTTCTAGCCAGAAGCGCTTTTTTCATCAGCGACTCTGGTGACAGCCTTCAAGTTCGGTGAAAGCTTCCAGGTTCTAGTGATTAAGTCATTATCCGCAGAAGCGAGTAAATGATCAGGACAGATGTTCTGACTGTGATCAGGGGGAATTACCTACCAGCCTTGTCATGGGCACGTATCTATTTGATGATATTTCTTAAAGAGAAACTAATGGACCTGCTTCAAGGTGAATTTTGTTTAATGTAGGGAGACAGGGCAGTTCGAAAGACAAATTCAAGAAACTTCTATAGAGATATGTTGAAATTAATTAGAAGCTGTAGATGTGGGTGGGCATGGATAGTAATGTTTTGTGGGTAGGGAAACTTTTAAGGGACCCAAAAGTGTTTTGTTCACAAGCATTGCCTTTTTTTTTTCTTCCTTTTTAAAAATGAAAGATTCTAACCTTGTGACACTGGGATTGCTCAAGCATTTAATGTTCAAGGCTGAATTTCAAAGATTTTGTGCTTTCCTGAGCTCTAAAGACAGTCATGATTTTGAGGGGGGGCGGGGTGGCGTGGGAGGTGGCCTACAATGTTCTGAAATGTTTCCAGGCTCCGTGATACAAGAGATGTGACAGATGCTTCATTTATTGAGGGGCGAGGGAAAATCAGTAGGATTCTGTCCACTATAGGTCACTGAAGACCTCGCCAATGTTGTTGCAGTGATAGGGGTTTATTACCCCCTGAGCAAAGATACCTGGGGAGGTACCATTGTTCCTGGGTTGGTTAATTCAGTAATTTACCCATGGCCCAGCTTTGGATGACATTTGTGCTTTCTGATTCCTTTCACTTTTTCTTCCTGGTCACAGGATGGCTACTATAGCCCTCAATATCATGCTATAACAGACAACATCAAAAGGCAGAAAGAGAAGGGGACATTTCTCCCCCCGAGTCTTATTATTTTTATTTTAATCAGGAAGGATAGGCTTTTCAGGAGCTCCCAGCAGACTTTCTCTCAGGTTCCAAACCTGGAGCCAAAAGCGATGTAACTTGTTCACCCTTCAAATCCAGACTAGCCCAAGGGTTTGCTGTGGTTGGCAGACACTAGGGGTTAGCAAACTTTCTATAAAGAGTCTGATTGTGAATATTCTGGGCTTTGTGGGCCACATGTGTTATTTGGTCCATATTCTTTTTCTTTTCTTAACCTTGAGAAAATGTATAAACCATTGTTAGATCGGGGGGCGAAGAGGAGGGGTGTCAGACAAACATCAATTATGTTTCATCTCTGGAGGCTGGCTGGTGGAAGCGTCCACCATCCTTGCCCACATTGCCACCTATTTTCTGAACAATATGGTGATTTTGTAGCAAATCGAGTGAGCAGCTGACTGTGTTTGCCTCAATACCTGATTTGTAAAATTGCTGTAATGATTACTAAATGAGATGACTAAATAAAGCAAATAATATAGTTCTGGGCACATCAAAGGCCCTAACAGATAGTAGCTACTTATATTAGAATTGTTGCTTGTCCTTTTTTTTAGTATTCCTGTATCACCGCTGGATGACAGACGAATTCTGTCATCTGAACTTCTCTTATGTATAGGCATGGAATTCTGATTGGATTGTAATAAAACATGATTTTGTGATTTTTTAGTCCGTTCAGTATTCCTCTATTGTGGGGTGTGCGTGGCTTCTAAATTCCATATCTTGTCCATTGATACAAATTTTAATGCAGTTTGGCAAACAGCAACTTGATGAAGAAAAGTTGGGTTGTGAATTCTGAGGACTTTAGCAGTCCTTTCATTGGAGTGGGGTGATTATTTTCACTACATTAGGTTAGGGCAAATAACAGCTCCCTGCCCCCCAGATCTCAGTGGCTTAACACAAGAGAAATGTTATTCCTTTTCGTGCTACGTGTCCCAAATGCATTGGCAGGGACACAGTGACCCAGCCTAATACAGGCTCTGCCATCATGGAGTGGCACCCTTGGGAACACCTGGCCTTCTCAGCCTCCAAGGCAAGGGAGAGAGGTAGACTGGAGAATAGCTCTGGAGCTTGCAGCCTCAGACTGCAAGTGACACATTTCACTGGCCAGAACTGATCATACAGGTCAATCTACCTGCAAGGAGGGCTGGGAAATATGGGGGAACAAATGGAATATTGTGTGAGTATTACTAACCCTCCCATAATCCCACTGCTTTATTCATACTCTTCAGGAGAGAATTGATGAAGCGACACCACTATAAAACACTAGTAGTTCCGAGTCCTTTACCTTCTGTCCTGTCTCAAACTCTTATTTCTCCCATTTTTTATTTACTTTTTTTAGATGACATCTTTTTCTTTTCCCCTGCCTTTTCCTTTTTCTTATGTAGAATAGAATCTTGTCAACAGTTTCTAAAATGTAGAGCGAATGCATTAGAAAATGATGAAAGTGGAAAGGTATGTCACACTCGGATTACTACAATATGGAAATTCAGTAGGACTTTTCATTTTAATGTCAAAATTTTACTGTCTTTTGCCTTTTGAATGCTCCTCTAGCTCAGTGAGTCTTAACTGAGAGAAGTATTACTTCCCAGGGCATATCAGGCAATGTCTAGGGACATTTCGGGTTGTCACAATAGGTGGGGTTTGAGCATCTAGAAGGTAGAGGTCAGATATGCTACTAAACATCATACAGTGCACAGGACAGCCACCGACTGCAGAAAATTATCAGACCTGGAAGATCCATAGGCACATTCAAGTTTGAGAAGGACCATTCCAGGCTGGTCTCAAATTATGGTCCTGCTGTTACCTATAACACAATCCCCGTGGAATGCAGGGTCTCCTTCTAAAAAGATTAAGTCTCTCTTCTTCCCTCCTTTTCCTCCCTCCTGCCCTCTCTTCTTGCAGAAGTCACCGGGGACTTCTCTTTTTCCCTTTGCGTCTACCTTTTTTGAGGGCTTTAAGGCATACCTCTTAGAGGTTGGCAAGTATCTAAAAAAATCATGTATTATGGTTCTAACCTGCTTTGCTGGTGTGCAAAGTTGAGCTGAATGTCAGCCTCTAAGCCAGGGAGAAATTGGATCTAACTCTCCCTTTGCTTGCCAACCCCCAGGGTAGGAAAGTAGTCAATCGCTGAAGGTTTTTATACTTAAAAACATGTTTTACAGATTCAGGCTTACTGCATATTTTCTTTTAGCATGAAGCTAGTTATTTTTAATTCCTAATTAATTTAATTACCAAATTTCTTCAGATAATTGCTTGTATTATTCTTGTGATGTTTATTATTTTGTAGCTGATTCTGACTAGAATCTTTTCTTGTTTCATAGAATGCACTCATATTTTGAGTAGCTAAATAAGTCATTATCTTCTCTTTGAGAGCCTGTAAACTAAATCTTTAAAATCCAGTGAAAGAGGAAGTATTTTAATCTATTGAAAGGAAATAGATTAAGAATGCACCAAATACAGAATATCCTCCCCACCCCCGAAAAAACCCCAAACAAAAAACCCTCCTTTTTCTCTCCTTCCCTTTCTTCCTTCCATCTTTCATTCCTCTTGCCTTTATTTCCTCTCTCCTGTCCTTGTCTTTTTTACACACTCAGCAAACACATTCCACATAGTACATTAGGCTCTGGGGTATAAGGAATGAAACATATATGGCCCCTTGCCTTTAAGATGCTAAGAGTTTAGCAAGGGGCAGTATTACCATCAAATAAATGAAACAAAATACTAAACACACAGGGAGGCTGAGGGTCCAACAGGCCTGGGAGGGAGCAGTGAAGATGGGGGGTGATCAGAAAGCAGGTGAAGGAGACTCATCATAGGCTGGATCTTGCTTGAGCTGAGTCTTGACAGGTGAGCAGCATTTGGAGGGCGGAGGCAGAGGGATTTCAGGTGCTGCATTTGCATAAGCAGGACCAGGTGTGAGATGACCTGGTGCAGGTGAGGTGTCCTGGGCGGGTATTGACCAAGGAGACTGGAGAAGTTGGGGAGCACAAGTCTAGCTTTTAGGGTGGGAAGTAGCGTGGCCATGCATCTGTGACAGCTCAGAGGACGGTGGCTTGGAGAAACTCAGTCCTGAAAGGTGGGAGACAGTAAGTAGACCAGTGTAGCTTCTAGCTAAGACTTGACAGACTGGGGTTTGGTATTGAGAAGGTGTCCAGAGTCATAGGAACCTTGACAGGCCAGAGAGGCACCGGGAGAGAAGAGGCCAAAGACAGAATCTTAGGTCAGGTCAACTTTTGATGGGGAAGGTAAAAGAATAGTTAATATGAGAGGTAGGAGGAAAACCTGTGTCACTGATCCTTAGGGGTTAGGGACTCCAAAATAAGATCCTTTTGCCCAGTGCCACACACTAGTAGAACTAGACTGTATTCAGTAAAGCAAAGCAGAATCTTTATTCTTTGATCAGAGAATGGAGAAGGTCGAGCACGCACTCTACAGATACCCTTCTCCCCGATTTGAGAACATTAGGAGACTCTTGAAGGATTGTGGGAAGCAGGCAGGCTCAGGGGTGGAGATTTCTGAGAAAAGGGTGGAGAGTTCTCAGAAGTACAGGGGGAGGGGGAGAGTGGCATGTGTGGTTTCTAAACATGCTTGGCATATGCCTGGCCTTACACAGCATGTCTCACTTTAATGTGGAGCCTCTACCCCTAAGCGTGATTTTCATTCAGCATCCAGAGGTCACGTGGGAAGGGGTTTCTGGTGCCATCTTGGGTGCTGCTGGGGCAAACAGGTTCATAGCTGGATATGTGGCTCTCTCGTCTGGTCCTTGCTGGCAGGCTTAGCTCGCCCTGGATTTTATGACCTTTTCTGAAGAATCCAGCCTGTTTTCATCAGGGGACATATTGGAGAATGAGAGGAGACAGATAGTTAGAAGTTTAAGGATCAGCTAGTAATGTGGTGGCACAACCCAGTGACAGCACAGGTTTAAAGCGTTCACTGCCTTTTCCAACTCGTTGCGAAGAAGTCCTTGGTTAGTGACACAGCTTATTCCTTTGCCTCCAGGAGTAACTCCAGAACAAATCTGTTACCCTTTCTACGAGACAGCTTTCTGTGGAAGAAAGCTGTCGTGATTTCCCTTGATCATTTTCCTCTCTGGATCACAAATCCCTTCTTGTCCTCACTGGTCCATGTGGGACATGGTTTCTAAACCGCTTACCTGTACTCCCAGCAACGTGGTCACCATGAGTCAGAAAGAATGAAGAGAATGACTTCCCCTTGTCTTCGTTTCGCCCTCCTTCCACAGGCATTTCTTTCTTCTAATTTTTATAGCCAACTCTGCATGAGTTGTTGGGTCGGCGAGCCTGAGGGTGGAAGAGAGCTCCCGGAGGCTGAATAGCCTGGCTTTGTCTGGAGGCCTGTTTTTCTGACTGTTTATGGTGCCTGACAGGGTCGTTTTTGTTCTGGAAAGAGCTGGTTTGAGAAAGCAGGCTGCTGAGAAAGCTGTGGGGTTCCACTTCCCTCCGGGGCTATCTCCAGGGCCCCCCCAGGGAGCTGCGATTCAGCATCTCCAAAGCGCCCCTTGCCCAGTGGAGGTCATCTGAGGCCTCTGCATCCTCCTTCCAAATCTAGCTCTGATAGAGAGAGAGGAAAAGAAACTGTCACCAATTTCATCAGCTTAATAGCAGTCAGGAAGGAGCCCAGGCCAGCAAGATTCCATTTTGATATTTTAATCGTCAATCAACGTTTCAAAAACCAAACCAAACAAAAAAAAACCAACAAAAACACCCCCAACAACAGCTGTGTACCACTTTTCCTAACTTTTCCTCCAGGGTTGGCAGTCAGATTGCATTCCTTTGCAGAAAATAACGATGTCAGTTTTAGTCAGAGTTTATATGTAAAAACTTGAAAGGAGGCAATTTGGAAAGGAAGGTGAAATTAGTGAGCTTTTCAGTTTGCGTTTGGAAGGAAACACACATTTGGGATTGTAATGTGCACACATAATGCTGGAGTTGTCCTTCCCAGGCATTCCTGCTTTCTCCCATAGCCCTGGGCATGTAGAGTCCATTACAGGCAGCTTTGACTATAGCAAGGAGAGCACCTGCTGGAGAGGACTTCCAACCTTCCCCTCAGGCCACAGCGAGCCGGTCAGCCTCTCCTCTAACCTGAAGGTGGACTCTGGTCAGCTGATGGGTGTGGCGAGCACCTTCCAGCAGAGAAGAAAGGCTCGGCTGGTCTCTGTGGCTTCCAGAACATGCAGTCTGGAACACAGTGTGCCATTGAGTGCTGCTGATTTATAGGGAGCCCTCGACTTTTTCCCCGAGGGTCATGACAAAGGTGGTTTCTTCCAGTGAGTTCTCTGGACTAGCAGTTTAAAGAAACGTTAGCTCCAAGTCCCCATTCTACCCATTCCTTAGTTTGATGGCCTTGAGTAAAGTTCTTGCATATATAAGTTCTTAACCACCCCAAGTACAGAGTCACTTTCTTTATGTCTCTGTGTCCTGCGTTTGCTCATAGAGACAGGTTATATTTGATGCAGGGGTTTAAAGTGTCACTCATAGGACTAATGATATGACCTGCAACAGGCTCGGTTTCCTCATCTGTAAATGGCGAGGTGACTTGCACTCACCTACGGCCTTGTTGCAGCTCCAAAGGTGATTCGCTTGCGTTATCAATTAAATGGGCCTTTCGTGAACCAGTGTAGGACACTCCCTATTGGAATATTGTCTTTGAATAAAAATATATTAAGAGTTTTAAATAACAACTTAATAAGTGAACTTTCCACACACCATCTGTTGAGGTTAATTCTGCTATGGAATCGGTTGAAGGTAATACTAATAAAGCAGAAAAGCGCATCCTAATATTTACATGGATTACAATAAAAATCAGTAACAACTCGACAACTAGTTGTCTTACCGGATCCCATTCTGTCCTTCTGGTCAGGGCTTTCTTTACTTGCAGCTGAGTGTTGCTCAGACAAATATTTCTTTCTACCTGAACACCAGGCAAGGAATCTGGGATTAGATAAAGGGAGAGTTACCACATATGATGAACGTATACAGGAACAGACTAGAAAATGTTGGAATCTGTGTTTTCATACTTCTCAGGGAGAAAGCCTGAGCTGGTGCTGTATCTTAACGCTCGAGGCTGTCTGATTCGTCAGATAACACAGGCATTTGGTGCTCATGGGGTGATGTTTGTTAGGAACTGGGCCATCTGCAGCGAGGAAGGTTTAAGATGGTCGAGGGGGAAGAGGTGGGAGGGAAGGGCTTGTATGGAGCCCTCAGATGCCATTGTGCTGAGTTTCCTTGCATTGTGTGTCGATTCTTCTGGAGGGAGGCTCTGGGCTGAGTCCCTTTCCATTTTCACTGCTGCTGGGTCGACTGTTAAACCATGGTTTTAGACATGGATGGTTTTTGATGAGAAAACTGGGAACTTCCAGGAAATATTATACTGTAAAAAAGTGAATATGCGCACATGTGTAGATATCCATAACTCTCAGACCTTGATTGCCTGTCTAGTCCTTTCTCTGAAGCTTTAGATTTAAATGGACAGTTTGCTAGGTTTCTTTACCTGGGTGGTCCCTCAACCTCACTCTGCTCCAACCCAACCTTCCCTGTCCCCATCTCTCCTGTTTGCTTCCCTTGTGCTCTTGTTCTTAGTTGGAGGCTAACATTCCTCCTGGGAAGACTTTTCAATGAAATTCTGTTTTCTTCCTCTCCACCTTTAGTATGACGGATCACATCCCGGCCCCCCTCTTCTCTCCTTTTGACTTCTGCAGTAACCTCTCGATCCGTCTTTCTGCCTCTAGTCCTGTGCCCCGTCTTGATCTGCCCCCTCTCTCTGCCACCAGAATGACTAAAGGAGTATAATTTCAGAAGCATTTATGGGTCAATCACGCACTTTTCAGGGTTGGGGGCAAAACAGTGAACTAATCCCTGTTTCTGCTTTCGCTTATTTTCTGGTGCTGAAGACCAGCAAAAGCCATGTACACAGCAAAGAAATAGCATGTTATAAATTGTGCTGTATCAAAGGAAACACACGAGGATTTGAGATGGAGGATAAAAGGGTGGACATCTTTGCATATTGTAGGTAAGCAAGGCTTTCCCAGATAATGACATTTAAGCTGAGATCTAAAGGATGAGAAGGAGCTAGAATAAAAAGAGGTAGGGCAATACATGTTCTTGGCAGAAAAGATGGTTTGTGCAGACTGAGATGTGGAAAAGTTTGGTGGACTCAAAGAACTAAAAACTGGGAGAGAATGATTAATATACAGTCACTGAAGGAGAGTGATTTAAGTTGGGCTCAAAATAATGAGCAGGAATCATATTACATGGGGCCTTGCAGGCTATAGTAAGGAGTCCATTTTACTCCAAGTTCAGTGGGAAGCCATTGAGGAATTCTAAGCACAGGAGCAGTTTTATCCATTTTACGTTTCACCATCACTCTTGTTTGTGGAGCATGGCTCAGAGGAGGATGAAAGAGAAAGTGTGGAGACCAGGTAGGAAGTTGTTACAGAAGTTCAGGTAAGAGATGATGCTGTGTAGGCTAAGATGTTAACAAGAGAAATGGATAAAGGAGGGCAGATTTGGAATAACTTTGGGAGATAAAATCAATGGGTTGTCCTGTTGGATTAGACATGGGACAGAAGAACTGGAGAAGATTAAGGACAGTTAGTCTGAACAGTTGGATGAAGGGGAGCATTTACTGAGATGAAGAATATTTTGACCCTCTGTCTTCCTCTTCCATTTTTAAGGACTCATGTGATTAGACTGGGCCCACCCATATAGGCCAAGCAATCTCCCCATCCAAGATCTTTAACCTTAAGCACACCTGCAAAGTTCCTTTTGCCCTATAAAGTAACATAGTCACAGGTTCTGGGGATTAGGGCATGGACATCTTTGGAGAATGGGCATTATTTTGCCTACCTCAAGGTCCAGTAAAATGAGAAAAGTATTCACAGAGGTGGTTGATGACCTTGATAAGAACTCTTCTAGGAATGTAAAGGAAACTCTTCTAGGTAGCAAAGGAAAGCCGCATCATGGTGGGTTGAGCAATGAAAGAAGTTAGTACACAGATACAATGTAGTGTGTAGACAGCTCTTCAAAGAATTGGAATTATGACTTGTGGGAGCATGGAATGAAGTAAAGCACTTTTTGTGGCAGATACAAGAGCATAGTTGTTTATTGATAGGAAAAAGCAGGTGTGATGGTGATACTGGGGAGTGTCATCAAGGAGAGGATACCTGGAGTCCTTCCTAGGATGGGAGTGGCTGGAACCAGTGGAGGGGTTGACCTTTGATGGGAGGGGCATGCCTACCCTCATATAGAAGGGAAGGAGATATGGATGCCTTGTGACTCTGATGGGAGATGAGTGAGGTCCTGTCTCATACTTTCAGTTTCTTCAGTGAAGTATGAAGCAGGATCACCACCTAAAACAGAACCGTGACCATACCTGTCTCTTGCTTCAGACTCTTCGATGGCTCTACCTGCTTATCTGTTTTCATTTCTTAGCACTGTCTGCTTAGGATTTTACACTGAAGTCTCCCATGTTCCTTATAGCCTTCTAGACGTACCACACACACCTCTTTGCTTTTGACTTTGTGTTAACTAATTTCCTTTACTGGAATGCCTCGCCTCTGCTAATTTTCTTAACCCCTTCCCACCTCCGCCTCCAGTGTAGGAACCAGCGCCTACTCCCACTTCTCTAGGAACCAGCCTTGAGACACCCTCACCCAAGTTTAGCTGCCCCACGTTCTCTCAGAGCTCCCCGTTTACACTTCTGTTAGTCCTGATATAATTATCTGCTGCATATCTGTAATAATGTGAGTTTGTCGAGGGCAGAAGCATGTCCCTTTCATTTTCGTATCTATGGCACCTGACACTGTGCTTTGTTGACTTCAATAGTGTCGTGGTAGGTAAATAAATCGAACATGTATCAAACAATATCAAAGGAGGATAGAAAAAATAAATCTGTTTGGTGTCCACAAACAGTTATTATGCTCTTCATTGACTCGTTAGAGCTTCATTTTGCCCATTCTCCATAGCCAGATCTCAGCGGGCTCAAACATTCTAGAATCTAGATCACCCTGTAGGCTGTAAAACTCTTCAAAGAAAAGACCATGTGTTAGTCATCTTTGCGTCACCATTACTTAGCACAGTGCAAAGCCTGTAGTAGAAAGCATAACCATGTTTAAATTACTGTGTATGATTTTAACATCATTTCTCCAGAAGCTGTCATATCTGGCAGGTCTCCTCCCCCAGAGCATGTCCTTCTGTCCTCTGATCAGCCTTTCGAGAAAGGTAGTCTGATATAACCCTGATTTTGATCTCTGTTTCCATTTCAAAGGCCTTGGGTTGTTCTAAGTGGACGGATTCCAAATTCTGTAAAGCAGAGTGACCTAGCATATTGTTCTTCAGCTTGTTCTTTTTCAAAGAGTCAGACACGTTTCACATATGCTTCTAAGGTATGCTAGCTACCTTAGAAGCTTAACAAATATACATCTTCACTTAACAAATATACATCTTCACAATCAGGATTTGTAGTCCTTCGAGTGGCATCTTTTGCAACTGAGAAAAGAAGTTTACAAAAATCAGATTGAGGCCTGCAGAACATATTCTCAATAAAATGCTAAGGAGTGAAAGCATTTTTAAAAATTGAACACACAGTATGGTCTTCATTTTATGAGAAATTCCTATATCTAGGTCAATATATAGAGTTATAGATATGTGTATAAAAATGACTACTCTGTCGTCCACGAAAATGTTAACAATGGTTTCACAAGGGTGGTTGAAATTTGGGTAATTTTACTTTTCTTCTTTATACCTTTAAAAATGTTTTTCTAAATTCTATAATATTTTCTATTTTGAATTCAGGAAATTTATGGTATTTTTTTAAGAGTGATTTATTACTAGTGGCAAAAAATATTATTATTATTGGCAAAAATTTAAGATCCACACCCAAAGGCACATGCTTTTTAATGCCCCCTCCCTCCCTACCTGGCATAGTGGCTGCAGGAGAGATGCTTTTGAATTCTTTAAGCATCAGTAGTAAGACAGTTTTAAAAATTTATTTTAATTTTTTAATTTTGGCTAGTGATAAAGAGAGCAAGAAACCAGGGGCCCTAGATTTGAAATGCTTTTTAGCCAAGAGGACTAAAGAATGGAGGTTAATGTCTATTAATGATGATTGACCTAGAAGAAGTTCGGGAGATGACATCGAATGTGAAAATATGATCTGGACTCAGGAGATTTTCAAGGGGTACCCAGTCAGATCTGTTTGACTCCGCAGCCTCAGGCAGATGTTCCAGTGGTTTCTTTGGAGGGCCTCTGTCTACCCTGGTACGTGTGCTTACAGCAAGGCTTTCTGAATACGGCTTAATTCCCAAGACCAAAATAGTCTAGTGAGTCACTTGGGTATATTCTGAACCAAAGATTTAAAAACCAAAGCATGCAAAAGGTCCATTAGGCATTAGCTCAGAGGCAACACCAGTTAATTCTGATTTCGAGGCTACCAGAAGGACTCAAGACCGTCAGAATAATGTTAGAGCGAAGAGAGATGGCACCTTCTGGGCCAGGACTCCTGGGTTTGGTAGGTTATGGTAGGTTATGGTATGCTATTTTATTGTAATTATCTTTTTTTTATATTCTCTGTGATGTTTAACACAGCGTAAGGCACGTGCAAAGTGTTGGATGAATGACAAGAGAGCAGAGGAGAGTATTGTGAAGGCCTCACTGAGTCGGGGGCCATCTACCTGGTTTGCTGGGACTGCCCCTCTTCACACCTCTTGTCTTGATTTAATCATGAACAGTGTCCTCTTCCACTCCCAAAAGTGTCCCATCTGGGGTGATCATTTTATAGGGTCACCCTGTGACCGAGGCAGCTAAGTGCAGTCTAGATTCTGTGATTTCATCTCGGTCTGCACAGCAGTTGTCTGCTTGGCACAAATTCAAGAGCCACACCCAAGGGCATATACTTTTTCTTGCCCCCTCCCCCATCTCGACCTGGCATAAATGCCTGCGGGAGATGTCTTTGTATTCAGCCTTTTCAGATAGATAAATAGCACTGTCAGGGAGCCCTAGCAGGTTAAAGCGCTGGGCATGTTGCTCTCTGTTACCACAGCTGTCCCAGATGGTGTTAATATCTCTGGGACTCTGAACTCAGCATTTGGGGCCAACGGGATAAAGTCCTGAGAACACATTGGAACTGACAAGCTGCTGTGACATTTGCTCTTTGGCCCCTAAGCCATAGATTTTCTTCTGCTTTATGACAGTTTGCACTTCTGTATTCTTTATTCCTTCGGGGACTCCTGCTCAGTTCCATTTTTCTTGAGAAGATTAAGAGTTTAAAGGCAGCATGGCTCATTCTCTGAGGACTTAGAGCCCCTTAATTGCTCCAGAAGTCTGAAAAGTCAGTCTCTGGGAACAAGCTCAAGGAGGACTCAAATTGAGACAAACGTTTGTACTTTGATAAATGCCATGCAGTTTTCATTACTCTGCCCTAGGAGCAGAAGTGTCATAAATGAGATTGGGGAAATGCTTGCATTTTCTGACTGAGGGTTTAAGTTCCTAGAAACTTCTCATGCTCTGTAAATTTAAGATTTAGGACTATGCTAGTTTAAAACAAAAACAGTTCTAAATTTTCCTGGGTCCCTGAGCCCTTTGAGAAATGATGATGACCAAGAATCCTCCCCCCAGAAAATTATGTATGTGCACACTCAAAGAAAATTTTACATGTAATTTCAGAGGATTTATGTTGCTCAGTCTTCACAGTGGATTGTAGATTAATGCAGCAGGTACAGCTGGTTGCTTTCCTGATATGCATGCTCCACGCTCCCCTTCCTTCTTCCTATGAGAAACCCTGTTCTCTTCGGGTATCTCACCCTCCTCCATATGACCGTGTACTTGAGGGGAGGCCCTGACCCCAGCCCCAGAGATGAAGGTGGTGAGAGGATGCCTGGTCTAAGCAAATCGTGACGGTCCCAAGAGATTGGTTCTGGCATTGGTATGTGATGCTTTGTTGGCAAATAAGACAGGAGTGTGATTACTTGGGAGCGTTGGGGCAAGATTTCATCCCTCTTAAGATGAGAAACATACAGTGGGATGGTGAAAACAGCCTTAAAAAAATTCATTATTTATGCCTACAACACCTGGTCTTCCTAGGTGGTCTCTCATCCAAGTACTAACCAGGCCCGACCCTGCTTAGCTTCTGAGATCAGATATCAGGCTTATTCAGGGTGGGATGGCCACAGACCATGGACCATGGCTACACTGGGGTGTGAACCCAGGATTTCTGCATGTAAAATGTACATGCTAACTGCTACACTATGGAACCATGTCTGCGAAAACAGCCTTGATACTCTTTGAGATACGATAGGACTGAGCAAATGAGAGAAAGCAAAAAGAATCCTGTGCGGATGAGTGGAATTGGCCATATTGGTGTGAATTCGTGATTTCTACAATATGCACGTCTGCATTCTTTATTCCTTTGTGTAGATGTATGTTCGTGTGCAGATGTATGCATGTATTTTTGTGTATGTATATTCGTTTGTATGTGTATGATACACACATTCATGTATTTCCTACCTCTGATAGGTGACCAGAGGGCCAAGGAGAAGTGACACCACTGACCACCAAAAGGAAACGGTTAGCTTGCAGCCGTTTCAGAGGTGGTGCATGGAACAAGGCAGTTCTCGTGCTGCTGCTTTAACTGGGCCTTGAACAGGCCGTCCCACCATTCAGTTAAGCTGGCTGTTTTTTAACTATTATGATTGTGGTCTCACTAGTGGATTCCTTGGTCATACATTCATTGTTGCACTCCCTTTGATATAAATCAGCCCCTTGGTCTGTAACTGTGCTCTGTGGGACACCATTCTGCTAGGTTAGGCATTCTTACGTCCTGGGATAGTGTGCCTGCAGAGGCATTACCTGCAGAGATGGCAAACCCGTACTGGGAGCAGGTTAGCGTGGATTGCAGGAAGCATGGATTGCTGTCCCCTCTTCCCCTCCAGAGAGGAAGTGGTCTGTGATAATGAACCTTCCACCAACAGGCTGGCTGATAGCCTCGAAGATGCTGTAGGGATTGTATCTATCTCTGCTGTTGATTGTTTGGACACTCAGCAGGGGCAGTGGCTAGGAAATAGGTAAGAGAGAGCCCATTCTGCTTGACCCACACACAGCTAGCTTCCCTTTCTGCTACCTGAGCCATTCCATTTATGGGTCCACTGTTCTGGCACTAGAGTGGCTGAGAAGAGGAGGCTAGCTGACATCTACAGGTGGCCCACTCATCCTTTCAAGGACACCTCCAGCACCATCGTTTCCGCTGACTGATGTGGGTTGAAGGGCAGGCAGGTTGCACCATGGCCCACACTGCTACTGAGCCCTCATCTGTTTGGGCTCCCTGTTTTGCTCCCTACGGACTCTGAATTCAGAACTTGAAATGGAGGCTTGCGTGCAAGGGACTCGTTTGTCAGTGTGTTCTCAGTAGACAGGAGGGACAAGATAGATGAAACAAGGAAGGAGGGAAAGCTAGTGCAGCGGTCACTGCCAGGGACAGCTGATGCTTCATACCATTAGATCTTCTAAGAGCCTTGCAAAATGTATCTCTGGACTGTGTACCCAGGAGATTGCAGGGGTGATTCATCATCTCCTGTCCAGCATTGTTCACCAGTCACAGGTGGCCCCTCATGCTTTAACCCCCAGGTCCTACACATCACCAGGTCCAGCAGGTTCCGTCAGATGTCCGAGAACTCTCAGAGCAGGAATCGGAGGTAGAAGAGGGCCTCTGGTACAGATCGAGATGAGACACTACCAAATCACATCTGTTTAGAAGTCAGTCAAGACCCATCCCGAATAAGAAAGCCACCATAGGGACTGAAGGAGGAGGTGGGTGGAGAGGAATTAGGAATGGTGCACAAGAGTTGTCTGTGCACACACTACACTCCAGACAGTCGAGTAGGGGACAGTCAGGGTATGACCAAAACACATCTGGCTCCACTCTTAGCTACTGTGATACCTTGGTGGGCTTGGTGACCATCATAAAGTTCAGTTACTCATCTGCATAATGAGGATAACTAGAGCAATTGGGAGGGTAGGCAGAAATGATGTCTATTAAGTTCCTTGCTTTGGGCCTGGAATAAATATTAGTGACGCACCACCTGGCTGTGCACAGGTGACTTTCTAGTCTCACAGGTGGAGAGGAAGGGAAGGAGATAGGAGATGAGGGATGAGTTCATAGGAGGGAGCTGTTGGACCAAAATTCCAGAAGAGCTTTTGGGTAGAGGGTTTGCACAGAGTGGGCAGGTATGGTATCCAGGTGGCAAGGGCAGCATGGCCAGGGGAATGGAGTCAAAATCAAGGCTAGTGAGTTCAAGGAAATAGAAAGGACTTCCGTTTGGCCGTCTCTTGGTTACTTCTTAGAGGGGAAAGTAAAAAATGACACAGCTGTGGTGGGCTCTTGAATGCCAGTTCGAGTAGTTTGAATTAAACTTGACTGCGCAGAGACCAAACTTCTTTAAAGATTGGAAATTCAACCAAGGGGGCCACCTTGCTTTCTTCCCTCCCCCACCAGCTTATTTAGGCCATGTAGGAAGTAACCATTGCCCTTGTCCTTCCTAGATCCTCTGGGAATATCACAATGTAACTTCATCATTCCAGAAGGGGCAGACTGGGAGTGAGGATGAGTAGGAGGAGGGGGCCAGCTCTAATTCATTTCTTACTTTCAGGGTATTGTGAGTGCTGATGCCTATAGTTAGTAGTTATTACATATTGGAGTAGAGGATGGATGAATGAAAGCTCTGTGTGTTTCTTCAGTCTCCTTCTTGGTGGCACTGTTAGCTTATATGCCCCCTTGGGCAAGACATTTGCTCTTCTCGTGCCCGCACCAGCTGTGAGGGATCAGTCAGAGGCGGCCTCTCTTAAGCCCTGAGCATAATGACCCTCTCAGGGGTTTTGAGCTTAGACATACGTTGGATATTGTGTGTTCCTGTTTTTCATCCTGGGTGAGATCAAGCTGTGTTTCAGCATGTGCTTGCACAAGTATTCAGTCCACTGAAAAATAATGTGGTCGTGTAAATACTTAGAAGGCCGGCTATTACAGTCTCTGCCAGAATTATCTAGAACGGGTTGCATTCTGCAAAGGCAAGAGACTACAATAGCCATAGCTATTTATTTTATATATATAAATATAAAAAGTCCTAGTTAATGGCCTACTTTTTCAAAGCAGTATTAAATATAACAGAATTTCAGTACCACCATTGAATCTGAACAATTTCTTGGAGCCTTATATAACAGATTTTGACTTACCACGAGAATATTTGGGGCGTTAAGCCCTGAAAATGTGCTTTTATTTTCTATAACAGCTCTTTGGCTGCACAATGACTTGGCTGTTTGCTCTTCCCCAATACAGAAAGATTTGGAGAGTTAACCTGATATTCCCAAGATGAATGTTTTCTTACTTGTTTATAAAATTTAAGAAAAAATAGTTAAAAAAAAAAATGGTGCAGCCATGTGTGGGGCTTATGTTCTTGAGAGCTAAGCATTCTGCAGAATTGAGGATAATTTTCCTAGAATTTTGCATTTCCCTGCTGAGCTCCTTCATGCTCTTTCACTTTCATCCTGCGGCACGTGAAACGGCGTGGAGCTCCTCTCGTTGCTTGTGGCTACCTCCAGGCCCCTCCTTTCTGTCATAGGACATTCCGTTCTTCCGACCGGCCCCAACCTGTTTGCGACTTGGCACACAGGGAGAACAGGGCTCTGCACAGTCTTCCCCCCTTGGGACAGGACTAAGTTTCAGCTTTTCAGAGACCAAAGTTTCTGGCCCAATAGCTTTTGGAGTCTGAGACAATCGAGAGAGGTAGCAATATATTTAACATCAGAGAACATAGTCTTGGCATAGAGGGAGGAAGATATCTTGGCATCTGTCAATATAGCCAGTGGGTATTTTGGAAAAAATACTACTTCATTCTTTTTTTTTTTTTTTTTTGATCTTGAAATAAGAGGCTCAGAATACAAGTCAGGAATATGAAGATGGGTAGGGGAGGCTAGGTATGGGAACAACTCAGGTAGCTTTCCAAAGAAAGTAGTTTCAATGAAGTGCTTGCTGAGTTTGGATGGAATAGGAAAAAGGGTATAAAAAATACTGTTTCTTCTTGCTTTAAAATAAAAAGCCACTGAGTGCTAGGATGGAAAAGTTGCACCTCTAGCTTAGTCTTCAGATTCAGACCTAGATGGGAATGCTAACTGTTGGAGTTGGAGAAAAAATGTTAGTTTCTGCATCTGTAAAGTGAGATTAATAGTTCATTTTTTTTCTTTAAGAAAGTTTTTATTTTTAATTGGGGTAAAATATATATAACATGGAATTTACCTTCTTCACTATTTCTAAGGGTGCAGCTCAGTGCATTCACATTGCTCTGCAGCCATCCACCACCCATCTCCAGATCCCTAGACCCATTAGACGAAGACTCCTCTTTATCTTCCTTTCTCCACTCCCCCCGCCTCCCCTCCCAATTAGTATTCTCCTTTCTGTCACTACAAATTTGACTACTCTGGGTACCTCATGTAAGTGGAATCACACAGTATGCATCTTTTTGTGACTGGATTATTCCACTTGGCATAACGACCTCCAGGTCCCTCCAGGTCATAGCATGTGTCAGAATGACCTTCCTTTTTAAGGCTAAATAATATTCCATTGTGTGGATAGGTCACATTTTGTTCAGTCATTATCTGTCAATGGACACTTGGGTTGCATCCAGCTCTCGGCTGCTGTGAATAATGCTGCCGTGAACATGGATGTGCAAACATCTCTTTGAGATCCTGTGTCTTAGTTCGTTAGGTCTGCCATAACAAACAAAGGACTCCAGGCTGTGTGATTTGAACAATAGAAAGTTATTTTCTCACCATGCTGGAAACTAGAAGTCCGAAATCAAGGTGCTGATTTCTTCTGAAGCCTCTCTCCTTGGCTTGTCGATGGCTGTCTTCCCCCTGTATCTTCACCTGGTCATTCCTCTGGGTATGTGTGTCCAGATTTTCTCTTCTTATAAGTACACCAGCCATGTTGGATTAGGACCCCTCATGCCATTTCTAACTTAATTACTTCTTTAAAGATTCTACCTCTAAAACTAGTCTGAGATACTTGGGCCTGGGTTTCAACATATGAATTTTGTGGGGGTCCATTCAGCCTTTGATACCCTGCTTTCAATTGTTTTGAGTTTATACCCAGGAGTAGAATTGTTGGATCATATGGCAATTCTAATTTTTTGAGTTTATTTATTTATTTCTTAGTTTATTTATTTTTTGGAAAGTGGTTATGAGGTTAAACTACATTTAAAGAACTTAGCATCAGGTTGGCCCCAGAAAATGTTCACTGTAATTAGTTGTATAGACTATAAACTTGTCTGACCCCAGAATTTTCAGGCAAAGAAATTGAGTCCAGAAGAGTTAAGCAACTTATGTCCCCAAGTTCTCAGTTAGCAACAGACTCAGAAAAAGAACCTGGGTTCTCACAGTGTCTGTGCTTTTAATGATGCCATGCACCACTCTGTCCAGTCCTTCCTAGACTGTCCTGTTATTTGCTCTTAACTATTTGGTGAATTTGGTAGGATTTGATTCTATTCTTCATTTTTAAACTTAATTTTCTGAATAAGTAACATATTAACATGGTTTGAATTGAAAAATTATACAAAAATTTACTGTAGAGTATCTTTTTTCTACTTTTGTCCTCCAGTATCCTGGCTGCCCTCCCCATAGACAATAAGCAATATTATTAGTTTCCAATATAGTCTTATAAAGATTTTATGCATGTACAAGCAAATCGCTTTATGCATTCTCTTAGCATTTGTAAATGCAATGTAATGTATAGTTTTCTGCATCTTGACTTTCACTTAATGTGTTTTGGAGATATTTCTATATTGATATATATATATAAAACTTTCACCTTCTTTTCTCAACTGCATGCAGTTGCATTATTTGAATGCCCTGTACTTCATTGAGCCCATCTCCTGTTGGACAGTAAATGTTACAGATGGCGCTGTGTTGCATAAACTTGTACATCCATTATTTTGCTTGAGTGGGAAATGTATATATAGGACATAGTCTTTGTGGTAGAATTGCTAGGACAAAAGGAATGTGCATTTATAAGACAAAGTTTTGTCAAACTACCCTTTATAGGGCTTGTACCAATTTACACTTTCACTATCATCTTAGGGAATTTTAAATAATGAAGAAAAAGTGCTACACTAGACTATGCCCTACTTTATGTACCTGTTGATGGCTGTCTATATGAGGGCTTGTCAAGAGTCCAAGCAAAATCTCAGATCAGGAACCAGACAAGGACATTTGATCTTGTCATTTTTCTTTAACAGTGTATTGCACGGGCAATTAGGCAAGAAAATGAAATGAAATCCATTCATATTGGAAAGGAAGAAGAAAAACTATCTCTATTTGTAGATGACATGATCTTATATTAGAAAATCCTAAGGAATCCACTGAAAAATATTAGGAACTAATCAAGTTCAGCACTGTTACGGGATACAATTTCACTATACAAAAATCAAATACATTTTTATTCACTAGAAATGAACAGTCTGAAATCAAAGAAAAATTTATAATAACATCACAAATAACATATTTGGGAGTAAATTTAACAAAATTAAGTGCCTGTCTTATATTCTGAAAGTTATGTTGTTAAAAGAAATTAAAGAAAGTCTAAATAAGTGGAGAGGTATACCATGAAGACTTAATGTTGTCAAAATGACAATACTCCCAAATTGATCTACAAATTCAGCATAATTTCTATTAGAATTCCTGCTGGCTTCTTCGCAAAAATAGACAAACTAATCCTAAAATTCATGTGGTAGTTCATCAGACTCAGAATAGCCAAAAGAGCTTTGGACAAGAAGAACAAACTTTGAGGAATCACACTTCCCAATTTCAAAAGGACAGTAATCAAGACAGTGTGATACTGGAATAAGGATATATTCCAGTATGTCAATCAGGTCAGTGGAATAGAATTGAGAGAAATAAACTCCCATTACAGTTAGTGATTTTTTTTAACAAGGGTGCCAAGACAATTCAATAGGGAAACAGTAGTCTTTTCAACACATGGTACTTGGACAACTGGATGTACACACATACAAGAGAATGAATTTAAACACTCATCTTACACCGTATACAAAATTACTTGAAAATGAATCAAAGACCTATGTCAGAGCTAAAACTACAAAAATCCTTAGAAGAAGGCATGGCTGTAAATCTTCATAACCTTGGATTAGGCAATGATTTCTTAGATATGAAGACAAACCCACAAGCCAGCGATAAAGAGTGAGATAAATTGGACTTCATTAAAATGAAAAACTTGTGTGTGGCAAAAGACACCAGTAAGAAGATAAAAAGACAAACCGCAGAATGATAGACAATATTTTTAAATCATTTAGCTGATCACAGATTTGTATCTAGAATATACAAATAACCTTTACGGCATCATAATAAAAAAGACAACCCAATTAAAAATGAGCAATTTGAACAGACATTTTTCCAAGAGGATTTACAAATAGCCAGAAAACACATGATTTCACTAATATGATGTGGAAAAAATAGGAAATCTGTAGAGACAGAATGCACACTATTTGTTGCCTAGGACCAGAGGGAAGGATGGTGTTGGTGGAAAATGGATAGTGACTGCTAATGAGTCTGATGTTTCTTTTTCAGTGAGAAAAAAGTCATAAAATTGGTTGTGGTAATGGTTACACAACTCAGTGAATATGCTGAAAACCATCGAAATGCACAATTTAACAAGGCAAATTGTATATTACTTGAATTATATCTCAATAAAGCTGTTACAACAAAAACTGGAAGGCAAAGGTAGTGTGATAGATCTATTGTAGACTCAGGTTTGCGACCCTGGAGATTGAAAATTTAGACTCTTTAGTAGCAAACTTTCTAATATTTCTCAAAGACTGAAATGAATCACAACTCACAATGTGATCTTGCAGACTCATGGATAGTTCTTGAGCTTGTTACTCATTTGTTTCCACATTTTACCGTGAACAACTTTGGAAGTGGGGAAGTTCTTAGAAGAAATCAGGCAGTTTTAGATCACACCTACTTTCCAGCCTTACGTAGTTGGGTTGCCTGTTGGAATTTTCTCTTGTGCTTCTCAGAAAACATTAGCTACTTTTCAGGAGTAGCTAATGAGAAGTAAAATTTCATTTGAAACTGCAGAACTCCTTTGCTGACCTATTCTGGCTGCTTCTATCGTGTCTTGGCTTCGTGTTTCCTAGGACCCCATGGGAAATCTTGGCAGAACACCCTGTTATATGTCAATAAGAGTGCCTCTCTCAACTTCCCTTCACATCACATTTTCTCTTGGTTATCACCCTTTATGCCCTTCTTTCTTCGTGACGTAAAAAATGACCCCCCTTCGTTTCTCTGAGTCTAACCTCTCTTCACGGTGCCATAAACCCCAGGAAATCCACTGGGAACTTGCCCCGTCATTTCTGTGTACTTCTCTGGCCTCTCTGTCCCTTTCTCCCACTTGTTTTTTTTTTTTTTTTTCTCGGCTAGACTGTTGCTCAAATTTCCCATCAGTGTTTAGAAAGTAGTAACAAATGTACAAAACACCCAAACACCAACACTTTCCTTAGATCCTTATTTCTTCCTCAGTATGCTGTGTTCCTTCTGTTTTTTATTTTATTTTATTTTTTCCAGTTACCTTTATGGAAAAGACTGTGTATTTTCGTATTTTCATTAATGTGGACTTCTGATGAAGAATCCGAGATTATAAAATTAAGAGCTCTGTGCTAAAATTAAGTCTAGAACATATACGAAATGAAATTCTTGATGTGAAAGTGAAATGAGGTTACAACAGGAGGACAGCAAAGTTTCTGAACTGTTTTCCCAGGCGTTGTGCTAGGAGCCCAGCAACCACAAGTAGACTCATGTTCTGGTTACACGGCCAGATGCAGAGAGAGTGTTATTTGGTGTAAAGCCTAGTTTGTTTATTTATTTTGGGGGCATTGGAGAACGGAGCAGTTTCCTGGAGAGAAAATACTGTCCCTTAATTAGAGACGGGAGTTCATCCTTCACAGAAAATGCCCTAGGGATGGTTGCTGGGATGCATTTGGTTTTGTGTATTTATTTTGTTTTGTGAATGTTAAGGTTTCTGGCATATAGCCAGATTTAAGAGTCTCAGTGACCTTGAGTGTTTAGTCTAGTGTGGGACTGGTGAATCGTCTCGTAGGAAGGGAGAAGCGTCAGGTAGAGATTACCATCAGGATGAGGTGATCAAGGAATTCATTGTTGGACTGAGATACTCTTTCTTTGATATTAGAGGGGGCCATCAGCACACACAACACATGTGTTACTAAGACACAGCATTTTGCAAACAGGAGCCACAGTCACAACTTTGTCACTTGACTACTGACCTCCTGCTAAAGTAATTTATGTCAGGTAGGGAATAGGCTTATCAGTTTCACCAGAACCCCATTAGGGCAGGGGTGTCAGCTTGCAAACACACTATAGAGCTGTCTCACTGTAGAAAACTTTGTGAGGTTATCTATAAAGCTGGGGCAGTGCCCCTCTCAAATACCAGAGTACCATTTAATGAGAAAATTAGCTAGTTTATTGATGGAATGTTTTCCATTTTAACATCAGGCATCTGAAGTCCAGAAAAAGTGAAAATATCTTGGGCCAAGTAGTTTTATGGAGATATGGCTTTATGATTTAGTCTGGAGCTCCCGGTAGACCTAGCTCACGTCGGAATGGTTCCTGGGAAACAGTTTTCTAACCTGCATTTGTTATCTGGAGCAGTCTGGACATGGGAGTAGAGAGCCTGTAACAGGGAATTTAATCCAGGCCTTTTCCTTTGGATCCCTGACACAGTTCAGCAATAATCCTTCTACAAGCTAGTGGACATAGACTTCTGATAAAGAATAATTGCATTTGAAGAAGAAATATAATTATATGGCAAAGCCGACCGCTCACATCTGTAAAAGATTTATGTATTTGGACAAGGCCCTTGAAATGGTGGAAGAAATATTTGCCCTATGCAGTTGTCGTGATCATTACATTAAGAATTTATGTGGAAAGCTGAGCACTGTGGCTTGCTTATAATAAATTCTCAATAAATATTAGTTGCTTTTACTATTCTCATGAGCAGCTACTTGTTAATAGGAAAGCAGCTGCCAAAAATAGCAGTGTAGCTGACCTGGCGACTTTCAGCACTCATTCATCCAGCGTGTGTTTATCCAGCAGCCCTGTGTGCTTTAATTCCACCAGGGTAGATATTAGTATTCTTATTTTAAGAATGTGGCTGAGATTAATAACTTCCCAGGGTTTTACAGCTAATGAGTGCTACGGCTTGGTCCCTTCCCATGAGGCCTCTTTTTTTTTTTTACAGGGTCATGTTGAGTTATTTTCCAGCTTAATCATAGATCATTTTGATGGGTACTTTGAATTCATGAGGATATGAGGAGATTCTATAAGGATATGAGTGGCCACTTGCTCAGTTCTTTGTGCCTCATTCCAAAATTAAAGACTTGTGAGAACTGCTGTCAATAGCATTCAATTAAAATCAATCTGATAGAAACTTGCAACTTAGAGAAAACCTTGTAAAATTAGCATATCCAGGGATCATTGTATATGTCATCTTCTTGTGTTTTTGGTGAGCCATTAAAACCAGTTTGGGGAAATTGTATGAGATATTATATATGCTTTTATATACTTTTTTGTGTTCATCTTGGAGATTAACTGATTTACATGTTTCAAGGTGATCACCTGGGACAGTTTCCAGATTTAGGACCTAAAGAACTTCCCTGCCTTTGAGACCATTAGTTATGGAGCTGTCTGAAGCGATTTTGGTTAATCATCATGATGATGGTTCAGTTGGGAGGAAGAGCCGAGGACCTGTCTTTCAAAAGACTGTGTAGCATTTTCCCTGAAAGGTTCCATGAGTACCTGAAATAGTAATGAAATATGAGTAAACCTGTATAAAGAAAACTCTTTTCAAAATAAGTTGTTTGCTTCTGTAGTGAGGATTCTCTTTTCAGAAAATCTCATATTTAAATTTTGAGGGTTTTTTCCGAAGGTATTTCTTAGTCTTTGTTTTTGAATTGACTGTTTGTTATGAACCTCTAACCAGAAGTGTCACCAGTGAGAGGTGCACTAAACTGGCAGAATATGTGACAGGACAAAAGGCAAAGGCCACTACGTTTTTTTGCCAGGCTGTGGTTTGCAAAACATGACTCTCAAAAACGTCCAGCCTCCCTGGAGAAAAAAGTGACGAGATATTGCAGAAATAACCATGGCCAGAGGATTATACCCAGTTTTTTTTTTTTTTTTTTTGGATGGAAGGTTTGGGTTTCATAGTGCTGAATCCTGTCGTATTTCTTGAGATTGCTTTGGCTGTGATTTCTTTACCTTCATGTATCTTGTTGGCAGAGGACATGAAGAATATCATAATGTGCCACAGGCCTGGGGACAAGGCTACATTTCTATGATTTTTCTTCTGAGATGGCATTAAGTTAGAAAGAACTGGAAGGAGGCCAGCATCTCTTCCTTCTTTGTTCCAGGGAAGAGCATTCACTGAGGAGCAGGATGGACCTGCCTACCAATGCCCGTTCCTCCTTTCACAGTTAATTTCTCAATTTTGCTTGTTTTGCCTTTTTTTTTTATGATCAAATTTAAGACTTTCTAGATGTTCCCTGAATCTGGGGAATAGTATATTCTTGAGTTTCAGTCACCAGTCGTAGTGTAGGACCATAGGATGCTCTGGAAGGCTGGTGGTAGAAGGAGTTGAGAAGGAAATTGAGTGAAAATGGATGGTGAGAGGAAAAAAAGAGAAAGAAAAAAGTAAGAAATACATTTGTTAGAGAGTGTGGCAACTTGAGTATGACAAGAAGGACACTGGATTATTTTTAAAAATGTCCAAAGGGAATTTATTGAAATTTAGTGTCCATTTCTAATAGCTCAGTGTATTAGTTTCTTGTAGTTGGTGTAACAAATAGCCACAAATTTGGTAGTTTCAAACACCTTTTTGGAGGCTGGAAGTCTGAAATCAAGTTAGTCTCCTTCCAGAGGCTCTGGGAGAGCATTCACTCCTTGCTTATTCTAGCCTCTGGGAGCTGCTAGCATTCCGTGGCATTTCCCAGATTGTGACTCCATCACTCCTGTCTCTGCCTCCTTTTGCAGATGGCCTTCTCTGCATGAATCCAATCATTCCTTACCCTTCTGCCATAAGGATGCTTGTCATGGCATTTAGGGCCAAACTGAATAATCCAGCATAATCTCCTCATCTCAAAATCCTTAATTTAATCACATCTGCAAAACATTTGGCTGTGCCAGCGTGCACAGATCTGAAGGGTTGGTATATGGGCCTGTCTTTGAGAGCTATCATCAGCCTACTTATTCAAATATGAACAGCTATATCCTTCTTCCACCGAAAAGAACTCCAAACTAGCATAATTTCTTAAAATAAAAAGCTAGAAAGTACTTTTAAAGTCAGGAACAAGTGAAGATATCTGCAATGACCATGAATATTTAATTATTTTTGGACGTGGCAGTCAACAAACTCATACGAGCACTATATAAGAGATATAAGTATTCAAAACGTGTGTAAAATTAATGGAGAAACAAATGGACAGTTTAACAGTGTTATTGAGAAAACTATCTAGTTATTTAGGGAAGAGGAAAGAATGTTTCTGCCTTATAAAAATGCAGTGGCAATAAAGGACTGTAAAATTTTTTAATTTTATAAAATCAAAAAGAGAAAAAAACCTTGTATGTAAACACACTCATTCACGTGTGTGCATGTATATATGTTATAATTACAAAAGGGGCAATGCCTTCTCTTAAAAATAAAACAACAGTAACAATAATCTAATGTAAACATGGCTTGAACAGGCAGTTCATAGAAAAGTAAATACAGATGTCAGTGGACATATAAAAATGCTCAGCTTCATTAAATATTTTTAAATGTGATCAGAAACACTGTTATCTTGTATACTTATCAAATTGACCAAGATTAAAAAGTATGTTGAATACCAAGTGTGTTGAAGGATCGATTCTTCACTTCTTTATTCAGTTATGCCTTTTTCTATTAAGAGTTGAGGATAGGTTACGAGGATACATAAAATTCAGCAATTGAACATAAAAAAGCAAGTGAGACCACCTGTGAAGTGGCTGTACCAAACAAAAAAATCGAGTTTGAATCTGATCAAGCTCTAACTAACAGAAGACAGTGTGAATCAATGACAAGGGGCAGAATCAGCAGAATCCATTGGGAAAATTTATAGGACAAATGACCAGATTTCTTCAACCAAACAATTGCTTGGGCATGGAGAGTAGCTAGGAGGACAATAAAAAATGGAGGGAGTACATAAATTAAGAAAGACCTAAGAAACTTTATCAACCAATCGTAAAACTTGGAGCTAATTTTGATCTTGATTCAAACATATTGTAATATAAAAATATTTGAGACATTTGAGACAATTAGAATTTCTAACACTGAGTTCAATTAAAAACTTATTTAAGTGTGATAATGGTATTGTGTTTTTTTTTTTTAATAATTTATTTTGGAGCAATTTGTTAAAATATTTATGAATGAAATGATGCTATGTCTGAGAAAGTGAGTGGGGTATAGATGAAGCAAAACGGGCCATGAGTCGCTATTTGTTGAAGCTGGGGAATGGGTACAAAGGATTTCACTATAACTGTTTCATTTACTTTCTCACATACTTAGAAAAATGTTATTAATAGGATAGGTAAGAAGAAACCCCAAAATGACTCTTAGAAATTAATATGAATATGCATCCCAGTTTGATCCTAAGTTTTAGCCATGAACCCAAGGATGGAAACACATAAACATTCATGTATCATTGATAGGCAGAGATTGGATCAATTATATAGGAGACACCAATTTTTATTATTGATAATACACATTTTTTTTCCCTAAGAATCTTTATGAAAGGTAATGAAAAGCATCCTTACAGGGATGAATTTCAGAGGCCTCTTTTTAAGGCGTAGCTGAACATGAGACAGTGGCATCGTGATACAGTGCTACTCAGTGAAAGGGGTTGGGTGAAGCTGGGAAAGAGGCAGAGTATGCACTACACTGGTAGCACCCTCAGAAGGGATGTAGATGAAGAACTTTTTTTGTATTTTCTTGCAGTCTTCAAGCAGCTGGTTGAATCAAAGTCTGTAGTTTTACTTGATTAGAAAGGAGATGATCAAATTACAATTAAAACCTGTGACCTTAAACCAGAGGAAAAAAAAAGAATCTACTTCTCTTAAGAAAAACTTCAACCATCTTACTCACTGTCTCTCTTTTTAACTTTTAAAAGAGCTTTTTTTTTTTTTGATTCAGTGGCTAATCTTATTTCATCTATCTCTATTCTGCCACCCCACTGGATCACTTTGAAGCAAATCCTAGAATCATATTATTTCATTTGGAGACATTTCAGCATTTACCTCTAAAATACGAGTGCTATTTTTAAACCTAACCCAAGCTCAGTGGGCATTTTGAGAAGATCAAACACATCACTAAATTTCTTTGGCGCCTATCACCATGTTTTTATTTTTAAGTGGTATTTTTAACACCCTTATGACTCCATTTCCTTTTGATAAAGGCTCATGAATGAAGCGGCACATAAATGACGAAGGAGATGAGCCCAGACCATGGGGATTCCCCACCTAACCGCTGCCCACCTCCTACCCACGCTCCAGGTTCAGACCACAACTCCAGGGCATTGGCTGTGATTTGTGTTGAGGTTCTTTCAAGAGCACATAGTCAGCATCAAATTGCTAACATGACAGAACAAACTCCAGCTCTACCAGGGCTAAAAAAAATAGCTTCAGTCATGTGGAGCTGTCAGCAAACTCTTAAGTGCTTTCATTCATTGGGAGGGATCACTTCCCCAAAAGTTGATGGTGCTGCCCTGCACACACTGGCTTGTTCTCCTTTGACTTGTCTGGCGGTTCTTTGCGTCCTTCATTGATTCTTCACTGGCATTTCCTTGTCTCAGTGTTCTTGCCTAGGCTGCCCCCGCCTCCCCTCCCCCATTCTCATGCTCTTCTTGTTTACCTGCCCATCTCATCAATTTTCTACGTGTCTGTTTGTGGCGCCCAGATCTAATCCTGCCACCCACCAATCTAGGCTGCCTTTGCCTGCCTCACATCTGCCAGTCCCTCCAGCATCTTATACTGAGCACATCTGGATTAGAACTCTTTAGCTGCCTTCACCCACCATCACCCCAAATGGCCCAGATTTCCTTTTTCACTTAATTTCACTGGGTATGGAAAAGCCAGATTACTACTACTACTACTACTACTACTACTACTACTACTACTACTACCACCACCACTACTACTACTAACTACTATTACCAACTATTGCTACTTACTGTGACCACCACAAACTAGCTACTACTATGCTTCTTACCTTCTATACCTCTTATCCAGTAAATTACCAGAGCCTGTAAATTTTGCCTCTGCAGAGTTTAAACAGCTTATTTATTAGCCAGATTGCCATTGTCTCTGCCTCTTAATTCTTGGGTCTAATGCTTACTCTCTATGTGGACAAAACGTGGAGTCTGGCTTGGAAGAGACTGCATTCTAGTGGAAGAGAAGGGTGATGAGATGGGTTCAGTCAGTGTAGGAAGACATTAAAGATACAATGTTGAATTGAGTGTTGAAGTTGACCAGCGAAGCCAGGTGATAGGAACATTCCAGGTAAAACACAAATACCTGGAAGCTTAAAACACCAAGGGATGGATGTGTGTGTGTGTGTGTGTATATATATATATATATATATATATATATATATATATATATATATATATATATGTGGGATTGTGTGTGTGTGTTTGTGTGCACATGCATGCCACAGTTTCAAAACTAGATGAATATTATTACTTTTTTTTTTTAAACAGATGACATGGTATGTCATTCTACTGGAAAACCGATGACTTCTCTTAAATCTGAAATTTAAAAATTATTATTTACAACCTTTCAGTCTTTGGCTCTAACCACTCTTCTATCCTTCTCTCTTTGACTGTCCTTCATTTTGTCCAAAGTAGACAACTCACAGTTCCTTGAAGAGACCACAATGCCTCTTTACCACCAATGGAGGTTCATCTTCATTCTACGTGGAATCTCATGCTGCCTTCCCAAGTCCTGATTCTTAAAATCCTACCTGTTCTTTTTTAAAAATCTTTTTATTTTGGAAACATATAGCCACATAAAAAGAAGACAAACTAGTATAATGAACCCTCATGTGCTCTCAAATCCTATCAATTATCAACGGATCACCTAAATACCACTTTCTCGGTCAGACCGTTTTTTGCTCTTTTCCCTTGACTGATTCCTCTCTCCTGCTTTGACTTCTGTGTACTGATGGTGTGGTACTTGTAGACCAGACACACTCTCTGATATTACAGTAACTGGTTTTTCTTATCCCCTGACTCTTGCAAAGTAGAATTGTAGCTTAATGAACTTTTTATTCCTTGCAGCGTCTATTTTGATGAATTATTGACAGTTTCAGCTCAAAGATATAGATAGCCCAGTGAGGTGCTTAATTTGGAATTTCTTACTAGCCAGAAAGAACTGGTTGGTGGTGGGGGAAATGACAGGAACTTAGCAGAGGTGACCTTGTCATTATAAAGAGAGGAATAGTGGAAAAAAGAAACTCTTAACTTAAACATATGTTTGACCCTGGGTTCTTGACTTTGGCTGGGATCTTAAAGCACTTGTGGAGTTTTTTTAGAAGTATGTGGTCCAGCCACTTTGGAAGACAGTTTGACAGTTTCTTATAAAACTAACACTCTTACCATATAATCTAGCAATTGCACTCCTTAGTAGTTGCCCAAAGGAGCTGAAAACTTATGTGCACGCAAAAACCTGCAAGCAGATGTTTTTTTTATAACTGCATTGTTCATAATTGCCAAAACTTGGAAGCAAACAAGATGCCCTTCAGTAGGTGAATTGATTAATGAACTCCGATCCATCCAGATAATGGAATGTTATTCAGCACTAAAAAGAAGTGAGCTATCCAGCCATGAAAAGACATGGAGGAAACTTAAAGAAGCCAGCCGGATGAGGTTACATTCTGTATGATTCCAGATACATGACATTCTGGAAAAGGCAAAATTATGGAAACAGTAAAAGATTGGTGGGTACCAGGAGTTGGAGGGCTGACTAGGTAGAGAAGATGATTTTTAGGACAGTGAAAATACTCTCTTATCATATTATAATGATGGATACATTCATATCTTTATTCATTTGTCCAAACCCATAGAATGTACAACATCAAGAGTGAACCGCAATGTAAACTATAGACGTTAGGTGATAATGATGTGTCTGTGTATGTTTGTCACTTATAACGAATGTACCATTCTGGTGAGGGATGTTGATAGCTGGGAGGCCGTGCCTGTGTGGGGGCAGGGGGCATATGGGAAATCTCTGTACTGTCTCTTCAGTTTTGCTGTGAACCTAAAACCACTCTTTAAAAAAAGTCCTTTATATATATATGTATTCTGAGGCCTAACTTCCAGAGACCCTGAGTCTGTAGAGCTGAAATAGTTCTATAGTCAGTGGAAATCAAGAGACTATGATTCAGGATTGATGAGATATTTAAAAAATGTAAATTTAACACAAGAAGAGTAGAACAGAGGATGGCATCTGAAGAAATAAGCTGTCCACACAAGGGACATTCTGCTTCTTTCATATGTTCAAAATATAAGCACAAATATGGAAGGGAGAAAAGCTTGTATTTACTGAGCATCTATTATACATATGCCAGACCCTGCAAGACTTCTTCTCATATGTTGTGCCAACTGCATCTCTCAGTGACCTAAGTCTCATTTCCAGTTCGTAGGTATAGAAACTGACGGTTGAGAAAGATTCTCAAGGTCACAGGGTTAAGTGACACAGCTGTGATTGTAAATGAGGTCTACTGAAGCTTAAGTATGTACTATTTCTACTCTCTTCTGTTTTTTATTGAAAAATTTGGAGGCCTCAATACTAATGCTCAGAACAGTCAAGGAAAAAAGACACGTGTCCAATCAACAAGTATTTGCGATGTGTAAATACTGTCACAGTGGAATTTATATGGGGAAGATAGATAATAAATAAATGCAAAAATAAATACAGAAATGCAAAAATAAAGTAATCCGAGACTGTGGGAAAAGGTAGGAGGAATATAAATGAAAGACGGTCATGGAGATCTACTTTAGAGTGGACATTTTAAACTAAAATGTGAGAGATTCAGTCAAGTTGCAGTGAGTTAATATTGTGTGTGAGATGCCAGAACATGAAAGCTAGTCCTTGAGGTTCGGGAAGGTCTGAGAAGGTTCTGTGGGGCGTGTTGTGAGTGAGGGGAATTTGGGAGATTGAGTTCCCATCCTGGATGGGCTGGATCCCTTTGGGCAGAGGGAACACAGAGGAGAAGTCAAGACTCATCTGCCTCCTTGAAATCAAAATGCCTGTGTCTTTTCCAATGAGCTTTGCAGCCTCCCTTCCCTAAATTTTATGTAACCCCGAAGAAGTGTGGTGTCCTGGTTGGGGTCTCAGTGGTGGGTGAAATCTGGTGGTCTTGGGGACGGGAGCATCTGCGAGTATACTTCTGTGTCACCTCTTGTGGAGCCAGCTTCTTCCCTGCACCCCCTCCCTCTGTCCTGCCTGGTTAATTGCGTTGCATCCCATCATTGCAATTTAATGACATTTAATGACACTTCTCTGCCGTTTTAGTGCCAGCCGCCCTCGGAACTTAAGCCTCGATGCAAGTATTAAGAGAGGGCGGCCAAGGCCTCCAGGTTGCCAGTGACTTGGCTGGAAATTTCATTCACACTGGGAAACAGATTTTTAAAATAAATTTGGCACTGGGAGCGATGCCATCCTTTTGTAAAGCTGTGTCAGTAATCATCAGCCCTCATAATTATGCCCCCCGCCCCAGTCCTCGGCCGGGCCGACAAATATTTGGGTGTCAGCATATCCTCACGATGCCACCTTCTGTTGACCCTGTGGGATTCTCTCGCTGTTTGGGTTGGCACTGGAGCACGATCTTGTTTTATGTAATAAGGCACATGAGAGAAGCCCTTTGTGGCCTCTCCGAGTGGGTGCTGAGCAAGAGGTCTTATGTACCCCGTCATTTTCGGGATGGGCAAAGCTAGTGAACATTTCTGTGGCCTGGCAAATGTTTTCTAACTATTGGCTAAGTTTGTTTGTTTGTTTGTTTCTTTTTTCCAGTGCCATTTTGCCCCAGGGCTAGGATCACAGTGACCCAGCTTTGGTTGAGGATGAGTGTTGCAAATATATGTGTGTGTTATGGGGCGAGGGGTAGGGGGTGGGTGGGAACTACAATGTTTTCAGAGAAAACAGGCGTGGGTGTGACATGGGCTGATGTAATGTAGTCCCGCAGATGCCAAGGAGGGTTACCCTTTGCTGATTGTACCCATAAGAGGGCAAAGCTTGCTGAGATCTCCAGAAACATCCGGAAATCTGTCTTTCTGAGAAGCCTTGTTGCTAGCATGTAACAGAATACAGAGCCCATTTTCAGATATATTTTGCATTTTTTGCTTTAAAATACCAAGGGAAAAGACCGTTTAACATCATTGGCCACAGCTTTATTCTTCACATGGCTTCCTCTCATTAATTTTTTTATAATGGTCTTAAACGTTCGCATCAAGGGCCTGGCAGCCTTGCTGGGGAGAACAGATTGCTTTGAAATCAACACAGCTGGAAACTGACCACATATTGTTTTTCTTTCTTTTAAGAAATGAAAGGGGCATTTACAGAAAGGCCAGAGAACGCTGTACTGTGCAGAGCTACTTTATAGGTTGATTCCTCCAAGTCTGGTTAATGATTAATGTCACACCCCGGTGTCCAAATGGGCCCAGGTCCCTGCTCCCTTCCTGAAATTGCAGTTCCCAGGGAACAATAAACTCCCGAGGTTTGCTGCAACCCTCACTCGAGGGGGTGGAGTCTGTTCCGTGCTGTTTCTCGCTGCTCAAGTGTGGTCTTCGGAGCCAAGGATGCCTTCTGTGGGGTTTTCTCTGCTAGCCCTCCCTGCAGCCCTGAAAACCTCATCAGTCACTCCTGCCGGCTTCGCACTGGGCTCTGCTTCCCGCGGTGGGCACGTAAGTGAACTAGGGAATGTGTGTTTGTGATTTTCGTTTTACTTGATCCACTTTTAAAAATGAAGGCAGGGTATTTATTTTCTAACCGTGTAATCCATCCAAGTCCTGTGTCTCCTGGAACTGTTTTTTTTCTTGTTGCTGTCAGAGAGAATCAGGGGTCTCTGGCCTCACACCTCAAAGGCTTTATTGTTGTTTTGGTCACGCTCTGTGCCAAAAGGTTTCTCCCTTTCTCTCATTTTACTGTTTCTATGTAGAGGCGTGTTGGGATGATTTGTGGTTGCAGTGTAATAATCGATTGCCATTAATGAATTGCCAATGATTAATTCCTATGGTGTAATATTTAACTTTCTCAAAAGGCGGTTTTCTCCATAAATAGCTGTTTCTCTTGACATCTATCTTGTGAGAGCTGGGTTAGAAATGAAGGAGAGAGACGTAGGAATCGAAGAGTAACTTTTGCTTTTGGTTTGCTGAGATGGCACCTGGGGAGCCTTTTTCATAGTTAAATAGATTTTACTATTATTTAGTTTTATCTTTAGGCTATCGAGGGAAGGATAGGGTTGTATCTGTTGGAATGCTTGAATTACCTGTCATCTGTACTGGCATATGTCCGTTGTTATGTAGACAAGTCGAATTCATTATTTATTTCTGACTAGAGTGTCTCATTTAAAATAGCATTCCCCATCGATTTGGCTGAGGCTCATAAGTGGGAATCGTGGGAATTGGGCTATGTCTCTAGTATTCGGATTCTCACAATCAGATCCCATACTTAGTATTGAACATAACACAGTTCTTTCCTGCATTGTCGATAACTGACCGACTTAGTAACGTGTGCTTAATGCCCACCTGACCTGCAGGAGTAGGAAAGTAAATGGTGAGTTTTGAATTTTATAAAATGTGTAAATAAGCCCCAGTGAGGAGAGAATTAAGAAAACCCGTTAACATGAAAGTGGCCCTAAAAGGGTGTCTCTGTGTTGATTACTCTCCAGCATGTTTTTTTTCTGGCGTTATTTAGCTTGGCAGAATTGATCTAGATTTGGGTTTTCGAATGAATGGGGGGAAGAAAAGATTCAGTTATGCATGACATTACATGTTGATAATATGACCAATTCTGTTCATGAATTTCTCAGATGACATTTTTTTTAATGCGGTGGTCCAGATTCTTTCTCTAAATAATTATAATTAATAGCTACTTAAATTATCTTGGTGCTCTTTCAAGTTATCTCATTTGATTCTCGTATCAGTCCAAGATAGGTATGGAATCGATGTTCCCTCAATCATTTTATAGTTGAGGGTATTGAGCATCAGGGAGTGACTCTGAGGTCACCGGGTCAGTGGATGAACTTGGTGTGAGCTGGGTTTGTTTTTGAAATCTCAAAACCGCGTACTCCCTCCCGGCCACCTCATTCATCTCGAAACCCCTTCCACCATGGAATAGTGGAAAGAGCTCTGACCTGGGTGTCTGGAGACCTGGATTCCGATTCAGCCGGGGTAGGAGTCGCCTCTGAGATGCTGGGCACTCCCTGAAGCCTTTGGATGTCATTCTCCAGCAAGGAGGATTCAGTGTGTGATTTCCTAAGTTCCTTTACAGCTTCGGATCTCCATCCAGGGCCTGTCCAGGGCTTGTGTCAGCTCTGCAGTGCTCACCGCAGTGTAGAGAAGAAGAGGCGAGAGAGAAAGTGGAGCCGTGGGCATCGCTTCTATCCAGCTCCGCTTTGGCGCAGAGAGGCACAGATCTCTTTCCACGAGGAAAATCCTGCGCCCTCACATGACAATTTTCTTTGATCTGCTTCCTGAGCTGGCATTTCTCAGTCTGTTCTTTTCTACTCATCAACAAAAGTATCTGAGCCAAGCTCTCTTGTGGTTTCAGCCCAGGGATGAACACATCAGTTACGTTCCCAACTGGCTCCCAATCAAACGATAACCTCCTGTGTGAGCCCATCTGCTATCTTAATCCTTTTTTTGGAACAGGGCAAATGTAAATAAACATCACTCTCCTCCTCTCTTTGGTTTTTCATCTTTTGGGCAGGTGGCTGAGAATGGGCAGGGCCGACAGTGGGAAAGTATTTTTCATTTTACCTGCATGGTTAACTCTATCAGTCGCTCAAAGATCAGTGTAGAAAATTGTGGGATACAGGGGTCAGGTGACTATGTTGGACTAACATTAGAAAGCAAAAAAACATCTATAAGCAACACCATCTACCATCACCATCATTGTGTACCAGAAAGAAGGAGATGCTAGAGTGACGTGCTCTCATCAGGGAGGGAGGGCAGGTCATTTTCAGTGAGAAGAGGTGGCATTCTTACGCTGACGTTTTCACCCTGGACTGGTGGAAAACTCATCCCTGACCGCAGCCTGCATGCATTTGGGAAGCTCTGCTCAGCCTGCTGCCTGGATGCTTGTCACTCACAGACTTCCTGGGCAGGATGTTCTGAATGGGGTTCAGAGGAGAGCTGCGACATGCTACGATTTAGACTTTAACTGTCTCCTTCCGTCTTTCCCCACAGGCAAGAAGCGAAACCCTGGCCTTAAAATTCCAAAGGAAGCGTTCGAACAGCCTCAGACCAGTTCCACGTGAGTTGGCAAGATCGTCATCATCTTAACCCAGACATTAGCACTTTACAGATTTCAGGGGAGTGGGGGGGTTCAGTTTTTGGACAGGTGAGCCGTGCCTGGACTATATAGAAATCGTTTCTAGAAGAGCCCTTTAAGGGGGAAGCCACCTGCTCGCTGTTCTGAGCCCTGAACAAAACACACGTGGGCAGTCAGTCTGTGTTGAATAGGTGGCTTTGAACTCAGTGTCTCACGTCACTGGTTGGCTGAAAATTCAGTGTCATAACCGCATTTGGCAGGTGGGGTCCTGTGTAAGTCCAGCAAGGCCCCTGGATGTGGACTTTTTTTTGCCTTTTCCATATGGATTTGAGCAAACAAGTAAATCCTTATGCGGGCTACTCCTCTGAAACTAGGGTTGAGATGGAAAATGGTATTCGGCGAGGACTCAGTATCCTGACACCTAAATCCTTTCCCATATAAACACAAGGCGAAATGAGGTAAAGGAACATTTTTCTATTGGCTGAGGCTTTGGCCTGGATCCCCAAGCGAATAAAGACCCTGCGAAGCAGGACACCCTCTTGCCGAGGCTCCCCCTTGTCTCTGGATGTCTTGTGGGATAGGGGTGGGACCCCTCTCCAGCTGGAGGCGTTGCCCCCTACCATGGCAGGTGTGGGGGAGGAATGGAAATGCCAAGGAAAAGAACACAGCAGAGGTCCCAGAGAGGCAAGACAAGTACAGCAGAGGCCGTCTCAACGGAAGCCTGAGGTTTAAGGCTTTTGCTCCTCTCTGCAAAAGTGCCTCCCTTTGTAAAGGGTTTTTTGATCTTCATTGTCATCCATCCTATCAGAAAGTACACCCCCTCGGTTTGGAATGTGCTAGTAAAATTGATCGTGTCACATTCCCTACCTCAATATACGCAAACTTTCCCCTGAAGAACTTCCAAGGACAGAATAGAGTGGAGGGTTCTGGACTGTCACCCAAGGGCCAAATGTAGATTGGACTGTACCATTTGTGAGGATCTGCGGTCCCTCTGTGTTTGCTACCGGGACTGTGGTTTTGTTTTCGGTCCCTCTGGGTATTTTTTTTCTCCCCTGTGAACTCTGTAATTAATAGCTTTTTCTCTACAATTGGTTTCTCAAGAGCATGGAGAAATGTGTGGCTTCTCTCTACTATTCATGTAGGACACTTGAAAAATAATTTTTTATTTTAAAATAATTGTAGATTCATAGGAGGTTGCAAAGATAGGTACAGGGAAGTCCTTTGTCCTTCCCCTTGCTTACGTTCTCCCATTCAGTGTTAACATCTTGCACAAATGTAGTACAATGCCCAAACAACAAAAAAAGGGGGCATTGATTTAAATCAGGGATCCCCAACTAGCGGGCCGCAGGCCACTTCGGTTCATGGCCTGCTAGGAACCGGGCTGCAGAGCAGGAGGTGAACCCCGGGTAGACAAGCAAAGCTTCATCCGTGTTTGCAGCCGATCCCTGGCGCTAGGCTAGTAGCATCACTGCCTCAGCATCACCGCCTCAGCATCACCGCCTCAGCTCCACTGCAGATCACTCCAGGCACTAATTCGATTCTCAGAGGAGCACTGGTCCCTAGTGCCAAGAAGGTTGGGGACCACTGGTTTAAATCACAGAGCTTATTCAAATGTCACCAGCAGTACAAATGCTCATTTGTGCGTGTGTGTGTGCGCGTGTGTGTGTGCAGTTATTTTTACATGTGTAGCTTTATAACCATAATCAGGATCCTCTAAGGTATCAACACTACAAGACTTTTCTGTTATTTGGTACTACGCCCACTTCTAACTCCCTATCCCAGTAGTCCCTAATCCCTGGCAACCACGAGTGTGTTTTCCATCTCCATTTCGTTATTTCGTGAGTATTATATAAATGGAATCATGTATCTTTTTTGAGGTTGGCTTTTTTCACGCAGCATCATTTCTTTGAGGTTCATTCATGTTGTTGCATGCATCAATCGTTCATTCCTTGTTATTGCTCAAGACCGTTCTGTGGTCTGGATATACCAGTTTGTTCAACCCTTTAACCTTTGAAGGAGAGAGACCTGAATACTTTTTGGCTTAAGGCTTTTATGAATAAAGCTGCTATGAACATTCCCGTACAGGTTTCCTCATACAAAATGTTTCATTTTCTCGAGATATATGTCCAATAGTGTAATGACTAGGTCACGTGGTAAGTTTATGTTTAGTTTTGAAAGAACTGCCAAAATACATTTCAGAGCAATTTTACTGTACTTGGTCTTTTCATCCTTTTATTTTGATGAAGTTGTCTATCAGTTTTTCCTCTTGTGGATCATGGTTTTGGTAGCAAGTTTTAGAACCTTTTGCCTTTAGGTCCTAAAGATTTTCTCGTATGTTCTTTTCTCCAAGTATTATGGTTTTACATTTTAGATTTATGTCCATCATGCATTTTGAGTTTAATTTTTGCACAGGGTGCCAGGCAGGTTTAGGCTGAGCTTTATTTTTTTGGTAATGGGCTTTCAATCGTCCTAGCACCATTTGTTGAAAAGGCTAACCCTCTTCCATTTAATTGCTTTTGCCCTTTGTCAAATATTAATCGAGCATATCGTTTGGATCTATTTCTGGGTTCTCTGTTCTGTTCCATTGATCTGCGTGGCTGTCCCATTGCCAGCATCATACTGTCTTGATTACTGCAGCTATATAGTAAGCCTTAACATTGGGACAAGTGATCCTCCCCCTCCAGTTGGTTCCTCTTTTTTCAAAATTATTTTGGCTATTCCAAGGCTTTTATTTATTTATTTATTTTATCTAGGTTTTAGAATAAGCTTGTCTATGTCTTTAAATAAACTTGCTGAGATTTTGATAGGACTTGAGTCTAACCTATAGATCAACTTAGGGAGAATCAATACCTTTTACTACATGGAGCCTTTCAAACCATGAACATATTCAATTTCTTCAAGTATTTAGATTTTCTTTGATTTTTTTCATCAGTATTTTATAGTTTTCATCATAAAGATTCTCTACATTAGGTTTTATTAAGATTTACAACTAAGTATTTCATTTTTGAGGCACACTTCTAGATAGTATTCCATTTTTGATTTCATTCTCTGTTTGTAGAAATGAAATTGATTTTCTGTGTTGATTTTGTATCCTGTGACCTTATTAAAATCACTTATTAGTTCTAGGAGCTTTTTATAGATTCCTTAGAGTTTTCTGTATAAACAGCCATGCCTACTGCAAATAGAGAGCATTTTATATTTTCTTTTCCAAACTGTATTTAAAAAATTTTTCTTTTCCTACCTTATTTCAGTGGCAGGAATATCCTGTACTGTTAAATATGATTGATGAGAGTAGGCAACCTGCTTCGTTCTGCATCTTAGAAAGCATTTAATCTGTCACTCTTAGGCATGATGTTAGTTTTTTGTAGATGCCGTTCATGAGGTTGACAAAGTTCCTCTCTGGTTGTAATGTATTGAGAGTTTTTACCATGAATATGTATTGATTTTTGTTGAATGCATTTTTGTGCATCAGTTGCTATGTCCATAGTTTTTTTTTCTTCTTTGTCCCTCTGATACAGATTATAATGATTGATTTTTAAAATATTGAACCAGCTTTACATACCCAAAATAATATACCACTTGATTGTGGTATATTACTTTTTTTATATATTGTTGAATATGAGCTGCTAAAGTTTGATTGAAGATTTTTGTCTAAGTTCATGAGAGTTTTTGGGTCTACAATTTTGTTTTTGGGGTATATACTATTTTCTGGTTTTGGTATTAAGGTAATAATGCCCTCATAATATAAGTTGTCAAGAGCTCCAATTTTCTGGCAGACATGGCATGCAATGTTAATTCTTTTATTAAAATTTTTGAGATATAATTGACATATAACATCTTAGTTTCACATGTACAACATAATAATTCAATGTATGCAATTCTTTTTTTTTTAATGTTGTCAAAAATTTTCAGTGAAACAAAATGGATTTGGGCATTTCTTTTTCTAGAGCTTTTCAACTACAAATTCATTTAATAGTTTTAGGACTAGTCACCTGACCTATTTCATCATGGATAAGTTTTGGTAGTTTGCAGTTTTTAAGAAATTGGTCCATTTCTTAAGTTGTTGAATTTATGAAAGTTGTTCGTAATACTTCCTGAATATCTTTTTAATAGCCGCCAGATATGTGTTGACATAATCTGTTTTTTTAGCCCCGACATCAGTAAGTTGTGTCTTCTCTCTTACCTATGTCAACCTTGCCAGAGGTTTATCAATGTTTTTGCTTTTTTGTAAAGAAATTTGGTTCTTTTATTTTCCTGTTTTCAATTTTACTGATTTCTACTCTTTATTTTTTCCTTTGGGATATATTCTTATATCAGCTTTATATATTACTTTGTTTTTTAAAAAATTATTCACCTTAATTTATATTAATTTTCTATATTTTATGAATTTTTGAAAACCACTATATATCTTTCTTTGATAAACAAATGAATAAAAAGAATAAAAGTAATTTCTATGTTGTCTTTTTCTTATGTGGTAGAATAAACTTCAAATGTACTCTCCTGTTTTGCTGTGTAAAGCCAAGAGCATCACTTTGTTTTTGTAGACTATACCACTCTGGCTCTTGGAGAGCCTTGTTATTATTATTGTTATTTTAATACCAAGGCTTAAATTTGTATTCCAAAAGAAGTAGCTTCCACATTTTGAGTTTTTATTGGCAGTTCTTTGAGGTTGGCTTGGTGACACTTAGCATTTATACCCTGCCTCCTTCTGCTGTGCTACACAAAAATAAATAGCCTGGGACAGAGCTCCATTCTCTTTCATTTCATGTGTGTGGTCCCTCTGTTTGAACTTTTTTGAGTAGCTGATGCCAGTGTGTCTTTGACTCAAGTATCTGAGCTGTCCCCTCACTTGATTGACCATAATAACTAATCCTACATCTAGTCTATGCTAATTGGTAGTATTTCATTTAACCCTCACAAAGAACTCAGAAGGCAGTTACTGTTATCACCTTATAAGTGAGCAGGGGCTGTACAAGGATCAGGTGTCTTGCTCAAAGCACGCAAACAGCCTTGTGAGTAAGAGTTCCTGCTCTAGTGTTGGAATGTCTGGGTTTGTACTTGGGATCTGAACTTCACTAGTTGAATACCTTAGGCAAATTACCTAACCCTACTAAGAGGTAGTTTCCCCTCTGGGAAAATAGGAATAAACAATGATGTGGTTGCTATGAGGATTAGATGCCATAATCCGTACTAAGTGTCCTAAAGCCTGTTCTGTTGTCATTTGTCAGTGAAGGTAGCTCCACATTACTATTATTCCACTTAATAATAATTACTAGGCAGAAGACCTGGGATACAAATTTGGGGTTCTCTTACTCTCAAGTATGTACTCATTGCTACACACGAGACAGGTGGAGACTGTGGCCAAATAGTTCGTGGCTGTGAAATGAGAGGCCGGACCTTCGATTTCTGCAGTTGGGAAGACTTGATGGTGTGGCTCTGGGTTCTAATTTCACCATCTCCTTGAACGACCTTAAATTCTTTGTCTGTTTCAAGGTAAATTCTTCACATTAAAATAGAAATAATAATAGCTCTAAGAGTTGTGAAAATTAAAGATGTTTTACATAAAGGGTCTAACGCAGTCTATGGCCCAAGTAGGTGCTTAATAAATATTTTTGCATAGAAAAAGAATGATTGTAATAATGACCACTAAACTGATTACTCATGCAGTATTATAAAGAAATAATTATGATAAATCAAAGCTGGTGGTTCATCTAAAAACATCAACATGAGGTGACCTCTGGAATACCCTTGGCCTTTCAGGGAGGGGATCTGGTAGGAAGCTTGGTTCTTTCCCCTGTGAACTGAAACACTGAATAAGTGACAGACAACATCTAACCACGGTATAAACCTCCCACAGAGACTCAGCGCCCCAGGCACACTAATGTGCCCGGCCTTGGACAGGACGCAGTGTCAACTAACCCCATCATTTGATGCTCTTGGCAGACCTGGTGAGCCCACAGGCCTGAGGCTTGGGTGGATTGATCATTTTCATTAGATGAGGCCTGGGCATTGGGAGCAAATTCCTTGGATTCAGTCAGACTTGGGTTGGAGTCATGGGAATAATGGTACACATAAGGGGATGTGTGTGTGTGGGAGAGAGAGAAGAGGGAGGGAGGGAGAGACAGAGAGAGAGAGAGAGAAAGAGAGAGAGAGAAGGAGGGAGGGAGGGAGGGAGAGAGGGAGACAGAGACAGAGACAGAGATAGATCATGAGATGCAGGTAACCCAGTTTTCAGCGTATATCCTTTCCTTATCAGGTCAAGACTGAGAGGTGAGTTTTATTTTCAGCTCTGTTGAGTACTGTATGGCTTCAGCAGAACCTACAGGTTTTCTGGGTTTTATTTTTCTCAGCCTGGAAAATGGCAGGAAGCCCTCCTATTAGGTAGAGGTATAATGCAAAGTTAGTGTAAAGCTGGAGTCGGCAAACTTTTTCTTTGCAAAAGGCCAGAAAGTATTTTAAGCTACCTGGGCCACAGTGGCCTCTGATGGGTCAGATGTTCTTTCTTGTTGGGTTTTTACAACCCTTTAAATTTATAGAAATCCCTCTTAGCTGGGCTGTAGGCTATGCTAAGCTCTGGTGTGAACTCCAGACTCTCAGACGTGGAAGGAAGGGCTCTTAGCCAGCACCCTTACCTGATGGCAAGAAAATGGAGGGAGTGAACTTTTTGTTTCTTCTGTTGCTGCCAAAAGGATGGGTGCTGAATAATTGCAAGGGATATTTTATTTTTCATATTAGTCACATATTTCAAAGTAATACTTGTCTTTCTTTCAAAGTTCCACTGCAATTAGTGGACAAGAAAAGAAAATTGTGACAACGAAAATTGTGACAACGAAAGAAAAATAGCTTTGGAAATTTTAAGAATGAGGAGTCAGATTTCCACTGATTTAATTCCTCTGGAAAGTGTTTCTGAAGAAAAATTCCCTGCTCAGAAACACGAGAGATATAAAAACTGGTGTGTGTGTGTGTGTGTGTGTGTGTGTGTGTGTGTGTGTGTGTGTGTGTGTGTTTGTGTTTTCTCTCTTCTTTCCCTCCCAGTCCCGGATTTTAAGTTAGTAAGAAAAACTCATTTGAGGTCTTCTTTGCATTTCAGAGAGATTCTGAGGTGAGGGAGGGCTCGCCATTCAAACCTTAGATTCGTGTTTATATCTGGGTCTGTATTTCTACTTTCTCCTTATTGTTTTATTTATTCTCTTAGCTTCAGCAGAAGGGGTAGAAAAAAATTGTCATTGGCAAAGGATCCTTTTCTCCCTCCCTTTCACTTTCCCTTCCTTCCGTGTCCCCTTCTGTTTCTCTGGAGGCGGTTCTGGCATGAACGTCCCTCAGTTACTCTCTTTGTTTGGTCATATTAACAGCGTGTTTCTGGGCATTTGCTACTTTTGTCGTGATGCTTTTGGTGCGTTTACTTCAAGAAAATGCTTTTCTAGGCTCCTAGTTAGGTGCACAGCCAAAGCCAAACATCTTTCTCTTAAGTGGCTTGATATGAACCCAGGCAATATGGAAGTAGTAAAAATGAATACACAAGAGGTGACTACATGCCCTGTTTTATGGTGACACAAAATCAGCAAACCTCTGGCCGCTGTGATGACCCCTGGATAGCATGTACACTATGCAGAGAAGGAATATCACATCTAAATTCACCAACCTTGTAAAATAGAAAGTATTCTGACCCCCAAATCAGGAGACCTGTGTTAGTTGTGACCTTGGGCAAGTCATTTCAGCTCTCCGGACCTTTTTTCTGTCTATAATGGCAGGGACTGGATAGATTTGGAATTCGTATGGTCTATGAATTTTGTGAGTTAACATAACTAAATGCCAATCATTGTTTCTTTTCTACAACAATTGTTGAAAAAGTGGTGGGATAATCAGGTGACTAGTGTTTTTGGGTGAAAGAAAAAGTTTGAAGCTTACTAGCTTAGTATAATTATCTCTATCAATATATACATATGGCTTTTATTTATTGGATATTTACTGTATGCGAGGCATTCTGCTAAGCATTTTACTTAGAATATCTCATTTAATACTCACTCTTCCTCCATAAGGTAGGTATACTAATATCCTCATGTTAAGAAGTAATGGAAGCTCAAAAATATTAAGTCATTTAAACTCAAATGTATTTTATTCCAAATCCCACACTATTAACATTTTCATGTTGCTTTTTTCATGCACGAACTTCTAAAATCAAAATCTATCCAGTCACGTGATTTGGGAATGACATATTTGATTAAAATCTCATGTCTCTTTCCTTCCCCCTTTTCTTTCTTAGGCCACCTCGAGATTTAGACTCCAAAGCATGCATTTCTATTGGAAATCAGGTGAGAACAGTCATGTCTACCAGTTAATAATCTTGACCATTTTGTATGTATACTTTCTGACCGCCCATTGAAAAATTTATTTTCTGTAATATGCTGTCCTGGGATGGATCGAAAAGTTAAAATTTAAACAGAAGTGGTATGTGGAGCTCTTGCTATTTTTGAAAGTCATGTTGAAATCAGGCTGTTGTGGTCCTAATGGAAAGTATTTGAGGAGAGTAATGATTCTTTTTGGCGTAGAGGTATTTCTCAAAGTTGAGATTAGATCTGGTTACCATCAGTCAAAACATGGATTCCCTGTGTGTTTAAGGAGGCATGACAGAAGGAGCACAGTGTAGACAGCTTACACCGAGCCATTTGGAAGCTGAGCTGGAATTGGATCTCTGTATTGCCTGTGACAAACAGGTGACATGCTATGGGATTCCCAGTGTCTTTCCACACTTTTTGCTTTGAGTGGCTTCTTGGAAGAGCATTTAGACCACTAGCTTCTGGACCAGAAATAATCCTTAGGACACTGGGAAGAAACCAGAGAGAGAGGACAACATAGTCTGTGTCAAGTTTCCTTTCTTCTTTTCTAGTGCATGATTTTTCTCTCCTGCAGAACTTTGAGGTGAAGGCGGATGACCTGGAACCTATAATGGAACTGGGACGAGGTGCGTACGGGGTGGTGGAGAAGATGCGACACGTGCCCAGCGGGCAGATCATGGCGGTGAAGGTAGAGTTGATGTTCCCCAAACGTTTTCTATCTGTGGTGTATATGTTTGTCCATCTCAGTTGGAAATCACCTCTTTTCATAGATGCGAAACAATCTTCAGTGGGGTGAAATAGAAAAGATTATTTGTAGGGAAAAGTGTTTTCCTCCAGATGTATGGAAAATACTTCCTTAATGTCATTTAATACCAGGTCCAAATTAAAATGACCTTGACTGTCTAGAAGTTTTTTTTTTCCTGTTAATTGTTCAAATTAGGATCCAAAGAAAAGCTCACGTATGTTGCATTTGTTTTTATGGTTAAAGTCTCCTTTATTCTATGTTCTATTCCTTTTAAAAAATTGTCCCTGAAAATTAGAGAACCAGAATTTAGGGGAAAAAATTTGTCTCCATTTGTGGAAAAAAAGAGAGAAAGATACATAGTGAATGAATTTGTACAGTTTCTACACTGTAAAAAGAAATACGTAATCATCACCTATTTCTTGAACGAATGCTGGAAGGACCTTAGAGAGTTGCCATCTCTAAGTGAATTAATAGAATCAGGCCATTGTTAGAAACGTGGATGGCTGGATGACTTGGATCCCGTTGTTTTGGGGGAATGGACATCTCTCTCCCCTAGCCTGTAGATTTTTCAGTTTGTTCTGCAGACTCTTTGCTAATCAGTTGGCAAAAAATCTAAAAGCCTGGTGATATACCATTCCTGTGATTTAATGAAATAATTGTATTTCTATAAGGCTACATTTGCTAGTGTGAGAGGTTTCTCTTCTCTTAGAAGCACTGGGATAGGAATGAAGGATTTCTCCATTTCTGTTTGATTCCTTTTGTTTTCCAACTGGATCGATTCTCTTACAGTTGCTGTTTAGTCCACATGTTCTTACTTGTTCCCAAAGAAGGGACTTCTGGCTTTATTTGTAGGACCGCAGATCAGCCACAAAGTAATTAATACTTATGTGGCCTCTTTGCACTGAACGGACTTAATACAGTGAACCAGACTGTTTTTGGAACTTAGGTATGCATTCTCAAACATTTGCACACTTTCCAAAGTATATCATCAGCTCACTTCTTACAGAGGATTATTTGAGAAATCAAATGAATAACAGGCTTCCTCATTTTTCTTTTGTTACAAATATCTAATCACTTAGGGTGGATGTTTGAAGGGATTTTGCTAGACTTCTAGACTTCATGCCGGGAATTTTTGTGCTGTTTTCAGGATGGGACTCTTTGAAGGGTCTCTGCCTTATCAACTGACTCATCCTCAGAGCAGTAACCATTCATTTTCCCATGCATTCCCATTCAGCGGATCCGGGCCACGGTAAATAGCCAGGAGCAGAAAAGGCTACTGATGGATTTGGATGTTTCCATGAGGACAGTGGACTGTCCTTTTACGGTCACCTTTTATGGCGCACTCTTCCGGGAGGTAGGTGATCTTTCAACTCAAAGTCCGAGGAGAACGATAACTTAAAAAGAAGGTTCTCGGATCATGTGAATGCCACGCATAGTCATGGTACTCTTTCTTGTTTGACGTGTCTCCTATCGAGAATTTTATACTTAGGCATTGAAAACGTGATGTCCTGGTGCAAAGCTGGCTGGAAATTTACTATTTTCTAATGTCTTGAGCTCCCTTAAAGACACTGAGGTTCCCTTTCTCCTTTCTGTTTTGGTTCGTCTCTTTTGGCCAAACTGCCCATATCAGTTGACCATGGACTGATTTGGAGAGAGTCCTTAAAATCTGAACTATTCTGGCCTTTTGGCTACTTAATAGGATTTACATAGCCTGTTTGTGTACCATGTAAATTTGTATTTATCTCTTTGCTTTACCTCTGTTTTTCTTTTTACCATGACATGGAGTATGATGCTTCACCTTACTCTTAACATCAACCTTTTGATTAACTATGGCCAGTGGTCCTTGTGGGGAGTCAGACATGGAGGCGGCATCTAGACTTAACTCCTTGGGGGCAGTCTCAGTAAAGGCCTGGATTTCTGGGAGTCTATTGCTTGTCTCTATCAGTCTTTAGATGCTACTTTTCCTTAGGGAGTCGGTGATCACTTGCCAGTTCTAACATTTAGCTGTCTGCGTTTGCTCTTTGGAGACAGTCCTGCTTGTTTATAAATTCCTTTGTGATTTTGAAGAGAAATTACACATTTCCTTCAAAATCTCAAGCAAGAAGTAGTTCTTCCTGACAGGTGTTAACCGTTTCCTCTTTTTCTGTTTTCCAACCATCTCTTCTCTAACAATCTCTGAACCATTCGGTCTCCAGGGTGATGTTTGGATCTGCATGGAGCTCATGGATACGTCACTAGATAAATTCTACAAACAAGTGATTGATAAAGGCCAAACAATTCCAGAGGACATCTTAGGGAAAATAGCAGTTTCTGTGAGTACATCATGAACCCTACAGGGAGAATGTGAGATGTCTAGGCTTCCTATGTCTTCGTGTACTGGACCAGAGTTTCCATTTGGTACATGTTGAATGCAAGAGTGCATCTGTGGATGGATAAATGAATGCTTTTTTCTCCGAGCACTGGGTAGAAGATTCTGTCTCTGGCTTGGTTTGGTAAACCCTCTAAGTGCCTCTAAGCAGTGCATTTATCTGCTATGACCATATTCCTGGTGTCTATATTCTGATATTAGTTTAAATTTTATTTGTGGATTTTTACATGTTTTCTTGGTACTAACAGGCATCAGAAAAACCAGAAAAAAATGAAGTGGAACAAAGTTGTTGTTCTCCCTTAGAAGCTGTTGAGGTTCAGGAGGGTGGAGAGAAAAAACCCTGGAGGCCAAATGAAAAACAAGATATATGAGTTTATATCATAAATCTTTTTAGATACCAATTTTTGTAACTTCCTGGGTATTTTCTTGGATAGGACCACCACTATTTGGGAAAATACTTCACCTTGTGAACTTAAGCCAGGGATAGTAAACCTGGAGGTACTTGACATTCAGTTTCTTTCCAGTAATGGAGGACATAAATCTATCCTACGTTTCTCTTGCAGATTGTAAAAGCATTAGAACATTTACACAGTAAGCTGTCTGTCATTCATCGAGGTAAGCAACCATGGATGCACCCTGGCTGTTGTTTTAGTAAAGCTTGTTCCTTTCACTTAAGTCCCACTGTTTCCCCTTCCCCCATGCCCATGGATGGAAGTAGAATTGAGTTAGAAAAGAGAATTGAGGGTTTTTCTCTTGGGTTTGGATAGCAAATCATGTAAGTAGCTGTTCTTTATCTTGTTTGAGGACATTAGACAACATGGGCTTTATATCGTTCCTAAATTACATGTAAAAATACCTGTTTCCAAGTGGAGCTGTAGGATTGCCCCATGGAGAATTTTAGAAAATAGGATAAAAATTCATCCAGTATTGGCCATCACCTGGGAGTTTGTTAGAAAAAGAGAACTGTGGGGCCCAAAGCCAACTGAATCTGCATTTTAACAAGATCGCTAGGGATTCTTGTGCACATTAAAGTGTGGAAAGTTCCGGTATAAAGCACAGCATTTTCAGACAGCAGAAGGCAGGATAAAATGAAAAAAAAAAAATTGGTAGATTTGTTTCTTCGTCTTATTTTTTTTTACTTTTTTCCTTCCTATCGACCTTTTACCTCTTCATTCACCCACGTATCCATTCTGCCATCTTCTCTTAGTCCCTATATCCATCCATTTATCTCTGATAATCATTTTCTAGCATCATATAGCACTGTATTTTTACAGCACTATAATAGGTGCCCTGAGAAGTATCTGAGAAGAAAACGTATTCATGTTAAAATTCTACATAGGAATTCTTGGTAGGGAAATAAGCAAATATCCATACAGCAAGCACATAGAAACATATTAGAATCACATTAGAAAGTACCAAATATAGAAGTGGTATAGGTAGAATGTGAAACAAGGACATGCTTGACCCTGGTGACAGTTGTCAAGAGAGGCTTCTCGGAAGAGAGGTGCTCAACCAGGTTTTTGGAAAAATTAATGGGAAGTATTTATAGCAATAGGGCACTATGATTTGATCATTTTCACACTCTTTGAGCCTGAAAATAATGTAAAATGCCTCAAAGAGTGTGCCGGTTACTATTGTTATTAAAAACTGGAATAATAGGAAAGAGGAAGAGGAAGGAAAGAAAGTGGGATGGAATCCAGATAAGAAGAAGAATATGGATATCAGCAAATGTGAAACAGGTTTTTAAAGGTCTATTTCAAAATTATGAAATAATAGAGAATGTATATATGTATATTTTATATACATTCATATTAGAGAATGTATAAAAACAAAAAATAATAAAATGAATTGGGTATATCTGCCATTCCATTTAAGGGAAAAGTTATAAAAGATAATTTAAAAAGTTTTTGGAATAATATTTTTCTTCTAATTACATATTCTTTGTGAAAAGTGTCACAGGGAAAATATTAGCTATAATTTTTCATTTTACCATCCAGAGATAACAGCGATTCATCTACTTGAAGGTAGGAGTAGGTGTGCTATTTTTTTACAGGCTGAAGGGTTTATTTAAGAACTGTTCAGTAATATGTATATATTCTGTGACCTGTGTCCTGGTCTGGAAAATCTGGGTTTATGATGAGTTATACACTGAGTGGACTTCTGACACAGCTCTTGCAGAGGATTCAATCAAAATTGGTTGCTTTGATTATATTTGGTATATGGTTATGTCACAGTACACCGTTTTATCCTGTGAGCTCTGTCTAGAATTTATTCATCTTGCATAATTCAGACTGTGCCCATGGAACTTGGCATTGATTCAGTAATAATTTTCTAAGTTACTAGATGATGGGGGCGGTGAAAATGATAAAATAGAGGAAACAGTTCTTTCTACTGATGGATTCACAATCCTACAAGAAGGACAAACTGTAAAATAGAAAATCAAGTTGAAATCAATAAGAAGGATGTGACTGAGTCAGGGTTGGCATTTACTTTTATGTCGGGCGTGGGGAGAGGAAGGTGAAGGAGAAATGGAGGTTTCAGGCCCTCTGGTGGTAGAGAAATGAATCTCCAAAGCAGACGTGTATGATAGACTGTTCTTTGTTTCAGATGTCAAGCCTTCCAACGTGCTGATCAATACTCTGGGCCAAGTGAAGATGTGCGATTTTGGAATCAGTGGCTACCTTGTAGATTCCGTCGCTAAAACGATTGATGCGGGATGCAAACCGTATATGGCCGTAAGTACAGCAGCCTGGGATGAAGTGTGACTCTGCAGACCGTGCCAGGAAATACGCATTGGATGGCTACAGAGGGAAAGTGAAATGCAAGAAATAGCCTAGTCTCCTTTTTTCTTTAATGTTTCCTGCCTGAAATCCTTAGTCACTTGCTTCATATATATTATTTAAAAAAAATCAAGTATAAAGGTATATTATTTGGAAAAAATGTGTGAATAATCCATATGGCCCACACAGTTGCAAGAGATTGTTACTTTTGTTGAGGATAGACCAGTAAGTAGAATTTAAATGACCCAAATAAGTCAGTTAGGTTAGTCCTGAGAGAAACTCGTAGCTGTGGAGATTCATTGTCATTAGCAAAGACCTTGGGACCCTCTTTCCCTAAAAGGATTTCTACCGTATTCTGTTTAAAATGGACTTGTACTTGGCATTGAAAAGCTTCCTGTCCCTGTTTAGCTAAAATTTGTTTCTATCTTTTAACACCAGACAGTGCTGCCCGGTGACTCTCATTAATTCTTTTCCCTGAGTTCTGGACTTTTGGTATTTTTAAGAAGGAACATTCTATGCTGGCAAATTAACTTTATAACATATATGCTGTTCTTCTGCGGGCAAAATTGAAATTAGTTATGAATTGCAAGAGCTTTTAGATCCATTACTGTCTCCAAGAAGAGACTACTGCAGAATAAGGAAACCCTGAATAGCCATCCATCCCAGAGAATTTATCAAACGCTGAATGTCACTTGATTGTCTGTTTCTGTCTTCTTTTCAGCCTGAGAGAATAAACCCAGAGCTCAACCAGAAGGGCTACAGCGTGAAGTCTGACATTTGGAGTCTGGGCATAACGATGGTATTGTATACTGACTGTGTGGACTGGGAGGTTCTGGAGCTGGGGTGCAATGGGGAGTTAAGGCCCAGAGGCAGATGCCCCCAGAGCCAGTCTTGGGCAGCCTTTCCTGTCTGAGGTAGCAGGAGACCGCATGCCCAGCATTGGTGGGATGGCACAATAGAAATACTGCTCTGGGATCGGGCAGACTCAGTTTCTATTTCATCACTAACTGGTCGTATGCCCCTGAGTAAACACATGATGGAGTTGCAGTGACTGTGTTATTGTCCTCATCCGTAAAATGAGAGAGTCTGTTTGTAGTTCCCAATGGTGTCCTTAAAATTAAGTTATTCTAATCAAGGCACAAAAAAGCATAAGTAAGCTCCTCCGAGAGTACTACTGTGCATGGACCCTGAGAGAGCTATGTTATCCAGGACACAGGCTGTGCTTCCCAGGATGTGGTTATGATGGAAGTCTTGGCTGTTGAGGTCAAGTACAGCTAAAAGACACATTAAACAAGATAATTTCCACAGGCAAGGCCTGAAAGCTATGTTCTTAGTGCCTTCCTAATAATGTTGGTGATCCTCAGTTTTCAGTGTATCACCAAGGTCTGGAATTATCCGTGGCTCATCTCCAGGTGGAGCAGCTGATTAAATCCCCGAGTTATTTCACTTGCCCAGGCGACATGTGATCTCGTAACAGCGAAGTGGCCTTTACTTGTGTCCCAAAAAAGATCAGTCATTCGGGCCTAGGTTATTTATTCTTTTTATTGCAGCAAGGGACCTGCAGATGGCAGCAGATGCACAACTCTGTAAAAGTCAGCAGGAGAGTTACTTTTCACTCCAAATCTTTGAAAATATGGTCGCTTTACATCCAAACGTTCAATACTTCTGGCTTGAAATTTTATTGAGTATCACAGTGGGTTTTAGCAAGGACCCAGTAGACTTAGCAAGGTAATCTCTGAAAATCCCTAGCATTAAGAATTGGGGGTGGGGGGAATCCATCAGATTTTTCTTGAACTTGACCATTGTTTTTCCTGCTGGTTCTTCTGGAGGAAGACACCGCGGACTGCATAAAGTCACCCTATTTAAAGTGTCACCTCCTTATGTTCCTGTCTCCTCCAGATCGAGTTGGCCATCCTTCGGTTTCCCTACGACTCGTGGGGAACTCCCTTTCAGCAGCTCAAACAAGTGGTCGAGGAGCCGTCACCACAGCTCCCAGCAGACAAGTTCTCTGAAGAGTTTGTTGACTTTACCTCACAGTGGTAAGAGAGCCTCGCCTCCCAGGGACAAGGAAGACGAGGTGGACTCATGAATTCCCTTCATCGGTTTTAATCCATCACATGTACATTCATTCCAAAGGCATTTATGGAGTGTGCCCTCGATGCTGGGGCAACAAAGAGGCCTTTGCCAAGGCCCAGCCCTCAGTGAGCTCAGAGTCAAGTAGGGGCATCTCACCAGTGAATAATTACAGTACGATATGGTAGGCCCAGTGATAGAAATAGGCCCAGAGTATGTAGGGAAGTCAGGAAAAGCATTAAGGGCAGAGTTTCTGGAGGAGATAAATTTCAAGTTGAGACTGAGTGAGGTATTTTCCAAGCGAAAGGCAAGCAGGGGAGGGAAAGGTGTCCTAAGCAGAAGGGGTATCATGCATCACATCACGAAAGTAAGAAACTCCCTGATGAGAGCGTTAAGCAGTTGGCTGTTGATTAGAGCATAAAGAGGAAGATGGCCAGGACCTGTTGCAGGTCCAGGGGTAGGGAACAGGTAAGATGCAAAGAGTCACCTTGGATGAGAAGACAGTGGATAATTTCAGAGTGTTACTTAGGTACCCGGAGTCTTGCAGAGTAGTTCTGATGTTTTGTAGGCTTCCTCCCACAAAACACTTGCGTACTGTGGATACATGGGCCCGTAAGGGAATGATGGACAGGATGAAGGGTCTGAGAAGGGAGTCTAAAGAGAGTTGGAATGGAAAGACAAAAGGAGCCAGGCTTTAATGCCGTAAGCTTTATTTTCATGGGAATTGTCAGTGGAATCAAGGAAAATAGGAGAGGGCATCGTTCTCTCCAGAAAACTGATTGGTTTCTGTCTGCTTAGGGACCATGATGCCTCACATAACTTGATGCTAATGATCATTGCAAGTGATGCTGGGAGGTGGATGTCAAAAGGCAGGCACAAATGGAGTGAAGTTAGCTGATTTGGGCATCATGCAAAAACGGATGAGAATTGTGAGGAAGGGGCACCAGTGATGGTGACAAGCCCAGCTGTGATCCTCGTTGAGGAGCGGTTCTGGCCACCTGCTGCTGATGGAGGGGTGGAGTTTCAAAGGCTGTTTGAGAGGACAGCTTCCTTGGTCTCCATGCTCTTTGGAAGAGGCGTTCTGAGTGCAGCTTTTATTGGAAAACATGATGAGATGAAGCAACCATCCGTTGCTTGTGAAACTAAGGGCTCTGGGACTTTTTGTTAGCTCTCAGCCCTATGTCACCCTTGGTACTTTTTCCTAATGATATATTGTTTTTGTTTTGACCGAATGGCCATAGAGGGGCTGGAATACCGGGCCCTAGTGTGAGAGGGCTCTAGTGTCCCTTCTGGTACATTGTTGGGTGCCTCTTAGTATGTATTGTACCCCCTGGGTTGCCAATGTGTGTCCTTTTATCTGCTTTTCCTGAGAGAGTGTGGATGTGGGGGTGCACCCACCAGGTTGAATGCCTTCCGGATTCGAGAACTTGTATTTTTTTCTTACCCTCAGATGTTTAAAGGTCACATAGGAAAAGGGATGAGTCACCTGGGATAGTTCAGACCAGTTGTTCTCAAGTGGGAGGTAATGGGAAGAGTTGTATCTAGGGAAGTCTTCATATGCTCCTCCCTATAACCCTTTTCCCCCTGCCCTTCCCCTTGTCCCCAAGAATCTGGGTACTCCAGAAAACTTTGGTGAAAACAAGGCTGATGCGAACAGTTCTAGAAAGTTGAGACACCTTTTGTGAATCACCAGTTTAATCCACTAGTTCTCAACTCTGACTGCTCATGTATAAAACTCGAGAGAGCTTTCTAGTGTACTATCACCTAAGCCTCACCCTCAGAGATTCTGATTTGATGGTCTGGGGAGCGTACAGAATATCAGTATTCAAATGTTCTCACATCATCCTGTTGTACAGCTCGGGTGACAACCCCTTCTTTAGACCTAAGATCAGTGGGCCCACTGTCAATTGATTCCTATTCAGAAAGTTGCTTTTTTCTATAATTCTTTTTTTTTTTAATCATTCCATTACTTGTTTAATCATTCCATACTTGTTTATTTCAAGTATACAGTATATTGGTTAGATGTTTATATAGTTTACAAAATGTTCCCCCACTTACTCTTTCTCTCCTCTGGTGCTCCACCTAGCTCTCACATTAACGCTGACTGCATTCACTATGCCGTGCTCCCCATCTCAGTGAACATCTATCAACTACTAATTTGTACTTCTTTAACCCTTCACCCCTTTCTCCCAGCCCCCCAACACCCCTCTCCTCTGGCCGTCACCCAGTTGTCCTCTATGTTTGTGAGTCTGTTTTTGATTGGTTAGTTTACTTTGTTCCTTAGATGCCACATATGAAAGAAATCATATGGTATTTATCTTTCTCTGTCTGACTTATTTCACTCAGCATAATAACCTCTAGGTCCATCCATGTTGTTGCAAATGGTAGAATTTTATTTTATTTTATTTTATTTTATTTTATTTTATTTTATTTTATTTTATTTTTAATAGCTGAGTAATATTCCATTGCCATGTATGAACCATAACTTCTTTATGCAGTCGTCTGTTGATGGGCATTCAGGTTGCTTCCATATTTTGGCCATTGTAAATTGTGCTGCCATGAACATAGGGGTGCATAGATTTTTATGAATTCTTGTTTTGGTTTTCTTTCGATAAATACCCAGAAGTGCAATTGCTGGGTCAAAAGGTAGATCAGTTATTAGTTTTTGAGAAACATCTAGACTGTTTTCTATAGTGGCTGTACCACTTTGCAATCCCACCAACAGTGTATGAGAGTCCATTACTTTTTCTTTGACCAAGCATTTTTTCTGACTTAGAATCAGAGCATTAAAGCTTTTTTCACAGATGTTAAACGTGAAAACCTTGAAACATAAATGCTTTCTAACTTTAATGTATGCACAAGTATGTGGACATTTCAGATTCTTGTATTATTGCTCTTTATGTAGTGAGCACCCTGTGGCTGCCCTTCCCACCAGTACATCTGAGGTATCTTCATGATGGTCCCTCTCCATTTCCCTCTCATTTTTCTTCTCATTTTGGTCCTATATAATTTTAGTTCATAAATTTTAAAAATTTGAGTTGTGGACATTTTCCAGCTTTCCTCGAGCCATTAATTCTGTGAATACTGTTAGCTCTGTGTCATTTCATTCACACTTGAGTCCGTCAGTCTGGCTTGCTTATTGGGTTTACTAAAAACGTTAATCATAATAGAATTAAGACTCCCATCACATCAACTTGAGAGTCATCAAAGACTACCTTCTTCAGACTTTCATGTCATAGACTCCAGTACTAAGAATATCAGTTATGTGAAATAGGGAGTCATTTTTTATTGGTTATGGGAATTGTGAAGTCGAAGGGGAGCATTGGTTTTGAATTTCATAAGCATCATCACTTATCCTTTGTTGGATTTTTAAAGAGCACTATCTCTCCTTTTCCAGGTGGCAAGTCAATAGTTCTTTGTCCTATTATAAACTACCAATGTATTTTCTTTGATACCCCTGTAGTATGACCATTATTTTGAAGCAAACTGAGTTGGAAACATCATCAAATGTTTCAAAAAAGGTGCTGACCTCTTTTTTTAAAAAAGGTTTTATGAATGAATGGCTTAGATCTTTGTTGAAACAATTTGTTTTTCCTATGTATTAGCACACGGATGCATACCCTACCCCAAGTAGCAGTGTAGGTTTTTCATTTGTTTTATTACTGATAGTTTTAAAGTTTGATCTGGAGCTGGATGGAAAAAATGAAAAATGACTTTAACCTAAGAGGCACCTCTTCTACTTTGTGATGAAGATAGGGATGTAGCCTCTGAATGTAACTACCTTTTATAACTGTTTCTCCATTTTCCTCTGTATAAAGCTGTGTTTTTGAGACACAGCTTATGGAAGGTTGTCTTAAGTATTTTGTATTATTGTGACTTAGGCTGTGATCCTTCAAGACATCTCAAAAACCTCCAAATCTTTGCCCTAAATGGGAATGGGGACTACACATTGGGAAAGTGAATGATTTAATCTCAAATTTTGAGATAGCTACATCTACATTTTTATTTCCTACATCTGTCTTGGGGTAAATGTAAAATTAGAAAAAAGAAAAACAAGTGCATCACTCACAGCCCAGGTAATCTATCAGGGTATTTGTGACCTTTCACGGGATATGTCCTCTCTAAGCATTCAATGCTATCACAGTGGTGCTAAATACTGTACGCCTTCACCCAGGGCATTAACTTGGTAGCCATTGATCGCTGTGTGTCATTTGACAGTGTATCGTGGTTTGTGGGTGGAACAGAAACACAGGCTATTCCTGTCACACCCAAAGTTAGATAGAGAGCCCAGAGGTCCAGCTGATCTATTTCTTTTGCAATGAGCATCCGAGAAACATTATATTGAGGGGAGGCATGGAGAAAAGAAAAAGTTAAAGTAATTATTCCTTATGAACTTGAAGAAAAACACAATGATTTCTTACAAACCCTTCCTGTGTAAACTTATTTTGAAATAGGACTATGACTGATATTCTTTTTTTCCTCACACATAGATTTTTTTTTTTTTAAGTCAGAGGGGTTTTAGAGAGCTCCTGGGTAAGTTCTGCCAAACACAGAAGCCTCGTTTTGGGTTTCATAATAGAGAAGTCAGTCAAAATGCTGTATATTCTAATCCTACAGAAGGCTCAACGAATGAGTTTCTTAAGACAATGGCTTACAGTTGTCACCACAATCTCTTCCTATAGGTTCACAGGCTTGGGGACTCGAAGGAAGTCACTGGAAACCAACTACTGAGTGCCATGACAGCTTGACTTCATTTTTGCTTTCCTTTCACACGATTGAAGAGGCTTGGTGCTCCTCTGACCAGCCCTGTAGCATGTTGGAGTGTGTCGGAGGTCTGCCCAGACACTGATACTGTATGACTCAGAGGAACTAGTATAAAACAGAGACAATCAAATATAGTTCCCAACTTGTTCAGGAAGGACAGTAAAAAAGAGGCTCTGGGTATTTATTTAACTTGTGACAAATATAAGGCTTGAGAGGCACAGTGTGTTTTTATTTTGTGGATGCAGCACATAGCCCTTCTTGGAAATGATCAGGGAGAATTCAAATAGACAGAAATCCTCTGGTCAGCACAAACTTCAAGCTAGCAATTCTCAAGACAACATGAAGCTGTTTTTTAGTGTCAGCTACGGTCAGGAGCGTGTGTTGTGGCATTTGGAAGAGGAATTAGGGTAGTTAGCTAATTGCACGCTTGAAAATGACAAGCCACTTGAAAATTCAAAAGTTTGACCCAAATCCAAAAAGAAATTGGTATAGCTTTGAACTGCATAGTTGTTATTCTATACTGAATTTCAAGAACTTCCTATTAAACATGGAAAATTTACTTTTTTCCCTAACCTTATCCTGAGCATTTTGCTATTCTTAGCCCGCCTTCTGAAGTGTTCTCAATTTAAAAGATGGAGCAAATGGGTTCTATCTGTTACGTTAATTCAGTAAACAGCCTTGGTTTGCTGTGTATTTTCCATCAACACTCTGCAGTGGTGCTTGTGGTCAAGTTCAGGCTTTCTAACCAGGAGCCATAAGTCAAGAAATAGCCTACTGGTCAGCAATCTCTGAGATGTCAGAGATCCTTAACGCTTTCTGACAGATTTATTTAGGGTACTTTCCTCACATTTTCTTTATATAGCTGAAAGAAAAAACATGGGAGGAATTTTCTTAAACTCCCAGAATTGAAAAGAGATAAGATAACCTTGACTTGAAATCTCTCCTTAAAAAAAAAACAAAACAAAAACAAAACAAAAAACAAAGAATGTATTCAGTTCTCCTACTAAACAGAGATTACTATTTCATTATCTTCTAATTAGAAGGTCAAAATCAGCATCGTGACAAAGATCTCTGGTTGGTACAGTAGATGTTTTTTTCATTTGAGAAAGAAATTTTTCTTCCTGTCATTCGGTGGGTCTTTGTCCTCACGGTGAGTATTTCAGAGTCAACCCAGAGTTAGGGTCTGATGACTGACTTGTGTCTGAATAGACGCCTGAAACCAAACACATCAATACTGAGAGTGGATTTAATGTTTCATTTGTGCTTTTCGTCACTGATTTTAGCAAGTTAAATTGTTCAGATTACTGAGAAGACCTGGTCTTTTATTTGCTTCGAACAATAGCTGGAAATTCAGGGTTTTTGCATATCAGCCTGTTGTTTTCTTTTTTTTTTTTCTTTTTCTTTCTTTTTTTTTTTTACTGGAGTCTGTGTGCAAGTCGGCAACATCAGGCCTGGGATCACATTTCTTCTGCTGTGTTTCTTTCTTTGTGTAGTAGCCCTTGAGCTTGGAAGAACTTTTGCTGCCCAGGGTGAGGGACAGAAGGCAGTGGTGGTGAGAATGCACCCAAATGACAGGACAGTCAGGTGGAGAGGCTTCTAAGTGAATTTTGTTTCAGAGAAGGAGGTAGAAGGTAGCAACGAGGAGGAACACTCTAGTAGTGCACACGGTCCAGGTGTCTCAAGGTTGGCACCAGTGACGTTTTTGACTGGATCATACTCGGTTGTAGGTAGTGTCCTGTGCATTGTAGGATGCTTAGCAGCATCCCTGGTCTCTGCCTGTAGGTGCCAGTACCACAACCCCCACCGCAGTCCTGCGAAGCAAAAATGCTCCCCGACATTGCCAAGTGGGCCCTGGATGGAAAAATCACCTGCACGTGGGACTCACCAGCAGAGCCCTATAGAATCTCAGGGTACAGGGACATGCAGAGTTAGTCATAACAGGGAATGACAGAGCCTCATTCATGTCACCCAGGCACACCTTCCCATAGCAATTCGACTTGAACAGTTGATGATTCCTCTCGCTAATTCGCTCTTATTTTTATCCTCAGTTGAGAAGGAACTTTCTCTCATAGGTCACACTGAGGTCACTAGATCCTAGCTCTGTCCTCAGTTCCAGGTTGAAACTTCTCTCCTCACATCTACCTGTCCCCTGTGTCAGGTTCCCTGGCTTCTACCCACAGAATTGGCTGGAATAAACTGGTAGGCTGCTTTAAGTTGTTTTGGTTCAAAAGCTTCCTCTTTTTTATTTTTTTCCATTTTGTTTTGTTTTAAACCATAGCTTTCTCAAAGTGTCTCAATTCCTTCACTCTCTTATGGTTCTCCACCATGCCCCCACCCCCCTCATTACTGTTAGGCTTTGTGGTTAAAGAGAGCTCATGTCACACGTACTAGGTCTCATTTGTTCAAAATGATCCATTAATACAAACTCTAGTAGTGTAATAATCAGTCACATTTCACTTCCTTCAGTGCCAGGCAAAGTTCCTTTCCATTCATGTATTATTTTGTGACCCAGTAGGTGGGGGAGTCTGTAGGTTGCCTTGCAAAAATAATCATTTTGTTCATTCTGTAACCTGGGATTTCAGGTTCAAATAAACTGCGTTTTTTTTTGTTCTTGTTTTTTTTCCATTTGAAGGCTAGGGGTGGATACAGGGGTGGGTTGAGGGGTTGATCTCTTCATATTGCAGTTTTATCATTGTTTCTGATATTAGGTATTAAAATGTCTGTGTATATAGACAGCTGAATGGGTGGGAGCCACCTGACAGTGTAGTGCATGACCACGAAGTATTTCTAAGAAGAATTGCCAAGTCACTGGTTGAGTGTGCTTTCTCTTTCAGAGAAAGATAAGAGGTCGCAAACTAGTAGTATTACCTTGGGATTTTATGGGTGTATTGCTTCTATCTCAGGCAGGTTTGGTTATGAAAATATATATGTTCAAGGGAGCCAGAAGCAAGGAGAACCACATTTTGAAGATAGTGAAGAGATAACAAATGTAATATAAGAAACACCTGCCAATTTCTTTGCTAGTGGGTGTGGATAGAAAATTGTTTTGAAGGAAAGTAGATATGTATTTTGAAATATAATGGCTGTAGACCAGAAAAGCTAGATTATATGTCATTGGTAACTGATCAAAAGGAAAGTAAACACACACACACACTCACACACACTCATATACACACACACACTCCTATTCTTCCCCAGAAGTTACACCCAGAGTAATTCAAAACATAATTTACAAGTGTAACAGAAGAAGAAAGTCAACATAGATCAATGTTTTCAATACATTTTTTTAAAAGCTGGCTATGTTTAATTTTCTGCATGTTCTGAAATCCTAGTCTAGTGAAAATAAAGCGGGCTTCTAGATTTTAATGTAATTAATTTTTTTTTTTCTTCAAGCTTGAAGAAGAATTCCAAAGAACGGCCAACGTATCCAGAGCTTATGGTAAGTATTGTTAGCCATGTAAACATGTCCAAACTAACAGCTAGTAAAGATAAAGTGACTAATACCTAAATTATAATCAAACAGTTGTATTGTAAAAGCTGACTCATTAGAATATTGGTAACTGGAATTGAAGTCAAGAAAAAAAGAGTCAAGTCCTTCGTTGGTCCTAAATCCTTCTTTAGTATAACCTGGCGCATGTCGTCAGTCTTAGCAGTTTTTTTTCCATGATGATAAACATCATTATATAGACCAAATTATGTCAATAATATATATATTTTAAAATTTTAAAGGTATAGTCACATATTGCTAATATAAAAGGAAGGAAAGCATAATTTAACAGATTTCAATAATGAAACTTAAGTACTATGTGACTGATCAGTTTTTGATAGAATATTAGGATAAATTGGATGAACTTCTTTTTGGTGAGTTCAGAGAGGGAAGAATCACTTTTATTTTTTCCTTCTCATTTTCACTTTAGTGGACAAAAGTAAGATAGCACCTTAATAATTTGAATTATGTGACTTCAACATTCACAGTTTATCATTAGTATGTCCTATGAAAAAAAGAGTGAAAATAAGACTTGAATTGTTTTAAAATAGTTTTTCTTAAATTGTGGTGCTTGCAATTCTAGGCTAATTACAAATGATTCTTTAATGTAGATGGTAGGGCCCTAAACTTTGCCATCCTCATCTAAGTATATGTTGAATGTGGGAGAAAAACACTTTTATTTTTTAAATATTATAAAATGCAGACTATTTACTAGTGTGTGTTAACTCCTCCCTAGATTTATTACAATTATCAAGATTTTAATTTTAGCAAGGGATGGAAAGTTCTGTTCATGCTCAATTTCAGAAGAGAGAAAAAACATTGACACCGTTTCTCACTGGAGCACAGTTGCTCATCAGGCATTAAATGCTTGTTTCTGTCTCATTCTACCCACAAGCGGGGCTCAGCTTCAGGACCAGCTCAGGGTGCTTAATAAAAGTACATGATTCTGATATCGCTTAACAAATGTCATGAAGTAGCTCCTACTTGGAAAAAGTATAGTTTGTTGGCCATTGGTATATCTTTTTTGGAAAAATGTCTGTTCAGGTCTTTTGCCTATTTTTAAATCAAGATTATTTATTTTTATTTTTTGCTATCGAGTTGTATGAGTTCTTTATATCTTTTTAATATTAACCCTTTATCAGACATGTAGTTTAACAATGTTTTCTCCTATTCTGTAGGTCTCGATTTTATTTTTTAAATTATTTCTTTTGCTGTGCAGAAACATTTTAGTTTGATGCAATCCCACTTGTTGATTTTTTGCCATACAAGTACACGAAAAGGTTCTCACTATCATTAATCATCAACAAATACAAATCAAAACCACTATGAGATACTGTCTCATGCCTGTTAGAATAACTGTTATCAAAAAGATAAGAGACCACAAGTACTGGTGGGGATGTGGAGAAAAGGGAACCCTTGTGCACTGTTGGTGGGAATGTAAATTAGTGCAGGTGGTATAGAAAACAGTATGGAAATCTCTCAAAAAAATTAAAATTAGAACTGCCTTATGATCTAGCAATGCTACTTCTGGGTATATATTTAAGGAAATGAAATTGTTATCTCAAAGAGGTATTTGCACTCCCATGTTCATTGCAGCAGTATTTACAATAGCCGAGACAGAAACAATCTAAAGTGTCTGTTGATGGATAAAGAAATTGTCATACACATACACACACACACACACACACACACACACACACACACACACACACTAGAATATTACTCAACCATCAAAAGAAGAAAATCCTGCCATTTGTAATAATATGGATGAAGCTCAAAGGCATTGTGCTAAGTGGAATAAGCCAGACACACAAAGACAAATCTCAGTTATATGTAGAATCTAGAAATATTGAACTCCTGGAAACAGTAGATTGGTGGTTTCCAGGAATGAGGGGTTGGGGGAAATAGGGTACAAATGGCTGTCAAAGGGCACAAACTTACAGTTGTAAGATGAAGAAGTTGTTCTGGGAATGTGATGGACAGCCTGGTGGCCATAGTTACCAGTACTGTCTTGTGTCCTTGAAAGATGACAGGAGAGTAGATCTTAAATGATCTCACTGAAAACAAACAAAATGATGCGAGGTGATGGATATGATAATTACTTTGCATCTATAAGTGTATCAGATCATCACATTGTATACCTTGAACTTACACAATGTTATTTGTCATTTAAGTCTCAGTAAAGCTGGGATTAGAAAAAAGAGAAACTATGGTTTGGAGATACCAAGCCAGGAAGAGTTATAGAAAGTCATTCCGATGATAGGCAATAGTCGCAGCCCTTCACGTGGATTATCAGTTCTGTTGGTTAAGCTTTGACTCAAGGCTGGACCATTCTCCAGTGGAGTCCCCTTTTTTGATATGCTTATGCAGCCCCAGAGCATTTTAAAGTTAATTTTACCGAATGTACAGTAGACCTAAAGAGTGATTCCTGAGGGATTCTATGGCGCCTGCACTCCTATTTTAAAGTCGCCTTGTCTGTCACTGTTGCCAGATGAAAGCACATTTTTTCTATTTATTTCTGACTCTTTCAAATGCTGAACATTTTTTTTCTCCTTCCAAGTGACCTCTTATCAGAGGTTTCAGTGGAACATGCTCAAGAGAAAATGCTGTTTTAGCTGATGTTGAATCCACTTTTCCAGCATATCCTAATGCCGTGGTTTTTTGCGGCCTGCATATGAATGTTGTAAGGTTGTGTGGACACCCCCCTTCCTTTTGTGGCATTAGTCTTTGTGGTACTGGAAATGGACTTGCCTTTTAAGGCCATAACTGCTCCCAGTTTTCCTGTAGAATTGAGGTTTTTAAGTGGAAAATATGAGTCCAAAGCCTTTGACTTTAGCACTGGGAAAACACATGCTCAGAGGCTATTGTTTAGGTTGTAGGAGTTGGCGAAGAGGCAGCAAGGAAAACAAAATGCTTTTTTCCAGGTGAAGGACAGTATAATTAAGGCCCAAACCCAGACATGCACCTCTTATAGAAATCTCACATGTTTTTCTTTCTAACTTGGATCGAGGGGTGTACTTGCTTCAGATCATCTCAAACTTCCATTGAGGACCGTGACTCGATAGGATTTGTTCTCATGGAGTGGGGACCAGCCAGCTTTTTCTGTAAAGGGTTAGATAGTAAATATTGTAGGCTTTGTGGGCTGTTGTAACTACTCACTTCTGTAGTGTTAGTGTGAGAACAGCCATGTTCAATGTGTAAACAAATGGGTATGGCTATGTGTCAATGAAACTTTACTTCAAAGAACAGGCAGTGAGCTGGATTTGGTCCCATCAACTGTTAAAATGATAACCAGGCAATGTGAGGGATTGCCCAGTGATGCAATTATAGTCTCCAAATATATTGGCAAGTTCCATATTGAATTTCAGTGTCAAGCAAGGATGATTGAACCCATAGGAAACCTCTGTCTGGAGGGATGAGGTGTTGTGTGTGGGGTATGGAGACCACTAGTGATTACTGCTTACCTTGATGCTCCTGGCAGCATTCATAGATCTCTGTGTTTTCCCCCAGCACAACCAGTGATAAAGTCCTTCCTTCCTGTCCCAGGTTCCTTTTTTGGAGAAACCCAGCCTGGGGATGAGTTCATATGCCATGTTTGCTCATCTCCTGGTTGCTGTTTTTGCTATTCTGAGTCCACTGCTTATAGAAGAGACTGGGTTTCCCCCCAGCCTCGGACATCCTCAAAACCCACACAAGAAGGCGAGTCACACTTTCCGTTTTGACACGCCTGCCCGCTTTCCCTTCCCTCTTCTCTTTGGCTCTCCCAGCATTTTCTCAGCCTGAGAATAAACTAGGAGATGTCTGAGGATATATATATATATATAATTTTAAACTTCAGCTTAGGTTATTGAATTCATTCACAGACTCAGGCTGCATCAGCAGAACCAGAGGCAAGATGGGGCTGGCAAGCGTGGGAAGCAGTCAGTGAGATAGGCTGAGGTTTGGCAAGTCCTGTTTTGATAGTAAAAGGCTTTTCAGCACCTTAAAACATCACCAAGTGTCAAGAAGATGTGGTAAAGCTAATACACATGATGGTAAAGCCCTTAGTAAGTGTGATGTGTCAGTGGTTAGTAATCAAAAGTAATGCTGTGTTTATTTATCCAAGGAGCTCGGGGGGTGACTGACCCAGCACCTAGAGCTTCACTTAATATAGTGGGTGTGAGGCCTAGAGCCAGCACACAATCTTTATCTTCAGATGGGCAAAAGCAGAAAACCCCTTTTCCATTTTCTAAGTCCTGATCCTTAATGGTGACCACCTACCTTCTTTGGGGTTTTATTTCTTTGTTCTTCCCCATTTGCATTGTTTCCTAAAACTTCCATGGGTGGGCATTCGGTTCCACGCAGAGCTGACTCATCCAGCCCTCTGCTGTCAGGTTTAAAACAAATATAATTAGAAAATCTACAACTAGGCAACCTAAAGGTTGTAAACGAAAATCTCCAAAGTCAGAGAAAACAGAGTGAGTCATCTACATACTCATCTGCATGCAAAAATGCTCATATTTAGCTGCTCAACTAGTCACTGAAAATAATACCAACTGACCATCAGGGAGGTGGCCATGCTGGGTGGCTGTGGGGTGGGTATATGGCACCAGGTTCTACCTGAGGAATCGTCCTGTCTGGTTTGGTTGGTTGGTTCTGTTTCTGCAGGGAGAACTGTGAGTCACGAGTTGACATATCTCCTTCTGATTGGAGGCGTAAGGTTTCAGTGTGACAGCCAAACCCTTACAGAATTCAGCCATTTGGGGATGATGTTTCTGGTGTAAAGAAAATAGCTTCATTGCCTTCAGAATTCTTTTGACATCTATGGCCTCTCCTATTGTACCATGTCCATTGCCTTCCCCATCAAAGTGCTAGACTTGATGATTGTGTCAAGTTTTCTAATCCGGCCTGTGGAAATAGATACTTTTTTTTTTAGTTTTTCAATCTTTAATCTCTGAGTTGAATTTTCTCCTCACCAGCCTGGAGTTTGGCAGTCTCCATTATTTTCCAGAAAGATCAATTCTTCTTCAGGAGAGACATAAGTACAACTCGTGTAGATGCAGCTTAGAAAGTGGCCGTATTAACTATTTCAATACAAAGCAGCTCTTCAACGTCAAGGACAGGGCAATGCCTTACTCATTTGCTGTTTCACAAAATTGGTTTCTCATTCTACCATCATTTCTCAAGAAACAAATGTGTATAAGTCTGTGAAATTTCTAATTACTTTATGACTGTTTCAGTCTAAAATTGTTTGTAGGAGGCAAAGTTATTTGTAAATTAGAGTTTAATCTGTCTTTGTGCTAATCCTTGTATTTTGCCATATATGAGATCTGTGTGGCCTAATTTTTAAGCAATCGGTACTCTGTAGTGGGAACATATCAAAATGGGGAGAATGGCAGCTAAGAGGAGGTATCTTAAAAATGTTTGTATCACTAGATGTGTCCTTGATTTGGGAAAGGGTAAGAAGAAGCTAGTTTAGCCCTAACAGGGGTATGCATAATCTGTTTATCAAACAGATCCGTTTTGCTAATCTCATATGTTGTCAGTAACAAATACTAATACCGTGTATTTTTCTTTTCTTTCCCAGCAACATCCATTTTTCACCCTACATGAATCCAAAGCAACAGACGTGGCATCTTTTGTAAAACTGATTATTGGAGACTAAAAACAATGAACTCAATCAATTGACCCTCCTGTGGATTGGTGGGTTTACGGGGTGAAGCGAGTTCACGAAAGCGCCAATAGAAACTCATCTTTAACCCTTCCTCTCAGAAGGTTTTTCTCCCCATTTTCTTTTTTTTTTTTTCCCCTCCAAAGGGGGCCTTGGAATCTATAGTATAAAATGAACTGTCTAGATGGATGAAATATGATAAAGGCTTAGGACTTAAAAAGGTGATTAAATATTTAATGATGAGTCATATGAGTCCGTAAGCTTCTCAGACTTCTCTTGTTTTTTTGCAAAATGAATGCATTGGCCTTGGTTAAAAGGTGCTACAGTAGTGATGAAATTGTAAGTAGATTTGTAGTCTGTCCCACTTATTATTTTAATATTTATGTTTAAGCACTTGGTTGAAAAATTTCCATTTTATGCAAGGAGGGAGGAGACACAAAGACAAGGTTAAGCTGGCAATATTTATAGGGCTTTTGTTTTTTAAGTTCAATTGTGTCTGTGGTCCAGAAGAAATTATTTAATATGCATCTTTAAGAGTATTATAAAAATAGCAACAAACAGCTCTTCTTGTGAAGCATCTATTCTGCCTGTTGTGGCTGTTGCCATATTCCAAAATTCTGCTCAATTCTGGGAAATAACCACATATTCTAGGTGAAGTGGCAAGGTATCCTGGTCATACTCTTTTTCCCAACTTTGGAAAACCTAAAATCACTTTTATCATAGTTCAAAGAGTCACAAATTTGGTTTTCTTGACATTTGTGGTATAGTATTAGTGGGAAGTGATTTGTGATGTAATTTTATATTACCTATCTCTGTGTGTGTGTGTGTGTGTGTGTGTGTGTGTGTGTGTGTATGTTTGATAAGTCACAGGTTCTGCCAAGTGGCTTCCGTGAGCATCTATATTTAGTAAGGAGGACATTTGTCAGTCCCAAAGTGAACCGTCACATCAAATCACAGAGAATCAGTGCCTTCTGTTGTTGTCCCTCCTACAATGTGCAAACTCCCAAGGATCGCCTCATAGTTAACATACTCTTTTGCTCCTTTGCTTTGTTTTGCTTTGTCAATGAAAAAGCCTTACTACTAATGGCTGCAGTAGAAGAAAATTCAAGTCAGTTAGTTGTTCTTTGATCAGATGAGGAGATAATGGGGAGGGTTGAATTAGTTCCTAGGAATAGACTTTCAAATATCCACGGGTTGACTTGAGGCCACGTTGTTCTTCAGCAGCATGTAGTAGCTTGCTCCACCATAGCAGGCTCTCTGCACTGTGCATTCCTAGCAGGCTGACGAAGCAACGAACGAGTCTTTGTGGCCAGATACACCAGTGGGTTCCCTGATTTGGGGCTTTAGGGTCCTCAGAGATCAAGGAGTGAGTGATGAACAGAGAAAATACTACCGAAAAGAACCAGGAAACGTTGCTATTTGATATTGTGTTAATACAAGGCTACTCTTGCAGTATAAGGACAGAAGATTTTGATTAAAACAGGAAGAAGAGGACACACTCAGTTTCTTTCCTTGCCTTAAAGTGTACAAACGTTGCTCCCTTGGATCCTCCCCTTCTTCCCATTTTAGATTTTGAAGTGCAATCGTATGTTTTTTCTCTGTTGGCATTTTCTCCTTGTTCTTGACTCCAGCTCATAGTTTTCCAGAGTGGGTCTGGCTTCTGCATACACGTCTCCGTATTCAGTTCCAAGAGATACTTGTTTGATTCAACATCAGTTTCATCTGCTCTGACACTACCTCTGTTCTCATCTTGTTCCAGCCAGCAAAGGTGTATTATCCTCATGGTCATGGCCATTCACTTTCTCAAGCCCCCATTTCTAATCCTGCAAGTTTCTATGAGACCAAAAAAAAAAAAAAAAAAATATCACAACTGTATTCTTTGCTTTATTTATCTGTCTTGTGAAAAAAGAAAGTAGTAGAAAAATTTGAGGTCATTCTGTTACAGCTCTGGATGAAATATGTAAAGTAAAACATCTTTTTGTTCTGGATCAGATTACTCTCACCTGTTATTCAGCGTGCTTTCTACTTTAAAATATTCTTAACCAAGTGTGTTTCTCTGTGTGCTCCTCTCCAGTCTGTGAGCATAGGGCCTGAATTTGCAAAACAGCCGCACTGGGGTAGAGGAGTCAGTCAATGATTCCCAACCCTGGTGCATATTGGAATTGGTGGAGCTCAGGAACACATTCAGTGCCAAGGTCCTGGAGATCTGGATTTCATCAGTCCGGGTGGGGCTTGGGGGATCAGCAACTTTTACTAGCTGCTCCTGTGATTCTGATGTGCAGGAGGATTGAGAGCCCTGGGAACTCCAGCACCTCCTAAGGACAGGGTGGACTAGAAATTTCTCTTGAACATTTTCAGAAAAACAAGTGACTATAGAGAGGCATAGGACACCCCCCCACACCTCCTTCCCTGTCCTCACCAATGGAGACATCTTTGCCACTATCAGAGAAGGCATGTTCCTGGAATACTGCTTTAAATTTGAGATACCTTTTCTCCATAGAAACACTGTGCTAAATGGTGATTAGGTGTCTTATATGTTAAAGGAGAATGGCTTGATAGCCTTATGAGTCTAAATTTTAGAATATGGGTTTTTTCTTTGGGAACTGTGATTTAAGTTCTGAACAACTAATTTTAAATAAATATAGAGATACATAAAATATTTTTCAGTTGATAAAAATTTGGGAGTCTCCTGTACATACGTGTGTGTGTGTGTGTGTGTGTGTGTGTGTGTGTGTGTGTGTGTGTGTAGAGAGAGAGAGAGAGGAAGAGGGAGGGCGGGAGGGTTGGGGAGGAGAAATGAGTAAAGATATCAATATCCAGGGACGATACTAAAATATTTAATGTACTACCATGGTGGACCATCTGAATATTAGCCCTGTCTATGTCTGTGTATTAGAAAGTCAGTACATCTCTATAAAAAAAAAAAACAACCATATTCTTTTTTTCCCCAAATGTATTTGATTTAGTATTATATAATTGTCAATATTATAAATTGTCTTGATGTTTATAAAAATATTCATTATACATATACTGTTGATTTCAGAGATGTGCCAGAAAAGTAATATGACTTTTAAGACAATTGCCATTTATATATATGTATTGCCCTTCAGAATAGCTACCTTGAAAGACTATATATTTATATAAATAATGCTACTAAAATATTCTTGCCACTTCTCTTTCATAAAAGGCTTCAGAATTCCTTTTTTCCTCCATCGATGTACCATGCAGAGTCATCATTTTATAATTACTCCTTAGTTGTTTGTTTGTTTTACAAAAATCCTTACCAGGTCTTTTAAAACTTCTTTGCATTACCTGCCTTTTATTATCAGACTTAGCACCAAGTTATATTTGGAAATTTCTAGAAGTGAAATATGCCCTCAGAACTAAAGTTTTACCATCACTGAGTCTTTTTAAAAGGCCATGTCATAAACTCTGAAGATAATTTCAAATGTATATTTCCAAAAAAGTGTGTGTTTGTTTTTAAGCAAAGTCTACCTTCCTGGGATAACTGTAGAGCCTCCCAAACTGATGACTTTGAAGGAAAAAGAAATCATGTAATGTATGTATTTGATGATAAAATATCAGATTGTCCCTGATTTCACACATGGCACTCATCTCTTAGCTGTGATGGACGGCCCTGATATGAAGGAATGGTCTGTTATTCAAAGACTATGTTTGGTCACACTCATGTAGTCAGAAAGAATCTGTTAAATAGCAGCTTCCATTTGAAATGGAAAATGAGCATGTGTGGGAATAGCTCAGCATTGTTCGTATTTTACCATTCTTGTCTATCCTCGAAGTCTCACCAAAAACAAAAATTTATATATATATATATATATATATACCAGAGATCCCCACACTTTCTTTGTTCATAGTGCCATTGGTTGTCTTAGTAATATTTTTTCATGGTGCCCAAGGCCAAAATAAATAATAAGTTCCACTTATTAGGTGATTAGGTCTAAACAACTTAATAGTGGTGTTGCACAGTGTTTCCTTCAAAAACTGACAATATTTGGTGGCGCCCTGTGGGTTTGCTTCGTCGCCTCAGAATGTCTCGGCACACAATTTGGGGACCGTCAATATATGTCATACCGATATTTGCACTGTCTACATTTTGTGACCCTCTAAATGGAATTCTTGGTCACTCAGTTCTCTGTATTACTTCACTCTGTATTTCATCATCATTATTGTTGTTTTTGTTTGCCTCTGGTTGATTAGCTTTTTAATTGAGGTCCTACCCTCCTTCGCTGTTCATCAGTCCTGCAACATTGGCTGTCACAATCTAGAAAGTGAAATACTTGTTAACCCCAGCATTAGAGGAGGCTGGCACTGAGACTAAAGGTTTCTCCAAATGCAACCGATGTAGTATCTTTGGAATATAATCACAAAGGGGGCAAGGAGCGGCTAAAGTTTTCATCGTTTAACACTAAAAATGCTTTTGTTGACTAAGGGGCTTCATCAGCTCTGCTCAAAAACTACTCTATTTCTTCTAAAAGTGTCTAACAAAACACTATCTCTTGTGTGAAAGTGCAATGGATGCCTAGTTTCCGATTTCCTATCCGAATGCTTTTTTTGGCTCTGTAGCTCCCTATGACCTTGAAGGCAAGATTCAAATACTTGTAAAATTTGTTGGAGGTGGTGGTCAGATCCAGTAAAATGAATTAAACTTCTGCTGTGCTGGGGGTTTTGCCTTCCCAGTATCTAGCTATGACTTAAAGGGAGATTTGCTGGCTTAAAGGAATTTCCATTTGTATTAAATTAGCAAATAGGAAGTGGAATTTTTAGTTGGACCCCTGAAAGTTTGCATATTCAGATGGAAAAATCGCCAGAGTAAATCTAGAAAGAGAAATCCACCAAACCTGATAGAAAAGAGAGAGATTTTATTCTGGAATGTTCGTGTTCCTCTTGTCTGGGTGTGTGTGTGTGTGTGTGTGTGTGTGTGTGTGTGTGTGTGTGTGTGTGTTTTAGCACTGTGCTGGCAGCTAAAGACACTCTAGTTTTCCTTAGCTTTGGTTGGCTAAGGGTACTCTAGATTCCTTTGAGAATCTGTTAATTTCTGGGACCTGTTCCTTAGGAAAGTGTACATTGTACATGGAACATATAGTTCTGCATACATTTTTTTGTTGTTGTTTAGGGAGTAGGAAGTGGAGTATAGTTTATAGATCTCATAGGATCAATCACCTCTGCTCTGTAGAATGTGGACTGTGACATTCTAGATCAGGGATGGACAAATATATTCTGTAAAGGGCCAGATAGTAAATATGTTCAACTTTGTTTCCATAGAGCCCCTTTTGTTCCTAGTAGGTCTGCTGCTGTACCATGAAAGCATCTGAAAACGATATGTCAGTGAATGAGGATGGTGCTGTGTTCCAATAAAACTTTATTTAAAAAATGAAGCAATGGGCTGGATTTGGCCCACAAGCCATGGTTTGCCAACACCTGTGCTAGCCCATCAAATACAGCTCAGCTCAGCTGCAACTGAGGCAGATTAGGAAGATGGACACAGGTGAATGATTTCAAAAAGGTTGGAGATTGTTTAGTTTCATGAAAATTGCCTCTTGATTTCCTCAGGTAAGTATTCTTTGCTCTGGAAACCAATGGGACAATTTTCTTCAGATCAAATTGAGTACTTATTTTTTCCTTTTTTTTTTTTTTTTGGCAATAACAAACATAATTTATTTCAACTTGGAAATGAAAGGCACTTCTCTTAGAAACTACCTGCATTCTTATCTTTTAACTTTGCCTTTTATTTCTGTGGTATGATTCACATGTAAGGAGAATTGTGAACCTAGATTAATCATTTGGTTTTCCTCTTCCCTAAACTGTAGTAAGATTGGAGAATCTGGGAGGCCATACTTACCTCAGAACTTGAAGGCAGATAGAATTTTTAAAATCTTCCAATTCATCCACTTCATCTATTTGTGACAGGAGACACAGGCCTACCCCTTGAGTTCTGTCTTTGGACTTGGAGAGATGAGGCTGCTTCACCTTTTTTCTTTTTGAAATCATGAGTTAACTTCAGTTTTAAGGGGTCTATGTAAAATGCCTCCTTTCTGTTTTGATTTCTCGCTTGAGCTGCCAGCCCTTGTTGAATTTCTGGGTCCTGTAGCCCCCTAATGAAAGCTATCTTCCCTGTGGGACCAGAACAACTGTGCACCCTCTTTGCTATACAGGACGCCACACAAATAATGGCCTGCTGGTTACCTAAGCTATCTGCATTTTCTTCTTCCACAACAGTGCAACACACTTACTTAAAGCTACAGTCTCTTTATTATTCAGAACCTTTTTTTTTCCTGCTGCATCATCAGGCAAACATAAATTACACTTAGCATGATAATTGGAAACTCCTTAAGAAAGTATATTTAAATATTTGATCTGGCAGTTTACCTGGAAGAATGTTTTCTCTTCATCTAGGGAAACAAAACCTGAATTCCAGAGCCTTCAGAATGAAATTATCCTTCTGGGGGAAGTATATTGTCACCAAATAACATCTTTCGCCACCTCTTCCTGGTGTCTGCAAGATATGTCATTTCTGTGAGGTTTAGATAGTCACTGTTAACAGCTATGCAAATAAAATCCTACCGTTGCAGGTTTTTCAGTGGAATCATTTGGAATCAGGACTTAAACTGAGGTTTATCTTTTCAGTTTTGACCCAAACTCCTTTCACAAGCAGAATCTCTAAAAGCCCCTTTACTTTCTGAAGTGGAGGGGACTTGGCCCTGAGTAGAAACACAAAACAAGGTCAAGGACTTTGCAATAGAGATATTTAAAACAAAACAAAACAAAACAAAATTGAAAACAATATCGCCTCATAACACAAATGTGTTAAATTATAATTTAAAAACATCCAACTTAGTTCCCTGGGACTGTCAGTACCTTGACATCACTTGTGTTGTCATTTGAACTAGGACATGGAACCCTTTATTTTTGAGAGTTAACAGTTAGATTTGGGGAGATTTGCACGGTATTTCTTTCAAGTAGTTACCAGCATGAACAGACTTCTCTGTGGGCAGTTCATCTTGGCATGGCTGGGTTTTCCTCAACTTACACTTTTGCATTTCTCAGATTCAGGGTCTCTTTTAAGGAATGAGGCTGATGGCCTTATGATTTGGAGAATGATTTCAGGGAAAGCACAGGAAAGTTTAAGTATTCACTTGGTCCTAACATAGGAAACAGAACTTCCTAAGTAACCTCCAGAGTCTGAGGCGTTGGCCACGCCTTGACAAGCTTTTCTGTTGTCCTTGAATGCCTTGATTGGATTTGCTATTAGTCCTCTGCCGGTCACAGGTGACCTGGGTTGACTTAACCACTTCTGTGGAAAGGAACTGACCCAACTATTTTCCTATATCAAAATTCAGATTCAGTAATTTTGCATTGGTCTGCCTGCATGGATTCTATTGTTCTTAGATCTTGAAAATGTAAAGGTTATCTAAGAAAACTTTAGCAAAACCCTTATTCAGAATATTAGACGTTATAATAAAACTTCCCTTTAGCCTTTAAAGAAGAGCAGCTGGGTTGGGCATCTGTTCCTCTTAAGTCATATTCTGTTGCAGCCAGAAATGAGCAGTTTACGTCATTTGGTCACTACCAGTGTTTGTATTGGAGCCTGCAAGCTATTTGAACCAGACAAATAAGGACACTGCCTTAGGACTTGTCATTGGATTTTGGAGTTGAAGGCTGAACTCATGTGAGATTATGTTTGGGGGCTGGAAGAACTAAATGCAGAGAACTAGGAAACCTATGAGTGAGCAAGCTGACAAAAGAAGTTGGCAAACAGTTATATTTCTTAACTTATTTTCAGTATTCCTATAGAGATAACCTCCCATGGGAAAACCCATCAGAAAGCCAAACCTTTATTTATTTTTTTCCCCTAAAAATAATGAACTTTAGGAAGATTTAGGAAGTATTATTTTAGATATCAGAAAATTTTCTCATATTTTCCTGCTATTATCAATTCTACAGTCATCATTTTAAAAGATAGCCCTCAGAAAAAAGGTAAATAGTTTGAGGAGTGATATAGCATTTGAGAGTGAACAACCCATCTGTCAGCTTCCATTTGGCTAAAGAAAAACAGATACAAAACCAAGCCACTTAGTCTATAGTTTTGGTGGTAGCCATTTTTAAGAAAGGTAGACACCAAAGGTTATCATCTAATAAGCACACTTTTTCCACCATGAAGAGAACTGTGAATATTCATAGAAGTACACTACAAGGCTCCACCGCAAGAGCTAGAATGTATAATTTTAAAATGACACTCAAAGCTAGTTTGAATTTTCAGAAGCAGTGAGTTGTGTGAGAGAAATCATTGTTTTATTTTCTTATCTCAAGTTATTTGTCCTAGTGTATGTTTAATCCTTGAGAAGTTGAGTCAAGTGCATAGAAGTAGTTTCTAGACTATATTCATTGGTGCCCTGGGGGGTCTCTTGTTGTGAAGGGAAGGGGAAGAGAGTGTGATGAAGGTCAACCTTGCCCATCTGAAAACCCAACAATCTCCATTCAGAATATTTTGACTATCACTATTTTCCTTTTTAACTGGAAGTCTCTATGGCTGTTAAAGGCTTGGAAACTGGATGAAGCGACAACTTGAGGAGTCTAAACAGCCCAAGAATCTGGGAAATTTTGTAGCCAACAATGTCTGTGAGTCTCTGGCCTTTGCTGTATTGAGTATGCTAACAGGTTTGGAGGTAGAAGGGCAAGAAGAGAGGGCCATTTATTTTCATTTTTAAGCTCGCATCATTGGGAAAAAAAATGCAAAAATCAATATGTGATGGCCAGGCATATAGATCCTTAAATTGCTTATTTTTCTAAAGGGGTTAGAATAACCTTATTATTTCAGCGATGAAGGTGGCATAGTGGCTCTCAATGGCCACAGGAATTTCTAAATTTCTGCCTCAGCACAGGCAGGAGTTATAATTTTTGTTCATTGATGTGTAAGAAAAAGTAAAGCTCTTTGCACAATTTTGTCACAGAGAAGGGTATGATCTGAGACTCAAGCTAACAGTTACCACTACTGGATTTTACAAAGGTTCCAGGTGGAAAATGGTACAGCCTTTGGAAGATGAAAACTATGCCGCTGTATCTGTCGTAAAACGAACACAATGGAATGCTGAGACTTCAACTGAATCATATCAGGTACCTTCTGCATACACCTAAAGAGTCTGCAGTGAGTTCTGAGAGTGCTGTGTTTGCCACTAAACCAAGCTGAATAGCTGGGTTTTCACAGCAGCCATCTCAGAACACTACATGCATTCAAAATTTTCACATTTGGCCACCATTAGTAGAGTTCTTGGCCAGTCTCTGTGTAAAAGCCACCCAAGGAGGTTCAATTAAGAAAATTCAGACAATTTATCTGTCATAGTACTCCTATGTTTGACTTATTTTTTATTCTTAAATTTATTTTTTCAGCAGAGTGATTTTTCTATGTGAACTGAGATGATGAAATGATGTTTTACAAAAATAACAGGTATTTTTAGAAGAAAAATGTTTTCTTTCTGTAATTAACTTCCACAATTGGAACATTTCCTACTATACAGAATCATCACCTTGGGTCATTTAAAGCTGAAAGAGGTGTTAGGGACGTAGCTCAAATTTTTATTTAAATACATGAACATTTTTTTCTATATATTTTGTGAAAATCTCAATGAGATGCTAGATATAACTTCTGTACAGAACTGAACTTTACAAGAATTTTAGTAAAATAGGTGGATTTCTCTGCTGCCTTTGTGCTTCAGTTTTATCACTGAAAATGCTGCTTTTTCACTTATTAATCTGGTCTTTGTAAGAAAAAAACCCCTTTTTTTATATTGTGTGAATTTGATGATAGACCTTCCTTTTATTTGTACATATGACTGACTGTTTTTTGATGTTGCACCCCAGATTTGTTTTTAGCTATGTTTATTGTAAAGACAGCTAAAAGGCAAATGTAAACATGCCTGGTCTTTATAATCTGTTGATGCTAGAATGAAGTGATTCCATATGCTCGTTAGGAGGCCCAGTATCTCTTCCAGATACCTGACATATTCTGAAAGGCTTTTGGAGGGTTGTGCACCCTACCCTTCGAAAACCATCTCCAACACTGTCTTCAGAGAGTTTGAAATAGAGGAATGGTTACCATTTTGTGGATTCCCTCCTCAACTGGCTTCCGTCATCTGTCCTGCCACATGTAGCATGCTGCTTGCTTTCCCTGGTGGAAATCATCTCTTTTTCATGGATTGCAATATCTTTTCTTTATGAATGAGGCAATCTGACCTGTGGAGTATGGAATTCATTAGAAATTCATAAAGTAAAGACCTCTGAAGGATGTGGGTAGAATGTTTCTGTGCCTTTGAGGTGAATGTTAAATTCATGTCCTGGCCCTGGGAACTTTTTTGCTTGTGTGCTGCAGAAGCAAAAAGGGATTGGGGGTATATATTTAACTGTGTTTTCCTACATGGAAATGTGTGTCTTTTTAAGGTGAAAACATTTCTAGTCATTTTATGGGGAAAGGGAAGTTATGAATATCAGTTGATAACTTCAGTCAAGCTCCAGGGTTGTATTTTAAAATACCTATTTTATTGGGGAGCATACCTTTGGTTATCTTTGCTGATGTGGCTTTGGTGGCCCCCATGTTTTCATTTTAGCCTCGCTTTCCTGTTTTCCAGGTTGTGTGCATTGTTTGTTTTCTTTTGAACTACTGCTTATTGTCATTGGTAAAGTTATCTCAAAATCCTGAAACAAATGAAATGGCTGATGCTCAGGACTCATTATAGATATAGCAAGTATTGTACTGATGTAGATTAAGTTTTCATAGAGTTACCGGAAATGTACTGAGAGATAATGTGGCTTTAAAGAAATCATGTCTGCTTTTCACATTTGGAAAAGCCACCTGCCCTAGGTTCTTATTCTTGAGAAATTCATATATGTTCATGCAAATACCATTGGTAAAACATAGTTTATAGCCTGGGTAATTGGCCTCTATCATTTAGTCAATAAGGAATTGTAATATTTGCCAAGAGTTGGTTTACTTTTGCCTTTTACAGGTCATTCTATGGCAAAATACCTAATCAGAGTATCTTGTAAAAAATATAATTTTATAATTTCCCTCTTTTCTGATCTAAGAGCATAGTAAAGGAATAGTAAAAGTTTTGATGTGCTATGCAATAGTTCTTTGAATTTGTATTTGTGACTAAGGAAATGGCTGAGATTTTGAACTAAGTGGTTGTTACATGGCTCATATGGCGACTGCTCTGGCTCCTCTCTCATCACCTCAAAAAGAAAATAAAATTGAGAGATTAAGTCAAATTTAACCTTCTCTGTTGATGAGGACCTTACACGTTGATTTCCCATCTCAGGATATTCTTCAGTTTCATACAGCTGCTGAGGAGGAAGGAACAAGCTGCAGGCACTGTCACTGGTGCCCTGGATGTTTATGCGTGTACACATAACACTTCACACCGTGTGTGTCATGTTTAATGTTGTGTCAATCTATGAACTGACTCAAAAACAGTTTGAAGATAGAGAAGACAGTGATAATGGCAAAAGACACCCAACCACCTTTATTTTCTGTCAACGTGCTTGCTATGACTTTCATAGCTAGGACAAATAACATAAATATTCAGGAGCAAAGTGTCCTTGAAAGAAATAGCATGTTGATCTCATGAGGAAATGTACAACCAATAAAGACATTTTAAAAAGTGCGGTGAGTCTGTGTATTAGTTGAGCTGTTCATGGAAATCTTTCATTCTAGAAATGTTGCTTTTGCTGCTAGGTCTTAAAGCCCTTCAGGTAAAAACTTTGCTTGAACTATTTTTTCTCTTTTGCTTCCCTCATCTCTGTTCTCCACTTTCAAAATATAATGGAACAAAACAGCAAAACAACAGTGTCTCAGTCTTGAAGACTCTTTAGAAAGTCATTTCATCTGCAGTGGACATCAGACTTGATATTCTATCGTCACTATACCTAGGTTAGAAGTGAAAACCAACATTTCTTTATTAAAATTAGATGGCTTGTGGTGGAGATAGTCCAGATGGCTTAAATGAAAAGATTAAGACCAAGACTTTTTGGCTGCCTCAACTATTCCGCCAACTAGTCATTCACATTTTTCCTGGTCCGATGCATAATATACGTAATGTTAGAAAGTTTGTTTTATACCATCAGGCAGTGGTGTGATGCAGAGATTCTAAGAAAGAAGATGTTAGCACAGGTAACGTTGGACCCATAGAGTGCTTTGATTTATCCTATAAATGGGGTGATTAGACCTATTTGACTTGCATCCACATTAGTCCAGGGTAGAGAAGAATTGCTAGACCTTAATGCTAATGGTTGGAGTGGCTCAGCTGATATACCTGGAGGCACACACTCACCTCTGATCTCCCTCGTTGCTTAAACAGTTTGATGTTGCCGAAGTAGGAGCTGACCCCTTTAAAAGCCCCTAGTATTCCACCTCAGATTGACATCCTCTCAGGGGGTGAAATATGAAGTGGAGAGCTCCCCCTACTTCTGCATACATAACTCAAATGACTTTCCAATGACAATGACCTCTGTTATACTGATTTTGAGGTCCTTCTTTCTTGGACTGTATTAAGATTGCTATAGTCCTTCATCTGTCTCAAGCTATTGGTCTTCCTTGGCATTAGGATCATTGTTTTACAGGTCTCTAAGGGGTGCAGGTATGTGGAGGAGAGGGAAGGCATAAATGCAAGGTTCTTGGGCCTCATATGTGAAGTTTGTTTTACCCACTTCTCCACAGCCATTTCTTATTTTCACACTTTAACATATATTTTAAATATTTTTCTTTCAATGAGTATATGCTTTCTTTCCACATCATCACCATGATTCCCTGCCTACTCAAGATTTTGTAGGAAATAAAGTGAAAAATGGAGAGAGACAATTGGAGAGAGACTAATCACAAAAGCTTTTTATGGTGATTTCTTGGTATTTCAACTATCTCCTGTAACACATCAAATCCCAAGACCTAATATCTTAAAACAATAGTCCATTACTGTTTTTCCTGCCCTCTGGGTTAACCGGGCTCAGCTGGGAGATTCTTGCATATCATCTCTCATGCAGTTGCAGTAAGCTTGTTGGGGCAAGAGTCATTGGGAGCCTCTACACTCATGTCTGATGCCGGGGCTGGGGTGGCTGGACTGGTGTAGATCGAAGAACTAAGAAGGTGTATGTCTCTTTATGTGGCCTCTCTACGTGGCTAGCTTGGGTTGCCCACAGCCTGGCCATCTCATAGTAGTTGAAATACTTCCATGGCAATCAGATTTTCCCAGAATTAGTGATCCAAAAGTCCCAAGCAGAAGCTGCAAGGAAATTACACGATGTAATTCCCGCTGTGAATACTAGGATATGTGTTTCATGGCGGGCGCACGTTTGAAGACTAGCTACTGGGCTTGGCCATCCAGTCCAGTTGGAATATACTTGTGTATTGAAACAATGGATTTTATTCCTTCTTTCCTAAATTGGTGGTTAAGAGGCAGTAGACAAAGTATTTTAAAATTAGTGAAGTTAGTTTCCATTTATCATCCACAGTGTTGTCAAGGAAAATAGTTTGGCCAATATGTTTTCCTGTAGAGAGTGAGTTAGCCATCTCTGCTTGAAAGTGTTAAGCCATAGTTGGCATTAAAATGACACAGGAACAAATTAAATATTGACACTAGTGACTCACGATGCTCCTGCCAGCACTTCCCTGCCTCCCCAGATGGTCGTGCTTCATACATACTTGCTGAGAGGTGTTCTCTCAAGTGGAAATAGCTTTGTTTTTTATTTTTAAAATAATACATTTTGAGAAAACTTGAGAATACATGCAGGAAAATAAATATTGTCCACAATTCTGAGTTAATTGTTCATGTGTTCTTTAAAGTACATTGTTCCATACTTTTGCACTTAGACACACACACACACACACACACACACACACACACACACACACCCTTAATGGAATTATGCTATTGTTACAGGCCTTGCTTTCCAAATTATATCATGGGCATATCATCATGTCAATTAATGTAGGTAATATTATTTTGAATGGCTTTCTAATATTTCTGTATATATCCTTACATATTCTTGACTGCTTCCCCTATTGGTGGAAATTTTGATTATTTGCTTTTGGTTGCTTTGATATTTTTATTCCTATCATTATGCATGAGTCTGATTGTCTTGGAGAAATTTTAAAGAGCTGAAAGACCTCAAACATTATCCCCAGGGCTGAAAATCAGCAATGGTTTCACTTACTTGTCTCAACACAGTTCTCTCCTTCCATTATTTGGTGCTCACTCCTTTCCAGGTCCAGCCTTACATGAAGAGATCAGACTTGTTTGGAAATAAATCAAAATTAGGAATTTGCAGAGCTGGGACCTGCTCACACAATGGTGTCCTAATGATCCTAACAGTATATTTCTTAAATAAAATGGAGCATATGGAATGTCTTTCAGGAATATCCACAGAGGAAGAAATTATCACAAAGAGGCACATGAAGGGAAAGTACAGAGCACAGAAACAGAGAAGCAGAACCTGCCTGTAAGAAACAAAAGTGTGTGTGTGTGTGTGTGTGTGTGTGTGTGTGTGTTTTCTTAACTCTTGCAGTTTTGGTATAATGGTCATGCAATGCCAAGAATGGGCAAGAGCAGAATTTTCAGTTGGCCTGGTGGGCACTGCACCCATTTCAGGCCACATAAATCTTAATGAAGCTAGAGGTAGAACTTGGGAAACAAAACTAATCATCACTCACCCTATGGGTATTAGCCCTGGACATTCTTTTCAGATGTGAAGTAGCTATACTTGTTTTGAGAAGCTCTGCATTACCCCGCACCTTGCCTTCTGTGTCCTTGTTCTTTGCAGCCATAGCATCACTGTCATCACTTGGGAGCTTGTTAGCAATGCAGAGAAGAACCTGGAGTGTAACTTGATATCCAGTTGATGCATGTTCACATTATAATGTGAAAAGCCATGGTCTACCCATCTCATCTAGTTTTGCACTTTCAACTGTCAGACCTCAAATGCAATTTTTTTGACATCCCATATTACAGACAAAAGATGCCTCCACAAGTGCAGACTGATAGATTATCTTTTGGATGGAGGAGTATATATGTTAAAGTCTATTTAAATATATTGGCACTCTGATGTTTGGTTAAATGAAATTTCCTTTATTTCAGGATTATTGAAAATTATCATGAAGGAAAAAATAATACTTATGCTTGGACGTCTTGATACCAGTTACAGATAAATGTGTTTAATAGATTCCAAATGTAATGCTGCTTTAGGGCTGTAGAGCACAGTGTAGGCTTCCTAGTGAATGAGGTCTAGGAGATGATGACCATGAAGCTTAGAGAATGACCTAAAAGTGTGCTGTTTCTACTGTATCCCAGTTCAGTGACTTTCTGGTATTATCTAAGCCTTAATGCAGCTCACCTTGGGTTTTCTTGCACTGCCCTTCTAGTCAGACACTTTCTGGGCAAGTGGTGGCTCTCTGTTCCCCAGGGGAGAACAAGAGGCAGAGTCAGAACTTAACTGCTACTTGTTTAAGAAGAGTCAGCTCAGCTCAGAGCAGTCAGTTTTCCTGTGATCTTGTGTGACCCTATGGACTGGGACTTGCTAAACCACTTGACATTTTCAACAGCTGCAGAACTGTTTATCGAGTGCATGCCATCTCTCTCAGCTCCTCCAATTTAGCAGCCAGAAAAGTCAAGCCAGTGACATTGCGTGCTTTAGACAACTTCTGAGCAATTCACAACTTCCACTATAAAGTGGCTAAATTGGTCTCACTAGTCTGATACTGATCTTTGGATGGACTATTTTCTCCTTGAGCTAGTTAGCTTTAGGGACTCCTTCACTAGAATCAAATGAGTCACTGCTGGAGATAAGCATAAATACCAACTTGCCAGTCCCTCCAATTCCCTAAACTATAGCTCATAAAAAATAGATGTTATTATTATTTTTTTTAAGCCACAAACCTCGGGAAAATAGCAATGTCTGTTTTCCAATAGCAAAGAACATGAATTCTGTTTAAATGTTTTTTTTTTCTGAGAAATTAAGGAGCCAGAGAATTTTAATTTAGCTTATATGAAAATTATGTTTGTGTGCAAAAATGTCCATGATTCATGACACACTTTTGCAAAATAATGTGCATTTAAGTAGGATGCTAACAAAATGGGTGAAGAATTATTTTAAAAGAGTGAAAGTGTATGTGAAGTAACTGAGCGTGGGTGCTGAAGCAAGGAGGAAGCCTGTAGTCCAGAGCCGCGTAGGCTATTTAAAATCCTGGCTCCCACTTAACCTGCCATGTTACCTTGGACACACCTCTTAAATTCTCTGTCTCCCAATTGACTCCTTAAAATGAAAATAGTAATAGGACCAACTTGAGTGAGTGCTTGTGAGAATGAACTAAAGCATTGCCTGGAAAGCACTTAGCCCAGCGTCTGCCACATTATTATCCCTCAGTAAGTTTTTCTTAATATGCTCTTCCTATTTTAACAAATATACTTAAACAAAAATGTGTATATCGGTGGTAATTTCAAGCTTTAGGGCATTTTAGACTATCTAGCCCAATGTGTCACAATAATACTTGGATTTGTTGGCTGGACATGTGTGAGTATGCACTGAAGCCGATTTCAGTGTCATCAACAAACATTCATATTTTTCAGTTGTATATAAGATTAAAAACTTTGTTCACCTACTCACACTTTTGCAAACCTTGCTCTATGAGATTAAAACAGTGACTTAACCACATTTGAAATGCAAATCTCGTATATGTTGAAAGAAATTTTCACAGTGTTTGATTGAGATAAAACACAACAGAAAAAAAAGGTAGACTCAATACTCACTGATTTTTTTTTTTACAAAGATTAATTAGGTCAAAGATAATAAAATACTGTAGACTGTTGGAATGTACTTTAAATACTGAAAATAAAAACAAAAGAAATAAAAATTTCTCTGCAATTATTGAATACTTGAGACAGCATTTTGTGTGGATTGAGAAAAAAAAATATGTACTTCATTGTTCTACGTTATTCTCAAAGATAGTACCAAGCATGTGTGGAAAGCATTTGGTTTTGATGCCATCAAACCAGGGTTTGAATCTCAACTCTATATTAAAAATGTTGACACAAAAGCTTAACGTTTTGCTTTAAAAGGAGATGCATCTGAAACAACATTAATGACGTAGCATTATCTATTTAGCCTTTCTGCAATGTTAAATAGGCATGCGATGTTGTTGCTCTCATTCTGCGGCTGAAGAAGTGGTGTTGGAGGTGGTAGGTAACTAAGAGGATGTAAACACCGGTGGCCCAAGAGCTGGATCTGGGCAATCGGTGGTTCTTTACCCCCTCCCTTGTTCTTCGAATGTAGGTTCCAGCCACTGTTCCCATACTTGGTGCCACTGTCAACGACTCAGCCTTGAGAGGGCAGCATGTCTTGAGACCATCTGGACCATATAGGCAACTGAATCCCATTAAGATTTCTGCAAAAACTTCTAAAATCTAATCCCGTGGGGCCCAGGACAAGCATCGTAAGTTCCCTCCCTTTTTAAAGCAGATCCCTTGTACTGGTCTTCCTCTTTCTCCTGTCTCTCTCTTCCATTTGTAAGGGGTCTAGCTTCAGATTTCACCCAGGAAGCTCCTAGGTTTTGAACCAACATACAGAGGTCTGGAAGTTCAGTGACCCAATCTAAGTTTACACAGCTCCTAGGTACAGGCCCTTGATACTGACATCTTGCAGAGGGGCTGGTCTCTGTTGTGTATCTTTCAGTTTTCCAGGAAAACAAAAAAATGTTTTCTAACATTCTTGATTCTGAGAGTAATTTTCCAGTCTTTCCATTTTGCCATGGAAACCAGTGTTTTAAATTGGCCAGTTTGGGGAGCTGGGTAAATGGGGACCTTAGTACCTTGTGTGGTCCACAGAAGTCAGAGGAAAGCGTTACAAACCAAATTCCAGAAGGTCCAGGACTGGCTTAGGCAGCCAAACTGCAAGGGGCTCTGCAAAGGGGCAGTTTGAGGGAAGGGCAGATGTTATCCCAGTGGGCATGGGGACAGATCAGCAGACTTCAGCAGTTAGCCAGACTGTTAGATAATGCCTTGCTTTGTTAGAGTGGCATCCTGGTTAGGGCTGAGGACAGAGAACATCAGTAGAAACCTATACTGGTGGACCAGTCTGAGAGAGACAGAGGAGAATATCAGCAGCCCATGTGGACTGAACTTTTCCCTGTGCACTTGAGCTCATGTAAGGATTGTGGTGGAGTTGATGACAAAGCTGAGTGTCAGGGAGGGGAAACCCAAAAAACTCGGCAGTTTTGATGCCTTGACCACCAGGTCTGGGGGCAACCCAACTCCTCAGTATGAAGGGATTCAGAGCAGCCAGACATAACAGATACTGCCTGCATAGTTACCCTCTCTTGTAATTGGCAGGCCAAGACTAAACTTTCAAGTGAAAGGGATTGGTGGATCTAACTTGGAAAAACTAGGAGAATGAAGGGCTAGAAAACAGACCCACAGCCCTGGGCTTGAAGCAACAGCAATGACAAAAATGACTATTTCTCAGATGGAGGGGTTGAGTGACCCTACACACATAACATGAACAGTGTAGGGCAAGGTTCTTCAGAGCATAGACCTCGGATCATTTGTTTTGCACTTTCTGGAACTCCTTAAGAAATATCTAAGATGGGGGCCTCCACCTTGCAAGGTGGCTTTACCATTTGGAACTTAGAGTTTGTTAGCAGACAACTCTGTCCATGCCATTCAGATGGACTGTAGAAACCAGGACCACTTGTTGAAAGCAGTGGCTGTCGACCATGTGAACTACCTTCATTGCCAGATTCGAAAGAGACTAGAAGAGGCATTCATTCTCTAAGAGCCACTTCAAAGACAAATTCTAGCATCATTCAGAAATGCAACCATGCTCCAGGACTAAAAACATACCCCTTTAGCTCCTTTAAACTGTTATAGTGATTGCCATGAAAGGGCACCATTTTCTAACATCAGATCAGAAGATGTGGGACAGGAGAGGGTGGGGGTAGGGTCAGCCTCTCCAGACACAACCCTGTCCTGATGGACATGTGAAAATTCCTCTATGTCACATGCAGTCTGACAGTTAGTGAATGAATGCCTTTTGTGGTCAGAGGAAGCTATGGAAAATGTAAAGTTAATGTCTTTTGCATGTGAGAGGAGAGCTTAGTTAGAGCTAAGTGATATCAAACATTCACCAGGTGTGTGTGTGTGGGGGGGGTGGCAGGCAGGGAGAGGTGGGAAGATGTGGCTGGGAAAAGCTCCACCGAAATTCTCCATTTACCCTCTTGTTAATCTGAAAAAGATTTTTTGGTATTCTCTATGGCAGCTTCAGAAGCAGATGAAAATATTTTAAGATGCATAATACACATGTGCCTGTAACATGAATTTCTATTTTTCTTACAGGCGTGAACACAGGGAACTTCTGTATTATCCTTTAAATGGTAGCAAAATTTCAAAGGAGAAATGACATTTTATGCCATGGCTTCTAGGTGGCTTTGAAGTAACAGTCTGATTTGCAAACAGTGAACAGCATAAAAGCAGTGCTTCAGTTCTCCCCATTAGATTTTAAAGGTCAAAGTTCAGCTTTATATCAGGTAGTTGATACTCCTAACCTCTGACAACAATTCAGCATATTTAGAAAAAATTTTCTCCCAGTCCCAAAGAATTAGGTCTTTTGAGAAAAGAACTTATTAGGCTAGTAGGAAATGGAATAGCCATGTTAATGTATTTTTCATTAGAGAACAGCATCCATTTTGAATTGTAAAATTATCTTTAGTAGAGCCCCATTTGAATAATTCACTGTGTAGTGCATTCTTAAAAAAAATGAGTTTGTATTGGTGCACCAGCAACATTGCCAGCAATGATATTTATAAAATAAAATCTATATGTGGTATCTTTATGGACCTATGAATAGAAAAATAAGACTGTCATAACACTGAAAAATGCTGAACAAAATTCAAATATACCATCTGATGAGTCACATTTCTCAGTTTGTACATCTTCTATGACCACTTAGTAGGAGCTGAAATCTGCTCTTCCTTATCCTGGGTGTTCTTTCGTTTCTCCCACCAATGCGATGGGGTATCACTAGTGCTGAATGGACAGCTCTGGATATGGTCAGATGGAGCCATCATGGGCGCTTTGGGACCCATGAGTGGTTTCAAAGGGGTTGTGAAATTTACAAAACTAAATGCAAAATTATACGTGTATGAATGTATGCACATTTTTCTGAGAGGATCTACAGTAGTGAAAATTTGAAACCAAAAAAAAGGGACAAAATTTGTTGCTTTACTCCTATCAAAAAAAAAAAAAAGCTATTTGCATACAGTATAATATTGATCATACATTTTAGCAGTGTGACTAGTCTCATTTCCAGACCAGGTAACTAAATGATTTTAATTCACTAACAGCTGAATATCCACATCAACTTTTCCTCAGAGCAAAATAAGGTCTCTTTATGCACTATGTGTAGGGTTAAATGTACCTTATAATATTTTGCTGATCTGGGAATTGGAAGAGAGTAAATTTTGACAAAACAGAGATGAACCAAAGAGAAAAAAATCATCGTGAAGATTTGATTATTGACATTGCACAGTACAGTAGGTTCGTAAATAAACTAGTTTTCTTATAATGTTGACGAAATGCCAAAGGAACTTAACTCTTGTTTATACCAATTAGTTTATGGTGAAATTGGTTTCATTATATATCATTTTGCTTAAAAGTGGCAGAACCTAATTGATGATGTTAACTGAGCTCTTACTGTACACAATTGTAGTTCTTAAAATATTTGTTCTTAATGTATTTGGTGTTTCTGGAATAAAAATATATTAATGTCAGGGTATGTTTGGAAGATGGTGTGAATATAATTAAGTATTAAAAATTTGTGGAGAAGAGGGTGCTAAATGTTTAAATAAACTAACTTGTTTTAAGTTAGTAATTAAAAAATGTTCCTCTTAAAATTTTGATTAGTTCATTTATTTAGTGGTGTTTTATTGTTCCATTTTTTCTTTATCGATCTCTCAGCTATGGTTGAGCTCTATAGCACTGATGAATAAACTATACTAAAATGACTCATAGCTTCTCTCTTGTGCCCTCTCTCTTCTCTCAATTTAAAATATTGAAGTTATTTTGTATTTTTATAAAAAACAGATAACACAATGACAAATTTATATTAATCCTGTCTCTTTCAATATGAGGTTCTATTTATGTTGATAACATGGTGAATAATCAAGCTACAACACTAAACTCTGGAGAAAAAGAAGTAACTTCGCATTGTGAAAGTATCAGTCAAAAGATCCGTTTCTAAAGCAATTGAGAATTCGCTCATCACTGTATTAGCTGTAGCTCAATTAAAATTCAGTATGTTAGTGTGTATACATTTTTTTTTTTTTTACATAGAACATAATAGTACAAAGAATTCACGTTTAGTCTTAGTTTTAATCAGAAAATTTTAATCCCGGTTATGTATTACTAGAAAGAAATTTCAGACAGCCACAAGGGGACAGCAAAAATACACTGGATTTCCTTAAGCAGCAAAGCATCAACATTCTGCCTTCTGGCTCTAGCACTGTGATGAAGGCAAATGAGAGAACTAACTGAAGTATCCAGAATTTGAGCCATCCTCAAGCACAGGCATTTCTTGTACAAATAGGTGAGACGGCAGGGTTGGGGGGGGGGGCTATATTTTCTAGGATAACTGAGTGTAGGATACACCAGCTTTCTAAGTATTTTTTGGGAGTGGTTATTGGTGATTGGCACCCAGAGAGGGCTAACACCTAGCCATTGTTCACTGTCCTTCCCAGTGGAGCAGAGTGTGAATTCCCCTTCTCTCTTCCTCTCTTAAGATTTTCCTGTATTTGCGGGGAGAATAACAATAGGGTAAAGTCAATTCTATTAAATTTTTTAAATAGGGAAACAGACTCTCTTTAGAAGAAGTGGTAAATACTTATGAATCACTAATTATTAGGCACTGTTTAGCAGGGAGCCTTACAGAACGCAGTAAAGTTCAGGCCAGGAAAATCTAGATTCTGGTGTCAGAATTCCTGGGTGTGGAATTGTTAACCTTCGGCAGATTTCTTATTCTGTAAGTGTTTTAGTTTATTCACTTGTAACATGAGGATAAAATAAGAGATTGTCTCAAAGATCCAGTTAAAAAAATGCATGTCACTCACTTAGCTCAGTGCCTGGCATATTGTAAGAATTCAATTAAATTAACAATTATAAAATTATTATAATAGATGAGTGGCACATGGAAGTACTCAGTAACTATTTCTAGATAACTAACAAGAATATACGTTATCTCATTTAAGTCTCACAACTAGTATGAGAGCTAGATTTTTTTTATCTCCATTTTTATGGAAGAGAAAATTAAGGTTCAATTATAAACTAAGGAGAAGAGCTGGAATTTGAACCCCTGACTTTCTGATTCTAAGTCCACATACTTTCCACCACACTTAGGTAGGTAGACTACCATCATTCTTTCCCTGTTCTTAGTAACTCCTACAGTTACCTGAAGTCACTTGACAGTTCTTGGTAATGACTCAGTGATTGGGCTAGGCCAGCAGAGAACAGAATCATATGTTTTCCATGCACTGATTAGACCACTAGAGGGTGTGGAGAAGAGCTGAGGGCTTTCCTGCAAGTCAGGTAGAAAGGAATTGTTACCCAAATGTCTTAAACCCAGAGCAGCCTCAACTGGGAACTCAACCTAAGTCAGCATATCTCAAACTCATGACCGCGTGCATTTGTGCGTCTCCCACATTACCCAGTGCAATTCCTGTCCATAGGAACAAGTTGACTCATCCTTGGTGAAAAGATATATGGATGCCTAGGATCATAATATGTTCCCTACATGTTTGGGAAAAAATTAACTGGTAAATTTATACAATTTGCTTCACCTGGTCTCTTCCAATATAGTGTAATGAAGTCCTTCTCTTCTCATTAAAGGAGGCAAGCTCCCTCTTTCTGTTTTTCCTTGGAAATGCCATTCTCATAGGCTGATAGAGGCATATCCCTCACCATACGTGTTGGCGAACCATAATGAGTGTATTAGTAAATTAAAAATACAAACATACAAAAACAAACAAACAAACACCCCAAACAAATCTCTTCTGGCTACAGCAGCTTGATAATCCACACATTCTTTGTTATTGCATACCAGAAGTTTCTTCCCACAAGAGAGACAAACAGCACAAAGCTACCAAGAAAAAGGCCCCAAACCTATCCACACTCTTATTCTTTGAGAATAGCATTCTTAGGAAAATGGCACCCACTACTTCTGTGAGCACCTATTTATTTTCAAAAACTGTTTGATAAAAACCTCCGAAGTGCCCCCAGAAGAGTCAAGAACCTTCTCAGATCTTACCTTCTTCCCGTGGTAACCGGAGCATCAACTGCGAGAGGTCACGAGAGGACGGGAGGCAGGTTGACCCCAGAGCTACATCCGGGACATTGGAGGCTCCGCCCACTTCCGGCCCTTGAATCGAAGCTTCCACCTTTCGCCCCCGCATATCCCAGGACGCAGCGCGTTCCTGTGAGGCAGCTGGCCTGGTGTCGGGCCATAAGCTCACTGAGGCCTCCTCGTAGACTTTTAAGATGCCGGTGGCCGGTGCGGAGAGCTGCTCAGCTTGGAAACAAGCTTGATAAATCCCGTTGCTTAAAGCCGCCCCCTGACAGCATCCCAAAGGCAAGCGTTCCTAGGTGGCCCTCGGCCGCCATGGCGCCAGTCTCACAGGTGGGGATGGAGGACGCCCTTAGAAATATCTTAGGGACTTTTGTCCGTTAACTTTAAAAATTGTGTTTAAAAGTAGCATGTATTTATGGCCTACATGTACATCACCTTGTTTTACTCATAAGTGCCCTGGACGTTACTTGTGGTTGGGGGAGCATGCTCAGGGGATTCTATTTGTTTTTATTGAGGGCGGAACTTGAGAAACATCCTGGCTCTCTGCACATACAGAGGAAGGGGTCTTGGTAATGGTGTCTGAATATGGTGGTGAAGTGCAGGGGTAGATTGGTGGTTAACCGCCTTCGGTTTGTCTAAGCTCTTCCCTCCATTCCTTAGATTATTCTTTTTTCTTTTCTCTTTTCTCTTCTTTTCTTTTCTTTTCTTTTCTTTCTTTCTTTCTTTCTTTCTTTCTTTCTTTCTTTCTTTCTTTCTTTCTTTCTTTCTTTCTTTCTTTCTTTCTTTCTTTCTCTTTCTTTCTTTCTTTCTTTCTTTCTTTCTTTCTTTCTTTCTTTCTTTCTTTCTTTCTTTCTTTTTTTGAACTCATAAATTGCAAGAACCTTGTCAGCTTACAATCTCTTATTTTTTATGCCTACAGCACCTGGTCTTCCTAGGTGGTCTCCTATCCAAGTCCTAACCAGGCCCAAACATGCTTAGCTTCCGAGATGAGATGGGGCTTGTTCAAAGTAGCATGGCTGTAGACCCTGAGATTATTATAGAACCAGGCATGTAGTCTGATGAGGACCGTCTGTGAACTCTGAAAAATAGTTCTATAACCTTTCTTTTGGTCTCAATACCTGCAAATGAAACTACTGTGAAACATCATATATTATGTTTGGTAGATTTTACATCACTTGTGATAATTGAAGTATACGGGAAGGAATTCTACACAATATGCATATGGAATAGTCAGATATGGGGAAGTATATAACTTCTGCTTAACCGTTTTTCTACTCATTCATGATAAACTGTAGAATATTGCTTCTCTTCTCACATTGGGCTTTTAATTTTAAACATGCAATGATACACTTTTACAATTTTTATAAAGAAGATTTTTTTAGGTCAGCTTTCAACATGAGAACATGCTCTTGCCAAATGAATAAATCAAAATAGACAACATTAGTTTATTGAAGCAGAAATGTGTCTGCTCAGCTCTTCCCCCAAACTGCCAGAATTGCTTAGTAGTGTGTCCCACACCAAGAAGTCACCCTCACAAGTGGAACTTCTGTAGGAAAAGAAGCAAGAAGACGATCACTGAGGTTTTCTTTTTCGCTCCTTCTGTTCCCCTCCTTTCTCTTTACTTTCTTCCTCCTCCTTCTTCTTTAAGAAATGACATAATTTAAGACACCACCACAGATGATTTAAAACATATATTTACCTTCCTATTTTGGAAATAGCCTAAAAGGAAAAAATGATGTAAAGGAAGAAAACGACAGGTTAGAATAGGTCATCCTTCTCTTTGTGAGAATACATTTTTTGAACCAAAAGATTGGTCTCTAGTAGCATGATGTGATGGTAGCTGGAGACTCATTATCAGGATGAAGTTTGTACTTGGTTGGAAAAGGAAAGTTGGTTTAAGTATGTGTATGCATTAGGGTATGTGTGAACAGAATTTCCCCCATAACCCCCTGGGAGCGGCATAGTAAGGATCTCATTCTAATGGCATAAGGAAATACAATTATGGAACCTGAGAGGTGTGTGGTGACCGCCAATCAGTCTGGAACTTCAGTTGTGCCCACAGTGGTCCCTTCCACACCCTTAATCCACGGTCAGGTTGTAGACTCACCTTTGTTATTTTGAGTCTCCAACCTGACGTTTTCCAACCTCAATGCAGGTGAGAACTGCTTCATAAGGTCAGTGGGAAAACATGCAGAACAAAATAATCTGGAAACCTATTTAGGAGAAATTCCTTTTGTTTGTGAAGTTACACATATCTTAATAGCCTGACCTATAAAACAATCAGCAAATAAATAATAAACAAGAACCAGAAACAAAAAATCATAATGTCAATAAGCAAACCAAACCAAAAACTGTCCTCTGCTTCTCTGGGTCATTAATTTTTAACACAAATGTTAAAAAATGTATTATAAAAATTAGTCATTTCCATGTGGAAAATACAGATCAGAAGAAAATGAAAATCACCTATAGTCCTAGCATTCAGAGATAAATGTATGTTGTTAACATTTTGGGGTATAGACTTTCAATGTGTGTGTGTCTTTCCTATACACTTTCAATACACTATAAATTTATATATGCAATTTACAAAATATAAATTTATAAAGATAAAAATATTTTTGTTTTTATTTCTCTTACTAAGCATACCCATCCTTTAATAACTGCAAAGCATAAGAGCGTATGAATAAACTGTAGTTAATATAGTAAATGTAGTTGTAGTTAATGAAGGCCATTATTGAGTATGTAAGGTGTTTTTTCAATTTTTCCTTATTAATTATTTTATAAAAGTTGTCCTTAGAGCCAAACCTTTGTGACATTACAAATGTTTACTTAGGATAACTTTTTAGAAGTAGGATTCCTATGTTAAAAGGTTAAGAACATTTTGAATAGCATTTAAATATTTAACATTTGTTGTTAAATAACTCTAAGCTACTTTTTAGAAAGGTCTTAGCTGACATATTCTATCATTAGTAGTCTATGGGACTGCTCAGGTTCTTACAGTTTCTGAGTGTAATTAAAAAATATTTAAAAGTGAATTTTTTAAAAGAATGACTAGAGAGTTAATGCAACCATTTTGAATATTCAGACTTTATTGTGGAAGCAAAGTGTTTTTCATGAATTCACTTGTTACCAAATGATTTAGAGTCATATTCAAAACAGAAGCCTACAGTAGTTGTGCCAACGGGACTGTACATTCGTTTATAAGAAAAGTCACGTCTTTCTTGCTTTATTCAAAGGCATGGAAGCTGGCCTGCCTCCAGGTGGGATATCCTGATTGGAAGTCACCTCTGACACAGCTTTGCGCCTTCCTTACTGTCTTTTTGATGCAGGTTCCTTAAAGAAGAGTGTGATGACTACAAATGCTGGCTTGCACGCGTGCAAGACATACACACACAGTGTGACAGGCACATGATCTACTTAGTAATCCTGTTTCACTTTGGGGCTTAAGGGGAGGGGGAGAGGAAATGGGCTGAGAAAATTGGAGGTTCTTCCTGGTAAGTTCATATCAGACATTAGTTTTTGGCTCACAAACAGCTGTTACATGAATTATTCGTATTAATAACAATGAGTAATAATTTTTAGAAATCGCGCATGCTTGCCAACACTGCATTTAGTGCTATACAATATGCTTAGGTCAAAGTCCTTGTTAGACCTTTGTAATAGCCTTGAAAATAATGTTCTGCATTTGCAAAGCTTGTTAGAGTTGGCAGTATTTTTGTATTGATAAGCTCATGTATGGTGAGTTGTCAGATTTGATGGTACTTCATGCTTTTACCTGTCTTCGAATAATACTCAATTTTGGACCTTCTGTAGATTCTTTCTGTTTCAGGTTTATAATTTAAATCCTTAGTTAAAAAACAATGATGGGTTCAAATCATTTACCCTGTTTCTTAACTGGATGCAACCAAATATCAAATGTGATTAACTGTTAGGACATATTTAACTAAATAAAAGGATAAAAAGTCAAACTGTGGCAAAATAGGCTTTCACTTAGTGCCTTGTCCCATGAAAGTCAACACAAAGTCCTGTGGGTCTTGGATTAGAAAAATCCCCAAACATCTTTCATGCACGGCTGGAAGTATAAAACTTGGTGTCCTGGCTCTAGTCCAGTGCAAGGGGAATTTCAAGAGCTGGTTTGCATTTTTGTAATTTTCCAGTTTGAAGCACACACTTCCTATCCTGGCCACTTGCGCTCTCTGGGAGCAGCCAGAAAATTGGTTGTGAAGAGGGCAAAGGCTTCTTGATATCTGAAAACCGTAAAGTGCTGTGGGATGTTTTTGGATGAAGATTTCAGAGAGATCATTAATTTTGTAACCACTCTGTGGTCATTAGTGCAGTTCTAGACTTACAATGTTTTATTAGTGTGGTTTGCATTATTAGTTTATTTAGAGAATCATTATGAATTATTGATGATGTCATTCCACTATGAAGAAGCCTAGTAAACTGGAGGAAATAAAAAAGGCATAGATGTTGGTTTTAATCCTTGCTTATGAGCAGAGGTGCTATAAGTGCTTGGGCAATGTATGAAAATATTTGTTATTTCCAAAAAACAGATTCTGGTACAGAGGTCAGGAAGAGGAAGCTTCAGGGAGCAGAGAGGTCCTGGAGGGTCTCTGAGTAGCCAAAAAAGTAGCATGAGCAACAGAATAATTGAAATGGAAGTCTCACTAAAGTTGGGAGGCCATGGGTTAAAAAGATGAGCCATTGACTCTACAGATTAGTGTAGCTTTTAAAAAGCTAGAGCTAAGTGTTAAGAGAAATCTCTCAAGACAGACACATGGTATGTCCCATGTGGGCTGTGTGGCCTAGGATGGGTGCTTGGGCAGTGTTGTTGTGAGAGGCTACTCTGTTCATGATTAAATGTGGGTTCTGTGGCTGGGCAGGAACCCTTGTTGCGGGAAGGGAGAGGGGAGCAGGAGGGCATTTATATAAGAAATATATTAGTATTTTCTCATTGTAAAAACTTGCAAATAAACCGCAAACTCTTGCTAATTGCCACTCTCAATCTCATTATTTTTGCCTGATCTGCTTATCCTTCTAGAGGGTCTCTATGCGCTTTTGTGATTTTGGCTTACCATAAGTGGCACCCTCCTGCACGCATGAATTTGCTGGCAGCTTGTCAAGGGTCACTTGAAGCTCTTTCCATGTCAGTACATATAGAATCACTTTATTTAAACTGCTGACTTGCATTACACAATATAATCTATCCAGCGGGTGCTTGAATAATGTTTCCTTCAAAGTTGTTTTGTTATAACTTTGATGAGAAAAAAATAAGTTGATTCCTGGACAGGGCCACTCTGTTTTCTCCGGGTTGTCCGCTTTCCTCCCACATCCCAAAGATGTGTACGTTAGGTGAACTGGCATTTTTAAATTGTAGTCTGAGTGAGCATGGGTGTGGGTGTGTGATGCACCCTGTTTTGGGAGCACGTCCTGTCCAGGGCATGGTCATGCCTGGCAACCTAAGCTACAGGACAGGCTTTGGACTCCCACCACCCTGAAATGAATAAGCAGTTAGAAAATCATTATCTTGTTTTTATTAATCTTTCTTAAATGTGTATACAGCTCACATTTACTACAGTGTTTAATATTAGAAATGTGTTGAGTCTTTATTTAGAAGTTTGGTGTTTTTATACTGGCAGTTTGCTGTAGGAAGCAATTTTTTTTTTATACCAATCAGCTTATGGGAGAATTGATTTTGTTATATGTCACTTTGCTTAAATTCAATTTCCAAGTAGCTATTGGTAATCTTAAGTGAGGACCTACTGTGTGTGCAGTCATTCTCCTATAAGTAGATATTAAGCTTTTTCTGAGGCTGCCTGTCTGATAAAGAGTACAGTGTTGTAGATTCCAGGTGTTTGTTGCCCATTATTTTCTGCCTAGGCAGAGTGGAGAAATGGTGTTCCATGACTAAGACTGCTGGGCTGGCCAGCAGAGTCAGGACTGTCAAACATATTTTAGATAGACCCGTATTATTCCTTTTAGCTTGAGAAGCAAATACCGCTGATGAAGCAGGGGTCCCCAATCCCTGAGCAGTGGACTAGTAGTGGTCTGTGGCCTGTTAGGAACCAGGCTGCACAGAAGGAGATTCAGCAGGCAAGTGAGTAAAGCTTCATCTGTATCAGCAGCCACTCCCTAGCACTAGCATTACTGCCTCAGCTCCACCTTGGATCATCAGGCATCAATCAGATTCTCATAGGAGCACCAGTCCCTGGTGCCACAAAGATTGGGGACCACTGCTAGAGCATTGAAGGAAATGTGTGTGACCAGTCAGGGGACAGTATATTTATTCCAATAAGACAGATTATACTGAGATTTTTCTGTTTTCTCCTTTGTCCAAGAATGAAAGTGGAAATAATTTTAAACTAATTTTAGACTTTAGAGAGAATCTACTCTTATATCCACCATTTTATGCATTTTATTATTTTAAGTTTTCAATAAAGTAATAGTGACAACTATGCAAACTTAACATTTTGGCATTAGCTTATGGCAAAGGTTAGAACACATTCTTTACAGCAAAAGGTATTGGTATTAATTCCTGATGTAAATAACTGCATTGCCTTCTTTCTTATTCTGTGGCTGTAATTTGACTGATACCTGGTTACTCTACAATGTATCATTCGAGTGGCAATAAAAGGGTTTTTTTTTTTTTTCTAAAATCATTAAAGAACAAATCCTGTTGTGGAGAATAATGATTTTATCCCTACATTCATGACAAATAGAAAACTAATTCAAATGACCTAGTTTAAAAACATTTATTTTGTTCACGAGTTTTAACAGTGGATATTCTTGTGTATCAGTAAGGAGATATTTATTTAACACCAAGTGGAAAATATTACAGATGGTATTATTATAGAGTGACCCATGCAAGGGGATATTTTATTTATAGTTCTAAGCCTACTATATCATAAAATAAATACTAGGTGTTTCAAAAGTAATGAAATATAAGCTTTGCCTGATGACTGGTTTCTGGCTACTATTTGATAGAGAAGTGTGAATCCAGTTCATGGTGTCTGAGAGCACAGGTACAGGGAAATTCCACTCTCCTAAAGTCTCTAAGGGCAGAGTGTATCTTGTCTGATCTAATGTGTTTGGGGATTTCAGATATCTGAAAGTATCTTCACTAGAGTAAACAGTTGGCTTTGAATTTTGACACTCATAACAGAGATAACGGAGTTTTTTGGGAAATTTGATGATAACATGACTTTTCTTATCTGGCAAAAAAAAAAAAGTGTATTTTTGAAGTGTTGATATGAAGTGGGGTGAATCTTTCCGGAAGTATCTAGTTTTGATTTTACTGATGCTAGCTTCTCGACTGCTGCTTGAAATCCTAATATCTTGGAGAATTCTTGTGTTGCTCCTAAAATAGGCAGGAATCTGCTTATTCCCTGGCAAAGGGGTGTAGCATTTCCAGTTACCCAGGCTTAGGAAACACAGTGCTCTTCCTCCCCTGGGGATTAGCTCTGCACTAGGCAGAGGAATTGGCCCCTTTCAAGGACTTTCTGATTTGTCATTCCAGTTTGAGCAAGGGGTACATGAGTAGGCTCGATTTATTTTTGTTCATAAGAGAAAAACAAACAAACAACTCTCCTTCATCTATCAGGTAATCAAGAAATGTTGATGGAGTATTTATGGTGTACTTTCAGTTGTGCTGTGTACTTATGGGAATATGAAAATAAATTATCAGAAGTTTTTGAACCACTTCCCCTCCTGGCATCCTCCTCCCTGGGCAGGATCTTCCACTTATCTCTTCCTAAGTCTCAAGTCAGATAACATTTGGAATTGTATCCTGCCTCCTCAAAGACATCTACAACATCTAGAGGAAAGGAAAGGCTGGCACGTTCTGGAGCACTGGCCTTGGGTTGGCTCGAATTTGACTTCTTACCCATTCTTCTTGTCCGTGTCCTGGTCCCTGCTGGCAAGCTTCTTGTTTCATTCCTGAGTCTGCTGCTTGCCTCTCCAGACTTTGTGCCCATCCATGTGTCCACACCTGTCTTTTGCAAGTCAGGTTCCTAGCTACACTGTCTATTGGGTTCAACTCCTGTCAATTCCTGAGTCTGCCCCTATGCTGACCTCACTTGGTGACTCTAACTCTGGTTTTGTACTCTACATTCTATCTTTCTTTTACCCTAGAACCCAATTCTGGGCCATGGTTTATGCCTGTTACGGCATAATTCAGCTGTTTTCTAGGGAAGGATAGGCTAAATGTCTTGGTGGAAAATTATTAGCTCCTTAATGAAACTGGTTGTATGCTCCAGGGAAGCTGTGAAAGCACACTACTAACATCTGTTACAGTTATAGCATGATGGTAGGACCATGGTCTAGATTAGGTAGCCCTGATTCTGCTCTTGCTTCCCATCTGTTTAGCTTTGAAGAAGTTTTTAATCCTCAATTTCTTACATGTAAAATGTGAATGTGACCATTAAATCTCACAGGATTGTTGTGAGTTAGAAAATATATACAATATCCTTAGCAATAAATGTTTAGTCAATGACAGCTGTTAATTTTATCATTATGTTCTTAGAAATTAAATATAGCTAGGTGTTGTTATTGCATGATTTAATAACTCAGAAGTTATGACATAAACTTCAGTTAATCCTACTTCTTACTATTGATATTTATTGGCTAGCTTCCATGAGCAAAGGATTATGTTAATTGATCTCTAGGATATAATTTCCCCTAAAGAAGGAAATTTATGATCTATTAAACACAAAAAACAATGTTATTAAAAGACCAAATGTAATAAATGTAGCAAGTGAGCTATGTCCAGTGAGGGTAGAGGGAAAAAATTGGGTGTCGAATGGCTTGGAGAGCTGAGAAAGCTTCATTAAGTAATGGGCATCTGAACTGAGCATTAAAGGATGCCAGTATTTCTGTAGACAAATAAGGGAGAGGTAGGAATTTGTGTGATAGACATTGAGTTAAGATAGCATGTTTAAGGGAAAATGGTTTTTCAGTGTTATTTAACTTTGTGATCTTAAATGCACAATTGGAAACCATGGATGGTCTCAAATGTCATGGGCTATGAGTTTAAATTTCATTTTATGTTAAGCGAAGGATCTTGAGCAGGATGGTGTTCTAATCAGGTCACATTTAACAGAATTGGCTAGAATAGTGCATGAAATAAAGATTGAAGATGGAATAGACTTGGAAGGAGTAAAAGAGGGAAGAAATTATGGCATTTTTCTGGGTAAAAGGAATGATAGACTAACTGAGGATATAAGAGAGGGCACATATGAGAGTCATTTCAGTTGTGGAAGCCTTAGGATTGATTGAATGTAGAAGGCAAGGAAGTTGGAGAAATTAGAAACTCATATTTTTCTGGGAATCTGGGAAAGGGAAGTCATAAAAATGGAAGGAAGTAGAAGAATTGGGTATGGAGACAAACAAAAATGATCAGTCTCATTTCATGCTTGTTGGCGTGATGTATATTACTAGTGGAGCATGCTGATAGGAATATCTAGCACACAGTTGGGAAAGACTAGTGAAGTGTGCTGGCCAGATCCCCATGGGAGCTAGCTTGTTACTAAATTTATTTAGGCTAAATTCCTTTCCTTCTTATATTCAGTATTACTTTTTTCACTATGCTCCTTAGCATCTCATACTAGCATTCTCATTTGGAGGTCTGCCCAGTGGTACAGTTAGAGAAATAATATTCCTGACTGGTGTGTGCGCAAGTGTGCAAGTGTGTGTGTGTGTGTGTGTGTGTGTGTGTGTGTGTGTGTGTGTGTGTGTTTGTGATTATTATAATTCATTCTATCAGGACACATATAATTCTTTAACTTATCTGACTTTAGTGTCTTAGTCTAAAATATAGCTAATAATCAGCTTATCTGTCTCCCAGGATGGTTGTATGTCCATTTTAGAATGTTGCTAAAATCACAAAGTGCTATATAAATAAAATAAATTGTACTCATACTCATCATCAAAAGTTCATAACGGATGTCCTAAGTGTGATTTTTAAACCCATTCTTCTGCTGCTTCCTATAAAATAGGAAATCACCAAATGAGAACTCTTTTTATTCTCATTAGTCTGTGAATCATAGATTTATTTCTTCTAAAGTAACAATTAAAAGCAAAGAGAAAGAAAGCCCAACTGCATAAACACATCTATTTCTATTTTAAACTCAAAGTGCATCACCCAAACCACAAAACCCCAAATCAAATTTAGCTCCTTCCGAGCCCATGCTCAGCTCTTGGTCTCTCCCAGAGGTAAACTTCTGGGAAAGTGTCTGGGCCTGAGGCCCAGGTTTGTTTAGATGGCCTCTTCCGCTCCCCCCTCCCCCATGCCACCCCTCCAGCACACCTGTCTGTGGAGCCCCTTCCTCTCTTGTCCAGGCACTCTGACTGTGGACATGACCACCTGTTAAGGATGACGCAGATTTCGCCCTACGCACATCCTTGCCTTGTTGCTGTCTTCAGGGTCCCAAACTGTGTTGATTCACCCCACAGGGCATTATTTTTAGCCATTATCTCTTAGTAGTTTTGTTTTCTTTCCGCCACCTTTTGACCTGAGAGCTGGAAATAAAGTCCCCCTTCTATAAGGACGAGAAAGTTGTCAGCCATTTCCTTCCTGCTCACATGAAAGGCCCGCCCAACAGAGCCCTGGGAAGATGCTGAAAATTTCAATTCTCTGGGCCTTGAAAACACCCGTCCTGAACAGCACATCTCTGCTCTTCCTTGTACGCTCAGCAGAGTGGTTGCCAGGACCAGACAGCTATCCTTTCAAAGGGTCTTGAAGCCGCTCAAGGGGAATAAATAAAAGAACACCACATTTTCCCTCTCCTTTTGATGCTGGTTGCTGAATTCAAGAGATCTGGGTGAATTTGAGTAGCTTGTCTACTGGTTCTTTTTTTGAAGTAAATTCACAGGCAAAGAAAGAAATTATTGCTTTTAATTAATGAAATTATGTGAAACTGTGGTTTCATAGGACTGGAGACTTAGTTGGTTCTATGGAATAAAATATGGGGAAGTACTTTGTAAATTGTGAAGTGGGAGGTGTATTAAAGGGCTTGAAAATTATAGTTTGTTAGCCCTGATTTTGAAATACATAAATGTGTATAGATAATTCAAAAAGAATAAAAGATTAAAGATGAAAACAAAAAATGTAGGAGCATCCAGCATCTTTTTTGATACTATAATCCATTATATAACTATTATTATAATTCAAACAATTGCTTTTTGATGAAATTATTTTTGTGGGAGGCTGTCGTCAGTATCACCATAGCTAATTTCCTTGTACCTTTATTTTAGTAAAATTTTTTATCATTATCCTTCAGATTAAATTCTAAATGTAAAATTATGGACTCAAAGTTATGCATATTTAAAATTTTGTTACCTATTTTCAAACTATCTCCCATTTATGCCCATTTATAATTTATAATTTCTTAAAAACTATATGTTTTTTCTATTTCTTCAACTCTTATGAACAGAGAGTTTTGTCTCTTTAATCTTTATTACTCTGACCATCTTTGTTATTGGGTAGCTTGAATACCTTTACATATATTTATTAGCTATTTATATTGTGTGTTCAAGTAATTGATTATTTTTTATCTTATTATTTCTTTTCCCATATAAGATGGTTGTCTTAATTGATTCATAAGAATAATTTTTCTATTAGTTATTTTTCTCTTACATATACACATATCTACCCAGTGTATCATTTGTTTTTCAACCTTATGATTCCTTTTTTTGTTGCCATACACATTTTTTAAAGTAGATGTACCTATCAGTCTTTTATGATTTCTGTTGTTTCTGTTTTCCAGTGGATGGCTTCTGTCACTGAAAGAAAAGCTTGCTTCTAGGCAGTTTTTGGAACAAGTTTAATCCTTCCTTTAGTCTCACATTGGCTGAAATGCAGAGAAGTTAAGTCACTTGCCCCAGTTTGTAAATGAGAATGATAATACTGGTTCATGGTGTCATTCAGTGAGGCAGAGTGGGCTTAGGAGTTTGGGCTCAGCAGTGGGAGAAGAGAAAGGAAGGAGAGAAAGGGTGATAATTTCCTTTCTCACTTTCATTTCCCAAGTGACCTGGAAACCAAATTGGTTTACCTCCTCTAAAGAAGAGAATGACTGGGTAGAGAAAGTCTCTTTCCCTGGTCTTGCTCCCAACTAAAAAATGCCCCCACAGAGCAGTGACTCCCAGGATATCATATGGGTACCAAGGAATTTCCAATCTTTTCTCTGCTTTGACGTCTTTTTTTTCCCCTGAAAAAATAAGTTATTCCATCTTTGTGTCTTTATCAAATTATAAACTTTTGAAGGAATAATTAATCTTATGGCAAAACAAAGCTCTCCTCATAGATTAAAAACTAAAACTAAAATACACTAAAATAATTGAGTGTATTGTGAAGGTTCAGACTAAACAGAGAGAAAGAATTGCTGAGAATCTAAGAAGATTCTTGGGAAAGAGGCTTCCATTGGAACCCCCTGTAGAAGAAACCTTTGAGGGTTTTCTACCAGTTTATCACTTCCATGGTTCCGTTCATGCTAAGGAAAACTAGGTTCAGTCATTCCTAAAACAATTAGATGAAACAGCCTGTGAAGCAACAGCCATATTCATCAACATGTCCAAAGATTTAGTTGGATATTGTATAGGCAGAAAAAAATGTGGAAAGATAGTTCATTAACAGGTTTATTTCATTTAATCATCCAATATCTACCTTCATGTTTTCATTCTCAGTGAATAATGAAGTTAGAATTTTCATTTCTTTACAAAGAAAGTAAATTTCCAAAGAGGTTCATTTTCTCTGCCAAGTATAAATTTAGAAACACTCTTTGTTACGTCTGCTTGTACAAATGATGGAAAAAATGAAGCCAATTGACAAGGTAATCCAAGAAGTAGGAGCCCACCTGTGCTTTACTTATCAGATTATATATAATTGACATGGTTATTTCAGCATGAATTATATTGGTTATTGAGTCATTTCTAACACATTTTGTGTGTGTAGGAATACTCTATTTTAAGGCTTTATCCTTTATATGCACAATTAGACAAGCTAATGTATAAAATATTAATCTTTGCAATGTAGCTTGTTTTCAATTCCTTAATAATACTCTTTTCCTCTTATAATAGAATTTAAAGTTCACAAGCTTATTTGAAATGATCGCTACAGCAAGATTAAGGATAAATTTAGTATCTGTTATTAAAAGGTAATCCAGAGACAGTATGGACATGGTTTTAAAAGACTAAAGTAGAATTGATCATAATAGGCATATAAATGATAATAATCAGATACTACTTGAGTGCCTGGCATCTGTTGGTTGATTGAGTCATTCAACAAATATTTATTGAGTTCCTACTTGCATTAGACATGGTTGTAGATACTGAGGCTAGATGCCAAGCAGACAAGATTCCTGCATGTATGGAGCTCAGAGCTGAGAGGGAAAACATAATGAACAGGAGGTTGCAGTGACAAAATGATTTTAGATACTGTTAAGTATATAAACAGAATAGGAAGAGGTAAGAGACTGTAACTGGGGTAAGGAAGGTGGTGGGGCAGCTGCAGTATAGATTGGACAGGCAAGATCTCTGAAGAGGTAACATTTGGCTGGAATCTGAGTGATAAAACATGTGAAGAGTGGTGCAGAGTTTTCTAAGTAGAAGGAACAGCTAGTACAAAGGCCCTTAGGCAGGAATAAGCTTGGTGGTTCTATGTGTGATGGTTAGTTGTATATGTCAACTTGGCTAAGCCATGGTACGCAGATATTTGGTCAAACACTAGTTTAGATGTTGCTGTGAGAATGTGTTTTAGATGAGATTGTATTTAAACTGAAAGACTGATTAAAATAGATTACCTTCCATTATGTACGTGGGCCTCATTCAATCAGTTAAAGCCTTAAGAAAAAAAGTCTTCTCAGAAAAAATAAAGTGTGCCTCCAGACTGTTTTTGGACTTGAGATACAACATCAACTCTTTCTTGTGTCTGTAGCCTGCTGGACCCTGCAAATTTTAGACTTGTGAATATTTACTATGTGAATAAGAGATTGTAAGGCAGCACTAAAATGGCAAAAGTGAAGATGGGACATGAGTTGCTTTGGTATGCATTTAAGGTACTTATCACAGGACTTGCTCTTGAATTGGGTGTGTGAAGTGAGGAAAAGGTAGAATCAAGGGAAATAATTCAACTAGGAAGTATACTAAGGTCTCTGTACTTGATCTCTGACTTTCACAATAATTATTACTACTTTATATATGAGGAAAGCAAAACTCAGAAGAGTTAAATAACTTGCCAGTCATGAGTCTATTAGGTAACAATGTAGATTTTCTAAGGATTATTTGAAACCAAGTGTCAAATAGTTTTCAATGGGTTTATTTTTTTCAAAAGTGAATATTTTGTGTGTATATGTATATTTTTATTTTTTAATTAAATTTATTGGAGTGACATTGATTAATAAAATTATATAGGCTTCAAGTGTACAATTAATTCACTAATACATCATCTGTATATTGTATTGTGTGTTTACTCAAAATTAAGTAGGTTTCTATTTCATGACTTGAAGTTGAGGCTAGGGAATAGGATGGGTTGGTGCAGTATTTTAGTATTTTATTGGTCAAATTGTAGGTTAGTTTGTCCTACTCAATGCAACCTTCCTGTCTTATTTTTCCTATTTTTTCTTTACCTCTTTACCCGCCAATGACTTTTCACTTAATTCTGTGTATTTTAGTGCTTACTCAGTTACAGTCTGTTATTTAACACACATTTGGGTGCTTAGAAAGTTTTTACAATGATATCAGATGTTATGTCATGGTAGGAAGAAAAGTGAGAAAAGCTTTGGTGAACTCTGTGTCATTTTACAGTAGTCCTACCTTATCTGTAGTTTTGTTTTCTGCAGGTTTAGTTACCTGCAGTTGTAGTTACCTGTGGGCAGCTGTGGTCAAAACATATAAATTTCCCCAACCATTGACATCATCTGCTCCTAACATCCAGCCATCAACACCATCATGGCTTAGATCACCATCATGGGTGGTCCAGGATTACCCAAAAGCAGATGATCATCCTTCTGACATATTTTCAGGTCAGTAATAGCATAACGTTATGTCACAACGCTTACATCATTCACCTCTCTTCATTTCATCAGGTAAGAAGAAGGAAGAGTGCAGTACAGTAAGATATTTTGAAAGAGAGAGATTGTAGTCACAACTTTTATTATAGTGTATTATAATTATTCTATTTTATTATTAGCCATTGTTAATCTCTTACTTTGCCTAATTTATAAATTAAACTTTAGTGTAGTATGTATGTGTAGGGAAAACATTATGCTTAGGGTTCAGTACTATCTGCTGTTTCAGGCATCCATTGGGGGTCGTGGAACGTATCCCCTGTGGATAAGGGGGGAATACTACATACATGTACTATGATTTAGTCCTTCATATATCTTACAGAACCCATACGATCATTCCCATGTCATAGAAGATTAAGCAGAAGTTTGATGAAGTACTGTAATTTATCTCAGATCACAGAACTAACAAATAGCAAAAGCAAGATAGAAATAGAAGATACGCTAGAACACTTTCCCCCATATCATACTGTCAGTTTTCTTCTTTATTCCACCTTTTTCCCTAGTATCTCTGTCTTTCTGGTTGTTTCATACTACAGCTTTTCCCATGTGCCACTCTAAATATATATTCAAAACATATGCTAATTAATAATGACATATTATTCCAATAAGAGTTTTTGTGAGAGAGATTATGTGCTTATGAAGGCAAAACAATTTAAAAAATCCCTCATATTGGAGTTTCAGGGAGCATGTTCTCTATTGATATAGGGAAATATTTCTGAAACTCGTAGAGTCATAAAGTAGGAGGGATTTAGTTACTTATAAAAGCTTTTTATCTTAAAACCACTGTCTTTTCTGGAGATGTAATTTTTATGCCACAGGAGTATTTGAATTTCAAGCAAAAGCATTTAACTGCCTTTGCTTTAGTAAGGATGATTTTCTTTTAAAATAGACTTTAAATTTATTTATTTTTGTGTCCTGATAATTTAATAGGTGACCTCGATATGTATGAACAGCATGGGCCAAAAACTGTTTTTTTTCCGGTTTTCAGACGTCAGATTGCTTCCTATCACACCTTGGAATGTCAGAAATTTATTAACTTGTTTCTCCTTGAGATGTTTTTCTCTTGCAGTATTATTATGGTGACAGTGGTATTCTGTTTACTTGTTGCTGAGTAGGTTTCCAAACTCAGTTACAATAGAAATAAAAAGCCAATTAACACCTGCCCCCACCCCTCCCACCATTGTCACGTCAACAATAACAACAAAATCAACTCTTGCAATCATTTCTGTCACAAAGAAATTTTACATGAACCACAAAGGCTAGACTTACTACCACTGTACATTGTGACATTTGTAGGGTTTGCCTTTGGATGAGAACAGGGAAGTAAATTCCCTAAAAATTTGGTTTAGTCACTGTATCATGGAGTAAACTTCATATGGCCTGTTATCTATCATCTGTTTTGTTCCATTATCTATTTCATTATCTATTAAATAGAAATTTTGATGGCGTATGGGTTTTTACTAAACAAAAGCCATAAGAGATTTGGTGGCAGAGATGTTCAGTGCTCATGGAACATCAGTGCTCCCTGCCACCATGTCCCAGCCTCGCTTGCGTTTAAGTTGGAGCCATTGACCAGTTTTAGCTAATGTGATGTGCACAGAAGTTATCTCTGCTGCTTTCATGCCTGTCCCCAAATGTTCTTTTGTGACTATTCAGTTTTCTCCTCCCATGCTGTAGAGGCCCTGGAGATGGAATGGTGGCATCGTCAGATGAAGGTTGCCTGGAGAGGTTTCCTTGCACTGGACGTCTGAGCAAGAAGCAAGCCTTTGCTGTGTCCAGCCACCTGTACTTTTGCCTTTTGCCTCGTTACTTCACCATAGCGTAAGGTAACCGATTAGACATTTTTCAGATTTGTTTATTTTCAGAATGACTATTCAGGTTTTTATCATGGTTCCAAATATTGCATTGGAAATTCTCCAAGACATAAGGGTTTAACTTCCACAATCTTATAATTCTTATCCCAGTAATTTAGTCATATATCTGGATAACTTTGGTTGCAGCATTTGGCAGCTTTTTGCAGAGTATTCCTATGGATTTTGAAAAGCCCAAACAATGCCAACAGTATGAGAACTGAGATGGAGAAAAGGTAGAAACAATTTTGCTTCAGAGTCATGAAGTTGGTGCACAGCCCAGCGTAGGGGTACATTTGTGAGTACTATGCTGGAGAAGCATAAAGAACTACGGCCTGTAGGAAAGTGATGATCAGTTTAGTTCAAGTTGGTCTTTGGTTGCAAGGTCTGGAGGAAATTTTTCCCGGTGATTTATCTCAGCTGCTTTTATAGGTCTTGCTCCTTAGTGTCACACTCCTGCCCCTCCTCTGTAGGTACATAGCATTCACCTATATGAATGTGGGGGCTGTGCACAGTAATGCATTCTTTTCTCAACTTGTTAAAATACATCTGTCCTATGTGTCATTCCTCTAGGGACCACCTAATAAAGAAATCAGTTAGTGAGTTATTCATCCATGTGTTTATCAAACATTAATTGAACACTTTGCATGTACTTAGTAGTGCCCATGGTGCATTATGCACCAGGTAATTACTCTGTTCCATGGATATTTGTTTTCTTTTTAATTGTTTACTTGGAAATTATTTCAAACTTAGAGAAAATTTACAAAGATCGTACAAAGAGTTCCCCAAATATTAACATTTTAACATACTTATCACTTTTCTTTTTCTTTTTCTGAACTTTTTGGGAATAAATTTTAAGCAAACATCATGTCTTTTTTCCTGAAATGCTTCAATATGTTTCCCAAAAATAAGGATTCTCTTGCATAGCTTCAATGAAATCATTAAAATTATGAAATTAACAGATTTATTACCATTATGTATACGAAGTGTGGCCTGCCATCTATGCTTGTAAATAAAATTTTATTGGAATATAGCCACACTCATTGTTTATAGATCGTCTGTGCCTGCTTTTGTCCTACAATGATAGAATTAAAAAATTGTGGCCTTGGAGCCGAAGGTATTTTCTTATCTGACCTTCTAGAGAAAAAGTTTTTGATCCTTGGTCTAGATATTATCAAATTTTAACATTTTTTCATAATGATTTCTATTGCAAAAAATAAAAATAAACCATAATACAAGGTTTCTAGTTTAGTATCTTATCCATGATCACGTTATATTAAGTTATGTCTCTGTATTCTTCTTCACTATATAACTTCTTTAGTCTTTATTATTCATGACATTCATATTTTTGATAAACATAGGCCATTTATTTTATAGACTGAATCTCAATTTATATTTGTCTGAAGTCTTCTCAGGATTATATTCATGCTCTGCATTTTGGGCGTGAATACTCCAGATGTGACATTGCTTCTCAGTGTAACCTAACAGGAGAGACAACTTTTTTTTTTTTTTTTTTAATTCTTTTGGTTAAGGTGGTATCTGTCAGAATTTCTCCCTTGAAAAATTACCGTTTTCATTTTTTTTTAAATAAATATTTTATGGGAAGATACTTTGAGTCTGTGTAAGTATCCTTTCACCCAGTCATTTTAGTATCCATTGATAATTTATATCTGTAATAATTATTACTATGGTGGTTGCCAAAAGTGAATTTAAAAATTCCTTTATTCCTCCACATTTATTTGTTTGAATTTTATCGATAGAAAGAACTTTACCTCTGTGTATCTTTCTGTCTACTGTCTGTCCAACCCTCGATTTATTTGTTAGTATGGACTCGTGGATTTTTAATTTTATTTTGTGGTTTATAATCTGTTACTGGCGTTTTTTTATTTTGATGTGTAGAATATTTCAGAACTTTTAAGAAATAATTGTTTATTAGGGAATAACTTGAAAATACTAGTGAGCAAGCACTGTGTCTATATAGCCATTGCCTGGCATAGTGCCTGGAAATATTTGGTATTCAATAAACATTTGTTGAATGCAGGTCCTAATTCAAAGAAATAAATTTCTAAATGTGGAGTGTTAGATATTGTATTAGGCTTGGGGAAGACACATTTTGGAGTAGAACTTAAGTACCTTACAAATATTATAATTGGCTCGAAGAGAAACCATTTTAATTTTTTTTCTTTTTGATTACTATTTTATGAGTAGTGAATAGCTCAGCTATTTTTTAAAGTTTATTTTAAGTTTTTTCACTTACCTTTGAGAGTCTAAAATATCCTTATAGCAATATCTTTTTTCCATGGGCACATTGTAGTTTTAACTCACAGGGGAGAGTTCTGAATCCCCTCATGGCCTAGAGATGACTTAGTTTTATCTTGGTACTGGGAAGTGGTTATCCCTAGAGAGTCAGGAAATGTTTTTTTTACATGATTCTAGAAAAAAATGATTCAAAGTAAATACGATTCTGTGTATTTTCAAATCCCTATTTTCTGAAATCTATAAAAATGAATCCCAAGAATCATCCTAAGAAGTCCTATCCCCTGATACCACGCCATCCCTCTTCTACCTCATTTTCTTTCCTAATTAAGGGAAAATTACTAATCCTGAATTTTGCTGTTATGGTTACCATTTGTGATTTGCCCTTGAAATTGGTCAATGGGATCTGGTGGAATGGGTCTGTTGGAAATTATGGGACTATTGCTTGAGACTGCCTGTGCCTGGAAGGAAGCCATGAGTAGTGAAGAGGAAATAGCTGAGACTAGCTTACAGGAAGTGTAATGCATGATATTTTCCCTATTCCTAAGTCAGGTCTTTGCTTTTACTGTCAATAACTTGATAACTCAGAGGATACAACCTTAGTAATTCATTTCTTTAAGTAAGTGACTTATACAGGTGTGAAACTTATTTATTTGCTGTGATTGAAGTGTTTGACTGCGCTTTAGTGGAACTTCCAGATGGTCAGTTTGTATACCTCTGTGAGCCTCTGTCTGCCTGCTGCCCTCCCTAGACTGGGAAGTGGATGTGGGCAGAGATTGTTCTAACTCTAGGTTCTAAGGCCAGCAGAGCAGAATTAGTAAGTTTAGTGAATAGTTAAGTGTCCTTGCTTTCTGATTAGCTCATGAATTGCTGTTGGGAATAAAACTGGTCCTTCATGTTTCAGTTTGGGAGATTAATTATCCCAGGGGGTAACAGCATTTCTTTCTTTAGAAGGAGACTTATAAAAGTACTTACGCTGTTTGGATAAGTAAATCCAAGTTATTTTGGGAGTAACAGAAACATCAGATGTGCAAAGCAGTCTAGAAGACATTGTGTAGAGTATCATGCATTCATTGCTTCTCCCAGGAGGGTTAGACCTTATACTTTACCTGATGTCTGCAGCATCTGACTCTTAGAGCTTCATTTAGTGTCTCAGCTTCCTACCTCCTGCAATCTTTCTGTTTCCTTCTGAACTCTCTTCTAGCAAGAAGTCCCGTCTCCCTTATGTGTCCTGTGGCACATCACATAAATGGCTGTACCAGATTACGATGAGTCTTGGAAGCTGTGACCCAGGTGGGAGATAACCTTTGACAGGCTCTCTGCTATTCTTTAGCAGACAGAATTACATAGAGGCTCCGGAAGCTGCTTCCAGCAGTCAGGGCCCTGAGGAGAAGACGATAACAGCAGGAGAAGCACCTGGTAGCAGCGGCACTTCGTCCAGGAAGAAAACAGGATCTAAAACATAAACAACATCCTCACAGCACAAGTGAGTGCAGAGCTCACACCCAACTTTGTTTGACTCTATTCTTTCAAGGCTTTCATGAGAATCTTTATTGAAACAGGAAGATGGTCATGAGATGAAGCAAAGTTTCATGATTTCCAGTGGCTATTATACAAAATTTTATTGTTGCTGTTTTATCTTTAAGCACATGAGTATGAGCAACCATGCCATATCTGCAACGTAGAACTTGTTTTTAGCTGAATAAAAGTTTAAATATCTCAGGATCGACACTATTTCAAAGGAAATGATGTAAATTGAAATAAAAGGAAGGGTTTTGATGATTTTATCTTTCCAAAGCATTTCTTTTGAAGCAAATGTTTTCTTTATTAAGCACCATATTGACAGCAAACAATGACATTGATTGAGTGTTCACCATTCCAGGTGTTGTGCAAGGTGCTTCAAGTATGTTGTCTCACAAAATAAACTTATGCACAGAGAGGTAACATATCTCTCCCAGTGTCTCACAGGTAGTAAGTGATGGATCCAGGACCGGAACCCAGGCAGTTTGACTCAGAGCTAAATCACTTGTGCCTTACACTCTTCTCTAATCTGTACTATCCCAAGTTTATAATAGGCAATGTATTACGTCCATAGTCTTCTGTAGAGATCCTGTAATTGGTGTAAGTGAAAATTTTGTGATGACATGTTAATTTTTGTTTATTAAAATTATCAGTCTCCTCTATGGCCATGCTACCCTGAACACGCCCGATCCTGTCTGATCTCAGAAGCTAAGCAGGGTTGGACCTGGTTAGTACTTGGATGAGAGATCACCTAGGAAGACCTGGTGGTGTAGGCATTAAAAACAAAAATTATCAATCTCTCTTTAGTCATTGATTCAAAATACCAATCAAATTTTATGCGAAAAGCCATTTTCTTACATTGGTGCAGCAGTTCTGATGGCACTTAGTCAATGTCCCTACGTGTGTTTTAAGGTCAGGCCTGAGAATTTTTTCCTCTAAAGGATCAAGAAAAATGACATCTCTACCTTAGATCTTCTTGATCCTCTTCTTGTTTGTTGCAAGGCAAAGAAACCAGGAAGAAGACTAGTTGAGAAGGCAAATGTTGAAATAAAACGCATCATTCTTGCCTCTAAATAGGCAGCACTATCATCAGTTTTATAAGGACCTCTTTAATGGACATCTTCCTGGTTCCTGTTCTTTAAAGCAGAGCCCATTGTATAGCTTCAGCTGTTGTTTCACTCAAATTGCTACTGGCATTTCTGGGAAGATGTGAAATATCTAGGGATTAAGGCTTTCAGAAGTAGATCTATGCTACCATCTTGAAAATCACCCACCTACCTGGGCTTATTAGAAAAGCTGCTTTTTCAGCAAATAGCTCATTTCACTAAAAGGAAATTAAGGAAAATAGCTCGAGATTTTTCAGGCTGGTGGTAAGCCCTGTCTTGTCATAATTATCTTTATGTTATTAATTTATTCATTCACACAGTAAATGTTTTTAGAGCACATACCATGCACCAGGCAGTGTTCCATGGTTGGATATGCCGTGGCTAGATGTTCCATTGTTCCAAACACTGCTTTCCAGAATCTTATATTCTAATGGTTTTTAAGAGATCTCTATGTTCTAAATACTTAATAATGGTAGACTGAAACAACAAATGATACTAATTAACAATAATAAAAATATAATTGCTTTGTTAAATTTCAACTGGAATGAGCAGTGGGCCAGGTGCTTTACATATGTCATCTCCTCCATCTTAACCAAAACACCTTCTATAGCCTTTAACCTGCAAACATGAATAGTTTTAGAATCAACCAAATGCCATTATTATTTCCATTTTAAAGATGAAGAAAAAGAATCACGAAGAAATCAACAGGTTCCCTTGACATTGTGCAGGTAAGAGTTTTGGAGCTGGGATTCAAACCCAGGGTCCCTGACTCCAAGGCCACACTCTCAGTTACAGTGCTGTACTGAACCAGAAAGGCAGAATTTAAACTTAAATAAGACCACATGAATGGGAGATTGTTTTATAAGAAGATTAGCAGCTGTCAATATGATCACTCTGGATGTTAATACAATGTGGCTAGCTCTCATTGGCTTAATTTTATTTTTCTCATCATCTTCAGATGACAGTGGCATTTAGTCCTTATAAATTATTTCCAGGAGCTGAGATAAGGCATGGAGGAAGAGCTTTCTTTTACAGTTAACCCCAGTGAATCATTTATCCCTCTCTCTATGATCAAGAATTATTTCAAGTTTCCACCTTCTAGGGAATGCTGTGAGGCTTGACATAGTTGGCTGATCATATTTTGGAAAGTTTCATTAACTCACCAACTCTGATCTTTCTGAGGACACATCAGTAAATTGAGTCTACTCAAAAGTGTCCTGGAGACTTTTTAACATGGGTGAGGTATGACCGATCCTTGCAAAGAGTTAAGGAGCCTCAGCTTCCTGCAGGAAATCTGTGACTCAATCCAGGACCTAGAGCGGAAACATCAAGTGTATCATGGGAGAAAGGAAAGCAAAGTGCTAAAATTGTTACTCTGAACAGAGGATATTGAAGCATCCTGCAGAAAACTTCCTGTTTAGCCAGTGGACTAGAAAACAAGATGAAAAACACTCAACTTCAATGACTATTGTGTAAATATATTTCTAAACTTTCATTACCTTGGGCAGGGCTTACTCACAAGAACTCGTGGTTTCCCAAGGTGGTGGAATTAGTCATTAAATCACATCCAGCTTCCCTGTCTTCCTTGTTTTGGTGGCTAAACCAAACCTTTATGTCATTTGCGTAGACTATCCTTATGCCTGCAGTGCATCCTAGGCTGTACTTTCCCCTGGAATGAACTTCCTTTAGCTTGTATTAAACACTCTGTAGATGGATTCAGAGAATGCATTTTAAATATTTTGGTTCAAATATCCTGCCTCCTTCAGGGACAGGCTGTGGGATCCATTGTTTGAGCAAAGAGCAAGAAACACTGCTGGGCCCTGTGTGGCTGCACATATTGTACCACATGAAGCCAGCTCTGCATGCACATTTTGATAATAAAATAACTTCAAGGAAATATGTTCAGACATTTCTAGTAGTTACCTTTTGTGATTATGAACGGTTATTTTCTTTCTACTAATTTTTTGAATTACGTTTTTTTTATATTAAATTTTCTCAATGCTATATATAATAGTCGGACATAAAAATCATTTTAAAACATTACAAATTTTTGTAAATCTCACAAAGCTACAGTATATACCCTGAAACTTAGCTGTGAGATTTCCTAGGCATGATTATACTCAGCTGTCAGCATCTAAAATACTTCTGAGAGTTTTGGTTATTTCAGTTGTTGCCTGGTGGTAATAAGATTAACACTTGGCAAAATTGACTGAAGTTGATGAAGGCTGTTTTTATTATTCTTTTGTCTTTCTTCTCCATGAAGGTCTCCCTCTGCATTTCCTCCTTTTAGCCACCTAGTGACTTCCTATTTTCTCATGTATCCCCCTTTATCACAAGAGGAAAAGTGTTAATCATTGGTTACAAGGTTACTATGTGCAAAGAACCATAAAGTAAAATTGTAATATCTCCTTTGTTCTTTTTCACAGTCTTATCAAGTAAGCAGTGTTAGCCCAGTTTTACGGAAGAGGATGTTGAATCATAGAGGTTATGTATCTGTGGCCAAGGTCACATAGTAAGAGACAACGTGATTAAAAATCAAGTGGAGTAAGTAGTTTTCAATAATGGCCACCAGCGGTTTCTTCCATCTTTGTATATGCTTATATTCCTTAGATCAAGAGTGGAATCTATTTCTCTACTCCTTGAACTGGGGAGGCTTTGTCACTTGTTTTGTTGAATAGAATGAAATGGAAATGGTACTTGGAACTTCAGAGTCTAGACCTCAGAGAGCTGGCAGTTTCCACTTCCTAGAACATGGAACTTGGCCACCATGCTGTAAGGCAGTCCAGGAGGGACTACTAAGGGATTGGAGACCATGTGTAGAGAGGTTGGGAATGAATGGAACTTGTCATTGTACTTGTAAACCTCATAGTCAAAGAACAACAGGTGGGAGCAGAACATAGAAGGATGGAGGTTATGACTCTATAAACCAAAAACTATAAAGCGTTGTAATCTGTGTTATAATAGAGGCAAATAAAAAATGCTGTGGAAGCCAGAATAGAGAGTGAGTGATCATGCGTGGGTGTGGGGGAAGGTGTGTGGGGGTGGAGGTAGCAGGTGGGGAGTGAAGAAGGTACCTTTAGAGAGGAAATTATGGTGCTTGTTCTGCATCTGGAAGGTTAGTAGAGTGAGAAAACAGCATTTGCAAAGACATGGCTGTATAACTAAACCAGATGCACTCGGGGAACAGTGAGTGAGCAGTACTTTCAGTGGCTTCTGGCTTCCTTTACTTCTAAACCTTAAACACTTTAAAAGCTCTAAACTCACTGCAGTTTCCATGCCAGCAAGGGTGCAGGATGGGTAGGAGAAAGAGCTTCCTGCAGTGATCAGTGTGCTTTTTAAACATTTATTTCTCTTAACCGATTCTTTTTTGTAATTTTAGGTAGCATATTAGTTTTTTAGGGCTGCGACAACAAAATACCACAAACCTAGTGGCTTAAAACAAAAGAAATTTATTCTCTCCCAGTTCTGGATACCAGAAATCTGAAGTTGAGGTGTTGGCAGGATTACTCACGCTCTTTCTGAAGACGCTAAAGGAGAATCCTTTCTGGCCTCTTCCAGCTTCTTTCTCATGGCTACAGGTGTTCCTTGGATTGTAGCCACATAACTTCTGTGTCCCCATCTTCACATGGTCTTATTCTCTGTGTCTACATCTTCTCTTATATTGTCACTGGATTTCAGGCCCATCCAATCCAGGAAAATCTCATTTCAAGATCTTTAGCTTACATTTGCAAAGACTTTTTTTTCCAAATATGGTCACCTGGTTGAATGTAGCTTTTGGGAGAGGGGTCACCCTTCAACCTACTAGATGGCAAACCAAAAGTTTCCTTTGTTAATGATTTATATTTAAGAATAGATTTTTAAAAACCCTAATTTCATCACTTCTAAACTGCAAAAAGTTTAAAATTCAAAACAGTTTACTTTTAATGTTACTTTAGTTACGTCTGTTTCCTAAGCAGCACCTTAGCAGATTCTCTCAGGCAGGACCCAAAAAGTCTGCATCGTAGCGTAATTGGCCCAGTGATTAGCTGTTAAATTGTCATCTTATGAAATATACATGGTTACATTAAATGTAGACTGTGGTCTACATTATTACAAATAATTTTCATTATATTTTACTGTCAGCAAATGCTGGTGTGCAGCACATTGCCCTTTCTTATATGAAGATGATAATAAAACAGAAAGTACACCATCATCTGAGATCTTTGTGTGGGATACCAAAGGCTATAAACTCGATTGAAAGAAATATGAATGGAAATTTTATGGGCTTTACATTAGACTTTTATCTTTGCTTCTTTTGTTAGTAAAGAATGAGAGTCCTAGAACTTGATATTGTTGCTAGGCCCCACTTGTCTTTTCTTTGTAATTCAAGTTTCTATTCTTTTAAAAAATTTATTATCATTATTATTATTATTATTATTATTATTATTATTATTAATGCCTATAGTACTTAGTCTTCTTAGGTGATCTCCCATCTAAGTACTAACCAGGCCTGACCCTACTTAGCTTCCAAGATCAGACAGGATCCAGCTTGTTCAGGGTGGCATGACTGTAGACTAAGTTTCTGTTCTTAATCAAAGTCTGTGGGGTATGAGGACTCACCCAGTCCATTGAATGATAAAATTGTACCTGCCAAGGTAAGGTACAAGAATTTTCACAGGTTTAAACTGCTTTGTCATCAGGAGGGAGAGAGCTTTTAGTCTTGCAGGAGCTCTGTCTTCTTCAGTTGCTGAAGAAGGCGTTTTTGTAAAAAAGATAAAGATTGCGGGAGGTAGGAGGAGTCTAATCCATTAAAATCTTCCAATGAGTATTGGATAGTTCCCATTTTCTTTCTCATTGCCATTATCTTCATCTTCATCTTTAGCATTATCATCATCATCATCATCATCATCATCAATCATCAATACCATCTGGAAAATTCTCTCATTGAACTAATAGCTAACAATCATTTTATCCTGTCCTCCAAAATAAAACAAAAAAAAAATGCCTTAGAGAAAATCCAAGTGGGCTTTTTGCCTGCTTGCTCTGTTTCTCTCTATGTTGATTATTAATATATTCAAAATACCCACTGACTCTACTACATGTCAAATCATTATCCCAAACAATTGGTCTTAACAATATAGAGCCAGCCTGGTCCTTAATTCTGTGTTCCTATTTTTCTTACATTATAATAGCTCACTGTTAATGAAGGCAGAAGAGTATAATGCCTTGGCCAAGATGTCTGTCAACTTTTAAGAAGATGAGAATCAACCTCCATGCAGTGTTGACATCAGAAAGGTATACACTCTGAAACAGGGCAGATTACCTCGTGCCATTTTCTGTAGACTTTCTTTCTTAGATTTAATAACCAATTGTTCACTGAATCTCAGGAAGCAGTCTCTGGATGTGAGTGTAGCAACGATTCTCCCCTTAGAAATCCTCCGTAATTCAAGACATAGTACTTTAATTTCAGAAGCCAGATCTCTGTGTATACTACCTAATGATTGGGCACACAGAGATTTGTCAGACGAAAGGCAGCTCTGAGCAGTCAATGCCCCGAGAAGCCGTGTAAATCCTATTTAAAAGTCCAGAGATTAAAAAAAAAAAAGCAAAACATGTGTTTTCCCCCCTGACAGCTATTCAATGCAGTTTGGCTGCTTCATTCCACTTCTCGACTTCTATCATAGCAAATTTCTGAGACAGATATCAGCTCCTCATGAGAGACTGTCATTTAGCAATCTGGAAAATTGATGAGCTGAGAAAATACAGAAGCTAGGTGGCGCTGGCTGCCAAGGCTGCACCAGAGAAAGGTCTGCATCTGGGAACATGTCCTGTGTCCAGAGGACACCGAGGTGAAACTTCCTTGAGGAGTTGAGTACTAGATGTTGGGAGCGATTTTTAACGGGGGAGGTATAAAATTTTCCTTGTGTTACCCGTTCCTTCTAACTTAACAAGGAAAACACAGCACCGTTTGTATTTATCTGTTTTCTAAACAGACGCCTCTTGGTCATTTGCATTTCTAATATTCTGTTTGGTCTTTTGGGTTTTGCAGTCCTCACAGACTAGGACTTCTACAGGAAAACCAGAGGTTTCAGAATAGCAATAGGAAGAGGACTTGGTTTCAGTCTCTTTTCCATTAAGGCCTGTTTTCCACCAACCGCATAACCTGTGCATTTGGAAATTTTTCCCAATAGCATTGGCTTTCATAAGTTATAGTGCCTGTCAGGAAATACAACTGCTTTGATGGAAAGACCAAAATTATAGCTGAGGACACAGGAATGTGGAAGTGGCCTTCGAAGTCCAGCAGAATGGAAGAGAGCAAAAGTGGCTCGTGCCCACTGGGCAGGTCCAACAAAAGTAGAACCTTTATGAATTGCTAGTCATATCTGGCCAAATCATCTTCTGCAGTTACTTAGCCTAGGCACAAGAGATATTAATCTTACAAATCTGATAAAATTTTCTGCTTTGTGAATGCTTATGGAAAGTTTTTATATATAGAAATATTCAATCACATTTAGATATACATTTAACAAATTCCACTTACTGAAAATAATACCATGACACTAAAATTGAAATGTCATCAAGAATATGCTTTTTGTTAATATTACCAACTGTTCAGGAGGATACAGGGTGTATGTACATTTATAGTTGTGAGGGGTTAAGTATGCAAGAAAAAGCAGACCATGCTGTTGATTTCTTTTGACATATTGTTAAATTTGTCTTTATTTTATGTGGCATAAAATGTTGATACTAATTAATCCCCAAGTGGAAAGAGGCTTATAGGTGGTGGTGGTGGGGGGGCAGGGGGGTCATAAAATTTTTTTCATTGGTCTCAAAGCTGCCGAAATCTTTGTTCCAACACAAGTAGCTCTAACCCAGCTCTCCATAAAAGAAGCCTGTTGAAGAGAATTTCCTGAAAAAGTACACCATTTCCCTTTATCCTTTTCCTTTATTCCCTTCCCTTAATCAGCACACATATTTGTAAATCTTGTTCCAACCTAGACATGGTAGCAATTGAAGAAAAAGGGGTTGAGAATTTCAAGTTTACCCCTGCAATCAAAATACACTTCAGCCTCACGTAACTAGAAATGGCCACAGTACCTTCACAGAGGAGAAAGTAGTCTCAAAAATGGTGGACAACTCATTCACGTTGTTTGTCACTGTAGTTCTGGCACCTGGTGCAATACCTAGTGTATGGCAACTGCTCCTTCACCAAGTTACTTTTCTCGGACTGTTTCCACATGAGGATCTCTGTCATCTTAGACTGAGTATGAGATAGTTTATCAAATAGTAAACCAATAGAGTTGAGCGCCTACTACATGCAGGACTGTTAGAAACTACATGGATTGCAAACAGTGATATACGAATCTATGTTCCATAAGGCACCGGTCCCCATTTGGGCACTAGAGATCGGTGTTCCTATGAGAATCTAATGCCTGATGATGTGAGGCAGAGCTGAGGCAGTGCTGAGGCAGTGAAGCTGACGCTGGAGAGTGGATGCAGATACACATGAAGCTTTACTCGCTTGCCTGCTGCTCACCTGCTATGTAGTCCTGGTTCCCAATAGGCCACACTGGTACCGGTCTGTGGCCCAGGGGTTGGGGACCCCTGACCTATGGGGTTACCTATAAGTACATGACTATATATTTGGGAGGAGATCTTATAGCACATTGCCTATCAACTGCCTGTCTGAGAATCTAGCTGTGTTTCCATCTCTAATCTAGTTAAGCTACAAAATGCCACACCAGAAACCACAGAGCCAGTTTTTTCCTGGATAACTGTGCACAACAGCCGTTGGCTTTCTATGGGCAGGATTTGGCCCATAGAACTCATGTGTTGCCAGTGCTTAAAGGAAGTTAGGGATTAAATATAAACCTGTTCTGTGTTCCTAGGGTACTATCCATGAGCCCATGAGGTCATAGTCACGTTGGCACACTTGGCAACTTCTGGGCACTGTTATGCTATCTTTAGAATTAGTTTTAGTGACTTGTTATAAATGCATCAGATAGTAAAGCAAGTTCTTCTACTGTGTTTCAAGGGCTTTATTCCCCTCCCAATTCCAGTGTTACAAGTTTTATTCTAGGACAAAATACACATCTGTGTTAGCTTTCTTTTGTATCTCTTTCTTGATATCACATTTTAGCCTTTTTCTTTTTGGCATAAATGCATTCATAGTTAAATCATGGAGTGACCAGAATTTGTCAGTCTCAGTAGTTTTGACATTTTGGGTAAGATCATTCTTTTTTGTGGGGGCTATCCTGTGCCATGTTGGATGTTCAGTATCTTCCCTGGCCTTTGCCACCAGATGCCACTAGCAGACACCCTTGCAGATATGCCTCCAGATACTGCCAGATGTCTTAATGTGTCTGGGTGGGTGAGGGGTGCCACCGGTCAAGAACCACTGACTTAATACCAGAATTATTTTTCTGCCTAGACCTATAATATCATTTATTCAGTGGCCACAAGTTGGCAAATGGATTTTTTAAAACCAAAACTCATGTGAAAAAAATGCTAATGAGGAGGAATAAAATCTTATTGTAGATCCTCATGAACTATTTCTTGACCGAGGAAATGCCTTGGGTGACCTACCATGTTCGCCACTCTCTCTGTCCCCCACTCATACTTAGTTGCTTTTAACAATTTAAGGCAGATGTGTGACAGACTGACTAGCTGCAGAACTTCTGGAGAGTTCTCTGGGTGGAGAGTTATCTGAGCATGCCTGCCACAGGTGTATGTGGATCACTGAACTTTTACGGCATTATCCTGACTAGAATGTCATTCTGCTGCCTCTGCTTGCTCCTGAGGTTGCTTACTATTGAATTGACAGGTGGAAAGAAACTTTTGTAAATTAATTATTTTCTGCATTCTTTATTGCTGTGAGTGGAGGGTGATATAGATGGAAAGAAAGCAAAATTGCAGATTGAAAAGAGGAGAGCCAAGGCAGATGCTAATGGTTAGATATGTAAGTGCAGTTGGCAAAATAGTAAGACAGCCATGTTAACTGCTCTCTGAATAGTTTAAAATCTTCTGTAATAAACATTTGGGGGGATTTCATAGGTGATATGCAAGGATTTTTTTCTGCTTGTCTAGAAGGTAATCTTGGACCCTTTTAGAAGTTACAATATGTCCTGCTCTCACTTTAAAAATAAAACTTAAGAAAGTAGAGAGGTGATTTTCTTATTTGTGGTGTGTGTGTGTGTATGTGTGTGTAGATGTGCATGTGAATGCCTGCTTCTTTGAAAGATTGGGGGTAGGTGGCCATGTATCCTTTAGGTCTGTGCTGGTCTGTTGCCTCAGGGTCTATCATTGTAAGCCTGGAACAGGGAAGGGCATGGAGATGGGTAAGGGAAGAAAAGTCAGGGAGCAAAGGTGGGGGTTGGAACAGAGCATTTGTTGACTGGTTATCAGTTGATACCACTTCATATATTACTCTCAAGAAACCTGTTTCTATTTCCTGTTTATAGATGAGTAAACCGAGGTGAGAGAAGTTGAGCGTATAAGGGGAGAAAACTAGGAAGGGGAAGAGTTGACATTTACACCTCCTGTTGTGTGACTCTAAGACCCATTCTTTTTGTTACATCATGACACCCCCATGCAAGATGAAGTGTCTGTCCTGTCAGCCTCTTGTGATGAGGACTTTGTAGGTAGGCATTGTCTTTGATGAGATGTGAAATGTCTAGCAGGCGTGTTATGATCACATGCTGGATAACTGCTGAGGAATTTGTACATATTGATTATGGCCTGGCTAAAGAGCATAATATCTGACTGCCAAAGATTAATTAAAGTATGTAGTAAAGTTTTTTGCTACTTAAACACATAATTTCTAGCAAAGAAAAGGCTGATTAAAGTACATAGTTACATAAAATCTTTCCAGATATGTTATTTTCTCTTTAAAGAGACCATTTAAAATTTTATTTGTGGTAACATAATATTGCTTTACAAACATTTATGAACCTCACAGTGGGACTAGAATGTTTTATGGAGACTTTACTGAAGTGAACTGAAATGATGAATTACTTAAAAACTGGTAAAACAAATTTTCTCATTATGTTTCATATTTATAGATTGAAATCATCCCATTCTTGGAACTGTGGGTCAGACCCTCAGTCTTGCTATGGAATGTGCTAATGTGGTTACACACCCCCTTCCTTTCCATGGATGTGGCAGAACCTGGCTCTGTGACCACTTCTCCCATCACCCTTTGCCACCTCTGAACTCCTTAGTGATACTGGCCCCCATTCCTGAGGGCCTTGGTGAACGGTGTCTCTGGGCTAACCATGAAACATGCTTCTCTGGTAGGTCTTCTGCACTCACATAATGTATCCATTGCAGCCTGTCCATGGCCCTCAGCTTCTTTATTTATTTCTCTACCACCTGCCAGTGTAACTCTTTCTACATTGCTAAGAGTTGACCGTTGCTTCTGAGAGGCTTCTAAGAGCATTACCAGCAAAAAGTTTGCTCAGTTCCCAGGATTCTTTGCTAGAATGTTAAATACCATTCAATAAAATACCCCTAATTTAATGAAATCTTCCTTATTCAGCCTTTCATTCCAGCCCCTGTGATCAAACACCCTTAAAACCACATCGCAGGAGAATGATCTTAACTTCTACTAGTTCCTAGGTATATAGTTTTCCAGGCACACAGTCCTTTTCACTCCTATCAGACCCAGCATAGCTCCAGATGGATTATGTTGAGACTTAACTGTAGTTATCAGCTTGGGAACTGGGAGGTATGGCCAGCTTGTCACTGAGGTCCTCTATCAGTTTCCTATCACTGCCGTAACAAATCACCACCAATTTAAGTGGCATAAAGCAATACAAATTTATTATCTTACATTCTGAAAGTCAGACGTTCTAAAATCAAGATGTCAGGAGAATCGAGTTTATTTCCTTGCCCTTTCTGGTTTCTAGAGGATACCTGCATCCCTTGGCTCATGGCCCCTTTCTCCATCTTTAAGGCCTGCAGTATAGCCTCTTGAGATCAATTTTGCTTTCTCACTCTCTTGCTTTCTCTCTTTTTTTTTTTTTTGCTCTTTCTCTTACTCTCTCTGTGACCTCTTTCTCTGACACTGACCCTCTTATCTTCCTCTTACAAAGATCCTTGTCATTATATTGAATCCACCAGGTAATCCATGATAATCTTCACATCTCAAGATTTTAACTTAATCAGATTTGCAAAGTCTCTTTACCATATAAAGTGATATATTGACAGATTCTAGGGATTAGGACATAGATATCTTTGAGTCTCCTCTGTCTACTATGGTACCTATTGTTTTATGGGAGCGGGGCTGTTGTAGTACAAAATGCTAGATAGCTCTTCTTAGAGTAATAACAGGCTGCCTTGTGCTAAGGACCACCCATGCCCCTCCTATCAACTAGCTTGCTGTCCTCTTCTTCTGCCTGTTTCTGCGGATTGCTCCTGGCACTATTTTTGTTATTCCAGGAGTCTGGGAAGTTAATGCCAAGATGGGGTAGTCTGGAAAGATGGGATCATCCATGCTGGGAAACAATTGGGAAAATGCCATGTAAAGGAAAATAGCGGGGGAGATGAGATAAACTAGGAGAGCCTTCAGCCCATGAAGCAAGTATGACCCTGAATGGTAAACAGGAAAAGCCTTAGAGTTCCCTGCAGTCTAAGGGAAGTTCAGTAATGCTTTTGGGGCTCTCAAGCCAAAGTTGTCTGTCTTCGGAGTCTGTGTCTCCAAAGAATGGTTTTGCCTGAATGTCCCTGGCATTCAGTCATTGGTCAGGAGCAGCAGTCTGTGGGAGGTATATCCTTGGCACAAACATGTCATTAGATTCCAGAGCTCAGCAGATGGGGCCTTTGATCAGTTGTCCTCGTGTATTTGCATATCTGTGATTAGCATTCACTTGTTGCCATGATACTCTTGACTTTCAAACATTACGAGAGAAAACTTAGACAATAAATAATATGTAGTCATAACATTACCACATGATCTTGAGAATGTAGTTAAAGTACTACAGAGAGGTATAAACTTACTTGGCAGTTAAAACGAAGTAAAGAGCACAAATATTTAGGACAATAAAAATGTTAATGGCATTTTTAATGGACCCTGAAGGATGATTAATATTCCACTGGAGTGACATGGGCTGAGGGGTGAGGGCATTCCTCATGGAGCAAACGGCTGGGCATGGTTTCATGAGGAGGATTGTCTGCGGTATGTCTGGGGACAGACAGTCCATGGTCCGATGTGCCCAAGGCATCAGACGTCTTCAGGAAAACAGTGGTTTCTAACTAGGGTCTTATGGTGGAGGACAAGTATGGATGGGCTAGGTAGGTGTTAACCAGCGATAGGGAAGGCAAGTGTTCTGGGGAAGGAACTAGCTGGCAAAGAAGAGGTCTCAGGGAAAGGAATGAAGATGAACTATATTAATGGGTAACAAAACTGCTTGTCATTAGATTTGAAAAGTTTCCAGGAATTGTGAGACTAAAGCATTAAAATCATCATTAATATAGTAGCTGATGATATTGTGGAGTGATGGTCAGAGAAGAGTTGAAGGAAAAACTCGAACCAGAAGTTAGAAGGTGAAGGACAGAGAGTGTCTCAGAATCTTGTAGACTGTAGCGAGGAGAAAAGAAGAGGCAGATGTAGGTAAGTGGCATGAATTACTGAAGATGGGATGTCAGGGTAATAAAGTACCCCTTTTTCTGTGTTCCCACAGTACAAACATTTATCATGGATCAACCAACAATTACAATAAGTATTTGATAAATACTATCTTCCCTGGCAGATTGTGGGTATCCTGAAGACTCATTCATCTTTGTAGCACCAGGCTGTGGTTCAAAACTAGGACCATATGAGTATTCAATAAGAAATTGTTGAATAAATGAATGGGGAATGGGTATCAGGAAATGAAAACCAATATCAGTTGGGTACATGATTAGTGATAACCACTCTCAGGAACTTTCGCCTATATTATATCACTAATTTTCCTGCAATCCTATAAAGAAGGTATTCCCATTTAAGAAATTAAGAGATTGAGGCTTTGAGGAGTTATATAACTTGTCCAGTTTCCCATCACTACTAACTGGCAGAAACAGCAAGATGCTGGAGTGGTGGGGGATGGGAGAAAAAGTTTCCCTCATTGAGGAGGGCTTTGATGTGGTTTTTGAAAAATCTGGTTTTGGTTAACACTAGGAAGTTAAAGGAGTTTGTGAATGAAAAGGTACAATTTAGTGGTAAGGCAGTGGACTTTCAGATGATGCAGTGAAAATGAGACTATGGCATAGTGAATAGGGCTAGAATGGTTCAGTAATTGAATAGGGATGAGAGAATGGAAAGATACGGCTGCAAAAATGAGTTTGAAACCCTGGGATTTAGGAACCATTTATTTACCATTACTTAGTTGAGAAACTACAGCACAGAATATAAAACAATAGAATAAAAAACAATATGAAACTAAGTTATGCTATTAGTTATGAGTTATCTATTGCTATGTAACAAATTACCTCAATACTTACTGATTTGATAAAAGCATATATTATTTTACAGTGTATGTGAAATCTGGTTATGGCTTGGCTGGGTCCTCCAGCTCATGGACTCTCACAAGGCTTCAGTCAAGGTTTCAGCTTGGGTTGCATCATCTCAAGGCTTGACTGGGGTGGAATCTGCTTCCCAGATCACTCATAATATTGTCGGCAGAATTTAGCTCCTGGCAGGGTGCAGTACTAAAGGCCTCAGTTCCTTACCACTTGGCGTCTCCATAAGGCTCATGTGTAGTTGGCTTTATCAAAATGAGCGAGTGAGAAAGAAGAAGAGAATGCCAGCAAAATGGAAGCCACTGGCTTTTATAACCTTATTTCAGAAGTAATGTTTTGTTAGAATCAAGTCACTAGGACCAGCTCACCCACAATGTAGGGGCAGGGATTACATAAGAGAATGAATACCAGGAGATAGGAATCACTGGTAGCTATTTTAGAAGCAGCCTACTACAAAGTGTTTGCTAAAGATAAGATATTCTCTTACAAAAGACGAATTAGGGAGTACGTTTTTGGTGTGGAAGTTAACATGAAATCAAAGAGAAATTGGTTATAAATAACTTGGATCTATAAGGAAATCGAATGATTTATTCAGACTCAGGTTTATCTTTATGATCACCCTGTGCAATAGGCTTTCTCATAAGAAGTTACCTGCATACAATCGATTCTTTTTTAATTGAAGTGTTGGTTAGAACTTTTCACTGTATCATCCTCATCTAAACATTTGATCACAGATTTGAAATCTTATGCTTTTTCAATGATAGATACACTTTTACCAAATTATCAAATAATTCAATGTTATTTCTTGTGTTTCTGGAGCCTCAGTTAAGTTTTGAAACACACATTCTGTGACTGAACAAGGTTTTTTTTCCCCTCATGGTCTCAGTGGTCAAAGAATAGAGACTGAGATAAAGTCCTATCTACACTGATGGTCAGTTTCAGGAATTCAATAAAGAAGGATTCATTCTTGTTAAAGGAAGAAGGCAGTATTTTTATCCTCTGAAACCCAGAATCTTGTTACTATGAATGGAAAAGGAGTTTTAAAGGTCTCCTATATCTTTGCAGGAGACAAATTCAATCAAGGTTCTACCTTCTCACAAAGTGTCAAGACCATTTTAATGTTAGAAGGGTAGCCTCTTTAACAGATGGTGCTGGGATAAATGGAGAGCCACAGGCAAAGAATGAAGTTTTGTATATGGTGTCTCACACCATATACAAAAATTAACTCAAAATGTATCAAAACCTGAATATGAGAGCTAAACTATACAACTCTCAGAAGAGGACAGGGGAGTAAATCCAAGAAGTGGCCTTGGATTAGATAATGTTTTCTTAGATTTGACACCAGAAGCACAAGTGGCAAGATAACTTTGACTTCATCAAAATGAAAATCTTTCCTGCTGCAAAGGACACTATCAGTGAAAAGACAAGCCCACAGATGGGGAGAAAATATCAGAAGGTCATATAACTGATAAGGCACTTGCATAAAAATACATAAAGAACTCTCAAAACAGCTCAATAAAACATAAAAATAACCCAACTTAAATGTGGGAAAAGGATTTGAATAGATAAAGATGATTTAGAAAAGGTCAATAAACACCTGAAAAGATCCTCAATATCATTAGTCAGGGAATACAAATCAGAACCATAATGAGATACCATTTCACACCTACTAGGATATCTAATGAAAAAGACAACCAAAAGTGCTAGTGAGTATGTGGAGAAATTGGATGCTTATATCTTGATGGTGGAAATCTAAAATGGTACCGCTGCTTTGGTAAACAATTTGGCAGCTCCTCAAAAATTTGAACATTGAGTTAGCATATGATTTCTCAATTCCACTCCTAGGATATACCCAGGAGAATTGTAAACATATGTCTTCACAAAAACTTGTACATATTTATAGTAACATTCTTCATAATAGCTGAAATGTGAAAACATCCACATATCAGCTGATGAATGGATAAACAAAATGTTTATAATGTATATAAACACCAGACTATTATTTGGCAATGAAAAGGAATGGAGAATTGATGCAGGGTACAACAGTAATGAAACTTAAAAATTCTATGGAGAAAGGATCCAGACACAAAACAGCAGGTGTTGCATATGAATCACATGAATTGTCTAGAATAGGCAAATCCACATGGAGAGAGAGTGGTATGGAGTGATTGGAGTTGTAGGGAAGGAGGGTTGGGAGTGACTGCTAATGGTTCTGGAGTTCCTTTCTGAGGGGAGGAAAATGCTCTATGAGTAGATGGTGGTGACTAATGCACAGCTTTGTGTATATGCAAGAAACCACTGGATTGTACACATTAAAAGAGTGAATACTGTAGTATGTAAATTATATTACAAAAAAGCTGTTATCAAAGAAACCTCTCCCTATTTTACCTCTTCTGTGTCTTAAAATTAAAAAAAAAAATTTTACTTTTCAATTACAGTTGACATTCAATATTATATTAGTGTCCGGTGTACAGTGTAGTGGTTTGACATCTATGTAACTTATGAAGTGATCACCCCTATAAATCTAGTACTCACCTGGCACTATACATAGTTACTGCAATATTATTGACTGTTTCCCATGACAATTTTTTACTACCAATATGTATTTCTCTTCTTATTTCTTCACCGTTTTCACTCAGTCTCCCAGTCCTCCTCCCATTTGGCAGCCATCAGTTTGTTCTCTGTATCTCAGAATCTTGAAGATTAATTAAAAAAACCGATAGTCTGGACTATATTGTAATTGCCTTTGAACAAACAACTTTGACCAATTTAAACTTTTAGCCGTTGACATTTCATTATATGTTTCTTAGTTAAATTACATTATATCCCATTGAATCTGAGTCTACCACAAAAATCTATCACAGCAACCTAATCGCATATCATTCAAAGAACTTTAGAGTTTCATTCAGCATGGAAAAAAATTCATTCTTTATCATTTCAGTGTTTTGAGTTTTCATTATCATTTTGTTACTAAAGATGAGTAATCTAACAGATGTAATTAGATGAGATACTAACAGTTGTCATGTAAAATCTCCTTAGAAAAAGTTCAAATTCTAGCATCTCATTCCCTAAATTCTCAATTCTGTTTTTAAAAGCAGACATAATTGTTTCTGAGATGTAGGATCTGATGTATTTAATGTATTTTAAAACAATATATTTCTAAGCACAAGATATATAATGACAAAAATAAAAATTCCCTCAAAAAGGATATTACTATGCATGACAGCTTATTTTTTGATTTGGCAAATTTTCTGCCAAGTTCTAAGCAGCTGGGGAGAGTAGCAAGTAACAAAATAAAGCAGATTTATGGAGCCTACACATGGCAATATTTTTGTGTAAAATTAGTCAAAATCATTATACTTGTAGATGAAAAAAGGATTTCAACAAGTTTGCATTTTTTAAAGAGCAGTTGTATTTGATCTCAGTGAACTAGAAGAACTGAGCCATTTATTAGATTTGTTGATCACTGGCATTGTAACTCACATTAAAATCTGAGGAATTCTGCCATGCATTAGCTCTCAGAAGATTAGGATAACAATACGATGATTTTCAGTAAGTAGAATTCAACCCATTTTGCAGTCTTTATATCTTCAAATCCAAGGAATTGAGGTGAAATAAGCCATTAGAAGAATTTTTCACTGCAACATCTTTGTTTTGTTCTTAGATATTCCTAAACTTTTCTGATAACAAAGGATGGAATAGACATAAATGTGCCTCATCTTGAGAAAATCCAATGGATACTACTTCAATTTTAAAATATAAGTGAGAGAAATGACTGGTTCCAGGTCTGGGGCAGTAGAGGTACCAGGCAAACCTAGAACAAAGTAATGAAACATACAGTAAGGAAACACTATATATGTAGTGGCCTATTACAAGGATACATGATCCAGCTTGTAGGGGCTTCTAGTCAAATCTAGGACAGTTTGAACATCAAAATAAGTAAAATAATGAATTATAAACTATTTAAGAATTAGGAACATATGAGTTCATTTCAAAAATAAAAGGATAAGTAAATAGGAGAGAAGGAACAGTTACTGCTAATAGTTAAATGTCAAGGGCCAGCTGGTAAATTGGACTTGGAAACTTACTAGAGCAGTAGTATAGTTGAATCAGGCAAGAATAATCAATGGATTCTAAATAGAGGCAGAAACTTTGGTGAGGAACAGGATATTTATATGGATTTAAAGTGTCTCTTCACAGACCATTGTAGGGGAGACTGTCAATTCAGTCGATAAAAGGCGAAGAATCAGGTCTCACTTTGCACTTTGGCTTGTGCTCAGAGTCACTGTCACTCACAAGGAATTGATTGACATTGTCCACCTCTAGGTGTGACATTCCTGGAAGGACATCACATCATGTATGCAGTATTCCAGCTGAGACCTGACAGTATAATCATGAAAAAATATTAGTCAAGTCCCAAAAGAGGAACTTGAACAAAAGAGGGACTGATTGTATTTTTCCAAAATGTTAATATCATGAAAAATAAATAAAGGCTATGGAAAGTTTCAGATCAAAAGAGATTGGAGGAGACATGACAAGTAATGCAGTACCAGAATATAATGCTGTATATGACACTGTTAAGTCAGTGACAATTGGAATATAAATTATAGATTAGGTAAAAACATTTTTTGATATTAAATTTGCCAAAGTTGACAGTTACACTTAGGTTATGTAACAGAATATTCTCATTCTTAGGGCATACACATTGAATTATTTATGAGTCAAAGCCATGATATCTTTAATTTATCATCAAATAGTTAAAAAAAATAGATAGCTAGAGAGCTAGATATTTAGATATATAGTCCAGTGATAGAACAAATCAGGTAAAATATTAAAAACAGATTAATCTGAGTAAAGTCAATATGGCTATTTTTTGTATTTCTATTTTTACAATTTATAAATTTGATATTAAATAAAAATTTAAAATATATCATTGATCTGGGAAATGTTTGTTTCTCTTGGCAAGGAGGAATTGCTTGCTTGTGAAGAACTCTGCAAATGAATCTCTTGACTTGGGAAATGTCATGCTTTTCAAATATGATGATTTTGCAAATTAAAATTTGGATGTAAATTTGAGATTATGTTGAGAAGGAAAGGCAAAAGGCTAATTTTATTTCTGTGTAGGGACGATTTGGTTACAAGAGAAACAAACCCATGTTAACCAAAGGACATTTATTATAAGGAACCAAGAGAAATTCATGAAACCCAACTGTGGGAAGTACTACTGGCCTCGTGGGAACTATTAAGATGTCAGACTCCTTTCCCTCTTTGCCTCTGTTCCTCTCTGCCTCTCTCCCTTCTTTCCTCTCTCTCCCCACTCCCACTTTCCTCTCCCCTCCTTCTTATCTAATAAGCTCTGCCTGGAGCTGCAGAGTTTCCAGATAGAACAATGAAGTTACTTTTTCAGTAAAGATCATAGAGGCATTTCTGGTAACAGGGCATGAGCTTTGTGGATACCCCAAGTAGTTGTTTTTATGTTGAAATGAAAGAAGACTCACCATTGCTCTTTTATTAATAATAGATTTAATCTATAATTAATAATTTAATTGTGGCATTAATTTATCTTAAGGGTAATTTGTTATAGACAATTATAATTTGAGCAGTGATATGCTTAGATTCTCCTTTTATAAAGATCTTATTGGCATACCACAGAGAGTAGATTTTAGAGAAACCAGAATGAATGGAATGTGGGTTATAGTTTATATGCTATTATTATAGTCCAAGCAAAACATGGTGACTAGGGCTGGGATCATAGCAGTGTGAAGGTAGAGAGAAGGGGATAAATGAGAAACATTTTGAAAGACTACAGGTGACAGGCGGTGTTGGATTGAATGTGAATGACTGAGGGGAAGGAAAGTTTCAGGGATGCCTCCCAGGTTTCCAGGAGAAGTGAATGGTAGAGATGGAAAAAGTTAGGGGTAATTTTGGGGAGGAGTGGCTATGAACTCAACATGGGTCTTTTTTAGTTTGAAAACTAAAAAAGACACAAATGGAGCTCTCAGGGAGCCAGACACCTGGGCTTGGGCCTTGGAACTCAGAAGAGAACTGGTGTAGAGATATAGTCTTGATGAAGATATTAAGTGTATACCATTTGAAGACATGGAAATTTATGCAGTAACTTCAAAAGAAGAAAAAGAGGGAGATGATACAGTCATTTAAGCCAAACCCTGAAGAACTCCAACATTTAAGGAATAGATGAAGGGGTAGGATCTCCAACAAGAGACTGGGAAGAAATGGCTGGAGGTGTAGGGGAGAAATCAGTAGAATATAGTGATGTCTCAGGCAGTGAGGAGTTTCAAAAAGGAACAAATAGTTAACTGTCAGATAGTGCTGATAGTTAAGTAAGATGGGGCGGCTATCATTCTTATCCCCTTCATGCAAATGAGGTGCCTGTTAAGGCTCATAGCGCTTACATGACTCATTCAGGATCATGACACTATTAGCTGATGAAGCTGGATTTTGGACTCATGTATCCCTGAATCTAAAGGTTGTGCTTTTAAGCATTGCCTCATACATTTAGTCAGCACATATTTATTTTTTACCTACTATGTATAATGGATACTGGAGATAACATGATAAACAAAACCTATACCTTCTAGGCCCATACTCATGCAGTTGTGATTCGGTACACATTTGTGCAATTTGTAGGGAGTGGGGAAGACAAGCTGTATTAGTTTTCTGTTGCTTCGTAACAAATGACTACAACTTTGTGGCATGAAACAACACCTATCTATCATCTCACATTCTGTAGGTCAGAAGTTTGGGGCAGCGGGTCTTCCTGGGTTCTATGTTGAGTCATACAAGACCAAATTCCAAATTCAAGGCTGGCCTGGGCTCTTATCTGGAGATGTGGGAAGAATCTACTTTCACGGTTCCTCAGGTTATTGGTGGAATCCACTTCCTCGCTTCTGTGGGACTGAGGTCTCAGCTCCTGGCTGGCTGTCAGCTTGGGGACCTTCTCAGCTCCTAGAGGGCTCTTACAAGTCTTTGTCAGGGCTTTGTCACAGAGCCTTTCACAGTAGCACCACTTACCCCTTCCAGGCTGATAAGCAGGAGCCCTCAGGAGCTGAATCTCTCTGAATTCTCTGCTGTCAGGCAGGGGAACCTATGTTTTTTAAATGACTTATCCTATTAGTTTAGACCCACCTGGTAATTCCCCTCTGACCACAGAACCTAGCAGAATCTTGGTGTCTCATTGTACTCACAGGTCCTACCCACACAAAGGGGAGGAGGCTCTATAAAGGTGAGAGTCACTGGGGCATGGTTTTAGAGTTTGATGTACCACACAGGCACAAAGCCCTCATTGCTTTCTTTTGTCTGAGATCTCTAATTCTTGCTTTAAAAATTTCATTGTTTGAGAAAGAGAAATGCACGTGAACAGTCCATTGACTTGAAAGTAGCAGCATCAGCATTCCCAGAAATAGTGGGCACCAGCTTCCAGAGTGGAAACACATAAGATGACTGTCCAGCAAAGTGGACATGTTTCCCTTCCCCATGACACCACAGATAGGAGGCTCAGCTGCCTTTCTGGGAAGAGGGACTACTCTGGTCTGCATGGAAGGCCACCCAGGAGGGAGCGTGTCCATGTGGGAATCTGAAGAAAGAGTGCAGTGCCATGAACACAGCATCAGATTCTACCACAGCTGCTTCTTTGCCTCTCCCAGAGAGATCAAGACAGACCGCTGGTCCAGAGGACCAGAGTCCAGGATGCTGGTGATTAAGGGGGAAATAATGCTCTGGGGATGAGCAACACCAGGGGCCTACTGCCTAGCCTCCCAGTTAGCTTGTAGCTCGCTGCTTTCCAAGTTATAGCAAGATATCTTGTCTTTGGGGAAGGAAAAGGGAGAGATGGGCATGGACAGTGCAATTAAGAGGGCTGCCAGCCTCTGTTAGTCTGGAGCCTGAACTCTTGGCTTTCAGACTTACAAAGCCTTCAGAAGGCCAGAGAAGCATCAGTGGACATGAATGGCAAGTCTCTGACAAGCATGCCATGTGTGATCTGAAAATTACAAACAGACCTGACATGCTTACTCAGAAGCCCAGCAGAATCTGAGCATTGCTTACTGTTGTAAGTCATGGGACAGCAGGCACTCGCTTCACTGGAACCGGCTTTGGCACTAAGATAAATCATCATATGCTGTTTTTTCTCTTCTTCTTCTTTTTTTTTTTTTTTGGCTAATTCAGACCCCCAGGGAAAGACTTTGTTGTTGTGTCTGTGTCCTATGCCTCTTTTGTAGTGCAGAGGAATCACGCAGCAGAGTCGGTGGCTGTCTGGAAGTGCTAAAGAGTGAAGAGTGGCAGAGATCATAACATGAGGGGTGTTTGCATGAAAGGAGTCATACAGACAGGCACCTGGCTAGGGTCAAACCTTGTTCTACCTTCTACTATCTGGTGATCTCAGACATGTTGATTTTTCTTTGTAATCCCCACTAAGCTCCCCTGACTCCCAGTTTCCCATCTGTAAAATGAGGGGAGAATAATGTCTATAAGTAAGTATTCAATAAATAGTAGGATGGGATCTGAAATGTAGGCTGTATCTCATACTACATTCAGTGGACCTACTTGTTGGCTGCCTACTCAGAAGCCATCCCTCTCACCTTCTTTAGGGCTGGAAGAGCCTGGCTTCAATTATAGATTTTGGAAAGGCAAAATATTTGTCATCCTAGTTTTTCTTATAGTCTTGACAAGGGAGTATGACCTAGCCCTAGCCTGGGACTGCTACAGTCACCTTGAAACTTTAAGGTGAGACATCACTGTCTATAGAAAAAGGAAAAATGGGAAGAGAGAAAGCACAAAAGTCCGTGACATCAGAGAGTTGCTGAGTTAATCCTGAAGCATCTTTCCTGTGTTAGGGTTATCTGAGTTACGATGAGGAAATGAGTAAGCCTGTCTTCATGGTTTAAACCAGTGGAGATTTTTTTCTCTGAAAGCCAGGCCAATGGAACAATTTCATTTTAAATATTATAGATTATTGTGTTAAAGGAGCAAACATACCTCTAGAGGGTTTACAATAATTTTCTGAATTTTCTTCTTGTTGCTTGTCTATTCCTCATCTAATCCATTGATAGACTGACCTTTTCATAATTATATTTTTCACTTTTATAAGACAGTTGTCACTGTAGTCATGCTGTGTAACAAACAGCCCCTAACCTCAGTGGTTTATAATAAGAAATATGTGTTTCCCAGGTCTGTGGGTTAGCAGTGGTAGTTTTGCTGGGGTCAGCTGGGTTTACTTGTATTTGACTTGACACTTGTGTTGAATTCGGGTCTGCTCCACCCAGTATATATTCCCATCGGTATGGAAAGATATTCAAGTAAACCAATCCACACAGGCAGATTTAATATCTCTGTAGGTGTCACATTAGTTATTTTGTTGGCCAAGTTAAGTCACGTGGGCAAGATCAAAGAAATAGTGGTGGGCATGAATATGTTGCCTTCTCTACTGGGAGGCACTGAAAAGTCATGTGGAAAGGGATGTGGACACATAATTTTATTAAAAGGAGGAAGTAAGAATTGGCATCAAAACTCCAATTTACCATACACATACTAGTGAACTGATTACAACCTTTAATAGCCCCATCTCTCACAAAATAAAGCCTACTATCGTAAATTGGGCATTTGAGACTCTCTAAGTTCTTACCTTTTCATCATTTTCTCTCATTATCCAAATCAAACTGGTCTATTTTGTTCCTGATCATTCCTGATCCATTTGTGGTCATATCTCTGTTTTCTGTTGATCACATTCATCGACATAGGTCAGCCTTCCCCAATTGAAGCACTTCCATGTGTTCAGTCTTCTGAGTCTGCGCTGTAGCAACTATTGAATTGTTGCTGCATCTATTAAAGATGTAGTCCACCCTCATGACCTAATTACCTCCCAAAGGCCCCACTTTAATTTTGTTATAAGCCATCCATATCTTGGTTTGCACAATTAGTGTTTGACCATTTGTTTAAGGAACTTTGAGGAGGAGACACTTGTACTGGGTAATATTTGTAAAATAAGGTATTTCTAAGGTTAACTCAAGTTAGATATAAAATTAAGATAGTTAACATAGAGTTATCTAGATAAATTATAATTTTATAATTATAAAGTGATAGAATTATGGTTGGTTTTTAAAATTATGATATAGAATGTTTTATTTTAAAAAATGGTAAACAATAGCTTTCTTTTAGTAGCATGCATATTAAAATAGGACTGGTACACAGAAGAGTAATATCACTGTGAATGGATGAAATGAATGGAAGCATTTCATATATTTCTGTATTTTCCAAGTTATTCATGTATTCCTCTGTTCTTCTTTCTCTAGTTGAAATGGGTAAATGAAGGGGACAGTTTTTTTCCCATCATTAGTCACCCCAAGAACAATTTGTTCCAGCTTTTAAGGTCACTTCAGAGCTTGCCCTATGCTATTTCTGTGCCACTTCGGGCCACCAGCATCTTTGCCAAGGCTGGGGAGCTCTGTGCCTTGGCTCTAGCCTTTCTGAAGCACTTATGTGCAGTCCCCCTGAGATCCTACCATCTCGTCAGCAGCAACCAAGTCCATCCACTCACTGGACTGAGAAGAGTAGACCTTTGCTCAGTTTCCCTTCTTGCCGCTTAAGCCCACGGCCTTCTGTCTGTATTCCCACTGTATAGAGAGAACCTCTGACATAATCTCATCCAGGATTCCAGGCTGTACAAAAGCAAGAAACAGACAGAAAATATTTCCTGGTAAAAGAGACCCAAACAGGCCAAGCTGTGCCCTACTAGATGGAGAGAAAGAAAATATCTGGAGAACCAATTTGAAGTTAGTGTGTCTTGGGGTACATGATGCATGCTCTGGTGCATTCTGGCTATTTGTACTTCATTTCTCCTGCTTGATGGAAAACTCATTCATCCCCAACTCCGTGTCTTGTACATTTGAACTTCTTTCACACAGACTGTAGCTTCTTAACAACAGAAATTTATTCCTCATGGTTCTGGGTGCTGGCGTTCTGACATCAGGGTGCCAACATGGTCATGTGATGGCTCTCTTCCAGGTTGCAGGTGTCTCATTGTATTCTAACCCGACAGGAGGGGCTAGGAAGTTCTATGGGGTCACTTTTATAAAAGTATTAATCCCATTATGAGGGCTCCACACTCATGATTTAATCACCTCTCAAAGGCCCCACATTATTTTTGTTATAAAGACAATACATATTTATGCCAACTCCCCAGAGTTAATTACAAGTTATAGTTCCTTTTTATCCTTTCAGACATTTTATATATAAACTTAAAAATATAAATATGAGTTTGTACTTCATGTTTTATACAAATGAGATTATAGTGTACATAAGTCATAATTTGTTGGTTTTTGTACTCAAAATCTTTTCAAATCAGCATTTATGTGTGATAGATATAGATTTATGCATATCTTTATATTTATTTACAATTTGTGGTTAGCTCTGGGAATGAAAAGTGGGAGTCTGAGAGATGAAAGGGAAAGTTATTTTCACCATATACCTCTATATACTGTTTGGATTTTTAGCATAAATATGTATTGTCTTTATAATAAGAATAATGTATTTATAAAAAGGCATGTAAATCAAACCAAGGTCTCTTTCTTATTTTTGCCACTAGCTGTATCTTTGCATATCAGCATTATAGATCTACTTAATTCCCAAATAACTTTCTTTTTAAAGCGTGAAAGCATTCGCTAACTTGAATATCCTGTAACTGATGTTTTCAAATATAGGATGGCTTTCAAATATAGGTTTACTTTATATTGTCAATGAAGATGCCTATACCTCATGAGAGAATACCACAGCTTACGTCAGAGAGGTTGGCAAGTGGAAGACTATGATGCTGGGAAGAAAGAGTGAAAGACAGATTTTGCCATTGGAACATCCATCATGGAAAAAGCCTCATGCTCATTGTCAAATATATTCAACTAAAGAAAGAATTGACAAGATGTCTTTACCAGTTTCACAAAGTTATAAGAGAGAGGGAGGAGGCAAAATAGAAAGTTGAGCAGTAGGTAAATTGTTGCCTTATGAAATTTTTGAAAACAGATTTATATTTAAAATAGTTGGGCAAGAAATGAAGATCAAAAGTGACTCTGGACTTGATTCCATGTTAATTTTGACCAGGAAAGATTTAATGATATACTAGTAACAGAACTGTGTAAGCAAACGGTCATATTACTATCAAGTTCATAGCATTCATGAAAGAGAAATCTGGCTATAGGTAAAGGAGTTGTTGGTCTATTAAATTTACACTTTCATACATTTGAGGTGTTTTACTTGCAAAGTCTTGCTTTTATTCATGAAGCTTCTGGTATGGTGTTCAGATGGCATGGCCTATAACGAAGGACACAGATCTTAGTTGTGATGTGCATTTGTTGTTCCGAAAGTTCCTCTTTTAAAAATTATTCTTCAACTTTTAATATTTTGAAATATAAGCTTGTTTTGGCCTTTTTATTGTTGCAAAATATACTTAACAAAATTTAACATTTAAATTATTTTTAAGTGTGTAGTTCAGTGGCATTAAGTTCCTTCATGATATGGGGTAGCCATTACGACTGTTCATTTCCAGGACATTTTTGTCATCTTGAATAGAAACTCTGTACCCATGAAATAATAACTGCCCATTCCCTCCTCCTCCAAACTCTGGTAACTTCTGTTCTCCTTTTTGCCTCTATGAATTTGCCTATTCTAGGTACCTCTTATAAATGCATTCATACAATATTTATCCTTTTGTGTCTGGTTTATTTCACTTAGCATAATGTTTTCAGGATTCATCCATATTGTAGTATGTGTCAGAGTTTCATAACTTTTTGCAGCTGAGAAATATTGTATGTATATACCACATTCAAAAATCTACTTATCTCTTGACACTTGGGTTGTTTCCACCATTGATGTAAAAGTATCTGTTTAATTCCCTGATTTCAGTTCTTTGCGGTCTATACCTTGGAGTGAAATTGCTGGATGGTCCTAGTCATCCTAGTGGGCGTGAAGTGGTATCTCACCTTTGATTTGCATTTCCCAGGTGACTAAGATATTGAACATCTTTTCATATGCTTGTTGGCCATTTGTATATTTTCTTTGGAGAAATGTCTATTCAAGTCTTTTGTCTATTTTTAAATTGGCTATTTTTTGTTGTTGTTGCTGTTGAATTGTCCAGAGTTTACCTTTTTCATATTAACTGTTTCTTCTTGGCCATGTATACTTCCAGGAAAACATGCATCTGATCATCCAGGTTATTTGAGAGTTTGGGTCCTTGCGAAGACTTCACTGGCTATAGTATACTGGTTGCACTACATCTGCATTCCCCCAGGCTTTGTCATGTATTATTTTACAGCCTCCTTCCAACTATCTGACAGCTTTCTCTGATGCTCCAGGCAGTCTTGAAATGCTTAGAGAGTAACCTCCTAACCCATCAGCTCTAATACAGTGATTAAGGGGAGTCAGTGTGTAGCTGACTGTGATAAGATAACAGGCACAAATTCTATGGATCCCAGAGTTCCCCAGCAGGATCTAGGGTATTTATTCACAATGGAGCTAGCTTAATAATAACCTTTTATTTCTTTGCTTTCCCTGGCTCATTTCCTGATTTTCCTGGTGTTTCCTATCATCTCCTCTGAAACAAACAACTTGCACTTGAATCCTTGTCTTGTGATCTGCTTCTGGGAAATCCTAGCTAAGAGGCACAGGCTATGTGCAGTACACAAACAAGTTGATACTATGAGATTGGGTAGAGTTGGGAAGTTTTCGAACCTTCGTTCAATTACTGTCATTCCCCAGGATCTTCTCTCTATGGGCTCCTCAGAGAACTCATTTTCTTGGTGGAGTAAAATGGGAGACCCTTCAGCAGTGACTTACTTCACACTACCAGCAGGCAGCTGAATAGCAGTTGGAACTCTCCATGAGATATGAAAATCCTTTACCCTTGTTTTCTATGGAAAAACTGCTTTAATTTTAGTCTCTGTTTACTTTTTCCAATACGATATCCCTTGGTTAGATCAGAGAGTAGCTTAATAGCAAAGCGTGGACATGGTCTTTAAATGAGATTCTCTTAGAAAATTTTGGGCCGTTGATAAATATGAACTCATAGCTAAGAATTTCACAGGCAATTTGTTGCTTACTCCAGTTTCTATTATGATTTCCACCTTTTAGTTGCAAAATCTGAGATTTAGAATAATGCCTAAAGCATAGTAAGCACACAATAAATCTTAGCTATTATTTTTATTATATTAAAATTTTTGATTCTATAACTTAAATATTTAAATCAATGAATGGGATATAGGCAAAAGGCTGACTTTTCAGACTTGTATTTGCAACAAAAGTGAAAGGAATAACTAATATGCTAGTTAAAAGACTCAGATTTCAAATATCTTGACATTTTTAATTTAAGCAAAACAAAAAAAAAATTATAGCACAAGTATAGGATGTGGGAACCCTGGCCAGACAGCAGTTGACCACTCATTTTACGTGAGCCAGCAGTGTGATGTGGTTACTCCAATGTGGTCTCCAGCATCGTTCTCAGACGGCATCTAACCAGAAGACGGGTGTGCTTCTCCTTGGTCACATCTGATGTTCTTGCTGGGAGGACCAAATTTAATGAGAGATCTTGCTGAAGAAGGAAGCTACCAGAAGACTTTCAGGATGGTAGAATGTTCTGGAAGCCCTGCTGTGTGAGGAATACTTGAGGGCACTAGCATGTATTCACTGGGTCTGGGAGGTATCATGTAATCATGAGCTTTGGAAGCAAATGAACCTGAATTGAAAGTTAGCTCCTCTACTTTGTAGCTTTGTGACAGTGGGCAAGATGCTCTCTGCACCACAGTTCCCTTTTCTTTAAAGTATGTGCTCTTATAGTCCTATAATGTCCAAATAAGAAATTGTATGCCTAGTACTTGGCATATATCAAAGGTATAGTAAATAAATTTTCATTCTTTTAAATATATGGAGGGTTGTCAAGCAAGTAATCAGCACTGTTCACTCCCCCTGCCTCAAAGACAGAAGCAGGACCAATTGCGAGTAGTTACAAGGTAGTAAATTTCAGTTCAATTAGGAATAGCCTACTAATAATTTGATTGTTTTACAAAATGCAGATGCCTCAAAAGTCTGGCCTTTGCCTAGAACTCAAGACTTGTGTAGCCAACTCTCTGAATGGTGGACATCTCAAACATAATATGGTCAAAGCAAAATTTTTGGATTTCCTACATTGCCTGCAAATGTGGTCAACCCTCAGCTTTCTACATTTTGGTAAATTGTACCACCACCTGCTCAGTTGTTCAAATCAAATATCTTGGGGTTGCATGTAATTCTTCTCAGTTGGTCTACTTAGCCTTGGAAACCCTAATCCCAAAACATACCCTAAATGCATTCACTTCTGTCTCCAGGGTTACCACCGCGGTCCAAGCTATCAAAATCTTTTCTCTGATTTATCACAGTAGCCTTGAATTCGGTTCCCTTCCTCTACTCCTGCTACTTTGAATTTCATTCTCTACACATGAGCAGTATTTTAAAGACTCCCATTTAATAGCTTCCCATTGCACTTAGAATGGAACTCATAATCCTTATCAAAGCTGGAAAAGCCCAATGTGGAATGGTCTCAGCCCACCCTTCGAGCTTGTTTACCAGCACTCTGGACCTAGCCCACCACTTTACTGTCACATAATTTATTTCCTCTCTTCTTTTGCTAGACCAAACCTATTTCCACCTTAGGCCCTTTATCTCAGCTATTTCTTCTGCTTTGAACACTCTTCCCCATGAACTCCAATGTTACATCTTACAAGAAGCCATATTTAATCACCTATTCTTTAGTAGTTATCCACTCAGTCTCATATTACTCTGTTTTAACGTTTTGAATTGTACTTATTGCTGTCATACAATTTTCCTGTTCATATCTTTATTCCCCACACCTAAGGAAATGCTAGCAACATGTATTTGTATACAGATTCATGAACAATGGAACAAAATGCTCCACAAAATGGCAAGTTCCTTATCAATTAAAATATATGAACATGCTCTCTTTGTTAATCATATATTAACAGGTATTGTGGAAACGATTCCTGTCAGAGGTCCAACTAGATGACTACTGAGATTTCTTCTAATTCGCAGAGTCTACGCTGTTATTGACAGTTTCCTTCTTCAGTAGCTAAAAAGTCATTTCAAGTTTGAAGAAATCAGTGATTTGCTTTGCATATTACTTTTCCAAAAGAAAAAGGGAAAAAAGAATGGAAGGAGAGAAGAAAAAATGGGTGCACCAACACACACATAATTAATTAGTTGACTTTTATGAGTTTAGATGATAGGCCTGACATAAATATCACATAGACCCCTAAGCACTGACAACTATGAAACATGAACCCACAAGTAAGCTTCTGCCATGTGCTGTTTTATCACTGTGTCTATCTCAGAAATTAGAATTTGTGCTTTTCTATAAAAATAAAAAAGCAGATTAATTCTCTTCCATGTTCTTTCATCTGTTCCTTGTTTGAACTATATAAATATTATTTGCATGTCATGAGTTTCTGACTTCGACTGCTGGAGACCAAATCGATTACCCCTGAGCCACTTAGTTTGCTGCTTATTTAAAATCCCAGACTCTCTCTGGCACAGAAAAAGAACAATGGATACTTGTCATGGTGTCTCTCTCGGTCTGTTTCTTTCCTTTTATTTTTCTTTTAGTTTTTCCTTTTCATCCCCACCAGTTTTTCCTTTTCCTTTCTGAATGTCCCATGGGGCCCTGAGGGAAACTCAAATCCTCTTTCACTAGCCATCTCAGTTTTGGTCACCGAATTAAAACATGAGATCCTTCCATGAACTTTTCACAGTCACTAGGTTGGTGAACCTTGAGTCTGCCGGATGCTGCTATTCCAGTCTCCAAGGAGGGAGAGGGGGACCAAGGGACTTTATTCCACGTGAGCTGCATGTGGTTTAGGTACCAAGTGGCAACATCTCTCACTCTCCCCGCACAGCCCTGAGGGCAACCTGATCTGTCTTTAATCTGTTCCAACCACAGAATGAATGTTTTAAATAAAATTTCTGCACGAATGAGTCACTACTCTCTGGCTTTCATATGACATACCGAGGAGTGATGGTTTACTTTGCCTGAGTAACAAAATTAATATAAGAGAAACATTTTTGTTATGTGGTATCTTAAAAAAACATAAAAAGAATAAAGAAGAGACATATGGGCCTGAGCAATAAAATTTGGATGAAAAAGTAGTTCCACTTGACACATGGAAAATAATGAAAAAACCATAGTAAATTTTTTTTGGCAGAAGGATAAAAACAATATCAACAGGAAGAAGTAGAAAAAAACACTTTCACTAAACAGCTGTATTGACTCTAATAATATCACTTATGTAAGGTCATGATCTCTTAAGGAGCTTCATTTCTATTACTATTTTTAAAAAAAGATGTTTTATATTCAAAAACTTTTCATTTTATAGGATGCTTGTGTAATTGGTGGAGTCTGCATTACAGTAGAGGAATGTGTCGATGCTTTTCTGTCTCCTTAGAGAGCTGGCTAATAGATATATGCAGATAGTAGTGGTTGCACCCCTCTGGCTTGGGTGGGTGAGGTGTCTAGTCCACATGAAAGTCTCTTTGCTATTCTGTCTGACCCCAAATGTCCAACTTTTGTAAAATTTGTTCAATTTTCATGGTTCTGAAGCCCTGAACAAATGTTTTACATCGAGTGAAAGGGGTTTGGCCTGGAGTCATGCTGGGGTATTTTGGACACCTCACTGACGACCTAGGAGTGTGAAGTAGTATACATAGCAATTTAACTTTTCTGTGAATTGATTCTGATTCCAAAATGAAAGGGACTTAATTTGCTCCAAATCTTTCTTTCATCTGTGAAAGACAACTGACAAGAATAAAGATACTCTTGCCTAGCTTAGCAGATCTTGTAAGGAAAGAGAAGCCCATGATGAAGTGGCAGACTGAGGGAAGGTCAAAGAGACCTATGAAGCTTAAGATTTGAGGGAAGACAGGCTTAGAGTATATCCCATCTCTGTAGCCATGGGATGGCTCTACTTCTTCCAGTTATTATCAGTGTCATTGCAGGCAAATTACTTTTCCTCTTGGAACCTTATTACCCACATCTCAGAGTAAGGCTAATCACACCTGCCTTTTTCCATACAATGGAAATAATTGACATTGTATAGGCAGAGGACTAGCATATTTCTGGCATATTATCAGTGTGCAATTAATGATTCAGTAAGTGTTATATTTATTGTAAATACTTGCTGAGAGCATCTTTCAAAGGCCTTTATTTTTCTTCTGCCTGATAGATTTTTATAAACAACTTTTTCTTCAACTCAGAGGGCAAGGGTTGATGCTCTCCAAGTAGCAGTGCTATCATGCTTTGTTCCTGATGTAGATACAATTTTACTCTACAAACTCAATGGAATAAAATTAAATTATTTTATAAGATCTGATAAAATTTGACTCTTAGTTTCTAACTCACTAGTTTAGCAGGAAATTGAATCTCATTCAGAATTGGGGTTTCTTGGGGGTTGAATGATCTGTACTGGCATTAGACAGCACAGACCCCTCAGGGAATAACCTTGGTGTGGGCCTGTGGTTGGGGGGCAGAGCGGAGTTCTTTTGCTTTTTTTCAGCTGTGACATGGACATCTTTGCCAAGACCTGGATCCCTAGTGTTTTGAGCCGGTCTTCCTGTCTTGATCCATTTTGTCCACTGAGGTCTGGCCATTTTCCAGGGAGCTGAGAGGAAACAGGTTTAGGATCCCTATGATTCATAGGATTCCAAGGTCTCTGATTCATACTGGAATTTAGGGACCCACACTTTTCCCTCTTTCTCTCTCCTCCTAGATCTTGTTTTCTGCAGTACTCCCCTCACTTTTCTCACGGCTTGTGAGGATTGCCTATGTTAATCTACTTATTCATGATTTTGAAAACATAAGCCAGAAAGTCAAGTCATCGGACAACTTCAGATTTTGCCCTGCAACACAAATAATACAGGACAAGGGAACACCAAAGTTTGAGGATTTTCTTGTAGGGAGAAATGCAGAATAAACAAAACACATGTTTTTATCACCATAAATTAGCTTGCCATATGCCAATTTTGAGGACGATCAAAAGGGGTTTTTGGAAATGTTTTCACTTTGCTTTTTACAAATTTAAAATCTGTAGACACGTTTTTTACTTAACATGAGAAGTGGGTGGTTGGAAAGCAGAACTCAGCCTTGAATTATTTTGAAATAAATTTTTATTTTAGAATATGTTTGGATTTACAGAAAAGTTGTGAAGTTGGTACAGAGGGCTCCCACATTCTCTGCACCATTTGCCCCTGCTATTAACATCTTGCATTAGTGTGATACATTCACCACCATTCTGTTCTTAGTTTGTGAGGGCACACACTATCAATGTGACATCACTGTTTCTACGAAATTTGACTACCTGGCTGAGATAATGTTTGTCAGGTTTCTCCACTACAAAGTTACTCTTTTCTCTCCACTTTCCAACCTGCACTCTTTAGAAGTAAGTCACTATATATGCAATTTACTTGTATGGGTGGAGAGTTTTGTCCATCTCCTTGAGGGGGAAAATATCTACATAAGATATTTGGAATTCTTCCGCATGGGAGATGTATCTGTTATCTCCTATTTCTTCGCCCCTTATTTATGTATTCAATGGCTTATTTATAACAGTATGGACTCATGATTATTTGTTTTATATGTTAGGTTATAATCCAATACTATTTATTTATTTTGTTCAAATTATTCCAGTTTTTACATTTAACAAAATTTCCTGTGGTTTTTACTTAGTGCCTATCTCATCCCTTACTTTTATGAAAAATAATATGTAGGAATACCTTTAAGATTTAATTCTAATTTCTGTAAACACTTTTAATGTCAGGTGATTTTTATGACTGAAGAAAACAAATAAACAGGTTGCCAAGCTTAGAATGCACCCATGAACTTTTGCCTTTGAAGTTGAGAACTCAACATGACCCTTTTAAGATTTTCCAGTTAGTTTACATTTGGCAGATGACCACTTCCTGTTTTTACAGGGGGTGAGGGGGGAAAGGCTCTACTAAGGTCTGAAATATCAAATAGCTCTAAAAAGCAAAATTTGGTTGATAGAAGTTAAGGGATTAGATTTAGATGGATTTGATTTCCTTTAAAAATGCAAATTGTGAAATTAAGATATTAGAAGACTTGAGGCATAGCCCATATTAGGTTGTTCCTTTGTTCTCTGTCTCAAAACTTTTGAAAAATAGTTTGAGATATCTGATCATTACTGAAATCATGCTAGGAGTATCTTCTAGTAAGTGCTTATGTTATCCTCTGAAACTTATATTTAATGCCTATAAATTTAAAAGTACTTAATAAAATCGTGGACCAAGGTCAGCATATTTAAGTTCTAGAAAAAGGTTGATTAAGGTAGATAATTACCTGATACTTCATGTGTGACCATATATGTTAAGTTTTGCATACAGATTCTTCTGGCTTCTGGTGCTAAGATGGAGTAATGCAAACCTATCTCCCCGACTTATTATAACTGAAAACATTTGAGTAAAATACAAAAGCCAATTCCTTGAAGACACTTAAAAGTAAATAAAATCAGAGGTGTTGTGGGAGAATACGTGACACCTGGGGGACTGTGTTCTCTAGTTTTTATCTTTTTCTCTTAGGATCCTGAGCTGCACCATGGGGGTGTGGGAGGTGAAAACTCCAATAGTGATCCCACCCGTGTACCTGGAGGGACTGGAGAAAGGTGCCCTGTGATCTTAACAGTGAGGGATCCTTGATTTCTCTCTTGGCTTGTTCTGAGGGTCGGCTTCCACACAGAGAAGCATGACGTGCTCAGTGCAAGCTGCTAAGACTCAGAGAGAACCCCTGTGTTTCTGGCCAGAGCAACCAGAAAAAGAGGCCCAGGATTGTGCGAGCCTCTGGGGGCAACTGGAGAGAAGCCAGCTGGCAAAGAGGGCTGCAGATTTTGTCTGAACCCACAGTCATCCCAGGCTCGTGTTCAGCATGCTTATGAGGCAGACCCCAACACACATAGCAGAGGATCTGGGAACTAAGTCAGGCAGCAGGTAGACAGCAGAGGTCTCCTCCAGAAGCTGGCATGGGCTACGGCATGAAGAATTTTTCCATTACCTATTCAAGGGTAATTTGGGCTTTGAGGACGGGAACCTTAACTACCGAGGAATTAAAGGACTGGTAGAGAGTTCAGTTGTTGATAGGAAAATTATAGAGAACTAGTTGGTAACGTCATTGAGGCAAAAACACATTTTGTGTTAAATTGGGCTGTAAAGGTCTGAACCATAACCATCAGAAATATGATCTAGTAAACTATGGCTTGGGAACAGCTTTGGGCCCAAAATTCAGGATGGGCCAAATCTGCAGTGGGGTAATGTCCCCCTGCAACTCTCTTCAAAGAGAGGGTTTTGGAATGTTTTATTAACATCACCTGGGCAGTTTGTTTAAAATACAGGTTCTCTGCTTCTCTTTCAGTTCACTGAATTAGGATCTTACACTGGGATCCAGAAACTGACTCTTTCTAATGGAAGAGCATCCAGGTGCATCTGATGCCCTCTTAAGTGTCAGCACAACCTGCCAAGTCTCTCAGAATTTCTTGTTGCTAAGAATCGCTCATGGTGCTTGTTAAGCATTCAATTTTTTAGTTCATTCCCTAGAGATACCTGGTGGAGATGAAGCTGGGGTATTCAGATGCTAAACTCTTCGCAGCATAGTCAAGAGCACTGGGGGATAGTGAGGTAAGAGTCAAGTTTGCAAAATTTCTGGCTTTTATTGAAGAACTATTCTAATGTTACAGATTAGAATATTACTCCCAAAGAATATTATTTTCAGATATTTTTTCTCTCACTAGGAACAGTTTCACAAAATGTCACTATGAACAGTTTCATGAGATTGGGACAGAAACATGACACGATGTGTTGGTTTTGGGGAAGACAAGTGAGCCTATTTGAATTTATTAATATAAATATGATTTGCGAATTAAATCAGCTGACATCAAATGCCATTGCTTTTCATGTTTACTCAGAGAACCATTCATTAACCTCAAGGGACACTTCATTTAGGTGCAGCTAAATTTTATTTATTGTGTATTTCTGTTGGAAACTTACTGGGTAAAGGCAAGGGCTAGTTCCAAAAGGAGATTTGGATATATGCTTCCTTGTCTCATGTGAGTGAGTGGGACATAGAAAAACAAAAATTCATTCGCCAGAGCACCTCCAGCAGTACTCATCAAACTCTAATGTGTGTTTGAACCATCTGGGGATTTTGATAAAATGAAAATTCTGATCTGGCAGCCTGGAATTGTGGGTAAGAGTCTGTGTTTCCAGTTAGCGCCAGGTGATGTCTATGTGACTGGTCCTCTTGGGATACTTTGAAAAGCCAGAAACTAGAATACAGCATTTCATCCTGAGGAGTGAGTGACGGACTTGTATTTCCCCAGCTTTATTGACATGTAACTGACATACATAATTTTATGGAGATGATTCGATATAGTATATATGTTGTGACCTGATTACCACAATAAAGTTTGTTAATTCATCACCTCAACCACCAGTCTACTCCAGTTTTATGAGTTTAGTTTTTTAGATCCCATATATAAATGAGATCATACAGTACTTTACTTTCTCTGACTTATTTCACTTAGAGTAATTCTTCAAACTTCATCCATTGTTGCAAGTAGCAAGATTGTCTTCTTATTCATGGCTCACTAATATTCCTCTGTGTGTGTATGTGTGTGTGTGTGTGTTTGTGTGCACTTTATCCATTCATTTATTGATGGACACTTAGTTGGTTTCCATGTTGTGGCTATTGTAATTACTGCTGTGAGGAACATGGGTATACAGATATCTCTTCAAGACAGTGATTTCATTTCCTTCAGATATATATCCAAAAGTAGAATTGCTGGATCATAAAGTAATTATAACTTTAATATTTTGAGGAATCTCCAGACTTGTGACAGGGACTGAAATTAGAAAGACCTATGTCATCGTCTTGCTGATGTCACTTGCAATGGTGAACTTTTTATTGCAGCTCTCCATGAGGGCGCTATTAAGAAGTAGGAGAGCTCAATAAAAGATTAATGAAAATGTACCTTGCTTAAAATAATAGCAGATTGGAGCAGGATGTAGTCATAAGGGTGATAAAATATATAGTTTTCCAGAGCTCTGACCAGGCACTGGGAGTGAGCCCCAGCCAACAGAAATCTCAGGAGGGAGTGAGGCAGGCACTGAGATGGAGACCAAGTGCAGGAGAGCTCCATTGCCCATCTACCCAAGCATTCTATTTTCTGGGAAGGAAGAGGAAGCCAGCTTCAGTTTTGGGCAATGGGAGAACAGAAATTGAGTTTCTTGTTTCTCCTGAATGGCTGATGGGATGGAAAGCACTGTCATCTCACCAGGGAATCTAGGTGGCTTGGAAACCCATGTGTTTCGGGCATGGCGAGGGGACAGGTCCAAGAGAGTGCTGTGTCAGTGGAGAGAGTGCTAGCAACTTGGATTTTGGATTTTCAATCTGGATTAAGAGGACCATATGCATGATGCTCTCCTAATACCACCAGCGAATTTTGAGAATTCACCTGAATCTGAGTTGGCCTTGTTTCATCATGACTCCTACCAAACTCCAGTTGTCCTTAATCTTTCTAAAGTAGGTGCGATTAGTTTCATGCAGCGGGTGTTTCATTGCGTTCTTTCTGGTGACTATTATAAAAGTTTTATTTCTCTCCTGTAGAATGTTAAGTGCTTGCCTTCATGTCCTTGGCTGCAAAAATTAGATGAGTTTTTAATCTCAGTAAAATATTAGTCATTTCACAGAAATTACATATTTAAATTATGCACCATGAAAGGGAGTACAAAAACTGAACAAAATTTAATGGGAAAAGAACCTATAGTCAAGTTTCCTATTATCTAGTAATTTAAAATGTCCATTAATTGCAGGATCTTGGTTTGGAATTGGTCTTCTTTAATGAATTTTGAATATTTGGGATGAAGGGATTAAAGATTAGAAGCGGTCTGAGATAGGATGTCACATTGCAGTTCCTTTAGTAAACATAAAAGCTTTTATAACTTTATTCACAATTTTTGTTTGAGAATTGTTCAAAGAAAAGTCTCCTCTCCCCTATCCCCTCTTACCCCCATTTCATTACTTCATCTTCTTAGTCCTTTGAAAGAAAACCCAGAAGTCTGAAAATAGAAATCTCATGTTTGACATAATACAAAGCTGTGTCTTTAACTGTGACTCAATGGTTTTATAGGTTTACATTTAGTTTTGGCAGACTGTGTCAGTGGCCATGTAGCAATGTCACTGTCTTTGAGTTCACAGTGGCTTTTTCCCAAATACTGAATGTGGGGAAATGTCCATGGAAGTAATGTGGAGAGGGCTCTGGTACATGCAGTCCTGCTGGCTTAGCAGTACCACAGCGGGGAGATGATAAATAATGTGTTGGGCTTGCTCAGGACTTCCAGGTTGGCCCAGGAAGGTTGCTAGTGGTAGATAAACTACAGTCATAAGGTGCTGATTCCACTGACTTAGAATTTTTGGAATCAAATTCCGTGTCCAGAGAAAACACAAACGGGCAAATGAACAAACAATAAAACAAAAAACAAGAAGAAAGTAGTTCCTTAATACACAAAATTAATGGAAGATGAGTCAAAGTGATAAGGTGTATATTATTTTAACTGCACAGATGGCCATTTTGTATTAGCATCATTTATAGCATGAACTCACTGAATTAGTATCTCTGAATTCACTAGAACACCCAAATTCACTAGAATACCCTATCGAGACTTTCCCTTCTGGGAGACTTCAGTTGCCCTGCTTACTCAGATCATATTTAAAATGTACTCATTCTGCAGATAATGGTTAAATGTAATATATCAAAAGTTCTTGCAGATAAATTTAGAGTATAGGCATTTGGCTAATGAATATAGAAATTGTTATTAAAAATTTTTAAAAAGTTCACTCTGACAAGCAAGAATTTTAAATGAAAATAACAGCAACATTATTTTTAAATCCATTCAAAGTAAAACAAAGAATATACTCAGCAGTGGTACCTGTTGAAATCAAGGGTCCAATTAATGAATTGGGCATCTTGTAAACTTCTTGTGGCTTTGTAATTTGGTGTAAGTTTCTAGAGGCCAGTTTGGCACTACAGTTGACCCTTGAACAACATGGTTTGAACTGTGCAATCCTCTTGCATGTGGATTTTTTTCAATAAATACCTGTACTGTTTTGATCCACGTTAGGAGATCAGGGATGCAGAGGGCCAACTGTATGCATTGACCTATGCCATTTCATCTAGGGGACTTGAGCATTTGTGGATTTTGGTATCTGGGTGGGGAAAGGGGAGGTCTAGAACCAATCCTTCATGGATACTGAGGGACACCTTAAATTTTTGATTTTATCCTGGACCTACACCCCATGTTGTTCAAAGGTCAACTGTGTGTGCATTCAGAGCTTTGAATCTTCATATTATTTGACCCATTCTAAAACAGAAATATAATCATTTTTTCTGCATTGTAATCATCTGTTATTTTGCCTTTTTTTTAAGCAAGAGTCAGCAGACTTTTTCTGTAAAGGGACAGATAATAAATATTTTAAGATTTGCAGGCCTCACCATCTCTATTTCCATTACTAAACTTTGCTATTGTGCATAAAAATAGTCATAGAAAATGGGTAAATGAATAAGCTTGGCTGTTTTCCAGTGAAAATTTATTTATAGACACTGACATTTGAATTTCATATATTTCTCACATATTACTACACATTATTGTTTTTATGATTTTTTTTTCAACCATTAAAACTTAAAAACTATTCTTAAGTCAGTGGTGGACTGGATTTGGCCCTCTGGCTCTTGTTTGCTGAACTGTGACCTAAGACAGAATAGTTCAACCCCCCAAACCAGAATAAACTATGCACTTTCACTACACTGGGAGGTGTTGGCTAATGTGTGCCCTTCTCTCTGCCTAGAATGTCACCTTCCTAAGCTTATTGTGGGTACTTATCCTGACTTACAGACCAACCTTTTCTGAGCCACGTGGGACAGAAGGGGCCAGGTCTGAATAGATCTTCCCTGATCGCCTAATCTCCCCTTAATAAAAGTGCTTTAGTTTATTTTGCTACAAGACTAGAAAACAAATTAAAGATAAATGCCAGATGAGAGAAAGTTATTTTTGGCATAATTTAGTGTAAATCAAGGCATATCTAATCAAGAATTAAAACGCTTAGGTCTTCTCTATTTCGACAGTGTTGGGACTGAAGATAGAAAAATGTTGGGTGACTGAGTTTGAGACCAGAATTGTCACTCAGGACAATGGGAAAATAAGCATAGAAAGGGAACTTCGAGTTCATAAAAGGGAAATGATACATTATGGCTTTGTATGGGGTTGACCTTGTTTATTTTCAGCTGAATTAGGACATAGAAAAGATGGGGAAAGGTTTCTGTAATTGAACAACAAACAAAAGCATTCCTATTTTTTATGATTTATGATTTTTAAAAATATAATTAATTTACTATAAAGAGAAAATGAACTTGGTCAGTTTTCATCATAGTGTTTCTAAAAATTTATGATGTTTTAATAAATAAATTCTAAAATGTATTTTCACAAAGGCAATTGTATGAAGTACTTTGTTAGTCTTGAGTTCAATAACCTGTACCTCTGGAATTCCCTTTACATGAAACCAGAGATGATAATGATGGTGGCTTGTGATATATATATGTATATATCTCCACATACATATATACTTTATCTAAAAAGAAAATAAATATTCTTGAAAAAATGAACCTTGCAATCTCTATAAAGTAACAGAGTAACATTAATACTTAATTGCTAATTGAATAACTAATTGAATGCTTCTTATGTATTAGGTGCCATTTAAATGTTTTATATTTAAAATCTCTCCTCACCCCTAAATTTTAATCTGAGCATTCCAAACATATGCAAAAGAAAACTGACCAGTATAGTCATCTGCCTAGAACTCATCAACTCCATATTCAACAATTAACAATTCAGGCCAAACTTATTATATCTACATGCCCACTGATTTCCCCCTCCCATATTATTTTGAAGGAAATCTTAGTCATCATGTTATTTTATCTGTAATATTTCTGTATGCATCTGTAAAGATAAGGGCTCAAAAAATAAGACTGTGATATCATTATTAATCACACTTAAAAATAATTGCAGCAGTTTCTTAGTATCAAGTACCCAGTCAGGTTTCCAGTTGTCTTATGAAAGTTATAAACATGGGTTTGTTTAACTTTTTAAAAAATTTATTTGAATTGGGATTCAAATAATTTCCACATTACAAATAATTTTTAATTTATAGGTTCTTTCTATCTCTCTATCATTATCCCTTTCTCTTTCTCCTTTCTTGCAATTTATGCATTGAATAAACTGGGTCATTGTCCAGAGTCTGGATTTTGCTGGTTGTATCCCATGGGCTCTGTTCTCTGAGTTTTCTTTAAATCAATAATTATATTTGGAGGCTCGATAAGATAAATCTAACAATTAATTGTGGGAAGAACAAAGAAGGCTTGTGGATGGGTTTAGGTTTTTCCATATGGAGGCTTTTTCCATAGGGAGGTTTTCTGTTTTTGTGATATTTGCAGATGCTGTTGTTAGCAACCTAGATCCATTAATTAGGGTTTCCAAAATTGTTATGGTCTAATTCTAGTAACTTTTAAAATGTATTAGCTAGAAATTTCTATAAAGAGAAATGTCTTCTTTTGTATAACTTTTCTCCCAAATGGTACAATTTGTATAGGAAAAGCAGGATAAATGCTTCATTTTCCTTCCTACATTTACTAGTTTTTAAAATAATGAATTAGTAAGTATCATCCAACCGTGATCAATGAGTGTGATTATTTATTTTGGGGAGGTCATTGTGATCTCACAGATTATACATACATACATGCTAACATACATGCGTACATACAGGAAGTGTAGATCCTTAGTATGTTTCAGTCCATTGCAATTATTTTCCCTATTGATGTTTGGATTACCCCATTTTGACCAGTGAGAGCTTGTCATTTTTTTGTAGGGTCTTTGTCATACAGCAGGATTCCCACTTCATCTGTGTACGTTTCTTGTTCTATATTTGTAAATAGCCATTTCTACAAGAAGCCCTAATTCTTTTTGGTGGCAAAAAATATTTGGACACCACAATTTAGTCTGTAGGGGTCATCATTGCTACTGGGATGGCTTTTTTAGTGGATGATTCTAGAAACTATACAGATGTGTTTTTAAAGATAAAAAATTATGAGTTTTTTATTGATATTTCCAATTCTAACCTACTCTGATATCACAACTCTATCTTCTTTTTCCTACTCCAAGAATTCCAGTTCTCACTAACACTGGGAATGATAGAATTAGGGTGCACCCTGAATACTCAGTTCTTTCATGCCTTAATGTATTTCCAACAGTCTTCAATGATACTGCCAAATTGTGATTACAGAAAAGAGTATACAACTATTTTGGGGGCAGTTTTCTTTGTGTTTAGCATATTTAGAGTATTAGAGTATACCCTGGTTGACAAATGATTGTGTTTAAAAGTCACACAGAATAGTTTATTTTCTCCATGTGTGACTGACTATTCCATCAAGTGTATGCCACCAAGTATGTGTGTGTGTGTGTGTGTGTGTATCCATTTTTTTAACTTTATTTAAAAATTTTTGTACTGTATTTAAAAAGTAATAATGGAAAATGTTTACATGTGTCATAGGTAAACATCCTGAAGTAGACTCAAGCAAGGCTAACTTTTCTCCTTGGTGCATTCATCCCATTCTTTTTCCTTCTGTTAGTATGTGTAGATGTTTAAAAAATGAGGTTTATTATTTTACTGTTTTAAAATACTGTTAGATGCTTAAATATATTCCTATATTTACCTATCTTAGATGAGTGATAATATACCACAACAACTTTTCTTCATATTGCTCTTTTTATTTCATAACATATCCTCAAAATCATGCTCTAGTAGTACACAGAGATATCCATCTCAATAGCATGCATGGTCTGTAGGTTTCTCAGTCAGACTTCTAATGGATACATGGGCTGTTCCACCTGTTTTGTTACTACAAAGACTAGCTGTATACAGGTTGGTGCATGTGCTCTCTTCACTGTTTAAATATGGCTTTGTGATAGTGTATAAAAGGTGAGACTATTGAGTGAAATGGTAGATGCATATATAATTTTGTTATGTATTGCCAAATTCTCTTTCATTTTCCATTATCTCTGTTAATATAGTGACTACCTGCATCCTCACAACTTGTCCTTAGAGTGTGTTCTCAAACTTTTGGCTTTTGGCAAAAAAAAAAAAAAAAAAAAAAAAAAAAAAAGGTAAAAAGAGGTAGCTCAGCCTAACTTCGGTTTGCATTTCTTATGTGATGGTTAAAAGCTATTTGCATTTCTCTTTCTGTGAACTTTCTATTCATTATTCTAGCCCAGTTTTCTGTTGGGTGGTTAGTGTTTTGCTTCCCTGTGTTTAAGAGCTCTTCATAGTATAGAGGTCTTAAAACTTTGAGGTAAAAATTAAAATATTTTTCCTGGTTTGTCCTGCATCTATTAGTTTACTTTTGTCATCTTTTCCCATACAAACATTTTATTTTAATTTTTATGTCATCAAATTAATCTAATTTTTTATTGTGTTTGATTTGCATAATAGTTAGGAAAGTTTCTCTTACTTTGAGATTGTAAAGGAATTTACTGCTAGTGGTACAGGTTTTAATTCTTTCATTTAAATATTGTATTCATTTGGAATTTATACTAGAGTATAATATAAAGAAAGAATCCAATATTATTTTTTTTTTCTTATGGCCTTCTAGTTAGCCCAATACAACTTATTTAAAGGTCTGTCCTTTACCCAATGGTGTGATATGCTGTATTAATTTTACATCTGCAATTGAGGTTATTTTTGGATTTTCTAATATGTCCCATTGTTCTGTGACAGTTAATATACTGAAACTATACTGTTTTAATTCTAATGGCTTTCGAATATGTTTTAATATTGGCAGGGCTAACTCTCTGACCTTACTACCTCATTGCTTTTTTTTCATGGTGTTCTTTACTATTCTTGATCATTTGTTTTTCAAAAGACATTAATAGTCAACTTTAAAAAGTCTCCTCTTAATGGAAAATATGTTACTATTTTTGTTGGGGTTGTATAACTTTATAAATTAACTTAGATCAAATGGATATCTGTATTGATGTAGAAGAGAAATTGTAGCAATATAATGTTTTAAAGTCAGAGATGATATATAACCACAAAATATTTGTTTTAACTTGAATGTTAAAGGTCAGGTTTATCATTAGCAAGATGTATACAGGATGTATATCCATGCAAGATACATGTTTTACTTGTAGCATATTTGCATTTGTTTGTTAACGAATGATTTATAATCAACTTTTTCTATTGCATTTGTTTGATAACGAATGATTTATAATCAACTTTTTCTATATCTGTGGTTGTATTCATAATTGAGCGAGTCAAAGAATCCCACTCAGTAAAAACATAATGGTTGTGGGTACTTTTCTTTCATTCTACTGTCTGGATCATGTTTCATGGTTTTATGACTAAGAATCAATGTCTAGGCACAGCTTTCCAAAAAGAAATCTGCTTTTCTTGCTGTTTCTGCATCTTCAATAAGACAATAATTAGCTACAATTGAAATTAAAATGCAACGATTTTAAGTTTTTGTCGTTTTTGCTTGTGATTAATATCTCATCAGTGTCCAAGATTTATATTTCAGGTCTTTCTCATTGCATTGTAGTTGTGGCCTGGCTATGATGGATTGGAGTTATATTTTCAGCCATGCCTAATTCTAATGCCATGTATTGACCTATAACATCTCATATTTATTTATCTTTATTCATTCAATATTAAATGAGCTAGTTGAGCCAGAATAAAATTTCTGCTTTAAAATCTAGAGTAAGATAGGCAAATCAAAGTTGAAGCTCAATAAAATTAAACATTGGAGATACTAAAGAATGTGTTCCAACAAAACAAAGGAGTGAAAGGGTATGGAAGAGTACACAGGAGATGCACAAGGGGATGCTGAAAGGATGTGGAAGATGATAAAGGAAGAGCTAAGAGTGAGAACGAAGCATTAAGCATATAGAGTAACTAGTCTAAATCAACTATAGAAGAAAGGATTTCAGTAGGAAAGTCTCTAAGAAGTTGAAAATGACAGAATACATGAAATAGAATTGTGGGAAGAATTACTTTGGACAGAGAATTTGGGTATGGAATAGTGATGGATGGATAGAAAAGTATGCATCAACAATGAAAACAAAACAAACCAAAACAAAATGAAATCAACTTCATGATAAGCAACATTGTGTAATAAAGAGGATGTGTCTGAATTGTATAGCATGACTCAGTTATGATTAATATGTGATAGTATTATTATTAAGTACCAGTCTACAAATTTTGATGTAAATATGTTGAGAGACTGAAGGGAGGGAAGAATGTGTGGAGAGTAGTTGTAGGGGTGGGGTTGGTATGAGAATTAAACCCTCTCATTCTATAGCAGGAAGTCAATAAGTTGTTATTCTAAAATTGAAAAATTTAAAAAATAGAAGTATTTGTTGCTCAGGTGTTGAAAAGGAAATGCCCAAAGAAACATTTGAGAGAGTAGAAAGTAGTTGCTTCTGGAGAATCAGAATAGAGTACCTGAAAGAAGAGGACTACTACTTTTCAAAGTAAGTTCTGTAGAACCATTGACTTTTTAAACTCCATAAATATATGACATTAATATGACTGTCACAGAAATCATATGACAGTGAAGCGTGTTAGACTTACAAAACGTGTTTCCTTTGGAGAGAGGGGGAAATCATTGGCTGAAGTTACTAGTTACTATCAACCGCTATCACCCTTGCAATACACTCTCATTATTTTTGGGGAGATTTTGGGGTGGTAGGCCTGTGAGAAGGAAAAAAGCATACACCAATATAAACCTCATTCATACCAGTAATTTTATGTCAAAACTTTTGTGGCTTGGATAAATTCTCATTTTCTTTACTTCCTTTATTTATTTATCTAAAATCGTGATGAAATAGAGAATAAACTGGATGTGGGAAAGCCATGCATGTGTAAAGAGTTCCCAGCTTTTAAATGTGCAGTAGGGGCTGTGCTGAGGCCCCAGAGCTGAGCTCATTGCTGGCTTTCCTGATACTTGAACACAGAAGGTGGAAATGTGCATTGAGGTCCATACTTGCCAGGATGCCCTTTTTGTCTCTCTTGCATCTTTCAAACTCCTTTGGCTCCTTCATCCATATCCATTGTTTTTGACTTTTCATATCATTAGAGACATTAAAATGAATTCTCTGGAAATGAAAGTTTATGTTTAGGGTGACCTCTGGGTTTGACTTTCCTCCTTGTCCTGGCCTCTGGAATCCAGTAAAAACATATATGGGTATAGGTTTGAGTATAATCTGACATCTCAGTGCCTTGTGTCTGAGGAAGGATTTATGGTTGTGAAATAAATATATGCCTTTTTAAAGTATGAGTTTGGAGGTCACTTGGTAACAATTGAGTTCACAAAGGTAGACATAGCAGTGAAACAAATACTGGCAAATTTGGGTGGAATTGAAGCCTCTGAATAAAATTTCAAATTAGTAGAAGTAAACTTAAAAGTAGGTGACTAGTATACATGGCCTCAGTCCCAGGTGTCACATTTATGATTTCAAGATGACATTCTGTACCTGAGGTTTAAGGTTCAGAAGTCATAGTTTGTAAAACATTGTCAAAAGTCCCAAGTAGATGCTCATTCTAAAACATCAGGTCTTTTAAAAGAGAAAGCTTGTTATTTGTTTTGTAGTGTCTGAATTCATGAAACCAAGGTAAGGAATCTGGGCTCTCGCCCCCTACTGTCTTCACCCCATCCGAATTGGGTGTTTCTCTAGGACCGTTTCCACAGGGAGGTAAACTCTAGGGCAGAGGGGCTGCTTCAAAGCAAATGAGGCCCTTAATTTATCATAAAAAAGAAGACTGGTTGTTAAGGTTTTATTGGATTACAATAAAGGCTCCTAGCACTGGGAGTCTGTGGTTTGATTCCCGGCATCACTGGGGGAGCTTGAAATCATAACCACAGATTATAGCAATGAGCTTCCAAATTTCCATATCCCAAGCAAAGATGCTGCTTTCCTGGAGCTAATGTGGAATTGCATGCTCTGTGATTTTAGGATATGTATTGGAAAATTTTCTGTTTGGATATCACTTCAGGAGGACTGTGATTCTCCAATCACCTCTGTGGTTATAGCTTCAATGTTCTTAAAAAAGGAAAGGAAAGAAAAAAATGATAAAACAAAACAAAAGATGATTGTTGTGATTCCCTCCATTCTGTGCTCTTGTACAGTTTGAAGGTTTTCATTAATTTTTTTCTTTCCCTGAGTTCAGTAAAAGTTCTTATAAGGTCATTTTAGGGTTGTAGCAGTGGCTTATGCCATTCTTCTAGGACCCTCTCTCTTCCACACTTCCTATTATGAAGTTGTATCTCATCAGTTAAATAGACTCTAAAGTCTACCATCTTTGATGTAAGTGGTACGTATATATTTAGTACTATACACATTTAAAAAAAATTTTTTTAATTTTTTGGACTGGCAGACAGACCATATTGGAATGAGAAAGTCAAAGATGTAAACAGATAAATTTTGTTTTTCTTCTTTTAAGACATATCCGATTGGACTGGCAAAGAAAATTGATGTCGGTTTGAATTCTCTTTCTCAGACTCATTGGTGCACACACATGTATTTAACGAAATGGAAACAAAACCTATAAAAACTTGTGCATGCGTTCATCACACTGCTTAAAATCTCTGGTTGTGCTGTCGTCCTTGGCTGTCGCAGCTCACTGTCCCTGCATTATAGGAAGCCCTGGCCTGCTTTTCACAGCTGGAGAGAAAAGCTTTGATTTGTTTGGGAAGGAGAGTCGGTGCCTGGGGGAATGACTGGGTCTTTTCATCTGGTCTATTGATAGTTCAGTGTTCTTCCTCCACTTCGCTATAGGAGCAGATTTGTTGAGCATTTTCTCTGCATTGGTTAAGATGCTTTCCCTAAAATATATAATTCACAGAAAACTCAGACTTAGACAGCAAAGAAGTATGTCATCTCATAGAAGTAGAAATCTAGAAATAGGATACCAGGAGATCTTTTATTAGGGGTTTAATAATGTTGTCAAGGACTTTGGCTGATTTGGACATTTGTTCCCAACTGTCTATTCTTTACCTGTACCAGATTTGCACGACCCTGCCTGTGTTCAGGTGACTTTCCCTACCCCTGAGGGTAGAGTGCTCCATTTCCCCCACCTCTGTCTCCCAGCCACCCCTCCTTACTGACTCTGGGCTTGGCCCATAGCAAGCGCTAGCCGATGAAAAGAGAGCAGGCATGACACATGCACACAGAAACTTTAAAGGAATGGCTTGGCTCCCCTTTACTTTGCTAGATTGCTGCCTTCTGCCAGGACAATAAGAGGTCTCAATAGCAGCTGTTCCTTAGCCTGGGTCTGGAACCAGAAGACACTTGGGGTTGATTGGAACCCAGAAGTCTCACAGGCCTCACATAATTCAAGGAAATAAATGTGTGTTGCTTTCAGCCACTAATACATTGAAGTTGTTTGTTGCCACAGGAAAAAACAATGAATTTTAGAACTTAGTATCCTTCCATTGCTTTACTCTGGTTCCTGCCAGTGAAGGCTGCTTTCTAAAGCTAATTTTCCTTGTGGTTGGAGGATGGCAGCAGTAGCTCTTAATGTCACCTCCAGATGTGACCATAGCTGGAAGCAGAAAAGGGGCCATCTCATTCCATGTTTCCTTAAAAGTAGAGACAGGTTTTGCAGAAGCTTCATGGCCAATATCTTCTGGTGCCTCCTTGATCAGAAATGGGTTACAAGTCCCCTTCTAAACCTTGTCATTGTCAGGGAAAGCTTGCTGCAACTGACCTGTGTCCATTGGGGTTGACCCCTCATGGGGGGAGCCAACACTCTTTTGAATCACATATGTGGAGTGGGATACAGTTGAGAATGGGAATAGTTAGATGCCTGAGCAAAATCAAGCCTTTGAGACTACCAGGAAAAAGGTAGAGATGAAAATTGACAGGCAACTTTCCTATCTCCTGTGACTGTACTTACACTTCTCCATTGTCTTTCTTTCCCAGATATTTTCCTTGTCATTTCCTGGTTTGTTTATTTTGCTCTGTCATCCTCTTATTTTGCCCCCTTTCTCATGCAGTGTAGAATATTCCGGGAGAGAGACTCTGATCAGAGCTCATAGAGAAAAATTATTTCAATTTTTTTTTATCACTTTAAGTCCAGCAGAGAATCAGTTTGCCTGTATACTGGCGAAACATGTTGGCTTAGTTCCTAAGAAACTCTGAATTCACTTACAATCAGTGGAGCTTCTCCATTCAATACCAGAGACTCCTTAGTATGCCCTGTTTTGAGGATGAGAAAGAAAAGAGAATCATCTCTTTGTTTTCAGTTTATAATGGCTAGAATGGAGACCTCAGACTCCAGGAGAGGTGACTGTGCAAACCTCCGGATAGCACTGATATACTAAGCAACACCATTTCAAGGTTCTCCTGGAAGGTCTCATTCATTTCCTAGTTTTAAGCCTTAGTTCTGGGCCAGCAACAAGAGCCCTGATTGATGTACTTTCAAGAGATATTGAGGGAAAGTGAGGACCAGAAGCTTGAATAGACATCAGGTATTCTGTTTATAACACATGGATTTTCCAGAACAGTGTTAATAAGACTGTGTTCCATTGAAGATTGGTATTTCTTAAAGTGGGTATTCCTTAAAAAAAAAACTTATATGACCTGAAAGTGTTTGGCAAAATGTATCTTAAGTGTTTTCTCTTTTTAAAGGCATGTGTGATGTAAATTCTTTGCCATAATATCTGATGCACTCATCACTTTCTTCTTAAGGGGTAGAACAGTATAGAGATTGACAGTCAAGATTCTAGAAACAAACAAACAAACACAAACAAACAAACAAAAGCATTCTAGAACAGACTGCCTAAGATTTGTCCCAGCACTACCATTTAATACTTATTTCCTCCATGCCTTAGTTTCCTCATCAGTAAAACTGGGATACTGATGTGTGTATGTTTTTAGCAATGAAAAGAGATATGATGTGTAGTAAATATTATCTAAGCACTATTTTTTCAATCTCTCTCTCCCCTCCCCCTCTCTCCTTACTTCTCTCTTCTGAAAATAGGGAAAAGTTGAATCCTAGGAAGGATATATGTATAGACTTGGAAGTGTATCCATGAAATTGTTAGGTGGAAAATTGTTGGGAGCAGTGGAGTGTACCTAGAGGCATAAAATAACCTTTGTGATATTCTTTTTTTTTAGAAGTTCTGTGTATGTTTGGAAAGATATATCTGTGTAAGATTTGTGATATTGAGGACGTTGTCTCAAACTGTTAACAGTTATTTTTTCTGGGCTAGTTTGCAGAGGGAGGATATTTTCACTTTTTGTGTTATTTCATTAAATAGGGTAGGAAAATGAATAATTTTTACTTTTGTTTTCAGAATTCTCATATAATATGTATTTAAATTTTTATTTATTTATTTTTGCCTCAAAAATCTAAGAAACATTTTATAGAGATCCTTTACTAAATCATCAGAAACTTATAAATGAGGCAATTCTGTTATTCGTAAATTGGAAGGGTCTCTGAAGGGGTCATGTTATGGGGCAGTAAGCAGCATGCTGTGGTTGACAATGGCACAAAATACTGTGGTTATTGTGTGTGGTGTGTGGCAAAAAAAAAAAAAAATGAGCAGTTTTTTTTCCTTCCCCAATGGCATCACTCTGCCCCATCCTTTCTGATGGTAGTGGCCAGCTTCAAGCAACTTTAAAGACATTCAGATAATTCTAAGTGTAGGTCTCTGTGAGAATTCTGATCATTCTTCTTTTCTTTTTGAATGTAAAGAAACAGCATTGACCTGATCTTTTGGAATCTAAGTTTTGTAGCCTGATAGCCTTTGAATTTCTGGGGTATATTGTAAATCTCTTTTTCTTGTCATAACTGGGGCTGTAATATAGTGTCTTTTGGCCACCTGTGTCCAGCTTCTCTTTCTGTCTCCCTCCAACCCCTAGCTTGTTTTTTTTTTTTTTTTTTTAAAGAAGATAAATTTATTTACTGACAATCATTATGCTCTGTGTAGGGAATGGTTTCTGAAAGAATATCTGCATCTTTCAGACCCTAGCAATCTCACAAATGCCTGTACTGTTCTTAGATGGGGACGCGTGTGGGTGGATGGGAAACTCACTGGACAGCCCAGAGCAGAAGCTCCTCATCGTGACATGCAGAGCCATGTGGTCCTCCTGATGTCTCCCCACCCCACCTCATACATTCCAGTTACAAAATTACTTTTATTTCCTCGAATACCATGTTCCCTCAAGCTCCTGTGACTTGGGCACCCGCTATTAATTCCTCATAGAATCTCTTCTGCCATCTTCTTTATATTGTCAACCAGAAAAATAACCTACTCACCCTTCAAGAGTCCATAAATATTTTGTTGTCAAAATCTTGTTTGACCTGTCCCATTTACATGCTAAATCTAGAGTTAAATGGGCTCCCAATGTTTTTATGCCTATTATATTTTATATACATTTGTTCTAATGATCCTTTGGCAGTCTTTTTCCTTGGCTAGATTTTGTATTGTTCAAAGGTAGAAATGATGCACTACTCATTTTTTAAAATAAGCACCTGGAATATATTACATGCTCAGCAGACGTGTAAATCAGCTTGTGGTATAAGTATGTAAATGAGTGGTTGTAATGTAGTTCATTCAGAAAGTGACCACAGAAGCAAATAATTTCCAAATCATCAACTCATTTAGTAGAAAATAGATATAAAACTTTTATTGCCATACAAGTTATATTATAAGTAAATCAATCAAAAATCTATTGAAGTTTCACTACTTAGGATTTCTCTACATTTCTCAACTGCCAAAATTTCTAGAAAGCAATATTAGTTGTTGATTCTACAATTATGGATTTTGATCAGTAGTTATATTACATAGGCAGAAAAAGACAGAGTAGAAGGTCCTTAATATATTCTGCTCTTTGTGAGAGTTTTATCTAACTTATTTTTGCCTGTGTATGAAATTAACTATTAACTATTATTACAAGGCAATATGGACTTAGGGTCTTTGTACTGTCAGAGTGAATGATTCTGTACCCAGATGTCTGCCTAAGATGTAGAAAAGTGGTGTGATTCTTGTTCTTTCCTGGGCATGATACTGTAAGGCTGTAAGAATGAGAATCATTTGTAGCAGCCTCTATTTGATTTATGACTCTCCCATAGTTTAGATGTCATATTACTCCAAACTATAGTTGTAAAATTAACTTTAAACCACTTTAAATCCTACAAAGATGGCTTTTAAGTTATTATCTTTGTTAATGAAGAGGAACAAGAAAATTGCCAGTAAAGTGGCAGTCAGTACCACTTTCTCTTGAAAATTTTCAGTGTATTTATTGAGCCATAAGAGTTAGAAATGTTCCATACCATTTGATTATTTACAGGGCTTCCTTTGCATCCCTTGTCTATTCTGGTCCTCCTGCTCCCCCAGCCACCACCATTATTACAGTTCCTCTGAAGGAAGTAGAAAAAATGGTTGTCTTCACTGAATATCAGAGAGGTGAAGTCCTGAGGTTGTTCAGCTAGTAATATGGGACCCAAATATGACCTAGTTCGGTGTTCAGTGACTACAGCCTGGAAGCCTCTCTGCATGTCTTTTCTCCATGGAATCAGTATGATGGAATCTTTTCTCATCATTTGTTTCCTTTTACTAGAGAAGCAGTTCTTAGAGTGGGATTTATGGACACTCCGAGGTCCCTAACACGCTTTAAGGGGTAGATGAGGTTAAAGCTATTTCCACAGTAATGCTAAGACATTGTTCTACTTTTTACTCTGTTGACATTTACACAGGTGGTACAAAAGCAGTGGTGGAAAACTACTGGTGCCTTAGCATAAATCAGGGCACACCTTTTTAACATCTTGTGTGATGAAATGAAAAGCACACTCAAAGCCTTCTGTTGCCTGCCAGAACACACAATTGTCTTGAGGACAAAGCCATTGATCATTTGAGTTGCAAACTGAACTAGTTAGTTTTCTTGTGGGACACCCTTATACTTGGAAATACAACTGATAGACAAACTATGGCTATTTATACTTGGGTGCTGGACATGTACTTTATTGAAAATATGTGAAGTAAACCTGTTAATGTTAAAGAAAACAAACTAGTCTACGGCCATGCCACCCTGAACCAGACTGATTTCGAAAGCTAAGCAGTGTTGGGCCTGGTTAGTACTTGGATGGGAGACCACCTAGGAAGACCAGGTGCTGTAGGTGTAAAAAAAATGAAAAATAACAGATTGTAAGCTGACAAGGTCTTTGCGATCTGTGAGGTTGACCAAGGGTTGCCTCATCTAAAAAATAAAAAATAAAAAAAAAATAAGCTAGCTACATACTTTTTTTGGCCAATGTTAAAATTTGAGCCTCAAGTAAAAATTTGAATTTTGGAAGACAAGTATGTGCCATCATGATCCTAATTAAGTTTCCCAATTCTTAAAGACTTTGCTGATGAGATTGAAGGTAGATATTAAGTGAGGTTTTTCGACATTGCATAATGAAAATGTGTCAGATTGGAAAGATCTGTAAAACTTAGTGAACTAATATTTTTCCAATGGCCAATGCTTGATGATACAAAATTACACATGGGTGAAAGATCCACTCAAATGAAAGGTCAACCAATAATTTTAATGAAGCAAAGTATGGTTTCAGATATCATATTCCATTTAAGTTTAAGAAGCTACCCCTTATTGAGTTTTGGTATTGTGCTGAAGGTGAATTTTTAAAATTATATAAAAAGCCATTAAAATGTACCTCCCTTTTCTAAGTATATATATGCATGAGACTTCATTTTTTAAAAAAATACTTCAACCAAACCTATGTGTCACAACAGACTAAAAGCAGAAGTATGTATGAGAGCCTAAATGTCTTTAATTAGGCCAGACATGAAAGATATTTTCAAAATGTAAAACAGTTCCACTCTTCTCACTAATTTTTTGGGGAAATACAGTTATTATTTAAAAATTACATTATTTATGTTAACATGGAATAGATTTATGCTTTAACAATTTAAGAAATATTTTATAAATTCTTCAGTTTTAATTTTTAATATGGTAAAAACAAAATTGGGTCCCAAGACCATGTATTCTAGCTATTGGGGACATAGTACTTTATAATGGGAAGTTTGGCTGATTAGTGTATATGCCATGTTTTGAAGGACAGTCAGTCCCTCAACACATAACTTCAAGCTGAAGTAGAAACTGAGCCTGTTGATTTCTTTCTTAATATTCTCCAGGACGGTCTGGCATCTCCACCCAATTCACTGTAGGGCACAATGCTCTTCAAGCCTAAAGGACCATTCCAGCAACATATTAGGACAGGCTTCTGCTGTCTTTGCCAGTATGTTAAACCCCAAAACATGAGTTTATGTTCTGTGTTTTCTCCCACCACCAGGCTGGTATCATACCTCATTATCTATTTCCAGGCATTCCCTCCTGGTTATTGAGGTATGGAGAAGCTATATCCTTCACTTCTTTTGGTAATTAATAATGCATGTCCTCCCATTGTAGCAAATGTACTCACTTGGGTTGTGCTGAGAACTTACCCTAGTTATTGGTCTAGAGATAGCGACAAGAGCCAAGGGAACATTGTGAGTGTCCAAATATTATCTTGTAAGGCATCTTTCTTAGGTGACAGTCTTCAGGCTACAGGATGCTGTTTTTCGCTAGCAAGGGCAAGAGGCTGCTTCTGAACACTGGAGGGTTCATGGAACTCTGAAAGGTCAAAGTTCCTAAGGTATCAACTCTCCCAATCCCCAACCCAAGTCACTGGTTCTACTGCTACCTTTTTAGTGCTCTGGGATTTGCATAGGAGGTGTTTTGAACTGTGAATTCAGGCTTTTTTTTGTAACTCCACCAGTCTTCAGATCAAAGCTTGAGCTAGATTTTTAGCATGGTTTGCCTGCCTGCTGCATTTTGTGTAGGTTTCTCTAAAGCTGCCTGTAGGCTTTATGTCTCCTACAACTTGCCATGAGTTGACAGCTGGCTGTCCTCATGTGTAATTCTCTTTCTTTAAGGCTTCCAGGACATTTAACAAAACCTACCCAACTTTTAAGATTTTCATAATTACTGCTTTTGTATATTTACTAGAGAAAATGCGCAAGCCAGAAAAGCACTTTTTATTTCTGCCTGGAGCTGATCCAACATAGGTAATTGTGAGGCTGTAGCCAACAAGGATTGTCACTACTCCACTTACCATCAACAATAGGATGCCTCTTGCCATTTGATTAGTGAGTGATCCAATTTTAGAATTTCATCCTGAGGGTCACTGTTCAGAGCCAATTCTTGTAGCAATTGTCTAAAAAGCAGACTGAGGCAAGGACTGAAGTATAATTAGCATAGGTTGGAGCTGAACTCAGCAGGCACATGTGGAGAGTGGACAGGTGAGAAAGGAAGGGAGGAAGGCTAATAAAGTGTAGGTTAGTGAATGGGTCATGATGGACTGCCGGAGCTCTATCCTGCTGAAGACCCTAGGTAGGGCCTTTGGCTGTAACATATCTCAGAACCACCCTGCTGTTTTTCTCCACTGGCTTCTGTCTGTCCTTACTGGTTGGAGTAAGAACCCCCTGGCGCTACTCGTTGGATCTGTCCAGGCTGAGCTTGCCCCTGTGGCCAGAGCCTCAGGCAGAAGGAGCTGCAGATGGCTGAAGTAGGAAGCCATTGATATGTGTGAGACTGCTCACTGCAGGTGACCTCTGTGGCCAGCTGAAGGATGTGGACATGGCACTGCCATTTTCAAAATTAGATAAGGGAGCCTGTACCCACTGTGGTCAAGATCAGGGATTCAGGAATCTTTTAGTACATTTGAGCACCTTAATGTTTTTAGGTGCATGTCTGGTGATGTAATGCAAATTACTTTAGTGTAGGAGGAGGCTAGGGACAGTGAGAAAACTGTGATAATGATCCAAGTACAAAGTGCAGAGAGGCTAAAATGAACACTGGTATTGTGCAGGCAGATGAAGAACAAAAGCATCATTTATACTTCTTTTTCTTCTGCTATTAGGCGTTATTCCTAATATAAGAATATACCTGGTATATAAGAATATACCTGGTATATAAGAATATACCAGGATAAAGCTCATGAATATAGCACAGAGCATTGAAAGACAAGGAAAAAAATATGATGTAATGCTACATAAATGTAAAATCATGTCACTTACATGTAGTTTAGAGACACGCATGTGAGTAACATGGGTATTAAAGACACAAGGAAATGCATGGGAATGATAAATACCAGATTCAGAGGGTGGTTAACTTCTGGGGATCAACAGGAAATGTCTTTGGAAAGAGATTCCATGGAGCGTCAGCTGGGTTGGTTATTGTTGCTTTATTTCTTAAACTGGATGGTGGGTACATCATTGCTCATTATGCAATTATTTATACCTTTTGGTATTTTTAAATTAATGCAGGATATATTTAAAAACATAGGTCTAGATGGCTTAGGGTATAAATAGAATAAGAATAAGCTGATTTCATGTCTTCTTTTTGTTGCTGTTTACAAAATGATAAAAAATATTTTTTGACACACTCACACATGTGTACACATGTGATAATAGGGAAACTGTTCTAATGTGTTACATTTTACTCACTATCCGTGCTGAGGCCCTGATAAGTAACATTTTAATTAGCTGGCAGACTGTAGTGTCCATTTGTAAAGGATGATTTATAGAAGTCTCCCCATTATAAGACAGAAATCACTGGGTTAAAGGGATAAGTGATTAAATGGAGGAACTTTTACAAAAGTGTCTTCAAGAATAGCACTAAGCTTGGATGTTCCTCACACGAGCAAGTCACAGAGCTGTGATTAAATAGTGTGAAGAGGTTCTTATCATCAGGGTGTGGGGACTGCGAGGCTTCTTTCAGGTATGTTTTCCAGGAATAACACCAGAGTCTGCCCCCTGGTCTTGCTGGGTACGTAGGGCTTTGGTCTTCAAATGACTCTTTACACAAGAGTGTGTGATGAGTTGACACCAACACATGCCTTCTACAAGAAGGCATGGTCTCTTTTCTGCTATTTGTGATTGCATTTGACCACAGCCTCTCTTGCTTTCAGGGACTGTTAGTGATGTCAAAACAAAAAGCCTAGGTTAAGGGACAATTGGAAAATAACGCAGAGGACATACTGGGTTTTTGACTTGCAATTAAATCATTCAATTTAATGATAGTAGTGAGAGACCCTCCAAGAACAAAAGTTTTTTTCTAATCATTTTAAGAGTGCTCGTGTCTTCACTGAGTATTTATTTGTGAGTGCTGAAAACAGCAGTACAGTTTCACAAGGAGAAAGCCTGACTGTAGCTTTTTACAAAATGAAAATCAAACCATTTTTTTCTCTCCAAAATTTTATGTGCTAGCTCCCAAGGGGAATATTATTTGCCATATCCTTGGACTTTGAATTTTATTATAATTTTTATGAGAAGAGGGACTGTATTTAATAAAACTTGACTAAGACTGCGTTTTTCTCCAGCAGCCAAATAAAACTGAACTTCAGGACATTTGCAGAAAAGATACGTCCTGGGTTTCTGGTAAGCTTGTCACAGGAAAGTGAGAAAGACTCGGGACTTTTAAGCATACCTGAAGATTCAAGGACATTTTATTTCTTCCCTCTTAGTTTTGACTTTGCCTTGTTCTTTGAGAATGGAGATGTAATGTCAAATAATCTGGCTGTTTTTCTCAGTGACACAGGAGGAATGAGATTGTTGTGTTTATTTATTTTTCATTGTCAGAAAGAGAGTTCCCAAGTTTTTCAGTGTACAGGGATTTCTCGACTGGAGTCTTGGATTTAGGACTATTTTGTGTGAGGGAGGGTCAGGGAGACAATGGGTGGGACATTTCTATTCCCTTACAGTTACTCTGAGAAGATTAAGTCTGTTAGTCATTGAAACTTTACTGCTAATTATTTTAATTGGATTATTAAATTGCTTTTATCTTTACAGAATTGTATTGAACTGTTAGTCTTGTCTTGAGGCATTTTACTAGGCATTTTGGGGGCAGGGAATGGGCCTGAATAAGGTGAGATAAACCTGGGAGAATGGAGTACTTGAGGTGAGTACATTGGACAGCTACAGACAACAAGCAGAAAGACTGGGATACTGAGTTTGGAAATTGTGTGTGTGTGTGTGTGCATGTGTGCACGCACATGTGAGCTCGTTTGGTCCTGGAGGGTGAGTACTTTATGTCATTTGGCACCTGGAGCAATAGATGCTAAACATTCTACAGTTATAGGGGATGGACTACACAAAGAACTGTCCTTCCCCAAGTGTATTTGTGCTGCTGCTGAGGAACTGGCCAAAGAGACAAACTGACCCGAGAAACCCACACTTCTGTGCTTGGCAGTTTTGCTCAGAGTCCTTGTGGCAGCAGTAGAGTCATTGACTAATTTATTTAGTGCTACCATTCTTGGTATTTTCCTAGCCTGTTGTCGTCTGCACTTGAGTCCAGAAATCAATGAGTCAATTGAGAGCTGAGTCAAAGCAAAAACAGGCTATTAATTTGTCCGAAGTATCATAAATTACACCCAAAGCAGCAGATCTGTGTATTGTAAAACTTGAAAAAAAGTCCCTAGTGTGTTTGCAAGCAAGACATTAAAAGCCTACTTTCTTTTCTTCTCCACTAACCAGTTGCATGTTGTTTTCTTTTAGGGTTCATTGAAGAGGGATGTTTTAAGTTTTGTTCGAATATTATCAATGCTGGAAATATCTAAGGAGACTGATAAATCATTAGCACTCTATGGATTAGGCACTTTTGCAGTGGAATCAAGATGTTAAGTTAAACTGTATGTAAGTGATAATGCACCTATAAATAGGATCTCTAGTACCTGTAGTTAATGAAGTGGTTTGAATCATTCATTTCAAAATATTAACAGGATGGGCCCAGAGCAGCCAGCAGATGTTTTCAATTCTGGGCAGACACACCTTTGCTGAGCCTGGCTGTTGAGTGGATGGCCTTTGCTGGCTTTGTTAGCTTTAGCACTGCTTAGTGATTTGTGTTAGGCGATTAAGCATGAAAGGAAAGCAATGTGATCTTTTTTTTTTTTTCAGGGAAAGAATAGATAAAATGTTCCTGTGTAAATACTAGAAGGGCGTTATGACTTTTAAAAGTTGGCTCAAGCAAGTTTCACTTAACAATGCCTGTGAGGCCCCTTTGAGTGGAATAAATCATGGGTAATGATATACTAATTTCTTTCAAATACACTGTAGAAAAGCAATGTCTGTGTGTAAAAGTGAGATTTGATATCCAGGAAGCTAGAATTGCTACTTTTTGAGAAAAGTCTGTGTATGCAAACTAAAGAGAATTTCTAATAGTCCTTGATAAAAACAAACAGATAATTTGACAAACAGCCCTGGAAACAAGCAAGACCAGGGAATGAAACAGTTTTGGCTTTTGATTTTAAAGACCATTTCCAGTATAAGGAGCTGATGCTTAAAATATTCCATGCATTTTCCTAATATTTGGTTTTTAATTGTTCGATAAATATATTGTAGTGGGTATAATAGCTGAAAGGAATAAAACAAAAACAAACACAAATAAAAAAGCAGTTCCCTTCGCTACTCTGAAAACAGTCCATCAAACAAAAACACATTGCAAAACAGGAGGGGCCTTTCTAATTGCTTGAGTCTGTTGAGGCTATTTGGTGAAGACATGGAATATGGTTAGTTCTCATTGTTAATCTACTAGGAAGGTCAAAGGTAAATGAAGAACAGTAGCAAAATACTCAAACTGTCTGGTAGCAACACAGAAGGTCTGGTTTCTGAGGGATAGGCTGAAAACAGGCTGTCCAGGACATCTGGGCATCAGGCTAAAGCAGTGCTATGTAGCTGTGCATCTTTATTGGTCCTGATTTATTTTTCTGATAGCAAAGTGCTCTACCAGCATGAATTATCTTTTTCACACAAGAAAAAACATGTATTTATATTGACACCCATTCTTTCACAACGTTAGCGGGTTACCAATAGGTGGGTGTTATTTGAAGGTGAAGTTTGAGATCTCCTGAAGCAGGGAAGTAAATTTACAGAGTCTGTGTCTATGCCGACTCAGATTCTTCCTGGATATAAGTCAACGGAAAAGGCCATAAAGGCATGAGACACATTTCCCATGATCAAGTGGGGCCTGAGAGTGTTGTGAAAAGTTGCTAGCAGCTCAAGCTTTTCTTTACGCAGCAGGGTGAAGACTAAGCTGATCAACTGCAGCTTCGTATTACTGGGGAATTAATCAGCCTGTTGGATTATAATGATCTCTCAAGGGAATTGTGATATGAACCCCTTTGATAGATGTCCAATTACTTTGGATTGCATGAAGTTTATGACTTTCTCAGGAAATTAGGTGTGACCCTTATTTTGCCAAAGTTAATTGCCCTTGCAATCTTGGTATTGCAAAGCCTACATCCCATAGGAATTTGATTGAAATTTCTAGTCCCAGAGCTGTTGCACCAATTGTGATTTTGTGTTAAGCGATTAGAGTGACAGAAAGGTTAGGAAGAAAATGAATTAGAAATGCGATATGTGGTTTAATAGATTTAAGTGTAGATCTGGAAGAGAGATGCCAACTACAGGCTCTGGCTCATTCTCAGTTTAAAAGGGATTTAAAATTATATGAAATTCCTTCCAACCCTAAAGGTTTACTGTTCTGTGATAATAATGACTAAGGAGAAAGGAAAAGACCAGAGGTAGGAGGAAGTTAGTGAGATTGGTCTGGGTTGGTGAGTAGAATGGTCAGGCTGGGTTTTAGTAGATCAAATCTTGCCTTCTAAATACCTCTCCTAGTTCATCAGTCTAGTGGTGTGTCCAAGTGTATGTCTGTGCTACACAGTTTCCCAGTTGCAGTCTCCCATTGGGCCCACTCTACTTGGGCCCATTTTTTGCATGGCAAGATAGCACTAGAGGAGGCCTCACAGTAAGGTCTTTGGGTTCTGGAGAGAGACTGCCACGATTCAAAGTCAGCTTTACCTCTTGATAGACTCAAGAAAATGTCTTACCTTTTCTGTGCCTTGGTTTCCTCATCTGTAAGTGGAAATTATCAAGCACCGACTCTGGACTCCTATCAAGAAGTTCATTTATTTGGTTAACTGCTTGTTCCATGAGGGCAGGGATTTCTGTGTGTTTTATTTAGTGTGGCATCTCCAGTGCCCACACACTGCCCCACATGTAGAAGATGCTTAATGATTGTTGAATGGGTGAATGTAGTGTTTGAGCAATACCTGGAACAGAGTAAACCCTTAGTTAATATTGCTTGTTGGCATAATGTTTCTTTGAAGTGAGTATTCTGTTTGCTTGTCTTCATACTTCAATGTCCTGCTCAATGCTTGCACATGGATGCTGTGGGAGGCAGAATAGTCCCTCCTCCGCCAAAGATGTTCATGTCCTAGTCCTTGAACCTATGACTACATTAGGTAACATGACAAAGGAGAATTAAAGTTTCAGACAGAATTAAGATTACTAATTGGTCGACCTTAAAGTAGGAAGATTATGTGCGATTATCTGGGTGGATCTGAACTAATCCTAAGGATCTTTAAAAATAGAAGAGGGAGGCAGAGCAAGCCAGAGAAAGATATGAACACTGGAGGCAGGGTCAGAAAGATGCTACCTTGCTGGCCTTGAGAATGGAATATGGGGACCCCGAGGCAATCAATGGAAGCAACAACAGAAAATTGATAAAATACTCACTATTTGGTGAATTACATCTGAATGGGTAACTTTTTTTGTTCCTATGATCAATTAGACTTTATTTTTCTCTTATATAAATGCTATATGTTTAATGTAAAGAAATCTAACTGTATATAAACGTATAATAAATAAAGGCCATGTGGGCTCCTGCTACCCAATGACCACCACTTTGAGCACCTAGGTGCTCATTTTTTCATGAATCTCTTTATGCATGTGCACATACACATCCATGCAGGTGTGTGTGCAAACATACACACACATGCATGTGGGATTAAACCAAACATGGCACTTCCTCATGCTTCTCAACAACAGTATCCCTCATTCCCACTCTGCCTACAAACTCCAACTAGGAAGCCATTGTAGCACCCTAATGGTGTTCTCAATATATTTTCCCTGTATTCAGGTGATCTTAGGCACAACACCATTACAATCTAGGCTATTTTTTGTGACTGTATTATAAAAATGGGATTTGACATTCTTTTGCAGTATTGTTTTTCTTACTCAGTGATACCTCAGGATAATACTCCAAGTCATTTTCTATGCCTGCCCAAATATTCTGTGATGTGACTGCAAAACAGTTTATCCAGCCATGGTTGATGGGTATTCCCTGTTTTCAGTTGTTGGCTACTACAGACAGTGCTGCAGTTCCTAAACCTAGCATTCCACACACAAAGGAAAAACATGCCTGATTTGTAAAGACTGTTTTCAAGGGATGCCTCTTTATGATGATACAAATCCCCAAGAGGAGCTGAATTCTCCCCAGAGATTAGTATCTGGGGGCTGGAATTAAGGTCCACAAAAATAGTAGGTAGCAGGGGAGACAGTGAAGTTAGGAATAAGCTGGCAAATATTTTTTCTCTGTAACTTAACCAGAAAACTTTCCACTTAGTCCACTTGATCTTCCCCACTTACTTTCTTGGAAGATCGTGACATTTGTTTACTCCGCTTTCCCTCTCAAAAAAATCCAACATAGTAATAGTAGAAGGTCCAGTAATACCTTTAGGTCGTTGTTCACTTTTGTTGATTTTGTTAACACTCAGGTGAATCAGGTGATTCAGCCCCACAATGGATGAAAAAGGCAATTCATTAAAAATTGTTCAGAAGGTTATTACTATGAAGATTTTCATCGATTCCCACTATAACTTTGTTTCATTAGTTCTTTGTAGGCAGCTGCAACTTCAAACTGATTTGGTAAGAAAGTTCTTGTTGATGCTGTTTATAAGTACAGTCACTCAGAGACCAATTTTCAGGATCCGAATCAAAGGAACATTTTTCTCCAATCTGCACAAACCTGCTTGGCACACGCTCTTGTTTATGGAAAATCCAAATGTCCATTTGTATTCTTCTGAAAAGGCTGGGAGTTGGGAGGTCACACAGGAGATTAAGACTCTAGCTTTCCATTGGGCAAGCTGGATTCTTAAAGTCCTGTCTGATTTCATGAAGTAGGCAGAAGTTTGAACTCAGTCTAGACTCAGGCTAACATGTAGACAAAAGGAAAGGATCTGCTCTGGTGAAGGTCAATAGTGGAGGCTACCTGCAGGTTGCCCCAGGATGGAGGGAGTGAATCAGGTCATGATGAAGAAAACCGGTCCTTCAGAGCTACTCTTTCCTGATCACTTTATATGCACTAGCATACTCATTTCCCACAATTGCAAGAGCTACCTCTTACAATTACTATGAGAACTAGTATGAAATAAACTAAGAGAGCAATTTGCCTAGTGTTACACAGTTAAGAAATGGCAGAGTCAAAATAAATGTATCATTTATAAAAATACATTTAAGAAAGCTTTCATTATGGAAAATGTCATCATATAATAGAGTTAAGAGCCCATTATAATTTACTTTCCTGAACACATACTGAGCTGCACAAATTATCAGCTTGTAGCCAATCCTGTTCCTTTCTACCACCTTACTCTAGCCCCTGCCTTAGTTGAGTAGGTAGTTCCAGAAGACAACTATTTACTAAAAATATAATCACAACACTACATTATGCCAAAATTAAAATAATAATTCCTGAATACCATCAAGTGTCTAGTCAGAATTTGAATTTTTTATGGTTGTGGGCTAGGATTTTAACACAGGTCTACACTAAATTGTGAATTTCAGGTGTATGATAAGGTGGGTGGGTATAGTGGGTCCACTCAGGAGAACTTGCTATGCATCATCCTTTTGTTATCAGTTCTTTAAATGGAAATCTCAAATACAAGTTGTAGCTTACAAGGACCCTCCAGCAAGCAAGCGACTGTTATAGTTCTGCATTCAATATGCTTCATAGATATGAAAAGTAAGGAAAATGGGGAGAAGGTATAGTTTAGGCCCTCACCTCTGTTCCTTCAACAAATTATGGGTATTTGAGGAAAGAAGAGGGTAGTGATATAGAGAGGAAAACAGAGAAGGGATGGATGATAATCTTTCCCCCACAGAAATAAGGCAGACATTTTCATTCTGAAGCAGGAAATAATATTTTTTATAATCACTTTGTTCTTGTCAACATGAAGCTAAGAAATAATTATGTAAAGAAATAAAACAAGGTTTTTTTTTTTGCCATTGCTAGTGAAGGATTTCAGCTAAAGAATTAGATCCGTAGCCTTTGATTTCTAAACTTAGGTGAAAGTCCAGTTTTGCTCTTTGGTTCTCTTTTTGTTCATTCCTGGAATTCATGAGCCTTGAACTTTCTGGAGCTAGGGCCAGAGGTCTGGACATGACTTTTCAATTAATGCAAATCACAATCTTCACTTCTCTCATGTTAGCATGTGACAAGGCTGGAGGCCTTTATTTTGCTTAGAGCAGTGACCAAGCAAGTGAATGCATGCTCTTGAATATTTGACAGATGTGACAGGCGTGAGTGGCTAGAGCTGCATCTGGCTACGCTTAGCATTCTAACCTAGGTGCTTTCTCCATGGACAACATGCACTTTGCCCCATTAGACTGAGGTTTGTTGGGTCAGGTCAGGAATGCAGCTGTGCTTTTAGCTTTCAGACAGGGAAACATAGTCACGGACAGAGCTGGCTATATAATTTGCAGGGCCTAGTCCAAAATAAAAATGTGCGGTTCCTTGTTCAAAAATTATTAAGCATTTCAAGATGGTAACAGCAGTACCATTTTAAACAAGGGGACCTGTGTGACTGTACAGGTTGCCTGCACGTGAAGCTGAACTTGCTCATGCAGCACAGAGCACATGGTTGGATATGGACAGGTTAATCTTCATGGTGCTTTTAAGATGGAAAAAGATAAGAGAGCATGCTAGTCTAACTTAGCTTGGTGTGGAATTTATAGGAGATGAGCAAACTGCCATAGGCCAAAGTGTATGAGGTGACAATAGTGAGAAAATGCCTCAGGTCTCCTGATAACTGTTTAAGATAATTGGTATGCATGTTCCCTAATCTATGTAGGTTAGAGAGAGAAAAGATCAGAGGTTACCTGGTAGTAAATTAAAGCCCAGGTAAAAGGTGAGTTCAAATGCAAGAGTGAGGCAAAAGCCTTGAGGAAGAGGACTGGTCAGACAGGAATGAAAAAGCCCTTTCTTTTCATCTACTTCCCTCTCCTGCTTCCAGCTCCTTTACAAGTTTCCCTTAGAGAAAAATGTTCACAGCCAAACAACAAAAGACCCAAAGCAGATTTTTCAGTCTGTGAGCTGCCCTTGAATGGTTCAGGGGCTTGAACTTCACAGGAAAACCTTTAGACACTTTCTCCGTGTTTGTGCATCTGGAAAGGGAGGCCCTCTCTTCAAGTGTCGAGTGACATCTTCGAGCTTATTTCTTTCCAGTAAAAGTGGAAAATATCAACTAAGGTTTCAAAGGAAAGGAAATGTAATGTATTTTCTCATCAAATTTGGCATTATCTATTTAGCAGGCAGGCCTTTAATCTTCAGCACAGTATTTTTCCATTGTATAATTCAGAATTTGCCTTAAATCTGTCTTGCTCTTTTAACTTCAGCTTTCTGAAATACGAATGTGATTTGCACAACTTATCTTCTTTTCTCATTTGTTTCCTCGATACCTTCGATTATCTCTTGCCAGGGTTTTTCTAGAGAAGTTCACAGTTTTGCCTTTGCAAATATTGAATGTAGCACAGATAAAGCTCCTTTGTTACTGTGAATCCATTAATGACCTTGATAAGAAGAACTTTCCGTCTCCAGCATCCTGGGAGGACTAAAATGATTTGGGGGCTGTTGATACGAACATAGAAATGAGAAAGTGCAATAATAGGCTTTTAAAAAAGCCCGTTAAATTTTTAAATGAGAAGGAAAACCAGTAACTTCTTTTCCTATACTTGAGGACTATAGAGAAATACCTTGCTACCCTTTTCCCACTAAAGTCTGGAAAGTAGAGATATGAGATTGATCTGTAGGAGTTGAACTTTAAAATTGGTATGTTATTGTGTAGATCACCATAGAGATATGTGAAGACAAGGAGAAGGAAAGACTTGTTAGCTTAGAAGACTGAACCGTAACCTGACAAAAGGTGTTAGAAAAATGTATGTCAGTCGGATATACAAGCAAACAGAACATTTATAGAGGTAAATATTGGCAGTGTCCTCTTAAATGCCCCAAAGCTGATGATGCTTTGGTAGATGGAATTTAAGTGCTCTTGACTCACTGGTAAGTCATCCCTGTTGAGATGGCTTCATTATGATATCTTAGACTGATTTCATGAAACATTCAGACCACCTATCAGCAATTCTTGTTAATATTCTGTGTTCACCAATCAGGCTGATAAATATGTTTGATTAACCTTGCTGGTCAGCTTTGAACAAGGAGCACTCATATCTTCATTCACAAGCAGACAATTAAGTGTCTCAGACAGTTCATTTTTCAGTGTAAATTAAGCTGAAATTCTGGGCTTATACAGAAGGTGGGTGGTTAGATGCATTGAGTCAGCCCTGAGAGAAGGACCTGCACCAGGAGCGCTGGCTTCAGGCTCTGGGACAATCACAGATGGCACACTACTCTCTGAGTTTCTTCTTGACCAGTCTTGGGGCTCTCAGCACTTTGGGAACCGTTTGAATGTTTAGTAGTGTCCTCTTCCACCTCTTAGTCCTTGTATCTGTATAATTTATTCTTGATCCCTAATTTAGATCTTGTCATACAACGGGACTCCAAAAGATACAACTGAAAGAGTGACACAGGCCCCAGGCTTTTCATGTTGGATGCAATTAACTCACTGTTCATATAAATTTGCCTAGAAAATGCCATGTACTCATCATAACTTTTGAGGTCATTCTCTTAATAAATTTCACCTTTCTCTATACCTCCTCGATGTGGCCTTTCCTTGTCTCATAGATATCTCCTGGTCAGTCACATTCTCAAATCTCCTTTAGCTTCACAAACCAGATTTTGATTTGTGTCTTTTGCCCATGTCTTCTGACAACTGATCTCAATTGTGTATCTATATTTTCAGCTTGTCCACATCAGTCTCAACAATGACTCCATCTCTAATGGCCACATACATTGAGTCTAAGACTACCATCCTTGGCCTCCATCTGTGGTCCAGCCTGTTCCCAGCATTGGTCCAGTCTCTCCAAACTTTACAAAAACTTTCAGAGCTAGATGGAACTTCTCAGTCCCATCACCCCTTATTTGGTGGGGTCCAACCAAAGAACAGCAAGATGAATTTAGAGAAACCAGTGAAATGAAGGAATTTGAACAGAAACATGATTTTAAAAATCCAGTAAACCCGGACAGGGGAGTATTCAGTTTTAGGTGGCTGTTGGGGAGACTTGGGTAGGGTCCCGAGGGTCTGCAGATGGCAGAGACTTTCAGAAGTGGAAGGAATGCAGATGTGTCATGGCTTTGGGGAGGGAAAGTGTCATGTGGTTATTCTATGCTCAGTCACAACGAAGCCCTGGGTTCCCAGTGGAAAATCACTGCACCAAGGTGGGAGTGACCTATGTCTGGAGCAGGGTGTAGATAAGCCACCTGGGGGTTGAGCATGAGTTACTGTAGCAGGAAGCCTCACCCACACACCTGTTTTCCATCCTCAGCATGTGGCAGCTACATGGTAACATTACCCCCTGCTTTGGAAAATACAGGTTGGTTTGCAGCATATTTTCTTGGCATCAGATTAGGAGCCTGGGAGTTAATTTCAATTCCTATGAATTCTCTGGGGTTACATGGGTAACAGTGAGTCTTTCTATTCTTAGGAAAGTTCATATTTTCTGAAACTAAAAAATGGACCTATAAAAATGTAGAACTTTGATTTTCCAAAAAAAGAAAATCTCCAAAAAAATTTCATGCACATTCTATACTCCATCCTCATCTCTGCTCCTAATATATACATTTTACTTTGTTTTTAGCTGAATTAAATCTTGCCATTATTAGCTTTCTGTCCATTGGAATCCCATAATGACAGTAATACCTATATATTTTGTACAACAGCAAACATATTTTCATAAACGACACATATTTAAAGAAAAAAAAAGTCACCTTTAAGAAGGTAAAGCAAGTTGACAAATGTTTCTTTAAGTGAAGCTAATTGCATGGAATATTTTATGACATTTCCATGGAAAATGTTATAGGACATCTCTAGAGGGTTTCAGGGGAACTTTTATAGTCGTTTCCTGCTCCATCAGAGTTTTACGGAATCCTGCAGAGAGCAGGGGTGCTTTCTGCTGCAGCTGGTTACTCATGGGCATCCGTTTCTGTTAGGTCATGGTGGAGCCTGAAGTATGAACACGTTTGTGCAGACTGTCCTAAGACAGTGTCGAGAGGCACCAACTACACTTAAGCACAGGTTCAGGAATGAGCTTGAGAGGAGGTATTGTTGGGTTAGGCCCAGAAGAGAGAACTGGGCCTGAGTTTCACTGAACGCAGCTCACTCAAGTGCTGTCTACCTCGTTACCATCATCCTCAAGGGAAAGACCTTTGTGAAAATTCTCATGTCTGGTACAGACTCGCTGTTATAACCCTTTTATTTTATTGAGAGATTTTAAGTGTCACTAAGTGACAAAAAGTTTTATACCTGCTAAATTAAAGACATACTACATGTAATGAATACAAAATGTGTAAGTGCAAAGCTCACATTTCAGAAACTAACAAATCGTCAGTCATGTAGGGTTATAGCTTTGTTTATGTTTGCTGCAGTAGTCCATATTTAATGTGTAAAGTACACCATAAAGTAATTGTACTGGATCCAGCTGTCATTTCTGTGTGAAACAAATGTTAACATAGTTATAAAGGCGCTTACATTATCATCTTATAAAGATTTAAAACAACCTTTTATAGTATTTAATTGATTGCACATGATTATGTCATAACTAGATAATTATTTTATGTTACCCTACTCATATATAATACAAATAAACCCTTTAAACTGAATTTGTAATGGAGAGTAATTGGCAGTGTCGAGGGTGGTTATCTGACATGAAATTAACACCCGTATATCTGTGCTGTTGGCAGAGAATGCAGTTGTTAGGCCCACGTGGTTCTGGGGCACTGGCTTATACTTTGACACCAGCCAGGCCATGGTATCACTAATGCTCAGATTTTCCTGATTCTTGATGTACTGTTTTCACACTTTATTGCTTTGTATTCTCTTGAAGGGACATTCTATTTGGAAACCTTGATAATACCACTTTTTACTAGTTCAGAAAATGTAATTTTCTAAACATTTCCCTACCTATAATAATACTTAAGAGTGAGTAGAATAGAAATTATTATCCCAGTCTTTACGGAAGGGGAAGAAGATTTGTATTACCTGCTTTAGTTCTCACGTCTGCTTGTTGAAAGGGTGGGTAATAGAACCCAGGGATTCAGATTCCTAAGTTTCAGATATTTTGTGTTGACTGGAACATATTGATTTTCTGGAGGAAATTTTAAAAGATGTTAATTTCTCAAGATAAGGATATACCATTGAGCTCTGTATCTTGGTCTCCTTAAATCATTCAACATTACTCCACATGGCCGATGGCCCTCCCCAGTTGCTCATATGTTGTTTTCCTTGTTCACATGGTGGTGTGTCTCCATGATGCCAAAATAACTAATCAGTTCAAGATATTCTTTGAAAAAGTAAAACCAGTAGTGTTTAGTGTCATGGAGACAAAACAACTGGTTGATTTGACTTTTATCCATTTTCAATCAGTGGTTTTAGAACCATGGAGAAATAGCCTGTCTTTTCTCATTTTATGAGGTGTTTTTCCTCCTTTACTCTCTCCTTTCCCATTTTTGCAAAACACATTTTGCTCTTTTTCCATCCCAGGTATATGGTTATTATAGAAAATTTGAAATACAAATGTAGAGAGAAAAAGAAAGTAACTATAGTCACATGGAATACATATTTTTTCAACACACTTAAAACAAGTACTATTAAAACAAGTAATATTCCTCTTTCCTACAATCAGCTTGAAAATTTCCACTACATGTTGGAAATTTCCTCTTTGTTTCTAATTTATTTATTATATAGTGCCTGATTTCTGTCTTCTGATTTCTGTCTTCAGAGATGCCTGATTAATTTTCTGTAAGATCTTTATTAAGTTTACTTTGATCTGGCACCGATTAGGAATGAGCAGTGGTGTTAACCTATTTTTACTCATTAATTTTACTAATGTTTACTAACTTTAGTATTTTTACTCACTGAATATGGACTGAATTGGGAAAACGGAGTCTTAGATTTTGAGACCCCAATTGTGTGGGAGTAGTTGAATGATTTTGCTACGTGATACCATATCACGTCATGCCATATCATTCATTCATTCATTCATTCATTCAGAAAGTATTTAACTACCTCCTGTATTCCAGACACTGTCCTAGGTAATGGGTATGTAGTCATCGATATGGACTCTATGACAACAGGTTGGTCCTTATTGTCATGGAGCCCACCACACACTAAGGAATGTATGTATCAAGGAAGTCATTACCTGGGAGGAGAGGTAGGAAGGATAAATGCACATATTGGGCCAAAAGCCAGATGTAAAGGCTACTGTTGTTATGCAGGAGCTTATGCCTAAATCCCATGGATCTGAACATCTCATGTACTCACAGCTACACAAACCTCTTCAGCTGTCTGGGTGTCATGGCATCATGAGTTCAGAGACGATCCATCTGCTGATGTGATATAAGAATGAGGGTAAGAAAAGATAATCTGATATAAAAAAAGGAAACATTAATTTACATATATATCTATACACACTTATATACATTCCGTCCCTCCCTCCTCTGTGTTTTGCCTTGGGATTTGAGAGACATATGGTGCAGGTATCACTCTGTAGGCTTCTCATTTTATTGACCTCAGAAACATTCACATAAAGTGAGCATGGAATTTTCCTAAAGTTAGAGGTTCCTATGAGTAATTTCTTGATAATTTTGGAGGCCAAGCTTTTGTGGGGAGCAGCTGTGTGGCAGGATCCTTGAAGGGAGTAACAGAATTTGTAGCAATTCTAGGTTGTTCCAATTGGAACAGATACCTGGAGATAAAATCACAGGGCTTAACCTCAAGGAATTCAGGAGTATATGTTTCAGGAGGTTCTAAGCTAGTTTCCTGCTGGGCCTAGGATAACAACTTGGGGTAAAAATTAAATGGCCACATAGTAATTTTGATATATTTAAAAAATGAATATGATACTTTTTTGGAAAACACTGCAGCAAAAGAAAAATACTGAAGTCCACATTAGAAGACCTGGGTTCTAGTCCTGAGTCTATCAGTACTTGAGGCTTTAGGTAGACTTTCACTCTAGGTTTCTGTTTCTTCATCTGAAATATGAGAATATTAACTAAATAACCTCTAACGTCTCTTGAAGCTCCATGATTTTGTGATGTGAGAAGAATTCAAAAAATCTTCACCAGGAGTGTATTTGAACAAGACAATTTCCCCACCTCTCTTTCATACTTGATGGTGATCACCTTTGAGATGTGGAAGGGGCATTGCCAAGTAATAAAAGGAGCTCTGAGTTTGGAGTTAATTGGCTCCACTTAGTAAGCGTGTGACCCTGGAAGAATTATACTTAATTTCTTTGAGCCCCAATTTACTTATCTGTAAAATAGGGCAAAAACACCTTCACGGATTCTTCATGAAGATCGTGTATGATAATTCCTGTGCGTATCCATGGCACAGCACCTGAAACATATCCTGAGGTGATGCTGTGTTTTCTTTATTCCCTCTCATCCTCCTGAACATGGCTGGCTAAGTTTACTAGCATGATCGTAGTCAGAGTTGCTCCTTATAGTCCACTTGTCTACATATGTTGGGTTACCACTCAATGATTACCTACTCTGGAATGCTGGATGATTTTTAGACTGAATTTTTGTCCTGGGCATCTCTGCAGTTGAGAAATTCTGCTGAGATCATTTCAGGATCAAGGGTCTCTGTGCTCCTGAGAATGCATGTTCTTATGGTAAGAATGTAGGCATTAGTCAGCTGACTCTTTGACCAGGTAACTATATTAGAAAAGCCCATGTGCTCCCATGGCTAAAGCATGGGAAATAGATTAAAAATAATAAAAATAAAAATAAAAGATTGTGAGAAAAGGAGCAGGAGAGGAGTAGAGATGGAAGAAAGGGAATGCAAAATGGAAGAAAAATGAAAATAGGGAGGGAGGAGAGATGTTAACAGTATTTTCCAGGGGCTCTCTCTATATATTCCCTTTCTCTGACTTAGTAGAATCAGAACATGATTAAAAAGGGGCCTCTCCCAAGCCACAGACTTTTAGAAGCCCAGAATATTATATTTTTGTAATAATCTAATGTTTTGAGAATGGTTCTAAATGCTGATTCTATAACATGAGTCCATAGATTGGCTGCATTAAAATCACCTGTGGGCAGTCTATTAAATACAGATTTCTGGACTTCGGACACAGAAGTCTGAGATGGGGCCAGGTAATCTGCATTTTAAACGAAGAGTTATTGGGACAAAAAATAGGATTTGTCTGACTGCACGCACCCAAGCCAAAGAAGAAATATGTGTAGGTTTTGCAGCAAAAAAGTAAGGTTTATTAGATAGTTGCGAGTTCTGAAGACACAGGCAAGCTATCACTCAAAGGCCTGGATCCCTGGTTGTCTTGGGAGTGAAGATTATATAGAGAAAAATCAGTAGTCTTAGAAACTAAAGGAGTTGGGGTTGTGGGTGCTACTGATTGGACGATTGGAGGGGATGAGCTAACTAATCATTATGTCCAGTTCTGGAATCAGCCATGACACTATCCAGTCTGATCCTGGGTGGTGGTCCTACTGTCTCGATGGGCCTGGGGCTGAAACACATCTAAAACCAAGATGTTAACCTTAGTCTAGCTGAAACCTATTATTCTCATGATTATAGTCCTGAGGCTCTGTTAATCTTATGTCATGAGGCTTAGTGATTAAAGGAACAGGCATATAGGGGATAAGGGTGGAAAAAAAGCAAGTGAGCCACAATGCCATTATCTGGGCAAAACCGGCTTGAATCAGAGAAATAAACTATATTAAAGAAATGACGTTTGTGTGCAGTTACAGAAGCACCCAAAATAATACTGACCTAGTGCTAACGTCACTGTTTTAGGAATATAGCAAGATGGAATATCATATTTTTTTTTCAAATGGAGCTAGAGACTCAAACATTTTTTTTTATGTTATATCAGTTTTTCAGGTGGAAAAAAACAAAACCCTGGGACCTAGAGAGCGTTATAGATATATAGACACATATCTGTGAGAAGCTCAAGATCAGGAGAATGGGTGTATCATATTGCTATACTATATTTACATAATCACTGTCAATTACCAGTAATGGCATTGTAGGTAGCATCCTTCAAATTTGCATTCCCTCTCTTCTCAGATTGGAAGTGACTAGTCATTGTGGGAAGGAAAAAGCAAACATATCTGTCTTTCTTTCCAACTCTGCCATCACTTGTAAGAGACTGCCCCTTGTAGTACCTTATTTGGACCAAGTGAGGATGCTGGTGTGGCCAGGGCAATTAGGCAGGCCAAGCCATGGGAAAACAGGAGGCAGGGGCAATGGTGACTGCTGCATACCTCCTGATATGGATTTTGACCTGAATGCTATAGACCAAATGGTCCTACCATCATATGCCTTCTGTCTGGTGCCTGCCTTGATGTACCACAATCTGTAAATAGTTGAAATCAGATGTAATGTCTTCATATAGAAGTCTTAAGCTATAGATTGTCAGATCTATCCCAGCTGTTTTCCCGTATCTGTGACCTCTAGCAACTGTGTTTGTATATATTTGACACCCAATGCAAATGCCCTTTGGATTAATGGCACACTCAGATGTGACTCTTTTTTTCCGTTGGCTGTGTTGCACTAGATGTGCACAAAAGACAGAACTGTAGCCAACCCACAGCTGCTTATAGGGCGTGTTCTGTCATTTTGGTCAAATTCCTGGACTGTCATCCACCATCTATCACAAGTGTCTTTCTTCAAAGGGAGAATAGGAAAATAAACTTTGACTTTTGCAAGCAAAAAGAGCACAGAATTGGTTCGACGATATGAATTTTATTAATTATGCAACTTTTTTGGAGAAGAGGTGGAAGTCTGCTCTGTGCTTGGAAACACTGAAGAATTTAACAATTTACCTTCTGGTTTCAGCCAAACACACCCATATGGTAATGTGTGCCCCCTGCTTCTACTCGGAAGTAGTTTAAAAGCATTTGAACAAGCCAAGGTCCTAAAGACTTTTATTCTGCTTCCCCACTGGTTACATTGCCAAAATGACTCCCTCATCTTTTTGTTGATTGTAAAACAAGCAGGCCTTTAGAGGAAGAGAAGAACTTTTCTCCCTTTATTTTACAAATATAGCCTTGTTTCAAAAAACGTATTTTGGGTAGCTAGCCAAAATACATAGAAAAGAAAAAATAGTGATACAGGGGGTTTGGTGAAAGATTTTTTAGTATTTATGCCTAGGAAAATAAGGTTTTGGGTAAATGTTACAAACAGTTCTAATTGAAGCTGAAATGACTATAATGGAATATTTAACCATTTTGTAATTAAAAAAAAACTTATTTTGAGTGCTAATTTAATTTTGGGCCCTTGTCCACTGTAATGTATAAATGTCAGAAATGCTGGGTTTTAGTGGCAAGATTACAAAATGTGGATATTGTTTACATGAATAGTTTATGTGTTATGTTTATTTTAGTTACAAAGCTTAATGTGAATAATACTATTTATACTGTTTCTTCCAACCATATATAAGAATTCAGAAGTCTTGTGGCAACTTAATTTTCAAAGAAAGGAAGAGAAGATAGGGAGAGGACAGGTATGCTGTGCTCAGGACACTGGTCATAGACTGCTGGCCACACCCCCTGTTTAAAGAAGTCTTTCTTCAATGACAGTCCTGCTGACTGCTGGGAATGCAGACCTGTCAGCAGCAGGTGCCTATCTGAATGCTTGATCCCAGTTGGGCTAGTCGGATGCCCTTAAGAACTAGGAATGACAAGGAACAATACTGGAGCTGGAGTCAGTGTTGCAGCCAGGCGCAAAGCATGTTACAGCTACACATAAAAGCTAAAATCCTGTAGAGGAGGCTGTCTGTAGAGGAGAGCTGAGCATGTATTCCATATATATTGCCTTATAGCAGATTAACACAAAACTAGTAACTTAAAACAATGAACGTTTAGTATCTCACATTTTCTAAGGGTCAGAAATCTGGGAATGGCTCACCTGGGTTTTTGATTTGGGGCCTCTCACAAGTCTGTATTCAAGGTGTCAGTGGGCAGCGAGGTCTCATCTGAAGACGCTCTGGGAAAGGTCGGGTCCGCTCCCAAGTTTGCTTTTACATAGTTGTTGGCAGGATTCATTTCCTAGCTTGCTGTCACCTCTAGGTCTCAGTTCCTTGCCATGTGGGTCTCTCCATATGGGCAGCTTACAGCATGACCACTTGCTTCATGCAGGCCTGCAAAGGGGAGTCCAGCTGGCAAGATAGAAGAAGGTACAGTGTAATGTGAGGTAACCATGAAGTGGCATACCATCACCTTTGCAGCATTCTCTTGGTTAGAAGCAAGTTGTGGGTTCTGCCCACTCAGCAGAAAGGGCTTATGTGACAGTTTTAGTTCTAGAAGACACGGGTTACCTGGGCCAGCTTAGAGTCTGTCTGCCACACACTAGAAACAGAAAATCCAAGACAAGACTAGTGAGAGACTGAGGGAGGGAAAGAAAGGAGAACAAGGAGGCAGAGGAGGAGGAGGAGGGCAGGGATAGGAGGGGTCTTATGAATTGTCTGGCTCTACTTCTTAGAAACTGGGTCATATAAAATTCTCCCATTAGCATTACAGTAATGACCTCTTTTAAAAGTTAAACTTTTGGTTATGGTGAAATACACATAAAATTTACTATCTTAATCATTTTTAAGCCTCCTGTTTAGTATTAACTGCATTCTCATTGTTATATACTACCATCACTACCATCCAATCTCCAAAACTCTCTTCATCTTGCAAAACTTAAACTATGTCCCTGTTGAACAATAATTCCTCATTCCCCACTTCCACTAGCTCTTGGCAACTGCCCTTCTGCATTCTGGCTCTGTGAATTTGATTATTCTAGGAACCTCATATATTGGAATCATACTATATTTGTCTTTTTTGTGACTGGATTTTTCCACTTAGTATAATATCCTCAAGTTTCATTGATGTAGTAGTGTGTGACAGGATCTTCTTTTTAAAGGCTGCCATATTCCATTGTATGTATATACCACATTTTCTTTATTCATCTGACAGTGGATATTAGGATTGCTTCTACCTTTTGACTGCTGTGAGTAGTGTTAGTATGAATATGGGTGTAAAGATCTCTATCTCTTTGAGATCTTGCTTTCAGTTCTTTTGGAAATATATCCAGAAGTGAAGTGGAATTGCTGCATCATATGGTAATTCTATTTTTAATTTGTTGAGGAACCACCATACTGTTTTCCACAATGGCTGCACCTATTCTTACCAACAATAGCCAAGAGTTCTGATTTCATTGCATCCTTGCTAAAACTAGTTATTTTCTTTCCTTTTAATCCTTTTGTGTTATAGCAGCTATTCTGTGAGTGTGAATTGGTATCTCATAGGGTTTTGATTTGCATCTCCCTAATGATTCATGATGTTGAACACCTTTTCATATGCTCATTGGCCATTTGTATATCTTCTTTGGAGAAATATCTATTCAAGTCCTTTGTCCATTTTATTATTTTTAATTTTTATTATTTTTTGAATTTTTATAAAAGTTTGAGTCAAACTGATGACATATACCAGGGAGCAACATCTCAACTGCTTCCTCATATGCCCATTTTAAAATCAGGGTGTTTGTTATATTGTTGTTGAGTTAGAATGGTTATAGATTTTAGATATTAACCCCTTACCAGATCTGTGTTTCCAATGAACTCTTTTTCACTTGAGCTTGTTTAAATGGGTTCTTTGTAACCAAAATAGCTCTGATTAAGACATGAAAGCATCAGGCAATTCTTGCTTTTTATCTCAGCTATTCTTCATATTCTATGTCTCATTTGCTGATAAAAAAAAAAAAGTCCCACTCCATGAAATTGACCTCTACAGATTTTATTAAGGAGTAGGTTGATTCTTTGGGTGCCTCTATTAATTTTTAGAATTTTAAGATTAAGCTCAGTTTTACACACAATTTTAGATCAATAACTTTTACGTAAGAGTGCTTTTAAATATCCAAATAACGATGAAAGAATGTTTTTTTTTTTTTACCATCATATGATAAAAAAAAAAATTGGACCAAATTTTCTACCACACTTTATAAAAATAGGACCCATCCAAGCACTGGACATGAACCCATGAGCTACAAAATATGTTTAGACATCAATCTTTCCTCAGAGAAGATTCTGGGGTGGGAGAGGGGACTCAAGGGACACTGAAGGGATTTGTATATTTCATGCTTCCAGATTTTCATTCTTTCCAAGTATCCTTTCAGTAGCACTTGTTTTTGGCTTTCAATAAATCAGAAGTTAGAATCACTTTTTTTTTCACAGACTCGATTAACAGTAACTGCTCAATTAGGTAGCATCTATAATGTATATGTACCTTAAAATTATGGGAAGGACAAAACCTTTATTCTTAGATCACTGAGGCTCACCATGGGAAGAGCCAATGAAGCAGGTTGCCTGCTGGAATAGCCAATATATGTAGCAGGCGAATTCTAAATTCATATGCTGAAAAACTTCTTCCAAAGCTAGGTTTGTGTGATGGGGGTGGGGAGCGTTGTTTAAATTCTGCCTCCCCTCATGCCCCATGCCCCTTCTAGGCAGTACAAAGCCCCTGATTGCATGATTGGATCTATACTTTGAAAAGAAAGAGTCAGACGGCGTCTCCTTTTTCCTTCGTCTCCCCCACCATTCTAATGAAATTTGCAGACAGGGAAAGGAAACCAGTTATTTATAGGAGTGGGAGGAATGTGAGTGCTAATTGTGCTTAGTCTATCCCTAAGTGCGTAATCTGTTTGCTATTAAATTTTACAATCTTTCAGCAATGTACACAATTTTTTAAGGGGAGAACTTCATAAATCTGACAAAGATAAACCAAAGTAAATTATTCTAAGCATTCATATCTTCTGATCAAAGTCAGGTTTGAAATAAAAGTTTAGCTGTGGGATTAATCTCTCTTGTTGCACCGATCCGTTCCTTCCCCCCACGACTAGTTTATTAGTTTTTTTTCTAGACTTGTACAGTTTGGTATGGCTGCTCAGGGGGGATGCAGATTTTTTTGTGATGAGTTATCATGCACTCATGTACTTTGCACAGGAAAATTGGGTCAAATGAGAAGTTACTAAATGCAAGCATCTAAAGAAGGTACTGAGACTTTAAACTCTAAATCCAGCATTTTGACAATCTAATATGAGAGGATAACTGAAGTTATTTGGTCCAGCATAAAGTCATTCTGGGTAGAAAATTGTCATGGGAAATTTTCCCAGGCTTTCCCCTCTTAATTGCCTTTGCCTAATAATCCTGGGAGTCTGCTTATTGGAAATTAAACACTGGTTAAAAGGAACTAGAAAAATCATGATCATTCTTAGGTGAATTTTCCATAGTGGGAATTATTTCCTGTTTGAAATTTTTTTTTTAGTGTGACTGCAGGGAATAGAAAATGACTCAAAATACTTTAAGAAAAGATCAGTTTATTAAAGACCGTAGCCTTTTCAATTCGCAACTGGAAAACCATCAGGAAAGCAGGCACTATCAGGGGCCATTTGGAGTCTCCAACACACAGGGCTGCTTCCTCTTTCTGTTTCTTTGTGCTGTACCCCTGCCCCTTCTGCTCCTGAATATCACCCAATACCTTATTTACTGGAATGCTTTGTTAGTTTTTCTACCTATGTCTTTTGCTTATTCATATTATTATATTTTATGCTTTCTTATCGCTTTGGTGTGTTATGATCTGTCTCATCCCTCTCTTAGCTTGTATCATGTTGGCTTCAATTTCTTCTGCTCAGAATTTCCAGTTTCTATTTTTGGGAAAGGGAATATGATGAGTTTAGTTTGACTTTTTTATGCCATCCCAAGCCTTGGTGTAGATTGCAGGTGAGCTGATGATTTGGCTGTTTTTGAGTCAGTTGCCAACTGCTTTCAGTCATCTATGGCTTTGGGGGTGGAGGTAACAGGGTCATGTGGCACAGACAGGGTCTTCTCTTCAGTTGGAGCTGTAGACATATTTTAAAGGTTAACTTGTTATTTTGCAAGGGAATTAGTAAGTACAATTCAGAATTCCAACCATGATGTGAGTCTGATCAGTTGTGATTTCTGAGCTGCAGTGAAAATGAGATAATATTTACTTTTCAGGGCATTTCTGTTTATCTGTTGCTGAGTTACCATCCCTGAATTTAGTGGGTTCAAACAACAGTGTATTCAATACATTATTTTTTTCTCAGGATTCTATGACTTGACTGGGCAGTTCTGTTTTATGGAGTGTCACTGTGGGCTGTTGGGAAGGTTCAGAATATCTTCACTCATGTGCTTGACAGCTGGGGCTGGTTGCTACCTGGAATGGGAGCTCAGATGGAATGAGGGTTCTAGATCATTCTTCATGTGGGCCTGTCTCTGTTGCCACTGGGTTTTTTTTTTTTTTTCAGTGTGAAGGCTGGGTCCCATGGAGGATCTATTAGAAAGGACAGGCCCTAGTGTGCAATCATGCATCATGCCTCTGCTACATCACTCTTGCAAATGTCCTGTTGGTCAAAGCTGGTCATGAGACCAAGCTCGATGTGGGCAGAGATGCACAAAGGTGTGAATACTTGGTTATGGATCTCTGATATAGATTCTGCCATGCAGGTTTTGACTCACTGAATGAGATAGTAGGTGAATGATGGTCTTTAATGCACATAATTGATACTCAGTAAACACCTGAAGAATATATTTATTGAAGTGTTGATAGTTTCTATACCTAGCATAGCTAAATCACATCATATGCTCCTATGTTTAAAATGTGAATGTGTACACTACAGGCAGTAATATTATATCATACTTTCTGGAAACATAGTTAGGAATTTCTTCCTTCTATAAAGATATTTCAGGATTCTCAAAAATTCCATGTGACCTAGACTTTTCTCCTTCTCCAAGAGCCACTGCTTCCTCTATTAGGAGCCCTTACAATAACTAAGAAAACTACTGCAACGTAATATTTCAGCATAGGCATTCAATAGACTTAAATGAGGTACATCAGTTAGGGAAAGTGTCTCAGAGGAGGAGCCTCGGGTGAACAGGAGTGATCATTATATCAGCCTTGAAATTGCCTGATTTTGTAGAAGAGGACCCTGAAGCTTAGAAAGGAGAAGGAATCTGCTAAAAATCACTGTCAGTGACCAAGCCAGAATTTGAATCATTATTTTCTGATACATTCATCCACGGGCACATGTGTGTTGAGTCCTGCTCACTGTATCAGACTTGGTATGTATGGGAGAGAATAAGAAAGACATGTTCCTGACTTGGTGATGATCACAGTCTAACCCTTAATAGGCTGGAAATGAATAAGTAATTAACAAATGATCCAAAATTGTGATAAGCAATGTGAACAAACCCAACAGAACAGAGTGATTGAGAATATTGTTGGACAGAGAGGTTGGTCAAGAAAGTTGTCTTTAATGAGGTAAAATTTAAGCTGTGTCCTGAAGTGGGGAATGCTAATGAGGTAGCCATGTGAAAAGCGAGAGAGAACATTTGAGACTAAGGGAACAATATTTGTCAAGGTCATGAGCCTGGAAATATTTTGATGTGTTAAGGGAATTAAAAGCTAAAACCTATGTGGCTAACTACCATGAATGAAGCAATGAGAGGCACATGATAAACTTGGAGAAATAGGAAGTTTTTTTCAGGTCATGAAAAGGAATTTGAATTTTATTTTCAATGTAGTGAAAAGCCACTGAAGTATTTAAACAAGAGAGTGACACAATCCAATTTATATTTTTAAAGGCTTACTTAACAAAAGTTGATTGAAAGTGTTTATTTGCCGAGGTCTCTGCCATGCGATAGCTGGTATATAATCAACATATAAAGGTAACATTCATAGCATAATAGATGGGAGTGTGTGTGGAGAGACAGACACATCTTTTAGTGGCCACAAGAGTGTGGTAAGTTACATAACAGACTATTTTGTGTTGCTTGCAAAGTTTTCTATGAACTGTTCATGGCTTTACCGAAAAGATAGACCTAGGTTGCTAGTGCAATAGAACCTGATTTTCCAGCCACAGCTGATATATCCGGGGTGGGAAACCTGACCCGGGGAGAGCTAGTCAATTATAGACCAGGACAGGAGTACATTAGATTCTCCTGTAAATATTTAACCAACACAGAGCGTGTCATCACTGATGATAAGCACTCAGCTGTGAAGATGATGTAGCCACAAGGCTGCTATTTATGTTGGACTCTGGAATCAGCAGAAGCTTGTAATCTGAAAGAAGAGCCAGAAAAGAAACAGAGAGAAGCAGGGGATGAGAGACAGCTTACAAGATCTGAAAGACACATTGAAGTGGATAGACCCCTAGGGTCTGCCCGCTTCTGGTCTTTGCAGTTCTGGGCTCACGTTGGTTCTTTGCCTGTGATGTTGTCTCACTGTATTCTTATGGGATACTGTGCCTCTCCTTACCTCCCAAACTTGGGTTGGGTCTTCAAAGATTTGCATGCTTTTCACAATCAGGGAAGCAGGAGAACGAGGTTTCAGGTAGAAACAGTAATTTCTTCAAAGGCACAAAAGCATAAACATTTTGAGGGTGAGCTACTTCAGCAGGTGCTCTCAGCAAACACTATATGGAACGTTGGTAAGACAACCAATATCAATGATAGAAACATAATGAAGAGAAGTTTAGAGAATGTTTGGAACTAAACCTATAGTTACAGGTCAAATAGTTGGTGGTGATGGAAAAAGTGTATTTTATCCCACTTCTGTAAATTCTTCTAAAAATATAAAACTCCTAATGTACAATTGTTAACATCTAACACACCCCTTGACATATAAGAGGTATTCAGTAAATATTTGAAGTAAGATAGTGTCTTTCTTTTCTCATTCCTCTACCACCAGTCCACAGCTAGTCATAAACATAGGCTTATTACAAATTATGGTCCAAGTTGTCTACTTAAAGGTAAGCACTAAAGCATGCAGTGACATTTCATTAAGAAGCTAAGTTGTATTCTACCATGAATAATAAACTGACTTCCAGTTGGCCAGTTGCCATTCCTTTCCAGAAGCCAACTGGCAACCAGCTCATCTCCATCTCTCTTGGAATATATAGATGTGTGCTGGACAGTGTGGGAAAGGGTATTTTATAGCAGCAATTAGTTTATTCCTGGGGTAAACGGTAGAAATTTAAGGATACTTGCAGCAAGAAATTTGTCTCCTTTTGCAGTGTGAATAACCTACAGATAGACAACTGGCTTGTTGCCCCACAAATCCCCAAAATGACGATTGGCAACTGGTTTGCATTTATGCCTTTTAGGGATTTACAGATGTCTTCTAGGGAGGGCAGGAAAAATGGGAGCTTCTCTTTTGCATATGTTTGCAAAGCCGAGGATGGTTTTCTAGGAGGGGTTAAACTAGTAGAAATTCTGGTCTGTGGAATGGGAGAGCTTGTTTCTCTTTAAGACGGGAGTTTCAGCTTAAGTGCCAGTTGGCATCTTTTAGACTCTGCTATAGGGCCAACACACACACAGGCAGCAGAGTCTCTTAATCCTTCTGACTTCGCTGTTTGCTGCCTATGACTGTACTAAGCTTGCTGGAGCCTGAAGCAACATGCGACTCTGAGACTGTGAGCAGCCAGGAGGCCATCTGCCATGGCCATGGATGAACTGACTGTACCACCTTCCACACTTTGCTTGCCAGCTATATCTCCATATATCTTTTTCAGGTGTGGCATCACAGAAGTGATTATTATTGTTATGTTTGCATTTTAAGAGAACACAGATACAAGTTTTCAGATTTGTGTTACTCTCTTCAGTAAAGGCTGTAATTTGAATGTCAACTCTGGCAGTAGCAATATCACATATTTGTAGAGCTTTATTTTAATGATTGTTGCATAATTATGTTTGAATATTTATGTATAATCTTAAGGAAGGAGTTCTTTCTGCTGTATTGATGGGAAACATTACTCGGAAAATCTACAAGAAAGCTAAAGTTGGAGATCTTGATTCCTGTTGTTAGAAATCATTTAATTTTTCCATGTCAAGGGGAGAGGTAAAAGTCTTGCTTGACTGATAATGATTTCTGCAACTCTGAGCTCCTCAAATGTAGCCATTGTGACTTATGCATTCCGATTTCCCTGATTCTCCTTCTAACCCTCAGTCCCTTCTATATATATAGCAATTCAGTTCATGCCAAGATTAAACTAATTTAATAATATCTTATTCTTTCTGGAATAAAGATCAACATTCTCGGCATGGTCTATAAGGCCCCACTAGATTTGGCTTCAGTCTCATCTCTTAGGCCCTGTCAAAAACATTCACTGCAGTCCAGTCATATAACATCTGTAAATCTCCCACATGACCCTGATCACAATCTGTAATTCTGCATGAATTTGTGATTACTTGACTAATGCCTATTTTTCCCCTCACAGTGAGAACAAGGTCTGTCTGTTTCAGTAACCTTTATGCCCCTGGTGGATGATTGAATAAAAGTGATGGATTCTATGGGAGGAGGGTGTGAGTACTGTCAAATTAAGAGGGAGGTTCCAAATTTAAGAAGTGGAAAGAAAAGGAGCTGAGGCAGACAGTTTGAAGGGAATTTGAAGGAAACAAGCCAAGGTCAGAAACAATTTTAGTCTGCAAGAACTGAAGGACAAGAAGTGAATTTCAAGTGAACCAGGCTCTCAACTTCATTTTGAAGCCAGTCATTGATTTAAGGGTTTGAAGAGGCAGCATTCTAGAGCTAGGATCCCTGATCTCCAAACCTCTTTTTCAGAGTTTGCGCTGTCCTCAGTGTGGGCAGACCAGGATTGGTACCTTGGTGGCCAAAACTGAGAGGGTTCTGCCAGTGCCCAGAGCTGTGGATGGTGGGGCATAGCCATTGCTCTCGGGTGTCTCTAAGTGGCTTCATAGCAGAAGTGATTGCTGAGGGCATACACACACAAAAGGAAAAGAAAAAGAAGGTTAACATGTAGGGCAACCACCACAGCACAAAAATTTCAGAAAAAGGGAGGAGTGAAGAGGAAATGGTTGGCAGAAAGGTGACAAGTTGAGAGAATAGGGCTCACAATTTGCAAGGGAAGATGGAGAGACTTTTAAGAACAAGGGCATGGAGAAGGAGGATGAGAACAGAAGAAATGCCTTGAGGTTGATTCAGAATGAGGCTGTTGATGACCTTAGAAAGAGCAGTGTTATTGGAGTGCTGGGGGATGGAAACCAGAGGCATTGGGAAGGGGGTTCCAAGAAAGTGGGGAAGTCACAGAGGTGTACTTGGGTTAAAAACTCTTTAAATCTTTCAACTATCTGATAAGAAAGTTGCCAAAGGCAAAAACCCATGCCTGCTATGGAAGTATTGGACAAATTGTTCTCTTTCCTGATGTTGTTGTCAGAAAGCCCAGGGCAAACGAATCCTAGCCAGTTGTGTTGAGGGTCAGGACTGAGACAGATGTCTTGGGAGATGAGGTTGAGGGATCGGGGTGTTGTGTGCTAACATCTTGGCAGCGCCTGTGGGCAGGCATCTATCCTTGGGGACAGTCCTCCTTGGCCTGACCTGCTGATATTGTTGTTAGCTTCTCATTTCCAGGAGTACTAAATCTACTGCAAAGTATTAAAACTAGTGTTTCTAATTAATTTATTTTGGTTTATCTGAATTCAATGGGAGAAGAAATCTTAGCTTTGAACTTTATTTCTTGGGCTGTGCAGTGATACCAGGACAGAAAACTGAGATTTAGAAGGGAGGGGCTTGCTGCTGGACACAGAAAAAGGCCTGATTGGGAAAGTAGGAATCAGCATGAGTGAGATTTATTAGAAGACATCGGACCATTGTTGCATTCAGTAAAGGTATAGTTATAGCTGGATCAGGTATATGTAGCACATCTGCTAAACAGGTTCACTTTGCATAGCAGAGAACACTGTTTAAAACAGAGGTAGGGATGAAGCCTGAATTTTGGTAGTTTTAGAGCTAGAGGGAACTTCTAAGGTAATATGATTTTATGTCCTCGAGGTAGTGGCTTGCATATTTTCCTGCAGGTGGTCTCCTGTCTCCAGCAACTGGGAAAGGGTGACTTGTGTCTGCCAGTCTGCAGATGGCCTAGGCACAATCTTCTCTAGCAACCTCAGATCCCTGGGCAACCTGTCCCTGAGTACTCCCCAACTTTTGCATGAAATTTCAGAAAATTTTAAGCCACTGAATGTTACATGAGGACAAGAATTCTTGGCAGTAAGATAAGAAAGTTTGGCTAGGTGTTAAATAAAGACCTTTTCCAACCTAATATCTTAGGAATTTGACTAAGTGTGCACCCTCTCAGGAAGAGCCTACCGTCGAGATCAGAACTGCAGAAGTCTACACGATGGAAGTTCTCTTGAGTGTAAGGGCTTCTGATTTAAAGGTATTATTTGCTCCTCTGCAAAGTCCTTCCCCTGAGAGGCTCAAACAGCAAGAAAACATTGATCTAAGTATGTGTGGCCTGAAGCTTTTATAAAAGTATCTGGGACTACATAGACTACGAGTACCTAATTAACCTTTAGACTAGTGCTGTTCAAGACAAGTGACTATTTAAATGTAAATAAATTAAAATAAATTAAAATTCTGATTGAGTTACACCAGTCACATTTCAAGTGCTCAAAAGCCACATGTAGTTAGTGGCTGTCATTAGATAGAGCAGATAGAGAGTGTTTTCATCATCACAGAAAATTCTACTGGTCAGTGCTGCTCTGGTCTTTGCAAATTGTTTGTGGTTTAGAGGTGTTCTTTAGTCTTCATTCAAAGAAGGGACTTTAAGTCAACCTGGGACAGTTAGAAAAAGCTTCACAGAGGAAGTGGCAACTGCAATGACTCTCAAAAAACTATTCAAAACTAGCAAGTAGATGACAGGGTGAACTAGGCAGAAGGAAAAAAAGCTGGAAAAGGCATTTAAGACTGAGGAAACAAAATAACTTTGTGGAATTTTAGTAAAAATTTTGTAGCTCTGAAGGATAAGTAATTGTGGGAGCGTGTTGGTAGGCCATGATTGAATAGATGAACTGGTGAGATAATAAGGTAATAAAGAGCCTTGCATATTATTGCAAGAAGCTTGGATTTTTATCCTGAGCATGAAGGGGAACAATTGATGGATCCTCTGTACAGGTAAATTGTTAATGATTCAATCATGTTTGGATTTTTTCAAAGATTACTCTTGCTAATGTGTGAGAATGAGGATGAAAGATGATATTTTGAGAGAGAATAGAGAAAGTAGGTCCTCAAAACTATTGCATTTTAAGGAATGTAAAGCATTGTCAGTGACTTAGAGAGGAAGAGAATGATACTAACAGTGTTTAGGAAGTGCTGGCTATTAGTTGTGAAGGTGAGTAGGAAGGAGAGATCTACCATGACTCCTAAGATTCTGGTTTATATGATTGTGTGTAAGATGAAGTCAATAGCCAATATACTAAGATAGAAAGAGAAGTTTGTGAAAGAATGATGAATGACGCATTCTGTCTTGGACAAGTTAAACTTAGATGTGTTGGGATTTCTGTGTTGGCAATGTCCGGTAGACAGAAATAGAAGATCTAGAGTTTGTGAAGAGAACCAGAATAGTGATATAAATTTAGGGTCATAATTATTGATGTTGACTAAAGGATGCTTTCCTAGAGAACATGTATATTGAGAAGACCTAATTGTTAAGTATGGAACCTCGAGGAACACCAACATTTAGGGAATAAGCAAAGAATGATGAGAAGAGGGCTCCAGCAAAGTGGCAGTTAAACATGATTAACTAGTGGTGTTACAGAATTCATTGAAGTAGAGAAGGAAGTGGTCAGCAGTGGGAGATGCCACAGATAAATTTAGTAAGGAAATTTCATTGACATGCTTAAAGGTCCCATGTTTCAAAGATTGAGGTCAAATGTGAGGCAGAGGGACTTTTAGCCCAGGTAAATTCTTTAACCAAGGTCATTGAAAGTGTTCCCAAATCCGCTCTATGTACATCAAATTTCTTATTTCATTTTTCCTCAAGCCTTAATATACTGTGTTCATACTAGTAAATCTTCAGTTTTTGGTCTTTTAACATATATGTTCCTAAGTATTTTATATTTATACAGATCCTCTCTCCTTCAATAGATTTGATGTTTCTCAAGGGCTATAGGCAGGTATTTTATCCTATTTTTTTTTAATAAAAAATTCTCATCCCAATATTCAGCAAAAGGATTTCATACTATAGGAGCTCTAGGTAAGAAAACTGGAGACTCTGTCATTTTAAAAATATCTAAGAAATTCCTGCAAAGATCTCTTATTGACAATGTTTTACCCTTATTGCTATGGGTAGTCAGTGTAGGAACATTATCTCAAACATTCACATCCTCATAAAGACACAGAAAGAGGGGTGCAGAGAATTTGAAAGACATATTTATTAAGCCACATGTCTGGCCAAGATGAAGTTTTGACTATTTGGCTATTCCAAATTAGAGTGATAGATGAATAACCTGATTTTTGTCATCAAGACAATAACTAATGACTATCAGAACATGCTTGTGTAATATAATCATTAGAAATAACAAAAAATTACAACTTACTGAGTACCTGTTATATTAAATATCATTTGTTCATCACATATAGGAGGCCAGGTACTGCACTAAGCTCTGAAGTGCTTTATAGCATTTAATTTTTAGGTGCTGTTAACTCCATTGTATATGAGGAAGCAGGGACATAAAGGCTAAAAGCATCCCGACCTTATTTGCATAATCATAAGGGAAAACCCAGGCTCTGAATCCCAGCTGCCTGACCCCATTGTACCAGTGTATGTGACCCCTAACCTCTGAGTGATTCATTTATTCTTCACGACATCCTGGAAGTTAGGTACCATCAGCACCACTTTGTAGTTAATGAGCCAAGGCTCTGATAAGTTAGATAAATTGTCCAAGATCACACAGCCCATAAATAGTCGAGCTGGCTTTCCAATTTAGATACTCAAGTACTCCAAGTACATTGATTCAAGGCCTTTTCTCTTTTCACTGTGTTTTCCTAGCTTCTAGTGTTCCATCTTCATGAACTATCATAGTTTTTAATGTTAGTGAGGAAAAGTAGATAACTCCAGGCTGGCCAGGCCCCAGAAGATGATCTCATTTCTCTTCTTAGTGCCTGGCAAGACTAGAGTGGCCCCTGCTTGTTATCAGCAGAAGAAAGTATTTTAGAAATAACATTGATATCATCATAATATTGATATCAGTATTAAATGTTCATTGAAAAAAGCCAGAAAATGTAGAAAAAATAAAAAATATACAACTGTTTTTAACTAATATTTTCTGCAAAAAGGAACTGTATGCTTATCTATTTGTAGCCTTTCTCATATAAACTGTCATTTTCCATATCTTTAAATATTTTTCTATTATATATATATTTTTCCTATATTTTAAGTAGTACCTAATAGTATTGAGTGCTAGTAGATGACTAGTGATTCACTGAAATAATTTAGGTTGCATTTTGAGGTTAGCATTCCTGGTTAATGAGTACAGTGATTTCCTTGTGAACAGCTCCATTGAACTGAATTTCTAGTCAAGGGGAATAATACTTTAAGTTATCTGAAATATAGCGATAGAAGTTGACATGTATTAATATATGCACATATATTGCCTTTCAGAAAATTGCCAATTGCTGTGCCTACCAACAGCATATGAGCATACCCATTTTCTGTACTCTTGTCAATTTAATGGATGCAAAATGGCATCTCGTTATTTTTAATGAAATTTTTAGTTACAGCTGTGGGAGGCAAAATCATGCCCTCTCCCCAAATTGTCCACATTCTAATCCCTGTGTCCTAATCACCCTTAAACTTGTGAATATGTAGGAGACTGCAGATGTGATTCGATTAAGATTTTGAGATGAGGAGATTATTCTGGATTATCCAACTGGGCCTTATGTAATTCAAAAGTCCCTGTAAGAGAGGTAGGAGAGTCAGAGTTATAAAAAGAAAATGCAAGATGGAAGCAGAAGTCAGTGAACAGGGAAGATACTCAGCTGCTGGCTTCGCAGGTGGAGGAAGGGCCTGAGCCAAGGAATGTGGGTGCCTCCAGAAACCAGTAAAGGCGAGGGACAGAGTTGCACGGAGCCTCTAGAAGGAACACTGTGGACCCCCTTTGGATTTCTGACACCCAGAACTTAGCATGTAAGATAATAAACTGATGCTGTTTTAAGCCACTAAATTTGTGGTAACTTGTTATACAGGCAGTAGGAAACTAATACAACTATTTTTATTTCTTTCTTCCCTGATTATTATATTTTATTTTTTCTTGGCTCTCAGGTTATTTTTAATTTTGATGATTTCATATTAAGAATATTAACACTACTTCAGGAACCTGTGCTGTCAATACTTTCTCCATGTGTTTGTCTCACAATTTCATTTTTAGTTCTTTTTCTTACAGCATTTTTTTCCCCCATAAGATATAGTATTGGAGGACCTGAATATAGTGTCAGTTGAGGTTCAGCTCTAATTTTGGACAAGTTGTCTTCCCTCCCTGAATCTTAACTTTCCTATCTGTAAATTTGGAAAATAATAGTAATATCTATCTTGAAAAGATCATTGTAATGATTAAATGAGATAATGTATGTAAAGAATTACCATCAATTCTCATATCTAACAAGTGATACATATTAGATATTCATCTTATTACCATTATCATCAATATCTCTTTTATTATGGTTTCTTCTTTGGCTAAATACTTGGGGTAAGAGATTTTTGCATTTTACCTTTAACCCATTTAATATCTCCAAATCTCATTAGTTAGTGATTTGCCATTTTTTAGTCTGTATCAATTCATTCCCACCACCAGTTAAAGCCATTGTCTCCTGCCTCAGACATGAAGGAGAGAAGTGGGTCATTCTCATGTTTATTTTGACCTGCGGTGAATTTGATGACTTGTCATGTGGTGAATGTGACAACTTGTCACGATAGGCTGCTGGGCAGCCTGGTTGCCTATGGATGCTTTTTTCTCCTACTCATGAAGTGGTTGATGGGGAAGGAAGAGTCAAAAGAGTACTTTCCCCATCATCCTCTCAACCAAATCTGCAGAAGATCAACTGCATTTTGATTTGAGTAATGGCAGGTGATGAAACCACCAAGTTCCAGTCTGATCTAACAGCTGGCTCAAAGGTGATATGTAGATTAAAATGAGCTCTAATCCAAGCATTTTGCAAAGTAAAACTTTCTAGAAGTCAAACATCTGTTAAAAGAATGCAGAATTCTAGGCAATATGTAACCAGAAGCAATTTGTATAACCTGCCAGTGCTTTCTGTTCTCATGATTTTTCAAATGCATTTGCTTTTAGAGGTAGTGGGGATGGGTAGAAATGAGCAGAAATGCCTTTTAAAAGTACTCCAAGTACATTGGGTTTTCTTTGATTTGGGGTCAACATCTTTGGCAGGATTTGGAAGCTGATTTTTTTTTTAAGAGGGAAAGAACTTCAGTCCAAATTGTTCTTCTCTTTTTATCAGCAGAATTCTGAGGTCATAATTACAAAAAATGGTGATTTGTTTCAGAATGTGGCAGACCATTTTGTTCAAAGATTCAACTATTAGTCTCATTTGCCCTGTGATCTTTGGGATGTTGCTTATCCTTCGAGTGTCTGTCTTTTCATAATCAAACAAGCAACCTAGAGGATAATAAAAGGGTTCCTTTATCCCTGCTGTCCCTTTAGCTTAAAATGACAATAATTACTGCATAAATACTTCAATTTCATATCAAGTTGTTCAGGAATATCTGTTGGATGTCTAATTTGCCTAAAGTTGTGGATAAAGGAGAGAAAATAAAACAGGATGACCTTTCTAAATCATAACATTAGGTATGTATAACACAACTTCATATTCTGATTTGTGATTCCAGAGGGCATTTATATGCTCTTGGTTCATTAGAATATCTTCTCTATTCATTTGCTTAGAATATACTTGATAATCCATCCTACTGAAATAGTCTGCTGTTCCATTTGAATGACTTTTATTTTCCCGAAACCGCAATTGCCCACTGCTTTCTCCCTTCCCATACCCTCTGATAGAGGCACCAAGCCTCCAAGAGGTGCTTTTCCTCCCCTGTCACTTCCCTTTCTCCCAGAAGAGCATCTCTGGTCCTGCACACTCTTAGGTCCCCTTCCTTTTAAAGCTCCAGTCCAGAATTCCAATTCCACACGTGTCAGACCTGTTCTCTGCATTTCCCGCTTGGGGTGAGTCCCTCTCTATCTTGGGTGTCATCTGGTTTCTTGGTTTCTTCTGCTGTTTGGATTCCATCACGCTTTCCTCTGGCATAAGCATTGGATCTTGCACCGCTGGTTTCAGTGGGTGTTTACCTACTTACAGGAAAAGTGGAGTCAGCAGTATTTCTGTTTTCTAGTTTTTGAGAAGCATGGCTGTGGCAGATTTTATTTGCTCTGCTTGTCGATGTGCATGGTGTTTGGTAGATGTGTGGGTGGATGTGGATCAAAGTGTCCACCGACACTTTGAGGTACTGTTTTACTGATGAAAATGAAATAGAATCTCCCTTTTGCTACTGTGAAAGTAGAGTTCTTCACCATGCTCTTTTTGCAAGGCTTACAAAAGATCTTTGTCTGAACTGTATTCAGATGTTTTAGTCTTACAGTCTGGTTTATAGATCTTAGGTACCTTGTTCATTGAAGTTCACTTTTAAGTAGAGAAACAAATTGGTCTTCAAGATGTCAGTATGCTTGTCTTCCCAGCCCCACAAACAACCTACAAACCAATAACACCCTTAGGCCCAGGCAGAAAGACTCTTCTGGGCTCTGTACTTTAGAAGACCCTACAAAACACACACACACACACACACACACACACACACACACACACACACACACACAATTTATTAAAGAACACACAGACTTCTATGTCACTTGGGATCTAGCACTTGGTGTTGACACATCTGCCCTTGTGCCCAATATTATTTGAGCCCTAGAGAAAAGCTCCTCTATATTCTGTAACCCAATGTCCTTGGATGTACCTCTGCTGACAGAGGAGATGGACGCTGCTTCAGAATTCAAGGAACACTGGGGCAGTAGAATGGCTCGATTTAGAGGAAGGACAAATAAACTTGTCAAATAATAGGATATACTGTTATATGTATGCATGCAATAGATTCTTGCGTAACAAAGTGTCATTTCTCAGCAGGACCAAGCACTCATTTTCTTGCTTATCTTCAGATTCTAATTTGCAGTTCCAGAGGAACTTCAAAATTAGTGCAGGATTCACAAGCTAAGCAATTAAATTTTGTGTTTTAATTCTTTAGTCACTACTCTCAGTATATCACAAATATGTGAAAATCATTATAACAACATAATTAATGAATTTTCTGAAATAAAAGCAAGAAAAATAATAGGATAATTATATAATAAGTTTTGAATTATCTATTTTTAAAAAAATTTTACTCATTTAAATATTGCAAATGTTTTAAAAGAACAGCAAACATAATAAGAATTAAACTTAATCATCTTAGATACTCGGTCTTATAATAACTGTAACTTTATGCATTTTTTATTTTGTCATTATGAGGTTTATGTTTCAAAGCTGGGGGTTAGAATATTAATATCAATCTATATTTGTACTATTGCTCCAGGATCTGCAAATGTTTGGGGGCAGGCAGCTTGTTCTAGAAATTTTTCATTTTGTTATCTAAAAAATTTTCTTTAGGTCAAATAGAAGTCTTTTTTACCTTATCCTAAGCCATTTTTTCTTATATTGAAGAATGAACACACACACACACACACACACACACACACACACACACACACACACACACACTCTCTCTTACTTACATACATAAGGTGAGCATTACCAGATATATTTTATAAAATGTATCTTAACAACAATATTCCTTAAAAAGGCAAATTGGGGAATTATGTTGATGTTCTCACATTTTTGTGATTAATTTCTCAGGTCTTATCTCCTTATCACATGTAAAGATATTTCTCTGTCTTAGATAAATATGGACTCCTTCTTGTTGTTATTAGAATATCACTGAAAACCTGTATATATGGGAAGGCCATTTTAAAGAAATACATTGGAAATACACTTTACGCTTCCCTATAGTTGTTCTAAACTCAAATATCATGTGGCTTGTGCATCACTAAGCTGTGCGGACAGCATGTTGATTTAGCTGATTTGGAGATCTCTTGTTTTGTCCTTTAAGGACACCGTTGTGCTGGCTGGAGACTCAGCTGCTCATCTGTAAAGTATGGAGCTCCTGATTCCATGCGACTACCTGCCCCACAGACACACTGTAATGTTTTAATGAAAAATATTGTGAGCTCTTTGTGGGGAGAAAAGGATCCTCCCTATAAACAGAACTGTAACCAAAATGTTCTTTTCATTAGTTCTTTGGATCCCCTTATGAAAGTCTCAGTCTACCTAATGGATGGGGATTTATGGATAGCCATTTGTAAAAGTACATCCAAGCACACTCAAACATTAAACAAATACAGATGCACAAATGAGATTATGAAATTGCCCCAACAACAGTACAGCCTGTACCTGGGAATTGATGGGAGGGACTGATTTTTCACAGCTCTAATTATTCTCACTCTCTACCATACATTTGAGACTTAAACTGCCTGAGCCAGCCAGCATTGAAATGGCAGTCTTTCTATAAAACTCTTAATAGTCCTCCAAGGGTAGAGCAAAATTAATAACAGATTGTCTAGAACTGGGTCTACACTGTCCTTTAGAGTTTTTAGAGATTTAAGATCTTGTCTAGTTTGCTGAATACCTCCTAATGATCCTGAAAGGTACATGAGTAGTTACAAATGTGTAGACTTTGTGATTTCCATAGATTTCAGGCACTGCTATAGAAACAGGCTTTTGGAGCATCTGAGAGCTGCCTGGGTTTTGCTTAGACGTGTATAGACACTCCCTCTATGGCAGCCCACAATACAGACCAGAGGGCATTGACCACAGCACAGGTCCTGCCTTTTGGCTTTTATGACTCCCTCCCTCATTAAGCCCATGGATGACAGAGAGAAGACTCTAATGATGACAATAGAACATTGATTTGGATTATCTATACCAGTGGCCTCCTCTCCTCAAAGTCACTAGATTGTTGCTCAGTCCTCTATTTGACTCTCACTCATATTGGCCATCTTCTCTTGGCATTTTGCCATTTTCTGCCCTAACTGTTTCTTTTGCACACTGTGGAAATGGCACCCATGGGCCTCAGTCAGACAGTTGTGTAGAGTACTTACATTTCATGAGGAAGATGTAAATATCCAGATTGGGGCTGGAAAAAACGTTTCCTATCATCAGCCTAAAGTAGCCTTCATCTGCAGTTACTCCAGTGTGGTTTCATCTACATTCTAACCTACTACTGACTCCACTCTCTGCTGGTGACTCAGGCCACCCCTCTGTTGCCCAATTCTTGTTACAACTTGGGAGGTTGTTGTGGTTGGTTTGTTTTTAATATCTTGCCCAATCTTTCCATTTTTAGTTCCAGACCCTTGCTTTTAACCACTTTCAACTATTCCATTCTCTACAGAATGACACAGTACTGTATACAATCTAGCTCAAGTACTTTTTCAGTCTAATTCCAGGGTGGTGGCATCATACCATGGACTCTACAAGAATGGCAAGTGGGAGATTGTTGTACAGTTTCTTTTTATCCTCCTTGGGGTCCAGTTTGAGACAACTCACAATTATTATTGCATTGATTTATCATTATAGGTGACATTAAATTCCCATTTGGTACTTGAGGAAGCTGAGGGCAGGAGAGTTTAGTCAGCTACCCAAGGTCATGCAGGTAGAGAATGTTAGCAACTTAAATCCAAGTCTTGCTGATTCCACAACTCATCTTTGTCAGTTGGTCTGTTGTTCACCTGCCTCCCCATTAATTTGTCTTTGTTTTGGGGAGACCCTGGAGAGGAGCTTCACTTTATTATGCCAACTGCAGGGAAGAACCTAACAAATTTAAATTTGGAAGGAGCTACCCACATAGGACCCATCCCAGGAAGCCTGTCAGCAGGAAGGGAGGGGACGAGGGGTCCTTGTGAGGCAGCAGGGACCAACTGTCAACGTGAGACACCAAAAAACACCCACTCTGTGCCTGAAGGATTCACCTAAAAGAAGAACCAAACTCTGCTCCTGCAGTTGAAAAACACCTGACTCCTAATTCAACTTTTGGGCCGATAAAATGCAAGAACATGCAGACTTCCTAAACAAAGTCATACTGCCAGTATCAATTCCTATTTTACTACATTTTCATCACCTCTCCCTATCGTCGGGTTCCATTTAGTGTAAGAGAAGCAAGCCCCTGGGTCGCATGTACAGTACATCTGCCTCACTCCTGTTCAGTGCAGTGAAAATGTCACTGAAAAATGCACTGGTCACAGAAATCTTCGAAAATTCATTAAAGTAAACAAACATGCTTTATTCTAGTTCCAAAAGAAAAATGTTGATTTTTTAGTTCAAATAAGAATGTTTGTTAGTATAGCCACAGCATTTCCCATAGAGCTCTGTTACTATTTAAAGTCTTTATGGAATGTTACATAATTATCATTTATTCTTCGCCTAATGGTTCTTTATCAAATGTGCATTTTAGCATTGACTTGGTAGTGAGTGGTTGCTCATTTGGTGGGAACAACCCTGTTGCACATATGGGCTGGGAGGAGCCCATATGCAAATCTTTGATAACCTACTGCTTATGTGTGTAATAACAGAAACAAATACAACTAATGATTGTAATTTGTTTCCCAGTGAAACTTCACTGTCAGTTTCATTTATTCAGGGTAACCAAGTGTGAGTAATGGCTGTTACTTTCTTAGAATTATTTGTATTCTACAGTGAGTTTTACTTTAATAAAAATCAGGACATCATTTTGAATATTTCATTCATCCATATGAACCTGGTTTTTATCCATCAACATCACATGTTATATGCTTCACTTTGAGTAAGCTGGTACCGTAATTAACTCTAACAACAGCAGCAGCAACAGCAAAACATTGTAAAAGTGCACAGGGTCTCAAAAACAATGCTCCTGTTATCACCTCCAGACGTCTTTTTACTTCATTCATAACATTTACTTTCTCAAATGCATTTGTCTTATTCAGTGAGCAGCTGCATAAATCATTAGGAAACAGTCAGGAATGCAGAAATACCCAAAATACCCTTCTTTGTTTTCTTAATATTATTTTAATGTAGCAGAACTAACACAGGTGCAGTCAGTGTTTTTACAGTGGTAGTTCTGGGCTCAAATTAATTTTCTCTCAAGTCATCAAGCATCCTAGAGCTTTAAAAGCAAGTGAATGAGCTTTACTCTCTTTCATTTGATGGACTGATTTCTCTACTACAATAGGTGACTTTTTTTTAATATCCCTGATTTTATATTATTGTTTTTGTATGAGAGACCTAAGCCTTAGTTAAGTCTTATAGTTAATTACCTCATTAAACTTGGAGCAGAGAGAGAAGGAATGGTGAGTGAGTCATTATTAAAAATTAAATTGTATAAAATTAGATATATCAAAAGCACAGGTAACTGATACTACAAATTTGTCGCTTTCTAATTATTTTAGTGCATTTTGCTATTAACTGTGCTCTTGAGGTTCTTCATGTTGATCGTGCCTGCGTGATGGAAATGTCACACAGTGGTGTGCGACTGTGTTTCTCTTTCCAAGTCTGCGTTCAGAGACGTCACATTGGTAGCTAACCACTGGCCACAGTGGGAGAATTGACACTTTGGAAATAGGGATACACTTTAAAATATGGTTTTTAATGGAACAATGGAAGATTATTCAGCCTTAAAAAAGAAGAAAATCTTGTCACATGTGATAGACGACATGGATGAACCTGGAGGACATTATGTTAAGTGAAATAAACCAGTCACAGAATGGCACATACTGCATGATTCCACATGTACATGGCATCTAAAATCACACACCCTCATGGAAACAGAGTGGATTGGTGGCTGCTAGAGGTTGCGGGGAGAGCCACGGAGAGTCGCCATTCCACAGGTGTAAAGTCACAGGTATAGAAGATGAATGGATTCCAGAATTCTGCTGCATGACACTGTGCCAGTGCTTACTTAGCACATGGTACTGGGAACTTGCATTTTTGTCAAGAGGGTACATCTCATGTTAAGCGTTTTATCAACAGCAGTAGCAATAACAGTAGCAATAACAGTAACAACGTAATCTCCAGGTGATTCTGGTGCTAAAGATGTGGGGGAACCCTTGGAGCCCACCTCGGGGGTTGTAATGAGGGAAGAATAAGTAGATGGGGTCACAGCTGCAGGGAGACTTGAACAGCATGCACAAGTGACATCAGGCAAAGGAGGAGGTCAGTTCTTGGCATTCTACTTTGCTTCTTCCCTAATGCCCACACTGGCTCTGGGACATTGCATGTTACTCAGAAGACTCTTGTTAAATAATGAAAATTAAGAAAACTTATTGCTGTTAAATGTTTACCAACACACTATGAGGCAGGACTACACATACCACACAACAGGCTAAAGGAAGAACAAAGTCTGTGTAGAAATCAGGAGACTTTACCCAGGCAAAGTTTGTTCCCTAGGGAGTAGAGACAAACATGGTAGCAGAGGGTTTTTGCACAGTTAGAGGGCTCTAGAAATGAGAAAATCCTTGGACAGTACCTGATGCAACAAACCTCGTTTCTCATTTTCACAACTGGGACACTGAGGCTCAATATGGTGATTTCCTCAAGACTGTACAGGAAATAAGTGGCAGCCAGGGCTTGAATCGCGCACCCAGGACTCTTCCACAGCCCCACACCTCAGCTCTTCTCATTCATGCACTTCACAGGAAATGCCTAAGAGCAGGAACCAGCCTCACTATGCACTTTGATCATGACAGGTACTGAGTAAATAAATTTCTCTTAGATGACCCACAAGGGATACCATCAGAGCTGATGTGAAAAGAAGCACATTTGTTTTGACAGATTGTTTTGAGGGCTGGCTGAATGGCATTCATGCTATAGAAAGCATGTTCCCTGCCCCCTCCCACGTGGGAGACCCTTGTATTTTCCATCTTGGGTAGATTACACTGGAAAGTGAGCAAGTGGGAAAGGAAAGTGGGAACTTGTAGATTGCATTCCAGGAGCTCCAGGGAGCCTTGGAAGTGTCTTTGGAGATACAGTTTTTTTTTTTTTTTTTTTTTTTTTTTTTTTTTTTTTTTTGCGGGGGGTTGTAGAGTGTGCTGGGGAGAGTCTCCATAAGTGGGATCTCTCTCTTTCATTCAACCATACTCCAAAAAAATCAGTGCCACAGTTTCACATTAGATTTCTCAGTAGCCCTTATAAAAAAAGTTTTCTGCTAAAATAAAGTTTTGAAAAGAACTGGATTAGTGGGCACAGCATTTGTTAGGTTTGAAATTAGGCAGTCCTGCAGTCAGATGATCAAGTGGTTTGGACAAGCTGACTGACCACTTAACCTGGGAGAGTGTATAGGATAATACTTACATACCTGCATACTGGGGCTTTTGTGAGGATTGAAAGAAAGTAAGAGATAAGGCTCTTAGCACTATGCCTGGCACATGGGAAATGTTCTTTTTGCACTGGTAGCTATAGCTCTTCCATGAATGTCACAGAAGTCTTCAGCCTTGGTCTCCAGGTAGTAGCTTTACAAACCAGCTCCACCAACTTGATTCCCCCCCCCCCAGTTTTAAAAGATAATGGTCAGTTGCCTGTTAATTTCTAGATGGAGTTAATGAAAACTTTCTTTCTCAAGTAGAGAGTATAATAGCAACACTAGTATTTATCTTTTGGCTTTTGGTGGCTCTTCACATTCTTCTCCTTTGAGCTTCAACACAGTCCAACTGGACCAAAGGGCAAACCCTTTTTTCTCCATTTTACAAAATAAAAAAAAGCAGAAGCACAAAGAATAAAATGATCTATTCATCAAAGTTACTCTAGGTCTTACTCTCATTTTTCTTCCTTTAGTTACAAAGCGGGGGGGGGACATACTTATTTTCTTATATGTATATATATTTTTTCTTATATGAAAAGTCAGCCTCACTCTATTTCCCTGACTAATTCTGATCCAAGAAGTATTTAGAGAAATGTCAGTTCTAATTCCAGTGTAACCTATGGGGTTTCCTTATTCCATTTTCTGTTTTGGGTGACCTGGAATTTCCCCCAAATTAAATTTCTCCTTCCTGTAGTTCCTCTGTCCCATTTATAGGGCTTCCATGGCTGATACTACACCAATATTTCCTACATGTCAGAATATCCTCCTACTTCCATTTGTAACTCTGGTACAGATCATTAGCCTAAAATGAGATTGAAAATTTTGATCATTTTGGATTTTGTAATTTTTCCACTAAATTGCTTCTTCCTGTCCTCCTGCTTCTCTGTCCATCACCTCCCTTCTCTTCCCCATTAAGTGACATCTGTCCAGCATTGGGATTTTTTTCCTGTCCTCTTCTGGGCTACTACACAGCCATGTCTCATTATAGTGAATCAGATGTTCATCTTGGCAACAGGACTGGAGCAGAACACACAGAGTTCTTAACCCAAGAAAAGATCATTGTTAATAAAATTGGCAGCAAAAAGGACAAACATGATTTATTCATATATTAAATCGATAATTATGGCAGGATTATACATAAGAGACGACGTTATACACTAGGCAAGAAATGATGAATAATGTGCAAAAATATAGTAATTGAGGACAAAGGCATTCCTTTAAGAATGATTCCAGGTGAAATTCAGAATAGTTATTTATAGACCTGGAGACAAAATACTGAGGGGAAAGAGAATGAAGCATTAGAAAAATTATGTCTTTAGGGGAGAATAGAGAAAGGACACACAGAGAAGTTTGGCCGAGGCAGTAACATGCAAGGGAATAGAGAATATGACATGAAGAGAGAAAGAAGCAAGGTTATGAAGAACTTTGAAAGGCTGGAAACTTGGACTTTCCAACATTGGGAGGGATTGGTGCAAAGATGTGGTTAGAACTAAAGTTTGAAATCAACACTGGCAAAGAGTCTACTCATGGCATGTTGGGAAAGATGGATGAAAGAATGAGTGAGATGAAAGGAAGGGAAATTGAGTCATAGTCCTTCTTTCCAAATATTCACTACTGAGAGAGGAACCAAGCAAACAGCAAAGTTTAAAAAGAACTCGTGACTGGATTTACTCAAGGGGAGTGAAACCCCTTTCTTCCAGTTCCTGTTTGAAATTATAAACAACATGTAAATTCAAATAAAAGAATTATTCCTGTGTCACATTGAGAAATTTGGTTTTCTTTGTTGTTGTGACTCATTTGGGGGCTATTCTTAGAAGAAGGCAATTTGTAGGAATGGGCAGACCTGTTGGGGGAAAAACAGAAACCTCTCTGGAATGTTTATTCATTCCTGGGACTATAGACTTTTTTCCCTACAGAGGTCTTCATTCCTTTTAAAAGGCTATGAATTTAGGCTTGTAGGGGAAAATGTCTCAGATATCACAGCATAATGGCGTGAAGTATACAGGACATCTTGAAATAGCCCTTAAAGAAGCAATAGATGTTTTAAAAAAGTAATAGATGATGCTCAGTGACTTAAAACACTTTTCTTAACTCAGACTTTACCCCAGAGGGTGCAGAGGGACAGCCATACTTGGAAAGGAGTGGGATGATGGATGGTCTCAAGCAGAGAGTGCTAGCACAGAAATAAAGAAAGACTGGAAAGTTCATGGTGTGTTTTGCTAGATGGTAGAAAAGGAGGAGGTGGGAAAGCAAGTGGTAACCAGAGTTCAGATGGAATAGGAGAATCAAAGCCTGCGCTTCCGAGAAAACATATTCATGGTACAAAGTTTCTGCTTGAAGAGCTTAAATGTGTAAGTTTGGGGCTACTTCCATTGGTGACCTCTCCCTCGCCCTTTAATTGTTTTTATTATTGTTGTTGTCTTTGAATGGTCTTGGCTTTGGAGCATTTAATCCTGGTATACATTACAAGGAGTTGCATTAAAAATTAAAATAAATTGCCCAATTATTTTGACATTTGTAATTTGTCTATCTTCTGTCTCTGGATAGAAGAATGTGAGATGATGGTGGTTATTTGAAAAGAAAAAAAAAATCAATTCTATGGTAGAAGGAATGAGAGAGAGAGAAGGAGGGAAGTTAGGAGAGAAAGAGGGAGGGAGAGGGAGAGAGAGATACATGTGAATGTAGCAACGTGGCAAGGTCATCAGAGCCTTCGCAGTCCTAGGAAGTACACCGGGCTGTGTGTGGAGCTTCTAAACCCAAGGGGTGGAGACAAGGCAGATGTTAAAATTGCATTTGTCAGTGCTTTATATGAGGATGGCTGTGAAGTGTTTTATCAAATTTGCACAATGTATTTGTCATTAGTATGACTTCAAATACAGTTTTGTGGCATTGAAATAATTTAAAGACCCCCTGGGAAACATATCAAAGAGACATTGAGTCCTCCTCTTGACGAGATGAAACCAGATAGACAAAAGGTCCTAATGACTGACTGTTCAGAATAGTCATGACCTTTATACTGAGGACCATGGACAGAAAACATGGTGGGTGTAAATCTGAGCCCCAAATTCAAAGTCTCAAGAACAAAACCTGAGATGTTGGGATTTCTGTGATGGCTGTTTCCCTCAAACTCCGTGAGTAACTCCCTGATCCAAGGCAGCAGAGAGGCACTGATTTAGCAATAGTGACGGGTAGTTCTGAGTCTCATGGGGAAGGCCAGGGTGCATCCAGACAGAGCCCCGGGGAAATTCCTCTGGCATTCAGTGCATTACAGGATTGTCATTGGCAGTTGTCATCCTTCCATTTATAAGTGATTTATATTTCTTGAAGAAAGTAGATCACTCTTGTGATCATAGAATATGCTCATGTTCACAAGTTTTATTATCCCAACTAGACTTCAAGTCCCTACAGCATGAGTAGCGCCATGCAATTTTTTAAATATTCCTTCCCATCACTTCGGAAAGAGATAGGCACATGGTAGTTGTTAAATAAATTTTTTGGTTAACTGATTTAAACTGAAAAGTTGAATGATTGAATCAAAGACTTAGTTAACACACAATTCTAGGATGTTAGATTTGTAAATTTGAAAAATTCTTTCAAATTGTTTTGATCGGGCAATGAAAGTGAGTCGCATTTTTTTTTTTCATTAGAATTTGTTTTGCAATCTGAATTTTTTGGACTTTTCTTTGAAAAAGGTTGAAATGAAAGGCATGGCAGTGATTCAGCAAGTTAAGAAGGTTAACAATTAGTCATAACTTTAATAGATGAGACAATTACGCCATCTCTACCTTTTAAAAATAGCCATATTTTTAATTAGATTTTAATCATAAAGGTCAGAGGTAGTGTAAGTTTAGAAAATCAGAAACACAGACTGTGTTGGCAAAACTATTTAATCTCATGTGTTAAGTTCGCCAAATTAACTAAAACAGATGGTTAGAGGCTTTTTGTTCCTTAAATGATCAGTTGCTCATTGTATGATTTTAATGGTCTTTAATGTTTCAAGACTAGGTATCAGAAGTCAGGTTCATAAGTATTGCTTTCATTTCTTTGTTTCTTAAACTGTTCTATGAAATTCGAATGTTTTGCTATTCTGCTTTAAGAAAGCACAATATGACACTTTAAGAAACTTGGTGTCTTGGCTTTGACTTTGCTTTTGTGGAGAATATCCTGTTTCCTGATGCAGGTTTTAGATCACAGAGTGCTGTATATTTTGAAAGTGCTAATCCAACAAAAGTTATTGACTTCAAACAGTAGTTACTGTTCTGGTTCCCTATTAGTGCGTAGCAAACGACTCCAGTACTCAGTGACGTGACAGTAACCATTTTATCGTGCTCATGGTTTTGCAGGTCAGGAATTCAGACATGGCAGAGCTGAGACTGCTGGTTCATGCTGCATGAATGATGACTAGACCTTGAGTGGGGTGGCTCTCATGGCTGGAATGGGCTGGAATGGCTAGACCGGGGCCTTGGTGTGGGCTGCTGGTTGGGGTTACATCTTTGGTCCCTTTGTGTAACATGTCTGCGGGGCTAGAATGTTCAGGATTCCTTCTTCTCACCTGTCTGCAGCATGGAGTGGGGTGGCTGTGATAGGTAGGATCGGGCAGTCACATATTTCCTTTATCCCTTTCCTTCCCTCCCCTCCCCTTCAGTTCACTTCTTTTTTCTCCTCACTCCCCCACTTCACGTAACTTTCCCACATGACTCCCTTGCATTTCCTCCCAACGTAGTGATCTCAGAATAGTTAGTCTTCATACACAGTGCCTGGAATCCCTTAATGGAACCTTCCAAAGGGGAGAGTAACAGAAGGTCCTGAGAGCCTTCTTAGGACCTAGCCTCAGAAGTCCTGTGATGTCACTTCTATCTTATTCTCTTGGTCATCAGATCTCTAAGGCTGGACCAGATTCAGGTGGATGGAGGGAATAGACTTGATGAGGTTCATCATACATGTACAGGAGCTTGAAGGCAGCCCTCTTGGCTATAATCTGCCATATAGCCTTAATTTTGTGAACTAGAGTTCTATAACAGGACACTATTCCCAATCTCAGGCAGCGGTGGTGCAGCAGCTGCTTCTCCTTCTCCATTTTCTCCTTCTCCTGACATTCTGTGATTTAACTTCCAGTGCTTCTATAAATGTCTGCCATCTTTTCAAAGCACAAAATATCATGGGATCAATATTTTATTGTACATTTTAATTTTCTATTTTGATATAAAGATGCTACTTTAAGTCATTTATTTCTGGTTCAAATCCATAAATGTAAAGCAATACTCTTGATTTTTGGGGAATTCTAAGTTCTAAACTTCTTCAGATTGGCCTTTGTCCTCAGTGATCCCTTCAGCAGATAATACTATTTATGCTAAAGTGTCCAAAGGTAGCAGATCCAGGAGTGCTATACCTGAGAGCTTTAATGTTTCAAGTTCAGTGATATTCAATGAACATAGAGATTCAATCCAATTACCTGATTCATTTAAACTTTAAACCTATATAACAGACATGGGCAGATCTTAAGATGTCACATAGCCCCAGTTGGACATTAAGAATATATACATCACTTTTGCTGGTTTACCTTAGTAATTCGAATTAAATTTTCATACCGAGTTGGGAAATCTTCGAGTCAGTCAAAATTTGTCTTTGATGCTTTTATATTTCCCTTTAAGGATTTTGCATTTCCCAAGACATCTACTCTTTGGTTTTCCAGAGTCCCTAATGGCAGTTTCCCCTCACCTCATTACAGGGCTTTGTAGGGGTGCCTATACTCGCCATAGCCACAGAAACACATGGCCATTCATTAGGTCAGTGACAATGAATGGTTTAAATTGGTTCCATCCTGGAAATTATGGGAATATTGTTTCTTCCCTTACAAGTAATAGCACAACTCAAATTAACTTAAACCAAAAGGGAACAATTGTACAGGGCTATGACTAGCCCATTATACTGCTCGAATTATGCCCAAAGGATGCTGTGGGACCCATTACTTGCCTCTAGTTTCTCTGGATGTCTCGATCGTCGAGACCTTGTGGCCAGTTCTTAAGATAGTGTTCAGAAAAGCATTGAAAGGGAAACCTCCCTGCAGTGGCTTAAATGGAATCCCCCAGGCCCATGGTTCTGGGTGGTCTAATTTGGGACAGGTGTGTAACACCTGAACCTGTGGCCCAGGATGTGGACAACCACTGTTTGCCTCAGCCTGGGCCTGTATTTCACTGTGCTAGCCGAGGGCTGCTATCTGCTCCACCAGATGCACAAGGACTGAAATTAGTGGAATGTGTTCCCCTCAGTGCAAAAGCGGGGTGTACCTTCCAGTGAGGGAGTAGATGGCGGGCAGCAGCACCAGCAACTTGCACAAAGTGAGCATAGTCATGTCTCCATCCTTCGCTTTAACTTTCCCCTTGACACTGCCACCCCTGCTTCTATGTTCCCTCAGCCCCTCAGTTTGATGAGTAAGAAGAAATAAAATGACTGTGGTGGTCGGTCTTTCCTCCAGCTCTTCATCTCTCATGTTTTCACACAGGTCTAATGGAACTTTGTGTGCCTCAAGCTCAAAAAATACTCTTTCCAGAAATAGCTCACTTTTCTCCTGTGCCATCTGCATTTCTCAGTAGAGCCAAAAGACAAAAGCTCTCACACATGTCCATTTACACAAATAGACTCCTGAGAGTGTTCAGGTTATTATACACTACTTTCCATTTACACTCCTTGGCCTGAAAAGGAGAATTATCAGAGGGAAGTATGGGGAGGAAGAGAATAGAAACAATGATGTGTTTTATAGGGAATGGAAATCCATCACTTCTGTAGGTTATGGCTTATGTATTCCCATTTCATGGGGTTCATACATGGTTATGTCTGTTCTATAGGCTTAAAGTCCAAATTAATCAGCTAGCTGGATCAGCTCCCTACTTTATTATTTTTACAAATGACAAGTTTAGTGAGGGCTAAGGTAAACGTATTTTTACAGAAAGAAGATGAGGTGATATGCTGCCTTCTTTAGCTTCTTTAAAGTAATTTGATGCCATATAAGCTCTTGTGTTTGAGATTTGTACTTTTAACTAGTAAGAAAACTCATAGTATCTGGATATAAATTTGTCTATCTTGATGCCTAACATAGATAAGATGACGCTATGTATGCAGAAGTATAATATAATCATAATAGTTGATGAGTCAGGGTGTGGGGTGGGCTTTGAGGGTTATCACATTTTTTTCCCAATTTGACTCAACATCTGAAAAAGCAGTATTTTTCAGAAAATATATTCTTGGAAAAATTAATAATCATAATTTTCTTGCATTCTTAGTTTGCTATAGTAGAAAACTAGAAAACTTAACTAGGACAACTAAAAGCCCACAGACATCATGTATCGTGATAGGAATGCCATGGAAAACAGACTTTGCAGAGCCTCCTGTGTTATGTGCTCTGAAGTCCATGGCAGTGTGGTAGCCGGAAGGGAAGATCACTTCTGTTAGGATCCAGAGGTGCATGCCATTGCTCTCTCTTGGCCTACAGTCCTAGAGTCCCTGCAGTGGTGGCCTTTTTGCTCGATGACATGCATTGCCCTCTGAACATTTGATGTAAACTCACAAAGTGGGAGTGAGTTACAGGTGCAGTTGGTAAAGTGAGGAGTGTGAAGTCGGAGAATATTTCCATTTATTGAATATCTACAATGTTGTAGGTACCATGTGGGTACATTACCTAAATCCTCTCAGATATTTATCACAACAACCCTAGGACATAGGTATAACTATTATGATCATTTTATGGTTGGAAATCTCCTTAGCTTTTTTCAATAATAAGCCTAATGACACCTGCTTAGTCTTCTGCCCAAAATTTGATAGCCACCATGTGATTGACAATATACCAGGGAAAATGCCATGCAGACTCCATAGCTTCACCTTTTATGGGACAGAGTCTGTTTATATGTATCTGCATGTATATACCTATAGCCATATCTATATCATATGTCATCTATGTTTCCACATCTAACTGTAAAAACTACAGCAATATGTCTTCCTGCTTCAATTGCCAGCACTACCATAGCCCCACAGGTAATGAAGCTTGTTTGTAATTGACCTTTGTTTCTTTCATTAAAATTTCCCCACTTTTCTTCTGTTTCTACCTGATGATCCACATAAGTGCTCTCAGCCTCTCTTCCCTTATATAATTCAAGAATTATAATGGTATTTCTACAAAGAACCTCTGCTTCATAGAATAATTGGGAAACAGTGTATGTGAGGTAGGTAGCACAGTTTCAGGCGTGTAGTCAGGGTAGGAGCCATTAGTCGTCCTGTTGATATTTCTCTTCATTGGGTAGACATAGAGATTGTGGTGCTGAGATTCCTCATCCAGTGTTCTTTTCATTCCAGGGTGTAGCCTCCTTTATCAGTCAAGGGAGCTCCTACATTCCTGGGCTGCTGGAGCTCATTTTGTCATGCTTTGGATGAGAAACCTTTTCTTCCTGGATGCAAATCTTATTAAATTTGTAAAATGTATCAAAGGTATGTATATAAGAAACAGAATACTCTGCAACATCCAGTGAGCTACCTGCAGTGTAGAAAGTAAATACTAAGAAAAGAAATCCTTCCTAGAATACAATTATTCTTTAAATTCGCAAGATGCAAGTATTATTCCAGCATCCTTCTACAAAGCAGCACCTTTCTTTAGTGTGGGTCATGATGTCCTACCCTCCTTCATGTCCCAGATTTTCTGGTCGTCATGTTGTGACAGCAGTGACCGGGAGAAAACACTGTCCCTCAGAACTTCTTTAAGGAGGAGCATTCTGTGAGGTAAGAAGGGACAGTTTGAAAAATGGCTTGTGAGACTTTCAACAAGCAAGCTCAAGAGTCACCTGCCTCAAACTCTCCTCCAAGGAACCTCTCTGGTTAACAGGATGCTTGCTTCTCTGAGAAGAGAAGACATATTTGGGGCCAGAACTGGTTTCTTTGGTGAAACAGAGGAGAGAGAATATTTTGTAGGGGACAAGAAGAGAAAATGGATATTCAGGTGGAGTATCAGTGTGGAGGAGATTTCAAGACAGCATCTGTTTCACAAGACAGAGGGGCTGAGGAAGAGTATTTGGCAAGAATGTTCCTCTCCACTTACCCTTTAAAATAGCGATTCATTACTTGCTAATTACTTGCTAATGTTTGGTAGGACTGCATTTTTATGGTATGAGAAAGTGCCAAGTCTTGATTCAAAGTAGGAGTGACATGGAAATCAGATTGCCCATTGTGAAAGCCAGCCTGTGAGCTGCAAGTTTTCTGTACAATAAAGTTCATAATCCATGTAATTTGATTGTATAAACACCACAGGAGGAAAAGAGAAACACATATTTACAGCCAAATCAACATATTGCAGTCTGTCTTCTCTAAGATATTCTAGAATATTCAAGGTCAACCACATTTACATTTCAGATTGTGTTCCGAAAGCCGTGTTCTCATACGACGAAGGTCGGGTCAAGCGTCTAGGAGCTGTACTACACTTCTCCCTTTTTCTCAGACCCAACATTCAATCAATCTGTCAACCCTACGGGCCCTGCTCTCAAAACTGATCATGAGAACTCACTGTATTTGCCCTGGGTTCCTCATTTCAAACGACTCTCCCCGCAATGTCAGGAATTTTGCTGTTTACTCTCATCTGATTTTCTGGCTTCCGTTCTCATCTCCCTCCATTTGACTTAAAATATTTAAATCAAATCATATTATTCTCTTCCTTGAAAACTGTCAATGGCTTCTTAGCACTGATGCCCGTGTAGTCTCGTGTAATATGACCAGATCTGATTCTTTGCCTGGTTTGTGACCAGTTCCCTGCTTGTTCTTTTGATTATCTGTACTGCCTTCTTTTTCTTTCTTGAGTCCACGAAGCTCATTATTACCCTGAAAGCTTTGTACTTTCTGTTCCTTACATCTGGGACTTTTCTCATTCTTGTGTGTAGGAGCCTATTCTAGTGTTACCTTCTCAAAAAAGCAATCTCTGGCTATCCAGTATAAAACTGTCCCCTACATTCCCCAATAGTTACTTTCTTCTTTTTTATCCTGCTTAATTATTTCTCCTTAAACTTTTTCTTTAAATTAATTTTAGCCTTCAGAGAAAAGTTACAAAAACAGGGCAAAGTTCCTATATATCCCTTACCCCACTTCCTTGGTTGTTAATGCTTCACATAGCCATACTCAGTGATCACAAACAGGCAAAATAACATGGCTACAATGTTGCTGGTTAAACTGCAGGTATTATTCAAATTTTATTGATTTTTCATTAATATCCTTTTGTTGTTCCAGGATCCTGCCTTATTTTTGTCATAGCATAACACCATCAGAAATTACATTCTTTGGTCATTTTTATTTGTTTATTTTCCATCTTCTTACCAAAATGTAAGCTCTGTAAGGGTAATGAATTTGTCTCTTATTTGTCACTGGGTTCTGTCTTCTCTAAGAAAAGAAGGAAATTGCCTACCATTGGGAAGATGTTAAATATTTGTTGAACCAAAGAAATGGATAAATGCTCCTGGAAGGCAGAGCTATATGGCTGTGTGCTTTATTACTTTATGCATCTTCATGAGAAACAAATATCCATGGACAAGTTGGAAAGGGAGTGATGCTAGGAAGGACTAGTCTTCTGCCTTTGGTAGAAGCTGCTTACTTTTATACTATTTTTGAGTGCTTTTGTGTCCATCAACTATTTAGCAAGGAGTGATGAAGGAATGAGACTGTTGTGAGGAAATTCTGAATTCTTGGATTCCACCAATCAATGGTGGGATCAAATGCTAACTGTGACAGCAGTCACAGCTTACCACATTTGCTAAAAAATCTACCAGCACAGTGGAAGAAAAATTGCCTCTAGGGAGTGAAGTGTCATATACCTGTTTTTCAGTTGCTTCTTGATCAGTGTAAACTTGGATGTCTGCAGTTAGCAATAGAAAACCATGATTCTCTTATAACCTGATAATACTGAGCATTTTCAGAAGATTCTGGCTTAAATTTGGTACTTGCTTATTATGGAGTGCAGAAAGTCATCCAAGATTTGATCATGACTTCTGGCAAATGGAGTTTTTTTTTTTTTTCCTATAGTTAAGGAAAATGGAAAATGTTCCATGTATAAGTGATGCCATTTAATGTGACTTACATTCAGAAAGTCAGTTCTTGATGATAAAAAAAATGCATTGGCTTTTATACAGAAAGACACACACACAGAAACAAAACAAGAAATGCCTCTCTGGAAAGAAGACACACCAAAGTTATAGCGAAGTTTACTTTTCCTCAGTAGAAAAATATGATTCACTTCGCAGAATCTACTGTTTAAGTCATATCAAATTTAAGATTTAGTTCTTTTGGGTTAGAAGAAAAATTTTAGACATTTCCTATGAGAAAAATAATCATTTGTTTAACCGCTGTTAGTTTGTCCAGTCAGGCTTTGTTACATAACGAAGGTTACCCAAAGGTAAACTGAAGCAACTTGTACTAATTATTGCTTAAATATATATTGATTCACAATCACAACAGAGATTCAACATTTTAAAAGAGCCTGGTAAAATTTTCTAACATTTCTTAATGCAATCATTTTGCCTTGTCTGAAGAATATATACTAGTTATTGTAAATGATTGAACTTATGGTTTCCACCCCTTTCCATAAGCTTCTCAGCCTTTCCCATTTCCATGTGCTTCTCACAGGGCACACGAGCAGGGTGGGTGTGATGAGTATGGGCGGAGGTATCCATATAGATTACTGGATCCAGTGGATCAGAAAGGCACCTAAGCAAATCTTATGAAGATTTTTAGCTGGATTTGCTGGGGGGAGGGTCCTTTAATGTTTTCTGCACCAGGAGGAAACCCACTCTTGGTGTCCTGCTCTTTATATATGATAGCCATAATTGTTGGACTCAGCCTTGGCTTTGCTCATTGTCCATATCCAGCATCTTCTGTTCATTTGATCTTCAGAGCAGCTTCCCAGAATCTGATGTCTTTTCTTGCCTCTACCATCCCCACCTGCTCTGAGCCTGTGCTTTCCAAATTTGCCTGTGAGGAGATTCACCTTACAAAATTTATGAATTGCGGAATTCTGTTTCAAGCCTGTCGAATCAGAATTTTTAAAGAAGGTATCAGGAATGTGTGTTTTCAAAAGGACCCAAAGTGACTCTTACCAGACAAGTATGTGAATTAATGAAAGCCACTGACATTAAGGAAATTTGCAAAGTTATAAAACAATGGCACTCTTCTCAGTAAATTATTTTTTGGGGAATGTAGTCATTTTTCATAAAAATGTTATTTATACTAACATATAATTGGTTTATTATTGTTATTTTAAAATGAATAAATATATTTACATTTTTATATTTATAATATAATGTATAGTAATTTAACCTACATAAACAAAAGCTCTTTGGGACCCTCAATGATTTCTATAGGCATTAAAAGTCTTGCTGCCACCATACTTAAGCATCCTTTATATGGTTTAATGTCTTTTCTGTGGTTCAGGTTTGAGAGCTTTTGTTCTTTCATTGTCTTGTTCCATTGTCATGCTGGCTCAGAATGGAGTTGATCATTTTGGCATCCATTCCTCATCTACATCTCAGACTTGTGTATGAGTCTTAATGTCTATATTTAAAGAGTTTGCAGCCTCTCTTTCTATTAAAAAACAAACGAACAAACAAACCCCATGAAACACTCTGCTTGTTTCTTATTTCAATTACTTTATATAATCAGTTATGCTAGTTATACTGTTTTTGATTTTTTATTAATGATCTCATTTATTCAACACATTTACTTACTCTCATTCAATTACACATTATACATTATGCTAAGTGCTTAGGACATGAGGTAATAAGGCTGATACTGTTATTAATATCTTTACTTGTAAAAGAGAGATCTTTACTTCTCATGGGGGGATGGATAGTAAACTAACAGTCATTGTAGAGATGACTTGTACTATTAGAAACTGCACAGAAGTTAGGGGCCCAGATGAGGGGAAGCCGTACCAGGTTGTGGAGATTAGAGAAAGCTTTCCAAAAATGTTCATGCCAGTGGTGAGCCTTTAAGGGCAGTTAGTAGCCACTGAATGGAAGCTCGTCCATTCAAATGTCTGGAAGTTGAGGCTGGCTGTCAGGGAGAACTTAGGTGGGACTTTTGACTAGAACTCTTAATGTGGCATTTCAGCGTGGCCTGGGCTTCCTCACATCATGGTGGCTGGGTTGTAAGGCAAGCATCCGGAGACTGAGAATCAGGCGGAAGCTGAGTATCCTTTTAGGGCCTACCTTGGGTGTCATGCAGCATTACTTCCACCAAATTCTGTTCTTTGAGGCTGTCATGAAGGCCCTTTGATTTCATAGGATGTGAAAACACACTCTACTTCTTTCTGGTGGAGTGACACCAGATTTTGGACTGAAAGAACTTCTGTGAACAGTTTTTGAAAATAAAGTCTGTCCTCTGACAATTCACACCTCTCTCACATGGAAAAGAAGCTCCCTCCTTCTTCAGGACTCTGTACACTTCATCCCATTATGCATCAGGCTCAGGTTTGTGCCCAGGATCCTAAACTCTAAATCAGGTTTAAGCGTGTGAGGCTCCTCAGCTGCAATTCCTTGAGTACAATCCTCTTATTTAGTTTTGCTCATCTGGAGGCCTGTGAACAAAGACAAGTTATCTCCTTCCCTAACAGTCAACCTACTGTGGTGGGGTAAGCATAGGGTAAGTGCTATAAAGACTCCCATTCAAACAGGGACAAAGTGGAAGATTCTTCAGTCTCTGGCCCATTCCGATTCTGAAATCCATCTGGATGCATTTATGGTTTCCTTGATTAGGGCCCAGTCATCCACCCTAGAAATGGTTCTCCATGACTCTTGGCCGTGTCCTCTTAATAACCTTTCTCCTTCAGTGAGAATCATCCTGTTTCTACAGCTGAGTAGTATTCTTAGCTTGTTACCTGCACATAATATTAAGGCCTCAAAAGCCCTCTTTCAAAAACTTTTGTAATGTCTCTGGCCCTTCTAGTCCAATCTTTTAATCCAAATGATGTTGATGCAAAGAGAAAAGCACACACTGGTGTGGATGGAATGAAGGTTGGAGGGGTGAACAGGTATAAAATGATACAAGATGGCAAGTTCATACACTGAGCTAGCATCTGAACCTCATCCAATGAGTGCAAAAGAACCATTCTCTTTTGCTATAACTTTTCTGAAAATATTCTTGCTGCTTTAAAATATCTATTGCTGTGCTCAGGGGATATATGTTTATAGTCTATAATAGTTTTAAAATTCATCTTAGTTGAATTTTGGTTATAATATGCTACCATGTGTATGCTTTTCTTAATATTCCTAAATTGTTCCTGTGACACAGAGGATTTTCTGGTTACCTGCTGTATGTTCATTACATGTTTGTTTCACATCCCAGATTGACATTTAATTTCAAAGGAAGCCCTCTTTAGAAGGAGACATAAATAGTATTTCCAAGTAAGATGATTTCCATTTTATCATGAGTGCTTTTGAATCCCAATTGTGAAGTACTATTTCTACCTGAAATTGCAATTCTAGTACAGTTTCATCTAACCTACTTTTTTTTGGAGGAGTACAAACTCCATTAATAGACTATAATAAGAGAAAGAAGTCCAGTATGACTGTAGGTGTCTGAAAGAAACATAAAAGTTCCTCTTTTATTGTAAATGTTCATGGATGTATAGCATTAAGTTTGCAAATATTTATCACTCTCTGTGTTACTGTTCTCAAAATCTATAACTTGATCTGGTTCAGAAAGGTTAGTTTTTTAAAAAAAATTTTTGCTAAGATGCCTTAGACTATAGGTTCATTGCCTTTACCAGTCCTTTTAATTGTTATCTAATATTTTAGTTAAAATGTTGAGCAAAAAGGAAAAAAGGTGAAAGCTGCCAGATATTTTATTTCTCCAATTAATCATTCCACAGAAAAGCTCTAGGGTATGAATAATGCTTTGCAGTGCTGCAGTTCCACATAGGTGCACAGGATGTGAACAGAGAAGAGGAAAAAGTGGGTGAGACAAATTGGTAAATGAACACTGAAGTGCCTTTCATTTAATTTGGTTTAACCAATATTTTTGTTACATGCTTGTTCTAATTGCTGATCTCTGTAAGGGAACTGCAATGGAACAGATTGTGGTCCTGTCTTTTAGAAGATTATCAACTGTCATGGATATGGAGTATGGATATGGAGTACTCTGAGTAATTAGTGCAACAATCATGTACAGCAGGAAGTGACAGCTTAGGAGATAACTCCAAGTGAAGGGATTCAGGGAGTCTTCTGAGAGGGAGACAGAATTTGAGCTTGATGGCAAATAATGTGTCCAGTTTGGATAAGCATTCTATGCACATGGGACAGATGAGAAAAGGCAGGATACGCAAAAGTACAGATGTCTCCTGGGAAGGCTGAATAGCTTATTTTGTTGAAAGTGGAAAAATAGCAAGGAATGAATTAGAATGGTTGATGGTAACTAGATCCTACAAGATCTGGTATGCCAAAGGCAAATTACCTTTTTTTTTTTTTTTTTTTTTTCCTGTGAGATCTGAGATGTTATGAAGACTTTTGGGAAACTGTGTTACATAATCAGATAGTGATTTTTAAGAATATGTATCTGACTGCTCTGTGAGTGATGGTTTAAAATTGATAACGTGGAGTTAAGTTTTCTGTAGTAAGACTTAATCTGATTCATGTGTGTATATTTAGAATGCCAAAAAGATTGCTCTGTGCATAGTTTTGAAGAGTGTTGATAAATTAATTTTCAATAAATAATGGAGAATAAAGCTAAGCCCTATTTAACAGCTCTATTTCAATATCTTTACTTATGAATGTAATTACATAGGTTGTAGGATATCTACAAATTATGACAGTACAATGTTTAAATTTGGAAAGTGTTACTATGTCACGGCAAACACAGTAAACTGGGTTTTATTAGCATTTAGCTAAATCAGAGGAGGGAAAACTTTTTCTTAAAGAGTCAGAGTAAAAATTTTAGATTTTGTGGGCCTTATTGCCATGACTGTCAACTGTGTTATTGTAGCATAAAGGTAACCATAGACAATATGTAAATGAATAAGCATGGTTGTGTTTCTGTAAAACTTTAGTTACAAAAAGTCTGTGGGGTGTATTTGTCTCATGCACTATGGTTTTCCAACCCCAGATTTACACCCCCCAAAATTTTAAAGGATTTATGTTGGTATATGAATATTTAAATACTAAATAAAATAAAATACATTAAGAAGAGCTAAGAAACAGATGTGAAGTCTTAGTTATTCAAGATGAATAAATTTCAGAGATCTGTGTAACATCACCTCTTTAACAATACTGTAATGTGCACTTAAAAATTTAAGAGGGTAATCTCATGTTTAGTGTTCTTATCACAATAAAATAAAATAAAAATAGCTAAATGAGGAAACATTATGTTTTCTAGTATAGTTTTCATTTTATTTTAACATTTAAATCCTATTAGTTGGAATTTTTCCATCGGACTAGACAGGCTGAGTTATAATACCTATTCTAAATGGTCAACTGCTGGGGCACTGCTACCTATTCAACAGTCCACTTTCTCCCTGTTTATTTTTATCTCACATTTATCAGATACGGATTTTATTCTGCTTACAAGTAATTCAAGTTCTAAAAGGGTGTGTGAGTCTAGAATGACACAATACCTGTGACCATTAGTGACATCTGTTGTCATGCTTTTTGCTTTCACATTTACCTTTTGTGTCTAAACATTTTTTTAAAGGTCAAAAGTCATAAGTAGAAGATTCTGGCCATTAAATTTTCATGTGTACATAGATCTTTCACACCAAATACCAAAATAATTTTCAGAAAAATTTATATAATAATTTTAAAATAGAAGAATTTTAAAGTAACTTTGTGCCAAAGATGGCCTTTCTCAATATAATCTGAAGGAGGAAAATATAAAAACTGATTATATGTAACTATATAATTATAAGAAATTTCTATATGGCTAAAAAAGTTTTCAAAAGCACACAAAACAAAGTTAGATGGTGACAGCTCAAAACATCTGCAGTTAATATCATAAAGGGAGGGTTTGTCCTTTTGCTGTCAGTGTAAGAGGCAGTGTAGTGTCATGTCTGAGAGGATGAATTTTGTAGACGAGCTAGCCCTGCTTTGTACCTCAATTTTCTTATATATAAAGCAGGAATAATGACTGCTCATGAGAGTGTGAATAGGTTAAAAATGAGTTAACACATATAAGTGCTTACGTTATTAGAATGGTTTTATTTTATTAACAATTACTATTGTTTATATTAGGTGTGTATGGAGAAGCCAATTTGTTTTTAATTTGTAAATCTGTGGATCAAGAAGAGCCACACTTGGGATCCAACATAGAGACTCCTATGCATCGTCTTGTAGACCATGATTCTAATTATTTTATTAGGAATACTTGTAAGTAATTAAGAGAAAAGTGTTCACAAACATTGCAAGGTAGAAGAAAATCATACTAAACAATTCTCACAAGGATAAATACAAATGATTATTAAATATATAAAATATTCAGTATTACTGTAAATCCCAGAAATAAAGATAAAAATAACAATGAGCTACCATGTCATTAAAAAAAAAAAGTGATACCAGTATTTGGCTAGAATAGGCAAGATTAAAGCTAGGTTAAATTTTAATCCCAATTCTGATGAGAGTGTCAAAGTATAGACTATCCAGAGGCAATTTGAAAATTGAAACTTAATTTGAAAATGTATATCGAAAACCTTAGAACAGTCTTTGTCATATTGACTATTACACAACCATGAAAGCTTTAGACATCAGCATTGAAGGGTGTCAAGTGGTGGCTATCATTAATGTTGGGGATTAAGAGAAGGATCAGATCTGTGAAGAGCATGGTATAATCAGTGTGTGACATGGTAAATGACATGATGAGTTTGTGGGAAAGCATTTACTCATGTGGGCCTGGTGTTCAAGGATGTAATGGGATGTGGAGCTGAAGATTTAAATGTATCAGTGCATCAGTAACAATTTGATAATTGACCATGGGAATTGATATTTAAAAAAAAAATTAGCATAGACTCAGGAGCTGTAGAAAGCCCACATTTGCTCTCTGAGGAAGCACCAAATCTGCAGCATGATTTCAATCATTTGCAACAGTCTGCCCTCCCCCTCCTCACTCTGGCAGTGGGAAAGACAGCTCTGGAAACATTGTGCCCACCCACACCCCAAATTCATGGCTGGCTTCCTCCCGTATTTCACTAGCAGAGAATGCAAAAGGACCGCCTGGGAAGCTGGAATACCACCTTGTTAGTCCACAAAAGCAAAAGGCTACTCCAGATCAGACATAAAAATTGCCTATTTTTAGGATTTTGTCCTAGGAAGCCAACCTAATGCTGAACGATTGAAGCAGACAGAAGTTATTGCCATTTTAAGAAATTCATTATAATATTTTTTGCCCTGTTAAGGAATTAATTAAAAGTGGTGCATTTGTGTTCTTCCATAAAAAATATATGCAGTTTAGGCATCTTGTTGAATCTCACTCAGGCAGTTTAGAAATAGAAATGGATATCCTGTTTGGTAGCATAGTGGTTTACAAAAAAAAAAAAAAAGAAAAAAAAAAAAAGAAAAGAAAAAAAACTCCATGGAATTTAGGCATCTCTTCTCTTTGGAGTCACCTTTGCAATATTATTATGGTCATTATTATTCAGAATTTAGTCATTTAAATAAATAATTTTTGATGCAGACTTTAAATGTTTCCATAGGAAAATTATCCTGATATTTTGTGCTCAATGAAAAAAATAGGAAATGGGAAAGAGATCTAGGGCAAATTTTTAATAATATGGATTTTTTCCCCCTTTCACATAGTGCGAAAGTTACCGCGGTTGCCAACGGCACTAAAACAGTCAGACCACTTTCAGAAATTCAGTCACCTCTTAAACACTTAGAGGCTGAATTGAGTGAAAACCCGTTTTCAGAAGAGTTTCCAAGGAAGTAGAAAGTTTCCACACCCTGCATCTTGTACTAAAAGAAATGGAAACTGGGCTCTGTCTGCCAAAAAGTCTGAATTGTTGTGTCACAGGCTGTTGAACATTATAATCAGTAATAAAAATGTGAACATGCTTGACGCTATATTAAAATGCACTTTGAAAGCTTAGCCTAATAATATTTGGATTTATTTTATTTCATTTTTTTGCAACACTGATAGTGTTTCCACATTCCCAATGACAATAAGAAAAACAAGAGAGAGGAAAAATAAATGAAACTGAAATAGAGAGCTTCAGAATCAGTGTACTAAAAAACTGCTTTTTATTCTTCTGTCTCAAAAATCATTTGGAAAAATCCTGGACTTGTCTATCGGATAAACCACAGATGAGCAGTAGAAATTTTTGTTTATTTTTTGATTATGAACAAAATATATGCTCATATAAAAATTTAAACAATTCCGAAAAGTATAGGAGGAAAGTAAAAATTACTCCCAGCTTTCTCAGATAACCACTGTTAATGTTTCTGGATTTAATTTCAGACATCTGATTACATGTATGTGTGCAGAAATGCATGGTCTCTGTGTAATATTGTGTATGCATTATTGTACATGAATGGTATACACTTTGGATTTCTTTCTTGTTGTTGTTTAGCTAGCTTTTTTCACTCAACAGTATGTAGTTGACATTTTTCCAAATCAATGAATGTGGACCTGCCCCTTGATTCTTGCTTTTATTTTTTTACTTTTTATTGTTACATGGATATTATACATTTGCTTAATCGATCTATTGGTCATTTAGATTGTTTCCAATATTTTGCCATTTGAATAGTATTGGGATGGACATCCTTGTGGTTTGATCATCTTATTAGTATAAATTCTCAGAATCAGAATTTATTAATTCATTCATTTGTTCACTTTTTATAGAGTGTATTTGTCAGGGTGAGTGGTGATGTGATGGTAATGACAAAACTGAGGTGAGACTGCAGTGCTGAAGTGGGGCTGAGGAAAGGGTCATTAGAAGGGGGAGAAGGCTAGAGCACAGGTTGTTCGGTGAGTCATTCATGTGGATGTTGAAATCACTGCAAGGGCAACAGAAATAGGAATAAGGAGAAAGTGTGAATCAGTGAATAAAATATGCAACAAATGAGAGAGAGAGAGAGAAGGAGGGAGGGAATGGAGAGAGAGAGAGGTGAAACCATAGAGAGCAGGAGCAGGTGAGAGAGCAATCAGTATATCACAGATGATAATAATGACAAAGGTAGGGAAGAGATGTAGTCTGGTAGCATTTAATTCAAAGGAGGAATTCAGAGAGTTCCAGACAATCACACAGGGCTATTTGTGATCCACACACTCAAGGTCAAAGAGTTTGGAGTCGACAGTGGAGAGGAAAGAAAGCATGATCATGTCACCTTTAGATCCTGAGTACTTGGGGTTTGAGCGAAAGTCACTCTTCACTGACAGTATCTTGAGGGGGACTTCCAGGTTTTCTTAGGAGCAGCAGGTGAAGAAATGGATCAGATGAGAGGTGAGTATATCAAGAATTTTGCTTATTCTGGGTCATGAGTTCCAACAAGGAAGACAGAGTGCTACTAAAATAGGTTAAAAGAGTAAGCAGTTAGGAGCCGTGTCTTTGGTTTTGAATATTGCAAAGTGAAAGAGCATGTTTGGGTTGATACAGGATCCACAGCTCACTATGGGACGATCACACAGGGCTATATGCGATCCACACACACAAGGTTACTCCCTAGGAAACAGCCAGCCTGGTGAACTAGGTAGAAGCCACCATAAGGTCTGTTTACCCTGGGAAGGGGGGACTGTCTGTCTCCACTCAGAGGCCAAGTGGAGCATCCCAGGTGAATCAGCTGATGGATATGCTTGGTATGCATGCTGACCATCCTTTCTTCAGACCTGGCAACACACTTTGCAGCTCTTACTGTGCAGCCATGGGCAGAGAGAAATTCTCAGAGCATGAGTTTCATAGAGAATTGGAATAGACAGTTGGACATCGGTTATTTAAAATAGGAGGAGCTAAAGGCATGAAGGGCTGGCTCACATGCCTTCATGAGTGTGTGATAACATCCAACCGGGACATGAGTGGGGCGAAAACTATATCTCCCCTGGATGGATTTCTGTTTTTCCGCTGGGTCTGAAGAGGAGGGTGTGACAGGATGCTGGTACACATTCTTCCCAGGCTGTGACCACAAGGATTAGAAGCAGAGACGACTCCCAAGCAGCAAACTGCGACTGTTTTTAACATCGATGTCACAATTCCCGAGGGCCCAATAGAAGAGGGTATGCCTTCGCACCATCCGCCACATTGGGATCAACAGTGAGTTCAGCTACATTGCCCAGTGGTAAAAATAGCCCACTAGTAGCACCTACGTAACATCACTGTATGTGAACAAGAGTCATCTGCAGTGAGGGGCACTTGCTAGACTAGTGTTGCTGCCTGCCACCTAGACCAGCCCAGTGGCCAGACTTAATGCCCCTTCCCAAGGGGAAAAGTTTGGGTATAAATGGAGAGAAGGAAAAATAGTAGCCTTGGGTAAGAGAAAGAGTAAGTGGGTTATTTCTACAGCGAGGGAAATCCAATATTATGTTAACACTTTAGAGCAGGACAAGGTATTGCCTCTTAGCAAGATTATGCCAGATGCCTGAAAGGTGAAACCACATACTGCTGACACCACTCCCACATTTGGTGACAAGATTAATGCAAACCTTCAAACCTGAATAGCCTCACCCTGAGACACATTTGCTACGGCATGATGATAGACTGGATAGTTATTAATGACTGAATGAGAGTCTAATAAGGTGATATTATCTTTTGATTTTTATGGTGGTTTTACTATAAGGAATCTCTGTTTGAAGACCAGGTGGTGATATTGTGATTAACAATAAGAAATATGAATATTTGATCTTGATCCCAGTTATGGTGCAAAGCTCTTAAAACCCTTGGAATTTTCTAACTGATGAAAGCCATAAAGGAGTATTTTGTTATGTTAATGAGGTGACTTTTGGATGGCACCTGGGGGTAAGGGCTGGTTGCCAGTGGAGCCAACCATGTGATTAGAGGGTTGGACCTTTCAGTCCCACCCTGGACCTTCAGTCCCACCCTGGACCTCCAAGGAGGGGAGAGGGGCTGGAGATCAGATCAATCACTAAAGGCTAGTGAATTAATCAGTCATATCTAAGAATGAAGCCTTCATAAAACCCAGAAAGTTTTTGGATTGCAGAGCTTCCAGTTGGTAGGGGAGAGGAGCACGCCCTTTCCCCACACCTTGCCCTCTGCCTCTCCCTCATCTGGCTCTCTCTGAGTGATATGCTTTTATCATAAACTGGCAATCTAGTGAGTAGATAGATGTCCTGAATTTTGGGAGCTGCTCTAGCTAATTAATCAAACCCAAGAAAGGAGTTTGTGGGAACCTCTGATGTACAGCTGACACCTGGTGATAACATGGACTTGACACTGGTGTCTGAAATGGAGGGATGGGAGGCAGTCTTGCAGGACTGAGCCCTTAAACTGTGGGAACTGATGCCATCTCAGGGTAAATCATGTCAGAAATGGGTTAAATTGCAGGACACCCTGCTGGTGTTGGAGAATTACTTGTTGGTGTGAGGAACTCCTCCCCCAACTCACATATTGGAAATGGTGACTAGAACCTTTGAGGAGGGAAAGGGGGGTTAGGAGGGAAGATAATGGATTGAATGAAGCATGGGATGTTACACATCTGGGGGTCTCAGTTTATTTGAACGCTGTGTGCTACAGGAGTAAGGACGTGAAAAGGCTGGAGAATCTGAAGAGGCAGGTTGTAGTCAGAGAGGAAGAGAAACACTTAAAATTAAAAATTCAGAAGTAGAGCAGTTGAGAGTAACAATCATGTGTAGGCTATGGTGTTGGAAAATAGGGATGAATGTCATAAATGGGAAGGAGAGCGATGCAGTTTGCAAGCAGAATGTCGATAGCTTGGAACATTAGTCACTTGTTGCTGCGATAGTAAATGTCCTCAACGTCTCAGAAGTTTATAGAAATAAAAACCTCTTTGCTCATGTCAAGATGAGTGTGGTTATGACCAGGATCTGGTGGGCTTGTCCGGGCCAATCAAGTGACTCCTACTTGGGATAAGCTTCTGATGGTGGAGGACAAAAGGAAAGAAGCAGAACCAAGTGATGGAAGCACAGTTAAAGGTTCAGACTATTCATGGTGTACTTTCTTTTTGCTTAATTCTTTTGACCAAAGCAAGGGGCACTGCCTTCAGTGGTATAGAAGTATTTATGAAAACTGAGAGGGAAAATAACCAAACTTTGGAGTTTATATGCTTATACCCTCTTATAAAACTGTATCTTTCAACTAAAAACCAACTAAGTGCTTCAGTAAAGCAAAACAAATGTACAGATAGAGATCAGTAAAAGCTGATTGCATTTACTGTTTTCTTTTAGCAATTTATTTTTTCAAAATCATAATCCCACTACCATTTCCTGTTGATAAATGTGCAGAGGTGAAATCCTAGTCCATTGAATGCGTTGGAAACTCTTCATGTCTACAATCAAAAGCTTGGCTAACTTTTTGCATTTCTTTTTGTATTTAATTAGACACTAAAGATATAGTGACATTATTTTCTTGGAAAGTCCAACAAGTTGCATGACTAAGCCTTAATTAAAACAAGAACCTGGTTTTGCTTCTGCTGTGTCCTGGGAGGAAGTACCCATGGGAATCCCATGATAAGACTCTCTTCAGAACTTGTAACTCCAACTTGTCACAAAGGAATGAGAAATGAAAACACATACCCACTCCTATATGTAGTTTTACCTAGGAATATCTGATGCTGTTTAGATCTATCAAAATCATAAGAAAGGGAATACAATATGTGGTATTATGCTTGATAATGGAACTAGCATTGATAGAGCTAAGTACTGGATACTTTCTTTGTGCATAAATCACCTTAACTGAATTCTCACAATGACAACTCTATAAAGTAAATGTTATTATTAGAGCCATTTTATAAAATTGAAGAAACTAAAGCATGAAAAGGTTAAATACAAGTTACATAAATTGTACAACTTACTGTTATATAAATAATGGATTGAGGATTCAAATCTGAGTAGTGTGGCTCAGAACCCTGAATTAACGAATGTAGCGTACCCATGGTTCCCAAAGTGTGTGCTGAAAACACTTTGGGACTAAGTCATGGGTTTATCTTGGGATGTTTTAATTTTTCTGGGGAACCGTCTCCTAGATACCACGTAGATCACCATGTATACCAAAGTCATTTGCACCTAACTACTCAATAAACAGAACTTTTAGATATTTCTTTTGGCCTAGGGGCATCGTGAAAGAATTCCCAAGCACTGAGCTTATTGTGAACTAAAAATGTTTGGGCGCCTCTGCAGTGTTCTGTCTCCATGCAACATCTTGGGTACACAAGCTTCCAGGCACCTCTCTTGCTGGCATCTGCATCATCAGCATTGTTGTTTGATTTTTAAAAGAATTGTTAGTATTTTTTTTCATCTTAATCATCACTATTAGCATTATTATTTCATGTACCTGTTATATTTAGAAGTAACCTTGGCTAAAAATATTTTTACAAGGAGGTTTGTTTGCTTCATTTTGCCCACTCTGGGTACCTGAGTGCTGAATCTAATAGGAAGGATCCACCTGACTCAGGAGTTAAGTGTAAGAAATTTTAACTCAGGACTCTATATCAAGATGTATTGTGGTGGCTAACAGTATAATGTGTAATGGGAACTGTAGTTTAATATACAAGTTTATATTTGAGAAATATTCACAACATTTCTCAAGAAAGTTCTGGATGAGTCTTCAGTTCTTCCTCTCTAAAAATTTGATGATGATTTTTAATTACTGTAGTTATAGAAACCAGTTCAGGTCAGGACTGAATTTTTCTTGTATATTTTTGGAATCTACTGTGATGGTCTTCTCATCTTATACAATGCCCATCTATTGCTCAGAGCACTTACAATTAGCTGCCAAACCATTCTTACTCTTTGCTTATGTACTCATTCAAGGTTTATATTGGATTCCTGGTATTGGTTAACCAACTTCTTTAGAGAGCTTTTCTTTTGTCTGGTAGTCTCTGCTAGTCGCTGGCAACTTCTTATAGAAAATGACAGGAAAAAGCTCTTCTTTATGCTTCTCTAACCCAATCACTCTGGGTTTGCCTTTTCTCTGAAGTGATAATAATTAGCCAAACAAGGCAATGATAGACATGTTTGAAAACTTTTAAGTTAAGATAAATCTCTTTCCTTGTCACCTATCAGTGGATTCCCCATTCCTCAGCAACATGGTTTGATTTGTCTAAAGCCATTAAATGCGAATCTTTTCTTCACATTCTGCTGAGTAGTAGCAGCTGGAATCTTTTGGTCCAGCAACCTGCCTAGAATTATGTGACCTCATTGACATACAGTAGTATTATGGGATGAATGCCTGTGCTCCCAGAAATTCATATGTTGAAGCTCTAGTTCCTAATGTGATTGACATTTGGAGATGAAGCCTTTCAGAGGTAATTAGGTAGATGAGGTCGTAAAGGTAGGGCCCTCATCATGGGATTAGTGCCCTTATAAGAAGAGACACCAGAGTAACCTCCTTCTACCTCCTGCCCCCTTCCATGAGAGGACACAAAAGGTGGCCCTCTGTAAGCCAGGAAGAGAACTCTCACCAGAACCTGGCCATACTGGCGTCCAGATTTCAGACTTTTGCCTCTGGAACCATGAGGAAATAAGTTCTTGTTGTTTAAGCCATGCAGTCTATGTATTTCATTATTGCACCTCTAGCTGACTAATAAAAGTAGGTACTCAAATTTTTTATCGCCTGTGAGATTGATGGTCAGCATACTGATATCTTGTCATCTGATTTCTTTTAACTCATTCTAATAGCCCATGGATACTGAACTGAATAAAAGAAGGTCATAAAAATCTTTAGCAAGGCATCAAACCTGTTTTGCCTTATGTAAATGGACAGATCCTCCAGTGTTCTTTCCATTAGGCTGAAGAGATCTAGTCACCAGTTGATGTCTTTTGAGTGAACTCACAGAAGAAAGGTAGAGAAGCAGCATATACTTCTGCTGCTCAAAAATGGACCACTGTTGCTGCCACATAACCCAACCATGAATGAGACTAGCCAGTCTGTGACTGCCTAGGAATGGTTCAGTCATTGCTTCAGATTTTAGAACATTCCTGCACACTGTTAACGGCTGTAATAATGACTATAAACAAGTGCAAGCCTATTAAGCCTAAAAAGCAGAATGTGCTGGCATGACAGATAATTCACTGCATTTTACGCTGAAATCAATATAATTTTAGTAATTTGGGGAAATGACACTCTGTATGAATGAAGTTTCCTTTTTTGTTTTTGTTTTTTTTTTTTGATTTGTTGAAAACTTTTCTGAAAGAGGAACTTATTTATAGCTGCTTTGATGAATATTAATTGAGAATTGAAGGCATGTTAAAGTTTGCATGTCCCAAAATCTGTTTCAAATTGAAGAGAGCTCCTCAGTGCTGGTCCTGATGCTGACGGATGCTAGGAAGGATCAGTTATATAAGAATATGCCCTGAATCTTTTTAAAGATATTGACTTTAGTATCCAGGCTTCAGAAATGTTGATTTCATAGGTCTGGGGTAGGGTCTAGGGAAGCTCTATATATTTTTAAAAGCTCCTCATTTCATTTTGATATGCAGCCAAGAATAAGGATTATTGGAGTGGAGCAGTTTTAGCTGACATCCTTCTTGTTGGTGATGGCTGTGCTCATAGGTTTATACTTTGGAATGCTTGCCCTGTGAAACAATGTTGATTTTATCAAAAAAATATGTAGTTTTGAATAAGGCATATCTTCTCTTGTTCTGAGGGTCTTGATTTGTAGAATAAAATATTTGAACTATCTCTAAGAATTGATGAACTTGTAATGCAAATAGATTTCTTTTAGTCTTGAATTATTTAGATAGGTTCTCTATTATGCCTTTGTGCAAAGTTTTAGCCTATTCTTTCCTATGATGCCGCTGGTTAGCATGGCAATACGCTTTCTTCATCTACATCTGTTGTCTAGGCAGAGGTTTATTTTTCTTCACTTAGAACTAGGTAGGGCTTTTTGAAATATTTACTTTTGCTTCAAGGCCACACTTCTTCCCTAGTTCTGCTGATTGGCTATAAAATTGACACAGGCCAGTTTGTCACTATTATTGAAACAGTGTTAAAAATATATATCTTACTGATCCTATGCTGATCATTTTACCTTTCTATTAGAAATAAAATGCATGAAGATAAGGCACACATGAAACAATTTAATGCTGTAATTGCTTGATTAAAAATTAATAAGGTAATGAAATCTGAGTACTTTAAATGCTAGACACTGAGAAGACAAAAAGATAATAAAAGTTGGTCTGGTAGGAAAGAAATATTTTGCTTCACTTTATCATTTAGACTGCAGTGATAAAGAATTGTTAGTTACTACAAAAGCACACAGGAAGGGCACTAGAATCATTCTCTAGAACTAAGGAAAGCTTTTGCTACAGCGATATCTTAAATGCGAGTGAGAATTTGCCAAGAACGGGTAGATGGAAGGATGTCCTAGGCAGAGGAGGCAGCATGAGCAAAGTCACAGAGGGTAGGCGGCATGGTGTGTTGCTTGAGATGGAAAAACACTTTGATTTGCTTGATTCTCAATATGACCAGGGAGCAAATGAATCCTGGTTGCTTGTGAGTTTAGATAGTGAAGTACAGTGAAGTATAGAAGGTTTCTTCTAAAATCAGTACCTAGCCCCCGTGAAAGAAAGGCAGAAAATCAGGATTCCACTTAGTCTATCCTGCTGTAAACTTTAGCTTTTGCTACTGTATCTTACATGGTATAAGGTATAATCCAGAAATATCTACTTCAGAAAGGATATATGTGATATGAATGTACATTAAGAATGAGTTATCGTTTGACTCTCTCAGTCTTCTATAATAAATCCTCAAGTGTCTGATTATATATTAGGAAATATGTTGAAGCCAGTGGAGGAAAGCTAGTTACATTCTCTGAAGGTTTCTCATGAATAGACATGCTTGTAAAGGAGATCTCTGTAAACTCTTGGAGTCCAGTGATGTCTTACCTACATCTCTGGTGATGTGCCTAGTGCTAGTGTAGAATGATGACTTAATGTTATTTGGACAGCTGTGGCTGTGGTGGGAAGGATGAAAGGGCTAAGTAAAGGTAAACCACTGACGTTAGATAAGTTCTTAAATGTCAACTCATCAGAAGAGTGTAGGAATATCAAACATAAGATTGACAAAGCAAAAATAATCACTTTAATAAGACATTTCATACTTTCTGAAAGGCATGTTGGTACTTGGTAAAAAAGAAGAGGACAGGAACACAAAATGAGCTGATGTCAATATTAGATACTTTTCAGTTGTTTTGTTAGAAACCATAGACATCCACAAAAGGAGGTGTTGGCATTTAAGAGTCAGATCTCTTATCTTATAAGAACCATCAAAAACAGTGTCAGCACAAGGTAGAAATAGCATGAGTTTAGAGGAATATGATTACAGAAAATCAAAAGGTCCATAAGTCCCAGTGATTGCTGCGTGTTCTTCTATAATGACTGATAAAACATCTATGCTGTCAGGTCAAATTCAGTGGTTGCTCAAACATGGCATTCCCTTTACCTTTTTTTCCCTCTGAAGCCACTTTCTTCTCCCCATTCTTTATTTCTATCAAATTCCCGTGGAGAATATATTTACATGAAACATTTGTAAACAAAAGGTGATTCATAATACAAACCCAATGCTTTCCTGATTGTGCTGGAAAATTAAAATCGAACCCTAGATATTTGGGAATAGTTTGATTAGAGACAGGTATTTGGTTATTCTAGAATGCTCTGTGGCTTTAAGGTTGAGTCTCTGATAGCCTGTGCACGTTGACAGAGCATGTTTCAGGATTCTCCAGGGGCCAGATCTGTGCTTCTTGTAAGCAGAGACACGGCTTCAGACTTGAGGAATGAAGAAGTGTAAGGTCATGCAATGTGGTTTCCATGTGCAAAGATGCTGTTTGATTATGAATTCCTGACTTCCTTGGATGTGCTTCAATTTGTTCAGACACAAGGCAGAGACAGAATGATCAACCTTCGATTATGTTTAGGTCATTTATCTCTCCCTTTGTTGTCTTTAAAGAGAGTGATCTTCATCTAGATTCTCAGCTGACTTTTATACCATTTTTGTTAGTTATATAGTAAGTTTGAAACATGTTATGGTGTAGCACATTTAAAAATTTTACTTAATTGTGTGAGTTTTGGGATACAAGCTACTTAATCTGCAATATGGCATTTCTATCAAGATAAAATAAAATTTGAAGTCCTTAAAAAATAAATGAACTCGTTACTATGACTATGGTATAGAGAAAAGTAATGAGGACTTTGAAAGGGACAAAGAATGTTAATGCAAGATAGGCAGAGTGGGAAATGGAGTTTGCAGATCATGTGCACTGTTTCAGATTTCCCTGAGCTTTCCTACATAGGGTTTGGCTGTTACTTTCCTTGGACTGTTCTGATTCTGTTATAATCATCCATGTGTTTCTTTGGTTAGCTGCATGAAAACAGCAGTATGTGATTCCTTCCACTTAAGCAAAATCATCATCTAGATGCTCAAGTAACTGGCATGCCCCTAACTTACTTTAATTCTGACTAACCAGTTTGCTTTGGAATAAAATAATTTAGTCAATAATGGAAAGATAATACTCATTTTAACACTTTGCAGAAGAAAGCTGGTAAGAAGTTTGTTGAAAGGACAATTGTGAAAATTTAGTGTTGAGATATATATATATATATATATATATATATATATATATATATATATATATATATATACACATACACACACACATAAACATATTTTTGCTAGGTTTTCCATCACTAAATCTATCAGTCTGTAACCTAAGACATTTTTGGAGACCTTTGTGATCCTCAGGCTTTTACCTTTGATGACCTGATGATCCACTAATTTTCAAGTCAACTGATATTCAAAGAGTGCATGAACCCTTGGAAGGAAAAGATCCACGGCCTTGTTTTTTGTTCCCCACCCATTTTCCTTGATTTGTTTACCCTCTTGTGATTACTGTCATTTGATTGTCCAACTACTTCCCACTGATAACTATTCATGTTGCAACGATTATGAAAAGAACAGGAAAGTGAACACAATGTACTCCGTTCTGTCTATAATCAGAACTATAATCTTGCGGCTGCCTTTGGAGACTATAGCAGAATAAGATGCGCTTTCTTTTAAGTTTGGCAGAGGACTGATGTTTGGATGGGAAAATATGTTCACATTTAACTGAAATCCACATTTCACATGTTTTTGCTAATATAAAGTAAATTGGAGATTGGGTATTTGACAAGTGCAGAAAAAAATTAACTTCACTTTCAGTTGCTGTTTTACATTGTTAATCAAACCCAAACTCATAATTTTTAAAAATTGAGCATATGTAGGAATCTTCCATTGCTGTGTTGGAAATTTGGATATATAATTGTTGAGTCAGTAGAGATGAATAAGGCATCTGTTGAATTTTGAGCAAAATGTTCATTATTAGCTTGGTGACTAAAATAATAAGGTGAACTCACATGTTCACTGTATTTTTTTTTAAATTGTTTAAATTGGTTTCAAGTATACAGAACGTTGGTTAGACATCTATATGGTTCATAAAATGATCTTCCCAATTGCTCCCTCCCTCCCCTGGCCCTCCACATAGCCAGCCTATTAATGCTGACTACATTCCCTATACCATGCTCCCCATCCTCATGACCATCCATCAGCTACTAATTTGTACTTCTTTAACTCTTCACTGCATTCTGCCATCCCCTCTGTCTGTTACCAAATTGTCCACAGTATTTGTGAGTTTGTTTTCGATTAGTTTGTCCTTTTTGTTCCTTAGATTCCTCATATAAGTGAAATCATATGGTATTCTTCTTTCTCTATCTGACTTATTTCACTCAATAAGCTCTAGTCCATCCATGTCATTGCAAATGGTAGGATTTCAATTTTTTTTAATAGCTGAGTAATATTCCATTTTATATATGAACCATAATTTCTTTACCCAGTCATCTGTTGATGGGCATTTAGGTTGCTTCCATATCTTGGCTATTGTAAATTGTGTTATGAATATTGGGGTGTATAGATCTTTATGAATTATTGTTTTGGTTTTCTTTGAATAGATACCTAGAAGTGCAGTTGCTGGGTCAAAAGGTATACTCATTTGTAATTTTTTGAAAAACCTCTATACTGTTTTCCATAGTGGCTATACCAATTTGCAATCCCACCAACCAGTGTATGAGAGTTCCCTTTTCTCTGCATCTTCGCCAACACTTGTTGTTTTTGTTTTATTGATGATAGCTATTCTGACGGGTGAGTTGATATCTCATTGTGGTTTTAATTTGCATTTCTCTGATGATTAGTGATCTTGAGCATCTTTTCATATGTCTGTTAGCCATCTGTATTTCCTCTTTGGAGAAGTATCTGTTCAGGTTTTCTGCCCATTTTTTAAATTAGATTGTTTGTTGTTGTCGTTGTTGTTGTTGAGTTGTGTAAGTTCTTTATATATTTTGGATATTAACTCCTTATCAGATGTATCATTAGCGAATATCTTCTCCCAAACAGTTGGTTGCTTTTTTATTTTGTTGATGGTTTCCTTTGCTGTACAAAAACTTATATAGTCCCATTTGTTTACCTTTTATTTTGTTTCCCTTGCCCAAGGAGGTATATCTGAAAAGAAATTCTTGTTAGTAATATCAGAGAGTTTTCTGCTTGTGTTTTCTTCTAGAAATATTATAGTTTTGGGTCATACTTTTAAGGCTTTGATCCATTTTGAGTCTATTCTCATATAAGGTATAAGAAGGTGATCCAGCTTCTTCTTTTTTTTTTTTTTTTTGCATGTCCAATTTTCCCAACACCATTTATTGAAGTAACTGTCTTTACCCTCATTTTATATTCTTACTGTTCACTGTATTTTTAAAGGAAGATCGATTTCATAGCTGGAGAGCTGTCTGTGGTTTTGATGTGGTATTTCTAGTACACAGCCAATAATATTATATTTTGATATCCTTTCTCACTCCTCCTTCTGTGTTAATTTACTACTGTTTTAAAGGAACTAGGTTGACAGGGAGTGATAAAGGATTGATGCTATTTGTCTCAATGGGAAAACCAGCATTGGATATATTCTGAGCCCTTTCCATACCTTGAACTGACATAAAAGTCTTTATGTAAGGGATTTTTTAGAATGTTTATAGCATGTCTGTTGCTCATGGTAAGATGTGTTCATTCACAGAGTCAAAAGAAGTCTTGGAGAGTCCTGATTCAGTTAAGGCTGGTTGACATCAGGCTTCTAAGGTAAAAAATTATAGTTGTCCTGCCTCTGACATTTCCTTCACACTCTTTATGAAGTCAGTATTTTCAAGAAATACCTCCTCTTATTGTTCTTAGTTTGCCTTCTCATCAGGTTCCCATAGATAAGTGTTCTGTAATATACACGGACAGTGACTACCCTGTTTACCCCCCATGTCTAAATGGTTGTTCAAAGGAGTGGTGCCTCAGCTCAGATGTTCCGGTCAGAAACATGTGTCCTGGTATGTTTCTAACAATTTCCAACTGTACCCATTCATGGTGGGGTAAAGGAGTGGAGAAGAGACATGTGTGACAATTGTCTTTTGGGAAGAATAATGCCTCAAGATGTTTCCACAAGGATACCTGACGTTCCTCCAGAGATCTGTGGAATAGCTTGCATACTCTGTACGTTCACTGAAGTGAGAAGAGAGAACAGCAGTCTGACTTATATTCTGCCTTCTCATCAGGTTCCTATAGAAAAGTGATCCGTAATATACACGGTTGACTTTGAAAGATCCTGCAGTGCTTAGAGGTAGGGGCACGGGGCAGACCTCCTCTAGCCCCTTTTGCAACTCTATCAAAAGAACTTAAGAAGCTAGCTTAGCGCACTCAGCACTTTTATTTTATAGTTTATCTGAAAACTTTTTCCATTTTCTCTTTTCTTCATGTACACGTGATGGTTAAAATCCCACATTTATTATAAGTAACTGTCTTGAAAGGACCCCCATCCAGATTCTGCCATGTGAGTGAGTGTGTGTTCCAGGTTAGTCCCCTCATCTGACTCCTTAGAAATGGCACATGCACTTACACTAGCATTTACATGAACGCTCCTTACATCTCCACACGTTCAATTTATACAGGTTTTGGGGGGAAAAACAAGTCAACATCTTTAGTTAACTGGAAATTTAGCCCAATTTAAGTCTCAATCTCGTGCGATCATGGTCCTTGGACACTTCAACGAAAAATAACCATTACTATGAAAAGCACCACATTCACAAGAGTTTTTTGTTTTGTTTTGTTTTGGTTTTTACAGGGTAACACTTAAGGAATTCTGAAACAATGTCAACAGGTTTGGGATAATTGGTAATGACACTTTTATTCAATTTATTTTAAAATGGTTCAAGAACTGGACTGCTTTATGGTCTTGATCTGTCCCCTTTAGCAATGAACACCGAAATAGCCACATAACCCCCTTTTAACTGCTGCTACTTAAAACCAAGCTCTGAATCATTTGCAGGAGTCTGAAATTTTTTTGGGAGTCCACCAACTTCTAATTTCTGTATATGGATACATTTAAAAGGATAATTAGATTTAGTTCTTATTTCATCTCATTTCCTTATTTTCCCAAACTATTTCCTAAACTTCAACAATCAAAATACCATACTTCTGAATCTGTTTATGTTTTGTTTCCATCTTCTTTAATGGTTGGGTATGTATTTTCCCTTAAAGAGACTTTCACAACATTTTTTCCATGCCCAGGAGTTGCTGAGCTTTTAAAATGATGGCAGCCTGCCCGCTGCGCTGTAGCTGTTGGTTGGTACAGCAGGCTGAGCAGTCTGGGTCACCATCAGAGGACTGTAATCCTATTTGAGTTTTCTTATGCTAACCTTTGCACATATGTGAAAAGGGAAATCAGTACATGCCTTTTTCTGTATCTCATTTGGTAATTAACTTCTTGTTCCTCATGCACAGTAGGCAACTGGTTACAGAGAAATCTCATTGCTACCAAGTTAACGCTTCCCTTATAGAAAATACCGATTGTTATCAATCTCACTCTGTCCCCAGTCCTGTTCTCTTCCCCAGTAAAATGTTCTGTAAAAACTATTTAGAATAGTAACTGAAACATAAATTTAAATGTACCCAACATTATTGAAGATCCATATCTACACAATGTGTTGGGTGAACCTCTATTTCTTACTTATTTTTATGTGATCCTGGCCACTTGGCTTATTAATTTTCACTATTTTTGGTTTCAAGACAGTGAGACCTATGGTAACATACCACTTTTGGCATTTACCATGAAGCGTTGTAATTATTTATTTACATGTTTTATTTTCCTTAATGAATTACAGGGATTCTGTCTTATTACCCTTACAATCCTGTTCTCCCCCTAGTGACAGTGGCAGTAGTAGCTGACATGTATTCAGCAGCCTGTTTGGGGCAAACTTCTTAATGTCTGTGATCCCATTTAATCCTCACACGAACTCTGGTAGGATGGCATTATTGCCCTCATTTTCCTGATGAGAAAATGAAAGAGTAGAGAAGTTAAGAAAGTTTATGAGGTCACACAGCTAGCCAGCTGTAGAGCAAAGATTGGATTCAAGGAAATGTGACTGTGGTGGGTTTGCCGTTGACCCCTGCCTCATATCGCCCACAGTAGTCAGCCTGGTGCAGGTCACAGAAATCTGACTTCATATCCTTCATTTCTTTCCTCATCATGTTGCTGGCTCATCTGCAGATCTTGTGGGGGAGGAGCCTAGGTGCAGAGTATGCTTGGGGCTGCTTTCATGCCCCTAGCCGGGACTGTGAAAGGCCGAGGGCCCCTGGTCTCTGGCTTTCTGACAGGGACCTTAACCTCCTGGGGAGTCCCTGCAGAAAACCACAGCCTTGCAGTGCCAGCACATCCAGCCCTAGTGTGGAGTTAGTTCTTGAACTTTATATTTTTAGATGCCTTCGAAGCCACTTTTTTTTTCTCCTCCATAGGTTTTAGTTATATCCTTTTGGCAAGTTTTGCCTCCTTAAAAATACTTTTATCTTCCACTCGTTTTATGGGAAGGAAGAAATGGGCATGAGGATGATAACTGTGAGAATTCCTGCCTTCACTCCTCTTTCTCCTTACGCACGTTACCCACCATGCATAGAGTGTAGATGACTTTATGTCCCTTGTAAGTTCCCGGAGTCCAGGATTGTGTTTGGTCGCAAAGTCTTTTTTAAGGCCAATAAGAATGTAAATGTAGTTCTACATAAGCCAACAAATCAAGACTCACAGATTTGCTAGAATTTTTTTTTCTTCTTTTCTTTTTCTTTTCTTTTCTTTTCTTTTTCTTTTTTTTTTTACAGCAACAGTGGGGGCACAGAACTGACTGGGGCAGTAGCTCTGCTGACCAAAGTATTTTCCTTCTTTGCCCAGAGGATCTGACTCTGGAAAAAATTTATTTAGTCTCTTTGAAGATATTACTTTTGATGTAGTATCTGTATGAGGAAATACATGATATGAAGTTCACAATTTTTAGTTTGTATTTCAGGCCATCATCCCCTGGTTCTTTGCTACAGAGGAGTAAGAGACTGGGTAGTCATCCTCAGCATGGCTCTCTCCTCATCCTCCACTTTTAATTCCTCACAAGTCCTGGCACTCTCTTTCCAGAACTCATCTTAAATATGCTCACTTCTTCCCAATCATAATTCTGTCATATTAATTCAACATCTTTAACCTGGACTACTGAAAACTCTCCTGATTCCCTACCATCTATTTGTGTTCTTCTCTAACTCATGTAGCTAAAGTGAGCTTTTCTCAATGCAGTCGTAGTAACACCCCTTTCCTACTTTAGACTCTTCAATGGTTTCTCATTACCATTGATAAAATCCAGAATTGCTTATGTGGTCTGTGAATTTCCACTTTGACTTTGACCAACCTTGACCTTCCTGCTTCTCTATTTTCATTCTATTCCTAATAATCTCTGTTCCTATTATTCCTAGATATTTATACTGTTTTTTTATTATCTATGTATATATCTATATATCTGTGTCTATGTCTATGTCTATCTATTTGTATATCTATATTTATTTCTATAGAGAGATAATTAAAGAGACTGAGAGGTCTCACAATCTGCTATTTGTGAGCTGGAGACCCTGTGAAGACCCAGGAAGGCTGGTGATGTAGTTCCAGTCTAGATCTGAAAACTTGAAGATCAGGAGAACCAATAGAAGTCTTAGTCCAAGGGCAGGAGAAGACTGATGTCTCAGCTCAGCAGTCAGGCAGAAAGATGGAATGCTTTCTCCCTCTGTCTTTTTGTTCTGTTCAGATTCTCAGTAGATTGGATGAGGGCCACCCATATTATGGAAAGCCATCTGCTATACTCAGTTTCCCAACTCAAATGCTAATCTTACCTGGGAGCCCTCTCACAGACACATCCAAAAATGATGTTCAACCGAATATCCGGACATCGTGTGGTCCTGTCAAGTTAGCACATAAAACTAAGCATCACAGAAGAGATTTGGATCACCTGGACATTTTGCAGAACATCACATTGGTCTACTATATGGGTGATATTGTGTCATTGGACTAGATGAGTAGACAGTGGAAAATCTATTGGCGATATTGGTGAACTACATGTAGTCGAGTGTGGTAGATAAATTTTATGAAGATTCAGGAGCCCATTTCATCATTAAAATTTTTAAGAGTCCAGGGGTTTGAGGCGTGCCAGGACAGCCTCTTCAAAGTACCCCTCCGCCCCTCCCCCCCCCACTTAAGGACAAAGCACGACACTAGGCAGGTCTGCTTGGGTTCTGCAGACCACAAATTTGTAAAGTATATAACTTCTGGGTTGTTTTTTTTTTTTTCCATGTGTGTTTCAAAAATAAATTTTTGCCCTCCAGCACCTACAAATAAAAATGATTATTATTAGTAGTAAATGGCATTTTATGCCAGGAATGCTAATATATCGTGCCTCACTGGTGGTCAGCATTAGGAAGTGAATCTCCATTTACCTCAGCGCAGTTGTTCCCTGAGGGTATCACCTATGGGATATTGAATCCATAGGAAAAATAGGACCTAAGACAACGCTAACAGCTAAAGATGTAATTTGTTTCCTATCAGCTTGTTCCATGCAATGCTTTTCATCTGGAGTTACCCTTCACGTGATTATTCAGTCACATGGACTAATCTGGGTTCACAAACATCAGGGAGAAATTCCAAAACACTTTAATATAAAAAATATAGTTCTGACTTTTTAATATAATTTTTTTTCATGTTTTAGAAGTTACATTGGACATTTTACACTGCTGTTTGAAGCAACAATAGGGCAAATAATGTGTTTGCCTGTCAAGCCTTATGCGCTGTCATCTTTGCCGAGTTCATGGGCTCTTTTGAAGTTGCGACTTACAACCATTTTTTCAGAATATGTTCATAAGCTCCAATTATGTTCGTTCACCCCAATTATGCATGCAGTTTTGGGAGGTAACAGATGATCATAGGGGTCCATGGACCTGTGGTTATGAAACGTCGCCTCAGACAGTGTTTTTCCAGATCATTTACCTAACTGAAGTCTAAGTCAGCATCATAGATACAGGGAGACCCTGTCGGTGCTGAGGCTGTGGGAATGCTGGTTATCCATACAGACACCCTCCCCTGGAGACGCTGCACCCAGGAGTTCTGTGTCCCATGATCCTGGGCTGCTGAACAGTTCTTACATGATTGAAAATCAAAATCTCCTCCTAAGGCGTGGTCGGTCATAGATCTCTACTGCATGCATGTCCTGAGTGATCAGCCAGGTCCCTTTACTCTGACTGCTCAGAACTAAAACACTTCACACTGGAGACTTCCAGAAGTAATCCACCCTCCTCCCCAAGTGTTTCTTATCTGAATTTATAGTCTCACCTTAAAATATGTGCAGGTTGGGGTTCAATCAGACTTACGGGAACTCCTGTGCCAATTTCTGGAGCAATTTCTCTGAATTCTCAGGGTACTCAGCTCCATAAATTCTAGTGGCCTCTGCTTTCCTGAGCTCTTATTTCTCCTTATCCCCTCTCCCTTCTCCCTCTTTATCTCTCTGCAACCCAGTGAGAATGCCATGCTCTTCTAGTGACCCTCTCCACACGTGGGCTTTCAGTTAAGGCCCTCCAGATGGAAAACCAAGGTGATAAGAAAAATCACTTTATTTGTTCCCGTCTTCACAGGGACCATATCCTTCTTTGCCCAATGTTGGAAAACAATTTTTAAAATATATTTTCCTGTTTTTTAGTTTTCTGTGATGAAGGGGTAGTCTGGGTCATCCAGTGCCAGTTATTCCATTAAGGATGAAAATAAAAGTCTAATATAGTGACATATTTTGGCTCGTTTTAAAGATGTTTTTTCTCTTTTAAGGCAAATTTGATGTGAAGGAAAAGAATTTTTCTGAATTAAAAATTAAAATACAAAGCATTTTAAACATTTGCGTTAATTATTAAGTAGCTGATGCTATCATATAGCTAATAGCATTTTTTTACAGTAGCTTGAACATAGTAATTTTATAATGTAATAACATTATTTTTTATTGAGGATCTAAGGTTTCAGAGAATAGAGGCAATTTGAAAAAAGATATGCAATTAAATTTTATACCAGGAAAGTATTAGCAGATAACAGTCATTGTGTATTTATTATCTACTTTATATATATGTTTTTCTTGTTTAATTTTTACACTACTCTATAAAATAGACTTTATTATTTGTCCCATTTAGTAGAAGGAAAAACTAAGGCTTAGAGAATTTTTTAAAATGCCCCCAGGCACAACAAGAAAGAAGCAAGCCTGAAATTTTACTTGTCTAGTCTGATTTCAGAGCCTGATTTCTTAACCACTATAATAACTTCTGTTCTCTTTTAATGCTCAGTACCTGGCCCTAGGTAAAGATGAATGAGATTCGATGTAATTTTTATCATCAATGAATTCATAAAATGAGGATTGGGAGACACATGTGTAAACAAATCACTGAAAGCATAAGAAGTGTAAGAATAGAGTATGGAGGTGAGTGGGAGGGGTGGGGAAAGAATATTCCAGAGAAGACAAACAAGATATACAAAGATATCACCATGGACAAGGAATAAAATGGATATGGCAAGTGGAAAAAGATGATCCTGAAGATGTGGAGAGAGGGTCCAGGTGATCTACAGAGCTGCTCTACCAAGTACAGTAACTTCCACTAGGCCTCGTTGGAGATGGCCAGTCTACATGAATAGACATGCAAGAATACTTTTACTATTGGGCAAATAAACAAGTGTGGGAGTCTGGGGGAGCAAATGCTCATTCGGTTGGAGAACCCCAGAAGAAGTCTGGGGGAAGTGGCCCCTCAGGCCTTGTACTTGAAAGACTTAGAACCTCTTGTTTCTCTTGGCTCCATCAACTGCACTGTATTACGATGTAGGGAAAACAGTGCTTGCATCCATCATATTTGGTTTGAGGGTATCTGGCTTTTTGCCCTTGTTGTGAGTTATCCAAAGCTGGAAGTGTCATTTTCTACACTGTTTTAAAAGTGGTTTGTGTTACACAAGTTAAGATTTTTGAATCATTTAAGGCAACTTGAAAATTGGGTACATTTGTAAAAATGAACTCCTTTTAGACGTCATGTTTATTTCTCAAGTGGTGGCACTATCTTAAAAAAATAAAGGACTTCAAAAACCTTCAGCTGCATTTTTTAGCCATTACACAATGTTCTTCAAGCATATGCAAAACAATGACACAAAGAAATCATTGAGCATAGAGGGAGGAGAACAGCAGCTCAATTTAAAAGTTTGTTAACAAATATGATTTGTTATTTAATAGTTAGCATCATATGGCATTTGGAGATTTTCTCAAGTGCAAGAGTGTGCAGTGTGTTAAGATTTATTTGTGTATTAAGCAAACATCTTTGGTTGAAATGTGGCTGGCATGTTTAACTGAATCAAAATTGAAGAAATAACACATCCTGGAGACTGGTAATATTTTGAGCAATATTTACAAACATACAAAAAATTGTGTTATTCAGAATTTTCTGTGCCTACTCTTGTCTGTAATTTTTTTAAAAAATGGGGAACATTCAAAATAAATACTTGGCTATCTTTTCTTTTTCTTATGATTCATCATAGACCATACTTGTAATATTTCAGTACACTGTCTAATCCTGTTGAGGCTGAAATCTCATTGGGCTAGTGTTAACCTCAGTCTCCTCAAGTGGGGTCTAATGAAAGGATATGATGCTATGATTTGTTCTCAGTATCTCTATATTTTGGTTAGTTAATTTGTGAACATATTTTTCCTTTCTCCTATGAAGCACAAAGACTTCTAGATTTTTGCGCAGTTTGTAATGGAATGGATGTAGGATGAGTTTGTGAGATGAACTCAACACCTTCTGACTGCAGGGTAAAATCTGAAGCATCTGCATAATGTAAGATTAATAGAGCTTCTGAAAATAGTGAATGAACTCAGACAGTCAGGACTGTTGTTGAATTTTTATCACCTTATAATCATTTACATGTATGTGCATTTGTATGTCCTTATAGAAATGTCTTCAATTCTCTAATATACAGAAACTAAAAAAGGAATTCAAAGGACTGGAGGAGTAGCTCTCCACAGACCTTTAGGGAGGTGACTGATTTTTAATACTAGAACCACTGGTTGTGTTGCGTGAGTAGGGCTATTTCTGTAGACTCCTTCCCATTTCTTACTCACTTAGGCAGCATGATCTTGCTTTGATTTCCTAAGTAGACTTCTTTACTAAGAAGAAAATGTGTTGAACAGCCAACTTGAATAGCAGTCTGCTTGGCACTCAGAGCCTCATAAATTATTCTGTTGGTTCTTTGACACAAATCAGTCTCATATGAGCTTGAGTTGCATAAACTATGTGCTTTTTCTTTGTACCTGATTATTACCGACAAGCCTGATCTTTCAATATCTGTCATTCAATGACTCTGTCTGTCTTCTTTCTATCTATCTATCATCTATCTATCTATCTATCTATCTATCTATCTATCTATCTATCTATCATCTATCATCTATCTATCTATCATCTAATCTAATCACCACGAAAACAAAACTCTGGAATAAAGGAGAATAAATCGAAATGTTTTTTCTAAGTACCCATTCATCCACCTCACCCCAGTTGTTAAACGTGGGTTCGTTGTATAAATGATCATAGGAAGCTTTTGAATAAATAATTGTAGCTCATTGTGTAAACTGTGTAGACAATTATTGAAGACATTGCAGGGCATTATAGACAGGTTTAAATATCTTTCCTCATAGCCTTTTTTTCTAAGCATAGATACATGGTAAAATTATATAAGTATAGCTTATACTTATTGAGCACTTATGCATACTAGGCACTGTTTAAGTACTTTGTTCATTTTAATCACTAAAACAACATCAGGAAGTGGGTAGAATTATAATTCCATTTTGCAGATGAGAATACTGAGGCACTGAGATTTTAAATAACATATCCAATGTCATAAAGTAGTGGAGCTAAGATTTAAAGTGAGATGGTCTGAATTTATCTTACAAATTTTTAACTGTCATTATACTATTATACATTATAATCTGTACCCTGCTATATCCAATTCACATAAGTTAATGTACTCTTTATGAAATTGTTAAGCTTTGAAAACCTTCTTGACCATCAACCAATTGCTTATGACTAGATAACCCTTAATTTGATTTTTCCCTGAGAATAATCAAAGTTACATTTGTCTATCTAAGTAATGAAATATTTTTCTCCTGTAGGTAGCAAAGCTAGGCTGTTTAAGAATCAGTTGTAGAACTGGATGTGCCTAAAGACCTAAATGTTCTGTTCTGTTTTCTTAATATTCTTAAATGGTAATATGTTTTATATTAAAATTTTGAAATTCGACATGAGAAATTTGTAGAGAAAGTTACAGACATTCTCTAATATCACTGCCTAGATTGAGGATTATAAAGTTTAGATTGTCCAAATACAAAGAATGATAAGAGGAAGGGGTCTAATGAAAGGATATGATACTGTGACTTATTCTCTTTCAAAAAGTGCTATTCAGAATATAAACTACTGGGCTATGTGTAATGTGCATATTTACTTCAGGCTGATGTGTTTCTGACCAATGTGATTTTAAGTTATTTCTTTAGTCCAGAACGGTGGTCAAAAAGTGGTGGGTGGAGGGCTTGACTTCCTCTTCCAGGTGATGATCCTAGCAAATTTACATGTTTGTCTGTGTTTTTTGCCTTCTTTTTTCAGAAAGGCTATATTTGTTTGAGTATCAAAATCGAATATAAATTGAAGAAGAATGCAAAGTGTTGACCAAGGGTATGAATTTGAAAACCCAATGCTATGCAAAAATTCTAGCCTCCCCCCCGCCCCTCTTTTTAACCATTTGATTAATGGCACTTTGAAAATAAAAGCAGACATCTTTAAGGGTTATCATGGGTTCTCTAAGGTCAGTCTGTTCAACTTTGTCATATTTTCCGTTCCCCTCCCTCTCTCTGTCCTTCCCTCCCTTCTTTTCCACTCCTCTTTCTTCCAAGTAATGCTATACTGAGAGATTGAGCAAATGCTTTAACTTAATGTACTTTATACATTTTTTTTGTAAAGTCTCCCATATTTTTGTAGGGTAAGTGAAGTAATGTACATGAAATATATATGTAATAGAAAAACATGACCATGCACATTGCCCTCCTTCCAAGAAGGTACAGGGGAAGAGAATTTTGCCAAAATAAGGTTGCCTAATGAATCACTTCCAACATTTTTTGGGAGGTGAGGAGGCAGTCAGTATTCCCAATAGCATTATAAACTGCTATTAACTTACACTATATTAGAGATTTAGTAGCTGAGTAATAATATATAATAATCCTGGATGTTTTAGGTAACTACAAGCAATGTAGGATTAGTACTAAAGCATTGTCATTAAAAAAATAGCTAATACAAAACTAAAACAGCATAGAGGGAAGTTTATTGTCTATAGGAAGAGAGGTGATAGAATTTTTGTACTCCTCATCAGAAAGATGGCATCTTTAGTTTTGTGTTTATTTCTAGGGGCCACAGTTTTAGAAATACATTGACTTCCAGATTAGAGTATGTTCAGAGAAGGGCTATGAAGTGGTGATATCTAGACACTATTTTTAATGAAAAAAATAAAGAATAAATTAATGATGGTTAGTTGAAAATTCCAAAGGCTGAGGGTTCTAATGTTAATTATCTCAGATATTTAAAACAGTTATCTATGGAAGAAGAATTAGATTTATTCTGTGTAATGTTCTAGACTACCAAAACTAGGATTAGTGATCAGAAGTTCTGTGGAGTCATATGGTGGCACAACAAAAGGAAGAACTTGCTAAGAAATGAAGCTTCCCTAATAGATTTCCTTACTAAAAATACCCACGAAGTGTGTAGTCAAGAGGAGGCTGGTGAGTGGTGACAGAAGTGTTTTTAAAGAGAATCCTCAAAGTCAGAATGTTGAACTAGAGAAACTCGGTGTGGTCTCCAACATTAAGATTGCTTAACTACATGAATCTATGAAATTTCTTATTCTGGATTCAGTTAGACTTGTTAAGATTTATGATTCTCTTGCTTTCAGAGTAAAGTATTTTGATGCATACTTTATGCATTAGACCAGCCTGGACAGTATATTAAATGAAAAAAGAATGCCAGCACACAAATTTATTTACTACCTGGCTATGTGATGTCCTTCTTGCGAGACAAATGATACTAATAGGATTTATTTTCATTGTTTACTGAGCAATATCCAGTGGCTGTGGAAGAATAGCCAAGTGGCAATTTGCAAGGCTTCATTAAAATGGGAAAAATATAAATATGATGTGCATTTTCTTTGAGTGCTGCAGCCAAGTTTGTAAGTGGTTGTTGTTGGCTGAGAGAATGGAAATGTGGAAGGGCTTACATTATTAGATGTTGCATTTTTTGCAGTTGATTAAAAAACATGGAATCAAATATTTTCTATTTAAAGTATGTAGGGGTCATTTGAAAATGTATATTTGATAATTTTGTAAACATAGATCCAGGAAAGAAAATGTAATTTACGTTGAGAAGATAGATGGTAGATTCTTCCCAGAAACAAATAGAGAAGTTTAGCATTTATTTTCTGATGGGTAGGACACAAATGGCTGCTTGTTTTCTTCGAATACATTAGAATGATTCAAATACAGTATTGAACATATGTTTTCATTTCTATTTTGATTTCATTTATGTACATATTTTAAGGTTAAATGCTCAATTTGTAAATTCTTCATTGCTCATGGTGACTACTTATCAATAGGCATCATTAACCTTATCTTACATAAGGACTAAGTGTTTTTTCAATGGCTTTTGCATATTTGCAAATATCTTGCAAAAAATGGTAGGTATTTCTAAGTGTCTCTAACTTTAAAATATCAAGGTGATCTTTCAACCTCTCACTCTGATGTTATGACTTTTGGAACAGAGCTCAGTAGCTTTTATCAGATATGTTTACATTTCGATTGTAAAATTTAATTTAATTATTTGTCATTTGAGGCAACTATGAACTTTCTAGGTAACTAGTAAAAAAATAAGATCTTATATTTTATCAAAGTAGTTTATTTTTATAGACAAAGTTCTACCCATCACAAAAGGACAGAAATTTTTGCTATAACATGATAAATGTATTTCTAAAAAATGGAAAATTTTTGTTTATTGTACACTAAAGTAAAAAGGCTTTGGATAAAGTCAGATTGGGGCAGAACACACAAAATCTGTATAATTTTATAAACCAAAGACTAAAAAGTAATTATTGGTCCTGGAGAGGTTATCTTGGGCACTGACAGGCAGGCAGTCCATTTGCCTAGAGCTGCTTCAGAGGACATTAAAACTGCAGAAATTAAAAATCAGAGTGGAAATGCTGATTCAGGCACTAACATGATGCAAAAAGGAAGAGTGGCTCAGACAGGATGGGAGCCCTGCTCGGGGGTGTGAACAGGTGGAGGGGCTGCCAGCCCGTGGTGCAGGACAGTGCAAAGCCCCATACTTTTTGGAAGGAAGCTCTGGGTACAGTGTTCATTTCTAATTTTTTAAAAATAAAATTGAAAGTGCTTCCATATATTCTACAGACTAGCAGACGAATTAGTTTTCTTTTCTGCTATTATGATACTAATTTCACTCTCTTTTCCTGTTGCCTAGAAAAAAAAAATGCATCTAAACATCAAAACTTCACTGTGTAATAGCTGGTTGTAATAGCTGGTTATACAGATTCGTTTTGTCACAAGTGTTTCTTATGCTTGCGTGTGTATAAGGATTACCTGAAGAACTTTAAAAACAGATTTCTAGGCCCCATTTTTGACAAACACCCAGGCGAGGCTGACATGCTGGTTGCAGGGAGGACCTTTAGCGTAGTGAGGCTGTCACAGAGCAGATGTCTCATGTTCTGCCTTCCTTTAGAACTGGATCCATTCTTTTGCAAAATGAAATCAGATAGGAATCTCATCAAAGCATTATCAGGTGATGTCTCTAGTACCTCCCAGATCATTTCATCTTTCATTTCAGGTGGCTCAGGACAGTGACAGACACTGATTCACAATGGTTCAGAATTATAAAAATTACCTTGATAGGCTGAACTTTTGTAAATTGAATTAACAATTAGAGAGATGGCAAACACTTGAAGTAACAGGTATGTATGTATTTGGCTAGGTCTGCCACTTGCTACCAAATTAAATGTGTTTCTATATAAAAACCAAAGCTTTCAGGGAAACTGACATGGTTTTAGGAAGACATATTAAGTCTGTGTGCTGAATATGGTTCTTACTTCAATTTATTTTTCTCTACTTTTGAAAGAATTATTTCTTATAGGAAAAAGTTTTCATCTCTGTTTTTGGAGACAAACTTTGGGTAAAGTAAAGCTCATACTGCGTTTCCATCATTACATGTACTTTATCTTACGGACTGTGCTATATGCATCAACTCACTTGTCTCTGGGCTTCCTGGTCTAGCCTGGAAATGAGAGGGTTGGGGATATTATTGTTAAAATCTATTTCAGTTGCAATGTCTTCAGATCTGTAAGTTAGCCTCGTAGGAATCCTACAGTAACAACAGTCAAATTACTTTTATTTTTGAAACAATTTTCTAGATAAGTTAAGAGAATCACTTTTCTCATATTTCCAGTTTTTTCTTTTCATGTACCATCAATGTCACTGAAGAATAGGACATTATTAATGATGATGAAGGACAGCTTACATAAAAACAATTAATGAGGATTTTTAATGTTCACAGCACTATTTTTAAGAAGCCTGATACCTAATTGATTAAAGGCCTGCCCTTCCCAATCCTCGTTACCAAATTGAAAGAAATACCTGGAATGAGATGTTTAGATGAGCTCTACTCTGACACTTGAGGGAAAACTGTCCCTGTCTTTGTTCTGATATGAAACTTTGGGCATAGTTTCCCTCATCACTGGAAGGAAAAAATATTAGTTTGTGGGGAAAACAGCAGAGAAGGACACTCAACCAGCTTAGAAAAAGACTGCTTTTGTCAAAGCCAAAGGAACCCAAAAGGTAGCCATTGAAGATTAGAGACAAGTAGGTTCTGAGAATATAGAACCAAGTGCACTGCCTGTCATCGAAGGGTAAAGGGAGAAATGTCAAAAGATTCGTCACTTTTGATCATGGCCACCTGTCATGACACTTTTCTAACTTTTAGTGAATATCAAAAGATAAACCAGTAATATAAATAAATTCACAATAAGTATATTAGTTCACTTTTCAGTGACATATAGCGCATGGAGAAGCCAGGTATTTACCATCCCATGTCCTGAGTTTGCTGCCTGCTTATGCTATTGTTCTCTTCTGTTCTTCAGTGTTTGCCTGTTTAGTGATTTCTGTTCTGACTTCGTGTTTCTCTAAAATCTGCCCCCAGTGTGCTGTCAGTAAAAGCCATTCATCTCACTGGTCAGGGCTGCAGATCAGTTACGTAAAACAAAATAAAAACTTTCCTTATTCTTTTGATAAATTCGGATTTGGTTCTGGCATTAAATCTAGGCCCTGAAATGTTATGAGAAACAAAGCTATTTCTTTGAGTTTTGATAAATAGAAGACTATACTCTACCTTTGAAATCTGGCTACAGAATCATACTACACTCCAAAACATTCATATTCCTCTAGAATTTCCTGGAACTTTTTGCCCAAAGTTTACTCTTCACTTTCCTGGATCATTTGTAAGACTTTGATCCTTTTATATTCAGTTTGTCTTTATCAGTGAGAGCATTGATACTAATGTGAATGGCAAAAATTACATCAGCACCATACAGGTAGAATTGGAATATTATGATAAATTACAAGGGAGAAAAAGCCAGTTTAGGAGACAGACTTTCCAAGCTTATAACTCACTCCAGCCCTATGAAATATTCAATTTAGGAGTGTTCTTCGACCTTCTCTTTCTTTTGTGGAAGCTGATGATGAACGGCAGTTCTTATGTTTCAAAGGATAAGGACCACAAAGCATCTTTGGCCACCAAAGAGCTCAGCTATTACAAAATATTTTGATGAGCTAAGTGCAAATGAATCAGAAATCATACGGATTGAATTTCCATCATTATACTCATGGGAGGCCCCCCTTTTTTCAAATGAGAAAAAGAATGCAGTTGACAAACAAGGTTTAGTTTTTTCTGAATCAAATATTTAGAAAATAGTTTAAGAGATTTTTTTGAATCTGAATGAACAAAAATTTGTTTTTCCATTTCTCATTTTATCATTATTTTAATCTCCTTGGCCTTTATCGTCCAGGTGGCCAAAAGAGAAAATAAATGAACTTGATCAAGCTTACTATAAAGGTAAGCATGCATTTTAGGAACTTTCTTAATAAAATTCAGCTATTGCAGAGTTAACTATACATTTCTCTCAAAAGGAATTTTTTTTTCTTTGAGAATGCCAGAGTTGCTTCCATCTAAACATTAGATCGTCACACAGGTTGGAGAGAAGACTGCCTTTGAGACTGTGTTTGGGCTACATTTAGATGTAGGTGGACTTTTTTCTTTCTCGCTTATTCACCTCTTATTTTTGGCAGTTCTCCATCCTCCTCTGATGCCCTAGCCTACCTGGTGACCAGTGCCCTGGGCTTTACACTTCTTTCTGGCTTTGTGACAGTCCTGCATGGGAGCATCCCACGAACATGGCAAGAGTCTCATTCTTGAAACTTGTACATCTCTAGTACCAGTTCCTCAGTATCCAAATAGTACATGTCAATTTAATTATGTGAGCTTCTCTGAATTATGTCCAAATCTTTTTTTAGCTGGGGTATCCTTTACTAAATTGAAATCTTATCAGTATATGTAAACTAATAGAATATGTAAATGGTTACAGCAGAGACGAGGGTTTCCAAAACCCTGGCCAGTCACCATGTTTGCCCCTGTGATAAATTGTATCGACGACCTCAGCTCTTGTCTGCTCTTGGAATCCCTGCCTTCTACCATGTGACTTGGAAGATTCTCCCACCTAAAGAGGTGGAATGTACTTTCCTACAAGTTGACTTTGAGTTTGTCCATGTGACTGCTTTGACCAATGAAATATTAGTGGAATAATGAAATAAAATGGCCAAACGTTTAAAAAGCTCCTAAACAACTAGGCTGGCTCACTTACATGTCTCTGTCATCATGAGAAGAACATGCCCAGGCTAGCCTGTGAGAAATATGAGGCACAAATAGAGCAGTGTCATTCCAGCCAAACTGCTCAGACAAGCCCAGCTGAAAACATCTGACCCCCAGGTAACCCCCAGAAGGGTGAGTGACCCCATCAAGATCAGTAGAGCCAACTAACTGCGCCCAGCTGAGCTCCGCCAACCTCTAGTTAATCACAGATGCATGAGCTAAATTAATGTGTGTTGTTGGAGGCCACTAAATTTGTGTCCTTGGTTGTCATGCAACGTTGCTGTGAGGGTGGTTAACTGATAATCTCCACTGGATCGTCCTCCTGGGCAGCTCCTGAGAGGGTTCGTCTGATGTGGTGTGGGGGAAACGTCCATACCTGTAAATCTTTACTGATGACACTGCTCTTTAAACAGACCTGCCTATCCCTGGAATCATCCTTGCATTAATCCACACAGTGAGTGCCTCTTGTGTGCTTGGCACTGAGCTAAATGCTTTATGTATGTCACTATGTTTATTTTTACAGCTGTTCTATGTGAAATGGAAAAATTATTGTAGAGGAAAACTTCCATTCAGTCTGTCCTGTGAGTTTCTTTTATTGTTCACACTTGATTTCTGACACTCTGGTCACCAAATGTGTGGAGATTTTCCCAAGTGATTCTCTGTAACAGCAGCTGGGTGTCCTACAACTAACTCAGTTCCAACACTGCCTACCCAGAGGCAGTGACAGGCCCCACAGGTTAAGGGCGCAGTCCCATGAGGCTGACTTCGGCCTCACTTCAGATACCTGTAGCAGGCCCAGGTGGTCACCTGTGCTGACCATCCAGCTGTGGAGGGTAGGTTTCCAGGACCCTCTCCTCAGGTTTGATTAATTTGCTAGAGTAGTTCACAGAACTCAGGGGGGTATTTAGGTTACCAGTTAATTAAAGGACATGATAAAGGAAGCGGGTAAAAAGCCAGATGAAGAAATATAGAGGGCGAGGTCTGGGAGGGTCCTGAGAGCGGGAGCTTCTGTCTCCACGGTGTTGGGGTGCATGTGTTCACCAGTAGTTTGGATGTGTTTGCCAGCCTAGGAGTGCTCCAAACCCCCTTTTTGGGGGATTTTTATGGATGCTTTATCATTAACTCCATTTCCAGCCTTTCTCCCTTCTTAAGAGAATGGAGAGAGGGGGGCTGAAAATCCCAAGCTTCTAGTCATGGCTTGGTCTTTTCAGCGACTGGCCCCATCGAGGAGACCCCCCCCAGAGCCACCTCATTAGAACAAACGACACTCTACCATGCAGGAAATTATAATTTTATTAAATTACTGTGTATACATATACATATACATATACATATACATATACATATACATATACATATGTGTGTGTGTGTTTAGGTGTGTATGTGTATATATATACACACATATATACATATGTATGTGTGTGTGTGTATGTATGTGTGTGTGTGTATATATATATATATATATATATTTTTTTTTTTCTTTCTATTATTTCACACTATGGGATAGAAAATATAGCCTCCTCATTTATGAATGCCAAAACTCACTTGAGCCTCATACCAGCTCTGTCATGTGGGTAAGTCAAGTGCAGGTTACTAAGTTCCTTTACTAAGCACTCTCTATGAGCTTTTACATGCATCACCTCATTTAACTTTCACATTGGTTACATGAACTAGAAACTCTGTGAATATCTCTATTTTAAAGATGAGAAAACTGAGGATCCAAAACATTAAGCATTTTGTCCAGGATCACACAGGCAGAATGACTATGCTGAGGAACCCATATCTCAGAGACTATATATAGCTTGGCCCGAGTTGCAAGGATAGCCTCGTTGGAGAGCCAGGATTAAAATGATTTTTCTGATGCCATCAGTGGTGATCTTATGTAATGCTGGGTATGAATTGCTTCCTTTGCAATACCAACACCAAGCAAATTCTAAAGCCAGTTATTTGGTTCCAGAAGGTCTTAGAGCTGACTGCCTGTGACTTTGGCTAGCTATTTCTGCTGTGGTTCCCAAAAAACTGGGATGTCTCTCTATCCATTCAATTGCAGCTGTTTCAGGTGTCATCTTAGAAAGACCTTCACAATGCCTAATAATGAGTTTATCTCAAGTGATTGCTGTGTCTCACTGGGGATAGCATTTTCTCACAAAACCAGGAGACCTAAGAATAAAAATTTACTTTCTTCTCTCTCCTTAGTCATTCTGCCAGAATATTTTCTGCTATGCAGAGTTCAAGTATTAAATTTTTCTTGCTTATAAGACTGATTATTGAAGTGAATACCCTAAATTTCTTTTCATTTTCTTCTTTTCCAGTTCTCAGAGTAGAGTTGTGATGTAAATTCAGAGGAAGTTGTTAGAACACAGCACTCTGGTTTCTTGAAGTGTTCTTGTTTGGGCCCAAGGGCCTGGATTGTGGTTTCCTATCACTCAGGAATTAAAAAAAAAAATAATTAGCTGGTGCCCTTGATACAAGGAGAAGGCATGAGGTAGGCGGCCAAGGGTTTGAATTGAACAGGATGACACAGCTTGGAGGGCTGAAATGAGAGAAGCCTGTCTTAGGAATTGCGAATGCAGAATTCATTGGTATTTTCCAGTTAGCTTGTTTGAGATAACTGAGATATTTAAGTACGTATTTGAAGAAGTATTTTTTTTAGAAACATGTTAACAAGTATGTTTTTTGAGTGATTGTGTTAAGAATCTGGATCATTACCATATAACTTGTAAAAGTCATAATAACTTTCTAGTTATCCATTGATAAAGGTACTATATAACTAAGGAAGCAAATTATTTTACTAGTTATAGCATGGCTTATATCTAGTAAATTTTAATAAACACCAGACCCCAGACTATAAAGAAATTAGGAAAAATAATAATTTTTGTGACTGACTGAATGAATGAATGAACACACACATGTTTCTGGATGATAGTCAGTATGAAATATCCTGGCTGATTGTTGATTAAGGAGCTTGCAACTTAGCTCTGAATTTAGGAATGAGATAGAAGTAAAAAGTTCAGGTGTCCTCAAACTTAATCTTTGCAGCTTATTTTCTAAGGCAAATGTAATACAACAGGAAGGCATTGCTCAATGAGATTTAATGAATCTAGGGCATGTGTACAGAGCGACTTGCCCACAGGGATGGGATCAAGAATGGACTTAATAGTGTTCTGAAGTAACAGAGGTGCAAATATTCACAGATTGGTCCAAGTTTTGAATTCTGGCTCTGTTTCTTACTAGTTTTGTGACCTGGTCAAGTTACTTGACATACCAAACTTCAGTTGCATGACCCAAAGGGTGTCATAATATCTACCACAGAGTTAAGATTGCTACGAGAACCAAATGAAATAATGTAAAGTGGCCAGCAGTGAATGTGACTCTGTGTATATTAACTTCCTTCATTTCCTTTTCACTTTCTCTTGTTATTGAACACTGTCTTAATCAGATTTGCATTCTCTTTTTGTATCTTGTTCTGTTGCTGGTTCTTAGTGAAGTGTTCAGTACATGCTTGCTGTGGAACCACATAAAACGATTCTGACAGTGTTCTCTGAAGTGTGACACAAGCCATTGATCAAACTGCCTAGTGCAAACCTGTGTCACTTACAAAGCCTGGTTCTCTTTTTAAAAAATTTATTTATTTTTAGTTGTGTTAAACTAAACGTAACATGAAAGTTACTGGTTTAACCATTTTAACCATTTTAAAGTTACGCTCTGTGGCATTAAGGACATTCACGTTGTGTAGCTGTTGCTACCACATCTCCAGGACTTTTTTTCATCTTGCAAAAGTGAAATTCTGCACTTCTTGTACAAACAACTCCTCTTTCCACCCTCTGCTTGTCCCCTGGAAACTGGTGTTCTACTTTTTGTCTCTGTGTATTTGATCTCTCTAAGTACCTGGTATGTAGGAAGTCATATATACAGTCGTTTTCCTTTTGTGACTGGCTTATATCAGTTAGCATAATAGCTTCAAGGTTCATTCATACTGTAGCAAGTCAAAATTTCTTTATGTTTTAAGGGTGAAGAACGTTGCACTGGATGTGTAGACTACATTTTGTCATCCATTCTTCCACCAGCCACCTGCCGATGGACACATGGGAGCTTCTACCTTTTGGGTTCTGGGAATAGTGCTTCTACGAACATGGGTGTGCAGATATCTGTTCAAGACCTTGCTCTCAGTTCTTTTGGTTACGTACCAGAAGTAGAACTGATGGATCATATGGCAATTTTCTTTTTAGTTTTTTGAGGAACTGTCATACTGTTTTCCACAGTAGCTGTACCCTTTTATATTCCCACCTGCAGTGTGCAAAGCTTCCAATTTCTTATTCTCACAAATGCTTATTTTCTTTTTTTCTAATGATAGCCATCCTAATGGACATGAAGCAGTATCTCACTATAATTTATAATTTTGATTTACTTTTTCTTAATGATTAGTGATGTTGAGCATCTTTTCATGTGCTGGTTGGTCATTTGTATATCTTTTGGTTCAGTTTTCACAATTCATCAATTTAAAACACACCGTCTTTACTCTTTTACTCACTTATCCAATTTCCTCCAGAGAAAGCAAAAACCACCTGTCTTCAAAGATCTGAGTGTATGGAATGTAGCAGCCGGAATTACCAAATAGCCTCTGTCCTTGTTATATTGTGACAACGTATGGAAGGTCATATGGTTGGTGGCCAGGATATTGGTACAAATACTCAATTGGCTACATCTCCAGATCTGCATAGTTCTGCCAAACTGTCAGGCAGATTGAGCAGCTTCTCCAAACGGTACCGATTCCATAACGCTCCCAAATATGAGCCACCAGCAATACATAGACTTTCATATTCTACTCTGTCTTTGTAATTAAAATAGTATTTTGGCCTAAGATCTTTTTTAAGTGAAGTCCAAAAAAGTCATCTCAATGGAGGAGGGTGCCCCCTTATGTTATATATTAATTACTTTTCTTATGATAAGGACAGACTACAACTTTAAAAAATCTGCTCTGAAGAAAATGGGTTCATAATGTAGCACAAGAGAGTTAACCTTGACATGGAGAATACCTTTCCTCCAGCAAATGCTAAATATTGAAAAGTGCTTGAGAAAAGTTTTAGAATTAATCCTTGGAAAATATATATCTCTTTAAAATCTACTAAAATGTAGAATTTCTATTGCCCTCTAAACAGTGGTCTCTAACAATTTTGAGTGTTTGCCTCTATTGCAGAAAGCATAACACTGGTAGCCATTTGCCAACTCAGGAAAGTACAGATAATTGTAAATCACACACACACACACACACACACACACACACACACACATATATATACATACACACATACTTATATACAAAATATATGTATGCATATATGTGTGTGTGTATATGTGTGTATTACTTTTTATATATATTAAAAGAAAAATATAAACAATAAAAGCAAAATCTCATACCTTAAATTTAAATTTGGCAATTAAATATGGCAACTATGATTAGAAAGACTCTGCGTCATGCAGTATTTTAGAAGTATTATATTTTACAAGTATATGTCTGTAAAAAATAAGTACATTGATGACATCTGGTAGCAGTTTGTACATTTTGACTCCAGTTTCTGTACTGTGAATCTATTTTAAGTATCATGCTGTCTTTCCAGATTTACTCTGGGATCTTTCATTCAGAGCATCCTTTTCTTCAGTGTTTCCTTATGTAGCATTCTTATAAACTTAATTAGTCATTATTCTTGAGAATATACTTTCTTAGTTACATCTTGCTTTTATTGGTTTAAAAAGTATATTCCATTATTAAAATCTTAATTTATCAAGCACATTATTAGCTAAGATCTGTTTGAAGTGTTTTTTTTTCCCATTCAGCCAAATCTAACTAACAGTAATAATAGTAATAGGTATTTCTTCAAATCTTTAGTAAAGATTTTCTGTGTGTGTAAAATGAATTTTCTCATGAAAAAAAAAAAAAAAAACACTTTTATGTAGCTGTTTTACCCTGTTGGAAACCACACTTCTATTCCCATAGAACATGACTGTTCTATCATTTATCATTAAATGTCCCAAATGGAGCCTCTGAACATTTATCATCAAGTCCAGCGAGCATTTGTAGAGTTCAGATTGTGTGTTGCATGACTTTGAATTGCAGGTTTGCCTCGTTCCAAATGCTTAGGCACTCACGTGCTCTCACGTTTGCTCTCATTCTTTCTTTCTCTGCCCCCACCACATAATAATAATTAATATTAGCAACCTGTCTCGATAATTTTAGATTATCAAATCTGATTAGATCAGTAGTGCTTTTTGTCCTTATTAGAAGGACAATGATAAAGCTATTTCTTAAAGCTTTAACTGTACACTCCAGGCTATTCTCATTTAATTGGCCTAATAAACCACTGCTGTAGGGATGATAGTTTCATATTACATCCTGTGTGACAGGGAGAGACTGATACACAGTGAGATTAAGTGACTTCTACAAAGTCACCAACTTAATACATCATAGAGTCAGCAATTTGAGACCAGGGACTCTGGCTTTGGAATGAAACGACATTCTTATCCATTCAGTCCTGTTCGACTCTGCCATTTTGTTGTTTCTCTGTCCTTATGTTTGCATTAGCAATGTGTTTTCAGACCATGGCTTCTCTGTACGGGTTCTGTCAGCCACTCGTCCATTTTGTGAAAGTTAGTTTTGTTAAAACTAGGTAATAGAATCCATAATTTTAGAGAACTGGTTACAAGTAAACTGTGATGAGTTGCAATAAAGACAGACCAAGAAGATGCTCACCATCCCTCCATTGCTATAGGATGCCGCCCATTCTCCGGGAAGCCTTATGCTGCCTCACTGAGCATGACACTTTTTAATACAAGGCACCAATGAGAGTACTAGTGTCTACCCTACATTCTGAGTATTTCTTTAAACTAGTTTCCTTCATATTTTTATAAAAATAAATAAAACCAAAAGTTCTAATATTTTTCTTTCCATATTTGCAATGAATTGTCTTGGACACCTTCCAGAACATATGGGAGACCACTGCAATATTGCAGGATGAAAACTTAATTGAGACTAGAGAACAAATAATCATTTAGTTCTGGACTGAACTTTTAAGGAAGAGTAAAAAAAGAATGAACAAGGTTCATGAAGATTAACACTTTAAAATCTCTGATCTCCATAGAAACAGCAAATTCAAGCAAGCAGTTCAGCTATCCAAGAGTTTTGAAGGATAAAATGTCTCTAAATGTCAAAAACTATTATCAGGCTTAACTCGAATTGGCTTTTGAGCTTCAGCCTGTGGTTATACAACACTCATCCTTCAAATACCCTTTCTGCAAGTGGTGGCTGACACTTGAACCTGTGGGAAATCCAGCACGGTGTGTCCTGACTGCCAGCAGGCTCGCAGATCCAGTGGCTCTCTGGGGGTGGGGTGGGGTGGTCAGTATTTGCCGGTAATGGAAGGCTTGTGCATAGACCGACACGAGGCCAAATTGTTTATTAAAAAAAGTTCACGGTTAACCTCTACGTTTTTCCACTGGTGAACCTTTTCTGCTTTTTGGACATGAAAATAGCCGATAATTTTATTGACCTGCACATTTACTCTCATCTTATATTAAACAGCCGAGAGATTTAAGGGGTGTTCAGAGAATTACAGTGTCTCAGCATAATGAATGTCTCATGTTACTGGGTCTGAGCCAATATACCCACTACCTTATAATTTTTTCCCCTGATTACTTTGCTTCAGGTCCTTTGCATGTTGCTAACAAAAACTGAATTTCATTGCTTGTTCCAGTGTGATGTTTCAAAAATTCCTGGAGGCCATTCTGGCTTACTCTTTCAAGTAAATCTCCCCTTTCATAATTTATAACTGTCTGTAGAACTTCTGGTCTTACTGATGACCTGCTGACTTGCCCTTACCAGGGAGTCGGGTGCTAACAATCATCTAGAGACCAGTTGGAGGGAAGTTCAGTGATGTTTGGACACTTCTTAGGGCAGCCCTTGGTAAGGCCAGTTGACTTTTCCCTTCCTTCCATCCCAAATTTCATTACTAATTAACTCCATTTGGAATTGTGAAACCTTTTTTTCCTCTTTCTCTCCCATCCTTGGTCATCCACAGCATAATCAGCCAGTAGAACTGAACTGTGCGAGGTGTTTGTTGTATTTAAAAATTTTTTATTTTTTTTTTCATGGATGAGTGGTAATACACCTAACTACTACTGTCAGCAGAACCATAAAAAAGTAATAGTGACAAGAGATACCATTTTGAGATAGTCTGTAAGTCACAAAGTAATGAGATCGATTTCCACAATTTATGCAAAACGGTGGCTTTGATCCTAAGAATAGTCCATAAGTCCATAAGAGGCAAATGAATAATACAGTGCTTTTTAAAGAGAGTTTGGTTTTTACAAACACATTTTATTGATCAGATCTGATATTTAAATAGACGAATATACCTGAAATTCATATGTTACTGGAGTTATCAATAAAGAACTCCAAAGATTTTCCAGGGAGTATTTTAATTGGATGAAGACTCAATTGTCTGGGATGAGTGCAACACCATGCTAAGAGAAGCAAAGTCTCTGATATGAAGATTAAACAATAATAATATACTTGTGAATTGTTAAAATGCATCTTTACTAGATAATTCACAAATTTCTATCTGGGACCTATATAAAATAATATAACAATGGTACAGTGCCTATTACTTAGCAATTATTTAATATAATAAATAATTTGGATGCATTATCTCATTTAACTCTCCCGACCATCTTAAGAAGTTGATGCTGTCATGTCTCCATTTTAAAGATGAGAATAGGAATTAAATCCCTCATTGCAATGTCGCACAGTTGCAAACCAGCAGAGGAGGTTTTAAACAATGGCCACTCACTCCAGAACCCCAGCTCATAACCACTCTGCTCTCCTGCCTCTTGTTTCTGTCAGGTTTCTACAAGGAAATGAGCAAGCCATTTTTGCCTTCTACTGATGTGAAAACGAGTAATTTGTTCCAAATCACTATAACTTATGGAAGGTTCAGGTTAGTATACAATTAGTGAAAACCAAGGCAAGACTTTATAGTTTTTACAAATGAAAAACAGTAACCAATATCTTTAGGGCACTGCATATTAGGTACCTTACCCTTTAACTCTTTTAATCCTCAACAACCTAATTGAGGAGTAGGTGTTATTAAAACCCATTTTGTAGACAAGAAAACAAAGGCACAGGGAGAAGAAGTAACTTGCTCAAGACCTCGCTGCCAGGGAGTAAGGGGGCTTCACACCCTCTTCTTTTTTGCTGCACCCTCTTCTTTCACCTCCCCTGACACCTTAGTAACCGAGCCCCAAACCTTCTGGTGAGACTCCATGGCTGCAGTTGCAGCCTCTTGTCATGAGAGTGATACAGACCAAACAAATAATGCGTGAGATCAGCTAATAAGAGATCATGGAAATATTGAGTAGCAGACAAAATTGAAGACAAAATTAGTAATTTTATCATGAGAATATGACCTAATCTGGAGCTACATATGGTTCAGATTGAATCCAAACTCATGGAATTTCAACAAATTCTCCCCCCCCCCCTTTTTTTTGCTTTCACTGTGAAGTCCATGTTGGCGAGACAAACATTACTCACTTCGTGTGTATCTGTTTGAGGCCATTCCCTCCCTTTTGTTCTTTCATGCCAGATTCATAATGGAATACTGCAGGTACTCAGGCAATTTCTTGGATAATTCTGAGTAGCATTCTGTGGCTGATTTACTTCTATGTGGTCAATTTGGAATGTGAGATCAAGAGTAGGGAAAGACCACAGTATGTTCATCCTGATTAAAAAAAAAAAAAGACTTTTAACAATCTTGAATCATCTAAGCTAGAGACACTGGGTGCCTGAGACTATGCAATAGACTTGGCTCAGGTAGTAATAACAAGGCAGGTTGCCCCAAGCCTTCCAACTCCTGGCTGACTCATTTTGTCCATATGGCTGTCCAATTGCCCCAGCACTATTTGGTGATATGGCTACCTTCCCCCCTTCACACTGCAGCATTACCCATGCTGCAAATCAGGGGGCACATCAGGCGTGGGTCCCTGTCGGTGCCGTTCTGTACTGTTGAGTCATTTTGTCTGTTTTTGTGCCGACACTACATTGTATTAATTATCACAGCATTGTAGTAGAACCCTCAAATCTTTTTTTGTGTTTTTTTTTTAATGGTTGAGATAGCCATTTCAATGTTGAATATAAATAATGTAGTTATTATTTCTTTTTGCTATTGGGGAAAATTTTCTACCATCAAATAAGAGATTCAATGTTTTTTTTGTAGTTATTTTATCAATTTAAATAAGCTTTCTGCTATTCCTAGTTTTCTAATAGTTAAAATTGTGTGGAATTTTGTCAAGTATTTTCTTCTGCACCTTTTGACATATTAGATGATTAATTTACTCTTAATGTATTGAATTACATTGAGTTTCGAATGTTAATACTTTTGTGTACCTGGAATAAACTTCACAAGGACTTGATGTACTATTTATTTTCTGTTTTACTAGATTCAATATGCTGTTATTTTCTTAAGAATTTTTACATCTAAGTTCATGGGAAAGATCAGCCTGTAATTTTCTCTTTTTTGTATTTTCTTGTCAGGTATGAAATCAAAATTTTGCTGCTCCTCCTCACTCCTCGCCCCACCCCAACCCCTGCAAAAAAAAGAGTTAGAAGAGTTAGAAAGTATTTCCTTTCTCCTAACCTCTGAAAGAGATTGTAACATTGGTATTATTTTATCTATAAATATTTGGATGAATTATCTAGTGAAACAACCTGGGCCTGGACCCTTTTTGTGGGAAGGTTTTATAATTGCATATTTAATTCAGGCTTTCTATTTTTTTCTTTTATAAGTTTAGTGGGTTCTCATTTTAAGAATTTAAAAACTTTTGCTTTATTGCTGAGTTTAATGAATAAAGTTCACAATTAACCTTTCATTTTTATTTTTTGTTAAATATCTGTAAGATCTGTAGTGATGCCCCCGTTTTCATTCCTGATGTTGGTAGCTTCTATTTTCCATTTTTTTCCCTTAATCAGTTTTGTTTTACCATTGCTATTAATTATTCCAAGGGAAAAGCTTTTGGCTTTGTAGGTTTTTTCTGTTTGTGATTGTTTTTTATTTAATCAATTTTCTGCTTTATTTTTGCTATTTCCTCCTTTCTGCCTTCTTTATATTTATTAGGCTTTTCTTTTACTAGGTTCATGGAAAATTAAATAATTTCACTCTTTTTTTTTCCTTTTATAGAATATCACTTAAAGTTGCAAATTTCCCTCTTAGATTGCTTTTGCTATATCATAAATTTTACTAATATTTTATTTTCATTATCATTTGGTTAAAATATTTTCTGATTTCCACTATTGTTACTACCTTGATTCACGGGTTATTTAGAATTTTTCTGTTTTCCAAATACTTGAGAATTTTCAAAACATTTCTTCATTATAAATTCCTATCTTAATCTCCTTTTATGGAAATACTTTGATTATTAATCCTTTGAAGTTTGTTGAGACTTGCTTCGTTGCTCAAAGTTTGAACTATTTGTTAAATATTCTGAGTGCACTTGAAAAAAACTTGCCGTTGTTGGATTTTGTATTCTATTTTGTCAGTTAGATTAAATTGGTCAATTTTTAGTGATTACCCTAGAGATTAAAATCTGCATTTTGTCTTAATAACACTATTTCTTAGTTTAATACTTTTACCAATTCTCAAACAATGGAAGAGCCTCATTTATCCTGTCTTTTCTGTCTGTTGTACTCTTTTATCATATTTTACTTCTGCATATGTTATGCACCTTACAAGATTAACCATTGTTGTTTCAGTATTCATTAGTGCTTATCTATACAGTCAGGTTTTCTTTTGCTCTTTACTCTTTCTTGCTCTTCTGTGCTTTCATCTTGGGGGATTTTCCTTTGGTCTGAAGAACCTCTTTTAATATCTTATACGGTGGGTTGCTTTTAATGTCTCTGCTGTTTTTATTCCGAATATGTCTATATTTTATATCTTTACTGTGTATACAGTTCTAGGCTGGCTTTTTTCTTTCAACAAATTATAAATATCTTTTTGTTATCCTTTGGCTTTTATATTTGTTGAAAATAATTTTTGCTTCTTTATAGGTAATGTTTTTTATTTCTCTGCATTTTTTCAAACTACTTTTTGTCTTTGATATTTAATAAAAGTTTACCCATTGATGTGTGTGCATATGTGTGTGTGTGTTAGAGAGAGAGAAAGAGATAGAGAGAGAGAAGACTTAGTTGGGGTTGGCTGATTTTTTAAGTTATCATATAATCCTTTTCATCAGTTTCACATTTTTTGAGGGGGAGATTACTTCTTTAAATTCATTCCTATTTCATCTCTACTGTACTCACCCAGGAAGTTCAGATACAATATGTTACAGTTTGGATGAGAGAATTAGTAACTGAGCTTGGTGGGGCCAGGCTGTGCTTTTAGTTAAATTCAGCTCACCTTTGCTGAATTACTTCTCATTGAGATCTTCATAGATGTCTGTCCTTAACAGGTAATTATTAGTCCTTAAACAGTTCAATCTTTTTGAGGTTTGATCTCAGCTATTTGGTCTCCAGCCCCAAATAGCTTCTGAAAAATGTCTTGAGGAGCAGATGAGCTGGGTTTAATGCAGGACCTTTTGTCCTAAGTATCAGGAAATTGAGGAAAAATTTCTTCTGCCTTCTAGTCCTATCCCTTCCCTTTTGCTGTGGCCCTTTCAGGGTTTTGTTTAAAAGTCTAATGAGTCTCTACTTTCTCTGTAATAAAATTAATACCTTCCAAATACTTTAAACTCTTTAAAAGTCTACCTCAACAGGTTCAAAATCTGGCCAGTATTTTGCTTTTGTTGAGGGATTTTGTCTCATACGCACCATTAGATCAACACCCTACCACCTGCCCTGACTCAGTGCTCAGAAGATGTCCTCTGAAGTCATGTGTGAGAGGTCCTTTAGACCTCCATCTGTGACAGATGTGGCTCTTAGATGTTTCTTTCAGGGAGTCTGCCAGCCTGTGCAAAGTCTAATCCTCAGTGTTCCCCTCACCAGAACTGGCTAGAGCCCTCATAGAAGAACCAGTCATCATCAGTTGATAGCTCCCTATGGAAGGGCTATTTTCCTTCACAATTTTTGTTTATTTCATCTTCATTGCTTCCACATTTTTTTCATGCCTCTAAAAGTAATATTTTGTAATTTATCCTTTTTTCTCCAGTCACAACAAAAGCAAGGACCTTTTATTATGGTTATTGCTTTTATTATTATTGATTACTTAGAAAAGCTTTCTTTAGCTTTCTAATTACTGGCTATGTGCATATATTTGCAGACGTATTATATTGAGAAAAACTCTATCAAGTTTCTCTTATATATTAGCTGTATGATTTGGAAGGAATTTCTACAGACCATCTTCTGGCTCTGTTCCTCCTAAACCTCTGTCTTAAATCTTTGTGTGATAACATTGTATAGTCAGCAGAGTGGGCTGTAGGAATTTTTCTGGAACCCATTTGTGTACTGGGATGCCTAGCAATGATTTAACTACACATGAACAGTCTGTGAATCATCTACATATACCCCGCTTGCTGTATTTTGACTTCAGCTTCTGCTCGCTTGAATTACCAGAATGCCTAACGCCACTCCAATGGCAACTGACATGGGAAGTCAGTGGAAAGATAGTCATGGTGGTCTTAACTGTTTACAGTTAAAACATCTTAATTTTTCAAATTTTATAAAAATACATGGCCATGTGACTGTATTACTGGGGATTTTCCCAAGACCATAGAAAAAGCAAGGGGCTTTAAAATGTAAACTCTTTTAGCCTCTCAGAAAATCCACTTTCATCAATAACATATGTACACACACAGTTACCACCTCCACAATAAATAAAGACATAAGCACAACCAAACCAAAACCAATAACATAAACAAGGTTAGCCGATAGCCACAAGTGGATATCTGCTAGTTTGACTTGCCCATATATTTGATAAAACCTCCAAGAAGCATGAAACTTAAGAGATTTTATATTTGCTTAAATATTTAAGGAAAATGGACACTCCTAGAAGAAGAAAGGTATCATGTCACAGTGCCTGTGAAGCCTGGGTTTGAATCCCAGCACTGCAGTGCAGCTACCGCATGACTCTGTGCAAGGCTGTTAGTCTTTCAGTGCTTTAGTATCTTCATTTATAAAAATGGAGATATATGTGCATATACATATGCATAGATGTACATGCCTACATACATGCACACGTATGTGTGAATCCATTTATATATTGATATGTATTATATGTCTATATAATATTTCAATCGTTATCTCTGTTTACATATTGAGATAGCACTTAGCATATTATGTGTTATCTAATGTTTGCAATTATTTTTATTTAAGTTTATTCTTAAGTGAAATGAAAAGATAATTATCTGTCTACTATATTAGTATTGCTTACCATACTTAATAGTGAATTCATAAAGCTTAAAACTCTTTTAAGATGAAAGACATCATACAGTATTTTATATACTGTTCATGGCAGTGTGTGTAGGGAGGACATGTGTGGCGTTGTGGGGGCCGCCTTCACAGACCTGCACTAAGGCGTGGAGGCCACCTGTTAGGGCTGCTCTTTTCATACTGTGCCCAGGCTTCTTTCCAAGTGGACACAATTTGTATAACACTAACTGTTAATCTGTTTTTCACTTTGCTAAGAGGGAGTGGTGAATCCATTTAAGGAAAAAAGTTATTTCCAAGACATAAAAATGACAAAAACTGAAAATCCAGCCTTGATGTCTTGCTTAGGGCTGGCTAGTTTATGATAACACTGGAGAGGTATTTCATAAAAAGCATTAAATATTTGTACTTAAGTTTTTAAATGTTTTCTCTTTCATTCCTTTGGCTTCTTCAGGAAAAAAATTTAAAATTATTTTCTCAGGAATATAATTTGTAAAAACACTCAATGCTCCTCTCAGCAAGCTCATACTGTTTGTTGATAGGGTGACTCAGACATGATTAGATACATATGTTTTAGTATGTCAGAATTTTTATAAGCTTGCATATCTAGAAAATAAATTAATTAGTTCAGTTGCCAACTATCTTCTAAATTTGCCTCAGTATCTGGTTCTGATTGCAAAGTAGAAAGGTAAAATATTTGATAAAAATTATGTTTTGAAAGTATAATGTTTAATTTCAGAGTATCTATGGGATCTTTTAGACATATGTAAAATAAGTTGTTTTTCCCTACTATAATAAACCATAAGTAGGAGTAAATTTTAGATATAGGAATGACTTTTTATTTGAATTGTTTTTTTGAGAAATTGTGTGAAAACCTATTTTGTAAGTTCAGTGATTCACATGTGGCAACAAGATTGGTTAAGGTGCATGAATACCCCTTAATTTAGCTGTATAGAAAGTTATTCTGTTGCCACACTTTATGTACTCTCATTAACTGTGTATGTTTTGTCTATTCCACTAGACTATGAATTTTTGGAGAACAGTGATCATGTTTTCTTCATCTTTACATCCTGAATGCTTAACAGAGTGCCTGCCACTGAGAAAATGTTCATTGTAATGAGCTATATTTAAAATTAGAAGAGTATTTTGGAACTATCAAGCAGCCCTGAGATTTTTGGCAGGATACAAACAGATGCATCCTTGATACAGCAATGTGCTGAGGTACCATCAGCAAGTTGGGTAGGGTTAGTGAAGGGCATCTGCAGAGGACACTGGGCAAAGCAAAGGAGAATGCAAGGGAAAGGGAAGAAGTGGTTATGTGGGAGGCGAGGGGTGGATACTGGGAGCCTAGACACACTGTCAAGGAGGTGGGGATTGGTCAGAGTTGAATGGCAGGGTGGATGGCAGGAGATGTGGATTTGAAGGAGTTTTACTTTGTCTTAGATGAAGGAGTGTTTACTTCACTGTGATTGTATTTAAAATGCTATTGAAAAGGAGCTGATGTAATGGAGAGGCTGGTGGCTGAGAGAGAAAGGAAATAATCAAGGGCGTGAAGCCCATGAGAAAGAGCATGGGGTGGGATTTAAAATGCAGATGGAGGAGTGCCTCTTGGTCCAGGTTTGTTTGCAGGCCTGTGGGGAGGAAGCTGATTATGCTCAGTTGCTGGCTGTAACCTCTGTGAAATAGGATGTATGGTCACCTGCAGAGTGTCTGGAATAAAGTGGCAGGATTAGGATTAAATGTTGAGGGTGTTTTAAACAGCTTCTTTGGAGAATTTGGGGTGAATAAAGAAATTCAAAAGATAGCTGAACAGTCTCAGTCACGCCTTGAAATGAGGGGCTGTGTGCTCCTTGCGGCATCAGCTGTGAGACTGTGTGATCCCCTCCAAGCTGCGTATGGAAGAAAGTGAAGAGGGAGGGGCTTAGTGACAAGGACAAGTAATGTTTTAAAGGGTTGGAGCTTTTGTAAAGAAGTACAGGTGAAGAAGGGACATTTGAGTGTGAGCTGAAAGTTTAGGAGGCTTTGGTAAGAGAAGGTGTAGTGAAAGTTACATTTGACTACAGGGATAAATGGCTGAAGAAGCATGCAGGGAGAGGGGACTGGGGATGAGGGTGCTGAGGAGCTGAGAGGACAGGGCATTAGATGTGTCATTCATGTGCCTACTGAAGTCTCCCAGAGTGATGGTAGCAACAGAATGAGAGGAAGATGCAGAAAAGTCCTCTGCCAGAGTCCTTGATGAATGAAGAGGAGAGACTGGCGGGTTGACTGAGGGGAACATGTGGCAGGTAGAGGAGAGTCAAACAGCAGAGGCTTCAAAGGGGAAAAGAGGCTGACAAACAGATGGATTTGGGGGAATTGCAGGGGGATCTGCGTGGCCAGTGGGTACCTCTTAGTTGCAGGGCCATTGGCCTTTAGGTTCCCCTCTTGGACTGCAGCATGAGGATCTGTCACCCCTTGGGGTGGTAGATAGGGTAGCAGTGGTGACCAGTCACAATAGAAGGCACATACTTAAGCATAACAAATGAGCACACCTAGAGTCTGAAACAGAGAAAGATATTCCCACATGAGGTGCTAAATCAGCCCAGCCTATGAGGTGTCTTTATCCTTTGGTAAGGAAGTGCTCCTGGCCCAAAGCCCGGTTTTACGTGGCTGAGCGGGGGTCAAGGACTTCATGCAGTCCGAGGACTGCCTGTCCTGACATATGTGACAGATGGGAATAAGGATCCCTGAATTGCAGTCGCAGAGGTGGGAAGTGCATGATAACCTTAGAAGCAAGCTCTGAGGCACTGCTCCCAACGTGAGTGCCACAAAGGAGTATTGCTTCTACCTGAGTGGGAGAAGCACTGACCTAGAGGTTAAGGAGCAGCATGGCCCATAGGGCACCTGGGTCTTGATACTGTTAGAGTGTGGACATCTTATTGCAACATGTAGACGCTCTCCCTGTGAGTGGGCCTGAGGAGACCAGCGGGTCAGTGGGCAAGACCTCTTCCTGCAGCAGTGAAGTCCTGACTCATGGGTTCACATCTCTTCTGACTAATGTTTGGCTACCAACCCTCTGTTCCGAGCCAGAACAGGTCATTCAATGCAGGACTTGTAATTTCCTAGGATACAATACTAGGTGAAAGGGTTCATTGTGTCAACAAGAATGACATAGTAATTTAAGCCTGGAATGCAATTTATTCAACCTCCTCATTTCCTAAATGAGTTCAAATTATAACAATTCCTTAAAGGACAGAGCTTTAGAAATGCTGATTCTTCAATGATGCTGGTGGCCAAGGGGAAGAAGAGGGGGAGGGTCTTTCCATAGCTATGACTTAAAATGGCTGAATCAGGAGTGGGGACCAAGGAAAACCAAGTCTCTGACAGTGGGATCTGAGGGTCTGTGCTCAGACAAGTACAGACCTGTTGATTCTTTGGGTTCACTCTCCCTGCCCTTCCCTCACTTTCTCTGCCCATCCTTTCCCTGTTCTTCCTTTCTTTTTCCTCTTCTTTTTCTCTAGGAGGCACTATTTGTAAAATCTAGCACAATTCCAAGACTCTTTTTGGGGTTCATTAACCATCTTGAACTATTTTCCAAATGTTTTAGGTTCGAAAAAACCCAAACCACACTGGGCCAGCCACTTTTTTTCTTCTTCCTTGTTAAACCTATGTGTATTTTAAGGGAAATATAATCCATATGTTTCTGATTCCTTTACACTTAACTCATCAAGCAGGATTTGTTAAAGCCATTTGATGTTTTGGATGCTTTTTGAGCCATTTCCTTGTGACTTTCAAAGCCTTTTATTCTCTAGAAATAGGAAGTTGCATTTTATAAAATGTAAATGAGCTCGAACACTCAAAGGTCTGATTTGGGTCAGAATTCTAAATGATTGGAATTAGTTAATAGCATGCTCTATTCCACTCTTTAAAAGGAATTCAAGTTCAGGGAATAACTCCATGTTCTTTTATACATGCATACAATTGGCTAAGCCTTAATTAGAATATATTTAGGAGAGAAAAAAAGATGAAGCATATTTCATAGCAAGAGCATATATTATTAATGAAATTAGGTAAATAGTTCTGATTAAAGAAGGACTACCTCAGTGAAAATAACCAGAAAATAACCATAAGGCGAAATAAAACTCAACCAAGTGAATCTCTGACAATCATTAAATTTGATTCTATTGATAAATTGCTGTTTTTATCTTATGGCCCCAAAGTGAATCTCAAGTAAATATTTCTTTTTTCCAGGACCTCCCACTAGGATAATTAAAAGAATTCTCTAGAAACAAAGCTATTTTTATATCTTCGAGAAATAGCCAGTTCTCTTAGAGCTTCTTTTCCAGCAGCAAAAAATTTAAATTAAAATAATTACAGAAATGTATAATCTAAGTGTCATCTCCTCTTTCCTATTTCTGGGAAGAAATTCCATGTTGAGTGTTATGGAATAAACCAGGTTCGATTCTGAGCCTTTGCAATTGCTTCTCCTTCTGCCTGGAGTGATCTTGCCCAAGGGGATTATGAGTCTGGCTCTGCTGTCACCTCCCCACCCAGGCTGGCTTTGACTGTCCTGGCTTAAGTAGCTCTCCTTTCCCCCTGCAGTAGCTCTCTACTCCATTTCTCTGTTTTGTATTTTTCACAGGAATTAGCACTGTTTGTACATTACTTCTATCACTTTTGCATTTAATGTTCCCTCACAACCACTGGGAATTTACACCTATCTCTGTACACCAGTTCTTAGAATATTGGCTGGCTAATGGCAAGCACTCAATCCATGTCGACTGATTTTAATTGCAATCATTTGTCCAACTAGCACTATTGACAGACAACATCTACTGACATGTGTTTTATCCCAGAAGAGACCACTTTATTTCTAGTGGTTTTGATGAATGTGTTCTCAAGCAAACTTAATCTGACCACACACACCTCATATGAATTTTATGATTTACATGGAAATTTCTTCAAAAAATGACAGCTGAGATTTTCATAGGGATTATGTTTAATCTGTGGATCAGTGTTGGAAATATTGTCCCCTTAAAAATATTACCTTTCAACCTATGAACATAAGCTATCTTTTTCATTTGTTCAGGTATGATTTCATTTCTTTCAACAATGTTTTGTAATTTCCACATGAAATGAAAGAGACCCAGGATAGCCAAAGAATCTTGAAAAAGAAGTACATAATTTTAGGACTCAGACTCCCAATTTGAAAACATTACACAAACTACAAGCAAAACAGTATAATATAAGCATCAGGATAAACATATAGATCAATGCAATAGAATTTGGAGTTCAGAAATAATCTCTTGTATTTTTTGTTCAATTGATCTTTGATAAGAGTACCAAGACAATTCAGTGGTGGTTGGAGGGAGAATAGTCTTAACAATGGTGCTGGAGCAACTGGATATTCCCATGAGAGGGAATGAAGTTGGACTCCTACCTCATACCATGTACAGAAAATAACGCAAAGTGAATCAAAGGCTTGTGAGAACCAAAAATAAAAAACTCTCTCTCTCTCTCTCTCTCTCTCTCTCTCTCTCTCACACACACACACACACACACAAACACACACACACACACACACACACACACACACACACACACCAGGCATAAATCATTTTGTCTTGGATCAAGCCGTTGTTCCTTAGATATGGTACCAAAAGCACAGTCAGCAAAAGAAAAATAGATAAATTGGACTTTGTTAAATTAAGATTGTTGTACTCCAAAGGACACCATTAAAATGAAAAAGTAACCTACAGAACAAGAGAAAATATTTGTAAATCATATCTGATAAGTGATAAATCTCAAGTACATAAAGAATTCTTACAATTCAACATAAAAAGATGAAAAAAACAATTAAAAACTGGACACATAGACAAAGGATTTGAATAGACATTTCTTCATAGAAAATATATGCATAGCTAATAAGTTGATGAAAAACTTTTCAACATTATTAGTCATCAGGGAAATGCAAATCAAAATCACAATAAGATACCACTTCAAGCCCACTAGGATGACTATAATAATAACTGCTTATAAACAGAAAACAATTGTTGGTAAGGATGTAAAGAAATTGAAACACTGCTTCTATATTGCTGGTTGGAATGTATGGTCATTCAAAAAGTTAAACATGGAGTTACCATGAGACCTAGTAATGTCACTTGTAAGTGTATACCCAAGATAATTGAAAACATGTCTACACAAAAACTTGCACATGAATGTTTATAGCAGCGCAATTCCTAATGACCCAAAAGTGGAAACTACTCAATATCCATCAATTGATCAATGAATAAATGTGTTGGCTCATACAATGGAATATTATTTGGTCATGAAAAGAATGAAGTACTGATGCATGCGACAACATGAATGAACCTTGAAAATAATCTGCTAAGTGAAAGAAGCCAGACACAAAAGCTACATTTTGTATGATTCTACTAATATGAAATATCCAGGATAAGCCAACCCACTGAGACAGAAAGTAGGTTAGTGTTTGCAGAGTGTGAGGGTCAGGAGAATGAGGAGGTGCTGCTCATGGCAGTGATGAACATGTTCTGGAATTACCTATTGATGGTGGTTGTACTATTTTGGGAATATACTAAAAATTATCAAATTGTATACTTTTAAAGGTGAATTTTATGGTTTGTGAATTATGACTAAAAATATAACTGGTTTCACAATTACTCAATTCTTTTGTTAATGTGTCCATTCCCACGGGAGAAATCTTAAAAGGGAAAAGAAAAATGAAGTGTTTGACTTGAGAACTGATCCTACTCATTGTTCATTGTCTTTTTTTTTCTGGGCTTTTTCAGTGCTTGAGCATGAAAGACAGATAGAGCAATGCTTCCTTCCACTGGAGTGGTATTAGAGAAATGTGCACAAAGATATACATGTTTCACTCTTTCGGAACTGATCCTTGTAGTAGCATGAAAAAGCTGGCAGATGTCTTGGCGGGGGGCGGGGAGGATGAATAGATAGCTTTTATTTTGTTTTGTTTTTGTTACTTTACCAGCAGTATTTATTTTTGGAACCAGAAATCTATAGGTTGATGTGTAACACTCTGTTAGTTAAAGATTGTGATGAATCATTACCTACTGGGAATAGGAGGTTTTAGCTCATTGGCAGACTAGGGAGCTCTAAGCCAGCAGAGGTAGCGTTAGAGTTCTGAAAAAAGAATAGACTGAGTATGACCTCATCAGAACAGAGACAACTGCCTTTTGTTATCTGCTTTCAAAGTATGCAGAATATGTAACAATTATCCATAGTAATAAAACATGAGTGGAATGGCATTGCCCATGGTACATATAATCTGAAATAGCATTTTTAATGCTGCTGTCATATTTTTAAGTGCTGTTTAACTTTTAATTAAAAAAAGGGGGAAAGTCTTATTTGGCCTTAAAATTCATTAGCATATGTAACAATTTAAGCATCAGAAGCTTTTCTCTATTAATTTTGTTTTCTTCTGCTTATATTGTGTTTTCTCATGGTTAAATAGCATGAGGCCATGCCTTCTAATAATGGAAGACTGAATGGTGGGATATTGTGGTGTTATTTTGCTGAGTGGATGTTACATAGAAATAACTAAAATATCACTTAATTTCTATCTACTGGTGACATGATGAAGATAATGATATAAAATAATGAAAGGGAAAAATAAATACTGGTGACTTCCATTTTCACTTCACAGTGCCACTTGTTTGTTTACATTTGCGTGTTGTTTTGGGTAATGTGCATCATCTGGTACACCACCCCTCTGTAACCCCACTTTGACAAAATGGCATCACATTGTGGGTGCCATTGTCTCTCAATTAATTATCAATGAGTGTTTGCAAATAAGTATTCCTTTATATTATTACTATAACATTTGAGTAACTAATGTGTACTTTGTACTGCGTATTGATGAGCAATTGGACATCCATCCCCTGTGTTCCAAGTCTAAACTCTGAGGTAAACAACCAAAAAATTACAGTGAGTGATATGAGATGGATCATAAAGGGAATACAAGATCCAAGAATATAAGACATCTAGAAGACTTACCCAAGACCAGGCTGGCGAGTCAGGAAAGACCCAGATTATCCAGGGTTTTTAAAACCAAGTCATTTTGTTGACGGCATATATTCTAAGGACTGGCGGAAACTGTTAAAGGGTTTCAGGCAGGAAATAGCATAATTAGATGTGCAGTTTTGAAAGGAAATTCTACTTATATAAAAAATCATATAATTTATTATCCAGGCCAGGCAGCTTTAGAGAATAAAAAGGGATGCACCTATGCTGGGACTGCAGGCATAAACTCTGGCTGTCCTAGACAAACCGGGATGGATATAGGTACCCTGTTTACAGGGGGCTGCAGTGGAATAAGATAGATACATGGAGATAAGTTAGGAGAGAAGATGAAGGCTTGGACTACAATGAGACAGTCAACAGAGAGAGTTAGATTAATGTAAGAGTTATTTTGAAAAATGAACTGAAAAGTTGGTGATTAAACGTGAAAAGGGAGAGAGAGAAGTTGAGGCCTGCTGGGCATCTGTCTTGAAAAACTGAACGCAAGTTGGAGTCATTCACTAAGATGAGGAATGCTGAAGCAGTTTTAGAGGGAAGGCGACAGTTTCAGACATGCACATGTTGAGTTGAAGGTTGATGAAGGAACTAGTATTGAGATTTACATAAGCCAGGTCTTCACCTATGGAGCTATCATCTGAGTGGCTAGCTGGCCTGAGCAGCAAGGGGACTAGGGGGCACTAGCCTTGGCCCATGTCTGTCGAGCACACTAATGGTCCTAGAAATAGTACTCACTGTATTCCTACTTTGTAAGCAATTTATCCCATTGTTTGGCTCAAAGATTAGAAATAGAATCCAATTCGTATTTTCATACTGATTCTTCTGGAGAAAGACCTTAGGAACTTCTCTTCCCAGGCAAGATGTTTGAAGTTGTTTGATGTGATGGGTGATTTAAAAAGGCTGCCCTTTTGGGATCTGACAGTCTTGATAAATGAAAGAAAAGTATACTCGATGATCCAAAATGATAGGGTCTAATGCTGATGGTAGGTGAATTTTGCCTTGATTAAAGCCAAGTTTGCAATAAAACCAATAAAGATTTCTGTTTTTTGGAGAAGTGATTGAAGGCTCAGTATAGGAGGCAAAATAAAATTTGAATTATAGGGGTTAAAAAGATAGGTGTGTGTGTGTGTGTGTGTGTGTGTGTGTGTATTGGTGGGAGTGTGAGTTTACTTTTTATTATATGTAGGTTGACCCTTGTAAAAGCTACATAATTATCTTATTTTTCAAGCTTATTCCAGGTAAACTTGGCTCCTGAAACCTTTAGTTAAAGTCTATCTTGAAGTTTTGAATAACAAATGGACGCAACTCAATGACAGATACATGGATTAGATATTGGAGGATTATGTAAAATACATAAAGAATATTATACGTGCTTTCCTGCGAGAGTGCCTCAGTTTGTTCTATTTTCATTCCCCTTTTTTTCACTTTGGTTGACCTGGCTGCCTTTAGCCCTGATCTCTACACTGATGGATCATTAGAAACTTGAAAGAAACCATACAGATATTATGAAAGTCATACCCATTTATAGACCTTTGAGTTACAAATACTTTATATAGAGAGAAAATGTTATCATTCCTCATGTTAAAAAAAAAAAAAAATGAAATTAGCTGGGTAGAGGGTACTCAGCAGAGGGGCAGTTGTCCCTAGGTCTTGTATTTGAGGCATGGCTTCGATGCCAGTGGTGTCGGCTCAGAGTGTTTTCAAAATCCAAGTGTAGATCTTGTTTGCTTGCATTTAACAAACCTGAGTGGCTTACCTGGGAGAATTGCCAGGACTTGTTTCTTTGCACCGGGATGTACATAATACAGCTGTACTTAACCTTGGAGTTGAAACTGATATGGAACTGATCAACTTGAGAAAAATTTTCCAGGATCCGAGAATTAGATTTGTCTCCTCTTATGTTGTTTGCAGTATGCAAGCTGTTGGGGAACCTTTGCAACTGACCGTTACTTTTGCTCCTCTTCATATTAATAACATAAAAATAACATTTTGTTATATTTAAATATAGTATCCCCCTGCTCTAGAGTACTAGGAATAGTTGCCATCTGTTTTTTCAGAAAAAAAAAAAAAACAAATTGTATAAGATTATTTACTTCTGGTTTTCTCAAATAAAGAGTTACCTGATTTGTTGAACTGTGAATTCATTTATCATAGATAAACAAACAAACAAACAAACAAACAAAGCAACTATGGGATAATGGACTCATGCTCTTTTAAAATTTCTATATCTTCAACAGTTTATGAAAGTTTAGCATCTGTTATATAACCTCTAACAGGAAGATAACTTCCAAGGTTCCTTTGATTTTAGAAAAATTCTATCAATATTCTAATTCTCATGATAAACCTTATCTAGGGTTTTACCATATGAGATCACCTAAAGCCTCTTAAGAAGTAAACTTCTCTTTTTCTTTTTTATAAAAATTAATTGTTTTATTGCTAACATTGTGTGTTAGGAATAAAGTATTTTTGTTCTCTTACTTGGCAAAGGGGAAAGTATTAAAATAATGTTGATTCCTCAAAAAAAGGGATGCGACCTAGTCTTGGAAATTATCATTGGTTAATTTAAAATTGGAAAGTACTGTGTTTGGTCACTTGTCCTTGCAGAGTCACAGCCAATAAAGCAGATGAAAAAAACCCAAAAAACCCCACCAATTCTCTGGCTTCATACTAATGGTATTTCATTCATAAAAAGAAATTGTGCCCTGAGATTTAATTGAGTGGTTCCAGGGCCATGCCAGCAGAAAATCAGCTGGTTGGGCTCCTATACAAACATGATGACATGTTGAGGGCGGTGTTTACTTTTTCTAATTAAAGCAAATTAGAAATTCCATTATATTTCCACAGTGAGTCCTGACAGCAGTGTACCCTGGGACTTCCTCATGTAGCTTCCAGAGTAAGGCTTTCCTTCATTCAACATTCATTTGTTCCCTTCCGTTTTAAATGCATTCCAGGATTAAGTATTTAAGCTGGCTCTGAGACCTCACTTTTTCAGGATCATTTGAAACAAGACGGGAAGATGCAGTGGAATTCAGACCAACCACTTGTGATGACGATGGTTATTTTCAGCCTTGATGCTGGTTCACTTTGGGTGGACCCTCTGTGATTGTCACCTCTGTCATTTCTATTAGTTTTTATAATATTGAGGCAAACGTCCAGTTGTCTGCTGGGTGTGGCAGCAGGAGATCATTGTAGGGGCCACACTATTAACAGAAACAGCTAAGATGCCAATGCCAGTGAAAATACATCAACTGTATACAAGCATGGGTACTCTTTTTTGCACAGTGAAAGGCTCTTTTGGACTTTAATTTGACACAGGGCTGTAAAACCTATGGTGACTTTGTTTTTCCTTAGGGATAAACTTATCTTTGATTTTAAAACCAGAAACCAGGTATGTTTGATTTTTGATATTTTTAAAAAAAATAATGACCATCATACATTTATATAATAGCTGCAAGACGTTTTCAAAATTCAATGCCACTTCATTAGAATCCTGATTAATGAGCAGCATATTTAAGAAAAAAAATGAAATATATGGAGCTCATTATAATACTGCTCATTTCTGAAATCATAGTCCCATTTTATTGTCTTGATTTTTTTTTTTTAAACTCGGGATTTCAGGGCTGAATTGTAAGTGCCAGAAACCTTCTTTCAAGGAAGGTTATTGTCAGGGGATCTCCACTCCAGTGTTGCTGACAAAAGAGATTCAGATGAAGACACAAGATTCAGATAAGTCACGTAAGGTGTGGAAAACCATTAAAAATTTCGCATATTCCTCTGATTGAGATGGATCTTGATGAGCTCATTTCTGGAGACAATATCAGGTTTACAAAAGGGAATGAAGGACTTTTCTAATGAATGAGACTTTCACGGGCAGAACATGAAGAAAACTACAATCCATCCTGCAGCTTCCTGAACTCAAAGAAAAGAGTGAGTGGGTCTGTGACTGAGCAAGAACTGCATTATTCTGGTGACCGTGGTTTAACATGGAAGTGGCAGGTCAGATGTTCCTCTGGTGTTTGTGATTGTCGATATCACCCAGAACATTTAAAGCACACAACATATATTAGAAGCAATAATCAAATGTCAAATCTAGGTTAATGTGAATAGGAATGTTTCTGAAACACGTTCTCTCTTCTGTTGGACCGTTTTGATATCTCATCTCGCACAGTGCAGAAGGGAATGGGAATAATAAAAGAAAATTTTACTCAATTACATGTATAAATGTTGTAACCTTTGAGTAATTCTTATGAGAATAATTTCTATCCAGAAAGAGACTGAATAGAATTTGGGGGATTTGAGTATTTCCATTGTGTCCAGTTTTGTCTTACATGTCAAAGATAATCAAGAATTAGCTATAAATCAAATTCAGTCTCAAGGAAAGATACTTCACCCCTTCCCTAAGTCCCCAGCCCACCTGTTCTTGCAGTCATGGAATTTCTCTAAAATTTTGCCTAAAATGTGCTATATATAGTCAGATATCTCATAAAATAGGGAAGGGGACTGTGAAATAATAAGAGAGAACATTTAAAGGGTCTGACTTAAGAAATGTGCCCAGATGAGTTTGGGCAATTGGGGTCAGTTAAGCCTCCCTTGACACCATTAGTAATATTTTCCATGCAGTAAGTAAAACAATGGAAACTTCATCACATCTGGTGGAGACTCCAATACCTATGCAGCTTGTAATGGATTTTCAAATCTTGATATGAAACAGCACCATGGCACTCGGCGATAGATTGTTAGCGACAAGGAAGCTGTGCTTGTTCCAAAGCAGTGAAGACCCGCCTATTATCACTCCCCTGTGACGGCCCTTCGGGTTCACCTTGCTACACTGTTTCTTCTTGATCCAAAGGGAGTCTGGAGTCTTTTTTCCTCCCCTCTTTCTTTTCCTGTCCTTAGAACAGTGGGTGGCAAGCCTCCAGAAAAACCATCTTACCCTCTTGAAGGCATCACATTTTTCATTGAAGAGTTTGGAGAGACTGGATGAGTTCTTTTGAAGGTGGACAAAAGAACTCTAGAAGATTGATAATTCCAAGAAATATCTGCTGCCCTAAAGGTCTTGTTCCTACCTTGCATTTTTTTTTTAATTTCTGAGATTTAAAACAGGACATTATGTAAACCCACATACTTGGTGTTAATGTTAAAAGATGATGTCATAACACCCCAGAGTTCCCACCGTCGATGTCTCTGTGTAGGAGATAAATAATGAACTAATAAATTTCTCGTAGGCTGTAGGAGCTCAGTGAGAGCACGGTCCATGCCTGTCCCCAGCACTCAGTGTGTGTGTTTTGAGTGTGTGATTGTCAACCCAAGTTTTCTTATTCTGAAAACAAGTGGGGTGTAGTGTTAATGGAGACAATATATACCATATTGCCAACAAGAAAGAACTAGGACTGGGCATCAAGATTCTTAGTGCTAGTCCTAGATTAGTGATAATTAACAATAATGAGCATTCATCGAGGGGTTCCTTTGTGCCAGGCTCTGTTCTTGTCATTTCACATGTGATAACTCAGTTCATACTCATGATAATGTTGCAAAGTAGGTACATGTACCGCCAAGTCCAGTTTGAAAAGAGAAAATGAGGCATGGACAAGTTGACCATCTCACCCTACGTTACATAGGTAGCAAGTGGTGAAGCTAAGGTTGCATCTAGAGCCCGTTCTCTTAAATGTTAAGTCTTGTAGTTAAAATTGCTGTGTTTTGCTAGACAAATCTTGCAACCACCCTTATGAGATCAACATAATGATACCAACCTCACAGGAGGAGTGCAGATGGGAGCATTCGCATGGACATTTACGTGTACACTTGCCGATTTGAATATACGTGGCACAGTTTACTATTCCCAAGACACTAACATTATATCATCAGATGCCACAGGATTCAGTAGTCAACACAGAAATGACTGACATTTTCCTTTTTACCACTATTCACAACCATATAACACTGGGGACAAACCATAATCCTCAAAACATTAAGGAAATGTGGTGGCATAAACTCTTGGAACAAAGTAATGTATAGTAAGATGCTTCTGTTTGTAAAAAAAAAAAAAAAGTCCTTCTCTGTTGTTTCAGTTTTTAGTTTCCATCTATGCCAGTGACTTTCCATTTAATTCTTAGGACAATTTCCTCTACTACACATGCATGCTGACTCTCACACATATGCACTCACAGGCACACGTGTACATTCACATGCACACACAGGCATGTACACCCGCACACTCATACATCAGGGTCACAGTGTGCCTGATTCCTTACCAATGGCAGGTGGTGGTGGAACTTGATATTTAAGGATGATTCTGATGTCCTTGTTGTTGCAGAAAAGATGCAAAAAATCAGACCTGTGAGAAACCAAGCAGCACTCTAGAGTTGGAGAACTCAGGTTTATTACTCCAGTGGCCCTGGAAGAGCTAGTGCTCTGAAGATTTGGGCCCTGAGCTCAGTTGCAGTATCCTTTATATAGAATTTTATTGGCATGGGCTGATTGGTTAATTTGTCCCCAGATCGTTACAAAGCGGCAGGAGTTGAGATGAGTTGCAGGTAATTACATTTGTTGCTTAGGCAGAGCAAGCCAAAGGGAGGATGAGTTTTTTTGCTGTTGTTGCTTTTGAGTTTGGCCTATACAGAAAGCATATCTACAGAAGCGGAACAAAAAGCTGATTAGCTTTTGAATGCAAATTCCTTTTCATTATCACACTTGTCCTGATGTACTTTTACACATTTCACTAGTGAACTATTTAGGTGATGTAGTGCCAGTTTAGAGATACTCATGTGTGTTTAGTACTAACCTTCAGTATTCTGTCATAGAGATAGGTTAAATCGCAGAGTTTACCAAAAATATTAAATGAGCTCTATGTCAAACATTAAGTGTGCAAGTAGGGACAGACTGATCCTAGAAATACCTTTGAGGCATGGATTTTAAAACATGTGCACCTCGGGTACAGGCATTACTTTTTCCCTCTGAAACTGGCAAGCAGGAACATAGGACTTCCTTCTCTATTTGGACCAGTCTAAGATTTCCATGGCCTTACCGGTGGGTTCTGACTACCCTTCCTTCCTAGTGCCTGTCTGCTTTTCCTGGAATAGGTGACATTTTCTTCTTTGGGACCGGCTGTCTTTTATAGCATATACCGAATTAGTCGTGTGTGTGTGTGTGTGTGTGTGTGTGTATGAATGAAATGGGCAGAATGTTCACTGTCAAATGATCATATATTCTTTTTCCTTGGTACTTGCTAAATATGATCTCTCATCAAGGCCTCACATTGCCACAATTAGCATGCATGTGTATGTAGCAGTCACGTGTTAGCAGTAGACATCTGACGACATAAGGTAAAGGTGGCAATTCGTAATTAATTTCCATGCTGTGTACATATCCTTTTGTTCTAATCACCTTTAAGGCTTTTGTTTTATCTTGTCAACTTTAATGGACTTTGCCATCTTCTACCATCAATGCCAGTGAATCCTCACAGAGCTTGCCTTTAATATCAGTCTCTCAGCTTCTGCCAAAAGAGGCCAACATCCAGACTTGGCAGGGATCTGAATGCTGTTTCTTGGAGTTTGGAAGACTGAGTAGCCCAGAGGTGGGTCCTGGCCTGTTTTGCATATTTGTATTAGTGTTTGCAAGTTGCACACCCATTACAGTCCTCAGTAAAACCAGAGTGTGGGAACACATGGCCTAAGATCATTTCTAGTGCAACAACCTATGAGTCTAATCTTGAGAGCAGTATACCTTGAATGTGAAGTATTGTTCTCCATCAACTTCGCCGTGTTTATCTATGTGAAGCCGGCTGAAATCTATAAGAGGTGTGTTCCCATACTAGCAAATACAAAGTCTTGACAAGATTGATTAATCAAGCATACAGATAGAACCAGGCAAGTTCAATGTGGTTGGGTTTTTAGAAATATATTTAATTAAACCACTTCTTGGTCTTGTTTAGTTATTAATTTAGTAATTGTTTTTCTTATGCTTCCTAGAAGTTTGTCATTAGACTAAGGACACTTGGAAAATGAACTTCATTAGTTAGTCTCAAACATTTACTTAGCATCAATTCAATGAATGTCTAGAATGTGAGAAGTTAAATGCTTATAAATAAGCAATACAAATACAGGGTACTTTTGACCTAATAACTAACATATTTTTTAGAAGAAATACTTGAATATTTCAACAATAACACATGATAACAATATATGAATACTTGAATGACTGAATGATTCAAGAAGGAAATGACAGTTGCTTACAATAGTGGGAGGAAGGAACAAAGGAAAACTATAAGCAGGTGCCATGCAGTCTGACAACAGTGTCTTCAAAGGAGGGAGATATAGCTGTGTACTGGAATGACCTGGGAGAGGGCAGCATCTGGTCTAGATCCAGAAAGTGTGAGGGTAAACTTTTTATGTGGGAAGAAAGGAGAGATGGAGTCCATGAATAATAGCGTAGAAGAGCATTTGCAGAATTGAATGATTCCAGGAAGTGAGTAATGGACGATAATGTTGGAAGGATGATAATGTGGGAGCTGGACTCGAGGTGAATGGTGGGCTCTATTCTGCGGGCAGTGTGGCCCTGTTTGCTTTGGGGACACAGAAGAAGGACAGTGTATTTCAGGAAATCAAGGGACTGGAGGCTGGTGATTGCATCATATTCTGAGGGGAGGTAATAGTTAAAGGCACTGTTGTCATGTACATAGGAACAGGAGTGAAAAGGGATGTGTGAATATATTTTGAAATTCAAATATACATATGTTATATCCTATCAGGCCATCAAAACCTGCCATACTTTTGTTTTAAGGTTCCAAATGCCTCTTTCTTTTATTCTTTTTCTTTTTCTTTCTTTCTTTCTTTCTTTCTTTCCTTCTTTCTTTCTTTCTTTCTTTCTTTCTTTCTTTCTTTCTTTCTTTCTTTCTTTCTTTCTCTCTCTCTCTCTCTCTCTCTCTCTCTCTCTCTCTCTCTCTCTCTCTCTTTCTTTCTCTTTCTTTCATCTCTCCCTCCTTTACAATAAAAAAAAATAGAAGTGCATTAGAGTATGGTGAATACAGAAAAAATTAAGTGTAGAGGCCATAGTCTGAGATCACTGTCAAGGGGACTTCAGTTCACTGAAGCTGTGTCCTCACTGAGGACTAGGTCAGGTCAAGGGCAGGTGAAGTTTGTGTCCAAGAGCAGACATCATAAACAAACCTATGGCAATAAACAGCCATCTATGGTTTATTTTCAACTTATCTGCCCTGCCTCTTTTATAAACATATATCATCTTTGTTAAAGCAGAAGGGCTTTGCTCCTGCCTTAGCAAGGTTTAGAAGATGAGCAGAAACCACAGCTGCTAGACTAGAGGGCCTTATGTTGTGAAGCCAGGCATGGTGGGTTCAACCTTGCCAGAGCTTCATGTTATAACAGGGTCCTGGTACTAATTGCCCCCTGAGTCAGCCTCACATCGACTGGTTTGAATCTCACAGTAAAGAGATCATATAAATCCCAACTGTAAGGTGACCAGGAAGGAAGAGTCTAGCCCTGGTAGTACACAAGTCCTTTCAGGAACAGAGTAACAGCAGGAGAATGCGTTTCGAGTATCCAGAATCTTTGGTCCTTAGTAGTAAATAGCTACAATGATATTCATTAATTTCAAATTTTTAAAGAGATAATTTTTACGAACTTACATTTTGTCAGTGGTGCTGTTAGTCATCTATTGCCACATAACAAATTATCCCAATATTTAGTTGTGTAAAACAAATATCTCAGTTTCTGTGTACCAGGAATCTGGGCATGTCCTTTTTTGTTCAGTGCCTCTGGCTCAGAGTGTCTTATGCAAACAGTGTCAGCAGGGGCTGCAGTCATTTCAAGGCCTGACTGGGAGATGATCTGCTTCCAAACTTGCTCCTGTGGTTGTTGGCAGCCCAGGTCCTCTCTAGCAATTGGCCAGAGATGTCAGTTCCTTTCTGTGTGCTCCTCTCCAAGGGCAACTGTGAAGCATGGCTTCTAGCTTCCCCCAGAATGATGGTTCCAATGGAAAGCGAATGAGTGTAACTACACTGAAGCTGCATTAGTTTCAGTACCTTGCCTTAGAGGAGACATGCCATCACTTCTGCCATATTCAAATTGTGAGAAGTGAGTTAGTAGGTCCACCCCGCTCTCAAGGGGTGGGAATTTACAAGGACCTGACTACCAGGAGAGGGGATCACCTCCTTAGACAAGATAGAATGGACAAGGAAGAACCCCCTGCCCTCTTGCTCCCTCGGTGGTGGTTCATGGAAGCAACATCAGACCACTTGAGAGCTTGAGAGAAATGCAGAATCTCAGGTCCCTTCCCACCCAGAGCTTCCGAGGCAGAATCTGCGCTTGACAAGGTCAGAGGGCATCGTGTGCATGTCAAAGAGGAAGGAGTTCTGGTCCACAGGATCTTCATACTTCGAGTCTTAGAGGAAACTAACTTTGAGCTGATAATACCACATTTATGTCCTGATCTTGGACAAGAAGGTGATAAAGTAATGGGTTTCCACTTCCTGTGTTCTTTAGAGGGCGACATGGGCGGGCTAGTCCATGGTTTTAAAGTGAATATGGTCGCCTTGTAATGGCACAGAGATGAAGTCTGAACTTCGTTGGCTCACAGACATGATAATGACCACATGCACGTCTCCTGTTCCTGTGCAGCATTTACTGGGAACGCCAGATCCTTTGAACTCATAAAAACCCCCAAACCCATCATCCAAGCATCTTTCATTCCTGGAGATTATCAGAGTTTTCATTACAGGTTAAATTCTTTGTAACTTTTTCATGTGGAAACTATCCTGTTACCTCCTGTAGAGCATATATTCTACTTCCTACAGCTGCTTTGGATTTCGTTACATTTTCCAGGTTTGAAAAAAAAAAATGTGCTGACAGAACGTGGCTTCATCTACAACTCTTGACTGATTTTAAGAGTATAAACAGAAATATGTTTCCTGATTGTATGTACCAGTAAAATAGAAATATTATCTCTACATCCAAAGATCCACTAGCCATCTTATTTTTAGAAACTGGGCACTGAAGAGAAACAGAAAAGTATGTTGGGGAAAAGTCACAACGTGATAAAGACAGAAAATATGGCTAGACAAGAAGAAAAAAAAAGCACACTTTTTGGTTTGCGCTATTTTCAATGAAAGATATTTGCTTTTTAAATGGAAAAAACTTTCCATTCGCATCTGGGCAGAAAGTCAGAATCAAATAGATATAATTGGAAAAGCTTACTAAATGATGGACTTATGTTACATTTCCCCCCCTAACTGATCCTTTTTGTTTTATTTCACATAATGGAGCAAAGTCTTCTTAAATAAATATATTTGAAAGCAAAACGTTCAAAAGTCACATTTTATGGTAACAAGATGAAACAAATAGAAACTTAAATCTGAGGCACCAGGAGGTAAACAGTTTTGCTTGGGCTGCACAATTCCCCTTGTTAAGGAAGGCATAGCTCCCATTTTGGTTTTTAGGCGTGAGGTTATGAGTAATAAAATCAAGAACAATTTGGGGCTGTTCTAATTGGTAAAAATCCTCAAGGTGTATTTTGTCAGCCCAAGTACACTGAGTACCTAAGGGTCCAGAATAAAGAGTTTGGGGGACAATATACACTGGGATTTTAGAGGCAAGCATCTGGAGATGGTGAAGTGAGGATCAGGTTAAGACCTATTAATTAAGAAAGGACATTTGAGCCAATGCTGAGGGCTCATTGGACACATCAATCTTGGTGATGGCATTGCAGCAGCTCAGGGTCCACACTTAAGAAGACAAAGAAACAGTTACAATCCAGCAAGTCTCACTGCAAAGCCCACTCAGGATGACAGAGCACAAGCTATGGACACTCTCAGTACGTGCCAGGTGGTGCCATGTGGAATATGCCCTTACCTTAGGGCTTTTGTCCCATTTAAGGAGATCAACAAATTCGGGTCTCATAATAGGGCCCCAACTGTAAGAATCAGGGGTTGGTATGGGACCTTCAGTCACAAAGGGCAGATGGGAGTGTCGATGTGCTTGGTATAGACCCATGGCCAAAGCTCAGTACCAGGACCTGGAAAGGAAGAAGGAATCGTGTGAGTCGGAGAGAGGGAAAAACTTTCACAGAGACCCAGGCCATCACTTTGGCATGGTGGACATACATTTTGTTGATGATGGAGGCTCAGGGTAGGAACTAGGGAGGTAGAGCACAGCACAGGAGTCTCGGTGGGCTCCCAGATTCTGGTCTGAGAACATCCATTTGTTTTGAATTCCCTCACTCATCTCTCTGGAGAAGAGTGGGTGCTCCTGGCCAAGTTGGTAATGTAATTGCAGGGGCTGGGCCGAAGTGTGAGCCCAGCCCATATAGCCCTGTGCGAGACAACATGCAGGAAATGAAAATGGCACTGACATCATCTAGTTTCACCCTGGTCACTCTCCTTTCTCTAGGAACTTGCTTCCAGTCCTGTATATGTTGTTGAGCCAGAGTGATTAGCTGGGGACCTACTTGCAGGTCTCTGTTGTTTCGTTTTATGTGGTTTCTTAGGAGCAAGAGAAAAAGTGCTGATCCTCGTAGCTCTGTAATCAAGAAGACGCCCTTATTAGATCCCATTCTGGTAAATAAGAGCAGTATCTAATTTCCTTTGGAAGCAAGGCAGTAGAGGAGAAAGGTCATACCACCATGAAAGGCAATCTCGCCTGGAACCAATGCGTTTGAGTATTGAACTTTGGGTCACACTGAGTTTTTCCCAGCAATGATATTCGAATACATAATTACTCTGCTCTTCATGTGGTATTGGTAGTGCAAAGAACAAGTGTGTGTTTTGTATTTGTTTTCCAGATTTCCCATTTATTGTTTCCCAAGCCAGATGACAGGGCAAGTTCCATCCCACCACACTGAAAGATAGCTGCTCTTGGCTTCAGAAAGCTTTTTTACTCCATTCTTTTTACTCCTTTCTCATCCTTCCTTCCTTTGCTTGGTGACTAGGTGCCCCCTTGTACACCATTTTGCTTCAGGAGCATGCTTGCCATCAGGGATCATATCTCATCTTGGGTATTTAGCAATTAGTATGACTCAGGTACCCACCAGATGGCATGGTGCTGGCTCTAGTTCTTGAGCAGAAAACTAGAGGACTCCTGCTCTGCCAGAGTTAACAGCTTATTGTGGAATCACGGTGAGGTCAAGGGGTCCCGAGCACAGAAAATAGCAGCAAGTGGGGGAGACTCAGAGCAGCAGCTAATACATCAACCAGTAAGGATGCATTTACGTATTTTCATTATCAGTACACTCATACCAGTGCATACTGGCCAATTACCAGGACTGATATGCATTTTTGGGATGGTGAGAGAGCAACATTACATTTTAAACGATGGAGAAGCTCTGATGGACTAACTCCACCTTGGGAGAGGAAGGAAAGTAGGTAGGCATTCCACGCATATTGATCATGATCCGACTGGGCTTTGAATTTGATCATGATAGGAAGCCATTGCAGTTATGATCTGAATTACGTTGTAAGAAAATCACTTTGGCTGATGTGTTGAGATAGCATTTTGGGAAATATGAGTATAAATCCAGTTTTTTGTTTGTTTGTTTGTTTGTTTTTGAGATCAGGCAACAGGTAATTAGGTGGTAAACTTAGGTCCCAGAAAGTTTGTTTGGCTGGTTCCAAGTTACCCTTTACATGTTTGGTCCCAGTTTCCAGGAGTCTCAATGCCTTGGTCAATGTCGGCTGCATGTAACTTTAGGGAAGGTGGCACATTCTCACAGAGCAGCTATTACGTGCTAAACCTTATCACATCTGTCCCTTAGAGCTGTCCCTTTGAACTGGGAAAATTATCACATTGGGTAGTCGACAGCAAAATTGAAAAGGCACGTAAACACCATGGTGCTCAACAAGATACCTCCATTGTCTTATCATTTAGGCTCAAAGGCAATACCTTCATGTGTTTCTTAATAAAACTGGGAATCATCAATGAGAAGATTATAAAGTAAAATGTTGATAGAGACACCTATAAGAAACAGAGAATGGAGACGAGACAGTTTTTTAATTTTTCCCAGAAAGCATGCAGATCAGATGGTAAAATGGCAGCTGTTGACTTTACATGGGCTGCAATTAGGTTCTGATATCTGCTTCCCCAGGAGGTCCTATCCATCTGTAGCCTGGGATTCCAGTTATCACAATGTGTGGAATTGTGATATCCATCTCTCTCCTGATACAGTACCTTTTATCTCTAAATGCCTAGTACCCAAGGCGACAGGTAATATTTGGGGCACTTCCCAATCACATGTAACACAACGGCTGCCTGTAAGCCAGCTCTCCTGTTCCAGCTTGTTTGACCTGCAAAGCACTTTTGAAAATTTGAATAAGCCTTTGTCTCCATTTCCCATCACTGGCTAATATATCACCATACACGTAGGGTGTAATGTCTCTTGGCCTCCATGGGGGAGGAGTTCAGGCTTAGCTGAGTCTCAGGGTCTCACCAGGCTGCAGTCAGGGAGTTAGCCTGCCTGTATTCTCACCTTATCCTTCTGCCTGTTTTCTAGATGTAATAGTATTCCAGATGAAAGGGATAACAGAGATCAGTTAATTTACTTATTTTACAGAGAGAAAACTGAGGCCCTGAAAAGTGACTTGGCCAGGTTCGTGCTAGTAGTTAGAACCCTGAACTCATGATTCTTTCTCTTTGAGCCTCATAGCGTTTTTAAGAATAAAAGAAAAGAGGAATTGACCAATTCCTATTCCAGTAGAGAATATGGATATATTTGTTTGTAACGTCATAACTACACTTTCTCAGAAAGCTTACCATTTTCAAATATTAGAAACCACGTTCGTCAGGTGCATGGGAAGGTTTTGCATCCCTTGTGAAGAGTTTGGTCCAGTTGAAGAGTTACTGGCCTGTGTCTCATTATCTTTGTTCGCATTCCTGTTGACCAACAGAGCACTGCAAAACGCGTACCTCTCTAATGTAGTGATCATGTGTGGGCTCAGCGGTCAGACCTCACCTCTGGGTGCAGGGGCCACATCCCAGCCCTGCCATTAGCTATGCAACTGGCCTAGGGCAAGTTACTGAATTTCCCTGCCTCAGTTTTCTCATCTGTAAACTGAGTTTTAGACTAGAATAGTTTTGGATATTATATGAGTTGATACATGCAAAGCACAGAATGGTTCCTGACTCAATAACAGATGTTTACTATTACTGTCATTACTTCTGCCCACACTCCTGGGCAGACATTTGGAGCTGAGATATGGTACTCCAGATCTAGAACTAGCTTTTTCAATGTGGCAGTACCACCCCCATGGAAGTGAAAATTCAGTTCTTGGGGGAGGGGGCGTAAAAAAACCTTTCTCTTTTAATGTGCAAAGCCCAGATGTACATAAAGTATATGAACAAATGCAGTCGGCCCTTGAATGGCATGGTTAGATGTACACAGGTTCACTTACAGGTGGAATTTTTTATCTTGTAAACAGATGATGTAAACATATAGATAAATATAGTACAGTACTGTAAATGTATTTTCTCTGATGGTTTTCTTAATGCCTTTTTTTCTCTAGCTTTATTGTAAGAATACAGTATACAGAACATGTAATATATAAAATATAAAATATATGTTAATCAACTTTATGTTTTTGCTTCTGGTCAACAGCAGGCTATTAGTAGTTAAATTTTTCGGGAGTCAGAAGTTATACATGAAGTTTTGTCTTTGTGGGTGTTGGCATCCTAACCCCTTCATTGTCCAAGGGTCAATGGTACAGTATATCTGTATTACCATTTCATGGGGGGATTGATTAGAGGGGAAAAATATCCTCTCGGAGGAAAAACAGTTTTTAAAAAGTGCAGAGGGAACCCTGTGCACCTGCCCAGCTTGCACACCACGAAGCCACGTGCTGATCATTTGATGGTGGCTTCTGCGACTTCCAAGGAATGTCACAGTATGACTCATGCTTATTCATCTCCCTCACCAAACGCCACATAGTTAGGATGACTATTCTGCACGGAGCAGTTGAGGTTTGCTGAGTTGAGCCTGTTTCTCATGATTAGAAGCAAACTCTGCTGATATATAGCTAAAAATAAATAGATAAAATAAAGGTCATAAAGCTCAGTGAGCATTTCAGTACTTCTGATTCCCTCACATTTATCTTTTTGTCTATTAACTTGGCCTCTATTTCATCCTCCCCCAAAACCTTCAAGGTTTTGAAACTTCACTTCAGATTGTCTTAAGATGAAAGCAGATGAAGAGGAAAAACAAAATCATTTTTTTTTTCAAGGAACATGAAGACATGGTTTGCTCCATGTCAGCCCCCATCCAGGTTTCTGGTGCTGCCTGACTCTGACACTTGGAGGAGGAAATGACCTAAGTTTTCAGCAGGGCTTACGCAGGGGCTCTGTACCCTCCCCGCTGCCCAGTGGTATGGACTTTCTATCTTCCCCTCCTGTGCCAGCTCCCAGAAATAACTCAGTGGGAACAACCCGGTGGCCTCTCCCTCCAGGCCTGCAAATCAAAGCCCTGATTAGGTCAGAGGATGGGAACTGTGGCTGCAGAGCTGTTCAGGGCACTCCAGGCCAGGCCCAAGAGGCCTTCCTGTTCCCTCTGAATTGGGACAGAGCCACGAGGCAGGCTTCTCTTGGGAGCATGTGGCCCATCTTTTCGGATCCTTGAACCTGCTTGGGAGAAGCAGCTGCCTTGTGGAATTCCAGAAGGTGGGAGGCAAACATTTTTCGGGGGACTCTTGGCAGGAGTCCAACCAAGGAGAACCCAGCCCTGCTGGGGGTGCCTCATTTCCTGGGGACACCATTCCCTTACCTTAAATGAGGCCACTGATGAAGGTTGTTCTTCTCCATTGCTGATGTGGACAAGGAGAGCTGTAACTAGTGTCACTGATGTCACCTTACAGCTTGGATTAAAAGACTATGAAGTAGTCCTTGCCCCATAACTAAACACTCTTTTTTGTTAGGCATGAGGGGATGCGATAGAGCAGAACGGGGGTGGCTTTGGAGTAAGAGCAAATGCTCTACAGCAGGGAACAGCAAACTGCTCCATGGCTACATCTGGCCTCCCACCTGTGTTTGCAAATACGAGTTTATTGAGACTTTTTTACCATGCTCCTTCATTTATGTGTTCCTTACCACGGCAGGGCTGCATAGTGGGAACAGAGACTGTGGCCCACAAAGCCTGAACTGTCACACTGTCTGCCAGTGCCTGCCTGGTAATGACCACATGTTAGCACTGACTATACTGGTATACATTCGTGTCTTCCAGCCTCACAGCTATTGTTCAGAGTGAGGAAAGTGAGGAAAGCTTGCTTAGACTCACAGAGGTGGCAGACGATGGGGCTGGGGAGCAAATCGAAATCTGTCTGACTCCACGGATTCTTAGATGCACAGTGTGCTGCTCCGTAGCCAGATTCCCATTGGCATGTTGATCTGAATCACTAGTTGGAAATTCAGATGATTTTTGGGGCCAGGAAGGTAGGGTCTGCACGGTGCTACTCTAAGCAAGAGGGACTGTGTGTAGCTGAACTGGGAAAGACAAGCCTACCATAAAGGCATTCAGAATGCGAATTGTTTTTACAAAATTTCAGGGCCAAACAAAACATGGCAGCAGGCCTTATTAGGCCAACAGGTCCTTGGCTTGTGACCCCTGGACAGAGCCTCAGTCAGGTTGGGCAAGAGGAGTCATGATCCGCTCGGAATGGAAACCAGAGAGCCTGTTTGTCTCACTCTCCCGTTCGAGTTCACTTCCTTGGGAATATCATAGATGGCCGTGTAGAGACATCACGGGCCTTTGGGCCAGGGGGCCTGGTTTTTCGTCCTGACTCTGCCACCATTCATGGTGTGACTCCGAGTAAGTAAATGAACTTCCATCAGCTTCAGCTTTTCAGCTTTAAAGCTGGGGTTTCTTTATTTCACATTGATTGATCTGTAGGTGCCAGATGCTGCATTTAGGCTCAGCTCACCTCAGGGAATGAGGACTTCGTGCTCCTATTGCCCAGGGCAGCATGTTGGTGTGGTCTCTCACCCCACTCCCCCTTATACCCCAGGCCAATCTGGCAGCTAAGCCTGCCGGCTCTAGTCAGCTCATGCTCAGGGACTGATCCCTTCTCACCCCTATCACGACACTGGGTCCAGTCCATCGTCGCTTACTTGGTTTCCTGCCTCCTTGCCTGTCTCTCAGGCCTTTAAGTCTGTACTTAGCCAGAAACCTGAGAAACCCTTTTCACATTTAAGTCAAACTGCGACATTCTCTGTGGTTTCTCCTCTCAGAGTGAAAAGAGAGTTTTATAGTAACTTTCAAGGTGTCAATGGCCTCCCCACTCCTGTCCCATACCTTCGTGTCTTCACCCCTGTACACTGACCTATTCACTCTCCTTCAGCCACAGCGACTTCCTGCCTCTTCCTCAAGTACTTTAGGTGAGTTCCTGCCTCAGGACCTTTGCACCCGTTCCTTCTGCCTGGAAGACGCCTCACCCAGGTAGCTGCAGGATGACTTCCTCATTCATTCCAGTTTTACTGGATCTTCTCAGTGAGGCCTTCCCTAACCTCCTCTTTCCTTCTTTATCTTCCTGCTTAGCACTTACCATTACCACCTGTTATATGATTTATTTATTTCTATTCTTCATTGACTTTTCCATTATAAAGGCCAAAGAACAGTTCTTTTTACTGCTGTATTACAGTATTTCCTAAGGTCACCAACCCACAGTATGTATGTTCATTCCTTCTTTTCTCCCCATTTCTCATCAGAAGAAAACTTTTCTCATTCCCATAGTTTTATTTATTTTAATATGAGTGAATTAGAATTATTTAGATTTCAAACACATGTAGCTCCAGACTCTGCATCAGCAATTATGGCAGTGGGGTCCCCAGACTGGCATCACAGCATCACCTGGGACTTGTTAGAAATGCAAATTCTTGGTCCCCACCCCACATCAGCTGGATCAAAAGTACTGTGGAAGGGCCTAATAGTGTTTAGACAAGCCTACCAGGTAATTCTGATGCAGATGAAAATTTGAGAACTACTGCCTGGTTCTGGTTGGTTTATAAAACAATTAGAGGCCACAAAGTGAGCAGACAGAATGAGGTAATAAGAAGTGATGTAGAACAGTGTTTCAGATACCTGCTCAGTGCTCACTTTGCCATTGCGTGTCTTGGGGGCATCATTTCTGTAACCTAGAAGTTGGGTTCCTAGCACTAGGAGTGCTGGACAGGATGGTCTTTTAGACCCTTCTCCATTTGGACACCCATTGAGTTGATTTTGGCCTTGCTTCTTTGGTTTCGAGGACCATCTCACAATACTTATATAGCTCACTCTTACCTCCCTTTGCTTTCTGATCCTAGACACCAAAAACCCATGGCTGCTACTTGGATGTCTCTTGTCTCCAAATATTTCGCTCCCATCAGAAAAGAAAATGGGCCCAGTATTTGTTTGTTTTACTTATTTAAAAATTACATACGTGTGATAGTTAATACATTTTAAATTATGCACAAAATGGAAATTGAAGCTGAAAGATTAAAGCAGGAATCTAACCTTTTTCTCTGCACTGAGTTTCCCTTCAACTCGGTGGATTCACCACATGGAAATGACTTGTCTGGAGAACTTGAGACATCTGTCTCCCCAGGCCCGTCCTAAGCACTGACCCTTCTCCAGCAAAATACTCATTTCCTTTGAGAGCTGAGTTACTAGCAACCACTGCTTAAGGAAATTTATAAGGAACATCATCCTCCTTTTATTGAGCATTTACTACACATTAGTCAAGCCCCCAAGTGCTTTCCACGTTCAAGTGTCTCCTTTATTATTTACATGAATATTGTGAAGTGGGGATGATTATTCCATTTTACAGTTAAGGAAACTGAGGAACAATGAGGTAAAGTAAACTTCCCAACGTTACCAGGCAGGAAGGTGAGCAGGACCACATTGGCAGAGTAAGACATTCCTGAGACATTCCTGCTGTAGCATACCGAAGGCAACTTCCAAGGCTATTTGTCCTTAAAGAGCAGTTCTTCAGCAAAGTGGAATTGTGGTAACTTTGCCTTATAGCTTTCCTATGGGATTTTTGGTGAGTGGCTCTTTCCTAGTGTCCTTCAGGGTACGAACCTGAATCTCTTCTGTGCTTCAGGGGGACAGTGCTGACACTGAGCTTAGTTAGGGCTGTGAGCTTCTGAATGCGCTTTGGCCTGGTCCCCAACACCACCTGGGGTCGCTGGGTTATGGGACAAAAGAGGACTTTCAGCGAGTCAGACTCAGTGCTTCGAAACTGACACAGTTCATCAGAACAACAGTGGCAGCTGGAGAGAGAGGTGCATCTGGAGATCGCCTTCAGTTGCTTATGTCATGTTTAGAACTGTCACTAATGTCCCTCATGGAGTAGCTGGCGGGGCTTGAAGCGTGCTTGCTTTTTCTCTTAGCTGATTTTTCTCAAGTTTGCATGCACTCTGTCAGACACACATCCAGTTGACATAGGGTATGGAAAAATCTCTCATTTGCCTTTGTTTATTTGATGCATCAACTGACAGAATGTGGTTACTTTTGTAGTCTCTGAGGAGCTGAAAAAAAACAAATCTCAGAAATCTGACTTGATGAAGTTAGGTTTTTCCACCACCGAGACATATCTTCATGTTAAAGGTTTGTTTACAAGGAATTGCTGTTTCCACTTGCTGGAGCAGCTCTTAAACATTTTTTTTTTTTTAAGTTGTTTTTTCCAACCGCTAAGTGGATCTAAACATTAAGTGTTTCTGAAGTTGGTTTTCCAGCTCCTGGGCTGCTGCTAACTTTCCACCGAGCTACAACACGAGGTCACCCCCCACCCCCACACCCCACTTCGCCACCCGTAACACGAGAGCATAATATTTGGAAGAATTTTTAAAAATGGCTCATTGTGCAATATTTAAATCTCATTCACATCAGCCCGGGATGGTGTTGACATGAAGTTCTGTCGCTGTTGGCACCTCCCTTTCTACTTCCAAACCACAAAGCCCTTCTCCCTGCCCCCACTGGTGGCCCTGATTCAGCTCCAAGGAGGCTGGCCCACCTGATGAACCCTCCATCTCAGACAGAGCTAAGCTCACAGAGCCCCACCCCCCACTTCTCTTTAGTGCACACAGAGGAGAAACTGGGGGATACATCTACAGGTCTGTTTGAAAGGAGAAAAGATAGAAAACCTCCTCATGACCTTAGAATTGGAACACGTAGATGGATTTCTCTCGTCCACCCAGAAGGGAGGAAAGAGAAAGCATGCTGTGGTTTTGTGTAAAAGTCTCACACTTGCTGTGACTACCATTGTTAGATATTCTCCAAGAATTTCTCACACTGTGTTTCCCAGACCAGCTATAGCATGTAGCTATGTGACGTGTCACAGCATCAGCAGTCAGCCTTGGGGACAAAGCGGGGTTGGCAGAACAGAACCTCTGGTGTCCCTAGGCTAAACGCCTTCTGCGAGGAAGGAGCACTAAGGCTAGATCCCCAGTGAACAAGAAAACATTTATATTATCCCCCCTTCCCCCCCATACCACACACACACTCACCCACACGCATAAACACTTCCCTTCCGTCAGCTTTCAGCCACACTCTTTCCCAAGTTCACAGCCAGCTCCTGCTGGCCCAGGTTGCAGTGTTGTTCACGCCATGAGAAATATTCCCATATCATTGTCAACAAAAAATAAATTTCCTCAGAATACTATTGCCATTTTATCTTGATTTTTAAATTCTGTTCACCTCTGGACATTCAGCAGAGACGGAGCGGGGTGGAGAGAGAGAGAGAGAAAAAGAGAGAGAGGATAAATGAACAAATGATTTTACGAACTTGTAGGATTCTCTGAACCAAGGTTAAGTCTTCAACTAGTGGAGATAGAAAGTGAAAAGATTAGCTGTGTGTAGCTACCATGAGACTAATCTGGATTTTCCTGACTTCTTTTTTCCCCTGATCTTTATTTTTTCAACTGGCGACAATACAACCAAAATAACCCAAGTTTAGGGCTGATATCAGGTTGTTTTGATTGTAGGACTGTAACCTTTCCGGTGAGATATGAGCCCTGCTCCGCACAGGCATGCTGTTTGTTGGCATGGCTGATTTATCACAATGGAGGGATGAAGAAATGGAGGTCGATGATTTCTGAGTCACCGGCTGACCCACCTTTCTCTCCAGCACTCTCAGTATTCCTTGTTCAGGCTTTGTCCCATGAGGGGTATAAACTTAGAAGAGAAACCTGTAGGTAATTAACAGTCCAGCGTGTCTGTCATTCCTTTGATAAAATGTGTTGGGTGTGGTTTCTTGACATGCACTTGATAAAATGCATTGGTGGTGTTCCATTTCATTTGACTTTCCATTAGTTTTTTTTTTTTTTTTTTTCCAATGAGAATGTCTTAATGGCCAGCTTCTGTTTTCAATCATAGGGGACATTTCTATGGATTTATTATTTTTTTTACATTTTCCAATAAGAAACATATTCTGATCCTTTAAAAGTTACAAGTAAAGTATGGAAGGGCGGTGATACTCAGAAATAAATCTATCCTGCTGGCTTAAATTAGCTAGTGTATTTGCGTGTGTACATTTGTGTATGTGTGCTCATGTGAGTGTCTCTTTGAGGTCTTTATTGAGTCCTTGACTCAGGGACAGAGACCCTGCCACATTCCACACTTTCTATTTTTTAGTTACTATACTGCTTTAACAACCTGTGTCTGGAGAAGGAGGTACCTCACTCTCTTCATCATTCAGCTCTAATTCCCTACTAGTTAAGGATGAAGAAACCTCCGAGGGGCTTTGAACATTGAATTGCAACTTGCATGACAAAGTGTGTTTGTGTGATTAGGTTTTATATAAGAGGGAGCTGGCACAGGTGCAGACAAAAGGGCTCTGGGGTGATTTGCAGCTCACGGCTCTGAAAATGCTGAGTCATCTGAATAAATCACCCGCTTTTTAACCCACGGGAACCTCAGCAAGTAAACAGGTGACCTAGCCATGGAGTATGAGTCTAAAGCTTTGCTAGAGAGGAGCCGGTCCTCAGGGGCCTGACTTGCCCTGGGAAGGAGCCCATGTGGGCAGGCAGGCGAGCCACCCCTGGCTGCTGTGGGCAGGCATGCCTGCCCCTCTCTGCAGGATCTACATAAAGGCACCTGTTTTTGAGCTCCAGAGATGCAGTCCCTGCTCTGAATTCTCTTTCCCTTCCATCCTCCTGTCCAGAAAAGGTCAGAAACCTTGCCCTGTGCCTAGTGCATTCAAACTCTCACCCTGATCAGTTGAGATTTCTAAACGTGTTATCTTCCTCTTCCGCTCAGCCGAGTTTAGGCTTTTGACGATGACTCTTGAGCTGTCTAAAGATTCAGATTCATTGCTGTTTCTTAGCCTTTGATGCCACTTGGGATGCATGGCCTTTAGGGTGGGTTTGGTGCCCCATTTATGATACTTGTCCTGCGTGCGATTCAGTCCCTCTGCGTACTGTGGCCTGCCCTTTCCCCACGGGGCCTGCCCTTTCCCAGGCTCTCCACACGCCTGGAGAGTCCCATTCCTTGGGGACATTCTCCTGAAAGACAAGTTCCATATCCATGAATCCTGTAACTGGAACCAGAATTCCTGTTTACAGTTGGCACCAGTGTCCAAGTTTCAGAAGACCTGCCCCTGCAGCTGACACTCAGCACACGATGCTGGGTGGCAGACCCCTTTAGCTGATTACTCAGCATCTGGCATTAGCACCCCCACTTCTCGTATGCAAACATACCCAAATGTTCCCGCTGGTGGCAGTAAGCCAGGTCCCAGGATTGTAAGCCAGTCACAGTCATCCTAAGCCTTTTTGCCCTCTGTTTATTTTTTCAGCCTCCCTTGCAGCCTTGGAGCCATGGGACAATTGTTAGAGACAGGAAAATCTACGGGGAGTAGTTTGGAAAGCGCTTTGCTGGAACTAAGTGAAACACTTGTGAGGAGGCCTTGCTTCCTAGAATGGACGTGGGAGAGGGACCCACAGTCCAGAATGAGAAAGAAAGCGATGCCACAGCCCGATGGCCTGACCTGAATTCCAGCACCCTCGCTCCTGGCTAAGTTAATTCATTGCTTCATATCTCAGTTTCCCCACTTGTGAAATGGGGTCAATAATAATAGCAACTATCTTAGAGGGTTGTTAAGAGAATTTAATTAATGGGTAGTTATTAAGTACTTATAACAATGCCTGGCACATGGTAAAGGCAATAAAAGTATTTTTGAAACATATGGAGCAGACATCTTTCAAGGTGAATTTGCTTTAACAAACACTAAAAATAGTAATTTTCTTTGGTGAAACTGCTTTCGATAAAAATGAACAATGAGGTCCAATATGGGCTGTTAGGAGGAAATGTACCCTATCCTACAGTGCTGTGGAGAGGGTAAATTGCCTGCCTCTGTCCCAGAAATTTCTGTTCCAGAAATACAAAGACTATTTAGGATAGACCAGGAAACCAGCAGGAGTGATGGCGCTTGCTTGGTTTTTTAACATGAGAAATGTTCAGGGCTGATGAAGGAATCAGGTAAAAGGATATCTCCTATATAGTAAGAACATGGATAAAAATTTCTATTCAGTGTACAAAGTGCATCAAAAATATCAGAGGGGATGGATACCAAATATTAGAGAACCAGATTCTCCCATTTGCTTTATATCATTTATTTTTTACCATTACATGTAAAACTTTTTTTGTCTATTTTCTGTTCTACAATAGTCTTGGACAACTTGCGTCAAAAATGAGTACATTTATATTATGATTCCATTTTTGTAAAAATAAAAACAAAATCTTGATATTTATGCATATAAAAGTATGTAGAAGGATATACACCAAAATGTTAAAAGTTATCATCTCTAGGTTAATGGAATCATAAGTTATTTTATTTTGTTTTCTTTTTGAGTATTTCTAGTTTCTGATTTTACTGCAGTCATTTTGGTTTCTACAAAATAGAAAAAAGAGCCTAGCAGCCTGTCCTTTCTCACTAACCTTGTTCCTCTGTCGATGGCCTGGTTGGAAAATTCTATATGTGCCAGATATTTGAGCTAATAAACATTCCAGGAGAATCTCCTTCCCCTCCAGCCCCACATGCTAGTCTGGAGATATTTATACTTTCTGCCAAATGTCTTCCCCAAATCATTCCGTATTGCTGATATTTTGTCAGATTAATAGATCCCGAGTGATGTGAATATGTTGATTTTATGGCAGACCTCCAGAAAAGGCTTTTTACCAATAAAAATGGATATGATGATTTATATTTCTTGAGGTCCTGATGTTTCTATTTAAGGGTGTCTGTAGGTACTCAGCCCTTTATGAAAGGCACCTGAAGATTACTATTTAAAAGCCTTGTACTGGATCATTTCTTTTATGCCTCGAGAACAGAGTCAGGGGTGTCCTGGGGCTGGGTACTTTTGCCCTTGTCTCATGGCTTATGACTTCCTTGGCCCACCTGTGAATATGAAGCCGTCTCTTCTAATTCAGGCTCATCTGTCAGTCTAAGAAAATGCTTTTTCTTTTCAGAGGACATGAATTGATTGGTTGGAAATATAATTTGGTTCCTGTGTTTGTACTGGATCAGAGATCAGAAAGCAGTTGCAGACTGCACTGGCTGGCAGACTTCATTGTAGTGGCGAAGTTCAGAAGTGCAGAAAGAGACAGGAAAATCAGAGCTGTTTATACAGTCTCTTTTCTTTCTTTTCTTGAATGTTTGAGAGAGGAAGAATAGTCCTCCAAACTTTTAGATTTGGCAGCAATACTATGTGTACTGTCAATTCTTATTTCTTTCCTGATTCTTCTGTCTGCTAGATGAGAATAGACAGCTAGAGAGGGTAAGCATAAATGGGAAAGAGATTTCTCTGGGTAGCTCCTTCATATCAGACACAGTTTCATATCTTGTACATTTATTATTTCACTCAACCTTCTTATTTGTTAAAAAATTTGATATTGTAAAAGATAAGTGGTTTCAAATTCTAAGTACGTCTTCTTTAAACCAGGGGTGTTTGTACAATGCCATGTATAGGAAGGGGCCTGTGGCTTCCGTACAGGCTCTAGGTGAGTCATTCAGTGGTTCTTAACTCCGTCATCTTGTCTGTAGATCAAGGATGATGCTGATGATAATGAGGAAGATGAAGAGGATGGTGATGGTTTCTACCACAGCATTGTTACATTGATTGCAAGGTTTAACGTGAGTGAAGCCCAATACATGTGATTTCTAGTATGCTCCCCCTTTTTCCTTCCTATTGGCCATGATTGCCCAAGGGAGGAGTAGGGATTCCGCTTCAGCTGCTAATTTCCAAAACGTTCAAATTGACATGCAAAGATGCTCTTCTCAACTCATCCCAGTATGATCCGTGTATCCCAGGATGCAAAGCACAAATGAAATTGTAAGTTTATATCTATATTCATATGCTTCTTCATGAATCTGGTGACTGTGAGACATGTTTTGATGACAATGGCGTTAATTCTGGAAGTATCTGTTTGAAGGTGTTGCTGAGTGATCCAGGATCTGTTTGTTGACTGGAGAGTGTGGGTGCAGTGGGCTGGCTGTTCACAGCATGACCAGACTCTTGCAGGCCTACATCAGGAGAGAGGATACAGTGTCTGTCACAGCCCCAGGGTCCTGGGCAGCAGATGGAATTCTGGAAGTGGCCAAGTTTCATTCTTCTTGACCTCTTTTTTTCATTGCTACCTGGAACCTGAACTTGAGAAGAGTGGACAGCTTTACCAGGCACTCCTCAGTGCTTTTATGATTATTTTTTTGGTTGTTTAATTTCAGTCTTAAAGCTTATGATTTTTTTTTGTCTGAATTTCGAGATCCTTAAGTTTTTAGACAGGGAGGTAGGAAGAACTAAGCAAGGCATCAGGTGGACATGGTCATTGGTACTCATGAGTCACTTTCAAACCTCTTTTACCGAACATGGATTCCCTGAGTGGGCAATAGGTATAAAAGGAAAGGGTGGAGAGAAGTAAACTCTCATTTATTATGCTGTCACTACATACCAACATTAGATGCTCCCATTTGCTTTATATCATTTATTTTTTACCATTACATGTAAGTTGGGTCTACTTTATGGGGGATAGCTTGCATGGTTGCAGGTAGGCTCTTTGATTTTATTTTTGTAAGTTCTTGCAAGTATATAGCATCATTGGAACTAATATTAGAGTGCTACCAAGTTTTTTGAGTTGTCTTTGATCACTTCATACTCTTATTTGAAAACTAACAATTTATATGCAAATTGTAGCTGCTAGGTTCTTGAGAATTGCTATCTTTTCTTAGGTAGATTAAACTCCAGGAAAACATTTTAATAGTTTTCACCTTCTTTAAAAATGTTTTCTTCATAGATAAAAGAAAAGTTAATGTAAGCCCATCCAGTCTCAAATTATCACAAACTCCAAACAAGCCATGTCTGAATTAATAAGATTCCATTGCAATGCAGAATGGGTATATTTACACAAAGTGGAGACAGAATGAAGACACAATCAGAATCAGATGCATTTAAGGCAGGAAATATTCTAAGTTAAAAAAAATCCTTTGATTTTCAAGGATAAAATGGAAAGTCTATCTTGTGACATTTGATACTTTGCCCTAATCTAAACATGCTGTTAGTCTCTAAAAAGAGTAAGGCTACATCAAGGTGATTTGAGTTGCTGCATTAGATGTCAGTTTCAGCATAGGTTTTGGTACCAGACAGACTGAGGGGCCAGTCCAGGCTTTGCTGCCGTGTACCCTATTAGACCAGTTGCTTAAATTCTCTGAGATTCTTTGTTTAATCCTCTTTGGGGGCTTGTTGGAGAATTAGAGTAGATATATATAGAGTTAATTCAGTTTCCAGAATAAAGTAAAATGCAAAAAGGTAGTTATGATTATTATATTGTTACTTAGTGTTATTTAAAAACCTTTTTTTCAGCGTGGTAAGAACACTTAACATAGAATCCGCCTGCTTGGCAAAATCTTAAGTGTGGGACACACTGTCATCACCACAGGCATCGTGGCGTGCCACAGACCTTCAGAACCCATTCGTGTGGCATTACTGAAGCTGTATGGCTGTTGATTACAGCTCCCAGACTCTCCCCGCACCCCGCCCCTCACTCCATGTTACCCAAGTAATTTTAAAATGCAGTGCAATAAAGAATTAGCTAAATGGACCAATCTTGAATAAAATTGTAAGTTCTCGTTTGTTAGGTAGTTTTTGATGCACAATAATCATTATCATTCTTCTTAAAAATTCCATTATCTTCTTAAAAATCCTAGGTAGGGGAGGGTGTGAGAAGATGGGAGGAGGTGGTCAGGGTTGGCCCCTGGAGAGGCAGACACATGTTGAGGTCATAAGCGAATGCTGACTCACCAGCCCTACTCTCAACAGAGCCACTGTGAGACTTGACAAAGAGAAATCCTTGAAAGAACTTCATGGCTCAGTTAAATCTGCTCAAATACTAGAAAGAAAGGCTTTTCTAATATAAAAAGACACATCTGCAGTACATTTTGGGTTGCAGTAACAACTGGACAAGTCGCTGGCCCATTCAATCACTGAAATTTCCTTTCCCCTTGCGAAAGTTGAACATTGTCCATGGTTCTTGTTTGGTGCTTGAATGGGACAGTGAGTGAAGTCTCTGGCTCAAAATCCTCAGCAGCGTAGGTTGCAATTTCCACTTCCCCACAGGCACTTTAGACATTTCTTTTGATGATCATTTAACGTAGTAATACTATGTTAATAGAATATCCTTTTCTTTCATCTCCTCCTGCCCCGTTTGGAAAGAAGTAATTTTGTATCAAAACAAAATAGAAAAATCACCCAAACCAATGTAATTTTCCAGGTTCAACCCCAAATCAAAGTACAGTAGTGGATAAACAAAACATATTTCTTTGGTGCATTCAGACATGTTGTTGAACCATTTACTTGGTTGTGCGTGCCCTTCTATAAGTTTCGAAGGAAATTGGGTAGAATAGCAAGGGGAGGATATGCACAGGACAGGGAAGGGCACAGGCTGCCTACCTGGAGTTTATAATATTTGTTCCTGGTTGAATTTCATGCCTCCGGCTGCTCCATCACAGTGTTCCATTTCTGAAAGTAGAAAGCAGAGTAGGAAATATCCAAGCTATAAAATGTCAAATAGCTTTCCAAACTCATTCCAGTTTCCAACCACATCAAGAAGGGTGTCTGAAAAGACAATCAGCTTTTGCACTAACCCAATACATATACAATTATTTATTTTTAAAAAATTTTCCTCGGGAATGAATGCATCATCAAAAGATTGTTCAGGGTTATTCTGAGGCTATTTGCCTCCAATCCTTTAAAAACCTGGTTTTGTAGCTACAGTACATTTGCTGTTTTTTCCTTTAAAAATTTTGTAAGCCAAATAAGCCTCAATTCAATCTATTTAGGAAAAAAAATACCGAGAGCTGGATATATTTTATCCATTTTCTGGAAACAAGATACCGGTGCCCTCCCAAAGAGCAGCAATAATCAAAACCTTACTTTCCTCCCTGATACGAAATGGGAAGGGTGAAACCTTGGTGAGATGTGTTCACTGACATATATCACTAACAGGACTTTTGAAGGAGTCACATCCATGCAGTCACTTCCATTTCCTGAGACTTAGAGCATAAAGTCAGAGTGTTGCTTACGTCTTTAAGAACTGGATTTCATGAAGAGATTTTCACACATTATCTTTCATACCATTTCCAGTGCCTGATTTTCCACAGGTATCATCTCCCTTGAGCCTGAAGAAACTTCCTTTGTGTTTTTCTTGTAGTGCAGGTCTACTAGTGACAGGTTTGCTCAGGTTTCAGTTATGTGAAACATCTTCATTTTGCCTTCATTTTTGAAGCTCTCTTTGTTGGCTATAGAAATCTACGATAACAAAGGTTTTGTTTGTTTGCTTGCCCCAAGCACTTTAAAATCACTAATTCCTTACCTTCTACCTAGACTAGCTTTGTTTCTGATGAGAAACAATGCCATCATTTTGTCACTAGTGCTCTGTATGTTTTGCATAGATTTTCTAACAGTCAGTTCCTGGTCTTTTCATTTTTTTAAATGATGTCTTTCAAAATGAAGACTTAAAATTTGTAATCTAATCCATTTTACCCATTTTTTTCCCTTTATACATCTTGCTTTTGGGGTTACATCTAAGAAATCTTTACATGACTGTGTTAGAACAACCCAGTCTGTCCTCCTGTGCATCCCCTTTACCACTCACAGAGAACGTTTCACTTCTGACACCAGATGTGAGGGACTTTGCCCCACCACGCACTTCTCTGGGACACCAGCTGGGTATTGTAAAATTTTACTCAATTTTGACACTATCTACCTGGAGATAGTGTCAGACCCCAAAGGTTAAAGGCTCAGTCCCACAAGACTGCCCCCTGCCACTTCAGATGCCAATCAAAACTAGTAGGTCCTCCTGGTAGCCATATCTTCCATCCGACTTGGCTACAAATGAGAGGTTCTCATGACTTCCTCCCCTTGGATTCTAGTAATCTGTTAGAGTGATTCACAGAATTCAGGAGAACACTTACTTAGATTTACCAGTTTTGTTAAAGGAAATGATAAAGCATACAGATGAGCAGCCCGCTGAAGAAATATATAGGGCGAGATCTGGAAGGGTCCCATGCACAGGAGCTTCTGTCCACACAAAGTTGGGGTGCGACACCCTCCTGGTATGTAGCTGTGTTCACCAACCCAGAAGCCGTCTGAAACTTACACTATTGGATTTTTATGCAGGACTCACCACATGGACACTATCTGTCAGGAACTCCACTTAAGCCCTTCTCCCTTCTTCAGAAAATGGGGTGGGAGGGGTGCTGAAAATCCCAAGCTTCCAATCATGGTCTGGTTTTTCCGGCGACCAGCCCCTATTGGGGAGCCCACCCAGAGCCACCTCATGAGAACTAGCTACACTCCTACCACCTAGAAGGTTACAAGGCTTTCAGGAACACTGTGCAGAGGACCAAATATTAGAACAAAAGATTCTCCCAGTGCTCTTAACACTTAGAAAATTCCAAAGATTTCAGGAACTCCGCTCCAGAAATAGAACAAAGAACAAATATATATATATATATATATATATATATATATATATATATATATATATTTCTTATTATAAATCACAGTAGCACACTAACACAAGAGTTAGTCTCAAAGATTTTCTGTTGTGTTTTCTTTCAGAAATTATGTAGTTTTATGTTTTACATTTAGGTCTAATAATTTAATTCACACTCATCTTTTCAGTGTTTTAAATATGAGAGTGTTTGTAGGGTTGCTGAGTCACAAGCTAATGCTTCTCCCTCTACTTTGAGATGCTTTGGTGGATAATGTGAACGCCCCTGCAGTTGATTTCACTCTCTACCTAGAATCTGATGTTTTTAGGACATTTCTCCCAAACAAGTTGCAATTGCAGCCAATATGTGTATCTAACTGAATGGACACATTCTCTCACAGTCCCTCATTTAGTGCAATAGTTACTAGAAATCTAAGAGAGTTGGATAATAATATGATTTTCATTATGTCATTCCATAAATCATCTCACTAAGTTTGTCTAACGAACTTAGAATTTGCATAAGAAACAAAACTTAATAGAAATGGTCCCTGTGTCTTTGTGGGTAGCTTGATTTTCTGTAAGAATTAAGGAATCTTACTGTGTATTTTCTCTCTGCTTTCAAGGCAATAAGAAAAGACTTAAGACAGCACACTGTCAGATAATTAAATGTTTAATGTGCATGTGAAAACCTCAAAGGAAAAATAGGTGTGCCCTTATAATTTCATAATTTATATTCCTTTATGCTGAACATAGCTAGTTCCAGAAGATGTGCCTGAACAGGGTGAAGGTGAAAATAAATAGTGAAAGAGACACAGCTGAATTTTTTATGTGTTCATTTCACTGAATGTGAAATCTGCCACCTCTTATGTAGATGTACGTAAATGTTCAAACAGACCACTCTGATGGTGGCTTAAGGCTGGAACAGCAAGGATGGATCGATTTGGAAGACTGCATACCTTCCCAAACTTGCCAGAACTCAAGGCACAGATAAGTCAGATGGCAGAAAGAAAGTCAGGGAAGAGTGTGGTATATTAGTAAGTAGAACTGCTCAGTAGGAAACACATTTCACGTTATATTTTCACTCACACGTTTATTCCTTCATATTCAATCAATACTCACTTAAGTCCATGGAACCATGGAAGGCCATGGAAAAAATAATTAGATAAGATCAACTTTCTCCAGGAGCTTCCAGACTGGTTTGAACATTAAAACTACATTTTTTTTTTAAAGAGTGGAAATACAATATGTGGCCTTTCAAAGAAGTCAAGGACTTTTTTCAGAGGTAATTTAAGTCTTTCTTAATGGAGAAGAGAGTATTTGAGGCAGGAACTTGAATGAGCAAATAAGTGACTAATCTCTCCAGAGATGGTAGATGGGATAATTATTCTAAGCCACAAGAAGAGAATAAACACAAAAAATGTAGGTAGGAAAGTCCCAAGAGCACATGGGGAATATTGAATTATTTAAATTTAGTTTTATTTAGATTAAGAAGAAAGAAGACAAAAAAGATGAAAAAAATCGAAAATGTTCATGTATATATTTTTTTACTTACATGTTCTGGGTTGCCTAATGGAATATAAATGGGTTAAATTGCTTTCAAGTATTTTCTAAATACCCAGAATTAAAAAAAAAAAAATGGTTTCAGTGTCTTCAGAACTATGGATTGGCTACGATGCAAAAATCAATGTTTCTGCCAAGATCAACCAGTTTATATTAGATAACACTCTGCATTGGGCCCAGAATATTCAATTGGCAGCTCAACTGGCATTAACTCTGTGATAGTTAATTTTGTGTGTCATCTTGACTGGGCCATAGATATTTGGTCAAACATCATTTTGAGTGTTTCTTTGAGGGTGTTTTTCGATGAGATTAACCTTTAATTTGGTGTACTCTATAAAGAAGATTGCCCTAGGTTTGTGGGTGGGCCACATCCGATCAGTTGAAAGCCCAAATAGAACAAAAGGCTGACCTTCTGAATATGAGGTAATTTTCCATCCTGAAGGCCTTAAAACGTCTGCTCTTTCTGCCTGATGGCCTTAGAATGGGACATCAGCTCTTTCTGGTTCTCTGGTGGCTAAACTAGTTTATAGGCTCTGTAGATTTTGGATTTGCCAGCCTTTATAATTGTGGGAGCCTATTTCTTACCATTTTTATGATAAAACCCTTCATATATGTATGTATATATATCTCCTTATATATACACATGTATAAGATATGTATATCCTATTTATTGGGTAATATATATCATTAATTTGGTTTAGAGTACTTATAGCACATGTATAAGATATGTATTTCTGTGTATAAAGCACATATACACCTATGGGATATCTATGTGCTCTACACATAGGGTACTGTTTCTCTGGAAGATTTTGACTAATACAAACTGGTTAACACATACAAGCAAAAGTAGAATGAAAATAATATGAAAATAGTGTTTAAGTATCATTGCCATTTCTGCAGTCCCAGTAAGAGTGTAACACCCTACCCCTGCCAGCAAGTGACCATTTCTTAGAATTTAACACCACGACCAGCAGGAGGAAACGATGGCTTTTGCAGGGCAAAGGACAGAGCCATGTTCCACTCGCTCACCCTGACCCTCTCCATCCTGAGGCCATCTGGTTGGCTGTTAAAATGTTCGCTGCACTCGCCTTGGCAACTATTTTGTTTCCCTAAGTCGGCTTCTAGGGTCGTAAATACCTGTAGGAAGCCCAGCTCTTAAAAATAGCTGAAGAGCATCCCGCAAACAGTACACACTTCCTGTTGAACCAGACGGAGAAGTCAGCACTGCACCAAGCCAGCGCGGGTGCAGAGGCAGAGCCTGGACCAGCTGCCTGTGCCAGGGGGGCCGGCTGGCAGCCGAGCACAAAATGTAGTCTAGACCCGGGCAGGCCTTGACTCCTCCCGGAAACCGAGCTCCAAGTGAAGAATGTGGGCTTTTATTTTCCCTAGTGGGAACATACTTAGAGAACATTCATATGATACCAGATAATTATGTGTAAAAATAATGCTTTTATTTCCCTTCTTTGGATTCCTAACATTGGTCTTCTCTTTGGAATCCCCAGTTCAACTTCACTTCTCTCTGTGCATGCATCCAGCAGCAGCGAGCATCCCCTGCGTGCTGCAACACAGACAGCCCTCTTTCCCATCTGGGGTTTCATACAAATATGCATCTTCTCTGCCATTTCCTCCCTCTCATCCTCCAAAATATATCCTCTGGTCAGTTGACTATATCTTATACTCTCCTTTTCTTTTCCCTGGCTTGATGATCTGTCCCTTTGTCCCTCTCTGGTCCAAAAGATCATGACCTAGTGTGGCAGCTGTTCCCTTTACATAGTGATGCGTCCTAAAGGAAGGGGTAGGCTGACTTTCCTGATAGGCAGCAACAAGCAGGGGTTACCTCAGCCAGTGTCAGTTGGCTCTTCCCCTCAATCTTAATATATTTTTTAAGTATATGGCAATAGGAAAGCTATGTGCCTTTACTTTTTTTTTTTTTCAGGTCAATAAGTTAAGAAGGATTCTTCATGGATTCCTTAGATATTTCTCCATTTGTCTTGCAAATCTCAAAGGGAATGTCTGATTTTTTCAGTCATAAGTTAGAAAAAATTCTGATTCTTTTGCTTTGAATTTGTGGCTAATCAGAAGGAAATTAGTAGGAAAAGGAGATAATGTAGTTTATTTAAGCACTCATCTTATAAGCATGTCTTATTAATAAATGATATGTTTTTCATGAATAAATTATATTTGTCATACACTCATTGAATCCCGGAAGCTGAGCAACTCAGATGATGTTAAATATAGAAAAGTTTCTAAATTAATTAATGGTCCATATTTTTGCCAAAATTTAGCAGTAAAGTTTTAGGATAAGGGTTGGCAAATTTTTGCTTTAAAGGCCAGATAGTAAACATTTTCTGTTTCAGTCTTTGTTGTAAATGCTCAACTCTGTAGTCACAAAAGCATATTTATTTTGAAAATAAAATTTTGTTTTCAAAAACAGGCTGCAGGCCCATTTTGGCCAGAGGCCTCCTTGTTTTTGGACAGGAAGTTTAAAGTCATTATATAAAAGCCATAGATACTGTTTAGAAACATTTCTTAAAGGAAACAAAATAGGAACAATGAATATTGCAGCAACCTCAAGTGAATGCTCAAAATGCAGGTTCAGAGTCCCCAGTTTAGACCTATAGGTTCTGATTCACTGGCAGATAAGCCCCGGAATCTGCATATTAACCAGCAACCCAGAAGATAGTTTTAAACAAACTTGAGAACTGCTGCTACTCTGGAGCTGTAGATATGTAGGTTAGCTCACCCACAAAATAGCTGACTTGGGAAGCAAGACATCTAAATTCCAGGTAAGATGGGTTGGTTAAGAGAGTGGTGTTCTGGATCAAATAAGCATGGCTAGTGGGACAGTGACTAGTGGGGAGACCTTTCACATGCTCTTTAATTTCAGTTTATTTTTTGGTAAAGTTGAGGTAATTCTTATGACATAGGGCCACTGTGAGGAGCAAATGAAATAATAACTATAGAGTGCTTAGCATCCTTTCTAGATATTGGTCAGCAGTCACTTTGAAGTTGGTATTTTGATGAAGTCCTTAACCATTCTGGTTATGTGGTTCATAGAAGCCTGTTCTGTTCTGGTTCCCAGCAAAAGGCAGCATCTGTGATTGGGAGAGAAGCTCAGAGTCCCAGCCTGCGGCCCAGAGAGCACATCGTGCAGCCAGAGCCAGCATCCTGTCCTCTGTGCTTCAGTAGCAGGTCACTAGATTTCAACACTGGTAGAAGCAGGGCACGCACGCTGGGTGTTCAGTTAGACCGAAAGAGAGATGAGTGAGTTCAAGATTCAGCCTTTGAAGAATGGTCTGTTCACCCGTTTCAGAAACTAAAATCCTTTGCTTTTAAGAGAATATGAATAGAATAGTTCGATCTTAGAGTAAAAATGATATTGACCCCATATATGTGACAGGTTCCTTTCATATCTTGCCTTAATCCTATGACACTGTTTAGTGGTAGGGGCCTTTCATACTGGATCATTGGTGAAGAACATGAACAAGGGGAAGTCTGTGGGTTTTGTCGTTCTGCGCAGCTGGTAATATCAGAACTATGATTTGCACAGAGGGAACTACTTTCCTTAAATCTTCTTTTATGCCATCATTTTCAGCACTTACTGTCCATTATAACCAACCCTGGAAGTTTAAAAACAATACTGACTACTTCCACCAGGCCCCAAAGATTTTGGCTCAGTTGGTCTGGGGAGTGGTGGTGGGGGACTCAGGCATTGCAGTTTTAAAAACACCCCTTCCCCCTTACTTCCTGAGGTTTCTATTGTGTGTTGGGGTTGAAGACTGCTGCTCTCTGTACTAGTTTGTTATTTAAAACTGCATGTTTTCCTCTCGTAAGTGACCCGCTTTCCTTGTATGTGTCAATATTATTAACTACAATATCTATAAACATCTCAAATGCTAAATTGAAAGCAAGCCAAATACTAGGATATTTAAAAACCTTGTCTTGACGTCAAGCATGGAAGATCAAATACACTAACTTTGTGGTTGCTAGCAAGCGTTCCCAGTATTTGTCTAGCTCCAAAAAAATCATTGTATTTGTTTTTTTGGCATCTAAAACCAGTCAGTTCGACAAACCACGTTTGCTTCTGATCAAAGGCAATTCTAGGTCACTGGCTGAGTGGGACTGGTCGAGCTAGTTGTGCCTGTTCTGATTGTGCCACCCACTCTGAAGGTGACAGCACAAAATTAAGCTATGTTAGGTGAGTTAATACGATTGAACTTAAGTAGGGACCTGGCCCTGGTAAGCTCTTATTTTTCTGTTTTGCTTTAGCTTGCAGACTCTTAGTGGGCCTGGGGTATGTAAGAGGAACCTGAGGAAGTGAAGAAAGGTGAAGATATGAGGTGCTTCTGTGAAACGCTGTTGGTAGGTGACAAAATACCAACAGGTAAAGTTTCTGCAGACAGACCTGTGGACAAAGCGGTACAGGAAGCGAAGCTACATCTGGTTGGGTTTGGTTTTCCTTTGGTATGACCCAGGCCACGTTAGTTAATCTGTTTAAGTCTTTTTTTTTTTAATTTATAATCTTTAACATGGAGAAATAATACCTGCTTCTTCAGGTTGCACAACTTAGTTTTAAAGACCATGAAGTATCACACGGTGGGAATTCAATCAAAAATAGTTACTTATGATGATGCATATCAGGTTTTTACTATGTGAGCTTTGCATGTGACAGTTATTATCTGCCTTTCCAGTTGTGCTAAAATAACTGAGTTTTACTAATGATATTACCTTTGACATCACCAGTTCTGTTTTTGGAAAATAGGGAATAAAAGTTTTGAATAGTGAAAAAGCTGAACTGATGATATTTAGAGCAAATACATTAGTTTACTATATCTTCTTAGATTGCTTTGGTTCAGAATTTGGGTTGATAGTATTCTATTTTAAAATGAGACTACTATATTTTTGCAGAAGGAAGTCAAACTTTTGTCATTTTCAATTTCTTAAGATTTTTTCCAGGCTTGTAGGGAAAGTACCTTTGTTGTATTTTAGTAGGCATTTTAACCTATAATTTATTTATCATTAAGTATAACAGAAAAATATAGCTAGCATTAATAGTAATAATAGAAATAATTTTGTATTTTACTGTTTTTGAGGGCTACCAAAAAATGTAATGATGGTACATAAACCCTATGTCGATGGCTGAGTTTCTTTATTAAAATGAGCATATATGTGAGTGGAATAACATGCTACATTCAATTCCACATTAAGGATGAAACCAGAATACCTGAGGTGATTAGAGACCCACAAAAGACATTGCATTTGATTCTGTTTAAAGCTGTTGTACCAGTTTATTCTGCATGGACCTAAAGAAGTGACAGTGCTTCACGGGGTGTCAGTCCCTTCTGTGGGGGGCTGCAAGAAATGCAGCCTAGAGTTTCTCAAGTCATACGGGACTGACATTTTGTATGGCACCAGCCCTGTGCTGGCAGTGAGGGCAGCTGTCTTGTGTGTCATAGGAGAGTTAGCAACACCTGGTCTCTCCTCGCTGCATGCTGGCAGCCAGCCTCTCCAGGCGTGGCATCCTGGAATGTCTCCAGACGTCTCTACCTGTCTCCTGGGAGGCACATTTGCTCTCTGCTGAGCAGTACTGTGTAAATGGTGGTGAGAAGTACTGGGTAAATGGTGGTGTCATCTGCTTTGCGTGACTCTTTGGGCCTAGGGTAAGGTAGTCCTCCCGCTGAAAAAGTTCCCAATTGGATGTGAGGTTCCAGAAATGTTGAATAGTTTTATAGGCTCTTCAGAGGCTGTATTAAAAGGATTTGATTCAAGGTTAGACTCAGAAGTGAGACAGGAAGCACTGTGTTTTAGAGGGGTCAGTATCCATGGAGTGGTGTCACCCGGTATGTGTCACCCAGAGGCAACATTTCTGAGTGTGGATCCTCGTCTGTCCTCTCAGGGGTCTTACACCTTCACCCACCTCGTTGTGCTCCTCTGCATCTCCAGTGTGACTGAATGAAGACACTGATGTGTGTGATTGGCCGAATTAACTAGTACAGCCCTGATGTGAAGGCACAGGCTACATCTGTCCTGATCTGTATTTCATACCAGTAGCTGCAGAGTGCCCATTATGAAATAGTAAATAAATATCTATTTAAAAAATGAATGGACATGAAGACAAATTACGGGAAGGTAAGTAGATCCTCAGATCTGGGAAAAGGACTTGTTCTACTGATAATTTGTGAAACAGGTCACTTCACCTTCCTGGGTATGCTGATCTGAGGAAGGGACAGTTGTGTTTGGTAATCTTTGAGGTTTCTTATAGCTGTGAAGTGTCATGGCTTCTGTCCAGGTCCCAGACAGTGTTGTATAATTGTTGCTGCTAAAATTCTTTGATGGCTTGAACTCTGAGTGCTAATGTATAGGGCAAGCTGGTCGTGGCTAGTCAGGATCCACTGATCAGAGAATAACATGATCAGAGGACTCTGGGACACAGTTGCCCAAAAGAATGCATGCTACAGGTGCAGACGGAATGAGGAGCAGACAAAGGCCAGCTGCTAGGGTACTCCATTCTTTCATTATTTATGTTAGATACTTCTTTCTCAAATAAGAATGAGATATTAAACATCTAGTACCGAGAGACTTATCAACACCTAGATTGTGCGGAATTGGGAGGGAATAATCATATACCAACTAAAGAAAATGTCCTATTCACATGCTGTTTACACACTAGTTATTTCTTTACAAGTATTTATGAAATAGTAATAAACATATTTTTAATACACTTTTAAGATTCATCTTGTGGTAGAAATAGATCAGTCCTAACACATGAGCTATTTGTTAGTAACCATTTTAGAGAGTCACAGCATTATAACAGGATTGTCAGACTGAATAGTTAATATCGGAAATTCATTTCCCAGAGTGAGAGCTGGAGAGGCTTCCACCACAGGAAGCCTAATTACCACCCACATAAACTAGTCAGTAAAAGTAACCACAGTTTTATACCACTGAAACTTGGAAAGGTAGAATGCAAGCAGATTGCAGAAAAGCTGCCCATAATCCCAGAGCAAATCCGGATGCGAAACCGATATGTTTCAAGTTGCCTCCCCATGCCGATTTAGCCGAGGTTGTGCAGATGATGCTAACTGCAATTTATGGCCACAGCAGATTCATTAGGCAATGCTAAATGTTTTCTGTGGCAAGTTAGAAAAGGCAGGGGCCCCTGAAAGTTACTACAAATTTTAGATTAAGAAAAATTCAGTTGATGTGCTCATTCACAGGGTACAGGTGCTTGAACAGGCATCGTGGCCGGGACTAGCTGTCTGTGTTGCCACATGGTGCCAGCCGTGCGGCTGTGTGAGCAGAGCAGAGAACCAAGTCATGTGGGATGTAGTGAGAAGGGAAGAACTGAGAGTGCAGAAGAATGGGGACAGAGTGACAGAGTTCTGATGGTCCCGGGGACTGTGGAGCAGCAGGACACAAGGCTTAGCGCTAATCACAGATCTATGACCCGGATGGATTCTCGCCATGGCGTATGGCGCTGGAGGGACTTGCTGACTAAGGGAATGAAGAGTCTCTGTCAGAAACAAACACAGAATTTCAGAAACTGAGAAACAAAGAAGATTCTAAGATAGGATACAGGCAATTATGCCTCTACCACGCTCTAGCATTATCTGCCAGGCTGGAGATCAGAGAAACCCTGGCTAAGAGACCAGGTTGGGTGGCCTTGGGGTTTAAGTGGAATAGTGGTACCAGAAATGTCACTGCTATTAGCAGAAATTGTTTTGTTCAACAAAAATTATCTGCTCTATTTCCACTCTAATTACCATGGTAGGTTGTGAGAAAATCAGATTAAATTAGAAATATCCCTGTTCTTGAGAAATATGTTTGATCTAGAAAGGGAGGCAGAGGCATAAATGTCAAATGCAGAGATGCTGTGGAAGCCCAAGAAGAGGCCACTTAGCTTAAGAGGTCAACAAGAGTTCCTAGGGGGAAATGGCCCCTGGCCTGAGTCTAGCAAGCGTGTAAGTGAGAGAGAATAAGGAAGAAAGGGCTGTAGTTGAAAGCGACATGGTAAACGAAGGCAGATATTTGTGGATCAACCTGTGGTATGTGTATGCGTGTATGTGGGTTTATGCGTGTGCATACACATGATGAGAAAAGGGAAGGACTTAAATTTCTTTGGTTTTGGGAATTTAGGTTCAGTGTAGAAAGGACTGCAACATGGTGGAGTATAAGTAGGGAATACCCAGAAAGCCACGGGTATGTCACATTAAGAATCGTGGACTTTATCTATCAGCAGGTGACAGGAAAGGTTATAATCAAGGCCATCTTTTAGAAGTGGCCACCAAGATATGTGGAAGATGACTGTGAGATAGGAAAATCAGAAGCAAAGAGGTCATCCTGGTGGTAGTTTTTTCACTTGAACTTGGGATAAAAAATGAAAATGAAGGTGAAAATTTGATAAGTATTTAGGAGGTAGAATAACTGGGACCGTGATTCATGGAACTTGGGTGTCGAGGAGCAAGGCTGACTCCATGGTAGCTCTGGTTTCCAGCTCAGGGAATGTTGGTTCCCATGACTGAAATAGAAATGTAGGAAAAAGAGCAGGCCATAGGATAGGAAGGACAATAGCCGAAATTCTCATAAAATGGCCAAAATATGCATCCGGATATGAGTGTACAACCTAATAGAAAGTTCAAAACATTTGGAAAAACATTTGTGTGTTGACAAGGATTAAGCGGTAGTTACTTGGCATAAAGTATTTGGGATTTTTTTTCAAAGTTAATACTATGTGGGAGGGAAACAAGGCTTCTAACAGTTATGCCCACATGGAACTTTATTGACTCCATTGGAGAGACAAGTGGTTAATGCCTGTTCTATTTGTTTGTGGCCAGGACTAGTGTAAGAAATGGACATCATAATGTGTTTTAAATTACTGATAAGCCAATAGAGACAAGCAGTTATAATTTAACAATTATTGATTGCCCTGGAACATGAGTTGATAAAGGAATTTATTTAAGTTGACTTTTAAATTATCCTGTATTTTTTTGAGATAGGCAAAGACGGCATGGTGATGATTTGGAAGGAAGTGTCTTTCTCAGTATCCGTGGTGTTTCAGAGTAAGCTGTGCAGTGACCAGGCATGGGTGTTATAATGGGGACCTCTGTGGAGAACAGAGGAGCTGGCTGGGTGGACCATTAAGTAAGATTAACATATTTTCCAGACGAAATTTCAGGAAGTATTGTTTTCTGATTCATTGATTTTATGTAAATTATCAAAAGAGGTACATAAGTAAACCACGTATCTAAAAAATCTAATGAATGCCTTATGTACGTTAAAGCAGGACTGTCTTAATAGGTAATTACAATAGCTTTCAAGTCTGTTTCCAGCTTTAAGATTTATTGTGTCCTCTGTGATTAGCGTAGCATTTGGCACTTGGTTGGGCACAATAAATACATGTTTAATAGCTGCAGTGGAAATGTTGATATCATGGCATTTTACTTAAATTCAAATAATTGTTTTTTTTTTCCGAAGAGTTGATAAAGAAAATATGAAAAATAAGAATCAGTAAAGCCAATCATCTCATTAAATGAAGTCATTTCATGTACACTTAGAGAACACAGCTGCAAAAGTATTTTGGAAACAGTTTTGAAAGTATGAAATCCAAACCCTTGTTATAGCTATAGAAGGTTACTAGTCTAATAATAGGAAACATTACATTCTTAGCTAAAAGCATGTTTTTACAGTGAGGTTTTAATGGAATTTTAAAAAGTAAAAACAATAAGTAGTACTAATAGATTGGAACAGTGTATTATGCTGTTTATTTTAGGGTAAGGTATCTTTACTATGACTCAAATATAAGCTTCACAATGACAAGAATGTTTGGTTTGTTTAGTATGCTGACTACCTCATATACCTACTATGTTGCAGTGACAAATACATTTTTGTTGAATTCATTTGAAAATATTAGTCCTATTAAAATGTAAGGATAAATTCCAAAAAATAAGGATAATCTCTGAGATGCCAGGGTCTCAGAACAAAGCTTTGACACCTAATTTAATCCAGGACTTGGACAAACAGTTATAAATAGGGTCATAATAAGCAAAAACATCTTCTTTGACTTCTGGTTACTGCTTGGCACAGCTTCCCACCCTAAAACAATGACAGAAAGTGCTGGACAAACTGATTTCATGATTTTTCTTAAACTCATTAGGAGAGCTGAGGTTACAGAGCAGTGAACTAACCTGAAATCTGAGGAGAGATGAGCACCTGCAGAGAGAGAGCAGATTCAGACACTTGTTTACCTGGCAGCAAACAGAGCCAAAGACACAGGTAAGAAGAATTCATCTAGAATTGTTCATATACACTGGGGGAGGCCAGTATGGCTGGAGAGCAGGTGGAGGCCCTAGAAGCCTCAGTATAGAAATAGTTTGCAACTACTGGTGGGCTCTTCTGCATGGACTTTAAGAGATGCTCACAAAAAAGATTGGTGAGTCCCGAGAAATTGTCCCTAGTTGTGTAGGCTGAGGCAGAGGAGACCAGAGCCAATGTGGAGGGGCACAGAGGCCTTCATTTTACCCACATTTCACTGGGACATAGTGCTTATCAAAGCCTGAGGTTTACCCAAAGTGACAATTCCTCTTTCTATCTCAAGCAGGTTAATATACATGGAATAACAAATACAGTGGTGAGGGACAAGCATATGGAGGAGGACCCTATCTGCTATATAGTGCAAAGGGTAGGCTTAAAGCTGGGAGTAGAACAGAAATAGAGAAAGAATAAAGAAAACCCTCGGCAAACCAGCCACCACCCTAAGCACAAGGTAGTGCTAGAGGAAGCTGAAGCTCATGGTGCATTGAAGTAACCATAGCAACAACAAACCCCAAACTCAGCTCAGCTCTTACTCTAGCTTGATTCAAACCCTACACCAGATTCTGCAGAAGAAAACATAAGCCCATTTTTAAGCATAAAAAACTATGTGCTCAGTCTTCACTGTTCTACACAAGATATGTGGCTTTCAAGAAAAATTATAAGGCATACAAAAACTAAACAAAACAAAAACAAACAAAATCCACATGACACACTGCCAAAACACAACACTGTTAACAGAACCAGAGTCAGATATGACACAGATGTTGGAACTAATCAATGTAATTTAATGTTATTATGAAAAGTTATGAAAAAGAAGGACAGATGCTAAGATTAGATGGACCATTTCAGGAGGGAGATGGAAATTATAAGAAAGAATCAAATGGAAATACTAGAAAGATGGAGTAACAGAAATGAAGAATGTCTTTGGCAGTTTGTTAGTTTTCTGCAGCTATCTTGACAACACAGCACAGATTAGGTAGCATAAAACATTAGAAACTTATTCCCCCCCCAGTTCTGGAGGCTAGAAATTCAAAGTTAAGGTGTCAATAGGGCCGTGCCTTCTTGGGGATACAGAAGGAAAATCTGTTCCATGCCTCTCTCCTAGTTTTGTTTGGTTGCTGGCAATTCTTGGTGTTCTTTGTCTTATGGAAACATAACTCCAATCTCTCTATTGTCACATAGTGTTCTTCCTGTGTGTCTTCTGTGTCTTCCAGTGATAATCCTTTCTCTTTGTCTCTTTGCTTCTTCATATAAGTACATGAGTCATACTAGATGAAAGGCCCAACTTTTTTCAGTATGGCCTCATCTTAAGTACATCCATAACAACACCATTTCCAAATCAGGTCATGTTGTGAGGTTCTGGAAGGACATAGATTTGAGGGGAGGACACTGTTCAACCCAGTACAGACAGGAGACTCTACCTAGTCAAGGAAAGAATCAATGAACTGGTGAGTAAGTCAGTAGCATTTCTGAAGCTGAAACAGGAAGAGATGAGATAAAAGAACACAGTACGAAATGTGGAAGAACCATGCAATAATACTAAATGATGAAATATACACACAATTGAAATTGCAGAAGGAAAAGACAGAGAAAATGGGGGTAAGAAATATGTAAAGAAATAATGGCTGAGAATTTTTAAAAATAAATGATAGGCACCAAAATATAGATCCATGGAAATGCAGAGAACACTAAGAAGAATAAATGAGAGAGAGAGAGAGAGAGAGAGAGAGAGAGAGAGAGAGAGAGAGAAAGTCATCGAGACCCCTTAGCTATATTATATTCAAATTGTAGAAAACCAAATATAAAGGGAACATATTAAAGGTATTTAGAGAAAAATGAGACATTACAAAGAAAGAAACAAAAGAAAATAGGCTTCTCATCAAACACCAAGAAGTGTAGAAGATAATGAAGCAACATCTTTAAAGTCTTGACAGGCAAAACCAGAATTTGTCAACCCAGAATTTTGTACCCAGAAAATGTCTTTCCAAAATTACAGTCAACACCATTTTTCATGGTCAAACCTGAACTATACACCACAAATAATGACTTTCACTGTGTGAAATCAAGACATAATCTTTTAAAAAAATTTAAAGCTACTAGAAAAGTATAAAACCCTTTTAACAAGGTTTTTAACACTGAGGTTACGAGAATTTTGAATGCCCTCAATTTCTCCCTTTTCTTCCAAGGATTTTCAAGGATGCACTATGAGTGCGAACATCTTCCAGGCTGTCTCACAGCAACCCTTTCTCTGTCATTTGTTCAGGACCAGCTTCATGGGTCATAGGACCCTGAATTAGAAAAGCCTTTGCTTGATTTAACTCTCTATTGTTGATGCCTTGAATTCTTATTGTTTTTGTTTTGTTTTGTTTTGTTTTTTAACAAGAGGCTCTCATTTTATTGTGTGCTGGACCAAGAAAATTATTTAGTCCATCCTGCTCTTAACTCTTGATAAGAAGTTCACAGTATAAAGTGTGCACACAGCTCCTGTATGGTTTGGACCCTTGCATGTCATGTTTGATTCACTACAGTGAAATCTGGGAACAGAACTCCTTGTTTGTGTTCTGCTCTGTTTCTAGGACACACAGTAGCATCATCTTGTCCTTTTACTCCTTATAACATCCTCGATGACCCAGCTCTTTCCTTTCATTACAGCTGCCCTCTCTTTAGAAACCTGGTACCAGTTTTCCTGGGGAATCTGGGAAATAATTTGAAGGACAGCATTTTGTTTCATTCAAAATTACGCCTCCCTTCTGACTTTTATTAGAAGCCTTATAGCATGTGAGTTTCATGCTTAGTTTCAGCCTGCACATTAGAATCACTGGGAGCTTTTAAAAATTCATGCCAGATCAGAACAACTGAATTGGAATCTCCTTTCACAAACTTACATGCAGCCAAGATCTTGAACCATTGTCTCACATCTAGCTTTTACATACCAACATTCTCTTCTTTTAGTAGACATCTGCCTTATCCATCGTGTGTGTGTTTGTGTGTGTGTGTGTGTGTGTGTGTGAGAGAGAGAGAGATTTTGTTAAGATTTATACCCCCTGAATCATATACAGTCATTTTGTAAATGAATAAAATTCAGAGTTGGGACACTCACTACGAAGGGATTTGTATGTTTAGCATTTCCTTTAGGCTCACTCTCTGTGACCCTTTTATAGTTATAATTAAATACTGGAAACAATGCAAAGATCGAGCCCAGCCCCTGGGAATGGAGAATTGTGGTAGAATCAAGAAAGCTTAATGAGGAATATGTGGCAGCATAATGGAGAACTGGAGCTAGTTTGAACTGGTACCTCTTAAAATAAGTATTTTCTTATAAGGGTGAGTATTATGGTAGATTTAAAGATTTTATAGTTTTTAAATGTATTCATAACAGTCATCTCATTGAATTCTCATAATACTCTGTAAAGTGAGAATAGTACAGATGGAAAAGCTGAAATTCAAGGGTGTTAATTCATATGCCCAAATGACATATTCTTTATATTTGTCAGGAACAAACATAAAAGATGTTAAAATGGACACTTGATCATTAGATCTGCTTTTAGTGGAATGTTGGGTGTTTTTATGTAGGAATCTGAGCCTTTTATTGACTGAGACAGTTTAGAACTCTGTGAGTTGTAGGATACTGAGAGGAACACAGTTGATCTTGTGTATTTAGATGCAAATGAATTTTGTATGGTGGATTTGCAATTTATTTGTACCATGTGGAATAGATTACTCAAATATTACATTTCATTCCATGTGGATATTGACTCATTTTGCATCTATTAGCAAATTTATTTCAGCATTCTTGATTGACCATATTTGTATCAGTGTTCAGATTTTCCTTTGAACTGGTTTTAACACCTTACAGAGTTCCTCATTGATTAATATGTTAAAATAAAAAACTTATATGTTTATTGTGTATTTGTATGACAGTCAGAATTATGCCCTTTTGAAAATTATCTTATAATAGACTGGAATTCAAGTCTCTGCATTCAGTTCCAGGGTTATTAACTATGGGAATTCAAAGGAGCTAAATAAATCTTCTCCTGCAAACTGTCAGTTCCAAAAGACACCACCCAAAACTCATTGACCAGACATATTGCAATAAGAGAAAATGTCATTCTGCCAGCAAAAAGTATTCACACACATATAGATTGAAAAAAAAAGTGATCTTTATTCACAGATGATGTGATTGCATAACTAGACTGTCCATGAAACTCTATAAAGAATTCACATTAATAAGCTATTTAACAATATTTATGAATACAATAAACAATTGGAAAATAGAATTAAAAATGTACCAATTATAATTTGAATTGAAACATATAAAATACTTGAAATAAATCTAATGATCATGGTAGATGTACAAAACATCTACACAGAGAACTATAAGGAAAACAAACGTGTGTGTGTGTGTGTGTGTGTGTGTGTGTGTGTGTGTATTTAGATGATCCAGTTGTTTACAGGTTATAATTCATGCCACATTGATCAATAAATAAAATGCAATTCCTGAAGATATGTTCTAGAAACTGGCAAGCTGATTTCAACACTTATTTAGAAATGCACAGGGCCTAAATTAGCCAAGAAAATCTCGAAGAACAACTGGATTGGGTCATGTGGAATCCAATATATTAAGAATCCTTATAATGCTGCAGTATTTATGGAAGTGTGACCTTGGGATAGATAGACAAACAACAGAATTATCAGCGTGAAACAAGAACTTGTGTAGGGTTATTTGAATTACTTCAAAGGTGAGACACAGTGAAATATAGAAAGTGATCTTTTCATAATGAAGTTAAATTAATTTGGTTTCTCTAAGAAGCTAAACACATTTTTCCACTGTCTGCTGTCAACCCTTGAAAAGATCACCCCAAAACCTGTTGAAAGAAAGTAAGTTTATTAGATCTATGTTTGGCATAAGTCAGAGAAACCTATATGGGGCGTTAGGATTTGGACTGAATTGATTAAATCTAGATCTTTCAAATCTGGGAACTGATCAATATTAGTAAAACTTATGACATAAGAGTCTTGGATTGGCTCAAGAGAGAGTCTTGAAGTGAGTCTAGAAAAGTAAACTGATTTTTGATAAGTAATCTGCTTGCTCAGGTGAGAAATCTGTTATCCTGATAGGAGAAATAGCTCCTAGATAAGCAAAATATTTGCCTGGAGAAATTGGTTTGCTGGAATTTCCTGAACCAGATAGTTATGTCATGCACCAGTTGGCCTCAGTTCTGTATCATGCTAAATAACCATATGGATGCAGTTCTTACTACTCCCACCTCTTGTCAGTTCCCAACGTAGATCTCATAAACTTAGTTCCCTTAATCAACAGGTTTTGAGGTGGTCTTTTCAAGAGTTGACAGCAGACATACACAAAAGTCAATTCTAAATAGAATGCAGATCTAAATGTAAAATTAAATAAAGCTTATAGGAAAAGACATGGGAGGATATTTTCATGACCTTCATATAGGCAGTGATTTTTTTAAATCAGACACAAAAAGCAGATTATCCATAGTAGTAATAAAGTAGATAATGGAGCTATATTAAAGTAAGAACTTCTGTTCAATCAAAATAAAACACTAAGAGAGTAAAAGGCAGAAGACCATTAGAAAAAAGGGCAAAAAGTTTGAATAGGAACTTAACAGAGAGGATATCCAAATGGTTATTAAAGCTGATAAAAAGCATATCTTGTAACTCAGTAATTCCACTTCTCTAGTTATACACCTAAAAGATGTACATACATGTATTCACTAAAAGACAGTTATATAATCTAGTAATTGTGTGTAATATCAGGTGGGTACTAGACTTATCAGGGGTAATCACCTTATAAAGTCTGTAAATGTCTAACCACTGTTATGTATCTGAAACAAATGTATTATTGAATGCCAACTGTAATTGAAAATAAATTAATTAAAATAGTAGGCATAAAGAGAATTTTAAATAAACAAGAAAGATATGGACAATAATTTCTGCTAATAGAAGAGTATAAAGTTGTGGTATGTTCACACTATGGAGAAGGCATGCGTATGAATTATCTAATGATTTATGTTCCAATATGCATGACTCTTAAAAACAAAATGGTAAGCAAAAAGAAGCCAAGCACAAATAGACTGATTCTAATTATATCAAATATGGGCACATTTAATCTATGTCATTAATCATTGTTATAGGTCATAACAGTGTTTACCTTCGGTAGGAACTTGAGAGGGGCATTCAAAGCTTCTTCAGCATTAGAAATTTCCTTTTAGTGGTCTGAGTGCAAGTTATGCTTAGAGAGTCTGCACATTTTGTGAAAATTTAATAGGCTGTACTGTTTTTGTACTTGCAACTGAATTTACAAGAAGGCTGTAAGGGAGGGAGGAGGAGAGAAGGGAAAGGAAGAAGGAAAGATTGAAGGAAATACTACTTTGTAGGTACTTACAATGTAGTAGTCATCATAATGACATGAACAGCAATATGATAAAAGAATAGCAAAAACTAATAACTTTTCATACTAACCAAAACCAATTAAAGGATGAGAAAGTTCATCTGGAGTGAGTATAGCTTACTCACCTATCTTTCAATGCTTAGAACTCTCCACTCGAACTTTTTTTTGGTGTCAAGCTTAGTCTTCTATACCTCATTAAAGAAGCATTTACAGCTAGATGGCTGCCATTTCTCTTTATTTGGAGCCAAATTCTGATCTTAATCGACAGCCTGGCCCCTGTTCTCTTTATTTTGCATGTGCAGTTAGAACAGGAGAGCATGTGTGCTAAAGTCGAAGCTCAGGAACGAGATATGTGGAGTTCCTGGAGTCATCCTTCACTCTGTAAAACCTACATTCATCCCACGCCCCCAGACTGCACATGTGCAGTGGAACATTTGCTGCAAGGTGACTCCAACATGGGTTTCAGCTGACATCCTTTCTGCTCGTTCCAGAAGTACAAATTAGCCTGTGTTGGCAGGAGGTTAGGGACTGCTCTTTTAAGCAGTCTTTCATTCTGCAGTTTTATTTTCCATTCATCTTGCCAAGAGAGTATCTTTTTCCAGAAGTTTCTCCTCTGCTCTCCCTGCCCTCCTCGTCTTTTTTTTTTTTTTCTCTCTGAGATCCAACTGTATCTTTCCTGGAGCCTCTTGCTGTTTCTTACACTGCCGATTTCTTTTATCTCTACATTTTTATCTCTGATTTTAAAATTCTTGGCCAGCAGTAAAAATGTTTATAGATTAAGTGTAACCCAAGTGTTGAATTACTTGTTTTGTTCAATAAAAATTTATTTACCATTTTGATTGTCTTGAATCTCATAAGTTTGAGATATAGACTATCAGACCGAGTATCATTCAATACCAGATATTATTGTCTATACCCTATCTATAATGAGAGTTTTAATTTCCTCTTATCGATATTATTATTATCTTAAAAATATCTTCCACATTCTTTGATCTTTTAAATTTAGTCCCTGCAAGACTACACTATGTTGTAATGCTTGTGTTTAGGAAGCCTCACTGAGTGTTTTTAAAGCTGTTACCCCATGTTTACATGTGTCTTAAGAGACAGTCTATTTGGCGTTGGTAACAGCAAATAAGAAAAAGCCTGGGCCAGTTAGACTGCTCACTCCCCGTTCCCACCTCCTTCTGATTCTGCCATAATAGCTGTTGGTTTATCTTGTTTACGACTCTCGGACATTGGAAGTCTCTTTATTATCAAAGGTCTTGCCATTTACGCACAGGAAGGATGACTGCACAGCACTGGGGTCTGTGGTTAACCTGCGCTATTTGGATATCTCCAGGGAGAGAGGAAAGACAGTGGTTTGAGCCCCATGGAAACCCTGCCTGGTGACCTGGAACCCGGGCGTTAGTTCAGACTGTTTGTGGCATTAGCTCACACCTCCCTAGCTGAAATGTAAAAAAACAAAACAAAACAAAAACACAATCTTTCTTCCCTCTTTCTTTTTTTTCCTATTCCTCCCTCCCTCCCTCCCTCCCTCCCTCCCTCCCTCCCTCCCTCCCTTCCTTCCTTCCTTCCTTCCTTCCTTCCTTCCTTCCTTCCTTCCTTCCTTCTTTCCTCTCTCTCTCTTTCTCTCTCTCCTCCCCTCCCTCCTTCATTTCCTTCCTTTCTTTTTTTTTCTTTTTGTTTGTCTTATTTTGTATAATATTGAAATATCCAAGCTTTGCCAAGGCATAGTGTTGTTTGGTCCTTTCTTAATACAACATCTTAAATGCAGTGCTGTTCCTGAGCACATAGTAAGCATCTTTGTGGTGTTATGGGTATGTTCAGTAACATCCCTCCCCAAATCCAGCTCTATTTCTGCTTTGTTAGGAATAAGGTTTTTATGGAGAAAGTCTCTCAAATTAGTAATGTTCTAGTACCATTTGAACCTAATTCAGTTATAAAATATGTAAAAGAGGAGATGGGTTTTGGCACCCCTGACTAGAATTTGATTCCAGATTCATAGTCTTATTATATTTTAAACACTGGTTAGTTATTCATATTCATGTTTGTTTTTAATCTGGACAAATCAATGGCCCAAAAATTCAGGGAACTCTTAGGATTGAAATTTCAACTCTCCATCTGTCCATTAAGGAGTTTTCATTTTGGGGAGCCACGGGTAAACCTTAGCTAAGACCGTGACAGTTATGTTGTTTGGGTTCCATGCCATGATAAAGACTTGTAGGAAAGAGGTGGTTGCAGCCAGTTTTTGTGTGTGGATTCTGTCCTTGGAATACAAAGAAAAGAAGGAAAGGAGGAAGAGTAAAGAACTCACTATCGTACTTACTTTGCTGTCCTGAAACATTATAATAATAATCTGGGATCTCACTCCTTCCAGAGTTGCTTTAAAAAAACATGGTTATAAATACCCATAAGGCTTTTCTCTAAATAGGAAAAAAAAATGATTCAAAATTTAAGTGAAGAGGAATAGGTTAACAGTAATTATTTTATTTGAACGCATCTGCTAAGAGGCGGGCTCTGATTAGAGAAAGAAGCCAACGAAAATAACTACCTGGATTCAGATTGGACACTTTCATAGTCATTTCTATGACCTATCTCTCATTGATTTTCTAGTTTCTTGAACTTTCAATTTCTGAAGGGATACAAATGTCCATTAGTGAGAGCCTGGGAACATACACGACATTGTAACTTTTTATACTTTCACTTCTCATGTGCTAAAGTTTTCATGAGAGTTCTAGTTTTATCATTAAGTGCTAATAATATTTTATGTTTAGTGCTTTGACATCACCTAAACACATTGCTACATAGCACATTGTTTGTCTCAAAACTATTAGGAGAGGTGGGTAAAGCAGAAACAATTATATATATTTTATAAATAGCAACTTCAAGTTTCAGGATGTTGTGACTTTTTCACCTTTATGGTCATAAATACAAAATGATGGGCCATGTTGTAGAATTTTAGCATCTTTCCCATATAACTTGTTGCAGTATTATTAACTTCAGAAATTTTAAGTAAAAAAAAAAAAATCTTCACTCTTTTCAATTCCTCCTTCCAGTCCATCAATTTTTTTTAAAAAAACAATTCTCTTTAACAAGTTGATGATCAAGTTCATCTTGTAGAACTAACCAGGAAAAAAGAAAAAAAAATGGCACAATGTTGCCTTCTTTAACTGAACTTATTTAAGACATAACAAAGGAAATGAAAAAAATTGAACTATCCTGACAGATAGCTTTGTTTGTCAAATGACAGACAGATCAGGATTTAAGAAGTTTAAACTCCTGGAAAATAAGAGGATAATTCCAACTGGAAATTGAAAAAAAAAAAAGGTTTTAAAAGGAGGACACTACAGATCAGCAGGATGGTACAAACAAAAGTTAAAGAGACTGTGATTAATCCAAGTCTGGGTACACTTAAAATGTATCTAAAAGCAATATATATTTGTCGGTAAATATTGTTTATATCAGTGGTGCAAAAACAGTATATACTCACAGCAGTTTCAGAATGTCTTTTCTAGTGGATGACTATTAAAACCCACTGAGATCCACTGGGCTACAGTATAAACACAGATATATAAACATGCATGCATGAAATGTCCTCAACAGCGACCAAAATGTTAAATCGATTTTATGAGAAGTTGGTTTTCCAGCCACTGAGTGGCTGTAAATGTTAAGTGTTTTTACAGGTTGTTGCTTTTCCCAGCTGCTGAACTGCCTTAAATGTTATCACACACAGGCACACACACGCACACATGCACACACGCACACACACATGCATGCATGCACACACACACACACATACACACCCTTGCTTTTCCAGCTGTTAAGCCTCTCTGTACATTTTTATGAAGTTTTTCCTCATTCTTTCACTTGCTAAGTCTATTTATATTTTATTCACAAAGGCAAGTGCAAAATTGTCTTGGCATCATCCAACTTTTATTTTTATTGTATTTTTTTAAACTACAAATAAAAATTCCATCCCTGTTTTCAGTCCTTTCCAGAAAGCAGGGGCTCTAGTTATAATGAATGCAAGATGAACATTGTGAGTTCATCTCAGAATTTAGACACCACAAAAGTGCTCTCCTTGCGGTACGCCAGTGGAAACACTGTTCTTGTGGTATTTCCATTGGAAATATTGTACTTGTGGTATTTTTTCAATGGAAAAGCTATTACCATGGCATTACTGAGTGCTGCAGGAAATGCTGGCCCAAGTCCCATAACAAATGGCCAAGGGGGAGAGAGAGATGCTGAAGAACAGAGTTAAATTAAGGTAGCCATAGATGGAAGCAAGGATTAAAAATAGGGGTGATGATGACGATGGAGGTGGTGATGCTGGTGATACTGGTGATGATGATAATACTTTATTTGAGAATTCACAATTAAGTCCCTGTTACATTATATATGAGGAAAGGGAGAAATGTTTATAACCAGTGGAAGTTTTATTTAAAAAAAAGATAAAAGGTGGGGAGAGGGGGTAGGCAGGGTGTAGAAATTAGAATTACACATGATAGTAGAATGAAAATAATAAAAGCAAAAGAAAAGTGAGATCATAAACCATGGGGCGAAGGTGATTTATAATTCCATCCTAGTATCTTTCACATGCTCTAGAAATAAATGTTAAAGGAAAAGACAAGTAAAAAGTACATGTTTGAAGAAAAGACTCAAGGGAGACTATTCTGAAGAAGTTTCTCAATCAAGTTTGAGGCTGGACGACCGGACCGAAGTAAACCAGCTTAAACTAATTACCTAGCTCTGTAGGCTCCTCTGAGTCTGGCCTGGGCTTAGCGCTTTATTACCCAGCAGTCCCCAGCAGGATTCTCTGCTTCTGTTGGGCAGAATTCTCACCATTTCTCACTCAGGCCTGGCTTCTTTTCACATTTGATTTTCTGCATGATCATCCCCCTTCCTGGGATGGCCTTCACTGATCTACATTCCTCCTGAGCTTCAAGCCAAGGTCACTGTCCAGCTCATCAGTGTAGCCTTTCCGACTCCATCAGGCTCCACTTGGAGAAACCATTTTTCAGACTCTAACTTGGAGGTATTTCTCCATGTTTCCGCTTTCAGTGGTGTTTTTATGTTTTGTCCCTTTCCAGCAATGTGGAGGGGAGGCACCATGCTTTCTATTTCTTGTGCCCCACAGCACTTTGCACAGATTTGGGCACAGAGTAGGTGCTTACTGTTAGTTACTTAACTGAGGTAGAGCAAACATATCTCAATGTCTCTTAATCCTCATTGAATGATTACTTCAGCTAAGATAACACCAGCGCTGTAACAGATAAACCCCCAGATCACAGAGCCTAACACAGTAACAGCTTATTTCTTATTCACATCGTGTTTCTATGTGGACCTTCCTGGTGGAGTGGCTCTTTTATGAGTAGTAACTCAGCGACGCAAGCTCCTTCCACCTTGTAGACTATTTTTCAACACATGGCTTTCAAGGCTGCCTAGGGGATGGTCTCTATTCTACCCAGCTGGAAGAGAAGAACAAGGTGGAGGACTGTGTGCAAGGTGTCTATAGAACTGACTTACAGGGTGGCATCTGTGTCCATATTTTGTTGGTCACAACTCCATCATCTGTTATTACAGGCTGAATTATGTACCACGAAAGTTCATGTGTTGATGTCTTAGCCTTAAGTCTTAAAGGTATTCAGACTATGACTGTATTTGGAGGTCGTGTCTTTAAAGAGGTGATTAGGTTAATGTGAGGTTATTAGGTGGGCTCTGATTCAGTATGATTGGTGTCCTTATACAAAGTGGAAATTTGGACACAGACACATGTAGAAGGGAAGTACGCAAAGGCACTGGGCAAGATGGCCATCTGCGAGGCAAAGATGCAGGCCTCAGAAGAAACGAACCCTGCTGGTGCCTTCATTCAGAACTTCCAGCTTTCAGAACTCTGAGAAAAGAAATTTCCGTTGTATAAAGTCTCCGGTCTGAGTCCTTAGTTATGGCAGCCCAGACAAAAGACCGTTCATGGCCATACCTCTTGAGGTTGGAAAGTCTAGTTTGGCTGCACAGTGAGGGAGGAAAGGAAATAGCTTTTGCTGAACACGGAACAGTTTAATATGTACGGGAAAAGATTATTAAAAGAAAATATATACTATTTACACACACACACACACACACACACACACACACACACACTCACACAGACGTGCTGAGCTTGCATGCAAAGAAAACCAGGGGAGGGAATAACTATTTCTGTCTGAATCCAAGAAGAAAAGATGATCATAGTTGGTGTGGTTTGAACTAAATCCCCAGGCAGCACAGAGGAGGTTAAAGTGCCTGGAATTTGGTGTAGTACATGAATGTGTGTCATTTGTTTAGGAAGATTAATTTGGGAAAATTACTTAGTTAAGTGGCTAAGGAAGGGTACAGACTTTGGAATCAGATTGCTAGGATTTGAATCCTAGCTCTATCACTAGCTGTGTAACCTTGGTCAGTTGATGAAATATCTCTGTTCCTTATTTCTTCAGTTATGCAGGTATATAGGTTTTGTGAGAGGATTAATGAGACAGTGCATACAGAGCACTGAGAACAGTGCTTACATTGTTATTCTTAGCCTCAGTGTGCCTCTGTTTATTCTCTGTGAGATGTAGACAATAGAATAAGCCTTTAGGACTAATTTGAGGATAAAATTGAGGATTACATGTATAAACATCTAGTCAGTGCACTTTAGCTAATGGCGTGGGCTCAAAAACCATTGTCTCCTCAGTTATTCACACTTTGATTCAAGAGACATTAATGCGGATTACCTCTACATACCTTTTTCTTTTATGCAGATTACCTTTACCATTAAGTCGATTAATTTAACTTTATACAGATTAGGATCTGAGTGATAGATTTAAAGTGAGCATAAATCACATAGTTAGTGTTTTCAAATCCTATAATTGGTTATTTCATCTCTGTTCATATGAATCTCTGTGCTCACACCAAACAATTCAATTTAAATTAGCTTGTGTGAATCAGTATGCTATGAATGTGTATATACATATATATTCTCTCTAATTAACATCCTTTGAATTTTAGCTAAATGTTATGATGACACTTAAAAAATGCAGTTGCTTCAAGTGAGCAAATGCAAAAAATTCTACAGTTTTCTTTACTATGCCTTTTCAGAATTATTTTTAGCATTATTACTTATGTCTCACTAAAAATATGTTTTAGGTGGCTTAAAGAGATACATAAAACAAAACAAAATAAAAAATAAAATAAAAATAAAGAGGAGATAAAAAAACAAAAGCAGCAAAATGAGAAAAAGACAGAGCTTCCATAGTTACATCAAATTCATTCAGTAGGTTAATCCATAGTATGGACAGAGATGACCACAAAAATTGGTTCTGAGCCTCCTAGTAGATAGATTAAAGAGGGAGAAAATATCAGACTGTCATTACTATTCATAGGGTCTATCAGATAAAATTAAGTATGTTAAATAAACAACTTTGCCCACTCTTCTAATAACCCCCCCTTCTTTGAACTCACAGACATCATTTCTAAACCTCTTTTCCACACGCACCTTCTAAATGTTATCTTTATCCATTTCTAAACCACAAGGTTCATGAACACAGAGGTCTTAGTTTATTAATTTTTGAATATAGGACTTCAATAAAATGTTTGCACAATGAATTAATTAATAAAACATTAAGATATGTCCAAAGAAAGAAACCCGTTTGAGTGAACTTCCCATTTTCAAAGCAAATAAGCTAAGAGGACAGTCTGAACGGAAAACTGTTCTGGGAAAAATGAAAGTTATACATGGATCTCCCAGTGTGAGTACATATGATTACTATGGCGACTTGTTATCATTTTCACATGAGGGGGTAAGAATGGCGGTTTTGAAGAGAATGGCTTGCCAAGAAGGGAAAAATGGTTGAATCCAAATTCTTCAATCCAAAGATCAATTACCAGGTAAATCTCAGAAGGATAATGATCTGACTTCACTGGGCAAATGGCTGTTTGCTTTAAAACCTATGGTTAGAGTCATTTCAAGTTATGAGTTTTCTATTAACTTACGTGTCTTTAAGTATATTTCCACCAATTTATAGAATTCTCTAGCATTTATTATTGTATCCAAAGTACCTCATCAAATTACTGCATTTGTAATGTTATAACCGTATTACTTTGGACTTTAATTCCAGAACTCGGTGTAATGATTATCTGAGTTGGAATTACTTTGGGCATTTCATCCAGTATCCATTTCTTGCATATATGCATTCAGCAAGCACTTACTATGTGCTCAAAATGTGCCAGGCACTGTGGGTGACAAAAAACTTGGTACCATTGGTCAGAGAGCGTACAGTCATAGGGAAGAAACACAGATAGAGCCTTGGGGAGGGCGTAGTTGCATGTGCCATGGAGTGGGAGCTGTAGTGTGTGCCTGGAGCTGGGAGCATAAGAGGGAAGAACTAACTTCCTGGACTGGGCTAGGGAACTGTGGTGGACCAGGTGGCGTTGGATCTGGTTTTAAAGAGTACATAAGATTGGATTCCCATTAAAGGAACATATGAACAACAATGTAGATGCAAAGGATCTTTAACTCAAACGAAGGAGTTTGGACTCTATTGTGGAGACAGTTATCTGTGGGACAGGAAAATAAAGAGGACACTGATGTCTTGGCGGAGGGGAGTAACCCATGAAGAGAATTAATCAGAGATGGTATACAGGATTGCATGTGCTGTATTTCAGCCTCTTTAAGCACATCCATCTGAACAATGCCAACCAGAGGATGAGACACATTGCCCAGAACAGGCAAAACCAGAGCTAGAAAGCAGGTTGGTGCTGACAGAAGCTGGGATGAGTGACTACTGTTGGGTGTAGGGTTTCTTTTTGGGATGATAAACTATCCTGGAATTAGTGATGATGTTTGTGCAACTTCTAAAAATCACTGAGTTACACACTTTTGAAATAATGAGTTTTGTGGTGTGTGAATTATCTCAATTAAAAATAAAATTTTTAGAAAGTCATATATCCACCACTACTTTTAAAATAATTCCAACTTAACTTTTTCATATGTATTTAAAAATTATCTCTTCATTAGTCCTTCTTGTTTTTGCACTGTATTTTGATGCAGTACTTTGGACCATGCTCTACGTTTTATGTTCTTGTTAAGTCCTGTTTTTTTTTTTTAATTGTAGCTTTGACTGTGGCCTTCTCTAGAACACCTCCTCACACCACATCTTGTTTTTAACTTATGTGGATAGATAACAAGATCCCTCCCCTAGCAGGTGAGACACAGCCTCCTGAAGCTTTTCTTTACCAGCCTCCCAGCCTGAAAGAGTAGGGAAACTAAGTAGGCATTTAAAATGTGTTGTAAGCTTCTAAGACTTAAGATGAGGTGGGAGTAAGAATGGAAAAGAAAGGAGGGAAGGAAGACGTGATCATGCATGAGAATGGACAGGAGATGGTTCCAGATTCCTTTGGGGAGAAAGTCAAAGCAGCAGAAACTAAATCACATTTTGTGTCCCAAATGGCATAACTTTTTATCTTTAGTTCTTTGGAATTTCCACTGGGAGGTTACATGTTGTGTTAAAGCACTCTGCATGGTACCTGGCATATATATAGTAAACATTTGACAAAGAATAATGAATTTTGCTAGGCTTTTGTGTGTCTGTTTTGTTTTTACATCTTCCCAGGAAACTCTTGCTTCCAAGCCAGTTCATTAATCATTATCATTATTATCTATGAGAAGTAGGGATTAATATCCTCATTTTATGAATAAGATTACTGAAAGATGAGCAACATTAAGTGATTTGCCCAAAGTCACACAGTTAATAATTAACCATGTCCTCAGCCTGCATCTTGGATGTGAGCTTGTACAAAGGCAGAGAAAATCCTGTTTGTTCTAAATAGAAGCTGGGAGTCACAGGGGATGATGGCATCTAGGGGAACAAAATGGAGATGAGAGTTTAGAAGTAGAAATGGAGACAGTGAGAATGCCAGGAAAAGCAAGGTCAATTGAGGAAATCTCTGCAAAAATAAGACAGATAAGGACAATGCAAGACCTAGCTTTGGCGATTTGAATTGGCAGGACTGAGCCTGCATATCAGCCCAGCAAGACGAAGGGCAGGGTGCCTTCTCCAGTTGCCAGAGACTTGCAGCTTAGATGGGGAAAGCTGAGAAGCCCTAGGAACCCGAGCAACCAGGGAGAATGGGGCCAAGTAGGGCAAATCTCACAGCAAAAGTATTTATGGAAATATGTTTTTCTCTTGCCATTGTGAATTGTCTGGCAGCTTCATCATGAAGCATGAAGAAGCATAAAGGCTGTTTGGAGTCAAGCTCATCTGTAGGTTGGGGGCTCTTTACATACTGAGCAGTTGACTTATACAGAAGACTAGCCCGCAGGTCATGATCGATTACCATAACTGCAGATGATCCCCAAACAGCCAACTATTTTATCTGAAAATCAGTCTTTCCTTCTGGTAAATCCCAGTGTCATGTGATTCTCTGGTAACTATGGGTTATCTTTTTACATATGTATGTTATCTCCCCAACTAGACTATAAACTCTTGCCAAAACAGGTGTGGATGTTATTCTTTTTTGTTTTCCCTATGCATACTGCTTCATATAAGACACCCATTTTGCAAATACCTAATTGATTGAATGCTTCCATCAAATGACTCCCATAATGGACTGTGTTGGAGCCTATGTGGCCGAGGTTGGATTCCCTTGGAAGCAGATTCAGATGGTAATTAGAGGTCTGGGTCAGCACCTATGGAGGGAGAAGAAGGAAGCAGACTGGGGAGTGGGCAGCAGGAAGTGAAGTGGAAGCCCAATGACAGCAGCCTTGGGGACCCCACAGGAACCCCTGAGCCAGAATAACATTCGGAATTCTCTCCAGTTGGTTTGATGTGGACAGGTCCTTATACTTCCTCATCAGTCAGCTACTGGATGTGGGAAGGGATATGACCTTGGATGAGGTGGCTATTTACAATTGAGGCAAAACCCTGGGAGGGGCTGACGGGTTATGGCCATCTGTGTCTGCAGACAGCTCTCTGATCTGCTCATGAACAAGATTTCTTCCTGGAAGGGGGGTCGGGTGGTGTGGTCCAGCGCCCGCTCACACTAGGTAACTCCAGGTGAACAGAAGTGCTTTCTTTAGGTACAGGTGTTCATCGTGTCTTCCACTTTGGGGTACCTCTCTGGCCACAAAGACAAACATCAATGTGAACAGTTATATTCATGGTTTTCTAGTTGAATTTAATTAAATTGAATTTGTTATGGCAGTTTGAGAGTTTGCTGTCAGCACCTACAAAAGGAACACTTTTTCAAAAAAGTAAAACACTGTCTTTGCCATTGTGTTGGGACACTTTTAGAGTATGTCTCTAAAATACAGACTGAAAAGGCATCATATTCAATTATGATTCTTTGCTTTCTCTTCTAAGAGAACTCTGATTGGGACCAAAACCAGTAACACAAAACAAGGGAACTGGAAAGAAGCAATCCACTGGTACTCTGCTCGCTTCCTCAGAGGGATCACCTTATTTTACAGATGTAACTAGCTCAAGTGGAGGCCAAAGTGAGCAAGCTAGAAGGTGGACCAGACAGTAAAAGTTAATAAAAGGAAACACAGATTTTCCCAGTCAGGTGCTTGGCACTTCTCTGCTAATAGGGAAAAAGGAAAAGTCAGCTCTTCAAGAGCAGGGAGCGAACAGTAGGGGCAGAGGTCCCTCCTCCGGGTCTGTCGACATCAGCAGACAGCACACCTGCTGCTGCACACCTGCCAAACAGAAAGGCGCAGCTGCGAGACACTGGGCTTTAGGCGGCTGCTCTGAGTCCAGCTTGCCTTCGGGGATGGAGCGCCTCCCAAGGCAAGTTCAACTGGGTTCTTTGGCAGCTAGAGTCTACATCAACCCTTCCGGGAGCAGTGGTGAAAAGTGAATTTGACACACTAGGGAATATTTAGACCTGGGATGGAAGCTGCAAGGAAAATATTTACTCTGTTTATTTTAGTAGCACAGAGGTCAGGATCTGGGGACCCTTCAGAGAAGTGCAGAAGGCTCCTGCCAGGGTGCCAGATTCATGGCCTGGTCAGGGATGAAGGGGCACCATGTGTCCGCATCTGTGTTTAGACGACATGCTTCCAGGGCCTGAGCGTGTCTGTCCCATCCACCTGCGGGACTCTTCTTTTTAACCTATGAATTTGGGTTTTTTTAATTTGGACTGAATCAAGATGCTTTTCTGTGAGAGAAAGGTAGTGAGTAGGTCCATGTGGCCGAAGGGGCTTCCATAACCATCTGAGCGCTCGGAATAGCCAGGTCCTCAGGCGGGGACAGTGGCTACCTTTGCTGGTGCCCTCAGTGAAAATCCCCTTACACCTCGCTGGCTGGGGTTCAGAGGTGCTGTCGAGTGCTGAAGAACTGTCTAAAAACTATATTCTCGGTCAGTGAGTTTTAACCAGAAATTTTGTTAAAAGAGAAGCTTTTGTAAACAGGATCCGAGAGTTATATATTTGAGTCTATGTCTCTCCCAGAGAGCTCCCACCTGGGGCAAAACCTTCAGGAAGGCAGACTTCCCTCTAGTTTTCTGTTCACTCTCCTCTCTAGCAGGATCGGCAGGTAACCACAAATGATGGGTGTGTGTGTCTGGGGAGAAACATACAGAAAGTGAGACTGACATTGGAATGTTCCCTGCAAGAGTCTGTAAGAGATGAATGAGAACACTGTCCTGCCTTCAGGTAGCATACCCAGCAGAGAAAATTCTGAACATTTTCCAGCTTTCAGAAAAGCAGATGTCACCATCTCTTACAGTTTCCTCTGTCGAATTGCTTCCCTCCTTTGGCAGTTTTTCTTGAAATTAAAACCCCTTAACTGTTCCGCCAAGCCAGTGACTCCTGTGTAAGCAACATGGGGATGAACAAGCTGCTTCTCAGTCACTGATCATAGTTGTATTTCAGTTCTTGTTTAGCAGCTGTGAAACAGAATTCCTGTGCAGAATTTTACAACAGTCAGCCGAGCAGAGAGACTCTGCGCATGGATCTGGTAATCAAGATTGCATGTTCCACTCCCTTTTCAGAATGCTTCCCTTCTCTTCATCCATCTTGTCTGTCACCACCATGTGTGTCACTCCAGCTAGATCTGTTGTCTGCTGATGCAACTTTAAATATTTAAGGTCCTCTGGTCAGTTTCTCCCTGAGTCAAACAAGAAGGTTACCCCACTCTTAACCACTCAACAATTATGTGAAGAAAGGATTTTCAGTCCCGAGTGGTTATTCTGACATAACCCACTATTTTCACATTTATTCTTAGTTGCATATGAGTCATAGGGACAACTGTGATGGGAAAAATTCAAACTTCAAAAATTTATATTTGCTAATGAGCTAATTTGTATGAGAACAGTTAGAGAAATATAGACTCATTTGATTTATAGTAGCTTAGAACAAAGAGGAATATGAAAGGTTAGTGTAACTTTTTTTTTCTTTCATTTTGGAGAATTAAAAACAAGCCAGAATAGTATTTTTTTTTTGAGTCAGATGACTAGTCTCTGGTATAGTTTAGATATCCTAGAGCTCAGTTCCCCATTTTAGTAGCTTCTTGGCTTTTTATCAAATGTTCATCTGAAATCAGAAAAAGGAAGGTTCTGGAACGCTGGAAGGTAAACTAAGAGAACTGTATGTTGTCATTCTGCTGGCCAGAACAAAAATTCTCCCACTTTCTAGATCAGACTGAAGTTACATCTGGTAGAGATTTATGCATTAACTGTAATACTTTGTTCACCTCTAAAGTTCAAATCTTAGAGAACAAACTGATGGTTGCCAGGTGGGAGGGGGGTTGGGGGACTGGGCACAAAAGGTGAAAGGATTAAGAAGTACAAATTGGTAGTTAGAAAATAGTCACGGGATGTAAAGCACAGCATAGGGAATGTAGTCAATAATATTGTAATAACTATACAATGCCAGGTGGGTACTAGACTAATTGGGGGATCACTTTGTAAATTATATAAATGTTTAACCACTAGGCTGTACACCTGAAACTAATATACGATAATATTGAATGTCAACTGTAATTGAAAAAAAAAATAAAGTTCAAATCTTCCTGGGAGGTATTTGTATTATGCTACTTAAGCTCTATAAATAGAACAAACATACAATTTGAGAGAAGGGTTTGATAGTGTGAGTGGAGGAGATGCATGAGGAATTTCTTCAATGCTATTTTATTAAATTAATAATGTAACATTAATGACTGTTATTAGTTTTCTATTGCTGCTCTAGGAAATTCCCACAAGCCTAGTGGTTTAAATGATACAAATTTATTATCTCATGGTTCTGTCAGTTAGAAGTCTGAAATGGGTTCACTAGGCTAAAAGCAAAATGTCAGCATGACCACTCCCTTCTAGAGGCTCTTGTTACTTTGTTTTTTTCCAATTTTATAGGTGACCTTCATACCTTAATTAGTATTTCCTTCCTCCATCTTTGTATCCAGAGATAGTGAGCTGGCCGGATCCTAACACTACAACACTCTAACTTCGTCTCCTCCCCTCTCTTCTGTTTTTAAGGACTCTATGATTACATTGCGTTACATGCACACATGCACACACACATATACAGGTTTTAGGTATCTTAGCACTTGTCTTCAAAGTACCTATTTCAAAGTGAGTTAAGGTAGTATCAGGTACTCTAACAAACCCTGTGATCTCAAAGCTTTAGCACTACAAGTTTTTAGCTCATATCATGGTCCATCATGGTTACTTCTGATCGGGCAGCTTCGCATATAGTCATTTGAGGACTCACTTTCTTTCCAGACTGCAGTTCTCTGTTATAGGTTCTCAGATCCTTCTCCTTTCGGGAGCACATGGGGAAAGAGAACAAGGAACATTCATCAGGTTCTTTTATGAACTGAGCTAGAACCTGGTAACTGTCATTTTTTGCCACATTCTGTTGGCCATAATTAAGTCATGTGGACACATCTAAAGACAAAGAATGATGAGAAATGTATTCTCGTTGTGTTTTCAGTGGGAAATGGGCATGGATTTTGGTGCACATGTGCAGTCTCTCTCACAATGCAGGACATATTGCTGAATATATGGGTGCACCAAAGCCAGCTGCACTGTCTTACACATGTTGCTTAGGGCTCTGTGAACTATTATTGATAATTACTGAACATTTAGCAGCAGAAGTACTGATGGTAACATGATAATGACATGCAAATTATTTAAAAATATCAAGGTGTTCAAAGTATCACAGATCAGAAGTCATTCATTTACAAAGTATATTATTGAGTACAAGGTTCCCCTGTTATCTATGAATTCACTTTCCACAGTTGCAGTTGCAGTCTGAAAATATTAAACAAAAATTCCAGAAAGAAACAATTCATCAATTCATAGTTTTCAGTTGAACCCTATTCTGAGTAGCATGATGAAATCTTGTGCCATCCTAACTGGGATGTAAATCATCCCTTTTTCCAGATCTCCATGCTATATACTCTATCCCATCAGTCACTCAGTAGCTGCCTTAGGTATCAAATTGACCATCACAGTATCAAAGGGTTTATGTTCAAGTAATTCTTATTTTACCTAATGTAACCACATTCACATAGTTTTTATTATAGAACATCGTTATAATTGTTTTATTTTATTATTAGTTATTGTTAACCTCTTACTGTGCCTAATTTATAAATTAAACATTATAGCTTTGTACATACAGGAAAAAACTGTTTATATGGGAGTCAGTACTTCCTATCCACTGGGGGCCTCGGAACACATCCCCCACAAATAAGGCAGGACCGCTGAACCCACCAGGTATCAGACATTGTGTTAAGTGCTAGGCAAATGGAGATCAATAAGATAAATTCTTGTCCTCAGAAAGCTCTCAGTATTCAGGAGAGACAAACATGTATACACATAACAGAAATACAATTTTTTTGTTTCTATAATAACATTATAAATGTGCCATAGGAGCAAACATATTACATAGAGAACTAAACAAGGACAGTGAGGAAAAAAAGTCAACAGTTATTAAAGATGTCCTGTTTTTATTTTGCTACATAAACTATGTCATGGAATAAGGAAAACTCTATAAGTAGGGGGTTATTAAAAGGCCAAACATGTCACAATAAAGAAGTAAAAACCAAAGGTGTTAAAAAAAATGGCCAGTAGTTGTTTTCCAGTTCAATGTTTTGGGGAAGAAATTTTGAAATCTTAAAGTCTAGAGTAATGTTCATACTAAGAGAACCAGCAAAGCCATCTGTCAGCCACCCCCACCCCCTTTGGTGGTTGTCAGTGTTGATGCTGAAGAAGAACTGGAAAGAATAAGTTAATGGTCAAAAGTTTGTTTTTGAGATGCCTGCAGTATGGCACTTGGGCAGCCTCCCATGATGCTAGGTCCCTGTCGGTTCTGACGAAGGCAGACATTCATTAAGCCTCCCACCACCAGCAATTGGAACCCATCCACTTCATGCGAGTAGACAACCACAAATATTTCTTTCCGTATATCAGTACCAGAAGCTAGGAGCATGGAATGCACACAGTATGCTTTGAACCTCATAATTGTTCCTTGTAATAATAAATTTTTACATTTGAACCTGTGAGTTATCAAGGAAAAAGAAACACAAAGCCACTTTGGTTAAAGGATAGACTTAAAATAACAGAAATTATGGAGATGGAAAAATACCACTTTTCTTTGTTGGCTCAAGGATTTATGTTTGGGGAAAAAATGATTCAGAGGTGATGGCCTTTCTTGGACATTAACAAACTGTAAGCAGTTTTGCACCCCTGACATTGGATGTGTGTAAATTCTAATAGGGGCTGTGACACACACACACACACACACACACACACACACACACACACACACACACACACACACAGCTTGGGTAGCTTGATATTTATAAAAGGAAGAACTTTTTTTTGTTGTTGTTAGAAAAATTTATTATGAAAGTCTCTTTAGTGTTTTACAAGGAGTGAGAACAACTGTGTTTTAAACAATATGAATATGAATATTGCTGAAAGTGATATATCTATACAAACAACAGGATTTTCCTAGCCAACTTGTTATACTCAACTCATAGTTATCAGATACTGAGCCTTAAATAAATTCCAGATGGGAGAAATAGTCAAGCATTTAAACATTAGAAGTCTCATGACAAAAAGTAAAGAAAAACTAGACATTTACCACCCAAATTTTCAAAGGGGAGAAATTAAAAGGAAAAGCTGACGTTTAGAGTTTAGGTACATTTTAAAATTTTCATCTGTAAAAAAAAACTTTTCTTATATTGTAAGGCAAACTATGAATTATCACAATAATTGCATCGAATAGGGAAATTAATCTCTTAATGCCTTATGCAGATTTATAAGAAAATAGCTAACCAGTGGACACACTGGCTAATATTTTAGCTAATTTGCAAGTGAGCAAATATAAATAATATGCAAATGAAAATGTTCAAATATATTAATAAGATTATTAAATTGTAACATTTTACCAATTAAATAATAATGAACATCAAAAATTTGTTAAGCTAGAAATGGTATTATGTAACTGATTTTTCTTCATTGCTGATGATTCTGTAAACTGATAAAAATGTTTTCAAATGCAACTTTAAATTTTATGTACTTTTTGACTGAATGAGCTGGGTTCACAGGTATGAAATCATGAAATAATTGTATTTTTTTTTCCACATTAGCCTATTAAAGTTCTAAATTGAATCTTTCTCAGACAAAAACTTGGGGCAAACCCATTCTCAGGTGTACAAAAATCCAGTTCAAGTTTAAGAAACAAAATAAATCACAAACTCATTATGTAACCCTATTTAAAGCCCCTGGGCTCCTGACTTTTGACTCAGAAAGCTATAGTAGGGAAGGTGGACACTTCATTATTTTTCCTTGTTCTTTCATTTTACCGCTATTTGGTGATATGGGGGACAGAGAAGAGATAGATATTGGACTTAAAAGTTAATTATTGATCGGTGTAATTGTAATGCTGGGACAGTGCATGATCGTGGGGATAGGTTCCTAAAAGCTGGTCTTTCTGACTTGGGTGGGGTGTTTTATGGGTTCTTCAAAAAACCCATTGAAAACGACCCAATTGGCTGTTCACTGGTGTGGGCAGTGTCCCAGCTGGCTGGCTGTGTATGACATCTCTCTGCACCTGCTTCTGCTACTAACCTTCCCAAGCCTCTTTCTTAGTTGACTCTCAGCCCTTGCAGGCAGAAAACATGATGAGATCCTCTTGAGGTGGCTCGTGCCTCCTGCCCTTTGTAGTGTCTACATTGGCTCCCCTTTCCTTCTGTGTTCAGTCATCTGGATTACTTCCAGCCAACCTCTTGCCTCTACATTTTGAAGGTGTGAGCCAGTCTCTTGTTTTCCAGATTCCTCACATACCAAGATTGAAGTTTTCTCCTTTGGCCTGAGAAAAGTTTAAGAAAGTAAAGAGGATGGGAAGAGAAATGGACTTCATGACAATTGTTTTGAATATTTCTTATCAATTTTCTTGATATATTCTTAACTTGTGTTATATGATAGAAAATCGGAGATAGGCTAAGAGGAGCTGCACCTCTTTTGGGGGGCCCCCTTTGAGGGTCACAAATAAAAAATCAGGAATCTCTCTCTAGAAGGTAGGGATTTTTGTCACAAGACTTTTTGGCTTTGAAATCCCTGCCAAAATTGAAACAATGGAAAAAGTCCTACCTAGACTTTACATGTATAAAAAAAAAAATTCTTCAAAATTTTCTAAGTGTTTTAGACTATAGGGGGAAAATGTTCTAAATTATGTAAAGAGTAAAGGCTTTGTGAATTAAATTAATCATTATAGTATTAATTATAAAACTATAACATTCCAAAATAGTAATTTGGAAGTAATCCAATGTCCCACAGTAGGAGAATGGTTAAGGAAGTTGGGGCATGTCTATATTAAGGGAAACCATGCTACTAAAATAATGGGAACAAACTACGTTCTCCTGTAGGAAAATATAATTCCACATTAAGTGGGAAAAGCAGGACAAAGAATTGTATTCACACGAATTTACAACTGCATAAGATACTTTTAAGAGGTATGAGCTAGGAATTTTTAAGTCATGCCTCTGTGCCTTGGTAGTTCAGTAACCTTAAGGAGCTTATTTAAAATCTCCAGCTCTTCTCTCTAAAAAGGTGCTAATACTTGCCATTGTTGTCATGAGATTTACATGAGCTAATCCAGAGAAAGCGGTATCCAGCACTTAGTAATTACTCAAAACGCTCTATTAAAATCCTGGAATGGTCACCCAAAAATGAAAATAGAAGTCAGGTTAAAATGATAAGATCTCTTTTATCTCATTTGTAATTTTTCTGTAATTATGTCATATGACTTTCATGATTAAAGAGAGGCTCCAAGAAACCAAGCAGCAGGGGACCAATATCAGTGACGCCAGACTCTAAGGACAGCTGCTAAACAGGAGTTTTCACCAAATCAAGGTTTCCTCACACTTCATGGTCAAATCTATTTCCCATAATAATGTGTTAACCAATCCAAAAAAAGACTTCTCTCACCCCAGTCAACTGGCATCCTTTAGCCACCTATGCATCAATCACTTGGGTATCACTCTCCTTGACTTCAGATACATGTTACAATGGCTTACCTTGCTTTCTTCCCAGTCCGTTGATGTCAAATTATAAAATATTTATTAAAAAAAAAACAAGACTAATACCCAGTTTGTGGTTTTTGATAAAAAAAGGAAAAATACAATCTCCCAAATTAGGTTTAATTTCAGAGAATACATCTTTGCAAACCTTTCAGTAATTACAATTTATTTGTCTACATTCTAGACTATAATCAGCGTATACTTTGTGTATTAAACTAGTTTTGAAAATTTGTAAGTAAACAAATATATTAAGTGCATTATTTCAAACCAAGAAGAGAGCCAAAAGATTGAAAAATTAGAAGGTCTTTGTTTAGTGGAGTTTGGACTAGGACCTTGATTATATCCCCAAAACATATAATCAATCTACTTAAGTTGCTCTCTTAATTAAAGACTAAGTGAAACATTTACATACTTACTTTTTGCATGAATTTATGTTGCTATTTCCAGTGAAAACTAATCAACTTGTTCAATTATAAAAAAAATCCATATTTTCATATTTGAGAAGTTTGAACAACTACAACTACATGTCTTACTTCATAGTTATACCAGGATGTGATTAAAATAAACTCAAAAATAAAAACATATCAAACAGAACATTTAAGAATCTGCTTTCATCGATCTTCTATTGTTTAGAGAAGAGATGTGAATATTGGCTGGAACCTTGTCGTCAACTATTTTTGAAATGAAATAAACATAGAGTAGGTCATTGATAATTCAGATTTTTAGAGGTCTTTCTAGAGGTTTATCAATCAGCTGTTTTCTAGAAAACAACCATAGGAACTCAGTGGAATACAAGTGTAAACATTTGCTTTCTACTTATGTGTTGTATGGCAGCTGGGTTGAGGGGTGGACTCTGTTGGTCTTGCCTAAGACCAGCTGGACTTGGGATCCAGCCACAGATGCAGATCAGGTTTGATTCATGTGTTCTCATCTTCTGGGAACACTTGAATGGACGGGGAATGTTCTCAGGTAGGGAGACGGAAACCCCTAAAGAGGATGAGAAAAACAAACGATGATTCTCAAGGGCCAGGCGTGGACCTTGTCACTATCATTTTTACCCCCATTATTATATGTTACATGCTAATCTACTCCTTCAGTACAGACTGGAGAAGAGTGGAATGACCCGAATAACTAATCTAACACATGTGTTACATACCATGCTTCCTGTTCCTATGATGATGCAACCAATGCCTCAACTTAATCACTAAATTCTCTCTCTTTTTTCTCTATAGTATCTATTATCTCTTATTCCTCTCCATTTCCTTGATTATGTTTGCCACATATCTTTGTTAAACTATTACAATGGCCTCCTTCCTGTGTTTCATGCAATTTAACTTCATATTCTACATTACTGTTTTTTAACAACAACAACAACAACAAAAAAGTTGGATATATTATATTTCTCATTTAGTAAGTCCCTATTTATTCCATGTGAGCATGGAATAAATGACTGTTAATCTGATTTGACCCCTTTTTCTCCCCTCACTAACAATTTTTCACATTACATCTTAGACATCCGCAGTCCTCCAGCGATTTCTCACTGCATGCCTTCTGTTTGTCATGCCCTCCACCCATGGCTCATGGGTCAGAGTTCTCATCATCCTCCAGTGCTAGCCCTTGTCTGAAGCTATATAAGTCAGGCAAGGATGGTTTATAAAGCAGTCACAAATGACCATGGTTTGTAACCATAAAGGTGTGTTTCTTGCGTGATACATCTTCTTGTCTGGTTGCCTCTGGATCTCTTCATTCAAGGACCCAGAGCAATGGAGTAACTCTTATCTGAGACATTTTACCACAGAAGAAACAAAAAATGATGAAACCTGTACTAGCTCTTAACACTTCTCGGGAGTGACACATGCCACTACCACTCATATTTCATTGGTTGAAACAAGTCACATATCCATGTCAGTTCAATCAGGTGGAGATGTAAAAATCTTTCTCAGAGTGAGTCACCTCAATGTGAGCTAGTAAATATTTTGAGGAATGAGAAAAAATACTATAAAAGCTGTCTTTTTGTCTTCTCATTAGACATAAAGATTCCTTCTACTGTGTAACAGCAATAATCAGGATATCATTTATTTAAAAGACTATATGTATATACAATTTTACATTTTTACTGATACATTTGTTGGATACATTTTCCACTTTTCCAATAACTTAAGGAAACAATGTTTCTAAATTTTCTGCCACAACATTAAGATTGCTCTTTCTTCAGCTTCCAACTAATATTTACCTCATTTTCTTGGGAGCTTCCATTTGACCACAAAACTCTACTGACAGTTCCATCAAGGCACTTCAGCTCATCGCTAACACTTTCTCAAAACCCACTGCCTAGTCCCAAAGCCACTCTTACATTTTGGGTTTGTATTTCGGCAACATCCCACTCTTGATATAAATGTATGTGTTAGTTCTATGTTGCTATGTGACAGATTACTGCAAAACTTAGCCACTTAGAACAACAAGCACACATTATCTCCCTGTCTTGGGGTCAGGAATCTGGGAGTGGGTTGGGTGGCTGACTCTCATTCAGGGTCTCTCTCTATGAGGTTGTGGTCCAGCTGTCACTGGGCTACAGTCATCTGAAGGTTTGCCCACGACTGGAAGATCTGCCTACGAGATCACTCATGTGGCTGTTGGAAGGCCTTGGCCTGTGCTGTGCTTTGTCCACAGGCTTCAGTTTTTCACATGAACCTCTCTCTCCTCAGGGCTTCCTGAGTGGTCCTCAAAAACTGGCAGCTATCTTCTCTCAGTGCTCTGAGATGGAAGATGGAAGCTTCAGCCTTTTATAACTTCTTTTACAACTGGTGTCAATTCTACCATATTCTATGGGTCATATAGACCAACACTGATATGATACAATATGAGAGAAGACTATATGATACCAGGGGATGGGGTACTTGGGGAAATCAATTTGGAGGAATGCTACTACAAATAACATTCTTTCAACCTCGAAAGTCTAGATCTATGAGAGAAAATAGTTTGACTTCAATGTGATTATTTTGGTTAACTATTTAATTTTTTAAATCTCAAATCTCTTATATCTATTTGCTAAGCTATGTGATTGTTACTGGACATATAGAAATGAAAATTTAATACTTTCTTTGAGGAGCTTACATACTAATGATAAACATAGAAACAGAAGTTGTAAAACAGACATTATAATTGCTGTAATGGAATATGTACATGTCATAATGAGAATCAACACAGCGAGATGGTTAGGGACTTAGGCATGACTCTGGCTAGACCACTCTTTTTGAGTACATGCTTAACTGTACACTAGTTATAGTTCCTATTGCAAGTTACTTTACATTTCACAAAAGTTTTTTGAAACAAATTTTAAGTGACTTTCACATAGGTGAGGAGATAGGTAGATAGACAGATAGATGGATGGATGTGCTTGTAGGTAAGTGCTAAACATTGTTTAAACTGGATGAAGAAGGGTTCTTGTTCTGTAATCGCAGAGAATGACACCATCACTTTCTGTTCCATGAAAAGTAGAAAATGTATAATGAACAGGATAATCTAGCTAAGAATATTTCCAAACAGGTTATTGCAAGAGCCACCTGGTTTCTTCTTGCTGTTTTTAGTATGATGAGAAGAGAGGAAAGCTAAAGGAAAGGTTATTCATTTTTTTTTTATTTATTGTTTTGAAGATTCCCAGGGTTTAATACATAGGAGAAAGACTTAACTAATTCAAAAATTAATGAAAATTTAACCAAAATAGGGCAGTGAAATTCTTCTGTATGATACTAGAATGGTAGATACATGTCAAAACCAATAAAATGTATAACACCAAGAGTGAACTCTAATGTAAACTACAGACTTTGGTTGATAATGATGGTTCAGAGGAGGTTGTTCATTGATTGTAACATATGTACCACTAGTGGGGGGTGTTGACAGTAGAGGTGGCTGTACTCATGTTGAGGCAAGGGGAATGTGAGAACTCTATTTACTTTTCTTCTGTTTTGCTGAGAATCTATAACTGCTCTAAAAATTTGAAGTCAGTACATATTGAGTATTCAGTTTTGATTATTGATGCTGCAGCATTTGTTCCAGGCAAAATTTAGGTGATTTGGGAAAGACTGTCATGGAGACCTTTAATAATCAGAGGTACAGAAATATGGGGTAGAGATAGTGGCAAAAATGAAGCTATATTCTCTGAATTTCATGCAAAAAATTTTTTTACAGGTCAAGTCTTTGGGTTTGGCCACTATGTGTACAAATATTGGTTTCTATCATCCTTCCTAAAATTAATTCATAGTAGCTTAGTACCATTTCAGTAGTTTCCATGAGTTGCATTCATTTGTCCCCTTCATACTTCAGAAGATTTTTTGGGGTCAGGGATATTCCTATGACAGCTGGGACAGTCACTGCCTTTGAGGAGAAGTAGAAATCAGATCTGCAGGAGATTTGACCACCTGCATATGTTTTCTACTCTGTGAATTTCTACTGGTAATTGCCACATTCCTACTGGTGGCCCCAACTGAGATGTGGGAAAGCCAAAAGCCTGTGTGAACGAAAGGATCAGGTGGAGATATAGAAAAGTAGAATGGTAGCACACGTTGTGTGTCAATAAAGAGAAGGCTAATATTTTATTTCACTCTGGAAATGTACACAAGTAAGGGGATTATAATCCTTTACCTGCATTTCGGATGTCCTAAATTCCCTGAGAAGGCAAAGTGCAGCCTATAAATTGAATTGGAAGGAAATAAATTGAAAACACTATTAGAGAAGAGTTAGAGAAAGAGGTGTAACATCTGGGTTGACACCACTGAACCCTATAGTTTCCTTCTCTGTGAAACTCCAGGAGTAGCCTTCACCTCAGGCAGTTGTCACCAAGTTGGGAAATGGACGGTGCTGGTAGCTATGCCTGTGCCCCACTTATGAAGGAAAGAGTCCTCTGGCTTCCTCGCCACCTGGTACCCTGTTGGTTGTGACAGCAATAACATAAGTTGCATGTGTGGGTGGAGGAGCATGAAAGAGTTTTGGTGATAGGAAATTTCATTCATTATGTGTCGAGATAAGCATTTTGTATCACTTATGTTTTTCCGACATTTGAGCTAATAGTAGGGAATCAAAAGAGGAGCCTTCTTTCTCCTTGTAAAGTAGATGCTTTTAATTCTCTGAAGACTAGAAATGAGAAGGCATCTAGATAATTTACTGCTTGGGCATTTGTCCTTGTCAAAGTAACAGCCTATGTATTATCAAAAATAGCTGTGTAAAAATATTAATCTTTTTATTGATGTTTAGCCTGACTTTGGTCAAGATTGTCATTAAAAACAACAACCAAAAAAAAAAAAAAACTAGAGACATTGCACAGCTGTTGTGATCATTCATTCAGTTATAAAGTTATGAAATGTGCCAGAGTTGGTGGAGAAAAACTTGTGTCTTTGACTTTTAGGAGCATGTTTTATTCCCTCTGGTAGTGTTTCTGAAATTCTGTGAGTAGAACTTACCTAGTTTGATTCTTCATTACTTGGAAGTCCTGAATAGTTTTTCTTGGAAGTGACCAGATGGAAAAAATTAAGTGTTTTAGAAGAGCTATTAGTGCTGGGTGGATTTTTTTCTAGAAGTCTTTTAATTTTATTTAGGCTTAGATCAAGAACAGTTATTTATCCAACATGATAAAAATTGTTTTTATTAGAATTTGAAGACGCAGCTGTATGCACTGAAGATGCATTCTGTATTCTGCGATTTCCTTCACGTCCCTTTAAGAAGACAACAACATGAAAAATTTTACTACAGTTTTGCTTCAAATGTCATGGTATTGCCTTAAGAAATATTAACCTGAGGAAGCAGTGATACCATCTCTAGATCTTTTCATAGAGGACATTTAGTCCCATTCTTATTGCTCTTAATGGCTATTTCTTGGTAAAGAACGAGTACCAAAATTACAATGGGGAACTTGCAAAGAAAGTAGGTTCTACTACTAAGTTTCTGGGGAAAAAAATTCTACAGGAAAAATATGAATAAACCCAAAGAAATTCCTTTTCTTCTTAATATTGTGTAGGCACATGCTGTAATCCCATCTCCAATTAGATGGAGTTGAGGTGTTGAAATCCTCAAAATTTCCACAAATGGGAAAACATTTTGTAAGATTTTCATGGTACAGGCATCATTGCTGTGGATTGCACAAAGAAAGATCAGGCTTCTAAAATTCAAAGATACAGCCCCAAAATTGGATGACCTGTGAAGGCAAATTAGTGCCTCCACTGGAATAGTGCATCCAGTGTGAGTGTGTTTCTTTTGTAGTTTTACAAGGCAGAGGTTGTGGTGTAGAAAGAAGGGGAAAGACTTTGGAATAAGGCAAGCCTGGGTACAAATTACTAACAGTTTCTTCTTCAACAGATTTCTGAATCTCCCCAAACATCTGTTTTCTCATTCTCAAATAGGGACAGAAATTAAAAGGATGCTGGGAAGCAAAGTATCTGGTGTGGCTCACCACCATTAATTGTCTTCCACTTGGCATTGGTATCTGTCTGGGTCAGGCCTGTGTTTAATTCGTCGGCATAATTCACCAGCAGATATTTGTCTTTTGGGGCACTGTTCTCCACATGCACACATGATGAGCTCAGCAACTATACAGAATATGTTATCCTCCAAGAAGAATGCAAAGGGTTTAGAAAGGTCAGTTTTCACTTGTTTGAAAGTAGCTGTGGAAAAGTGGGAAGAACAGTCATCCTGCAGCATTCTAACCTTAGGCCTAGCCTGCTACCACTACCTGTCAGACCCTTAGCCTCCTCATTGGTGTGATGAAGCAGATGCCCACTTGGCAGGAAGCATATGGAAACTTAGGTATTCAAAAGTGCCTATTACATAGTAGATGCTTAATGAAAGTCCATTATGGAACATCAAATAAAAATTATCACTGAATGAAAACGAAAGGGACACCTGCCCCCCGATACATTTTCAGCATAGCATGAGCAAAGACACCTTAGCACTTGGTTGTGCTTGTGCTCATTCTTGTTTTCACTTTTCTCTGCATAATATGTGTCAAAATTGTGTTAATTATTTTTTATCAGTATGGCTTATTACAAGCATTTTTATTGATTAACTTGTTACAACCCACAAATGGGCAAATCCTTCTGTCTAGTGTCTCTGATACAATCATGCACACCTCAATGTGGCTTATTTCTCTTTCAAGTTACTCCTTGTAAGTCTTGGTCTATTATCCTATAGTTAGCATATTCTTGCAGGAAAAGAGCTTTATTAGTCTCATGTGTTTCAATATCAGATTGACGTGCTTTTTGCTGACACAGACATGACGGCAGGTCCCTAAATAGCTCATGGTATGTGATTTTAGTTATGTTTCCAAGAGTGAAAGCATATTTAGCATGAACTACTTACATGCATTTACCTGGTGCCCCTTCTGTTCCTTGAGGCCAAAGACACATTTTTGAGGGAGATGTTACAGGTTACATATGGGGTAAATATCAAGTGGACATATCTTTGAATAGAGTTCATGCTAGAAAGTCATTATCAGATTGTTTGCCTCAGATATAAAGGGTCCTTACAGAGTTTCTTCTAGTTACCTTTCCACTGTTTTAAATGCAATAATCAGGATACAAATTATACAGAAAAGGTCCCATAGAAATAAATAATAATAACTATGAATATGATCTTTTTATTTTAAAAAATTCTGACATGAAAGTTCATGTTCATATTCCTTAATCTTTCTGTAATGAAAACTTTTATTATCCTTTAATGGTAAAACTGATTTTGCCCTGAAACTTGAAAGGAGCTGATTTCATGCCCTGTTTTGAAATCTGAATGAAAAGAAACCAATCATTATAAAATGCTTTTTACATATTATAAGATATGGTATTATTTGTACCTCATATCACTTATGAGGAAAACAGAAAACAAAGTATTCTTTTTAATCCAAAGTAACACAACATTAAAGAAAGATGTATTAATGCCAAAGAAATAGGAAATTTTTATTTGCTATATTTGTTTACATTGTGTCATTTTCTTTACCAGTTTTTGGTTGTTTCTTTAATAAAAAAGAGAAGACATGATACCAGGTCTCATAGTTTTAGATTTCTAAATGTCTTTAATTTCCAGTCCCTTACAACTCTAAAATTTCTTATCTTGTATTTACAGTTGACTTCAGTTATAGAGGCTAGTAATGGAACATTCATACAATTTTTATTGCTACAGAGTCAAACATGTAAAAAGTAGAGCATAATCATGATTATCGAGTAAATTCACATGTACTATATACATTTAGAGTACAGAATGTCTAGGTAGAATCAGGAGAACCATTGACAGAAGGAACCAGCTCAGCCAGAGGACTATCTCTTTACAAAGCATCTTGCGCAGGGATGTTTTGTCTGTGATGGAAATATTCGGCATCCTCAGATATTTAGTGTCAAGTAGCTCTGGTTTTCAATGTTTTTCATGCCTATTTATAGGGATTGGCATGTTTTATTTTTTTTTTTAATTTTTAAAAAATTATCCAAATTTTAATTTTGGAAAAGCAGATCAAATTGGATGAGTTCCTGGAATGATTCTTTATGGAGCCTCACTGTTCAGATGTCCTCGATGTGGTAAGGTTAACTTTGACCTTCAGAGTTGGAGACTGGCTCTCCTGGCCTAGTCTTCCACATGGAGGATAATACCTGGAAGCAAAGAAGTTGCAAGGATACAAATTATCTGTTCCAAGCTTTCAAGAACATCTGGTAGTTTTTAGTTTTTCTTCCCTCATATTTCTCCACTAGCGTATTTTCTTTCAATGCATAGATACCTTAGAATATAGACTTACAACAGTATGAAACCTGTTTGGAACTGTAAATACTGATTATCTGTGCTGCTTTTTTCCTCCCTTCTACATGTATGTAACAATGCTGAGAGGAAACAATTAAAAATAATGTCTATTTTATTGCAACCAAGTTTACAGCTTTTCAACACAGCAACTCCAGCAAGACTTGAGACATCCAGAAGACTCATAAAATGCCCTTAAATATCAGTTTGAAAGTGAATTTGTTTGTAGCCTTTCAGTTTTGCCAAAAAAAAAAAAAAGAAAGAAAGAAAAAAAGGGAAATTCCCTGAAACTTTTGCTGATTTTTCTCAGACTCAGGGTATAGTGTCCTAGATACTGAGATCCTCTGGAAATTATTGAGACAACTCACAACTGTCTCATTCTCGCTCATCCAGGAAATGAAATAAACAAGCATATCTTTTATGATGTGGCAATGGGGACACTGGAATGTATTGACTGATCTGTTAGAAAAGTGAAGTGCCAAGAATGTCCTCTTTCAGCTGAAAGAGGTATCTGATATTTTTCCCCAAATAAATTCAGTCATAGACCTAAGACTTCTTAAAAGTTCATTGTATGCCTGCCCACTTTATAATTCTAAATTGGCTCTTCTCAGCCTTGGCTCTGTTGACTGTTTGGGTCAGATAATTCTTTTGTGGAGGAAGGGGGGTGTCTTATGTGTTGTGGAATGTTTAGTAGCATCCCTGGCGTTTGCCCACTAGATGCCAGTTAGCACCCACCAATTATAACAACTAAAAATGTCTCCAGACATTGCCAAATGGCCCCTGGGGGACAAATTGTTTCTGCAAGTTTCACAGCCATGGTTCTCAACCAAAGGTAAACAAACAAAAACAGCTTTAATATTTCCAAGGCTTAAGAGGTTTTCTAGAATTTTATATATACCTAGGATTTTATATGTATATGAATAAAACTATATGGATATATACTAGGTACATATTTATAGTATATACTATGTTATTTTAGTCTTATATATCTATATGTAACATAAATATATATCTTATATATAAATTTAGATGCATAAATGTATCTATATCTTGTTGTGTTTTTCATATACAGTTTTCTAAGCTCTTTGGTCTCCTGAAACTAAGAATCATCTTAAAAATAATTTTCTTCTCTGTCTTATAACTCTGGAAGTATGCAAGACTTGTATATTTTGAAAGATTGTTTTAATGTGGAGGATTACTGTCTCCTATTGATAAAAACCATTATTGCCTTATACTCATCACCCGGGGGATCTCAGATCTCATCTAAGAAAGAGTATTTTGCTGGGCTATCTTCCTGTGTAACCATATCTCTACTTTTAAATACATTTGCTGCTAGTACAATTTAACATGCAGCTGTCTCCAAGAGCTAGCCAACAAGCGCCTCACTAGGACATGTTTTCCATCTTCCTCTCCCAACACCTTTTTTTTTCTTGTTGTTCCCTTCCATGCTACAGGTATATTGATCCTGTTGAGTGAACTCACTCAGAAAGTAGTCAAGAAAGCAATATATTGAAAACAAAGCCATGAATCTGACAGGAAAGGTACTGAAGGTAAGTAAGGAGATGGGTTTGCATTTTTATGATGTGTTAGAAAAAGTCATCTTTGAAAAATTTGGCTCTAAAGGCCAACAATTATTCACTTTGGGGGAATGTATCATGCAAAAGATGTCTTGATTTTAGGAAATCTTACAAAGACCTGTGTTGTCCTGGGTGCTTTACTCAGGAACATCAACCAAGTTTCAATCTAAGAAAGAATGCTGACTTAATGAAGGAGCTTTCTCTGGGCCAAATTCCCTTCTTTGTACAATCTCCCAAGTGTTATATTTAATTTACATTTGAAATTGAAAATACAGGAACATGGACTTTGGCCCACAGATTAATTATTTGGGTTTTCAGAATTTGGGAGAATTTACTGGCTGAAGCAGATGTTTCTGAATTTTGTCTCTCCACAAATTGAAATTCCTTTTCAACTGCATGATTCAAGAGTTTGATAACCTAAAAGTAACCATCCAGTAAAGTCACTGCACCTTTCCTTGGTGTTTCTGATTACATATTTTTCAAGAAAGGATTGAAATTTATACCAAAGCTATTAAACATTGATGGTCTCTTAAAAGCCCAAATCTGTTATGGAGAAGGTGAAAAATAAACTGTCATGGACCTAAAAATATTTCTTGACTTCAACCTAAATGGAATTCTGTGCTCTCTATAAACCCACAAATATGTGATAATGTTGAAAGATGTACATATAAATTCCCATGAATCGTTGTTTTGTCCAAAAATTGAACCCTTGTCTTGTTAACTTGGAACTAATCTCATTCATTAATTCTATATTGGCTCGAGAGGGAAACCAAATGTAAGGAGCATACTAACAAGAATAAGTCTGTTCAGAAGCACAAGTTAGTAACCGTAAAATTCTCAGTAGGGGAAGTTGTGTGTTGGTAAGGAATACAGTTCCTTTTTGAAGATATGTTGTACATGTATATTGTTTCCTTCTTTTCTCCTTTTGCAAGCACTGTTTAGATTGTATATGTGGACCACTTTCTGGGTGGTAGTTAGAAAAGGAGAATCAGAAGATTAAATTGTCTCATTTGCCCTTATTTCTGATCTAAGAAACTAGAGGGGATTTTGGTGGTTAGCATTGGTTTTTGTTGTTGTTGTTGTTGTTGTTGTTGTTGTTGTTGTTGTTGTTGTTGTTGTTGTTGTTTTATCCTGTACCCTAGGGCAGAGAAATTCAAAGTCCTTAAATGTCTTCTCTATAATCATTAAATTATGAGGTGATTATGGCCAATTCTTTTGAAAATATGAGAATAGGACAGCTTTTTATGCATGGCTCATCTTTCAAACTGTTATAAAGCCACCAACCACACTAGAACCCTCTTACTGAATAGGTGCCATGCAGGCTGCCAGCTTTGACTAAATCTAATTCATTCATTCAACAAATATTTTTAGTCATTTGTTAGGTAGCAGAAAGTGTCCTCTAAGAACCAAAAATACATATGTGAACCATAGAAGTAGTTTTCTGCCCTGATGGAGCTTCTATTTTAGTGTAGGGCAAGGTGAGAGGGACAGTAAGAAAGTAAACCAATAAATAGAAAAAGGTAATTTAGATAATGATAAGTTCTATTAAGAAAAGTAAACAGGGTAATGGGCTAGGAAGTAATGACCAGGATGCAGAGGAGATTTTAGACTGAGTTGTCAGGGCATGGTTCACATTTGAGCTTAGACATAAAGGATAAGGATCATCCAAAAGTGGACATAGGAAAAGACCATTTCAGATCAAGAGAATTATAATGAAGACCCTAACATAAGAATGAGTTTGGTGTCCTTTGTGTGAGGAAGTAAACCTATACCTCTAGATTTAGGAGTGATATTAAGTGTTATTATGGACTGAATTTTGCCCCCAAATCCACCTTTGTATGCTGCAGATCCTACCCACGGTGTGACTATATTTGGAGACAGGGCCTTAAGGAAGTAATTGAAGTTAAATGAGGTCATAAGGGTGGGGCCCTAATCTGCTAGAAATGGTGTCTTTATAAAGGAGACATCTCATTGCCACATGTGCACAAAGAAAAGTACATGTGAGGACACAGCGAGAAGACAGCTGCCTTTAAGGCAGGAAGAAAGACCTCGCTAGAAACTAAACCCGCCAACACCTCGTTCTTGGAATCTAGCCTCTGGAATTATAAGACAATAGATTTCTTTTGTTTAAACCTCCCAGTCTGTGGTATTTTGTTATGGCAACCATAACAGATTAATAAAGGGACCTAACGTACGGACTAGTTGGAAATGAGGCTAGTGTCTAGTTTACGTAAATAAGTTGCTCTGTGGTTAGGAAGTTGCAGGTTAAGTGCAATGGAATGCCATGAGAAAGTTTTTAAAAGAAAAGTTGGAGTGGATTGATTTAGATTTTGAAGATGTCACTCTGGCTCTTGTATGAAATTATCACTGGGAATATGGAGAATACCAAGAGAGACCTAGGAGTTCCTCAGGGAAGAAATAATTGTGGCTTGGACTAGGATGGTCAGAGTGGAGATTATGAAAGATGGTAGAATTCAAGGTGTATTTTGAAGGTAGGGCCAACAGAATTAGATAGTAGACTGCATATCGTGTTTGAAGATATAAGAGAAATCCTGAGACAGTTTTGGCTTGGTCAAAGGGGAGTAATTTACTGAGATAGCATTTTATTATCTGGGGAGGAATATGCAGTCGGAATGCAGTGGACAGGGATTACAAGTTCTATTTTGATTGTAGTGGAGATATCAAATGGAAAAGTTGTATATACAAATTTAGATCTCAGTAGAGCAGTCCAAGTTGAAGATTTAAATTTAAGATTTATTAGAAGGTGGACTAAAAGGAAAAACATTAAGTTTCTAAGGATAGAATGTATATAGAAAAGAGTAAAGGCTGTATGACTGAGATCTGGCTCACTCCAATGTTTAGAGTTCTATTAAATAGTTAAAGAAGAGTTAACAAAATTCTACACATGTCTTCTAGAAAACAAGGTAAAGAAACACTTTTCAACGTATTTAATGAGGCCAGAATTACTTTGATTTTACAAATAGACAAAGATACTACAAGGGGTGAAGCTATAGACCAGCATCTCATTGAATCTAGACTTAAAATTAACAAACAAAATAAAAGGAACTTGAATTTAACAATATATAAAAACAATTACATATGACAGCCAAGTAGGATTTATTTCAGTTATGCAATGAGAGTTAAATATTTGAAAATCAGTAAGTGGTAACCTATTGTATCAACTAACAGACTAAAGAAAAAAATTACATGATCATTTCAACTGATAGAGATAAAACAGGATAAAATTTGATGCTCATTTATGATATACATATTAAGAACTCTTTCCAAAAACAAGAAACAGAGAACATTCTCAATTTGATAAAGAGCATTTACAAAAACAAAACCTTGATAGTAAGCATTATACTTAATAGTGGTAATCTGAGTGAGTTTACCCTGAGCTCAGAAACAAGACAGGAATGTTTGCTCTCATAACTTACTCAACAGAGTGTTAGCAATGCTGTCCAGTACAATGAGGCATGAAAAAGAAAAAGGCATACAGATTGGAAAGGAAAAAAAAAAACGGTTCCCTTTTTCAAATGATATTATTGTATACACAGAAAATGTCAAAGGAGGTATAAAATCCCCAGGAACTAATAAATGAGTTCATTAGGATTACAGGGGCCTAAGTCAATAAACAAAAATCAAGAGCACTTCCATATACTTGTGATGAATATGTGGAAACCAAAATTAAAAATACGAGGCTATTTATAATCACTCCCTCCCAAAAGGAATAATTATGTATGAATCTAACGATATATTTATAGGACTGGCATGCTGAAAATTATAAAACACTGATGAAAAAAATATCAAAGAACATCTAAATAAATGGAGAATCAACCATGTCATGCATAGGAAGACTCAACACAGTAAAAATGTCAATTTTCCCCAATTTGATCTATAGGGTTAATGCAGTTTATGTAAAACGTCCAGAAATATTTTATATAGAGAGAGAAGCTAATTATAAAATTTACATGGCAAAGTACAGGCCCAAGGATAGCTAAAATAAATTTGAAAAAGTATAAAGTGAGAAGAATCATTTTACCTAAAGTTAAGACTTACTGTGCTGTTACAATAACAGAGTCTAGCATAGATGGAGACAGAGACACAGATCAGTAGAACAGAAGAGGGAACCTAAAACTAGACACATATGCCCAGACAATCTTCGAAAGCATTACAAGAGCAGTTCAATGGAAGGATCACCTTTTCAACAAATAATACTAAAGCAATTGGTCATCCAAAGGCAAATAAATGAATCTCAATCTAAATACAATACTTTCTACAAAAATTACTTAAAAGTGGATTGTGAATATAAATGTAAAACTACAAAACTTTGAGAAGAAAACAGGATAGTATTTTCAGGATCTAGGCCAAACTGAAGAATTCTTAGACATGACACCAAAAGCATGACCTATAAAAGAAAATGACTACTATACTGAACTTCATAAAAATTAAAAGCTTTTGTTCTGTGAAAGACTATGTTAAGAGGAGGAAAAGTTCATCTAAAGACTGGAGAAAATACTTTCAAATTGCAGTACCTAATTTAGGATTTGTATTTAACGTATAAAAAACTCTCAAAACCCAACATTAAAGAAAGAGAAAAAAATAAGCAATTCAATTACAAAATGTTCAGATTAAATGAACAGAAAGTTTACCAAAAAAGAAATAAAGATGGCAAACAAACACATGAAGAAATGTTTGTCATTATTGGCTAATAGGGAATTACAAATTAAATAACAATGAGATACCTACACCTGCAGAACGGCTTTTTAAAAATGCCAGTAATGAAATAGTTAATGGCTAAAGCTGAGCAACAAAATAAGTAACATAGTGTTGGATTATAGCCCAAAGCATAAAATAAAAACACATGAATTCATGCTGATATAAATAACTGATGGAAAAAATAGATAAATGGAGGAGAAGAGAGAAACTTTTCTTAGAAAATAATTCCAAGTATCAGATGTAGATACTCCTTCCTCTCTAGGAGGTGAATTTTATGGACTCACTTCCAAAGGGTAGAGCATAGAATGAGAAATATATTAACTTTACACTTTCTTGGCTAGATGATCAAGGTGTTATCATCATGTGATACCATGTAGATCCCATGGACCCATTGATATTGTGTGATGATAAGGGCTTTTTTTTTTTTTTTTTTTAAATCTCTGGCATTCTTTTAAAAACCAATAGCCCAGGTCTAATTATGAGAAAAAATATCAGACAATCTCACTCCAGAACAAACTACAAAATGCTTGACCAATACTACTTGGAACTGTGAAGGCATGAAAAACAAGGAGAGACTGAGAAACTCATGGACCAGAGGAGACTATAGGGATATGACAACTAGATGCAGTGCAGTGTTGTAGATGAGATCCTGGAACAGAACAAAAACATTAATAGAAAAAAAAAAACCTGCTGAAATCTGAATAAACCTGGAGTTTAGTTACTAGTAATGGTACAATATTGGTTTTATAGTTTTGACAAACCTATCATAGTAACATACGACGATAACTTTAGGCGAAACTGAAACTGAGTGAGGGGTGTATGGGAACTCTCTCCACTGTCTTTGTAATTCCAAAGATTTAAGGTTATTCCATAATAAAAAGTATATTTAACAAAGATTATTTTATGACTTAAGCAAAAAAAAATATATAAAATTCTCGAGCAGAAAAACTATAAGAACAAAATTTTAAACTTTATTGAAAGATAATGAAGATCTAAATGAATTGGAAAGGTATAACAAGTTCATTCTTTAGAGAAAATGTTATAGAGGTGTCAATTCTCCCTAAGTTGAAACACTGACAGCAAAAACCGTCCTTGTATTGCCTATGTGTTGATCTTTGAATAATAAAATTTATAAAAGAAGGCTAGAGAATTTTAATGTAAGTAATTAATTGTAAAATACTTTTAATGAAAGATTTAATCACCATGATTATGAACTAAATGCCATTATTTCACTATTTCTTCTTTTCATGGACAAACATGCAACAAGTGCTCTGTGTACCAGGTTCTCTGGAGAAAACACTCTCAAAAATGAGCGAAGTTGTCACCTACTCTTCCACCCTGGTAATGGTCATCAGATTATTCTGAAGTTAAATATCATGAGATCAATAAAGAGAAACCTAAGTTACAAAGCAAATTTATCTTCAGAATAAACTGGTACTTTCTGAGTTCTTCACATCTCCTTGGTCTGTGAAGATAGAACTCCCACGTGTTTAGCGTGGAACTAATCACACAAGAATGAGGGCAAACAGAAGGGAATAATGGAGCAACTGAAAAAAACAATCAGAGGAAAACATCAGGTTTTCAGTCCTGAAGGAATAGCACTTTTAAGTTACCCTCCTGTCCCACGTGATGGAATAAAGCCTTTGATACTGTTCATTCAGCACTTCCAGGAGCCTCAAGAAGCCATGATTACTATGACTATGTTACAGATTGGGAAATGGACTCAAAGAGGTTACTTAATGTATTAAAACCTATGCAGTAGTAATGGTGGAGTCAGCATTAGGAACCAAGTTCAAACTGTCAGTCCTTGCTTTGTTCTCCTGCTGTGATGCTTCTCTGTAGGACAACAAACAATGGCTAAGTATTTCAAATATTTTGGCCTTCAGTGAGACTGTTTGTTTAGGTAAGGGTGAAAGTGGAATCACTCTCATCTTTCTCTTGATAATAGTTTCTTAAGTAGTACAAACTCTAAATATAAAATACTTTAGAATTCAGCAGAACTGTGTTTTTTTTAATTGAAAAAAAAAAAAAAAGATTGAATTTCAAGCCAAGTGATTTCTGTAGAGAGCCATGCATGTAAGGCAGCACTAGGGCACGGGAGGCCCTGCCATATTGGGACAGGTCCTAATTGGCAGAAAGAAAGGGAAAGATTCATAATGAATATAATAACAGGGAGAGATGGAACAAAAATGACTTCTTTCTCTTCTCCTTCTAATCAAGGGCCCTGATAAAAGACACACAGACACATAGCAAGAGCATTCCAAGGCTGAATCACACTGACTTCCAAACCTGTGCCATTTAAAATGTAGGTTCAGAGAAATAAGCAACCAAAAATCAAACAAAATTCTTTCATCTTGGGCCAGATTGTGAGCTGAACTAAAACAGGATATTTTCTAGAAGCTTATTAAATGTTTGGCAAACATTAAATGACCCTTTATTTATTATAAAATGATCCTTCAGCTTCCACAGCCTCAATGATCCGAATGGGTTTAAGTAAAGAGACAAATGTGGGTAAATTGTTAATAACTACTATTCAGATGAACGGATGTGAAACACTAGGGTGGGACCACTTTAATCATTCACATTATTGCAGGCACCCACTCTGATGGCTTGTTGTGCTGATGCCTTTGATCTCTCTCCTGTAGAAAACACTCTACTCCATTTCCAAAGAGGTTACCATGTGTCGCATTTGGTGGCCTTTGGATGAGACTGGCAGCAGACCTCATAGGTAGAATTCCACCCTCAGCCATTCAGAAACAGGTAAGTCATGAGCCCTTTGTGTCATTTCCAAATGTTTCTTTCAACAGAGAACAGTTAAAAAACAAATTCTTTAAGCAAATATTGTCATCTGCTTTGGTTACTAATAAGGTTTAGAGTTTGGGCCTTAATCATAAAGTGTTTTGCCAAAGCCTTCTTATTTTCAGCTATTTATGGAATAAAAGGTTATACTCCTGGGTATATGTTATAGAAAACGTTTTTAAGTGTTGGCTTTATGCCTTTAATGCTAACGATAGTAACACTCCTATCTGCAATTCTAAACCTGATTTTAGATGAGAATGTTGCTACTGAGTTACAGTTAGCAAGAGGAGGCCTTAGAATTTTCCATGGGACTTTTTCCTTCTAACACACATTTTTAATCTTGGGGACAGTTAACATATACATTTTTGAGGTAAGATAGGCATTTTGCCGTCATGGGGAACAGAGTAAATATATCTATCTGATCTTTGTAAGTGTAGAGACCATGGTTCATTTCCATTGTTTTAATTATCTAAGACTAAATTAAGAAAAGCAAAGTAGTGAAGAAGAATAACCTGGGATTTGTAGCCAAGGTCCTAGGACTAAAACTAAAATGTGTCATTTATCATTTGGTTGATCTTGGGTAAGTCAGCTCATACCTCACAGACTCAGTTTCCTTACCTCTTCTCTGAGATTAATTTATCATCAGTATATCTCAGTGAGCCATTGATCTAATAATACTTATGAGAATAGTTTGTAAATGGTAGAGCCTGTGTAGATATTGACTAAAAAGATGACTGAATCACAAGGCATAATTTTTAGGGAATTTAGGAGAGTACTGTAAGGAGTTTTAAATAAAACAATATGGAAAAATGAAATACTGATTTGTATTAGTTTTCTTTTGTTGCATAAAAATTATCACAAACTTTGTGGCTTACAACAACATACATTTGTGTCTCACAGATTCTGTGGTTCAGGAGTCTGGGCCCAGCTTATCTAGGTTCTCTGTAAAGCTATAATCAAGACAAGAGCTGGCTTCTCATCTGAAGGACTGACTGGGTCTGCTACCACCCACACTCAGGTTGCTGGCAGAATTCTTCCCCATGCTTCTTGCTGACTGTTTGCCAGGGGCTGCTCTCAGCTCCAAGAGGCGGCCACAGCTCTGTGCCGTGTGGCCCTCTCCTTAGGCCCTCTCACCATGGCTCATGCCTTCATGCCAGCAAGAGAGAAAGCCTAGCCTGAGTCTGCTAGCAGGGCATTTTAAACAATATAATGTAACCATGGCAGTAACATCACCTCTGTCATGTAAGTGACACAATCACAGGGGTGTCAGCTATCATCTTTGCATTTTCTCTGATTGAAAACAAGTCACAGGTCCTGCCCACACCCAAGGGGAATGGATTTCATAAAGACATGAACAGGCAAAAGCAAGTGTTATAAAGCTGCTTTAGAGTCTCTCCACTGAAATATGCATTTTTAGGTTCTAGGTGTTAAAGATACACAGCAGAGCATTTCTTCAGCTCGCAGAATACAAATTTTAAGCGTTGTCCCCTTTTTAATAGTAGATTCTACTATAGAAACTAGTACATAGTATAAAAATAGAACATGCCACATCCTTGCAAAGTGCAAATATACAGAGTATTCTACTTACCAGCCCAAATTGGGCATCTGACTTTATTCTCCTCTAAAACAGGAGAAAGTTTCTTTTCATTTCAATGGGGGTGGGAAGTCACAGTGAGTGTTGCCATTTGGGCCAGTTACCTTAGGATTGCCCTTCTGTGATGCTCCATCATTTTTCATCTTGCTATGTGCCCTGAGAGGGTGAGATGTGGAGTTTCTATCAAGTCCTCTGAATTCCAGCAGTGTTCAGTCAATGGGAGGCCACAGCAGGGGTGAAGACAAGGATGAAGGCACATTATCTATCCTTGAGTCCCCTTTCGTAAGGGATCAGCTAGCTTCCTGTCCCCCCTGCCCCCCACATATGGATATTTATGATCCTCATGGCAGTGCCTCCCCTTGAATTTGCTACCAGGATTCAGTAACTTTTCTCATACCTCATCTGTTTAGGCAAGATAATGACAATTTGGATGCTAATAGACCTCAGCTACTACTGTGTGTGTGTGTGTGTGTGTAGTTTCTCTGAACCTTCCCCACAGCTTTGCTAATAGTACCTTCATTAAATCTTCCTCAAATACTGTGTATTGAATGTGACATTTTTTCTTGCTGAAACTCTGATAGAGATGTCACCTAAAGATTTTAAGTTTTATGAGATCAGAGTTTGTGCAAAAGGGGTAATCAAAACTATTTGTTGAATGTGAGAAAAAAATGACCCATTGCCATTGACTGTTGCCCATTCCTCATGATACGTCAGTGTTTTGAGAGGCTTTTCTCCACCATCTAGATTTCTCCTAGTCAATGTGATGAACTGCATCTACTGGCAAATCTCCCTAGAGGCTTGAGATGATAAATATTGCCTGTTTCAGAAGGGATAAGGACATTCATTGATTTTCTGCTTTTCCCTTTACCCTTATCCAGAAGAGGTATGGGCTGGAAGGGGAAGGAAGATGATATATATATATATATATATATATATATATATATATATATATATATATATATAGTGTGTGTGTGTGTTTGTGTATAAGTGTATATATCATATATTATATATTTATATTCAACAGAATTTCAGTGCTGGTTTCTGTTTAGTGATGTCATAATCCACATCTTTCTTTGGTGGAAGAAGCAGCAAGGCAGAAGTGGAAGTTTTAATATTAAAGAATTATTTTAACACATTAGAATAAGGTAATATAAATATGAATATTGGATCAAGCTAAAATAAAAAATAGGCACTCTATAAGGACAATCTAAGTAAAAATATGTAAGATTGTGGAATAAACACTCAGTGAAGTATGAAGTGCTTGATTTTTAGAGATAATTAAAAGGAAATTTGGCTGGCTAGCCAATATTGTGTTGTAGAAGAAAATTGGGAAACTGTGGAATTCAATTGATAATTTTGAAGTTGTGTTATGACTAAGCTATATGATCATTTCTTCATATTCTGGTGTCGATATTTGCTCAGTGGTCTCTTATCAATGAGATGTCCCCGAGATGTCTCAAACACTTGTTTTCATCACACAGATATGAGTTATCATAGTTTCAAATAGGAAATAAACAGCTGCCAGACTTCTGGGCTTTGTCTGCATTCTTTTCTCATATTAGTTTTGACATTACAGACACAAGATATCCTGGATGGACCAAGGGCTTTGGAGTCAGAAACCCATTTCTAGACATAGAGTCATTTTGTTTGTTTGTTCGCCAGCTCGTGGGCCCCACAGAGTCCCTTTCTTTTAGTCTACTTCCTGTACTACTATAAAAGTAGGACACAGCACGTTAAGACTAAAATCTGCTACTCTATAGACAAAGCATTCCTCTTTTAAAGGAATGAGGACCTGGCTCTGACTCTCTTCAGAGACATCCTTCCTTTTAAACTGTTCTCTGTATGTTTGGCTCTGAGTAATTTTCCATGAAGGCATTTTATAGGGAATTCATTCTACGACCTCAATTAGTTACTCAGAATAGTAAATGTGCATGTCATATTCTGTCTATAAACATCTTCCGAGGACTTTTACTAATTCTTCATTTCTATTTTGGAAGCTTTGGCTGATGGGCTCTGGCAATGCTTGTGGCAGAGGTAGGGCAGATAGAGCGCTGTTTCCAGAGTCTAGAGACTTGTGTGCCAGTCCCAGCTGTGCAACTAGCTGCAGGAAGATGAGCACTTTACCTCTCTAGGTTTCATGTTCATCCTCTGAAATGCTAACAAAGAAAAATGATAGGTTTGCCTGCATAATAACTGCAATCTCTACAGTTTCAAGATTCTCGAACGTGTACTCTGATTCTGACTTGCTCAAAATACATTTAAGTCTAATAACTCATTTTCACAAAATGTCTGGATCAACCCATTCAAAGCTGTTTTTGAAAATTTGCTCTATTCAGCAAGTTAAATGTGGTAACAAGCTGAGTAAAGTAACATAGTTTGAGTTTTTTTTCTTTTTTTATGTTTACTCTATAAACGTGTTTGCTGCTTTTGAGGAACTTATGATCTATTAAAGAGGAAGGCCATATTTATAAATAAACCTGATGCCTGGCAGTGGTTAAGAAGGGAGACGGGGACTTCAAACCCCTAAAAAAAAACTTTGTATGTCTAGAAACCATGGTAAGAAATGCACAATAGCATTTATGTGGTATCAGAACCTGGACCTAATGCCTCTCATAGGTCAACACAGTGTTATAGAGTTGGTACAGTTATTTGCCCCATCCTGCATATTAGAAAAAGTTGTCACAGACATCAAGTGACTTGCCCAAGACCATAGAACTAGACAGTGATGGAATCAGGAAGTCAAAAAAGTTGAGGTATTCCAATGGAAGTGAAGGATTTTCAACAAGTGACCCGAGATAAGTCTTTTTGTATTCTCTTTCAGGCCTTTACATTGTTTCCCAAAGTTTTTTGATTCCAAGACCATTTATATTGGAATCACTGGAATTTGTTAGATATGCAATTCCTGGGTCATACCTTAGACTTATTAAATCAAAATTCTGAGATTGGACTAGGAACTCTGAGTTTGTAGCAGTCTCTTACGTTTATTCTAATAAATACTAAAGTTGGAAACAAATTCCAAAGGAAAAGATGAGCTTTCAATAGGGAAATAGGTTAAGCAATGATTCTGGGTGGAGAGAATATACACAAAGATATACCTTTCAAAGAGAAGCCATTCTGTGGGTTCAAAAGAAAACACTTAGCAGGTATATAAGATGTGTGTGAGTACAGGTCTTGAAAAAGTATGGGTCAGTCTTCATCAAGTCTTGAATAAAATTTGTAGGACATTCCACTTTATTGGACATTCAAATGGAGCCATTTGAATATTTGGTTAGAGAAATAGCTTTAAAAGTAGAATTTTAGGCAAATTCATCTGGTATCCATTAAAATAGCTGAGATGTGGATCAGTTGTTAAGTGCTTACTTAATTGAGGCTCATAATGCCTGAATGTGTGAAATATTATTTGAAGATATTGAGTCTATTGTGGGGAGAACAATAGCATAGCATAGAGACATTTTCTGGGTTTGATGTTGGGAGGAGTTCAAAACATGGGAGTTTGGGTATCTGAGTGCCTGGGATGATGAAGCATCATGAACAGGAAGAGGTAAATCAGAGGCAAGCACAAATTTAATGGCAGATGGTGGAGAGTTCACTTTTTACACATATTTGTGGTACCAATAAGACACAGATCTTCAGGTCCAAGAGGAGGTTAGAAATTCAAGTCAGAATTAAAGGTAAAAATGTCAGAATCTGAGGCATAGATTTAGATGGGCTGCGTGTAATCAAGTGAAGAACATTGAGGGTGAGGGAGGAAACGAGAGCACAGAGATTAGAGAAACACACAGAGCAGCCCATAAACCCACACTGATTGATGCTGTGGAGGGAAGAAAATGAACTTTATTCTTGAGAGGAGTTGGACGAAAATATAGCCTGAAGTCAGTTGTCAGTATATTCTCTTCTTAAACAGGTGAGAGAACACACACCACCATCTCAAAAATTACCTGTGGTCAGTTTTGCAAACTTGCTTTTCTGGAGAATTTATGGTTAAAATTAAGATTGAATAATGTCCTGCTATGGCAACCATGAATATGGATGTGCAATTTAACCTGCTTAATAATCACAGTAGTAAATTAAGTAGCCTTTAAAACATCTAGATAGTAAAGCGCAAAACTGCTCAAAACTACTGCTTCGTTCCCAGAGTGCCAGGTGTGTCATTCTCACCTTAAAGGCCCTTCAGCGCATTCTCATTGGTGGAGATGAATTAGCTGCACCTGAGTCAGCCACACCTTGCGATCAACCATTCAACATTCAAAAAGAATATCTCATCTTTCTGAATCATATGAGTCCTCCTCTGAAAATACCCAATCGAGAACTTTCCTACAATTTATTTTCGAGTCCAACCTAAAAGCAGAACAAGTAAGGCAAGTAAATATCTGGAGTAAAAGGGAAACCGCACTGATAAGGATGTCAGAAACGCCAAGCTGAGATAGATGGCTGCAGCTTCTGGAGGGGGTTCGGGGAGGTCTTTCTCATCAGAACCACTTTCCTTCCTTAGTTTCCCTTTTGCCAACTGCGCCTCTAGGCATGCAAATGTGTCCCTCCATGCAATGGGGAGTTAGCTTATTTGTGCATGGGGGTAAGGCAGCCTTTGATAAATATAAAACCCCATCATTATCTCATTTTGGTATATTCTGAAATTTTCCTAAACAGATGTCATGGAAAATTCATTGAGAAAGAACATAACTTGTTACAAAAGTAACCCACAGATTTTATCTTTCCCTTTTGCTTTAAAAGTTCAAAGCTTGGAGAAAATAGCTTAATTGAGATAGGCCTTACAAGAAGAAGAACTGAAGGGTAATTCATGTGGCATTGACTGGATAATATTAAGTGAATTGTGTTGGATGGAAATTTAAATGCCCTAAATGCCTTGTGATTGTGTTTGGCACTTCAAACATGTTCCATCTTTCTTTTTTTGAAATCTTTAACTGTTCTCATTTTGAATGTTGCTGCTCGTCATATATTAAGAAGATGAAGTTACCATGAACAGTAAGGTAACTTCGAGTTTATTTTTCCAAATAATGGACTGGTTTTCTAATGAACTATTGACAGACCTTCATAATGGCCCTGATAACAAAAAGGATGAATTTGCAAATAGAAGACTGTGTTCAGATTGCCAAGGGGCAAAGAGACTGTACTTGACCATTGGAGAATCAAATCCTTGACTTTGGTCATCAGTGAAATGCTATTTGAACTTGTCACTGAAAATGAGGAAGTATTTTTAAAGGCCTGTATCCTAGAATATAGTTTAGTATAAAACTGCAACCATGTATTATGGAATGATAACTAGTCATTTGAGACACATCTTTGGGATAAGCTTTCTCTGAGAATCAAGCCTGGATGATCTTGCACGGTATCTGAGAATCAGCTAAGTCATTTTTCTTTAGAATTATTTAAAGAGATACCTTTGTCACCCACTTCCTGGATGAATGGTTAAAACAAACGAACAAACAAACAAAAACAAAACTGATAATACCAAAGGATGGTGAGGATGTGGAGTAATAGCAATGCTCATATATTGCTGATGAGAATGCAAAATGATACAGTCACTTTGAGAAATACTTGGACAATTGCTAATAAAGACAAACATACACTTGCCACATACCTGGCAATTTTAATTCTTTGTATTTATCAAAGAAAAATGAAAATTTAGGTATACATAAAAACCTATACACATATGGTTGTAGCAGCTTTATTCATAATTGTCAAAACTTGGGTGCAATCCAGATGTTTTCCATTTGGTGAGAAACCATGGCACCTTATGCAGTTCAGTCGATTCACAGAACAACAGGAGTGAATCCCAAATACTTTTTGCTAAGTGAAAGAAGCCAGACCCAAAGGCTGCATTCATACTATATGATTCAATTCATGTGGCATTCTGGAAAAGGCAAAATTGTAAAGAAGAAGAACAGATCAGTGGTGGCCAAAGTTGCGAGTGGGGGAGGGGCAGTGGGAGGAATTTGGGGAGTGCTGAAACTACTGTGCATCAAATCTTGTAGAACTATGCACCACAGAGTGAATTTTACAGTGTATAATTTATATATATTTATATTTATGTTCTCTCTCTCTCAATACACACACACACACACACACACACACTACAGACTTATTCCATGTTATCTATTTTTCAAACTGGAATCGAAATCCAGAAAAATAGCTTTAGTTAATATGTATAGCATTTCTATGAACCTTAAAGAGAAGTTGATGCTAGGAAGAGCAGAGGAATACTGGGCTTGCTTCTTCACTGAATATATCAGTCTGAGATAGAGTACCTATTTTTTGCAGGTGGAGGGTTGCGCACTTATATTGGTGTCTGGTTCTTGTACCTACCTTCTGTGGCATGTGCCTCAAGTACCTGAGGTTGCGTTATCATTTCAACTCAATCACCAGATCTCAGGAGTGAAAGCATCATACTTCACTTAATTAATTAAGCAAATGTTTTTCAGTGTCTGCTATGTTCCTCACACTTGTAGGCACTGGGGATTCATCAGCTTAAATGTATAGAATTCATCCTCCACCTGGAAATTTTAGTTTGGTATTTGTGGTTTTCAGTAGTCAAAAATCTCCACCTTCACTTGTTTGTTTACCAGTTACTGCAAACTTCAAAATTCAGCTGAATTTCAGCTAATAATTAAAGTTGATTTTGAAAGCATGAAAAGGAAGGCTCAAAAAGCTACCACAATTTCAGTTTGGTGGCCTCAATCATTTTCAGTACTGTTTTCCTGATTCATAATTCAGAAGAGCTTATGCCAGTTGAGATTCTGGAAACAAATTGGCATCTTCACTTAGCGCTAACATTTCAGGTAAGAGACATAGCTCGTTTGTTTGGAGGTAACAAGTAGAAACAAAAAGGGCTGCTTGTCAGATCCTGGATGCTGGGTAAGAATGGTCTGTCTTTTAGGAAGGAACTATAAATATATTATCTTATAATTCTTGAGGTTGAAAGTCGGAAATGGATCCCACTGGACTAAAGTCGAGACATTGGCAGTGCTGTGTTCTTTGATGGGGGTCGTGGGGGGCAATTTGTCTTCTTGCCTTTTCAGCTTCTAGAGGACACCAACAGCCCTTGACATATGGCCTCCTTCTGTCTTCAAAGCCAGCAATGGCTGATCAGGTCTCTCTCACACTATATCACTCTGATGCCAACTCTTCTGTCTTTCCTTTCATACTGCGAGTATCGTGAGCTCACCTGGACAACCCAGGATCATCAGTCGGTGAGCACCCTTGATTCCTTCTGCTGTCTTAATTCTCCTTTGCCATGTAATGTAACATATTTACCAATTCTGGAGATTAGGACATGGACAGCATTCAGCATACATCATTCTGGCTACCACAGGGGTAAACACTCAGCTTAGAATTGCCACTCCCTGTGATAGCCTGTAGAACTGGTCAGAATCTTAGCCCCTAACCCAGAGATAAAGTTAAAAATAATGTCTGCATGTTGACTGGCTTCATAGGGTCTTTTGCTTTATGTAACACTATACAAGATAACACAAGACACTTCCCATGTAGGTCACCGTGTAAAGAAGTAAATAAGCCAATGAACAGAGGAATACAGATGGCCTCGCTGGTTTCTCCTTCTCTCATCTGCCCAGGCGGCCCATGTTATGTAACGCTGCCACCAAAACAAGACCATTGGCCTCCAGCTCCATTTTGTGCTCACTCAGAGCCATGTTAGTGGATCTGTCCACATCTGGAAAAACTATTTCTTTGTGCTGACACTAATAAACTGGCCTTTCTAACACCTTTCCTGCAAAAATTTCAAGGACCTCCAAGTCTAGGATGAAACTTGGTTTTTCAAGGTTTATGTATTTCACCCATTAATGGAATTTCCTGGTTTGGGGGAATTTTGACCAGATTTAGATTTTTTGCTCTTTATTTTTCTAAATATTGTTTTAAAGTAGTATAAGTCAGATCTATGAGTGTCTCATTACTTTATGCTGTAAATAATTCACAAAAAGATGAAAGTTTCTTAATAAAATCCAGATTACTTTAGTGTAGATTTCTTAGCCAATTACCAGTTTCTCTCGTCCTAAAGGAGACCACTTGAGGTCCTTAAAACTGTTGGATCCTTTAATTTTGTGACTTAAAAAAAATTGAGCACAGCATGATTTCATACTTTAAAGAAGATGAAAAAATGTTTGTAAAATTAACTCAAGGTCTTTTAGATATCAGTTTGAGTTTTCCTTATCTCTGACCTTGTATTTTCATCTGTTAAATGTACAGGGATCTAAAACATGCAAATTAAAATAAAGATTCACTATTCAACAGTAAAGGAAAGGGTTTGGCAAAATGAGATGACTGTGAATAGACAAGATTGGTAGGGTCCACCAAGGACCTCCAGCTTTGAAACATGTATTAGGCAGTCTGACCCAAATATGTCTGAACGCTGGCTTTATCAAGAGATATTATAATAGAATCACCAAAATTTCTAGTTTGCCTTCTTCTGTAGAAATAAAACCTCCATACATAAGCCAATTTTTATCTAGGCTCATGCACATCTAGAAAAAGACTACCTTTCTAAAATTTTCTCAAAATAAACATGTCCATTAAGGAAGACTCAACCAGTGGGACATATGTGAAAACAGTGGTGTCATATCCTGAAATGAGGGCCCATAGCCTTCCTTCTTCCTTTTCACTTCCTTCTGGAGCTGGAGTGATCATCTTGGACCCTGGTATAGAGAATGAGAGCATAGCAAGATTGAAGGATCTTGAGTCCGTAATGATTGTTTAAGCCACCATTACATTTTCTGTTAATCCTGGCCAAGCCTAATTTAATTCAGCCAACTACTTTGAATTAATAATATCTTAAAGGGTTGCTGTATGGACTAATGAGATAATGTATGTAGATAATCTAGCACAATGGCTTATCTATAGAGGGTAAAATACATGTTAATTCTTTTCCCCTTTCCTTGGTAACTGAAGTTCTATGGACCATCTTCCATGAAAATATCGCAGTGAATTTGATCTTCAGAGTGAACAAAAAAGAAACGTCTTTTACTGTGAGATAGAAGTGCCTCTAGAAGAACAATGAAAGAATTTATATTTCTTATTAATTAATTTATGTAACTTGTTGTAAGTACTAGCTACATCCCAGGCACTGTACTTGGGATTGTTGATGTCAGTCCAAGGTAAGCCCAAACTCTGTTGGAAAAGAGAGGCAGAGGAGCAGCCATTAAGATCAGGTGCAATGAGCAGCATAGTTAGAAATGTTCACAAAAATACTCTGAGGATAGAGAAGAAACTGGCTCAGTTTGTCTTAAGCTTGAAAGCTAGGAAGATATCATAAAGTGACATTTTAATAAGGAACTAAAAGATGAGTTGATATTTGATAGATAGTGGAGGAAAGGAAAAGTTTTTAAATAAAGGAAGCAACATGTCAGAGTATGAAATGCACAGTGTAGTCAGTGGATAATGGAGTACTTTTGAAAGACTGGAATTTTGGCATAAAGTGTCGTGAGACGGCTGAATAGTAGGTTAGCATCAGATTATGACAAAAGATAGGTCTAATGGCTATGTGCAGGGTGTATATAATATGTATACAGTGTGTGTGTGTGTATGTGTGTGTGTGTGTGTGTGTGTGTGTGTGTGTGTGTGTGTGTGTAAAACATGGCCCGAAAAGACCATTTAGGGCACATTTTCAAGATGTCATAAAAATTAATACCATTTCAGCAGAAACAGGAGAGGTGAAAATATTCAATAAAACATTGGTGGTGGAATCAACATCATTTAATGTCTCTTTGGATATGGTTTAAAATGAAAAAAAATAAGTCTAGCTTTCTCTTGGACTTCTAGATTAACTCACTAACACAGTCCATTAAGTAAAACAGAGAAGAAGCAGACATAAAAGAGATTTTTTTTTTATCTCAGCAAGGATATGGTGCATCTCATTTGCTCATGTGACATCCAGGTGCACATATTCAATCGGCAGTTGCATAAATGAATTTGGAGCTCAGAGTTCACATTTGGAGTGCTGTACGGGGTAGTCATCTTTATGGAGAAAGAGTAAGACCTAATGGGAACTGTGAACTTTCAGAAAAAGTACTTTTGAAACAAGACCAAAGGTCTAAAGATAGAAGCCTGGGGAATGCATTATTTAGGGGGGAAGTCAGACATGCCAGGAGTTGGTTCTGAAATTAAGGAAGACAACAAGAAATTTCTTGAAGTTAAATTATGAAATAGAATGCTTCAAATATTTAGAATAGTACAGAAAATTGCATCACACACCTCTGCGCTTGCCACTGAGAGTTAACAACTGTTATAGAGGTTTTTAACATTTAAGCCTATAATCTATTTTGAGGTTTTTTTTTTAATTATAATTTTGCATATGATGTGAGGGAAGGTTTGGGGTTCTCTCTTTTTCTCCACCCCCACACCCCAATAGCTGGTTATTCCCCCAGCAATTTGTGGGAAAGAATCTTTTCTTCTAATGCATTACCTTGGCTCTTTTGTAGAATATCAATTGACTATATATATGGATGTATTTCTGGACTTCGTTCTGTTGATGTATTTGTCCTTATGACAATACCACATTGTCTGAATTATTTTAGCTTTATAATCAGACTTAAAATAAGGTACTTTGAATATTCAAACTTATTTTCTTTTTTGTTGTTTTTCCTTGCTATTTTAGATTCTTCTCATGCCCATATAAATTTTACAATCAATTTTTCAAATACTCATAAAAATACTAAAATTTATATTGGGATAGCATTGAAATCTATGAATCAGTGGGGTAGAAAATTTACATTTACTAATCTTGACAGTTCTCATACATGAGCAAGGAATAATTCTCTATTCAGAATTCATAAGTAAAATTACTTGAGCCTGGAGATTTCTTTATAGGAATATTTTTGGTTATACTCAGTTTTTAATAGGTATGGTTAGCTAGAGTTTTATTAATTTTATTACATTTTTCAAATAACCAACTTTTGGCTTTGTCAATTTTCCTTTTTTTTCTATTTCCATTTTCATTCTCATATTATTTTCTACTTTGTGTTATATCATTTTTGTTTTTCTATCTGTTTAAGCTAGAAGCTAGATCAATGATCACAACATTTTAATGTTAGACACTGTTTTTAAATTTTTAAAGTAGACATTTTCCTCTAAGTACTGCTTGAGCTGCAACTCTTAATCTTTGGTATATTGCATTTTTTACTATTCAGTTCAAAATATTTTTTAATTTTTCATTCTATTTTTTTAAAAATGTGATCCATAAGCTATGTAGAAGGATATTGATTAAATGCCAAATATTTTGATGACTTTTAGATATCTACATATTTTATTGTCTTTATTATCACTTTTATTTTGGTTTAATTGTGGTCACAAAACATGCAACATTATATGACTTCAAACCTTTAAAAATTATTAAAATTTGTTTCATAATCTCATATGTGATGTTTGGTCCATATGGTCCAGCATATGGTTTATCTTGGTAAACATTTCATATGTGCTTGAAAACACTATATTGTCCAGTTGAATGCAAAGGGAAACAGTGAAGGATAATGATGGACTATCATGAACAGCTTTATGACAATAAGTTTGACAACTTAGGTAAAATGAACAACTTCCTTGAGTGACACAAACTACCCAAACTAACAAGATGTAGTAGATATATCTGTGTAAAAATAAAATATTTTTATTTTTCTAGACATAATATTTTTTTTAAATGAAATGTGAATGTTTTTTCCTGGTCTGTGGCTTGCACTTTCACGTTCTTATTGGTGTTGCTTTAATTTTGATGAAGTACCATTTGTCAATTATTTTTTTCTGTCATGGGTAGTGTTTTTCATCCTGTCTTGTCTTCTCTCAGTTAGAGAAGACATTCTCCTATGTCTTCTTCTAGAGCTATTTTAGATTTGGCCTTTGCATTCATGTCTATACTTTATTTTGAATTAATTTTTGCATACAACGCGCTGAGTCCCAACTACTCTGTATCTCACATTGTGGGCAATGCTGTTGGGGAAGATGCTGTCTGTGGTTCCCTGTCTTTCAAAGATCAAGTGATTTTGAATTTCTCCTCTTTTCTGCTACACTGTAAGGCCTTCAAAATGCCTTTACATTTTTCTCAACTTGTAATTTTCATCTATAGGCATATTAGTCCATATTGCTACTGAGCTCTGAACTATCTGAATCTCCTTTTAAACCACAGGTCAGACTGTGCTTTCAAAAAATGAGGATTCATCACTTTCAGCAGTTCTGTTTCTTGAAATATCTTTTTTAATTTTCTATTCCATTTTCTGCTTCTGTAATTCCTATTAGACATTTTATACTTTCTTATTCTATCATTTTTTTCTTCCTTTTTTTTTTAACCTCTAGATATACACTCCATCAACCTTTCTCTTTGTACTACATTCTGGATACTTCCTTCAGATCTATCTTCCAGATTCCTAATTCTGACTTCAATGGCAGCTTAATTTTGTCCAATGATCTTTTTTCTTTCTTTGATTATGTGTTTTAATTTTAATCTTCCCTCTCCCTTCCTAAATCTGCCTCGGTTTTTCTCATGTTTTCATTTTATATCCTTAATTATTTGACAGATACCTATGTTATGGTCCTTTTACATTATTCTGTTGTTTCAAGACTTGGATACTAGTCCTTCTATTTGCTGACCCAACCTCATGAGTTTTTTCTTTGTGCACTGTACCATTAGTGATTGGGCATCTTCAGCAGAGGCTGTTTTTTTTTTTTTTTTCCTCAGATTTTCAATTTGTTCTGCAGTTTGTTTTCAGGGTTTCAGGCGCTAGTGATCTGCCTTTACAGGGCTTTCTAATCTTGGGGATGCAAGGACCATGTGGGGAGCATAAAATTTGCTCCAGACCAATATGCGATGTTGTCTTGAGATGTATGATTTCCAGCAGGAGACTTTTTATTCTCCTCCTATTAAGAGGCGTGCAGGCAGAGATGCATGTTCTCACTGTCATACACACAGGCTGGTGAGCAGGCTTATCTAGCCCATGCTCTGTAGAAGCATCAAAACTGAACCAGCCCCAGCCTAATAAAAGGATTTCAATTCTAAATCTCAGTCTAATATAACCTCTCCTGTTCTCATCATAATGAATTAAAATACCAACCCCTAGCCTCTGTGTTCTAACTCTGTTCTCTTAGTCTCTGGAATTCCCAGGACACCCAGTTAGAAGCTCATTTCTCTAGCTTCAGCTGCCTCTTTATGTCTGTAACTTGGGAATTTCCTTTTCTTTTATTTGGATTCAGCTATATCATTAATCAGTTCTTCCAGTGTCATGAAAAGAGAGCCCTTGATCGCCGCAAGAACTTAAAGTTCTGATTAGATTTTATTATCCTTAAAGGCATGTCGAGAGTGTGTTTCATTTATATGTATGTCCCTTGGTGTACTTAGCACAGCGTTATAAAACTCCATTAATGCCTAATAAAAATACAATGAATTTAAAAGTGAATTAAAGAAGGCTACTTTAAAATAGTAGAAGTTAAAAATAGAGAAGGCTTTAATATTATAAATGGAACCTCTTTTGCCCCATCTTAAGTGGGGAGAAGAGTTGGATGGGGTTCAGGAGATGGTAGGAGGTGTTCCCTTCCTTGCAAATGTGTCAACGATCACCACGGTCCTGCTTCATGTAAAAAAGAAAAAAGTACCATGCTGCTTGCTGTCCACAGAAATTCTGCCAACATCCTGGTGGTTGCTGGTTTGTAATTTTATGGGTTTCCAGAGGATCAAACACTGTGTTATTATGTTTGGCTACTAACTCGGGTCAGCAGTTCACAGGAGAAAGGGAAGTGGGGCGGGTGAGCGGGGACCGCGGGAGTGTGCGGGAGTGACAGTGCTTTACCTAGTGAAGCAGTCTCTATTGAGCTGCAATTAATCTCATTCTTAACAGAACATAATTAATATATCTTTAAGGCTCTTTTGTATAAGAGTTGAAGTTATGGCAATTATGTAATTTTGACTAAAGAATAAATTAATAGATGGTTTGTTCTATGTGTATCCTTTTACAGAGGTTTGAAATGGAACATTTTTGTATCAACAACGACAAAAACAGATTATTGAACAGACTCCAAAATCCCAAATATCCCCCTTAAAGAATATTTATTTGTTTATCTAAGTATAGTTTGTAAGAATATTGATATTAAATATTACAAGTATGACTATCAGCATTTAAAAATAACAATGATTATGTTTAACATATATAAACTATTTTAGGATCTTAAGCAATGTTTTTATTTTCTTAGAAAATGAACCTAAGAAACTCTGAACCTGGGCTATGTCATTATTGAAATCTGTATCCCTGATACTTTCTTTAATCTTAGAATAGAATGAGCATATGGATAACATTTGTAACAAGTTTAAGGTCCTCTTACAGGTCCAAGAACAAATCACGTTTGACTTTTTTGCCATCATTTCTTTGCCTTGGACCTGGAAGTGGCTAGGAGTGGTGGGTAAGGTGGATAAAACAGTGGGATTACCATTTTAAAAAAAATTATTTAACATAAGACAAACTAATTACTTCTGTACCAGCCACTTCTCTTTCATGCTCCATTCTTAATATAATTGTTTAGTGGTGTCAAGTTTATAATTAGCTGACTGCCTAGTAGGTCTGAAAGAAACAGGAGAGGGCTGTGCACTCACATTAGAAAAGCATCTGACACAGTAGAGCCGTTTATTATTATTTAAGATAAAAGTTTTTATAAACCAATACATTTTATTTATCAGTTCATTCATTTGATCTGATATTCCATTATTCTCTCATCAGAAAAGTATTTATTTTGAGTTCTAGGCACTAGGGATGCAATAATGAAGAAGTAAAACAAGATCTTCTAAGGAGCATACATTCTAGCTTTTGGTACCATAAATAAGAAAACAAATAACATAAGTGCTGTGGATAAAAGAGAGGAAAGGAATAGAAAGTGACTGGCTTGTACTGGAAAAGCTGTGTAGGAAAGGGTGATCAAGGCAGCTTTTCTCAGAAGATAACATTTACGCAGATACTGAGGGCCACCCCAGCCCCTGCATCCAAGCTCTGTCCACACACCCCTTAGCAACCTCTTGACAACCTCTTGGGCCTAGACAGTGCATGTTGATATTTTCAACCAATCTGATTTTACCAGTTCTTCCCCACCTTTTTAAGGGTAAGAGTCCAGTGGTTTTGAATGTAGAGCCCTCAAGTTGTGTCCGTGATTGATATATCCAAGAAAAATCAGATATCAGTAGGCCTGGAATGAAGCAAGCAAGGAGGGAAGGGATAGGAGATGAAGTACAGAGAAAAGCAGGAGCCAGAACGCAGGGACTTTTAGGCCGTGCTGAGCAGTACGTTTTTTCCCAGTATAGTGGAAATTTATGAATTTGAGCATAACCTGCTATACCTCACGGATATCTTATATTGGCATTTTTAGCTGCTACAAAAATGGCATTTCAAGATGCCCGTCTGGTTTGTCGATTTCAGGGAAGTTTGTAGACAAGTGTAAGATGTCGTTTCTGTCCTCTCACCCTCCATAAAAAAATAACCCTGCTATAACAACACATACGTGGAGAAAGAGAGGCCAGCTTCATTTTATGGGTAAGAAAATGGAAACTTTTCTGTGGGGAAGCGGAATGAAACAGGGTTAGGGGCGTGGAGGCTGATTTAGGGCCTGGATATCTCACGTGTTGGCATGTGGCTTTGGTATGCTAACACCTCCACCCTTAGGTTCATCTAATCAATCATCCAATAAGTGGCAATAATAAGAGTATTTGGCACATAACATTACTGAGGGAATTTAAATGAGGTAATGCATGTACTGCATCTAACAGAATGCCGGGCACATAATATATGGCCAGTAAACATTTGTTTGTTGTAATTACAATGACAAGAACTGTTTCCACTGTTACTGTTATTCAAGGCCTCATTAAGCAATTGAGAGAACTTAGATTTTCTGATTAAGAGACTAGTGCCCTGGCAGCCTTAAAATACGGTTATTTTAGGGAAAAAAAAATCCAACAGCACCACTATTTGCAGACACCTCCCATCATACTATGGCAAGGGCAAAGTCAGGACATTGACATCTCGTAATTTCCTTTCCTGTACAGTCACACTCACTGCAGAGCTGGCTCGCGATCAGCAGCTGGAGGAAGCTCTCAAGTGTTCACACAAATGGAGTGTGACAGTTTTGAAAATATAAAGCAATGAGCTACGAAAACTAATTACAATTTGGCTTTTGGCTCTAGGACTAGAGGTTTCAAATCTCTTTCTATTCTCCTTCCTCCATTTTTCTGTCTGTCTGTCTGTCTATTTGCCTCTCTCTGTCTCTCATTCACACACAGAAGCACGGACACACACAAAAAAACACACACAGTCATTAGGCATGCATGCGTGATTGTCCCTGTGCTGACTTCTCCCTTTGACCCCCTCCAGTGCCCTACCACTCCTGTCGGTGATCCATTCACTTGTGATCAGTAATGAGCTGTGTGTGAGTGTGCCACACATGAGCACCCAGCGTGATCATAACCAGCTTGCTCTGTTAGGTATTGTGTGGTGTTCATGGCTGGTTCAGTGGGTGAGGGTATGACAACAAGTCTTGTTTTTCAGAATATAATATCTCGCTCTCAGACATTGTGCCCAGACTTCGTGCTGCTTCTGGCCAACTCGCCAGTGTGTGAGGCCAGAGCTCAGAGCTCAGGTGGCCCAGGATCACATGTTGACATTCTACACATTTTAATCTCTCTGAACCTCAGTTTTCTATAAGAAAGACCCCATACATAGCTACCTCTGTTATTGGTAATAATAATATTTATTATTACTACTTGAAATTAGGGCTGAGAGCCTGAGAAATCCATAACAATAATCTGTATCTACCAATCAGGAGGAAAATTTTGACCAGAATCTTAAAGAGCATGTTGTTAGCCCAGTTTCTGCAGAAGGACAAGCCCAAGGCCAGGGCTGCGTACTAGGACCAGGTAAGGCAAAACAAGGCTGCCGGGAGAGCCAGTTCATAGTAGCCTTGTTAAGGCAGGACCCCTGAGTCCAGTAGCTCCATTGCCTCTCCCCATGGGGTCCACTGAGGAACCGGGTTCAGTGAGATTGAGAACTGCTCATCTAAGAGCACAGGAGGCCATTTACTCACCAGCTTTTATTCTCCAGAGTTCAAGTGCCTTCCCACAGGGGTAATTCCTCAGAGCTTCCAGGATGCGCACGTGCCCAGAGGGCTCTAACCATCCCACCTATGGGGTCAGAGGCCCAGGGAGAGAATGAGGGAACCTTGTGGCAGCTGAAACAAGGGGTGTCAGGCTGTTCTGCTGGCAGATGCCCCCCGTGGTAACAGAAAAGCTGGGCCGAGAACTTGTGAGCCCACCACGGTCTTACCTCAGACATTCTCCCAAGCCCTCAGTCTTGACGCCCTAGTAGAATTCAAGAGAAGGCCAAGGTGCTTGTAAGTTCCGATGGTGTTAGTTTTCTTGGGGCGTGGGAAGGAGAGGCAAACACATTCCTTTTTCTCTTCTATCAAATGAAGAGCTTTTCAGCCTTGGCACTATTCACATTTTGGCCAGATAGGAATTCTTTGTCTGGGGCGGGTTGAGTTGCTTAGGGCACTGCAGGGTGTTTAGCTGTATCTCTGGCCTGTGTCCACTAGAAAGATTCCAGTAGCAATCTCCCCTTCACCCCCAAGTTGTGACAACAGAAAATGTCTCCAGGCAGTACTGAATGTGGCCAGAGGATGGGCAGTGGCCCCCGGTTGAAAACCATTGATCTAATAAAATTGAGGTGTTTCTCCTGCCCCCTCTTCCTCTCCACCTTCCACCCTCCAGACACTGACCCCCGTGACCGTTGTCCTGGCCCAGGCACACAAGCAACTCACACCTATGATTTACACCAGCATCCTAGGGACTTGTGGCAACCGAGATTTTTCTCTGCAGCTCTGTTTACTAGACATGCTATTAAAAGCAACTTGATAGGGCCAACACAACTGGATGTAATTAAGAGCAGTTAAATAAAAGAATCTTCTGAAAAAAGTATAAAGGGAGTACTCAAATAGTTCGCTGCAATGAGGTATGTTTAAAAATATTTTTATGTGTTTTTTTCCATGTTAAAATGCTCCTCATTTAAAAAAGAACAGTTTACAGAGTCGTTGAGAATGCTTCCTTTGGTGAGCGTACATTAGACCAGCAAGTTACTGAAGATTGTATACATCTGTCCAGGAATTACTTTTTCCCTTTCAAATGTGATATCTTTTTAAAGATAAACTTTTAATTTTAGATTTATAGAAAAATACTATGGTGGTACGGATGACTCCTCTGTACCATATATCCCGTCACCTTGGTCATTAATATCTTCCATTAGTGTGGTATACTTGTCACAATTAATGAAACGATATTGATACTTTACTATTAACCAAAATTTATACTTTATTCATATGTCTTTAGTTTTTCCCTGTCTCCTCTGCTCCACATTCTCCGGCTTGGATTTTTTCAGTTAACTTTTTATTCTGGATGTGTGCAAAAAATAACAGTAAATATAACCATTCACTGTGTTTTTACCATGTGTCCTGTGCAAGTGCTTTTCATGCATTGCCAAATTTAATCTTCATGACAGCACTAGAGTGTGAGTACAGTGACCCCACTCACAGATGACGCTGAAGCACAGCACATTTAAGTAATGTTTTCATTGTCCCATAGCTACACCTGGAACCTCACTCTGTCTGACACTTAATAAGGTCTTCTGCTAGCACCTTATTTTTCCAGTGTCTACCTTTCCAGCACCAACTTCCTTACTGAAGCTCACATCACTCTGTTGCACAACAGCCTATAGACTACTTAGCGGCAAGGATCCCATTTTATTCATATCCACATCCACGAAGCACTTCATCCATTTCTTTATGTGTTTAAGGCATTCACTGCAGGATTCTTGAATTGAATTTCTTAAATGAAAAGAATATGTATATCCAAAGTTATTCTGGCCTCTGAGCTTGAACTCGGCAGCTCTGAGAGTGAATTGGAAGAATGCTCACGGTTGAGAAGTTAAAAATACCTTCTCATTAAAATAATGATTCGAAATACCAGGGAACTCGGGGAGACAAATGCTTCAGGTTGTCTGGCATTCACGGCTCTGCTAATTGTAGGAAACAGTGCCCTGTCCAGGGCACTTCCCCTGCCGGCACTGGAAAATGACAAGGTGTAGTGGAATGCACTCTGCTCTGGCATTCAAGAGACCAGGGGTCCAGCTTAGAGCCTGCCAGGCACCAACACTTTGACCTCCGGAAAGTTCCTGAGTCTCTCTGGACTCCAATTTCTGCACCTGTAAAGTGCTGATGAGGGGTCTTGGGCAAGCTCTAAGGACTTCTCCAATCTAACGTCCTATGATTCGAGGTGCAATTATGTGAGTCCTGGAAGCAACGCTCATCCACACAGCCTTTTTGGAAAAAAGGGAAGGAAAAAGGAAAAGAAAAACACTTTCATAAAAGTATTTATAGCACAGCCAGTGACTATGAATCATGGCATAATTAATTTTATTTTATAAAGTTGCCTTGTTTCCTAACTTAGTGTAACAAATCCGAAACCCAGCTCAACAGAAGCTCCATTGACAGATATGGCATTTGCCTTTTCTCTTTGCGCTGAATAACTTCAAAGCATCCAATCTCTGAGTTTCTGCCAGTTCTAAAATTCTGTAACTGCATGATTCTAGTCTTCTATGACCGAGTGACAGACCTAGATGCCAGAGAGTGATCTATCTTTCGCAAACTTTTACAAAGTTTTGCATTAATTTCTTCCCATCAGATTCGTCAATCAAGTTTTCATATTAAGTACTTTACAATTTAATTGTGATTTGCCTAGAAAAATCAGTCAGAGGCTGGTTTGAAATTGCTGAACATCAATCCTGTAGTTACTACAGAAAGCGATTACCCTCCTCTGCAGAGGTCGCTGACCATTGATTTCTGAAATCTGGTTCTTTCCAGCACAGCTGTCTGAGAACTTGTTTTCTTAATAACACCTTCCAGAGAATGTGTGCTCAGAAAATATTTTTCTCTAGTCTCAGACCTCATTCTAGAATTCTTAAAATGGCACTTAAGGGGCTATCTGCAAGTATCCATGCCAGAGAGCTTGGTATCATCCTGGTTATGTTTTGCCAATTTTGTTTTTATTTACTCCAATACTTACAATATTGAGTCGAGGAAGCTCTATTTCAGTTTGTCCCTTGAATTAGGGAGTTGCAGGATTAGTAGGAAGCTAATGGCAGCTGATTTTATGTTGAGAAATTCTGCAGAGTGGCCAGTGTGGGAAAGTGGCATCTGTGCAATATGAATGCATGAGCTTCAGTCTTCCCATCTACTCTCACCTCATGTCATACTTGAATTTTGATAGGAGCTGTGTGGATAAAGGGTCATGCAACCATCGTTTATATTTGCTCATTGACCTTGAACAAGGTGGTTTACTTACCTGCTTTTGGTTTCCATTCATAAAGAATAAAGCATGTGGACTCGATGCCCTCTGAGGCTGTAAAAAATATATATATTGTTCAAAGTAAAGATTCAGAGAACAATCTGGATCAGTCCAAGCTGGTTCATGTCCTAAAACAATAGCTGTTTAAGGGTCATTTTAAAGTTCTTTGTTTAAATCTTAATTTTGAATGATAAGCCTTTTGGGTGTTTTTTCATGGTGATACTATACAAAATGTATGGCTACAGGGTGGGGAATTTATCTGATAGAAACTACATCATCTTTTGATCACCTGAGATAGTGATAGAACTTTATACATTGTGCTAAAAGCCTAAACCTTTTGGAATCACTCAGAAAATAAACAGTCTGCCATAAATGTTCCTGAGAAAGATAGCAGTGAGCCAGACAAGAAGTGTAATTCTTGGCAGTAATGCGCAGCTTTCTGAAAACAGGGTCCTTAGCATCTACGTGACCCCAAATTGAATAGATTTAAAGACATTCAGGAATTTCCAGCCTGGTCTGCCTGTTTCACTGCCTTTGGCCAGTGGTCAGCCCTTAATTTGCCCTTTTTTAGAGTTGCATCTTTCAATCATATTTTCCATTTATAAGCAGGTAAAGGAATACTTACAGAAAATGATGGATGTATGCTTTCTTGTTTTAATGATATTCTATTTTGTGTGAGGAAATACCACCTTTTTCACTTTGCATCTTAGAAAATATATTGTATCAATTTATAAAGAAACTTCAGGACTCCATATTAGACAGCAATTTAAGACTTGGGTTCTTCCGAGTTGAGTTGTTTCACACCCTCAGGAGGATATGTCTTTAAGTACAGCAAATCCAATTCCATAACACAGCTCAAAGTACACAGTTTTAGAACATTGGAGAAAGGGGTGAGGGATGCACAAATATCGCCCACAAAATTAATTACAATGGAGACGTTGGCTCTTTGAACTCTACTGTCCCATGCCACAGCACCTTTCGCAGTATTGGGGACGAGGGCTGGCAGGGCTCAGTGTGGTCCAGGCAGCTTTACCTTCTGAGCTGAGTATCTGATTCTTCCCCAGGCTGCTAAACATCAGTGGGCAGTCACCCTGAGTTCTTGCAGTGCAGGTTCTCTCTTAATATTCTCAGCCCAGGGAGGTAAGGATTCAGTCAGGGAGTAGCAACGGGTTTTAAAATGGCAGCTTTTGATTTTTATTCACTATGAAAATGAACCCCAATTAGGATTTGCTTTGGAATAGGATAAACATTCATTTTGTATTGAGATTATTGGATGTGCTAGCTGATTCCAGTTTAGTCTTGTGTGATGCGTTGATCCCGAGGGGAGAGAATTATGTTTATCTGGGGTGTGGCGTCGGTTCCACTTGTCTTCTATGTAATGCGAGCTTTGTCTCCCTGGAGCTGGAGAAGGTAACAAGAGGAGAAATGCAGACATAGTTTCTTGTCTCAAAAAACAAAACAAAAACAAAAATCCTAGTAATTTCAGAACCGAAAGCATTAAACCAAGCAATCTGTCTCTTTGGAGGACAGACACGTGATTGGAAACAGAACAACTGTTCTGCATTTTATGTTGCCACTGATACAGAAATAGAGTTTGCTCCATTTATATCTTGTCATTCTTTAAAATACAACTGTCTTACCAATAGGTATGTTTATAGTTCTGTTAACACACATTGCTTTAAATGGTTCTCACTTTCAATGGATTCCCCTTTACTGTGTGGTGTTTTCCATAGGAAAACAATTGTTCATACTGCTAAAACCTGTATATTACAAATGAGAATGCACAATTTGCTTGCAAATACCCAGGACACAAGGTTATAGAACTTCCCATATTTGAATCAGGAGATGACTGTCCAGCTGAGTAATGAAATCTTGGTAAGAAAAGAATAGTTTAGATTTGTCTGAACCATCCTCTCATTCTGAGCAAAGTTCTATGCCTCTAAACTCTCTTAGAGAGATCAAAACCTTCCCTATTTTCAGGCTTTCAAGGAAAAAAAACCATTGAGTGGTATGTTCTAGTAGAAACACTATGGCCTTAAGATTTACCTGTCTCTAAATTCTACCTTTCCTGCCTGCAGGCCATATTATATAAACTTGAACAAATTAACTTTAGAGCTTAAGATTTCCCCCCCTACATTCACCCCAAAGCCTCTCATTAATTAAAGTTGATAATTACCACATATGTCATAATGAAGATTAAAAAAGCATAACATGTATGGTGATGAACCAAGTGAAGGTTTGAATTTTTATGTGAAGCAGTCATTAATTTTGGAATTGATTTAGGTTTCTATCTTTAGGGATAGTACTTGTCGATCTGAGAGATACCCTAAAAGGTGCTTAAGATACATAGAGGTGTCAGTCTACTGTTGTGGGTAGGGAGAAACAACTAAATTTTAATTAAACTAGGATCTGAGTTCTCTGGGGATGTGACTTTTTCATAAGATATGAAGTTCTGCTGATTGGGAGGGACTATGTGGAAAATGTATATAAGCGTAGGGGCATCCTGGGGACAAAATTGTTGAGGACTTAACTTCTCTCTGAAATTGCCAGTTAGTGAAATTAGCAAGGTTGAACCAAGATGGGAGGCCTTGATAATGCTCCATGTCCAGGAAGGGTGAAGTGACTCTGGGTGACCTGTCACACTGGAAGCTCAGGCATACTCATGAAAAGGGTATCCATGACTTTCTCCAGTGTTTTCTCAAGTGTACTGAGAACCAACCCAGGGAGCCTGGTGTTTGGTCCAAGAGAGCCAATCTTTATGGATTCTCCACAACTATGAAAAATTCTATCCCTCATTTCCCAAAGCCCATTCTCTCTTAATAAAACAGACTGTTATTTATAATTCTTACCGTCTGTCAGCTCCTAAACCATTTGCAGCCAGCTTCTAGCTTGTTTGGAGTGGTCTGAGGAATTGAGAGGTTTCTTAAATCTGGTATGGGAAATGGAAAGAATTCAGTTTTTGGTGGTCAAAGAAAACTGGGAAATCATTCTTTTCATATCACCGAGAAAAACACTGGCCTTGTTCTGTGGCCTTTAGTTTCATAAATAAGCTTGTTAAGGATCAAAACAGCATCAGAGCCATAAATTCCTTTAGCATTATGTTTTATTTTATTCTCACCATTTTAAAATCAAAGGACATGGTATTTGGGAGAAACACTCTAGATAAAAGTGTTCTCTCTGTTCCTTCCCCGTTTACCTCTAGCCCAGGTCACCTTCTAGTGCTATCGAGAAGATACAGCCTTACTGGTTCCAGCTTCCCACATGTTATCAACCAGTAAAACCTTACCAGGCAAAAACTCTCCATCTTTTCTCAAGCATGCTGACATCCTGGTTACATCTTGGCCTACAACCAACTGAGAAAGATGCGTTGGTATGAAAAATGGAGGTATGCCATCTTGCATGGCAATTGTATTCAGTTTTCTCCACATAATTTTTATCATATGTAGATGGCACTTTCCTCTTCTCACTCCATCTGCATTATCTTATTTGGTTCTTTTACAACCTTATAAAGTTGGTGAAATTATGCCCTTATCCATCATTCATTTCCTAAACATACGTGAGCTTTTCAATACTAGATACACTTTTGAAGAAGCCATGTTTTCTGCCATCAGGGCAATTAACAGGCCAGTGAGGGATAAAGATAAATAAGTAGACAGTGTGTTATAGGGAAATGACTGCTCCATGGGAAGGCATAAGAGAGAATTGGACCGTAGTAGACCTCATTGTTGTAAACTATTTGGCCTTCACCATATCAGCACATGCTGGTCTACCTGGCAGCACCAGCATCTCTCTACCCAACATGTCTTTCTGTGGTCACCCAGCTTAGTCACCCCTGCACTGTGACTGGGAGGATTAGTGAGCAGATACCACAGCTCCCTTGTTCCTCAGATGGATAACTCTAAGTACATGTCCCATATTTTTCTTTAAATACTTTTCTAGCTTGATCAAGCTCCAGTGACCCACTGTGATAAGTGTCTCATAACATTATAGTAGCTTCTCCTCCCCCACCATTTCACTTGTTGCTCTGTATTTCCTAGAATCACATTCCAAATAAACTTGAATTCTAATTCACAAATCAAAGTCCACTTCCTGAAGAACCCAAATAAAAGTAAATAATCAATAAAATATCTTTAAAGATAGAGAAAAGAGTATATATTCCTATTTAAATACACTTTTTCATTCTTTAATCCACTCATTTAATAAAATGTGTGTCTTCTGTATACTAGGTGAATATCTGGATTGAAGAAAATAAACATTATTTCTGACTTCATAGTCTATGGCAATAGGAAAATAAAATAAACAAATAGAAAGAATATTTGATGTATTCAATTAGGTAAACAAAGGAAATTAGGGCATTATAAGTCTCTGAAACCCCTCATTTCGTAGATGTGACCACTGACTGAGAACAAGGTCACCTGGCAAGTGTGCGGCAGAGCAAGGAATGGAACACAGGTCTCTGTTTTCTAAGCCAGTTTTCCTACTGCCACACCACATTGTCTCTCACTCATTAAAAATATGGAAAAGAGGTGAACTGTTTAAATTTTATGGCTGTAGAAAGAAAGACTTTCTTTCGCTCTGAGTTCAAGTCATTTGCTTTCCCTCAGAATTCTAGATAACTTGATCTGGGGAGTGAAGAGGAGCCTTGCATAACTTTTTGGCAGTTGACGGTGCTTTGGGGTCCTTTATTTGGCAGGGAGAATTGGTAAATTGAATGATAATACTATTTTTGGAAGATAAGTAACTGCCCTGTAGAGCAAGTCAAAGGGTAGCAGGAGGATAGAAACGTGAATTCTCAGGAGCCGCCCCAGTACTGTACTAGAGGTTTGAGGGGAGTGTGGTGGAATGTTCCACTGGCCAGGGGCCCACTGGGATCTGCGAAGAGTTCCAGAAGGTGCTGAACACATATGTTAAGATGGTATTGTCCTTGGACACGAGAGACCCAGAGACCTTTTCAGAATGCCTATGAGGAGAAAAATCGTCATAACGAAACTAAGATGTTACTTTGCTTTTTTCACTATTCTCAAGTAAACTGGGTTTTTAACTGCATAGCCAAACACACAGAAAGCAGAAGCCCCTGGAAACCTAGATATCTTTTATTAAGGATATTCATTTTTAATGGTTTTCTAAGTTACATTAAGGATGACTCTATACACAAAAAAAAAACATTTATGAGTATTAATTATGCCAAGAAATGTATTTGATAAGATAGTAAACTCGGACATTTTGTTTCTAATGAATTTTAGGTTAATTAGAGGAATAAATGGGTGAGAAAATAGCTTCTTCTTAACCCATCCCATGGGGCAATCAAATTCAGTATTCAACATCCGTATCTTTCAAAAAAGCCCTATTTGTGTAATTGAAAAGAATTGGGAAGTAACAAGTTGTTCCAAATGCTCATTACCTCTGAGTTTCCCACCCTTGATCTCAGAACAATGTTGTCTTATAATTCAGGATTTCTTCCTTGAGGACATGATAGGTGATGGAAGGAGTATTCAGTAATTTATCTTGGAGTATTTAGTAATTTATCATGGCTTGGTGGCTACTTGGTCCCCATCTTCTGTAGCTACTCAGGAGTCAGAAGCCTAGAGGTTGGTTGGGGCCCTTAGCTGGCATCTGACTAAGCAGGTGATTCAAATCCAAGTCCAGGACTCTTTACTATTATTTTCTTCAAAAATGGAGCCTGCTCTTATTGCTCCAATTTCCCTCATGTTTGTTGCAGCAGAATCAGGTGATTGCCAATAATTTATTTACTCATAGACCAGATTAATAGAAGTAAGTTCTGCTTCTTAATAGCCCAGTTGAGACATTCAGGTAATTGCCTGTCAGTATAATGTTGTGACTTTTGCTTTATTTTTATGGTACCAGCAATTTATAGATAAGGACCATGTGCTCACTTTTCATGTTTGCCTAAATTAGAAAACTTTAACGAATGGTTTATACACCTCCATCCCAACAAGTACTTATCTTTCTTGGCTTTCTAGCGTTCTTTACATTTATCCTCTTCTTGACACCTCTAGCAATTATAAAATCCATTAACTATAATTACAGAACTCTATTATAATTTGATATGAAGCAATTAATATTCACCATCTGCTGTCTTCTAAATGAATATTTGTTTATTTCAGTACTTCAACTGCAACATCTAAAAATGAAGGTAAATAATTTGACAAGAGCCTCAAAAGCCTTGAATATTTTTTTTTTCAACTGAGAAGTGTGTGACTTCTTAAAATATCTCAGGCTCTTTCTTTCACAGAATGTGCATGAATGTCCCTATTGATTTTTTTGTGAGACTGGAAAAGGGAAAAGATTTGGATTACAAAATTCTTGGCTATTTTTAAAAAAGTATGTAACAATCAAAAGATGTATTTAAAGATTATTTTTTAAAAGGGAATGCTATTATGTTGTTGCCATGATCGCTTGTGAATAACAGAGGCACTCAAGTTCAAATGATGGTGATCATTATCAAGTAAAATCATCATCATCTTTTAAGAAATATAATATTGTAAGAGTTCTAGTGGGGGGGCGGGTCTTGGTTGAAACAAATCAACAAACCAACTCTGCATAATTTAAGGAGAAAAATTATAGTTCATGAGATCTATAAAAGCTCTCAGCTTCAAGCTGGAGAACCAGGCTTAAAGGTGCCTCCAGGATGCCCCCAGTGGACTTCAGAATATCACTGCTCACCAGCTGGCCTTCATTATTGCTGCTACTGGTGCCTCTACCCGCTGGATCCTGGCTCTGGACACTTACTGCTATGCAACTGGAATTCCCATAGGGCAATAAAAATTTTCTGACTTTCTCCCTCTTTATTTTTCACCCAAGGGTCAAATGCAGGTTATGACATCTGATTGTGTAATGAACTCATTACACATGAGCTAGGTAATGTGTCCAGAGTTTAGATTTCAAGAGGCAAAGAAAGGGTATGTTTGATGTTCCTTTGCTTCATTCCCTAGCTATCATTTGGGAGACCATAATCCTGGATGCTGGAACAGTTGAGATATAAGCTGTTATTCAGATGTAAGGGTTAATAAGAATCCCCTCATTCTAAAGTGTTTCCAGATTTAGATGATGTTACACAATGAATGCTTGTGACCCCTCAAAAGTCATAGGTTGAAATTCTAACCCCCAAGACGATGGTGTCAGGAGCAGGGGCCTTTGGGAGGTGACTAGGTCATGAGGATGGAGCCCCCATGAATGGGATCAGTGCCCTTATGAAAAAGATCTCAGAGAGAGCTTCTGTTTTTTCTATCACGTGAGGACACAGTGAGAAGACACCCCTCTGTGAACAAGGAAGTAGGTCTCACCAGACACCAAATGTTCTGAAGCCTTGATCTTGGACTTTCAGCCTCCAGAACTGTGAGAAATAAATGTTTGTTGTTCAAGCCACTCAGCCTATATATTTTAGGGATTGTAGCTCAAAAGGATTAAGACAGATGATAAATGATATATTTGTCCTACCTATTATAGGATTTCCCCCCATATTAAAAAGGTGATTAGGTGATAGGAAATCAAACTTTATATTCCTTGCCTATCACCCACATACCTGCAACTGATGTTCCCCTACCCAGTTTTTTTCCCAAGGAAATGGGGATGGAGACAGGTTTTTCAGTATCACTGCCTCATGAGGAACTTTTAAGTTCAATCCCTTTATGAAGAGCAAAACATCAGTGGAACTAAGTACAAAGACTGGCTCCCTTAACACTCCAGCAATGCATCTCATTTATAGGCACTTCTGTTATTGATGGACCACTAAGTCCTCCCATATAAAACCTTGAGAATGAAATAAAATGAATTCATTACATATGTATCTGTTGTTAGTAGCATCATTTATTTGTGTGCCCAAAGCAAGATGCTATCATATATAAAAAATTACAAGAGATAGTAGCTAGTCATATGTAGTTGATTCTAATGTGAGCCATGTACAATCAAAAAGTAAAAGGTATTTCTTTCCCCTCTCCCACAATTGGGTTGATGACTGAGATAAAGCACTTACCAATACAGCCTGAGGTGACATCTCCTTTCTTTTTCTCTACTTTTTCAGCCCTTCTAACTGGGGCATTCACTGGCTTTCCTCACTAACTTGTCCTTTTCTCTATCTAGATAGCAAAAACTTTGATGATCCAAACCCCGTGAGTACCCTTTGAAGTAGGAGACCATGCCTTGATCATCTCTGTTTCTCTAGTCATACTTGACATAGTGCTTTGTATAAAGAAAGCTCTCAAAAATCACTTATAACACTATTATTAAAATTTAACAGCATGGAGCACCTTGTACATAAAAAAAAAACTGAAAATGTGTTGAATGATTGAACCTAATTCTATGTATAAAGAACATTTAGAAACTACGTCAGCTTCTGACTGTAGGCTCCTCAGGTTGCTATAAGCTGAGTTCCTACGAGAACTCCATTGGGAGATAGATTTATACTATGCTGCTAATGTGACACACTATGTGGGAGAGCAGTCTTCCTCCCAAAGCACCTCACTGGCCCTCTGGAAGTTAGTGTTCTGATTTTATTTTAACAACATGATATCCTACGAGTTTTGATTGTCAAGGACTAAAAACTGAGGTCACGATGACTTATCCCGGTATTTTAGTTCTTTGAGTTGAGGTTGTTCTGCATCGTGGAGAAGCAACAGACTGAAAATAGATGCCTCCACGTGGATTATAATAGATGAGCTCGTTCAAAGGGGAAATTGCTCTTGTCCGGAGAAATGTTCTCACCATTTTACTTTTTGCAATTGTTCTTTCACACCTATTTCACGTAGGAAGGTGTTTTCTTTAATTACCGTAACCAAGTGTGCAGCTCATAGGAAGTGACTCAGAGGAAGAAGGCGTCAACCCTTGTGGGCTGATAACATAGAAGCTAGCAACTGCACAGGAAGGCCCTCGGCATGGAGACACAATGTTAGGTTGGCGACAGGATTCCATGGCCAATTCAAAGGCACCATACTCCCTTGAATTTACATGACTTCGTGAGAGTGCTTTCAAGTCAGGGTTTCGGTAAGCATCCTACGTATGGAATTCATGTGGATGTCATTAGATTGTGAGCTGTAATCTTAGCTTAGTGCACGTTTCTTACCTTCAAGTCTGAAACAAAGGTGTAGATGTTTGCTCATTCATTCAACTACTGTAAAGTGAATGTCAACTAGGTGCAGAATATTGTTTGAGGGTCTAAGGTACAGAATTTGACAAAATAATGTTCTTTTTCAGTCCTGGGATATTTAGGTAGTGTTGAGAGAATCGAGGTGAAGATAGGTAATAAAACAATCAAGTAAATATATGATATAAAAATGTTATAATATAAATATGCAATACCAGATCATTATAAATGCTTTGGAAAACTGAAGCAGGAGGAGAAATACAACACCGCCAGTGAGATCAGAGATTTCAATTTTAGATGGGTCATCAGGGAAGCAGTTTTGTGGGGATGCTGCGTGATCAGATGTCAGATGTGGGTTCAGTGAGACAGAGGCCATGTGAAGTGAGAGCAGAATTTTCCAGACAGAGAAGTCTCTGAACTTGCTGTCCTAAGGAGTATCCTTTTCCAAGGGAAGACAAGGGGCACATACAGCGAGGGGGATGGTGGATGACGTCAGAAAAGCAGCAGAGACCAGACCATGTGCTTCTGTGGGTCTGAATAAGGCCTCTTAATTTTATTTCAAATGCTTATATTATGCATATAAACATGAAGTCTCCGAGACACCAACTTCCATGAAAGGCAGGTTGTTCTCTGGTCTCTCAGTTCCTATGGTTCTTCCTCATGGTGGAAAGTGGTCAAGAATGGACTTGAGAAATCTGCCTCCAATAAGACAAAACTGGATATGCTCAACTATGGAATTGCAACGTCTTTATACCATGTATGAGGTTCAAGGGTAAATGATGCACCCCGTTCCTGTGTGTCCCCTAGTCACTTCATTTACACATCACTAGATGTGCTGATTTAATATGCCAATGTGAAGGAGTAAATTGGAGTGGGGCATGTGGGTCTTGGGACATGAAAATATTAAACCTTACTGTCTTTATCTCTTAGATTTTGGTCTCAAAATATTCTGTTAACAGCTAAAGAATTTTAATGATGAGAGAAACATCCATAAGAAATGGTTCTTCATTTGCACCCCTTAGAGATGTGGTTATTTGTTTTCTATAAATATTTCCCATAGCATGTCTAATTAATATTGATTGATTAAAGCTTTTTCTTAAGAACTCTCTTACCTGTGAACCAAAAGATACATCTCAAAAGTGTATAGCACTTAGAATCAAATAAAGCAAAGCTTAAGCCTTTGCTTTCTCCCTTGTTAAAACATAATTTCCTTGGCAACCTAAGCCAAGTCTTGGTTTTCTGATTATGATAACTCATAATTATAGTGTGAGGTAGATATTATTATGAGAGATAATGTATATGGAGTATATTGTGCATTGGAAAGACCGCAGAGGTAGAGCATTGCTAGCAGTACCCATCCTTATGATGCTGTTCACACATAACAGGTTTAGTTGTTCCCTAAACCCTTGACATCGAAGTCGACAATTAAAACAGCAACTCCAAAATCCCAGGCCAGTTTCTATCACCCTTTTATTATATTTTAAAAATCTTTCCCTTCCTGATATCGATTATGTGCTCATTCTTAATATGAGCCTAATGAAATAATTAGGGATCCTTGCCAGGTACAAAAGAAAATTCTTGATAATGATATGAATTCAAGACCAAATTGACATTTTAAAAGTAATTTGCTTGTGGAATTAGAATTAATCACTACTCCTTTCCACTCTTAATGCAATTAAATATTGATCCTCTGTGAATGAATATCAGATGCATATTAGTAGCGGACTAGATAATCAGAGCTTTAAAAAGATCTAATTTAGCAGAATACTAGACATATTGTAATCATTGAATTATTTAAATGACTAATATGTTTTATTGTTTGACAGTGGGCCCGGCCAGTGTAATCTATAAACCTTTATAATTATCTTTTGCTGTGTATACCAATAACTGCTTAGTAACAGGGATGGATTTAGGGAGAGGGGATGTGATTCTTGGAAGACATAGAAAACTTTCAGTTTGTCAGTTGCTTGTCTTCTGTGTGTTCTCCATGCCTCGTTGACCATCGACTGTTTTATAGCCCTGCAATCTATCCTGTGTAGAGTAAGGCTGGGGAATGGAAGCGAGATGTACAAGACTTTTGTAAACTCCTATCTTATATAGCCATCCTCAATTCTTTTGGCACCAGGCCCTGGTGCTCCTATGAGAATCTAATGCCTGATAATCTTAGGTGCAGGAGAGGCCTTGATGCTGGTGCAGGGGAGCGGTTGCAAATACAGATGGAGCTTCACTTGCTCATCCACCACTCACCTCCTGCTGTGTGGCCTGTTTCTAACACACCATGAGTGAGTACCAGTCCATGATCCAGGGGTTGGAAACCAAAATCTAATGGACATTTGTCTCATAACATGAAAGGCTTCAAATCGCAACACAGAAATTGATTATATTGAAGATATTTTCTATGTCTTCTAGTTAAAACTTTCAAATTTGGGATATCTTATTATTTTCTCTCCTGCCAATGACTTATTTTTAAATGTTAAACAGTACCCTTCCAAACAAGAACTAACATCTAAAAATTTATAGAATTTTCAAGTTAATTTACCTTCATCTATCTTTCGTTTAATCACACAGTCAACAATCCAGGTATTCCTGGATCACTGGCCATATGTGAGACACTATTCCACAGTGGAGGGCCAGTTGTGGGCAAATTTGGTGTGTGTGCTCCCTCCTGCCTTTTCTTTGGTGCTGTGTTCATTGTGAGGAATTAAGAGCATCCATACCAAGGAGCCACTTTGAAGTTCTGCATGAAAAACAACACGTGACCCCAAAGATCAAGAAAACATTTCCTTCCATCACAAGAGAAGATTTCACATTTCCTCTTTATTTTGTGAAGAGGAAATGGTAGTTTGAGTAAACCTCAAGGTTTTTGTTGTTGTTGTTGTTGTTGTTTTTAATTTGGAATAGTAAACCAGAAAAACAAGAAAAGCCACAACAACAACGAGGAAGCTAGGAGTCTTATGGCTCCATCCTATGCAGTTAACTATATAATAGGGACAATGTTGATATTTTGTGTATTTTCTTCCAATTAATAGAAGAAAATGAAGAGAAAGAAAAAGCAGCCATCTTCTGGCTTTTTTTTTTTTTTTAACAATTGTGATCATACATAAAAAGGGAATTAGAAGAGAGAATAGTTATCTCCTTTTTGATTCATGTAAACAGTAGTTGTTTTGTTTTTATAAAGACAAAACAAAAGGCATTCTATAAATTTTGGGATTGTTACTAAATTATCAGGTGACCTATTTTGCTATTAGTGAATGTTTTACCTATTGTCCCCAGTAATGGCGTATGGCCATGTTCCAAAGGAAATAAAAATAATATTGGGCTTATGCATGCTTTTTATTGGCCATATTCTAAAAAGATATTTTTTTTCCAAAACAAGGTTAGTAGTCATGCTTTCTATTTTTAATTTGTACTTAACACTCCATTTCATTTCTCGCCATTCATGTGCTCTGTGTTTACTTACCTCACTTCAGACAGGTCTGTTGCCCTTTCTGTTTTATGTGAAATGTCACCATCTGTTCCCAGCACCGTAATAACCTGCCATAGGGTTTAGGTTTACAGCAACACTGACAAATTTAGGGGCGGGGGGAGGGAATGGCAAAGAAAGGAAAGAAAAAGAAAAAGAATGAACTATGCCAATTGAAATTCAAGTTAATTAATTGAAAACTGTCAGGTTAGCAAAGCATTTTGATTGGATACTGTAAAATGCAGCTTGAATATCCTAAAAGTATATCTATCACTATATCTACTATTAATATTATTAAGTTCTTTTCCATGCAGAGATGTTGGTTTCTCAGAGTTTTACATTGTCATCAGATGCATAAGTGAGATCAGTTTGGAGAAAGAAGCATGAAATCCATTTTATATTAAAAAGGAACCAATCCTAGTGAAGTGTTGCACGATATATGAATGGGCAATAAGCACATGGGAAGATGCTCAGTACCATTAGTCTCTAGAAAAACGCAAATTTAAGTCACAATGAGATACTATTTTCATACCCACAAGGGTGGTAATAATGAAAACGTAGATGATAATAATTTTTGAGGATGTAGAGAAATGGGAACTCTCACACATTGCTGGTGGAAGTGTAAATTGGTTCAGCATGTGGAAAACAATTTGACAGTCTCTTAAATTTACCACATAGCCTAGAAATTCTACCCTAAGTTATCTACTCAAGAGAAATGAAAAGGCATGGCCACACAAACATGAACATGGATGTTCATAGCAGCATTATTCATATTAGGCAAAAGCTGGAAACAACTGAAATGTTCATTAGCTACTGAAAGATTAAACAAAATTGTGTTTCTGTACAATGGACTAGTATTCAACAATAATAAGATAAAGTACTTGTACAGGTTACACCATGGAGGAATCTTGAAAGCATTGCACTAAGTGAAATAAGCCAGGTACAGAAAAACACATATAATCTGATTCCACTCATATGAAATGTCCAGAAAATACAAATATAGAGGAGGAAGATTAGTGGTTACGTGGGGCTGGGGTGCAAACCTGGATTAACTGTAAAGGAGTATGTGAGGTCTTATTTGCTGATATAAATGTTCCAATGGGGATTATAGTGACAGATGCACAATTGGGTGCATTTGCTAAAATTCACTGGATTGCCCAGTAACTGGGTTTGAGCGCTGCAGTGGGTGTCCTCATGTCATTTCAGTATGGAAGGAGAGACTGGTCCTCCTGTAGGAAAGAGACTTGCTAGGTAGGAGTTAGTCAATTCTGTGTCTCTGTCTGTGCCACCTGCTCCCACTGTGAAACCTTTATGACCAAAAACACAGGAAATAGGCCATTCCTGGAGCTCAGGTTTTATATTTTCCTGCCCCAAAGGATAACATAAAATCGACGCTAACCTTAGATTTTATACATTTCAGGTGTTCAAAACAGGGTCCAGTGTGTGCAGGGAACTTGAAAAAGAGCTTTTGACCTCAGCATCCTAAAATCAGGTCTGGGCAGAAGGTAACAAGACACCTGGTAATTAAAACAAATCCAAAGCCAGATGAATAATAAATATGGCAGAGAAACAGGAAAGTGTCACAAGAGAGGCTGAGCGTGGATTTCAACACGTATCCTGTCATACTTAATGGAAACTGCATATGTTAACATTCAAATAAAATCTCAAAAGTTAAAATCATTCTATCTTTTCACTCTAAGTTTGTCACAGCAGCAGTCTGGAACCACGTTTTTTTACTACAGGCCATTATGAAAGCGGCAACCTCATCCCTGTTCTTGCATTATTGTATGTTGGTTGGGTGCTGGTTCTGTGGAACCATGCTAGCTGGAGGGATGCAGAGTGGTACCAGGGGTTTTTGTTTTCCATTGATCTGCAATTTAGTGGAAGATACAAGCCTAGCACATTTCTACATAGATAACCACAGTGACACAGGAGATCAGATGCTAACAGCCAGAAATGCAGTGAGTGGCAGTTCCTAAGTGACTATCCATTGACTGTTCCTAAACAGTTTGCTTTAATACTGTTCAGAAATGAAATTCAAATACAGCTTCTCTAGTCCTGGTTGCTTCTCAGTGTGTTCTCAGAACCAACAGCATTGACATCACCTGAAAACTTTTTAGAAATGTAAGAACTCTGTCCCTTCTGAGGCCCACTGACTCCGAAGCTGTGCTCTTGATGAACTTCTCGTGATTGAACATGTACCAGTCTGGAACACGGAATTAGACTCTCCGTGTGTGTGATCCTGAGAGCTTGTATTTTTGACAGATTTTCCAGAGGGTTCTGTGTTCTGATCATCCAGAGAAGGCAGTGATCCTGGAGACTTGGAAATTGCCAAGGCATCACAGGTGGGTGGTCTTGAGATGGGTCTGGGGGGAGAATGGAGTTGGGGTGGTGACAAGCATTTCTGCATCAGCAGAGGGACCAAGACAGCACAGCTCGTGCCCCAGAGAGGAACTCGTGTGACCCCATCCTCCTATGGCCCTGGTCTGCTTCCCTGTAGATGTTTAGACACACACTTGCATCCTTTTTCTTAACAGAGGCGTTTCTGTGTAAATCGTGGCAGTCCCTCTCAATGTCCTTTTGGTCCCAGATCTGTTCCCTCTGCTTTCCTCTGAGATTTTGCTCCAAACATCAGCCCTTCTCTCTATATACTTCCTTCTCAGTTATATAAACGTGAGCAGATATCTGCCATTCCAAACAAAACCCTCCTTTGACCTTGCATCTCCCTCCAGCTACTGCCCATCACTCTCCTACTCTCCATGACTTGGAGACAATGAGAACCACGGTGGTTCTTTTGCCAAAGAGATTTTATATTTTCAAATAAAATTAGAAAATAAAATAGTCATAGAGAGAGGAAAGGAGAAAACATAATCACAATAGCTAGAAATGATGATCATCTTGTATGCATTTTTATTTATAAAGGACTTTTAAAACAAGAATAGATGAAAAACTTTTTTAATTACAGTTGATATACAGTATTAACTAAATGATTGCTATCATTATTTTATTATTATTTTTTGTCCAATTGGCAGTTGAGCCTTCAAATTGTGTTATCAAACGAGCACCACCCAGATGGTAGCCACTAATGCATGTGGTAACTGAACCCTCGGCACGTGTTCAGGCAAAACTAACATGTGCCATGAATTCAGAATACATGCTGGATTTCAGAAATGGTACCAGAAAAGAATGTAGAATATCTCATGAAAAATTTTATATTGATTACATGTGAAAAGGATAATATTTTTGATATTTTGGGTTAAACAGAATATATCATTATAATGGATTTTTGTGTGTTTTACTCTACCTTTTTACTGTGGCTACTAGAAAATTGGAACTTACATATGTGGCTGGCATGTATTTCTACTGGACAGCATTGTTGTAAAGAGTTCTCATTTTTATTCTTGCTCATTTCTCTTCTCTGTTACTGCCGTGGTACCCTGCTGGCCTCTGACCATGATTCTTCTCTGTCTGGACATTCAGATCCTTCCTCTACACTGTCGCTTGATCGATCCTTCTGCAGTGTTACAGCAGTGTTTCCCACTGCCTGGAGAATGGGTTAGTAATCACACATTTCTGCCTCTCCAGACCCAGCCTATGTTCTTCCCACATGCCCACAGAATCTGGGTCCTTGCAGCCATTTGTGCTTCTGTGCTTTTGTACATGGATTTCCTCTACCTAAAACGAACCTTCCCACCCTGTCTACCCAAAAAACTCCTTCCTTATCCTCAAGCTCCACCTAGTTACCTGGGTGGTATTTTCTCCACTTCTCTAAAGTTTTGTGTATACAGCAAGCTGTCACTTATCAGCCTCTTTGCTCTTCTGTTACTTGTTCACTCTCATCTTGGACTTTGAGTTTCCTAAGAACTGAGATTGCAACTTATCTACCAGGTGTTTCAGAGTATTTGTAACATATTAAATGTACAAATGCATTTAAAGGAAGGAAGGCTAGGTTGGAGGCTTATTTTTAGAAATTTAATAGGCAAGCCAACCATAACAACAACATAAACTTAACATTCAGTGTTGTCTACATTGTTTCTGAAAAAAGAACCAGGTCTGAGACTGCCAATCCTCTAAGTAAATATAATGTAAGACCTATTTCCAATTATGACCACTGCAGTTGATACCAGAAGTAGAATTTGAATTTGTAGCCAATTCTGATTTTCCTAGTTTCTTAGTTCAGTGAATGGAAGCAACTGAAAATAACACACGCGTACACCTCTTGAAGCAGGCAGTTCTTTAATATAAACTCTAGAACTTGATACTATACTCTTGGGTTTGAGCCTATGTGTAGTCTCTAATTTTTTTTTAAAGTATTTAGTTATCCTTATTGAAAGGTGTATTATATAATTCTTATAAATGTTCTGTCTGTAACACTCCTGGGTCTACTCGGAAAGTCTGCAGGCCACTTTCCTTTGGAGATGCGATCTCTGCAGTGTCCTGTCTGGGAGAAACCAGGCCTGGGAATTGTCCTCCCCCTTGGGAGAGCATTGAAACCACTATCAGGTGCTCATGATTTCTGAGCCACACAAAGGCAGCAGAGACTCGAACACAGATTTCTGTGCTGTCATCTCCTTCCTGGTGATTTATTAACTGGACGGCACTGTTTGTTTTCAGAGAGGGCAGTTAGGGAGGTCTGTACTTATCTTTGCAATTTCTTAAGATCCTAAAAACAGATACAGTAGTATACTGACTGAATTTTCCAGGTGAGGGTTACCCAGTAGGTCAGTCAGCTAATTCTAGATTTTGATGTACTGTGAAAAAGTATGGTCATTGGATCAAGAAGTCAGTTGGGGGGAAAAGTTGCCCTTTAACGGTAAATAGATGACAGATGACATCATCATTGGCTGTGGCCTTGCTTGCCTTTGGGACTGAAGTTTCATAAATTATCACAGATTCATGTTTGTGCAGCATGAGTTGTGTAGCGGCGGAAAGATATAATGTGCTTTGTAGGAATTACTAGTAGTAGGAAAGAATTTACCAAAAAAAAAAAAAAAAGATTATTTCAGTTGAAATGAGTCTAAACTCGTAATATGGATCCACTCCATTTTAAAACTGACTGTTGTGATATACTATATATTTATAATTATTAGCATCATTATTTGGAAGTAATTGTTGTATTAGCAGACCAGAATAAATATTATTTGTTTCTTATTCTTTTAAGATTTGAAATTTTACATTTAACCTGATTACTAAAAATTTCTCATAAACCTGTATTCTCTATAAATGTAACTTAATTAACTGGCTACAACAGGCAACAGCAAACTATTTCTGTTAAGGACCAGAGATAAAATATTTTAGGCTTTATGGGCCATACAGTCTCTGAAGTAATGACTCAACTCTATGCTTGGATCATGAAAAGAACCATGGACAATAATGTAAATGAAAGAATGTGGCTCTGTTCCAATAAAACTTTATTGACAAAATCAGGAAAAAATAAAATAGGCAGTAGGCTGCACTCAGCCCACAGCCATAGTTTGCTGACCCTTGAGCTAGAGTGTACTACATTCTAATATCTCATAGATATCCCTTAATTTACTCAACCTTTTTCTTATTGTTAGGCATTTGTATTATTCCAAAAATTTTCTTATTCTAATAAAGCAATGTTAAAGAAACATCTCTGATGAAACTTTGTATTTCCAAAATTCTCCTTAGATTCCTAGAAGTAGATTTTCTAGGTCAAAAACTATAAACACTTTTAAAGCTTCCAGTTTTTTGCTACTCTCGGGAAGTGTAAATTGGTGTGTTATTTTTGGAAAGCAGTTTGGTGATATATCTAATTGATGCCTCCCAAAGATCTTACTAGTTTTAAGTACAATTTGTGAAGGAAAACCAAGAAAGCTACATGGATTTTTTTTAAGTGTCTAAGTGTATTCATTTATGTGTATGCAATTGATTATAGAAGTTTAACTTATTTTCAAGTTTATTATCCATTTGTATTTTTTCTGTTTTACAGTTTTTATTGCTTCACCTATCTTTTTACCATTTCTTTTTTCTTCTTTAATTTTATTTAATATTTATATATAAATAATCTAAGAGCACAGGCTCTAGAATCAGACTGCCTAGGTTCATACCGATTCGGCCATTTCTTGGCCATGTGTCCTCACTTAGGTTTCCTCCCATATTTCTAAAACAGAGTAAAGAAGTATATCTATATCATACTGTTGCTTTGAGAAAAGTATGTAAAGGACTTTGTGAATTGCCTGACACATAGCAAATGTTTAATAAATACTACCCATGACAATGAAAATAAAGGCACAATTTTTTCATTTTTTAAATGTTCATTATTTATGTGATGATCAAATACACTTTTATCTATATTTTCTTTTACCATTATTATAGTTCTTTTTTTTTTTAATTTACCTGGGTGTTATTTTGGTATGAGGCAGGAAGACAGGCCCAAAATTGATTTTCCAAGTACCTAGCCAATTATTTTAATATTTGTATTGAATATTTAATATTGTATTGAATTTCTTCCTCATTAATTTGTGCTTTGACCTCTGTCAAATATTTTGTTTTTACACACTTTAGGATCTGCCTCTGGGGAACCTTGTCTTAAATTTACCTGCTGGTTTATTCTGGCTTCTTCATCACTGATTTAATTATTGTGACTTTATAATATTTATACACCCAATAATATAATTCATTGCATAGCTCTAATTTCCCATTTTTTTCTTAGACATTGTCATAAATTATTCTCCCAGTTGTATTTTATAGTCATGTTGTAAATTTCCAAAAAAAATCACTTACTTGAATTCAGATCAGAAGTAAATGATGCTTATAGAATAACTTGAGAATTGACATCTCTATAATACAGTGGAGTTTTACCACTTCTCATATCATGTAAAAAAAAAAAGATAATACTTATTGAAAATTAATTCTGTGCAAGGCATTACTCTAAGGATTTTACACATATGAATATCTCTAATGCCCAAGACTGTAACAGAAAGATTTTTTATTATCCCCATTAACAGTGGTGAAATCCAGAAACACAGAAGTTAAGTAATTTTTTCCATAATCACATACATTAGATGTTAATAATATTCTAAAATATATTATATCATTGTGGCTGTATGGATGAAATAGTGTTTTCTTCCAAATATTTTTTTAATTGTTAGTGCTAACATGGACAAGAAAATGTCTATTATTGATGAACTTTTATAATTTGTATGTAAAAGTCTACTTTGAAAGATTGAAAAGAAAAATAGAAAATTGGCTGCAGATTGTATTTCAAGGAAAAGACGAATAAACTAAAGTTGAGATATTCTCACTAACTGATTTAGTTTTGTCATTGTGTATTTTTCTTGAAAATTGGAAAAAGACCAGTTTGAGTGTTGGAATGTTACACAGAATACCTTGGTTTATCTTGAGGAAGAAATGCTGTGTTCAGATCAGAGCTTGAGAAACATGACCAGAAATAATAACTCTGTCATGGAAAGGCCTCTGGACACCCAGAAGAAGACATCTGAGTTTTCCTTCATGTTTTTAGTCTTAGCTGCAGCTTCCTCAAGGTTTTTCACTCTGTTCTCTACAAGAAGAATTAATAATATGCTACTGACTTTTAGGTATTTAACTATCTGCTAGAGCTCTTCATTTTCTCTCTCCCTTATTGTCCTTGCTAAATACTATGATATCTGTCTATACCACTTTACAGACAAAATGTGCAGCTGCGTGCCCCCCCCCCCCATATTCACATGTGCAGCTACTCAGTGTGATTGGCTGTTGTCAATCAAATAATAGGTTATTCAGAATGATCAAAACATCATCCTCTGGGAAATTATCTTGCCAGAAAATGTCCTGCCAGTTTGCTACTGCTATGCTAATGTAACTTTCAAGGAAGGGAGACTATTTCTTGAGATTAGAGCTTCACGGGCTAATGATCACTATACAACCAAAGAAGCCATAGACTATGTGGTTTTCCAAAATGCAAGGTAATCCCTTGGTCTATCCATCTTATTAGTGGGGCTAGATTTCTCTTTCCAGTCCTGGGCACTACTCTTATAGGTTAAGAGTAAAGTGAGTTATGTTATATCCAAGAACTAAGTGAATAAGACATGATAAGTGAAAATCTGATAAAACACCCACTTTCTATTCCAGAAAATTTATGTGTGATGCTTTTTTTTTTTATTACAAATGCACCAGACGGAGCAAATTGTAGTTGTTATTTGTTGTTATTGCTTCTGCCACGTGGCTTTCTCTCCTTCATTCTTGTCTTCACTCCATCTCCTTTCCACAGGCACTGTTATTTTCAGTGCATGCATCTGACTCCCCTTTGTGCAGTGGCTGCCTTCCTCTAGACATCTGGTGTGTTCCTTCTCCTTTCACCGTGTTTCCCATCTTCACCTGTTCACTACTTTTCTTGTGCTGCTTGGTCTCCTCATTGAAATATAATCCTCTACAGAGCAAGGTGTTGCATCTACTTTTCGGTGTACATACAGAGCCTAAAAGAACTTGGGAAGCATAGTAGGTGCTCAATAAATACATGTTGATTGGATAACACAACATTTGGGGGAGTTCAGGTCAAATTACCTCTTTGTCTTTGAAGGATTTTTAAGTAGAGGTACTTGTTGACAAGGAAATGAACAGAATAGCATTTAAGGAATCAGAGGATAATATGCCAGCCCAAGTAAGTGAGGTCTGGAGCTATTGTTTTTTTTGTTTGTTTGTTTTTTTTTGATAAATTTACCATTACTTTTACCATTACTAGTATCTAGGTGATGGAACCTATGATTTCTCCAAAGTCCCTCAGATAGTTATTTTGTCTTTTGTCCTGATGTATTATTTTCATCTTAATATTACAGAAGACCCGGTGATATTGTGCTATAAAAAACATAGCTCAAGTACTTTAAAGCTCTTAAACCTCTAAAGGTGACTCTTTGTAGAAGATTTCTTGAGTTATAAACTCTGAGATTCATGGCTCTCTCAGTCAGTGAGCCTCGCTTACCAGAGGCAAATCCTTGAAACTTTTTTCTTAAATGCGGCACATCGGCACATCATCAGAAAGCCAGTAAGTAGTACATCAGGCAGGTGTTATCTTCCTCTTGCTAGAGGCACATTTCTTTAGCTAATGGGAGATTTACTGATGTGTCCAAGCTTTCACTGCTGTAATTGCTGGGCCACGCATGAGCAGAAGCTGAATAAACCCTTTTTATATTACTCTCCAAGCCTTTTGGCAATATTGTAGCCTTGAATTTTAAATCAGCAATTAAATTCCTTTTCAATTAGAGAAAACTTAAAATGTAGCTTCACCATATCCTTTCACCTAATGTCAAAGACATAAAAACACTCAATTATTAGTTAAGCCTCAAAGCTGAAAAGGCAACTTCATTTTGGAGTTGTGTTTCTCTTTTTCAGCTGGCTTTCTAGAAGCTTATTTCTTCTCCAGAGGCAACTCCCTTGTAGATATATCACATTCAGAGGGGAAACTTTGAAACCGGATCTGTGGGCCTCTCCCTTTTGCCATGACCTCTAACCCCTGACCTCTGACTTGTGCTGCATTTTTCTTTCTTGGGAATTCCTGAAAAAATGACTCTTAAAAATCTAGACTATTTAATTAATTCTGCCATAAATCATGGTTGCAATAGCAAATGTTATTTAAAATATATCAGCCAAGATTCTAAAGAAACTTGTCATTTCATTAAAAAAACTTCTTGAAAGGTATCTAATCTCCGTGAACAACCATTGATTCAGATGTCATTCTCTTTTTCTGTCTGAATCCCAAGATCAACTTCACGTGTTTGCAAAAAAAACTCAATTTTGGAAAGCGTTGATAAAAAGTTAAGGTAATTTTTAACAGGATCTCTCACAGCAATGCAGCCAGAGTGGGAAGTTACATCTCCGTGATGGAGTATATTGAGGAGCTGGCTGCAGAACGCGGTCAAAGGCAAGTAGGAAGCCTGACACCATCCCTTCACGGCACAGTAGAAAGAGTAAATAAGATCACGTGGAAGGAGTAATCTTATCTTATGCTGCCTACCTAATTCCTGATAAAGGGTAGGTGCAAAATAGCATATGACATATTAAGGACAAGGCATTACTTCACACGCAGGACAGCCAAAGGCCATTTATTCATTCATTTTTACATTTATTTAAAAAGCCAGTTTGGAATGCCTACTATCTTTAGTTACCACGAAGAATTAGAAAGACAGAGGGAAGTGAGTGGTGGAAGAAAAAATGATGGAGAGAGGATCTTGAGAAACTTAGTGTGATGGGGAAGGTTGCCTTTTGCACAGGAAGAAGGGAGGGGTTATTGGTGATGCTTGGTCCTCTAGTAAATCCATGGTACAGTATGTCTAGCTGTTCTAGATTTTAAACTTTCTCAATTAGACGAACTAGTTCATTTCCATACTACAGATATCTTCTGTGTTCTATGAATGGCCCTTTAATTGAGTCAGAAATAGGATGGAGCAGCTGAGACTTGGAAATGTAAAAACAGGGAATAGTAGGCGGTATGTGGCTAGTGACCTGTAATCTTCACAGCAATCCTGAGTTCAGGCTTCTGCTGGTCAAAGATAATTTGATGGTGTAAGGGGAAGTAAGAGGCATCAAAAGCTTGTATTTTGGAAGTGGACACAGTTAACAAGACTTTCATTTGTATTTATAACTTTCTCTTCTTATAAATGATTTTTGTGAGATTGAGGATGTGAAAATTCTCACCTCACTGGCCACTACTCGTGTGTGTGTGTGTGTGTGTGTGTGTGTGTGTGTGTGTGTGTGTGTGTTTAGCCATCAGCCAGGGTTTTGAAAAGTTTAGAAGGGAGCACTGGACAGGGGGAAGAAAAAGACAAGATGAAAAAAAATATTTTGAAGGGAAAGGAAAAAAAACAGTACTCTAGATTAGAGCAGATTCCATTTTTGGGGTCCTTCATACTCTTCATCTCTCCTCAGTTTTGTATCATGCTTGATGATTTGTGAAACCATGTTCCTGCAATGCCATGGGTCAGAGTACTGGAAAGGAGTAGAGAACAGACATGAAAGGCATCTGGACTGAAACCAGATTACAGCTACTAAGTGGTGGAAGCCTGAGACAAAATTCTATCTTTGGTTTTCTGACTTTCTACTGTGAGGATCCAAATAGATGGATAGACAAAATCTGAGAAAAAAATAAAGAATTTCTAAGGACTCTTATGTGCTTTAATGCATTGATATATGAGAATCCTTTGTATTGGATATATGGATTTTAAAATATCATGATTAATAGCTAATGATAAAAATATTATCACATCTTACTAAACTCACATAATTACTTTGACTTGCAATATAAATGATGTGTGCTCCTTACTTTCAAAGTGATCAGTAACTTTTTTTGTCTGTTTTACTATTAGGGTAGTGAGGTTTTTAGGGTAGTTTCAGCTTTGGGGCTTAACTAAGTCTTTAAGGGTTTTCATAAAGGTGACTTTTTTTTTTAATTTAATTACTAGGAAAGGTGCCCCATGACCATGCAAATCAGATTTTCTATGGCAGTCTGCCTATGTACCTTCATATGCTTTTGAATAAAGCCAGTTTATTAAAAGAATAATCAAATTTTGTTTATTTAGAAGTAAACTCATAAATCAGAAACATATTCTGCTAGACCATATGTTCTGATTTTTCCCCACAAAATTTGGTCATTTTACTCATGATTGCAATAATGTAAAGTGGTATAGCTTGGGAAATAATGTTAAAGGAAGTGTTCTAGTGAGATTTAAAATGTGGAGTAGGTATTGTTTGAAAGGAACCAAGTCTCTGTGGGAGTCTCCAAAAAGGATTATTAAACTTTAAAATCTAGTTAAGGAATGAATGAAGCTGAGTAACACCTTCTGTAGATTTGAAGTGAGGATGATCATATTTTTTCCAGCTTCATAATTCCTTGCTTTTCCTAAGCTCTTGTCAAGTTTTTTGAACTTCAACTTGCTTATAATATCAAATGAAAATCCCACAAGGGTAATCTCATAGAATGCGTTTGTGAATTTTTCTCTTTCCATGGTCCCGTTGTGGTTTGAGTGTTCAGAACATCCAGGAACTTTCAGATCAGTATCAGTTTAGAGGGCTCAGAGTCATTTCAGGAAATGAATTAAGTGCCCCTTCTGACCTCCACTAAGTGCCTGGTTCAAGAGAGCTTAATGTTTTCCCACGATGACCTTGGAAATCACTTCTGTGACAATATAAGCCCTATTCTAATGCTCAGAACACAAGAAATACTTTTAATGAAACGGTGAGAATTTAAGGAAGAAAGTGATTAACACAACATATTTATTGGTGAAGCTGAGACCTGAAAAAAAGGTTTGGCATGTCATACTTCCTATTTACTTTTGAGATAATTGCAGCATCCAGGACAATTAGCATCCAGTCTAGAGATGGGCTCTGCCAAATGTGCATTTTTCTTCTTGTAGAACACCAAGAAGAAATCTGTTTTAAATATGAGGAAATTTCTCATTTAGATTAAAACTGACAAATTTACTTCAAATCTCCCGTATGTACCATCTGCAAATGCATATGAGCAGGAAGAAAGCCAATGATGAAGAGAACCTGGGACCCTTACTAGCTATGTGATGTTGTGGTCAACTTCTTAGAGGGTCATATTTTTGTTTGTAAAATGGGAGTGATAATGTTGTGTTGACTCATGAGGTTATAAGGATTAAATAAAGTAACACACTTAACGCACTTAACATACTGCCTGACCTTTGGCAAATGCTGCATAGGAGATAGCAACAATTAATAGCTCAAAATGGTTGTTTCCTTGTGGATTTTTCTCCCTGCCCTAATTATCTTTTAATTATATAGCAGAAATGTATTTCTATCTATTTAGGGGAAAATCAAGACATATAGGGCCAACCTAGTTTCTATTTCTTTGTCATGATATAAGCTTTTCCTTAGGAAATACCTGGAACAGGGTCAATTCTGAGAGGGTTCATTATGTATGAATGGTAATCTAACTAAGGTAAAGACCAAAAGAACAATGGCAGGTTGTGTTACTGCTTTCCTTAGTTTACTAGGCTTAAGTGAAATCTCATTATTAGAATTCATATCATTAGCATAAAATTAGTGTAACTGCTAGAATTGGTTCTGCAGAAGATAGCTCGCTAGAGAGTGGGTACCTCACTGTATCAGTCAGAGACTAACATAGCCATTTCTGTGACTTGAGTGACTACTCTGTTCATCTTCGGTGCCAATGGAGGCTGACTCGAAAGAAAGAGGTACTAATTCCTTCTACATCCAGAGCAGGGGCTTCATTCTGGAAGTTGGATAGATGACAATTGATATTATATATGTTTTAAACCCCTTGTAACTCATAGATGACACCTTTGTGGTTTGGGGAATTTCAGTCTGTTTTTAGCACCGTTACCCTGCTGCATGTGGCATTTGTTCAGACAATTCTCAGGTTTCCCTGAGCTTACAATTTTCCATCTGCTTGTTTTGGAATAACTTTCCTTTGTCCACTGACCAACCCAACAGATAGTAAAGGATCAGGAACAAAAAATACCAGGATTTAGGTGCCAGAATGGGTGGATGTGTTTCTATGATGAAATCCTGCTCCATTTATCGTAGAGCCCACATTTCCCACAGCTCCAAAAACTACGACCACCATCTCATTCTAACTCAGGACGAACTAAGAAAACAGGCTCCAGGTAGAGATTATATACTCTACTTAAAACCATTCCTACTTAAACCCCAAACATTTCTAGCTCACTTAATCAAGAAACCATATGATTTGTTGCAGAGAAAAATTCTATGCCTGCATTACAATGTAAGATTTGTAGCTCCATTTTCAGACAGGACTTATTAGCATATCATTAGCCAGTGATATTATTGAATATAAGAATTCTACATTAGTCACCTTTAAGATGAAAAAATTTGGCTTATTCAAATCCATTAAATTAAAAACTATCTGATAATTGAGTGTTGTTTATTAAAAAGAAAGCAAAAGAGAAGCTTAATTTCATAGAACAAATAAATTACTAATAAATTGCAGGAATGCAACAAAGACTTAACCAAGAATTATGACATTTTTTAGGCTGGAAAGAATCTTAGATTTGACTTTAGTCATCTTAAATTACAAATAAAAGAATTGACACTAAAGGAAGTTACGTGACATCTCAAGATCACAGATTAGTAAGTGGCAGAGTTAAGATGACAAGCTGGGTCTCTTTTTAAGATCAGTGTTTTCCAAAATATGTGATCAAATTGTGTCTTGCCTTCTGTGCATTCTCATTTTCACAAAGGCATGCCAGGGGGGTGGTTATTAACAGGCTCTGTTGTGTTCACTCCTGGCTAGTTTAATGGGAATGGTAGCACTTTGTCTCCTCCTGTTACATCATGGTCCACAAAGATCGATGCTATTGCAGCATGAGCTACATCTGCATGTTCAGTGCATTAATACATCATTTGCTGATGTGTTTGGAGTGTCAGCTGTGCATCAGCCACCCAACTCGCCTTCCACAGTCATGCTGGAATTTCCCTGCCATTGGCCCCCATGAAAGTACAGAAACCAACAACAACCTGGGCTTGCAATGAGGAATTAACCTGGCTATGAGACAAATTATTTGGAAGGGAGGCACTGATGCAAAATGTGGTAACCACAAATGAGTAGAAAATTTACCCGCCATGTGGACAAGTGTTAAGGTACCAGAAGACCAGACAGTGGGTGGAATATCAGTAGATTTCAGGTAGTAGCAACCAACACATCATTCAAGATCCCTGTATCCAAGGCAGGGCCCAGGAAAGCTTCCAAACGAGAGGTAACAGTACCTGAAGCTGAGTGTGAGTGGGGAAATTAGCAGTTAACAACATTCATGTCTAATAAAACAAATAAACAAACATACAAGAAAATAAATATGCTGACATAGAAATATATATATATATATAACTCCTGGTTATATATATCTTCAAAAGTTGCATGTCATTGTTCTTTTCACTTATGCTCAAAAAACATATACTGGTATTTAGGAGTTTCAGTCAGCTATTCCAACCACAGGACTCTTTTCATTCCTTGACCCAAGGGTCTATATAGCATGTCACTCGTCACAAGCTTAGAATTGATCAGACAGGAGTATTCCGCTCTCCTCCAGTTACTGACACCTGAGCTGGGCCAAGTGAGTGGACCTGAGACAAGTCACATCTACCATGCAGTTCAGTCTCTGCCTCTCGGATCCCTGTGGTTTATTCATCTGTAAGTCTGCCTGTTTTTTTTTTTTTTTTAAACAAACCACCTTAGGCACGATTATAGGCAGGCCATGATGCCGCACTCTAATAGCTTGGTTATGTTGGTAATTACAATCACATGAGAGATGTCTCCCATGGAGAATTTGACAGCAGCAAACCAGTAAGGGCAGGGCACTGGTAATCTGAGTTCCCACTTTATAAAAGGATCTGATTTTTTTTTAAATGTTTTCCTTCTCTGCTTAAAACTTCAGAAATCTGGTGAATGATATTGAGAGTTGTGACAGTTACACAACATTCAAACTTCAGACTATGAAAATCTCTGATCTCCAGGGGAAAAAATTAAAAAGTGACTTGCCAGCCATCTGGTTTTTGGAGTTATATTGTGCTATGCTGAAAAAGACAGATATATTGGTTCCATAAAGAAAGTAGAAATATTTGTCTTTGAAGAAATATAAATAAGAGGGCTTAATACAATGAAAACATGTTCCCTGTATGAAATGTATGCTGATATCTTTTTAACTCCCGAAAGCAAATATCATTCTTACATGGTACCCCTATTTGGGGATGCAAGCAAATTTTTCCAGGAAGGGCCTGAAATTGATTAATTGATAATTACTTATTTATATTTAAGAAAATTAATAAACATTTTTTAAATATGAAAATGCTTTACAAGTTCTCTAAAATTCCTACTCTTCTTAAAAAAATGTCAAAAAAAAATCCTGTTTAGCAAGTTTATTAGCATTGAAAATTTGTTTCCTCTGTTTTGTTTGTTTTGTTTTTTAATTGTGTTCCTAGGTCTGGCTCTTTCTCTCTGCTCCTCATCTGTCATCCTGTCCAGATCAATATAGTGCCTCTATCCCCGGGTGGCCCAGCTTCTTGTTGCCGTTCTGTTTTTAGGCTTTGGGATAAAATATCAAGAAATTAAGACTTTCAGTGAATCTTTTAAAACTCATCTTTTTGTCTGTTTGTTTGTTTTAATTTCCAAAGTCTACATTCCCTTGATTCTATAGAGGTGGTGGGATTTTCCCCTTGTTTTAATCTTGGCTCTGACATATAAGAGGTTTTCTTAAGTGGCTATAAAACTAATACATAGGATCAACACAACATTCTCAGGAGCACAGGAAGTTTTGAAAATGACCTTTGGTACTGGTCATCTTAGCCAATTCCTCAGGAATCAATTTAATCACAGAAGGGATGTTTGCAAGAAGATTTGCAATGTGTGTGCATGTTTTATAGGTTGTTTTCTTGGATTAGCATTAAAAACATGATGAGAAAGAGGCCAAGTATAGAGTGGGTGTTCCTGTTACTTCATATTTACATTGGATCCTTGTAAAATCCTTTCTGAAGAGTGAGATTCCTAGACAGAAGATTCTGAATTCTGCACATTATTGAAAAACCACATGAGATATAGTGAAGAGCATTTGCTTTGAAAGTAGACTAGTTTATAGAATTGAGGGGAAGGGGAGCCCAAAATAATAACAACAAAATCCAACTTTAAATGAAACAAAAGAACAGTTCGAGGGTAATAAATTGCTGGATAAATTTTCATAACATAATATAATAACTTAATATGCTGTAGAATACTGTGATTAAGACCTGGAACAAATAGAGGAATTAAAAAAAAAAAAAACAGCTAGAGTAGACTTACCAGGGTGACCACTTCATAAGGTACATAAATATCTAATCACTGTATTGTACACTTGATAGTAATATAACATTTATGTCAGCTATATTGAAAAACAAATTAATTTTTTTTTTTTTACTTAAAAAGAGCTAGGATAAAGTATGGCAAATGAGCTGGAGGAATACCATAATCTAATCAATAAGGAACTCCCATTGTGTAAGAAGAAGCTCTGGAACAGTTTATTTGACTTTACCATGTTTTTGGTCTTGTAGTATGAGCAGATAAATGGTATTATTGTGGACAGATGAAAAGTACAATGGTGCAATAATTTTAAATATGTCAACATTACACTGAACAGCTATCTGGAAATCGCAGGGTTCGGAAAAATTTAAGTCTTCATGTCACTGTTTAGGTATTAAATAAGTATAACCCAGGAATATAGTCAGTTCTGCTATAACACTTGTTTTGAAAATGCAAATTAGTTCCAGTGCACTTGATATATTAAGGAACGATTTAAACATAACATGTATTTGCTTGTGCATAACACGAAATTTGAGCAAGCATCACACTTGGCCATATGTCCTCAAGAAATACTAGGTGAATGGGAAAAACTATACCCAACTGAACTGAGCTGCATCGGAATACACCAAACACACATGCACGATCCTCAGACACCTACCAGCCCCCTCAGTTCAGTGATGCATTAGGAGCTCATCCTCCTACACCTGGTATTACAACCTTTTATCAGATTTCTATAAACCTTCTGCTACTTTGCAATAACTCATAATCTGCAAACCTTTCTTCAGGTGCCCACTTCCACAAGACTACCCCAGGCCCTTCCCAAGGCCAAGTGCCATGTTCATTGTAGTATTTGTGCATTCTTTCACGTGGACCCTGTAGAAAACTGGGACACCTTTTTATTTTAATTAGTTTTCTACCTTTTGAAAAATATTTCTGATAACTTTTTGAGTGTTATGTCCTTAGTCCTTTTTTTTTTCCCCAAACATGCATAGCATTGTGAGTTTTAAGGACATATATGTCATGTTCTAGCACAACTGTTATAGAAAGGAAAACTCATGTGTGACAGAATATAAATGCTTCAATGTGCCAGGTGCTGTTTCCTATGAAACAGAACCTGTTCACTATCCTCACAGCATTAGCAAGACAATCTAAAGTTGTAACTTTGTCTTCATCTCCAAATTTGTACTCTGGTCATTTCATTGCTCATGCCTTTATGGCTTAGTTTACCTAGGATGAACCTAACCAGTTGGCAGTGCCTTCTACTCTGAGATGGGTTTTGCAAAAACCAAATGGACCATTTTCTTGCCTTTTCAAAGAGAACCACACAGGAAGGAAAACAAGAAATTCAACTTTTAAGCTGGGCTATTCATGGCCTTTGCTAAATCCTGGCAAAGAATCATGGTTTTTCATTACGATTCATCTCACTGATTTCCCAGTAGGATGAACTAGTCTTTTTATTAAGACTTTGGGAAAGTGAAGTTGGGTTACCCAAGTGATTAAGTGGTGTTATCTGATGAGTGAAAAATGAATTACTTTTCAATATACATTTGGGGATCTCTGTGTTTTCTTTCACTGAGTTCTACTTTGTGAAAATGGGTTCAAGGGAAAGGAGAAGGTCAAGCTCCCACATTCTGTCCTGCTGGAACAATGTCTGCCTTTCTGCTCTGTGGCAAGAGAAATAAAATAGATGAGCTCCGTCGTTGGAAATGGAATGCCATCAGTTCTGTTTCCCCCTTTTAAGAGAGCCCAGCCACTCCTCTGGCTCAGGACCATTCCAGTCCTACAACCAACGGGAACATTATTTTATAGTTTCTTAGCTTTTAATTAAAGCAGACAGACAGACAGACAGAAACACACACACTCACACACACACATGCAGTGACGTATCTTTCTTCCACCAATCCACACTCCATAGAGATATCTATCTGTATAAGAAGAGAGAACGGATCCATTTAAACCCCATTCTAATTTCGCTATTAGGACTACAATGATCTGTAACACTGAACCCATTAAAGTACTTGGTGAGTAAGTAATATAATTATGTTTTTGCTTTAATTTAAACTAAACTCACAATTTTAAAAACCCTCTGTTATTGGTAAATTATTAAAATGAATACACTCTGCTTATTTGGGATAATATTAAATATAATCTTTGAAGGTATTATTTTAACTGATGAAGGTACTATTTTATTATAGTTTTAGTCTATACGAGTTTTTTTGGATTCTAGGGCCCAATCCAATGCAGAGTAGCTCTTTAGATACCAGTGGAATGTCCTCCTGTTCAACTTGGCCCTGACACACATTCCACAGCTTAAGGGTCCAGCCCTACAAGGGTTCAGGTGCAGTGGGAAGCCCAGGTTGTTACTGGCTGGCCATGCACCAGTGGTTCCAGTGACCCACCTCTAACTCAGAATACCTGTACTTCTGACTGACTGGCTTTAAGTCAGAGGTTCCCACAGCCTCCTCCTTGGGTTCAATTACTTTGCTAGAGTGGCTCACAGAACTTAGAGAAACATTTGACTTATTAGAGCACTAGTTTGTTATAAAAGGATATAACCCAGGAACAGCCAGATGGAAGGGTATGGGGATGGGCAAGGAGTGGAGAAGGCTCACCACTCTGCAAGCACCTCCCAGTGATCACTATCCAGGAAGCACTCCGAGCCCTTTCCTTTGTGGGTTTTATGGAGGCTTCATCACAAAGTCAAGGCTGACTAAGTCACTGGCCTTTGCAGATTGATTCAGCCTCCAGCCCCTTTCCCTTCCCCTGAGGTTGGGGGGTGGGGACAGGTAGGACTGAAGGTCCTCACCCTCTACTCACAAGGTTGGTTTCCCTGGCAACCAGCTCTTATCCTTAGGTTACCTAAGGACTTTTCTAAAGTTTACCTCATGATCATAAAAGACACCTTTATTGTTCTTATCCCAGGAAATTCCAAGGGTTTGGGGAGTTCTCTGCCAGGAACCAACTAGAAGACCAAATACATATTTATTAAAAATCACAATATCACACACACAGTGAGCTTTTTACATAGTCAACTTATTATATTATTTTTAGAGAAGAAAAAATGGTAGTGGGTTAGGATTATATTGAGAGAGTATATAACCCTTTAGATATAATGTACTAAATATGCAGATATTTGGTAATGTAGGTGAAATGAGGAAGAGAAAAAAAATGAGAAGGAGAGAAAGTATTATTGGCACTTGATCTGTTTTTGAAATACATAGATCAGGATAAGAGAATCATTAATGCAAAATAAGTTTTCAAGAATAATTGTATGCAGAAATTTGTCTACACACTTTTACTAAATTTGGGTTCTTTCATTCTCTTTATAATTCAAAGCAAATAATTGAAATGTAAAATGTATTCTTTTTTAAGCTGAATTGTGGTTTATAAGCTATAGAAACAACTGGGCATTTTAAATATAATCAGTCAATTTATTGTAGGAAAAATATTTAAGATGTATTTTATCTTCAGAAAGCATGATACAGATCCAAATGGAAAATTTCTAAGCCTGTGAAGTCTCACAGTACTACTTCCACTTCAGACTTAACTAGATCTGTATTATATACACTACAGTAATATAAACTTACAGAGATGACAAGGGGAATAAGAAATGTATAGAAATCTTCTGCTCTGAAGACAAATTGCTAGGAGCATTTACATGTGAGCAACAATGAATAACTTAATATTATAAGATTATGTAAGTGTGACTATAATTTTTTGGTGTCAAATACAGTGTGTCTACACAAAGCCAACCCAACCACTTATGTGAAAACTGCAAATAGCTACTTTTCTTTAAAAAAAAATTTATTGGTTCTTTCCCCTTAGCATGAACACATACTCTTCTGTTGATTGATTGATTCATTCATTCATTCAATTGTTAAACATGTTTATTGAGCACATTTTATGGGGTCAGGTGCTGTGTTAGGAATTGAGTAAGTAGTATAAAACAAACAAACAAAAATGATGTAATCCCTCTTTTTATGTAGCTTCCTTTCATTCTAATACGGACAGATGAAACAATGAAATGATACACCTACAAGAGATGATAAAACCACCCAACTGTTTTGTTTTGCATAGTTGAAAACTAAGAGCCACAGAAGTAGTGTCATGACAAGGGTCATACTGCTGGTTAATTTTCTATCCAAAGGTAGCATCCAGTTTCCTGACTTTTCTCTAGTGATGTTGTCCCCGCAATCAACTGTTTATACTTAGTTGACATCACTGAAGAATATTCTTCTCATTAAGAAGCAAAGAATCTGTAGAAGAGTTCCTCCCACATTCTAAACTTGGCCTTCGGTGGCTCCCTGTTGCCTTCCACAGTAAGTGCAGCATCCTCATCCGATGATGATGTTCTTCTTACCCTTGGCCCCAATCACTTTTTCAGTCTTTGCTTCATTACAGGTGCCCTGAATCACACTCAGCTGATATGCTGGTGGGCTTGGAGCAGAGTAAAATAAACAGAATTCTTTAATAACTGAACAGGAAAGAAATAAAAGAAGGGAGGGAGGAAGGGAGTGAAGGAGAGAGGAAGACAGGCAGGAAAACGATAGTTGAGCAAAGACTTATTTTTAGAGTCAAAGTTGTAGTTATTACAATATGAGACTTTCTATTTGTGGTTTGAGGGACTAGCTGTGTGAACTTCATCTTTATACAGGAAAAATCCCATTTGCATAAACGAAGGCATCATATTTCAGTTACTTTCCTTTGGAGATTCAAAAGTTCTCAGGTTCGCCCTCCTCCCAATACAAAGGTCAGCTTGGTCAGGTGTCCCCTCAGCACAGGAGGGGTTAAAGGACACGTGACACCGCTAGACAAAACAAGAAGACACACAGACTCCCTGAAATGTCTAGCTTTTGAAAAGTACCTGATGTGGAAAAAAATTAAAAGAGACACGGGAATGGAAAATTCTTTTGCTGGCTCCCTCTTCTTCTTCTTGCTAGGGTGGGATTAGTTACCAGCTGTCAAAAGAAATATCACTTTTAATTCTTATTTTTTGGGGAAGGAAAGCATTAGGGGAAAAAACAAATGTCTTGGAAGAAAGAGAGGCAACAAGGCCCTTCCTTTTCACAATGAATTCCTGCAGTTTGCAAGAGCACAAGAGGGCCACATGGAGAGGAGGGAAGAGTCATGCCACCATAAGGAAATTATGCATCTCCCTCAAATATTTTCTAATTAAGTAATCTATATGGTAATGAAGTTAGGGGCTTGGGGCTTGAACTATTTGGGTAAAGATAGTAATTAAAGCAAAATAAATGAGGCATCTTTTGAAACCCAGCCGGCCACCTTTGATGCTACTCGCGTTCCCATGAACTCATGCTTCTTTGAAGAGGGTGACAGCTTTTTAGTCTGCACGTCCCTGGCAAGGAATAGTATTTACCAAATGTTTGGGTTCCCCTTTCAATGTTGTGTGTCATGTCTGTGGCACACTTGACGGTTCATGAACCTCTCCCAAGGAATGGCTTCAGTGAATGTCCACAGCATGGTGGGAATCACAGCAGTAAATGGGGGGTACAAAAGGGAGGTACACACACTTCCAAAAGGTCCGCTGGACTCGCATGCCTGGGCTGCTGGGAAGGCCACAGTCAGTAAACACATTCTTGGGCATCGAAAGCTCTTTGACGGAGATTAAAAAGCAAGATTCAAAATTGTAAATACAATTGTATCTCAGTTTTGTCTTAATACAATAGCAAAAAAGACTGGATGTAATTTAACTAAAGGAAATTGAGGCTTGTAATTTTTTTTTTTACTGCCTTATTTTTACTCACTCCTATTCTGTACAAGAAACATATATAACCTTAACATTCGAGGGGTTTTAAAGGTATACTTCCCATTTTGTTTTTCCCTTTGGAAGGATAATGCAGCTCTTGTTAGCATGGTTCATTCAATGTATCAGACTCTTTCAAATGATACAATCAGTTATGTAATTTTTATTTAAACCATTTGCTGAAATATTGTGCATAGGCTAATGAGATTGCTGAGCTGGATTGTTCCTTGAAGAGGAAAATTCAAGTTAACTCTTTAATTTTTACTTTGCCTCTCATCATGTATGGTCTGGAGGGCTTGGGACACAGTCCTTCAGTGGAGGAAACTTTTGAGATCAGGGATAACAAATAGAGGAAAAAAAAAACTCAGGCACAATTAATTATGATGTCAGGTGGAGTCTCTGGGCAGTAAGGGGGTCTCAGGCCTCAAGAGAGGTGGAAGATGGACATGGGATGAGAGGAAGTTCACTAAAAATTGAACTGATGAAAAAGGTCAAGGGGAGCTAAAAAAAAACAGTAAGTGTTTTGGTCTCCAGGTATGATATACTTGCTTAGTTAAGAAAAGCATTCATTTCTTAGCATCTACTGTATTGCAGCTGTCTGCTAGACACTTTATGGGATTCAGAGATGGATAAGGTTCAGTCAGTCCCTGCCTACTAGTATTTAAAATTTGGTGAAGGAAATGATAATGCAACAAGAACCATAATATAGAGATTGAAAGGAAGAATGCCTTGAAAAAGTTTGCTTTTTAAAAATATTTTTAAAATAACTATAAATCTATGTTTATAGTTGGCAAGGAAGGAATCAGTGAAAATAACCTTGAAAGAAAAAGGTTTTTTTAAAAAAAAACTTTTTTTAGAGCAATTTTAGATTTACATTAAAATCGAGGGAAGGTACAGAGATTTCTCCTATACCCACTATTTCCACATATGAACAGCCTCCCCATCACCAACATACTCACCAGAATGGTGCATTTTTTACCAAAGATGAACTTAAATTGACATATTGTTATCACCCAAGGTTCATAGGCTTCAGTCTTAATGTTGTGCATTTAGTGGGTTAGGACAAATCTATAACAACATGTATGTATCATTATAATATCATCCAGAATATTTTCACGGCTCTCAACATCTCTACTCTCTTCCCTACCTCCTCCAACTGATGTTTTCATTGTCTCCATAGTTTTCCTTTTCCAGAGTGTTATATAGTGATATGTACTTTCCTATGTCTTTTCACTGCTGGGTAGTTCATTTCTTTTTAGCCGAAGGACATTCCATTGTCAGGATGGGCCACCATTTATTTACCTACTGAAGGACATCTTTTGTTTTGGAAATTAGGGATAAAGCCACTATAAACATTCCTGTACAGGTTTTTGTGTGAATACACGTATTTAACTCTTTAAGTAATGATCAAGGAGCACAATTGCTGGATCATTGTAGAAAGATAGGATTTCAAATGATAGAAATCCGGTTGACCTGAGGTTGACCATGTGTTAATCCTTAATCAGAAAAAAAAGAACATTGCCTTTGGAGAATAGTGTGGGTTTGCTAGCTTGGAGATGGGCAGCCATTTTTCTGTAAAGGGTCAGATACTAAATATTTTAAGCTTTGAGAGCCATGTGGTCTCCATTGAGACTGAAGGTCACTGAACTCTGCCGGGTAGGATGAAAGCAGTCATCAACTGTAATTGAGTGAGTGAGTGAGTGAGCATAGCTGTGTTCCAACAAAACTATTATAGACACTGAAATTTGAATTTCATGTAATTGCCACATCACAAAATATTCTTCTTCTTTTAATCCCTCCCCCCATCATTTAAAAATGTAAAAATTATTTTTAGCTCACGGGCTTTACAAAAAACAGGAGCCAGGGCTAAACAAATAAAAACGTTTTGCTGCTGACGGAGCTAGAGTCATCATACCTCACTTCCGTATAATAGGTATTCCCTTTGTGTATGTAGCCTGACTTCTTTTTAAATAATGACTAAAATCACTGAACAGCAATAAAGTACAAATTATTGAAAAAAGAGAATTATGTTTCACTTAAAGTTTTTACATTTGAGTCATGAATTTCTTTTGTCATCTTGTAATTTGACAAATCTTAAAACCAACATTCAGTCCAATTTGCCTCAGTTGTCCCCTGTGTGTCAGGAATGGTTAGAGGGCACCATAGCTGAACCCTACCTAAGTTGACTTCCAGTTAAGGTAGAAGCCACAGACAGGCAACAGAAAAGCCAACCCAGATAATTGTTTGTAGTTGGCTTTAGAAAGTGTTTTTCTGCTTACATGTGAGTATGGGTGTGTCTGATGTTCTGGGAATTTACTTCAAACAAAGGAATGAAACCACGCTGTGAAGATCTGACTCAGTGGGAGTTGGGAAGCCATCCAGTTTCCCCATGGTGCCTCTTGTCCTGCCTCCTCTGTGGTCGTTTTTGTGCTGTACAGTTAGGATGCCACCTCTTCTCAGACCAATCCAACATTTACCCAAAGGAAGCCACCTCCCCTGAACTTGCCCTTGCAGAGGGAGTTGTGTGTGGTGTTGTGTTCTTTTAAAAGTCCTTTCAGATGGAATATGGATAAAGGGCTTCCAGTTTTCCAACAAGCCAGTAACCGGAGCAAAGGAATTTGATAATACTCATTCTGCAAGCAAGTCAGGCTTATTATGGTTAAACCACCGTGAATGTTGCCTCGATTAGTGTGGACATGAAGACACTTCTCTAGTCTTCAGATTTCTTTGCAGAAAAGTTATCTTCCAGATCCACTGCTTCGCTGACATTTAAGGGGGATTGAAAAGATGGGTCCCTTGGAGAGTTCAGACCTGTTACTGTGTAGGATGTTGCAAACAGGTGTTCCCCCCATCAGAATGTCAGAACTGAGTTACAGCTAACAGGTTTGGAGCACTAACTGTCTCCCTAAGGTAGCTGTGTTTGTCTTGCTGCTGTTGTTATCATCCCCGTTTACAAGTGAGGAAACTGGGGTGCAGATGGAGTTAAGCAGCCCCCAATGTCACAAAGCTAGTAAGTGACAGCTCCAACACTGAAGTCCCATCTTGTTTCCTCAAGTTTTCATGCTTTTAAAAGTGAAAATAAACACCAAAAACACCCAAAATAAGTACTATTGTCAGAACCTAGAAATGGCCCCTTCGATTTGAAGGGTTAACCAAACCCAACTGGGCCTGCTGGCTCCCTCTGCCCACCCAGTGAAGAAAAATGCTAATTCCTCCTCAGCGCAGTGCTCCTTTTGAGCTCTCCTGCATACAGGGCCCCCAGGGTTTGAATTGCTTGGAGTCGTTATTTAGATCTCGTGGCTGCCTGTCACATTTTCTAGGCCTTTCTCTTGGAGCTGCCATGTGAAATCCACCTTCCTCTTCACCTTCCATTCAATTTTCTGACTTCTAGGCAGCCCGCTTGCCCACACAGCCACCTCCACATGGCATTTCACTCCTCAGGACCTATTGCTAGGGCGGAGTTACCGTCTGGCCCACAGCCTGTGTTTTATTTATCCTCTGTCTTAAGCTCTGATTCTTTGGGTTAAGGGAGGGAGCACCCTCCAGTCTTAATCTCTATCTTCTGTTTGTCAGGGCTCAGTCAACTGTGGATGCCAGTTCTTTGGAACTGTGCTGTACTTAGTAAATAATCATTAAAGGCATGTTGAATAAAGGTATGAATGGATGCTTAGCTGTTTCTAGTTGTCTTGTCTCAGCTTTCATTGACATGCGGTCTCAACCCTCACCTGCTAAGATGTAGACAAAGGACTCTAGATAAAAAAAATAAATAAATAATGTTTCTTGCATTGCCCAGAAAGTCTGAAACCTGGCAGGAGGATTTCCATAGGTTAGCTCTCAACAACCCTGTTTGTAAATATTTGAGTCACTTACTGGCATTGCTGAACATATTTCTGACCCTGGAAATCACCCTTCTTTGTTCCCCTAGCTGAGTGAAAACTTAGGGTGTGCTTGACTGACCTTCACTCTGTGCCTTCCCCAGAGGTCCAGAGGCAGTGAGGTAACCTTCGTCTCAGCTGACCGGCTGTTGCCTGCTTTGCCAGATACCAAGGGCTACCTATGTGGATTCTTAGGGTGGAATTGTAGGAATAACCAATGTCAATGGTTAACCCAGGTTCTTAGTGTCTGGAGCTTTTCTTTTATTATTAACCAAATAACTTTTTTTTTTTTTTTTTTTTACCATTGCTCAGCTGTGAACACTCAGCTTACAGATAGATCCTCTATGGGGAGAGTGAATAAAGGTAAGCTTCACTCTTAATTTTGTTATTATACAAGGTCATTCAGCCTATTTTTTATTTATGCTAGATTCTTTGTAAGGACCAGAAACTTCTGAATTCAGCCATTAAATATCAATGTTGAAGTAAATGCAGTAAAGATAATGTAGTTTCCTGTCCAAGTGCTTTAAGTAGGAGTCAGTGTGTCATATTCCTTGAGTTTTTTGAATATTTGGCCCAAAGTGGTTTCAAATTGGTCTTTAAGGAATTTATTAAACAGATCTCACTTGCCATTTTATATGTAGATATCTAAAAGTGACATCGAATTCCATATTCTATACCAGATGGAGTATTCTATAATTTATTTTAAAAGCAAAGTATTGTATCTTGTATGTATGTGTACTCTTATGAATATATAGCTTCGAGCATTGAAATATACATTTACATACCCTCTAAAAAAACTTAAAGAACAATAGGTTAATTTTTCTGAGACTTGTATTTAATGAGAAAATGAAAAAAAAAAACATTTTCTAGACTGATGCTAACAAAAATTAGAAGAATTTTCTCCTCTTATATTCATCTGATTCTTCCTAAAGCTTTTTCTCTTAACCCTTAACATCTTGGAACTTTTGTCTTTATTCAAAAAAGTATAGATCTGCCAAATCTTTCTTCCTGGCCACCATCAATTTTGTAACATATATAATTGAATTGTTTCCTTTTTTGCTAGGCGTAGGTGGTAAACAAGAACTTTTCTCTAAATCGATGACTTTAATCATGTTTGTTATACTCATATGTAGTCATGTGAACTGAAAGGTCTTTGGTAAAATAGGACTGGAGTATTTCTGCTGAGTATTACCCTTCAAGTCAGACCCTTAATGAAAAAAAAATATATTAATGTATCTTTACATTGTGGAAATGTGAGCCAGCCACTCTCTATGTCAAAATTTAACCAATAAAGTCGCATGAAGCGTCTAAACTGTAACTGTTTTGTAGAATACCATTTAAGGAAATTAAGCCAAAATGAAGTTTAAGACTGAATGAGGTCCAGAGTTCAATTCAATTCAAATCAGCAAAGAGAGAGAGAGAGAGAGAGAGAGAGAGAGAAACAGAGATAGAGAAAGAGACAGTGAGGGAGTTAGAGTAACTGATAGATATAATTTCTGATTATTTTTAGAACATGAGAATGGTGGTAAATCCAGGATATCACTCTCATACAAAAAAAGACCATGACAACATTTGAAACTGGGAAAGACTAGAGTGGGAGGGGCATTCAATATTCAATTGTAATGCATTTTCTTAAGTATATTTGGACTTGCAAGAGAACAAGAGTTTTCAAAGACATTAAAAAATATGTTTCTTCCATTATACATGTTAGTGGTGACTTGGATATAAATTAGTTGAAAATTAAGAATTCGCAAAAAGTATAGTTATAGAAAACAATCGATATATAAAAGGTATTTAGAATGAATGTCATCTGGTAGCAAAACAATTCATATATTTAGTTGGATTTTCTCTTTTTTGAATTTGTATAACCCATCATTTGAACAAACTTCAGGTTTTGAACCACATGAATTTATCCTTGAGTATTTTATGTTACTTGCTTATTCTAGAAAACTGGCCTCAAACCTAACTTTAAGAAAAGGGGATGGAAAATTTCATTATTCCCGGCATAATTTAGACTACATATATCTCCATGGTAGGTGGAGAATAGCATTTTAGTGCTTATTATGTTCTAGATATTTCAATACAATATTCATTGGATCTTCACTGCAACTTTGAAAGGAGCTATTTTATATATACACTTTATAGATAAAGCTTAGATTTTCCACTTTCGGGCTCTGTAATCTTGGGAAAGTTGTGTAACTTCTTGGAGTCTAAGATTCAAACTCAGTCTTGTCTGAATTCCAAAATGCAATTTGGTCTGAGAGAAAGTGGTTTCTTACAATTGATACAGGCAACAGGTGATTGTAAAAGACTTGCTCACCCCAGCATTCTAACAACGTTGTCCTCTGTTTCATGAACTTCATTTTCTATACCATAAATTTTGGCTCTTATATAATATCTCATATATTTTTATGGAGTTTATTTTTATGTGTTTGAGTCTTGTCTCCAAATAACCATGAATAGTTATTGCAAGGTTAGCAATATGTCAGGAGTTATGAGAAGCCACAGATAAACATGGTGTACTTTTTAGAAGCACTTATTTAACTCAACAATTTGGATGGAGAGTAAGAGGAATTTTAAATAATTACTTTTGTAATGCAGGCATTCTGATATAGGTACCATAATTCTAAACTGGCAAATATTGTAAAGAAGAATTCTAAGACTGAAATATTTTGAGCTCGGACCTAGTCTTTTGTGTCATATTCTTGATCTCCTAGGATTTGAGGTAGGGATAAGGGTGACGGGCTCATTTCTCTTACATTTCCTCAAAATTTTTTCTTTAATGGAAAATTTTGAGAAGCACTATTAAAGGATGATTTTTGTGTAACCACATTCTTGGGTTAGGTCCCTCCTTGATTAGTTAGTTGGCTCTGTCCCAGAAAATACATACTCACCTATAAACATGGCCGATCTTAGAACTGCATGCTTTCCATCACACATGAGACTGTTCCAAGCAATGGCTAATTAAGGGCCTTCTCTCTCTCTACTTTGGGAAAATAATTCCAAAGTAATTTTACAAAACAAGGCACCTGGCATAATGAATGGGCCACAGAAATTGTTTGGTAGATCTCTGATTCATGCTTCTCCTATGTAGAAGCCAGCACATCGAGTTTTCTGAACAAGAACTTAATGGCTGTCACCAACTATCACTTAACTGAAAGCCACCCCAACCATCCCTGATGAGCTCTTAGGGTATTAACTGACCTTTTAGTGTGCTCGTAATGGACTGTTGAGTTCTATTTTTAGATGGCTGAGTAAATTCCTTCCCTGGACTTGCAGCTAAAATATTAGAAACTGTGAACTATACACCAGGATTGTCACATAAAGAAGCCCCGCTTTTTTTGTACATTTAGCTTGCCTTTTGATTGGGTCAGAATTGAGCCAACTCATGGGTGGTTAGAGAACACTCAAGGAGAAAGTTGTGTGGTTAATTTGAGCAAATTATCTAAGACATATGAGTTAGACATTGTTAAATTTAGGTATTATGGGAATAGAATGTGGTTTCATTTCCTTATGACTAAAATTTTAACTGTATTAGAAAACAATATTGAGCTGAAGATAAGATTACACCATTTGCATTAGGAGTTTAAAGCTAACGAAACATTCAGAAAAATAAAACTGAACAAAGCAAAATCACAAATAAGCAGACCCAAAAAAACAGAACAGAAGCAATATAATACCATGCCTTTTACTCACAGGAATTAAATACAATAGAAGCAAGGACGTTGTGTCCACGTATCACAGTGCTGTAGGAAGAGTTTTTTTTTTTTTATGTGCTTCTGCACAATTGTGTCAACTCATTCCTGTTCTTTGCTGGCAGAAGGACTGGATGCCAGTTCTCCAGTTGTGTGTGGAAGCTGTGATCTTTCTGAGCTGCTTATGCCACAGAAGCACAGGTGCAGAGAGTCACCAGAGTTGGGACGAGAGAAGGAGAAGTCCAAAACCATGTCCCATAGACATTAGCCATGTAAAGTCGCCATGCCTCTGACATTGGACACGATGTCATATTTGAATGGAAAATAAATCTAAAAGAATGAACTTATTTATCACTTCAAGAAACAAATCTAACATTTCAAATCTGTGGAAACTTGGAGAAGTTGGCACATACAGAATAACAGGAAATTTTCATATGAAAAATAAAATAGATTTAAACACCCCGCATATGTAATTAACTCTGCCTAATAAAATGCAGTAATCAGTAAGTTACTATACCTACCCCCACCCCACAAAAAAAAAAAAATAGAAAAAGTTACCGTGCTACCCTGGTAATTACTATACCATTCCTACCATATTGTGGACCTGATTATTTTTGGCATCAAAATAACAGCATTTGGTAACCCCACCACCATCCATTAGACATAATATTGTCATCTTTTACACATCGGTTTCACGAATTGAACAAATGGCCAGCCCCTTTCTTCTGAGTAGGTGTATATTGCACATTCCACTGGGCATGATGTATAAGAGAAATCCATCAGTTCATTGGCATAGGGACAGTCAATGCCTAGTGATGGAGGACATGAGCAGAAGAGCCCCCTGTGCCTAGGGAATTGAAGGAAGCCTGATGGTAGAAGTAATGCTTGTTTTTGATTTGTTTATTTGTTTGTTTGTTTGTTTTGAATATTTAGGCACAGCAACCTTTGGTTGACCTCACAGATTGCAAGGACCTTGTCAGTTTATAATTCCTTATTTTTTATGCCTACAGCACCTGGTCTTTCTAGGTGTTCTCCTATCCAAGTACTAACCAGGCCCTGCTTAACTTCTGAGATGAGACAAGATCAGCCACGTTCAGGGTGGCATGACCATAGACATAATACTTGTGTTTTAGCTTGAAGAAAGAAGCGATGTCTGCCAGATTTATGAAGAGCCTAATACATTGGGAAAAAATGTGAAATGTTCCATGTGGCTGGCTTGTAAGGTTCCTGGTGAGATGACGGACACAGAGTAGTACTAGGTGGAAGAAGCAAGTGGGTATGACCCACTTCGTTCCACTTCATTTGTGGAGTAGGCACTTAGATGTTTTGTTTTGTTTTTTTTTTACACTTGAGCACAACACTTAAGGTGATTTTAGAAATTCACCTATAAAGACTAAAAGAAGTCTTCAGTCTTACTAGCATTATACATTAGTATTTGACAGTAAGTAATTCTTCAAATTTGGTTTCCTTATCTATCAACTAAATATGGATTTTCCTTGTGGTTCTGTTTCCTTAATCAAGTCCTGATGATTGAGCCTATTTAAATATATATATTTATCGTGAAAATGTGATAAGATTTGACCTTATATAGTAGGCTGTACAGTCTGTGTGGAGCTGTTGTTTCTGTGTCTGGTGCTGGAGCCTGAAGCTGTGAGTCAGGTAGTTGGAAGGAAAGAGACAGATTTGAAATGGAGGGAGACAACACATGGGAATACCTGCAGACGGACAGAAGCCACCCAGATGAATGGAGCCTGTGCTCATCTCTTGTAAACTCCAGTAAGATAATGGGGTGGCCAGCAGAGGCAACTGGTATCTTCCGTCACATAGCCCAGTAGCTGTAAAAACTGAAAATGGGGACCTAGTGGGGGTTGTAGGCACTATGGCACCCGGTGTAAGTTGCCACACTGCCTCCTGTCATTCCCCAACCTTGTGATGTAAAAACAAGATGGCTGTTGGTTCACTTTCACCTTATACATGTCATGCAAAATGTCTGCCATGGCCCAGGCTAACAGGAACTAAGAAGGGAATGGAATTTGGGGACAGGTAGTCCCAGTTTTGCTAAATTAATACAATCAACATCTACCACCTACCATTCAGAATATAAAACAAATGACTGAGACATATTTCCTGTCTTCAAATAGCTAAATGTATGGTGGGAGAGAGTCTTAGTCCCTCTGGTAGGTATTATAGTAGAGCTGCTTTGACTCGTTTACAAGTATAAAGTGAGATTAATGCACATGAATAAGCTTTGGAAGTATCAAATTTTAATGTTTCTTCAGAGTCTTATTTTGGCTATTTGACATTAGATCACCTCCGTTTTTAAAAGTAAATGCTGGGAGATAAATTCACTCTAGATATTTTAATAAGTTTAGATTCCCTGCGATCCCTTCATTTTTGTCTCGTTTCACTTGGGAGAGTGGTGGTGCTGAATGGATAGCAACCAGGTCTCACGCAAATACAGAGCCTTTCGCTCCTGTAATTATGCCTTCGTGTTTGTCACCATCCATTTTTTCCCAGAGACGATGTTTGTCAGGCTTTAAGTATAACTTACCTTTCTTTTAAACTAGGAAAAATAAGAGGTAGACTAAGAAACAGTAACAAAAATTTTTGTCCACCATTAACAGAAAAGCATCTAAGAAAATTGCCTCCAAACGTCATGCCAAAACTGTTTTATGAAAACAATTTGTTTACAACATCATCTTATATAGATTTCCCCTATTGTTTCTTTATTACATTATGTTTCACTCACTCTTTCACCTTAATCTGCTGCCTCAGTTTCTGTTCCTTTGAAGATGGGTAGTAGAGTAGATTTAGTATATGTTAAAGATTTCATGTTTTGTCTGCATCACAAGGATACTGTAAGAATGATAGGCAGCTTTACTGCTTCTTTGAAGGTTTTCTTTTCACTTCTCAAATTTCTGTTACCAAAATCATGAAAAGAAGATATTTTTGCTGAATCTTCCAGGAATGATATGAAGCTATATGGAGAAACTTATAAAAACTTTCATCTGCCAGTGACAAAGGAGCATGTGTCATTTCACTGCAGATATATTTTCAATTTACTGATTGACTTTTACTTAAAAAACATAGGGTGCTAACTACATGCCATGCATCATTCTGAGTGCTTTACAAATATTCATTCTTCCAACCCTATGATGGACTTTGTTTTTACACATAAGGCAACGGGCACAGAAATGGCCACATAATATTCCTAAGGTTACTCAGCTAGAAAATGGCATAGCCGATTTTGGACGAGGCAGTCATTCTCTATAATGTGTGTTTTTAACCACTAATCTATGCTTTCTAAAGAACCTGTGTTCCCCATAAATTTATATCTTTATTATTATTTAGGACCCTGTATTATATTAACATATATCTTGGACTGTACATCCACCAGTCAAGAAACCTTTGCATACAACTCGAGGAGAAAGCTGAGACATGTTCGGGCATCAGTATGATCAAATAGAACCCCATTCTGCCAGTTGAACCTGCTCTCAGCTCTCTGGTTATTGACTTCTTTAAGGTGTTCTATTTTACATGCTAAGCATTAAATTGTACTTTCTCTGTCAAGGTATTTAAAGAATAAAAACAAGGAAATCGGAAACAGAAAAGAAGATTTATGCACTCTATCTAATGGGCAGAACCCCAGCTGCATTAGTACGGGGAATTGTCAAAAGCTAATACATACAAGCAGAACTTCAAAAGCACAAATCAATATGGATTTCACTTCATTGAGAAAGTATAATATCCAATCTAAGGAAAATGACATTTTATTGATGAGGAACATACAGTCATTCTTTATGGTGCAGATCATCTATGGAAGTCTGTTGGCTATAATACCGACTATTGAGCTAACGGCAAAGAAGTCATTCATAGATAAAAGTAGAGTCCAATGGGCCTTGAAAGATTTTTTAGTTTAATAAAAAAATCTCAATTACTCCAATATAAAACAGCTTCTTTACTTTGAGCCAGCAAATATTGACTTTGTTTGTTAGAAATTACTGTTCTTGATATGCAAATACTTCCAATCAAAATTTTCATAGAGAAAGAAGTCTTAGGTTTTACTTTCTTTTTTACTATTCAAATTTTTACTTCTCAAAAAATTACAACAAATACATGTTTATAAATTATGTTTCAATATTCATTAAAAGAATGTTTCTTGAAAAAAGAAATAGACTGTTTATTTTTTAAGCTGGAAAAAAAACTGTTGAAAAAAATTTGGCAATTGTCCTACACTTAAAACCGTTAGCGCATTTATCTTAAAAATGACCAACTGAACTCCTGAAGGTTCTGATAAACTTCTTTGTTGTGTCTGGTGTTTCCTTTTACGTAGTCTCAGTTTTTAAACTAAAGACCAGATCATTTTCTGACATGTTTTTGTTTTTCTTGTTTTGTTCACCTCTACTTTTTTTCTGATTTGATTCCTAATAAAAATCACAAACATTTATGACTGTACTTTAAAGCTTAGAAAACTCTTTTATGGAATTTATCGCATTTTATCTTCAGACAACTGTGTGACAGAAGTGAAAGTCACAATAGTAAAATTCTTGTTATAGTGTTGAAAATACTAAGGATCAGTTAAATCAAGTGACAGGCTTGTTTGAGGCAGAGAAAGGAAGCCAGACTCCAGGTTTTGACTCCAAATCTGTTCATCTTTCCCATGCCAGGCAGCTGCTCTGGCGCCTTCTACCCCTCTTCCATCTTTGCAGCAGAGAAATCTTAAGAAAATAACAAGTGTCATATCGGTGTGCACTCTAGAATCAGATCTGAGTTTTAATCTAGGCTCTGCCACTTATGACCTACATGATGTAGGCTGGTCATTTCTCAGTGTGGCCTAGGACTAGGGGCATCAGAATCATCTGGGAACTTGCAAAAAAATGCAAATTCTCAGGCTCTATCTCAGACCAATGAATAAGCAGCTCTGAGGAGGGAGCCAATATCTGTTTTTAACAAACCCTCTGGGTGGCTCCAATGGACAGTAAAGTTTGAAAAACAGTGGTGTAGGCCATGGCATTGTCTTGACTCTCAGCTGGGTCAATGACAGCTATGATGTAGATCTCTTAGAAGGATTGGGGCACTGAATGAATATAAAACAAGTGACACATGGTAGGTGCACCTTAGAAATGTTGCCATTCCCAGGGGATTGAATTTTGTTGCAAGAGTTCATCCCAACTTTTATTGAGGTCATCTCAATAGTCAATAAATTTGGTCCCCTATGAGAAGAGAAACAAAGTGACCACCTTTGCTGGAAGAGGTGACTATTTCTAATATATGGGTAAACTGGATGGTACATTGGCTATATTAGGAATAATTAGTAGCTCCAGGGAAAAGAGCTGAAGTGAAACTAAGTGATTTTTTTCTATTTGGGAACTTTAGTCAGAAATCATGGAGGAGGCATGACCTTGCTCTGTCACCACCATTTTATTGGTCACTTGTTTACATGATTCTGGCAGTTGTGTCACAGTAGCTTTGCCCAACGGCCACTTTTAGTTCCGTGCCTTCAATTACTTAAAATTTGTGTATCTAACTATGGCTCAGTGATTTAAAAGTCTTCAATTTAAAAAATCTATAAATTCAATTTAAAAATCTATTGAAAAAAATTTCCAACCTGTGTCCACCAAAACATAGGAAAGCTTGGCTTAGGTATCCCATAGGGCATACAGAGTTATGAACAGGTAAATCGTGCCAGTTTCTGCTTCTGATGCCCCCTCTGTCCTCCTCCTGGATGTACAAGAGTATGGAACACTTGTTACACACCCAGTGTGTACTGACTGCCAAGCTCTGTCCTCATTTATTTGGCTTTTATTTTTACTGGGAGAATGGAAGGTGTTTTATAACAGGAATTAGAGAATTGGTCACATCAGTTAGCCACCTAAATTTTTGTTTCTAGATTCAACCAGGAATCTTGCATAAAATCTGCATGTGTTTTAGCCTCCAGTAAAGAGAGCAGTGTTATTCCTTTCATTAAACTTTGGGTGCCTAGTTCCTGAAGTTTGAAGAGAACCAGCCACCCAAAGCCATGCTTTTTGTTGTCCATTTGTTTCCATAGTTCCCAAAGGTTGGATTCCTGACTTGGGGGCGATAGGGAGGGAAAATAAACCATTGTCCACTAGGGCATAAAACTGCAAGGTGTCCATAATGGTGACCCTTTGCAACCAGAAGACACGCTAATAAAACACCTTAACTCACCAGGAAAAGGGAGAAATGTTTATCTATAAACTAGACTTACAACCTCATGTAACATGTTTTCAGAAGATTACTGTATCTGTTGACCAAATTTGTATGTAGATAAAAAAAAATTGAAAACTAGTTACACCAGTATTTACACCAGACACATGGCTCTGGCTCTCAGTTTAGAACCTCTGGTTACATCACATTCAGGGTAAAGACAGAACACACTCTGCAAATACTTTCTAAGCCTCGGCCTAGCCCTGATGCATCACTGCTTCAGCATTTTGATCCTAACTGATGGGGACTGGTGGTGTCTTCTGTTGTCCAGCCTCAACTGTCTCATTGCACTACAAGCAGGCTGTTCAATGATTTGCTCAAGCATTAATTTCTTTAGGCTCCACCTCAGATTTAATCACTGACTTATCTTCCTGTGAAAGTATTTGTGCCGGTCAAACAGGACAACTCAATCTAGGCAGAACTTGCTGTTTCTGCCTCGGTCCAAAGGGTCAAAGGTAGAAAGGCTGATGGTGGTGATTTTATAATTGAATGCGGCAATTGTTCCTAGTTTTTGTTTTTCCCTTGAAAGAAAATTCTACAGGCTTGAAAGTTGTAAGATAAGGGGAACAGACTACCTACAAACAGCGCATGGCTCATCACAAGCCTAGTCGAGTACAGGTCGTCTTTGTTACACTTTGACCAGATAAAATTGCACACATGATTTGGGTAATTGAGGTCGATGGGAACACTTGGACTTTGTTTTCATGGGTATTTTTCTGGGCTGAACTGTAGACCTAACTTAGCCATGTAGTGCTACTTATGGACTTACTTGCCAGGGCAACGGGTGCATTTAGCATGTTCGTATGTTCCTTCTGGTGCTTTTATTTAATCTGTTCTATTGGTTGCAGGCCTGGTTCTTTGCTGTTGCCCCAGGTTGGTCTGCAGTTTCCTGCCATTACCCAGGTAGACCTTTATGAGACACTCAGGGGCAACTATGCTTTGTTTAAGCCTGTGTTCTCGAATCATCCTGACCTCCTACTCCATGAATAGTCACTTCTCCCTTACATTACCCTCTTGTGTAATATTCACAGTTAATTTGAAACTCTTGGGTGTATCAACCTGTACAGTGACAATGTCGAATGCAGGTATAGATGTTGTGTTAGTTTCCCAAAGCTGCCATAACAGGGTGTCTTCAGACAACACATTTGTCCTCTCATAGTTCTGGAGGCTGGCAGGGTGGAATCAGCCTGCCTCCTCACAAAGCCTCTGGAGGACGCTCCTCCTTTGCTTTTCCCAGTTTCTGCCAGCTCAGGTGTCCCTTGGCTCTTGGCAGCATCCCTCCCATCTCTGCCTCTGTCTTCACAAGACCTTGTCTTCCCCTCTTCCTTTCTTCCCCTCCCCTTCCCCCCTCACCTGTTCTTCTTTTAAGGAACTAGTCATATTGGATAAGGACCCACACTAATGACATCATGCTAACTTGATTACATCTGCAAAGACCCTGTTTCTAAATAAGGTCACATTCACAGGTACCAGAGGTTGGGGCTTCAGAATATCTTTTTGCGAGGATACGATTCAACCCAAAACAGATGATGATGATGGCAAAGAAATGAGAGACTTGTACTTTCCTTAGAAAAGAATACAGAAATGCAATGAAATGAAAAATGACTTTCCTTTTCTTGATAATTCCTCTATTATTGTGCTTTTAGTTTGCCATTATAGAATAGTAAGATAATACTAGATGGAAACATTCATTTTTTTCTACTTATTGTTCTGAATCTTTCATCCTTTTAAAGAGGCATGGCCTGACTCTTTTATAATTTGCCATAACTATTAGGATTTGATTAACTGTCAGTATGTAGGTAACCTGAATGCTGATAAAAAATAAAATGAAAGAACATGCTTCACAATGAGGGTGGGAAAGATCAAACAAAAATGGAAAATAAAAGGACCAGTTCACTGTGGATTGAGAAAAGGTGAAACACATAAAGTATTTTCAGTAACAGTTATCTCGTTAACATGGAGAAAATAGAGATTTGGGTATTGACGCAACAGCTCGTGACTCAGATTTTCTTCCATAACTTCTTTTGCACCCCAGACAGCTATGTGTTCTGAAACTTCCACTGTATTTTCCAGACTTCTTAGCCTAAATAGAAATAATAATAATAACATTTGCATTTACTTAAGGCTTCGAAAAAAAAAAGTGAAGATAATAGTAACCTTCAAGGAGTGTCTGTATGGAATAACTGACTCAGCTATTTTGACTAAAGCTGTCTTTTTGTCCTCATTTTCATGGCAGTGATAATAATATTTTCAAGCAATGGAGAAGATGGTGGAAAGGTAGGAATATCGATTGAAACTATCTGTGAACAAAAACATCTCCATGGTGAAAAGACTATTGATTAGTCAGTGTTGTCTTTGTGATTTTGAGAAAGTTGCAGATGCTAAAATAACTAGGACTGCCAGCAGTTAGTGAAGTGTGTATCACACAGACACCATCTAGATCGAAAGGATAGGCGGGCAGAATAATGAAATTACCATATCCATCCACTATGCTTTATTACCTAAGGAGATATTAAGCAAGAGAAATATAGCCAGCAGAAAAGATGGGGAGAAATGGTAAAATATATTTACCTTACTTTTTTGTGACTAAAACAGATTTGAATTGGTAGTTTTGACAAAGGTGAAATTTATCACATGCTATCAACCCTAGGTTTAAAATAATTTGGGACTTAAAATAGTCATGCTTGAAAGTAAATGCAAAGCGGGCAAAATGCCCTCTCATCTAACTTGCTGTAGTTTACCAGTACTGAGAGATATGGCAGGAATTCATTCTCAAGATCCTATACTGCAAGGCCATGCAATTTCTCCATGGGGAGTGGGGGAACATTGTTGTTAAGAATTTGTTACAATAGTCTTCATTAAGATCAGAAAGATCCAACTACTACTAAGTCATTCTAGCTTTAATATATTTGCCAATAGATAATTAGATTTCTAAGCAAACCAAGCTGTCCTACAAAGACAAAAAAAAAAAGTGAGTGAGTAAATGCATTTTTTGATTCATAGAACAACCTGAATAATTTACTTGGAGGGTTTCATTCACAAATGATTCAATTTATAAATATTTTGTAAATGTTAATGTGGATGTTCTAAGTTCAAGAAGCATATTTGTGTAAGGGTACTGTCCCACATCTCATTTACCACCACATTATGTCATTTATTTTGAGAGGCTGAATATACAAATGAACAATGACCAAGACTGTATAGGACAGTATAACTCTGACCCACAGCCTCTGTAGCAAACGGAAGACAAACCACACCATTGCAGCAATGGGCCTCAAATAGTCCAGATTTGGTCGTTGACTTCCAACTTTGCTGATCTTTCCCATTTTTAACTTAGAACCAAACAAATACACTTCACAGTCCAATAGATGCCCCACTTCTAGTCAGCTTGATGCAGCTTCACTTGCCAATAGCCACTTATTAGAGCAGACCTGAAGCCTTCTCTTTTTTCTCTATGAAGCTTTATGCCCCCTGTCTCCTGCTGAGTCTGCTACGTGATGATGGCTGACTGCCTTTCTACAGCAGACTCTGAAGAGTGGGCCCTGCTTATTCTCCTTTGGGTAGTCATTGTTTTTTCCTACAATATTTCTTTATGGAAACCTTTAAATGGAAAGATGAATGTGTCAAAGTTTAGAAGTCATTTAGGGCCACTGGATAGTTAAGTGTAGTGCCAATCATTTTGAAAGCCAGAAACATTATGAGAACTGGTTCAGATTTGGGTCAAGATTCCTTTGGCCTAGCTTAGATCCATGATAATTTGGCATTTGTTTTACTCAGTCCTCTCTACAAGTCATCTCAGCAAAGGTCTCACTGTGCCTGAGTCCCCTGTGCACATCTGGTGTTGGAGGGTGGTTTTCCTTGTGGAATAGCTCAACAAGAATAGGACAGTCACCTGTGATCATCTCAGGTGGGCTCTATTTCTATGAGAAGGTCTATTTTAGCTTTTAACTTAGAGGTATGTGGTCTTTGATATTAGGAGTTTGCAGTTCTAAACCTAGCAATTACTTTTATTCATAGTGAGACTTTGGGAGAGTCTGTCAGCACATTTAAGTCATTTAAAAATCGCTATTGACATTAGTACATATCTTTTGGATTGCTTAAGAATTAAAATAGGTAATTTCTATAAAAGTTACCAAAGTCCTAATATGTAATATGTATTCAATAAGTAATAACTATGATTATTACATCAAAATAGGTGCTCACATTTCCAAACGATTAATCATTTTATATCTGATGTGACAACACAGACATTTGCAGCTAAGATTTGGAAATTGCTGGTAAGTTGCTAGTTTTTCAGATAGTATTAGAAATCAGGTAAGCACTGCTATAAGACGATATATGCTCATAGCATTACATGGAGAATGAAGACAGTCGTCTTTCTAATTCAGGTGTATACCTTCTGCTGTATTGAAAATGATGCATTTTAGAATTAGGATTATTTGGTATCTGGCGAGCAGAAAAATGTTTTGACCTCAGCACTCTTAGTGTCCTCTGCTGGATCAGCAATTTATAGCTAGTAATTTGGTTAATGTTTTTGGACATTAGCTTTACATTTTAGAGTGTAGACAAATCTATATTTAAAATGTGGAACTCCAGATGGGCTGTAAGGTAGCATGTCCTTAAGAAGTACCATGTCCTCTCTTCTCTTGTATGTCCTAACACAATCAAAGAAAGCATCTGACATGGTGAAATGCTCATTTTGCAGACATGACGTGCACAAATTTAATTTCTGAATCAAACAAAGGAAAAATTCCTGGTCATTTTATGTGCATTTTTCCTAATGTGATCACAGAATCAGAGTTAGCCATTTAGTCCCAAACGAGACATGACCTCACTGGGGGTTTGTTCCTTCACTAAAATTCAGAGTCCCACACTGGGACAGCGTCGGTGGCACTGGTGGTGTGCTCCTGTCCCCTCGCTGACATCAGGGATTTGTTTGTGGTGGGGAGTAGGTCTCCAGCAAAAGTTTTCAGAATAAGTATTTTGTGAGAATTTCACTTTTTTGTTTGTTTGTTTTTTGGTCACAAATGCCATTTAGTGGTCAACCTAGAAACCAAGAATGGAACAAGTTACCTTGTTAAGATTCTTAAGTCAAAAAGTGTGTTTTGTTCAGTGGGTTTTATTAAAGGTGAGGGGAGTGGGTGTCACCGGGCTATGAGGAGACTGTCAGGAGCCCCTAGAGTGGGGTTCAGGATGCAAGTTGAGTTGGGTTTTCCAGGGAGTGTTACTAAGAATAGACCCTCTGTGCAGCCCCATGTAACATGTTGCTCAACTTCCCCACAGTGACTATTTCAAACGTTTTTCATTCCATTTAAATCTCTATTCCTGTCCCTTCTGCCTACTATCATCTCATTTGACAGGGAAATAAAATCAGCTTCTGGCCACACAACCTATGGACTTGATTACAGCTGTAGCCCTTCATCCCAGGTCATCCTGACTCAGCATCACCCTCCACTGAGCATATCCTCCTTTCCCTCCCCTCGCCCCCACCTCCTTGACAGATTTCAGTTCCATCTGCTTTCCCCCCTAGGCTGGGTGATACCTTCCTTACTGCCCCCGTGTCTGCTGTCTGGCCAACCCACCCTCATCACCACAGCCAGAACACATTCTCTTAAATGCTAATTAGATAGTCTCCTTCCCTTGGTCAGATCTCTTTAATGCTGCCTTATGTTCATGAAAATTCATTAACCCACCTAGCCAGATGCTGTACACCACTCCAGCTCTATCTGTCTCATACTTTTCACCATTCTAGAGCTTATGATTGACCCATATAAACATTTTAATTTTGTCTGCTAGCTCCTATTCAGCACTAGCACAGTTTGTGTTAACCAGTTGCGTTCAGTATGAACAGAGTAAGGGTATAAATTACACCCTTTGGGGAATGTGACTCACATGTCACTACTGCAGAATGGATTCACTGAAGAACAAAAACAAACATATCCATGGTTTTTAAGAGAGTAGGAGCCTATCCAAATGTGAAAAGGGGTGAACGTGAAAACAGGTTTATTCATTAGTAGAGTTTTAAGTTGAATATTTGTCGTTTCCTTAATGCCTGATAAGGCCTTAAGAAATGCTTATTGAATTATATAGAAACTTTGAAAACTCTAAGTTGTTTTTTCAACAAACATCTTAACAAGCCAGCGGTTTTAAATCCAATTTATTTTCCATTCTATTAAGCAAATGGCAATTTTAATTAAGGTGTAGTGGTATATAATAATTGCTTAGCCATATGTATAATTTAGTGAGAATATATCCTAATATATCTACTCTGCCCAGTACAGACACCAAAGACCAACTTTTTTCTGACCCAAATATTAGAAGCCAGAGGCTTTCTCTGTGACTTTGTGTACTCCCCGCCTCATTAATACATGCTTTGAAGTTGAATTTTCATGGAATTGGACCTTTGAAGTGAAATTTCACGTGGAATCTAGACTTGTTCTGGACCAGACATGTCAAAAGAGACATTCAGAGGAGAACAGCCGGGACACCAAGCACACCCTAAGCCATGGCTTACCCCACAGTACTGTGCCAGAGCTGACTCAGACATGTTGGCAATTCCCATAGGGTCTTTGCTTGGTATTGTGTGTGTTTGAGTGTTGGTACAACAACCAGCCAGAAAAATAATTATTCAAATTCAGGTAAAAAAAATTGACCCAGACAGAAACTCTTATTCTCATTGCTCAATTTTAATTAATATCATTATCACTAATTCGAGAGGAAGTATATGCTAACTAGCTTACTACGGACTTATTTCTGATTCCAGATTTGGACATCTATTAGGATAATCTAATTTACTTTAGCACAGTTTGGCCAAAGAGAATAAAATAAGTCATTGAGTTTCAGATAAGTTTAGACTCATAAGTCATAGGAGAGGAACACCTTCAGACACTTCCTCTGTATCCTGTGGCACCAGGAGTTAGAGTTACAGGAAACCCTCTGAACAGCAGAAATGGTACCTGTGAAATTTCTTTCAGTTTATCTGAAAGCATCATTTTAGCAGTGGCTGGGGCTGTACAAAACAGCTTAAAATTTTTCACAGGACATGGAAAATCAGGTTAAAATAAAGAATCCTATCTATTACCTAGCATATACATTGTGCCACATAAAGGACTGTTTTCCTCTATTTCAAACTACTGAATAATCAGTCCATCATGTGGATTTTGTAGTGAAGCCATGAGACCCAATAGCACACTTTCTTCAAGTCTACAAAAAATACATATTTTTAATGGAAATGACACACGAGAGTAATTGTAGGACATTTACTTAATTTAAAAAATTAATAATTTAGCAGCACCTTATGTGATTATAACATCTCCTACAGTAAAACAATACAAAATAAAAAATTCTCTCCCTGAGAACAGACTCCTCTTGACCCCATCTGCCCCCATCCATCATCGCATTTCTCCATTTGACAGCAGAACTCCCTACAGTTGGGGCACATGTTGTCTTCACTTCCCTTCACCCCATTCCCACGCATTCTAGTCCAATCAGGCATTTGTCTCTAGGACCGTGTCAAGACATCTTTCGTCAGAGTCATCAGTGACATCACCCTGCCATATGCAATGGTCAATTCCCAGTCCTCGACCTGTCACTGACCTATCACCTTGACCTACCTGACAGATGATCACTCCGTTTCTTGTCACACTTCCTTCACACCACATGTCATGGTTTTCCTTCTATTTCAGACAGTTCTACTCCTTATTCTGCTTTGTCAGCTCCTCCTCATCTTCCCAATCTCAAACTGGGCTGCCCCTTAGTCGTTGGAACCCGTCTTTTTTTGGACTATTCTTGTGTCTCGTGTGGCCTCAGCCATGTTCATAGTTTTAAATGCTACATGTGTACTGATAACTTCCAGTCTCGTACTTCCACTCTGGACCTCTCCTTTCAACTCCAGAATGTGTGCCTTCCACGTGATATCTCCATTTGGTTGTTAGAATGTATCCAGTCACCACAACAAAACCTCAGCTACCTAGTCTCCCACTTCAGATTCCCTCCTCTTCCAGTTTCATCATCTCAGTAAATGATACCAGCATTCACCCAATTTCTTATAAATGTCCACCTTTTTATGACTAGTTCATCCAAATAGTACAACTTCCTTATAGGTGAAAAATGGACATTGACTAAGAAATGAATGCTGTCCCTTATCTCAGAATTAGAAGAGGCAAACTAACAAGCCACAGAACAAAAACAGCTTCTCAGAAAAAAATTTAAACTTTATCCTTGGAACCACTACAGAGGTTGACACTCATCCTCTAGGGGCATGCACTTCCTTGGAACCCAAATGAAATGATGTCGGGCAAGAAGCCGTTAGCGTTAGGTGTGGGATTACATAGTCGAAGTCTGAATTTACACAGAGAACTCTTGATGATGACAATAATAGACCCTCTTCCTAAAGAAGGACACAGGAAAAATTATGTAAGTCCTGGAAAGGGTAACCAGGCTTCTGGGATTGTAAAATGTTTAGGGGAAGTTTGGGGCCACTTTGTGATTTGGGGAGATCCTTATTATTGAATAAGCTCACAAAGGTTCCATCAAAAGACAAAAGATGTGGATGGGCAGGGAGGAAGGTTTTTTTTTCTTCACCATTCTTGCTTTCTGTGAGCCACCACTGGCAAGACTGTCTACCACGCGTAGGCATGGGAACCAGTTAAAGAAAGTGTCGATTCACTGGAGTGAAGCAGAGAACTCAGTGGCCTTTGTGTGTGGTGAATGTGTCCGGAAAGGCAAAGGAGGGCGAGATGCTCCTGTGAGCTTTCTCATCTCCATGGCGGTAGGTGCCGACAGACTGAGAGGAAGCACCAAGGAGCAGAGAGGAGAGACCACCGAGGTGTCTGGCCACTGTGCTCTCACAAGATGAAAAAGACTCAGGCTTTTACCCCAAACTTCATTATCTGTAAGTAAGGTAAGGCCATTTAGTGGGTCGTGAAGTGATTTGGACCCCAGCTGGTTGCTCCCCTGTTCATTCCAGCCCGTTCTTTGCTATGCATGCCTGCCAATAGGCACCTTTATGATGCTTCCTTTGGCTCATAGTTACGCTTTATTGCTGCTCTGCCAATAGCTGGGAACTGTCTTTCTTTCTCTCCTGTATCCTCCAGGGATTGCTGAACTGAACAGATTGAGACGGTGCATGCCATTTATAGATCAGTTAAGGGAAGTAACATTTGGAGTGAAGGAGACTAAAAACACAATGACTTAGCCAGCCGAACATTGCTTATTGACGTGGGACAATGTGGGAAAGGCTGAGTCTTTAATTTCCTGTGGAAACAGTCATTCAGGAGACCGTCTTTTTGTGTGTCTTTGTCATTCTTCCACTGTTTCAAAGTGACGACAGAGAGGCACTGAGAATTTGAAACTGTGTGATAATATTTGCAGTCATTGAGTTATACTTAATCATGACTTTAAAATATGGACAGAAATACTGTAATGACTCATGGGGAGGGGGAAACAGCTGACAGGTAACTTCAGTGAATAGTGAACTCCTCAAGCATTGAAGTCTGACTAGGCATAAAGACATGAGGCTTTCCAAGTTTCAATGCTTTCTTCTACTGATTTTTGCCTTTCTATTTGCCACCCGAGCTGTTGCTGTGGAGTAAAGAACATCTGTTAGGTCCCACACCTTCAGGCTTCCATGTCACTAGTGGAAGGAGCCGAGGCTGAGAGGATGTAGCCTGTCTACTCAGCAGTTCCAGGACTGTAGTGATGCATGGCCAGGGGTCTAACCATGAATATGTCTTTACGCTTATGAAGCTTTTTATGCTTCTCTTTATAAAAGCTGCCCCTTTCTTTTTTTTTCCTCCAAGCCTTAAAATAACTCTGAGAATTCAGAAGGAGCCAAGGACAATATTCCCAGAGGCTCTGAAAGCCAATAGTCCTGAAGGTAGAGCCCAGACTGGCAACTTACTAGCAGTGGGACCTTCCGAAAGTGACTTAGCATCTCTCTGCCTCCTTTTCAGAAGCTGTCAGTAATGGCTACCACTCAAATATTCTTTAATCTTATTCAGTATGGTACCTGGAGCACAGAGAGAACAAACCAAATAGAGTCAATTATTATTCACTCCATTTTGAAGAGGAGGGAAATTCTGATATTGATCATGATATGGGTTAATGACTAAGGTCAGAAAAATATCTTAAATGACCCAACTATAAGGGACATCTCTCTTGTTCTCAAGTTTGAGAAAACATAAGCCAATTGCAGTTTTGTAATGAGGAAGGTAGAATACTGTTGCAATATTAAAGATAGTTCTGGCTGTTAATACCAGCCCTGATTTACTTCTGATACGGTTTTCTGACCAGTAGTATTTGACATTTAGACTGCCACATTCCATCCCTGGGCCTTGCCCCTCTGTTGAGCCCAGTCTCTGCAGGTCAGGGCATCCCTGAGGTCACAGGAGATACGCTGGGATAGGCCGGCCTGAGAGGTAGAAAGGTCCTACTTGCTGACATTTATGGGGTATCCACTATTCTACAGTGTTATCTGTTTTGTTCTCGTAATTACCCTTTTCAAAGGGATGGGGATCAAACAGGTCAAATATCTGGTCTGAATTCACATAGGAAAGTGGTAGAGATGAGATACATACAGAAATCAGTCTGACTCCAAAAATCAAATCTAAGTGATTATTCTGTTTACATGACATAAATAATATCTCTGGAATGAGTGGTTGTGATAAGAATCTGATAGGACCCTCCTGGGAATCAGGTCATCAAAATCTAAGAGATAATCTGTCCAGCCCCACAGTGGGATTGAGGGGCACCCTGGGACACAAGACTGACTGATCTAGAATCACCTCTTGCCCTTGGAAACTTCTCTGCCAGCCATTATCCTGGGTTTTTCATATTTTTTCACAAAATCCATGATCCAGTGTGAGGTTTTTGTTTGTTCATTTCAAGTTTTAGAGAAAATTTAAAAGAAAGCAGATCAGCTAAAATTGAATAAAGGCACAGATAGTTCAAAAGCATGGGACCACATAACCTTTCCTACTGGCATGACAATGTGGCTCATGGTTATTAAAAATAAAAGATTCAAGTGTTTTTCACAAGAAGATAAAATCTTTCTGACACTTTACTTTTAATGCTCTTGGACAGCCTTTCACCACTGTCCATCTCATAAAATTGGAGTAAATGTTATTTATTTACTGGTTAATGAAAACTAACCTAAAACCTGTTCATCTTAATGTTCATGAGAGAAGAGACCTTTGGAGTTATCTAGTTCAGGCAACTAAATATTCAGGAAACTCATGTGTTGTTCAAATTGGTCATCCAGATTCTCAGTAAAGAGCCCCAACCTTCCCCAGATCATTAGAGATTCTGACAGTGGACACATCCCTCTGGGCACAGGCATTAACTCCACGTTCCTATAAATCCCGGGCGCAGACCGTGGTCGCATCACACCCCCTGTAGCATCATGCAGCTGGGCACTCTTCTCTGCTGTAAGAGCACACATGTCCCATCTCTGCCCCCAGGATTGTGAGCTACGTGGAGTGGTGTCATATTTTGATGGTCTCAGCACATCCAGGTCATGGTACAAGAAGTGGAGTTGATGCTCAACAAACTATATTGAGTTTTGAAAGCCTGAGTGCATATTTGCTTTCATGTTTTCTCCTCTTCCAGTTCTTCTCCCTGTGCTGTCTTCAGCTTCACTCCCTCACCATCATAGTGACATCTCTTAAAAAGCAAGATACCCAGAACTGAACATTACACTTTAGCTATGAAATATCCCCGATTAAACATACTCTTACTGCTTTTACTCAAAATTGTGTATGGATGAAAAACTACTTTTGTTGACTCTTTCTTTGCCTTGATTGTCTGGAAAAGATAGGATTTTAAGCTCATTTGCGACTCCTCTCTTTCTCACTGCTCATATTTGCTGGCCTTCTGGGCCTAAGGCTGGTCAGTTTTTAGTGGAATCAGCTGCCTCAGTTTCCCGGCTGTGAATTTGTCTAATCCATGGAGTGAAGGGTGTTTGACCCTACATGCCAGCCCCTCTGCTCCCAGTTTTGAGTTGAGTCAATCCTTGGTGCCCCTGAGTGGCTCTAGAACACATCTCAGGGGATGCAGCCAGCACTGCTTGCTATTAGTTCCACCCTGAACTTGTGCCCCAACACCAGTGACTGGGTTTCTTTCCTCTTTTTTTCCTGAGGTCAGGTTCCAGGACCTGCCCTTTCCCAATTCTGCTTGCTGCAGCTCTACTTACCATTAAGGCTCACAACTGTAGAATGAGGTGAATTTCTTGTTGTCCTTTCCCCCATCCCCCAATGTTTGCTACCTCTGTAACCCTGGATAAATCTGCCAAACTAGTTAAGCTGTGATTTTTCATCCTTAAAATGGGGCTGATGTCGATGCCCGGTTCTCAGGATTTGGGAAAAAACGAAACACACTCATGAATGGCATTTAAGAAGTATTTCCTTCCAGGCTGAGGATAGACACCCACCCTTCTCATCACTCAGGCATGGCCCAGGAACTGATGCACAGCGCCACTCCTAGGGCCTGGTGACTTTTGGCCATACATCCAAAGACACATGTGGGATGCTTGCCTGCCTGACCATCCACGTGCTCTCTGCTCACTCTTCTCATAGGTGCTCCAGATCTGTGTTTTCCATTCTTGTTCCTTGGTCTCTCACTGGGTTGTTGGTAAGCTGAGTAACGAATGCCCTCGCCCCTTTTCTGCACACTCCTGCCCCAGCTGCACTGCACTTCCATTCTTCCAGTTATAGATGGACCTTCCCCCTAGCATAGCACATACCCCACTTCAGGTCAATCCTCAGTTCGTGGTCTTTGACCTTGGGAGTCTGGCCACTGTAGTGCCTATTACTCTATGTATGTTGGATTTGATACTTAGGGAAGGCGTTACTATCTTCTTGCTAAATCAGTGCTCCCAGTCATTGGGGTGACCCCCTCAGTTCCCTGGGCTATAAGCTGCAGAGCAAAGAGCAGTGGTGCTGTATTCCATGACCAGCTGATAGATCAGCCTTCGCGGTGATGTCCAAGGCTGGAAGGCCAAGTTCTGCCCATCCTCTGTCTGCAGTGTCATAGACACCTCTCTGGAGCAGGACGTACCACTTCTACCTGAGCAGTCCTAGCATGTGATGATCGTGCATTCTTTACCCATGAGCAGTTCCTCTTAAAATGGAGATGGAAATGTGTGTTTTCACCATCCCAACCTTAGGTGGTTTTACATTCTCTTATGAGAGAGTCCAGTTAGGACCACAAGAAGAGATGATATCAAGGCTCAGGAGAAAATAAAGTTGACTGTGCTCACAGGTTGTCAAGACAGGAGGCACACTGTATGCCACACAGACAGGATGAGAGAGGCACCAGGGTGGTCGTAGGTGGGGGACAGGAGTGATGGGAAGGCGTGGGCCACAGCCTCCAGCAGATTTTGCTTGGGGAAAGAAAGGCAGGCAGGGCAAGCAGTTTGGGACTGGCTAGTGTGAGGAATTTTGGCTACAGGGATGGTCCCTGGTTGCTTGGTCCCTGGGATGAGGCAGAAGAATAGCGCTGTCTAGGGCAAGATAGAGGAGGTACAACTCTGGATCAGTTAATACATCAAAAAGCACACTCCAGGCTGGGTCCTTTGTTGTCTCTAAGACTTGGCTAGTCCTCCTAGAATAAAACTGGACAGTTACTCCCCAGCAAGAGGAGGGACCTAAATCACCATTATTATTATATGAGAAGACAGATTTCTGGTCACAGCTGGGGACTGTCCTTGAGGAGAACAAGCCAATTATCTGTCTACCTCAGTGGAAATGGCCTTTGCCTAGCTGCAGTGATTTCATAAACGATCTAGAGCAGGTGTGTAGGAGAGGAGAGGTGGGGATGTTGATTCTCTAACTCCTATATCAGGAATCAGACTCACCCACACACCACCCTCCTCTTGAGCACTGAGCCTTTATGATTAGGGTTGATCCTCCCATAAGAGTCAGGCTTCTGGCTGCAGAAGAATTAATGCCAAAATAAGGCTGTGTGCTCTAGATCCAAGCAGTAGGAAGCTTTATCCTCAGGACGACCTGTGACATCACCCACATGCAATTGTTTTCCCTTTTGTATTCAGACACTTTGGCCAAATTCCAAAGGGTGTCCACAGGCAACAAGCCTTCCCTCCAGCCCACCCATTGGCTGAGTAATCTCACAATTGGAAACATTCTTCTCCATGAAAAGGCATCACCCAATTAGCTCTCATTGAAAGCTTCCTTTGGCCTCTTTTCTTGCTGGCATTACTTTAGATTCTTAATGTTCTAATCAGGTGGGCTTTTGCTGGTTGACAGTCATTTGTGCTTGTGAATAGTGACAAGCACTTCAAGAGCTGACCCTTTCAGTAGAGTAGGTAGACATATCTTGAGAAAGCTTGAAAACAGTCACAGATGCCAAAATATCCCCCTGCAACCTGGTGTTTAAAGTTACAGGAATAGCTTATGATCTCAAATCTAGAAAATCTGGCCAGAGAATTATATGCAGAAGATATGCACATCTGAGAAATCTTTATGCACCATTCATAATCTAGTCCCAGAAACCTGGGTTCCGGTTCCCCTTCTTGCACTTTCCAACTCTGTGTCACAGTGAAGACTTCATTTCTCTAAGACCTACTTTGAATCTGCAAGATGTAAAAGATACAATAAAACCTACTTTTCAGGATTGTTAGAATTAAGGAAGTGTGACATAGCACTGTGGCTTGGCAAAGAGAGGCTTAGCGGGATAGAGAGGCAGACATCACCAAAGGTGGAAGCTGGGGAGACTTAGAGAAACTTTGATTAGTGTTACAAATGGCCTTCCAGGTCACAGCACAGTGAACTGTGTGGGGTACGTTTTGACTTCCCAGGTGTCCTCATGTAGATTGTAGAGAATCCGACGAGTGCTGTTCTGTTGAATTGAGAGTAAAATCTCCTTGAGGAAAGGGACTGGGGAAATGTGCCCGCAGGTGGGCAAGGTCACGAATCCCAGTGCATTGCTTCCATAACAAGAGTGTCCTTTGATTTGAATGACAAGAATGGCCTTGCCAGGGAGAGGAAGTGGAGACAGCTTTGCCTGATGGCACAGACATACGGATTGTATTTTTGTGCCTAAGCAACTGTTGAGCCAAGAACCCAAGAACCAAATGGAAATTCTGGGTCAGTGATGCTGGGGAGTGAGGAGTGGAGTCTTACACTTGGGTTTTCACAAGATTTTGGTGCCTTTTAGCCAAATATAAATGACTAATGGGACAAATATTCCCTTAGCCTATTATGTCTTCTCTCTTAGATGTTTGTGGGTATAGAAGCTGGCATTGGATCTTCACAAATGGTTGAAAATCTGATTTGAGGATTACTTTCTAATTTTTTTTTTTCAATGAGAGCATTCCATCCATCTTTCTACAGGGAAGTCGGATGGATTTGGGAGTTCAGATGCCAGTGATGTTTACATTTCTCATTTAAAAAGCCAGTATTTCTTACTCCGGTCTTAAACTCTATGAATGGAAAAAGCTATTTTAGTTCACAGCATATTCTTTCCATTAAGATTTTAAAATTCTGCAGCACCGCTGCCAAGGCTCATCTGTTGAATGAAATTTTCATAAATGTTATGTACCCTGCCTGGGTGCAAAGTGGCATTTAGATTAAGTTGGGGGAAAAAAGGTAATTTTATTAACAGAGAAAACACCTCTTACATTCCCTCCTCTAGTCAGCCCCAAATCTGGAGAGGCCATGCTACAGTTACAACTGTTATGAATCATTTTTAATAAAATCAGCAGCTAAAAATTGTTGAATTTTTGAAGTGCATTGGAACTCTTTCTCCACATTGCTACATTCTTGGCAAGGAATCAATTTTGATTTGGATGCGGGAAATCTGTTCGAGCCAACCAAGCACCACGCAAATTTCCATAGGCAGATTATCTGCTGGATGAATTAGCCCAAGGAATTAAAAATAAAAACTCCTAAACTGTCTTTTGCTCAACCACCCAGAATGTTCTGTGTGATTACATCCTGCTTGGCTGACAGCTTGAATTTGGGGAACAGAGAATCATTTTAATAGCCTGCAATGTACAGACACAGGGCACTCATTCCAAGGCAAGTGATGGATTCCAAGTCCAATACCAATCTGTTCCTCACTGCGTTCCTTCTGAAGCTTACCTATGGCACCATCTTTCTTCCTTAGCCTAGAAAATCAAGAATTATCTACAAAAGCAGAACTCTGGGGAAGCAGTTTGTACCTTAAATGCTAGGTTTCAAATTTAACCAACTTTCTTTTGGATCTGCAACATCATGCCACGTCAACATAGTTCTGCTACAGAGCATGTCCTCTTAGCATGTGGCCTTGAGAGAGTGTCCAGTATACTCTCCAAGACTAAGCTCTCAAGGGCAGCAGTAGCCCTCATAACCCTCGCTAATCAGTGCTTCAGATATATTTAAATGTCGACTGAATTGAAGAATTCACAAAGGCTGTTTTCATCATCTTTCCCAGCTTGTCACAAGCATTAATATTTTAGCTAAACACTAGAGTCTCCTACAGCGAAGGTTTAAACATTTTACCATGAGGTTTAAGGAAAAAATGCCCCCGTCTGACCTACTCCAAAATCCCCAGTGTCCATCACAGTGAATAGTCGAGAAGTGCTGGGAACAGTATCACCTGTCTTTTATTTAAGAGAAGTCTTACTAACAGGGTCACCTCTGTAGGGGCATTTGTGGACCACAGAATCAGACCTTCACACTCCTTGTACATGCTTTCTACTGTAGTAGAAACAAATACAATGGGGAGAAAGTACGGAAAATGAAATGCATGAAAATTCAAGAGTCTATCAAATGTACTAACTTCTGTCCTCTGCCTAAATCTTCTATTATCTGTAATAAAAGGCCATGCTTTTTGGCCAAGTGCCCTTGAAAAGGCACAAGCTAATAGAAATCTAATCTCGTATGATAGGCAACACGATGCTTAAGGTATTGTCTCAATAAGCTGCCTGTCTGGATCTTCCTGGGGAAGTCTTTTGTCCTGTATTTTAAGGGCTTCTCAATTTATCTGTATCCACAAGGGAAAATAGGAATTGAGATAATAGCCAATAACAGTTGCTTTATTTTCCTCCCCAATAAAGCAGTCCTGGGGTTTCATTTTGACAGCTTAACACAGAAACTCAATCATTTAAAGGTCAAAGAAGTTGAGATGCTATCCATGAGGTTCCTAATCTACTAGCAAATCACATTTGCGAGTTCAATGATTCTCAGCAGATTGAAGAGACTCATAAATAGACTCTCTGTAAATTGCCAAAGAGGACAATTTTCAGGCAGTTCTCGCAAAATGGAAAAATAGCAAGAGAGAGATAGGATTTGGTTTTCTATTGGAAGAATACCAAACTTATAGAGAAGGTCAAAAGCCACATCACATATGCTTTCCATAACCGAGAAGTATTTTGGAATGAACAGTTAGATTCAGCCGAAGCAGCTCCCATAGCAAACTACATGTGAGCTATTAAGGTCTGTCACAGGTAGCCTGGCATTTAGAAAGCAAAAGGCGACCAGTGACTTCTGTTCTTAATGATCCGTGTGGTTTCCTGTGCAGATGTCACAGAAGGTGAAGTCCAGGCAATTAGGTGCTAGAAGGGCACTTTCAAACAAGTCTGAGAAATGGGCAGTCTGATAAATCACGGTGAAAAAAAAATGGCAGATATCTTTTTCTTCCTCTCTCCTCTCTTCTCTTCTCTTCTCTTCTCTTCTCTTCTCTTCTCTTCTCTTCTCTTCTCTTCTCTTCTCTTCTCTTTTCCTCTCTTCTCTCTCTCTCTCTCTCTCTCTCTCTCTCTCTCTCTCTCTCATTGTTTCTATATTGGAATGAATTATAGTCATAGCTACAAACATTGCAATTACATACGTATCAAATACAATCCTATGGTCAGCATTCTTCAGATGGACAATTGGAGGCTCAAAGAAGTTGAGTAACTTTTGCAGAAGTGCAGTTAGTCCTGCTAGTGATCAAGCAAGCATCTGAACTCAAATCTCATGTATGTGAGAGTCCAGTGTCTCGATTCTTGAAACTTTAAGGGAGTTGATCTCCATTTTGAGAATGTATAACAATTAACTGGGGGCAAATAAATCAGAATGATTGGGGTGAAACCCAGGGACCTGCAGGTATAACATGCTCCCCCAGGACTTTGCAAGCAGGTTGCTAGGAGACTAAACTTTGAACAACACTGGGCTATCTATGAGGGTTTGGAGTTCACAAATATGAATTATTAAGAACTGTTTAGGGCCAGCTTTTTCAACAAATCTACATCATGGATACCTAATTACTTTTCCGATTTATCCATTTCAAAAGGCCATTTGCTTGGGTCTTAAACATCTATTGACATAGACCTTAAAGTAGTAACGTTGCAAAATAGCACAATTTTTAACATTTTCTTTCCAAAGTTACTGAAAATATTAAGATAAAAGAAAGATTCCTAAAACAGGCTTTGGTATCCCAAGCCAAGAAATGAAGGTATTAGCAGTTTAATATGTTTTGGAATGGGGAAAGGGGGTGAAGGGGTGCTGAGAGGGGAGAATTGCATTTGATGCCTGTTTAATTTTAAGTCTGCTTTGTGTACCCCTCATTTGTTCCCAGCTGCTTTCATGATTTCTCCAATTGGTCTCCAGTGGCCAAATCAGACCCAACTCCCTCTTCCCCGCCACCTCCTTGTTTTAAATGAGATCTGGTTTTACTTAGATAAATTAAATGTCACTATGTTTGTTTCTGTGAATTGTTCCAGCAAAAATTACAGCATCAATGTCTGACTTTAAATGTCTGTAAGACTGTCTGCCTCTCTGGGCTATTTATAGTTGCCTTTTAAATGCTCTAATAAATGCTTTTAGATTGCTATTGGTTTGCTTTTCTTTTACGCAGCCTTAGAATTGGTCCACCTGAAAAGATCTGTTTTTCCTTTTTTGCAAAAGCAATGCATGTTCATTGTAAAATTTTAGAAAATATAAAAAGGCAGGCAGAATGAAAAAGAAAAAGAATCATACTGAATAGAGACCAGAATTAACATTTTGTTGTATGTCATTCTGTCTTTTCTCCATTCTTAAATATATCGAAACTTTAAAAAGTAATATTGGACAAGTCGTTTTATAATCATGTTTTATCTTTTCTTCTAAACAATGTTTTCATTTTTCCTGTCATTCTTTTAGTTCATCGCTTTTACTGGCTACATTAAAAGTAATAAGTAATGATATGATTGTACCATTATATAAAACAACCCACATTAATTAGATGGCCAGGCCATGGCCAGCGTTTGCTACTACAGACAGTCCTACAAACGAGCTATGTCTCTGTGCTCATCTGTGACAATTTCTTTAAGGTAAATTGCTACAAGTGGCATTGCTAGATCAGAGGCTGTATCAACTTCCTAGGCTATTGTCACAGATAGCCAACTTATCTTCAAAAATAGTCTCGTTAAATCTCTATATTTCGTATTTGAATATACTTCTAAAATGACAAAATAATAACATGCACTAGTTTGAAGAAAACCACATTCCTAATAATTCAATCACTGCTTTAACAAATTTTATTACTTTTCAGTGCCAGGCACAATTTTTTTTTTTTCTTCAACTCCAGATTTCCTGAGAGTTCTGCAGCATAGTTGTATGCAGTTATCATACTGAACTATACAGTTCTAAGAATGCTTGTGAGCAAATGTAGGAAGTAGACTTAAAAAAAATAAAGCGAGGTATGAACTGGCAGCTTGGACAGAAGAGAGGCGAAGTCAGTGAAGGGAATAGAGCTGGTGTTTGGGGGCCTGCCAGCCTTGACGTTTTTGCCATGCTAGCCATACAGATTCTCTTACTGGGACTGAAATCTCTCTGAGAATATTGTATTGCTCAGTTTGTATTGTTTAAGGATTTGTTAATTCATTCCTTCAAAGTATAATTAATGAGTGCTTATGGGCCACATCTGGCTTTAGCTGCTGGGGATACCTTGCTAACTAAGACAAGGGGACCTTTTCTTGTGGAGCTTCCAGTCTATTCTGGGGGGCAGTCCAGCCAACAAACGAGTAATTCAATCAGGGGTGCTGTTTTAAAATGAATAAATCACGTTAATGAGACAGAAAACACTGGTGTGGGGGAGGGTTTTAGTTTCCATCCTCTCCAGACAAGGCCGCTTTTAAAAAAAGGGAATATTAAAGATAAGACTAAAGTGACCCTAAGAAGCCCTGCAGGTATAAAAGGAGATGCAGAAGCCTGGGGTCAGGAACATTCTCATGTGTTAGTGTAGAATTTAGCAATTTTTTTCTATAAAGAGATAGTAAATATTTTTAGCATTGTGGACCACATGGTCTCTGTTGGCAATTACTCAAGTCTGCAGTGGTAGCTGACAGTAAGTAGTCATAGACAATATATAAACAATATCCTGAGTGTATTCCAGTACAATTTTATTTACAAAAACAATGAACCAGATTTGGTCCCTAGGCTATAGTTTTCTGACCCCTTTGTGAAAGAGGCAGACACAGTGATGCTGGAGAGTGAACAGTGAGAAGGAGAAGAGTAGGAGATACTTTCCAGAGATGGGCAGACGTCAGATGTATGCAATCCGTGTAAAATACAGATATGCAATTTACTCTAACTGCAATGGAAAGATCCTGGAGGTTTTTAAGCAGGGGTGTGACGCGTTTTGACTTTATTTTTTAAAAGAGTAGATTAAAATACCATGAGGGCAGAAGAGGAAGATCTCTTATGAAGCCATTGTGGTCCATTGAAGACATGATGGTTTTGACTGGGATGAAATATGATTAAAGATCTCCTTTGAAGTTGAACCAATAGGACTTGCTGCTAGTTTACAGGATGGGAGTAAAGAAGGGTGATTAGACCATACTCTTGCATATAGGAGATACTTTAAAAGTATAAATTAAACTGAATTTTAACGAAATTGTCTCTGTCTCAAGCTACAAAAACCATCTCTGGTTAAAACAGGCAAAATAAAATGTTATTGAAAAGGTATCAGGTAGTTTATAGTGTCAAAGAAAGTATGAAGGGAGAGAACCTGATTTGAGCAGAAAGAGGAGACAAGGCCAATGAATGTTGACTCTCAAGACTGTCTCTCCAGGAGATGTGACTTGTATTCTTCCCTGAGGAGACTTAAATGCCTCTTGACTCTTTTTAGTTTCCTGGAATAATAGAATTCGGCACATTTATGTCACTTCTTCAAGATGCAAAATCTTGTTTCTGAGTTTCTGATTGGCCACACCAAGGTCATGATCCTATTCCAGCTACAGGATGAGGAAACAGTAGCGAGAAGTGGCTTTTGTTACGTAACTCCACTGGCATCATCCTGATCCCAGCCACCATCATCTCTTACCTGGTCATCAAAATGCGTTCATGCCTACTCTTTCCACATCTGCTTTTAAATTTATTCAACCTCTTTTCCACTGGACAGCCAGAGTGGTCTTTTAAAAATGCAAGCCATGTCATGCTGTGCCTTTGGTTAAGATACTTAATTTGCTTTCACTACTCTTGGGAGAATGACCCAAACTTATAATTCTGTTGGGTCTTACATGCTCTGCCTCTGTCTCCTTTTCCAGGTTCACCTTCCCCTCATGCCTTCCCTCTGCCTCAGTTTTACTTCTTTGGAAAGCATGCCCTATGCATCTTTGAATCACAGAGACTTTGCAAATGCTATTCTTCTGCCTGGAAAACTCTTTTTCTCTTTCTTATTTAATTAGCTCCTACTCATCTTACAGATTGTTGCTCTGATACCTGTCTCTCCCAGACTACATAAGAACCCAGTATTATAAGCTGTTGCAAGAAACGGGAGAGAAATATTTATTCAAATTAAGGTTTAAAGGAAGACTATAAATACGCAGAGTTTTCAGAGTGCTAGTCCTTGTACTCTTTCATATTATTCATTTATTCCTTACAAAAATCTTTTGAGATGTCAACTATTGTCCCTATGTTTTATGTACGAGAAAGCCTAAAGATATTTGTAAGATGAAGATAACATACATCTGAGTTGTGGTAGAACCATTACTAGAATCCACGCCTTTGATCATCATGTGCCCACCCTTTAACCATACAGCTGTGGAACCAGAAGTAGTTTGGACTGTACCCTGTGGTAGCAAGAAAAGGCATATGGGTTAGAATAATCACTCTGGATGAAATTGGCAAGAGAAGAGTTAGAAGGCTATTTATATAAACCAGGTAAAACCAGGTTTTTGCCTGATCAGGAGAGCCCGCATTCAGTGATCAAATACAGATTATGTCCTTTAATGATAGGTCCTTGTAGGAACCAGGTCTTAAAATTAGCTTAGAACAAAGGAAGCAGCAGCCAACTTACACCTGTAAGTAGTGAGCACCTGAACAACCAGATAGATAGTGACCGTGCCTCAAACAAACAAAACAGGACAGAGAACAAGGGCCCTGAGTTGATAGCATTTTACCTAAGGGTGGAGCCAGGAAAAATGAAGATCATGTGCTCAGCTTGAATGTCAGGTCATAGACCAAACTCTCCCTGACAGCCTTCCATGAATGCCCCAGACATTCTCCATATCAGTACTTCATTTTGCTTCCTCCTCAGTACTTCTATCAGCAGTCATCTCATTTTACTGTTTTCATCTTATTGATGCCCGCCTCTCAAATGCAAATTCCACATAGGCGGGATTCTGTTCACTAATTCCCCAAAATTGGAGGGTCTGGCCTAAAACAGCTTACTTTTTAAAAAAATGAATAAAAACAAAACAAGATATAAACAATCGGTAACAGATTCTCTATTGGAAAATTTTAGAGGCCATTGGGGAAGTACTTTTCCTACACAACAAGGGGAAACTGAGATCTTAAAGGGACATAAGATCTCGTGAGATCCAACTTCTGCACCAACCCAGATTCAACTCCAGGGAAAATCTCAGCAACTGGGGCTGGCATGCATTCTAGACAGGGATGGGCAGATCGATTTTCAGGATAAGAACAAGAGAATCGTTCAGGGACACCTTAGTAAAACATGTGCATACCCTTTAAGATGAAGAATAAATAGCATGGTAATGTTGATGCAAGAAACACCCAAACTATAAAGAATTTTTATGAGTTTATTTGAGCCAAACTGATGACATTTGCTGGGGACCAAGATCTTAAATGCTCCAGAGAATAACAGTTTTGTAGCTTCTTTTATGCATTGCAAATTAAGGAGAGGATGTAAGGATTGGAGAAAACATGGAGAGGGTCGGATTACAGGATAGCTGAGATTCTGTGCTCTCTTGAGGGTGTTACTCCTTTTTCCAGTCTGACTTCTGGCATCTCAAAGGAATGTTTTAACCTAGATACACAGGAACAATGGGCAGGGCTGGCTCAAGGCAAAGATAAAGCGTTTACTAAAAAGTTATAGGCCTGGGGCGGGACTTCCCGCCAGGACCCACCCAGTTAGGAATTTATGATCAGATCACCCTGTGAGGGAGGTTACTTTCCATAGAATGAATCCCTTTTTTCGTCCATCATAATTACCTTATGAATTTCTTTAACTTGTTAAATTTGCCAGGCTTGTTGGCTTGTTTTCTTGAGGTTGGTTGCTCAGAGTTATTAGCAGTAGAATTCTTAAACTAAGGGGTGTGTGTGTGTGTGTGTGTGTGTGTGTGTGTGTGTGTGTGTGTAACAAGGAATAGGGGATCTCTCATTTGTTAACAGTTGTGAAAAGGAAAGGAAAATGACCTCGTTCCTGACATATGGAAAGGAAAGAGTGGGAGCCCAGGTGGCTCAATGGTAGGAATCTGGCACCATTGCTGAACTTAAGAAGCAATATCTGTTGGGAACTGCATGTCATCTGTCCTGCTGTCATGCGAGAAGAGCGCTCTTAGAGGGGGTTAAAACAAGTGCTGTGATACTTTACAGAGGGGCCACTGACTCCTCACAGGATTTAGATTTCAGCAATAATTACTGAATAGCTACTGTGAGCCCAGCACAGTGAAAAATGGCTTCCCATCAGTGATCTCATTCAAACCTCACAGCAGCTCAGTGGCATGGGGATTATCCTCATGTCCTGGATGAACACCGAGGTTCAGAGACAAGTCACTCACACAAGCTACTTGGGACGCTGGGGACAGACCTGGAAACAGACTTGCTTTCATGGGTTCTATATAATACCAAAAAAAACCCTTTTTTTAAAAAAAATATTTTTTAATCTTAGACTATTTCTTATAAAGGTAATTTGATTTTTAAACAAGAATGATTGGGTATTATAATGCATGTTACTTTGGTGTGCTATCTTGACATCCAGAAAATGAAGAAACATAATTCCAGACTCCAAATTTCTTCTACTTTACAAAACACAGCATCTTCTGGGATGAGGCAGGATTTTCAACTAATTAAGGAACTGCAGAAAAAGTTCCTAGCAACTTGGAGTTTCTGCTTCTCTGCCCCTGCACCAGCTTTAAGTTTGGTTGTTTGCTCATTCCATGTTATACATAACTCCTTTCCTATCATGAACTAGCACAAACTTTCTTAAACTGATTCAGAAAGAGAAATTGTAAGGTGATATCTGGAAAGGTACAACCCACATCCACTGAGAAGCTGGACCAAGGATGGAAGGGAGAAGAGAACACAGAGGGAACAGAGAAATTACAGGTCATCTTGAGGCCTGCTCTGGGGATGACAGCAGCTGAAAAAGAAAGGTGACAGTGCCATGGATTTGTCAGCAGAGGAGAAACTATTTGGAACTAGGGAGACAGGGAGGGAGTGTTTGGAGCAGTCTGGACAGTATCTAGGAGGTAGTGGGTGAAGCGGGGCGTTGACTGGCTTCGTGAAGAGCCCCACCTCGGTGTCTGATGTCTTCTGAGGATTCCAGGCAAGATAAGGATGAGGCATCCTTCCAAGGCAACAAGTTGCAGGACAAGTTTTGAGCAAAATAACCTAACCTATTTGGGTTCTGTTCTAATGTATTAGCACCCCTCTTTCCTCAGCAACCAGAGCCCACCTACACATGCCATCTGACTGCAGCACCCCTCTCTGACCTTCTGTCCCCTCCCCCCACAATAGAGTTCCACCGGCCTGTCTTTAAAGGCAATGCCCTGTACTTGAAATTGAGGCCATCTTTGCTAGCCCCCACCCCAACAGCTCTCAAGTTTCCACTATAATTTATCTTATCTAATAGCTGCCAGGAAAGGGACTTGATTACTGATGATTTCACAAGTCATTTACATTGTAAAGAAGGGCACTTGTTAAGCTGAAAGGCCATGAACATTAGGAAATAAATTTTACTCAAGATTTTTTAGGCCATTATTTGTGGTTACTGTTACTGTATTTATATTAAGTAGATCTAGAGACAAGATGAAATTTTATCATCAAAGTGACACAAGGTTATAAAGTCTGAACCATTGTGTTCTACCCCCAACATGCTAATGAAAAGCTTAAGCTTGAAGAATAATCTGCAAGAGAGGTCTGCTTGGTAAATCGCTGAATTTGAGAGGCTGTGGCAAAAATGGCAGAGGAATTGTTTCAAAATCGGTGAGTCCAACTGAGGCACTTTTGTGTATTGAGAGACAAGACAGGTATGCAGGATGTTAAAGGTATTCCCGATCGTGTCTATAGCCCATTCAGAATGTGCCAAACTAGTAGTTTTCTCCTTTAGTTCATACAGAGATCTGGAAAACTGCGGATGAAACACAGATCTCACTGGTCAAAGTAGATTAAGGAACCTTTTTCAATGTCTGAACTTAATACAAGGAGGGGATCTGAGAACAGTCACCCTCTAAGTTTCTCTCTCAGGAGTCCCTGTGAGATGAAGTGACTTGGGAGGTTTCACAGTACTCTCCCTAGTAATTATAATGAGCTTCGGTGGCATTCCAGGGAACAGCCAGCATCTTAACCTCGCACCCTCTCCCTCTGCACCGCACCTATGAGGTATCTATGAAAGAACTCCGTGTCACTGCAAAGACACAGCCCTTTTCCTACCTCTGTCACTAACCACCCGGCGAAACGATTTCAAACCAGTGTAGAAGGCGGACCTTACATTTAAACTCTGTACTCCACAATTTTGTAATTACAGTGGTCAAATTTCCATTTTTAATTAAAAAAAAAAAAAGAATTTTGCCACCAATGATATGGCCACCATCACTTTCTGAAGAGCAAGGAGCAAACCATGCAAAAAGGAAATACAGAAGCAGGGACATTGCACATGCTTTTTCATGGTGGAATCAATGGTGACAAGATGATTTTGAAAGCTTAAGGCACATTTAAATCCAGGCTTTAATCCTGAGATACGTGGATGTTAATATAGACTTCCCAGCTGATCAACAAGCCTTATCCTCTATTACTTAATGGCAAACAATTGAAAAAATGCTCAAATAAGCACAATATATGAAAGATGAATAAATGTTTATTTTATCTTACCATTTTGGCAAAAAGGCCTCCATAAACTTCTTTGCCCACTGTGGAGCCTGAGAAATGGTTAAGGCTAAATAACATCAGTTTGTTTATGATTTGTCATCTAGCTTAAAGACAATTGCCTTTTAGAAAATGCATCCTTTTACATGGCTTAGAGAATCAAAGATAGGTGAATAAAATGTATGTGCCTAAATAGAATCTGAAAGCTTTTCTCTGGATTAGTTGAAGTGAATGACCACAGTGATGAACCACAGCTGAGGGCATGGTGGATTAGGGGCAGAATCCTTATAGACATAACTATATCCCTGAAAACTGTTAACATTGTTCAGACATAAATTTGTCACCTATTCAAATCTGCTCATGTGTTGCTTATATTAATTGAAAATTCACATACCAATTAGCATACTGCTGAAGGTGTTTTAAAAATGCCTTGTTTATAAAAGTTGCTGGCACTGTGGAATTCAAAATGATGCCAGAAGAATGCCGTTTCAAATAAAAATCTCTTTTCCTTTGGCAGCAGAAAAGAGCAGGGTCACACAGTAGCTCTTGATTTATGAACTTGCTTTCTCATTCTCAGACTCCCACGATGTGTACGGTCCCTTTAAGGAACTGACTTGGATGCTTTTAGCAAAAAAACAATCCTATCTCCGAATCTGCGTTTTAATTAGAAGTCATACGGGCCTTCGGTTATATAACTGATCCCATTCTCATGCCTTGAACAATCAGGGAAAAGAGTGGAGATGGAGAACCCTTGAGCAGCTGTCATTCAATGACAAATCAGACTGGAACCTACGAGGAATGATATATGCTGGGGACAAAATGTGTGGAAACATTTTACATTCAGCAGTCCAGTAAGCATTTTCTCAGCCCCCAGTCATATCCTGAAATTATACAACTGTCCCCCCCAAACACGGCTGAAGTGCTGACAAAGGGAAGGATGTCACCATCCAAAGCATCTGGAGGAGGGTGGGTGAAGTGGCCCAGAGCTGGGGGGTGGGCGGGTGGATAGAACCTGGTACAGGCCTTGCAGGATTTCTTGGCGGTAAGCAGAGTGTCCATCTTCACAGTGGTCCAGCAGACAAAGTGTTTATTGTAAAGTGGGCCTGATCCCTGGAGAGCAAGAAAAATGATTCCATTTGCTTGGAGGGAAATTAACTCGTAATTAACTGGCTCGTCCCTTTGGCAGCCTGGAAGATGCTGAAAAAGTACTTAATGATCAATTTCCTTGGTTGGTTTCAAGGAAGGGGGTCTCAATGTCAAGAACAGTAATAACATTTTGCAGTGTAACAGAGTAGCTCTTCTAGTTTCATCTCCTCCTTACATGTACCCACCCCATCTAGCACAGGTAGACTACCTGGAAAACACATTCTAATAATTACTGAAATGTTCAAATTGGGCTGTAGTGACAGCTTAATTTTGTGTGGAGGTAACTGGAGACCATTTAACACTGATGAGCTGGGAAAACCATTGGCTCATATCACAAATGCTAAAAATGGCAAGAACTGTACATTCTGCCTCGATTTTTTTAAAAAGACTGGATTTGGGGTGAGAAAAATGATTTTGCCTCGGGGTGGCTGAGCAAGCCTCAGGGACACACTGAAGACGGAGGAAAGGGTCCATGGGAAGCACGTGCCCTTTAAGAGGGAAATAAGATTAGCAACTTTGGCAAATTGTCTTCTCTTCAGAGGGAAAGAGAAGAGTTTCTATTGCCAAAAGAGAAAAAAAAAAGGAGGGGGGGGTGATGGATGTTATGAGACAAAGGCACAAGCAATGTTATACCTTACTGAAAGCTGAACTGGGAGTGGTTTTAACTCCTCTGGGGTTAAGAAAGATTTTTTTTTTTTCCTCTCGAGACTAAAGGTAGAGGTAGGTAAAGGAGCAGGATCTGAAACAGTGTCCCTTCAGTCCTGGGAAGTACACAAGGGAGAAAAACCTCTGTGGAAGAGGGAGGAAGCAATAGAGGCTGAAGGTTAGGGACTAGCCTAGCAGCCACCAGGTAAGTTACCTTTTAACCTGCATCTTCCTGAAGAAAACGGATTTAAACAGAAAGTTTTAAGATGGCTAGACAGATTTCTGAAATAGGACTTTTTGCACTCATCATCTATTTTCTAAATGCTCTCATCCTGCAAGAGTCTATGAAAATAAGAATTATTTTTTTTTTTATGTCAGTTCAGAAAGGTCGTGAGGCTTCATTTGGGATAATCACAGTGTTTCCGGAAGCTTCAAACAATTATAAAAATGCTGTTTTTTCTCTAATGGCCTATTTGGTTCCTCTAATGACTGAGTCGCCTTCTCAAGTGAAATGCATTAATCAATACCTTGAGTCCGTCCTTCCGATAAAGCGGCAGCTCCATCAGATGGCCTCGCCCGGCTCCACGTCTGGCGCATCGCTCTGCAGACAGGATCGAAAGCTAACGTGGGGTTCCCTGTGTTTCCTTCCAGGTTTTCACTGACCCCGCACACCGGCGACAAGCGGGAGCCTGGACCGTCACCTCGGCCGAGCACGCGTGGGCGCCCGGGGGCCGCGGGGAGCATGAGCCGCCCGGGCGGGGGCTGGCGCCCGGTGGCGGGCGCGGACCCGCCGTTCCCGGGGTCCCCGGCAAAGGGCCGGGTGCGGCGTCGGCTGCTGCACAAGGACGGCGCGTGCAACGTGCACTTCCGGCACACGCGCGGCGAGTGGGGCAGCTACGTGGTGGACATCTTCACCACGCTGGTGGACGCGCGCTGGCGCCACGTGCTCGTCGCCTTCGCGCTGTCCTACGTGCTGTCGTGGCTGGCCTTCGGCCTGGTCTTCTGGCTCATCGCCTGGCAGCACGGCGACCTGCGCGCGGCCCCCGGCGGGGACCCTGACGCGCCGCCGCCCTGCGTGGAGCACGTGCGCTCCTTCGCCGCCGCCTTCCTCTTCTCGCTGGAGACGCAGACGACCATCGGCTACGGCCACCGCTGCGTGACGGAGCGCTGCGCGGCCGCCGTGCTGGCCGTGGCGCTGCAGTCCATCGCCGGCTGCGTGGTCAACACGCTGGTGGTGGGCGCCGCCGTGGCCAAGATGGGCACGGCGCGCCGGCCGGCGCACAGCATCCGCTTCAGCGGCGCGGCGCTCGTGGGCCTGCGCGACGGGCGGCTGTGCCTGGCGTGGCGCGTGGGCGACCTGCGGCCGCGCCACGCCGTGGCGGGCACGGTGCGCGCGCAGCTGCTGCGCCACGCCGAGGGCGCCGACGGCCGCGTGGCCGTGGCGCTGCGCGACCTGCGGCTGCTCAACGCGGAGGTGCTGCTCGTCACGCCCGTCACCGTGGTGCACGAGATCGACCGCGACAGCCCGCTCTACGCGCTCGACCGCCGTGCGCTGGCCGCCGCCGACTTCGAGATCCTCGTGACGCTCGTCTACACCGGCGACTCCACAGGTACGTCGCACCAGGCGCGCAGCTCGTACGTGCCGCGCGACATCCTCTGGGGCCGCCGCTTCCACGAGGTGCTGGAGGCGGGCGCGGGCCACTACCGCGTCAACTGCCTGCGCTTCGACGCCACGGCCGAGGCCTACGCGCCCTTCTGCAGCGCGCGCCAGCTGGACCGCAAGGAGCGGCGGCTCCGCGCCCCCGACCCCGCGCCCGGCCCCGGCCCGGTCCCGATCCCCGCGCCCAGCCCGGCCGGCGCCCAGGTCAGGAGGAGGTCGTTTGGGGCCGCCACCGCTGCCGCCGTGGCCAGCGACAACGACGGCCGGGAGGAGCCCCCCGCCTCCGAGGACGAGTGCCAGGACGCGCCGTACCCGAAAGCGGTGGTGACGTTGAACAGGATCTCCGTGGAGTCCCAGATGTAGGCCGACTCGTGGTCGCCGCCGCCCAGTCACTGTCCTGTCGTTAGCCGGGCTTAACCTTAAGGCAAGTAGTTGCAAATAGCACTTCGAAAGAATGGGATATAGCCCTGTTGGATGCTGATGGGGCGTAAGGAAAGCAGGTCAAACCTGATAACAGATCATCTAGAAATGATGTAGAATCTATCCAATCGTTTAAACCTTTTTTCTGTATGTACTGGCAAATGTTGTATAGGGATGCTATTAAGGGCCTAATTGATTAATATAAATTTCATCTCCTCTTGTAATTCCACATACTTGTATCCTCGGTTGGAGGTGTTAATATTCAGTAATGGGGAAGAAAGGTAGGATACTGGAATAAGTGAAAATAGGACGGGCAACCAGCACGAACAACGTGTTTAATGAATCAAAATGGATAAGATAATGAGCGCTTTGTCGTAAAACCATAGTATCATCTAACGGAGACACGCAAGGCATGCGTTCAGGAGATTGTCATGTTGGGATATTCACCTGCGGCAACAAGAGGCCTGTTCGATTCACTGTATTTTGCCTCTCACAGTGTCTTGGTGTCAGCAGGCAATTAGCGGTTGCAATAAATAGACAGCACTGCCAATTCAGACACTTCTTTCACAGCCACTTGCCCAGGTGATGATCAGGGAGTCCTAGAAGCTATTTTTTCTCTAACCCATGAGGCAGGAAAAATGTGGATATTATTATTCACAGCAGCATTTCCCTCTTGAATGTCCTGGTTGACTTCAGTAAATAGCTTTATATGGAAGAGCAGGAATAAAGCAGCCCTGAACTTCAGGGTTCTCTGATGTGGTAGAGAAGGGGGAGGACAAAGTGAGGGACAGGACCATGGAGTTGGGGTGAGGGCATGGATAACATTCTCAGACTCTGGACAGAAACGTGGCACGTATCCCAAAAGACTGAGATGGAACCATTGAGAGCAAGGGTGGGTGGCAATGGGAAAGGTGTTTATTTGTGCCTAGAAGCAGTTAGGTATGCTGCCTGTCCTGGTCTCTTTACAAAACATGAAGGACTTGAACTGTAGATTTTAAGAAACTCTTCCATTGAACTTGGAACAAGCATTTAAATTGAAGGTTTTGCGAAATATAATTGAGGTTTTAATGCACGTTAACGAAACGGAGAAGCTGAGGGCTGTAGAGTTGCTCAAATCTGAGGACCTGGGATACATCTGCATATTCTATTTCCATGTTAAAAGATGTTAATTATGATGAAGTACAAAAAATCACTTTATGCTTTATAAATTGAAGAGTTGTTAGCTACATTTGGAATTATCTGTGTGCTTTTTAACATTGTTGCTGAGTTGGGAATAAGTATGTGCCACTATTTTTTGCTTATTTAAATATATATACGCACAAAAAGGTTTTGCTTTTTCTGGAATCTCTTTCTCTCTTTTTTTCTCTCTCTCTTTCCCCATTTAAATTAAAGCGCACAAGTAAATTGAACTGAATCACATGCTCCAAGGTCACCAAAATATGTAGGTATGTAAAGTGTTGCTTTTGTTTTTATTCTTTTTTCTCCTTTTTCCTTCTTTCATCTCTTCTGTCCTTTTGCTTTCCAACCTCCCTCCCTCCATCCCTTTCTTCTTTTTGCCTATGAACAGCAAAATTATTTTTTGAATGCACATGTGCAAATCTTCTATTCCTGTTTATGGATAAGAGATTCATTCGTTCAGGTCACAAGTTGCAAAACTGTCTCGAAGCTTTAACATCAGAGATATAAATAATGCATTTTTTTTTGTCTTGCTTTGGGAGTGCAAAGCCCATGTTTAAATCACACGTGTACTTTAGATTTGAGTTTTGTAGCAGCAATTACTCAGCATAATTAGAGTACTACCATCTACTACGTAGGGAACAGCCACTACAACAAACAGAATGCCACCCCACCCCCTTTAGTTTCTTTTCACTTTCCTTGGCTTCCTGGATTCTGCCTGCCCGTGATCTTGCTCTGCGACTATCAGAATAGATGCATCGATGTTCAAGAACACATTCTGTTATCAAATCTTCTTATCCAGAATGGCATGTAGGCTCGGCATTCCCGTGTCATATTTATCTCTAATTTTCTGTTTAGATTTATAACATACTGTGACACTCCAATCAGTTACTTAATAATAAAGATCTTAAAAGAATGCAATAAGTGTGTGCATGTGCTTATATTCCAGGTAGCATAGACTGCAGCTGTGGCCAGAGTCAGGAGCAGTGCACCAAAAAAAGGAGGTTGCTGCCTCACAGAATTAGAATGGAGGCGGAATTATAAACCATTCTTACAGGTTTAGAAGAGCTATATCCAAATTAACGATTAAGTGCTTCTGTCAGCATTGCGAGAAGGCTCTGTGCAAAATGGCATTTCTAGTTTCAAATGGATGAGACGTAGGTAAAACATTTTTTCATCTATTTCTCCCTAAAGATAAAATTATTAGGTGAACTTAATCAGGTGGAAAACACGTGGGACATCAAGGTGTTGCCTTATTGTGTGCTACAGCCTGCCAGCGGGCCCCGGAAGAGTGGAGCACAGGGCGGGGGGAGGAACTGCCATTTTCACTGGCCACCAGTTCATCAAACTCAATTAGGTGTTTTGCACAGATACGATGAATTCCTGCGACAAAACGGAGGGGTGGGTATTTTTAATTTCCATGTCATCAATTATCTCAGTTTTCACTTCTCCCTGACTGACACTTTGGGACAACAATGTGCCCAGGTTAAAAATAAAATAAAATAAAATAAAAAATTGCAGCTGTGCTTCCTGGCCTCCCTGTGGCTAGGGGAAGGAGTTGTTTAAGTGGCATAGCTCTGGCCCATGAGATGTCAACAGAACCTCTGGATGTGACCTTTAAGAAAGCTCTTTCTCTGGGGCTGACTTAGCTGGCATGTGCCCTTTTATTCCCTGCATTTGTCCCTCTTCTCACCTAGACCTCAGATCTGGTAGTTGATGCTTCTGAGGCCTCTTGTGAGAATGAGAATCAAGGGAAATTGGAAACGAAAGAAAAAGTGCACCCCGTGATTGCATTATCTCCAGACTTCTTCTGCATGCGTGGAAATAAATATGATCTCTAACTGACCCGGTGAGCAATATCTCCAAAGGCAATTACACAGGAAACGAAAGGCCGGTAAGGAACACGTGATGTACAAGTTAGGTCCAGCTCGTACATGACATCTGATGGAGCTGGTCTCTGTGGAAACCATAGATTTTCCGGGAAGTCAAGGAAATGCCACTATTATTGTAAACAAATGCAAAAGAATGGCTTTTGGCCTGGAAATCCCTCTAAGACACTGATGGCTGAGTGACCTTGGCTGAGTGACCTTGATAAGAGGATCAACCAGGCCTGCTGTCCAGCGGGCCTTTACCTTCTTCCTTCCTTCCCAGGGAATGACATTCGTGTCTAATGGGACTTCCCCTGGGGCTAGGGACCTGAACGCTACCAAGACTCAGGCAAGCCAGCACTGTACAGCTCGTATGGTAAAGCAGAACCCCACTAGTCCTGTGTTTCAGACTCCCAGGGAGGCCCGGCTGCATTAGTTTATTCAAGTAGACTCTAAATACCAAGGAGCCTAGATTCTTTCTTTAAATGTTTGTATTTCATTATTTCCATATTGGCCAGGATACCTGCAAGTAAGTTCTCTTGGGGTGGTGGGGGGCAAGGGGTCACCAAATTCTACTCAGTTTAAAGCATTCTATTTGCTCTACTCATCATAAATGTTGGCTCTTCTGCTCTGAGTGTCTGTGTATGTGTAAGCCCTTGTGTTTTTGTTTTTGTTTTTAAGGTAAGTTTTGCCTGGGGACTTCTAGAAACCACCCCTACACACCCTTGGTACTCTGTAAGGCACAAAAGCCCTGCCTTAATTCTACATTTGGCATGGCCTCTCTCTCAATTTCACTTTTAAAGAAGCAGTATGACCCATGCACTGGGCCCCACACATACAGTACCAGTGCGGGTAGCAGAGGCGCACAGATTAAGCAGCAGGAAGGCACTTGGCAAATTGTCTGCAAAGCTTCTCCTGGATATGAGGTCTGTGAAAGCGAAAGCTAGTAACAGCGCCTCAGTTCAGATCGATCTGTGGGCAGAGAGCAAGCAAGGACTCCTCCTGAGGCCTTGTCCCGAAGTGACAAAATCGTAGTGTTGCCAGGAAACCATCGTTGGTCTGCATCACTCTGCAGCTTTTCTTTAGTAAGAAAAACCTTATGTCCAAGTGACTTCCCAAGTTCCTTTGCTGTGTTTAGTTTCCAAAAGTTGCCCCACACGGTCCTCTCCGGCTGTGTGGTTGGGTCATGAGACTTGGCTGGAGGGGCAACCCACATCTTTCCTCATCATGTCACCCCTAGTTCCTTTCCTCGGGAATGTCCCTCCCTGTGGTCGGGGAGCTTTTGTGCAGAGTTTGGAGACTGAATCAACATGGCTAAATGTTTTCAAGTACAATAGCCTCTTTGTGGCTGAGTATCAAGCAGGGAAAACAAAAATAAATTAACTATCGCCTTGTGCTGTTTGGGCTCATTGATTCATGCTGTTTTATAAATACCACATGGTAAAAGAATACTAGATTTTATGTCTGTCTGTCTGTCTGTCTGTCTGTCTATCACCCCAAGAAAAAGTGGCTAGACTGAGATCATGGGTCTTCTAAATAAATAAGGTTATCTGAGCTGGGTCGCCACCAAAGTCTGGGCCTACATGGACACTGGGAGCCTCAGCAGGCTGCAGAGAAACCGATTAATCATTTAAAGTTTTCAGCAACCCCGGCGGATGAAAACCCAAACAGATTAAGTCTTGCTAAATTACATAGTCAAAGCATGCTTTTCCCTCCATGCTATCATTTACCACAGGGGCCTGTAAAAACCTCCTTAATCACTATCTAAGTAACTTGAACTTCAGACAGAATGAGGCCCAAGAGGTTTAGACTCTGTGAAAACTTCTTTGCAGAAAGTTATCAGAAACCTTCAGATTTCCACATAAAATAGTTTAGTCACATGCAATGGAGTAAAGGCTCTTTATTTGAATTAGAAGCACATGTTGCAGATCAATTCTTTATTGTGCTGCCCCTTGATTCTGTCAGATACCAGTTTGCCTGAGGAGGAGAGGCTAGTCTTAGGGGCCAGGGTTAAGGACAAGGCTAGTAGCCTCTGCCTGCTGCCAGTTCCAGAACCAATGATTCTTTTGGACATAGTTCATTTAGTCAGATTCCTTTTTACATATTGAGGAACCCTCCAATTTAAAGGAGTCATGTGCCCAAAGTGATACAGCCATGAAAGGAAGCAGAGGAAGGACACGACCACCAGAGACCAACTCCAAAAGCCTTTGGGTCATCACAGGTAAGAAGCAGCCTCAACGCTGCCCAAGGTCAAGACATTTTTACTCTGTAATCATTCAACGGGGTCAATTCAAGACCTTTTGTGAAATAAAAGACATTTTCTAGAAGTTAATTGGTCATTAATTAGAGAGAGTGGAGTGTGGGTGAAGAAAACAATGTGGGAATCAGCTGGCAAGAGCAATGATGGCTGAGGATAATCTCATCCAAAATGTGAACAAAAACTATGGAATTTAAATGACAAAGGCTCACCTTCCTCGCCCCCGACCCCTGGGGCAATTCTAATGCACAGTGAGGCATGCCCCTGTGTATGGATCCACTGTCACCAAGGGAGAACATTTAGTCCCCTGGCAGAGACAGCCTCAGGAAATGGGCAAACACCTTGAGAAGCACGAGGTTTCTTGCATTAAATGGACATGGGCCATTCTTGAGGCTGGTCCTACAAGGAAAGGAGTCCAGCCTGAGGAGGTCACTCAAACCTGGGCTGACGTTGCCCATCTTTATCAATGGTGCCCCTGGAGCAACTTAGTTGGCGTTTCTGACTCTTAGTTCCCCTACCTACAGTTTTCCTTGAGGTTTGAAGCTTAAAAACCAGACGGCCTACGTTTGAATCCTATTTCTACTATTTTCTTTCCGTGTGTCTCTGGGCAATTTACTTACCCCCTCTTCGCCTCAGTTTTTTCATCTGTAAAGCGAGGAAAATAATAGTACCCACATCACAGTTGTCATAGGATGAAATGAGATGATATTTGCAAAGTGCTTAGCACAGTACCTGACACATAATGAATGCTAATAAAATGCAAGGAATGATTATTATCGCCAACAGTAAATTTTTCATTTCTTTAAGTGTTTTGTCCATTAATTTACATTTCATAACTTTAACACTGACTTAAGCCAAAAGAAAAAAAAATTAAAAGGAGCAATCATTTGGTAGAAGGAATAGAAATTATTCCTCATCAAAATGTAAATGATTTGTGCATTATCTTACCCAAACCATTTTGGATTACATCCACCACCTTTCTCTCCATTCTGTGAGGTGTTAGGATTCAGCACAATGGTGCCTCGAGAATAAAAATTCTACTCTACTCAGATACACAGAAGTTTTAGTGAATACAAGAACTCAGACTGCAAGTCCCACAGGACACTGGCTGTGTGTAAACCACCTAGTGGGCATTCCATTTAAGCTGTTTCAAAAGTATTAAACTACTTTATATTATAATACCATGAATTATGCACAAACTCCTCAACACATTCCAGCAATTTAAAGGGATCCTGGAGGAGCAGCCTCATTAGCCAAAAATGACCCACCACAACCCAAACGAGGTCCTGCTAATGGATCCTGGAGAAACCTGATGGCAGGAAGCAAGTATTGGCATGAAAAATGTAACAACTAGAGTGCTTTAATTCTGATGAGGGCAACCCAAATTTACGACAAACGAACCAAGGACTTCAAATATGCTGTTAAATTTTATGAAAAGCCAGAACTTTTAATCTATGGAAATTAGGGGGGAATGTCCGGTGGTGGGGGCTGGGGGCTGGGGGGCGGGGGGTGGGGTGCCAAGCCTTTGATAACCCTTTGTGTTATCGTTAGCAGGTTATGTGCCTTGCATAGTGAATAATGAACAACTGTACCTGGCCAGCCTGTGTTCTGATTCCATTTGGGAAAAAGTGTCTGCTTTTTAATATTCTCCCAACAGTTATGACTAGGATTGTAGCACCTAGATTTCCAGACGCCAGTGGTTTCTTAGTCCCCTGAGCATGAGAGAAATGGTCTAATATCAATAGCAAACAATCCTAAAGTGATGGACAGCGTGTTGGAATATTCTGGGCAATTCTTTCCAGTGTCATGTCTGCAGTGGGATAGAAGGAAATAACAATTTACAAATTACAAACATGAACCTTTACTGTAAACCAAAATTTTCAGAGTGGCATTTTTATTTTTATATCACAAATAAATATTAGCGTAGTCATGGAATCATGGATCTGAGCAACATCAGATCCATCAACAATATGAAGTCTTATTTATCCTTTTCTGGAAATGTCAAGTTATTATTCTTTGTTTAAAAGCGTTGGATAATAAATAAAGTGAAAGGTCCACACACCTACGTGTCCTTCCTGGCATGGAAGAATGGGTGAAAGCAAAATATTAATGATTTTGCAGACAGAAAAAAGGTTTTTTATTAAAAAAAAAAAAAGCACTTAATCTTTTCACCAAAGACCAGGGTGATTCGTTGGTCTTTTGAAATACCATAATGATAATAATAACAACTATAAATAGTAACAATTATGTAAAAGCCTCTGGTAATTGTAATTCTATTAGGAGGTTGAGCATTCTTGGTCACCATTGTGCCACCTTGTGGTCACAAGGGAACACTTTTTTTTTTCCATGCAGTAAATCCATTACGTTATCTCCCCCCTCCCCACCCCACCCCCACTTCTCTGGGATGATATTCAGAAACGTAACTTGGGAACCACATTGCCAAGAAGGCCTCTGAATGAAATATAATGGGCACCACTCAAGTCAGAAAATAGCGTGAAGTGAAAAGTCACAGTGGCATTGGTCTGAGTAGGGATAGCCCAAGCACTAGGTTTTTTCTTTGCTACCTCCATGCGGATTATATATTTAGAAGACGAAATTGGAGTTCATTTGGGTTGCCATTTTCAATCCACAAATATAGAAATGGAAGTCTGGATCATGTCCACCGAGATCTAATAAAACGCCCAGCAATCTATTTATAGCAAGAGAAAGCAGCCAGAATTTAGGTATCAATTACTGATACTGTGTTAGAGTCATCACACTGAAGCATATACAGAAATAACTTAATAAACACAATTTTAATAATGAGCAAAGATTTGCTTTGTAAATATGTGCATTATAATCTTATAATTTTTATGCATTTCAAAGAGTTGTGATACATGTTTAAAGGATTTTTCTGTTTTCTAAATCCCACTTATGTCAGCATCCAGATGTGAAGAACAGAGAAAGATGAGATTGGCTACCTTCCCGCAGAGTACTGTCTGCTCGGGACTAAATCATATCTTTTGTAACAAATACAGCAATTTAATGGCCACTGTTTTATATTATCAGGGCTTATTTGGTCAAAGATATAGTTCTTTTGTTTTTAGGGTTTTTTTTTTTTTACTTTCATCAAGGATGAAGGTATTAGAAAAAAATGAGGTTCCAACAATTCTCTCATAAGTTGTGTGTATGTGTGTGTGTGTGTGTGTGTGTGTGTGCGCACGCGTGCGTACAGGACGAGTTAATTCTCACAGATGTACTGTCAAGCTAGTATTGGTTTTAAGGCTCTTCATCAATCTCTTGGTCTTTCTTTCTTTGTCTTTATATCTGTCAATTTCTCTCTCCCAGTCTCTTTCTCTTATTCTCATTCTCTCCGTATTAGTCTCCCTGTCTTTCTCTTTCTGTCTCTCTCTGTTACATTCTCTAATTTAAATTAGAGCAAAATCCAAGAGGTCGACTGATTTAGACTGGAATCCTAGCTCTGTGGATTACTGGTGCTGGACCTTTGGGCAAGCTATTAAAACTTCTAAGCCTGTTTCCTTATCTGTTAAATAGGGGTAGAGGTGCTTACCCATAAATTGTTGTGACAATTAAATGACACGTTGGATGTGAAAGCACTGAAGAGAATACTTAGCAAAGAGTAAATGCCCCGTATGTGTTCCTGTCTTTGTTTTAATTTTCTAGAAAGGGTATCCATTCTTAATATTCAGATGCCTCAATATTGCCTCATTTAGAGGTGTAATGTCACTACATATTAGAGATGTAGCTCATAGAACTTTGAAACAGAAAAATCTCCCATGTACCTCTTCTAACCACTTTCTTGGTGAATCACTAAGAATCGGAAGACATCTTGCCTGCAATCACATAATTAAGTAGCAGAACCCATGCTTGAATCTATATCTTCTACTTGTACGTCCTCACTCAGTTTGTTGAAATGAACAATAACTCTCATTCTAAGCCATGACTTTATTTTTCTGACCAGTCTTTGTTTCCTTCCTTCCTTCCTTCCTTCCTTCCTTCCTTCCTTCCTTCCTTCTTTCCTTCCTTCCCTTCTCTTTCTTCCTCCCTCCCTCCCTTATTTTCTTACCTCCCTGTTGGTTTGTTTGCCAGAACTAAAATTTCTGCAGTCAGTGAAGCAAGAGTTTTCAGATACAGTACCTGATTTTTCTAAAATTCATTAATTCCTGCATTCATATGTTGAGCATTTACCTTGTGTCCAGTTATTTCTACACATCGTGTAGGCAATAATGAATGAACGAGAAGAATGATCTTGCCCTCTTGGCACTTATATTTTAGTAGGAGAGAGAACAAGTAAAGAAACAAATACAGAATTTAATGCCAAGCACACTTAAGTGCTGTATAAATGAATGAATGAATGAATGAATGAATGTACCGTGCTAAGAGCAATGGGTGCCACTTCAGGTAGGGTAGTTAAGGAAGGCCTCTCAGTTGAGGCCTTGATGAGATCTGCCAGGAGTTGGATAGCAGCAGTAGGATGTAGGATGGCATGGTACCCGAGCAAGAGGCACTGCAGCATTGGGAGGCTGAGACCTAAGAAAACTCATCAGATAAGGATGAGAAGAAGCGGGAAGTCTGCAAGAGACAAGGAAAGATGGAGAAGAGTGGCTGCTTAACAGCCGAGTAGAGAAAGCAGTCCGAGAAATTGTTGACTATTGTGTGAGAGACTTGATGGTGGGACTCAGTGCTGAAGACTTTGGAACCAGAGCCTGGGGCAAATGCCCCACGCAAGGACATTCAAGGGAGAATGAGACGAGAAAGTAGTGACTACTTTTCAAAAAAGTTTTGATAGACGGGGGAGAAGATAAGTGAAGTAATAATTGCTGGAGGGAGGTGCAGGATCAAGAGAAATTGCCTTTTATTTCTTTGTGTTTTCTTTTTCTTTCTTTCTTTCTTTCTTTCTTTCTTTCTTTCTTTCTTTCTTTCTTTCTTTCTTTCTTTCTTTCTTTCTTTCTTTCTTTCTTCTTTCTTTCTTTCTTTCTTTCTTTCTTTCTTTTTTTTTAAGTGGGAAGTAGTTCAGTGTGTTTGTGAACAGATGGGGATGCTCCTATAGAGAGGAAAAAATAGACAATGTAGGAGAGAGGGGATAATTCAAGAAGCGACATTCTTGAACTGTTGAGGAGGGGTGGCATGTGGTCTGCCAGGGACAGAAAGGTGACGCCGTAGCTATGGATCCAGGTAGAGATGAGGCAGCGGCAGATTTCACGTTGGGGACCAGGGGACAAAATGCTGAAGATGGTCTGGTCCGCTGTCTCTGCTTTCATTTTTTTTTTTTTTTTCAGTATAATAAGCGAGAGGCTCAGTTGAGAGGGAAGGGTATTCAAGGTTTGAGTGGAGACAGGAAAGGTCCAAATCCTCATGTCAGAGAGAGACTCGGAGTGTGAATGGACCAGGGCAATGAAACTGGATCGCCTGTCAGTCTCAAAGTCCCCTTTGAAGTTTGGGGTCGTAATACATTTAAAGGAATATCAGCCAACATGGCTGTGTATTTTTCTTCCTGTGTAACATTTGCCATGAGGTTTAGTCCTCAAGAATTTATCAGTTTAAAAAAAATCCAGCTCTCCAAATTAACATGTTGTATTTTTGTGATTGGCACATGCACTAATGTATTCAGTAAAAGAGATAACTGATTTTATCTGCCCTTGCTACACTAATCATGGGGATCCAGAAACAGGTGGCGAAATCACTGTTTTGGGCTCTGGAAGAACACCTTACCACGTAAGTATTCCAAAAGGAAAACAAACAAACAAACAAACAAACAAACAAACAAAAACCTCCGTCTCTTTGCAATATGCCATCTCTCCATCTCTCTCTCTACTTGGTCATATATGAAGACCACCTGTTGAAGGGAAATGTGTGAAGCGTGTTGGGACTCCACCCCGTAGCTCATGGGTCAGTGTACTATTTAACAAGTGTTGTAGTGTCTCACAGTAAAGCACAGTAAAAGGGGCTAAGTGCTGAGCGCCATGAGCTAGAGAGCCAGTTTGCTTTAAACTGAGATTGTTCTAGAACAGTGGCTGCCTGGCTCCCACGGGCTGATGCTGTAGCTAAATAGCAATCAATGGAGAAACAGAGATTTCAGTCAAATGTGTTTATCTTCCTGAGAGTTAAAATATAAATATATATATATATATATATATATATATATATATATATATATATATATTCTTTTTTTCCATTCATGGATTTGACCTCTTTTCTATATTTACATATAATGTCGAAACTGGCCCCTTTCTATAGCCACATTTTTAGAGGGGAAAGATCTTAATAAATTTGATACTGCCCTGGTTTGGGATATATTTATTCTTTGTTATCCTTTTAGAACACAATCTTTTTATATTTATCTGTCATATTTTAAAAATTCAGTATTACAGAGCACATAGTTAAATAATATTAGAATCTAATAGGGCTATTTAATCAACCTATCGAAACATAAAAACTAAACAGGTTCACTTTTTATTGAAAGTGTTATAAAGACAGAGAGTGATGGATTCAAGTCTGATAATGGATCTTGCAGTGAATAGATGAAGTATTTGTAAAGCTGTGTTTGGGTGTTTAATAGGGCATGCATTTCGGTGTTGACTGATAAGTAATGATGCCAACAAATTCTAACTTAATCTGTATTTTTGTGTTTGTCATTGTAAATTTAGTGATAATATTTGAAGAGCATTTATATTTACAGTAAAGTCATTTATCAAATAGTCATACAAGTTTATTGATTTTTTTGACTATCATAACACATAGGCAAGAGAGAGGCTCACAAAAACTTGGTGGTATGCTTTTTCACAAATATTTACAAAGGAAACTTGAAGGTACCAAATGTACTATCTTTTTCTTCTCTCTCTCTCTCTCTCTCTCTCTCTCTCTCTTTTTGGTATGATAGCTGCCAGTATACTTTAGTATACTTAATTTTTCCAGGAGCCTGAATGAAGAAAATCCATGTTCTTATAAGAACATTGTGTTGAAAAGACAGAACATCATGAAAAACTAAAGTAATAACTCATATTTAATTGTGTTTATATCATAAGCACTTAAGTTACATGACTCTCAGAGGACTCACATTCATGCAGTTTTTAAAATCGATTATAACAATTTTTTTCTACTAGATGAAATCATGAAAAAGCTCCCCACCACCCCAGAAAAAAGAAAAGGGGCAAAATTTCTGCCCTTTTGGATTAGTAAAAGAAATCACAGAAAAATAACTCTGGGTGGAACCTAATGGAAAATCATACTCATTTCTTCATTCATTTTTGTAAAAAAAATGGGGTCCACAAAGATAATTAATTTCTCTCTAAATTTTTGATGAATATTTAACTCCAAAGATCACTAAAATCCCTTTTTTAAATAAAACATTTTAATACTAAGTAGAAAGGATTTGGGAAAATCTTATATTGTTTGAAGTCATTAATATCATCATCTCTATTTCATTAGATTCTGAAACTCAAAATTCCACCAAAATGAATGAGTTGGCTTTACTTCTTTTTAATTTTTGATGAATTCTCTTCCTTAGAACTGCTTCTGAAATAGTCTATTCTTTTTTAAATCCCAGCCACCTTCATATTTGATCTCCCCCGCCCTCCTCATTTGTTTCTATTTGACTCCTGGAGGCAATTCTGAACATTTTACCCACATGATTTGAATAGATAATTATTCTCTATGAAAACATAGCCATTATGCTACTATCTCATTATGGTAAGAAAAATTAATGTCTGGTGACTAAACTATCAGAAACAAGCTCACCAAAAAGATCAAAATTTTCGGGAAGATTCTCTCACATCAGGATTCAGTTGGCAGGGCCTGTCTGTGGGTTTAGCATTTCATGTTATAAAGAGTGCAATAATAGACCAGGGCAGGAGAGTTAACGATGGAATATGCTCTAATTTCTCTTTCCTTTAAAGAAAGTATTCAAATGACCAGAAGTCCAAATGCCTTATCTATTTAATACTGAGCTTTTGATATTAAAATAAACTGACAATTTTTTTATAGAATAGGATTAAATTAGTCTCTAATGGGGTTCAGGGAGAAAAGACCAAACTTCTATTAATCCTTATAAATTTCTAGTAGGAACAAGTCTTTGGTAACTATGCACATTGATACCTAGAGGAAATTTACCAGGATTTGTCTTTGATGAGGCATGATGGGAAAAGGTGCACACTGAATTATGGTGAAAATGTTCATTTTATTTAAAATTTTTTTCCTGTTAAATTCAGTGAAGGAATTTCTCTGAGTATTGTATTATATTATATTAATTATATTAATTATATTTATTATATTACATTTTATTATATCATATCATATATCATAAATCATATCATATCATATTATGATATATATGGTATTAGAGCTGAGATATGGGAGCCTGATCCATCAAAAATGCCATGGGCCACCACCAAAGCATCAGTGGAGGGAGTATCTCCAGATCTTTTTACATGAGCAATAGGTCTATGTTGGTTAATATAATGTTATTTTGAATTATTTTATTAGATAAAACTCCAATTAATATGTATATGTGTGTATAGGACAATGATGACCTATTTAGCTTATCATGGATTATTCTGCATTATTTCTTACTTTAAGAAGTAGTGCATCAAACTATCATTTATCTTGATTACTGGGCTTTTCGGTGTCTCTTAAGGTTCACACTTGAGTTGTGCAGAACCTTACTTGCCACATTCTGATCCTGGCACTGAAGACAAATATAAAAAGAGATGCAGAGATGCAGACATAGACACTGACATAAACAGATACAGACTTTTTTTCCTCAAAAAAAAAAAAAAAATAGAATCGTACAACATAATCATTTAAAATTAAAAGAAGTTCTTAATGTTTTTCAGTATATAATTTTTTGTTGTTGCAAAATCCAATTTATTTAATTATTTGTTGCTTTCAATGTTTTTCAATTACTAAATACTCCTCAAGCAATACCTAATGATAGCTAATGAGACCAAATTCAAGATTCATTGAGTTGAAGCCTCCCAAAGCTAATCACTTGCCTGATAGTTTCTCAGACTCTCAGATCCATTGACAGAACAGTAAGTTTAAAACAGTCCAGCTACAGATTTGCAAAAATCAGGAAAATATATATAATGTTGAAAAATGGGTCCCATTTATTGAGTCTCCATGGAATTAGTTCTGACATTCATTACTTTTAAGGATTGATAAAAGTAAACTGAAATCTATTTTCTACTTGAGAGCCACTTAATTTTAACATGTGAAAGAAATGGATCAAAATATGTCAACTATAATTAACTTGAACAGAAAACATTTATTGTTTGAATACATATTTTACACTTATCATGCAGTTCATCTTAAATCTGTGAGGATTTCATCTCCACTTTAACAAGAGGGCCGCAATAGTTAAATGAATTTCTCAATTAAATTTATTCAACCTATTAGAATCTGAAATGAGTAGCATGCTCATTCTTTCTACTCTAGTCGGCTTTATGCCTCACCACATTATTCTGGGCCAGTGGTCAGCAAACATTTTCTGCAAAGGACCAGAGAGTAAATATTTTAGGTTTTGTGGGCCATATATGGTCTCTGTCTCATCCGGTCAGCTCTGCCATCCATTGCAGCATGAAAAGAGTCTGAGACCATCTGTAAGCAAATGAGTATCTTGTTCTTCTTTCACTTTTCTCCCTACCATTTAAATACATAAAAAAAAAAAAAATCTTAGCTCATGAGTTGTATGGATGGTGAGCCAGATTTGGCCTGTGAGCTGTGGTTTGCAGACCCCTGACCAAGAATCATGGAAAGTGTGACACTTTTGATTTAAAATATCAGAAAAGCACAGATTTCAGAAAAAGGTCCCCCCCCATGGGTCTTGTATTACAAGAATATTCTGGATCATTTTCTTCCTGTAGATATTTTCCAGTAAAAAATGCCCAATCCTATATTGTTTTTCATGAACAAAAAACAGGGGATATGTTCAGGGGGACTCATTTCATAGTGGGCCCTATTGGATGCCAGGGAAGTTAATCTACACAAAGAATTGAGTTTTTTGAAGAATGGATTTTTAAGCAAAAATCTCCCAGTGATGCCATCTTTAAATGTTTCTTTATTTTTCCCCTGGGTTGCTGCCTTTTCCATTTTAGTTCTGTTCTTCATCAGTACTTCTAATACAGCCAATGATATTTAAAAGTCTCCAAGACAAGCTTTTTGTAGGTATCTGCTGATCTGGATATTCCAGCTCCATAGCCAGGAAGCATGAAGAGGTGTTCCTGGAGGAATTTGTCAGCAGACAGCAAGGAAGGAGGAAGAGAGGGGCGGAGGCGAACAGAGCCACCCCAATGGGAAATCACCAGAGCACTTGCTGCGTTCCATGCTAGCTCTACAGGCAAGAACACAGCCACCCAGTTGCATCCTTGGCCAAGGGTAAGAGTGCAACTGCTCCCATCAGTGTGACAGCTGATAACTTGGCTCTCCAATTTATGGAGAATTTCTAGAAAATAAAGGGAAAAAAGAAGGGGGAAAAAAAAGAGGGCAAGGAGACTGCTGGTTGGGCTGTTCCGGGTCAGAGAGGGAGAAAAAGAGAGGTGGCAGCCCCACTTTCAACAAGCCTAACTTGGTTTGCTCATCTAATGAGGTCTCTGTTGCAGGTTTAGGACAGAGAGGACTGAGGCCTCTGTCTCATTCGCTCTTTGGAGCATTTGATGTTGTCTACACAAGCAAACAAATACATGTCCTCTATTTTTCCCCAGCGGCGTTTCCCTTGCTTAGATAATCCTCTTCCTATGTTTTGCAGAAAGAAGGCAGAGCATGGTGCTTAATTGCTTATAGCAAAGCAGTAATATCAGGGCCAGTTTCTGCTCTCTCCTTTTTCTTTTTTCTTTTTTTCAAACTTTTAAGCCAGTGCAATGGCTTTCATCTGCTCACAATTCTTTCTGAAGCCAACTCCTCTGGCTATTCAAGCCACCCTCTTCCTGCAAGTTAAGATGGCGACAAAGTTGTTACAATTCTAGAGCTTGTCACCTAGAATTAAATCATCATAAACCAATCACATAATGCTGCTCCCTTCAGCCCAACACTTGAGATTAATTTTCCACTGATGTAACACACCTTTCAGATCCTTTGGTGAGCGCTCACCAGCAAGTACTTCTCTCTGTCTAGAGATCCTTTCTAACCAGAAGATCGTTGAGATCATCTGTGGTGAAGAAACACGTTCTGTGGGGAGAAGGTTTTTCAGACCAGAAGCATCAGTTATGGAGGTTGCCACTGTTGTTCTCACAAGAAAGAGAATCAAAAGTGTAATCACACTAGGTCATGTATAAATTTATGCTGTTTTTACTGGCTCTTAACCCTTTTCCTTCCAGGAATTGTTAAGTTCCTTTGCAGTCATATATCAGTCCTTGGGTTGTTCTCACCAAGGGTGAGTGTTTGACGGTAAGGCCTCCCAGTCGACCAACAGAATAGAAGTTGGGTCATGTAACGGATTCTCTGGAAATTACATAAGAGAAATAAATACCCTGGTATTTGCACAGAGAGGAAGTCGTGAAATTCTCTTTGAGCATGAACTCATAGACTCTCTCAAGCCCTCCTGTGAGAAAAAAGAGTTCTTGGGCTGAGAGGGTCTTCAGTGGTGTTAGGTGTGGAACCTTTTGTAGGAAGATCTCCCATCCCTAAGTCGCTTGATTTGGGCTGCAGGTCAGGCTGCCTTTTGATGGAGACTCCGAAGAGTGTTCAGGAGACACGAGAAAGAACAGAACATCTGTCAATGCCTAGGGCTCTTTCTTTGTTTCTTGTCTTTATTTATTTTATTGGCCTGTAAGTCAATTCACAGAGAATTGCTTTCCCTTATGGAGACATCATTTCAAAATGATTTTTTAATTTTTATTGTATTTTATTTTTTCTGACCGGACTATCTCACCTACAGGGTTTTATCTTATCACAGGTATTTGGTGCTTTTCTGCCGTGTTGCTTTGATAGGCTATGCTTTTCCCGAGAGCCTGTTGAGCTGGAATCATGCAGGTTCTGGGCTGCCTTTTCCAGAGATGAACCAAATGCTAAATTATGGTAGTAATATAATTCTGAGCGCTCTGCCTGGGTCATTGGTTGCGTTCAAAGCCTGGTCCCCTTTTTGTAGGATTTGAAGTAATTTATGGGCCACGGACAGGAAAAATTTTCATTGTTTTCTACTCTAATGGAACTCCTTATGTGTATTTTGCTAGGGTTTCACTGAAATATCGAAGCTGTTTAGCTGCAGAGCATAAAAGATTATTCTACTTTTGGAAAATACCGAGAGAGTTGCCATTATCTACTTTGAATTTTTCATATCTGAATGCATAAGGAATGAGTGTGCTACAGGTGAGTAGATGATTTTCTTAAATTGAAAATTGTAAAATATAACTGAACTCTAAACATCACGAAATCAGAATCATGATAGCAAGTTAGTGAGAAAGGGAATCTCAATACTGAGGACAGTTCTTCTGTCTGAACTAAGTAACTACGAATCCAAATTTAGCCTTTTTTATCCTCTCGTGAGGTTTTTAGATGTGTCACCATTGACTCAACAGTCATAACTGTGTGTGTGTCTACTTTGAATTTGCTTTCTGCCAACTAATTTATTAAGTACATTCCTTCCTTCACTTAATCCTGTACTGAGGAGGCACTAAATTTTTATGTAAAAGGAATAGACACTAAGAGCAATTGCTTTGGGGTTTAACCTTTGTTCAGGTGAGAAATGCATCATTACTTTTCATGAATTTTTTTTTTGAAAGCACTATTGCATGTGTTAACACGCAAAAGAGGTTTAATCTCAGTAAACAAGAAAGCTAATTCTTCACCATGATTTTTTTTTCCTGCGAGTTAACAAGTACAGTATGAGTCTTCATGTATTTCAATTTACAGCAGGGAGATGACAATCGGGTTTAAAAAATGCATTATTTATAGTATCAGTTCCTGCCTTGCTAAAACTTGGTGACTCAGTTATGCAAAGTATATAAAGGAGTAGATTTTGGTATAGCTTTGAAATGAGATTTCTTTTGCTGTTAAGGAGACAATTTAAGTCTGTTATAAATTCAGTTTCTCCATTGCTAACTGTAGAATTAATGTTCTAAAACATTTGTTTCAGTGCTAATTCATTTGAAATTTTTTTAACATTTGAAATAAACCGACACAGCTCAAATCCAAATGCAGGAGAAGGAATATCTGAATTTGATCCTGATCAGTACAGTAAAATACCTCATTAAACAGCTATAAACAGTTAGTATGACATAACAGGTTATCTTTTAATAATCACATAATGTTATTAATGTTATTTGTTCTGTTATCATTAGTCATTGTTATTACTGGTGACAGTAGGTACACTGTATGGTAGGTTTTATTATGAATCTTATTTTTTTGTAACTTATACACAAGGGATTTGAATATTAAAACATAAATTTATTGAAAGTCTTTAATTACACATTCATTGAGGATATGTGTCTGCAGAACACAAACCAGTCAGTGAAGGAGGAAAAGATTCATTCAAACCCTCAGATCCTAAACAAATTTATTTTTAAAATAGAAGAAAATTTCACAGAGAAAGATGAAATTTGAGCCAAACCTTTGGAATTAGATTCTGTGTAAGGAAGAAAAGGTGAAGATTTATATATTTTAGTTAGGGTAGAAAAAAATTTGAGGGGAATTAGTAAGTGCTGTGAAAAACACGGGTTTTATTCTATGATGTCTAGGTTCATCTGAACAGAAATGCTGTGAAACGTTAAACCCTGCAGAAAGCAGAGGGAAAAACACTGGATTCCACATCGGCAGGCTTAGAATTCTTATCTACAGCTTCCATTCAATGAGCCACTTTCTTGGAACATAATTTCTATATATGCATTTCCTTATAAATGAAAATTGGAATTAGAGAAATCATATGAAGGAAAAAAAAGGAAAGGAAAGGAAAGATCACATGTTAGGGCTGCAGCCAGAGGTAGCAAATGAAGTGCGAATCAGAATAATGTTCCCACAATTCTGCTGAACTCTCTCATCCTTTTCTGCTCACTCACCTGGAGATTCCTCCCTGTCTAAAAGATAAAGTGGCAACTCCTCATGCTTGCTTTAGGGTCTTGACTTTAATGTTCAATTCTAATCTCCCTTTATTCATGAATATTTTCAGATGCTGACCATCAACTGGAAAAATCCATTTTACTTTCCTCCCTTTGTCTAGCACCAACCTGTTCTTCCAGGTATAGTTACAATATGTTCCTAAAATCCTTAGATATTTCTCTCTTTATTTATATGGTATTTTCAGAGTGTAATTGTATCACACACATGAGATAAATGAAGTGTTCAGTGTATGAAAAAGTAGTTTACTAAATAATAATGTCTGCTCTGGAAGGGCGAGCTTCTTGAAGAATAATCGCACTTATTGTTGTTGGATTTCACATATTTAAAGAATTAAGACCAATATAATGAGCATAGTAAGCACACGATCATTTCTCAATGAATGACTGCAAGATTTTTATACATATTCATATAAACATAGGCATATTTACAAACACTATTACCTGGAGGTCTTCCTCAACTATTCATAATTTAGCAAATATAAGGACTAAAGCATTTAAGAGCTCCAAGAAGCTAAAAGAGATGTCACAGATCCATGTCCTGAAGCTTTTTTACCCCAAAAAGAACTGAATAAAACAAGGTAACTCTGAATTTAGCATCTGCTCATTCCATTTCAAAAATATACATCCACTTTAAACCCCTTAGATCATATTTGCTTTTAGTTTAGTCACATATTTTTAACAACCTTGGTTACATAATTTCTCAGCCCAGTGCAGATTAGAATCAACAAATTAGACAGCATGGTGACAGCCTGATAAATGTATGGTACGTTGGCAGAAGTAAAAATGAGAAGCAAAGGCTGCTACTGATGGAGAAGCAAGAACAAGCAGAGGCTTAAATTAGCTTAGTCTAGGCCCACTGAATATAGGAGACATTGCTTTCACTGTTCCCCATAGGCCTGTTCCATTGCAGGTAAAAATGATACAACTTATATTTTTAAAAATGATACTGAGTGATTATTCTAAAGTCATATTATACTAAAAAATATTGTTACTTTAATTCATTTCATTATTCGACTGACATTTATACTGAGACTTGCCTTTTTTAAATCTTGGTCAAGTATAAAGCAATGAGAATATAAAGATAAAGAACAGGACAGTGGATTTAAAAAAGCTCACTATTGGTAGGTGGAAACAAATATAGGGGAAAATATCTGTAATAACATAAGGGAAACAAAATGTACTCTACTAGAAATACGTACAGAGCTACAGGGGCAACCAGTTGGAGAGATGGAGGATTCCTACCATATTTCAGAAAAAATAATTCCCACCCAAAGAAATTTTAATTGTTTAGAAAAGCTATTATGTGATATGAACAGTTCCAGGAATGCCAGATAAATTAGGGATAAACACTGTGTGTTCCAGTGGTGATGAAAGGCAAGTGAGCCTTGAGGACTAAACCCCATTGCTTTAGAGAAAATTGTGTCTGTGTAGACAGTGGCATGCAGCAAGCTTATAATTTATACACACGACCACATGCATGCATATAGACTGATCTGGGGGCACTACTCTCAGCATATACATAATAATATTCTAAGACTTCGCCATAAATTCTATTCCATTCCATTTCACTCCTCAGAAACTCTTCAGATTTGTTTATTTCTTCATGATCCATTTTAGCACTTAATCACAGGTGCCCTTATGTTGTCATTTGATTTCACCTGTGCATTGTTTGTTTGTTCGCCGAGCAGGCAGCTAAAAAGTACAAAGCAGCTCTGCAACAAATACATTCATTGAATTTAATATGAAGATTAAATTTTATCAATATAGTAAGTGAAATTGCCAGAGCTGTTTTCTAACAGATAATAATATATTCAGTGCCTTAAAATACCATAGTAGATGGCTTGTCCCCCATAGCAGCAGATTGCAAACTCGTCCCGTCTACATTTCAAGTCAATCTGACACTTATTTATTATTTATTACTATTAATTATTACTATGAAGATTAGTAAGTAGTTCTTAATACCTACTTGATACAAATGATAGTTTTTTTATTTCTTATTCATGTGAAATTGGTCTGCATGTATGGTTAATGGAAGTCTGAAAATATATCTAATTGCTGGAAATCTTCATATAAATACAAAGGAAAATTTCTGTTCCTAGTGGGACAGTCACCTTCTGCGTCACATAACCATTCATAATCTGACTGCAGATCTGGTTTGTGACTAATGTTTGGCTCTCATATTATAGGTGGTTACTGCGGAGGGAATCAGTAAGAGCATAATTCTCATTTCCTTGGAAAAATTTAATCCACAGTTGGATCCCAACACCCAGCTTCATTGCTGTCCAAAACTAATGGGGATTTTTGCTAAATAAGGACTGATTCAGCCAAAAAAAAAAAAAAAGTAAAAAAGAAAAAGAGATATATTCTGACCAGAGAAGTCTGTATCACACATCACTCCAAAAAGTATATTTACCCAAGAACTGAATGCATTGGAGTGCGAGAATTTTCTTAACAGGGACATAGGGAAAAGTCACTTATTAAAGTACATGATTATATATGTTTTCCTTTGTAAGATGAAGCAATGGAGTTAATGAATGCTATCCTGCATTTACAAGTTTCAGTTACAAAATTTAATCTTTCATGTTTCTTATTTAGCTAAATAAGGCAGAAATTCTAAATCAGATTGGGAAGCTGCTTATTAAAAACATCAACTTTTCTCTAACCTTCTACTTGGAGAAATAAGCCTTGCTGCGTATCAGTCTGTGGGCAGGTGACATGGGTGGGGTGCTGAGAGGGATGCTGATGAGAAAGACTAGGACACATATATTTATTTGCTCCCTCCCATGACTAAGTCTATACAGCCCACCATATTCTTAGAACTTGGTGTTCATTTCTTGGTGTTCATTATCTTGGCCTGTGGTACACTCAGTTTATTTAGAGTAGAATATTAAAGTAAAGCCATTTCAATCCAAGTTCCAAAGAAATGGCATCTTTTTCCAGGTGACCAATGTTCAAAAAATTGCTCATTACCTGGACAAAAGTATTGTCTCTGAATGCACATGGTTTGGAAAATGCTTAGCCATCTACAGATGCACAGACTGAATTATGATAAAGAAGAGAATATCTATAAATGATTAATTTGCTCTTTCCACTTAGGCTTATACATTCCAAGGTATCAATGAGACTTCTCCCACCTGTTTATTAGAAGAAACCCATGAGCAAACACGTTTCAGAATGTTATTGTAGTGACGCGAGCTGTTAACTCACCCAGTGTCCTTTGGCTGTATAGAGTTAGCTTGTCTATCTCCAGGTTCTTTTAGCTGCCAGCTACAGCCTGGGTTGCTACACATCCATCTATTTTGCAGAGTTAATTCAAGCTGTTTATAAATAATATATGACTTAATAAATAAATATTAAGGTAGACGTCTTGTGCGAGGCATTCCCACATATAGTGCATTAAAAAGCAAGATTGTAACAGGGCTTGGAGTATAATCTCAACAGATGGAATGGAACAGAAATGTGTCGGGCTACCAGCAGCCGTTGCACGCAGGCACAACCTATTCCACACCCTTTTAATTTCAATATTTTGCTCAGACATAGGAAAAGAGGCACACTTGCTCACATCAGATTAAGCATGCATCTGCAAAACCCAAGCATATTTCACCAGCACCTCCTAGGGGCCATGCGAGGGTATGAGGCTCGGAGGTGAGCACCCGGCGCAAACCCCTTTCCTTATATTGTCAGTGTCACCTCCTCCGGCCAAAACACAAATCCACAAATCCACCAGGGCTGTGCCACTCAGAATACGAGCTAGATTGCTGAAGAAGTTTGGTGATTCGGGGCGGGGGCTTTTAAAGGGGTAAATACACAGCACGAAAGACAGAATTGATCGCTTGAGGAAATAAACATCACACACACACACACACACACACACACACACACACACACACACACACACACACACACACGAATTTCAAACTCGGTGTAAGACAGGGACAGACTCCTAAATGTCTTGTGTCCTTTAGGAGCAGAGCTTCGTTTTGGCACCGAAGTACTCAGAGATGTGCACTTTTCAGTTTACACACACACATGCACGCGCGCGCGCGCCGATTAATCTCAAGTTCCAGGGTCTAGACCCCCCGGTCATGCTGAACTTGACCCGGGATTTTAGAGGGGTCTGTCCACACGCTCTTGCCCGGTTGCTGGGAAGAAGGGGTGGGGAGGCGCCCAGGCGCGAGTGTCTGTAGGAGTTGCTGTTCCAGAGAATTCATGACTCTCTAATTGCTCTGATTTCAGATCAGCAGAGCGTGCCGGGCGGTGGCGGAGAAGGAGATCGAGGAAGGACCATGCGAGAAGGAACGAGTGGTTCACCCTTCGGAGCGGTCCCGGCGCTTTGTAAGTAATTCACGGGCGGTCGGGGGAGGCGAAATCGCCCCGCGGCTGTGCGGTGGCAACACCGGCGCGCGTCTGGCCGCCGATCCCTGCTCCCGAATGAATTCGCTGCTCCCCAGCACCCCGCAGGCTCTGTGCAGGATCCGGGGGGTGGGTGGGGTGGGGTGGGGTGGGAGGGGACAGGGGCACCACGCGCCGGGGCTGCGATGCAATCCTCCCCGCCTTGCAAACGTTTCGCCGCGGCACTCGCGACCTCGCAGGCCCCTCGCGGAGCATGCACAGCACCGTGGCCCCCCGAGGAGGAGAGGCAAAAGGGAAGTGTGTGGGGCTCGGAGAAGGGGAGGAAACTTTTGCCCAAGGCCAGGTTGCAATTAGGTAGCCGCAAAAGCCCGGAAGAGCAGCTTCCCACCTGCTGCCGTCCACGCCGGGGTGCAGGATCCTCCCTCCCACCCCGCCGCGGACTCCCTGGCCGGGCTGCGAGGCCGGAGGCGGACGCGGCGGCGGCGGCGGCGACGGCGGCGGCAGCTGCAGGTTCCCCGCGCGCGGGCCGCGCCGGGGCCGCGGGTGCAGCGCTCGCCCCGCCCCTCCCCGCGCAGGGGCCCGGGCCCGGCGCCTGATTGGCCGGCTGCGGCGGAGGGGCCCGGGCCCCGGCGCCCGATTGGCCGGGCGCGGCCGGGGGGCGGGGCCAGGCGGGCCGCTGTCGCGTGCACCGCCTCAAAAGAGCCCCGGAGCGCGCAGAGCGCCCCGGAGCCCTAGCCAGCGCGCAGCCCGCCCCGGCGCCGACCCGCCGGGTCTCGGGGATCCCGCTTAGCTTTGGGGCCCACTCACTTTGACCCACGACTGGATCTTACATGCCTCCGTGTGCCCCCACTGCCACTCCATGTCCCCATGCTCCTGCGCCGGCAACAGGTAAGGGCTGCTGCTGAGTGTTTTTTCTTTCCTCCTCCTCTCTCTCCTCTCTCGGTCGCTGCCTGGGTGTCCTGCGGACGGAGCGGACCCGGGCCGCGCTCCCCGGTTCCGCCCCGCTCCAGAGGTGCCCAGCTGTCACGCTGCCTGCTGGAGCGCTCACCCACGCGGCCGAGTCCCCACATCACGCCTATGGAGTTGGTGTGCGCACCAGAACATCCCCCAGAGCTAAAAATACTGAGACATGCTTGGAACAGTTGAGCAATAGAAACGTTTTCGCTGCAGCATCTGTTTGTGCTCATAACTTCCAATGCACCAGCTGTAAGCGAGATGCCGCCGCGTTTGGAGGCGAGAGCAGCCAGGGGAGCCCGCGGCCGCCTCGATTCTGGGTCTCAGGAACGAAAATACAAAAAGAGAAAGAAAAGGAGAGTGCATCTAGAAGCGCTGGTCTCAAACCTTGGCACGCCTCGGTAGTCACCACTAGCCTTGCTCTTTGGCCTTTTTTGTTCCTTCTTCTTGTCTTTTCCTTTGTCATTGCTTCAAGTGCCGCGTCGCGTTCCAAACAGAACGAGCGTCTCGAAGTTGCTTTCCTGGGGAAGCGAGCGGGAGCCCGGGTTGGAAATAGAGCCCGACACGTTCCCATCCTCCTGTCACTGTCCCCTAAGCAACTTGTAATCCTTAGTACTCATAGTACGGACACTCAGGTTGAAGACAGCGTGGTTTCTAGGGAGCACAGTGGTGGAAGCGACTTTCTTTTTTCTTCCTGCAAAAAGATTGCATCATAACATAGACTCATCGTGACAATTAAAAAAAAAAAAAGAAAAAGAAAGAAAGAAATAGGAAATGGGCAGTTTAATGTTTGTGCCTGGGTAATCTGTCAGTGGGATGGTAACTAGGACACAACTGTGAATCTTGGGGATTTTTACAAACTCAGAATTTACCTGGTAGGAAATAATAAGGCATCTGGGTATGCAGAGAATGCATGTTGACTTTTTACCACTTTTGGGTTTTTTAACCATTTTTTCATATTAATAATCTATTGGCTGTCAGATTTTCTCTCGCTTACCACTGTTGTGTGTCCGCTGTATATTACCTGTGCACTTGTTAGCTTTTTCCTGCTCATTTCTGCCCCCACCACCCAAGTGTTTTATTTATATTTGCTATTATCCAGAAAAATCTCATGCTCAGGGGTAAGAGATGTATGTGACTTCAAGGATGGTGAGAGGGGTGAGGGTTGGGGTCAAGGTCATTTCACTTTGCTTTCAGCCCCTCCCCCTCTTGTTTTGGTGGAACTTCCTTTTATGTTACCGGTATCCATGGGAATATTTGTTCTAAACTCTTGTGAATTGGGCATTTTAAAAAAAACCACAGTATTTTTACTTCCCTTAGACTCTCCAGATGCAGAATCTCTGGTTGGCTGTAGAGTCCTTGTATGACTTTTGAGGAGCATGCAAGATCGGCCACATCTTAATTTACCTGAACAGCCTGACTGTTTGAAGTGTTTTTCTTAGTGTGTGTGGTTGTTTATTCAAGTGCGTATACGTTGTCAGCATTTGCACATGCTAAGTGATGCTACATGCATCGCTGAGTGTCAGTGTTATAGTGCTCACATAGAGGACTGGGTATCCCCCAACCCTCCTCTTCGTCCTCTGGCCCTCCCTCTGTTTACTGAGCGTCTATGGGTTGCTTTGCTAGCAGTTGTGCTCTCATAGCAACATGTGCCCAGAGCATACTCACGCTGGTCTATATGGCGTCAGCTGGGGAATAGCTGCTCTGAACACTCATTAGCAGACCTCGCTCTAAGCCCAGCACGCTTTCTTTTCTATCCTTATTCCCCATCCTTAGTTAGAAACTTTCTTATTCAGTACACTTATGACCACCGTATGGGACACATTTATTCTTGTTCATTCTTCATAAGCACATTTTTCTGTTTTTCTTTTTAATAATTTATATTGGAAATATTTACTATGAGGCAAAAATGATTTAGATTCACTCAGTTATGCCATGTTATCTCCTTGACTTTTTATTTATCCGTAACTCTCTCTCCCCTAACATCTACCTAAGATTGAAGCGCTGAACTATTTTTTTCCATTGCTTATGCTTAATTTTGGCTCAGCCTATAAATAGTCTTAACATGAACAGCACCACATGTAGCCTCTCAATTTCCCAGAAATATTTTCTACCTCATTGGTTATAGCCTGAGTAAAATGATTATTTGTGCCTTTTAAATTTACATCAGGCCCTTAAATATTTGGGCTGTAAGGGTGATTTACACGTGGTCTGTCCAGTCACATATCAGTTCTCCTGAGTTGTACCCATCAAGGAGGCAAATTGCTTCATGTTCTCATCTATTCTTAATCGAATGTTTCTCAAAAAGTTGCATGAAAGCCCTAATCCTAATGAAAGTTTTTTCAAGAAGCTCATGAACTGGTGATTTTTGGTGAGAAAGAGCAGGCAAGAAAGTTTTCTGCTTGCCCAAAGCCACTGTGGTGTGTGGGCAGGTTAATAGGAAAGGCATTCTTCATAGTGGAATGCTAAGACAATTAACCTATCAAACTTTGGCAGGTCCTAGATTTTATTTATGTAGTCAGCTCCACGAAAGTCTGAATACACATCATATCCACACACACACACACACACACACACACACACACACACACAAATCTATTTTGGAGCCTTATCTATTTGAAGTGACAAAAGTTTCCATTTTGCCAAAAGAAAAAAAAATCTGTTTTTCCCCCCTTTCCAGGCAGAAATGGTAAAATTTGTAAATGATGCTCCTCATGTGGAACACAGTCTGTCATTAGCAATGGAAATAAGACGATAATAGTCGCCGGCTGGTACAGGCTATTTTCAAGGTGTTCTAAATGCGGAAAGCGGCTCATACGAAGCTGGTGTTGTGTGTTTTGTGGAACTTAAAACTAATGTCCTGGGGACAAGATTTCTGGAAAGTCGTAATTCAGTCTTTAGATTCCGTATGGTTGTTATGCTTTAATCTGGAAAGCATAACTTATGCAGAAATAAGTCAGAAGAAATTTGAGCCTTTCTACTCATAGCCCCTAATGGTAACTCAGATGGAAGCGTTGTTTTGAATCATGAAAAGGGAATTTCTTGGTGTCAGCATGTCACCTAAGATCCTGAAGTCAGTCTGAACTCAAGGACACAAGTACTATTTAAATAATTACACCCCCGCCCCCGCCCCCAGCCGCCTTTTTGGGAAAGTACACCTGTATTCAGTGTTGTTGTATTATCTCTATCTGTTTTTGTGTAGAAATGTTTGGTAATTTCCTATGAGCCAAATAAGCTGAAATCCCTGTTTAAAAAAAATTTTTTTTCCCCTATGTCCAGGATTTAGAACCCTGAGGATTAATAGGAGTCTTGTTTCTTTTGTCCAAGTACAAACTTCACAGGGAAGCAGACAAAACATTGAAGCAGGTGGAAGACTGGGAAGGCACAGTAACTACTTTTTATAAAGTAATTCAAAGACACTTTCAAATCCGGCATCATTTAGGTATCAAAAGCTGCCAAAATGTAACACACATTGCAATTTTCACAGATGACTAATCTCAGGAAAAATGTGTTGGGGCGCATTCTTGCATAATAACTTGGATGAACAGGGAGAAATGAAAGACTGTAACAAGGCATTTTCTAAGACAATGCACCTTGCCTCTCTTTAAGGGGGTGCAAAAAAAAAAAAACCCAACAAGATAAAGGATTTGCTTTATTTGTTTGCGGTTGGCTTGGCTGAAATCGGTTTTGTTAACTGCTCAATCTTAATGTGGTTTGAGGGGGAGAAAGAAAAAGTCCTTATTATGAGGGCTTTGACAAATTTCTGATCCTTTTAATCTGTTGTTCATCATCCCCCTTTAATACAGGAGGTAGGTCTGGTCGTTTGAGATTTTGAGAATAACCTTTATGTTTTGGTTCTATGCTGCATGAACTTATTTTTGATGAAATAAACAGCCTCGACTTTCTCTTGGGCTTTTCTTAATTAATCAGGGGAAAAGTGGTGTGTTTGGAGCAAAGACAGAAAGTAAAATAGGTGGTTTTTACCTACGTGAGAATAAGGAAAGTGGGGAAAACTGAGACCTACTCTGTATTCACATTCAGTAAAGGTGAGTGCCTTCTCCATAGGAACATACAGCAAACAACAGCGCTTGAAGTGAAAGTAAGCTGACTGACGTTCATGATCTATTCCTACAGAGTTGCCTCTGTTTGGGAAAACACAGAATTGGACTCACATGAAATGAGTTCCTGCCTTATCTCAATCCGCTAAAGACCAGGTCCTTTGACACAAAGGTGCTTACTTCCGAGCCTGTCATTACACATGGCAATCCCATCTCCGGAGAATTTCAGGACTCTTATTGCTAGGCAACAGAATGGCTCCCTGTCCCCCAGGGCGAACTTGTGTCTTCAAGTCAGAATCACCTGCACTGACAGAGAAATATTATCTGCATTGTGGCTGGTTACAATGTGGGAAATGACACAGCAAGCCCAAAAGGTCTTCAGAAATCCAGATCTGTTTCAGATGATCTTAAGGGCTGTCTGCTCAGTTCTGTCATTTAAACGAAATAGTCTGTGCCTTCTGATGTCAACGTTGTCATCGAGGACTCTAATATTCTCCCACAATGCACCTGCGGCTCGATTAATGTTAACATTCTTCATTCATATGACATGTTCTCTAGACATGTCCGGGTTCATAAAGCTTCATGACAAACCTTGGAGTTAGAACGTCTTTCTTCTGCTTGAGAACTTGCGACCCTAGCAAGTAGAGAAAGCTAAAGGAGAGAATAAGACGGGAGAGGTCCACCTGGAAAAGAGAATATTTTAGATTGCTAGCAAAAATTAGAAAAAAGGGGACCTGAAATTTTGGTTGAAAGACTGTCACAAGCAAGCAAATCTTCTGTGTTTCATGATTGTATGCTTTGAAATGAAAACTATATATTTTTAGGGTACAGAGAATTAAAAACCCTGTAATCCAGTGGAGCATATTTATCTATATCAGACTCTGTGTGTTGCTGGGAAATGTTGCCTTAGGAAGCAGAACCCTTAATAATGCCATCTTTGTAATGAATGATTTTTTCTTTTTTTGGCAGGGCCTGTTCTCTGGATGTCAGCTGAGTTACTAAGGTAACTCTGCATGTCAGTAGACAGACCTTGGTAGAACCTCAAGGCTTCTGGAGATCCCCATCTCTCCTCCTCCTCCTTTTTCTTCTTCTTCTTCTTCTTTTTTTTTGTGTCTGCGTGTCCTCACCGAACATTCAAAACTGTTTCTCCAAAGGGTTTTGCAAAAACTCAGACTGTTTTCCAAAGCAGAAGCACTGGCGTCCACAGCAGAAGCAATGGGCAGCGTGCGAACCAACCGCTACAGCATCGTCTCTTCGGAGGAAGACGGCATGAAGCTGGCCACGATGGCTGTCGCCAACGGCTTTGGGAACGGGAAGAGTAAGGTGCACACCCGGCAGCAGTGCAGGAGCCGCTTCGTGAAGAAGGACGGCCACTGTAACGTTCAGTTCATCAACGTGGGTGAGAAGGGACAACGGTACCTCGCAGACATCTTCACCACGTGTGTGGACATTCGCTGGAGGTGGATGCTGGTTATCTTCTGCCTGGCTTTTGTCCTCTCGTGGCTGTTCTTCGGCTGTGTCTTTTGGTTGATAGCTCTGCTCCATGGGGATCTGGATGCAGCCAAAGAGAGCAAAGCTTGTGTATCCGAGGTCAAGAGTTTCACGGCCGCCTTCCTTTTCTCCATCGAGACCCAGACAACCATAGGCTACGGTTTCCGATGTGTCACGGACGAGTGCCCGGTGGCTGTTTTCATGGTGGTGTTCCAGTCGATTGTGGGCTGCATCATCGATGCCTTTATTATTGGCGCCGTCATGGCGAAGATGGCAAAGCCAAAGAAGAGAAATGAGACTCTCGTCTTCAGTCACAATGCCGTGATCGCCATGAGAGATGGCAAGCTGTGTCTCATGTGGCGCGTGGGCAATCTTCGGAAAAGCCACTTGGTGGAAGCTCACGTCCGGGCACAGCTGCTGAAATCCAGAATTACTTCGGAAGGGGAGTACATCCCCCTGGATCAAATAGATATCAACGTCGGGTTTGACAGTGGGATCGACCGTATTTTTCTGGTGTCCCCAATCACAATCGTCCACGAGATAGATGAAGACAGCCCTTTATATGATCTGAGTAAACAAGACATCGACAACGCAGACTTTGAGATTGTCGTGATACTGGAAGGCATGGTGGAGGCCACCGCCATGACGACACAGTGTCGCAGCTCGTACCTGGCCAATGAAATCCTCTGGGGCCACCGCTATGAGCCTGTACTCTTTGAAGAGAAGCATTACTACAAAGTGGACTATTCGAGATTCCACAAGACTTACGAAGTACCCAACACGCCCCTTTGTAGCGCTAGAGACTTAGCAGAAAAGAAATATATCCTCTCAAATGCTAATTCATTTTGCTATGAAAATGAAGTCGCCCTCACAAACAAAGAGGAAGATGACAGTGAAAACGGAGTTCCAGAAAGCACGAGTACAGACACACCCCCTGGCATGGACCTTCACAACCAGGCCAGTGTACCTCTAGAGCCCAGGCCCTTGCGGCGAGAGTCAGAGATATGACTGACTGATTCCTCCTCTGGAATATTTACATCGAAACACAGTCTGTTGGTCAAAGGCCCAAAACAGTTATTCAGGCGACGGTACCAGTGAAAAGGTGGGTCAAGGCAAGTGGCCACAAGGGACTGAGGCTGGCACGAGGGTTTCAAAGAAAGACTCCGAGCTCGAAGACGAATGGAAAGCACTAAACATGCCTCCCCGTGACCCGATGGCACATATATGTTGTAGAATAAGTTATGTTTTTTTTTTTTATGTTTGTTTTGTGTTTTTACAAAACTTGAACTTGCAGGCAAGCTTTGGTTGGGTATTTGACTTATCCAGAATGGAACAAGAATGTTTTTAATGGCATAACAAAGGCAAGACTCTGCCTTAATTTTGAAAAGCTGCTAACTACATGAACACAAATTGTATTTTTGTTGCAGTGTAGTTTTTCTTTCACGTAATTTAAAAGTCAGTGTTGAACTTTGTTGAAAGCTCATGATATGCGCTTCAAACTGGCAAGTATTTGGCTATTAGCTGCCAAAACGAGAGCCTGATTTTTTGAGGCCAGTAATTTGTTTGCTAGAATTGATCTCTCTCTCTCTCTCTCTCTCTCTCTCTCTCTCTCTCTCTCTCTCTCCCTCCCTCCTCCCTCCCTCTCTCTCTTTCTCCCTCTCCCTCTCTCTTCTTTGGTTACATAAGGGCATTATGTAACAATAGCCAAATGGTAGCCTCCGGGTTTTTATTTTATTTTATTTTCCTTCATGATGTTAATGGGTTATCTCAAATTTTAAGTTAGACTACCTAAAATAAATACCAAAGATAATGCACATTTTTGCACAGCAGAGCTTATACTAAAAAGAAAAGGAAGCTGCCTTGAAATCAAGAGACAATAACTTTGAACCTCAGTGAGACCTTGAACTGCCCTCTCCTTTTACACCTTCTTTAGAAAATAGGACTTCATACACACAGTCTAGTCAGTGTAGTGCTTTAAAATTTCGGGTTTTTTTTTACGTAACTTTTGTATTGTAAGAGGAAGAAGAAAGGGGAAGAAAAATTCACACACACACACACACACACACACACACACACACACACACACACACTATAAACATCTCTTCTTCCCTGCGAGGTAGTGCTAGCCAGGCTAATGCATAAGGTGAGAGATGGTAACATGGTCTTAGATTTTTCTGGGTTTTTCCCTTTTTGCACATTCCAAAATGTATTCCGTAATAAGAAAAGACCTCAGTTGAATTTAATCAGCATCCTCCAAACTGAGTCATCCAATATGGAAGCTAAACGGGTTTAAACTCTTGCAGTTGAATGCGTTGTTGCCCCAACTTCCAGGACAAGTCCATATTGGCTTCGCCTTAGAAAGGGTGCCATGCCAGGCCTCTAGACTGGTCCTCTGATCAGTGTGTCTGGATGAGTCCTGCGTGCCTGGGGGGCTGCAGTGCACGTGGGGAGGCAGTGAGATGCGGGTGGGCTTGTACTATACCATCAGTGCTAACATTCAGGAGGGAGAACAATGTTGCTTATTTTATTTTAGTTTATTTTATTTTTTTACTATCAGACAGTAGGAATGAAAACAGTCCCAGGATTTTAGGGTCAACAAGGGTCATAAAAAATATGACACAATCACAAATAAAGGAGATAATGGTCTAAACAGATTATTTCCCCTTTACGTATGCACACATGATTGAATCTAAGTTGATCCTTATCACCTGTGGACCGCTAGCGTAGATGATGAAGGACACATTGTTTTCCACAAGCCTCTCCTACCTGGCTGCCTGACTTGCTAAAAACAATTTTATATTTTTTCCTCTCTGTCTCAATTGTGAAACTGTTTTGGTTTAAAGTTCCCCATCTGTGAATTCTGGGGTTACTGACTTTTCTTTTTAATCAGAGTCTCAAAATCAACTCTCTTATGGTATTATATCCCTGTATGCCATTAAAAAACAGCTTGTTCTGGGATCCTGTATTCTGTGAATTGATGTCCGTGACGGTCTCTGGTTCTTGAACAGCCATATCTGAATGCAGTGCCTGCAATAATATCACAGTTTCTGCTGCTGTTGTCAGCCTTCAGAGTCAATGGGTTCGAAAACCATGGTGTAATTTCCATTGAAACCAAGGTAGAGGTGTCAAGCATGTGGACATTGTTCTAAACCCAAGCATCAGGGCAGATTTGGGAAGTCATTTAGGGAGTTGGAGGAATTGGTATTAAGCATCGATAAAAAGGGGCAACAGTTTGGCTGTTGATGGGACACCGAGGGCTTCAGCTGCTGCTATTTTGATATTTTGCAAAGGAAAATAATCAAACCAAAGAGTATTCAGTGATATGTAAATTAAATGAAGATACAGTGGATAAAGGGGGTGACCACAGAGAAGGCTCCTTCTGAATACACAGTGCTGCCACTTAAGACGACTTGAGATAATTGAAAGGGGGTGGGCCCGGGGGCAGGAATGATGGAGGGAAATCTTTCAACTTCTTTCTGAAAAAAAAAAGAGAAAAAAAAATCTAAAATTTCTGGTGCACAGGTTTGTTTGTTTGTTTTTTTTCCAAGAAAATTTTGCAGAAGCTGTTTTTAAAGTGTACATTTTATAAAGTTTATCAGATATTTTCATATTTAAAGCCAAATGTAAATAGAAGTCTGTAAAGGAAAAAAAATTGCCATAGAAAGTATAATTTCAGTGCAGCAATTTCTGAGAGCTAGTACCAATATGCTACCGGTTAGCATGGTTTTAGCAAAATATTTACCAGCCTTATAAGGTTTGTATTGCTATGTTCTTCTGTTATTTATTTCAGCATGGACTGTTCATTTGAAAGCTTTTTCTAGTTATTAGTATTTTAACAGTTACAAGCTTTAAATGGCCTTTTTTGTTGTTGTTGTCAAGAGCCAAGACACAGGTAATGCACAACATTTTTTTTTTTTTTTTTTTTTGCTGCATTTTACCTTTAAAACATTTGTCCTTATTGACTGGGTCTCTTTAATAAGTGCACACACGTCATTAGAATGCAGATTGAAGAGATCCACCATGGATGTCTGTGATCTGTTCCTGGGTTCGTGTTGCTTCTCTTGCAAGCAAATCCCCTTTTGAATTTACTTAGGACTTATTCCCTTTGAAAGAAATTTTTTGCCCACGTCTGGTTGGGCATTATATTTTTGGGAGGAGGCATAGATTCCTGGTTACCCTATTTTTTAAATAAAAAGGTAGACAAAGTGAATTCTATTTTGATTATTGAGAAAGGAATAGTTTTCTATCCCTCTAAGCATATACTTGAATCAGACATTTAAGAATGTCTTAACTAGAGCACTGTAGTCATGTCCAAATTCCTGGAGAAAGTTTGTTTCACCTTTTTAGAAAAGTTCTATTCATGCATTATTTCTTCCCTTCGCTTCCTTTCCACCCTACAGAATCCCGTCCCAAACCTTGATGTTGATTTGATGAACTGTGTCCCCCAAAATGTGTTACCCGTGCATACTTTATAACAAGCCACTCAGTAAAGGCAAAAAGCTTGTTCTGAGAAGCAGAGTGTGTTGTTTTTCACTCTGTGTCTAATAATGTTAAGGTGGAAAAAAAAAAGTGTTGCATAGTCACCTCCTACTCCCAACTAGAATCTCTTCTGGCGATGTTGGGTTTCAGCTCCGGGCTCTGGCAAATTGAACAATCCCGGCCTTTGACAATCGTGATAGTTATTATTTTCCTGTTTGCCGTCCTTTTGTATCTGAAGTCTTCCTATTGTACTGCACAAACCATGGATTGTACATATTTTTATATATTATGTCTTATTTTATTATTTCTAAATAAAAAATTAAACATCGAAAACAAATCAGTGCAAGATTTTTGGGGGGCTTCCTGTATGCTTATGTAGAACCACTGAGATATAAAGCAAATGTTAACAAACAATGGGGCAGAAATTCTGATAGTTTGGATGAATAGAGCTATAGAAATCACCTAAACAGGCAGCTGCGATGAGGTGGCAGATTAGCTTAATCCAAGTTAGAGGAAGTCAAGCTCATATTTTGTTTTGGGACAGAATGGCCTAAGTAGAGGTTAGAAAAGAGAAAAACAAGCAAACAAAACAAAAAAGGTTTGGATTTTGACTTTTTTTGTTTAATGATATTAGTCTTTCTACATGGAGCCTAGCCTCTATGTAGGCTTCTGCTTTATTTATTATCTCATTCTCAGACATGAATCAGAATATTATGGTTGTATTATAGAGCTGGAGTTGGCAAATGTGTTCTGTCAGAGCCAGAAAGTAAAAATTTTTGTTTGCAAGACAAAGTCTCTGTCCCAGCTCTGCAACTCTGCCTTTGTAGAAAGAAAACAATCACAGATAACATGAAAACAAATGGTGTGGCTCTGTGTTTCAATAAAACTTTACTTAAAACTGTGGGTTGTTATAAGTAAAGATGGGCCAGATTCGGCCCGTGGCCTATAATTTATCGGGCTCCGTGATAGATGAAGAAATGAGGCTTGATTTTAAAACTAATGAATCACTGAGGTGATATTAGAATTTAGGTTTTATCTGCCCCCAAACCTAGTTCAATGCCTTAAGCTACATATTGTTTCAGGGCACAAAGTAATGCTTTGGTAACTTGGATATATGGTCTCAGAAAAAAATACCACTTTCTCTCCAGAAAATTTGGGATAACTTCTCTGTTTTTCACCATTGAAAATATTGAGAAAATCTGCATTCTGAAATATGGGTCAGTCCTTCATATTTTTTTAAACAAATATTCATGTGGCACTTACTGTGTTTTGAACATGGTTCTAGATTCTTAATAAGTTTTAAATAATTTAATCTTAACAGAAACTCTTTGAAGTAGGCATATTATTATCCCCATTTAAGACATGAAAAAAGTGAGGCTCAGAGAAGTTGAGCATCTTGTGCAAGCACACACAGCCTGTAGGCATTAGCACTGAGATTTAAACTGAGGCTGTTCAGCTTTGGGCTGTATATTTTATAACAACTCTCTGCTTTCCATTTAGAGGCATTTTTGGTAAAAGTTTCACTATGTAATCTAAGGCCTTTCTGCTTTTTAGTTTTTATTCTCATAGGCGATGAAAATTCTTTTTTTCCCCACACAGGATACCTTAGCACAGAGTTCCTACCCCCTTCATGACCCACTCCACAATTCCTCCATTAGTTCTTGGAGAGCGGGAACAACTCACACAGGGCAGACCAACTACAAATCAAAGCCTCAGCTGTGGGATTTGGTAAATTTCAAACTTCAGATTAATTTCAATTAAAGAGGAAATTTCTTAGGCCCATCCAGAGGCAAATCCATGAAGCTCTGCTACTAACTAGCTGTGGGCACACTGCCACGTTTCGTCAGGTGCCTCTGCCTCCTGCCCTCCACACACAAGGGTCTGACAGGGCCTACTTGCTGATGGATCCTTTGATGCAGGATATAGAGTGGTAACTCCAGGCAGCATGTTGAAAGCTATGTTGGTCTCACCCCTATTTTTTTTATTATTAAATATATATAAGAAAAGAGAAGGCGGGGAGGAATTTCAGAGTCCTTCTGCTTAGGTGTTCTTTCCAGTGATATTGAATAAGACCTCCAAACTCTGGCCTTCTTAAGCAGTAGCTCTCCAGATAACACTTGTAAATGAGAAAATAAATTTTCCTCTAGCAATATTCATTTTAGAGCTGACAAACTGATTAATTTTTATTTTACAGCTAACGAATTGATTAAATCAATTGGATTTGCTCCCCCAAATTGAAAGAGAGAGAGAAAAAAAGGAAGGAAGGAAGGAAGGAAGGAAGGAAGGAAGGAAGGAAGGAAGGAAGGAAAAGAAAGAAAGAGAACAAAAGAAATGAAAGAGAGAGAGAGAGAGAGGGAAAGGAAGGAAGGAAGGAAGGAAGGAAGGAAGGAAGGAAGGAAGGAAGTAAGGAAGGAAGGAAGGAAGGAAGGAAAAGAGTCGAGCTCTATGCACTTTAAGTGAAGTAAAATACCAAGTTCATGGTTAGTGTATTTTAAGACCCCAGAGACCTTTTTTTCAAATCAGTTCAGATCAAATTGCCCAGTGACCGGATGATTCGAGCCATTATATGAGGGTTGTTACAGAGACTTAAAAATTTACATAATTATCAGGTAATGCCTGCAAGGTGCAGGTGCAGTAAGACTATTACAGCACCTGGCCTAGGAATAGGGTGACCAGGTGTCCTGATTTGCCTGGGACAGCAAGGTTTTCCCAGAATGCAGGACTTGCGGTGATAAAACTGGGAAAGTTCTGGGCGAACTGGGTTGAGTCAGCTATCTTCTTTGGAAACTAAAGAAGAAGAATGGTTAGAGGGAGGGAAGAGAGAGACAGTTTAGACAAGTGCGGAAGCAGGGCAGTTGTAGAAAGGTGAGCAGGTTCCACACTTGTGTGTTACTAACCAGGGAGAGTAACAACAACGGATAATTACACATGAGTGGCTCTCTCCAAAAAACTGAAATTTATTGCCTCAAGGCCTTCATTGTTTTGGAGGAATGGTTTTCTAAAAGATTATACAATTCTCTGCTTTACTCAGAAAAACGGTTCGTGTTATATTTTCCTTGTGAGGCTCAAGCTAATAGGTACAGCTCTACCTGGTAGGATGTTCTTTTAAAAGTTTGTCCTTTAAACTATCAATTGCTTTTCTGTCTAGTACCAGAAGTCTCCAGGTACCATTTGGGTTTTTGCCTTCGATCTGCTATGCTAAGGAAATCAGATATTCCATTATAAGGACCGTATAACGAATATCAGAACATTGGGCAGGCCAGCATCATGCAGGTAAGACAAAAGACATGGCCTGAATGTAGGGGTTTTGTGATGACCGCACTCATTTTCAGAGACATTTTATTTATTTCAGGTTTGAGATTATATTCTGAAAGATTGAAGCTGTTAAGGGGTTGGATGTCTAGAAAATTCTATTCAATTTGACCAAAAATTGATTGAGGAATTATTGTATGGTGCTGGTCATTCAAAGTTGTCTATATGAATTCTGTCGGCAGTAGATCACAGTTTGTAAAATTGGCAATACAGTTGTATATCTATTTTGTCTTACAATTGAGAAAAGTAACTGAGTTTTTATATAAAAATTAATATATAACAAAAGCTACCAATTATTGAGTACTTATGGTATACTAGGCACTGTGCAAAGATATAGTACTTGCTTTCCATATTCAAAAACCTTCACTTAATGAAATATTTTTTCATAGATGTCACCATAGATCCAAATATTTTATAATGCCTAATTAGGAACGGTTTAAGTTGATTTTGTAAAACTCTGCTCCTATAGATGCTGCTTTTCCATTTCTTCACACTAAATGACCACTCTGCGCTAGACTCTGCTTAGATTGGATCTGTGAAATCATTTGCCTCAGCACCTCTCTGGTCCTGACACTTGGTTCAAAAGACACCCCCTAGACAAGTATTTGGGTTCATTCTTATATAAGGAATAAATGAAACAGATTTCACACTGTATAGTTTAATTCAGGTTTTGTTTTTCAAATTTTTGCGAGTATACTTCTACATTTAATGTCCCAGTTGAGCAACTTTTTATTTGATCTTGCAAATGAAAGTGTTTCACTAAATACTATGAAGGGGCGTCCTTAAAAATAGCTGTGTTAGGCACTTAGACAAAGACCTGTAAGGACGGATTATTTACCAACAGAGAAAGTTCAAAGGCAAGTGTGTACACATCCCTAACCAAACACGCTTGGCAAAAGCACAGTCAAATGGCAGCTATTCATCAAAAGCGAGAGAAAGTCAAAGCCACATGCCAGAAGTTGTCTTTGGGATGGTCTTTTGGTGGCCGTGAGATCCATGAAGCGCTCCTCCATGGCTTTTCTAGAATTAGCTAAAAGTTGCAGCCTGCATCACTTGTTCACACCCAGTCAATGAGGCAGCTGAAGAAGATGCCCCAGAGTTGCCATAGAAACTGAAAGAAGCATCGAAGCACATCTCCTGCATACTCTTTAATTTCATCTGAGTGACTTTATTCAAGAACCAAAAATAAAAAGTGCACAAGGATGTAATTATATAAAAAGCTGTGTTCGATTATAAATACAGTGTGTACTTTTGCTCAGTCTACAGCTAGCTTCTCCCTTCTATTTCGAAACATTTGAACTATTCAAACAGGAATCTTCATTTAAGGTTTAATTGAAGTGAGACCCAGATTTGCCAAGATAAAGGAGTGAAGCTTTCTTCTGAATTTCAACATTTCTCAGGCTCATTCTCAACATCTGAATGTGGAGTTGAAACAAGGTCCATTTTCCAGTGTGTTCATTTTGGGCCATCTGGGCTCACCAGGTCCTGCTGAAATTGCTCTGCCTTCAGGCATTCACTAGTCTAACACATTCTATAGGTTTATGATCATTTTGTAGGGTAATAAAAAGAAGTGGACAGGAGAATGCCAAAAAAGTAATTAGTGGAGAAGGCTAACAAAATTCTTTTTTTTTTTTTCCCTTTCAAAATCTTGTTGCTACTTGCAAGAAACATCTCTTTTCACAATGGAGAGGCAAGGGAGCCAGGCAGCAGTCCTATTGCAATATTCAGTGGAAAAAAAGGATTCAGAATTTAGAGCCTGACCCTGTCTTTCATACCTTCTGATGGGCCGAAGATTTAAATTTGCTGGAAGAAAAAGTTACCTCTTCTTTCTAGTATCCTCTAATGGAACAAGGCAATCCTGAATCGGCACGCTGGCGTGATTTGATAAGTGCTTAGGTTGCTATTTCCTGTTAGTGATTTGCATGAAGTTGTGTGCAATACAGAATTTACTTAGAGAGGAAAATGCAAAGTTGCAAGGTGTGTCAAGTTGCCTATCTGTTGTCTGTGAGAATGCCCTGTCTGTTCTCTTGATTTGAAGGACCACGTATAACCACGTATAACCATCATTTTACACTGTTTGAGGGCCCCACACTAATGCTTTCTGAAAGGCAAATAAGTTCTTTCTATGAATAAAATGTGAAAGGATTTTCCCTCTTTTGGAGAGCTAGCAGCCTACAGGTAAAAAATGTGGCTGGCTCAGCCAGTGCCATTGTAAAATTAGACTGGCCATGTTATTTAAATGCCTACTGAAACCAACTATTGATTTGCAAAAACAGAACTGAAGAACTTCATTGTGTCTACGGTTGGGCATTTTTACTTTCAGGAATCTAGAATTTTCAGACTTTTGTACTTAGTAGTATGTAACAGCCACTCTGAGGAGTTAATTACTCTCTACATCTTAGGGGCCTAGGTATTGCATAAAATGAAAAGAAATCTGTGCATTTTAAATGCTGCCCACCTCTAACAAGAAGGTTCTTGTGAACCATAGGATCATTTATTTTGTTTAGTGTCCTAGTGGTTTCCAGGAGATAAAAAGAATAAACCTATTATGGGAGGTAAGAAAAAGAAATCCCCATGGAAATATGACCTACAAGATCAATTTGATGTTGTTTCTGCAGACTGTGTGTTGAGAACAGCCTCCCGACCTCCTATATACAATGTTCTGTAAAGCCAACATTGTTAAATAACAGAGTTTTTGATTATTTTGCAAAAACTTGAAGAGTTTGAATTCTTCTTTTGGGCTAATGTGGAAAAAACAAAAACAAAAACAAACAATAACCAAGCAATGACAGCAAAAACAACAACAACAAAAAACAAAACTCAACCCAGAAACAAACTGTCACAACTCAAAGCCAAGTTGGACATTTAATGCTATGTTTGGGGACTGTCCTGTTGGTGGTTTTTAAATATCACTAGGTACAAAGGTCTGAAAATTCCAGATTCATAAAAGTGAAAATGTCCAATCTTAAACTCTCAAGGAAGTTCTTCAGTTCCTTTTGTTTTCTTTTTCTTTTTCTTTTTTTTTTCTTTTTTTCTTTTTTGCAAAACTGTAGCTTGTTTCAGTAGACATTTAAACAACATGACTAGTCTAAGAAATGGCACTAGAGTTGAACTGGCTACTTTTTTTTTTTTTACCTGTAGGCCGCCAACTCTTGTTTTCTAGAATTCCATTATCTTTTAAAGGTCTTACATATCTTTGTTTTGATGCATCACATCCTTGATTTTACCCTCTAACTGTTAGATGAAACTCATACTCTAATTTTTAAGATCTTGTGGAATTTTAAATGCTCAATACGTATGAATTCTATCTACTCCCTTCTTACTTCCCAGGCCAGCCTCCTGGCCTATGGACATTTTTTGTGTTAAATCTTTGGTACTTCAGAATTTTTGAAAAAAGTGTATATTAATTAATATACATAATTTCATTTATATATTTTCCCTCAAGAAATCTGTAATTCTAAGAAATTCTCAGAGGAACTCCAGTAGGTTTTGGTCACCAGTTTTGACTTCTCTTAATCATTTTATGTCTATGTAAGATGCATTTAACCTCACTTAGTGAAATATTTCTTGTAACCTGAGCCATCCTCTGCAAAGAAATTGCTGAAAAAAGTTGCCTTTCACAATTTATTTAAGACTTTTGAGGCTTACCATAAAATAAGAATAAAAACAGAATTTTGCAAGATTTAAAAGGAGATAGTTTTTGTAAAAGTACTTCCTGAATGACAAAGGTATGTGTGTGTGTGTGTATAGATATGAAAATAGATATAGATATAGTTATAGATAAAGATATAGATAAATATATAGATATAGATAAATGTCAGTTTTGTACTTCTGGCATAAAACTTTTTTTATATAAAACAACTTTTCATTTTCTCATACAGAGAGTCTATACTCCACTCAAAACATTTAAGTCCATCCAAAAAAGAAAAAAAGAGTTCTTCTCCTTTTGAGAACATTACCCAGCATCAAGCACCTGGAATGACGATAGATGTTGGAGATTCAAAGCTACTCTTTTCAAAGAGCTTGCAGTGAAGCTAGGGAGAATGAGAACAACAATTACAGTAATCTAATTTTAGATTTCTATATTTGTGCTCTGACCTTAACAATCAAACCCAAAGACCTCCAATACAGTGTCTATGCAAGAGACGTGAGCACACTCTTCTCCACCCTTGCTAAGAAAATCCATAGCATTATCTGTTATGTTAGATGCATTAAATGTCAAGGTTTTTTTTTTTTTTTTTTTACTGGAGTATATAAGGTTGGAGTTTATGCACCTGGACGCTGGCATTATGTGAAGGGAAGGCGTTTTTCTTGGCACACTGCTTGGTAACAAGCCTATCAGATTACAGAGTGGATTTCCTTTATCTTGGGGCATTGGACTCTATTCTGGGGGCAAGGGAGATGGGATTTCACAGTTTGTTTAGACATGCTGGTCATTTCTTATTCTCTTGTTTTTTTTTTTTTTTTTTCTGAGAAAAGAGTGTAGTTTTCTGGTATACCTCCTAGCAGCATCAATGCCTAAGCAAGAAACGCATGAGTTGCTCAAGATGCCTTCTGCTGAACAAAATAACTTCATTGACCCAAAACACATAACCTGCTTTCCAAGAGCAAGAGAGTGGCTCTTTCTGGAACATGTTGCCAAATGAGCATGGTCCTGCTGTTTCACATAGGACTAGAGAGCCTGACAGAGTTGGTTGTATAAGATACTGCCACCCCTTCCCCCCACAAAAATCTTGGTATCCAAAGTGATTTTTCTTCGTTGGGTTCCAATGAATTTTTTTCTCTATCACTTCCTTACAGATATTATTTCCCACATGGTTGTCATCACTTCGTTGTGCAGACCAAATCTTTACCAAATTTTCATGCCACTAAACTCCTTCTGGAAAATATGCTAAAAGGAACCATATAGTTTCTTTTGACAAATTCTTTTAAAAAGAAAGCAGTATTCCTGACAAAGAATTATGGAGGACCTCATTTTGACTATCACCCTGCTCTCCCCCCTCCACATGCCACTTGCACATACACACTCCATAATGACTCCCACAGTCTCTCTTTTGATATTGGTGAGATCAAAGTGGAAATGCAGTTCAGGAATTGTGCAAACATCCCATAACTTTGGCTATTTGGCCTGAATCTTTATTGTCTGTTATATGTGTTTTGGTTACAGGAAAGAGAATAAAAATAGTGGGGTTATGGGTCATCTCAATTTTTTCTTTATATTTCATTTACAATTTCTACATTTTTACAGTGAGAATATATGACCTTTTTAGGTTTTAAGGATTGGTAAGTTGGGTACACAGTTTATTTTTCCCATTTCTTTTTCCTTTTGTTTATAATAAATATATTCATTTATGAAATATCATCTCAATACCATTTTGTCAAAATCCACTCAAGTTTCTTTTTAAATTTCTAAGTTGTTTGTAATAACCCAAAGTTTATCAAAAAGATTATTTTAAAATTTCCAGTTGAATATTTGTTTTCTTGTTTTGTTTTTGTGAGTGGAGGCTATCTCTTTTCTTCTGTTTTTAATTTCTAATATTATTAAACTGTGGTAGAAAATATGTAATACATTATTACCTTTAAAACATAATGGCCAATTTTTCTAACTATGTCAAAATTATTTGAAATGAAAGCATATTTATTTGCCCTCTTTAAGGTTCAAAATCTATGCATTTATATTCCTGTTTAATTATATAATTCAGAATGGTCAATATTCTTAATACTTTTTTATTGTTTAATCTCTTGAGTATTGAGATAAATGTGTTTTAAGTCTCTCCCATGATGATGGCATCGTCTATTTCTACTTGTATTTCTAAAGGCACTTGCTTCCTGTATTTCTCAACATTATAGCCTTCGGTGAACTCATGTTAAATGATTATTAAATCTTATAGGAGAATTGCAACTTTCTCAAAATAATCCTCTTTTTTGCTTTTTGCCTCGAATTTTTCTATCAGACATTAACAAGGCATGCTGTTTTAGTTTTTAAAGAACTTACCCAGTATATCTTTTTTTTGTCCCTTTATTCATCTTTCTTTGTGATTTTTTGACTATTTTTATATCAAATTTGAGATAAATGCTCATGATTATAATGAACATTGTCATATTTTCTATTTTCTTTGCTCCTCTTTTATTTTGGTCTTTACTGTATTAATATACTTGTCTTTACCTTTTCTTCTAATGGCTTATAAATATGTATTTTATTTCTTTTATTTTAGTAGTTGTCCTTATATGTTTAACAATTGTATTTAAACAAATCATCCTGAAAATGCCTACAACTTATTTGCATTTATATCTATTTTTTCCAATAAGACAAAAAAAAATACCTTCTCTTTATCTCTGAGATTTCTGTACCATACATTACATGATAAAAATCATAGTAGAATGGATTTTAGTGGATTTTCATTTTAAATTTGTTGCAAATTCAGTCTGCCCTCTTAATTAAGATAAAACAGACATTACAGTGATTCAAGCAGAATAAAATTTTTTTACTACGTCAACAGAGAAGTCTGGATTAAGTTATAAATTCCAGGAAATAGGTCAGGTTGTTAATTTGATATAGAGCACAGCTGCCTCTCATGGTCTGGTCTGGAGAATCCACAACTTACCTTTTTCCCAGCATTGCATGTTGTGAGGGACCACACTGTGCTTAAACACATCCTCTGAGTCATTTTGAGGCACTAGGGTTTGAGAATTTCCACACCAGACCAAACATACATAGATGGGGCCCAACCTCAGGAGTTTCTAGGTCAATAAGCTTGGGTGGGGCCCCAGATTTGCCTTTCTAACAAGTTCTCAGGTGGTACACAGAATACTGACCCAGGGACCCGGACATGAAGAACTAGTCTAGTGCAGTAGGTTCTTAATGAGAGCCCTGGGTGCTTATCTTGATGATAACAGACTAGCTCTATCACCACCATGTGAAAACAGTCATCCTTCCATTTTTCCAGGTTCCTCAATTAATGAGGCAGAGGAAGGAGCAGATGCTTTGTAAGGTCCAGTTGACTATAGTTTGGTTTTGGTTTCCTGCCTCTAAAAAGGCTGCAGTTTATTTTCTATCACATTTGATAAAGGAATGCCTCACATTATTGCATGTATCAGTGACTTTTAGATAATTACATAAAGATTATTTTTTTTGGTATTTATACACCAATAAAAATTTTATACAAGATACATACAAAAATTTCATACAATAGATTTGTTAGAAGAAAAAAAAATAAAAGAGGAAAGTAAAGTTCAAACAGAATAGAGAGTAGCTTATGTAAGTCAGGCCATGAATATTTAAATAATGAGCTAAAGCTCTAAAAGAATTTCAACAGCCAAACTAATGGAAAACCATAAAAATAAGATAAACAGTTAAGAAATACATAAAGTGCTATGATGATTCAAAGCTGAAGGAAAATATTTCTTTTTAGGGAGCCTGAATAGAAGACTTTGGTAACAGGGAGCTTTTGAGTTAAACCTGAAGTGATGGAGATGATTTGAATATCCAGGTGGAGAAGGTAGGGAGGACACTCCGAGCAGAGGCCCACTGCCATCACACACACAGATATGGAATACTTAAGACACATTCTGATAACCATAAGAGACCCATTTTTGTCTAGGACAGGGATTTGACCACATCTGGAGACATTTTGGGTTGTCACACATGGAGTGGGCAGGCACATTACTGGCACCTAGGGAATAGAGAACAGCGATGCAGCTGAACATTCTACAACACACAGGCCAGCCCCCACCACAAAGACAATCTAGTCCAGTGTGTCAGTAAAACCAAAGCAGAGAAGCCCCGGATATAGAGTGTAGCTACTTTGAAACATTAATGGAGAATAAGATTGAGAAATAGCATAAGAATTTTAAATGGTTATGAACTTGAAATAGAGGGTTGTGAGCAACCATTGACATTTTTTCAAAAAGAATAATATAGCTATATACTACCTTTTAGAAAGATGATGTATGACATACATAAAGGTGATTGGAGGGCTAAGATATGAAGACAGGATCTGGGTAAACTAGTTAAAAGCCTAAAGCAATAATTTAGGGGAGAGGTAGTAAGTGCTTGAACTTGAGAATGGAAAGGCAGTGATCAATTCTAAAGCCACTGCAGAGGAGGAGCACACAGGACTTGGCAGCTATTTAAATCATGAGAGGGGAAAAAGTGGCGGGAATAGTTAATGATAGGATCCAGCATGACTGACTTAAGAAACAGGAATCAGGAGCGACGACTCGTTGAAAGAAGAAAGAATACACATTGATTCTGAAACCTGGGCAGGACATGTCTAAGTGGACACATCAAATAGGCTGCTGGAAGGCAGATTTAAAGCAACACTTCTATCCACATTCCCAAACTCTTCCAGTTGAGTTGCATCCAAGTTACCACCCTCATCTGCAAACAATGTGATCTTTTCACTCTCAGGTGGGAGGGGGCACCTTTAGCAACTCCACTAGAGAGGCCAGCTCATCCAGTCTCACCCTTGCAGTATCTCATTGGTGTGCACTAAATGTTTCATAGTAGTTAAGGGCAGCAATGGTTTTTGTTGACTGTAAATTGTGTCTGCCTCTGTGTACATCTTCCATGATTTCAGGACTGTAAATTTGCAAGTCACATTTGTGTTCTGGGCATGAGTTCACATTTGTGTAAATTATCTTCGCATGCTGCTACAAATCCACTCAAGTCGACTATTCAGCATATCCCAACATGTACATTGGATTGGGTTCCATGAATTGCATTCTTTGTTCTAATCCTGCATTGACTCGTTCTCATGTACTTGCCATCAATCCTGCTGCAACTTGACTGACGGTGCTTTGTTAGCCTCGTTTTACACATCTTACTTTACAGTGGGTAAAGATGCTGTTCCCTCCTCCCTCTATGGCGTGAGCGGAAGTAGAAGAGCCCAGAAATTAATCACTACCCACAGCTGATGTGCACAGCAGCCAGAGACAGGCATTTTGATATATTCGTTAGATGGATCGGTGGTTTAATTCCTTCTGACTTATGCAAGGCACATTTGCTTTCACTTTAGGATTTGCTTAGAATTGTGCAATGCTAGAATCCACATATTCTATGTTTTCCAGCTATATTTTTGCCATGTAATTTGAGTCTATGATGCAAAGGAAAAATAATGTGATCTCAGGCAACTAAATGCTGGTCAGCTGCAAAACTTTTCTACCTGTGGCCCATGAGTTTTCTGTTAACTGATTTGCAGGAGCATACATATGCCATGAATTTTGTTGACTGGGATAGATTTGATACCTAAAGTCCTCAAGGTACTTGTCTCCATGTCCATCAATGAAATTCACCCCAAGAGGATGAACATAAGCTGGGGTGATCCACTGAGACCTGCTGAGTGAGATACTGTCTTTATGACAAGTCCCATGCAGGAGTGGGAAAATGAGGAGAAAGTATTTCCTTTTAGTCTACCACCTTCCCCATGCCATAAAAGAAGCAATTTCCAGACAGGCAGATCTTTTGGTGCCATGGATCTGCCATGCTTGGCATGAATGCTTTTTCTAATGACCTCATCTCCCTCTTACTGAACCAGGATGATGAGAAACCTACATCTTGCTAGGCCGCATCTCCTCCTCATTGATGAAAAATCTATCTCCTGCATATTTTTGCCTGGCTGCCAGGTCATGGTTCTCTTCCTTGCTACTTCCATTTTCCTGTATTAACAACATAATCTCCATTCCCAGAGTTTATAGTAATCATCACAAATGAGTTTGAGGCATAAGGTATTAGAGTGGGTAGCTTAAAAGTAAGAGAGACAAAGCAAAGCTTCATCAACCTTAGAAAATATGGATTCCTGAAAATCTATGGGAGATATTGAGATTCCTGGTTTGAAAGGATTAAGAAAGATTAATACATGTTTTAGTTAATCATTTGGACTTACAGGCAGATGAACTGCTCCCTGGGGCTCTGGAAGAGCCTTCCAATTAATTCCTTAGGGGACCAAGGGACTGGGGAGATAATACCTTTAAAAATTCTTCATTCTTCTGCGTAAGACCTAGCCAGTCATAATCTTTCTCCAATCTGGAACATTTTCTAGGAACTGTTACTTTCAATCTTTAAAATTCAGTAGCAATGATATAATTTCAGAGAGATGAAATTAAAAGCATGCCATTAATAATAGCTCAGATTTATGGCAACTGTCTTCAGTGGTCTCCAGTGAATGTTCCTTCAGGGTTTGTCAAAGATGACCACTAGGGCTGAATTGGAAACTGATGCCCATCGGTACCTAAAAATCATTTTACTCTGACTGTTCCTGACTTTTCACCCTACTCATGTGCTTTGTGCATTTACACTCACACGCACACATACACTTTCTTACATTAGCTCTATATAGACCTGTATTATATCCCACTGTATCGGAAACAGTTTTCTCTGTCACGTTCTTTGCTATAACAATCTTAGATAAAAAAGCTTCATTCATGTTGTCATATAATCTTGCATGTGAATAGAAAAGGGATCTATTAATTATAAAGGTTTAATGAAGTTACCTATGTTTCTACTAACATCATTTATGATCTGTAATTAGTAAACAATTTTCCCTAAGGATTTAAAGGAATTCTTAAACTACTTATATTAATGTAGACACTATTGGGGAAAATGGCTTTTTAGTCATTAATTCAGGCCCTGTGAGTACAAACCATGTCTCAGTTAATTAAACCAATAAATCTAAACTGTCTGGTGTGTCACAATTCATTGTACCTCAGGATATAGATATGTGTTAACTAAATAACCTCCATCTCCTATATTCACCAGACAATGAGTTAGTGTAAATAACTAAAGATAAATATTTTTAATGGCAAGGAAAATGAGTGCCCAAGGCCACTAACCCAGCCTTTGGCAATCTTATTAACTTTAGGTCTTCCTTTTAAAGAATTACAGGAAAGCTTAAATTGTTCAGGATAATTCTGGACAACCTTTGAAACATGAAAACTTTTATAAAAACACCACATTTGAAAATGGCTTCCATGATCTTGGAAAAGTATGGTCACTAATATATTTCTGAATTTTAGGAGTTCTGATAATTTTCTCTTTCTGAAGTAGTAAAATCTCAGAGAAAGGAATCATTTTGGCATTTTTATAAAAACGGCTTAAAATATACTGAATAAATAGTGACATCAGAGTAAAGATAAAAGTGTTCTGGAAATTGCAATTTGAAGTTGTGGCCGTGTTATGTCAAACTGTAACAGTTGCTTTAATCTCAGTGATGGTGAAATTTAAAAGAAAATTGTGAAAAAGGAATCAGAAATCATTGTGTTCGTGGATATTAATAAATTGCTTCACCTTTATTTTTCAGATTGTTTCCACAACAATAAATTTTTAATGCCAGAAATGTTAGGTTATCTCTCAGGTGGATGTAGATTTAAATAAAGCAAAATATTTTTACTGAGTTGGCTTGTAATTGGAATGAGATTTGTTTTTCTGTTTTTGTATTTAGTCAAATACATTTTTTAAGCATAACAGCAACAAAAATGAGAATAAAATCCACTTTTCTTTATGCCACACACTATGATGTGCACTTGAAACATAATGTGATCTCATTTAATCTTTAACGAAACCTTTGAAGTAGGCATTACCACTCTCATTTTCACATAAAGAAACTGAATCAAAGAAATTTTTTTAAAAAAACTTACTCAGAATAAAATTGTTACTGGGAAAACCAGGATTTTAACTCAGTTTTATTTTAGTCAAATGAATAGTTACATTATATTATAAAGAATCACTATTTAGTGACTACATTAAATGAGGCAAATGATATCCTTATTTGAGATTCATCTGAATTGATATTGATTCATATTTATTCTTTTTCAGGATGTCATGAATCACTAAACTTATTGTTTTCTTTGTCCAGAAGGTCTAGGCACCCACAAAAAAATTTTTACATTACTCAACTAGTATGTTAACTCTTATTTCCCATAAGTATATGTACCTGGCCCTCAAATTCATTGTTGGCAACTTATTTTATGAGTTATACAACTGTCAATCATTTATTTCAATAAAATGGGGCAGTGAATATAGCAACTACTCATTGGAAGTCAATTTAAAAGTCTCTAGGAATGAATGAATTACTTAACATCACATGACACATATACAAGGAACTTAAAACACAGGCTGAGTTGATGTCAGTGTGTGATTATTTCAATATATAGTGTATCTCTTATGAAGTTAATGTTTACAAAGTTAAAGATAATTGCCATATTGATCACTTAAAGGCTAATCATATTTAGGAAATGTGTAATTAGTTATTTAGTACATATTTTTATTTTTAGTTTAAATGACTTCTTTTTCTATATTCTTTGATCTAAGCCTATAGAAATTGCAGTAAAAAATATATTAACCCTTAACCTCCTTTGGTTGAGACTCACAATTTTCACAGCTATATACAGCTTGGCATAGCATCATTCATAAATAGACATTTAAGCCATCAAGTTTATTTCACTGTGTGTCAGCAGTGTGAGCAACTGTTATCTTGTGGCATTTAAATTCAATAACTTATTTTATACCCATTTAATCTGTCTAAGTCAGTACTTTTAGAAGGGGTAGCTGAGTAAAAGTGCTTTTACTCAGCAGTCCTCCACAAAAGACACTCCATACAACAAAATTAACAAGAAAAAGAAAAGGAAGAAGAAATATCTTGTTCAGTGAAATGAGGAAATGACCATAGGTGTGACACTAACAGTGATGAATATCTGCCAATACAATGAAAGTTGAATCATTCTAAAGAAGGCCGCTATGAGAAACTGCATTTTCAGATCTTAAGCAATGTGGCTGATTTTTTTTTTCTAAAAATGACAAAATCAAAGGTCCAATTGTTGATCATTTTCTTAGAAAAACAAAATGTAAGAGCATGAGCTGGCTCATGGGAAAATCACACCATAACCCAATTCTGTAGAGTTCTTCTCCAGCCACGGAGCAGCGGAAAGACAGGGTGATGTAAATCTCAGCAGACACCACTATTTTTCAAGATCCTAACTCAGAAAAAAAAAGTCTGCAGGAGGCAAGCTGGAGAGGAAAAGTAGCAATCGTCTATGCCCCTGTTGATCTCAAAAAACAACATTAAAAAAAAATTTATTATGGAACAGAGAATCTGCAATTGTAAGACCAGAGGGAGAACAGAAAATTGAAGGACATAGTCCCAGAGTAGAGGGAAAACAGAATAGGAGAGAAAATGTTCTGAGTTAAGACCTCTAAAAGACTGGGCAAATTGAGATGAGCACAAACCCTGGCACTTACAGGTGCTTAGATATTCCTTGGATGTTTGAAAAAAGAAAGGAGAGAAGGAGGGAAGGGGGAAAGACAGCAAACAAGTGATAAACAGGTGACAGGCACCTATCCTTTCTCATTTTCATGTTTATTACTCCCTTGCCACATACAGATTCGGTCTTGTTTGTTTTTGTTTTTGTTTGTTTTGCTTCTCTACCAAACATCTAGAGCCTATGTGATATTATGGATGTATCTGCATTGGGGCCAGAATGGTTCATTGCGTTCTATTTTTAACTAACAGGACATAGGGCAGTAGTCCAGGTCTCCTGAGAAGTCCTAGTGTAATCAACAGATATAATTTTTGTTTCACACTTCTTTAAGCAATCATTAACAATAACTGACATAAATATAATTTCAACAAAGTGGTTATCTTTGGATTCCATGAGGATGAGATGGAAGAATGTGTATTTACATTTTAATTGATGTCGATATAAATATTTGTATTGGTGTCAGAGTTGGAAACATATTATCTTTTAAACCTGTGCATTCTAAAAGTGATATATGACTTATTAATACTTTTTAGAATTTCATGAACTTTCTTTGGCTCAGTTTTCTCATGTGTAAAATGGTGATAGTAATATTTTCCATGCAGGGATGGTGTGAGAACATAAAAGAAAAGAATTATATAAAATGTCCATCACAGTATATTGTAGGGACTAACTTTATTTTAGGCAGGACCCCAATTTAACAATATTTTCTGTCTATCTCTACCAGAGTAATTTAGAAATATATTTTTTTATTTAGTCACATTAAAGTACTTAAAAGTTGTAGAGAAAATAAAGTCTAACATGTCTGAAATGTTTGAAATAATTTATTAAGCTTAAAAAATTAATGCCTGAAAATGAATGCTCATCTAAGCTAGATTAAAGGTTTAGTATATGTTTATTCCTTACAGTTTGAATAAAATCCAAAGTTTTCTTTTCCCTCTGACTTCCTACACTTCCCATTCACTTGTCAATGTCAGAGATTCAAACACTGTGAATCAGCTTTAGTCACTGATTAAGACAAACATTGCAAGTTGGAAAAGTTGCAAGATTTCTTGTCAATCCATCTCTGATGATGCCAGGAAACCCAGGATGCTACATACATTCCTGCCATGTGCTAGGGAGCTGGCAAATGAAAATCATCTCTTTCAATCTTCATTCCCATGCATTTAAAAATATAACCACACACACATGCACATATATATGTATGTGTGTGTGTGTGTATATATATGTATAACTATAATATATAAATCACAGATATATAAGCAAAACAAAAACAATATCCATCTTAAGATGTTAATATAAGTAAATGCAGAGAATGACTGATGCACTTAGCAGCTGAACCACTTAGGGACCAACCTTATCTATCTCTGAATGTTGATTCAAATCATTCTCCAAAGGTGCAACTTTTAGGAATAGATTTGCACTCCCCCCCCCAAAACCGAACTTCTGTTCAATATTTAGTACATCAACAGATACCCCAGAATCATCATTTGGTTATTATTTTTTTGATCTCAAGGTTTACAGATTGTCCCTTGAAAAATCTATTGTCAGAAGGCTACCTTGGGTAGGTAGTAAATCTGAGTGTGCATGCCTACGCACAATGCATCTTCGTTAGGAACGAATGCTTTTTAAAGCAAGATTTTTGTAGGAGGTTCTTTTTTGCCCTGACATTGCATTTATATTGGGCTCCACCCCCACATTCTCTCAGTTAGTCATTTTTTCAGAAAGCCAACTCATAAAAAGATATGTATTTTTCTTTGTCCTATGCTGGGGTGGAACCTCTACTTATTTATACACACTGTCATAAACAGATGCTATAGGAACACAAACTCTTATTTTGGGTGGCAACTTGTCTTTCCTAACTTCATGCAGGCGTGAAGGAAATTATATCCTAAGAAAATGAAAGATTGCAACACATTGGTGAAAAGGCCAAAGAGTATATTATTTAAGAGCTATATTCTCAGGTGAAGTACTTTGGGATCTTTCTTAAATGATCTTCATGGGTCTCTGGCAAGGAGGTTTTGGTTTTGCATTTTCCCCAGCAGTGGCAGAGCCATTGCCAGATTCTTCCCAGCCAAAATTTACAACATCAGAAAAAAATAGAGTTTTATGAGAAATATTTTCCTGGGAGTAAAAGTTACAAATTGGGAGGAGAAAGAGAGATTTGTTTTTTGAAATTGACCAATTCTTCTTGTCAGAATAAGCATTATAACTGTTGAGCAGATTGTGTTTTGCCTCATTCTATGGAAGGCTCCAACTGCCCCCAAATGTCCTCAGATCATTTGTTTGTTATTTAGCAAGGATCTTCATATATTATTACTTTAGTTGTGAAAGATAAAAGTAACGATGTTTGTATGTATTTCTAGCAGTATCTACATTATTATGTCTCTCATTTCTTAGAGGAAGAATTTGCTCGAAATCTAATATGAGCATATCTTCACCAGAGTCAAATTCTCCATGAGACACATCATAGTATTTTTTAAAAAGACATTTTTTTAGAGTAGTTTTAAGTTCATAACAAAATTGATAGGTAGGTACAGAAATTTCCCATCCATGCCTCATTGTCAACCTTGCATGGCCTCCCTTGTTATAAACTTCTCCCACCACAGTTACATTTGCTAGAACTAACCTACATCGACACATTATGACTCAAAGTCTATAGTTTACATTAGGATCCCTTTTGGTGTTGTGTATTCTATGAGTACCATAGTATGTTAACACTTGTGTGCTAAAGCAGATATTGAGTTCATGGGATCACATAAAGTCAGAAGAGTCTCAAACATCTCCTGAGTCCTGGATTGAAGTTATGCCATTCATCAGAGTTTCTATTTCATTTGTCATTCTCTTTCTGTTTTAACCTGCTTTCATATTCAATTATACTTCCTGGTTCGATCACATACTGGAAGTGCAAAGATGTAGCAAGAAAGCTCAGCTCCAGCTTTATAGGAAACAAGAAGTATCTAATGGTTCATGAAAACATAAACCCCTCATTGTGAAATTTATAATCCTGTTGCACAAATTTAACAGTTTTTAACCCAAAATTTTCCACGTAGTCTCATGTGTTCTACTGTGGGGGAAAAATATCTATGTGGGGCTTTTATTTAATTTAATGAAGAGATGTTGAGAGAAAAAAGGCATTAGAAGTACCTTGGAATACCCACCAAAGTGTAGCTGAAATGTCTTAGTGTCCTGCCACGTCCTTCTCTGTCCTGCTCAAGATGTAGCTGGTGTTCTGGGAACAACACTGTGGCTCATTTTCTAGATAGTAAACTATCTATATGAATAAAAACATATTAGAGTATCAACCCTTTCCCTTGAGACATGCATATCATTTTTAAAAAATACTATATCTGATAACCTAGAGGAGTAATCATGGCTACTGCAGTATCTAATCTGGTAGCAGACAGACTCTCTTTGAACTCTGAATGTGAGTGCCTATTTATTAAAATAAAAAACGTTAAGTTATTACCATCCTATTTTGCTGGTAGAGCGGCTAACATAAAAGAAAGAGAAAGTGCCATTTTTTAGGAGTCAAGTATTTTCCATTTAAAACAGAATTATTGCTTTTTACCTTCTCACTCAACCCAAACCAGGTGCAGACTCCGTGAATTCAAAAGACTGGCCTATCAGTCTCTTAGTAGTGAAAATCTGGTACTTTCCTCTTATTATCCTTAAATTGCTGTCCTACTCAGGCATATTATGTTTGCATTCTAATTATTGTAACATATTTTATTTTTTCAGGGCCATGGCTTGATTTTTATGTTTCATATCTTCTGGCAATCTCGAGCTCTAATGACTAAAATCCTGAAAAGATTTTCAGGTTTTTCAAGAGTTATCAGAATAAGACATTCGCTCCATCTACGTATTTAAAACCAGTTTGACTGAATTTGATTTTTGTAATAAGCCACATACAATACAAAAAAGCTGTGTCTTACTAGATAAGAAAATAAACACAGAAGCTTTGAGTTTGCCAAGTTTGCTGTGGTTGTGTAGGTATGGTACTATTATCTCGTACGTTGTCTTCCAGGTCACTGTTCTTCATTAGATAGTATCAGTATTGCCAGTTTGCCTAGTTTTCTTGGCCTCTCTTACTCTTTAAAACCACAGAGTTACAGGGCACAGCTATAACACAGGTAACTATTCTGGCCATCTTGCATCGCCTCTTACAAAATAACTATATTTAGGGAATGATTTCACCAGTCTTAGATTCTGTATTTTGGTACCTGAATGCAATTCAAATGTCCTCACAATTCTTAACATGTGCAAAAGGAGAACACTTATCTGAGTTAGTGCTATAATTAAAATATCAATTACAGTAGGTGTGTGTGTGTGTGTGTGTGTGTGTGTGTGTGTGTGTGTGTGTGTGTGAAATTCTTCCAAAACTATACCAAAATGTTTATGGTGCTCATCTCTGGGTAATGAGGTTATACATAATTTTATGTTTGTCATATAAATTATGTGTATTTGTTATGTTTTATAATGATTAACAAGTTAACATTATCAGAACAAAACATAGATGTAGGATGTCATCAGTGAAATGCAATTAACATTTACTCTCTGTCTAAAGTCCTTAATTTCATATTCAAACCCCAAATTATCTGTCAGTGGTGTGAACTGCTCTTCAACCAAAAGAAGCACACAGTAACATACGATGAGAAACAAGGGGGAAAGGCAAAGCAACGTGTGAGAGCAAAGCCAGGGGAAGTTGTAAACATCGGACACATTTGAAAACAGCTGCAGCCACTGGGCAAAGTGTGTTTTTGTCTGATGAGAAAGATGTTAATCAGTCTTTTAAGAGTGAGAGCCGAAATATGAATGTGACCTTGAAGACAGATTGATGCTTTAATAGAAAAATCTGACAGTCAGGGAAGGATTGAGGGGGTTTGTGGAAATGAATTTAGCAGCCTCTGACAGTGCCAATTGCATATCTGTGATTTCACTTACAGAGGTTGTATTTGTTTTACTTTTTAAAAAATAATTTTAAAACATTTTTAATTATAGTTGGTAGACATTACTATATTAGTTTCAAGTGTACAACATGGTGATTAGACACATATAACTTATGAGGTGATCACCCCAATAAGCCTAATACCAACCTGACACGATACATAGTTCTTACAATATTATTGACTATATTCCCTATGTTGTACTTTACAACCCTATGACTATTTTGTAACCGCCAATTTGTACTTCTTAATACTTTCACCTTTTTTACCCCTGCCCTAGGCTCCCTCCCATCTAACAACCCTCAAAATGTTCTCTGTATCTATGAGTTTGATTTTAATTTGTTTATTTCTTTCTTTAGATTGCACATGTAAGTGAAATCATATGGCCATTGTCTTTCTATTCCTGACTTACTCTACTCAGCACCATACCCTCTAGGCCCATCCATGTTGTTGCAGATGGCAAGATTTCATTTTTCTTCTTTTATGGCTGAGTAATATTCCATTGTATATATGTACCACCTCTTTAGCCATTCATCTATTGATGGGCAACTGGATTGCCTCCATATCTTGCCTCTTGTAAGTAATGCTGCAATGAACACATAGATTCACATGTCCCTTCAAAGTAGTGTTTTAGGTTTATTTGGGTAAATATTCAGAGGTAGGATTACTAAGTCCTTCTTCGTCTCTGGTTATAAAATTTGTTTTAAAGTCTCTTTTGTTTGGTATAAATATTGCTACTGTAGCTTTCTTTTCTGATTGTTTCCATTTTCATGAAATATTTTTTTCTATCCCTTTACTTCCAGTCTGTGTTGTGTCTTTTGATGTGAAGTGAGTGTCGTGTAGGCAGCATATGTAAGAGTCTTGTTTTCTTACTCGTTTAGCAATCTTTTCTTTTGATTAGAGCATTTCATGTATTTACATTTAAAATAGTTGTCGACAGATATATAGTTATTACCATTTTAGTATTCATATTTTCACTTTTTTTTTCTTTTTCTTCTTTTTAAAGAAGTCCCTCTAACATTTCTTGTAATACTGGTTTGGTGGTGATGAACTTCTTTATCTTTTCTTGTCTGGGAAGCTCTTTATCTGTCCTTTGATTCTAAGTGATAGCTTTGCTGGGAAGAATAATCTTGGTTGTAGATTCTTGCTTTACATTACTTTGAATATCTTGAATATTTCCTGTCAATCCCTTCTGACCTGCAAAGTTTCTGTTGAAAAATCAGCTGACAGTCTGATGGGAGCTCCCTTGTAGGTAAGTAGATACTTTTCTTTTTCTGCTTTTAAAATTCTCTCATTGTCTTTAACTTCTGGCATTGTAATTACGATATGTCTTGGTGTGGGCCTCTTTGAGTTCATCTTGTTTGGATCTCTGTGTTTTTCCTAGTCTCTTGTGTCTATTTCTTTTGCCAGGCTAGGGAAGTTTTTCATTATTTCTTGAAATAGGTTTTCAATTTCTTGCTCTTCTCTTTCCCTTCTGGTACCTTTATATTTTGAATGCTGGTATGCGTGATGTCCCACAGGTGCATTAAACTATCCTCATTTTCTATAGATTCTTTATTCTTGTGCTGTTCTGATTGGGTATTTTCTTCTACTGTATCTCCTAAATTACTGATTTGATCTTCTGCTTTATCTAATCTACTGTTGATTCCTCCTAAGATATTTTTTATTCCAGTTATTGTATTCTTCATTTCTGACTGATTCTTTTTCATGTTTCCTATCTCCAGTTTTATATTTCCTATCTCTTTGTTAGAGTTCTCACTGAGATCATCGAGCATCCTTATAACTAGTGTTTTGAACTCTGTATTTGGTAGATTGCTTGTATCCATTTTGTTGAGGTGTTTTTTTTTTTTTTTTTCTGGAGCTTTGTTCTGTTCATCCACGTGGGACATGTTTCTTTGCCTTTCTATTTTGGCTGCCTTCCTGTGTTTGTCTCTATGTATCAGGCAGTGCTGCTATGTCTCCCAGTCATAATACAGTGGCCTTATATAGTAGATTTCCTGTGGGGCTCATTGGTGCAGTCTTCCCTGGACACCTGAGCGAGGTGCTCATGGTGTGTCCTTTGTATGGGTTGTATGTGCTCTCCTGTTGTAGCTGAGCCTTGGTTGCTGTTGGTACGTCAATGGGAAGGATTGACCAGCAGGCTAATTTGTTGTGAGGCTGGCCAGTGAGGGGCTGACCCTATGGAGCAGAATTTGCTTTAGCAGGGCTCTGATGCCTGCCCAGTCTGCCCTATGGGTGTGTCATTTTCAGATGTAGCTCTGGGCAGCTCCTGGGAGGGGCGCTGCCTCAGGCCAAGTTCAGCTATAGCCTGTGCCCTACCCGGGGCCACCTGGCAAGATCCATTAAGTAATTCACAGATGGTTGCCACCTGTGCTGAGCTTAGAAGTTCTTCAAGAGGTCAAGCCATGAACTGAGACCAGCTGCTTCTATTGCCGGGCTTGGGGATTCTCAGCAAGAGGTACAGGGCACACTGGGGCCAGATGCTGCTAGTTTTGGTTTAGTGAACCTTTGAAAAAGTTTAGGCAAGTCCACAGCATGACTTAAGATAGGCTGTAAATATAGAAAAGCTACTGAAAGTGGTTTGGTTTGGCCCACAAATTGGATGGGTGGGGCATCAGGGACTAGCCTGGGCGGGGTCAACGTCGTCAGCCAGATTGATGGAGATTCGGATATGGTGGCTGCCTGTGTCTGCATACTGGGTGAGGGAGGGCCCAACAGAGAAACAGTGGCTTCTACTGGCACTCTGTGTAAGAGAAAGCTGCCCCTCCAGCCCTTTCCCTGAAGCCAGACAACTCAGTTCCTCCTTGTACATCCCTGGTGCCTTTTGAGCAGCTGATCCAGCACTGGAGATCTGAGCAAGTGAGTCCATCAGTGGGTAAGTCTCTGCACAGCCTCCTTAGGGAGAATGGCTGTGACTCCAACCACCCAGTCTCACTCAGCCACAATCTCCCCTGGTTTGAAGTTATGAGGACTTCTCTTCTCAGAACTTGAACCCGTGGGGGATCCCAGTGTGGAGCTGGGCTCCTTGCTCTTCTGGGGGGATCTCTGCAGATATCCCTTCAATTTTCCAACCACCACATACGTCTTCATCCCTCCTACCAGTCTTGAGATGGCCTCTTCTGTGTGCCCCCAGTTGCAGGACTTCTGTTCAGCTAAATTTCAGGTGACTTTCAGTGATGGCTGTCCTGTGGTTTCATTGTGATTTTGATGTGGTTGTGAGAGGAGGCGAGCACAGCATTTACCTGCTCCATTATCTTAACCATAACTCTCATTTGTTTTACTTTTTACCTTTAATGTTTAATTCTCCTTTCTCAATCTTTAACTTCTTCAAAACAAAACTTGGTAGACTTTTTCCAAAGTCTGGTATTTACAAGATCAGCCATACAATCTGTAGAGGGAGTGTAATGATTACCATGCTAGAGTTTGTGGGGTGGGAATTTTGTCATATGTAATCTGTAATTTTATTTATCTCATATTTCAGACTTTTCTTTTTTTCCACTTGAAAGGGCAGGTTGTTTACTCCTTTCTCTTGCAAAAAAAAGAATCTTTGTGATGTGGAAAAGTAACCCTGATTTCGAGGGGAACATAACTGCACACCAATTGGAAAGTTTTGCTTTACCATCACCTAAGTGTAAACTATTTTCAAATTGCAATATAAATGGCTGTCCTTTCCTGAAGATATGTGTAACAAAGTCATTAGGTAGGGACTGTGATCTCTGGCCACCACATTGGGCAAGGGTCTAAACTTGGACCCTTGTTCTCCCAGTAATTATGCCTGTCTTGTTCCCCCAAGCTAAGGAAGGCTGCTACTCTTTGACCAGAGACACAGGGTTCTAGCCCTGAGCTTTGTAATGGAGAATACAGATTTCAACTCTCTTCTTTCAGAATTTACTCTGTGAAATGTGGGGACAACCTGCACAGAACCTAGACACTCTCCTTTATAATAACTCATCTGATATGGCATTTTCCTCTTTTTAGCATAGAATGCATTGTCATGAACTAAAATATAGACCTCTAGTTACATACAACCTGGAAATTGGAGGGAGGCATGAGAAATGGGAGGCATTCCATACTTATTTTCCTTTTTCTTTATATATTCACAATCAAAAATTAAAGTCTAGGCCCTCATTCACTCTTCACCCTATCTGGAATATAGAACCACACTCAGCAACTCTACCTGGTTAACTCTTATTCACACCTCAATTCAATCTCCATTTCCTCAGGAAGATGTTCCAGATCTCCCACCTGTGTTTTCATAGTACTGGTATTTTTCCTTCACAGGAAAAATTTCAATTTGCAAATACATATTTATTTGTGTTCATTTATTATTATTATTATTGTTATTGTTATTGTTGTTGTTGTTGTTGTTGTTATTGTATAGTCTTACTCTTTTGTAATAGACTTAAAATTCCACGATAACAAGAAGTTGGGCTGTTTTCTTACACAGTGTCTACCTTCCCTGCATTCCTATATCTTGGAACATAATGGGTACCCATTAAATATTGAATGAATAAATGAATGGATTGAATAGATACAAAAGTTAACCATGGAAACCCTCTTTATTTTGATTCTCTTGCTAACCTCTAGCTTTTCTCTTAGTTTTCTTTAGCTACTTCTTTTGCCCACTGCTTAAATGTTAATTTTTCTCAAAGTTCTTTCATTTTTGTTCTCATTCTACTCATTCACCTGTGATTAATTTCATTCATTCTGTGGCTTCCATCAACCATGTGTACAGCAACTTCTGAATCAGCATTTCCTAACTTGATCTTTCTCTTGAGATTAAAATGACCTTTCACCTTTCTGCTCGAAATCTCCACAAGATAAGGTTGTCTAGGCAATTCCAGATTAACATCCAATGTGAAGGTAATTCTTGCCTATTCTTGTGTCCCACTCCTACTTTGCTCCCTAATAAACCACTCACTTCCCAATTGCCCAAGCTAGAAAGTTAAATATTGTCCTTGATACTTCATTCTACCTCAACACTCAGTCAGTCACCTCCAAATATTTCATCAGCTGCGCCTCCAAATTATCTCAAGAATCCTTTCACTCATTTACTCCCACTGTTCCTGTCTTATACAGGCTCTCAGATGTCACCTGAACAATTTCCTCCATGTTCCTCTTGCTTCCTGTCCCACTCCAACTAGCACATTGTTGTGTGTGTGGTTGACAGATTTACTTTTCTTTAACCTAAATCTGCTTCTGTCATTCCTCTACTTACTAAAACTTTCAATGTCTGCTCATTACCACATAATAAATTCAATGGTTAATGAAGTTATCATGAAGTTAATATTTTGTCTATGCTGCAAAATTTTCAAAATACAATGGGTGTTTTCACATCTCTCTTCTTGTATTTTTTGTGTTTATTATTCTATGTGGAGTGGCCTTGCTTTGCTTTTCTGGGTCAAATATTCTCCACTGTTATCTCTACCAAAATGGTATTTTTCCCCCTCCCTTTAGTAGAATTGTTTCCTCATTTGTACCCCTACAGAGCTTAACCTGAATTTTTAAGATAGCACTGAAAACTGAGAAATGAGACAAATTCTCAGGGTCCAGAAGGATGTCAAAAACAGTTAAGATGTATAATTTTAAAAAAATTTAACAAATACTTACACTACTCTTATTATGATCCAGGCTCCATTGTGTTTACAAATATTAACTCATTTAACTTTCATAGCAGCTGATGAGATAGATACTTTTACTATTCTCACTTAATAGATAAGAAAACTTAGATGCAGAAAGTTGAAGTAACTTGCTCAGTTTCACACACAGGCCAGGTCTGGAATCTAGACAGTGCAGCTCTTGAGTCGATAATCTTGCCAACTTCAGCATAATATCTTGTCCTTCAAATGAATGACAGTCTTCAGAGTATGTACACCAGTAGAATTTCAGACTAATGAAGTCATTTCAAAGTAGTTAGTAGGGTATCAGTCTCCTTATTATTCATTAAACCATACAGTTGGCGTGTAGTAACTAGAAGTTTCTTTTGAACCACAGTGCTTAATTCAGGCAGCTGCCCAATGTCACACAGCTTTATGATTTCTTCATTCACACCATGCAAAAACCAGAACACCCTGTTCCCACTGAAGCTAGTGTCCCCCAGAGTGGAGGAGATAACCAGATCTCATTAAGCTTTATGAAGCTACGTGCTAAACGGAACTCAAGTTGCTTAGAGACCAGGTTCTTCTACCTTTCGGTTGCCCAGGGTATTTCCTGGGGCAGAGCTCAACGGTTGAAAGTCCAAGGCTTGGGGGTGACTTTTTCCTTCCTGGTCAGTTTGTCTTTGAGAAGGTTAAGCATGTTTCAAAATGTGTAGGCTGTACATAAACCACGATCTTCTTGGATATTTTTCTTTTCTGATGGAATGACACCACTGCATGGTCAACCACCTTAAGTGAATATATAGTGTAGCTTAATAGTTAATATATTTGGCCTGTAGGCAATAATATATTTTAGTATTTAGGTTACTATTTTTTTTGATAGATGCTAAGTTTAAATCAAAAAAGAATAATTGCTTTACAAGTATACACTAATCATGCCTTTTATGTTTTAGCTCTGTTTTTTCCTCCTGATTACAAAAATAATCTTTTCAAAATCAATATAGTTATTACATACTTACTATTCAAACATTATAGAAAAACAGTGTAGATTATAAAAGACCTCTATAAACAGCTACACAAAGAGAACTGTAACTAATGGTTTGGTACACTCCACCAATTTTTAATATATGCACATATTTATACACATATATATTTATTGTATAATTATTAAGGATAATTTTAAACAATATTAGATTGTATTTTAAATATTGTTTTAAACTGTGCTTTCTTTTTTGAATTTTTATGAGTTTATGTGAGTCAAGCTGATGACAAATACTGGGGAGTAAGATCTCAAATGCTTCCTAAACTTTGCTTTATGACAGAGCAATAATTATCGAGTGCTAAAGAACTCAGAAAGTATTACATTATGTAATTGCTCTTGTATATGGGAGCCTGTTAGTTTAATATTGCCTAATTTCATATCTCTAAAATATTTTGTATTCTAATAAATTTAAACAACATTTTACATGAAAACATATTTGCCCCATAAGTAGCTAAAATTAAAGTTTCTTTAAAATTCCTCCATATCATTCTTGGAATGTTCTTGATCACTGAACTGAATAAATAAATTATACAGGAACTTTTATATTCCTCTTTTTTTAAAACAGATGCACAAATCTATTCTTATATTTGTTCACAAGAATCATCTCAATTGCCCGTTTACTTATCTGCATAGCCATTTCAAGACCTTTCCATCTTGAGAGCTCTAACTTATAACATTACAATCACCTGAAACAAATAAACAAACAAAAAAACACTTGTATAAGTTCCTATTAAAACTTTCAAGTCAAATAGGTTTAATAATTTAACTTGAAATGCACACAAAATTATGAAAAAGAAACACTTCTATGGTTAGTATAACAATGACCAGGTTTACAATGGATTAATCTCTTTTTTGATTCTTTTCAACCTTCTATAATGGTTTTTTAAATGTTTTAGAATTTCTGGAAATAGTGTTTCCAAACAGGGTAATTCTCCATGAAAGACATGCAGAAAAATTGTAGCACCATGAGAACATAATTCTGAAGGGATCATATCAATTAAAAAATATGGGCATATTTAGTCAGTATAAAGAATAATAGACTTTGTCTCTTTCCCCCTCTCCTTCCCTCATTGCCTCCCCTTCTCGCCATTAAGTTTGGGAGCTGGTGGCTGGGAGCAGATCAAAAACAGAGAAGTTGTACTGGGAACATATTAATAACTGAATTTGAAAATGAGTGGCTTCTTTGCTTTTTTCTTCTTGCTCTCTCTCTCTCCCCCTTTTTCCCTCCTCTCTCCTCTTTCTTTTTTCCATGACTAAGGTAGAATTAATGGGAAGAAATCTCAAGAAACTAGATTTCAATATAAGAAAATATATTTGCAGTCAGAGATGTACAAAAATAAAATTTGTATTCAATGGTAATGAGCATAATGATGATGGTATTGTAAACATAAAAATAATGACTAACATGTATTGATCATCAAGTACATTAGACACATTATCAAATTTAATCATGATAATTTCAAGAACTAGCTATTTTTGATATCATCATTTTACAGACTAGGAAACTATGATATTAAAAAATTTGAATGTCTTATATTTGATAGGTTTGAATGTAGGGATGTATCTCAACCTAGGGATGAAACTCGTGGGTACTTGCTACACTGAATGGTAGTGACTCGACTATTACTAAATAAGCCATTAAATCATCTGGGTAAATATTGAATAATCTCTCTAACATATGCTAAAAGCCATTGTGTTAATAAGAACACAGTGGGATTTAAAGTTATAGTGTGTCATTGGGTCAGAATTCATTGGTCTCATAATTGATGGCCAATCAGACACAAAGTTTACAATTTTTAGAATGGCAATTTGGGAAGCTTTCTTCAAATGCCTTCACACTTGTTATGAATCCCCCTCTACACACACACTCAGGCACTACTTCTCACCTGTGGAGTACAGCTTAAAAATCAGTGAACTTTGGAAGATTTGCTCATCATTGCAGGGATCTTTCCTTGCCTTTATAATAAATAATAAATAAATAAAATATACTAAATATTAATATAAATAATAAATATAAAAATAATAAATATAATAAGCTATATAATGTCAAGTTCCCTAAGTATGTAGCAGCTTCTCCACATGCATAGTATATTTCTCTTCAGAGATATATATTTCAATGTTCTGTATTTTCTTTTGTACATGTTCTAGGGTTGTATGGATGTGGATCTATGTCTATTAAACAATGTAAATGATACATCTTATTTTCTTGGGGCATAAAATTTCTGAGTGAGACTCATCACTTGAATGTGTAACCCATCACAATTGCTAGGACAGAGTTATATCAAGACAAGCTCTCAGAACTTGCAGAAGTAGGATAAGAATAAGCAGAATCAATCATTAAACTTCTAAAAATATGTTTAAACTTTGAGTCTCAGACAATTAAAAATTCTGAAAATCTCGGCACTCTACCAGAACTAATTTATAGTTGCATCTATTCTACCATATAAATCTGCATGTGTTTATTTTGTATGGGTTCATTCTCAACACCTTCCAGGAACTGCCTGCTTACAGGAATATGGCAAGTAATCCCTTTGTATTACGGCTATTAAGCATTTGATTATTTTTATGGGTAGCACATTTTTATTTCAGTAAGATAATATAATTTGCACTAATTCTTAAATATGTTTCAAACACAGTTTATGTGAGTTACAGTCAGTTCCATATCCTGGGTTTTAGATAAGCTGACAGTGATGCCGTCTGGATAGCATGTGATCACTCTGTCTCTTCTCTAGATGCCCCAGGTCATTTTCCATGCCATTCAATTAAAGAAGTTTCCATTATGACTAATTTAATGTGCCCTGAAGATCTTTCATCATATGGTGCAGTAGGCATTATTTTAAAGCAGAAATGCCTATAAGAATATTTTCTCCCTATTGTGACATGTTCCTTCTAAGTGTGTGTACATCACTCAGATACCATCTACTTTATTCCTTGATTCCTGATGGTGTCTGTAATTCTCTACCTCTGTAAGGTCAACTCTCAAAGTTCAGATGAGAAAAGAAATGGAAAGATTTGTAGGTATTTCAGAGTCTGGTAAGAGAAAAAAAGCACTTCATACTCTGCAAATCTAGAACATCCAAAGGTAAAGAAGCTCATTTGTTATTAAGCATCTAAGAAAGGAAATGGGATTTTGTACTGAGGTTCTCACTTTCAAGTTCAAAATGGGGTAAAACAAATTTCCATATGAAAAGTTCTTTGTATTTCATTGGCAAACAGAAGTAATCTGGATGACACATTTCTACAGGTTTCTTAAATTCGAGAGATCATAAGTCATTTCAAATGACAAGTGTACTAAATAAACATGTGACTCACAGGGAAGAGTTTATATTTGCTTTCCCTATTCAGTTTGTTCACCTTTCAGCAATTGGTAGTGTTCTTCTGATGGAGCAAACTTTCGGATAATGTGTTAGGTTACTTTATATCAATGTTTTTGAACAGCTTGTCCTTCAGGAAGGCACAGTTTTTTTTTTAATGAAATATCCTCTTTATGGCATAGCACTCTTGTGTTGCTTTATGTAATATTCTATTATGAATTATATAACATGGATAATATTAATATCATATGTGAAAAAGTTACTACATGGCATTTAGATGTAAATAACTCCAGTCTACTACACCAAATGTATTTTCTTTTCTAATATAGCTTATTAAAAAATGATTTTAGTATGAAGAGCTACAGATTTACACTCTTTTTATCTCCCAGCTCGTATGTCCAAAAAGACCTTGAGGAAATAAAAATAAATTTACAACAAAACAGATTTTCCTGATAGAATAGTTCTTCCTCCCTCCCTCCCTCCCTCCCTCCCTCCCTCCCTCCCTCCATCCCTCTTTCTCTCCCTTCCTCCTTCCTTTCTTCTTGATGAATATTTGAGTTAAAGATTCTCTATATGACAATAAATATCCAGACTGGAAATTTCACTTTGTATTTAACTCCCCTTTTTTGTTATATTATCAAATAGATACAGTGATAAAATAAAACACAGTTTCTTATTTATATCAGACTGTCCATTTTCAGACAGAGTTCCTTTGTAAAGAGATAATAAAAGAGACACATCAATCACAGGTGTTTACTGGAACATTCCCTGGTGTAGCATTAATAGTAAACTCACTCAGTGATATTCTTGTTTGCCATCAACACAAAAGAGCCTGGAAAGTTCTTAGCACAGAACCTAAAACTGAATAAACATTATTTGTAATTAAATTTTTTATAGAAAAAAAATGTTGTTTTCTAGACACTAGTTATCCTTATGGGATATATATTTTAGGTATCATCCATTAAAAATCATGCTTATTTCCTTAAAAGAGATTTTCTTAAGTGTGGCCAATTTTGAGGAAGATCTAGGCTTTAGGATACTATTCTAAAAACTCATGATCAAAGTTATGAAAATAAGATTGTCAAGGACCCCAGAAGTATCTATTCTTCCAGTTTTATGTAGATATAGATCAGGGGTCTGCAAACTATTGTCTTCAGGTCACGTAGCTTGTTTCTGTAAATGACATTTTTTGAAACACAAGCATAGTTATTCATTTACATATTTTCATGGCTGCTTTCAAGCTACTATTTTAGACTTGAATAGTTGTGATCATATATGGCCCACAAAGCTGAAAATACAATCTAGTCCTTTAAGAAAAATATTTGCCAACACTTACTAAAGATATTCATCTTCTATTGATTTAGCTGAAAATTAAATGATTTGTTCCACAAATATTTAGTGAGTATTTATAAAATTTTAGACATAGAAGATAAGCAAATGCTTTCTAAACAGTGCTGAAAGTTAGTTTAGTTGAGGCAGAAAAAATTAGAGTACATTAGTCTATACTCTGTTTATACATATATTTTTAGAAGCACTTAAGTATTTCAAGGATTCTTCTTCTTAGAAGACTTCTAAGAGAAGTCCCAGCTCACCTTACATGTGGGACTGAATTTTGGCAGAACCTCTATTTATCAAAACTCGACTATCTTTTGGGAGCAAACAAGGAATTAAGTTAAGAACTCTCCACTTTGGCAAAGGATAAGAGAATGATCCCCCTTTTGACAAATCAACAAGCACAAAACTCACATTTTGTTCTATGAGGCAAAAATGACTCTGAGGTGTTAATGGTATGATCTTACTTTCCAGAGAATCATTCACTGCCTTACAACACTTTTGCCATTGAATCTCAGAGTTGTAGACAGGATAGTGATTTTATAAACATCAAATGATCTATTCAGTCCAATGCAAGCAAAGCAATGGGAGTATGTCCAATGCTAGCGTTGATCCTATTCTTCATACTACAAAATTAATGCTCGTTCTTCTGAGGGGCTGCACAAAAGTGGAATGAGTCACATGTGTCATAAGCAATATCAATCAAATGTACTGTGCATAGACAACAGGATAAAAAGCAAGAATAAGGGTCCTGTGTTTTTAAAATATTAACAGATGTACAGGCAAGTTCACAGGCGACTCCTTTCACTTGTGAACTAAAAACACACCCAAAGGAGTAAGCCAGCCAGTTAAAACCATCTCTGCCAGAGCAAATATGATGTACTACACAGAGGAAAAATCATTAATCAGTATCATTATAACACATCTTTCTCCATTGCTTAATTTAAAGGATGACATCAAGAATAATTATCATCCCACATTCAGACTTCAAGACTCATAGGAAAAAAGGTATGTCTATATCTAACTTCAAATATAAAGAACTCTTTGAAATATTTAGGTATAATGTTTGAAATCAGAGAAAATAGCCTCAAGCCCATAAGGCATTTTCAGCAACATGCAATGTAAACTAGCTTTCATTAACTTTGGCATTCATTTAGTGAAGACTATACCAACAAAAATACCTGGGGTCGGAGGAAGTAGGTGGGGGACAAGGGGTCAAATATGTAGCAACAGAAAGAAATCTAATTATGGGTGGTGAACACACAATGCTACACACACACACACACACACACACACACACACACACACCTTGATGTTGAATTAAATACCTGAAACTTACTGGATTTCATTAACCAATATTATCATAAAAAAAATCTGGTTTTCAGAGATGAGATGAATAAAATATCAGGAATATATATATTTTATTTGAATTCCTGCCATCAATAGATATTCTTACCATCCATAGACAAACTGAATTGGAGACACAGAACTGGACAGTATTGCTGCTTCAGTACCTAGAAACATCCCCAAAGGATAAGCTATCTTTTATCTTGCGTTTTCTGTGATATATATATACATATGTATATGTGTGTATATATACACACACACACACATATATATACATATATATGTATATACATACATACATATATATAAATGTGATTATATATATACACATACATATATATATATATATATATATGTATAATTGGAGAGCTAGGTATCATATGTTCAAACATTTAAATTACATACTGAGCTAAAAATGATTAAATAAAGTATTTCCTATTCAACTATCTTGACAAATGCAGCTTCTTTATCACTTGAAAAACCATATATGAATTTAGAATGTTCAGACTTTTTGAATTACTACTCACTGGTGTGTGGGAGCCGGAAGCATGAGTTCCAGGACCTGGGCCCAGGCCCACACCCCATGCCTCAAACTACTGATTTTGATCCAAACCATGAAAGGACTTGTAGGCTTGTGTGCAGATATCCACCCATGAGGTATGAGATCCTTCTACACTGCCCAACATTTGCCTGACCAAACGCTACCTTTGTTCACTCTGTGGACCTAGGGATATACATATGGGTGATGGCCTCAAGAAGACAGGCCTAGAAGTAGCCAATGTTATTTGAGCAGGAAACACCATAGCTTAGGATTCCTGGAATGTAATCAGAAACAGGAGCATAGTTACTGGGAGATCCTATTGCCTTACTCTTTGCTCCATGAAGTGGGATGCACCTAGACCAGACCAGGTGGGGTCTTCTGAAGTATGACGTTGGTGCAGCAGCTAGATGGTCTTGCCCAAATCTAAGGGGTGTGCCACTCATGTGTTTCTATAACAGAAGTGCCTACCTTCATAATCTCCTATCTTATATATTTTTTATTTGTCTTTAAAATATAATTCTGAAAAAATTTAGCTCTCAGCTAGAGTATAAAAGATCACTGTTACATTATATCACTGAACTGCATTTCATAATTATGTAAGTGGAAGTCTAAAGGGACAAGATCAAACGAAATAGCCTGTGCCTTCTACAATTATTTAATTTAGCATAGATGGCTGCATATAGGTCTCAGACAAACCAGTGTAGACTCATCTTCATTTAAGATAAGTTTTATCACATTTTGGGAGATGCCCACTATATATGATACACCATGTCTTTATGTAAATAGGCTCTGACTTAGTCTCTTTCTGTTCATGCCAACATCACATACGGGAGGCTGTTTACTTCAAAATGAACCTCCCCCAGCCCCCTGGGATTTACTCTTGGCCCTCTTCCCTTTCCATGATCCTCTTGACATTCTCCGACTCTTCTTTAAGAAAGATATAATCTCAATATCAACATGCTTTGTGTCTGAAAAAAAGTCAATGCACAGAGAATCTTCATTTCACAAGAAGATGCATATTGATCTCTGTCCTAATACTTCCCATTTTGGCAAACCTGCTTCAGCATGTGGCTGAGATGGTTTTTCTCAGAACAGGAATCTCAGTAAGACATGATTATTTGTAGGATGCATGCTTTGTTTTACAATGATGAGAGTCTGGGTGGAATGGGAAGGTGAGGGGAAGAGAAATGACCTCAGCACCCCACTTCCATAAATACACTTCAGTGGAATATTAAAAAGTGCAAACACATGCTTTGACACAGCTCTACTGCCTCTCCAGTGAGATGGCCAACTTGACCCTCACTTTGGAAATAATTCCAGTGATATACCCATTCCCATAGACTCATGGACTTTTTTCTGAGCTGCCTTTACTTACATATTTAACCAAGCAGTGTTAAAAAGTAAATAAAGAAGGAAAGGGTGGATAACAAAACCACGTAAACTTAAACTAAGTCAGCCAGACTTTTCCTGGGTTTGCAAGTCAACTATTGCAGTGATAACTCCTAACACTTGTATGAATGTTATTAAAAATGATGAGGAAAATGTCCATAGGTTAAACAGTTTTATTTTGGGCTACATATTTATTTTTATAGCTGGCATAAATAACTGTTGGCTGGATCTGCTTACTCAGACTTATTGTGAATAGGTCGAGGCTCTACCCAGAGGAAAGAGTCTTCCCTTTTCTATCAGCTTATACCAACTATAATTTGTTGGGTTGAGAAGACTGACATGGTTTCATTTCCAACACAGAGATAAGTTGTAAATAGCTCCATGGTGGTTCATGAGTCATAATGAACTAAAATCTTATTTTTTTTTAATTCCATTCCACAAGTCTAAACATTTCTTTTTACCTATTTTATTTTTAAACAAACCACATTTTATCCCAGGAATTTTGGGAGCAAGCATCATAATAGATACAAACGATCGAGTGCACCTTATTCTGTGCTAATTGTGTTACACATCTCACTCAATCCACACTAACATTGTGGGACAAGTACATCACTGTCTTTATTCAACAAATACAGAAATTGAAGATCAGGATGTTTTGGTAGTTTGACCAAAACCACCTCTCCTTAGTCTATGTAGAGCTGATATTTGAACCAAAGCCTAGATGACTCTAAAAATCATGTTATAATTATTATATGAGGTATTTTCATAATGGTCCTAAACCTTGGGTCTCAAGATAGAATTGTGTTTCTCTCTCTTCTAGTATTCTATTCTAGCAACAAGTAGCAGTATTCCTGCTGAATCTTTAAGTATGAATCATGGAATTATTCAATATGACCAAAAATCTAAGGATGCTTTCTCTGAAATGTCAGACTTGCTTATTGAAGCCACTTATACAACACAGAGTCACCATTTGTTTTGTTTTGTGGTTCACCAAAGGAGGTGCAAGTTGAAGAAGACTTCCTTAAAGTATCATTGGTTATTATCCACCCTCTGTGTACATCACTGTGTGGTGCCATAGTGTTTCTCTATCTCTCTTTCATTCTTTATCTTTCTCCCTCTCCCTCTCTCCTCTCTCTCTCCTGGCAGTTTCCAAACTCTTATATCTGAGCAACTTAGCAAAAATTGAAATATTTATTACAACTTATGAAACCAAGTCAAGGTATATTCATAAATATGATATACATTATCAATTGCTAATTGGGTTTTATTTAATTGACCATAGTAGGGTCTCATTAGTGGTTTTTGAATTTCTGTTGGAGTTACTGGGATGAGAATGCAATCTTACGGAATTTAAGGTCAGCCCTGGTAAAATTAAGACTCTCCAATTTCTAAAACCTCCTGGTTTCCTGCTTTTCCCTACATCTAAATTAGCTTACGTGGGATGCTCTCTTGCTAGTGGTTTCAAGGGCAGACCTTTTTAAACTAATAGTAGCCAATGATAACTAATCCAAAAGCAATTGTTCAGTATGAGTACATCTAACTGCCTCCGACTGATTTTGGCGTTTTTCCCTAATTTCTTAGAATCACTAAGAATAAAGACACATAACTTTCCAGAAAGAAGAGAGAACAATCTGTTCTTTTGACTATATGATGAAGCAACTATAATTGTTTAATATGTTCACAGTAATGAATGATTTTTATGCACACATTTTTAAGCTGGCAATAAATATAAAAAATCCCGAAGAATGTATTATATTATTCATCCCCTCACATGAAACATTGCCACTTAAATTAGGTAGGTTTATAAAGAATGTCTTTTTTTTTTTTTAAGTGAAGAATATTTTTTTTTGATTAGTATGTTTTCATTCAGTCCCTCTTTATTTTCTGATAAAATTCCAAACTGCATAAAGTTTAAACAACCACAATACATCCCTCCAAAAAAGCCTGCCTTTGCGTCAAGTTGGGCCCAGGCTGGATGGTAAGAATTCACTTTCTGAAGTTAATCTTTAGTCAGTTCACTATGTGGCCATTCTTCCACTGAGGTTGGTGGCACCAGAATTATCTACAGAGATGAGCACTTGATTATACTGCTTGAGTCAGTCAGCTGTATAACCACCAGCAGAGTTTGAATCAATGTGGAAGAAGAGGGTCATTTGCCTTGAATAGTTTTTGTAGTCCATCTTCCATAGTGTCGTATATCTTATGTACACCAGGCATGCATTTGCCATCCTTCTTCCTTCTGAAGTCTTAGAGGTGAATCATTAGAAGCAAGATATAAGAATTCTCCATTGCCCTGGTCCAAAAATGTTTCCAAAACACACTCTACTCATTAGGAATATTAAACATATGACAAAAGTAATAACAGAAATCATCTATTATTTAGTTATCAAAACAGGGCTGTGGGCAATTCAGTTCAGTTCAATTTTGGAGAATCCTTGATCTCATTTTCATATAAATATACAAACTATATCCAACTCCTTCTTTTATACAATGCCAGCACAGGCAACCCTCAATCACACTTCCAGATTTTTCACCACTTATTTTAAGTATTTGAGTAGTGATGACACAACATCAATCCCCTTAAATCAGTATTTTTTTAAGGAGCTAAGAAGGCAATTTAGCTTCAGACTCAAAAAATGATCCAACCCACATCAAGGCTGAGGTCCTATTCAACCAGTTCTTGCCTAATATGGAACTGATTCTGAGGAAATCTTCCAGCCACCTCTGTCCTCAGCAACAAGTTATTTATCAGAAACCAGTGGAGCTAAAACATCATGACATTTAATTTTTAAGACAACAGTTACTTATTTTCTTTCAGGATTGGAAAGAGATAGAGTGAAATAAGCAGAATTAAAATAAAACAAATGTACCCCTTAGTAACCTTTACCATAAACATAGATTTATTTTCTGCAAAGCTTTTCCTTATCAGAGAATAGCAAAATTTCAATTGATGAAACAAAGAGGAAATGATTATTTTTATTATATGCTTCTATTACAGTGATGATCGTGACATAGAGACATATTTTACATAGTAAAATGAGCATCTTAATCTTTTGCAAAGAGTGTGGTTGTTCTCCTTCCTGGGAGTGGAAGTTCTGAGAGAGCCAGGAGGGAAATGGACACTGGTAGTTCTGTTCACCTGCCAGGAGAAAGCCTGCCTGGCTAGTTTAGGGAAGTTGAATCTCAGTGGGATATTCTGCAGCCAGTGGGAATGCCAGCTTCTGACTTGATAATTTCCCATTTGGCAAGTACAGTGTGTGACGATTTATACAGCTGATATTGCAGAAGGTAGGCAGATACAAAAAGCAGAACCACAGGCTGCTGAGCTCAAACTATGTCTCGATTACAGTGTCAATGTATACTTTCTGAAGATTTTATCATTAGTATTCAAGAATTGTAAGATTAGAGCCTGCAGGCTCCCGTGTGGTTTATTTGCCCATCTCAGGGCCGAATGATGTCTTATTAGTGATATCAAAGAATCGGAGGGAACACAAACTTAAAATGAGACTGACTGGTCTTTGCACCTGCACCTGCTTTGTTGTCTCTTAACCTAAGTCTCGATGTGCAGGTTATTTAATTAGATTTCCAATGACTTATAACTAGGTTGAAGTAAGTGTGTCACATTTAATGTAAGTCTGGGTTCTTCAAGCTCCCACTTCTGTCAGATATTTGCATATGTTTAAAGAAGTTTTCACAGGACCTCTATTCATCAACTTCCCACCTCTGTTAACAGAAAGAGATTTAATAGGTTATTTCACATTGCCTAGCTTCCATATCTCAAATAGCAAGAACAAACAAAATCATCTACAAATTGCTTCTCATGGATCTCTCTTTAGGATATTAGATTTCATAGTAAAAGGATTCCTAGGTAGGCATGGTCTGGGTAGTGACCACCTGTAATGGAATCTATCATCAGCCACTACAGGATTCATTCATTCAACCATCCACTCAGGCAATCATTCACTCATTTAGTCATTTACTTAACAGTATATTTGAGACACATTTTGGATGAAATTGTTGAGAAGAGAGGGTAAATACAGTTGGAAGAGTGAATTCCCACATCCATTTTAGTATATCACTTTAAATATTTAGTATTAGTGTACTTTCTCAATACCATACTATAAACAACACACTCCATCTTCATGTACACACAAATGCACATGTACACACACACATGTATGTATACCAATTACCATTTACCTATAGAAATGGAGAGGAATGTGGCTGGAGAAAATGGATGACAATTCAAGAGTTATTCATGCTTACAAAGTATACAGTTTTGGCCATAAGATTGGCCTTCCAAGTTACATTAGTGTTACAATGAGTTTGCATTTGCTAAGCATGTACCAGCTGTACTCTAGGATTGGAGAGGCTATGTACAGAAAAGAGAGGAGAAAGAAGTGGCCTTCAATGATCAGTGTTGTAGACAAAAGGCTAAGTAGCATTTTAAAATGTGCTCTGGATTACACACAGAATAAATAAAGCACATGCAAAACCAGGGGTTCATTGTTGACTTTGTTATGTAATTATATCTTTGTCCTAATGTTTCTCTTCAAATGTATTTTTTTAACAAAATAATTTGCCAAATACATAGTTTTTAAAACATACACTGCCAACACCTTGGAGAATGTTACCACATAAACACATGGAAAATGATCTTCTGGCTGAGGTTTGTCCATTGTGTGAATAATAATATCCTCATTGATAGACACTCATGGATATTTAGGCACCAAATTAGGTCTAGCTCATTCACCAGCTTGCCTCAAGAATGAACCAGGGAATAAGATAAATTCTGTAGGTATTCTCTTCTTCCATCCAGACACTTGACCCTGGGAAGGAGAAGTGTAGTGGATAAAACAACAGACTATTAATTGGCCCAGTGGACTAGCAAACACCATCAAAGAGTCTTCTGAAAGTGGGGGAAGGCTTGAAATCTCGGCATTGGTTTAGCTTAGACCTCAGATAGAGAACTGTGAGAAGCACTGCCTATCTCCAGGCCTCCCTGCCAACAACTCCAGAATTCTCTTTTGAGTTAAGTGGTTCCATTTGATGGTCAAAAGGCCAGGCCAGAAAAAACCTGCTGCAACCGGCTTTGGACAGTGCAGACAATTTCCTGGGGAAAATACCACTTTATTTCTGCTTTCCCCGAATCTGTTAAAAACATGTTTGTTTTGGCATTTTTCAGCCTAAATGTGATTTTTAGTGATCCACAGTTTTAGAGGATTAGATTACACCTTGTGACCAGAAAGAGGGCTGAGGGGGTAAGTTCACTCCACAGCCTTCAAATCCTATAATTATGGGTTCGAGTAGATGGAGTAAGGTGAGTCTAGATAAACTTTGCTTTGAGGATTAAAACAACATACTGAGTATGACTTAAGACATATTATATATCTGCATTCTATTCGTTAGGCACAATACATGATACCTGTGCCTTAAGCATATCGTATGGCAATATTTCACAAACTGTGAAGGATTGTATGTAGAAGAACTTGGTAACTGGAAGGAAAGTTGGAGTCTGACCCCCTCATTTTACAGAAGAGACTCTACATCAAATGTAATTTAAGGGATTCTTAGAGCCACACACACAAAAAGTGAAACTCAGGTTTTACTAAAGGGTTTCCTGAATTTCAACCCCATACATGTATACACATGGGGGCAGCTGTGGTCCTGTGCAAAATCTCCTGTTTTTGACAAATACACACATAATTATTTAAGATATGTGATACATATGGATTAAGGAAGTTAGATTTATTTGCTTTTAGAATTGTTGAACAAAAGTAACACTGAATTGCTCACAGTAGCTCTGAAAATAAAATGTGCATGCAGTGAAAAAAAGATACTAGATAAGAGACATTTTTTTTTCTCTTTGGAGCAGATAAGAGAGAATCCTCAGTAATTTTTTAAACATGACCACGGCTGCTAGGGAAAAATAGAGGGTAAAAAACTTTTTGATATAACAACTTTATTAAAGCTAATAAGTTCATTCTTTGAGATCATTACCCTAAAAAAAAAAAAAAATCACAGGAGACATTCCTCCTCATTTTGTGAAATAACTATTTGTTCACAGTAAAAAACAGGAGCAAATTTTTATACACATGTATTTTTTGTTAGGTTCTCCATAAACCCAAAGGCCATAAACACATTTTCATGTGAAAGGCAGAGGTAACATCTTTAAAATTAATAAAAACTATGTTTATGGAACTCTAATGCATAAAACAGTCACTCTTTGTTCTACTTTTTTGAGATAAGGTTTATGATTGTTATTTAGAGTTTAATATCTGTGATCATCTCATTATCAACACATGCTTAGAAAAGGGGGAAAAAGTACAATAAGTCTTGTACACTGCCAAACACTGGGTCTAACACGAAAACTTGTGTTATGTGGAGGGAAAGAAGAGACAATGCTGCGTGCCTGTGTGTGTGTGTGTTTGTGCACAGAAAGAAAGAAGGTAAGACTTATCAAGAAGATTAGATTCAATGAAGCTCAAAACAAAAGTTACGGTTCTATGTTTTAGTATTTTCCACTTGACTTTCTTTAGAAGGTATAAAAAAAGAGACTGATGCTGTGTAGGATACTGATTGAATTTAGAGTCATTTGGCTTGGTCTACTGCTGGCCCAGCCTTCTTATATAAGAATATCTGTTAGAAGCCTGTCCTGTGAGGGTTACTTTTGATCTCTCTGATTTTATGTTTCGCTGCATCCATAAAAGATGGTACAGAACGAAATATGATGCATAGAAGAGGGAAAGAGGCAAGATATTTGCAAAGACATTTTTTTGTGTCTAGTTAGTGGAGACAGAACAGAGATCAACAAGATTTTCAGAGAAAAACAGTTTCGTCCATAAATTATATTGTACTTTAGGATTTCAGAAACAAAATTTATTTTTCTTCCCAGTGTTACAGTGGTGTCACAGCTAGGAGATGGCAAGATTAGTACAATTTATTATGAATATTAGGAAATTGTTGGAAATGGATACTTCTGTGGGAAAAAAAAAGAACTCATCAAGGCAATTTTCTAACAGATACATTTATTTCCCCAAGTTCCTTAACAAAAAACAAAGGAAGTATGAGAAAGAAATGTAGGTATGCAGGAGAGGTAAGTAAAGGCAAAATAATTTTTCATTACTCATTGACTTAGTTTCCCTTGTAGAAACATGCTTAATAGAGTTTAAAGCCCTGAATATTGTTTTATCATCTAGAGTTTTTTTTTAATTAAAAAACTTTAAATTTAGTTTTTCTTTAGCCAGATCAATTTCTGCTTTTTGAGATACATGCATTTGGCCAGAGAACTGGAAGATGCTACATTCCTAGGTTGAAAGGGTTGGGTGGCATGAAGAATTATGAGTGGGGTGTCACATAGATAACAGAAGCTGTATTACTAGACCAGACCTAGTAAATTTTATCTTAGGCTGGATTTTAAACCATGACTTAGAATTGTACATCAGCATCTGATGAAAACAGATAATATAAACATTGCTAGAAATACTTTCATTTTTTTTTGCAAATTTGTCTGTAAACAAAGAGAAATTTCTGTGAAGCCTCCGACATCCTCATCACCTCTGTCATCTCCTCTTCTTTATTTTTTAAAGATGATTTGCTACTAACCGACCTAATTGTTACTCTTAAATTTTCTGTCACTACAAGTGCTTTTGTGTGGAGAATTAACAACAGTACAATGCCATTCAAATACACTAAAGATCAAGAGGTTGGGATTTTGATATCTAGAAACAATTCAACTGAGGATTCATTATTTTCATTGAAAGGCATCTCTATTCACTGTTCCTAGCACTTAGCGGCAATATAAAGTCTTCGTAGAAGTTTGAATTAGGATGAATGCAGCTGGTTTTATGAGCTTTTGTGTTAATTCATTCATTTAAATATTTAATGAACAGTTAGAGTGTGTCAGACACACTGCTGGCACTGGGAACAGAACACAGGGAAAAGAGACCTTGTCCTGCCCAGAAAGAGCTCAGAGTCTCCCAGATTATTTAAATAGTGAAGTAGATAGTAAGGGAGCAATACACATACAATGTTAAGGGAACATGAAGTGTGAGCTTGAAACCCAGACATGGCTAAGGGAAAAGTGAGGAAACATTTCCAAAAAGAGAACATCTAAACTATGACTTTGTAATGAAAAGAAGTTAACTAAATAGAAATAATAGAATAATAGAAAGGGAACTGTTCTTTCTCTTAGATCAGAATATATGAAAAATTTGGTGTTTGGATTTTACCTTGAAGATGAAAATATCCTAAAAGATTTTAATTAGAGGGATGAAATGATCAAATTCACATTCATAAAAAAATCATGGTGGGTTTCTTATGTATTTTTGATATGAAGATAAAAAATCAGTTTGAGAAGCAGTATATATGAGTGGTTAAGACAAAAGATTCTGGGGGTAGATGGCCTATATTTAAATCCTAGCTCTTCTAAGTACTAGCTGTGCAATCCTTGGATAAGTTCTCTCTGTGCCCCCAGCTTTTTCTTCCAAAATAATAATAGTATTTACCCTATACAATTTTTATGAGAATTCAAAGAGTTTATTTATGCAAAAGTGATTAGAATAGTACCCAGTATAGAGGTAATGCTCTTTAAGACTTAGACCTTAGGAGAATTTTTCAGTGATATATGAAGAAAATTAAGAGGGTCTGAGGTAAGCTAGTGCAGTAAGGATTGCAAGAGGAAGTGAGTTTAAGAAATGTTTGAGTCTATGAGACTTGGTAACCGATGGGATGTAGGTAGGGTTAGATAGAAAGAGGAGACTGGGATAAACCCCAGGTTTGTGGTTTGTGTGCCTGGTGGATGGTGTGTCTCTGTCCACTGCTATAGAGAACACTGAAAGTCCATATATGGAGACAGCTTTGGACATTGAATTTAGTTTTGAAGATGGGTTAGCACTTCTAAGTGGTAAGGTCCAATAGGCAATTGAATATTGTATTTGAAATAAGAGGAACATGAGGTTTGGCAGAAGATACAGATTGAAGGGGTCCTTAGCATATTAATGATAATTGGAGCCATGGAGCCAATGAGCTCATCCCAGAGAATGAATCAAATGAAGAGAATGCCAACAACAACACCCTGCAGAACATTTAAGAATAGGGTAGAATTATAAATCTGACACCAGAAACTGAGAATTGAAAAACAAAGGAGAGATGAAATAACTTCTGGCCATGATCGAGCAAGTATGTTACATTAATCTTCCCATTACAAACAACCATAAAACCAGACAAAAATATATAAAATTACTGTTTTTAGATGTTGGATCCTGTAGCCCAGTGACCCCTAAGAGAAGGGCAACAAATGAGGTGAGCACCAAGATTGCCTAGAAGCAACTTCTACACAGCAGCATGGGAGAGAGAAGCCCAATAAGAGGACAACAGTCTTGCAGAAGTGAAGAGACAGAGAGAGATGGGGTTCAGGGCTCCTGATGAAGCTGGAGGTTGTGGGACAGGGCACGCAATAGGAACACCTGGGTGAGGAAGGACCTTTTAAAAGCTGTATAGAGATCCTATTGAGTATTTGGTGAACACTAAGCTAAATGTGCGTGAGATGAAACTTCTTGAGCCTATGCAGAGAACAACTATCGTATGAAGAAAATTCACTGAGAAATGATCAGAGCTGGGACAGTACTGTGGAGCCTTTTGTTTCCTACTGGCTGGAGTGAAGAGATCTGGTTGAATAGCATAAACATATAGCAGATTCACATCTGTACAATAGGAAAAGGGCATTGCTAGAGACACCCCAACAAAGCCTAAAAATTTTTCCTAAAATGATCAAACTGATGTGAAAGTAAATTAGCTCCTCATCAGAACAAAATTCAATCGAGGAGATAAATTTCAAACACTCAAAACTTGATATCCATATGTCCAGTATACATTAATGGTAATCCCCCCCCCCATTTGCTGAAAAATATTAACAGATCCAAGAAGCTTGCTAAGCCCCAGGCAGACTAAAAAAAAAGTACAGCAATCGATGTTATTCTAAAAATAATTAGACCTACAAAGAAGAGGTAAATGTGACCCTAAGGAAGAGAAAAATCAGTAAATGTACAGACTTAGAAATTAGATAATGAAATTAAAAAACAAAAGCTTTAAAAGAACAATTATAAATATGCTAAATAATTTTAAAGTAAATATGAAAACAATGAAAGAAAAGATTAGAGTGCTGGCAAAATGAAAATTTTGAACAAGGTAGAAAGTTTTGGAAGTCTAAAATAAAATATTGGAAGGAAAAACCATGGTTTGATTGCATAGTGGTTTAGAAAGAGTAGAATAAAATACCTGTGAACTTGATTTCTCAAAAAATTGAAGATAGAATTACCATAGGATCTGATAATTTCACTTTGAAATGAAAGTAGTGACTCTAACACATATTTGTATATCCATATTCATAGCAACATTATACATAATAGCTAAAGAGTAAAAGCAACACAACTGTCTATGGACGGATAAATAAATAAACCATATACATTATAGGCTTATAATCACTATTGTTCAGCTTTCACAAAGAAGTAAATTCTAACATACTACAACATGCATGAAGCTTGAAGACATATGTTAAGTGAAATAAGCTAGTTATAAAAGAGCATATGTAGTATGATTTCATGTATATGTGGTACCTAGAATAGTCAAATTCATAGAGACAGATAAGAGCATAGTGGTTGCCAGGGAACAGGAGAGGAAGAAATGGGGAGTTCATATTTAATGGATGCAGAGTTTCAGCTGAAGATGATGAAAAAGTTCTAGAGATGGTTGTTTTTGGTTGTTGCATGATGTGAATGGACTCATTGCTCCAGAACTATAAACTTAAACATGGTTGAAACGGTAAATTTTATGTTATGTATGCTTTAAAAAATGCTCTAAGTGTGTAGTCTCTGGGTAGTCAGATTGAAATTTTTTTCTATTCTGTATTTTCTAATTTTTTTCTATTTTGTATTTTCTAAATTATTATTATCATATAAAAATAATAATATGAAAAATGAAATAAAAAGGACAAACAAAAAGAACTATAATCTTAAAACATTCTCTAATGTGCAGAGTAGGACCACATATAGGTTTAAATGTCAGGAAAAGATTATAAAATAATATAATCTAAAGAATAATACATCGAGTTGGAGTAAAAAGTGATAGAATGAGGCGAATGAGTGACTGGGTTTTAAGATTTCAGTGATATAACAAAACACTGCTTTGTTTTTGTTATACTTTGTTTAGCATTTACATAATTAAAACTGCCATGACTTAAAAAAATTAAGTGCACTTGAGAGCAATAGAATCTATTGAAAATGAAGCATAAAAGGAAAAAAAAAATAGCTGAATAAACTGAACTCAGTTTGTATCAGTGACTCATAGGACAGTCTTGAAGATTTAATGCACTCGTAGAGTACAGAAAGAGAAGGAAGAGAGATTAGGGCAGAAAAAGTATTTGCGGAAGCAATAAAAATTTTTTCAAATTTGCTAAAAAATCTAAACTATCAGGTTCAGGAAGCTCAATAAAACCCAAGTAGAATAAACAGAAAAAAATTATAGCAAGGCATGTTGTAGTCAAACTGCTAAAAAATATGGTGAGAGAAAAATCTTCAAAGTATGGGAGGGGTACATTATATACAAAGGACAATTACAAGAAAGATCGTTGACTTCTCAACAGAAACAATGAAAGCCAGGAGACAAATAAATGTCTTGTTTGAAGTATTGGAAGAACAACAAAAATGGAAAAAAATAAAATAAAATCTGTTGACCCAGAATCCTATATCTTATAAAAATATATTCTTGAAAAACAAAGACAAGAAAAGCTGATAGAGTTCACTGCCAGCAGAACTGCTTTACAAAGAATGTTAAGTGAAGTTCATCAGCCTGAGGAAATTAATAACCTATGGAAATTCATATCTAAGGCATGAGGAGTGACAGATGAAGTCTCATGTCTATGCACAATTTTCCACCTCTCTTCTCTACGTGGTGACCATAATGTACCAGATGATTGAGGCTTCATCAGCATGGCTCTTTGAGTGAAGATCTCCCTTACCTCAAATAACTTTTATTTTGTTCATCATTGTATTGCTAAGGATTGCATAGTTGATGCTTAGTAAATGTTAGTTGAATGAATTCATGAGTAAAGGTTGGAAGTTTCAAGAAGGAGAATACTAGAGTATGAAGGGTTAGAGTTAACAGAGCTGTTTCAGGAGAAATATCTCAAAATGCTGTGATAAAAGTGTGTCTTTGAAGAAGTGTGAAAATTATTAGAATATGAAGGTGAGTGTACTCTCAGTCTATAGTTCAGCGAGTCACCTATATGAATGAATATCCAAGTTTCACAGGATCAATAAGGCTCATGGGATGGTGAGATTATGGTTAATGTATAAACTGACAGGTAAATAGATAACACGAGTGTCACGAAGAGGGATGGACCATATGGTATTTGCAAAGTGTGAAATTAACAGTCTCTACTTAAGGAGAGCTGCAAAACACACAATTACCTCTCCTCCAGGACAAACAAGGCCCAGTGGATACATCCCAGAATGTAGAGGCTGGGTTAAAAAGATCAGACTGGTCTGTGAGCTGAAAAAAAGAGATTAAAGAGATTTCATTTGATGTTGAGGAAGAGGGTCAGATCTTTTTCTATTACTGCCTGTTAAAAATGTTTTTAGAGTTGGGCAACATCTGGAAAGTGAAGTCCATGTCCCGTAAGCCTCAGCTCTAATTCTGATGGAAAGTCACTCTGGAACTTTGTGGACCTAAAGGGATTTTTCAGTCTTGTGAGAGATAAGATCCTTCTGTTTAATATTTAAATCACTCTACTGCAGATGAAACAGAGAAATAGACATTCTCTCCCTATTAAAGGGCATATTAAAGTTTGTGTTACAGAGATCACTTGACAAGAAGGAATCTGCTCAAAACATGGAATCTAGAAGCATTATGAGGCATGAGCATTTCTGCTGCAAAAGATGGTTAAAAACCACACTCTGACCTGGAGCAGAAGAGGTCAAAGATTGATTATTTATGTAGAGGTATCGTCTGGACGAGGCTTTGGCTAGCATATATTAAAAGTGAGGATTTTACCATAGAATCTGTTTCAAGTCTGCAGTGCTTGTAACATTATAAATAATCTCAAAGGTCTGTTGGATGTTCTCCTTCTGAAGTTAATTTTGTCATTTTTCTGTGTAAAATAGCATTCATAACTACAGACATGTACTTTAGATCACAGAACACTAAATCTCTAAAACACACACCTAAAATGCCAACTCCCACAGGGAAAGACTACACATTCAATCTGTCTTCAGTTAATGATCACTGAACAGGGATTGATTTCTTCGCCCTTAGGGAAAGGGTGAGATCATAAGATTTTATGGAAAGAATGACAGAGATTTCTGCTAATGTACATTACATGAAGTGCCTGGCCTAGAATATGGGACAGTAAGAGCTTTAAGATAGAATAACATGCAACTTCATAGTAGTAAAGGAGCTAGATTATGAAAGAAATTTTGAAGTAACATTGACAAACTCTCAATTTTGCTTTTATTTATCTATTCGGCAAATAAATATCAAATATTTATCCACTCAACACCTTCTGGAAGAAGAAGCAGGAGGCATCGCTTTAAGCTGACAGTGACCCATGAAGCATAGATTCCAGTGGAAGGAGGTAAATCACACACAAAACAAATAAGTAAATTTAAAGCCATTAAATTAAGATCAGTGCTATGGAATAAAATTAATAAGAGAATAGAATAAAGATTGCCGGTTTGGAGTATGGGGTGAAATTCCAAGGAGGCATTTCAGGAAATGTCTCATTGAGACAGAGCCCCTTGGACAAGGATTTGCAGGAAATAAGAGAAGAAATCAAGCAGACTTTGTGGAATAGGAGTGTTCCAGGCTGAAGCAACAGCACATGCAAAGACCTTGAGGCATGATATACCTGGCATGTTTGAGGAACAGTAAGGAGGCCAGTGTCACTGGCATGAGCAAAAATAAGAAGAGGTGAGGGAGAGAAGTGGGATATTAACGGGACTTTGGCTTTTGTTCAATAAGTTGGGAAGATACCAGAAGTTTCGCACCAAACGTAATCTAATATTTTTGCGAAGAAATTTTTTGGCTGCTAGATTTAGAAAAGACCATAAGGATGAAGCAGGGAGATTGGAAAGAGGGCTTCTTGTGGAAAACAGAAAGATGATGATGGGCAGTCACAGTGATTGCCATAGAGATGTTGAAAAACAGTTAGTAGGTATACATTTTGCAGTTAAAGCTGACAAGATTACCTGTTAGATGTGATATACAGGACAATCCCAAGATATTTGGCTGAGCAAGTAGAAGGGGGAGAATTTTAGTAGGAAATATTTTGGAAAGCAGATCCGAAGTTCAACATTGGATATGCTTAGTTTGAGATTTCTATTATGAAGACTTCAGATGAGCAGTTAGAAGTATGAGTCTAGATTTCTAAAGGAATGACTATAAACTGAAAATAAAAGAAGTCCAAAAACTTAACCATTGAGCAGGTTTATATTTAGAACTTTGGGAGTTAAGGAGGAATGAAAAGGGCATTGGAAAAATGCCATTAAAGTAGGAGAAAAGCTAGGTAAGTACAATGTTTTGGAAACCCATAAGGAAGTTATGGTCAACTGAGTCAAATGAATAATTGACTATGGCATATAGAGCAGAAGTCATTGATGATTATGATGAAAGCAGATTTGGTGGAATGGCGAAGGCAAAACTCTGATCAGAGTAGTTTTTAAAAAGGATAGGAAAGGAGGAATTTAAGGTGGGTGACGGGGTATAGACAACACTTTGGAAATGGTCTCCAGATCTGGAGTAACCACGACAGCATCATTAGTCCTCAGCTAGCCTCCATGCTCTTTTACTTAAGGTGATTGGTTATCAGACTGAAAGCAAGGATTTAGCCATGAGAAACCTTCTAAAGCTCTCCTTAGAATGTTCTTTCTATTTAATCTCAGGGGTTGCCTGGTTCTCTTCATTCTAATTTAATGCATGTGTCATAAACCAGAAAGGGAAAGAATGCCCTGACAGAGCTGTATGTCTGAAATTTCTCTGTTCTAAATGTCAGAATATCAAACTAGAATAAGAAAATCATCTTCAGTTTATTGATTGGTATTGTTGTAAACGTAATACCTTTTATTTTTCAGTCATAATTGTTAGTTATAAAACCATATTTCTTTTGTTTCTGTAAGTCTGAAATATTCAGCTTACTATTTGGATTAGTGTGCAGATTATTTTCTTTAATAGATATTATGCACTTGTGTGGTTAAAAGCTGTTTATAGCATTGATAGTTTTCAGAGCTTGAATTATATGCCTCTCTTACCTATAGTTTGTTATTCACCTGCCCTAGAACTGGAGCAATCCAGTAATCCTTAGTTGAAATTGAAAGCTTGGAAGTATTATAAATAGAGGTGGATCTTAAGATTTTAGGGACTTTCAGACACCCAAGTTGGGGTGAAGCAAGGGCAGCATCATTCAGGAATGTATTTCACATTTGGTAATATTTGACCTCAGTTGAAATAAAATGTGGCTTCACCTCCAATGTAAATATTGGTTAGTTCCTATCTCATTAAGTCTTCCTAAAGACATAGATTTTGGCCTATCAATCATAATAATACTCCCATTAGCTCTTAGACAACATGTCTGAATAGGAAATTGCCTCTCCCTATCTCTTGCTCCCTCTCTTTTTGTCTGTTGATGATTTAGAGACAGTAAGATCTCCAGGCTTATCTTGAAAATATTTACTCAGCTTCTTTCAGTGATTATTTCAGAGTTTTGTCATAGGAGCATATGTTTCTCTAAAGGAAAGAATGATAGAAGATGAAGAGCACAGAGAGCCTCTGTCTGGCCTGATATTTTGGTGGAAGGTGACAGAGGAGATTAGAAAACCAATGTCAAGGAAATGTTTTTGATTATCTGCTCCATTCAGTGAAGCAAAAATAAAGGTATAAATCTCCATCTGGTTTCGTTTTATCTTCTCCCATTAGGTCCAGATGGACTTATACCTAAGACTTTTTTTTTTCTTCCTTTGTTTTGTCTAGCTATTCTCTTGTGTTTCTGACTTGTGCTTACCATTTGAGAAATTAACTGTGTATTAAAATAAAAATAATATATAAAGATAAAAGTACAGAAGTGTTAAACTTGAGTTCTTTCTTTGATAAACCAAAGAAAGAGTTGAGGTTGATATCAGCGATTTTAAAGAACAATTACAGGGCTTATATCAGTGGGAATATTACATTGACCCTATTACAAATGATACTTCTGATGAGTTAATTGTTTTTTCACATTTTATAGCAAGGAAGCCCTTCTTTGAGAGCATTGATCATTACTACTGGCATTATGCATTGAGATCTTACTCTGTCCCGGGCATGATGTGAAGGGCTCTGCATGTACTCTCTCATGATCTTTCGTTTAAAAATCTACCTTGCCTATGGTATGACTCTCATTTTGTGATAGAAGACAGTGAATCCAGAGAATCCACCAAATATTATAAAGAACCTGTGTGCCCTCATGGAATAGCAGGTATTTCATTTGTTCTCTTCATGATTCATGGATTGTCATGAAACCATTGACTCAGTTTGGGACGTGAAAGTGACTTACCAGCACCACTAGGCAGAAACTGTTTCCAAACTGAGGAATAATGTCCTGATGATTGTTGGAGTGAATTTATGACTTTGAAGTGGGAAGCTACCCTTACTAAGTCATATTTTTCCAACTCCTTGGCCAGGGTCTACCTCTTGTTACATGAAATCATGTTCTTGATTATGAAAGAGAATATGAGTTTGGAGGCTTTAGTCCAGAGTTGTAGCATAACATTTAGCATTGAAAAATGACAAGTAATGTATCTGAGCATGTGTATTGATCTTTCTTTTCTCCTGATATGATTCTGATCTCAACTATCCCTTTTGTAATGTATATGATCTGTGTATATAATTAGATATTATTTCAACATCATTGGCTTAGTTGAGACTATTTGAAAACTGTGAAGTTGATATTATACTTAAAGTACTTGTAGATATTTTAAGATTATTTAGCAGCAAATCTTTGAGAAAGAAAGAGTAATGTTCTTATTCTGGCTATGAATATGTCCCATTGAAAGCCTCAGAAGATAAACTATATCCCTCAGGATACAGAGTTCATTGGTGGGAATAACTATATTAAAACTCAAAGCTCCTGAATTCCAAATCACTTTGTAAATGCAGCCATGATATTCAAAATTAAATCTAATTAAGTAAAAGACCTGAGAAATATGTGTGTGTGCACTAATGCGAACATAATGTATGTGGCTGAATGCTTGGAGTCTTTGATAAAAATATCAGAATTTTTGTTTTTTGTGAAAAGTAATTTTCAATTCAATGTTTGGAAGAATACTTTATAGAGCAGATAGTGAAGAATTAAAACTTGTAATCACAGAGAACTGACAAATTGTTTCACCTTTTACTTTTAATTATTCCTGAGTCCCAAAATAGAAATCTTTTCAAAGTTTAATACTTTTAAGCTTTGGTGGCCACAGCATGTTATACTGGAACATATTTGACAACAGGTAATAGATTTTACAACCCAAATACTTTCTATTCATAGGTGTTACCTCGCCTCAAAAAATGAGTGAATAATACTGCACAGAAGCATTCAATACATCGCTGAGATAGCATTGTAGTCAAACCGCATCACTCAGTAGGGGGACTCTTTTATTTTCCTGATACAATTGGAATGAGTTCAAAGAACTGCAATACCTCAAAAAGAAGATGAGCCAGCTGGTTTATGAATAAAGATTAAAGGAGAAATTAAAGAATCCAAATAAACATGCTTTGACTAACCTGTATGTAAGAAAGACTGACAGGATCAGAAGTATACCTCACTGAAACGTTTAGACATGAATGAAAATGATTATGAGATGCAATAAAAGTAATGTAGTACTAATACTACAGAGATCCAGGGAGAAATGTAAAAATACCACTAAATTCATCGTCTTACCTGTGTCCAAGTGTGATCGCATTATAAAACAAGATCTCTGGGGTAATTGTGGGAGCTGTTTTTTTTTTGGAGCCAGGCTAAACTCAGACCAAGATGAAGTGGTACATCATTCAGGTATCAGAATGAAAAACCATGCTGCCTTTTTCTCATTAGAATAGTAGATCATTGTGCATGGACTCCCATGAGATTAAAAAATTTGAATAAATTAGTATCAAGAAGTTCAGAGCTTAGTTTTATGTATGTGTGTGTGTGTATGTGTGTCTATGTATATATATATATATGTAATATATATGTAATTATATATATATTATGTATATATATATAATTACATATATATAAGAGGTTCCTGAGTATTCAATATATAATTTGTAATAAAGGGAAATTAATCAGCTATCTATTGCAGTGTAACAAATTACTGCAAAACTTAGTGACTCAAAATACTAGTAAACATTTGTCACTTTACATGGCTCTGGTGGGTCAGCAATTTAGAAATGGCTTGACTGAACATTGAGGGTCTCCTGTGGAGTTGTAGTCAAGAGGTCACAGCATCTGCAATCATCTAAAGGCCTGCATGAAGCTGGTGTATCTACTTTGGGGATGGCTCACTCACATGGTTGGCAGGCTCATACTGGCTATTGGCAGGAGGCCTCACTTCATTGCCACATGGATTTCTTCATAGGGCAGTTTAGTATGTCCTCATGGCATGACAGCTGACATTCTTCAAAATGAGTGGTCCAATAAGCCATAATGTTTTTTATGACCCCTACTCAGAATCCAGACCCCATCATTTCTGCAATAGCCTATTGATTTCACAGGCAAGCCCTATTTGACTTGGTAGGGAACTGTACATTAACGTGAACACTTACAGATGAGATTTACTGGGTATCACCTTGGAGGCTGGCTCCTAAAGAATCCTGTGTCAGTTTTAATTTATTTTAAGATCTGACATTGTTCTCTTTTGCAAAATAATTCTTCTCTAACTCCTCCATAATAGTAAATGGGGCAGCGATCTAGGTTTTAATAAAACCATTATCATTAACTAATCTTTCCTGAAAATAATAGTTGAGATCTGACAAAATAGATTTCACTCATCCATAATTACCATGCAGTAAATGGTTATTAGTTACACAATCTTCATAACAATTTTGAGTCCAAAACAATAGATTGGAAAATTGAGGCAAGAAAGGTGAATTAATTTGCCTAATTCATGAGGCGGGGCCATGTCTGAATCCAGACTGAGAGAGCAGAGCACACACGATCAGGTCAAGATCCTGACATGAAACAAGAGGCACAAACAAATGCGGAAAGTTTGAGTATGATTTTATACAGGGATTATGACAAAGGTACAGGCACAGTTAGAACCTAATATGAAATGCTTTAATGTCTGGGGCTACTGAGAGATTTCTACCTTAAAGATGTGGGGAGACAGCAACTGCCTAAATTAGAGAGCAAACTATGCTAAGAGGACTTCTAATGGTAGTTATAAACTTGGTTAAAGGGACACAGATCATGTAGGTGTGTGAGGATACACATATTCTGAGATCACTCTCCATTCACCCATCAGCTTTCTCTTAGCCAAATTCAAGCAGAAGTCAGAAGCAACTGTGCCTTTTGATGCAGTCTCTATACGAATTGAGTAGAAAATGGTGACAAGAGGATCGGAAAATATCCATTCTTGTCCCTGTGTTGTTTGTGTTCCCATTAGCTCAGTTAATTTCACAATCTTGAATATAATGAAGAAACAAGATCAGAGAGGAGAATTCATATGCTAAACTTTTTACAACTCAGGCTTCAAGTCAACACTCAAACATAAGTCTTGGACTCCAAGGCATTTCAGAGCAGAGTATCACCCTCAGGAGGAGTCTAGCTCTTGGCAGAAGAGTAAGTAATTCAGAATTAAATATAAGCATCATCTTCATTATCATATAATTATTTTTTTTATCACATATCAGATGCTAGGCCCTGTGCTAAGCACCTTACATTCTGGGCCCACCACAATGATTTTAACCATCTTATAAGGTTTATTTCCAATCTTGTACAGAGGCTTAACAAAGTTAAGTGGATTGTGCATGTTTATATACCTAGTAAGTGGTAAAGGTGAAATTTGAAGTCAGACTGTCTCCAGAATCTGCACATTTACCTACTGCCTAGATTATGTCTATCACATCAGCACACCACTGGAGTTCAGGCATGAATAAATAATGACCTGAGACTATATTATGGTTTGGTATATTTAAAATTATCACTAACAGCTTGGCCTTCCACTTATTATCTTTCCCTGTTTTCTGGAGAGTGGCTTCTTCTACCTTTATATCCTGCTCAGATTTTGTTTTATTTTATTTTTAAGGACAACTTAAAGAATTAAAGCATCTGCGATATAGAAAGTACCTATGCTATTGCTTTCCTAGCCAGTTCATTGTCAGAAAACTAGAATAAAAAACTGGTAGAAATTTTCTTTAGAATGTCTTAGTTACCAGAGCCAGACAGATTTACAAATGCCCATTGTTGGCCTACCTGTACTTTGGTTTAGTAACCTGAAATTAAATTTGTTCATCACTTTGGTTTTGAATCTTTCCCTAGGAGAAAGAAAAAAAATTATCAGTCTCCATGGCATCACATCTCATTTTTTTTTGGCTTTTTATAGTTTCAAACCCAATTTTTATTCCTTGTGATGATTCAGGCTGTGTCTCTAGGACGCCAACACAAATGGTAAAAAAGAGAAAAATTCAGTGTAATAATGGTGAAGTTAAGTTGACAAAATTCTAAATAAAGTAAAATTCCATCTATTTGGGAGTCTTTTAGAACTGAAATATTTCCAAATCCTTAGGATTTTAATTGTTAATATTAGTTTTTAAAAAAATTCTAACCATCTTATTTAGAAATCATCCTAAATGTTTAACAGATTTTTATTCCAACAATACTGTGTATGAGATATGTTGAAATACACTCCAGTATAAAATATATAGATATACTGGATGAAATACACACACACACACACACACACACACACACACACACACACACGTGTGTATATATATATGGCAAAAAACAAATAAATAAAAAACAAAACGAAGCAAAACAGCCCCAGAGGAACTATAGAGTAAGCTGTCATTTACTGTTTGGCAGTCCTGAGGACTTGGGCTTAATGAATAAACTGGAAGAGAAGATAACATTTTTGGCTCATACAAGGTGGGAAGAAGGACCTGTCACCATCAGATATAATCAGGATTTTTTTAAGGATTACACCTTCAATGAGGGAGTACAATAGACAACGCCTGCCCACCAGCAAAGAGCTATGACACAGATTCTTAGTTTTCTTACTCCGGCTCTGGATTAGAGGGAGAGGTAAGAAGAAAAATTCTTCCCTGAGAGCTCATCACAGCAAGGCAGCCTGATGTAGAGTATATTCATACTGCTTGAATGGTCCTGAAAATTACAGGTCAAAAAAATCAGCACGTGCACATCATAGTGCCAGCATAATGTTGCTGACAGCAGTTAAAACAAATTTCAGAAGAATTTTCAATTCAAGTCACATAAAATTTCTCAACATAAAACCTCCTCAGACAGAAATAAATAATAAAAAATAATAAAATACTCTAGGATTTGCTACTTAGATTGGCATAAAGACCCACAGCATTGAAATCACTTGAGAGCTTGTTAGAAGTGATGAATCTCAGATCTTAATCTTAACCAAGTGAATCAAAGCATGCAATTTTACAATGTGTGCATAGAATGCAAAAACATATTAAAGTTTAAGAAATACTGCTTAAGGAAACAAGCCACCATAAAAAAGATCCTGCACAAATAACATGGAATTCCAAAAATATTCCATAGAAAAGCTATTAGATGTGGATTTAAACATAAATGTACCTGGCGTGATTAAATGAAGAAGCAATGGACCAAATTATATTAAACAAAATATTATAGTATTAAAAAAAAAGTAGGAAAATATATATATCAATGAAAAATGTGGTTATATAGCCATTGGAATTAAACTCAATGGAAAGATATAACACAAATGGAGAAAAAAATAGCGAATTGGAAGGTAGATCTCAAGAAATTATTCAGAATGTAATGCAGAGTAACAAGAATATGGACAATAATGAAGAAAAGCTAAAAGAATTGGAGAAGATCCATTAAATATTTAAAAGTCATTTCAGAAAGAGAGAGTAGAAAAAATACAGGGCAGGCAATATTCACAGGGAAAATAAAAACATTCAAAAAACTTTTTATGCATCAAATTTTTAGATTCTGGAATCACAACAGATTGGAAGCAGTATTTAAAAAAAGAATGAAAAAAATTCGCAATTAAATCATTATTTAAAAAAAAAACTATAGAAGCTTAAAGACAAAGAGAACATTTTTAAAACATAAAGAGAAAAAAAACACATGTTACCTACAGAGGAAGGTCAATTATATGAATAGAAAATCTCAAAAACAAACAACTGAAATCAGAAAGTGGGAGTATGTCTGAAATAAAAGAAAAAATAATTCTCAACCTCAAATTTCATGCCACACTAAACAATAATTTCAAGACAAGCTTAAATAAAGACATTTCCAGACATCAAAATCTAAGACTGTTTATTGCCAGCAAATGATACTAAATGAACCTTGAGCCTTTGTGCAAACTGAATCTCTCAGGCCAGAGCCAGCAGTATGGGTATTACCTAGAGAATGTCAGGAATGTAGCATCTGAGGTCCAACTTAGAACTTACAAAACTTTAATGTGTCTATAAGTCACCTGAAGATATCGTAAATGTGCAGATTCATTAGGTCAAGGTCAAGACTATATTTCTACTAAGTATTCAGGCAATGCCTGCCATTTATTGATCCAGTCACCATATTTGGAGTAGCAAGACTGCTCGGGAAGAGGGCTGTTGTGTCCACCGGTTGATTATTAAGAAGCCATATGAGAAATGAAATCGGTAAACATGTGAATAAACCTACATAAACATTTACATGAAACAATAACAACAGAAACTAATTTAATAAGTAAAGAAAGCAGCATGGCAATAAACTGGAAAATCGTGATCTGTAAGGTGGCAATAAGATAAGGATAGTTAAATATTCTAAGGTCTTTCATAATATGGGGTGGGTGTTGTTGATTGATTTTTGACTTTGTTAAGGAAGGTAAAATTGGATCTGTATCTTCCTAAGCAGTAGATGATAGATGGAAATACATTTTGTTTATTTATTTATTTTTATCAGCAAGTACTTCTTTATCTCAGCCCATGATGTTGTTTATATTAAATAATTTTCCTCTTTAGAACCCTGCTACCTTTGTGGGCTTGTGTCCTTCTGCCTCTCTTCTCTCTAGCTTCAATCTTCAAGAAAGGTAGTCTAAAATAAATGCCTTCTTTTCAATATTACCACACGCTCCTTAAACCCATGTCATCTGGCTTCCTCCTTTATTGTCCTAAAAATCTCTTTGTTAAAGTCACCCCTTATATCCTAGTTAGAAAATCAGTGACTTATTCTTTCTTAAGCTAACTGTGGTTTATGGGTTTCTGACATCAGCATCACTTGGGAACTGGGTAGGAATACAGAATCTCTGATCTTGCTTCAGACCTAATGAATTGGAATCTGTTGTTTAACAAGATACCCAGGGCTGAAAATATTGACATTGTGGGCCACTCACGAGCACTTGAAATTTTCACTTCTTATTGTCCACTTTCATCATTGCCTTCCTTATTTATTTTATATCAGCTCTCACTTTTCTTCCATCTCAAAAATTCAGATGTTCTCTAAATTCTTTATCTTGGCCCTTAATCCCTACCCCACCTTTACTTTCTCTCTCCCACATTCTTGATAATTTACTCCATCATCTTCCATCATCTTCCTAGGTAGGTGGTTGGTTCACTTCAGAATCACCTATGCTGCTTGTTAAAAATAAAATTTCAGGAACCCTCACCAGAGCTTCTAAACCAGAAGGTATAGTTTAGGATAAAGAATATGCTTTTTTAAAAGCATCCCCCATCACCCCAGGTAATTCAGATGCACCCAGCTCATACATTTTTATTTGCGAACAAATGCAGTGGATTAGAAGATAGTTATATAGATCTCCAATCTTTACTATTTTATTCATCTTTGTAGGTTATATAGAAATAATCTCCCAAATGTTATTGGCTTAAAGCAATAAATGTTTATTTGTTTTCTTATATCACAATCCAGTACTGAAGGTGTCTGTCCCAGAACATGGCTCAGGAATATGAGTTTCTTCCCTTACCTGGCCGATCCATCCCAAAGTGCTCTTTTTTTCAGCCACACACATGGTGGAGGACAGAGAAGTAGAATGATGCACAAGCCTCAAGGATAGGCTTAGAAATCGTACACCTCCCTTTTGCTCCTGTTTCACTGCCAAATTAGTCATATGGCCAGACACACAGTGCAAGGAAGGCTGGGAAATGTAATCTTCCTGTGTATCTAGGGGGAGTGAATAGAACTGGTGAGCATTTAGTCATTCTCTGCCACAGCTCTTGAATTTGGGTTTTACGTTCCCAGGTACCTGCAGGATATCTTCACTTGGACATTTGACTAGTGTAACCAAGACACTGTATTTTAAACAGAAATAATCTCTGAATCTCCATGTCCCTTTCCCAGCTTGATCTTCCTCTTAAATTTATTACATTCATCAATGGCGTCACCATTCTAGTCACAGAAGCTTAAAGCCTGGACATCTTCCTTCATTTTCCATCTCTCACATACCTACAGGAAACTGCTAAATTATGTTGCTTATGTCTCTAAAATGTTTGTTCAAACCTCCTATTAGATCATTTTTTCAATGGCATTGTCCAATTTTGGCTCATGTTAGCTGTTTCTTAGAGTACATCTCTATCCCACAATGCAGACACGTCAGCTACCCATTACCTTTCATGCTCTTTTCCCCAGTTGGCTGTACATTTCTCACTGGCCAGAGGCCCCGCCTGCTCTCCTCTTCAGGGTATAAATACTACCTAACAATTATAAAGCACTAATCACGAGTCAAGTGCTAGGTAAGTATTTTACATGGAGTGAATATTATTATCATCCCTTTCTTCTGTGAATAGATAAACGAGGCCCAGGGGTAAACTAATTTTCACCGGCTGACAAGTAAAGAGTAAGAATTTAAACCCTGTAATTTGTAGGACCTCCCAAATGGTAAAGCTCATGTTTCATTATAAACAAAATTCTTCATAATAGCTGCTGCTTTACAATATGCTCTAGCCTCTTTTTGCAACCAATTGAGGCCTGGCTCTCTCCTGTGGACCTTCTTTTTTTACTGAGTCCTATCAAGTGCTTGGTCCTTCTTCATTCACATGACATGTGACACACACAGTCCAAACTTAGGGTAAGTTTTTCCACATTCTGCAACTTTCAATCTATTCTTATATATTCTTGAAGACAAACAAACTAAAAGAGAAGTGAAAATCCTCCTTTCTTTTAGAAGTCAAATTAGTCATCTATACTTCTCTCAATTATTTTTTATGAATACTTATCAATTTCTTCATTAATAAAGTCACTCACATTATCTTTACTGATGACTTATAGTCACCACCCAACATAAGCAGATGATGTCTATGTCATTGTGTCACATCCAACATGCTGGCTTTGCATTCTTTAATCTATCACTTCAGCTAGTTCACCTTTATTCTTTCAACAACTTTCTCACACCCATGATTGCCTCTAGATTTTCCTCAATCTGGTTTTAAACTCTAATATTTCAGTTCATAACTCTCCTACTTCACATTTGCTCATATCACTGTGATTTTGCAAGGGTCCTCTAAGAAATCCAAAAGAGAGCTTTAGTTGTAAAAAGATGTCTTTATTTTATTTTCCAACTTTAGGGCTTGATTTTGGGAAGACAAAACTAAATGTGTTCACACAGAAGATTTGGTCACTTTATTGAGTTAGGCTCGTGGGTTGTCAGAGAAACAAGAATTGGTTACCTATTTAATCGAAATGAAATAACATTAAAGTGTTTTAAATTTAGCATAGCAAGGAAACAGGAGTGTAATGACTTTTATTTTATAAGTAAGAATTTTAAAAAAATAAATGAATGCATGATATAGTGAACAAAAATTATAGACAATTATTAAGATATGGACTTTACTATTTGAGCATTCACAAATCTGCTAGGAATCTATGGACACCAGGGAAAGCACATGGGGTCTGTTCCCCTTCTAAGTACAGATCTGTTTTGAAGCTTAAAATGAGGACTTGTATATCTATATGCAGTAAGCAGTGTGATTGTACTGAAGCTTTTTTTTTTTTTTTTCCAGGAAAGAAAGGAAAGGATTTATTGTGTCTTAGGAAGATACATATGGGCAAGGTCATCAAATTAGCTTGGAGTGGATAAAAACAAGGCCCAGAGATGTTAATAATATGGAAAAACGTTAGATTGAAAGAGCAGAGACTTGAGTTTAATTCCCAAACATGCAGTTTACTAACTCTGGTCTTTGGCAAACAAAGTTTTTCAATTTAGTTTGTTGTGATCAGCATTTAAAACAACGGAAAAGAATATTATAATATAGAATAAGATTGTGCTTTTTATAGAATAAGGATAAGTACTGCCACATGAAATTTTGTTTTAGATACACCACACAAAATATAGGTATATAGGTGTTTACCACATTACAAAATAAAATGCTCTTCTTACTCTTCTTACTCTTTTATAACAAGTTATAACAAGTTTTTTTTACTGTTTTTTTTTTCATTAGTGAAAGAGAGAAGGTAAATATCTGTTTTTGTTATTCCACCATGTGGTGCTGAGAATAAAAAAAAAAATAACTAAAAAGGATATGCATAAAAGCATTCCATAAACCACACAGTACAATGCAAATAAAATGGAATTATTATTATTATTAATATTACTGCTATTGCTATTATTTCTATGTCTACTCTTATGACTATTGATACAACTACTACTCTTCCAGATAAAATGTAATGGATTCTTAAATTTTCATATTTATGCTTTAGAAAGAAGGAAAAAGAATAAATGGGTGTGAAATCGTAACTTATTGTTTTCTTATCTCCTCCCTAAATCCCACCCAAGATTCTATCATAATGTAGTGTGGGGGAATCTGTAAAAGTAAAGATGATTCCAATGTTAGAGATGTGAATGACATAAATACAAATCATTAAAGAAGAGATTTATTTTGGGAGTAATTATTTACATGCTTTAGATCATCTTTATTCATGAATATGGAATATCTTTGCATTTCTTTGTGTCTTCTTCAATTTCTTTTGATAATGTCTTAAAGTTTTCAGTGAATAGATTCTTTATAGGTTTCATTAGGTTTATTCCTAGGCATCCTTTTTGTTAAAATTGCAAAAAAAATTTTTTTTTCCTGAAAATTCATTGATCATGTATAAAAATGCTCTGTATTTTTGGACATTGATTTTGTATTCTGAAACTTTACTGTATTTGTTTATTGCTTCTAATAGTTTTTAGTGGAGTTTTCGGGGCTTACTATGTAATCATGACATCTCATAAAAGTGAAAATATAACTTCTTTATTCAATGTATTGATATCATAATGTATATTAGGATATATATCAGGATATTAATGTATCAGGACTTATGTACTTGTTTCTGATACAAATGAAATTATTTTGTATTTTAATTATCTATAAAAACCTTTATGTCACCGAAACTTAATATCTATAAAGTAAAAATTTTTCTTATTTTCCTGTAAGACTATCCAATTATTTTACCTAGGTTATTCATGATATTATAATTAAAAATTGGTTTGAATTAATGTGAAACTTTTTTTTCAAAAAACCTATTCAAATTGGTCATAGTTTGGATCTCCTCAGTGTCAAGAGTTTCCTGAGTCAAAGTTTTGAGTCTATGTAGTTTATTTGGAAGGTATTTCCAAGAAACATTAGTAGGGGAGAAAAAGAGAAGGGAAAAAAATAAATAGATAAAGGTGTATTACTAAGCTCGTTTTCACTACAGGCAATTGGATTTTAGTTGTGCAGGAAAACTCTAGGAGGCTGGTTTAGAATACTTCTGATCTAGTTCATCCAAGGAGAAAGAGAGCTGTGGGTATTTACGCACTCACTTCTGTCATTGTTGAAGTATGATTCTGGGGACAGTCACTCTTCTGGCACTCCCAGCTGGCCATGCATGCAAGATTAATAGCACCTTTGTGCAGCGAATCTCAGGTGCTTACAGAAGCGTAAGGTGAATGCTGAGGTTACACAGGTGGGGCGTTGACAGTGTCTGACATACTTTATCTCTCATAGTTGTGTGAATCATAATCACTGAGATTTATGTAACTCATATAAACTAACCTACTCTACCATATAAACTTAATATGACATCAAATTTTGAAAATACATCAGCCCCCTCCACCCACAATATAGTTCGAAATCCATTTAAATTTCTACTAAGTCTCTTGTTCCAGGTAAGATGAAGTAAATACATAACACTCTATTTTTTTTTACCTGTAATGTAGCTATAAATACTAAACAGATTATATACAGTAGTTATTTGAAAACCATGAAAAGTCAAGAGAAGAAGGTAAACTGGGGTGAGAGGAAGTCAGTAATTCAATGTACCATTGAATCTATAGTGATTTTACAAGTTTTTTCTTTCAACCATTCAAACTGAAATGCAATATAGCCTAAAAAGGAGTAGGCATTGGCACAGAGAGAGCTAAAGAATAGCCCTCCAGATCTGGCTCTAGGAAAGGGAAGAGAAATAACAATGAGTAAGTACAGAAATCCCTGTGTGTGTTTCCTTCTCTCTTTTCTTTTTTATTTCTTCACATTGCAGCCCTGTAGTAGCAGTGGAGGCCAGTGAGAACCAAAGTTCTAAGAAGAGGAACACTTTTCTCTGTTTAGTAAACTCATATCCCAAGTAGGTTGGGTCAACCCTTCTTTAAATTTTCTCCTCTTTTGCTATTGTCCCAGATGTGAATGCACATGGAAGAGGAGAGAGATTAAAGTCTCAATTTTCTGGCTGGTGGATTAAAAAGCGGAGACTCAGAGGGGTAAACGAAAACAAAAACCAAAAGTAGAGAGAAGACCACAGAGAGGTTAGAGCTCAGGAAAGCAATTCATAAAACTGTGAACTCCCAGAATAACCATGACATGTGTTTTCATGGATCTTATCCTAGTCATATAGCACTGAGAATGAACCAAGCCACCAAACACCTAGGACATCTAAATAGCACTTCAAAGACTCTGAAAACTGAATTGACTTTGGAACCATAGTTTGTAGAAGGTGGCTTAAAATTGTCAGCTTGAACTAACTAGGTTAATTTCCTAGTACAACAAAAATATCAACATTTTTCATGGGATTAACCTATTTCTCATTTAGAAAAATATAGTACAGCTCACTACCAGTGTTCATTTAATTTTATATAAATACCCTCTTTGAGATAGAAGCAAATCTGACTGGTTTTTGATGTGAAAATAAAATATAAACACTTTTTGGGGTTATTTCTAAACAGAACTTGTCTTTAACCCTAATATAACAGAAATGTATAACTAAATTGGATCCATCAAATGCATCTTTAGCTAACAATGTTAGCATCACATGTAGGAATGCTGCATTTTCTAGGATTTGACATTTTCAGCAACAGAATGACTATATTTTATAAATCCAATGCCCTACTAAAACCAGAATGCTATAAATAGAATGATGTCATTTGTTTTACCAAAGACTGTCAATATTTTAGAATGATGTGAAAATAATAATAAAAGTGAGCTATTTCATGGCAAAATTTGGGAGTTATCTGAGGGCTACAGCCACAAACATCTCAGGAAAGTATTCTCAGGGCAAACGGGGAAATAGGTTAAAAAAAGATTGAGGGTCTCATTGCATAATACTCAAAATGGACGGCATACAAATCAGAATAACTCAGCATACTCCATTTAGGAAATCTCAACTCGCATGGGAAAAGTTAATTGACAGATGCCACCACTAAAATGACAGCAATATTGAAAATTATCTGAGAAATATTTTAAACCAGCTGTTATACAAATTCTCTAACAAGCAGTTATAAACACTCTGAAATAAATATAAATATAGTCTCAGCAAAGAAATAGAAGATATAAAGAAGAACTTAATGGAAATTTTAGAACTGAATAACTCAATAACTGAAATTAAAAAAAGAAAACAGCTTACTGGGTGGGCTCAGTTACAGTTTGGGGACAACAAGGAAAGAGTCAATGAATTTAAATATAAACCAATAAAAATGATCTAATGTGAATATTAGAAAAAGGATTGAGAAAATGCACGATGACAACAAAGTCCAATATTTGTGTCATTAGATTATCAGAAAGAAATAAGAAATAAAGCAATGATAAGAAATATAAATATGTATTAAAAAAAAAAAACAATAGCTGACAACTTTCCAATTTGGCAAAAGAACAACTGCATGGTTTCAAAAAACTGAGTGACCTGACACAAGGATAAACTTAAAATCATGCCCAGATGCATCATAATCAAGTTGCTGAAAATTTAGGTAAAGAACAAAATCTTGAAAGGCTCTGGAGCAAAACAATGCATTCTCTATAGGGAATATTGATTAAATTTCTTTAGCCTTCTCATCAGATACCACAAAGACCAGAAAGAAATAGCATAACATTTCTATGTAATGAAAGGAAATATTTGTTAACCTGAAATTCTATTTTCAGTAAAAATATCCTCCCAAAGTGAAGGTGAAATAAGACATTCTCAGATGAAGGAAAACTGAGAGAAGGCATTACCAGCAGATCTGCTCCAAAATAATTGCCAGATAAAGTTCTCGAGACAAAAGGGAAATGATACCAGACAGAAGTTTGGAAGATTTAGAATGTAAGAAGAACAACAAAAATGGCAAATATCTGGGTAAAAATAACAGACTATTTTTATCCTCTTGAGTTCTTCAAAATAGAAGAACAAAAATTATAGCAACGTCTGGTAGGGTTTTTTAAGTATGTAGAGGTACATGTGACAAACATAGCTCAAAGAGAGAGAGAGACAAAAAGACCTTATGGTAACAGGGATTCTATAGTCAGCTCGAAGTGGTAAAATTTTGATTCCAAGTAGACTGACAAAAGTTAAGTATAAATATTGTAATTTCTAGAGTAGTCATTAAAATAACTCAAAAAAGTATAATCAAAATCTCAATAGATACATTAAAATGGAAACCAAAAAATGGGATGGTGGTTCAAATAACCCAATAGAAAGTAAGAAAGGGCCAACAGAGGGAAGGAAGGAAATGGGGAGAAGAGATGGAAAAATTAAAAACAGTAGACCTAACTCTAAATATATCCACAATTTCACAAAATGTAAATGCCTAAATATACCAATGAAAAAACAATTGTCAAAATGGATTTAAAAATATAACCCAACTCTATGCTACTATAAGAAATTTAAATGTCAATAAAATGTTATTAGGAGTGCACTCATATCAAAACTGAAATACATAAGGCCTTTTTGTTAGACAGTTTTTTGTTGCTTATCATAGAACCAGGAATGTAATACATTCTCAATATGTACTCATTGAATGGAAAAATTAATCTCCTCAAATTTCATCAAGTACAAAGTGCTTGTAAGTATTTGCTCATTTTCTAAAATCAAAGTGACTTATTTCAGGTAGAACACTAGGTTGGAATAACTTTGAACTACCTCCTATGTTTCCACAATGGCCTAGCCTATGATACAAATTTAAAAATGGAATAATATAATAACTAATAAATATAATAGATTAAAAATTATGCATATCATATTGTACTCTTTAATAAAATAGATGAGTATATTTTCTATGATTTATTATCAAGAATGACTAACAAAAGAAATTATATAGTTAAAATCTCTCATTGAGAAATAAACTAGTCTACAGCCATGCCACCCTGGATGTGCCTGATTCTATCTGATATTGGAAGCTAAGCAGAGTCTGACTTGGTTAGTACTTAGATGGGAGACCACCTAGGAAGACCAGGTGCTGTAGGTGTAAAAAAAAACATTAAATATAGGGGGTTGTAAACTGATAAGTTCCTTGCAATCTGTGAAGTCAACCAAGGGTTGTCTCACCTAAAAAAAAAAAAAAAAGATATTAACTAAAACAGACCAGTCACCCACAAATATCTTGCTTCTACACTGAAGTTTTACTACAATCACAGTATCAACCTCATATAACATTACTATTTTCTATGACTGACATATGCTACGTGCTTTTTGTTCATTTCCTCACTGACTACTAAAAATTCAGGGTCAGTCAGTGTGGAGGAATAGAAAATGAATAGACTTGTAAATCAAAAGACCTGAGTGTAAGGTTCAAATACTTAATTTATAAATCTTTTAAATTATTTGAGTCTCAATCTCCAGGCCCACTTAATATCCCAAGGTTATTCTAAAGATCAGACTGCATTTGTATAGAACTTCATGATCTTTAAGGGCTTTCACATATATTATCTATTTCCAATTTAATGCCTTTTCTACTATATTGAGTAGCCATTTTAATTTAAAAGAAAGGGCTCTTGGGTAGTGGTGTAACTTAGGCTCATCCATACAGGTATTAAAACAATGGTTCTTTCACCCCTGGATAGTTCTTACTTTTATCAATATAATCTCTTCAAAGGAAATTGTCCTCTAGACCTTCTGTAAATGCTTTTCTATAAGTCAGTATACAGTCCTGATGCTGGAGTAAACAACAGAAAGTCAAGGGGACACATGCCATGTCACTTGCACAGATAAACCATGCTACAGAAAAAAAAAAGCCACATGCCATATCTAAATGAGGTTTAACTTACATTTTACTCAGAAAGAATAATTCTGCCTGAAAAGGCCAACTTCACTAGAAGACTAACTTCCTGAATCAGTTTGCTAGTGCTTCCATAACAAGTTACTACAGAATGGGTGGTTTAAAGAATCTGTTTTCTCACCTTTCTGGAGGCTTAGAAGGCTGAGATCAAGGTATCAGCAAGATTGGTTCTTCTCTCTCCTTGGCTTGTAGATGTCTGTCTTTTCTTTGTGTCCTCATATGATCATCCTCTGCTCTGTGTTTTCTGTGTTCTAATCTCTTCTTGTGATGAGGATTAGGGCCCACCCAATGGTCTTATTTATTTTAATTACCTATTTAAAGACCCTGTGTTCAAATAAGTCACATTCAGAGGACTGTATAAATTTAGAGGGGCACGACTCAACCCATAACAACCATCCCTTTTGATGCCTTACTGATTTCCATGGGTTAATAACTTTAAATTTCTTCTTCACCAACATCAGGAAGTTCCTGACTCACTCAGCATGTACTGTTGAACATAAGGTAGTCCATTGGATGATCAATACAGCTCAAATTGTGCTGATGTAAAGCAAAGATGCGTGCCACTGAACAGGCATCTTGGGAAACTTACTTGCACAGGAGATGATCCTTCCAGGAGTTGGCAGCTTGAAAATAAGTGAAAATTATGTTTGATGAACACTTGGAACAAACTCATTCTGTGCTTGACTGGACTATTCTTGTCAATGCCCAGGGAGAAGGAGATGCTGCTAGATATATTTATTATCGGGGTGTTGACACAGCAAGCGTTCATGTCAATTACACTTAATGGGATTGAAACCACACCTGAAGTCTCTCCACAGAGGGTAAAAACACAGTGTGGAGGCCATGGAAAGTGGCCCTGGTAACAGCACCTGCCACTTAAGGCAGTAGTGCTTCTCAGCACCTACCCTTGCTACTTACAGTTACCAAAGAGGAACATATTTGCTTTCACAGGTTGTCCTCTTACATTCTCTTTTCTGCCTTACTGACATTTCACTGGGGGTGAAAAATATCGAGCTTCAAGAGCTTCCTTTTTCAGGCCATTCACAGTGACAATTTTCAGCATTTTGTAGTTCTCAACAGTAGCATATCAGAGAGTCTTTCTTCTGTATCCTGAGGAACAGAACACATTACACTCTCATTAATTATTATTATTTTTTTTAATTTCAAAGAATGAATGGAGGTAAAGAGAAAGTCTGGGCTTTAGGCTATGTGAAAATCATTCAGTACAATAAATAAATCAGCCTGAATCTAATAAACCTCTTTTTGGCTACAACAAAACAAGTTTTCAAACTGATGGTTGTGTCCATGAATTTGGTAAGGATTTGCAAAACACATCAGGTAGTCAAAAAAAAAAAACACCAATAAATCAATCTTTACTAAACATAAAATGAGACTTGACAAAATTGAAGAAGAGAAGGAAGAAGCAGAAATGTGTGTGTAAAATTTCCACATTAAAAACTCATCGCTCTTGCTAGGGTCCTGATGCAAGTTGAAAAGAAACAGACAATTCTATAATTTTAGCAAAAATATTTATGGTGAAGCATACAAGTTCATCAAAACATTCTCTCCCAAGCTTTTTTTTTTTTTAATCAGCATTCCTTACCCAAGCAAAGGGGCTGCTAAAATAAATTTATTTTTAGTATATTTCAGGACATTCTGGATTCTAACTATAAGAAAAAACCTAAAAACTTAAAGTGCTTCCATTCTCCTCTCTTTCCTACCCTCATCTCCATCAAAGAACTCTTTGGTCAGATGTCCTGTGGCCCTTTCCTACTTCTTTGTACTATACTTTGGAGGGGGAGTATGTAGTTTGACCTACAGAGACTTTGGAATCAAGGTCAGTTGGTCAGCATTTCAAAGACAAGGTCAAAATCAGAAAGAATAAGGAATGTAAATCAAAAACACTGTTTTTAAATTCTAGCCCTGAGAAACTTCTGTAAGCTCTAGATTTTAAATATGCAACATTTGGGAAAATGTGTGTGTGTGTGTGTGTGTACACACATACATTTATATGTGTGTGTGTGTATATATATATATATATATATATACACACACACACACACATATATGTATATGTACATATATGAATTTATATGAAAAATATATAAAATAAATACATGAAGACATTACTTCCTACATTATACTAGAATATTGTAAGGATTGTATCAAAGGAGACAGACATGTAGAACATTTTTAAAATCATTTATTTGTTCATTCACTTACACATTCAGCAAACACTTACGGAGAGTCATTTTGTGCCAGGTGGGGTTGCAATGATCAGACTGAGGTCTCTGACCTCTAGGAACTCAAAATAGAGTGAGGGAACCAGATGTGTCAACAGATGTCTGTCAATCAGTGTAAGTGTTGGATAGAAGGATGCACAGTGGTGTGAGAGAACTAAGAAAGACAAGTTAGAGTTCATGAGGCCAACTTTAACTCTAGAAGAAAAGTATTTTATTTTTAATTCTTAAAAATAGTAAAAGACCAACTTTTATCAGTCAAAGGGGAAATGAACATCACTAGTTTTCTTCTTATAATTATTACACTTATATACATTTCATTGAGGACATCCCTGGTTAACTTAAAATAAACAAAAATAATTATGTCCATGTTGGCGGCAGTTCCTAAGATGATCCTCAATTGTTCCCACTCTTGGTCCTTGCATCCCAGTGTACTCCTCTCCCCTTGAATATCGACAAAAACTGTGACCCGATTTTAACTACCAGAACATGGAAAAGGTCATGGGATGTCACTTCCATAATTATATTACGTAAGATAATAACCTGTCTTGTTAGATAGAGATACTGCCCATTGCTAGCTTTGATAAAGCAAGGTGCTATACAGTAAGCTGCTCAACAGAAAGACCCATGTGAAAGAAAGTGATTGTAGCCAATAGCCTGCAAGAAAATGAGGACCCCAGTCTAATAGGTCATGAGCAACTTAATTCTGCCAATGATTATAAATGCATGGAATAGGATCCTTCCCTAGCCAAGCCCTGAGATTAGAATTCAGCCCCAGCCAACACTTTAATTGCAGCTTTTTGAGATCCTGAAGCAGAGAACCCAACTAAGCTATGTGTGAAAACATGACCCACAGAAACGGTGACATAATAAATGTGTATTTTTTTAAGTCGCTAAGTTTGTGATAATTTGTAAAACATGTGACAATGAATACTGTACACAATAGCAAAAAAGGAGAATTAAATAAATAGATGTTCTCCTGTGTGAAAGTTATTATTCTATTCTCTAAAGAAAATGACTATAAGTAAAACTTTTTCAAGAGAACACACATAGTGTGAGAAGAGAGATGAATCTTTCAAATGCTGGCATTTTCAATTGAGAAAGACTTAATCACAATTTCAGAGCAAACTCATTCTGACCTTGGAATGTCCATATTTATCCTCTTTCTACCTGACTTCCAGGTGTCTGTAGAGGTAAAACACGCCATTGGCTTTGTATCTCCTTAAAGCTCAGCTTGTCTCTGGAGACACCTCAGAAATATGAGAGAATTTTGCAGCTGAAGTAAGTAATTTTAAATTCCATGACGCCTACAGATTCTTAACTCTCTTGTTTTTCAGAGATATCAAACTTAAATGGTCAAATAAAGGTGAAACTCTAAACTGGTGGCTGACAAAGCTGTTCTTTGAAGGATAAGCTAGTAACTATATTAGTTTTTTTTGGGGGGGGGCATGTAGACTTTGCTGCCACTGCTTAACTCTACAGAAAAGCAGGTCCAGACAATCCATAAATAAATGAGCAGGACAGTGCTCCGATAAACTTCATTTATGCACATGGATCTTTAAATTTCATTCAGTTTTCACATCTTAAGAGATTGTCTTCTTTCAAGTCTTAAAAATCATTTAAAATGCAAAAACATTCTTTGTGCATGAGACATACAAAAATAACAGGTAGACTTGATTTGGCCTTAACCAACCCCCTCCCCCCGAAACATTAATTCCTAGGTGTGGTGTGTGGCAATCCCAATGACTTCTAGTGATCATAATATTTTCAGAGTGCAATTAATTTAACTTATATTTATTTTTAAAATTATCATGGAAGGAAAAAGAGATGCTAAATATTTATCAAGGAGGAGGAAAGGGAATGAAGAAGGGATGATCTGAGAACAGATAGCATCCCACATCAAACAGACATTAACAGCACATTGCACTGTGAAGAAAGGAATGGACTTAGTACTGTGTCATTCTTAAAACTGAAGGGAAAGATTAGGTGTTATGTAAAATTTGTATCATTATAATCAAGTCTCCAAGGTAGAAACTGACTGATTTTAATTTTATTATTTTTGTTCCCAGGTACAAGGAGTTCTCCTAGCTCCCTTAAGAAATAACAAGGGTTCGGGGAATGAAATGACAGATGCATATGAGCATATCACATAGCTAGAATTTGGTTCTCAGCCAGGCTTTTCTCCCCTTATGTTCCATCATGCTGGCTGATTAATCAGACTGACCAGGAGATAAGGATGGGCTGGTATAAGATGGCACAGCCTTGAATGGGCAATACCATTCCAATGCCTGAAAGGTCATCGCTGTGTTTCAGAAATGTGAAAGTTGTTCTAACATGCATGGAAAGACTGGGTAAACTTGGAAAAACAGCACCAGATTCTGAGAAAACATTGCCTTCATAATGTGTATGCTTCTGTATTTCTTTTTGAGTCTCATATCACTTGCTTAGCTTTAGGATTTGTCTTAGGTTAGAAAAAGAAAATGGGAGGCAGAGAGTAGAAAAATGAGGTAGGTCTTAATAAAAGACCTTGAATAGAAAATTTGTCTTGTGTCAAGGCTCCTTACAGTTGCAAGAATGGAGTTGCTTCCCTTTTACTTTTAGAGTAAACCACCCCCAGAGCTCTCTTTCTATTTATAACATGCCTGGGGTACAGTCGCTGCTCTCTGAGTGTTCATTAACACACAAGCTCATGCTCTTTTGTGAAGAACCATCTATATTGTCTTCTGCTTTGGGCACCCAACCAATAAGAGGTGCAGATCTTGAATTTATCTCCAAAAGAGAAAAAGATTTAAAATAGCTGTCGAACAGACTCATATGACACTGTCTTAGAGTAGGCCATATGTTTGCACAGTCTTCCCTTAAGTGAACCAGTAGCAATATTATATTTTAATAGTAAGAGGAAAAATGAAGACATATTAGAAAAAAAAATAATAAATTACAGAAGTAGAAGAACTCGAGACCATCATTTTACTTCTTTGATTCAGTGTCAACCTGTGCTCATGCCAGCTCCTACAAGAGAGTAGACACATCTCAGACAGCTCAAGCTCTCACTGAGAAATGAGCAGAATCAGGCAATAACTCCTAAGATTTCTTTTAAATCCTTTCCACTGTAATTTTGGACAGTTAACGTATATTGAGACGTTAACAAATTACACATAGCTTGAAGTGGGAAGAACCTTTGTCCTTCCTGAAATGACAGTTGCAGGTATCATGTTCTGTACAGAAATTATTTTTGTCTCCATCTATGAACTAAAGTCCTGGCTTAGAAGCAGGATACTCGGGTAAAATTACCGACTCTTAAATAGACCTGGAAGGAACTTAAGAGAGCTTAGCTTGAGAATCACTAATCTTGGAAACAACAACCTCGGATATCCTGGCGATTCAATGCAGTTTGCTCAGCTAGTGAGTAGATGTGCTAATTGGAGGAAAGACCACTGGTTTGTTTGTTTGTTTGTTCTCAAAGTAAATCAACTAGGTTATCTTCATTCTATGTCAATGGGCATCTATACAAAGACAACAGACTCCTATAATAATAATAAAATAAAAGGCAGGGGAAATGCCTTTCTTTTTCCATTGAAAGTGGTCTTTTCAGAACACCAAGAGTTAAATGCTGTCTGATTAAGCTTTATCTTCACAATTTGTCTTCATTCATTCATCTGTTTTGTGATACTGGGCTTAAGAAGTTTATAAAATTATGTATAATAAAACTGAAAAAACAATAAATGCCAGAGAGAATCAGGTCAAAACATCAAATTTGATGATGAGACTAAGGATCATATTAACATATAAAAACAGACACCAAAATATTTTATATTTGTACCAGATGTAGACCATAGATTTTGTTCTGCATTTTACAGTAGCTCTAGAAAAATCAACACATAAAAACTGTGTGAATATGTGTGACCATGTGTGTGTATGATGCATGTTATATGGGTATAAATATGCATGAGTGTATGTGCACATGTGTGAGTTCATATGTGCGGCAGTTTTGTGAGTGCATATAAGTATGTGTGATCTGAAGAAACACAACTTTTTTTTCTACAAATAACTAAAGCATATGTTAACTTGTAGTCTTTGAATGAGTTCAGAAAAGATGTGAGATTCCAATATTGGCCAATGTTGATTTTTCAATAGAACAAACACTTGTTCAAGTTATACAAAATGATAATTTAAAATTTAAATTTAAAATAATTTAAATTAAAAAACATATTTAATATTTTCCTGTAGCTCTTGATTTGCCTTATTGGAAAATGGCTTTCTCTAGCTAAAATTAGAAGGAGCTTCATGTCTTCAAGCTTATCCTGGCCAGGGCTGGATGGCTATGAGAGGGTGTGACATAGATATTTCAAAAGCAGCTGAAGAGAGTTGTTCAGAATGTAATGTTTTTAAAGATCATCGCAGAGGTGTTTAGATTATAGTGGATCATTTTGGCTGTGTGGTAGCTGAAAGATTACAGAAATCGAGATCACAATTCAATTTGTCTCAAACCTCAATTCCTTCATCTCAAAAATGTCAGAGTTGGTATCTATATTACTTTTTAATTTGACATCTGAATTCCTTGCTTTTTTTTTACTGCAAAGGGGGCAAGGAAATATCAATATGAATTGTTTATTTTGTTTTTAAAACAATAAAAATAATGGTAGATACAGTTATTGAGTATTACCATGTACTTTGCATTATGCTAGACTCTATTCCTAAAATAACCTCATTTAATCCTATCTTTAATTCTGAAAACCAGTTAAATAGCTTGTTGTTTAACATAAAGAAGTAGTTTTATATCATTTACTGAGATGACACACTTAGTGTATAATTTGAATTCAAAGTTAAAATCAAGAACTATGGACAACTGGGAGTTTGTTAATCCCATATTCTTTTGAAACAGTTCTTGACCACATACCATCAGTGGATGGTTAGACTGTGACAAAGAGTTACAAGATTCCTGTGTAGATGAAGCTGTGAGGGTGTTGGGGTAATATGGGTTAGCTCCGCTGTCATAGAAAGGGCCACTTCCCAGCTTAAGAAAGCAGAAGACATTAATCACTTCAAAAAGATAGTTTCTGCCACATTGGGCAGAGAGAGATACAGAGAACCAAAAGGTGGAAGTGCCAACGGCCATGTCACGTAGGAGAGGTGAAAGTTTGTCACATGCTGGTAATGACAGAGTGGGCTTTCAGATTATTCAGTTTGGTGAACTTCTGTTTTCACCAGATTCATTTTGATAAAGTGATTTTGTTTTGTTATTTTCCCCTTTTTGTAAAGGGGAGTGGGGTAGAGATGTGAACTAATGAATGAGAAGGAATATAATTGACCCATTGTAAATGGTATTATAAGAACGAGCTAAAATATATAGCCAAAATTTGTAAGTAAATAGTGATGTTGGCACAGGAATGTAGTTGAATACTGGAATGGTTCTCCTCTGAGAAAGATAGAGAGCAAGTTTGCCTAAAACCTCACTTGACAGGAATTTATTTTTTTTCTGTTTTTTTTTTTTCTAACCACAGCAAACAGACATGTATTCCAATCCCATTTGCATGAGCCCATGAGCACATAGCAATAGATGTTTTTTGGGCTCCAGAAGTCATAGCTGCAAGATGGTTAAAATGTTTGCTCCATTGTGCCAACTTGCCTTTCTCCTCCACAATCTCTTTGGGAATATTTATCTTTTATGAGTTATAAAAAAGAATCCTGGCCTTAGAGAAAAGACAAATGAACAAATTAACCCCTATGGGATTATACTGGCTGCTTCTGGTCATGTCACGTACTTAAACTAATTTCTTCTTTTCTCCCTCATATCTCTGTATATGGAATGTGATTTAATGAGGAAAATTATTATTAGTTGAATATTTATTGAGAAACACAGAGGTCAATACTACCCTTTCCTTTTCCTTTATTAAAGGATTAAAAGAAATGTAAATTAGGAAGCCTAATTATATGGTGTTAGGTACTTACTGTGTGCATTAAAAGTGTCCGTCCAAGATTGCTGCCATTATTTCTATTGCCTGTTTGTATCAGTGTGAAATTTATCATACATTTCAAATTACAATTGTAATAGTTCAGCATTTAAGACAGTAAAATCTTTTGGTCTACATAGATCTTTCTTACATATCACTCTATTATGGCAAAGTGTAGGATTCATAAAAGATTAGGATCCATATGCTAACTCTTCTTTAAGTATGTTAATAGAAATGGAAAGAAATACAAAATGATGATATGAATATACTTTTAAAATTATTATTAAAATAACATCTCTGGATTGAATTCAGCACTTGATGGTAATCTAGAGTTGTAGATGCCCTACTAAGTAACATAAGATAATGACATGGACGTGAGAGGGATCTTGAGGTCACCATCCAGCTCTCTGCTTGGAAGGTTAAGTACAAGAGTCACACACAAAACAATACTAACTGGTATGGATGGCATGCACCAGCCAATCAGAATGGATGGAGGCAGTTGCTCTAGAAGATTTTGGTGGGACGGGGGGCATGCTGTCCTAGATAATTTCACTATTTATTGTTGGATAATAGAGAGACTGATGCGGGTAAGCCAGGGTGGAGCCAGGGTGGCCTGGGTATTTTGAGGTAGTCAGGGGACAATAGCTATACATCAAACAATTTGGATATATTTCAATATTTTAACAAGGAACGAATATGAGTCTTCAAGAGCAAACCATGTACATATTAGTCCTAGCTACATATACTTTCTTAGAACGATACTTCTCTTTATAGTATTTCTCATCTAACCTGAAGTCCCTCTGTATAGTCATCTGAAACTTCCCCAGATTAACTGTCCATTCTTATGAGAACTCCTCATTTACTTAAAAAGAGTAATTGTTTTTAATTTATATTTTGTTTTTCAAACAATGGGGGAGGGGTGGTAGTGGCTAAGAAGCATTTGAGCTTTGGAGTGAGGCAGACATAAGTGTGAATCAGTCACTAGCTGTGTGTACACTATGTATTAACTCAGAACATTTGTTTCCTTAGCCATGAAAGTGGCTTCTGATGGGAATGAAATGACTCTTTGGATAGCGTCTTGCACAAAATGGGTGTCCCATAACTATTTTATATAATTTGTTTTTTAAGTTTATATGATCTCTGTATCATACCACAAGTATTTATCCCATGGTTTTCCTCCATTAATATATAGTGAGCAGATCGCTAGAGGAACTGTGTTTGGAGCATTTTGTCTTCATTCCTGCTGCCTACACCAGAACCATGTCCGTAGTTAACACTCAAACAGTTATGAAAAAACTCTGAATTCTTTGGTTTTATTCTTCAACTTGACTTTCTATCCATTTAATCCATTTTTCCTTTCTCCTGGATGCAGTCGAGATTCTCAATTGTCCTTAAAATGTAAAGCTGGTAAAGTACCTTCTAGAGACACAGATGTAAAGTATAAAACTGTGTCATTGGAATCTATCTGAATATTTTAAATATTCTTATTTCCTTAGCTCTTCTCTTTCAATCTTTCAATCTTGTTAATTTTGTTAATCTGGGTTCACTGAACCTTTTTTTTTTTTTTTTTTTCACTTCAGGCACCACCATATGAATCCCACATACATTCTCCCCATCCAGAAACAAATGTAGACACTGAAATTACCCCAAAACTTTCTTTAACTCTACTACTCTTTTATTTAGGCATGCTGAGAGGCAGTGCAGCATAACAGTGAGGAATATAGGTTCCAGGACTACATACGGGTTCAAATCTGTTATTTTGGTCACTAGTTTTATGACTAACAACATAATTAATCTCTTTGCATCAGTTTCTCCGTATGAAAAAAAAGGCAAAAAATGGTATCTATCTTATAGTGTGTTTTTAAAGGTCATTCACTTAGTTAATGTATGTAAGGAACTTAAAGTAGCATCTGATAAGCAATTAATACTGAACAAAAGTCAGCAGTAATCACTACATATAACTCTTCTCTGCTCTTCAGGTTAAATTAATAATGCATACATGCAATAGTTTAATTTAAATAGTCAGATTATCCAGGAATTTCTGAAATAAAGAAGCATCCACAGGATATTACTAAGGGGTATTTACTGTAGGAGTGTTAGTATAGCAGTAAAAATTAGGCACAATCTAAATGTCTATTAATTACTAGGAGGATAGTAAAATGAACCAGAGCATATCTACACTGTAGATTATCTACAACAATTTATAATAATTGCAGTTTTCTAAGCTATGTTAAGCATATGAAAACAAGTTATGTTTTCATAAACATTTAAAATATTTCATACATTATAAATAAGTTTATAATGTATACAATAATGTATGATGCCACATACTTAAAAATATTAAAACTGCAAACCATGTACAGTACTTCTAAATAAATATATAGAAAGCAGTTTGAAAAGATCTACACCAAACTAAAAATAGTGACAACTGTGGAAGGCAGTGGAATTATGTATAGTAAAATATTTTTTGTGTTTCATTTTCTTTAATTCTGTATTTTAAAAGCTGTAATGCATATATATTTCTCAAATAATGAAAAATCTAAATAAAAGTGAATGAGTTTAAAAACAGAATGCTAAGTGGAGTAGTTTGGTTTCGTGACATTGAAAGTTATTGACTTCTTTTTTTTAATGCTGGACTTTCTTCCTAGTATTTAGAGAAACATCGTGAGAGAAAGTCATTTTATTGACCATTAAGTCAATAGGACCAATAAACTCAACTGGTTTGACTTGATGGCATCGTTTCTTAAGCATGTGCATGTAGACAAGTCAATTATACTTTTTCAGATCAATATTAGGACTAAGATTTATTGCTGAGTTTCTTCATGTGCTTTTACAATCAAGCCCCTGTACTCTATGAAATAAAGAATCCGGAGTTAAAGAAATCTAAGGAAATCATCTCTGTAGCTTCTCTTTGTCTCTGGAGGAGGACCTAATCGTTTCTGTGGTTCATAGGTTTTGCTGAATTTAGAATCCATCCCTTTCTCTAGTATCCAGGACCTTATTTCTCAATGGGGAGTTTTTCGAAATCGAAAACAAAAATATCACTATGTTTTTAGTTTGGGAAATTGTGACGTTATGACTGTACTGATTTTTTTCTTCAATTTTATTTTTGTAAGGGGCTTTATAAACATGCCTTGCTGTCAGTCACAAGTGTTCTAAGGCCAGCAAAGTGTTTATGAACAAGGACCGAGCTTGCACTACACCAGCTGCATTGTCCTTCTCACACTGATAGATTGTAATCTATTTCGTGGACAGGAACTCTGGCCTTTGTTGTGTTGAAAATTCTCATAAACTCAAACAAGGAAATGTGAGCAACGCTAATAGGCAAGCATCCTCCAGGGAAAACACCAGGTTTCCTGGGATCACTCTGAGGTCTGAGCAAAGTGTTGCCCCACAGATGTGGGAGAGGGAAAGAATATTGATCACACTCACAGTCGTGTCCAAAGTCTGTTTACTGCTGTGGAGCTCATACTATTCTCTGACTGGGGAGAGAACATGTTCCTGGTGTTCACCACAAGATGCTATGTTCTGTGCTTGGTGTTAGAAAGAAGCCATGATCACTGGTAGACCTTAGGCATATCATAACGTAAAAACATACAGATTCTTGAATGTTAAAACAAACAACCATTAGGTTAAAAAGAAATTAAAGTCTGCAAATTTCAAATGTCAGGAAGGGCATCAAACAATAGCAACTCTCATTGTGTTGTTGCGAGGAGGCTACAATTAGCAACAGCATTTTGGACATTAATTTTATCATAAAGTTGAAAATGCACACATCCTTCCTAGTTATACATCAAAAATATTAATCATGTATAGAAAAATATATATTTATTTGTTTCTACAATGTAATACCATACATACATTAGAATCAACAGAGCTATATGTAATAACATGGACAAAAAACATAATACAAACCTGAAAGGCACGCGTGTGCATGCACACACACACACACACGTACGCACACACACGCACTGAGATTCAAATCCTAGCTTGCCATTACCACATATATAATTTAAACCCAGTTTTTAATTTCTCTTTAAAACAGAATTAAGAATAATTTCCTCAAGATTATTTAAAATGGTGCCTCTAAGAAGGACCTGCATTCTGTAGCAATGCAGTGCTTGTTTTCATTTGCAAAATAGTGAGTGACAATAGACATGTTGCTAAGTTAAGGAAGTGTGGTCAATGTGACAATGCTTTGATAAGATAGGGCTACTACACATATTAAAAATACTGTGATATACTTCAGCATACCACTAATCTCTTTATTCAATATTTGAGAGACCACTAAAATGAAAGCAAATTGCTCTTGATAGATTATTGTTTGTAACTTTGATTTACTGTGTTATCCTTGCATTTTTTGCAAGTGTCACCACTGATTTATCTAAATCAATCACAGAAGTAGATAGACACAGCTTCTTGTGATAGCAATAAGATAAGTACTCCTGTTGCATCATAGACAAAGATCTTTAGAAAAAGAGAATTAAAAGCCACCAATTTATCTTCTGATTCTCTTATCCAACATGATTTAATTTAGCATAAAAACCTTTGGCTCAGCATATAACAATCCTGACTTCTCTTGCCAATCTACATCCTTCTTTCTTCAGTCTCTGCAAATGACAATAAAGATACATGGCTTCATAATAATAACGGCAATAATCCTAGTAAATATTTAATGAAGTAAACTTAATACTTATATCAATTCAAAATGTATTAATCATTCTAGATTACCTGTCCAGTCCACACTCATCTCAATTCTCTATGTTCTTCAACTGCATCTAGGTCAAAACAACTTAGATGAGTACTTTGTTGTTCCCCAAATATTTTATATTTCTGGTTAATTTAATAACTTCCACTTTATAGTATTTGAAACTTTTATTATAAGTTGCCTCCATTTCACTTTTTAAAATGCTAGATCTACAACAGCAGAAAGTAACATTCCTCTCTTATCGGTCCTGCTGTCACCCTAAACCCGACAGTCCTAAGCCCAAGTAAACGGAATATTAGAAAATGTGTGATTGAAGTTGCTTTTGTCGTCAGAGCTTGTAAGAAAGAAACTGAATGAAATATCTTCCATATGTGTCTCATTTAACAACATATATTAGCCAGGATGCTTTCCACTAATATTAATATTAAAAGATGAGCATTAACAAAATGAGTATGTCTCTCACTTCATAAATCTCTTCACATATCTCAACTAGCAATACTTTGAACTGCAAAAGAAAGAAAAAAGAGAGAGACTGAAGTAATCATTCCATGTGAACTATATCCAGTGCATGACAATAGATCTGTGCAGGTTTCTTCAAGTCTTCTGTTTATTAACCCTCTTTATCTGTCTCCGCCAGCTTGTGGAGCTTTTCTATTCTCATTTCTCACTGTTGTGTGGGAGAACAGCCTACTGTACTGAGCATGAATCAGCTGCTAAAATAAGTGGCAGGGTAACTGGGATATGTTATTTGACCTTCAAATTAATTTTCTCTTGTCCTTATTTCATCTCTCTTTTTGCAACCTCTGCCTCTCTCTTTTCAGTATTTCTTTCTTCTTTTTTTTTTTGCTAAAGAAATAATAATAAACAAAGATGCCAACAGCAAAGATGCCCTTAAATCCACTCCTCTTGGATGTCAGAAAACACTCATTTGTGAAAGCATGATAATTTACTCATCTTTGTTGTAGCATAAACACAAGCTGCAACATAAACACACTTTGTATTATTCCCTCTCCATTTTAGGCAGTGTCTCTGTCACTGTTCTTGTCAGAACATTGCTTCAATTCCAATTGACATGAAGGGTAGAGAACAATACATAGGTTTTATTTAATCTCCTTGTAATGTGTTAAAATACATGCATATTAAAATCCATAAATTGCTTAAACTGGCCAAAGCAGGCAATACCCATTTTGAGGTATTACTATAACCCTTTTTGTAAGCCATTTGAAATCCCTTTGATGACTAGGTCATACAAATACTTAGAGTCTTCTTTTGAAGACCTCCAAGGTTAGAGATATCATACATGTAAAACTTGGTTTCTGGGTCTACCCATCTCTATTTGAAGACCCTTCCTTGTGCCTCTATAAGTGTTCTGTGACCACAGTTTAAAAGATAAAAGTTTGGAGTGAGGAGAATGAACTCAGTGAGGACTTTGTGACTGCCCTATGTTTTAGGGATGAGACCAGCAGACTGAGATTACAGTGACAGATACTATAGGAGGTGATAGAGGCGGGCAGTCATCCAAAGGAAAAACAGAGCAGGTGCTTGTGTGTAATAATGCTGTTGGAATAGCCAGAGTAAGCAAGTCGGTGCAAGAAGGAAGGAAGGAAGGAAGGAAGGAAGGAAGGAAGGAAGGAAGGAAGGAAGGAAGGAAGAAGAGAAAGAAGGAAGGGAGAAACAAGATGACTCTCAGCTAATTTAGAAATGCTCAATACATAGCTTTTGTCCTTTCACTAATAAACTATGGGTTCCTTTGGAGACATCCATTCCTTAAACTTGAGAATTTGAAAGCCAGGATACATGAATGTTCATAATTCAGTTTCTCTCTCAACTTATGTATTAAAAGGCAAAAATTAACATTTATCATGGGTAGAAAAAATATATTTACAGTTTCATTTTTTGTTGGCTTATATAAACAAAGGATTTAGGAGAACCTCTTATATAGACGAAAAGAAAATAAATGTGTCAGAGAAAGCAGAATCCAGAAGACCATTAACTTAACTTCATCCTGAAAAGAGACTGAGGATGTATTTAAAACAAATCACAGCAAAATCCATGCCTTGACGTAACCGGGATACTTCTCTAGAAGTTGTAGTCATTTTTCTAATTACTAGATGAGCCCCATATTTTTGGCCAATGCTGTCAGTTTGCCAAAGAGTTGGTTGGGAGCTGTAATCCAATAAGTGTTTTATTTTTAATTGCACATTCACAAGTTAAACCACAGCTGTAACCCAGATCAACCTGATCTATTCAGAAAGGCATAGGAAAAGTCGATTCGTTTTTCCACTCTCAGGGGCCAAATGGACAATTGGAGTATAGAAAAAATTGGGGATGGAAGGGGGGTCTGTAACTATTTTGTGGACAAAATAAGACTTTGAAAAGACTTAATCAATAAGTTAGTATGAATCAATCCAATGAAAATATGTGACTTTCTAAAAAGACATGCTTTCTTCCATTAGTCTGCAGAATTCCAGAGGGTGAGATTTATATAACCATCAACATATATTCACCACTGTGTCTCACAACATACAGTTTCTATAGAAGGTTCTTAAGTATTTCTTGAGTGGATATCTGAATTACTGATGAAAACATAATCTTCCACAGAATCACACATCCAGGTAACCACATTCATTTTGCCACTTGTTCCCAGAAACCCTTTCCCAGTTCTTCCCCATTTATAGTTGTCAGATCACACTGTTCTATATTTGGAATAATAGAGAGCTGTCAGTGAAGCAGATGTCTGGGTTAGCAATCCAATTCCCTCACTCTTTTATGAATGCTGCCATCAAACAGTGGGTGAGTTCAAAATTAGATGAATCATCACCTCTTTTGTCACTTGGTTTGCCCACCTGCCTAGAGGGAGCGATTTACTCCTATGAGGATCAGCCTTAGTGAAGATGACACACTTCCATCTTATTAGATGAAGTTTAAGTTTGACCCTGGGACAAGTTGTAAGGGACTTTACTATTAGTTATATCCCTTTATGCTACAAACAAAGATGATCTCTGTTTGAACATGATGGGTGGAAATTAAAATTTAGCTGTGTCCTTGAAAAAATTTTTATCGATGAATATCACAACCACCACAAACCACAAAGTTTCATAAACTTCGGTCCATAAGGAATCTTCTCCCTTTTTTTTTTTAAAAAAAAAAATTTAAGGAGTAACAATCACAGGATAAAGTCTTAAGTTAACATATCCTTCAGGACTACATAAGTCGTTGGCCTGTGGTCTCAATAACCTTTATATTTCAGCCACAGTGGGTACTCCATATGTCCTCTGTTCTCCACTGCTAATGGTGTTTTTCTACCTACCAGGGTTATTTTCCTACTGACTCATCCAAACTTAGCTCCAGTCATCTAATTCATAAGTATTTCCCAGGTCTCTGTGGCCATTATTAAATTTTTCCTCTCTTGACTTGCAATACATTATTTTGAAATTTCTCTTTATTGTTTATAATTTGTCAATAATTTTCCATTACTTATTATATGAAAAAGTAAGTGACAGAAGGTTCATCTTCTGTAATTGCAAATGGTGCAAGTTTTATATTCCTCTGTCTAAACTCTGAACTCCCAGAGAGCAAAGATCGTATGTTTTGGTTTTCCTCTTACTTAGTGAGTGCTTTGTACTTATCCCTTTTTACAAAGTAGGAATTCAATAACTATTAGTTAAATTGAATGGTACTGAACTATTTTTTTGGAGCTTTTAATCTAATTGGGGAAAAAGACAAGCACATTAAGAGACTGGCAAAGCATCAGAGTTAAAACTGCAAAATAATGTGGTAGAAAATGAATATCTGAATAATGGGAATACACTATATAGAAGCTATTTTAGCTGAGTGAAGTTAATCAGGAAAGATTTTTAGAATCACCTTTTGTGCCAAATCTTAAAAGATATTGTTATTTTTCACTCTAGTGACTAATAAATTAAGTTCATTTTTCAAAAAATAAAATAAATAAAGAGGTATACTTAAAATTTCAGAAGAGAGAGAAAAACAATTTCATAGATATCATATAGAAGTGTAAATTGATAAAAACTTTCTGAAAAGTACTTTGGTTTTATCAGCTAGTGCTTGAAAAGTTCATAACTTTATTCCAATTATTTTATTTCTAGCAATCTATTCTAAATAAATAATTAAAAATTGGAGCAATGGTTTCTATGTAATGATATTAATTATTTGATCCTGGTCATACTGTCATCTTCCAGTTCCTCTCATTCATGACACTCTGGGTTGCCTCGGGGCCTTTTGACCTTGCTTTGTCTGGAGTATTCTGCCCTTAACTTTTTCTTTCTTCAGCTAAATCCTATATATCCTTCACCTCTCACTCACCTTTTCAGAGCTAACTTCTTTCTAATGCCACAGTAGAAGAGCAGTTATGAGTTCATGTACTCATAACTACTTAGGTTATGGGAGTTAGCAGTAAACAAGACAGATGAAAGCTTTGACCTCAGTAGAGACAGAAGGTTAAGAAGAGAATGATTAAATGCACAGAAAAATGCTTCAAAGTTTGTTAACAATAATTTCTGGGGCCTATGCAAAGAGGGTGAAGTGACAGAGTATTTAATTCTGCTGATCTTCTTGGTGTGGGGTTGACAGAGAAGGCTTCTTCTGAGAACTGGTGATCCAATCTGACAACTAAAGATGAGAATGAGTCAAGGTTGGGGACAGTGGCCCTGAGGAAGAAGAGCTCTTGTTGTGCTTCTAATTTTTTTCTTACACTTTTCTGTATTTCTGTTGTTTACAATAAGCATAGAAGAGCGTTATAGTTAGAAATAATTTATAAAAAGCATATGCATGGTCATAAATTTGCATAGAAAAGTGTGAATTCCATAATAAGTGTCTAATTAATTTAATTATTAATGAAAGGAAGAAAATAAAGAAAGAAGGAAATAAAGAAAAAACAAAGAAGAAAGCAAGGTTCCCACATACCCTTTACTACCATCATTTGTAAAGACTGTATGACATTTTCGCCATCAATATTGTGCAATGATGTTGCTTTTGTTTCCTATCAAAAGAGACCACATTTTTTCATGTATAGCATTTGTTTTTCAGATAATTTACTAAAGGCCTATTTACAGAAAACAATTATCTGGTCAAAAAATGTGAGCACTCTCATATATTTGATATTTTGCTACTCACTCTAAAATGGCTTTGGTAATATCAAGCATCAATAATAGGTTTTAACATCTAAAAGACCAAAAAAAAGTATTTCTGATATTTTATTTTGCTTGTGTTTATATTGAATATTTTTATTATGCATATCTCTTCTCATAAGTGCCTTTTCATATTTTTGCCCACTTATCTATCAGTGACTTATTTTCTCATCAAATAGTCTTATATATTTAATGTTTTAAAATCTCTCTTATTATTTTATTTTGTTATAAGTTTCCCATTCTGCTTTTCTCCTTTGCATTTTTGTTATGGTTTTTAACATGCACAAATTTAAAATTTTTATGTAGCAACCAGCTGATACATTTTTTCTTTTTGTGACCATTCACTTTCTTATCCATAGAAACCGATTTCCCTTCCAGGTTTTTAGTATTTATTCACTTCTATCTTCATCTAGTTTTTATTGTAAAATTTTTAGTTTTTTTAATATATATATATTAATATATATTAAAAAATATACACACACACACACACACACACATACATATATATATACCTCAATTTAATTTTACTATCTGGAGAGATTTGAGAAACTATTTTTTTAATTTCCCAATTTGCTAACCATTTATTCTAATATATATTTTATTTTAAATTCATTGACATTTTTAAATCATGTAATTAGAGTTCACATTTATGCTTTATTTACTACTGTTGAGCTATGTTTTAAGCTAATATAATAAGGCAATGGCTATTCTGAGAAAAAAAAACAATTTTATAAATATTGTTTCCCTAATTGTGTATATATTTGGTTTATATACATAACAAGGAATGATATGGAAAGGAATGACACCAGTCCCCAAAATGATAAAGATTTGCAAATAATCATTTTGAAATTTCAGGTTGTTTTATCTCATTTCCATTGGTCCTTATTGTTTTTATGACTCACTGATTAAAAGGAGATGGCAATTATAATATATTTTGCAAACTTCTCAGTAAAAAAATTAACAAAAAGTACAAATTGTTTCTTGTGTGGGGAGAAATTAATGACAAATAAGTATATAGCTTTCTTCATAAGAATACAATAAGAACTTTTTAGAGATTTTTTTTTTTAATGGACCAAGGGACCATGACATGAAAAACAAAGATGATGGGGGCAAGAAAGAAACTTGCAGAGGTGGGGGGGGATCTAATTTAACTAACTAATCAGACTTATAATAAAACTAATAGCAGCGAATATTAATTTGATATTACAACACAGAGACTAAGTGTATTACTCTTATTTAGTTCTCATAAATGTCTTCTGTGCACTCTTAGTTTACAAATGAGGAAATTCAGATGTGATGCCATTCCTTCAGCACACTCATAAAGAAACTGACCACCGACAAAAAAGTGACTTGCCAAAAATCACATGGTTGAGTAATTCAATATAAAAATAGGTGAAATGCTGATTCCTAGTGCAATTTTTATTTTGCATGGCTTATGCAAGGCAGAACATGCACACACACACATCCACATTTTCTGACAAAGTCATTTAGGTTTTTATACTTTTGTAGAATCTTCACTGAATCTAAGTTTAGGTACCCAAAATGTACAATGTAGAAATACAGAAAATTATGAATACATTTATATGCCTTTAAGCATCCCATATTGCAAAGTTATTTGTAACTCTTAGTTGTGACAGATAGAAGTAAAATAATTAATCATAATTTACTGTCATGCTCATTCTTGTCCTCTCTTGCCAAATCTGTAAAATGCAATTAGATATTTTTCTTGTGCTTCATTTTGCTGTGATGGGCTCAAATTCTGGCCGAATTTCATATGGTGACATCACATCCTGCAGTTATCATTGTCATTTTCTCTATTGGCTTAGCTCCCTCTGGGAGTTCCCTATGCCAGGCATATTTTCTTATACTTTCTACTCTGATTATGATGTCAGAGAATGCATCATTACCACCCTTCCTCCCCACCAAAACACTGTTAATGACTATATCCCACTTATGATTTATGTTAAAATGAACAGCTCTGGAGTAAAGAACCTGTAGTTAATCTTTTGATTTTTTTGTCTCTCCTGCAGGCTAGTGAAACATTTTGGGGCAAGTTACTTAATCTTTATAATTCTCACTTTGCCTTTCTGTAAAACGGTGGAGACGATCCACAAAATCTTAGAAATATTAGAATTACATTTAGAGCATGTAATTATTTCTCAAGATGTGTTAAGTTTCTTTTTCCAAGGCAAATTTATTTCTACAACAATTAGGTACCCCTTGAGATCCTACTGAGATTAATACCATAACCAAGTTTACCATAATTATCCTTTCATATTAATATGGAGTTTCTAATTAGGTCTTAATCTGTTTGGAAAAATTAGCAGCAAGGATGAAGTATTCACATACCGCCACATAAGCTTGCTTATCAGTCTAGGGAAAGACACGTTCGATTTTCCATTCTTTTATTTTTATTTTTCTCCCTGTTACATTATTTGTGGAAGTTGGAATTTAATAGTAGGAACAGAGGTAGAAGGGAAGGAAGTATTTCAACTTATCACCGAGTCATCTCTGAATGCCTTGGGTTTTTGCATGTTAGGAGCCAAAATGTGGGCTTCATTCTAAATGTTTGTACATATTCTCTTGAATGCACAGAACAACAACAAAAAAAATTAGGGAAACTACAGCAGAGAGATTTTCACAATGGTGAACTATGGCGGAAAAGACTCTGGGCTCATCATTCAGAGAAGCCATCTGTGCCATAGTAACTGTCTGTAGAGTGAAAAAATAAATCATTTTCAAAAACCTCTTCGCTCCAAAACTGGTGCAATGCCTCTGTCTCGAATGCCAAGTTTTCCATCTGGCCAAAGCAAGTCATGGAAATGCACAAAGGCAATTTACTCAATTGGCCTGGGCAGAACGTTTCCTTTTCAATTGGTTTTTGTGAGTCCTCAGAATGTTCAGACAGGTCAGCACTAGGATGGATGGCTGGGCAGGGTCCCAGCAGGTGAAACACAGCTGAGGATGAGTAGCTGTGTAATTTGTAGCAGTTATTTTCACTCCTTTATCTTTCCAGTTTAGAATTCCTCTTTCTTAATGAGTTAACCCCATTCAAAATAAGTTCTGCAAAGAGGAAATGCCTGCTGTGATCTCAGAATAAGATATAGAGTAAGATGAATTCTCAAACTCACCACTACAAAATATCAGGGACCTTAGAAAATGCATAATCCAACAGTCTTAACTCTCTAAGTGGGCTGCTGCGGTAAATGCAATTAATTGGTGGCTTCTTCATCTCTATTGTTTTCTCTTCTTTTTAGCCTAAGTTTCATTAAAAAAAAATGAATCTACTTTCCCTTCAGTATCCTTGGAAACCAACCAATGCAATAGTTTTTCTGCATTGCTGAGATAATCTATTTCTCTGGAGAGTACCATGTAGAAGATTAAAATGATCAAGTCCCAAGGAATTTTTCCAACAGTAAATCAGTTTATGATTTCAGAGAGTTTTCTAGAAATCTGCTTTAGAACAGCTGAGTAAATGCAATGTCATTCCAGGACTAGGAGGCCCGGCTCTGACAGAGAGTCTAACCGGCACACTTTCGAAGCTCTCACCAGCTGGTTATTTGCACTATGTGGGATGCACACGCTCTGTACTCTAGACGTATGAATCACTTGCTCAATTAAAAATAGTATTTTCTTAGTAGTTATTTGATCAAGAATGGGAATAAGCTGTGGGTAAAACTGTGGCCTTTTGCATTACTATCTTGGAAAAATGTCTGTAGTTTTGTGACAGAATAAACACAAATTGATCAATTTTTCTCTCTGAAACATTAATCCCTAAGATAATAGCTACAGATTCTTTTAGGATTTCCTTAAAATTAGGTCAAATATATTCCCTAAATAGGGGCTGAAATGTATGCTTCCTATTGTAGAATTTAGAGGGAGAATACCAAGAGAAAAGCATATCAAGGACCTACACACAAGCAATTTTTCACTAAATTGTATGAGTCTTGTCTTGTTTTCTCAAGATAAAAAAATAATTATCTCATAAGATTACAGTATGGAAATTTTTGGATCAATGACAATCTCCAAGTTTCACAATTTATCCTGAAGAATCACTTTATTCTAATTATCAGATATGCCCATTCCATCAATTAATGCATTAATTTTTTAACTCTTTACTAGCTATCTCTAATGTGTCAGTTATTCTACAGAAATTTGGGATGTACTGTGATACAAAGCTTCAAATTGCTCAAACCACTGAGAAAGATGCATACAAGTGAATACTTATAAGATGAGGTGTATAAATTACAACTCAGGAAACATAGAGCATAGATGAGCTAATTTTCCTATACCGATTTGGTTTCTGCCTTTAGCATGAAAAAGAAAAAGTGAGGGTGAGTCTAGATAAAGATGGGAGTATGCAAAAATCACTGACTTGTGAAATTATTGGAAAATTTATAAGTGGTTCAACATGATTGAGCCTGGGCCTAAATGAATGTAAGGAGATTACAAAGGGCTTTCTATGCTAGATAAACTGTTTTGACTTAATTGTCTAGTTTATGGATATTTATGGAAAGATTTTAAGCAGAGAAATGCTGGGATCCTGTGTGCATTTGAGATCAGTATAACGAGACTTTAGAGGGGAGAGAGTGGGGACAGAACAGCAAATTAGCAGGAGCCCCCAAAAGAATGAAGATTAGAACCGAAATTAAAATTTGAGCTGATGGTACCAAGAGAAAGAAAATATGTGAGTAATTGGATTGAGAGGTGACAGAGAAAGGATCAAAGTTTAGTGATGATGAATATGTATGTGAATGCTGATGTCATTGATGGAAGATGGAGAATAGAGGAGTCAAAATAATTATTTGCTTTTTTGTTTACTCTTTACATTTTGTCATACTTCAGCTACGTAGTTGTTTGCTTATTAATAGTCATTTATTTATTTAGAGGGAGGTGTTCTAGTATGATACTAGGGGGAAAGAGAAGAAATGATAACAGTCAGTTTGGGTGAGAGAAAGGCTGCATTGTCATGTTGGGTAATTGTAGTGTTTCCTAGATTTCTGTTTGGGAAATTTGACCTAAATTTATTCCTACCATCCTGTATCTGTTCAGTGACTATTTTTGAATCAGAAAGTTAACTTGTCTGTTTGTTCTCTTAAATGTCACTGCTGCAGTCTGCTGAGATTATTTGGAATTTTGATTCTGTGGTATCTTATGTGACTTGTCTTCCAACTTTGTGTCGTGCAAAGTGGTGAGGCAACATTCATGTGTATATGATTCAATCCAAGTCACAGATACAATTTTTACTGAATAACGAGGGAACATTGTGCTGTTGCACAAAACTAATGACTTTACTCCAGTGAGATATCAAGGAAGCAATCATTTCTTCTAGTGGACTTATTCAGGAGTCGTGAATTTATAAAGTGTTGTAACTTAGACAAAGACTAAAAAGGGAGGTTATATTGAGTATGTTTTGCTTAAATCGATATCTTGTAATTTCACATGCCTGATCCATCAAAATTCAGGGCTGGTAGCACTAAATGTACTTCATATAACTGTCAAATGATTATAACTTGATGTCCTGATATAAAGTTCAAAATGATATTTCTGCTTTCAATATTTATCTTGGTCTGGTAGGTTAGCATCAGGAAAAGTCAAGTTCATTGTATTACTTTAAAAAATGATTAAGAATTAAGACATAATTTATTGCAAACTTGATCCAACAATAATCTACTAATGTTATATTTTATTAGTTAACTAAAACTAGCTGGGATCATCATTATCAATTGAGCGCTTACTACATGTCAGTCATTAATTATCTAAATTGGTGATTTTAGCTAATTCTCACAACAGTGGTATGATTTTAGTACCATAGTGTTCCTAGCATATGAATGAGGAAATTCACACTTAGATGGATATGATAGTTTCTGATGATTTTTAGGTAGCTCAATCTGTATTTGAACCCAGATATGTGTATCTTCAGAACCAGAACACTTCACGGAATAGTGTCATAATAACCGTGAATAGTCTATAGCAACAACGAACAAATATATTAATTTTTCAGAGCTTCTCAACTTAAAAAACTTGAAAACACTCTCAAAGTCCAAAGTCTTCTAAACACAATCTGAATTCATAGACAATGGAATAAAACTTACTCTCCTACTGTATGTTTTAAAAAAACAGTGGACCAATGATGGGGGTAATAAAATTCAGTGATAAAAATTCTCTAATAAAAAGAAAAAAAATATCAGATTTTCTGCAGGCATTACTCTCTGGTAGCTTGTTTGTGGCAAACATTCTTCCAGTTGCTGATGACACCTGAAGTAGTTTGCTTAATTAGATGCTCTTTTGAAAGCTTGTCTTTTGTTGGGTCTAAATTTAGATTCAATATTTATCTCAGCAGAGATTCAAAACCCCAAACTTCAAACTTCACTGACTACCTTTCTGCCTCCTAAATATATTGAAGGGTTCTATTATGACAGGCAAGCCATCAGAGGAGTTTTTATCAGATTATATTCTCTACTTCTTGTTGAAGACAGGGTTGTTATATGGCTTTGTAGATAGATATTTGTGTGCCACATATCTAGAAACGGTCTTCAAAATTTTATCTGAAGCTATATCTTACAGCACAAGGCCCATAAACATATTCATATTATACATGGGACAACAATTTTCAGAGCCCCAAACAAGATCTCATTGGTGTTCTTTACTTTCAGTGTCTGTAAAATTATAAGGTATATAAAAAAGGACAACAGATCAATACTTACATCCCTGAGGGCATATTTACTTCACTTAAAAAGGAAAACACAGGAAATTTTACTATTTTCAGTTTTTCTTGTAAAAGAAGAACTTAAAAGAAACATTCTCATCCACTGTGAACCAAAGAGGAAATAATGCTGAGGAACTGCCTACTTTTGAGGCATTAAGCAATGCCTTTTTGCAGAAAAATAAATAATTTCACAAGGAGAGGGATCTCGGGGAATTGAAATACAGTAGACAATGCATCAAAGGGGGAAAAGAAAAAAAAAGAGGGGTGTAGGGAGAGAGCCAGGTAGTTTACAATGAGATTTAGAAAGATAAAAATCCTGAAAGTTCCACTTCTCATGATTTAAAAACAGAGAGGTAACATAGAGCTCTACATTCAATGTTCTAGGTGAGAAAAAACAGAGGAGTATACAAAATAAAAACATTTCAGTCCTAAGGCCCCAATTCCATCTGCTCACTTTGTTCTCACCTACTATAGTTTATCAGAGTCCCTCAAGTGTCATGCGATGGACACCCTCCTGTCCCTGGCTTGGCCTGTATGGAACCATGTGATATGTTGGAGGAATGCCAGCCAGCCAGTTTTTAGCTTCCCTATGCAGTTTTGGAGCTACACCAATGTCATCTAAGAGATACTTGCTTCCAATAAAGTTTTTCCCAATTGATGTACACCTTCATTCCTTTCTTTGTAAAGTAGGATCCTCTTTGGCAGTTCTTCAGTGCTGGGTTTTCCACACACCTGAAATTTGCTTGTAAAGATAATCTGGCAAGATGGGAAGGAGACCCTTCAGAACTTGAAGAATGTCACATGCTGTCATCTTCTTTTGGGTAGGTATCATGTGGCCAAGGATCAAAGAAATGAGAACAATCCAATTATCTCATTCAAAAGGACAGAGTTTGTTCTTCAGAGATAGCAGAGAATAAATCAAAGTTTCTGACCAGGGATCAAATTTCAGTCTTCTATTCATAGTTTTGCCTTCAATTGGGTGTCTTGAATCAGCTACCTCTCTCCTCTTAGCTTTAAATTCTTCACCTAAAAAAGAATCAGTTGATGCCTTTCAACTATAACTTTCCATCAGATTCATGTATAATCACAGATATTGAATATATTATATATTACATACATAGAGATACACAGATAAGTAGACATATCAGTGGTCATGTTCTCTTTCAAGATTTCAGACTTCATGGGACAGGGTTAAGGTCCAGACATGAGGGCAATCAGTAGTTTTGTTAAAAGCTAGCCAACTGATGCTAAGGAGAAATCAGAGTTGAAAACCACTGATGTTAATGACATCTAAGTGATCCCCAAACCCAAGGTCTAAAGAGTCTATTTAATATAATTTTAAGGAGTTTTTATGTACCTGGCAGTAAGGCTTAGAAAAGAAGGAAAGAAGAAGAAGGAGAAATGTAAATCATTATTCTCGACCTTTGGATCCTTACAATGTGATAGTGAACACCCAACGATACCAACAATGCCACCCAACAAGTTATGATTAATCAAAATAGTTTATAGAAAAATCCTTTTAAAAAATGAAGTAACTTATCCAGAAGGGTTTATAGAAGGAAGTGGGAATCAACATGAATTAGAATTAGAGCATGAAAGAGATTCGTAGACCTATTGGGGAGAAGTAACCCGTTGTTAGCAGGTGTGAGAGAATGGCACTCTAGATACACTGGACTCTTTCTTGTCCAGCTACATCATGGTTTATCATGCTTCCAAGCCTTTGCACATGTCACAAATCACTCTCTGTTCACACTGCTTCTCTGTCATCTACTCTTAGATGTTCTTTCTTTTTTTTATATATATATTTTCCTACCTTTTATAAAGATCTGATTACCCCTCATTTGTATTGCTAGAAAACTTGCTCATATTACTTTTATATCTCCTCCTATATTCTATTATAGTGATTTGTTGTCATGGCTGTCTCTTTTCAGAGATTTTTAAGAGCTCTAAATTTCTCTTCTATTGTCACCATGTAATACAGTATCTTACACAGACAAAATATTATTGAATGAAAACTAAGTATACATAGGAGAAAAATATGAATAAAGATTATTATTTGGGAATAATTAAGTAATAAATATGAACACAAAATGAAGCTAGAATATGAAATATATGTGTTCTGGGTAGTGTCATTTTTGGAGACAAAAAATAAGTGAAGTAATTTAAAGTTATTGCAATTAGAGTACTGTGAGCAAGAAAGGCTTGATTAGAAAGGAAAAAAATAAAGGCGAAGAATGTTCAAAAAGGACCAATAAGAACTGGTGACTGATTAGCAATTTCTTCCCAATTTTTGAAGCCAAGGGAATTGTTGTCTTATTAACCAAGATGAAAAGAGTGTGAGTGAGAGCATTATATAGAAGGAAATTAAGAGTGTGAGTTTGTAAGATAAAAACAATATGTTTATTTGGAGCACATAAAACAAAGGATGAAAATAGACACTGAAATTGGAATAAATTTTAGGCTGAATTTGGTGATTTGAAAGCCTAAAATACAGGCTCTCAAATGACTAAAGATGTAGAAATCTAATCAAAAGAAAGAATTTAGAGAAAGATAAGCAGAGACCTAAGCACCCTTGGGAAATGACCAAAGCTAAGGCTGTGAGAAGAATGAAGTCATCAAATGAGACAGGAGCAGAGAAGCCAACAATTAAGAAGAGAGACAGAAAGGTGTGGCATCAGAAGCCGAAAGGAAGTTTCAAAAAGAAAGAGGTGGCAAATCCTGTTTGTTTTCTCAGATAGTCAGGGAAAATACGTTGAGAGAGTATGTGGTCAGCGTGGTTTGCAAAAAGAGCTTCAGAAAGTCCCTGGACAAGCCGGAATTTCTGTAGGGAGAGCGTGGAGAGAGGAAACTCAGGAAGGGAGGGCAATGGTGTAAATCCGCTGAGTCATGTGACAGCAGAGGAAGCTGAGATGAATGGTTAAACCAGAACTGAATTATGTGTCATAGAAATGGGAATGAAATTTATCTAAAATATACTAACAAAATAAACATTTTTGTTTCATTAATCTATATGTCCATTACTTTATTAATAGTGAAACTTCATAGTAAGCCTTGAAATATGTATTGTGTGTCCACCCTTTCTTTTCCTACTTCACCATTGTTTTAATTGTTCTGTATTTTGCTTTTCCATATAAATTTTTGAATAAGTTACTCAATTTCTACACATAAAAAAGAAAAACAAAACTAGATTATGTTTAAGGTATAGACCAATTTAGTCGAGGAATGACATCTTGATAATATTAGTCTTTTTTTTTCTGGTCAATAAATATATTTTCTATTTATGTAATTTATTTTTAAAATTTGGCTTCTCACATCAATGCTTGGTAGTTTTTAGCATAAAGATATTGCACATCTCCTGTCAAAATTATTTTTAAGCATTTCTTGATTTTGATGCTTTTGTAACTTTTGAAGCTATTTTCATTCAATTTCGAATTGTTCAATGTTATATATAGAAATGCAGTATATTAACTTTCATCATGCAAGACTGACCAACTCACTTCACAGTTCTAGTAGCTCTTTCAAAAATTCTTTAGGTTGTTATAGGTAAATTATCATATGTCCTGTGGAGAAGTTGTTTTTAATCTTTTCCAATCTATATACCTCTATCAACTTTTCTTGTTTTATGAAAGTCATAGAACTACCAATATAAAGTTAAATAAATTGTCAAGAGTCAATGCAACTTTTCCTTTATCTTAGAAGAATTGCTTTGGTTGCTAGAAGATGAACAATCCTGGGCCTGGGTCTTGAGAGGCTTGGTGTACTCTGCTTTTGCTTTCTTGGAGTCTTATCCACCATATAAATAATCTTGGTTCTTGTGATAGGAGACCATGTGGAGAGTGTTATGGTCTGATGGGTGAAAGTCTCTAGGGGAGAGAGGACCTGGAAGATGTAAGACCAAGAGGAGAGAGAGGCTTCAGCACCCCAGCTATTACAGCTGAGGTACCAGGTTAAGGAACCCATTTTGGATCCTTCAGTCCAGATTGAATCCACCTAACCAAGCCCACTGATGGTACAGGGAGAAGGATAAGTTTTCATAGCTAAACCCTGGCAAACGAACCCACAGCATCATGAGAAAACTAAATGGTGGTTGTTTTAAGCCACTAAATACTAGACTTTTCTTTTTTTCTCAGTAAAAAACCAAGGATTTGTTGAAAGTTAGGGAAGATGAATTGCTTCTAGGAAACAGAAGGAAGATGGAAATACTTGTTTGTAACTGCAGGAAATCTGCTAGAGAAATTCAACGAGAGATAAAGCCAGCAATTAGCACCAGGGAAAGCTCATAGAAGGTGGACAACATTCATTTGTAAAATGCAGATTCATGCAATTTTGGAGGGTACAGTTATAGTAAAATAATTGTTAATAACAAAATTTAGAACACTTTGAAATCAAATGCATTGTGCTGGGTTTCAACTGGCAGAAAGCAGCACTGATGTTTTATGCTCTCTATGTGATTGTATCGTGGAGATCCCTTCTCATTTTTAGGTCCTAAGTATGAACACCCCACTTGTTCTTCAGGTAACTGATTATAGATATGGGTATTTTTTCAGATGAGACCCTGCCCCCGGAGCACAGATGTCAGGCCTGGTTCTCACAGTAACTTCCATTCAACATGCCATTTTTAAAACCAACTGACTATTTGTGTATTTAGAGCATCAGGCAAAATATAAGGGAAGACAATTACTACTGTCTGATTCCCCAGCTAGAAACACAGCAGCACTGAAGGATGGATGGAGAGGCAAAGAGGAGTTTATGACGGCAGGTTTAGAAATGTTAACCAGTCTTTCTCCTTGATGTTTCTACTGGTGAAATTAGACAGCAGCCCTCAAGAGGCAAACCCCAGACAGCAGCTGTCAGTGCTGGAGATCTGGCAGCTGAGCTGTGCTTTGGCTGTGAATCACCTTCTCCACCCCCAGCCCAGCCCGGAAGCTTCTGGAGGCTGAGTACCACAAATACCTGTACTGCATGTATCAGTCTTATTATGAAGCAACCCTAGAGACATGGAAGGAAGAATGATGATTTGTGGGAAGCGTTCCATGAGGCCTTGTGAGACGTGTTTTGCAGACAGAAGTTGGGGTGGCTGTGATGTTGCTCAGGAGTTATTTCACATTTACAAGACTGTGATCAGATCCTATTCATTTAGTCTACCTAAAATGACATGACGGGAACAAAGACTTGCAATGGAAAATTTTCTACCTGGTTCTTTTGATGATTTCGGCAAAGATATAAACATCCTCCTGATTCACAGGGGGAATAAAAACTGCTAAACATCCAAAGAGGCTTTGCAGTCTTTCAAGGCATGGAGCCTCACAAGTGGGTTTCTGCTTTAGAGTCTAAATCTTTAAACCTAAAAGCTGCCACTCTGAGGTCATTTACTTTTCATGTCACCGAAAGCATGGGTGAATCTTTAAAAGTAATAAAATTCAAATGGCACCCACTGGGGACTAGGAAATGGGCTTTCAGAATAGGTCAATTCATTCAATTTTAGTCATGTTAAGTTTAAAGAGAAAGCAGGAGACAGAAGTCAGACAGAAGATGAACGAAAAAGGCATAGCTGATTTGAGAGAAATGACCTTCAAGAGCCATCCTCTTAGAGATGGCTTCTCATGAAAACATGAAGATAGACGCAAAAAGCAGCCCTTTTTCCTTTCAAAGGAAAGTTCTGATAAGACACACCTATAGTCAACCTCTCCCAACAACTGTAATATGCACATCTTAATGTCTTAATGTTTCCTTTTTTTTCATACAAATACATCAGAGCCTGACTAAGGCATATCATACTGTGCGTTACTGAATAAATTCTGCGATGAAAAATAATAAAGCTCAATGCTTCATAATTCATTAATACCCAAAGTGGCTGACAATTTATATATTTTCAGGTTGGTTTTCAGTCATTTATTTATTAGCTATGTGCTAATAAATTTATAAATAGGAAATAGCTTTCTGAGACAGCAAAAACAATAAATAAACTTTTTTTTTCTCCACTTAAACAACCACCTGGATGTAAACAGCTACACGTGAACAAAAGCCCCAAGCTCAGTGAGGAAGCTGTGGGTCACAGGGTTTAGTGTCACACACCAATTTAAAACCACACAGCTGGGCTCACTCCCAGGGCTTTCGGCTTCGTGTCTGTTCTCTTTATGTGACATTTTGCTATCAGAGGATGGTGCCAGGAGAGAGTCAGAATATTATTTTGATACTGTGGATTAGTATCTACAACAGCAAGAGAAGAGCTGGAGACATTTGAAATAACTCAATTGGCTAAAGGAATCTCAATTCAGAAAATTGTAAGTTGCCAGGGTTAACATTATGAGAGCTTTCTACCTATAGCTCTATGTAACATGAAAATAAACATCTTCCCAGTTCTTTCTCCCTTGGGGTTGGTCCTTCTGGAGTCAGAAATTCTGACTTCCACAGAAGTGGAGGAAACAGATTACTGAACCTTAAAATCTCTGTCATGCCCTCTTAGTTCTTCTTTAGGAATGATCTGTTCTCTTTTCCTTCCATAGAGTTTCTGCATTCCAGGAGACTAATTTCACCTTATAGAACACAGAATAAATACAGTAAATATACTTGGTATTAATATAGGATAAGTTAGTCAATATGAGCTCAAGACAGCTAGAAGAATTATCATTAATATATATGGAGTTTATAATAGGTATCTAGTCTTCTGCTGTGAGCTTCACCATATAAATGTGAATTTCTTTAACTTTCAAAGGCGTTCAATGGAGCACTAACTATTATTATCATTCTCAATTTAAAGCAGAGGGAAACAAGATCAACAGATAAAGACCATCAGGTTTTAGAGCTGAATTCTTCATTTCTGCAGTACATTGAATGTAACTAACTAGTATATGTGGTGAGATTTTTGTCTTAGGTAGAATATATTTTAAATTTTGGTATCATTAAACTTTGTGAAGGGAAAAATTACCTTAAAAGTAACACGAGCTTCAGTCTCTTTTCTTTCCCACAGAAGGCAACACTGCAATCAAATAGAAGAAATGCATTGTTGAACCAGCATTTGAATCAGGGCCTGGAAATTTAGAGTTTGAGGTTGCAGGGGCAAACACTAATATTTATAGAAGGATTGACTTTATGGCTCATATTCACTAGAGATTTGTTTAATTTTCTCTTCAAAGAAAGACCCTAATTCACTTGGTGTAGGTTCAATTGAGTTTTAAACGTGGAGGCTATAACCCTGTGATGAGAAATCTTTAATTGACATGCATCTTCCAAAACATCCTATAATGCAGGAGTCATGTTTGTATTTATAAACAGCACATGTATTGTTTAGGGTGTGAAAATGCCAACAGAGACTGGTTTCTTAATTTTGTCAACCTACTTTTTTAGAGGGTGCTGACAACCCTGCAGAGGCAAGACTAGCAGCTTGGCCTGGCAAGCCTACTTTCTGTGGCTTTTTTAAGTGGTATATCAGGAGATTGACTCAGCCTGAGTTTTGCATTTGTGTTTTGTACCAATGCCCAGAGGTCTTAGGAGCAAAAACATATTTGACACCTATTTATCTCTGTCAAGGGGTTGTCATGGGAGCCAAGGTGATATTGACATTACCGAGGTCCTTTGAGGAGAGGTGGTGCGGAATTGAATATCTTTGCTTGATTCTATTTTCATATCTCACTACTGTTTGCCAAAAGGTTAAATTTCTCCCACCTCTCTGTCAGCAGTTCCCAACCTTTTCCCTCTTCGGGTACATTTGGTGATACCAAAGGAGTTGAGGCATAACAGAGGGCAGGGGTGACAACAAATATGGCAGGGACATATACGCTTATGTGTCCACTTGCTCTAGTTGAAGGTATTTTTCTCTTGGCTTTTAGTGTTGTTTCGTGTTGGTACATGGTGGTCTAGAAAAAGAAGCCTCAGTCTTTTAAAAGAATATACTATAATGTCAAATATGAGAGAGCAGATAAACAAAGGTAACAGATGCTGAAGAAGTGTAATGAAATCCTAAAAGAAAAGGACTCATAATAGCCTGAGCAATTATTAAGACAAAAGCTAGAACCATTGGGCAGTGAAAGTTCATTGACCTATCTTTTAGACTCTAGGTCTTTGAGATTTGAAAATTTCCATATGACTTTATTCATAACTTCAATACCTTACCCTGGGGGAAAGTGAGACATGTATTTAAATTAAGTTTTAAATCTCACTCCAAATTTGTAAATGAGCTTTCAGATGCTGCTTTCTAAACTTAAAAAAAAAAAAATTCTCCCATTTTCTGAATGCAAATGCCCAAAGTAGTTAGAACGTTCTGGGCTTAAGCACATATACATATACACACACACACAATTGCTGTTTTCCATCCCGTTTCCCTATCAAGTTTTCATTTCTACTTCTAATGTTTGAATTTTTAATGTGCGCTGATCACTATGTTAACCATGTAAACATGTTAGCTGGGTTGTGTCTTCAGTAATACTCTGAGGTATCCACTGTCTGGATTCCCATTTTATAGATGAAACAACCACAGCATAGTGATGACACAGATTATAGGTTAAGTCTGTTTCCTGAACCTATGCCTTAACTACCACGTAATTGCCCCTTCCAGCTAATGAGCCTGAACAATAACAATAACACATACTCCATTAATTGTATTTATTTTTGTTCATAGTCACATTAAGAAATTAAAAAAAAAATGCTTTCCTTATTTTTGCTTGTGGAAAAGTAAATTGCTATCTATCTTCTCCCAGTGAAGACTTTTATAGTATTGAATTCCCTGTGCATATGGTTAGAAATATAGGTATGTAGATTTATGGATATATGGCTATACAACTATCTAAAATAATGCAAAAGAAAAAAATTAAGTAACATAAATGAGGGTGAGATGGTTAATCTGTTGAAACATCTTATATATACTTATATTACCTAATGAAAAGCAATTTTAAAATAAATCTGATCAAACAGCAGAAATTTATTCCTCAGACAGAAGGCTGGCTTTCAGGTGGATAAAAAATTACTTGTGCTAAGTCTTATGCACCACCAATAAAACATTATTAGCCACATTCATTCTATTTTCTTCAAATGTCGTTAAAAACGAATTTCATGGTCAGCTAATTACATTTTAATTCTACGAGCACATGTCATACTTTTCTGCCTTAAAAGTAGATGCATTTTGTTTAGATGCAGTAACACAATTCAACAGACTAATCCACGCTTTTAAAAATCTCACTCAAAAGTTCAAACTTTTAGCTTAAAAAGTTCAACTTTAATATTCTGTATTTTGACCAAGCCCTACCCGTCTTGGACAGGAAGTGTTACTTTGAGAGCTTTAGCTTACACTTCTCAGCATCAGTGTTCACGCACTCATTTGTTCTTTTGTTCTTTAACTTGTGAGCAGTGCTAATTAGGTCCTTTCTGGAAGTCCAGTTCCCCTCAGTTCATCACAATACATGGGGAGAACTGTGGGAGCAAAGGATGGCATTTCAGCAGACTCTCACAAAAGCAATTCTATTATCCTATTAAGTTTCGAGAGTCCCAGCTGCTTCTGGAGATGAAACTGTGACATGGCAGGCTGGATAGTTGCACGGATGCCAAGCATGCTTTTAGACTCAGATGCAACTTAGTTTAGGTTTATATTTGATCATTGAATCATGTTTTTTTGTAGCCAGCTGGATTTTGGGGATGTAAGATGTAAACAATTTCTAGATTAATCATGCTGCGGTTGTTATAGACATCTCACCTGACTGAATAACAGGATCTATTTTTTAAAAATAGTGGTTACACATTGATAAGCATGGGTAACCTCTGTCATGTCTATAGCTGCCTAATAAAATATACATTAATAAAATATTCTCCACACGGGAATAACAAATTGCATGTCTGTCACGGGTGACAGTATATAAAAAGGCTCAGATTCTGGGTGCTAGGGTTTCACTGCCTGGGTTTGATGCTGAATTTGCCCCCCAGTTAGTGCTATGTTCTAGTGAAGTTAATTAAATCTCTCTAAGCCTCAATTTGCTCATTGAAAAAGAGGGCTTGTCAGAATGATTAAAGTAGATAACATAACTAAAGCCCGGAGCACGGCGTGCACTGTTTTGTAATCACTCACTAAATGTGAATTCTTATTTTAGTGGTTGGTGGTCCAGCAGGAGAATAGCAGGATGCAGTGATGTCAGCACATGCTGGGATAATGAAGAGACTCAAATAGCTGCTCTGTTCGGGTGGGTGGAAACAAGAATGTCCTCTGATAGCTCACATTTCTCATCTTGCATGTGAAGTCCTCAAAAATACATTCCTAATCCAGACCTAATTCCAACTCCTTCTGTTGCAGTCAGAGTCCTGTCCTCAGACTCATCTCCATGAACTTCCCCTGGCAGAGAGGAATGCTCTCCTCCTCTTAGACTCACTTCAAATTCCTCCACCCTTCAAAGTCAGCTCAAATTCCATGCCAGTGAAGTTCTTCCTAAAAATTATATCCTTCCCTTTTCTCAAATGCCAACAGAGTAATTACTTTTAGCCATGCATTTTGGTGGTGGATTCGTATTGTAGGCTGCCATGACAAATGGCCACAAACATATTGGCTTAAAGCAACACAAATTTATTATTTGATAGCATTGCTGATCAGGATCAGTCTCGCATGGCTAAAATCAAAGTGTCAGCTAGGTTTTTCTTTTCTTTTCTTTTCTTTTCTTTTCTTTCCTTTTTTCTCATTCCTCCTCCTCCTCCTCCTCCTCCTCCTCCTCCTCCTCCTCCTCCTCCTCTTCAATATCTTTTACTACTCATTCAGGTATTGACAGGATTCATTTCCACACAGTCATAGGACTGAGGCCCTCATTTCCTTCCAGGCTGTTGGCTGGAGGCCACCCTTACTCCCCAGGGAGCTCTGTCAGGTCCTTGCACATGACCTCTGCATATCAGAAAACCAGGGAATGAGACTTCCAGCTCTTCTCATGCTGCCATCTTTAGACTCACCACTCTGCCTTCCTCTTCCAATGTTAAGATTAGATTAGGACCACCAGAGGAATCCAGGATAATCTCTCCTTTTCAAGACTTGTCACCAAGACAAGTCACACTTGAGAAATCTCTTTTTATCATGTTAGAATATGGTAGTGTGGACAGTTTTTAAGAGTTATTATTCTGCCTACTCACATGATTTGTTAACCTCCACTTAGGATATTAATTACACATGGTAATGTCTGAATCACATGAGTTTTGTCCATTGTGCCAGCATCTTGCCTCCCTTTCAAGATTCTAGAGGTAGAAAAAAGAGGTGTCTCATAGCTTTTCTGTAGCCCTAATCTGATCCATCCTAGAATTCTCAGGGTGACACAGATGATTAAGAAACATTCAGACACTCTGGTTCAAGAGAATTTTCAGGTCTTAGTCTTACGTCTTAATCAATTTTATAAAGGATTTATTTATTTTTTTCGAAGATTAATCTTAAGTTCCTGCTGATACAGACTGCCTTAGGCAATGTCATGAACTTGAACATGCTTGGACTGGTTTAAGTAGCAGGTGTTATGATCTTGAAGCTGAACCTCAAGGTTGAGTTTAGAAGAAGTTTGTCATAACAACATTTATTAAAAGCATGCATTGCAGCAATGGCAAAGGAGAGAAAGTGCCGTCTGCATGATAGATGTTTGTTCTCCAGGAAACTCTGTTTAAATGTCCTTCATGTTTACATAATAATTTTATGAATGGAGCAATTACTTCAGCTCACCCAGAGTAAGCTGTTGAAATATTAGAACCTCGTCCTTATTTTTTCTTTGGATATTCCCTCAAAGTTCTTCTGACTTCTATCCTGTGACTCTAGATAGTAAAACAAACAAATTTTTAAAAAGTAATGTGTAAGCCTTTACCCAAGTCGGTTCCTTTTTTAAAAATTTTATTTCTTCTTCGTATTTTTCACCAGGAAAATTTCTAATCCTCTGTTAAAACCCCACTTATATTTGTTTATGAGGAAGCATTCTTTTATCTCTTCTCACCTACATGGAATGTGAAGACATCAGAATTATTTTTTATTCTTAGAAATTAGTGTTTTCTTCAATACTATAAATACAAAATGTGATTAAATAATAATAGTTACCATTGAATGAATAAACTGATGTTACATCTCTGGACTTTTGCTATAGAATATAATCCTAATCAATTGTTTTTTTTTTCCAGTTTGATTAGAATGATTTGCTATTGTTAGTTTGCTCAATGATTTATAATGATTCTTTGCATTATGAACTGTGATCAGTAACTTTGAGTTTAGAGATATCTTTCGTCTGTTAAAGACAGTAAATAAAAACTTTGTTCTGAAATACTTAATTGTGGCACAAATGAATATTAGATATATCCAAGGAAAGAATAAAGTAGGATTATAAACTCAAAGCTGATAAAAAAAAACTCTAGTCTTCAGCTGACCTATAACACTATGTGTCCATAACATAGTGAATCCCATTTTCTACATAATGTAGAAGTGACCTAATTATAAAATAGCATTTATTGCTCTGTGACCAGTGGCAGACTATGTCATACCATGATATTATATCAACCTTTGATGTTAGTTTAATTTTTTTAAAAACTGGCTTTGACCTATTACTCAAATATCATTTTGCATCTTCCCTATGCAAAATAGATCCACTGTTTGCCTTTCCAATAAAATTTTAAATTTCCTCATTAAATATTAGTAAACTTTACACAAACACTCTAAGGGGCCACCACATTAAAATATGCTTAGATATTTATTTATAGATTTGTCTCTGTAGAACTTTGTGTCCTGAGGCAAATCCTCAATATAATAAAATCATTTAGGAGAAAACAACTACCACCATGCCTGAACTTGGCGACTGATCACGGATCTCAATATTGTATTCTCCCAGAAACCAAAAACAGAAAAATGATCTCAGAGAGGCCTGTTGTTTTGGCAAGCAGTGAAATGCAATTGCATTTTTACATATTGAGTAGCAGTTGGTATTTTATAAATGGTTAATGCTGGTATGATTCCAAGAGGCATTAAAAATATTAGAGTCGGTAGCACATTACAGCTCAGCAATCCTACACATAATCAAGAGTTGGGCAGCATCCATAGAGAGTATTTATTGCATTGCTAGGCACTTGAGAATATGTTTCTGGAAGCAAAATGAGATGATGATGAGGAAAATTATGTAATAAATGGTGCCAAAATGGGTATAAAGAAAAATTATTCATTGGGAAAAATAAATGCATTTGGGCATGAATGACATTTCTAACAATCTGTTGACCTATAGAAAGTAGCCCCTGGTTCCGATTTTACAAAAAACAAAAGGCTATTAACAAAGGCCGTTAAAGTGTAAGAGTCTAGTTGACACTTGAGTTGCTTTTCTTTGAATCCTTCACTTTGAAATTTGATTCTACATACATACACATGTGTGTATAAATATGTATATACATACATACAGTATATTAATATTTGTAATTATATAGTTTCATATTAATGAATCTTTTAAACGAGAACCCATCTTCTTCTTCTTCTTCTTCTTTTTTTTTTTTTGACTTCCTGTTGAAATGATCTTTCTCTAATCCCCCTAACACAGAGATGCACTGAACTACATTCCTTGCCCCATCATTTCTTGGACTGGCTTGGAAGCTTAGCTGCTTTCATGGCTTCACTGCCTATTGTACCAATACCTAGATGGCTTTACATTGTTTTCTCTGAGGCCTGAGCTCTCTCCACAGCTCTTGTTCTCTATGTTCAACTGCCCATTTCCCATCTCCAACATAGACTCCCACCATCATCTATTTTCCTCATGGAGATTTCTAGACTGGATTCCCTCATTTAGGCTCTTTTCCCCAGGCACCAAGTCTCCATATCCACAGGTCTCTTTATCCCTTCTTTCTTCTTGCTTCAGACTGCTGCCCAGCCTCTAGAATCTGCATAGTGCCCCCATATTGTCCATTACATCTGTCCAATCTCTTTTATTGCCATGCTGCTAGCCCATCGCTTAGGACCTCAACTAGTGCAGCAGTATGATTACTGGTCTGTGTGGCTTTATTTTTTTCCTCTCCTATTTTATTCTAGACATTACTCCCTCAGAATAAGCAATCACATGGGACACAAACCCTACATTAAAAAAAAATAATGTGTTCTCACTTTGCTTGAAGGACAAATCTAAACAGTTTTGCCTGTCACTTATCAAATGAACATATTGAACTCTATCTTTATTTAATTTTTTGGGGGAGGGGGACTTACCAATTATTCTGTACTTTTGCTCATCTAATTCATGTTTTCTGGAATGTTCTCCCCTCATACACTTTTATTTATCAAAGTCATACCCTTTTCTGTAAAATGTAATTCAAGTCTGATCATGTTTTGTAAAGACCAAGAATAATTAATTCCATTGGTTTAAGTTGAAAATGTTTTTCAAGTCTGTCGTTATATCACATTTTTCATGCAATGTAGGCAAACTGTAGGAGAAATGGGGCAGTTGTTATCTGCATCTTGACGTGGGAGGCAAGTAACTCATATGGCATTTCCTGAATGGTGAGTGGCAGGTGGCTGATGGTGGGTGGCTTTGAGACCAAAGCCTAGATCCTTTGGCTTCTTAATCATTTTTCTCCTATAATTTCATCAGTGGCACCATGACATACTCATAGCCACCAAGCCACCTGATATTCAAACCTGTCTCTGCCACTTATTAGGAATATGAAGTTGGATCAGTTACTTAATAGCTCTTTCATTTTCTAGTCTGCAAAATGGGCACAACAGATTTGTTGTGAGGTTAAACAAGGTATTGCAGATAAAGCAGCACAACATCTGTAATGAAGAAAGTCTTTAATAATGCAAGCAGCTATTACTGTAACACCAGGACTGAATAAAATTGGCTTTTCCAATAACTAGAAGAATGACTACCAAACTCCAGTGGCATAAAGGTGGAGTTTTTGCAACTTCATGACTATGATGTCTGTACCTTAATTGATTAAGACTTGAAGTGCTTTCCCCTCCCACTCTAGATGAGATGGCTTAATTAAACCTTTTGCAATTAAATAAAGTTACATGAGTCCATCAGTTCATTCTACCTTTGGAAGGTATTCCTTAGGCAAACATAATTTCAACAGTATTTTCCTAGTGGTTAACAGTATTTCATTCCTGTAACTGAAATTCTTTCTTTGTTCTCTGTGCCTTTCATCAGTCAGGCTAGGAAAATTAGAGCTATAGCCTATACTCACATTCAAAAAACACTATGTCATACCACAGATCATTACTTAGCCTGGAAAACCCACAATTTAAATATTGGATTAGCCCCACTAATCATCTCCTTGAGAACTAGCTGCCCCATTGCCAAACTGTACCAATAGAGAGGAGTAACATTCAGCTTTGGGAGAAATTCTCAGTAATTCCAAGCAATTATCAGTAGGTAGTATATGCAATAGCTAAATACTTACTTTTGATTAGAAGTGTGTTTGTTGAAATCCTGACTGTCACTTACTGCTGTGGGATCTCGGTAAGTCACTATAGCTTTCTGTACTGGTTTCTATTTATTTTTTGTAGAATTACTTTAAAATATAAGCAGAATAATGTATTTCAATCAGTCAGCATTTTCTGTAATACGAACACATAAAATTGAAATGTTATTTATGTTATTGATATCATTGTAATTGATCAAAAAAGTGCTATGTGTGAAAGCAGCTTCCAAATTCTTCATTCTCCATCCTGCAGACTGATAGGTTTCTCCCTTATTTTGGTTCATCTCTTCTGTAGTAGGCTAAGAAGAAAGCTCAATCTATTGGAGAACACTTGTAAGGAGGATGCACAGCAATGGGTTGAAGGTCTCACTTGAAATGTCCATGACTAGGGAGCTAAATAAATTTTTAAAAATCTCAGCTAAACATACAACCCCAAATTGCAACAGCTGCCAGGGATGGGATTTGAACAAAACATCTACTGATAAATGACTAGAATATTCTTTGCCTTTCCATAAAGAGAATCTCGTTAAGTGAAGTGGACAACTTGTGGGCGTGTGATAAGACTTGGCAAATCAATGCTTTTCTGGAGAACATAAGCGAGCTTTCTGGAGCTAAACCACAGGCACTCAATTATTTAGAGGGATTTATGGGCACCCAGCCCATCAGCTCTTGGACAGTGCTTCAGAAGTCACAGGGGTTGCCTATCTGAGCTGCTGCAGAAAGAGAATGTTTTACATTAGACTTTAAAATGTATAGCACATAATGTCCTGAAGTATCTCTCATTATCCTCTGGTCTAGCCTTTGCCTTAATTTTGTAGAGATATGTAGTTAGAGAAATACTTACATGCAGAATTTACAGAGCTTTCTATTCTATGAGATTTCTCCTAATTTACATGTGCCTTTTGGTAAAATGAATGTCTGTAGGATGATATCTATTGTATTAAATGAATTATTAGTCAACAATGTGACAGTACAGGAAATATAATTGTTCACTATGTATATGTTTTCGGTAGTCCACAAACCCTTGCACAAATATTAGTTTACTTGATCTTTATGACCATTATGAATATTTGCCAGGTAATATACCAAGACAATGTAGCAAATAAATGGCAAACCAGGACTTGAATCCAGGGCTTCTGACTTTAAGTGCACTCACTGTGTTTTACAATGTCTCATTCTACCTAAGCCATAGATCATGTCACCCATAGAATTATAAGTTTTTCAAAAGACCCTAATTATGTAATTGGCTATTATTTTGTATTTATTTACTAAACAATATTTTGAGCACACAGTATGTGTCAGTTTCAATTATCTCTCTCCTAAATTTTCATGCTCTCTGCCACCTGCCAACCTCATCCCTCCATTTACCTTTCCTCTCCCTTTTCAGTAGGTCAACTGTCCTGAAACATCATTCTACAGAGACCCTTGGAGATGTCTAGGACTTTATCCCCAAGAGATTGTGATCCAAGTGGTCCAGTTCCAATGCCTAAGAAACTTGGCACTCAACTCTAATCTCAACAATGACTACCCTAGATCCTGAACTACATGTAGATACCTAAGATAGCTATTTCAACAGTGCCACCATTTTCTTCTCTATGTTCTTGGCCTTCAACATCCCAAGCCACAAAACCTGGATCCTCTTCTCTCTTTTCTTTCCACCTCCCATTTCTCTCTTTCTTTATCTCTAGTCTAATATCATAAAAACAAATATGACCAGAGAAAAATAAATTCAAACTCCACCTACTTCAAGCAAAACTCTACCAGCTCAGTGTCATAGCTTATTAAATCTAGTTTATTTAATATTGGTCCGGGTACCTTTCCCTGGGAACTGCTCCTTTCTTCTCCTGGGCCTTCGCCACTTCTCCCTAAGTGGGGAGGATATTATAGAGCTCCTTTTAGTTATATCAGAAGGTGTATGCACTAAACAATCTGTAATGGCCATTATGCCCTACTGAGAAATAAAATTCTCAGCCCTAACTCTTGGACCACCCCTGGTCCTGGTTACAAAGTGTCCCAAACCAGAGATCTGCCATTTATGAGAAAATATAGATGTTGATCTTTTTTTTTTTTTCAAAGGGGGCCAAAGAATTCTTCAAACTTTCCTCCATGACTGTTCTTTAGTCATCCAGCTCAGCTCATAAATTCTTTATCTGTGTATTCTGCCAAGCCATAATTTAAAAATATTGAATATGTGTCTAATAAACTGAAATCAGTGATACAGGTTTTGTCTCATGTAATTGACAAACTCTGGTCAATCAGAGAAGGTCAATCCATAGCTTTATGTTGTCATCTGGAGGGAATTAGAGTCTTGTTTTACCTCACTGAGAGTCGTATACACCTGATATTAGGACATCCCTACGTGGGCTGTGTGTGACTACTTCCCTGCTGAGTCACAGCCAACTCCCAGATGTGACACAGTGAGTTGGTAACCTGACTGGATTTCTGCCCTTGTACCCTGGCCAGGCCCTCACCAAAGTTATTTTGGACCTTACTAATGACAATCAATGACTGAGACGTGAAAGTCACACCTCTCTGACTTGGGTTCTAACCTACAGTCTGGAATCTCATTTTTAATATCTCACAACCAGATGTGACTTTATAGATCAACCTGTACTAAGCTAGAGGTTTTGATGTTCCTCTTTCAAACACACTGTACATTAGAGTGTCTGGCTGTCTTTGCGAAGTCGTGCTTTAGATTCAGATTAGCTTCTCTGAATCCTTATACCACCCAGCTTTCTCCTCCTTTCCAAGTATCTAAAGTCACAGCATCGTTCTTATCTAGCTATGCTGGGTTTTGAAAGAAATCTTTCATTTTTCATCTACGTCACCAGTAGACACCATCAATTTTTCACTGAAGGTAGTCACGTAGCTGGAGTCTGAGCTCCTCCCTGGAGTGACTGTAGGCTGAGAGCTTGGTTCAGACTTGTCTTCCAAGAACTAGAGCTTGGGAGCTAGGAATGGCAAACATTTGATTGGCTGATTATGGCTAAGAAATATGGAGCAAAGAGCAAGTTAATTTATGGCTCAAGTGTGAAGCGGGAACTGAATGGCAGAGTAAATCTAAATCTAGAGAGTAGGAGGGATGAGTGAAATGCCAGAATGGCATCTAAAACATATGGTTGGCTAAAACAAGAATGAAATTGCCACCTGGGTGTGAAAGGCTGGGTTTAGAATAGTGAATTTTGAAAGCAAAGCAGAAAAGTTCTAGGAAGCTACAATGTACAGAGGGTGTCTGCCTTTTATGGAATACTCATGGCTGAGCCCATAAATTGGGAGGCAGAATTTAAGCACTTTGACAAGCTTGGAGATTTCTGGGTTACTCTACTCTCAAAGAAGTATCCAATCATTCTAGAGATTTTGATTACTTGCCCAAACTGACTTATTTCAGCTTAGCAAACCAGAGGAAAGGGTACTTGAGAGACATCACAGAAGTGACATAGGCTGGATTGTTTGAGTAGAGAAGTTTAATGTTTGGTTAAGCTATGACACTACAATTTCCTGCTACTATATAGTGATATACTTATATAGTGATATACTTAGTAATTTCAACTTTTTCCTCTATTTAAGTCAAATACATTTAGCACATGTGAATAGATTATTGTCTCTAAGAGAATTAACTCCCTGTCATCTTGTAAAATATATCAACAACTAGCAAAAATTTGAAATGTAGGGGCATTAATCTCTAGAGAAACCATGCATAGAAAATTTCCTCTTTCGCCTTACACTGTCCCCAAAGGGATTTCAGCATGAGGAATTAGGAAGTAGCTAGTCCCTTTATGGTTCAAATGTTCTTTGTTTTGACAACCTCTTCCTACACAGTATCAATGATTTCTTCACGGTTGTGTTACCCAACATGGTTTGGCTAGTTAAGGATACCTACTCAGGGGTCTCTATCACAAATAGTCCTCTAATCGGTTCAAAGATCTTATTCTATTGGTCACTATAACCTCTTGAAAGTATCTTTTAATAAACATGGGGACAGTCTTTAATAGAATAATGTAGCCCTTCTCATATTTCCTTGTTTATTTAGCCCATGTTTGCCACAGAGCAAGATGTTCATGAAGTGCTCAATGTGTATTGCAGGGGCTCGTAAATGTTATGCTTGAGTTGCAGCAAATTATCTGAGATTACTGAGCCATAAGAGACACAAGATAGCAATATGAGCAGAGGTTGTGGCAAATCATGAGCCAGAATAGGTATAACAGCATCAGTCTACAGAATGCTTTGGGTTCAATATTTTAGGATTGAGAACCAGAAGGGATTTGTCAGCAAAGAATCTCATTGATCTGATCCTGCATTTGTAAAGACCATGTTAATAGCAACTCAATGAATAAAACTAAGAGGGTAAAAAATGGCTGTTAAGCCTTCATTTGAGAAGCTGTTACAATAATCACCCTGCCTCCAAAATTGCAAACATGCAATATTCGAATTGAAGTTTCGGGATATGTGCTATAGCAAAGAATTAGATATCATTTGTTATATGACATCCTTAGTTGCATTTCACTGACACATATCTATGATTAAGTACTAGAGGAAGTGGGATAATTTTAATTAACCCATTAGTTAATTATTCTCCAGAGTCTCCTCCCTACATAGAATCTTGCTAAATGAGTATTCAGTAGGTTTGAGCCTACATAGAGCTGTGCTAGGACATCAAAGAGAATGTCTACATGTGGGTGTGGATGTGGGTGTGGGGTTGTATGTGCATGTTTGTGCATTTGTGTATATATTCCTAGATGAGCGAAGTCTAGGTAAGGCAGAAGGTATTGAGGTCAATGTTAAATTCCTACTTCTCATTTTAATGTTGATTAAAGATTATTGACATAACTATGTATACATGAAGTCTAAATCCAATCTGATTTTAACTAATTTTTATAGAAAACTAGTTTTATTTTTCTAGTAGCTTTAAATCTGATTATACTTTGTTTTTCAAAATCAAAGTTTTAATCCATTAGGGATAATAAATTAATTTCTATTTACATTAAAATCTATTGGGCCTGTTAAATACAGATGCTATTCATTATCTGTTATTATAAAGGAGGTAAGTTATTTTAGTATAAATCATATAAAATGAATCAAGTGGGCACAAAAACATGAATGTTAACAACCACAGAAAAGAAATAAGAACACAGCTAAATCTTTGCTGAATGTCTGATGGAGGGTGGGATAGTGTAGAGGTGGGCTAGTCTGAGGAAAATACTGATATACTTAAACAGGCCCTCTCACAGAGAGAGAGCAATGCTAATTTTAAGATACACAAATTTGGCACACCCAGGCCTTACCAGGAAGTTCTGAAGACAGTCATTCCTGCTTGTTTATTTACTTATGGTTCAATTGCAGTTCTCACGATTCCAAAGAACAGTCAGACTCATATTGTGTCATCAGGAATCACCTTGCTTTGAACAATGTATCTGTGCATGTGCCAGAGATGCGTTAATAAAGAATATGACAAACACTGAAACTTCCATCTATCTGCTGGGGGATAATGCCTATTGGTAGTCAGAAATAAAATTAAAGCAAGTACAGGCAATGCCAAATGCAGTGCCCATGTCTCTTTTAAAGTAGAACCCAGTAGGGTCATAGGTCATGTTAGTTCAAAAAAGGAGATAAACGAGTAAGTTGTTTTTAATAATGGCCATCCTTGTGACATTACAATGAAAGGAGAATGGGAGATATAGCTTTGCAGTTTTAAATGTTTAATTTTGTATTTAGTCCTACTCATTGACATTAAATTGTGACACAATCAACTTTGCTGGAAAATTTGAATAATGATCTGCCTCTTTCTAATTTGCCATTTGCCATTGAAACTTCCATTTTTCTTGCTTTTACCTAAATGGCCCAGTCAGGGGCAAAAATATTCGTTCCTATAGATGTGAGTTTCCCCAGCAGGATGAAAATGGATCTGTTGAGTAAAAAAAATTAAAATCACATATGGTGGTTATGTGAAGAGTTTTAGATTAAATGATCATACAGTACAATGGAATTAAATGAAATTAAATCTCTGTATTTTTTGAAACTGCTTAATGCCATAAGTGAAGTTAAATAGACAGAAAACTTCTTTTTCATTAAATTTGTAAGGGTGACATTGGTTAATAAAATTATATAGGTTTCAAGAGTACAATTTAGTAATATGTCATATATACATATATTGCATTGTGTGTTCACCACCCAAAGTCAAAGTCAAACTTCCTTGATGTATTTGACCCTCTTCCCTGCTTTCCCTCTGGTATTTACTAAAATATTATCTTTATGAGTTTTTGTTTGTCTTGTTTGTCGCTTTCAGTTTTCTATCCCCCATATAAATAAAAAATTTTCATTTATTTATTTATCTTTAATTGTAATCTCCGAGATTAGGTCTTGACCAGCACATCCTCCTGCTCGTCTATAATTTCCTGGTTATAGAGCTGCCTATGGCTGCCAATGCCTTCATTTCATGATCAAGTGGCAGCTGATGGTCATCTAAAATTTTAGCCAATTCCATTAACTTGTACTGCCACCGTTTGATGGGAAAACCAAGGGAGCAACACAACATTCTGATATAGAGAACTGATGACCTATACCACAAAAGCAGTATTAGGTCAGCTACAGGAGCAGTTCGAAAACATTTCGCTGAAAAATGTGACTCAAGAGCCTGTGCCAAGAGGTCAGAGCCCTGAAGCGAATGGAGGTCTCTGTGTCTTCAAGTAAATTCCCATCCTCTCCATGAACTGGGAAAGAGTTTACAGGGAAACAGAAGAAACAGGGAGATCTGTCATTTAGGTCCTTTGTCCTTTGCCCTGCTCGCCCTCTACTGATTGGCTGCTTTCGAGTTTTCGTTTCCTGAAAAATAAGGATTGCTTTTGGCTTATTTTCTAAGCGTTACAAAGGTGTGTGGATAGATACTGTTCATATAACCAGATCCAGCCTGGAGTGGGGTTTCTGATGTAAGTCAAAAGCTGTGGTTCTTCTAGAAGGGTGCAAAACAATTGTCCACATATTTTAATACATGACACCCGGGAGTTCAGAGCGCCGTGAAGACATTTTCTACTGACTGCTCAGAGTATAAAGGGCACCAAGTTCTTTTTCTTTTTCTTTTCTTTTTCCTCCCCCAGTATTTCAAGGACATTAGAACACTTTTTATTTAGTTAGCTATTTATTTGTTTATTTATTTCAGGTGGCAATTTCGTTTATTAGAATTGACATTTAATATTTTTTATATTAGTTTCAGGTGTACAGCACAGAGGTTAGATAGACATTTATATAATTTATGAAGCGATTCCCTCAATTAGTCTAGTACCCACCTGGCACTGTACATAGTTATTCTAATATTATTGACTATATTCCCTATGCTGTACTTCAGGGCGTTATATTAAATGGAATATACAGAGCAAGATAAATATCTCATGATTTTACTTATATGTAAACTCTAAAGAATAAATGTACAAATGAAATGAAAACAGACTCATAGATACAGAGAACAACCTGGTGTTGCCAGATGGGAGGGGACGTGGGGTGAAAAAAAAATGAAGGAATTAAGAAGTACAAATTGGAAGCTACAAAAGAGTTCTGGGAATAAGAATGAAGTACAGCCTAGGGCACCAAGTTCATAAACAGGTTTCAGCAATAATCTGAAGCCGCAGCTGCTTTGAAACAAGGTAGCATCAGACAACCTGCATGGCCACTCATCTGTATCAGGTGATGGCTCAGGCAGCATAAGATCATGTACTAGATACCCTGCAACAACAATAAAAGAGCTAGCTTGCCTCTGTCCCCAGTTGTGCCTGACCCGTGCACAAAGGAGAAAGAATTAACCTCTCTATTATTACCATCCTCCAATTTCCCAAAAGAGAAAAATCTCTTGCAGTGGAAACTTTAATGTTTTAATCATGTTAGAAATAATTACAAAAATGATACTATTAATATGTTCTAAGAGTCTTTGGCACTAAGACCTAAGTAGACCAAACTTCTTCGCTTTTTCTTTTCTGTTTACTTTCTTTTCTAGTCCCTTCGTATGGATACTTTTCTCTTATAGTTTCCAGTTATTCTCCCAAACAATTTTTTGTTGTTGTCGCACAGAGCAACAAAAGGGACAATAAGAGCAAAGAAAAACCATCTAGCAGAAAGGCAAGCCTCTTTTCATCCACACCCCTACTGATAATATCACAGTATTTCATGAAACATATTGAAGGCTCTAGTTGGTATTCATAGATAATTTCTGGTGCTTTGGGTTACTAACTCTTAATCATAAAGTAATTTCCTTCCAGTAAAGGTAATTAAATAACTTTACAAGAAGGAGGTTTCTAACAGAGGAAGATAGCAGGAAGTGAATCCTCTGTCCATCTTAGGAGTCTAAGATGGTAATGATATTTGCCTATTCTCAGAGAAGAGAGATGCTGATAATTGTTAGAGACTTGAGAGAATACTTCAGATTTAAATCTTCTAAACTAATTGACAAGTTGCTTATTATTTAGAAAACAAACAGTAAAAGAGAAGACAAATAGGTATAGAGGTTTTTAGATACTTGGTTAATTATCTATACTGAATTACCTACTCAGTTGAATAGTAAACATTTTTAAAAATCTCCTTGATTTACCTTTTTAAACAAGTTAATCAAATTTAATGTGCCACTCTGTGACAAATTTTTAAATTAAAATCTGGTCGCAAGTTTAAATAAAGATGAGCCAATTTTGTGTAAAAGGAGTTGTCTGTGAAATATAATTTTGATACTGAAATTTGGGCATGCTCTCAATTTATTTAAAAACACGTAAGTCCACTTGAAAATGTTATATCCTGAAGTATCCAGTTATAAGAATTATATTGTTTGGAATGTTAATATTAGAGTAATACGAGGCTCTACCTCAGGGATTGACAAGCCACAGTCCACGGGCCACATCTGGCCTACCACCTTTATGAAAAGTTTTATTGGAAAAAGATACAGTCATTTGTTTAGTTATCATCTATCACAGCTTCCACACTACAGTGGCATAGCTGAATAATTGTGGTAAAGATTGGATACACTGCAAAACCTAAATATTTGTTACCTAGCATTTTATAGAAAGAGTTTACTGACCCCTCTCTGTAGAGTGCATGAGCTTATAGCACAGTGTTTAGAGAGAGTTCCTCTTTTCCTTAGACATGGAAGATGACCACAAAATCTTCTTGTCTGTATTTGTATACATGAGGTAGATAGATGCATTGATGGTCATCACATACCACTTAGAAATGAGTTGGCATCAGACGTGAAATTAATTTATTGTTACAGATTTTATTTCTTCCTCAGAACAATATTTTATGAATTCATGGTGTTGTACAAAAGAGTTCACGATAAAGCCTAATAAACTGCCTATAGAGTAATCAGCCCAATTTTAGATGGACAACTGAAATTACACATTGATATTGAGCTGGGATCACCATGTATTTATGCCAGCAGCATGGTGTTTTCATCTGAAATAAACAAAGTGAGCACCCCGGAAGACTTTAGATCATGGCAGATAATCAAACTCTGATCCTAAAATTTGGCCCTCCATCTGTTTTTTGCTTGTTTGTTTGTTTGTTTTTCCCCCAGACACAGCATGGCACAGCAAGACCTGCAAAACTGGGTAATTGTTGACACTATTTTATCACAGTGAATATTATTGAAACTGCCAAGCCTTATTATACGCTTACAATTAAGTAATTACTGATTCCACCTGCCCCACCGCAAGTCTAAGAAGGGTTGTTTAAACAGCAGAGTATGAAGCTGTCATTAAAACTGAACCAATAGTAAACACAGACATAGATGAGAGGCGATTTCAGGTGCCAGCAAGGATGATTACTCTGCAACAGTTGAGCTTTGTTTCATTTTCAATAACTGAAAAACACTTTCACAGACATCACCTTATGTCGTCCTCATTGTAAATTCTGGGGGGTGGCAGGGAGGCGAGGATGGAAGGGCAAATGTCATCCATCTCTGGGATGTGTTCGTGGGAGATTCATTTACCCACCAAAGCTTTCGAGTGAAATAGAAAGAATAAAAATTCTATGGAGAAAATTAACTCGTAGTGGGAATCCAAGAGGTTTTCTGTTTAGATTTTCTGCAGAATGGTTAGATGATGGTTTGAAATCATTCGTGTAGGTAAGGATTGGCTGAATCAGGGCTAGACCCAGAAGATGTGGCTGCAGAGCACATGCAGTTAACATCTATACGGCCTCAAAATAACAAGTATTTATTGAGCAATCACTGATTATCCACAAACTAAACACACAAACCTTATTGTCTGAGTTTCTCCTTTGCACCCAACACTACAGGCAGGGCACTGAAGATAGAGCAAGAAGCAAAGCATTAAATGGACATGTATATTTGGTTATTTCTAACCTACTGTGATTATGACACTTCTTTAAAGAAAAAAAAAAAACAACAGGATGCTACCAAACACATAGCAGGAGGTCCTGACATATTTCAGAGGAAGCAAATTTTCAGGTGTGGCTTCAGAGATGAGTAGGGGTTTTGTAGAAGACTGGGAGGAGGGAGATGCACAGATACAGAAAGAACATTTCCAGGCAGAGGGATCGGTAAGTATGAACACACTTCACAATCACGGAAGACACATGTTCTCCTTGAATTCAAATGCTGCCAAACACTTGCTCTTTTTTGACATACATTTCTCCTCTGGTTTCTCTCCTTCTCGTTTCTTTCTTTCTTCTGTCTTCCTACATCTATTACTTCCTGCAGCTGCTTCTTCCTCTGCTTATGTCTTTATTGCTGATCCTGAGGGTTCTGTCCTTGGACCTGTCTTTTTCTCACGTTAATTCTTAGATCGCATCATCTACTCCATGGATTTAATGCTATCTATACACTAGTAAGAATGACTTTCTATAGCCAGGTCACAACTCTATTTTGAGAGCCAGTCCTGTGTATGTGGCTGACCACTACTGCACCTGTATTCCTCAGAGTTTTACAGGTCTTAACCTTAACCTGCTCCTTAATACAAATCTGTTAATTCTGCTTCCCAAGCTTCAATCAAATATGACACTTTCCTTCTACCCCCTTTGCCATTATCTGTAGTGCTACCTATGGCACCTATGTAACTGTATTACCTGTTGCCGACCATCCCCTGTGATAATCAGAATACTTTACCAAGAATGCAAATCTGATTACGTCAGTCCGTGTTTACACTTACATTGTCCTTAGGATAAGATAGAAGGTACACGTCTCTATTCTCTGACTGCCACCTACCACCATGTCAGCCCCATTTCTTATCACTCCTACATTCCATATATTCTCGACTGTTGATGGGTCATACTCTGTTATCTCCCAGTCCACATTCTACTTCCTCCTGTTCCACTGTGTTTGACCATTTTCTACCTATGCTCCATGGCACGACCTCTTACTCTGTATTTCTCTGTATTTCTCTTACTCAGATTATTCTACGATGGTTCCATAGCACTGTATATCCCCAATGCCATATTCATCACATTTTATGATATTGATATTTAATTATTTGTGAATACCAGACACATATCTCTCTAGTTTTTTGTTACAACAACATCATCTAGCATAGTGTCTGGCATGCAGCGACCATGTCATAAACACTTGTAAACTTACATGAATAACTGTTATAACCTCGACAGTCATATACTTGTAATATCACAAAATAACATGAGCTTTTGGATGAGAGGCAAGTTTGAATTTAGGGTTTGTCACTTATTTTCTGTAACTGGTTTTGACGAATAACTTCTCTGAACCTCAAATTTAGCCTGTGAAATAAGCATAATAGTAACCAACCCACAAGGTTGTTGTTTACATTTAAAAGGTGTGTAAATGACTGGGCATATTTAAGTGTTCCACAAATGGGAGCTTTTAGCTAATTAATTTAGTGCTTTATAAAGTGAACTTGCATCAAATGCCTCCTACTTTGCAGAGTATTGGTATGATCTGACTTGAAATCCTCCTCCCCCTGCTGCTCAATTTCTTGAGGAGCTCTCTTAATTTAAAATTTGATTTTCTGTAATATCTTATCTGAACTTACAAAGAAAATTTGCTCACAAGGACTCACATGTCACTAGATGCCACTTGTCATTCTTATGTAGAACTTACTTTGTTCACAATTATGAGTCCCATTTACTGGTTAGCCACTGTCTTCATTTCCTATTGCTGCTCTGACAATTGCCATGAACTTCATGGCTGAAACCAAATTAAATTTATTGTTTTTTAGTTCTGAGGTTCAGAAGCCTGAAGTCAATGTCACTGGGCTACAATACTGTGTCATCAGGGCTGTGCTCCTTCTAGAGGACTTTTCCAGCTTTGAGAAACTGCTTGCATTCCTTGGCTCATGGGACCCTCTGACTTCAAAGTCAACAAGAGCCCATCAAGACTTTCTCATCATACATCACTCTGACATTGACCCTTCTGCTTCTCTCTTCCACCTATAAGGAGCTCGGTGATTCCATTAAGCTTATCTGGATGATTCATGATGATCACCTTTTTTTTTAAAATGATTTTTTTATATTTTATTTTTCAATTATAGTTGACTTATGATATTATATTATTTTTAAGTGTAAAACATAGTGATTAGACATTTATATAACTTACAAAGTGATCACTCTGGTAAGTCAAGTACCCACCTGGCACTATACCTAGTTATTACATATTATTGTTACATCCACTATGCTATAATTTACATCTCCATGGCTACTTTGTAACTAACAATTTGTACTTCTTGATCCCTTTGCCTTTTTCACCTCACTTCCCAACCTATTTCTTCTTTCGTACGGTCATTTAGTTAGCATAAGCCTAGTCAAAGCTCTAAGATATACTATGAGGTAAGTATTAATCCATTTTATGGATATGAAAAGAAACTCTGCAAGATATATATATTTTGCTGGTTATAAGTAGCCATTGGCAGAATAGGGTTTCAGCCTTTTTGTTCCAGCCACTAAGTTCTTTGTCCTTTGCTTGAGGCCCCTTTGTGTGGCTTCTTTCTGTCCTCACCCATGCTGGCCAGGCACTGATCCTAGTTCATTGTGAGAGGAATGTATCTGCTTCAACACTTGGCATGTTATCTGAGATAGGTCTACTCATTCTGAACTCTAGCAACAACACCAGGGACCCCAAATACTCAAATCAACTCCCGTTTTCCAATGAGAAACATGAGTGTCCTTTGTGTAGAAATGCAAAAGCCCAAATCCATAATTTGTGAAGACAGAAGCCATTTTAAAGGTTGTAGGTAGTGATCATTTTGAGCACACACATGGCTGCCCCAAGCAGGCTCCTGTTTCTTTTGCATCTTACTGCCAGCATAATGTTGGAAGATTTCTTATATGTGAACAAAATTACTCCTCTCTCATATACTGAATTCTGTTGCAAATGTCATTGGGGTATATTTCAATGTGTTTGACTCATTTTTGGAGGTGTTTAAACCCTCTGTCTTATGAATTAGATGTTTCTGTGTTAATAAGATATATATACCAAGAAATTCTATGTCTGGAAATTTTAGAAAAACAGAAGTCATATTTAAATCAGTTTTACTGAGTGACATTTTACAAGCAATTCAAACTTTGTTTACTTTACCCCTGCATGGTTTTAAGGATAAAGAAATGCTAAATAATATTCCTACACCTACAAGGTAATTCTGCAGATTAAACAAATTGCAAGATTCAGGGCAACTGTGTGAGGTAACCAGGAAGAATTGAAACTTCCCTTCTCCCACCCAATTCATTAAGATTTCTGTTCTAATTCCTTTATCGAATGCTTCCTTTCCCATGGTGCAGATATGGTGCTAAAAGCTTTGAAGATAGACTTTGTTTTGGTCCATGTTTCCTGTTACTCTTGGGATTTGGGGCTGTGGTAAGGTAAGAAGAAAGGGAGTCTGGCTCACAATTATTCTCATGGAACTTAAAGACAGGTTTAATCTTTACTTGAATCAAGTTAATCGAGGAGAGTGATGTTAAAATGCTTTCTGTTTGTTTCCTTTTTTTTCTTGAGGAAAATAAAAAAGAAAGAATGTTTTGTTGCACTGGAAAATATACAAGTCCTTTTGGGAGAACAAACATAATTCATTGTCACTCAGGCAACCAATGAGGTCACTTCCTGGTCGCTGAGCTTATAGGTTATTGAAACCACTGGGGTTTTGTTAAAAATAACCATCTAATAAATCTTCCCGTCTTTTAATTAGAATCATGGTGATAACTTTCTTATGGGTTGTTTTTTCTCTTTCAGAGCAACTTAAAAAGTCGCCCAAATTCATATACCATGTAGAGTTGAGTGGAATTGATAAACCCTGCTGGAATTGAAAATCTAATGCTGTGGATTTGTAAGAGAAGGTTCTAAATAATTTAAATATAGCGGCAGAGGCCGAGTTAAGCCAGTACACTGTTCTTCTTATGAGTTTAAAGTTTTCTCAAAATGTTGGGCAGTTTTGAACTAAACACATCTCTTTAAAACCTATCTGAAAGGGAAAAAAGTCATTTTCCCACATATACTCAGGCCAAATATAGGTATTGTCCTTGCTTTGCACTTTGTGTATATTCTAAAAATTGTGTTAACACAAAAGTCAATCCACGTATTTTATAAGAGCATCAGGGCATTTTCCTGTTTTAAGGAGGCAAGTGGTGAAATTTCAAGTTGATTTTTTTATACAAAACCACTAGTTCTCCTCTTTGTAAGTTAAGTGTGGGAGCTACAGCATAATCTTAAGGCGCTGGGCCTGAAGTCAGGGTTCCTGGGTCCTTGAGATGCTTCCTACTCATTTAGAATTTGGGTGATGGCAAATGCTCCTAAACTTCAGCTTTTTTTTTCCTGTGAAAGAGGAAAAATAGTACTAACCTCACGGTCTTTGTGTGACTTGTATCTATCCATTCATTTGATATTAATTAAGCAACTAATAAAAAAAATAGTAGAAGAAACTAAGCTTTATTGAGCTCTTTCTGTCCAACAGGCACACATGTGGCCTAGAAGGAGTTGCAACTGTGCCTAGATATTGATCTTTTCTGACTGCAGGAAAGCATGGATGCCCAGGCAATGTGCCTCTGGCCACAAGTAGCAATATCTTTCCTGTCAGTGTTAGGTATAAATATAACCAATCTCTCAGTGTTCTAAAGTGTGGAAAAGATTGAGAAGTGTAACTGATAACACATTCTATCAATTAAGTGTACTGCAACACATTCTATAATGAAGGAGATAGAAACAGAGAATTTAGTTAAATTGACCAATGTCACACAGCAGGCAAAAAGTGAAGCTGTCATTTGAGTTTAGGCTTATCTGATTGTGATGGTTAATTTTATGTGTCAACTAGATCAGGCTAAGGGATGCCCAGGTAGCTAGTAAAATATCATTTTTGAGTGTATCTCTGAGAGTGTTTCTGGAAGAGATTAACATTTGAAATCAGTAGACTGCACAAAGAAGGGTCACCCTCACCAATGTGAGCCTGCATCATCACATCTCTCGAGGGACTGAATAGAACAGAAAAGATGGAGGGAAAGCAGATTCTTGCTTTCTTTTCTCAAGCTGGGATGCATATCTTCTCCTGCTCCCTATACTTGGAGCTCCTGGTTCTTGGACCTTTAAACTTCAGAATTTATAGCAGCAACTTACCTGGTTCTTAGACTCTGAGCCTCAGACTAGGAATTATACAATGGGCTTTTCTGGTTCTCAGGCCTTCAGACTCAAACTCAATGGTGCAACCATCTTACCTGGTTCTTTAGCTTGCAGATACTAGATTGTGGGACACCTTGGCCTCCACTGCTCAATACTTATGTGAGCCAACTCCTATAAGAAATCTATATTTATTTGCATCCTATTGGTTCTGTTTCTCTGAAGAACCCTGACTAATACACTGATTGAGTCTATGTTCTTATTTACCAAACTCTATTGCAATTATCATTATATTAATGTTGTTTTTCAAATAATTCTGGTTCACCCCTCTTTAAGGCACACTGTAGGATTTCACTTCTTTGACCTCACAAGTTTATGTGTGACCAATGACTTGCTTCAGCCAATTAAATAAAAGAATTGACATGAGTCAGCTCTAAGTTGAGGCTTCAAGAGCTTCCTTTCTCATTGTGGCAGTGACTATGGAAACCGATGTCAAGGTGATGCCTCTGTCAACCCGAGTGTCACCCAGATAGACCACAGTGACTAAAACCATCTTACACAGTACATGTAATATGAGTAAAAAACACAGTTTTGCTTTTTTGTTAAGACACTAAGATTTGGGGAGTGTTTGTAACCACAGCATAACCCACTCTCTCCTGGGACAAGTACACTGCTACTAAATAAGTAGTAGGCTGTCAGCAGTGTGCTGGTAAATCATCTTGGAAGTTGGAGCAAGACGTCATTTGTAACTCTGTGTGATTTTTTTGTGGTGCTAATACTCCCACACTGGCTGATAGGACAGCACTGAATGTGGAGTTGGGACAAGATGGACAAAATCAGCTCTCACAAGTCAGGAGAAGGCAACTTCAGGAGCCCATTGGCTCAGGGTCAATGAAATCGACCTGACTCCTGAATTGATTGCTCTTGCAGGCCAGAAAAGCAAAATTAAATGGGGCAGTAGAGAAAAATGTCTATGAGTCCCATTTGTAAAGAATACAGTGACCGAAGTAAGGACCTCTCTTATCCAAAATACAGATCTTTCTTAATATGGCATCCACCAGCAAGTAGGTGTTAAAATTGTTGCCACATGGCCTGTCAACAACTATATGCTTGTCAGAGTCAAAATCATTCCCAAGCTACAGATTCACTCCTTTTGAAATAAGCACCAATTCTGAATTTACCTAGTTCCATTAGAACTGTATAATCTACATCGGAATATGTTTTTGTGACACCAAATTTTCTTTTGAATCAATCTAACTTTATCTGACACTTCTTTCCCAATAACAAAAACATTTTGTAATAATTTTATACAGATTGGGAATATTATAAGTAAACATTCAGAAATATATGATTACCAGATAGTCCTCTGTGGCAGAGACTAGATAGATGCTCATCAATCCTACTTTATTTTTCTGGACACAATAAAAAAACTATATTTTCTAGTCTCCTTTGTGGTACATTTAAGACTAAGGAAGCAGTGATGTCCAACGTGTCCAGATTTGGCCACACATGATTTTCCTTGCTCGATTTACTGGTTGGCTGGCTGAAAGTGGAATGTCCAGTAAAGAACTCCAAGGAGACTTGGAAGTAGTGACACCACGAGAGAAGAGCCAGGATTCCTAGATCACTGAAATAAGCCCACCTGCTAAATGTGGATTGGACTTTCTGCTCAGTTATTTTGAGTTATTGTTGCATTTATAACAGCTGGTGTTCATGACCCTAATTGATATCTCTTCTTAGCAAAGAGATTATATTTGTTTAGAACTAAAAGGTTAGCATATTACTTTCTGTTTTTATGTACATGAAGAAACCAGAGTCTATGGCCATGCCACCCTGAACAAGCCTAATCCTGACTGATCTCGGAAGCTAAGCAAGGTTGGGCCTGGTTAGTACTTGGATGGGAAACCACCTAGGAAGATCAGGTGCTGTAGGCATAAAAAACAAAAAATAAGGAATTGTTAGATGACAAGGTTCTTATAATCTGTGAGGTCAACGAAGGGTTGCCTTGCCTAAAAAAATAAAAAAAATAAAAGAAAGAAAATGGAGCAAAGACTATTCCAGTAAAACAATTGGGTAAATCAAGACACAGTTTAGATTACCTACGCAGAAAAAAGTGGTAATCCAGAAAGGAGTAAGAACATGACCTGCATTTATTAAGAGGATTAAAGATTACCGAAGATCGAAATGAATAATCATTTTATACTCTTTCCCAGCATATACTTCCCAGTATATTTTAACTTTTGAAAGATAGCAGTGGGGCTTCATAATATAAAGTTATTTGTAGAAATAGCTCTTTTAACAATGCGGCCTATTGTTGAAACCAGCAAATTTGGTTTAGATTGAACAAAATGCTGTGATTCTTGATATATTAATTTTTTAAGATGCAAAAGTAAGCGTTTGTTAAGGTAAAAAAGAAGGAGATTTTTACATCACATAAGTAATTAACAGCCCATGCAGACACCATATTGCACCCCCCCAGATGGCCAGTAAGGAAGGACCTGCTGTCCAGCTTAAGATAATCTGATCAGCAAAGACTTCCAGCTGTCACCTCCTTCAGTGTTTGCCTCAGCTACAGAGAGCTGCCTTGCCCATGGCTAAAAAATACCTGAATATCATTCATCCAATGACCCATCATGGCTGGGGTGACCAGAGATTTTTACTCTTGAGCCGCCCAATGGGTTGGCTGAGGTTTTGTGTGGCCATACTCCCAGCTGACATATTCCTCTGCCCAATCCTGACTTTTACTCCTTCTTTCCAAAGGGGTTAATTCTTGAAAAACATTATTCGCCACAAATTTCATTTCAGCATTACTTTCTGGAGAACCCAACCTATTATACAGACTATTGAGTGGGGCTAGACAACTGATAAAAATACATATATTTAAAATCCAAATTTAAATATTAACTCTTGCTCCACCAGATGACACACATATGCTAATGCTTGCTCTGGAAAAATGCTAGAGATTCTTAATCTTCAAAATTTTTGACCATATTTTTTTCTACATTTGTGTTTCACAAAGTAGAGTATTAGAACATTTTTTAAAAAACATTCTTAACAAAGGACACTTTTTTCTTCCCCAATTCCAATGAAGGAGAAGAAATTAATTAGTCAATTAATTCAAAGCAGGCATGAATGTCAGAATTTATCAGGGTCTATGGTGACAAACTGTATATTTACATCTCATGATTTCTTTTTATATATTAATAAAACAGTCATAGATGTTGAGAATCATTTTTACTAGATCTGTATCTTTGCTTTAATCTCTTACTCTAAAATGATATAAAATACATCATAAGGCAAAAGTGAGCTAATATATCTTTCAATATTTATCCTTACCATGATTATAAACCTCTGTTCACTTAATCTTATATGATGGTTACTCTTAGAATTACAGCCACTGACACCTGATTTGGTTGTTTATTGAAATAATAATCCAGTTTATCTCAGTTTCTACTATTTTATATTTCTGAAGATTATAGATGGTGCCATTCTTATGTAGAGCTGAGAAAGCTTTCATAACTATGTTGTGAGATAGAGGACACTATAAAATGTCTCTTTTGCAAACATACCTCTGAATATCTGCCATAGAGAGTGGCATGTACTACTAATGACCTTGTTCTTCAGATTATGAAGAACAATTAGTATTTAGTGAATGTCATGTTTAGTTAGTTATTATGTGTATTGTTCAATGTATTGTGTGGTTACTTGCTATTACCTTATGGAAAATTATCTCAGTAAGTCCTCAAAGCAGCCCTATATAAAAAGCATTCTTCTTATGGTCATCCATTTTCACTAATGAGGATACTAAGGCCCAAAGAGATCCAATAATGCACCCAAAGTCACAGATTTAACACAGAAATCAAGATATCCACCCAAACAGTAGCCTACTCACTATGTTGTACAGCTAATATTTAAAGTACTGGTTTCTAGGAGTCCTTGAATAAAGAGTAAATACCAATAAAAAAAGACAAATCACTATATTATTAGTTGTGCTTAATAAATGCTTGTTATCTAATTATTTATGTGCCTAGGCAATTGAAACACAAGTTAGAATTAATTTATCAACTATTTATTTAGTGGGAGACTGGGACATAGTAAAATAGGATATACTCGTGAGGGGTAGGGGTAAAGAGAGAGAAGAGGAAGGAAGAGAAGGAAGGGGGAGGGATGGGATGGAATAAGAACTTTCAGGAAAAAGCAGTTTGGATGGGGAGACACACTGAATGGATTTCTTGGAGCCAGGGGAGAGAAGTATAAACACAGTGGCTGCCTTGTGACAACTTGGGGGTAGGATTTAATGCACAGAAAGAGAAAGAGAAAGCAGCACAGTACCAAGAAATGATTTTTCTCTCTTGCTTGTCTTTTCCAACATTGTTTTTAATTTTTCTTCATAACACTGAAGCACAGTGACAGTATAATAATTCACTTTGAATTTTCAAATGGACTCAAATATGTCTGGAACTTTAAAGCCACAGAAGAATGGTTATTTTACAAACTTAAATGTAAAAACGTGTTCACTTTGCCTCTAAGATGGTAGAATTTGGACATCTGTTTAAATGAGTTTAGTTTCTAACTAAAATTCAAATTGCAAGATCTATTGACTTTTGTGTTTCTTTATTCACTATATACTCTTTTCTGAGTCATTTCTGTAATTCTTTAGTTCCAGCACTAGACGAATCACACTCATTACTAAGTGTTTTGATTTGTCAACATACTGGCTTCTTAGAAAGTAATCGAAAGTATGATTTTTCCCTTACGTTATCAAAGAAAACCAAATCTAAAGACAGTTGTAGAATGGGTTTTCATATCTCAGATTATCACTTATCTAACCTATTCAGTTCCAGTTTTGCTTTCTCCAAAACATTTTTATGATTGAGCCAGTCCTGTAATAACTAGCTTTGTAAAGAGAAGGGGAGGGACTTTTGCATGTGCTGGTTGCAATGTTTATGTAAATTACTTCCAAGTTTAATAGATCTCTTTGAAAAGACAGGGGCTCTTCTTGTTATTATTTTGCTCAAATCTGCTTGACTTGTTGATCTTTGTACTATAAAAACAAAATGCCTACACTGAATCCTGACATGTCACAAGCTCGACAGTGTTAAATTTCCTTTTAAACATGGCAAATGTTTCAGCCTGTCTTCTTTTAAAAAACTCTGTTCTAGTTGCTGAGAAAAAGCAGAGCTCACATCAAATGTGACTCATGAAAACAAATCCGATGCTTTTCTCGCTCCTCCTCTTCCCCTGTAAAAATTGATCTTGTACCCTTGTCACTTCCTAACTCCTTGAAAGTAGGATAAGATTCTTGAGCTGGAGAAGGTATGTTTGATTCAATTTTTTGTGATAATTCAGCCAACCACTTCAAGAATAGGAGGAAAGAGTGTTGATCATTACAAAGTACAATGATATTACAATTTTTATACTGGCCATCTTCCACGAATTTACTTCTGTATAACCAATTATCTGTAAAATGGGTAATTGCAACAAACAAACAAACAAACAAATAAACAAATACATAAATAAAAGCCCATTGTGGGTTAGGTTTAGGCTACCACAGTTACTGCTCTAAGCTCAGGTCTCCAGGACAGAAATGCACACACGTGGCAAATAGTAGTAAACCAACTTCCTTCCCTTTCGTTCTTCAGCTATTCTGTTCAGAAGTACTGACAGCTGTTCAAATAGCTCCTTTTCTATTCCCAGTCATGGGAAGTGGTATGATGGTTTAGGAATAAAATTACATGTACACTTTCCACAATTCTGGGATCGGTGGATAATAATCCTGGCAGGTAACCAAAGTTACTTAAGAGGTCTGTCCCATATTTCAAACAGAAATCAGTGTGTTTTATCTGACCTTTGGTCAGAAAGCTGGGTGTGTCATATAAATATGTTCTTTCCTCTTTAATGGCAACATGGCCACACTTTTATTTTGATTTATAATTTACACAATTACAATATTTAAAATCTGATCAATATTTACTGAGTTCTTACTGTATGTATGCCGGTTACTGGTCTAGATACTATTGACAAATAATGCAGATGTTAGACCTGTTCTCAAATTGAAAAGTCTCTGTGGATGTCCCTTCCAAAATCAACTGGATCTGTCTAAGGGACCAAACAAAGAAGGGACTTAGTCTTTGGTGTGGAGGGAACCATCTATGAATATGTAGAGGCATGTTGCTTGTTATGTCTTGGGCAGGTATTGGTGCTTCTGGCATCTAGTGGGAAGGGGCCAGAGTTGCTACTAAACATTGTGCACAAGACAGCCCCTCCCACCGTAACAAAGAATGATGGGCCCGAAATGTCAATATTGGTGAGATTGAGAAAACCTGTTGCAACACAGCTACATAAAAAAGGAGGATGCAGTAGACAAGAATACCTGGCATTTCTCTAAATCACATTGTTCTCTTGGAAGAAGACAATTTCATATTGATTTTTGAGGACAGCAGAGGGAACATGTGGGCAAGGGTGGCCTTGAGAATGATTGAACGGTCTTTCTAAAAGGTCTTACCCTGTGCTTTTAGGGACCACAAATGTTGCAAATGAAACATACTCACCAACTACTCCTTAAAATAACAAAAGCTACAATGTCAACACCAACAACTAACCCATACATAGCACTTAGTATGAGCTGATCATTGTCCTCAATGCTGCTCATGATAACTTCACAACTACACTGTTGAGGTGGGTACTGTTATTACAGTTAGGAAACTGAGGATTAGCAGGGTTAATTAGTAGCCCTGGGGCCACTCAGCTGGAAGTAGTAGAACCTTGATTATAACCTAAGTGGTTCGGATTCAGAGCCTGTTCTTCACTGCACGCAGCTCAACAGCCTCTTCCAATGTGAGCCATTGAAATTTTATTCCTTCTCAGCAGCATTCCAGGTATGAGACTTTGGGCAAGTTATTTTCTTCGTGTGTTGCTTTTATCATCTTGTATGATGGGTGTGTGATTTGATTTGGGTTGTGGTAAGGTTTAAATGAGTTAATGCGTGTAAGGTGTTTATAAATAAAAAAGAGTAAGTTCTCAATAAATTTTACCCACAATGTTGATGTTGAGCCTCTTGTGTGGTGTGTGCATTGTGAGATAGCTGATGTGGTAGGGAGAGTGTGCATAGATTTTGGAATCTAGTAGAACCATATCTTTTCATGGCCTGTAATTAGCTATGCGACTTTGACCATGTGAAGAAACTGTTCAGGTCTTGTTTTTCTTTTGCTTTTTTAAGAAAAAAATTGCTAAATAGAAATAACCTTTTGGAATTTTTTTTTCTGTAGAAATGTGTAATATTTCATGTGAAGTAAAGACGTATAAACCAACAGAAATGAAATTTTGAACATTGTGAGCCATTGAGAATCATAATTTTATATTCACTTTCCTATTGTCAGCTGACCTGAGCTAGTTAAGTGTATTTTGTCCTTTCGTAAAATAATCTGTTTTGGGAATATCACCTTCTGTATTTAGGTAGTGAATAGGTGGTCACTAAGAAGTTTTACATGCTAACAGGAAATTCTGTGTGTGTGTGTGTGTGTGCACGCACACACGTGTGCATGTGCATGTGAACATATGATGAGGCATATACATATAGAAGACTAAACAAGAGGGCAAAGACTTGACATATTTTGTCTGCTGGAGCGTATAGGCACAAAGGCTTTTAACAGTTGGTCTAGAAAGTGAGCCTGGAGTAAGGCTGGACAGTGAAAAGCTGATTGTGGTGGTTGGTTTGAGAGCATATTAGCTGCCAGGGGATGCAGTTGGTATGGTTGGAAACCAGATGTCTATAAACATTATTCTTGGCTTTTATTAGTCAAATGTCCATAACCCAGCATTGGTCCTGTCTGAGATTATTGATGCTTGTCTACAGCTTGTTCCTGTTATACATGATGGCTTTTTGCTTTTTAAAGATATTTAAATAGAACTGTCTCTCTCTGTGAATGTGTCTTCAAACCAGGTCCTTTTGGGGAAAACAAACTATATGTTATTGATTAAGGTGAAGGTGTATGACTTTGGATACATACTTAAGAGATATTTGGGAAGTCACTGCAATGCTTTTTAATGAATCAGTTATTGCAGTGCAAGGAGTGAAGACTATGACACAAGTTTATGAAGTGTGTGTCATTAAATGCTGCTTTGATATACTGACTTTTTGAAAAAAGACATTTTTGTGCAGATACAAGGGATGAGTTACTAAGAAGTTTGAATCATAGGATCAGTCTGTTGTATTTTGATTAATAGTGATGTTTTATTTTTGATTAAAAGCTGGTATTCTGAAGTCTGATTTTAAAAAATAATTTCTTTTGGTTTGTTTTAGAAGAGTAAATATGTTTATAACTGATTCTGTTCCAATGCTCGAGGTTTACAGAAAATCCTCAAATCACCTTTGTAATGTATTTTGTACATGTTTGAATAAAGTAGCCACATTATTCTGCAGTTTCTAACTAGTTAAAGGTTATGTCAATGAGTGGATGAGTACCATGCAAAAGAGGTCATCGAATCAGCTGTCTTGGCTTTTCTGGTCAACTTTTTTTTTTTGATGGTGGTTGTTTTTTTTTTTTTTTTTTGCTTGTTTGTTTTGTTTTATCATTTCATCCTCTATTGATTCTACTCCTGAACCTAAGTCAGGAGTCAAAGAAGATGTCAGACTTAAGAGGGGGGCACACGGAGTGTCATCTTCCTTCTAATATTGGTTTTCACTCTCCTAAAACTCTAATTGATTTTCTATCTTCCTCTGAAAGTTGTTCAGGGTGAACGGCATCAGTCTCAGTCACCAACAAAAGTCCACGTCTCCAGACACCCATCACCACCTTGGCGTGTAAATGTCTTAGTCTCCCTTGATTCCTTTGCTCTTCAGACCCTCCCATTCTGACATGCAGCTGTCAGTTAAACTCCCTATATGTTAACACTTCTCTGAAAATTTCTCCTATATTTTTGCTTTAACACAAATGCTTCCTAAACTTAAGTGAATGTTTGTTAAAGTACAGGTTGAGGGGCTCTACTCCCAGAGATTTTGATTCAGAAGGTGCTTGGTGGGAACCTAGAGTCTGCATTTCCATCAAGTTCCCAGGTGATGCTGATGCTGCTGGTTGGAGAGCCACACTTTGAGGACCAGCTCTCTAATGGAAACTTGGTCACCCCATAGGGCATTGTTTCCCCTACATTTCTCTCAAGTGGTGGCTATCATTTAATTCAATTTCCAAGTACAATTATAATTAAGATGGTTTTGGTGTTTGCTTTGCTGCTGACAACTGTTTCATCTTCTTTATTTTCACTCCTTCAAATACATTAGGAAGCCATCGGATTATATCACCTGCAATACCTTTTGTGGAAGTTTCAACCAACTTTCCACTCACTTTCTGTTCTTCAAAAAATTCTAGCATCTGACCAACTGTCTTTCTCTCTTTTATTATGCTTGCCAACACACAACTCATGACTGTATCACTATTTATCACCTCATCCACTGTACTTTCCTCCTAAGACAACTTAGATTCCAGACCCCAACACTCCTTCATCTTTAAGCAAAGCCTTCCTATAGTTTCCCTGTACTACACTAGCCCTGGCTAAACCCAACTCTGCCTGTTTTGGGCCTGAACCCAAGAAGACTTAACACAGATGGCAAAACAAAGCAAAATAAAAAACACAGAAATGTGCTGCCAGTTTCTACTTTAAATAAATGATAGAAGAAATCTCAAATGGGTTTTAGCACAATTGTAATTCAATTCTATATTTTGGCAACTATTAACTGGTAGTTGAGACGGATCCTCAAAATCTCAGAGAAGAAACAGGATGAAATAATGGCTGCGTGTTTTGATTCTGGAGTCATACATATCTGAGTCTAAACCTGTCTTTGACTTTTACCAATTAAATGGCCTAGAGCAAGATATCTAGTCTTTTTACAACTTTGTTGCCTCGTCAAGAAAATGGGAAACAGGATAGTTTATATTTAAGTTCTTTGTGAAGATTAAATGACATAAAGCATATAAAGTATTTAGCATAGTGCCTGGCTACCAGTAAGCACATGGTAAATATTAGCTATTATTATTGTCAGTAATGTTATTGAACTTAGAAGCTATACCTTGTTTTAGCAAAACAGACACTTCTTCGAAGCATATGGTTAAAGTGCTTACTAATAAGGATCTTTCTATGTTTCTAGTTTTTCTAATATTGATTTCTAAAATGACATCTGAGTGAGTGTATGTGTGTATTGTCACAGCATGGACCTGATTGGCTATTCTGGAGGATTCAGTTACTTTACAACTTGATAATTCAGGAGAGGCAGTCTATTGGCACAGATATGAGTGTTTTCCCTGGAATAATTAAATGTTTTCCAAGTCCAGCCATGCCCTCTCTCTGACCTTCTAACAAACAGAGTGAAATGAAAGTAATTTGGAGGAATCAGTAATACACCAATAAGTAAGTCTGTCTTTATTAGGTAATACGTTCTGGTTTCCTGAACAACCACTGAGTGCTCGATTCATGAAATGTAGTCAAATCATTAACGAGAGCGCTGACAACAGGTGCAAGGCTTTGTTTCTAGAATTTCAGTTCATCATGGAAACAATCAGATTATTTTTAAGTCAATTAATAAATGACATCAGAAATGGGGGAAGGAAGGATTTAGGGACAGCTAAGAGTGAACAAAAGTCTGGTATCAATATTTTTAAAAATGTATCAAGAATAAAATAGATTAAGAAAACACTAAAGGACAAACCACAGGAAAAATGACAAAGGGTCACTATTGGGGAATTCCCATTAGAGATGGCAAGAGAAAGATGAGGAGGTAATGGTTAGTGATAATGGCTATGAACTTACTAATGGCTGTTCTCCATCTGTCCCTAATGCCACAGAAACATAAACATCTAATTATTATAAGTTTAATGTCTTGATAAAAGGCCCTTATTTATTTCTTCGTACTTTAAGAGAGCTAATGTTCCATTTGAACAAAGGTTATAAAATTGAGATCACTATGGATAGTTTTGCTAGGTGGCAGGTCTCCTCCTCAGCAACAAAATTAAAAAAAAAAAACAACAACAAATTACCAGCTGACAATTTTAATAAGGTTTAAAACAGCACCATACTACCATTCGTAGATATAATGTGAAAAATTCCTTCAGTGTACAGATGCCTCCTCTAGTCTCTCAAAAGAAGGAGAATAACATACCTAAGAAGTAATACAGTGTCATGAAAGAAGAGCTAGTGAATGAACTTCTACATATAGAACAAACCATTTTTAAAGTTACTGCAGAATTAGAGAGATGGTTACCAAGAAATGAAAAGCACTTAAAATCATTTTCATAATGGCAAGATCATTTTTATACATATAAATACATTTTTATTTGGTTATAAACATAATGTTCTTCCATTTTTTCAAAGCCCTAAATACATTAAGTCAATATAAAACTATTAAGCAACAGAGCCATTGGTTTCTTTGGAAGCATGTTCATATATCATAGGACTGTTGCAAAAATAACAAGTTAATGTGTATAAGTGATTAGAACAATGAGTAGTATAAAGTGCTCAATAAATGTTATGAATTAAAAATATCAGCATCATTTTCATGATTACTATCAGCATATACTATAAACATATCTATATGTCTTGGATTATCAGATAAATCAAGCCATTGCCAGTTTTAAAAAATATATGTAAATGTATTTTCCCTTAGCTATGATACTTTTGAAAATTAAAAAAATATTTAAGGTACTCGCTTTGGTAGTACATATATTGAAATTGGAATTATACAGAGATGATTACCATGGCCCCTGCACAAGAATGAAACAAAAAAGAGAAACTTAAGGAGGAACTGGTCTTTTATTGTTTTAATTGTAGTATAGAATAGTTATAGAAAATTGTACAAATCACAAGTGTGTGGTTTGATGAAATTTTATAAGATAAGGTCATGAAACTACGACCAAGAGCAAAATACGGAACAACCAGCAAGTCATATATTCCCACTGATTCCTTCTTTGTAATTACTTTAACACAAAAATCATCACTATTTTAATTTTCAGCTTAAATATTAATTTTTTTGTTGTTAAAAATCTTATTTACATAGCATTTGGGGGGTTGAACATCTTTTCTCAACATTATTATGTTTATATAATTTATTTTATCTTTATCATAAATTTTTCATTTCCATTGGTGTATAATATTCCATCATATAAATATAATTAATGTAATAATCCATTATATTACTAATGGAGTTTTGGGTTACTTCCAGTTTTTCAATCATACTTTCATATTGGATTATTAGTTTATGTGCTTACTATATTATAACATTGTTAATTATATATTTCCCATTTTTTCTTTTTCTTTAAATAATCAAATATTTCTTGTTTTCTTCTATTAGTTTCTTAATCATACAATATTTTACTACTATAATATTAATTTTCTGAGTACAATAAGCATCTGTAACTATGAATTAGTGCTCTTATCACTTTCTGGACAATTTAAGGGCTTTAGAATATGAACTCCACGTGTATCCTCATCCACCTTCTTTCTACTATGTCATATGTTTTTACATGGCATTATTGTTATTAAAGTCTATATATTTAGACTTATCCATATAATTACTCTTCCTTTGTTCTTTATTTCTCAAGTTTAGTGCTTCTAGCTGAGATCATATTCCTTTGAAGATCACTATTGAAAGAATGCCTCTAATATTTACTTTAATGTCAAGGGGTAAAAAATTAATTTTAGAATATTAAAGCAGTATGTACTTAAATAAATGTTATTTAACTAGCAATAAAATATCAAATTCTACTCTCAAATTAGTAGAAGTTTAAAAAGGAGAGATAAAGAATGAGTAGCCATTATTGGTGAGTGTAGAATGAAATCTAAAACAGAAACTGTTACAGAAAAAATGTATAAATATATCCTATGGGCATAATAAAAAGTTCAATGTAGATAAATATAATAAAGATAAGAGGAAAAATTGTGAACAATGATTAAATAAATCATCTAACTTATACAATGAAATATTATATTGTCATTATGATGGTTATTAATATAATATAAGCACTTCGAGTATAAATCTAAAATTCATGTTCAATTATAAAAAATTTGTAGAAAAAATTATCTGAGACATAGAATTGTTCTCTTTGCATGTAAATAGTATTTAAAAGCTGTATTATATTTTTGGTTCTTTTCAGATTTTACATATTTATTATATAACAAATACGCAGTTTTGTAAGTAGTTTTTTAATAGCCTGCCCATTAGCTGGAATAATATTACATCTTAATGCTCATAGTCAGATGTATGGCAAGACTGCCTCTGAGTTCTTTCAAGGAACATGGTCAGCTAGAGGTTTCTCGTGTTTCTAAATAGATCCATTTTAGCATGCTCATTCCTCCGAGTCCTCTGGTCCCTTCTTCAGCACATTTCTGGACTCTCTATTTCATTTAATATCTGCTATTTCTTTTTCTCTTAAGTCACCAGTGGCCATCACTGCTGCATATTAGAATCAGCTACACCAGCTCCAGAGGCCCTTGCCAAAGCATTCAATCTGGAATCATGGGTGTGCATCATATTAGCAGACTCCCCTCGTCGGGTTTATGTCCTGCCTTTCTTCTTCTAGAGCATCCTCCAGTTAGCTTCCAGGCATGTTCTCTTGATTCCTATCAGTACATATTAACAGACTCCATAGCTCAATCTCTATAACCTCCTCCCTTAGCATGACCAGCACCTCCCAGGTGGGCCATGACTACATTTCACCCTAACTATAGACCTAGTTTCCAGGGAAGTAATCATGTAGGGAAATCTTGGGATGGGCAAGCATTGTCTTTCAAGGCATTAACTCTCTGCATTTCCTTCAGGTAAGTGGCAAGAGGCAAGAGGCAGTGAGCCACCAGTCCACGTGGGCTCTGGGGTTCCGAGTCTGGGAATGCAATGTGCTTGCATGCCCATTTCAAATGTCAGGGTTCTGTTTCTTCCTTTCAGGGTTCTGTTTCTGGCACAAGAGACCTGGTTAGATTGGCTGGAGTCTCCTTGAAGTTCTCCTTCTCTTACACTGAATTTCTTGACCTGGTCTTCAGCTGAGTCTGCTTCTCAGCTCCAGAAAGTGAGGCCTCTTTAAGTAAGGATATGGAGGGGTTTTTTTTTTTGTTGTTGTTTGTTTGTTTTTTACTTTAATACCATGCCGTTGGTTGGTAATTGGCTGAACTGAATTTGACAGTTTTTTCTTTTCAGCACATCTTTAGGATTTAGCAACATCCAACAAATTTCACAGTACCTGTAATGATTTGGTCTTCCCCCACCTCCTAACTGATCAAAATATTGCATAAGCCAGTGCATTATAAACTCATTTCATGTAACTATAAAATATTTTTATTTAAAAAAATCTTTTATTTTTTCAAACAAAAAAAAAATGAGAAGAGAGGCATTGCTTTTCTCCATTTTCGTTTTTGAGATAATTTTGAGACAATTGTGAATGTTCTTTGATGTTGCACCAATACTCAACACGTGGTAATTTCTTAAGGGTTATTTGAAACATAGACCCTGAAACTAGATCAATGAATGTTTTGCGCTCGTTATATTAATATCCGTTGGTCTATCCAGCACTTTGAATGTGTCTTTTCCTTTTGCATAATTTTGTTCCTTTGTGCATTGATTATTTGGAAAATATTGGTTCACTGAGTTATGCAGATCTTTCAAATATTGACACATTTCATTCCACAATGTAAAAATATTTTATATATTAGTATTGCTATCAAAAATCAACAAGCAACTTAACTATTGTTAAGCTGCAAGTTCACAGTGGCCAACAAAGGTTTCTAAAATTCCAGTTTTCTCATGAAAGCTCAAATTTCATCACTGGCAGCAAATACTGTCAGTTTAATTTCTTGAACTGACAGGCTCACTTTGTTCATTTTCAAAAAAATTTCTACCGAATACTGAAGTCTGAATAACCACAGTTGTCTGTCACTTGTTCTTTCAGTAAAAATAGTGTTCCCTGAAAAAAAGAGCTACTTCAGCTCATCACTCAAACAATTGCATAAGCATAAGACAAACACTGTACTTCAGTAGGCAGCATAAGGGTTTTAGAAATGTTTCTTATTTCTTGACACAAAATAATTACAAATATGTGTACTAAGATGTGCAAATGTAATAAAATTAATAAATCTTACTGCTTCTTCAAAGATGTTCCTAAGTAAAATCATCATTTTTAAAAACTGCATATGCACACATGATTATGACAATGCAATGGCCCCAAGAGCAATTTAATACCTCTGCCTTAGCTCATGCCAAGGCATCAGCAGCTTTACTCACTATGACCTTTCCACCATTGGTGAAAGATAAATCTTAACATCTTAGCATTATTATAAAGATGTTTTCATCTCTTGGAGCTTTTGAGAAGGTCTCAAGATGCCCAGGAGTCTGCAAACCAAACTTTGAGAACTGCTATAATCATTCATTCGGTTTTATAATAACGATCTCCCTATTTAACGGATGTAGGAGTGACATATGAAGGTTAATGTCATGGCCAAAGTCACAACGTTGTGCCTAGAGTTAAGAATATGGGATCGTGCACTTCAAACTTTAATATGGTAAAAGAAATACAAATTAGTAGTCGATAGATGGTCATGGGCATGGGGAACATGGCATACAGGTGCAGTTAGCATTAACATAATGGTTAGGAGAGCCAGAGGAAAGAAAGAGCAATTAAGGAATCACTTTATAAAACAATATAAATGTCTAACCAATGTACTATATACTTGAAACTAATAAAATAAAATTAAAAACAAATTTAAAGATGATAGATCTCATGTTAAGTGTTGTTGTTACACATGCACACTCTCACACACACATTAAGGGACATGAGGAAACTATAAAAGGTATTGGATATGTCTATTACCTTGATTGTAGTGAGAATATCACAAGAATTTGTATATGAGTAGCTTTCTAAGTCTTGTTCAAGATCTTCATGAGTCAAACTATCTTCCTACTTCTATGTTTCACAGTGCACCATGGATGAGGTTCTGTGATTTATCAGCATGACTTTTTTTTAGCTTAAAAGAGATTTGCTCTTTAGAATATATATCGTATGTATCCTATTAGATTGTTTGTTTTTTAATTATAGTAGAATAAATATTACTTTACAGAAACTTAAAGTTGGAGAAGAAAAGAATTGTATGTTTTATTACAAAGCTGTCTTGCTGAATATGAAATACACGAGCTTTAAAGTGAGAAAAGCTTAATTTTGAACTTCTAATATGCTTTTTACTAGTTAAAAGTTTTTAAGGAAGTCACTTTATTTCTCTGAGCCACCAATTTCTCAACCTTATTAATGCATATGCTCAACATTGCCCATCATATAACAGGCAGACAAATACTAGGACATTTGATTTGCCAAGGACATTTTGGGCAGAAGTAAGCACATTTTAATTTTCTTGCATATTTTGTCTATTTGAGCAAAAATTAATAGAAATATGAGTGATTCTCACAGGTTTTGTCATAGAAATGGGTTAAATGACATGGAAACCTATAAATAAAATACATGTTAACTCAAATTTACTTAGCTCTTCTCTTAGACACTTTCTTAGAAAAAATCAATACATTTGAGTGGAGTCTCCTAATTGAGAAATGATATCCCGAATGACCACCTACAGACTGAAAGTTTTTAATACAGTTGCCATTTTCAGTTTCTTAAATATTTATAAATTAACCTTTCTAACCAAGTCCCATTTGATAAAAATAGACACAGAGATTTGCTTCATATTATTTTCTATAACATTTATTCTCACAGAATGGTAATTCTCCCCTCCTCCCCAACCTCACCATTTAAAAGTATGTTTCTACACTTTGGTTGTTGTCTACCTCAGGCACCCCAACTAGGCCATAAGCTCTGTGAAAGCACCAGTTATTCCAGTGGCAATTAAACATTTTCTTGGTGGTCCTATCAGAGTACCTGCAACATAACAGGCATTTGCTAAATAATAGTTGTTGAATTAATAAATGAATTAGCTTGAATTTAGGGGGTGACATTACATTTTCTTGCCCCACCTAAAAAATGCATTAAGTTCAGAGATGTGTATGTAATTTATTCACATTTATCAAACTGCCAATACCTGCCTAGAACAAAGTCCTTGCTTTTTAAAGTCAGCCACAAAAAACTTTTCCTGGCATGAAAATTTTAATAATTAGCTTGGTTTCATACAGCTGTTAAGCATATTTGTATAAAATTGTAAGTGCATTTTAATTTTTAAACTATTTCTTGAAATCACACTTTAGTATGTGTTAGCTGGTACTAAATGCTTGCAAGTCACCTTATCTATGCCCAAAGTTACGGCTAAAATGAGTTTATAGATAGCATGTATTCCATATATTAAAAAAAAAACATTTTAAAGTAAAGAAATGATACCGAGTGATGAATAAATTAAAGTAATTTAAAGTGTGGTTAAGAAAAGGATGATAAAAAAGCAAATTGTGTATAGAAAGGGATGGAAACAGTAATAAATTAGTGTAAACAGATATAGAAAATGTGGTTGATGACAAAAATATGGAAGAGAGTTAAACCATTATTTTTAATGGTATAGAGCCAAAACACCATGTAAAACAGACCCCAGATTGGCTAATTTATGAGAGAGTCATAAAAACTAGGGATCGTGAAGTCATTAAAGGAAAAAAAAAATCCAAACACCATTTACTTTGATTACATTTAGGATTGAGCTGAACTAAATCTCAGAGAGAAAGAGGAATTTTGTGGTCCATTAAATGTCTTCACATTGTTCACAAACTGTATCGACCTTGCTGCAAAAGACAACTAATGGAAAATGTCATTTTATCACCCACTTCTTTAAAATGATAGTACATATGAGATGATCCTTATGGAGTGTGAATTTCATCTCTGTCTGTATATCACCACTTAAGACTGGACCCCCATCATTTGTTGCTTGACTTACTATGCTAGATGTCACCACATTCCCTGCCTCTGCCCAGCCTAGTCTGCTATAGTTCTTTCTCAACACAACAGTCAGAGAAATCCTTTTAAACTATAAATCAGATCATGCCTTTACTCTGCTAAAACCTCGTGATTGTTTCCTGTTTCACTTGGAGTAAATTCAAAGTCCTTTCATTGGCCTTTGACGTCTATCTGACCTGACCCTCCATTCATTGATTCTATCTCCTGCTTCTCTCTCTCCCTTGCCCCCAAATGCCTTGGCCTCCATGCTCAAACAGCCAGAGCATGTTTCCAACTTAGATCCTTAACACTTCTTTTCTTCACCTAGATTGCTCTTTCCTCCCTATCCTCCATGTCATCATTGCTAACTCCCTGACCTTCTTAAATCTGTTCCACTCAAATGTCATCTTTTCTTCTTTGACCTCCCAGGAAATAATCCCCATTGCCTCTTCAACTGTGCCATCTTTACTTATCACCCCCTAATGTGCTCAATAATTAATTTATTAATTTTTGTTTTGTAATGGCCTTCCAGCCCTCACCAGAAGGTAGGTTCATCGAGAGCAGGAAATACATTTGTTTACGGGTTTGTCCATGTATTTAAAACAGGGCCTGACAGAGATCGTGCTTCATAAATGTTCACGAGGCATTTGAATTGGCTCACCGAAACCTCATAGCAGTTCTATGGGAGTTTCTAGTATTGTTATATCATATATAATTAAGAATCTGTGGTTAGATTTCTTGAGTTCTCATTGATTTTAAAATTGGTATACAAATTTCACACACTACTCCAAATTGTTTTATAATGTAGATACTATGAAAAGCATTGGATTATCCTTAAAGGGAACTTTTGAAACATGAGATAACTTGATATTTTAATTTAATTATTTTTGCAACAAATGGGTTTAAAATTCCTGAGACTAATGTATTACTCATATACATTTTTTTATTTGAAAACTGTAATATCATGATAAAAAATTTTCTTCAAAACATTATAATCAATCTTTCATTTCTGTTAACATCTAAGAACTTCAATTCATCACTTGAGTTAAGGTCTGCAGTTGTTTGCTCCGCAGCAGACTTCTGGAACACTCGATCTAAATTGCAAGAGAAAGTGGATTTAAGCCTCTCATTACAGAGGCAGAGGGCTGGCAATAAACATCCACAGCCTACACTTCTGCCAAGAAAGGACTTCACTCCTCCGTCTAGCTAATGGTGTTCTAACCTCTTGTCTCACATCAAAAATCTCCAAATACTTAAGTGTCTTCATCAGAAAAACAAAAGCAACCACAATGTCTCTTCCTTTCTGTTATACTTAACTATTTTGTGGCTGGCTAGAAGGCCAGTGGAGGTCAATAAATTCTCACAAGTTGCTGCCACAAATAACAGTCTCTATTAAATGTATTTTCCAAATCAAGAGGATATTCAGCTAAAATCCAGGAGCAGCTTCCCCATAGCCCAATTAGAGAGACCTCTACGAGAGCTGAACATCCAGGATGGTTTAGAAGAAGAGGTTCTAGTCCAACAATTATGTTTATTTATTTAGTGTAGTGGTAAGGAGTCTGCATTCTAAACCTGGGGCCACCTACAATTTGTTCAATTTAAATAAATTGATATATGTCTTATAGAACAGTGATGGGAACTTAGAGAGAATACCCAATAAATAGTAGCTATCATTGGTAGTAGTAGTTTTAGTATTTTTTGTCATTATTAAATACTAATTATTGCCAGGAGCTATGTTAAATCTTATTTACCCTTTCATACAACCCTATATGGGCATACCTTGGCGATATTTGGAGGTTCAATTCTAGACTACTGCAGCGAAGTGAACATCACAATAAATAAAGTCACAGGAGCTTTTTGGTTTCCCAGTTCTTATAAAAGTTTTGTTTAAACTATGCTGTAGTCTATTAAGATGTAATAGCATAATGTCTAACAAAAGTGCATACATTAAATGAAAAAATACTTTATTGCTAAACAACATGGACCATCATCTGAGCCTTCAGCAATTCATAACATTTTTATAGGATGTTGATGGCTAATAGAAGTGATAAGGATAGTGGTTGCTTAAGGTTGGGGTGGCTGTGGCAATTTCTTAGAATAAGACTCTCCCTTTAACTTAAAGTCTTGGAGGTCAATATTGTTGTATCTTGGGAAATAGGGAGGTCTGAGGAAAGAAAAGAATGTGGAGTGGGCAGATGGCCTGCTGGTGGAGCCTTCAGAACACTGCACACTGATTGGTCAAGTTTGTTGTAAGAGTGTGGTTCATAGCACCCCCAAACAATTTCAGTAGTAACATCCATGATCGCTGATCACAGATTGACATAACATAATATAATACTAATGAAAAAGTTTGAAGTATTGCAAGACTTGCCAAAAGGTTAGCACAGAGACACAACTTGCTCGATACAACATTGCCACAAACCTTCAATTTGTAAATAAACACAATATTAGCGAAGCGCAATAAAGTGAAGGGAAATAAAACGAGGTGTGCCCATAATATAAACACCATTTTTCTTTTCAATTTTAGAGTTGGGAGGATTGAAGCTTGAATCATTACGTAGCTTGCCCATGGTCACGCCACATGAGAACGTTGGTTCCCTTAGTCTAGAGTCACATTTCTGTAAACTCCAGATTTGGTCCTGGAATTCATTCTGTATTTGTGATTTAACACTTTAAGTCAGTGTATGAGTATTCATTTGGATGTCACCAGGATAACTTTATATATATACTGTGCTATCTTTAGTCATTTTTTGTTAACTTATCCATCCCCTATTTTCAATAACTATCTGTTGAGGGCCTCCTGTGTTTTGGGCACCATTGTTAGGATGGAGGTTATAGCTGTGAACATGATAGAAAAAATACTTTTAAGGCATTTGCAACCTTTGTTGTAGCACATTCATCATTTCACAGTGGGGTTATATGATGGCAAATATAAAGACAACACTAAATGTATTATCTTTCCAGTATAAAATTAGAACCTGGAATCATTGAGAATGTCTCAATAGCTCCTCTTCAACCAAAAGCACAGCTGGCTACCTAACATCTAATTTGGGAAGCATCAGAGCCCATCTTTGTCTTTAGATAGCTTTCATTTTTACTTATATGGCACTCTCAAATCTTATTTCTTCTGATTCACACAATGTCTCTGGTGATACAGCACTAAGAGGTGCATTTGTGAAGAATGTTAATATTGATGTAGTAGGCATCTTATATGTGTATATTTAACATATATGGATAGCTATACATAGCAAGTCTAAGGATTTAATTATTGTATGGCAATCATAAAACCCTATTATCATAAATCGATCATATTTGCAAAAAAAAAAAATTAATAAAATAAGAAATTCACAAGCTGAACCTAGGGAAGCAGAGCAGGTGGGAACACCTGATAGAGTTACCAGTGTAGGTCCTAGGACCAGCTGTCAAGGTGAGACCTGTAGCAGAAAAATTTGTTGTTTCTTTTTCCTCTTTTATCCCCAGTACTTTATGTGATTAAAACTGGTGGTTCAGTGGTGACTACAGTTTAGGTTTTGCTTGGCATCCTTCCCATAGTACCATCAGCCATGCTGATGCTCATGATGTGTTTCATGAGCTCCTTTTGTCGGGGGCCACGTTTTTTTTTTTTGTTTTGTTTTTTGTTTTTTTTTTTTTTGGAGAATGATGAGGGTGGATACTTGAGAGCTAATCAGGTAGATGAGCTGGATGGCTTCCTTTGGCACCTTGAGAACACTTTCCCCCATTGCACACCCTTAGAGGACGGCTTTTGTAGTTGCAATCACCAAGTCTCATTTGTCTTCTGTCCTCTAACTGAGTTCCCCACTGGGTGCTTTAGCTGGTGCTCATGGGGTGGAGGGAGAGTGAGGTCAACTATTACTTTCCTGGGTCATCTCCCTGCTGAGCTGTGGGTAGAGAGTAGCTGGCTTCCTTTTTCTAAAGTCCATAGCTCGTTAGTTAGCCCAGTTCTATAGCTCAGTCTGATTTTCCCTTATCTTGCTCAGGGAAGCCTGAGCTGGCAACAGCTTTCTGCCATAGTTAGCCCCAGGGTGTTTCACCACCTCTATGGTTACTCTTACTCTTCAATATCTTTATAAATATTCCCTTTATAAAACTTTCCTCAATTTCTCTATTTGTTTTCAGCCTTGTCCCTAATCGATTCATTCCATATTGATAATAAATCATATCAGCTATTCCTGATAATAGCTAATCCTGATAACAGCTAGTACTAATTTATCAAATGCAGTTTCATATGTATGTATCATTTCCCCCTGAATGTTGCTGTTTATTTACTATCTCATTTCACTCCATAACAGTGAATAAAAAAGTTGATTAGTCTCCGCATTTGCCATTTAATTACACAGAGAAAAGTTAAATATTCTGTACAAAACTAACCAAATTGTTAGGAGAAAAGACTTGAATCCAAAAAGTTTATTCCAAATCCATTATGATTTGTCGAATGACTTCATACAAGGGGAGGGAATAACTCTAAAACCAAAACAGAAAATTAAAGAACTAGGTCCAGCAAATGGTGGCGTGAAAGAATTAGAAAGGAATGAGTCTAAATTTATAAGACAAATTAAAACAGTATCCGACACCCTGTATAAATAGGAAAATGTAATAATGCATTAGAATGAATAAGCTAAAAAAGTCACTTCGGTGCCAAGTGCTTCTGGAGAGAAGACATTTCTCAGCTGAAACACTGTTTGCAAAGTATGCAATTTTCAAAGTGAATGCTTTGATCTATCCCTGGATTAAAATCTAAATTGATCTATCTCAGGATTAAAATCTAAATTGTATGGCATTTTCACATTCTTGTTCTCTTTAAAAATTCCTTCTTAAATTCTCTACTTCTGAAACATCCTCTCTGACTGATGGCACTAAAAGAAACAGAAATGTTTCCAGATTTAATTAGACATAATGTCTTATTTCTTCTTTTTTTAGTCAATTATTATAACATAAAACACATTATATCCAATTTCCCATAAGAAAAAAATATTCTGATGAAATATCAGCATCCTTGAAAAAAGATATCATAAAATCAAAATGCCCAAGGAAATGAAACTTTCTTTTAACAGGAACTAAAAAGAAACAATTCTGCTTCCTTCCTGTGAACATATTTTAAGTTATTTACAAATGATCTTACCTCAATAATTCCAGCATAATAAACAAAATTGTTCTTGATTTTTGAAAAAAAATGTTTAGTGCATCAGAAAAATTAGTCTGCATTCTCATGGTTATAAGCAAAGCAATCTATTTATATGGTATAAAAGCCAGAAACAAGCTTATAAAATACCAGCTAAATGTTGCTGGAGATTTTTTGGTTCATTTTGCTGCATGTATTGTTAAATGATTATTAAAACCCAGTATTTCATTTGTGAAAGTTTAGCTAATAAATACAATGATAACAAACCATACATTTATTCTATGGTTTAATATTTTTTATACTAAATTTAATTTGTATGTCACCTTGTGTGAGGTGACAAGTACTATGAGGTCTATTATTTTCTCTCTTTTGTAAAGGTTGCCAGTTAAGTCAGCAAGTTGGCATTAGATTAGAACTTGTTTTCTCTCTAGTTTCTTATACAAATGTCCCCCACCCTCAGCCCCAGTTTAGGAATTTTTGCTGCAATAAATGTAAAATAACTTGACTCAGCTTAAACAAAAATAAATAAAAGGGTTTATCAAATAACTCAGAATTAGAGATAATGTTAAGTCTCGCCAAAGCACATCTACTGGGAATGTTCCAAGGTTCTGTTTCTGAAAACTGCTTCTTTTCCTCAGTCTGTCTGTCTGTCTCCTTATCCCTTTCATATCCCCCTACTCCCCAGGTTTACCTTTGTCTTCTTGCTCTCTACTTGTGATAATCCCAACTAAGTGGACATCTCTATGTCCCAATTCCAAATTTGATGCAGAGAGAAATGAACTAACCCAATTTGGGTCAAGAAATTGCTTGGATCTACTCATTATGGCCAAGTAACACAATAAAGCACCATCACTAAGGGGTCACCTCTCATGAAAATGGGACATTAGCACAGGAAAGAAGATTTGGAGTGACCTGGGAAGACACACAGGTCTTAACTCACCCATTTGCTGATTGTTTATGAGCTCAACCAATAACTGTTTTTCAAGTGTCTGGCTTTAAATGTGTTTTATTTCCTGTCATTTAAAATTGCTTTTGAAAATAAGTGGGCTATAAACCTTTTAAAGGCAAAGGTTAAATGAGATCAACTTAGATTTGAATCTGAAATATTTGAGGAATAAGATATTAAAATGGGGAATAGTTGGGAAGGTGAACATATTTAAATGGTTGATTAATCACCTTGATTTATTATAGTTTATTTAAATATTTTATTACCCCATATTAAAAATGGTTTCCTTTTTTCACTGCAACAATTGACACAATATTTTGTACAAAGCTTTCTCTGTAGTTTTAATTGTGTATTTATTTTTTTCGTCTTGATTATCAAAAGTATATATATTGGATCAACTTATAAATGCATTTAATGAAAACTTTAAAAAATTTGATTTGTGTTATTTGGCAACAATGCATGAGTGTCTATATTATTACACCTAGTTAGATATGAGTATTATGATTTTTAGAAAAAAGCATTACATAATTAATGACAATGTCTTTTTTTAATTTGGACTTCTATTTTTAACAGGTCCTATTGGATAATCATTTACTAATTTGATTTCTGAATTTGTGAAATTTTATAATTTTATATCTGTGTCCTGAATAAGTCATCAGGGATTGGGTCACGCTGTGATAATGGACTAACCCAAAATATCAGTGACTTAACACATAAACATTTATTTCACAATGCTGTAAAGCCATTTTTGATCTGACAGCGCTCTTGGGAGCTTTCTTCCAAGTGGGGCTGGAACAATCTGTTTTCACCTTGCGTATCTAGTATCTGGAACCTGTGACTTCCAGGATTGGGACATCAAGGTAGGCAGCGTTCTTGCCTCAGCCTACAGGGAGCAGAGTTCTCTCATTCTCACAGTTCATTGGTCAGAACTAGTCCTTTAACTCCACCCAGGTAATAAAAGCAGTGAAAAGAACCGGATATGTCTGAGCACCAGGAATCTCATCAGAATCATGCATGTGCTATCCTTCATCTTTTTCACTAATAGGCAACTTAAGATGCACAAGCTCTCGGTGTAAAAACCACAGCCAACGATTCTCCTTTGCTGCAGACTTTTATTAAGTTCTCTGTTTGCTTCATTAATTTGAGCCCTATTCTAAATTTGCCAAGTGAGCTTTCTGTCATAAGTAATGAAATTGCTTGGGAAAATGCCATGATATCATTTGTAAAGAAAATGTCAGAGAAAACATGTCAAATTTCAAGTGTTTCTTTAAAGAACTCTTCATCAGCTAAGTCCTGAAGGAGGTGGAGGATCTAATAAAAAAACAGCTGACAAAGGGATCATAAAGGAAAGGAGAAAAGTGCAGAAAACAAAAACTATTATATCAACCTTTTTACATCAGGGTATTTGATTTGAAAATGAGCAGTTCAAGTGCTTAACTACTCTTGTGGTTTTAGAACTTGCTTTGCTTGCATTCTGGCTAAATTTCCCAGGAGATCTTTTGGATTCTGTCTTCTTGGAAGATCACCCACACAAGTGAATTAAAATATAAGCTAAATTCAGCTTTGTTCAAATGTGCCTCCACCTAGTGTCTCTCCTTGGCTTTCCATCCTCTGCCCACCCACACCTCCAGGAAAAATGAAGACAATATGAATTTATTCATGCTTAAAGATAAAATGAGTTTTGAAATCTTTGCTTACTTCCTTGATGTCGCTACTGACTAATAACTCGGGTTGAACTTAAATGTGACTACTTATTAAAACTCTTCAACACCCATCGCTCTGTGATCTGTCTTGAATCAAGCAAGGAAAATGATGAAAACATTGTCATTTCTGTATTCTATGAATAAATGTTGCTAAGATATCCCCCATGCTTTTCTTCCACTCCTGCTTTTCTAGTTCTTTGCAACAAACATTTTATTAAATTTAACATGTGTCACTGTCTTGCAAAACATAGTTTGCAGGTCAAATTCACATGCCATTTTTTAAAATAAAAACAGCAATTTCAGCTTAGATAGTCTAATACATTTATTCTGGGTAATTTTCCTGCAGATTTTTGACCTAGAAAAATGTTAATTAACTTAAATTTAGATTGAACTCTTTGCTTCTGAAATTGCTTCCCTATGCTTCTTTCTGCAATCTTTCCCTTGATTTCCATTCCTTCCACAATTTCATTTGCCACTGATTTTATATAGTTAGAGTAACCAAAGATGCAATGTCTTTACCCTGTTTCCAAATGAAGTCCATCACTGACTCAGTTTTGCTAAAAGAATGATTGCTAAGTAGGAAAAAAAGAAATCGACTCTCAACAAGGTAATGACTCACCCTGGTTAGTACAGACTTTTATCCAGCAGAGAGAAAGCTGATCAAAATCAAAGTTGTTACCTACTAGTAGGAGGTGTAGGTAGGAAGATGGCAGTTTTCTTAAAAAGACAGAATTTATTAAGGAGCTAAGTCTTATGGATCTGTTTTTCCTGAAGGGTGCTCTCTACATGCATGTAGTTAATAGGAAAGTACCCAATGATATTTTAACTGAAGAAAATCAAAGCTACATTTCCAAAACCTAATAAGACAGAAAAGATTGGAGAGGAGAAATCTCAGATATATTCATTTAGTTTTCAGAAAGGAGCCTCTTCCCCTCTGAGACAAGTCATGAGTGACTATGGCAGATTTTATTATAAATTCCTATTAGGTAATCCTCACTGTGATGACACAGTAGTATTAGGCAGCATGTTTTATGTGGCAGAAACCACCAGATGGGCAATTCTAACCTTTACCTAAACTGGGTAGTACAGTTCTGGAAAGACAGTTTAGGGACTCAAATTTCACAGTGATTAGGTTTTAGGAAGCTCATTAAGATCTAGGATCCTAGTAGGAAGAGTAAGCATAGGGAAGTTTGTAAACTTGCCAAATTCCTAAGTGTTTTTAGCTCTTTGGTGGCAGAGGGGAAGAGAGTTTTGTTCACAAACATATGGCCAAAGTTGATAAGATCTAATTATATGTTTGCAGCTGTTTCGAATCTGTAAATATCTGAAGTTGGTCAACATTATCGACTCATGACAAAAGCAGTATAAATAAAGGAAACTAGCTAAAAATTGAAACAACAACAACAATATCTTTTGAAGGGAGGAAATTAGGGGCTGAGTTTTCTAAGTGTGACTTAAAACAGGATAAAGAGCGAAACAACAATGCTCTCTGTACATGAAAAGCTTGCACCTCATTAACAGGAGTTCTGGAACCAACTTTTGTGTCCTGGGAAACCTCTGACAAAATTCTCATCAGGTTGGATATAGTTTTAGCAAATAAAGTTTATCAGACTTATTAAAGGACTACTTTGGTCATTTAGATCATTCAGATTATCTTTGAAAATATGGAGGTTTATAACAGACCCTCACTGAGAGATTTTCAATAGAATGTGAAACATAAATTTGTAATCCATCCAGTGAAAGATTTATATTCTGCCCTAACAAAATGTGGCAGATATGAAGAGTGATAGTTCCATACATGAGATTGCCCATTTTCTAAAAAACATATTTCTCATAAGAACAAGTAAAGTTAAAAATAAGGAGCCATTTGTGCATTTAAATGCAGAAGTATGAATGGAAAAAGCTGAGAGAATAATGGACATTGATCCTTCAAATTTTAAAATAAATTTTAAACAGAAAAACTAAATAATTTTACATTTAATGAAGAATGAAAATATTTGAGGGAGTAGAGTAACCTAAATTTTAACCTTTTCTTCTTCTCTTAATGTCTCCTACCAAAATCTGTTTCCATATCTGATATAGACTAAAAATTCAATACATTTGCCAAATAAATGTAATAATCCTGTCAGACCCAAGCAATCACCATTACAAGTTTAATGTCCGTTCTTCAATACTGTTATTATGTACATGTATGTGTGTGTGCACATAAACATGCATATCTTTTTCTTTTAATGACAGGAGTACAAGGTATAACAACTTGTTATTTACAAGAAAGAAAGAGAAGAAATATTCTGGCATTATTCAGACAATTGGCACCTGATGGGGAAGTTCCCTGAATATTTTTAGGTTTATCTTCTAGCTATTGGCACATGTGTTTTACCAGGGCCCCTTAAAACTTCATGCTAACCAGGTCCAGTGGGCATGCCATCATCAATACAATCAGTGAGTGTGATTTTCTGCAAAATGTTAAGATAACCAAGATCACCGAGGATATCACAGAGAATAGAATCACTATGTGTATTGAAAAACACAAACTCAGTATATCAATAGCTGGATGGCAAGTGTTTTTCTGTTCCAGTGAGGCTAACTCATCTTAACTCAGTAAGTATGACAGACTCTTCCATATGGTTAACTTCATGTTGGTCCATTATACTCCTTCACAATTTATATGATTTCTATAAGGGTTATACCACTAAAAGAAATTGGGACATAATAGGGGCCATGGATCTTATTTTATTTAAATACCTGGTAGTGCTAATACTGCTTCCAATTTAGCTTCTTGGCTAAAGAGGAGGAAATAGTTTCAAGGACTTCCATTTGATACTTCCTACCATAATAGTTCTTATTCTATAGGTTAAGGGTTCTATTGGCATCTAAGGAGACCCAACCTAGTGTGCACTTGAGGATAGGAAGTAATCAAAAATGAGTCTCCTGACCCAATTGATTCCTGTCAGATTCCTGCCTCCATAAGCCTTCTTCTAAGAGACCAATCAATAGATTCAGTGCTCATGAACTGAGTTAGATCTTAAGTTATTATAGGGACCTTCTCTTTATATATTTATCACTTTTTGAATTTTTCTGGTTATATAAGTCAAGAAAGATAGTTGTCTGTCTGTCTATCTCATCATGAAACACTAGGATCTATTAGTCATCACCACAGAAAACTGTGGATAAAGTATCCCGATTCACCCTCTGCCCTCACTGCACATTGCACTGACTACATCTACCTCACTTCTACTAGTAAGTGCCCCCCCCCTTGGTAGGAGGCTGCAACCTTAGGATCTCCTACTTCCAACTCTGGAAAGAAGCCATCTCACCAATCTTCTTAAAGATACCAGGGGTCCCTCAAAAGTGTATTCTCCGGTGCCTCAGAAAAAGGAATGTCCTCTGGGCTTTCTCAGAGGACATGGTCAGGTAATGAATTCTCTTGTTTCACCTAGTGAAGATATTTTAACATACACATCTTCCTGAGCTCTTAGAACCCTTCTTTTCCCAAAGCCACAGTGACATCTTCATCTCATTTACCTTTCATCATTCTAATGTCCTAGGTTCAAGGAGATATTCTAGCTGCTAGTTAGTACTGCCTCCAAGTCTATCTGTCAGAATGTTAATGTGGAATTCTCAGGAGAATATTTTTATGTTAATAACCTATCTCTCATCCAATCTGATATTCTGCCTGTATCTCAATCCAACATTCTCAAGATATGCTCTTGCATGTGTACTCCTCGTGAATACATGTTAGCAAGGTCCTGTGATTCTTTTTTTTACATTTCCTCCTAGAGTAGGGACTCTTTTCCCTCCTTGGGCTGTGCCAAAACCCAACTCTGATTGCTGGAGGCAATGAATAAATGTGGGAAAAGGCTGCATGAAAGGCAAGCATAACTTATAAGGACCCACTTCAGGGGGCTCTCTTCTATAAATGGGTGCAGGGAGCTGCTTTTTCTGTCTAGGAGAGTTCAGAGGAGTCTGGGGCTTTGTGATTCTCTCAAACGTCCTTATCTGTGGTTTTAGAGTCCCACTTTTTTCCTTACAGGGATTAGACCTTTGCATAGACACCTTGTTGAGTCTGTGCTTTCAGTCTCCTTGCAGATCTGTTACCCCCATAATGAAGTCCCGAATTAAAAACAAACAAACAAACAAACAAAAATACATGGTCAGCCCTGAAGACATAATTATTTTCATGATATTTAGGTTCATTCATTACTGTATAACCTAACATTTCACTCTCCAAGCATACTTCACACCAATCGACTGTGGTACACAGCAAACAATGACTCGCTGGAGACATTTGCACTCTAAAAAGAGAGACTGTGTTTCAAGTTGTGTGTTTTAAACTATGAACCTTTAGATGAAGAAATTACCCTGGATTATTCAAGTGCATCCAATTTCATCACAAAAGTCTTTCAGGTGGAGAACATTTCTGTGATCAGGGAGAGATGTGATGATGGAGGAAGGGTCAGAGTGGTGTGACATGGGAAAGATGTGACCTGGTTTGACTTAACCTATCAAATCATGTTGATGGTTTTGACAATGGAGGAAAGGAGAGGTAAGTCAAGGAATATAGCAATTTTTAGAAGCTGGGAATGGCCCTCAGTTTATAGACATCATGAAAATGGGATCTTGGTTCTTTAGCCACAAGGAATAGACAAAATATCTGAACAAACAGATGATAGTCACACACATATGTGTGTGTGTATGTGTATAAGCACATTCATATATATGCACATGTGTTTCAGGGAGAGAAAACATATTTTTCTTAGAAAGAACAGATCTGAATAACATATTTTTAATAACTCAATTACATATATATATATATATATATATATATATATATATATATATATACTTTATTATGTCCATAGGATTTTGTCAGTTGAACACTTTAAAGGTCCAAAAAATATGAGTGAATTCTATAAAGCAAACAGATAAGCACTGCTTTCTACTTAAATGTAATAAACCTAGAAATTAATAGAAAATGCCTCCCCAAGCTTTTAGAAATTAGAAAATACTTGTAAATAACTCTCAGATTACTGAGAATATTAAAGTTGTGATTACAGTCTAATTAGTGATTAGCAGAAGTTAAAATACTGTGGGCTGCAGCCAAGGTTAATATTCATAGCATTAAGCTGCTTCCACTATTCTTAATCATAAAATGAAAATAAATCAATCATCTTTATCTGAAAGGAAATAAGAATACAAAAGTGAGGGGTATATATAAAGAACCAGTTCATAAACATAAAATCAGAAGTTAATGGTTTAGATAATATAATAAGTGGACTTGCTAAGGAAATTCCATTTATTTCATTTTTAGTATACCAAAAAATATAAAGTTTTAGGAACAAAAATGGTGATAAAACTACTTGTAAAAATATATTTTTAAAAAGTATAAAGGACATATAACTTTATTGAAAAATGTGGTTGCACAGGAAAATATAAATTATATAACATAAATTATGCACTTATTCTCATTAAAGATCTTAAGTAATATTAAATACAAAAAAATTAAAAAAGCAATGGGAATAAATCAATAGAGGAAAGGGCAGCAGATACCAGAAATTTTTAGAAATTAAAAATTCTAAAGGAACTGGCATCAGCTTAATTTATAGAGTAATAGCATTAAGACCAGAGGGTGTATAATTTTAGGCTATTAAAAAAATCCTATGGTATGAAAGTAGATAATATTCAAATCCTAACCTCTCAAGGAGATCTTCACAAATATTTGAGGGTAGACATTGGAAGAACTTCTGGAATCCCTTTCAAATAATTTCATCTTCCTTTCACTAATTTCTTTTACTTCCATACACCGTAACCACTCATGTCCAGGTAAGTAAAGAAGGTGACATAAAGACACTCAGATGTGTGAAAGAAACCAGCTCAGGAAAACAGGACACTTCTACTCTTGGCTCTGAGATATCACATCTTGTCCTTTACTATTGATTCAACGTTGTTCATTCAATAACTATTGAAGTGCCTATAATGAACAGACACTGTGTTCAATACTAGACATGCTCCCCAAAGAGAACTAGATGGAAGAGAGTTTAAATTGCATGTTTAACCAAGAGAGAATTTTTCTCTTTTAGTTTGCCTCCTTGCACATACGGGAAGTTGGGCAGAGCCTAGATGTAAAGCAGCACATAGCATTTATATCTGAAACAAAAAAATTATTGGGATCTTATGCTTTTTCTAAAATGTGGAACCACCTACTACTGGTGTATTCTGAAATGTCCTATAAGAATTTTTCTAATTTGGCAAAAATTAAATCAGTTTAAACTAAATTATGTAACATATTGATGTTTAATGATTTCTTGGAAGGTTTGCCATGTCCTCTTGTTGCTTGGCCACATGATATAGTTATAGAACTGGCTTATACATTTTTAAGTGTTGGTCCTTGGACATACTCTTTAGACTACAACTTTGACACCAAGCTTATTTCTAACATTTGCAGGGCCTGGAACGAGAGTAAAAAGGGAGGCCCACATACCATATGTCAAATATTTAAAAGTTACATATCAAGCTAACAAACTGTTAAATAAAATCTGTTCTACTCTCTGTTCTTGGCAAATCCATCTTTATAATTATAAAATTGAAAGGTATGTTCAATGATTTAGTTTTTATATGACCGAAAGTTGGCAAAATACCAAAGTTGAGTTAATTTACTTATTACTGTGTATGCCAGCAATCTTTGGATTAGTAACAACAGAAAGATATACACAGTTCATAAATAATTATATGTTTTAATAATATTTATTTTTATTACCTTTATTGTAGTAGAACCAATTATTATTTTGTGTAATCAATATTTTCGCCTAATTGGTATACTGTTGATATGATTTGAAGTCTTAAAAATTAAATATAAATATAGTTAAAGTACACAAGATTTATTTTAATATAAATTATTTTAACTATTTAACAATTATTTGAGTAATAAAGCTTTATATGACTGTAATCCAAAATATATTTTAAATAAAATGAATGTTTTTATAGATTTTCAAGTTATTTTTCTCATAAGATATTCAAAAGGATCTATTAAAATTAAAAGGTAAAAGAATTTATAATTATGAAATCTCACAATGTAAAACAATTATTTAAACAGAGATGAAATTAAAATTTATATTTCAAAAATTTAAATTATGCTAATTTATTATAAAATAAAACTATAAACTATTAGGAATTAAGTAGTCAATGTTTATTTGGTAATGTAAAGAATGAGTTTTCAAGATTAATAATTATGTCTAAGATGTAGATATTAGGAAGTTCAAAGTATTAATAAATTTTTAAATTATGTAACTATTATGAATATCTCCAAAATTAAAAATTTGAACATGAGAAGAAAAACAAATGAATCTCAGCATTACTGAGAAAAAGGCACTTTAATTAATAATATATTGTTCTCATGTTATCTTAAAAGGGAGATTTAATGGGTTAATTAATTTGTCTTTTTCCATTGTGAAGCATTTGCTGTTCAAGCTCTCTCTCTACTCTGAAGCAGCAACTGTCTACTAGGTCAACCATGGCCCAAACCAATAGATCAATACATGTGGACTCAGTGGACTTTTGATACAAGAATAAAGTACAAAAGGTGTGAAAATGTTTTGATGGGCCTGATAGGTGTCTTCCATGTGTATAAATGTTTGAGATTCTAGAAAGTGCTGTGTTTGTGGAGTGCTAGCTTCTGAGTGAGGTACCCATGTTTTCAAGAATGAATACATCCTGTGTCTTTGTACCATGCAGAGCCATTTGAAGTAGGAGGTTCAAGCATGGGCTGCTCCTGCCCAGAACTAAGGTTCGTTCTATTTGACCCTTACAGAGTATGAAAAAGAAAATTTAGGACAATAAGGTGTGCATACAAATACATAAGCTCATATTCGTGTTAATCTCTGTTCTTTCTTATCCCTAGTATGCCTCTAGTGAGGTGTTCATGATTTTTTATTAGCATGGAAATGCAGATTTATTTAACAAATATGTTTAACTCTCCGGATATAAATCCCATTAGGTAATTCCTGCAGTATTAGAAAGATGGTAATTATACACTGATTTTTCATTTCAAGCATGTTCCTGAGTCAGTTCAACTAGTAATGCTCAACTGGTAATTGTCCAGAGCCTAAAGCTCTTCTAGTTATGAAGTTACAAGTGATCCTATTTGAGAAGGAAAATGGATTCATCAAACGCTAATGGGAATATTTTCCCACTGTAATGCTTTCTTTGTAACTAAAATTACAGTCTTACTCAAAATACCATGTTTAGAATTACAGCTAAAAATCAGTGTCTCAGAGTGTTCAGATAAGTTTACTTTTTTTTTTTTTTTTTAGAAAAAAGCTATAAAAGTTGGCATGGTGATCCCATTCCTCTCTGCTCCTTTCAGAGAGAAATCTTCTAAATTATTTAAAAATAAATGAGCTCAGGTGTATATGTTTCAGTCTTTAAAATTGTAGATTGTAATCACAAATATTTGGTTTAAATAAAAGTCTCCTATTCTTAAAAAAAATTTGCTAATTTTTGAACTTGAACTAAAACTATAGTTCTTCATCCTTTCTAAAGGACTATGAAAAATAATGTGGGCTGATCACAAAAAAAAATGTAAAAATTTATGAAATAAAAAATATATCAACCAATCAGTTCCTTAACTATAGAATTCACTTAATCTGAAATCCTGTACTTGAGTAGTTGAAAAATATATGTCTGATTTAGAAGGTCAGTTAGGGATTTGAAGTTGACCCAAATTTCCTGTTAAAATGCCACCCTTTCTCTGATTTTACTCCTTTATATGAGAAAAGTTAAACTAAAGGAAAATAAGAACAATATGATTTAAATTGCAATTTATAAATCTTAAAATCATTTTGATGGTGGTGGCACAAAACATAAATTACACTCATGAATGAAGACAGTTGGAACAAAAGTTCAAGAGTTATTTTATTACATAAAGTTCATGACCAGCAGCTGTTTAAAGTTCTTCTATTATGTAACAGAGGTGGGGTAGAAAGGAAAAAAGGAAAGGGGAAGTCTTTAGTGTGAGTTTCCTTACTGATGAATCAACTGTCCTAGAGTCCTGGGTATTTCTGATCTATGTAGTGCTTTGCTACCAATCAAATTCTGTGATGGCTTAAAAAAATTCCTGTGTTTCAAAATGAACTGGGTGGTACTTTTTAACAAATAACAAGGCTATCTATCAGCACCTGGGCATATGTGTGATTCTAACAAGACACTAACATTGAAAGTAAGTCAAGTCTGAATTTAAGAGCTATTCCTGTACTAATTACAGCAAGTTTTTGTAGGACATCTTTTCCATTTTAATTCCTTAGATGTGATCTTTACTGCAAGTTTTGAAAAATGGTTATTTACTTGCCATTTCTTCAATTATTTCTATTTTGTTTGGATTACTAAACTTAAAAAAATCATAATAAATATAATATATAAGAACTTAAGATAGTGCTACATTCCTCACATTGCCCTATTTTATAATGGCAATCTCATTGAAAATTTCTAGCAATTATCTTTGAGTTTTATTTCTCTACCATTTTCTCTTTTTTTATGAAACCTTATTATCATCTAACTATCATCTATCTATCATCTATCTATCATTATCTATCTATCTATCTATCTATCTATCTATCTATCAATCATCTATCTATCTATCTATCTATCTATCTATCAATCATCTATCTATCTATCATCATCATCTATCACATCATCATCATCTATCTATCACCTATGTATCTCTGATTCTCTGCTTTGTGTCTTGACTGGTTAGTTATTTTTTTTTTAATTATGTATATCTGTCTCAAATTGTGGGTGAATTTATCTGCACTATTCCTTGATTTTCAGATTCTCTTTGAAACTATTTCAGAGTATACCACTTATTGACTTTTTTGTTTAATGATTTCAGTTTTTATATCCATGATTTGAAATTTCTTATTTTTTATAAATAACTCTCCTTGTTTCATTTATGCCTATATATTATTTTTAAGTGTTTATGGTTATTATTTTACCTTGTCTCTACAATAATCCCAAATTATTTGTATTGCACTAATCTAGAACCTAGATTCATGCTGACAGATGAGCTGCATCACTACATTAATAGTGGATGTATTGCGGGCTGTATAGATAAACCAGTGGGGAATTTAAGCCCAGACTTTATGGCAATCCCAGTTTTCCTGATAACTGTATGGTACTGTATATACTATAATCCTTGCATGGAATACTTTTAGGCCCTGTTTGCATGACAGGAATTGAATGTCCCATATGTCTTTACTTTTATGCCCACTTTACTCTCTTCTGTACATGTTAACACAACAAATATTTGAAAATACCTTTATGTCTTTGTGACTTTATTTTGTTACTTTATCTTTTCTTTTAGGGCATTGCTAGTTGTTTTCATATTCTCCAAGGTAATTTATAGTCCAACTAGACTCCGTTAGAACTACTTTAGTATGTTTACATATTGTGGGTTTCAGAAACATTATACATTAATGTAGAAAAAATCCCGTTGTCAAATAAGTGGAGTTATTGTAAATACTATATTTGTAAAATGTAATAGAGCCTACAATGCATTCATAAAATAAAATATTCCAGATGTGTTTTAATTTACAAGGGTTGTGTTGATTAGAATGATAGGCAAAAAGGGAGCCTTAGAGCAGGCTAAAGTTAGTACATATGACCTTCACCTTCATGATATGAGAGCAGAACTGATATCTGCTTATCAGCAATGCATAAACCTCAAATGCAAAAAGGTTGTTACAAAACTAGAATCTAAACCTTAGCCTTTGAATCATTGTTTAATTCAAGAGAGCTGATATATCAGATTTAATAAACTATATTCAGATAATATATCTTCTTTACATAGACTTCAAAGGACATTATGACAAAACATGCCATTTGATGTTGAGTCTTTTAAGTTTTCACATCTGTTTTTATCACCGCCCCAAAATATGATTTAGACTTTCTTTTGTTAATATATTATGTTTTAAACTAAGATCTTTATTCCATCTTTGATGTTCACCTTGGGGGCGATCATTGTTGAATGTCAGTGATGAGAATAGAATAGGGTTAGGAAATGATTTCAAAGTCTAATTTATAAATTTGTTTTGTATTGTCCATATGTATATATACCTACATAAAAATCTTAAATGATAAAGGTCTTAGCAGGAGTAAGATGTAAAAATAGAGTCAATATAAAAAGTGTCTTATCAAAATGCTCTGTCTGTGACTTTTATAAAATATGTCAAAATTATTTTCATAATTACAATATTGATAAATCATCAAATTTAAAAAATAATGAAACCTAGTCATAGAAATTCAAAGAAAAATCACCATTTGATCTACTATGCATACTATTTTGGATAGCAGAAATGAAAGAAAAAAGACAAGCTAGTTACCATTTATTATCCTATCTATCACCTATTATCTATCTATCTATCTGTCTATCTATCATGTTCCCCTTGGGGAAGTGGAATATGACTATGGACATAAGTAAAATCTGTCCTATCACATTCCTGGGTTTTGAAAAGCTGATTCATGTATGTACTTAAATAGAGAATGATGCTTATCAAACCACTTTGGAATTTAGATTCTGTAGATAAAATTAAAAGAGTGGAGTTAGGGTGTAAGTTAAAATATTGACATTTACAATACTCTAAAAATATATTTTATGTACCACTACTTAAACTTTAGATGAAAACTTAAAAATATTAACATGTCTACTTAAAAACGTGATAGAGAACTCAGTTCTTTGAAAGTATTTTAAAGGGTATTTGAGCAAATAGTTTCAGTTGAGGCTAGAGTCCAGCTAAAAGCTCTAGCTAGACATAACTTGTGAAACCTCAGTCACTTTGAAATGCTGGGCTCCTTGATCATGCCCTCAATAGCAACTGTAACCTATCAGCTGCCTGTTTGAACCATGCGGGCAGATGCCCATGAGTGCCGGAAGAGGCCGCCTTGGTATTTTATTGGCAATAACTCAAAGCTTATTAAAATCCAGATGGAGAGAGACCTGCAGCATAGTTAAGCCCATATGCCCAGTTGGGTACTGCACTATTTAATTGCTTACATTTCAATCATGATTTCTTTCTCTTGTTCTACTTTGATTTTCTCCGAAGTGTTTATGTAATCTGTCTGTTGATGTCTCCCATATCATCTTTAAAACTGGTTCTAATGGTCATCTGTAAATCACTTAGTTAAATTCTATGCATGATATTTTTACTATTTTATATTGGTGTTAACATCGAACCATGAAGAGGCAATTGAATGAGTCATTTATGATTCCTTGTATGTAGCTCTATTAAATTAAAAATGTCTGGTTTTTAATCCAATAATATTTTCCTAAACATATTAAGGCTGTTATGTACACATGGCATGCCATCTCTGTAGTTTGGATGATTTGTAAGAGTTCTGTCTTTGCAAGTATTGTGTCCATTAACTGATACCTAGAACATACTTCATGTTAGTTAGGCAAACCAGAATGCTATTTATGGTTTTAATAGCATGAAATCAAAATAATTATAAATTGAAAAAAAATAAACTCATTTGGTTCTAGTCAGGAACTGAGACCTCATAATTCTATACATAGCCATTGGCCTTATTCTCCTCATCTGTTACCCACTGACTCAATCCTAAATTTCTTAAGTCCTACTTCCCCTTTTAAATTTAACAGTGGACTAACACTTTTCTATTAATTCCTATTACATTTAAAGAATCTGGCCACTCATTTTGCGTTTAATCTTGTACTTTCCTGATCTGCTGTATATTGGTACCCAACTTTGTCTTATCTCCCATGCTCTTATGCTTCTGTACAGAAAGAATCATGTCCTGCTTTTTATAGTCCTAAGTGTCCTATTGTGCCTAAGTGTCCTATGCTTTACAAAACTTGCCTGTAGGTGCTATAGTAAATGTGTTTTCATAACACACAATTTATTCTATGCTAGTTCATATCATGCTGTATTGTAATTGTCCATTTACTACTCTACAACACTCATTTGATGGCATTATTTTTTCTTTAATTAATTTTATTTTTACTTATTTTTTAAAAAATAATTTAAAATTTTTTGATTATAGTTGACACACAATATTATATTAGTTTTGGAGTACAACGTAGTTTATTAGACATTTTATAACTTACATAGTGATCACCCTGATAAATCTAGTACCTATTTGACACCATCCATAGTTATTACAATATTATTGGCTTTCTTCTTTATGCTATACTTTTCAGTCCCTGATGGCATGTTTTTTTGAGAGCAGAGTCTCTGTGTGTGTGAATGTATGTTTGTAAGTTTGCTTTTACTATTATATCACTAGGATTTAGAAAGTTCCAGAGATTTAAATATGGGCCACACTTGAGTATAAGGTATTTACTAAATGAAAAAACATAAACAGCAATGAGATTTTGGTAGTTTCCTTGCCTCATTACTGGCAAATTATTGAGTCTCCTTGAATATATATATATATGTCTTTGACTGACTCTCTTCATTATGACCTTTTGTAGAGTTTAGTCAGTAGGTAAAATCTTCCTCAAACCATAGAGAGGAAAACAATCTCTTTTGAACTCAATCTGAAAAAGTTTCATTCCAGTCATTCCTAATCCGACATGGCACTAACTGAAGAGACTTGCTAAAATAACTGCAAAGTCTTAAAATGACTCGCAAGAATGTGGCAACAGGAACATGGCATTTAAAATGTAGTAGAAGAACTTACTGACCTAAATGTCACTTCACCAAAATTGCTGAGAAAGAGAACAAAAAAAAAAAAAATCAAAATAAAGGTCATAATAAATCCTCAGAAATTTAAAAGTAAGCAGTTAAGAAAAGCAAAAGAGATGAAGGGAATCACTAGACACAAACCTACTGTGCAGAGCTAGAAATGGTAATTGCAGTTGAGTTGTATTTCTCCTAAGCATGATAGAATTTGGGAGGTATATCAGTTCTTTCTACAGAGTAATGTCTTTACTTATGGGATCTGAGGAGATGGATGAAGGGTACATGTCACTGATATGCCAAGGAACTGGGACCATATGTTGATACGTATTCCTCAGTTTCCCCCAAAGTTCTGTAACTAGGTACTATGGACTGACTGACTTATGCTCACCCCACCACAACTTGTATGTCAAACCCCTAACCTATGATGAGATGTTATTTGGACATGAGGCCTTAGGGACATAATTAGGATTAAATGAAGTCATGGGTAAGGGACTTACAATGGGATTAGTGCCCTTATATAAAGAGGAAAGACACCAGATCTCTCTCATCCACATGAGTGAGGCCACAATAAGAAGACAGTAGACTGCAAGCCAGAAAGAGAACTCTCAGCAGAACCTGACCCTGCAGCCACCCTGATTTTAGGATTCCTAGACTCTAGAACTGTGAGAGAATAAATCTGTGTTGTTTATGTGATGGTGGTCCCAGCCAACAAAGACAACAGGTGACAACTGATAAAGATGATCTATGTGCTGTCAGTTCCTCTAAATACCTGAACTATCCCTCCTGGGTCTTGAACTATATTTTTTATAGAACCTACAACACTATGTGGCATACTTCAGGGATTATGTTTTCCTATCCCCTTTAAGGAAAAGGATCTTGACATATTTACATGTGCATTCGCAGACAGTAGGGCAGTCATAGACACTTAACAAAGTTTTTACTCTGTAAGTTATCACTGACAGAGAGTGACTGGGTAGCTTAATGAATTAGTAAATGACAAGGCTTCTCTTTCCTTCATTAACTTACAATGTGTTTGTTGAAGAAATTGAATCTTTGACCATCATCATTCTCTCCGGTCTTAATTTTGTTGACTGTGTTCCCGTGGAGAAGTTTAACCTGACCCTCTGTATTTCCTGGGCAATGGTGTTTGGGTTTATAGTCTTGGTCAGATTCTGGTTTATGATCTGGGCAAGACTACATCATTGGTGGTGAAGACTACTTCAATCAGGGCAGGAGATTCACATCTCTGCTTGTCTGTTCTTTCTGAGACTGTTAAGAGGCTCATGGGAATTGCCCTGAGGGTTTTAAAGTTAAAGCCATTTTCTTAGCTCCTTTGAAGATCCTGCCTTGGCCATAGCAATGACAACAAAAGCCTTGTTGGTTGTGTTGTTTCTAGTCTGAAGATATTACAAATAGGGTGGCCATGAAGATTCTTGTGCATGTCCTCTAGTAAACATGAACTCGTATCTGTGTTTTTATCTAGCTAGGGCTGAAATTGCCAAGTCACATGAAACACTTATGTTTAGCTTTAGTGGGTGCTACTACACAGCTTTTCAAAGTGATTTTACCAATTCACTTGCTCAGGAGCAGTATATGACTCCCACCAATTGCTCTACATCCTGGCCAATAGTTTGTATTCAGAGTCTTTTTAAAAAACTATTTTAGCTTTTCACATTCTGGTGTGCCTTGTGTGTTCTCTAATAACCCTATAAGAAAGGTGATTGTCAGAGTTCTCCAGAGCAACAGAACCAAAATAATATGTAAAAATATATTTTAAAAGATGTATCATGGGAATTGGATCATGCAATTATGGAGGCTGAGAAGAACCAAGGTATACTATTTACAAGCTAATGAATCAGGAGAACCAGTGATATAATTTAGTCCAAAGGCAGAGAACAAGGGGATGAGCATGAGGGTTGGGCTTTATGGGTGAGGTGCTGGTGTAAGTTCAGATTCTGGAGTCTGAAGGCCCAAAAACCAGAGATTCCAATGTTCTATGTCCAAGGACAGGAGAGACAGGTGTTCCAGCACAGGAAGACACAAGATTTCACCATTTCTTCACCTTTTTATTGTATTTAGTCCCTGAAGGGATCAGATGATGCCACTGACATTGTAGAAGGCCCTCTGCTTGATTCAATTCACTAATTCAAATGCTAATTTCTTCTGGAAATAATCTTACTGACACACCCAGAAATAATGTTTTCTAGCTAGCTGGACATCCATTAGCGTAGTGGACACATAAAATTAATCATCACAGTGGTACCATTATTATCAAGCCTATTTTGTGATATAAAAATTGCACTGCAGATGGGTTAAGGCAGACACCCAAGCCTACAAAGCTGGTTGGCAGTTTTAACTGTTCCAGGTGACAGGTTTTAAATGAGGTTACCTTTTCCCACTCCCCTTCAAAGTCTTCTTTCTGGCACCCTGGAGCTGCGCTATGTTTGTCTCTCTGGGGACACAGAAATGGCTTTTTGCCAGGAGTGGCATTTTTCAGATCTGTGCCACCATATCTGGTATTCCACAGTTTTTCATACGCAAGCTCATGAAACATACCTCAGAGCAAATAGGAGCAAGAATTCTCTCTCATTGCCACAGTCTGTTTGGCTGGAGAACAATTACCCTCAGAGATTCCTGAACTTAGGCAGCTGTGAGTGGATCTGCAGCTTTCATTCCCAGCGTCTGTTGGAGACCAATATTTCTGGCACGTGCATTCTGAAACACTGGCTTTCCTCACCTTTGAAATATTTTGGGCCTTGAAAGCATTTCTTCCTGTTGTGTTTTTTCCTTTATGGAGGTGGTTGATGTTCTCTTCTTTAGAGATGAGCCGAGAATGCTAGTATGTGGGATTCCTTCTTCTAAACTCATTCTTTCATCTTTAGGGAGCTCTTAGTAAGAAGTAGGGCGGCCAAGATATTTAATATACACATCTCTCATAAAAAGGAAGGAGAAAGAGAGAGGGAGGGAAAGAGATTAATTAATATGCTCAATTCTAAATGCCCAAGAGAGATTAGGTGAGTAGCTGGAAGGTGATGCTAGGTTGAAAGTTTTTGTTATCATTTTAATAACAGAAAAATGATAATACATAAAAGCAAAAGGGAATGAATCCATTGACACAGAGAGGTCGATCACACAACTAGGAGAAGAAAAAAACTGGTAAAGTAAGGTTCTCAGAAAGGTAAGGAGAGAGCAGTGTATCAAGCATAAGTCAACTCAGCTCTTCCTCTTGTCAGAGGGGATCATGGGAATGGGGGTTGCATAGGGCCAATCTACCTGTATGTGGAGTAGATCCAGGGAAGATGAGAAGTTTTCCATCTCGTGGCTTCTGCTTTGTAAACTAGCAAGTGAGATTGTCTACCCAGGGAGCATCACAAAGTTAAAAAAAAATTTATTTCAACTCAAAAAGTGAGTCAACCAGAGAAACCTAAGTGGAATTTATCATAAAAGAAGATAAGAGAATTGTAGGCTGTGTGCAGAAGATATGAAATGTTATGCAACTTGTACCGAATATTTGATTGAGTTTATTAACTCTATTATTGCCAGTTTTCAATGTGTTATCTATTAATTCTACACCTTTTAATGCTGTCAGAATGTTTCCTTGATAGCAGATGCTGGGAGATCTATTAAAAATTATTTTTGAATATCAAATTCTATGTGATAATAGAACTAATTATCTTAGAAAAAAAAGCAAGCATACGAAGTGACATGAGCCAGTGGCTATAGCCATCTAGCTAAGAAAGAGAGAAAGCAGTCTTTTATCTTGCTGAATAAATTCCTTTCCCTTCTTTCTCTCTTAAAATCAATTTCACTTGAAGAGACTCTGCCTTTTACAGTTGGGATCTGATTCAAAACTTTGTGTTTTACTGGTTTATTCTCACCTGAGGTACCATATCTATTTTCATTACACAAAAAGGTGGTTATTACCCAGCTCCTGGGTAAGCCTCAGCTGAGTTTTGAAAAATAGGTTTTACAAAGCAAGACAGAGAGACAGCTAGCAGGGGGACAGGGGCACAGGTGGTGTCCCTTTTTCAGCCTCACAGGCAGTGTTCCTTTTTCCATCTACAATAGATGAAATGATGACATGTTCAGAGATGTCACCTGAGCTGTGCTTTCTAAGAGTTCAGGCTGATCTTTTCAGGGGACATCAGGGCAGGATGAGACCAGGGTGGGGAAGGGAAGAAAAATCCCGTCATATTCACCAACAGGTGAAGCCTAAAAATTTCACTGGAAAAAGTTATAGAAGAAGGAACAGCTGCAGGCGTCTTTGGAGAAGAAAGTCAGCGGAGTAGTTTCCATCTGACATCTGTTTCATCTGCAGAAGATTTTTTTTTAAATAAGGCTTGAGCTGAAAGCCCACTTTATTTAGGAGATGTTAAGTCCAGGGATACAGAGGGCTTTGCAAGCTGCCAACATACCTTTCTCATCTTCCTCTTTGCATACCTCCCTCCAACCCGTCGCCATGGAGCTCAGTGGAAAAAAGAACATCCAGAGATGAAAATAGCTCTAGTGGAAGGTACAAACCTTCAAGCCACTCCTGCCCTCTCTCCTTCTTGTTAAGAATTATCAGCCAGAGATCAAATTGGGTAGGAAAAGTGGAAAAATTTACTGCTGTAGTCAACATATAATAAGCTTAATAAGCTTCTGTGTTTTGGAATAAATGAAAAAGGAAAAAAAAGAAAAGAAAACAAAACAACTAACAAACCCTTTATTTTGTATGACTAAGAAGAAAGAGCACAGTCATTTTGCAAAAGTTAAGATCATATTCTGGGACCTAAAGGTAATATTACCCCTGTGTAAGAAGTGGTGGACTAGCATATTGGATGATCTCTTCTAGGAAGAGTGTTACACAAGAATTCAATGTATAATAACAAAATCCAAGCTTGATGCAGTAGTTGTCAATCGTTACAAAAGTAACATAGGCAACAAAGGAACAAACTTGTAGTGAGAGAATTGGAATCTAGTTAAAAAACTTTAGTAAACGGTATAATTGTAAGAATCACTGGAAGAGAAAAAAAGCATCATCATTAACTTGGATAAATAGAAGGAATGCCGATATCTTTTTTACAGATGTGAACTGTTCTAAGGTTATCTTCAATCAACTTTCAAATTCTTTTTCACTCAGTATCTGAGATAGCGCAATGATAAATGCTTGTTGACTCTTGGTTAGGCACAAACACCTTTATTATTGCTTAAAAAAAAAGACACATGGAGAGATGACAGACAGCAAAACAGTAAGGTTAGTCAAAGATAAAACTTCAGCAGATTGGATACAGTGATTATCTCTCTATCTGTACTTAAAACCTTCAAAATCAGTATTTGTTCTGGAAATAAGAGTTGATTCAAAACCAGTATGAACAGAATTCTCTACCCTAAGAATATGAGAAATACAATTTTTATATTCTTTCTCAACCACTAATATATTTATATTTTACATAGATTAAACTTCAAGTCACTTCAACTAGGACCATAAGCTAGGTTGCTTCACAGCTCTAATGAGGGGACAAAACAGACCTACTTTTCTAGACTGCTTTAATATCTAAAAAACGACTTTCTTGCTTTGTTAGGATTATAACACTGGGTCAATGAGCAACATAAAAGAATCAGAGAAATTAATGGCCAATTATTCCTTTATTAAGTATTTAAAGGTCTACTGCAAACTTATTGAATAATCACAATAAATATCAGACAGAAATCTATTTTTCAGATTTTCTCTTGGAAAGAATATTATATTTGTTCAGAAAATATGTTTTGATAAGTTGTCTTGAGCTGTGACTGAAATTGTGTATTAAAGCAAAAAAAAAAAAAAAACAGCTGAGAAATATTTAAAGGAAAGTAATGGCTCTTTCTCCGTCTGCATGGCCACCTTGTTCTGTGAGGCATAGTCATGCTTCTCAAACTTTACAGCATGTAGGAAACACCTGAGTGTTCGTTAAAATGTACATTCTGATTCAGTATAGCTGTGATGGACCTAAGTTTTTATTTCTAAAAAGTGATGCTAATGTTGCTAGCCTAAGGACCACTTCCTAGAAAAAAACATTGACTTAGTCTTCTCCGCACATTTTGGGGTAGATTTTGGAATAGAGTGACTTCTCCTGTGTTACAAAGGACCTAATCCATGTACTAAATCAGAGTAATTTAGGCAATGCTCACCGTTGCAGAATAAGTAAAAAAGTTCAAAAGGGCAACACAGGTTACCAAGAATGTTTTAGCTGTTGCTTTGAAGTAAGCAAGAAAATCTTCCTCCATCATTTATAAATATGTTCAATAAAAGGTTTACAGCAAAACTAAGAATTTCTCAGTTTTGCATCCAGGAATTCCTGGGAGAAACCAAGGATACAAGGGCAAGAAAATAGGAGCAAATAACAGCTGAATGACAAAAACAAAAATAGTAGGATGTTTATCGATCATTTATCTAAATCAGTTGCATTTGCTGCATTGCATCTTCTACCATTATTATTCCAAATTATATACAAAATGACCTAAGACATAGAGAGGTTAAGTCTACACAACTGTCTTTCTAATTTCTTGCTATAAAAAGCAAAGACAACATTCTGTCACTTAAGAGCTGAAATATATATTTTTGTTTTCAATCAAAATGACGGAAAAATCAATCTCTCCTTCCTTCCTTCCCTCTCTCTTTTTCTCTGTCTCTGTCTTTCTATCTCTGTTCAGCCCTTAATAATTTAAGTGGAATGTACCTAAGAATACCTGAGAATTGCTTTTTAATTCCTATTTCCTCATTATATAACATCTTGGTTTTATCCCCCTTGTCTATGGTCAGACCTGCAAACTGTGTTAACACACTCTGTTCTGTTAATTCATATTCTTAGTGAGTCACAGTCTCTTAAAGTGAAACAAATAAAAGTGATCACAAAGTAGTTATAGCAAATTTTATAGATAAATTACCTTTTTAAAAATTATACCTACCACCTAGCAGAAGAAATGGAATATTACCAAGAGGTTTGACACACCTGAGTATCCTTCTCTGAAAGGTAACCACTGCCCTGGATTTTGTATTCATCAATTCATCAGATTTTGTGTTTCTTTTTAGGTAGAAAATAAATGTAGGTTTCTCTGAAATAAGTGTACATTTTTAAATTTTATATACATAACATAATATTAAATATTTTCTCCTGAAGTTTTGTTTCAATTAACATTATGTTTGTAAGATTCACTGATGTAAACTTCTATAGTTAGAATTCATTCTTTTTTCCACTCCTGAATAACAAGGCATGGTATGACTATAATGGTTAATTGATACATTTGCTATCAGAGGATCTGAAGTTTGTTTCCAGGTTGTTTTGCTTTTCTTATTACGAATGTTTTTTCCCCTTAAATATATGAGTTTTGCAACCTTCTTTTTTTTCTCAACTTGCCATGCTATATCCATTTCCATCTTAGTTTCGTTCAATAGTTCTCATCCTTGGCTGCATATTAGAATTAAATGGGGGATATTTTTAAAATCCTAATTCCCACCTTACATGCACTCTAGACCAATTATATTACAATCTTTGGAGGTGATATTCAGGTAATAGATTTATATAATGCTTTCTTATGTACTGCCAATGTGCAGACAATATTGCATAACACTGTGTTAATTCCACCTCATTTGAATGGAAAAATTGCCTTTCTGTTTTCAAGTACATTCGATATAATTTCCAGGAAACCTGTCCTCAGAAATCAGGAGCTAAATGCCCTGTCACAAACCTAGAACTCCACCCTCATTAGCTGTTTTGTTTTATTTTGTTTCAGTTTTGAGCTTGATGGTTTGCATGTCCACCTATCAGCTCATGTCATATGTGCTCAGTGGTGACAGGGTAGCTTAATAAATCTCTAAGCAGTGGCTTCTAGAGGAAGCATTATTTATTTATGGTGTGCTCTGGGTAACTTTGCAAAACAGAGCTCTCGTTTATCCAGGGCATAATAGGTAAAACCCAAAATTCGACCCAACCCCTTAAAAATCTGTAAAAAAAAAAAAAATCATAACTATTTCCTCTGAAGTCAATAAATATTAAAAAGAGTCACACGATCTGCCCTGATCCTTTGCAAATCACAGATAGCATTTTTTTCCAGAATAAAAAAAAAAAAAGTGTTCGTTTGGCCACCAGCCATTTCTTAAAGCAGAATCCTTGCTGAAAGATGAGTCAATAGGGCGAATGGTGGTGACTCAGGCTCCAAGTAAAACAGAGAATGAGTTGATTTAATGCTTTGAGAAGTAGCTTGTTACCCAATTATGCAAAATGTAGCCCGGTATCTAAGAAAACCATTATCTAACATGATCCATGGATTGGATCTAAATTCCCCATTACCCCAGTGGGACAGCATTAGATAAAGAGCTATTATTCATTCCTTAGAGAGCTTGATAATAACAACACAGAGGTAATTTGGAGCAATAAGCAACCAATACTCTAACAGCAGTGCACAGCAAAATGAATCTGCTAGTTATGACCTGTATCTTTTGGAGTGGGTGTTTTGTCAAAGATGTCGTGCATTTTCCCTGAAGGCTGCTACTCCAGGAATCATTGGTATTTAGAATTACTCTCATACTTTCTATCAATCTTAAATTTTTTTTTGAATTCTAAGACATTTTTTAAAAAATCAATTTTTGTGCTCCCTTATATTTCCAAGAATAAATTTGGGAATAATATAATTAAGACCTAAATTATATCTATGTAGCTCTATTATGGTTATGCAAAATTTACAGAATATTTAGGCCATAATGAATCTCATCCCTCACCCAAGAGGTTATTCAGGCAACAGATTTTATGCAGTTTCTATAAAGTAGTGTTCATGAAACAGTGATCTGACTTCTTTTCTTGGCCGAATGACTGTTTTCATTCTTCAAATTCCCTCAGAAATGGAGGTTTATAGAAACTACAGAATGCCTTCTAAGATTTTTAAATATTCTTAATCAGAATGGCGTGTTGCCTTTGCCTGTTTTTTTTTTTTTTCCTGCAGAGCTATTTGTGTTATCAGAAACTTAGACAAGCCTAGATTAAACGTACAATTGATGGGCATACATAAAACTATTCTTGGGTAGATGAGTTTTGAGCCATTTCTACACACTCCAAAATATTAAGTCCTTGATGATTGTATATTGGCAGAGAAGAAGAAAAATAAAAATAACCTAGAAGAGGTAAGGACAAGTTTGTCGTTTGCTTATTTGTTTGTTGGCCCATAATAAAAATTAGGTATTAGGTTGATAATGAGCATTCTTTCAGTTACAAATAATATTGCTAGATATCATAGTTTTTCTTCTTATTGACAGATCTAAATGCCTCATGATGTTCAAGAAAGATTCTGCATCACATTTGTATTTTCCTATACTTAGGTGGAGGATAATAATGAGAAAACATATATTATATGTATAACATTCATACATTTTAACTATCCAAGAGGTTATTACATAAAGTTATAAGCTATAAATTTTTTGAGGGTCATTTATCCACATAGGAGGTTGAAAATAAAAATATGTATATATACATAGAAGGTGGTAGATAGAAAGAAAAACATTTAAATAAAGAAATCAGAGAAAAAGGGGACAATCCACATTAACTATTTAATTTTTTTATCTTTTTATATACTTATCAATTTTCTATATAAGTATTAAGACTTAGAGAAGCCCTATACTCATTCTAATCTAGATGCTTTAAAATTTAAAAGTCCACCACTAGATATTATTTCTATGCAAAAGAAGCAGAAAAAACCATGCTTGTGTTCCATACTCTTCATTCATTTTTTTACAGATGGCTGCTTCTCTATTGCCATTCAGTAGAGTAGCTCCATATTAAGCAATTGCTTATATTATTCTAATAAGATTTTATTTACTATATGTATGCCATGTGATCTAAATTCTGTTGGGAGGACAAATAAAGAGGAAAATGTATTATTACAGACTCAGCTTTGTATTTCAAAATGAGCTATTGTTAAATGTTTTTGGCTGATGTAGTTTAGTGGCAGAGATATAAAATAAATTATAGCAAGTCAATTTACTATTTTTTTTGCCCATCATGTAGCCATCCAGCTCAGCTGAGTAGAACATTCACCAAGTATCATGGGGCAGGTTCAAGATAAGTATATGCCCCCAATTTTGCTCTATCCTTGGCCAGAGGCTTATTTTTCACCCCTGTTGGGTGGCTCTCAGCTCCAGCCTTTATTTCCTGAGAGGGGATCCAAGAGACAGAGTGTAGCTGGAACAACACACACACAATCATGCATGCATACACACAAACCTTAAATAAGACATATATGATAGGTGATCAGAGTTATAATCCATTTATATATGACAGCACTATTAGTATATCTTATACACCACTACTCTAATTTAATAAACACACTCCATTAAAAATAGAATCCAGCAGACCCTCTGAATTAATAGCCTTGGATGTTAAAAACATCTTATGGAAACCTGAGTATATGCTTTAAAAACAAAATGAAATGGAAAATTGAGACAGATTCCAACAAAATATATTGATCCTGGCACCAATGCATGTGAGCCTTCTCGTCGTTTTTCACTAATAACATGACCCAAAGTAATGCTGTTTTTTCTTACTGCCTCTTCCTTCTTCCCATCATCCAGCCATCTTACTCTCACTTCTTTTTTTCCCCCTCATATTTACTGCTAATTGTTAAAAACAATAGCAAACACTGATGTATTATTATGTTTCAGGAATTATACTAGAGCTGACCATATATTATTTCACGTGATCCTCATTGGAAGGTTCTGAGGTATTATCATTATCTTTATAGATTAGGAAAGTGAGGTCCAGACAAACTAATTAACATTTTTTTAGTGTTAAATTGCCAGCTCGTGTCAGAACTAGAGTTTGAACTCTGTCCATCTAATTTTGTCTGGAGGCCATATTCCTGATCCTTCCACATTCTTGGATAAAGACAGATTAGACTGCACTGCATAATTAAAGTAAACATCTAATAATTAATTTAAACTAAGATTTGAAATATAAATCCTGCTTGAATTGCTGACTTGTGTGTTAAATTGTGTTTTTATATTTCTGTCATTTCAAAAATATGCAGTAATTTCTAACATTGTAATATTAAATATAGACAGTCATTGCTAAAAGTGTTATCTACTAGACCAGCTTCAGATAATAATTTAGACTCTATTCACTGTTGGACTGTCAATAAATATTAACACAACCTTTAAAAGCTAAGAAATCTTTGTGATGGAAATCAAACATCCCTCTACCATCTTTGTTCTACCTTCCATTTAAAAATTTCCCCTCCACATATAACATATACATAAATTTTAACCTAGCACTTCTGAAGTTTTATTATTTTTTCATTAGCATGATCCGAATAAATGACATTTAATTTATGATTTTGCTATTACTGCTTAGGAGAGATCAAAATATGTCAGACAAATTACCTACAGAATTTAACACTCTCTTGGTAACTGGAGAAGCAAACAAATGTTGAGCTTTAATGATAGATTCTAAGTAGACTTTTAAAAAAAATTAAGTGGTTTTCTGCACTACTGTATATCATATGTCATACATGTGGTAAAGCAGTGTGCTGTGTTTTAGCTGGCAAATGGGAGATGTTAGAGCATTGCCTTTTGTCTCTGTACGGTGAAATTTAACAGCCATTCTATTTTTTTTTTAATACAAGAGTTAATAGTTTTGCATGGAATGAAGATTTATTCATTCCTTTTCCGTACCATGAAGCATGTATCCTGGAGTCACAAAACCACTTATTACCAGAGAGGCATTAGTCTTTGAAGTCCATATAATTACAGGAGAAGTTTAACTCACTCAACTTTAGTGGGTTTTATGCATTATAGCAGAAGATTATTATAATTCTCTTTAATTAGCAGGGTGAAAAAAGTAGCCCGAAGGCTATTTTCTGGTCTTTTCTCGAGGATCACTGTCAAACTTCAGCATGGTAATTCAACATTCCCCAAAATGTTATTCCCCAAAAGTATCATGACAAGGGAAAATTTTTATACAAAGGTGAATACAACACTGATCATATTCACTCAATTACAATTAAAGTGAATGCAATTTACTAACACTCAGTCATTTTTGTTTATTATGCATAATGAAGCAGGTGTGCTACCCTAGAACAATTCATCTCATACATACCTGAGACATGTGACTGAAATCACCCTGCAGTCTATATTCTTTATCAGAGTTTCATTTATTCAGTAAAGCTATGGAAGGAAATAAAAATAGGCACATCCGTAACACAACAATACCAGTCCCCTTCTACACAACCTTGAATTGTTTAAGCAGCTCCATGTATTCCAAATAGATTCCCTGGGCAGCAGTTCCTCTTGGGTCTAATTAGAGTCTATTCTGTATATTTACAAACAGGAAGCAACAAGTCTGTGACCTCACAATCTTCACTCAGAGGCCTCCTCAATTAGCATGAGGTTTTCTTTGGGAATAGATGTTAGGGTCATTTTAAGTTCTATATGTGACAAGGACAAATGACTTATTTTTTCTATATTAAAGATGACAATCATAATAATATGTATTATATAATAACATGTTGTCATATTATTAACTTGAAAAATAGAGATATATGCTAGAAATTTTAACAATCCAGTTCCAGTAATCTTTAAAAATAGGCAGCTAATAGCTGAGGATCATAAATTAGGGATTAAATATCTAGAGTAAACTTGAAATATAAACTGATGAATAATGGAATGTAAAAATTCCCATTACATTGAGATGGATGTAGACAAAGGTAATATGTCATAAAAACACGTTTTCAAAAGATGTAGAAAGTAATGCCCACCCATAAATTGACACCATCTTCCTAATATTTTGGTAATATTTGCATATGTGCAAATAGCTCTATGAGAACCAGATAAGGACCAAGCTGATTCAAGAGAACAAACAATATTTTTTCATCATTTACTATAGAACAGCACTCTTTTAATATTTCAATTCTCTACAACCTAAAATATGATTATTATAAAACCTCTGGTTTAACTAAAAGAAAATTTAGCTTTATTTCCTTTAAATTTTTTTTAGGTTATAGCATATAGAGGTCAACATATAGAATATGCTTTGTATTATTTGGGGGATGAGTATATATTAAGAATATATACTATTTAGGCATAGAAAAGCCTGAGTCAGCACTACTATGGGTGATTTGTGATTATATATTAAAATGGCCATTCAAATATTAGCAATATGTATTATTTTATGTTAATAATTTTATTCCTAATAAATCACTGCAAGCCTTATGACAGGGTATTCTTCCTGTTCCAACTAAAGTGGGACAAATAGTGACATACCCTTTCCAACTCTTAAGCATTAACTTGACAGTGGTTATTTTGCATATTATTTAAATAACTTAACTACAAATATAGGTTGGATTTGGTTACTGCAGGTGATGCAGGAGAGACAACATTGTTCAATAACACTGCTGAAAATTAGCAAGTATAAACATTTTTTAATATCAACTTATTATTTTTCCCTGTTGCATTTGTTGAAATTTCACAATTGCTGAGGAGGACAGGTTATGAACTTGTTTGTGAATCAATTTAATATTTAAACATATTCTATGTGTTCTTGCTCTGATTTTTTTTGTGACATAAAAAAAAATCTTGAATGATCAATTTATGTTCTGTTGCAAGAAAACTTCTACTATGGTAAAAACATGGGACAAATTTACATATTTTCCTCATACAAGTAATTGGTGCATAAAGATACTTAACAGACTTTAAGCTGAGGATATTGGTAAAGATAAATTTATCTTTTTCCAATATTTCTATGTATTTCAAATACTACCATTATTAATAAATACAGTAAGTGTGTACTATGTGCCAGAAAGTGTACTAAATTCTTCTAAATGGATTTTCTGTATCTCACCATTAGTCTAGAAGAGAATTACTTTGACTATCCCTGTTTTATGAAAAAAAAAAAAAAAAAAAAAAAAGCTAAGTGCTAGAGAGAATAATGTGCTCAAAATCATGCTAGGAGGAGGCATAGCCACACCTGAACTAAGGCAATATAAACTTCCAACTTATTTTCTTGATCACTGTGGAGCACTGCATTCTATTTTAGTTGATTGTTCTCACATTCAGTTGCTTCTCTGTGCACTTGACTATTCCTAACAGGCTATGAAATTTGTAGAATTATCTTTCCAAAAGACCAACAAATAAAGGCAATAAAAAACCAGAGAAGGAAGAAAGAGAGTTCCAATTATTAATATGCTGTAAAAGGATTCAGGAACATCTGATGTCAGATTGAAGAGGTTAGCATAGAAAATTGTAAATCAAAGGAAGAAAGGTAGGTAGGTGCTTTGGAAGATAAGCAGTGCTGCCAATAGTCAGATGTCAATATACAGATGACACAAATTCTTAATAGTTTGGAATCTCAGAAAGAAGTTTTATTTATTTATTTATTTTTAATTTTTTATGGTGACATTGGTTAATGAAATCTATTGTTTCAGCTGTACTCTTTAATAGTAAGGCATATATTTATACCGTGTGTACACCTCTCATAGATTTTTTTCTGTCACCACATATTTGACCCCCTTTACTGTGTATACCTCTCTCTTACCCCCTTCCCCCATCTCCTACCCTCTGGTAACCACTATTCTATAGTCCATGTCCATGAGTCTCTGTTTGTCTTGTTCATTTGTTGCTCTTAGGTTTATGTTATCACGCAATTTTCAACTTTTTCTGTCAGGCTTATTTTGCTTAGCATGATTATCTATAGGTCCATGCCTGTTGTCACAAATGGCAGTATTTCATTTCTTCTAATGGCTGAGTAATATTCTATTGTATATATGTATATACAATATCAGCTTCACTAGCCAATCATCTACTGTAGAACATTTTGGTTGCTTCCATGTCCTGTCCACTGTGAATAATGCTGATATGAACATCAGTGTGGAAATAAATATTTTTTCGGATATGTGTTTTCAAGTCTTTGGGATAAATATACTGTAGAAGTGTATAAGGGTTCCTTTCCCTCTGTATCCTATCCAACATTTGTTATTACTTGTCCTGTTGATAAAAGCTATTCTAACAGGTGTGAGATGGTATCTCATTGTGGTTTTGATTTGCATTTCCCTAATAACTAGCGATGTTGGGCATCTTTTCATATATTCGTTGGCCATTTGTATGGCCTCTAGGGAGAAGTGTCTGTTTAAATGAGAGCTACCAACGGTGTTGAATCCCATGAAAGGTGATAAAGGGCTAGGGATAACAAAGGTGTTTTTCCTTGGGATTGTAGGGGATGGAAGAGAGCTAAAAAGAACATAATTATCACATTCACAGAAATGATCTTTTCTCAATATTTTCCTAAAGTATAAGTAGATGGCCAAATAGGTACTTTTAATCTGGTCTATTTAGCATCCATTAAACTGTCTCACAGTTGCCACTAGAATTGAGCCAAACTAGACATAAAAATTATAAGATAATCATTTGAGATATAGCCCTATAATCATAATTTGGACACAGCCCATTTAAGGACATTAATTTATTTAAACTCCTGGATGGATGCGTTTTTTGAATGTAGAATCCATGAAGCAAAAAATGCTATTTTTAAGGTTTGGTGGGAACACTGTTCATCCTTTGTTGGATGTTAAGGTATAAACTAGATCAAATGACATTTCTGTAAAGTACAGGATCTGGAGAACTGATTTGTGGAAATTCATCATTGATAATATTTACTTTTATTTTAGATTATTTTTTTAGGATTTGGATACTTTGTATATATTAAGACCAGAGAACTTTCACTGGAAAGGCTGGAGAAATGTTCATCTATCTTTGTTTTGGTTGGTTTTATTGGTCTGCTCAACTCAGTTTGTGGGTCTTACAATGTAAATCCCCTTCACACACTCACCTGAGAAGTCCATGGTATGAAGGGCATAATATTTGGAGGGGAGAACTATCTATTTCTCAATAGTTGCAGAAGACATGTCAATGAACAATAAGGCAGCAGAATAAAGAAAGGGTTATTCAGAGGATACTGGTCTTCCTTTGTGGCCTTGATGGGTTGAAGCTATAATCAATAGAAATGAAAGGAATAACAGAATCTCTCATCCTTCTGCACTCCCTGGAGATACAGAGTTTAACCCTGTCAGTATTAAACAGCCTATGTGAGATTTCCAAACTTTCAGTGTCACAGTAACTCAAGTTTTTAAGGTAGTGTCCAAGTATGATTTTGAAAAATGGCATAAGCAGTGAAAGTCAAGAGAGCGTTCCTTTTCCAACTGATTTCACATGTGAGAGCCTGAGGTACTATGAGAGGCCACAATTGATGGGATTTAAATACAAAGAGAGCTTACAGATGTCAGCAAGGTAGGAAATGTGGCAAGGAGGTAAGTCATAAGATTGGAGAATCCAGAAGCATGGAATTTTCTTTACATGAAAAAAAATGTTGAAGTTAGTAACTGAGGCAAATTATAGGCACTGTTTAAGAGAAAATGGGAAAAAGTGGAAGAGTAAAGGAAATGCAGTAGCATGATTTGAGAAAGGATTTATGAACATTTGATGCTGAGATAATGTTTGATTTTATTTATACTCTGTGTTTGGAAACCTGAACTTTTCTGGCTCCTGTGGCCTTTCCCCTGGTTAGAAAAAATTATTTCAAAATACTGTATTTTAACCCCTAAGGTTAACATTATGATTAATAGGAGGGTTTTTTTTTTTAAGTAAAAAAAAAAAATCCCAACATTTCTCAGGCTTATTTGGAACAAATTAAAGCAGTCAGTGGAAGAGAAAACAAAATAATTAAATAAATAAAGAGTACACCATAGGAATGCCCTGTTGTGCATTTTTATTTAAAATTCTTTTATAACATTGACTACAACATATATATCATGTACAATATAGTGTGCTTTGTAGAGAGAATCTTTATGCCATAGCATAAAGCATGGGCTTGCTTTGACAGTTTCCCATGAGGTTTACACTGCATTGTCCAGATCAGGGTCTAAGCCCTTGACCTTGTGTGAAACTTGACCTTATAATCTTCAATTCCACCATTCAATTTAAGAGACATATATGAGTGCCCACCATGTGTCAGGTACAGTACTCAGCAACATGCTACTTAGAAGGTTTCCCTTTACCACTATGTTTCAGGCACCCAGAGTGCTTTTCACTTATACCAATCTGTCAAGTCAGACCTGCTTTCTTCCTCATCAACAAGGCTATAGGAGTAAGGTGTCAGGGTGGCATTTTTAGATGACAAGAGGTTCTCTGCAACATGTTCACGTAACCTATTTGTGCCTTCTGGGTCAGGCCAGCATCACTCCTGAGTGTATCTCTTCATCTTATCATATATTCCTATTGCGTCTAAATAACCTAATGGCTTACTGCTCAGACCTGGATGGGTAGTTCTCACATCATAGTCATAGTCATGTTTGTTTCAGTTAGGTGTTCAGTTTTGACAGGGCTCTGCAAACACTATTGAACAGCTTCTTAGACAGTGAAGATGGCATGGACTTGCTGCAGAAATCTAGGGGTCTTCCCGATGGTGTGTGGTGGGGAGATGGGGGTGGGTCAGCTGGTACCTGCTCAGAAGAGTTGATTGTCTGCAACTCTTCTCATCTTCACTTTCACTGATGTCAAAATGACAGCTTGAAATTGGCCATAGCAGGAGTATTTGATGCCATACACACTGTGAAATGAGACAGAGGACTTTTTCCCCCAGAGTTCCAGTTTACCAGCACAGCTCTGGGTTTTCCTGGAGACTCTTTTATTGAAACTTCCCAGGGGAAATAAACTTATTTCTGCGCCATTCACATTGCTTACACCCTAATGAGTGATCTGGTTCCATAATCTTAACCCAACGAGCTACTTCCTAGGGCAATTTTTAATACCAACTGCTTTGATTTAGGATTTCTAAGAATCTATCCCTGAGACAAAGATTATGGTACTAGTATTTTGATTTGATATGTCATCCCAGGAATCATGGTGAGAGAGTGAGAAATGGAAATGGGAAGGGAAGAAAGACAGTGAACAACATGTTATCAAGCCCACTGTGGTCATTCCTGCTGAGAACATTTTAAAACTATACAAAATATACCTAAAAGTTAGCTCAACTAGGGCAAGGAGCTGGGACATAGAAAATCAATTCCTTGTGCATCACTGATAAAGGGCTGCTTCTGTAAATGTCCAGCGGGCCTTGTGTGTAGGCAGATCATGTTTCTCGAGCCAGAAATAAAAACCTCAAGCAAAGATGTTTATAAGCCTTTGATGAATAAAGGTAAATTCTGTGTGTGAAGGCACCAAAAGTTTTTATGGCAGGAAGTAACACATTTATTTTTTTATGTATTTTCTTTTATGTATTTGGCAAATAATTTTCATTCAAACACTATAAACTCTAAGCTCTTTGGATCTGCGCAAAGGAAACTCTACCTGAAACAAAAGGAACAATGTGTCAAACAATGAGGTTCTTTCAAGGGAGAAAGCCATAGTCATAAAAAAATAAGGAATGACATTGTTGGCTAGATAAGTCACCTCATATGGACTTTATATGTGAAGAATTCCTTCTTGTTAAAGAATAAAAAACAGTCTGTGTTAAAAAAACTATAAAAAAAGTGTTTAACAGCTAACAGTCTCCAAGAAAGGGATCTGAGTTGGAACAAGAGGACTTCTTTGCAAACGTGACCACACACTAACAAAAGAAAAAGAAAATTCTTGGCATATTTATTTGGATTTTAGAGGCATTGACAAAGAGCAGCACTGAATGGGAAACCAGACTTTGGATGCTGTATCTTTACAGTAAATGCTGTCTGAGGGACTGCCTGGAAGATCAGAAGCAGCTTTTGAATTTTATCTATTAAAAAAGTAAAGATAGAAGGATTAAAACTGACCAAATACAGATATACAAAAAGACAGAAAGTTCTCAAGCTGCCTCACTAGTATCTAGTTTCTTTTAAAAACATCTTGGTATATATTCTCTGAAACATTCACATACCCTCCCCAAAACCCCCCACCTACCCCAATCTCTGTGTATATGTGTGTGTGTGTGTGTGTGTGTGTGTGTGTGTGTGTGTGTGTGTGTGTGATAGAGAGAGAAAAAGACTATTATTCTCTTTCAACATGGAAAATCCTTTGTATTATTTCTGGTTTTTAAATGTAGGAAACATTTCTTTATATATTCAGGTTAATTTTTTTCCACTTCTTTCTACACTTTCATGGAGAAAGGATGGTTATCTGTTGGATCCATCTTGTCAGCTTTCTGTGTTTACCATGCATTTCTCAGAGTCATTTTCTCTACTTTCAAGTGGAATCAGTTGAACCTATCTTCCACATGACTTACATTTTTAGAGTTGATTCTGATCTTTATTGCTTTCAATAATATTGTCTGTATCACTTCCATAATTCTCTCAGCTCCCTTTAATTTCCTCCTGGTTTCTTAACAACTCATCTACGGTGAAGATTAATCTAGAGAAAGCACAACTGCTATGATCACAAACAGCTTCGTGAAGGAGGGACAGAACTAATTCCAGACATCTTGACATAAAGATAAAAGTAGGAGATGAAGAGATAAAGATTTTCAGGCAGAAAGACTGGTTGAGCAAAGACAGAGAGATAAAATCACATCTGTTGGGGAATTAAGGTAAGTTCAATTTTACCTAGGATGTTAGGTGTAAAATGTGAAGTGAAAAAGATGAGAAAGATTTGGGCCAAGATTTTGAAGATAATGTAATATACACCTTTAACACAAGGGGCAGTGGAAAATAAAAGCACAGATTTAAACTTAAAATAGTGCTGGTAGTCCATTTGGCAGAAAGAAATGAAGCAGGATCAAAAATTGGGTGATTCTACCTTCCAGGTTCCTCAAAAGAACAAAATACCAGCTTCCTGATATACACGTTACAACCTAGGATCTGTTCAGGGACTGGATCATTATAGTCATATTGAGATGACCTTCAAGTCACAGGTTGCCAAACTTCAAAAGGCCCTTTTAAGGAATGTTGATAACATGCATTTCTAAGAGATGACAGTATTCATCTAAAGCCTTAAAATAAAGCAAAGCTGTAAAAGTTTTCTGAGACTTTAGCTTTATTTCTCCAACCAATAGATTACTTTTTACCTCACTCTGTTCTTACAGTGCCAGCTTCTTCACAAAGATATGAAGTATACTTTTTGTTTAAAGCTTAATTAGAAGTCATCATTTATGCATATCTAATGCCACATTCCAAAGTTTTCAAATGTCCCTCATGTGATATACCTTTGTCAAACAATAATATGGTACATGAACTGAACAGAATCATCGATATTCATTATAAATTCATTTCTATCTTGTAGAATTCATATTTAAGTCTTTAGAGCAGTTAAATTAGATAAACCTGAGTTCAGACTCTAGCAGAAATAGGTATAAACTTTAAAAGGAAGTGATCCCCTTGCCCATCCTCTTTCATGGAAACTTTCTAAAGTATAAAAATAAAACAAGCCAATAGCATTATAGAAAACGTGATATCCAAATAGAATTGTTTATAAATAGAATGTTTTACAAAGTTTCCATGAGGCATCAGCTGTCCTTTAACCCCCTGCATGCTGACATTTTCCAGCCCACTAGCTAAATTAAGGCTTAGGAAAAAATTACCTATGCATTGTATTTTTATGTGGCTATTAATCTATTTTTATACACTGTGGATATATAACATCAGTTCATTATAAACATATAAAAAGACAGCCCCCCACCAGACACACCAAAACACATGTATATGAGCAGACATGAGGAAGAATGTGAAATAGTTCTTTCACTTTTGTGTTTTTAAAAGGACTGTAACAAAACTAAAGTCTACAATGAGGAGAGTGAGCCAGTGGGCTTTATTTTCTGGGACTGTTTCAGTTTAAGCTGTTGCCCTGATCCAGTTTATAGTGGCACCCCCTTATTTGTACTCGAAAGTGTCCCACTTTAGATGATGCATTCTATGATCATCCCAATGGTGAGACAATTTATCAGTTATTTGTGACTTACTACAGTACTCCGAGGAAGCCATGTTAGAAATACCTGAATAAATTGAATGAATACCATTCATTCAGTTAAATCCAGATTTCAGGACCAGTAGAATTATAGATAGTTTGATCTGCTCAAGAGTGTTAGTACTATTTCATAGTTATCTACATTATTTTCATTCTCTGTCCTCCTATTTCTCTCCTTGACATACACATACATGCATAATCAAGCTAAGGGTATAGTTTGCTATGCAACAATGATTTGGCTAGAGTAATTGTACTCTTGTAAATATAATAAGCCTAGATACAGGAAAAAAAAACTTCATTCTTAACATAAGAATATTAAATCTGTTCCCCCAATCCTGGCACTAATGCATTTCTTACTTTCACTTTACAATAGGCATCTAAACACTGAACCGGTAACAGTAGTTCTAGTGAGACTTAGATTTCTGGCCCTGATGTCCAAGGTAGAAAATGAACAGAAGTGTTTGTTTTTAAAGGTTTATTAAAGCTAGCCTTTTTTCTTTCATTAGTTTAAAATGATTATAAATAATTTTACATGGGGATGTGCTAGCCTGTACACCACAACAAAAATGCATGAGCCTTTCATATAATTTTAATGATTGTAATTTTTTAAAGGTAAGCAATTTGTCTATACAGTGTTCATTAACTGGATGTTTTATCTTTGACTTGCTATATAGCCCATAAAAAATGAAAACATGTGGATGTCTGCTCTGTGACAGTTTGATGATCTCCCTTGCAATCAGGAGGATGAAGCAAATAATGTATGCTAATAAAGTCAATACACTCCTAAGATATTATGATTCCAAAGTCAGGAAATCAAAAGATATAAATGGAAATATTATGGAGTTTTCTTATTAATCGGTGGTTGTGGGTTGGCAAGATCCCATTTTGTACTATGTGAATTTAGTGAATGGAAAATGTTGTCTATGGAGTGCTCACAATTGGATCAAGCAATAATGGAAGGTTCAAACTTGATGTCAGAAACAAACAGAAAATTTGGTAATATAAGGTACATAATACCTGGGGCCCTTCTATCAATCCCAGAAAATATTTTATTCTGAAAGCATGCCTAGGATGAAGATATTATATAACATATGATGCATGCAAAGAACACAGATGTTTAGATTACGCAGTCATGAGTTCAAGCCCCATGGCCCCAAACTTACTAGCCATTTGCTCTTAAACCCTCTTCACAACTTCCCTCATTGTCACCTATAAAATGGTTTGAATGAATTATTGATATAAAGCACTTAGTACAGGGCTTGACATATTGTTAAGACACAGAGAGTGGTGATTCTTCTTTGTGGAATATTTTTGAATACAGAGAATCCTTTTATTCTTATTGTATCATACCTCCCAAGTTTAGTTACTAAAGGAGTTTATACACCAAAGAATAACTAGAGTGTCTCACATCTCAAGATTCTTTCTTAAAGCCAAATAGGTTAGTGGATCAATACTCCTTTATCTTCTAACTTCTATCTGCCAACAGTATTAAACTGGCAGGCATATCTCTCCCTTACCCACTTAGTAGGCAAACTGATAGGTCCCTGAAACTGTTTCTATTTTCCCAGACATCTGCTTTTCCTATAATCTTTATAATTATATTTACTGGGCAGATTTGGATATGACCTTGGCTTTGGGAAAGCAGATTTCAAGCTATTCGTGGAGAAAAAATAAGTATGATCCCATGTCAGAGAGATTCTTTTAAAAAGAAAAAGAAATAATACTGATTTTGAAATCACAAATAATTCCAATGAGAAAGAATTTTTTCAGACGATATGCCAAGCACAGACTGATCCCATGGAAGGCGAAAAAAATAAATAAATAAAAGATAAAGTTGAAAGGATAGAGGTCAACAAAAGATTTTTGAGGAGAGTAATAGGACTTTAAAAACATTGATTAGAATCAGAACAAGGTAGGGAAAGGTGCACAGTTTGAAAAAGCCAATGTCAACCTCACTGGTGACAGAGGAAGTCAGAGCACCTTAACTTGGATGCTGTTCTGGGCATTTTAGTAAAAGGAAAAATTTCAAGAAAGGAGCACATAGTAACAATAGCTGATCACTTTTAATTTGCGTCTTTCCTACACCTCGAATAATAATGGTAATAGTAATAGTAGCAAAAGCATTGGGCTTGAGATTTGCAAGGTCTTGGGCCTTATTCTAAGTACTTCACATTATTAATCTTCATAATAACTCCATGAGGTAGGTTTTACCCATTAACACTCTCAGCTTATACATAAGAAAATTAAAGTATAGAGAAGTTAAACCATCTCAACCTACCCAAGATTACAGAGTGGGAGTGTGTCCAAGATGAGCTAGTATCGGGCTACTCGTTCTAGAAGTAGAAAATAGAATTCCCCACCTTTAGTTTATTTAAATGTGAAGAACAATTTCTCAGAGGTTCCCCAGCAGACCTGTTTGAATTGGATCTTTATAGGTACTCAGTAAAGAAAATGAGACCATCTTGATTGGCTTATATCAACCCAAGGAAAGGAGAAGTTGCCCAGGACCCCTGGAAGAAAATGCCCTGTCAAAAAGGGGACCTGGGATGAAAAATCTGCAGCAGGGCAGAAGGAAAAGGGGGCCCAACAAACTGTACTTCCTATTTTTAGCAGTAAACATTAAATTGAGTTTTCTGAAATTTAATGTGAAGAACAAAAATAGATATAAAACTGAAGGGTTTGGTAATTTCAGATAAATATTTCTTCAGTACAAGAATTGCTAGTATTTTTTTTAAAGATCTTCCAAAGGTTTAAAAATGTAGAAAACTTTGAAATTGCATCTTTTAATCTTAAATTTTCAAGTATTATGCATCTATATTCTAAAATAATGATTCTACCAATTGGTATCTCTGTGTATGTGTGTTAAATTACTGTAGCACTCATTAACAGCTCTTTATCATTTCTGAGTTCTTTATGTTAATAATCACTTGATTGGTTGGATTTCATCATCAATATGTTATCCCTATGCCTTCATATTGAATTCTCTTATGTACTATATAAGCTTCATACTGTTTTATTGTCTGATTTCTCTTTTGCACTCTCCGAGTTTCTCTCAAGTTTTTCTGATGGAGTGTGCCATATCCCACATTTCCCTATGTCATGAATTCCACATCACCATTCCCCCACCCTCGCACCCGCCCCCTTGCTCCCGAAGAACCCTCAATAATCCCGCTCAAATAAAATAAAAATAGAAGGTACAGAGAGGAATTCACACATCTGAAAGAAGGACACCATAATAACAGCTGATCAATTTTAATATAGATAGATGACATAGTGTGCTTATTGAACTTCAGGAACTTTCCATAATTACTTTCCAGGGTTAAAATTATTGCATCCTAGATGAGTATAAAAATTGTGCTTTCTGAGTTCTTAGGTGACTAAGAATGACTTTACTCTATCCTTATTATTGCTTGGTTATTTAGATGGGAATTAAAATTTATAATAAAGAAATATCATTGAAATGTATATAGGCAACAATCTTGTTTTCTAGCAGGAAATTTGATATTAATTTTTTTGTAGGTGACTTTTTTCTCTCTTCTGTGGCAGGTTTAAGGGCCTTCTCTTTATTCTTCATTCTCTGAAATAATGATAGGCACACAAAGGGACATTTCCTCCTGAAAATTCCAATCTTTAAATTCCTTAAATTATGGCTTTGATAATTTTCTTCTTTCCATCCTCACTATTCCATTTCTGAGTTTTCTATTACTATTAGGTTGGGTCACTTGGATTTATTCTCCATGCATTGCACTTTCCTTTCACATAAATTAAAAAAAAAAACACAAAAAACAAAAAACATGATTTCTTCTTTGGAGAAGGTATCCATTATTATATAAGCTATCCATTACTCATGTAGGAATGTGCTTGGTATAGTCAGGGAGTAGCAAAAAGTGGATGGAGGACTGTATCTTTTTACAATATATAATCACAGAAATGAAAGATTAAAAAATGTTACATTCCATTCTATGGTAACAAGTGAAAAACTTTAAGAAGATTTAAAACTTAAAGAATGATATCCTAACAAAAAACAAATTACCAAATTGAGGCACAGGTTTTTTACTTATATTCTATAATTTTAGATTTTTACATATTTTATCAGATACCAAAATTTTGCTTCCTAATAAAATTAATATAATTACTTATTATATTAATTTATACTAGTATACTAATCATTATAACACTTTCTAATGGCATATATTAACATTGTTGTTTAAAATATGAATGCTATTTTAAAAAATGAGATTACAGAAAATACTTATGATAAAATTTTTTCTCTTCTACTAATGATATCCATTCAGAGTATTGTGTTTTAAGTCCCCTGAAATAATTCCTCACTGAATATTTGTGCTTCCAACTGAAAATAATAGTTCAATTGTTCAATTTTTAAAAGGTTTTTATAAATTGAATTTAACTCTAATTTTGTTTTATAGTTCCATAAACTAATTATACAATTTCCAAAATCAGATCTAAGAGAAAAAACAATTTAGGAAGTTCTAACTTTTATTCTTGTTTTCTCCACCATGTTTACTCCTTCCCCTTTTGATAACTTTAAAAAAAGACAATTTATCTTTATACTATGATTTTTCATTAGAAATATGTAGGTAAGCTCTTATACCCCCTTTCATAGATAAATCATATTATACAATGCACACTTTATTTCACCTTGCTTTTTGTCACTTAAGTTTATAGCCTGGAGATTATGCAAGAAAAGTGCCTATTCTCTTTTACAGCTAAATAACAGTTAGCATTTCATGATATGGAATACCATAATTTATTCAGCCTGTCTCCTATCAAATAGTGATAGAATTACATATTGTATGATTGTCATTAAGTCAAAAAATGAAAAGGAACAAAAAATAAAAAGAAGAAATCTTGGTTCAATAGCAATTTATTTTTTAAAAAAGTTTTAGTTGGCATTTATATGAAGTGAGACAATGTAGTTTATTAATTACAAAAAGGTCTTTGCAGTCAGCAAGACTTAGCTGTGTGGCACTGAGCAGATTTCTTAATCTCACTGAATTTCAGTTTTCTCAAATTTAATTGAGAACTATAACAGTACCTGTCTTGAGGGTATTTAAAAGCTATTAGATAGTCAAGAATACTCAAGGATTGACACAGTTCCTGATTAACAATGAGCCAACGATGTGGTGAAGCTATTTAAAAAGCTTAAGTGATAGGAGTCTACATTGACAGAATAATAATGTTCCAATAATGAAGCGTCATAATCCCTGGTGAACTCTTCTGAAAGATGACATCTCTTAAGATGTACACTGATGGACTTTTCTGACTAGAAGATAGATAGTTGAAGTAACAAGAGAAGTTAATGTTGGAAAATGGAAGACTAAAGAGTGAGAAACATTTGACAGGCTACCTTGTTGCAGAGGACTAAGGTTAATTATTCTGTGTTGCTCCAAAGGCCTGGTGGTGACCTGCATTTTTAAAAACTGTGAGAAGGCAGACTTCACCTCAGTATTCAGAAGGACTTTTAAACAGTCACAGCAATCCAGTGATACGGTGGCCTAGTTTAAGAAGTTGTAATGGCCCTATCACCGAAAGCTTTTAAGCAGATGTTGACTTATTTCTGCTTAAGATCATTATGGAGGAAATTCCAGTATTGGGTAGGAAGTTGGACTAGGTGGCCTCTCATGTCTCTTCCAGCATTAAGACATAGTTTTGTGGAAATTCCATATATGGGCTTTTTTTTTTTTTAAGTTATACTCAGTAGCTTTTTTCCATGTGGATTAAATGGATATAAATTCCTCATTACTTAAAAGGTGAGTCAAAATGAAAATAGCATGTACAATAGCACAGCAGCCCAAACAGTTCATCATGTATCTCAAAAACATAAGTCAGAGCAGTAGATGACTTCAAAGGGGACCATATCATTGCCAGAAGTGCTTGCCAAGAAGCCAGCTGCTCCTGGAAAAATACATTATATTTCCCGGCTTGGCATCTGAGCCTCATGATTTCTGTCCAGGGAGGTGGAGGGAGAATGGGTTTATGGGCAGCCATAAATAACTAAGGCACTGAAATTCTGAAAATGGGCCAGTTTCTTCACTGCAATTTAAGACCCAAATAGGAATGAATGACTGTTCCAGTATGAAGGTAAGAAAGCTCTGACTACTCACTTTTAGAAAACCTAACGAAAATGATTACAAGCTCTGTATTACTCAATCAAGTGTTCTGAAAAATTCTTGATACTAATTCTTGAATTAATGTTTTTATTTCTGAAGATATGGGGAGGAAGAGATGAAGATTATTTATATGGGATCTTCAGGGAATAGTAGCCATAGAACAATATAGCTGTATCCATATAATCTGAATTAAGGTAATGTTCCTCAAAGGACATTGCAACACATGTCTGGAATTTGTTTGGAAATCTGCACTTTTGGACAAAGGAGTAATCATGACTCAGCGCCCAAAGCTCTTATAGTATTTTGGCCTTTTAAATATGCATCTTATCCCCTACATGGAATCTCTTCCTCCCTATATTTATTCATTAAATACTCCTATTATGTCTACTATGTTCCAGGAACTTTTCTTGGTGCTTAGTATTCAGAGATAAATAAAACCTTGTCCTGAATCTTTATAAATGCAAAAACATAGTTTTTGTTATCTGCTTGGTGGTGACATAGTGTGAGTTAAGGGGAATTTGGTAATGAGGAAAGGGACATGAATGGAGAGTCATTTGCCTTCTCCTACCTTTTAGTCTCCTTTTATGAATAGAATCATGCCCAATGACTAAATTTTAAAAATGTTTGTTATACAAAGTTTGTTATTGTTAACATAGTTGTCACCTGATGGCTGTTGGCCCCTATTCAATGCCAATAGGAATCCCCAATTTGGGGTGCAGTGAAAGAGGAAATTTTATTCAGGGCAAATAGCAGGACTGCGAGAATATCTTAACAGTGTTATAGCTCAATTAGGAGACAGCAAGGCTGTAAGGTGGTCCTGGGGTGAAGGCCCTCTCTTGCTAGATAGCTCTGTTCCACTTACTCATCTCTGCTGTTGTCCAGTCAAATGTCTTTGGTGTTTTATCTTTGGTGTTTCAGCTCCAGCTGGGGAAATACATTTCTCAGTCTTTGTGGAAAGAGAAAGGTCTAGCCCCTGAGTGAGCAGTCTTATATAGACAGAAGTCCCTGCCCCTGGTCCCTAATTGGTCTGTCTTTATGCAAATTAGGAGTCCAAATCCTCTCAGATTGATGGGTCAGAATGGAGCTGCTTTGATTGGTTGGCAAAGATACTTATGGAGCTATAGCCATGCAGCTCCAATTGGATGAAGAAAGTCTCTGACCAATTGGTCAACATACAATTCCAGGTACTTCTTTGTAAAAGGGCTGGCATAGGTAGCAGGAATGCAGTGCAGGCAGACAGTTCAGTGTGGGAGGCAGGGAATTCAGTGTCACCTGTTCCCTAGAGTGTGATTTGCATGAGAATCTCCTGTTTATAACCAGCTTCTAGGCTCTTAAAATTTTGAGCCCAGGATCACTTTTTGATAGAAAAGTATCTTCTTTATTAGGGTCCACACAGTAAAAGATCAAGATTTTAAGATAATTTACACAGCAGGGTACTTTTTGCCTTAGTCTTCTCCTGCCATATTGGACCGTATATTCCAAAGAACCCTTCTGTATCTTTTTCTCTGCCCATTATCAGTTGTTAGATACTGTGTTATAGCCCTCAGAGCTACATCAAAATAAAGATTACCTTTTTCCTTCTTTACTTTATGAAAATAACAATCTGTCCAGGCAAGTGACTGATATTCTTTCAAAACACAGAGGATGAAACTTAAGATTGTAAAATATTAAGCCACCTTTTCCAAATTGTTTTTGCTATATCCATCAATGCCTGAAGCAAGGAATTATTTAATGCAGAAGATAAATAGAAAGGGCAAAGAGGAGTAATTAGTGGAACATACTCCATTTCCTTTAAGATAGTGTTTTAAATATGGTATACCATCAAATTTCCCTATAGATTATTTGAAAATAGTACATATTTCCTGATAAAACCCTGAGAAATTCTGAATTAGTAGGTATCACAAGAGCTTCTAGGAACCTGTATCTTCTCTCTCTGTACTTATATTGATCTAGGTAATGATGATAGTCCATTCAGGCATTGGGACCATTTTTTAAGGTAGGATTTTTCAACCCTGGATTCAAATTAGACTCAAGAAGAATTATTAAAAATTGTGATGTCTGGGGTGCACCCTAGACCAATTAACACAGAATCTCTGGGGATGAGGCTGAACATCAGTATTGGCTGTTTCACTCGATGCAGAGAGAGATGATGAACCCTAATTGCCCTAAAATTTCAGTTAATGGGAAAGAGAAGGAAGAAGAGGAAGAGACAAAAGTTTGGAGGGAAGAGAAGTGTGAAAATACACCAACTATTTCCTCTCCTCTGTTTCTCACTGTATTTTTCTCATGTGGAAGTCATGCACTGGCTACTTTTTAACATCAAGTTCATCTTCCTTGGCATGATGGAAAAAAGTAAGGAAGGTTTTCACCAGAAATCATTGGTGGCAGTTCTCTCACTCCTTTGAAAATTATGTGGATACATTTGGATAGTCCTGAAAATGGAGTCCAATAGGGCTCAGAGAACAAAAGTTCTACTCACCTCTTTCACAGATACCTAATCTAATACCTGCAGATAAAATATACAATTGTTCAGAATTTGACTTAAATTTCAGATCTCAAGGTTTTAAATCCAAGTACTATTTCCAATAAATAAAAGAGTAGAATGATTACTCCTCAAAAGAATCATGATAAAAAAAAAAACAACTTATGGAAAGAAAACTCATTTTTAATCTGATGTCATTCCAGTATAATACATTACCTCTTTATTTTTATCTTTCACCTTGCATACTTTTTTTGGTGATAATATTTAAATTTTACTCTCTGAGCAAATTTCTCTTATACAATACAATATTATCAACTATAGTCATTATGTCATCCATTAGATCCTCAGACCCTCTTCACCTTATAACTAAATTGCATACCCTTGCCCAGCCTCTCCTTTCTTCTCCATGTCCCTGCCCTCAGACACTGACAACCACTTTTCTACTCTGTTTCTACAAGATTGATTTTAGAGTCCATATTTAAATGATACCATGTGGTATTTGTGTTTCTCTTTCTAACTTATTTCATTTAGCATAATACTCCCCAGGTTCACACATGCTGTTGCAAAGGACATGATTTCATTCTATTTAAGGCTATCATTCCATATTCTCTCTCTCCCCCTTCTTTCTCTGTTACATTTGTGTGTGTGTGTGACATTTTATCTACCTGTTTGACCATTGATAGACACTTGGATCAATGTCTACTTTGGTCTTCTCCCCATTTTTTTAACTGGGTTATTTGTTCTTTTGCTATCAAGTTGTGTAAGTTCCTTTTATATTTTGGATATTAACCCTTTCATCAGATACACGGTTTGAAAATATTTTCTCCCATTCCATAGGTTACCTTTTTACTTTGTCAATGGTTTTCTTTGCTGTGTAGGAGCTTTTTAGTTTGATGTAGTCCCACTTATCTATTTTTGCCTTTGTTGCCTGTCCTTTTGCTGTCAAATTAAAATAAAATGTTTTTTTTTTTTTAATTGTGGTTCCATAGTGTAGCGATTAGCATGTCTGCTTTACATGCAGAAGGTCCTGGGTTCACATCCCAGTGAAGCCACAGTTCATGGTCTACAGCCATGCCACCCTGAACAAGCCCGATGTCTGAACTTGGAAACTAAGGAGGGTTGGGCCTATTTAGTGCTTGGGTAGGAGACCACCTAGGAAGAACAGGTGCTGTAGGCATAAATAATAATAAAAAAAAAAATCACTGCCAAAACCAATGTCAAAGAGCTTAACCCTATGTTTTATTTCTGGAAGTTTTATAGTTTTAGGTCTTATGTTCAATTCTTTAATACATTTGAGTTGATTTTTTTAAGTATATTATAAGATAGGGGTCCAGTTTCACTTTTTGAATGTAGCTATCCTGTTTTCCCAGGATAATCATCGCACTGCAGCAATTGCCTCTTTATTTTCGAAGGTAATATTCAAAGATCTGTAAACAAAGGGACTTAACTAATTACAAAACTTAAGGTACATGGTTTAGTAGTGATGTCAGGTTAATAGTAAATGCCTCCCTTCCCTGGGTGTGTATCTGTCTCTCTGTCTCTCTCATTCTCTCTCCCTCCTTTCTTTCTTTTCATACTTCCTATTCTTCAGAGTTTATTCATAGGTACCCTAAAGAAATGCTCCTCTGCTTGTTTCCCCACTTGTATCATTAACAACCTTGTTAGCATATTCTTCACCTATTACTGACTTTATTGCTCCTATCTAGATGAATGAGCTTGGTGAGAGTTGTACACATTTCAGTAATAGTAAAAGAATCAGCAGCCTAAATGGACCAGATAACTTTTTTTTTTTTTAATTTATGTGCCTCCTGAGAGAATGTGGCACTCAAAAAATACAGTAATAGGGGTCTCTGGTTAGAACAAATCAAAATGACCACCTTGCTCTCGAATGATCACTGTTTTCTGTCTCTTCTGTACTAGCTCCACACATGGCTTGCACTGTCATGTTTTTGAAACCTACCTGAAATATTCTAGAAGTGCTCTTCACATCTCAGATTTTACTTGTTTCTATCAGCCACTGAATCTAACGAGTGGATAGCGCTGGATCTTCCAGCTTACTTTTTTCCTAAGCTCTCTTCTAAGCATACGTTATAATCTAGAACAACATTCAGCAAATTAACCTGTGGACCAAATCCTGTTTTAATGAAATACGACCACACACATTTGTTTGCATGTAAACATAGCTGTCTTCAGGCTCCAATGAGCAGAATGGATCAGTAGTGACAGACCTTCTGTCCTACAAAGCTGAAGGTATTACCCGTCCCTTTACAGAATAAGTTTGTTGATCACTGAGTTTAAAAAATAAAAAAATAAAAACATTGCAGTGAATCTATTAGAAATTTCTATTTCTTTTTCTAAACCTAAGGTGAACAACTTCTTAAAACTACTCATCTGCATCCAAAGGTACTACTGACTTCACTGGTTTCTAGGAGGAATCATTACCTGTCCCCCTTCCACCCTCCAAAAATCAGTTATCTATAACAGATTAGAGAAATTGTAAGGCTTTATGAGGTCAAACACAGCTCTCTTTTTGGAAAGCATATAAAGTGAGAACTAGATAGGCCTATTAGTACCAAGTATTTGGAATAATCTTTTGGCTGCCTGTCAGTAACACTTTTATCTGAAACTCCTCTTTGCTTTTAGAGCAAGTTTTCTTTCCATACATTGGTTATATTTTATTTGAAGGAACATAATTTTTGAGAAGGTATTAAAATTTGAAACTCTTTCCACAGTTATGAAAAAAAAAATTTCCTTGGCAGTGACATTGCCAACATCCTTGCCTGTTAATTAGAAGTAAGTTAACAGTGTTTAGAATTAAAAAAAAAAAAAAGTCACCTGGGGTAAAAATTGTAATTAGCTCCCAAAGAAAATCAAGTCAGGGACTCCTGCGTTAGATTTCTATTGTTGCTCTGATGAACTACCACAAACTTAAGGCTTAAAAAATACAAAATTTATTACCTTACAGTTCTTTAGGTCAGAAGTCTGACGCAGAACTTTTGGGCTAAAATCAAGGTGTTGGCAGGGCCACAATTCCATCTGGAGACTCTAAGGAATAATCTGTTTCCTTGAATTTTCCCAGCTTCTAGAGGCTGCCTGTATTCTTTGAGTCATGGGCCCCTTCTTACATCTTGAAATCCAACTGGACAAGTCCTTCTGACGTGGCACTTCTCCACCCTATCCTACTGCCTTCTTCCGATTGAAGGACACTTGTGATTACATTACACTGTTCTGAGAATCCGGGATATTCCTCTTTTAAGATGAGTGGATTATCTACCTTTATTCTCTTTGCAACTTTAATTTCCATTTACTGTGTGATGTAACATATTTAATGTACTCAGGTTCTGATGATTAAGACATGAGCATCTTTGGAGGTCATTATTATGTCTACCACAACTACACTTGTGACATTTGTTTTGGAGGAGCAATGAGTAGATTTACCTATTTGAAGACCATTTTCTTTAAGTAATCCTCCAGTACCTACATCTAGGTAAAAGACAGGACCTTGATTCTCATTGCGAAAACACCCTCTCTCATTCTTGACAGCTAGAGCACAGACCAACTACATGTACCCACCCTGGACTTTGGATCTTGGTAGACCACTTCAGTTATTGAGGTAGAGTTAAACATTACTCATTGTGGCAATGGAAATAGTGGCAGAGAAAATTTTTTGGGGTGTGGTGAAGGCAGTAACAGCAGGAATTAAGATGTGCTATGGTTGAACATTTGAAAGTGGCAATAACAGCTGTGGGACCGGGAGTCGTCACCCAGTGAGAATGTTCTTGCAGTGTGCTCTTGCCCCTACTTCCTTCCATCTCGAGTAATGCTCATCTTTATTTCCTACGTTGATTGGTAACTATTTTTGCACCAGGTTTTCTAGACTATGAGCTATCCTGTTTCCCTATAATTCATTTTATTTATTTATTTATTTGTTTGTTTGTTTATTTGTTTGTTTGTTTAGTGAGGTGACCCTTAGTTGACCTCACAGATTGTGAGGACTTTGCCAGCTTACAATCCTTTAGTTTTTATTTTTTACGCCTATAGCACCTGGTCTTAGGTAGTCTCCCATCTAAGTACTAACCAGACTCGACCCTGCTTAGCTTTTCAGATCAGATGGAATCAGGCTTGTTCAGGGTGGCATGGTCATGGACTAATTTTCATCTTAAGTGATCATAGTCAGGGTCTGTAACTAAGATTCTTCACTGATAGACAGTCTTCAGGGTAATATTCTTCACTTCAGAAATAAAAAAAAATCTCCTTTTCTCTTTCTGTCTGTAGTACAGCCTAACTTATAAGTCAGAGGACTCCGGGAACACAGAGCAAGTTGTCAGCATGATGCGATAGCCTCACTAGGCAAGTAGCAACTAAAAGAACTGATAATCCAGCAGGACCACCTTTGGAGGTGGTGGCAGGCAAGCTTGAGACCATAGCATTGCTATAGTCCCAATGGAGAGCGAATAATTTCAGGAGAATCAAGGGAGGATATTCATCTCATGGCCTGGGCCAGCAGGTTGTGAGGAGGCTGTGGGATCACGGGGTTTCTTACAATCAAATGAACACCAGGTAGTGGCCAGGTACACTGACTTCAGTCAGCAGAATGACATTCTGCTAAGGTGGTGCTCTGGGGTGTTTCATGTCTTTTTTGCTATGACTTTGAAATTGGGCAAAGTTGAACCCTAAGAGGAAGAAGTTTGCTCTATCGCTTGGCCAGGGTTTGCAAAGAGATTGACCAATGGGGGCCTTGATTAATCAATATCTTGGAGCATTTTCATAGGAAGACAAGAGTTAAGCAACATGTTCTCAGCAGACTTACTAAACATTTATATAGAATGTAAGCTTCATCACCACCTTTTCAGAAAACCAGTCTGTCCTGGACTTCATAGTTGACTTTTATATTCAAGCAGGTCATACAATGCCTTGAAAGATGTTCTAAAATCTCACACATAAAAATTGTTATCAGATATTTAAAAAGCAGCAGCGAAGTAAAAAATATTGATATTCAGAACAGAGAGGAAAAAAGAAACCTCAGTGAACTGTGGAGCCGAGAAACTCAATTTAGTCAACAAACTTGTTTTGAGTTATTATAACATCACTCTAGTCTGAGATATGAAATAGCATGAATAACAACACTAAAGCAGAAGATCAATGTGGCACTGAGCACACAACTAACCAGGATTTGACAAGAACCAGAGACCTATGTAATTCCTATTTCTTGACCATATTATATTCATCACTTCTCAATCCTGTTTGACTTCTCAACCTCTGCAAAGCAATGCTACTTTTTTTTCTGATCCCGTGGGATCCTCTGCCCGCTTTGGCAAGGATTTTCCCTGGTTATATTTTCAGGATACTCTGAAGGACACGAACAATCGCATAACAGAAACGACACAATCCTCATTCGTGTTCCCATTAGGCTAAATGCATCTCGATTATGTTTCTTATTCTCCTGTTGTTTGTTGTTATTGCCCTTCCTGTATTTGTTCCCAGACACCTTACAAGCATGAGTCAAGACCACTTTTTAGGTATTGGAAAGGTGGGAAAAATGAGTCAGTAAGAGGACACAGAAAATTTCACCTTATTTCTTGTATAAATTGATTAAATGCAAATTACAGGACTGAAGCTTTACATCTGTAGCATCTTTGCCTTTATTTGTGTATTTAATTGCTGAATCCATATGCATAATCTCTATTCAGGCAATGCTATATTTACCATAATAACTCATTTACTGTTTTCAGTGTCAAAGGACCTCCTTTAATACAGTGTCCCATCTTTTATGCCTTGGATGATTCCTTGAAAGTAGATCTGCTATTTATACAAGGAGGAAAATATTTGTAACATTGTTATTTACTAGGAATGTGTGCCTCTCTCTACCCTCCTCTTTCGCCTCTGTGTGTGTGTGTGTGTTTGTGTGCGTGTGTGTATGGATACACATTGTTAATATATGCATAATATTCCTGGTCACATGGCATTTTATAAGGAAAGATGTTTAATCTAGATTTTTACTATATTGACTAGGGTCAGCAAACTTTTCTTGTAAAGGCCACATAGTAAATACTTCGAGCTTTTCAGACCACATGATCTCTGTCTCAACTGCTCAACTGTGCCATTGTAAGGTGAAAGTAGCAATAGACAACTCATAAATGAATGGGTATGTCTGAGTTACAACAAAATTTTACTTACAAAAACAAGTTGCAGGTAAGATTTGCAAGGTAGTCTGTAGTTTTCTGGCTGCTAACTTTGATACTTATACTCAGACAAGGTATAACTCTCCAAATATGTATGTGAATATATATTTATGAATATACACATTTTCCAAAAGATAAAATAAGAGATTGTATGAAATTCACTGAAACCATTCTCTATAATGAGGCTTGCCCACATTGACTGAAAACAAATGACAGGAGCATTGAGTCAACTTTAGAATCCATTCCCTTCTTAAAGCAGATAGAGCAGAACCTGAAGCTAGGTGACAAGGAGAATGGCTCTGGGACATTCAAGTTGTATACCCAACATGCTTTAAAGAGCACAGTTTCTGGCCTCAGGATTCTTCACATCAATGACTAAAATAACCTTATTTTATCCATATTTATTTCTGACATCACTGTAGCAGATAAGTGTCACAGGACTGCGATCTCTCTTGTGGATCTTTGCTTATCTATACCCTCAAGATGAGTTGGATGGGCATAGCATCTTTAGTTGAGAAAGACCACTTTCTTCTTGAAAATAGAGTTGAATATAAAATCCTAATTACACAGAAATATTGCATGCCCCTTGTCGTGTGTACGTATGCTTCTCAAGCATCCTTCCTCAGATACAAATGGGAACTTGGGAAGCTACTCCTATGTACTGTTCACTCCATGTTGTGTCTTCTTACCAAAATCTCAAGAAAAGCGAAGGCATCTAGGCCTGGCTAGTGGAAGTGCTGTCTGGGGGTCAGTAGCATTGGTAGCACCTGAGAGCCTGTTAGGAGTACCAACAAATCTTAGGCTGCAACCAGACTATTTAAACATAATTTATATTAACTAGATTCCTCCAGTTATTCACATGCAAATTAAAGTTGAGAGATACTATTTTAATAATTCATATTTTTAGCCATCTGAAATTAATTGTAGACATGGCATGATATTCATTTTTAAAAAATGAATTAACCAAAATATGAATAAATGAATTTTATCATGATTAAATGGACAAATGCTTCTTCCAATGGATATAAAAATGAGTGAATAAATAAAGAATTTTTCTTAAATTAATAATCAAGATTATAGAGGAACTGGGTAGTTTTATTAAAATGAACTAAAGTAAATTATGTGAAATTCATTACCAGACTGAAAAGACCTGCACAAACAGACAGTGTAGCATTAATAGTGCAAGCCATCTGGTGATACATTAGTGATAATTTGTAGAATACAGCAATAAAGACTCAGAGAGATACTTTGATAATTGTGTTTATTTGCTTTGTAGATAGCTTAAAATTCTTAGCCTTCATTGGTAAAATGCGTGGGAAAATTGTTCTTTAAGGACATTGGTTGGCGACTATACAAGTTATTGTGTTTATAAACATTTCCAACTATTGTTCCTTCTGTGTGAATTGAAGAGTGTTTTCTTGTGAGCGACTGTTTTCCATCTCTCTTTCTCTCTCTTTCTCACTCTCTGTCATATACATATACACATTGCAACAAATATACACAACTGTCAATCTCTCTTCTCATGAAAAGTACATCTTGTTCAGTTCAGAAATACAATTATTTTCAAAATGAGATAATTTTTCCTCATGTGAGTGTACATTAGAGACAGTTTTAAGTAAAGTTTAGTCGAGACATATAGTTAAAACTACATTAACTCTATTTTTAAGATAGATAGACACAGTTTATTTAATAGTTTTGAGGACCACTGAACTAAGGAACAGGCAGAGTGGCAAACAATTAGCATGACATACTCAGCAATAAAGAAGATATAGGATGTTTCAAAACTTACCATGATTTCATTGAATAATCAGGTATGTAATAAAGAGCACATTTAGGGTCTTTATACTTTAGCTGTAGTTTAGATTTCACACAGGATAATAAATGACTGAACAATGTTTATCTCTAATGCATTGACATTTGGTTGAAGAGAGAACCTAAATTCAGAATAAAATAAAATAATTCACGTCAATAAGTTTTCCATGTTATTTATATTAACAATATTCCAGTAAGAGTAGAGGTTACTCAAAGACAAGGCAGGACATTTGGAGTTGATATTTTGTTTGAAACTAAAATAACATTTTAAAAATATAAATGTAAATCATGTATCTAAGAACATGTATTTTAAATGAAGGCACTGCCTTTATGTCTCTGGAAGAATATCGGATTCTTAGCACAAACATAATAGGTAAATTGAACACATTTGTGAATTTTCAAATTATTCCGAGTATTATAAAACATTTAGGAAAACTAAACAGCTAATAAAAAATAATTCAAACCAGAATAGGTAAAATTTATAAATATGATAAGCAATTTGAGATATTAAAATTATTTAAAATGAAAAGAAAATGATGTTTTGCTTCTCTCAAATTAGCCAATTTAAAAAAATTTATTCCTGACTAATGCTAAAAAAAAGTGGATGCAACAAAACTGGCAAAATTATTTAATGCTAGTAGCACTATAAATTGATTCAACCATTTAAGAAATACATTTTGAAATGCATTTAAAGACATAACCAATTTCTGGGATATCATCTGAATGTAACAAAGAAATATATGAAGTGGCTTAATGTAGCATGATATGTAATAGGAGTAGTCAGAGGAAGTGAAATTATTTCTATTAGAACTTCATAATTTTAGAGAAATAAAGTAAAACCACTTAAATGATTATTATGTACACCTGTTACAATATGGGAAGTGTTCATACATTTAAGTGAAATGAAGCATGTGCAAGATCTATATGAGGTACTTTTATGAGGAAAAATTTTAAGCACTACTGAAAGACACAAAAGTTTATTTAAATAAATGGCAAAATATTCATTTCTTGTTCTTAGATAGGAAGATTGAATATTACAAGAATGTCAGAACTCCCTAAATTAATTTACAAATTTTATGTAGTTGCAATGAAAATATTAAATGAATGGTTTATGGAATTAGACAGGCTGATAATAAAGTTTATTTATATAAACAAACATGCAAAAGTATCTAGGAAAATACACACAAAACAGAAAAAAATGACCACACAAAATACCTATAATCAGATATATAATAAAACTTCATAATTAAAAGTTGTGATATTGGTACATGAAAAAACAAGTAGACCAGTAGAATAGAATAGAAAAGTAAAAAGGTACTCAAATATATATGTAAATTTAGAGCTTGATAAAGGTAGCATTTCAAAGCTATGTAGGGAAGATGGACTCTTTAGCAAAGGGTACTGGCAATCAGGTAACCATTTGGATAAAATCAATAAAACTACATTTATATTTCACACCACACACAAGAACAAAACCCATCTGAACCAGAGATACAAATGTAGAGAAAAGAAACTAAGTAAGAAGAAAACATGGATGAGTTCTTTTTTGGCCTTGATATAAGAGAATGTTTACTATGATTCAAAACCCAAAGAAAATAAAACAAAAAATTAATAAATTTGACTACATAAAAAATTAAAAAATTACATGACAAAAGCACCATAAACAAAGTCAAAAGACAATTCACAAAACAATAATATCTATCTATCTATCTATCTATCTATCTATCTATCTGTCTGTCTGTCTGTCTATCTATCTATCAAGACAAATGGCCACTATCTTTATTAACAAAATTCTTAAAACTTGAGGAACAAATAATTTTGGGGAAAATGACTTGATAAAAAGAAGAAAAAGATAGAAACAGATAATTCATAAAATAAAGTAAAATGGCACTTAACATTTGAAAAAATGCTGCAACAAAAAATATTGCAGCACACATAACTAGATAAATACAAATTAAAAGGTTGAGATACCATTTTTTCCCTATTTGATTAGCTAACTTTAAAATAAAAATCAGTGTATTCTTTTGGAGAGGGTTCTGCTGGTAGGAATGCAATTTGCACAATTGTTCCGAGAAAAAACTTAATCTCATTTAGCAAAACTACATATATACTTGTCTTTTGACCCAACAACTCTACTTCTAGGAATCTACCTAAAGATAAGTGCACAAAAATACGAAAATACGCACACCCAAGGTCATTTCTTGCAGCATTTTTTGTAATCTAAAATACTGCAAAAGCCTAAATGCCCATACTTAAGAAAATGCTTAAATAAATTATGGTATAGTCACCCAACAGATTACTGTAGAATTGTAAAAATTCATAAGGCCTCTGCAGAATGATAGGAAATAATATTCAGGATATACTGATAAGAAAAATTATATACAGAAGATTGCCTAGATAATGTTAGCCTGCACGTAAAAAAGAAGGAGATATATGAAATGACACAAGTATCTTCTCATTTGTACAACTGGACTTTAGAAAAGACAAACCAGAAATTAAAAAGATTGGTGACTAAAGGGGATGGTTGAAAGGAATAGAAAGAAGGGCATGGGAAATGAGTAGTAAGGGTGAGATTCTTAGAACCAGGTGATTAACTTCTTTCCCAAGTTAATCAATTATTAAAATCAACCAGAATGTATGGGGGATAACCCCACAATGTAATAAAACAATATCAAATTAGCCTAACTGTAGTAAAAACAAATTATAAAACCACATCGAAGGATTAAAAAAGCTAACATAAATAACTTCGGAAAAGAATATTTGTTGACCGGGTTCTGTAAGTCTGAAGATCAAAAAAACTATGTACAAACACTAACTCCAATTAGTAAATTTATGTCTCATAAAAATGTGGGTTACTTATTCTGTAACAATGTTATAGGTATATGAATAAACAGAAACATTTTTAGAATGTAAAGTGAGCCAGTTCTCTCACAGTTATAGAATAATGAAAGTTACAAATGATGAAAAGGGAAGTCTGAAAAGAACCTTGTGGTGTTGAATTAAAACCACAATATTCGTACACAATCATACACACACACACACACACACACACACACACACACACATACACACACCAGAAAAGACTAAAGAATTATTATGAATTGGATTCAACCAAGGAGACACAAAAACTAAATATGATGCAAGATTCTCAATTAGATTTTGGAATACAAATAGGACTTAGAAGAAGGACTGGTTAAATTCAAATAAAGTTTACTGAATTAATGGTTTACTTAATAGTATTATGCCAATATCAATTCCTATTTTGATAATTTTAATATGTTATACAAGATACTAACATTAGAGGATGCTGAGTGAAGTGTGACAGAAATTCTTTGTATTACATTTCTATAAGTCTAACCTTAGATCAAAATCAAAAGTTAAAAATTAAATCTATATTATGATTTTTCAGACATATGGCTAACTAAAGAATTGTTATTCAAAATTTGAATAAAAACTTTAAGAACATGGGAGTCAAAGCAGGCATTAGAATGTTGAATATTCAGGATATATATATATATATATATATATATGTATATGTATATATAAATATATGTATATATGTATATATGTGTATGTATATATGTGTGTATATATAAATTGTATATATAAATTATATATATATATATTTTTTTATATTGTCTATAATTTTGGCTGTGATTTGCACATATCTTACCATTGCTACTAGTATTTCTTTGATGAAGGATGGAAATACCTTCCAATAAAATCTAGGGAGGAGTTTTGGAAATGTATTTGTATAATTCACAGGATCACAGTATTAGAGACTTTAAATTTGGTGGGTATCTTGGAAAAGTCTGGTCAATATAAATTTCACAGTAATAATTAAACAGTAACAATTTGCCACAGATATCCTGTAATCTCCCATTCATTGCCCTTGTGTTAAGCATCATCTGACCTCTCTCTAGCTTCATTTCCTGAAATGTGTTTCATGCAACTCTTCATCTAAACCAGCTCCCAAAGAAGCTTCTTATTCTGCTTGCAACTTCTTTAAAACCTATTATCAGTTGTTATACTACCATCAGAAACTTGCTCACTAAAATAAAAACTAAAAATAGAATTTAGGTGTTACCCTAATATTATGTGCCCTTCCATGGAAAATATGGTGTTAGCATAAACAATTAATTGCTGGTAGTAGACTAGCAGGCTGCCATCATAAGCAGTTGACGCAGATTTCTAAGGGGAGGAATAATTATTTCAGATTAGCCCCAAGAGCACAAATAAACATAATAAAAAAGTTCACATTGCTCTCTTATCATTAAAAATATTTTTTTTCAGCAAAATAAAACAGCAATAGAATGATATTTTCTTAAGGAAAACTGAATCCTGGAACATTAAGTTTATGGTTTATAAAATTAGAAACAAACATTTCTAAGAAGGTAAAACAACAACAAAAAAAATCAATTTATTTTTGATCCCTCAGAAGTAGCCAATGTTTATTTTGCCTGGTAAAACAAACAATAACCCACCACTCAGTTCATCCACTGTCCTTCCCCAAATGTATGAGTGATGCTGAACATGGCAGTTTTCTATGTTACATCTACACTTCAGATATGTTCTGAGTCATTTTTCTAGCAAATTTTGCTGACACCTGGCTACACAGCTTTTATAAAAGTCATCTTACTGTCTGGGAAAGATCAAAAGAGAACCCGACTTATGACAAAGCTTATGGTTTGTGTCATTAAATACTGGTGCTTCTGTTGGTTGCCAAACCCCAGCCACCATGACATCGTTTCTTGGGTCGACATTCTAACTTTGCCAATTTCCTTTTCATTCCTCTTCTCCAGCAAAATTATTCTTGCCTTGGGCCTTTGCATTTGCCATTTCTTCCACTAAGAATGATCTGCTAGCTCTTCGCATGCTGCATCTTTAATGCTCTTCAGGGCCAGCACAAATAGGATGCCTTCAGACAGTTGCTTTCATCAGCAGTCTCTGACCTTTTTGGCACCAGTGACCAGTGCTCCTATGGGAATCTAATGCCTGGTAATCTGAGGTGGGCTGAGACAGTGATGCTAGCACGGCAGACACAGAAGCTTCACTTGCTTGCCCGCTGCTCACCTCCTGCTGTGCAGCCTGGTTCCTAACTGGCCATGGACCAGTACTGGCCCTTGCCTTTGGGGTTGGGGACTCCTACTTTACATAACTATAAAGTATCTTTCAACCTCATCAGTAGAAGTCAACTTCTACAGCAAAACATTGCTATATTTCCAAGGTGCTTGTCACATTCCAAAATCATCTATTTCCTTTTTTTTTTTTAGTTTAATTCCCCCATGAGAAAGCAAGCTCCATAAAAATAGAGGTCATGTCTGCTTACCCTGGTCTAGACACTGTCCCATCAGCAACTCTGTGAAGTTAAAATTATTGAGAAAAATGTGTCAGAGTTTAAAGGATATCCCAGGGTCATATTGCTAGCGTGTGGCAGAGACAGAATTCACACTTGGGCACAGATAATTGAGATGCTCTCAGCCACTTTATTAAACTCTAAGGATTAAATAAAATTCAAGTACATAAAATACGTAGCATAGCATATGACACATAGCACTTAATAAATAAATATTTGCGCTCATAAAAGCCTCAAAATCACCCTAGGGAAAAACAAAGTATACTCTATCTCCACGTAATAAATAAGAGAACAGTTGCTACTCAAAGAGGTGAGTTGTTTTGCCTAAAGAAGTGTTGACTAGCAAATGGAGAGACCAAGAGATGGAGTAATCACAGATGGAGTGACCAACTTGCCTTGTTTGGTTCAAAATTTTTCTAGGACACTCAATTCCTGGAAAACCAGAAGTTGGTCAGCCTGGTAGAGTCCAGACCCTTTCTATCCACCTCTCAATTTTATATGAGAAAGACACGTGCCTAAGGACCCATATCAAAACTAATTGTCTCCCCCTATGAAGATTAACTGTAGTATCTCTTTGGAAACATCAGAAAATTGCAGATGTTTGTTTTAAGACAGATTCATGGAAGCACTCTGGTATGAAATCAGTCCTTAGAACCCTGAGCATGGTAATTGTTCAAGTATAGCTTTATGTTCAGAGAATGGCTGGCCCAATCACACAACCATAACTACCATGCTGCAGGGAGCCAGGTGAGTGCTTTTATATCTCCAACATTTAATTGAAGCCTTTTTAAAAAGAACAAGGTGTTCTATGAGCTCTGTCCAGCCCATTCTAAGCCTTCAGATAAGTGAGACAATAACTCTAGACAATGAAGGACAGTCTAATAACTCTCCCTTACTGGCGAACCTTACACAATGTCACTGTCAAAGGGACATCAGAGATGAGAAAGATTTTCTTGGGCAAAGCACTGAGATCTTTTACTGCCTCTCAAAAGATTAAAGAACAGAGAGGGTGAAAGCAGAAAATTATTTAAAGCAATTTGTGTCTGAGTATTCACACCACTCCTATCCCCACCACTTAAGATAGTTCTTTTAATTTCTTGGCAGAGCAAATTAACAATTGAAATAATTGTATTTAGAATTCTGTACTATGTTTCAACTTTGATGGCAAAGAATATATCCTAAGAGCACCAAATGTCCAGATTAATTTTCCTCACTGTTTCTAAGAACAGGACAACCATGAAACCTCTGAATTGTTTACTTGGAAGCTGTCAAAATGTTTACTTTCTGAAGAATAATCAATACAATCAGGTTCTAGAAGCTTATCTGTGACCTGTGCTGCTTCTGTGGATTATCTGTGACCTGTGCTGCATGCATACCTTTGTGCCACACGTTGCTTCATCATTCTCCCTTGACCTTGGGCTCTCTTGTACCTTTAACAGACCCATCATGAAATCTGCTTAAGAGTTTGGAATCCCAAGATTTGAAAATTGATTAGATTCTTCTGAAAGATATTTACAATAATTGTATACTGCCCACTCAACCAATTTTCATCGAACACTTACTTTGTTTCTTCAGCACTTTTTAAGACTTTATTTGCTTGGGACTAAGATCTGGATCAGATAAAAGATAAAGAAATGCGTCATGTACTTGTATGAATAATTCTGAGAAAACCGTGTGGTGTTAGCTGTTTAAGGATGTAACCTATAGTTAAATAAATATGTAAGTATTCAAAAGTTTGAGATAACAAAGTCATATTGCATATATATATTATATAAAATAGATTATATGTAGTACTTTATGATATAAATGTATTGAAATATCCTATATAATGATAGTATATGAAAATACAGTGCATTTTTTATATGAGTTGGAGGAAAATTTTAAAATTATCATGTAAAATTAAATCCAGTATGATAAATATTCCCTTTGAAAATCACTTAGATATACAGTGTATATTACAATTAGTATCCTTCAAGCACTAATTAAAGCCTTTAAAGTATAGAGTTAACTTGGATACATACACATGTCACTGTTTATACTGAAGTATTCTGAATATATAGTAGTGTACACATAAAATAGCTATTGCTGAGAATATCAGAGAAACTTCTCTCTTTAGCAAACCCTAACACTTTAGTTCTTTCTGGATCAGTATGCAGACCACTATGAATCTGTCTGGAGATGTCAAAGCTTTTTCTTTAAATTTTAATTTCATCATCATTTACTGGTATTCTTCAGGTCAGGAGTGATTACCAAGAGACAAGCCCATTTCTGCATGTGATTTCCCAAGTGCATCACTCCCAGTCTGTGGATTGGAATTAGATGCTGGTATTTAAGGATGCTGAGCAATTTCTATGGCCCTGTATACACCAAAGTAAACTGGCCACTGCCACACTTGAATAAAAAATGATTCCAAGAAAATGTACTCTCACCTCAAGTAGGTGATACAAAACTTAATGGTAGACATTATCGGGGCTATCCCCCTCCCTTCATCACAGAAAACTGAGAGAAAGGTTGCATTATGCAGACAGCACATTGAGAATGGCTCCCCATTGTCACTGTCCCAGATGGTCCTCTTGCGATGGACAGTGTCTCTAGCATTTTCCCTGAGTAAAAGGATTTGTGTCTTAAATAAAAACATCAGTCAAACATCCACAAAATGGGAAAAATCTATGTATTTAAAGAATATCATTATTCAATAGTCATGTGAATCCTTGGCCTCAGGTAGCATAAAAAATAAACTCTTAACCCAAGTAATTACTAAATAATTAGACTAAGACTATTTATTCCTTTCTCCCACACCTCAAATGAACCCTGTTGATAGTTTCTGAAGAAAATCAGCTATCCACATGGGGGTAGAGGTGGGAAATCCAATTATTTATACATATCATCTCTGGACATTTAAATTAAGTGGTTTTATATACTTTGTAAAATATGATGTAATCAATATACATAACTGGCTTATGCAATTACGGAGGCTGAGAAGTCCCACAATCTTCCATCTGCAAGGCATTTGAGCCCCAGAAAGCCTATGGTTAGTTCCAACCTGAGTCCAAATACCTGAGAACCGGAAATGCCAACGGTGTAAATGCCAGTCTGAGGGCAGGAGAAGGTCAACGTCTGGCTTAAGTACTCTGACATAGAATTCTCCCTTCTCAGCCTTTTTGTTCAAACAAGTAGGAAGATGCCTGCATGGGGGTGGGGAGGGGCCATCTGCTTTCCTCAGTCTATGGCTACCAATGCTAATATCTTCCCGGAACATGCTCACAGACCCACTCAGAAATAATGTTTACCCAAATATCTGGGCATCCTTTAACACATAAACACGTCCTGTTGATATATAAAATTAACCATCACACCACTTTACTAGTAATTTCATGTGCCCTTCCTTACTGGCAGTGACAGTGAAACAGCCTATCCCTCCCTGGTTGTATTATTGTGGACAGAGCCACTAGGGTCTCGGGAACAGTCCTGGGAAGGGACACCACAAACTCATGCTGTTTTTATCCAAAATTTAGTAGCACGCATGAATAAATGCTTCTCACATTGATGTGCAATGTTGATTTCTCTGAAGTGATTCTCTTTTTGACAGTTTTGCCCAGTTTTATGGTTGCATTTTGTTAGAGAGATTAGTTGGCTTCCTAATCCCATCATGCTAGGAAGGAAATCTTAGTAACTATAAATTTAGAGTACATAAAATAAATTCTTTTTCAAAATATTTCTTCATCATTTCAAGTCTGAAAAGAAAGATAGACAGGGAGAGACAGAGAGACAAAGAGAGCAGCGATCCAGGAAATGTATAGCTTTACAGCAGAATGTGGTGAAAGATCTTGCCCTTTGGACTCAAATGAACCTAGATTTGAATCTTGGCATTATAACCTCCCACTATATGAGTTCTGGGGGGGAAAAAAAAAAAAAACCTTTGAGGTTCCTCTATAAAACAGAAATCAAAGCTGGGTTTTGTAAAGACTAAATGGCTGTGCTATGATATGTACTAATGGAGGTGAGTTTTTTTTTTTTATACCACTTCCCTTCTTTGCTTTCCATAAGTAAGTTCTATGTGCAACTTCTGATTTCATTTTTGATGTGCATTAGTTACTGGTGTTTAAAAAGTGCATATTCAGGGTGGGTTACTGGTAATTCAAGAGACACAATGGAGAAATGGTTTCTAAAGCAACCAACACCCCTCTGGTTTGATGCCCAAGAATGCAGCCCTATTCTTGTGTTTTTACAAGTCTTATGTTGATTTATGTTTGCGAATGTACTTTCAGTAGTTTTCTTAGGCCGTATTCCCAGTGTCTTTCTTTAGATAACTATTGTATATATATTTTTTGCAGTATTTTCTAAGTGTTACAAGAAAGAAAGAATGAAGAGGATAAAATGCATGTTAGTTTTTGTGAAATAAATTCCAAACCAATTTTTTCTAGTAGAAATTTTTTTTCCTCATTTTTCTTTTGATCAGTTATCTGCATTGAATATCATTATAGTACTCCTGCTATTTCTTCTTTGATTTAGCTCACTCAATATAACTAATTACTAGATGAGTATTTCAATCTAAGTACTGATCTAACTCAGATAAGATATTCATTTTTCTTAAAATCTTGCTACTATGTATTTTGTTTTGTATACATGCCCCAATACTGGTACGTTTGAGAACTTACACTTTAAGTTTGAGAACTGAATGAGCTTTCTCTATGCCTATGAAATTTGAATAGAATGAACGTGATTTTTTTTTCTCCTTGAAGTATCACCTCTCCTGTAGGAGGGAGTACTAGACATCAAAGATTAACCTGGTTTTGTAGAAACACTACTGAATTTGGAGTGGAAACAGAATACAAATTTTGCTCTGTTCTTCACCAGCTGTGTGACCTTGTTTAAATCAACCCCGAATTTTGATTCCCTTATTTTCAATAATAACATAGTTTAATGGCTAAATTTTTTATTGCTGTTAGGGTGCTATGATTCTGCAGTCATCTTATATTAGTCTGAATTTTGCTCATGTCTTTAACTACCTTATAAATTAAATGTTGTCATTTTCTGTCTACTGAGGGTTGTGAGGTGTATTTGCTCCAATGGATGTTGCTTATTGTTTTCAGAAATATGATTTAAGATTCTAGGCAGCTAAACTTGTCTCATTGAGATTGGGACCTCACTTGTTTATAGTCTTACATTAATAATCATTTTATAGTGTCATAAATTTTTCCATTGATTCATTATATGTATATATAATGGTGAAGAGGTAACTTTCCAAATGAATATGTGTATATACATTGTTTGTATAGAGGTAGATCTATATCTATAATCTATATCTTTAAAATGTATATGTACATGTGCATATATCTCTCTCTTATATATATATATAATGTATAAAATGTTTATGAGAGAGATAGATAGATCTGATTCTGTTCTTAAAACCTAGAGCATCTCAAAGTTTTTGCTTTATTTATAACAGTTTCTCCTCTCAATGAATGAAATTGTTGTACTCCATCTACCAAAAGACATTGAGATTGTCTTAAATGTATTTAATCTACATCTGAGCAGAATAGGCATAGAGAAAATAAGCTACTGGGCAGACCCTCTACTGGATTCTTCTATTTGCTTAGCTCAATTATGATTCCAGCCAAATGTTAAGCTAAAAAATCAAATCCTGAGCTCGTTTACTCTCACTATTCTGTGGGGATAATGACACAGAAAAGCAGCATATTATAGGCCTCATGCAAAGAAGCTCAGGTTTGCACACGTTAGCCCCACATAGTCTCAATATTATTAATGGTTTAATTTTGGCAGCTACACACCCAAGAGTGAAATATAAAATCCACAGTCTTGCCACAGCTGTTTCCTACTTCCTCCACAAAATTATTTAAACACCTGTGACCTCAGGGAAAAGGGTGAATAGATGACTTTTCAAATGAATTATCTCCTGTCTCCTGTATGTCATTTCATAAGTACTTGCTAATTGACAGAATAATCCTTCACAATGTTATTTCACGATCTGGATATTTTAAAACTATACTCATTCTCCATTCCTACGTTTTCATTCTTTAAATTTCAGTGTGCAAAGAAGCAGAATTTCTGTAAGAAAAATGGAACCATGCTTCATTTTAGAAAGCAAAGAGGATTTACCAAATATTCTAAAATCCTTCTGAAAAGCTTGTCTTCAGTAGGAAGCTTCAGGGTTGCATTTTCAGTATTTGGAAATTTAAATTTTCTGCCAAAGAGTTTTCTTTTTTTTTCTTTTTTTTATAAGTAGTGAACTATCCAAATTTATGTTAGAAAAAAACATTTTGAGGACAGGAAGTCCAGATTTATATTAAAATCCAAAGGAAATTGAATTACAAGGTGGTAATAAGAACACTCCTACCTGGTCAATGGCTAATAATACCATGACAAACATTATTCCAATGATAAATCTCTGTCAGTATTGCCATACCCCTCCTTTCCTGTCACTTAACACATACATATGCACACAAAGGAGTGAGAAATGGAGGGAAAAATAGCAAAAACTTTCTCACATAATAAGTTGATTTGTATAATATTAAAATATCAACCTTTTGGAAAAAAGAAAGCAGGAAGGATAATTGGTCTAAGGTCAAGCATAATCCTGTATATATATATTTTTTTCATTCAGAGAGAGAGAGCTTGAAGTTGAAGCTATACTACAAAGAACATAGATTAAAATTAAGTCTAGAGCCAGAAGTGGGGTCTTAATCATATAAATGCTTGAGTCTTTTTTTTTAAACTTGTGATGTTGAGAAGCAATATTGATGATGTTCATTTAGTGCTAAATGACTTTCTCTTTTCTTCCCACATCACACATTGAAATGTGTCCCCAGCAGTCAAACTTGAACACAGTTGAATGAATAAGGGTTAGCACTTGTGAGAAGCGGAGCCAGTCAAATCTTCTTTCCTTGAAGCTTGAGATTGTAGTTCAAAGGTTCTCATCAGCCAGGGCTGTACTCTGGAAGAGAGATGGAAGGTTTCCACCTCGACCCAATTCACGATCAGAGAAGCATGCCAGTCTGTGAAAAGGCCAAATGAAAGAAATATCCAGAGAGATTACAAACATTTCAACCCAAGTTCATTAAGGTTTTCATTTCTTGGTTTCATTTATTGCCTACACTCAAGCCCTGATTCCCTGAGTCACTGCTATGACTTAGAGATTTAGATATAAATTTCTCCTCTTCTACCTAAACTGATTAAAGTTGATTTGAATACTCAAACCTGAAAATTCCTGCTGAACACAGGTCATTGTAGACTATAATGACTATCTTAACCTAACTAAATCTGAGTTTATAAAGGAAAATAAAATGTAAGAATGTGGTAGCAAGTTTTGGAAATAAAAGTTCTAAAAACTGATTTTTCTGAACACATTGTACAAAGTTAGTGATTACTAAGTAAGTCTTGAATCCTATTAACCCATTTAGAGTAAACACTTAAATAATACATGTGCCTATGATATCTTGAGAGAGTTACAATTTAATTGGTATGTAAAACCACAAATCACTTTGGGGAAATATTACTTTAATATTAATCTGGTTTATGTCTAATTAGTATAAAGAATTTTGAGTTTATTTCCCCTCAATCAATATTCCCTGAAATTTCCTACTCTCAGAATTTGTATAAAGATAATATATTATTCTTCTCTCCAAATGGAATCACCATAATATGGTTAGGCCTTTATTTCTCCTGTAAAATATCCTTTATTTAATAGGATCTATTTCACAGGTGTTAAATTTTCCAGAAGAATAATTGCCCTTGTTTTAACTCCTGGCATGCTCTCTTAACTAGTTACTTGCATATAAAAAGAGTTAATTTAAATTCAATTCCATAACCTATTTTCCACTGTTTTTGGATAATAATACGTGGTGGAAGTTAATATAGGCCCTTGTTAAAAATTTTTTCTTCTTCAAAAGTAATGTTATTTTGTATTAGTTTTCTAGGTATTGATGATAACATCTAATTCAAAGATGCTATGTCTTAAAACATAGTTAAGTAAGTCTATTTAATTGGAACAAATTTTTGCTTCAGAGGACTGGAGTGGAAGGTCTTTACATGGGTGGAATACTATTGCCATTTTTACAGTAACTCATGTGGTATCATAAAATCCAGATTTGTATAAACATTAGTCACTAAGCCACAGACTTCCTTTTTCATTTTATGCATGCATCGTAGTCCTGCCAGAGTGTGTTATACCAGGAGGAACCACTTGTTGGAAGAGAGAATACTGGTAAACCTTTTACCCTAAGTCATAACACAATAAGATTTCTTACTTTTTTTTTTTTTTTTTAATATTGGCTACAAGTATTTAAGTTTGGCCAAGAGGGAATTGAAAATATCTTCCTGTTACATTTTTTCCACATCTGTAAGGCCTAAGCTTAGAAGATTTAATTTTAAAAAGATTTCCTCTTATCGTGAACAGGTAATGACATAAGCCAAGTACTAAATTCTAGTTTAATATCTTCTTAAATAGAACAAAGTTTTCTTAGAATTTCTATGAATTTCTTTGCTGTTTTATTCTCTTCTCACCTTCTTGCCTTCCACTTTCCAAGACTTTCCTGTCACTTTCTTTTCCTGTGATGTGCAATCCCTATGATCCATCAAGGCCCATATGAGGCCTCTATGAAATTTTCCTTAAAAATTGAAGCTGACCACTGTGTCTCTGCATACCTGATTTACCATAGTAGGATACATTATTTTTTATTTATAGGTACTAGAAGAAAGAAAAATTTGTTAACTAGTGGTCTCTATATGGCAGATATTTAATATTTTATTTTATTTTTCAATTATAGTTGATGTACAATATTATATCAGTTTCAAGTGTACAACATGTGATTAGACATTTATATACCTTATGAAGTGATTGCCCCATTAAGTCTATAGTACCCATCTGATGCTATAGATAGTTATTACAATATTATTGGCTATATTTTCTATGATATACTTTACATCCCTGTGACTATTTTTATAATTGGCAAGTTTTACTTCTTAATCCATTTCACTTTTTTCACCCATCTCTTCAACCCCTCTCCCATTCAATGACCATCAATTTATTCTCTGTATCTATGAATTTGTTTGTTTTGTTTTCTCATTTATTTTGGTTTTTAGATTTCACACATGGTGTTTGTCTTTCTCTGTCTGATTTATTTTACTTAGCATAATACCCTCTACTCCATTCATGTTGTCACAAGTGGTAAGACTTCATTCTTTTTTTATGGCAAATATTCTATTTTATAGAATACACACACACACACACACACACACACATACACACATACATATATATACACATATATATACACACATACACACACATACATATATATATATATATATATCACATTTTCTTTATCCATTCATCTCTTCAATAAATGATTTTGGGAAAATTGGACAGATATATGCAAAAAAAAAATGAAGCTAGATGACTTTGTTACACCACAGGCTTAAATAAGCTCAAAATGAATTAAAAACTTAAATGTAAGATCCGATATTATAAAACTCCTAGAAGAAAACATAGACAGTGAACTGTTTGACATTATTCTTAGCAATATACTTTTAGATATGTCTCCTCAGGCAAGGGAAATAAAAGAATATAATTAAACAAATGGGACTACATCAAACTAAAAAGTTTTTGCATAGTGAAAGAAATAAAACAAAAAAACAACCTACTGAATGGAAGAAGATATTCACAAATGATACATTTTGATAAAAGGTTAAAAATCCAAAATCTGTAAGTCCAATTAAAAGATGAACAGAAAGGCTGAATAAACATTTCTTCAAAGAGGACATATAAGTGGCCAACAGACATATGAAAAGATGTTCAGCATCACTAATCATCAGGGAAATGCAAATTAAAACCACAATGAAATATCACTTCACAACTGTCAGAATGGCTATTATAAAATAAATCAACAAAGTGTTGGCGAGGCTATGGAGAAAAGGGAACCTTCGTGCACTGTTAGTAAGAAGGTAAATTGTTGCAGCCCCTATGGAAAACAGTATGAAGTTTTCTCAGAAAATTAAATGCAGAACCACCATACGACCCAGCAATTCCACTCTGGTTACTTAATGAAGAAATCCAAAACTCTGATTTGAAAAGATATGTGCACACATATGTTCATTACAGCATTATGTGCAATAGCCAACCTGTGGAAGCAACCTAGGTATCTATTGATAGACAAATGGATATGGTAGATATTTTTACTCTATTGTAATTTCCAGTTCAGCTTTGGATTGTCTAATCTGGTATAATAATAAATGCTTCCTCAACATACTGATATTTCAATAACAACATCTTCTTTCCCCTACTATCACCCAATTAGGCTTTTAAAAACATTTATGTTTGTCTTATAGATACAGGATTAAAATTAGGCGTTAGAATTCTCCTAATCCTAGAGATAAATAGTTTTTCTAGGCTACAGCAAAACCTGCTTTGTAGGTCTGTTCAAGGAAGTAGTGAATAAGGAATGATCTCTTAAAATATATATGTTTTCCCATCTGAACGTATTAAAATTTTAGATGTTTCTCTAGAGAGACAGTTGGCTCCCAGCTGCAAGTTTGGGTCCCTTGTGTTAATCTACAAATGGAAACCATCATAGCATAAAAAAAGTTACTACAAAATTCCATATCTTAAGAAAAAAATATATCTTAACCATGACAGTTTATAAACAGAGATAATGCAAAAATGAGTTAGTAGTCATTGGAAAATTTGTCTCATAATCTTTGGTATAAGTACATTGTATATCAGACTACATGTGCTTTTAGGAGCAAAACCAATGCTCTTAACTCCTCATGAAGGAGTGAATAATTAATAGATCTGTTAATGCATACTACTTATTCTTCTAATTTAATTTTGAAAAATAGTATTTTCATAAATAGAATATTAGCAGACATTTAAAGAAAAATAAAGTCAGAAGACTAAACTTTTTCCCAAATGGCAAGGAAAGAAGGTGATGAAGACTTAATCTGAAAGATGATGAAGATATAAACTGAAAAGAACTTAATAGGACACTCCATTAAATCAACGGAGTAGACATCTCTCCTCCTTGGTACATTGCAACTGCATAAGTTGCAAGATGAGCAAATTCTAATTTGCAAAGAGCTGAGGGCAAACAAGGTTATCATTTAAGTAAAAGGGTGAAGCACTTCTCTCAGTCACCCTGTTCATTCTGTTGGTAAATCACAGGTAAGCTTCCTATCGTGGTGTCTCCTGACATCTTAGTTATCAAACACAAAAGTGAAAGTGGTCCTGAAGTACTTCCTCTCAGGCTAAAATAACCTGGATTCCGAGAGTTGGATGGAGAAACAGAGATGAATTAGGGGAATTTAAACTGAATTAAATTTATCGTAGTTGCAATGTTTTAGGGAGCGTGACAATCTTCATTATAGTGAAAGGTTATATGTAATTTGTACTGATATGAAGCTGGAGGTAATTTTCTGTACCATTTGTTAAATATAAGCTGCTGATATTCACTTTTGGGATGGAAAAGAGGGCTTTCTCTAGCCTAAAAATGCCTTGTTCCTCTGTTCGTTTCTCCAGAGGCTTTGCCCTGACACTCTTGGTTCCCTAACCTTTGCAAAAACTGGGCTGATTCAAAGAAAATTTGCTCTGATCACTCCTCCCTGAGGAAGCAGAACCACAGTGGTTTCCTGATTTGGATGTTTCAGGCAGACTAGCTGGTTCACATACACATCAAAATGTAATATAACCTCTGATGTTTTTATTGCATGTTATTGCTTCAAAAGAAAAAAAAAAGGCTTCCTTTCCTTGGAAGATTTCCCTAATTAGTTTGAAGAGAAGAGTAAATCTGGCTATTCATTGCACCCTACTTTAATTAGAAAACAAATAAACAATAAATCCCATGATTCTTGCTTTACCTGTCATCTCAAAGCACAGATTGACTTCATATCAATAAGCATGATATTAGTATGTTAGTATGCAGAGAATGTTAATGTATAAGTTTAATGTATATGAATAATCATGCAAAAGAAATTAAGCTGCAGGAATATCCTATAAATCAACTGCTAGCTTATGGCTATCCTAATGGGAGAATAATACATGCTACACGTCCTGTTACGGAATTGATTCTCTCAAAGGGTGGTGTTGTCCCTCAGGGTACGTTTGTCAGTACCTGGAGAGTTTTTTGATTAGCATGGCTGGATGGGGGTCACTGCTGACATCTAGTGGGTGTTTTTGGTGTGTGTGTGTATGTGTGTGTGTGTATGTGTGTGTGCGCGCTATCCACATGAGTATGCACATGACTTCTGAGGCTAAAAAATGTATGGGCCAAAGGTAAAATACATTCTTTGGACTTGAATAAACCAGAGACAAAATATATCTTCTCATCATTACCTAATGTAATAATTAAAATTACTGAATCGAATTTCAAAATTCAACTTATTGAGAAGAAACAAAGATCATATGTTCTCTGTAGAGCATTATAATAATGTATTGTGTCACCTAAGTGTTCAATGAGACTAAAATAAAATAAGACTAAAATAATAAAATATCTTTATATTTTTGCCTATTATTCATAAACGATATTTTTCAGTAATGGTGAATACCTGTTGGTGAGAAGAACAATAAGAAATTTCATGTTCCTTTTTACAGTTATTATTTCATTCCAATAGTGACCTCTTGGTGTAACTGAGTTTTTTTTGTTTTTTGACTAGAGGTCCATCTGGGACTATTTATAAAATAAACTCTATTTTACAAGTCCTCTGCATGACTAATCTACAATAACAGAAAGCTGCCCAGAATTGCCTTGGCTTATTGAGGGTAGAATCTGACTACAAACATGCATAAGGGAGCTATTGGGGATATTCGGTATCTTGCTAGGAGTGGTAATTGCATGAGTATACAAATTTGTCAAAACTCGTTTGACTTATACATACAATGGGTGCATTTGGCATATATAAATGGTATGATAATAAAGAAAAAAATTTAAATTGCCTGATTTGGATGATACATGCTATTTTACCCCTTAATCCAGAAGAAAGAGCATCTCTCAGATATGGCAAGTGAGAAACATTATTTTATGTGGATAATACCTACTAACAGCTAGTATTTCTTGTATGTGTTCTATCCATACCAAGTTATTTCATTCTCACAGGTACTATTATTGTTTTTGTTTTAAAAAAACTGAACACTGAAGATCACAAAAGTAAACATATATTATATTTTGCAAAAAATCCAAGGAGTTCCCTCTATTAGATTATAGTATTCATAAGTAAACTATGGGTTTTGGAGACTAGCTACTTTGCTAAAGGACACACATCTATAAAAAAATATGCTGAGAATAAAAGGTATCTTTTTTTTTTTTTAGCTTTTCTCCATGATGCTCAGGGTGATCCTATAATACATTACTTAACCGAGACAGAAAGAGAGTTCTATAAATAATTAAACTGATCACACATGCTCCAGATCTAAACTGGCACTGGGTATATGACATAAGGTCACTATAGGTGCCAGTCATTCTGGACATAAAGTGTTGCATCCTGTAGCCTAAAAAAGCTGTTTGTTTCATTGAGGTAGTCCAGACATTTTTTCTTTTTAATATAGGTATAAATCAAGACACTTAAAGTTGATTTATTTTGAACTTAGTTTGTTGCTGAAAAAAATGATGAGATATTGTACCAATGGGGATCCTCACAGGAAACAGATGGCATAATCAACAAAAATTCGAGGAGTGTTATTTGTAAAGGATCCAATTATAATGTGAGTATGGTAGGGAAAGCACAAAGATAAACCACAGGAGAGAGCTACAAAGCTGTTATATCTCTCATATCTGTCAAATAAGATGCCCAGTTAAACTAAATTTGGGGATCAATAACAAATATATGTTATAAATATTTTAGTATTTATATACTTCTCCCAGCTAACCCCTTTTTTGCTAACTATTGCAACCGGAAGTCTGCTCTCCAAAAGGGACAAAGGAAAGAGACAAAGTGAGGTTCATGAAAGGCATGAAGTGGAGAAAAAAGACTGTGTTGGGGACCCTCACAGGGAGAGAACTTGGGATGAAGAACCTGGCCTCGCTTTCTCCCCACTTCCTGATCTCTTACAGAGTCTTCCCAATTTCTGAACCCCCAAAGAGTTGGAGGAACAAATGGAAGCTATGTAGCCCAGATAAGGATTACATTTCTAGTACAGTGAAGGTGATGGCTTTGGAAAAAGAAATCTATGTCTACAGTGACACCTGACTAATTAGAAAGCTTAAAATTAATTTAAAAAATAAATCCAACAGGAAAATATAAACAAATGCACATTGTGGAGTACTTTCTTAAAAATTTTACTTTATTATTAGTTTCAAGGATACAGTACATTGTATACTTGTAGACATTTATATTTTATGAAACAATTCCCTAATTGCTCTTTCTCTCCTTTGGCCCTCCACCATCATATTAATATCTGCATTCCTTATGGCATACTCTCCATCCCCATGACCATCTATCAACTAGTAATTTGTATTTCTTTAACCCTTCACCCTATTTCCCAGCCCCTCAACCCTCCTTCCCTTTGGCCATCACCCAATTGTCTTGTATATTTCTGAGTCTGTTTTTGATTAATGTATTCTTTTTGTACCTTTGATTCTGCATATAAGTGAAATTATATGGTATTTATCTTTCTCTGCCTTATTTCACTAAGCATAATAACCTCTAGGTCAATCATGTCCTTGCAAATGGTAGGATTTAACATTTTTATTGGCTGAGTAATATTCCATTGTTTATGTGATAATTTGAATGATTTCTTTATTCAATCATCTACTAATAGGCATTTAGGTTGCTTCCATATTTTTGCCATTGTAAATTGTGCTGCCATGAACATAAGGGTGCATAGATCTTTATGAATTATGGTTTTGGTTTTCTTTGGATAAATATCCAGAAGTACAATTTCTGGGTCAAAAGGTATATCCATTTTTAATTTTTTGAGAAACCTCCAGACTCTTTTTTAGGGTGACTGTACTAATTTGCAATCCCACCAACAGAATATGAGGATTCCCTTTTCTCCATATCCTCACCACACTTTCTGTTCTTTGATTTATTGGTGATAGCCATTCTGACAGGTGTGATAGCCATTATTGTGGTTTTAATTTGCATTTCTCTGATGATTAGTGAACTTGAGCATCTGTTCATATGTCTATTGGACATCTATATTTCCTTTTAGGAGAAATATCTGCTCATGTTTTCTGTTCATTATTTTAATTGGATTGTTTATGTGTTGTTTTTTTTTTTTTTTGTAGAGTGATTTTAATCAAATGCTTAATTTGTGTAAAACAGTCCTAAATAAGGATCACAGATTATGAAAAAATATATATAAAGTGAATCAAGAAAGGCTTATAAAAGAAAGAAAATAGGTTTCTACTTCTTTTAAAAAGGAAAGGCAAATCATAAAATGGAACCAGATTAAATCATCCACACAGTAAGAGAAAGATATGATAGCCTGAGCTTACTGAATTTCTCTTACTAAAGCATATAAATGAAGGTCAGAACTTCTATAGATTAAATCAAATATTCTTCTCTGGATAAAATTTTTTTAAGATATAAAGACTTAAAAAAAAAAAAAAACATTCCAGATGCTATTCTATAATGATGTTGCTTGTGGTTAATCATTACTTATGATCATAAATAACTGTTTTCTGACCAAAGCATTTTGTAAAACTTATCTGTACCCATGATGTTTGATATCTCAAAAATATTTATTATAAGTGAAAAACTAAGTATTAATTTACACAGCATCATCACAAATTCATGATGAGTTAAACACACAAAAGCAAAGGTACAGAGAATATGTGTGCCTACATACAAACATATTTGAAAATAAATATGCAGAAATGATGACATTACTTCTAATTCTGGATAGAGGGACTACAGGTGACATTTTATTATACTTTTACTTTACTTTCTCAATTTTCCATACTAAATGATTCTTCATAATGAGTCAAAATAATGAATATTTTAATATTCTCTTTTATAGGGGTTTCTTGTTCTAAAATAATAATTTTAGCTCTTTAAAATATTATTTATGATTCTGAAATGAAAATAATTCATAGAAGGACATATTTACTCCAGGATAAAACATTGTATTTTGCACTGAAAACACTGCAGAGAAGAAGACTGCAACTTTGTATGTTCTTTTAGTTTTCATAGTAAAATGGAAATTGTTTGTAGTCATTGCCAAGAATAAGGCTTTGTAACTCTGACTTTGGCACAGACCATATACTACATATCACTATCCAAAATGTTGCTGGAAAATATGAAGACATTTTTAGATGCTTTTATAAGAGTGACTGAAATATTATCTTATCATGGTTAACAATTGTACATTCATTGCCTTGAATGAGTACAGAGGAAAACATCAAGGGACATTTCTGGCCTGGCATCTAGACTCCCAATCCTTGGCATGAGAATGGCTATTGCTCCATAATCGGGCCAATATAAGAGAAAGGAGAAATGGCTCACGGTAGGGGACATGCATTTGGCACTGTCTGGGCCATTTCTCAACATTTCAGTAACTGGAATGCCTCATTTCTCTGTGTCGACAGTCCTGAGTAACCTAGTAGTACCCAGGAGATCATTTAAAATCTAATTTTTTTTTAAAATAGGTAGCTTTTCCAGGCAAGCATAGCATTTTGCATTTTAAGTCCTGTCATCACCCATAAGGAAAAAAAATATATGATGTATTTTCTTTCATGCATTTAAGTTCAAATATTTGAGGTCATTCTTTTTTCCAAGTAATCACTGGGTGCAGGCCTTAATTTTTTTTTCCTTTCTAAGTTTCAACAGCTTACTCTTAAAAGACGTACCAGATTAAAGAAATGCTAAGATTTGCATTTTTCCTCTAAAACTAAGATTAGCAGTAACTATGAAGCTGATATCTCTCTATAGAAAAAAAAATCATTTGCAGGTTTCTAAATTGTTGAATAAAAATGCAGAAAGGTTTTGTTTTTGTTTTTGTTTTTGTTTTTTAATATGTTTCTAAGTCCTGAGATGTGGCTTATAGAACATAAAAAGTAGAAAATAGAACACTATCAACAGAGAAGAGAGAAGAGACTATGGGGTCTTAATGGCTCATTTCAGATTGAGCTTCCGCCACAAATCTATAAAAAGGGTCTATAAAGACAGCAAGATGGAAAAGCCTAATACCATTTACTCTCTTGACTGTTAAGAGAAAAATATATGGTTTTTATGACTCTATGTTAATTATAAAAGAACAATGTTCTTTTTAGCCTTGTCTTTTAATGAATGTCAAACCATTTGGGATACTCAGGAATTTGAGTTCTTTCATTTGTTCTCATCTGAAATAGTGAGTAATTGTTGTGAGTAATAAAATTAGCAATAATAATTAAGATATATTTTAAAATAATATTTAAAAACTTTCCCTGAGTACAGACACACATACATATGTAGTTACATGCATTCTTCCATATGTTACATCTATCAGAATAATTCTTAAGACAAAGAATGAGAATGCACCCCAATATATTAGAAAATTCTTAATGCTAGGAACTAGAAAATGGTACCATGTTAAAATGGTAAGAATTATCTCCATCTCAAGGAATGGGAACTTGAACTCCTTGGGGGTAGCTTACTTCTTTATAGTGGAAAAATCATCTCAATGAGATTTTAGTTACACAAGTTCAAATCCAGTACCTGCCAGTTGATTTGAAATAAGGAGTCTGTTCAGAACACTTGATGCAGACTCTTTAGTACTTTAAGTTGGTTGCATTTATCCAAACTAAGTCTGTACAAACTTTATTGCTCTTGTTTGATTTTGCATTTCCTTTCTGGCATTATATTGCTGTTCATAAGGAACCTGTATGAGTGTGAGCTAATGCCATTGGTCATCGGTAATTTGGAGCAGAGAAGCTAGGACATGATGGAAAGGGATGTGGTCCTGCTTTTTCTCTCATACCGGGTGGCAGGCTTAGGAAAAATGGAACTCACATTGTCTTAGTTCCACATGGTTGCTGACACCTAGGTTATGTTTAAAATGATGTCTAGCATATCCTTGTTGAAATATGCCAAGGTACTTCCTCATGTGTACTAATTAACGAGTGGGCTATATAGGAGGCAGGGGGCAAGGCTACCTCTCTGGCTGAAGGGTGAGTTTCTTCGGAGAGACATGGCCATTGCAAGCTTTAAGGGTCCCTATCAGATTCCTCCTGAGGATGGTACTTGCTCTGGCCGTTACTATCCCTGGCTGTAAGTGTTGCATCTAATCAGTTATTAGTTAAGTTTTGCCTTTGTTTTCCTTCTATATTTGATAAGGCAAAAAAATCTTTTAAGACACTTTCTGTGATATGGAGAAATAGAGAAATTGTCTTGAGCATGTCCTTCCAGGGCATAATATGAATAGAGGGAAAGCAGGAGCTACATGAGGAAAGGCAAAATGTAACGTTTTAAGGAGAAATGGCCAGTTAAAATTTGGCCTACGGCCCAGACACCTTTATTTCTTTTTCCTCACCATGCCTCACTCAAATAACAATAAAGCAGAATAAAAAAAAGAAAAAAATCATGAAGACAAAAAGAGTTGGAGAGCAGTCAAATGCAATTCAAAGATTTCAACAGACTTTGAGAAAACTGCAGACACAGGAGAGGAACTGACTCAGCAGATAGTAAGAATTTGCAACCTAAGATTCTGATGGGAATTGGATAAAGTGTGCCAGCTGACCATAAAAACCACCTGAGAGTTAGGCCCTAGAGCCAAGAGGCAGTCCCCAGGGGTGGGAGGAGGGCCAGTGGTGCTGAAAATATAAAGAAAGTGGCTGAACTGAATACAAAGCATTTAAACAAATAGAGTATGCAAAATGAAGTGACTGCCTCTTATCTTCTCCTTTCTCACCTCTAACCAAGGGAGTGAAGTTTCTTATTTGAATAAATTAAAGCTGAGAGGCCCTAGAGATACAAAAGGGGAGCTTAAATTCTAAAATAGAAAATCAGTACATTAAGCATGATCTCTGTGGTGAACAGACCATAAGAGGTCACCCCCAGTGATGTTCTTATCTCCTAGTATCAGTATGTTGTAGTGTCAGGACCTCTAAGTCGCTTCTAGCCAATGGAATATGGCAATGTGATGGGATGTTACTCGCGTGATTCTTGTATTATAGAAGATCCAGTCTTAGTAGATTGGAGCCACAGAGACTGTGCCTCACTGGGCTTAAAGAAGCAAGCTGTCATAAAGGGACTAGTTACCTTGAGAAGCCCTTATGCCTTCTGTTCCTCCCTATGCAAAGATGGCAGTCTCTAGAAAGAAGTATAAGCCTCAGTTCTGAAAATACGAGGAAGTAAATTCTTCCAATGGTCTGGGGGATCCTGGAAGAAGCTCTATCCCCGGGGGAGCCTTTGATAAGACCCCAGATTGTAGCATGTGAACAGAACCTGGAGCAGGAAAACCTGATAAGCCATGCCAGCACTTCTAATTTATAGAAACTGAGAGAGAATGATAAATGGAGTTGCTTTAAGCCCCTGAATTTGTGATAATTTGCTCTGCAGCATTAAAAAGTAATACAGTCTCCCAAACTCCTTTCCATAGCTTCCTCCCAAAATATTAGCAACTAAACATATAACCCCATCTCAATGAATACCCAATGAAATGCTTTTTCTCTGTAAAAACTGAAACATGTGAGTTACTTGCATTGAGGGTCCTCTAAACAAGAGACCAGGCACAGCCTTATCACCTCACATGCAAACCCACACGCATTAACTAGCATGCCTGCATCTCGTACATAACATGTATGTTACAGAGCTCCTGTTTTCCTGACAGTTCGTTTTTATATAAGAACAACCATTTGAGGATTGCCAGAATTTTGAAGGAGAATTTATAGTCTGAAAAAGGCATCAAGGCAAACAAATTAAAGGTAATCAGAGAAAAATGAGGTGATACCAATAGTAGACACACAAAAAAAAGGATAAAAAGTAAAAAAAAAAAAAAATTACCAGATCCTTAAGTCAATGTAGAGTTTCACGAAAATGCAATGACAAGAAATCACTCTTAGAAATTAAACATAAGATATTAAGAACAGGATATTCAATTAAAGGAAGAGTCGAAAGATAAGGAACTTTTTATAAAACAAACAAAATTTCCAAAAAAAAATAAGGATAAAATGATTATAAAAACCTCAAATCAGATCTAATCTAGGAGATTCAACATCAAGAAGGAGAGTTACAGAAAGAATAGGTGGAAAAAGAAGGGGATAAAATTTCAAAAAATTAAAACATAAATTCTCTGGAGTACCTGAATTTCTATATAAAAAGGTCATTGGGACAGATGGCTCAGTGAGGTAGAGAATGGAAATCAGGTGAATGCTTTATCTTCATATCCCATCACTTGACACAAGCTAGGTAGGGTCTCTACTGATAAGAAGAATATGTAAATTAATTAATTGATTAAGGTTGACTATGTGATTTATGCTGTAACTTGATAATCTCTTCCTCAATAACTAGAGTTAGATTAGAAAAGAGTTTTTCAGATGTCCTTTTGACGCTCAGTTATTTTTTAATAATTTGCTTGCTGGGTATTATGACTTATTGTAAGGACAGAAAATAAATGTTTTTCTTCTGTTATTATTTCTTGATTAGGAAATCAATGCCAACTAAAAATTTAAGTCATTTTCATTTTATGTCATAACAGACATCTAAATCAAAGCTATTTTCAAGCCATATAATTTGTACATGTCAAACTCACAACCAAATTATAATTTTTAATCTCTCATAATCAAGAATTGAAGGAAATCTTAGAATAAAGAAAGTAAAATTTTGCAAAATATTTCTATTTGTAAAATGCTATCATTTGTGATATCATATGTCAAATTTATTATAAGCATTGTTTTGATCTCTTCTTACTTGTTCAAATTTGTTCCATTAAAGAATAATCTGCTGGAAGATAGGCTAATTAGAAATAAAGACAAAAAGAAAAAAACTTTCTTTTTTGTTTACATCCTTACAAAGCCTCATATTTCTATTCCCTACTTTTCATCTTTAGAAAAACTCATAATGTTTGCACTTCGAAAAAAATACCTTTGAAGTATTAATTTAGGTCATCAAAATGTCCTTAATTATATTTTAATTATAATTTGTAGTGTGTATTGTAAAAATATATAGAACATGAAATAATTAAATATATTGTTCCATTTTTTTCCCTAGAATATAAAAATAAAATAAGAAGTCATTGGAAAAATTCCTGCTCTCTCATTTTTTACTTTAATTCATATTTATAAATTATGTGAAAAATTTTCCATTCTTATATTTATATTTGGATTTCAATTCCATCATCTGATATAGATTATGGTGTTCTGGTAAGAATTTCACACTAGATTCATAGTATTTACAGATTTCCATAGTGTAAATATTGACGCAATGGCCAATTTTAGGCTGTCAATTTAAAATATCAGTGAATGGAAGATGAGATGTTCACAATTGGTTCTCATGAGCCAGTGCAAGTGAGCTCCAGTACAAAACTGTATTTAACCAGTATGTCTCATGTTACAGGTCCTAACAGTCTCAAATGCTTTAATTTAAACATGAGTATATGTGGATGTCTTTCCATAAATTTGTGTCAGTGGATGAAGTACTTTTGGGGGAGGAGAGAAGGGATTGAAATGTTTTAAAAAAGCATTGATTTTGTGAAAAAAATAATATCAGGATTCTCTGATGATTTAATGTAGTTACATTAGTGATGGTGGTGCTAATGGAAACCAACTGAATTACACTTTGAAAATTTACTTTATTTTTTTCTTGATGGTTTTGCTAACTCAAATATATCCATTTATACTTTTTTTTAAATCTCTAGAAAATTATGAGATAGAGAATTTTACCCTCATGAAATGGGTATCCTTTCCACATTACAAGGTTAGAAAACAGATGAAAAGTCAGAGTAAGTGGTTTGAAGGTTTCTTAACTATGAAACGATTCTTCTATGACAAAACAAACACCAAAGCAACCTAACTAGGAACAGTCAGTTCAAGTATTTCCACCTTCTCATTTGTTTATATTCATAGCAATCTTATAATCTCCTGGTTTCTCTTATAACCATAAAACTCCATGTGATTCTCAGAATTGAATGAAAATCTGATGTGAAAAATAATTGCAAGTAGAATTTTCATGTACTAATTAAGAAAAATGAGTGGAAAGTGAGGCAATTTGTTCATAAGCAAGTGCCACCTGTTTTCTGTAACCCACAGATTGTAGGTCAGGCTGCCACAGACTCCTTGGTGGAGAGCTCTGTCCAAAAGACTTCTGAGGACGAGTTCTTGGGACCATCATCTGTGAAGACTAAGGGGAGGAGGACTTGAGGGAGAGTTTTGATGGAGGTACAGGGCTGCAAGGATGCCAGTCAAAATCCCATGGGAAACTGCAACTGGAATGGTCTTCAAAGATGCCCCAAGTTAAGGCAAGACAGCCAGACCCAGTGCATAGATGAGTGACTGGACCTGGGCTGTCTCTAGGAAGGATGTACAAATTTTCTTCAGCCAAAGTCAATCCTGGGGTGGAACTAAGCTATGTCTGCAGACAGGAATAAGATGCTGAGCCCCAAAGTGAGGAATTGGGATCTTGGTCAGAGCACTGAGAATAACATCTTATTCAACAATGAGCCTCTTATCCTAAATCTAGTTCTTTTAATGATTGATATTCTATTTCAGTTTTTTTGAAGCAGAATAGATCACGATTGACTGTTACCCACTGATATTTTGTTTGAAAAGGTACAATTTCTCTACATTTAATTATTTCTATAAATATTTTCTTGTGGAGTATTATTTGTTATCATAAAATATTTAAGCCAATACATGCAAACAAATAATACAATATTTAAGTGGTGGCTGTGTTGGAGGAAACCTTTTACTTTTTTTGTTTTTAGGAAATGAATCTGTTTGTGGATGGCATTTTTTACAGTAAATTATGAAAGGTAAAAGTACAATAAAATGCTTTGATGTTTCCTGATTAGATAAACCCAAGCCATTTATATTTGAGTTGAATTATAGACCAACATCGGTAGGGCCCTAAATAGTGGGATGTATTTCACAGGAGCTAACAATAATCTTTTAAAATTGAGTTGTCCCAAGGGTACATTTTGTGAATTAGTGATTAAGCTTTCATGGTCACAAGATAAGAAGCAAGTATTAGTTAGATAGGAAAGAACATCCAACGTGGACTATAGTGTTTATTCTTACCATTTTCAAGTTGAATGTCTTGCAAGCATAACTTACATAATGAACAAAATACAACTCAGGGATTTACCTCTTCAAAGTGTTTATGTTATAACCGGTTTTTGTAAGCTTGTGTTTGTGTCTGTCTGTGTGCATATGTGTGTGCATGTGTGAGTCCATGTGTGTATTTGACAACTAGCTTCAGTTTTATATCTCAGCAAAGCTAAGTTACTGGATATAAATCTATAGTTTTCTGTTATGAAACAACATGAGATATTCAAACTGGGGAAAATAAAATAACTGTTTAGTTTAAAGTGGTTAAAAAATTGCTTTTATTGATTGGGAGAAAAATTTTATATTTTTCTCAAATATTCTGAATGCATTGATAGAAATATTGTCACCATCTGATGGAAATCTCTCACCGGAAGTTAGTTCCACAGTAAAACATTACATTTTACTGTTTCCAAGGATACATAACCATTATCCTGCTGATAATAGGCAATTGGACACAGAGGAAATTGAGATGGAATAATTTCCTAGGTATTACACCAGGGAGTTGGAGAGATTTCCATTGAGCCCAGAATTGTTGGAAAGGTAGCAATAAATAAAATTTCCTAGTCTCTTCGTTTCTCACTACTAAAATGTTTAAAAACCACAACAATTCTCTATCACATTATACTGTTTTATTTCAATTCAAAATATGTCATTTACTTCTATAAGTTTATTGATTTTCTCAGTACTTGTTTTAGAAATTATATAGTGAGGGATATTTAAAATTCCCTACAAATGGTGTTGAAACAATTGGATGCCCATAAGGGATAAAAAGAGAAACTTTCATTCATGCTTACTCCTAATAAAAATTAACAGAAATTGAATAATAGATCTAAATGTGAAATATAAACTATAACATTTCTTACAAAATACCATGGAAAGAATTTTTGTTACTTTGCCTATGTACAAATTTCTTAGACTCAACACCAAAAGCATGAACCATAAAAAGAATACAATTTATAAATTTTACTTTATCGAAATTAAAAAATAGCTATTCTTCATAAGACACTGTTATATAAATTAGGTGACCATAGGTTAGCAGAAGTTATTTGCAAGTCAAATATTTGGTTGTGGAATTGTATCCCTACTATATGAAGAATGTTTGAAACTCAAAAATAAGAGAGCAAACAATTGACTTTTTAAAATGAGGAATGCATTCAACACTTTACCAAAGATATACAGATAGCAAATAAACATATGAAAGTTAGCTCAGTATTATTAGCCACTCGAAAAAATGAAATTTAAAAACACAATGGGCTATGACTCTGCATCTAATAAAAATTGTTAACATTCAAAGAGGTTTTGACAAAGATGTGGAATTACTGAAACTCTCATACACTGCTGGTGGGAATGTAAACAGATACTACCACTTTGGAAAATTCATTTGGCAGTATCTAAACATTTAAAAATAAACCTACAATATAACCCAGCCATTCTATGACTTAGTATTTTCCCAAGAGAAAGCATGTGTCCATATAAAAACATAAAGAAGTGTTCACAGCAGGTTTATGCTCCTTTATGTGTAATGATTCCAAACTGGCAAAAATGCATTTGTCCATCAACAGTAAAGTGCTTGCTTCTTGAGTTGTAGGGTACAGGTGTGGAGCTTCTGGGATGTAGGAACATTCTGTTTCTTGACTTGGGTGTAAGTAACACAAATGTTCTTTTTATCACAATTCGTTCAGCTGAATATGACATTTTTATGTCTTCCATGCTATTTATCTGTTATGATTCACAATTTCAAAAGTTTAAAATATATATACATATTATATTTGGAAACTATAATTTCTTTAAAAGAGGTAATTATTCTTAAGACTCGTGAATTGTATTATTCCTTAATAACAGCCTTAATAATAACCTTATTGTTATTCCTTAATCATTTCATAATAATTCCTTAATAATTCCAAACAGCCAGTTGAAATCTTCATAATAGTAAACATATCCTCTTATATGAGTTTATAAATTATGTGTAATTTAGGTTTATTTTAAAAATTGAATCGGTTTCTACTTCTTTCACAATCACATTTCTATGTAAACTGCTTTTTAAAGATAAATCAGAAAACTACCATTATATAGGTTTCTCTGAGTCTCGCTGGTGGTCCAGACACCATAGAAATGTCTGTTCATCGGGTGGTGGTTGTTTAGGAGGGTGGCTACTAGAAATATTACATTATTTTATTTTGTTATTTTTATGACAATACTGTATTCTCTAGCTGTTGGGTAAAGCGACTCTGTTATCCCCTGAGGTACAATATTATACTTCTTGTACCCACTTATCTTATCTCTGGCAGTTCATTTTATTTTCTGTCCCTGGTGAATTTGCTTTTTTGCCTTTCATATCACACTGAAGAGTCTTTCCATGCAATTGCCCAAAATGAATTATTGTAGAGTGCAGTCTATCTGAAGAATGTAGGGGGGAAATGTCTATATCTGTCAAGGACTCAGCCATCAAGGAGAAGGATTATGATTTGTATCTCACAGAAAGAAAAGAATGGTACAAAATTTGAAGGGGACTTTTTTTAATATTATAAAGCAGTGATGTCAATAGGGAAATATGGGAACCATATCCTAACGTTAAGAAAGAAAAATAAGTGGATAAAAGAAAGAAACCTTTAAAATTAGTGAGAGTAGACTGCCTTCTCAGTGATGGCCCTCGTCTTTGGAACTAAAAGTTATCAGTTTTTCTCTGTGTGATCCCTGGGTCTTATGGATATGTAATTATTTCCCCTTTAACATAGGAGAGTTAAGCCACAGTCTCTTAATGTTGAATCCAAGACAACAACAGAGACAGATTCAAAACAGGAGTTAGAATTTTGTCCTCTGTAACTTGTGCACAGGGTAAGAATGTTTGTCATAATAAAACACAGCACATTATGGCCTAATAAGAGTGAACATTTAAATCTGCATATGTGGCAAGGATCCCATAAGGAATAGACCTTTTCAGACCAAGAACCAGCATGGATATTACAGATAGTAACGTTTCCCATAGGTGTCATTCATAAATTCATAAGCTCTAAAAGGCATGTTTAAATAATTTTACACTGTAGTGAATTCACTCTTCTCCTTCATTACCATTCTCTTATACATACATTTTCATTTATCTATTGTACAATCATCCTTTGATTTCTCTTTTTCTGGCCCACATTTGAAAGGTAGTTAGATAGAATGTGTGTTTCAGCCTGTCAGACTACTCATTATTTAAGACACGTATGTTAAGCAAGATGACTAATTAAATCAATTTATTTTATTTTATTTTTTATTTTTATGCAACAAGAAATTCAGAGAAACTTTTTATTGCCTAATGAAATAATTCACCTCTTTTGTGTATGGGAGAACACATTTTACTTAAATAATTCACTAACATCTCCCTATAATTAGGCTACTTCTCATCATCTCCAGCTCTAAAATCTTAGTTTCTTGGGGTTTTGATAGGCTACATCAATTCTAAGAACTCTCAAGAACTGTATCTTAGGTATGAATTCATTGCTATAAAACATCAACATATATGGCTATGAAAACATCAGAGCAGCATGAATTAAGGAAGCAAATGTGTATGGGAGTAGATTCTCATATGAAGCATTGGAAGACATGGTAAGTATATTTAATGAAGGCAATATCTGATACTGAGAAATTCTTATTATTGCTCAGATTAGAGAAAAAAGTTGATATTTCTTCGTAATAATTATAGAAGTATTTATAGTTGCTGGGAAAATTTTCATATTTATATTTTTTAAGAAGCATGCAATATATGCTATAAAATGCTCTAAATTATATTACCTTAGATATATATAGTTCCTCTCCCTGGCTTTCTACTTGAAAATAGAACAAGCAACATCATTTTTCAGTTAGCTTATGCAAACTATCCATTTAACAAATGGGTTAAATATTTTTATCCAAAAATGTGTGCTAGAATAGCACATAACTTTTGTTTCATTTTGAAAACATTAAAAGCAATACCACTGTTTGGAAAATGTCTTTTTCAGAGTGTTGAGTTTCTCTCACCCCCATGATTTAACAATACTACCAGCTTGGTGACAGTTTTCATCTTTCATGATGAAATGAGGAAAACAGAAATTGTTTCTAGATTATATTATTTTTATTATTAAAAAAAAGTGAGACTTACCTTTCTTCTACCAGTAGTTGAAGGGACCAGTGTGTAAGAGGAGTAGATCCAAAAATCTCCAGAGGAAAGTCATCTGTAAGAAAAGCATGTTTGATGACCTCATATATTATTTTCTCTTGGGGCCCTAGAGTGGACATAATTAATCTTGAAAGAAACATATGGGCCTGTAGTTTCTACCCAATCAGTCAGCTGTTGTGACAAAACAAATCAAATGCTGCCTAATAGTAGCTAACATTTCCTGAAGACCTACCTACACAATTTTAAAGCCTTAAAACATCACAGACTGGATCAATCTTAATATCTAGATTTCAGGGAGGTTATATAGCTGTTAAAAGACAGATCTGGGCTTCGAATCTGTCTGACCCATAGCACATCCTTTTCCCATTATATTATTCCTGTTGCTTCTCACTTTGAAAACAACATAAAGACGCTATTTTAAGAGCTGGTGAAGAGGTCACCGGATCTGAGCCTCCCTGGTTATTAAAGTGTATGTAAATAAAGTAAACATGTTAATAACATAGCAAATAATACACCTTTAGAGCCAGCATCTTAAAGAAGCAGCATCCTAAGTGGGACATAGGAGTGACTACAACTTTCCCAGAATTATTTCATGAATGTTTTTATCCGTTGGTTTATTCTTAACTTTTTAAAGAAAGTAACTGTAATCCTGATAATGATGATGTTGAAATGACATTTTTATACAAATCCAATTAAAGCCTTTAAAATCCACATTGATGGATAAGAAATATTATGATAGTTGCATGGAATACATGTTTAAAAATATATTTCAATTACATGTAACTAGAACAAATAGTTAATAATAAATATATTGAAACATGTAAAATAATAGGTAAAACTCAAAAGACTAGCATGGAGTCATTTATGCCAAGTATGAAAACATTGAACAATATTATTTTTAACTTATTTCTTAAAAAATTATTTTTTCTTGCAAAGCTGCCATGATTCTATATTTATCATCACTTTATAAGCAGTACCCAAGAAAATGATGAATGGTAGGGTGTTCAAATCTATGAAATTGTTTATCTACATGCAGTTCTGTCTCGGTCCTCGTCTAGGCATTGTTTAATGTTGGCATTTTTTAAGGATCTTACATTTCTTCAGGTCACGTTTTATCCTCTGCCAGATCACGGGTCTATTGTTATTTTACTCAGTTCTCTTTTTATAATTTTAGAGAAATTTGAAAATAAAAAGAACAATGAATTCCTGATGTCTTAGAAATGATTAACACAGACCAAGAAAAAAAGAAACTACAAAGAAACTACATTTTTCCAAGTTCATAGACCTGCAAGGGGGATTCGGAACCAAATGTGCATGTGGATTGCTTTCCAATGGTGGGCCTTGCTCTGAGATTATTTTTTTTCCATTCATCTTTCCAGGATTTTTTTCCCAAAAATATTCTGTGAGGTCCAAATGGCAGCCAGCATTCTGTCTTTGGTTGATGAGGTTGTTCAGTTCCTAATCCAACACTTCTCTAGAAAAAAGAAATAAAGTATATTGCAATTAATAGTAAAGGGGGTGTCCTACCACTTGTTGAGAAAATCGAAACCTTGCCTGCTCTTCTTTTCTATCTTTTTTCTGAAAGAAAAACTGCAAACCCAGGGAAGGGACCCAGGAACCAAAAAATGAACTGCTGCTAGCCTGCTTTGCAGCCTTTATTCTATGTGTCATTTGTTTTCATGCCATTTAATTATATTTGGTAATAACTAAAGACTTTCAAAAGTTCAGCAGTCCTGCAGAACAAATGTATCTACAGCCAAAACATAATTTTCTTTTTTTTTATTCGGTAAAACTCCAAACACATCTGCTTCTACCCATTACTCCTTAAGCAGAGTGAGAATACACTCTTGAGTCTTCTGCTTGCTTTCATCTGCACTCAATTCCTGTAGGTTCCAACTCCTTCGACTTCTGCATTGATTTCCTGTCTTTCTTCCTCTGTCTTTTCTAAGAATTTATTTGTTTATAGTTATTGTTGTTTACAATGTGAAAAATTAAACTGGCAATAGAACCGATGGGCCACTTGTTTGTCTACTCTGTAGCCTGAATAGGTTAATTCAACCACAAACTTCTAGAAGATTCCCCACACCCTGCCTTCTCAATGTCAGTGAAGATCTTTGCCTCTGATGAATTTATGCAGAGACTGGCAACAACTTTATTAAGCCTGAATTTACTAAGTGTCTAACAGGAATCCAATACTGTGTGAGGAACAGAAAGTGATACCCAATTGTACCAGATTGTCCCACCCTCAAGACATTAACAGTTCAACAACAACAATAATAATAATAATAGAAAAAGGAGAAGCAGGAGGAGTGTTAGAAGAAAGAGAAAGTATTGATTGGATTCCAACCCGGGAGTAAATTTTAGGAAGATAATCAAGGCTATTATCATTCACCAGGTGAAACTCCAATGAGTCATCAGAGAGAGGGTGGAAATTTCATAGGCAATAAATAATAGATTTATTCATATCTTATTGGTTTATCCATATTTTCCTCTACCTATTCAATTTGTAAACATTTACCGAGTATGTTGTATAGGCCGGATATTTTATTAAAATCTGAGACAGACTAAAAGGTGAGAAAACAAAGCCTTCACCCTAGGGAAATAATAAACAAAACACACAGAAAGCCACTCATCTAGACTAAGACACATAATGTATTTATACTTCCTTATTTTCTACATGAGACCTTCTACAGAGAAATAATAGTTTCAAGCCAATAACATTTTCCAGTCATTTATTTGTGAATTATGCTTTTCTGTTTTTATGTAGGTAACCCCTACTACTAAGATTTCTGTAATGCTTATCCAGATAGTTTTTTTGTATCCTAAATAACCATTTCACAACAACCTTTTCCATATAATATATATTTTTATATATAATGTAAATATAGATATGTATATTATTTGTACATATATTTGGAATGAACTTATGCTCTCCTGGTAAGTGTTTTGGATTAGAAATTTTTATTTAGGTAACTAATAACACAACTAATATCTATAGAGAACCACTGACTTTTAAGGACCAGGAGAAACACAAAATCAGTCAATTTGTCATTTGAAGGCATCAGTGAAAAATCGTTTTATAGTATACTGCAAATGTTAGTATGCATTTACATTTCTTTATATACTTTTATGCAAAACATTATATTCAACAAATTATATTTAACTATGTCCCTTTCATTTTTTTATACAGTTACACAAATCTTCCTTGTTTTCATTTTGCTTCAGGATATTGTAAGAAGTTATCACTACTCCCTTTCTAAACCTTTACTTTTAATAAAAAGCTCTTTTGGGAAATTGTCATGTGTTAAACAGGGCCTCCCCTCCCGAATCCGTGTCAGCTAGGAAATTTAGAACAACACTTTATTTGAAAATAAAATTTTTGCAGATGTAATTAGGTTAAGAAAAGTTCATACTACAATAGAGTGGGCTGTAAATCCAGTGACTGGTTTTCTTAGAAGAGGAAGATGTGAAGAGAAAGCCAGTGAAAATGGAGGCAGAGAAAGGAGTGATGTAACTATAAGCCAAGGAACACCAACCATGGCCAGGAGCTACCAGAAACAAGGGAGAAGCAGAACAGAATGTGTGCCTGGAGTATCCACAGGGACCAACAACCTGCCAACAACCTGAATTCAGACCTTTAGACTCTGAGACTATGATTGGATGCATTTCTGTTTTTTAAGATACCATGTTTATGATGATTTGTGAGGGCATCACTGAGGAACAGAAGGAGAATCATCACCAGCATCATCATTATCAACTCTGCAGAAGACAGCAGCTATGGACTCTAGAGTAAGGTCTGGTAGGCTGAAAAATTTTCCAGAGGACCTTTTTAATGTCTCAGAAAACTACTGTGAAGATTAGACACGGCACCTTCAAGTCTTTGTCCTTTGCTTCCAGCACATCAGGTTCTATTTTTCTAAAACTTTAACAAAGTGCTGTGCTTCCCAAACCATATTTTGCTAAACATCAGTTCTAGAAGATTTTAATATGATGATAAAAAAAAAGGAAAAAGAAAGATTCCAGGATCTAAAAACTTGGAAAACACTTCATGATAAGTACTTCTCTTGGAAGTCTTATGAACACTAAGAATCTGAAAGATCCTCAGAAAAAATCCAGCTTATTTTTCATTAACATAGATTCTACATACTTAGGGAAATATAGAATAGAATTGGAGAATTGAAGAATGGAAATTAGGCTGGTCCTTAGAAAACTATATCCTAGTTTGGCCACATATGGTCATGCAATCTAAATCTGTCCACAATCTCAGTTTTCTTCTCTGCAGAAAAGAGATAATACCTATCCTGCCAATATGACAGTGTTGCTAGAAAATCAGCAATTATAGTTATATTGCTTTACTTTATGCTTTTATTCACTTAACAGTATCTCAAATCAAGGATGTTGATAATACCTATATTACTTATCTAAAAAGGTTGACAGAAAATGACTGATATATGTGAAAAACCTTGAAAATAAAATATTGTATAGAAGATGAACATTTAATTGACTACGATTTTCTAATTTATTGATGTTAGTAAGTTAAAAGATTTTCTATTTATGGACAATACAAATTTTAGTAATCAATCTATATCTCTATTTCAATTCTGTGTAAGCATGGTGCCACTTATTAGGATCACACTTTTAACTTGCTGCCAATATTTACAAAAGTAGGGACACACAGTGTTCTTTTTTATTGCCATGCATCCTCCAGAGCATAAAGAAAGGAAAGTGTTTCTATCATGCCTGCTTTCACATACCTCCATATTTCTTTTGTACTTTGCACTTCATCAAGGGTGTGTAATAGACTTCTTATTTCAAACTAGGAATAATGGCTACATGCCTGCATGTGAGGCATATTAATGAGTACATAATAGAATTATTATTATTTAACTCAAAAATGAAAAAAATATATATGAATAAGATCCTAAAAATATTTGTTTTGCTCTGTCACACTGTCTAGCAAAAGAGATCTTCATACCAAGAGCCTACAATTGTTCTATAAAAAAGAAGTCTTTATTGTATCTTCAACTGAACATTAAACAAACAGAAAAAGGCTATCTTAGATAATAACTGACTCATAATTAGTGGACTATAATTAAAACAACGTGACTATTACTAAAGATTTGATATACCAACAAACTAAGTTTCAAACAGATTAAACACACAAACACACAACCAGACATGTGCATCTACAACTAATTAATTTAAGAGAAGATATCACCTAATTTTATTTGTTGTTTAAGATTTTTTTCTGAACCAAATATGTTTCTACTTTTTCTGAAAATATGAACATATTAATTAAATCTTACTCACACATTTAAACACTACACATATATTTTTAAAAAGTCTACAGAATGTGATTCAATAGAAAACATTTACATTTAAAAAGCAGGATCAACTGCCTACACGATTCAAAATTTCCAGTTAATTTTTTTTTAATTCTGTGGTTTGCTTTGTTCATCGGGAGTGACTTTTTAACTAAAAAATGTACTGAATATTTACTGCAGTTCTATACGAATCAGATATTCACAAACACACACAAACAACAGTATCCAGTTTCTAATGTGCTTTCTCATAATATATGCAAAGAATGACTTATTACTTGTCACTTAAAAAAACACACACTTCCTCTAATGTTGGGCATTTCATAAAACTGTCTCTGTTACACACTGTACGTCCATATGTAAGCAATGTGTAAAATAGACTTTGGATATTTTGCCATGGTTTGCTGTATATGTGTTGGCATTCCATGCCAACTTTCCATTCTCTTTACCAAAGAAGTTGTCTAAATTGTTAATGCAGAATATTTTAAACATAGAATGTCATCCAAACCTATTTTTCCGTAATGTATTTTTAAAGGAGAAAAGGTCAGAATATTCCAATCAATTGACGCACTCAATCTAATTTATGCACGGAGTTCAAAACTGTGCGTCATTTGACCATTTTCCATTTGTTTCTAGTGAGATTAGCGATAGGATACTTACTGAGTTTATAATCCAAATTAGAGTAAAGAGAGAAAATAGATTATGTAAGACCAGTAGCTGGTACAAAATTTTATTTGTTAAGGACCTATTTGGGCACTTGAAAATTGAATTAGAAAGACACTCAAGGAAAACCATCAAACCATTAACCCTTTCCACATTGTAAGAATAAATAGCAACTTAAAATTGGTAACCTAGAACATCGTAAGGAGTAATAACTGCTTTTTGAGAATGTGACTAATGCCATCTTTCCAGAATATGATAATGGCCTTGAAGAAATGATGGGAAAATGCTAAAAAATGAATTTTTAACACTTGCTGCCATTTCAAATGAGATGTTGTATTTCCAAAGAGTTGTTCATGGAAAAAGAATAAGTTATTGAAAATAAGAATGTCCATGTGTTTATATGAAAGAACAACATGTTCTTGCCAGTAGGACTGATAGAACTTCCCTCCAAAATAAACAACAAAACAACAACAATTCTAAAAAAGATGAAAAGTGAAAAAGAAAGAAAAAAGAAGAAAGACAGAAAAGTCAGAAAGAAAGAACAGAAAAGAAGATTAAAAAAAAGTAAAGAGAAGAAAAGAAAAAAGAAAAGAGAAGAAACAAAAAGAAAAAAAAAAAGAAAAGAAATAAAAAGAAAAGAGGCAGGGAAAACAATCAACACCGTGAACCTTACTGAAAACTAGAATATCAGGCTTAGTTCTACCTAAAAAATCTGAATAAATCCAGGCCTTTTTAAGTCGCATTTAAGGTTTTGTGTTTGTTTTTTTTTTGTTTTGTTTCTGTTTTGTGTGTTGCTTACAAAAAAGAAACATCTACAAACTTTGAAAACAACCATTCCTTTCTACACAAATAGAGTATATCATAATTTTTAAGAGTGTTGTGCTACCCAGTCTAACATTAATCTTTCAAGAAACATAGATTCAGATTTTTCCACTTCTGCTATCTATGCATATTGGTCATTTGTCACTGTGAATAAGGGAAGGGAATTTATTTACACATCAGTAGAAAGACACGAGTTATAATTGGATAGCTTTGAGAGAAACAGTTTTCCTGTGGATTTCTTACCTTTCCTCTACTACGACCTAATGGATGGAACTAGACAGTCTTCCTTTGGTTGAGTTCCCTCTGACTTTAGTTTTTAACTAGGACATCATCTTGCAGAGAGTGATAAACTCTATAAAGAAGCAGCAGTTAAGCTCTTATTTCTTTATACCACTTCTACTCAGTTTTACTCCCAGAATTGTGTGACTTTCTTAAGATTTCTGGTGCAACAGAGATAGGCCCTAGGTAGATGACATACCAAATACTTAAAGGAAATCAGGTAAAAAATCAGATTACTATGGTTTGAATTCTTCTTTCTGCTACTTTTAGCTCTATGACCTTAGTAATTTACCACATTTCTGAGTCTCCATTTTCTCATTGTACTTTGTTGGGAATGAAGAGGCTATTCAATAATATTATCAAAAACAATTACAGACATAATGTAAATCTTGAGAAGAAATGTTACTATTGATCTATTTAACAAGTGTATCAGAACATGCAATCTTGGATTTGAGGGCTTTTCTAAGCATTACATCAAAATAGATTTCATGAAAAAAATATATCAATAGATTTTAATCATAAAATACAAACTATTTTTGCATTAAATAGTATAATAAACAAAATGAAAAGAGAAACATACATATATATGGCAGATAGCTAGGTCAATCATTTATAAACAAGTTCAACATTAAACAAAATTAGTATATGTAATGTACTACATCAAAACCAAGTGGGGTTTATCTCAATAGTAAATGGCTGATTTACATTAGAAAAATATTTTGAACTTGATCTCAAACTAGAAATAGAAATCGAGTCTTAAACATGCTAAAGACCATAACAAATCTGTAAGAGTAAAAAGTTTACTAATGAAAATTTTTAATCCTTTTCATTGTAATGTATAACACAACAAGAATGTATATAACAGTACCATTTTTATGTAACATTCCAGATGGGGTTCTAATAAAACTGATCTAAATGGTATAAACATGGAAAGAGTAAAATAAATCTGCCACATTGTCATTGCCCATAAAGAAAAGAAAGTGTAGGAAAATTACAAGAGACTTAAGCAGTTTTATTGGTCACACAATTAAATAGAAAAATCAATTGTTCTAAACACCAGAGATATAAAGATAGTAATTTAAACAAAAAATACAATTTACCAAAGCAACAAATATGTGGGCATAGATCTTACAAAAGGTCCTTATAAATTTGCAAAATTAATCAGTAGACATTAAAATGGACCTAAACAAACAAACAAACAAACTTCATCAAAAGGAAATATCAGTATTCTAATGATGCTCACACTACACAGTTTGATCTATAGATTCAATACAATCTCAATACAAATATCAGCAGAATGTTGTTTTCTTTGATAAGCTAAGAATAATAAAATATATTTGAGTGTCAGAGAAAATAAACATGTGAATTATTCTTTTGATATTGCACTGTTATGAGAATTATATCAGGGTTCTGGGGACATAATCACCATATTGCCGTCACTTTAAAAAATGTACAGGGGATTAAGAAGTACAAAATTCTAGTTAAAAAATAAGTCACAGGCATGTAATATACAGCACAGGGTTTATAGTCAACAATATCATAATAACTACGTATGGTGACAGATGAGTACTAGACTTATCGTGGCAATCACTTCATAAGGTATATGAATGTCTAAACACTATGTTGTACCCTTGGAACTAATATAATATTGTACATCAACATAATTTTTAAAATTTAATCATTATGTTTTATACCTGAAACTAATATAATATTATATGTCAATTATATCTCAAAAAAATACCATGGTAAACTAAAAGGTACTAAATGTCCAGTTTTGAATATGACTGTAACATTGAAAAGCAAATATTCTTAGATTTAGAAACAGAATTGTATTAGTTTGCTAGTTCTGTCTGCACGAAGTGCCACAGGCTAGGTGGCTTACACAACATAAATTCATTTATTCTTAGTTGTGGAGGCTAGAAGGCCAATGTTAAGGTGTTGTCAGGGTTGTTTCTCCTGAGTTCTCTCTCCTTGGTTTGTAGATGGCTGTCTTCTCCCTGTATCTTCACATGACCTTTCCCCTGTGTGCACCTGTGTCCTAAACTTCTCTTCTCATAAGGACACTAGTCATAATAGATGAGAGTCCATCTACATGAGCTCATTTTACCTTAATTATCTCTTTGAAAGCTCTGCTTCTGAATACAGTCACATTTTAGGTACTGGGGGATAGGATTTCAACATATAAATTTTTTTTGGCGGGGGATGGGGCAGGGAGACACACTTTAGCCTATAACAGAAATTAAATGTAAAGATTGCTATATTCAACTGAAAAAAAAATACTATATTTATTTGACTCTTTTTGATGAGTTCATTACTAATAAGAAATAATTTTAAAATTAATATTCTCTTTTAACTGAAGGTACAGTGATAGAAATTATGACATCAAAATAGTTTTATGTGATTTGTAAGTTTATGTTCTTACTCGTATATCGCTTTTATCCCTATTATGTTGTGTAAGTAATAATATATTTTAAAGCACCAGTTGCCCACATTTTTGGCACCAGGGACAGTGCTCTTATGGGAATCTAATGCCAGGTAATCTGAAGTGAGCTGAGGTGGTGATGCTAGTGCTGGGGAGCATTGGCAAATACAGGTGAAGCTTCAAGCTTTGCATGCTCACCTGCCACTCACCTGCTGTGCAGTTCAGTTCCTAATAGGCCACAAACCAGTACTGATCTGTGATCTGGGGGTTAGGAAACCCTGTTTTAAAGGATAAAGCTTTACATTTTAGTGTTGTCAATGCTACATTTTTGTACTTTTTAAAAAGGTGTTCATGTTTGCATCATGAACTGGTCCTCATAAATTATGTAGCTAGTCTTGCCTGGTAGACCTGGGATAATGTTAAACCACAAGGGAAATTATTCTGAGATTTACCCCTAGATATGCTCTTGAGAAGCACATGAGATAACTCAACCTTGGTGCACTGGTAAGTTAATGTGACAAAGAGATTTACAGGTTCAAAGAATACAAAATGGATCAGGGCAGAGATATTTAAGAAGCAGATGGATCCATAGTCTGTATGCCTCATCTAATTAAAAATATTGAAATATATATGAAAAAAAATTATTAGTAAAAAAAAGAGAGACCTTTAACCTGAAAACACTGAAGAAATCAAATCGCAGCAATATATCTGGGTAGAGTCCATCTCTATATATTTCATACCAGAGAGAATCTTATTCAAAAGACTCAGTATCTCTTCTGGCTCAATGCATTCAATAGGCTTCTGCTGTTGTGACTTGCAAAGCAAGTGACTCTCATTTTCCATAGTGTTATGTGTTGGAACATAATTTGCCTAATGTGCTTTAAAGAATATTCCATTTTATTGGATCATTTGATAGTTCAGTTTGAATTTAAATGAAGTGCTCAGATTGGTGAGAAGAATTGAATAACGTTGTTTAACTAGCTAAACTTTAAATTCACCTCTATCTCTGAAACTATGTAAACCAAATAAATTGATATAAAATAATGATACTAGTCAAAAGGAAAATTATAAACAGGACAACATTTGTCTTATCAACATTCTCCTTGATTTTATTAGTTTTTGGGGACCTTTGGTATTTTACATACTAGTATTTTATCTAAGTAGGACTTGGGCATTGCCCTTTACACAAGGCCAGTGGTTCCTCAACATGACTATAATTAGAATAAACTTGAAAGCTTCTAAATAACACAAATTCCTAGAGCACACATTTCTAGATCTTGTGAATCAGAATTTGCCAGAATTGTTACTTTTAATAAGTTACAGATTTAAATAGACATAAGGAATTGGCACTTGTGAGCCACTACTTTATTTTTATAGATTGAATGTATGTGTGCCCCCCTCCCAAAAAAAAAAAATTCATATGTTGAATCCCAACCTCCAGTGTAATGGTATGACAAGATGATGTCTTTAAGAGATGATTAAGTCAAGGGTGAAGCTCACATGAATGAGATTTGTGCTCTGATGAAAGAGGCTCCAGAGAACTCTCTCTCTTCATTTTGTGGGACACAGTAAAAAGATAGCCATCTATAAACAAGGAAACAGGCTCTCACCAGACACTCAATCTGCCAGTGCCTTGATGTTGGGCTTCCTAGCCTCCAGAACTGTGAGAAAAAAATGGCAGGTGTTTAAGTCACCCAGACTATGGTATTTTTGTTCTAACAGCCTTAACTTATGAAGACAATATATTTCCTGATGTTTCCAAATTTATCACAAACTATCAGGACTATATTCTACTTTGCACTCTGCTCTCTGCTAGCTTTAATACTTTTTAAGAGTAATAATACCAAATCATATAGTAGGTGGGTAATAGTAATATACTAAGGATGTTCTTTAAAGTAGGGACCTATTGGTATATGGTCCCACCTATTGAACCTAACTATGTTTCATAAAATTCGTACTGAGGAGCTAGGTTTGCTGTATTAATGCTATTCTTTCATTGGATATATTCACTGTTTATGGATAAAAGATCACTGAATCTGGGAAGTTAGAGGGGAGAGCAGTCCTGTGAAAACATCAGAAAAAAATGATATTGTTTTCTGTCTGTTCATGCCACAATCCATTTGGTCCCTGCTGTAATCAACCGGTGAAAAATTTGATTAGTTACAAAATATTCATGAGACAAAAGTAGGATTCTACAATGCTCAAATTTTCAAAGACCTTGATAGCGAATTTGAATATAAACTTACCAGTAGTCTAATTCTTCTCAAGTTCATTATCCTAGGTCATCTAATCTTGATGGTGGGGTGTAAAGGTTGAGAGCCCAGCAAAATGTGGTAAAACCAGAGAAGAAACAAATAGAAAAGTATTGTTGGAATCAGCAAACCATGCATTTAATCCTCATAACCATTAAAGACTCATGTAGTAATTCTTTGGTTTTTGTCACAGTCATTTTTTGTATATGTAGAATAAAATCCAAATGAGTTTCCCTCTCTGTGTTCCCCAGAAATCTCCAGGGTGGATTGGAGGTTGTTCTTCTAACATTTCATTTACAAAGATACCCTCAGTTGCCCCTTCCACCACCCTTTCAAGATGAGTGCTCAGCCAGAAATCTCATGCCACATGGTCATCAAACCACACTCTGTTGCTATATCTCAAGATCTAGTATGACTGCCTCTTTTATTCATTGCCCCCAAACAGGTGTCAAGTTAAGAACTCCAAGGAAGCTTATACTGCAGGGGTAGTAGCTGCATCTCTCTGTCTTATAGTTGAAGGCGATGTAGCAAGGTGAACACCAATAAGTAATTCAAGAAATGGAGACATGACGTAAAAATATCCTAAGTGGAAGAAGATATAGAAATGGGAGAATCAAGGAGACAAAAGCTTGGGAGGGTTAAATAGATAGATAAGCAGGGGAATATAAAAGAAATCCTGGCAGTCGGCATTATTTTAGTAGCTGAGTTTCACAAACCCTTCTTTTTAAAAGCACAGGATAGTTATACACTCAGTGTGAAAAAGTCTATCTCTTTCAAATACAATGTATGGGTTCCTATTAAGCCCCCAAACTCCTCTCAGCATTCAATGTCTAATATTCTGAAGGAGTTAGAAAAATGATTGTCTGAACAATGGATGTAAAGGAAATTTGTTCTCTTATCTATCTTTATAGTTCTCAGAATGATTATTTTCCTCCAATATTGGCCATTGATGCTTTGAAACTACCATTCACATATGACAAACAAATTTATTGTGCCCATTTTTCTTGACTCCAATGTTTAAACTAACAGATCATTTCATTTTATAAATTGGATGTGTTTAGCTAGTCCTACAGTAAACTTCCTTAATCACAGTAGTAACATGATTCATGCTAGAGACTGTGTATTTTATGGAAAATTTTGAAGTTAAAAGGATCGATGATTATTTAAAGGAAGAGACACATTGATAAAAACTAGGGCATGACTTGTGTTTGTTTTTAAAGGCTCTGATAGTAATAGGTCACAAATTAGAATATATAAAATAACATTCTATTTTTTAAAATCTAAAATGACAAAGGCTGACATGTTTTTGGAAGTAATTCTGGAAGTATAAGTACCTTTTAAAAATAAATGTAAGCACATTCTATTTCTTTGGACTCTTTTTAATGTCATCTAATATAGACAATAAAAATGTCCTTCCTCAGGCCAGCAAATAATATAAAATCTTTTAGAACTCTTCAAGGTTGGAATGGAATGGACAAAAATGGAACTAAAATGGAACTTTTAGGGTAAGACATAAAAATCAAAGTTTGGTTAGTGTTTGCTTAGATATTTTTTTCCTTTAAGCAGTCTCCATGTTTCCTGCTTCTAGGATAACTTTCTAAACTCTAAGATTCCAAGGAAAGACTATTTAGCAGAATGTTTGGCCTCCTTAATAAAGGAAAAGACAAGTAATATCGTAAAATATTGTTGTTATATAAAATTTTCACCACAGATTTCCAGCTCAAAGAATCTTAGATGAGTATCCCATTGGTCTGCATTTTCCCCCATTTTTCTACATGAGGGTGAGAGAGGAAGGGGTGGCCAGTGGAATATTTGGGACAATGACTAATGACAGGATCCCCTTTTACTTTTCCTCTTCATTAGCTGCCAACTATTTCTTTCCCTCAGGATTCTATCAACATCTAAAATTTCCAGTATCCCTTGTGACCTGGTATCCTAGTATTTCACCTGCCTTGCCCTCATTGACCATTGTGAAAGGGTGTCTGTGTTTCTTCAAAGAATGAAGTAAGAGCAACTTACAGATGCTCTCTTTCAGTGTTTCCTCTACATTTATTTTCATTTCATTCAAGTGAAAAATGAAGTCTAATGCTTTGGTGGAAAGATAAAAAGGACAGACTTTGGTGTTCAAAATCAGGCCTGAGCTTTAGAAATAAACCAGGTCACATCTTTGCACTGCAGGCAGGCTGCTTCCACAAAGGTGATGTGATGGCAAGACTAGGAGTATGGCATTCCATCAAGATTTTTTTTAATAGACTTTATTTTTTAGAGCAGTTTTAAGTTCATGGCAAACTTGCAGCTTTCTCCACAATCAATATTGCCCATCGGCAACATTGTTACATTTGTTACAACTGATGAAATTACATTGATTTTTTAAAAAATAAAATGTTTTTATACCCTAGATTTTTTAAATAAAAATATATACATTTAAGGTGTATAACATGGTTTTTTAATAAACATATATAATGAAATGATTACTGTCAAGCCAATTAGCCTGTCCATCTCCTCAAATGGTTATCGTGTGTGTGTGTGTGTGTGTGTGTGTGTGTGTGTGTGTGTCAAGAGCACCTGAAGTCCACTTTCTTAGGAAATTTCCAGGATTCAATACAGTATTATTCACTATAATCATCATGTTATATATTAGGTCTCTAAACTTCTGTCTGGCTTATTTCACTTAGCATAATGTCCTTCAGGTTCATCTGTTGTCTCAAGTGACAGAGTCTTTTTTTTTTTTATAAGGCTGAATAATATGTATATATTTATGTATATAGACATATACATATATCATAATTTCTTTATTCATTTATTCATCTACTGATTGATACTTAGGTTGTTTCTATATCTTGGATATTGTTAATAATGCAGCAGTGAACATGGTGTGCAGATGTCTCTTCAAGATTCTTATTTAATTTCCCTTGGTTTATACCTTATATTTTATTTTGTAAAAGAAAGCATTGTTTTCTCTTAGAATAAATCACTTTTTGTGTATAAATTGCTATTCACATACAAGTAAACACTGAGTAAGACAATGCACTTCATGTTTTAAGGCACATGTTTATTGAGAGAATCTTAATATATGATCCCATAATATAGTAAGTTTGCTTTGACTAAGAATTATGTGACAATGAATATTTAATGCTTAGGATAAAACCATGACTCCCAAATTTCAGTCATGTGTATATAATTATGCTTGCTTTTGTTATTGGTTAATGATGTCTTATTACATTTTCTCTAAAGTGAACCTTTTAATGTAATAGAAATACATTTCTTTGTCTTATGGTTATATATTGCAACTTTAAAATAATAGAATCATAAGTTCAATGTGTTTTTAAATATTTTCTGAAATTCATTAATATGAATATATAATTATTAAAATGAAAGGATTATGTCTATGAACCACCAAAAATCACCTTAAGTGACACACTTGTGGAAACATAAGGGTAAAATGTCATGCTAAGACAAGATTGTCTCCCTAAGATTTCCCCATTTTCGTTTACACTCCCACAGCACTTTCTTCAATACTGGGGACTCCTAGACTTTCATTCAACTGAACGCTTCTGACAACAGTTCTTGAAAATTATCATTAGTGATTATCATTATCTTTAAATTATCATTATCTTTCCAAGTGATTGAAGAGATTACTTAACTGGTAAAGACAGATGTCCCACTGTTTTTGTTTTTGTTTTTGTTTTACTATCTTGACAACAATTCAGTTTTTCTTCTAATAGTGAAAGTAGAAAAAAAAATCCTCAAATGTGTTATGCCATGATTATTTATTTTTAAGGGCAGTGCTGTTTCAGAGAGCGACACTTGTTTACCTCTAATGGAAATTGTTTTATGATAGACACTCCCCCCCCACCAAACTGTAAATACACACTGTCCAAGGGCCACAAAGGCATTATAAAAGCTCAGTTAGAATCAGACAATTGCACAGCTTTGCTTTTGTGTGACTCCATTCTAATCTGTTGACTTTTAAAATTGAATGAGAGACATTGTTTTCTGATAAGAGAGGAGACCATGAAAGGCTGGGAGTACAATAAAGGCTAGCATTACTCACCTTGGACTTCCAGATGCTCTGCCTGACTCTTCCTGTCACAGTTGAAGAGTTCAACTGGTACCAGTGCTGATTCCTGAATCTAATACCAGATCAAGTTTAGGGGAAGAAAATCTTATGAAAGAGAGAATAGTAAATTAAGAAAGGAAAAGAAATAGGAGAATAAATAAAAATTGAAAGAATAAAAGTGAATAAAAAAAGTGTACGTGAAACAGAAAATTTTAAGGCACCCCTTAAAAAAATGATACTAATCTAACCCAAGTAGTGGATTTTTTGGTTATCTCTTCTAAGATTCTTAGGTGCTTCCCTTTTACTGCTGGTCTCCAATGACCTGGGTTTGGGGGCCTTTAGCTATATTCCTTAAGACTAAGTGTTCTTTCTGCTGCCAGTGTTTATATAAGAAATACTCATTGTCTATGGCATCCTGTCTGTCCTTCAGACTTTATACCAATCACTCTGTGCTGCCAAGTTACTCACCACCTGTAGATAACATACCTCTTACATACTTAGGGGGGCTTCTTCCTTCAATTTTAGTATTTTGCATGTAATATTATTAAAGTAATTGAGATATAGATTTTCAAGGTAGGAAACTAAGACTTGGCTAAGGTAAAGGGAATGTTTAGATCTGGATAGATTAAAATAAAAAGCTCCTTGTATATCACCCATGATAGCTTGTCATTTAGGCAGCTTCCTAGAGAAGAAAGCAAGTAGTTAAAAGCCGAATTTCCACAGCTAATGCTCCTGGATTGAAGGCTTGTTTTGCAATTTGCTGGCTGAGAGATTTAGCAAGTTACCTACTTCATCTGTAAAATAGAAACAATTGTAGCTACTTCATAAGATTGCTTTGAGTCTGTAATTGTGATAATATAGATAGATACTTGACAGATCTTTTTAGCTTGTAGTAAGCATTCACATGTAGTAAGCTATTATTATTTTTCTATTGTTATGTTTGTTACACGCTACAGATAAGAAGGAACAGTAACAAATTTTATAGTGGTAGAAATGGGAGAAACCAAGCCCAATATATCAGACAAGATACTGGCAGGGAACAAATATAACATGCTCCATTAACTCAAAGGTTTAATTGAAGAGAGTTCAGTGAATATTTGCTGATGCCAGGGAAGGATTAACAGAATCACAAAAGGATGCATAAGTGCCCAGAGGTTCATGACAGTAGGGAGCTCAGCTATAAACACTCTAAGCCTGAAGAAGAGCAAGGACAAAGTTGTGTTATAGAACACAGCGAGAATTGTCAGTATTGGAGAGAGATTGCCCTGCAAAAGCTTGTTTAAAGAGTGGCAGCCCAGCAGGAAAGTGGCAGGGGACTCTGTAATCACTCTTTGGACTTCTGCAGGTAACTCACTAGGAGCACAGCCAGAAGCCCAAGGGAAAGACCCAAGAGGCTTTTATTGTTAGACTCCTTGTGTAGAAAGTAGGCAGGGAATGAATCTGGAAGGGCAACCAGAGAATACTAAGGGATGAGCACACCAGAGATTCAATTTATTTTTTTATGAACTCCAATCCTTGCCAGTATTTTAAAGCAGGATTTAACACTTGTTATTTAAAGAACCTCTAAAGTTTCTCTGTGGGGCCTAGAGCTTTGTGGATAGGAGCAAGCGTCGTTGACTTTCAACTCTATTTGTATCTCAGAATCCCTGGGAGGGGAACCACTAAGTACTTATGTTTTGCTTTTGAATGGTAAAAAATCCAGTTTCCTATCAAATGGGACATCACTAATTTAGATACAGTTTCCAACAGGGTTTCTGTCAATGTGTTAATTTAATTATCAAATTTAAATGTTTAGAGCAATAAATTTATAACTAGAAAATTCACAGAAGTACAATTTATTTTTTAGACAAGTTTACTATAGAAGTTACTACAATGACCTTCAGATTACACCACTTTTCAAATAAAAATCTCAATTTTGCTTAACATATTAGTTCAAAATAAATGTGACCCATTTGAAACTTTTGCTCTTAACTATATTGTCATGAATATTTGACAAATATTTTTAATTCACTTTGTCATCTTGGATTTTCATATCGATGTCTAATGATATCATAAATTTTGGACAAATGCTAATTAGTACTTAATATTTGCATTTTAAGTGGTGTCTCCTGTATCACTATAAATGGTTGCAAATTAATGTTTAAAAAATTCAAGTTAGTATATTTATGATACTAAACAATATATTGAGAAGATTCTAAGAAGTCGGAAGACATTTTCTCCTAAAAACCAAATCTGCAATTTTTTGGAATGAGATTTCATGTTTAAATGATAAGCAACTGGAAATAGAAGTCTAGCTAGCACAGATCTTTGCATGCACTACTTATAAAATAAATAATCTTCAGCTCCAGAGACTTTAGGATAAATATAGAGTAAAATGGAAATTTACAAGTATAAATGCAAGTAAATATTTGCTATGTATTAGAAATCATGTACTCCATTCCAATCTGCAGAGGGAAAAAAATGGGGCAAAGCATGATTAAATATTCCAAAACAGCATGGCTAATGTCAACATCCAAAAATGTCATTCATTCCACACACTCTGACCAAACCATGTCCTATTAAAAAACAAAAAAATAACTAGTTCAAAGAGAAAATCAGGAAGCACTTGACATAATGATTGGACCACAATAAAATATTTACGATTCTCTGTTTCATTCAGGAAACTGTTTGATACCATCATGGAGTGCATAAAGTTGGAAGCTAGAAAAGAGTACTGACGTCATTATATTAGTGAAATAAATGCTGAGAGACTGGAGAATCCTGTGGCAATGAAACAAATGCACATTTACTTTGAACTAACACACCAGGAATTTTCAGCAGTTTTATTTGACAGGCGGAGAATTTTTAAAATAAAAAATAGAGAGAGAGTTGATCGTGGGAAATCAGAGTATTAGCTTTATGTTTTATTGCGAGGGGGCGGAATCTTAAATGTTATTGCTTAATTTAAAAAGATCTATAAATTCCAGGTTCTCTAACTATCCTCATCCACAATTCTGCCTGTCCTAGAAACACCACTGATAACAGTCCAGTCTTAGTAGATGTTCTTTTTCATTTGTGCATTTATACTTGTGTGAGAGAGGCCACCATAACTATGAACATTATCAGGAAGAATAATGAAAAGATGCCAGAAGCCAAAGAAGAATTTGCTGTCTATTTTGGGGCTGGCAAGAGCAAAGAAGAAATATGAACAAAATTAATTAAAAGTTTAAAACTGTGAGAGAACATGAGTCCAGCAATATGTAACTCTAGGTAGATATCATCAATATCAGGATTTTCTCATTTAATTCCAATCAGTGTACCAATTCTTATGGCATGGCTCTCACTGGAAAACTGGTTATCTCTCTATTGCAGCTGTCAGGAGCACACACTGTTTTTATTCTCTGGTCTCTTGCTTTCAGGAACTGGATGAAAAAATAACTACTTTTAAAGAGGTAGGACTTGAAAAGCTATTTTTCTTGTTGACCTTTCATATCAAGATGCAACATGTACTTTAAGTGAAAAAATTTTTTACTTAAGAAATCATGGTGGATTTCAAATACTTTTGATTCTCCTTGGACTGTAATGAAAGAAAAATTATTCTCCATAACCAGGTCTCTATTCCTTGGCTGCAAGGTACAGAAAAAGAAATCTTACAGGAAGCAAGAAAAACGTTTACTTTTGATGTCTGAATCCCACCATTGGAAATGCATTCTTTTGGATTATTAAGGAAATACATTAAGTTTTACAGCTTTAAATTTTTTTTTCAAATGAATCTGCCTTTTGAAAAAAGTTCCCACACATACAAAAAAAAAAAAAAAATACGTTTTGATAAGCAAGAGAGTACAGTTAGATAAAATCCAGAACCAGCCAGACTAGGGAGAGGCACACCATTAGGGGCTGTTGGGCAGCAAAAAAAAAAAAAAAAATGGTAATCTGAGAAATGGGGCAATTTCTCAAGTGAAAGAAATAATGATAAAATCTCAAAGTTTAAAAGGATATTATAAATCATACTAAACACAACCCTTACCCATGTGTTGAATTAAAAGCAAACACGTGGTCAGTTTCTGGAAAGAATGTTACAGCAGTACTGTAGATTTTGAATCTTCCCAAATCCCTCTATATAAATGTGTGAAGCAGCAAGAGTAGAAAAACCAAAAAGGTATTGAAAAAACCATATCTGAGCAAGGACATAAAGCAGATGAAGAAATTAGTCATATGAATATCCAAGAAAAGGGTGACATAGGCAATGACAGCAGACCCGTCCGCTGTCCTCATGGCTAGAGGAAGCTTTGTGGGTTTGAGGGAAGTCATGGGAGACTGTGGCTAATGCAGAGGAAGTGAAGAGTTTGGGGTTGGATTGGGGAGGTCGCTTCATCCCTGAACTCTGCCTTTTCCTCTGTGTGAAATGGAGACTCATGGGAAGATTTTAAACACAGAAGTGGTAAACTGCATTTTTATATAATCCCTCTGGCTACCATAATATGCCAGTCTGCCCCAAAAGAGCTAAGAAAAAGAACCTAGGAAAAAAAAAGTGAAATGCACTAGATTCTTTATACTGGCATTTTCTAGGCCAAGAAAAAGGAAATTCATGATTTTTTTTCTTCTTTCTACATCTCTGATTTGTTTTACTTACTACAGTGCAAATGAATTATTTTTGTAATAAGTACAATCATATATATGAGTTATATATATATGTGCATGCACACACATATATGCCATATATATACATTCTTTTTTTAATTTCTTGGATTCTAACTCATAGGTCCTGCATAAACTGTCTCCAGTCGTACTTTTAAGTAGTCAGATAGGAACAGGGTGTGTCCTCCCCCTAGTCTTCTTATTCTTGGACACATTTTGTTTTTAAACAAGGTTTCCTCATTCTAATCTAAATCTTCTTTTCCTATCACTTCTTTCCTACCTGTCCTAGTTTTGATGGGCTTAATAATTCTTCTACATGACACCTCATCAGCTTGCTGCGGAAAGGGGTCAGAAACTGGAGAAGCCTAAAGAACATTCTACAAATTTCACAACTTAACCAAAGGCTAACCCTATACAGTGGTCAGGAGTAAACAGTGACTGTAAGAGGAAGAAGTAACCAATGGAAGGAAGTATAGTGGGAACATGTACTTATATGGGATATGAAAAGAAACTTGCCTCATGTTGGGCAATCTCATAAAATCATAGATAAGTAACATGGAAAATTTACTGAGAAATGTGAGGTATTACTGTGCTACGAACGGCAGCACTAGTGAAGAATAATTGAGAAATTCAGTTTGAAGAGGACTTAACACCCTCTTATTGGTTTCAAAGTGGACTGCTTCTATTACGAGAATTATTTTTAGAAATGTTATCTCATATTTTCCATGCTTATGTTGTTTCTTTCCCTTATAATTTTACACCTGACTGCCCTGAGTGGGTGTATGTGTATGAGTGGGTGGGGGGCTCAAGGAGGAAGTGGTAGTTTCAAAATGCCAAGGAATAAAAATCAGACTTAAGTGGAAGAAGCTAACACTCTCCCTTTCCATTCAATCATTCTGCTGCCATTAAGTGGACTTATGCAACTCCTCCCACAGATGGAAAAGCTCTTAATAAATTAGAAACTATTATAGAAGTGTGAGTTAAACAAAAATAAAGATTACAGTTATAAACAAATAAAGGGTGAGCGTATTTATCGTGCTTCATAGAACCTAGAAATTGTAGGAGATGGAGAAAAAGGCACTGAGAAATGCCTTTTCCTTACTTAAGCCTTGTTTCTCAAAAATGAGAAGCTGGGCCTCTCTCTGAACCAAAGGTATCCTCTCATCTTAGAGAGTGCTCTTAGAATAAGACATTTGATTAAGAAGGCATTTATTTTTTAGTTTGTGTAAGGAATGGGACTAAAGGTATGTAGAACAGAAAATGTTTTTTTTTTCTGTTCTTCATTGTAGGTGGAGACTGTGAAATTTAAAAACATATTCATTTCTCAAGAATGATGACTCTTCACTTAATAAAAAGTCACTCCCTTTCCCTAAGCAAGGCTGAGCAGCCCAAAAGAAACACAAGCAAAAATGTCTAATATGTTTTTTAGAATAATACTATAGTAATAACCATCTTAATGTGGTTTAAGCTCTTTGTAATTTCTAGGAACAGTACTGAGTATTTTATGTCTTTTAAGTGAATTAATTTACAAATGAACCAGTCCGATTAGTTAGAGATCACAGTGGTTAGTAGAGAAGAACCAGGCCCCAAGTGAGGTTTGCTTGCCACTACCATTTAAGCTTTAAAATCAGCAGTCTCCAAATTGGCTGTGCACATGACCTATTATATGACCTATTGGGATGTGAGAAGAAAATACGAAAGAAGTTTATTTCAATTTCTGTGCTTTCTTTAAAAAATATTTCTGTATGTGATATACAAATATAATATAGTAAGTGCATGTAGTTTATAAATATAAAAATTTGCATATACTGTGGGTTGTGCTTAAAATATATAATGATAAGAATGTGTGATCTAAAATGTTTGGAAAAGAATGCTTAAATTATTAAGCCATATGGCCCCAAAATTCAGACCAACCAAAAAGCCATACATATTTCTTTCAAAAATTCACTTTTAGAACATTGTTATAAATTTTGTTAAGCCACATAAAATTCTCCTTGCAAAATTCAATTACCATTTCACAGTTTAGAAAAATGAGCAATTCTGCTATTGTAAAAACTTACATCCTTGTTAGATTAGAGTTGTAAATTATAAAGGGAAAAGAGATGTCTAGAGGCAAAATGATAATATCTAGAAGTTTGAACTTATATAGGTTGATATTTTTAAAAAACTGTTATAAATAGCAAATATCAGCTTTCAAAAATAGTCCAAGTGGGCCATTTGATATATATTTTACTTCACTGTAATGTACTAACATCAATCAATAAACAAAATGAGGACCCTTCTTCATGATGAAATAAATGTCTTTCTTCTGCTCAATATTTACTGTTTAAAAAAATAATCTGAATTCTGTATATAAGAAAGACCTACCACAATGGCTAAATGTGTACATTAAAAGGCACAATAATAACAGTTATTACTATCATGGTACTGTATTAGTTTTCTATTATTACTATAAAAAATCAACAAAACCTTAATGTTTTAAAAATTAAAATTTATTATCTTATATTTTTAGAGGTCAGAAGTCCTAAATGGGTTTTATGAGCTAAAATCAAGGTATTTGCAGAGCTACATTCTTTCTAGAGGTGCTAAGGGGAAAAAAATCATTGCCTTAACTCTTCCAACTTTTTGAGGTTACTGGTTTGTGATCCATATTCAGAGCAAATCTCTGCAACCTCTGCTTCTGTCATCATGTCACCTCCTCTCATGCTGACTGCATAGCCTAGACCTTTATAGTGGGGCTGCCTGGATGATGTGAGATAACCTCCCTGTCTCAAGACCCTAACTTACAGCTGTAAAGAATCTTTGTATTTTGTTACCTTGTGAAATAGCATATTCAATTTTTCTAGGACTAGAATATGGCATCTTTAGGAATCATGATTCAGCCTACTTCATAGTTTAACCTCTTGCCCACCAAACATTCATATCCATCTCACATGCAAAATATATTCATTTTATTCCAAAAACTGTCAAAGTCTCAACCCACTACAGTTTTCACTCAAACCCAAAAATCTCATCTAAATCTCACTAACTCAAAAGTCCCAGATCTCATCATCTAAATTACCTAAAGTGGGTATAAATAAGGCTCTTGGAATAATCTATTATGGAACAAAATTCTTCTCTATCTGTGGGCCTATGAAACTAGAAAACAAATTATCTGCTCCCAAAACACAGTGGAGGAGCAAGCATAGGATAACAGTTAATAGTTACAGATATTCTTGATCCAAAAGAATAAAGTGGAAAAAAATGACACCAGTTTCAAGAAATTTCCAAAATCTGGCTGGGCTAACACCATTAGGATTCAAGGCCTGGGAAAATAACCCTTTGTGGCTTCCATACCTACCTTCTGGACATGGTGTTTTTTGTTTTTTGTTTTTTGTTTTTTGTTTTTGTTTTTGTTTTTTTTTTTTTGAAGGCTAGCATATGTTTGAGATCAAATAGTTTCATCAGACTTTCCTGCTTATACAGTTTAGGTGTCTACCTTTCTTCATTTTATTTTCTCTTTGTCCCTTTCAGTCCAAGCTGTTTCTGTTGTATAACATCCTAAAAAAAAAAAAAAAAAAAAAAAGCTATATGAGTCTCCCATTTGGACCTGGGGGATTCATTTTATTCGATTCCTTTACCAATCTTCCCTAGAAAACAAACAATTCTCTACTCCTCCTTCTATGGAGATGGCTGATGGGACTCACAAGTCATACATCTCATCTCTTCAAAGAAACATTATGTGATAGAACATTTTAAGCCTTTGGCCCTTGTGAGGCATGAGCAGAATGTTGTCCAGCCACATCCTTGGCTTTCTCTATAGAGCACACTTTTCTGACCACAAATCTTCTAATTTTAACATGTTTTTGGAAAAGTTTCTCTAGATAGGCTGAGAATCTCCCAAATCATCAAGTTCTTGCTCTCTTTTGCTTCACAGTTCTTTCCTCAATTTATCTATGTTCTCTCTTATTGTAGTATAAGCAGCAAGAATAAATTGAGTTGCACCCTCAACACTTTGCTGGGAAATTTCTCCTGATAAATATCAAAATTCATCATGTATGAGTTTTGCTTTTTGCTTCATCTCAGAGCAAAATCCAACTGAGGGTTGTGTCTCTGTATAACAAGAGTTTTCTTTCCTCCAATAATGCAGTCTTCACTTCCTTCTGAGTCCTCAACAGCAGTGAACTAACACTCACATTTCTACTACAATTCTATTAATGATAATGTGCTTATTGCATAAGATGATACATTTTTCTCTGTTGTGCTCCTCATTTTCTTCAGTGTCTTCACCAGCAGTATCTTCAGTTCCCATATTTTTACCTATAGTCCACTTATAATGATCTCAGAATTTTATAGGCTAATACAGGTTTTTATATGCTTACCATGCTCTTTCCTATTTTTCCAGCTTCTGCCCCTTATCCAGTTGGAAAGGCAGTTCTGCATTATTAGGTATTTGTTACATAAATATCTCTTCTGGGTACCAAATCTGTCTACCATTTGTTCAATGGCTATCATCTTCCAGTGTCAAGTTAAGTACTTTATAAATACCTTAATTAATGATCTTAACAATTATCTAAGGGAAACATTATTATAATTATTTTACAAATGTGAAAGAAAGTTTAATATGGCTGAAAGATAATAAACTTTGACAACTGTAGATTCGAATTTTGGTTTCATCACTTTTTAGCTGCATAGTCTTGGGAAAATCATTTCATCTTTTAAAACTCTGAGCTTTAATTTCCTCAAAAATAAAACAGTGAATATAAAACTTACAATGCAAACAGATTTTCTTTACCGTTCTTTTCTTTCTTTCTTTCTTTCTTTCTTTCTTTCTTTCTTTCTTTCTTTCTTTCTTTCTTTCTTTCTTTCTTCTCTCTCTCTTTCTCTTCTCTTCCTCCCCCCTCTTTTGGTGAGATTTATGCAACGTAATACATGTAATTAGCTTGCTTAGTGGGTATAAAATAGGAGTTGTTATTCTTAATATTTTTGTATCCTGCTGCCAAATGTAGAATTAACTCACATGGAAAAGGAGGATCCCAGGAAAGAGTAGGTATATGTGTTAAGGATTACTGGTAAAACAGAATAAAATAGATACATTTAGAGAGACAGGCTATTATAAGAGCTGTTATTCTTGATATTTTTGTTACTTGCTGCCACATATGAAATAAACTCACATGGCAAAGGATATTACTAGAAAATAATAGGTATATGTGATAAGGATTGCTGGAAAAACAGAATAAAATAACTATATTTAGAGAGACAGCCTACTATAACAGATGAGGATTTCTGAAACATCTGTGGTGGTCAAAATATCTTTAACCTTCATATATTTCCATTGCTTTTCTTGAAATACTTAATAGTTAAGATATAAGACTTCATGAATTGATTAGAGAAAAGATAATGGAAAGTTTTTATTTAGTAAAAATTCGTATATAGAGTAGCTTGGTATCTCTATGAAAAATTGTTAATACTTAAGTGCCAATATTAGCTGAAGTGTTATTACAATTTTTGGTTAAATTACATATATAGAATATTTATAAGTTTTAATTCCATTCCATTTCTCTTAAGTTGTTTATTAATAAAAAAAGTGTAATTATTGGTTTGTCAACTTGGAGGGTTTAAAAAATTCAATAAAAATATAATCCATTCAGTAAAAAAATAAATAAATAAAAGGAAGCCTCTGGTATTATATTTATTTCTTGCCTTTTCAGTAGGAAAAGAATTGTTTTAAAAAGTGAATTTTAACATAAACCAACCCAAGAGTTGTCTCAGAACTATTCTCTTGGAACCTGTCTGAAAATAAAAGTTTATCACTTGTTTATTAAAAAGGGCACCCAATTGGGAATAATACTTGTAATCTACAGTTTTGAATCTTTATAACATAATTTGTTGACTTTTTTTTTCATCTAGATTTTTAAGCTGACAGAAAGTGAGGAAGTTAATTTATACATTTATATGTAAACATAGACTATGTTGGAGATCTCAAATAGTCATTATTTTTGTAAATCTAAAATAAAAAACTAATGAAAATGTTTGCTCTCCTTTGTTATTTAAAATATTTTATTTTTTAGTGTAGTTTAAGGTTTATAACAAAATTAGGAGGAAGACACACAGTTCTCATATACTTCTTGCCCACCCATTTACATAGCTTCATCTAGTATGAGTATCATTTACCAAAATGGCACTTTTTTTTTTTATACCAAGGATGACCTATATTGACACATAATAATCACCCAAAGTCAATAGTTGAACTTAGTTTTTACTCTTAGTACTTTCTGTGGGTTTGGACAAAAGTGTAATTACATCTACTTATCATTACAATATCAAACAGAGAATTTTCATTGCCCTAAAAGTTCTCTGTGCTCCACCTATTCTGCTTTCTATACCACTCCCACCTGTGACAATCACTAATCTTTTCATTGTCTCCATAGTCTTTGCCTTTTCAAGAATGTCATATAGTTGGAATGATGATGTACATAGCCTTTTCAGATTGGCTTCTTTCACTTGTAATATGAATTTAAAGTTCCTCTATGTCTTTTCATGGCTTCATAGCTCTTTTCGTTTTAGCACTGAATAATATTTTACATTCATTGACTGAATGCACCAGTTTTTTATTCACTCACCCGCTGAAAGACATCTTGGTTGCTTCCAAGATTTGGCAATTGTAAACATAGCCGCTATAAACATCCATGTGTAGTTTTTGTGTAGATATAAGTTTTTAGCTCCTCGAGGTAAATTTCAAAGGGCATGATTGTTGGGTCATACGGTAAGGACATGATGGTTTCGTAAGAAATCAATAAGCTGTTTTTAAAGTATTTGAAGCATTTTGAATTCCCATCAGCAATGTATAAGAATTCTTGTTCCTCCACATCCTCAAAATTTTGATGTTATCAGTATTCCCAATTTTAACCATTATAATAGGTATGTGGCGGTATGTCATTGTTATTTTAATTAGTATTTCACTGAGAACATAAGACATGGAGCATCTTTTCATATGCTTACTGTCATCTGTATATCTTTTTTGGTGAGGTGTCTTTTCAGATCTTTGGCCCATTTTTTCCTGCCCAACACTTCTCCCATCTGGTAACCCTCAAAATGATCTCTGCATTTACAAGTTTATTTCTGTTTTTGTTTATTTTGTTCTTTAGATTCCACATGCGTGTGAAATTATATGGCATTTGTCTTTCTGGCTGACTTACTTCACTCTGCACAATACCCTCTAGGTCCATCATAAAACATTTTTTCCATCTCTTTACCTTCCATCTGTGTGTGTCTTTTAATCTGAAGTGAGTCTCTTGTAGGCAGCCTCTGTAAGGGTCTTTTTTTTCTTATCTGTTTAGCTATCTTTTTATTGGATCATTTAATTCTTTTTTATTTAAATTAGTTATTGATAAATATGTAGTTATTGACATTCTCTATTCATATTTTTATACACTTTCATCTTCTTCTTAGAGAAGTCGCTCCAGCATGTTCTGTAATATTGGCTTGGCAGTGATGAATTCCTTTAGCTTTTTCTTGTCTGAGAAACTCTTTATCTGCCCTTTGATTCTAAATAATAGCTTTGATGGGTAGAGTAATCTTGGTTGTAGGTCTTTGCTTTGCATCACTTTGAATATTTTGTGCCAGGCCCTTCCAGACTGCAAAGTTACTGTTGAGAAATTGGCTGATAGTCTTATGAAAGTTCCCTTGCATGTAACTAATTGTTTTTCTCTTGTTGCTTTTAAGAGTTTCTCTTAAACTTTGACATTGTAATTATTAACCTTTGGCATTTTAATTATGATATGTCTTAGTGTGGGTCTCTTTGAGTTCATCTTGTTTGGGACTCTCTGCATTTTCTGAGATTGTAGATAATATTTCCTTCACCAGGTTAGGGGAATTTTCTCTCATTATTTTTTCAAATGGGTTTTCAATTCCTTGCTCTCTCTCTCTTCTCCTCCTCCTGGTACCTTTATGAAGTGAATGTTGTTACACTTGATGTTGTCCCAGAGGCTTCTTAAATGATCTTTATTTTTTTGTATTTCTTCCTGTTATGATTGGGTATCCTCTGCCACCCCTTCCTCACTGATTTGATCCTCCACTTCATCCACTCTGTTGATTCCTTCTAACGTGCTTTTCAGCTCAGATATTGTATTCTTCATTTCTGACATGCTGTCTTATATGTTTTTCATCTCCATTTTTGTTTTCTATCTCCTTGTTAAAGTTCTCCCTGAGTACATCTCCTCTTCCCCTAAATTTGCTGAGCTCCTTATAAGCAGTGTTTTGAACTCCACAAGTGGTAGATTGCGTGTCTCCACTTTGTTTAGTTCTTTTTCCTGGGCTTTGTTCTGTTATTTTATGTGGGACATGTTTCTTTGTCTCCCCATTTTGGCTGCCACCCTGTGTCTGTTTCTGTGTATTGGGTAGGGATCTTAAGTCTCCTGTTCGTATTAAAGTGGCTTTATGTAGTAGATGTCCTTTGGATCCCAGTGACACGGTTTTCCCTGATCATTGAGATACTTGAGGTGCATCCCTTGTGTAGACTGTGTGCCCTCTTATTATAGTTGAGCCTTGGTTGCTGTTTGCACACTAATGGGGGCAGGGGATTGACTCTTGAGCTGATTGTTTATGAGGGTTGGCTAGTGAGAGGCTGACCATATAAAGCAAGATTCACTCATAGGGCTCTGGTGCCTGCCCAGTCTGCCCTTCAGGCATGACCTCAGATGCAGCCTTGGATAGTGTTCCCATTGGTCAAAGCAGGCCGCTAAGTGTGCAGACCCAATGGCCTCCTGGGGAGGTTCAGCTGCAGACCATATTCAGCCCCAGCCTCTGGGGCCACCTGGTAAGAGTCACCAAGCAATCCACAGATGGCTACTTCCTGTACTAAGCTTATAGGTGCCTTGAATCAAAGCCAGCTGCTGCTAGTGGGGGGCTTAGGGCTGCTCAGCAAGAGATAGAGGGCATGCTGGGGCCAGATTCTGCTTCTTTGGGTTTTGTGAGCCTTTGAGAGGTTTTAGGAAAGTCCAAAGCAAGAGCCAAGACAGACTATTTGTATAAAAAAGCCACTGGAAGAAGCTTGGGTGGACCCACAGGTTGGGAGGGGTGAGGTCTTGGAATCACCTGGGAGGAGTAACCTGTGTTATTAAGTTGATAGAAACTCAGATATGGTGGTGCCCGTGTCTGCACGCTGAGAGTGGGGAGGGCTCAACGAGGGAACAATGGATACTGCCAGCACTTCTGTCCAGAAGAAAGCCACCCACCTCTACAACCTTCACCTGAAAGCCCGACTACTCTGTGTCCCCTCGTCTGTCCCTGATGCCTTTTGAGCAGCTGCCCCAGTGCTGGAGCTCAAAGTGAGATAGTTTGTCAGCAGTAAAACCTCATGGGCCCTTTAAGAGGAATATCTGGGACTCCCACAGCCTCTGCTCACTCAGCTGCAACCTCAGCTGATTTTCACAGCCAGAAGTTGTGGGGACTTCTCTTCCCAGCACTGGAACCTTGGGCTGGGAGCCCAGTGTGGGGCTGGAACACCTCATTCCTCAGATTGGGGAGGTGGCTCAGCAGCGAAGACAGCCCTCCCAATTCTTGATCGCCAGGCATGGATTCGTGTCTCCACCCCTCTTACAGGTTGGAGGTGACCACTTATTTTTGTCTCTATGGGCTTCTGTTCAGCCAGACCTCAGGTGACTCCCAATGATGGTTACTCTACAGTTTTGTTATAATTTTGGTGTGGTCATGAGAGGAGGTGTGTACAACTTCTACCTTCAATAACATTTCGACTGGTTTCTCACCCATTTTTTAATTAGAATTTTTTTTTCTGTTGTTGAGCTTTAAGCATTCTTTGTATATTTTGGGTAATGGTCCTTTACCAGATGTGTCTTTTGCAAATACTTTCTCTATGGCTTGTCTTTCAACTTTATTGATGGTGTCTTTCACAGAGCAGAATGTTTTAGTTTTAATGGAGTCAATATATCAATTATTTCTTTTATATATTATGTCTTTAGTGTTGTATCTAAAATGGCATCTTACCCAAAGTCATCTAGCTTTTCTCCTTTGTTACCTTCTAGGAGTTTTATAATGTTTGTTTCGCATTTAGGTCTATGACCCACTTCAAGTTAAATTTTGTAAGGGGTGTAATGTCTATGTCTAAATTTACTTTTTGCATGTGGAATCAAAGCCTGCTGACTCTACCCACTTTTTACACCTCCACCTCCACTTCTCCTTAACAAGTACCCTGTACCCTGAGTTGCTTATTTTCTCCTACTGGGTATCACAGGCTCTGAAGTAAACACTGCTTTGCTAAATCCTGCCTAGTGCTTTAGCTTCTCTATTCTTTTTCTTTCCTGCATAACTGGATGAAGACCTTATTTCTGGATAATAATCAGGGTTACTACATCTACATGCCAAGGAAGGTAGAAGTTATTTCTTAAAGAGTAATTTTTCCAGCAATTTCCATTTCCACATAGAGAAAAATCTTGACTTTCTATTTTCCCAAAAGACATAAGGTCCATCTCAGCTGACTCTTCACCTCTGTCTCCTTCCTCAGGACACCATCCATTTCTTTCAGCGAAGTTAGAGTCCCACGTCACTTTTAGGATCTCCTGTTGAATGGCTATTATAGTAATGTAAACCACAAAACACACTAACAATCGAAAGAAATGTTATTTTTTTTAAAAGATGTCTAAAGTGATATCAGCCTCATCATTTTTGGAAGAATAGGATTTCATGTCTAGGAGACATCGCAGGTTCTTTCTACCCAAAGAATGTTTGAAAGACCTTTTTTTCCTGCTCTACAATTATTTTTATTGTTCATACTATTCATTCCTAGAAAACTTATATTGCCTTTCTGAGCAGTTACGTGCATAGTCAGTTATAGAATGTTTCATTTTCAGCTCAGGAAAACATACATTGCATTTGTGAGCTAAATGACACACATTACTAATTGTTTATTTTCATTTCTTTTTATCTTCCTCTTGTAGATTGAGTTGCTGCCAATGCATTTAGCTCAATAAGTATTCCTGCTCTCCTCCTCCCAGCTTCATAATCAACTTGTAGCTTCTAGTCGCATCTCAAATAAATATTGGCAAAGCAATTCAAATCCTTAAAATGCCTCAGCAGATTGATACAGCCTCAGCTAGAGAAAAAAAGTAAAAACAGAATTCTCAATATGCATCATGTTTGTCAGCCTTTATCACAGGGTTCTCTGACTGCTGGAATCAATGAGTCAAACAACCTTTCCCATGTTTCTCTAAGACTCTGAAATCTTGGGCTAAATAAAAGTGATGTTTAATATCCTCCAAGTATATTTGTATTTGATGGTAGTTTCCTGTGAAACAAAAGAGAATTGAGGGGAAATGAGCTTATGTATTAGCTGTGACAGAACACACTATGGAAATTCAAAAGATGCTAGATGGCAAACAAAGCTGTTGAACTGGAACTGGCCGGTTGCCATGGTCAAGAAGGTGTTCTGGGAATTATACTCAAGAAAAAAAAATGTCAAGTTCATAAGCCACTTTTAACCTATGTTTTCCTCTTCTGAAGACTTGGCCACCAATGTCTCCCTGCTTCCCCTCCCTCTTTTGCTGGCAGAATTCTTTTCCAAATCAAAATTCTCAGTGATAGTCAAGGATATTCATTTAGAGACCTAAGACACAGGCTGCCACTCCTGTTTCTTGCCCTTGCTAGTATCTCTTTATTCTTAAAGCTCTACTTTATCTGTCTCTCAATCAAAAATACAGATGCTTTAAAATTTATAGAAAATACTGGCTGTAGTAGTACATTTTAATTACTCCAAAGAATGTTGTGGAGGTTTTTTGTTGGAGGGTGGGATGATCCAAAATAATATGCAAAGCTGATGTGCATTGCCCTTTCAAGAACTTATACCTTGTAACTTACCAGTTTGAGAATTTAAACAACCTCTATTCGCCAGGTCATCACATCCTAATATTTCACATATATGTGTTTGAAAGCAGGCTAGTATTTGTTAATTATGTTTATATCATTTTGCTTATTTAAAGTAAAAGCCTTAGAATACCTTATGGAAAATGGAATCTAAATATATTTTTAAAATGTGTATTTTTTTTTGCTTCTAAAACAAACAAATAAACAAACAAACTGTACTGCTGGGTTAAGTAATATTTCAATAGGAGGAAGTGAAATATATTGACCTAATACATAAAAGAAAATTCTGAGGATTTACTTCCTTTATGTGCATAATATTTTTGTCACCAAACCCCGCCACATTAAGGACCTTTATTGCAAAATAATTGTCTTTGTAAAGAGGAGTCAAAATAATTTTTTTAAAATAACATGCTTAGTCTGTCCTTTACCTATTTTGCATTTAAAAGCAAATTGCTATGATTTTTTCTTGAATAAGAAATAAGTAAATAAAAATCAAAATATTATAATATCTCTTAATAAAATTTTTATTAAACCAGGGAAAGAAGAGATATAGACCATAATTCATACTTATCAAAATGGCAGATAGAATGCAATGTGTTAAATTACCTATTTTTATTTGATCAGCGGAGAAATATAACCTCTTACTTGAGATTCCTTGAGATTGAAATTTCACTTTTGCCTTTCTTGGTGGTAATAACTGGGAGGTCTTTCCTGGGAAGAGAAATATGAACCATCTAATAAAAGACTTAACCATTTTTTGTAGATTGAAGAAATAAAAAACAAATATAGGCAAATATTCATTCAGGACAAAAGCATATCTTTAAAGTTTATAAGAATTTGGGTTCAGTTCTCCTATTTCTAATTTTAGTGACCAAAAATATCAAGCTAAATTTATCCATGTATGGGCATAACATTTCAAATACTTAGTAAAGAAAAAAGATGGAATTACTGTTTAGATGTAAAAATAAAAGAGAGAGAAGAAGAAGAAGAAGAAGAAGAAGAAGAAGAAGAAGAAGAAGAAGAAGAAGAAGAAGAAGAAGAAGGAGGAGGAGGAGGAGGAGGAGGAGGAGGAGGAGGAGGAGGAGGAGGAGGAGGAGGAGGGAGAGGGAGAGAGGAAGAGAGAGAGAAAAAAAAGAGAGAGAAAGACTTGTGTTTTAAAATTTCTTTATTTCTTGGAGCTTCTTGATTTTGGCAGGATGAGCAAGGACTGAGAGGATTGAAGTAACTATTCTTATCATTCCATGTGGGAGTTATCCTTTTTTGCTTCCTCTACAAAACCAGTAGCTCCAACCACAACTTGAGAAGTTCTTCTTTACAAAATATGTTTGATCTGACACACTGCTTGGCAAAGATATAGAAGCATCTGAATTTGATCTCAGAATCACCATTGACCTTTTATTCACCTCAGAACACTTCTTTGAAGACATTTAAGTCTCCCCAAATAGAAGGTTGGAATGTTTTACTTGAAAAATGTGTGTGAGATCACTGTATATCAGGTAATTTGCATAATAATGAGTACAGAGTTACATTGGTTAAAAAAATGTTTAGGGATCTTCTCATGCATTTAGACGTTTGATAAATTATTTTTCTTCATCTTGGCGTCCAGAATTAGCACAAATGGATGCATGATTTATGTAGATATATGCAAAAGCCCTGCCAACAGGTATGTGTAGGCGAATCAAAGTCTGTTGCCTCCACACATTCCTTTCTCCACCTCCACCTCCACTTCTCCTTAGCAAGTACCCTGTGCTCTGGATTTGGATTGGTTGTGTTCTCCAGTTGGTCTCACTTTTGCTCTTATACCTCTACCCATATTTTTTTTATCTCTCCTTTTTGAATTGCCTATCCCCTTCTTCTCCTTGTAACCAAAGTATATCATGTATAAGACCCAATAAAGTCCAAAAGCTTCCAAAAGATTTTCTCATTTGTACATGTTATATAATCTTATCCATAGAGCATTTAGGATACATGATACAATCTATGTGTGTCATATGTGTATGTGTGTATCTCCTTCATTACACATTTGTGCTAATTTCTATCATCACAAGTATTTCAAGCTTCTTGGATGAAAAGAAGCATATTTCAATAGGAGTGCTCACTACATGAAAGCAGCAAAAAATGTTAGAGCCAAAATTGAATAGTGATGAAAGAACCAAATTAAACTTTCTTAACCGACAATTTTTTTTGCATGTAATATTGAGTAGACATCTGGCCTATTCATGTGCTTAAATGTCACAATGGCAGAAAATGCTAGGTTCCACTGATAATTGTCTTTTCTTCCTTTATAGCCAGAGAATCACTCCCTTAAATCTAAATGTGATATTATAACTAGTTCTGACTAATGGGATCTAAGCAGAAGTACTATGTGTAATTCCTGTGACGTATCTTTAAAAAAAGAAAATAAGAGCTTTATTCTTTCTCACATAGATATGATGGTTGGAACATAAGCAACCATTTTGGACTGGGAAGGTGCCTGGGAACTTAATATCATGTATGCGCATTATCAGCTATGGACAGCAAAAGTTAAGGGAGGGTGTGTTAAAAATTAACAAAGAAAAGCAAACAAAATTTTCTTCAATTTTTTTAAGCCAATGTTGGGTGAGTGTCTAGCATTTGCAGCTGAATGTTATTCTGATACTTCCTTTTAATCCTCAGAGTTCTACCTTCTGAGTTTACCTGGGACAGTCCCAGGTTACAATAATGTCTCATTGTAATTTTTCTACTACTTCTCATCACTCTCAAAAGTATCTAACATAGATAATGTGTTATATGATGATGTTACATAATTCTCTAGATTCCACATGTTTCCACCTGTAGACACATTTATGGAAATGATGGCTTTCCTAGAAGTTTAAATGTAAAACAACTAAAAATGGTGTCACTCTCGGTTAAATAGGTTTAGAATGGTTACAGTTTTGCCTAATAACTACAAATCACAGGCTAGGCCTGACAGTATGTATGTATGTATATGTTGGGGAAGGGGCAGTTATTGATGTGTTTACATGCTTGTTATTTTTTTCACACTGGATGGAAAGTTCTACCAACTAAAAACATATATATATATGTGTGTGTGTGTGTGTGTGTGTGTGTGTGTGTGTGTGTGTGTGTGTGTATATATATATATATATATATATATATATAGAGAGAGAGAGAGAGAGAGAGAGAGAGAAATGTAACAATAAATAAAAGAAAAAAATAAGGGAGATCCACTGGCCAGAGTTAAAGACTCTTTCTTTGTTGTGTTCTCTGGAGTTCAGTCAACTTACTCAATTTACATAATCCTTACCCACTCCAGGATAAGTCCTTGAATTATCCCAATTTTACAAGAGAGAAAATTGAGGTTTAAATAAATTCAGTGGCTGTTCACAGTCACATAGCATCTGACTAAATGGCAAAGGTGACCTCCAGTGCAAATTCACTCTACCTCCTCTCAAAACTTTGGGGAGCATTTACTCCAATTCTGAAATCAATAGATGATGAAAGTGAGACCTGGAGATTCCTAAAATAGACAAAGATCAGGAATGTTTGCCCCTTTAGAGTTAGACAATGTGATTCTGGCCTTCTGGGAGTTTGTAAAATTGTCACTGTGGATAAGAAGACAGACAAATCTCTAATTAGTTTTATGTAAATGGTGTTAGATACTTCCAGCCTTCCTAAGGCAACTGAAATAACTATCATTAACTAAATCTTTCTTTTTAGATTTTATCTTCACATCTTGGGTTACAGATAAGAAGATACTCCAGTAGTCTGAAGTCTCTGTAAGATAATCCTATAATGCCATCCTAGGTTGTTGCTAACTATGAATCAAGATGTCAGGAATAAGATGACTAACTGGAATTATGAAGAGGGGAGAGAGCCAAGATGTGAAGCCCACAGCACAGCTTCCCATCCAGCATACTTAGTACTAAAGATAATTTTGTTGAGTTTCAGAGTGGCTGATACATTGGCTCACTTAGCCTTTGGGATGGAGCTTGAGCAGCCTAAGGAACTGTGCAATCTTATTTGCTTTCTCTGATGTTAAGAGTACAGGAACTTAAGGTCATTTACTTGGTACCCTATGATTTTATGAGAAGTCCTAGTCTAAAGCACCTGGAACTGTGAGCACCCAAAGAGTAGGGAACTGGAAGAATCCTCTGCTCTAAAGAACTTGTCATTGTGGAATCTTTGAACAATGTTTTTATAAGTATATATGGAGGCTTCTCTGCACACATAAGATATATCCTAGGATATAAATAGGATGAGCATGTAATTTGGGAATGAAAAGGGGTCCAATTAACAAAGCTGGGAAATATGTATAAATATGGTCCATCCTGGGAAAACTGGAACATGTGATCACACCAGATGGGCATCATCTCTCCCCTCAGAGTTCTCCTCTCAGGCAGAGCTGTCTCAGTGGACAGAAGCACTGACAAGCATCTTCTGTGATGAAAATTTTTTCCCATGACTGCTAACATTTTATGCCTGAATCCCTCCCTGCAAACCAAGTACTTCATGATGTTTCCACGAGTCTGGCAGTTACTTGACAATGTATTCAGTTTACCAATCCAAGATTTTCAGAGTAGATTTCTGAAATAAAGGATGGCATACAGGACAGGTTAGTTGAGAAAGTCAAAGCACAAAAAGAGGAAGTAAGGTCTATAGCCATTCTCTCTATAATGGTCTTTTAAGATCACTCAGGTCACTTTAGCAATATACGTAAACAGGAGCTGTGTATTTATTAGAAGAACAGGCAGGTAGCATTATTCACATGGTGTCTCCAGAATAAGGCTCAGAGTGGCTTGATATGCTTTGGACCAGTGTTTCTCCCATTATGACCTATAGACCATTGTCTGCCAGGACTAGAAAACTAAAGAAACCTGGAAAGATTAGAGATATGTGCCGCAAGAAACAATAAGTCAGAAGTAATCATTTAAGCTTAAGACTGGCTTCTTCCCTTTTTCCTGCTAAACATTCTTTGCATGTTGGCTCCTGTTCATTTTCCTCATGGTTACCAGATGACTTCTGTGCCACTATTACTGTGTCTTTCTTCCAGAGCTTGGAAAAGAAGAAGAAGAGGTTAAAAGTCATGTTTACTGAGTCTATTCCCTTTAAGAGGAAAAAAAAAAGAAGCATTTCATTCCAGAAGATGTCCTTTTACATTTCAGTAGTTGGGATTGCCTAGTTGTTACCATCAATTAATCCTTGGCAAATGGAGCATAAGTGTACAATGACCAGTCACAGCCAAGGTGAACAGCTGCCCAAAAATGGATTTTTCTTTCCTTCCATAGTCTAGTATGGTTACTGAGAAAGAGTTTCCTAAATAATGACTATATTTCTAAGCCTCTCTTGAATCCAGGTGGAGCCATGTGACTAGATCCTGGCAATAGAATGTATATACTATTGATCTTGTCTCCCCCATGATGAAATACAAGGAGGAAAAGTGTTCTTTCCTCCTTGTCCCCTCTTTATCATTCTCTGTCTTTTTCTCTGTATTTCTCACTCTGTGTGTACCTGTGTAAGTGTGTCTCTCCTGGATGGGAGCTAAGTCCTCAAAGACCAGGCAAGATGGTAGAGTGCAAGTTCTCTCTATGAATGATTACATAGGACATTGCCTAATAAACACCCATTTCAGCTGTTATGTGAATGAGAAATTAATTTTTATTTAGTTAATTCATGAAAGTTTGGGTATCTATATGTTACAGAAGCTAGCCCTATCTCAACTAATATGTTGATGCAGGTCAATCATCCTTTCAGTGGGAGGCATCAGGAACTTTTTTTTGAGTCCTAGGTGTTACCTTGTTCTTGACAATTAATTAAGCACCAGTTAACAGGAAAGAATGCAGGTATAGATGTTGTAACTGCAATAGAAGCTGTTTGGTCTATCACACTAAATCAGAACAACTTTTGTTGTCTGCTGAAAATGCTATAGCCTGAATAAATTCTTAGAATTATTGAATTAGACTCAGGTATCTACATCTTCAAATCTCTCTTAGTGATTGTAATGCAACTCAAATTTGAGAACAATCTCTCTGTAAAGTGTCATTTAGGAACAACTCATAAATACTCAATTTACCATCTCCTTCCAAAGTACTGATGTGCTGAGAAATAGAAGTATCAGAGGCAGAAGCCATTATGTCTTGAAAGGGAGGATGAGAAGAGTGAGTCTTGATGATGATGACAGGATATGTATGGGGTGATGTCTACTACTATTTGTGTAGTATCACGATCAAGTAACAGTAAATCAGAAATGTCATTTAGAGGAAGATTACCCTCAAAATAAGACAGGATAATGCCTTTAGTTCACTCAGACTTGCCATTTACTTAAGCACAATTGCTCTAAGTATATGATCCAAAGGGTTGTAAGTTAGCTGGTCCACTAATAACACCCTACATGCCACATTCAAGTTTATTGTGAGTACAGCATTTAGTAAGGATGGTATCATGAGTTAGATAAGATACAGATCTTCTAGACACAGATGTTCAAGGCTCTAGAAAAGTTAAGTGGAACTGAGAGCTGAGAGGGACTTATGAAGAGCAAGGTAACTTAGATAAAGATTTCCAAGCTGGTCACATGTGGGCTAGTAAGCGTGAACTAGATCACTAAGTCCAAAGGTTAATATAGCAATAATGAACCCATGTAAAGCAAAAACAAAGCAAAACTAAAGAATAAAAAGAGTGAATAAAGTCACAGTAAAGTGGAGATGTTTGTAAATAAAGAAACCAGAAAAGGGAGGCACAGAGAAGTTCAGTTAGCCAGGAAGAATATGCAAGTGTCTTTTTAAATGCTTGCTCCTACATTTTAGGTAGAGAAACATCTAAAGGCATAGGGATTCAGACTAATGATCTTCAGATAATTTACTATTTCTTGAACTCCAAGTGACCCGAACCCAGGGATAAGGAATAATTTAATTCCATGGAAGTAGAAGGTAAAAAATGGTGTAATCTATTTAGCAAGAAGTAAAACAAAACAAAGCAAAGCAAAACAAAACAAAACAAGAAAACTGCTGCTTGGAGGCTCTAGAAAGGCAGGATTAGACAAGGGACTATGTTGTTCAACATAAAAGGGCCCCATGGGGACATCAAAAAGCTACATTGCATAACAACCCATTTCCACCTTGCAAGTTTACTTAAGGAGATTTAATTAGTGCCTGAAATATCACTTTAAGCACTTTGAAATGTAATACCTTCCGCCCTCTGGTGGTTGGTTTTTTTTTTCCCCCCAATTTTAAGTGACAAAATAGAAAGAAGAAATCACAGAATGCCAAGTTCAGGAATAACTGGGATCAAAAGTATCACCTGACAAAGTTGCATTCATGATGTCCTAACCCTTGGTTAAAAGTGTTAGCCCTTAAAAAAGAAAGAAAAACATCTCATCAGTTTTAACAATTTCTGGGAAGTCTTTCTCCCAGTTTTTCTCCAGCACTCTCCAGGAGTCCAGGAGTAAAAGAATACTCAATTAAGATTAGGTGTTCTTTTAACAAGAGATTTTAAGGACCTAGATTCCATAGAACTACGCTTCTATCATGAAAATATTTCAGAGATTCCTAGAATTGTGGCTTCACTTGAGATGGCTGTGAAGTCCTACTGCATTCAATATGTTGATAAGAACTTGATGGAAATTTGTGACTTGAGGGGAATTTGTAAAAGAATCTCCAAACCATACAATGACTTTAAAAGAATAGTAATGCACTAAATTTTGCCTGGCCAGGATTTCTCTCTCCTTCTTGGTGTATCTGGGAAAAAGTAAAAGAGCCTGGCCATTATCATAGAAAACTGTCATTAAATTATGTCGAGAGCAAATAGTTGTGACTGACACCTGCAAACAAAGACCAGGAGTCCAGGAGTAAAAGAACACTCAATTAAGATTAGATGTTCTTTTAACAAGAGATTTTAAGGACCTAGATTCCATAGAACTAGAATTCCATATAGATAATTTTTATTAGAATGTGTGTGTGTGTGTGTGTGTGTATATACACACACACACACACACACATACATATATACATATATATCCAACAAAGGTATAGTACTGAGAAGATTGGCTAACATATTTCTCTTTTGCAAAAAAATATTAAAATTCTTATATCCAACCTTATCTTCGAAGGATCTACTCAATGAAAACCTTCCAATCATATTATGAGAATATTTGATCAAATATAGCAATACATATATGTAAATTCAATATAACATAATAATATAGACATAGAATATAAGTAATATATGTTTAATAAATATTTATGAATGAGTTGAAGAATGAGGAATCCAAAAAAGCTTTATATTTGTGCCTGAATTTTTCTGTAAAGAAACTCCCTAACAAACTACATGATACTCTGTGTTTTTCATTTATTTTTTCTTATTGTCAAATTGGACCAAATTCAGATTCAAAGCAAAATAAAAAGTATTTCAAAATGTTTTTAAAAGAAAATTTACATCGTGAAAATTCTAGGAATAGTATTCATTTTAATGGTCGCTATACAGGTGGCTGCTTCTATAAAACGCAGTTAGCGGAATCTTGGTAGAATCACACTAATATTCTAAATGTGAAATGTGACTTAAAAGCCTTGCTATTTTCTGGCTTGAAAATGTGGAAACTCTAAAACCAAATTCTGAGAAAGTCCTTCACACCAGTGTTTTATGTTTTGTCAGGGGACCCTTTTATTTCTCAGCACAACTGACCCTCTTACAGAAAGAGATATGCATTGCTTTCTCATTCATGAAGAAAACCTTAATTTCAACGTTTCATGGTTAAGTTATACTTCGTTTAAGTTAGACCTGTTTTAAAGACAATAAGTTACTTCGGTAGCTTTTTGAGTGCATTTCCATGACAACTTTATATATGTGTGCTATTACCCCCATTAAGATATAGAATGTCCCTATCTTCTCAGAACTTGTCCCTTTGCCACACATTTTTGTTAATTCTCCTAACTTGAGGTACTATTGCTCATAATTCTGTCACTCTGAATTTCATATAAATTCATATAATATGTATGCTTCCCTCATTTAGCACAGTTTTGAGTTTCATCCATGTTGTATCTATCAGTTGCTTATACATCTTTTTAAATTTTAGTTTTTGGCTGAGCAATCTTCCACTTATGAATGTCTTTCATCCAATAGACATTTGGATTATTTCCAGCATTTGATTATTATGAATAAAACTGCTGTTGACATTCTTATACAAATTTTAGGGGGACATATGTTTTCATTTCTCTAGGGTCAACACCTGAAAGTGGAAATGCTGGCAATAGACATAATAAAAATTTAACTAAATCATGTATGTGAAAGCAAAAAGAATCCACAAAAGAAAAGGTTCTTCTTCAATTTCCCGAGTGTTGTCTATTTCTGAGTGTAACCTACTGCATTATTTAGATTTTTTTTTTTTTTTGGCTGGATACTTGCCTGACTTATGGGAATTTGGAATTGCCCTTGGCATTGCATGTGGCAACACAATTTTGTAGAAGCTTCTGTGAAAATTTTTGCCAAAATTAAGAATTATGTACTCCAAATGAACTTTCACATAGCTAAAATTGGTGTCATCAAGTGACAAGCCCAGAGCTGAAACATATAAGCTAAGTCAAGACAAGAGTTTTATTTTCTATTCTCCCCCACCCTCGTTATGTAGCTCCAAGACCAACTGCAAATCACCTGGATACCTGATTAGACATAATTTTTCACAAGCATCTTGGGGATCTGTATGACCAAACACGATTAAGAATCAATCACAGGATCGATCTAGACCACAGATTCTCAACTGTGATTGCATAATGGAATCACTTAGAGAATTTACAAATCTCCCTGTTCATGACACACCTAAGACCAATTAAGTCAGAATCTCTGAGCATGGGCATCAGGCATCAATCTGTTCTGAGTGGCTAAGGATGAGAATGACTGGTCTATTCCATAATATGTTTGTCATAGTCGAGAGACCCGTCGCCTACATCTCTGACATTCTGTTGTACATCCACAACTTTCTAACAATATTGGAAAGGAATAAGAAAGGGAGCTTTTAATTTCCTTTGTATGAGGGGCTATGTCGTCATTGTTTGCCTTTGTCTTATTTTCTTGTAAAAACTCACACATCCCTAGGAAGTTAATCTATGCCCTGAATGGCAAAATTAAGTAATTAATATTGCATTTTCTGAACAAAATAATATTTAATATAAAGTCATCTAGGTAGTCCTATCACTTAGCAGTTTTATCCATGGATTGACATGAATGTCATTGTTGAGTCAAAGAAATAGATTCTGAAGTATATGCCACGTGAAGGTCTGCTTTATTTTAAACAAGCTTGATGCTTGTGATTTCAGCTTTCTTGGAAGCATTGTAGTGTATTTTAAATAATAAACTTTCCTAATATACTAATGTCCAGTAACTTAATATGAAAAATTATTACATATTCAAATTTTCAAGAATGTCTGTATTTCTGAAAGTGAAATTCACGTTTTAGGGGACAACTTACTAGGATATTCCATTAGCATTTATTTGATAAAATGTACTTGATAAAGTGCATTTCTGCTACCATGACTAGATCTCTGCTTAATGCCAATCTTACATTTTTAAAATTTGCTAATATTGGCCATATAATAATTTACCTAAAAAGCAACTTAAAGAATTTTTTTATTTCATATTTGTAAATGCAGCATTCTCTACCTATCATGCCAACACTACAACTGCCTCCCCAAAAAAGTGGATTCTATCTTTTATTGAAATACAATTTCTTGATGGAGTACATCTAGGCAAACACATGAATCTACTTAAACGACTTAATTTCAGCACGCTAAACAAAGAAGAACAGAATTTGTCACCCCAAATATGCCTTTTTAGCATAAGAATTATTTTAGACTGTTTATTTCCTAAAAAACAGCAGACCCTAGAGAAACTCTGAAAACTGAGTAGATGTTACCCTTTCATAAGGGCAATTTATATTTACAAGGGAAATATTTATTTATAAGGGTGTTCCCTCTCTGTACCAGGAAGAGGAAGAGACTAAATCTATAGAAACTCTAATCAAGGGAGAAGGCAGAGACTTAAATCTGCATAATGACCTTGTTTACTGTGCTTTGTCTGAAAACCTGGTTCTTTCCTACTCGATATCCTCTGTCTTTAGCTGGAGACCATTTTTAAGGTGACGTCTTGGGCTGTTTTGGGGGGTGACTCAATATCCATCCTACAGAGAGACTTTGAACTACAAATGAAAGTTTGGTTGGCACAGAGTACAAGTAATTTTTGAGAGAACTTGGCCACCCCCCTTCATCTGTGTCACCATGCCAATCATACATCTTTGGAATTTCACAGGCCATCGCCTTTGCTATGTGCCCTTTATGCGACCCCTGTCCATCCACCATGCTGCTGGCTTCCTGCCATTTTTTCTAGCACACTTAAAACGAACTATAATTGGCATTTGCTTGGTTGGGAATCAGTTTATTTTCTTGCTACCTTTTCCAGTTGCCTTAACCATCGAATGTCTTGACAGCTGGCAAATGGCGACTGCAGTTCTGATATGTCACGTAAAATCTGTTGGATGAATATTTTCCTCTAGGAAAGAGTGAAAGTGAAATCCCATCCTGATCCACCCTCTTTCCAAAACAATAAACATTTCCTGGCCACTGAGATTCCCCTAACCATTTAAAGTGGTGCGGTTGTTATGGGCTGGGCAGCTGGATTCCATCCTTGCCTGAACCATCTGTTCTAGCCGTTTGTTTTTTAGAAAATTAATGGACTGAAGTTCATTGCAAAAAGGAGGGGTTCTATCAGGGAAACTGTTAGAACACTGTCTCCCAGAAAAAAACATAATCCAGAGACTCTGGAGGAACAATATTTTATTGGGTAATATTGAACATCCACGCAAAAAATAAGGCATTTCCAAAGTATATACTTAAATACATAGATGAACTTGTTTTCCACTTTATGATATGTGTTTTGTTGTCGATAGAAATGAGGTATGGTGAATGAGGAAAGTAAAACTGATTTCTCTATTTTCTTGAGACATAGTTCCATCATATAGCAGCATTATAAATCTAAAAGTTCAGATAAAGGAAGAAATTTACACGTAGTAAATGTCATAAAGCAATTAAGGCTGAAATATTAAGAGTAAATGTGAAGATGTTTTATTAAGGGAAAATATTCAATATAACTTTTAATTATTATTTTCCACTATATGTCTGATATTACAGATAATGAAATGTTTTTATTGTTATTTCAATAAACTTTACCACAAAACAAAGATTTCTAGTGTTGTTAGGAGAGAAAAAGTTAAAATTCTGTGTAGGATATACAATCCTTAAACTATTTATAAACAATAGAAACATTTTAGACTATAGTCCTCACTCAGAGAAAGCAATTTTGTTTTTTACCAACTTTTCCCCTGCCTCTGAGAACCACCAATCTGTCCTCTGTATCTATGAGTTTATTTTTTCTTTGTTTTTATTTTTTTTTTTTTAAGATTCCACATATAAGTGATGTTAGATAGTATTTGTCCTTGTCTGACTTATTTTATTTAGCATAATGTGTCCATCTATGTTGTCACAAATGGCAGAATTTCCTTCCTTTTATGAATGAATAATATTCTATTGTGTATGTCATATACATATACATATACATATACATATACATATACATATACATGTGAAAGAAAAGTTTGGTTGGCACAGACATCTATCTATCTATCTATCTATCTATCTATCTATCTATCATCATCTGTCATCTTAATAAATAACTAAGAGCAGGAGGAAAGAGATTGGAAAAGGTGAGCAATATGTTATAGAATAACCTTATAGTGCTTGTGAGTGTTGTTTTATATTGTGATGTAAGTTTGTGAAAGCAGAATGTTTGGCATTCCTAAAAAGAACATGATTCAGTAGGTGGTCAGCCTCTAGGGCAGCATAGGACTAAGTAGTTTGGAAAAAGGATTCCCAATAGCTCTCATGCTCAAAGAGTAGTTTCTGCTAAAGTCATTATCAAAATAAAAGATGGTTCATTTGCTGGTGTGCCTCAAAGCCAAATAAGTTGTGAACAGGGGTTTGCAACAAAGAATGTAAAGGTTTATTTAAGAAAATGGTACCAAGCCTGGAGACACAGATGTGGTAGTGCACAAGCCTGGCACCCTGATTGCCTCTAGGGAATAGGTCATACAGGCGAAAACTTATGAGTTGTGATAGCTGAGTTAGGATCATGCGATCTACTGATTGGTCCAGGCAAGGGTAGGGAGCAGTTAATCATTGCATCAAGTCCTGATGTCAGTCATGGCATCGTTCTGTCTGGTTTCGAGGGGCTAGGGCCGGTCAGATTGTTTCACCTTCATGGGTCTGAAGCTGAAACACAGCTGAGGTCAAGATGTTATCCTTAGTTTGACCAAACCTTGTTCATGGTCAACAGACCTGAGGCTTTGTTCCGGAGACTGTTTGATGCTTAGCAAAATCTGATGTTCTAAGGCCTCAATGATTATGGGAATGATTATGTAGTATGAGCAAAGGTGGAAGGATAAGGAAAGAAAAGATGTGAGTACAAGACAAGTTTAACTCAAGAGGGAATAAAAGAGAAAAAGTCATTTCCAAGAAGTGATGTTCTTGCACAATTAGTTTCCAGAAAAAAATAAGGGGACAGATTAACATAAAAATTGAAGAAAGGTAATACATATGAAAAAAACATTCTCTCCTAATTTTCCCTGACATTTTTGTTAACATTTCCTCATTTTGTGGGAGGAGATCATAATCTACCTTAAAAACTATATTTACCAACCTCACTTGAAGATGGAGGTGACCATGTGATTGAGCTTCAGTCAATGAAATATAAGTGCCAGGCCCTTGCGTGAGGACTTCTTAAGAAGCTCTGTAAAAGGGCTGACTCAGATGACAAATTTTTTTTTTCTTTTCCCTTTTGCCCTTCCTTTCTTGGGAATATAGAAGCAAACTTGAAAGGACAAGAAGAGGTTCAGCTGAATCCAGGAAACAGTTTTTAATGGCACATGTGCTTGCCATTCTAGCCCTGGGTAGCCTACTTTCAGATGTCTTGTACACAAGAGAAAATAAACTACTTTATTTAAGCTACTGTTTTTCAGTTTTCCATTTCAATCAAATGAAAGTAATCTATTATATATAACACAAGGTTTGGTATGCTCTCCATGACAAGTTTTGTTATTTTTCTGTTTGTCAGTATCAGCATTTACATTTGCTCTAACTGCAAACAATTCTCTCTGTCATAGGGAGAAAACATCTCCTAATAGTCCACTTTACCCACAGAGTGGATTCAATGATAAATACATAAAAGTACAAGAAGAAAAGAATTTTGAAGCATATAGGAAAATCAAGCAGGGAAATGATTTTAACACTGTCACTCTGATTTTAGTAGAACTGAAAAATTTTCCCTGTATCTTGAAAAAGAAAATAGCTGTTTTTAAAATGTGGGCATCTCAGTTTCTTACACAGTAAATCTCTGCTCAGAAAAACGTTATCTAGGATCCAGACAATCTGTTACTTATCCAAAGGACTTTATTGTAGAGAATTCTCTTCACTTTCTTAGTTCAGTTTTTCACTGTCTCTGTCTATCCCACCGAATACTTCTGTGCTCATGAAAACATTTAAACGTACTACATAGCTTTCTCAAATTTATGCTAAATATTACGAAGAAATCCACAAAAAAACATACACAAAAATGCCTATTCATTTTGAACATGTCATGAATTTCTACTTTAAAACTTATGTAGTCCATTATAAATCAAGAAAGTAAACTTCAAAACCTTTGGATTGCTTGGTCTATGTTTTTCCAAGTTAGAAATGATAAATGGAAAATTCTACATTTTATATACAAAGAATCAATTGCTCAAATAAAGATTAAGAGAAAAATAAATTTAGAGTAGCTCAAGAAGACAAAATCTCTCCCTCCCAGCAAATAAACAAAACAACTAACAAATATAAAGCCAAAAACTTAAAGTTGAGGTTGCATTTGACAGTGAGTGTATGTTTAAAGGATGAGTCAACAGCTAATCAAAAGCAGTGAGAAACACATGATAATGGTGATAATAAGGGCCCAAACATTCACTGACCTCTTAAGAAGACTTGATGTAGCCCATATTAAGTATATGTGTGTGTGTGTATGTGTGTGTGTATGCGTGCATATATATAATATACTTATACATTATATATATATACACACACATATATGTATATATATATATATGTATGTGTGTATATATATACATACACTGTTCAATTAATAATAGAGATTAATAATATCACTGGTCAATCAATACCAGAAAATAATATGCAATAAGGTGACAGTTTTAAAAAACCAAACAACCTACTGCCCAGGGAAGAATGACTGGGGTGAAGAGAGGTCAGAAATCATTACACAGTAGATCATGTGAAAGAAATGAGTGCATTCAGAACATTCACAATCAGTGTGTCCAGATCATAACCAAATTCTATTTAATCCAATAAGAGCAGCTGATCTTTAAGTAACCACAGACTCCATCAACTTCAAACATCTTTGAGACGTGCAAATCTTCGTGGTCATTGTATTTTGGAAAGTGTTACCTTGACACTGGCCCAAGTAACCACAGTTATTTTCTAAAAATGGCAATCATAGAGTTCTCTATAAGTAGTTCCAGGCAAAATATATAACCTAGACTTTTCAAATATACCATAGAAGATCTCCTTAGACTAGCTGGCTTACAAGCTGGGACTCTGGATGTTGAATAAAAAACTCATTATTGATTTTCTCAACTCATTGGAAAAATTGTCTCCTCGTGGTTAATGTATTTACAAAGACACCAATTAGAACCATTTGTCTTGGCTCCACCTGTTGACATTGATCAATAAGCTGTTTTAGCTCTCAGCTACATAAAAGATTTATACTTTCTTTCCATTGGAAAACATTCTTTGAAATCCACAGAGTCATTTTAGGATCTGCTATAAAGACTCTTTTTTTTTCTTTTGTGCCATTTATAGAAAACTAAACTCAAGCATTGAATATTTGGGGCATGAAATAACAATCAGAGAAAAAATATATTTTAATCCAGTCATAAACACTTTTAATTGTTCATTCAGTTGGATTAGCACCCATTAGCATAGGCTATTTTTAGAGTCTCAAATTTAATCTATGAATAAAAATAGCAATGATATCTTAAAGACAAATATATATGTTGAATTTCACATATATATAAATATATATATTTATATATGTATTGAATTTCAAGGTTTTGGCAAGAGGAAACTTCAGAGTAGTTTAGTACAGAATATTTCAGAGTCTATGCTTTGGTTATGGCTACGTACAAAAAAGTATATATACTATGCACATTCTGTCAATAAATATTTAATCAATTTAACTTTGGGAAAAAATAAGATACTTGCCCCAAGGAGGTCATAGTACAGCCTAGGATGATGAGTAAGTAGGGGATAAAGTTAAGTGTATCATTTTAGCAAAAGAGCAAAACAGAAAAGCCTATAGAATAATGATACCTATGAAACTAGGATTCGTGTTTGCTAAAATGGCTTTAGAGACTAATTCAAAAAGGAATTTTAAACATTGTTTGAATAATGAGAGATCCATTGGATGAATAGGAACATTTAGAAGATCTTGGTTTAAGACCCCATTATGCTGAATATCTAAGAGCATATCTCTTCAGTTTTCTGAGAATCATTTTTTTCATTAAAAAAGTAAAGATGTAAAAATTCATAATCAAATTGATATGCTTCTGAGAATACTTTATCTAATTGACCTACAATCATTTAAAGACACATTCTAGATGTTAGACTAATAAGTCATCTTAAAATATAACTAAGTTATTTTTTTATTGGAATAACCCTGTATAGTGATTGTGTGTGTGTGTGTGTGTGTGTGTGTGTGTGTGTGTGTGTGTGTGTGTTGATGCTAAGACGAACCTTATCAAAAGATGACAATAATTGACTTCTTTCACTTCATCTTCCCACTAGGGAACACTCCCATGTTAATGAATCAAAGGAAGAATTTTGAAACTGTATGTACTTTACCATGGTTAAAATAACTAGCCCATTAAAGTAGACAACATATTTAGAAGGCTTAAAATGATATGGAAAGAAACAGAAAAATCATCTGTGATTGCTATCTCATTAATCATCATGAAGCCCATCTTAGCCTGTTTTAAAAGGAAGCACTTTGTCTTCTTAAATAGTGTGCAAAATTGGATGTTACAAAAGATATTTATATAATTAGTTATACTCTATAGATGAAATATTTTTCAGGCTAGTAACTCAGACTCTGCAGCAAGCACCGTAAATCAAAGACACCGTAATGATATTCAGAAATTGTCCTTAAGCCCTGTTGATAAGCTAACTATTGTGGGGTGGATTAATTTCTTCCACTGGTGCTTAATTTCAGCCATCCACACTCTGTGTTCAAATAGACACTCTCACATAGTGCAGATGAGAGCAGGGGAAAATACATTGTAGTCTCAGTCCATAAAAAGATAAAAAATATACAGCAGTTTCCTTTTCAATGGAATTACTTTTTTTTGTCCCTTTTTGTCCAATTGAAAAAAAAAAACTCATTTGATTAAATATAAAATTTCTGGAAAATGGTCTTTTAATTAATATAATTTTAAGTAACTAGTATTTTAAGGATGAAGAGACTATCCGGTTCATGAAAAAAGAGATTGTTGATTAAACCAAAATAAAATTAATAGCATTTTACTATGTAACATTATCAAGATAATTTTATGTGAGAGATAGAAACTATTTATTTTATTAAGCAAATACTAATTTTCCCATTTCAAACACATGTGTGTTTTCTGATTTGTTCATCTGCTCTGACATTATTTTAGTTTTAATAAGTTTTTTTTTGTGAGGATCTTTTTTAGTTTTAAAATTATGGGGGTAATGATTGCTAGTAATATCAAATAAATTTCAAGTGTATAATTCAATATGTCACATGTATACTGCATTGTGTTCATCACCCAAAGTTAAATTTCCTTCCATCACCAAATACTTGACCCCCTTTACTCCTCTCTACCTAGCCAAACTCTTCCTTTCCTCTGATAACCACTAATCCATTCTGTGTCCACAAGTCTCTGTTTGTCATGTTTGTTTGTTTGCTGGATAAAGAATATATAGTTTTAATAAGATTTTGAAACACTACCTTTTCTATCCTGTGATTCCAGTTGATACCAAGTGTGACCCCTTCTAAGTAAATAACTGACATAATACTTCAACAAGAAAAGGAAGAAAACAGAACATTTTGGTATTCTTTTGAATTTATTTCTTATGATGGAATATTTAAATTTTTTAAGTGGCATGATTGGGAAAAAGAAAGTTTTTGTTTTTGTTTTTTAAATTTTATTAGTGGACCTTCATCCTGATAAGAAATGTATCTAAAGATTCCATGCCATTGTGGACAGACATGTAAAATGATTGGCCTGTTATTAAAAATCCAACTGCTATCATACATACCTAAAAAGAATGCTTATTGTCATTTTTTAAATACTTTGAAAAGTTAAAGTTATATCATTTTTAATGTCCTACACATTGTTTGGAAGGAGACTTTTTATTTATTTATTTTTTTCAAATTAAAGCTTTCCTACTGGTGAAACTTATTCATGCATAAAGTCCTCTGAATTTTCTGTTGTTTGTATTTCAATGACATATATTTTCTATGACAACTCTCCTTGACCTCTGAAGAATGGAATGAATCCTGTTGCTTTTGAAGTACACTGTAGAAATTATAGTATTCTGTGTCCTATTTATATCTTGTATCTTTTCCAACTGTACAGACATGTGTTTGCCCCAAAATGAAGATGCCAAGAACAATGTCATCTTCCAAATGATATTTTATTCCAACTTTTTTCATGTAATCTAACATGTACTGAATATGGTCTTCTATATCAGAATTGTGCATTGTTATTATAATATCTAAGAAAAATACCATAAAATCAATTTGAACAAAACAGTCTAATTCAGAGCATGGTAGTTGACAGCTATAGACCTCTGTAAGAGATGATGTTCCTGTTGTCCCCTTTTTCCTTTTTCCCCTTATAGAATACATTTTATTTTCAGCAGACAAACTAAAAAAGAACCTGGCAGGCTAGAATATATGGCAGTGAAGAGGAAGGAAGATATTTAGACCTCTGTGTCTGGCATCTATTTTAAGTCTGATGTGATACCATTTCTGGTTAGGCAAATCTCTAAGAGTTTTACTCCATAAAAAAGAAAAAAAAATGTTTTTAGTTCTGACCTTCAGATTCTAACTTTATAAAATAAGCTTAAATTTTCTTTTAGCACCTTTACAGTAGTTTCTTAAATTTAGGATGAAGAAGGTAATATATGTCCTAGTTCTACAAGCTCATTTAACCCTTTATTTTCAAAGGTTTGTTGTAAAAGTGTGTATTACAATGTTCAGACTTGCTAAAAATGATTTCCAGCTCAATTTAATCAATATTGAGTGAAAATCTAAAGGACAGCTCACTGGTGAGAATGTGTTCTCATAAAAATAATTATATATTTTTCCCCGCATCTAGGAGCATATAGTTTACTGATGACTAGAAACATATATACCATCAATTATAATGCAATATACATCATACTGTAGATATAAAAGCAAAATGCCTTGAAAGATGAATAATGTGCAATTAATACTAACAGAAATATAAAGAAAATCCTCAGAAAACAGGTATTTGAATGGACACATAAGCATAAATAGGAATTCCAAAATCATCAGCAGGCCTTTCACGAGAAAGGAGAGCTTGAAATTTAATTTCATGTTTGTGGAATAGAAAATAGTTTGACATGGTTAATATAATAGGGAGTGAGTTTGTATTTAGCAGGGTATGCCTATTATAGAAGGTCCTTAAAGCATATCAAAGAATTCTATCTAATCCTGTTGACAAGAAGTTTTCTATTTTTTGAAATAATTAATTACAATTACACATTTTATGTGGGAAATTGAAGACCATTTATTTGATGCTAACAAAGTTCTTTTTCCAGTATATCTAAATATGTTACCTTGAATTATGCTACTTAGTGGCAAAGCCACAATTCAAATCCAGACATTCTGATTTATATGAAAAATTAATTACTTGAATGACATTATAATAACATAGAAGAGATATGATATGTGTACTTGTGGGTCTAATAAGATAGTTAAGACAATAAACTCTTTTTCCATTTATGCTAAAAGAATTTCTTAACTTTCAGTGTGTAGAAGACACTTATTAAAGACTACATTTCCAATCAATTGATGAGATTCTTACTCAGAAGATCTGAGGCAGGTTCTGTTACTTCCATTCTGAACCAGAATTTCTATGGCTCGCATTTTAAGAATTCATATTTTTAAAATTTCAGCAATATAATAGTATTTATAATGATATAAATATTTGTATTAATTGAAATAAATCCTATAAGGACTTTTTTGGGATTGGTGTCTAGTGTTCGAGTTAGCACATGCCTTAAAAGGAACAAAATTATACTTGTAAAACTTTTTGAATATGAAGAACTATTCTTTCTTTTTTCTTTTTATGACCTTCTCTCCTCTATAGCAACCCCTAGCCAACATTAATCTCACTTAGAGAGCTTTATTCCTTCAGGGTTGAGTGTTGTTCCTCCATCCTTATAAAAATAATCTTGTTTGTTGAGGCTTAGATAGATGATTATCATTTACTTTTCTTTCAAATTAAAGATGTTCTAAACCTGCTTTTGGTTTGCCAATACTTTATTTTTTATATAACAATGTTTTAATTTTTTTAAACAAAAACAAGATGTAACAAAAATGAGATACAGGTATATTCAAATATAAGATTGTCTGAAAAAACCCAGTTTATATGGTTACTTTGGCCATAGACTGTGCTAATTTCTCTAATATCTCAAAGTAATAATTGCTAGGTACTGGAATCATGCATATATTTCTTGCATATCAATGTTGTAGGTGATAGTTTGGTTCTTCCTATAATTAGCTTCTAAAACTGAGAAAATAAAATTATAAAACTATAAAATGATTATGCATAGACATTTGATTTTTTACAATATTTCTGACATTTTTAGAGATGTTAATAGCTACCTTTAACACCAAAGTTCAGAAAACCTCCATTATATGATGATGGATTTATCAAATTAATCATTTCCCTTATAATTATTGAAGTTTGAAAATGCCACATTAAGTGTCTTAAGTTGAATAACCAGAAGTGAAAAAAAAAACATGGGTGGAAATTAAAAAGTAGTTTTAAACAAATAAATGAGCTAGCAATGTGGTTTCATTGCACATATTCTAATAGTCAATAGCACAGACGGTTGTTAGTACAGAAGGTCCTGAGTTGGAAAATCTTCTTATCCAATTAACAGAGTTTAATAAGGGAAACTTACATTCGAGGTGCATCTTGGGTGTCTGAAAGATGACATAGATCTCTCTGCTGCTCAGCAAGAGCCAGAGAATTATCTAGAATAAAACAGGACAGTCGCGGGTACTGGTAAGTGACCAGTCTCAGGCACACCATAAATGTATTATGTACTTGAGCAGGTCGGGACAATGGCTCATTCCAGAAAATAGCGTGTATCAGGAGGCAAGGGAGCGGTGCTGATTTATGTCAGAACAAACACTGATTTCCATAAGACAATCTCTGAGTTGGGGTTTGCGGTAAGCAATCTCCATTCTGGCCTAGGTCCAGCTCGTGGGTCTGGTAGCACTGTCATATCATAGCACAGTCTCTCATCTACAGTTGCTTCAACATAAACGAATTTCTTTTTAATTTTCCTCCAATTCAAAGTAAATATAGTTGTATATCAAAAATATCACCAACAGACAATATATTTGAATTACATATTTCTTTCAGTTGTGCAGTAAATGTGCAAGGGATCAAGGCAGTTAAATAATTGATGCAGAAAAGCTAAGGCCATGAGCAATCCATTCCTTTACTTGTTCATTCAGCTGGTGTTAACCAAGATATTTTTCTATGTTTAAGATGCTGTTCTAGCAAGGGAAGAAGCAAACACAAATAAAACATGATCCCAAACAGTGGTGATGATATTGCACTTGGGAATAACCAGAAATAAAGGCATCAAATCTATGAGGGTGGAAGGGAGGGGCCAGGTAAATATTGAGTGCATCGCAGAATGTTCCCGGAGCTGTCCAGCATAGTGGTAAGGAGAGATTGTCCCCTAAACTCTTGGCATAGAAATTGAATGGTGAGTGTTTGTGCTACACTCCTCCCTTATGAAATGCTTCAAAAACCTCATGCTGGTAAGTGGGAACTAGCTAATCTTTGATATCACTTTCTTGGTAAACACAACATGGAAACTCATAAAACCTGTTGGTTTGTACTTATTGTAGTTAATTTAAGTTTTAATTTTCTTACCATCTTTCCAAGCCCCTTTTCCCTCAAACTAGACTGTGATAAGCTCCATTATCACATCCAGAGATGAGTCTAGTTCTGTTCATTTAGCACAGAGCCAAGCACAGAAGAGGCACCTGATGAGTATGTGCTGAAGGAGTAAATTAATAATGTGTCTCTTGGGAATCCTTATCATCAAAAATAAACATGATACCTAAAAACAAAAGATTAAAGAAGAGTATTTTTTCGATGTTAAGCATATGTGAGAAATATTATAAATATTATTGCATATTTGTGTACTAAAGGAAACCTGAAGTTACTAATAAGTGTGTCTTTCTGAAAGTTGAATAATCCGTGATGCTAATTCACCTTATCTCCTCAGGACACCTGACAAATAATTACCTCAGTGATAAATGTGGACAAAGAAATTAGTCTGTTATCTGAAATTAAAAAAAAATACTGATAAAGAATTAAATGCATTTAAATAGATAATTTATTTTTTAAAGTCCTGATACTCTGACCACTGAAATACTCATGCCATGTGACTAGTGATTCCAAAGCAGAAAACACATTATTAATGATCATTTAACAAATACAAGGTTTTAAAACCAATCCTTGTTTTCTATACATTAAGATTTTTGCTAATATAAATGAGAGAGGGCTGAGTTGCTCAGCTAATGGGTGATGACATTTATATTTATCTTTAAAATGTATTTGTGTGTTTATTTAATAGATATGTTTCAAGTACCTATTAGTATAAAGAAATGTGCTGCACAGAAAAAAATATTTAAAAGATGAGTAATACATATTTCCTTCCCCCAAAATGCGCAGCTTGGAAGAAGGAATAAGTTAAGTGTCAATTCAAGATAGGGTAACAGGAACACCATTGGGAGGTCAAAGTTGTATGAAGATTTCGAGAATGAACAGATACATTAAGGAGAAACTATAGTCTAATAAAAGCGGCAGAGAATTTGGGAGCAGAGAAGCCCCATTCCCCTGCTTACTATATACATGTGTGTGGCCCTAATAAGTCTCTGTTTTCTTATGTGTCACATGAGAATACTAATATAAGCCTTTTCACAGAGGGCTTTCGAGCCAACAGAACCTGTGTGCTTTACTCTTTTCACTCCAGGAATGGTGAAGAGACAGAGGCTATTTCTGAGATACTATTAGTCCATCCTTCTCTCAGAATGATTATTCTAAATTCAGATAGTTGTCCATCTTCTATCTCAGATAAAGCCCATACAAGTTCAGATAAGGAACAAGTCTTATCATTTGGTTCCTGACTGTCTCTTGAATGTCATGTCCAGCCACTCTCTATTCTATCTTCTCAATGAAAGATGTACTCACCTGTTTGAAGTTCTTCAAACACAGCATGGACCTTCAGCCTCTGTATATGCTATACCCTCTGTTGAAAAATCTTCCCCAACCTACTAACCAGGCAAACCCATGTTTTCCATAGAAGAGTTTAAAGAATTTCTTATTCTGAGCTTCCCTCTTCCCCACCAGAGAATCCACTCCTTACTCCTTTTTCCATCACTCCCATTAGCCTCCACATACTTTCAGTATAGCATGAATATTGTCATGATTTATATTCATTATTTTTAGTATTTTTGTGAGATTCAGAATAGTCATAAATGAAATATTTATTAATATATATTCTCTCCAATGAGACTAGATTTTCCAGGTAATATGTCACTCCTTTCTTAACTTTGAATTCCCTGAGAGTCCAATTGCTTCTTGAAAAATGAAAGAAACAAATACAAGTGACAAACAGGTTTTTGCTTTGTGGTTTCTCTGAGGCTTACGTAAAACATATATAAAGATGTTTATTTTTAATAAATACTATTCTCTGTTTTCACCAAATATATGAATGAACCCTTTGAAAGTTTAAATTGCTAAATGGAAAAGAGTATTTGATATTCCTTTTATTTTCCAAAATATTAGCATTTATGAGGATAGTTTACATATTGAATTCTTATGCATTTTTATCTTATTTTAGAAATGGCCTGGCGTACAACATTTGCCTGATCCCATTATAACTGATGATATCTAGAATTAGTCATAGTCTCGAATTCCAAACTTTGTCCCTTGCTTACTCTACCATTTTGAACAAATTATGTCACTATGAATGCATTTTTCACCTATAAAATATACTTTTCTCATACAGTTGTTGTGAGAAATAATGTGTGTAGAACATTCAGAATGGTACCAGGCGCAAAATAAAGTATAAATACATGTTAACTGGCATTATTATAATGAGCAAGTTGTAAAATTCTCTTTTTCATACCTCTTCCCCAATTACCATGAGTTTCTAACAGAGTAGAGTTCGCACATTGAATCTGCAGTAATAGCTGTTAGGTACATGGTATTGTAAAGCACAAGAAATAGTGCATCTTAAAAGATACATTTGGCTTTGAGTCTCACTGGGACTTCGTGAAGCCCATAAATATTATTTAAAGATCTAGAAAGGTAGCTGCCATCCCAAAAGATGAGAAACGTACTTTTTACTTGCAGATATATGAAAAACGGTTAAACATGCATTTGTTATATTGGGATAAGAACTTTGTAAGAACAGGGGAAGTTTTAGAACTAATTAAACTCATTTAAAATCCATTACTTAGCTTTTAATTAGGCAAAAAGAGAAGAAAGAGTAATACTTCATTGTTATCTAATTTAAGATGGGATTCTGAAACTGGCAGTTCCAGAAATGCTTGATCTCATAGAATGTTATATCCATTACCTTAAACCCAATTATTTTCTAAATCAGGTATCAAGAAGAAAATAAAATCAAATTTGGTGGTTATCTTGACTAAAAAACAGAACATTTTTATTACAAAAGTGAACCCAAATTACTGTCATTTTGGAACTAGTGAACTTTTATTATTTAGACAAGTGAATATATAAGGTATGGTGAAATTGCACAGCTGCTTGATTTCATCAGAAAAAAAGAGTATAAGTGTCCTGCTAATGTCATGTACTATCATTTTTTTATGCAGTAATTTAAGAATAATTTAGTCTTCTTGTGTTTAATGAAAAGATTTCTATTGTACATAATTCAAAACCACATATTCACATACTTGTACTTGTCTTTTATGAATATGTATTACTGAGAAAATTCATCAAGTGATTCTCTTTCACATGCACATACGAACACACGTTTAAGAAATTGACTCAGTCCTTTTTAAGATTTTGCCTAATCCATTTAGTTCTTCCCATTTATTAAATGACTATTAATTTCATGTATTTAAAAATAAATATATTTTATTTTGGCATCTTCAGGCAGCATTTATGGGAAGAGAGCACAAAGAAAGTTATTATGTAGTTGCTTGCTGTCAGTTAATATTTTTGTAATCATTCTTGTGATTCTTTTTATATGTATCTATTCTTGAGTTGAAGTTAGCCAGGTGAATCTGAGTCACTTCTGCTGATGCCAAGATGAGAATTAAACCTATGAATTCTACTTTATTACACATTGAGTCTGTGATATATGGATAAAGCTCACTGTAACTCATTTTGTAGTAAATTCTTATTATTGAATAATAACATACATAAATACAATGCATAGATTTTAGATTACAACTTGATGAATTTTACAAAGTGAATAAACTCTGTCAACACCACAGTCAAAATATCATTATAATTTTAAGTAACCCCAAATTATTCCCTTGGGTCCCATTCTCCACACAAAGAAAACAGATAATGCTTTAATTTTCCATTCCATTCTACTCATGATTACACTGTGTAGATTGTATCTTGATTTTCTTACCAGTATGACCTTATTAGATGGGGGAAGAATTAGATATTTTCTACTTTTCTCTGCAAAGTACTCAGTTACGAACTAAAATAAGAAAGGGGATACTTTGAAAAACAATTTCTTGGCCATTCTGTTTTATTGTAATTGATCTAAATAAAAAGTTCTTACAATATTATCAGCTTACTTTTGACTCTCCAACTTTCTTGTTCTTTTAGATATGCACCAACTTAACAAGTTTACTGATCCTGTTGAATTTTTAGTGTGTTCCACCTCATTTCTCATTCTGTATATGTGTTAAGTCACTGTCTTAGACACTTATGCCTTTATCTGATGTAGTGTTGTCAGTTGTCACCTCTTTCTATAGTAAGAATGCAAATCCCGTCTCTCTACTCTTTACAAACCATATGATTTAGACAAATTAGCCAATCTTTCTCAGCCTCAGTTTCTACATGTGTACACTAAGGACAACAAATATCACATACCTAATTAAATTTCACTTTATTTATATTATTCTTGTTTCTCGAATATTTTACCATAAGCATTTATTACTTTCTAGTCACAAAAATATAATTTTTGAATAAGTAAATAATTCCTACCTAAGGCAGGTGTTAAAAAAATATAATTGAACAAAATTATAGATTAAAACATTTACAGCACATATAACCCACATACCAAATCCAGTCACCTGCTGTTTTTGTAAGTAAAGTTTTTTGTAACACAGCCATGCCCATTCATTTACATATTAAATGTGGCTGCTTTCCTAATTACAAAGGCAAGTACAGATGAGTAGTTGCCAGCAAGACTGTATAATCCACAAAACCAAAAACATTTACTATGGAGAACTTTATAGAAACTGTTTGCTGACTCTGAATTACAATATAACCTGGCCTAGCAGTACTTATTGTGACTTGGTGCTGTGAATTAGCTCTTTCCCCCAAACAATCCAGAAAATAAAGATCATTATTCATCTTAAATTCTTACTGATAAGTTTGATTGCAATTTAGTAAATTTTCTATCTATATGCAAATTTTTGTGGATTCTACATCCAAACAGGATTTTTGCAAAATGCCAAATTTGCTGGTACACTTCTTTTTCTGTGGGTGAAAACAGATTTCTGGTATATTATTTTGTAACTAAAGAGTAGTAATTTTGCACAGCTGGAATGAATATATTTTACATTTGAGTTAATGATTTATAGAGTCTACTAAAAGCTATTTAGATTAATTTGAACTATTGAATGTAATATGGATTCTCTTTTACCAAACTTCTAAAATTAAGATTTACTCATACTAGATAAAATATTACAAAAAGACACTGCCTCTTTCTTCAGTGCTGCTGTATTAAAAAAACATTAAACACAGCACTTTTGTTTCATTTCAAATAATTAATGTAAGGGATTGTAGAGAGAATGAATATAGTATATTTTGGAAAGGCGTGGGCAATTGTATCCATGGCAGAAAAGAGGGAGGCATATTTCTCTACACTCGAAACCAATATTATTTATAAAGGAGGAGTTAGTTAGAAGATGATGATTGGATAAAACTTGTCTATTCAAAAGTCCATGGCTTCTTCCTCACGCTGTACCTGGCAACAACCTCTTAAAATTGTTCTCATGAAACATTGGGTCATAATTAACATGGAGCCATCAAAAGGGTTAAAGTTGTAATAATTAACATCAACAACAATGCCAAACTGAGTTATTAGACATCTGTATTTACATGCAAAGGGAGCATGTCTGAGTTTTTAATCCAAACTCATGTAATTATTATATACAAGTTACCATGATACCCAGACCGGCCATTTTGTACATAATAAATAAGTGTTTACTGAAGAGCAATTAAGTAATTCCTATTACATTATAATAAAATCTATCCATAATTATTTGAACATGATCAAATGTCAGTGTAATGGAGAGCATGAAAGTTACAACAGTACTCTTGTTGCTTTACAACGTATTAGACTCAGGAGTAAGCATTAACACTGAAAAAGCTATGAGAAATGATACATAGGAAAAATTACAAAACTTGGTGATTAACACAAAGTGGAATGATGGATAAAAGAAATCAAAAATTCTTTATTTCCATTGTGTGTGGAATGAAAAGTTTAATATTATCCAAATAAAAGATTATTAATAATTCGAGAATTACGGAGCTCTCCAACATAAATTTAGTTTCGATGAAGAAAAAAGAGCGTCACACTGAACAACAGAATTTGGGAGGAAGATATTCATAATAGTTAAAATATGGAAATAACCTAAGTATTTGTCATCAGATGAATGGACAAAGAAAATCTGTGATCTATATAATGCAATAATGTTCAGCCATGAAAAAGAAGAAAATTATTCCATTTATGACAACATGGATGGACCTGGAGCATGTTATCCTATGGGAAATAAGCCAGACACAGAAAAATAAGTACTATACAACATCATTGATATGTCGACTCTAAAAAAGTCAAACTTATAGAAGCAGAGAGTAGAACACTGGTTTCCTGGGGCAGGAGAATAAGAAAAATGAGAAGATATTGGTCCAGTTATAAGATGAAATGAGTCCTGGAGAGCTAATGCACAGCACAGAAACTAGAGTTTCTAGCACTGTGGTGAAAAAGAGATGGTCAGTGTTGAGCACTTTTTGGAAAGAAACGTTGCTGAAGTACTAGAAAGTAGACTTTTTTCATGGGAAGTAGACTTTCCTGTTTGGTGGTGCTAATTGTTAGAATTGTTTGTATCTGCTTCCTTGAACTCTTCCTCTACTTTTCCTGGTTCTGGCATCTGGCACAGTAAAAATTTTGTGTGGCAGTTTCTCATACATGTCTCCATCTCCATTCCCCACACCTTTACTCAGACAACATACAATGCAGACTCCCCAAGGATACTGGCCCCTCTGTAATGTTTCAAAGTTCTGCTTGAGAAACATGAGGCTCAAAACAGCACCAAGTTCTCCAGAAATGATATAACCAGAGAAAAGTTTAGAGAACCGATAAGAATGACACATAGAAAACAGAGATCAGTTCAGCTTGTTAGATTTTAGGGAAGTTTATATGACCTAATAATAATAGCATCGTGGGAATAGGCAACTTGAGTTCTCAAGAACAAAACACCAGGATCAATTTTGGTAAAGTTTATCATTTCTTTCCAGTTATGCCCCATCAGTTAGCTTGCACACTGAGAATCCATCCTATGAGATGAAGACCTGCTGAATATCTAACCCCAAACAATTTGGAGCCTTTATCATCAAGGATTTCATCTGGTGAACTTATTTTTGGTTAACTATTGGCATTATTTGATAAGCACCAGGTAAATTGTAAAACAACACCAAGAAACAAAATAAAGCCATCAAAAATATGCTTCAATATGGATTTGACCATTTTGTGTCAAGAATATTTGTATCAAGACATCATTGTGTGAAAGAGATTTTACAGAAAGAATGAAATTGCTCCTCTTTCTCTCTTGGTTTTTTGTATAAATGGAATTGGATAGTATATATGCTTTTATTTCTGGTTTGTTTCACTTGGCTCAACATTTTAGTTATGAGATTTAAAAATACTCTTGGAAGTAGTTGTAGCTCGTTTATTGTTTATTCTATTGTGTGTAAATGTGAGTGAGTGTGTGTGTGTGTGTGTGTGTGTGTGTGTGTGTGTTGTGTGTGGAAGAGAGAGAGAGAGAGAGAGAAGCCACAGATTAAGTGTTTTGAGAAGACGATGAAGAATGGTACCAGGTAGACAGACACCTCATGCTATTGATGATGTTGGCAAAATTCTGACTCTTAAACTGACTGGTGGGTTTGCAGGTGTTCACTGTATTATTTTGCTTCATGGCATACATATATGTTGCTTATGTTGTTTTACATGTCAGCTAATATGGAATTTAAACATAGAATTGGATGTGCTGTCTCATAGTTTCCCGTTTTCTATTCAAAGTCTTAATACCATGCATTACTGAGATCTCTCGATAACAGTGTGTTCTCAAATGAATCAGTAAAACTGGATCACTTTCAACAATTTTGAAAATTCTTGAGAAGTTGACCTTTTAATCTCAGATATGTGTGTCCTAATCTACCCTGCATGTTGTGAAAATTTCCTTTTATTTTTCTCCTTTTATGAGTAGTAATGGACTTGTTCCCACTGGTTGAATGCCTGCACCTTCTTTACTGTACCATAAATAATGGGAGGGTATATCTTCACACAATCTGGAAAAAATACACTAAGAAAAAATGAAAATACACTGCATTTATTTTATTCCATATACCTGGGTGCAGGATAATGTTCCTGGAATGATGACAATCTCTCTTTCCCTGTTGATTTAAGCAAGAAAATATGTAGATGGTTCCACTGCTGATAGAAGAAAAAACATACTTCAGAGGGAGGGCAGCAAAATGGATTTGCAGTCCTGGTCACCTTTGGATCAAACCAATATTGAAGCCTACACTATCTTTAGATTTCTCGGGAGGGAGTAAAAATTTTCCTTATTTTTTATTTTGAGACAAGGCAAAACTTGGTTGATCTCACAGATTATAAGGACCTTGTCAGTTTACAATCCCTTATTTTTTATTTTTTATGCCTACATCACCTGGTCTTCCTAGGTATGGTCTCTCATCCAAGTACTAACCAAGCCCAACTCTGTTTAGCTTCCAAGATCAGACAGGATTGGGCTTGTTCAGGGTGGCATGGCCATAGACAAAGTTACCTTATTTTTTAAAGCTAGTTTGGGTTAAGAATACTAATAAATGTAATAAAGAGAACTCTAATGTAATAACTAACAATAATTGTCTCTGATGAGCAAAGGTATAAAGGACATTTCTCAAGATATTTCACTTCCCTTAGCAAGAGAACTAGCTTGGACTTGCAGGAAGTTAATTGAAAATCCCCACAGATAGAACTAAATAGAAGTGAATGCCTTTGAAGGATATCAAAGCATTTCTCAATTCCTTATGTCTTTTGATGAACTTGCAGTCTACTTGACTCCTTGTATCTTTTTATTAATAATTTCTGAAGCTTAATAGTTATTTTTAAACATATATTTTTTCATTCCACTTCATTACTCTCACTAACTTTAGTCATTTTGCTCCCGTTATGTATGTGTGTTTACTTTCAATTCTCCAAATGTTTTCTTTCTTAACCTTTAAAAATAAAGGCAGAAAATTCTGATATATAATTTTAATGCATTTAAAAATGAATAGTCTTGGATTATAGTGTGGAAGTAATAAGTGAAAGTAATTTTGAAAGCTCTAAATGAATCCTGATTTTCTTTTAAACATGTTAACTACAGTGGTCAGATATTCCTGATGAGCTTCCCCCCTTACCCTTTCAAAATATTCACCTTGGATATAAATATGTTTTTACATCCCAGCTAATTTACATACAAATTCCATTTCCACCCCAACCCAAACCCCTGCCATGTTTCTGTCTGCACCCCACATATGGGAACACTGTCGATTTCTGATTTTCAAGTTTAATTTCGGTCCCCGAAAGCAATGTAAGCATTTTTGTACTTGAGCAAATAGAGACCTAATTTAACATTTCTTTCTCTCTTTTCTCATTTGCACATTTCCTATATTCCTTTTATCTCATTCTCCCACCCACATCTTGAGAAGAAATAAAGTATGTCAACTGTTTCAACTTTAAGTATTGCATTTGCCAATAAGACTTTGAAAACAAAATATTCTAAAACTGCAGGATATTTTATAATCATAAATTTGCTCATTCCCATGATCCCCAAGGGGATAAAGCACATATTATTATTCCATTAAGGAAATGAAGACTCTCTGAGCCAAGCAATTCTCTCTTTAGCTCTTTCCTCCCATTTCCATGTTCTAAAACTCTGCATAAATGATTCTCAAATCTTGTTAGCTATAACCCTGTGACTTGCAGAAAATTCTGAAAGCAAACTCACTGCAGGGACTAAGAGGTAAGCCATGTCCAGAAGGCCCTAGGTCCGTGCCCCTCTTAAAAATAAAGCAGTTGCCCCTGTAAGTTGTACACTGTCGTTCTGTCTTACACTGTACTTGGAAAAAATAGACAGTGCTAAAAATGGCTGAAAGTAACTTCAATTAACAGTTCCTCTTTGAAACAGAACTCGAGATTTTTTCCTAGAAAACTATCCAAACCAACAGAAAGCAAAACAAAACAATGGCAATTAAAAATGGTCAAAGCAAAATTTAAGTATATAAATATTTTCAAGTGAATATGATGTAGAAGATAAAACTTATTAGATGATTTGACTTTTTATTTGTTTATGACTTTATAAATAGATGTGTTTCAAAGACATTATAAGACAAAATAAACCCAAACCAGAGAAACAGACTATGTCTACCATCTAATACAATTATTTTCAAATTAACGTTGGGTCTATCTATGCAAAAACAAATGAGGAAATCAGGAAATCATCTAAGAGATACTTTAAAAATCTCACTTATTTTTCAAAATCTCTGTATGCAAAAATGTTTTGGAGGGTTCTCTTATACCCTTCTTCCTGCTTCCCCTAACATTGACAATTTAACATATTAAAGGATCCAAACCACAGAATAAACAAACATAATGCTATTAACTGAACTACAAACCCTCTAAGTTTGGTAGGTTTTTCCTTTTTTCTTGTTGAGGATCCACTCCAAGATTTCGCATCATATTTAGTTTTTGTATCTCCTTGGTTTCCTTCTGTATGTGACAGCTAGCTCCCCAGGCTTCCTTTTTATTTTCTTTCTTTTTCCCACAATCTGGAAACATTTGATGAGGATCAAATTTCTGCAAAATTTTCTCAGTTTGAATTTTCATGATATTTTTCTGTATTTAAATTGAGGTCATGCATTTTAGGAAGACTGCCACAAGGGGTATTGTGTTCTCTGTGCATCATGTCCAGGATTCATGATGTCAAGTAGGTTTACTTGGTTACGGTGGTACCTGCCATTTTTCTCCACAGTAGAGTTATTATTTTTCTCTTTGTTGTAAATAATATCACAGTAGAGGTACTTTTAGACTATGCAAATGTCTTGTTTCTCCTCCAAACTTTCAGCCACTGATTTTAGCTTTCATTATTATTTTTTATATATTTTATGAGTCATAACTTATGTTATTTATGTTTTTATTTAAAATATAAATATAAAATATATGAATCTTATACAAAGATTTAATAGTATTTTAATATAAAAATATATAAATTTTATGATACCTATAGAATAATTATTAGCAATTATTACTGTGGTGTCTGCCTAATGATGATCTTGTATTTTCCTTATTGTTTCAACATTTATGAATTGGAATTCATCTGCCAAGAAGAGCTGTTTCTAATCCCCCATTTGTTATTTATTTGTGTATTTATTATTTTATATTGATTAATTTCTAAGTTCACAGACAGTTCTGATCTAGTGAGAAATGACTTTTTTATTAGAGAAATAATAGTACAAGTGACTTTTATGATCTCTTGATACTATTTTGAGGTTAACTTAAATTATGGTTTCCCTGATGATCACTATTGATGTTCTAATTTTTTATAACAAACTCAAGATAGATGTATATTTATGACACTTCAGATGGCATTCGAATTAGAGGCTCAGAGCAGTTTTTTTCCAAAGTGCGGTTTGAAAACTGCTGACTTCACAGCATGCTCCGTCGAAAAGTTCTTCCATGATCAAAGAAATTTGGGAAACACCATGTACTGTATCGGATAGTTAGAGAATCACAATGTATGTTAGCAGATTAAAGATTCATACAAATCCTGCAGAGTACTTTTATCTTTACAAGTCAAGCATTTCTCCAATTTATTGGACCATGAAATCCCTTCCCCACCAAACACTTATTCATAGTCTAGGAAAACACTTAATGCACTTGGGGAAAGTCTGGCCTTTTCTACATGAGCATTTTTGAATATCTTTATCAAGTTAAGATTTTGTTAATCTGTGATAACATAGAGATTTTTCAAATTTATGCTTTGTTTTACACTTTAAATAAAAATATTTCTTATTCTATGGAGAGCCTAAAAATATCTCTGTAAGATAGAAAGACGTTATTGACTGTTCATATCCAAATAACAAACTTCAAAGCAGGCACGTGTCCCCTTTAACTGTCTTGTATTTTTTTTTTTTACTGAAACAAATGCTTTATTTCTGACTCTTTCAGCATAAATTAAACTAAAGCCAGAAACAACCCCTCACTTCAGGGAAGTGACAGATCATGACAGAAAAGTAAAATTTTAAATTTGCAAGTGGCTACTGCATTTTTATGCTCAATAAACTCAAACTTAATTTGCTTGTAGTACAATAATTCTGAATTTTGAATAATTAAGCATGATAAAGAAATCTGGAGAAATTAACTCTTGTAATATGTATGAATATACATAAAGCAAATTAAAATTGTGGAAGTGACAAAAAGTTTAGTGGTGGATGCTGTATTTTTTCACTTCTTTTGTGATTATTTAATATCCTAATTAAAAATCTTTCTTATCTACTTGCAGAAGTATTTACAAACTCTAGATAACACTGAGTCTGAATAAACTTCCCCTATGCCAGCCAGCATGCGTGAATGAAAAGGTGCTTTGCAGATAAATGCTTTTAAAATTACCTCTTTAACTACAATAACACAATATACTTTTTTTCATTTCTTTATAATACTTTTTAAATCAGAGTTCTTTCTAAGTCAGTATTGTTCATCACCTCTTTTCTAAGGCCAGGAAAAAATGTGCAATAGACATAAATATAGACTAATATTTATCAAACAGCTAATGGGTATTATCTCTCTGCTATATACCTTTCAAATCTTACGGAAAACCTACCAACATCTCTATTTTGCAGATGAGCAAAAGTCTAGACAAGTCACTTAGCCAATAAGTGGTTGAATTGGACATGAACTTAAACTTATCTTGCTCTAAATACTACCCTGCTCTCTACCTTATCACATGCTTCAGGGTGTGCAGATTTCTAGTTCTTTTTAAGTGTATTTTAACATCTCTACAATTACACTTCTCCAAAGAATACTTGAAATATCCTGTTCTCTTTACAGAGTAGAAAAATGAGGTCTCTCCACTTTTTCTAAGCTCCCACCCCAAAATATTCCATAGAGGATCCTGTCTTAGAAGTCAATTCCATTGGAGCCTAATTAGCCACTGACACTTGATCTTTCTATCAGCAACTAGAATTCCTTCTACTCATGATATGAGCTTCGCACTATCTTTTAAAGAAATTCATTTTCATTATTGGAGCCTTTGGCACCATAAGAAAAAGAGGCTGAGATTTTCAGCCTGGGCTCTATCATTCACAGTTATTAATTGTTTATGTAAATAAAACTCAATATAAAGCAGGGCGCTTGATGAAAAATAGGGTCAGAATGGTTAAAAATGACAATAATAAGATGGTACAAAGCAGTTACAAAGCATCTGAGATGAGTTAATTGATGCATTTGATAACCTAACAGGTCTGCAATACAATGTGGACATAAACAATTTTTTAAAACCTTAGATTTTTAATTCTTTGACCTCCAAAGTCAGCATCTTTATTCATTTTTTCATTGTTATCCTATTTTATATTTTTGTCTTCCTGAATCTACAAAATATGATGATACATGTAGATGTTCTCATCTTTTGCTAGAATAGCCTAACAAAAAATTTTTGATTCATTAAAAAAACAACCGCCCAAAAGCTGAGAACAATACTTGATTGTACTTTGTCTTTTTTGTTAAAAAGGGAATATAAAAGTATTCTGTTTTATAATGAATAGATGAATGATAATATGCTCCTCAATGGGACACTGTTTGAAAATCTATTTTCTCTCCGTGACCGGGATTTAATTTGTTCCTCCATCAGCTTGTTGACTAGCACTTAGTACCTGGGCAGGAACCAGGCTTGCCTAAGGATGGAGTTTAGAAGTATTACATATGACTCTGCAGAGATGAAAAACACAGAAACTGACCTAAAATTAATCATTGTCTACCACTTTTAAAATATCCGAAGTAACAAAATTTCTCTATTCACCCAAATGTTCAGAGTTTTAAAGTCCAGCTCATATTGAAAAAGTTTCTTATTTTCTTTAGTATATGTTTACAAATTAATGTTTACTTTTTGGCAAAAACAACTAACACTTACTGAACACATATTTTGTTCTAGGTATTAAACACAAGAAATAAAATATGTATTCAAGCCAGAAGCAAAAAAACAACAACAACAAAACAGTCAATAAGGTGGCTAAAGTTCAGACTATAGAACCAGCCAGACTTTGCCTCAAATATTGGCTTCTTTTCTTTTTAATAATATAAACTTAGTCTCTTCCTCTCACAAAGACTGTCTTCTTATCTGCAAACTGAAATCATGTTAGTTGTCTGTGAATTTGAGAGGTTTAATACCTAGCACCCCTTTTTCCTACCAAAGTTTGGAGAAAATTGAGAAAATATTAAGAAGTGGCAGATAACTCCAAATTGTCACCTGGAGTAATGATAAAGCTTAAGTTGATGTAACTTAGTGTCAGAACCAAATAAAGCTACTAAGTAAATCTCCAAATGAGACTCATAACCATCCTGCACAGGCTGGGCCTGTGAAGCAAAGACCATTGAAATTAAAATAAGGGTGTGGAGGAGCCTTACTCCTTGGGGGTGAGGGAAGAGAAAGAAGAAAGGAAAAGCATAAGAGCTGTAGTCAGTATGCCCAATGTATTCTCCATCATCTCATTTCTTCTGGTAGAATAGTGACTAAGGATCAGATAGAGTGAAGAGTGTTCATATTGAAGGACCTTCTGGAGCTGGAAAGAACCATTCCTCCATAACAGCACTCCAGATATCTGAGGTCTTAGCCTATAGGAGCTTAGCCTTAAGCTCATTGTGGATCAGGGAAGTGAACACCAGCTCAGGGAAGGAGAGCAGCCATTTTCCTGGACAGTCTTTGGTCCAGTTTCATAGACTTCCCCCAAACCTGTCACCCTTCTTTGGATCTCCTCCTACACTCAGAAGTGAGAAGTTCACATTTTTTGCTCTCAGAAGTCTCTAAAAGAGGTCATAATAGAAGATTAAGTATATAGGGTCTAAGTAAGACTACATTTTACCCAAAGCTGACAATTCCTGCCTGTTGTACTTCCCGTTTTGATCTCTGTCTAACCATGTTATCCGATGTAGAGCATCAGGTCACTGCAAAAAAGATTAAATGACAGCCTTACGATTCAGATATAAAAGCCCTTCAAACTAGAGATTCCAGGAGGGAATTAATTCAAGCAGCGCACCCTCTTGTAAGTTAAAGTTTGTATCTTATGTACAATATATTATATATATCATCCAAAAGAACTAAGGTGCAACCTAATTCTCTTCCTTTTGCAAATAAAATGTTTTTAAAAATCATACGTTCTAAAATATATCTAACCCTGCTCCTTGTTTTGCTTAGATTTTAGTAAAGGGCACTTGGTGCCAATACAGACTGACTTCTCATTCAGCAGCTGCAATCCAGGCTGTTTCTCTCAGGAACGGGTGTGGTTTCTGCAGGACTTTGGTAGCGAAATCAGTTCAATGCTGAGACTATGATGTCCATGACCTTCCTCTGAAGATTCTAACAGACATAAAGCTACATAAATATCAATAACAGGTCTACAAAACAAGATAATCTTCAGCTATAAGAGATTTATTTCAGGAAACATTTAGTCTCAGAACCTTAGCACTCGGTACTGTAGAAGGCTGGAGGAGATTCCAATGTCATCTGAACACATGGAGAGTACTTCGCTTTTATCTTTATTGAAATGGCTCTCAGTTTGTGCCAGTTGCTGAGCATCTGAAATGTATAAACTTGCTAGGTTGAGAGTAAGCATCTTGTGAATGGTTACTTCTAATGCTGCTCATTTGCTACACTCTTGATCTTCTCAGTTATCTCTGATCTCTTGCAATTCAAATAAATTTGCAATGGCGCCATCCTAACCCTCAGTTCTTTTTGCATTTCTTTTTTTTTTTTCTGTTCTATCCATATTTTCAAAAACCTGTTCATTTCCATTTATCCTCTGAGGCTCACATTTCTACCATCCAGGTTCTAAACCGAGTCTGTCTCTGCAGTCACACTTCTGAGTGCAGGCATATTGCCTCTTCAGTTCTGCACCAGTGATCCTTTCAACTGCTCCCTGTTTTGGAGTTCCTTAGGTCCAAGACACCTGTCTTCTAAGGAAAATGTGTTTCCTAACTCAGACCCAACCTAAAACTGCATGTTGGGAGGTGATTTTAAAACCACTGAACAAGCCACATGATACAAGCCTAGTCCTTTCTCATTCTCTTTCTTGGCTGATCTAGAACTGTCTCCTTAGACCTAACACCTAAATTTTAAAGACCGAATCTTACTAATGCACACAGAACTCAGTCTGACACCAAAAAAATGTGGTTTGACCCATAAAATCTGCAGGCTTGTCCACAAAGTGATTATTTGCTGTATAGCTGAAGCTTGCTAAGGACAAGATATACTTCTGTTGTAAGCTATAAGAGTTTCACACTGAGGCTCCCTGCACCTGCTAAATGTAAGGGAGTGTGACTCAGCTGAGGCTAAAACATGGCCTGAATCTTTGCTTGGGGACCACCTGTGTGACCAGCATCTGCTGGTACCACCTATGAGGTTGCCATGACTCTGTTGAAGACATCTACATGACCTGTGTGCCCTGCCTGAGGGCAGAGCGGCCTGCACATCCTCAGAAGGCCTTTTGCTCCACTGCTCAAAGCCAGGGACTTAGCTGAAGGTTATGCCTCTGTGGCTGAAGCAGGAAGAGCCCAAGGACCATTTAATTTAAGCCACCTAAGCATGTGACCCTGACTCTATGGAAACAGTTACTTTGCTATGAATGAAGGCCTCATAAGGAGCACCAAACACTCATCACAGCCAGTTAAAAGCTGGCCTTTCCACAGCAGCTAAGGATCAAACTCTGCCTGGGGAAACATGAGCCTTTACCAACCAAGATGAGAACGTTCTCCCACACATGAAGCTCACATCTCCAAATCATATTTCTTAGTCACTTCAAAAAACTCTTAATGGGTATATTCTACTTCTCCAACTCTTCTTATTTTCTTCATTTCTCAACATTTCTGCTTGAGTTTCTGAGGGAATTTGGGAATTGGCATCCTTATTCTCTACATTTTTCTGGTCTGGAAAGATTGCTACATAGGTTATATCAGAAAGTCACTAAACATGTGTGAAGATTTTCAATGAAAATGGCACACAAACCAATGCAAAATTTGTGTTATTCTCAAACTGATCCTTACTATACCAGTCATATTGAAATAAGGTCATGTTTTCGAAAGAAGCATCACTGACAGGTCATATTTATAAAGCAGAAGCCACATGTCTCCTAGCGTGCTTTGAAACTATAATTTATGAGAACGTGATCTTTCGGGTGCAATGGCTATGACCTTGGATTTTGGCCATGAATGTTGGACTAAAGAACTATATGACAGGGAAAAGAATTCTAAAGGCCTTTGTTAGGAGAGCCATAACATCCTCACCAAGTTACTCAACTCTCTGGCTAAATTATTTGTGAGGATCCAGACAATATCTAAAGGACTGTTGTGAGTTTTAGAATCAGGAAGAGGAAAAGAAAGAAGAGAAAAATACATGGCTCTGACCAATTCTTAGAAATGACAAAAGAACTATGACTTACCCCATAATATCATGTAATAGATCCGAATGGTAACTATTTTTTTTTTTTTTGGCTAAAAACAAAGATATAGGATCATAGATAAAAGATCAATATGTTTACTAAATCTATCGGTCAGAGCTGTCAAACCCTAATTCCTCTTATTTTAGAAATGATTAAAAAAAATTCTACTTTTTTTTTGGGGGGGGGAGTGAGAAATAAACCCAATAAACCAAGAACTCTAAAGATTTTTTTTCTAATGATTAAAATTTTTAAAAAGAACATATAAGTTATATGTAAAAACAAACTGTCAATCATTGAAAGTACATGCCAAAAAACTCTCACCAGTGTAATAAAAACACTAAACAGAGTTGAGATATAAAAACAGTAACATGAGAAAGTCATGAATTTTCATACCTTTCTAAGAATTTCATTTTTGTGTATTTCTGTAATCTTTTGAATTTCCCTTTTAAAAACCAGCTTTTGTGGGTAGTGTTCATTTCTTTAGATCAGAGGTTCTTAAAAAGTCATAACAGCCTTAATAATTATGTTCACATACTTCTAAAATATCCAGTCAATTTTATCTCCAGTTAGCTATTTCAGTGAAGTATATTTTAAATAATGAGTGATTTGGCATAACATAGCAAAGCAACTGGTTGTTTGACTTTTTTATTTTTTGCTTGGTATCATGTTGATAGTCATTTTTAGAACAAACTCTAAATAAATTTTCTCTGGTATTTAGCAGGAGTCATGCTATAGTAGGCATTTCAGAAATATCCAGGGAGAATCAGCCCATATTAGAGAGTCACTTATCGGTCCTCACGTGCTCCTGAATGGTTTATTATATTACGTCAGAGTTTCAGTTTCTTATTTTCTTCCCTAACCTATGGGTTCTAACGAGGAATAAATACTCTGATCTCAATCTCTCTGTTTTCTCAAGATTTAACACAGTACCGAGGGCAAAGTTGTCTCTATATAACAATTAAATGGAATGAGTACGTTACAAGAAGTTTAGGGCTGAATTGCCCCAGTTTGCTTTTTTATATATTAAAATAAACAGACAGTAGTTGGAATCAAGACTCAGCTTAGCTTTCATAAGTTCAGAAAGGAAACATCCTGGATTTTATTTCTTCCTCATTTTTAATGGACTAAATCAATTTAGGTCACTGTAGATGTGTGGATGAGGTCATGCACTACAATCCAGTGTTGCTATTTTTATTCTTTGGACAATCACAGCCCATTTTAAGATGAATTTGTATGTACAATCAAAATAAAAATGAAGCAAACTAATATGGAAGTAGCATCCAGGGTTTCCTGCCCTCTTCTATCTCTCCAAAGTTAGAATTTATTTTCTTGTTTCATGTCAAATCCAGACTGGACCAGCATCCCTAGTTTCCTAGGAAACCCTGAAAAAAAATGATTTTTACATAACTGGCTTTGCCCACTGTTGGAAGGAAGCCACTTCTGGGGAAAAGCAGAGCAGATGCTCAACTGCCTCATAGCAACATGTCACAACAGTGTGGGAAGAAACAAAGAAGAGCGATGCTCTTAAATTAAACTGCCCCAAGGAGGGTAAGGCTTGGGGCAGAAGACAACAATTTAGAATCAAGAGTGTCTAAGCAATCCGCAGACCTGATCTGAAGGGAAAGGCTGTAACATTTTTATGAAATCAGGAGAAGCCATCTTAGGTATTATCTTCTCATTTCAAGGCCGTGACATACATTTGAATGTTACCATTTAAAAAGTTTTTCTGTTTTAAGCATACTCTCAAAGATGCGATTTTTCAAAAATGTGATTGTTTCTTTTCAAAAAGACATTTTAACAAAAAGAACACCAACAGCAAAACTGAAAGTTGACTGGGTTATGTTTTTGGACAATTCCTACTGTTCACCCAGAAGTTCGTAACATTTCAATTGGCCGTCACTTTTCTAGAAGGACCAAAACCCAGATAATAATATAAGAAGTCTTGTTCCAAATGGGTCTATTTTTCTTTTAGCCCAGAAAACAAGATCTATATTAATAGCAGACATTCCTCAAAGTATGATTCACAACATGGATTATAAAATGAGCAGGTGAACCCAAATTTTCAAATACTGTAGGAAAAACATTTGAATAGATAGAATCAAGACTGCTTTGTAATGTGTTGTAGTTTGTTCTGTGTGAATGTGCCTAAGCAAGAGTGTCAAATGGAAGCTTAAAATTCAGCTCAGGCTCCTATACCCTAACTACCTACTCAAGATCCAGGCCTCTGCTTCCCAGGGAAGAGGTATGTTTCTTTCAGCATGAAGGTGTCATCTGCTGGCCATGCTCACAGAGGGGCTACTTTCTTTTGGTGAGCAGTGGTCACCCAGAGGGACAGCCTATTTTTTTTTTTGGAGATGCCCTGCATAAAATGTTCAAAGTGGGGGTCCTATTTTGCAGATCTTTTTACAGAAATACTTCATTTTCAAGATAAGTGTGTAATACCAGGGCCGGCTACATAATTTGCAGAGAACAGTATGAAATGAAAATGGAAATTCATGGTTCAAGAAGCAGAAAAAAATGTTAAATGTACTAAAATATAAAATGTTTTTCTTTGGTTTTTTTTTTTTTGAAATCTCAACTTGCCACAGCGATTTTTTGTTTGTTTGTTTCTAGTGTTATTTGTTTAATGTTCTCCTAAACAAAGACATTTGAAAATCTAATTATTAGCGTGAAATTCCCATTCATTTTATGTAGTTACAATGCCAGTTTTAAATACAAATATAAGAGCATTCCACTGGTGTGCAGATTCCCTGGAATTATACAATTCATATTTTGTAGGTTAAACATGCATATGTATTTCCTTCTTATCAGAGAGTGGAAATGCTACAGAAAAAAACAACCTCTACTATTTTTCATTTCACTTCTTGATACACACATGCTATTGAACTCCCTACCTGTGTCCTACTGATGAGTACAGAAGGACTAAAAGTCAAAGGAGCTCTGGACACTACGATCTCTCTGTCTTTATCATTATTTTCATCATAAGCATTTGGCTGATGCAAGGACGTAATGTAAGTAAGAAAGGATACGATAAATTCTTCCATTGCTTGTGTTTCCTAGAATGTCATTGCCTTCCTTCTGCATTGGATAGCGACTTCTGGCTTTAAATGGAAACTGTTTAAAATTCTCAGGGGTGTCAGAGTCGCTGCTTGCTCACTTGGAGGTGAAGCATGCTGGATGCTTACCTCATACCCTTGAGTCTTCCTGGACTCCCATGCATTGTGGGCCGACTAGAATTTTGTGTTGTGGGTCTTCACAGATGCGATAAGTGAGGGGGCAGTGAGAACCATAGTGGACCTATGTATTTGTGCATGTTTCCTCCATTTATACATATGATCCACTGTCAAATTGCAACTTACTTAAAAAACACAAATTCAAAGATTAAGTTATTAAAAATTTTACAAGTGAAAGTCGAGTATAAAACCATGCTCAAGGTCCTTCTAAGTGTGTGTGCATGTGTGTGTGTGGTGTTGGTGCGGAGACTGTGTGATTGCACAGGTACCAAGCTCTTCAATCCAGCCACGATCATAGCCCAAAGGGATGTTAAATGATATGCTTAATAACCAGAGATAAATGTCTCCCAACTTTAACTCATTTCTAAGCATGAACTTCTACCCACTCTTCTGTAGTTTAATAAACTGACCTTTCTAATTCTTCAATGTTAGTCTTAGATCAAAGAATGATAGATCAGATGCAAATGTTTGGGGAAGGAAGGATGCTAACAGTGACTGAGTATCTGCTGTTTGTATGACATTTTTGTAGGTATTTTCACCTACATGATCTTATTTATCATAATTCTGATAAGACAAGGTGTATCTATTTATTTCTAAAACTGGATAATTAAAAATCCAGTGTTATTAAGTAACTTATCCTGTCGCATAACATACATTGAGTAAGAATGATCAATGAGATAAAAACATCATACATTGAATAAAAATGATCAATGAGATAAAAATACATGGAGTTTTATTTCTGTTTCATACTACTCCTTTATAGTCTATTCAGGGGTATAGCAGGCAGGCCCCTGAGTTTCTTCTCTCTCTTTTTTATTGGACAGTTCTTCACTGATGTCAGGTAACAAACTCAGTTTCAACTTAGAAGCTGGAATGTCCAAGTTTAAGTAATATTCACATGTCTGAATGGGTATCATATAAAAATATCTCCATCCCCCAGCTGGGCTGTAGGAATTGCCCACTAGTAGGAGAAGAAAGTGGTGTGGTAGTTCTTCTTTCTTGGTGGTTTCTTCCTCTAGTCATTAGCTGAAATGGGAGTGGTTATTACATAAGAGGTGGAAAGTGGAGAATGAGTTAGAGTATAAAAGGGAAATAGAAATGAAAAATTTATTTAAATGAGTTCTGTGCTGGCTGAGAGTTCTCTTTATCTCAAGGATAAATTTTTTTAAGCCACGGGCCTCAGAAAGTAGAACTTACATAATTTGTTAGTGAGTGTACCCTCAGAACAGAAATGATAGATGGAAATAATGAAACAAAGAAAGATAGATAACCAAAAAAGATGTTTTATCAAGTTGGCCAATGCTGGGATAACGGGTTGTTCAATCCTATGGGAGCTTCTGAGAAGCTGCACAGCATGAGCCTTTAAATCAAACACTCAGCAGAGGGAAGAGAAGCTTTTATCCATTGGCTTCTATCCACTTTTGTTAAAAGGTTCATCCTATGGGGCATCAACAACCTTAGTGTTCAACGGTGACCATGGATGAGAACCAAATGATTTTCTGCTGTAGTTATTGCAGAAAACCCCAGGAGCAGGCAAGAGGAATGCTGTCAGGGCTTGAGGTGAGGTGCTGCCAGGATGCATCTGCAGGAAACTATTCAGAACCCATGCAAAACTCATCACCAGAGCTGTGGCCAAAACTTGAGAACAATGAAATCGAGAGGATCTGTTATGATGCATAACGAGTGTCTAATGTAGGGGCTTCTCCAGGTTCCTTGATTCCTCCAGGTTGGAGCATGGCCTCTCCATATCAAACTCTGGATGTATGCAGTGCTGTCTCTTTATCACATGCTGTTTCTCCATCATGTGCTCCTCCTCCCAGACTCTGTCTTTGGAAGTTTCACTTCACACCACCTCTCACCTCTCAAATGTTGAAGTCCCGTTTCCCTCCTCCTGGTGGACCTTATGGGTAAGACTTACATGGCTCCAGGCTCTTTGTCCTACCAACATCCACATCTGGTCCTAGATAAATAGTCGTACATTGTTTGGTATGAAATGCAAATGCAAATACTTTTGAAGCAAATACATGACTCACCTCTGCTCCACTAGCCAAAGCAGCTTCCCAAATGTACTCCAGGGCCTTCGTATTTCCTTGGGTAGAAGTTAGACCCTGGTCCACCATGTCCTCAAATAACAGAAAATGTATTAAATCTTACAGGCTGCCTGCCTTGTTGAAGGTCATTGTCTCTAGGCTGAGGGCAAATCAGCAATTTCTCACCCTTCATGATCATAGCCCTCTCCATGTTTTATATTCACAAAAAGGGCAAGAGAGGACAAAAGGAATGGATAGACTGCTGTACCTACTGTGACAATTCCTTCAGAGTGATCTTTGTCACACCCACACAGATTCATTTTCTCTTGGCATCTCAGCAGGACCCTCAGTTTTAGCAATCTGGCATATTCACTTGAGTACTGGTTGCATGAGCATTCACAATTGAGTCCACCTCATTTTAAATCCTTTATTTTTTTTTCAGCAAAAATCACTTTGTTTGATAATTGATTTTATGATGATAAACATACCTGAAAGGATCGCATATAAAAAAGAAAGAAATGCACTTTTTCAAACTGGTAAAAGCTTAAGAGAATATTCTATAAGAGTAAGAAATCCTTAAAACACTACCATTTATTCTGAGATTGAGAACCAGTCTTCTCATGCTCCTTGGAGATGTTTTGACCTTGCTTGTTTCAGAAAGTAATTGGACACCGCTAGAAAATTCTCTTACATTTTAATTTGTGGAAAGAAAGTTTTAAAATTCTTTGTTAGAAAATACCTCCATTAATTTAAGTAATATAGAATACAACAAGAGTTGAGGATTTTGTTTTTCTCTTTACTGTGTTCTCTAGCAAAATTATAAAATGGTGCATAATATGTTGTAATAATTATCTTAAAAAATTTGAAATTGCCCAATAATTCTCTGGTTTTATCTTGATTAGAAGTTTTTGCGGATCAAAGAAAAGTTCCTATTTAGATTTTAACAGAGTTATTACTGTCTGGATTAGAGGACGCATAAAATCCAAGACATTCAAAAAAGCAAAATACAAAAACATACTGATCTCAGAGAAAGAATATATTAGGATAAGTCAGAAATGTCAAGTGAAATGGAGGAGAAAATCAGGACTAATATTCCAGCGTGCAAACTGGGTTGGGTTTTTTTTTTTTTTTAGTCCTTCTATGAATTATTTTCACCATTGCAAACTTAACTTCATGAGGCTAGAAGTTTTAAGGACCAAAAGGCATAATGCTAAATGGTGATATTTTTTACGTAAAACTAAACACAGGTAGAGTTTAGAGTGGGCGATTCTGAGTCACAGTGGAGTTGGGTGTCAATCAACAAGCTATTGTGCCAGTACGTCACGGGGTTGATTAGAGAACATGGCTTTGTCCCGAGTTTAACCGTTTCCAGATCATTGTTGGAGCTACTACTGTGAAAACTGAAAGTCATCAGTGAGTAGTTTTGCCTAAAATCTTACTGGATCAGTCACAGCTGCTCTGTTACTTCACGAGAATGCTATCAAAATTATTTATGTGTCTTAATCATGATGAGAAATTCCCTAAATGATTTATTTTGCCAGCGGTCACATTCACCTTTGTTTCTAAAGTGGCTATGAATTAAATGTGCTTCTTTCCCAGAAATTGTTTACATTGTTATTAATAAGTAGCTACTTTTATTAATCCCAGACCAAAGAGAGTTAAAGAGACAATATAAATTTTTTTAAAATATTTATTCTCTCCAATGCTAATGATCTGGAAGGAATATCGTTTCATTATTCTTTTCCTTCAATAGTAGTAAATTATTTAAGCAACTACAGCAGCAGAGTCCTGTGACTGCTGGCCATCACCAAACAGAAGTCATTGACATTCATAACCAATGCAGAGGAATCCTATCCAGTTATTTCGCTGCGTCACCCAGCAATCTCTTTTTGTAGTACAGGGTGCTTGCTGAAATTTTGTTTCCCACATACCAGCTTCAGTTCCTTAGAACCACCATACCCTGAGGTTTCCTGCTCATGCATAATATGATTTATCAGAGGGTGACAAAACATGGGCCAACTTGCTTGCTGGTAGCACAGCAACCAAGGAAGTGAGAAAGTTAGGCTATTACATCCTGATCATTATTTTTAGAGGAAGTGATGGGGCATGGTGGTTCACCCTCGTCCCTATCCCACCTCCACAGCACACCTGGAATGACTCTGGTCCAATGCTGGACAGATGGAAAACTGGCTTCATCCAAGAGGCTCTTAGTCATTGTGGACCAGAGAATTCCATATTGCAGAAAGTTAGCTGCTTTTAAAACTACCTGATCTCTTCTCTTTTTAAGGAGAAAACAATACCTATAACTTAATCTGCTACTTAGAAAATGTATTACATTATTATTATGAGTTCAGGCAGTTCGAGGGTCAATTAAAATGTTTAAAGATAAAATTTTTATTGTCTAATATTATTTTCATTAGAAAACCCCACTTTGGTTATAAGTTCTAGAATATTCAACACCTTATTTTAATTATAATTAATATTTCGGTCACTTCACTTATTATTAGATCTAGACTTACACATTTAAAAGAAAGAAATGTTACTAAACACCCACTAAAATTTAAAAATTCAAGTTTTCATTATTCGGTTAATAAATTTCTCAGTGAGTAGGCATTTTCCTTTGCCCCCTACTGAGGAAGCTGCATTATACATTAGTTTAATTGTATCGGTCAATAATACATTGCTGCAAATATTAATTCTCTGATCCATGCTGGATTACTTTGTGTATAGCTCTGAGCTGGTTGGAATACAGTGATGGTTGTTTGCCTTCAATTGCAAGATGAGCTAAGTTTGTGCTTCAGGTGAAGACAGTCTTTGTTATCAAGGCATCTGACTTACCCTTAATGACAAGCACTTTTCCAGTGCTCTTCAAAGACTGCTGTGGCATTAGTGGCTCCTTTGCCCTTGTGTGAAAAGTAAGGATCATTGTCCCTGCACCAGAATTGAGCTTCTGCTGCTGGCAGCCACTGTCCACATATGTCCTTCTTATTACTCAGAATTATGACAATGAAGCTCTCAGATTCACTGACGTCTCCCTAATATATTAATCTTTCTTGCAGTTATTCAAGTCCTGGAGACTTTGAGAATCATCTGTCTTAAAAGTGACATAGCAATGCTCAGCATCTCTGTCAAATAGTGCCCTCAGCCTTCTAAATCACTCTTGACGGACTGTCTCAACTACATATAGTTAAAATGAACCATTCATCTCTGAATCTTTATTCAAAAATTCTCCACCTTCTGTATGGCTTGCCCAGGTACCAAATTTATGTATATACATGTATGTATAAGTGTGTGCATATATGTGTATATGTAAGAAAACTCTTCCCAACTTACCATATCCAAATAGAATTCCTTTAAAAAGTGATCATTTTCCCACCTTTGTTGATCACAAGCTTTTGATTTCTGAGCTCTTTCCTGTTCAGTTTGAGCTCCATTGTCCCATCCTAATCACTGCAGTTCAGAGGAAGCCACAAGAAACCCTTCGCCTTGCCCACCTTTGAAAGTCTGGGGAACACGATAGAGATGGAAATGATGCAGAAGATGGAAGCTCAGTTTAAAGTTTTGATAGGAGAAAAATTGTTTGGTTAGCCCATGATTTTATACTTCAAAACAAACAATGTTAGGAAGATAAGATCACATTAGAGAAAACACACACACACACACAAAACTATGGAGGCAGAATTGCTTAGTAAAAAAAAAAAATTCTCATTTTGAATTTAAAAGGTTTGAGGGCTGGGTTTCCATTTTAGCTCAGAATCTTACCATATGTTTTTAGATGAGATAGTTAACATTGAGTTTCTCCTTAGAATCATAGAAACGTTCCTCATCTATGAGACTGACCCCTTGGGCACAGCAGCCGTGTATCAAATTGTAGCGATGAAAGTGCTTAGGAAGGGGGAAAAAAAGTGTAAGGCTACTGATTATACCTTGGATTTTAGCTGACTCAGGAATAAGGATAAAAGTTTAGCCACATTTTTGCTCTGTGTAATTTATTTTGAACAAGATCTGCTTATTAGTGATTTTATTATACAATAATAAGTATTGCTTATTCAGAAATAACAGACTAACTATATAACATATAAATAAAATACAATACTATGTAGGCAGCAAGCACAATGCATCCCTGCCCTCTTGTGGTAGCATGGGGTTTGACAGCCACATTATATCTCAAACGTAATGAATTTTATTATAATGTCATCGCGAAAGTGCCTCCTTCCCACAGATAAATAAAGCAAAAGTAAATAAACAGAAGGATTTTTACCAATGACATATTATTCAGCAACGTTGATGTCTTTTTTTTTTTTGATGAGATGATGTAATTTTTTTTTCTTAAAAAGAAACCCGTATTAATAGATTCCTTCAATACCATTGATCGAGTGCTCTCTATACATTAGCACCATGTGGCTTAATAAGAATAGGTGTCTGTCCTCAAAGAGCTCAAGATCTAGTCAGTGGTGAATTCCGTTATTGAGGGATGTCATTGAAATCCCCAAGCTATCTGCTACAAACGGTACCCTCAGAGGAGACTTAGAAAGAGAGAAAACACTGTAGTTGAATCTTAAAAAATTAAAATTAATCTAGATTAATTAATTTAGAAATTAGCCAAGCAGAGTAAAACTGGGATAAATATGGTAACAGAAGAGGTGACATCGAGGCAGAGGGAAAATCAAGGAGACAGGAAGATCTGTGAGGGGGGCTTTTGCAACTGTCACTAATTGTGATAATAAATTGGACTAGAGTAGATGGTAGCCATGAAGAAAAAGAGATAACAGTTCATGTAAGAGAAATTTAGGGGAGATTATTGACAGTATTGCTACTTGATGGATGAAAATGGTAAGACAAAGTTCAGACTTAAACCTGTGTTAAGTTTTCTGCTTTCTGATTGGATGTTTTATATTATTGTTTAATAGAAAAATGCTTAAATACTAGCAGGATAGCAGATTTTGGGGAAAGTCTAAGGTAAAATTTGGCAATACTGATTTGGAGATACTTAAGAGTTATCCAAGTGGAGATGGCCAACAGATGGTTGGTTTACATTGATTATAGCTAAGTAAAGGGCACACAGACTAAAGATGTGCATTTGTGAGTTAATATACACGATAAAGAAAATCATGACATTGACTAAGTTGCTTAGAAATGGTATTAAAACAAAGACCTAGAGAGAACTCTGAAATATGGCAGCATTTATGGGACAGGTAGATAAAAAAGTTAAAATGATAACAACAACAACTAAAACAACAACAACAAATACAACAAAGGAGGAATTGGAAGAATAGAGAAAATTAAGTAGAAATTTATAATTCTCTGGAAGGAAGGAGTGGTCAATTGTGTTAGAAGTTGCAGAGATGTTCATAAATTTAAGGACCAAAAAGTACTGAAATAGGTATTATTTAACAAGCAAAAGAGAAGAATTATGATTGGAGTTAGTTAAGAAATGAATGGGAGGAGATTAAATGATTATAATTTGGAGGAAACATTGAAAGAAAAATTATGAGTAGTAATGCATTGCTTTCTTGGCATTTTTGCATTTTTATACTGCTTGAATTTGCTACAAAGGAAACTTGATATTGTACGACAAAAAAAAAATCAGAAGTTAAAGAAAACTATACCTATCACATCATAATCAAAATGACGATGAAAACAAAAGATTTAAAAAGTGGAAAGCAGCCAGAGAAAAATGACATAGTATGTATAGAGGAACCATGATCTGAATGGCTGGAGATTACTCAACAGAGGACTTGGATTCCAAAAGACAGTGGAAAACATCTTCAACATTATAAGAAACTAGCTGTCAACTCAGAATCCTACATTTAATGAAGTTATCTTTCAAGAATGAAGGTGAATTTAAAACATCCTGAGTTACAGAAATTATAATAAAATTAGATTCTCCAAAGAAATGCTGGCAGAAGTTTTGGAGTCTAGAAGGAAATTATATGGGAGAAACTTAGGAATTCAAGAATAAAAACAACAAAGAGAAAAAATATCTGAGTAAAAAAAACATTTTTTCTATCCCATGTTCTTTAAAATATGTATGAATAGTAAAAGCAAAGATTATGATGTTGTTCAATGTATGTTAATGCAATATATATGGCAACTATGAGATAAAGGACCTATATGGTTTTAATAGTTTCACAGTTAGATTTGATAAAACAGTAACTATAAATAGACTTTGAAAAATTATGTGTGTGTATTATAATCCCTAGAGTTATCCTTCCCCAATAATACAAACAAGGAAAGCCCAACACCAATAGATAAATTAAAATAGAACACTAAAAATATTTAAATAATCCAAAATAAGAGGGTATACAGAGGAACAGAAGAGAAAAGATAAACAGAAACTTTTTTAAGTGGACGACCTGATCTAATTATATCAATATTACATTAAAAACGAATGGCCTAAAGACAAGAACTCAAAGACAGAAACTGTCAGATTAAATAACAAAATAAATTTCAATTATTGAGATTGTTCCCAATTACTTAGGAAAGTTAACAATTACTTCCAATTACTTGGGGAAGACTCTTGAAGTATGACATCCATAGATTAAAAGAATAGAGACAGAAAAGGATATACCATGCAAATGTTAATGAAAGAAAAAGATGTAATGGCTATATTAATATAAAATAAAATAGAATTCAAAAAAAGAAAATTACTGTGGAAAAAAAGGAACATTGCATAACGATTAAAAGATCAATTCGTCAAGAAAGCATAAGAACCCGATATGTTTGTTTATCTAAAAAGAGTTCCAAAATATATAAAGAAAAAGACAGGCTTACCAGTATTCTTGGAGACTTTTAACATTCTTTTCCCATAAGTGATGGAATGAGTAGATAGAAAATAGTAATAAGAATATAGAAGAACTGACCACCAAAATGATCTAATTAATAACATCAACAGAAAAAATAAAAAGCACTTGGGTATTTAATATTTACTAATCATAAGACCTGCAGGTCACTAGAAGTTTTCATAACTTACTGAAAAGCATTGGCACCAGAAAAACTGCAACTAGCATCAGACTTAATGGTGAAAAACAATATTTTTTCTCCTGAGGTCGCAGATGTGGTTACAATGTCCACCACCACCAATGCTATTGGAATAGTGATGGTAATGTTTAGATATCCATGATTGGCAGAGAAGGAGGGAGGGAGAAAGAGAGAGACAGAGGCAGAAAGACAGAGAAGCCTAGAATTGTATCTCATACCTCATACAAAACTAATTCAAAGTGGACCTCACACCTAACACATAAAATTATAAAAACTTTCATAACAAAATATTGGAGAAAATTTTTGTGGCATCGAGTTAGGCAAAGAGATCTTTAGATATAAAACCAAAATCGTAATCCATAAAAATAAATGAGACTCCATCAAACTTAAAAATGTTTTCTCTGTGAAAGAAACTGCTAAGGAAATAGAAAGACAATCTTATATAATGGGAAAAAAACCTGCCAATCATATATCTGGCAAAAGATTTGAGCGCAAAAACATAAAGATCTCTTATAACAATGTTATGTTCTGATTTGATTGTTTAATTTGATTGAAAAAATCAATCAAATTAAAAAGAAAGAGCAGAGAATCAGACACCTCAGCAATAGAAATACACAGATGCCAAATAACTGAATGAAAAGATGCTCACAAGTATGAATTTATTCAAAATCTTTATTAAGTAAATGCAAATTAAAATTACAATGAGATATCACTACACAACCATTAGAATAGCTGCAATTAAGAAAAAAATGATAGTACCAAAATCTGGAAAGAGTATGTTACAGAAAGTCTTATAGTATGTTTTCATTTATACTGCCAGTATGAATGCAAAATGATGCAGCTACTTTTAAAGAAGTTTGGAAGGTTATTATAAAGGTAAACATAGACTTCCTATATTACCTACCCATCAATCTGACTTCTCGAAAGGCCCCTTGGTAATCTCTCCCACCACCTACCCCACTCAACCCCAGATAAATGTCTCTCTTTCTGTCACTAAAAAATTGGTTTGTGTTTCTAGAAATTTCTATCATTAGAAGTATGCAGAATGTATCCTATTTTACTTCTTTCACTCACGTAATTGTCATTGAGATTCACTCATGTTATTGGCTGTATCAGTAGCTCATTCACTTATTAGTATGCAGTATTCAATTTTTTCATTCATCCTAGGTTGGTGAATGTTTCTATTGTCCCCACTTTTTGACAATTACAAATGAAGCCACTGTGGACCTTTTGCCTGGGAGCACATGCTTTAATGTCTCTTTTTCAAATACCTAGAAGCAAAATGGTTGGACAGTATGGTAGGCATGTGCTTGACTTTTTAAATAAACTGCCAATTTCTTTCTAAACGGATTGTGCCATTTTGCATCTCCACCAAGAGTATCTGAGGATCCAGTTCCTCCACATCTTTTCCATCACTTGTTCTTTCCTCAAAGGAAGGAAATTTCTTTATTAACATTTATTGATGAGTCCATTCTTTCTCCAATTATTTAAATATCTTTTTATTATAAACTAAATTATTTTGTATTCTTGATTCTATCCAAGTCATACTATAATGTTTTCCTTTGCATTTGCAAGAAGTTTTTCTGGAAAAGCAAAGGCTGGTTTCCTACCAACGTTATTTCCCTACCATGGGAATCTTGCTTACACAGTCTCACATCATTTAGAAATCGGCTATGATACATCCAGAAGCAGTCAGTTTGTTCAGTGCCATAGCTGAGTCTTTCCAGCTCTTCTCTTTGATCATGAAGCAGCTTCTTAAAAGACTTTTGGGCTTGCTTGTGGAAAGTCATGGCAGAACAAATTGAACAAGTAGTGAAATCTAGAAAAGTAGATAAGGGTTTTCTTTCATTGTCAATCCAAAGATTTGTCTTTTAAACTCAGAGTCTGTGATGCTTCATGAAATCAGGCATTTTTTCCCCATTCTGCATGCCTAGTAGCTAAAGTAATGATGTGCATGGGTAAACATTGAGTAAGCATTTGGGGGATAGATGGATGGATGGATGGATGGATGGATGGATGGATGGATGGATGGATGGATGAAAGAAATGACTTTTGTCTTACTGTACTACCCTGTTATGCTAAACATGTAACAGGATAGAATTAAGAGACATTCTTAATTACAAGTGATTACAAAGTGGTTCGGTGGACACTTTTAAGAACAATATTTATGAGTTAAATATAAAAGTCACAATGCAGCATCACTAGATGAAAAATTATTATTTGCCAACTATGAATACCTAGAGAGGTATAAATCACTGTGGGCTATAGAAATGTAAGTTCACTAGATACGGATCTACATCTGGGCTCTGAAAGGATGTTGGTTTCTTAAACACAAAATTCTGTCTTCTGATCTCCTTAGATGAGATATTTATTGCTTCTTCCTCCAATTTAATTTTTTCTTTAAATAGAAGCTTGGTCACTAGGCTCTTGTCTCATTCTGCTCCCTGACTGGGATCCCAACAGTAGAACTGGTCACATGTTAGCAACACTCAAAGGTCAACCAGAGAAGAACAAAAAAAACGTTCCTAGATTTCTATTTTCAACTGGTTTCAGCATGTTTTCATTCTGTCCTTACATTGTAATTTCCTCACTATTCTTAAAATCTTTCAAACCTTGAAAATAACATCATAAGAATATAGTAGCTAATTTCCCCACAGTTAAACATCTTGTACTTGCTCTCTTGTTGCTCATTTTTGTTTTTTAATTTGCTATCCAAATAATAATTGTGGTAGGGTATAATAATTTGGAACATTAAAAAAGGATTAAGAAGAGATTAAGGAGACATGATATAAAATGTAATGTGGTGTCTTGAATGGGATCTTGGAACATAAAAAGAACATGAGTGGAAACACTGGTAAAATTTGAATAAAGTCTCAATTTAGACTATGGTAATAGGTAATAATAATGTACTAAAGTTAATTGCTTTGTTCTGACAAACACACCATAGAGAGGTAAGATGTTAGCATAAGAGGAAATTGGATGAGATGTATACAGGAAGTCTTTGTATTATCTTTGCAATCATTCTATAAATATAAAATCGTTCAAAAACTGTATTGCTTATTAAATGTTGGATACATAATTATATATTGCAGTACATATATTGTAGTTTTTTCAATGAGTTATCTTATTATTACTTTTAAAATGAGACTTATTTATTATGTTTTGTAACATTTAGAATGTACTCAAGAAATATTTGCCAAGTGATTGAATTATAAAAGATGCAGTGGTTGTTGCTGAGAAGAAATATACATGTTTCACTCTAGCCACTAGGTGGAAGTATCAGCACATCAGTTAAAATTCGTTCTTCATCCAGAGCTAAAAACCATCCTTTGAAAACAAATGAAATTTGAAAAAGGTTATGATATGACATTATTATATATGTAGTAGCAGGAAGAATTCCTAGTATTGTGATGAAGATCAAGAAAGATATAAACTGGCTGTGGACAGGAATCCAGGATACTGAGATATTCAGAAATAAAGTGGAAAAAAATTCAGCCATTTATTTAAACATTTCCAGACATGGATATAAGTGCGGTTGGACAGATAGCACATCTGGAGAATTAACAGACATCTATCTTTCCCCAGACGTAAGTGTAGCATGCAATGTCTGAAACTACCAAGGCATGGAAGGCTGGAATGATCAGTCTGCTGCCGTCAGGGCTTCAGGGCGGTTGATGTGCCTGAGGGCAGAAGTGCAGTTTTTACTGGATACAACTACGTAAATGGCGAATGTACATTCTTCCAGCTACTTTCTTTTTTACACCCTGTTTCTTTTAGGACATAAAAGCACTTTCTAATTTTGGCTAATGCAAGGCGAACTAGGAAGGCAAATTCTTAAACCAATAAATAAACTAGAATGGGTTCCTAGCTCAAAACAACAATGACAACAACAACAACAACAACAAACAAACTTGCTTTGTGGTTTCCAGTTCATTATTCAGTGGTTAGTGTGAATAATTAGACATATTCAGACAAGTTATGAGAAGTTATGTGTTGGGTTCTATGCCAATAGAATTCCCTGTATTCCGTATAAATTCTCTCAATAAAGATTGATACAGGTATGGAAAGAAACCAGAATTTTTTTCTGAAAGATTATATGAGACTCAACACAGTGAAATCTAGCGATTCAGTCATCATTTGACAAATATTTATTGAATCAGGGTCACATGCCACAAGTTCTAGATGCTGACGGTATTGAAACACACAAATAAGGATTCACTCTTGTCTACTTTCTGAGTTATACAAGCTTTTAGATACACATAATGTGTGATGTACGTCTGTACATGCTTTTCAAGTTAAAAGATTCTGCATGTCTGGGAAATTCTTGTCCTAATTGTAAGAAAAAGAAAGACATTAACCAGAAAGAAATAATTCTATTAACTAGAAAAGATCTACCATCAATATTTAAGGAAGAAACAGCCTTAATACAGAAACATTTCCTGCTAACGGATTATTAACATGCAATGCCATTTCTAGCAACAGCGTCTGCTTGGTTTTGTTTGTTTGTACACATTTTCTGCAGCTGAAATTTAGATGTTTCCATGTCGGCTGCCAACTACATAGGTGGCAATGATACAAATCGTGAAAAGATTCTTTTGGTTAGAGATCTCGAACTACAACGTGCCCCTTTATACTCTCCTTTATGTTCATAATATCCACCTATTTAATCTTAATGTAGGTTATTTGAAGCAAATATCCCAAAAAGTGGCATTTCCAGGGATTACACTTAATAGATCAAGACCTTTAGTGCTTGGAGGCTTAGATGTGTAGTTATAAAGCACTTTATCGGCAATTCAGGCCATTCTGAAAATCAGTCCTCCCTGCCTCGAGGAAAATTGCCTTCGTTTTCTCATTTCCTTATAATCATTAATCAACCTCTACAGTTATCAGGAAAATTTTTGCTGGCCATTGGACACTTACAAGTCAGCACTTTTGGTCAAAGGACACCTGCCTAAATGCTGTGGACACTTACCATCCAGAAAGATTCTCTGGAAAAATGCTGCCAGGCATGACTCTGTGGGTGAGAGGCAGTGCAGTGACTTCTGTGGATCTATCACGTGAGACAGAGGGAAGAGGGACAACCCTGCTGAGGAGACCGGGATGCCGGGAGTGTGATTAGAAACACCGTTTGGCACTGTGATTTCTCAACATAACTCACATTCTTCCTATAGGCATTATCTATGTTTTTCATATAAAAAAAAAAAGAGAAAGATCTGGATTGTTCTTGTTATTGCTTTTTTGTTTTGTTTTGTTTTTCTTTATACAACAGAAACTTTTAGTTCCTCAATATACTTAAAGGTATGTTTATCAAATATATAAGACAAAAACTTTTCATTATATCATTTGTATTCAGAAATATGTCAGGTTTGTTTGGAGATAGGCACAATACTGCAATAAATTAAAATTTTATTTTTAACTTCTGTTTTGTTTTGTTTTTACTGTATCCCTAGAATTGCAGAGTTTCCACAGAAAATTATATTTTGTGAAAGAAAAGGAAAAAAGGTAGAATTTGCAGTGCCTTGTGTGTATTTTTTATTTTAGAGGATCATTTCTTGATAGACCTTTTTTCCAGTTCTGTATATATGCTATTTAAAAAATAAAGTAAAACTAATGGGTTTTGGGAACAACAACTAAGAAAAAAGCCAATCAATTTTTGAAAAACATAAAGAGTAGTAGCTCATTATTTTAACTATTAACTACTGTATCTTTCAAGTTGCTCTTCTATAATGTTTGTCTTGTTCTTACATACTTATTTTTAAGTGGAACACATTCTACTTAATCACAGTCTAAAATCTTTGAGAGACTTCTCTTCTACTCAATTTTTTTTTTCTAGATGGAAGATAATTTTTTGGAAGAGAAATGATCTAAACTGTCAAAGAGTTAAACAAAATCTGAGGAAAAGAAGCTGTTACTAGAGGCATCGAAACCAGAAGCTTCTGTTGTGTGAGGCTGTGTTTCAGGGCATCCCGTTAAAGCACTGAACTTTTCTTTGCTGGAGCATGGTTTATACCTGCTGGAGAAGGAATAAACAAAAGAGAAATGATGATGAATGTGCACTTGCTGCAGCAGAAACTCCTTTCAAAAGGAGTAACACTAACAAAAACAAAGGCAAGTTGAAAATGCAGTGGACCTCACCCTTGGACCAGGTGGGCTGACAGATCCCCCACCTCTCTGGCCATGCACAAAGAAAGCTGGACCATCCCCGGATTCTCAGCCGGGGTGGTCGTCTGTGTGCGGGACTGAAAGCAAACAAGGGCAAGCTGTAGCCAGATGTGGGGGCTTTCAGGTTCACTGGCGGTTCCTGGGGTACTTGAAGTCAAAACCGCTCGCGCACGTTCCAGTTTTCCACCAGAAAACGTGGAGACATGGGGGCCCAAGGACTCTCATCGGCCCTCAGTCTCCAAGTTGGCCTTGTTATGCCGCCAAAGACACTGTGTTCGCTCCTTCTCCAAGGTTCATGAGGAAATACAAATGCCTTTGAAATATTAGTAACTGTGAACTGAATTTCAAAATTCTATGGCCAATATGATAAGTCAATGGCTCCATCTGATGGCTCCAGACCCAGTAATACATTCCCTATGAGGTCATTTCTGTGCCCTCATCTTTTACATGGGTTTCTGGAGATGTGGCATCAGCCCTTTCTATGAAGTAGAGAGCATTTTTTATTTTTTTACATCTTTGGAAAAACGGAAAGAAAATTTTTCTTTTCAGAGGCATCTAATTGTACCTTTCCCTCTTCTCTACATACTCACCTCCAAAATCAATAGTTTTATCTGTTCTGCTGATTTCTGAGCTCTTCTTTTTGTTGTCTTCCTTTCTCACTGTCCCACACTGACCCAAGGAAAAAAAAACCAGAAATTTAAAAATGCATATTTATTAATACAGTTTTATAATTTTGCTAACCTTACCTGTAGATTGAAGTCATGTCATTCACTTGCATATGAATTTAGAGAAAACATGAAAGTCACTTCTATTAATTTCAGAGGCTTCAGCTTGACCTTTGTGAGGTCAGTCCTTGGCAGCCAAGGGTCATTTTTAATTTTTTTAATTTTGACTAATTTCATATCCATTTCTCCATTTCTAAAATTACATCCTGGGTCGGGGAAAATAAAAAGATACACTTATTATCAAATATCACAATGAATTGATTTTTACAAACAGTTCACATTCTAAGTGGGCCTTAAAATTATCTTGGAGCACAGAAAACTTTATAGATGTTCTCTATGTAGTGGTCAAAATGAAACCAAATTTCATTTTACCTCATTGAGAGTCTGTTTACTAAAGTCACTAAATCACCCTGTTTCTGACCTTAGCTAGAAGTTCAAACCCTTTTTCACAGCCATTAACTTTTTCAGCGTTCCACCGAGCAGATGTGTGTTCAGTGGCTTAATCTTTTCCATACTGGATGATGCGACAGGCCCCCACCTGATGTGTGCTTTGCTGCAGTGTGAAATCTCATCCATCAAATCCAATTTGCCCATGTTGTTTACATATGATAAATTAAATAATATATATATATATATATATATATATATATATATATATATATATATAATGGCAAAAAGTCCTAATTTTGCTCGGAAATTAAAATAAGAGACACTAGGATTGGTAGGGTGTATCCACACAAATTCACATATATGAGTCAAATGCACAACTTAGAGTCAAAAATTTTCAGTTATATCAAAATGTCTTTTAGCTAGCAGACATTTTTATTTTTCCCATGAAACTGTGTCAAGGTCTATATTTGTATACATAAACTAAAAAGGAAAGAAGTAAAACAGTAAACTAAGAAATTGGAGACATAAGCTTGCATTTTTGCCTGTTCCTGGTGGAGACAAATTACATTTTGTTGTTCTGAGTGAACGTGGCAATAATTATCGCACCTCTTTTTAAAAGTAATGTAAAACTCTAACATTTTTATTGCTTATTGCCAGACCTTAAGCACTAAGATATTTATTTACATTGTCTGATTTGATTCTTTCAAACATTATGAGATACGAGAATTATTATATGCCAGATGAGAAAATGGAGAAACAGATGTTTTAGAAAAATAAAATAACCTTCTTTTTTAGTCTATTAGGCCATTATATTATATTTTGCAGCCTTTGTGCTGATATATAAAATAGAAAATTCAGAAGGCATAGAGTAGCTATTTTGCATTTCTTTGGGGGAAAGAAAATGTTTTTTCTAACCTTTATTTTTTTTTAAGCCTAAATGATTTCTTTCAGACTCCGATGGTTTAGTTATTCCCATCAAAAGGGTTGCTACATTTGTCCTCAGAGTCCACAAAACACATGTCTTTTATCTTCTCTGCCTGAATCTCACAAGCTTGTAATATGTGAAGAAATATGAGAAATGTGTGTGAAGACGCAGATGACTTTTGGAATCTCGGTAGCTCTACTCCTTAAACTAAACATAATTGTTATTGATTCTCAATTGATTACTCAAAAGTTAAATTCCTCCAAATTTACTTTCTTTCTAATTGGCGTTCCAGCTGCCATCAGATTGAGTTTTCCTCTTGTTTACTTGTCCCTAAAGTCTCTGTAAAAGATTTTATTTCTCTAGGCAACCAGCTGGTTTTTCACGTAGATAAGGTCAATTATTTTGACCTTTGTTTCAATATGAAATACATAATAAAAGCTGGTGCCCCAACGACCGGATGTAGCCATTCAAAAAAAGCTACTTGCCAGGACAGGGAACAATAATTTATTACCTCATAAAACCCAGTTGAAATGCTTGTTGCTGAGCATGGCGACGACAAGGAGCCTGTGTGACTTTATTCATTTATTTTTATTTAGGTGATAGGGAGATGGGAACAGAACAGAGCACCTGCACTACTGAAGGATGAGGAAGTGGCAAAGGCAGAAAGAGGGATACTGTTTCTTTGTGGATCCACCAACGTTCTTTGAATATGTGTTTTCCTGGAGTTGGTTTTCCATGTACCAAAAAATTCTTAAATTTAGGCTCAGAGAGTTTATTATTGACTTTTAACCATAGGATTTTACTATTAAAATATTTTATAACTCAGGTTTTGAGATCTATATTCACTCATTGTGAAGCAATAAGCAAAATGGAAAATTTAAGTTACTATTTACAATCAGTAACAAAATATTTGCCATTGAATAGATGAGTTTGATTTTAACAAATTTGTGAAGATATGAACTTTTACATCTTAGGCTTCTTTTAACATTGCGTCACTGGCATTCTGCATGCTGTTAACATATTTTACCTGTAGTATGCTTATGAGTGTTTATTTCTTCCCACAAACGTGTTACAGTTGACATTTGTGTCTATTCTTGTAGTGTATTTTAAACATTCCTGAATGAAGCCCTTTTACCTAAATCATTAGCATCCTTGATTATGTCTTACACATGGGCTAAGTCAAACATGTTAATATTATTTAGGCTATTGATAAGGATTTTTCTCAATGTAATGCATTATCTTTAGCTGCTCTGTATTTAGAAACTCATTATTTTAAGAGTTCTTTTGTAATAGGTCCTTTCTTTATCTTGAATGGTAGATAAAGCAAACTGTAGAAAACACTCCTCAAGATATGTACTTACTCTGAAAACAAAGCTTTTCTCAGCAACGTAGATACACTTATGTGGGAGATTTTCACAGATATGAAGATGCAGTTTTTGGAAAACTGTTGGTAATGTGGATAAGGAAAACTCTGAGTAATAATGCAATACGGGGAGTAATAACATCAGAGAGTAATACAGTGCAGGTGTAGTAGAGAGGTTTACACAGTATGGAATGTGCCAGGTTCTTTAGATGAGAGAAAAACAAAAGGGAGGAGGGTGACTTTAGGAAGCAACAATGTACTGGTGCCGAAGACAAACTCACTTCAGATTTTTTACCTTGAGAATGTCAATTAGAACCACCTTTCTCAAGGTCCACTGGCAATACATATCGAAAGGTTTAACTAGCAGATACTCTAGTATCTGGCAAGTACAATTTGAAGCTTTTGTCCCAAGAAAAGCAGCACAGATATCGCGGACAACTCTTTTAGCAAACCCAACTTAAAAATGTATTTATATCTTTCCAGAGTTTTTCATATGCAGAGAGAGGAAAGAAGGGAAGGGGGTGAGGGGGAGAGAGAGGGAGAGAATTTGTTCCGTCAATTTTGTTGGCAACCATCTTCTTCGCTCATTCACAAATTTATCGATAGTGGTTATTTCTGATCTGAGATTTTAAGGTGATGCTAAAGTTGCTTATTTTATAAAACTTCCAAACACAATAAATACCTTTTGTTTTTATAAGAAAAAGCCACCAACAATTGCAATTTTGCAATATCTATGTTCAGTATTGGACCACCAAAGAGAAGTCTCTTTCTCCTATTCCTCCATCTAGTGGATCTCCTGGGTCCCTTGCCACCAAGATCTGGACATAAGGTTAATGCAATTTGTCTTATGTTTCAAATTATTATTAGCTGAACAGACTTTTTGTTGACTTTCTTAAGAACCTAACTACAAATTATATCGTTTCCATAGGGAAAACGTGTTCTGAGTTTCAAACAATTGACATAAAAACAAATCCCAAACATCTTTTTTGTAAGTTAAAAAATATCTATATATATATTTTCTCTTGTTTTTACTACTGAAACTAGTTGGTACCCTGAAGTCACTAATTATCCAAGAATACAATATACCCGCTGCCGGAAATTGTGGCCTGGACTGTTTTTGACCTCTAATTAAGAAATGCTTTTTCTAGATCTTTGTCCTGTATTCAGCATTCTTTCCATGGCAATTTCTTTATTCTTTTATTTTTAAGGTTGTCAAGCGAAACCACAAATAAACTGACACATGTATGAACCATGTCTGACAGAAAACAGAAAATCATATTTAACAGAATGAAGTTATCTCCTTCTCGTTACTTTCCTTTGTTCGATTACAGGAAAATCTCAGAATAGCCACATCTCTCCTCCAAAACTCTTATAATTTTTATCCCCAGAGATTTAGCTAGCCCAAAGGGAGACCATTCTTAGACTGCTTGAATAGATCCCATTGCAGCAAAAACTCACCAAAATATTGTCAAATGTGTCCTTGTAGTAAAACTAATGTAATAAGCTGGATTTCTTACTGTCTGTGTCCAGACTCCCCTATATGTTTCTAAATAATAGTTGGGGCAGGTCAAGAAGAAGAGGTTATGATACATGAGACTAAAGAAAGAGAAAGAAGAGATAAAAGCTTCATGGTCCTCAGGAACTGTCAGTTGTATGCAGCAAAATTCTCACGACCCCAAAGCTGAACTTTGTAAATAAGCTTGGCATCAGACTCTTGCCTGGAGAAAATAAAGAGGAAGAGAAAGGGGGAAAAAAAGAAGACCCTTGCCCTGCTCTGACACAGGCACAAATGAACATGCATAGGACGTGTGTGAACCGCTTAACTCTGTAAAAACATGTGCAACTGGCCTGTTGCATGTTGAATGACAGAACTTCGTACTACTGATCATGGGATGAAACCATAATACTGTTATTTAAATCACAACCTCTCTAACACAATGCTTCTCAACAGGGCTTTTTATATGCTCACTAGATTGTATTAGGCTGAATGATGGAGTTATTTGTATTGACCAACCATCTCCAGCTCTGTTTCTTGGAGAAGCTATTTCTATTTCGTTAGTATTGAAAACTCCCTAATTCATGAGGAGGAAATATAATGTATGATTAAAACTATGGACTTAAGACATAGTTGATTTTTGCCTCAATTGAACTAACTTAATTTAAATTTAATTTATTGTTTGTTTTATATTGTGTTTCTTTCCTTGAAAACTGTTGAAATAGTACTATGCGCCTCTTTCAATTATTGTGAGAATTGAAAGACATACATACCCAGCGATCATACACACATGGAGAGCTTAGCTGAGTGCCTGACCAACAACAAATACACAAAATAAAAATTAGACAGATACAATTATCATTGTTGTTATTAATAAGTGGGTATTTCCAATTGAAATCATAGAACTGGTAAGAATAAATTCCTAGATGTATGAATCGAAAGCTTAGCCATGTCTATTTTATTTTCAGTATAGAAAAAAGTGGGCTTATATTTATACACAGCAGGAAAAATCTCATACCACACTTATATGTTACCATTAGGAATTTTAACTATGTCTTTGTCTGTTACAAGAATGAAAGTTTTCATCAAATAATTTAGAACTCATTTTCAGATAAGATTGCTGTAACATCCCACATTATTTTTATTGTATTACATTTAAATCCATTTTACACTGGTTCTACTGACAGATACAATGATAACCGTACCCAAAGCAAACAGCTGAAAAATTCGACATAACAACATGAGCCAGCAACTATTTGACAATTTATCTGAAGCATCCTATGTATTTAAAATGTGACTTAAAAGACTTAAAAATTTTTATTTGATTGCCTAATGTGTCTTTCTGTTTTCATAGATGTAATAGTTAAATCCCATAGACATAAACGTCTTGGAAATTTCTAAATCATAAAATTAATGTATCCTAGCATTAACACCATAACTGAAGCTGGACCATTATCTCATGAGAGCAGATAACAAACTTTTTACAAATACTAAAGTACTTTTTAATATAAATATTTTAATTAAACCTTTTTTTTGTTTGTTTTCCTGGCTGTTTCATTTTGATGGTTGATAATGGTTGTACTGAAGGGGAGCAGAATATGCCACACCAAAATATGCCTTTTGGAGTATTGATCACTTTAAGATGACTATTAAAAAAAAAAAAAGACTTAGGAAGAACCTTTGACCTTCCCCCTAACTGCCTAAAAAATTTAAATAGAGGGCATGCTGGGGGAGGGGAGCTGTCATCAAAAAAAACCCGTAGTTAATATGAACTAGTGTGTGATAGACAGAGAGGACCAAGCAAGACCTCTTTAATCCCAGCCCTCTGTCTTATTAATGAAGACGGTCCAGCAAACATTTGTTTACCAAACATTTTATTTTTCATCTTCATGTGAATCATCTTTCTCCCTTTTGAAGTCCTAAATCACAATCTCCTCTTTCTCCTTAGCTCAAAGTGGCAAGTAAGAGTCTCATGTGCTCAATTTGTATTAGGGCCCCATATTTTTATGGAAATTCCATTTGTACATTCACAATTAGATTTGATTATTTTCTTCTGTGAACCTATCTTATATTATTTTAGTTATCAGAAGAATTAAGAGATGAAGGGGAAATCATCCCCTGTCCCCCCACACACACATATAATCCTTGACTTGGAGCCTTCTCCCACTTCATTTTGCTTGCGTCAAAATTTTTTTTGTGTGGTAGCATGTAACTGTATATTTAGTTAGCTGAAAAGCAAAGATGAAGATAAATTTTAGAATCTGCCAAAGGCAAAAAAGAGATTATACTTTGGGGAACAATTACATGAAATCAACCAATTTCTCATCAATGGATGATAGAAACAATCAGACAACCCCTCTCAAGTGATGGGAAAAAAATGTTGACCTAGAATTCTAAATTTGGGGAAAACATTCTTCAAAAAGGATAAAGAAGTAAAGACAATGCCGGTCAAACAAAAGCTGAGAGAATTAATTGCCAGTAATATTTTAAGAAGATTGAAAGAATTTCTTCAGGCTAAAGGACAATATCTCTGGATAGAAAAACAATTACAAGGGAAATAACACTGTTCTCAAAACTCACAGTCTGGGACACCAAGGATCATCAAACTTTAGCCTGTGAACCAAATCCTGCCTGCTGACCATTTGTGTAGAGCTTGATTGGAACAGAGCCACACCTATTCATATCATCTGTGACTGCTTTTGTGCCACAATTCCAGAGTTGAGATTGAAAATGTGAAAAATGTATAAGTGTTAACTAATAAGCCAGTTGCCAGAATCTACCCTTTAAGACAGAACAAATAAAATGATTCACTGATGCCACACAGGATTAGATTCAAGAGGTGGCGTAAAAAGTAAGATTCTATTGATTTGATCCGTTTTTCAAATTTCCTTTGAGGCAAATTAAATGTCAAATTATGTTCTCCATTTCTACACAAGCTAAGTAAATAAATAAAGCATCTGTGAATGTTTTATTCCATGTTCAACATTTATAAGGCTTATTTTGTAAGGCATAAATTTCTAAAAATTTCTTTCACAGAACGGAGATTTGTTGCCAAGTTTGTCTGGCTATTAGACATACAACAGCACAGGTGGGAGTTTGGGGAAATAAACAGTACCCATAAGGCCCTGTTGATAAATTTGAGCTCAGATTTTTCCATCCCTTATATTCTCTTTGCTTTCTCCCTCTTCGCACATCTGTGACACCAGAGTTTGGCCCAGAGAAAGAGCACACAGTTGGGATAAAGAGATGTGAGCCAAGAGAGCCGGCTATTCAGATCAGATGGGATGCAGATGGACATCTGTGCTGAGAAGAGAAAGCCAAGGACGATATTCTTCATCATGGACATAACTATACAGAATTCTACCCTTATAAAAGCTCCCTCTTTTTTTGTCATGAGTTTTTCACTTAAAGATATAGTGTTTCCGTGTGGCACGTAAAGGTTATTTGCTCCCTCCTCTGCAGGTGTATGTTTGTTTCTTGTTTCAGTTTACCAATTCAAAAGCTCAAGAAAACCTTTTATTATTTATAACCATGTTTAAAGTGGGCTTGACAGTCAGGTTTTTATACTGACAGGCACACAATAAAAATCATGTACTGTTACTAGTTTTCTAGGCAGAATTATTTCATAATAATTATCTTCAAATCTCCAATGTTCTGTGTGCTCAAAACCAATTGTCTTTATTTTAATAATTAAGTGGAAGTGACAGTGGATGACAGCTGCAATTGGTTTCATTTGTGAAGCAAGTACTGCTTTCCCCATCACCATGGAATCATTCTGGCTAGGTGTCAGAATATTTAAGCCATTGAATGCTACCAAATCTGTAGTCAGACAAGGTACGCGTTTTCAGGCAAACACATTTTTTTTTGGTATATGCTTTTTCACCAAATCCCAATAGCTTTTGCGAGATTTGTAATGTACAAATCTACACTTATATTTGATAGATGCAAAGGGTATTTCCGATGGAATGGTTTTGTTCCTATGTTGTCCCTTTAGGCCAAGAATTGGCCAAAATTTTCTGTAAAGGACTAAATAGCAGTTTTGGCTTTGTGAGCCATATGGTCTCTGGCGCAACTATTCAACTCTGCTCTTACAGCGAGAAATCGATTATAAACGATATGTAAATGAATAGGCTAACTCTGGTTCAGTAAAACTGTATTTACCAAAACAAGCAGCGGGAAGAATTTGGTCCATGGGATGCTTTTAAACAATCATTCGACATATTTTTTTTATAGCACAGTACACAGCATTTAAAAGTTCTTATTCCCTTTGACTATTAAAATTACAAAGTATTATTAAAGATAGAGAGAGCATTACTGTAGCTTAAAAATAAACGTTCAGGGGCTATTTATGATATTAGACCATACAAAATGTATTTTCTATCACCATATCAGGGGATAATTATGTGGCACGTAACAAATGATCTCCATGTCATTTATCTCATTTGATTACAGTAACAACTTTGAGAGTTAGGACAGACAGGTATGATTTTTAAGTCTCATAAAGCATAAAGAAGTTAATAAGGGGCTTGCCCAATGGCAGCCACGTGAAGTGTAGATTCAGGATTTTAAACTTTCCATTTAGGTACCAACACTTTTATTTTGGCTGCAGGCCATTTGGGGGCCTGAGTTTTGGTGGTAATTTTGATTGCAGAGAAGTGGTTCTAATTCAGGTCCCGATATGCAATTACTGTTAGAAGTGGAAAAGAAAGTAAATACTTTCCATATTATCAAATTAATGGAGACAGCAAGAATGAACAATTTAAGAAAAAATAGAAGCAAACCTCAAATACTCATTTTTCCTTCATACCCGTATTTTAGAGGTAATTGCCTCAGTGGCCCTCTCGGTTTTCCTCCGAAGTCTATACCTAAATAATCCTTTACGTAGGAGTCTGTGACTTCAAAAATGACACTCTAAAGTGATTCACTCCTAGCCAACTGGAGATATAGCAATCTGTTATGCATGTTTTTGGCTTCTGTACAATTTTACTGTTACAACTTTTATTACACAAAAAGTTAAAAGAAGAGATAAACTGCAGCATTAGGATTTTTTGATACAGACCTTGAGCCATCAGCACAGGAAACTAACCTCATGGATTATGTCCATCGCTCTCCTGTCTGCTAAGAACTAATCACGTTATAATATTACCGTGTAACTTTCATCTATATTGATGGTTTTTCTCCAACAAGAGCATAATGTTTTAGAGAAACTGTCTGAAATATCTTTACCACATTGGTCTAAGATCACAGGGTTTATGATTTCCATTCTTTAAATTTTTTTTTCTTAAATGGTTCTTTGGGAAAAAACCAAGTTAAACTATTTCACAGTTGTATGTACATATGAAATATGAAAATGTCGCTCGTTTCTGAAGGCTTTGGCTGTGCGAAAACTACATAAATATTGAGATTAAAGTTTCTTGTTAACATAGAGTCAGATGAAAATGACTTGCATGGGAAAATGTAGGCACTGGGGGCACAGATTTCATACTGCAAAGATGCTATCAGTGAAATGGAAAATGGAAAATGGAAAAGCAATCTGATAGGCACAAACATTCTTATGTGAACAGAAGTCAAGGCTGAGAAGTGGGACTGGGGGAAGGATAGGAATCTGAGAGTGACCCTATTACCCCAAATATCCAGGTGGAAATAAAGTCACTATCTTCATTAAAAAATGATATTGAAGGAGACAATTTTCATTTCTCATCCTAGGTAAGAAGAATAGAGGGTGGTACTTTAACTTGAGTCACTGACAATTTCATCTCTTGAGATTTAGAAAAGTAGCTATAATGAAATGATTTTCTGGTCTTTAAAAGGGCATGCATTATTTTTTACACATTTTATTTCTCTCAAAAGTTAGTGGACCTCTGTGAACCAAAGAATAAACTAAACAAACAAACCAGAAACAGACTCATAGGTGCAGAGGACACAGTGATGATTGTCAAACAGAAGGGGCTTTGGGGAGTTGAGCGAAAAAGGGGAAGAGGTTAAAAAGCACAAATTGGTAGCTACAAAATAGCCATGGGGATATAGAGTACAGCATAAGGAATGTAGTCAATAATATTATAATAACCATGTATGGAGCTAGGTAGGTACTAGACTAGTCAGGAGGGTCGCTTTGTAACTGATACAAATATCTGACCACTGTGCTATACACCTGAAAGTAATATAAAATAATATTGCATGTCAACTCTAATTAAAAAGTACAAATTGATTTTAAAATTTAAAAAAAGCTTAGTAAAAATAGGGCCCAGAAAGCAGTGCCTTTTGAGTTTTCTCTCCTTCCATTATTGAACTTGTTATCTGCAAGATGCTAGAAGTAATTACAATATCATCAATGCAGTGCAAATCCAGAGGAAAGACTTGAGAGGCTCTCTCTGTTATTTTCAAAAAGCGGGGTCCATAGCTAGGCTGGCTGGTCAGTATTGGCTTAGTCAGTGCTGGCAAGTACCCTAAAATCATCACGTGTGAATTCAGCACGGGTTCCAATAGTGATGGATATGGTGGGCAGGGGGTTGTATACTAGGGCCTGTACAGAAGGACTCAGAGCAAGCTGAGAAAGTTCTCTAACAAAAGGCTGTCAGATATGATTTACTGAGCCGGCCTCTACTGGGCAAGCTTCACTGAACACTCTGAATTCGAGCTGTCCACAACCGGCAGACTTTTCTATAACCCGACAAAGACATAGAGTTATAGGCACTTCATAAAAGTGATGTCTTTTGTTTAGTTCTAACAGGCTCTCTCAACAGGGGAGGCAAAACCGATGAAGTGCAAAATATAATATGAAATCAATTTCCCTTCTCACATGACCCTGAGAACAAGAAAAGAGTCTGGTTTTCGTGGAGCAGCTGAAAAAAATCCAAATATCTTCTGGGTGGTTTCAAGAGAAGACCAACTGAATTTGGGAATGTTTTTTGCTTAATTAGCTTCAGCACTTCATTTGGAGACAGATCCGTACATATTTTGCTTGTTTAAAGGATCACAGAGGCCTGAGTAAGATAATTTTTCCAGATAGAGGGTGAAGTCGTTGGAGAGAGGAGTTAGGCTCAATGAGACCCGCTTTCAGAAATAAGCTCTATGAGTAGCTGAAGAAAGGGAACCCTGAAAGGCGACTGGGGAACAGCTCCAACCACTTTGAGTGGTTTCTGAACATAGCCTCGTAACTACGTGAGTGACTGTGTCACAGCAGGGATGGGTGACAAATACCTTAAAGTGAACCTCATTGCTCGTAAACCAGGCTATGTCTGAGTGTGCAGTTATAGTTCAGGTGTAGCTCTGACTATGGTGATGTTTGAAAACATGGATAACATGTAAAGCACATGATTATTTTCATTAATAGAATATAACACACGGACAAGGAAGAGTTACTTGTCAGGAGAGTACTGAGGTGGGAAAGTTATATATATTTCTGTATGTGATAGCGACCATCTTACTTAAATTGTATACTCTAGATCTTTCTATGCATTTCCACCCCAGCAGTTCCAAACATATAATTCCCTATATTTCTTCTAAAACATTTTCTTTACAAGTTATAAATTAGTCTATACCGATCCATCTGAGCTCATCTGTGGCATTAGCTTTTTCAATGTTTCCATGTGATAGTTTATTGATAGTACAGATATCATCTTTTTATAACCTATGTTGCAGATGGATAATTCTTAAAATTAAAATGTAGAGTACCTGAATATCAACATGAATCCTCCAAGAAACAAATGTCCAGATGAAAGGAGATATAAAAATTCTATTGAAGAAACATCTTTGAAGGAAAAAAAGGAGAGTAGAAGAATCATGAATTAGAAAGGAATCTTGAGCCTTAAGAGCCAACCATGCTATTGACTTGAGCTCAGAGGGGGCGTGGCCTGCACCCCTCACCTGTGGCAGCCAGAGGCTATCCGCCAACTATATTCCTCTCAATAGAGTCTCCATCAAGGGACAGCCTGGGCCTCATTTCCCTATGCTTGCTACTACTTGGAACTCTCATTGGTGAATATTCTGGGATATTGATATGGTAAAAAGTTACATACTGTAAGTTTGTTCCAACACATGTGATTCTAACACAGGTAAGTGGAAACTATTCATGACTAATCCATGAAAAAAAAAATCTAAAAGTAAGATAATTTCATCCATCAACCATTGGTTTTTCTTAACATAGGAAAAGAATATGTCATGTGGTTTTAACAGCAATAATCCTTGAATCACATCCCAGCATATCAGTTCAGTGGGGGTCCTACTTTCATAAATTATAGTATAGGTTACAAGTGTCATTTAAAAAAATAAAATGGTTTTCCACAATTTAAAAAATGTCATCTATATTATGTGCCAGTGGTGCTCTTCTGTTTACGCTCTTCGAGAGGAACTACCCAGGACAAAAGTATAAAGAAATGCTTCTCTCCCAGCCCGTTATTCCTCTTTTACATGCCAATCTCCTCTTAGCCATTCAAATTCCCTGGATTTGTTTTGTGTTCTGTGCTGCTTACAACTGCTAAGGATTCACAAGAGCGACACGTTATCAGTGACGCTTTCTCTGACATTTCTTATCTTCAGACTCCAGTTTTATTCATTCCAATTCATTAACATCCATTCCACTCATTAATAATTTTTCCCTTCGAAGTTTTTTTCTTTTTCAAGATCCAATGACTGCATTGAAATCATGCTGAACAGCTTATGTCCAACAAAGGGAATTGTTACAAGGATACACAGAAGGGCAGGTGACCACACACTCCAGGTACCAGCATTTCCAGGTCTGGGATGTAGCATGTGCTTCATGGAGAGCCAGACCCACAGCTCAGATTTACTTAGGGTACTATCTGAGGCCAAGTGATATTCCCTCCCTGAGTATGTCTCCCACATTCACTTCTTCCAAGAGAGAATTTGTTCAGGTCACTTTGTCCACTGCAATGTAAAGTTTTGGGTTGAGTCACTGCAGAGGTGGTTGTGCTTCCACACACCCAACCTAGTCACCGTTACTGTGACTTGGGCACTATTCCCTGGACTCATCAATGGCAGTAATGCTAGCATTTTTTTTTCCTCACAGTACGCCGGCATGAGTCAGAGCTGCTTTGTACATAAAGAACCTCTTGGGGCTGCTTTCTGCAGAAGAAGGCAATTAGAATTTTATGGACTCTCCAGTACAAGTGTTAATGTTTGATAAAACCTAACTATGTTACTCCTTGCATTTAACTGCATTTAGCCATTGTTTCAACGTTTGTAACTTAGAGAGCTAGGCTTGCATTATCGTCGTCGCAGTGCTGTTATTTGCATGTTCTTCTTTTGCAAAAATCTACACTTGCTCATCAACCATTGGCTACAGACCCTGGGCTAACCATTGCCCTTTTTGTAACTAAAGTGAACTTTATGTTCTGATCTTGTCGTGGACTTTAACTTCTGTTTCTAGTTCATGATTATGATTTTTTTAATGACAACTTGGCTCTCAATTCAGGTTGCTCGGTGATTACTTAGGACACCAAATTCTTTGCAGCTCATATGTGGCTCTGCCCCATGAACAAGAGGGTGTAAGGCTGCGTCTGCCAATAACAGGAGCCCAATAAAGTTAATTGTTTCTCCGTTAGGCACTTTGCTAGTGCTCTGAACACATGGAACCGATTATCTGGCACTGCAATGTTGTTAAATAAAATGTGCAAAAAAGAAAATACAATTATTGCTAAAGTAAAAACATACCACGAGGGGTTATTAAAAAAAAGCAAGATGGTTTATATTTTAAGGATGTTTCGCTGCTCCATTTGCGTGTTTGGTGACAAACAAATGATTAGCTCCAAGACACTGCAATGCCAGCATTAAACTTTCCCTTCTGCTCCATTGTCTTCCAGTTACCTGAAATAAATAGAAGTAGATTTTTCATTCTGACAGAAGATAATTTTTTAAGAATACAATTAAATGTATATTTTGGCAACCCTGGAATATAGACCATTCACTTAAAACATTCATCTTATACTATACATAGGATGATTTTTTAATTTAAGAATGTATTTGCTTTCAGCTTATGAACTCTATTTTGTTTATCACCTAAAGTAACTGCATTCTGGTATAAAGCAGATTACTTTGGTAGCATGGGGAAAAAAAAACTATAATCCCCTTTTAGTTACGCTTAAGAGAACCATGGGGACTTAATAAATACAATGTGTTTATAAGATAAAGAGTCATAATCAGCTTCCATTTACCTTCAAAGTTTTTCCATTTCTCACCAACACTTTAAAATAGTACTATATTGCCTAAATGCAATGCAATTACATCTACATTGAGCATTTTTAATTTTAAATGGTTTCCCCATATCACAAATAACCATGATCATGAAATAATTAACCAACTAACGTCCACTAGAGATTATACAAAAATGTTTTGTTAGATTTTAATTTTATATTCGTGCCCTATAAATAATTAAACTGTGTACATTTCATTAAAACACTATGTTAACTCTGACGTTACAGACTGATTCATATATGAGCCTAAATAACTCAAGGATCAGAAAAATAAAAAAAAAAACATTTTAAAAACATTTTGGATTTTATTGTTTATGTCTTCTATTAAACAAACAAAATAAAGCTTATTTTTTTTCTTTTCTCTAAAGTGTCAAAAGTCAAGTAAAGTGCCCCAAAAGCACATCTGAATAAAAGATCTGAAATCTGGCTGTTAATTGTCATGTACACTCGAGTGTTGTGTTGTCATTTTGTCCTAATGTATGGACCTTGGATAGGCAAATAAGGCATGTCCATGTCAATACAAACTTTGATTTTGCTTATTTTTCCACATCTTGGGACCAATGACCAGAATAATCAAAATTGACAGGTGACTGGAATTTCCAAAACAGAACATTTATTATTAAAAATTGTCATTGTTTTTTCATTACAAGTGGGTTTAATTCAAACACGCTAAAATCTTATACTTTCTAAATGTAACACTTTTCAAACTCTTTTGCTAGTTCTGTACTCTGCTTATTCTACAGCTTTCTTACATATTAAAAAGAAATGATCAGGCAGGCAAGAACCTCAACATGAACAGAAACATATATATATGTATCTTTTTCCAATGGACAGAATCAGGAGGTTTAATCTTCATAGATCACTACAGACAACCTTCTTTGAAGCTGAACTGCTAGAGAAACATTAAGGTGTCTTTTTTTTCATATTTTAGTGGAATTTGGCTGCTGATTCTCTGTTTTCATTCTTAGAATCACAGAGATGTGACCATACTTCAATCACAATTTTAATATGGACTTTTTTGTGAGCTGAGTTTGTTCTTTTGTTGTTGTTGGGTACCATTTTTTCTCTCTAGTCTCAGGGAAAATCTGATGACAGGAGGTCAGCTTTGCATTGACTAGATGAGAAGAAGGCAAAAGGTGCATTGGAGAAATTGAATCTTTCTGGAGTGTTTTCATAAGGAAGCACTATCACCCCCTTCTCAATTAAAGCCCAGATACATCATCAATGAGAAAATCGAGTGTATAGCCTGTTTATGACTTTGCATTGTTAACTATAATATGCTCGCAGCTGCAGAGTATGATTTAAATGATATACAATAGAATGCTGTAGCATTTCCAAGAGGAAGTAATTTAGGGTAATGACTTCAACTCCCCTTTACTAAAAACTGAGCTAGTTGCCAATTTTTTAAAAGGGACTTTGTTGGCCATCAAGAGACAAGTCCATCAATTTCAATGAGATGATGATTCACTATTGATAACCCTGATTTCTTTCAAATTTTGATGTGTAGAGAAAAAAATGATTTGGCTAATATTAAGGAGCATTTGTGCAAAATAGAGACAGTCATTGTAAAGCATGTAGCCAGAGGCCATCTGAATCGGGAGATAATTATAGGATTCCAAACATGACATAACTAGGTTTTGGCAATTTTTTAGAAAAATTTGCAGACAGATATTGTATGTTTAGTAGGTTAACCAAATCATCCAAATTACTCTTTATTCATGTTACAAGTAATGTAATATAACTACCCTGTATTTTATAGATTTGGCATAATCAACATGATTTAATATATTTACATTTACATGTATACCCGACTCTTCTATTCAAGTGGATTTAAAAGAAGTTAACTTTTTAAATTTAACATATAAACATATCGTGTGAATACACATGTTTCAACTTCAAAAAAAAAAAACGTTGCAACATTAAAGAAAAGATTTTTCTCTTAAAAACCAAAGTTAATCTTCTAGAAATTTTTATCAAACATAAATTGAATAAATGTTTAAGTTATTCTATTCTAGTTCCATGATTTTCAAATTTTTCATAGAGAAATATTTTACATATAATCTTACATGAATCCTAATATATGAAACAAGTATTTTGTTAGCATATTTATTTTACAAATTTAATGTCTATAACTTCTAATTATTACTGAATCATTCAATGAGAACAACAAATTACTTTGATCAACGGGGACATTTATGAAATCATAGCTTTAGATGATAGTGGCTATTTTACTTATATACAAATCTACTATTTATTCCTATCTTTTTATTTGGTTGTACAATATTCAGAAAACCTTGATTTATTAAACCAAAGCATATATGGTAAGCATGTAGGTTTAAATCACTACTCTACAATTCCAACAAAAGCATCACATAACAGAGATATCTTATGAGATTTTCAACAAGATATGTTCAATTTACCACACAAAATTTGTCTCCAAAGTGCAAACATTTTGTATGTAAATTTTTGTGTTGGTAGCAGCATTAAAGGCCATTAGCATGTAAATCATGCATGTTAAAAAATGCTGACTCACATGTTTGCTGAATCATTGCAACATCTTTTGTACAACCTTAAGGCTCTCTGGAACATGGCATTTTCAGAGCCACGATGCTCTTTGGAGGAAAATATTAATAACAACAATAATAATGATAATCATTTTGTCCCAAGCATTTATCATTCATTTAATAAAAGCATACATGGGAATAACTGGAGAATAAGTAAATGTATGAGAGGTTTTGTGTGTAAGTAGTAATGAACCCCAAATTGTAGCAGAATAACAAATGGAAATGTATTTCTCTTACATAAACAGAATCCAGTGGTAGGTGGATTGACTCATGCTCAAATATGGCTGCTCATTCTACTCACTCTTCATCCAGCAATAAGAGATGGAGGTTGGGAGGGGTACATGGTTCTTTAAGGACACTTTTCAGTGTTGTCATACTACTCCTGTGTACTCCCTATTAATCATAAATAAATACCATGACCACAAATGATTTCAGAAAGCCCAGGAATGGTGATCTTTATCTGGGTGACCTATAGTTTCTATTCTTTGATGGGAGAAAAGGGGAAGAAAGAACAATATTCTAAGTACTAAGAACAAGGTAGTTATCTTTTTTTTTTTTTTTACATTTTACTCATTGCTCTAAATCTTGGCACGTTTAGTTTACATTTGGATTCTGTATTTCTCATAAAACATCTCAACTCTTCCCTTTGGTTCTTTAAGTCAGAATTATTATGGGTTTTCTATAAAAGTTTTAGCTATCATCCTGTACCTCACCCCCATCCTTGACCCAGAATGGGACATGCCCTCAGGCTAGAAGCAATAAATATAGTAAACTTTCAACAGCAATTCCTTCTTTCAAGTATCAAGTCCCACTAATATCTGCCTTGCCTTAGTCCCTCTTCAGTGTCTGCAGGTCATTATATCTTGTATTTTGTCCAGAGTTGATGGTCGTTCTCTGTAGGAATGGTAATCTGACAGGAGCTTATCAGCCTTAACTGAAGGTAAAAGTTTGTGAAACTCTTTTTTCTTGATATTTGCATGTCTGTTTTCTTATCATTCAGATTGAACGTACATGTCACCTCTTTTGTAAGGTTTTTACTGACTTTAACTAAAAGCAGCCTTCAGTCTCTTTGTGTAAAAAAGCAGCTTGTTTTCACGACTGTGCATTGCACTATCGATAGCCTGCATTTTTCTTACCCTCTGAAGTTCAAATGTCCATGAATCAGTGAAACTTTTTCTGAGTACGCTATTAAAACACTACACACATGCATACTTATCGGAATAAACATACATTACCTTCCAATGTGCCTGGGATAGTCTTAGATTACGCCCCTGTCATTTCATTATGATTAATAATTTCTCCTATTACTCATAACATTTTCTAGATTGGGCTGATAAATTATACAGTAATGTTAATCACACCTATTATACTGATTTATTTCCCTTCATGTTACTGATTGTCACCTGATATATTAAAAGTTATGTCTATGCATATATAGAAATCTATTTAATATGTTACATAATCTGTTTATCTATTAAAATATAGGTCTGTCTACCCATACTAGAACATAAATTCATGAGGACAGGAACTTCTTTGCTTTGCTAACTGTTAAATACTGGCAGCTAAGACAACTCTTAACACAAGGAAGATACTCCATAATAATTTGCTGAAAGTGCAAATGAATAATTCAATTTATTTTATTTGTCTACCCTAACAAAATGCAAATTACATGATACTGAGACCTGATATTTCTGTTTCTCCAATGTATATTCTGTTCCTGGCATCAAGTGCCGCTTCAATACATTCATGAATTCATTGTGCCACATAAATTTAATGCTCTTGCTCTGAAATTATTAACTAATAATGTGTAAATATCGAGCTATGAGGTCTGTGTTGGCAACTTGATCAATGCATAAATCTCATTTATCTCAAAGTCTTATCCATAATCAGATTTCCATTTATATTGTATAGCCAGAATTAGGGCAGTTGCAAAATGTTAAGATTAAGCATCACACAGGTGGAACAATACACATATCACCCTCTCTGCCCCACGCCCAACACACAGATGCACATTCCTGATCCTGAGAACCTGTAGATATGTTACCTGACGTGGCAAAATGGACTCTGAAGGTTTGATTACATTAAATATATTGAGATAGGAAGATTTCCCTGGATAATCTGAGTAGGACCCAATATAATCACAAAAGTTCCTGTAAATCAGAGAGGAAGGCTAGATATTTAGTGTCAGAGACTTGATGATGTTATGCTGCTGGCTTTGAAGGAGGAAGTGTCCATGAGCAAAGGATATGGTCAGCTTCCAGAAACTAGAAAAGGTGAGGAGACATGTTTTCTTAGAGCCTGCAGAAGGAGCATGGCCAGCTGACAACCACATTTCAACTCAGTGAAACCCACTTAGTGTGTCTGCCCTTCAGAACAGTAAGATTATATATGCATGTTGTATTTAGCCACTAAGTTTGTGGTAATTTGCTATGGTCAGTGCAGGGAACAAATACACTCTGCATTAGGCTTCTTTGGAGTAACTTCTATATGACAAACTTTTCCTATTTTTTAGTTAGAAAGTAGAGACCCAGCTCATTCTCTGCTTCAAATTTCTTCCAGGCGGGAATCCATACAATAGGCCATCTTCCCAAATCTCTCCACTCTACCTAGCAAGGAGCTTTCAGGGCTCCAGCTGGGAACTGAGCCACCTGCATCAGATTCCTGCAGGAGAGAAAGGGACTAGCTCATGGATCTGTCCTCCAGTGAGCTTTAGTGCTTACTGTAGCCTCACAGTCAGCCAGATTCTCTGCACTAACCAGATGTCACCTTACCCCCAGCTTCTAAGGCGCCCTGAAGAAAGAGCATCGGTGCAGATTCAGGTTTCACTTTTATGCTCTTTTATCCATCTAAATTACACCACATTCTTGCTTGTTCTTTAAAAAAGCGTTCCATTTTTTTTTAAATCATTGGTGGCACTTTGTTCTTACTACTCACATGGAGTCACTATCTTGAAATAGATTTATTGCCATTTTGGCGGGATTGGGGGAAGAATATGATGCAAATATGGGTGTTCAATCTCTTATCTTGCCTCGGAGAATTCTGTTTTATGCTGCTTTTTACAAAAATGTATTTGGTTACGTTTTGCTCTACTCATAGCCCTCGTGAAGTATCTGGAGATTCTATAGAGTTTTTTGTTTGTTTGTTTGTTGTGGTGATCAAAAATTCTTGGGGCAGTGCCCTCATTATCTGTCAGGCCTGGCATGTCTGATTAAAAGCAGGTGCAGCCAAACCCTCACTTTTGCCTACCACTGCTGTCTGCGTCAAATAAAAAGCAGGAGTAAGTTTTCTGTGGGATCTTGCCCTCCCTCTCAATTCTCTTATGCTGGAGAACTTTCCAAACTATTGGCAAGGATCTGTATTTGTGGCTGACCAATGGTTCCACATCCTGCCATGGCCCCCACAAATTTTGCAGCTTTGAGATAGAAGATTTTGATGTGGTTTTATTGGCGTCATATCTTCCATGTAATTTCAGCTTAATCAATTGCCTTATATTCAGTGATTTATGGGCTCCTCCATCTACCCTTTATTATTTTTACATGACCAACTAATTCTTTGAAATGACTGTACATGAATGACATCTCCCCCTTATTTTTAAATCAGATTCTGATGCTCTTCTTTCAATCTTTGTGTATTCCTTTTGTTATCACCATTGTAAGTCAGTGACTTAAAAATAGAAGTTAAACATTTGTGCCCAAATCATCAGGTCTCAGAGAAGTTCAGATGTGTTAACATAATCAGTAAGCTTATGATCTTTATTCTGTCCTTTTATCAATGGTTACATTAGACATCAGATTATTCATTTTCACATTATTTTATAGTTTAATCCTAAACTGCAGTGGGGGGTGTAAGGGGCTCAGCTTCGATATGAGTGATGCTTTTGTGAATTCTGAGATATTTTAATAATACAAAAAAGTCTAGTCTAACAGACAAAATATGGTTTCTAATTCTTGAGCAATAGACAATACATGATATTTGTATTTTTGCTGTCTACACCATAGTCCCAACTCACGAGTGTGCCAAAAATGACACAGATTGACCCCGAAAAAGAGAGAAATCCATAAATGTTTTAAAATACTTGGAAAAGCATATATACAAAGTAATTTTACAGTTCTGTCAACAGAGAGGAAAGATCCAAGAAGTTTTTTGAACTGAATTACAGGAGAGAGAAGTCCCAAGGAAAGAGAATTGGTTCAGAAAAAGGTGATTTAGGTGCCAGGGCTTGTGGGTGGGGATAGACAACAGAAGGGGATAGCTGGGAAATCACATCACTTTATCTGTCACATCATTGTTTATTTATAACATTAATAAACCAAACGTAAAATTTCAATACCACCACCTTATGAAAAGTGCCTTGCACATTTTATGGCTTTGCTGGTAAAGTATTCAATTAATGTTTACTAACTGGCTGGGCTCAAATATGCATTCCCAAAATATATTAGACTTCTTTAAGTTTAGGCTCCAAATATCCATCTTACATTGGATGGCATTAATTGTAAAAACTCAAAAGTCCATTATCATTATTAATGAAATTTTTAAAAAATTATTTAGGCACTACAAACAATCACTTCCCATGAAACAAGTAGAGATTCTCCAATGGGCAAATACCCAACTGTTCCCAATCATATTATATTTTAAGTGAAAGATTCTCCACAAACATTTGGGAGAAAAAAATTAAATGCCTTCCAGGGATTGGTGGCTGGGAAAGAAGGAAGAGAATCCAGAAAAAGCTGTGGGCCATCCCGATCCTATTCTTCAGTTCCTTGATTGAAGGCATTAAGTTTTATTTTATTAACTTCTTTCTTGCCCTTCAAAAGTTGAGGGTGCTCACTCCAGGGCTTGTGCAAAACGGCCCCAGGAAACCTCAGTGCAAAAGTTTGAAATCACAGCTGGCTGTGATTAGAAGGATTGGGGAGATCAGTGCTTGATTAACTTTCAGCTGCTATTGGTTTGCCTTAGTTCCTGCAGGAGAATTAATCTGTAGGTTCGAGTAAATTTTGGATCTTAATGGATACCAGATACATCGAGCCCACCCAGACCACCAAGATTTAACAATCTTTTTCCCTACATTTAAATTGTACAAATGAATTCATTCCTCCTTACCCAGTGGCCCAAATCACTCTACCTCATTGTTTGCTCCCAAGACATTTGCTGTCTTATGCCTTCTAGTCTAAGAAAGTGTAAATTCTTTAAGGGAAGGTTCAGATCTTAGATTTTTGTATTTTCAAAAGAGCCCCAATTTAATTACTTCCACTCAAAAGAGTTTGCTAGACCAATAATGCATTTCTGCTCACTTTCTCTTAATTTGTGGTCAGTGCACATAAAATTATTCCAGGTCTATAATCTATCATCATCTCTATTCTCCATTTCTATTGTACAATGGAGATTGGTCCTCCTCTTCAATTGAATTTATACCATTCTAGTTAAATGTTCGTAAATTAAAAATATAGCCTTATTATCATAAATCATCATTTTCTTGATAGCATTAAAAGGTGATTGGTTATTAAACATTTTCATAAATCCATGTTTTAGGGTCCTTACAACCTTCATTTTATTGATAAATTTCATAACAAGAAGAGGTTTTTCATCTAACTCCTTCTTTGCTAACTGAATATTTTTATATTTATAAATCGAGGAACTCACTCAAAAAGAAAAAGAAATTTTGCCACAAACACACACACGTATTTGTTTCAATTGAAGACTTTTCTAGTTTTCTGATAGACTATTGACGTGTGATCCTCACACTGTTAATATCAGGTACATGCAAATAAAATAAAGTACTAATCAACATAAAAAAATTAGCAGAAACTTTCCTAATGAGTATGTAAATCATTTCCTTTTGTAGAATCTAATTGCAGGAAGGAGTAGAAAAAAAAGCTGAGAGAACTCTAAGCGTATTGAAATGCCCATGTCCCACTCAGAGAATTTTAATTTAACTTAATGAAGGAGGTAAAGTTTCTGTTTGTGGCTTCTTGAATTGCTAGGATCAATTGCTTTCAGATTTATATGTTCGTCTTATTCTCTCCAAAAAATTCTATTAGCCCTACACTAACTCAAATTTTCAGAGCTAAGGATTTCTTAAGAGGTCACCCAAGTTATGTGCTACAAGCATCGTCCTTCCTGCTTGAGCTTTTTCTCCACCAATATCAGACCAATTAGTGCATAAATCTGTACACCTCTATCAGTGTCTCTGTCTGCTTTCCTCAACCCTCCTCTCTCAGAAGTTGTGCTTAAGTTAGATGGACCTCTTCATTTTTCTCTATTAATGTGGTATTTATTCCACTTTTGCCTTTGCTTCCATCTCTTCTCCCACCTGCAATGTCCAGTTCCTTCATATTTGCTATACTCTAAGTGACTCCCAGGCACCAGCTTTAAGAACTGTCTCATTCATAGGATCTTTCTTGATTTTCCCAAAGTTAATCCCTCCTTACTCACATGATATAACTTCTCTTTTGATTCACAAGTTCAGTGGTTTCTTGGGTTATTATTTAACGTCTTGTGAAATTATCTAGTCTTGGAACTTGATGTAATTGCTCAAGGTAGGAGGTATGCTTTTAAGGAGAAAAAAAAAGAATCACGCTTTTCTCACACAAGTAGTATTTTTACAAATATTTGTAAATTATAATGCTTATGATACTAACAAAAGAAAAAGTATAACACCATTTAATTTTTTTGACTCAGAATACACAGTAAAATCATACATGTTAAGGAAAAATATTGTTAAGCTATTAATATCTACAAATACTGCTGCTTAGTGCTTTGAAAAGCGAATGACAGATATCAAATATAGATTATAAGCCTCCTGTCTTGATTGCAAAAACCATGAAAATGAAAATCATAACTGTCATGATCAGTGTGTAGAATAACATATAGTACTTAGTACACAGTTGATAGTCAATAAATAATTTTGTATGAGCAGATGAATGAAGAAGTAAATACAATAACCTAGATAAAACACAAGGATAAAAAGCAATCTTCCTGTCCTATCATTAAAATTTGTTATGATGGATAAAAACAAGGACAATAATAATGAAATAGCTACATATATTCTGATATAGGGTCTCCTCTAGATAAATGGCCAGAGATGATTTAATCACTGACAGTGTATGAAAAACTAAGTCCCAGAAGTGACTGAGTACACAAGAATTTAAGGATTCAAAGGAATTAAAAGGGACAAATTATGTTTCTTCCTACACTCATCTTTGCTAGAGTGGCTGAGACCTATAGGTATACAGTTATACAGATATACCTGCTCTAATATATACCTTACTCCAAGGGCCTAGACTTACCTCATTTCAAGATCATTACCTCTATTTCTCTCATGAAAATTGCCATCCTCCAACTGCAGCTGATTTTATCTTACAATTAGGAGAACTGATTTAACTCATTCTCACTAAAGTGTAGATTTCTGGGTTGTTGCTCCTAGGAGTCACTGCAGGCAGGAAGGACAAAAATGACAGCAAAATATGTTATAAATTATTACTATGTTGGGGACTTCCAGAATACAAGTCCCACACAATTCCCCTGTAGTTACAGTCCGTCATTAGTCATTATGTGATATTGTGAAATAATTAATGTAAATAATATAAACCGTAGACTTCAAGGAAAGTAAGCAGCATTTTTAAAATTTCTTGTAATGTGTCACACCCGGAGTCAATATGGACAGAGTAGTAACACAGATTATTAAGTCTAAAGAAAATACACGTTAAAAAGAAAATGCTAAAATGAAGTTAACGATAAAAATCAGGGAATGATGTTGACGTCCATGTGTGCAGTTTGCAGAAGAGCAAAAGACATGCAAAAACAAACAAACAAACAAACCCTGTTGTCTTATAACTCTAAGACCAGTTTTGGAAACCATGAAAGTGAAAACCATTTATAAATAAGCCATTTTTGAGAAAAATATGGCATTCATCATTAACTTTCTGAAGAGCTACAATCTGCTAATAAAATTATATATGAAGTGATCTGCTGCATTATTTCAGTTCAACAAGAACTTGTCAGCATTTAAGATGTCGAAGAACCTCTTTGTCTTGTGGGAAACGCTGTTTTTTATACATTTGCTGTTGTGTTGGCCTCGCAACCCTCATTTCGCTTATTTCTCCATGTCTGAGAACTCATGCGCTGTGTTCCTCATTAGACACCTTAAGGGTCACTGGCAAGCAGTGGTCTTTTTTTTTTTTTTTTTTTTTTTTACAGAAATAAGGGTCTAGCGTGAATGTGCAATGTGCGATGGAGTTTGAATAACTTCCTCCTCCCTTAGGACCTTGCAAATCAAGGTCGAGGTCCATTGCCAAAGGCTGGCCCAGTTGGAGGCAGCGCCTGGCAGGAAGGGGGCTTATCTTTGAGCTGGAGAATGTCTTTGCTGTATCTTTCCAGCCGTTAAGCTGCAGTTTTCAGAGGCTACTGACCCAGGAGCTTTTCATCAACCTTAAACCCACTTTTAATAACAACAAGCTCAGGGGACCTGGGGAACTTTCCACCAATGTCTGGAACTCTGACAAACATCTCGTAGTTCTGCCTGGTAAGGTCCACTGCCGCTTCATGGGGCATGTCTCCTCCCGTGCCCCAGTTCTGGAGGCAAAACCAAACATCACCTTCTGGAATGAGACCTGCAAATAAAAGCAAATTAACCCACCTCGCCACTGGCCCGCTCCCTTCCCTCAGAGGCCTATTTTAGCTCCAGCTTCCTTGAATGTTATATTTTATAGCTTTTTATGCTGAATTCTTTAGACACTAACCACTTTCAGGGTGGGGGATGTGGGAGTTGACTTCTCCACCTATGATGATGGAGCATCCTGCTCATACGATCCAGCACACGTACTCGCTTCTCTGCTTGCAGTCCTGTCTCTTGCAACAAACAGGCTGCAAAATGTGTTTACTCAACATGTCAGATATCGTTAGCCTTGAACCGGGGGCCTCTCATGTGAACTGTTCAGCAAGTCTGACACAGTCGATCTCTGGTTTCCCTTCCATGATAGAGCTCTGAGCACAGTGACAGCGGTTTTGATGGAACTGCTTGCAGACGATGTCTGGAGATTTAAATGATGGTTAAGCTTTGGTTAAAGCTTCAGTCAATGAACTGAACAAAGAGTTTCCTTTGGGGATTTTTCTAAGTCAAGATCAAGAGGACAAAATGCTGGGGGAGGTGTTTCAATAAACCTGCACACTCAGTGCCTTGGGATTCACAATGTTTCTCTTTCTACCCTAAGTTCTCATCATGCTCCAATGCATGCATTTCTGCCTTGTCAGTCCTCTTATGACAGGAATGTGATCGTGGGGCTCTTCTGGAATCAGATTCTTTTCCTATACATTTCATTTCCAATTAGTCAAGTAATTTCTCACTTTTCTGGAAGCTTCGCTTCATGCAAAGTCAACATCCAAAAGTTCAGCTTTCTGTGTTCACTAATTACTTCAAGCAGGTCACTTCCTCCCCGCAGACAATATGCTGAGAGCATTACCTTCGGACATTTCTCTGTTCAGCTTTAGCTTGAAGAAAGAAGATCTCTCAATTTTATACATTTTTATCTGGTAGTATTTTTAGGAACAATGACTAAGGATCCCGAAGTAAAAGGAATTTCCTGTTGTCATCAGACAACTTTCTAGATATAAGGCAAGCCTAAAATTATACACACACATCAAGGTGAAAGAGTTAGAATGGTGAAGTCCTTCTAGAATGTGAAGATTCTGGTGCAGGGAAGGTATTTTTTAAAATCTTCAAATCCAGTAATTTTCAATGGGGAGAAATTTTTGCCACCCTCCCTAGGACAGCTAACAGTATCCAGAGACATTTTGGGTTGATACAACTGGAGAAGGGTTGCTAATGACATCTAGCAGGTAATGATCAGGGATCCTGCTAAGCATCTTGCTGTGCAGAAGAACCCTTTGCCCCCAAACAAAGAACTATCTGGCTCAAAACAGCAACTTTGCCGAGGCTGAAGAAAGCTGTTTTCGCTTATGCCAGTGTTCAGCTCAGTGCTTTACACATGTAAAGGACACTCAATAAATGCTCAAGGAATAAAGAAATAAAGTAGAGCTTCTGAACTAGAATCAGCATTTGGTTCCGGGCACTAGTGCCCCCTTATTAGTCTCTCCGATGCTAGGTCCTGCTTGTCTGCCTAGACTCTGTAACTTACCATTTCTTCCTGCCATCCCTCACTTTCTCAGATGGGCCCGCTCCGACCCAGGTCTGTTAGATTCATCTTGCTCATGGCCCACAGTGCCTTAGCTCTCAGTCTCCGAGTTGACAGCTTGCCGAGTTAGAAGACCACAGAGACAGGATCAGTAGAAGATCTGGAATCAGGAGCAGCAACAGTCGCCACCACTTATTCTAAACATTAATGTCACATGATGGATTTCGGCAACCTTCCCATTTTATGCCAGGTCCTGTTGATACAAGTGCCGTATCCGTAATGAAGTTAAACTCAATATATTTTTTCCTCTAGTTATAACTGGCAATAATTTTGCAAGTTCCCAGCTACCGTGGAATTCGTTTGGGGCAGGCAAAAAAAGCAAACAAGCTCTAGTATGAAATGTAATTGTGGTTGCCACATGTGAAACAGGTTAGCTACCAACTCTTCTTGTTAGCCTTACTCTAGTTTACAGAAACTCACTTTTGCTCAATCCAAGTATATTTGATTAATAGGAAATGGAGACAATTATCGGGGCACTTCATTTAAAGAAAAAAGGCTTTTTTTTTTTTTTTTCCTGGAAACATTCAGATTATGGAGACAAATGACGATTTCTAAATTTATATAGCCAGAGAGTATATTAACATTTTCAGATTATTTATCACAGAGATGTGGAAATATATTCTATACCCAGGTCTGGAAATGTGACCAGGCACAGTTAATGAATACATGCATACTGCATGCTCAACGCACTGAATTTGTTGTGTGTGTTGCCCATTTAATCATCCCAATGACCCTATGAGGTATATAGTGATATTTTCATTTTTATAGTTAAGGGCACTGAGGTTCAGAGAGGCTGAGTAACCCCTAAGATCACACAGATTAAAAAAAGGAAAAGATTTCACTTAATATTAAAAAGAACATGGAGTGAAACCTTAAGTTAATTATGATTATAGAAAAGTCTCAAACTGCCATCAGAAAGTTCAAGCATATTCAACAATATGAGATGTCCCTAAATCTTTAACAATAAACACACCTTTTTATTTTCACCTGTGTCAAATTACCCCTGGTTTAAAATTCTGTGTCTATCTCTCGTGTTATTCTTTCAGTTAACCGACTTCATGAAAATAAAATTTATCTCTAAAAATCTATAGTTTTTTCTCATCCTAACAAAAGCAAATCATCTACTCTTCTAAATTTCATTCATGTTAGATTCTGTCTTTTCTAAAAATAAGATGTCAATAACCTAGCCAGCTTTTAGCCTCTCATTTAGTTTTAGATTTGTCAGCATAAACGCTTTGTTGTATCATTAGGTATAAATCTTTGGCCACTTTCAAACAAATATTTGAATATGATTTCATGAGGATGATGTTTCCAAGGGTAGAGAAGATACTATGGAAAAATAAATAAGAAAAACTCAAGGTACTTATAGTTACTCTAAGGTTTTTTTCTTAATCATATTTAATTCATCTTTTAAGTAAACTATATTTGTACAAGCGAAAGCACACATTTCATGTAAGTAGACCAATTTGCAAAGAGTCCTGTACATACATCTGTAACCTACTATAAACGCGAATACACAGAGTCCTTTTATACGTATTTGTTTTTTTATATATTTTGATTTCATATCAAGGATTTTTACTGACGTGTTTGGCAGTCTCAGGATTGGAATGAATAATAAAGACTTCATGGGCAGTGGCTTGAGAGGATTTTAGCCCATTTACTAAAAAAAAAAAAAAAAAAAAGTTTTGTGGAAGTGATCTAACCAGTGAATTCCACTTTAGGAAATTTCACCCATCTCAATCTTTATGAGTGGGATAAACAACATCAATAATAAGAATAACTGAACAAGCTTATGGTTTCAGACTCTTGAATATTTTAGTTGGGTGAAGCTTATAATAAATTACTTCCTATTTCAACCTAATATAGCATATTTTCAATTTCAAATATTCTTTATGGAATTTCCACAATTATGTAAAAAAAGATTATGAGACACATAAAATTTATTTGTAAATTCACATTTTTGTTGATGCTTTAAAAATTAGTCTCCATTCAGATGCCCTTCTCATTTTAAAACTAGCATCTGTCAGTGTCCAGTTTGCCAACATTTTTTCAGAAGATCATCTGTTAAAAGTATCCACAAGATGCGTTACACTAACTTTTTAGTCTTGCACAGTATGTAGGATTTACACTTTCATAATGGGGAAGAGATTATAATTTGCTAATTAATGATCTCTTAGTTCCTTCTGGTTTAAAAATAGTCTTTTCCAGGTAATTCAATCTTTAACAAAAAAAAAAAAAAAAACATTAGATTTTGTATTTCTTCCCCACACTTCTTCACACTGTGTCTGGGTGTTTGCACCGAAGCAAGAGATCACTTGGCTGATCCAAGTGGATCAGAGAAAGGGCCTGATCATGCAGCAAAAGAAAAATTAGACCTTTTTATACCATTCTGAGGGGGTGGAGGTCCTGTCAGGGGAATAGTTAACCAAACTTATTTGAAAGCCCTGTCCTATTTCTGATGAGGAAAACAATCAAAAGTGTTTTATACTCTTAATAATACGGCAGAGCCTACTTTGGTCCTCAAACAGGAAGTCTGTATTAGAACCTGGAGCTTTTCAGTCATTTTAATATTAAACAAAAGCGTTTTGTGTAAGGGAGGAGTGATAATGTAACATAAATGTTGTGCCTTTTTTACTTCTAACTCCTCTTGTAACTAACTGCTCTTCCAGAGGTTGTGTATTTATTCTTCTAGAAGCAGCTATCGATAGCTCATTACATCCATACTATCCATTATTTTGGAGGGAGAAGAAAAATGTCTGATTTTGAAACTGGCATGAATTGGGGGTAGAAGAGGGCTCGGTTTCCATGTGTGGCATCCCTTGTGCACAGTCCTGCTTATGGGAAAGCGCGACATCACTCTTTCTCGCTTTGGATAAAAAACAGGATTTTCCCTCAAGCCCTGTGGTGAGATGGAGGCAGCAGATCTCACAAGGCTGCATTTCCAGACTCTTCCCCCTTTGCCTCATGACTCCATTCCCTCACCCCAATGAATTGCATGCCCGTCGTTTTACCACCCAGCTTATTTGATCTTCGTGGAAGATGAATGGCTTTGACTAAAAAAATTAAACAATGGCAAAAGTAAAGTGCAGCATAGAGTAAACCTCACCAGGCTGCAGACTTTCCTTTCTCTTTCCTGTTCCTGAGACCGGGTCTGGATTTCTTTGCCAGTCCCTCAGATTTGTTGGAATTCTTTTAATCACTGGTGTTTCTTTTTAGAAATTTGAAATTAAGGTCATTTGTCTTTCACAGCTTTCTTTTTAGTAGAAAGCAGTGCTATATAGAAACGCTTTCCTGGGTACAAGTGAAGATCTGGGATGGTGTCTTGGTTCTGTCACTTGTAACTATTTTGTTATCACTTTCAGCTCTGCCACTTCGGAGTATTAGTTTTCTCCCTAGGCAAAGTGGAAAGAAGAGTTTCCTCACTTTGACTCAGGGTAATTGGGAAGATGTAGAATTTATGATGTATATATAAGCAACTTGAAAAAGTTAAACAATGGACCAGATGTGGAAGGAATTAGACAGATAAACCTTATAGTAACTTATTATTATACACTATTTTAATGTACATAAATTAACTTACTAAATACACATGAGTCGAAAACAAGTAGGGACATATCACCAAACTCTGTTTCAGTGTTTCATTGAATATTAGTTAATTGGAACAAAGAGACTTAATTTTTAGTTAGTAAATCACAATTCTAGGTAGCAGTTGCTACGGTTATATTTCAAAACTCTACCACCACAAGACTTGAGTGAGGACCAAATCCTCAAATGGTTTGCCATCAGTTTGCATCATCTGAAAATACAGTCATTGAAGTGCTATGCTACATTGTTCAGCAACTAACAGTTTCTAACTTTTACTCACAGAGCTTGCAGTTAAATTATATTCTGTTTGGCAGGCAAGATATATGGCAGGCAGCATGTGTCAGAGACTAGAATTGGTGAGTCTCTATGATGGTGGTAAGGCAGCTCATTTTGCACAATGGGTACCTTAGGGTATCATTGAGTTGACTTGAAGGACCTCTCACATGCAGCCTGGAAATAAACTAGCTCCTCAGGGAGAACTGCAAGCCCACGGATATGCAAATTCCCCAGACATTTGGCACCTGAGAATATCATGTTTCAAGTTCCATACTTGAAAATGGAAACTTGTGACCTCCTAGATCTATCAGATCATCCTCGTTCTTTCTCAGATCCTCTAGACCAGTGGTCCCCAAACATTTTGGCACCAGGAACTGGTGCTCCTATAAGAATCTGTTGCCTGATTATCTGAGGTAGAGGTGAATCAGTGATGCTAGATCTGGGGAGCGGCTGCAGATGCAGATGAAACTTTACTTCCTCACCTGCTACTTACCTCCTACTGTTTGTCTAGGTTTCTAACAGGCCACAGACTGGTACCAGTCTATGGAAGGGGTTTGGGGACCCCTGCTCTAGACATATGCAAGGAAGCAGGCAGGGACTTAATGACCACAGTTAAGAAAACAACCCATTGTGACTGTAGACACATCCAGTCAAAACAAACATCACTTACACTTGAGTCAAGGCGGCAGTGAGGATTTAATCAAGGGTCAAATGTGCAGGTATCTAGTGATTAATCCTTTTCTTCCAGAGACATTCCTCCAGGAACTCTATCCCAAGATTCTAAATATTAATAGAGTTTGGTTATGACTGTGTCTCAAGTTTCCAAGACTATGAAGCCAATATTCCTGTGCTCCAGAAGAAGCTCTTTTACTTCATTGTCAAGGCTGTTTATCAGGTAACAGGTGGCAGACATTGGTGAGATGCAGCTGCACAAGAGAATGGGAACTATTTAGGAACCCCTGAGTCTGAGGGAGCTACCTGAAAGGACCTAGAGCTTATGGCTTCCCAAAACAAAGGTCACCCATGTACTCCAGGTGGTCTCTTCAAACATATGCATCCTCAATGCAGGGTAACAAAGACAACGGAAATTATTCCTGGGAGTTGCATTGTCCCTGCTCTGTGTGTCTTCATGCATACTTTATTGTTGCTCCTCTTTCTATATTTTTTTCCTTCAAACTAGATAAACTTGGCACAATGTCAAACTCGTTGTGTCTCATGAGTCTGTCATTTTGAACTCAAGACTATTACTAATTGGATCTGATGGTTCTAAAGGTGAGAATAGTGAATAAGAAACCCCTTCTGTAAACTTCTAGAATCCCGTCAAGGATGAACAGAAATGGAACTATCCTGGCTTTATCATCAAATGCAGTAGTTTCCCCTTACACATAGTTTCTCTTTCCATGGTTTTGCTTACCTGTGGTCAACCATGGTCCAAAAATATTAAACAAAAAATTATAGAAATAAACAACTCATAAGTTTGAAATCGAGTGCCATTCTGAGTAGTGTGATGAAATCTCGCAGCATCCTGCTCTGTTCCACCCAGGACCTGAAACCTCCCTTTTTCCTGTGTCTCCACATTATATATGCTACCTGCTGGCTATTCACTTAGTAGCCATCTTGGTTATTACATCAATTGATGTGGTATTGCAGTGCTTGTGTTCAAGTCGCCCTTATTTTACTTAATAATGGTCCTAAAGCACAGGAGTAGTGACGTTGGCGATGAGAATACACCAAAGAGAAGTCCCTAAGTGCTTGTTACATGTGATCAGAAGGGTGACAGTAGCCTAACATTATGTCACATTCCTCCATTGTTCGCCTCTCTTTATCTCATCACACAGGCATCACATCATCTCACATCATTGCAGGAAGAGTGTGAGTCAAGTATAGTAAGGTTTATGAAGAGAGAGAGACCACATTCACATAACTTTCATTACCATATGTTGTGATAATTGTTCTCTTTTTTTATTTGTTATTGTCCATTTTTACTGTGCCTAGTTTAGAAATTAAACCTTATCATAGGTATGTTGGCATAAGAAAAACACACTATATATTGGGTTCTATACGACACATGGTTTCAGCCATCCACTGGTGGTCTTGGAACATATCCCCTGTGGATAAGGAGGGACCACTATAATTAGAATATTTCAGAAGGGTACACAGGTAGAAAGTCTGAAGAAATATGAATATGTGCTTAGCATAAATAAATGGTTCAAGGTATATGATGAACAACTGTTAGCATGTAAATTTTCAGTAATAATTTAAACTGATTTATATCTGTATAGCTTACTTAGAGGAAAGGAAGTGAGAAGAGCCACCAACACTAAAATGTTCCACCTAAATACTGGTGACATGGAATATGTTTTTCCTGGTATTTTTCTCGTACTCCAAAGAACCTCTTTGAATAGAAAAATAATAGAAGTCCATGACTTACTTAAACACCTGTGGTTTGGTGGTTTGGAGGCTGGATAAAACATCACTTTCCACATAAGTAATTTGGGTTAAAAGAAATTTAAGTAGCTGAAAGCTGCATACTGGATTCTGTTGCTTCAGGGTTCACGTGTTAATCATTTATTTATAGTATATCTCTTATGAATATTCTTCTTAGTTCCATTTTGAAAGCTGTTCATTATGACCATATTTTTAGGGGAGATAAAACATGGTGGTGATTCAGGAGGATCTTAAATAAATGTCATTACTAAGATTTATTAAAGCAAGACAAGGACAAGCAACCTAGGTAAAACCCAATATTTTAATATAGACAAAAGCATGGGCCTGATGGCAAGAGGGCTATGAAAGTGATTCAGACAGACTCAGGCAGTGCATACAATAGTAGCATCTCATCAAGCAATTGGATAAATTGGGTAGACTCAGATAAAAAAAAATGAAACAGAGAAGGCTAGTGTTTTAGCTTTAATTCTAGAACTTTGCATCAGTAGATCAATGTACTTGGAGGGCAGAGACTTGGAATCTAAATTCCCATGATGATTATAATCCTGAGTTCATGTCTAGAAATGCTAGGTGAAAAATTATGTTGCAAATCCAAAACCTCCTTTCAGTAAGTGGCTTCAGACTAGTGAGACAGCATCATCTCTTATATTCCCGAAATGGTATTATTGTTTTTATAAATAATTAATCACTTTTATTCTGAAATTTTAGAGAAGATATATAGATATGCAAAGTTAATCTCAGGCATAATACCAGTACATTTTGTGCAATAACTAGTACCAGAATTCACAGATTTTGTAATGATTAAAGGCATTTTAATATTTTAGATAATTTAATAAATTAGCCATGCAAATCCAATTTAAAATAAATAATTGAGTAGCTAATTTTAGAAGTGAGATATTTTTAATGGATTTATTTTATTCTTCAGTATATGGATGAGTCAGAACACATGCAAACATTAATGAGGTTACTTTTCAAATCAGTGACATGAATGCAAGGTGGTGATAGAAATTATGCAAAATAAGTAACTCACTAATTATCTGTTTCAGCGTGAGAGACAAGAAAAAAAGTCACATTTGATGAGTTAGTGGGGATCTGAGTTTTGGAGACTAACGACTTAGTAAGCTTTAGTTAAAGCTGGAGCCTTGGCATTTCTAAAAGTATTGTGTTTTCTAACATGCCAATGGTTTCAGGCTTAAAGTAATAGAGAGAAAACTAACAAACCCTTGATCCTATAAGTTAGTGGTTGTTCTAATAAATTCAATTACTAGGTTATTTTTTATTAAAATAATTTTATTTTATTAAAAAAAACAGTACTATATCTACTTAGCTTAAAATATGTGCTAAAATAAACATTTCTTTTTAAGGTGCAGTAATGCTGTGTAATACAAAATCATGGTCGCAATAACGTGGTCCTTAGCCCTTGAGTCTAAGTCAGCAGGAGCCTAGTGTGGCTGTGAGGAGTGAAATAAGCAAGTGAGTGACAGGCAGTCATGTGTCTGAGGCCAAAAACACCAGTAAGCAGAGTGGATGCTCATCAGTGAACCATCATTCCACCTTTACAAATTCCAGATCCAAACAACTCACTATGTTGGAGTCTAAATAACCAGAACAGTGGAATATCTTTCCTTGATCTCTTCTCATCCTGTTACAGTTAAGTTTCTCTTTGGTACACATTTTCTGTTTCTTGACCAATATTCCTAATGTTGAGTTCTTCCACACCTTACTGACTTGATGGACCTTTGTCAGAATATTCATTTGTGACATTCCCAATTACCAGCTACATTAGATAATAATATTGTCTCCTCTCCATGTGTCTTTTTTAGTCCATTGGAAATTTCAAGCTTCAGACTGTGTTACATGGCCCACTTTTAATAAAATGCCTTTGCTTCATGTCATCATCATTCTACTCATGAAAAGAATATATCCTGGAGCCTATATTAGCACTTTTCTCGAATGCAGCTTATACAGTCTAACTCAAAAGATTGAGTTCTAAAGCCTTCAACTTCATGTGCTTCTTAAGCTCCTGTTCTCTTTTTAACTTCCCAACAGCTACTTTACCTACCAAATATTTGAGAAGGAGGGAAGACTTTTATTTAAGTTTAAACCCAAGGAAAAAATATTTTCTACCTAGTTGTTTATAAAATGAAAACAACAAGGTTGAGCAGAGTCAGAATTATCTGAATAATGTCTTTCTTTTTTTCCATTTAAAAGTATCTACTTATGATTGTTGAATGCTAATATACTCCCTCTGTGGCCCAAATAAAAGTGCTGTCTACTAAATTAAGGGTATTATCCATGTGGTTCGTTTTACATATAATTTTCAACTTGAATTTTTACATTGGACATTTCTGTTTCCAAATTCTCAGGTGGTCACTGGGACTCTCTGGCCCTTCCTCAGACTCATTCCCACAGATGTGCTTGTAATTGATATGAGGGATCTGTTGTACCTGGATCCAAAGAAAAGACCATTAGATAAGGCCTGTGATAATGAAAACACACATTTGACCTCAAAAAACAGCTTATTTATCAGATGTCTCCTTCCTTGTTCCCTCCTAATTCCCCTAGGCAATCAGACTTGCAATTTAGTAAAATAAAGCAAAGGCAAATATTAATGTTTTCTTTTCTCCTTTACCTGGGTGGAAGGAACATTATAGACAGAGATTCCAAATGATTTCTGACGTCATCCAATATTCTGATATGGAACAATCATTTACATGAGAAAGATATTTCTGTTTAAGAGAAAGGGTTCAAATTGAAGGATAAGAGCAAATTGTATGAAATGCAAAAGTCACCCTTTCACAAAGGTTCATGATGATATCATATTTTCTTGACTAGAGACAGTAGTCATATAAAAACCATCAAAATGAAAGATTATACACACACACACACATATAACACGTATAACAGGGGGGAACATCCTATAAACATATAGACATGTTGCTTAAATTATTGGTTGGGTATAATAGAAACATTTAAATATTTTTAGGAATACAAAGGCTCAGAAGGTATGACACCCAATTACCCTTCCTGAGAGAAACACTCTGGTCAATTGACAAATAAATAAAAATAAATAATCTAATGCTGGGAAAGATGTGGTAGAAGAGAAATGACGATAAACAATAATGTCACTAAAATATCAGTATAAGCGATCGTCAACATCCTTATGACACCTGAAGAAAATGTATAAGTAATTATTCAAAAAATATACAACCTGAGAAAGCTTCCAAGAAGAAAAAGAAAAGAGCTTACTAAATTTCATCTGTATTTTTTCACATTAGAGGCAATGTATACAGTTCTACCTTCATTAAGTACAGAGAAAGATACATTCATATTATATTGTACTTATCTGAACATTTGCTTACAAATGGCAAAATCCAGCTCAGATTAACTTAATTGGACAAGGACTTTATTGCGAAGATTTTAGGTCACTCTCATAATTGACAGGGAGATTGTAGGTAAAGATTCAGGCAAAGACATAGAGAGGCAAATTCTAACAAATATCATGACACTGAAACATGATATGCATTCTTTCACCAGAACCATCATCCTAGGGCTCTTACCAGCTTGGCTAGCATCATTGCTTTGAACATCATGACCTGGTGTCCCATCTTAATTATACCATAGCCATTTTGGGAACAAACTCTACCTGAAACCACACTTTGAGAGAGTAACCAACTGTGCCAAGCCTTCGGTAGGGACATTTAACCAACTAGTCTAAGGATATTTGCTCACTCCCTAGCTGCCAGAGGATTCAGCTCTGCCTTCCTGCCCTGACTGGGATGTCTATAATTTGGAAAGGGTGAAAGGACAAACATCCACTCCAGGAAAATGCACACATACATAAATATACACACCCTTCTTCACATATTTTTTAATGTGCTGTGCTTTGGAGCCCTTTGGTAGAAATATTGAAAAGCCCTGGACTAGGTAATCATATATATAAAAATAACATGTGATCCTTTAAATTAAAGGGTTGCCTATATATTTCAAGGATTTAGAGCAACAAAAAGGTGACCATTATTCCAGGCATGATGGTTAAGTCAGAATGAGACCTCTCATTTTCTCTTCAATATCTTCTAAGAATCCAGTCTAGGACCCCCACAGTTACATTGGCATTTGGCTTGAAGGCCCAATGTAGAACTGCTAACATGAACACTTATGTCTCTAATATAATGAGCCTTCAGATTCAGGTTAACCTAAAATGACTCTCTTCCCAGTGAATTTTACCTAAATGTCAAAAGTTGCGTGCCAGGAGTAGCTCTACATATTTTCATTGCTACCCTCATCTGGCCCAGAGACAAGAACATAACTTATAGAGGTGAACGTTCATACAGTGGATTGCTTTTATTTTTACAAGGACTTTCCTGCCAAGTTCTAAAACATGGAAACTTCTATTAGCATTCTTACAATGGCACACAGGGCAAGTGTTCAAGGGCCCTCCTTGACTTCTGCTTCTCAACACTTAGAAATTAGAAATGGCCATAATTTTCAACCTTTTAAAATATTGTTTTTATTCCTTTGCTCAATCTTCACATTCAAGGATGTCACCATTGCATTTCTCTAATTAATTTTTCTTAGCATTTAGATAATTTTACAGTCACAATACACCTTTTCTCCTATACATCAGTGATCAAATTCAGAGAATCTCATCTTCAGGATTTATTTATTCTTTTCAAACATAGATTTTATCCTGACGCTGAAAACTGAAAAAATGTCTTCAGAGTGAAGAATTAAAAATTTTTTTTTGCTATTTTTAAAAGTTATAAAAATTATTTCAATGTCTTCTATATATTCTTTAGTGTTCTGCCATAACACCTAGCCTACTTATCTAAACATATAGTTTTTCTGAAAAAAGGTTAGTGATGGGTCAGTTACACTTCCAGGTCCTAGAAACACATTTTTGTACAACAAATTAAAGTCCTGCCAATGTGCAACTTCCATTTCAGTGGAAGAGACAGAAAATGATAAATCAACTAAATCATAGAGCAGATTACAATATGGTAATTGATGTGGAGTAAAATACATGAGGAAGTGAGACACAGATTTTAAGAGAACAGGGTATGCAATTTTATATGAGGTGGTTATGAAAATCTTACTTTAAACATTAGTTTAACAGTCCTCTGGCCACAGGAAATTGCCTGTGGCATGACCACAATGTCCAAGGATCAGGAAGGGACCAGTGTGGCAGCAGAGTGAACATAGCAGGCAAGTGGTGATGTTGATGGTTATGTGGCTAAAATGTGCCCTGACTCAGAAAGTGGCATTAGGTTCCCAAAATGAAGGGACACAGTACAGGTACCTTCTGTGTTGAACTCATCAGAGAAAGGGGACTTGGAGCAAATGGAATCCTTAGCTGTTACATTCATGTGGATGGAGATGGTGCCTTAAATATAACAGAGCTTAATGGACATTTAATACATTAAAGCAGTCACCTGTACAGAACTGTGTATTAAATATCATTATAATATTTATAATTATTCCTGAAGATCAGAGAGAGAGAGAGAGAGAGAGAGAGAGAGAGAGAGAGAGAGAGAGAAATATCTGTTCCTACAGTTGTGTTAGAGCCAGTAACTAACAGGTGAGATCTGTCCTCAAAGTACTCACACTAAATGTTCTCACTCTGTTAATACCTACTATATGTTCTTCAGTGTTCTGCCTCAGTTCTCCCACATTTCTGAAGACATTGGTATTTTTAAAGCTATTAATTACAATAGAGAATTCTTCTAAGAGCAGAGCATATTGTCTTGGAATGTATCTGGGAGACTGCAACAGGGCATTCTTAAGTGACTCTCACCTGGAGGGCAGTTTGGTTAGAGCATCTGCTCTGATGAAGTTACTCCCAGGGGTAGAGGTATGAGTAGAATGTGTCGAAATATTTATAGATATTTCCCCGTTCCATAAGCAAACAAACTTAAAGATATAGAGGAAGAAGGACAAAGTAAGAAAGTGGGTTAGATATTCAGCATCACTCAGAGACCCATCACGCTTTTGAATGGGTTGGAACTGAGAATGTCAAGTCCTTGGGACTTCTGAATCACATTTTGGGGACACTGGCAGACTGGTTAAAAGAGATAACTTTCTCAGCACTCGTGGCCAATTCATTTAGCCTGCAAAGAAGAGGCTATGCATTAAAATTACTATGTTAAACATATTTTCATATATGAAATGCTATTTAAAATGCAAATCATGCTCATTGCATTCTATTAAAAATATGCAAAATTTCTCTCCATAAGCCCATCGGTGATAAGTAACATCTGTAAGCAACTTGGTACATACTTTAACCAAAATACTAAACCCTATACGTGAAAAATAGAACATGGCATAAGGCACTTTAGTTTACTATATTACATGATGTAACAGATAGTGTCTAACTTCCTGTCATAGAAATGGCTCATTCTTTTTAGGGTTACATTGTATTCTATTATTTAGAGTTCTCATTTATGCAAAATTTCAAGTGTGATTTTAAAAATAAAGATGGAATAAATATACTGTACATGTATCTTTTGTTTTTATATTTTTACATAATACTAGAGTTAGAAATTATTATGTAAATGTATTATATACTGAAATTAGATAGATAGAGGCTTGTAGTTCATTGAAAGTTTTAATAATTTAAACTTCAACTAACAGTTAAAGGCAAATGACTCTTTTTCCTAAAGTTGTTTAAGCTGTGTATTATAGTTCTTTTTGGTCTTCCCAGTTGAATGAATAAAAAAATATCTCTTGCTAAATTTGTACATAATCCCTTATTTCTAAGTTTGATTCTTTTTTAAAATTTAATTACCAATGTGTGTTTTTTCTGTGAATTGCACACTCATGTATTAATGTAATTTTATTATTGGAATGCGTTCTATTTACTGACTTTCTGGCTGTTACTTACACACTATAGGCATTAATAATTTATTGCCACATATGTTGAAAATATTTTCTCTGGCTTGCATTTCAAGGGTAACTCTAGCTTTTGGTCTTTGTTTATTTGCTTATTTTTTTATACAAAATATTAAGTTTTAATTCAGTTAGAATAGTGAATATTCCCTTTTCTATTATTTGATTTAATGATATTCTTAAAAAGAACTTCCGACTAAAAATTTATTTTGAATATCACCTATGTTTACTTTTTTCTATTAGATTTTTTATATTTCCATTACACTACTTTGTACATATAATAAGGTTGTGATTTAAAAAAAATTTAATATTGTATTTATTTACTTATTTATTTACTTTTAAAATTACTATCTGTAAAGCCTAACAGTTTATGACCAGGACAAAGTTCTTTCTTCCTATTTTAAAGTAGATAAAATCACAAAATGTTTTATAATGTATATTTTACATCCATCAAATTTAACTATGTAAATACATGCATATACATATATAACCATGTACATGTATATACATGCACTTACATAGTTACATTTTATATTAGGCTTTGGTACATATATATAAGAATAATCTTCTCTATCCACCAAATATTTTAATTAGTGTTGAACAAAGAATTCTTTTTTGAACAAATAAGTCTTTGCCAAAATATAAACTTAAGAATATAACAAAAAATAAAATAAATGTACACATAAAATTATAATTAAAATTTTTGTATTTAATAAAGTTAACTAAAAATTTGTTCTGTGTTCAACAAATTTCGAAAATTTTTTTTCTTTTACAAATCTTATAAATAGGTTAGTTTCATGGTCTATTTCAGGAACTAATCCAAAGAAATATAAAGTTAAGATAAATAGACCTAATTACTTAAAATGATATATTCTGTCCTTTTAAAAAAGAGTTGAATATACACTTTATCTCATCCTACTTAATAACATAAACAGACATAACTGAACACTTTAGTAAAATAACACCCTTTCAAATTCATTTTCCAGAACTCAAACTTAAATCATATTTATTTTTCAGGTTCATATGTAAATTGATTTTCAAATGGTAATATTTTCATTCCTAATAATATCCTAATATATTTTCTTTTACAAAGTCTGGCTGCTCTGTAAAAAAGTGTCAGTGAATCTCATCTTGTGCTGAGAAAGTTTCAGAAATTTACACAAAAGAGTCTCAAACAATTTACCTACTTTCAAAAACAAAATTAAAATCAGAATAACCTCAGACTATATTATGTTTTCCACTTTAGCTTCTGCCATTTCTCAGAATTATATCAGGAACAATACAAAAGAAAAATGCCTGCTATATAAATATAATTCCATTTATACTTCACCTAATATGTAAAAGTTTACTAAAGCATCTAAGATCCAAAATTCATTCTAAAAATGAAAGACGACACAGCTCCACTCTAAAACATAAACAAATAAACAATAATTTGCACTCTGCTCTAAAAAAAAAATCCAAATGCCAATATTAGCTTTAATAAAATAGATCCCATAATTTGCAGTTCCCTCAGTCTGATCTTAATAGATGAAAATATTTCTCTATGAATATTTGCTCAAATAGTTTCTAAGGGAGAAGGCATAAATGGCACTTTATATAGAAATAAATGGTTTGTTTTACTATGTTCTTGCAATTAAAAAGAGAAGTCATGTTACAAAGACTATCTGGAACATCCTTTTAATTGTTTTTGTGCCTTTTCTTAGCCCTACATTTCAAATTAGCCCAGAGAAATAAAAAAGAAGAACCAGAGAAAACCAGTGCCTTACTACAGGATAATTTTATTTTATGTATGAGTCTAAATGAGATTTAAGAAAATGGATACCGTATTCCTTAAATGAGTCTAAGCAACTTTGGAAGATTCCGCAGGGACACTTGGGGCCAGACGGTTCAGTCCCACTGGACCGAGCCCACTGTTTGTCTTTCTGCATGGAGAATTAATAAACGTATCAATCTTCTACCAGTGGCTCTGAACTAGAGAACATAAAGGAAATAGAATAAGTGGGAGAAAAAAATCGCACATATGCCTTTTCCTTCCCCCACTGCCTGATCTCTCCTTTGCGTGTTGAACTTATTTTCCCTTCAGATTTTTTCATATTATTCTTTTTTTCCTTTCTTGTTATTAGTTATGTCTCTTAGCATTCCTGACTGCATTGCCCTTTGTCTGCCTTAAAATGATGACTCCCAACCTGGATGGCAGCTATAATTTAATGGAATCGGCCACCTTTGCATACCTTCTGCTCCAAAGATCAGACAGTGGCCTTGAAGTGTCAGATTTCATTAAATGATTTTAGTTTCAAGGAGAAAAAAAAAAAAAGGAAAGTTAAAAAAAAAAAAATTACAGTCAGGAAATGTGAGTAGTGCCAACAGCCTTAGAGCACAAGATTCCAAGAGCCATTTCGACATCTCTGAACTGATAAGCTAATTAATTATTAAAACAGAAACACTCGTAGGATACCTATGACCAAGGTTAGAAATACACTCCTTCTCAATTCCTCTTTCTTTCCTTTTCTATTCAGGAACTGCACCGTGTAGACTTTAAACTCCACCAAGGTGATTGCAAGAAGTCATTTACAGAGGTTTCAAATCACAGCGAGGAATCGGAGTTGCTAAGAAATGTAAATTGCATTACAAAAAAAATGTTTAAAAAGGTTACAGAACCTTAAAAAGGCACATTGAGATTTTTTGCTTTACCAGCTGGTTTAAAACTCTGCTGAAGGAAAATTTAGAAATACAGTGAAAAAAAAATATGTATATATCAACTGAGCTTCTTACCCGTCCCTCAGCTTAAAATTGCAATAGTTATTGGTCTTTGGAGTAAGGTAAAGATAGTGAAAAGGCAACAAGTCAAACAGTTCTGAGACTTTATTCATGAAAGTTAATATTTAAAAGCTGGTGCCCAAACTTCCCTTAGAGATTCTGTTTTTCTGTAGTCCAATACAATGATTAGTCATATAGATATGAAAGCACAGGTGCCAGACAAAGACAGAACAAATCCAAGAGCCAAATTGCTCTGTAATGGCAAAGATTACTTTGTGTGTCCTGTTGTTCTCCTGAGAGAAGCAAGTGAGGTACCATTAGCTCCTGGAACCCAGGTTGGTTGAAATGGCCAAGAAACATTTAAAGCAAGTAGATGGAATCATTCAGTTTTATATGCTTGGCATCGCTATGATATAAACCTTTCTCTCCACCCAAATGTTTAAAGAGTTTACCGTACGTAAAAGAAAATACAATGCTTTTTGTTATCAGTTTGGTTTTTATATTTTTGAAGGGCGAGGGTCCTTTTACTTTTGTAGAAAAAAGTAAAACATACCGAATGCTCCTCCTGGAGACAGACAGCGCAGTATGTCAAACAGGTTACAGCTAGGAACGTTAGTTATTTTAACAGAGTGAATTTAGTATGAGGAATTGATTAGGGCGGTATTGGAGGATCAAAAGGGCAGAGAGGGAAGCATTGTGAGAAAAGATTGTCACAATGAGTTTATATGAGACACTTGTTAAAATTAGCAAAACAGATTTTCTTTGGTTTGTGGCAGTGAGTAGACAGGTTTTAAGAAGGGACTGAGCCCAACTCTGCTGAAACGAAAGGCAGGAGGGTTTTTAAATGCTAAGGCTACTGGGAAAGCAGGGAACGTAACTGGAAAGATTAATCGTTATTGGTCTACTGTGTTTGCTAATTGTTACTTTTCCAAAGTAAGCTCCTACACTCTAACAGAAGCTGTGAGGTAGAGTGTGAGGTTTCTTGGTCACATTACAAATGATGGCTCCCAGGTCCTGAAGAAAGACATTCCTGGGTCATAAAACTGGCAAAGGGTTGGGAGAAGGTTGACATCTCAAATGGGCAGAAGAATAATTCACAATTGCCAAGTTTTCTAAAGTAAATGCTCTAGAAAAAGGAGATCAGAAGTCTCTAGCCGGAAAGAAACCTGTCTAAAGTTTAGTCAGGCTGAGGAGGATATGAAGGCCATCATGGACAAGATGTAGAAACAAATATGGAACATTTTTAAATACTAGAAGCTTACAGGAGGGACTGTGTGGCTGGGAGCCATACCTCTGAGGAGAGGACAGTGTTGGATGCTTGTGCCTATGGAATTCATAGGAAAGGTCCCCTGAAACTGGAAGCTATATTCATATTTCTAAGAAAGGTGCTGCTGGGTGTATAACACCTTTGAGGAAGCTTTATGAGCTGGTTCTGGGAGATGTCGACGGAGCTAGACCCAACCAGCTAAAAGGCGTTGGGAGTTGGGATCAGGTGCTATTGACTGTCTGCAGAGCTGTTGCTGAGACAGTGCGTTTGCCAACAGGGAACATTGGTTGCCTTGCCTGTCCTCAAGCTTTTGGTTTCTCCTCGGTGTCATTTATTGCATTTATTGTCTAGCAGAAAGGCAGCTGACAAAGGACAAATAATAGTCTGCACAGTATCACAAGGCAGAGTTTAAGGGTGAGCTTGGAGATGAGAACAATGATTTCCTGTCTGACCACACAGCAAGGTGACAAACCATCCACGAACTGAACCAAGAGAGCAGAACCAGAATATAAGGGCTTGTAGTAAGGATTGGCAAATGGAAACGTGTCCCCCACCCCTTGATTCTATGTAGGGACTAGCAGAGATAGAGAACCCCTATCTTCCTCAAGAGGCATACAATTCCAGCCTGCCTCACTGGATCTCAAAAGACAAGCATGTCAGGACTGGTTCGATTAAGAAAGAGGTCCCTAAACCCCTGGCCAGGTACTGGTACTGGTTGGTGTCTGTTAGGAACTGGGCCTCACAGTAGGAGGTGAGCAGCGGACCAGCAAGAGAAGCTTCACCTGTATTTGCAGCCACTCTCCAGTGCTAGCATCACCACCTCAGCACCACCTCAGATCATCAGGCTTCAAATTCTCATAGGAGCACCGGTCCCTGGTGCCAAAAAGGCTGGGGACCACTCACTTAGGAGAAAGTTAAAAAATACAGAATGATAAAAAAATAAAGCTAAAGTGATTATTTTTTTTTAAAGGACTCTTTGTGTAATAGATTTTTAAACATTTTAGTAGATTGGTTTGTATCATAAGGCTGCCAAGAATCTAAAATAGACTATTTCTATCTATGTGCTTAAAAGGAACTGAGTGTTCTAGGTATGTGGCTGAACACAGCATCATTGGTCACTGGAGATCCTTGTACCTACACCACTGATGACAGAAGGTACAGCTGGGGGAACCAGCAGAATGTTCTTCAGCTCTTTCTTCCGACAGAGCAAGTATGGCATAAACTGCCAAGGAGAAATGCTTAAAAGATTCCCATCCCTTATCACAGAACAGGCATTGAAGAATGAATCAGGCTTAGAGATAAGAAATCAATAACTGGCATAACAGAGTGACTTTGATATTATCCAATGATTACTAACCTTTGGTTCTATAGCTATAAAGCAGAAAAAATAAATTTGCCGAAAAAAAATTTTTTAAGAAAAGTAAAATAATACTAAAAGTACACAAATATCTAACCTTTTAATCTCACATGTCAAATAATTGGGTAGATGATAGCTCACATGTGCTGTCACAGGATAACCTGTAAACTTAGGAAAATCAGTACATAATTGAAAGAAGAGAACAATTTCCAGTCAATATCCCACAAAAAGCACAATATATTAACCCCACAGGAGACACAAATTTTTATTCTACATCATTATAACATCAAAAGAAGTAGCATATGTGTTAGTACATCCTTAGATATTTACTTCCGATGCATAAGCCATTCTCTATGCATGTTTTACTCCCAATACATATGTAGTGACTTTAATTATGGTTCTTGTTTTCCTTGAGGCAAAAACTGAACTTAGTTTTTGTTTTTCTTCACTGTTTTGTGAAATGCTAATAGCATTCGTTCTGTGGCTTGGTCTGCAACAGTATCAGAAATGAGAGACCTAGTGTATCAACTCGCTTTAATTAATCTGCAATTTTTTCCCTACTTTTTCAAGAATGGTCAAATGCCTGCTTAACATTCATTCCTTTATTCAATATTTATTAAGTGGTTAATATGTAACAAACATTACTTATGCATTTCTGTTGATTGAATTGTCTCAATAGTTAATTTTAATTTTTCAAATTATGTATATTTTTCTGGCTCCACCAATATCTATGGATACTAGTAGTTAATACATATTGAACATGGAAAACTGCCTCTAAAATCAGTCCTTGATCAGTCTGTTATACCAGAATAAACAGCAAAAGAAAGTCTATTTGAATTTTTCAGAAATATTTTTCATGTCAGTCAAGGAAAAATGAGAAAATAATAGCCATCATTTCTACCATGATGTTAGAAATAATAATAAAAAAATTTAATGATTCAAATAAATAATGTTATTCTCCAAAGAGATAAACCTTAATATGTTAATAGATCAATGTTACTTCATTTAAGAAACCACCACAAGGAAACTGGAGCAAAGGAGAAGAAGGAAGAAACAAGGTTATCGATCAGGGTACTAAGATCTATATTATATTTAATAAGCAAACAAGTCAGTGCTTCTCAATCAGCATCTCCTTTTTTCCTTATTCCCATACACCCAGGACAAGAGAAAATTTCAAGGTGAGGTTATCCAGCGCATTGGACTTATCATCAGATAAACCATAGTGCTCGGATTATATGGAAAAGTCTGATCTTTGTATCCCAGGAAAAAAGACATCTAAGAGAAGATAAGAAGATTCATGAGAAGAATTAATGAAGCCCTGAGAGATAAGATGAAGAAGGGATTCTAGAATCTTAATTCACAAGCCCCAGAAAAGATCACAGAATTTAAAGGCAATTGCCTTGATTTCTAGCCCATTCTCTTTTAGAGCTCCCCTTTATGCCATCTTGTCTGCAGGCTCCCTGATACCCAAGGGCAGTCATGTTTTCTTTCTCTTGGCATCTTGTAGATTTAATGTTCATCTGTTGAAGCACATTGAGGTGATTTGCCAAATAACTTCTTCTGGCAAAAAGAATGTGCTGGGTTATTATTCTTTGGTCCAAATGAGCCAGACTGACTGTCTACACGGTGGGAATATGCCAGGTAATTACTTTAACCATGTCTTTTCCTTTAGCTGTGTATACATGGTCCTCATATTCTAGATAAATCTGGTTAAACCCTATATTGAATAATTACTGGCAAGTCGCCATGTGCTCAGAGTAATTTAATGTTCATCTTTGGTTTCTACAGGGTGCTACTGACAAAAGCAGGTTTTGTTTATACTCATGTTAAAAGGATTTTCTTTTCATAATTCAAAAGAAAATCTCCAAAACATAAAGTAAAAAAAAAAAAAAAGATTCAACGAAAAAAAAAAAGGTTTTGGTTCCAAGTTTTCCTCAGGAATCAGACACAGGGCTAAGAAAAAACTGATTTGTTTAGCTTTTAGGAACAGAAAATGATTTTATAAGCTCCAGAACACTAAATATTCTGCAGTAAATGACGGAAAAGATATTTTAAATTGAGTTAAGAATGGCAGACTTTTTAAGAACAAAACACGAAACATACTATCTTGAGGTAAAGATGGATTTGGATGGCAAGGCAATATCAGTGAAAAGACAGACAGCCCTGGGAAAAATTAAAGCAGGAAGAAAAACACCCTCATGCAACGGTACACTCTCCTCTCCCACATAAGAAACCCAGGAATTCCAAAAAGGAAATGGAGAAATAGAAGCAGGAAGCAAATTTGCAACATGTATGAAAATGTTCATATTCCTGGATCCAGAATTTTCCTTTTAGGAATCCTTCTGAGTACATCATGATGAATACTATTTTTTTTTTATTGAAATATATTTGACAAAAACCATTGTGCAAATTTAAAGTGTGTAACATGTTGTCTTCATAAATTTACATAATAATATGGCTGCCATTGTAGCAATAGTGACACCACATGATTATCTTTTTTTAAAATTAAGATCTAGTCTCTTAAAAAGTTTAATAATTTTAATAAAATATTGTTTATATTCACTTAACTGTGCAGTAGATCTCAAGGACTTATTTCTCTACTAGTAATAAGTTTTTACCTTAAAACAACATCTCTGCTACCCAATCCACCCCAGCCTCTGGTAACCATCATTTTACTGTTTTTACAAGCTTGGCTTTTTTACATTCCACATATATTGTGATATCCTACAATATTCTTCTTTCTCTGTGTGACTTACCTCACTTAGCACAATGTCCCCAAAGTCCATCCAAAGTTGTTATAAATGGCAGATTTTCTACTTTCTCATGGCTGAATAGTATTCCATTTTCTACATCACATACCCTTTATCCATTCATCCACTGGTGGGCATTTAACATCTTTCCCTGTCTTGGTTATTGTGAATAAAGCTGCAATAAACATGGGAGTACATGCACCTCTTCAATATTCTATTTTCATTCCCTTTGGGTAGATACTCAGAAGTGGAAATGCTGGATCTGATGAATACTCTTAATTAAGGTTCTTAATAAATAGAAAAACGTCCTCATGTATAAATGTCTGCTATTAAGGGAATGGTTCATTATATTATAGATACTCGTTTGGTGATTGTTATAGAGCCACAGACATAATATTTTTTTCCCTTCTTGAGTCCCCCACCCTGAACTTCCGTCCCTGACCCATAGATGTTGTCATTTCTCCTTAAGAACTGAACCTCTGAAGGTGGGTCGTCCCCTCCCACATGCTCACTGGCCTGCTGGGGAGACTAGTGTACCCAGGGTATAGTCTGTGGCTCCACCTAAGGCACGAACCCAGGACCTTTTGCATGCAATGCAGACGTGCTAACCACTACACTATGGAGCCATCCCCCATAATATTTAAATAAATGTGTAAATGAAGTGAGAAAATTTTTATCATACTGTTAAACCAAAAATTAGAAGTCCCAATGATATCTATGGCAATATGTGTAGTTAAAATGAATTATCATTAAAACAAAATTGTAGAGTTGACTCTGAATGTTCGAATTATGGAAATATTTGTTAATTTGTCCTTTTTAACATTTTAAAATGATTTTTATATTTTCTATCATGACATCTATGACCAAACACAAAAAGGTTAAAAAATAATAGTAAAACGGGATGATGCTTTTGTATGTGTGCGACCAATAGTGAGCTCTGGGATAACAATGATCCCCTGAAATTTCAGGACATTTGAATAGTGAATAAATATACATTGTCAATAAACCAGTTATCATTGTATTTTCTGGTGATTTCATAGTATCCATTATTTGGATGACAAGTTTTAATTCTTTAAGGAATTAGGGGGAAAAGCACTGTCAATATTCTTTTTGAAATTTCTCCTCTTATTTTAAATGCTAGTCTATGATACAACACTTAGTAAAGTGGGCAGATCAAGATCTTATAACAGAATGTTGATATTATTTAATAGGCTCTTTAGTCACTGATATGAGTTTTCAAGAGTGGCTTGAAGTATAAAACTTATATTAAGACATTTATGTGTCTCAGTTTATGCAGAAAGCATGATAAATAAAGGGTCTGGGGACACAAGAAGTAAAACAAGATTGGGAAAAAAATAAAACCAATTCAGCTTTGGACATGATAATTTTCAGACTCCTCAGCAATATTCAAAATAAAAATATTACAAAGTCAGTAATAATTTTCTCCTACAGTTTACTTGCAATGATTTTGATCTATAAAAATTACCATTCCTAATTTGGTTTTTCACCATAATTTTTTAAATAACTTACTACCTTGAGTCACAGCTTCTCAGCATAATATTAGATCTTTTAAAAGCAGTTTAAAATCTTTGGAAAACTTATACAAGCTTCCTTTCTGGATTGGAATATTTTTAGAACTATATTCTATATCACTTAAATTTGGCTACATCTGTGTCCTCCATCAATCCAGTTCACACTTAACTAAAGAATATTAACTCTGTGTCTTATAAAGAACTTTTTAAGTTCTGAGACCATCTTATTCAATGTACAGTCCAATTTGAGCTCACAAATTATATCTATATTGGCAGCTTCTCCATAGTAAAATATACCCTGTGTTTATCTGAGTGGTCTACATTTCTTACCAAACACAGTAGTAAGAATTGATTGTGATTAAAACAAGGATTAAAATATTTCTGATTCCTTTTACCAACTTCAGCACATAGTTGGACTGTTTTTTTATTATTATTTAAAATTATTTTAGATTAATTGTGACCCTATGGTAAAGCTGATAATTTTAACTAATGATGCTTCATGTTTTTTAAAATTGAGATAGAGAGATGCTTCTTAATATTAGAATACATATTAAAGCAATAGCTCTTTTGTTTCTCATGTTCAATGTTATGTTTCCAATTTTCTCTAACTGTAGAGTTACTTAACTTGGTGCAAAATAATCTAGTACAAAATAACAAGTTCATTACAGTCTTCTTCTGAAATGCTAGTTATGATATCAAGTCAACACCTTTCAAGTTGCTATGGATACTTAAAGTCACATGGTAGAAGATATGCTTCTCTTCCCTGAAATGAAGTACATTATTAACTTTGAGACTGAAATTCTCCATGTGAACTAGGCAGTGATCCAAAACATCGTTCCACTTATGGACCAACTTTATGTTAAAATATCATATATCTGTGTATGCATTGTTTTTATTCATATTAAACATAGGCATTTCCATGATTTCTTTAGCTTGGAATTTTTAAAGGAGCTGTAAGAGCATGTCATGGAAAACTGTGCCTGACATCTTAGCATCACATCGTTCCAAAGTTCTCCTTGATATATCACCCTCAGTGGCTTAGGCAGCACACTAATTTTGTGCCCCTTAACATTGGGTCGTCACTATATGAAACACGTGGATATGTAGTTAGACCAGGGATGCCTCATCTGAATGTTGATGAAATATTGCTCTTGCCTTGAAAACGTGCCCCCATGGGACCTTAAACTACCTTCTACAATTTTCTTTGCCAATCTCCTTCATAGTCTTTTTTCTCCTATTTACTATTGTCTTTGTACAACTCACACTCTCCTACCTATGTAAAATAACTTCAGTTAAAATACACACACACACACACACATATTTACTAAGGTCCCACTATGTGCTAGGCTGTGTTCTAGTTTGAGAAGAAATGGTGAGGATGTTAGTCAAGATACCTTCTCTTAAGAAGTTTGCTTTCAAGTAAGGGAGAGAGACAATCATTGAATAGACAAATCCATGAAATAATTTCAGGTGGAAAAGAATGCTATTAAGAACATAGAGAGAATAACAGAAGGGGCTGGGCTTTCTGTTCCTTTAGGTCAGAGATTGCTGATCTGAAGAATTATGCTGACTGCTTTTCCCTGAACAACTAGATGAATGAAAATAACTGTAACTGAATGGGAGAGACCAGAGGAAGAGAGGAGGAGAACACTTTGTGAGGGGGAGACTATGGTTCTGTTTTGGGAATATCTATGAGAGGTCAATTAAGCATTATCTCAGTATAATCATATCCACACTCACAAATACCTACTTATTGAAATAGATTCTCTATGTGTGTCAATTCATTGGTCACCTTATTTCTACTTCTTAACAAAATTTCCACTTTGTAGTGTGTGTGTGTGTGTGTGTGTGTGTGTGTGTGTGTGTGAATTGCAAAGCTGTGATGAAAGTGGCAGGTGAGAAGAAGAAAATAAGTAGTAAAAGGTTTCCAACTCCTCTACAGTAAAATCTGATTATGATGACATTATGGCAAAGCCTAATTAGCTAGCTCTATTTTTCAAAAGCCATGGTTGCTGTCGGAATGTGGATATGCCTATATAAGTGAGGTGGATGAAAAGAAAATTTTTTTGCTCTCTCTACTTAAAATTTCTATAACATTCAATACTCAAGGAATAGCTCCTGCCTATGCTCTGAAGGTTTCTCTTTATATCTCTGTTTATACTTCCTGTGAAATATGTTCATTTGGTGTGTATGTGTGCACAAGTATGTGCACATGTGTGTATGTGCAAGTGTGCACATGCATGTGGTTATCATTGATCTTGTTTCTCTTCTTTCTTATCTGGATTCTTCTTCCTTATCTAGAGCATTCATGCTGGCAATTATAATGAGATGTCAGCTTTCCTCTTCCTTTTATATTCCTTTAATATTTTATTCATTAATTTATTATTATTATTATTATTATTTTATGCAGTGATAAAAAGCTAAAAATTGGAAACATTCAAACTCCATTCTGATGGTGTTCTCTGATTGCTCTCATTCTGCTCCCATAAGTAATTTTCCTGCTCACCTGGTGAGGGTAGAAAATAGTGTTGCATGGGATGGTCTTGGAATTTGTCTACTGATCTTTTAAGACATTGCAGCCTACATCGGAGGTGGTCTCAGTCAGCATAAGGTCCTATCTTTAACTTTTTTTTTTTAATCCACCATCATTTAACTGAGCACCATTGGTACAGCAGAACAGGGGAAACTCCTGTGTATACTCAGGTGTGCATTTCTGTAAACCCTCAGCATATACTTGGCAGCCAGCTACCACAGTGACATATATATCTCCTCTCTATCACACATACTTGCAAAACACTTAGATTTCTACTCCAAACATTAATAGCAAATCTAAGAAAAATATTTCATAATGTTTTCTTTTGCTTGAAATAACAAACTCTTTAGCTATGATGACATCTCTACATAAAATTTTGTGAAAAAAAATCTCAGTGTAACTATTTGGTTTTGAATTGAAGATACCTGAACCAAAGGAAGAATAGTAGAGAGCAAATAGTCTGCTTCCTCTTTTCAAGCCTGCAGTTTTGCTCTGTTTCATCAAATGATACAATTCTTCATGTAGCAATGTGGATTTTGAACTTTATGAAAATTCCATAAAGATCCTTATAATAATCTTATCATCAGTCTTAATTTTTAATGATAAGCATTTTTATTTACTTTTGTGTTGCTATTGTTTTGACTGACTTCTTAACTGTTTAGTGGGAAATTAGAATAGGCTGAATAAGGTCCTTTATAGCCTGGCCTCACTTTAGACTAAAGATTGCACTGTTCAGTTCTTAATATCCTTTTTTTGTTGTTTGTTTCTTCCCTTTTATCTTTCCATTGGATGCCAATCCAAGATCAGAAATGTTTTACCAACATCTGCTTATTATTTTATTTAAACCCAAAGAACATAAGACTATACACATGCACATTGTTTATAGGTTTGCATATAGCTCTCAGATGAGTTCCTCATATTTATTCTTGATGATTTGGCTTCAAACCCATCTTTTATATTCAATTCTTTTTTTTTTTTCTTGCCTTCAAAGCCAAGAATGTTTCTAAGTGGTACTGGTTGGATGATCACAAGAGAATCTCAAACAAGCCAATGTTTTATATTTTATGTTTTATGTTCAGAACTAACAAACACATCCCATGGCTTATATGAATGCCTTTACAACAAAGCCAAAGGAGTGTGAGCTAAATCACGTCCACCACTTATTCTGAGGAGTGTGCAGAAATTATGGACTTTTTACAGAAATATTTTATTTTATACTTTCAAGTATAAATTTAAAAAATTCCTAAAGTTTCAGAGCTATCTATGTTCCATTTCAAATCAGTGAGATTTATCTGTAAATAAACTTATCTTTCTGGTCTGTTAATTTTATTATGAGTATCTTATTCTATTCTCAGATTGATGTCTTTCACATGCGTTCAGTCAATAACAAATTTACATAGAGAACCGTTAGATGAGATAAGGACTAGAATTATCACAGAAGGGAGAGGTTTCTTTTGTAATATCTGGGTCAAGTTAAAAATGCATATTTCAATATTAACTAGTGAGTGGGAAATAGAGGTCCTGATTCTTAGGTAATTCTGATTGAATATAATTTTTCTAAATTATTTGAATAATAAAGATGGTGTAAATTGTCTCTGATTGCATAACTGATTTAAGTAGAACTTAATTATGTTGGTATCTCCCCAGAATCACTCCACTCCACAACTCAGTAGCATGGTTGTTATCTTTAAGAGGGAAAATATTAATATAAAACAAAACTTATAAAAGGAAGAGTTTTAATTTTTATCTTATTTTTTTTTCTTTTTGTATATAAAGAGATGATAGATATTTGGGGGAAATTTACATATTGCTCGACTCCAATAACTTTTTTTAAAAATTAGAACAAACCACCTTCCTTGGAATTTTTAATTATAAAGTCCTAGTTTCTGAACCACTGAGTTGTTATAGACATTTAAAATACTCCTATGGGTATAATTTTGGGGCTTTTTGAAAAATATAGACAGTTCCTAACTGACCAAAATTTACACTGCAAATATTTTTGCAAAATTATGGATAGCATGTTGGACAGTTTGGCGATCATTATTAAGTCTCCCACTTATATTTAGTTTGGATTTTAGTGTTGTTTATGTTTGTGGGTATTTTTTTAATGTCTTTTACTCTCCATAAACTACATTATATTGTTGGGCTAACAAAATAGATGCTCCCTTATATATAATGAAATCATCATGAGCTTTTATATACAGCATAAATAATAGCTCTGACCTATCTCTTTCAAATTTGGGCTGTTTAGCCTCTCAGGGAATATTTGGCGATACTTAGAGGCAGTTTTAGTTGTCACAAGGGAGAAAGAGCGGAAGAGTTCTACTGGCATCTCCAACCCAGCAAAGCTGATGCACAGTAAAGACCACACAACAATGAATCAGCCTCAAATATGAATAGGGTCAAGGCTGAAAACTCCTGGAATACATTGACAATTTTCCAAACTTCTTCACCTCAAATGACCTGAGGACGAAAATGAATTCTCAATGCCCAGAAGACAAATTCAAGTGGAATTATGGTTTGAGTTTCATTATATTCATTTCCATTTAGCACGACTAACCTTTTACTTTAGAAAAACAGTTTGCCAGTGCACTGTTTAATTTTCATATATTTTATATCATGCGAATTAAATGTAATTATGCTACATTATATGGAGAAATTTAGAAGATGATTTTAAATGCTATAATTGAAGAAATTTAGCTTGTAGAATCTGAGATTTCACCTAGTTTTTACGAACTTGTTGGCTTGGGAATGTATCCTGCCTCAGTGATTATACATCCTCAATACACCTTAAAATAGCCCTAAGGAAAAAGATCTGCCATAAATAATATTTGAGTTAGTAGTTGAAAAATTAAAACAAAACAAAAACCTTTCAAGTCTTTGAAACTCTGCTCTTGAAGGAAATGCCTAAAAAAATCATCTTTGGCATTTTTCATACTCTTCTTGTTCAGGAAACTACTTAAAATTTACAAGATTTATTCCATAGATCTGAAACAAAATACTTTTGTTTCTTTGGATTTCTTTGAAAGATTTTTGTTTTCAAGATGTTTGTCACCACTTGCGAGTAAAATGAAATATAGGAGTTTCATGTTGGGGATACTTTGTTCTGCCAAGCACTAATCCAGGCATTCTAAATTGGACGATTCAGGAAGACTATTTCTTTTTGGATTTATTCATTTTAATTCTATTTGAGTCTCTTAGAGGAGTACACAGACTGATTGCAAATTCCCTAAACTTGCTATGAATTTAAAATTCTGATCATTTCTCTTCAGAGAGCATTCTTAATAGTTTAGAATATTTCTCTCAAAAGAAAGAAAGAGAGAGGAATAATATTTTTTCCTGGTGTGAAAAGGCTTCAGATTCCAAAGTCTAATATTTCTACATTGGTAAAATAAGCTTTTAATTAGAGTGAAGAAAAAAAAAACAGTAAATAAATACATACCTCACCTTTCATCTGAGACTTCTAAGAGCATTGTTCAAAGCAGGGAAGTTATACAGCCTCATATCAGGAGACAAAACCTGTAGTCGGTAAAGAAATTGTAAGTGACATAGGTTTTAAAATGAGAAATGATGACCAATCTGAATATCCATGGTAGATTGTTTGCAAAACTGGTGAAAATAATGGTTCTCCCTGTACCTACATACAGCCTTGGTTTGGCCTCTCCCACAATGACCCCAAATTTAGCCAGCGGAACAATAACAAATGATACACACAAACAGAGACTTGAATAGAGCTTGCACCTTGAGACCGGGGAGCCCTGTGACTGAATCTTGGCTATCCTGATGGAAGGTGAGAGACATGTGACCCAGTCACCTCATCCCTCACCTGGCCTTGAGCCCAAGAGAAAGGACCAGAATAAATGTGCAAAGAGCATGCCTGACCCTGTCTGGATGACTTTGGATACTTCCGTAGCCAGAGATATCAGCTCTGTCAAACATTTAAATAATAGTTTCTCTGGCTTAGTCATAGGAATGAATGGCCAACAGGTAAGAAAACCAAGAGTGTGGTAAAATGAAAAGTACAGGGGAGAAGCATTTTAAGGAGAGAGAGCTCATCCATTTTATCTGCTCACGAAATTTTAAGAAAGATGAAAATTCCAATGATGGCCAAGTTCAGAAGGTTCAGAGGTAACATCCATCTCAAGAGATTGCCCATGAGACAAAGATGCCAGAGATTTCAAATAACTTTCATGCATTTTTCTAAAATTATTTATTTTTGTTGAATAAGAAGTTGTTTTTGTGTATACTCATATTTCATGTAAGAACTTGTCAATGGATAGGTATTGTCATATTGTCAGTGAAACAGATAGCTTATGGAAAGCATTAAGAGAATAATAAGTATATATTTTTTCTGCTATTTAACAGGAATAGAGGAAGAAAATTCTAAACATCCTTTGGAGTCCATTTGTATCACTAACCTTATCAATGACTCTAACGAGGGAATATGTCAAAGGGCTTATAATTACAAAAAAAAATTAATCTTCTTATAGTTCTCTTTTATCAATCAGGCTTCCAAAAGGAATAAGGCAGATGCACTCAGTGGAGATTCTGAAGATAATTTTATAAAGGAACTACTTACAGAAGTGTGGTGGGATGAGGTAACTAATTAGTGATGCCAAGACATCCACGAACTAGCATTAATGAGAAAATTTTTCACATCAAGGCTTCAAGGAGCATAGGTGAAGAGTTTAGCACTATCCAGTGATGATGATGGAAAAGAGGGGATGAAGGGAAGTCTTCCAATGGGAACCAAAGCCTAGAGAAACATGGTCGTAGATGCTGACATGCAGATGGAGGAGGGAACAAATGCTCAGGTGTTTCTCTCCATATTGTCTTGTTGGCCAATTGTATCAGAATCCATAAGGCAGGAAAGTTTCGCTGGTACATCCTGAGGACACATGACTCCCAAAGTATATAGAGCAGGGCAGGGAAAGAGAGAGCATGGGTATAGAGAGGGGAAAATAGAGAACAAGTACTACAGTTCTTATACTTGAGAGCAATATGCAATACCATTCCCTTCGCTTGCTCAGTATGAGACAGCAACAAATTCAAGGCTGTGTCAAATGGCAGCCACCCAAATGTACTACAATCTGATTTTGGTATCTAGTCTTTTATTCAAAAACAGAAGGGAGCTAGTCCAATGTATGAGCTTAGAGGTAGATTGGCTGGGATTTGAATCCTGTCTCTACTACTTATAGCTATGTAACAGGAATACAGACTAGTTGGAGTTTCATTTGCTTCAGTTGTGAAAAGTTGAACAATGATAAATTCTAAAAGAGTTTTACAGGGATACTTGGCATGTAAATACTAGTTCCCTTCCTGACTAGAAGTATTAGTTTTATTCACAGTTGCCTTTTTAAAATGTAACATTGCATTTCAAAAAATGTGTAAGTGCTTAAAGTGAAAAGTCCCCAAATCTCAGGCAGTAGCTACCAAGGGTCTAGAACTTTCTCTACCAAGGGCTTTTTCGTTTTTCATTACTTCAAAGATATAAATAAACTCCACCTTGGTTTGCACTTGTGGCTTATATTGTTTCAGAGATTGGTTCCCTAATCCTTATTTTTCTTCCTCAGAGTTCTCACATTCCCACACACCAAGACACACACTTCTTTTCTTCTTTATGTATTGATTTCTTACCAAATCTGGTTCAGCACCAAATCATAATTTTCAGGCAAAATGAGATCGAGATCAGGGACCTTTCAAAAATGATTATGTTATATATGTATAGAAACAGCAATTTACATTTCATTATTACTCAAATCCATTTGCATGCCCCTAATATTCTATAGACTTGTGTCATAACCGGTATTAATTCTGTCGTTTAGAGGTTGTGAATTCATAAGATCCTGTTGACCCAAAGTGCCTGGCAGAACCTAAAAATGTGCATGCTTGACATAGCTTGTGATGTGAAGAAACAATCTTCCAGCCTTGAAATCCTTCATGAAATTAAATATTATCTTAAGAAATCCTAATTAACTTAATCTTCGACTCCATCTTCACTTTCTTTTCTGTGACTTCATTCCAGGCTGGCCTGCCTGTGACCCCGAGCACATTGGCTTCCCATTAGAAGCAATGTCACCAAAGCCTCAAGAAATAACCTTTTAATTACCTTTTAAACTCTATAAAGAGAATTTGATTTTTAGTGTGACATCATTCTGTGATGGTTTTAGCACACTCATTTTATTCCCTTGCTGCATTAATTTATCTTAGTTTACATGGATAACCAACCAGATGTTGAAATATTATAATGGGTTATCTCTATATAACCCAAAAGGGTCACAACCAAAGAGTATTTCCACCTTTCCTGCAGTTTTGCACTTATTAATTGCGCATTTATTTTTTAGTGTCTTGCAAAGAACACCAGAAATAAAAATCTGGTTCACATAATAACAAAGATTCTGAGGGAGCAAAAGTTGTTTTACAGATGCAGTGACCTGCAATAATTTTTAAAGTCACTGACATTTAGAGACACAATGACAAGTGATCATTTTAAAGTCATTGAAATGATGCCTAAGCAAATTGACATGGATGTATGAATTGTTCTGTGAGGCCCTCATCTGCCATATAATAAAGGTAATACCACAGTTCTAATGATTAAATACGGCCTAAAAATGATGTTGAAATAGACTAGCTTCAAAGTGACAAACTGAAACATTTCAACTTTAAGGTCTTATTTTCAATGATCCCACCATACCTGAAAGATTCCCACAAATTCACATCACTATTAGTTAACTGTTCAATCCATGTCCATTGGTTATCAGCTATATTTTTATCACTTTTTCTCCACCAATAGAAACCGAACAGATGAAATTTCTTTAAACAAATAAAAATCTGGTTTGGTTTTACACATAATATGTGGATTAAAGTATAAAATGCTCAACAGAAAAGGCTGACTTATTCAACAATGTGTTTAAACAATATCTTTTAACCACTGGGCTGGAAATAAAGGATAAATGCAAAAGAATTATATTTAAATTATTCAAAAATTAGCAAGAAACTTGAGTATTTTCTATAAAATGAAGTTGATTACTATAGGATTAGAAGGGATAGGTACATTTATTCTGGCTGCACTGGCCTAAACTGTCTCGTGAGAGAAAGTGGCCTTTGATTTGTGCTCTGGGCACAAGTAAGATATTGGTCACCTGGGATAATGAATACGATCATTCCAGATGTGAAAAATACATTTAGCAAAGGTGGCAAAAAGTTTGATGCATGTCACATGGTTCAATGTGGCCAAAAACCAAAAGTCTATAACAGAGTTCTGCATGGTGTGGAGAATGATCCTGCTGTGTGATATTCTTGACACACATAGATTTGTGCTTTTAAAACATAATTTATATGAGATAGTGAGTAGATAAGAGGGGAGAAACTAATTGTGTCGGACCACTAAGACTAAACTGATCTTCCAAATCAGTCATCAAACTTCTTGGCCATCATACCCATATCAGAAAAACAAAACAAAACAGTGAGCACACACCAACCCCCCCAAAATAAATATATTTATTCACTCATAATTTATGTGCATATATAATTTAATCAATACATACACACTATAAAATGCACATAGAAATAAAAATTTTTAAATGATGAGATAAAAAGATGAGACAAATTTCAAAGGAAACACTCTTCTTTTGATGCCTTTTAACTGACTGATTATTGTCAATTCATATAGCTATTCAATGTTGTAACCCTTTTGTATTTGATTTCCCAGTAGGATACATATGACATCCTGGATCTTCTGTTGAATAATACTTTCCCTAAATGCTAAGTTGCAACATATTTTTATTTACTTCTACTTTTCTGACTGTTTTTTCTTTTTGTTCATTTGTTTCTGTTTCACACCTTAAATGTTGGTGTTCCTTGAGATTCTGCCATGTATCTTTTTCGATCATTTTATAATATCTATTTGGTACCCCATCTACTCAGATGACCTCAAGTACCATCTAGGTGCTGGGAACTCCCAATTTGCTATAATTAGCACAGACTTACCTTCTATGTTCCTGACTCTTAATCTTTGTGAATATTAAAGCACCTACTTTAGTAAGCTTATGACACTTGTTTCCCCAACTCTCAGAATGCCATCATTTCAAAAATCACTATGCTCAGCTCCTTAATTAGTTATGGACTTACATGATTAACTATTTGGAATACATTTAATACCTGCTGATGAAACTTGTTACTAATTTTTATTAATAAATGTGTTTCCTTGTGTTCCATTACTCTGTGTTTGGTTTGAACACATACGTCATTGGTCATGGGTGGAGTCCTCAAAAGACATTTTGGGAAACTTCTTAATAGCTACTTAGAAATATAAGTAAAGGGAAAAAATAACTCTGGTTATTTCATTTGGTCAGGAAGTTAAATTGGTTCAGTTGGTTAAAAGAACCAATTAAAGTGGGTGGGGTTTCAACACTGGCAGCTTTAACATCCTAAGTGCGTCCTATTTACTGTACATGTTGGAAAAGGCAAAGTCAAGAATGAGCAAAGAGTAATGTTTTTTTTTTTTCCATCATAGAAAGTAATCAGCCACTCTGGAAATGTTCTCCCAACACCAACTGCACCATCTCACTGCCATTTGACACTGAGAACAACAAGACTATTTAAAGTGAAAATCTGTGAAGTTAAAGGGCATTCAAAAAAGAACTTGAGAAATCCTGAATGGAGAAGTACTCTGCCAATAAGAGCCTAGTACTTGATCATTTGTTAAATCAAATGTGACACTTGTTTATTAGCTCTTATCTCTGTGTGTGTCTTACAATTATCTATATACAAGATCCTGTGATTTGTGATTAGAGATAGAATAATTTTTTTCCAAACAGTCTAGATAGATTTTTTTTCCCTCTTCTCACCTAGGTGCCCTATAGTATACTACCTATAGTATAGAACCTATAGTATACTACATTGAATAAAGTAGTATAGAACCTATAGTATACTACATTAAATAAAGTGGTGAGAGAGGATATTATTCTCTAGTTAAGGAGAATGCTTTCAGTTTTTACCATTACTTTATGATACTAACCATGGGTTACTCATAGGTGTCCCTTATTAGCTAGAGCATGTTCCCTTCTATTCTTGGATTGTTGATTGCTGTTATCACAAAATGGTATTGAATTTGGTCAAATGCCCTTTATACATATATTGATATGATTGTGTGGATTTTGTTCTATATTCTATCATTTTGGTTTGTAATGTTGATTGATGAACATAAATTGAACCAGCCTTGAATTTCTGGGATAAATCACACTTGGTTACGGTGTGTAATCTTTTATGAAGATTTTACTAAATTCAGTTTTTTACTACTTTTTTTTGGATTTTTATGTTTATATTCATAAGGGATGTTGTCAATAATTAGACTCTAAATTATTGAGGTTTTATAAAAGTTTGAATCTACATTAAAAAAATATGCATGCGTGCGCACACACACACACACACACACACACACACACACACTGTCACTAAAATTGATAAGACTTGATTTAAGGTAAAGAAAATGGTTTTAATTTGTGGTTTAAAATCCTCCTCTGAAAGCAACAATGAAGAAATGTTAAAGAACCATAATGGATATACCAACCAGTAGAAAATTTGAATAGTATTCAACCATGCATGTGATCTATAAGTGAATAATGAATGAAAAAACTTTTCTAGATATTTACAAAGGAACTTTGTAAACCCTGAAAACTATGCCAGCATTACATAAACCTATTTTTTAAATCTTAGGCCTTTATCTAAAATGTATCATCTATAGAACCATTTCCAAACATACTTCATGTCAATAGTTTATCATACATGCCCTGAGCACCTACTATGTGTTTGGTACTATGTTGCTTAAAGAAAAATGAAGGTAAATAAGCAAAACACACATTTTAAATTAATGTCCAGGTAAAAGATACAAAAATTAATCTTTTTAAACAATATCCCCATCCTTTGAAACCCATTGATGAATTACCCAAATTTCATCCCAATATAAGGACAATTAATTATTAATAAAAATCACCCAATCCCAAATTGCTAAAATCCTTAATTGTGCCTTTTCAAGTACTGAATTATGTTATATGTATTCATCAATATTTCCTATCCTTGTGTTAGAGTATAAATTATTTGAGGATAAGAAATATTATATTCCTATTTTAGCTTCCTATAATTTGAGTATCTATTAAAACTAACTAAAAATTAATTATGCAATTATTTGTTTGGTGCCTGACTTCCATGACAAAATATAAACTCCACAAACTTCGGACTGTATGTCATATTTATACTTGGATCTCTATCAGTTAGAGTAGAATGTACCTCTTAAATGTCCCAAACAATTTTTGACCATATGCTTTTCTCCAGCAGAGTCCTTTGACTACTCTCTGCCTGGCTTTGAGCTAATCAAAGGATAGACTTTTCATAAATGAATGGAAATCTTCATAACCTCAGGTACTATTACCAGTCAGGGTTTCTTTTTTTCCCTCCAAAACTGTTGAGACAAGTAGGTGATAAATGGGATCTGAATATTGGTTTATATAGATTTGCTCCTCATGCTGCTGAGATAATGATTTCAGGATGTGCTTTAACTTAGCTTTGTAGCCAGAGCACATGATTTGTTCTTCTTTTTATACTAAAAGTTTCACAGTAACTTGTTTTTCTTTTCTATTCTTTTCTTCTGATGGCTTATTTTGTCTTGCCACAATAGGCAATCCAAGACCTTGTTGAGTTAGAGATAGAAATGGTGTTTAGTAACGTTGATAACTCAGGAATCAGGCAGACTAGATACGACTGCACTTAACTAGGTATATGATCTTCCTCATCTTTACGTTATCATCATAATATACTTCTCAATAATTGCCATGAGTGGAGTGTCCAGCATAACATAATTAGTAAAAAGAATAACAATGACTGAGATTTATCATCATCATCATCATCATCATCGTCATCGTCATCATCGTCATCATCATCATTTAATGTATTAAACAAGGAAACTTACCACTGGCACAAAACTACATTCATATGCACCAGAACATTAAAATTCAATGAGAAAAACATAGATACGCATCGATTGCTTAGGCATTTTCTTGTGTTCGTCTCCATGGTGCCAAGCCCATTTCTGTAAGGTAAGCCATCAGTCCCAGGTTCTCAATGAAAAATTATTCACTCTGGGAGCTCAGTTCCTGCATTATTCATGCCATTCTGCATGCAGCTAGATTTATGTGTCAGGAAAAACATACAAATGGAATCCGATTTACTTGCACAAGGTTCCTGGACTATTTGATTTATGCTTGAGTAAATAAAGACATATGTCTTATAGGTATTGGCTTCACTTCTCTTTAGAAATGGAAGTGCAATGCTTCAACTTCTTTTCTTGGCAAGCATAAACTTCTGAAGTTTTTCAAGCAGTGAGACTTCAAATCATACACTTTCAATTTTCAACTGTGCTCATTGTACTTTTGTGTTTGCATTCAGCTCTTTTCAGCATCAAGACAATGGAAAATCTAAAGTTCTGGAGCACTGTGCCCACTGAGTTCCTAACTTACATACAAATGATGGAAACAAGTAAAAGAGGGAATTCAAACATAAAACCTTATCCGAAACTTTACCAAGCTATCTAGTGTTCTAGCTCCAGGTATCGTCCCAAATAACCGGAACCTGTAGTACATTTAACAATGTCAATAATTCTTCTTCACAATGTCTGAACTTGGCCTGAACAATTTAATCTAGCACTGCTTCATTGTATTCATTTTTCATGAGTGCCACAAGTAGGCACATGTACAGATGGGTAGCTATTTTTGTCAACTCTAATTTTTAATCTAGCTAAAAACAAAGTCTTCGAACAATTAAAAAAATTTGTTAACAGTACTACTCAAATAAGTCAAGATCATGCAAACAAAGAAAGACTGAGAAACTGTCACAGGAAACTAAGAAGACATGGCAACAAAATGCAATGTGATATTATGAATTTGATCCTGAAGCAAAAAAAGCGTTAATAGAAACATTGGAACATTTGAATAAAGTCTGAGTTTTAGGTCATGATAATATACCAGTGTTGATGTCTTAGTTTTGACAAATATGTGACAGCAATAAGAGATGATCATATTAGGAGATAAATGTGTGAGGGATGTATGGGAATTCTCTTTAACATCTTCGCAAAATTTCTTCAAGTATAAAACTATTTCAAAATAAAAAGTTTTGAACAACCAACGTAAAATCCCTTTGAACATGAAATACAAAAAAAGTAATGTTTTTTTTCTTTAATGGATAGTTTTACAGAAAAGAAAAAAGATAATTTCAAGTGGTACACTAGCTACTTCTCCTCTTGTCGCTTGATGTCTAAATTATTTTGAAACTCAAAAAAAAAAAAAATTACTGAGCCTGCTCAGGGTAGCAACACTTCTTGAAAAGCATTCAATGTGAATGGGTGTTTATTTGGTTGTTTGTGCAATCCAGAGAGTCTTTTGCTGTTATAAAAGACATATGCCACTAAAACCTGAAAGCACATTTTATCAACTGATATGGCAACAAGTTTATTAAATCCCTACAGTTTAAGTCATAATTTTAAAATCAAAAATATATTTAAATTAAGATTAATAAATGTTAATAAGTAAAATAAGTAGTGACCTTTTTAGAATTTTCATGTTTTATAAAATAAGAAAAAACAGTACTATTTAGATTTCTTTTTTTGTTTTGTAAAGCACCTATGAAATTAAACAATACCAGGTATTGATAACTCCTCCTTACTCTCATGCAAGGTTTGTTTTATACATATTGAGGCTAGCGAGAGCTTTCTGTAGTATAATGCCATTTGTAGCATTAAAATGTATAAAAAGGCCTCTGTTTAAAATTTGTCTGACATTTATGTTAAATGAAGTAACACTTGACAAAACAACTTTGGGTTGTGAAAATCTGTCAAAGAATATAAACATTATTCTGGGTGGTGAGTAAACAGTATAATATATAATATTTGGGTTTATAAATATAATACTAAAACAATCATTTTTAAAAATTAGAGGCCTCTACCAAAAGAATGTTAATGTCCTATAAATTTGTTCAATAGGTGTTTGTCTTATCTACTTAATTTTTAATGAAGTCAATAAAATTTGCATGTATACATCTCAAGATACATTGCAAAATGTTTCTAGAATACTGATTTGGGTTATAATTTAAACAATTTTTCAAAACTTCATTTAAGTATTGAATATCAAGCATTATTTACAGAGCATTTTAGCAATGGTTATGCAACAATAATAATGATAATAATAATAATAATATGCTTTAGTTCAGTCAGTCAGATTTGTGTGTTAAAGCTGTGATGAAACAGAACTGAATCTAATCAGTGTTAGAGTTATGCTTTTCTGCTTCATAATTTATTGTTGGTTTAGGGAAAACTAGAATTAAAATTTTTAAAATTACATATGAAAAGAGAAATTGAATCCCTCCAGTTTAAGTTCACAAATGGCTTAATGTAGGGCCAGACTTTAGTTGCTTTTGTCATTATGGAATTCTTGGAAAATAACATCTGTGCACCAATTATAGAGTTTAACATCAAATTTCACAGCTCTTACAATAAATAGCTCAGAAACAAAATATCTGCTTGCAAAAATGACACTTTGATATTAATGAAAAGATAGCTTTTCCTTATTGCTTATGTCTTAGCTAATAAAATACTAAATCTCAACTGAGTCACATTTAAGACCAAACTTGATTCAATTTAAAAATATACTTTGTCAATGACTCTAAAATGTGATGTTACTCTAAGTTTTATGATGCTGGACAATAAATTATGTAATGGCTATAGCAATATTATTACAAAGATATTTAAAATCATCTGATTTTAGAATCATGGGACCCTTTCTGAAATGGCATTATTTAATTAGACATTTTGAAATGTTATATTCATTTTAATATGTTTGGGTCCTTGTCCTACATTTCCTTGGACTGAATGTGTTGATAAAGTTTGGTTAGAAAATAATACTTTGATTTGTTTGCACCTTATAGTTACAACTGTATATGATTCTTATAAGGATGACATAATAAAGGAGGGCAGAGTTATGAACCCTATTTAACAGATGTAAGGGGCAGATGCAGAGAGGATAAGGAACTCACTGAAGACCCCATTTTGTGTCCTTCATGTCCACAATGCTTTGTCATGCTGATCTGTTAAGAGTTAAGAAAAACTAAATATCTAAATTCTACTTTCTTTAAATTATGATTTGAACACCAGTTTCTTCCATGATTTTATTCCTTGTGTGAATTATATTTGGCTAACTAGGGATTATAAAGTTTTGAACATTATTAAATAAGTGTTTGCTAAAATATCCATAGAGTGTGAACTAATTAAAGTGGAAAATTTATGCATTGAACTTTTTGGAGGAGATTTAACTGCAGAAGAATATGCTGCTGAAACTCTAGCCATTTTATTTCTCCCATAAAGCTAAGCATATGCCTTCTTTGAGGAATTCATTTCAAGTCTCCTTCAGAAATGCATTTTAAATTTATCTGAAGAGGAGGAGAACAGATTGTAATATGTACCTCACATATTGAACATGAAGCCTGTATCTCTTCCCTATGTAGAATGTGCCATATCCTAGTAGGTGAAATCACATCCACCAGTATTTCTTGGGTGGCCTTCCATTTTAGCTGTTGGCATTTTATGTTAATGAGTGCTCTAGCCTACCAGTGAAATCCTGCATCTTTTATGAGTTTAATAGACTTCAAATGATCTAGGAAATGTTCTTTCCTCAGAGTCTGTCCTTGGACATAAACTGATTGTTTCCAAACTCACCATTTTAAGAATCTCTTTTTTCTGATAGGGCACCCTCATCAGACAAAGTTGTCTATGGCACTGTATAAACTTAAGTAAAGAAAATTCATTCTTGCCCTGCTCTGACTATAGAGAATGTCGAAGGTGTCTATTTCCCAGAACAAAGAGTTTGAAACCCATTTTACTCCACTACTTTATTCAGACTTCAGGGCTGGGGTTCTTTTCTTTCCTCTAATTAGACTATTTCAAAAAGTTGTATAAAGAATGTCCCATGTGTATTTTTCATCTACTTGGAATGGTGATCGAATGGTAGAAAGTCCTCCCATAGGGTTCTGAGATTAGCATATGCTCATTAAAATGAGAGCCACTTTATAAAAGTTGATGCTCATGAACAAACTCAAGAATGTAGGCACTGACTGTTTGATTCCTAATAATAAAAGTAAGTAAAGTCACTGATGATGGCTGATACAATTGATAGTTTGTGGTATAGAAAAAAATGCTTCTGTTTAGGAAATGTTGTTTGTAGTTTCAAATGAAGGAATGTAATTTATCATGTCTCTTATTATTCCGTGAGTGTTGACACCTTAAAATTTAAACAATGAATAGGTAGATTATACATTTTCCTGAATATACAAAGTTGCATATTAGTTCATAAAATAAATATTTATTGCGTGCCTACCATGTGCCATAAATGTTATTAATCAATGTGGAATAAAAAAACATGGAATAAAATACTAATTTTTGCTCTTGCAGAAGCTGAAATGACTAAAGAGGACAAAGATTCGAAAAGATTATTATTTTAAATGCACTGAGTGAAATGTGAACATCTGGACTAATTATTAGACAAAGGAAGTTAGAGAAGAGCTAAAGGACAGTTTTGTACAGGGAATGATGCCTGAGCTCTTTGAAAAACATGTAGGAATTTTCCAGATGAAAGGATAAATGCAGAGAAAAAAAATTAGAAAAATCAGAAGTCTAACATACAAAGTGGAAAAAAACCCAAGTATCTTCTCAAGGCAAAAAAAAACAAATAAGAATAATAGGTTAGAAGAGTAACACAATTATTTAGAAAATATTTCTTACTATAATTAAGAAATTAATGAGATTTAATATATATTTTTTCTCTTTATATATATATGTACATATATACACATTATATATATATATACACACACAGTCCTTCTCTCAGTAATGTGATGTAAAAATTATTCTTCAAACTCATTCTTGCTGTGTGAATACCAATTTCCATAGTTATTTTTTAAGTGTTTTAACTTCTTTGCATAAGAGTTTATTATTGGACTCTATTCTCCCCATTCAGTCATTAAAATGATCTGCTTTTCAATGGTGTAGTATTTGCAGGTATCGTTTTTCTTACTCCCCTCCTCCCAGTTCCTTCGTCTGCTTCATCTTCTTCTAAGCTCCTTTATAACCTGTGTTCACATTTGTGGCTTTCAGACGGAGCCAAAATGTACAGCAAAGAAAAACATCATAAATTCATTATGAAATTCAACTCTGTATTTTTTATATATTCTCCAGTCTACACAGAGTATATTAATGGGGATTTCTAATTTTGTTCTCCAGAAGGAAATAGTGTCAAGTTGTTGAATTCCTGGACTATGAATACATTTTCAAGCCTGATGCTATCCATTTTGCATGTTGAAAGACCCCCTCTAATCCAGGAAGTCAACTAATATTGTGAAAAGCTGTTGACCATATTTTTTTCCCTGTCTCTGCAGGGTACATCAATACTTTCTTGGGCCAAAATGAAAAAAAAAAAAAATACACATTCTTCTTAAATCCCAGATTCTCTGGTCAAATGGACTTTTACTTACTGTCCCACCATTAATTGTCCAGGGAGCTCAGTAAAAAATCATTGTCTTCCTTCAGCGATTTTAATCTTTGCAATATTCATATTAAACAAATACCTGTTGACTACCTATATGTGTTAGACATCACCCGGCTATGTACTTGTCTTTTTAGTCTGCTCAGGCTGCCTTAACAAAAATAATACAAACTGTGTGGCTTATCAAGAATGAACACCTTTTTCTCACAGTTCTGGAGGCTGGTAAGCTCAAGATCATGGTGCCAGAGGACTCGGTGTCAGGTGAGAGCCCACTTTCTCATTGATGGCTACCTTCTCACTGTAACCTAACATGGATGAAGAGGCAAGGCATCTTTCTGGGGTCTCTATTATGAGAGCACCTCCTCTCATGATCTAACTACCTCCTAAAGGCCTCACCTCTGAACACCTTCATATTGGGGACTGCGTTTCAACAAATAAATTTTGTGGATTGGTAGGGACATATTCAATCTGTAGCAGTAATTTTATATGCATTATTCCATTTATTTTACATAACACCCTGTGAAAGAGAATCTTGTTGCAGTTTGCATATGACTCCGTGAAATTAAACAAGTGGACCAAGTATGCAGAGCTGGCCAAGGGCACCAGCATCCTTTGCCAAGGTGAATGTAAGAAGCATGTACTTAGACATCACTCTTAGCTTGGCCATCCTCTCCACCATCTTCTGGGGTCTGTCTGCAGCATATAACTTCACTAAACTTAAATTTTCTTACCTAGTAAATGGAAATAATATTAAGTACCAGAAAGGATCTTTCTTGATGGTAAATGAAATATTGTACAAAAAGAACTCAAACTTATGCAAATAAGCCAGCAGCAACAGCTAACAGTGGTGTCTAGTTCCTAAACCCATAACCAGTGCTTTCTACTAAATCATAAACATTCTTCATTAAAAATCTCCCTATGTGTAGAAAGGAAAACAAAACAATGAGAAAAAAGATGATATAAGTGATGCTTCACTTCCAAGTCCAAGACAAAATTATATAAACCAGTAGGCACCTAGCATCATACATAATGTTCCTGCCATTTACACTTTGGGGGAACTCAGTCTGCACTTGGCTTTCATGCCAAGGCTCCTAATTGTATTATAATATACCAAGTACAAAGAAAAGTTTTAAAATGCAGTGATCAAGAAGCATAACGTACATATGAGCAAATGGGGGAAACTAGAGAATCTTTGTTTTTAATTATAGATTTCTGTATAGCCGACTCCGCTGTGTTCCTTAAATGGAAAAAAAGGCTTAATGGAAAACTCTCTTCTATACATTAAAAATCAAATTTGTGAAAATTTTATTAAGGAAAACCAAAACAACTTTCCATTTCTGGTTTTAAACACAGAGCCAAATACCCTCCACAAGATGAGCGGGAGAGTAAGCAGAGCAAATGAAGCTTTTTTTTTAAAAAAAAAAAAAGCGTTCTTGATAAAGAGACAGGTTTCAGTTGGTTTTTCACATTTAGCTGTTGTGGGTTCTCTAGTATGACCTCATGGGATACAGCTCATTAAGCGATTATATGAAAACATAAGAAAATCATTTTATCCAAGCAGTAGCCACTCCAAATTTTCATCTTGAGTTAACCACAGTTCTTAATGTTCCATTAGTACAGGGGAATGTTCAAGTTCAGAAAGGCAAAAACGAACTCTCCAAATGAAGGCCTACATCCTATTTGGTTTTTAGTTCTGGGCAAAAGTTCAGACAACTGAACGTTTTATCAAAACTAGCTATAAATAAATACCTTTCAATGCACATTCAATTACCACGTAGATTGCTAAAGTTGAAATGTACACGATATTTTGGAGGACCCAAGCCCTTTTTCTATTCCTCAGAAGCAATTGGCTTAAGTTAAATCTATTTTCTGTTTCAATCATTAGAGTTCTGCATGGCCCGTGCTCTTGGACAGAAGCAGAATTTAGAAAAGACTGACTATTACGTTATAGTTCATACAAGCTACATGCAGATTCCGTCTCGTTTAGATAAATGGCAAATACTCTCATATCTGCGTTACCAAAATGATCTCAATGTTTCCTTCTATCTTAAAAGATTAGTACCAATCAAATTGAGAAATGATAAATTTACTGAAGACTCTGGTTTTCAACCTGGAACATTAGTAAATCTTAAAAACCTCAGGCTAATGGAAATCTCTCTGATACTCAGCACAATGAAAAAAAAAAATGAGAGGGGATATAAGATAACTAACACTGAGCCTGGTTTTATACTAATAGACAAACTACATAAAATAGGAGCAGAGAAATAATCCATAATATAGATTTACATCTATCTTAAATAAGCGGGGCCTTTAAGGGCACAACCATGATAAATGAGGCTTTAAATAATTTTACTTTTTAAAACGGAAGACCTACAGACACTTCAAAAAATGCAGGCTTCTAGAAAACAGCCATTTAATTCCCTCCTCATCAAAGTAAAGCATACTATTTGAAAACCAAGATTCTTTATCTAGATGCTGATGACATTTTCACTTTTTAAAAAAGTTATTAAATGATATTGACTTTCCCATTCAACAGGAGGAGTTCTGGAACAGTTTTTAATACCATAAGGCTGTGGTCAAGTTCTTGGACGCTTCAGAGTATACGATCACATTTAAAAGACACGGTAAGTCTTTAAACGTGTGATGAATATGAATGAAGGTTCCATGAAATTCATGAGCACATCTCTTACACCCCCTTAGAGACTCCACACCCTTAATTTCACTTGAGTTCTTAGTTCAACTTGTCAACAACCCTCCACAGACAACTGCCTCCGAATTGGCACCCTGGCCTTTGGGGAGCACCCCTGACAGAAGCTTTGCCTACACTGCCTTAAACAAGTCAAGTGTGAATATAAAAATCCTCAGCTCAAAATCCTTCAATAGATCACCATGGCCCACAGACTATAAAATCTAATCTAAGATTTTAGTATGATGGACAATGAATGGCTTTGGTGACTTCCCATTTTCACATCTACTGTGTCTCTTCCCTGGACCCCTGTACACCATGATTTTGTAACAGCAAACTTGTCACTGCTTGAAGACAGCATGCTTATAATAATACCTACTTGTCTTTATTTTATTTATTATTATTTTTTAAATTTTATCTTAATTAGTTTCAAGGATACAGTACATTGGTTAGACATGTATATATATTCTCTGTATATTTAGAGTTTGCCGAGACTCCTTATTTGCCTCAGTTTTACTCTTTCCTCTAGATTATTTTTTTATCTGACCTGCACTTTATATTTCACACATTCACCTCTCAGTCCTTTAGTTCCTGTGGTACCAACATAGTTTCAAGTTCTACTATTGGAGTTGCAATTCTTAGAGTGTAGAAGCAGTGTTTTTATGTCGTTGTTCAGTTTTGCACCTCAATCTTACAAAATTCACATTTATACTTAGTGAGTCGTATTCATTGGACTAAAGTGAATACACAAATAGGAAATGTTTTGCTAGATTAATATGAGCAAATATACACTTAGGTCACCTTTCAGTTTATTTCTTTATGATTTAAAATCATTCTCCATAGCTGAGTTGCAAAAGAAGTGGCAGGAGATGTACTCTGTAAGTATCTGTGATAAGAAGGCACCACATCCTCTTAAATACTATTTATTTATTCATTCATTCATTCATTCATTCATTCATTTATTGTTTTATGCCTACAGCACCTGGTCTTCCCAGGTAGTCTCCCATCCAAGTACTAACCAGGCCCGACCTTGCTTAGCTTCCAAGATCAGACATCAGGCTTGTTCAAGGTGGCATGACCGTAGACTATGGACCATGGCTCCACTGGGGTGTAGACTCAGGTCCTTCTGCCTGTAAAGCAGGTGTGCTAACTGCTACACTGTGAAACCATGTCCCCTCTTAAATACTTTAGAATTACATGAAACACAGAAATAAAATGTATTGTGGTCTTCCATTTTTAAAAAATGAAATGTTGAAAAGGAAAAAAAAATGGTAAGAGTAGTATACTTTTGAGTGTGTCTCCATTTTTGACACTAAATGACAAAATTTTATTTACAGGAAAGCAATAGAAAATAAAGCTTATTAGATAATTGCAATTCTATAAACAAATATATACAAACCCTATCATCTTTATTTTAAAAATATTTTTCTGTAGAGAGGTTTTCCTTTTTAACTGTCAAATACAGTGTGTGAGCTTTCACAACTGAAATCATTTAATGCTACAGTTCTAACTGTTGTCTTTACTATTTAATGTTCTCTTCATTCATTCTAGAGATATTATGAAGTTCCTGCCACATACTAAGCCCTGGCTTTGTGTGTGTGTGTGTGTGTGTGTGTGTGCGTGTGTGTGTGTGTGTGTGTTATCTATGTATATCACTTAAAGAATGGCATCATGAATTTCTATTTCCAAGGGTACATGACAATGCACCTCTGACATAATTGGTTTCTGTATTTGTGAGTTTTATCAAGAACAAAAATATTGTGTATTTAATTGACACTTGTTCCTTCTGAAGCACATCTAAAGTTTTTACCCCAAAAGTAAATTTTCATCTGTGTTTACCTGTTTATGCCTTTTTCCCATTATTTATTTCATCAGGGTGTAATTTTTCTTTATTTACTTATTATAAACAAGATTTATAGGTAGCAGATATAACCCAAGACTTTATATTTTCACTGTTATAGTTTTATCATTCGGCACATAAACTTTCATGTGTCTACATATCTTCACCTGTGATTTTTTTTTATTGTTATTAGTGCTGAGATAGTCTTTTCCTAAGATCAAGTCAATATGTAGCTATATTTTCTTTGAGTTATGTTTTGATTTCTTTTTGTATTTAATTGTTAAATCAACATGAAATTTTTTATGGTATATGGCACATAGTGATGCTGGGACAATACATTATTTAAAATATTCCAAATCCCATACAATTATCGGTTAATTATTTCTTTCCCTACAGATTTTGTTACTTCACATTTAAAAAAATTACTCGGTTCAAGTATCCACATGGATTATCTTCAAGAAAATCTGTATTGTATGATTGATTCTTGCTCGAGTATCACATTTTTTAAATTAATGTAGTGTTTTTTAATATGTTTTAATATCTGCCAAGAAGGGTCCTCTCTCTTTTTTCATTTGTGACGACTGTACCTTTTTGATGTGTTCTTCTCAGTATTTCTCCCCTCTTCTCTACTCACGTCATGATGGCCACAGAATTGAGTAGTGGTAGCCTGTTTTGTACCTAGGGATTTGTGTCTTTAAGTAAAGAAGCCCATTAGAAAAAGAGAGAATGGAATTGCCTTTCTTTCTTTTTTCAATGTTTTACCTTAGATATAGTTTTTGTTTTATCATTTTTAGAAATAATCATATCTTTTCAAAAACTAAAAAGTTCAGATTCTAGCAGTATGTTAATTTTAGTTTTAAATTTTAGTCCTGCTGAAAGTTGTCGACATTTTTATTTTGTGATTAATGTGTTATGAGTAAATTAAGAAAGTTTACACAGAAAGCCCTATGTAGGCACATAACATTATGAAGGTTGGTCACAACTCACAAAGGACTCTATCATATGCTGGGAACAAAGAAGTAATGAAGATCGTTTAGAACAGATCAATCGAAGAAAAGATAAAAAACCATTCTTTTAGAAAAGAAATTGGTTATAAACTCCTGGAGTTATAAATCTCAATATTCCTAGCATAATAATCTACCTATTTCACTTTCCTTTTCATGTGCCTGTAAAATACTATAAAAATCATATAAAATGTTCTTTACAGAAATAGATTAAGAAATGTCAATTTTGAATTACGGAATTTATAAAATTTGACTGAATGCTGTATATGTAAAATCTTGTTTTTTAACCTCAGATATTATCCTTCACCTTCTGCATTGATCTGAATCTATACATGTCTGACTAGCACTAAAGTCGTGGGCCCATTTCTTTAGGATCTTATTTCTTGGGCTCAATTTGCTGATGTTGAAATGTCTCATATTCTACTGGGCACAAATATTCCAAACATTACTCACAGAAATTAAAGGAAAGTAGACCATATTGGAGTGGAATTATTCATTCAATTCAATTCAGTCTAACATGGATAATTCCATGCGGGAGTCTTAAGTTTAAATAAACTTTCCTTGGCCATCTATTTTCTGAAGACTTTTGCTTTGTTTAAATTCTTTTATAGACGGACATTTTCCTCCATATGTTTATTCTCACAGACAAATACAGGAAAAAGCTCACTTGCTCTTGTTGACCTTTCTGCTTAGTAACTATTACTTTTCTTAGCTCAAAGGTAATTCTTTATTCAAGAGGGCCTTATTTAGAACACATGATAGGCATTCAGAGTTTTCCAGTAGCCTCTGAACACCACAGAGTATTTATTTACATTGTATAAAATTAGAGGAAATGAAGGGTATGCATTTGAACTAGAAGCAACAGCCTAATTCTCTTTATGGAGAGATTTCTGTAAATGTCACTTTAGCAGGGGAAAAAAAAGAACTCAGATTACAGACATTTTAAATAATATAGATTTTTGTTACTCAACAATAAAATATATCAGGCTGCTTTCTAAATAAGACTCAAGGTATGAATGATGGTCTATTTCTATTCTATCTATTGTCTAAGAGTATATTTTGATGCCTGTCTTCATGAACGAAGACAGGTCTTTACTGACCTAGCCCTAGTGAAACTACTTTAGGGGGAAATATTATTCTAAAATGATTTATATGCATCTAATAGAATATCTAACTTTATGTGAGTCCATGTATTTGCACATAGATCTCTACCAGAAAATCAGCTAGTGCATAACTGGTGTCTGATAAAAACGGAATATGTTTCAGAATGATTTTGATTAACACAAAAAATGACTCTTGTTCTTTCTGTTGCTTAAAAATTGTGAATTTTATTTACTTGCCTTGACTTTAAATATACATGAGAGCAAGTTTTGTGGAATAAAATACTTAATCAAGTTCAGGAAAAAGTGCTATAAAAATGCACCCTCAATATTCAAATGCAACATGAAAAAGTGATATATCTAAGGGCAAAAATACTTCACAATACCAATTTGTGGGATGTTATTATATAAAATAAGTTATAAATACAAATCAAGGAAATGAAAGCCGTTCTAGAAATAAAATGTTATGCAGAGATCAAAGTGGTTGAATATATCTCCACGACCTTAAAAGTTTGACAGTTTTACCAATATAATAGAGTAAAAATTCCTACTAAAGATATTCCTTAAAAATTAAAAAAAATTAAGAGTGGGTTGTATATTATGATTTTGAAATACTTCAATGAATTCTGTACTCTTTACAAAAATCCTATTAAATATAAAATGCAACTCATGCACACATACATATAGCAAAAGTTAGATATAGCAATTTGGGTTGAATAACACTTGTTTCCTAAATTTATGCATTCACATATTTATATAAATATGTAATGATATATATGTGTATGTGTAGATAGATATAAAATTAAGAATGTTTAATAGGTAGTATGTTTATAGGTATACTTACTTTCTCCTTTTAACTTTATGTTTTCTAAATATTCTCTCATATAAACCTACTAACGATACACCTGGAAACAGACTTTTGTAATGATTAAGGGCAATGGACACAGATGATTTTGTGTATATCTCTTAATGCATAGGATCAGAAGGCACATAATGTTGTCTCAGAATTGATGAGACTTAGAGTTGGACTGCCTGATGACCCCATTATAATTAATATACATTTTCCCATTCATCTTTATTAATCAGTGTCTTAAGTCCATTGTACAAATATATGAAGTCAATTTTATAAGATGTGCAAATTCTTTATTGGGTTATTTTTGGCTAGTAATCTTTTTGTTTGCTTTATATCGATATCATATTTATATCCCATACCATGAGAAAATTGATCTATACTTTTTTCCCATTAAACTGGGAGAATGTGTTCTGTTCATTATGATCTACTTTCCTGTACCACGTGAAGTAATAAACCACCTATTGCTCTAATATAATAATTCTTTTTTTTTTTTTTTTTTGCCTATCACATTACTTTTCTCTTTACCTATTCCAGCCACTTCAGCAGAGAAAGAGAGGAAAGTTTACACTCAGTAACTCTGGTTATCAGTTGAGATCCTGTTAAGACAGAGATGGCACACTCACTATAACTATTAACAACAGTGTGGACAGAGGTACAAAAGCCATAAAAGATAATGTAGCACCCCATGGCTACCAAGATAATGGTTTGTTACCATCCTTAGACCTGAAAGGGTAAGGGAGAGAGCCTTGATAACAGGGCCACTTGATTGGATCTCTGTCCCTTGATAGAAAGTTACAGTCGGCAGGTGTTCACTCCATCTGAAGGAAGTCAGAGGAATGGATACCTGGATGAGCCCTCCCCTCTCCCTCTGATATCTTTCCTTTGATCCCGATTGGCTAATCCTACCAGGAACCCAAAGCAGCCAACTGAGGTAGTCCCTACAAGCCAGCTTCCCTATCACAGGGGACATCATGGGGAAGAGCAAATAGAGGATCTGCAAGGTCAGCTGGAAAATACCCAGCATTCTCTCCTGTGAAATTTGATTTTTGTCTAAGAAGTACTCAGAAGCAGGGTTATGAGACTTTCGTGAGTTTAAGGCCATTTTGAGAACTTGATGGAACCGTAGAATGATCTCTTCAACCCAAGGAAATACACATGTGTACACATACACACACACACACACACTCACACAATGGGGCACAAACTTTTAGGAGAGTTTTATGTAGCTCCTTGAGTGTATCCAAAGACCCAGGTTAAAAATTTCTGTTGTATAATAGAGTTTACACATCTTATTTTTTTCTCACATGAAGCTCTTAATTATACTTTTTTTGTTGAATTCTGTAATGTCAAAATAAAGGTATGTTTATCCAACTTTGCGGTCTCTAGGCCATTCGATTATATAGAAAATGCACAGAGTATCAAGAAGATAACCTTGTCAAGACATTCACATTTGGTTATCACATCAGTAAGGAAATGATTTGCAAGTAACTATTTTAAAATGCATTTATAAGATTTAAGTGTTTTAAATGAAGGTATATATTCAAAAAACTGTCTTAAATGATTTTGATTTAAACTATTCTAATTCACTGTAACTACAAGCCAAAGATATACTTTGTGTTCAAAGTCCTTTGCTATACAAACAACTTTTCGATTACAAATTTTCAAAAAAAATTTTTTTTGGAGGTTAGCTGAATTAATTATGTATATATATATTTAAGGCAAAATCTTCTAAAGTTTGGAAAACTATTGTAGGTATTCTCATGTTGTAGGAAAAATGCTTGTGCCTTGGATAAAAATCCAATGAATGATGTTTCTTTAAAGGCTATATGGACCCCACAGTCGGAGACCATAACGAAAAGCTGAAATCTGGGCAGTGATATAACTTGCCAATTGACACAGGAATGGGTCTGTTGATATTAGCCTGGCTAATCATTTTGCTAATTGGACGGCCAGTTGGGCCACAGTGCAAAGTCAGATCAGTTTTCACTTTAACTACTCACACAGATGATGTTTGACTCAAATGTATTACTTTATATCAACACACTGAATGGCTGTAAAAATAATACCACATGTGCCGCTGCTTCTTTTTAATAAGTGTCTTCCTCAATTTTCCCTGTTATAATAGAGATTTTAGCACAGAAAAATTAAAGGTTATTTAAAGGATATAAGATTCTGGAAATAAATCCCACCATCAACTCTTTGCATCATTAGTCTGTCACTGGACCTCAAGTAAAGCAATTCCATTCAAACCGACCCACTTTTGACTTCCTATTTGAGAAGCGACGTGGCTTCATCTCAAAAGTACATTCCCTTTTCTTCCTTTTTAGCTTTTTACAAATTAGATGCTTGTAGATATTTTTATGCAGTACATGAAATTCAGGATTTTTAAATATGCCTGAACAAACGCACAATGTCAAATCAAACAAGCTGCATATCTTTAAAGAAGCAGAGCTACTTAGTGGCTGATGGTTTTGATCCATCTTTTTCTTTTCTTAGTGATTTTCATCTTCAAAGTTAAAAAAAAAAGGGTGGGAGTGGTTGCCAGGTTCCCTTTACAGAAGTAGATTAGTAACTAAAGCTAGCATAATGTCTGCTAGCAACAGAAGCCACCACCTAAAGCAAGGAAAGACTTAAAGAAAATAATCAGAATCACTGTACATATTGCAAGTCAACAGAACTATTATAGGACCCAAACTATAAGGTGTTTACCTTCACGACAAGAGGTCTTAAAACTAGGAGTGAGGTTTTACTAATGTTTACTAGATTATTAAAAAGAGGTAAGCCTTCAAAAATGAGTTCTTTGATGGTAATTAATATGAGTTATTTTATTTTCTAGCCAGAGAACTTACTATTTCTTGGAAAAAGAGCTACTCTTTAGAGAAATTTTCTTAAAGAATTGTTTAAGACCTTTAGTCTTTTAGGTGATTGGGATATCTGTCATATTTCTTTATAATAAGATTTATACTAATGATCAAAATTCCTGCCATGTCAACAAATGACCCAGGAAGCAGGAAAACAGATCTGTTTATGCATTATCGTTTTTATTTCTCTTGCTTCACATCTGCTGGAAATGCAAATGAAAAGTGAACTAAATAATGAGAAGAGAATCGTGCTGTAGTCATACATCTAGGTAGTGTGGAAAAATTTATCCATGTGGAATAACACAATCCTGAAGAATGACTGGTTTTGGATATGTGCATTGAATTGAAGAGAATGCTATAATAAACTGTCCTGCTTGTTTCTTTATTAAGTAAGAAAAATGGAAATATATATATATGTGTATGTATGCCTTAAATGCCCTGCCATCTCATCTCTATAATTTTGTTTCTGTTGCTTCCTCTGCTTGTGATTTTCTCTTACCTCCTGCCCATTCACTCCATCTTTATCAAGCCTGCTTATTTGACTCTAAAATCTCTCATCTAAGGCTCCGTTTTGTTCCCTTCTGTGAGAGTCCTTCCTGCATTGTCTCCATTTCCTGACACTCAGGAATTCCTTTTCCCCACTCTTTTAACCTCTCCGGCCTCATGTGCTTCCTAGAGCCTCAATGCCCTTATCTTCCCAAGAGTTCTAGTAACCCTGCCTTCTAAAGGCTCACTTGTATTTCTTTCTTGGTGAAATTCTTGAGAATGTCTTTTATCTTAATATCACTTTGGGCCAGAATAGTATCTGCCTTTCATGTAAATAAGTCATTAACAAATAATCAGTGCATTGAATTGACACCCAATTATTGGGAACATTTTTCAAATTTAAACTTGAGTTAATGGCTATAATTCAGACCTTTTTTCTGTATGGCCAATTGACCTTATTGGTACTCTTGGTGTAATTGACATGGCTATATATACAGATGGGAAGCCAGAATTTTCTTCTCATAGCTTCAAATGTCATATGTTATCATTTTTATGAACTTCAGTCAACAAGTCAAAGAACTCCTCTTTAAAATGAGTAAATTAAAAGCCTAAAAGCAGCAAATGAACAAGACAAACAAAGACTCATGGACACAAACTATAGACTAGAGGTTTCCAGAGGGGAGTTTGGAGGGGGATGTAGACGGGATAAAGGGGGTCAAATATGTGGTGACAGAAAGAAATCTAACTATGGGAGGTGAACACATATTGTAAATATATGTATGCCTTACTGTTAAAGTGTACAATTGAAACATTGTATTTCATTAACCAATGTCACCATGTAAAAAATAAAATTAAAAAATAAAATTAAAATAACCACTGATAGATAAAAGAATAAAAAATAAAACAAAATGAGCAAACTAAAAGATCAAACCAAGTTTTACATTCTATTGACCTCAACAGCTTCACATGATGAAAATAACAGGTAGTTATTATAAACTCTTTAAAGATTGAAAATATTTTCTTCATTTCTGTGTCCGTAGTGAAAGTACACTATAGGTTTTATTTAAATCTGTATTGAATTAATGAACACACCGTATGACTTTTCAAAACTGCTGCTGCCAGAGATGATGTTTCATAAATGGAAGGAGATTCTCATGCCTCTTTAAGATGATGTGGTCTATCTTGTTAGATATGTAATATACTAAAACCTAAGGGGAGATTGGCCCATGGAGACCTCAGGTTGTCTTTAGCTAAAACAGAAAATATTACTACAATCGAGTGTGTTGACTAGTTAATATAGATAGCCCTGTTCAGCCATGTCGATGGTTCTCACTCGGGCCTTCAAGGCCTGATGCAAAGCAAGAGAGTTCATCGTGGTTCAGCCACATTGGCATTTTTGTATTGTTTCATGAGCAGGCTTGTTTCTGCTCTAAAGCTTTTATTCTTATTTTTGCCCTTGCATCATCTCAAAGTTGACCTTTTCTTGCCATCCACATCTCAGGGCAAATATCTCATCAAAATATCTTCCCTAAAGGTAAACTGATGATTGCCTCCTTTGGTTTTTCCCTATCGTATCACTGTGTCATGTGTCACATTTACCACCATCCAAAATTAATTAGTTTGTATTTATTTTTCTGGCCTGATTGAATATTTATAGATTAGAAACTCCATGAGAACAAAGTCCTTCTTGTTTGTAGCTGTTCTTTCCTCACTGCTTAAAATAGTGTTATTTATGAAAAAAAATGGATTTCTAAATAAATACCAGTTCTGTCTTTTTGTCTGTGTGCCTAGAAATTAAGTGATGACTGTGAGTACATGTATTATATGTAGATATAAATATATCCATAGCATATAAGTATATCAAGTATTATATGATTTTGTTCCAAGGGATACAGCAAAAGTCAGTAGCACATCATCAATGACTCTGGTTACATATGAGTTGAAAAAGAAGAAAAATTTGTTTTTAGCACCTAATTCAAATTTGGGAGTGGGGAAGCACTGTATTATATATTATAATTCGGTTGAAACTGATACAATGTGGATTTAAGTTGCATTAGAGGTGTTTGGAATTGAAGACAAGAGTCTGTAAAGATCATATATTATTCTAGACTTCATTGCTTGCCTGAAATTGAAAATATGTTCTCCATGATCCTCCTTTGGGAAAGAAGACTCTTTCATACTAGGAGTTTGCCTGCACGTGATTGTTCAGCTGCATATCAACGGGCATGGGTTCAGCAGAGGTCTCTGCCATTTTGCATTCAATCCTCCAGAAAATCACCACCCAAATATTCTACAACAGGAATCAGGCTTCGGTTTAAGTGCTGCTCCCCTCACATTCTTGTGTTCTAGTCATTTAGAAAAGTGTGATTAAAAACCATTATGTGCCCTAACAGATGTGACCTTAAAGAGTCTACTAAGGTTTAAAAAAAAAAAAGGTGCAAAGCAATAGTGGTTAGACTAACACCAGGAAAGTATTATATGAGCTGAACCACATTGAATAACTTCTCATTGATTACTACCTTCTGTTTCGAGAAAAACACCACGATGTTTAAGAATGAATTGCGACGTTCTTAAGTCAGCCCCCTTTCCCCATCTCTCTGGCTCTTCTGGTTCTAATGAGGAAGAAATTAAACTTAGATGGTTTCTGAATTTTAAATGCTCTTCACTAAAAAGGATTATTGGATTGCTACCATCTTCATTTCCTCTGCTCTCAGATAATGTAATCCATGTGCCGAGACACTACCAAACAAACTAAACAAAACCATGGAAACCACTTAGAAAATGATACCCCCTTGTTTGAACACCTCTCTTGTAAATACTAAAGCATGTTTAGTAATATTAAAGAAATAAGTTAGCTACCTTTTATCAAGCATATGGTTCCTGTCACTTGACTGGGTCTTACTAATTTCCCTGAGTTCATAAAAGACTCTCAATGTTTGTGGAGTTTTTTTTTTTTTTTTGTATGTAATATAATTTACTATGTTTTGTACACAAATACATTGCTACTGAGCTACCAGGGGTGGAATAACAGCTGTCAATACAACAGGAGAGGATTTTTAAAAGTAATTCTCTCTCCTATTAGTACAGATTGATGGTTTATTCTGCTCTTCTCTCCACTCTCATTTCCTTGACCTACTTGTGACCAGTGATATAGATTTATTTACAATAAGATGCCTTCTGAATAAAGGGCAGAGTCTGCCAGCATGGGGATTGGACTACTGGACTTGGACTCAGTAATATTAGGCAGAAAATATAATATATTTGCCTGAAAAAGTCTGTTAGCAATATATACCTGTATTCCACTAATATTTATAGTAAAATTAGAATGAACCTTTTTTGCCTAAATGTATTTTTAACATTGATTTTATGTTTGTTTATAGCGTTTATAATTATTTTAAGCAACAGGACAATAAAATAGGGCTGCTGTGTATTTAAAAAGTGTAACTTTGTGTTTTAAAGAATGAAATCTACAGCAAATGAATCCTAAACACTTAAGGCTTTACAAATTGCACAACACATTGTTAAATTATAAGAACTTTTGAGACATTATCAAGTCAGAAGATATTTTATAAAAAAATTTAAGTTTAAAAATTTAAAAGTAGTCTTCAATATGTCCTAGTAAAAAACAAAGAGATGTTTATAAAATATCTGGAGTATCTATAGCCAACTCTTGAAAATTTCTGCAAATTCGAGTAAATTTGTGGTTTAGACTCAGCTCCTACAGAGTTTCATGACCCTTCTAGTACCAGGCAATTTAAAATTATTTTAAAGTTTGCAAAATGATAGTCTGCAACATAGGTGAATATGGTGCAGTGTAGGAAATTTTGAAGCTGAAGAGTGGAATTGTCATGGGTCAGGAAAAACAGCAAGACTCAGGATAACTCCTCTGTAATTGAGACACTGGCACAGATATAGAGGACTGAGTGAGACATGAAGTGGGAAGGCACCATGTTTAACCTGGCTAGACAGAAATCCATTCTTGAAATCCTACTAATAAGAACTCACTTTTTTCCTAGTAAATTTGTATTTCTTATCTAGGGGATAGATTAGGTCTCTTCAAAGTCTAAACTTTTGCTTAGTAAAATAATTCATTTAGTTTTTTTTTTTTTTTATGGGGAAGGGAGAACAGATTTTGGTGGGAAAGTAGGAAAACAAGGACAGATAATGTGATAAAAAGATTGTTTGTGACTCCTGTGTTTTTCCTTGGAAAATGTTTGTGTGTGACTGCTGTGTTTTTCCTTTTCAAGTCACTAATTCTATAAACCTCAGTTTCCTTTTGTGTGAAATGGAAATCATGATAATGACTTAGAGAATATTTACCAGGTCATAGGATATGATGCCTATACAGGTCCATATATAATGCCTGGAATATAGTAGATTCAAAAGATTTCGTTTCATAACATTCATTTAGAAAACTCATCTTGACCAAAATGGAGAAATAGGATTTTTATTATTATTTTCTCATTATCTATTACGATTAAAATTTAAATGGGAAAAAGCATGGACCTAGATTGTCTTAATGTCATTGTGATGTCAGGTATTTATGTACCATGAGACTAAGAAGAACAAAATGGACAAGAAAGAAAATGACCCAGATCAGCTTTAGAGACAACATAGCATCCTGCCTTTATAGTCCAACAGAAAACGTTCAGTTTCTGCAGGAATTTGTAGCACTCTCTATTTCTATAACTAAAACTTCCTAAAAAGAATGAGTACACATTATAGTGGATGAGTTATTATCAAGTGCCTTTAGCACATAGGATGGTGTTCATAACAATAGGATAAGATTCAGACATGCCTCTAGAATAGGAGAATGAGAGGGTGAGGGGAGAAGGTAAAACTCTTATGTGCTGATCTAGCTCTCTGAGTTGCAGCTTGGTGAAAGTTTCCCATGAATTAATTGTTACATGAAGCATAGTTCTAAAAGGTGGTAAAAGGTTAAGAAAGAAGGCATCTTTGCTCTAGCCCAGCCCAGTAAGTCTCAATTGTACAGCTATAAGAGAGTATATATTATACATGAAGACTACATCATGCCCAAAGAAACTGAATTACAGAAATATTTGTTTTTTTCTTCTCTCTTTGATGATTATAAGAGATCTTGAAAATTTTTTGCTAATGCATTTTCTCTTATTCTGTTTTATTACAGTAGTCAAATAATATGCTTTAACTATAAATGGCAGCAAGTTTGATTTTAAACATGGATGATGTAGATAAACTTTAGGGTCAGTATAAAAATATTTTTTGGAACATTTATGTATTTTGATTTCACACATTTTTTAACAATAACACTTCTGTATTTAAACCAATTGTATTACCTTTAGAGTAATCATTAATCCCTGTAATAATGAATACTTTCTTTAAAATTACATACACATTTTTACAACTCATGTAAAATTATTGACAATGTCTCCATCCACATTTGACATCATTACCCACATATATGCAAGTCATGTTAGTAGAGACACAAAGTAATCTACATTACAATTCAGAACTTAGTTTTTAGGGTTTTTTTTTTAATGAAATACATTGGTATCTCTTTCCTCTAACAATGATAATATTTGTATGTGATATGTAATTATAGTCATGTATAGTTTCAGATATATGAGCCTTGGTATATGAAAGGGGCATGAGCACACGTTGATCACTGACACATAACTAATGACTTACAGACATATTTTTGCTATTCTCAATTTGTTCTGTTTTGTAGCTAAGTAGGGGACCCCCCTCCCACAAAACAAAAGATATGAAATTAGTTCCTGAGACAAAGATTTCATATTATGGGAAGAGCTTTCATTATTTTAGGAAATTTTGCACTGATAAAAGGCATACAATGACTAAGCTTTTAAATAATTCTTTATATCTAAAATACAAGTGTCATCATAAATGTCTACCTTTATCACATAGCATTTAAGTACTATAAATAAATCCAAGCTCAGGTCTCCTTGCGTATAATATGGTAAGTACTGTTTGGAAAAACTTCATAGAAAAACTATTCAAAATAATTTATTGTAAATTAAAATATTTAGCAGCCATCGAGGGATCAAGTATAAGAACTTAAATTGTTATTTTATCCTTTAACTAAAGAAAGAAATTGAACTGATTATAATATTTCATGTATTTTGATGTAACAAATGACTTCATGGGATATCATAGGAAACCAAGCTAATTTCCCATCAATTGCTCTGTGGAAGATTGTCCTACTGTAATATTTTGGTATTAGGGCATTAGGACTTATTTCTAGCAGAATATTGGAGTAGAACTTTTCAGTTCTGACATGGTCATTCGTTTCTGTCTCGGGACCTAGGTACATTTTAATAGATGGGATGAGAGAGAAAGAGCTGTTTTGTCTCTCAAGGAATTGCTAAACCAGATGTTGAAAAGGGAGGAGAGATTTTCAAATTTTAGCTGAAAAGCATTATCCAATGAATTAAAAACTGACATTCAATCAGTAACAATGCCTTCAGCCAGATAGCTTTGAGCCCTTCTGAGTCCACCTCTGGCCACTTCTTGACGCCTCCACGAGGTGACTTTTCAGGTCACTTATTAATGTATATTTGTGGAGGATTTGTGCTAGAAGCGTGCTGTTCACCATCTGCTTCACATCAAAGGCGTCCATCTCCAAAGTCTCTCACTGCAACGAGGGTCAATGTTGGGAAATTTAATTCAGTGAAAGCCTTCCAAAAAATGAATTGCAGATTTTAACACACTTTAGTTTTTACTTTATGGGGTTTATAGTAGTTAGTTAAAAATTAAAATATAATAATTCTGTGATATTATAATTCTTTTTCCTAAATTATCTTACTTTCTGTCTAGTTCCTTAGAGAAGAAAAAATATGACAATGACATATTTTGAAGGCATTGTTTAAAGTCTTTCATTCTGTCTTAGTAGGCAAAAGCTTTTATAAATACCATTTACAGAAAAGTTACAGTTATAGAAGTTTAAGCTTATTTTCAAATATAAATAAATGTTTTTGACTGAAGTTTACCTTTTAGAAAGTTAAGCGGCCTTTCTTTAATTTCAGATCGTTTTCAAGCTATCTTATCCTCAGAAGATATATATGAAGAGCTGAGCATACCAAAAACTAAGAGACTGAACCCCACATCTCTGGTCTTTTAGGGTGGAGAGCCATCTGAACTTTCACTTTCTCCCAACAGGGGGCAGTGAAATCCCACAGATTAATTTGATGGCCGTAGGAAAAATAGATCCTCAGAATGTAAATCTCTGAAGAGAAATCTGTCTTAACATAGCTACCTCAGGAAAAGGGGAATTATTGCACTTAATTAAAGTGTATTGACACCATATGTGGCCCCACCTCTCCACCACTACTTTTTGAATTCATTAATGATTAAAAAAAAAATCAGACACTAGTAAGAGCACTATTCCTACAGTCTGTGACTTAACACCTAAACATTAATCTTATAAAAATTACATTTAAACAAAAAACTAGTTAGCAAACAAACTTTCAAATGAGACCATTTATGTTCAATATCTCTATAGCTTAAAGAAATGCTATCGGACTGTTTTTCAAAATATTATGTTTTAATGACAGTTTGTATTTTTCTATGTAACATTTTAAACAATTTTAAAAATCAGAAAAGCTCTAATTATTTTTGCTCATAAAATACAGCAGAATTTTGAATACTTTAGCTCACCAAATAGAAACAGAAATATTTTTACATGTCTAATTCTCCATATACCTTAAATTCTTTGATATTTGAAAAAAATATATCTATTAATAGTTGAGAACAAAAGCTTTTTGTCACGACTTGAACATCTATAACAAATTAAGCTAAATTAAACTCTTTCAGAAAATATTCTATTACAAAAAATCTGATTTTAAGAACCATTTTAATACATTCTCTTCTTTATTTCTTTTACTTGTCAGAATACTTTTCTAGTGTCCTTTTCTAAGTTTGTTTTCAGCTTGAGTTTTTACTTTCTACTGTTTAAAACACACTTGAAAGTAGAAATACATATTACCTTTACATTTCAATCTGTTCTAGAATTTACACCTTAAATCTGTACTTTTTAATGTTCTATTTAGATTTTTTCTTTGTGATTTTAAAATTAGAGGATTAAACATCTCCTTATATTCTGATTGTAAAATAATAAACAATGATTGCAAAACATTTATAAAAATCATTACCAATATAAAATAAATTTAAAATGACCAATACTTCTACCTCCCAGAGATATACCATCAGACTGATTTTTTCCTTTATTTTTCATTCATTTCATGTATGTTGACATATATTTTCCCACATATTCATATATATTTTATGTATATTATATATACAAATGAACTTAATAAAATTAGATTATATCAGCTACAGAATTTTGTGATTTCCCTATTTTATCTAACATTATGCCTTGAAGACTTTTTCAGGTCTTTGGGTTATTACTAAAATTGTAAATGGCTATGAATTATTACATCACATGGATTTACTATAATTCATTTATTTTTCTTTGTTGGTCACTGATTTGTCTGACACTTTAGTACTCCAGTAATCAAAAATTAATTCCAAATCAAAGGATTTTATAATATCAATTCTAAGTCTTTTGATTTGAAAGTTGTGTGTTTTAAATGAGTTTCATCACAAGTATAAATAAACAGTAACTGTAATAAAGAAGTCAAAAAAGAGAAGGAAGAATGTAGAGTATGGTTTTAGGGATGAGATAAATATTTTAATGATTATATTTTAATAACATGAATAATGAAAAGTAAAGTTTGCATCTCTCACTTTATATAACTATTACAGATGAATGCTTTTGTGCATAATAAAATTTCTTGATCTTTTGTTAAATTAAGATAAATATTTTAATAGTCATGTACCCAAAAAAGCATTTCAGATACATTTTCTGCCACTTTGCAAAACTTGAAAGATAAATTAGATATTTCATTATATCATCCAGAATCAGACTTTCAATACTAGATCTGAATGTTAGGTATATAATACTTCAAAATATTACAAAGTTGGAGGAAGCAAATATTAAAGAAAATCATCTTGCTGGGGAAAGAAGCTTTGTTCCACCCTGTCCTATACACCAAAAAAAATCTAGTTTATAAACAGCTGTATGTCGACCCATTTTATCACATTGATATAAAAACTTTTGCATGGCTTGTAAAATAACTGTATATCTGACACCACATATAACACATTCAGAATAAATACAGAATTTATTTCAAAAAGTAGCTGCCCTTACAAATTTTTTACTCTTAATTTGTGTAGGTATATATCTATATAATATCTATTTCTTTGTATTTTATACACCTTGACGTTTTAACGGCCTTTTATAATTTTTGGAACACATAGAGAACATTAGGGTATTAGTATTCTAACATTATATATGAGAAAACTTAGAATTGACTGAAATATTGATAATGTGTTGGTACAGTTATTACGTAATAGTCACACAGCAAGCTAAGAACTGAACTTATTTTTTTTTGGTACATACGTTAATGATCATTTCTCCACAACATGAAATGTTCCTTTAACCTACTGAAGTTTTTTTATATAATTTTCTAAGTAATTGTATAAACTACACTTAATATATATATATATATGTATATGTGTATATATATGTATATTGCATATAAGGATGATATGTGCATATATACACACCTATATATATGTAGAGAGATGGGAGAATAACAAAGAAATTATATAATGTATACAAATGAAAACACATACCTTTATATACATTGAACTATTTTCAGCTCATAATTAGTCAAAGAAAAAATAAACAGCAACTTTAAGAATCCTACATTTCTCTGCACTCTGGCCTATGGATCTTTTTTTTTTTTTTTTTGAACAAAGAAACATTTTCAGCCTTCATCATAGCTCTGAGTAAATGAAAGCGTTCCTGCATATTTGAATTTCACAGGTTTTGTATTTCACACTGGGAGTCAGGCTTTCACAGTTTTTTAACTACCTTAAAACCTTGTTAACTTTCAGCTGAAATTGCTGTTTAACAATGTTATGTTCTTGTGGGAATACAGGATCTTTTAGAAAGCAGTTTGGAGAAACTCTATTCCCAGAGCAAGCTAAAGCTGAAACTGGGTTGAAACAGTGCCATTTGCTTAGGGTAACTTCAGCTTGAGGGGCAATCTGTGTTTTAAGACAAATGGTGGAATGAAATAAAAATGACTTTTTGCCAAAATTTGAACGAGTCAGTGTGTCAGGATGCTTTTCTGATGGACAATGGCATGGCCCAACTTTCTTACTGCTGATAGCGGGGTATACCAGCTGCTTGTAATGGCCTCTTTCTGCTTCTGTTGCCTGAGAAGGGTGGGGGGTGGTGGGCAACTAACTGGTGACCCCTGGGTAGCCCGATGATCTCCATCTGCTCCCACTTGGTGCTTCTCTGGAGAACAGTGTGTAAGAGAGGGCAGGAGCCTGAGATAGAGTTAGCCCACAGCTGGAAGTTAAGTTATAGTGTTGAAGGCTTTAATTTTAACTGAAAATGAAAAGCCAAGCTGGGAACCACCTGAAGATTTCAACAGTCAACAGGTAAGGAAAAGGGCTCGGGATGTTGCTTGTTGAATTCCATCGTTGGGGAGAATAAAACAAGAGTGAAGACTGGGGAAGAATCAGAACAATTAAGGATTTGCAATCAGGGATTTAGATCCTGAGTATAACATGTCGTAGGCTATGAGGGTGTGTTATGCTCTTTCCTTATAACTGTTTGTTCTAAAACAATGTTACTCAGCCTGAGATGGTTTGGCAATATCTGGAGACATTTTTGGTTGTCACACCTGGGGAGAAAGGTGCTCCTGGTGTCTAGTGGGTAGAGGCCAAGGATGCTGTGAAACATCACATAGTGAACAGGACAGCCCCCGTACAACAAAGAATTATCCAGCCCAATATGCCATAGTGCCAAAGCTGAGAACCCCTGCTTTAAACTCGCTTTACAGATCACATAATTACATCTACTGATTAATTACAGCTACCTAATTATAGAGATTATGTCAAAATGGAACTGCGTGGCCTTCAATCAACATGCTGGACTGACATACAAATTCATCGAATTCTTATAAAGACATCACAGGCCTGAAATTATGTACGCTTGCGAACGGTGAGCAGGTTAAATCCTGCATTTGTCATTTGTGCGTGTGTTTTTCAGGACTTTGTTATTTGCTTGAAAAAAAAAATGTTTCTCTTAAAGAGAAAACAGTAAACAGGAGTCAAGAATGCAAATTTCCCCCAAACAATAAATGAAACGAAATAACAGACATTTCAAATTAAGTAAAAAGCAAAATAGCAAAATGTGTGTGTGTGTGTGTGTGTGTGTGTGTGTGTGTGTGTGTGTGTGTGTGTGTAGCTGTAGGCCTAAAATGTTAAGTGTGCCTGGTAATGTAATATAGTTTTTTTTTTTAAGGCATATATTAAACTAGAAAAGACAAGTCATTTATTTGGTGGGTCAGTGCTGTGCAGTCTCCCTCATCACAGGCTTTCCTACAAAGCTTTCTAGACGGCTCTGAAACAGACATGGTGGGGTGTGAAACTCTCAGATGGACACGTAGGGCTTCGAAGGGGCCTCGAGTTGCACGAGAAAGCACTTGTTTTTCCATCTCAAACTCAAGGGCTTGCATGGGACGAAGTCTGCTTTCTCTAAAACCTGGCAGCCCCTGACCAGGCAAACGTGGTCTTCGCCGGAAGTCTTAGCTGCAGCGGTGGCAAGGGTTAATATTAAACCCACCGCAGCATTTTGCACCATCTCCCCAGAGATCTCTCTCTCTCTGGCCCTCCACTGCCACTGCAAATAATAGCTCGCAGCTGCGGCAGCCTGTGCTAACACTTGATATTCCCGTCGCAAGCAGGCCGATGCTTTCAGTGGAAATGAGAAAATCACCAGCGCAGTGCTGTCCTCTGTCCTGGGGTCAAAGTTCGCAAGCTCCAACCTAAAAGGACCTCTCAGCCCAGCCCCCTCCCCACCCCCCAGCCCAGGATGCTTCTGGTTGGTTCATTATCTCTTCTTTGTACGGAAGGGAATGTTGTTGGCAAGGGCTGCAGGAAAGAAAGGTAAAGGCCAGTGAAAAGCCACTGGGAAATTGAGAACTGGTGTAACGGGTGTTGTTTCTGTTTCACACAGTAGTTCTCATCTATTTCAAGAGAATCTAGGGTTGTTCTTTCGAAGTTGAGGAATAAGTGGAAATGCAGTGAAATGTTTGTCTATTCCTTAACCTACCTCCAAATCCTCGATTTCATCGGCCCACGTGCTAAAAGTCCATCATTAGAGATACTCTTTTCTTGGGATAAAACTTTGAATGGCAGAAATAGCTGGTAAAAATGGAACTACATCCAGAGAAATATCACAAACCAGTATTTAAGTCCCCCAGCGGTTCCTAAAATCCTGATGCTATCTGTACATATTTGTATATATCTGTATATCTATATATTTTCTCCAATCCCCATCATCTGATAAATCAACATTTATTCAATGGGCATCCATTTCATGCATTCGGTTACTTGTTTATTCAATCCTTCCTTCACCATTCACTCACGAAGTAAACTCTTACTGCATGTCAAATTTTGCCGGGCACAGGGCAAAGTATGTGGCTGGTATAATTTTTCTTTCTTTCTTTCTTTCTTTCTTTCTTTCTTTCTTTCTTTCTTTCTTTCTTTCTTTCTTTCTTTCTTTCTTTCTTTCTTTCTTTTATTAATTAATTAATTTATTTAATTGAAGCAAAATGGGTTTGTAATGTTACCTAAGTTTCAGGTGTACAGCATTATAATTCAATATCTGTATGTACTATACTGTGCTCACCACCAGAAGTCCAGTTTCCATGTCACAGACCACTGACCACATCACCCATCCAGCCCTCCCTCCACCCAGATCCACCTCTGGTAACCACCCATCTGTTGTCTGCCTCTATGCGTTTGCTTTTGGTTTTGGTTTGTTTGCTTGTTCATTTGTCTTATTTTTGTTTTTTCTATGAGCAAGTTCCTCATTCAGACCAGCTATTCTGAGAAGCAACCCCTCTTGCTCTCCAGATTCTGCAATGATTTCAAACAAGCCCAACCTTTACCCCACTGCATTGCAAATTATAAATATATGTTTTATTTTTTATAATCTGTATGATATATTTTAAACTCTATGTGGGGCATACACATCTATATATGTATATGTGTATGTGCATGTATGTGAGAGAGCTTTGCAAAGCTCCCTCAGGAATCCCACAGTCCTCCGAAATACTGAAAATTGGCTGTGACAGTATTTTAAAGTATCAGGAAGCACTGGAGCTACTCGATGATGTCACGAAGGTCCCTTGAGAAAATGTGGTCATTAAGTGAGTTGCATGTGGTGATAAGAAGCCATTAAAATAAACAGAACTTCTCTATAATTACTAAATTTCCCAGAAAAACAATTAGAGTGCTTGAGACATTTTGTGTCTGTCGTCCACCAAGTTCAAAGTTTCTGCTCCACCCATGTTCTAAAAAGTGCTTGCTGAAATTGTGCAGCACAGCCCAAAGACAAAAGAATTGAAGGCCCCTCTGGAGTATTTGAAAGAAATTTTGGCTATGTTTGAATTTTTTTGAAACAGTCGAGAGCTCTGACATAGTGTGGAATAAATAGACTCCTTCTATGTGAAAAACACAATCACTTTCAAATCATTTTATGTGATGTAATTTCTGAGAGTTGTAATACTGAAAAAGCGACTTTATATTATTGTCAGTCATAGATGTGGATGTTTTATATGCTGTGTATAAGTATTATATATCAGAGTAGTTTATTCATGTGTGTGTGTGTAAACACATACACTTAATATATATAATCTATCATAACAATTCATTCTCTTACTTCTTTCCTCAAAAGCCATGCTATTAGCAACTAGAATTCTGGGATTAGAAATGCATTCTCATGTCAGCAGAGTCTTAGGAAAATATTGAAATGTTAAACATGAAGCTTTCACTGGAGCATATTTTCACATTAACTAAATATAAAAAGAAAATAATTGGATAGATTGAATTTGCATATTTATATCTAAGATGAAGATAGAGTTTGAAAAGAGAGGGGTCTTGAAAGTTATGAGGGAAAAAGGAACTAGAAGAGGATATTGGATGACATGGAAGCCAAGGACACAATCTGTGGACTTTACAAGTTCACTCTGGCCCTGCCTTACTGACCCATGTTCTATGGGCTCTTTGATTTAAATGCTAATCAAATGTTTTTCCGTGTAAGAAAATATGTATCCCTGGACTCTAAGTATTTTTTTTTAATATAAATTAGACTCTTTTCTTCTTTATGTATCTAATTACTTTAGAAGATTTTTATTTTGATTTTTAAAGGGTAACAAAAATTAAATATTATGTCAATTTGAGTTAGATGTTAGGTTCTCACTCACCTAATGGCACTGCTCTTTTTGCTGCCTCAGAATGACCTCTTCCAGAACCTTCAAGATACATCTACTGTCCTCCTAGCCTCCCAAAAACACTCAGTTTCCCTTATTTTGTATTCGAATAGCATCCTGTCTTTATTGCAATTATAGCATATGTTCCCATGTATATTAGTTTTTAATTACACTTGTTTTGCCTTCATCTCTAAACTATGTGCTTCTAGAAGACAGGGTGAGTCTATACTTATCAAAGTAGCATCAGCATCCTTCAGCACAATGCAGACACTCAATAAAACTTTATGGAATGAATAAGCAAAGGAATGAATGGATGAGTTGTTTTACTATGATTTGTGGAATGCATGGGCTTGTGGGGTGCCTGACTAAAAAAAGATTTGATTATGCTTTCCCAGCATATATGGCATTGAAGAGACATGCTTATAGCACATTATACATCTCCAAGAATACAGAAGATGGAAGAGATGACCATTCTCCTAGGACGTCAGAGAGGAATGTCTGGAAAGTTCCCATTTTATAAATAATCTACCAAATTTAAACCTTGTTCAAATGTTTATAACAGAGAACATATTTTTAGTGGTTGCAAGAGAGCAGTGACCTCTAGCATCTATTAATATTCTGCCAACTTTTGGTTACTAAATTTATCATCAGGGATGAATGTTATTTTCTGCACCATATAGAATTTTCTGGTAGAACTGAAACTAAATTTAGAGAAATAACATACAGAATTATGTGTAGGCTTCACTCACATGTGTATAAAAATAAATATTGTGCGTGCATGTACTCACGTACTTAATGTGAGCCATTTTTAATGTGGATAGACCTCTATTCCACTCATGGAAAGAAGCAGAAGCATACATAATTTGTCAATGATTCACTGTTCTCTTTGGAATGAATTTTTAAACTTCAGTTTTTATATGTTTTTGTTGCTTTTGTAACGAACTTTAAACAAAGTGATGGAGTCACTTAGAAGACTTCATTCTGCGTGAAGCTAATCATTTTACTATCTGAACCTGTTCTATGTTGTAAATAAAGAGCATCTTCCCTTAGAATATTAAACAGCACTAACTTCTGAATCAAATTCCTCTTAGAGTTGGAATGCTAATGAAAAAGTCTTGGTGTTCTTGGAATGCCGTCAGATCTTTAGTTAAAACAGGACTAAATAAAATGGAAGGAAATGCTGAGAACATCAAGTCACAGAGAAGGTACATTATTACATGTTCTCTGTCCTTTGCTAATCTCCTTCGTCTGAAAGCAGCTGCAGACCTCCCGTGGGAGCAGGCTAGGCTGACTGACAGCTGGTAAGCACCTGTTGGGCTGTGCTCTGGATACTCGCTGGAGTACCTTTTGATTGGACAGGGCATCTGTTTTTGATTGGTTGTTGCCCATGCTCAACCGGTCATTGAATATTTTCAACATCTGCGCTGGAAATAGGTAACCATGTTGTATTCTTGATACTTATATATTTCATTTATACACTGATGAAGAAGATGACCTTTCTCTTAATTTGAATGAGTGAAAGTTATGATTGACCAATTCCAGTATGGAGGAGAAAATTGGGCAAAGCACTCTAAGATAGAGTAGATTTCTAGGTCTTAGAATAATTAAAAAAAATAGAATGGCAAACAACACAAATGAGTGATTAACAAATTTCTATTAAGTAGGACAGGTAAGCAATTAATTATATGACTCACTGACAAACTGATGCTGTTAATGACTTTAAAAAGTGATGATTCCAACAAGATGTTAATATACTCAATTAACTATAAACTTCCATTTTTACAATGCATCTTTTTTCATAGGGAGTATAAGCGAACTTTCATCTCCATCTATATTTGCAAGGAGTAAATGAATGGAGTGAAAATTATAAAGACTTCATTCTGTTTTTACTTCCTACTCTTGTCAGAAATATAAAATCAGGAAAAATAGTCATGAAGTTCCAGGAGAAAGAGTGGTGACAGTTCTGCATAGGGCTGAATCCACCTCTACCTGATATTCAACACTCACTTGAACAAATAAACGAATAATGGCACTTCACAACTATTAAAAAAAAAAGCCAGGTCATGAAGGTACGCTTAGTGGCTAGACACAGCTGGAAATAATTGGGAAACAGTACAGTGCAAAAGAGTTTAAAAACCACATGGTCACAATGATATTTTCGTAGTGCTCCAAGTAATTTTCTTCCATGAATCAAATGGTTTCAAGACTCTCCAGCTCAAAATTGCCTACAAAACATCAACGTCAAAAAAAGGTAAACTGCAATGCATTAAGACAAAACAACCAGGAATCCTTGAGGAAATTCCTTGTCAACATTGTGAAAGGGACCTTGTGTGGCATAGGCAGCCTTTAATCCAGACTGTCTGTGTCCCTTGTCCGCTCCAGCAAAGGGAATAAGTAGTGATTCACACATGTTGCTGAGAAATACACTCAAGTCACCTGCCTCTGTTTGATTCTGTGGGTAATGGTGGGAGGAGTTCGAGAGCAAATCTACAAGGGCGTTGATATAAGTAAATAACTGTTTACTATGAGAGCACTTGTGCCATAATACACAGTCTTACTTTCAAGTGACTTTGTGAGTTCATTGATATGTTCGTCCAAAACAAAGGCTTATGACATTTTCCCAATAATATGTACCATCAGTATTGTCATCGCACATAGACTAATCTTCGGAAATTACCTAATACCAAGAATTCAGGAGTAAGAAGTGTTAGCCTAATCTGTTTCTCTAATTTTGCTCATAATTGGTAGCAATAGGGATTCAATTTAATTAGATTCTTTAGAGGCGTGGTGCCACTGATTCCTTTTAAATTTTCTAATCACAAGATAGGATGATGTCATATGATAACGTAACCTGATGATGTGTCAATCTTTCTTTAGCTAATTAAATATATCAATAGCTATTAATTTAACATACTGCGTGTGAAGAACTCCTCTAAGCATTTTCCATATAAAATTCACTCACACTTTATAAAAATAATGATTACAGATGTAAACATCAAGTTTCAGAGACAATAAGCAAATAGCACAAGATGGTAGAAATCTGTCATTAGCTAGGCTAGGATTTTTAATACCCATTCTCTTTTGAAGTGCATGAAAAATAGACATGTCATAAAAGAATAAACTTAGCATAAGAGGTAATTATTTCTCAAATTAAAACAAAAAGTTGCATTGTTGCAAACTCTCATTCATCCCTGTGAAGTCCAAGTATGAAACCTTAAATATTTACCAAATTCATATGTCCTCAGAATTCTCTCTGATAAAACCAAGACTGGGATTTGGGACTAGATCAAAAAATACTGAAGTTTGATAACATTAGAGAAGAGGAGAAGCATGCAAGTCACGCAGAAATGACTAGTTGACATTTAAAATGTGAAAGGTGGTGGCAAAGCTTAGTAGCATAAATGAGTATACCCAGAAAGCTTTCTAAACTTTCTTCCACTTATGCAGATATTGAATGAAAAACATGTTTAGTTCTCTAAGAGCTTATATGCTTACATGAGTCATAATCTAATTATTTAGTTTTTAAAGATGAAAAAGCTAATTTTCTTTATTATAAATATTTTAGATGAGGATGACTTTGAACCAGGAATTGGCAACTACAGACTGCAGGCCAAATTAACCCTTTGCTTATTTCTGTAAATAAAGTTTTATTGAAAAACAGAGGCTCATGCATTTATGAATTTTTCATATTAGTTTTCACTCTTCAACAGAAGAGTTGAGCAGATACAGCAGAGACTGTTTGCAAAGCCAAAAAATATTTACTGTCTGGTGCTATCCAGAAAAAGTTTGGCAACTCCTGACCTAGACAACTGTGGCATATGTTTAAAAAAAGAAGAAGAAAAAAAAGAAAGAAGAAAAATCGAGACTACTGAGGCTTTGGTAGACAAAGGGAGACAGAGCTGAAATTTCATGCTTTTTTCCAAACAGTATACTGGGTCCCAGTGGTGTGCCATCTGTCATTGTACCATCCTGATCATTATTGCAGAGGACATCTATTTGGCTTAATTGCCGTAATGCCACAGACAGAATTTGCAGAAAGAAAAGAAAAGTTGCCAGACCCCATTAGTTTGAGATAACATTTTATTGAATCCTCACCCTATTACAGAATTTCAGCTCCCTCACTGCTTCTCTGCCCAACATCCAAACTCCGTCAGTGGTTTTAATAAGAAGTAATTATTTTTATGTAGTCTTAAGCAAATCTCTGTGGATTTCAAATATTCTTTAAAACTATCATAGATAGTATATTTTAGTACAGAATCGGTGTTGACTTAGCTATTTCACAAAGAAGCAGATGTTAAACTGATTGAAATCTTGAGAGAAAAATCACTAGTAGACACAGATAAGTTGATTCATGCAGGCATCGTCTCTCACTATTTGAATTGTGGTACAGACAGGTTAAATAACATGAGGGTTGAGATGCTTTATTTCTAGCTGTGGATACAAATCAGCACTCTTCTATCTAGGACTTAAAATAGACTGGGAAACTTTGAAATCAAAATGAAAAGGATGATCCAGTATCCTATGTGCTCTTACTTCTGAATGGCACCAGGTAGTTCAGTGTTCAAATACTTAAGCTACTAAACAGCTCAGAAAAATTATTGGGTAATGAAAAAATTATATTGGTACCTAATTAGCTATCCAAATTTGTTACTGTATTTGTTAAAACTTTTTGTGGCTCAAATCACATTTTTCAAAGTATAGATAATAGAAACACTTGATATAATATGGTTTGGTCTATTAAAAAGGTATAAGACCTTTCTCTAATAGAAGTAAAGCAGATATTGTAACATATTTGTGAAATAATAGGTTGACATAACTACTTATCAATGCTTTCAAATTATCATTATAAAATTACTATGTAACTCGGGTATCATGAGATTTTTTTTTAACAAGATGACTGTAATTAAAGATAGTGGGCACATTGTATCATTCAAGAAATCAAGTAGAAAAATAATTACTTTTAAATTGTCTTCTTGAACTATTAATTACTTTATTCATGTAGGATATAAAACTACCCAAGCATGAGTAAAACTCATGAATAAACATAATCTATATTCTTTTACCCTAGTTCATACTAACATGAAATTGAATAATTTTATTTTTCTGGCAAGATTAAGATTACCCTATGTAAGGCTACAGAAGTGCAAGGGAGAATAAATAAAAATATATTTTGATAAAGACCTGTATTTAAGTATGATACTTCCATTAATTCTTAAGTACTAATTACATAGTTTTGGGGGGAGTAAAGGAGGAGGTAATGGAGAGATTCCATTAACATTTTTGTGTCTTTGAGGGCACACTTGGGAATCGGGCAAAATTTTTCGAATCTTGGTCTGAATAAGCACAATTTAAAAATCTGTCCATTTACCAGAAACAAATATGATGAGTTTTCTGAGCCTTTGGTTAGGCATTTCATAGACCACCCACACCAAAGACATTTATACGAATCTTCTGAGATACACCCATCTATTAAAAGGCCACAAAACAAAATTCCAAGTAGTACATCCCAGTCAGAGTGGATACAGCCATGTCCTAGAAATTATTAAATGAATCGTCTATTTCTGGTTTTGTGAATGAGCTATTCTATGTCTCAGTTGCTCTTACTCTTAAAATAGGGAGAGAATTTCCCCACCCACAACTCTATTACTATGTTGGTTATTCTCTCTGTGACCAGATTCCACTCTCTGCTCTTCTATCTTTCTGCACCTGGACACTGATCATGCAATATTGATTTACCTGGTCTCTTTAGATCTTTAGCTCCTAGGTAGGTCTGGACAATGGGCAGCAAAAGAAGAAAGGGCAAAAAGAGAGAGATAAAGGTGTTTATTTCTCTGACTCTTCACAGCTGGTCTGCAATATTGACAATCATATTGTCACGAAGGGCAGAATTTACTTCTTTTTTATGGTTATATAATATTCCATTGTGTATATATACCACATTTCTTTATCCATTATCCAACAACTTAGGCTGTTTCTGTAGCTTGGCTATTTGTAAATAATGCTTCTGTGATCATGGGAGTGCAGATATCTGTTTGAGATGCTAATATCATATACTTTGGATATACACTGAAAAATGGGATTGCTACATCATTGGTAGTATCAACAGGGTGTGGAGAAATGAGAATCCTTGTGTTCTATTGGTGGAAATTTAAATTGGTATAACTATTGCAGAAAACAGTAAGGATATTCCTCAAAAATAAAAATGGAACTACCATATGATCTAACAATAGATGCTACTTTGATAGTTTTCCACTTAATTCTTTTGATTATATCTTCTCTTCCTGGAGGATCTGCCTAAAAGAGCCATTACCCCCTGGTGATATGTTACTGCAGATTTTCAAATATCCACCAAACTAATTTTTTTTTACAATTTATTAGTAAGAATTAAATATTAAGTAAATAAATATAGAAATAACATGTTGCCATTTAACTCATGGGAGCTTAGTTAAAATGAAAACAGTGTGTTCAGTGTATTGGTGAGACTATTTTGTATGGAATTATTTGGGGTATTTGGGGATGGTGGACACTGGAGGTTATAGTTCTCGGAATATTTTGAAGTCTTCAACTGGAGGTTTTGTCACGTCAATTTCTAGTAAATCTATTGCAAAGCAAAAGGCCATAAAAGTCAATAACATGACACTGCAGTCAGGTTTTTGAGTACTACACTCATGCAGGAACGAAAAGGGAATGCTAACAATTACGAAGTGTTTTCTATTAGACAACCACTGTATCAGTCACTTAATGAGCATTATTTTGACATGATTATTTTCTTAACCCTCTCAAGTATTTATTATTAGATTTACATTACAAAGGAGAAAATTGAGTCTTACAAATATTTAAACACTGACAGCTTGTGCCCATCAGAGCTATCACCATCTTGTTTCTTCGTCATTGGCTAGTACCTCCTATTAATTTAGGTCCACTAAAATCTCTAGTAGTCAACATGTGTGCTCTGTCCTTCTCATCCTGGTCTTACGCCCTTCCTGTGTTTTGACATTCTCAGGTATATCTTAGATTCACTGGTGTGAGCAATCTTACCTACGAGGTTTCCTCAGCAACATTCACCTAGGTATTCATTATCTCACTCATACCAGATTACAATCTTCTCTCCAGGGTAGAAGCTCTCTTCAAAAAGATCTTAGAGTGCAAAGCCATGTGTTCATTTGTTCTAAACAACAGAATTTCAATCTGGGTTTAAGTCTAAGGGGTCTGAGGGTCATGGGACACTTTTAAAAGCAACATTGCATAGAAACTGGTCTGCTCAGATCCAACTCAACTCATGATCAGTTTTCTTTTAAAGGACATATAGTCACACATTTCTTTTTAGTGTAAGGTCAATGCTAATTTTTGCTGTTGTGTGTAGACTAATAGATCTTTAGCTCTCTTAAGATTCATACTCCTGCAAGTTGACAGAGTTTTTAGCCTACCGATATTTGAAATTTTTACAATATTTTAACCATATTTTGAAATCTAAAACTGAGAATTTCTTAATTCTAAGTAGTATTTTCCTTTTCCCTGAAGCCATTAAAGCTATCATATGAATGGATCTTGAGCAACTGAGAGGCATTAGAAATTACTTGAAAGAAATGCATTAGTTATTATTCAAAATACCCTCTCAATACCCATATCTACTTCACACATGTCTATATTTATACTGATGTAATATCATGTGTGCATAAATAATATATATATACACGTGTGTGTGTATAAACTTACATAGCTGGTAAATGAATTGCTCATTTATTATGAACATTAGTGTAATAACAAAACTTTTTGGTGCAAATATACCAAATACAATTATATCTGTGTTTTCAATTTTAGAAGCCCCTGTGAACATCATGCTGTGACTCTTGTCAAAATTGTAAATGCTACACAATATTGTAAATCAGTTTCTCAAAAAAACCATGTTGATTTGCTAGTTTTAAAGAAATGTACTCTTGTATCTATAGCATCAAATAGTAAAGTATTGTAGATATTTTTCCAGCTAGAGATACACATTGAATGTGATGTGAGTTCTTAAAAGTCAATGGAAATATGATGCATAAAAACTAAAGGTGCAAGGGTGGATAGTTTGATAGCATGCCATTTGTCACTGTGGTCAAGTGTATAAAATCCAAGGGTATATTTTGCATTTATTACATTAGTCACTCATCTCACTGCTAAAATTGAAATGGTTACAAATGGGCTTCATAAGCTATTATACCTCCTATTATCCTTAGTCCCAACCTTTAAAAAGGCTGACTTAACCAATCAATTTGCAATTTTTGCATTATTGGGAACATATTCTTTTCATACCATTGAGAAAAGCATCTGTATATCATGTTCTCATTCCAGAACATTGCCTCTGGCCAAAGCTTTCTTCTTGACAACATAAAAAGTAAAAAAATGCAGAAAACAGCTTGTCCCAGAAAATTCAGTTTAAATGCTCAGCATTCTTTTAAAAGCAATTGCAGGTAGAATTTCATCTGTATTAGTCAGGGTTTTAGAACAGCAGGTAGTATGTGGATATAACTGTCGGATTTCTATGAGCAATTCAATTGGTATGGAATAAATTTGGTAGTTCAAGGTTTTTTATTTTTTCCATTGTGAAGAAGGACCCAAATCTAAAAACAATTAAGTATTTACCCCCACTGATAACATAACCCTCATATTTCTTTCAATGAGTCTTGCTTTTAAAAACTTCAGTATATTTTTAGTTACATAAGATGAATTGAATCCATACATTTATATTTTCATTCTCCCAAAACTCTACAAATGAGTCAAAAAGACATAAACTGTGGAGGCCAGCCTACAAGGATACCTGGCACCCGGTGGCTAATATTTACAAGCTGTGTAGTCTCCCCACATTGTATCTAGGTTGAACGAATATATTATGACAAAAGTGGTGGTATATCACTTCTAATATTAGGTTATAAAATATGGCTTCTATACCTCTCTCTCTCTCTCTCTCTCTCTCTCTCTCTCTCTCTCTCTCTCTCTCATCTCTCACTGTATAGTGAGCAGCTTGTGGAGAGACCCACATAATAGGATCTGAACTTTTTGTATAACAATCAGTAAGGAACAGAGACTTGCCACCAACTACATGAGCAATCTTGAAAGGGATTTATTTTAGCCCTATTTGAGCCTTGCAATAGCAGCCCCAGCTGAAAACTTGACAGCAATTTCATGAGAGACCATGAATTAGTACCACTCAATTAAGCAACTTCCAGATTCCTGAGGCTCAGAACCTGTGAGGTATAAGGTTTGTTGTTTTCATCAGCTGAGTTTAGGGTACTCTGTTACACAATGGTAAATATCTAACACATAAATCCTCTATAAGAAAGAGACCAGGAATACCTTCAAAAAGAATCAAGAGGAACTGGATGCTAATGAGAAGTGTTTGCAGGAGTTGCTGCCAAGGAGAAGCAAGCCAGCTCTTGTCATAGGATCTCATAAAGACTCAGGAAATGGACTCACAAGTTACAACTAAAGTGACAATATGGCAAGGGGGTAAAAATAGGGAAATTAGATGCAAGTATGTATGAGAAGCAGCCAGATCCCCATATTATATCTTCTCCTTATGCAAGCAACAAAAGATTCATTTGGTGAGGGAAGCTCCAGACAGTGGGAGTGGCCATAGTAGAGGGATGATGAGAAGTGCTGACTGAACACAGGGCGGTCAAATGAAAATTCATGCATCAGATAAGACTGACAGCCCCCACTGACTCTCAGCTTAAGCATATATTATCCAGGACTATCTAGTTGCAAAAATAGACAAGAGATTGTTTGATTCTTTCCAGAAACAGAGATGGAGGAAGGGGGAGAGAGAGAGAAGGTAAAAATGAGAGAGAGGGAGAGACAGAGAGAGACAGAGAGAAATACATAGAGAATCTGTCATTTGGAGTTCCCCAAGAAAAACAGCAGATTTGTACCAGTCCCCTTAGAATGAAACCTACCAGTTGATAAGTTCGAGTAACAAACATTGAACTTCTAATTATTATTTCAATGTCTTATCCTTAAAAATAAATGGCATCACTTTTTAAATTAGACATTGAAAGAAAGCCTAAACACTGGAAACGCAGAGATTAAAACAAATAAGAAGTGAAAAAAGAATAACTCGGGAGAGATAGATGCAATACAGGGATTAGAATAAAACTTTTAAAATGCATAATTTATAAAATTAAATTAATAAGAGTATATAAACTACTTGATATATACACAAAAACAAGATGTCAGAAGTGAGATATAAAGAAAAATAAAAAGTGTTTGCAAATGAGCACATGAAAAACACATTTAAAAAAATAAATAGTTGGATGGGAAGAATACTTTGAGGCAAATGTCAGATGGTAGGATAAAAATTTTAAATGATCAGCAATAACATAGAAAAGATAATAAAATAAAGAGTTGGTACATGAGGTTCACTGTCTAGCTAATGTGTCTCATAAAAGAAAAAGACAACTTTAGGTAAGTAAACTATCAAAGATACATTACCAAAAAAAAAGTTTATTAGAACAGAAATTCAAATTTTATATTGAAAGTGACTATCAAGGGACAAGCAAAAAATGAGGAAAAAATACAATAAAAAGTCAATGTGGAATAAAAATTCAAACAAAGAGTTCTTTGATCAGTGATAATGTTTTTTTTTTCAAAATGGTAAACCTTCTATTTATAGTAAATTATCTACTTCCCTACATAATTATGTTTAATTATTATTTATATTTTTATTTTGTTTTAAATTATTTCCCTGACTTAGCCAATGTGCCACTTTTCTTTAAAACTTAAGTAGCCACTGTTTGGTTTGTTTCTGGTTTTGCCACACATGTGTTGAACACAACTGTTCAAGGCCTAGCCATATTTACTTAGGTCCAGTTTTTCATCAGCCAAGTGGTAAAAGTTATTTTCATATTGGAGAAAATGTTGAACTACACAACATGTGATGCAAAACACCTCTTCCCACTCATTTATTTGTGTACTTTTTTCTTCCCTAAAGTATAGTACATACCTAATGCCTTCTCACATGTATTAATTTAATGAAATGCCTCTTTATAAGGATTGCTTGGTAATGATAGGATTTGAGTTGTGGCAGGCAATATTTAGGGTATTTATTTTTAAATAAGGATGATATGTGTATTTATGGGCAAATGTTCCCATTTCTCTAGGGAGTTATTATAAGTATAAGCTTATTATAAGTATAATAACCTACAGATTATTATGAGTATAAGCTTCTTCCTGGGTGTAGAGCCATTAAATATCAATCTAATTTCAACTCACATTTAACATACCAAATGTTTGTATTCACATTAATCTATTTTTTATCAAAGATTGGTAGTCAGTGTGGTTGGGAAGCTGTGCCTGGAGTGAGGGAAAATATGAATGTGTATATATAATTTATTTTTACATATATAACTATCAATCTGTGTATATTAAAAGTTTGATAATTTAAAAAGCCAGGGAATTAATTTATATTTAAAAAAATAGTATAAAGACCAGTGACAATGACAAAGTATCCATTTCTGCCTTGCCTCTAAAGAAAGCACAATTAATCTTTCAGAAGACATTTATTAACCCAGATGATGGTTTCACAATGTGGATTCCACCTGACGTGCTTCTCAGTTAATATGTGTCTAATTCTGACCTTGGAGACACTACCTCATAAGGGGTAGACCAACAGCATGTAAATGACAAAAGAGTCTCTGAATATTTTTACTGGGGGTGACCGCCACGGGCAGGGTAAAGCCATAATGGTAAGGTTAGTGGTGAGACACCGAGTTGGACAACCTTCACCAACTTAACCAAGCGTGAAAGCAGGTCTCCAGCCAAGTCTGTCGTGGTGGGCAAAGGAAATTTGGAGAAGGCTCACTCCAAAGTTGGCTTCGAGTGAGCAACAGTTGGTTAGCGCATTGTGTTTATGAGAATAAGGCTGTGGGCATCATCCCAGCCTCATCCAGCTAACATCATTTATTTCCATGACCACCAACAGCACCGTTAGCCTTGCCAACAATATTAGAAATACTCACTTTTGGTTACCCAGACAATTGGGCAAGAAGCAGCTCAGTATAACTGTATTCTATGGTGTGTATGAAAAAAAAAAAAAAAGGCTTCGGTTACATGGTCAGCATGATCATATTTGCATTTCATCTAGATTTTATCATGTTTCTGCTTGTACTAGACTTTGTCATTTTAATGTGTGTTTAAGTGAGAATGGTGTATAACTGGGCAAGGAAATATAGGTCAATAGACTGATTTTTACCACAGGAACACACAGGGAAGTGCCTGGAATTTAGCAGATGGAATTCCCACATTCTGCATACTTAGTTCTTCTAGTTAATGTACAGCTGAGCTAAGGCATGCAGGAGAATCTAAGTTATCTAGTGAGGGTCAAAATCACGGTCATCAAGATTGTCAGAAGTGAAATACTATGACTAATTTGAGTATAAACTCCAAGTTTTTCCTCTATTTCCCTGATATTTAACCATAAAATAAGGGAAAGTGGAGAAGTTTGTTGACAGGAGGCTCCCTTTCAATTAAATCATAAAATAGCAAACTTGCAAGCTGTGGAATTATTTCAGGAGCCATGAGGAGGTGCATAGAAGTTGGGGACAACAGCTATTCTTTACAATTTCTTTGTTGATGAATGGTGGTGACAGAGATGGCAGTGCTAATGATGGTGGTGGGAGATTTGGCATTAGAAGGTGTGTGGAGGCAAGACTGAGGGACAGGATTGTGGAGTTTTGTAGTATGCAGGTGGTAGTGGAAGTAAGGGTGACAATATTAGAAGTGGAGACAGTAGTGGAGAAGGTGATGGGGTAGACAGTAAGGGGAAAGTCGTGATGAAGTAATTGGTGGTGGAGGTGTTGGTAGCTTTTCAGAGGCAATGGAGGAGTCTTTGACAGTAGAGGTGATAGCGGAGATGGAGACGGTATTGGAGATGGAGTTGGAGGTGCTTATTTGAAAGTGATAGACATATAAGAGGCAGTGAGTTGTTGTCTTATTCTGAGCATTGCTTTTCTGTGTGAAAAGGAGGAAAGAATCAGATTCAAACACAATTAGTTTTCTCTTGCCTCTGTAACAAAGCACCAAAAACTCTACTACTTAAAAACGTTATTGTCTCAGAGAATGTCCTTCAGAAGTCCAGACTGGCTCATCTGGTTTTTCTGATCCAGGTTTTGCAAGGTCAAAATCAAGGTGTCAATTTTCTTGGCTTTTATAGGAATGCTATGAGAACAATCATTTTTCAAGCTCATTCAGGTTGCTGATTGAATTAGTTCCTTGCAATTATAGCACTGAGGTCCCCACTGGCTGTCCCCAAGGGCTGGGTCTTGCTCCTGGAGATGCTCCCTTTTCTTCTCATGCTTACCACATAGCCCCTCTTTTGGAATAATAGGTCAGTTCCTTGAGACTTTCAATTTCTCTGCCCTGCTTTGGCCATACTTCTCTGACTGAAGACACCATGTGTTAGTATTTTGTTGCTAGAACAAATAATGGTGATTATAAAATCTGCAGACATTCTGAGAGAAAGAGCCTGAGCAGTAAATAAAATTATGGTCATAGCAAACTAATAAAACAAATAAGCCACCACTACCACCACCACCAACAAACCAAATGTAAAAGCCCTGCCCATTTCCTTGTTTCTTCTTATGGATTCTCCTCCAGGACCAGATTGCTGATTCTCACACTGTGTACTTACTTCTCTTCAGTGATCCCAGTGCCCTTCAGACAAAGAGCACCATGCCACAAAACACAGCTGTAGTTAAACAAGGTAGCTTTATTGTTTATTTCAGAATGGGAGCACATGCACTATGGGGAACCGAGGGGTGTAACAGTGTGCTAAAGAGGAACTATTGTAGGATTTGGGCTTCGGTTGGGTGATTTAGAGAAGGACTGAGAAGGCCAGGGTTTGCTCTAAATCCAATGCTTCCAGAAAGCAGGAAAAGTCTATGATGATCTCAGTAAATATTTCCACACAGAAGGGAGAGTAGAACCAGGATTAAAATCTAGATGGTGAAGCAGGAATAAAATCCATTGTTTTAGCCAAGAGAGAGTGGTGCTTGGTATTTTTGGATGTCATATGAATTTTTAAAAATCTGTGCCTAGGCAAAATTGTGAAGTGTGAAGTGGCCTTGTCATCATTACTTTTGTCATGGTATCAGGGGAATCTTGTCTAAGTCTGGTATTCTGTGAGATTGGTGATCTTCAGTGTTATGTCATAGCCTAGCTCTGAGTGCCAGGTCAGCTCCTAAATGTTAGGGTTGCTCTTCTTTCTTTTTTAGTAATATACTAGAGGTTCAGTAGTGGCTTTATTTCTGTACCCAAGAAAAAAGTTCTAATTTTTATAAAAAAAATGATTCTTAATATAAATTTTATTAATACATCTTTAACTCAAAGTACTTATAAAATAATAAAAATGGTGATGAAGATTACATGGAAATATTAATAATAATACCACCAATGAAGGGAAAAAAGAGAATATGAGATGAGAAATGAAGAAGTGATAAGGAGACTACTTTGGTGAGTGCTAAAGGGTTCCCAAGGACTGCCTTCCCTCTTTTAATAAACTCTTAATCATTTCAGGTAGAGATTGTTATCTGTATTTCTCAGATAAAGATGCTAAGAGACCAAAGAGTGAATAATTTGAAGGAGATAGCGACCTATAATGAATGTTTTTAGTTGAATTCCTCAGAAGCAGTGAATTCATATAAAAGTTGTGTTGTTGTTGTTTTTGTGGTATGATTGCCATATAAAATTATATTAATATAATGTTTGTTTTTTAAAGAGTATTCCCCAGGTAAAACCAGAAGAGAGTTACAAAAGTGAGACAGGCAAGGATCAGAGGCTAATGAAGAGTTAGGTATTCAGCAAGGTCTCACCAAGAGATTTAAATAAAATACATAAAATAAAATTAAAAAATTCAGGATCATACACATACAGAGAGTTGTCAGGAGGGAAAAAGGGTTCCATGAATCCTGAGTAAGGCAGTTCTCCATCCACAAGGTAGGCGTTTGTGGTTCTGCTCTCCAACGTCAGCAGCATAAGACACACCTGGAGGGTTCGTTAACACACAGAGGTTTTCATTCAGTAGGTCTGGAGTGGGGCTTGAGACATTTTATTAATTTTAATATGTTCTCAAGTGAAACTGCTGCTCCCAGGGCTCTACACTTAAAAAAAATGATACATAGCAGGACATTCCTTTGGCAAAAAGACAAAACGCAGATGCTGGCTTTTGGGGGTGAGTAACGAGAGCTGGCATCGAGGAAAACTGCACAGCAACTCTGGGGCTGCATAGAATGCTGTAGCATCTGCTACAGTTTGGACTTGAGTCTGTCTGCATCCAAACCTGGCACTCTCGGCATCTGTGGTGTAAGATTTCTTAACCAGATGCCACAGAATACACCTACCTGAGCCTGGACACCATTAATTGAAGATAGGCAAGATGGTATTGACGGGGCTCAAATTGTATAGCTAATTCAGGAGATGATTAGTTTGCTATATGTATTAATTAAAATTATACAAATAATATATAAAATTTTATCTACATGTGGCATTTTTGTTTGGCAATTTATCGTTTCCTTTACATTAAGTCTCAAGAATTGCAGTTAAACATATTCACCGTCTCTTACCAACTAGTTTAAGATTCAAAGTCTCAGGGATACTGCACACCATCAAAGTATTCTCTATGCTATGGATGTCATGATTTCATTTTTTAATTTCACACACACACACACACACACACACACAGATAGAAAGATAGATAGATAGATAAATAGATGATAGATAGATAGATAGATAGATAGATGATAGATAGATATTTTTTTATTCAGTAAAGGTGATTATTTTTAAAGTAGCTAGTCAAATGTGATTGAATGTTTTATGACTTTATGACGTATCCCATGAATAAATTCACAATTTATAGAAGATCAGTTTATGAATGCCTTGTTCTAAACTCTGGGTTTAGGGAGCAGATCACTATACTCAGGACCATAAAATCTCAGTTTCTCCAGTCCAGGTTTCAGCCCAACAAGAGAGTTCCTTGTCACTTTGGGCAGGAGCACAGGTAAGTAGGAATGGTTTGGAAAGAGTTTAGGACGAAAGTGGATGCCAACGCAAAGTTTATCTATGTTACACTTTTTCCTATGGGCAATAAGAATAATTCTTGTTCTATGCTTGACTCAGACAGTACAGGGCTTTCCATGTATTTACACATGAGTCTTCACTGCACCCAATGAGGTAAATACATGAGGGTTTGGCAAAAGCGAAGGCTGTTCCATGCATTTTTCATGAGAGAAATTTCAATAAAGTAAAATAACTTGGTGTCCCAAACACTCTGCCAACAAATGACAAGGAAGCCTGTTTACATTTGGACAGTGTGACCAGAACTGCTTGGGTTTCCTACATTCCAAGACCTCCAGCCAGCCCTTTCAGTTAATCCATTTAAAAATAAAAGTTCAATTAAAAAAAAAACTGTTTTAAGAACTACCTGAAAAACATATATCATTGAAAAATATTATTTCAATAGAATTTCTTGAAAAACAATTACCATCATACATAGTATTTCAGTTTATACATGCAAAGTTAGTTGAAACTTTGACCCAAATTATCTCAATTATTTATGTGTCTTGAATACCAGAGATACCCACATAGTTGAGGAAAAATGTTTTGCTCTGAGTTTTCTGAATAAGAACCATTCTTCCATGCCTAATGAGCACTGTATAATTCTGTAAACTCAAAATGTACAGAGTAGATATCATTTATATGATAATTATTAATTAAAAATGAGATAAAATATTAAAATATAAAATATTTTTCAATGTGAGCTAATATTCTTCTATATAGACTATTCTGAAAGTGTAACCTCTGGATCACTTTCTGTGATCTCTGTCACCTGGGAACTTGTTAAAATGCAAATTCTAAGGATCTGCTGCCTGAATTAGAAACTTTTTGTTTGGGGATCAGTAATGTGCATTTTAACCAAGCTTTCTGATGCCACCAAAATTGGAGGAACAGAGTAGCAGATAACATTTATGACTAAATGATAATGACAGAACTGAATGAAATGCAATGAAATAGAAGAATAATAGAACAGAACAGAACAGAACAGAGCAGAATGATAGGATACGATAGGATAGTATATGATAGGATAGAAAACAGTCTCTGAGTTATGGGCTCTGCAGTTACCCTGACCTCTACTGCCATCATCATGTCTCCTTTTACTCTGCATCCCTCCTATACATCTAAGAATCCCTGTGATTACATAATACAATGTGTCACCACAGCAAAGATGAGAATTTGATTTTTTGTTTTTTGTCAGTGTAGATATAAACAGAAAAAAGAAAGAAAAAAGGGAGGCAGAGTGCAAAATTTTAACAGCATCCAAGCTATTTATTTTTTGCCACATGCTTTTAAGTGTTTTCCAAGACTTCTTCATGGAATGTGTATCTGTTTTGTGATTAGAAACATATTATTAAAGAGAAAAACTGGAGAGCTATCCTTATAGGTATTGTGGTGTATATAAGAATTGTGCCTAGTTCTATTGTTGCAACATACAAGGCAAAAATCATCCAGTATGTAACAGATGCATGTGAGGGGCTCTGTTCCCTTCATAAAGTAGGAGAAACTGTCATCACACAGCTTATAACCACATTTTCACCTGCTCTATAGTAGATGCTTTAAACTGCCAAAACACAGGTGACCATAATCTTGGGAAAAATGACTGAAAGGTATGCTGCCACTGGGCCTTTCTTATTCACTTGACTCCTGGGTATCTCATTATCTATCTCCCTTGCTCTGATTTGCAAATGAAGTCATGGCTGCTTTGTTACTTCATCTGATACTTGAAGCCTTTTTTGCCTTCTTGCTTTTTTTTTTTTTTTTAATGACAGGAGATGATGAATGTTTTCTTTGGGGAAATAGCTGACTGTTACCCAGGAAAATTTAAAGAAAAAGAAGTTGGGCCATTCTGAAGGACTGACCTGGTTCTGCACTGTAATTGCTGAGATATTCAGAAGCAAATACTGTCTTTCTAAAGTATATGTATGAGTTTTCTATCGCTGCTACAACAAAGAACCATCAATGTAGTGGCTTAAAACAATGCTCATTTGATTTCTTTCCATTCTAAAGGCTAAAAGACCCCAAATCAAGGAGCTGGTAAAGCTCCAGGGGAAAACGTGTATCCTTGCATTCTCTACTTTCTAGAGGCCACCTACAGTCCCACTCAGAATCTGCTTCCATCATTATACCTTCTTTTACTCTGCCTCCTTCTTACATTTAAGAACCCTTGGCATTACATTAGGCCCACCCAGATAATCTACAACAATCTCCCCCATCTAACATCCTTAATTTAACCATATGAACAAAGTCCCTTTTACCATGTAAGATTCTGGGAATTAAGACATTGACATTTTTGTGGGACGCATTATTCTGTTTACAAAAGAGAAAAGTTTGTAATATTGAACTATTTGTTCTTTATCCATATAGTAAAAGAATATTGAACTCCTATTATTCTTGTCACTTTTGTAAAACATGGAGAGAGAGAGATCTCAAGGGTCATATAGATAGGAACTTTGACAATGACAGGGCCCATGCAATGTGCTAGGTAAGAAAACCAAGCTTATTTGGCAATACTAGGTTGAAATCCCAACTTATTGTTCATTTACGAAAAATAACATTCATGTTTTACATATTAGAAAAGTTATGCATTATGATTAAACAAAACATTTAAAATGGAGATGAGAAACTTGGATATTAATATAAATATTAATTTTTATTTTTACCAAATTTGTACCAAAATGCACACCTTGTTTTGTAACTCTTATTTTTATTACTCTCTCATTAGAATTATTTATTTACTAAATTTCACAAAATCATAAATTATTAAGGGTAATAATTCTAACAGATAAATTTGTGTGTATATTCATAATTATACCTGTGAAGTAAAAGGACTAAAAGGAATGGCTGAATATTTTTAATGCTTACCTCCATAATTGATATTAATGCCCTGGAATCATACATATTTAATAATATAATAAAATATTTGGGGCCATTCTATTAGTTTTAATAGAATTTTCCCTACACTTCTTTTGGGATAGAAAGTACGGACTTAACTGTGTTAGTTATAGAACTAAATATCTACACTTTATTTAGAGAGATGGTAAGGAAATATATTTGAGATCAAGGTCTTTAAACAGCTTTCATTTAAAATGTATGGCACGTAATTGCATCTCTACTCAGAGGGACTTACCTTGTTATGGGCAGAGACAGCTCTCAGTAGTGAATGTAATTGGACAGAAAAAGATGGACAACTCAGGGAAGTAACAGAAGTACCAGCAAAAAAGCAAAGGTTGAACTAAGACCAAATAAAACTTTGTTGAAGGAAAATATCTGCACAGTGATTTTTTAAAGGCATAAAATTTAAAAATGCTCATCCATTCAGTTATCATCCCCTGCTGACTTATATACCTGTAAGAAAAAAAAATGTGTTTTTTGATACTGGAGTTCATTATCATTGAATGCTGAGGATTTAAAAATCATTTGGAGAACTTCTGTTGAAAAATTACAGGATGCAAATATTAACAGCTAACTTTATGGAGCTCTTATTTCATTTCAGATACAATGTTACAGTTACTTTTTTTTTTTTTAGAAAGGAGATAGCCCCATTTCACAAACATAAAACTGATGCTAGGATATGCAATAAATTTATAACTTGAAAATGATCACAGAGTTAATAAATGTCGGCCCAGGTCTGAAAAACACCAAAATTTTTCACCTTAACATGTTCATACCACTTAAAGAAAGTAAAAGAGAAAAGTAAAAAGGGAAAACTTAGAAATTAAATCCATGATTAGTTTTTTTGGAAATATGTAAGTAACCACGATATACTTATGCCATATGATTAAGAGAAACAGCCATACCTACATTTTTTATATAACATAAAATCAATTTTTATAACAGCATTAAATTTTGCAAAAGATAAATTTGTGTGTGTATATATACATATAGCCTTATATACAATGGTGGTCTTTGAATGCTAGAGTCATAAATAACTTAAGTTTATTTCATCATCCTGTTTTGTATTTTATAATGAAGGTGGTAGTATGTTTTATAAATTACTTTTTTAAGAATCAACAAAAATACATTATCATTTATTAAAACAGAAAGTAGGGTGTCTGACTAAAAGCTTTATTGGCTCTTCTACAAATAAACATGAAGGAAAGTGATTTTTTTTAATATTACAGGTATGTTTGTTAGGCATAAATACATTTTGTGATGTGTTTAATTTGTGAGAATGATAAAATTTATAATATCTAAAGCCAATTATGACAAATCCATCCACGATATACTTTATCTTTCTCTTAAAAATATAGTAAATATTCAAATGCAGGAATGAAACATAACCTCACATTGAAATCTTATTACTCAAATTTTGAATCCTGCTACTGAAGATTTAAGTTACTAAATATTTTACAACAATCAACGTACACTAAGACCTGATTCCCTTGACTGTAATCACATCCATACTACAACTGTAAATGGCTAAAAATGTGTTAGTTTCAGTCAAATCACAATAGACCTTGGGACTAGCAAATGTCTGGACACACCAGAAATGGCAGCATAACTTGAAGTCCTCACCTCCCTTTGAGACACAGGATGGCCTTTGCACACTGGATTGGTCTCAGCCTGAGAACTGAAAACCACTCTTAATGAATTCAATTCAATTTCTTTAATCTATGAACTCATAGAGTTAATGCAGGTGAGGTTATTTGTTTTTAATAAGCCATTTAATATAATGAAGGAGGGTTTTTGTAATTTCTAATTAATTTTTGCCCTCAACCCACCAATTGATTAATAACCCAGGGGAGAGAACAGTCAGCCAGCTCCCTCTTCCAAATAATTGCTACCCCAGTAGGAATGTCACGTTCAAAATCACCATCCTTAAAGTAATAACAAATCTAAGTCAAAGATGATGGCATTAATGAGTCAGACAAATTTCATTTTTTTATTGATTAATTGGTGAAATTTATATCACAAGCACTGCAAACTACCTTAAATAAACGTAGGAGTGGAGAAGGGAGCTGTGGTTTTTATTGAGACTACTTCAACTATCCAAACAAATGTTTCTTTTTCAAGTGAGCAGAATATAATATAGGACTGTGCAAGATGACTGGCTGCTATATTTAACTCAGACAAATGCATAACAAATCACTATTCTGTAGTAAGGAGGCACACCTCATAGCCTCCTTTTTCTTTCTTTCTTTTTATTTTTTCTTTCCATGGGGCCTGGATATATAGACCACAGCCATCTAAATAATCCTCCAGAAATAAACCAATGAAAATGTGAGTCTGACAACAGACACCGTATTATACCTGCAGCTGGTAAATGTTTCCATAGTCCAACCACCTTTCCAGTAAAAATTTTATCCCGGGGGAAAGTCAGCAACTAAGATTTTAACTACTTTTCTGCAATAGAAAAGTTTGCAGCAATTGAGCCTTCATAAATTTTAATATTTATGGCTTTTATTTTTCTTAGAGAATTACCCACCCATCAAGTATATTGTGAAAATACTACTACTGTATTACTATATTTCCATATAAATAAATTATTTAGAAAAATCTAAATAATTAACTATGAGGCTACCTCGTAAGAACATGCATAATTTCAAAACCATTTTGTTTTCTGCTATTTGCTGCATTAGTAATCGTTGAATGAATATTTCAATCTTATGAATACTGGAGACTAAAAAAAGTCTTTACATGTTTTGGCCAGTTCTGGAGTATGAGCCTCCCTGACTGGCCAGCTCTGTTTCAATGGAATTTCTAAAGGTTAGAATGTTTGGATCTTGCATCCTACTTGTCTTCTCTTATAGGAATAATATTTATTTCTGCACAAACTTTGAACTTAATGAACATGTTTCCAACAGACACTATGATAATACTGGGGAGATGGTATAATAAAGTTAGTCTTTACTACCAAAGGATCTACAGTGGTGTTGAAAAGAAATGACATTTACAATATAAATAGCAAGCAACTCACTGAACGTTGGTGAGAATATAAAGTTATAACTGTGGAAAGAAAAAATTTGTATTATTTACTAAAATTTAAAATGTGTGAACCCTTTTACTTAACATACTAGTTCCAGGAATCTACCCAACATTTATGTACATGTGTATGGATGGTAAAGATATATAGATATATAATGAAGTCCACCATGATATTATTTGTAATAGCAAAAGATAACAATATGTGAAAAGATTATCAAAAGGAAATCATTTATAATCTTTTCTTAGCCTGAGTCTTTTAAGAAGCAGGCTGAGGAGATGGCTTGCATGCAGGTTAATCTTGGAAATTGATCCAAACAAAGGGAATAAAAATAGGTGAATAATGTCATAGTAAAAGAGAAATACCAATCCTAAAGCATGTTATTGATTTTGCCATTTCTACAGCAACTAACTGTATCTCAATTTTGCTTGGGAATGCTCTGAAAAAGTGTGGAAAATTTATCTTGGAATTTCGTTCTTGAGGTTTGGAATCTCAAGTTTCTTGCCTCCAATATTCATGAGTTTCTCTATGGAATCTCAGCTTCCTTGAATCTCCAAGTTCTCTTATTTCCAAGGGAGTTGAATTTCTGAGAAGTTGCGGTAGGCGTTCCAAGTGACAGTAGAGAAATCCGAGGACAGAAAGGGGAAGACTGCAAAGCAGCTGAGAGGTGGAACTGTCAGATTCAGCCTGTGACTCCACAAAGACAGATTCATCAGTATTCCAGCTACTTCCCAGAAATGTTTTATGTTCATCTTCGTTTTTATTCCAACAAAAACTGCATGTGACTTTTGACTTTTTCTTTGACTTATCAAGTCTCTAGATATATATTAATTATTTTTCAGATGGTTGGTTCCCAGATATGTTTCTATTATTAGTTTCTAGTTTAATTCCATTGTGGATAAAAAACATATTTTGTATGATTTCAACACTATTTTTTTTATTTTGTTTAAAGACAAAATATGGGGCCTATCATGGTGAATTGTGTGATCTTGAATGCAAATTCTTTGTGTTGGGTGGAACACAATTAGGTCAAGTTGGTTGACAGTGCTATTCAAGTCTTCTATGATCTTGTAGGTTGTCTGTCTAATTTATTATTAACTCCTGAGAGAAGGATGCTAAAGTCTCTACCTATAATTGTGGATCTGTCTATTTCTCCTGTTCTATCAGTTTTTGCATCATGTATTTTGAAGTCCTGTTTTATGGTATAAATACATTTAAATTATGACTTTGATGAGTTCATCCCTTTATCATTTTGTAATATTCCTCATTATTTCTGGTGGTGTTTATTTTTTATGATGTCTAATCTATTGGATATGAATTCCAGCTTTGTTTTTATTATGGTGTGATTTCTTTTACTTCAGTCAATCTCTGACTTACACTTAGAGTAGATTTCTCATTACAATATATAATTGGGTCTTGCATTTTAAATCCAATTTGAAAATCTATGTCTTTTAATTCATTGTTTTTGAATAATTTTCAGCTATTATCTCTTAAAATTCTGCCCTCTTCTCTCTCTCCTGGATCTTTAATTGCAGATGTGTTAGGCCATTCGATATGGTTCCATGATTCTCAAAAAATCTGCACAGTGTTCTCATTTTTTCCACTTTTCGTTTCTGTTTGTTTAATTTCTATTTTTCTTACCTTTGAACTCACTAATTCTTTCCATGCCATGTCAAGTTGGTTCTAAAGCAATGTACAGCAATGACAATTCAGAAAGTAAAATATGTCCTCAATGCTGAAAGACAAAGCTAAGCTTAAGTATCACTTCCCTCTACTCCACCCACATCATTTCCCTTAAGATTCCAGGAATATGGAATAACTAATACAATCATTCTAAGTGTCTAAAAGAGACCATCCTAATATACATTAATTTCCACCTGATGTAATTTGTTGAAGCTTTAGGAATACTTGCCAGTAAATATTTTAACCTTTTTTCTTTGTTAATATTTACTTCATTTTTGTCATGTGGACTCAGGTTCAGTTTAATATATCTTAGATAAGGCCACCCACATTGCCTATAAATGTAGATAAGGCATAAATGAGAGGTAAGTAAAGACTTTTCAGATTGCTTGTAGGTCAAAGCCATTAGTAGGAATAAATAAAAGAGAAAAAATTAAAAAATTTTCCCTAGAGATTTACATGTTTATTTATTATGCCTTGGCTATATTATAACTATGTGTTTCTCCCTCCACCTCCTTGCGTCTCATCATTACATATTTGTTGATGTCATTCATTCTTGATATTCTTTCAATGAATTAAATATCACCAGTCTGATGCTATTAGTTTCAGGTAAACTAAAAACACACATATTTTGAACACCCTTGATTTACTATTGCCTGCAAAAACTGTTAGGATAAAAGATGGCTTTCATTACCTTAATCCTCACATTTAGCAGGTTCAGATATATTTTGGGGGAAAAAAACGTAGGAGTAAATAAATAATAAAGTAATTCTCCTTTGGGTTTTGGAAAAAAAGATAGACTTTCATTAAGTTCACATTTCACACTTTCTCATGTTTCTTCTTATACCTGTTTACCTATTTGTGAGATGGCTGACTAGGGTTGAAGGGTAAAATATTAGCTATGGAGAATTTTTCTTTGTGTAAATCCACATGGCCTCATTAATATAGTTAGTGAGTCAAATTTGCATACTTACTCTAGGAAATTCAAGTCTTTTCTAGGAATTCCATTTGCAAGTGTTTCTGTGTCCTGTTGAGACATACAAAAGAATTTGGAGCTGTTGCTAGGCATACTGAATAATTCAGTTTGAGCACTACAGTACCTTAGAACCAATATACTCTGAGCCAGGTAGGTAGATGTGTGCCTCACCTCTGAGCTAAGTTAATAGTAACTTAGGAACCTAAGAATTTGACCTGTGTAGAATGATGTAAATGGCCCTTCTGAAGTCATTTCAGAAGATAATGAGAATTATCCTGAGATATCATTCTTATGATATCAATGTAATATTTTGGTGGCATTGGAATTAATATAAAGACACTCTGATAATTGTCTTTTGCAAATGTAAGAGGAGGAAGGCAATATATAAAACATAAAATCTTTAGGCTATCACAGTGTGTCTTTGAGACATCTGATGGCCAAGTTGGCAGAGAAAGGGTAGCGTTATGCACAGAGTTAGGGTTTAAGTGTAGCCTCCTATCTTGAGGCTTCTTTCTTTTGAAGCTTTACAACAAGATAGGCTTTCTTTATACCAGTTATTTATATTTGAGTAGCAAACAACTTCAGATCTTGGTGGCTGAAAACAATAACCATTTATTCTGTGCACACACACATAGAAAACTAAGCATCTCTTCCTCTTTTATAAGGATATCAATCCTAGGGGCCCAGAGTCCAACCCTCATAACCTAATGAGCTTTCAAATACCCCATCCCCAAATGCCACCACACTAAAAGTCACACAAGATCAGATCAGCAGAACATCAGTACAAACTTTATTTGCTGGGATAGAATTTGGACACATTGCAATTTTCGTGCTGTAATATGTGTAAGTACAGGTATAAATGAATGTATTTTTCCCTAACACTTTACATTCAGAGGCCTAAAACTACTTGGATAAAGTGCAGTCTTTCTTTCTAAAGGAGTTGGTTTAAATGGATGCTGTTTTACAACCTCCTACAGTGTTTGTAAAGTAAAATATGCCCTAAATGTTATAGCAGTAACTGTGCAGGCCATATTGCTATTATTTTAGTCTGCAGAACTTAGAATGGTAACTAACAATGTGAATCCACGCTTATAAGGCATACGATTTATTTTGTACACATTTGTGTTGAAAGAGGTCTATCTTCTAGATTTTCTAGATTCTTTTAGATCATTTGAACATAAACAGGTAACCAATATGCTCTTTAAGTAGCTTTTGTTCCTCTTGTCTTTGTTGAATAAAATAACTAACTAAACAGTTTTCCTCCTTTTCCTTCCCTGAATAGATATAATATTTTCATCTTATAAGACTTAGTCATTCTGAGAATTTTCTGGAATAATGTAGAGGATTAGAAGGCATTCAGGTATGGTTCTTAAGTTATTTGACTAGATAAGACCACATTTAATAATAATAATTTTAAAGTGATTTGTGAGTACATTTAAATGAAAAGCTTTTCTCATTATTGGAAATTTCAAGGTTAGTACTGAGCAAGAATACAAAATAAAGAAAAACCCCCAGCAAACTATCAAGTTAAGTATGAAGTTAAGCTAACTTCATACACTTTAATTGAAGATGTGTTGTTACAGTCAATAAATACATTATTTTAATCTATTCTGATCAAACTACATTCTTTTGATAAATTAAGTGAAGGGGTATTTTTTAATTTTAAAAATATATTAAAATCATGAGTAAAATTTAAGCAGAACTAATTTTATCATTCCTAGGAATGTTCCACAGCCAACATTAACTCTTGTAGAGTGTGAACATCTACACACACACAAATTATTAATAATCCAAAGGCAATATCATTATATGGTAGAATTTTTCTGGATTGAGTCTTTAAATCATCTCCTTTTCTGAAAACTGATACCACCTCTCCCCTCATACTCACCAAGTGCACTACGTGAATACAATGTGGTCCTGCATTTTAGTAACAGCTGATTGTCATTGATTGAACACTATCCAAGCTTGTACAGTAAGACTCTTTGACAAAATTTTGAAGTGAAACTAAAATCATCAGACAGTTTTCCTTCAAATGAAGAGGTTTCCAAAAGAAAAAGGCAACTTGTATTCATCTTGACTCTAGAGAAATAGAATTAATGGGAGAGATATAGATAGATAAATAGATGATAGATAGATGATAAATGATAGGAAGATGATGATAGATAGATGATAGATAGATAGATAGATAGATAGATAGATAGATAGATAGATGATAGATAGATAGATGATAGAGAAATCGTTGATAGGTAGATAGATGATAGGTAAGTATGTAGATGATAGCGGATAGGTGATAAAAGATAGATGATAGAGAGATGATTGATAGAAGATAGTTATTATAAGGAATGGGCTCACATGACTTTGGAAGCTGAGAACTCCTAAGATCTGCAATGGTATAATTCCAGTCTGAATCTGAGTCTGAAGGCAGGAGAAGACCAATGCACCAGCTCAAAGGCATGCAGGCAGAGAAAACGAATACTCCTTTGTTCAGACTTTTTGTTCTTTTTGGGGCCTTCAAAGGATTGAATGAGCATCCGCTCCACCCCGCAACCACTGCACACACACATCGAGAAGGGCAATCTATTTAGTCTACAGATTCAAATGCAATCTCATCCAGAATCATCCTCAGAGACACACTGAGAGATAATATTTAAACAAGTATCTGAGCATCCCATGGCCATCCCAGTTTGATTGACACATAAAATGCAGCACCATGAGTATCATCAGTTAAGGTATCATCGGTGATCATTTTCCCTGTTCTGCAGAGAGAAAGAAAAAGGAGACTCTCACACAGACATTAGCAGACAACTAAGGAAGAAATGAGTCCTGGACATACACAAACCCTGTTGTGCTCCTGAGACACATGTTATCTTTCCCAGTGTTAAGGGTCTTAAGCAATATCCCAGGGACCATTGATTTAATTCCTATCTTTAGTAATTTGAATTTGGTTTCCAGTACTTGGACACAAAAAGATACATGTAATATATACATGGCTGAGCCTGATGGAAATATTCAACTGGGAAACAGCTGGCTGGGTTCTAGCACTGAGTGTTTCACAAATTGTCTGAATTTGTGGAAGTCACTTCCCCACTCCAGAACTCTGGCACCTTATCTCAGCATTACTCCCTAATTAATTTGTTTAACAAAATATATATCGAACTCAGACCATGTGTTAGGCACCTGCGATGACACCAAGTTTCTAGTGGTAGACAAACAAACCAATAAACCCCAGATTATACAGTTTATAAGAGACACAAGCTAGACTTTGATCTCAGCCTCTCTCACTCTAATACTTCTCAACACTCTAGTGTGATACTCATATGAACTAATAATAATTTAAAGCCCCTATTTTACCCATTATATCTGGCTTTTTATACAGAGTAAAATAATGTATCCCCCCAAATAATTATTTAAATGTAAGTAGATATCTCAGTACCATATTTATACACAGAAATATAAACTATATACACCCATATGCCATTTACAATGTGCTTTCACTTTAAAATTACATGTGGCGGTCGCTTTGTGAAAATAAAATAACTGTTGATTTATGAGTCTTAATAAGAGGCCGGTCCTTTCTTATAATAGAAGTGTAATTTATGTAGTTCCTATAAAGGCAGGAAAGTTTCTCCATGGGGGAGGAAGCCACTGATTTCCCTTTGGGGGTCTTATAAGCAATTTTCTATTTCACAAAGTAAAAAGGAGCCCCCTGTGTACTCTGCTTTTTGCATCCAAAACTTCTTTTCCCCTCAAAACCCACTCAATCCCTCTATGATTTGTGCTCATGAATCTTCCCTTGGCCTCTTCAACTCTTGGTTTCCTGCCCCGACTTTCCTTTCAGCAATGAAGTGTTGGAGCACAGGATGGAAGCAGATGGCACACCTCCCCCAACAGGGACACTGAGATGCACATGAGAGAAAGGTCTGGGGAAGGCCTTGAAGGTTAAGCATGGCCAGAGGTGTCAGAAGCATGGAGTAGCTTTCTGCATAGGAGGAGATGACTGAGGCAGAAAAAAGCTACTGTATGGTGTGTAATTCCAGTCTTTTGGATGACAGTGATATGGCAGACTGCTCAGGCCAAGTCATTCGTGCCGCTCCTGGGAAGAGAAAACTGGATTTTAGCATTGTCATCATGGAGTAAATAGTTAGAGATGTGCCTACTTTAGTAGAGTGGGAGAAAGTCCAGTGTATAAAATCCTACTTTCCCACTGCATTCTTTTTTTGTTATTACTGTTATTTTTAATTGTTTCATTAATTTATTCTCAGTATATATGCCATAAATGTAGAGTATTAAATAATTTTTGATTAATCAACTTCAAAGTTCTTGATGGCTCATCTCCTTGCTCATGGGTTGGCTGTGGATCTGCAGGATTTGCCTTGAATCAACAGCTTCCTGTTCTACTCTTGGTGGATCTCAGAGGCAAGCGTGGGGAAGCCAAATCACAAGAATGTGCTGTGAATCTCTGCTTATGTTTGATGTTTGCTACCATTCTCCTGGAAGAAGCAAGTCACATGGCCAGATGTCCAAGCCCCACAGCAGAAGGTGAGGGAAGTTTCTTCATCCATAGCAGAAGGCTCTGAGTTAAGTAAGGGTGTAATTGTTATAACAGAGTAAAGAACTGACAATAATACTGCAATCTATCACACAAAGTTAACAACAAAAAGTAACAAATGCTTATAAGAAAAATCACTATCTCCTTCTCTCCCCATAGCAATCCTTCTGAACGTTTAATCATACTTTCTGAGAGAACACTATTTGCAATTTCATTTGGTATTTACCTTCATTCATCTATCTAACACCTATCTATCATCTATCTATCATCTATATCTACCTATCATGTGTCATCTACCTTTCAATCATTTATCATCTATATTATCTATCATCTATCTACCTAATATATTTAGTAAATAATACCACATTTGTATTCAATGTAAATTAATATCAATAGATATTTATCACTTGTAGACATTATCAAATTCCTGTAACGGTAGATAAAGGTTTTGCTTTATGACATACCCATATTTTTCCTTCTCCTATTATATCATGGTAATATTATCACAATTAAAGGGTTTAATCTGTTATTCATGTTTACATTAGGTTACAAATACATAACTGTTTACATAACATAAAATTTTCTTACCCTTAATAATCTTACATTTTCTTAAATACCTACTTTCGTACCTATTTTTATTTTTCAGTGTTCTAAAAGACCTGTCAGACTGCTGTCACCAATTTTTCCTAATATTAAAGCCCAGACCTTAGCACTCTATTAATTATACCCCTCCATATGCACATACCTTAGAGATTACTCCCAACCCCAGGTTGAGATCTTTCTCCCTCGTGTGGACTAATGCTCCCTACTCCTCATGCAGAACTGTCACCCTTGAGCTTTCTTTGCTTCTCTGCTTGAGATACTCTACCAGTAGTAGTCAAGCAATATTCTATTCATGTTCAATGTTCCTATCGAGAAGTCAAAGGGTCAATTTCTTAGTATAAAATCTGTTTTATTTCTGTTATACTTTTTTAGTGTATCTATCTAATCTTTCATGCCTGAATCTTAAAACAATGTGTCTGTTGCCAATTTCTGTTTTAATTAGTGACTTTTTCAAAACTGAAGACATTTTTCGTGTTTGGAAAATTGTGTTTTATCATTCATTCATTCATTCATTTTATCCCATCTCTGAATCTCTTAGGGTTATCCCTACTTTTATTATCTTTCCTGTCCTATTTTTTCCTCTCCTTATCAGTGCTGCTTTCTGGAAGATATTCTCTGCATTACCCTTGTCTAAGTCACCTTCCCCTCTTGCCTTGAGGAGTACACAGCTCTCTGAACTAATTTTTCCACCTTTCCTCATTGTCCAACCTCAACACAGAAAATATAGGGACACTTTTCTATATTCTGTCAGAATAAACACCCTCCACTCCAAACTTTGCAGTGGTTCATATTCTGCATTTCATAGTAGGAACTATCAACTTTATGATAACCTATAGTGCCTCTTTATCTAGATTTTAGCCCTCTGTTCTGCTTTCTCTCTTTTTTTTCTTTCTCTCATTCTGTCCCAGGCATACCAACTATGTTGCTAATTCTCTAACCTAATGTTTATCTTATGAAAACAAAATATGAGCCACAGGTGAAAGCCACATATGTGATTTTAAATCAGTAGCTAATTAAAAATAAAAGTAAAAAAAGAAGTAAAATTCATTTTAATAGTATATTCAATTGAATCCAATGTGTTTAAAATTTATAATTTTAATATAGAGTCAAAATATTTAAATTATTAATGAGATATATTTACATTCAGTCTTCAAACACTGGTGTGTATTTCACATTTACAGCACATTTTAATTAGATTAGCCCTTTCCTATATAACTATCCCAAATGGAGGCAAGAGGTCAGAGCCCGCATTGGCCAGTCCTTGTGTATAAACTATATCCTTGAGGAAAGCACACAGCAGCTTCCTCCCACCATTGGCATTGCCTGGGGAGACACCGCTGTGTCATCTGCAGGCAACAGTACTGACCCATCAAGGTTCTTGACTCTGGAGGGAGGGTCTGGCCCATGCGCCAGAACATCTAAAATAAAAACCAAGATGTGATAAAAGTTAAAAATAAAGAGACAGCAGACAGGCCTTTTAAAAATATGTATTCATTTATAATTAACACATTTTAATTTTATCTGAGACACATTTTTAATTAAAAAAGCAATGATTATTTATTACACAATGATCAAAAGTTTTTAGTAAATCAGTAGTTTGAGTATAGGTATCTAAATAAAGCCAAGTTCAAAACCTACATTGAGATACTCCCAAAAGTGTGTGTGTGTGTGTGTGTGTGTGTGTGTGTGTGTGTGTGTGTGGTATTAGCATATTATTATATATGGAAAAATCTTGCTTTATGACAAGAGACAGAGTAAAAGATTCTATCTACAGGCTAAAACTTTCTCCAAACTTTTAAATAAAGTTATGATGAGTGTAATGCCCTGGTTTGGAACTCCACGAGCCAAGAAGGAAACTGACACCGATGTAAGCACAAGAGGGAGTTTATTGACAAACTCGAGTTTGGACCCCACTCATCCACTGACGCAGCAGTGGGTAAGAGGAGCCCTGACTGAGGGGTTGGGACCGAATTTAAAGGGTAAAACCGCAAGCCTGCCTTGGCGTGGCTTGATTGGAGGTTAAGGTTAACCTTTAAGAAGATTGGGTAATAGGTTATTAGGGCCGCCCACAGGAGGGCTGTGCTCAATAAGGGCCAGGTACAGAGAGGGCTTACTGATTAATGGCTTTGGTAGGCTTGACCAGATGGCAGGGGGTTGTCCCTATTGTTGTTTTTCGGGGAATTTTTCTTTATTTAATCTGGAGTCTACATAACAAAATGGAGTTACTCTAGTCCTTCAATGAGGTTAAAGAAAGACACTAACTCTTCCTTTTGATAAAGCAATTTAGAAAAAATTAAACTGAGGAACTCGGTAAAAATCCTTCTAATATGCTAAATTTAGAAAGAATGAGTCTGAGACTTTTGGCTAAGTGCTCCAGTTGGGTTTCCTTTCGTGTCCTGGACAGAAGCTTTTGGAAGAATCTGTGAAAGAGATACACTAGGCAGAACGTCCCGTAGACAATGAAGTTTCTTCTCGATCATGCAGAGCTTGTCAGTGATATTTCAGGCAGCAGCACCAGAAGGGGTATCAGACAGAGACATATCATGTTCAGGGAGTGAGGGCGAGCAGAACAGAACAGGGCTTATTGATAGCTGTCCCTAGTAAGTCAGCTTCCCCTTGAACATGAAGATTAAAATGTCCCTGCTGGAAATCCTAACTTGTCTTCCACTTTGTATTGATGACGTGGTTGTGAAAATGCATATTTATCATATCTACTCTTGTTTGATTTAGTCACCCTGCAGGACCCAAGTCAGAATGGCTTAACTGAGATATAGTAAGTAAAAGATATAGGAAGTAGAAAAGAGTGTGTAGACTTAGAGATGACTGGAATTCCAGAAGAAAAGACTGGGAAATATGGGGCAGATGTCCCCAAATCCAAATGGAATAATATAAACTCTTTCAGTAAAAGATCTGAATCTGAAGAATATATAAGTTGACTGTATACCAGGAAAAAAATCATTGAAATCAATATAGGCAACTCCACCTTAAAAAGACAAAGAAGAAATTCTTTCATAATGTATATGTATGGGAAATCACCACAAAGTACACTTTAAATATAATTTTGTGTCAATTATACCTTAATAAAAATGAAGTAAAAAGTAATAAAAAGATTCTGTATTTGGTATTATTATTATGTGTTCTAAATCATTTTAGCCAAATGATGCTTTTGTTTTATGTATTTGATTCTTTTCTTTTTTTCCTATTTGTCTCTTCTATTTCACCTTTTCCTCCTGTTTTCTTTCTTTATTAGCAAATCTAATGAGAGTTCTATCTAGGCTGGAGAATCATTGAATGCAGTTCCCATTCCTACTAAACCCCCTTTGATTGTGCTGCATTAAAAAAACATAGTAAAGCAGATGTTCTACTCATTAGACTCCCTGGCTAAGGTACAATAAAAATAGACCAGTTTCCAGAAATCAGGCAGAGAAATCTGAACATTACATTTTTCCTCCAATGTAATGGGATTGTGTATTAATCCGGCCCTAGTTGAATCTGAGTGTATCTGCATGTCTTTGGCCTGAAGATCAAATGCAGAGTTTATTGGTACATTATCTCTTGTGATTTCACAAGTATTTTTTCTTTGCATTCGATTTAAAGGCTACTCAAGGGTATGTTGTCTTAATGGCATGATTATCGCCCTTGCTATTTTAGAAATGAAGAGACACTTGGCTGGGTCACCCATTTGGCAGGTTTACATAATCTGTATCTACTTGTTCAAGTAGATAAAAGTTATGAAACTGTGGTTTTATCTAATTTTCATTTAAAAAAGGGGAGAAAGAGAACACATCATCAGGATGTTTTTCTCCTTCTATTCAGACCACATTTCTTATTATAGTTTTATCACATTAATGTCCTCTATTTTAACATGTTTTTTTTTCCTATTCCTGTGTAGTGTTTATATAATTCAAATAGTGGCAGGAAGTGATCATGCCTACTTTTGAGTCATTGCTTGGAGCAGAAAATCATGTGGGCTAACTTCTCTTTGTTTTTATTTTTTTCTTTTTCCTTTGGAATTCAGGTGGTCAATATTATTACTTTGTTATTTTTATAAATGCAGTCTTTATTCTGTTTTTTTTTTAATAAGCCTGAACCAGATTGCTTTATTTTTCTAGACTCATGAGTATCCATAACCTGACCATTCCTGTACCAGATAATCATACAGGACACTGTAGCCAGTGTATGCTATTTAATTTAGTGTGATCCAGGTTTACAACTTGCTTCTACTTTTTACCAGTTTTCTAATCATAGTCAATCTTAGAACTTCTTTAAAACTCAGCTTCTTCAAACAAAAATACCTATCTCCAAGAATTTCACTGGTAAAGGCAATTGAGCATACCAATCTTCTAAAAGCAATAATTAGATTTATATTTTATATATATGTTACTTACATACTTACCTACTTATGACTCACTTCTTTTTTAGAACAAATAGCAAACACTTAAAAATTTAAAAAGGAAATTTCAGACTGCTAAATATATTAGAAAGCTAAATTAAATCAAATACTTTGCCACTGGCTTTGGGACAGAGAGATAGATCAGTGTAAAAGAGGAGAGTTTGAAAATAGTCCTATTGGTAATGTTATATTAATATTTTATAAATGACGTATATGCAATTTCAATTCACTTGAGAAAAGTTATATTATTTCAAAATAAATTTTGGAAACTGTCAAAATTAAATTCTTATAAAAATACAAAATTTTAGCATTTAAAAATTATAATTAAAAAATGAAAAAATAAATATGCAGTAATAGAGAACAACATGATTAATTTCCCTTTCACCTATTATATCCAATTATGAAAACCTTACAAAGAAATTTTATCTTAATTGTTCAGATCTTTCAGGAGGCAAATTTAATAGTGCTTTGGAAAGTTAAAAACAAAATACATATTTAATTCAGCAGTCCTTCTTTTAGAAACTTATAGCCAAAGGTAATTGATTAAGCACATGGACAGAAAAGTAGATCAAAATGGCTTATCAAAGTTTATATGTTGTGTTAAGATGAAGCAACACAATGCCTAACAAAAGTAGACTGATTAAATAAAATTATTATCAAATTCATACAACACAATACTTCTCAACTACTAATATTTTTATTTATGTATTTATATTTACATTGTTGAAATTTTAAACTTATTATTTCAATGGGAGTTACTTAAAAATACTTTAAAAATGAAAGAATAAAGAAACACATAAGCATACATATACGACACCTTCAAAAACTAAAGAAGCCTCTACACTAACATTAGAAATAGTTGGCTCCAGGCAGTGGCAGCATTTTAATCATTTTAGATTTTTTGTTTTATAGATTATAAATTGTAATTATTTTTTTCTGGAATCATTATGTATTACTTAAAGAATGTGAAAATTTTAATATAAAATTTGATTCATCCTCATTTTGGTACAGAATAGAAAATCCAAGTTTTAAGTTTTAGAAATTGCTTTCTTTGGGTTGATATTTCAGAATATGTAAATATGTACAGTTCCCTCTCTATGTACAGTGGAACATTTCTGATTCAAAATTTAAAATTAGGTTAATTCTATGGGATAGTTAGAAGCATTTAGAATTTTGATTTTTTCTATTTCCTCTGAGAATAAAATGAAGTGTTTTTGCTGGAGAGCTGGATGGAAGAGCTTTACTGACAAGCCTGGGCATTAGTCTATGGTTAAGACTATAGGTGATTTCTACTCAGGTAATATAGTGCTCTGATTTGTGGAGGCTATATTTATGTTTTCTCCTACCAATTGTTCTTGACCTTCAAAGAAGAAATTTCAAGGAAATGATGAAGTTACACTTTTGACATAAATTAATTAAAACAATGAATGGGTATCTGGGAGGAAGAGGCGATTGGATTATGTTTTACCTTAAATTCCTGCTAGAGCCTTACTTAGATTTCTTCATCATTTGTCATTGCTACAAATCTGGAAAGTCACCTCAGGTATAAATATGCCTTCTGCATTTCTAGTTGAGGCAAACTTTTGGCTACTGTGCAACCTTTTCCTAGAAAGATACCTGTCTCATCCATTTCTCAGTATCAAAAGCAAATTATGTCATTCATTTAGGTTTATCAAGAGAAATAAACTAGAATGAGGACCTGGTGAAAACGCAATAGGCTGTGTAATCATTGAAGTTGAGAATTGGGGAGTGCATTGGAGAAGAGAGAAATTGCTCCTACAGAATTTTTAGAGAAAGTTATTGTGCTGAAAATGAAATATTTAGAAGTCATAGGACAGACTAAGATTTTTGTATGTTTTCTGAAAAACTGAAGTTTTTTGATTTTTAAACTGCAAATAGTTGTTACAAAAGGTTTTCTTTTAAATAAATTCACATGAAGAGAAAGTGATGGTAGGAACCATCAAGAGAAATAATAAATTCATCTTAATCTGTGTGTACCAATTCTGTTAAATAACATTGGAAAATTCCAAACCTGGAATCCACAAGCTGAAATATGTGATGGGAACGTCTTAAGGTAAGTACATGAAAATCCAAAGTTTTTTCCCCTCTTTTAGACACTGTACATGAAAAGCTGTTTTCTTTTTTTATTATCACAGAACTTTTACATACATTCTCAGTCCTAGTAGTAAAAGCTCTAAAGAGAAAAAAAAAACGAACTCCATTTGCAGCCCAACACAAAGGAAGCAGAAATCGCTAAAGTAATCCAACACATATTTGCATTTTTTTAAATTAAAAAAAATTAAGTAAAACAATAAAAAGTATAAAATAAGAAAAAAAATGTTGTTGAAGAATATATCAAAACTGCATAAAAAGGAGAAAAGGTATCACATAATTTTAAGATTAATATGAAGATCATACTTAGCATAAAATAATATTTTCTATGACCTTATCTTCCTGACAAATGTAAACAAAGTTAACAAAAAAAGCATAGTTTGACAACAATCGTGTTCTGGTAAGTTATATAAGATTTTATTTTATATTGATGGACAACAACAAGCAATTTTTGCTCTCTGATTTTTGAAAGGCATATTAAGTTTAAAAACAAGGAGAAGAAAGCATGCATGAGTGTTCTAAGGACAGATGTATGGTATTCTAGGTCAAAAAGCTGAAGGAGGCTACACTGGAAGGCTAGAGACTGTGTCATCCACAGAAAACACTCAAATGACTTTAGAGTCAGTTGAAGGAGAGTCCTTTCATCTATTTTGGGAGTCATTTTCTCTCTACAAGCAAATACTGAAAATCACAGCTCCAAACTAAACTTTGTGTGACAAGAGGTTTTCTCTAAAGCAAATAGTAAAGAATAATAAATATCTACAAGCAACTGATTGAGTGCATGACAAGTTTTAGTTATGGTTGAAATTGTACATGCACATGCGTTGGGCAGCTCTGTGACTACAAAGTGGCTCTGGCTTTTTTTGTTGTTATTGTTAAAATAAAACCTTTTCAGTACACTTGACACAAGGAGGCTCCATGTCCATTTGTCAAATGCTCTAATTTGGGGTGCAAAGCTAAGCTATCTAAATGGTCAGCCTGCTGATCTGTTGATAATTTTACATTCTTGAAGTCAGATTTTATGATCTCATTCAAGGGCTGCTAACAAATGGTACAATCCAATGACATCAAAACACAGAAGGCACCAAATGGCAACCGTCACTTGATATATTCCTTCTCTCATTTTTGCTTTTTTGTTTGAGTTGATGGAAAAATGTAAATGTAGGTCTGGATATCAGGATGTTAGCACAACCCTTGGGGGAAAGGGTAGTTTTCTTTGTAAATTGGCAGGCCTGGAATGGCTGCTTCTGACATCATGGGTATTTTTAATGAAATATTAATGACTCTGATTTTAATAGGAATTTCAGCACAACCTAAATTAAGCCATTGGAAAAGGGATATGGTCCCGTTAAGAACAGTAAAACCGTAAGCCCCCTTCCTGAAGAGTAGCTGTGGGTAGTTAAAGTGACAATCAATTTAACCAGGCCATATTGCTTTGTAAGTCTCTGAAGTGTGAAGTCCCAGCATGCCTGATGTATTTCATTTTAATTTCCTTTTGGACAGAGCTACGGTTAGTGGGGAACCTCACACACAAAAAGAAAAAAAAATGTGCAGAAGAGGAGGAAATTATTTAACCCTTTCAAAAAGCTATGCAATGAATTTAGCTAAGTAAAAAAAAAAAATAAGCAAGATTGGATTTCTCCTTTTGTTTTTTTAAAAAATAAAAGTGGATTATGCATAGTAAATAATGATGACTGATCTTACTGATAATTTATGTTAAAAGACCTAAAGTGCTCTCTCTTGGCACTTATTCTGAGTTTTTTTTTTTTTTAAGAAGCCAGTTAGTTGAAAAATAAATGTTCTTTTACTCTTTCTACAGAAGATAAATATAATGTAATTTTATATGATTTTCCATATCTTGTTGGATTTAGATATCTAATATTTAAATGGTAAGCTGCTGATATGTTGATAATTTTACATCCTAGAAATCAAGTTTCAAGATATGGGTGTCAGAAGCAGACCAACTTTGATGTTTTCAAGATGGGGCTTTATCAACTTTTACAAAATTTGGATAAATAAAATACCAGGTAAATTTGAAGGATTTTCCTTAAATTGTGTTTCCTACACACAGCATGCTCAGCTACTTGCAGAAATTTCTGTGAGATTGTTTGCTACAGAGCAGACAAAAAAGGAGAGAGCAATTACGTGGTGGAATGTGTAAGGCAGGATTGGATTCAGAGTCACAAGAATTGAATTTGACTTTTATTAGTTTTGACACAAATTCATAATTTGATATTCTTAAAGTCATTTGCTCTGCCTTGGTTTCATTTCTTATTCTCTTAATGAAATACTGGGATGCATATTAAACACAAAGGCACCTTTTGAGGTATTTATGTGTTCAAGTACAAATTTTAATTTAAATAAAATATTAGCTGTTGAAAAAAGCAAATATTGCTATATGTGTGATATCTTTTTGCCTAAGACAAGTTTAAAATTATCCACAGGAATAGTTTTACCCAAGGATTATTTTAATACAAAATTAATAATGAAGCATAGTTTTTGTGTCCCTGTATAAAGAACAGAAATCATGGCCACATTCTTTTAATAAGAATAGCATATAGAGACTCATAATTTAATGAAATTTTGTCAGATTAATGTTCCTGAGGCACAGTTCAGACAATGTTACTCACCCTGGTAAAAATATCTAATGACTCTCAAGAACACACCAACCCAAGGCTAAATTCCTTTCTTAGCCTGGTCTTCAGAGCATTACAAGATTTCATCTTAACTTTAACTTGCCTTCCCAATATTTTTTTCCATTCTCTAGTTTTGTTCATGCTGTTCCTGCTCTCTAGGATTCTCTTTCCTTAATAGGAGTCCTCACAACCTACCCAACACAGCAAATGCCATCTATTTAGTCAATCTATTAATTACACAAAATTTCTTTTTCTTCTATTCTGCTAGAGGCTGAATTTAATGGTCATAAAGAGTTAGACTTCAACACTGGCCTTACTCATTTCAGGTTAGTAATCTGATGTATTCCTATGAATTATGAGGCTATCTGAAAGGTAACAAGAGTGTCTTCCATGAAGAGTCTAGAGATGTAAGAATTATGTGATGAGGTACTACATGGCGGAATATGTGTACAATTCCTTCTATTTCTCCTGTTGTCTTCTATTACATCATTTATTACATTTTCTATTTATAAATATAAAATACATATTAAAAGGATATATTATTAATACAAACATATAGAGATATTTTGTTACTAAATTTCACAGTAAACACACATGAACTTTTTGGTACTGCCACAAGGCATTGCTTTTCCTATTTTATAGCATCAACAGGGACCAGAGCCTCCCTCTGCTTCAATCATCCCCAGGGAGTAACATATGGGGAAAGACAATCAAATGCTCTTCCCTAGGATTTGAATCTTGAGCAAGTAAGACAACAATGAAGAAAATCCATACACAGAAGTGGCAGTGGCAGTGTCCTGTAGCCACAGCATCCTGGCTAAAATGTCTCTCCTGAAAGATAATTGGATGGCTTCCTGTTTTTTGGCCGCCTGAAGCAGTCTTTATCTAGTGTATTTTCCAAGCCTGTTCCTTTAACATTTTGTCAATGTTTTCAGCCTCTAATCTGCTGCTTTTTACCTTAAAAAGCCAGCGTTGGTTCTGTTTATTGCAACTAAAAGCACTTCAACTGATACAGATCTCAAAATTCTTGAAGGCAGCATAAGTGACTGATTTGATTTCCTGGTTTCACTTTTTAATTAGGTAGATTACTTCTATATAAAAACCTGTCAATTATTCAGTTAACCTCAAGTACCATTCATATAGAAATATCAGGATAAACGCTTGAGACTTTCTCCTAATTTACCAGTTCTTACGATAATGTATTATTTCACTTGCTTTCTTTAAAGATGACTTATGTGATATTTTCATTTTACTATCACTATGAATTCATGGATATAAATATATCTGAAATGTTTCTATTAATTGCAGTTATGATGTTATTAAATCTCAAGTGTCCCACCTATGTTTGTAGGCCTCTTCAGTTTGACATCTGAGTCCTTTTACCAAAACTCAGTAGTTTTTAATAACTTCATGGATTTCTGTTATGACAAGAGTTGTTTTAGGCTTATCTTATACATCCTGCTCAGACCTAGAATCACCTATTTCTACAAGGAAGCAGCTTATGCTTAGGACAACAGGTACTTTATCTGTCCTTTATCTTCCCCTAAAAACAAAAATATTCATATTTAATTATAAATATTAAAAAAAAAAAGAAAAGATATATGTTCTCCCACCAGTTGCTTGCTTTGGGGTGAGAGTTAGTAGGTTAGTAGAGTTTTGTGGAGTTCAAAAGAAAAAAAATTAAAAAAAGAAGTCAATTAATTCAAGTAAGGGAGCTTTAAGAGTATCCTGGATTGATAAATGCAGGATAAAAGGAATACTTAGTCAAATAATTTATTATGCAGTGCAAAGAATGTTAGACAAAATTGAAAACAAATTTTGTAAAGTTATACCACTATTTTGTAGAAAAAAAATTCTATTTTTGAATCAGTGAAAAATACCTCAACTCAACTTGACTTTTAAAAAACAGAAAACATCTTCTACAACTAAGATGGAAATGAAAAAGTCGATTCCCAGGTATGGCAAGCATTGGAAGCCCAATAAAGTCACTGAGGACCCACGGGCTTTCACCTCTCAGACTTCTGGTTTCCTAAAACCAGCTACATCCTTAGAAGAATTTCTAGATAGTCCCAACCACTCCAAGCATCGCAATTAGAAATGACAATTTCCAGAGGTCCAGGGAGATTGTGGAAGAGCCTGCTGGGTTTACCCCTAAAATCCATATCCTCTTTTTCCATAGCAACAGAAGGTAAGAGACTCGCACCTAAAAACTCTTTTCACAGCCTTCTTGAAAACTGAGAGTGGCCAAGTGACCAGGTTCTGAGATGGGATCATAAATCATTCTGTGAGATAGGAACACATTGCAATATTGTTAAAATCGCTATCTTTTTGAGAGTTCTTTTACAGCCACTTTACTTGGTTAGGCACCTTCACTAATACATGGATTCTCTCTGCAGATATCACCTTCAAATTATAAAACCCTATCTCAGAAACTCCCTTAAATAAAACCACCAAAACTCCAAAGTCTCTTTGCCCAGGATGGGGCTTTGTCCTCACTTCTGAAACAAAGAGCAGTAAGAATGAGCTATCATGCCGATTATAATGAATTCTTAGTTATTAGAACCTGTGAATCTGAGCTGGGGGCAGGAACATCTCCTTTTTTTATTTTTAATTATTTTTATTGAGGTAACATAACATTCAGTTTCACTTGAGAATGTCTTTGCAATCAGCATACAAGTGTGTGGAATTCTAAACAAATGAACTTTTGAAGGAAGACAATAGAAATTAAATAAGCCAACCTAATATAATTGTCATATTTAAAAATTTCTTTTGTCTTCTATCCACGTGAATGCCATAATACATACACACTAAATTATATACAATGTTTCCTCAATCAAAAATTTGTAGTTTTGCGTTTGTGTATGAGAGAACACCCAGATAGACACACATCTAGACCCTCCCACACACATGTGTAATAGTGCTTCATTCATTGTTTGTGTAGTTTTTATTCTGCTTTTTTCACTGAAATGATGGATGCATTTCCATGTTACCACAGCTTTTAATTATTATTCTGTTAGTGCTTATATAAAAATTCTTTGAGTAAAAGCATTGTACTCTAGTTTGACTATATCACGTTATCTTTACATCCCCTAAACTTTGCAAACTAAATTGATTTTCATTTATTTCCAAGTAAATAATCAATGACTTCATGTGTATAACTTTTTTTATTTTTTTAGATTATTTCATCAGGGTGTATTCATGGAATGTTCACCAAGTCACAGTGGCCATTATTTTGATCTTTTCTGCATATTGCCAAATTACTGTCCAAAAAAACCACACAAATTTACACTATGCAAATAATGTAGGAACATACCATGTAAGTACAATCTTGCTTGGTTGGAATTTACTTTTTCAATTTTCCGCTTTAATAAGTGTAACATGTCACATCATTATCAGTGCCATTTACCTTTATTTAAAATAACGGAACACAATTTGCTGCATATGTAATTTTCCCCTTAGTGTCTTGATTGATTTCCCCCCCCTACACACACACACACCAGGATTTTAACATTTTTTTCTCACTGAAGTTTTAAGTTATTTTAAAAACAATCATAGTCCCCTTTTGTCAATTCTTTTGCATAAATTTTTAAAAGCCAATCTAAAAGCTTAGAAAGCTATCAATAAATATTTGGGAATTGGTTATTTTTATTTACTTTTTTTTTTACTTCTTATGTATATGTACATACATTTATCCTTTTAGAATAAACATTGGCATTTTAAATGACCTATTCTTCCATAAAAAATTTATGAAGTTATAAGAAAATTCCATTGAGTTTCAAGTAAGATAGCATTAATATACAACATATTATTTGGAGAACTGAAACAATTATGATATTTTATTTTCCCTCCCAAAGATATTTTATCTATTTAATTCTTAATTTTTTTCTCTTAATTACAAAAATAATAAATCTTCTGAAAGATATACTATTTTCTTATCTTTACCCCGGGAAGAAAACCCTTAAGTGCAACGTTATGCTTACAGACATAGAGTAATTTTTTTTTTGTATATTTGTGTGTTTTAAAACATTTTATTTAATCTTGCTTTTATCTTTTTTCATAAGCTACATTTAAGTTTTGCTGCAGAAATTTTGCTCTTTTGCTGCATAATTTCTATCATCATTTCACAATAAAAGTGTTACTGATAAATATTCGCATATATTTTCGCATTCATTATTTTATGTTATTTTGAAACTGTCTAGAAATTGAAAATATATAAATGAGATGTTTTTTTATTCATTTTTGTAGCATTAGAGAAGTGATAAGAGGCTCTAGTTGAGGCTGGACTGCAGGGCAGGTGATGATTTTGGAGCACATATCACCTGATTTAAAAACTAAGCATATATTTCGGTCCCTCCTGTAATATCTAAACTTCTAAGGCTGTAGTGACTCCCAAGCCCCTTCCTCTGAAAGCAGAACTCAGGTTTTCTGTCCACCCTGCCCCCCAGTCAGGTTTTCGAGCCTGAGCAACAGAACGATGCGCAAGGATACAAGAAATCTCTCCATCACATGCCTTGTTTTTTACATATCAGTAACATAAATATTTATGCTGAATCTGCCCAATATTGCCATGTCTATCTTTTCCCTGTGTTTGCTCGAATTTCCCCCCTGTCATGATATCCCCTGCCCCACACTTCCCTTGGTTAAATTAAGCCTTGCCCTCTGCACAGTTGGACTACATATGCAATCTTCTGAAACTGACAATATCTCAGTTCCTCAGTAGATTTAATGCTCCTTTGGGCAGGGACCATGTCTAACTTTTTGCCAGGAATCTGACACATGGTAGGCGCTAAAAACAAACAAACAAACAAACAAACAAACAAACAAATAAATAGATAAAATAAGAATAATAATTAACTGATATTTTTAAAAAGATTTGAACCAAGCACCATAATTTTTTTTCAGCCTAGAGATGTGTCTAAATCTGTCTACCAATCCATGCAAGGCCTTATCAATTGCCACGTCCCCAACTGCACTGAGAATTATTTGAAACACTTGTTTATTTTTTTTCTGTTAATCTTGACAACTAACAAAAGGTCTAATGTATAAATAAGAACTCTTTCTCTCTCTCTTCATATATATAATGTAATATATATTATATATTCTGTATATATATATGATTAACATAATCTAAGTTAATGTGATAAGCCATAGTTTGACAGCTTCTTACATTTCCAGATATCTCCAAAAGTGTGGCAAATTGGAACCACCAGGAAACATTCTGCCCAAACATTCAGGCCTAATGCCACTGGTTTGGAGCTTTCAAGACATGGCTGGCAGGAGTCACTGAGCTGACACATTCATCCCTCTAAAGGATACAAACCCTGCCATCTGTGATCTTCACATCAGGTGGGCATGGTGCACGAGAGAGGATGAGGAAGAAGAAGAATTGGGATATTAGAATCTTAACTGCTTATCTTCATGCTTCTAGATCCAGATAAATAGGTTAATTTTTAACGCACAAAACATCTTTCTTTTCTTTTTAATTTTAGAACAGATATGTATCAAACAAGCCAGAATAGGAATCATGCATTCTAGCATTTTGGCCTTGTGAAATTTACTTTCATTCTGAAGGAAAAGATACATACACAGGTGAGCATATGAGAGAGGTTACCTTATCACCAGTGATCTTGAGTTGTGCCTTGACATAATAAGGGCTTATTAAGCATTTGTTGAACTCTACAAGTGTATAGTAGAAAAAGGTCTTAATTTCTTTGGAGAAAAGTTTCAGTATATTGTAAAAGAATTACTTAACTTCACACACTATATATGTCAGTATAATATATTTTTGAAAAACATGACAATGAATTTGAAATTAAAAAAATATAATTAGAAACTCATTTTCTTAGTATGTTTTACTTTCTACCTATAACAAAGAATTATGAAATAAATGGTCCTTAATAACGACCACACAATCTGAGGTTTTGTATTTTTCTTCTTTGTTAACCCTGGATACTGTTATTGAAATGGAAAGTTAAGCTGACGTTTTTGCAAGGTTTATTTTTTCTTTTTTTTTCTTTTTTATAGTCTAAAGGTTAATGAGCTGTGGTGTGGTTTAGTGCTGCGTGTGCTAAGCTAGCACCTAATATGTTAAGTTGGGCGTGATTCAAGCCTTCCAAGAAAAGTGGTCTCCACGTGAAGAAGGGAGGGGGGAGAGGGAGGGAGACAAAAGGGAAGAAGCCTACCCTTGTGCTTGTCTTACTGCTTAAGAAAGGTAACCCTGGTCAGTGTGCGTGCTGTTTGTGACTTTATACACAAGCTGTTCTCAGGGGGAACATAAATATCCCACATTCCATTTCGAGAGGTGCTGGGTTATAGGTTATTGACCAGTTTAGGGATTTATAGCTGGAGTCAGTAATTATTAAGGAAAAATGGCTTGACAATTTTATTATAGTGGAGGCCTGCTGGAAAAGTTAAATATAGGTTTACCTAGGAACTAGTTTGATCTTAGTAATAATAGGTAAGTTTGTTTGAGTGTGTGTATGTATGTGTAGTTATATTCATATACTTTAGCATAGACTATGCCTTCATTTTCATAGGGAAGTATTATAGTATCAATCATACACATGTATCACATGAATAAGTGTACTACATAGTTTTTCATGACAATATATATTTTATTGTATATAAACAAAATATTGAGAAATAAATCTTCTGAATAATCAAAATACTAATTTGTTTCATATTCCAGAGTAGAGGAAGAAGCAAAGAAAAGGAGCAGTTTTAGGAAACAAGCCACTATTTACTATTTACTAGTAATTTTCCTATCCTACCACCTCCCCACCCCAAACATACACCCATGCCATTGTTAACCCTTAAAATCTGAACAAATTAATCACTTAAAATTTGTTTAAATCTACAGGCTTTTTAAAAAGTAAGATTAGAGATTTAATTTCCACCTTGATTCTTTCTGATGCTTAATCTCCAATTAACTCATAGATCAAGATTTGGTTCTATGAATTAATAGAATGTTTTTATAGTGATATTGAATATCATAACCACTACCTCTCCACACACAGTTAAAAAAAATCAACAAGTATGTTCATCTTCCAGATGAGTTATAGGGTAATAGCTTCAATAGAGAGGCTGATACCCCTTTTCCTGATGCCCATAAATGGAACCAATAGAATAAAAATATAAAGAAGAGATTTTTCAGGCTTCTAAGCTATGAGAGCAGACCACATCCAAACCATGTTCACCAAAAAGGAGGTTCAGGCTGTAACAAAGAACAAAAAAAATTACAACCCTGTAGGTATAGATCCAGGTAGCAACCCAAACTGTACTCCTGAGAGAACAAAGAAAAGCAGGGTTTATAAAGGCAAAAGCCACAAAGTGTAATTCTTTCATGCAAGTGAAGGATTGCTGGCTAGGTTAAGAGGGATAGGTTAGTTGCAAGATACAAATAAAGGTGTGCTCGGTCAAGTCTATATGCCCATGCAGCAGTTGCCATTCCAGAATGTTTGTGACTCAACCTGGAGCAGAGTTTAGCAACAGGTTAGCAACTTAGCAGTAGCTCTGAGAACTGAGGCACAAGATGTGCTTAGGCCCCACCTTCTCACTCGCCTCCCAACTTTATTTGAAGTGAGTCTTTTAGAAATGCTTGTTTCATTGTATGTGCTCCATTATCAACTGGACACTTCAAAATGTCTGCAATGTGTAGGTTTTCACTTGCAAAGAAACCATCTGGAAGGGATCCTAGCAGAACTCCACTCTGCTCTCTATTTTTTCTTCTCATCCTCACCCCGAAGACAGAGCAAGAAGAACTGGAAGTAGAAGCAGTGAATGTTGTCAGGAACAGGCCTTCAGTACAAATGTGGTTATGGAAAACTCCAGGTAGAATGAGAATCAGGATTTCAGTCTAACAAACCCCTTTGCTGAATAAAGTTATGTGCCTTCCGTTGGAAAGAATGTTATACTAGATTTCACATAGAAAACAGGTATTGAGTGCCTGTTATGCGTCCAACTTTACCTGTGGGGCTACATGGATGAACCAACACAGCAAAGTAATTGCATTTTGAAGATTGTATTCTCATTAGAGAGGGCCAATGGTAAACAAGTGACATGTGATCACATTGTTTTTAAATATCATAAATGAAATGAAGAGAATAAGATGTGACTAAACTTAAAAGTAACTAGAGGTAGTTTCCTAAGAGGTTCATAAAGACCATTCAGAGAAAATGACTACTGACCAGAGACTTGAAGGATGAGATTGGCTCTTAGAGAGGGACCTTCATTATGTGTTAGAGGACAAATGGCACATAGTCTGACCTGGAGGCACAGCCTCTATGTTCTAACTTCACTAATTATATTTTTAGTAAGTAATAATCATGACTATTTAGGTATATGTTTACTTCCAGCATTTTAAAGAAATGCATGAGATTTGGGACTCTTGAAAACAAGACCTATTATACCCCCAAAAAGAATATCCACAAAGAAAAAAAACAGAATAATTCAGAAACCACATAAAAGGCATGTCATTATATGGTAAAGCCCATTACATTCCAGTCATTAAGTATGAAGATGCATGGATTGTAATTAAACAAATTGATGATTAGAGACTCAAATGGATAGAATAAAAGTATACAATTCACAGCCTCCATTTTCTTATTTGTCTTAACGATGAGATGAATTTTTGCTAGTAGATGTTCAAATAAGGACCAAAAAATGAGGTCATATTTCCCTACCCCCTTCTTTCTCAATGTTTATTTGCTGATATTGGAGTGAAACAAAATATCTCTTATTTTATGAGTAGGTAAGCCTTCTATCTTTGTCTGAGCTGCCAGAGCAAACTATCATAAACCAGGTGGCTTATAATCAACAGAAATTTTATCTCTCACAGTTCTCACGGCTGAGATGTCCAAGATTAATTTGCTGGCAGATTGTGGGTCTGGAGACGACCCACTCCTGGTTCACAGATAACCCCTTTTCACTATGTCCTCATATGACTGAAAGGGCAAAATATTTCTCTGAAATCTTTTTTATAAGGACTCAAATGTCATTCTTAAGATTCATGACCTAATCACCTGCCAAGGGTCTCACCTATAAAGACCATTGCAATGGGGATTAGGTTTCAACTTTTGAATTTTGGGATGACAAAAATTTTCAGTTTATGTCATCTTCACTTTAAAATTCATGTTCAGCACATTAAGTCATATATATCCTGTGACATGCAATATCATGCCAGGGAATACATGATACCACATAACCAATGTGACAAACAGAAAGATAAGCCATCTTTCTGGGAGTATGTCTTTTAATAAAAAAAAAAAAAAAAACTGCATTCAACCTAAAACTTAATTTCCATGCATGCTTACACTGAATTCAGTAACCTAATACATTGAAATATAAGTAACATTAAATACAGCCAGCATTAGCTATTTATTTTTTATTGTCCATCTTTATTAAAATGCATAATTTTTAAATTATGTCTTCAGCTGTGTATACAAAATGTTATTCAACAAAGCTAAGTGTTCCACACATAAGCTAGAAACCACTGAACAGTCACTGCACAGTGAGCCATTTATTAAGCTATTGTCTCTCAGTGTGAAATCTACTTTTCTCTGACTTACTTTGTGGTCTGGGGTCAAGACTTTACTAACCACATTCCTAGTTTGACAGTGCCCTATTAGGCAGTCACAATAAAGATAAACTGGAAGACTGAAAGATGAAAAGGGACTTGTTTTCTTATCTGAGTGTCATCAAGCTTTCCTTGTTTTCTTAATTGTCCACCTCACTCTGGCTTTGCTTCTTCAATCTGGCATAACTTTGTTGTTGTTAATAGAGCTATGATTTCTCAGTGCTTCCTTTATGTTCTTTCCATTTGTCAATATCTAATTTTCATTTCTTTATTTTCTCTGTTTAAATCATTCATGTGACTTCTGTTTCCAGTCTAAATGCTGATTGATAACAGAAATTTATATAAGGAATGATCTCAGAAAATAGATCAAAGACAGAATTTTGGGAATTGATCCATTGTTTTCCTCCCAGATCTAAAGTGACCCACCATGTCTTACACCTCTTTTTCAGTTTGGAGTAAAATCTCATCCACTTTTCTTTTACCTGCAATGGGATACCTTGACACATTCATAATGTGTCAAAACCAATGGATCTCTAAATTTTACAAATGATGTGTAAAGTCCCTAAAATTCTCTGTTGTTTATATTCTACTCTCTGGTTGTCATATTTTAAAGCATCTGAACTATTTGGTGCTATAGGTCAAATTAAAATAATCAAAATAAAATACTAAATGGATAAAGAATCAATAAACCTGATGACAACTGATAGCTATATAACATGAAAACAAGAGAAATAATTAAAAAGTATTAAAAAAGCCTAGGAACCTGAAAGATAATAACAAAAGACTCAGATTTTACCCTGGATGTTAAAAAATAGGTTATTGCTCATGCTGTGAACCTAACTGAACTGATTACTGAAACAATCCATAGGATTTTTAAAAGACCCAGAATCTCATACCAAAACATTAAAAATTTTAAGACTACAATCCATATTTACTTGGATATAATTATGAAGAATCAAGAAAATCTCAACAAATTTCAGAGGAATAGACAGATAACATAAATCCTGGAATTATCAGACAAATAATTTTAACCAACTATCAAAACCAATCTCCAGGACCTTAAGATAAAACACCCTTGAAATAAATGGCAAGATAGAAAGCCTTAGCAGAGACTTTGGTTCCAAAAAATAACCAGATACAAATTTATAATTTAAAAATAAAATTATTTTATATTGCCAAAATTTTAAGAATTCAGAAGCAAAATGTAGATGACAGTGGAGTTAAGATAGATCCATGGAAATTATCTATTCTGAAAAAAAGAATGAAATATTGTAAAAAATTAAAAGGATGTCATGTACCTCAGGGAAATTCCAAAAGTCATGCCATCAAAATTCTAGAAATAGAGGCACAAGTGTGTGGACAGAAAAAGAGCTGAAAAAATAATGGCTGAAAATTTTGCAAATTTGTGAAAAGACAAATTTTTAGAATCAAGAAGCTCAGTGAATAAACTAAACTAAACTAAACTAAACTAAACTAAACTAAACAAACAAACAAAAACCCACCTGGACACATCATAATCAACTTCTAAAAACTACAAACATGTGGAAAAATTATGATAGCACCCAGAGGAGGAAAAATGAAATAAAAAATATAGAGAAGTGACAGTTTTAAAGACTACAGATTTCTTATTAGAAAACAAAAATAGATGAAAAACTAAAAAAAAAAATTTATTTTATTCTAATTTTTTAAAATGATGGATCAATATACAGTATGGTGATAAAAGCTAGTTTTTTGAAAAGTGAAGAAAACAAATAAAATCTCCTCTAAATTGAAAAATTGAAGTTTTTACTGTTCTCTAAAATTAGCACTTAGATGGAAATAAATAATGTGACACTATTTTTTTTCAACCTAATATAAAATTTTATCTCTGAAAGAAATCTGTAGACTTTTGTTTGTTCTGTCTAACACTGCATGAATTGGTATTGCATATAACAATGTCAACCAAACCTTTCAAAGGGTTTTATCTGAAATCTGGTGACTGTTGAAGAGGTACACTTTCCCATATAACTGTATTATATAATAGTTACTAATCAAGAAATAGATATGTTTGCAAAGATCTGATAAATCACAGAAATAGTAAGCGATCCTAATCAATAAACTTGTGATACAACTATGTTGCTTTTTAATATTCTTAGCATTTACTGGGTTAAAAGCACCAAGAGTGGAGAAAACTAATCAAATATAAACAATTTAAAATATAGAACGTATGTTTTCTTTAAAGAACTCAACACTGGCTTCGGAAAGAGCAGTCTGTTTTAAAGTGGCCTTGAACCTCTTAACCACATGATATAAAAATCTCCTAACAATGCACTCAACTGGCAAAAGCTTCCTGCAATATTTCCCTCTACAAGGATGTAAATCAATTTCTTCTTCATTGTCCAGACTGATATTTTCATCTGATGAAAGGAACAGGGAATTGAAATAGTTTCATCAGATAAGAGTTTTCAAATATGTTTAGAAAGCAAGAGGTCAATCTTTCATTTTTTAAAAATCTGTATCTGTAATTATTTCCTTAGAAAAACAAATCGAGAGCTGATGGGCCCTAATATTGCAAGGAAACAGCAAAGGAAGGAGCATGCTTTTCAAAGTTTCCTAGCCTTGGAGCTACTACCCGATGCCTTTTGTCTCAATGGTTTCCTGAACATAGGTAGAAAATACGACTCTCATAATATTACTTGATCCTCCTCTCTTCTTGGTCCTCTTTTAGGTTGGCCATTGGGGGAATCACCAGATGGGAGGAACCCTTTCAAGTCCATTACCCCTTTCCTATCCCTTCAACACCTTCTGACGTCCAGTGGGGTTTTCACAGGTTCTAATATTACTGTAATGACTTAGCAAGCTCTTTGAATTGTGTTCAGGAAGGGAATAATATTCTCTTCCTAACTCTCCTAGGAATTCACCTTTCCTTCCTAAAAGTACAGACAAAAAGCAAAAATATTACCTTCAGTAAATTAAATGAAATAATCGTTATGGAGTTGAATGTTTTATTTTAAAGTCTAGGTTGGTAACAATGAAACTAGAGTGGGCAAGCAAGTCATCAACCAATATTGATTTACTAAGGTAACACATTGCCTAAAAGTCCCTGGTGCACAAGCATATAAATGTGGAGAAAATAAAATTAATAGCAGGTACAAATGGTCCCAACTCTGACAGTAATCTAAAGTAGGGGCAGTCTTGTAGGACTGAGCCATTACCTTGTAGGATCTAACACTAACTCCAGGTGGATAGTGGCAGAATTGAATTGAATGGTAGTATACCCAGCGGTGTTGGAGAATTGCTTGAGTGGATAATCCATACATCTGTTGTCAGAAATGAATTGTAGTGTGAGAGTAAAGAAAACACAGCGAGATTTTCATAGACACAGAAACACTAACTTTATTTAAGAAACTCAATGGTGGCTGTCCTCTGTAAGGAGGTGGCCGTCCTCTGATATTGTTAAAGGAGAAGATATTGTTAAAGAATTTACCTGGTGATGGCAATGGGACTGATTGGATGTCAAAATAATAGAAGTGGGGAATTGTTTTAATCATCAGAGGCAAGGTGGTGCAATAGTTATTGTGAGTGTAAAGTAAGGGTGACACCCATGTAGTTCTGTTTTACAAACGGTTGTGCAGATGAGTACCACCATCTCCCTAGGGAAATAATAGATGGGCAGCCAGAAAGGTGTAGCTCCAACTTCACAATAAAAAGTGAATGACAGATAGATGATCAGGAAACTGAAGTCAGTCACAGTATTGAAGTATCAGGACTCCTCGCCCAGTTTTTGGACATGTCACTTTTCATATCTGAAAACCACTGACTGAAGAAGAGTCAGGGTTCCTATGAGGGACATTACAACACAATGTCAAATGAATTATCAAACATTTTAAGGATTTCTGGACAAAAAGTCCAAGAAGACATTGATACCCAGTAACCTAAAGCTACATTATGGTCCCCATGGAGATGAAATATTTTGGGGTCATATAATTAATTGAGTTCTTATAGAGGTCCACCTCACAGTGAATTCAAAATATCCATGGACCCACCCAGTACCTATGTCATGGCTCCCAAAGGAATCATCAGATAGATACATTTGATATTTGACAAATTATATACATTGTAGGATTTTTTTTGGCATGTATAGTAAAGTTTATTATTATGAAGTAGGCCAAGTGGGAAGCTTAGCTGAGATAGTAATTCCAAAACAATTTTCATCTCAGGGAGAAAGATGAAAGAGATTAGCACTACCCTTAAGACCTAAAAAGCTCCAAAAAAATCAAATGTTAAGATGACAATGACATACCACTACTCAGCCAAATAACAACTCCTGTTTTAAGTGCTATTCTATTTATAGTATCTATTCTTGAGCAGATTAAAATGGACTGAGGTATATGAAACGCAGTCTTTGATCTGGTAAATGTGTTCTCTTGCATCCCTATGAGACAGAAAACTCAGAAACATCTCAAATTCACATGGGATGTACAACAGTAAATATGTCCAGTCTTGCTTCACAGGTATGTCAATTCTCTTGCCCTGTTTTATAACATAGTTTGAAGAGAACTGAATTCTCTGGACTCGCTTCAGAATATTATATTGATTCACTCGATGTTATCATCTTGATTGGAGCAGATGTGCAAGAATTGGAAAGTTCAATGGACCAGATGAACGAAAGTTGAACTTAGGTCACAAATATGTCAGCTCAGTGATGAGGGTGAAAGACAAAAACAGTTAGCTGCAACACCACAGGTCTATGAAGAATGGCCTGAAAGCAGCGTTGAGAGGAAATTCAATGGTAGTACTTCAGGTAATGAATCTTGTCATTCACCTTGTGAGGAAAAAGGTAATTCTCAGCCAGAGGTGAATGGTTAGGATAGCTAATCATAGATCTGGAAGGGGAAATAGTGAATAATTAGTGTACTGGATTTCCTCAAAATTCATGTCCACCCAGACCCTCCTCAGAAAGTGACTTTATTTGGAAATATGGTCTTTGCAGATGTAATTAATTAAGATGAGGTCATACTATATTAGGGCGGGTCCTTCTCTGGTGACTAACTGTCCTCACAAGAAAAGGAGAGGACATGCAGAGATACAGAGAGAAAGAGAGAGAGAGAGAGAGAGAGAGAGAGAGAGAGAGAGAGAGAGAGAGAGAGAGAGAATAGCCTATATGGTGATGCAGAGGCTCAGAGAAAAGAAAGCCATGTGACAACAGAGGAAGATATTGGGACAACATACACTTACAAGTCAGGGAATGCCAAGGATTGATGGCAATGACCAGAAGCCAACAGAGAGGCACAAGCGAGATTCTTCCTCACAGCCTTCCAAAAAAACCAACTCTTTCAATACCTTGATTTCAGACTTTGGGCCTCTGGAGCTGTGAGAGAAATAATTTCTGTTGTTTTAAGCCACCTGACTTGTGACAATTTGTAATTGCAGCCCCAGGAAACTAATAGAGTTGAGGACAAAGAAATCTGAAGAGGCATAAAGAAAGACTGATGGGAGAGAGCACAAAGTTTAAATACTTTATATTTCTTGTGAACACCTGTAACAGAGCATCCGCTATACAAAGGCCTTAAACAGCCAAATGTGGGTCATTTGATATCAGATACCTTCAGTGACAATTAACTTCCACATCTCCATAACTAACTACCTCATTTATTATATTGCTATTATTATTTTATTTTTATTTTTTACACCTAGAGCACCTGGTATTCCTAGGTGGTCTTCCATCCAAATACTAACCAGACCTGACACTGCTTAGCTTCCAAGATCAGATGGGATCGGATGTGTTCAGGGTGGCATAGACATAGACTATATTAATATTTTTATTGTTCTAGAATTAGATAACATAAGTGTTCATTTTAAGAAGTCAGTATTAAAATTGCAAGTGCAAAACAAACTTGACATAAAATATGAAAGCCTTTAGAAAGTGTAATATATATTGTATTTTTATGCCACACACACACACACACACACACACACACACACACACACACACTACACATGGGTACACCCAGAAAAGATCTGGAGAATGAGGCAATATGATGTAGATTTTAAGTTTTGAATGTTTGCTTTGAGTTTGGCTTGTGCACATTGTGCGTTATAAAAAAAGATAATAACTTCAAATATATTTGGTATCTACTATTCACACAATCAGCCAAAGTTATGGAAGGCTTATGGCTTGAGTCCAGTTTTATAACTGTTATTTAGTATACTAAATTTCAAGTTAAAATTAGCTTCCTTTTCCTTCGGGTACAAGTATGATGTTATGCTTACAAACATAGTGTTATAGTTCTATAAGTACAAACAAATAAATAAATAAATATAATTTTAAAAACCATATTGAAGAATAAAGAAAAGACATGAGTAATATTTAAAGACATCACTATGGCTACATAAGAAATTCCTTGATAGGATCAGGATTAAAGACAATTTTAAAGGCTTTATGGTTGTAGAACCAATTAAGAAAATATTATGTGAGGAACATAATGACCAAGTTCAATATTTTCCTATAAGGGAAATAGAAAGTTGTAAAGTCTCATTAGCTCTGTGGAGCCTGGTCCCAAAGCAGTGTCACAGTTAAAAGAACATAGTCCAAGCAATCAAGAGTAATTTGAAAATGTATAAATTTCACATGACAATTCCTTAAATCACTCATAAATACAACCATACATAATTTTGAGTTTTAATTCGTGTGCTGTTACATGTATTTTGAATGTAAAATTCATACACTGATATACGTATATAGTATAGAATGCAAAATATAATTCTATATTATTTTAAATTATATAATGGACAATGATGGCATGAATATATAGTTTAATCCCTTTCAATTTTAATAAGTACATTCTTTGAAACTATTGTACTTCAAATCCTCACCACTATTTTTTAAGGTAATGAAATAGGTGTACAGTCTTCAGCAAAACTATACCCAGCATCATTCATTTTTGCTTCAAAAACCCATTTCCCTTCCACAATACAGCTGTGATTTCATTTTTTTTTCCAACCTTACTGAAATAAAACTTCTAACCTCTACATTTGAAGTGCATTCTGTTTTCATCTTCTCCTGTGTCCATTCTTTTTCTCTAACACAGAAGACCTGGACCTACTCAAGAGGAAGACAGAATTCTCTGTTGTCAAAAGAGAAAGAAAAATCTAGAAATACAGTCTATACTTCAATCAACAACAAAAGCAACAACAATAACAACAGAAAAAAACAAGTAAGAAGGCCTAAGTCTGTATACTGGACTTATTTTGTATACTTATTATTTTAAACCATATAAATTGCCATTTTAGGTTGTCAAAAATTATTGAGTATCGGCTCCTTCACATAATTCAGCTGAATACAGCAAGGTACACGAAGGAATAAAAAAACTATTTACATCTTTGGTCTTCTACTTAAGAAGAGAAAGACACTGGGTAAAATAAACATCAAATATTCCAATCACTTGTCTTACATCTATTATTCTGTAATTCTCTGTCTTTGTAGGTACTATCATCTGGGCCTCCTAAGAAATGTTGAAGCCATTTATCTTTATTATTAAATGATTTCTCATTACTCAGTGTTTCAGTGACTCTCCTCTTAAGATAGAGACCTCTCTTGTTGCCCATCTGATCATGATACCATATTAGAATGTTTTGATTATTCTGTAAACCCACACAGCACCCCAACCAACACCCAAACTGACCACCCTGCCCTAAACTATGTTCCTTATAAAATTTTGTACTACACACTCTGGAACTTTTAGTTCTATTATTTCTTACAAACATTTCGTTATTTTTGAAAACAAATACTAAATGCCCTGCTATCTAAGTCAAATAGTTGATAATTTTCTACTGTGTTTTTATTGAATTTATTCCACAACAAAATGTTATGACAATATTTTAATGCCAGTGCATGACATCACGGTCTAAGCTGAGAAGTGAAACCAAGTGATGTAATGAACTTTATCATTACATTGATTTTATTAGTTGGAATTAAACAGATTGATTATAGTTGTGGCTTAAAATTGCTTAATAATAGCAAGTGTAGTCCTCGGAACTGTGTATAAAACCCCTTTCACACGTGCCTAATAATTCTAGAGAGATTATTCCAAGGGGGAAAAATTACCTTCATCACTGGGCTACCAACAAAACAAGCAAAAGTGGATTAATGTAATTGCTTAATCAACAACATTCAGCCAAAAGTCTCCGAGTGTATAGAATTAATCATCTTATTGTAAGATTCATTAAAAAGTAATGGGCATAGTGAGAACATTGCACAGCTGGGAATAATTTTGTTCCATTAAAAATTAAAATAAATACACCCTGAAAAACATTATTTTGACAATATTTTGCTCCATGCCTTGTCTTAAAAACAAGGATTTTGTTCCCTCATGCAGTGCATAATGCCGTCATCATATTTTCAATAATATAAAGTGTGTGAATGACAAGAGTCACAGGCATGATCAAGTTCAGTAAAAGGACTTCTTTTCCCTAAAAGAACCTCTTAGCACTAGTTAATGGTCAGTAAAAGTGTGAAAATCTTTATTATTCTTCACTCTGTAAGCATTATATTTTCAATGTAGTGGTTTATAGTTTCTAGAGCTTAAAATCTAGTTAGCGGTTTATGAATTGAAAGTTTAGAAATTATATATGAAACTTATTTTCCAAATATAACTAAATAGTTAAAAATGAAGTACTATTCTCTGGTGGGGGCAGGGAGAGAAACAAATTAGCAATGTAAAAAGGGGGTTGGTTGTTATATCCTTTGATGTTTAAATATTCATTGTTAAACTACCATTAACTCTAGCTTCCAGAAGAAATTGAGTATGAAATTATTCTTTGTGGATTGTCTTCTGGCATTTGCAAAGATGGATCACTCTGGTACACATTGAAAAGTTGAGATTCAACTTAACAATGAATTTGATTGTTCCAACAAATTATCCAGAGGGAATGCTTCTGTTCTTTTCTCTCTTGTGCATGGTAAATGATCATGGGATCTGAGGATGATGTGACTTTGCTTGTCATTAGATTTGATTCTTTTGAGGACTATGGTTTTGAGAGATGAGTTAACATTCATGTATGTACTGATGATGACATCCAAACTAGATCTTTAGACCCTACTATGTAACTGACTTTTGTTATCTACAAATGTCATTAGAGGTATAGACTTTACCCTTATTTTCTTCTCATATACAGCCTTTAAAAAAGCTCTCCTCTTTGGTCCACAATAATTCATCTCATACCCTTAGTTTACATACCCCATTCAGCAAGACTAATGCTTGGACTATAGCCAAAAACCATCTTTTGTTCCTCAAACATTTCCCTAGAGCATTTCCCCTAGCCCTGCCAAGTGTTTTATCAAATATTCCTCCAACATAAAAGAGTAAAAAAAATTTTCCTACTAAGAAAATAATATTTTTCCATATTGTTACATTATTAATGAGTCTAGAAGTTTCATTTGAATTGTATGGCAGCAGTCTCCAACTCTAATTAGAATCACCTGAGAAACTTTAAAAACATTTTCCTGGGACTCCTCCTACACCTTCTGTTTCAAAGTTTCTTAGGGTAGACCAGAAACTTACCATGTTTCATCTGTCTCAGGTGATTCTGGGGAAAAGCCAAGTTCAGAAACCACTGACCTATGGAAATAACTGTATTATATATTGAAGGCCTTCCATTTACCAATATTTATCAAAATATTTTGGCAAGAGACCAGAATTTGGCCACACAGAAAAGATCTTAGACATGTTTCTCTATAGTTCAGTTTCAATAATTTCCTTGTATATCATAAATGACAGAGACAAAACTTAAGATTAAAAAAAAAAAAACATTTTTCAGCATATTGCATGCCCCGGCAGAGACAGTTAAAGAAATACTTATCTAGCATGTCCTCCTCTGAGTCCATGCTGTCTCCTTGGTAGGGTGTGTTAAGTATTACAGAAGGGTTTTGCTCATTCTCAAGCTATTGATAAGAAAGCTATTTTATATTTAAAGCTATGAAGTAGCAGTTAAAATGAACAGTTGTCCAGTATAAATGTGATTTTTTTTGATTCCTGGTAAAATGGCTAATAATACAAACTTTGATAACTTCTTTTAAATTTTGTTAAAGAATTTACATCATTTGTGTGAATCTTGGTTCATGAAAATTTGGAGGAAACAATTTTTTTTAATCTAGAGTTAGAATGAAAAAATTATACATTTTTTTTAAAAAACAACATGTCAGTCAATTGTGCAGAATTATTTAATTATCTTCTTTTGATATGGAATATTTCAAAACAAATTCTGTTTATAAATATAAATTGTGTGCTTACCAGAAACAAGGAACAAATATGATAGTAGAAGTTTCATAATTTTTTTTACTATATGTGTGTGTGTTGGAGTGAAACAGAATTAGGTTAAAGTTTTCAGGATATATTTAGTAAATTGTTTTCTTATATTCAGGTAGAATTTCTTCTCCATTATTTTCATTTTTGCATAAGTGAAGTTCCATTTGTGTACATGAAGACTGTATTATTCAAAGCTTTTAAACAAACAGGATATTAATAATTCCTTATTATTGACATGTTTGCATTATGACCTAATTGTTAGCAATACCTTGCATGTTCCCAGTACTTTGTGGTTTATAAAATGTTTTCATATATATCTTATTTCCTTGATTAAAATGTGTACCTTTCATTCATCTTTCAATATTTCTCAAATAATGGGATTATCCTTAAAATCAATGTACTTAATGTGCAAAAAGTATTCTTTACTCAAAAGCTATGAGCTTTATTGTAACCTATGGAATATTAAAATCAAAGAAATGTGGTATTGTTTGTTGATTCTAAAGACAATACAGTATTATTTCTGTAAATTCTAAAGACAACATTAGAGTTGACAGGATTTATATTTTCCTCATTTAAACAAGAAAATTATGCCCCATTTAGAACTTAAGTTTAAATTTGTTGAAGTGCACCTCCCAACAGACTGCATTGCTGCTAAAGTTATCATAAGTCAAAATTTACACTGATTATGGAAAGGAAGAAGTATTCCATCATTCTTAGAATGCAGACATACAGACAAAAGAAGAATACAGTGGTGTGCAGTATAATTTTCTCTAGCAAGAGTTTCCAAGAGGAAATATAATATGTTTTGTTTCAAGCATCTCTTATTCAAGGAAAGTCACGCGGTAAGCATCTCTGTTAGGCATGTGGCTCAGGCAAAGCAAAATCCATCCTTCTCATTCCTTTGTTTGCTGAGGCATGTTACCTATCCAATACCCCGTGATAATCTCTGGCCCGTGAAACATGCCAAGCTCTGCCTGTTTCTCTCAACTGGGTGGTGACAGCTTCCAGCTGGACACCTGATCAATCATACCTGTCATTGGCCTCCATGTCTAGGGCGTGATTGCTTTTGTTTGTTTGTTTTCTTAGCTTGTTCCACTGTTTTACTGGCAGACTTGCTTGCTTGTCCATTAAAAGCCAAATGTGAAAGCAGCAAACTCCACCATCTGGGAGAAAGGAAAAGGTCTGGCACATCTCACTGGCCTTGATTGTATCAAAGCTCCTGGAGGCTGCTACTTTTTCTTCACTGCAGACATGTTTTGGCTGCAGTGGGTCATGATGAAGAAGGAGAGGTGGGATTGGGTGGTATTTTAGTTTTTATTCTTTTTTCCCCCCAGATCTCTTTATAATTTTAGCATAAATTGTATAATAGGATAAAATGTCAGATATCTTTGAGCGAATTTTTCCGGTAATGAAATATTTATCTACTTTGACCATTCAAATGGGTAATTCAATTCTGGACAAGCGACTGTTAAGGCTTTTTCAAATGTAAGGGGCTTTCTTTGATTCCTTGAAGGAAAGTATTACAGTTTATATTTATTTGTTCGGGAGCTATGGGAGATTTGACATGAAACATGGCTCCATTTGGCGTTTTCTTTTTTAAGCCTTGAAAGGTGAAGTTTAACAGCAAGCAGAATCTATGAGTCAGTACTTAGGGTGAAAATGACATGTGAACACAGCCATCTTCCCTCTAATACACAGCATTTTAAGTGTCAGAGCACTCCTCCTCTCAAGGAATGCTGAAGACGGTATTCCTAGACAATCCCCTTTGATGAGTTTCTCTTCTTTCCTCACCTCTTTGTCAAAACAAGTTACCAACTAAGAGAGGTGTGTGTGTGTGTGTGTGTGTGTGTGTGTGTGTGTGTGTGTGTGTGTTTATCCATCTTACTTTTGATACTAACTTGGGATGCTTTCAATATGCAACTAGTATGAGGAAAGCTACTATAAGCATTCTTGTACATATATTTCGGTGGTCACATGTCCTCCTTTTCTTTTCCAGGGATATAAAATTAGCAATGAAATAGCTGGGTTACATGTTTTGCATTTCCAAGACTACTACTGCAGTCTACATGATTTTATTTCTGCAGAAACGAAGGAGAAGAGCCAGTGTCTATGCAGTACTCAAAGCATTTTGATGACTGAAAAGGACATATCACTTGAGTGGAAAATAAGGAAATTATAAAACGGCATTTAGCAAGTTGCATGAGTTAAATAGCTGCAGAGCAGATACACACAGAGAGGAGCCCCAGTCCCCATGGAATCACTCCAAGGAATAATATCCCTATAACTCCTTAAATCCGATCCTGAAAATAGTGTCATAAAGGCATAGAAAGGGCACATACAAATACACAAAACCTCAAGGTTCCAGACAAATGGAACATCCCAGGAAACACATTTCTTGGTATAATTTCTAACTGTAATAGTTGTGGTGTTGAGAGGGATAGAGCTGAGAAATGATTCAAACTCAGATTGTGTCCTCTCTGCCATAACTAAAAAAAGAAAACAAAAAAATCTTAAGCAAATGATCACTTCCTCTCAGGGATAGGTCAGCCTTTGAATAAAGAATACCAAAAGAAGCTATTCGAATTCCTATACTCCCCCTGCACAATCAACATCACTATTTAAAAAATGTGCTTTTTAAAAAGACTTACTTCATTCTGGAACATAAGTCAATTGAATGTAATGCTATTGTTACTTAAATCACTGGGTGGGAATGGGGAGGGGGACAACAGGTGCCTAGGTGATGAACTAACAAAATGATTAAATTGTTTATTTGACAAAAGAAGTTCCCAATATATTATGACTGGGGTACGTTATAGCTATGTGGGGTGATGCATCATTTTGCAATAAAAATGTAACATTTCTGAACCTATTGTTATCTATGATTGAAGCTTCCTTTACATAAGTTTATGAGACATATTTTCAGCATTCCCATAGGAAACTGTAATCTTACTTTCAGACATTCCTATAACCACCAGAATTTCTATCTTACAGGACCTGGAACTGAGATTTAAAACATAATGAGATAGACTTCAGGCATTGCAGTGTGGTGATTAAGCTATGATTACATAGAATTTGTTTTTCACTCTCCAGTTCATTGTCATCTTATTACAGCCCTCTGCAAAATGGGTATAATATTATACAAGTTCATTGGATATAAAGTAAATAGAATCATGAGTATTCACTGTCTTTAAGAAAATCATATGATTTATCCATAATTTGTTTTGAGAAAAATTGGAAGACAATATGTAGCATCAGTGATGGACTCCATCAAATAGTTCATTTCCTGTGTCATTGTTCTTATCACATCAATTACCACCAGATATCATATCGAGAGTTAGAACAGGTTAGGTAATGAAATTCGCCAATAATAATGGCTCATATGTTTGAGGGCATTAGGTGTCAAATGATTTCCATGTACGTCACATTTAAACCCTGCAATGAAGCAGTGAAGCATATGGTCACAAGTACCATCCTTGGAGGCATACTGCTCAAGTTTGCACCTCAGCTCTTGAGATTGGGAAGTCACTTATCTGAGCCTCAATTTCATCATACATAAATGTAGGTTAAAAAATTACACTTACAACTTAGGACTTACAGTGTCATTAGATGAGTAAATGCACAAATAATATCAAGGAACATCTCTGACTTGCAGTAGACATGCAGTGAATGTGATCCATCACATCCTAACCTGCAGATGAGAAGTCTGAGGTTTAGACAGGATAAATGACTTGCCAGGTGTCATACGGTAATATGCCACAGCCCAGAAAGACTCCTGCCTGAGCCTTCCCACTTAAATTCCAATTCAATATTCTTTTCACAAGCTTTTACTAGGTTGCCAATATTGGCCAAGCAGTGTATTGAGCCCAGAGGATGTAAAGATGATTAAGGTTTATCTCAAAATCTAGTGTAGAAGATGCAATCTCAAAGTTGGATAACTGCAAAGTGGATATCAAAAAAATATCTACTCATACTTCTTTAGCCCCTCCTCTTCATTTTAATGCTACTCTCTTTGTTAATAATATACTAATCAAAGAGAATAAAGGTAAGAATGTAGCTATGCAAATCATGACAAACCATGAACCATAACAATACATTAACCATGAAGCATCAGTCTTAGTAGGATTTGTTCTAGAGCAATGTGAGAGTTCTCTCTCATACACCCAGTTATGCTTTAAAAAGTTTTGAAAAAAAGTCAGGCAACAAACCTACATTGAGAGAGTTCAATCACCTACAACTTTCTAATAAAGCTTCACTGCTTGTGATGTTCGAAGCAAATCATCAAAGCATAGGTTTGTTAAACTTCATTGTTTCATTATGAAGTGTATATAATTTTTCAAGGCATGCACACATTATAGGAGGAGGCAGAAAGAAGCCCGCACAGAAATAGACAAGGATCTTATTTTCTTAACGTAAAATTTATACTCAAGTAGTGGGGTAACATGAGTTTTAATAATTTTAAGATAGGAACATAATCTGACTGTGGAACAGCATTCAGACAGCAGGATGTGCACACAAATGAGAGAGATTTTGGCATAGCCCTGATATTTTTAGAAGCAAAGTATTTGCCTTGTGGCAGTGATAATATAATGGAGCTATCTTCCAAACACAGCTAATACTTATTTTAAATGAAGCACATCATTACTAAAATTCCTTCCAGTTTCCTAGAGAAAGAATATATGAGTTTGTGGTCTTCTGTAAAACTTTCTCTGAACACATTTAGGCTTTGCTTTGTTTTGGACATGACTTTATTCTTCACGTTCCCAGCCAGCTAAATCTGTGCTTTATCTTCTTGCTTGGTATAATGCCTGAACAAGGCTTTCCAAACAGCTTCCTGTCTGGCTTGTTTAAAACATACCTCTTTACTGTCTCTGAGCTGAGCTGCAGGGAGGATATGAAGTCAACAAGCATAAGGTGAAAATAAATAACCACCCCGTTCAAACAAATCACTTGCCTCAGTCAATAGTTCCTGGCCCCAACAAAGTTCCATAGCTATCTTATTATCACACTTCTTTAAGGTTAACCCTTCAAAGATTTTCTTGTTTTGAAGTTCTAAACATCATGCATGCTAAAATGACTCAGGTATTATCACGTATTGAGGATTCATGATGTTCTTGTAAAAAAAAAAAAAAAACGCAGGCAACTAATCAATAAAATAATTTTGAATCTTTGAAATGGTTCCAGGTCAATTTTCTTGGCAGTTTTTTGGCTTCCTGAATTATACTGACCCAAACCATGAATAATGATCTAAAATTACACAATATACAGAAACCATCTGTTTGATAGAAACAACAGGGTGATGTCATGGGGCCATTTCTAATCTCGATTTAATGTCCTGCCAGTGCTGATGTCACTGGTTTGGCAACACATTGGCAGACTCCAATTTGTTAAGGATGAGTAGGTTCAAGAAGGAAACTGTAGGACTGAGTGCAAAGGGACTTATTTTGTTCTAAACTGGAGGTGGACTAACAAGAAATGGCAAGAGCTGACAGAAGAAAGACCAGTATACACTCCATTGCAACAATATAAGTGTTATAGTTCACAAATGCATCATGTCTCATTTGCATTCGTCAAGAAACAAAGTCCCCGGTCTTCTAAAAAGAAATTTGTTGCAGATGCTTTCATGGGAATAAAACACAGTTGCACCCAAAGAAGATGGTAAGGAGTAGCTTTTGCTTAAGGGCCCAGAGTAATCCTGGAAGTCAAACAGGTGTCCATCCATGAGATAGATAAACAATGTATAACCTATAAGGTTATCAATTTATATGTAAGTATTGAATGTAGGAACCACAAGGTAATTATCCATCTATACTCAGCCCTAACTGATTTACCTTTTTTCTTTCTTTGGATCCCACAACAAGAAAAATAACAACTAAATGACAGAAAAATTTGAGAGAATTCAGAGAAGTATAACAAAAATGATTAAAGATTTAGATGATCTGTTCTGGGATAAAATGTTCAAAACTTGGGGCATTGTTGGGACATGAGTAGTAGAAAAAAACTTAAAGAGCACAGACATATAAGATGCTTTGCTGCAGAAACTATTGCCTATATGCCAAAAATGTTGCAGCTTTAAGGAGTTAGCAAAGAAAGCAAAAATTAATGCTCTTGTTTTTTAAGGTAATTTTTTTTGTCTGAATTACGAGCACACAGAAAATTGTGTTGACTGTCTACTTAAAATATCACAGGTTTCATTTTTCAAATTAATTATTTGAGTGAACGAAGTATAGCTTATTAATGATTTAAGGGCTTCTGTAATGAAATTTTAAAGTGGATTTCATTGACTAGATATGTTAAAGTGTATATTTGCTATATGACTAAAGTAAGGGAAACTTACAAAAGCTGGTGCCAATCATAACAGTGATTAAATAATATAATGACACAGTATGACACCGGAAGCAACTCTGAGTTTTTAGGTGCATCTCAGAAGTGTACAAAAGCACTACTCATTTAAAATTGTATGTTTTCTTTTAAAGTATCATATAAAAGACTTTAAATTTTAGATTCCCCTTAATTATTAAATGCAACAATTTCATACTTGTAAAATGACATAAATCACAATTCGTGTTATTTTAAGATAATGTAGATTTCCATTAGATTCAATGAAGTAAAATAATTTGTAAGTCTGAGGGAATAGACAATGAAGCAGATTCTACATATTTAAGCTTTTTTGGAGGTGGGAATGTTAGATTTCATTAGTTATTGTGGAATTTTCCCCAAATAAATCATAGTCATATGAACTTTGGAAACCAGAAATTAAAAGGCTTAACACATTTGATTTGGAAAACACAGAACAAAACATATCTAGAGTGTGTACTTTATGAGATTAAATAGATTTATTAAATAATTGTAAACCAATACCAAGACCCTGAAGGGAAAGTCAAGGAAAGAAAGTTTCCTTGATTGCAGCTTAGTTAAGCAATTTAATTAGAATGGTTGTTTTTTAAATATGTGCAATTTTGCCAATGGGACGTATGTTTTCTGGTGATAGATAGAAACAGTGATGAGTCCCAGCCAGGATGCCATTACGAAGACAAAAGGTCACCGGGGTCTCCTTACAGCAAACACATGTTTTCCATTGCATGCCTCCCTTTTGCTGGATATTCTTGCCACTCATTAGAATTTATTGACACATAATTCCCCTGCAAAAGGGATTGTGGAAAATGCAGTCTTACGTAATCTTTCTCTTCTCTCTTTATCTGAAGAACTGAGTGAATGGCTTGTCCCAGTGACCATTGGGTGGTGATGATGGAGTCAAGGGAAGAGGAGAGAAGGTGAGCTGTTGTGTGCAAAATGTCCATTCCTCATTTTGAAGCATACACAGACCTTTCAATGCTTCACTTATCTCATATTGTAAACTCCAACTTGAGGAGAAATATTCACCAGACAGGTCATAAATCATGCCCAAAGACAGGTGCAATAAATACCAATGTCAAAAAGTTACAAAGTAAAATTATATTGTTTTGACAAGGTTTCCAGATGCGCTGACAACAGGGCAAGTAAATGGTCTCTTTTCTAAGGGTCCACATTACTGACCCATGGGTGGAGAGAAGAACCCCAAGCCATCATAAGAAGAATAGTCTCTTAGAATTTTAACACTTGTCATCTTCATTATACTCAAAAAGATGACAAGCAAAGATTCTTCTGCCTATGCAGAGAAATTATCACATGTGAAAATCTTATCTATGTAAAAGCACTTAATACAAACTCAAATACCACAGGGGAGACATTTAACACGTACGAATGCCCTTCATGGAAAATGTGCTTTTAAATCAAATTGTTGTAAATATATGTATATATAATATTTACTATTTAATGAAATACACAGTGATCTTTTTGTAAATAATCTTTTAGTCCTTATTTGCATAAATCTGGACTTCAACATATTAAATGAAAATACTTTTGTATAAATTGTATTATTTCTTGTACAAAACAGTTTAACTTCAAATATTCTAGTTTTCTTAATAGAGGTAAATTAGCTGAAATAGAGATTTTATTAAAATGACCAACCTTACATAGTTTTACATATTAGTATGTATGAACACAAGATGCCAAACATTCTCTTCTCTTTTTATATATTTCTTTCTCACTCATGGTTGCATTTAAAGTTACTAACAATATCCATTTCAAAACTGACGCAGCTATTGAAAATATGTTAAGAACCATAAGTAATTCACTAAATAATTCAACTTCCTTAAAAAGTTTAATCTGAAATAAATAAATAAATAAATAAATAAATAAATAATAAATAAATAAATAAATAAATAAATAGTTGGGATTCAGTTATGAGAACTTTGAGTGATAGAAAAAAATAGTTAAAGTTATATGCCCTTTTGAACAGAAATGCTGAATTTGTCCCTGAATGATTCAATTGTACTGTTCTGTTTTAATAACAATCTCTATTGATTAGGTCAATTTGTCTTAATGGATCCTACTATCCAGATACTTACTTTAATTCAAGTAGTGCTGAATTCAACCCTAACCAAATGCATAAAAACTGAAAGAGTTACAAATGTGTATTAGATCTGTAAATTAAAGGGAAGCACATCATCATCTTAAAAACATTTTACTCGAATATGTTTAGGGTGCCATGAGATCTTACTTTCATCTTCTAATCTCATTGCTAGTTTAGCATCACACTAGACTGAGATTGCAAGTTTTGAGACAGTTTATAAACTTCCAACCTGCAGACTGTTAAAAAAGTTAACTCAAGAGTCATTTATATAATCAATCCTCTAGCCACAGTCCGCAATGATGATTCAACTCTATATTCAAAAGTTATAATTTTTTTCTTTTTCTTTTCAGAAAGAAACAGATCGTGAACATATTTCTTATTTAATATGTTTTGCTATTCTAAAGGGAAATATCAGTTATATTATTTTATATTTATTTCTTGGGAATCAGGTGAGACACGTACCTCTATCAAAAAAAAAAATGAGTTTTGGCAAGTTGTATGTGGAGTTAGACTTATGACCTAGGAAAGGAGAAGTCAGGAGTGGAGGGCCTGGTAGCGGCATCCTATAAACCTGGCCAACGTGTTGCCCTGGAGAGGAATGCACTGCCATAAATGAAGGCACTTGGAGGGCAAGGGTCATAGTATGTAATTAGCACAGGCCATTTAAGGAAGAATAAGAAAATAATGTTTTACAAGCTGGTAGAAAGAGAAGCAAATAATCATTTAAATGTTCCAATTGTGAGTTCCGTCAGTGTGTGTGGTTTATTTTATAAGCAACTTTCTTTACTAGTAAGAGGGAAGGTGATACTGAAAAATTAAATACTTATCGGTACCCTGCAGTATATACTATACGGCTTTTCTTTGAGCTTATTTGTATAAGGTTTCTTTCCAGCACTCCATTTTTTTTTCTCTTACTCTAAAGCTCATTCTGACATTCAACATATGGTAAGTGGAATAAAATAAAATATGGAAATCTCTTTAGACTATAGTAGGTCTTTTAAACCAGTTTCTAGAAAGAAAAGATCTGGATTCTGATGTATAGAAGTGAGGCGTTCACAGAGGAAGCTGAAAAGTTTTCTTCTGGGAGGGTCTGCTACCTAAAGCTGAAATGACCCATTAATGTCACCCTTGGGAATACCCAATTGCCCATTTCATTCAAAATAAATGAAATGAATTTTCAGCTGTACATTCAGTGTTGCGACTGACTTATTGTTTGGTTCAGGAAGTAACTTCTGTATAAGCAGAGGTAAGCTAAAGGTCATGTGAAGTGAGCATTATTGCCTTCAGTGCATGTTTATAATTATACTTATTGCTTTTTACATAGAAAAATAGAAACATTAAATCTTTATTTTCTTATTATGATATTGGGGAAGTAAAACTTCCCTATATTTGTGTGAACTGAAAGTAAAAACTGACAACTAAGTAAATAAAGACACCCATTCACTTATAAGAGGTCACTAAATGTGTGTACTATCATTTCCTTTTTAATCCTGAGTGCATCGATGTGTGTAACATCATATTCTGAAATTGCCATGAGGCAATCATTCTTTGCTATACTCTAGCTATAGAGCTGGTCAACCTATAGCTGTTTCTATTCCAAGTGCAAGCTAAATATTATTATAGTTTTATTTTGAAATATTTCTTCTAGGCATCATTGCTAGAGATGTTGTGATCTTCAATCAAAACGCTGATAATGAAAAAAATATCTTACTGGAAAAGATGCTATGAGTTTATTAAGACGGAGATCTGGAAACTGGTTTCCATTCTTTGTTTCCTATGGTAGAGAGTAACAAGAACAAATTAATGGAGTGAAACATGATCTCTTGCCTGCTAAATTCCAAGGAACTAATGTGATATTTAATTACTTACAGATATTGAACCTTTTTTCCATTAATTTTAATTTTGTCTCCATTCTTTTCATTATTCATTTTTTTTCTTTTTATTTTGTTTTGTTTTTAAGGTAGAACTTGTATAAAGATGATAAATAACCATAGGACATGCGGGCATGGTACAGAAGAGTAACTTATAAAGGACATTCTTTCTTTATAATGGCACTGGGCCACAACAACTGTGTCTTTGATCCAAATACATTACCACACATTTGACAGTGTATTGTGCCTGAATGAGCTCTAGTCTGAGATTAAATCCTTACCTGATTTAATATTTTATCTTCATTGGGATACCTAAACACATATTAAATGACATCAACTAAACGTTTCCATTTATATTTTCTAACAACTAAAATCAAATAGAAGATGCATATATTTTGTTTACATGTTTTAGAGGACTTAATTTGAGCTGCACGAAATACAATGTAATAAATTTAATTATGGCTTTACTGTATTTGTTCTTGTTAATTAATTCTACAAGATCCCTGGCTATTCTCTTAAGTTTTAACTTCATATGAAAAAAGAAATAAAGTCAGCAAACTGACCACACAATTGGTTAGGGACCACACAAATTGTCCATTAATTATATTGTAAATACTTCAAATAGTAAATGTGTGTGTGTGTGTGTGTGTGTGTGTGTGTGTGTGTGTGTTTCCTAGCAAGATAGTAAACTCCTTGAGGACAAGAATTATAAACCCCTAAAATCCTAGCAAAGTCTAGAGCCCAGACTGACTGTATCATAGGTGTTTATTAATATTTTTGACTGAGTAGCTAAGGTTTATTCTCCTGTTAGTTGGAAACAACAAAAATGAACAAGAAAAAAATGAGTATGGAATTTATTGCCATATATTCCTTTAGGCACTAAAAATATATACAGGGTCTTGATAAATTCAGTACTGTGTGTGTGTGTGTGTGTGTGTGTGTGTGTGTGTGTGCGTGTGCGCGCGCACGCGCGCGCGTGTGCCTAGAAATAAATTTAAATAGCATAGCATCCTTTCTAGGAACTATTGATTGATCATCAAAGCAACATATATTCTTTTATGAAAAATTTAAAAAAATACATATGCTAAGAAAAATAAAAATTATCTGTAAACCCAATACCAGAGAAACAGGCCAATTCATTTGTATATATTAATATACATAAATGTTATAGATTATACAAATAGTGAATCACATTGATACACAGTTTTAGTATCTTTTTTCACATACATGAGTACATTCATAATTTTCTCAATTAATTATTCTATAAAATAGTTTAATTGGATTTATCTTCTAAAATAAATAAATATGATAATGTATTTGTTCATTTTCCTATTATTATTATGTTCACTTTTAATATTGTTATCCCTATAAGGAATAAAGTGTCACAACCACCAAAGACATTATCTGTGTGTTTTTTTGATGATTTCATTTTGATAAATCCCAAGAAGTAGAATAACTCATTCAAAATGATGATAATTTTGATTAATTGTGGTATAGTATACCAATTGTTTTGAATGATATATATTTCAGAAGATCTTCATAAGTAAAGCCTTATGTCTTTTGTGATCTCTTCCCTTTTCTGCCCCACATTTCCACATGGCCTAGTCATTATCTTCTGCTATTTAATGCCAAAGGAATCTATGCTAGGGATCTGCCTTTCTCAGTTAATTTTTGCCCTTTGCTTTTTTTTTTTTAAGATATAATCATCTAGAGCAGCATTTGCTACAGAGAATTTAAACATTTGCTTTTAATCAAAAGACAAAGTTTATATTAAACTCGGTAAACAAAATCAAGGGACTTGTATAAATAACAATTTGTGCATATCATTTTCATTTTTGCTGACACTTTTGACTCTGGTATTGATCTTTCGCCAGGTTGTGAAACTCAGAGGGCAAAGTGCAAAGTTCAAAAGTGGCTATTTGCCTCAAGGTTTATTGAAAATAAAACATCAACGGAAGTCCGCTGAAGTAATTTGAGGAAACTTTTTTTTTCTGCTAGGAAGGATGTCATTATTTGGTTTGTAAGGTTAAGTCTGCTTAGAGAAAAATAATAGAGTGAAAACAGGCTTGAAACATTAGAAAGCTGGCAGAGAACATCTGTAGAATTATGTGACTTAATGCAGGTATGCAGAATTTTCAAGGAAAAACATTTCATTCTATATTGAACCTCCCTTTATCCATTTATCATCCAAATATTAAAGTATTGCTCCATGTTGCTAATAACACAGCATGAGGTCAAAAGCCAGTTTTCAAATGAATAAATAAAGAGAACATTAAAGAATATGTTATTTTTAATTTATGTTAATAATAAAATTGATCTTTAAAAATTGGTACGACTGCTGGATTGTTATTATGCTGATAGAGAAAAAAGCTGTTGTTTTATTGACAATTTATTCCAAATTATTTTGCCTTCATGCAGGCACTTGCTGGGAATGTTCCATACTCAAATGAAACATGTACCCTCCAGGCAGAGCTGGTTTTAATTTTTAAAGATAACTGAAAACATACAGAAAAGTTCTCCAACTTTGACTTGAAATTGTTGTCTCTTAAGATTCTCAATGCATTTATTAGAAAGAGTCCATCCGACTTAAGAGAATTTTAACAGTCTCCCTTAGGTCAGACTGCAAATTAAGCCAGGAGTCAAGAATTTCAGTAATCTTTTCCCAGCGTCATGCAGTAGATCCTGGTTATTTTCAACCAAATTAGACATCATTGTGGATGTTTATTCTCTCAATTAACTGCTTTTCCCTAATCCTTTTAAGTTTCTTTATGATTTTATTTAAAATTATCTTAGATTCTGATTCCTAGAGTGATTTAAGTGTGGCCTATTGGTACTCTTCATCATATGTACAGAAGAATACAAAATTATTTATGTAATAAGACTCCAGCTAACAAGCACTCTCAAGTGAGTGTTTATGGAATGATCGAGAAAATCAAGCTAAAAACTGGAGAAAATACAAACTACACAGAACTGTGCTTTTATAAGACCGATATGTCTAGGTATATGAGGTCTTAGCTTCCCTGAAACTTATTTTCTAATGGTGGAAGGCATATAATAATCATATAACCAAATCACCAGACAAGAAAATTTTAGATACTGTTAAGAGCCATGAGCCAATAAGAATGATGGTCAAGAAAGACCTCATTTAGGAAGTAGTAGCTGAGGTCCATTCTGAATGAGAAGAGGGTGACTGTATACAGCTCTTTGGGAAGAGAGGACAGAGAAAAGGAATAGAAAGCATAAGCCCTAGGGTGAGGATGAGACTTCTATTGATGTTGTTTTGATTTGTTTTTCCCCCTGGAGAACAGAAAGAACATCAGGGTTGTTGGGATGCAGTCAGTATAGAATGGAGGAATATGACATCCATGTAGATGTAGGCAGAGATAGATAATGAGTCAGTCCAATAAAAACAATGGCAGCCAGTGGACAGTAAAATTGACTGATTTTACTAAGATCACCATTCCAGTTGCAGAGTCAAATGTGGATTATTTAGGAAACTAATGGCAGTGGGGTGGTGGGGTGGTCACCATCATTAAGATATATGGGTGCAAGTAGAAAAGAATCAAAGTAGTAATTACTTAAATGAGATGAAAATGTCATTTTACTTTACATAATGTAAGACATTTAGTGTTGAGATGGTAGATATTGTGATGATGAATCTAGGCTGTTTCCACATTTCCATTCTGCCATTCCTAATGGGTCCAAGAAGGATGGAGGAAGGTTGAAAGAAAGGCTCCTCTGAATGTCATATGTCACTCACATATCTATAGTCAGAAACGAGTCACATGTTTAAGTTGGCTAAAAGGGAGGTGGCAAGCTCAGGTAAAAATCAGGCTGATGTGACAGTCATTGTATAAAAACAAGACTGGGAATCAAAGGGAATATGCTAAGAGTAGTAAAGTGAAAAGACAGAAACCTTTAAGTGATTGAATTAAGTTCCTTTACTGAATTACACAATCCCAGAAACATCCCATCTTGAGAATTCTTGTCATGTGAGATAATAAGCACTTTATACTTCATCCATCGTGAGTGCTTCTGCAACTTGCAGCCAGTAAATGCCTCTGTGATAACTCCTCAGGATGAAGACGCAGTGTCCACTCTCCAGTTAGTCCATCTATGTCATGACCATTTTTTATTCTTAGGGTACTTAGAAACCAGTTTGTTTGCAAAGGTGATGTTGTTTCCATCCCTCAAACCATAGAATGATAAAAAGCAGTTGTGTCTTCATGGAGCAAGTGGAAAGGTGAGAGAAATCTGCAGAAATTTTATCCACACCTGTGAATATGAAACATTGGAGATCAGGGCCTGAATTACAAACTTTGCCCACACATATACAGAAATGGCTGTGGTGTTGCTAGGTTGATTGGTGGGTCTTTATTAAGACTTTGCCTTGAAGGGTCTACTGAGTAGCATTCTGGTGTAGCACGAGGCCTTTGGAGTCCAATAGACAAGGGCATCAATTCCAGCTGCACATAGTATTTCATATGTGAAATAATGTCACGGAGATTCAGCTCCCCATGTGAAATATGCAGATTGATAAGACTAGCTATTTCACTGTGTTATAAAACAACTAATAGTCTATGTCTATTAAAGTTTTACAATAATCCAGACCCTGTTCCAAGCAATTCATAAATGTTAACTCTTAAAGACGGGGGCACTCTGATTATTATTTTCCTTGCACATATGAGAAAGCTGAGACCAACAGGCACTGAGTACCTTGCTCCAAGCCATTCCACGAGGAAGAGCTAGAGCCAGGATTTGACTCTAGGCTGTCTGGTTCTAGAATTTTGAGACCTCTGCCTCTCTCTGTTAAAATGAAATATTGCCTGCAGAGTGTCTGGCACATATGCATGCAATAAATGTCATATATTATTTTTATTTTGCATTTTCCCATCACTTTATTTTGACTTCAATGTGGGAGAGGTGATTATCCAAAGATGTGAATTATCCAAGGACTGTGAGAGTCAGAAGCAGAGGAAATATTAGATTCTTCTGAGTGGGAACAGGGTTAAAGAGCTCCAGCATTTGAACCAGTCCAAAGCAAGAAACAAATGTCCAGAAAACTCCTATGCTTAACATCTGTTTTTATTTTCCAGTTTATCAGCCGGCTGTTTCACGACAGGATTTTGCAATATTCGGCTCCCCTGGTGACTTATAGGATATCAAGGGGAAGGAGAATAAAGAAAAGCTTTTAGCCAAGTTCGGCTTTTCCTTCCTTAAAACTGAAGATAAGCTCTGGCTGGACACCATGAAGTTGGTTGAAAAGGCCAATTCATGCATCTCCCAGTTATCAGCTGGAGAGGGGCAGCTGGCTTTACCAGTGCCCGGCACTGTCGCTAGTTCTTGCCCCACAGGGGTCAGGCTGGTGGTGTGTGAAGATAAGATTGTAGCTCAGGACTGCCCAGATAGAGGGCAGTTCTTCCCTCTGGGGGAGCAGGTGTGGGCATCTTTGGTAAATGATATCTATGTCATCACACCAAGGGTGAGGTCTGACGAGAACATAAAGAACAGTGAGTAGAGGCACATGGCTGTTGGGTTTATCTCCAGCAGAACCAGCAGCTTGTTCATAAACCACAAGCAGAGAATGACCTCCGGCCTTTGATTTCGCATAAGAATTCACATAAACCATAGCAAAAGCCAGGCCAGGGCATCTAACAGTCAACAAGCTCTCATTAGGGAGAAATGGCCCATTTTCAGGTTGCTATTAGGATCTTTAGTCAGGCTCGAGAGGTATAGCTCATCTGCCATAAAACTTTTATAGGTGGTTGTGAACTGCTGACAACAATTCTTTCCTAAACGAAACAGATCAACTCCAGATGCTTATACCCAGCTGGAGGAGACCAAACCAGTGTCTCCTGTACCAGAAAAGCCACCAGAATAAAACAAGAGGTAACTCCAGCAACTGCTCCCTTAAATTGTCTGTGGAGTTCAAGGTGGGATAGCTGTCTCAAACCCCCTCCTCTCTCGTGTCTCTCGTTGGGCTGCCTTACATGGCTTCTCCTCGGTGGTCCGAGTGTACATTTTAAAGGATGGAAAACATTTAAGTGTCTTAAAATGACCCTGATAGCTTGGAAAGAGAGTTGAAGAAAAACACCAGTTCAAGATTGAGGCCAGATTTAGACTTGTTTTAGTGGAAAAAAAAAAAAAAAAAGGCAATCATCTGATTAATTCTACCCAAAGAACACAAGTTTACCTAAGTAATACATATGTTTTAGATGAATGAGGTCAAGTTGCATATGAAATAATCCAAATGCTTCTCTTCATTTAGTATGGAAATAGGAAGATGAGCAGTCCACAGAGAAGTTCACAGTCAAATGAGAAACTTTGTTATAAATCTGATTACTATAATGGATCAAATGCACAGTTTTTCACAAGAATGCAGCTTCACAAAAATCTCTACTTCTAAACCATTCAGCTTCGTTACTACTTTTTTTTTCAGATTTTCTCATTTTGTCACATTAAGTTCACTTATCCTTTCTTGTATGGTATCTACTCAGTTGTTAAGTTTATCCTATAAACTTAATTTAAGGGTTGTAGTTTTCAGTTCTAGAGTTTCCGTTTGATACTTTTTTGAAAGGACTTCTTTCTTCTATTGAAATTCTCCATCCATCTTTCCATATATTTTGGACATATCTTTCCCTTTTTCTTTAACTTACTTATACTAGTTACTTCAAAGTCCTGTGAGCTGGTTATAATATCTTAGTCAATGTACTGCAGCTTCTCTTCACTTTCTCTTTTTCTCATGGTTTTATATTATACATTGGAGATTTTTCTATGCTTTTCTAGCCAAACCTCAGCCTTACTCTCCATTCTCTCTATGGCACTCTTGGAGAAATCTTGTGGTTGGGATCCAGTGGGCAGAGAGAAGTAGCTTGGACTTTAGAATTCAAATAGGACTTGCCAGTTTGCATTTCTGTTAAAATTTCTATTGATTTCTCCTTACTTTAGCACAGCCCTTCTGCCTTTACCAGGCCCAGTATTCTCTGACAGCAATGTATCCAGCCATTGACAATGGCCCCGGGTAGGAAGCCACTTTTGATCATTGTTCACCTGAAAAGTTAGTTTCCTGTGGAATTGAGTTCCTTCACACTTCTCTGCCTTTATAGATATAAGATGTCTATAGTTTATCTGACCAGCAGCTTACAAGTAGAATTTGTCTGTAGTTTACATGATTGTAGTATTGATCCTCCATACTGTTAGGTCAGCGGGGGTAGGGCCAGCCAGATGCCTGCCTGGAGACTCTCCAGCTTGATACCTGGAATCCAGACCTGAATAGGGCCCTCCCTAAAGCCCTGTCACCACCCTAATTCAGAGGCTCAATTAGCATTCGATTAAGAATTGTTCCCCACCCTATACCCCTACCCCCACATAACCCATAAAAGCCACGCCCTCCCATCCCAGGGTGCAACTTCTCTGGACCAGAGAATCTCGTCCAGGAGCCCTCTCCCAATAAATGCTTGCTTTTAAAACTTCTGTCGGCATGTCACGCGTTTACCTTACACATACCAGAAGCTGATGAACTACAGTCCAAAGCTGGGCTACAGCATGTTTTTGTACAGCCAGCAAGCTAAGAATGTTCTTTCTTTCTTTCTTTTTCTTTCTTTCTTTCTTTCTTTCTTTCTTTCTTTCTTTCTTTCTTTCTTTCTTTCTTTCTTTCTTTCTTTCTTTCTTTCTTTCTTTCTTTCTTCTTTCTTTCTTTCTTTCTTTCTTTCTTTCTTTCTTTCTTTCTTTCTTTCTTTCTTTCTTTCTTTCTTTCTTTCTTTCTTTCTTTCTTTCTTCCTTCCTTCCTTCCTTCCTTCCTTCCTTCCTTCCTTCCTTCCTTCCTTCCTTTCTTTCTTTCTTTCCTTCCTTCCTTCCTTCCTTCCTTCCTTCCTTCCTTCCTTCCTTCCTTCCTTCCTTTCTCTCTCTCTCTCTCTCTCTCTCTTTCTTTCTTTCTTTCTTTTACATTTTTAAAGAATTGTAAAATTAAGCAAACCAACAAATAAAGGTAAATATGCAACACATGATAATGACTCACATACTTTATCATATTTACTACCTGACATTTTACAGAAAAACTTTACTGATCCCAATCTATATCTTGATTAGAATGCTAACACTCTTTGTTATTTTTCATTCTGTTATGCAGAAGCATCTATTTAATACGTACATGCTGCCAACACTCTGGGAGCCGATGGGGTGGAGAGCTGGTAATCTAAACACTCACAATACAAGCTGACAATCAATGCCTATTTTCCAGACGCAGCCCACATTGTTAACTGATGTCTCCTAGGCTAATGTCTGGTTGTTTTACTCACTCAAGTAAATGTACCTCCAACATTCAAATGAGAAGCTGATGCAAGAGTGTCCTAGTTCTGCAGAATGACAAAGGGACCTGACTGTCTTTTTGTTGAAACTGTTAACCAGTTTCTCCATGGTAACTCTTCATTTACCCTCATCTCAAGAATTCCTTTTGCTGCTGATTCTAGATTTGGGAGCAGGTCTTGAGATGTGAGTTCCTTCACTGCTTTCCCCAGTATTGAATTTGAATTCAGCTTTTTTGATCTTGCTAAGTCACTATCTTAACATTGGAACGCTGCTGTGTCTTGACACGTTCTCTTTATTTTTTGTGAAATCGGGTTTTATTTCTCCTCTGTTCCCTTCAATTATTATATTCTGGAGGAGAGTCAGTATATGCAAGCGTCCTTCCTTCCATTTTTAATCAAATTTAGCCTCTACTTTTAATAATGTCCATGAGAAGGAAACTGCAATTGGCAGAAACAATAGAGATTTGGACTGTGCTGGAGATGGGGATGGGGGCGGGGTGGGTGTGGACTGTGGGCAACAAGAGAACACAATAGCTGTATTTCTTGTGCAGATATTTGTATGGGAAGCCTTAAGTGAACTAAGGAAGCTGTAAACAAAAATATGCCTTGCCAAAACAATAATAAAAACCTCTTGTTCATTAAAATCAAAGGGCAAAGGTAATTATGCATTCCTTTGCTATGTAGATTTTATCCTCATTGTGGATGATAGCTAAAATGAAGTCAAATTAAACATTGGCATCCATTTGGAAGTGGTTTTACTACAGTGAAAGCAAACCCAATCTATTTTTTTCTGCCTTAACTGCATGGTAATGGGAAAGACACTTAATATTCTGAGGCTCAGCAAATAAAAAATACTCTAAAAAAATGATTTTGCATTTTATTATCTTCAAAGTCTATCTGAGCTTCACAATTTATCATTTGTCAAAATAAAATATGAACTTGTTTCAACACCTTTCTTCTTTGCTGATAGAACCATTACTAAATTTAATATCTTCATATGTATTAAAAATGCTTCTTGTGCATATAGAAATCCTCTTTATACAGTTAGGTATAAAAGAAATGTTAGCATGTCAATTGTTTCAACCCAGGCAATTCACCAAATGAAATCAATAAGAAGCATAGAGATTTCAACCATCAGTGATTCTAATTTTATAGTAATCCTCTGATTGTAGGATGGTCAAGTTTTTTTCTTTAAATAATTGTTACAGTTAAAGTCTTTGGATAATCCTAGCAAATAAAATCCTACTAAAGATTTTGTTTTGTTTTGCTTTGTTTTTGTATACAATTCTGGGTAAGAAATGCCTGATTAAATTTTGTCTGATAGAGCTAACTTGATTGGTAGTAGATTTACAAGTTTTTGAAATAAGAGAATAGAAGGAGGAAGGAAGCAATTTAAGGACATGCTTTCTAATCTGTAAAGTCCATTTATAATATTCTTTTGGGTAATTTGCTGATGACAGTAAAGCTTAAGGAGATAGATCAAGCTAATTCATTAACTGCTCTATCTACTTGGAGGGGATTAAAGATGGGGGAGAAATTGGTCTGTAGAATTTCAAGTACCAGGGGAGTTTTGCAGATTCAGTCTGTGGACAAAACTAACAAACCAAAATGATAGATCACTTGGCTGAATAATATCTTTTGGTCTCAAAAGGGAAATCACCATCATCATCCCAGGAACAAAAATTTTTTAAAGCAATAATAACAACAACAACAACTACTGCTATTACTACTACTACTACAATGACATGCCCTGAATCATTTTCCACATGCTAGTTTATTTTATATGTGTTTTAGAGGTTTTTATATTTTAATCTCATTTCATCTTTACTGCAAGCTGTGAGAAAGATTTTATCATTTCCCCACATTTTATGAGAAAATTGAGGTACAAAGTAATTTAGTTACATTAGAAACCAAAGCCGTGATTCAAACTTAATCAGTCTGACCCCAGAAGCATGTTTCATTTTCATTTACAACCATATTGCCCAATTAAGTGCTTTGTTCCCTGTATTCCTATTCTGTAGAGAAATTGAAAAAAAAATGTTTTCTCTCTAAAGACAAAAGAGATAGTTTCTAGCTCTAAGTCACATCAGTGAAGAGGGATAAAATGGGATAGGAAAGTAAAGTACTGAATATTAGGAGTATAAATTCAAAATATTTTAAGAGGCATGGACTCATTACTATAACAATGGTGATTCAAACCGTTTTTAATTTTTGTCAGTATGGCCCATCACCATGTTATTTAACATTTTTAAATTTCTATTTCCTAATCTATACTCTTAAGAGTATTATAAAGATCATTTACATAATGTGGGTAAATAAACCCAATACAGTGCCTAGTAAAGCTTAAAGAGATAGATCCAGCTAATTCATTAAAACCATGGTTATTTGTTTGGCAATGTTAGGATGACAATGTTCTCTCAAAACAAGTGGAAGCAAGCTATGAAAAATAATCATGCATTACTCTTTAGAAATTCAATCCTAAAATCTCACAAAGTATTACGGAGACCTCTATTGTCTTGCCACACAAAGGGTGGACCAGGGAGCAGTGGTACTAGCAACACCTGAGACTTTCCCTTGGAGCAAAATCCCCAGCTGAGTCACAAGCATTTTAATCTTTGAGGAGTACTGTTTTGTAGAACTGGATAATTAATTGATGGTTTGGCTGAACAGGCAGATGAATCTAGTGAGAGTCCTCAATTTCTGGCTCAAACAGCTAGTGTTAAAAAAAGCTGCCTCCCTTGTGTTTTGCTGCTATTATTCTTTCTATTTTAAGTGAATAGAAGTCAAAGGATTAAGAAAGGAGATTGTGCTGAAGGAAAACACTCCATTAATGGAATATGGTTCTTGGCGTGTCCTCTAACTCAGAAGGAGAGAAGATGGAAAGCAAAGGTGCATGCAGCAGTACAAAATGACAGAGGAAACCCACTCTTTCGAAGATCAAGAAGAAGAGACTGATGTCACTTATTTTGTAGGTAGTGAAACAGGAAGCTGGAAAACTTAATGATAAAATGGCAAGATACCGGGCAGGAAGGGCAGGGCAAGATGGCTTGGGGAGAGCATGGCAGGTGTAGGGGTGTTCGTAGGGAGAATAAGAAGGATGATCACAGAAGTACCAGCGGCCTGCAGAGGGTGGCGAGAACCAGGACATTCAGCACACTGTTCCTTGGCCCCATGTTGTTCTGGGAAGCTGGAGCTGCTGTATTGAACTTAGAATAATTATTATTAAGATGATAACCTTCTGAATCAGGAGGCACAGCCCACCCACCCACATGGGGTGGGAGGTAGCTCCCTCAGCATCTGAACCCCCATTGTGGGGACATTAAATCCATGGGGTTGTTTTGATTGAAGGCACAGTTTAACACACCCACACAAAGGAATTAACATCACAAGTTTTATGACTTATGAATCCCAAAACTGAAGGGGGTGTCATTGAACTGAGCTAAGAGCAGGCTCACTCAGTCCCAAGTCCTAAAAGAGCGGAAGACAGACAGAAGGGTGGCAAGCACCTCTTATAAAGTGGGACAGAGGTCACTACCTGTTTGTGCTAAGTGGTTATTTTGAAAGGTGCCCCTGGAAAAAAGAAGCAGGAATTTATGTCAGGAAAACTCAAGTTCAGGTTCTCATCTCAATATCCAGACTTTCGGTGTGAGCAGGGTTGTCATACTGTAAAATGCCTAGGCAGCAACTTAGAAAACCCAAGTTTTCATCCTCAAAAGCTGTTTTCTAAAGACCTGGGCTGGAATGGAAGCAGAGAGAATGAAAATGAAGGCTGTGCTTGCTTGAGGGCCCATATTTATAACTCACTGGCAGTGTTCCAGGATGGATCACATAGAGCCACAGGAACAGAGGAGCGAGTGATCAGGGATGGCCCCAGGTGGGATTTCTGACATAATGCAGTGGCAGAGCCGTTTTCTTTGACAAGATGAGGATCTTTGTCTCTTTGAGAAAGATGTGAGAAAGGCAGAAGAAAATTTTTTTCACATAAAATTCCTTCTATATTTAATACATGCTCGGTTTTAGAAACAGTTTACTTAAGTCATGTATTGAAAAACTGACTCAGAAATATAAACGGTTAGCAGATCACTTCACCTGAACCAGAGGGACATATTACTTTGTGATAAATCCGAGGAGCCATGTTTCGACAGTGTTATCTAATTGGATCCATTCACGAGGCCAAGCGGTGGTGCTCTGATGATTCGAAAGCCAGATACTGTTCCGTTGCCTCAGCCAAGTAGTTTGCACCAGATGTGGAGACCTGGCTCTACAGAAGGCAGACCTCACAGCTGCGTGAGATCTATATTTTGCCAGCTTCATGTGAGTTCTTACTGGCTTGGACCCTTTATTTCTTCGGAGTTGTTTGGTGGCTGGAAAGAAAGGCCTCTTCAGCAAGACTCCGAGAAGCCCACGTTGTTGGGAGAACTGCCAGATGATGAATGGAAAGCTGAGAACAGGAATCTGTAGACTCTGACTTTTAGGGTTTTGACACAGAACATTTCGGCAGGGCAGCGCGCCATGAGCGAGAACATGCAGCAAAGCACCTGGTACTGAGCCATTTGCCAGGAAAACCGATGAATGATGAATGGGAATGCACATGATGATGAGGCAAGAGAGTCTTCTGTGCAGCATAATATGGCTGAGTTAGCATAAATGAAATTGTAATAGTATGGATATCTTGGGATTTCAGGTGCTTACAGGTCACTCACCCTTCTCCTTTCATAGGAAATACCACAGGTTCTAGGCTAACATGCATATACTTTCAAACTATGAGACTAAAATTTCCATTAATCTCTGTAGCTGGTGAGTCTAATGCTTTGCATCCATGATTATTTATTATTGCTCACAAATATATTTACAAGAGTACCTGTGGGAGTGGCTGAGTGTCAAGATTTATTTGAGAATGTATTATGTATCTATGACAATTTAAACACTATCTGAGTTATAACTTTAAAGTGAGTCTATTTAAAAATGACATCACTTTTTTATAAGCTCCACTATTTTATCGCCCTTTGACATTGATGTAAGTGATCTCTTAACTCTGAAAGAGAAAGTGAGCTTTCTATTCATCTGATCACTGAGCTTCTCAGCCAGGTTTTACTCTTGAATTTTATAAAAAGGCATCTCACAAAGTTATCATCTACCCATTTCATTAGACATGGTGCCTGGAGCTGTATATTATTAAATTATGAATGAGATCAGAGTTAGACCTGCAAAATAGATGGGCAATATTCTACATTGAGCTCATCTATCCCTAAGGCCCCCAACCCCTCAGTACACACAGTGGAACTCCCATTTTACTCTGAGTGTCATGCTCCATTAATCTCTGGATCTCAAAGTGCAGCTGACAAGGGTGATGTTGCACATTATAAAATAAGATTTCTCAAACTCTGCCCATCTGTTAGTGATACAAGCGATCTGAGTATCCTATATATAGAACATATATACATTTCCTGCATTGCATATTCTTTCAAATATTTGCTCTTGGCATTGCAAGGTGTCCTACTGTCATAACAGACAAGTCATTCATTAAGTTGTCAGCACCATGCTACTCTGCTCCCATGGAGGCCCCATTTCTGTGTTTTCTATTTCATGTTGGATGACCTATTCACTCATCATGAGCTGAGCAGTTACTCTCATAACGGGTGCAACTGAGTTGCTCATGTCAACATATGTAAACCAAAGCTCAGCTTCTTCATTTCTAGCTGTCCAACACTTGACTGGCGGTGGGCACTAATGGATTAGAAAGCCAGCTCACATTTATGAGAGTTAAACTGGTGTCAATACGATATCGTTCTTGGCTGAGACATCTAAGGAAAGGGCATTAAAAGCAAAGACATAGAACAAACAAGTAACAGCAAAAAAAAAAAATGAGATTAAGTGTAAACATTGTTTGAAATCGGAAAAGGAATCAAGAAAGGCAATTAGTTATCCAGATCTATAGGTTGTAACTATTTGAAACAGATTATTTGGGGAATTACAAAAATATATTTAAGTTAAAATTAAAACATCTTCTTTGGCTCATAGTCAGAAGACAAGAAATTATGAAAAATCATTTCTGGAAAATTAGAGCTAAACTTTATTGATTTTTTTATAATTTTGATTTTATCATTTGTGTTTTAAGAAGGCTTGTGTTTATGAGAAATGTAATATTCATTGAAAATTAGAAAGATAATATGTTTTTTGTTAATTCAAGATCTTAGAATATAGCTGAGATATCTAAACCCTTTAATTTTCTTCTTTATCTTTTGCTTAATCCATGATTAATTTATTTCAGAGAGCAGAAAATAGAAAAGAAAAGTAAGAGAAATTTAAATGGCCAGTTTGGCTCCTAATTACCAACTTTAAATCAAGTTTGACCAAAGAGTGAAATCATTGACTTCAATGAGGTCCATCGATAATCTGTGCTTTCCAGTTAATTAAGCACTCTGTGTCATCAGCTGTAACAGAGACTAAAACATCTATGATAAAATAAGAGGCAAACATTTTCTCACATCATCTTTCTAAGCTATAAAGGCTTGGTTTTGTTATTACGGCATAGAGCTGTTGATGCATTATGTTACATAGGATTTATTATTCTGAGCTTATTTTGGCATACGGCTAGGAAAGGCCACCTCACTAATCAATTAAGTCATTGCACATTTTATGATGTAAACTTTGCCCTACTCACTTGAAGTTTGGGCCTCAGAAAAGTGAAATGTCCTCTTTCTCAGGCCTAAGGAAGAGGCATGGAGAAAAAAGTTGAATTTCTCCCCATAAGAAAAATATCAGATGGAGCCATCGCCCTCCCGCAAACGCAGATGAAAACAATGAGAGACTTGAATGATACAGCTCTGGTAAATTACCTAACTAGTATTGCTTTTCTGTTGCACAGCACATCTAGAATGTTATGGTTCATGTAGAATTATAATTTTTCCCCATCATTTTCTAGAAAAAAAAAAACATTTTATATTTAGGACTGAAATAGGACAAAACCATCGTACCATTGACTTACTATATATTGTCTCTATTTTGTTATTTTGTAACTTAAAAATTCTTAGCTTCATACAGACACTGACCATGATAATGAACCCATCCTTGGTCCCATGATTTGAAGATTTACTAGTATTAACATAAGTGATAGACTCTAGGCCAGAATAGGAGTCACTGCAAGTTTGTACAGAGAGAGAGAGAGAGAGAGAGAGAGAGAGAGAGAGAGAGAGAGAGAGAGAGAGTCTATGAAAATGAAAATATTATTCTCTACCAATTAGGTCAACTCGATGCTGTATTTAAATATAAACGTACATGCCTTTGATCAAATATGTTAATGTTCTTATCTCTTGTTTTTATGGTGGTCAGAAACTCTACATGTAGGCAGCATTTGGTTGAATCAAGACCTTGAAATAATTTTCTCCATAGGAATGGTGTTTAACTTTTCTATTACGTAGGTGATAGTTTCTAGAGCCTAGATAAAGAAAAGAGCAAGGGTTATATCATTTAATAAATGTTAGCTCCAATACTTAATGCCACTACTTAAATGATAATGATTAAAATAAAAGCATTGATGAAAATACACTTGTGTGGAGCAGAATGAGAAAACCCAAAGGGAAGGAAAAAAGGAAGAGCAGAAAATGCTAACTATAGACTTTACTAGTTTTGTGGTTTCAAGACACTCTTACAGACACCAACAGAACAGAGACTAATTACTGTTGTTAGAGAAGAAAAAACCCAGAATGACCCACGGCTGAGCTAATCTCTTTCTAATCCAGGAGGAATTTGATTCAGCACTTTCTTGTTTTATCAACTTCTTAGCATATTATTTATTTATTTTTTAGATTCTTGGTACAGTTTTATGTTCGTGTCACAATTCTACATACTCTTCAACATATGTATTATTTCTGATGTAAATTATGAAATCCCAGTTATTGCTGTCTATAATTTAACATGGTTCCAATAAATCACCTTTTAAAAAAATATCTTCCTTGATTTATAATCTCATGATGAGTATGGAATTCAGAGACTATTTTTCATCTATTTTTTTCCAAAGACTTTTAACGATACAGGGTAAGTTAGTGCCTTCTTTGTGAAGGAATGATGTCTGTTTTATCCATCATCAAATCTCCAGTAGCTGGCAATTATATAGATCATGATAGGTGTGCAATAACTGTTTGATTAGATGAATAAAGAAAAAAAAAACAGGTATAGCAAGAGTCTGAATTATATCTCTGCAGCTTGAAAATTATTCATAAAATATTTACTTCTTTGTTCAAATGCAGAATTCATATTAAACATTAGTTTTTCCATGAGATACAGCCTCTATCACAAGATTCCAAGTAGAAACCAATGCAAATACATAATATGATGATTTACAAGCCTTTTGGTCAGTAGATTGCTTTGGTTTCTTTGACCAAACCCTGTAATTATGGTGAGGACATGGTATACATTTCCCAACACATTCCAATTTCAGATACCCTCCCCTATTGTTCCCAGAAATACACTTAAGGTTGCCAAACTATATCAATGCCTTTTTTTTCTCGGTTCAGAAAATATGACCACTGTGTCAAAAAGAAGTTTGCATACCAAATTATGATCTAAAAGCACTCTCAAAGCTATGCTCTATGCCATGGGAATTAGGACAATTCTAAGAAGATGTAATGAATAACACCAAGAAATAAGAATTAAAGTAGCAATGCTCAGTTAATAAGAGTGAAAGTTCATAAGTCAGACAAACTTTAAATATAATTATTACAAAATGAACAAATGATGGCAATTCTAATAGAGAAGAATAGAAAGTGTGAAGATATGCAAAGGTGTATTAGCAATTTTTCTGTAAAAGTGAGAGAGCAGATTAATGTGTTAACCCTACCTAATAGGGCTCTCATTAAAGATGATTGCATAAGACTGAATAATGAGCACAGCACTCATACAGAAAATATTAATGAAAAAGATAAACAAATTAATGGACTATTAGAAACTCCAAAACAATTACAGCCTTTCTCGTTACCAGTGAACAGACATAATTATACTCATTCAGCAATAACTCTGTTAGAACTTATCCAATTCTGCCTCAGAGATGGAGGTCTAAAAAAAACTGCATATGTCACAATATGTATCATTTAAGGAATTCTTTATAACATTGAACCAAGTCCTAAAAACACTTGTAATGTATTTTACAGTCAGTCTAATGTCTATGGTGGTTAGCGTGATTCTGTTGTTGATAATGAAGTTGTTCTTAGTCAACTTTAGGTGTAGTTGACTTATTTTAATTCACCAAAATTAATTGAATTTTGTTGGATTTATCCATCTGTCAGCTTTTGTTTACCTACCTGAAAATGGGAGTTTCTAAGAGTCATATTTAACACATATATACCTCTCAGAAAATTTACTTTCTCAGGTTTATCAATTTGTAACTGGGGAAACACCAGTAGCCGAACAATAGGCAGAAATCTGCACTCTGTCATTTATTTAAAAACAAACGTTAGAATTATTTTGGAGTTTGCTTTTTTCTAGAATTAAGCAACTTATGAATATTTTTCACAAATGCATTTTTACTATTAAAAAAATTGCTTCTGCTTCAGCATTTTGATAAGTACAAGGTAGACATAAACACTTCTCCAAAAACTATGTCAATAACATTTTTCAAAATCAAAATTTCATAAAATATAACTTCTTCATAAGTAAAAGCTGGCCACACACAAAAATGATTTCCTGATTAGTGAAAGATTTATAAACTAAAAAATTCACAAGTTCAAAATAGCTATTTCAGAATTTTACTTTTTAGCCAGGAAGATATATCTTTCCATCTCTTATTGACTCAACCTCCTACTTCGGGAAAAAAAAAAAGGAAAAAGAAAAATTACACAACCCAGAGACATGCAATTATTTAATAATATCCCTTATGTGACAAGAGTCTTATATCTACAATATTCAAAATTCTTAAACAAAAATAATACCCACCTATCAACAATGACATCTTAGAGTTTGTTTTCATTTGGGATGGAGGGTGAGTCACAAGTCACTTACCTCAAGAAAGAAAGTTCCGTGAGAGTGTAACCTGTTTTCTGGAAACCTTAGAATTCTTACTTTAAAATTCTATGTGCTTCTTGTTCAATAACATACAGTATTTACTTAAGGAGTAGTTATTCCTGGATAATGTTCACATCCAAATTTTTAGGTTGAGTGAATATAAGAGTCAAATAAACTTGGCAATTAGGTGAACAAAGTTTCTGGTTTAAAAATGGCCTCTGTCTAGAATCCTGTACAAAACTTCTCCCAAACTCCCACTAAAAGAACTATGTAGACAGGAAAAATGTAAATTTATGACCTTATGAACTAAGATTGACAGACAACCTAAGGCCTGAATCTGGAAGGAATTTTCAATAATTAGAAGTCAAAAAGAGTTGAGTGTATTAACCAGTTGGTGTCCTGCGTGTGTCATCTTATAAAATAGACCAGCCCTGAATGATTGAAATGGAGGGAAGATAGCAAACCTGGTCCACACCTCCCCAGAGTCAGGCCAAAAAGCAGCGTCTGCATTGACCAAAAATCTCTTTAGGTCATGTTCTTTTCTCTTTCCTCTCTCCTCAGCCCATCCATCCTATGTGTTCTTCTAGAAACTGAAACTCTAAGAACTACCTGAATAATAAGAGGGGAACAAGAGAAGTGTGGGCTGGCAGTAAAATGCTTAATTCTTGAAAATGTAGACCCAGAACTAAAGTTAGGGAGATGACACACATCAAGGTGGAATGTAATTGTTCAAACAGAGAATCTGGGAGCTCTGCACATCACCTTGTTCTTGAGAGTGAGTTTTGCTGAGCAAACAAATGGTGAGTAAAAGGTCAATCCACTCAATCTGAAAACCAAGCTGAATACATTCTTGCCTATTTGGCGATTAGTAAAAGTAAAATAACATAACAACAGAATAGCAATGAGCAGCTCCAATGGGAAGGTACTATTTTTTTTCATTTAGAAATATTTAATCATTTAATACTCATAAAACAATATAAGGCAAAGTAGGAATATTACCCTTTCTCTCATGAAGATACAGAAGCAAAGAGAGTTTAAATTGTAGTAACTTGCTCAGACTTATATAGTAATAAGTGGTAGAGCTATGATTTAACTCAGTCTAACTTAAAAGTTCTGCTTTTAACCATGATGTTAAATAAAAAAATAAAATAAAATAAAGAACATAAAGCCTAGGGCAAATACCAAAGGGCAAAATAAAAGAAATATTATCCTGAAATTTTTAAGGATCTTGCACCTCAAAATGATTTACTATAGGAACAACAAAAATAAAAAAAATATTACCTGGAAAATGTTTAGCATCCTGAAGATACAGGGGTCCAAGGCAACATGACCTCTCTGCAAGAGGACTAGAAAGACAAAGAGAGAATAGGTTGGAGTTAAACAATAAGTGGATGAGATACAGAAACAAATATGAATCATGATTGTACTGGTGACACCAATTCATGGCCTCCCTTTGGCCTCGCCCTTTGCAATATGGCTTTAAAGCTCATTCCACAGAGAGATGGTGTCTAGGTCAATGGAGTTGGCCTTAAGATGTGCTTGAATCAATAAAATCCTCAGAAGCTATATCATGCCTGTCTGAAATCACACCCCAGGAGACTATAAACCTTTTTTTCTCTCTAGTGGCCCCTCAGTCAGTAATGAGAATAAACTCAGATTGTCTGCTGGAGGATGGGGGACCTCCTGAAGAGGAGAGAGCTGACCCACTGTAGCCATTCTAGATCAGAAAGCTTCTAGTCAACTTGCCAGATGACAGCTGCCGCATAAATGAGCCCAGGTAAGACAGCCAATCTCGGTTCTGAATAGTAGAACTGCCCAGCTGACCGTTGGGCACATGAGAAATAAATTATTATTGTTTTAGGCTATATATTTTGAGTAGTTTATTAGTAATAGCTATTCACTAAGGAAGCTAAGTATATACCTGGAAAAACAAATAGGTGGAATGTATGAGAAATATCAGTTATGCTCTTTTCCAGTTATTGTCTTCCTACTCTCTGCTGCCTTAAGTATAAATACACCCCAGATTTTTTCTTTGACCATTGACCTCCATTAGCCCTGCTAAGAGGCATCAAGTCATATGACTCTATCCCCCTAAGCACAAATATTTGAACCCAGAGTAGAGATCTGGCCCAAGTTGAACCCATCAGTTTCTCTTTTATGAGAATTTTAAATTAGCTTTCAAAGATTCTAATCAGTATCTAAAAGAAAGAGAAGAGGAGGTTATTCTGAGAAAAAAAAATAAAATCAATGCATAAAATGAAGCTGAGAAAAAAATCATGTAAGGCCCCAGAGAGAAAAATAAAGGAAACTATTTAGGCTTTTATGTCATTTCCTTGGGGCCCATGATTGTTTATGTCATTGTTTCCTCTTTTCAATCATAAAATATGTTTCCAAGGGTAGCCTGTCCATTCCTCATTTCTCCTCATTTGTAAATATTTCCATGTTTTTCAATAGGATAGAATTGTTATGTTTGAAACCTATATAATTTTATTAACCAATGTCACCTCAATCAATTTCATAACAATAAAAAAGAGAACAAAACAACTATAATACAACAGTGTAGAAATACTATAAGGTACAAAGGATTTTAGATTTTGTAATCTGCAATACCAGTTAGTTAGCTCTCCTTTACTGTTATTTTAAAAATATAGGCTTTCAAGAGAAAATTTAAAATTAGTCTATTCTCTCTTCAATTTTTTATGACAGTGTGTTTACACATGAGGAGTAAAATGTGAGAACTGATAAACTTAGAAAAATCAGCCTTCTAGTATGCAACAATTATTAGAAAATAATATTAGTTCCATCTTTGTTTTTACACAGTGTCTCCTGCTGTGGGATTCTAATTCTATTTCACCCAGTGTTCTGGAGTGTTCTTTTCATCAAATAGAGTTAAGATCTCCACAGCAGGAATCCCTGATGAAGACAGCAATAGAATTCATGTGATTTCTTAAACCTCTTTGCTCGAGTATTTTCTGTAGTGGTGTAAGGTGTTAAACAAAAAGATTTGGGACCCATTCATCTCTTCTTTTTTTCACATGTTCAAATTAACTATTGATAAAATATAGTTTGGAAGAAGCCTGGCATCCGATTCAAAATCCACTGGAGAATCGCATATGTCTCTATTTTAAAACTCAAGGCTGAAGTGAATTTCCTGAAAGAGTTATCAGTTTACAATACTTTCTCTTTTGTGCCTTTTGAAAAATGATATGTGTGACTTTCCTGTATCTGAGTGAAATTAACAGTAGATCCAAAGAGATTGAGATGCTGACACCAAAGCTGTCTAAAAGATTTCTTTTCCTTTTTTTTTTTTTTTTTTTTTTGCTAAAAAGGAGAGTGTGAAGGAAAAGAAAAAATGCATTCTTGACAGTTCACTTCCTTTCTTCTTTTGCCTAAATGCCCATTCCCTTCCTCTTCCTAATTGCAGAAGCGGGTGCTGCTGACACTGGTCCTGGAGGTCACAGTTTAGATCATGAAGGCATCTTAGAAGATAATCTAAGTACCCAATTACATCAATTAAAAATGAACAAACAAGAACAGCAACAACAAAATCAAGTCCCAGAAGACAGTACCATTACTTATACATTGTTACAGCCATCAGTCCTAAATTTAGATAAATTAAATGACTAGGAAAATCACAGTAAGTGGAAAAAGATGATGAAGAAGAATATACAGATATTTAATTCTGAGCTTTCTGGATTAAAGGTGAGAAATAATCATTGATTGACAATTGTGTGTGATACTAAAGGAAAAGCTTTATATTTTAGACATACAGAGAAGCCAAAAGTAAGCATGCAATGAATAGAAAAACTGAAGCCAAACTGGCCATTCTATCAAAGCTTCGTAGTCCCTCTTTCTAGAGCTTGTACGTGCTCAGTAAATATTTTTTTATTGGCCAACTTCTTTCCTTACCATCTTCCTTTATAATCCAAGAGACACAAAATCCTTTAGAAGTAGAAAAAACACAGTTTTTTTTAGTATAAACAGCTCAAATTTATACCCTACTTCCCCAACTTTCTAAATTTCACATTCTCAAGTTAATATATATATATATATATATATATATATATATATATATATATATATATATATATATATAATCTTACAGAGCTGTTGAATATGGACGAGGCATGAAACAAAAGTGGCATGTAACAGGCAATGAGTAAAGATTTATTATTATTATTATTAATTTAGTAGTAGTAGTAGTAGTAGTATCAGAAATAGTATTAATTCACATATTGAATAAGATAGTAGGAGAAGCTTTTGCAGCAACAGAATATTAACTCTTAAAGATCTGGGCAAAGAAGATCAGAGACAAATGGTGAAAGGGACTCAAGATAAGCAGTTAATTTGGACTAGATACCACTTTATTCACTTTGCATTCCTCAACCTCTGCAATCCTGCATATGTGTGTAATCTGTCGGAGTCAAAGAGCAAAATTTTTTGAGTATCAAAGTGAGCAGGGTCCATGATGTCATTGGTCCAGAAGCTGACAGTTAATAAAAAAGTAATAATTTCATACATTTGCAGAGGTGCTTTGAAGGAGAAAGGGAGTGTGACAGATTGTTATAACAGTGACTCCTAATAAATCCTACCTTTTCATATCCAGCATCTTTGTAATGTGACATAGTAACGCCTTACATCAAAATGCAGCGTGTTTCAGTACCCTGTTCACCTGCTTTGTGAGTTGCTTTGCCTGCCATAATGTGGCACAAGTGATGTATGAATTCTGAAGCCCCGGTCTTAACAGTTTGCGTAGCTTTGGCTCTTGCTGTCTTGGAACACTGAAACCAACACACGGTGAAGAAATTCAGTCAAGTCTAATGGAGAATGAGAAATCAATGAGAGGAAAGCCAAGGAGCCTCCACTTATAGCTGATCGAGGTCGCAAAACCTGTGAATGATCTTAGAACCTCCAGTCCCAGTCCAGCCATCAGATAACTGTACCTACATAAGAGAGCCCAGTACAGATGAATAAAAGAACTTCCCATGTTGGCCAAAGCATGGAATCATGGGAAACAATAAATAATTCTTTTTTAAGCCACTCAGTTTTGAGCTGGTCTGTTAAACTGCAACAGATCAATAGAAATTGGTAGCTGGGAGTGGGTTGCTGCCATTGCAAAAACCTAAAACATTTGGCATTATCTTTGGGCTCATGTGGCTACAGTCATCTGTTGTCCTCTATGTTGACATATATAAGGCCCTGGATTAGGTGTTTTGTGAATTTAATTATAAGCAAACACAGTCTTTATCACCAAGATAATTGCTATCTCATTAAGAAGATCTAACTAGAAGACAACATAAAATCACTGTTATAAAAGAATGCTAAACAAGTCTAGTATAACAAAGAAGAGGAAAAAGCGGTTTTGGGAAACTTCATAAAGGACCAGGCAATTGAACTGGACTCAAAGAATACTCAGGGCTGTAACAAAGATGGGGCTGATGAGCATTCCAGCTGTAGGGACATCCTGACCAAAGGCACAGAGGTGGAAAAGCACAGGGGAGACTCTGGGAAGAATGAACAACCCAGCTTGACAGATGTATGATGTGCAGGAGAAGAGGCAGGCTTGAAGGGACAGGAACTTGGACTGGAGGCAGAATGCCAGGCACTGAGGTCAGGCTACGTGGACTGGACTTTCAGTCATGAATAAAACACAGGCTCATATAAGGAGGGTGAGTCAACCTGATTTCATCAATAGCACGTCAAGAAGCTAGACCCCCAAATAGCTGGAGACCATATATGTATAATTATCACATTTTCCTGACTTTTTTGGATTCAAGATACTTTATGATGTGTCATATGTACTTGGCTTTATTCTGTTTTAGAAAACAACATATTCTGAAATAATCATTAGTTTTTCTCTAAAACAATGTTAAACACTAAATAACATTATAGGCTCAGGTAAATGTAGGATATTTTACTCTCTATTCCAAATTAAGGAGATGTTTACTTGAGGTACAAACATATAAGATAATGTTTTATAGTCTTAATGTGAGACCACAGGTTTGTCTGATTTTTTTTAATTGACTTAGCCAAATTTACTTGCTGCTCAGATCACATCACCATTATTTCTTATTCAAAACTGATCAAATATCATCTGATGTAATCTGTTAAATCAAACAAGGAGGCCACCAGACTGATGTGGGTCTAATGCCGTGACAGCTTACATACTAAGCAAACCAAAATCTAAGCCTGCAAGTGCCTCAAGGTTACAAAAACAAAATGCAATCAAACATGAAAAGTCAGTGAGGCTTCACACTATAGCCAATCAAACAATTTTCTTGCTTTGCTTCAGTCCTTTTTCTCTGTATAAGTCTCTTCCCTGGCTCTTGTTAAGGAAGCATACTTAACAACTTCCGGTTTGGTGCTGCCTAATTCCATCTGATATCTGTTCGAATAAACTCTTAAAATTTTTAATCAGTCTTCGTTTATCTTTGAACTACTCTATTTTGTCTGTTTACTACCTATCAGCAATATTATCTTGTTTGTAGATGATTCTAATAGGTTCTGTATTAAAAAAAAAACAAACTAAAAATACTTGTTCTCATAATTTATATTAAGATATTAGAAAATTAAACACACATAAAAGGTTAGATTTACCAATAAGAGAGACAAACAACCTCATAAGGGTTTTCCCCTGTGATATAAGCAGATAATAGGTTGACCTTAGAAACCAACATGATTATAATGAAAGACAGCATATATCCCCTGTGTCATCAGAGGTTTATCATCTAGTAAATGATTTAATCTAACCTATATGTTCAGATCCCACCATGAACAGGCCTTCCATTGTCCCTTATGACATTGTGTGCTAAAGTGCAATATTCCTTTAAAACCTCCAAAATTAAAGAGGCGGACACCAGCTTGAGGCCAGACAAGAAGCCTGCGAAACTTCAGACAGTTTTCATCACAGCTGGCCAGGCCTGGGCAGTTTCAGACAAAGGACTTCCGCCTTTATCTGGCCCTTATTTTGATGTCTCATTCAGCCAAAGATACAAGGAAAGACGTGCTTTGAAATTTAAACATTAGGGCAGCAAAGAAATCAACATGCAAATGTCACCCATACATGGATTCAAGATGAAGTCTACATTTGTCATGGCAGACTTAGAGCTCATTGGTATTTTTTCCTCCCAAATCAGTAGGATAAAAAAAAGTGGATAAAATACGAGTGTTGGATTTAGTACAATTGGAATTATTTTTTAACTTACACATCTTATTCACAAAATGCACAGTGTATGTGTGTGTGTGTGTATTTGAGAGAAACTATAATAATATGGTGAAAGTATGTCTATGAATATCTATATGAATGAGAGAGGACATATGTGTATATAAATATTAAGAGTACATATATATGAATCATACATATGAGAGAATATGTATACATATGTGTGTGTGCACATATATCAAAAGTACATGAAAAAGCTAAGAAAAGAAATAAAATAAAAAATAAAAAAATCTGATATTATGGGACAATTTAGCTTTAGACAACCAAGAAAGCTAGGGATACCCCATATCTTTGTTTTCAGAAAACTTATCACCTTCTGTCATGAAAACAAGCTAGTTTCTTGGGAAAAGTAAAGAAACTTGCACACCTATAGAAGGTGACAGTGACCTGAGAGGTATAGATGGGGTCAGAATTTGCTTGCCACATGTTCACAGAAAAAAATTGCAAAATATGAATTGATTTCAAACTTAGAATAATTGCACATATATCTTCTGTGTATAGTTTCTCATTCTGATTCAAAAGTCATTTCTGTAAGTTGTGATTTCGACTACTTAGTGTGATTATGAGAATTTCATCATTGTTCCTATATTTTTGCCATCACAAATTCCAAAGAAAATGACTTGTCACTCTCCCCAGCCTTCCACATACAAATCCATAGTTAAATAAAGAGGATGATTAAAAGTCTGGACAGGATCGAGAGAAGTTTGTTTTGGAACAGAAGTCTTGACATTGGTAAAGGCCATGGTTTTTGTACAAAAACAACTAGAGGACTCTCATATAAAAGATAAACTTCACTTGATTTAAGGCAGAACTAGGAACAATATGTTAACCGCAGTGAAGAAAGATATTTTGTTGTAATTTAACAGAGCCAAAAATGAGTGGTTCATCATATAAGGTAGAGAGACTAGAAGATTACTCTCATGCATTTATTCCTTTTGGACATATTTTTGCGATGTTATATTTGGAGCAGAATGTGGGAGGAAAAGGGTATAATTTCTGCCTTGAGGATTAACAGTTTCGAAGGAGACAAAAAATAATTAAAAGTACAGTGCATTATGGTGGGTACTCTAGAAGAGCTCAAAAATGAATCATTTAAATCCACTCAAGGTAAGTGTATGTTGAGGAGGGAGATGTCTTACAATACTTCCATTTCATTGTACTTCACTGTATTGTGCTTCCCAGATACTGTGATTTTTACACAAGTTGAACATTTGTTACAACCCTGTCTTGAGCAAATCTACAGGTGTCATTTTTCCAACAGCATTTTCTCACTTCATATCTCTGTGCCATGTTTTTATAATTCTCATAATATTTCAAATTTTTTTATTTGTAAATCATGTATCATATGAAGTCAATGTTCAAATTTTTAAAGAACTCTTACAGCTCAATAACAACAATAACAAAAAACTAAACAACTCAATTTAAAAATGGGCAAAGGATGTGAATAGACATTCCTACAAAGGATATATATAAATGGCCAATAAGTATAAGAAAGGATGCTTGATATTACTAATTATTAGGGAAATGCAAATCAAGACCAAGAGTTAGGGAGATAAAAATCAAAGTCACTTCACAGCTATTATGATGGATACTATAAAATAAAATACAAAATAACAAGTGTTAAAGAGGATGTGGAGAAATTGGAACCCTCATGAACTGTTGGTGGGAATGTAAAATGGTGCAGCTGCTTTAGAAAACAGTATGGCAAGCAGTTCCTCAAAAATTTAGAAATAGAATGAACATATGATCCAGCAATTTTACTTCTGGGTACATACACAAAAGAACAAAAAGCAGGGACTTGACTAGATATTTGTACACTCATGTTCACAGCAGCATTATTTGCAATAGCCAAAAGCTAGAACCAACTCAAAATGTCATCAAATGAATGTATAAACAAAATGTGATATATACATACAATGGAACATTATTCAGTCTTAAAAAGAAATGGAATTTTGGCATATGCTACATGAATAAACCTTGAGGACATTGTGCTAAGTGACACAAGCCAGTCAAAACAAGATAAATACTGTATTATTTCATTTATATGAGGTACTTAGAATAGTCAAATTCAAAGAGCTGGAATGTAGAGTGGTGGTTGCCAAGGGTGGGAAGAGGGGGAAGGGGAAATTATTGTTCAATGAAGACAAAATTTCAGATTTGCCGAAGAAAAAGAGTTTTGTGGACAGACAGTGGTGATGGTGGCATGACCATGTGAACATACTTAATGCCACTCAAAAGAAGATTTAAAAATGGCTAAGGCTATAAATTTTCTGTCATATATTTTACTACAATTAAAAAAACCTTTTGAGAAATACTTATTTTAAAATATAATGAATAAAGGTGTTTTCTTTGAAAACTTCTGACAAGTTTTTTCCTCTCTTTATTCTTAGAATAAGTTAAAAAAAAAAGTATTGGAAAGCAAGTAAGCCATTCTTCAGCAAGAGGTTTTATGTGCCTCTCTTCTTCTCCATTTAGTTAATTTCCTCAACTATACTGTTGTGGACAAGAAATTCATAGTAGTTAGTTGCAGATTTCTTCTCATAGGACATTTACTGTTACATCCCTAAGTCCCCAAAGTGCTTCAAAGAGGCCTGGTGGTGGTGGTTGGGGGGTGAGGAGACAAAAATGACCTTTGTACGGGGATGTGTTCTCCCGAGGGCTTCAGAATCGAAGATGGCCAAGTTTAGCCATTGCACTTAATAACTCCAATAATAGTTACTACCACAATAGATCGACTGTATTGAGCATCGTGCATGTGTCAATACTTGTGTTAAGTGCCTTGCTAGCATTGCCTTATTGAATTATAGGTGCCATTTTCCTGTGTTCTCTAAGAAGATTATTTCAAAAACAAATATATATATATATTATATATTACAAATATATATATATAACAATATATATATATATATATATATATATAACAGAACTGTGCTCTCCTTTGGTCTGAAAACAGTTGCTAAATGTTTGTGTTTCCTTCCAGTGAGCAAAGCAGACTCTCTAAACTTCTTGTTAGTCTGAAAGACCCTTGGTCTGCATCATAGCTTTAAAGAAAGACAACACTGAGTAAGGCCAAAACTTTTAAGGAAATGGATTATGGATTATCTGAATTCGCATGTTTTGGGAATTGCTAGAAAAATCTGACAATGGTTGACAAAAGCAATTAAAATTATTAGGTATATTTAAGTCTTTAAGCAACGCAAGTCTTATGATAATCTTAATATATATGAAACCTCTAGCCTGAGACAACAGAAAATAAGTTAAAAGCATAATGTCTATGTTGAGGTTGGTAATGTAAGGAGTAGACTTACAGTTACCTTTTTGAGACTGCGATTTTTAATTGACTATTGGCTAAGCACATGTTAAGCAATGTCCAAATCTAATAACAAAGGAGAACTTGTTAGTCAGTGGTTTGCTGGTTATAATCAGATGATGTCACACTGTTTATATTCAAGTAATCTAAGTGTGCAACAGACAGAGGGGACAATGAACAAATTATATCGAGCTCTGAAATACACTGGGTAAATATTACCTGTATTCTGGTGGCAAGAGGTAAAGTCTAATTTGCTTACTAAATGATGGATAATCTCTCATTGAACAAGTATAACAGCTTAGGACTTATGCAATAGATACAAATGTTTTTAAAAAAACTGTAGTAATAAATGGGTAAATTAGCTTGTTTCAGAATTATAATTTGACAACAGCCACATTTGACATTCTCAGCATTGAGCATTATTATTTTGAACTCCTTCCTAGAACACTTGTGAAGACAATGTTCAGAGTTTGCCTCTTTAGCACAAATAACTTCTCTGACCTGAAAATTATACAATTTTATTTTACAGGCATAACTGAACTTAAATACAGACTGTCTGCCTCATTTTTTTTAATATCAAAAAATATATGACTCAGAAGATGATAATGAATATTCCTTCAAGCATTGTGGCAGACATGGCTCATGGCTTCAATTTACAGAGTTGAGTTGTTACTACAAGTAATCATAAAGCCAAGAACTAGAGTTTCCAGTTCTCATTGCATATAGGGGGACAACTGACTAGTTCCCACCAAAGAAATGGAAGCAAAGGTGGTATATGTCACTTTTTTGGCCAAAGATTTTAAGAAGTTGACATGCATTCTTTATGTTCTCTTGTGTAGCTTCATGTTGACACCCAAGGTAACTTTGTAAGCTATGTTTTGAAAATGGTGGCGCCTCTACCAACCTGGGTCCATGAATGCCTGGGAACAAACTCATTGCCCAAATATAGCCCCACTCCTCTCTACTGCTGAGTGTCTCTCTCTCCATTAACAAGTATTAAACTTCTCTCATATCCCAAAACTAAGCAACTAGCCTTAATTTAACAACTAGCCTTAATTTAGCCTTAAGATAACATTCTCTTCACTGTCTATTCAAAAGCCTATTGATCCTGTCATTTAGGTATGTACTAAATTAATCCATCCCTTTTCATTTGTATTAGTGACATATCAATACAAGCCACTATCATTTAAAAAAGAATAGAGATAAATGTCTCTTATGAATCTCATTGCTTTATTCTCTCATTCTCTCTGGCCCAATATAAATACTGTTAAAGGGTAGCTTTTGAAACCAAAAATCAAACTACATCATTCCTCTACTTGAAGATCTTCAAGGGTCTCTTCTTGTACTAAAGTTATATTTAAAAAAATCTTATATCAGCCTAAAAAGCTTTGAACGATTTGGGTATAGTCTGCCTCTCTAAGATGGACTATCCCTTCTCCATCCACTGCTCTACTGCCAAACTTTGTACCTATTTTCACTGATGTCTTGCTCAAGTAGGCCAGGCCTTTTTATTTTCAGCAAATCATCACTTTCTGCTTTTTCTCTTAGAACGCTAGGCTCTGTGGCCTGCTCATGGATGGCTCATTTTTGCCCTCCTTAGGAAAGCCTTCCCCAACTATTCTGCTTTCAGTTAGTTTCTCTCGCTTTTTCTCTATTATATTATTTTATTGTGTCATTTATAATTCTTTCCACAGTCTGTAGTTATCTTCCTTGTTGCCAATGTAATGTCTGGTCTTCCCACATAAACTGTAAGTTCCATGTGCTTGTGGATGCCTGTTTAAGAGTTGACACAGAGCCTGCGCATAAACAGATGACCAATACATAGTTTTTAAAGAATTATTGAATGAATATTAGTTTAATTCTGGCTGATTTCTTCTACTTGTATGAATTTTAACTACTGATATGCAGATAAAACTATGAAAAACTATTGTATTAAATTTCTTTTATCAAGCCTTTCGAAACCTATGTCTCAGGATTGTTTGAAATCATAAAGATCACCTGGCCTAAACACATTTGGATATCTTTTATAATTTTTTAAATGCACCTTTGGATATATGAAGCATAGCGTGCTAGTTTGTTCTGTAATCAATACCCAACCATTGCAGAATTAACCCCTTTATTTTATCATCATTTGGCCCACCCCTCAGCAGACCTTGGGTATTAGCAGGGGTTAATGGCAGATTCTTACACATCCATAAGAGGTAAAAATTAAAGATTGATTTTTGTCTAATGCTAACGAAGTCCCAATTAAGTTTAACTGTCAATAACTGCCTGGTTTATAGATTTTTAAAATATGTATATATATTTATACACATATACATATATACCCATAAGCATATGTATTCTGTGTTTCACTTTATTAATAGAGACACTATTAAAAATTAGAATCCATATGTGGAAAAGAAAGGCATGCATGAGTATTCTTGTTATAAGAATCGTGGTGTGCTTTCTTTTCCCCAGGCTGCTAGACATACCAATCTGTTTTAAAAACAACCTAGGTATTTTACTAATGAAGCCTCTTCAAATGATCACTTTGAGGAAAAGCACCCTCATTTATTCTTTCTTGAAAATCTTAGTATACTTCACCAAAAAAGCTATCTAAACCTTCTTTTTGAAAAGATTCTTTTGGAGGTGAGAAATTGACAGCGACCTCAGGAAAAACTTAAGGACTTTTTTTTTTTTTTAATTGGGGAGTCTTTATTAATTGAGATGCTTATATTCATGATCACTTATTGTCTGGTTCCACCTCAATAACAAGATCCAGATCCTACTCATTAAAGATGATAACAACTTAATCAAAAACAAGTTCTAGGCTCTGTGAGGTCTGAAGGTGTGAAGGGGAAGGGGCAGTCTAACATTTAGCTAGATAGTCCAATAATCTACGCCAGATATGTATATGGTCATGGGATAGCCCTCATTATAAAGCTTCTAGTCTACAAAACCAGGAGAAAACTTATCAAAATAAATCTTAACTTCTGACCATGGTAGAGGACCTACTACGGGATATTAACAGAGTCAGAGCTGTCACTCACTGCCTGGTCTCAATGTTTGTGTTATGAATTCCAACGCTGGTGGCATGAACTTCGGATAAAAACCATCGTAAGCTGTGCGAGTCCAAAAAACACAAACCCAGAGTAAAATATATTTTGGGTTGAAATGACGTTACTAATGTCTGAGATGGGTTTTCTTTCTTTCCCTTCCCCCTCATCTTCTCTTTTGCAATGTGATGTTTTTATTAGATTATTTCTACTGCCAAAAGACACAGCTACTGTCTGGCTGAATTTGCTGGTTTTCTCTTGAATTTAAATAAATAAATAAAAGGGGGGTATATAAATCTTTTAAACAAATGGGAATATGTTCTTTTTCTTCTTTATTTTTTCCTGCCAATTGAACAAATTCTATACATGTACATAGGACTCTAGGTCACATAATATATAATATGTACTTGTATATGCGTGTACAGTATATATGACAAGATGGGCTTAAAATAAACGAGTATCACCTATGGGTATATAGATAAATGGGAAGTAGCCTTTTGTGACAATGTGAGGTGGCAGGATGCTGGACTTGACTGACAGCTGCTGAATCCTGAACTTTGCCATACAGAGGCTGCTGTCCCCCACCCCCCAGTTTACCTTCCTGATCCTTAATAACACTGTCATCCTTTCTGAGTGCTCAGTGGAAATTTACATAACATTGTCCATCCCCTTTACAAATATAAAAAAAAAGTGAGGCCTTGAGACATTAAATGGCCATCAAAATTTCAAAGCCATACAGTAGTATGTGACCAGTGTCATGCTGGGGAATCTCCACATTTACATAATAGCTCTCTGTGTAGGAGGCACTGTCTGGATTTCACTGAGACAGCCAAGGGGTTACTCAAGGTCAATCTGGTCTTTCCATTCAAACAAAACTAAAAGAGAAGACATTTTATAGACAGGGCCAAACCTCCTTTAATAATCTCTGCTGACCATTGGGAGGGTGGATGAATAGGGGATGAGTGGTCCTTATATTTTAGCTATTGTCAATGGCCTTGTCTTTGCTAATTTCTTGAGATGTCTTGAAACTTACCTTTTGCCTTACTACCATTCTCTCTACTTTGTGTTAATTCCTACTTACTGCCTAATCTATTTGCCCTTGACTTTCTACCACTGAAAATTAACTTTGCTTTGAATTTCAGTTTGGTACATTCTAAGTTTTTATTAATTGTGCTAAAAAAGGGAGAGGGCTAGCATTTTGGGCATATCATGTGCCAGGTACTCCAATGGGCACTTGCTATAGTTTTGTCTAATCTTTATAACATGTCTGTGAGATTTAGGCAATTTCTCCAATAGCAGAGCTGAAAAATGAACATGGATCTCATGGAGTCCAATGTCTGTTCTTTTTCCATTAAGCTATGCTGTTTCTTATATTCTATTTGTTTTTTTAGAGTGATATTCTTTCTAAAACAGAAATGATATCATTAGCCCACCCCAATAAAGTGCAATCATCTAATTGTGGGATATGTTGAGATTCACTGGCATTAATCTTCCACTTATGACCAAAGAGCATAGTCTGCCTAGGTTCAAGGTGCCCTCTGTGACCTGGAGCAAATTCTTTTCTCTGAAGAAAGTGAATTAACCTTTAAGGAGATGAATGGATGCAGACTGTGACCTCATTAGCATAGATTTTAAGGTTTGAGACATTTCGTTACCTACATTATAGCAAGTACCCCCCCCCAAAAAAACCCCTTATTTTGAAGCACTTAGTTACCTTACAAACAGGACTGAGATAAAGTGCAATGGGACTGGTCATGTTGAACTTGGAGTTGTCTGGAATGAGAAAAGAAGTTTGTAGTTTATTCAATTTCCTACCCCATCTCCATCTCAGCCCTTCCATTTCTGGGTAATATAGTAATGCTATTTGTTATGTGTGAAACCAGCACTAATGGTGGGGTTCTATTATAACTAGAGACACACATACTAGCACAGATTGAATTTGAGTCAGACCACAGAGCAAAACCTAAGGCAACAATCATTTGCCAACCCATAATCACTTGAGGAGCTAGCACTATCTTGACTGAGTCTGGGAGAGAATGGGGCTCAGTCCTAGAATCCACATCAGAGGCCAAAATTCTTAAAGGTGATTTTTCTCTTTCTTCCTTCCTTCCTTCCTTCCTTCCTTCCTTCCTTCCTTCCTTCCTTCCTTCCTTCCTTCTTTCCTTCCCTCTCTTCTTTCCTTCCTACTTTCCTTCCCTCCCTTATTTTCTTTCTATTCTCTTTCTTCACTTTTCCTCCCTCTCCTTTCCTCCCATTCTCCCTTCCTCTCTCTCTCTCTCTCTCTCTCTCTCTCTCTCTCTCTCTCTCTCTCTCTCTCTCTCTCTCACACACACACACACACACACACAAACTCAGACTTATTACAGTACTCAATATATTCCAGTTGGCTCAAGGCTCTTATGAATTACATGTTTATTTTGTCTTCTTGACGGATATTTCCTCATGTCTGAGTATTGTGCCTCTAGGAAGGAAAACTTATATTTTCTTTAAAAGGGAGCTTTTCTGAAAATCTTGCCAAAAATAAAGTGGCTGAAATGGAAAGCACAAAGAGCTCTTCCTTTGAAAAAGAGAATAATTTCAAATCATTTTATTTATAACAATTTCTATTTCAAGCAAGTTTTTTTAAGGCAGCAGTGAGACTTTAATTTGAATAAGATCAGAGAACTCAGATTCAAATGACAGTGTCCAGTGAGTGTGCAGTAATGGCGAATGCTCCAGGACTTCTGCACATACAGACATAATTTTTCAACTACTTTTTCCGATCCCTACAGTAATTTGGAATATGAGCTTCAAAAAATCACCTTGGATGACTGTCTACTCACCAATTTATCTCCAACACCCTCTCCCCTTTCTTCAGCCAGGTAGAACTATTGACAGTGAGAAATGTACCACACTGCTTTCTAGGTTTCCTGCCACTATATGCATGGTTCACCATTCTGTAGTTTCTGTCACTGCTCTGATTTTGGTTGCTTCAAACCAGATCACTTCTCTTTATCTTTGATATCTGACCCCCTCTCTGTCTCCCCAAAAAGAATTCACTCCATTTCCCTTTGAACACATTCTGATTCCAATCTGTCAGTGTGGTAAAATTATTTTCAATGCATCTTATTTACATTATATCTCTACTACCAAGCTCTTGGCCTGTAAGATGGTAAGTGCTTAATGATAAACTGTGATTTGCCCAGTGAATTCCATAATCTTGAATTGCTATAAACGACACACCAGAACCTTGGGCTGGCAGGTTCGATCATAGAGTTCACAGTCACCTTCTGTAGACATTTAAGAAATTTTTTCTCCTCCCTCAAATTGAAAATTGCCTTAAATTATGGGAATTTTTTTGAATAAAGTTCTATATCTCTCATACTACAGAGCACAGCACTTTAAAAAGAGTGAGCACTGGATGAAAAATAAAGAAATGTTGGTATCCTTGCTCTAGGTTGTTTGCTTTAGGACAAAAGACAACTATATTATTTTATTTTTTAAATTTATTTTAGGCGTGGCAACCCTTAGTTGACCTCACAAATTGCAAGGACCTTGTCAGCTTACAATCTTTTATTTTTTATACTTACAGTGCCTGGTCTTCCTAGGTGGTCTCCCATCCAAGTACTAACCAGGCCCGACCCTGCTTAGCTTCCGAGATCAGACAGGATCAGGGTCATTCAGGGTGGCATGGCTGCAGACAGGATTAACAATAATTAAATTTTTAAGGATGTCCTGTGTGGCGTACACTCCTCTAAGCATTTTAATGCATTGTCTCATTTGATTAGAATGATTATGAGAAAAAAAAATGTGCTATTATTATCCCCAATTTATAAACACATGGGGAGAAGACATGCTGCCTGAGGTCACTGAGTTGTACTTGGTGGTCCTGGAATTTGGAAAGACCTTGAGATTAACCATAACTCTCAGCTGCAAGAAGGAATTCCACCAAGAAGCAGTTGCAGCTGCCATGGAGAAGATACACCAGGAGAGGTGGTGGACTCACGTGTGAAATTATAGTTCGCATGTCCATGGCCCCAAATCATTTAGTCCTTCTTCTTGTGCTATTACCTCAGCCCCCCAAATGGTATCTGGTTTGCTCATAGTCATTCATCTATCAATAAAATGCATCCTGCTCACAGTAATGGTGGCTTTCTTTTTTCAATAAAAATATAAGTATTGGGAAAACTTACTTGTTTTTCACTCATTTGAAATTCGGTATTATGAAAACAGATTGCATTGGGTTTTGTATCATCTTAAAAATATTGTGTAGGGTGAAAGTTTAGATAATTAAAAAAAAATTCCTTTCAAGCATTCTTAAAACCAACTGTACCATGTGTAGCTAAGATGTCATTTTATTTATAGCTACATTTTTTCTTTTTAAGCCTGTCTGTTAATACTCTTACTTAAAAACACTGCTAGCTTCTTTTGCTTGTTATTATGCATTTCTTAATGTAATAAAACGTTATTTTGAAAATGGCTTCTGATTCAGATGTTCAGAGTTCTGTCTCCTCCGTAATATGCTGCAAACGTGGATAGATTCCCCCCAGTTTCTTTTCAGAGTGCCCTCTGATCCGCAGTTCAGTTCCTTTTCTGAAATCATCAGCTCCAAGGGACACTATTTTCAGAAGTTTAGAAGCAGGCTACTCAGGCAGCACTGACCAATGAGTAACTGTAATTATCAGGAAAATTCTGCTGGAGTCTGTCTTTTACAAAAAACTTGAGAAAATGTCAGTATTTCTTTTATATTAACATTTTTGTTAGATTAGACATTGTGGGTTGAACTCAATTCCAGGCAATGGGGCTATTAAATAGCATGAGAAATAAATCTTTTGAAAGGAGAAAAATCAGAAATTTGGGTCCTGAAAATTGTAATGAATCATATATGTTTTAAATTTGAAATATAAGATCTCCTTGATCTGCACCTTCATCTTTTCTTTGGTGACATAACCATTTGTCTTTTTTTCTGTGTTTTGCTTTTAGCTTTTTGATAGAACAATCACAGCTACAGACCAACAATTCCATTATTAGCATATCGATGCTTTTTTAATATGAAACTTTTCTGAAACTCTTCAGGATAGTTCCTTATCTATTTTTTTAAAGAAAATTTAAGCTTAAGGGTAACAAACTGAGGAACTGGCTGTGTATGTTTTATCCAAGTTCTTCACTCTTTTTAATAATGAAGACAATCGTTCATTGGAATGGAATTCTCCATTTCGTTTAGGCAAGTTCACAGTCACAAGTCTCTGTGTCAGGCTTTTGCCTTGTCTTTTAACAGTGAATGCAATCCCAAGGTCAAAGGTGACTTCAGGATATCTAGTGGATAAGTCAGAATCTAATAAAGATTGATGGCTGGAACATCGATAGTTCCCAGTGCAGTCAGGAAAAACCCAATCTACGTCAAACTCTAATATTTATTGGGAAATGGCACTGATGTGGTTGCTTTTGCTTGTTTATGGTTGAAATGCCATTTACTAAGATTTGAAATTACTAAATTTCTTTTACATGGCTAGTCATGAAGGTGAAAGGGAAAATAGAGACTGGGAAGAAAAGGCTGCAGGAACATGGAGAAAATAAATTAAAAGAGCAAAAGTATATAAACAACATTCTAAGAGTCCTCCTGTGTCCACATTCTCTTATTAAATGGTGGATTTTGTACTCTCCGAGTCTTGGGAGATGCTTAGATGATACAAACAAGCACTGTACAGCCAGACAAAATGAGAAAACCAACCAACAAAAATAACTGTGGCACATATCGACTGTCAGGGAGATTGGGAGGATATTGACCTAGTGGGAGGAGAAATCTCACGTGGTTTCTCAAATCTACATAAATTCAATAGAAATACCTTTTCACACTGGCTACATGTGGAATGCAGAACTTAACCGTTCTTATATGACTCAGCCAGTAAAAGAATTGATTTAGGGATTAGTTTCTGGAAAGAGTTTCAAATGACAATATACTATCATCAATCCTGTGATGAGGCTGTAAAAAGCTTGTGTGGCACAGACTAAATTTGACTAGAAAGAGACTGGGAGCAAGGGTAGTAACCCTTTAACCTCTTCTGTCTTGGTCAAGTCACCCCAAGAGTTTGGTTAAAAACGCCCTCTCTCAGGAGGAGAATGCACACTCAGAGAGAGAGGAGTAACCCTGAGTTCCCTCTGAATGATGAGATAATGGGGACATTCAGCTTGAAAGACAAAGCCTCGAGGGCATAAGCAATTTTGGTCATGCTGCTGTGTAAAGGGTTTATTATGTACCAAGGATTAAACTGAAATCGGTAAGAAAAGTTACAAACTGAGAAAATCCTAATTTAATAGAAGGTTTTCTCATAGATCGAATGGGGGCTTCTACTGGTGAAATTAATAATAAAATAATAATAATAATAATAATAATAATAATAATAATTAATAATGAAGAAGAAGAAGAAGAAGAAACCCAAAATAATACTATTCAATCATAAGTACTATTCAGACCATATTCGAATTACTAGTCAAGCACTAATTATAATAAAAATTAATGTGTATGTTATCAGAATGATTCAAGCATTGAAGAGAAAACTGAACTAAATAATAATAGGCATTCTATATTAAGAACATATTTCGTGTTAGATCTCATGGAAATAATACATATCATTATTACCAATCCTTAGAAGAATCTCAGCAAGGCTGGATTATTTATTCCATCCTATTAATGAGGATACAGAAGGCCAAGAACTCTATATAGCTTTTCCATTCCTGGTGAAAATATTAGCAGATGACAAAATCAGAGTTCTTTATGTCTTGAGCGTCTCTATTTTACCCTGATAGTCTTTGATGCTAATAAAAATCTAACTTAGAAAGATTATTTTTTTCTGCCAACTAAGCTGTTCTTTTCCCCCCTCTTATACTAGATCTAAATTTTGCCTGTATTCTCTCAGATTATGTTTATTCAAGCTTCTGAAAGCTGTGGAATGTGCCATGCCACACTACCCATCACACTTTGTACGTTGGCTTCCCAACCCAGCCTTGTGTTTTCTCACACAACCTTTCTTGTGGCTTCTTAATCATCCATACTTCTGCCTCTAATCAAATGTTTCCTTTCAATTCAGGAAATGTTTTCTATCACCATCTTACTATACCTGAACTGCTATCTGTTTATCTGGCTTTTCTTTCCTCCTTGAATTTGAGACTGTCTTTTGTGAAGCTCTGCCTCTGGGAATGGTCTTGCATTCCTAGGAGCAGCCCCTTTCTTGACTCATATCTTGAAAAATTGTAGACTGAAGAAAACATGATTTACTTTATGATTTACTTCCTCTGAATGTCTGTAGTTATGGATGCAATGGGGCAAAAATTACATAGTCTCTTGTATGGTGCTTTTAGACCTCTCATTTTCCCTGTGTACATATCATCTTCTCAATAAAAAGGTAAGTTCTTTAGAGAAAGGGTAGACATATTTATTATTCAAAAATGGGGCTTATAATGGAACTTAAAAATTCTTTTTTAACTTATTTAAATATTAATGGAGACACCATCAACAGACTTTGGTTATCTCCTAAATAATATGCAATATAAATACATATTTACATGAATAGTATATTAAAAAAGTGACTAATTCTAGAATTTTTATAGTGAAAAATATATTTACCTCAAAGTAGGAGAGTCTTCTTTGTTTCCCCAAATCACCAAAAACACTGTAGAACTGAAAAAAGAACACAAAAATCATTAAATATTTAATATTAGAAATTATACAAGCAGGCAAAATTAATTGAAAAATTTTTGTGTCAGAGTCTAACCACCCATTTTATATATCCCTAAAGAGTAGCTTTCTAGCACATCTGTGTGAACCTTTAGTCAACACACATTAGTTCAAGGTGTTTAACATGAAGAAAAAATGTCCCAACTCTTAGGAATATTTTTGCTTAAAATCTTACATCATGCTTTCCCCATATAGTTAAAAAAATAATATCGAAACTATAACCTTATTTTTTATGGAATCTTGCTTTTTTATGGTCTATTTAGATACTTGTAAAAGTACAAACAGGATATGTGCACACACATAGATTCACAATTAATAGTAAAATTAAATATTTTTAATATTTGTGTGCTTAAGTTTTTCTCATAACCTAAGATTGGTAGAAGTGATGGCAATTTTTCTAAATTTTTGCTTCATTTTGAATTCACGTATTTTTATTAAAGTTTGAGAAAGTGCCTATGTCACCTGGTCACACAATCTACTGCTCACAAGTTTCAAGTGAATGTGGAAAGAACCACCGTACCAAGAGCAGTCACAAATTTACTTTTGACTTCAGATCACCTACACGCTCTTCAACTAGAAATATTGCTGAGGGTTTGCCAAACACGCAAAGGCCATAGCTTTCACCATTTTGCAAGCAGAGGAAACAACATTTGAACCTCCTCTGAAATGTTTTTTTTTTTTTTCACATTAAGAGGCGCCACATGAACAGAACGTGCCATAAATAATGTGTGCTAACATTTTCCAAAAACTGGACATCAATTAATGCTAATTTATGAGGAAACCTCTTTGGAGAAGCATAGTCCAGACTCATAACAACTGAAAAGATTCATTAATATAAATGTTAAGGCAGTTTTTTTTTAAAGTGGGCATTAAGGTAAATGCATATCATTACATTGAAAGCTCATAATTTATTGAAAGTTTGGTGGAAAGGAAACTTTACACCGTATGTTTCCAAAGGTAATGTTTTAGCACATTAATCAAGAAAATAAAATAAGGATGAGGATATGATCATAAGAAAGACGTGCGACGAAAATCCAGCTTAATAACACCTAACATTTGTTGAATAAATACCATATGCCAGACATTCTGCATATACTATATTGTTTATTTTTTCCAAAAAAAACCTATGAGGTAGATTATATTATTATTTCCATTTTACAACTGAGAAAAATGAAAATCAAGCAGTTTATGTTACTTGTGGAAAGTCACAAAACTAACAACTTGTGTAGCTCAGATTCATAACCCCATCTTTTAAACCACATGAAATACTACATTTTACCACCTTTGAGAATTGTCAGAAAAATGTATGGATAAATTCAGGTAGTCATGCATAATGCTTTATTCTCCAGGATCTCTAAAAATAAAATCAAAAATTTATTCCATTAGTTAAATTATACATTTCCACACACAAATTAATTTGTGCCTACTAATGTGACCTATTTTAACTTTGAGATAATAACTTATTTCTACTTTTCGATTTTAAACATGGTGATAAAATAGCAGTTTCTACCTTTTCTGAATTTTTCTCTAATATTTTGAGTGGCCTGGGTAATATTCACTCATTAGCTTGAAAATGAAATTTTTACTTTTCTAAGGTGTAATTGTCTTAAGTAATATTTTTACTGAAACAAAAGTAGGAAAAAAAATTACTTTAGTTACTTCTGAGATTACATGTGTGTGTATGTACACACACATGGGTACATTTTGGCATAGAAGAAATTAGACATAGGGGAGAATGACGGAAAGCAATCAGAATCTTGAGATTGGGGTACCTATTGCCTAATCCTAAATGTCCTCTGTTGATAGTAGATCCATTGGACTTTAATGTACAGGTTTCCCTCCAACCTGCCAGAGACCTTATACTTGGGCAAAGATTCTAGCAGGAAATGGACACCCATCATCTCAGTAAACAGAATGGGTGGCTCCTTCCAGAACCACTCTTCTAAAATTCAATCACACTGTAAAATTATTGGGAAGACCTGTGAAGGTAGAGGCTGCTGGGCTCTCCAGGTTCTGTTTCAGGAGGTCTGGAGTGGAGCCTGTGAATTTGCATTTCTGACTAGTTCCCAACTGGTGCTCCTGAAGCTGCCTTAGGAACCCCACTTTGAGAACCACTGCAGTAGAGGAGACACTATTAATAGACTGTACATAGACCCATAAATTACTTTAGAGGTAAGAATTAAATATTCAATAAATAAATAGTGGTGTTTGTTGTTAGATCAATGAATAGAACATATATTAAGTACTTGCTAAATGATCTGCAAATAATTGTTATATTCAGTTCTCAGAACAAATAAATTGATTAATATTGCATAACCATTTAATATGATTATGGAATAATTTCAGCCTTTCTAAGTCTTTCTGTAGCTACCTGTGGCCTAATCAGGCGCTCAATGTAACTTTGGGGTAAAAAAATAAGAAAAGAATTAACTTTCAGGGCAATGCATTTCTGAATTCTCCATAGGAACTGAAAAGCTTCCAACTTATTTAAATTGAAACAGGAAATCTCATTAGAAACCGACTACACTCAGCATAGAAAATTAAAGGAGCTGTATTTCAATAATTAAATGTTTACAATTATTAATGAGAAAATAGTGATGTGATACTAAGATAAGCAAAGAGCATTCACCAAGGAATAGAAACAAATAGGGATAAAGTTAAGTAGAATAAAACATGTCACTTTAAACTGTGAAAGTAAAAATCTTGTTTATGTTTTCTCAATAATTCAGTTTTAGAAAAACCTCTCTTCGTGAATGTATTCAGTGTAGGTGGTTGTTGACACAATTAAGTCTCAAATGCCTCCAAACTTTACCTAACATAGGTTCCTAAAACAAAACAAAACAAAACAAAACAAAACAAAACAAAACAAAACAAAACACCATATCCATGTTCCCAGTTCTAAGGCAAACATTTGTGTATCAGGCATGTAGCGTCCTCTGTCACTGAAGGCAAGAGTCTGAGTTGCACATGCAAAATTCACTACATGAAACTGTGTGAAATGTTTCAATTATTTCTATAATAACATTTAACATGTTCCAGATATAGTGCATTAAGCACACAGCCAAGAAATGGTCCAAGCCTTTGCTGTTTTTCATTTCAGTGTATTATGAGTGTATGAAACACATGTTAGGAATATATTTCATATTCTGCATTTGTAAAATATCAAATTTATATCAGCAGAAACCGCAAAGGCAGCACAGGAGCTGCCCCCAGAGCAAGGCCATTTTGCAATCAAACTTTTTAACACCACATTATCATTTTAAAGAACAAATCTCCTGGTTGAAATGAAGAAAATGATTTTCACAACTCATGGCAATTTTCTTTATGTATTTATTACACAGGATTCAAAACACATACTCAACAAGAATTAGTCTCAAGTCTCTCCTTTAGTAATATGTACCATGCGCAGAGGTCATATTGTAAATAAAATTAATTCAACTGGGTTATCTTATTCCATTTTATAGCACCGATATAATTTTGTGAACATTTTAAAGTTTATTCCCATATGCTTTTAACATGTCTAGATACATATATATATATATATATATATATATATATATATATATATATATATATATATATATATATATATATATGCATGCTATGGTTCTTCAGATTATTCTATGCTAAAAAGCTATAAGGAAAAATTATTCTCATGAGCTAAATAAATTTATTTCAAACATTACACTACTTTGGCATTATATTTTAAGTCCTAGATGAAATGTTGGTAAAGCACTTTCTGGAAAACCAATTTATGCTATGGAATTTACCTTCTACCCTTAAATATTAAGTCTTTCTCACCATGTCTTATTTTATAATTATAGGTTATGTTATATTAACAATTCTACTGTACTATAGATGGCATGGTTTGGGTAGTCCCAGCATGAACTGTCTTATATTGAATTGTTTTCTAATAGTAAGTTGTGCCCAGGTTCCATTATCACAGTCACATTTACAAATCCTAGATTACATATTCACTTCCTGGTCAATTTAGGACACATCTGATTCCAAAATAGTATCTAAAATACCAAACTAATGTTTACCCTACATCGGTCTGTGTGAAGCTACTTACAGTCTTGGATCTCACCTTGGGATTAAATCACAACTGATAAGTGTGACTCAGTGGCTCCCATGCAGAGCAGGCAAGTTCTCTAACATCTCTGTTCCTCAGTTTCCTCATCTGGCAAATAGCAATGGTTGTAATAGATACCTTGTCAATTTGTTTAGAGGATTTAATGAATTCAAATTTGTAATGTACTGAAAATAGCTTATACCACATAGCAAATCCTACATTTATGATATCTCGTATTATCCCTCTCTGATGTCTTATACCTGCATAAAAAGAATATGCACTTAATAAATAAAGAATGAATGAATAAATAAAATAATGAATCTTCTCTTTTGAATCTGGCATAGCCTTTGTTTGGACTTCTCTCATAAGATGTGCTATAATCTATTTTGTATTAAAGTGTTTATTCTCTTAATATGTTTTCCTTGCAAGACTTGAGGGCAGAATGTGTCCTGTTCATATCTGTATCCCCGTAGTGACAAGGACTATGCCTGGAACACTGGATGTATCTATTATGAACATGTGTGGAATGTAAAAAGTTAAGGACAGCTGAAGGGCCCAAAGTAATGTGAGATGATTGGCTATCAATCATTAAATTTTTTTTAAAAAATTTATTTTTATTACATATTTCTAGAGAAACTAGTCTGTGGATGACATTTTGCTGTGTATGATACAAAAATGCATCACAGCCCCTTACTTCAGGAAAATTATAAATGAATAGGGAAGGCAAAATAACACAAAATCCTTATACGTGGGTAATATCTGACTCTCAACAGAGTTATATGAAATATTAAGAGATTCCAGTGGAAGAATATATCCTTCTAAGCATCACACAGAGCCAAAATGACATCTTGAAATCATACAAATGGTTATCTTCCTCTTGCCCAACCTTCCAGCAGATATGCTCAGCTCCATCTTTCCCTCTGGATTGGTTAAATTGACATTTGTTCTGTTTTATGATGAATTAAACTTGTGTTTATTTCTATCCACAGACTTGCTAAACCACCTGTAAATTTGATCAAACTGATGATGTCAATTAAACAAAATTCATGGGCGTTTTTGGATTCTTGTAGGCATAGCTTGCATACTGATATCTGCTCGTTGACTTCGGGTTATATATTAGGAAGCCAAGAAATTAGTGAAACTGCTCAACTTCATCAGCACTTTGGCATTTAATAAAGTGTTCCCAGCTATCAGTAAGCGAGGCTGAGTGTTCCACAGCAAACTCTGACCACAGGGAGGGCATATTTGATGAAGAGCCAGGAGTAAATATAACCGAATGCTACATCTCCCATGAAGAATGGCTGGAGCATTTTGAAGATCAGAATCAGCTAAAATAGCTAAGCAGGTAAGTTTGTGTAGACTCACCATTGTTTACTGTGACCTACTGAGTGTGCGAGCGTGTGTGTGTGTGTGTGTGTGTGTGTGTGTGTGTGTGTGATTCCATTATATTTCTCCATTTCTTTTTACTTGATGAAAATGGCTTGACCCAAATGTGAATGTACCTGGCAAGAAGTGTTACATTTCATAAATTTCTAATCAGAGTGGAGGATCCAACAGCCTGATGCCAGTGCAGGCTGGGGCATCCTGCAATTAACACTGTCAGGTTGTCCCTGCCTGTAAACAGTTACCTCACATTACCTCAGAGCATGAGGCCATGTTTGTCCATGAGACCGGCTGCCACAGTATGGCTTAGCTACAAACTCTGGCTTCTGGAAGTCATTTTCTACCACATGCACATTTCAATAAATCTGCAAAATAACTTAACCAAAAAGACCCAGGGTGATTTTTCTTCTTTGGTTTTGCTCCCCACCCCCTCCAAACTAAGCTGTAAAACTAAGTCCCCTTTATCACAAAAGTCTCCACTCTCTAATCCAATCGGCTTCCAGGGTTTGCTTTCGCACATGTTTGTCCCTTCCTGTGCCACTAAATCGTATCAGCTGTTCTGGATTTGGGTTTGATGGTGATTGCTGAGGTGGCAGAGACACTGGTTACATTTGCTGGTTATTTTTTCAGAGTACTTATGGACCAGGGAGTATGTTTTTAGGCAGTAGCAGAGTTTACTAGATATATAAGTTATTTCATGAGTTTCTTAATTTTTAAATGGTCTTCGGTCAATTTTTCTAAAATGTCATCAAATCTTCAACAATAAAAATCTTGACATCAAGATATTGTAGTTTGTTTTGTGCTACATGATAATAATATGGTATTATGTATACCATTATATGGATTATGTGTATAATCATATGTAACATACTTATATATAAATTGTATGTGTATAGATAACTATAACAACATTATATATAGTGACGATGCATATAACACAGTATTTCTAATAACAAAATTACTGAGTAGTTATGTGGGCAGTGGAAACAGTGTTGACTAAACTAGCTTGTGTGTTATTTTTTTTTTGAGTAAATTTTCTGAAGTCAAATAAATGTTTGACATATTTATGTGTGTGTATGTGCACACAGGCATGCACATGGTAACCACTTTTAATAGACCACATGAGATAATATGGCCAACCCAGGGTCTTAAATGTATTCAATAGTAAGAATTACAATTCAATTGTTATAAAAACCTTTGACTTAATTTTCCCCAAATGATCTTTACCCTCTATCTAATCAGGCTTCTTCAGCTGTATGTGGTATAAGCTAGGTCCACTAGGGTGAGTCTTAAGGAACTAAATTTTAATACTGGCCACATGGCTAACAAGCTGTATGTCTAGACAAGTCATGAATCTTTTGGTATCTCAGTATCTTTCAGTAAAATGAAGAATATCATACTTATATTATTTCTTGACACTTTTTTTCCTCCTGGATAAATAAATAATGTGTGTGAGACATTTTGAAAATGTTAGTAGTATTACACTAAAGAAATATCACTAATGTTATTACAACTGCAATTTAACAATTGTTGTTTTTTTATTTTTATCTTCATCTCTCTGGTTTTTCTTTCTCCTTCTAACATCTTTATTAATATTTCTCTGAATATTCACACCCTTTCTCTAAGTTAGAGGTGGGCATATTTTTCTGTAATAAGCTAGTATATAAGCTAGTATAGATTTTGAGCTTTGTTAGTCACATGGTTTCCTATCGCAAGTACAAGATTCTATTGTTATAGCATGAAAGCATAATTAATAGTAAACAAATGGGTGTGGCTGTGTTCCAATAATACTTTCTTTATGGACACTGAAATTTTAATCATGTAATGTTCATATTATTTTCTACTAATGTTTTTTCAACCGTTTAAAAACATATAGGAAACACTTGTAATGTTTGGTCCTACAAAACAGGTTGGACGATCTGCTCTCTCCTAAAGGCTGTAGTTTACTGACTTCTGCTTTAAGCAGAAACCTAACCTTACTACCATTTTTCATGTGACCAGGTCAGTTCTTAGCTTGGAGGAAGGGTACTAGGAGTTGGAGATACACTAAAAAATGGATCATCCCAAATCTCAGGTTTTGCTTCCAATTTAAGTTCCAGGGAGAAAATGAAATAAATATTTTAAAAGATATAATCCATAGTGTACATTTCTGTTCAACTACTTGTCTTCAGGCAATAAAGGTACAAATTGCTAATTTTCGGCTCAAATATTAAGCTGTTTGTAGCTGCCAACTCTTGTATCTCTGATGCTGTAGTGTTTTAGGGTGAAAGTATAAGCTACAATTCACTTAAATCCTCTCCCTCATTTTTATACATAAGCAAACTGCTGTTCCATTAAAGTAGAATAATTTGCTCAAATTTAGTACAGAGCCAAACTAGAACTCATATGACCCCAAAGGGGAATCTTTTCATACAAAATTAGTTTCACAATTGTCGTTCCTGAAAGCTCGTTCAAAACAAAAACAGAGGCAAAGAAACAAACTCTTGGACCCTTCCCCTCATTTTTGAGATACGTGGCAACAAGAGGTAGTTGAATAAATGCCAGCGGCCTGCTTAGTATCCATGGCTTTCAGGTAAAGTTTCAGGGCAAGCACTTGTTAACCAGCTGCTGGATTTGACTGCTGTCTCTGTTTATACCATGTATATTTTTTACGGACTACTAAAATTCTTAAGGTTATTAGTCTCAGATAATGTGTTTCACCAAACAAGACACCATGGGAGCTTCTTTTAGATTTGGCCAGGGGGATCCATCCACAGTAGGCTTTTCCAGTCCAATCTGGGACCAGGTCTCTCCAAGAGTTCACAGCTCCACTGTCACCTAGGGCTACAGTTAAAATCCTGCATTCTTTTATTCTCGTGCAAACAGACACCGGAATGGAAAGGTGGTGCATATATTATCCACATCTGTCTGCTACAAATCCTGCTCAGTTTCATGCTTTTAGGACAAATTCCAGGCAAAAGGCCACTGGGAGAGGCTCCATTTCTCAGTACCCCATGCCCAGCCCTGTCAGTTAGGCGGCAGAATAATTTCTTTCATAAGGTCTGTTCTAGCCAAAGACAACATACCCATGCCCCGTGGCATGGGCTCTCTGAAGGGAAGGGACTGTGTTCTGAATTACACTCCAAGGGGAGTTGACCTGAGATCAGATGCCTGAAGACCTGGAAAGCAGTGAGACAGGAATATATCAAAGATGGGCTTTATCATTTGGTATGGTTGGAAAATCAATTTTCTATATATGTTACCGTGGCATGAATAAAATCCACCTCTCTCATACTCCAGCTTTCTTTTCCTCATGGTATAAATTAGAAGGACTGCATTCATATTTGGGTATCAACACTAAAGAAACAAGCATCTCAAAGTTAGAGCCAATCATTTAAAAGGATGGAAAAATAAGCCTTTAAAAAAATGAAATGGAAAGATGTCATTTATATGCACAGATTAAATTAGCAAAAAATATAGGCCCATTCAAGGTCCCTGCTGTGCTTCCTTATGCATCTAATGGAAAAACTGTTCCTGATCCAGGATTTTATTATTATTGTTATTATTTGAAATGCCACCTTAGAAAAAAATTTCCATTCGATACCCACCTTACTAGGAGAGGCTCAGTACAAAAATAAATAGTTGAAAATGTGCTGTGACTAAAATAGTGTTAGCCAAATAAATGCTAAATTTCCATCTGGACTTCACCATGTTGCCACCCAGAAATATTTTCTGGGTCTCCTTGCTACATCGTTATTTTCCTTCGTTTTTCTTTTTTTTTTCTTTTTCTTTAAGATTCTCTTCATCTGATGATCTGCTACTACAGTAGAGTTGGGTAATCGTTATAAGGCAAATTATTTCTATCACATATTTATGCTGGCCTCCATCTCCAAGGAGATGGATAATACCATGTGATTTCACTGGAATGGGACATCTCTAATGGTGTTCTTCTTCCCCAGTTGACTTTGACAGCAGGACACATTCATTCTTGCATTTCTTTCTTCATCATGCCTTGCATATAGTATTGACTCTGAAACTTTTAATGACTAAACAAATGTGGGATCAAACAGCCTCAAAGAGAAAGGCTAGACTAACCAGGCAGTAAAATGATAGAATAATTCTCATATATTAAAATATTCTCATGATTGACAGTTCTAGAAAGCTTTGGTACATTGAATAATTCACATCCACAAACTAAGCTTCTTTGGAATGAATTAAATTCTTACTGTTAGGGGGACAGAAATAAAAGTATATGAGAAATCCCAAAGTCAAGGTCTACTTCCAAGTTTAATTACTGACTTGCTCAATGACCTCATACAAGTGGTACAACTATCTGGGTCTCTAGTTCTTCAGTTATTAAAAAAAAATGAGACTAACGAAAACCCTTCTGCTGATTTCTCAGTTATACCTCAGCAGATTCTTCAATAGTCATAAATAAATAGCCTTTGGAAGCATTAACAATGTTCTATAATCACAGAAACTCTTTTTGTCAGGCAGATCAGCACATATTATTTGGAAGCTAAAAGACATTTTTATTTGAAAGTTCATACTAAAATTTATTGGGTTTCTCCTCTGTGCCAAGTACTGTGCTTGGCACTTTAGAAATATTGCCTTTAACTCTCACAAAAACCTTGAAAGTTTTGTATTTTTATTCTAATTCTAAAAGCTAACTAAATTTCAGAGAGCTGAAATGACTTGTGTAAGATGGTAGAAGTGGTATCTGATCTCAGGACTGACTGATCCCAAACACTGGATGCTAATCATTCATACACAGTACATATATGAACCTACAGCTGGAACTGAAGCTTCCTGTTTCAGTTCATTTGAGGTCAGTTTAATAGTTTTGTGCAAAGCACATAAGATGAAGGGGACTTGTCCTATTTTGACTTGAAGTAATACATATTAATAGTAACTGGGGCTAGTAATCTCAAGATTTGTCAGTGGTCCTTAGCTGTGTCCATACAGTCTATATGTAAGAGTAAGTGTTTGTGGTATGTGTGTGTGTGTCTGTGTTGTTAGCAGAAAAAGAAACTAAAGTGTTAGAAATATAACTATTTTCTCTACTTACAATTTTTTAATTTAATGGCCATAGCTACTGTCACTTGCTTTCCACTTATTAAATGCCAGCTCCTATACTAGATGCTGGGGAGCAAAAATTGACTTGGTCTCTTTCCTCAAGATGTGCATCCAGAAGACTTGTATGAGGGCTTTTGGTTATTCAGAAGACAGTTTAGCTTGGCCTAGGGTAATGTTGAGGAATTTGGGAAGAAGTAGATAGCGATAAGAGATATTTAGAAGGTAAAAACCAGTAAACCTTGATTATGGATTCAATACAATGGGAAAAGAAAAAGGAAGGAAGAGGGGTGGCAAGGATGACTGCTAAATTTTAAGTCTTATAACTGAGAAAGAGAACTCTAAGTGGGTGGCAATTCCCTTATCACAGAATGGCAGTGAGGAATAGGGGGGTGGTGGTTATGCAGACTTGATTACATTTATGGGAATTCCATATAGGCACTCCGTAAATGCTAGATCACCTCTCCCATAAACCATCTATTGTTAACAAACAAACAAAGCTTCCTATTTCCCCCTCGTGTTTATTTGAGTACAACACATTTCTTATTTATCAAGACGCAATGCTAAGAAAGAATCCAAAGGTACACTACCTTCTTATAGGACCTAGAACGTTTTCACCTTTTGGCATCCTATCCCCTACATTTTCCTCCTAAGGCTGGCTATAGGAGCCAAGAAAAGAAATGGCCTCATGAAATTTCATTCTCTGTTCCTTTTCCTCGGTGTAGGGTTTGTCAAAGGTGCTGATGATCAATGAAATAGCCCAACAGCAATGAAGGGAAGGAGAAAGAAGAGAAAGAGTGCCAAAGTCAAATACTGTATATTTTACTGCTTATTTAGTATTTATATTTTGCTTATATTCATAAAAATTTAAAATAAAATAAAAAATAAATAAAACCAAAGTTTCTACAATGGTGTAGAGTATAATCGATTCTTATTGAGGGCATCAACTTCTCTTCTAGTCTGTCCCTTACAATATCAGTTTTTACTAATATTACCTTGCTTGTGGTTATCAGAAGAGAAGAATCTTAAGTGACTAATGACTTAGGCCCTAAGGCTTTTTATTTCCAGATCTAAATCAGAACAATGGAGAAGAAATTCCTGTCTCCCACAATAAACAATGAATTGATATAACCACATTCTATAGGTAGATTAAATGAATGGCAACTAAATTAATTAATATCTCTGAAAATTTAATCTCAGGGCAATTTGTTAGCTCTAAATGAAAAATATCAAAACATCAAACCAAAATAGATGCTATTAATATTCATTCCAATTATTAAAAATGTAGTCATAGGTTAAGATATAAACATCTGGAATAAAAATGATACTAAAGGAAGATTGAAACAAATAAGCATACTCGAATTTAAAGTTTATAGCAATAGTCTAAAATCATTTTCTTTCTCATTATCTCATTTTACTATATTTTTAGAACTAGCTTTAGTTACTATCTTTATTATTCAATCACCTTTCACCAGTGCAAAAAAAAAGTTAATAATTCAAAATTAAATCTGAATTAATTCTCATATGAACAAATTTTTACTTTTTGATACATATTACTGAGGCTTGGCAATTTAGGGTAGCACTAACCTATTTTTTTTTAACTTTCAGGATGGTTCAATAAACATTTAGATGAGTTACTGAGTAGGAAGTAATATTTTTTTCTTTACAGAATTCTAATGATATAATAAGGACCCTTTTCAAGTACAAGCTGGACATGTTACTTTAATGAGCTTGTGTTGAATAGGTTAAATGTCATCATTTAAAAGACTCTGACCTGGAGTCGTGGGTCGGTCAGAACCACAGGGTGGGAATGTGAGTCTGCAGATAAGCCTCTTCTTGCCTGAACACCCACAAAGAAATATTCGATGGTCTGGTACACCAGATCCTGAAACCACAAACTGAGGGAGTCCGTCAAAAGCCCCTTTACCAAGTTTAAGTTGAGGGCGGGGTCATGCATGTGTGTGCTACCTTTTCACACATTTCCTTGGGTTATGGGCTGACGCAAATCTGACATTCATGTTCCTCTAAAGAGATCTTATTATCACACACTTGGTATCAGCCAACTGACAGAAAAGAGAAATTCACCGTCTGAATTACCTAACAGCTACTTTTCAACATTTAATCTTTTGCATTTCCTTTGGCCCAGATGAAATGAGCAAAATCTGAAGCATTCGACTACCTGGCTTCCATATCAATACATCTCTTTCTCAGGAAAAAAAGTAATAGATGTAAAATAATTAAAGATAAAGGCATTGCTTTTTTTTAATAAAGATGACTAAGCACAGCTGGAAAAGCTGGGTCAACTGTGCCAAGGTTTCAATTATCTACCCTGGTGTGCAGTTGTCAAAATCCATGAGAACACTTTCCAGCTCTCTTCATACAAGTAAACTATTACTGCCTAAAAAACAAAAAAAAAAAAGTAAGATTTTAATAAAGTTTACAATGCTTTATTTTACATTAAATTGCAATATTGAACTTGACAATTTTTTATGACTTTTGTGTTGTCTTGGCTCTTAGTACGGTATTGGCACTCTCTTAAAATTCCAGGACCAGAACCAGGCATGAGGACTGCTTCGATCCACATTGCCAGCCCAGCTCTGAATGTGTCATATTGAGGGCTCTGTCAAAGAAAATTTTCCTGAACCTTTCATGTCATATTGTCTCAGGACTGAGGGGATACGAGAAAAGGGTATAATGGTAAATTGGTCCCTAGTCATGATTTGAATGGGGATTATGTAGATGCTTGATAAACTGCATTCTTTACGCAGATGCAGAAAAATACACACATAGTTGACTCTAGTCACAAGCCTAGCATCAACCTGGATACAGTATAGTGGCATTACTTATTTTTGAAATTGTTAACAATCACCAAAATTATTCTTCTTTGAATAACCCTCAAGTTGTCTTTTTTTCTCTTCTGTCTAGATTATTATGACCCTTTTAGCTTTCCTCAGAAATCCGATTTTCATCTTTGCTTTCACTGTCATTCTCCTTTGAGTCTTTTCTAGGTTGTTCATACAATCTTTTACTCTCATGAAAACCGAATAAAATACTCATATGTACCCTGTTTTTGACATTGAGGGAGATGCACAGTGGATGCAATTATTTAGTGTTGATTGTGTCAACATGTTAGCACTTTAAAATAATTTAATCATTCCAAAGCCTTGTGAGCATGTTAATGTTTAGAAATATTTGTACATTCATATGACAGATTTCTCATATTAATTTTATAGCTGTCCTCTTGGTATCACATATGAAAGCTTCTTTCTCAAGTATGATGTGTCCTAAAGTCTCTTTACAGCAGAAATGTACTGATTTGTGAAAATTTGAGAATAATATATACAATTATTAGACATAAAAAAAGTCATTAATATGTTTTAAGACCTAGTTTGTAAGGAAATAAAAATCTAAAATCAGCAAATTTTAGAGTAAAATTCAAGAGGTAGGAACTTTCACACTAAAATTTCAGCAATAACTATCCTATGATTAATACAGACGAAATATTTTAAGTATATTTTATCATTATTATTTGTGTAATGTTGGCTCTTTAGGGTTTTTCCTGCATTTAGTATATTTGTAATTCAGTTTAAATTTGTAGAATTGTTGAAAAAGTTTGTTTCTTTAATACAATAAAACACTATCTTATATGAGTCATGCTCATATAGACTTTCACTGAATCTGTGAAATTTGAGAACAAAATGAGAATAATTGATTTATGGGTAAATTCTATCTTCAAGGGCAGAAAAAAAGAAAGCCTATTAACATGTTGATATCTCCTGTGAGTGTCCTGTAGTTATTTTCCTATTAAAAAGATTAAAATTCCTATTCAATCAGTGATGTTCTTGCCTCAATGCTTCATTCTATGTTGCCTTTCTTTGCAATTATAACCTACATCTGTGTAATATAGCAGGTAACTCAGAAGAGGTTAGGGTAGAAAACATTTTTAATTGGAAGGGAAAAGGTGGTTTCAATTTAATGAATAAGCTTCACTCTTTAGCCTGCTCAAAACTGACCTTCAAAATTGAGTTTGGTTTCAGCCACACACTTGTCTTCCACTCTTTCTTTCACACCTGCCATGGAGCAGATAAAGGTGTAAGAAATGTGAGTGGACTTGAGTCATGCAGTTAAAAAAAATGGTTATAGTAATTGGTGTCAAATAGATTTGTGACTGTTAGAAAAATATGACTGCTTTAATTTTACTGTTTGAGCACTGGCCATATATTTGGTTTTTGTTATGTACTTCTCATGTCCATATTTTCTCTGTAGTATCTGACTCTGTAAAGAAGACAATACATTTCCATTACCTCTTTAAATTTTAAGAGCCATTATTGTGTTTATCCATAATGCTTGGGGGAAAAAAATGGCCAGAGTTCATAGTGTCTAGTTAGTTTAATTTGATAATTTAAATACGCTATTCTTTTTCTACATAACCTAAAAAGCTTCAGAGGAACATGTTGTACTCCCAGTTTCAAATCTGATTCTGATTCCAAGATTATGTATTTTTGTGAGAGGAGTGTAGAAAAAAATAAATAAATAGATGCTTCACCGAGCCGAGATCCTCTATCCCTGGTGGACTCTGAATTGCCTTTTGAGCCATCCTCGTGTATTTGCATCTGCCAGAGCAGTTCAGGAAGATGTGGCCACTGTTTATCCAGAAAAATGCCACAGGAGTGTTGCTGCATGCTGTGGAACTGTTTATTCTGTTAGTTGTTTAGAATCAGTCTATTGAACTGAACCCTCACCATGCAGAGTTGCAATGTTCACATTTTGTTCTATTTTTCAAACCTGGTGCACAATGTTAAGTGGCAAGGGGGGAGATCATTGGATAATAAGGCTTGTACAGCACCATGGAGGTGAGGAAGGACTTGGCGGAGCTGAGAACCACAAGGGGTTTGGTGTGCTGGAGCAGGATGTCCAAAGGGGAGTGTCGTGGTGAGCTGCATGATCCATTGGAACATAGGAAGAAAACAAGATATGTTTTTATTTATAAATGAACAAATTATTGTGTTAATAGTTAATGTATAAAAGGATAAAAGCATCTTCTCATGTCATATGTCATTTACAGCTATAACATGTAAATTGGCATGAATATATAGTAAATGGATCACATGTCATATCCTATTTAAGGCAGGAGTGTGGGTTCTCCACTGCATAAGTGTCGTTACCCACTTTCCAATAATTTTAAGGCATTGCGAAAAAATGAAGTTTAAATGTGCTTGCATACATGGATCCACAGATTATAACATCTGCTTTTAACTAACCTAACAAGATAAATTAGTCTCTGTACCATTCTGATGGTGTAGATAAAGTAGTAAACAAATACATAACTTAAAAAACAGATACACACCGGTGAAGTAATCGCTAGGTGGTGACAATGCGTGGAGTAAGAGGAATTAAGGATGCTGTGGATGGGGAGGTACATACCATCAACAGAGGCTCAGGAAACAGAAATAAAAGAAATAAAAAAACGATCTGTGCAGATGCTATAGGAAAGAGCACCCCAATCAAAGAGCAGGACAAGGAATGAATGTTCTTAATATAGTCAAGGATGTATGAGAAGTTTTTTGAGCAGAATAGAGACACAATCAGACTTATGAAAGAGGAGACTCAGAGTATTGCATGACTCATAGACTCTGTAGAGACAACAGGGAGAGTCTCTAGTAGGCTATTAAATAACAGAATGTGAGGGGTGATAGTGACAAGGACCAGAGTGATAGAGGCAGTAGAAAGGGGATTGTTCAGGATGTTTTAAAGGTAGAGTCAAAAATTTTTATTGGTAGATAGAATACAGTTTGTGAAATAAAAATAGAAGTTAGGGATGTCTCCATGGCCTTTAAACTGAACAAATGGACAGTTACAGTTGCCATTTACAGATGTTGTCACAAATGAGGGAAAGCCATGTTGATGAATAATGTGGAGTTTGATCTGGACCATTTAAATGTGAAATGCATAGTAGACATAGAGGTGGAGATGTCAAGTTAGTGATTAGCTAGAACTATCCAGAGTCCATTAGAAAGAATCAGGCTTGAGATGGAAATTCGTAAATCATAGCATTTATATGCAAAGCCAGGAGTACACATGAGATCAACTAAAGAAAAATATTCATGTGATGTCTGACTATCATTTCGAGGTTTGACAGAACAGAAAGAACAGCAAAATTAACAAGAGATCAGAAAGCTAAGTTTGAAGAAACTAAGAGAGTGGTTTCTCAGTGGTCAGGTGAAGAGTATGTATCAAGGATGAAGGAATGACCACCCATGTCAAAGGCTATTGGGTGGTCAAGTATGATGAAGAATAGGAATCAGCCCATGGAATTAGATCTGTGAAGGTCACCGGTGACTTTGGCAAGACCTACTCCAATGCAGCAGGGGTCGAGGTAAAGGAAATAATAGAGAGAGCATGTGTAGAAAACTCTTGAGAAGAGCCATGCCATAAAGAGGATGCAGGAAAGGAAAAACAAATTTTCCTCTATGTTTCTTAGTTCCTGGCTGAGACCCCACTGTAATAAAAGTCAGATTAACAGGAAAAGCACAAACAGAAGTTGGATAACATGTATACCTCCTGTATACATGGGAGATAACCTTCCAAAACTGAGTAACTCTCCAAAATGGCCCAAGCTATCACCTTAAATATCATCTCTAGCTAAAGACAGAAGAAAATAATTGTGGTGTTTGGGGGAGGTCAGTTATGGGAAGTTACTGGGAAAAGCATAGTACACGAGTGTATGGTCATTAGGCAGATTTAAGTCTTTGCCTTCTCCATTGACAAAGGATTTTAGAAATTTAAAGTCATCCTCTTCTTCCTGGTACAGGGAGGGGAGACAGCCTTACCAATGACAACTCCCCTTAATGTATAATATGCCCTACCAAATGAGGTTTATCTCAGGAATGCAAGGTTGGTTCAACATTTAAAAAGCAGTTGGTATAATTAACCAAGCTAGCAGAATAAAAATAGAACATTTTTTAAACCGATTACCTCAATACTTGTGGAAATGCATTTGACAAGCCCAAAAGATTCATTTATGATAAAATTTAGCAAATTAGGATTAAAAAAAAAACAGACTTCCTGGATGCTTTGCTCCTAAAAGTGAGAACAAGATAAGGATATGCTGCCATTCTACTCCTATTTATCACTTTACTGAAAGTCCTCACCAATAAAATAACACAAGAAAAAGAAATAAAAGAAATACATATTAGAAAGGAAGATTAAAAGTCTTTCACAGCTAATATCTTCTACACAGAAAATTCCAAGGATTAGTTAAAATTAAATCACAATGAGGTATTATTACATGATTGTTAAATGGCAAGAAGCAAAAACAAACAAACATCTGACACTGCCAAGTGCAATGAGAATACAGAATAACTGGAATTCTTATGTGCTATTGATGTGGGTGAAAATGATACAGCTACTTTGAAAAAATTTCCCAGTTTCTTATAAGCTTAAACATACACTTACCACAGGAATCAGTAAACCTGCTCCTAAGTATTTATTCAAGACAAATAAAAATGGTCATTCAATAGGCTGTATATGGTTGGTTTTAGCAACTTTACTCATAATTGCCAAAAACAAGAAACAACCCAAATGTTCTTTGACTTGTGATTCGATTAACAAATATGGTATATCCACAAACAGGATATTACTCAGTAATGACAAAGAATGAACTAACTGTTGGTAAATGTGATGACATGATTGACCCTCTAATGCATACAGTATATAGTCTTAAAGGTCCACACTCTTCAGGATTATGTTTAAATGATACTCTGTAAAAAATGAAACTAAGCGGAGACAATATTAATGCTTGTGTGGACTGAGGGTAAGGAGTACGGTTGACTAAAAAAGGGGCAGGGCCAAGGAAGTTTTTGAGATCATAGAAGCATTGCACTTGTTTTTCATAACGGTTACATAATTTTTGTCCCTTTGTTAAGTTTTGTAGAACTAATCTCAAACCAGTACATTTCACCATATATAAATTTAAAAAGAAAATAACACCATCCTTTATTATCACATCACACCATTAGTGTCCTTTTTTCATTAAAAATGAATACTCACTCCATGTGTGGTTGAGATTTATAACTAACATTCCGCCTTTCTGTGGAGCATCAAACACGAGTCACAGAATGAGTCAAGAATTAGGGAGATGGTCTGGTTTGCAACCATCATTTTATGTTCTAAATAAACTAATTTTGTACTCCTCAAAATCTTTTTAAGATGGATGGCTCCAGTAATTCTTCACCTCCCTCATCCCATTTCCAGTAACACTAACAAATTGGGTTTTCTTACATCCGCCCCACCCTAAGGCAAAGACAGCCTCCTGTGGGGATCAGCTTCTTGGTGAGAATAGGATGTTTCCACCCACCACTGTATATTGACACTTGCTACGCTTCTGGCTATAAATCACTTGATGACATCACATTGTTGCTATAAATCCATGAACAAATAAGCTATCCTTCCATTAGGGAACATAAAACGGTCCATTTTCAGACTCAGTCTGCATACTGTTTATGGGTTGCTTGCTGCTTTCAGGGTTTTTACAAGAGAACATCCACTGTTTCTTTCTGGCTCTACTCCAGAGAGCTGTGTTAACATTGCCCATTTTCCAAGATATTTGGTGGGAACACTGCATAACAGAGCCACATTTTCCATCAGGGACCTGCACCATATTTTAGTCTCTATTTCCCAGACAAATTAAACCCACTGTTTTATAAGCTTCTTCAAAGGGACTACACAGTAGCTCATTTTACTGAATATGGATACCGCCACTCAGAAAACTGATCATATGATAACAGAGCCCAGAGCTTACAAATTCTAGAGCACATTAATTATTACTTCAGGGTCGGACCCTAAATTACTTATCTTCCTTAGGGAAAGTTAGGCAGTAGGACACTTGATGATATTGGAATTGATGCACCATGAGCTCAAATAGGTTATCAGTGTGGTGGGAGTAAGGAAAAAAATAGTATGGAATCTGCAAGCTCCAAGGGAGAAATACATTTTTTTTATGTCATTTATTCCTTTATTTCTTCATCTGAACTGGAAAATGATGTTCGAGTATCAACAGCCTCAACTTTCAATTCTTTAATTTCCTTTCATGTTTTTAATGTCAGGAGTTTAGTTTAGAATTCTAACCTATGAGTAAGTTGGAGGGACAATGTATAAGTGGCTATATGTATTTATATGCTCATATATACAAATATAATAATTACATGCATTTATAAGAACAAAAATATACAAATACAGTTTTGAATCATTACTTTTTAGCCCCTTTAGTTATTATTGACGTTTATGCAAAGCAATCCCTGGTTTTGCTTTTTTTGTTTTTTACTCTTGTTATTCAAATTGAATTATTTAGATACAACAGATTTTAGATTGTGGTTTGGTTATTTCTGTGGTTCTTGCTTTCAACTTTTGTTTACTAAAATTAAAATAATACTAAAAATAACCTGAATCCATATATGATATGACAGGTATTGTAGTAAGAGTGTTACATATGCTTTCTCATTTTAAAAATATGACTCTGTGGGAGTATACACTATTATTATTCCTATTTCATAGATTATAAAAATGAGCCTCAGAAAATTGAGCACCTACCTAAATAGTTCAACTTGTAAGGGAAGATCCTTAATTTAAATGCATATCTAACTGACTCCAGAGAACTTTCTTTTAAAAGTAATCCAGTATTGACCCAGTTGTCAGTAATGTAAACAACAGAAGTGGGTGTGTTGCTATTGAATAAATAAAGAAATTTACTTGCTTGAAAAAAAAATGTGGGCAACTGTATCTTAGGTGAGGATTTTATTGTTTTTCTTATTGCTGTTTTCAATTAAGGATCAATAACCTATTTTTCTCAGTACTTGATAAGTCAAATCACAGAGCTGGAGATAAATGCACTGATTCATTGGTGAGCCTCGGAAGAATTAATTCTTTGATCCTTGGTGGAAATTTTATTCATTACTCAAATGTTAGAATTACTTGGGTTTGAAAATTACTATGCTGCCATGCTGTAAAAATATCACCTTGGACAAACCTGAGTGAGAGATGATTAGGTAAACCTTTCTGCTTTACTGGCACCGTGATTGCTGGTCCGGGATATTTCAAGAATTTCTGGGCTGTAAATTACCTAGGAGGCTATAGGTGTTTGTTATTAAGGAAATTACTTTAGTGGACAGCCTCAAAAGGAGCAAGACACTTGGCATTGGCCTGAATCTCAGAAGCAACCCATGTACACTGATTCTAGTAAAAGAATATGTTTGCCAGCAAGGCTTCAAGACTGATGGCATCATGGGCTAGTGCCCAAATGGAACACGATCTGAGGAAACTGAGTCTATCCCAAGGTTGAAAGAAAGAGCTGATTAATAAATGTGCTATTAGGTCAACCAAGATCATAGAGGAATAGGTCAAGAGTGACTGACTGTCAGATTTGGAAGACTAGAGTTCTCAGGTCTCTAAGAGGGGTGAAAGCAATGATTAAAACATTTCAATTCTGTAGAATTTGAAGCCTAACCAGCATGGGGAGCAGATCAGATTAAACAGTTCCATTCACTTTTATACATTTAGATCCAATACCGAGCCTTCAAAGACATGGTAGATATATTGACGTATCACTGTGATCTGAGATCAGAGAAAATTTGGAGTCTTTATGCAAAGAGAAGGATCAAAGCAGTTACTATAAGACTCAAGAATCTTCCTTGTTCTGGAGAAAGTGTAACTCTAAAGCTTTAGAACAAAAGTGTGAGTATCTTTGTACAGCTTCTAGACCTCAAAGCTTTTAAAAATATACATCTATATAGGTGATAGATGATAGATAGATGTTAAATATAGATAGATAGATAGATGATAGATAGATTGATAGATATATGATAGATTGATAGATAGATTATAGATAGATGATAGATAACATGAACAAAAAAGCATCAATGGCATTATTAAATTTATATATATTATATAGAAGAGAATTCATGCTTTTTGCTAATAACATATATAGATATTTATAGAGAATCTAATAAAACCTACTGACCTTCTCCCTAGAAGAAGTGTCAACAAACCCTCAAAATCTTTTTCATAATTCTGTTCACTGATTGAGATGTTCAAGAATCCTGACAACTGGCCAATTTAAAATCTGTATTAATTCATTTCCTTTCTTGTAAATTATCATTCTGTATTAGTCAGTGTTCTTCAGAGAAACAGAAGCAACAGGAAATATATCAGTATTCATTTATTTATTATGGGGAACTGGCTCACATGTTCATTGAGCCAGAGAAGTCCTTTGACCTGCTGTGGGCAGCTAGATGCCCATGAAGGCCAGAAGCATGGTCCCAGGCTGAGTATGGAAGATTGCTGCTATCCCAGCTCAACAGCAGGCAAAGAAAGAAGGGAGTTAATTCCCCTCTACTTTTTAAACTCTCTGGCTCCCAATGATCAGATGATGCTTAATCATACTCGAGGGCCATCTGGTTATGGGGTCCACTGATTTAAATGCTTATCTTACATGCAGATGCCCTCACAGACCTGAGAAGTAATTTTTAACCAGATACCTGGGCATCCCCTGATCCAGTCAAGCTGACAAATAAAGTTAGCTAACTCACCCCCTCTATCTCAAATGATTTTGTATTTCTGTGGATTTTATCTGTTTACGGTAGTAAAACTGCCTTTCGAAGCATCAAGGCCATTGTGGATTATGAGAAGAAGTAGAAAGTGGACAACACATATTACAGTTAAAAGTCTAGGCTTCATTGTCAGATGAACCTATATGTTAACCCATCTCTCTCACCCTCTAGCTGTGGGAATGTGAGCAAATTATTTAAATTTCTGAGTACCAGTTTCATCATCTTTAAGAGAGTATTAACTCTCAGGTGTTTTTACTTAGGTCTAAATAAGATACATTTGATAATTAGGTATATACAAAATGCTGGAGACATACTAGGTACTCAAACACGAAGTCTAAACTTCCATATGTGGAGTGTGTGTGGGGGGCGGGGGAATTCTATTCTCTCTCATGAGGATATTAAAAAGAATTATATAAAGCACCATGAAATGCAATCTCTTTGTGAATTTGCACCAGAGAAACTTTTAGAAATTTTATTGTCCCTTGGGTAGTGACGATGGTCACGGTGATATGTGTGTCAGAGGGTATTCGCTCTTCCAAGTAACTGAGGAAAAAAGTCATTGTTTGTTCCACAAAAATTAGTTAGTTAGTTAATTAATTAATTAATTAAACAAAACAAAACTTAACCAAGGAAAAATCCCTAGGTAATTAAGAGGGATTCTAATTATCAGAATATTAACACATGATGTCTCAGACTTGCAAGTACATATATATTCTTCATAAATTAAAATTTAAAGAAAAGAAAAAGTAGACAAAAAACATTTGAGAAGTAACAAAATTGCCTTGTTTTAAATATCAAATAATTCATTAAATTAACAACACAAAAGACACATAGAGAGGGGTGATGGACAGAGGGCTTCCAGCTGTGATGGTCATAGCCCATGGAGGAGACAGGAGACTTATTGGTGACAGCATTGAACAGGAATCCTGGTAGATACAGTGATAACCAAAGGATGACAGGATTTCCCCACCCTTCAGGCTCCCTGTCACAGAATTGCCAACTCAAACACATGCAGAAAACATTATAATAACCACGTTTTTCTTTTGTGATCTCCGAGTGGATAGGATTCTAGAATCTCACCACGAGAAATCTCCTATGGGCCGGAACCAATCTCTAGTCTGTTAGCAAACTGATCTGTAAGCAGCTAAACTTCTGGTGCCCAGAATAACTGACTGTCTTGAACTCAGTTTTAAGTTAGGCTTTAACTGTGATAGGTAACTTCCGTCAGGTGTTCATCTTTAAATTAAGATTGAAGTCGGTGCCTCGGGAGGATTGTTTCAATATCTGGGGACAAAAGTGACTGGTCGGAGTATTAGAAAAACTGGAATAGCTGTTTGGTAGTTCATCACACAGCTGCCAGGCTAAATATACCCCAATAGTGTTTTCTTACTGAGGCTTCATTTTGGCCTAAATCTCATTCTAAAACCCCAGTCTTTCGACAGGAAAGCTCTATATGCCAAACATCAGCCAGGAAACATAATTATTACCAAAACTGAAGCAGGTACTATTAAATCTTTTCATTTCAATTTGGAAATATAAGATGAAGAGTTTAATATTAACTCAATCAGTCAGTTTCAATTAGGTCACTGTGTATTAGGGTTTATAGCACTAAGATCACTAATACAGCTCCTTGAAAAACAAGCAAAGTATTATAGTTGGTCTAAGTAGACATATTCTACAACGATTTGATTATATTTATATGTTTTCTTGCAAACTCTAGTGGTATTTCTCAAGATTTTTTAGGTGTCAACATATGGTTTCAATTTCTCTGAAATATATAGCTTAGCTTGTTCTCAGAGAAAACTCTGCCAAACAGGACTTGTAAATGTATCTTGAGGTAAAACTTAACATCTTGTCCTTTCCTATAAGGCTCCTTGGCTAATGCCTGCGTAACCACCTCAGATGGAAAATCACACTATTACCCAAATGAAGTTTTTCAACTGAAAAGAGAAACAAGTTTCCCTTTCATATACACACTAAGCTATGCTGTAACAGAGTTTTCACCCATCAAAAAGATAAAAATGTAGACGTTTAGCTACTTTAAATAATTGCCATTATGATCAATTTCATACAGTTCATACTAAAGGAGTCAGTCTACCAAATAAAACAGAATAAATAAAACAGAATATTTTCACTAACGGAGATTTTTTTCATCATTCTAAAACTTACCTGTTTTCATCATTCTAACAGAAACAGGGGAGAAAAGGTTACATTTAATTTCTCATAAAACTACAGCTACAAATTGTGATAATATAGTTCTTGATATACTAAATATTTGCACAGAATTGTTTATCTTGAAGGTACATTTTACATTTTCTATTTGTGAATTTATTTAATACACATTCAAAAGCTTTCTGTGAGTATACATGTGTGTATACATATATACACCACATGTGTGTATTTATCTGGCTTTAAAAAATTCTGGAATGTAAATTTTATAACTCAGTTTGACATTTGGATTTGTATGTTTTATCTTTATTATAATCCAAACTCAAGCAATGAATGTACAGATACATTTTATAATGAATAGCTTGCCGTAGACATTTCTGTAACTTGTAAATTTTTAGGGTACATGGAACTGCTGTGGAAAGAAGTTAGGTTGTTTTGTACCTCTTTGTATAATATGTGCATACCCACTGCTGATAAAGAAACAACATGGTTCCTATAGGAGAAAAGGTGTTTTTTTTTTTTTTAATTTTTAGTGATGTCTTGATGTAAACAAGAAGACAAAATTGGTGGGAAAAGGAGGAATTTTTGTCTATGAAGTTTTCCTTAAGTTCCAAATGACTATCTTAAAGTAATAAATAACCCAGCAGTCCATTAAACCGTATCCCTAAATTACTCAAGAGTTACATGCTTGGCCACCTTCGCACTATTATTATTTTGTCTCTGGCCAATGGTGTTTATAAAAGGTGAGTATAGAAACAGACTAAATAGAATAGAACTGGACGATGTCTTGCTTCAGTGAGAATGGAGCGTGGTCAGTATGTTTTTCTCACTAGTATTAAGAACATGTCCTGGGAAGACTAAAAGTCCAGGTACTTTTATTTGCTTAGTATTTTCTTCTGATTGTAAAAATAGAAGTGATTATATATGTATGTATGTATATATGTATGTATGTATATACATATATATATAAAGTACTTTAAAGCATAGATAAGAAGAGATAATGACATTAAAACTTATGTAATTCACCACACAGAGATGCACGACTATCTATGTGTGCTTCTGCCTCTTTTAAATGAACTAGGAAGATGAATCAGGAGCATCTTTCCTTTCCAGTAAATACTCTTCAATTTTTTTTTCCTATAGCATTAAATTAAACTAATTACAGTGATTACATTACTGGAGCCCAGCATGCTGCATTTACATAAACTGTTGGACTTTTAAGTTATTTCTGGTCATTATTTTTATTTTTAAACACTCACAATAGAAAAGACTACTATTTACTGAATGTTTGCCATGTGCCCAATGTGTCACTTAAAGTCCTGCATAGATAACCTACTCCAGAAGTTGGCAAACTGCCTACTGCAGCCCATGGACTACCCCATACCTTCTTCTGTACATAAACTATGGGGACACAACCACACCCATTTGTTTAATTATTGTTTATGGTCACTTTCTCACTACAATGATAGCTGAATAGTTCCAACAAACACCAGACGGCCTTCAAAAACTAAAGTATTTTCTCAATAGCCTCTGACACAAGTCTGGTCAGGTCTTCTGTAATTCTGGAAATGTTTTTTGTCTGCCTTTCCCAATGCAGAAACCATCGCCACATGAGACAACTGAGCCCTTGAAATATGGTGAATGTGATCGAGGAATTGAATCTCTAATTTTACTTAACTTTGAGTAACTTAAATTTAAACAGCCATATGTGACTAGTTGCAACTATACTGGATAGGACAAATCTGGAAGTCCTGGTCTGTCATATCCTAAAACCTAATGTATGATTTCTGAGAATTTCTAGAAGGCTAAAGATTTAGTAGCCAAAATTAGTAGCTAAATCTTTTTCAGTTATCATTATTTTTGCATTCACATTTTGTTAATTTACCGATATATGGCAAGTTATCAAAGTTGTTTTTATTTAACAATGAAAGTTACTTAATCACATGACATGTGAAACAAAAATAAACACTTTCTTTCCCTGAAGAAAATAAAAAAGTTATAGTTTGAAATATGCAAATAAAATGTTACTTCTGTTGCTATTGTTATCTCTGTTTGGTTATTTAATAAAATATTTGGGGCACAGAGAGAAAAGTAAAAGTTCCAAGTTTCTTGTGAAATAACAGACTAGAGAAAAGTGAGAATCCATATCCATTCTCTTTATAAAATCATGGAGATCATGTTTTAAGAAAAATATTTTATTGTATTTTTAGATTCAATTATTAAAATGACCAGAAAGGTTTTTTCTTTATGTTTTCTTTTATTCCCTCTGAGCTTCAGTTACTTGATAGGAGAAATGAAAAGCATGGAAGTGAATAATTACTTTCTCCCACCAGCAACCAAGGCCATTCATGACTTCTAAGACCCTGGGCCTTTATGCCTTCATGAGACTCCTTTCTTCCATTAAATAAATAAAGAAAAGAAAGAAACAAAGGAAGAAAGAGGGAGCAAGCGAGTGAGTTAAAATCATATTTTATAATTGTGTTGTTATGAAAATGAATATATTAGTATTATAGATTAAAGCATTTTCTTTGACCTTGAAGTACATTTTATTATTATTATTTTTATTTTAACGTACTTTGAAACACTTTTGTGAGCCCCTAAAATGATGATGTGTCTTGGTACCTTGTCTCCTATACTTCCCATGAGCGATTGGTCACATTAAATATGAACTACCTTTATGTGGCTAGATTTTAGAAGCAACACACCAAGTTGCCTTGACCTTCCAAAATATTTTTTGTTCTTAGTAATTGATTCCTCTGGGAAAAACTTAATTGATCCTTCAGGCTGAAAATATTTCCAAAAGTTAAAAAAAAACAATAGAAATTAATTAATTATGATGAATGATGATGCATAATTTTATGGAGTCATTTCTGGAGATGACAGTGATGGTGATAAAGGTATAGAATGGAGGTTGGATTGGGGTAGATTAGAATTGAAAATATTAAGTGGTTAAGAACAAACCTACTGTGCGCATGTTCTTTCTTTTGCAGCCAGAATAACACATTTGTAGTTCTCCCTTTTGACGCTTAAGAAGTAATTGCCACTTTCTGAGGAGGCTGTGTGGTGCAGTGGTCAGCTGCCCAGGTGTCAGAGCTTGCATTCAGGTTTGCATTCTGGTTCTCTCACTTCACAGCTGTGTGCCTTAAGCAGATTAAGCAAAACCAAAGACCTGTGTTTTCATCTGTGAAATGGGGAGCATTGTCTCTAGTCTTAATAGATTGTCATGAGGCATCCATAAGTTAATAAATGACAACTCTTCGAAAAGTGCCTGGTAAGCATGGCCTAAGTGTCACTTCCTATTTGTTTAGGACACTCTACCTAGGGGCTGAAGGATGAATGCAAGGAAGCCTAGCCCCTAAGGAGCTCATTTCTAATGTCTCACATGATAACTTCAACAGGTAGTAGTAGCTGCTTGGGCTTCTTGTTGAAAATTCTGAGGTTTTTATTCAAGTTCAGAGAAAAAAGTGTGTCCTGAATGTAGAAGGGGGTATTCTTATATGTATCATGCATTTTCACCTTTGACCTAATAATTGGAAAGAAAAAAATTAAAATTTTAGTGACTTATTTTTACAAGCTAATAATGTCCCTTAAAACATGTAACTTAATGTGCTTTCTTTCATAGGATTTAGCTATTTGAATTATTTGCAGTGAGCATTCAGACAATAATTTGCTTCATTTTTGACTTATTTTCATTCCAACCCAAACACTATGTCCTTTAATTTTACAAAAAGGAATTGAGAAATTGTAAAGACATAAAAGAATAATAATTGAGAAATGATGATTGTATTTTGGAAGAAAGACCAACTTTTGTTACAGATATTTATTTCTTACTTGGGTCTTTAATTTGTTCATCGTGCATTTTGTTGAAAAAAATACCTGGCTTTAGAATGACTGGAAAGCCTATTATGTTTGCTTCAATCTTCCCCAAGCAAACGGAGGGAAACAAACGCTTTGTAAATGAGAAATGACCAAAACGGCCTAATACATCAGCCTAGCCAAAAACAAATGTCCTCTCTAGATAGCCATTTACAAAATAACTGACAGTGCAAATCTTGATCAGAAAAACCAATCTATAAGATACATTTCTTTTAACTTCTATTAATTCTACATAAATCTGTAGTTACCTGGCCTTGAATATATGCACATCTTTATCAAATCTGCAAGCCACGTCTCCATATTTCATTTCAATAACATGTAAACATCTGCTGGAACTATATCGTTCTTAGTTTACTTGAAATATAGCACACAGCTTGACTGTCCAATTACTTTATCATTTTTCCTTTTAAAAAAACATTAAAAATGGAAAATTCTTACCACAAAATTAATATTTCTATAAATGGATTTTCTCCACATAAAATTAGACAGTCAAATACATCATTTGAAACTTAAAATGTATTCTTTAACTCCAACAACTACTTTCACACTTTAAATTTATACTTTGTAACTAATTCATGAACATTATTTTTCCCAGTCTGGCAAAATAATAGTAACCTATCATATCTGTTTTACTTGTGAGATATAAAGATACTGGATTAGGTTATCATCTGATTTTTTATTAAATGCTTTTTAAAATTGGAAGAGTTCTTTTGGTAAAAATAGGTTTACATGGATTTTTAGAAGTCAAGTTAACAAGATGTGGTCTTTGGAAACTTAACTAGCAGAACATAGTTATAAAATATGAGACTTGTTTGACATACCTGAACCAAAGTGTAAAACAATTGAACACAAGTTCAGACAAATCAATTTCATTTAAAGCTTTTTTTAAAAATTAACTTTCCTCTCGTTTATAGACACTTCCCAAGAAAGCAGGAAGGGGGGTCAGATTGTATGTAATTTCAACCTTAAGTCAAGTACTGTTAATATTTAAGCATATTTCTTTTTAAATAAGATACTCATTTTGATTTTGCATAATCATTATTACATTGTATATAATTTCCCATGGTGCTTTGATTTCCTTAACTGTCTAATACAAACAGTTTCTTTTGTTGTCAAAACAAAGTAATAGACAAAAACTAACTGGATAAATAGGACTCAAATAGTTTATGTATAATTCCATTGGCTTGTAGTAGGAGTTGGCCGACTTCTTCCGTAACGGGCCACATAGTTAATACATTCTGCGTTGAAACCCTATGATCTCTTTCCCAACCATGTAGCTCTGAGAGCAGACGAAATTCAAAAAAAAAAAAAAAATGAACATGATCAAGTTCTAACAAAACTTTGTGGACAGTAAGTTTTGAATTTTATATAATACATGTCACAAAAATGATTTTTTAAATGTTTTCTAACTATTTAAAAAATATAATTTTCCATTGTCCCTCAAATGGTCATTTTTCACATAATGAGTGGTGATAGAGAATAAGATATTTTCTCTGTATGGATGGTATATCTTAAACCTAAGAAAAAAAGGAAGCATGCAGACAGCTGTGGAAGGAAATCAACAAGGGAGCCATGAGCATCAGTTTGTATTTCGAAACACCTGAGAGGGCTCTGAAGAACTATTCTAGCTCAGGCCTCAGCAGGTGGTCAAGGCTGGTTCTTCAAAGATAAAGAAATTATTCTTGTGAATCAGTGGCCACTGTTTGGACAATTTGGATTTTATCAGGAAGGGTGAGGAGGAAGAGTGAGGGCTATAGCCATGTGCAAGAGGGTGTGTGGAGTAATGACTGCAATGGACATACACGAAGGCCGTGATGGCAATTCACTGTCATGCTACTAGTAGCCTACCATGGGGTATTTAAATTATAAAAATACCTTTATAATAAGCCATTTACTAAGTATGTATCATTTTTTTTATTACTGCTAAGATAAAAAGAGAAGGTGCTGGCTTAAATATGATAGGAAAAGTCAGTATTAAATTATCTCTTGATATATAGAACAAATTAGTGGAGTGAATTTAGATACAATTGATCAGATCCATGATGCGGAAATGTGTCATTAAGAATTCCCAAATACTACATGGGATGTAAAATAGTAAATCAATTACTTATTTTCCCCAAACAATGAAATAACTGTAACAGTAACAGTAATAGCCTTCCTAGAATAAATGATGGCCATGTGACAGGAACATTATCGTGAGCTAGACTTGTAACAGTAGTACCATGACCTAGGTAATCTCGAGATTAGAGATGAGGAAACTGAAACTTGGAGATTTTAAGTCATCTGGACCATATAGTTGATGAAAAAGAAAATTCAAACTTGGGCCCTTACTATATGCTTAGCTATTAGTTCACAGATATAAGACTCACTTATTCACCATAGCGACTTAAAAATACTTAAAAATTGTATCTGTAAAATTCACCTTCTGAAAAAATTTTATCTCTAGCAAATTAACTGGCAAACATATAAACAGTAGTGATAGTTTTTCATCTGTAAAAATTCTTGAGTGATTTTATTATATAACTTTTTATGTCCCTGCCACATTCCCAAGCTGTAACATTCAATGTTACCAGAAAATCTGTCCCTAAGAGAAGATTCAAAGGGAGAACCTGCATCCCTGTTCTTTTTCCCTCCGGATTAAAAGCCAGACTCTAACATGATTTTTTAGATTTCCTTAGAGGAAGGGGAAAAAGAACTACCCGTGAGAGTACACTGAGACAACATAATTTGCATATCTTTACAGCCTCCCATGGTGCCCTGCAAACGGAGAACAGTTGAAGGATATAAAGTTCCTTTTACACAGGATAACCAGCGGAAATGACCACTGATGTTAATTTGAAACAGAATGAGATAGCTACACTGAGGTGCCTTGAGGAAACATACAAAGGGAGCCTTCTCTTGTTCATGAGGTGCTGACAGTGTGGGAGAGAGTCCATCCCGTGCAGCTGATGTAAGGAATGGCACATCCTTCAATCTCAACACCTGGACAGAGCTTGGGTGATTTTAAAAGAAAGCTAGACAGATGGTTTCTCATAATGACACTGCGAAAATCCCAAAAGGCATCCGCAGCTGGCTCACTTAGGAACCGAGTTAAAAAAAAAAAATTTTTTTTTGTAAGAAAGGCTCATTTATCAGTGCAAAGTTAAGCGATTTGGGGTAGACATATTTGTGCATTATGGCTATTTCTTGGGGCTTAGAAGTCATCGGTTGTCATCGAGTTGCTTTAATCCTAAAATTAGTCTGAGAACAGAGAAGCATCAGTTTATATTCTAATCAGTTGACCATTCCCTGCAGAATTGTGTTTTCTATTTGTTTTCCCCACTAAAAATATCACCTTCCTTTAATCCATATGTAATCTAAAATGGAATCAATTGGTAATTTTATGGATGAGTATTTAAAACACGTGACCTATCTATCTTTCTATTGCCATGACCCCACCACCAACCTGTTTGCCTTTCAAAATAATCAAATTCAGTGTCTCCATTAAACTGGCAATCGATGTCTCAAATATGTGTGATGGATGTACTTGCCCAGGGAAACAGAAAACGGATGTGAGGCATACTGGAGAGGTGGCACAGGAAAGTTTACTACTGCAGAGCTGGCTTTCTCTAACCTGTAGAGCAACGAGGTCCAGGCTCTTTGGGCATATATAGCATGAGGTTAAACAGAATGAAAATGATATAAAGGCACAGTACACGTATATAGTGCAAAGCCATTTGTCATCAAATTATTATTATACAGGTTCAGAGACACTGCCTTGAAAGACAGCTTAAAATCTTTTTAAAGCAAGATGAGTTAAGAATAAATAATGAATAGAAAATAGTTCTCTCTGGTTTTATCGTGAGTTGCTAGCATACATAATTTATGTACATTAGAAAACTAAATTTATAAAAAAGAAGAAAAAGAAAAGAAAAGAAAGAAAACTTGGAGCTCCCCAGACCCTGGAAGCACTTCTAACTTGTTTTAAGGTTAAGTGTTATACTTTTGGAATGAACAGTCATACACAAAGATCATCTGTAACTAGAAAATGTGATGTTGATTTGAGGTTTGCTACCGGACTAACCCTTCCTGGAAGACCAATACTGGCCTTAAAGGTGGGAAGAAACTTGGATTGACAGGGAGGACTTGGGAAGTCCAGAACAGAAATCTTTACAAGATAAGACTTCAAGATGAAAAGGTATAAGCATACACGTTTGAGTCTGGCTATTGCAGGAGACAGAAGGAAGATGAGAGTGTAGTTCTTTGAGAAAGAAACGAAAGTTCTGTGTTAAGAATGGAGGGAATAAATTGGAAGGCTTTTGTTGTCAGTGTGTGTGTGCATATGTCTCCCTAAGCAACCCACTTCAGCAAGTACTTTAATATAAGGCTGATGCATAGAGAAAAAAGCCAAATCTCCCATGCCATTTAATCCTCACCACTACCCCATGTGGAAGGCATTTTAATCTCCATCTCACACATTCTGAGACAGAGTGACCTTTCACAAGGATGGAACTCTAGGTGGCATATCTAGAAAATGACATAACTCCCAGTACATGACCCCAGGTCTGACTAATTTCAGAAAGATTTTATTCTACATTTGTCCTCAAATACCAAATGATTCTGAGATGTGAACAATGGAAAATAAATTTAGAGAACTAAAGAGGATGCAGTTTCTTGACGATATTATGATAGATCCAATACTATTTCGTGAACATGCAACATTCCCGGCTACTCCCGCTTTAAATACCTAGGAAATATGCATAAATGTTGCTGAAAGGTTATCTGTTTTTTGCTTTTTACTTATGTAGCTCTATCATGTGTGTTTAGATTTATTTTAAAAGATGTCTTTTTCCTGTGTTAGAAGCGATGTTTTTTTTTTCTGTGGAAGGAAGCTGGAGTGGGTACATAAATTAATAGTACATCTATAAGCTACCTATTGCCTGGTACTTGCTGGGGTTCCAAGGGGAAAAAAATTGCAGTATAAGACTTGACTCTTGCCCACCAAAACATTTTAATCTCTTGAAAGATGAAAGTCAATCTGTATAAGAAAATAAGAGGCATATTCCATGACAGACAGCTAAGTGTGATTTATTATTTTCAATTACAATTACATTATTATTATTAAAGGTTCTATGGAGAGGAATATCACAAAAATTTTTGAATAAATAGAAGAAAAATTATAAAATTTTAGTATTATTTTATGTTTCTAATATATAAAAAAAAATTGGTTAACATAGGAGTAATTGGGGAAATGATTCAGGCCAAGAAGCAAGGTAAACAAGGTATGAACACAGAATAATATGAGGGGACTATAGATATGGTGGGAAGGAATGTTTATTTTGTTCAACTTTGTTCTGGCCAGGTGACAGCAAGCTTTGTTATCTAAGCTAAGAGACTAAAAGTGAACATAGCCACTTCCGTTCTCTTAATGCTTTTTGAGAGTCCTTACAATTCCAAGACCCTATGATGCTAGATATTTTCCAAATTGCAGGTCCTTTAAGTCAAAATAATTTTCTCTTATAACCTCTTTTAAGGGGTAAGCACATAACATTTAATTCTAAAAAAAAAAAAAATCTGGTGCATAATAATGCTCTACCTGCATGAGATAAAAATAGGAATTACATTTATGGTTTTTTAAACTTGGTTTTGTTTAGTTTGTACTGAAAGCCACTCCTTTCCCACCCCACCCCCACCTCCAACTTTATTGAAATATCATAGACACATACCATTGTGTAAGTTGCAGGTGTATGGCATGTCGATCTGATACACATACATTGGGAGATGATTGCAACTATCATTGGCTAATACCTTTATCAGCTCATATAATTACCATTTGTTTTAATTTCTTTTTGCAGTGAGAACATTTAAGATTTACTCTGAAAAGACCACTCATAAAATGTTTTATGTATATAAACAAATTTTAAAACTTGGTGAAAATTCACCATATTGAAATGTAGTGGAAAGGAATATCATCTCTAACTACGAGATTCAGGCACGGAGTAAAGCTCTGAACTTGGCTGCCCATCACGTACCACCTGGTTCATGGGAAACTGTACCAGATCCTTAAAATGTCCTGAATTCTTGGAGATGCCATAGTAGTCCCTTCCCCTCGTGGCCCTGAAAATACCTCCATGGAACTCAGCCAGTGACTGTTGAGAGAACCAAATCACAACACATATGAGGGGAACCAAATTACATGGAGAATTCCTAGGACTTTTGTAAAATCTAATTGTTTAAATTTGTCAATTATGACAAAACAGTTTGGGGGATGCTAAAACCGGAAAAAAAAAAAAAAGGAAAAGTGTTACTAGACTGTATATTGTACGAAATTATGCTGCCACATCTGTCCAGCTGAAGTCTCAACTAGAATTACTGTTGTGCATAAAATGAAGACATTAACATTTAATTACTTGGCTGGAAAATGCCATAGCATGGGAAAATAAAACTTTACAAAATGAGGATTAGATTAAAACTGTAGGCTATCACCCACTGCTTCAGTGGCTCCTGTGAGCTCCGACAGCTTTAAAATTGCTTAAATAGTCAGTAAGGTGACTGTAACATTGACCAGCAAATGACATAAATCCAGAATTAATTATAAAGACTTAAATAAGCAAAAAGAAAGGGGTTCGCTAGATCCAGGTTTATTGTGAGATGTCGGCATAATGAAAAATCAATCAGTTTGTTTATTTAAGGAAGAATTAATTGTATATCATATTGCAGAAAATATAGTACTATTGTAAAGTTATTTGACTTCAGACTATTATGTAAGTGGATAACTTGTATCTCGATTTTCTTAGACAATTTATATTGTTTTAGGGTTTTATCAGGCCTGTGTTCAGCTTGTCACACTGACTAAAATTAAGCAATACTTATGAGATCTCTCTAGGGGACTCTTTCCTTTTTTAGGGAACGACCCGTCTTTTCTATCTCCATGTCTCCTACAATGTTATTCTCCCAACTAATTTGGAGTAAATTTTTATTTACAGATTACTTTTAATTTATGGAGTGATGAGGGGTGTCATTGTTAGCTGGATGCCCCTGAGAAGTTCCCCAGATCAATGGTGAAGCCCTCCATTTACCAACTGACTTTTAACCCTCTCTAGCTGACAAAACACGATTGATTTTCATGCAAGGAAAATGAGCTCAACCTTTGAATACAGACAAGTTTTACGTGCAACCTGAGTGCACTGCACCTGAAAAGCAACCATTTCCTAGGATTACAGCATAGATCAAAGTGAGAGCTTACCACAAAAGAAACCATTAGAGCACTGATGTTCAAAGTAGAATAAAGATATAGCTATCTTTATTGCACTTCATGCAGGTAATTTCCAAATCAGTTTGTATCTGTGGGATAGTTGTCTGTATACACATGATAGCTTATAATAGTTCTAAGATATTTTTTTGCTACCCATATTTATTGATTTCCATCTAGGGGTTAGCCAGATTTAATTATTAGACTAGTCGAAAGAAACTAGGAGGAGGGTACAGAAAAGTATCTTCCCCTCCAAATAACTAAAATTCAGTATTGTAACTAGGAAATTGACATTGGTATACTCCACAGAATTTAGACTTTGCCAGTTATGCATTTACTTGTGTGTGTGCATGTGAAATTTTATTACATGTGTAACTTTTCTCATCACCACCACAATATGGATACTTAACTACAACATTTCCACAGGCTTCCTCCAATGATGCATTTATAGCCAAACCTATCCCAAACCATCCTGAACCCTCGGCACCAACTAATCTATTCTTCATCTCTATAGAATGTTATTTCACAAATGTCATACAAATGGAATCATTTTAAGATCAGCTTTTTTCACTAAGTATTATTTCTTTAAGGTTGATCCAAGTTTTTGTATCCATTCCTCATCACTCCTCTTTATTGCTGAGTAGTATTCAATAGCATAGAAGTACCACAGTTTTTTTTATTCATCCACTGAAGATGTCCACACAGTTTCAGAGTAGTGTCCTTATGAATAAAATTTGTGTACAAGCATCTGTGTTATACATTGGTAACTCCCAATGGAACACACCTGATGGCCACAGCTTTGTGTTGTCCCTTACCCTTAAGTATGGGTTGGTTCTGTGAATCATATCAACCAACAGAAGTCGACAGAAGTGACACTGTGCCAGTTCTGAGGCTCAGCCTTAGGAATCTTCTGCTTTGACTCTTTTGGAAATCAACTACCCTGCAAGCCCAGCGCTAAAAGGAAACCCCAGCTTCCTTATAGCCACACAGAGAAGCTTGTGGGGCAAGAACCAAAAAGCCAGAAGTGTGAACTGAGGCTGCTAGACAATTGTATACCGGTTCCAGCAAACAATCAGCATCAGCTTGCCACACATGTGATTAGCTGCCTGAAAGTATGTATCTAAGACACCCCAACTGAGTCCATTGAAGCAGATAACCTATGCTTGCAAAGTACTGACCAAATAACAAAATTGTGAGCAAACAAAAAAATTAAATGCTTAGTGTTTTAAGCCATTAACTATTTGGTAGTTTGTCCCATCAAAAATGATATGTAGCAATACATATTTGGAACAGAAATACACATCCATGTATAAGTGGGTCCTGGATGCGTGTTAGTTTTCCATGATTGCTAAAATTCCAGACTATTTTTTTCAAAAATAAATACAATTAACAACTATATACATTTGAATAGGTAAGGTGCAAACACATTTATTTTATATAAACATATAATAGATTTGGATATTCTAGAAATGAGTTGGATCTGAAATCATAGATCCAAAATCGATCTGCAGTTCTATCACTAACATTGTTTGAAACATCACACATCAGGGACAATTGCTAGGATGCAATGAAACAACTGATACAAAATTACTTTATATGCTGTAAACCATTAAATGAATATAAGGTATTTTGTAGTTACTCACACATCAGCTTAGTTGTTGATTGATAAGTAGGTAAAAGGAAAACGTAGGTGTTTTAAGGAACACTGAATTTATCCTGCCTCACAGTATGTTCAGATGATACTTTTTATTATAATAAAAGTATTATTATATTTTATTACTTTGTATAGAAATTCATGAGTTTTAATCATTGAACATATAATAAACATTATATGAATACACAGGTGACTAGTAATAATGTAGCTAATTTGAATTTAGCAAAGACTCACAAAAGATTTTGTTTTGTAATTTTTTAGTTTAATAATATGTAACCCCAGACTAAAGAAAAATAAATAATTGAGCTTGATTGCCTCAATACTTCTAGCAATAAATTTAAATCATCTTCATTTTTCTTTTTCCTGCCAACAAAGGAAAAATTGTGACATGACAACCTCTGATGTAGAGACAGACATACACTTTCCAAATTTGTTTGTTTCTGGGTTATTTTTGGCTTGCTTTCGTCATTTAGTCTAAATTAAGTGTTGGTTAATGTGGTTACATTTTACTGGAGCTACTAACATAAGGTTACATAAAGCAGAAAATGGAAATAAAAGTTTACAACAAGCTTCATTCTGCTTTTTTTTCTTTGAAGCTCAGTGGAAAGTATGATAGCATTGCACATTCAAGTCTTTGCATATTATTAAACTGAAAAAAAATTATAAAGAACATGACAAGCTGAAAGGAAAAAGGAGCACAAGCCAGAACAAATTCTAGCTGTTGATTATTCCCAGAGATATTCCCCTTCACAGTCCATGGTGAAAAGCATCACACATTTCATCCCAAATCATATTTACCTAATGTCCAAAACCTGAAAAATTCAAAGTGGGAGTTTCTTTGGGTTTATGCTACACTAGATAATCAACGTGTAGCCAATTTTTCTCCTCACTTAATTTTCCAGTTGTTTTGATTTTCATCACATGTGTTTTCTAGTCTTCAAAGTAGATTAAAAGTAATTCAACGATGAAACACAAATGGAAACATTTGGTCTCATTTAGTGTGAAATTTATTTCAGAAAAACATGGTCACAAAAAAATAGGTAAGTGAAGAAAAATCAAAAAGCTGCCACGTCACAAGTATTTGGGGCAATTCTGCACTCTTAGAATTTCATGGCTAGGATCATTTTTTTCCTATATAGTCTTCTGACAAACTACACATTTTAAAGTGTTTTTTTGTTTGTTTAGATCTTAGCTTTCAACATAAAGTGTCTCTGAGAATATTTAAAGTTAAAATTTATTTTTTCCAATTTATGATGACTGTAAATATGATTGTATTAGAAAAATTATTTGAATATGAATTAGAAAAAAAATCAAATTCATTGCTCAGTTGAGAGAATTTTGAAAATGGTTTGATTATGAAAGTTCTTCCTAAAAATCTACCTATGCTATTCTATTTTAATCAGGCCACCTTCTGAACATATAAATTAAATCAAATTATAAAACTAAATAGAGAAATAATTTAATATGTTTAGAGATCAAAAGTTTTAAGTTGTACATGACTAGGCATGGAGGCTAAAAGGTGGAGGTCATAGTATTTCCTAATTACGTAAATCCTTTATTTTATTTACTTTTGCACATGTGGACATCACCACTACATCACAGTTTCTCAAACCTGACCAAAAAAAAAAAAAAAAAAGATATGTCTCAAATGACTACATTTAAAAAAAAAAGCTAAGAAGAGAAAACTTTTACTCTACAATACTACATTTGTAGATCTACAACCCTAATAGCTTAAGAGTACAAATTCGACTTTGATCTTAAAAAGTTTGTCTAGATTTTAGATATATATTTAAGAGTAGTCTAGATGTTCCTTTGATCATATGCTCCTCAGTTACTAAATGCTGTACACACAATGTTCCATACAGAATGTTAGTACAGAGAGTGGGTATGAGTACTTGGCAACTAAGTAGTCAAAATTCAGATATGTTTATTTAATTTAATAAGACTGTTTAGTTAGAAAAATGAGTAACTTTTTGAAGAGCAAAACCTATTTTGGATTAACTTAAAAACACTTTGTAAATTAGTTGTGCTGTTTTTATACATGGTTTTTAGTCTAAAACATCATTGTTAAAAGTCTGATCTATCTCTAGGATTTTTAAAAAACAAAAACTAAAACTAAATCAAACAAACTACTCACCTGTATTTTCTCCTAATCCTTTAGTATCTTTATTTTTTGCTATTTAAAGTAGTATTTTACCTGGAACTTTATGTAATTTTAGTCCATTCATATTTTAACCAGTTTCTGTAATTCTATAATCAAATAAAACACCATTTCCCCAGTGTTTTTGAAATGGCACTTATGTTATAAGTGACTGCACTGTATCTCATAAAGTCCCTTGCCTCAGACATCTTTCCAGCCCATTTTACACTCCAGTCATTGTCATAGCCATGAGTGGACAGTAATCTTGCCTCTACCAAAAACAAAAATATCTCCTTTTCAGCCCCTGGACTTTTTTTGTGACCACTGCACAGGATGCTCGGTGAAACCATCACCCACGATGACATGTGCACATATTTGTAAGTGCAAGTGAGAAGCACCCTTGACCAAGGGCAACCCTTGACCAGTGTGTGGTGCTGGGGACTGCTCTTCTGTGCCTCATGATTTATGTCATGAACAAAAACAAAAGACAAGTGTCCTGGGGAAAGAGTGTTCTCCACATTTCTAAATCTAAAATACCTTGCTAAATCTGTTTGCCAAAACCCATCTTTAAAAAAAATAATAATAGGAAAGTGCTACCACCATATAACTGTCTCAACCTCACATTGTAGACATGTTCTGATGCTTGGGTTGTAAGTATCAAAGATACTTAGCAGCACATGGCAGCGAAAGGTATTTGGGATTCAGGTAACGTACCATTCACACCCAGGATACCACATTTGGCTCACGGTTCCCTCTGGATGTCTGACACAAACCAAAGCCAGTAGTCTGGAGTCTGAGTTCCGAATGAGCAGTTTAATTTTTAAAGGGCACATGACTAAGAGGTGACTTAAATTTCCCAATATGTCCTTCAGTTTCTTTTGCTTCAAATTCAGAGATTTAGGCATTGATATTGAGTCCCTTTATGGCGGTAACTCCTTAAATGACACGTGACCCAAGACACTGAGCTACTGGTCTAGCCTCAGTCACTACTTTACCTCCTATGAGCCAGTGAGAGTGAAGAACAGCACACAAATGTCAAGAAGAGCAGATCTGCACTCAAAGCTAAACCAGATGAAAGAGAGTAATGGTATCAACAAGAGGAGGGTTCAACAAATCTTCAAGGCTATTCTATGGTTGCTCTAGAGAATGGCTTCCCCAGAGGACTGCATTTGTCTTGAATAATTAGACTGAGATACCAGAATCTTTGTGACACATTTTCAAGGTGTTCTAGGATAGTTCCTTAAAGACTTTTTTCAAACATGTGTGATAAGTGTTTCTATAATAGCAAGAAGATTTAATTAATTTATGTTAAGTTTTTGTATTGGAAAACACTGTTTTGTTTTTGTTTTTGTTTTTTCAAATGCTGTGAAAAGACACAGACAAGGATAGTATTGTGGAAACCTCGTCCTGTTAATATATTCACATATATGTACATATACATACATACATGTGTATGTGTATTGCCCACTTTGTATTGAGCACCTACTAGGAACATGTATTATTTCTAATATTTACAACACTCTACTAACCCAATTTAAAAAAATCTCCATCTTACAGATGATGAAATGGAGGCACAGTAAAGTTCACTAATATATATTATATAATACATATGTGTTATATATTATATATAATTAATATGTGTATATTATATATAACATATATAATATATAGCCTTCTGGTAAAGGAAAGTACCATAATACCAAAAGAGCCAGTCTATCATCTATTAGTCTCATAATAAACAATGTATAAAATTGGCCCATATGTCCACAATCACCCTATGATAGGAGAATGTATGATTTGTTAACAAATTTATGTAACAATGGAGCATTTTCAATATGTACAACAAAAGAGCAATAGTGGAATGACTCAATTCTTTCACTGAAAACTCCAAGACTGGGAACTGTATTTATTTAAATAAGTATCTGACCATAAAATTATGTGGAAAACTCATTCTTTCTCTGAAATATAGTGATCTCAACTTTTTTTGGAAAAGATAAAGGTATTTTGAAAGACCAACAAAGACAGAATGATAGCTTCAGGGAAAAAAAAACAACAGAAAGACAGAGGAAAAAACAATCAGCTACAGGGAGCAGAGAGGTTCTATGAAGTGTTTAAGAGTTTAAGTGTACATACAGGAAAGAGATGAAATACACGCAGCCATGCGATTTTATAAGGGAAGTTATTTTCAAAGAAATAAAATATCGAAGTGGCTAGCCTTGGTTTCAGGAATAACAGAAGGCCCAAATTAAATGGCATTTCATTAGCTCTTTAAGTGTAGTGACTCAATAAATGACTTGTTTTAAAAACATAGACATCCAATTAACCCGACTACTGAGACTGACAGTTAAAGAACCACCGGTCTTAGAAGGCCTATTTCCCACAGGCCTCTGGAGTGGGTCCTTAGTCGTTAGCACGAGGACACACGTACGTTTCCGCGCGCTGTGTGTATCCACCTACGTGCTTAGACACACGCCTAGAAAATTAAATGGACCTGCTTGACTCCCCAAGGGGAAGCGGATGAAAGGGAATTCGTTGCTAAGAACGAGGCCACGGGAGGGGATCAGAGATGCCAAGAGTCCGCCCTGCGCCCCTCCTGCATCTGCGGTTTCTGTCCCCCTGGACATCCCCTGCAGAGCCGCAGTTACCTGCGGAAATAGCCAGGCTGGGCTCCGAGCACCAGGCCGCCTCCCAGAGTCCCCCTGTAGCCGAGTGGAGCCGGAGGCTTGATCCCTGAGTCCCCATACACAGCCTTGCTTTCACCACCTTTCGTTTATACAAAGACTGGCTTATCCCATTTTTCCCCCCTGTTGCCTTTGCAATGAAAAGCTCTCCACGCGCAGCCTAATAAAGTTCTCCGCCTACCCCACCCCCCCATGCCCCAAATCCCTGCCAAAAAAAAGAGAGGGGAGACTTAAACCTGGAACTCATTTAGCTAAAGGGACTTTAGTTAACAAGAAAGTTACCCATCATGAACTGCAGGTAACACCTCCCGTGATCCTAAATCCATTACCTGGAGACTTAGCCCAGGCTGAGTTTGATTTTATGAACTGTGAGGTTGCAATGTTGAAAGTCTGCAAATTGGACATAAATTGGACGCAAAAGACTGGGGGAGCCGAGTGATTTTCTTCCTAATGGTGTAGCAGGTTTGGGCTCTGAGGAGGGATCCAGTAATGTAGCGCAGAGACAAGGATGAGTGCCCGTCTGTACCTCTCAGGCCTTGGTTTCTCTCCTTGCCCCAAAAGGTTGGGCTCTGACACAAGCGGCTCTATCCACAACAGCCCTGGATATTATCACGTGAATTGATCATCATCAAGATGAAGTATTTGACCAATGAGCATGTGTGCATGTGTGCATACACCCTAGTCTGAGATTATTAATAGAAAATGAAATTTTTTCCTGCTCCTTGCCCCTTTTAGTCAACAATGTCCTATAATTTTTTTGTTTGTTTGTTTGATTGGATTGCTTTTCTCTTCTAGAGAGGGCAGCCGATGTCATGGATAACACAGCCACTGGCTTATGGGTTTTAAGGAACCCCAAGACTGATATTAGTGATATCTGCCCTCAGTTTAAATAGACATTTCTTGATCTTTTTACTTTGTTCATTTTTGGATTCATTTATGTTTACTTTATGAAAGGATCTCAGATGATCAAAATCTAGGAAGGCTCACATGTGTCATACCCACAGTGTAAGGCCAGGTGTAACAAATTCTATAATAGAGATGACATATGAAAACACAGAAGAGGGAAGAGTCAGGTCAATTGGGGATTGACAAAACAGTGCAAAAATCTGAGCTTCGACAATTGAGTCATGATTCACCAAACACCCAGAGAGTGGTGTTGGTCTGCAGTGGGAGAAAAGTAGGCATGACAGACAGAAAGAAGGATTTCGAGAAAAAAAACTTCAGAAGTCCATGTAATGGCCATTTGAGTGGCACAGGCATGTTCTGTAGGAGACACAGATAAAAGCCTGAATGGGGGGTACTGTGGCCACATCCAAATGCCAGGCTGAATAGCTTGGCTTCTAATCCATATATAATAGTAAAAGGTTCTGGACTATTTTGAACATGGTAAGTGTACCATGAACTTGTGAGTAAAAATTTGCTCAAATCAACAATAATAGCCTATATTTCAGTATCTCAAGTGTATAAATTACAGTTCATTCGAAGGATGGTATACTCTACAGTGTTTTAAACAAAATAACTAAAGTTTTTTTACAAAATAAATATAAAAACACTATTAAAATTATGTATAATATGCTATAATTAAAATTCAAAAATAAACAAAAGCATCAATTATTTATTTATGGATTTATATATAGCAATGCCCTAATGGTAACTGCCTTATGGGAAAATAGAAAGGAAAAGATATTTATTTATTTGTTTGCTTTTCTTCGAAACAGAAAAAGCGTAAAATTGAAATTTCAAGTGAATAAGGCAAAATGTTAACACCTCTTTTATCTGGGTCACAACCAAGGTTCTTAAATGTTAGCATTTTCTGAATTTCCCATAGGATTTAAATATTTTCTGTTTTTTTTTAAGGTGTATCCCCCATCCCCAATCTCTTTCTTTCTACATACTCAGTTAATATTTCAATTCCATCTAAAACTTCTTCGAATATTTCTCAGAATCTTGGGGAGCATCTCACACATGCTCACAAATAAATGTGCTCAGTCCGCAGGGGGTGTCCCTATGTGGCATGAGCTCTACAGAAGGGACCTGAGGCTTCTTTCCTGAGTTGCTCTGCATCACACCAAATTTTGGCACAGCTCACACATATCTCCTTCTTAGCTTTGATAGCACTGCTTTGGAGCAGCTATTCTACCCTGCCCTGAGCTGTGTGTTCCCACCTATACACCGAAACATATTTGGTCTCAAAATCTATCACGAACCCCAGAGAAATGAAGGCAAATAAACTCTATTCCTTGTGTGTTTCTCACAGTTTTCAGGATACCATGTAAGGCTTATTTTGCTCTTAGGGTATTTGAGTTTTTAGTAACACATTTCTTCTAGCTACAGCCCCACAGTCAACCTCTGGATGAAGACTTTAACTCAGGTAGAATAATCCTAGGCTCCTGGCTGAACTCAGACTCATCTCTCACCTCTGACAACTCAGGTTTTATTACTTGATCAACCTTTATTTCTTCTTAATTCTCTTGTCCCCTCAAGATGAGTTTCTCCCAAAAGACTTCCCGAGCCCAACTACAGACAAATGTCTTGTCACAACTGTCCATCAGTCTAAACGACATGCCCAGACATAGTTTAGGCTCAAGTTGGGTTCTCCACGCCACTAGAAAGTTTATTCTGGCAGGAGAATGTGGGACAGGCTGGAAACAGGAAGAGGCTGGAGTCAGGGAGACCAGTAAGAAGGAAGCTACTGCAGGCATACAGGCACACTTATTTTCACATTTAATCATTTACGGCAGTCTTTTTTCATGATGTATTATCGATGCTTTACGGTATATACACACACACACACACATATATTCTGAGCTGCAATCTCCCTGCAATATATATTGCAATGGTATTTTCTCTAATTCTTTAAGTCTTAAAATTAAGGTATTACAAAACTGATTCTATACAAATATCTCATTAGGTCACCTGACTCTTCCTAATACGCAGACATGGCCCTAAAACAAAATTCTCAGGGAGATAAGAGAGGGTTGAGAAGAGGAGAAGACTCAGATAATCAGTTTTCCAAACATTCGATCGATGAGTATTGCCTTTAAATATGACTTTATTTATTTAACCCACTTGCATCTTTATTCCACCCCAAACTGCTATTTATAAAACCAGCTAAGCAAATGCAAACAAACAAACAAAAACAGCCATGGAACATGCTTAGGATCACTGTCCAGGCCACCTCCTTTCAGCATTATTAAAACTTTCAGTTCTAAAAACAAAATGCTTACGGAACTCATGGATAGAGTTGGTCTTAAATGGTTATTGGCATGGGACAATGCTGAATAAAACAAGATAAGGAATCAGCAGCTTTTCAATATTACCTTGTGGTAAATAAATAACTTCCTGTGATTAATTCCCATTATTACAAAAACTAATGTTTTAGTCTAATGCTAACCGCTCCCTACCCCCATATCATCTTTGGATGTGTTAGGTTTTTATAGTTTTGGATGTTGACAGAATTTGCCTGCAAATTTTGGTAGCCAGAGTATAACAGGAGGAAAAGTAAATTAGCCACTGAATTGAGTGCAGCATACAACTGAAAATGCTATGCATTTTGTTAAGTGAAGGGTGAAAATTCAGTCTTGGCTGGATGGGGCAACAAGAACAAAATTTATCCAGAGTATAACTTTTCAGAGAAAAGGGTGGATTGGATGAGAGCATGTGGTTGGTTCTAGTATTAGGCATATTTATGTGGATAACACAAGCCAAATAATTCTATGTCCTAATTCAGCTAATTGCTATAAAGAACAGAATATCAAAGAAGACGTTTTCTAATGTGTTCAATTAGTGCCATTTGACTGGTACAAAAACAACTAAAGAACATTTCAAAATGGTGCCCCCATGTCTTATGCTGCCATGATATCATTTTGGCCCAGGTTCTAACAAGTCTGTTTTCTTTTGAAACTTCAGGAAAATGGAAGATCTTCATCCACATGGAAAGAGAATAACTCTCATTCACTTCTCCCTTTAATTCTGACATAGCCAAGTAGCAAAGGTGAATTATTGCTGACACTTTCACTGTCAGGAAAGAGGAATCAACTTTGACAATGTTGCTATTCATTTGACTCTCTTTGCGTCCCCAGTGCAGTTGGGGGCAAAAGCATTACCAGGATCACAGGATTCTATGGGTAATTTATAACTTTACTATTCTGCTTACTTCTCTTCTCTCTCTCTCATGAATTAAAATAGTGTTCCATTCTTATGTAAGGGAATTTTAAGGAATTAGATACTGTGGGAGGTCAACATGATAAATAATTTAATTAGGCTTCTTAATAAGAACTGGATAATTGTCTAAGCAACTGCCAGCTAAAATAATGATGGAAATGAAATTGAGTTGTCTGCTGCAGGGTGTAAGCTGAGTAGCAGTGGGGGCAGGGAAAGGCATTTCCCTCTACTTATTTATTTATTGTATTTATTGGCCCTCCTATTGCAGGAAAAGCCTGAGGGCACAGTTAGGAATGGCTCAATGTGGTTGCATAGAAGGCACCTTTTAATCTATCAATCTATTTTTCTTTCTGCATCTTATGAGAACATGTAAATACAGGAAAAAGCTACTGATCAGCAGTAGTTTTGTTGCTTGAGTTGGATTATGGGATGTTGATGTGTGTATACGTGGATTTTTCATGGCCCTAAAAACACCAGGGACTAACTTTAATAAACACAAGGTGTATCTGATTGAGGTGTTATTAAGCTTTTATTGTCGCAATATAAGCTGTACTTCTGGATGAATTAAGAGAGCTTAAAAAACAAAACATGAAAAAATGTAATATGTGAAAAAGAAAAAAAATTATTTTCATGACTCCATCCTCTGTTTTCCACCCATGTATTTTGATCACTGTAGATGATATGTAGCTGGTGTGTAATTTTTATAGGTGTTGAATAGAGATATGAAGTTGTCACACTCATAGTGAGATAGTACGGTACTGATGACACACTCCATGACCTCACAGGAGTAGGACACAATACACTTAAATTAAGAGGAGCTTTCTTTGAGATTAGACAGTTTCACAAGAAGAATTTATTATAGTCACTGAACCTTCCTAATGTGGGAAAGGCTTGCTGCTGGGGCAGCCGCCCCTGTGTGTTCAGGCTTAGTTGGACAGGTACTCTAGTGGCTACTTGGAACTTGATGCAGAGTTTGAAAGGGAGGCCAAAGGGAAGGGCCTTAAGAGCACAGTCCAAAATGTTTGAATTTATTAGGAAAAAGAAGTCAGTCACAGAAGTTGCCAGGGCACCGAAGTAGTGGATGTCTTGTTGAGTATTCTGATGGCCGCTAAGCTTTGGAACATTGTCACCTAGCTGTGGTCACCTGACCTCAAGTGCCCAAATCTAAAAGAAGTCATTCTAATTCTTCTTTATGAATCTTTACTGCCCAAACCGATTCTCCTATCTGTGGAGAGACATTCAATGCAACAACCGCTCCCAATGAAGCACTTATGGTTATTTCTGATTAAGATAAAACTTTTAGAAAAATTACCTAAAATAATGTTTTCAAAGATCTGTACTAACAGCAATTGGAAACATAGATATGCAAATGAGTCTCACTGTGACTACTTTCTAGTCCTTAAAAATGGATCATACTCTATTTCAAAATAGTCTATTTCAAAATATCTTTTAAATTAATTATGAGCATATCAAAAAAAGATTTAATATAAATATTATTTAAATAACCAGCTATACATTTTCATATTCCAAAATTTTGTTTAGCATGATTTGTAGCTTTTCTGATCATGCCTATTTGTATTAGTGCTGTTGTTTCCGGAAAATATGTAATCCAGAATTGTGCATTATAGAATAGAGGGACTATTTGTAAGGACTTTGATGAATGAACCTCAAAATGCCTTCTAGAAATATTTTGCTCATTTTATCCCCATAACTGGATCTCCATTTTTATAACATGCTGGTGTTGATTTTTCTTTAAAGCAATATTGACAATTTCAGGTATAAAACTTACAAAGCATCAATATATGAAAAGATATGTGTGTATTCATCTCCAGTTTTTTCCTGGCTGGTCTTTAATCAATCAGTGGGAATAGCACCCTTGTAGCCAGCTCCTCAAGAACCATGCTAGTCATTTATTTTCACTAGGTCTCAATTTTCCAATTTCTAAAAACCAGAAATAAGCTTAACCATATATATTCTCATTGTAGCAGGACACTGATGGACTCACAGTCACATGGTATGAAGAATCACTGTAAAGAGAATGTTATTGTGGTGGGCAGGACATGGACCAACATGAGGGGAAGTCTCCCAGAAGGATTTGGAAGATCCCAGACAGAAGACAAAGCATGATCTATGAATATCTCTGTGTCTGCAGTTGGAGGGACATTCAGGATTCAGGGGATCTCGCTAGAAAAGAATAATGAACTCGTCTCTGTTGACAAACTGTCACTTTCTTATTATACATTGTGAACTGCCATTTTTGTCACATATAGATTAAATTGCATAAGTTGCAAATAGAACATTAAAATAGTAATGATAATAGTGATAAAACCATCGAAGCTGGAATTCTGGTTACCTCGGCTAATCAAAATCAAAAGTTTCATACTAAAGACCGGTGGAATTCTAGGCATTCTTAGTCAAGTAATTAGGAAGAGTGGTGTAGACATGATGATACAACATAAAGGATAATGTCCAGCTGTTGGAGGTGGACAGACCTGGATTTATACCCTTGCAGTATGAGACTGCGTGCATTTCTCAACTTCTCTGAGCTTCGGTTTCCTTATGTATTAAATATATTTACATTTTTCTTTGTATTACATTTTTTCTTTAACTTATAAGTGTTCAGAGAGATAAAGTGTAAAATTAGCTGAATGTAGAATAAAATATTCAATAGATGGTAATTATTATTATAAGAATTAAGGATAAAACTCTATAGAAACGCTATGATTATTTAAGTTTCTTCACAGCTTTTCATTCTATTGGCAAATCATCGAATTTAAAAGTGTGCCCAGAGTCACTAAGTAATTCATTTAGTTTAATCCAAATCTCCAGTGATTATGAGAGAGACACTGTACTGGGTTTAGGCCCTAGGTTCATAGAAATAAATAAATCACAATTTCTCTCTATTCGGCATCTTTACTAAGAGAACCAATAGTTAAGTTCCACCTAATAACTGTCTGAATATAGAGAAAAGTTCTCATCTCCACCCATTCATATACCATTTTCAAGTTCATAATTAATTACTATTTCCCAGTCTCTTGCTTTCTAGACTAAATACATCTAATTATTTGTCATTCCTCACATGAAAACTATTTAATTTCTTTCCTTATTTTTCTGGACATTCCCCAGACTTTGCCAGCATCGTTTTGACTTTTGTTTTGAAAACTAGTACATGCAAGGTACAAAACCCAATTCCTTAATAAGAATTATGAAGGAATTCTTAATTATTTGGAAATGAATTATTGGAATTAAAGATTATCTATGAACATTTCATTTTTATATTCATAGTAATATTTTCATTGGTTCAGCTAATTACGCCCTTTGTGGAAACAAACGGGATATTTACTTAAGGTTAGACTAGTGAGTAGAAAAATTTCCGAAAGCCAAAATAAGTATCTCTTGCTCTAGGGAAAGTGTGAAGGAACAAGATTTGCAAAGGGCTGTTTTTCTTCAGGTTGGTGGTTTGGAACAATCAATCTCAGAAGTGATATAAATAATCCTTCTATGGAAATAAGGAGAGAAGCGCTAAGCACGAAGTCAAAATGAGAAAGTGACTTTCCTCATTAAATCTCATTATATGAATCATTAGATTATTTTAAGAACTGAAAAATTCTGCATGTTAGGTCATCGCCCTCATGTTAAAATAAAACCCTCCAAAGACCAAATGGAAACAAGTTGAGGATTATTCTGTCTCTAGAGTTCACTGTGGCATCTTCTGTCTCTATCCTTTTTTCCTACCTATTAGGTTCAATAACTGATATTTGGCTGTGTGAAATGCCAGGTGGTGTCTGGTTCAGTGCGTGTACACAGATGCAAGGAAAGGAGACAAAAAAGACAAGACATTTGTATCCTCCATTTTGTGATTCTGTGATGGAAGGTACCTGGGATAAAGGAGCAGATGTTAACATTAGAATTCTCTTCTTGTGAGTGGGATTCAGGTGGGCAGACTTCTTTTCTTTCCCCTCAAAGATGAGCTCAATTCTCTAAATACCGGAGTGTTATTTGCCAATTTATTTTGTAGATGTTTGAATTCAGCTTGTTTATTTTTTGCAGTGTTTCTTTGGAAGAGATTGAATAGAGAAAGAAATGAAAAAGAAAAAAAAATACATATTTGAGAGAGTAGCAGAATTCACATACACTGGATTCTTTGATAGATGGGAGCAAGGTGTTTTTTCAGAGACAAGTACCCTCAATTTTTGAAAAGAAGAGAAACATGAAGGCATTTCCGGTTAACTTTTGGTAGCATGTTAATTTTTAGTTTATAATGAATTTAGGATCATTAACATTATACAAAGAAAAATAACAAAATTACCCTACAGCATCTCAATTCTTCCATGGAAGCATATCCAAAATAAATGCTGTCCGTTGATACTGTATCATGAAATACATTTCTAAGAAACCATTGGCGCCTTTTCCCTGAATTTCCAATGTCGTCTGCTAAAGAAACTCTTCAATGAAACCACACAGGTACTGCCTCAGAAAAAACCCAAGGCCCCAGGAGAGCTTTTTTCCAGCCAGTTAGCTGGATGTATTCACATTTTTCATAGTAGCCAAAAGATATTTGGGATAGCTTCCATAGCATAAGGGTTTCTTCTAATATTTTAGGCATATTTTTCTCATGACACTGCATCCTCATCTTTGTCAGTCTTTGTCTGTCTGTATCTCTCTGTACATGTCTCTTTGTCTTTCTCTCTATCTCTCTGTCTTTTATATCAGTATCTTTTACTTTTTACAGCTTGGAAGGGAGACATTCCTATAAACCAAGCCAACAGACTCACCCACGTTTCAGGATCATAGAGCATTTACGATGGTGCTGCTTTATAATATCATTCACTTAAATTATTTAACAGCACTGAGTCTGCTGTTATTTATTTTTATGTAGATGTGAATCAGGAAAGCATATCATTTACAATAGAAGCAATTATGCAGGGGAAGGGGCTATAGCATATATTAAGAGTATAGATATTTTTCTCCATCTGAAGGTAAAACACACAGATGTTCCTTAGTGAGAAAATTGTTTCTTGGGCATATTTACTTTGGTCAGCCAGAATATAAAAAGAAAAAAAAAAAAAAAAGGACAAAAGTCACAAGCGTTCAAGTGATTCCGTTTTTAAATTTACAAACCATGTACCATTTCTTATAAAAATGAATCACTAAAGAAATAATACTGGCAACACTATATTATGATCTTCTTTCACTTATGGTCAGGACCATCTTATGGTAGAAAGCTGAAGACCCAGCCCTGGGCCCTGAGCTTCAGGTCTTCACACTTTGAAATGGTTTTTAAGTGTCATCCAGGTGTCATTCCCCAGCGGGAAACCACCTGAGACCCACCGCCTACTTTCCCTCTTTGAAGCATTTTCTAGTCCTTTATTCAAATGTGGGGTTAAATAGATGCCCTATGGAATCAGCCCAGGCCTTGGGTGTGGGGACCACTGAAGGCAGGAGAAAAGCCTGGTCAGTGGGTCTCTGGCCTCTGGGCTACTGTCTGCAACTTCTGTTTCTGTTACTATTCTTCACAACTTTGATATCCATTCAGATGGTCATCCAACGGTTTATCAGTTCTTTGATTTCTTGAGATTCTACAGTGCTTCTTCACTCATCTAACTTATATGGTTGTTCAGTTCAGTGGCATATCCAAGACTCTATAGTCACTAATAACTATACCAATTTTAAAATCTTCATTTCAAACACTGCTTACTTTTACCATCTTACAACTACTAACTTTTTGGTACACTTACTCTGGTTCCCCTACTCTAGCACTGACTTATCAATACCTCCCACATCTATAGCACTACATTTTCATTACTCATCAAAATTGCTTTTTGGCTGAGTCTTTATTTCTATTCTTAACCAATTCATAACCAACCCCCTGCATATATTCCTACACACGCCCAGCAATACCTTATCCTAGTTAACCGGATTGGCCACTTATTTAATGCCTGGATCTAAGGATCTGAATACTCCTTAAAGTAACACAGGTGAGAAATTTATGCTCACAAATAAGCGCCAACCTAGAAAAACACTATTTAAATAAATATTTTATACCATTTTTCTTGTTAAAGATGACATTTTCCCAATGTCTCTCTCTCTTGAAATCTTCAATACCTTCACTCCTCATTCTCAGATGAAGACTTGATTCATACTTCATAAAGAAATTTGATCCAATTCTGTAAGAATTATTTTATCTTACTACAACCACATCTGCCAATCTATGTATATTTGTACCACATGCTGTGACTTCTCTCTCTTTAAAATATATGAACTTTCTCTGCTCTTATTTAAGGCCATTTATATACTCTAGGTGTATTTCCTCACACTTTCTTAGGATTCACTACTGGAATGCCCCCCTCTCTCGTGCTTCAACCACTTCTATCATTCCCATGGTTCATTTCTCTTAGTACTCCAATATCACTTTATATTACCCATCTTTGAAAGGAATTTCTAGACCCCATATACACTGTCAGTCACTTTTTAATTTTCCCATTCTCTTCGCTAGCAACAGTCATCAAAAGAGTTGTCTACAGTCTGCTCCTACTTCCTCAGCTACTAGATGATTGCAATTGAATTTTCATCCCCATTACTCTGTAGACAATTCTCATATTTATGTTACTAATGACACTCATCTTTTCAAAGATGCTCAATTCTGAGTTTTCATTTTAAACCTTCTTTTGCATCAGTTGACTCCCTCTTTCTTGAAACCCTTTGTTTTCTCATTTCTTTTCCTCCCAGCACTAACACCGATTTGGTTTTATTTTCTACGTTATCATCTTGTCATCTTTATTTTTTTCCCCTTTTACTTTCTCCCTTTCTGGACCTCAAACATTAGAATGCCCTGGAGCTCTATCCTCAGGTATTCTCTCTTACTCAATTTGAGCTAATTCTCAGGAGATTTCATTGATTTCCATGGTTTAAAACATCATTTATACTCTAAAGAGTCTCTAGTTTTCATCTCCAGACCTGGCTGTCTCCCAGCTCAAGAATTATATGTCAGACTGCCTATCGAGAGCTCCACTAGGCTATTAAATTGCCATCTCAATTAAACACAGCCAAAAAACACAAAAGTATTGATGTCCCCCTACAAACTTATTCCAAAGTTTTAGACATTTCAGCAAACAATGTCACTACCACTTTTTCATTTAGAAATAGAATCTAAAAATTTCCCTGGTTCTGCTTTTTTTTTTTTATGTAAAACATCAACTCCATGAGTAAATCATAGCTCTGCCTCAAAAAATATTTTACCAATCAAAACACTTCCTTTTGTAATTCTATTAAAATTATACTACAAGGTCAATGTCATCTCTTGCCTGGATAATTCTGATAGCTTTCTAACTGGTCCCTCTACATCTACTCTTAAGCTCCCATCCAAAGCTGCCTACTTCACCATTCTCTTCATACACTAACAAGAACGTTTTCTAAATTTTGACTCTTCCCACACCCTTTCCCTGCTAAAACTTTCAAATTGTTTGCAACCAGACAGATAAAATCCTCAGTGTAAATGACGAGTCTCTATATGATTTAAAAATTGCCTATCTATCTAATCTCTTTTATCTCAATGATTTCCATGTTCTTTTTGCTTATGCTATAGTACTTTCCTTCTGTCTCTAATTTGACATGCTTATTACTATCTCAGGATTTCACATGTGCTAACCCTTTGCTTAGGGCACTCTATACTCTGAATTTCCTTGGCTGCTTGCTTCTCATCATTGAGGTCTTAAATCAAAGTAGCCTCCTTAGGATGCCTTTCCTGACCACCTTAACTAAGATGGACACCTAATCTCTATCACATTGCCCTGTTTTTGTTTGTTTGTTTTCTGTATCGTATTTAAGAACAGCTAGACATACCTTAGTCATTTTGTAGTCCTTTTTTGGTATCTCTTCTTAAACCCTACTAAAATGCAAGCTGTTAGAATGCTACGTTTACCATCGTATCACAAAAACCTAGGAAGGGCTTTACTATTTTTATTTTTTAAAGACTTATATTTGTTCACTGGACTAACTACATCCATCTCCACTGAGATAAAAACTGCTAAGCATGTTTAACAAATTACAGCAGATCTGAATGCACTCTCATCAGATGATTATTGACAAACAATGAATAATCAAGTAACCCAGTGCCTCAGACCATTAATACAAGACATCTGTACATGACAGACTATGCCAGGGCAGACATTAGGAGAGTCTGGTCAAGTCAAACTGAATTGCCTAGATTTCCTTCATTCACCATGTAGCAATGATGATAATGTATATCAACAGAGGACCTCACTTGGGGACTTTGGGGTCTTTGGAAAGCCATTCGGTCATATGAAAGACTCTTCTATCCCTCCTTTCTTGAGTGTCAATCTTTAATTTAGAAGAAAAGAAAATTACAGCTCTCTTATTTGGCTGTATTAAAATTTATGAGGCAGGGTGGTTTCCAGGCTCCCGCTCCTGCCGGGCACTGCTCTGATGATGTATGACTGCGACATGTCACCAGGGTAGCCAGGCTCTGATGATCCATTGCAGCAACAAGTCATTTGTCATACATCACTGCCTCAACAGTTGCCCCCATCCCGGCCCCTCCTGTACAGTCCAGCAGGGAGTCCTGGCTGAAAACAAGATCCATGTTCCTGCTACACTCCCATGAGCCCAGCAGTCACCGTGCTTTTCTTACTGCTTGTGGGAGAGAAGAAAAATAGCTTTTAGTAGTGAATTTTATTGGAGAGTCTTAAGACTTCTGAAGGTTCATACAGTTTGATGCTATAAGCTGCTAGCAAGTGATGATTATAGAAAAAAGATGTAAGCTTTTAGAATGCTAGGGTAATACAAAAGCACCAGTAAACAGGAGGTAGCTTTCATTGCTTGATGGCCATTCTTCCAAGGGTTACATGGCTTAGCTAACTTAACCATCTGAGTCCTGTATGAGAGATGATACTGTTATCACCTACTTCATGGATGAGGAAAAGTTAGTCAATTTGTTCTGTCACCTAGCTAAGTAAGTAGAAGATGCAGGATACAGACCAAGGCAGCCTACATCTGAACTATTGAAGTCATCAACAAGGAAAGTCTAAGAAACCGCCACAACCAAGAAGAGTCTAGAATGCCGTAATGACTAAATGCATGTAGCATGGTATATTAAATGGAATCATGGAATAGAAAAAAAAAATGAGTAAAAAGTGAGGAAATATGAATAAAGTATGGACTTTAATTAATAATTATCTATCGATATCAATTCATGAATGGTGACAAATACATGATTCTAATGTGAGATGTTAATAAGAGGAGAAACAGTATGTGGAATATAAAAAAACTCTGCTATCTTCACAATTTTTCTGTAAAACTAAAGGTATTCTAAATTAAAAGGTTATTAAAATGGATTAGCATTTCTCAATTTATTGCCAATAAACCTATTAATGAGTTATTTTGTGGAACACAAAACACACAAAAAAGAAGCCTTTGACTATCTGGTTTGACAGATATTTTTAAAGAACTTATTAGTTTGAAAAAATTCACAAGCATTAAAGAAACACTTGAAAAAAAAAACAGTATTTTAAAAAAGGGCAGGATAAGTAAAATAAAGCCAGCTCAGCCTGTTTACCAAGATGGTCTATTATGGAATTAAATTCTGAGGAAAGGGACTCACTCTAAAAAGCAGAGAAATATTTTCCTAGTCTCCTGGTAAAAAAAAGTTAAATTATAAAATTCATTGATGACTCAGCAATGTGATTTAATTGCTTTAGGGGTTTGATATTTGGCTCATGTAGAGAACCCACTTTTGAATGGATGAGTAAGTACTATGAGCCATTAAGAGAAATTATTTTAAAGACAGTACTGGTAGGTGATATTTTTACTTGATTTGCTAACTTTATCATAAATAAAGACCAACTTGACAAATTCAATTCTGAATATCCAGAAAGCCTTTTGTACTTTTCCTATGGGTACTTTCTATGCTCCGTGCATTAAGTTATAAACTCTGGTGCAATTGACTCTTTAGGGAAAAGGTTAGAATGTTATGTCAGGGCAATATAAACACTCCTATTTTAATATACCGCAAATATTTTGGAAATGTTGCTGGTTACATGTTCCACATCATTCCATTTATGTTGCTTGGCCCATGAAATCCTCAATTGGTTATTGGCTTCTCCAGTGAACAGTCTCATCCTAAAAAGACCAGTTCTGCATTTGAAAAAACTTAAAAGGATCAGGGCCAAGTCTTAAACTGTACCGACTTCTGACTGTATCTTCTTTGCATGACACTGTCTGTTGGAAGAATGACAAATTCACCCTCGATGTCTTCAAGTAAGATTCTTTAGAAGGGAGGGCTAGCAAATTCTTAATATCTGTGCTACCAGAAGCCTCCAAAGCAAGGCATTCCTCTGGAATATTCCCCCAGGCCAGGCATTTTATTCCAGACCGAATACTGAGGCCAGCAATCAATAAGTTGGCTCTCTCCATCTGCCTTTGACAGAGGACACACCAGGCTGACACCAGCCTGTCTGGAATCAGCTGTTTCCCTGCCTTTGATCTTCCTGTTTCTGGCTGTCTAAACTCCCAGGGGTGGCGGCTGCTTCAGCTTAGATACAGGCCATGTCCTGCTGATAGCTCCTCCAAGGCCTATTGTAGCCATTGTATCTGAGGAGGAGATCACCTGTCAAAGTGACTGGTTACAAGCCCTCCTTGACCGCGGGAAGTCTTTTTGATGCGGGGCAGATGATAATGAGAGTCTAATTGAGTGATTAACTACCTCCACGGACTTGGAGGTTTTAATGACACCTCTACATGAAGGTCTGGTCTCCCAGCAGGCCCCCAGTTTGTAACTATATGGCCATGATATTTGCAATTATAAGCCTTTCCTTTAACCAGCAGGATTTAACAAATGGACTTGGCTAATCACAGCTAGATGGCCCTCACATAGGACTCAGTTATGAAAAAAATGTGTCTAAATCGCCACACTCATGGAATTATCAGTCTCTGTCATTTCACATCCAGAGTCCTATACATAAGATGGAGAATGAGTTTCAGAAGATTTGGGCAAACAGACCAAACTGTAGGACGACCGATGTAAGGTTCAATATAGCCGACATATCTTAACGATGAGAACTGGTTTTTAAGAGTTCCCATACCTAAGATCCTTGTGAGCGATGGGAGTCTGTCTAGATATACTGTCTTTAATTAACTGGGTCTGAAAAGCCTATTAATGCAATGTTAAAAGGAACCAGTCTCAGCAGGTTCTCACAGTGCGAAAGGTATCCAGGATTTTCCATTTACGAGGTCTTATTACAAAAGTGCCCTGCTGTTCTGCTCCAGGTCCCTTCTGCCTGGGAGCAATTTAATGATCTGCTTTAGAGCAGAGAAATGGTCAGAGAGAAAATGTCCAGTGTTATGTGTTAGTGATCAAATACCCGGTGGAATTTACAATGGTAACCAGACACTTCCTTTTCATATCAAAGGAGAACAGGGACAATGACATCAATAAATTTTATTTAAAAAAAACCCCAATTGAGCAAATGGGTAATCTTCTGTGATTGTTATAATCTGAAGCTGGTTATTGAGCGTGATTTGATACACATGATACGGATGATGAGGACAATGAAAAAGAAAAAGGAAGAAGAAAAAATAAGGGTAAAATATGGCTTTTGACTTGAAAGTCTCTTAATAATTTATTCTTCATTTATTTGACACTATTTAAGAAGTATTTGTATTTATCTACCATGTCCCAAGGATTCTACTGTTTATGCTGAAGAAATAGCTGTCTACATATTACTTTTGGGCAACTGATGGATTCACTCATTTTTCTTTTCCATTCTTTACTCACTTAAGAGACTGCTGATAAATGGCTATAATTTACAGGTATATTATACTCTGTTGGTAATTTTTTAATTGCCTTTATCTAGAGCTAAAATAAAAAAGGCCTAAAAAATTGGTGAATGAACAAATAAATTAATGTTTACTGTGCTTTCAATGCGATTCTCATTGAAAGCACAGAGAGAAAACAAATACTTATAGTTCAATGTAATAAAAATAAAATAAAATAAAATAAAATGGAAATTTATACACAGTGTAAAGGAGCCATGGAAGAGGGATTTAATAAATCCCTAAACCAAAGTGAGTAAAAAAACAGAGCCTGTGAATTTCAACTGAATGTATTGAGTTTAGGACGTTATTAGAAACAGAAAAATTCTGAATCTGAGATGAGCTTTGGGTATCTGTTTTGTTTTGTTTTGTTTTGTTTTGTTTTGTTTTGTCTTATTTTGTTTTGTTAAACATAGGTTCTAAGATGTGTGAATCTTGCATTTTACAGACCTAGAAAGCCTTAATTCCAAAGGAACTGGCATAAACTAAACAGCATAAGGAGAGTTTCAGAATCTTACATTTTTTGATCCTAAAACTACAATTATCCCTTACAGCTTTTGTCTTATCTTGGAATAACATATTGAAATAACAGGAAGGTAGGTGGACTAAGTGGCAGTTTACACTTTAAAACTTAAGGAAGCACTGCAAATTTTTAACTCTACATTCTTATCTGGCCTGCACTTTCATCACCGGAATTATTCCTTCTTTCCATAAAAATGAAAATGCTGTCACAGGGATATGGCCACAGCAATTCAAAATAGCTGAGAGGTTTTTCTCTAGTCTTATCCCGGAATCGTAGTATAATTTCTTTAATTAATCTTTCCTGACCTCAGAACATACTATCTAACAGAGATGGTTCTAGAATAAGAGGAATCAGACCACAGCCTTGAACTCTAAAGTGCCAAGCTCTTCTCTAATGGCTTCTGGCTGGATCACTAAAAACTTCTGACAGGCTTAACTCAGGAATTATTTGCATTGAAAGATGGTTTACACTCATACTGTATCGTGACAATGGTTAAGGGTAGATATCATATATTGAGATAGCAAATTTGCTGAGTTCATTGAACTGGACATTGTCAGATTTTTATTTAAAGCAATTAGAAAGCATTATATCTGGTATAAAACAAAAATATGGAGAAAACCACTGCTTCTCTACAAGAACAGTTTTTGCAACCTTCTTGCTAGAGAATGAATATCTTTAATACTTTTGGACTAATTGGACCATTGGAGAACTCAGCCCTTGAGAACAAAGCAAAGCTCTGACCACTCATAGGAAGTGTGTGCTGACACTACATATTAAAACTCTAACTAAATTTTAGCAGGTAACGATGTGGCCCCCTACAAGCAAGTATAGGCAATGAATAAGCAACTTGGTGATGACAATAACTTAATGGGTTTACAGGGTTTGACTCTCACATAGAAAAATAATGCCTTCTAGTGGGAAAGTTGATAAGGGCAGAAAATTTTAATTAGGTGAGGCAAAGGTCAATATTGATGACTTTGGAAACAAGCACAGTGATTACACATTACTTTTATTTCAGGTCTCATCTGTGCTTCCTCTAAGAGGAAGCAATGCATAGCAGGTTGGTTTTTACAATGTGATAGGTACTAGATAGGAGGGACTAAGATGATAATGTGTCCCAAATAATTATTTGTTACAGAAAATATTCCTGAGCTTTTTTGCTTTTCCTTGACTATTTTTAATGACACTTCTACTCCTAACCTGGGTATCTCTTACTTGCAACTTGAAAATACCTGATAACATATTTTGCCTTACAAAAAATCTCAAGAGAGGATTTCTATTATATATACATTTTTCATAATCCTTTTGGTTTTTATATGATAAGATCTGACATTGATCTAGGTTTTCCTAAGAACAAATCTGAATGGAAATTAAGCTACTGAAATATATATATATATATATATATATATATATATATATATATAGTAACATAAAATGCTACTTTTAAGAAGCACCTTGTATTTCTTAAAGTTTTGATGTAAAAAAAAAAAAAGTAGATCCTTCAATGATATTCCGTTTTAGCACATGCCAGATTTGATCTAATTATTTTGTCTATTCAAATATTGAAAATACATCTAGTCAGCAACACTTCTCATCTCTAAATGAACCCTCATCAGAATACTAAAGAAAAAGCACCATGCATTCTCATCCAGATGACCTTGTGACTCATACTCTTGTGAGAACATACAACAATATCATCTAAAAAAAAAACAATATCAAATGAGCAGTACACATTTTTTGCTTTTAGAAGTTCAGCTTGAAGAAGTGTAGCTCGACAATTGTACATATACACACGAGTGCATACAAACATACACATTAGATGGGTGATCCACATGATGTGATGTCACACTAGAGACAAACTTTAAATAATATTTGTGGTGGAAGTGAGAAGGACATAAAGAAATCTGAAGAAATTAAAAACATTGAATGTCCATGTTCCTATCTTGTAGGAAGGGAGGTTGAACATTTCAGTTCATTAGAAAATTCACTAGCCAGGACATTTTTTGTGATATAACAGACCTTTATGGCCTTTAAACAGTAAGTAAAGAACTTGTAGAGTCATAGTACAGAAATGACCTTGGACATTTAGTTTTATAAATGGTGAAATGAAAATCGAGGACGAGAATGTGACTTGTCCACAATCACAGAGCTACCTAATGGGCAGGCTCAAACTAGGACCCAAATTGACTTAATATACCACCCTGTTGTTCTGTTTTTCTTATTCCACCCTGACTTCTACTTGATGTAAAGTTTGTGGGGAAAAAAAAATAGTATTTCTCTTGGAAGAAAGAAGCTAAAGTCCACCAGCAAGGTTGCTACTGATTCGGGTTGGGTCCGGTTGGAATATGGTGGAATGCGGTTTGCTTTATTTGGCTGGGAGCATTTCTCTGTAACCTGAGGATTCATTAGTTTGAAATGCTGGCCTTTTGCCTCTTTCCAAGGCCATTTTAGATGCAAATTGTACCCCAGACATCATTTTTAAGTGACAGGAAAATCTCTGGAGATAACAAGAATCAGTCTGTTAAATTTATGGACCCTTTGCATTTTCTAATCCTTCTTGATGAATAACTCAGTTTCCAGGCAGGGTTTGAACTTAAGAGTTGATAAAGCATCAGTTTAAGCTGCTGACTACTAAATCAATGTAAGTGATGGCTTAATCAGCCTTCCTACTCCCTCTACTACCTTCCCACAGAATTCCGTCAGACTTCCATGGAGCCAGGTCAACAAGAGACAGACATCCGACGGGCCATTTGTAGCCATCAGATAGCATGGGAAGAGAATGTTGACCAGTGAAATGAGTCAGTTCTACGATTGAGGATACTGGTCTTCCACAGAGCAAGGTGGAAAACCTCGACTGAGAGATTGCTGAAGTTTGGGGAAGAGCTGTGAATATGAGGGAAAAAATTATGACAAAATGGAGAGCAGACAAATGAGTTATGGTAGAAGTTTAAGAGCTGGGTCATTTGTAGAGAAGACACCTTGAGTGATACCGTCCACTTAGCTGGTATTTTAAGCCCATGATAGGCTTTCATGCCTGAAAGCAGAACACACAGCATACTAGAGGGGCAGTTTGTAAACCCCTTTGAGAGGAGAATATCTTTTGAGTGAGGGAAGGGCCCTCTTTAGTTATCCTCTCCAGGATTTGATGATGGACGTTTTCCCCAAAAGGCCCTCTTCAGCTGGCAAACTGAGAATGGTGTCCACTTTTCTGAAATAAAAATTTTGGCATGTATGCTTACGTTTGGTTATATAGAGAAATCACTATCACTATTGACCCAGTGTGGTAGTTTGCTATATTAAAATTTTGACATCAAGATAAATATGTAGTTAAATTATAATTGAGAAATAGCATCACTAAGATGCCAAGTGATTAATTGAGTAGGCATCTTTCTGAGATAGATCCATGAAGGAGCATCTGTTCCCCTCTGAGCTTTCTGCTTTTGTCTCTGCCGTCACTTCTGAAGCCAGATTCCAGGAGAATGTGAAGTCCTTTAACATGAGGACAGTCTGAGCTGATAGGTCAGGTTATTGTGATAAGACTATGGGTCTTGGGTATAAAGGTGCTGATTTCTATATCCTGTTTCTTAGAATCTGAATGGTTGTTGGGGGGAAAGTCTGGTGGTAAAGAGCAGGCAATAGAATGTACTCAACTAAGAGGAGAGAGGGTCAGTGCTTCTATATATTCTCTACACAGGGTTTTTTCCGGTCTTCTAAAGCCAGGCTATCTCAGGTATGACTCCTGTGCCATCAACAGTACCCATCACAACATCATCCATCAGCAGGAGCTTTGTAAAAGTGAAAATCTCAGGTGTCAACTCAAATTTAACTCAATAAGAATCTGGCACTTAAGATTTTCAAGCGATCCATATGCCCATTAAAACTTGAGAAGCACTGTTCTAAAGAAGACATAAATAAGAAGTAATTAAGAAAAATAAAGCCTCCTTCCTTGAGAATCTTAGAACTTTTGTGGCAACCCAAGGTTTAGTGGTCAAATCCATCTATTTGAAGAGAAATGAATTATACTGTAATTTAAATTTTGCAAACCAGTTTTCACATGCATGAGCCATTCACTGTGTTTCTGAATGGCTCAAATAGATTAAGGCTACTTTGCAGATCTTCTCTCTCCCCCCCGCAAATTCCACCACTCCCTGCCACCACCTCACCCCCACCTTTCTCTCTGTGATAGAAAGAATCAGCTCTATCCTTTCATAAACCTTCAGTATTTTAGTGTGAAGACAAAATCCTTCTCACTTCCTAGTTTTAGGGTCTCCATGAAGGCAAGGGGTTGAGAGTCTCTACTTTTAGGCACAAATGTGAGATTTTGCTGGCAAAGTGAAAAAAATGTGACACCTGTGATCCTCACCAGGACCAAAACTGAATATCTTCAAAACTGTATCAGTTACCAAAACTTTAATGCAATAGAATCTGTTATAGAAATGACAATACTTTTCCATAATTAAGAATTTAACATTTTAGTTTAGGTTGCATTAAGGTTTCCCTAAATGTTTTTGCAAAAACAAAACTTATTTTTTCATCTTTTTTGGGAATGTACTTAAGTAGGTACAAAGAACTTTGTGGCCAGATGAGAGTTTGTTTAATAAACCAAAACCTTGCTCTAAAACCCTAGTTCCTTTTTTTAGTGGATTTTAAATAAATTACTGAATAAACAAATATTTACTTTTAGCCAATGGCTACATTAGGAGAGAGAAATGATAGGTTTTTCTAGTAATAATTTTTGGATTTTCATGTATACACTTAGATCTACACTGCTTCATTTCAAACTCAGGGAAAATATCTGACTATAGATATAAACTGGCTTTCCTGAGGTTTTGAAAATATTTTTTTCCAAATGATTTTCCACATCTAAATTTAGAGAGTAAATGATCCAGTCCTTCCTTTTGATGGCAAAAGGGAAACATTCAGTATAAAAGAATGCAAATTAGATATACTCACAGTCAAGGTGGATTTCTGAATAACAGTAAGCAATGGTCATTATTTAGGATAATGATATTTAAATAAGGAAAATATTGTAACTTTAATATTTTACCAACATTGCATCTTTTAGGGGTTGTAATTACAACAGTATTCCCCTTGGAAATGAAATAATCCTATTTGTCCTATAGACAAATTAATTTAAAAAAATAGAAAAACTAAAGCAAACAAGAAGCCTATCCTTTCACTTTTGTATTTATATATATCTGCATATTTTTTATTTACGATTGTCCTATGGCAAATGTCACAGCAACAGAACTAGAATGAGACATTTCCATCTGAAGCAAAATGGCAATTCACATTATTCTTATTTATGTCATGTCTCTAAGTACTGAAATTCTGTGATGGCCAACTGGGTAGTCAGGGGAGGTTCATTTGTCTGTCTGTCTGTCTATCTATCTATCTATCTATCTATCTATCATCTATCACCTATCTATTTATCTACCCACCCACCCACCCATCGGTTAGATAAAGAAACTTATTTTGTATTGTGTACTTAAATAAACTAAATTACAGCAAAGTAGTTTAATAAAAAGATGTTTGTGATTATTTAAGCATTCTATACCATTTGTACACAGTGTTAATTTTTGAAATTATTATTTTTGTTAAATTAACATGCAACAAAGTTCATAGGAAAACATTCTATAATACAGAAGCACTGAATTTTCTAGGTTTGAAATTATGGGGATATAAATTATTGACTTTAGAGAGTTATTATGCGAAAGGATAAAAGGAAGGAAGGAAGGAAGGAAGGAAGGAAGGAAGGAAGGAAGGAAGGAAGGAAGAAAGGGAGGGAGGGAGGGAGAAAAGAAAAGAAAAGAAAGGACAAAAAGGAAAGAGAGAGAGAGAGAGAGAGAGAGAGAGAGAGAGAGAGAGAGAGAGAGAGAAAGAAAGAAAGAAAGAAAGAAAGAAAGAAAGAAAGAAAGAAAGAAAGAAAGAAAGAAAGAAAGAAAGAGGGGAAGGAAGGAAGGAAGGAAGGAAGGAAGGAAGGAAGGAAGGAAGGAAGGAAGGAAGAAAAAGAAAGTAGGGAAGGCAAAGTTTTTTAGTGGAATGGAAATCCCTTGAGTCAGTATTATTGAATATCATCTAAGACTTGCTTTTCCTCCTGATCCCCAAACTGCTTTTTGCTCAAAAACTTCACCAGGTCTTGTCTTTCAATTTTTGACCAACATTGTGGTTAGGATGTTTTTTTCCTGAGAAATGTTTATAAGGAAACAGTTATTAATACCTAAGACTGACAAAAATCATTTTACAAATTAAAAGTATATGGTAGCAATTCATCGGCAGAGAGAAGGTTCTGTGAATAAACAGAAGTGGAATATTCAGAGTAAAGGCAAGGAAGCAAAGGTTTTGGGAAAGTCTAGAACATTGAGTTTTGCTAGGGAAGCAGAAGCTCAGCTGGAGGTCCAGAATTAGGTGCAGAGAAGGTTTACAAGTTTCTCAACACTTTGAAATTGGGCACACTAGAGGCAAGCCTTGCTTCCTCCAAGATTTTGTCATTGCTAACTCTTTCAGAAACACACGAGAAAAAAAGTGAAATTGGTGAACTGCTTTCGGAACAACCTGGTTCATAGGTTTTGAAATAGCGGATCCATGTGCCATCTTTTTAGTCATTTCTGGCTCGTAAGCTTCTGGGTAAATATGAATAATCACGTAGAGAGCACACAAAGTAATAAATGGTATGAGGGACTAGCTAGTAATTGTGGTCAGACTTCCATGCAATGTCTGCTACCCGGTGGCCCCACCTGAGGGTGGTTTGTGAGCTCTTGCCCCTCCCTTCTCTGCCTCCCTTCACAGGGGCCCAGCCCCCTGCCTGAGCAGCCGGTGGATCCTGTGGTCCCAGGGGGCACAGGAGTGGATTCTTGCTTCAGAGACACTCCTGGCTGGCGTGGAAACTTCAGGAGCCCTGACAGAGGACACAGTGATCTTCTTTGTATCTTGAACCCTCTTCGGATTCTCTAATTCATTCAAAGATCACTTCCTTGCTTTGGAACTGGTCTGTACATCCCAGAGACACAGTGTGGGACAAAGCAAATTTTAAGTTTCGTGCTTGTTATTTGGTTTATTTTGTTTTAATGAGATATTCGCAGTATGAAGTTAAATCCTGCAGTGGAGAGTTTCACACTAGATCTGGAGGTAAAATTTTTCACAAGGAACACATTTTCACTCTTGGTCTTGAGTCCCACATATGTCCATGTTTTTCCTAAAAATCTACATGTGTAAAGCTTGATCCTCCCTACGTCTTGAGATTTATATAATATTGGGCATATATTCAATTTCAAGACCAAAGAAAGCAAAGGCCTGCCTGAATGTTTTGTAACTTTTGAGCTCATAATCTCGTTTTCCTTTCCAGGTCCATTTTTATATATCTAAACACGTCGAGATACTCAACAGAGCAAAAGTCTTTCCATTTAGAAACACCCAAACTTATAGCAAGAAGACAGTGTTGCTATAGTTAATTAAGCATTTGCTTCTCTTTATACCCTGTGAAACAAAAGTCCTGCCACCTTACAATATTCACACTTCTAAGAGAGCTGTTGCTTTAATAATTAATTTTTTTTATTATACACCAATGATGCTATTTAATTTATATTCTTTCCCATTACGATGTTTAAGAGTATGGAAAACATGTCTATCTTCCCTCTGGTCTTTTCCTACTTGGGTTTGCTCAGTATTAAGATGGGAGATGTTATGTTATGAATGCTTGTGTCTCCACAGAATTCGTATATGAAAATCTTAACTCCTAAGGTGATGGTATTAAGTGGTGGGGCCTTTGGTAGGAGCCCTCATGATAGGATTAGTGCCTTATAAAAGAGAGTGTCCTTGCCTCTTGCACACTATGAGGACATGATAAAAGACCTGTCTCTATGAACCGGAATTATGGCTCTCCCTGGAACCTGACTATACTGGTGCCCTGATTTCAACTTCTGGCCTTTAGGACTATGAGAAAAAAAAAAAAATGTCTGTTTTCTATACCAAGTTTTGGAATTTTTGTTATGGCAGCTTTTACAGACTAAGACGGGGGGGGGTGTAGGTATATACTTATTAATTTCAAAAGAAGTTTTTGTTTGTTTATGATCTCATCAGAAATTTCTGCTTCTCAGGCAGTATTTTTTCATAATTTTAATACTGCCCAAAGCACCTCACCTAACTCTGTCTCAGAAATTCATTTGTTAATAAATAAATGGATGGTGAGTCTACTAAAAGAAGACCACGAGTGTGCTTCAAACACTTTGAGAAACGTGGCCAACGAACAGTTAAGTAAATGCTAGCTCTTACATTCATTGCAGTGGAATGAAGTATATGGTTAGATGCAGTAATCCTCTAAATTCTTTCTCTCTTTGTCTGTTGAGTGTATTAAGAGTTTGGGTTTTGTTAGTATGACTCCCCCCACCCTCCCCTAGATTGTTCTTATGGGTAACATGTCTTCATTGGGCATATATTCTCTTACCAGAGAAAATGATGCAGACACGTGCTTCACAAATAAATCAGAATGAGAGGAATATCTGGCTTGGTTATTTGAATTAATGCACAAAGTAATGCATTGACAGAGAGACAGCTGAGCTGATTGGAGCTGCAAAGACATAGATGAAATGATGTCACAGAAGACAGCTGACATCTTGGTAGCATCTCTTCACACTGGCTTTGCTCAAAAACTCTGGGTACCATCTGAGAAGAACACACTGAAGCAACTTTGCCTCTTTCTAAATATATTTTTATAAAATAAACCTGGTTCAGATATGCTGTTTAAATTTGAGAACAACTTTGTTAGAAAATGTGTAGTCCATGTTATACTTAACAAGAAAGTGTTTATCTAAAGGGTTAATAAGATGAGTCATCTCACACTCAAATGCCAATTCTCTGGAGGTGGGATTCCTGTAAACAGCCAGACACTTTGAACTTATGGTTTTTACTTTATGTCATATTCCAACCACTAAACCAACACACCATGACGGAGTTCTCCTCTGCTAAACCAAACACACCCACCTCATGGAAACTTACTCTGGAAAAATGAGAAAGAAAAGTATCTTCCTAGAGAAAGCTCCTGCCCATCTCCTGAACATTGATTCATCTTTCACTGCAAATAGGACGTGGCCACAGTGGCTTCAGACCAGGGCAACTGATTGCGGAGGCACAGGGTGTTGCTCTGCAAATGTATTCTGCACTTAGAAGACTCAGATGACCCTTCTAAGAGTGACCTGCTGTGGATATCTAGTGACTTTTCAGCGTGGCTTAAGAAAATAATTATATTAAAGATTCTAAAGCTCCTTCTCAGATTTCTTGCTTCTCTGTACATATATCTCTATTATAATACATCAGTTATTCTTTTATCTATCTCCCCCACTCTCCTGTGTGCTGCTTGAAGGCAAGAGTCATATCTTACTAGCTTTTAAGCATCAGCTCCTAACACAGTACTCCTGTCACATAGTAAGCACTTAGCAAGTGTCTGTTGAATAAATGAATGGATGTCTTTTCATTATTTCAATTTATTCAATTTAACATAGTAACTATAAGAATGGTAATGGATTTTATATTTGAAGACAGTTAATTTTGAACATAAGACTTCCGCTGAATACTTGTGCAACTTAGAGCAATTTATATAAACTCTGATTACTGGGTTTTGTTGTTTTTTGTTTTGTGTGTGTATTTTCTCCTCTAGACCACTGATAATGCCTTAGTAGAAATACTTGTGGGATTAAATTAAGATGTCTTTATTCAGTATATGGTACACTGGAGACATTTAATAAAATATAGCAATTCCTTTAGAAATTTTACTCTCATATGTATTTGAGTATTAGTTATTCAGAGAACTGCCTCTTTTTATCAGATCTGCACAGCAAATCTCTATAAAAGTAGTTTGGTAAATGTCAAAAAGTTTCACATCTTGAGGAGACAGTGTTAAAGTCTGAAGGAATTTTTGGCCTAGGTGAGAGGTTAGAATCATGAGAGTATAATTTAATCCGTGCCACAAGCACAGGAAAACTCTGGGCACAATTGAGATTATATTTTATTTGTATAGACAATGATTTTATCTGGATATTCCAAGTGATAGATTGAAGTAGTTAATTGAAGTTTTCAAAACTCTGGTCAAGCTAGAAAAGAGGAGAGATGAAAAGAAGGGAGATAGGAATTTTAAAGGTTAAATTATCAGGACTTACTGCTTCTCTTTGCCATGGCCCTAATGTATTTTAATCACTTGTAAAATGTGTTGAAAGTAAACTATTATGAATAATAAAAAGTAGAAATTTGTGAATGATTTATAGATAGATTATGTAGAATTGATCTGATGTTCTTTATAAAAGGTCTCTTTCTCTAATTTGCTATGATTTTTTTAGTTAAAAAAGTTCTTCTAAATTTTTAATTGAGATATATTTTGCTTACACTGAAATAAACAGATCTTAAATTCAACAAATTTCGCCAAAAGCATCACTCATACGACCCACATCCTTATCTAGAAAATAGAATGTCACCGTCATCCTCACCACAAAAGAAGCTCCACCCCTTTCCAGTTAATTCCCATACTCTAATGCCACTTAATCACTATGTTGGAGAAATCACCATTCTGACTCCTTTAAGTACAGATTGTTCTAGAATTTCATATAAATGAAATCAGATCTATTGATACAAATGAGTTTACATGCTTTATATGTTATATATATTTCATATTATTTTATGTTATTTATGTTTCATATGTATTTTTATGCTTTAACTCAGCATGAGGTCTATGAGATTCCTCCATATTATTTCCTGTGTCAAGCATCATTCCTTATCATCGCTGAGTCTGAGTTAGCCGTAAGACTGTCCTGCAATATGCTTAACCTCCCTCTTGATGGACATTTGGCCAGTCTTCTATTTTTGTTTATTATATATCAAATAACTAGGAACATTCTTGTACAAGTTTTTCGGTAGACACATATTTTCTGTTTTTGTGTGTAAATACATAGGTAGAATTGCTGGCTCACAGGGTAGACAAGTGTATGCATAACTCTGTGAGAAGCTGCTACAGTGACTTCCATGTTTATTTATTCAACAAGGTAACTAGAGAACATTTCATTTCCAGGTGTTCAATAAATACCTGACAACTGATTACCAAGGGTTTAGTTATAGTCTATGCAAAAAAAGAGGTGAATGTTATACCGCACACTTAACATACTGGTGAATGTAGACATGGGTGTACGTTTATTGACACATCCCTCTCTTGGATTTACAATGAACTGGAAATGACTATATATACTTTCTTAAAAGGTAGGCTGTACTATTTGAGCCAACATGTACTTTACTAGCTGACAATAATTTAATATTTCTATTTTAATATTTGTTAATTGTCAATTTTAATCAGATGGTGCTATATGTGCTCTACCAAAGATGATCAGTAACAACTGAATCTTAAATACAGTTACCAGAGAGTTCACGATTTCACTCACCTCAGGGCTAGTTATAAACTCAAGCTATTTCCACCACTTCTTAAATGATCTTAAGAGTCAAACACCAAAAGTCATATGTACATTAATATTAATAATAAAAACAGTAATAAACATTTATGAGTGCCAGATACTATATTACATCAATACTATAGAAGGGATATTTTATCCTTAATATGTATATAAGAATCTTATGGTACAGAGAAGTTACTTGCTCTCTCAATATAAACTGTAGAGTTGGGAATTCAATATAGGTCTCTCAGACACCAAGACCCAAAGATTGAACAAATGCATACTAGAGCACATTCACATGCTCTGTACTAGGCATTCTCTGTGGCCAGGGAAGAAGGGGTAACTGAACTTGACTCCCAACCTCACAACAGTTTCCCTTGATTTCCTGAAAATTTAACCTTGGGTTAAATGAAACATTCTTAGATATGACAATATAAAAACAAGTGACAAAATAACAAAAAGAATACATTCCACTTCATCAACTATGTTTCAAAGAATACCACCAAGATGCTAAAAGGCAATAGACAGAATGGGAGAAAGTATTTGCAAGCCATATCTCTGATAAAGTAATTATACCTAGAATATATAAAGAATCTTATAACTATAATTTAAAAACATACAAAATTTAAAAATTGGCAAAGTATGTGAATAGGCATTTCCTCAAGAAAATAAACAAAATTCCAATAATCATATGAAAAGATGCTCAAGAGAACATTGGAGAGTTGTTGGTATTTAACAGAAGAGTGAAGAAGTACTGTTTATGGAAAATACTAAAAATGACCAGAGAAGTTTTGAAAAAGACCATAAGGGAGAGTGTCATAGAATTCAAGAGATAATGGAGTTTCAAGAAGAGAGGAGTCAAGGATGTCAAATCATGTAGGGACATCGCGTTACCACAGAAAAATGTCCACCATATTTTTTTTTGGGCAAAGGCCACAGTGCAGAATTTGGTGATCATCTGTTCATGAAGGTTCTAGAGTCAGGCTGGAAGTCTCGTTATAAAGCGACTGGGTTGGTAGATGAGTCAATGCAGAAAGTGGATAATCATTCAAAAAGTTTTGTTGTAAAAGAAGAGAAAGAAATACAGTGGGAGATGGAAGTAGTGTGAAACTAATTTCTTTCATTTTTAAAAAATATATTTTACATTATTTCACATTTAAAAGAAGGAAATGGTGGGTGGGGGATGGGGAGGATAAATGGAAAGACAGATTAGTAAATAAAACTGTTTCTTATTTCCTTTGAAAATCCCAAACAGTAAAGAAACACAATTTCACTGACCAATAATTGATGATTCCATGTCACAGTATCTCTGTCTGGCAGGAAGAACATGTGATTTAAAATAGAGAATCTGCCGCACCGTCTGCTTTGGGATCATCAGGTGGAAAAAAAAAATTAGGCTTGGTGAGTGGGGGAGGAGGAGGGGATGGATGAACTCTCCCTGGGTCCAATCTCACTATATTTTTATTCTCTATGGAAGAGAACAGATGTTCTCTTTTTCAATGAGAAAACACAATGTTTCCTCCTCAACTTCATTTTAAACAGGAGGTTTCAAGAGAGGCCACCCACAGCTCGGAGTGTTCCCACTGAGAGGGAAAATAAATGCCAAACCATGTGCGCTGAGCAAGGAGCAGCTGAAAAAGAAAAAAACCCAAACTCCAACTCTATAGACAGGCTTGCCTAACCAGGTTAGAGACAGAGATGAAGTTTACTAAATTTTGATTATTGTTTTAAACCATGAATAGTTCATTGCTATAGATAATAGGCAACTTGACTCATCAGTGATAGTCCACTTTAGTAAGCCCAGGAAGTCTAAATTCTTAGGAAGTATAACATTTTTATTTCTTTGTTAGTTTTTGTTTTTCTATGAATTAATATGGTAATGGGGATGATATAGAAAGAACCCAGGTTATAAAATTGTCAAAAATTATGTGTATTAACAGTGGTGACCTGAAGTTTTTTTCATAGGAAAGTAAGTGGGGATTGACTGTCTCTGAAGTCAGGCGGAAAAAAATCTATGTTAGAATACTGACTACTGATTTTGTCAAATTACTGCTTTGTGCAATTGTGAGAAAATTACTGAACATTTCTCTGTGTCAATTTTCTTGACCATAAAATGCTGGGTCTAACAGCACATTGTTTATAGAGTTGAATAAATAAACACACATACATTATTATATGTATTATTATATTTAAGAATATTTTATATATTACATACATATTTTATACTAGTTTATTTATTTATTATTTAATATGTTTTAATCCATCCAGATTCTACCAAGAAACAGAATTCACAAATGATTCAAATGAAGACACTCCGAAGAAGGAACAAGGGGATACTCTAGTGAGGTTGCTAGTCACGAAAGCACACAACCCCTGGCAGAGACTTGATGTCTATGCAGGAAGGAAGCAGAAGAAATTTCTGATCTTATTTTTTTCCATCCTGAATCCCTTTTTGATGCCTGCCATTGGCTGAAGCCAACAGAATTTAAACACCAGAGGGAATGGTGATACTTTCTGTGTAGGTCAAAATTCCAGAGCACAGAGAGGGACAAAGAAGAGGACCGAAGAGAGCTGGACCCGAATAACACTTAGCAAAACACTATTTTCAAGATAGCTCCTAGAAAATAATAAAAACTTAATAAGTATTATCTAAAATTATTGTAACTATCAAGCTGATTGTATCCATGAAGGAAAAAGTTGATGATGATGATGATGATAATGATCATGTATTATAGAAAAAACAAAAAAAGGAAAACGTAAGCATGCATTTGTGTGTGTGTATGTGTGTGTGTGTGTGTGTGTGTGTGTGTGTGTGTTTTAGTTGACATACAAAGGGATATATTCTGTTTAGAGAGGTCAATACCAGCTCTTAGAATAGTCAAAAAATAAATACTGAACAAAATAATCAATAATTAATTTACTTGGAGAAGTTTAGATATAAGCTAGTTTACCACATTAGTTTGAGAATAAAATTCCAATCCATTAATTAAATAACTAAAGAATTGTTTGACATGAAGTTAGGTATAGTTTTCAAAAGAAATTCCAATATAGTACATATTACTAAAATAACAGAAATAAAAAATAAAGAATACTGAAAAAAAGTAAGAAAAGTTTCCCTCTTTATTTATTCAATGAAGTTTTATCTTTTTTATGATGAACTTAAAAATAAGAATTACTACCTAAATTATTTTTTTATTTTCTTACAGTGTTGATTTTTTTCTTTGTGTATTAGTAACCATGAATAGCCAGAAAAAAGTTTCTTCACTCCTGCCTATGCAAAAATGATTACAAAATGAAATAAAATAACAGATAACTACTCAAATGATATTTAGTGTGAAGCATATATATATGTATATGTATACATACATATAGATATAGATATTGATATAGACATAGATAGATCACTAGAAACATTTCATTGACATTAAAAATATGATCAAACTTTTTTAAAAAAAGTTTATAATCTAAATAATAGAAATTAGAGAGAACTAGAGATCAATTCATACAATTTCTTCCTTTTAGCTACAGAGAAAATGGGACAAGGATTCCAATTACCCAGTATCTCATAAATATTGAGAGATATAACTTGAAGCCAGGTTTCTTTCTATGTCAATGGTAAAACACAGAAAGATTATTGTTTGATATGTCCCGCTTCTCTTATCCATTATTTCTCCATGTTTTCTTGTTAGAAAACACTGGCTTATACCCTTAATTCCTGGAAGTTTTAGTTCTTCAAATGCAGTCAGTTGACACTATTCCTGGATCTTCTGGATTTACTGTATCTCTTCAAAGCTGTACTTCCTCTCATTTGCATGCAGAAAGCAGAATGCATGACACATTAAAGCCACTTAATAGTGTCCCTGTCTCATCAGTTTCACAGCTTTGCTAAAACTGACTCTTTTACAGGAGGTGTTTCTTGGTTGTGAATGGTCAACAGAGTGTATGCATACTTTCAGGGTAATTTATGGAGGAAAAAAACTTAATGTTACACTAAAGTTAAAACATTTGTCACATATTGCTAGAAAATGAGACACCAAGGAGTCTCAGGGTGTTTATTCACTCTTTTGGGGAGTTTTGGAGAATAGACAGGAAGAGTTTGGAATTTTAGTCAATCCTGAGATTTTGATAAATGATGTGTCAGAAATTCAAAAGGAGAAAAGATGACAAAGGCCAAAATCTTACTCCTAGCTTTTTACATCCTGCTGTAAACCTGCTATTTACAACTTCACTTGTCTTCAACACTACCCTCCCCTCGTATTTTAGTAAGACACATCTCTTACATCATAATTTTTTTCCTACATCAATGTTTGATGCAGACAGCCTTCACTTGAAACACAATTGAATAAATTAACCTTAACTTTGTCATGAAGTTATAACTCACTCTGAGCAGTATATATTTTGAAAGAGAAATCACAGATAAATAAAATTATCTGCTTAAAAAGATATTCACAGTAATCTACTATAAAGTAACCAGTACTTTTGAAAATGAAATATCATTTAACTTATGAAACTGATTAACACACAACTTTTATGTTTATAAAATCAAAGTTTCTATATTGCTTCCAGTGTATCTCTCCATAATTCCCCCCACTTAAAAAAAAAAGGAAAAGAAAAGAAAAGAAAAAGAAAAAAGCTCAACCCTGGAATAATCTTTTATGGTTTAGTTTCATTAAGTGTGATTATTTAAATAAAATTTATTATGCTACACTGACTATAGATTTGTATTATATGCATATTATGCTAATAAATTTAATGTGCTTTCAGAATCACAAGATGATTATGAAAAATCTTCAAAATACAACAAATCAGCTCTGAAATGAAATCGAATAATTGGCTTTAGAGACGGAACCTTGGTTTAGTCATCAGTTGAGATACAATTAAAAAATTTCTATCACGTGGTTTCCAAAATTTGAAACACAAAAGTATATTTCACATATAAAACAATTCTTTGACAATATTTTCATGGGCTTCGGTGTAACATTAAAATATGAGATAACAATGATGACATTGGGATGAGGTTAACATTTCATTTATAAAGACATCCTATATAATTTTAATAGAAAAAAGTTTTTTCAACGTCTTTCACCTCTATCAGTATTCCTTCCTTTCACCAAATAGACCGAGGGAGTAGACGGTGGCCTGTGTTTGAGAATTTAGAAAGAGCATAGTTTCATGTATTTCAAAGACTTGTCAGGTCACTGCACATGCTGACCATGGTCAAATATCTTGGAAGGGCTAATGGGTTACATGTGAGGAACTGGAAGGAGTCATTTAGTTGTGGTTGTCTTGCCTCTAAGAAGAACAAGACAGAAGAAGAGGAATCAAGAAGGGAGGAAGAGGGAAGGGAAAGCTGAACAATAAGGCAGGAGGTTAAAGCTTCAGTTGTGCTAATGGCTAACCCCTTTGGTTCTGCAATTTGTTTTCTCCAAAATCTACATTTCTTTCAGTTCACCTATCCTGTCATCTCTGCATGTACCTCAGCAAATTATTTCTCTTCCTATTTCATTGAAGAAATAGAAGACACCATGTGAGAGCAGCCTCATATTACTATCCACCTCACCTCAAAAAGATATCTGGGTGCTCGCCTCTATTTTACATTAGATGGAAATAAATGTTTTCTTTATTTCAAGGATAACTTCTCTTTCTGTTTTCATCTAAATCCCTCAACTGCCTTCCCCATAGGTCCTCTTTCTTTCTAGTTTCCTTCTTCTGCCATATAATCATGTTTTAGAACAGCATAAAAACATATTGAACTTTAAATCATGTTTCCTCCGCAATAATTGGTTCCGAAGGAATAGTCCCCATTTGTGACCAGTTCTTAACCTCCAATTCATTCTTCCTCCCTTTCATCTTGGGTTCATCCACTACAATTGTGTTAAAATTGCTCTTTTCAATTCAATAATGACCTATTTGCTTCATCCAATGAATGTTTTCCTTTCCTTCGGCACTTAAGCCCTTTGCAGAATTTGGCAATTTTGAGTGTTTTCTCCTGTCATTCTTTGTGGTTAATATCTCCTATTTTATTCGACATACTTTTTAGAGTGATTACTATACACATGGCTTCAACAAACACTTATATGACCACACTCTCTTCCCAAGCTTTAAACTACTATGTCGAGTCACTCTACTGACACAGCTGATGAAAGACCTCAAAGGAACCCAAACTCAAAATGTCTAAAATTCAACCCTTCTTATTTCCCCGACCTCTTCAAACCCAATTCTCCTTTTATTCCTGATCTTGAGGAAATGACATTACTATCGAGGAAGTCTCCGAAGCTGGAAATCTGAGACAATTCCCTTCTTATTGTAGCCTTTCATTCACTGTCAGGCCCTAAGGTTTGTGGCTTCTTCTTAATGACTTGCAAATCTAGTTCCTTCTCTGCATCAATATGTTATTTCGGTTCTTCATTATTTCTTCTCCAGAACAATGCAATTGTCTCCTGTCTCCAAGATAAATCTGATTAAAGTATCACCTCATGCTATTATTATAAAATATAAATATAATATAAATATGATCCTGTCATTTTTTCACTTGCAATCCTTCCATTGTTCCCTAGACATGGAAAATCTGAACTAGGTATAACGTAGCCATTCGTCCATCTTTTTATATCTGCTTACTTTTCTGACCTCATCCCTTCCCTCTACCCTATAAAACATCCAATAGTATAGTCACACTGAATTAATTGAATTTTCTTGAAGGCACCACAATCTAAGGGGCTGCTTAGCATTTTGTGCCTGAAACATCTCTTTCTGGAACCTTTCTCCATGTTCTTTGCTTCATTTATTTCTACATATTTCCTGAATTCAAATGCTGAAGCATGCTGATACTGATTTCTCTCTTCTGCTTTCTCATACTACCTTTTGCATATTCATCATTTATAACACTGCATTTAATTATTGAATTAATCATTTGCCATTTCCATTGAAATGTGAGATCTTCCAAGTTGGTGCCTATATCTTTCTCATCTGCCTTTTAAACATCTAGTGGAAAGTCTGGCACCAAGGTAGGTGATGTTTAATATATATTTATCATCCACACTACTGTAATAAGCTCAGAAAAGATCCATACATGTTATGATTACAGACTATATTGAAGTTCATGTCAGTAGCCTGATAAAGCAAGTCAATTCCTTAATAAGGCCTTATTTATTATCATGCTGCCAAGATTAATTTTATATGTTTGCTTACATCCAAATTATTGTGCTTAGGGTAAAATGGTGACCTCCTGTTTGAATTTCACATATTTTGCCTTTCACAGCAGGGAACTATACTAAGTCAGCATTTTTATGTCATAAACTACCTTCAAGGCAAAAGGTCTTACTTAAAATAATAAATGATCATCCTTCAAGAGTCAATTAGCATCAGAATCATAACAATTTATTTCTGGAAAGGACAGTCTTAAGAGACATGTATTTCAACTGTAGTTGAACTGACTCACAAATTTGATAATTGTTCTTCCTGCTGTGAATGTTAGCTTCTATTCTGCTTTCAAGCCCCACATATATATGTAGTACCTTGCAATTGTAGAATCTGTCAAAATCACCCCAAATTTTTTAATAAAATTGTACACTTATTTAGTGGCTGTTTCAGTCATTCAAACAGTCTGGAAACTATACAATTTAGCCAAATGCAAATTTCAAGGGTGGAAGTCGTGTTACTGTTTTTCCTCAAACATACTGTTTTTTGCTTAAAGCAAAAGTAAATTTTAAGTGGTCCCGCAGGGGTATCTGATGTGAAGTGTTCTTTAAGCTGAAGAAATATCCAACGAGTATAAAAGAACTAGTGAGGCTCTTCATGGCACAGACACGTCCTCACAAACAGTCACGTGGGGCCTTTGATATTCTGCTTACTGCATTCCGGGACATATCTCCCCTTTGAAAGGTTACCATATAGCAATGAGATATTTATATAAATACGTATATGTGTTATATACTATTTATAAGACATAACATATATCATATATCCATAGCACATATATATTCATTAATCTTAATCTGATATCTTTGATGCTATGATAAATTATGAACAAGTCCTTGGAAGCACAGATGAGTGACACAGTCGAATCCAGGGTCACAAAATAGCCCCAGAGGGAGCTGCTGAATGAACACAGTTTTAACGAAGAGGTGAAGAAAGGGGAGGTTTGATAGGCATATTATATTACAGAGAATTTGAAGCAGAAGGCACTGTGGCCTGGTATCAAGAATGTACCAGAACAGGGCACATATTTGGGCAATTTACAAGTGATTTTGGTTTACTGAAAAAGGTGCAAAGATCGGAGAGGACAGGGTAGGATGGCAAGGGAAGAAGAGGCTGGGACCCAGAGTGTCTTGGGTGTTTGCCTGCTGGTAATGGGCTGCCCATGGAGTGTTTTCAAGAAGGAGAAAGGCAAAGCCAGAGTTCTGTTTGAGGAGAACACTCTGACCGCAATGTGGAAAATGAATTGGATGGAGGAAGTTGGAAAGCAGGCTGGAGACAGCTAAAATATTCAAAGTGAATGATGTTGGGACTTGATCTAGAACTTTCGAAGTGGGCTGAAAAGAAAGGCACACGTTTGAGCAGTAAGGCCCAGAAATTGTTTTAAATGAAACCTAAAATCCACCACATTCATCTGACATTAAACACATTAAAATAATTTGTTTCACACCAAACCCATAGCTATAGGTATGATCGTTCCCAATCTTAGAGGATCCCAGTTCAATCTGCTTTACTCCCACCATTGCCCACCATGCATTGTCTCTCTGTCTCTGTTTCTGTCTCTCTCTGTCTCTGTCTCTGTATGTCTTTGTCTGTCTCTCTCTGTCTCTGTCTCTCTCACACACATACACACACCCCTGGCTGTATGCCACTTATAATGTCCTGCTTAACCAGTGCTGAGCTGCCGTAATCATATGACAAACGAAGTACAGAAATTCAATTTAGGATCTAAGCAGAGCTCTCATGAAAGTCACCTCAATTTTGGAAGTTAAAAAAAAAAATGCTGCACATAGATAGAGAAGGAAGAAGTCATGCGGGAGCTGACTTATCCTCAATTCTTCATTTCACTTTGAAAGTAAAGACCTTGGCCTTGGGCTTTACACTGAAAAGAAAATAATGGGCAAATTATTCGGTTAATGTGATCACTATGGACAGTGAAACTAGACAATGCCTGCAGCACTCCTTATGCTGCCCCCTCCCAGGTCATGCTGTTTTGTCTACACAGATATTTCCAAATATAGCCCAGGTATGTTCCAGATGCTGAGCAGCTACTACAGTATGAGGTTTGCCTTTGGATCCAGTTTTTCAGAGTGCAGTGTCTCAGTAAATTACAAAATGAGTGTTTTCTGTTACCTGGGGACTGCTCAATGCCAGAAGGACCTGAGTTTTTCGATCTGCAGTGGAGATCCATAGGTTTGGTTTTTAAAAAGTTCCATTAAAAAAAATGAAATAGAGAAAAAAATGTGTTTATTCTTCATCTTTTAAGGTATATCATGAATCTACAGAGCTGGGGTTTTTTTTTTTTTTTTTGGTAAAAATTCTACTTTATTTCATTGTTCTTTCTCTGTCTCTTTCTTTTTTTCTTTTCTTTTTTTTTTTTTTTAACTTGGTGAAACTGAAGAATGAAGTTTATGCAAAAACTACTTTCCCCTGTTTTGAAGGAAATTTTCAGTATGTAGAACTCCCCTCTTTCATATTGCAAGTTAGTTGTTTTCAGATTTAGGCAGAAAGAAGAAATTTCTTTCTTTTTCTTTAATTTAAGCAGACTGTTCCTAAGTGCATTTTTTAAAAGGCTACAGAGGTGAAATTAGGCCACGTGGTGATATTAGCTCCAGGAAAAACAGTCTGATTTACACTTGAATGCAGTTATTTCAACTTTTCAAGTAATGTAATCTTAGAGACCTTGGTTCCAAAAATATGACAATGTATTAAGTAGAAAATCAAACTTCACAGGATCATTTTGTTTCCATTAAATTCCACTCTGAGTATTGTAGAAGGCGATATTTGGTTTTATTATTGTTAATTCCAAATATAATAAATATTGGTCTCAATCTGAGTTGATTTATTATCATTTAAAATAGTAGAATATTTGAAGCTTTCACTATATAGAAGATATCATAGGATTGGATCCAAACTACTGTTTTTATAATCTCTTTTTTGCTAAAAATAGCATGGTCTAAATTCTTAGAAAGCATACATTACAGACATAACTTTTTTTGAGGGAACAATGATAATTCAACCTGTGGTTATTAAATATATCATAGAAACTATTTTTTGTGAAAAATAATAATAATAATATGCACATACAATTGTTAAAGAATACTGCCATTATATACTATGCATGTGTACCATTTTACATTTTGTTACTAATAAAGGGTTTTTCTTGCAATTTTCCATGATTAGGCATTTTTAAAGCTTAATGTAGTATCTTTTTAAACCAATACTGAAAAGTGTTATCAAAATAAATTTAAAGAATATCTTTGAGTCTAGTCTATACAGTGTTGGTGTTGTTATTGCTAATATAATCTGATAATTTTGCATAAGAATGCAGTGGTTATCTCTAAAATGCTTCACAAAAGATAAAGTGTCTGAACTCTGTTATCACCAAGAAGCTGACTTTCTGTGACTGGGGGCAGAATGGAGTGTTAGGAGCATGGATGGTGAAGACCAAAGGCCTGGATTCAAACTCTAGCTCTCCCACTTGACCTTGGGCAAGTTACTTGGCCTGCCCATGCCTCATTATCTTTCCATACCAAATTATCTTGATTTCTCTCGTTTTCACCACTGTAGAAAGTGGTTCACAACTGAAATGGTAGAACTCTAGATTGTTCAAATTCATGGCAGTCAATTCTTTGACCTGTGTCTGCTGTATAGTAGTACAAATGGTTGATGTTACTATTTTTATGTTGGCTGATTCACATCATTGTTGGTATTCTGAGGTGGCGTGTGGTGGGGATGGAGATCTGGGAGCCTGAGAGCTGAGATACTATTTTTTATTATACTAAGAAGTATTTAAACCAAAAAATGTCATTATTAACCTCATTTTAATTACATTATCTTAACTAGGTTGATAGGAAATTAGGAATGAGAAATAAACATTGAATTAAAAACTTATCAAGAAGGTAGTGGGCCTTCCTTATTCTATATGCTGAATAAATGAAGGCAAATGAATAAAGCCCCTTGGAAGTTAAAAAAAAAAAAATGGAAACCAAAGAACATTATAGGGTTTAAATACTTTGCTTATAATTCCTGATACCAGATCAGTGTTTATGAAGCATCAAATTTTAAATGTCTGCACTATTCCTCTCAACACCTTTCTAAAAATGTTAGAATGTGCATTAAAAAAAAAATGTTTGCATTGAGATTCAGCTTCTTGTCAGTACTTGCAGAAAAGGAGCAATGACCATAGAATATAAGCTTAAATGAAACGTGTAACTATTCTCACTAATGTAGACAAAAAGACTCTGTAAAAAGTGCTTCTTAGGAAGTTTAGTATTTTGAATGCAGTAATTTCAGTTCAAGCAAGAGTATATTATAGCAGCAAGTAGGGATATCTATGCTCCTTACTTTGTGAGGGAAAAAAGACATCTTTGCCAATATTATAGCCTTGAGGGTTAGCAAGCAACCCATTTGACTGTCTTCAATCTGCAGTATAAGTTGCATACAAGTTTCTTCATCTTTCCTAAACATGATTAATGTGAGCGTACACCAACACCAGAGGCTTCTACATTCTCTACTGAGCTTCCCTTAAGAGGTTCATCTACCATGGGGAACAATGAAAGAGAGCTGAAACCTTAAAAAAATGGATAAGGGTGGGGAGAAAATTCATCTATTTCATCACCAAGTCTCAAATAAATGGATGACCCTGCTAGCAGTGCCCCTGGAGCCCTAATATGATACAAATTGATCAACAAATGTTCTCCCTATAGAAAACTATGACTTATTTCACTCAAAAGAGCCAAAGAGCGATTAAATCTCTTAAAATATCACACCCTTGGCTCTTCAACCATTTTCTTTTGTTGCTTTTTAATTTGAGACATTTGTCAAAGAATGAAAATATATGTCTTCTGGGAATTCCCCTTGTGGAGTTAGAAGGGATGCAAATCTGGCCTGAGATACAGTAAGCATTCCAAGAATGTCCAAACTCACACTGTTGCTTTTCTCATTTGTTGCCCAGTTTTTCAGCTGGAGCTGGAATATGCTTCCCAATTCTATCTGATGATCCTTTCCTTAATGGATATATACTTACTATCAGCAGCACTTGGACATTATGCTTTAGACAGCTGTAGAATCATCGCTGAAACCAAAGACTAATTTTTAATTGCCCCCCCCCACACACACACACAAAACAAAAATGGGGGGAGTAAACAGGTGGGAGAAGATCATGAGAATGTCATCAAAAAAAGGAAGCTGATGAATCTTGTGGTTTGTTTTGCTTGCTTATCCGAAGAATGAGATACTTCCCTGGGATCTCTCACTAACTTCATGTTATTAGGAGCAAACCAATTTCTGTCCCCAACCTCAATTTCCTCCTCTATTATATAAAAAGATCAGAATATATATAACTTTTAAGGTCTATTTTAGGTGTATGATGTTTATTATTTAATTTAGTTAAGGAGATGTTGGCCCTAAAAATTAGCAAATGAAAGTTGTCAAAGAGAATACTTGTGAAAAATCATTTTCTTAATGATTTATTTAGAAGACAGTACAAATACCAGACAATATAAGATGCTACAAAGCTCATCATGGTTTTAGCAATACATGTAAATTAAATTTCTTAATTCTAATACTCTTAACCAAAGAAGTTTTATGGCCTAGATCACAAAATGTCACGTTGCTAATGGATAATCTGGTTTAATTTCCCTCAAAGGAAACTGTTGACTAAATTTCAGGGCTCCCCAATAACAGGAGATGCCAAAATGAAAAATAATTATAAAAAAGGGGAAGATATACTACTTCCAATGCATTCATGTTCACACAGACACACATACACACATGCTTAATTCAAAGAATAATTATTAAAATGCTACTGAGTGAAAGTATACAACTGAAAAACACTTTAAGAGCTTTGATATGGGGGCATGATATATATAAGTAAATTCAATACACAGAATAATGTCATTAGAGTGGATAGAATGGTTTAAAGAAGGAGGGCAAGCCATTTCCCACAGGGAGAGTCAAGGAAGGCTTTGTAGATGATATCATTTGTGATGGGCCATAAAACATGGGTAGTGTTTATATGTTAAAGACATTTTTGGTGGTAGAAACAAAATCCACTCATTTATTTACTCATTGATTCATTTGCTCATTCACCCAACATCTATTAAGCAATGACAATACAGGAGGCATTGTGTTTGACCTCAGGTCAAGAGATCAAATAAAACGAGGTCTTTGTTTGTAGGGGTAATACTTATCTGTAAAAGAGCTAGGTGATTAGTTCATCTATATCATGAAATATGTACAAGGGAATGGAGGATGTAAAATGGAGAAGGTGGATTGGGATGTAATTATTTAAGGACTTGAATCTCAGCTTTTTCTTCCCCTTGACAATTAGGTCACAGAGGGATCTGAGTAGACTGCAGCCTCAACTTGATCCATTAACACTGACAGGTGAAAGTAAACTAGATAAAACACATGACGGAAAAAAGAGAGAAAAATGAACAAACACAGGTTAGTAGTGACTTAGTACCTCTATTTGCAAAGCTTGACTCAGATAAATCTCTTGTACTCCAGAACCAATATTTCTTCTGAAATGGCTCTCCTGAGTGGTCGAAACACTTTAGAAAGACAGATGTCTGAAATCTCAGGGAGATGGAAAAAACTAGCTGAGGGCAGTGAGGCTCAGAAAGGTAGAAAGACTTGTCCAAGGTCATAAAGTGAGTCAGAAGGGAGTCAGGAAAAGGCTCCGTGAGTCACGGCTCCCAGTTTCTGCTCTGACCACAAGATGAAGCTCCTCCTTAGCAACAGGGAGGACTCATCCTCAATGCAGCCAGACTGGCTCTTTCTCTACATCTTTGGCCTCCACTAATGGCAGGACTGTGTCCTGTTACTTTTTGTTCCAAAGCCCAGAATAAGTTCCAATGACTACTTTTTGGCTAGGTGGAGAAATGGTAGCAATGAGGTGGTTTACCTACAAAACTGTGCCATGACTGCCCAGGGCGGTAGTCTGAAATGGAAATTGTACAGTTTATATAGTCCAGGAATTCAACAAGTCAGAAAAAGATGGGGCGAGAAGACCATGGGTTGAGGAAGATGTTGGGAATGGTACACTATCCACTTCAGAAATAGTATGTCAGGATGAGGAAAAAGTATATCAGGATCAAGATGGCCTGAAGAATTTGTTAATATTATTGTGGATGCTCATTATTTGTTGTTTTTTTTTTTTAATATATATATGATTACTACCATCTTTTTATCCTTGAGATGCCAACTTACCCTCTCTCATGAAGAGGATGGTTTTTATTGGGATTCTTGTAAAACCTCCAAAGCCAACTCTGATACTTGCCCTGGATGGAAACCAATATTTACAATACCAGATTTGTGGGATGAGCCTAAATGTTAAATTTTCTTTTTTAGAAGTGACTTGTCTTTACCACAAAGTCTTCCTTCAAGTCTTAGAATCTTCTTTCCCTAGGAATCATGAAAGCTCATTGAAATTATTGTTAAAATTGAATTTTAATATAGCTCTTAATGGGCAATATTAAAAACATTCCTTGGTCATTAATGGTACAGAAACATAAGTTCTTATACAGATTTGTAGGCATTCCTCACAGCTCCAAGGTAAAGTTCTATTTACAAGCGTCTGGGAGAAATGAGTAATAATATCTTTTTTTTTTTTATGAAAATATCAATGTGGGAAAGCCAATATATTTAATAATTCTTTATATTGAAGAGTGTATTAATCCCGTTTTTTTACTTGTATGGGCAAAATATTGCATTTAAAGTTTTAATTTCATTTAAGGAAATTATATACAGGCTCAAATGGTATTGTTGAGGGATGCATGCCTAAGTGATAAAAATATAAATAACTGAAAACGCTACTATCACATAAGTTAGTATAACATTACCTGTATATGTTGGGAGGGGGTTTTACTCAGAGGGGGCATATAGGTAGAGGGTTCTAGGGGCTGGCCAAGTTCTATTTTTTTGACCTACGTGGTGGTTACACAGATGTTTGCTTTATTATATTGTTAAACTGTCCAAATACGCTTTATGCAGTTTTCTGTATGTATGGTATAATTCGCAATAAAAAGTTTTAAAAAGTTGAATGGTACTAGAAGACCCTATAATGAAAAGCATCTGTTTCTTGTTCCACTTGCCCTCATCTTTAATTCCTACTCAACAGATGAAGCCCTCTAGCTATTTCTAATGGTTTTGATGTTCATATTTCCAAAAACAATGCTTCCATGTCTATTTATAACTTTTATAAAATACTCTTAGGCATTAAATTTTTGCTTTCCTCTATGGCTGGTGAAGAATTAACTCTGGTCCTCATTCTTAGCACACATAGGTGTGGGTGGGCCCTTCTCTACTCTCCCTTCTGCTCCCAGAATTCTTTCATTGAAAGTTATTTTTGTTAAGTCAATATTCAATGCACATCTTTTTATGACTAAGTATATTTTATTTATAGATGATCCACCTGGTGGTTTAAGGTTACATTTCATTCTGTTTTGTTCCTTTTTATGCTCTCCTGACACTTCATAGTTGAGTCTGTTTCATTTTTCTCTGCACATTCTTCTTTGTGACTGTAACTTATTTGGCTTCAATAATTTCCAAAGAACAGTCAAACTTTTCTCAATACATTATTCTAACATTAGGCAGTCAGTCAGTATGCAGGGTGTGTGCATGAGTGTGAGTGTACATGTGTGTGTATTTCTTGGTATTTCCTTCCTGCTGTCTCAATCTGCATAAGCTATTGTTTAGGTTGATGACTCCAGATGTTGTCTTAAGATTCCTCCTTCATCAGGTAATGTTTTTGAGAGTTGGCAGGTCTGAAAATATCTCAATTCTACCATTACACCTCCTTACGGTTTGGCTAGGATTATAATTATATTTTTGGATTCCCCCCCCCAGAATTTTGAAGAAATATTTCTGCTGTGTTTTCACTCCCAGCATCTCATTCATGATTTTTCTTTGCATAGGCCCTATGTTATTTTTTTCTGAAAGCTTCATAGAATGTTTCCTTTGTTCTTGATGTCTTAAAATTTTATTATGGAGGCACCTTGATGTGAATCTATTTTCTTTAAATTAGAATACAGGTCACAAAATGATGTCTTTTAATCTAGGAACTCATGCTTTTCAATTCTGTGTAAAGCTTTTAACAACTCTTGATAACTTTTTGCTTCTTATTCCTTTTTCTCTGACTCCTGTTAGACGTGGAGTCACCCAAGTCAACTAGTCTACTTTAATTTTTTTTATTTCCTCATTTTCTTCTCTTTATCATTTTTATCTTCTAATTATTCAGTAAATTTTCAATTATCTTATCAATTTTTTTATTTCTCCTTTTCCATGTCCTTATTATCTCTTCTCTATGTAGAGGTATAATATGTTTTTCCAAAAGATTGATTTAATGGCCCAGTCCTGGTTTAAGACACACCTGTGTGCTTAAATAAAAAGCCTGTTAGCATGTGTTAGAGTTTGGCTCCTGCTTACCTCTGTCATTCCCTGTATCTCCACCACCCAGAATGATCAACATCATTTAACAACTCCCAATTCTCTGAATACTTTGATCTCGTTTGCTATTCTTTGCCTTGATATTTAGCCAAGGATCACTTATTAATTCTGAGTTAGATGTAGATTTTTCTCCTAAGTGTTTGCTGACATACTTCTCCTAGGCTGGTTTCCATCCAACCTAGTTTTGGCATTCTTGTTAAACGCTTCATAGTGTGATACACTCCTTCCATCAAAGTACTTATCATATGGTCTTATAAAAGTTTAATCATTTGCCCTCTAAGATCGAATGTGTGCTGTACTTGGGGAAGAACCATGCCTGTTTAGTTGCCATTGTGTTCCCAACACTTACCAAGCTCATGGGTTATAGTCTGCTCTCATTATTTGCCAAATGGATAAAGTGATAATAACTGTCGCCTATACTGAGTACTTAGAATGTTCAATGAGCTATTTTAACTTCCCTAAGGGCAGGGCATTTACTCACACAATCATCACAAAACCCTAAGGAGGTTGTTCCTATTATTATTTCTTTTTCAAAAACAGAAAAATTGAGGTTGGTTAAGTAGAATACCTAATTTACTTATAAGTGACAGTTATTGATCTGAACCTGATACTTAGTTCCAGACCCTTCATTTATAACCCCTCAGAATGAATACATGAATAAACAAAAGCAATGAAACACTTCACTTGAGCTTTCATAGGTCAAATAATTCTCAAATTATTCTCATAGAAATGGAATTGGATTGAAATGGAGCTGACTTTTGTATATTTTGGTAAAATATTTCTAAGATCATTTTATTTGTCATGCTATATATAAAAACCTTATGCACATTTTAATATTTTAAATTTTTTTTAAAACTTCCAAAAATATTTTAAAAGTTTAGCCAAATAGAAGCATTCCCTTTACATTGAAAAAAAAGGCATCAAACTAGAGCTGTCTTTTTCAAATAGATGAGAATATATATTTCAAATCTACATAAAATTACATTCATAAATACTCACATTTCAAATCTTAAATATGCTTGTGTATAACCAAAATGGAAGATTTGGTTTTAGGCAGTTTAAGGAGTTTAATATGAAGGGTTTTAGTAGTGAATATTGGATGATCAGCTGTAATATGTAGATAAAGATAAAGAATAATTATCTTATCTCATAAGCAAGTTTTTGTTTGTTTATATTTTGATTTTTTTTCTTTTTTAGTGTTTCCTCTACCTCTCGTAACTAAACTAGCAAGAAGATGCAAAGGCCTATCAGTGAAATAGCTTTTGGGTTCTTTCTAAACCATAGCCTTAGCCACGTGTGACAAGATTGGTTGAAGGCAAACTGCAAATATCTGTTCTATTTCTGGACTAGGCTGACTTCTTGGACAGAACACCTGGGCTGTCCTGTCCACGAGACTCTGCACTTAGAAGGGTCCCATGTTTGGTGTGATGTTTTCTTGCTATCATCTTGCAATTCACAATCATTTTGAACAAGAGGACCCTGTTTTTAGTTAGCACTGGGTCAGATATCATTTTTGGTAGCTGTCTCTGGCAAGATATCCTTCTGCATCAGAGGAAGTGGTCAAAGCAGGTGCTCAGGGAATGGAAATCACCAGGATCAATACCAGCTCTAACAACAACGACACCACCAATCCATGACCTTTGATCAACTGTTCAGCCCAGCCCACTTTTATCTGTTTTGACTTCCTGTGGCTCTATCATCTACTTCTTTCTTTTTATTTAATTCATAGCCTCATCATGAACTCTTGATCAAAATATTTCAGGGGTCTTTATATTCATCTTTGTGTCTAATTTTTCGTGACTCAATTTTTTATTCAAACTGCTACCATTCATATATAAGATTAATTACCTATGCCAAAATAAACACCCACATTTTTATGCCTGTGCCCATTCTGTTTTTATCAAGAATGCTCTTTTCTGATGCATCTGCAGACTGCAATTCTTGCTCATTGTATCAGATAGGAGTCTTTCAGTTACAGATGACACAAAATTGACCCATGCTAGTTTAAAAAGAGGAGGAAATTATTGTTTTGTAATGATAAAAAGTCCACAGAGAGCTCCTGGTTGCAGGTTTGGCTGAATTAAGGATGCAAGTTACTGGCACTCAGAATCTCAGGGATGAATAGAAAATCTACTATGTTGGCTTCCTTCTCAAGCTATACTCCTGACTCCAGCAGTCCCAAGCTCACTTCACTACAAAATCAGATGCAGATGTCCATTGATCCTGTTTTTTTTTAATACTGATAATAAATGCTATAAGTTTTCAAATATTTACTGACCTAGGATCAATTCAGCAATAGGGTTTTCTGATGGATTTTGCCTATAGTCATGTACTCCATCTTGAATATTGGAGTGGAATGACTTCTTCCTGAATTATTTAAAAGGCAAAGAGGAAGGATGCCTGCTTCTCTCTCACAGTACTGTCATAACAAGAGGAGGTCGATATTCAGATGATCCTCACTTTTATAACTTCTTGAGTTGCTAAGATATTGAAACACTCCTACATTCATTGATAAAGAGCCCCTTCTCCAAACTTCCTGAAATACACAGGCTCATCCTAGCTAGACTGGCCATACAATAGGGTCACACTGACCTCTGCAAGATCCGTCAATTATAGGGTTAATGATTAGCACTGCAGAGGGTTCCTAAACTGCTATTTCAATTTCTACTTCAGTGTTCATTTGGCTTAGTAGGTAACTGTGTCTTGCTCTTTTAAAATAATTTTATGTGACATCGAAGAGAAGTTTCATCTTAAAGAAAATGAAAGTTTTAGGATTAAATTTGATAGGATATGTCAGAAAACCTAATTATCAGTGGCTTAAACAGTATAGAGGCCCTTTCTTCCTCCTACAGGTGAATAGCCTAGGGCTGGTTTGCCAGCTTCTTAATTATTGGTGATTCTAGCTTTTTCTATTCCAATATTCCATCATTTTCATAACTAACTCCCAGTGTTTGATCCAAGACACTTCCCAAGTGCAGCCATCAGTTTGCATCTCATACAACATGAAGATGAAAAAGGAAGCAGAAAGTCACACTCCCTTAAATGATGTCTTCTACACACTAATATGTCTCATAGAAGTTGCACACACAATTTCCCTCATATATCCCAATGGTCAGAACTTAATCACTGCATCTAGTTCCAAGGGAGTATGTAATTGTAGTTATTATTTCAGGGAACCATGTGCTATAGCTATATGCCATTATTACAGAAGGAAAGAATCTCAGGTATGAGTAGACAACTAGAAGTTTCAACCACAGCCAGTGATTTCACAGTCTTTGACTTATCATGGGAAAAGGGCCTGAAGAAGGAAAATAATTCAAGAAAAGTTTGATGGGAGATTGAAACCTTAGTTCCAAAAGAAAGAGAACAAAATAAAGCCTTAAATTCTTATTTTACACCCCAAACTAGTGATGAGGGATCATCTAGAAACCATGACTTTTATTCTGAAGGGAGAAGGTCTCTCTTCTAAACTCTATTTTCCATACCTCCATCCAACGTGGGTGTTTTTCTTTCTGCTTGATCTCAACCACATATGGCACATGATATACAAGCAGGAATTGTATATGTTCAAAACACTAACTTCTCTGGCTGATACTTGTCTCTGTCTTCTCCAAACTCTTAAAACACTTATAGTTTATATGAAGCAATGCTATTAATTCATTGAACAAATATATATATTAAGCATCTGCTATATGTAGAACATTCTTCTAAGAGCTGAAAAACATTAGTGAACACAACAGATACATGTTTTAAGTGTAGAAAAACTAAAACCTGAATAGAAAAATGGTAGTATGTGCTATACACAGTTAGGAGACAAAACAGTAAGATATGGTAACATGGAAGTGCTGAGAATGGTGACTTGCAATTCTAAAATAAGGTGCTTTGCTGAGAAAAAGTTACTTACACAACAGAGGCAAGGAAATAAACCACCTAGAAATCTGAGAGAAGAATATTTCTGGTCAAAGAGAAAGACCTTCAAAGGTCCTGAGGTAGGGACACACCCATCCCATGAGTAGCAGTAAGGCCTATGTCTGCATGGCTCTGCTGAAGTGCAGTGGCAGAAGAGGTCACAGAACATACCACAGAGTGCTCAGTAGGCTACTTAAGACTATCTTTTACTCTGAGTGAGATATGAAGCCATTGGAAGGTTTTGAACAGATGAGGACCATGATTTCCTTTGAGTTATAGAAATATCTTATAAATGGCAGTACTGAGATCAGATTTTAAAGGAATATGAGTTGAAGCAAAGAAAGGAATATGGAACTTACTGCAATAATTTAAGAAAATATTATACAGACATTATATAGATAATGCCAACAAGATATGTGGACAAATTGGACATGGAGTGTAAAAGAAAGGGAGGAATCTAGAATGACATGAAAATATCTGAAGGAGGTAGGTGTGATTTTGGCTGAGATATTAAGATGATGGGATGCTTATGGAGAAATCTCAGTAGTTCTGTCTATTAGACATCTGAATGGGTGTGTTGAGTAGTTGTCTGGAATTCAGTGGAACAGCCTGGACTAAAAATGTAAATGTGGGCATCCTTAGCATATGGGTGGTATTTAAAACCATGCTACCAGATGAAATTGCCAAAAGATTGACTAAAACAAAACAAAACAAAAAAAATAGTCAGTGTTTTAGAGGTTGAGGGAAAATAAAAATGAAGTAGCAAAGGAGACTGAAAAGAGCTGTTAATGAAGTAAATTAAAAAAATGTAGAGTAAGTAATATTTTGGAAGCCAGGCAAAGAAAGTGTTTTTGGGATGAGGGAGTAATCAACTGAGTCTAATGCATGGTGACAAATAAAGTAAGATTACGACTAATTATTGGTTGTGGATGTTAACATTAAGTCTTTGGGATCTTCACAAGAGAAGTTTTAGTGCAGTGTAGTTGGAGTGGGTTTAAAATAATATGGAAAGATAAGAATTGAATCCAATAAGTACTTTTCTGAAATTTTGCTATATAAGAGAATAAATAGTTTGCTTTTCCAAGACTTAAGAAGTAACAGGATGTTTGAATTATGACAAGAATGATCTAATTGAAGGAGAAAACAGATGATATAGAACAAGAAGAAATAGTTTCTGGAGCAATGCTCTCATGGCACCTGCTGAAGGGCTAGATTTCAGGTAGGAGTCTAAATAGTTCACCTACAGGCAGGAGAAAGCAGGGGACTTGGGTACATAATTGGCAGGTTGGTGAGCAGCCTGGAGAAGATTTAGTAGGTGTTCTTTATGTCTTACCTTTAATTAGTCTTTCATTAAGTCACTGATACTACGTTCATCTGTTAAGATTGTAAGTTTTTCCAGGACAAACACTGTCTTATGTGTTTTCAACACCTGTCCAACTAAGCTATGAGTAATTATTTATTTAACTTTGATAAGTAGCATAGCAAATGGGTACTCTGCTACTATCAGGGAATAATTATCTCTAAACAACAACAACAAAAAGGCCAGAAGAGTTTCTATAAAATCTTAAGTTTTATGTGAACTAACAAAACATCCTTAAAGTAGATTTTACTAGTAGGTTGTTAAAGACTCAACAAAACCAGTTACATTTTTTAAAGTCCTACTCTTTGTGGTTTAATTTTTTTCAGTTGTTTACATGGGAAAATAAATAAAACCTACGTGCAGTAACATAAATCACATTTAATTTAATAAATATAGCATTTCCTGCACTCAAGAAAAAAGAGTGTCTTCAGCTCAAGAGTTTCAGGTTCTTTTTGATTACCCAACCCTCAAGGTCTGTGTAATGATTTCCTTTTTTCTTCATTGTTTTATCACCTATGTATGTAACTTTAAGCAACAGAGTTTAGTTTTATCTATTTTCGAACTTTATATGATGGAGTCATACTGTACCTATTCCTTTGTGTGTATTTTATTCAGTGTGTGTATATGTGTTTGTGTGAAAAACATTAACATTTGCAGAATCTGAGTAAAGGCTATTTGGGAAAAGACTAATGTAACATTTTTGACTGAAATTAAAAATGTAAATAAAAAATAAATAAGAATTTTATAATTAGTAAATTAAAATGTCCAGTATTTTTAAATGCATACTTTCTATACTAATTGTGCAGAACCACCTCTGTCATTCATTAAGAGTGTGTGTGTGTGTGTGTGTGTATGTGGTCTATTGCTGAGTTATCAAACACTTTTGCATTTATATGTCTATTTCTTTGCAAATTCCACATTGTCTTAATTATTATATACTTATAATAAAGTTTATACAAAGGTTTGATATCAGGAAGAGAAAGTTCTCACACTTGTCCTTTATTAAAGGTCTTATCAACTTATGATTTGTTGTATTTTCATGTGAATTTGAAAATCTGCCTGTCAAGATCTAGCAAAGGGGGGAAAAATTGAAATTTTTATTGAGATTGTATTAAATCTAGAAATTAATTTGAAGAGCTGAAATCTGTCCACTATTGTCTTCAACCCATTAATATTTATTTATTTATTTATTTATTTATGTTTTTAAGAAAATTCTTCATGTTTTATATTTTTTCTTAAAGATACTGTAAACTTTTGTTAAGTTAATTTCTTAGTACTTATAATTTTGATGCAACCGTAACACTTTAATATATACACTAACTATAATATTAATGTATATATTATAATATATATTTAGAAAAATAAGTGTATTTATTAAGTTTTATTATGCATTATTAGTATTTATTATACATTTATAGTTTGAAGTATTTGCACAAACTAAACACACTCATGATATCTGCACTCAAATGAAAAACTAGAGTACTATCAATTTCCTACAATCACCCCTTTCTTTTTGCCTATCACCACCCCACAAAATTAATCATTATTCTAATACTTAGTTTCACTTGTTTTTGAACTTTCTATAAATAAATCATACATAATGAACTATTTTGAGTTACTTCTTTCATTGTGAAATTCATCATATTGTTATATGTAGTTGTAAGTTGCTTATTCTAACATGTAGTGTTCCATTTAATGAATGGATGTCAATTTATTCATTCATTCTTTTTGATAGTTCCCAGTTTTTGGTTATTATGAATAATGCCACTAAAAATACTTTAAGATATGTCTTTTGTGAATACATGTATGTTGGGCATATTTAGGAGTGGAATTGGAGGGGGAGACAATGGAACATGCATACATTAAATTTTATTAGCTATACCAAACCTTTTTCCAAAATAGTTGTACCAATTTACAGTCACCAGCATGTACAAAAATTTGGTCTTGTCTATGTTCTTGCCAATACACTTGATATTTTCTCTTTTTCATTTTTATCTAGTTTTTCAGAAAGATAGTTTCATCTCCTTGTGGGTTAAATTTACATTTCTTTGATGACTAAAGAGCACTTTTTCAGGTCTTATGGGCCATTTTGAACATTTATTTAGTGATCTGTCTATTCAAAACTCTTGGACCATCTTCCTATTGAGTGGAGTTGTCTGTTTTTCTTACAATTCATATGAGTTTTTATATATTCCTTATACAAGTCTTTGTCAACTAAATGTATTACAAATATTTTCTATTACTCTCTGGATTGCCTGTTCACTATTTTAATGGTATCATTTGATGAACAGAAATGATTTAATACAGTCCTACAGACTCCAAAATGATTTTACCTTTTATTCAATGTTTATGATTATTTCTTGGGTGCTCAAAAATAACTTGAATTCTGTAGTTGCTCATTTCAGTGTTCTACATGTGTTTAATGGTCAGATTGTTTATTATGTTGTTCAAACCATCTATATTCTTTTTGATATCATTGTCTGCATGATCCAGCAATTAGCCAGAGAGATATGCAATAACTTCCTACTTTAATTATGAATTTGCCCATTTCCCTTTTAGCTATGTTTGTTTTGGCTTAGTATATCTTAAAGCCATGTCATGTAGTCTGCATACATTTAGAATAGTGATGTTTTTCTGATGAATTGAATATTTCATCACTATAAAGTGACTTTTTTTAATACACAAAGTATCACTAGTATAAAATCTATTTAGTCTGTCTCTGCTTTCAGAAAGAGACTTGGTTTCAGCAGCTTGGCCTCTTGTTACTAGAAATAGAAGTACCCATTTAAATCATTAATTCTTCTGCACTTAATTTTTACACATGGTGTAAAACAGGGATACGATTTTATTTTTTAATAGCAAGCCACTTGCTTAGTGACATTTATAGCTAATTCTTCCTTTTCCTGGTACCTGGACAGGTCATCTTGTCATGTATCAAGATTTTATATATGAGTGGGTTCGTTTCTGTATTCTTCTGTTCCATTGCTGAAATATATGTCACTATATGATAATGCTGACAAGATATTGAGATTTGACTGTGTTGATATTTATGGTAAAGCTGGAGGCAAGACAGCTATAAACAAAACTCTATGGATAGAGTGAGTGCTATGATGACATTTACCTATATTGTCAAAACTGGTGTCTAATTTTGGCAACCACAAGGGGGCAGGGAAGGGTATTAACTGGGTCAGAAGTCAAATCATAAAGCTTTCCCAAGGTAAAAAGTTAAATATTACTTCTTACATCAATATAAGGAGTGCAAAAAGGCTACCATGCAGTAATATTAATACAAAGTAGGAAGACGTTGCAGAAACATATAATTACAGGCCCACTTGTGTGTCATTAAACATTATCAATGTACAGTCAGAATGTGCTTTTTCTATTTTGTAAGAACTTTTATATTCTTAACATTTAAATATTTTATTCATTTCATTTTTAACTATCAAAAAGTATATTTCTTTGCCCCCAAACAGTTGCATACATACACGCACACACACACAAATTTCTTTTATTCCCCCCACTATGATTTCTTCCCATTCTACAGTTGTGTGTAAGAAGTGTAGTTGAAGGTAAAAGTAGGTTTTTACTATCTCTAGTTTGAATATTTTTAAACATTTTAGAAATTTTCATCCTGGTATATCTTATTAATGTTTATTAACTCTTTAATCTTTTCGTTACCCCAATCCAACATAATCTCCAGTTCAGAAAACCTTGTGTTTTAGTCAAATCAAATTAATATCACGAGCTCTAAAAAAGCTACAACTGAATGCTAATTATAACAATATATTATTTTCACTTCTTTTTTAAGGGGAGTTAGTGACAGAAACTTGGAAATACTTTTTTCTTCTGTACATTGAAACCAAATAAGTAAAACTAAATACGATTATTTCAGCCATAAAATTAGCCATGCAACTCCTGAATGCTTAAACCATGAAATGAAACACACAATTTCTTGAAAGGAGGCTAAAATATTATACTGATTATAGAAACCTTAAAGCAAATAAAGTTCAAGTAAGTCATTGTCACATTCACGCTGTGACCAAAGTTGTTTTCTCCACAGATTCTATAGAAAACACGTAAAAATCCATAGATATATTAACTTGTATATGAAATTAAACCTCCATTGCTTTTCACCTACCTATTGTGCTGGAGCTAAAATTTTAAGAAGAAAATACTAAACTTAATGACCAAATCAAATCCTTGATCAAGCCACCATGTCGATGAAATGACATTTTTTCCCCATATTCATGCTAGAGTTTTTTGTTGTTTTTGTTTTTGCTTGCTGTATTCATTTACTTGGTCTTTTTTCCCTCGTCCCTTTTCAGTCAGAACACAAACTATGTTCTAAGATTTCTTTCGTATTTCCTTATTTTCTTAAAATGTTTAGCTTTTGGTGGAAGACGGTGAAAATTGTGTATGCAAGGTCTAATGGCACACTTTCAAATCATACTTTCAAACATCCTGAAATTCTACATCTCTCAGCTCCTGCCCTTCTTATTTATCAATGTTTCCCTCTTTTTGGGTGATTCTCAACATAGACAGCATCTGCATGAAAGGTTCTGTTTTCAGAAACTCGCATATATTTATTTCATTATATATATTATGTATTGTGCATATAAGTGGATATTTTGTTTTTGTTTCAATATTTTCAGCTAGAAGTTTTCATGGAGTAAAAAAAGGATATTGGTTCTAAACCTGGCTTATTGCCTAATTTATTTTATTACTACCTTATTTTATTTTATACCCAAACACAAGTTTGTTTTCATGGCTAAGATAAAGAAACTGGACAAGCAATTCCCTTCTATGAGAATTTGGTCTCATTTATGTGACACCACCCAGATTCCCTCACCCCCTTCCTTACCACCACCACTATACTCACCTAAAGTAAGCTAAAATATTTATTGGGTTATGAGAGTAGAGATTCTTTTTTTCTAAAATTTCACATAAAATAACGGTGCAGTATTGGTCGTGACCAACGGAGTCTAAGGCTCCTTTGTAACCACTGAATGTAGGAAAAACCACAAATTGCTGTTGGAGTGGGGCTGGCCTTGGGTTCTGGCTTCAATGACCCCCTTCCTCTAAATTCAAATACCCTGCATCTGTGTAAATAAACATCTCTAGGTGTATGGTAAGGAAATATTTAGCACAAATATGTTTCATACAAAATTAGCAGCAAAGAAAAACTTCAGACTTGTAATTACATGAAAAAAAAATTTAAGCCATTAGTGTAATTAAGATGTTTCTTCCTTTTCCCTTATACAGGTAGAATATGATCCATCATTCTTTTGCATGGATACTCTCATTGCTGAAGTTTCCAAAGCACTATTTTTTTTTTCTTGCTTCCATGAAGATTTGTAACGATACATTTCATTCTGGCAAAAAATCAAAGTCTAGCATTAAATATTTATTCGTTATAAACACTAAATTTAGAGTAGTGTTTCTTCCAATGAAACAAAGAAAGCCAATAGATAAGCTTTTTGCTTAGAAAATATTAGCTAGCATTCTCATAGCTAATTCACAAAAAAAGAAGGAAATGAATTCAGACAAGATAAAGACTGACTGACGGCTCTAGAGAGTGTGTCTATAGCTTTCACCTTCATTTTTCCTTTCTTGGTTGCTCTTTCTCTCTTTTCAGTTTTGATGTCAAAACTACCTTTTGAAAGCAACCCTGACAATTCTAACTTGAAGGTTCTGTTAGTGAGGTAGTAAACCATAAAGCATGTCTTCAGAAAAGTGATCATAGACACAATGTACTCTGTCATCTTCGCTCTGAGTTTTTTTTTTTTTTTTTGGTATTTTTAATAATTACATTTAACACCCTTAATGTTTTGAAACAATGAAAAAAAGTAACTTCAGTTCAACTGGAGTTTGGACATTATCCCCAGATAACTCAGAAACCCACTGCCTACTGGGTTCATGGAAGAAACAAAAGTACGAGTTATCAATTTTCTATCAGTCTCTCAATATAAGAATTTAATTCCCATTGAGTTGAATTTTTTGCTTCTCCTTACCAACACACCTGCCGAACTTCTCTTTATCCTGTGCTTGGGTGACAAACCATCCCACTTTACCCAGGACTGTCCCAGTTTTAACGCTGAAAATCCCAAATCTCAGGGACCTCCTCAATTCTAAGCAAACTGGCTTAATTGATCACCCCACCACATACACCACTTGGGTACCATAGTTTTAATCTTTCTGCCTGAAACTGTCTTCTTTCACATCCAACTCTACATGGTGATTAAAGCAAGCTCAACCCCTACATCCTTCAGGTAGTCAGTATACTTCAACCCTCATTCTCTAATGTTCTACAGTTCTCAAATTGTGCTTCACACAATTAAGCTTTTAATTAAAGGCTGTTTTGCCTTGCTTGAGAATTATTTTGGACACATTATCTTTCTCACACAAAGCAGACTATAACTTACTATTGACTAGGGTCAAGGAGGTAAAAAGGAGCTTGTCTCTGTGAGGTACTGTGGTGAGACTGGCATGGCATCAGGTAATTGGTCTCTTTTATAGAACTGTACCCTGTGAGGTTGGTATTATTACATTTATTTTATAGAAATCAATTAAGTTCAGACAGGGTAGTAAGTTGACCATGAAACTCCAAATTCAGACCTATTTGGCTCCTTCCGCTGCACCACACTTACTGCCTAGGAAACATGTGAAATGCTTCTGAATTTCTCACAGCTCTTAACAAAGTGCCAAGCCTGAAACAGAGCTTTAAGAAATACTCGTTGTTTTAAATTGCCCTTCCATTTAGATCTACAGACTCATGCTAATGATGGTTAAGAATACCGTTGCGTTAATGATAGTATCCTTTAAAAAAAAAATAGAAATCACAGAAAATGTATATTTTATCTAAATGCAGCATAGTTGTGTTTCATAGATTGATATTCGGTGTTCATAAATGAGTTTAATCTCTGCATCTTGTCTTTTCAAGTTAAATATAAGGCTGTAAGTGTCCTATATCCATATGTATGTATTTACATATATTTATTTAAGTTTTGCTATTATTTTGATTTCTTTTCTGGTTTTCTTGTTTTTCTTTCTTAAAAAAATTCTTTAGATCTCCACTACCCAATAGAATAGCCACCAGCCAGGTGTAGCTAATGAGTGCTTAAAAAGTGGTTAGTCCAAAGTGAGACATTCTGTAAGTGTAAAATACACTCCAGAGTTCGAAGACACGATAAAACTTAAGAATGTAATATAGAGTTCATTAGGAATTTTAAAATATCAATTACATGTTTAAATAATAATGTAAATATATTGAGTTAAATAAAACATAATTAAAATTAATTTCGCCTATTTCTTTTAGTATTTTTTAAAATGTGGTGCCAGAACATTTAAAATTGTATATGTGACTTGCATTATATATTCATTGGATAGCACTTCTTTAGATAATTTCTAGAGACATCACATGATGCATACTTTTTATAAATTTTCTTTTAAGATAATCCCATCTTTTAATATAGCCTTATAGAATTTTCTCATAAAACTATATATTTAAATTTTATATATTAGGTGTTCAAATTCATAAATGTCACATGTCCCTACACATGATCAATGATTTTTTTTTGATAGAATAATTTAATGTGAAAAAGAAAAGTTATATAGCTCATATGAATGTAAGTGTGACATAAAAATTCTAGTATGTTTTGGGGGCATGAATCATGCTATTCAAAGAAATACATTCAAAGCATTTCTATACTTTAGATTTCTATATGTTTACCAAGAAACGTAGATTTAAACAAAAACACGTTTTTTGTGGTGGGGGGGGAGAGTACAAATATTGCAGTTCAACTATTTAAAAAATCTTTTTAGATCTGGAATCTGTAATATTCAGACCTGACAAAGTTATAAGGCCTATAAAATCTACTCTCATCAAAGAGTGGCAGTGAGTTGCTTTATCAAAGCCATTATTGGGAGCAAAGTGCTCCACCCTCTTGCAGTTGGCGTGAAAATTTAGAAATTATTAACAAATGTATTAATTATTTCTAAATGAAACAGCTTTATATTTTCTATAGTCCCAATTCCAAGTCCTGGCCAACAATCTGATATAAGATCATGGGAAAGAAAGTGGGTGGGTATGGGTTGAGAGAGAGAGAGAGAGATAGAGTATGTTTGTGTGTAAGCGCACACACGTGTGTGCCTTATAGAATAAGTGTCCCATGACAGTCTGAGATGTCTTGCTTCAGGGACCCAACAGAGTACCTGTCTTAATAGATGAGGTGGCTTAGAGTTCAATAGTGCAGAGAGCCAGCTTTTTGGGGAAGTCTCTCTATTTTTATTATTCCTATCTCTTATTTAGGAGCTGACAAGGAAAATAAAGTTCCCTGATTAAAAAAAAAAAAAAAGGAAAACAAAAGTGAGTGGTACAGGTGCAGACTTGAGTCTCTAAAGCAACAATGACTATTAGAGTCATAAAATAATTCTCAAGACACTTCAAAATGATCCTTGTCAACAGAGAGCCAGAGCCAGCACTAAGAGAGGAACACAGGTGTTCGTCTCCCTCGGCAGCTTTATCAGCAGGGTGGCATTTGGCACTATCTGTAGGGATGTGGTCATGTCACTCAGGCTCTTTGATCTGAGAGCCTTCACCTTTGAACAACAGGGAAGCATTCATATTTGCTTTTCTCTTGCTGGGCACCTAAAAATTACTCTCCGTACACTCATAAAATCATTGATGAGGATAGCTTCCTGAAGATCAAACACTCTTAAGAGCATTTCAAGAAATAGAAGTAATGATAATAGCGACACATTTATCTCTTTCAGGAAATGGCTGATACAGCAATTGAGGTTTACAGGCAGAATTAGTGATATAGACTTTCTGATCTAAGTGTTGGGCATTTGGTATCTGCAACAATCTGTTAGGCAGGAGTCGAAATAAACACAAACATCTACGAAGTATTCCTGTGTGACAGTCATGCCACTTGGCTCTTTACTCGCACTATTTATGCAATAATCTTCATCATAGGTCTATGGCCAACTACCATTATGATCTCCATTTTAGAACTGAGAGAACTGGAATCAGAGTTTAAGTAATGAGCTTAAGATCAACGTTTTGTAGCTGGTGGCAAGTGTACATGCAAGAGAGAAGTACTGAGTGTCTTCTGTGCCCTGGGCATGCATCAGAATCACTGGGCCAGCTCACCGGACCATAAATATGTGGGTTAGCAGCAGAGATTCTGTACAGTGTCTGGGATTGGTCATCTGATATATTTAGAAGGTCCTCAAAGGAATCTCATGTAAAGAGAACATCAGAACAATGGATCTGATAACAGCAGTGTTTGGATACTGATTTCTCTGCTGCTGTCATCTTCGGGGCTTGGCTGCTGTTGAATCTGAATTAATTATTTTTGAAAGCTTTAATAATTAATGTGGAAGCTTCCCTTTTTTTGGCTACAGTTACCCAGTTTATATTCTTTTTCCTCTTGGCAGAACTCCCTATTTGCATTGTTTACCAGCCCCTCTGTGGGGAGTGATTAGTTATTTATTTCTTAGCCTTGGCTTTGGGGATTCTGCTGATAGGACTCATGCCAAACAATGGTTGCGGACCTTCGTTCTCGAATTAGAGGCTTGGTTTGTTCTATAAAAATGATACTCTAGTTCAGCCCTCAAAATCCACAGACACCTAATTCCAACCCCCACTTCCTTTTCCAGTCTGAAGGATAAAATTCTTAAACCACTTGGTAGGGTAGGGAAGATTAGACATAGGGGGTACAACACAGAATGAGTGAATCAATTTGGTCACTCCTGGCCCCTCTCCAGCTTCCTCTGCTCTCTGATCTTTGAGATTTAGAAAGGTAGTGAGTTTAGATTAATATATTCTTGGCATTGCTTCCTGTTTCAGAGTAAAAGAAGGCATGTCAGTGGTGTCTGATATCAAATAATTGAACCAGAAGGGTAAGTAAGCTAAAGCAAAGAAAGGTCTAGGCTCATTTTTCAACAGGTTAAAATGAAGAAAAGGAAAGCTTCAGATATCATTCATTTTGATCCAAAGCATGTTGACCAAACACCTACTAAGCACTTTGAAATGTTCTTGTAATACTGTGGGCTAGAAATTAAAGGGTATTGAATGAATTTATTACTGAAGGCATTGTGTTATATACAAACATGAATGAAAGCTGATGCCTGCCTTTAGTTTTTTATTTTTTCCCCTACCTTTAAGAGTTTTAATCAGTTGTGGATGGAAGGAAAATTTTTTGTGTGCAATGAGCTCCAAACTAAGGCAATATGTGACCAGTCTGATGAAGGCAGAGGGTTATATGAAGTTAGCAGAGGCAGAAACATTTGTTTTGACCAGAGAGATTAGTTGATAAACCAGTTGGCTGACTCTCACAAAAGCTTTAGGTGCATATTCTCTTGGTACAGTGTATGGGTCACACTGACAGAAGAGAGGAGAGATGGAGGGGAGGGTGGGGAAACAAAGCAGACTCTTAGAAAAACTTTCAGAATCTGCCACAAAAAAAAATATGGCTGTGCCCTTTTGGCATGTGTTAAGAATTAAAAACAAACAAACAAACAAACAAGGGTACAGATGTGTCTGATGTAAATTAGATGTCAATTTTCTGATGGACTGAATGTCCTAGTCTCCTGGAGCTGCTATACCAAAATACTGCCAACTGGTTGGCTGCAGACAACAAAATTTATTCCCTCACAGCTCCAGAGGCTAGAAGTCCAAAGTCAAAGTGTCAGCAGCCACGAACTATTCCACGCCTCTGTCCTAGCTTCTGGTGGTTATGCTAGTCTTTAGCATTCCTTGGCTTACAGACAAAACTCAAATCTCTGCCTCCACTATCACATGGTCTTCTCATGAGGACACCATCGACCAACTTTAGGGCCCACCTTAACCCAGTATGACCATCTGAACTAAATATATCTGCAAAGACCTAATTTTCAAGTAAGGTCACATTCGAAAGTTTTAGGTGGACATGAATTCTGTCCACTGGGTCACTTCTCTGGGTCAAGTTTTTTGAGACTGCTGTTTAGATATAACATTACAATTGACCCCTGAACAATGGGTTTGAATGGAATGAGTCCACTCATATGCAGATTTTTAAATAAAATCCATAGTTCAAACCCACATTGTCCAAGGGTCAACTGTACTAACTGTTTTGAATAATTTCCAGAATTTTCTAAAACCTGGGCTCAGTGGAAACAAAGATGAGGTATCTCGGAAGTGAAAGCTGATCAGAGCCAAAGAGATGGAAGCCTGCATCAGAGGTCTGAGAATCAGGAATTCTCCTGGCAAAATTATGAGCCCAATAAAGGCAAATAGATAAATATACACTTCACGAGAATAGCAACAGGAAGGAGACTGATTTCAGGTAGGTACTGCCCTGCTCTTCTAAGTAGATAATTCTAGTCCTTTCTATCCAAAAACAAGTACTTTATATGTACCTATTTCCAAATTTTATTGGGTCTGAGGCTCATTGCTATTTCTAGCATATTTCTCTATCTGCTATGAGAGAAGGGTCAAGTGGGCCTCAGTATTCCTGATTATTTTTAGCAGCACTAAAGATAAACTAATATAGAAATGGGAATTGGCATTGACCTGAGTATTGAAAGGTAGGGGGGATTTTATAAGGGGAGATGGAGGACTCCCCAGCTGAAAAATTGGGATAGATCCAGAAGGGAGGAAGTGAAAGTTTTATTCAGCATTGTAAATTATCCAGTTTGGAAAAAAAATGCATTCACACAGTAAGATCTAATAGGACACAATTCTAAAAAGTGATGTTGGGGTCAGATAATGGGTGTCTTTTTTATAGAGATAATAAGTGGCAACTAAGATCTTTTAGCAGAGAGGTGGCATGACCATGTCATGTGACAGATGTATCTGGGAGGGAAAAGGAGGAAAGCAAAGTCATCTTTCAGTAAAGATTTGAGATCCCATGTAAGAAGTAACGTGTATCTGCCAGAGAACAGTGGTAAAATGAATGTGAATAAGACTTTCCAGAGAAACTTCAAAAGTAGAGATCATAGATCTTGATGATAAGGCATTGAAAGAAAAGAAATTGTAAATTAAATATCATGGACTTCCAGTAGGGTAGATAGAATAAAACAAAGAACAATTTACTTAAGCAAAAAAAAAAAAAAAAGAAAAAGAAAAGAAAAAGAAAAGAAAGAAAGAAAGAAAGAAAGAAAGAAAGAAAGAAAGAAAGAAAGAAAGAAAGAAAGAAAGAAAGAAAGAAAGAAAGAAAAAGAAACCACCTATGGGAGAATGACTCTTCTTGATTTTTATTCTTTTATTTCTTTTTTTGTAGGAGAGTTTATCATTTGATTATAGATATATTGAACTTATGGTGTCAGTAAACCATCCATACAGAGATGTTAAGGTGGAAGCAAAATAGAAAGTCTGAACCTTGGTAGAAGTGCTGGAATTCAAAATGTAATTTGGGAGAAAGCTACAGGAAAGTTATAGCCATATGAACAGATGTGCTCCTGAAGAATGGTATGAAAGAAAGAGAAAGGAGATCCAGATAGCAAAACTTCAGTGAAAACCTACATAAAAGGATAAATTGAAGGAGGAACTGATTAATGAAACAAAATGGTTACAGATAGTGAAATATAGCAGATAAACCCCAAAATATTGTGTCATAAAAAAGCAGGGGAATTACCAGTTGTTTCAAATGCCACTGAGTCAAAAGGATTGAGCTTGAGACTGTTTGGGCACTTATCATCTCTTTGTTACCTGTGCAAATTATTTTTCATCTTTAAGCCATAGTTTCTACATCTATAAAATGAAAGCAGTCCGAACCTAACTTAAGAGGATTAACTACAGTAGTCAATTGGAATGTAGAATATCCTAAAATGCATTATAGAGAACCAGGGAGAAAGCACAGTGTGTGTGGCATACTACAAGTCCTAGCATCTTCTTAGAGAACACTTTCTCATAAGTGATGGAAACTCCAGGTTCCAGCAGTATAAGCAACAAGGAGAATGTGTGGAAAAGTAGACAAAATGAGTGCAAGCTACACTTCTTCGATGTTCAGCAATGAAGAGAGGGAAGACCATGAAATGAAATTTGAGAAGGAAGCAAGATCAAAGAAAGATGTTTGCTTTTCTCTTCAGGATTTAAATAGATTAGAACCTGTGTGTGCTGAGCAGAAGAAATCTCCTAAAACAGAAGTGACAAGTTATGTGGAGACTCACAGGTGGTAACAGAATGGAGTGTAAACTCTGAGTTAATAGGAAAAGGAGGAATGTGCCCAGGTTAAAAGTAAGTGTATGTAGATTTGAAATAAGAACAACAAAAACAAACAGGCTGGTTGGTTTAAGGAAGAAATTCTAAGATGGAGAGGTGAAATGCAGAAAGATTTTATAGCAAATGGATTCTATACTTTCAGGAAATTGAAACAAGAGGATCGAGGAAGTGAGGAATGAAACGAACGAAGGCTTCTGGGGATAGCATGTTGAAATGCCTGTCACTGGTTCACAGCTGGGAACTCAGTCAAAAGAGGATCAGAGGGGTCAGAAGGGCTATACCAACGAGCATGCGCTAAAAGAGGAGCAGTTTCCATCATGAACCATCATGAGCAGGTTCAGGGGAGAGGGAAAGTCAGAAGGGTGAAAAGGGAGAGCTTGTTCAGGCTCGCAAAGCACTTAAATCAGCATGTAATGATTTGGTATACTTTTTATGTCTTATAGAAACAGTCTCTGGCCTTGTATTTTTTATTTTATTTTTATTTGCACAAGGTTGGCTACTGGCTGAAGCAGGAAAATCTGGCCTAAGACAAGTCCAGGAGACAGCCCCAGTGCAGAAAGAACTGACCACATGGGGCACTGCGAAGTAGGGGGAACTAAGATCAGCTTGTTATGCATTTTAGCTGGAAGATGATCATCCAGGTGTTATAGAGAGAAAGATGAAATGGTCCTACCAAGAAGACTTGAGATAGCGCAAAGGTCACCCAAGCCTTAAGGAGAGATGGTAGGTGGGCTCTGTAGTTCTAATTCATGTGCAGCCTTAAAGAAAGAAAGAAAGAAAGAAAGAAAGAAAGAGAGAGAGAGAGAGAGAGAGAGAGAGAGAGAGAGAGAGAGAGAGAGAGAAAGAAAGAAAGAAAGAAAGAAAGAAAGAAAGAAAGAAAGAAAGAAAGAAAGAAAAAGAAAGAAAGAAAAAGAAAAGGAAGAAAAATCCTACTTTGTAGGGAGCCTATTTAGCCAACCTTGCACTATAGTATTAAAAATAAATATGTGAATAGCAGGGATCACACAGGTTTCATGATTTCCATGAACGAAGCTGCACTGTGGACCAAATTCTCCACGTGTGCCCACCTCCTATGGGAACCTGTGCAGCCATCACCTGTGTGGCAGTCTGCTGCATCTTCTAGGTAACGTGTTACACTTAACACACCTGACCTGAGCTTTGAGTAGCAACAGGACGGCAGTGCTTCTGGAAAATAATGTTTGGAGTCTTTGGAGAGTAATTAACAAAAGTGACTGAGCACGCGTCTGAATCATTTCCTTTCACGTTAAAAACAAAAAGTATTGGGAACATAGCAACACCGAAGAAAAGCCCATCGTTCTTCCCGCGCCACACAGATTTGGGTTGTTCTTTGCTAAACTCTGATGGGGGTGTACGTGATCTACTGAATGGATGCCCCTGGCAAAGCCAATGGGGACCTGAAACATTTGGGTTTTGCTTGCAAAGTGATACATCTGTAGTATTTCCAAAGAGGGGCAAAGAAAAGTGGAGGCTCTCAGGTTTCTTTCTTCTTTGTTCCTTTCTCCTTCCTGTTGGATGTTGGGAGGGGTCGACCAGCCCCTAGGGATTAAGACATTCAAAGTGGTCAGTAATTTCCATAATAGGATTCAGTGATCAGATTCAAAAGCAAAGAACAACTAATAGGAAAGGATAAGAAGGATGAATGACTGTTACAGAGCAGGCTCTGTGCGCAGGGCAGTCAGTATTCTGAGAGCATTTTGTTAGCTCTCCAGACGTACACAAACACTAGATGTTATTCAAAGGTGAGGAAGTCTTGATGTCTTAATGTCCTGACAGAATAATTTCGATTCCAATAATGGGCTACAGGATTGAAAGGAGAATAAAGACATTTGGAAAGGGAGAGAAATGGAAGTGGGAAACAATTCAGCATTCAGTCGTCGGAACAAATTTTTGAAAGAGCATTCCCCCCATTCCTCCTCTCTCTTCTCTCCCTTCTCTCCTTTCTCCTCCTCTCTCTCTGTCTCTCTGACTCTCTCCTCCTCCTCCTCTTCCTCCTCCTCCTTCTCCTCTTCCTTTCCTCCTTCTCTCTCTCTCTTCGCTTCCAATACATATTTTTGTCCATCTCAGTCTCACTGCTTATCCTCTTGACCCTATTTCTGTGTGTATTTTATGTTTTACGTAGTGATGAAACTGCACTAATTCTTCCAGTGTAGAAGTTAAAAGCAGGCTATAAAGTCAGAAAATCTGTTTCAAGTCTCTGTCTACTGATCTCTGTTAAGTCACTTAAACATTTTAGCTTCAGTTTTGTTTGTTTGTTTGTTTGTTTTTTTAAGAATTTGTATTTTAGAGCATTTTTAGGTTTACAACAAAATTGAGGAGGAAGAAAGAGAGATTTCCCAAATATTCCCTACTCCACACATGCCTAGCCTCGTTACTCATCAGAATGGCACATTTTTTTTTTTTAAACCAAGGATGAACCTACACTGACACATTACGATCAGCTGAAGGCAACAGCTTATATTACAGTTCATTCTTAGTGTAGTACATTCTGTGGATCTGTACAAAACTATAATGATGTCATTAAAATAAACTGCATAGTTTCATTGTCCTAAAAGTGAAGTGTGTGTGTGTGTGTGTGTGTGTGTGTGTGTGTGTGTGTGTGTGTGTTAATACAAGAAATAAAATACTTAAAAATCTCCCTTTGGAAAAAATCAGGTTCATTTAGTATTACCTCCTAGGGTTGTTGTAAGATCAAATGTGATATTTTACATAACACACAGTGAATAACAAAGGCTCAGTATTAGTTTATTGTTGATGATATTTTAAAATTGAATGTTCCTTCCTGTGTCACATTTTTCTCTCTCTCTAGAAGCAATTGCTATGGTGAATTTGTTTTATAATCTTAAAGTCCACATGAAAAATAGGTGCATTTTATTATGTCTGTGTGTGTGTGTTCACACGCATTTTGTGCTTTACCTTTTATATAAATAATAAAATAACGCTCAAGTCCTTCTGTACCTTATTTTTTTATTCAATTTAGTTTCTGAAAATTATCCATTCTGATACATATGGCACTTGTTCATTTTTTTAAGTAGTATACCTTATTCTGTTATATAAAAACACATATTTTATTTACCTGGCACCTTTTATTGATTTTTTTAGGTCATTTCTGACTTGGACCAATAAAAAAACAGGGTTATTATAAATATTTTCATGCAATATATCCTTTTGTGTGTGGCTGAAAGTATTTTTTAAAATAAACTACATATCTAGAAATGAACTTTCTGAGTTACAGACATGCCCATTTTTGTTTTTTTTCTGGATATTTCTAATTTCCTTCCAAAGTAGTCCTACCAATTTATATTTCTGTAGTTTGAGAAAGTTCCTGTTTACTTGCCTTTCTGACCACAAATGGTAACACCACATTTTGTAATTTTGCAATTTTGTAAAATGGCATTTTATTTTGGTTTTAATTTGAATTTCCTTTATAGCCAGTTAAACTGAACATCTTTTCATATTCTTTGAATATGGGAGTTTATTGTTTTTGAAATGCTTTTTCAAATTTTTTGCCTACTTTTTTCCCTTGAGTTACATGCCACTTTCTTACAGATTTATTGGTTTTTCTGCTGAATACTAGTCTCTTATTGGTTGTAGATTATGGTTTATCTTTGTTTTATGGTATCTGTAGTTATACAGGTTCCCCTTTGTTTTGAAACAGCCACACTTACCAATCTCTTATTTTATGTTTTAAGCCTTTGCTTGAAATTGTGTTTTGGCATAGCTTTATGTGATTGCAATAATTGTCAGAATTTAGCATGCATAACTGTCATTTGGAGAGGTTATTAAAAATACAGAATTCCTGGTCTCACTCTCTTGAAGGTTGAGGGAAAAAAGTATAAGCATAGTAAGTTCTTTAAAAGAAAAAAAAAGATTTTTATGAAAGTGAATCTGCAAACATATTTTGGAAAATATTAAAGTATAGCATATTGGTCAAAAGACCAGGAGACTGCCATTCATGGAATCCTTTTCCTTTAAAATTTTTTTGGGCATTCGTGTCTAAAGCAGCTGTGAATCTGGGGAAGTACATGAAGATAAATCACTCAGAGAACAGTGAGGAGGTTGCTGTATTCAGTCCTTCTCAGTATTCCTGAAACAAAGAGATATTTGAAATCCTACAAGCCCAGTACCCCCAGTGGAAGAAGACACTTATATAAAAAGAAATGTGGCCAATTAAAAAAAAATCCTACTAAGGTATATTGCCATTATTTTATTCATGTCTTCAAGTCAATTTTCAAAACAATTCCTCTAAATAGCTATTGTGAAATAATAATAATAAAAAAAGTAACCAGAGCATGAAGTGTTTAAGACATAGGTTTTTAATGAAAACAATGTGAAGGATAAAGAAAAGTTGAACGGTATGAAAATTTGGGGCATCAGGAAAGTTTTTTTCCTTCTAACTTTAAGGAATTTAAGAGAGATTTGACTTGGGCATTTTTCTTGTTCTCAGCCAGATTTATTTCGCTTTTGTATTTATGTGCCATATCAAATGTTTTAATGTCGCGGATTTGTTCTGAACTCCATTAATAAAGTGGCTTCCTGTCTTAGCTTAGGTAAGCTAGCCACCTAATTTAGGAAATAACTGATCCATGTTTTGAGACAAAGCTCTTTTGTTTAAAAGACCTTAAGATTAGAATGACAACCAAGGGACATTTGACCCAAATCCCAGAAAGTCCTGAGAATGGATTTCCTCTGTTTAGCACATTGCTACAGTTGAAAACATTAAAGCAGAAGAGAAATGTCCAGAAGAAAAGCTGCCATTTACCCAGTAGATGCAGTAGAACTGATATATTCCTTCCGAAGGCCTTTGTTTATACTCAGAGGGACGGATGAATTCTAGTTAGGTGTTTTGGTCAGTTTTATTAGGAAGTTGACTCAGGTCTGTATCGCCAGTGGAAGCCAGACAGAAGGCAGGAGCCCTACTCACAAATCTTTAGGAAGTGTTGAAAGCTGAATCATTTCAGATGTGTAAATCCTGTTGCAACAAACAGGGCCCATTTGCTTATTTTGGACAGTTATAGAAAGCAAAAAGAAGACAAGAACTCAGCATCAAAATGGAGGACAAAAGAAATAGATGGAAAGAATGGTGTAGGGGTGGTGAAAGATCTCTTTCTGCACTTTTGCAGTCCTGCTCTACCTTTCGGATTCCATGCTCTTCCCCTCCCCTGCCTCGCTCTCATCCATTAGAAGGACTCAATAGGGAACTTTACCATCACATATGAACTATAAGAATAAATTATATGATGTCCTTTCTGGGGAAAAGTACACCCTCAACTCTAGAATAAATGTTACTTTTATACTGAGAATGGTAAAAATATTCTAAAAATAAACACTGTTTAAAGATATAGTATCTATCTTTGCTGTATTCCAAGTTTATAACAAAGATAATAGAGATGCATATGTTTTGAAACGTCTGATTCAATGGAGTAAATGAAAGTAGCCTTCTAAGTGAACAATTTGGTTATTATTTTTATTACAGAATCTCAAAAGCCTCAAAATGCATGTATAGGTTTGTCAAGGGCCTTGATAAAACATATAATTTCTGTTAATAACTCATTGGTTGACAGAAAGTTCTTCAGTGATTATTTTTTTCCACGAACACAAAGAGCCAGGGTGCTAAATGAAGACTAAAATTGGGGGGATCTGACTCAAACCTGGCCAGCTCAGATCTTAATACCATGCATGGTCACATGTCTCACCTTGCTTCTGAACTCTGACAGTAAATATTTGACTGGTGGAGCTGGTGAGGACTTGGATTGTAAATATTTTACGAGGGGAAATGGGAACTCCCCTTCTCTTACATTAAACATATTAATTTATATTAACTGAGAACCAGATAATTCTCTATTTGCCCCTGTCAATAATGAGTCATCATTTCAAATCCTGAATCCTGCTTCTATCACAAATAGGATGTCTCTATTTTTTTTTTTTTTTTTGCCAGATTGGGATGCATCTAAAAATCATTGAATGGAGTATATAGCAACTGAGAAAAATTGGGAGCCTTAGATAATATGTAGTGTGTGTGGCTACTTTACTCCCTGATAAAAAGGACACTTATTAACAGAGTAATCTTTTTTCTCTCCTCCTCCCCATCAAACTCCATCTTTCTTTAAATGACTTAATACATTGGGTCCTAGGCAGCTGATTCCCTGCCTGACTTTAGAATATTTGCTGGTGACCTTCCTCTGTCCCTCTGGGGGGCAACAGCTGGTTCTCATTATGCATCAGATTATGATACACACCGAAAAGAAAGTGGTCAAAAAGAATAAAAAGCAAGTTTCTGGTAATACTGCGGTTTGCTCCTGGGGGTGTCAAGGTGAAGAATCCATCCTGTTCTTCAGATCACTGTAAACTTAATCCATTTCATCGGATACACGAATGAAATTCAGCAGTGTTTTCTCAAGAACCTCGATTGCTTGTGTTTACTGTGGGAGAGGCCCCTGGGTTTTTCTTTCTTCTTCCTTTGGTATAGCACTAATGCGTTTTATATGTCCTTTAATCTCAGTCCCAGTTCTGTCAATATTTGAGCTTATCTTAAAACGAAGAACTCTAAAGCAGGGTCAAAGAAAGTAAATTCTCACTCCGGAAGGCAAATAACAATTATTTCATTAAACATTAGGTTCACCAAGCACCCCTTGCTCTAGTTCTTGATATAAACAGTAGGGTGCACTTTCCCCCAAATCGTCCTCTGGACATGAACATATAAAATTCCCAAGTTTTCCAAAATGGGGAGAGCTTCCTAATATGGACTGTTCCACTAACAAACTCAGTGATAAGGAACTATGAGTGCTGATCCCTGTGTGTGTCTCTGTTTTGAGAAAGCCTATTCCCGAAGAGGGGAGGTGTGGATGTCAGGGACCCTGGGATTGATCCCAGGTCAGCCTGCTGTACATCCCTAATGAAGCATCCCCGGAAAGAGCAGACTGGCATTTGGCATCTTCTTCATGAGCCAAGCCATTCATATCGCCCTTCAGTCCTTCATACTGTGATGCAGACAGATATCAGGACTTAAGCTTATTCCACAATTCTGGTTGCTACCAGGGTTGTCGCAGTTGCTCAACCTGTTCGAATAGGTATTTATTTTCCCATAAGCTTCTACTTTCATAAGCTCTGGTGGTGGGGATCTTAGTAAAAGCCAGCCAAACCTTAACAAGAGCATTATACAAAGACACATTTTTGTTTTAAAGACTAGGAGGGTGGCCAGTTGTGCTTGATGGGCATTTGCTGTTACATGGGCTGTCACTCTCTCTACAGGGCAGAAACACACACACACACACACACACACACACACACACACACATATACCAACATATACTATTAAAAATGGAGGTGGCCAGAGGTTGCCACACTCCCCCTTCCTCCTGGGTTCTAGCAGGGCTGGCAAAGAGATACAAACATTGTTTCAGCAGAACTTAGGAGCTGTTCACATGGACAGTGTGAAGATGCCATTTGTCTGCAGATTCCACATCCTGAGGACAGATTCCACACACTGTAGTGGCTTTCCCCTTCTCCTTCTTGGAACATTTCCAGCATCGGAGCCCCTGGCTCCATCCTGCTGGGAAGCAATTAGTGCTAAAGAATGACAGCAGACACACTAGTAGCAGGGCCATGAGGGTGAGGAACACACACACACACACACACACACACACACACACACACACACACAAAAGGAGAAAGAGGGCCCCTGGGAACTAAACAGAGGAACCTGGAGGTGGGGACAGTGTTTTGTGGATGGTGCAAATGAAAGAGCCACCTGGGGACCTCAGTGGTCAAGTATGGAGACCTGGAACGTGGACAGAAACTAAAAAGGTCAAACCTCATGAAAGAGAAGAGAGCAGTATGGTCCAGTAGAACTTTCTTTCATTAGGCAATATCCTACAGTCTACTCAAGCAAAAGGAGTAGCCATCAGCCTCATGTGGCTAGCGGCCAGTGCAGAGGCAGAGCAAGCACTCTCAGGTTCCCACCTTCTTTTGTGAACCCATTTTCAAGTTGATATCAAGACATGAACCCCAAATATAGGATCGTTTTATATGTTATTAAAGTTTCTTTATGATTGGCTAACATAAAAAAAATCTGGGAAATGGATTTCCCTTCTAGTCTATGGTAAGCCGTGAAATATTAATAAAGGTATGTAGCCAAAAAAATGATATCAGAACTACCCCCACAGAGGGTGTGCTAGGTTCAGTAGAATTGCCCTTGCTTCCTAATCTCAAAAACTTCTGGTTCTGTGACTTTGGACAAGACTCTGAGTCCACCTCATTCCCTGCTCCTTCATTTGCCAAAATGGAATTATAATGCCCCTTTCATCACAGTATTATGATGATTAAATTAATTGACTTTACAAAACATATTATCATAGTTTCTCTTCCTATTAGCTATATTTAGTGTTAACTTATAGGCAGTTAATCTCAGGATCATTATAAACATATATCAACAACCACAAAACAATAATAACAATGTTAAAAATAATAAATCTAGTTATCACTTCATTTTATTGTATTCTGTGTCTAATTGTAATTTTGTGTCTAATTCAGGTTCCCTCTACTATTGACAAGTAGAGTGTTCCAATGAAACTGTTGTCAAGTAGAAATGGTTTAAGCGAAGACGCCATTACTATTAATTCATACGGAAACATTTTTATGTGTTTCCAGACCCAAAAATAACCTACCGAATCATACCAAATGACATATAAAGCCTAATACCACACTAACCTGTAGTAGAAACTGGAATGATACGATAAATACACACCATGTTTTGCATGGACACCTGTCAACTCAAGCAAGAGTCTTTCCATTTTACCTCTTAATAAATGCCAACTGAAAGAGACAACTTTGCGACTAGAGGAACCAACAGTAACTTCAGCTTTCAAGACTTTTCCTCTTTTTGTGTAAATAGTATGAATGGTGGACACAGACAAGTTTGATGCATGCAAAATGTCTGCATTTCATTCAGTTTTATGCTATGTTCAGTTTTACGCTAAGCTTATCACCTAAATGGGCTCTCTTAGGTGTTTCTGGTACCTTAGGAGACATCTTGCTAATGGATGTACACAATAAATCAGGATAAAGCACAGATGCTCACAGACACAGTTCAAAGCTGTGATGCTTGTTGCTGAGATGCTTCCTGGGAAGGAGTGTGGCAGGGCTTCTGTCAACAGTTGGGGTGCATGCTGCCTCTGTTACGGTTTGTTCAAAACAAACGTTTGACGATATTTTCATTTTGCCTTTTTTTTTCATAAAAGCAAAAACCTTTTTGGATTTATTTTGGTTAATAAAAACAAGTACGAAAGTAGATATTTTGAAAAAGTAAAGTGGCCAAATGAGACCTTTTTAAAAGTGGAGGATGTATTGTTATAATTACAGAAGCAACGAAACACAGAACATCAACAATGCAATTGGCACAACAGTCAATTTTATAAAAATGATCTTATTTGATCCTCACAGAATCCACATGATACAGAAAAATTTAATAGATTAAGGAGGTAGGAAATACAGTTAAGGATCTGGAAACCGATCTTTTAATTTGGCTCCTGAAATGCATCTAATTTGTTTGAAAAATTAAAGCTAACAAGAATGAAAGGCTAAGAGGGCAGTTGTGTATAAATTTTGAGTTTCTGGTTACAACAGAGTTTCTTACAAACTGGATAGAAATTTAAAACAATAAAATGGAAGGAAAAAAAGGATGAAATCCAGGAATATAAATGAAGCACTGTGCTTGTTCAATTTCTGGATGTCCAGTCCTAGTGAATCATAATATCTGGAAATGGGTCCAAAAAGCAGGCCCATTTAATTAGCCACTGAGGTGATTTTGATCAATAGTCAAATTAGAAGGCTACAATCTAATAAAGTGTTCCTGTGTCCTGGGATACAATAAAAAGGATATGACATAGATGCTGGCAGTTAAAATGGAAAAGAAAAAGATTTGTGAATAATTTTTCATTTACTTATCAACAAATATTTATTAAACATGCATGATATGCCAAGCCCTGTGCTAGGTGCTAGGAGATAATAGTGAACAAAAGATGCAGGCTTTTCTACTCACGAAGTTTATGCACAGAATAAACATTTTAGAAGCAAAGAGAGCACATGATGACAGACGGGATAAAAACAATAAAGCAAAGAATTTGTTTTGAATTACTCTAAAATTTCTAATACTGAATATTATTGAAAAAAGGCTTTCATGTAAATGACGGAACTGGGAAATGTAATTATTAGAATAAGAAATATATTCCTTCCAATTTTTGGCAAGAGTGGGCTGCTGCTGATGTAAGGAGATGTTGAATTTAGGAGAAACTCTGAAAAAAACAGGGAAGCAAGTCAAGGACATAGGTTGAGTACAGGCCTGGGAAAGCAGATAGACAGACACCTAGTTTCAAGAAGTTTCAAAGCCTTGCAAGTGAATGCCTGAATCCAGAAAGAGATACTGCAAAGAGAAGACTGGCTTCTCTTTGTTATATCACTTTTGGCTTTCACACAAATAAGAGGCAAAGCAAAGTGTAATATTAAGCAAAGACAGAAGCAGTGATGATAGCAGGAGGAACAGAATTAGCAAAGCACGTTGTTGAAAACCAAGAAAAATTTCCAAGAGTGAAGTTGAGGTCACAGAGGGGTCACTGAGCATAAAAATTGGGGATAGCCAGTTGAGAAAGTCACACTTCACATTTTTGAAAGAAGGTTTGGAAGATGATGGGAAGTAGAAGGGAGATTTCAGAGTCCTCAACAGTGAATTGATAAATAAAATTTAGGGGAAACAAATGTAGAAGCCAATGCAGAATAAGAATTGAAAAGTTTATCAAAGACATATTAGGTTAAAGTTAAGATGATGTATAGAAAAGACTTGAGCATTATTGAGAATAGAAACAAAAAAAGCCAATGCAATTGTTAACAGTTTTTACTTGCATTTACTTGTCTTTGGTTCTGAACATGGAAGGAGGTCAGTTTTCACACCACTAGGCACCAAAACTATGCTGCTAAGGCAAAATAGTCCGGTCTCCAGAAATGTGTTCATCCGTGTTTCCCCAGGTGACCATCTAACCCCCTCAATATTTTTTTCCACCAGGTGGCAATGCCCCCTTACTATTGAGAAGCTGAAAACTCAATATGAAGAACACAGTGAATAATTTGAATTTCTGAAAGAACATTCTGACAACTGTCTTTGTTTAGAAAGTTGATGTTTTCATCAGTTTCATCTTGGAAAATCCATCACGGATTCCCCAACCGCTGATTACACACCTGGGTAGAAACCTAAGAAAGGGTGACAGTGGGCTTTGTATCAAAGAACACCCTAACGTCTTGAGATAAAAGTGAGTTTTTATCAAAAAAAAAAAAATTTTTTTCATAATTTGAAATGTTGGGTGCATTGGGCAGATAACAAAATCTCTGAGGTATTCGCAAAAAAGAAAGGTTAGGTGACATAACTGATTAGGAAATATACAAGATGAAAATTCAGGGATTCATAAATATTATTTAATTAGTAATCAATACATATTTGTTGATCAGATGAAAGGAGAGAAAACAAGAGATCCTTATAAAATGCAATTAGGATCTAGTCCTCCAAAAAAGTTGTTGAAAGCATGAAAGGAAACATTTTTAAAAATCAAGTTTAAAGGACAGATTAGGTCAGGGGTCAGCAAACTATGGCCCACCGCCCAACTCTGGCCTACTACCTGTTTTTGCAAATAGAGTTTTGTTGAGACAGCCACACTCATTCAATTGCATATTGTCCATGTCTGTTTCCATGTGCTACAGCAGCAGAACTGTGCGTACTTGCAACAGAGACCCTGTGGCCGGCAAATCCTAAAATTCTTACTCTCTGATGCTTCAAAGTAAAGTTTACTATCCCTGATGTAGTATTTAAGAGCATGAATTTTTTAACTGGACACATCTCAGTCTCAATTGTAAAACTTAACAGCCGTTTCACCCTGAACAAATTTTCAGGATTAAAGAAAGTCCTGATTTTAAAACACCTAGCGCCCTACTGGTACAGAAAAATCATGTCACCCATCACTATCTTTTTGTCATAAACTAAATGAGAAGCTGAGATAATTTCCTTTTCTCCCATCAATCCTCAGACTCCAAAACCAAAACCCTTTGTCATTTATAGAATGATGGCTGGGAAGAAATGTACCTCCTTTTTGTTCTGGCGAGGCTATTTCTCCAGGTAACTTCTCTGTTTCTCTTTCAGCAGTGAGACTTTTGATGATGCTATTTAGCAGGGAATAAATGCCTGCTGTGCCTGTGGCTGCCCAGTTCTGCTATTCTTCCCAGTCTCTGACCAAACGCCTGGGTCTGAAATCTTACCAAATGCAATAGAAATGTGAAAAATAAAAAAGAGCTGGGGTAGTGTGTTTGCAGTATACCCTACAAGCTTCTGACTCTGGATATTTAAGGTTCAAATCTGGCTTACGGAACATGTTAAGATAATGCTGATGGTTCTCATTCTCGTTTCTAACTAATCTGGTGCTTAGCTGCCAGTAAAGGCCTTTGGCAAACACCTATAGGAGAAGTGTCTAAATGTAAAGTGTGAATCACTGGAAATGGGAACTCTGTCAAAAGAAGGGAATTAAGTTCATTAAAGGTGTGGTAGCTTCATTTACTGTGCCAGCACATAATGATCAGGGCTGGCATTCAATGCTCAAGCAGTGAAAACCCACCCAAACTTGGCAGAGTATATGACCCCAACCAACTCAGCCTCCTGGCTTTCTCTCCAGGTTAAATGTGCTTAAATGAGTAAAAATTGGGTTTGCACTGTGGGCCTTTCTTGTCTTCTAGATTGGGGCTGTGTTGTGTCAACATCATTAGGACGAAAAGCAAAGATGACTCCGCTTATGGGACAGTGGGGTTGACATCTGCAGGTGAGGAAAATTGTCCCAGGGTCTTTGAGAACAGTATCACTAGGAGAATTTATGTTCAGATCTGCAGACACACGTTTCCAAGACTATGTTTAGATTCCTGCCTCTCTATATAAAACTACACAGGTCCCCAGAGAAGAAGGCCTGAATGCCAAGTGACACTACTCCTGGGATCGTTATAACATTGGCTGTGGCACAGTAGCAGCAGGTAGGATGTGACAGTGGATAGGATGTGACAGTGTGCCACCCTCAGACACACAGACCTAAAAACCTAAATGAGGCTTATGCAGGGGTGTGGCATCATGTCAAAATACAATATATTTGCTCCTTCTCATGATAAGCAGAGATTTTTCTAATAATAGAAGGGAGAGCTGTACCTGTTTCAATGGATACTTCCTCAAACCACTTCAATTTGTTTAAGTCCTATTTACACAGCTCAATTTATTTACAGAAATTTCGCTTAAAGCTTTTCTAAGTGCCTTGGGTGCAACATGGAAGTAACCACCCTGCCCTCAGAGAGCCTGGATTCTGGTACAGAAGATAGGCTTCAACACAAACAGTTATAATGTCATTAAAATAATGGTAACTAGAAAATAAGGGCAGGGTGGCTAGGTAAACAGGGAAATTAAGTAATGCTTCACCAAACGGTGATGTTGGCCCTGGACCATGGAGGATATGGCAATAGTAAAACGTAGTTTTAGTTCCTGGCCCTCTGCCCTTCATTTTATTCTCCAAGAAGAGAACTGAAGATTTACTTTAAAATAATAATAATAATAGCTATAGATGTGTATTCTTTTTGCCCTTTCTTAACACCATGTTGTACCAATACCATTGAATGTCCTGAAGAGCAAAGTGAAATCAGTGGCAGCTTGGAATAGAACATGTAAAGAAAATAGTGTATCTACGTTTCATTACATGTAAATTATTTCTTTGAAATGTCTGTTAGTTGTAAGTAGACAAGTGGAAACACTGTATAAACCCCCAGGATATCAGTCATCTCAGAGCTACACTCATAGACTAGCAGACCTGGAATCATTTATTAAAAGAAAAAGGAATTGGAAAGAGTCTGCTAAAGTGATTAGAGAAAAGGCATAATCAGACTTCATTTAAAAAATATTTTTAATTGTTTGCTTATTTTTTATCATAAAATCTTTATAGTCAAATTGATTGAGATATCTGTAGTAACTGTCATGTTGTGATGTCTTGCACAACATGGCTGGCCTAAATAATATTTCCTAACCAATTTTAAAGCAGAATAAATGAGTGGTGAAAGTAGTTTTTTTTTTAAAATAATCCCTTTAAGTAAACATTTATTGAGCATCTATAATATGCGATGTGTCAAGACAATTATGAGTAAGACATATACAAAGCCTTACCCTCTTCATCTATTAAAAGAAACAGACATTTTATCATCAGAGTGATGATTTTTTAAAAATCCGCAAAGATTTTCAACTAGGACATGAAAGAGGAAGAAAGTTGCAATGCCAGGGGGAAGTGAGAATGTGGCTGAGAATGGAAAGGGGAGAAAGAATGCCTAACTCATAGAGAACTGGCTTCAGTTTTGTTGGCAGAATTTTTCATGACCTTTTACTGTAGTCCTCAGAGTTTGGTTTAATGAAAAGATTCACACCAATGCACTTGAATTTTAAGAGAGAGAAAAAGTATAACGAAGAAAAGCAAATGTGGGTAACGGTAAGAGGAGGTCGAACATAAACTTAATATAAAAAAAATAAGAAAGAAAAGAAAGAAGTATTGACTTTCTTAAAAAAAAAAAAGAAGCTGAAAAAATTTTACATCTATTATATAAAGTTTTTCCTGACTGCAGAGATTCAACCTCAGTCAATAGGGGCCTACTTTCTGTATCTGCTGCCCCCCATTTATTTTTCCCTCACATCTTCCAGCCCCTGCATTCTACATTGTACTCTCATTTGCTGGATCTGGCAGGAAATGTTGATTGTCTCCATTTTTGGAGGTGTTCATGCATTTTCTATTATGATATTTGTAGCGACATTAGGAGGAGAAAATCTGTTAACCAAAATACAAAAGCTATTTCTGGAATTAATTCTTAGTAGCCTTTCTAGTGTGTCCCTGTGGCTATTAAAAGAAAAAAGCTGTACCCTTTTCCAACTTTCATATTCATAGTATGACATGCTATGAATAGGTATTTCATGTACAGAGGTAGAGTTGAAAAATCTCAAGTAAGCTATAATCCCCAAGGTCAGAGGTTTGCTATAAGATAGTATCTAGAAAGAATTTTTAAATAATGACAAATAAGCATTTTTAAATGTCAACAAATAACAATACTTATTTTGTATTTCTTTTTAGTAATGAATTGGGGAAATCAATGTCTTGACCAAATTTTCATAGGGAAACTCTGAAACCTCCAGTGAGAGGAATGTCGGGTATTATCCTGTGTAGGTCATAAAAAGAATCATAACTGTTGAATACATTAAGATATTATTCTAAGAGCTTTACCTACAGCAACCCAGCCTTCATGAACACCCCAAGGGGTATATGTCCCTAATTATCCTTGCAGACCAAAGGGAAAACTAAGACAAGAAAGCAGTTAAATAAATTGGTCCAAGTACCCAGCTGGTTAAGTCTGGGGCCTGAACCCCTACCAACATGAGCAGCTCGATTCTGGTCCACTGAAGTGCAATGGCAGAAACAAGTCAGCACACTTCAGAGTGACATCATGACCTAGGGACTTTACTCTTTATTTTTTTCCTTTTCCTAGTACAAGAGTAAAATATGCTCGGGTTAAAGCACCCAGAAAACTTAAGAAAATCATAGCACACGTAGGCACAACCTAAATCCTACTGATTTCACAATCCAAACATCATCCGCTTAACATATTAGACTGCCTCTTGTTGAGCCTTTTTTATTTTCTTCCTATTTAAATGTATTAACAATATTGTCATGTTGCATCGTGGCTTGCTTTTTTTAATTTATCAATATATTCTGAACATATTCTCATGATCACAAATATTCTTTAAATTGGGGATAAGTAATCTGTGGTCCACAGGCCAAGTGTGGCCTGTTGTCTTTTTGTAAATAAAGTTTTATTGCAACACAACCACACCTGTTTGCTTACGTGTTGTGTTGTCTATGGGAGCTTTCACAAGCTACATTGGCAGTACTCATAATAGCAATAGACACTCCCTGGCTCATAGAAGTGAAAAACACTATGTTGCCAACTGCTGATTTAAAACCTGATCCCTAATAACTATTCTAATATATTGTTCCCAAAATTCCACAGTAATTTTAAGTAAACAGGGGTGTGACATACTCTTTGATGTTTTCATGGAATAACAAAACTTCTCATTGCTTTGAGAAAAAAAAATGTCAGACAGTTATTTCCTATGACCCAACAAAAGTGCATTAAAACAATGGACATGGTTCCATAGTACAGCAGTTAGCACATCTGCTTTACATACAGAAGGCCCTGGGTTTGTGCCCCAGTGGATCTACAGTCCATATTCTACAGCCATGCCACCCTGAACAAGCCTAATGTCTGATCTCAGAAGCTAAGCAGGTACAGGGCAGGTTAGTACTTGGATGGGAGACCACCTAAGAAAACTAGGTGCTGTAGGCATAAATAACAAAACAAATAATAAATAATAAAACTTTCTGGTAAGGGAATAATAATAATAAAACAAACAAAAAAAAACATGACTTATTATAGGCTTCCTCAAAGAACAATGTACAGGATAACTATGTGATATCTCTCATGCAATTTAGGAGCCAGACAGAATAACCATAATATACCTGAACTGTCCACAGCAAACTGGACTCCTTGGTTCCCTCCTATGGTTTAATGATCCAATCATTTTCTCATTTTATCTAAGTCCCTAAGTACACTCTATTCTGGCAATTGACCTGCCAATCATCTCTTTTCTCTACTTATTTCTCTTTCTTTCTTTCTTCATCTGCATATTCCTCCGGAAGAAGACAACTCTTATTACTAGACATATCCAGGTCCCCTGACCGCCTCCTCCTCTCCTGTCACATGTTCTCCCCATGTTGCAAATAATAACAATAACAATAACAATAATAATAATAATAATAATAATAATAAAAACCATGCATTTTCACAACTAATCCCTTAGATCTTCATGCCTCCTCTCTTGATTCCTGACGATATTCTCTGCATAATTTGTTTGCTAGAGAGTATGTGAGTTTTATGTAGTGCTAGAACCATTAAAGTGAACATTTTGAGAAAGAAAGAAAAAAATGTTAAGGAAACACAGAGTTTCTTTCCAAAAAAATGCTCTGAATGGGCTCCTGCTTGGAAATGCTGCATCTTGCGTATGAACCCGTCAACGGCGAAGGGAAACAGGCCACCCTTAGAAATGTTCTACAGCTAAAGATGTAACATCATAGCTAAATCCAGTCAGAGACAGGTCGGGCAACAAAAACCAGGAGCCAAGGCAGTCTAGTCAGCTCTGAAATTTGATTCAGGCACCAGATTATGAATAGATTTAACTAGTTTGCCAAATGAAAATGTAGATTTTGGCACCGTCTGAATTTTTTTTGGGGGGGAGGGGATATTCTATATGTGGAGTCCCAGTACACACTCAGGGGATATGAAAAAGACCTTTTTATATTATATAACTACTCAGTGTATGTTAAAGGGGGAAAAAAACAATTAACCCAATAAATGCCAAAAGAAATCTCACCAACCACTTTTGACTATGTAGAGAATCCAACTTTTTCTATTTGCCTTACTTTATAATGCGAGTTTTTTCATTTATTTAAAATGACACAGCACCAACCACCAACAGTCTAGTAGTCACCCATGTAAACTTATTATTAAACTGCTTACATCTGTTCCAGCCCCTTTTCTATAGAAACGGTGATACGGCAAGAGGCTCAAATCCCACAGCAGGTAAGTAGCACATTGTCAGTAAGGATATGAAAATCAAAATTTAATTGTCCTGAGGTTTCTCAGATTCCCTTCCCTTCCTGGTGAGGGTGGCAATATGTGCCACTGACACAATGAACTTCAATTTCCTTCTATTTCCTTAGCGTTGGCCCTCAGAGCACTATTATTCTAGGCTTCATGATGATAAACAAAGATTAAAACAAATGAAAATAAATCACGGTGCACGGGGATCCTGTTCTACTTCTACAATGCAACCTCCTTTCCTCTACCTCTGTTCTTACTCCATTTTATTTTATAAAAGTTTCCAAATTGTCCTTCATTAAAACATACCCTTCCAACACCAGAAAGCTAACTGCACTGAAATAACTGTTTTAATGCTATTTTTATGTACATTAAAAGGCAAGTTGATAAAAACACATTTGATTAGAAGGGGATTTATTACTAGAAATATCACAGACAACTTTTGATAACTCTCTTTTAACTATAATTCAGATAAATTGAAAGGCTGCTATTTAAAGGAATTGGCTTCTGTTTTGCATGTGTGTTGAGTCCTGAAATTGCAATTATTCTGATAATTTCAAATGAATAATGAATATTAGTCTGTGCATGATGAGAAAAGACGGTAAGACCCTGCGTCTTTAAAGACAGCATTAGTGAGTTGTAGGGGACAAAGTTCAAGGGTCAATTCTGTCTCTACTACTTTATGACTACATGAACTTGATCAAGCATTCTAATCTTTCTAAGACTCAGGTTCCTCCTCATCTCGACATTAATATGATGATACTAATCTCATGAGATTTAAAAACATGGTAGATATTATAAGAAAATTTTGTATAGAAACACATTCAATGAGCATAGGCTATATGCAAGTGACCGAGAAAGATATAATAAGAAAAAAAGTCCTACTCAAGAAGAAGTGACCGCTCAAGGACAAGCATACAGATAGAGACACTTCTGATTTTGGTAGAGGCTAATCAAGTGCAGAGGAACAATGGAAAGGAAAAGTCAGTTTCTGAGTTTAGGTAAAACAGAAACCTTGTAACCTCTTAAATCCTCCTTCTCTTTGGCTACTTTAGATTTTCTTGGTTAAAATTAATTAAAACTTTTTAAAAATTTAGAAGTCACTCTAAATCATCATTTCCTGAGAATATATGTGTAAATAAAGTTCCAGGTAGATAGGCTACTGGAAGAAAGAATGTAAAGTGACGGAAAGTAAGGGGAAAATATTAGTTTTTTCTTTACATATCCTTGATATGTTACTTTGATAGGATGAATATTTTTGCTTGCCTAGATTAAAATAAAAGTTGATAATATTTTAAAGGACAGAAATTAGAACAGTAAAAAAATTTTGCAGACTTAAAATTGCGTGGTAGCAGTAAATATTTGTCAGAATGAATGTCTGTTAGCTGATAAAGTAAGAAGGCTAGCAAAATAATATCAAATCTTGAACACAAAGATGATTCTCCTAAGAGTTGTGTCGTGTCTCCAAATCTTCAGGAAGCTGGAGTTGGGGGAGGGCTGTGAGAACAGAGAACACAGAAAGTCCAGGGGCCAGTTGAATACCTGATGTTTTCCAGGGGAAAAAACATTGGATGGTAAGATGGTGGCCACACTCAAGAGGTGTAGTAGTTTTGGGGCGTGTGTGTGTGTTTGTACCTATGTGTGCATGTATGTATGCATGTGGGAGTGTGTGTTTTAAGGGCTGCTCCTATACATAATTCTGAATGGAAAGTTTGAAAGATAAAAAAAATGGCTTAGGATCCACTGAACAATCAGTTGATGCTGTATTTTAGTGGACTTGAAAATCAAAAATAAGGTGTTGCTGTAATAGAAGCTAACATTTTAAGAGTGTCTAGGATTCTTTACCTTAAATAAACATTCAGAGAGAACAGGGACTTGTGTTTCACAAAGGGTGGGTTTAACTTTGACCACTATTAGTTTAATAAAAACTGAAAATTGTAAATCTATTTCTTTACCTCAAATAAAATGTGGGAAGGGAAAATATGGTATTTCTAATGCAACAGAATCTACTAGATAACAACTTTAACATTATAGAAAGACTATTTTTCTCTTCATTCTTCATACTTTAAAAGAAGACTTCCAGGAGGTTTTTTGTTTCTTCCTAAGCAAAAGCGATACATTGGTATGGTTATATTGTATTAACTACTGAACAAGCCACCTACATCTTTCCTTAAGATATAGATATGCTGACATTACCATTCAAATTATCAGACTATGCTATGACTGGGGAAAGGCCTTTTGTCTCGATTAAAGATGAGTATTTCTTATGCACAAATACTCTAGAAGGGTCTGGCAGTGAAAGAACTCTGAGTGAGAAATGTATTCACTTTCCATAATTCAGTTAATAATGAGACCTGATTCCTAGAATCACACATGATCTAAGATGTTGCCTATTGCTGATGATTTCTATATGGTTTAAATATGTTTCATTTTATTTGCAATTTGTGTACTTGGACGAGCCAAAAACATCTATGCTAGTAGATGGACTCATGTGTATGACTCAATGCATTCTGTGGAAAAAAGAGGTGTTTTTGTAAAAGACATCAAGGTGGGTATTTCACCCACATAGGCTTTTAAATACCACAAGTCTATAGACCACATGTGTACAGATAGAAAAACAAACATAAAACCTCTAGAGGTACATTTTGATTACAGATGTCAGTTACTTGTGGTTGGATTTCACTCTGATTCTGTTCAGGTATGTGATCTAGGAAGTAGTAAAAGGTAGGTGTTTAAAAAGTAAAACACGATAAAAAAAAAAAAGAAAATGTAAAGGAACAGCAGACATATGCATACTTTCTGTCTATTAGTGGTGGCATATTATGATGAAAGTATTTAGGGTATTTCATTAGCAGAGAAAATGCATAGATCTTTTTATTTGCTTTCACTGGTGATACCACTGAAGTTTCGGTCCAGACTTCATTGCCATCCAATGAACACTAGGGTGTTGTTACCAGGAGATAGGGAAGTTAGGAAGGCAATATGACAATAACATTGGTTGACTTCATTTCCCACAGTGAGTACGCATTGATTTAAAAAGAACTAATAAAGATGGGAAGGAAAGACAATCAAGAAATGAAAAAGTTCAGAAATTTTTCTTCCTCTAATCTATTAATTTCTCAGGTTTCTATAACAGATCAGCAAAGATATTTTTAAAAAATGAAATTAGTCTATGGCCATTCCACCCTGAACATGCCTGATCTCATCTGATCTTGGAAGCTAAGCAGGGTCGGGCCTGGTTAGTACTTTGATAGGAGACCACCTAGGAAGACCAGGTACTATAGGCATTAAACGAAAATTAAATTATTCATTACCTCGTCTTATTTGGTTAAGTGGAAATACTGGGTATAATTTGTTAGAACAAATAATATGAAATTTTTAACATAGTAGTATAATGTTTCATAATACTGGCATAGCTAAAATATGGATAAAACTTCAACAGTACAAAAATAGATATGCATAAAATTATTAATACATCATTGTTGATAATTGCAAAATATTGGAAATAAACTACGTGACTATATTTAGGAAAGTAGTTAAATCAACTGTGGTAAATGCCCACAGTGGAATACTATATAACTACAAATAATAATAAGAAAGACCTCTATGAATTAAGATGGAGTAATTTCTGGGACATATTGTTAAGTGATAAAAAAATGAGATTATAAAAATATGTATCATTGCATTTGACAAAAAGAAATATAGGAACAATAAGCCAGAAACTAGTGATATTGATGACCTAATGAGGGTGGGTGCTAACAGTATGGAATGATTTGGGAGACTAGAGAGAAGGCATTAGAGGTAATAAGAAAGTCCTGTTTCTCTGAGCATGCTATTTTTTGTATATAACCCACATGACAAATCAACAAATAAAATCAATGAGATTTTTTAGGGGAGGAACCCTAAATGCTACAAACAGTAGCAAACGACTCTAACTGTATCATTAATGAATAGCATAACCAAATTGAATGAGGTAGGAAAGAAAAATGCTAACAAGAAACTTGGGGAAAAGTATTTGTACTCTAAGGCAAAGACAAAAATTTGAAGTTTACATATTATGCTCTACTTAGGAAATAGATTAGCAACACTAAAGCTATTTTATATGTAATCTAAGATTGAGAAAATAAGTAAACATATTTAGAAAATGAGAGCCAGCCTGTGCCCAACTGAAGAGATAAAGAATGATAAATGAAGAAAATGGAAATGCTAGAAATGGATTGGAATCAGAGGTGTGTAAATTCAGTGTTCTAAAAATATAGAAAGATAGACAAATATGTATGTATGCATACCTCTTTCCTAGCTCTGCCCACCAAGATGGCCTCAAAACAATTATATCTCAGTAACAATACGAAAATCAAGGTCCCAAATCTTTGTTTTTTGAATATTGTTTTCAAGTAAAATGAACCAAGACTCTGGGGAATGATCTGGGGCAGGGAAAGGACAAGATGAGCCTGGAACAAGATTATTGTGCCAGAAAGTAAAGAAGTGTTAAAAGAACTTTGGGGGCACATCAGAGGACACAGGAGCCAACTGGAAGTAGATCTCAATGGTCAAATCTGGAGAATGCGAACAACAAAATGCATAGTAATAGGGATGGATTATGATCAATGCAATGTGTTCATGAGTCCAGACTAATATAAGAATTGAATATGTAAAAAAATGAGGGAAAAGGAAAAGCTTTTGATTAATGTAGAATTTCAGTTAAGAACATCTTACTGTGGCATTTTGTTTCTTCTGTTAAATACTTCCTTGAGAATGATTTTTAAATAGAAGATTTTGCTATATTCTGTAATAATGGATAATATCTTCCAAATTGTGTGTGGATGCATTTACAAACACATATCAAATAATATTTGTACATATATACATATTAACAAACTTACATAATTATGCATATATGTATAATATGCATATATACAGTTTTATAAATATAAAACAAAATTATACATATTGTTCTTTATATGTGTTTTATATGTGTATGTATATGTATTTTTTTTATTTTGCATCTAATTAATGTGAATTTTACAATCATATAAAGGGTATTTAAGGTTAATTTTATTTGCATTTTTATATTCTACCTCTGGATATTTATTGGTTGCAAAGAAGAAAATTAGGGCAGTTTTGTTTCTTAGTAAATGGAAGTGGGCTAAGGGAATGTCTATGATTTTTAGCTCTCACTAAAGCACAGAATGTAATCTCTTTGAAAACCAGTCTATAAGATTACAGTTCTTTGCTCTTCAAACTTTTAACTCTGGATTGAATCTTCTTATTTTTTGATGAACTATTCTCTTTCCATTTTGTCCTCAAAAGAAAGAGCAGGAACAAGGGCCAATGCCCTCACCTCTGTTGTCCATCTGTAATGAGGTGAGGGCCCCACTCAACCCTGCAGTCAGATGCAACCTGGTGGTCAGAAATGCTTTCTCCACGCTTCCCAAATCCACCGTGCCATCACGTGATCCAGAAACTATCTCACTGACTTGGAGGCCAGTAGATTTCATGCTGGGTAAGACCTCAGCATAGAGAATCCACATGCGGTTTTGGACATTCATTAATCATCTAGCTAATTTGTTTTAACACAGGAGTGCTGACAGCAAACGAATGTTATTGCAGCAATGGTGACTGCGTAGTCCAGACTATTGTGGCATTAATGTTTACAAAGCTGAAAGTTCCATCCATGTTCAGATACGGGTAAGGTTGTCTTTCAGGCTAATTGCAGGTATATCCATACTTAATTCATATCTGCTGAAATCGTTGGGTGCTTTTTTTTTTTTTTTACTTATTTTGATCATTATACCAGTAAATATTTTGAAATGCTGGGATTTTTAAATCTGATGTATGTATGGATTTTGTTTTAATATTCTACAGTTTAAAAATCAAAGTAAAATTTACTATGCAACATATTATGTACTTACAGTATGAATTTTGATATTTTACATGAAATAATACTGAAATTTATCTGACTTGGAAAAAGATTTGGCTCTATGAAAATGAGGCAAGTAAAAAAAATTATAGATTAATATTCTAGAATTCTAGAAGCTTGTACTTTTCTGCATAGGTTATCAATGCCTTATATAGATATTTTAATATTTAGAATAATTGTTTTCTTTGCTATTTTATATTACTCTCACTTCAGCTCTGGAAGACATAATCTTTATTACGTTGTTAATTATGATGCATAAACAGGTTAAATAACTTATCTAAAGTCTTTCAACTTGATAGTGGTTGAACTGGAATCCAATCAATATCTCTTAATCCCAGATTCAGGGACTATTCATTAATTAACACATCTTCGCTTTAGATACACCATGGCTTCTTGGTTTCAATAAAATTATAAACTGAACCTAATATCCAAGACTCAAGAGATTCCTCTCTCTTTCAAACATGTAACATGAACACTCCACTCTCTCATGCCCCTCTCAATATCATTCAAAAAATTTCTCCCAGGGAAAAAAGTATTTCTTTTTCTTTTTTCTTCTTCTTTTTATTTTTTTGAGTTGTAATTTTCTAAGAGTCATTATCAGGAAGCATTCAACAAGGTATTATTTGATTCACCTTGTTCTCTGAAAGAAATACAGCAAATGACTCTTAATTGATTGAGATACATTAATACCCCCTCCCCCAAATTAAGATGTTTGAAAGGACTGTTCACTGGCCTCAACTACAACATTCACCCAGTTGGATAATAGAGGAAATAAATGGTCTTGCTCTGACATGTTTACATTGTTATCTAGAGTCTTTTAAACAGTAGCAGAGCTGTGGTTCTCTTGATTTGCTCACTCATTCTGTTATTAGAGAAATTCTTAACTTCTTCCATGGGGAACTATTTTTCTGTCTTCACTCTTTTCCTTGGGCCCATTCCCAGTTCATCAGAACATCGTCACGATGTTGAAATTGCGTCTATGCTTCTTCCTCTCCGTGCATAGTATAGTTGCTCAGTTATCCCTCACACCTAATGAGCCAACAGCTTTCAGACATGACAAAAGAGATTTCAGTCTTTAGTCATTTTGTTTGTGGACTGCTTGCCATCCAAATGCTGCAATATTAAAAATGAAGCCTGTCTACAAAGCTGAAAAAAATACACATGAATACAGAGGAGTATTTTTTTTTTTTAGTCAACAAAATATCTTTTACCCACCATATAGAATGGTATGTATGCTAATAAAACAGTGAATTTTAAAAAAATAATTGCTCTCTTAAATTTGAGTTGTTACTTTAGATGACTATAATAGCACGCAGACTAACACAACTTATAAATTAACTAATTTTAAGAAGACTTTTTATTACTTTAAGCCATTTAATTGAGGAGATCTTATAACACTGGAAATTTGAGCTGTGTCATTTAGGGCAAGGAAAAGGAATACCATTGTATTTAAAGAATACTGATGGTCTTGAACCAGTAAGTTGTTTTATATCTATTACTCAAGAACCTAAAGGCAGACATTAGATCCCTCTATCTAGTTTTCTACAAATATCTTCTTACATCAATTCAGGGTTTTCCTCCAAAATTCCAGTCCATATGGTTTACTTATTTAGTATTATTAGTGTTCACTAAATTTTCAGTGATTATCAAGGTAAAATATTATATAAAGGGCTTTATAGAGAATTGAGAATTTTCTTAGAGATAATTAAAAAATAAAATATAGTTCATAAAAACACCATTTGAGTTTGCACCAGTTTAAAGTACTACCATCAGAATAAAAATGTTTCTGTTACAAACTTAAAAGGGCTATTTGGATGTGATCCTTTTTTCCTCCCTTTGGTTAGTCATACCTAAGTTTTACTTTTCCTGTTATGTGAGGTAGAGTATGCACCAGATAATTTGATAATAATTATTAGATAGAGAATAATAATTATTTTAAAGTATATTTTGGAAGCTGCAATTAACATCTTATCTTGGAATTTGAGTATTATTATTATTTAATTTACTATGTAAACATGTAATTCAGTACATTTATCTAATTTGTTTAAGAAAATTACTCTTAAGAAAATAAATAGAATATGTGCTTTTGTCTGGAACCAGACAAGGAAAGCCTTAGGCGATTTCCCGTTTACTTGCTTTCATCTCAGTCCCTACAAGGGAGACTATCCCAAAACTTAGAGCTTTCATCCTTCAAGACTGAGAATAAATCAAGGGTGAAAGGACAGGTTCCTATTTTAATAGATGAAGCCAACCTGATTTTAAAATCATACTGCTGTGGTATTATTTGGTGTGAGCAGCAATGCAGAGGCCAAAATAAGAAAAAAATTTTTGAATTGTAAGACTTTCCTGGTTTCTATCCATTTTAAAGAATGTTTTTCTGATAAAATTTATTTTCATCAACTTATGGATCTATTTTAATTTTGTTAAATATAGTTAGAATATCAGAACTAACATTTTAGCACTATTATTAATCAAAAATACATATTGGAGTAATGATTGCTTTTTGACATTATTGTTAATGTTTAATATGAAAGGATCACATTTCATTACTGTTGAAACACAATGAACTTCCTCCTTACTCAAGTCATAATAATAACATGTGGAAGAAAATTCTCAGTGATATAAACAGTAAGAATGGATTACTTTTTCTTAAAACCATCAGTTGGTTTATTAGATTCAGACAAGAAAGCTAAAGCAAAAAGTAAGTTAAATGACCCACTTCAGTTCTAAATAATAAATGGCAGGGACTTTTATGGAAAATTATAGCCTCTATGTATAAACACTAATGAATTAGTCCTCAAAGTTCTTATAATAATTTTGGTTTGATTTCTCAGAATGAGAGCTAGATCAGAACAACTTCCCTAACCAAGGTTTTGAAAAACTAGCAAAATCATGACTTGCCCTTCTGATTGTATTAATTAAGTGAATTGGTTGTTTATGTATAGGGGTCTTTGCTGATAACCTAAATGTATCGCATTTTAACTAATTTCAATTTTATTAAATCAATATAGCTTAAATTTGTATAATTTCTAAGTAATTTTTTCTTAAGTAACTTATTTGTTTTACTATAGTAAATTCTAAAGAAGTGTAGATTTCTATTGCTCCTAGATATAAGTAAAATTAAATAATGAATTAAAGCAGTGTAATCAAATATTTGATTTCAAATCTACCATCTCCCTGATTCACAGTCTTTAATATAAGCATAGCTTTTAAAAATTCTTTAATTGTTTTACAGTACCATTTTTCCTTCTAAAAAAAACAGTATAAAAGTCATGCCAAGTATACTTACCATGTGATATATGTAAATCTGTATATGTTAATGATCACATTATATGTCTTGAAACTATGATAATAAATAAAGGACCCAAAGGAGGCTTCTAATTTTGGAAGATAAATTTTGCAGGGTATTTAGATTTGGCCATTTGACTGAGCAAGAACCACCTTAGTATATAACCCACATAAACATGCTTATAAGTATAATTCAAGTAAGGTGAAACTTAGGGACATACCTGATTTTTTAAATGTGATCACTTGTCTTTTCCTGTAAATGTAAATGTTGGCTGGTTGTCTTGAGTTTATGCTATATGTAAGTCAGAGCACCTGCTTGTTCTGCTTAGAGATGATGCATCCTGTTTCCACAGTCTCTTTCCATGACTTATGTAATACAAAATGAGTAGAGTAAAACCGATCTGAAATATTCAAGGTCAATACTTCACATTTACTGACATATTTATAATCATTACATTTTTAAATGATAGTCTTTTTAGAATAACTTCAATCAAATTAAGAAATGAGAAATTAAAGATTTTTTTGTAACCTATTTCTAGCTAATCTGGGGCAAGAAAGAGTGAGAGAAAGAAAGAAACAGACAGACAGACAGACAGTCTGACTTAGAGAAATATCCTATGAGAACATAGTCTCATGACAATTCTAACCTGACCACCAGACCAGAGAAGCTCTGATAAATACCTGACATTTGAATGGCTATGCAATCAAACTATAACCCTTTGGACAGCCATCCTTCATTAGGTCTCACTTCAGTGGGGAATAAGCAGTTAGAACAGATGGACCATTAAAGTAAAAGGCTTCCATGATAATCATATGAAAAAAGACCCAAAGCAAGGAAAGGCTAGCCATAGCAGATTCCCGATTGTCGCAACCCTCTAAATCAGAAAGCCCTTCTATATTGTATTGCAGTTGATAGCTGATTTTTTAAAAGACAGAACATTTTCCATTCTATGGTGCATGAAGCGAATATAGGTCTCAGATGAAAAGCAAAGCACACTCTCCACAGCGACAATACAAACTTTAAGCATCAATTTGGAGAATCTTTTGTTATGGATGTGATTTTTATTACACGGGGCCAGAAGTTAAGGAAATTAAAGTTTGGATTCACTTAGGAGAAGAGTCAATATGAGAACCAGAGGGAGGATAACCCCAAAAGTACATGTGTAAGATTCTGGGTGATGAAAAATTAAGGTCTGTGTGCAAGCATAGGCTACCAGCACTGTTGCCAAGTTCCTGAGTCATAAGCCAATGTAGTGGCAGCTGCTCTCCACAGTGGTATATGGGAGGCATGACGAGAATAGGCAAAGCTCTCTTTATTTCTACCCAGTATTTTTCTCATAGTAAGCACCATAAGACTTGCTAATTCACCAACAGAAACTTCTAATGTAAAGTACAAGTAAAATGTAAAAAGAAAAATCACAAAAGAGTAAATTTTTTATGGTAGAAGTAGATTAAGGACTCCAGGCTTTCACGTTCCACAGTGTAACTAACTGGTTGGACCCCAAAGGACCTGAAATCTTCACTTATTGATTGAAAGCTAGTTTAACAAATGCTCTCTTATGATTCAGCGTTCTTTTCCACGGCATTTTACAAACTAGTCATCTGACAGAAGATATTCCATTCTATATTTTACATGAAAGAGAGAGGAATCATTTCTCAGACTTCTCCAAGCTCACATAGCAATCAAAGTAAAAGAGAAAAAAAAAAACTATGAATTTAGAAATGTGTTGGCTCTGTTTTCCACATTTTATTCTCTTTCTCTTCCTTTCTTTTCTCTCTCTCTCTCTCTCTCTCTCTCTCCGCCTCCCACCTTCAGGCTCCCCGCCACAGAATAAGTGATTTATTTATAGGAACAGAAAAGAACTGAATTGGGAAGTGACTTTTTTTTCTTTCAAATATTGTCAGCATGATTATTTGACTTTTAAGATAGACTAAGGAATAAAAAGGAAGGATTCTTTCTTAAGCTTTTCTTCTCAGAAGGCCTGACACCAAGTGTAGCTAATTGTCAGCAGCATTATGAAATTCTAAACCCACCCCATGAACCTTTAGTTAGAAGCAGACTTGGGCCGAAAATGACTCAAGCAAACTTTCCTTCTTCCCTCCTCCCCTTTCCCTCTCCTGTTTTGGTTGTTTGCCTTCCGTCCATTGTATGGCATCCAAGATTTCGCATGGAAACACCCCATGGGTTGCTTTTCATTGCAGGTTAAAATCAACTTTAATTTTGTTATTTTTTTTCCCCTAAGATGTCGCCCATTCCATTAAAATGATTAGGTTTTTCTTTTGAAGAGTTACCTGAGGTAAAAGTCTAATTGGCACATTGGCCTCTGAAAAATGATGCCAAAGGCGGGAGTGGTACCAGCCAAGCTGATCCATTGCAAGAAGCCGTCATAGTGGGGGCTCGATTTCACGCCATGATTTAAGACACCACGTGCTCAGCTCCAATGATAAAGCATCTCTGGTTGTTAAGCATTGGAAAATGGGGCTGTGTTTCCTCAATAGAGAGGAACTAACCGACATTAAATATCACATTTATGTGCATAACAGCCATATATCAGATGACAAAATGTAACAAAGGTTCCTGCTAGAGAGAAGTTTAACGCCTAGTTGAGCTGAGTTCAGAATTTTGTGCTGCCTTTTGTTCATTATTGGAAGCTCCAGCACTGTGCCAACAGGACTTACAAAACCATCCATTTAATGGTTTAAATGAAATTATGTTTTACAAACTGGGTTTTCAACGTGGTAATATGATGCATTCAACAATGTTTAAAGAGGAGACATAGGAAAAGATTTAAATTGTGGCTTCATATGTTTTTGTAGCGAGACAAAATGGCACTTTACTCTCAGTGGTGTATTATAACTGAATATGACCAATGATGAAAAGATTGTTTTTAATCAGACCGGAGTAAATTTCTGTACCACCAAATTTTTGTTTGTTTGTTTGTTTGTTTGTTTGTTTTAGAAAAAACTTTATTCAACACTGATGAAGATGAAAAGGGCTAAGAGAGTCCAAAGTAACTAAATGATCTTTCTGTTTTATTTTTCCACCCTTTACAAAACTCCGTATCAGAGAACAACAGAGACGAATCCCAACAAATGTGTATCTTTGTAGTGACAACTTCTCATTATTAAGGGTCATGTTCTCAGCGTCTCCTCAGGAGATAATTGACGTATGTGCCAGCAGGAGTGTCAGAGGTTTGAATCGGAACTAATTCCAAGGATCATTATATCAGTGCAGTTTCCATTCCTGCCTTTTCAGTATATAATGCAATTGGGTTTGATTTCTTTTCTTTAGACTCTAATTTCTGATGTCACTTTGACATTAAAGGACTTCCCAGTAAGAATGGAAAAAGAGTCAACTGCTAGAGTCAACTGAATTTAAGAAGAGAAATGCAGAATCATCTTTGCATCTTTGTATCTTTGGGACTCACCATCCCAATTAAAAGATATTCTTTCACCGGTACAGTCTATTTAATTCACTATTTGGTTCTCGAAGTTTATAAAGCATACTGTCTTTCAGCCTTGCATGCTTCTTGATGTTAGAAAATCTTCTCTTTGTTCCATTCTAAAATTCTCTTGTCACAAGCTAAGTGTGTGTGTGTATTCATTTTAGCCTTTTTCATTTAGTCTTTGTTTTAGTTTTTTTCTAGGAGCATAAAGAAAGGTACATATCTTTTGAGTAAAATAGATATATATTTAACAGATATATATTCCATTCCTTTATAGTCATATCAGGGAATTGACTTAACAACTCTCCTCTGAATCTCACTTAATTTTCTCACCAAGAAAATCAAGATAATTTGACAAGACATAGAAAATGAGTATAAATCACCCAGCAAAGATTTTGGCACATATTGGTCACATTAAACAAAAGTAATATTAATAACAAAAATGTCAGTACCTACAATAATCACTTTTATCCTGTTGGAAGTTCTGTCTTGAGAATCTAGGCAAGCTGGTTTTATCACCATAATATTTGCTGTCAGAATAACTGACAAACTTTCTGCCTGGTTTTATCATTCATATACTGATCTAACTCATTAAGTGTTCTGAAAATGATGTCTGAGGCATAGAGACTCCTAAGTTCCATTAGGTTGGTTTTGAACTTGATGAGGTGTTTCAAACCCCTTTCTTTTATTTATTTAGTACCCTTAGAACTCCCAGAAAACTGTTGAATAGTCATTAAGAGAAAATGGTGTCGCATGAAATCTGCCCAACCGACGTCAGTGGTATCAACGAAGTTTTGCCATGAGCTAAGTCCTGGAGCTTCCTCCATTTTCACCATGTACTAGACTATATAATAAGTAGGTTTGATTTCTTGGAAGTGCATATGCAGAGACACCTCTATTCAGAGGCAGAGAGCTAGAGTACAGGCTTGGCCAGCCTCTGTGGCCAACAATTTTTGCCTCAGCAGCTTAACATATCCTTCTTTAAACAAGCCCTTTAATCTAATATCATGTTGACATATTGCCATCGCCGATATTTTCCAAAACAATTTCATCATAAATGCCCATCCACTGATGAATGGATAAGTAGAATGTAGTATTACAATGCAATACTATATGTTAGTGAAAAAGGAATAGAGTGACACATGTGACATAGATCAGCCTCAAAACCATATACTTAGTGAAAGAAGCCAGACACAAAAGATTATATAATATGTGATTCCATCTCTATGAAATATCCAGAAAACGAAAACCTATAGAGACAGAAAATAGTTTCCTGGCTGCCGGGGCTTGGTCTCAGGAAGGTGGAGTGACTGCACATGGGCAATAAGAAGCTCATGAAGAATATGATAACCTTCTAAACCTCAATTGGATTTATGCTTCCACAACTTGGTAAATTTACTCAAAATCATTGAATTATACAGTAGAAATAAGTGAATTTTATGGTAGGTAAGTTATGTCTCAATAAGCTCCTGAAATGACAACCATTTCACATTTGTCCCTTTTCCTCCAAGTTAATATCAATGGAAGAACACTGCCTCATCTGGCACTGTCTTCCTGACCGTGTCTGCTGTGGCAACCGCAGACCAACTTTACAAGGCCATCGTAAGGAAAACACCAAGGCTGGAGCCCTACATGTGACATAAGGTTGGTTAAATTGGTACTACTGGAGCACACTCTCACTTGGTACTACTAAAACAAGTAGTGAAATGTATAGAATACAGGTTTACATAGCTTGAAACAACAATTTTGGGACTTTTGTATAAATTATCTTCATTACTTCTTCTATTTAACTTTCTGTCTAAAATGTTGACCCAACCAAGAAAAAAAAAAAACATAAGGGAGAGTTGAGGAGATGTATTTATTTATTTGTGTTTGCAATGTCCTCTCTGTCAGATGTTTTACAGATTAAGAAGGGAGGGGGAAGTTCTGCACGAGGGAAAACAAAACTAAGGCCAAGTTTTCTTTCCGTCATTACTCTACTCCCCCTCCCCATCCCCAATCCCCTTCTCCTTCTTTCTCTTTCTTTTTTTCCAGCCCCATATTGAGACTTTGACAAATGACAATGCAAAAAGAGAATTTATGTTGGGTCTTGGAGATTAGCACATTATCACAAGCAAAACAGAGCCCTCAGCCTCCGCCGCCAGGGAGCAATTGAAAAAGTTTTGAATGTGATGCATGGGTCAAGAACCATTTCTGAAGAAGTGAGGATACTGTCATGCTGGGACAAGGCTGGATAAAAGCCCATGGAGAGCCAGGTGAAGACACTCAGGGCTGGATGAGGCGCATTTAGCCAGAAAGCTCATTCTGGAAAGGAAAGAGGAACTGGGGAGCTCCCTGAAGACCTCAGTGTTGAATGATTTAAGGCTACCTGTAGGAAATGCCTTTTGCTTTATTGCTTTTTAGTCTCCCTTCTTTTCAGGAGGAAAATTAAAAAGCACAACGCAGACCTCTTTTTTTGACTCCCGTCAGTATTCTCCAGGAAGTTTTAGAAGGAACTCTGTCTCGTCACTGTTCTTATAAGGCTCCCCCACAAAAACATGACAGTCTGCATGTGGAACCCCAGATTAAATCACAGTAGGCAATAGAACATTTCAGCTTTTGAAAAACATTCAATAATAGCATACAGCTTTTCAAATTTTGCATGCTTAGTTTACAACATGGGGCTCAAACATCTGAGAACATCAGACACAAAACAACTTGAGAAAAAATAAAAAACAAATACAAGTTTTTGAAAGGAAATATATTAAGTTTCTATGCAAAATTAATTCATTCCTTAAATTATAAAAAATAGAAAAAATCATTTTGAGAAAGTGCTCTAAAGAAAAGCTGTTTCTGAAGTTCATAAGTAGCTGAATGTGATTGGACATCTAACTGGTAGCTTGATATTCCCATGAATAAAACATTCATGAAAACGAATGGCATATAATGAGGCAGTATTCATAATATGAATAATATGACTTCTTGAGGACTATTTATTGGTGCCTGTGAAAGTCACATTAATAGACCAGAGTTTCTCAGCTTAAGAACTGTTCACATTTTGGGTCTGATCATTCTTTGCTATGAAGGGACATCCTGTATACTTAAAAATGTTTAGTAGAATACATGGCCTCTATCCACTAGATGCTAATAGAACTCTACCCTTCTCAGTTGCGTCAACCAAAAATGTCACCAGAAATTGTCAAATGTCCCAAGGTGGCAGTGGCAGAGAGGAAAATCAGGCTGGTTGAAAATCACTGATTTAGACAGAACTGTCCCGTTTCAACATTGCTGTTGTGTGTGTCAGCCTTTGCAGTAAAAGCAAGATGAAGATACTGGTAGCATATGTGATGCCTTTCTGTAGAAATTATTGGTTTAGAGGTAAAGTCTACATATTTATTTTGGCCAAAATTCATGTGGCTACTGGGTGTTGATGCTAGAATTATACTTATGAGGGCCTGGCTTTCATTTGACAGTGTTAGCATTTCTGGACCCACAAGAGTGGGGTAGTTATTCATACAATAGTAAGAATAATAGATTTTGGATGCTTCACATGTGCCAAGTACTTAGCTGAGAACTCTACCTGTATTAATGCTTTTTAATTTCACGAAAGTGATTGATGTTGGTAATTGTTACAATACCCATTTTATACATGAGACTTAAATAAACTTGCCAAGCTCTTTCAGTAACAGATAAATCTGAGATTAGCTTGTTTAAAAAAAGACATTATTAAGAAAAATAAAGTTAAAGGTACGTGAATGAACACACTTCTATAGTACCTTAAGCTATAATGCAATCACCAAGAATGATAGGGTACCTGTTGTTCCTTTTCTAACCTGAAAAGGAAATATTCTTTCAATGACCTTAGGAAAAATTCCAGCTACTCTCTTGTATTGTCTAAAGCCTGCAGACATCAAAATAATTCTATTACCTAACAGATTCTGTATGTCTCCACATTTCTGCCACTGCCACATCTTCTCTGCTTGTTTTCATTTTCTCCTGTAGCTCTATGGCTGCTTAGACTAAAGCAGGGGTACTTTACCAGAATAATTTTGCCCCCATAAGGGACATTTGACAATGTCTGGAGACATTTTTGATTGTCGCATCTAGAAAAGTGCTACTGGCCTCCAATGGGCAGAGGTCAAGTGCGCTACTAAGCATCCAATATATAGGACAGTGTCACATAACAGAAGGTTATCCAGCCTGAAATGTCACAGTGTTAAGGGTGAGTGAAAAACCTGGGATAAAGCAATGCAATTTGCCTTAAATAACAAGCAAGCCTGTCCACTGTGACCTCTCTGAGAAACAGAAATTCTCACAATTATGTGGAATATATTACTAATATTGGCTTTCTGAGGATGATAAGTCGATCACACTTCTTACCACTTCCTCTTGGATTCTAAATGGACTGAATAATAGACTCAGATATTAGATAGATTCCCAGCTAAGTTCTGTACATCTGTCCTCATGAATTAAACTCACTGACGCCCAAGTGGAACAACAAGAGAGAAGTGAACTTCTCCCCAAAGAGACCCGTGGTGGTGAATTTTATCTGTCAACCTAACAAATTGTAATAGCTACAACCCAGAATAACAATAATAAATTTGTGATCTATTTCTTTATAATAAAGGTCTAAATCTATGTAATAGATCCCAAATAAGTTCTTACTGGGAAGAAATTTCTAAAGTTGTTAATATCTACCACTTTCTTATCACCACCCCCTATATCCTCATCTATATACTATCCATGTCTGCAAATTTCCTTATATCTACATTTACATCCTATCTATCATCTATCTATCTATCTATCTATCTATCTATCTATCTATCTATCATCTATCTATCTATCTATCATCTATCTACATCCTGTGTTTATTAACTGCTTGGGTCTTCAGGCTTTTCCAATTGCAGAATCATCTATTCCTTAATTAGGATATCTTTCTTCTATATTAAATATTTATATTAAAGAAAAGTTTCTTTTTCCTCAGATTGAACTAATCAGATAAGAAGTCTCAGCCAGGAAATCAATAAACTCTTCTGTTAGCTCCTCAGCTTTTGGTCACAAAAGCCTTACCTCACAAGGACAGTACAAAAGAGTGGAAATGTGGGAACCTTGTCAGGACAGTGAGAAACACATTTGAGACAGGAGGTACTCTGAAGACTATATTCATTCCCAAGATAACTCTTAGAGATGTATCGCCAGAAGCCCAATTTACTGCCTCTCCAAGACTAATAATTAGTTTAACTTCATTAACACAGAAAATAAAGGATAAAGGGGCCCTAGGCAGCAGTGTTACAATTTTACTTTGTTTATAGTTTGTCAATCAGTAAAAGTATTATTTGAGTCTGTGAATATGCAGTTTGGGTGAAGGTCTAATGACCTGATAAGAATGCATGTCATTTTTATAAACACAGGAGTGGCTACCGGGGCAGGGAGAATTATTGGCAGCTGTTCATGTCTGACAATAGAAACTAAAACCCTCTTGTACAAGAAGAAACCTAGATCCCTTTTTCATTTGATATTCTAAATTTTATAATTATATATTCTTTTCAGGACAATTATCTACATCTTTACTCATCTTTAAATCTCTCTGTCTTTGCTTTTCTTTTTCTTTGTGTGATTTTGAAGAGGCACAATGCAAATGTGTGTGTATGTATGTGTGTGTCATGAAATATATTCAGGTAAACAGCTGACCAATATGCTCTTTTTCCTTTAACTAAAGCAAAAATAGTAAAAGGGTGAATTTTTACTTTGAAACTTTTCTCCCTATTGGAAGATGTTTAAAATAGCAAAAATTCACACTGATAGTTTTCCCGTATGGAGGTCATGCTCTTTAAAGAGATAATTGACCCACGTAACATCTCATAAGGTTTGGATGAAAAGTAAATCGATGTTTTGAGAAAGTGCATTTGTGATTGTGAACTGTTGTATTAAGGGGAAAAAATAATGTGGTTTGTCATCAATCTCTTCGTGTGGCATACAAGGGCTGACTTGTTGAAATTTTGTAGGGTTTTATTTACAGAGAAAACACAGACCCTGTGCTGCTCGGAGTCCTATCAGCCCACACGTTCAAGAAATCACATCTGAAAGAGAGACTGCTTAAATCATAACCTTTACGGATAATCTAATCCATAAGGAGACCAAAATGACTTTGCTCCTGTGAATAAGAACAAAACCTAAAGAATTTAATTATTTGTGAATTATTCATGAATATTTTTGATCCTGGCTCAGGGCTACACTTGGAAAAGAGAGACAATCACTGACTGTTGCCAATCAGGGTTTCATGGAAGAAAAATATGGAATATTTCAGCCTCAGGATAACACCCCATATTTCCAGATTTTGTTTTTTTTTAAAAAGAGGTGTTGCTAGAGACAAGTGAACCTTGGTGGAAACAGAAATAAAAGCAGACCCTCTGAGAAAGAAATGGGATATGGACTGTTGCTGGGAAAAAATTATTACGATGTGTGTTGTTTAGTTATAATGCTGAGATTATAAGTTACATTTTGTGAGAAACATATGGCCACGTGCTAAACATCCATATGCCATAGTTAATAAAACTGAATTTCATTGATATGTCTTGTACTGCTGATTTTACTTAGTGTTTGAAAAGTCCATAAATGTACATGTTTATACACGTACACAGACACAGACACACACACACACACACACACACACACACACACACACACACACACACACGCCCCTGATGCATCTAGTAGATGCAAGTGATTCACATGTACTTAGTGCTTGATATAAATGACATTTCCCAAAGCTATGGAAAAAATACAGCCAAACTATCTTGGGGCATTATCTGTTCCCCTGTTTCTGTTATCCAGAACTTTAATAAAAAAAAGGGAGTTGTAGAAGCAAGAGAAAATTTTATATCATATAGATATTAGTATAAATTCTTCTGCCTTTTAGTGTGGTCCTCTTGGATAAGCAATTTAATCTCCCTGACCACAAATGTAAATAGGATAATACAATCTCCCTCTTAGGGTTGTTGGAAGGATAAGAAAAACCGATATTAAAACTTTAGCAGTCTTAGGTTTGTACATAGCTCATACATAGTACATAATTCATATATAAAAATATATAATAAATAAGTATACATATTTATCGAGTATATTTTTGGGTTAGACACTGTGTTAATTGCTGAATTGACAGCTGGATAGATGAGAAAAGGTTATTTCCTAAGGAACTTACATTCTAATGAAGAAAGTAAGGTAATAAACTTATAAACAAACAAATGAACAAGGCCATTCTAGATAATGACAAGTGTTGAGAAGAATCAAATAGGGCATTAGAATTTAAGGGTTATTGAGGATGATGGGTGATGGGGAGCAGGGACTAGAAACTACCTTATATCAGGTATTTGGGAACAGCCTCCCTGAGGAGGTGACATTTCTTCTGAGTTGTAATTAATGCAGAAGCATTGGCCAAGTGAGAATTTCAGAAAAGGGAGTTCCAGTGAGAAGAAACAGAAAAAAATCTGGAATGAGTTTGGTGTGTTTAAAAAACAAACAAACAAAAAGGCCCTGTTTGGGTAGAACACAGTTTAAATAGGAAAGTCAAATAAAATGGAAAAGGGAGTCAACGACCAGATCCTGGAGGTCCTTTGTAGCCAAGGTCAGATATTTAGGGCTTAGGTCAAGCACAACACATATGAGAGATATAAGCAGGGGGATAGACTTACTTGTCCATATATATAAGTTGGGAGTCCAAGCATGAAAGAAGCTAGATGGATTTTCAGGCTATTATAGTTATACAGTGAGATAAAATGGTGGTTGAGATACAGGAGGAAGATATAGAGATGGAGGACATTCCTAGACATGGATATGGGGAGCAGAAGAAGGGAAAAATCAAGAATTACTCAGCTATACAAAGTTGATACCACCTTGTTCAATGGTGTAGCCATGCTTAGCATGGCACCTGGCACACAGTAGACATGGGATAAATGTTTACTGCAATTACCAAAAAATAAGCTCTTTTCTGAGTGTTGTGTATGAATTATTTCATTTAATTCTTACAACCTTGTGGGCTGGATTCCATCATTTTCCACACTTCATATAGAGAGAAACTAAAGTTAAGTAGTTTGGCTAAGTAATTTCCTTAAAGCTAAACAACCAGGAAGTAGGGGTCCTGGGAGGCAAACTCAGGTAGTTTGTCTGACTTATTTTGAGCTCATGCTCTTATTTTTTATTTCTTGAAATAAAGAATAAATGCAAGTGTTAACATCTTTTCCAGAAATTGTCTATATGAGGTTTCTGTTTAGCATTATTCCTACTTCTTAAATATATTTATCTTTGCTTCCTGGCTTAATAATAATAAGGGCTAGTGTTTATGATATAATTTTCATGTGTCGGACATTCTACTAAATAATTTTCTCTTACCAGATTAATTTAATTCTATCACGAAATCTTTGAGATAGATACAAGTACTACTCCTGTTTTGTAGATAAAAAAATTTAAAGGCAGGGAGTTTATCCCGATATATTTAATTCCAAAGACAGTGATTTTTGACCCAGAAGTAATTGGAATAACCAATGAGCATATGAAAGTGATTGACATCAAGAAACTGCACATTAAAACAACATTAAGATACTACTACACAACTCTCAGAATCACTAAATTTAAAAGACTGATACAAACAAGTAGGGCAAGCATATGGAGGAACTGAAATTCTCATGTAGTGCTGCTGGGGATTTAAAACGGTAACATTTATGAAGAAAAATTCTGATCAGTTAAAAAAAAAGTCAAATATACACCTACTTGGTGACATAGCAATTTCACTCTTAGGATTATATCCAAGAAAGATGTAGACAGTTTGTGGCAGATATTTTGATTCACATAACATCTACTGAGAACTTACTAGGATGTTGTATTAGTTAGGGTTCTCCAGAGACAGAGAACCAATAGGATGTATAGAAAGACATTGATTATAAGGAATTAGCTCATGTGATTATGGAGACTGAGAAATCCAGACCCAGGAGAGCTAATGGATTCTAGTCTGAGTCCAAAAATTTGAGAAACAGGAGAGCTGATGGTGTAGGCTGCAGTCCAAGTCCAAGTTCAAAGATAGATGAAGCTCAGTATCCTAGCTCAGAGACAGTCAGACAGTGAGAATTATTTTCTACTCAGCAGTTGATGCTAATGGACTGGGTGAGGTGCACCCACACCAGGGAGGACCATCTGGTCTTCTGAGTCTGCTGATTCAAATGCTAACCTCATCCAAAAACACCCTCAGAGACACCCCACCCCTCAAAAAAAGATGTTTAACTGCATAGCTGAGCATCTCATGGCCCAATCAAGTCAATGCATAAAATTAACCATCACAGATGTGAAGCAACTTATTTTATATACTATGAAGACCTCCCACTGGGGTGATCGTGTATCCTGAAGTGTCCATACCTATTACCCTGGTGTTACTATTAACAGCATGCCTTCTCCTCTTCATGATCCAGTTTGAATAACAAATTCTTCTGTCACCCAAATTCAAATCTATATCTTCCTTTCTATACATCTCTTATCAATTATATATAATCTGATGCTAAAACTTTACATCATCCTTGGTCTTCTGTTCACTAAGTGATGGAATAAGCCTAAAGATTAAAATGCAGGCAATTGTTTTTGCCTATACTTAGGAATCATATATCTGTATTTATTTGAGAAAAATCACTTGAACATATCTTCATATTAAAATAGCCTTTCCAAATGTCACATTTGCATCTCAGATGTTGACCATAAGGACAGTCTCTCTCATTAACATACTGTCAGTCTCACTGAATAAATAGTCCTATAACTTTTTTCTTTATATTGTTATGTCATTAGATTTTCAAACAATTTACCATTCACTATCTAATAATTCTTGAAAGAATCACTTAACGTAAATTGAGTAGCTATTGTCTAACCAAGACTCTAAGCCAGAAGACTCCTTGTGCTCTCATATCTAATGAGGACCATTACATCTAAATTATTCTTACACTTAAGTGCTTCCTTCCGTTCCCACAGCCACTTTGCTACTTGATTCTTACTTTGATCTTGTCTCTCTTGAATGATATTTCCATACCCCTCACTGTTTTCCATGTTGCTAGAAACTTCTTTCAAGTCATTCTTTGTGGCTTCATCTCCAAAATAAAAATCAAATCATGTCTTTCCCTTGCCTAACAGATTCAATGGTCCCCATAGCATGGCATTGAGGACCTTTATCATCTAGCTTATAGAAGTAATGAAGAATAAATCAATTCAAAAACAATCATTACATAAGTACATAAACACATATATAAAATGATATAATCACAATAAAGGAAATTGCTAGAACAGATGGGGTTTGAAGGGGGGACTGAATGTTTGGCGTGATCTTTTAGATATGCTGGTCATATAGGTCTTTTATATAAAGTTTTGAGCTGAAGTCTAAATCATAAGATCCAGAGCCAAGCACTGCTGAGTAAGAATGTGTTACTTGTACATGCTCTGGTAGGGAGAAGAAATTCCCTGAGGCAATGGGACACTGGGCAAGTAAGTTTGGATGAGCATAATGTTTGAAAATTTTCAGGAAATGGAGAGATTCTACCTTCGGGATCACCCGAAGTATCCAGGGCATCCCATGAAATAGAAAGTGCCAAAAAGTCCAAGGATGTGAACAGAAAAAAGAAAATGAAAACAAAGATACAGAGGTACTGAAGTTTAAATTCTAGCTGGGTTGAACTTTTATCCAAACCAAAAAAGAACCAAACAACATTTACTTTATAAAGTAAATGAGACTCACTTTTTTTAGAGAAATGATTGTTTGGGCGTTTTTCCCATAAGATGAGAACAAAATGGCCAATGAAATACACATACTCATACATTTCTCTATGTAAACAAAAATGAAAGCTAACTAAATTCTGAAAAAAAGCTGGGTCTATTTTTTTCTTAAAACCTGGATATTTCTGCTTTCCAAAAGGTGTATATCCTATTCATAAAGATTCTGAGACTTTATTCCAATAAATTTGTTCTTCTCACTGAAGCAAATGATTACGTTTATTTAAAAAAACATTGTAAAATTGATGAGATCATTTATTGTTGCTAAACTTTAATAGCGTCTAAATAAGGCAGGAGTCGGTATATATATATTTTTGTTTGTCTGTTGTTTTTTCCGCTCCTGCTGGACCAGTAGCAGCCTCCAAATGACATGATGGTAAATCAGACTTTTTTTTTCCAATTTGAAAGAAAAAAAAAAAGCAAACTTCATCTCAGCACCAAATGAGGCAGTTCATGCTGGTTTTGGAACAAGAATTAGCTCTGGAGAGAAAAATAACAAACGCAGCTTTGAGGTCTTTTCTATATATTGAAAAAGGCCAGTTTGGAAAGAAAATTCAGGAAAACAAACAGAGGGTGCCCAGGTTTCTTTATCATACCTGGAGAAGGATCTGCTTAAACCTACACAGCCATGCCCTGGCGCCAGCTCTTCATTATTTTTGCTCTTTTAAAATGGCACCTACTGCCCTATAAAGTGATCTATTGGGACTTCAAAGCTGTGGCCATTGCATGTAGCACAGGATGTACGCAATTAATTATGTGATGCTTAAATGACAGGGTGTAGGAAAAATAGGAGAGAAGAAAACTTAAAAAAAAAAAAAAAGAAAGAAAAAGAAACCCAAAGTAATCTGAAAGACCTGGTTGTCTGCCTGCCAACAACCAGTAGCAGATAAGGCCTCCAGTTGCTGTGGAAACTCAGGCCTCCAGGAGCCAGAATCCAATTTCAGAAACCACAAAATCAACATAAACGTGCGCAAAAATAAAAAGGTTTGTTTGGCAAGTAATAAGGAGAAGGCTACCAATGTATAAAACACATGAACCAAGGTGACCTCAGCCAGCCAAAGCCGTAATGACGATGTTGTCCGCGGCAGATCTGGCACCTTCAAAATGAGCGGTAACGAGACACAGGCCATGCTGCTTTCTGTTATCAGGTAATTGCTACCTTTTTGAAATATTAACTGTCTACCACCTCTTCCCATGCCTCACCTCAAACAACATAATGCCACTCTTCATGAAAGCAATGTTAGAGACCTTCGTTTTAAGCCAAGAGGCCAAAAAAGAGACAGCTAGATGTTTCTCTTATTCTTTAGATCATGAATTACATGGTACATCATCCAGGAAAAAGAAAAAATTAAAATAAATAGATTACACATACAGACTTCTTTATGTCTCCTGTAACATCTGCAAAGACCAATATTCTAAAGTAAAAAGCGGACTTCATATGTGAAATATTAATAATTTCAAAATGTAATATTATTCTCAAAAATTTTATTTGGAATAAAATTTTGGAATTTAAAAAATATCATTTAAAATAAAAACCATGTGATGGCTGGATGGCTCTGAATTTATAATCCTATGCTCCCAGAAATCATTTACACATGCAACATTATTTTTGTTTTTTTTTTTTAGACCCTAAATGCTCTGCCAGGTTGACTTCATCTATAGGTTGAGTTATTATTTGCTTAGGTAAGGCTGACTTGTATTATATTCTAGCACTAAGCCCAGAGGACTGTCAATATAAATTTCAGAGAATCCACAAACTTAAATTAAGATCATATAGAAAATGTACCAGTATATTTGATTCTGAGGAAGTGACCTAAAACTCTTTTTCAGGAAGAAAAAATATAAAAAAATAAATAAATATATTTGAATTCCAGACAGATAAATATGTAAAGAAACCAAACCCAACACAGAAATATTAACTGTGTATCAATTCACTATACAAACATCCCTGTCTCCTTTATTTTTCTCTCAATCCTAAGTATTTGCTCCTCAAACTGAGAATAAAAATTAAAATACATAATTGCATTTACAATAACCCACATTGGCGATTGTTTGTGTAGAAAACTCTAGCTGTGTGGCAGACTGCTAAGTGTGTATTGCATCACATCCTTTGTCTCCTGGGCTCACAGCTAAGCCATGTCTTCCTGTGACTAAATTCTGGCCAATGCAATGCAGTATAGGCAGAAGTAATTAGCACCACTTTCAAGACTGACTCTACTAAACCTCGCTTATGAGCCTCCATACTCTAACTGGTTGACTAGTTAGTTGTCCACTAGTTAGTTGTCCATTTACTGATTAGATACAGAAGATTCAAGAGAAGCCCTCATCCTCCTAGGTAATAGCATTATCCATCATGGAGGAAGTCTGGTTCTCTGGCTTACTGCCTGGAGGAGAGCTCTCTCTGGGAGGGCCACCTGATCTAGGGCATCCATGCTAAACTCTGCAGGGATAACAATTAGCTTTTACTAGGTTGAGCCATGAATGTTTGCAGTATTGGTTTCCATAGCACACATCCTCTCTAATACAACACCCTTCAAAGACGACCTGAGCATTACCAACGTCTGCAAAGCAGTCTCAGACAGCTCCAGAAAAGCTTCTATCACACCTTTGCCTGTTGCATTCAGCTCTATCAGAACCCTGATCACATATGATGGTTATATAGCTGTTACTTTAGTAAGCAGGCATTTTTACCAATGTTTTCCAGGTTTTGCATGTTGAATTTTGGGGGTCTAGAAAATATATCCATCAACCTGTAGCTACCTAGTAAAGATGAAGATAAAAAAGAAAAAACATAAATATCCAAAAAAGGGATTTTCTTCTTCCTTCTTCCCAAAACTCTTATGGCAGCTCTTATAAAAGACCATTGGGTGAGGACAACTGAAGGGAAACTCACAATCCTTAGCTTATGTTTTGAAGAGAAAAAACACTCAGCCACAGTGATGAAAAACATCTTTCTGGAACCAAGAGTGACAGAGAGAAGCTCAGAGCCTTCAGCTTTCAGCATTGTGGGGGCAATCAGACATTTAAGTATCTGTTATTATGAGGAAAGTAAAATTCTATCAAAAGTAGAGAAACATTTATACGACCAGAAGAGTCAGGGCAAATTGAGAACACTTCTTTTTGTTTTCATAGCCACTTCAGGCATTATAAGAAAGAAAACGTGATACTAAAAAGTGTTCATTTGACTCAGAGATTGCACATCATTTTTCTCATTAAAAGTTAGAACTTCAATTTTTTAAATTCATTTATATTGAATATCCATTTTTTGGATATATTATTGGTGTTGTCATAAATGAAATTTTATGTAGACCTTAAAAAAATCATTTTTCTAAGAATATTTAATGACTTTGGAAAGTATTGATATAATCTAAGCAAAAAAACTCAAAGTATATAATTTAAATTTATGTATAATTTCAAAATTTATCTACTAAGTATCCATTGTCATTTTATTGTTAGAATAGACTAATTACTGTTATTTGTTCAAATAATTCAGACCATTTGCATGCAAGATAAGTTTAAAGCAGTCTTCAAAATTAAAATATATTTAAACAGTATATTTAAAAAACTGAAGAGATCATGAAAAATTAATGAAATAAAATTAGGTAATAATAACGATAATAGTACAATGTGCTGGGTGTTCTTTTAATTGTGCTCATATTAATTTATTTAATAACATCAAAAAAGTAGCAAATCATATTACTTTATTTTTACAAACAAACAAAGAAACAAACAATGAAGCACAGAGAAATTGAATGACTTGCCTAAGGTCGCTCAGCTTAGTGGAAGACCTGATATTTAAACTCAGACAGTCTGACTCCAGAGGCTGAACTTTTAGGTGCCATACTGTAAGATGGTCGCCAGAAGCAAAAGTAGAGTTTGCCTTTGGGTTACCCTCTCAAGGCAAACAGTGAATACACGTTCTATAACTGCATTTTTGTACTATAAAAAACATAAATCAACATTTATTTGAATACAAAAATGTCTTCCTAAATATTAAAGAGGAATTGATTGTTCAAACTATTGAGTGCAAAAATGGGCAATATTTTCAACTGTAGAATACAGAAATGAAATCCAGTGCTGGGAACAAAAGGAAGCAATGAATCCTCACTCTTTTCAACTGTGACATCTTTCTGTGAGCAAAGGTGGATAACGATATGATCTCTTACTAAGAACAGGGATGTTGCTGGCTGTAGCCCTAGTGCCTTCCTCTTTCTCCTCTTAATGATCAAACACCCAGGCCTGGGCTCAGCAGAGCAGCAGAGCTAAACAAAACCTCTCCGGCAAGATCACTTCTGCCAAAGGGACATGATTAATCTAATAATGTTACACATTAAATCAATTTGCACCAAGAACACGAAAGCCACACATGGTGATATATAGCCTATAGGAGATTCCCCAGAGAAACCTAAGCCCCCAGACGATGTTTTAGTCTCTTGCTATGTCTTTTATTTTACACAGAAAATTAAATTTTAGTAGTCGAGTTCTATTTTCGTTTAGAATGTCCATTAAAAGTCTGGCTGTAATATTTATGAATACCAAAACAAGACCACCAGGGCACATAGCTCCTAAAAACAAGTCTCAGTTACAGCTCTACCCAGCAGTTCCTCAGACATTAATAAATAATAATAATAATAATAATAATAATAATAATAATAATAAATAATCATGACCTGAAACAAACTATGTGAAAGAGGTTCAAGTTGTAAAAGCAGATAACACACACACAAATAATAAAAATGTTCAAATATAATAATAAAATTCCTCTATGTGATTTAGAAGCCCTTTCTTTGCTATTACTTCATTCCTGGGGTTAGAGGGTATACGGTCAGGTCCAATGAATGCCCATGCAATTTCATTATAAAATCTTCAGGAAGACTTTTGAGGACATGCTCATATATTTAGTCAAGAGTATGTTAAAGTCTAAACTGCAGGCTTATTAACCAAAGAATTTTTTCACCCTCAAATGTCTTTTTTGCCCCCAAATTTTGCTGAATTCCTAGTGCTTTTTTTTAAATTTCATTTTGTTTAGTGTTTGTCAGGATTAGCTTATAGACTGACTTGGGACAGAGTGAATTGAAAGAGACAGAATGATTTACTGTGAGATTGTTAGTGGCCAATGCTGAGTAGAGATAAATAGTGATAAAACACGTTAAAGATAAACCATATCATAAATAATGATGTGAGCTAACAGAGAAATAGGATTTAATTGGGGGGAGAATAAAAACATTTTATATACTTTTTTCCAGTAACACATTTCCACTCACAATTTACCTGTCAAACTTAAAACTTAAGACCATCCTTGACATTTGAAAACACAAATCATGTTTTTACATGATGAATTAACTTGAATCTGCAGTTAAAAAAATCAACCATCAATTTCAGGTTCAGCTTTGCCTATGAGGTCATCTTTGTCTTTTCCAGGGATAAACTTTGAAAAAGATTATATTTTCTGAGCAATAACTTTCAAGACTACAACCTCGGTATAATTAACTGCTTCTATTGCTCCTCTAAACCCAAAGCAATGGAAAGGGGACATAAAAGAGAAAGAAGAAAAACGAGCATCAGAGAGTCTTTCTTCACACCTTCCCCAGTCTTGGTCTCAGTGACAAACCTTTTCCTCTGCCCTTTATGCCACCCTCTCTGCTAACCCAGACTGGACTCCATCAAAAATGTCTGTTGGTTCACATGCTTCTGGGCACAGAAATGAGGTTATGCAAAGCCTGGCCTTGCGATTGTAGTTCCAGCCAACAAACTGACTTTTTTCTAAACATTCCCTCCCCCCTCTTTTTTTAATATAAAGAAAGAAAGCCTCTCTTAAACTACAGGCACAGGGAGAAAAATGAAGAAAGAGGGTGGTGATGTGGAGCAAGCTGATGAAATAAAAGCACTGGAGTACTTAGTGGATTTTGCTCTTGGGTTTAATTTAGTAGCACTCTCTGTGTCACTGGACCTGCTTAATCAGAGAGAATTTGCATGCAACGTCATGCTGTGATTCACAGAGTGTGGGTATGTGTGTATATGTCTGTGTACATGTGTGCTTGTGTGTCCTGTGTCTGTGTGCATGTGCACATGTGCGTGTGTGTTCACATACATGCATGTGTGCATTCATAAGCATGGCGACTTGCATACTGCAGACAACTGCTAAGCTAAAAATCGTCCCTCAATGAAATGAAGGCAATGTTTTCTTACAGCCACCTTTCAAAGGAACTGCCCTGTCATCTGGACCCAGAGCTATGGTGGCCCACCTGGACTTTGCAGGCAGATCTGCCTGGATCTGTTTCTCACTCCACCTCCAGGATGGCAGAGAGCCAGGTGCTCTCCTGGTAATCACGTGCTCTCTGCAGCTTATAGTTTTTCTCTATCACTTAGCTCTGCAGACCTTTTGAAGTGGACTTATTCTGGCTTTGCTCACTTCCCGTCATTCTTCAGAATGTCTTAGAGTGATTTCAGACAGTAAAGGAATGTCAGATTAAAAAATCAAAAATCTTGAGACTAAAATCTTAAATCTGAACACTGAGGAAAACCAGAGATTGAGGAGTCCCCCACCCCTGCCAATGTCTTCTTTGCCACCGATGTAAATCATTTCTTAAAACAGAAGTACAACTTTTGAGGTTTATAGTATAATTCAGCCTCCGAGTGATCCTTTTTTTCCTTTTCTGGAGGGTTGGGGAGGAAATGAGTTAAGATATACATGATCAGACCCAACGAACTTGACTCTGACCTTGGCTGACTTATATTTAGGGGGCTTCTAGGGGGTCCTCAGTAACACAGGTTACTGAATTAGGACACATGGCTCATCTGAGTGGGTATGGTAGGCTTCACCACCATAAATTCTAGAACAGACTAATTTTTTTTTGACTCAGGCATATGAAAACTTTAAACCAAGACAATCCATGAGTTTATAAATTCAATAGAGGAAACAGATCTACCTTGAGGGAGAAGAGGTTGGTGGGTATCAGGTAAGAGTTCAGAAACTCAGGTGACTAGGTGGGGGTTGAGACCTAGGCAAAGGTGGAATATAGTCAAAACCAGACACCAGGTTAAAAGTCTAGTTAAACAGGTGGATTGCTCATTACAAAGCATGATGCTAGCTTGGAGTCCTAAGACCCTATGGTGTCACAGACATATAAGATAGATGACACTGCTCCAATTGTATACAACCAGGCTCTCTCTTGCTGTTTTTAGTTCTATATAAAACTGAGCTACGCTTAGTCCATTGTCACTGTTGCAATATGGAGGAGGGATGGGAGAGAAAATCAGGAAGGATTCAAAATACAAGTTGCACCCCAAACTGTAGGTCTGAGGTGGCTACGATGAAACGAAGTGGCCTATGTGGTTAGAGGGGTGGAGTTGGCAATCAAGAAAAGAGTGCTTAGAAGAAAAACAGACATTTTTTGTTGTTGTTGTTCATGCCATAGTTATAGAAATATTGTTTCTTTAAAATCAGGGAAACATAGGAACTATTAAAATAGCTTCCTCCCCCTTAAATAAAGAGAGTGTGGTAAGTTTTTTAAATTGCTCTCAATTATATATATACATTTTATAATAATGATTTGTTTGGAAGTCTTAAATATAACTGAGTAGTTAGATAGAAAATTATGTCCTATGTTTTGTGTTTCCTTTATGTGTTGTCTTGGGTGATGCAGAGAAAGTAATTGAAATTTTCTAGTTTCATAAACTTTCCCATTAATCCAGCACACATTATTCAAGGTCATCCATTCATACAATAAATGTTATAGGTATACCTAAAATATTTAGTCAGTAAGTTTACTTATTGTTAATATTATTATTGTTTTATGTGGTTAATACTCAATAACACATAGAGTATTTTTTAAAACAAATTGGGTGTATAATCACTTTTCAGGCATTGTCATTATATGTAAGCCCAGAATATCCCAAAGAAAAATATTAAATACCTGTGATTACCTTATGTAGGACAAACCCATTACTATCCTAGGTCCAGACTCCTTTAGACTCTAGTTACTATTGGGGAAAAAATGGGATCCTACTTTTGTGAAAATACAAATTGGGAATTCCTCAAACCAAGAGCACTCATGTGGGCTGTGCTCTTTCCAACAGATTTTCCTTTATTAATGTATTTATATTATTCAATAAATGTGATCTCTATATGACTAACTTTTTAATCACCGTGACTATAAATGCCAACTTATAAAAGATTGGAGAAATTCTACCATTCCAGAAAGAGGGAGAAAACTGAAAAATCACTCTGTAACTACCTTCAATTTCAATAAAAAGTTTGTGCATCAAAAGCAACATCTTACTCTCTGTCATGAATAAGATGGGAATTACTGTAAGTGGCAAATGGAGAGAAAACCTTGACTAATTGGAGAAGATGATGTTACTCAGGACAAAATTTTATATTCTCTTTCCTCACCCTCACAGAATATTGTAAAAAGGTCCATGATGGTTTGAGACAGGTAAACCTAGGCTTACGAGCCTACAGAAACATGAACTTGAAGCCCTGTGAGATCTTTTATGGCCATGTGAACTCCCTGCTATCACCTCACACACAGAACTAAATGTATTTGCTGGCTGGCTTCCCTCTTTCTGTCAGTGGTGCCACCATTTTTCCAGCCACCCAGGCTTGAAATTTTGGAGTTAGTTTTCATTCTTTTGGCTTCCTCCCCCTTAACCCCGTCACTTACTAAATCTATTAAACTCTCTTATGTCTCTTTCTCATACAAGCCTATCTTGCTTGTCCCATTTCAAGACCCCAATTTAAACCCCTGTTATTTTATGCCTGTTTAGCTGCAGCACCTTTATAATTGAAACTTTTCCCCCACATTCAACTGACCCTCTGAGCTGCCACTAGATCAAACTTTTTTGAATATAACTTTGATCATATTATTCATCTTTGAAATTTCTGCCTTGTGTTTATCTATATTGTACAAGCTGGTGATGTGTTCAGCAACACAAAAAGTCCTGCGATCAAATTCATTTGGGAAAGACCGTCTGATTCTTTATGGAAATTCACACTGTTCCTTAACATATCAATGACTTGAAGAAATCTCCCCATGGAAAAACCTAGTTTATTTTCTTTAACATTCTCATTTCTCAAATTTAGTTGTACATGTAAACATTTTTTTTCCTCATGCAAAAAAATCATTAACATCTCTTACATTGAATATTTTAAGTATCATTCTTTGGGAAACATTTGGATGATAATATTGCAACTCCTTAGCATTACGTATTTTTTCCTAATCATGCTCCATTCTGTCTAGTCCTACCCTGCACAACTCCCCAGGGCACATGAATGCCACTAGGATGACTTACCCCACTCTCTGATCATGCTTATTCCTTCTCCATTAACTTCTACTGGTTAATTAAAAAAAAAGTTATTTGTATCTTCCCAGAACCTATTCAATGCCACCTTTTTCACAATAACTTTGTAATGTTCCAACTCCATAAGTTAAATCAGTCTCCCATATGCGGGACACAGTAATTGTAACAGTCATAGAGTAATTCGTAGCCTATCAAACTCAATTTAGCAAAAATCTATCAAGCACCTCTAGTTGGCAGACACTGATGGTATGAAGTAAATTATGTGATGCCTTCGGGTTGGCACAAAGGTGCTCTCTGGGTTGTCTGAAGAATTGGAGATATTGCTGTAATGGGTCATAAAACCACATGGAAACCTAGCTCATTCAATTTGGCAACTGAGGGTTGTGGCTCATGTAAAGCCACAGAAAGATGGTCTCCAAGCCAGCTCTAATTTAGCCAAAACATTAAACAACCATCCTCGTTAGACAACAAATTCTCGTTAACCTATATCCCCATATTTACCTCAAAAGCTACATTATCTGACCCTGCTTCATGAGACAGAGGATGCTTGATCACCATCACCTACTGAGAGTTTTTCATTAAACTGAAAACTATTATCAATTATCTCTTCAATTACTTATTCTTCATGGTGTAGAAACCCAATTCCTTTTTGCTTTTCTCAAAGGTCTGCATTTCTTGCCTTTAAACATCATTCTTTTTCTCTGGACTCTCTTTAAAGTCCTCATGCACTTCTTCACTCATCAATTCCACCACTGATTATTCTGCTGCATAAAGAGCAGAGGAATGTTCTGGACAAGCATACAACGTGCTGGGGTTTGAGTTAGCTAAGTACCCAACTCACAAATACTTATTCAGAATGTCTCAAAGTTGTAGTGCAAAACTTGGCCATGGATCAAAAGTGTTTTAATGGCCTGTTCATACAGCATTACATGAGGGTGATGATTTTTTAAAAATTCTTCTGGGCATAATATTAAACTACAGAAACCTCCAAATAAGTATATCCACATAGCAACAGATATTTAAGAGCTATTTATGATTTCCACTATTTATTTGTTTAAATAAATATGACACATTTGAAATATTTAAGATATGTATCATACACATATACTATGCTAAAATATACTAAATATCTAGTTATATAAAATTAAATAAGGCATGTAAGTTTTTTTTTTCCACGTGGTTTAAGTTTGGGGGCTGTGTGATGTGTGTGTGTGTGTGCATGTACGTGTGCGTGTGTGTGTGTGTGTGTGTGTGTGTGTTCCACATTGGCATATTTCTTACTACCAAATAGAGAAGGACAGTAGAATACATCCTTCATCGGAGGTCAGTATCCCTAAATTAATCAAATTTTAATTTATAAATTTGTAGCACAATAGGTAGAGGGAAATGACATCTCATTGATAAAGGACTAAGAATTGGATTGATAGCAGATTTCCCAAAAGTAGCAAAAGAAATGAGAAATTAGTGGACTCTTCAGAGAAAATAACTATCAAACTATAATAGTATACTAAGATAATTCATTTTTAAAAGAAATGTCTTCAGAAATATCTTCAGAAATTATCTTTCTTAATATTTTAAGAAAGATGAGTGGACCTGAAAAATACATTTCGAGGGGAAGAAAAACAAGTGTAGGATAAAATTCAAGATATAAAAACAAATAGTAAGAAAAAATAGTGAATGTGTATTAAATATGGACAAACATTTTCTGGTCTAAAACAATAATATTAATACTGATACTTAAAATAATAAGTGCTCTTTAAAGAACAATAATGAAGTACAGGACATTGACAGCATGTAAACTGGAAGATATCAAGTCTTTATGAGGTTCTTATATTTTTCTTGAGAGGAAGGGGATAGAAAAGAGGGCAGAAGATATTGTTAAACTTTTTACTTGAGTAACCAAACATTCATAATAAAACTTCAGGAGTGATCTCTAAAAAAGTGGGAGTATCATGATTAATTATAAATCTTATTTAAATATTAAAATGTTAAACTCTAGGCTTAATTAAAAATTTATAATTTCCAGAGTAACCTTTAAAAGAGCAGATATAAATTAATTCAGAACCCAGTGAAAATTTTCAAAAGGCAGAAAAATGAGAAGTAAAAAAACTGCTCAAGAAACCTAAAGTAACCCTAAGGAATACAAGAAAGGAGATTAAAAGAAGATAAAAAGAGAAATAAATAAAAATTGTAAAGTTAGACACTATAAAGATCTTAAAAATATTGATAGAATAAATGAATTAAACTTGCTATTTAACAGATGAGGAGATCAAATTGTGTTATAAAAACAATCTCAGCTTATAAATATGCATTCAAAATATACCAACCCTTAACCCTATGCTACTCATAAGCCACTCTTCTAACATAAGACACTGATTATTTTTTTTAAAGAAACTGTAAAAGGTATACTCAGATTATATCAACCAAAAAGTGGGTGACATGGCAATACTAATATTATACAAAAGATACATTAAGATAAAATTATTATCATAAAGTTACTATACGATAACAAATAGTTCAATTTATCAATAAGATTAAAAAAATAAACTTGCATTCACCTATTAATTTAGCCTCAGAATATATAAATAAAAATGGCAAAAACTGCAAAAATATTAACAAATTCATAATCATAGGGGAAGTTCCAACACACCAACTCAATAATAAGTTACAGACAAAATTAAATCAATGGAATATTTATCATCACAACTATTAAGCTTGATTTAATTGATAGATGTGTAATTATGCACCTAAGAGTTGGAGATAAAAACCTCTTCTGGAGCATACATTTAAACATTAGGAAAACTGAATATATGTGAGTAGGCTATAGTTTAAGGTTCAATATATTTCAGAAAATAGGTTAATATGTTTTTGGTAGATAACATGACATAACTATGTTAAAAGTCAAGAAAAACAATATAAACCTATATACACTTGGTAATAAAAAATGCACTTCTGACACAAAGTAATGGAGATTTGAAAAATACTGAATAAAATCGAAAATAATACTTTTAAACAACTGTGGAATATATCAAAAATGGAGTTTCATGGAAGATTTGTAGTTTTAGAAAAAAAGAAAGTCTGAAAACTAATGAGCTAAACATGTATCATTACAAATTAGACAAAAAATCAGAGGATAATCCCTAAAATACAGAAGGAATGAGATAGTAAATTTAAGAGCATAAATTAGCATAATAAAAAATAAAAATTCAATAAGGGAATCAACAAAGCCAAAAATTGGCTTTTAGGAAAGACTGGGAAATGAATTTTTCTCAAGATCAAAAATAATAATTAGGAATAAAATTGGTGCAGAAATACACATACAACAGAGAGCTAAAAGAACATAATGAACAACTTTTACCAAACTGAGAATTAGATAAAATAGATAAACTTGCAGCTTTTAGTACTCAAAGAGAATATTCTGAAAAGTTCTCTAATTATACCTAAAACAAAAGCATACATTCAGATATTCTCACAAAGAAAATACTAGCACAACAGAGTTTAATAGAAGAGTTTTTATAAAGTTTCAAGTATAAGATAATCCCAATCTTATTCAATTATTCTCAAAAATGGAGAGCCTATGTTTCAATTCATTCTTTGAAGCCATAAAATTTTGGTACGAAAGCTATATAAAAAAGAGTAGTTAAAAAAAAAGAAGGAAAAACTCATTTATTCATGAACTTGGATATAAACATTGCAAAGAAAATACCATCAAACTGAATTCTACATCCTATAAAAGATATTAAATTAGTTTTAATTCAGGAACACCAGAATTGTTTAACATTTTGAAATCTAAAATCTTACCTCATCACACAGCACTGATTAAAAGGAACTGAGACATAGACAAAGGCAGCTGCCTAAAGACTTCCATCCATTAAATGGCTGAACTGGGACTTATATGGAAAATATTAAATAATGACCATCTTGCACAAGAAAGATGGAGACATTAAATGAGATAAAGCATTTAAGAGGCAGTGGCTGACATACAGAAAAGGATCTTTGAATAGCGGAAAATAGTATTCTTTTAATTACTTTATATTTTGCCCAGTCTTTCACCCCTTCCCATCAGAATCAAGGGTATGGAAAAATAGAGTATCAACTGTAGGGTTTTGTTCTTTTTTATCTAATATACCCGATTTTAGATAATGTAGATGTTCTTTATTGTAGAGCTTTGAAAGGGGCAGGCAGAAGGGTAAGGCTAAATTTAGAAAGTTACTGTTAAGTGAGAAGGTGAATCAAAAATGCTGAACTATCCTGTCCAGAATGATCAAAAACAGCCAAACAAATGGGTCGCTCAAATAAATTGAGCTGTATCTAACGTGTTCCAGATCCCAGCAGTAGAATCAGAATGAGTTTTGAAGCCTGGATTTAAATGTGTATCACCTTTTCACTGTGTTGTATGTACATCACAGAAATATTTTATCACGCCATTTCACATTTCTGAGTATTTTCTCTAGGTCCCTCTGCTAATTCCTGGAATCTTTCCATTCAGAGTTGAAGTCATAATCAGATTTGGCCAGTCAATACCAAGGCAACTGTCTGTATGTTTTCTTTCCACTGTATCACAGGATGCCAGCACGAAGCTTAAGAAACAGTCAGGAATATGAAGCCTGTTTCTTGAGGGGCTGATTAAGCAAGACAAAGTCAATTAACATCTGATTCCTCACAGGTTCCTGCAAGCAAATTGTTCCAATTACCCAAAATCAGTGAGCAAATTGTGAGATAATTAAAGGGGGCAGTCATGACTCCACTGACATGGCCCTGCCACCATGCTGTCAGAAATTCTGTAGAAAACTGAGTCAAGAGCAACTTCAAACATGCAAATTTTGCTGCAAGAAACTTCTCAATTATATGTATATACAATTCCTATTTATTTTATTTAATTTTAAGTATGTTTCAAGTGCAATGTGTTTGTCTGCATTTTACACTGTTATTTTTTAACACTTTATTACTTTCATTTAAATATAAAATAAATGCAACATCTTTACAAAGTGTGTTTAGTATATATGTTGTCACAGCCAGGACGTTTTACAACTCTGTGGAATAAAAGATAGACTCCACTGTTACTGTTTACAGTCTGTAATAAGGCAACATAAAAACAAAGTCCACATTAGTTGTGTAGACAGCATACTTTTATGAGCCTGTTAAACTTTGTTTTCACAGGCTACTTAGTCATTTCAAACTAGAGCCTAAACAAACTACCCATATGTTTACTCTGTTTGTCACCAAGAATTAAGATTTGATCTCATTATGTAGGTGGTCATTAATGCAGAGTTGCATAACTTTCTTTATTGTGTTTATGGAAGAAGCTACCAAGAACCAAAATGGAATGGACCAGCAGATTGGATGTGACAAGACTCTTAACATGGATATACAATGGCATTTTCTATGACACTGTATGAGCCTTCAGAGCAGACAGAAATCAGGCTTTCCTAGATGACGTGGTTTGGACAAAGAACTTGCAATGTTGTACTGATGTGAACTCACAAGAAATTCCATCTCTACCTGGAAAAGGAATGGAGTTGTAACTTGTATGTTTGATCGTTTGCTCTCTCAAGATAATGCAGATGAAGATTGGAATTTTATGCAGTGAAAACTGTTATTTGCATTGTGCACATTAGAAAAAATGGTGTTTAGAGTATTTAAGTAATTTTCCCAAAGTCACCCTGCTAGTAAATGATGGAAAGTGAGATTCAGACTAGTTTTTTGTTGCCATGTGTCTTTGTTTTTCATTATTAGAATGTACTAGTTAATGCTTACCAAAACTTATTTATTAATAAACATTTATGAAGTGCTTATTATATACCAGAAACTATTCTAGGTGTGATGAATATGTCAATGAAATGAAATTAGAGTGCAGACAAACCACAAACTTGTAAGTAAATTATATAAGAGCTTAGAAAGTGATACAGAATATTTGGCGGGGGGGGGAAGGACAGAGAAAAAAACCTGGAAGGCTGGGTGCTAGCTTGAAGAGCTAGCATGTGTACAGCTCTGAAGGAGCTGAATGAACCACATGGATGAAGAGAAGTAGAATGATTTAGGCAGAGAAGACAACAGCATGGAGACACATGTGAGAACGGGCCAAACATTTAAGAGAAATGACCAGAAGGCCAACATGGCTAGAGCAGAACAAGACATTTGAACTTTATAATAGACATTTATGTGATTAAAATGTAACCTCTGTGGACATTCTTTATAAAAATTATAGATCTTTTTTTTTATATATAAGAGATGCTATTTTAGCCACTTAAAAATTGACATTTCTTGGAAATTTAGCTATATTCACTCATTCAACAAATGTTGACTGAGCACCTAGTATGAGTTAACATTCTGGGGCATTAATGAAAACAACAACCAAAGACTCAGATTTTTGTGTCATTTGCCAATAACCATGACCAAACAGGGTGGATCCCAGATTTAATACAGGTTAATATTAGAAATTCTATTTATATAACACATCACATGAATATGTCAAAAGAGAAATCTCTCCATTCATGTCTAAAATGATTAGTACCTAAAAAACCTACTTGTATAATAGTAAAATAGGTATGATAAAAATCAGTGGATGATAAAATACTAAACATAAATGAAAAAATTTTCATTACCATCTGAAAAGAGGCAGGGGTTATCCATCATTGCATCAATTATCTTAAATGCTAGTCAACGCAATAAAACGAACAACCAAACCATTTAAATTTAGTGTATTTGTATCATCTAAATGAAAACCTCCTTTCTCTCTCTCTCTCTCTCTCTCTCTCTCTCTCTCTCTCTCTCTCTCATATATGTATATATATATATTTACATTATATATATGTATGTAGCATACACATTTACATAAAATACACACATTATATACATATATTTTTCTCTTATGATAATTCCCTAAAGTCTATTTTTCTTGTTTTCTCTCTCAAGATAATGCAGATGAAGATTGTGGTCCACCATGTTTAGGAATTTTATGCAGTGAAACTGTTATTTGCATTGTGCACATTAGAATAAATGATGTTTAGAGTATTTAAGGGCACACATACTGTTTAGAGTTTAAAAACAAATTTTCCACTTTTCCCTTAGAAAGTTTATGACACATGTTCATTAGGTTTGGAGACTAGGGAGTAGGAGGGAAAATGTCCTTTTCTAGGAAAAATTTGCCTCCCCTAGTTAACTCATAAAACATTCAGGTGGATGTAGAGATGGGATTAAAATACAATTTAACCAACGATTTGATCAGTTTAATAATGTCCCTCTAAAAGATGATTTGTAAGGCCCGAAATACATTGAGGTGTATTTATAATAATTATCCAGCTAATAAAAAGACACAATTACTTAGAACTGCTTTGGTTCTCAAGTTGCCTGAGTACTTATGGAACGTTTTTCATAATAATTTTTTACATTTTTTATATTTTTACAATAATGATTAGATGCACAATGAGAAAGGGCGTTGGAAGGACATTACTTCAAGCAAAGCCTAATAACAGGGTGTTTCTATGAACCTTTGCATTCAGCCCAGACACCCAACCAGCCTGTTTAAAATGCACATTGATAGAAGAACAGACAGGGTGAAGTTATTGATACTAGATAGACGAATAATATAGGATCTAATGATTTGTTCACTGATATTGAACTGAGCTATTAACAAAAGTCTACTCTCACAGCCAACCCCTGGCCCCCGACCACCCAATTCAATGTGTGGCTGACCTACAACAAAGTGGCACAGGTACTATGTGTGATTTTCATCACTCCTGGGCTGAGTCAGCCGCCATGGGTTTGGGCCAGCGTATTGCATCTCCCTTTAATATTTCTAAATCATTTTGTCTCTCTGAAGATATTTCACCTTAATGTTCTGGCTATCTCAAAAGTCTAAATAAGCTCCGTTAAGGCTATCTGAAGATGAACCCTCTCCGAGATCATATCTTCTGGGCCTCCATCAAATCTGCCCTGTCATACAGCAGATGGATGCAAATTAGCATGTCACTAAGAAGAAAAGAAACCTGTCCAACTTCTAATAGGCTTATGATTCATCTTCTGACAGCTCACAGCCTTTCTGGACCATGGCGATTGGCCATCTGGTTTTATGGAGAATGATAAATTCAGGAATAACATGACTCTTGGTCCTCTGTCCCTCTAAACTTGAATCACAAATATTGTGAGTCAGATGTCCCTACCCCAAAACACAACAGTTTCTGAGCTCAAATGTTCCTTTGAAGTAGCCCATGCCACCCAACTTCAGTTAGGCCTGGGCTACACGACAGAATTATTTTTCTTCAGCACCACACACACACATGTACACACGCACACACTGTTTTTTTTTAAAGAAGGCAGAGGCACCCAGCCAAATAAACTACGTTAAGCAGTGGGTTCCATTTTAGGTGTTGACAGTGTATAATAAATCCAGGCCTACCTAACATTTACAGGGACGTTATAAAATGACTGAAATGGCATGAGCTGGTTACCAGGCCAACCAGACAAACACAATAAACAGGCAGCAGTGACAGGAGTAAGTTACACCATCTCTCCGGTCTGAAATATATCACTTTACATTAGTCTCTGACCACTTTGAAAGCTCTTTGTTTTATATTTTTCAAAATGCTCTTTTACAGCATAGATTACCATTTAAATCTTTTCAGATGAGGAAGTTTCTTCTTTTTTTTTTTCTTCCCAAACTTGCCTCGCTCTAGAAAGCAGAACATTTATTTTTATTTTAACTCTAATTAAAAAATAAATTCAAATCTTAAGAACAATGTTAAGGCTCAAACCCTGACGGTCCCTTCTGGCAGATTAAAAAAAAAAAATTTCCCTAGACTAGAAAGAAAATAAACAATAACAGTAGTTAGTATATTTGGTTGGTTTAAAATATTCTGGTGAAACAGCAGTGGTTTGCAGGACTATTTAACTCTTTAAAAGTCAGTCTGTATTCCAAAGAACTTTCTCTCTTAATGAAAAATATATTTTATTATAAGCAGAAAGTTCTAGAACATCATAGCTGGAACAAGTCTTAGAAATCATCAAACACTTTCTTTATTTGACAGGGGAAAAAAAAGAAATAGATTTTTAGGGCTTTTATAATTATGAAAAGTAAATGATATCTCCTTTCTGTTATTTATACCATATAAAATAATTTAGTTTTACTCCTTTGGCCAATATTCATGGATGTGAAAGAAATAATATCGTACTTCTTACTTTCAGCATAGGCTTTGAGCAGCAAGCTAAGTTGAATAAAGTTTTTTATATATGATGAAATAAAACTACAGTACCTACGAAACAAGTAAAATACGTCTATCTCAGTTTAACCAAATTTGCGTGACTCATACAAAATATTGCCAGATTATCAACCATCTTTTCAAAAGGCACACTTGTGACCAGGATAACTGACTTGTCCCTGTCTACCTGAGACACTTCAAGGCACCAAGAGTTCATGTCTCAGAGAAGGCATCAGCCTTGGAGAAGCAGGTACAGATGATCACCTTCTTGCGAAAGCCATTTTTATTTTTTATTCTCATTGTTTTACAATATATTTAATAAAAACGTGTCTGTAAATTATGCTGAGGAAAAATTTACCTTTGCCTAAAATACTAAAAGCAAGATAAATTTCCTAATGATTTATTTTTTTATAATTAATACAATTTATATTCAATATTTATTTCTACATCTTGGTCAGTAGTTTTAGTATGAGGGACACAGAATATAGTTAACTTATGCATCATGTTTGAGATTTTAAGTTGTAACTACAGCACTGGAAAAATTTCACTGCTGACAGGGAGAATCTAGCCCAGTTTCCCACTGACTGGTTTATCCTTCCTTGACTTACACTGCCAAGACTTACCTCTAAGAAAACAGTATAGGTGTTAAGAAAAATTGGAGGTGGAATAATAGGTTAGAGATAGCCCTGCCAGAAGTTGGTTAAAATGTATTGAAAATTCTCAGTGCTTCTTAGAATGGTACCATGTAATGCTTTGAAAACTCCAAACTTGATATTTTAGTATAAATGGCACAGAATTTATTATACTGACTCAAGAAAAGGCATTTTTCTTGCTTTCTAAGGGCAAAAGGGTGAGTCAACTAGATTGATCTCTGTTTAATATCTTCTCTTCTCATTTTCTATTTTTGGCATTTTTTGCCTATTAGCAGTTTGATGTCCTAATAAATTAAAGTTTGAGAAAATTAAAATTTTCTGATCAAAATGTTTCTGAGAAACAAATACATGTAGACTGGCAGTATCAGCAGCCCCAATTCTTTATTTCTTGTTGTTCCCACAACCTTGGCAATGTGACTTTGAAGTTCCTTTCTCTAAACAAGTGGGATCTATTTTCTCGTCCTTTGAATCTATGACATGTTTCAGTCAAACAGAAGGCTATCAGATGCTATTGTATCAGCTATGAGTCCCTGCCACAATAATCACATGCATTTCCACTTATTCTCTTTTGATTTCTTACCTTTACCACTAAAACTTGCCTGGGCTAGCATGCTGAAGAATGAGAAACACAGGCCCAGTTGCCATCCTAGCTCTAACAGGCCATCAAATGGCCAGATGAATGAGTGATCTCATATGAGACCAAGGAACCAACCAGCTGAGCCTAGCCTAATTGCACAACTAACTTCCAGACTCGTGATCTAAAAAACTGTCTTATTATCTTAAGACACCTGCCTCTGATGTGGTTTGTTATATAATATCATTGCAACAATATATAACTGGTTGAAAATAAGAAGTCAAGGGCCTCCACAACTCTATCCCTATCAAAATCAACATACTCTGTAAAAAAATCACAAAGGAGTTTTGGTGTCAATACCTCCTAACAGCCATGTCAGGGTTTGACTCGACCTCCCAAAGCCCATACTCCAAGCCAGTCCACACTTCTATGTTCTCCCCAGATGTTCCATGATGCTCTCATGAGCCTGAGGTAATGGTATCTACTAATGTATTTAAGCAAAAGAATGACCTCCAGAGAATTTCCATTTCAATAGCTCAAACTTACAGATCTCACTGAAGTAATGCAATTTAATACAGAGCCTGTAAATTTCAAAAAAAAATACTGAGAGATTGAGGAGGCACTGGGCATATATATTTTTTTCAAATTTTAGAATATGGCAACTGACCACCACGGTTAGATCTAACTAATCAATTGGTTGATTGATGCACCATTCCTAGAGCTCCCTCTGTGTCCCACACAATAGCTCTATTCCTGCAGATACCAGTATATTTAAGCATGAATACTGGATTGCTGATGCAAAAGGTATCATTTTCATACTTTGATGAATTTAATTTTTACCTTATTACTGCTAACTGCAACTCTCTCTTTGACTCGATTCTGTATATAGTATTCAGTGAACAAACATACATTTAGAACTTAAATTTCCTGCCCTTTGATATTATCAGAAGTCTAGCACACAGTAAATGTTTATTCAGTGAATACAGTAATTAGGAAAAATTGAAAGATATGATTAAATGCCCTATTAGAAGGGATAATTTACTTTATTTTAATAATTAGGCATAATGGTAAACATAATAATAAGACAGGGAAATAATGTTAGAAGTACAGTACAGTGGCAAGATGAGACTTTTTAAGTTTTAAACAGATCTGAGAGTATCCTGAAAGTCTATGAAACATGAGCCCTACTTGGCCATAAGAGGCAAGACTATCCTTCTGATACTGCTTGGACATTGATCTGGCCACATCCTAAAACCATTTCCAGTGCAAAGCTTCAAAATAAATGAACAACAAAAAAATCAAAAGACAAAAAATAGTTATGTAAAATAGATATTCTATTGACTAACCATGGCCACTCTATTTTTGACACTTATCTTCAGGAAATAGTAACCCCAATGAAAGTGGAAATTGCTAAGAAAGGAGAGAGTGGAAAGAAAAGACCATACTGAGTGTCATGGTCAGAGTCATGATTTGCCCTGAAACACAAGAAGCTTTATTTTCTCATGTCCAAGTATGACAATACTTCACTTAAATGATATATAAATAAATGATGAACTGTCTAAAATGGTTAGCTACAGAATTTGATGAATAATTCATCCTTGAGTTCATGGTCCACAGCGGAACACAGCTGCCTTAGAGCATGAACCCATTCTTAAATTTTGCTCAGGTTCATCTTTTGTGTTATTTTCCTCTGCCACCCTTCCCAGTCCTTGCTCACCATGCTATTTGGAAATCTCTAAAGGAAGGGTGGAGTGAGTCCCATGACTCCTGCTCTCTTGCCATTTTTAGCTGCCTGCAACCTTTCCTGGCTGCGACGATTTATAGACTTGGGCTCGGTGGCCCTGCCAAATAACAAGCGTCTGGCTCATGAACCCTGAGGTAGGCTCGTATTAAATGAAAACGTGTCCACTCCACCATATGAAAGCAAAGAAGGGGCCTGCAATGTCAACGTGTGAAAAGTCAAGGTTAAGGGAGTGCAAGATTTTACAAGAGAACCACCACCCTGCAGTGACTAATTAAACTGAGTGAGGTCCAGATGGCAAGCATCTTTAAAGATGCCAATTATAGATTCAAATGTTTTTGTGTGACACTGTTTTCCTAGAAAGATTAAGTAGTGATGATGACTTGCTTTCAGTGTTAGGCACCATTTTATTGTGTCACAGATCCGGCCAATGCCTGCCTATGGCTACACACCTGTACACAACTGATGCTAACCTCATAACGTACCCCAAGCATGAGGTGGCCACTCAGAAAATTCAAGCATCTGTGGCGAACCTGGAAAAAGGGCGTGGCTCTCTGGTCAAGAATCATATTTTCTACGTCTGAGTTGCCACACTCTTGGCACAGTTACCCCAGGCGTGGCTTTAAACAAAGATAATTCCTGGTTGTCCACTGAAGCCTGGTAAATTCCGTCACCACGGTCACCTCCTCCGGGAAGAGTCTTGCATTAGTTCAAGGATGAAAAACATAAGAAAGAAAATCAAACTCCCTAACAGGCTGAACAAAGATGAAGATTTAAATTTATTAGGCATGGAGACAGATTAGAATGAGGAATGTCCCAATGCTTTCATTTTGGGGTACCAACTGGATGAATCAACTTTTTCCTTTTCTATTAAGTCTCTTATTTAGGTGCTATTTCTCAATCTAATATTTTGCCCAATAATCCTATCAGTATGATTCCAGACATGTTGCTAAAATATTACATATTAGCAAATTCTACATTAAACTTAGTTTAAAAGTTTTCTTCATTACAAGACTTTTCAGCTCCTTAATCTCACTGTGGCATACCATAGAGTTCTGGAGAGTGAATGTGATATTGTTTACTTGCCTTACCCTTAAATACATACATGAACAAGTGCTTTCAGACATTAAAGTTTTAGATTAAAAAAAATTGTAAATGAAGATTGAGTACAATACTAAATAATTAAGTTTTCTGGGAGGAGAGATAATGACGAAATCTATTTGGTGGCATTAATCTGGCAAGCGATTCAGGGTATCATGGAACAAAGTGATAGAGCAAGGAGATTACATCAGTGTTTGTTTTGTTTCTCACTATAATCCTTATATAAGGTGTTTAAAGGCAGACTTTGTGAAGAGGGAATGAAAAGGGAGACATAGGTATAATAGTCATTCAAGAGCAAACTTAATGGCTCTGTGAAACTTTCTACATGCTGGTAGCAAGGAAGAAGTCAAATGTAACTCGAGGTTTCAAGACCAGAAAATATATGTGATTAAGACCTGAGGTGGGGAACTGGAGAGATTCAGGTTTTCCTTGGTGGGATTTACATCTGTGGGATTCTTTTGAGGATATGGTGGTAAAATGGACAGTGAGCCTAACAAAAATAATGCATAATCCTCAGAGAGATAAGATTTGTTCCAAAAGGGAGGAATTTAAGGCTTTTAATGTCAATGATAGACTTACAGAGTGACAGCGAATGATAAAAAAGCAGGTAAAGACAATGACAGCTGAGACAGACTTGAAGGCCTTAGGGAAACAAGTCTCAGTCGGTTGCATGCAACCCCAGGACATCCTAACTGTGTCGACACAGCGGTTGGTGTGTGTGTGTGTGTGTGTGTGTGTGTGTGTGTGTGTGTGTGTGTTGGGCGTTCATATGTATGCGTGCGTGTGTGTAATTGCTGAAGAGCAAAAGGAAACTTGGAAATGAGTTGACTTTCATGCAAGCTACTAGTAATGATTCTGGTTAATATTAGCAAGCACATATTAAGGTCCAATATATATCTTTTACATAAATAATACCAATTAATCATCAAAAGAATTATATTATGAAGATATCACTAATCTCCTTTGCTAAACAATTATATTGTATATATTAGCATATATGTGTGTGTATAATGTCTATACCTTAACTTTTACCCACTTTAAATGTGCAATTCAATGATTTTTAGCAAATTTACTGTGCTGTGACGCTATCACCATAATCCCACTTGAGAACATCTTCTCCTGGAAAATCCCTCATGAGCATTTACAGTTGTAATGACTGCTTCTATCTCCAGTTATAAGCAACCCAAATCTGCTTGCTATCTCTACACATTTTCTACCCATATTGTCCCCATTCTACATCAGAGAAAATCTTACCATATCCCTTTTCTAGTTCAATTCATATGCAACGTAAGAAACACAATGCTTATGAAAATCATCAGACAATAGCAACAACAACAACAAAATAATAGGTGATAGTAGAAACACATCTACAGCACAGGAGATGGGAGAGATTTGTAATAAGTTAGTATTTTCCACATTCAACAAAGTAAACAAAAAACCGAAGGTGATGTTTGGGTGTAAGAAGTAAGATCTTACAAGAAACCTGGTACCAGGAAGAAAACAAGTGATGTTTTATTCTGGGCCGAGTTTTCAGACACCACTAGCCTGGCTAGGTGAGTCTGTGGAAAATCAGAGCTGGCACTCTCTGGGAGAAACCCTGATAGGCAATTGCACTGCAAAGACAGCCAGTGTGGTCAGCGAGGCATTTGGATATGGCCCACCGTTTGAGAAGGGGGCAGAAATGGACCACATGGAAATTGGCGTTCAGAAATATTGCATCTGGAAGACAAACTTTCCAGGCTGCTGTCGGCTCAAAATGTCAAATTGTTTGAAAAAACAAACACAATGACATAACAGGCATATGCAATGAAGCTTTCAAGATGTTCCCAAAAGAGCAGCATGCAGTAATTGGCACAAGGAACCTATTCCCCAACCCCCAAATACTGTCCTAATAACCAGAAAAAGAAGAAGAAAAAGAAAAACTTTGAGACTGAAGTCAGGGAGGTGAAAGGAGTAACTCTGCTGGCTGAATTTGTTCCCTGCTCTTCCATTTACACAGCAATAATTGGACGTTCTCTGTTAGAGTCGATCTTTTACTAACATCCCAGATTCTTATGTTTGGTAAGTATGCATTCCTCAACTCTGAAAGAAATAATCTGAATCTTCTATATATATTAAAAGAGGAAGCCTCATGGATATTACCGAGAAAGAACTCAGACAAAAGTAAAGAAATCTGTTCAAAATTACCTTTGAATGGAATATTTTTAATGAGTTGATAATCAATAACTGAGCTGGTAAAGAAGCCATTGGATATTAGAGATAAAAGAAAAGCTGGTAAGAAGAATGAGATGGTAAATCTTCCAGGAATTTTTTTTTAATGCAGTCTGGTTATACAAATATAAAACTGAACTCTTTCTCTCCGAAGATATTTGTGGTTCAGTGGTAGGCTGCTTGGAGTTTCAATTGTGGTTTCTTTATTCTCTCTCATCCTTAAAAAATGTAATGAGTGTAATAAGCTTTGCATCTATTTTCAAGCCCAGTGTGTACAGAGTATACATAGATCCTATTTAGCAAGCATCCCTCCTGCTTTTGAAATTCCCTTTATCACTCAATCCAATGTCTGGAGTTCCAGGATATTATGGTAAAAGTATGTTTAGCTTTGCTAAGAAACTGACACATTCTTCCAACGTGGCTGCACCATTTCACATTTCCACCAGCAATGAACAAGAGTTCCTGTTACTCCATATCCTCACTGGTGTTTGATGTCGCCAGTGTTCCTGTCCTTTCTATGATAACATCTGGTGACATGTCCATCAGTTGGTTAACAGAGCTATCAAGAAAAATCGACTTGTAAAAATAGTTAAAGAAGTCAACCATTCCTAGCAGTTAGCTCTTTTCGTAAAGCAATTGTCTCATTTCAATTTTAGGAGTTTCCTAGTTATGTGTTTATTTCTAATCATATAAATAAAGAATTATTTTGAAAAAATACAGGTAAACGAGAGTAAAATTCACTCATAATTTCACTTCCCAAAATTAAACAAAATACTGCTAATATTTTGGTTTAAATCCTCTCAGAAACATAAGCTTGCACACGCACACACACACATACACACACACCATTACCCATTAATTCTTACTGCATAACAAACCATCCCACGACTTTATGGTTTCAAATAAGAACTATTTTCTTGCTTATATTTTCATGAGTCAGTAATTTGGGTGGACTTGCCTGCAAGGTTCTTCTGCTACAGTAAGTTAAGTGGCTCCCTTTGGGGGGTTGCCTAGAGGTGATGGGGCCATACGCATTTTATTATGCAGCAGACTTGTCCAGCCTTGTTCTCATGGTGTCAGCAGCGGAGTTCCCAGAAGAAGCAAGAAAGCAAGTTCCAACATACAAGTCCTTTCCAAGCCTCTAATTGTATTACATATGTCAATGGTCTATTGGTGAAGTGATTCCCACGGCCAGTCCAGAGCCTGGCATGGAGAAATACTCCGCTATTTGAAAGGAGGGTTTGGATGTGAGAATGTGTGGCTGCGATTGTAATTAATGATCCTGCCACACAGATGGTGGGCTACTATTAACATCTTGGTTTATGTTAAAACACACACACACACACACACACACACACACACACACACACACAAGCACAAGATAAATTAAAATATGTTGAAGGTATATTCTCATGTTAATACATGTTGGTCTGTTCCATTTTATTTTAATAGCTGAAAAATGTTGCTCCTTTTAGCCATACCATCATTTATTTGATCTACCTCCTACAACCAAAGTTTATAAGATACATGATTTTTGCCTATGAGGCTGTCAGAAAAACTGTTGTGCATTCATCTTTCTGCCTATCCATTATTATTGTCTTACATAACCCTTCAGCTAGCTTATTATTCTCACCTTTTCAAGGCTCTCCAAACCACAGCCTTTGTTCATTAGAGACATGAAAAAAAGACAGTAGAAAGGGTAAAAATAGAGGCCCAACTTGATTGTTTATCACAACTTATCACCAATAGGAAAATAAAAAGTAAAAATGAAGATAATTATACAATCATCATGGAAGCCCAACTTGTCTATAAAGAATAATTTGGGAATATATTCACAAATTATCTATCTCTAGTTCATTTAATATACTGCTTCTAGCAGATAGTCCAGGACCATTTTTTTTTTTTTACTTCTTTCAATGGCATCGGCCCCGGATAGCTGGTCTATCTTCTTTTGAAACATGTTGGCTTTTCCTCCATCTTGTTGGAACAAAGATGCTGCATGTTCTGTGCATCTTGATGCAGTTACCTCCAGTTCTTACTTGGTCTGGATACCTAGGCTAAACAACCTTCACTGCCTTTGCCTCCTGACACCAGAGCATAGAGGTGGCCAGGTCGCCCAGTCTGGTGTCCCTGGTGGTGATAATCTGGGTTTCATGGCTTGGCTCCCCCACCTGTGTTTGCGCTTTCTCCAATTCACTAAGTACTTCCTCACCACCTTCTTCCATTTCAAGAACAAGGGCTTGATGTGCACCTGGATGTTGTCAGTACCCAATACGCAAGACAGGAGAAGAAATAAAATAAACACCTTATTATAGTCGAGCTGGACCAGGTCCAAGGATATGTCTAAAAGCTTTTGTCTGCAGAGAACTGAGCTCTCAGGGCTGATAACGGTGACTGGATGTCAAGCTGTGATAAAAAATCAAGTTCTTTAAACAACTGCAAACACCATAAAATTGTCGTATTGTTTTCACCTTCCCTGTTTAGTGGCTTTGTTGTGCTTGTGTATTATGGCAGTCACAGATGCCAACGGAAGACAAGAATCTTCTAAGCTTGTCTTGTGTTTATATGTGACTTCCGGAATTAAGGTGGCACATGAGAATTTTTATTTATCTAGCACAATCGATAAGGTAAATTTGGAAGAATAAAAAAGCGGAAGGATTGAAAATATGCTTCATTTCACTGTTTGTCTTCATTGCATGATAACTGCATTTTCAGAAAATGAATGCATTCTTTTCATCTTGTGTTTTTAACTTCTTGGCTATTTTTTCAGATTCCAAATTTCCATTGTGTTTTTACTTTTTTTAGTAGAGACATGTGCCAAGACAATGCTATATTGGAGAATTAAATTTGCTTTTTTATAAAGGTTCCTGCATGGAAAGATTTAGGCAAAACTATGAAGAAAGACCTAAAATCCATTTGTGACCTAGGGTTATCAGATTACAAAGATCATCATGGTTTATTTTAATCTGAATAGGTTATAGGATGGAAGTCATAAAGCAATTACACAATTAAGTTAGTTCTTATTCAAAATGATTCTAAACATTAGCAAACAACCTTACTGCTTGAGTTTGAATTTTCCAATTACTCAAAATCTTGTTCAGCTAAAACAAAAATTACCAAAGTCTCTGGTTGGATACTTAATTATTAGCATTTAGCTAATTTTCTTCAAGGGAACAAGAAACACCTCCATTTGTGGAGAAAAACCAGTTTCATTTTAAGCACGACTATTGATGCCCATGGCAAGTCTGCTGACTGAAAAGAAAGTGTTTATTGATTCAACCTTTCCATAACCCTCTATGAAAGTAAACATGTCTGAGATAACTAAGCAAAACATCAAATTTCACTCAACTACCATGTGGCCCTTTCTGATTAAAGAACTTGGCATGGGTCACTAATCCAAACTGAGGTCCCAGCAGTACAGAAGATCTGCATCTTATATGGCATGTGAATCCTTCCCACCACCAATTTTCTTCCCCTACACCATGAAAACCTTCTCCAGCGTCTGCCCTGATGTTCTTCTCTACCTTCAATTAACTGCTGTTGGCTAAAAGTTGCGCATCATCCTCACTACATAGTACTGTCATAGTAGGTGCCATTTTCATCTCATTTAAGTTAGTATAAGCAACTCTCTTGGGAGGTGAGGAAGTGAGTCTATAGCTTTATTGCCTTTGAGAAATCTCATTTTGTTGATAATGGTATAATTGTGCATTGCTAATGACTTACGGATCTGATTCAAAATAAGAATTTTATATTTTAAAAAGCCAAAACTCCCCAACTAAACATTACTTTGATCTTTGCTGAACCTCAGATTTTATCAATATGAAGAAATTAGTGAAATATCTTCACATTCTACAATATAACTTTCATAATCTATCCATCATCACTGAGGCAGGAAATAAATGAAGACATGCACATATGAGAGACAACATTGTATCTGCCTTTGCATTTACACATCATCGATTCATTCAACAAATATTATTGGCCATCTACTACATGTACTGAAAACGTAATGACAGATAAAACACCTCTAAAAACTCCTGGTGCTTGCTTCTCAGAAGAGAAATATTAAGATAGCACCATGTTGATTACATATTAAAATAGTAATCAAAGAACAAATGGATAATTCATTTTTGATACATATATATTTTGTTAAAGGAAGGCATGGTTTTGAATTTTTCTTTACTACATGATTTTTACCTGCTCCCTAAAGCCACTGTTGGAATAAAATTAAATGTGAGATTTTGTCATACTTGTAGAGGAGCATTTTTTTCTAAGATTCTAAATTTGGCCTCAGTCTAATGAAGAATTGCTCTGAGCTTTCTGTGTGGTGAGATGAGAAACAAACGACCACGTGATTGGGTATCTGTGCTTTCATATTATGGGTTAACTCTCTGAGGACAATTCTATTTCCCTCATTTCTGGATTCTTTGGAACTGTACTTACCAGGTACTGACAATAATCATGACAAAAATCTTTTTATCACCTCGAGCTCCCAGTTTTTCACTTCATCTGAGTCAGAACCTCAGAGAGGGCAGTTGTCTACTTAGGCCAGTGGTTATCAACTGAAGGTGATTCTGTCCACAACAATTTTTGTTCACTAAGGACCTTTGGCCATATCCAGAGACAGCTACAGTTGTTACAACTTGGTGGCCTGGTGACAACAGGAGTGAGAGGGTGTCAATGGGGGTGGAGTGGAATAAGAGTGGGCTCTTGCTATCAAGCTTAGAGACCAGGGATACTGGCTAAACATCTTACAATTTGAAGGGCATCCCACACCAGAATGATCTAGCCCCGAATTTCAATAGTGCCGATGCAGAGAAATCTTGACTTTGAGGTGTTCTTGACTTGACAATTACACTTACAATGTCTATGCTTAAACAACTCAACACAGATGGCAATGCTACTGGCTTGAGGACAGTGTATGCTTTCTTCAACTCCCTCTAACTTTCCTAAGCCTTCAATGGTTTCCTTTTCATTTGTTGAAAATGCCCTACATGGTTATAAATATTTTATCAATACCAGGGATGTCATTTTCTTATACTGATATTCCTATCTGGGATGAGGCAGTCAGATGATACTGAAATATCAAAGTTCCCATGTAAATCAGAATGTTTTCGGAAGGAAATACCCGCTGTCATTGAATAGATGTTACTAAACTATGTAGAGGAGAATGTCTTCCGTATCTGAATGGAGATACCCTCAGATAAAGAATCAGATAAGTTCTCCTTCCTACAGAGGTCTGGGTGAAAGCAAGTGTGAGACCCTGAGTGTTCAGAATAAGGATTAAAAGAGAGCATCACCTCTGCCTTGCATTGATTCTAGCAGACCAGAGTACAGACACCCTGCTCTCGCAGCACAATGTTCATCACTCTGAAAGTAGATTAAGATTACCCATTACCCCAAGGGTAACCACCGAGCCATGACAGCTATGGCTTGAAGTCTAATTTAATTTCTGTCTCCAGAAAAACTAGAGAAGACCAGATTACTGGCATCTGAGAAGTTTAGGTGATTAAAGATGTTGTCACAATCTCCAGTTAGCTCACTTCTCTTCGTGTTTACTACTGCCTAAATATTACTTTTAGGGCTTGCTTTCCAACTTTGAAGTTATCTGAGGCCATCTTTGAAGCTTCTCCAGGTTTCCTTCACCTCTATTCAGTTTACGAGGCCAGAAAGAACAAAAGTACAACAAACCTAACATAGTAAAAGCCTAACTAGTACATTATAGAAAGCTAAGTTTATGACTTCTCCTGACTCTTCTGCCAAGAAATTCTCCTAAGTTTCATAAAGACTTACAGTTATATTAATATATTCACAGAACACACATATGCACACACACATACACATACACACACCTTGTTTTGTTTTGTTTTGTTTTGTTTTTCACATTGAAGCTTTTTTAAGGTGAGAACCAAACTCAACTAATTATACTGCATGCCCGATCCCCCACAATGAAAACTTCCAAAGAAAATAGCTGAAATCTCATCATGGCCAGTGTCTGGATGAAGCTGTTTTAAAAATCATGGAATAAGCAGCTCCCTCTGTGGGGGGGGGGGTGATTATGTCGTATGTAAGGCCTTTAAATTGAGGGAGAATTAACTCAGCTTATAATAAATCACTGTTGACATCTTCACTAAAGACTCAATGCTCTTGCAAGCCAGGGGGAATTTTTAGCTGGCCAAGAAGGAAACTTCACAAATGCTGGTTATTAGCATGTGCAAGCTTCATCGAGGAGCTTCTGAAGGGTTTTCCCTGTACAGTCTGAGCAAACTCCACAGAGAATAGCTACCCTACTAAAACAAACAAAGATTGATTAATAACTTATTATCATATTTTACAATTGAGACTTTGGAAAATGTGTAACAGCAGGAGGCCCTGTCTTCACCTCAGTTTTTTTTTTAAGTTATATATTGGTCTTTTACACACACACACACACACACACACACACACACACACACACACACACAAATTAAAGTAAAAATGACTGAGGAAAACAACCCTTCCTTCCATGGTTTGAAGAAAAAATTTTTTTTCTTTTTAGTTTTCAAGTGTGACTCACTGGTCTACCAACTTTTCTGAAATTTTATCAACTTTATAGCATATCACTTGCTGTTTATTTGCTCCCTGCAAAGTCCCTGAAGGAATGAAGGCACTTTCTACAACATACACATTGAGGAAAAGGACCTTTAGTCTGAGAGGTGGAGAGACTTAAGGACTGAAGGGAGGACGTCCAGGTAAGAGAGGGCAGAGGTAGGTGTTCACCTGAGCTGCAGTCCAGGGACCATTCTCTGTCACATACTTCACAAAAAGCGTGTCTCCCTTTGTTGATAGAATCAAATATTACATTAAGGGTATTTACTGAAACAAAAAAAGTCTCAGAGTGACACGAAGCCTCTAATACAGTATCGTTTTCCTCCCCTGCCTGCTACTACCAACCTTTGTACTAGCAATATAATGTGATTCAGGGAAAACTGAACTCGTAAGGATTCGCTGCTGTATTCCCCAAAGAGTTCACACTTTTGTCTGGGTGAGACTAACATGTTTCAATGTTATTGCTTTGGGGAATGTGGGAACTGATTCAAAATTAGGTATAAATTAAAAGTGTATACACAACATTTGAATCGTATTTCCAAACTAGTAAGATTACTTCAATTAATAGGATATTCCAGAGACTGAAGAAAAATCAAAATGATTAACTGGATAAATTTGCCTGTTTTCACTTACTGTGATATTATCATGCCAAGACTAATAATTTTATTAAAAGGCCATTTTGGACCAATTAAGTTATATGATTATAGGCAGATAGATTGCTAAATAAATGAATGATAGATAGGCAGACAGACAGGTGTATATAAGGGACATACATAGAAATCCCAGCTCTTTACTTAATACTTTCTACTGTACAACTTACAAATGCAAATTCTGTATATTTTTCAATTCTGATTTTATGCTCCCAATAAACAAAAAGCAAACAAATAAATGGACAAATGTGCTTTTAAAAGATGGTCTGATGTTTAAAATATGTATATTTCCAATTAGTTATAGTGGCTAAATGCGGGACTTATGTGGCTCATTGAATGTTAATTATTATTCTCTTTCACAACATGTGGTGGCATTTTGGTGAACTATTTTGGCATCAGGGCATTCCTAAGTATAGTCAATAGTCTCTGATTAATATAGTAGAATTTTTTAGCTTAGGCTTTAGCTTTTGAAAATCACACTGCTTAAAGTGTCTTCTTACAGAAAAAAAATTACTGTATTGAAGAATAATGCCACCTATAGATGTCTAGCCAAGTTTTTTGGCCTGTGAAGTGAGTACTCAACTGACAGAGATAAACAAACAAATATATGTATGTGTGTGTATCTGCATATAAAAACATATATAAATATGTATATATACATACATATGCATATTTATAAATGTTAAGATTCCTCACAATAAATTAATTTTATAAAACAGAAAGATTTTTACCTCTTAAAATAAGTTTTTATTTTACCTCTCCCAGAGGGTCTGAGAAGCACTGGCAATAACACATATGTGACATGATTGTTCAAGGAAAGGATGAAATTGCCAAAGACGGAAAAACACACGATGTACATCAAGCTCTAAACACTACATGATGGAAGATGGTGTGGCCTTAAGTTGCAGTAGTGGGCTCCTGAATATGAATTATTGGCTGGCATTTCTGTATGTGTATGTGTGTATGTGTGTGTGGGGGGGGAGTGCATGCACATGCACATGTGTGTGTGTTTCTTGTCTTTTTCTCTGCAAAGCATTCCTCTCAGGCAACTAGGGTAACGAGTTAGACAAGTTCTCCCACAAACAAATGCAATGCTGTTAATCAATCACTCTTTGCACTTTGAGAATTTACTTCCTCCTGAAAACCACTTGTGAAATGAACCATTTTTCCTCTTCTTCAGATTAGGGAACTGGAACGAGGGGGATCAACATGCTCACGATTCTATAGTGACATTTCAAGACAAACAAGATGAAAAGCAGCAAATCTTGGTGAGGGGGATTCAGTTCTGCCAAGCACAAATAACATCAGTAATACAAGAGCCAATAATCACTAATTCCTATTTATTTGGTTGTCACTTTCTAACTTTGAATAACAAATTTGACAGCTGAATCCTATGTACTTTGCAAAACCAGAGACTATCTCCCTTGCTATCTCAATGATCCTTAGCCAATCCAAGAGACAGGGAACAAAAAGTCCCTGCACAGTGCATTTCCTGCACTGCACTCAAAGTAGAGCCACAGCATTTTTCCCTTAAATGTCATCCATTTTCACATTACTCAGTGCATTATATGACACTATCAAAATGTACAGAGGTTTGTAGAGCAAGAATTCTTTTGGGGAAAATATGCACACAAAATGAAACTTTAAATAGAATTTAAATGGGTTTGTTTACCATTTTTCTTCTCAGAAGCTTTAATCTGTTGCTTCACTCTATGAACTTCTGGAAGATACCATTACGTCCCTGTTTCAGCATTCATCTGAACCTTCTCCCTACCCCTGGCCTCTCACCTCTTTAGTAAACATGAATATAATTAATTATACATATAACTGATTATCCAATCTTCAGAAGTTTGGAAGAAAATAACATAAACTGGTGGGGAAGATCATTAGAATCAAGCATAATCACACCATCGATTTATAACAGCTAATATCCTGATAACCATATAATGAGAGTACTAAAATAAACAAAAGTAATTCATAATATGTGATAGGCTGAAACCATTTTGGGTAGTAACAAACAGTTCTATCAAGTGCAGTTCTGAAGGATTTGCTGGATCCACAAGTCAAAAGAATTTCTGTTCTTAAAGCATGACCTTTGATCATCTTGACAAGTGTTAAGTAATCAGATATTTAAAACTGAAAGCTGGGCGAGACTTGAAAAATTATCTACCATTGTTTCCTCTTTTTACAGAGAAGAAAAATGAAATTCTGAGAGACCGCTAAGTGGTTGGCATATAGTCAGTTTTTTTTTTTAAAGGATAGAGCTCAAATCGGTCATTTGTTTAATATCAAGCCATACCAAATATATTAAATATTAGCAAGTGATACTGAAAAATGACAAATGAGTTTGGTCATTTGGTTTACCCAAGGTAAAGGTTACCTTCTAGAGCCCAGTATATTATTTACTACAAATCAAATTCATTGTTGAGTGATATTTCCAATGACTGAACAACATAGGAAGTTGTGGAGGACACTTTGTTGATTTCCCAGATTGTTTCAGAAAAGGACCTGTTGTTCCAGAAGCTGAGGCAGACAGCCTTGAACTCTCAGCAATGCTCTTTGGAGCCACACTGGAGACTGAAGCAAAGAGAAAAATATGTACCCCAAAATCTGAGTCTCAGAATATCTTCCCATATTTTGAACTAAATGAAAAAAGTTAGTGAAAGATCTCCAATCAAAAAAAAAAATACTAAAGTCTTAAATTGCCATTCTATTTGCACACCACTGTCCATTGTCAAAATTTGCCCAGTGAATACTTAACACCTGTGAAGGCTCAAAAACCATTATCTGTTTGGAAACTACCATTTCCATCACAGGGTCATGAAATAAACAACAGTTTGTCTTTGTTTATATTTTGATACATTGTTCATTGTGGATTCTTTTTGCATGAATTTTGAGTTATATATATTGCATTAAAATATTAGTTATCTTGATTACTGAGTTTTTGGTGCCTTCTTAAAGTTTTCACTGAGGAGACTGCCTTACCCACCTTGTCCTAGTGCTGGTCCTGACCATCAAACCCTTTAGAGATTGTTTCATTAGTAAAGAGCTAACTCACCAAAGTCATGTTCTTCCCAACTGGTCCACATTTAGCCACTGATGGTTGGAGAGTGAGCCTGGACATCCAGGCCCAACTGTGTCAACAGCGAAGTGTCATTCTAACTCCAGAACTCCCTTCAAGGCTAGCCAGAGCAACTCTAGGGACTGGGTTTTAACTGGACTTTCCTCTCTGCCTATTCCTGCTTCCTTATTCCTGCCTTTCATAGGCGTTGATCTCAAATACAATGTGTAGCAAGCTCCATCTGTGAGGTTGCTTCCTGGGTACTCCTACTTGAAGCAAATATCAAATTATATTAGCTAATATTTCTTGAGTACATACAGGTTTCAAGGGATGTTTATGAGCAATTTTATTTTACCCTCACCATGAACCAGTAAGGCACTATGAGCAATATGAAATTTTGTTTAGTTTTGTGGTATTAAAATCAATTACACACAATATAATACCCTTTAAGTGGATAAAGAGACAAGACTAGACCTACATGAAACCAACATGCTGTGTTGTAATGCACATCAATGTTCCTCCCTTCCTCACTGGCAAAAATATTATAAAGATGTTTAACCTCAGGTGAAGCTGCACACATATAGTATATAGCATGTGCCTTAAGAAGGCAAAGAAGGATTTAATGCATTTTAAGATTTCAATTCAAAATATTTCAAATTCAAAATATGACTCACCAAAAGAGATATGCTCCAGCTGTTCATAAAGTGCATTATTTTCATTTCATTCTCTCATGACACTGAATAACTGAGATCTGAATTTCATTCTGTGAACAACAGTGACAGTGGGTCAAAATTTAAATGTTTCATAATTTCAACATTTTTATTCATTCTGAAATAGAATACCATCAAGGATTGTGATAATATGTGGATGCAAATGATTATCATTACATACAAAAATGATAATTCATTCATTTGTCAAATATAATAAAAATATTCTCAGGTGAATTAGGAAACATATTTTGTTTGGTTAGTATGAGGCCTCACAAATTTATGTAAGCTCTTTAAAAATTTCAATCACCTATATTTGAAATTTTATCAGTGAGTAGAGTTCTCTTTTTAAATGCTTTTTGGTCTGGATCATTTGCTAATAATCTTATTTCTGAACCTCACTGTGGCATGTCTTTTCTTTCTTCAGTTATGGTCCCCATATTTCTGAGCATGTTGTATTATATACAAGTCTCTTACAGTTCTGGTTCATATGAAATGGTGCTGTTTATTTATTACAAGATTTCACATTTGTTTTACCCATCACTAGCTAACGCTTGTATGAATTAGGCCCTAGAGATGCAATATCATCTTTAAAGAGCTGTCCCAAAGATGAAAAGCTGAGAATCGAAAGCAGAATGAGAGTCAAGTTGTAGAGCCTGAGTATCCAAGTTGATGTTATTTTTGCATGTGAACAGCTTAGGTCCACAATCCTCCCTTTTTTTGGTCAAAAGATAGCTATTAGAGTACCAGGAGAATGTGGAAATCTTATTTGTGACTGGATTGAGATGTCTGCCCAATGATTCTGGGCAGGGCCATGTGGAAAAAGAAAAGCGTACATGATTCTCTGGAAGGCTACTGCTCTGTCTTTACTTATCCATAACTTCACATCTCTCGAGCTTTTTCAGAATGAGGATATTTGAAGACATCATTTGACCAGTTGATTTTTGAGCTGTAAAGATCCCCAACATATATTAATCTTCAGCAAAGGAATCTGAGCTTATAAAATTGCTGAAGGTAGCTAGCAGTGAAATTGAATCTATTCAAGCATTAGAAAGACCCAGGTACTACTTCAATTTGTGAACTGAGAGTTAGCGACTCACAACCCACCACCTGGTCCATCTTGGAGGCATATCATAATATCAAAACAAATTCATTTAAACTGTGTTTACTAGATATTTTTATGGCACAGTACTAAGCACAAAGTATCCAAAGATCATTCATTGTACCTGCACTTGCAGCACTTGATCTTAATTAAAAGGCTTTCTACAGAATGTAAGCATAAATTTATATTATGGCAAATAATGTAAAAAACGCTAGGCTTAAAGCTTGTTTATTATAATATTAGGTCTGCATCCATGAGCCACATTTCAGGTTATGTATATTTAGTTTATTATTGGAGGCCACACTGCAGTGTGTTCAATAGAAATTAATTCTGTGGAGATGTTCGAGAGAAGAAATTCACCTTTATCCTTAAAACTCTAAGGTTCTTTAGCTGAACCTTAAAATAAATCCTTCGATTCAGCCAATGTCGATACAAAACAATTTTCAGTGGCAGATCATAACTCAAGATTCTAAAAATGTAAAGAACCACCCAATATTATAAGAGTTTATCAGTTGGGCTCACCAGGTAATTTTATATATTCTTGGATAGTTTGATAATTTTGTGGAACTGGGCAGGATTCTAGAAGGAACTCTGTATTAGAAACCAACCATCATTACCATAATAACATTATAAAAAAACTTTATTTTACACTTTCATGCAATAGCTAGCATCTACTTTGTTTCCAGACCATTTTGAACATTGTTCCTGTTTCAAAGTGACTCAGTTCAGGGACTTTTAAGAAGGAGCTGGCAAAGTAACACCAGAAGCCATCTCTCTGAAGCTAATGGATCTACGACACCGTTCCCGCTGAGTCCCTAGGTTATCTGTACCAAAATACAGCTCACAATGTGTGTGCCCCTGCCTGAACATGTTTTATATGCCAGAGGATGTTAAAACAATGTCCTGCTGGCCCAGTCTTCATTTACCACAGTGCCCTGACTTCATGGGCCAGGGTGCATTCTACTTGGTTGTGCAAGGCAAGGTCATCATTGCCTAAAACAGGAGCCCATGGGTGACTGTTTCTGAGGTGATCTGACATTCTCTGGTCAGCAAAAGCTGAGCAAGAGTTACCCTGGGTGTCTCTGGGATGTGGCAAAGCAAACTTATTCAGAGTTCCTTGGCTGAATCCAGGAAAAAAGTTGACTACTAAAATGAGTCACTATTGAGCAAAAACCTTGTCTGTAACTCTCTTTTGAGGTTATGTGCTCTTCTAAAATTACATATTTGGATTGATATATTAATGTGCCTATGTTGTGGTTGCCTAGAGACAACTTGGAAGCCACTGGGTTAGACGATGACAATCTTTGTCACTGATTATATCACCTTATGCCTTGTGCTTCAATCACACCTTTCACAAACAGAGACAAGTTGCCCTTTCTCACCTTTGAAAGAAAAGGTATTATTTTGTATTGCCTCCCTCACCCCTTTTAGAAGATATTTAAACCGATAGAGATATCATCCCTTTTAGGAGATATTTAATCCTCTCTCATGATGTTTCATAGATTTGTAGATCATTTGAATCAAATATTATCACTTTGAAGAGACTAAAGAGGCAGAAGTTACAGGAAATAAAGACAAAGAAAATCTCAAGACAAGCTTTGTGAATCATTCTTGTTTTTCTCTTTTTATTCATTCAACAGCTTGAAGAACTACTATGTATGATGTTTGGGGTGAGGTTCTGGGAAGAAAATGAAGACAAATAATATGCTTGCTCTGTTCTCAAGGGGAGGCTACAGGAGAAGGCACATATGAACAAGATGATGGAAAGTGACTGACAAGTAGATGTATAGAGTTGAAGGGACAGTGTTGCCTGTGGCTGGTAGGGTCAGGGAAAATACGATGAAAAAAAATTTTTTGCCTGTTCTTCAAAAGTACATAACTACTGATTACCTGAAGATAAGAGGGCAGGCTTTCATGTTGCGTCAATCTAGGCATAGAGGTGGAGAATTGGAGAGCTAGAAACTGAATGGTTACTTGGCTCAGGAAGGGTGATGTGTGATTAATGGATCACAGCAGGTATCTGAATGTGAAGAGAGAACCCAAAGGAAGATATTTCCATGGTTAAGGACACAAGCTGATGCAATGGCATTAGAAATTAAAAATGACATGCAAGTGTGAGGAAGGACGCAAGGGGAGGGATGAGGGATGATTTGGTGAATGAGTGGACAGGAGCAGAGAAGGTGAGACGTCCCCAAGGCAGTTCTGAGACTTTGAACCTGGGTATGAAGCAGAAGAATGGTACTGAGAACATGAACTAAAACATCAGGGAAAGAAATCAAGGGGCTTCAAGTTAGACAGGACATGAGCTCACTTTTAGATTTGTATATTATATTTAAAAAGTGATGGCTTTTAGGTGGTAATGGATCATTCAGGGAAAGACGCCCACCAGATATTTGCAGTTGTGGAACACAGAATTGGAATAAACATCAGAATTACTGTGAAACTAGAAAAAAAGTGTTCTGGTTTTAAATTAAGCTCTCTCTGTGAAGTACGACAATTTAATATTTTTGCTCATTTATCTTTGGATCAAGAAAGGTGAAAGAGATTTCCTAATTCTGAGATGACAGAGATGTACTTTTTCTTCTTCCTGCTAAGTACAACTAAAAATCCCTGGACATTTTATATAAGATTCTGAAAGGTAGAAAGGATAGATAGATTATGCACCTTAGGACCCAAAAAACAATAAAAAGGTAAATTCTCTGAATTTCCTCTGTTCCTCATATATCCCAGATTTGCAGCTAAGAAGCCAGTCATTCAGAAACAAAAATAAGTACCGGCACAAGAAACCCCAGCAAAAGTCCACTCTCTCTGTCCAAGGATCAAGAAAAGGGCAACTTGGCAAGAAAGAACACTTCTAGACAATTAGCACCCTGCTCCAGCCAAAAAAATAAAAATAAAAAATAAAAACACAGAACACACTGTGGCCCTACCTCCAGCCCAAAAGCAAAGGACAATTAAAAAGCCCAGATTCCCACCCATCTCCTGACAATGAGAGATGCATGAACCTTCTTCCCCTGCAGTGTCAGAAAGCCATCCAAAACAGAAGATATAAATAAGATCCAATTCCAATGGCATCATACCCAACGAGTTTGAGTTTCAATTAAAAAAATCACCCATCATAGTAAAAACCAGGAAGATCTCAGAACGAAAAGAACAAAAGAAAACAACTGATGACAATACTGGAATGATAAAGATGATAGAATTAATTATCTGACAAAAATTTTAAAGCAGCCATCACAAAAAAAAAAAAAAAATGCTTCCATGAGTGATTATAAAGATGCTTGGAACAAGTGGAAAAATAAAATAAAATATTCTGCAGAAAGAGAAGATAAAACAAAGAGCGAAATGGAAATTTTAGAATAAATAATTCAATAACCAAAATTTTAAAACTCAATGACTGACCTGGTAACAGAATGGAGGGAAGAGAGGAAAGAGTAAGCTTGAGGATGGAACAATAGAAATTACAATCTGAAAAAGAGAGATAAAATAGACTAAAATAGAAAATGAACAGTTTCAGGAACCTGTGAGACTATAACAAAAAAAGATAGCACTTGTGCCTGGGTTTTCCACCCAGAAGGCGAAGGGGAGAAGCATGATGCTGAGACACTTCACCAAAGAAGAAATGCAGGTGGCACATGAATGCATTAAAACATGTGACCTCATATGTCATTCAGGGTTTGTGAATTAAAACGAGAATAAAATGTCACTATGCAAATGGCTAAAAACAAAAACAACAATCACAACAACAAAAAACACCCAACAATACCAAATGATGGTGAGGATGTGACACAATAGGAATTCTTGGTCACCACTGGTGGGAACGTACAACGGTACAGTCACTCTGGAAAACTGTTTGGCACTTTCTTATAGGACTAAGCACATAACTACCACATGTCGCGACCCAAATGCACTCCTGGGCATTCACGTCAGAGAAATGAAAACTTACTTAACATAATTATAGGCATGTGACCTTTAATGGTAGCTTAATTTGTAATAGCCCCAAACTGGAAACAACCCAGATGTCTTTAACAGGTGAAGAGTTAAGCAAATGTATGCATCTGTAACACAGACTGCTACTCAAATAATAAAAAGAAACAAACTGGACACATAACAACAATTTCAATGAATCTCCAAAGAATTATATTGAGATGAGAAAAACACCCCCAATATTATATAGTGTCTTTTTTTTTTTTAATGTTTATATGACGGGATTGAAATAACAAAAATGTAGAAATGAAGACGAGACTACTGGTTGGCAGTGAGTTAAGGAGGGCATAGGAGTGGGAGGGAAATGATGTGGCTATAAAGGACATGTGAGGGGTCCCTGGCTTCACATACATGTCCATATCTTGGCTATATTAGTATCAATATTCTCACTGTAATAATATACGATAGTTCTGCACACTGTCACAACAGTGGGAAGCCAAGGAAAGGTTCTCTCTGCGTGATTTCTCGCAACCATATACAAAGCTGTATTACAAAGTAAAAATTTAACTAAAAGCAGGCAAACAAAAAAAAATAGAAAATATTAAAGTTAAGTTCTTGGGAATAGCAACTTGTTCGACATGGATTGTATGTTAATTCTTGCACTGCTGGGCAGTGTTCTAAGTGTACACTTTATTAGAAGGCATAAAAAATGTTGGGGAATCAATGCTGCTATGAAAACCCTGTTTTGCTCTCTCTTGAGTTATGGAGATTTAAATTTGCAATCCTAAAATTGCATTAGCATGTGATTCTGCAATTTAATAAAATACACTTGTTCCAAAAACGAGGGAGAAATGTAATACGAAAAAAGCAGCAATCAAGCAGAGCTATTGCTGTATACATAGATATATTAGGGAGGGGGAAACAATCTGACTTTTTGTGTATAAATTAATTTTTCAAATGAACTAGAAAACTCACATTTATATGAGAACGAGTAGTAAATGTTTACATAATCTTTCATTTTTACCATACCCAGGAAATATGGGAAAACAGTTTGTATCTATGTTTTTTTTTTTTAATTTTATATTCTAATAAAATCCTTAGGTTAAAAAAAAAAAAACTCAGAGACCCACAGAAAATATGCCCTACAGAGTGGTTATTCCACCAAAATGTTAAAGAAAAATTGCTTAATGATTCAAAGTAAATTAAGTATTTCAGTTTATTCTTTTAAAACATATGAAAATTTAATTGTTCTTAAATTTTGCACAGTATCTTATTTGGAAGCGTTTTACTTAAATGTTAATGAGATTGACAACAATTTCAGCTTCCTCACTTTAGTAAAAGAATTTGATTTTTTTCTTCCCTTAAATCATTACGTAAATGACCCTGTGTGGTGGGATCTCATGGCTAAAAGTGTGGGCAATACATAGTCTCATTTAAAGCACAGTGTTCCTTGATAGTTTATAAATTAATTTTTTTCTGGCAAGAATGTATTGCTAACTCATTCTCATGGAGTATCCGCCCTTATCTCCTTATCTCAAGTTCTCCTCCACCATGTCTCTAATAGTAAAAAAGCCTAAAATCTGTTCTCTGTGCCTCAGGCTCATCACAAATGAAACAAATCCTCAGATCTCACAGGCCCTGCAAAACGTGGTCACCACAGGGACCATGGGTCCTAAAAAACACCACTCTTTTCCTCCCTTGTTCTGCTGCTGATACAGATGCCACCTTGCTGTTCCTCAAGGATACTTGGCATGTTCCCAGCTCGGAACCTGGGCACAGACCTTCCTTCTAACCTGGATGCATTGCCCTTGACCACACTAGACCTGTTCCTTCGTTTCATCGAAGCTCCTTCTCAAATGCTCTCTCATCAAAGCTGTCTTCTCTGTGCTCTGTCTGAAACAGTGTCCTGTTCCCCATCTTCCTCACCCCTGATCCTGCTCTGTTCATTAAGAACATTGGTGTATCCTTAGGTAATTGTTTGTTTTGTTCCCAGCATCACAAAGTGAGGACTATGAGAACAAAAATCTTTGTTTGTTTGTTTTTACCATGCACCCCCAAAGTCAAGAACAACATATGACACACAATAGGAGCTCAATAAATATCTATTAAAAGCTTGCATGGATTGAATATAGCTACATAGTATGATTTGCCTGATCTCACAAAAATAACTCTTTATGGATTTCAGACACCTTAAAAAAAGGATTAGTAACTTTCCCTGTTGAGCACAGATTACATTTTAAATGCCCCAATATAAAACTCCTGAACTTGTCATGATTGTCACTCCCTAGTGGGGTAACTGATCACCCTAGTTTGCCGAGGACTAAAGAATTTCACAGAACGCAGGACATTCAGTCCTAAAACTGAAGAAGTTCCAAGGAAACAAAGATGATGCCATAACTCTAGTACCCACACATCCTCTTCTTCCTCTTGGCTGTAAACTCCTCTGTTCTCTCCTTCACCCCTCAAGGCTCCAGTTTCCTCCAAGACCCAACTCAAGCTTCCCACCCTCAGCAAAGCCTTCATTGTCTCTGCCACACTCCCTGATATTTTCTCCACTATAATCAGTAGCTACTCTTATTAATTTGGCAAATATTGCTACATCTTAAAACACATTTGTCATTAGTATATTTGTATATAATATACATTACACACACACACACACACACACACACACACACACACACACAAACACTCTGCCTCCCCAGTGAAATTTGTTCTTATAAAGTAGGAAATTATGCCTTACTCTTTCATAGGTCTGATGATCCAGTGCAGTGCTTGAAATGTAGTAAATATGCAGCAAATGTTTGTTAATGTTGATGGATGGATTCTGTCTTTTGAAAGTTGACTACCTGGATAAATAGTCACTCGGTAGGCTGCTTAGAGTATGAAGCAGAGTTTAAAAACCCAGGCCATGTGACTGTGACAGATCCACAAAGGAAGACTATTTTAATTTAAAATAAAAGAAATGGAAAAAGTATAGATCTGGATCAAGATGTCCCCTTTGTATGGATATCTGATCTTCCTTCTTTTGCTCTATTCTGAATATTATGAATCCATATAATGTCCTTATACATAAAGTTTAAACTGGCATATATACAATGCCGAGATATGTGATTAAAATGGGAAAAGATAATAAAACATTGTGATGACTTGTAATACACCATATTCCAATATGTGGCAGCATCCTGATCAAATGAAGTTTTCATTTTTCATCTAGCTATTTTGGTGCTGTGTAGATACAGTCCAAGAACTAGAACAGTAGGAAAACTGCCACAGTTATTCTGAATTTTACTGGCTTAGCAATGAGGGGAAACTCACATATCACTTGCCAGAAAAATAACTGGCTTTAGTTGGTGCTATTAGTCTCACGCTTTTTAGGAGAACTTAATTTAAAACAAAATTGTGGGCTTCACTCCCACCCTAATGTTTTGAGACCGCTGTAACAACCAAATGTTCAAAGTGTTCTTTATGTAACCAAGTGGGCAAGTTTCTTGTTTGGGTTCCATCTATAACAAAAAGATTTTCATTTGGTGAGCAATGATCTCTGAGTTAGCACAAGCAAACACATCAAGACGCATTCAGGCTTATGGCACAGACATCCCTGGGCAGCAAGGTCTAACCTGACAAAATAATCACTATGTAAAAACAACTTACAAATCACACTCGCCACCAAAATAGAAGCTTGGTTTCCTAACTGGCTTCTCAGGGAAGCCCTAAAACAATATGAGGGATTGTTAATTGAGGTTTAGAGTTACTATCTTATGCCTGCACCTTAAGCATTAATTCTGGCTCGTTGCTATGGAGCATGTGCCACATCAACACGAGAGATGTTGGGATTGATCCCTTGGCTACTCGGAATTTCTAAAAGGCTATATTATATTTCAGGAAGTATAAACCTTTGACTCTTCAGTAACGGTGTTCCAGCTTTAATGTATGTTTCAACTCCATCAGAGACATGGTTTACTTGGATAAAAGTATGCTGAGAAAACGCAGAAGAGAAAAATGCCTCCTAAAAGGAGTGAAATAATTTTTCAGAAATTGTATCATGGTTTCCTTCATTCATGTAAAAGCTGAGCTTTTCATATAAACAGTACCAGGTAACAGATAACATTCCTACCTCTACTGCTACTAGTTTTCCTATTGACAGAGCACCTGTAATATTAAAATACTGTACTTGATGTTTTATTTGCTCACTCATGATAAGTAGTAATTGGCGTACCACTGTATCCTCCTCTCCATGAGGTTGATGAGAAAGGAAATTAATACACAAAATAATCCTCATTCACCTTTACTGAAGCTCAGCTCTTTCCAGACACTACTCCACTGCATACTCTGAAATATTATTTCTCACTTTTTTGACAATGTTATCATATGGGTATTATTTTAACCATTATACAAATGAGGAAGGTGAGTTTTAACATACTGATTAACCTTTCTAATCCCCAAATAACTTGTAAAGGGAAGACAGAATATAGCCACACCTGACTGCTGTCTAAGCCCTCATCCTTTTCCTATCTGCAGACCACCCACTGTGTGTGCAAACTGCATGCAGAGAAAGTGATTAATGAGCACCCTTAGAATAAGATCCTGTCCTCCATGATGTAACGTAGAGGCAAGTCAACTTCCTGCCTTTCTTCCTTTTAATTAGAATAAGAACATTTAACATACCAGCTCCCCCTTTAACACAATTTCAAGTGTAGAAACTGATACTGTGAAGTACAGGGATGATGGTGGACAGCCGATCTCTAGACTTTATTCATCTCGCATCATTGATACTTTATACCCATTGAAGGGCCACCCCTTTTTTCCCTTCACCTGGCCCTGGCAACTGCCATTCTGTCCTCTGCTTCTAAGCCTTTGGCTGCTTGAGATACTTCATCTCAGTGGGATCATGCAGTATTTGTCCATCTATGACTGGCTTATTTCATTTAGTTGACTGTCCTCCAAGGTCATCTTAACAAGACCATAGATGAGTAATTTTACTGAGGGTGTCATGTGGCAGAATCAGACTCAATGAACAGTCCTTCTAAATAAATTCTATGTCAAAGGAAACAGAAGCAAAACCAAAGAAAGAGATAAAATTTTCTGATGAATCTTGACAATCCAGGAAATGAAACTGTAATAAAGGGCTCATGAGGGGACTTTTATGGTGTTAGACTTTTTTTGTGAAGCATGTAGCTCTTGTTTTATCATATGTTGTAATTTGGTTTAAAAACTGCATAGTCGAGGTTTATATAATTGAATGCAAGCTACTGACTCAAATGGCTGGAATGTCTCACTGGCCATTAGTAAAATCTTACTTGTTTTCATTTCTCATCCTCCAAATAAACAGTATAGGATCAGACAAAGAGAATGAATCAGCTCCCTTCCCTGACTGCATGGTCCCTTCATTCTTGCAAGGTCGGCCTAATAAATAACATTCCTAGATGCAAAACAAAATTACATGCAATTAACCATAGTGATAAATACTTTTGATAGTTACTGGATCATTTAGAGCAATAATAATTTGAGAAGCAAAGGTGTCATATTTTTTAAGTCAGGAAAACAAACAAGGAAACACTTTTGCTTTCCATAGAGTGGGAAGACAGCTAGTATTGGAATCAAGATACTCTTTTCTCTAAACTACAATTTGGTAAAATATTTTCTTTCTTTTCTGTCTTCCTTTCTTCCTTCCTTCCTTCCTTCCTTCCTTCCTTCCTTCCTTCCTTCCTTCCTTCCTTTTTCTTCCTTCTTTTCTTTCTTTCTTTCTTTCTTTCTTTCTTTCTTTCTTTTCTTTTTTCTTTCTTTTCTTTCATCTTTCATTCTTTCTCAATAAACAGTTATATCTTCTATTTTAAGTTGTAAAGAAATATTTGCTATATATTCAATAGAAAATTTTTCATATTGATGACAGAGAATTGGAAACTCAAAATGACCTACCATAGGTGAAAAGATGACTGGGTAATCATCACAGATGCTCTATCTATTCTCTCCAGCTCATTTTCTAGCTCTGTCAATTATAAACCTTGGGAATAACTTCATGCAAGCTTCTTCACCTTTCTATACCTTTGTTTTCTCATCAGTAAAATAGTATAATAATATCTACTTCCCAGGGTTGTTACAACAGTTAAATGAGTTAATTATACATAGAGTACTTAGAGCAGAAATGGAGCATAGTCAGTAACTTATTAAGGTGATGGTATAAAGAACTTGAGCATACTTATTAATGTGTATATGGTTTATTTCAAAATAAAAAAGTATCAATGGAGAATATTTAATATTATGATTGTTTAAAACTTTAATTTTAAGCTCATGGGGTAAATCAGGATAAAAGAGGAGTAATGGGGGAAAAAAAAGAGAGAAAGAGCAATGTGGGGGAAATTGAGTAGCTTAGAAAAGCTACATGCCATAACAAATATCCTGAAGTTAGCACAGTGTCTGTGACATAGAGCATCCTTGCTTTTGAAAATTAAATTAAAGCCTACTGCACTCAGCCAGTCCCAGCTATACCGCACCAGAATTCTACTTTCTAATGTTCCATCTCTGTTTAAAAATAAAATCAGCTGCAAAATGTTCAGACAATTTACAAGTCTGAAAGATTGTGTTTGTGCCAGGGTCTCCCAGCATGGACGGTCCTGACAGAGGACCCTGCTGGCCCAGCATCATTCGTCAGTGGCCGTGGCTGCGGAGGTGGGTGGCTGCTGATAATTTTGGCCCATTGGAACCAGCTTTGGATGACTGCCAGCCTGTGTGTAAAAGTTTGAAATGTTTGAAACAATACAGTCTTTACAATGTTATAAAATACTAGGGTGGTTCGAAGGGGCTGCAGACTGGCTCATGGCCAATAAAACCTCAGGACTCCAGTAAGCTGTAACCTGGAGTTTAATGCTGTCTGAGGTGTTCAAGGTCATCTCTCCACGACATCCTGCAGGTCAGCCCAATCCTTACAGAGCTGCTGCTCCTCAATCAGCCCTGCTCGAAATCCCCAAGTCACTTTGCATCCCTTGGGCCCTCTCCGAAAAATTGTTTTGAGAGTTAACTTTAAAAGTCTTACTTAGAAAAACTGTATTCAAAATCGAACTCCCTTTCTGTTTCTCCTTATTTTAATACTACATGCAATCACCCCTAATCCATCACCCTAAGGCAACCAGCTATATTAATGGTGTGTTTCACCTTAGGTCTTCTTTCAGTGTATATTTTTACCTATTTATGATCATATTGAATACAAAATTTGTAACCATATCTCCCAAACTTTATGTCAAAATTCAATTTTATATGAATATTAGTTATTTCTTAAACATAATTAATGGCATTTATTTTATTTTATTTTAATTAAATTTTTTAGGTGAGGCAACTCTTGGTTGACCTCACAGATTACAAGAACCCTGTCAGCTTACAATTCCTTATTTTTATTTTTATTGATTTATTTTTTTGATGCCCACAGCACCTGGTTTCCTAGGTGGTCTTCCGTTCAAGTACTAATCAGACCCAACTCTGCTTAGCTTCTGAGATCAGACTGGATCAGGCTTGTGCAGGGTAGCATGGCCATAGACACGATATTTTATTTTGTATTTCTTCATGTTTATATTATGGAATGCTTATCATGTTCTTTCACCAAGGGGGTAAATGGTATTCCTATTTACGTAAAGCTTTTCTGTATTTAATATTATTTCCTTAGGATAAATTCCCAGATGTAAAATTAAAGGGCCAAGTGAGATAGACATTTTAGAGTTTGACAAAAGTTCCCAAATGCCTTTCCAAAAAGATTTTCACCCCCCCACACACGCACACACACTTAACTAACCACCTATCAGTAAAGTATAAGAGGGTTCATTTCATTCCTTCAGCATCAGCAATAGTTAATAGTGAGCATTTTTCTAAAGAAAGCAAATATGCTAATATTAAAAATGACAAGTTGTCCTATTCCAAAAATCTGTACATTGCTTTGGGCTAGAGAAACGCTCAGTAGCATTACATAGAAAGGGTCATGGAACTACTTCATGGGTGAGTAGTTTTTAGTTTGTTCTCTAAGCAAGAAGTAATTCTTCTGAACAAAAGGGAGTTTAATTCTGGGCTGTCACCATAGAAAAAAAACACCAAGGACAGAGAGACTATAAGAAAGGATGCTCCAGACAGAAAAAAAAAAAAAAGACCTACAACTTTATGTGTCCTTCCCCAGTAAGTCAAGCAACTGGCTTAGAGAAACTGTAAATAAATGTAGAGCACCTAAAAAACAGAATTTGAGGAAGTGTACAAGCAAAAAATTAAGAACGTTTTATGATTTCAATAGAGGTCTTGAATCAAGAAGAAGATGTTCCAGTAATAACAGTAAAGGAAAAGGCAAGGATAGGACACGAGGAAAAGGAACTCAGAAGAAACTAGAACAAATCCTAAGACAGATATTTGTTCACTTTCATGCAGGTTTAACAGCACAGCCAGCTTCTTAGAAAGAACCAATAACATCTACCTAAATAACTGTATAGTAAAACTTACACTGTTGCCATTCTAGAATGTTCTTTGATCAAGTTCCAAGTTAATAACTCTCTATGAAATAGCTTCATATACCTGGATTTTTGGGAATGTACCTTAAAAACACAGTTTAGATTCTGCTTTTTAGAAAAAGGAAAACTGATAAATACCTTCTCTTAAGAAGCATTGACTCATTTTGTCTGGATGTTCTACAGTTATGTTTACTTCCCTGGCCATGGATCCTACTTCACTGTCATCGGAGACTCAAGTTTTAGGAGAAATTACTAATGCTCACTCTTATTCTGTGTTTTCCTTCTGAAAGGTATAGTATGGAGTCTTTTTTTAAGAACTTACCACGCTAACTTCAAAGCTGAAGTACTTTTAAGACATGTTCATGGGAACTCCCATGTATTTTAATGTTTGTATTTAATCTACTTTCCTTAAGCCTATGGTTCTTCTCTTATTACATCCCATGACATTTTCTATTTCCCATGTTGCTACCATTATTGGTTTTTTTTTTTTTTTGGTTTCTTGCTGATAAAATTAAAGTATAGCAGTTTCCACCCATGATGCCTTTATTTCAAGCAAAATATAATAAACAAGAAAAATCAAGACTATATCAGATATTCTGGTTTCAACAAGACTAGACATTTTCCAGATGTTGGGTTCTTGAAATCTCCCATCTGTAACACCATGTGTCTCGATTTCAGTTCTGACATCTGCTACTTAGCTCTATGTCCTTCAGTTAGCTCATCTCTAAAACAGAGATTAAAAGTAATACCTAACCTTATGGTATTAGTGGGGGGATTAATGAGTTAATAGGTGGAATGCTTAGATCATGGCCTACAGAGAAGCACACATTAGATGTGAAATATTTTATTGCTTGTTATAAATAAGCCCTCAGAGCACCTTCTTGTATTGATCTCAGTGCTCCTTCTTTGCTTTCAATCTCTTTAAAATATTCTTTGTTGGACTTTTGATTTCCAGAAAGCTTCGTATAACTTCTTAACCTTTCTTCTCTAGTAGATTGTTTCAATCTGAACCATGTACACCATTCTATTGTAAACAAAAATCCCAACTCACTAAGTCTCTTGACATCTGTGAGGCCATATATATAATTTCACGAGCTAAAATATCAAGTTTACTTTATTACCTAAATGCACCCATAAAAATAAAAGGAATCCAGTATAAAAATCAGTAACTAATGAAATCAATACTTAATTCATTAAGTATTCCTTAATGAGTCTTCAAATTCTTGTTTCAGGTGAGATTAAAATTATATTTTAAAGTGCCTTTATATTTATGGTACAATACTAGGCAGTTTAAGCTAACTCAAATGACTGTTTTCATGTCTTGCCTCTTATTTGTTAGTGTCCATCTATACAATAGATTAGATATGTTATTGCTGAGAGGAGTAAAAGCACTTCTTTTAATTCAAATCTGTTAACATTTCAACATTTTAATCACTCGGTCCATGTTTTCAATTTCTTTAAAAACAATTCTACTGTAATTAGGCAAAACAGTAGACTGATGACCGTGTCAAAAATAAACAGGGCTTTGAACTCAATAAGCTTTCCTTTTTCCAAACTTAGCTGTGTATATATAAACACACCCCATGTCTCCAGGTCCTCTCGGCATTTCACACACTTAAATTATTCTCAATTAGGTATTTCTTTACTTGCCTTTAAAAAAAAAAAAAAAGCATCCCCAGATGCTTCACTATCTTCACTCACTGCTCTGTCTACAAGTGCTCTGTTCTGCCAAGCCTGTCTTAGGGATTTTATGTTTAAAGCAAACTGACTCAGTATACACACTGAAAACTCTGGTGAACAGCTCAGCCCAGTGCTGGTCTTGATGCCTGGCCAACAAGCTCAAACAACAGACATAAAAGCTAAATCTGTACTTCCATTCAGTTACGTGGTTGCCAAGTTAGTTTTCCTGATACTGTACCTACAGTATATCCATCTCACAATGTCTCAGACTCACTTCATTAACTTTGTGACATCAGCCTCTGATGTTATGAACTCAATTTTGCTAATATAAATGATACAGTACTATATAGAAATTTAAGAGGTTGTAACATTAGAAGTCTTTTCAAGATTCCCATAACAGTTAAAGAACAAGGAACCCAAATTCCCAGAACCAATTCTTGCTGGGAAATAATTCTTTATGTATGATCTTAATGCTAGTCTCCCTTCCCCCTGCCCTCTGCTTCTGATTCCCATTTATATTGCAAATAGCTTTTAATGATAGAACAGGGAAATATATTGTGGTTTCACACTTTCAGGGATTTTATGGTCACTTATTCCTAACTAGGAGATAGAGACACATAGCAGAAAAGTATTTTTTTTTAACATAAACTAGTTTAGTATATTGTGCTCTTTGTTATAAGAATATATGTATTTAGAAATAATATTATTCAAAGATCAACTTATAGAAGAATGTTTTCTCAATGGAAAGCCTCTATATCTGTAACGCTTAGCATAAGATGGATTTACAAGCTCAGTCACTAAATTGGTTTGACTAATTTGGAAACTCTGATTCGTCATTATGAATCTATATCATATATGATAGAGAATATGAAAACTGGACATGCTATTGTTCCCACAGAAATAATGAGTGTTTGTTCAACATCAATTATGCCTCACAAGATGTAGCTCATCTCAAAAAGCAAATGTAAGTAGATTTCTTATATGATCCAAATATCTCTCTTGCTCTTCACATCTTCTCTGAGTTTAGCAGCTATCAATAATAGTGCAATAGGTTGGCTAACGTCCATGTAGCAAAAAGAATTGACAGGCAGTCCTGTGAAGTTAAGACATAGGTCTGCCTGCATGTAACTCCTGGCTTTGTTTTTATTTAATGAACAACCTTGAATATGTTGTTTAACAACTCAGGGCTTTAAATTCCCCTCTATAGAGTGAGAAATGAATCATCATAGGGCTGTGATAGAGATTAAATAGTAGAGTGCATACAAAGTTATTACAACAGTTCCCAGTGCCTAGTAGATGGAGAGAGGCAAATGATAGATATAGACACAAAATTGATATTAAGATATACTGACAGTTGAATATTTAGTGAGTCAAAGTGATGAAGAAATAATTACCTTTGAACATCTCTGATGTTAATACTGACCTTAACTTAGATTGATTTCTCCCATATGCCACTTTTGAAATCTAAAAAATATATGTCCTTTGGAACATAGCATGATCCAGCCTTCATTGTCGCATTAAGCATCAGAATGCAGAGACAGTAGACAAGCAGATGTTGGGCTTGGCCCAGGTCTTCAAATGATCCATGTGCTCTTAGAAACATCACAAACATTTCATTTAAATGAGTTCCTTTTCTAAAAATCTGCCTTTACTACCTCACCAGATCTTTTATATCCAAGTCTAAGCTTTAATGCCCCATCTTACACATAGGCAAAGTGCTTTGGCTTTTCCGCTGTGCTTTTATATGAAGCATTTAATAGAATCCTTCCAACATGATCCATTGATTTTGTATTCCTATGCCATGGACAGCCTCTAGTGAGTAAGCAACTTAGGAGTAGGGTCTATCTTTGCGTCTCCCGCCAAAACCTATCACAGGGGCCCTGGGAAAAGGTTCTGCAAACATTTGTTAAATTGAATTAAACAATGAAAGCAAAAGTAGCATGCTATAACTACATGGAATCACCAGTAGAGATTGAAACTAAGGTTATTGGGTTGGTATCTTGGTACAGCAAACATTCTCTTTCACTAAGGATGCCATGTTCCCAGATTTATCTCAAATCTTTCCTATACACTATTGTTATTTTATTAATTATTTTATGCTGTGATTCAAATAGTGTCAAAAAACTAGAACAGTCCTTAGCCAAAAGATGATTAATTAAACATTTTAACTTTAAAACAACATAGAGAAAAAGAGTATAAAAGTGATCTTGAAAATAATTTTGTACACCTATTAGATGATTTCTTTTTTGACTATTCCAAATAATTTCAGAGGAAAATTTTAATAAGCATAGACATTGGGCTTATGAAAGCTAAGGCTTGAATTAAGCAGACTAGATATATTCAAACCATCAGCAGGATTTATGCAACGCAGCCCAGAAACAAGCATGGCATACCCTTGTCTCAGAGAGGTTTCATGTTGCTTCCCAAGACCCCAGAATAGTATTTATTCCTAATGCAGCTATATGAGAGAATTAAAAGTAGGGAAAACAATATCGGTGGCAGGTATTCTGCTCCTGGCAGGGCTCTAATTCTATTTCCTGTTTGACATATCATTTTATTTCCATTTTCCCTAAATGTAATATAGGAACTTTCCATAATAAACGATTCTCTAATTTGCCACTCCTTTGATTGGCATTTTTGATTTTTTTTTCTCAAGGAATCTATCGGCTGTTCCTTCATGAGTTGCAAAAATAAACGAAAAAACTAAACCACATGCCATTGTTGGGCAAAATTTTCTGAATTTGTCTTGAAGCCAAGAGAATTTATTTGACTGTCTGGGGAGTAAGGAGGCAGATCTTTTATTCTCAAACAGATACCGAAGTTGCTTGAACAAATGGTTCGTGTTAGCCAGAGAAAGAGACTGAATCTAAACCATGTGCCTCTGGACCTTGTGGTTTCAAGTTGAACCACAAGCAGCAAGAAGAGCTGTCAGTCTCTAGTCTTGATTTCAGCCATGCTCGCAGGAAGAGAAAAACTGTCAGTGCCACCTATTGTGTTATCTTAATAGGGAGAACCTGTGAACTCTGCAACACAGACGAGTCGGTAGTTGTGTGAAGGATAAGAGCCACACTCGTGGGACATCATGAAGATACATAATTTTTCTCTATGGGTCTCTACACATGGTAAATGTAACAAACTGAAGGCTTTCTGAGAAACAGATACAACCCAGGGAGGTAAAGGAACATAAAAACCAGGCATCTTCTGATAGTTATCATAAAGCTGAAGAAAAACATCCCAGAAGAATTAGTTTAGAGACCCAAGAAGGCTAATGTTACTAGACAAGAAAAACAAGAAAGACACATTTCTAAGTGGTACCATCTATCAAACTCCTAAAGCAATGCTGGGATGTTCTAAAGGAATATTAAGTGCTGTTTTATGTCATGAAGGCAAGAGAATCACTTATTCACATATAAGTGTGGCTTCCTCAGTTACTACACTCATACCTTAACCAAACCACTTAGATTATGGAAAAAAGATACTGAAAAAAGGAGAAAGGATTTGACTTTGAGTTATCTGGCCACTGGATGGGATTGTAAAAACCTTTTACATTTCCTCTCTCTTGCCTTCTGTTAAAAAGTCTCTCTCTCTCAAAGGGATTTATTTTAGGCAGCCAGTATATCCATCAGTTATGTTATCAATCTGAATAAAATTATGATATCAGACTCTAAACAACTCTCTATAATTTACGGGTGAATTGTGACATATTACATAGCCATCAAGTGGATTGTTATGCCATACAAGTTCTCTGATTAATAAGAGAAACCACACAGGTAAATTACCTTCCATTTTGTGCACTGTAAGAATTAGAATAATTCCTGGTAATTTTAATCAGCCAAAGAGCAAAATCAGATGAGTCATCATTCCAAAGCCCATTTCGAAATACAAATTTGTTCAAATAAAACAAATTAAAACAATACCCATGTAAGGCCCCCAAAGAGTCAATTACAACAATCAATATACACCTGTAAGCTCAAAACTAAATTTGAGTCCACATGTCAGTCAGTCTTTATTAACCACCTACTATGTGTCAAGCATATGAGGAATTTGTCAGTCCACATCCTAATACTACAGAACGTTCTTGGAATTGCTACCTCATTCCAAAACCTATGTTGACTATAAAGTCTGGTCATATTTAAATTCTGCAAATATCTATACAACAAAACATTCTCAAACACCATCATAAGCTATCACAATTTAACTAGCCAAACTGCAAACATTCAGTTGACCTATGATATAACCCTGAATGTGTCAACTGCACTCATGATCAGTATAAATTGAAGGCTGCCATCATAATCGTTGGTTTTCTTACATGCTAAGGTGCATTTTTTTTCATATTTTAATATTTCTGGAACTAAGATGTGTCTCATAATTGTGTATGCACTGGTTTGGGGCTTATTTACTCTCCCCTTAGTCTTCCCAACCCTAAAAAAGCTTGTCATTAAATCATATTTAAATCTTAAAATGGAAGGTTGTTGAAATACAGTGATGCTGAAGTTTTCCTAACTCATTCAATAATCCCATGCATACATCATCCATGCACAGTAGAAGGAGGGAAAAAGAAGGCTCCAGAATTTCAGTTTTATAATTCTCCTGACAGACACAGCCTCAGCCTGACTGCAGAGTATCACAGTTCATATTATCAGTTTCCAGCAGATGGCATCTCACACTTTTAGGTCCCTCATTAAGGAATTGGGAGGAAAGCAGTGTCCCCTGCCTGGGTAACACACAGAACTCAAAGCCATGCTTGTTTTTTCATGAGAGTGTGTTTGCCAGCATAGCCACCTAGGCTGGGGATCTTCTGCAGCTGGCCTCAGCATGTGGTCACTGGGGTCGCCCACAAGCGTTTGGTATTTTCAGCGGGGCCAGAGCCTCGTGCGCATTTCAATGACAGTACTGCCTGTTTTAGAACAGTCTGCACTGCATAATTGTAGGGTGAGGTGGGAATTATGAGTCTTAAACAAGTACCGTAGGTGGGGATAACATGTGTATTAAAATAACCAAAACCACTCGCTCTATTTTTCTGTAGATAAGCCTCACACAGCTATGATTCATGGCACTGTAAAGCTTTCTTTCTGGGGGAAAATCTCACAGTTCTTCACTGTGCCTTCTGCTTGGATATTTTTTTTTACCTTGCTGAAAATGCTATTACAACAATATTTATGTTTAGTATTTTAATGAATAAATTAAAGTCACATTAACCCATGATCATAGTATATCGGGTGCCTCTTGTCTAAGTCAACTGAGGAAAGAAAGAAAAGAAAAGAAAAGAAAAGAAAAGAAAGAAAGAAAGAAAGAAAGAAAGAAAGAAAGAAAGAAAGAAAGAAAGAAAGAAAGAAAGAAAGAAAGAAAGAAAAATGCACCTCAAATGGCAATAGCTAAGCATATCTTTTTGCTTTTCTGTATTTGTGGAATACCCTTCCCCTTGTCTTTTAGGCAAATTGCCCAGCTGACTTCTTCTCAGAAGTCTATTTGTTCTTCTTCATCTAAAGATGTCAATGAGGATGCGGATTCATTAGGATAAAGAAAACCTTTTTGATTTAATTGTCAGCCCTGAAAATTAGCAACAGAGATTAGCGTGATTAGCATGCATTTCGAACTATGCTGGGTCTTCAGATTGATGGAAGTTCTTTAAGGCTCTGAGAATCAAACTGGGGAAATAAAATCATGCTTTAAGATAATACAGTTCTAAAAATTCAAGTTTAGATGACATCATAAAATGTGATATGTAACAAATTGCTAACCCAACAGCCCAAAAAAGAGAAACAAAAGCAGCTAGAATAGAAAACTATTTCAGGCAAGAACTAAAGAAAGGTAACATGGTTTTCATGCTATTATGGAGAGAAAAATCCAAATAAAGTACTTATTTGTAAGGAGGTAATATCAGAATTCATCAATTGAATAAATGTGGTGACTGAACTAAAAATTATAGATAAATCTATATTAGCAGAAGCTGATATTGTAAATCTACAATGGATGACCAATTTTATAGAAAAGATTAAAAATTCTGATTAAGGTTAGCTTGAGCTGAAAGGAAGGCTTTACAATAAAAATGTCTAGAGGGTAGTTGCAAATATGGATCTGAAGTTCCAGAGTAGTTGACATCATAGCTTGTAATTCAGGAGTCTTCCATCCAAGATAAAGGTCAAAAACTCAGGGATTGGTCAAATCTCTGATACAGAGACTCTGATATACAGAATAAGAAATAGAGAGTTATGAAAACCACAGAAATAAATGAAATTAGGGCTGAATTGTTATTCTATAATGGTATGACTTAAACTTCTGCAGAGTGAGGCTGACTCTACAACAATTGCACATAATGAGTTAAGAAGAATATTTTCATGGTCCATGAGTTGATATGACTTAGGGCCTCACTTACTTTTCCAGTCTTCCTTAAAACCTACAGGAGACCCTAATTATAATGTATTTATTTCGTTTGACTATTTACCATTTTCCCCAAATACATGATCTTCTTTCTAGCCCCTCAATCAATGGTCTAATCCCTTTAAAGAGAAAAACAAAGATTATTTTATTTTTCACATTAAAGAGTCACTTGTGAAACTCCATCTAATTAAATGGCCACTATCTAACTTTTTTTTTAGACAGTTCAAGCAAAAACAAGATTTAGAATACTGAACAGATTAATTGTCTTCCTAGGTAGCATTATCTCTATTTTACTTATCAGTCAGTGAAAATGGACAACCAGAGTGGATTAAAGGGGTTATAGCTGTCATTTAAAGCCATAAGTTTTAGGATTGTCTGGGGACTAAAGTAGGAAGTGACTATCAGGAAGAATAACCTCAACTCTTTTTTTATTTCCAGATGGAGCCCCAAAATTACTTCATAAGCAAGAGTGGGACACATTCCTCTTTGTCCTCTACCTTTGATTTCCTCATTCTATAATGTCAATTCTCTGTGCTACACCACCAAAAACCTGACCCTGTGTTAAATTTTCACTGCTGAACACATGAAACGACTTCACACACAGTTTCATCAGGTGGGCAGAGGTCATGGGGAGAGAGGGGGTTGAATTTTTATCCTGAATAAAGTCAAACTAAACAGAGAATACGATAAACCAGTAGTGAGGAACTTTTCAGAACCCACCTGTGCTATGAAGGTTTGGGGTGAGATCAGGCTTTTCGAGTATCATTGATTTAGAATGGGAAAAAGTGGGGCGAGGGCATTGCTGTGACAGAGGGCAGTAGGAAGTGAAGGAAACTGGGGATCTCAAAATTTGGGGGAGCACTCATATTCACAGGCACTCGAGTGACATGTTAGTCTGCATCCCCTGCTATAGTCTTTCTTCTGGGGCTTATTCTGTGATTCACCCAGGTCAGATTTTTTAAAAATTTGGCTGTCACACACCAGTCACATTTTAAATTTTTACCCTTTTAAAAATCATGATTCTTAATTTACATTGATGAATATACTGTCATAATTGATGTAAAACTGATAAAGTCTAAGAGGGTTTTTCAGAAAAGCTTTGGAAACCATGGGCAATATAAACTCCCATGATGCCAGGTATGCAGAGGGCTAATTTTGTGACCTTACTGCTAATACTTTATATTTACTCTATTTAGACAAACTTAGGGGAGGAAATACACTTTCTTTTTCCACAGAAGAAATAAACACAAGTGCATTAATATGTTATATACAGGAGTTCAATGCCTGTACTGTGGTTCCACCACACACTCATGGGTGATGCCATTCTCTGAGCAAAGGAGACTAGACTGGGATTTCTTCCTCTGGTAAAACATCCCCTACCTGAGGCACTAGGATCTTGTTCAGCACTTGGGTCCAGAAACAGCAAATTCAATCTAGCTGTGGCAAGCCCCGGGTGAACTGGAATGCCAACTCCAGACCAGGGTTGTAAACCACGAGCCTCTGGAAATAAAGCTTGGATTTGGAGGAAGGACACTGACCTCCAGCCAAGAAATCTCACCCAGTTTTTTAAAAAAGCTTCAGTGCACAGTGAACACAGATAACTGTTAATAGCACTGCTGTTTTTCTTGCAAACATATCAATCTCCACATTTACTGTAAGGTGCCATAAACTAGAAAATGGTTCACCTTCCCTAGATCCTCAGTCTTTGTGTTATCTGGGTCAACTGGATTTAGAACTGTAGCAGCAACTTTTTGAGTTCCAGTGTACTAAAATAGCTTTTTTATTCTTATTTGTCAACTTGTCCATTAATAGATTCATAGATTAGCTATAGCAATGAAGGAAAAATAAAATGGATATTAGAGGCAGATCTATCAATTATCTATCTATCTATCTATCTATCTATCTATCTATCTATCTATCCATCCATCCATCCATCCATCCATCCATCCATCCATCCATCCATTCATCCGTCCATCCACCCACCCACCTACCTATCATCTACACTATCAACCTATCTATCACTCTTTCTCTCTTCAGGTCATCATTGACCATTATTTTGACTCTTCAGACATCTCCCCTAAGTATTAGAGATGACAATTCCAGAAGGTAAACTCTACCTCAGCCTGACAAATTTGGACTCCATTCCATTTTCTGTCATATCTCTCCAATCATGTCTCAGTCAAGCCACTCCAGCTTCAAAGTTTATTCTTGACTGAAATATATAGTACAGAAATTCAGGAAGATAATGTAATATAATGAAGTACAATGATGCCTTAAAGAACTTCTTTTGGAAACTTCCTCAAACTTAAAATGATAATTATCTGATGCAATATTTATTTTCTTTAAAAAAAAAAGTTTTCAGTTGCATTAGCCATTGATTGATTTGTTTGTGTGGGTGCCATATAAGTAGATTCTATTTTTTTAAAAAATAGGCATAGCTTGAAATTCCTAAATTGTTGGGAAGAAAGCACAGTTTAAGTCAGGAGAGGTGCATCTGAATGATGGTGGTGGTAGATGTGATATTGATGTTGATGATGATATTAATTTGTCAAGTGCTTAGTCTGTGCCAAGAATCATGTTGTGCTTTACAGTATATAATTTTAATTAATTGAACTTCTGAAAGTTGGTCTTAAATATTCTTTTCTTTCTTCTACTAACTGTCAACACTAAGCTTCTGAAGCCAATAACGAATATCACATCAATTCATCATCTGTTCTCTCTCACAACTTAATGGATGATTTACCATTATTTAATTGGTGGACACAAGTTCCAACCAGTGGCAGGGCTAATTAATTTGCAGAATCACCAGACCAATATAAGAACTAACAAAATTAAAATGGTAATATTTCACTCACTCTTAACTAGCAAGATAATGAATTATCTGCTTCTGTCTTCATTAGCTAACATATGGAAACTTGCCAAGCAGTGATAACTTCATAAACAATCTTTTATTTTGGCATTTAATATTCTTGGCTCCTTGTTAGAGGGGATAATATTGTCTAAAGTTAAGAGATAGAGTAAAACATCATCAAATAAATTCCAGCTTACTCTCAGAGAGTTGTTGCTATATTTTCAATTCATAATTGTTGTTTATTCCTATTCCATTTAAATTCTTTATTTATTGAGTACTTAATTTATGCCTGACACTGTTCTAGATACTTCCTATATATTATCTCATTGGACTTAAAAAAAAAACTTATGCTATAAATTTTAATATAATCTTCTCCATTTGACAGATAGCAACAAGAGTGACTTAGCCACTAAGATATAGGCAGCAAATGAGAGGGCTGGGATGAAAACTTAGGCTGTGTTTACTGTCTTAGCTCTAGCGTGCATCTGAAGATCTGCTTTACTTACCTACTCTGTGACTCCAGGTGTATTTCTGTGCATATAGTAGGTTGGTGTGACTGAAACTGAATAAACTTTCCTTTTCTTAAGCACAGGAACTAGCAGTTGTAAGCACAACAAGGAAGAGACCTCACATGACACATTTCTTCCCTTCCCACTTCCATCAAAGGATCATTGGCAAATAGGAGGTTGGGTAGCTTTAGGCTGCCCTAACCCATCAATTATATTTCAATATGATAGATTCTATTTTTATCTGTTTAGGTATTATAGGTCCAAACAAGATAACATTTGCTAGGAGTGTGTCTGTATATGGGGAGGTGGGGGGAGAGTGCGTGTATGGGGGGGAAGGGAGAGTAAAAATGGTTCTTTTATTCATAGGAAAGAAGAAAGCTAGAAAACCCTGTGCTGAGGATGAAGTAGTAGAACTTCTGAAGTCCCCATTAAAAGGTCAAACTTATTTGTGGGCAGAATTCTCACATTCCCAATTACCAAAAATCTTCACAGAAGGAGGCTCAAGTCAGCCAGTCTTCCAAAATCCATGTACACACCTATTTTGGCAAGTTTAACGATGATGGGAGAGAATTTATATAGTTAACCTTTCTTGAATGTCCTACTAAAGCTATTAAAGAGTGAAACATGCTCCATAAATGCCATGTTGGTATATCTCACTTGTGCGTTAATCAAGCACATATGCTCAGCATACAGGAAGATGATGCCACATCCATGAATCAATACAATTAAACCCTTAAGTCGTAAATGAAAGACATTACTTTTAAACCACTCTTTTCCAGATCTGCAATGAAACACTAATAAGTTCTGAAGTTGGACACACCATGTATTTAAATTCTGAAACCTGTTTGACAACATGCTGTATTATGTGTACAAAAATGAAGCTTTGCCCTCGCCAACATTAGGCTCTGTGCCCAGAATGACTTTTTTTACTTGGCATAGTGGGGCATGATTGGTAGCATTTCGCTAGATGCTTTTAGTCACTCCCTGTGATGAGGGGCATTAGCAAGATGGACTTTCAGAGTAATGTTTATATACTGTGACACTGGAATAGATGAAATTTAACTTCTTTATGGGAAGGTTGACCCAAAACACTTGCTTCCCCTAGTGTATGGCTCTGGGAGCTTGGGTGTTAGCAACCCATTGCTTGTGCTTTTTCTTGTTGGAATTTAGTTACCAACTGACTCATTCGATGACTACCATAGGTTTTAATGACAGGGCGGTCAATCACATTAGGCATCTAGGTTCTTAAACACAGAGCAGTTTTGCTAAGAACACTAATCAAACATCTAAAGCAGAACACCATTCTTTCAACCATCATAATAACAGAAAACAACAATTAATATTCATGAAGCACCTATAGGAAATGCCCAAAATAGTGTTTTGCGAACTCTTATTTTCTTTTTTCATTCTCTGTATGGAAATGTGAAGTACAGGGCAGAGATTTGCTGTGTCTCTGGTCACTTGCAATGTTGACATGACTCTCAAAATGTGAAAATACCAACCTTTTGGTTTCCCTAAGTGATACCAAAAATAAAAAAATAAAATAAGAAAACATATAATTTCTCCCATAGCTGAATGAATTCTCATTCATGTTTCTTGTGAAAAAGGCAATCCCAATAGAACAGAATATCGCAACCACTGAGTCTGCTCCTTGCATATCTGTGTGGATAAAACTTTAAGTCACTATTGTTAGTAGATGTTGGTCAGATTGGAAACAGGGAGGTAAATGAAACTGGAGATTAGGAAGTAACAAAAGAAGAAAAATGAAAACCAGGCTGTGCAACTTTTGATCATTCTTAAACACAGCAGGATCCACAATTATAAAGGGAAGCAAATCTTGTGGAAATGTGATGGTGACACGTCTGTACTACACACTGAGTAATTTCCCGTGGAACAAAAAAAAAGTGAAGGTTTATTTTACTGTGAAATAATGTACTCCACTTGGCTGACTTGCCAGCAAAGCAACAGTAAAACTACAGAAATTGTGTTTGCTCTAGGAATGAGATATTGGGGAAGTTTTCAAAGCAGAAAAGGGATCTGGGTCTAATGTTCCTTCAGACACCATCTTCCAATGTTGTAAAGAGGTTCCATCAGGCCATCTCAGAACCAACACTTACTTGCCCTCAAAGCATTCATCTTCAATAATTTGTTGAAGTCCACATTAAGAGGTCAAATGTATTCATGGACAAAACTTACTTTATGACTAGTAACAGGAGATACACACTGATTCTACCTGGTATATTTTTAAGGGCCCCCCACAAAAGAGTCTCCACCTTCAATATATTTTCTCTAAGCTGGGCTATTTCAGGGTCTAAATTTCCATCCATTAATGATTTGTTGCTTTAAGAGAAATTCTTTGTTTTCTCTAGAGGGCTCAACCTAAAATAGCAATGCCTAGGAACAAAACACAGTGACTAGACCTAGCTTTCAATTAGTTGACAAGATTGTCTTCTAACACTGAAGTAGGCTGAATGTAGCCCCAAGAAAAAAATGTGATCCAAGAAAGAGTTTCCAAGAGAGAAGAGAAGGAAATGTCCAAAGCAGAAGCAAAGGTTTCTTAGCATAGAGTCTGGAACTGGATCTCTCTATCATTAGTTGGTGGAAAAGTGAGCAGATGAAAAAGGATGTGGCACTTTCTAACTTATTTATATGACTCCAAGCATTCTCCCTAGATGCTTCATGGCCCAAGGAGTGATGCTCCAACAATATATTTACACTACCTTCACTACGGGAAACACATCATAGACTTATGAAAGTGCCATTCTGCCCTCCATCCCCCACCAGCTGCATTTTTGGTCCAGGGCACAGGACAACATGCCTGGAAATAATGGGCTTTTGGAAAATGTTCAGAATTCTCTTTAGGCCACAAAGAACATAAAGACCTTTCATAACTTAAGGAGAGAAGAAGCGAGTAGAAAAGGGGATGCTAAAATGGGATATGTACATCAAAGATGAGACTCACCATCTGACAAAGGGAACAAGGAAGTGTCTACACACAAACTGGAGACAGGCTGTGCATTTTTTCGGAAGCCTCTACATTAATATCATTCTTTACAGGACCTGTAATGAGGACCGCCGGGGCTGAGACTAGAAGTTGTGTGCAGTCCCAAACTACTGAACACACTTATGTTTAAAGCAGTCTCCCCATTGAGGCTTCTAGAACTGTTTTGCTAGACCCTAGAGATCTGAGGTAATGAGGAACAATGCTCACTCTATACTAGGAATAAGAAATATAGAAAGATACACTCACTGGGGGGGAAATGAGAGGGAGATTTATTCATTTTTTAAAAAAGAAAGCAGACTCATTAACTTTGGCTAATTGTTCTAGTGACATTGTTATTTTGGATACATGGAATTTAAAATAAAGGCTTTGAACTGCCTTTTCCGTGGTGAAGATGGTTTTCTATGGACTATCCACACTCTGATCACAAAGTGAATTGAGCAAAAGTTTGTTCTACGCAAGTCCATTGTCTGGAGTTAGAAACAGAAGGAAACTTCATGAATGCAAAGCTAAAAAGCCATTTGAACTGTGTGTGTGTGGTGGCAGGGAGGACTGTCAAGCCAATGACCTTGGCCTCATTAGCACAGTGCTCTAAACAACTGAGTTGACTGGCTTCCTGCAAAGCAATAGAAAATTAAATTCATAGGTACATTCCTTTCATTAGCCTTAATAAAAGTCTGTGTAAGCTGGTATGGGAGGAATTCCAGCACTGTCACTGTCAACTCTGTGACATTGGGCACATGCCCCAACATCTTTGGCTCTGTTTCAATATTAGTCATATGTTGATATTATTTTTTTTAGCCTCTGATATTATATAGAGAGGCAAAGATAAAAGGGTTTTTTGGAGGAAGAAAAGCAGATTCTAAAACATGTACCTTAAGTCCTTAGAAGAAAATATGCAAAAATTCCATTGCTATCACCATTATTTTAACTATTATCACCTGTGATTCACCTAATTGGTAGACTTTCTGAAATCTTTCTGCAAAACTGAAAATATTCCCTAATTTCTGAAACTCACAGGAATGAAAACAAATTGGTTCACAAATTTCCTACTTAGAAATATTGAAGGGAAAATTACACAAAAGGATGGTTTGAGTTTGTTTTCTTCTTTGGTTGTGTTGCAAATAGTTCCCACAATGAAACACTGGAATTTCCTTCAGTCTGTTCCCCATTACCTCTGTGGGAAAATTGTGAAAAATCAATCTGTTTTCTGCATAACCATATTACATCCCATTATTTGAGGAATGTCAAAGGCAAACCCCAACAACCAACAATATCAATCTTTTCTCTCTTTTCCAAGTTCAATTTCAGCAGTAGTTATGAAAAAGAAAAAGGAAAGTGAATGAAGAATATCATTCTACTCCAGGCAATTGCAGATTTTAATGAGACTTTATATAAAACAGGAGGGTGTATTCTCTTTATAGTTGATTATATCCTTGACCTTGGGAGTTATGTGAGCTTCCTGTGACTAGGATTACATTTTAGAAAATGAGGAATAGAGGCTGTGGCAAGCAGAACTTAGTGCCTTTCTTCTAACTAACAATAGAAAATGAGATAATGCCAGGCTAAGGATGAAAATTATTGCAATAATAATAATAATAATAATAATAATAATAATAATAATAATAGAAAGACTCCAGAGAATGTGATGTCCTATTTTGGTAAAATCTGATGTGATCTCATACACCAGGGTATTAGGACTTAAGAGTCACTCATGCCTTATCTTTTAACCTCCCTTCACCCTTACTTCATATATATATATATATATATATATATAGATAGATAGATAGATAGATAGATAGATATAGATATAGATATAGATATAGATATAGATATATATATATTCATTCATTCTTGGACAAAAAAAAATCAAAATTTCTTTTGAAGTTAAACAGAAATGACTAAATGCTTTCCCAGACTGTCCTACCAGCACAAAAGATGACATATTTTAAAAAACATTTTATTGAACCAATGAAAGTTTTTGTTAAGTTTTTCCAAGAAAATCTAATTTTGTTAATTTTTACATAACTGTTGATTCAATATTTGTTTACACATATTTTATTAGTTGTATTTTATACTTTTTCTAAGAAAACAAAAATGCTGAATATATGACAATTTTGGAAAGCATGGGACAAGAAGAAAAGAAAGAGCATATTCCTTTATCTCAGAGTATATTCCATCATAACCTTTTTTTCTTGAAGTTATGTTTTTCATCTCTTCATTTTTCTTTCTCCACATCTCTCCAGGAATCTATAGAAACAATCTCTGGCCCTAACTGTTTCTTTACAAAAAAAAAAAAAAAAAGAACCCAAACATCTTGGGACTATTATAATCTTTGAACCCATTGCGAATTTTTTCATGTATTCTTCTACATGGATCATGAAGAGAAAGCTAACTCACAGTGTAGAGAAAGAAACTGGCACCTGATTTTGGCAGCGGTCTCCCTACTTCATTCATGGTTCTGCTACCTACCATATAAAAAACTATTCTGAGCTTCTTTTGAGGTTGAGTATGTGAACATTTTCTTCAAAACAAAGGTCATTATACAACTTCTACCAATGGCACTGAACGAGTGTTTGAATGTCCCTAGTCTGCATCCTGGATCACTCATAAATTTCTTATACACTTAAACAAGTCTCTCTAACACCCTGTTTTCATGTCTGAATGATGAAGATGGGAACTCTACTTCCCAAAGAGGACCACTGTGAGCAATTAAAAGAGATTGTGCATTTGTAGGAACTTAGTGCTCTGCCATGCAGTAAGAGGTCAAGAAATATTAGATGAAAATAATTATAAACTTGCTCAAGAGTGGTCCAGAAGTGTTAGAAGGATAATCCTTTGATTTCCTTCTGCTAGCACTTGAGATTCCAATGTCAGGTGAAGTAGTCAGACTAGAACACAAAGTCCATTATTGATCATCGATCGTTTTACACAGTTTAGTTGAGATAATAGCCACTAGAAGCAAGAACCTCAACCTGTTGATGGTTGGAGACCCTGTACAAAGTAAAACATCCTCACCCTATTTACATTAGGTAACGATAATATATACCTTTTCCAGTTTACAGTATTTTTTTCCCATTAAACATAACTTTTTCAGATAACTTGTCTTTCTAGGCCTCAACAGGCAACGTGCACTGCAAAGTCCATCTTTAGCAAGATGGACTTCGATAACTAGGTTGAAAGAAAATAAGTCTGCTTTGCCCTCCTAGCCCTTCCCCGTCCCACAATCTGAAGAAGAATAGAGCCCTTTCCAGCTGTGGCTGGGACAGTGGTTTTAGTGGTTGATGACTGGAACTTGAGACCTGTCGTGAGCCTCCATCACCATGTGGCTGTGGGCGGGATCACCGCATCCCCATGACGCTCACAGGCTTTCCAAGTAATCTTTCCAGCAGCCTTCGACCTGAGCACAAAGGGAGCTTTTCTTCACCTTGTCTGAGGGAGTCACTGTTCTTGGGGCAGAGCGCTGGACCAGGTTAACCAGCAGGATCCCCAGGTGCCAAACCATGCAGAAGCATAATGAACGGGTGACGGGAGAAAGTTTGATTCGCTATTTCTATAAACACCATTTCTTTTTGGCACCCGCTTCTATAAATTACCTGAGGTACAAACATCTCTGCAGAGATCTAACTATGAAGCATGTTCACAAAATGGATGGAGGGATGTTGGCTGCTTCTGGGCTTCTTCGTGATTTCAAGCCTCTGACTTCACTTTCTTCGTGTTTCTTTTTACTTTCCTGTGCAATACTACCCCCTCACTCTTTTTTTTTTCTTGATCTCTCTCTCCCACCCCCCTTTTTTAAATCATGTAAATGTAAAAATAAAACAAACAAACAAACAAAAAGAAACACATTTGCTTCTATTTTCAAGTAGGAAGGAGACTAGCCTTACGGCCAAGATGACTGACAAATTCTTGTGGCTTTGTGCAAAAGTCAAACCAAAAATCTCACCAGCAGCCAGGCTGAGTTCTGGCAACCCCGCTTTGCCTGGAAATGAGTGCAATCATATCCTAATAGCTATTTGGATAATTGTTCATCTGAGTGATATGCCAACTAATGCTTGAAACAAGTCCCTATTACAAATATAGCATGTAGTCTAATCTGGAATATATTAAAATGTTATTTCTGTAGCTGCCTATTTCCAAACTGAAATAATAACTAGGCCATTTATCACATTTGTTTTCTAAGGGTAATTTTTAAAGTACAATAGTAACATGTAAATGTGTGAATGCACGGTTATATGTGTAATATTTTAAATTTAAAAAATATTTTGTCTCAAGTTAATATTTTATTCATGAGTCTTATCTCCTGAACTAATATTAGTCCAAAGGAGGATTTTTATTTATATTTCTTAATGCATGACAATAATGTAAATGATTACATATACAAAACTCACCACTCGTTAATTTTAACCCCTCTTATTGGAAATAAACTGATACATTGCATGAACTGTAGATACTTGTGGGTGGAGACACATGGTGCCAGACAATGAGAGGATGATAAATAAGCCACTTCTCAGAAATCTGAAACTGGAAGCTGATCAAAAGTAAAATTCCTCCAAATTAAAATTACTCTCTTATTCTGAGGCACAAGATGGTGAGTTTAACTGCTACAACAGGAATCTCTAGCTGTTCCCACAGTGAAGAGACAGAGTGGAAAGCTTTTGCTGTAGTTTCATCAAGAGACATTTGGCACAGAGAAAGAATAGGGGCTTCGAAGACTGAATTTGAATTCAAAGTTGCCTCTTAGAAGCTGGAGGATCACAGGTAACTTATATCCTTTTCCTGAGCCTCAGTGTCTTCATCATGAACATGGTAATCCTAAGACCATTTCACAACTCTGTTATATGATGCTTAAATAAAAGTCCCAGGTAAAGTGACAAGGATGAGCTAGGCATCTGGTGAGCAACAGTTCTGCTTTGTAGAGAAGGCAGCACATGTCATGGTGTTATGAGCATGGGCCATGGTGCCCTATTGTCTGGTTTCAGATACCCCAGTATCAAATCTCCCTAGCAGCATAGTGATGTAGCAATGAGCAAGCCACCTGACTCCATGTGACTCAGTGTCTTCATCTGTCAAATGGGGATAAAAATATCACATACTTCAGAGAGTTGCTGTCAGGATCAGTGAGTTAACAGAACAAACTCCTGGCACAGTAAGCATTCAATAAAGCTAACACGTTGCTATTTCTGCTATTGTGATAAACTAGCTCCTCGATGCCTCCCCCTCCTCCCTATCCAGACTTCATTTCCTTCTTTTTATCTTTATTCCCCCGCCCCCACTTCCTCCTAGAAATAAATAGTATATACCGACTTCTAGGGGTTAAATAAGCTTTTATTTCCATGGATCTACCCCGTGTGAGGCTGAAGAAAATGCTTATAAGTGGAGCTGATGCCAGGAGTAGTTTTTTCAAAAGATATTTAAACTTGTTTTAATTTTCCAGTTTTAATCAAATCCACAAATTAATTCATCCTATATAAATACAAAGTTATTAAATGATGCCACAGACAAGGCACTGTACTAGGCTCAATGACGATGACAATGACCATAAGAAAGAACTCAAAAGGGAAGATACTACAGGGAAGTCATAAACAGATGTTAAGAGGAGAGAGTGGTTACTTTTTCTCTGCTTCTTGGAGTAATTACTGTGATCAGGTACTTCTGATTACTATTACTTTAGGAAAATAAACAGTAAATGATCAACATCTTAATAAAAAGATAAAGAAAAATAGAATGTTGACAAACAGAGAAAGAATAAAAACGAACACCATTGCTCAATTCTAATGTAGAAATTGAATTTGTTCCATAGCCCTCGAGTACCAGAAATGACTTTTATAATTTTTCATATCAAATTATATATTTTAAGTGCCTCTTGACAAGATAAAATTAAAAAGTATCAATCATCGCAGAGTGATTCTGCTACCTTTCTATCTAGGGCTTATCTACTATAGAAAACTTTTGGGAGAGACAGTTTGGGTTGCATCGTGGGCACCTCTGGGAAGGAATAGTCAAGGTTCACGGTTCCTTGTCTCTAGTGGACCCCGTGTTCACAGACAACTCTGTCGAAACCATCGCCACTCCCAAGATATTGTGCAGAAGTGCAGTGAACACATCCCTAGAACTTGCAGAATCCACCATCCTTCTCTTATATGCTTTTTCTGGGGTCTACTACCCATGGCCAAGTCATCTTTGACACTGGCCACGGGCCCCCTCTCTTGGCATTAACCCAGGCTGGTCTGGCTCAGTTACCTGAGACACCAGCAGGACTGGAGACCTGGAGATATATTCCAGGTGCTGGAAACAAAAAGCTGTTAAAATCCCCATGAGTAAGCCAGTATATTCGAACAGAATATAAATGCTAAGCATTCAGATCCACAGGAAGTAAAAAGAAAAATATTACCTTCTAATTCTTTCAAGTCTGCTAAAACAAAAGGAAAGCAACATGATTTAATGTCTCACAAGCAAGCCCTGTCACACTTTGGAAAATCTACCGACATGTACTCGGCGGCAGCAATGTGTATTCACATTGGCCTTGCAAGCCCTATGTTTTCTTTCCAGAAACTAAGTTTAATGTTTTGTCCCTAAAATTGGGAGGAGGAAGTCATCTATGGTTTTAATGGAATAGGAAGCTGAGACTAAATGGCTACCTGGTCAACCCCTAATGAGTTTTCAGGGGTTCAACTTTAATGACACTTGATGTGCAATATTTTTCACCCTATATCAGACAATGCAGTTAAATATAAATTATATATGTATATTTATATTTATCTTTAAATATTTATATTTATATATACAAAATTTATAATGTGATTCTGAGAACAGAAGCTTTTTCTTATTGTGTGTTTTGTGTTCTCTGTGTTTAGAGTATTTCTTTTCTCATACCGTCAACAAATTTCTAATAGATAAATGAGATAAAATATATTCAACAAATTTCTAATAGATAAATGCATGAGATAAAATATATTCAACTAATATGTATACAAAACTACAGGCAACAAGGAACAAACCCAGCACCTTCCCAATTTCTGAGATTCTCAGTTCAACTTAATTGAACAAATGTGTTTTAACACTGTCTACACTCAAACTATTGGACAAGGATCATGAGAGATTCATAATGATAACCCAGACTGGGGAGTAGATGTAGATTTTGAACTACTCACAGGCACCCTGATTTCTGCATCAAGTAGCCTCAATTTCTCCCCTAGAACTTCCGTGTCCTTTGAGATATCAGAGCAACTGATGTCGTCAGTGTGACTTGCGTGCAAGCAACCCCATATGATGGCTCTTGGGGCCATTAGGTACACCCCTACCTGCCTCTCTGGTTCTGATTCTCTCTACACAGCTTCCCAGAGGGCTCTTCCAAAAGGTTGAGTTCTGGTTGTACACATTGGGGATCAGCTCTCTCTCCTACCCATTTACTCCTCCCATCCCCCATCATGCTTCTCGGGCTTTCTTCCCGAAATAAACAAGCCCTCATTTCAACCTCTGACACCGTATCAGCCACTAATTATAAAATGGGTGGTCTTTAAAAAAAGCAAAGGGATGTGAACAAAGGAAATATGCTACAGTTGGAAACTTTTCAAAAGCTCCCTGGGCAGCTCTGAAAATCTCATGATTCTGCCATCAATCTCAGGAGGCCTGATTGAGCTGAAGAATATAAGCAATGATGCAGAGAAAATCTGTCTCCTCTCAATAATTCTGGAAGTTGTCTTAACAGAGATTTAGAATATTTAATGAGATACTTAGGAAATTTATGAGACCTTTATCCCTGCGAGCAGATTACTTCACATTTGTCTTTTATGTAGATTCTCCAAGTCTCCAAATTAGCAATAGTGCCGAAAAAATGAAAAAAATGAAAGTATAAGATGAGGGGAGAATGGGAGGAAGAGAAGGAAAAAAGGAGGGAGAAAGAGAAAGAATGAGAAGAAAAGAAAAAAAAACACTGAGTTTACTTTATATTTCTTCTTAGATTTTAACATCTTATTGGGTAAAAACAAAGTCTAGTTGTAACCAGAAAAACAAAAGGATATTCTGTATTAAATGAGGTGATCACCTAAATATTAGTTGATGATTATTTAAATTTTAACTAATCAAAGAATAATATATCACATCTATCTCAAATATATATATGTATATGTGTGTGTATATATATATATATGTATATATAAAATAGGTAAAATATATATATATATGCATATTTACTTACAAAACTCAGGCCATTTCTCACTTCCTTTCCATTGATTGGCACAGTCAGTCTGATTACATTAAGTAATCAAATGCTTGACAGTCCACCCAAAAACTGATACAGCAGAATACAGAGTGAGAAGTCAGAACTGGTGCCCCAGACTCTGTGTGGTGCCAATCTGTGTCAATGCCAATGCCAGTTAATCAGCCTAATCAACCTTTTCAGTATTCTGGAGTCTCATTTCTAGAGATTCTACTTAAGATGTCAATTAATTTTATAATTCCATCACTCTTTTTGGATGAAATAAATATAAAGCAACTGTCCCAACCTCCATCCTTTATTTCTATTCAATTTTAGAAGAAAGTATGGACCTATGTCCATTTTCAGTGTGTTTCACTGGACATCTCCTGGCATTTAGAAATAACCTACCTTCCTCTGTGATTCTTTTCTGGATGTACTCTATTTCCCACAGTCTTTCTGATAGGATTCATGTCTAAAACAATCTTGGATCTCCCTCACACTCCCTCTCCCACCTTGTGATCTAAAATGATGCCTTGCACTAAGATAATGATTAACACAATCAATGAGTAACTAAGTAGATGATATCTTGAAATAGTAAATTGAGAATCAAAAATTATCTACAAAAGTCCAGGAATGCCTCTGGGCCTGATCCCTTAGTGGCATTATACACTTTGGCACTTGTGCTATGAACACCAGAGGTGATATGCACATTTTCATTAAGATGCATTCTTTTGATTTAAGCATGTTCTCTTTTCTGCAGATGTGCAGTAGTCACCATATTTCAACTCTCCACTTCATACCTCCTACCCGTGTCAACCTCTTTTCCCCATGATTTATGTCTTTTTTTTATTGTTCTGCCTGGAGCCACGCCAGACCCTAGGATCAAACTCCCCAATCTCACCAAACCCTTGGGTGACAGGATGGAAATCAGTCTTGGTAGAAAGGTCTGCACTCATAATGTGGGAAAGGAAGTGGCTTACCCATTTCCATGGAAATGTGCACACTTTCCAATTGTTGTCGAAAAAATAAAAAGTTGTGTTCTTAATTCACACATCTCAGTGTCAAGCAGACCTAACAGAGATTCTCAGGGGCACCTGACTGAGAAATTCTTAAACATATAATAAGACTTTGTGCTGCATTCCTGTAGCTATAAAGAAAATTGCGGAGATGGTATTTAATATTTTATTTTTTTGTCTTGCTATCTCATCCTCAAATCACATACCTCACCTAAAAATACCCTTTATACCAGAGATCCCCAGTCCTTAAATTAAGAACTGGGCCACAGAGCAAAAGGTGAGCAGTGGGCAAGCTAGCAAAGCTTCATCTGTATTTGCAGCCACTCCCCAGCGCTAGCATCACTGCCTCAGTTCTATCTCAGATCCTCAGACATTAGATTCTGATAGGAGCACCAATACCTGGTGCCAAAAAAGTTGGAGACCATTGCAGATGGTATCTGCAAAATAGCAGGTAGCACCCAACTTTTAAAAGCATAAAATCATTGATTACCACTGCTGCAGGATTTAGTTAATTCCTTTAAAATTAGAAAACTTTATTGACAATAATAGTAAGGACCAGACATTCACCAAAGAAACACCCAGATGCAAAGAATTTTTGTATCAAAGACCATGCTTAAATCTTCAGTGAAGGTTTCTGAAAGATGGCTTATTTAAGTTAAATCAATATTTATTCCTCACTGTTGAGTTTCAAAGAAAGCTGACCATGATGTTATATGAACTGGCAGTGTACATGACAATCAGCAGTGGATATTTTAGAAAATATAGACCTCAAGGTCTCACTCAAGACAGGATGTCTTCACCTCAAGGTGATACTGGAACCTATAGACTCTATACAGTGCAATATTGTACTGGATATACTAGAGAATTTGAGACATACTTTGGAGGGGCTCTGTTGCCCCCTAGTTATTCAGCTTTGAAAAAAATTATTGAACCCTTGTTTTCTTAGCTGTCAAGTTATAATATCAATAATTATTAAAGGCAAACCATTTAGAATGGTATCAGTCACAAAAGCGCTCAACACGTTTCGTCATCACTTCTTACTAGTTGTATCTTCAATGACCTGTACAAATGATTTGGATCATGGTGAGAGTTTAAAACCCACTGAGCACCTCAAATACATCTGATGTAATGAAGAAGTTGAATTTTAAAATTTATTAAATTTTAATTATTTTTAATTGAATAATACTTGATTCAGTGATTGGAAAACTTTTAAGAATGCCTAGAACAGCTGGGGATGTGATTATGTTTTTTGACAGTATGTTTCACAGAATACAAATACAGATCAGGTGTTTCCGAAAAAATTTAGCATGTAAGTTGAGATGTAATTATAAAATATATACCATATTTCCATATTTTGAAAACTTGGCACAAAAAAATGAAAAAAATATTTTGTCAATTTTATATCAATTACATGTTGAGATAATACTATTTTGTATATATTGGACAAAGTAAATGATTATTAAAATTAATTTCACTTGCATTTTTTTATTTGTTCAATATAGCTGCTCAAAAATTTGAAATCACATACGTGACTTGCCTTATTTCTATCAATCGGTGTTGACACAGAGGATTCCAGAGGCTCATGATCTGATGAATAAATTCCAGTGCCTGATTACCCATTTTTCCAAATCCAAAAATGTAAGTGCATCAATAGGCCCAAAGACTATCGCCTGTGAGAATCAGGTTCAAAAACATAAGAGGAAGATACATAAACCCAAAACATGTGTGAGTGTGTGTGCGCATTGTTTTTGGTGCGATGTATCGCTGTGGTGTAGGATTATTCAAGAAGAAAGTTCATCGTGTTCTGCCACCATAAGCGAACCATATTGTAAGCCAGTCACAGACTACTGAAATGTCTGAATGCAGCATCTCACAGCTGCGTGAGCCAAGCTTTTATGTTCTTTTTTCAGTGACACATGTCACCCGATCAGAATTCTGGAGAATATGGTGTAAACATTGATGTACATTTCATTCTCTGCCCTCCTTTACTGTAACCTGTCCCCAAACCATGGGAATTTAGGGACCCCACTTTAGTATCAACAATTCTCCATATCGCATGGGAGTAGTTGTAGATTCTAAATATCTGTCACTGGAGAGATGCCACACTACTTAAAGCACAGGGATTACGAAACTGAGTTCTAAAGTCAGGGTTTCAGTCTTGCCACCATCACTTACTGACCCTGTAACTTGTAGTGAATTATGCAGCTTTTCTATACCAGTCTTTTCAATGGGAATGATGATAATAATATTTTTCTCCCAGAGCTACTGTGATTAAATGACCTAGTACCTATAAAATGATTGCAATGGTGTCTCATAGAGACTATGCACTCAATACATATCAGTTATTATAACAACCATTTGACTAGTACAAACCAGAACTAATTAAGCCAAGGATTCCCTCAACCGTTTCTTGAATCGCCTTGGGTATTGGTCTCTTGATAATGCTTTTCAAGTGAATGCTAATACAATAAAGGATTTATAAAAACAACTGATTTGAGTCAAGCATAAGCCCTGCCAGGCCCTGAGTAACCCCTGTTTCCCCACCCCACGGGCCAGTCTTTATTCTTCAGTGTTGACCTACAGCCTTCTCTGTTATTCACTCTTAGGTTCCTGCCAGCCCCACCTGGCCAATCATGCTTACTGGTACCAAGACGTGCCAAGTTGGTTGATTATACGGACAAACACCCATTGATGTTAGGTGAAGACCTTGTAAACATTTCCCCTCAAGACTTAAAATGTTTTCTAACTTGAGTTTTCAGAGATAAAAACATATTACTTGTCCGTACTCATCAGTGGCCAGATATGAACCAAGAGAAAAATGATGAATGGATATGCAATAATAAAGCACCAGTATTTTAAATATCTTAAGACACAGATGGGTACAGAGAGGGCCTGGGGCCAAACCCAGTCTACTCCCTGTTTTCATAAAGCACACAGGCTAAGAGCTTTTCTATTTTTAAAGGGTAACATTGTAAAATGGTTATAGAAATATTAGTATAATACTCTTGATTTTGCCACTTTCATAGAAAAATTTCCTGACCCTGGCCTTAAACTATAAAAAGTATGTTTTCATTGTTCTGTTAATTCAATTGTTTTTGTTTTGTAATGAACTTTATTTTTTAAGATTAGAATTAGTGGTATTATAAGTAATAAATTTTATTCTTCAAAAGTTTTTTTTGTAGAAAAATTTATTTCTACAAAAAATACAGCTACTTTCAAGGCACTGGATTATATATTCTCTAATAAATCTATAGAATGAAAGCCTCTGGTTCAGAAATTCTTTTTTAATATGAGCCCTTAAACATTCAAGAAAAATAGCATATTTTATATTATCTTACTGCATCAATCTGGTACTAGTGCCCAAAGCACTAGTATTTAATGAAGTTTTCTTATTAATTTCTCTGCATCCCTTATATATGGTATATGGACAAGTCTGTTTTGTATTTCAGCATGTAGCATACTTGATGAGTTTTATTCTTTTAATATTTTCCGGCAGTGGAAACAATAACTTTAAAATGGTTTCTACAGAGGTGAACTGTCGTCCTGGCTTCATGATCTAGGTGTTTGAAAGATTCTAATGCAACAATGAAGCAAGACCAAAGACCCAATAACAAACAGCTGAGCAGATCAATAACCCCTGTGTTTTCAGTCCATGCTTATTTAATGTGGTGGATGGAAAAAAAAAAAGTTTCTCTATTTATATCTGGAACTTAATGAAGTGAAATTATCACAGCCGACAGGCGCTGGTGTTGTAACTCAGAAACAGGGCTTGGCTTAGAGGGATTTGCAGGCTGTTTTTATTCCAATTTTTAATTTTTATTTTTTTTTAGTGAAACTTAATCTCCTAATCAGTTCCAATTTACATATTTGCTGGTCTTTTTTCCAGCTCAGTTCTTAGAGTGGTGTTGGAGGCATGGAATGATTATTTGAATATTTAATTATCCATTGCAACGTGCTGTGCTCCATTCTGAACAAGCAGATCAGTGGCCAAAGTACAGATAAGTTTGTCAGCACAAAGCTGGAGACCTGGAACTGTTGAAAGCTGTTACCTTTCCCATGTGCATGCATAGGCACGTGTACACATATGGGTGTATGTGTGTTTTTAACTTGATCTACCCTGTAATGCTTTGTTCACACTGGCTCTCATTTCCAGGCTTAGGGATGGCTATTCTGCTAAATGAAGTGTTGCAACATTTGAATTTTATTTTGGGACTAAATGGAATACCAAATGCTGATATTTATAATCATGGTGAAATTGTGTTCTATCATCAAATATTCTCATTCCCCGCATGAGAAAATTACCAGTAAAGTTATCTTCCTTGTGTATATTCATCAAGCCATAACTTACATTTTTATTCTTTGAATTTCATTTAAAATTGGGGATTTCCAAAAGATCAATGACTTTATTTTTTAGGGTTAATTTTTCCTTCTTATTCAGAGATGTTAGTTATGACTGTGAAAAGACTATAAGTAGTGAGGATATTATGTCAATTATGCAATAATTAAGTATTGATCTGTTCTGAAGAATCATCAATTACCTCTAAGCTCCAAGAGTCTTCATGAGTCTCAAATAAAATTTTTTAGGACAATCAGAAAATTAAGAATAACCTAGATAATTTACTTTTAATGGGCTTGCAGGCTTACATGGTCAGTGATTGAATGGTTACTGTTTAGTCACAGGAAGATAGCATGATAGAAGTCACAAAATTAACCCTAGATTTTCAATCATGTACTTGTCTGCTTGATAAGTATTTATTGAGCTTCTACTAAGCGTAGGCAGTATCCTAAATTCTCTGGGAAACTAAACATGAAAAGTCATCAAATACAAATACTACCCTCAAAAAAGCATTCTAATAGAAGGTGGCAGATACAAAAACCTAAATAAACTTGGTTTCTCACCAGTTTTCGCTGGATGCTACTGAAATGTTTTTTTTAAAACAATAGAATTTCATGCTGAAATCATCTACTGTGTGTTCATTCTTTATAGGACATGTTGATTATTGAATAGGGAGAGATGGAAAGTGGCCAGGCAAGTTAGTAGAGTACTGTAATAGTTTAGGCAAGAGAAAAGAAAACTGGAAAAACAACAACAAAAGCAATGAGAACGAGGTGAAAATAAATGGAATCAATATTTCCCACATAAAAATTGTTTTGGATAATAGCAGGAGATAAAAGACATCAAGTCTGGATTTATAGAAAGTTATTGATGAGAAATTCTTCTGGAAGAACTTGAGCTCAGCTTGTCTTCATGATTCCCCCACTGGTCTCAAAAATATATATACAGGGGAGTCAGGGCATGCTGTTTACTTTCCCTTGCTTATCCATGTAAGAAATAAGAAATAGGGAAAGAGTAGCAATAATAAGTGCAGGTTTGGGAATCAGAACAACCTAAGTTTGAATACCAGGGCAATTATTTCTCAGTTGTTTGCCCTTGGCCAACTTATTTTAACTCCTTCATCCTCAACTTTCTTATTTAAAAAAAAAATACAATATCACATGTATGTATTAAATGAGTTGATACATTTAAATTGCTTGACACAATGTCTGGAATATAGTTGGTACTAAAGAAAGTAATTAATTGTGATGATCGTTTTAGTTGCTTAAGCTGAGGGTAATCAAACTATGACCCTGAAATATTATATCCCATAAAGATATTCAGAAGTTTTTCATGTTTTGACTTGCAAGAAAATTCTAAGAAGGGTTAACCTTTGAAACTAGTTTTCCAGAAATCACCATGAGAAACTTTCAAACATTTGATATGAATTATATACTATTTTCTAAATTGTTTTCCCTGGATGCTAATTCAATTAAAACCAAAAACTATTTTTTGATCTTTTGTTGTATGCCCAGGAGCATGGCAGGCACTATGGGAGGTATAAAAATATTTTTATAAGCTCTCTTTGTGGTTAAGAATATTATAGTTTAGTTAGAAAGATAAAAATTATGCCCATGAAACAAGGAAGAAATGTTAATATAAGAAATACAAAAAAATATTAATGTAAGAATATAAGAAAAAAGCCAGAGTATTGCTTCTCACTTGATGGCATTGCTAGGAGAATTCAGAACAGGGAGTACTGGGGCACTTCTACTCAGCAAGAGTCTGCTTTGTGAAGTGAACTGATTTCTGAAGGAAGAAAGGTCTGATCCCTAAAGCCAGCCTGAACCTGGACTTAATAGACAGGGAAGGAAAGCAATTTCTAACCTGGAGAAAATGCCACACAAAAAAGTGAGGACAGTGGGCAGAGAATATGAAGACAGACATGACTGTGGAGAAAGAAATATGTTGGAGCTCAGCGAGGAAACAGATTGAAAAAGCCAGGCAAACTGACTGGTCGACGTCTTCAAGAGCAGCTTTAGAAGGTTAGACTTTGCCTATGAGTTATAAAGGGCTACAAACTTTGAGGCAGGAAAAAAGTTATTCCTTTGAGTTTCTAAATGCAGGAAATTTGATATTGGACTGGTAGTAAAAGCAATGACAGAGAGATAATCAACAAAAGTGGGAAACAGACAGGCAATGAGCCATTGTCATTATATTACATACAGATGTGGACAAGGTGCCTTGGAGGCTGTGGAAAGACAGTTCAAACATGAAAAACAGCTCAGGAGAGAATCATGGGTGGTGAGAACAGAAGAGGAGAAAAAGCACTTTTCAGTGAACGATATTATTCTCTTCAAAATATAGATTTATTTGCACGGCTTTCAAGCACCTTTATTAACAGGCTTCACCCTCTACAAGCAATTATATTTATGTTATTTTCTAATACTGACCCTTCTCTAAAGTATGACCCAACACTAATTTCTACAGCAAACCATCATAGCTTTTCCTATACCTCTATTTTGATGTCCTCATTTTTGTCCTCTTTGGAATTCTATATTGATACTTAGAATTGTCAAATAAAATGCAGGATGCTCAGTTAAATTTCAGATAAACAATGAATAATTTTATCATAAATATGTCCTAAATGTTATATGAGACATGCTTATACTAATAAAATTGTTTTTACCTGAAATTCAAATATAACGGAGTATCTTGCATTTTATTTTGCTGAATCTGTCACCTTTACTGAAAGCACCTATCTTACCCTTTAACCTTCAATTTCACATTGTCATAGGTTTTTCCAAATCATTTAGATATTAACTTCCCCCAAAATAGGGTTTAATAATTTTTCCCCTCAGATCAGAAGAGCTAGAGGGAACAGAGGCCAGGTGGTGGTGATTACAGGATAACCAAGGCCTAAAGAGGTCTCGTTTAAGATAATGATTCTGCAAAGTAGGGGACTGGGCCAGGAGCAAGAGAACATCCTAGATTTTTCCAGAAGAACTGAGTTTACTAGATAGATCTGGAGGTATGAAAAAGAGTAGTTAGGCTATGTTCTCCCTTCCTGCCCCCAGCACTTTCATTCAGTACTTGGTTAATACACAAAACCAAAGCATGCACGATCTGAACGTAAAGTTGAGCATAATACTCTGCCTACCTTTAGCTTAAAATATATACCAACCTATACATATATAAATAAAATAATCTAGGATTGTGCATAGGATTGGTACCAACAAAGTTTTAGAGCACTGATTCTCAACCAGGGATGATTTTGCTCGCCTCCGCCAGGACACTTGACAGTATCTAGAGAGATTTTTGATTGCCACAGCTAGGGGACATATCCCGGCATCTAGCAGGTAAAAGGACAGGGATGCTGACTCTTAAGTTGCATAGAGTTTACAGCCATGGTGCCCAGGATAAGAAGAGAATGATCTGATCTGGAATGTCAATAATGGCACAGTTGAGAAACCATGGTCTAAAAGGAAACAGTTAAAAGAAGCAAAGCTTCTTTGGCCGGTGATCAGAGAAAACTTCCAAAGAAGAATACAGTTGAAAAGAGGACAGTGGCATAAGCAAATGCAGCGAAGGTCGACATCTGAAGAAAGAACAGTATAAAGTGTTAGCTGTCTTGTGGTCATAGTTGTGTTAGAGACCAGTGGGCAAAGAGCCAGAGGTGTGAAACTATGGAACTTCAAATTTTTAATCACTGAAATGGAGAATTGGTGATGGAGAATTTGGAGGCCAGAACCAATATGTGGCAAAAGTAAGTGCGTTAGAAAATTTTAGTTTATAATGGCAAAAGTCTGAAAAAGTCACTGAGGGATTTTACTTCAATGAGGCCACACTTCCGAAACAAAACCAAATAAGGCAATTAGGTAATCTTGACCACGATTTTGACTGCAACGGCTTACTTCCTTCAACTCTTCGTTTCTCTATGGAACCGAAGCCATGGCCTGCATGAGGTAACCTTCAATTTTTTTGTATTAACATCATGACCTTGTTAGCTCACAGTTTTAATCCTTCCTCTTGATCCTGTGGTAAAGCCACAGGAGTCCCATTTTCATCTTAGGCAACTCTACTGAATTTTACATGCTGAACCAGGCCCAGAAAATGGGGTACGAGGACAAGCTGGATAAGTTGAGAACCTAGCTTAAATTCTGTGGTTCAGTATTTGGAACCAAACCCAAAAATTTCGGTATTGGGGCTTATTTCTCCTTGGCAAAACATAGCCTTCTGTTTTAAAAAAGTGGGGAAAGGTTTTAAAAAGCTTATTAAAAAGTCTTGAAATGCTTCTTCAACATCAAATAGCTCCTAGAAAAATATTTTGATGAGTTAAGTGTAAATGAATCAGAAACATATGGATTATATTTCCTTTAGATTACACATGGGCTTCAAAATTAAGGGGGAAAGTGCTCAGGGCAAAATGCATTTTGGATTTTATTGAACCCAAAATATTTGAGAAATAACTCAAGATACTCGAAGAACCCAAAATCCTGCCAGGCTTCTCAATCCCTTGCGAAAAGCAAATTAGATTTTAAAATTCTTTTTGCTTTAGTGATCTATGGTGTTACATGAAATGTGGATAAAAACTTTTTTCCTGTATATGGTTTTTATCCTGGATACTTTCACTTACAACTTTGGCAAAAATCGAGACCTTAAGTATACTATAGATTGACTAAGTTGGCTAAATAATTCAGCCTCTCTCTGCCCTGCCTAGCAACAAGAATATTTGTCTCGTGTATAGTCATGGAGCAAGGGGATTAATCAAAGACCATCAAATAGTTCTGTAGTAAACAGTGATGGACAGTCTTTAAAATGTGACATTTTACAATTAGTTTTCCACTTATTTATTAGGCACTGATAAAAACTTCTCCATTATTTCTCATTTCCTTTATATGTTGAGAGAGTCTATTTCTAGATTCTACATTTTAACAATATAAAGTGACCCATACTATTTAGACTTCTGCTTATTCCAATGGCTAGGCCAAAGTGTGATTGGAGAGGGCCTTAGATTCCTAGTATTTCCATCCCCCAAAGCTACAATCTATTAAAAACCAGCATTTTTGCTAAGAACAATGCTTCAAGACAACCCGAACCCCAGCCATGTTTCCAGTCAGTTTGTTGTCCCTAGGCCCCTGCTACACAGACTTTGGAGAACCATAATATTTACTCGTTAATTTCTTCATTGAATAGATTCTTTTTTAGTACCTGCTATAACAGTGTGCACGGTGGGGGTTATAAGGGACACGAATCAAGCACGGCATACCCACACCTACTCAAGGAGCTGCAGATATGTACACACAAATGTATAGTACTCAAGGGGCACACTATGCAAAAGGAAAAGAGTAAAAAAGAGAGCGATGCAACACTATAATCACATAGTAGCAGTTGTTTAAATCTAATCTGTGTGATTCTGTTTGAAGCATTTTATAGTAAAGAGAGCTTACAGTGCCTGTTTTCTATGTCTAATATATTTCTCTCTATTCTCCCACTGGTAAACTCTCATTTGTAAATTAAGAGTCAATGAAATCTCTGACTGTGAGATTTCATGTTTCTACCACAGTTGAGTGAAATATTTCTCCAAATTTACATCATACGTTGAGCATGTACTTATTTATATCATTGTAAGCATTGTGTTTTAATTTATTTATTTATTTCTAGAGTCTCCATTAACCATTGACATTTTCCAAGTAAAAACTACATCCTACTCTTATTTTTATTCCCAATACACAACAATCGCCTGAAATACACAAAGCACTTAAACGTCATTCCATGAATGGATGATTGGATAAATGATGCTATTATTAAAAAGGGAAATGGAGAAAGACAAAAGTATATCACAGTCCCAATCTCAGTGACTTCACCACAAATGATTTTAAGAATCTTATTCTAAAGACACTCATTATACTTTAATATAGAACAAATGACTCATATTTACTAAATTTGGCTACTAACGACATAGCACATCAAAGGAACAGTCAAAAGCTAATACGTGAATTCATTTAGAGAAACACATCCATTCATGTGGTCATTTATCCATCCTTTTCTCCATGTGAGGCCATAATTTCTTGAAGACCTTCCTTATAATTTACAGCTCAGAAACCATGAATAGAACACTAAATAGTTCTAAATGTGGTGTACCAAAAATTTTAAATCTATCCCAAATACAAAATGCTGATTTTATCAGATGGGAAATATATGCCAAGTTTCCTAATTTGGTGAAAATGCTCACCGAGTATATTCTTTACACTATCAAAAGCTATCAAAAGACCCTTTTTAATAGCGATTCACAATTTTTAAATTTCCTTACATTCTTACATGGTTTTTTAGATTGCAGACAAAATTATAAATGACACCAGTGCCCACGGTAATCTGTAAATGGATAAGGACTTTATACTAGGGGACCTTCCATCTCAGGGAAGATGTCCTTGAGACTTAAGTATCTAAGATAAAACAAGATTGATTCTAAACCTCAGGATCTTCCTACATGAAGATTAAAATGATATTTTTTCTTTTTAATTTGAAATATATAATCCACCTTCCATGGCGCACCATTAGCCTCTCAAACTCATGCATTATGAAAATTTAACTCAATGTCTAGTCTCATTCTTTAAGTTTCCCAAATCTTTGGTCTTTCCTGAAATTTTTTAAGGTTTTGATTAGTTTATTAGTTTGACAGGAGCTTGGGTAATTATGCCAGCCTCTAAGTCCTACTGTAAGTCATGTCTGCATCTCTCCCTGAACGCACACAAAATTTAGTGCCACTGCAGCATTTCTTAAAACAAATAAAAGATTTGTGAACTAGTCACCAAGCATCCGACGCAATTAAACTGCATTTGTTTCTTTTTTGGCATTCTCACACAATCGAGGCCTTGTAAGAGGGAGGCACTCCTCCGATCAGACTGTGTTTTCTTTAGAGGAAAGTGTGCCAAAATCCTCCCACCCCACATAACTGAAGTCTCAACCAGCAGGCGCGGGACTGGCAACACACAGACACACACGCAAACTCTTCCTTCGCCTACCCCTGCTAGCGCCATGTTATACACATAAAGAAAAAGCACAAACCCATAACTGCAAAAATATTAACATGAGAAACAGAATAAAACTTGCTAGACAATGAAGTGCTTTTGCCCAGTTTCGATCAGTTACAACTTTACTTAAGAGATAACAAACACTATTCATTTACAAGCACAGACACTAATGGTTGAGAGTAAAAGCAGAGACAATAAAATGGGAACTGTTTTGGAAAAACTAGATTCTTGATTTTTTTAGTTTTTGAGAGAAGTCAAAATAGGGTTTATTTTGAGGTACCTAGATCTCGACAGCTTGTAATTGCCAACTTGAAGCTGTCACACTTTGACCATTTTTTTCTAAAGAAAAAGTCTTTAAAATCTGGTTAATTAGAACTGACCACCATTAACTCTTTGATTGATTTAGCATCCTGTTGTGCTGGCTCGTGCTCACGGGTTCCCCACTGGTTTCCTTGTGTTGATCCCCAACATTGGTGTGGATACTACGTACAAACTTGGAGCTACACAACAGTCCTTGTTATAAAATTCATTTATCAAGGAAACTCCACATAAGGCATATGTGTGGTCTAAACAGACTCTGGGAGCTGCAAGGACTTATACACCAACTCAGTGTCAGAACAGCTCTTTAAGTTCTCCATGATTCTGCTTCATTGTCTGTATTATACAACACAGATTGATGAGAACCTCTCCAATCAGCTCTGTGAATAAATCAAATTATTTGTGTACTTCCATTAATATCACCATTAGGTGTCACACACTTCGATCCACATTTTCCACACACTATTCATATGATCCTATCAAGTAGATAGTGTCATCCTCATATTCAGGATGATAAACCTGAAAAATAGTGAGATTTAATTAATGGGCATCTAATAAGAATCTGAGTTTTAATTTAAGCCTGGTTTTATCTGATTTCAAAACCTAGATCTTTTATTATCCCACATTGCTTTTGTCTGCCAAGTTCTTCATGGTCCAATGTGTCAGTTACAGCTCTTGCTCTATTATGTTATAGTGAGAGAAAGAAAGGGGAGAAATGAACCATTACCTAGATAATTAATGGATAAATAAAATCTCACTTCTCTTTTTAAAAAGTACTGTCTTTGGAAGTATGGAACTTACACTAGTTTGCTAAAATGTGCAGTATGGTTTGAAAGTATTACAGAATTTTTTAGGATATTCTTTTGAATACTTATTTGCATGTTGAAGGAATCATTTTATGGAATGATAAATAAAAATATATTTATCAAAAGGAATGTTATTGATATGTACTGGGAGGCAATTTTCCATAGATCTCTCACTTTTCTTCCTGTCTTACAAGCAGAGGCACTGACTGCCCTTGTTCCAAATTCATTTCAAAGATATTTGTACAAAGAACACGTTGGGTATAAAGATATCTTCTTTCAGAGTAATGGGCAAGCATGGTTATTATCCAGTATAAAAGATTCAGATTTCCTATACTCAGAGTTCTTCACTTAGAATATAACCCAATGCATGTGTAGGTGTTATCTGACTCTCTTTTGTGTAGTCTTGTGACAACTGGAGCTCAGAGAACCAGTGCAAACGTCTTGAGCTATGATTTCTGTCATTGCTGTGAGTAATGAACTGTCTTTCATCTCTGACCCAGGAGTCTCGTGTCTCATGTCTTCTAGCAGTACTCACAAAAAAGTGGCAGGCTAACTTACGAGTCTGCACACATGGTAAAATCTCAGATCTTCACAGTTCACCACAATATAACCCATCCCTTCTATTAGTGAAATTAGATTTGTTAGCCCTAAATATCCATAAACCCCATTAAATACAATTTAACAAAGGTTTGTTTAATATATGTTCCATAAATGTGAATTATATTTATAGTTTCATCATATTTATATTTCATTAAATATTTCATATTTAAATTTCATAATATTTATATTTTCTCTCTTACATATGGGACTGAGATCATCAGACTTGTCTTTGATTATATGTCTTTCATATCTACTCAGACCCTCCCATTACATCTAGTTTCCAAAATACAATATTGAGTGCCTATTTTCTGTTGGACAAGAGGGCTCAGGAGACATGTAAGGCTAACAAACCTGAGGTAGCTATAAATCAGCATTTATATGGTCATTTATATGTTATCTCATTATTTCTTGAATATTAATACGACATTTTCATAATGTTTGTGCTTTAAATTAATAAGATACAAGATTATAAAGACTATGCTACTAGTTTTATATTATCTCATAGCTTTTGGGTCATAGTATCATGTATTCTGGAATCTTAATATTTCTAAATAACTTGGGTATACTTTATTAGAAGACAAAAGGTACACATGTTTGTATTGCCATATCTTAATGCATTTTTTCTGTTTTTATTTATTTATTCGTTTTTTTATTCTATGTTTAAGAATCTTTTAGAGAATAATGTCAAAAAAGCTATGGACATTGGTGATACAAAGTCCTGAGTTCAAATCCTGTTCTATCACTTGTTAATCCCCCATACTAAGCAAGTTAATTTAACTCCCAAAATAATAATTTACTCTCTGGTAAAAGAAAATTACTAATTCCAACCAAACTGTAAGTAGATTGAAAATATAAGACATATAATACAAAAACATACAAATACAAAAGTATAGTCATATTATTACACTATCAAGTTTTCAGTAGAATGAAATTTCTTTGCCTATACTAGCTAATAATTTTTTACCGTAAATTTCAAATGTGCATGCAATTAGAATAATTATGTTTTTAAACTATCTTAATGCCTGGGGGAGCCAATCTTCTTTTTCATGGAAATGGCTTCCAAAAATTACTTTGGACTGGAAAACTGGTGATCTCAAGCAAAGGCAATCGATGGTACAGACACTCTGATAGTGATCACCTCCTGATTTTGACCATTAGGTTCATGAACGTTCATTTCAGCCTGTTCAGGGACACATGAAAGGCGGGAGGAATACCACCTGTCCTGATTCCCTTTGGTGGGTAGGCAGGATTCCTCATCTCACAGTAATACCAACTGTTACTGGCTGCAAGTTTTACAGGGAGGGAGAGAGGAAAGAAAGGAATTGGAAGGGGAAAGAATGTGAATAGAAAGAAATGACAGGAGCAAAGAGAAAAGAAGACAAAAAGAAGAGATCAAATGAGGTTTCACACTTCATGATGTCAGTTTTCCCTGGTCTGTCTTTCTGTCTTTCTTTCTTTCTTTCTTTCTTTCTTTCTTTCTTTCTTTCTTTCTTTCTTTCTTTCTTTCTCTCTTTCCCTTTCCTTTCCTTTCCTTTTCCCTTCCCTTCCCTTTCCTCCCCTCCCCTTCCCTCCCCTCCCCTCCCCTCCCCTCCCTCTTTCTTTCTCTTTCTTTCTTTCTTTCTTTCTTTCTTTCTTTCTTTCTTTCTTTTCATTTTTTTCTTGTGTCTTAATTTATTTCAGGAATAATAATTTTACCAGCTACAACATGAGCCCTTTCATGACTCAGAAACACTGACTTTACTTAGCTTGAGAAGATATTTATTTCTCCTTCTAGGTTAATCGAGTTTGGACATATTCTTATGATGTCTGATGCATGTGGATGAAGGGAACTCAGAGTGTACATGGTTTACACTGAGTTACATGCTATTCTTTCCTGGTGCTGCTTCTTCCATATTTCCTATTTTAATTTATTTCCCCATTGGAGAAACCCGCTATGTTTAATCAGTATCTTTAAACCATCATGTAATTCCTGCTAGGCTTTTACAAAGAGTGATGTATGCTCTCCCTTGGTTGTAATTCTAAAATTTTCAGTGTTTCAAAGTTCCTGTTTTCACACATCACCTTACCTCAGGCCCTACTGTGAATTAGCTACTTTTGACCTACTGTTATACTAGAATTAGAATTACAGTTGGAGGCAGTTTCTTATTCATTTCTAATAATCAATAACAAAGACATCAGAAGATCAAATATATCAGAGTTATTCTAGATCTCCATAGGTAGTGTACATTGATGATATGTGTGTCTTTGTGAAAGCAATGAGCTGAATTGTATAAATGCATTTTAACAAAAGGACAGCCTAGATCTACTATAATGAAAATTTTAAATAAGAATAGAGAAAAAAAATATTAACAAGATGCAGTTATTCATTTATTTATATTGTTTGTATTACCTATATTTACTATGCAAAATACTACAAAAGTATCAGTTAATGAAACAAAGCAGATGCCAGACCTCAAAGAATCTAAAAGGAAAATGTAGCAGCAGAAGTGATTTGGACATAGAACTGGATTATTTTTATGAGCTGAGAATAAAACAAATAAAACAAACTAAGAAATAATCAGAAAATATGACCAGGACAATCTTTTAAGCCCACTGAGAACAGAGGCATTATAATCAATAAGTCTATTCTTGATCAATAAAAGCTAATATGATTTTTCGATAGAGCTCTGTGCAGAAAGTCCATGAAAGGCACAGATCCAGAAGAAAATAAGACTTACAAATGTGCTATGGGTATTTTGCAAAGAAATAACCATTTAAACATGCAATCCCATAATTAGCCTGGATCTCTCATTCAAGTAAGGCAGGTCAAAACCACCAACTTTTCCAAGTCAATGGGGAAAAACCTTCCATTTCTCTCTTGTGTATTCGAATGTGTGTAATTAGACTTCTCCTATGCCAACAAAAACCCATGAAGGCCTTCTCTATACAAGTTTAGATTGTTCCAGCTCCAAAACTGAGATCGAAACGTGCTGGTACACCCTGAGCAATGTTGGATAGGAAACACGACTGGGCCATTTCAGCACAGGGTTACTGCTCTCCGCTATGAGGGACAGAGCAATAAAAGAGAAATCAAATAAATGAAGCAGAAGAGAATGCCATTAGTCTACTGACTGCAGGGGATCCGATGTTGAACTGTGCCTGCTAACTTACGTCGCTTCTCTTGGCGGTCGATATTTAAGCTGATCCTGTAAATGGATGAGCTATTAATGTGGTAAAATCTGAGGTCAGTGACCACTGTATCAGTTACCACTTGGTTTGGCTCCATAGTACATAAAATCAAGATAATGTTTTAAACAGGATAAAAATACATTCCCCTCTTTCTCTCTCACACACACATACACACACAAGCCCTGTGAGTTGGCAGTCTAGGGCAGTTATGGAGATACTGTAGAGTTACTAGAGCCCCAAATACCCATTATATTGTTGTATTCTGGTGGCAGATTGGAGAATCCAGTAATGGGCACGATGTGTGATACCACATTAACCACGTGCTCTTATGCAACCTGACCCTACTCATCCCCAATAAAAGAGGTGGAGAGAAGGCATCCTTCTCCTTCAATCTGGGCTGGCATGTCAGCACTGAAGCAAAGAAGGGATGTTACATGACTTCTAAAATTAGATTGGCAAAGACCACGCAGCTGTGCCTGGTTTTCTTAGACCACCTGCTCTTAGAATCAAACTCCCACATGGTGGGAAGCCCAGGCATACAGAGAGGCCATGTGCAGGTGTTCTGGTTTACTGTCCTAGTTGAGCCTAGACTTCAAATCACCTTAGTGCACCAGACATTAGATTAAAGAAGCCTCCAGGTCACCCCAGTGCTCAGCCACTGAAGTGTTGCTGCTTGAAGACTCAGCCATTGTCCAATAATCCAGACATCAAAATGGAGAAAAAAGAGAAAAATGATACAGTGATTCCATTTGAAAGAAAAAAAACTGCTTTATTTTATTCATGAAAACCTCATTGTAGGGACTCATCTAGCTTCAAGGCAGGCTGAGAACTGTAGATTTTAAAATCAATGACTCCATTTCAAGTTAAATATTCTATTCCTAGAGAGGGTGGCAAGAACGTGAGACCAACTGGAAGTTTCCATAGCAAACATCTATTTTTTTTTTTTTTTTTGTTCCTCGTTTGGTGTTAGACACTTCCACTTTGTTCCTTGACTTGGTGTAAGACACTCTCACTTTTATAATCAGTCACTTCATCAGATAAGGTGTTATGCCTACTGAGAACTGTTATGTACAAACAGAAACTGAAGAAAAGTAGCATCTAAGTGCAGACATCTTTATCAAATCACTACTTTGTTTATAAAACAGCTGAATTGAGAAAACAAAATATGATTAAGAGAAATCAAGAACATTGCCTTAGAATCAAACAGAGAAGCAAAATACTAGTTTTTGGAAATTTAATTGTGGCATGAGGGTCCTGGGCTTGTGGAAGATAAAGGAGAAATTATCACACATTGGACTTGAGTCTATGGCCATGCAACCTTGAACAAGCCCAATCCCATCTGATCTCGGGCCTGGTTAGTTCTTGGATGGAAGACCACCTAGGAAGACTAGGTGACATAGGCATAAAAAGTAAAAAATAAGGGATTGTAAGCTGACAAGTTCTTTGAAATCTGTGATATCAACCAAGGGTTGCCTTGCCATAAAAAAAAAAAAAAAAAGAAAGAAAGAAAGAAAAGAAAAAAAACTGGACTTGCATTAAAATTTATAATCACCTAAGGATGAGATGGGCAGCCAACCGTTAGTGTTTTTATTCTCTAGACAAACCTAGTTAAACTAATACTGATGAGTTGTTCTACTGATTTTATGTTAGAATAATATATTTCAATACAGAGAGATTCCTCTTATTTCCACCCTATCTTCAACTGAAATCATTAACATCCTGGTCTTCTTTTGATGGTCTTCTTTTTGACTCATGACATATTTATGCAAAGACATGAGTCTTTTGATAGCCCAAACTTACCTCCTACAGCCAAGATCAGTAATGATTAGCTAGCTGTAACCTGGGACATGGATTTTGTTCAGATCATACTAAAACCTTAATTGAGGACTTCCCCCATAACCAGAATGCATATTAACTCACTGAAAGAACTGGTGTCTAGGAAATCTGGCCAAACACTGTAGGAATTCTGTGTGACTGGGCTTAAGTATGGTTTGCCACAATGGAGGATGCCCATCCAATGACAACCTTGTGTGGTCTGGAAGTGACATTGTTACTCTGTTCTACATCAGTCGCCCCAGAAGAGCCTCAGACACATGCATCATGGTGACCATAACAGTAACAAGGAGAAATATTTAATCACGATAGCAGATATTTTTCAGCCCAAACTCGTATCAGGTACCTTGTGAAGAATTTTGTATTATCTCATTTACTATTCACCACAGCTCCATCAAATAGGTCCTATTGTTATCTATATTTAACCAGTGAGGAAATAGAAAATAAATAACAGAGGCAACATTATGCAGAACTAAGATTCAAACTTAGGCCACTAGAGAGATGACAAAACAAACTGAGCATCACGTGAGTTCCAAGTCTGCCTGTCTCATATTCTATCTCTTTTGACCCGAATTTTTTAACAGTATAATATTTGAAATTTTTGCTATGGAATAGACCTACTGGTCAAGACACGATAACTCTAAACTTAAGTACTCAATGTAGATGGAGCTAGAAAGTGACAGAGACAGAGGACAATAAGCACCAGTGCCATTGGGATGCAGGTGAGTGTGTCATAGGGAGTCTCCTTCCTTCCTTCCTTTCTTCCTCTGTTTTCTTTCTTTTTTGCAAGACACATTTCCCTAACAGAGAAGTGTGACTTAGAGGCAGCCTTACCTGAATATGCTTTGGGAGAGAGCCTAATACCTCATAGTTTTAAAAAGAAACACATACACACACATTCTCTCTCTCTCTCTCTCTCTCTCTCTCACACACACACACACACACACACACACACACACACACACACACACACTCACATATACCCAAGCCAAAAATATCAAGCTGTTCATGGTTGTTAAAAAGCCAGGGAAAGCTGAGTCGCAACCTTCAGTGTTTTCCTTTCAAACACATTGACCACCCTCTCTTCACGACATCTTATTTATTGAAGCGTGAGCTGTCCAAATGGAATAAAACTTTGTAACGCTGAAATCTGTATTCTGCCTAAAGTTTTCTTTTATTGTGAAAATTCCAGTCAGTGTTCATCCCTCCATTGCCACCCCTCCTTTCTCAATTCTAGGCATCATAGCAAAAATATCTCCACGGAGAGCTAGAGGAAAAAGGGTTAATTTCAGAGGCCAGCAGCCAAGCCTCTCTTAACCAGGGGACTGGCAACTAGCCGTTTGGAACACTGCCTCAAATGTCTGACTGAACGCTTTTATTAGCCTTTTTGCCCAAAGGTGGCTTTTAGACACCCATAGCGGCACAGGGCCTTCTGACTGGGACTCGACAGACGGGAGCCAGAAAGTTGTCTGCCCCTTCTGTGATGGCTGGGGAACCCCACAGAGGAAACCACCAGCCCTCCCCAACCTGAGAGTGGACTTGCCCTCCCTCACCCTTCAATAAACTGCAGGCCTGCCAGGGGACTTGTAAAAATCAGTAGGGACTTCTCAGAGGGAGGCTTCAGTGTGGGGAGGGAGAAGGGGTCTGAGAGATGCAGTTGAGAGTCAGGTGGGCCCAGAGACTCCCAACATGACAGAGAAGACAGGAAAGAACAGGAGAGCTGAAACAGAAGGAATGATGACATGAGCACGATAACGTGAAAGAAAAAATGAGCTACACAGAGAAAAAGAAAAGGGAAATGGAAAGACCAAAGGTAAAGAAAGAAACAGAAAGGACTGAAAGCAAGCTCACCCAAGAACCTCCCACTCTGGATCTGCCTTTGTCAACAGTAATTAACCTGTGAAGGGTCTGAGTTGCCATTTTTATGGAGTTGCTTTAATTGCTCTGTCCTGACTGGCTCAATTAAAATTGACTGAGTTTTACCAGAGTGAAAGCCCATACCTCCTTGGAAATCTTAGACTGGAAGTGTTATGGGCTCAAAAGCAGTATTCTGTTGTTTGTGATTTCTTCATTTTCCATCAGGAAATACTGTGTGACCAGGTATGAGGAAGCAGGTTGGAGGTAAGCACAAACAGCAGACTATTTTTACATAACACAAGGGTCTTCAGCATTCAAAGAGATGATTTATATGTAGGAGGCCCATTGGAAACTCACTGGCAAAAAATAGCCCCCTTTGGGAGGCCACCTTCAGTCTCTTTTCCTCGTAGCCCCCTGAGATCAAAATGAGAACACATCCATCAGCTCCTGAACTCCTTGCTTAGAAACATACTGAAGCTCAGCTGCCAATAGGAAAGAAATTGGGACTCTACATGACCAAATGTACTTGGGATAAGGGTGTTGAGACTTCGAGTGTTTATTTAACGAGAAGAGTAATTACATTTTTGAGGGTCTTACTATACATTAAGTGCCTCCTACTCTCACGTCATCTCTTTGGATGTACACAGTGCCCTGCAATACGAAGACTGGAAGGTGTTTTTCATATTCCCAGCTCACAGGGAAGGGAAGCAACAAAGCGGGTCTCAAAGTGAGGTCCAAAGACTGCCATCTAACTACCTTGTTAAAAAGGCAGACTTTCTGGTCTCCACCATCCAGACAGACTAAACTAGATTCCCTGATAGAAACTGGATTTTTTACCTTGCACCTTGGTAATTCCCAGCACAGAAGCACTGAGCCAGCATGTTGGGAAAGTATGTTATCAATATCTCAGTGGGGTTTTTCCAACAGCTAAACTCATTTATTTCCATGTTTACAGAAATGAGATTGAGATTCAAAGAGGATAAGTAATGGGTCTAAAATCACATCAGAGTCCACTGCAAGAGATATAAGAGATGTAACTAGAAATATATAACAAACAGGAAGCAGATGTATAACTAGAAATGACTGCAAATAAAACCTAGATCTGATTGATGTTTATCTCTGTTCTTTCAACCACACCAGATTGCCTCCTTCTGATATAGGAAATTTTGCATTGGTTCTTTTGGAATCTCTATGACAGAGGCCCCCACATGGGTAATAACAGCATGCATGTTTAACTATGCCTCACAGTGTCACTCCTGATGAAATGGTCCACTGGTCTTGGTCACATTTCTTTAAATGTGATCCTATGAAATGTGCCCACTTCCTACGCAGACACTAACCTAGACTATCTCAAAATCTTTGAGATAGGAGAATTGGAAGGATCACTATTCCAATGGCCAAAGTGTAAATATGTTAGGTGTGCCAAGCACCATTCTGAATTCTTAATATATGTATTACATTAAGCAGATGAGCTCATTCATTTTTTTAAGCAAGCCACTGAGGTAAGTACTGGGATTCCCTAATGAAGACAGTGAGACCCAATGTGACCTGCCCAAGTTTACACAGCCCTAAGTCACAGAGTTGGGCTATGAAGAAAGACTGTGTGTCTCCAGAGGCAGCAAGCTCAACCACCACTGATGTCACCTCTCTATAGCGCAGGTGGAGATACCATTGTCGGTAAGTTTTAGTGAAAAGAAAAAAAAATTACCCCCAGTAGCTCAGAACTGTTCTGCAACAGAGAACCATAACCTCACTTTGTCAAAAGGCATCTAAAGGTATTTCAAAATAAGTCTTAACCTTTAAGAACAATCTATCAAATGATATAGATATAGAAGTGACCATGAAACTGGTGTGGTTTGATTATTTTTTTTTTATAGGTGAGAAAATCAAGGATATAAAAGGTCAAACTATCTTCTTCAAAGTCTCAGGTTACTGAGAGGTAGAAGTATTAGTCCAGCTGCACAAGTTGCAAATACAATTTATTTCTTGAAACAAAGTATTAGATGAGGGTAACAGGAATGGATTAACCTATTGTCGTGACACTACTCCATCATAAACAATCACAGCACTTCAGTGGAATGTGATGATAAGTGTTCATTTCCCACCAGTCTGGAATGGTTGACTAGGTGCCTCTTCTGCTCCTGACTGGCTTTATATTTCTGAAGGTCAACTCATCTAGCTGATTGTTGGCCTCAAATGGAGCAAGTAGTCTCTGTTTCGTATTTCTCTTGTCATCTAGTTTGGAGAAAATGCTCATTTCAATGGAGGAGTGCAAGGGCACAAGTGGAAATGTGCAAGCATCATTTTAAGTTTCTGCTTGCCTGGTCATGTCTCTATCCACCTCACGAGCCAAAGCCAGTTGCATGACCAGGCTCAGATAAGAACTGAGTGTGCTATAATTTATTTATATGGAGGAGGAAGAACAGCACATAGAGTTTCAAGGAGGAGGAAAGAAATCAAAGGAAGTCAAATTATGCTAAGCTAGTTCTAACCTTTAAATTTTGAAGTCAGGCCTTCCATTTGGGGAACATTTGCTACATTTAATAAAACAAGAAAAATACATTATTTGGTGAAAAGAAAGGAAGTGTTGAATTTAAGAAGTGTGCACCATTTTTTAAAAGTTAGGTTCACCATGCTGGCAAGCATCATATTGAATGTGAGGATTCTTAACTTATTTATAGGTAAATTTATGCAGGTCTTTTTTAAAGAAAATCTGAGAAAAACAAAATTTAACTTTAATTGAATATATATGCAATTGAAATTAAATTATATATAAATTTTATATTATAATTATAACATTATGTGAAAAAGTGGGTTTATTTTGGCAATATAATATGGCTTAATTTATAAAACATTAATATATTAGCAATTTATAAAAGTTTAATGTATTTGCAGCTTTTCCAGAATTCATCTAGAACTAATTTGGATACATGTAATAAAATATTTAAATGGTTTGCTTTAGTTAAATTAGAAATCTATCTTTTAGATAGAGACCTATTTTTTAATGTTTATGAATGTGTATGGTGAATGCTATTTAAGGATTAAAATATCTTCTTCAAGAAGTTAAATTTCAAGTGTCACTTTTTAAAAAAAATTGTAGCTGTTATTCCTGGTAAAGACCAAAACTACTTTTCACCGTTTTTTCTCTGCTAGTTGGACTAATTTCATAATTGGTCATCCTCTATCACTTTTTAAGCCTCCTAACAAGAGTTCTTTAAAAGCAAGCTCTCATAAAAGCAAAAAAAAAAAAAAAAAAAAAAAAAAAAAAAAAAAACCTAACTAAAATCAAACAAGCTCCCAAAATAAAGCGAAATAAACACAATCCCACTAATACAAACACTTGCAAAATCTGTTGCTAAAAAATATCTTATATTGTATTAAATTCCAGTTACAAAATGAAACATAAACATAAATATCAAAAGGCTTCATTAATTATAGTGTTGGCTTCTCAGGAAACTAAGGTTATAGAGCTTTGAGTATCTTCTTGTATTTTTTTTTGTTTTTAAATAAAATTGTCATAGACAGGTTAATATTGTACTGTTACAATGGGTCCCTTGCCAGCCCACTGTAAGAGGTTAAATGTTTAAAAAAAAAAAAAAAAAGCTTATTTGAAACATAATGGTGCAATGCAACATCTAAATTCAAAAATTTTAAATTGTTTTTGTCAAAATGCCCTACCTACTCTCCAGGCAAGTGCCCTGTCTTTGTACTGTAAGGAAACACTGTGTTGCTTTATGTGAAGATCTTTGATTTATTAGAGAAAGCACATTTCCTCACTCCTTAAAGCAACCATAATGTCACTACCCGGTTGATGGGAAAAAGTAGAGTTATAAAAGTATGAATGAAACAAAAGGAACAACACAGAGGTTGACAGATGAGATCTGCTGTGTTTCCTTTTTTCTCATTCCATGACATATGGCATTGCCTCCTAATGAGTAGTCTTCTTGTGGGACCTACCATTTGCTTTTTTAAAAGTTTAATTATCACTCTCCAGTCTCTATCTGTCAACAGCTGTTTCACTTGGGGATACCTTGGGACACACATCTGCTCTCTCTAGCTCTGGGTTTTCCTTTGTTGCTTCGCAAACTCAGGAACTTCTTGGGTGAAATTCAAAACTGTTCCCATACACGGAGGACAAGGAGAAATAAAAAAAAAAAAAAAAAAGAGGCACACCACTCCAGATCGGTAGGTGGCAGTTTTAAGAAGTAAGGAAACTTATTTATGAGGCTTAAGTGGTTGCAAGACAAAGAGATCACCATGCCTGCCACCAGAATCTTAAAAATTTATGCAGAGGCCTGGCCTTAACTGGTCTCAGTTGGGTATGTACACCATCTCAACGACACATTGCTCTCTCAAGGCTGCGTCTGTGACAATGGCTCCAACTGTGGGAACCATAAGCAGAATATATCTTCCAAGGGCAGGGGAGGGGTGAGGAGTCTCCAATGGCTCAGGTCCAGATCACGGATCAACCAGCAGCCATGTCCTCTGATGATCAGCTCTCACATCCTCATATGTGATTATCTTTTGATAAGTTGTCAGAAAGGGTATGTACTTGAGTTGCTCTTATGGGATTTTCTGGGGAATCAGAATTTTCTTTAGAAGACATCATCAGAAATGAGATAGGTTGCACATCGCCAGTCTTTGTGTATACTGGGACTTTGTTTCCCCCTCTGCTTTGAACAGAAATGCACTACTGCTCTCTCATCAGCTGAAATCTTTCTTTATTTTTCAACCTGTCATTCTGCATTTTTTCATAAGTATCTGGTGCTATCCAATTACAAAACTGACAAAAGTGCCCAAATGACTATTTTAAGCAATCTATTATCAAACACACACACACACACACACACACACACACACACACACACACACACACACGTCTCCCTCTCTTTTTCCCTCTTTTGCTTTCTCTTTCCCTCTCTCTTTTGCTCTCTCTCAGTAGCAACAAAAGCCCTCATTTTGTTTGTTGTTTTGCTTGCCTGCATATGTTTGCTTAATTCTGGGGCTGAACTTAAAGGTAAGAGTCATCAGAGAGACATAGTCTTATGCCATTTCTATTGTTCCTTGACTATGTATGTTTTACATTTGATAACCTGGCTTGACCTCTAGAAGCAAAACAGCATGTCCCTTTGAATATCCTTCTTTCTCTTAAAAGAGATGGATGGATGCAAAAAGGATTCGATGTATCATATGTCAATATAAATGTTTTTTTCAACATGCTTTCATAAACATTATGTTTGCTCCTTGCAACAACTATATTGACAATCCCAGCTGGAATATTTTTTAATCATTCCAAATTCCTAGAGCATTTTTCTATTTCTTACTTCCATAAGGCACCTGGACCTTGTAGTACAGCTATTTGTGAATGTAGCTTGTCCACCTTACACTGCACAAAGAATGATTTGGCCCTTTGTCCCCAGCCACTGGGTGACAACCTCTAAGCCCTTGGAATGTCCTGCCTGAAAAGAGTGACTGTTTATCTAGGGGTGCTGAGCCAAACCAGAAAGTTTAAGATGATAATGTGGTTTATGGTGGGGCCTGGGGCATGTGGGCAATCAGCTTTGTCTAAGTGACCAACCTTCAGTAAAAATTGTGGGCGCACCAGCTTGAGTGAGCTTCTCTGGTTAGTGACACTGTGTGTATTGTCACACATTGTTACTGGGAAAAGTAAACATTGTCCACATGACTCCTGTGGAAGAGGACACCAGATAGCCTATACCTGGCCCCTCCTGCCCACTGCCCTAGTACCCTTGCCAGTTGTGACCTGCATCTTTCACTGATAAACTGTAACCATGAGTACAATAGTTTTGCTGAGTTTGGTGAGTCCTCTAGCAAATAACTGAATCAGAACAGCCTGACGTCTTAGGGATGTCCCTAACTCACAGGGAGACTTTAATGGCTTCCTAAATCTTCTGGCTTATAGTTTGGTCAATAAAAAGGATCCACAACAGAATGGAGGAATACAGGGAAGAAAGGCTGAGGTATCCACAATCCTAATTCTGTCACTGTGAGAGAGCATCTTCGTCTGTGCTTTGGAGTTCAGAGAGCTTACACATCCTGTTATGCAGACCTGCTGTTCCTTCTGGCTTCCAGTGACATTTCCTTTCATCTCTTTTGGTGACAGCCCTGTTACTGCAAGACTCAGGTTTTCTTCTTTGGATTTCTACATTCAGCCACACATCTGTAATTAGTTAATAAGTAAATCTCATTCTTTGTTTCTTCCTGATACAAGCGTGTCCTTGGTTAACTGCCAGGACCCTGACTGATACAATATATGAGAATAAAGCACATGCAAAACCTTTGGCAGCAATGAATTTTGTGTACCTTAGTTTTTTTATTGCATTATCTTAAATTTTGCAACAATATCTTTCATATGCTTGTAATTAAGAAAATGAATTATTTTGAAAAGAACAGTGATACATCTGGACAACTAGCATTCCCACTCTCAGACACTGTAATTCCTGAATACAGTTCTCTCTTCATTTAAACAATTCTCTGAGGGCAACTGCCCCTTAACCCTTTTTTGGCCCCTCACCATCATTCATTGGTTTTGGCTACTATATCTTCTTTCCTTCTGATGCCGTGAAAACTCCTGAGAATTGCTGAGTGTCTACTCTGCTGTTAATCCTGGAGTTTCTGTTTATATTTTAAGCCATACCCAAACTCCTGACACACAGAAATGATGATGTGATAAATATATAGTTTTAAGCTGCTAAATTTACCATAATTTATCATGTATCAATAGATGATACACAAATAGTTCTCTTATGCTATGAATTGTCATTCTGATGGGTGTGTGGTGGCATCTTGGTGTGGTTTTGACTTGAATTTTTTAAATAATTCTTTGGATATCCTTTTGGCTCTTGGACTTCTTAGTATGAAGTGTTCAAACCTTTGCCCATATTGTTAATTGAATCGCTTAAGATTTGTTATCATTGAATTATAGAAATGTTAACAGAAATTTTGGTTATATGTTCTTTTTTAAATTCACATAATGAAAATCTTTTCTTCCAATTTATGGCTGGCATTTTTGCTTTATAAAAGGCGTCCTTTGATAACTGCTACATAAAGCATGAGAAGCTCTAGATAATCAAGAGTGAACTCTGAGACAACAGCTGGAAGGACATATTTTAGGTGAGGGAGATGATGGTGGCTTAGAAGCAGTGGAGACATCGTGAAGAGGTGATCAAATTCTGAATATAGTTTGAAGGTAGAGTGTTGAGGAACTGGGGTGATTTTACCTCATGAGGCATATCTGGAAATGTTAGGATGGAGGCGGGGACTACTACTAGTGTCTAATGAGTGGGGGCCAAGGATAATACTAAATAACCTACAATGCATGGGACAGCCACCCCACCCACACATCCCATCAACACATGCAATAGAGAATTAACCAGCACAAATATCAATCATGCCTAGGCTGAGGAACCATGCCGTAAAGTGTTTCTTATACATCAAACATATATCTCAGAAAGAAGTTATAAAAAATGAGAAAAAGATAGGACAACCTCTAATTCAGAAACATGGAATATTTTTTGTGTCTTCTTCAAATTCTTTTACCAGTGTTTTATAATTTTCAGTGTACATATCTTTCATCATTCTGATTAAATTTATACCTAAGTATTTTATTCTGTTGATGCTACTGTTTTCTTAATTTTTAAGATAGGTCATGGTTAGTGCATAAAAATGGAACCAATTATTGTATTTCTATTTTGTATCCTGCAACTTTGCTGAATTCATTTATTAGTTCTAACAGGGTTTTCTTTTTTTTTTTTTTTTTTTTCTTTTTTGGATGGCATCTATACAGTTTTCTATATATAAGATCATGCCATCTATAAACAGAGACAATTTTACTTCTTTCTTTTTTATTCAGATGCCTTTCAATTCTTTTTTTTTTTTCTTTTTTTTTTGCCTAATTTCTCTGGCTTGGACTTTCAGTGCTATGTTAATAAAAGTAGCAAGAGTTGGCGGCCTTATTTTGCTCCTGATTTTAGAGCTTGTTTTTTATTTAACATAATATTTTTGAAGTTAATTCATGCTGTATCCATATTTGATTCTTCACTACTGAATAGTATGCCATCATATGGATATGTCAGCAGTTGATGGACATTCCAATTGTTTCTAGTTTGGGCCTTTTTTGAATAATACTGCTATGTATTTCCAAGTACAAGACTTTGTGTGAACATATATTTCCATTTCTCTTTGGTACACACCTCACCTAAGAGTAAAACTCCTCGATCATATAGTACACTTGTAAATTTATATTTAACCTTTAAAGAAACTGGCAAGCAATTTTTCAAATCAGTCATTTTTTAATTAAAAAAAATTTCAAGAATCTTCAAATCTTCCAGAAATTTTGACTTTTTCACTATAACTTCAAAGGAGAGGAAGTGTTTTTAGAGACAGTGAGTTTTGTTACTGCTACACTTATATGTAAACTCTTGATGCCAACAACCAGTGTTTTTTTATTGCTTTCCATTACACATAAACCAAAACCCATAATAAACAGATTTGGAGAAATCCCACACAAATCTAATCTATTATTTCCATTTAATGATAATAAAAGAGTTTTCATGCCAAAGAACAAATAACATAGGAAAATATACATATTGACTTTAAAAGTCAACTGGGAAATTTTACCAGACTCATGAAGGTCAATATCACAGTCTTGTTTTGCAGTGATTGTTGACATGAGCTCTGAGAGCCTACTTGGAGAACTCTCTCCCAGCAGATAAGATGCATTCTCCTTTACAATGAGGGAGAACTAAAACCATCAATATTACTTATATATTTAAATTGTTTAAAGTTTTATGTTTTTTTTTAAAGGGAAAATAACAAGTCTTCAAATGTTTCATAGAAATTAAGCAATGTTGTTGGATCTAGTTGGATGAATATCAAAATGGACATGTAGTCTGTACAAAACATCTTTTGTTTTTACTAGGAAGTGCCTTATGCATTTCAATTATATCCTGGTGCACATGAGTGTGATGGATTATTTAAAAATATTATGCTGTCCAATCACTATGCATTAACGATACACTAAATATCATGAGAACAAAAGAACTGGGGAAACCAGTTCTGGTAAATTAAGATTCACCTGAGATGTTGCTCCCATGAGCAACCTTCATTTGAACTTGATTAGAAAGACTATGTCTTGTTTAATTTTGGCCCAAGTTGTATCACACTAATAACAGAAATAGCAACAAATCTTTTTCTTAAATGTATTTTTCCTCACACCAAATAACCTATAAAATAAATCAAATAGAAGAAAGTGCTCATATTAATTCTTGAACTAGAATCCATGCTCTATCCACCAATGACCTTAGCCACTTCTGACAAGAAGACCTCTTTATTTAAAGCCAACCTTGATGTAACATCAGAGTGAATCATCTGAGAGGGTTGCTCGGGCTTCAAACTGGAAGCAGAAGAAAGTCAGAATGTTACTGATGTGTGTGCTATAGAGAAAAAATTTCCTATATGGACTTCTGAAAGAATAAACCTGCTTCTAAATATTCAGGGAGAAAAATTTATGTCCTGGGAAAAGCAGGCCTATTGTACCTTACGTATTTCCCATTCTCTCAGAAATGTGTGGCAGCATAATATTATCATTTTTTCACTGCTACTAGTGGCAATGTGGGCATGTGGGTATCACTGCCGTCCTTCAGATGTTTTGCAAATATTTCTCTCCCTGGCCAAGCCACAGATTCAATTTGTGCCCAGTTAAATCCTCATAAAATAGTGTCTTTGACAAATGATTGTTTTTTTCCTTTTCAACCCAGAGAAATGCCAGGCTGGGCTATTTTCACTTTTGGTGGGAAATGTTCCATTTAGACTGACGCACAGTTACGTGGCAAATATCCTGACAGTCTTTTCTTGTCATACAGCTAAATTTTATAGAGTTGTGGAAGTTACCTGATAATTATAATAAAAATAGCTAAGTTAGTATGTTCTAAGCATGCTACTTGAATTTTTTTTTCTTTTCTTTTTCGCTATACAAGTACTGAGTTAGGTACTATTATTATTTTTACTTTTCATGTGGAGAAACTGAGACTTAGGAAGGCTAAATCATTTACCTATCATCAGTAATTGGCAGTCTCATTTTTACTACTTTTGATTATTCTTCATAAGTACTGAATAATAATAAGACTTTGATCCACTCATTTAAAAATATTAAAAACTTTAAAAAATATTTTTTGTGGTTTTAAGCATGAAATGGAGTGTCTTTAGTGTCTAGGAAATTTTTCTATGAAAATACTATTTTGAGGAGAAGCAAAAGTCATGTAAAAATTAATTTAAAACATGTTGGATATCTAAAATATAATAATACAGTAAATGTATACTATTTAAAAAACTACTTTGTATGGGTAGGTAGATAGATACATGCATACAAGTACACAGTCAGAAAGAACTAGACTATTATGCAAAACCCCAGACAATTCCTAAATGGTGAAGTTTAAAAGACAAAATGCCTATGATATGTGTCATAGGAAATTAGAATAACTATGAAAAGTAATGGCCCCAACTTGTTACCATGGTAATGGAGATAAATCCTGATTGATTGGTGAACAGCCATCAATCAGGACTAAAATAGCAATACTAAGGATGGGTGGACCAACCCTATCTTCACCCACTCACCTGTTTATTTCACCCTGTCTCATTTTTCTCACAATTCATGCTCTATCTACCAACAATCTTAGCTGCTTTGTTGATCTCCTCTTCATACCAGAAATAATCTGTGGGACAAATTTGCATCTTCGGAGTGGTTTCTATCATGTCCATACCTAGGCTTCTCGCTTTAATACCATTTGAATGGCTTCCTCATCTCCACCACACCTCCTGTGAGCTACCACCTTTTACCCCCATAGCAAGTAAACTAGGATTCAATGGCTTGAGATTGTATAGTCTGAAAGACTTGCCACTCTTAGTTTAGCATAAGGGTCCATAAACTTGTTCTGTAAAGGTCCAAGTAAAATAAAACTTTGACTTTGAGAGCTATGTAGTCTGTCACAACTACTCAAACCTGCTACTGCAGTGCAGAAACAGACATAGGCAACTCCTAAGTAGATGAGTGTGGTGCTGCTCTAATAAAACTTTATTTATAAACATGAGCAGGAAGCCAGACTTGGCCCATGGGCTCATAGTTTACCATGTCCTGGTTTGGAATGATGTGCCATGCAGATCTGGTGCCAGCGTCCTTGTGACCCCTTTATTGCTCCTTCGCAGTCATGTGAGGGAAGGGAGTAGGGGTAACCCAAGAACCAGGACCTTACGTAGCTACAGAACCCACCCCGCCCCCAGGTCTTGTTTAGACATGGCAACCTTGGATGATTCTGTCCATCAGAATCAGGAGACTAGATGTCAACACCCTTTTCAGCATTCTCCCCGAATATATTTTTTAAACTGTGAGAAAAGGTTTTATCTAATGACTGCTGGTATCATGAAAAAAAAAAAACAATTAGCAAAATATTTTCTTCAATAGCTCCCATTTTTGGTCATCTTCAGGGGGATGTTGTCTTAGTTCCATGAAATGGCAGTGTGAGACTTCACACGTAAGCCTGTTTGCACAACGGCATGTCTGTGGCTACTTGGTTTATGTGTTTAATAGGTGGCTGTACTCTGCTCCATGGTTTGGATTTTTAAAAATTAAAGGCTTGCAGTTGGTAGCTTCAGAGGTTTTGAGTCATGGAAAGAGAGAATGAAGGATTCAAATCGTAAATGTGTCTGTCTTCTCCATAGTCCCTCATTTGGCAGAGCATTTGCACGCAGCCTTCTTGAAAGGAATGGACGATTTGAACCTCCAGGCACTGAGAGCAAATGGTAAAAGATGGAAAACGATGCATGCTGGGCTCTCTCCCTTCAACCAAGGATGCCAAGCCCAGCTCTAGACTGAGCTTTGAGTGCAGCTCCCTTTTCTAATTCTAAATCAAACCCCTGCACTCAATCTCTCCCTTTACTAAGCACTAAATCCACATGCCAATTTTCATTTTTTCATTTTTTCAAAAAGAAAAAATAAAACCTGCATTAACTCTTAAAACTTCCCTGAAATCTACTCATGTGAACAGGGATCATAACAGTATTATAATTTGTGTGTGTGTGTGTGTGTGTGTGTGTGTGTCTGTCTGTCTGTCTGTCTGTCTGTCTGTCTTAAACAAGACATTTGTAGTTTTTAAGAAATGGCTTAAATCTGTTGGATTCCAGAAATTTTTATAACTTCAACTCCAAAGTAGATTAGTTATTTTTATTAGATTAGTAATTAGTAATTGTCAATTCATAAAAAAAAATGTTAGCTTGAAAAACTTTTTGAAAGAGGAACTTTGGTAATGTTCAAGTTTACATATTGATTTTAAATAGCAAGTGCTAAGGAAATTAGTTTTCAGTGTAGTGTATGTGTGATTGAATACAGCTACCAAAATTCTGTTCATAAGTATAATGGGAGACAATGGTGATCAGATCAGTTCTCCTTCTATGGCCTGTCTAGGCAGCATTTCTGAATGATTGGTGCTGGTTATTCATATAATAGATATTTCGGAGCACCTACTATATACCAGGCATTGTGCAAGGCACTTGGAATAGCAGAATACCAGCCTGCAGAGAGCTTAGATCTAAAATCAGGTATTAAAAATGACAGCTAATTAATTGGCTACACTGGGGTCTGGGAAAACTTACTGAAGAGGTTGGATTTTACTCAGAGATGAAACACTGACTATGTGTTAGTTGACGCATGGCTGGCTGGGGAGTTTTTTATACAATTAGAACGGCATCTAGGCCTTGAGGAGAAGAAATGAGATGAATCTGCAGAAGGCAAAATGTTGTCAGCATGAGAGGAACGGAAGCAAACACTCATGCGACAAGTAGATGGCACCAGAACTGTCAAGGTTTGGACAGCATGGTAAGGACTTAAACCTTCACTTGCAGAATCCTTCCCTTCCTCCTTCCAAAAATGGATTTTCCCCAAAGTACTTTGTTTATAGATTCCCATTTCTAGGAAGAAACACACCTTACGATGTTTTGTAAGTTTTGTTTGAGACTGTGTACTTGCATATAATGGTTAAGCCAACCTTTGAGCCACTAAGTACAAAATTTACCTCATGACTTCCTACTCTGTAGAAATAAACAAGATCAATTAGTAACAGTTTATCTTATAGGAGACGGTATGAAGAAAACAAATACACCACCTGAGAAAAAGGTGCCTTAGTGCATCGTGACTCATCCATGAGAACCTGCAGATGATCCAAAGTTTTTGCAACAATGAATTTTTTTTTAACCAATAAATAACTGAAACTGCTTTTCTATAAAAACAAGCTGAACTAAGGGCAATAGAACAAGACATTTCATTGAAAAAAGATCTACTATAAAATTTTTAAACAAGGTTAACTGTCTTAGAACACGGAAAAAGAAAATCATCACTTTAACTGCAATTTTTATTTATTTTTCAAACTATTCCAATTTTGTACATCTTTATAGTGACAATCATCCCTTTATTTTCTTTAAATTTTCACTTAATGTTACTTTTCATAGTTCAAAAGATTCTATATCATTCTAATTTATAATGAGTGAAAATACTTCATCTCTAAGTAAGTAATTGTGATACTTCTGATTATGTATCAGTGTTGGATTATTGAGAAAGTTGTTTAACAAGGAAAAATGTTTTCTGCACTAGGGTTTAATATACGCTTGAATCACTAAATTTAAGCAAAAAGAAATAAACCACTTTAATTAAATTGCTGGAACAGCGTATAATTCTTTCGCCTCTGAAATTAGGCAATGCCGAAATGAACAGAATGAAATCTCAGAAATCCGAATATATACTCAAACCATTTATTTAAATACCACCAATTATTTTTAATAGACTTTATTTTTTAGAGAAATTGTAGACCCACTGCACCTGAATGGAAAGTATGGAGTTCTCATATACCCTCCACTCTCATACCTTCCGCCTGTCCTCCACCATGGAAAGCATAACTGATGATAAGCATCCCATACCACAGCAGTGCATTCATTACAAATGACCATCACACACTGATGCACTATCAACACACGAAGCCCACAGTTCACGCTAGGGTTCCACCTGGGTGCTGTACATTCTATAGGTTTTCACAAGGGTATAATGACATATATTATGTAGTATCATATGGAATAGTCTCACTGCCGTAAAATCTTCTGTGGCCACCTATTCATCCTTTCCTTTGCCCTAAGCCCTGGAACCCATTGATCTTTTTATTGTCTGGATAGTTTTGCCTTTCCCAGAATGTCACATAGCTTGAATCACATGGTGTGTAGCTTTTCAGACTGGCTCCTTTTACTTCTCTGCATTTATGTTTGCACTGTCTTTATATGCAATGGTAACTCATTTCTTTATAGCGTTGAATAATATTTTATTGTCTGGATGGCCCAACATTTATTTATGCAGTTACCTACTAAAGAACATCTTAGTTGCTTCTCAGTTTTGCAAATTAGGAATAAAGCTACTATACATAATCCATGTGCTGGTTTTTTTACGGACCTAAGTTTTCCACTCATTTGAATCATAATCGAGGAGTGCAATTGCTGAATTATGTGGTAAGAGTGTGTTTAGTTTTTCAAGAAATTGGGAAACTAAGTGCCTTTGAACTTGGCTGTACCATTTTGCATTCCCACCGACAGTGGATGAGAGTTCTCGTGACTCCACGTCTTCATTTGGTGTTGTCAGTGTTTTGGATTTTCACTGTTTTAATAACTGTGTAGGACTAGTAATTACTATTTTTAAAATAATAATAGAACAAAATGAAAAAGTCCTCTTTCAACAAAAAGTTGGAATAACTTTGCCAAGTTTTTTTTTTTTCCTTCATCCTTTTTGTTTTCACCAAGAGTGCCAAAAATATTGATAATGCAATGGAACTCCATTTTCTGTCACACAGGAGCAAACTTTCAACATACCATGGTTTTATTTTTTGTTTTTTTTTTAATCTTTTTTATTTAACATTTTTATCATGAATATGAATGAAAACAGAGGAAAAAAACTAATAAAACTTGCAATGGATGCAGTGCACAATGCGACCTCTCTGCCCCTCTCTCTCTCTTTCTGTCTGTCTCTCTTAAACTCTTTAGGCCACTCCCATCACATTTTTGCTTCTATCACTCTAATGAAACTTTTGTCAAGATCACAATTCCTCCTTGCCAAATCTAGAAAGCAAACATTTGTCTTCTTTCTAGACTTGTTAGGTTCCACATGTGACATTTTGTTGTAACTCTTTATACTACTGAACATATGTTCTCATTCTGCATCCCTCACTGCTCTGCCCCCTATCAGACTCTAAACTTTGGAATCAAAAGGACTTAAGCATAAAGTGTCTACTCTTTACTAAATACACTTTTCCCCAAAGTAATCTCATCCAATCCCATGGATTTAAAATCTTTTATCTGCTGGTGAGTTCAAAATTTATAACTTCAGTCCTGAACCCATCCTGAACTCCAGACTCATAAATCCAACTCTAAAACTTAAAATACACAGAATATAACAATTCATACATACATTTTTCTTTTTACACATCCTTCTCTAGATCCTAAATGTAATATTCATAGAGAATGGCACCTTTCTCTGTCCACTTGCTTGGGCCAAAAAGTTCAAAGTCTACCTTCATTTCTTACCATTCCACAACAGCCAAATCAATAGCAAGTTCTTTCAGCTCTGTCTTCAAAACATCCTAAATTCTTCCACTCATCACCACCTTTCTTTTAGGCAGCCATCATGTCTCACCTGGACTGCTGCTATTTCTCACCTGGTCTCACTCCCTCCTCTCATTTCTATGTAGTGCCTTCTTCATACAGTGAAGTCATGGAGACATGTGATGTATTAAGAAATGGACTGTCCCTGAAACATCAATGTCAGGTACTAAAGCAAGTGTCAGGAAAATACTAACATGCAACTTTACAAAAAGAAATCCCTGATGACTTCTTCCAAGTCTCCTGAATCTCTCTCATCCATTCTGAACAAGAGTCAAAAAGAAAGAAGGTTTGGAAAGAGATGCTGGGTTAAGGGATGTCTTTGCCTCCTGTCCAGTAATGCTGCCAGGAAGACAAGAAACATGGTTGTGTACTTCTGGTTGCTCAGGAGCCGAGCAAGAGCATCTAGTGGCAAACAGGAATAGAAACTTTAATACCCGGGTCAAAAGGGATACAGAAAACATGGGCATTTGACTTTGTTACCAGTTATGCTTGTTCACAAATCCGGTTACATGACTATTAAAACTATAAATCAGATCATCTCTCTCTTCTGTAATTCCCTCTAAAGCCTTCCATTATATGTAGAAAAAGATCTAAATTTCTTCCATTATATTTAGAATGAACTCTAGATAAGGTCTATCCTGCAGCCTTCGAAGTCCTACATGAGCTGCCACTGCTGAGTTCTCCAAAACCCTCATCCCCCATTCCACCATCAGTGCATGATCCTTCACTACCACTTATTACTGCACAGAATTCTGTTTTTTATTCATAGTTTTATTGGTTGATTGTAGGCACCTGCTTTGCTAAACAGTAGTAGATTCTGCCTTGAGCATTGCTATGGTTCCAGCAGAGAGAATGCCTGGGACTCAGTAAACTCCCCAAACCGCTTTTTGAAAAATAAATAAATAAACAAATAAATAAATGAGTCGACATACAGAATTGAACAATTAGATTGATTTCTTCAGTATAAGTTAAAGCAAAATCTCTCTCTCTCTCTCTTTTTTGCTGCCCACTGTTGGGGACTGAATTGTGTCTGACCCTAAATTTCATATGTCGAAGCTGCAAAAATTAATAAACAGAAATCTCATTTAAAATAGAATAGGGAGGCTAGAGAGAAGGCTCACCCACATGTTACTCGAGGCACACTACTGACCCCCATAGGAAGAAAGGTGCCTTGCATCCCCGACAGGAAGTACTATTTTACTACCTCCACAGGAAAAACAGAGATTCCTCCTTGCGCACTCATAGCTCGGCCCATGGGAGATTGCTGGACGCCGCCAAAGAAAAGTCACTGCACTTCAAACTTTGTTTCTTCCAATGGATTCTCATTTACAGCAGCCCCTTCTTTCTTTTGGTGTCCTAATAATTTGCCATTAGACCACACATTCCAAACTGTAATTATCTTTTGTTTCCACATATAACCATTTTGCTGATGAAGTATCTAACTGTCTATTTGTTAAGGTCGACGAAACCCCATCCATCTCTAGAACTTTTTCATCTTCTCAAAAACAGAAACTGTACCTGTTAAACACTAACTCCCCATTTCCCCTTTCCAGCCCCTGGTGACTGCCATTCTACTTTCTGTCTCTATAAATTTGACTACCCTGGGGACCTCAGGTAAGTGGAGTCACACAGTATTTGTCTTTTATCCCTGGCTTATTTCACTTCGCAAAACATCATCAAGGTTCACTTACGTTGTAGCATGTGTCAAAATTTCATTCCTCTTTGAGGCTGAATAATATACCACATTTTGTTTATATATTCACCCGTTGATGGACATTTGGGTCGTGTCCACTTTTAGCTATTGTGAATATGCTTCTAAGGACAGGAGTATACAAATATCTGTTTGAGTCTCTGCTATCAATTCTTTTTGGTATATATCTAAGGGCAAAATTGCTATATCATATGGTAAGTCTATATTTAATATTTTGAGAAATTGCCATACTGCTTTCCATAGCAGCACATTGACTTTTAACTTTTAATCTTATAATGACAATTAAAATGTATGCGGTCTATTTTCTCTATGTCAGGTCCTTTGCTAGGGGCTTTACCTATAATATCACTTTTAATTCTCTTATGAGACAGTTCTTTTATTACCCTTGATTAACAGATGAGGACAGTTACCCAAATGGATACATGATTAAGTTGCAAAGCCCAGACTGGAGTTCAGGTCTGCCTGACTCCACAGCCCATGTTCTTATCCACTGCACTTTGTCACTGCCTGGAGCCATTGGTATGGGGTTGTCCAAGGAGAAATGTGACCAAGCTGCCTATCTATAACTTGCCTGGTAAATATTTTCATCTTATAAGCAGATGGCATGATAATACATTGTATTATAATTTCTAGAACCCAAAGAAACTCTTGGAATCATGAAAGGTTAATCCCAAGAAAATAGGATACACATCACTCATGTTTTGCCAGTAGGAAAGGAAATGATGAATTTTTGTTTTGTACCTGGTAAATTATTCTAGCCTCGATTCTGTTAACAACTATGCTTTTCTAATTAATCTTCTGTTATATGATCAGTACATGAGAAAAGACAGACAAATAACTGTTTCTTAGAAGAATTGCAGATGGGCCAATATATATCGTGGAGAGGGGGAAAAGAAGCAGTTTACCATATAAGCATTGGTGAGATTACTCATTTTTCCCAATGCAACAAAAATAAATCCTCCAACAGAAATATCAAGACATATAGAGGTCTCCCATTAACCTGCACAAGGCATTCTTCCACATTTTAAACAAGGACTATTGCATCAGATTATATTGAGATTCAGACAATATGCCAGTAGCAAGCAGTCTAAAGAGGAAATCCCAGTTTATATGACTCACTGTTTTGGGCAAATATTAACATTGGCTAGCCAACCTTTTCCTTTCTATCACTTTTCCAGATCACCAGAAAGTTATATAATACTTCAAAGTAGCCAATACAGGCAGGAAAAACTAGATAGATTATTTGGATTACTTAGTTTCATTACCAACAGCTTCAATCAACTTAGTATTTCTCTGAAACACAGAAGAAGAAATAAAGCTTTCCCAAGCATCAGAATAGGCTAGCCCTCTTCTGAGAAGCACTGAGCTGAAAAAGTATCTAGACAGCATCTCTTCACATCCACCAACTAGAACCAGCTTGGTTTGAGCATGACAGACAACAAGTTTTACAAATGTTAAAGAGTAACTTTTTTCAAAGTTTTTACATAAACTGGCCCATTGCATCGACACACATGATAGATAGGTCAACAACTCTTCAGTCATAACAATGTCAATAATATATATTACTTTGCTAATATAGACAAATTCAATTTTTCCTGGGAATTACAAAATAATAATGATGACAGTATTCAGCAAATTAATGCCCACATGCAAAATGATAATCCAACTGACTTTAAAAGAAAAGGTTAGATTAGATGAGTTAAAAACTAATTTTTTCCCAAACCTAAATCTTTATAGTTCTTCATTTCCCATGAAAGCCAAATTTATATTTTATTTCCGTGCTATTAAATAAAGTGTAAATGAATTAATTTCTCCTTATTCCAATATAGGTATGAGATTTGTAGGGATTTTTCTGCATGGGACAAGTGATGAGTTTGAGGGAATGTATTGATGAAGTTCATGGATAAAGGGCATTGAGTGACATGCCCCATGGGGTTTAGCGAGGACTATTCTCCAAAATTTTCATCTTAATTCTCATTTTCTTGATGATGTTCAGAAATTTCGGTAGTTTGTAAATGTTTTAAGCACATGCTATGTTTGTGGAACCCTGCACTGACTGTGGCATAAGCTGGCACATGTGAACACACACACTGGCAGAATGGAGGGTTTGCAGCAGAAAGCAAAGAGGGCTGGGCAAAGAACTGAATTGCAGGAGAGCAGAAAAGAGGATTCAGCATTTAGAACATACACATGAATCAATAACCCTTGTAAAAACATCAAGTAAAATGAATTCTCAAACACAATGTACACAAGAGCCAAAATGACAAGAAAAAAATATATATGTGTGTGCATATAATAATATAGAGAATGGTATATATTACCATACGCTACTGTATTTATGTATATGTATAGTAACCCCAGGTGGACTCATTCAGTACGGACATGTCGGGAGACAGTTTCTAGGATGAAGTAAACAATTAGGAGAAGAGGAAGAAAGAAGGCAGAGAAAAAAATAAATAAATAAAAGATGAGCTAGGCCAGACTTTAACATTGCTATGTCTAGTCAATTATGGATCCCCTTAACCTAGATTTCTCTTCCTAGACTATTGATTTAGCTTGGATTCTGAACTTTCTCTCAGGTGCCACTTGCTTCAGAAACAGAAAAAAGAAAAAATTCTATTGATTTTCTCATGGTCAGTCTGTCCCCCTGGCTCTTACAGCTAATCAGTTACCACCTCCTCCACTTATCTTATCGGGTTTTCTTAGTTCCTCCATTAAGAGATGTCTGACTCTGTAGTTGCTGAAATCTCTCAGTCTGGGTACATAAGGAGATTAAACCGAGTCACCAAGTCCCCTTGATCTTCTCTACTTCCTCTTGTTGAAGGCGTGTCTCTGTTTATTGTGCAGGATAAGGGGGTGCAGACAAGGCAGGAACAGGGCCTTAGATGATGCAAAGGGTTTAGATATTTCTGCTATGTATACAGTAGGTGACAAGAAAATTCCACATGGGAAAACTCTAAAGGGCTCCTGGACTACAGTTCGTTACACTCAGTTTACGAAAGGAGAACTCTGATGAGGTCTGAGGGTGTAACCAGATCCCAGCCCTTTTAAAGAGTAGTGATTAGCTGAAGTGTTTTTGACAGCTAAATAAATATTTTCTAAATAAAAATATACTGTATGTTTTAAATGAAATATCAGAACCATTTTTAGAAATGAGGATTGCTACTCTGGGATTCCCCAGCTGCCAGGTTCCGTTCTAAGTAGAAACGGCTATTTTCTGACTGTCGCCAGCTGGAAGCACCACTGTGCCCAATTAAATGGCATTTTGGTTAAACCATTCAAAATCTAGAGCTGCATGAAGCAGTGCCTATCTGAACGAGCAATGCAAACTTTAGAAAAATCGATTTTAAAAGCTTGGTGAAAATGGGTAGAATCCTAGATTTAGTCTGAGTAATGAGTAATATTTGAAGAGACACACACAGAGCAAAAGAGAATTCCAGACAAAGAAGGAAACCCTTATCATTTATCATTCAGTAACTGATCCCAGTAATGGTGGATGATGCGGAAACCAAAAAAAAAAAAAAAAAAAAATCAATGCAGTGGCACTGAGCATTCTTTCACAAGACTAAAAGGAAAAAAAGAAACTATGAAAAAGTAGGAGTGAGATATAATCAAGGACAGCTAGGAACATTTACAAAACTGTAAAAGGACATGGTTGTTAAAGAACAGAATGATTTGAGAATATACACATATTATAAATGTGTTTATGATTATATTAACTATTATACATACTGAGTAAAACCTTCAGATAGCATAAAAGTTGCTCTGTATCTCCTGCTTCCATTCCAGAGATGCAATCAGTCACTTAATTTCTTCTGTATTCTTCCAGAAATTTTCTACACTAAAGCAAGCATAATGCATAGCAGTGGTTCTCCAATGGAGGCTGTTTTGCCCCCTGTTGAAGCTCATATCCAAGTTAGAAAATAGAAATTAAATAATTATTTGCATGTATGACTTCTACGATGTCTGGGACAACGTAGAGTAAAATATGCAAAGCAATAATAGCAAGGCCATTGTCAGAAATCTTAGAATCATAAAGGACAGGAGACACAAATGACCTCTATCTTGACCTTAAAGTGAGAGACTGTATGATTTATAACAAACGCATAACAGAATCAGAATCTCTCTCTTTTGAAAACTTCTACCACACAATGTCAAACAAATGGTTAACAGACAAAAAGAGTGTGATGAACACTAGAAATTATTATGGGTTCCAAAGAATAAATCAAATGAAGAAACTTCATGTGACACATTAATGGAATAAAAATGTAGAGCAGGTGAAATACAAAAAGAACAATTTTATGCAACAAAACATTCAGGAGCATTCCATGTAAGAACTATTAATAAGGTGGAGATATTTATATAGGATAATATTATTGATAAATTTATATCTGAATGACCCTCAATATCTATGGAGTGTCAATCAAAATTGTCCAAAGAAAAGGAACACATTTAATGAACAATACAAGCCGTGTACTGTAGGCTGTTTGTATTATGTTAATGATGAAAATAATAAACAACTTTCAGAAAGTCACATTTCTTCAATTTTAAACAAATTAAGTGGGATAGGTAGCTAATTTATAATAAGAATTCTTTCATATACTCAGCATTTAACTGTGATCTTTGCACATGGAAGCATTCATATGTTTAATATTCACAAAACCATAGTTATAATAATCTAATCAGAAGCCAAGACGCATGAGGTTAAGTAGCTTGCCCAAAGTCACGCAGTGAATAAGTCTGGATCTGAGCTTTGAGACCAGCTCGTCTGGCTCCAGGATCCATGACATTAATCATGTTGCTCTACTGCCTCTAACATATCATGATGTCATAAATACTAAAGTCAAAATTCAAAATTATTTCAACAATCCATAATATTATGATAAAAGCTTATTAGAGACAAATGCACAGTTTTATTCCAGACTCCCCAAAATTCATTATTTCAATTATAACATGGATGTTGGCCCCTCATAGGATTGATACAGCAAGGTTAAAGGAATGACATCATTAGTTTCTGCCATCTCCAACTTTGCTCAACTGATGCTAAATAAAGGTTGGTGCTTACATCAGGAGACGTCCCCCACCCGCCCACCAGTGGAGCAGGGTTTGGGAATAACATTTTTTCCTCTACCCAATTGCAAGTGATCTCTGGGGACCTGAGTGATGACCAAGCCAACCTTTGCTGGATTCAGATTCGACCTTTGCTGAAGTTTCTTCACTACATGACTATGTAGAGTGCTAAGAATTTGAGCACTCAATAAGAAAATGGACTTGGATATCTGAAAATATACAAGTAGTGACCAGTTGACTGTCTACGTAACATGTGCCAGAGGGACTGCTACATAATTTATACAAAAGGCCTCAGTGGCATGTCAGAATGGAAAAGAAAGGAAGTTTGAAACAGGAAGGGCCCTGGGAATGGGAGAATATTGATGGATTGTTCCCCGCAGGAGTTACTGGCAGTTAGAATCACACAGGTGGTACATGTGGTTGTCATTCAGGATTTGCAATGACAAGAGCAGGAATCTAGGGGTGGGACACAGCAACAGAAACCTGTAAACCGGGTGGAAACTGTTTCTTCTCACATGCTATGTCTAATTGATACACATGACTGCTGGAGGTTAGGGTCACAGAAAGCTCCTCCTGCAGCACCCCAGTCCTGTACATAGGTGCTTGCTCACATGTGTCTCTTCCCTCCAGCTAACAGCACTGCTTCCTCAGTTTTGTGACCTGGAGGATTAAGTTTCTAGGAAGTAACTTTCTGGGCAGTAGAAGTCCCCCAGGGACTTTCTGGAACTCTGTCTACAGGGAATAGTTCCAAGGAGAAATGCTGAGTAACAATTAGGCTTTGGGAATGGAGTCCCACCCTAGGGAGGAGTTAGAGATGGGAAGAAAAAGAACCCTTCAAGTTATATCCACTGAATGCACATGGTGGCAGTTTGCAAGCCAGTTCTATCTGGATGTGCCCATTGGTGTCCACAGGCTCATCCTAGGCACACAAAGTCCTCAATCAAGAATCAAAGGTATTTATCCATCTAATATCCTGTAAGATAAATGAAGTGCTAGTGCAATTCTCACAAGTGTGGGAAAATACAGTTTTCACACATTCTTTAAGTATAAGTTTCCATTCTTAATTTATTCGAAATATCCCCTATCAAATTCTTAAGAAACTTCAAAAAACAAACTTAAATGTAAAAGGAAGGAGAATGCTCCCATAAGATGGCAATTCAAACAATCTTTTGATAAGGCAAACAGGAAACAATAAGACAAAAAGGTTTAGATTTTCCCCATGGTCTTATAGAACTACCTATGTCATTTATGTCCCTAGGCTAAAATATTAACTTAGAAGGAATTTTCTCCCCTACAACTTACTGGGATGATCCTAAAAATGCAAATTCAGAAAATTAAGGAAGGCTTCTTTTTGGCATCTAATCGAACAGATGTGACATGGGGTCTTTAGGTTGGCTAATGTGTATTGCCCACTTACTCAGGAGATTAAGCTCTAATACAAGGCCCGTGCCATCAAAACCACTGATACTAAGATCCTATTTATTTATTTATTTTTTGTCATGGAGGATTCTAAACATATTTTGCTATTACAGTTCAGTTGTAAATGAAACATAATTGCAGTAAATAAGAGTCACCAAGAAGCACTGAATGGCTTTTAAGAATCCCACTGACAGCCTAGATTTGATATCATGATTTAATGAGCACTTGATATTTTCCCCCTGAGAACATGAGGAAGTTTCTTTCATTAGAAAGTACTTCTCTGCAACTGCTATTTACAGAAAGCATAAAACCACTCATAAATGGTTAACAAATCAAGTGACTTGTAGCAATAAAAAAGAAAGAAAAAAACAAAATGAGATAATTAAAAGGTAAAGAAAGAGAATCTGCCTTCTGGAGAGGTAGGAACACCAGTAGGTTGGTTCCTTTTGAATGTGTTCCATTCTTAAAGAAACTTCTACTTCTCATTAGAGCTCTCCATGAAAGGTAATGTTGATGCCCAAGATATAGCAAAGCTCCACAAAAATTCCAGAGTTTTCTTTCTCACACTAGAACAAACCAATGAGTTACTTTCCCATTGACTCCATCCTTAAAATTCATGGCTGCCCCACCTTCCAGACCAGGTGAATGATGAGAAATGATGGTTTAACACTTGGTGTGGAAACAAGTTATTTCACCAAGTGTCTTATTGTCCAACTATGGCTTATAATTTTGGAAAATTACTTCTAAAATATTAAAAAATAAGGAAAGAAAATTAGTCGAAGAACCATCATTCCTATCCTGGGCTAAAATATTAAGCATTCTATGTGCCTTTGATGCAAGAAACTCAGAGAAGTTTGCAACAATCAGAATTAATAATTAATAAAAGAGGTTTCTAATTATTAATTAAAATCATCCAACAATCCTGTTTCATAGTACAATTAACACCAGAAATTGAGGAATTCCTTGTTGCCTTGGGCCTCTCTCAGAAAGTATAGAAGTTTTAGAATTCAAAGAACATTAATGCTACTTCCACTGTTTCTTTATGAATAACCACTTTTTAAGATTGAATAAAAATTGAATAAAAACAAACTCAAATTTCTCTCTTCTGTCCATAATTTCCTCTTAGTTTTCTTCCTGACCAGAACGAACCCCAACACCTTCCCACTACATATAGGAATGATCTCTGATCTGTCTCTTTTCTTCACCCCTTCCACTCAATTCCTTCTTTACCTTCTCAAGGACAGACAAAAATGTATTTGCTTTACTTTCATCTTCACCGCCATGCCCCTAACTGAAGATCCCATCAGCTTTCACCTGGAATTCTGCTCTTGCTCTCTCTCCTGTGGCTGAATCTCCACTAGATTTAGTCAGAGGGCTGCTGAAGACATAAACCCAACTAGATGATTACAACACCTCTTAAAATTCTGCAAGCGTCTGCCTCAAAAATCAGTGCAAGCTGCTTTCTAGTTTAGTAGGGTTTACCAGCTGTTTCCACATCTTTACATCCTGAACACTCATATCACTGCTAAGCTGTCATTTCAAGTAGACCTGCCCCGAACACTTGAATTTTTTCTACCTACCCACTCACTCTCCAGTAAATTCCCAGCATGGTTGTTATCACTCTTGCTACTGCTCATCTCTGCCATTCTCTACAGAGGTGGTGAACTTCTCCAGCTACTTAGCCACTGTACCTCTGGCACCTAGAACAGGGCCTGGCATTTAGTAAGTATTCGGCTAATACTTTTTGACTAAGACTAAATTTTAAAGAGAAGATGAATGGCAACTTCCATAGAGATCTTACAGCAATTGCAAACTTATAGCTAGTTACAAAACATTAAAGCACAGACTTGAAGGCTCAGCATTTACTTAATTCATTTGCATGATAATCTACTACTTCCAGTAATCTTTATTTACAACTGGGAAAGTTTCCTTCAAAATTACACCAAGTGTTTACATTAGAGAACAGGAGTCAATGTGGAATTATTTGGATTGGGGGGAGAATGATGGATGGATGAATGGATGGATATATGGGAGGGAGAGAGGGAGAGAGGGAGGGAGGGAGGGAGGGAGGGAGGGAGGAAGGAAGGAAGGAAGGAAGGAAGGAAGGAAGGAAGGAAGGAAGAAAGAAATAAAGGAAGGAAAGAAGGAAGGAAAGAAGGAAGGAAGGAAGAAAAAGAGAAAGAAGGCTAAGAAAGAAGCTGTGAAAGGACATGCACTTAAGTGTGGAGGGATAATTTTGTGTATTTCAGTTCTGTTTTCTAAACGAAACTGTCTCAAACTTCTACTCTTCCAGACCTTTTCTGCCCTAGGAGCGTCTTCCCCTTGCCTTTGCAGAGAAGGGCGCATTCGTACCCCAATGTTTTAGAGGCCATACAAAGTCAGGGCCAAACTCATGAAGGCAGACCAAGACTTTTGGCCTGGTGGGCACCCAGAACCTTCAAAGGCTGCCTACCCATAGACCTCCTCCCACTGCTCTTTTCCAGGGTCATCATATAATTTCTTTGCTGAAGGCTTTCAAGTTTTCTGAGCTCCACAGTAAAATGCCAAAACCTCTGTACTAATACCTCTGGGAACCAGAATGCTTTAAGTCATTATCACAAACACCTAAAAGGAAGTACTTGAAAAATGAAAGCAAGATTAAAACCTGATGGGGTGAGGAATGAAATGCCCAGGAAGGGGAAGGAGAGGCACCAGGAGAGAGGGACAAATCTCGCTCCCCTACTAAGTGTCTCAAAGGTATGACGTGAAGTGAGAGATGCTTCTGCTTATACCCAGCATTTCTGAAACCGAGCCTTTCCATGGGAATACAAAGAAAAGCGTATGATGTTGCAGTTGATGTGCTCTTATATATTCATGTATGCATTCCCTGAAACATAACTGAAACCTTCCCATTTCAGCTAGCAGTGGGTTCAGCTTCCTGCCGCCGTCAGTGGCAGCCCATTCTTTATGAGAACTTGTCTGTGCCAGTAAGCTGCTTGGGAACCAAGCAGAATCTTCTGAGATCATGTGGCAAGAGCAATTTCTAGAACTCTTCTCCTGTTTGCTGATGCAACTGAGTATCACAATACTGTATCCTAGTAAACATGAAAACAGCGCCAGGGAAGTAGTACTCTACTTCTAAAAATAACAGACTGGATTGTGACTCAGAATGAAATCCAGAAACCTACATGAAGTCTTCATTTGGTACCGCATTTCTGACATTCTGTTTGCCTACAGATGAAAAAAGTAGCAAGACGAACCGGAGCCAGCTATGCAAAACCTATTATGAATTTAGCTGTACAGAATTCAGAATGGACAGGTGCCAAAACAGGCTGAAAACACATCTGATCTCTGGTCATTCTGACTGGCCTTCCTGTGTAGGGAAGACCGAATTTGATCCCCTGCTATGCAAATGTCTTTCCTTTTCATGCTAATCTTTCTGGCTGGGTGGTAAAGAGGAAAGACCTTCTCCTTATGAAATCACTGCCCAATGTGTGACCTCAAGGCCTCTAATATCTCTGGACACCTATTTCTTCATGCATAAAATAAAAGAATTATATTAGGTTAATGGCTAAACACTTGTGAATATGAAATAAAGAAAGAGACATCTAAACCATTTTATTTTAAAAGTCTGCACTTAGATATGTACATGACTTTTTTAAGAAAACACTGGGATTTTTCCATATCAAAGAACATACTAATTTTTTTTTTAATTGTGATAAGAGCACCTAGCATGAGACTTACCTTCTTAGCAGGATTTTAAGGGCACAATGCAGCACTGTTAGATGGATAGGCCCGAAGGTGTATATCGTGGCTCTAGCACTCATTTGCACAACTGAAATCTTATACATGTTGATTGACAGCTCATTTTCCATTCTCCCCAGTTCCCGACAACCATCATTCTAGTCTTTGCTTCTTTGATTATTCAGATATTCCATATAAGAGCAATTATGTAGCAGTTGCTCTTCTGCGACTGGCTAATTTCACTTAGCATAATGTCTTCCAGTTTCGTCTATGTTATCACGCATTGCAGAATGTCATTCTTTTAAGGCAGAATAATACTTCTTTGCTCATTTATACGCAACATTCCCTTATCCATTCTTCCACTGGTAGACTTTTAGGCTGTTTCTATATCTTGGCTACTGTGACTAGTGCTGCAATGATCATATGAACGCTGATATCTCTTGGGGATCCTGATTTCAACCCTTTTGGATAAATGGATTTGGGAGAAGTATGAATATCTGCTTGGTGACTTACCAACATTAAATCGTGAGTACCAAGAATTATAAGCTTAGACTTTTAGGCAAAAAATAATGGTAATGCAATGTCTTAGGTCATTTAGAAAGAGTAACTTACAGGTGTTAAGAGCCAACTGTGTGTCAGACATTGAGCTGAATGATTCATATCGACTGTACTCTTTGATCTTTACAGAAACATGGGGTTTTGGAAAAAGCCTGAGACTCAGGTTGAGGGACTTATTTTTGGGCTCACAGTTCTTAGATGGTACAGGCAGCCTTCAAACCCTGAGTACACATTAAAGGGTATATTTTCATCTCACGTATTTTCAATATCACATGTTCACAGCCATTTTACTGTGTTGTTACTGCTATTGAACATACAGAATGTACAAACCATCAATATTTCCACTATAAATTTAAAAAAAAAATTACTGTTAACAAGCAATCTTTGGCAACTTAAGATTCTTACAGAAGAAAATAATTTTAAAAATATTTTTAGAGCATTTAGATTTCATTATTAAATGATGTTTAATAATAAAATATCAGATTAAGAGATTTGGATGGGGTTGAATTACATTCCAAATAAACCCAATAGATTAAAACATGCTTCTTGCATGTGTCTATTACTTGCTCAGCACAGTTTGGAAAAGCATCAGGTGAAGATAGGAAATAGGCTTTTGAATGTCAGAGGTAAGGACTGACACCCGTGAATTTGATTTTCTCAGCCAAACATGTTACTCAGTCTAGACCTGTGCTTAAAAGGTAGAGTTTTTGAACTAAAGCCTCTTAGAAGAACACTCTGAGGCTTAAGTCAATATACGATGATTAAATGCCTTGGCGTTTTTAAGTATTTTACTAAACATGGGAGATTAAGAAAACCAGGCATCATAAATCTCCCCTTTCCCAGCCTACATCTGGTCTAATAATAGAATTAAGAATATGAAAGAGCTTAATCCTTTGAACTGGAGGAAGATGAACTCATGTCATTGAACTACATCCTTCTGCAGCAAGACTATATGGTTGTGCATTTTCAGTTACTAAAATGAAGACATTTTAAGGCTGCTCTGAGCAGAACTAGATATTTTACAAGTTAAGACTGTCTCCTGGGATATCAATGAGATGGGGGGAAATGTTCTTTTTGTCAAGCACTCACATTTTGTTGGTCTGGAAAAGCAAGCAAAGTAAGAATGAGGTTTTGGATTTCATTGTATACAATATTGTAGTTAATGTATTACTCAGTTTTATACATTCGTCGAAGTACTATTGGCCAGCTTCTTAATTTCTACCATTTCTTCTTTTTATTCCTGTTTGGCGAAATGTATTCAGAACTTGATACAACAAGCATGATGCGAAACAATGTGGAAACAGAGTAATGACTTGCTCTTTAAGAAAGCCTCTTTTGATGGTGACATCTACATAACTTAGACAATTAAAAGCTTGTGACAGTAACTTAGAACTGTCCCCGCTGAGACTAACTTGTCCCTAAAGAGTTCACTGTATTCCTCTTTTGTTCCGGGTGTCTAATTTCTATCTCCCTGTGTGCCTAAAGCTGAATGGGTGTGAACAGTGAAGGAATAGTCCCTTGTTTATAAGAATACACCACTTGGGGTGGTCGATTGTCAAATCATGCCTTGTACTTTCCTTCTCATTTTTCAATTTCTCCAAACACAAGTTGCCATGCCTGCCTTCTTACAAGTCACTCTTCCCACTTCCTGCATTAGAAACAGTCTCTATTCCACGGCATGAAAAATAGGACTTGTGTTCTATCTTGACTATTTGCATAATAGATTGCTAAAAATCTAGGTAAAAAAATGACTGAAAATTGCCAAATATCACCTCCTGTGTTTTGACAAGTCAGGGGTGAAACCTAGAACCTCATTTCCATCAGGGGAATCAAAAACAGCCTGTAATTGTAGGAAAATGGATTGGGGCTGAAGTATTGTAAATTGAAGTAAAACAAGTGATAACTATATAGGCTGCAGGTTCAAATTAATTCATTGCCTCCTCTACAGATATTTATCAAGTTACAGCTTTATTTAAAATGATAGCTACCTAATCCAAATTCCTTACATGGACCCTTCCATACTTTTTGTGAAGAGATGGATGCCAAACCTCTCTGGTCTGAACTATTTCATTTAAACCTCTAATATAGCCCCAACAGGCTGATTTAGAAACAACAAAAATAGCACTGCTGCCTACCACAAAATAGAATGTTTCTACAACTAGTCTGGTCCTTTTTTGACGGATCTCATTTGTTCAGGGGAGTACTCAAACTGGGATCTGAAAGGTGGAAAGAAGGATGAAAGATGTTTTTTTCCTCCTTCCAGAAAATTAGATTTTTTCTCCACTCCAGTGCAATACAGCTTAAACACACACACACACATACACACACACACACACACATACACGCACACACAGAAATACAGCTAAATAAACTGGCCTGGACAAATGCAATTGTCTATGTAAACCTATTTTGATTTTCCAACTGTCATGCATTTCTTACAATGCCTTCCCTTAGAAATTGCCTGAAGCCTTGTTAGAGGACAGGATGGTACAGATTAAAATGAATAAATAATTAAAAGAAAAAAAGAAAAGAGGGAAAAGAGTACAGCCTATGTTTCCTTATTTGTGATATATGTGTTACAAAATCACTTTTGGACTCTGTGCCAGGACGATGCTTGGGGCAAAGGGGAGGTTTGTGCAAGACTCTTCCTCTGACAGAGGTATTCTTTTGTATGGTAGAGAGACCTCGTTTCATTTTAATGACTCTGACAAGAGGTGAGAGAAGGCACTCATCATGTCTCACAAAGGTCTCATTGACAAAAGTTTATAATTTTTGTTCGAAAGAACTTCCTACCAAAGAGCAAGACTTTGAAGTTCATTCTTTGTTCAGCATGCTTGTTATGGTTTCTTGAAGAAGACAAAAAAAAAAAAAAAAAAAAAAACTTCTACTATCTTTATGGCCAATTCCCTGGGCATAAAAAAAGTTTTTAAACACTTTTGCTTAAAGAACCACAAATAAAATATCAAGCAATTCCTATTTCAAAGTTGTATTTTACCTTTGATCGCTAAAATATAAAGTAGCTGTTCTATTTCTCCTCTGGATTTATAGTTTTTTCCATTTTGTGTGAGTGTATGTATGTGTGTGTGTTTATGTGTGTGGTGTATATATGGGTGCTGTTCAGCATGGAAAATGCAAGCACAGTTCTGTAACTGAATTTATTTCTATTTCTAGATCTGTGTCTTTTTGTGATCTCTCAAGTTTATACAATTTCAAGGGAATGAATGCTTAAAATTCTCACTGCTATGATTTTTTCACTTATATTTTTATTTTGCATTAGTTTAGACATTATAACAGCTGTCCAACTCAAATCTCAGTTAAGCTTAATGAAAAAAGCAGTGTTGCTTTTTTTTTAACTTTTGGTACATATTTCTGGCAATTATTTGCCATGTGTCTAGGTCTGCTTACTTTTGTGAATGTTTGCTTTCTTTTTGTTGTCACGTCCTGGTGGTCTAACAATTGTTTGTGTTGTTCCATCCACCTGGCCCCCAGCTGTCTGTTAGTCCTATAAAACCATGCTGAAAGCTCACAGTGTAGAATACAAACACCAGTCAAGGAATCAAAAGCATCAGGAAAAGTGTCCCACAGAAGAAATGCGAATGCACGTGTCCTCTCGTGGCTAAAGGTGGAAGGCTATGCCTTTAGTAGACTCCACATGAGCTATTTTATTTGTGACCACAGACATTGTAAAATCACTACAGAAGATTTCCTGTAGTTTGACACTCTGCTCCTTTAGCCAAGTATACTAAACATAGTTTACTTCTTATTAACTTTCTTTTCAAATTGAACTTTATATTGTAAACTACCTCCTTTTATTGTTATCCACGAAGGAGTGGTTTCTTGGCGTGGAATGAGCGGGAAACATTGCCAAAAACATTTTTTGGCATGGGCATCAATTAAAACTGATATACCAGCCTAACGAAGAGAGATTAGAATATTTCCCAGCCCCATTTCTTTGATTATTTCAGAACAAGGCAACAGAGTTCTCTGTGCTGTTTCTTCAGAGTAGATGTCATATCCAAAATTATCCTTTTGAACACAGTACTAGCATCCTCATTATCTGAGTATCTATATTTAAAATACTTTCTATATCTATATTTAAAATAATTTATCTATACTTATCTATATTTAAAGTAATTTTTCTTGCTTTTTTTGTGCAGCTATTTTTCTGAAATTTGAAATACCAATTAAAAGAAAAGTCAGTACTGTTTTTTTAAATAGGCTGCAGTACAAATACAAGATAAAAGAAACTGGATTCAACTAAATAGATTTAACATTAATAATATGTGTGCTGTTGAAAGTGATCTCAGAATTCAAATACTAAAATAAGGTTCCTGGGGATGTGCTAGGATAGATGTCGGCGTGAACTTTCTGCAGCAGGTCAAATATGAGATTGCTCAAATGCATGGTCTCTAATGATATCACCTTTGGTGGAGACTATTTCAGCTTTGTTGTCCTTTCCAGCACACTTACTCACCTCCCTGTACTGTGGAAGCCGGTGCAGCATGGAGGGTTGATCTGGGCTCGGAAGTTGTTTAGAACCCCTGGTTTAAAAGCCCAGGCTCCTCATTTTCTAGCTGTGTGACATTTTGCCAGCTACATCAATGCTCTGCATCTCCATTTCCTCCTCTACAATCATCAGCTCCTCTACAGATGTCTCATGAGAAAACTGTGGTGAAGCATACAATGCGAACTATGACAACATTGTGGTGGAGGGATCAGTGGCTGCCTTTGGTCCGAAATTCCCTGTGATTCCTGTGCATTAAGAAGCCTTTCATATTTCAGTGACAACCAAAATTATGCTCTGGACATTTAAATTCACTCCTTCTGCCATCTTGTTACTGGTACTCTGCAAAACTTCTAGAATTTAGATAAGACTCAATCTTGGAGATGACACACTAAAAGTGTGGACTGGATCTGTACTAAAAGGAGAGATGAGAGCAACTCTGAGGGAAAAAGCTGAGGGTTGTGGTGAGCTGAAACCAGCTACTGGGGCAGAAAGCTTAACCTAGAACTCTAGTGATGAGACCCCTGGATGCCGGGAAAAGAGAGTCTTCTCTGGAAGAAGTGTATCCAATTTAGGCCTTTAGATACTACACAGATTAAGATCTACCAATGAGCTCACCATCAATATCATCAAGCTCATAAAAAGAAGAGTCTCTGAGAATGAAATCATAGACACAAACACCAACAGGATTGGCTAAGTATGTAGGTGCCAATAAAACATGGATGACAGCCCCACTCAGAGGTGGCCCTAAAGGATAGCCTTGAAGTAAAAGACCTCCTAGTGGGCAGAACTCTGGCCCTTGTGCCTAGTTATCTACTGTGTGAATAGAAAAGAAAATAATGGCCTGAAATAAGAAAACACAGACTCTTTGAGAATTGTAGATAGCTTGGTTGATTGCATAGGGACCTGGAAATATTGGAAGACTGGGGACAGGGGTGCTGGAGAAGAGGCATGTGGAGAACCCAACAGGCTCAACCTCAAGGGCTATGTCTCACCAAGGCTAATGTAGCTACTGCTGGTGGATGGCTTACCTGCTAGCAATAGAGACCAAGGCGATGGACCACTCTCCTTAGAGTTCCATTATTCTTATCGGCCAGTCATCTCTTGACAAGTTAGAAAGCACAACGTTGGATCTTGGTCTGCTTGGACTGACTCACAGTCTGGACATGGGTCTGCATTTCTGGCAGACAGTGGCTCAGCCATCACCAACATTCCAGGTCTCAGAGCATGATGGGACATCACATTGGACCAAAGGACATGCTTTAGAGCAAACAAGGGGTGTGGCAATGGGAACTCAGCCATGGGATGCACTGGTCCCACCGTATATAGCACCATCCAGAAAGAAGTTTCAGGAGTGAAGAAACGTGCCCTCTTGGAGGTTTGTCCCAGGCACCAGGTTGGGAAGATGAGGCACCACCCTTCAGGATGTAGCATACATCTGAAACCAGTGTCTAAATATATGTCTCACTTGTGGTGCTGTGTTCCCAGCAAGTAGAACACATAAGTTTGGGAATCAAGGCAAGAAGTAAGAATGGCCCCATTCACATGCCTGGTGACTCACATGAAGAACGTGTGCTTCTAGCTCCTGAAGATCTAGGCCCTGTGATCTAGACCTCTGAGATTTCAGAAGGAATGCAGTCAACAGGGAATACAGTAAGAACTCCACTTAAATTAAAGCTAAAACTTTCACGTGTAATTTTGAGGTCTTCATAACAATCAACTGCAGACACAGAAAGTCATGACCTTGGAGAGAAAGAAGCAGTGATACAAAATAGGGTCAGGAAAAAATATGTTTGCCACTGGGTCCAGTTTTAACTATAAAGAGTTAAGCACCTAAAAACAACAACAACGAAAACAACAATGAACAAATTCAAGGACTCAGACACCTCAAGGATGAGAATCTGTGTCACTTGACTAGGCAAGTCAACCAGACCAACAGAAATGCTAGAAGAGGGGAAAGAAGGCTGGAAAGGAGGAAATAGATGATGAGTATTAGTTACTGCCTTGGGATCTGCTGCAACAGCAGGGGCTGCAGTTAATCTAACACTTCTTTTTCCAGAAATGCTAAGGCTGTAATGGGGGATGGGGATTTGGGAGATGACATGAATTTAAGTCTGATTTATTCCTTTACACATGCCAAGTACTCCACAATCAAGGTAATACTCATTATTATATAACCCAGCTTTTCCAGAAATCTCATCTTTAAGGATCACACATCCTTTTAGTGATTAAAAAAAAAAAAATCTGGGTTTTCTTTCTGCTCAAACACAAGCAGTTTGCCAAGCCGCTCTCCCCAAAATATTCGTGATAATCTAAGAAATGCTTATGCATTACACAAGCCAGTCAGCCAGCCTCCTGGACACAGGCCACTAGTTTCTACTTTTTTGGTTGCCTAAAGATGCTTGTTTTTCAAACATGGCTTTCCAGCGTGCAAACGCTCCTCTCTCTGTAAAACTATATCTGTCTCTTAAGACTTCTCATGCTGTAGGTCACAAAAATTTACCTCAAACTGGCTTACACAATAAAGAAGATTTATCGGCTTCCATAAGAGGAAATTCATCTATAACAGGGGCTTCAGAACTGACAAATCAGCAGTTCAGAAGTGTCATCAAGCACATAGTTTTTCTACCGTCCTTCTCTGCCTTCATGGCATGAGTTTCATCTTATGTCTGACTCTCCTCATTCATTCCCACTCCCCATGACCTCATGGTCATGGGAATTTTCCAGGAGCGACAAGCCAATTGTTTCTTCATTCTCGTTAAACGGGAAAGAGTGTGTGTCTAACCCAGTATTCCATAGAACAGTATCAAGACTCACCATGCCTGATTGGCTTAAGTTACATGCCTGCTACAGAATGAATGTCTGAGTCCCATTGAAATTCAGGTCGAATATCAATCCTCACTGTGATGAAGGTTATACCTGTGGGAGGTGATTAGTTCATGAGGGTGGAGCCCTCATCAGTGAGATTAGTGCCCTTATGAAAGAGATTCTGGAGAGCGCTCTCCCCCCTTCTGCCATGTGAGAACATGGGAAGGAGATGACCAATAATAGACTGGGAAGGGGGCTCTCACAGGACACCAACTGTGCCAGTTCCCTGAAGTTAGAATTTCCAGACTCCAGAACTGTGAGAAATGAATTTCCATGTTTATGAGCTACCCAGTCTATGGTGTTCTATTAAAGAAGCCCAAGCAGATCAAGACAATATCCAACCTTGAACCAATGGCTACGGCCAAGGAATGATATATACTGATTGGCTAAACCAACCAGGACCCACCTCTGAACTACGGGAGGCTCAGCTTGCACCCAAGTGTACTTTCTGTGCCAAGGAGAAGTGAACAGAGATTCATCTAAAAATTGCTAGGATGTGAAAATGGAAGCTATACAGGAACCAACGTTAACTAGACATTTTTCCCCAAGCACGGCTGATACCCTCCCCTTAACTCCCCAGGGAACTGAAGACCTAAAAAATAATAGAATTCAGAAAATTCACAAAGTAAAACCTAATAGATCTTGAAAAATGAATTTTAGCTACAAGTGTTGCTGGACTCCACAAACCAAACTCTATCCAGTGGAAGATTCTTGTGCCAGTGCTTACTACATTCTCTTGCACATCTACATCCTTAAACATTTTTGTGACAGTGCTGACTCCAGAGTGAAGCCTGGGACTCTGCCATTCTAACATGTGCCCTGGGGATGCAGAAGAGGCTGGCCTGAGGACCATACTTTGACAGCTTCTATCACAATTGCCTGGTCCACCAGTACAGGAAAGGAGGCACCTTGCCACTTCTTCTGAGACACTGATCTCCATTTCCTAGAATCCCACTGAAAGAAACACAAGTTCCTAAAATGAAACTCATGGCAAAGTTTTAAGTTCATCTCCAAGGAAGATAAACATCATATTATTAAGGGTTTAACTGCACATTGCTGCCAAACTTCTCCTTCTGGGTCAAATTATTGCTTTAGCATGGCAGACACAAAGAAGCCCTTAAAGTGTCTTTCCCAAAAAGACAAAGACATATATTTCCTCAATGATAAATTTAAACTTCTATAGATAGACAAAAAATGTGCCCCATATTAAAAACTGCACAAGCAAAAGCTTTAAAATGGCACTTGTTCACACTTACAGCCTTCAAAAATTTTAAATTATAGGATCTAGTCTCAATAAAGATACACACACACACAAACACATATATACACTAGAACAAATTATGCCAATAGCCCATGGCATATTTTCTATTTTTTCAAGGCTTTGGGTGGCTGTCCTGGGAATCTAAACATCATAGGAACATTTCTATTTGTGTATGCCTTTCTAAACAACAAATTTTCCCACTTTTCAAACAATCCATCTGCCCAGAGAAGACCGGCACACAGGAAGAGCACTATGGGACAGGCAGTATGACAGGATGCATTATGCAGGACACACAGGGGGGCCACTGAGGCATGGCGAACAAAACAGATGACCTGCTTTCTCCAGAGGAAGTGAGTTTGGGATTCAGCAATATTAGACCAAGGTCATTGTACACATACTGCTTGTTTAAAGCAAGCTTTTTGAGATTTGACTCTTCTGCACTCCAAATCACATTTAGTTAGTGGCAGAGAAAAATATTCCCCTTCTAAAGAAAGCACAAATAGAGGAGGAAATGGGCTTCAAAAAAAGAGTTTTACATGGAGTCTGGAGTCTGCAGAAATGCCTTTCCAGGTGTGGATGGCACTTCTCTCTCCATGAGACTCTTATAGTGGTTCTACCTTTGTCTATAATTAAAGGGCCAGAAGCTAGTTTTATATATAACTCAAGGCAATTGTAAAATATAAGTATATTTCCCCTCTGTTTGAATGAATGGAATAATTTGTCCCATAATCACATTGGTCTCTGTGAGCTCTTGAAGTTTTATTAAGGTGTAACTTGTGAGTCACACTATTACTTGGTTATTATAAGCTTGAGTCTCATAGTACTTTTTAAGAATATGAATCCTAACTTTGTGTAATTCTAAAGAATGGAAAGGTTTGAAGACCCATTGCCTTAGAAGTCATGAAGTCTTAGCATATCCCTCCCATCCTGAGCATAACTATGTGGAGTGGATCATGTGTTGGACACACAGTCAAGAGGCAGATACACATAGTGGGGTGGCTAAGAGCAGGCACTGTGAACTGGGCAGTCTGGGTGCAAATCCTGGCACTGTCACCTATTAACTAGTTACAATATCTTGGGAAAGATGCCTAAAATACCTGTACCTCAGTTTTCTCTACTGGAAAACAAGAAAAATGGTAGTAACTTTTTTAGGAATATTGGTAGACCAAATAGTTAGTAAATGTAGACCTTCGAAGAAAAACTGACACACAGTAGGCACTCGATAAATATCAGAGCTTGTCATCGCCAGTGTTCAGTGGTTCCTAAATGGGGGTGATTTTATTCCACAGGGGACATCTGACAATGTTAGAATTGAGATGAGGACAGCTACTGGTGTCTAGTGAATGGGGGCCAAGGATGGTTTTAAACATCCTACAATGTATGGGTCAGCCACCCCACCCACACACTCCATCACCACCTGCAGCAGAGAGTTAACCACAGAAAATATCGGTCATGCCTAGGTTGAGGAACTATGCCATAGAGTAAAATGTTTCTCATATATCAAGTATATTTTTCAGAAAGAAGTTATAAGAAATGACGAAAAGAAGGAACAACCTATACTCTTAACCCCCTTCATCTTATTCTCTGCACAGGAGGATGCACAGCCTACCTCCTCAATGCAATACAGAGCACAGTTCATGTATCATAAGTCAACAACTCAGAATTTTCATAAACTAAATATGTTCATGTAACTAACACCAGAACAAAAGTCAGTATATTAACAGAACTTTAGTTATAACCCTTCCTAAAAATATGCATTTTTCTTGACCCTAAACATTACAATTTTTTTTTTACAAACATGGAATTATACCTTAGGTTTTTTGTGACTGGTATATAGTTTTGAGACTTATCCACATTACTACCAGGAGTTACAATTTGTTCACTGTCACCGCATGGTAGTAGTTCCTTTCATGAATCTACTAGAAATTCTATTTCCATTCTAATCGCCACAAGCATTTGGGCAGATTTCTGCTTGGGGCAGTTAGGAATAGTGGCCGCTGTGTGCCTTCTAGTACCCATCTCTTGGTGTGCAAATACGTGAATTTCTGTTGGGTGTGTGCAGCATGACCTTTACAGTTCCACTAAAACCAAGGTCTTTTAAGTAGGCACTCTTCCTAGCTTGCCGGAGACAGTGCCAACTTGTGCCTGTGTGTCCTGATATCTGTCTCCACTCCCACAGTGGACAATAAATGTCTCTTACTCTACGTATTGCATCTTGCCCAATTTTCTGTATTTATTTTCCTGTCTCTTTACTTGCAAATCTGCCACTGCAGACTCTACCCAGGCACCCTGTGCTCTTTCTACTTTCTCAAACATGTCATGCACTGTTCACCATGTAATGTATGCCACATGCATTCATTTTTCCACTCTGGGAAGTGTGAAATCTTTTCATCTTTCATTTCTAAGTTTCAGTGTCCACTCCCTGGAGGGGTGGTACCTGATCAGACCACGTAGGTTCTTTATGTCCTTCCCTATCCTCAGACTTGCTATGCCCGCACACTCCTGCCTTCGTAGTGTTTATCTCACCATGTGATTGTTTAATTGTTTGCATGAGCATTCACTATACACTTTGAAGGAACATGTGTGGGATGAGGGGCAGTAAAGCAGACCACTCAGACTGTGTAGGCTGGAGCCAGACAGCTCCACACAAATCACAGCTCTGTCACTTAGTACCTGCAAGACACTCAGCCACTTACAGCTTTGCAACCTTTCTATGTCGCAGTTTCTGTATCTGTAACGTGGGAGGAATTTATTTAGTGCCCACCTCACCATGTTGTGAGAATCACAATAAAGTCTAATCAAAGTTAATAAAAGAAACAGACTTAGAACAGTGACTGAGGAACCCTTGATACAGTTTATATGTTGCCTGCTGTTGTCCTCATCTAAGTCACCGAGGTTGTTGCATGACTAAGGGCAAAGCAGGCACCCACGCTGAGCATTCACGGACCCCTCACATCTTTCTACCCTCAACTAGTGGGGACCATACTTGTGCTTCTCCTCTGTTTACAGGGACATATTTGTGTTTTTATGGTAGGTGGTTCCAGGGAAACATGATTATTTTGAGTCACCTAAACATATTCAGTGACAGAGGCTGGACATGGGAATAAAAATAACGTCATCAGGTAGAAGCTCAAGCATTCAATTTACAAACAGAATCCACAACTGCAAAGATTTTTTTTTTTTAGTAACGGTAAGATCTGTAACTGTCATGCTAGGACCCTCAGGTGGCTTCCTTCTGCCCCTCACACCAAGGCTGTCTAGAGTCTTTGCTGGGGCTCCCCAGGTCTGCAGCTCCTCCCTCTTTGACCTCACCCCTCCTGGTCCTCTGGCTTTTCCTCTGCTCCAGCCCCAAAGCCCTGTGATGTCCCACAGACAGACCCACAGTGCTCCCCACCTGGCTCAGACATACACTGTCCCCTCTACTTGAAACAATCAGATGTTTCTACCTGGTACCGCGTCTGTCACTTTAGTCAGGTTTCTACTCAAGTGTCCCTTCCTCAGAGGGGTCTTCTCTGGCAACGTTGCCTAAGACAGTACCCCTCACCCTACTATTCCCAACCCTGGTTGTCCTTCTTCACGGTACCTCCCACTAGAACGATGACATGTCTATTTTGGTTTTATCGATCCCTAGCTATCGCTAAAACAGAAACTCCATGACTTAGGCTCTTTATTTTATTCTCTACCAAACAGAATACTAGCTGGCATGGACTCGATTTGACTTAAAGAATAAAGGAGGCGCTCATCATAAGAGTATTAATAATAACCATCGCAGTGAGCTCACTTGAGCATGTGTTGTCTCCAGGCTTCTCTGCTGGGTGCTTTTTATGCATCATCTAATTGAATTCTGCTATTAAATTAGTATAACTACCACCCCTATATGTCAGTTACATACAGAGAAACAGAATGAGAAAGGCCAGGTGATTGGCTCCAGGAACACGGCTGGTCACCACAGCCTGGGGACTCATTTGCATCACTGCTTAACTTGAGACCTCTTCATTATCATGCCGTATAAAGCACCAGTGACAAACCCTTATTAGTTCAATTTTTTTTTCCTTTGGACCAATTATAAATGTCAGAGCAGTTATAAAAGCACATCTGACCCCCATTTTCCTTACTTCAGAGTAAAACTGCTAGTTGCCAAGAGGCAGGCAGCGACCTGAACTTTCATGTCGTAATAATTACGAGAACGAAGGGAATTTGAACGTAGCAGAGAGGGTTGAATTCAGAATTCTCAGCATAAGAGACGCTCAGGTTCAGAAAGAGCCTTGAATTTATCTCCATTTTAATGTCTTTCCACATTTAAAAATATTAGTTGAAAAGGGGGATTTGAGAGGGCAGCAGAGCCAAAGTAAACATTCAGCACACTGTTATACTAGGATTTTATTATGCTCAAGTTCACAGGCGCCTTTGCTGCTGCTGCTCGTCCAGCGACTGGTGAATCAGTGGCTGTGTCTGAAAAGGAGACAAACAGAATGGAAAAAATATCCATTTCTCTGTCTCTGTGTGTGTGTTTTAAAAGGCAATATAGTCGCATCATGCACTTATGATAACAAAGTGGTAAAAAAAAAAAATAACAGAAAAACCTGGTTTAAGTATTGAATTAACTTCATTTTTTATACCACAATGACACAGGTTTTTTTTTTCTTTTTATGCACTAGACATTTATATTTTCATATTGTCATGGAGACTGAATGTGATTCAAGTGATTCTGCACATCATTATGGAATAATTTGTCTTCTGTGAAGTCGTCTTTTTTTAGTGATATATACTGTGGATGGAAAGGATTTAAAAAGCAAGCTAGAGAGGGTCTGTTTATGTAATGTGACAAGTACATACACAGAAGGATGATGTAATAACATTAGTGATTTAGAGGTGACGGCAAGTATATGGATGGGAAGCTGTGACGACAGTGGACTCTCAAAGGTCAGGCTGCTGGTTCCCAGGGAAATGTCTTATTTCTATTTTCTAAGAAATATTGGGGTTGAGGCAGGATTCGCTCAAGGGTGATAACTGCTAATCTCCTAGCTCTTAAGCAATGAAGAAATGCCTGCGACTCCTCAGTTTCCCCATCTGTAAATTGGGATTCAGTTATAAAATGTAAATTTTCTTCTCTGAAGATAAGAATGATGAAGCCCATGAAGCAGGCAACACCTCTATCCATCAGCCCACTGAAAGATCTCGCTCTAGCGTTGTCACCCACCCCCACCTGCCACCAGTTTTGACCTCTCAATTTCTCCCATTTTACACTTGGGAGAAGCAAGACCATTTTAGGTGCCAGGAGTAAGTACAAATTGTCTGACCTCTGTCGAGTCCACGTTGGGGACACATTCACAGACAAACTTGGATTAAAATAGCAGAATGCCTTTCTTTTTCTATGATTTTTTTCTTTTTGTAAGTAAATTTTTACTTTGAAATCATTTTAGATTTTCAGAAAAGCTGCAAATGTAGTGCAGAGTGATCTCTCCCAGTTTCTTTTAAGTCTTAGATGACTGTGAGATTTGTCAAAACTAAGAAACTCACATTGGTACAGAACTACTAATTAAACTTCAGTTTTTATTTGGATTCCGCCAGTTTTTCCAGTCATGTCCCTTTTCTATCCTGGGATCCAATCCAAGATACCTCACTGCATTTAGTCACTCTTTAATTCTTTAAATGGGAGTGGGCATGCACTGGAGAGTAGAGCCCACCGGCTGGACAGCCAGACCCTGAGCCTTAGACCTGACAAGCACTAAGGAGCTGTATGACCTTGAGCTCTTTACCCAGCATATCTTCTAAACTCTTTACAAGCGTATTCTATGCAAAATGAGGCCCAAGCATGCTGTGCATCCACCAGACTAGGACACAGATAAGACGCTGCCTCTCTTGGTTTGTGCCGATAAAGACAACTGTGAAGAGAAGTGACTACATGAGCTCTTCCAGCTGGCCTCCGTTTACATTTGCCAAACTTGAGTGGACTCTGCCATTCAGGAAAGAATAAAAGAGAGAAACCACCCAATCTATCAAGCTCTAGCAAAAGGATGATGCTGCGGGAGCAAATGAGAGCGGCTGAGCATTCTCGAGTCTTCTCTTGAAGCAGTCTGCCTTTGAACTGAGAATCGAGAGGCCTTAAGGAGATTCCTAGAGGAGATGCCTGGCAATCAAACCTTTTAGTTACTGCATCTCTCCCCTCTTACCCCCACAACCACTCCACCTCCATTTCCTTGCCCACCCCCCCCGCCAACTTTTCCATGCTGCCTTCTTTGTCCCTGCCTGTTACAGTGTTTGCAGTGTCCCTCTCCCTCAGCGGGAATCCTGCAAGGCTTGCAAAGGCCAAACAAAACCAGGACTTACAAATATGTAACTGTTTTCCTAAGCTCGTGGCATAAATCAAAAAAAAAAAAGAAAAAAAAAAGAAAGAAAAAAATTCTGTTAGCACAGGGCTTGAGAGTGTTTATTTTTTGGACAGCTGCAACATGCTACCCTCACAGGGGCTCACCTAAAACCAGCTACGGTTTAGGTTGGAGTGGGGTGTCAACCGTAAGCTGCAGGCTTGGCCTCTCTCAATGAATTACGACCTTGTCAGGAACCTATTTTTTTTAAATCAATGCAGGTTTTCTATCAAATCAAATACCTGCACACTAAATTATATTTTTGGTGCCAGGCTGGCTCTCCAATTTTTTTTTCCCTTTGCTAGTTTTTTCCAGGCTCCTTCCCTCCTCTCCCCCTTCACCACCACCTCCTTACTATGATACAGACGGTTTTTGTCTATAAGAAAAAAATGGAAAAACAAGCCTTACATTTGGGAGGAAAGAGGGGACTGTCCTTTGTCATTCTATGTGTGCACACACTACCACTGTTTAGAATCTATCTCAGAGGCTTACATGACAGAAGTACTCCCACACGCTAATGGAGGAAAGGGGGTCCCTTGGGACAATCCATCTGGCAGTGGTGAGGACATTTGCTTTGGAAGATTTTTTTTTTCCTTTTTGAAAGGTTTTGGTGGAGGTAGATCTCATGGGGTGGTGAAAGAGTCTCCCAATCAGGTGGTGAGATAAAGTATTCAGTATTTAGATCATCTCCTTAGTACCAATTTGAGACATCCCTGGCCATCCTGTGATTTTATAATGTGAATAGATTTTAGAGAATCAAGAGACTTCTCTCCTTCCCCTTTCCTCACCTCCTTCGCTTCCCCCCTTCCTTTCTCCTTGTTTTCTTCTTTTAATTTTCTAAACAAGGAAAGAGATTCTTCTGCCCCCAACTCTTGTTCTTTCTGATGAGTTACAGGTCACTTGCACTGGTAGCTTAGTGGAGACAAGGTTAGAGCAGGAACTGCCTACCCTTACAACTCCCACGGAGCCAGCAGAGGCCTGAAGCATCTCTTCTGGAATTGTGACAAAGATAACTTTTCAATAACGAGAATCTCTATGTATCAAAACTTCACTTACAGCAAATCTACAGAGGCACACAGATCAGTGTTGGCACCAAAGGCAGCCCCTTTACATGGCCCGGAAGTCTTTATTTGGTGGTTTTTCAATTAAATGCCACATATACTTCAGGGCATATGTAAAGAATCCTCAAATGAATTGCAAGCTGTTTGGGGCAGCAACTGGGATGGATAAAATACCGACAAGGAATCCCAACCAGCTGAGTTTGCGTCTTCCAAATGCAAATCAAATATTTTCAGGTTGGACTCTGGACATTTTCGATAGGCTGTCACGGTGCCAACACAGTCTCCATGGCACCCTGAAAGGCTGTTTTGGCAGCAATTCCTCTGCTCTCATTTCTCCCCATCTTGTTCAGCTGGAAGCCCCCCACTCCGCCTATAGCCTCTGCTGATACAGGCATGCTGGAGAGTTCCTTCCTTGGGAGGTCTAGGGTGAATTATTCTCCTCACTTGAGAAATTCAAGATGAAAAGACATATCGAGAATTATTTTGGAGGTTAAGCACAGAAGAGGATATTCAGAAACTAAGGTTGCTGAGCTAAGACACTCACATACATCAGAGAGAAGTCTGACACACTAGGGCCCACCTACTTTGATGGTCTCTTCCTAAGGTCCGTAATTCAGTCAGATAAATATTTTGCTGAACTTGTTTCTGGGATAGCCATTAAGGGATACAAATATGTCTAGGATGAGGTTCCTAATCAGAGAACGCTTTTAGCCTTAAAAGAGAGGGAGGAACCTATACCACCAGTGACAATATGAAATAGACAATGGCAAATGGTATGAGCAAGTGGGTTGCTTTTGAAGTCCAGCATCCAGTTTCCTCATTCCAATATTTCTTTAGAAAATCATCTCCCTTACCCCTTGAATCCTCAGTCCATGTAACTTGGATGGAATTAACCTTGGTCCTGGTTTCAGGGATGGGCCATGATTGATCTAAGCTAATTAATGACTCCCATTCTCCTGGTTTCCATGACTAAAGCAGAGATGGGGTCAAGACCTGCTTCTCACTAACAAGAAAACAGGGTGTGACCGTGAACCAGAGTCCAGACCCAGAGCAAGAGGCCTGGAGTTTGCTTTATGTAAAGTCAAAGACCAATAATCCAAAAAATTTAAAGAGCAAATGACGCCTGTTAAGCTCTTAGCTCAGATCTAGACAAATGGCAAGAGATCAGTGGACATTAGCCAGGAACAAATCAGTTCACAATCAAGAGAATTTGGAGACTGATAGCATCGGGGAGGACAGAGTGGAAAATTCAAAGTCAGCTTTAGGGATTGTTGTTGTTGTTTTCAGTTTTGTTTTTGTTTTAATTGGTTTAATGGAATCATGTTCTACCCAGGCGTCTATGATAGAGAAAATACAAGCAATCATTCATCCCAGCAGTACAGCAAATTCTTTAGCTAATGAAGGCAGGTATTGTATCCAAGAAGTTTCATTTCATCAGAAGAGCCACTGGACACTGAATTCCCTCACTTTAAGGTTTGTGCCTACGGCCATCCTCACGCTGGTTCTAAGCATGAAAGTGCCACTAAACACGTTATTTCTCTAATCTCTTCTATCTAGCCCCTGCATTTCTAAATCTGGTATTTATAACAGGAACAAATCTCTCTTTGGAAACTATGAGAGAAGACAGGACCCGGGGATAACGCCTCCCTCCTAGGGGGATTTCAAACCCTGTAAATCTTGGGACACATCCCAAGATGCCACTGCTTACTTTAACTGAAGAACTAACTCGAATCTACTCATTATTACTCACATTTTACTTCCATTTGTGAGTTGGTGCTTTTGAACCACCATGAATATAAGCATCACATGGTCATATGTTATTTCTATTCTGAGACTTTTATTGAAGAGGAAAAAAAAAAAAAGAATTGGATTGCTGACTTTGGCTGCTTGGCATCAAGAGCGAGGCAGTGAAGATAAACTTAATTTTATTATAATCATTATTAAATAAAGATTTGGGAAAACAGCACGGGGATATTTGTGATAGAAATTATAAGAAATTTATGTAAATAACCATGTAGATTTTATACACCCCTTAGGCTCCAAAGAATATTCCAAAGCCATACTGCCTCTTTGAAAACTTGATTGTTTTTTTCTTTTTTGAGAACTTATCAGTCCCAGGGTTTTCATTAAATTGAACCTAAACTGAAAAAGTTATTTTCGAGATGAGAAGCTGGCTTTAATAATCAAAACATTTGCTTACAAAAGATACCTTTTTTCTCCTCAGGAACAAGGCTTTAGATCCTAGGATTTGAGTTTTGTTTGTATTATGCCACCCAACCAACTGTCATTTTCCTTCTCTCTTTGGTAGCAAAAGTATTTTCTTTCCCGTATGCAAAGCAGTGTGTCTGAGTGGTGCCGAGATCAAGGGTTTGAATCCAAATGCTTCTGCTCTTCCCAGCTACCTGTGGCATTCACCACATTGCATGATTCCTCAATCCTCAACAACTTTCTGTAAAGTAGGGGTTACTGATTTTCATTGTTCCTCCCTCAAAGGTTGTTATAAATATCAAATGAGAAGATGCACAGGAAAACAAACTGTGAAAGACAAAATCTTGCAAAACATTCGATGTTTAATGAATGCTAAACATCGATTAAGGGCCTGGTGCTGGCTCAAAGGTAGAACCATAAACCATCAAGACCAAATAGCAGTCTATGGGGGGGAAATAGCTAAACAGTCTAATATGATAAGGGCTAGGGTAAGGGAAAGGAAAGAGTGTAGGAAAGCCTAAAAGTAGGACATTAAAAGCCAATAGGCGGTGAAGGAGGGCAGAAGAGGTGATACTAGAGCTGAAATCTGAAGCATTCTTCATCACCTCATCACCTCCACAGAAATTAAATTCCAGATATTCAGCAATGAGTGACTCCACTGCCTAATTTTCCTAGCACAAAAGCCAGCGCGCCTCATTCATTATGCAGATGGATATCTACCCTGGCCAAATACCACCCCCCACCACCAGTTAAGCATTTCCCCCCTCTATTCTGTGCAATGCAAAGGTTTCTTAAGTGTAGGAAAATTGCCAAAATGTGCTTTGAAGTCCAACAGAGGAAAAAAAGGTAATATTTTTCTTCTCTTTTGTAAAATCACACTGGGGTGTCCTTAATTCTCATGCCATTTTGCACCAGAGCCCCAATACTTTGTGTCCAGAAGTTATTTGACTCACAGACATTTGTGGCTTCGAGTTACTTTCCACATTCAGAATCCAGAGTTGCTGGCTGTGACATCCAAACCACTTGGACTGGCCTCCAAGATGAGAGATGGTCCCGGGAGATAATATACTTGTATTAAGACAGGGTGCTAGTAAAATAGGGTGTAACAAGCTTATCTGTACAAATGCGGCTATTGAGATAAATGGCTTAAGGGCATGTTTTTGTACAAATTATTCAGTTACTCATTATATAGTAGAACTTATTTGCAATCATTCGGAATCATCAGATCATTGCCATTTCTCCATTCCATCTGCTGTGTCAGTTACTCTATAAAACAATCTAAGAAAAGAAAAAAGAAAAAAAAAATCCTCTCCCCACCCAAGTTGACAGGGCCATTGGTTTATTTTACCTATTACTAATATCAACTTTATGGCACATTTTTGCCTGCTTAAAAAAAAAAAAAGTGGTCTGCATGAGTCTATCCAGTATATTAGTTATAGTGTTAAGGCCAGATCTCTTTATGATAAAAATGTAAAAGCTTCCTGTAAAAATTCCTTATTTTAAATAAAAAAAAAAAAAATTGCTCATTTATCCCCTATTTAGATCAGCTTTTATTTTGCTCCATAACTTGAAATCTTCATTGACACGAATATACCAGTCTTCAAAATGCATTTGAAAGTCATGCTTTAAATCCACTTACGCTATTGCAAAATGACACAGCCCCTCCCCCAATACTTCCCCTCCCCACCCCCAGTCTGGCTAATTAACTGATATGACACTAATCCTTTGCACATCTGGCACTAAGTGTCTGCTCACATGGGCTCCCCAGTGAGGGCATGTGGCCAAACTCGGACTTGCAATGTGCTCGATTTCACTTTAAAATCTTCACTCTCTTCGAATGAAAATCTTGAGATAAAACATCTGGATTTCAGCGGTGTCCCCGGGGAACGAAAGTTATAGTTCTATAGAATACATATTGCCCATAATATGGCCTTGTTATTTCTACATTAGCACTACTCCAGCCGGTGCCCGCCGTAACCATGTCAGTCTCCTGACACGTCATTAATAAACAGGTAATTTCATAACTGATTTCCACATAGTGTCATGCTGAAAACCGCCTGGGTTTTCGTTTTCACTAAGATTAAAGGGACAGGCTAGAAGGAGGCCGTTATTATTAAACTGGGACTAATTTAATTGAATAATGGATTGAATCAGCGAAAACAAATGCATATGCAGAAAGCTAAAAAAAAAATAATAACTCTTGGCCAACGGATAAGTCTGAATCCACTCATGAAAAAGTGATGGTTGCCTCCCCCTTTCTCCCCCTTCCTCTGGCACGTTTGTGCCACTGCCTCCAGAGAAGTCCCACAAAACACTAGGGAAGCAACCGTTGGGGGGGAAATCTATAGTTTTAAAATTGAGACATCTAAAATTAGGTCCAAGACTTGCTTAGGTATTCACTGAATTTTAAATTGATTCTGCATGTTATAGGCCATTAAAAACATTGACCAAGGTGGGCCACTGTCACGGCTAACCTCCAGATTGAGCCAAAGGTACAGTGACAAGTGGTAACACTTTCATTGAAATTGGAAATGATACCTGAGGTAGAATGCACACCTGGGCCTAACTGGGCTTTTTTTTTTTTTTAATCCTGATGTTATCATTTTATCAGTACATTCCTTCTGACTTTCAAAATGCCAGACTTCACATCGTCAGAAAGGGGTGTATCCAGTGGTTTCTAAGGGGAACATTCAGTCTTTTGATGTATTTCTGGAGGAATTTTTAACTTTCATGAACCAAAGCTAATAATTTAATATCTTGGTCTTTGACTCCTGCTCATGTGAAATTTTAATCCAACAGGGAGCTGAATGAATGTAGAGTATTATTATGACATTCGCTATGTCCTGGCCATTCGTACTTAGCATCAGGAGAAAAAAGTTGTCACCAGTTTCTCTCTGACTTTCCATTCCATTTTTACATCCATAATGGCCTCTTTCCTTCATTCAATCAAGTTCTTAAAAGGTTAGATTATGCAAAATCTCTTTGTGGTTTAGGAAAAATCCTAAATATAACCTGGCAGATGAAGAAATTTGATGCCAGATTTTCCTAGTTTTGTGTTATCATACAAAAATGATAGGGAATGGTTCAGTTTACATATAAACATTGAATCTCACTGGCCATTCAATACAATAGAATATATGTAGTGAGAAATTTGAATATATCTATTATATCCTCTCTGTTCTATAGCTGAAAATAAAACAGCAGCACAATACCTGCTTAAAGTCTGTCACAGAGGTTATGGTAGAGCAAAGGTCAGAATTTAAATGCTTCTAAAGGAAAAGTAACACCACACCAAAACATAAAACTATCTAAACTAGATAGACTCCATCAATGGACTCACGCTTAGCACCTACTTAAATGCTTTCTTCTGTGCAGTTCTTCATGGGTCCTGTGTAGGATTTTCATCCACACTCAGGACAATCCAAGCCATTAAATGACAACTAGTGAAAGGAAGTGACATTCCTGACACATGTAATATTCACCAAAATGTGTATTGAACTTAGTTAAGCCCTTCATAAGACTAGCAGTTCTCAACTAGGGCTTACTTTGTACTCCAGGCCAAGAGGCAGTTGACAATGTCTGGACACATTTTAGCTGTCACATATGGTTGGTTGGGGAGTGAAGCTAATGCCTGGGGGGCCAGAGACACTGCTAAACATCCTGCAACACACAAGACACACAAGACAGCCCCCGACAAAAGTTATCTGGCTCCAAATGACAGCGGTGACAAGATTGAGAAACCCTTCTGTAGACTACTTGTTAGAGGCACTGATAAAGCTACCAGTTCATGAGATCTTAACAACCAGAAAGCTTCTATAGGCCATGAATACTTCATCTAAGCCCCACACTGTTCCATTCCCAATGCAAAATGTTATGCTCCTCGAAATCTCCAGGGAAGCTAGAAGCATAAAGCTTTGGGTGAAATGTAAATTTCTTAAAATATTTATCCATCCATAAGTGGCTACATTTTTGACATTATTATAGGGTTTCTCAGTGTTCCATTTTATTAAAAAATATTTATTTGGTTTCTAAGATTACTGCTTTTCTGACCACAGAAAATTCAATTACTGAAAACTGCAGCTATCAAATTGGTTGAAAATAAATAGCCTTTTATCCAAAGCTGGCAAAGACTGGTTTGCTTTTAATATGTAGCCATTTAAAAATAAAATAAAATAAAAATAAGAAAACATTTCCATTGCAAGCTGATGGACTGCAGAGTCAGAAGCCAAATAGTCTTTTGCATCATCAGGTTTTACTTAAAATAGGATGAGAGAAGAGTTAGAGGTAGTTTAAAAAACGAAGTCATCATAAGAGAAAGTCACCATTATTTTCCCTCTTTTGTTTTACAAGACAGGAGAAACATGATCCTTTTTTGCCGGTGGAAATCACTCTCTCCTGCTTTCTCTCTGTCTCAGTTTGAAATGTTTAGTAATATGCAGGAAATGTGGTACGTGAGATCCACAAAAGTGGGCTTCAAATATCAAGGCTAATTATGTGCTAAGCAATGGGATGGTGGCAGAATTGCCAGCACCACAAAGGAGGCCAGACTACAGTGCCTAGATCTTTCTCTCATTTGCTTCTCATTTGCATTTTAATCTCCTACACTTTTTTTTTTTCATGTCTAAAAAGAACACTTGTCTACATTACCGAAGTGGAAACCAATCAACCCACAAGAAGAGGTAACTGAAAAACTGGCAGAACCACATTGTAAATAACAGCACAGAGATTCTCCTTCCTGTGGATTACAAATAACAATATTTCCATCTCAAAATTGCTGCCCTCTCACCACGGAACATGCACCTCAGAGTTCTCTCCCTCAGATGAGAATGAACTGCACATGGTTCCGGCTCATGTTTAGTTTACATCAGGCTAAGTAGAGCATCACTGGGAATTTGATGCTATTGAGCATGCCCATTAAAACTGATGTCAACACCCAAGGCATCACTCAGCTCCAGCAAACCATCTGCTGAAATTATCGAGATTGTGTGTGTGAAGATGCCCTTGATGGATGAGAATCAGGAAACCTGGGTTGTCTTGCTGTTTTGCTATTCATCAAACTGGTGAACTCCAACAAGTTGCCAAAACCCACTGAGACACAGTTCCTTCATCTGTAGAATGAAGTGGTTGGGAGACAGTGTCTAAGGCTGTTTCTTCCTTTCCAATTCCTCGCCTATGTGGATAGGTTTGGGCTCTGTTCACCCAGCATGGAACAAGCTCGGGGCTAAAGACAGGCCACCACTGGCAAGAGGCATCCCTGCCTCAAATCTGGGGTTCTGGCTTTGTGCAAAAGCTATTTTCAATGGTGGAGATAATGTAAGAATCTCCTCTGCCCATCTTATTTTCACAAGAAGTGCTCCTTTCAAATGCATGTATAAATGATGATGGGAGATGCCAGCCACGGCCTTGGAAACCGAGATTACCTTTGTACACAATAGTCATTCATGCTCAGTGTGTGCTTAGAGGGGACCTGTGGCCACTGGCTGACAGGAGAGGATGCTGTTCCTCCTCCCTCACACACACACACACACACACACACACACACACACACACATGTGCATACACACACATGCACATGCACACACCACTAAAATGACTCTCCTTCTTGGAGGCTGAGAAGGAATTGGCAAAGAAGGTTTAACCACAGAAAGTGTACAGTGTCCGTGAGAAAGCCCACGACACTGACAGAAGACAGAAGTACTGCTGTGCAGTGGTCAGAACCAAGCTGGGTAGGCAAAGGCCGCCTTCATGAGGAGTTCCCTAAAAATGTAAAAATAAAACCTCGCCACTCCCTCTCTGCTTTCTCGTCTCCCTTGGTCAGGAGAGAACCACAGGCTCCCAGATTTTACTGTCTGGTTTGTGGTCTTATTGAGGGCTAACGTGACGACAGACAATAATGGTGCTGGGGCCTCCCATTTTGGAAATTCTTTACTATTTCCCTGAATCCTACTTACTATATCATAGTTGTGGGTGATGGATAAAAGATACCACTTCTTGCCGCTGATCCCTTCCGTTCGAACTTCGCCAGTTTGGGATGAACCGTGGCAGGAAAGGCCATACCCAGAGCTTCTTTTGACAAGTCAGAAAGATGAGTGGAGAACATAGCAAGCTCTGGGAATTCAGTGTGTGTGGAGAAAATGAGGCTTTTATCGATTTTTTTTTTTTTAACATTAGAATTGTGAGTTCAATATGTATCTCTACCAATCCAGAGTGATTCCGCTGATTTGGTGTGTCATTAAGCTGTCTATTCAGCCCAGTGGCTTGAGATGAGGTGGGGGATATCTTCCTGGCAAAGGGCAAAGGGCATCAAAGGATGGAATTTAAAACATCTTTAAAGAGCACAGGGTCAGCTGAGCTTTGCTAACAGCTTCTGTTAGCAGAACTGCCAGCGTGGGCCCCATGCTCGTCGAGGGGTAACTGCGACTGATGATGGACAGCTCTGTGATGTGGAAGCTGACAGGAGATTCTCCCATCACGGCAGAGCTTAGGAAAGGATAAAAAGAGGTGGGAAGGAGAAGATGCTCTGGACTCAAAGATTTTTTAGCCCTACACAAATAAGTAGCTGCAACTCCCAGCTGGTGATTTTGCTGTGAACCTAAAACTACTCTAAAAAAATAAAGAAAAAAATCAGAGTAGGCTATCTGCATTAGTTAGAACAAATTCAGATATTTAGGAAGAATACTTAAGACCCATCTTGCGACACTTTATTTACATCTTGTATGTACACAGGCAAATTCCCACAGAGGGGAAAACATGTAGGTGATGGATTGATTGAAAAGGAGCTTAATTAAAATTGCCAGAAAAAAAAAAATTTTCTCATTGTGCTCTACCCAAGTGAACACAGCCTAAATATCAGAAAGGAAATATCTTTCCATTTTAAGAAAGAACTATCCTAGTTTTATGCAACTAATTACCTTTAAAAAGCCGAGTTCACTTTCACCAGTTCATCGGTCATCTGTTATATGCCAAACATAAAGTCTGTAACGTCCTGGAACTCAAAGATCTATAAGACTAGTCCTCAAAGAAGGCTTCCTCTGACATGAATGCCAATTGTATTGTTCTAATTATTCTTCCATCTCCTTCACAAATACAGTGATCGAATAGGAAAATCAAGCAATCACACAGGAGAAACTTAACGTTTTTCTTTTTGGAAATCCAAGATTAAAGGCTAGGGGGTGAGGGGGAATTCAAAACTATATTTTCATTTGTGTTATTGCCATTAAAACTGCTTTTGCATATGTGTTGAAAAAGATTTAAACACACGGTGGCCAAAACTGGGAAGAACCACATGGCACAGTCAGCTTTTGAATACGTGTGGCAAAAGGCAGGCGTTTCAAAGACAGACGAATATATTGTTTGAACGTACATGGCAGGGAAAGAGGCTGAAAACTCCCACTCTAATCTGTCGATATGATTTCCAAGTTCATCTGGCGGCTGGTTAACAAAGTCCAACCACTGCACATTTGAGACATAATTATGTGGAAGTAGGAAGAAAGTCTGTAATTTATACCAGTGCCTACCCTGTGTCAGCTTCTAGGAGACCTGACCCTTTCCCCAGCTTCTCATTGACCAAGCCAACTTCACTCGGTCCGCAGGCAGCCTGGAAGCCACGGGTTCCCCTGGAAACATGGTTTATGGATAATGTATCTATAATGGACTCCCCACTCAAAACCAATAGAGCAGTAGCATAGCCATCAGCAATCAGTCCATAAAATCTACAGTTACCTCCTTTTTTTTCTTACAGGGGGCAGGAAGCTAATGGATTTGAAATTGCAGAAGCGGACCACAGACCTTTTTAATAAATGAAAATAAAATTGAGTCTCGGGTTTATGTTGATCTATAGAACTGTGGGTCCCAGAGTTCTCCCACTGTTACCCCCACCCCCAGGGCTGATGTCTAGCCTAAAGCACCCAACATTTATAGCTGATAAGTGTCTACTGAAGGGTAATAAAACACAGCATGTGTACTTGTAGAAAATGTAACTTATCACTTTCATCAAAAGCTCCCTGAAAATGTGTTTATCTAAAAGGCTTGTATGTTTGTGTATATTTCAAATATCTCTGCCGTTAGGTTGAGCTCCTTGGGCATTTAAAAGCTATTCCTTGAAAAGGCTTCTTTGGAAGCTGTTTAGCTGTGGGTTAACGGTTACATTTCCTTGGATTGGAGATATCCTCCAGGTTACAGAATTTATACAAATATATACAAATGAGACATTGACTATTGCCCAATTTTATTTTCTCACTAAATCAAGGTAAAGATTTAAAGCCCAATTCATAAAAGAGAAAAAAAATCTTTATGTGGGTGTTAGGTGATTTTTAACTCCAGCACAACTGATGCTGGGAACTTTCCAAGTATGCAGCTGCCTAATGGGAAAAAAAAAGAAGAAAAGAAAAAGTCTGAAACATGGAGAAAAAAGTTTAGGACACTCTGGTAAAAGCTGTGGGATATGACTGCATCGGCTTTAAAAGCTAGCCGTGCCATACATGGTTTATAGCTGGGATGTTGATGGTCCTATCTGAAAACGATTCTAGATCACTCAAGAAACAAACAAAAAACAGATTTTTTTTCAGTCAAAGACGATTTGAGTTATAAATGTCCCCAAGGCACGCTGGGGTTTTCCTTGAGGAAGTCACTCACTGAAGTACCAATAATGGAACAGTTGTTCAAGGAGTCGGAAATCAATGCATCTTCTATGCGTGCAGTACCAGCTTAGAGGTACCGACAGGTCCGTGTACACTTAGACTATTTATAAAACAATGCATGCAAAATGTTGTGAAATGTGAGTGTATTTGAGGCTCAGAAAACAAGCAGTCTGATTTGTCTTCATGTATCTGCTGTCCAGATCATCGGGCCACTGACTATGCATTTGCCATTTCACAGAGACAGTTGCATGACCAGGTTTTAATGCAGAACACAAAGGAAAAGGTCCCAGTGCGGAATGTCTTCTCCCAAATGGATAGCCATGAGTATCACAGAGCAGCTGTGCTCATTCTGCTTCAATCTGCTGGTCACAGTTTATTCTGTTTTGTTTTGTTTTGTTTTTGTTTTTGTTTTTGTTTTTTTTTCTGCTGACACTTTGGAAAACTCCTTTTTCCAGCTAACGTGATCACTCTACTTCTAGGCTGAATCAGCATGGAAGGACCCTGAGAACGCCAGTCCCGTGGCATTGCATGAGGCTTTTCATCTGGAAGGCTTTTCTTTATCACCCAGTTTGGGGAAAGATCTCAGAGAATGAGTTGTGGCCACTCTTGCTTGGCGCCATTATGTTCACGAAGAGACTCCCAACACAGTGAAGCAATTACTATGTTTCATCCTCGTATTTATCTCTCACGGTGCATAAAAGAGTGTCACATTTGGAGTGGGCACTCAATACATAGCACTTTAGCACTGACTGATAATTCAACCTTCTCTCAAATTCTATAAGCTAAGGAAAATGGTTACTTGAGATTTTAAATTTGGATTTTCTATATCAGTGATCTACATTAACATAATCTATGTGAACATAAGTAGCTAGACACCTGTTTATTTCTTTATTTTTTTCTACAAATATATCCTAAAATTAAAATGTTGGTATCTAATTATTTTAGGGTATTTTAAAAATAGACATGCCAAAATACTAAAATATAACTTATATTATTAAAAATAATAATCTCTAATAATGTTGATTCATTCAAAGATCTTGCCAAGTTCATAGCTATAAATGATGGCACCAAGATTGGTGTTTGTGTCTTCAGGCTTTAGCATGTGTGCTCAACTATGTTACATTTCAAACAAAATTCCAAATTGGGTCACTCTAATATGGGAGCTGCATATTCAGTGTACAGAGTCATAGTTCCACGTAAATTAGAGGTCAAAGCAAACCAGTAGTGAATTTAAAATTCTCTTAATTTCAAGACATGGTACTTATGAAATAACCATTGGACCCATCAAAATGTTCAGAGAACAAATCTTTTTCAAAAAGCCCATTAGCAAACATTAGTGTAAAATACTTTCATACAGAACGATGCTAATAGTTTTTAATATTTTAGAATTCTAAGGAAATTATATGCATTCCTTCTTTGAGTTTTAATGTCTCTTTTTCACTTTCTTCTATTCAAATTCCTTTCTTTGCTCCTTCACATCATCATCCGCTTTCTGTCAGTTTCATCCTGAACTTTGGTGTCCTAAAAAAAAATCTATTTGTGCCAAGGGCATTTCAAAGAACAGGGTCCCATTTTGATTCCAGACACTATTACACCCTATTTTTATAGTCAAGCCAAGCCAAATGGAACTCATTTCAATAGCTGACAAATTCCCGAAATAGAGCCCATATTATAAATTGTGTCTCCTTTAATATATTGAGCTTCTTCCGAAAGAGGAAATAAGAGATAGATTCCATTTTAGCCGGTTAGGATATAACCAAATACTTTTAATTTTAGAATCAGGCTGTTAAACAAATTAGAAGTCTGAAAACCTCTGCAGAATTTGGGCACACATATCAACAAGGGTGGAGCAGTCAGGAAACTTCATCTTTTTGTATACTGGATTAGGCATCTTGCCTGGGAGAAGGAAGGTGGAAAAATAACCCTATTTCTCTGACTTAGGGATTCCCTCCACCCCAGAGGATATGGAAGATTTCAAGCCTGACTTTCTCTGACAGGCGCACTGAAGTTTCTTCAAAAGAATTGTCTAAGAGTCTTGCTGCAGGTAAAATTAAGTGCTCTGCCATTAGCGACAAAAGCAGCCAGTTTTTGTGATTTCTCTGCCACATGTACTGTCAAGGGATTGTAGCAGTGCTCATTTTCTTAACGAATGACACCATGTATGTGCATGCATGCATGCATGCATGCACACACACACACACACACACACTCACTTCAGAGAGGATTGTTTTTCATATGTATTTCAGTTACGTTTTTTAAAGTGCTAGCCTCTTTGAAATCAACGGTTAATGGAATTCTCACCTCTGGTTGCACTGGTGATTTATAGAGCTCTGGCTGACCAAATGTACAACTTTCCCCAAGAAAATGATAATATCTGTGCTAATTGCTTCCTGAATAAGTTGACTTTCGGGCCAATCTCTCGCCCTACTTTTAAGTCTCTTTTTGGCTCCTGAGAGTTTTATTTTATGATTTGCATCGTTTATCTCTCCTTCACAGGCATGTCGGTTTGCTTAGTATTCATTCTCATTCCAGGGGCTCTAAAGTCATCTTGAGTGAAGATGTGAAGTGTGTGTGGTGGGGAGGAAGGAAGGACAGTAATAAATAAATTTTATCTGTGAAATAAATTAATATTATTGTTCTATAATAATTCTGTCTTAGGTTGAGTCAAAATCAGTGAATTTCTCTGTCGCAGATAAAACACTCTTCTAATTCCTGGAGACCTGGGAAAATCAGTTCAGGTTTTGCCAATGACCTCCAGTCTGTATTATGCCTCATATGTCACATGGAATGTGAGCCATATCTTGCCCAGGAGCCAGTGTTAACAGTTTTGATACAAAGCCATGATACAGACTCAGCATCCCAGATCCCAGAGAAGGCAGCCTGATGTGACAGTTCCCAGAGATTTTTTTCTGCTTCTCAGCCAATCAGATACCAGCCATGTATAGATGCAACTGGGACCAGACAACGTTCAGGGAGCTGATCTCACATAAGTCTTCTATAATGCACTCTGTTCAGAGAAGCAATAACCTCTCCAATAAATCTGCTCTGAGCGCGTCTCAGCCTCCATCAACAACTGCAGCTACTCACTTAAGAATCGAAGCAGTTATTTAAAACACATATATATTCCTTTCTAGTATAGTTGTAAGATGTTCATGAACTGGATGCCAGCTTTTGACAGGGAAATTTAGTTTTAGGTCACTCAATTTATGCCTCTGAGGGGCAGAAATTCCCCAGAAGATTAAACTTTCATTAAGTTCTTTCTTTTATTTCCTGCCTTTGCACCCATCATATCAAAAGCTCCAGAACTGACGTCTTATTGTGGTCATGAAATGGCTGGGCTTGAACTGCAGGGACCTGTCAGACACCTCTCCCTCCCCCACCTCCCCCCCAATAAAAAACCTTTTAGAGAACGGTACTTAAATTGACAGTCTCAGCGGTCACCCTCCCCAGCCTATGTCAGTGAGAATGTGCCCAGAAGAAAAGGAAAAGGTAACTCACGTTGTGAGCTCCACCCCCCCACCACACACTCTCCCATTGTTATGACTAGACAAGAGATCACACTGGATAGATTAACAGTCAATGGCTTGGGACACCTACTGCTTGGAATGCCGTTGCACTCAGAGTAGAAGTAGATAAAAACGTCTCCCTTCCACCCCTGATCCCCTACTCTGTGGTAATATTTCTGCCACAGAAATACTTGCCTGTCAGCTCTAGTAAGGCAACCCCAGATAGGCGCAGTAGTCTGTTGTCAGAATGAAAAATGGTTCCGTGCAAAAGGTCTCGGGGCCTCGATGCTAACAGTCAAGGAGCCCTAAGTCAGGCATTTGACAGAGAACTTGGTCCTGCTGTTAAATACCACTTAATACTGTCCTGCCTGATAATCCCTGCTGTTTAACAACTGTGCCATCACAGCCTGGCGGAGGCAGAATGCCTTTTCTTCAACAGGGGGAGAAATTGGCCAGAGGTCATACATTTGCTTGAGAGAAAAGAAAATACATCTCTTTGCACCCAATGAAAATAATGCTTCAAAAAAAAAAAAAAGACAATTGCAAATCCATTATAGCCTTGATTCAGCATCAGAATTCACCACCAAGAGAGAAATGAAATTCTGTCTGAGGTTAGCTCTAGAGGAAGAGCAAAGAAGCTTGATACAGACATTAGAACTGCAGACAGTGTCTTGAACAGTTGTCAGGTAGTGAAAAAAAAATTCACACTTGTTATCCATACCTGAGCATTATGTCTTTTTCATGCATTGTATGGATTCAGACTTAGAACTATGTGTCAGCTGATACATGCATTGATTTTTATTTTCCTTTGTGCAAAGTTATCATTGTTACAATAAAAAGTATGAGGGACTTCCTAATAAGGCTAAATCTGCCTTTGTTGTTTTTAAGGTAAAATTTAATTAATTTAGTTCCAATTCTCTTACTTACAGCCATTGATGATAGTTTTTGACCTTTTATGAAACTTATGACATTAAAATATGCTTAAGTCTAACCTGATTTCCCCCCTTTTTTCATGGTTTCTTAGATACTATGCTTAAAGTATGACTATATGTATTATATAATGCTTCAGAAGGAAGCATTTAAGTAAGCAAGCAGAATTTATAAAAAAAAAATAAAATAAAATAAAAATTTGGTTTAAGGAAAACCAAAGTTTATCACCATAAGGGACCAAAAGAGGAAGAAGAAGCATTATTAAAGGGTAATTTCTGAGTCCCTGAGGATATGGATGTGGGCCAAGTGGTCTTTCCAGAGCTACAGAGGATGAGCTTCCTTTCCTGGAGGAGAGGCTATCATCTATGACTTGTATGTTACTTCTCGGGATGCTAATATGCTAAACAGATGTATGGAGATGATCAGTTTTGAACGCACAAAGCTATAGAATGATCTTCTTATTGGTCTAGATAATTTATCCTTTTATTCACTGGCTTCAAGCATAATTAAGGTACACCAGGAGAATGTGAGAGACACCCTTGGGATATTAACAGATACAAAATAGGCCATCATAACTAGACATGGGGATCTGGGACGTCTATAGTTATATATTTCAACGTGAATCTAATCCTATGAACACCTCTGACATAGGCAACATGACATAAATATATTTCAAGTCACCCTTACTTATGCTCCTCACTAAACCTTAAAGCTGAAAAATCCAAATATCAAAAAAAAAAAAAAAAAGCAAAACAGAAAAAGCAAAACAAAAAATAAAACACACAAAAAGAAACCTACTCGACCTTATACTTGTGGTTTATTTTGAAATCTCAGTGAATTCCTAAAATAGTTTACTTATAAATTCTCTTATGGCCTTGTCACTTCCTATCATACATAATAGCTATTATTAAAATATGCTCTACCTTCCCTACCCTTCTTCTCTGTGTTTCTTGAAGCTAGTGCTGGTATCTGATTAACCTTTTTCTCTAGAAGCATTGTAGCTTGTTTTCGGCAATATTCAATATCATACATCTCCTAAAATATGTTAATAATTGTTCTTAAAAAGAAAAGGTTGTTTTGGGCCCACATTAAAAAAAAAAAAGCTTTAAGGAGAAAGATAGCTTCTTTTATTAATTTAGTAACTTATTTATAACCCTCTTATATTAAATAATATCATCTTAATTCATTTCCTACTCATATTTCATAAAACCATTTTCTTTCAAAACCCTTCAATAAAATGATTTCAAGAAAAAAGAAAACTTTTTGAGCAATTTGTCACATTTTTCTGAAAGCTTGTGACTTTGACCTCTTTCTAAATATTTGTGACTGTTCTTTATGTGTTTTCATGAATAATGTTACTGGTAGTTATATCAGAAACCATATTTCCCCATTTGGATCATAAAGAAAGAACTGTTTTGGTTCATTTTGAACTATAGGTGTATGTTTGTGATCATCATACCAGACTTATTTTTTAAAGTGACTTATAAAGGCCAATTTTACAAGGAATCATTTTTAATTCTTTTATAACTTGTTTTCTCCAGTCAACTTATATGCATCAAAAATTACTGATTGATTTACTTACAAGTTAATGTCTTTCCAAACTACTAATTTCATTTCAAAATAACTAACTAAAAAGTACCCTATTGTAGGAGAGGTTTTGTAAAGATTGGAAATTTAAGTTGAGTCTTTTTTTTTTTTTGAAGTGACAGTTTTGTCAATAAAACTGTCTTACATTTGAGAATTTTTATTCCCTTTTAAACCGTACACCCCCTTAGGGCCTTAAGATTTAAAATACTCTCAAAGATCCTGCTGTTCAAAAAAAATTTGCCTCAAATTTGACCATTTCTTCAACCCTATCTTACAGGATTTTTGTGAAGAATAAAAACAATGTGTCTGATAAAGAACAGACCTACGAGAGACAACAGCTGCCAATTTTACAATAGCGGTTGCTCAGCCAATGTGTATTTAATAAATGGTGCTACTGACAGCCAATGAATGCTTACTGTGAGTTAAATGATTCACTTACACGGAGCTACTGAATGTTTAGAATCCTTCAGCAAAAAAGATACTTCTCAATCCCACATTTGCCCACGAGAAAACAGATCCAAGGACGTTAAGTCATTTGTGCATCCAGAGTGTGGTTCAGCTAAGTTTCCTACCTAGGCTTATCTGACTCAGAGTCTGCTATAGTATTCTAAATTCATGTATTTTTAAAAAGATTTTATATTGATGCCACATTCAAAATGATCACGATAGATAGTGCCGAGTGTGAACATTTGAATCAATAGCCACTACAAAAAAGTAATTTTCTATTTTTATCTCAGCAAAAATGACAACCAGGTTCCTGGACACCAACTACACCCAAACATTGCCTGTTTTCTCTCCTGGATGGGTTCTCCTTCTCCTCAGGCCTCCAGACCTGGGAAAAGAAGGACTCTCAGGCTGAGCATCTTCTACCTGCCCGCCTGACTCATCTGCTCAGAGTCAGCATTTTTGCCCCAGGACACACCTGTACTTTCCCCAGGCTCCTGCTGTCTTCTTGCTTGTGTTTATGGTGTACACAACTGCTATCTGGGAGGATCAGCAGACAGTAACCCTATGACTTGCTAATTAGATTTCCCAAAGACAATGTCAAATTAAAACTGGTCTTCTAAATTCACATAAATGTGGAGGGATGCACCAGCCAAATTTGGGGCTGTCCATGAGCTGGCAGCTCTTTTCTCCCTGGAACCATGTTCTTATCTTAGCCTAAGAGATCCACTTCCAGCAGGGGACTGTCCTGTGCACTTACACACTTGAGTAAAACACATTGGTGCTGAGCTCGGAGTGTATTCCTGGCTTGGTGCTCATCTTACTGCAAATTAAATTCAGTGCTAGGCAGATTGAAGGAAAGAGTCCCTGGGCAACCCGACCCTGTCAGTGGCTCTTGGGTCAATAATCTGGGAAGTACAGCCAGTTGGTACATAAGAGCAGTAGGGGAGTAGTGTGGCTCTGACTCCCATTTCTGCTCTGCCACCTTGGGCAAGCTACTTAAATCTTCTAGTCTCCTGCCTGGTTCTCAGGTGCCTCATTTGCATAATGAGGATACCCGATCTCATTGGGTTCCTGAGGCATGAATGACATTAAGTCCCATTTGCTGCTGCTTCTGGTATAGATACTGCTCAGCTTGCTGAAGGAATTAAGGGGAAGATTGTCAAAGCAGTCCCAGATCTTGTCTACATCAAGGAGTTGTGAAGTGACCAGGGAAAGTGACTTTGCATCTGAATGCCCAGGAGGATTGATTCACTGAGACTAGGGTAGGAGGCAAGCCAGAAACCCCACATGAACCCCTCTGGTTTGATGGGGTACACTTGAAAGGGAGACTAGGAGTCTCTGACTTATCTAGTAGGTAAATATGGTAGAATACAAAGCACGTGGGTTTTATTGTTTCTCTTTGAATGTCAGCTCCATCACTCAAGGCTTCTGTCACTTTTGATAGGTTACTTAATTTCCTTAAACTTAGTTTACTCTTTAAAAAAAATTGAGATAATATTTTCCTTCTCAGCTTATTATTAAAATTAAATGAGATAATTTTTTTAAAAAGTTTAAATCTCAGGAACTGGTGAGAAATACAATTAATTTTTTTACTCTTACACATCCCCCTCCCTATACTCTGTGATACAGATGACCATAAAAATAAGCTTCAGTGAGGTGAGGAAGAAAGGGGAAAAGTTATGAGTAGAAGCAATGGAAAAAAGTAGAAGAAATTAAGTGCACAAAGCCAAACTATTTCTAAGCCTAAAAATAGTACAAGGCAGAATGTTAAATATGTTCAGAGGGCATCTATTAAATTTTGAGGTTCTTATCAAAAGGGATAAGAACGTATTTTCCAACAACACATTCACTATTTCTAGTATACGAGGCAGAATGCTATTCTGAGACCAGGCGACAGCTCTTTTGTTCTTCATTATAAATTAATTTTCATGTTCTGAGGTTCCAAGTTTCAGTCATTTGATCAGATAACTTTACACTTCCACCATATTCATTCATGAATTCGAGATGACTGTATTTCAAAGACACACTGAGAATATCTTTTCTATCAGATTACAGTGTTGTATACTCCTCACTCATGACAGTCCTGCATCGTAGGCAATATCATCTTCATTTTGTACAATAGGATACTAAAACAAGAGAGCTTATGTAACACACCCCTAGCTAAGTGGACAGGTTACAACTTAAGCTCAAGTCTTACAATCTTTCTAGCCTTTCATCCTTGCCTTTAAACTCTGACTTGTTTCATTTTCTTTCTTCAAATGGTCTTGTTGACTTATGAGACTTAAGATTTCCTAAACCCAGCCTGGTGGTGCTATGTTATAAAGGTTTGAAATTAAAGGAACAATGGTCAGTTATCTCAGTGAGGGACTACTGATATCTAAAATGAAGGAACACAGACTTTCAGGTTTCATTTTCTCTCTTACACATAGAGGCAGCAGAGATTTGTGCTTAGAGAATGTAGAGAAAGAACATTGATATGGACCTTTAAGAACTTACACAGCGATACCAAGCCCCTCAGAATAGTAGGCAGGAGTTCTCAGCTAAGGATGATTCTACCCCTTCAGGGGATAATTAACTTCTGGAAACATATTTCTGAATGTCACAAGTGGGGGACGGGTGCTGCTGACGGCTAGTGGGTAGTAGCCAAGGATGTTGCTATACATCCTGTGAGGCACAGAACAGCCCTCACCCCCCCAAACAAATAGTGATCTAGTTTCAAATGTCGATAGTGTAGAGAAACCCTATAGGAGGCTGTAACTCTTTGGAGAGAAGGGCTATGAGTAGGAACTGGGATATTTGTGAATGAATGAATGAATAAGAAAGTGAATGAATGAATGAGTGTATAAAACAATCAGACACGAACTAATGATCAGGTTATGGAGTAACAATCTGCTAGCTCTAATGAAACATGGAAAAGTGGTCTTAAATTGTATCTTGATTGATAATTGTGTGCATCTTGACATACACAATTGAATGCATGTAATACCTAATCAGTTAATGCAATGAAAGCTAAAGAGAAATATATACCTTCCTCCACTCTCTGACCCCATCATGGTAGCTTCTGCAAAAAATAAAATTCTAAGTTAAAATATATAATCATGCATATCATTTAAAGTTTTCAATACTTTTCTTCTTTTTTCTTTTTAACTTACGTCTTCTCAGAGTGTTCTTCGACTTTGACTTTGATTTCAAGGGAAAAACATCTATAATTAATATCACTTTTGCTATCAGACTCTCTCTTTTCTTCTCTTTCAAGTTTAGGCCATATCCTCAGTGGACATTAGTCAACCAAAAAGCGCAAAGAGGGAGGAATAAAACAGACTAGTTAGACCTATCACCACCCAGCCCATAGCTGAGAGAGCAGCCAACAGCCTGGCCTCCTGGTGTGAGTGGCATTGTTACAGTGCTACTCCTCATGCTGGGTTTCATGACAATAAACCCATGGTTTCACCCAGGCATTTTCCCATGAGAGCATTTTAATTAATTTATTCTTTGCAAATGAAACTACAGGTGTCTGAGTGGGTTGGTGGTAGTAATGTGTGTGTGCATGTGCATGTATGTGTGCACTGGAGCATATGTGCATGTGTGTGTGTGTGTGTGTGTGTGTGTGTGTGTGTGTGTGTGTTTTCATCGCTTGTGCATCCACCTCCCTGGCTCGACCTGTCAGGCCAGTTAGCCCCTCCCCCACCTCAGCAACTGATCCCCAGACAAGTCCTTGCGGCTGCTTGTCAGGTAGTGGGATGGTCCTGTCAGGCCCGTACAGCTTCACAGGAAAGGAACCGTGTCATGACCAGGCTCTGGCTCCTTGGCACCTGGATTCGGGTTCTTGGGGAGAGGCTGGCAGTGGTCTCCTTAGAGACTGGGGTGCTATTTCAAACTACAATCAAATGTTTAGATTTTTAAGAAGTTTTCTTTTTGTGCCAAAGAAGTTTTGGTTTTTCATGCCAGTGTTAGGGCCTTGTTAATGACTTTCAGATAGTTCCCAACCTGGGAACAGCCACCAGACAGCGGCCACTGATCTCTCAATGAAAACCCTTGCAGCTGGGTTTTGAGGTCTCAACAAAATGCCATTAAACCAGGCAGGCAGGGGTTTGAATATGCCCACTTCTCAGGAGGAAACTGGGGAAGTAGAAAGAACCAAGATTCTGGGGCTAGAACGAGCTGCTATTTAATCCATGTTCTGTTCTCAGTTAAATATTGAGCGACTTACCTAAATACCATGAAGTCTCATTTGCCCACTAATAATATAACAATAAAAACACCTACCTTTTGCACCACTGTCAAGACTCAAAGAAGGTGAAACTGTCTGACACATACTAGGCACTCAGTCAATGTCTATTATTTCTTAATGCCATCACTATTATTCTCCCATAACTAAGAAGTTCTTTCTGTTCTCAGCTCAATAGCTTCCATTAAAAAAAAAAAAAAGAATTTGTTTCCACTTTCAAAACTGAATATACAAAAATAAATAATTAAAGCAAAGCCTCTCAGTTCTGTATTTCTCTTTCTCCCCCAATGTGAACTTGCGAACATGACTTATTATGGTTAATTATTTTTGTTGTTTGCTTTGCCTTATTTAAATTAAAATGTAAATCTTCCTAGGACAAGAGCTAGATACTTCTCCTCTGTGTGCTCCTTCAGCCCTTTATGCATTAGAAACTATTAATGTCTGCTTTCAGCTCTCTGGAGCTTTATTGATATAATTTGGGGTCATAATTAAAAGCTTATAGAGTAATATCACTCAATTTAGCTAGGAATCTTTAAGTCACCTTACCAACAGGCCCCACAACTCTTCGAGTGTCCTGTATCTACAGGTTAACCTCAAATGGGGACTAAAATTTACTATATATACACACACACATACACAAATATACAAATAAGGAAAATCATGGACAATAATTTTGGCGTTTATCTTGTAGAGATGTAGTTCATCATGGTACTATAATATACTTGGTGTTTTCTTATTCAAAAGCTTATTGCAAATTAAAAAAAAAAAACATCAGATTCCTGAGGTTTACTGAAATTTTATTGCTTTTTTTTTCTTTTTTAAGGCAAGCGTGTGTGTGAGAGAGAAAACGAGCAAGAGAGAGAGATAAAAGTTAATTAATAGAATTTGGCCTTCCTCCAAAATATACTCTGTGAGTTCAAGGTATTTGAGATTGGGTAACTCAGGATGGTTGGTATGTGGAAAACATCTGTCATGATGGGTCTTGCCATAAAATGCCACTCACTGGGAAGGCACGGTGTCATCTCAGCAGCATCGTTATGACTTATAAAAATGTGCCACTTCCTACACGACACCAGCAAGTTCTGGAGTCCTGATTGGGACATTCCGTATTGATTATAATGCTTTTCACGTTCTGAGATTGGCTTGGAAAGCTGAATGGTAAGTGAAGTCATTAGCTCCCCTTGGAGTTGATTTATATCTCTAGTGGGAGCTAGTTTTTCCACCACTTTTTTCTTAAATAGAGTTGGGAAAGTTTGATTGGGTTTGAAGTACCCTATCTGGTACTATTTATAATCTATTAGTCCCTTTTTACTACAGGGCCTGGAACTAATTGCACATAAAAATTCCCAAGTAGTTTCTGAATTAAAATAGTTATTTTTATGGCAAGAGCTGAGTTTCCCAAAGGGTGTTCAATAAAATACTAGTACCATGAGATGCTCATCAGAAAGGGATTTATTGTTCACATAAATTAGAGGGGAAACAGTCTGTTGATTCTCCCTCTTATTTGCATATTGCTAGATTTTAGGGTCCACAACAGCAAAACTAGTTCAGAGAAATCATAAATCTGGGTTTTGATCTACAATATTTATGTACTTATTTTTAAATGTTGACAGCCAATTCCATTAGACACACACACATACACACACCAGCACTCCTTCATATATAGTAGATTAAATAGACATATTACTTTTCCTTCCTCTCAAAATTCCCACTAAAATGAAAACAACACAATTTAAAAACTGTAAACCTCTCAAACGTGGAAAGCTGAAGAGGGATTAAATAGCAACAACATTTTGAAAGCTGGTAAGGGGACGGATAAGGGGTAACTGATGCAAACTAGTTAAATCTCAAGCTTGAAATAAAAAAAAATGTTTTATCTTAATTTTCAAAAAGCTTGGGCAAGGGAACATGGTGTCTTGCCAGCTGGGAAAGAAGGCAGGATGGCCAACACAAGAACCAAAAAGCTGACAGAGCACTTAGATCCTTTCATGCCCACTCTAATGCACTCTGAACGCATGCTCTTTCCCCACACTGTCAAAAATTTATAGATTTATGCTGTGGCCAGTATGAAATAGAGGGTCTGTGTTTTGGGGAGGTGGTGCCAGGCAAGGACAGGAATGTGGATGCCATAATAAATAAAACCAAGAAAAGTACACAACCTGCATGCTGCATCCAGAAAGGTGGCAGCCTCTTTCCATTCAGCTCCAAACATAGTGGCATCCTGACCTTTAACCCTCAGACAGAAAATTGGAAGGATGCTCTCTCAGGAATTGGGTCAACAATCTCTTAGGTAAATAAAGTCATTAGTTCCCCTTGGAGTTGATTTATATCTCTAGTGGGAGGTAGTTTTTCTACCACTTTTTTCTCCTAGGGTATGGACACCCAGGGATCCCAAACCAGTGTCCTACCTAGATTACTCTAGAATGATGCTAACAGTAGTGTCATTAGTGGGACTCTAATCGATTTTAGTTTCTACCTGTCATCATAGAGCAGCCAACCAGGAATCAATAGACACCTGAAAAAGACCCTAATCTGGGAGAAAGACACCAAAGGAAACAGAGCAGAACAAAAGAGAGGACCACGAAGGAAGAGAAAACCTTCAGCCAGGGACCCAGGACTCACATCTTTGTTTTTAGATATTTAGATACATAGTCCCAGGCTCATAATATAGCCAGGCCAGGTGCACCAACTTGGTGAGTCTTAGCTTACTCAAGTCTTACTCATGAACTTGCCCACTGATTTCCCCATAAGGTGATTTTGTAAATTATCAGGGAACTGAAACCAGAGCTACTGCACAGTTTATTTTCTCTGTGGACTTCTCATATAACCTATAGAAATATTGCCCGTCCTTACACAGCTAGAATCATAATTGCTACTCAGGTTTAAAAACCTAACAGTAGACTGTTTAAAGATACATGCATAGGTGGGATAACTTTAAAAATCAAACAAATAAGCAAGGGAGTGAGTGATTATGACAAAAATCAGGATAAAGGTACTTCCAGGGGACAGTGGGCATATTAGTTTCCTGGGGCTGCTATAACAAATTGTCATAAACTTCGTGACCTAAAAGAAGAAAACTTTATTCTTTTATAATTCTAGAAGTCAGAAGTCTAAAATTGAGATGTTGGTAGGGCTGTGTCCCTTCTGGAGGCTCCAGGAAAGAATCTATTTCTTTTCTTCTTCCAGCTTCTAGAGGCTTCCTACTTACATTCCTTGACTCCTGGCATATCGTTTCAACTTTTGGTTTCATCATCTCATCTTACACCTGACTCTGATTCCTAGTTTTCCTGCATCCCTTTGGTAAAGAGTCTCATGATAAAATTGATAATCTGGGATACTCTCCCTATTCCAAGGTCTTTAATTTCATTACATCTGTATAGTTCCTTTTGCCATGTGAGGTAACATAGTCACAGGTTGCAGAATTTAGGATGTAGATATCTTGGATGAGGGGAGGCATTATTCTGTCTACCACAGAAGGGGATGAAATCTGGGAGAGTTGCACAGGAGATTTCGGAAGGAGGGAAGAATTTAAGGCAATGTTATATTTATTAAGTAGCATGATGGGTAAAAGGTAATCATTTTGTTATTTATCTTTAAATTGTACATATATGTTTTAGATACTTTTCTTTGTTGGAACAAAATGGCCCTTAACTTTTCACCCCCTCCATCTTAGTGAAGGCCCAAGAGACCTATCAACACTAGCCCCCCTACCACAATCCAATCAATACCCTACACGAACACTAGCTGTCCCCAACCGGATCCTCCCCCTATATAAGCTCGCTCCTCCATTTAATAAATTGGAATTCCTCTCGGACTCCTGTGCGTCCTGGTGATTTCTTTCGTCTTGGATTCCTGCGCTTCCTGGTGGTTCCCTTCCTTGTGGATTACTGCGCGTCTTGATGATTTCTCTCATTTCGGATTACCGCGTGTTCTGGTGGTTTTCTTTCATTCTTTATATATCATACATTTCACAAAAGTGGGCTGCATGTTACACATGAGACCAGGTTGAGCTTGTGGTATCCAGTTAACAAATTTCATTTATAAGGATACTTATGTCACAGGTCTACAATAGTGAGGAAGATGATGCAGTGTATTTGGTACTCTCCAATTTTCTTCGGACTTGAGGCAGTACGTGAGGGTAACTGTTTACATCTGCCTTCTGAAATGTAGCTAGGCAGCAGCACTAACAGCTCTTTCGCTTGGTCATTTGGGATAAGTTGTCAAAATGGCAATTCAGGTTTAACTTTGTTCTGTCTTAAAAGAGACACATTAGGGGTTCACTTCAAGAAAATGACATCCGGAATCATTCCATGTTCTCTTCCTCTTCCTGTATGTTTCTAGACTCTAACAGACTTTTTACAAAGAGCCAAGTGTGTGGGTCTAAGGAATGTTAATTATTGGGCACATGCTTAATTTCTCACCCTATGTAAGATGAGAGCATTTTCTTGGCTATTCTCTTGAAATTTTCAGATACTAATTTTTCTTTTCCTCCACCCATGCCAATAAATTCTCTAGGGATGCTGAGAAACCTTCAGGCTTAAAGAATTTAGAAACAGTGGATGGTATATCACATAAAAACAAATGGTTTACAAGAGTCTAAAATTGGAGTCTTTTTTCAAAACGGGGTAGAAGGTAATCTTGTCAGCAGAAATAGTTTGAGTGTCTGTCCAACTTAAGTTGGTGAATCAAGATACTCAGTACATTGAAGCTGATTTCCCACATCGGACATTTAAAATAATTTATCACTTTTGAGCACACATAAGGTATTTATAAAAATAAAATGATCTGAAAGCCAAAAAGGATGTAAAAATTTTAAATATTACTTAAAAGAGTATTCTTTAGGCATGGTGAGATAAAGTAGAAATCATTGAAAAAGTAGTCCCAAACCTACTTGCTCAGAATCTAAAAATTGAGCTTTTATATAAATCATGAATGCACTAAAGAAAATATAATTGCAAAACACTTAAAACTGAATAATACTATGAACCAAAATCAGTGGCATAAAATTACAGTTTTAAGAAGTCAGGATGGAGACAATTATGCTTCTTTTACTTCTTAGAAAACTCCTTAAACAAGAGTGAGAAAAAAAGAAAAGAAAGAATAAATGCAGACATCATCTTCTGGGAAACAAAGAGACATCTGTAACCCAAGCCACAACGAGAGTTCAAGGGAAGCCAATGGCACTGATTATCAACTAGGTGGTTGAAAGACTCCGTGAGTATTGACTTCAGGTAACTGTAAGTCTAAAGCTTAAACAAATATGGATTTAAAATTAACAGAATTCAACATAATTTATATAATATAAATGTTATATCTACAAATTGATTAATTTATATACATATCTATGTAGTACTGTATATGACATTATGAGATATGTATAGGATACATAGTATGACATAAGGATGTAATAATATATAAATATATGTATGTATATATATGATCAAGACAATGTCAAATAAAATAAAATTTTATGAGAGGGACAGGAATAGAAGTTATGAGATACTATAATATGCTGGTCTTTTATACCTGTGATTTAGAGGATACCATTTAAAGTATATGAAACAAACAATACTGTGAAGTTATATTATAGGCACAAATGTAAACACTAAAGGAACTACAAAGATAATTTAATCAATAACATTCTGGTAATGCTACAGAGTTTAGAAAAGTAAAATGAAAAAAAGAGCAAACAATATTTTAGGTGCTCAGACAATAGATATTTTAGGATTGGGAATTGAAAAGAATATGTGAATTCTAATAGCAAAAAAAAAACACTAGAATGAGAAGTAGCAAGAGGAACCTCTGAGTAATGCAAAGGAGCATGCACAACACAGAAGAGAGCTAGAAAGAAACAGACAATATTGCAAAAGTCAGGGTAAAAGCAGTAGCAGCAATAAATATGGAGAGTATAATACAATTTATGGCTAATACTCTTAGCCTTGATCAGTAAGTGTAAATTGTACAAAAATGGAAAGGTAAAAAGAAAATTTAAAAAGCCCCTCCCAGGTTAGATTACAACTCTGTAAGACTAAAGACTGCAGCTCTGTATCATGTAAAGGTGACATGAAAACAAAGTGACTTGGGAGATAAAGGGCAAGCGAGTGGTGGTTGACAATAAAAATGTGAACTGTGGAATAATAAGCAAATAAGTGATCAAAGGAAACAGATTCTAATCTTAATATAAACAGGGTTGAATTCAGAGGAAAATGCATTAAAGAAGACTGCACAGGAAATATGAAAATTCTGGATCTGTAATGAATATCTAATAGGTATGAATAAGTATGCACAAAAAAACAGACTGACGAATTTCTTAAGAAAAAGCAACAGGGAATATAAAAGTTACACAGAAAATCAACACTAGTAGATTTCATGTTACTTCTCCCACTTATGACAGAGACAGTAGCTAAAAAGTATGAGAATTAAATACTTTAAAAAATATGAATAAGAGAGTTCTACAAAGCTCCATATGATATTAAAAATTGGCAGTATATGAAGCCACAATAAAACTGTAATAAGTCCCAAGAAAGCAGAAATAGGAGAGTAATAGGACAGAAAACATTTTCTTATCAAAATGAAAGAAGATCTGGACATTTTCACCAAATGACATTCACTCCCTTAGATGTACTTTAACAAAACACCAACAATTATATGCTGTATGAGGATTTTACAAATGAAATAATTTAAATAGAAAAGGACAAACTGGTCAAAGCAACAGTTTTAGAAGCCCAAAATAGATCTGTATACATAATGAAATTTATGTAGCAAAGGTGGCCTTACAATTTAGTGGCTACAAATTAGTGAGGATGAGTCATTGGATGAAGGTCACTGGGACAATTTACATATGTACATATTGAAAAACATTCTAAATCCAAAGACAATAAAAATGAGCAACATTGGAATAAGTCACAAAAGAGGAAATCTGAATGGCCAATAAGCATATGAGAAAATGTTCATCATGCTCTAATAATGAAGAGAAAGCAATATAGAGCAGGATATCATTTCACATTTATCAGATTGGCAAAATAAAAGGTCTGACAATACCCATTGCTGGGGGTGGTGAGGAGGAATGACAGCCCGCACATACTTAGCACTGAGAGGTGGAATCAGGAATTCACTAAAGGACCAATTTGTTTTTATCCCACCCTAAATCCTCTGTCACCCTAATGTTCCTTGGCCTTACAAGACCTTCTAGTTCCTCCCAGATGATATTTACATTTGAAAAAGTCCACCTACAATTTATTTGCATTTCAAGCCCCCATCTCTAGCCAGATGGGGCATCAAAATGACTCAAAAATTATAATGGGACCACACAATTCATGAAAGGATTTACATTTCCATACATTCTCCTCAGTCATAGACTGGTTAGTGCCTTTGCAGAAAACTATTTCAGATTTAAGCATAAATCCATGGATCAGTTATTGCAGGTAATATTCAGACCACCTTAGTGGCAACCTCACTCTGGGGACAAAGGAGCTGAGCAGACTGACACCTTTCCACAGGATGAAAGGAGTGGGCCTGACCCACCCCACCCCCCATGCCCTGTACACATCCATCAGCTTCAGCTGGTGCAGCTCTGAATTCCCATTTTATAACTGACCTACGTGGAAAAAGTTTTTCCACATTGAAATCAAAATGGGTGGGATTGATTTTGCTTTATTTTAACTAGTTTTCCTTCATATGTGAGATTTCTGGCAGAGAGCCTGAGAAGTCTGCCATCATGAAATGCATTTATTTCATGTGGCAAGGGGAAATAAAAATTTTTGTCTTCTTTTTAAATTTTTTTTTTTTGTTTCCACGCCTATAAACACTCCATTTCACCTGGCAGAAACGTTGTCCGTGACCGAAGGCTTATAAGCAAAACAGGTTTGGACCCAAAGGAAATAAAGAATGCTCTTGTCTTTCCTGTTATGCAGAGCGATTTCACATGCACTAACCCACAGATGGAGAGGAGGAGGGTTTTGTCCCCAACAGGGGTCCCCAAGGCAGCCTGCCCCAGGTGGAGCAGGTATGAGTTACAGAATAAATCCCTGAGGACCTGGGCATGGTCATTGTCCCCAGCAGACACTGCTCTTGCAATCAAATTTCATCTTTGAATCCTTACTGGGGAAATAAAATAATAACAGTCTATAGCTTCCTATGCTATTTTCCACATGACCCTGGGGGTGACAGTCACGTGTGCAGAGGGAGCTGATTATATCAAGAGAAGTATCTGTAGGCTGGCGGTTAATGCTGTGTCAAAGTATGACAGAGGTGAAGGAAACAGGGGCACATTTTTCTGCCTTAACCAAGCTCTTGGGCAGACGTCGGAGCAGCACAGGTGTGTCTGATCTCCTCAGGGGCTTGATTATCTCATGATAACCACATCCTCTGTACTTCCCTTATTGCTATTTTTTTTCCCAGGTTCAGATACAAAGAAGTGATTTACATGATCGGATTGACTGACAAAAAACTGTCAGCCATCTGCACTTTGACATTCTAAAAGAGAATACCTACTTTCTGCAGGTATTTGGCCACTGATGGGCCAGTGTCAGCAAATTAAATGCTTCCTGGATGAACTAGGCTCCTGCAGTAGCCGCTGTGTTTACATTTCCAGTGCCCTTTTCACAGGCAATTTGAAACCTAAAGCCTAAAGCTTTCACTGTTCTTGAGAGAGGAGAGGCACACAGTGTGCATCATTGCTCCAAAGACAGGATGTTTATCAGTGTTTTATGATGGATTTGGGGAGGCCAACTGCTATATCCAGACTGATATAGTGAGTCAAATGCAATCATAATTTCTCTCTTGCATTTAGGCTGAGACAGGAAAAGCCTGAGGCCAGAGGGTTGTAAGCAACAGATGAGTAACTCCTGGGATAATCTCACAACTGACTCAGATAAAGTGATTGCCAACATTAGTCTCTCTTTAATTCAAAGTGAGAGATTATGGTAATGGTCCTATCTCCTTTCTGGACTGAGTACTTTTATAAGTCTACTCATTAGCACAATGCTCAATCGTTTCTTAGAGAACAAAATTAAATGGCCTGTTAAGGGGAAACAAATACTGATTTAGCCAAATACTGTTTTCTATCCAAAGTGAGCGAAGATCTCATTCTCATCATCCTTGAATGCAGAACGGTAAAATTGGATAATGCTTTCAGCTTCTATGTTCTAGCTGGTGGATGTGTGATAGCTAAAATTTTAAAAAAGCTGTTCTCTTGTAAATAAGCAATCTATTTGTTCCTATTTGTTCCTAATTACTAAGAGTTCTCATTTTCATCTTTGAAAAAAAAAATAAAATAAGAGCCTGTGACTGTGACAAAGACATACTTCATACTAAGCTTTATTCTTGGAGCGGGGAAAACTTGCGTGACATGAAATCTGCTCATGCACAGTTAACATCCTATTCTAGTGGGAAGAAGATTATGCTTGGGATCAGGATTAGGCTATGGCCTCCACAACAGTGGGGACCAGGACTGAGTATAACTGTTGTAGCACCGAGATGCTGACAAGAGAAATGTCATGGCCATGTTCACAGACCAGTATGTCAGTGCACAGTACACTGGGGCTCAGAAGCAAAGCTCTGCAAAATCCTAGCCAAGCATTGGTGGAATAAATCAAATCAATGCAATTGGAATGATGTAATGATGGTGACGGGTAACAACTCCAATGTGTATGGATGGAGCCATTTTATATGACATTTATTTGAATACCATCAATTTTTTAAGTTTCTCATTCAAAGTTTCCTCTCTTTAAGAGGATCCTTGAATTTTTATTTTTCTCGTATCCGTGTAGAAGTCCTCCAAGACATCTCTACACACAATAAGGACCTATTAATACCTGTTAATGCTCCTACTAACAAATAGTACTAATAATACTAACTGTAATGCTAATAGTACTAACTACCATTACTACACATAAATTCTCCCTTTTCCTCAAAACCAAGAGTTTTGTTTTTTTCCTGGTGTAAAAAATAACAATTGCAAGAGCAACTAATAATATTTAAAATATTCACATACTTGAGCAAGGTGGATTTCGAGATAGATTATAATATTAAGCCTCTCCCCTAGTTGAAAGAAAGTTCAGCCAGAAAACAAACATTATAAGAAAATAACTTGACTAGAAAATAACGTGAATTACCACAAGAAAAAAATGTGTCCTTGAAGGTGATAACTGAAGGACCACAAGAAAAATTTCTTTGTACTTACAGCTAAAAAGATACAATTGAAATAGGGGTAATATTTAAGTTAAACTGTTATGTATCTAAACTTGACCCAGTAGGTTTCAGTAAGTTTATGGTGGAAGAAAGACAAAGGTATACATTCATTTTACATGCGCAGGGCTGCTAAATACAGCTAGCGTATTTTTGTAAAGAATATAAACAATTTTATAGTTTATCTTTCTAATTTTCCAGTAAGTCTGGATTATTGATGGTAAAATGACCCGATGCAAATACATATTAAGTTTTCATTTATTTTTCCTGCACTATTCTTGAACACCTGAACGAAATATTTCATGAATGGAAAGTTAATCTACCCAGACCTGGATGCCTAAAGCATTATGAGAAATTGGACACTTTTTTTGGATTTAGTCAACCACATAGGAGCATTGTGCAAAAGAGTAAGGATAGGGACTTGATCTAAAAGCCCAGAGCCTGATCCGCAGTTGAAATAGTCAAGGTGCTTTGCTTATTTTTTTTTTCCATTTAAATGGGTTCAAATCACTGGCTTATTTAATTTTCGCCTAGAGCTTAATACACTGAGGAATTCCCAGGTCACAAAAATTCTGAAAGTAAAATGATTATTTCTGATGACAAATGTTCTTAAGGACACCTGAAATGCAGCTATTGTATACATTCTCTGTCTCCAGAAATACATTTGGGTATGGTTGGATTTGTACACAGCACAACGATTTATGCAACTTCTCTATTGTTTTTCACTGAATATTTTTTTCTAAGCACACTAGAGGCATAAGATGGAGATTTAAAATTTTAAGCCCTTCTGGTTTTTATGAAGAGCTCCATTTAAAATCTTTTTCTTTTTTTTTTAAATTTTAAGATATTAAAACAAATTTGTAGGCTTTCATTGGAGGTAAAATAAGCAGGGGAATTTAAGGTTAATAGTCATCATATTGGTCATATTTGAATGGTGTCATCTAAGATGTCATCAACACAGATGGTTTAATTCCTGCCTCTGGAGAAGAAATGCTGAATGAGAAGAATAAAGGGAAGAAGACAATGAAAGAGCAAAGCAACTGTAACGGGAGAAATGAAAACAGTTGCCTGCATCGACATTATCATCTTGGTTTTTTTTATGATTTATGTTAAATATTAGGTAGATAAAATAAAGCTTATAAAATATATTCAGGGTAGAAAAAAGTCAATACAATCATGATCTATTCTCCCACCACAATGTTTAAGATATAACACATAATTATTCTTTAGCAGTGAATTTTACGTGTATGTGAAAAGCTTAAAAGCAAAAACATTATTTGACTAAGAGATATAACCAGCTAAATGAGGATACTGAATTATGCTTCTGCTGATACACTTATGTGTAAGACTTACAAAGTAAGACAAAGCAAGGCACAGGTATCCCATCCACGTGCATTTCAACGAGCATGCAACATCCAAGAATCAGGTGCAGTAAAAATGCTCTTAACCCAATCTCATAATCAAGTCAGAAATTACTTAATTTTTGTAATAATCAACAAAAATCTATTTCATGATTGTACTAATTTTTTCTTTCTTGGTGAAACAAAGCACCAATATTCAAATGACACTTGGACTTCTGTTTTTCACTCCAGATTTTTCAAATTGGAACTTTTTCATGCCCTACTTTCTCTGCTTAACCACCTTCCTATACTCTGTTTTCAGTGTCACCTCTATATTATTCCACTGGTAAATGTGTAGCATATGAGAGCACACGTCTTTATTTTAACTCTTTTTCCTTTTGGGTTCTGTGCTAAACTCAAGAATAAACAGCCCCCCGCCCTTGGTGTTACCACATCAATGTGGCTCCATCTGAATTCGCCTTGGGCTATGAGAGAGGAGACTATGGTATGACTGTAAATGAAGAAAAATAGGGAAAATGAAGCAAAGCATCCTGTTTACTTTCAGTTGCAAAGCCTAGTTGAACAACCTGCTAAACCACAGCCTTGTTTTTGGACAGATGATGCATTTCATTAGTAAAAAAGAGGTGGTTTCTAAAGGTACCTTTTTGAAAAAATAATCACTGGATGTGAAGAAAAAAAAATCATCATTTTAGGGACCATTCCTGAAATAGGCAGACCTCTTAATTTATTTTAACTACATGGGCAGGGATATTTCAAAGACACAGTTTCTGGGTCCATTGGCACCAAGATTAAACTGGGCAAGGGTTGTATCTTAAGCTCTTCCCATGGGGAACGTCAGCCACGTAATCCCTCTAACAGCCATTCTTTCAGGAGTTCCAAACATGAGCAACTCTGCAGATTATCCTGCCTCTGTAAATAACCTGGAGTTATTACAGATGGAGACAAAATATTTTGTGGGGTCATGTGGAAATTTACAGTGGAAATCTTGTAAAATTATGTGTGGGCTCTATATGTAGGGGGCAGTCTGAGGTTGAGAAGCTAAATGGGATGTATGTCTACACTTCGGCTACTTTTGTAAGGCAGTTGGAATAGGATTACTTTATCTGGAGGGACTGAAGAAACTTTCAAACAAAATGAAAAGAGAGTTGATATCTATTAGGTTTGGTTTAAGGTCAAAATTTTAGGGTTAAAAGAAAGAGGCAGTTTTACAGATGGTCTTGACTCTATAAACTCACATCTGGTAAGACAAGAATTTTCAATTGTTGATAAAGTAATAGTAAAAAATAAAATACTAATGTCATAAAATCTATGGACGATACGGAGTGGCCAAAAAAAAAAAAATCATTGCTTTATAGCTTTTACATAAAATGGAGATTAACCAATGGCAAAATGAATATGCCCCATTTTAAATAGCAAAATATTCAAGGCAGCTGAAGCAGAGAACTACACTAACATTTGAACTAGGAAAGCACATAGGATGTATCTTTTGGGCAGCACTGGATCGCAGCATTACTGGATATTAGAGTGGGAAATAACAAGGCACATTATTGAAGGAGCCAGAATGCAAAAATAAGCACAACAGAAGAGATACCATGAAATGTGAACACTTCATGACTAACACACCTGGGATACACCCTGAGGGTTTCCTCAAAACATTGGAAAAAAGAGTTAGGGACAGAGCTAAGCAAGTAGCATCTTTGATATTATTCAACTTACCCTCATTCTACATCTCATTCCATTGTTGCAGCCTTTGCAGTCAGATTAAATATGTGACAGTAGGAGCGTGTTTCTTGACTCTTGTCATGTAAGACTTACTGAAAAGTCAAGAGTTTAACTGACTCAGCCAACTATATATGTGACAAGTGACTGAACTGATAAATCCCTGAGAAATTTGCCAAAATGTAGCTCTTATATTGGCCGTATATAGCAAGGTTTGAGTTTTCATCCTTCTAAATCAAATATTTATGTATTTATTTATTTTTTTAAATGTCTCATCTTGGATCATTTGGCTATTCTTACACTGTTAAGCAAAAAGCTTTATGACTGGCGGTGGCATAAACTGGGGTGCACAGAGGGCAACTATCAATGGCCTGTAGTGGGGCACCTTGTAATGGTTGCAGGGCTGGGCTAGAATTCCCCTGACAAACTTTCTCTGCTCAGAAAAGTATTTTAAGTCTTAAGCATCCACAGATTGGACTCGTGCTCGTCCTTTAATTTCTAAGGCAGTTAGTGAGATCAAAACTCAACCAGAAAGCAAAAAAGTTAGATGGTAACACTGGCACTGATTTCTCTCACTCTGTGATCTTGAGCCACCAAATGACATCCCTTTGCTTTGTTAGACTTTCCTGTTGACTGGGGTGTTAAAAGTAAAAATGAGAAAATGAGACTAATTCTTCTTTGAAGAAGTTAAAAATCATCACAGTGGCTTACTGAACATATTTTCAACTATATATTTAAATAAGAAAATGTAGGTATATAACAATAATTAACTTTAATTGCCATCATAATAACCAGAACCATAGAATCTTAGGGTTGGGAGAACCCTAAAATTCAGCACGGTGGTCTCCAAATTCTTTGTCAGCCAAACCCTTAGTCAAAGAAAGTCCTATTTAGAAGTTAAGTATTTGCACCTGGTCTGAGTGTAGATGCTCTCATATCAGAAGCCAGCAGATTGTCCCTCACCTGAACTCACCCAGAATTTTTACTTCTCCCAGTCCCATATACTTTCAAGACCTTTCTACTTCCTGTACACAGAGATGGCCTTCACTTGTTAATTCCCTTCCTCTACATATAAAGCAACTGAAAGCCAGGGAAGCTGCTGTTCATTCAATAAATACATGTTAAGAGTTAAACTGCTCAGAAAAAAAAAAATGATCCGCTGAATTAGCAACATAGGGAAAACTGGAACCCTAACATGTGGACTCCCCCAGAGGTCTGAATCCCTCTCTGTTTCTCCACTGCTTTCCTTTATGGTCATGAAAAAACACAGACTTAGAAGAAAAGCAAATTCTTAAATAGTTTGGTAATGCAGAAAGTTGCTAAACACTTATTAAACATAGATGCTGCATCCTTTCTTCACATATAAATCTAACACTTGGATCAAAAAGGATGAAGTTCTGCAAGTGTCTTTGACATGAAATGAGGAGCTATCCAACTGAGCACATTATGGAGAGACTCTGCTACTTTGATAAATCCTGATTCTCAAAGGGAATTCAGCTCCCTAAAGCCTGTCTCGATATGTTTGGGACTTAAATTTGTTTTTAAGTCACTTTCCTTCTCAAAAATAATTTTTAAAAAGGCAAATAAACTTCCTATTTGTGTCTTTTAATATCTTCAATATAAGACGTGGCAGAAATAATTGTCAGATCTTTGTTGATAATACGAAAAAATGGACATATCTGAGAAGGTTAATGGTTGGATTCCCTGATTTGGAGCATGCTAACAAAAGGAGTACATTTCAACAAATTTTTAATGCCTACCATATGCCCAGCTAAAATCCAACTAGAAATGAGCTGGGCTGAACAAGCTACAGGGAAACGTTTTCTCTGGCATTTATTTCTCTCTGGGAATAATCCCCAGGAGAATGTGTGACTTGGTTTCCGAGATATCAAGAGCCAGTAATTAAAAGGCACAGAATGCACTAGAAAGAAGAACATAAAACAAAATGAGCAAAACAAGACCAAATTTAAAAAAAGTCCATAATCTCCTAGCCTAGGATTTGGGCATAATTATAAGTTTACATCTTCTTTCTTGTGTTTTCTGTTTTTAAGAAATGTCCAAACAGCTACAGGGTGATGTAGCACCAACATATGTTTAAAGTTATCTTTGTTGGTAAGTGCTTGGAAAATAATTATTGCTTATAAGAACATTAATATGTAAAATTTCAAAAACAAAACAAGACCATTGACATGTTGAATAATAATTTTTCTTTTTCAGTTTTTATGCAAACATACATATATTTATTTACATATATGTGTGTGTGAATATATCTATATATATTCACACACACATACACATACACAAACGCGCACGCACACTTTTTACAAACTTGGAGTGAGAATGTTTCTTTCTTGATGACAGACAATAAGATACCATGACATGGCACAAAGAGTTCTGGACTGGAAATTAATAGGCCTGTGATGGAGATACTACAGTTTTGCCATTAACAAGATGAGTTACTCAAGCAATTCCCACCATCTCTTAAATTCCACTTTTCTTGTTCATGAAACAATAAATTTGGACTGAACACATTAAAGGTAATTTCCAGGTTGAAAATTATTTGAGGAAGATGACGATGATGAAAATGAGTAATATTATAAAATGTTCATTGTGCGTGGGTAAAAAATTAGATAGGAATTGCTTTCATGTATTACGCCGTGAGATGAACATCTAAACCCCGTGGACGTAGGTAAGAAAGAACTTAAAGATGAGGAAACAGAATCACAGAGAGGTTATGTGATAGGTCTTTCAGAGGCCAAAGAAAAATCATTGCTTTAGAATTTCCGTTGAGACTGAGATGACGACTATGCAAAATCATTTACTTTTGTTACGTGGAATGAAATCCAGTTCTAGTGCCAAGGCGAGAGAGTAACACATCACCCACAACTCTGCTTGCAGGCTCAAAGAATCTTCTAGTATCCTGGAAGATTTACTTATGAATTTAATGCCTGCTACGAGTTCAATAGGCAATGTGGAGTTATAACAATTGCCATTTAAAAGTGATTCAGTGCCAGTTTGGCTATCAAAAAGACACAGAGTAACATTTGTAGATCTGTGACAGGTTTTTTTCCCCCCCTATATGTTTACCTGATTCTATACTGATGAATCATCCCGTTACTGATGAAATGACTAAAAATTCCATGATGGGGTGGGTGTCTGTTATTTTGGGAAAATAATGCACAGCCTGCAGCGAGAGAGCTATGCTCACTGGAGGTGCAGGCGGTATTTTGGGAACATGAGCGTAGGTGGGAGCCTTAGGGAATGCTCGTCTTCTCCTTCTGCAAGCTTCGGCATGGTGCTATGTGAGAAGGTCCAGAGGGTAACTGGAAATCCCCACATGCCTAATGCTCAGAAATACTCCTTTGGCATGTTAGGTAAGAATGAAGTCATGTTTAAGAAGTATCTTCCATGAGACTCTGTCCTCTCTCTCTTGTATCAGAACTCCAAGAGAGAAAGGCTCCAACTCCAGATACCAGCAAGTTTTCTCTAGTACCATCTCACATGCACACACACACACAGGCACACGTATGCCCTTCTGATACGCATCGAACACAGGGGGTCTAAGGAAAGATGATCCAGGTGTGCCCTCCCAGGTGTTCTGGCTCTGTGTCAAAGTTGGTAGCAATTATCCACCCACTACCAGAATTTCCCCAGGATTTTGAATTTCAAATTGATTTACCCTTTTCTTCCTTTCTGCATCGAAAACCTACCATAGTTGGTCAGAGGCTGCCATATTCTGCCTTGAAACTGTTGGATTGGAGAAGAGGGCCTTCTGGGAATGAAGTATCAAAGAGTATATTCTGGAGAAGAAAATGAATCATCCCAGAATCTGGAGAGCATTGAGCTTTCAAACCAAGGCTGAAAGAAGACTGTTAACATCAGTGGTTTGGCATGTGCTCCAAAATGTTTGGGTTTTCTTGATGTCATTTTTGAAGGCACAGTTATATGTATTATTTATTTTCCTGGTACAAATGTAGGGTCAAGAAGAAAGCTGGACTTAGGAATTTCCACTATCTAGAAATAATAAAGCATTTTTAAGAATATGATAAAATTCATTTTACCTTGTATTTTTAATTATTTTAATACATGCTATAGATATTTTATGTGGCTTAAAAATAATTTTGAAAATATATACATAAAATGTCTCACCCTTGTCTCCATCTACACATGCTGTTCCACACTTCTTAACCTTCTCACCCCACAGGTAACCTTCACATGTAGTTCTACTTCCTTTAGGTGAGTAGAAGAAAATACAAAGATATAACTTTTTAGTTTTAATTTAATTGTGGTAAGAATATGTAGCATGAAACCTATCCTCGTAACAGCTTATAAGTGTACAGTACAATATTGCACATTAGATTTCTAGGATTTATTCATTTATACATCTGAAATGTTATGCCCATTGATTAGTAACTCCTCATTTTCACTTCACACCTGCTAGGGTGGCTATAATAAAAAATAAAATAAAATAAAACAAAAACACAGGACAAATTATGGTGAGTATATGAGAAAATTAGAACCCTGTATACTGTTGGTGAGAATGTAAATTGGTACAGACACCATGGAAAACAGTATGGAGGTTCCTCAAAGAATTAAACATAGAACTGCCATATAATCCAGCAATCCTACCTCTGGATATTAACTGATATTGAAATCTCAAAGAGATATTAGCAACCCCATATCCATAGCCTCACTATCCATGGTAGCCAAGATGTGGAAACAACCTAAATGTCCAGCCACTTGTGAATGGATAAAGAAAACGTGACATATACAAGTTATGGAATATTATTGAGCTTTTAAAAGAAGAAGGAAATTTTATAACATATGACCACATGGATGAATCTTGAGGACACTATGCTAAGTGAAATACGCCAGTCTCAAAGAGACACAGACTCCATGTTGCCACATATAATGTGGTATCTAAAATAGTTAAACTCACAAGACAAAGCAGAAAAATGTAAGTTTTTCACTTCCTCCCTTTCATACACAAATGGTATGTATTATATATTTTGTACTGTACCTGTTTTTCACTGAACATTTATCTGGGTAATTTTCCAAATTGGACTATAGATTATTTTTTCATCCTTTCTAAAGCTCTAGAGTATGTTCAAAGCAACTGTTTATTCAGCTACTTCACAGTAGATGTTTTCTTAGATGGTTTCTGGTTATTTGTGATAAAATTATACATATATCCAGGTAAATATATGATAAACTCTAATAAGTGGTATTTCTGGGTCAAAGAAGCACGTGAATTTATAAGTTAGGTAAAAATTGGCAATCAGTACATTTTGAAGACGGTGTTAAGTATTTATGATACAAGTATAAGATTTTTATTTTTATGACAGAGTCTAGCAAAAAAAAAATCAAATTCGATCCAGATTACATCATTAACACAGAGTACACAGAGCTAATTATCAGACTTGCTTGAGGAGCTGTTAAAATAGGACTTCTGGTTGACCCTCTGGAAAATATGAACTTTTGAGTCTGGAGTGGGGCCCAGGAATCTGTATTTAAAACTCCTCAAAATAATTTCTATCAGGGTACTTTTAAAATTTTCTTATGTCTTGATTTGAGATTTGAGATTACAAACCACACCGTATAAAACAAAATAAAATGACCTGCATTCCACTCTGTTATTATGACTAAAGGATTTATATAATTTAGTTTTTGATATTATTAATAATTCTGATTTTGTAATTTTAATATTTTGGAAACAATAAATAATTTCTCCATTATCAAAGAGTAAACAATGTCTTTAAAAGAGTGTAGATCCCAAGCCTTCAGCATGAAAACCAGTTCAGATTCACACTGGTCTGTTGGTCCAGTCATATTACATTCATTGTTGCAATATTTTAAACACTTATTAGAATTTCTCTATCAAATATGATATTCAATATTTCAGATTCATAATTTTATTCCCTCTAAAATGTAAAATGAAGAAAATTTTAATGCCTGATTACCTAGCAAGGGGCCAGCATCCCTAGCATCCAGCTTGCTCCTAAGTGAAGGCATCTGCAGACTGCCACATTAAAGGGGCTCAGACAACATTTAAAATAGAATTTGAGAGAAATAATCTTGTTGAATTTTATTATCAGCCCTGAAAAGTTTGAGATTAGGTGGCTAGTTATTTCTAACTTGTAAGTATCATGTCTAAATGGCAACCTATGATGAACTATGTGGGAACTTTATTTTGACGATATTTTTGTGGTTATTGACTGGGGTTGGGCTAATCCATTGGAGAGGAAGTGATCATTTTATCTGAATGGCCCTAGGTTTCATTTCTACATAGGCCAGATAGGTCTCCTTAGCAAACTGTTACAGATTCAGGGCATTTCAGCAAGAAGAGGGTCTTAAGTAAGATAAGAATGTGGGTCAACAGAATCAACCTCTCTTCCTGGTCCTGGGTCACAACCACTGAGATACCTGCTCTTGTGAGGATGGCAACTTGATTTATTTAAGCATAAAAATGACTGTCAAAACCTTTATGTGTGACTTTTCTCATACTTTTCCAAATTCTCATTTAATTTTACAAAGACATGTAGTAAAGCAATTGGGGCACTCAGTGCTCAAACTCCACCAATACCTTCATTAACTATATGTTATGTCTAATAACTGAACTACAAAAGAAATGTTAGCAGAATACTTAGCCTTATTGTCTTTATTACTTTCCTTTGTAAAGTTGGTCATGCTGACCAATTGTTTAGGCCCCACGTACATGCTAACATTATTTAGGGATGCTGAACTCCAATTCCATACAAAAAATCATTAATCACATCACAAATTATTGGTTTCTTGTTAAAGTGACCTCCCAGACCATGTGATCTCTATGACTAGAAATTACTGTGGCTTAACCTTTGGGTTGTTCATATTTTTACCCAGAAAGAAAGCAGTTTCTTTGAAGAATTTTCTAAGTATGGGTTCATTTATTTTTACAGAACTGGTAGCTGGCTCAGAGCTTAAAGTAGAGACCTCTGAGCACATGGTTTGTTCATGGTACCTTAGTTTATAAAGTATTCTTGAATATAAACAGAAATGATTTCTATCAAAATCTTTATTTCTAGATAGTTTAGAAAAACCACAGAATTCATCAAATTCTGTTGTTTTTCATTGATACTCATTTATACTTAAAATATCAATAACTGGCAGATATCATCAGAAAGCCTACTATGTGTATGGCACCGGGACACTGAGATATAACTTTCAGAAAGAATTGAGTTACTATATTTCCTTCATCATATTTTCATTTAAGTGCAGCGCTGCATAATGAATCTGGGGTGGAATGTAGAAAGCCAGGTAAACTTTCCAAGTGAGCATACGGGGATACATGGGATGGAAACTTTTAAAATTCCATACAGTTTGTTCAGGCAGAACCAATGATTTTAAAATGAACAGTGACAGATCAATTTTTAATGGTAACTCTATTATTTTTCTCTATTATGAATACTACTTTTTAGCAGACCATGAAAATTATGTTGACATTTGAAAAGCATGTGATTAATTGTAGCAGAAAAAACATTCTGAGTGCGGCTCCATTTAGGAAGGTGATACTCAGCATGGGCCCTGATTATAACTTTGTTGGTGCACTGGAGTCGTTGCCTTTTTTTTTTTTAATTCACTAAACATTAAAGACCCTAGGTGTGCCAGTGATGAATTCATACCCATCAGAAGAGTGATGGATTGTGGAGATGCCATTCTCCAAACATGGCCACTCATTTGACTAGAATCTAAGCACATTTCAGAAATGAAACCAAATGGCCTCACGACTCTGCTTTAACACTGGCCAAAATGGCCAAATGATGTTTATACCTTATAACTCCCAATATTCTCCCAATTTCACTGAAAGATTTGTGCTCAGTGTTACAAAGCGGTCACTGTATCAAAATACACATGTAAAAAGTTTTAGTTTGAATGTGGCACAGAAGCGATGAAATTTAAACTTTTTGTTTTTCTTTTTAAAATGAAGATTTAGAATGATGGCCATAAAATATGAGGTAGGCTTTTATAATAAATACTCTACTGTCCAGATTGGAGAGTTGGGAAGTGTCGACTACATAAAGACATCTCTGAACTCAAACTGCCCCATTTTCTTTGCTGTTCCCAACACTTTTTAGTGTTTTAGGGATATAATATTTAGCCATGAAGCAGAATATGAAGAACCAACCCAAGCAAGAATCAGACTTAAAATCATGTACTATTAGTGCCATTCTCCAGCCACCCAAATTAAGTTATCTGGAAATCCAAGGCCTGTAAAATGTCCATTTTACTACCTTATTTCAGAAAAGAGAGAAGAAAACTGGGAAAATTACTTGATGGAAAAGGAAAACTCTGAGGAAAAAATCAAGTTGGAATCAGAGCCAGGACTCAGCCACCAAAGTAGCTGGCTTTGCTGGGAATATCAAAATCTCTATGAGGCTGTCTTTTCACCAACATTGAACACATTTACGATGGTATCTGCCTTCGATCTGGGCTATTAGAAAGTGTCTAGATTTAAAGTGAGAATAAATGAGATCATATTCAACAGGTAAGAGAAGCCTAGCTTAATGGTACAGTATTATACGAGGAAGTAAAATTATGAAGCCAATATACATAAAGCCCTTTAATATTTTTAGTTATAAGCCCTTTAATATATTTAATATATTTAGTAGATGGGAATGGTTGGATCTGAAGTCGACAGGCCTATGATGTGTGTATGAAAATCTTTAAGAGTAAAAGTTTCTACAGAGTGACAAACCACATGTTGAAGAAAAAGAGTATGGTGTAATATGATGTAGGTTTAGTCCTGGTGTGCTGACATTGATATGTCTTAATTCTAGGACATTTAAAAAAATTATTTCAATTGGCTGTTGATGAGTTATCTTTATCCTTCTAGTTTTCAAATCTTCCCTAGATGGATTAAAAAAAAATGAAAGTAAGAATAGTTTGAGGTAAACTAATGTTGCTAGCAAATAAATGGTTGAGTGAGATCCTAAGAAAAAGAAATTGGAGGAAAAAAAAGGAGAAAAAAGTTGTTTCAATTTATGTCTTATTTTAGAATCGTGTTTATGTTTATGAATTATTATTTATATTTTGTTGGCACTTATGTTTGGTACAAACTGCTTCATAGTTATACAAGTGAGAATTTAGATATTTGTACTTATCTTTCCTAGTGAATGAGATTTGAACTATTGCAATTCAGTGATGGGACATAGAATGAAACAAAAAAAATGAAATTTAGAAAGCTGTTATTATGGTTTTATAAATATTATTATATGTGCATCATATATTTCTATACATATTATTAAGATTTTCTTAATAAGCAACTGGAAAGCAACCTATGTATTTATTTAATGTTTCCTGTGTGAGAGGCAGCTGAAATCTGGAGAGATTAAATGGATCTTCATTTTTCAACTCTATTGTGTGTGTGTGCATGTGCGCGCGTGCACATGTGTGCACGCACGTGCATGAATATTTTTTTTTAATTGTTCATGGATAGAAGACTTCTTTTCACTCTGATTGCATTGAAGCCTAACACTTGTCCTTGGTGTTCCTTATTCTCAAAAATGTACCTCAACATAGATTAACTTTTGGTTATATTTTTGAATCTGGGGAGCACATATCCAGCACTTCTGGAAAATTCCACACCATTATCTCTTTTAACTTTCCTCATGGAGTAGGTTTGATTTTTTCCTTATGTGTTTCATAATCTGATATTGAGAGTTCTTTAGTGGGACTCAGATCTCTCTCTCTCTCTCTCTCTCTCTCTCTCTCTCTCTCTGGCTTGGGAGTTCCTGAAATACGAAAACAGTATAAATTTAAACTTCAAACCTGTGAAATTCTTAGGAGTTCTGGTGTGGTTTAGTCAGATGCAGTTTTTGTTGTGGTGGTTTATTTGTTCGTTTCAGCCAGTGCCCTGGTGAATATAAACAAGTCTTTCTATTGCAAGTTTTATTTTCTTTTCTCACCTTCTTCAGTTGCTGCCCATAGACACCCCAGCTTTCTGCAGAGATCTCATTCTCAATTCATTGCATCACTCTGTCTCTGAATGGACATAATCAAGTTCTAGGTAACTGGGTCCAATTAACATCTCTCCAGGTTTTGGAAGCATCACACAATCATTATACTGGTTTTCAGTTTCCACATTGTTTCTGCAACTAGATGATTCCTTCTACATTTTGCAATCTCAGCCAAAAATAAATAAATAAGTGCAGTTTTGTCACATTTACCTAGAACTTACTGGTGACTGTAGTAGGATTCGGATTACTGTAATTTACTATTTTGCCCATTATATATGTGATTTTATATAAATATATAAATAAATAAATATATATATATATATATATATATATATATATATATATATATATATATATATATATATTAAGCTCAACATTCTTGCTTTCAACTCTCTGGCCGTAAATAAAGGTCCCCCTGGATGAAAACCTCTCTGCACTCATTGTGAGGAGAAATGCATATTCGCCAAGATCATGTGACAATATATCTGAAGCAAAATCCTGCCATCCATCTAGTTGAATGTCAGTGGACTTCAGTGGGTTTAGCTACTACCATACCTAGAGGTCAAGGGACATACTGCAGCCTGTTCTCCAGGTCTGAACTTCTAGAATGTTGCTCTTTTTCTCTTCCTATAAGGCCAGACTGCCATGTTCTGCTCTTTTCACACATCCTCTCCCCAGAGAAATGTGAGAGGCAGTCTGGAAAAACATCAATGCTACGTGTGTCAGGGCCTGCTTACACAGGATGCCAACAGATGGCAATATTTTATCATTATTACACAATCCAGAGACCCTTCATCTGCAGCCTTGGGAACATGAGGAGTCGGCTCTTTGGTGTGACACATGTCACTGAAGCTTCACCCCATCATTAACTGTGCTGTTGTTTGTGATTGTTAAGCTGTGTGTCTCGCCATGTGTCACATTCTTGACTTGTACAAACGTCCATTAGTAAGTAGCCCCTGAGTATCATGAGTCACAGAGGGCCCCATACTTGGAAAAATAAACACTGCACATTCGGCTAAGATTAGAGCCACTGGCTAGTAGTGAACTGGATGGCGCTTCGTGTAAAAGGCTGTTTCTGTGATTCATCAAGGCCTTTTCTCCCTTCCATCAATACACTAGAAATTCACATCACCGCTGTACTTCCCATTCACAAACAAGAAGGCACTCGCATCATCTCTGGTGCCAAGGAGGGCTTGTCCTTGGCGACAGTGGAAGATGAGGGGATAAGGGGAAAAATGAGAACAAAATATTTCAAAACTATCAGCAGCTCTCATGCAATCCACTTTGTGACTTCAAGTAAAAGATGTTTCTTATTTTTAGATCTATTTATTTTTCAGAGACTTGCTCCGTTTCATTTCTTCCTCTCCTCATTCTTTCCGTTTTGTAGATCACCTTCTCTTCCTTTTCCTTACATCTTTCATGACTTTTGTCTTTTTCTTTCCTCCCTTTCTCTGACACTTTCTAGTCTTTCCACATCATGCTTCATCAGTTTCTTTTTCTCTTCCCAACTTGCATATCCAAACCCTGATATGCAGGACTCTGGCCCATGAAAGGCATTCTGGTTCTTTGGAGTTGGCACCAAAGGGACACTAGAGCCTTGCCAACACTATCTACCTAAAAACTACTTTTAAAAGAGAATTCCCTCCAGCTACCATCTAACCTGGCCATTACCAGCATCATAATTGCAAGTCATCTAATGGTTAAAAACTGGCCTGAGACAAGAAATTCAGCTCCAGGTTGGGTTTAGGAAAAGTTTGGGCTTTCTCCATATACATATGACTTCTGAGGCTGTATTTCTATGCTTGATCCCCTTAGCAATCTGGCGAATTCACTGTTTGTGTTTCTCTCTTCTAGCTTTTTAAATTTTTTTAAAGTGAAATTCTGGCATTTCTTCCAGGAAGGAAGGCACTGCTGGGCGGTGTGAGGGAGGGCCTGCCTAGGTCCTTACATGCCACCTACCCCACCTGACGTTAGGTTGCAGCCATGGAGTCAGTCACACGACCAAGGGTCAGAGTAGAAAAAACAGATGGGGACTGTGAGCTCCCAGACCCCACACCTTCTTTAAAAACCTTTTTCAGAAAGCAGTTTTCTGTGAAAGCACATTTCTGAGAGTCATACTTTTTATAAACACTCCACTCCTTCTTTTGGCCTGTGAGGGGTGCTGTGGGTGGGAGCATTTTGCCATCAAATGAGGTTTTATTGAATATCCTCCTTGTTGTTGCTATAATAATCCACACTGATATAAACCATGCTCCATAAAATGCCACAATACACATCCACCGGGCAGCACGACAGGGCCAGGCCCAACCTGGAGCTCCTCAGGCCATAAAACTGAGACCTCCAGTACACGGCTGCCATTTATTTCCCTGTAATGTGCTTTCTCTCTTTCTCTCTCTAGGCAGATTTTCCCCGTGTTGAAAGGGAACCTCTGGTCAAAAGTCAGCAAGCAAAGTTGTAGAAAGCTTTGATAGTCAGCGAAGTGAATCATGGCTACACATGGCAGTGGCATGCACCGATGGAGCCTCTTGCTGGGCGGACCTCCCTCTAAGAGTGACTTCTGGTCATCAGTCAAAGGGGCCCCCAACGAGCACTGCACAGCCAATGGTTTCACCAGCTCCACGGTGCCTGGGTCCCAGGTCGCCCTTTTCCACAGGTATTGCTAAAGCAAATAGCAGACGGTATTTACTGGGTGTGATGCTTTCAATCACATTAATCTACCCAGTAAAAAAATTTATGAGCAATAAAAATTCCACCGTGACATGGCTGATTGGAGGGGAGACGGTATGATGGAAATTCAAGCCACGCCTCTGCCTCAAGCTAGACTGTCACAAACCTTGGAAGGAAGTGGGAGTCGGGATCGAGAAAGACAGAAAAATCTCAGGGGTTGTTAAAACTAATTCAGGGTTGGTGGATAAAACTCTTAAGTAGTTTAATAAGTCCAAACTTTTGGAGTGTAGAGGGTGACTGAGTGAACACCTACTTTGAAAAGCTACCTGGGGACAGCATGGATGTGGTCCCACTTCCATTAGAAAACGACCCTGGGCTCCTTCTCATCTTACGATTGCACGATTCTTTGCTTATAGCACAATAAATATTTAAAATGTGACACTTAGAAAGGAGCTAGAGGGATACCTGGATGGGGACACCCTACTTGGTTGGGAGCCAGTTGTGAATGTGGCTTCCCAGAGCCGCTCTTCTCCTGGCTGGTCAGTACCAGGTTTGCATGCGTCTAGAAGAGCCACAGCTAAGCCTGTTAGCATCTGCAAGCTATTCCCTCTTCCCCCAGTCCATGGTGACGGTCCTCAGCCTGCAGACTTTCAAACACAGGGTCTCCAAATCTTACTATTCCATGGCTTTTCCCGCAAGTGGGCAGCCGATCCAATTATTTCTTAATGATCCCAGACCACATACAGCAATAAGGAAGGTATTTCAATGGATTTATGTTGAAGTCTTGCCACTAGGAGTGAGTACTTGCTTAGCTAATTGTGACCAATGCTTCGAGTAGCTTATCCAACATGCATACCCTATTCTTTTGTTAGTTACAGAACCCCAAGTTTAACCTGCATGGTCATGTGCCCACCCAAAGGTTTTATTTGCAAAACCCCTTTGTTGCTAAGGGTGGTCAACAAGATGTAATCTGAAGTTCATGTGTGAGACTTTTGAGAAAGCCCCAGAAGAGCAGGTCAGACAGTGGCATCTCCCCTTTCGCCACTCTCCAGCTTCCTTCTATTTCCTGCCTAGAGCAGAGACTCGATGCCAAGGACTACAGCACTCACCTTGGTGAGCAGGATGGACTGAAGGATGGAAGCCTCATGCTTTAAGAGAGAGGGGAATGGGGAGAAAATGGGAAAGAGAGTAAGAAGTACCAACCTCCACCTACAAAATAAGTCACTAGAACGTAATGTACTGCACAGGAAATATAGTTAATAATGTCATCGTCAGTACACAGTGATAGATAGTTGCTAAATTTATCATGGTGAGCATATCATAAGATATATAAACATTGAGTCTCTATACTGTATACCTGAAAGTAATAAAACATGTATGCCAACTATCATTAAAAGTAAATTTAAAAAATAAATTTAAAAAAAAATGGGAAAGCTGAGAGAGAAAGAAGAATCTAGGTCTGTGATGACTTGGTCACAGAATCTGATCTCTAAATTACCTCCTCTAGACTGTTTTCTTTTGAGAAAAAAAAAGAAACTCGGGTTGTTTAAGCCATTATTATTTCTAGTCTCAGCGCTAGATTTCTAATCAGAATCAAAGCCCTAGGCATCTAAAAATCTCTCCAGATGGATTTTTTTATAGCCCCCTGCCTCAACAAATGAATACTAACATATTCCACACAGACTGTCAACCTTATTTTTTTCTGGAGATAGGCAACTTCCTCCAAAAGCAGCATGTTACACACAACCTCTTACATGTAAGACACACTGTAAAGTGTTTGCTGAAACATGACTTGCAACATGGAGAATTAAACAGATCATAGGTTCTACAGCTGGAAAGATCATACTTTTGAATTTGAGCTACCTCACTAGCAGTGTGACATTATGCAAGTTACTCAGCCTTGACCCTTAATATCCGTGACTATAAAATGAGTGTGACAGTATCAGCCTGGTAAAAGTATTGTCGAGATAGCAAGATACCTATTTAAAGTAGATATAACAATGCAAATGCTTAAGATATTCAATGCCTTGTGCCTTCTCTTTTCTAGTATGCAATTCTATGCTAAGTGTATTGGTTTATGTTCTTTTCATTTATCCTTGGAGTCAATACAAAAATTTTCTACTAGCAAACATTTCACCAACTATTGTATTTACTCATCCCTGTTTCCCCAGTGACATATCCCTATTTCCCTCCCAATGTCCTCCTCTCTGTAGCAGTATTAAATGGAGACATCAGCACACAATTTAAAAGTGAAGAAACCAGCTTGCATTCGTCATACATACATATATATTTTAAAATACAAGTGCAGGTAAAAGGATAGGCTGACATGAGTCAATTCATTCTAAATTCTAACAGCTGACTTTTCTTTCATTTGTATTTTTGCAGGTAAGACCTGACATCCCTAAAGGCCAAGGAGTATACACAATTGCCTTGCTGATTTTGATGGTAGTGCCACAATATTCAGAAATTATTAAGTATTCATTGCTATCTCTCTGAAATCATATGCCACTGATAAATTAAGCAGCACTTTATAATTCAAATGTAAAGAGTGCAATCCAGCATACAGTGGTGAAGGATTAAAACATGGATTCAGACAGATCTATAAATGTGTCTATGTGCCCATGGATAAATTAACTGATGTCTTAATTAATTAATGGTAGATAAGGTTTTTGTGAGGATTAAGTAAAACAGTGAATGTAGGAAAAGCAGCATAATGCCTGAGACAGAACCATTACTCCAATACTGGGCTTCATGGCTATCGTCATTATCCCCTTAACAGAAGGAACAGTTATGGCTTATCACTAACATGAACTTTCATTCATCATTTCTCCCACCCCATGACAAGTGGTTATTTACAGGATTAAAAATATAAAATAAAATAAAATAAAATAAATTAAATTAAAATAAAATAAAATAAAATAAAATAAAATAAAATAAAATAAGACCGTATCACAGTCCTTTGCTTCTTGCCTCTCTAGAAACTTAAAAATTATTACCTTTAGAAAGTGATGGGACAATGAAGCAATAAACTGGGGTTTCTAAAAACTGTATATAGGTGTCTTTAAGTTAAAATTTGTGAAATGCCATTTCATTACACGTAGGTAAATTTTGTAGAAGGGCAGACACTCTTAGTAAACAGACTTGGAAATCTGATCCCACTTTTTAGCCACTATCTGACTCAGACTAGTCAACTAACTTCTCTAAGTTTTAGCTAGTAAGCCTACCTCCTATTTTTAGAAAAACTACATTAATGCCTGTGTAAAGTTTTTTAAAATTTGTAACGTCACACATGAAACATTTGCTTTCTTCCTCCATTTTATTTATTTATTTATTTATTTATTTATTTATTTATTTATTTATTTATTTTCATGCCCTTATCTACCAACGAGGTGTTTGTACCTAACAGGAAAGCATCGAAGTTATTTCTGATGGGAAGTCAGGAATCTGGTGGATTAAAAGGAAAAGGGAGGGAAAGAGGAGGAAGAGAAGAGGGAGGAAAAATAGTAGCCAAGACACACTGCAAACACAAACACTGAAGTATTCTACTTTGTTTATACTACTGTGCCAGTCCTAACGCTAATTTCAGCCTGGCACCTTACAGCCGTCTAGAGGTAGTACTTGAAAAACCACACCCAAGCCTGGGATCCCATCACAAACTACCACCTCTTACAATAACAGTTTCTATCCTCTTCGTCTTTGTATTTCTTAAACCTCTGACATAGGAAATCATCAGGGGCAACGCCCCAAATTAACCAAAATAGTCTATAATGAAGGTTTTCAACCCTGTGATTTAGGACATGAGATCCAAGGTAATTTTGCAAGTATTTATATGTTGTGTTTCAAGAAAGAAACAGAAAAAGAAATCGTTTTACATATTTTGGAAATTACATTTTCCTTTAGAATAGCGTAAAAAGGGCTGCCATCCCAGTTGTCATGGAAGGAGGCACCTGCCTAAGATGAGTAAATGGTACATAGATTCACTGTTCACTATTCACACTCAGAAGTCATGAGGAAAGGGGTGATTCTGACGGGTGCTCACACTGCCACCTCTGCTCTGACTATCCTGACCTGCCGACTCCAAAGGCCTCTCTAAGCTTCAGCTTAATCCCTACCTTATATCCCTGACATCACTCACTGGGTGTTGACTAGAACTGAGTGGCCGGCCCATTAAGCAACTGAGAAAATTGCCTAAATCCATTTCTGGACCGGGGTACTTCAGAGTTAAATACTCTATAATACTTAAGACAATTGCCTTAATATCACTGTCTAAGAACATTAAATCAACTCCGATTATCGAGCAAGGACAGGGGTGGTCCATTAAATCCTCAGCAACTCAGAGGAACACTGAGGGGTTTTGTTTTTGTTTTTCTCTAGCTTGGCTTTAGCCAGTCCCTTAGTCTCCACGTGTTCAATGTAGCCAGAAATACCACGCAAAACAAAACAAACAAAAAACACTTAGTATTGGTAACTCAGTCAAATTCTCTTGGAAATGGCCATTTTCCAAGCCAGTTTTGCACTACTGAAGAGATAAAAAGATGCTGATTCTAGGAGATGATGGGCCCTCCTTTGGGCACAGAAACACAATGGCCACACTATTACGAAGCAGATCACAAATACCATTTTGGCTGAACAGGTTTGTCGGGACACTGCTGGGCCCTTGGACTCACTCAAAGTTCCCCCTCACCACTGAGTGTGCAGGGCACTTTCTCCATACATTTCCAAGTTCAGCATAAAGCTAAACAACTACCAGGCTTTGCATAGTTTGGGGGCACAAATGACCATGTGTCATATGACTTCCATCCAAAATCATGGCTTGCTCTATATGTCCCGAAAGGCTTTCACACTTTAGCAAAGCCCTAGACTTCCCTGGCCTTGGTACAGAACTGGTTGCAGAGCTTGCTCACAGATGTGGTCGTCATACCTGGGGGAGTGAATATTGTCACTTTCAAAGCAGGTCCTAGGTGGCCAACACTCTGAATCAGCAGTGGAGGGGTGAACAGAGGTACATGAAAGAAGGAGTAATGGTAGTTGTGAGGTAATAAAAATTATGTTCTGATGGCTAAGAATATAATTTTGCCTTTCCAGAAATACAGATTTATGAAAATTTGAGTTGAGACTCAAATACTCATAGCTCCAAACAACCAATATCTAAATGCTTGAGGCTTTCTGTAAACAATAGCAGCTGCTTTTGCCAGTCTGGGATTGTAACCATGCATGAGCTCACATGCCAGGGAGCTGAGTAGAACGTTATTTGTCATTTCTTTATTATTGGATATCAATTAATCTCTAAGTGCTGACATTCATGTAGGCAACATGGCAGTGTGTGCCAGGGACTGGATTTGGTTTGGAGAAGCTTGAATGATGCCTAAAAAGCTCTACTAGCGACAGTGTCTCCAATCTTTTATTCACTCCTATGAGCACTGAAGCAAAGATCTTGTTAATATAAAGAAACAAGTTCAAAGTGGTGAAAAAGGAGAGTAAAGAAAGCAAATGCACCTCATTTTGCTGACCTTTATCGCTAAAATTATTGAACAAGCTCCTATTTCAGCTCAAAGTCTTTGTAATTTATGAAAATAAGCAGACATTATTCTTAAGACATTATAAGGGTGTTTGCTAATAATTTATAGTAATCTAATCTAGAGTAGAAGGCTATGAAATGTGTTAATGACGAGGATTACATGGATGGGTAAGCTGCCAGATCCATACAGGTGTCCTGTACTTGTACTTGCTAAATCCAGTAACCCTAGGTATGAAGCAGTTAGGAGATAATTAGAAAGAGAAGGGTTGACCCCTAAGGAGTTGAACTAAATCCCAAAGTTTTTTGTTAGTTTTAACATGTACATATTTCTTGCTTTTTCTATATACCTCATCAACTTCTTGGGTCTATTATAGACTCCCTAAAAATGCTAATTGATTGACTCTTTGATAGATAAAAGAAAAAAGCTAAAACTAAGCCAAAGCATATAAACCTTCTGGTTTGAATGTATTATTATTTCATGGGCCAGATTTGGGCACGCATTTCACCATTTGGAACACATACTTTTGAAATTGCAAAAATAGAGTGCATTTGGAAACTCAGGTACCTTTTAAAGTCCCACTCTGCTAACTCTCAGGTTATTATTCATGCTTATTTCGTAATGGATTCCACAAATCAGTTTTTCATTTTCCTTGGTGAACATGGCTGATACTTACAAATGAGTATCATTTACCCCACCCTCATAACGTCTTATGGCGCCAAAGCCCAGAGCTATAAATATAGAACACCACTGCTGGAATCCCCCTCCTCCCCCCCACCCAGCAGGTAATGGATTTCTCTTTTCAGAGTGTTAAAAGGATCAGTAAATCATTGGGTCACCTATTGATATGAAAGTCTTTTCATTTGAAATCATTATTGTTTTAGCAAATTGCAAAAGAAAAATACAAAGGAGCAAATAAATCAAGAAAAATTACAACAGGTTTTTATGAAGTACGGGTGGAGTGGAAAAAGTGACCTTGGTTTAATTAACCACACTTAGTCATGAGATGCAGGAAGCAGAGGCTTTAAAAAGTCCAGCTAGGCCTGTGCTTCACACACACACACACACACACATGCACACACACACACACACACTCACACACACAATTTAAGGTGTTAATTTCCATCACATCATTCTGCGCTGAAAAAAATTGTTGAATCCTGACCTTGGTGTGAAATATTAAAATCACACTCTCTCAGAAGGCTCAACTGCCCTGAGATATTTTCTGTGCATTCACGGAGGAATATCTCTGCACAGGTAACAGATGTTCAAGATCTAGGTGTATATACCCTGGAGAAAGGAGACCATGATTATCTGATAAGTCTGAATTTCCTATATATCAGTAACATCTCATTTTTACCTCTCCTTGTTGACTCATAGCATTACTTGTACTTTAAGAATCCTAATCCCTACAGTCTCCTGTGTTTCTAAACTTCAAACATTCTAACCTTATGGTTCAAGTCAATCATTTTATCCACATTGCCACCAAATTTTCCTCCTCTAATTAAACACTTATCATCTTGTTGATACTATATACTTGGTTATATACTTTAACACTTGATTAATTCCTTGTATTATTTTATCTTTTCTCATGCATGCACCTCATTCTCCAAATTACTGAGTATACCCTAAGGACTCATGCCTTTGGAACTGGCAATGAACCATGAAAAGTAATAGGTCCCAAACTTGTAGAATGATGCAACATTCATCCATCCCTCCCTTCCTCCCTCCCTTCCTCCCTCCCTCTCTCCCTCCATCCCTCCCTTAGTGAACCTAAGGCTACTGTTTTTATCAATTTTATTTTAAGGAAACCAGTCACACAGTAGAATGAAGGGAGAAGAACCCTAAGAGGTTAAAAATGTTTCTGGTCAATGACAGACTGCATATACAGCTGTGGCCTCATAAAATTATAAGGGAGCTGTACTTCCTATAAGAAATAAAAGATACAAGGTTCAGGAAAACTTTTTTTTTCCTCTGAAGGGAGCAACATCTGTAGGGTTTGGCAATAGAGTCCCTCTCACTCATTGCACCTCTATTTTGAGGGCACAGATGACATCCCAGTCAGCCGTTGACCTGTCTCAGCACAGAGGAGCCTGTCCCCCAGCTCTATATCCTTGAAGGACGTGACAGCCTGTCCAGAACTAGCCTGATGGTCTTCATAGCACACTGCTGTAAGTTCTTTGTCGAGGACCTAAGACCCTGGACCAGGACACTGGGCCACAGGAGTGACCTTAACAAGTATTAAATATCATTGCCACTTGAATAAAAGCTAGCCCATCTCTGTACTTCAGAACTATTTTCAGGTTGTAATGATGTAAAGCATAGATAAGTTTTATTTCTTCTATCAGCTCAATGCAAGAGAAAACCCTTTGTGCCAAATTGGGTTAGCGGGACCAAAAACAAATTTCCAAAGTCAAATATTGAGTCTTCAGTTCTACACCCTCTTTTTCATGAGTACCACAAAGTCTCTCTGGTAACTGCATGAACATGCAACAGCCAAGTACAGCTTGCCATGGCAACCCTACATCCCTTTTTCTCTCTATTTTGATTTCAGATTCCTATGGATTCTCAGGCCACCCCTCTCTCCCTCCTGAGAGCCATTGTTAGAAGCTCTACCCCATACCCAGCCAGTCTCTCTTGGACATTTCCAATCAACCCAACCTGCATCCTTGTCCAGGGGTGGCATTAGCAGCTTCAATGTTCTATTTCTGGCCCTGGCAGGAGCAAGCAGTGGGAGGGCTAGTGGGACCGTTTTTGCAAAGGCCATAGCAGTGCAATCATGTCCTAGGCCACTCACTCAGAATGGCAGGGATGGCGATGAAAACAAATCTTGCCTAATTTAAGATTTGCCCTATGTTGGCCAAGTATGGGGTTTGTGATTGTGAAGCCCAAAAATCCCTAATGTCTGTTAAACTGGCTGCATGTGGAGGCTTCAGGAAGGAGACCATCTTTTTCAAAGTATAATGCTTGTTAAACCAGAAATCATATTCCAAGGTAAACAGTCAAGCATCCGAAAACAAAAATAGACAATGAGGAATTATCTAGCTTTGATTTGGGATCATTGAGATGACATAATAAACAAACATCAAAAAGTTTAGCTTTCAGTAGTGTCTATTCTCCCAGGGGTTTCTGGGCAAATCTCAGCAATGTAAGTAAAATATTAAGAGCGCTGAAAACAGTCATTTAAAAAAAATTTATGTAAAATAATAACCTTTCTAGTTCAAGTACCTGAAGGCCCTCTTAGACAAATACATATCATTGTCCTCTCATTTAAATTTCTCTACAAAAGGTAAAACAAGCAAAAATCCTCATAAAAATTATGAAAATTTATTACATTCTCTCACTAAAATTAAAATAAAAATCTGATATTGAAAACGAGACCAAAGAATCAGACAAAACACAGTTAATAATTCAGAGGATTTACAATGTTTATAGTTCACTGAAGGATAAATATCTTTCTATCCAAATCCCATAAAACATGGTCATGAATATTGACCATCCCTAAATGTTACCTTTTCTGTTTCTTAATTTTAAAAATTGTGCTTTAATCACACATTTCAAGTTTCCTTATGTTCAACTAATTTTAAAACCAGTCTATGAGTTACATACTATGAACCATATTTACTATTACCCATTATATAGGGTTTGAATAATTTTCTTTGGTATACCAAATACAAATGTTTTAGAACTGCACATACATCTATTGTAAAAGAATGGCTACAAAGAATTTTGAAGGAGAGAAAAGTTGAAACAAGAGTAAAATTTTAGATATAAAATGAGACAAAAAGTTGATTTCTGCCTTTGTTAAAGGAAATTGTATTCCCCAAACAAGATGAAGGTCTGAAGGGTTAAAAAGATAAAATGATAATAAAAGGATAATGTAGACCTCCAAAATCAGACAAAGTATTTACATTTGAACAAGAAAAAGAACTATAGTAATATTAGAAGGGACTGAACTGAAATTTTTGAACTAGAAATATTACGTCAATCAGTATAGTCTTTTTGATGTTAATTATGCATTGACATTTCAATTTAACTATTTGCTTAATTTATTTTATTTTAAACAGAGGAATTGCATAAGGGTGGTACTTTTTCAAAACTAAAAGTGAAAAATAACCTGGTAATGTGTCATAGTCCCATTACATCACAGAGACAAATGGAAAATTCAAGTACGTGAGGAAATCTAATTTTATAAAAAATAAATATCAAACAGAAGGTTGTGAAAGGGAAGGCCAGTTTATAGTCAAAAGTAAAACAACTTTTTCATTGAAATTTAATTTTCAGTTTTGATTGAAAATATAGGTTTCTTTATATTGTATTTAGAGTCTAGGGAAAACTGGCATCAACTATTTTTTTTTTTTATTATTTCTATAGCCATAGAAATAAGCTATTAAGCCCAAATGAGTCATTCCTTTTTTCTTTCTTTCAATGTATTTCAATGTAATTTTTTCAAGATTTAATGAAAGAGCTGTACAATCCATACCCCACCCCTTTTCAAGAATGTCTAGCCAATACAGCTGTAAATTACCAAATAATGCCCTGCATTCATAAAACAGCTCACACATAAATATAAAAAATAAAGCCACTGATCAAATGAGTCTTCCAGATCAGTTGCTTAAACCATCAAATATATATAAATATAACCTTAAGAAGCATCCTTCAACTTTTGAAAACTGTATAGATTTTACCCTAAAAATCTCTCTTTTAAATCATACAGTAGCCTGTACCCATATACTGAAGAGTGACTGCTAAATTAAAAAAAAAACATATATTAAATGCAGAAGATTTTTTCCTCACCAAGCCTTTTTTATTTGTCCAAAAAAGCAGTTTTGTCCACAGAAAGCCCCAGGGGACAGCAGTGGGAATCAGAACTCTCCCCACCAGCATCATTTTCTGAAATGTAGACATAAGTTTATCAAATATATTCAGAAAAAAAATGTTTTAAGAACTGAATTCTAAAAGAATAAAAGACCAAGTCAGAGAAGGTTTTTATTTGGTATTCTTTGACCTTTTTGTTAGATGATCCTACGTCCTAGTTTCCCCGTTAATGATACTACCTTTCACTCCAAAAGCCTCACATATATCGTCACCCACCTTTAAGGTGTATATATGAGTTGGAGGTTAAAAATTCATGAAGTTCAGTCTTTTATTTATATAAACCAGTAACACAATGAATGAGCTATTAAATATTAAATTTTAATGTGATATTGTGTATGTGTGTGTGGATACACACAATCAAATCCATAACTTGTGAGATAAATATATCTAAATAAGAAAAAAATGGAGTTAGTTCTGCCACAATCATGTTGTTTGCTAGTCATGGATAGATTTGTTTAAAAAGTTATTTGGGGGCACAATATGCATATTCCAAAAATGTGATTTCTAACACAACTCTAAGTGCATTCTAAATCAAATTAAAACACATTTAGAAAAAAGTCTCATTACTTAATAGACACAACTTATTTTCATTTGAAAGCCATACTACCAAACTCAATACCAATTGTAAGTCCATTTGTCTTTTATTTGGTTTAAGAAAACGTATACACTCAAAGCACACACACATTTTTATTTATTATGTTGAAACATTATTTGCTTTTTCTCTCTTCTGCCCTTCTTAATTAAGGACAGTAAACTTTGCTTTATTCCTATGTGTGTTCCTAATAATTACGTAGAGTACTCAGGATTCTTTAGGCACTTAATAAACATTTGTTGAATCATAATATGAGTGAATGGATGAACAGTTCCTTATCTTGGAGATTTTGCGACAATTCCAAAAGTAGAGTTTTGCACACTGGAAAAAATAGTTGGTAATTATTTTGAAGGGAGCAACACTAATATGCACATGTAAGTCCTGGTATAATTATTTGTAAGTGGTATTAACGCCCACACTTAACAAATCTAAACCTGATTCCAATTACACTCTTTGTCATGAACGATTCGTTTTCGTGCTAGAAATTAATCTGAGTTCATTGGGGAACCCAGAGTGAGGTACACTGTAGACCTTTGTGATGCAAAACATGATCCATTGCTGGGCAACATCAATGTGCCCCTCACACTTGTTAGAAACAGGCCCTAACACAGATTTACTGAATCAAAATCTGCAATTATTGTGATTACCAGATAATCCAGGTGCACAGGAAGTCACAGAAGCACTACTTACAATGTTTAACATTTGCGTGTTTACAACACGCAAGTGAAGATGCTGCTAAAGACAGAGAATCGGGGAGAAAAGGGATAAAATAAGGAATATAAATATGACAAAGTGGCACTTTGAGGATTATATAGTCTAGTGAGTTAGATGAAACTAATAGATCAAACCCAGCAGACAGAATAAAATTATCTTATAATTTTAGAATAAAGTTATTGCTAGAATAGGATAAAACCAACAGATTTCTCTGTTTTAGAGAATGATGAACAGATCAAAACATGAAGTATAGATCATTGGTTTTTGTGTTCATGAATACACACATATGTGTGCCTCCCCACACACGCACATCCATACATATGCTTTCTGCCTTCCTAAAAGGGATTTGATGTGGCTAAAATATGTATCATGGCTATTCTCCAGGTAGTTAGGTTTCTCCTAATAATATACTTAAGCCTTAACTTCAATGCCCTCATTAGTAACTTGAATATCTTAAGGCTATCCATAGGGAAATAAATCTCAAATGAAAATAACTGCTTTTGACACACATCGACCTTGTTAACCTTGCAGGTAAAAACTCACCAAGCAGAGAAATGTCACATTGCTAATGCAGGAATCAACGCAAAAAACACAAGGTTATGATGAGGTTCAGCTGTTGCTTTTTTTCTCTTTCTTATGGAGATATAACAGGGCTGCTGCAGAGTTTGTGCACAGAAAAATGAGCTTATCAAGATGACTCTGGGAAACCAAAATGAGAACACCCAATGCTCATGTCCAGAGTTGATTTATGAGTAATCCACAGAGAGCATTTCATTGACAAAATAATCACGTGTCTTTTGGTTGGAGATTATATATGTAAAATACAGTCTTAAGTTTCTGCCTTTAGTCTGCCAGTCTTGTTACCCCGAAGCCAATACCATTTTAACAATAAAATCTGACCTCCTTGTATAAAATTATGTATGCTCAGAAAACTTCTTAAACCTTCTACAAAGCTTTTGATCCTAAAATTCATTTCTAAAAGGCTGAACCAAGTCACTCTTGCATATGGACTTGGTTAGAACATGTAATTTATACATTTTATATTATTCTAGAAAAAAATCAAATTCAGCAAATACTTAGTGCTCCTATGATATATGGAAAGTGTTGTACTGTGTATTTAAAATCAACACTGACATCTCTCTGGGAAGATTTTCCTGGACTCCCTTTTCCATGAAGAGTTGATAATCCTGCCATGTGTGTCACACCACATTGTCTTTACAATGATCGGTACAAATGAACTAAGCTAGAGTATAATAATAATTTCCTTAGATGCTTCTGATAGCCACTATATTATGAAGTCATTATAGTAAAAACATCTTTTTTTCTTTTTGCTTCCTTAGATCCTGATACAGTTTTCTGTATCAAAAATGTTCAAAATGTTAAATGAATGAATCCATAATACATCAATGGAGATCATTCAAAAATAAGGCAAGTTGAGACTTTGGTAGTTGATGTGAACAATACTGAGCTATTCTTCATAATGCTTCCTGAGAATTAGAGAGATAGGGAAAATTCTCAATAAAAGTTCACAAATATAAAAATGTCAGATTTGTGTTTATCACCTGGAGATGTCTGTTACTAGAGTGTCACCTGAGATTTTATATATATATATATATATATATATATATATATATATATATATATATATATATAAATGTATATATGTATTACATTATTATAAAGATTAGTCTTCCCCCCGAAATTAACCTGATCCTTCTGGTAACATTCAAAGACAAAATTCTCCCAACTTTCACCTGCCAATGTTTCATAAGTATTAGAATCCACATTCTATTTGAATAGTCCATTAAAATTATGTCATAAGCATTTTATCAAAGTAAAAGTGCTCTGAAAAAATGTGTGTACAATGCTGAAATATTTACAATTAACATAATAGGATGAGATAACTGAAATTAGCTTTAAAATCTTCCATCAAGAAGAAATTTGAACATCACTGAAACATGCTTTTCATGAAAATTCTTAAGTTTTTTGTTTAAGCCTTTGAGACTTCAAGATAAATAGAAGACTGCTCATTCTACCTTTATGGCAGCAAATAGCTAAATAAGTCTGTTCACCAGCTATTGATTATGGATTTATCTTTCATTTCCATCTAGACTTCTGCTTTGTCCAATGGGCAAACATGAATATTCACACATTAACGAATAATCACACACATACATAGTCACGTATAGGCAGGTATGAGTCTGGTCAAGGTGACAAAGTTTCCTATTCTTGTTGACTTGTTCCCATCAACCTAAAGCCTTATTTAAATCATGCTATGAACATACTTTGCTAAGAAATAGACCCATGTGCTTTGAACATTTGTGTCAAGTTTGCCAAGGATGAAATGTATTTCAAACAGAATGAAAGTAATTTAATACAGTAAATTATTCTGATTTGATTCAGAACTTGAACTCACTATAGAGGCCAACTCTCACTGCCTAGCTGAACATAGTGAACTGATTACAAGGAATTAGAAATTCATCACTTTTCCTCTTCTTACTCATGAAATTATATTTAGTTTTGCTTGTTTTAAAATGGTATATAAATTTTTACCTATTAATGTGAAAGTAGGTATACTCTAGACAAACTGGAACATAGATTAGTCAGCAAAGGGAGAACATAGCTGGGGCTAGAAAAAATATATGTTTATGTGGCCATCCCTCAAAAGAATTGTCTGTTTTCACCTAATTAATTGCTTTTAAAGATTTTCAGTCTGCATAATTCATACCCGATTTATTTCATAATGAGAGATGCAGAGTTTTAATACAGACATACATATATTAGTCTAAAAATAGAGTTGGTACCAATGTTTAAACATTCTTATTTTTAAATATCGGCTTGCTCTCCATAAATGCCAATTCTGAAATGGTTTTATTAACCATGAACTATTACTAGTGTTATTGCTTAAACTTACTACAGATCAAATTCTCATATGAATTGATGCAACTTATAAAATGCAGACTTTCAGCGATGTTTGCTAAAAGTGATAAAATGCCTTCTTTCTTCAGAGCACTAACAAGAGCAGCGATTGAGGAAATTTATTTCCTAGAAGAGTAGATACTTCTTTGGACTGAGCAGACAAGCAGACATGATGTAGTTATATACTATTTCAAGAGGGAATGTTAGAATTTGTCAGTCACAAAAGGCAAAAGTTTTCATAAATACTGACTTTTTTTTCCTTTTCTTTTTTATATTTCATTTTTTTTTATCAAGACCAGGTCTTTCTGTGATATAGTTCTGTGCTTTAAGAAATATATGGCTTATATTCATATTTTTTTTCTAGAACTAAGAGACCAAGATTATTCAGCAACAAATCATTTTCCAAATGTTAATTGCATTCTTTCAAGGAGAAATGTCCGTGAATGTAAGGTAATTGTATTTTTTCAGCCACTCCAAGCAAAGCAATGGCTCACTTGGGTTGGCACCTGTGAGACCAAATATTGTTTTTACTTAAGTGAATTAGCAATTATGGATCAGGAAAGAAATATTAGGACCAACTGAGACCTGATGTCTAGGTGATATTTTCCTAGGTTAAGCCTTATGTGGGCCAATGGAAAGAAACTAAATTATATCTACCCTTAGGTTTTTTTCCCCCTAGCCTCCAACTATTTTATGAAGGTAATTAGTACTTTCAGTAATTGGACCTCACACTCTCCATGGCGTAAGTCCCAAGTTATAGATATTGCTGCAGAATATCTTTGTGTCTTCATGGGAAAAATGTTCCCCTAACAAGAATTATGAAATTTAATAGGATACTTGAGTTTCTGATTTAATATATTTTTCCAGAGGACAAAGGGGTTCCAGTTGTTCAAGTTCATTATCAGGGATGCCTTCTGGGGCATAAGTAGGGAGGAGCTGGAGAGCAGGTTAATAGAGAGGGGGGATGAAGAATACCCACCACATCCCACGCCTCTGTCCCTGAGGGGTACACACCACAGTCCCTGATGGGGAGTGTGTCCTTCCTAAATTACAGTCGGTCTTCGACCTTCCTTCAGAAACCACTCTGGACTTGCCCCAGCTTGTCCTGCAGAAGAATATTCCCACAGACAGAAGGACTGAAGAGGTTCAACGGCAGGTTACAGACATTCAGTCAGCCAGAAACTGACAGTCGTCATATCAGATAGGCAAAAATGGCTGGCCCAGTGTAATATTTTTTAACGATATGCTGACATAAATCTCTCTTGATTGTTTTTCCCTGTTTTCTCTCTTTGTCATTAATTTTACCTGTTGTAATATTTTAATGATCTAGAAAATCATACAACAATCACAGTTTGCTACCAAGATTTTAAAAATTTTAGGCTTTGGATATATTTTTTGGAAATATTTGCTTTGGATATATTTTTTTAAAAGTATCTTAAAGAAAGATGGACTACCAGCATAATTCTTGGGAGCATTTCCTCTCAGGGAGTAGAACCTCATTTTTAGCCAATTGGGCTTAGATTGTACATGTATATGATATATGTATATAATATGTACACATATATAATTTTAGTTATGTAATATCATATATGACTGTAAATTGCTTAAAGCCAGTTTGGTATTTTATAAAAAATAGATGTTTTGGAACTATGATAGAAAAAATTAAACTAGCTTATGAACTACCTTGCGTTACTACTATTTAATTCCTAATTATCTGTTTTTACACTGAACTATTTTCTTGGTTTGACGTCAATTCTTTCTATGTTTTTAACTCAAACCACTGACTGAGAAAAGATCATTTAAACCATAAGAACCTAGTGATGGGATAGGCAGCTGTTCTTTAAATAACTCTTTAACATCCTTAAATCAAAAGACTAAAAAGAAAACCACCATAAATAGAAATGATAAATTAATATATGTTCTGTCATCTTTGCCCATTCTCTAGATTAGAGTTTTGGAGTTTTTTGTTTGTTTGTTTTCCAATAGCAGCTGAATCTTTTCTTCACAGATTTTTTTTTTATGGGAATCGAACACACAAAGCCAGTGAGGTGCTACTACTCAAGCAAAGGCTGGAGGTGAGGAGGCCAAAGACAATTCGGTGACCTCCTGAGACCCTGTACACCACTTGAAACCCAGGAGCTTCAAGACTCAAAGGATGCAACGCCATAAAACTCTGAGATGCACATAGCAGACACTACTGCCCATGCTTATTTTAACTGTAATAGTGTAACATTCACTAATCTTTCCATCAAGTGATTTTCCAACCTGAATCCACTTTGAAATCACCTAGAGAGCTTTAAAAATGCCTTTGTCTGGGTCTCACTCATAGAGATTCTGTTTTAATTGTCCTGGGGTGGCCCCCAAACATCAGTGTGTTTGAAGAACTCCACAAATAATTTCAATACATAGCACATCTAGCTTCAGAAATACTGCCCGAACTCTAAGAAACTAATGAATTTGAAGCCTAATTCTATTAGATTTTAATTTCCTTAAGGACAGAGACTGTACTGTAGTCAACATTTGAATACATGAAAGAATAAAAGAAAATTTTATGGCCAATGAAAATATCCAGAAACATTAATTTGTCTATGACCTGGGCAGCACCCCAGGCTGGAGATCAAAGGACATTCCTGCTTTTTTCACCCACCTAGCAATCATTTACATGCCAGGTGCCATGCTAATCGCTGCTTCCTAAGTCTAATAAAGAAGCCAGACATTTAAATAAGTAAATATATATTTATAGTACCCCAGTAAGTACTCTAAATGCAAGAGAAACAAAGTTAGCACCAATCCAACCAGGAAGACTTGGGAGATGCTTCCTGGAAGAAGGGACCCCAGAATTTGGTTCAGAAGTGCAATTAAGAGGGTCCAAATTCAGGAAAGTTATAGAGAAAAGGAGGAGATACCAAGTCTATTACTCTAAAATATGACTGCAGGTTAAAAGAGAGAGAGAGAGATAAGGATGAAGGAACTTGCAAAGTTGTGGCAGAAGATGCAGAAAAGACAGGGACACTTAGCAAGAGCTGCAAAGGGCCCTGGATGTCTCGGCAGCTCTCCCACGAGTCACCTGAGGTGAAGCCACAGCACTCCCTCCAAGGCAGTGCTTCTCAGACTCAAATGTGGCATCTTAGGGCCTTTCTCAAAATGCAAATTTTTACTCAAAAAGTATGGAGTGAGGCCTGAGATTCTGGATTTCTAACAAACTCCAGGGTAAAATGAATATTGCTGGGCCATGGGTCACATTTTCAGGAGTCAGGTTCTAAAGTTCAACGTAAAAACATTACGAGCTTTCACTCTTTCTGGGCTGAATGTTCACGACGTGATTTTTACTGTTTTCTAACCTTCTTTATTTTTAGTCTACCTTTTTTGAAGTTCAAACAGACACTGATGTGTTGTAATCTAGAAAGCCTGTGCAGAGTCCTGTGATTATGTGACAGTGGTCCTTTCCATCGATCAGTTACCACTGCCCTGCATCCCCAAGAAAGCAATTATTGGGCTCCCCAAAGTTACTAGCGGGGTGCTAACAATCTCTAGGGGGCACATCACAGAATTTTAATATGTTCTGTACTTTCAGGGAATTAAGCAGAAAGAATGGACATGCATAGCACATATATCATGACAAAATAGCACATATATGCATAGCACATATATCATGACAAAAACAAGGTGACTTCTCTGACTTTAGAGAGCTTTAGCAGGAAAAGGAAGTCAAAAAATCTGGAAGTCCAAGGAATATATCCTTCGATGTTGCCCTCTAGCTGTAGCTTTGATAAAATAGTGTGGAAAACCTTGCCAGCTAGACCAACTTTCTTTGAGAAGCACGCAAGGATTTTTTTTCCCCTAACTATCCTGTGTTCTGAGAACACAAAAAAGATTTAAAAATTAAATAAATAAATAAAAATAAAGCCATTGGATATCTTATTGGGCAACCAGAGTTTGTAATAAGAGAAAGGGTAGAGAGTAGCCATCAGAATTCCTTCCCCCCAATTGTACACATCTCCAAGCCACTGCAAGTGGGGACAAAGGCAGATTCCATTAAGCGGCACCCAGGATGGGCTCCAGACGCAGAAGCAGCTCCTTGGTGTGCTCCTTTGGCCTGCCACACGATTAATTAGGCCACAGTTGTTTATTTTGAGACATTTAACTAGAGACCTTCCTGGGAGAGGCCTGCCCTTGCGGTCTGTCCTCTCCTTCCCTAAGTGTGGGAACCTTTGCCTAATTGGATTGACTGGAAGTGTAATCATGGGGTGAGCTCTTGGAGCAGCGTGCACCATGGACATTCACATGGAAATGAGGTTAATCACTCAGCATTGGGGCGTCTAATGATTGCACCTGCAGCGCCAAACAACCTCCCTTTAACTCAGTTTCACAAACAATTACAAAGAGCAGCTGCATTGGTCTCCACAGCTAGAGTTAAAAAATCTGTAATGATCCCCAGCAGAATAGAGGTGCAGGGGGTGAGGGTGAGGAAGGAGAAAATTCTTCCGGTTCAGATGTCCTTCTCCAGCCACCTGCTGACTATGCTAATACCAGGAGCCTTGGGCACATACATCTAGCCACAATAAGCTGTTGCCAGCTGAGGTCTTTACCCACACCCCCTTCCCACCCCCTCGTGACTCAGATTAGATTTTCTCATCTGTCAAGATTCATTCACATGGTGATGGAGATTTATGAAGGGCAAGGCCAGCAGAATTCTAGATAAGGGGTCATTATTAAGTAGCCAAACTGTGTTAGTCAGAGTTCTTCAGAGAACAGAACCAACTGGTTATCTATCTCTATCACTCTATCTGTCATCTCTATCTCTATCTCTATCATCTCTCTCTATCTCATCATCTATATCATCTATATCTATATATAAAGAGTTTTACTATAAAAGATTGGCTCACATGATTAACAGGTCCCAAGCTAACAAGTCCCAAGATCTGGAATCATTGAGCTAAAGACCCAGGATGATAGTGTGGTTTCAGTCCAAGTGTGAAGGTCTAAGAACTGGGAGAATCAGCAGCATAAGTTCTGGCCTGAGCCCAGCAGACTCGAAATCTAGGAAGATTGACGTTTAGTTTGAAAACGGGGGTTGGGGGGAACCCCACACTGTGTTCCAGCTTAATGGCAGTCAGGTAAAAGTGCACTCTCATTCAGAGGAAGGTTGGCCTTTTTGTTCTATTTAGGCCTTCTACTGATTGGGTGAGAGCCACCCACACTAAGAAGGGCAATCTGCTCTACTTGGTCTATAAATTTAAATGTTAAACTCACCTAAAGCACCCTCATGGAAACACCCAGCATAATGTTTCACCAACTATCTGGGCCCCTCGTGGCCCAGTGAAGTTGACACATAAAATCAATCATCACACAAACTGTTCCCCAAGTCATGGAAGGACTGCTTGCAAATGATGCTACTGAGTGTCATGCAGAGACTTGTTGCTGGTCCTTTCATCCACCCTAACCCACCACCACGTCATCAAATCATCTTCTTTTTTCCCTCCATTCTCTCTCCTTTTCTCTTAGTGTTCTATTTCCCGTTCCTCATTTCTATCATTATCCCCACAGACACTTTTTAGGAATACTGGGAAGACATGGCACTACAATAGGAGTGTAACAGTAGTAGGGGTGAGCCTCACCCTTAAACATAAATAAATCTTTGCATAGCTTAGTTAATCTGACATATACCCATGTGATACATACTCAGCTCCCAGATTAATCACATAGAAGAGTTCTGTATATTTGTTAGCAATACCACTGGGAAAAAACCATAGACATTCACATGTCCACAATCACAATCCTCTTGGGTTTGAAGAAACATTTTATTATACACATAAAAATATCAGTCCCAATACCTTATAGTAGCAGCTATAATTTGGTGATCTGAATGGGATTCCCTGGCTGTGGCTGTGAAAGATAATTGACTGTGGCTAACTCAAATCTGCCCTCAAATATTTAAACATTTAAGGAATGTGCTTCAGGCTCTCAGCAGTTCTGGAAAGAGGAGGTCCAAAATGCTTCTGAGTAATTGGATAAACTTTCAAAGGGACTGAGTTGAAGGTGAGGACACCCATGGGGATGTTGTAACTCATTATGTTTGTTAAAATAACTAGATTTACTTACGTTTTAGTCTTGCCTTGTGTTTCTTTGCATATCATATTGGCCCCAAAAGACAAGTAAGGGAGGCAAGCTAGCCAAGCACACTCATTAGCAGCCACATGCAAGGCAGCCAGAACTATGTTTCTTACTATTCTGATCTCTCTGCTCAACATTAAACTAGCTTAAATGGGTGGGAGGCAGAATTAGCTGGAACTAAACTTATCTCAAAGAAAAGCCATCTAAATTCCATCGGCCATCTCAGTAGGTTTCCACATATCAAGCTTGGCTTAAGAAAACCCGGCTAAGGGCTCTGTGCTCATTGTACAGGGGTTTGGGTATGGAAGTGTGGGGGCCAGTGAGCAAAGGGAAGCGAGTTTCCTACTCATCACTTCTTTCTGAAGGTCAGTCTCATGGGTAGTAGGCATATATAGTGAAACTATTTTCCAAGTGTGATGTAAACACAGTCATAACAATGGACTTTTGTAAAATCGAAGAACTTCTTATTCCTTTGACTCTCAAGACTAAATCTGATTTGATAACACACTGGAAAGAACACCTTTTCTCCATTTTGGATCAATTCAGAAAAGAAAAATTGGGGCTTTTTTTGTGTGTGTCTGAGCGTGTTCATGCCTGAACTTGTTATTCAAAACATACCTTTTCAGAGATTAATGACAAAGTGATGTTCAGCCCAGTGAACCAAGCCTCCAAATGTGCTGCCATCATTATTAATGGCTTGCAAAGAAGTGAAAAGTCACAACCCATGATGGAAGGCATGATACAGGCACTTAAGTAAAGTGTACTCAGGGTAGGAAAATACAGACTTGATTTAATTACCAGCAAACAGATGTTAAGACCTTGCCCATCTTGACTCACATGGTGGCACCCAACTGGTTCCCACCAAGCCACATGCTGCCAAGTTCGGGTCCCTGGGGATACTGAAGCACGTACAACACAGAGATGCTTTCTATTATCACCAGGGACACCAGAATCGTTCTTGCTGAATGTACAAAAACCGTTTATGGTTGGGACAACTGCAAAACCACAGCCTGACTAAAACATTTGGGATAAAAATGAATTGCAGAAACATAATATAGTTTTAGCACTTACAGAGAACATGCGTGCATTTTAAAAGGATGCCATTGGGTTTAATTTGGATTCTTAAAAACAGTTCATCCAAACAAGATTTCTGTTTACACTTGGGGAGGCTCATTTGACTTGTTCTGTTTTGCAAAGCGCAATGTTTCTGTAACATGTTTTGGTGGCATCATTTCAAATCAAAACAAGGAAAGTGGTTCTCAAAAATAAAACCAGAGGCCAGCTAAATAAGGGTTTGCTAAGTCAATTGGTTGTTTGCTTATTTATACTACACTTCTTCTCCCTCCTTGGAGGATTTGTATTAAAACATACACTTACACATGCACGTGCGTGCACACACACACACACACACACACACATACACACAAGCTGATCTTGGTGGGGAGTATATGGAAGGGAACATCATGTCCTTTGGTTCCTGTGACAATATGAAAGAGGAGATGAGCATAATGTATATGCAAATATATATAAATACCAGATACAGATATATTAGATATATATGAGCAAATATAGATTATGATGATGATGATGATGATGAAGGTAGATGATAGATGATAGATAGATAGATAGATAGATAGATAGATAGATAGATTGATAGAGTCATTGATCTAAAGAAAAGAGGATGGCTAGAAGTTAAGTGAACAGTTTAGGATATAAACAAAGAGACTTTCACCAAGGCTCACCTGTTCAAACTTGCTCTCTCTCTCTTTTTTCTCCCTTTTCTTTAAGGAAAACCTCTGAAGCTGATTTGAAATTGTTAAGCTAATCTGTGGCCTAGGGGAGAAAAAAGCCACAGAAAACCTTATAGAAATGAAGGAAATTACACAGACATGCCCACCCCCAGATTTAACGTTCCACTTCCATGCAGTTTTGGAACGCACAAGAAGTTTGAGTTGTACTCGGAAAGAAAAAACATGCACCAGCAACATCTGGGGAGGTGCCGCCGCACATACAGAGATCCTGATGGCAGCTGGGGTGCCACTCTGCAGGCTGGTAGAGGCCGGGTCTGTCATTAAACACATTTATTCCCTTTACCAGAAATTGTAGAGAAAAGCATATTTGTATGTATGTAGGCTGAGGATGCCTGTAATCCGAGGATTTCCTAAATATGTTCAAATTCATTTATTAACCCATTGGACAATTATTTGTGGGGCATCTACTATGTGCATTGTCTTGAGTAACAGCAGTGACCAAGGGCGATGAAGCACCTCTGACCTTGGAGTTCACATTCAAGAAGGTGCTGGCAGACAATAAATGCATTAAAGTATAAGCAGGCAATTCTAGATTGTAACTTTTTTTATTAATAGAACAAAACAGAACTATATAATGGAAGGTCACTGAAGAGGAAGGCAAGTGTCTGCTTTAATCTAAAGTGCCAGAGAAATTTTGCTGAGTGGGTAACTTCTGACCTGAGACTTGAGGGCAAAATGGAGCCAGCCAACCTAATATCTGCAGTCAGCCAGACAAATTTTTAATTCCCCTGTGCCTACCAGATGCCTCTCCAACTCTCTATCCTGTCGTTCAAGCCCTCCAGGGTCTGTCACATATCCCTCCAGCCTTAGGCCCCACCATGCTTTGTAAAAACTCTTAGCTCTCACCCTAACTAGGGTTCTTTGTCCATGACCTCATGGTTTTCTCATACAGTTCTAACTCTATGGGCTGCTTCCCCCAGCTCATTTTCTTATGTCCAAAGTCTTTCACCCTTCAAGAGCCTTTGAAAATGCCACATTCTCCATGAAGTGGTTTCTAACACCCACTCATGTAATTTCCCCTTCCTTGAATTCCTATCAGTGTGACTATATCTTTTTCATATCACTTTGGAATCTGTCTTACCTTATGCCCTGGTTATTATGCATGTCTTCTATTTTTTTTCCTTGTGAGCGTAAGCTCTTTGAGAATGGCTCTTTTCTCTTTGTTTTAACCATTTTTAGCTCTTCTGGTGTTTTAAAGTTTTGCCAAGTCCCCAATAATATATTAGCACAAACAGGGGAACAAAAATTAATCTCCAAACACCAAAGGTAAAATGAAGGGAGTGTGTATGTGTGTGTGTGTGTGTGTGTGTGTGAGATTAGTGATGGCTAGGACAATGAATTGGGGTAACGCTGAGTGGGAAACGGCACAGAGACTAAGATCGCTTAATAATCATCATTAAAAGGGAATTGTTTTCTGCTTCTTTTTGTTATATTTGTCATCTTCACTCAATGTTTGGGTCAATCAACTGGAGTTCAGTGTTAACGTGGTCAAGTTCTCCGTTTGGTGCTGATGAAAGCAAGTGAGTCTGCTGATGAGAGAGGAAATCATTTCCAGGCGTTACTCCAGCCTGCGGTGTATCTACACGGATGGAGAAAGCTGACATGCACAGATTGGAACCAGCACCTTCACAGGGCCCAGGCGATAGGCGCCTTAGCTGGCTTGACTCCTCACTGACAGCCTCGCTGAAGAGGATACTCATCTTGCACCACCCCTCGGTGATCTGTATTTCCGAACATGATAGAGGGTCATAGACTATAAAAACTAAAAGGGACCAAGGGGACTCTTCTTGAAAAAGATGACTTCGAAACTTTGAGAGGCAAGCTTGTTGGCCTGAGTTCTCACTGGTAGATTTGGAACTTTCAACTTTAAGCACGGTATAGTTTGATATCACACTGTCTTAATCTCCATCCTATCATCATTTTAAATGAGAAGAATTTTTTTCTTCCCCCCCTGTCATGCTGTCTTTTGGGGATTTAGACAAATTGCTTCTGGGGGAAAAGCAATCTCTTAATTACTAAGAGATGCAAATACAATGAATCCTCAAGAAAATGCTATTGATGGAGTTTCACCCCAGTTGCATCATTTCTGGCTCGGGGCCACCCAAAACAGAGCAGGTAGGTGGTGTTTATCTCTTTATATCTCTTGATGTTACAAAATAACTGGCTTTCAGGAAGAACTGCAACTGAAATTGTTCCCGACATCACTCAAAAAGAATTGGGTACAACGAGGCGCTATGGGAAAGTGAAAAGGAAGAAAGAAAGAGGAAGAAAACCACACTGATGCATAATAAAGCCAGGACTAGGGCACAGATCTAGAAGGCTTGTCTGTTCCAGCAATAACAAGAGCTGACATTTGTTACATGTTAATTACACGGTATTGTCTTTTAGAGGTTAAATCAATCAGAAATTTCCTGTACAGCTAATAAAATTGGAACCCATCTGTGGTTTGCCAGGTCACGTTAGACACTGTCTCATGACAGAGCTAGAAGGCTCAGGCTTTAATTTGTTCTGGGCAGAAGAAATGAGAAACTGCTTCTTTAACTGAATTAGATTTGTTAGTGTTGTCCTATAGCAGACTGCTAAGTGGAATAAAAAGCATTATTATAGCTGCCGTTTATTGAAAGTGAATTTGTGTACCAGGCACTTCTCTGAGCACTACACAACAGAATCTTATTTGCTTGAAACTGAACTTGATGCAGGTTTATCTCTATTTTAAAGAAACAGAAACTGGATCTCGGCAAGTTGAAGTAAGGCTCCAAGATCACACAGCTGGAAAACACTGCTCTTAGAACTTGAGCCCAAGGTTGTCTAATACCCAAATCTCAGCTTGTTTCTAATAAATCAGTATACACACTAAGTATTCAGTTAATACTTGGTGATTTTAATCGATACTAGCAAGATACATTTTAAGAGTAAAATCTTATAGCACCTACTAAAAATGTTCATTTACTTGACTATTTTTCATGACTGAAGTTGTTTTGAATATTTAAACCATCTAGTGCTTCCCAAAACATTCAGCTATTTTATTTATTGAAATAATTCACAGACAGTCGATACCATGAAAAAAATTAGATGAGCCTTAAGTGGTTTTAAGTAAAATTACTGCAGTAGTGAGAGTGCTTTAAGTAAGATAATCAGAAAACAAAATGACTGGGCTCATTGAACAACTCAGTTAAAGTTAATTCTTATATACACTGGCTTCTAAGATTTATGTCATGAAAACTAAGACATAGGTCCCTAGCTCTATTTTTTGAACCATTTTAAAATTTAACTCTTCCAAGAAGAAGTTTCTAGTGATCTATACAAAGGCTGTAACTCTTTACTTTGTGACACCCATGCTTACCATCATACCATTCATTTATTTAGTGGTAAAAATGTTCAAATCCCAATAATTAATGCAGTACATAATGTTTTATAACCCCGTTGATTTTCAGACTTGTCCCAAATTCAGAGATGTTAAAATATATATATATATATATACACACACACACACACACACACACACACACACACACACATATATATATATACACACATACATATATATAAAAACAACAACAACAACAAAAAACAAGTACATCCTAGAACCCATGAAATATATTTACATTTTTTTTTCTGACATGTCGTGTCTAGGAACTGACTGAATCAATGTTGTGAATCAGAAAACCAGCTGCAGTGGGACTAGAACGTGTTTAATATTTTTAAGGTTAAAAAAAATTATTATAGAGAATGGTGCAATAGCCAATGCAGTAACAGGAGTAAAGATATGTACCTTAGAGAGGTTTTGAGGACAGAACTGTTCCCATTTCCCAAAAGTAAGAATATCCTCATCAACTCTTGTCCATTCTGCTGACTATCTCAGTTAAGGCCAAAGTCAAAGATGCCCAATCGATCATGGAATTTTTGTCCTTACTTCCTTTTATTTATTTACTTATTTTTATTTCACATTTTTGACACTTCTGATGCTAAATGGGCCTTAGAGATCAAGGGAAACACTCTTTGAAAACTATCTAGTAGCTACAGAAACTACAAGCCCTATTTTAGTAAGATCAGCCAAGTTAGTTTGTTGCCTTTTCATGCTCCAGTGTCCTAAATAAATTCTTGTCAAAAAGAAATATTAAAATATTACCAACTCCTAATATTTTGTAAGTCAGGTACACCTATGAATTAGCCACAACGTACTTCCTCGAATTCCCTCAAGGCCCATACTAACTTGGCCCCATCCTGCTTCCTTTGTGAGAGAATTGGCTTCTCGGTAGCCTAGCCCTTTAATTGGCTGCCTGATAAATGACACGCTGTATTCTTTTTATTGGGATAATTCCCAGGCAACTGATTGGATACATGGAAATGACAGTTAGCAGAGGATTGCTGGCTAGGCTGGAGCCTTGCTGATTAACCAACACAGGTGGGACTAGTATCTGTCAGCCTAAATTTCCTTCTGCATCATCTTTGTTGCTGTTAGGCAGACCTCTGGCTCACATCAAGATGTCGAAAGTGAATTCTTCAACATGTACCAAGCCTGAAACTTGATTTTCCTTTTAGGCTTTTAGGACAGCACAAAGGGGAGAATTCAATGAATTATCTGAAGGAATCAAGGTTCCAAAACTGGATGAAGAAAAACTAAGTTTGGAAGAAGGGATAGAGAGAATTGAATTATATAAGTTTTCGGATATCTAGACACGTAAATTCCAAGGTCAAAGCGATTATGTCACTATTCTGACAGGTCTAAAGAATCAACCCAATCTTTCTGTTTCCTTTTATGTTATGTACTTAGAAAAAACTTCTTTTTCTTTCTGTAGGACAAATAAAAATTTGCTTATCTGGAGTTCAAGTTTTTGCCCATCTACTTATACAGATATTAATCTAAGCCTACCCGCCCCCATTTCTAAGGATGAAACTGTTTGACACATCTTGTTGCTGTATATTATGCTCCATTCTTAGACACTTTTTCAAAGCTTATCACATGCACTTTGCCTCCAGCAACTGACAATATTGGTTTTACATGCATGCATAAAGGACAGCTAAAATTTGGCAAGAAGTTACGAGTTTTTTTTTTTCTTCCTATTGGAAAAGAATAATGTCTAATTACTTACATAGTTCCCTTTAAATCATGCACATGTGTGGCTTGGCCGTGACATAAACTAAACTATCCTGATGTATACCCTTTATTAATGGGTAAGGCTATTCTGGGGTCTGTCTCCTGGTCCCAAGTTTGTCATCACGACACACTATGCCAACAACACCTCATAAAATGTTCTTCCCTAGTTTATAACTATTTCATCATTCCAGAGAGACAAAAAATTATCGTGAGGATAAATGTTAAATTATACACTCAAGAAAACATATTCTTAAGTAAAACTGGGGAATGAGCCAAATTTAACTGAAGCTCATTCAATAATATTTTTGAGGTTTAGCATCTCTTTCTTTTGAAACTTAATTTCTTCCATTTCCCAGCATCCCCATGACTTTATTTAACTAGTCAGAGTCCTTTAAGTGCCTTGTCTAGGCTGCTGTCTTTCAAAATTAAGCTCAAAAGTCTTTCTTGCTACTTCTTTTGCTCATCTGACCCCTTCCATCTGATCAAATTTCACTTTAGCTTATAGCATATACATAGGACAGTAATCTGTTTAAACACATCTACAATATTACATGAAAAGTGATAAGTCATGAGTTAGCTCATGCTGTTTCACTCCCTGATCTTCCTGAAATATTTCTGCTTCCTCTATTCCTAGTTTCTTGAAATATCTTTAATGTTAATTCTAATTCTTTCTTTTCCTTGAAACCTTCTCTGATCTCAGTCCCCAGTCCCCAGCATCTGAAGAGGTCTCACTTCCTTCTATAATTCATTCATTCACAACCTTAATTAGATGGTGCTATAACCTTTATAACTGGCTCTCTTTTACATGATTCTAGTCTCCAAAAATATAACAATTAAGTTATACATTCTTGGAAGGAGAAGGTTATGGTCATTGAAGAGACCATACATAGGAAATAGAGTTGGGAAGATCAAAGATAAGGTTTTTTTTTTTCTGTTATTTTCTAACTGTGTGACCCTGAACATGTTATCTTTTCAGAACTGCTTTTACATTCTGTTAAAAAAAAATAGGGATAACAAACGCTTTCTCTTAGGGGTATAACGAGTAACTAAATAAGCTACAACATATAATTTGCTTAGTGTGCACCTGGCAGGTGGCCTGGGTGGTGTTGACAACCTTATGCATTCTTTTATCCTCAGTACCTAGCTCTGTGTTTTATTTTCGGCAATAACTTTTTAAATTGATATTGCTGCAATCATGAATTTATGCTACCCTTTCTCTCTCCCTAATAACTTGTTTGTCTTCATCATATAACCCGATTCTCAGTAAGTCGAACTCTTTACAAGGAAACACGTGATGCTATTTTGAGGGGCTGCTTCAGGCATCCCACAGTATCCAGCAGCAGACTGGGCAAGGCCACTGTTTAGATTCTGCGCTCAGGAAATTAAGCCTTGAGCAGCTATTATGGATTGTAAAGGCTAAAGAAATAAGGTGCAGTTGAAAATTCACAGCATGCTGTAAACTTTCCCTTTTGATACAAAATAATCGAGGGTTTGATACAGTTAGAATCCCTGTTAGAGCTAATAGAAGAGTTCCAAGGATGAGCCAGTGGAAGCACACCCTGGAGAGGGGAGGACTGTACTGCTCCTCTGGACCTCAGGTGTTTCCTTTTACTCTTGTGCTGGACCAGGAATGAGCAGTGTGTCTTGTTTGGGGTGGTTGTGCTTTGGAAGGTTTTTCTTCACGGTACCCCTAGAGGGAGCAACAACTCTCTTCCTCATGCTTTTATCTAATGGCAAGAGGCATAGGTAAAGTTGGAAAGTTAGTCTGTTCTACACAACAGCAAAATTTTGAGTGGTTAAAACTTTAGCTGCAAATAATTTGGACCCTGTGTCAACTGGTTAACCTCATCACCTAACACTTATAAAGTGCCTACTATGTGTCTGTATTCTTCTGTTGGCACTTGGCAACTGGACACTATGAACATTAAATGGACCTCCATTCTTCAATAGGCCAAGCCGTTCTCTACACTCTTAAGTCAACTGAAAACGTAATTTTTAGTATATGTGCTGCTGAAGAGAATACAAAAGTGTAATTTTTAAATCTGTTGTTTTATTTTCAAAAAGTATTCTTTGTCTCATTCATAAAGGAATATTAAAAATTGTATCTATTCGGTAACTATGATTGAGTTTTAACTTTAATGAAGAATGTCCTAATTTCCTGGAATAAATTTAGTTTTTATATGACTGGTTTATATATAGATTAAAAATTACTTTTTTTTATTCAGACATTCATTGGAAACATGGATGTTTCTTTAATCATTAAATATTTATACTTTCAATTAATATAATGCTAAATTGAGGAAATGCCTGTCTAAAGCTGTTTTATTATTTATAAAAAAGGAAATTAGAACATGTCTTATAAAGCTGCTTTAAGAATAAAATTAAACAATCTATGTGAAGCACTTAGTACAATACCTGTCAGATAACAAGCACTCAATAAATAGCAGCTATTATTATAAAGGACATAAAATTTTGTGGCACAACATTCTAAATCCCTTAAGAAGGTAGTTTTACCACAAAGAGGCATCTGATTCTCATTAATCATTTGGGTGTCACTTACTGATTACAGAAATATACATAGGTATAGTACACATTCAAGAAATGATTTGGGAAATAGATAAGAGTGGTTAACATGAGGAAAACACATACACTCACACACATGCACACAAGCATACACAAATCTCACCTAGACCATCTGAATTGTGTCAGTGATTTAGAACTGTGAAACTGTATTAAATTTTTATTACATTTTACTAATCTCAGTGCCAATTTATTTATATATAACTTTTTTAATTTCTGAAAAACAATTTATCTTGGCAATTTTTTAAGTCAAATCTAGATAACAAAATAGCTCATCAAAGACAGATCAAATCTTTGTGATTCAAGATTGGAAGATAAAGGAGATTCATAACCTCCACATGCTCTTTCTCAATTCCATCTTCATTTTATAGAAACAAATGAGTCTCTGAGACACTGTCAATATTATATAGACATCATTGCCCACCCTATACCCTCATCTCCTCCACTCAATTAGAAAATGAAGGGCATCTGACTCAAGTTAAAGGGAACTAGTTCGACATGGCTTCCTCAGACACAGCACGTGGATTAGCAATTAGCTCAGGGGATTGATTTTAGGTGCTGGGGGAGCTGCAGGACCAAAGAAATCCAGCCTATGCTCCTAGCTGATATTTAAAACTCTACTGGACTCAATTCTCTCCCTTCTTGTAGGTTTTGATATGTGTGAGAAATATAACTTTCTGCTGTTTTGGTACAAGAATTTGAGTAAAATAATCCAGTAAAAAAATAAATAAATAAAGACCCACAGCTCAAGGCTGATATCATGAGGAGATAAGAGTATCTTCCAAGTTTTGTCAAAAAAACTCCTAGGTGAATGGGTGAGGCTACACTTCCAGTTTCTAATTGTGTCTGTCAACTTTTACTTTCTGGGTGAGAAGTGTCTGGGGTCTTCTTTACTCTTTTGTCCTCCTCTTATCTTCTTCTTCCATGCCTTTGCTTTAACTTTTGATGTACAGATATGTATCCATAGGGACAGATGTAAGCTGCACTGTTTTCTGTGGGTGTTCAGGGCAGGCTTACGTGATCTGTGGCATTGGCGGCCTGATTTGGGCTTTGCCCTTGAGAAAAACTCTGGTTCTGACGTGTGTTTATAGTAAATGAAGCGTATTAATGGCATAACTGGCACACGGTGGGTCATGCCATAACCCTACACTGCATGGAGACCTCAACAGTGGACTGACTTGGGAACGGCACGTTGCACTTGGCCTCTGGTAACCTCTCTGCATCTCCCCTTCTGAGTGAGGTGCATAGAGTTGGGGGTTGTCCTGGTTCTTGACAGTCACTTTTGTTCCAAGCAAACGTAATACACTTACATAATAAAAAACTGTGTGCTACACATGAAATAAAAACTACTACCCTGAAGATTACCTTTGCCAGTCTCCGCCCCCTCCCTTGGGCACCACTCTGTCAAAGCAAAGAGAGGCTGGGAAAGGTGTGAGAATATCTATTTCACCCACTGAATACAAAAGTGCCCTTTGTCAGCCAGGATGGTAGATAACATATAACCTTGTCCCACTTAAGCTGAACCCAGAAAGTGACTTATGGAGGATAGTTCAAATGTCTAGGTTAAAACCCTAACTTGAGCTGAGGTGAGTGGATAGTCTTTAGGACCAAGAAATGACTATTTGAGAGGCAAAGAAACTCTTTCTGGAGTCCACCCACATAACTAAATCCTGGTACCAAAGGAATTCCGGTATCCTGAAAGTGAGGAGAGCATTTTGTAAGTCTGAGCTTCCCAGAGATACTGATGCAGACAGGTTCCTCTAAGGCACTGAGCTGCCAAGGAGGCCATCTGCTCCCTCCAGGCTTACTGCGAATGCTATCCTGGGGGGCCCAGGGCTGAGGGGGTTCTCGAGTCACAGGACTTTGTGTCCTAAAACTGAGGAAATTGGCCACACTGGGATGAGTCGCTCACACTTTGGGGTCGACAGCCTGATCAACTCAAACCAAGCACTAGGAGGAAGTTGGTAAAAGATTGCTCTGATGGATTAGTGTCACAATCCTGTAACCTCTCAGAGGTTAACTCTATGGCTGTGGTTTTTCTGGTGTCAACTTCCTAGCCTAGGGAATGTGTTATTCCATTTGCTATGGGACTTATAGTCTTCATTGTCACCTGGAAATGCACATTCTAAAAACTGCTTCGAGGCCAAAGAAAAACTAGTGTTGAACTAGACAGCTTTCATTTCCCCGGTGGGTTTGATTTTTGGTCACTGACTGCAGATGTTTTGAGTTTAAGTGAACAAGGCCAGAAAAAAAAAATGTGCAGATGTCCAATCTTTGCAGGACTTATTATATAGGGACTATTTTATACCCCATTACAATAAAATGAGTCGGGTTTATTATATACTAAACAACAACAGTCACAAGTTGGATAGTAATTAGCTTGGACAGACATTTATTTTATCCTTTTACTGGCAAAACAACTTTAATTTCATGCTCCAGAAAACCTTATTTTTACATTCTATGTTTGAAGTTGCTTTGCCAAACTGACACTAATATTGTTATTATGAAGATGGTAAAATGTGCTCTGGAGCCCTCTGTCCTACAAAACAGTAGTCCCCACCTTTATGGCACCAGGGACTGGTACTTCTATGAGAATCTGATGCCTGATGATCTGAGGCGGAGTAGAGGTGGTGATGCTAGCTCTGGGAAGTGACTGCAAACCCAGATGAAGCTTCATTAGCTCGCTTGCCACTTACCTCCTACTGTGAAGCCCAGTTTTAATAGGCCATGGACCAGGTACCAGTCAGTGGCCTTGAGATGGGGGACCTCTGCTATTAAGTACTTGGGAAACATAGCCAATAAGGGTCTATTACTCATATTCACTCGTGTTGTTTGTAAGGTACAGAACAGACTGGGTTGGCCATTTCTTTTATTTATGAGCCTGTAATTGCCCCCACCCTTTTTATTTGTCCATCCTTTCTTGAACCTCTTCTCATGAGTTAGGTTTCATAATACACATTCCAAAGCAGGTGACAAATAAGACATTGCACTTTAATAACCAGCATTTGAAAGAACAGAGACGATCAAGCTACTAGACCCTATGCGGGTCTGAAATTTCCTGGAGGTCTGATCAGTCTTCTGAAAGGCCTATGATACCATGTGCCTCCAAAAAAGAAAGGCCCATTCTGTAAGTGGCATCCTGCCACTACCCAGTGATACCATGAGAATACCAGTCTTTACTTCACAGACATGTGTCCTATGAGCACTAGATGGCTCATCAGTTGCTCTTTCCATGGACAACAGACGCCTCCTGGAAGGCCTTGTCCATAGTCACAGTCACACCAGACAGACTCCACCACTACTGAGAGACTCTGGGTCCACTCAGCAGCATTTGGTACATTCCATCAAACCCCCCTACATCTGTATATGAGAAGTGTCTTCCTCTGAGCAATAAGAAGAAAAAAAATGCAAGGGTTCTGCTAAATTACTGTGTTAATAAACCTAATCATGGTTCTATTCAAGACATGTATCTTAGGAGGTATAAAAAGCACATCCCCAGTAAACACACACACGCACACAGACACATACACACATGCACACACACACATACACACACACAGAGTGATACATGATTAATTTTCTCCAGTATTTTTATTTTTGTCACACATACTATGGTTTTCTTACTAGGAAAAATCCAGAAACAGTGTTTTAGCATTCCACTATAAATATTCAATTTGGTTACAAATATCTTAACCTCATCCATTACTCCTGTGTTGTCTGCGGGTGTGTGCCAGCAGGCGTAGCATCTCAGAGTAACCATCTTTTCCCTGAATGAATAGCCAGTGGCACTGAGAGATGGGATAACTCATCTCATTTCTCATATCAGGTATTTTCTGTTTACATGTTTTTTATGGTACGAGGTAGACTACAATTTTTTCAGATTTTATTTATATCTATACATTTTCAGTGGCTTCTTCAGTTATAAAATTCTATTTCACTAAAGTAAAGCATCTAATAATTCTAGTAAAAAATCTTAGCCAAGAAGCCACCATGTACTAGTAAGCATGCTCACCCATGCACCTATTCATTTAGCCTCACCTCCCCTTGGAATGGGACATAAACATTCAGCATTTATTATTTCCTACTAGGTGCTTGATGGTTTGTTAGGTTCAAGGAAGCTGTCAGTTTTGAAGGGGAGCAAAGAAAACTTTATATAAGGTTATTTGGACTGAGAGATAAGGGAGTTCCTCTTCTCCCAGAAACAGATTAGAAATAATAATAAATTAGTTCTGAAAAAAATATACGCAGATCATACATACAAAGCATAATTGACTAAGCACTGAGCTGGCAATCAGGTCCAACTCCCCACCTCATGGTTAGCTGATAAAACTTAAGCATAATGTAAGTTATGGTTAACAACCAGAATGATAACAATCCTAACAATCAGAATGATTAACAACCTAAGTTATGCTGTTATGACATAACTTACGTTGTTTATGTTGAAATAACTAACTTTTTGAATCAAAAGGATAAGACTTTGATTTCAGACATTTCACCAAAGACACATAGCTACCTCTTTGTATGAAAGATACTGAAATAAAAATAAATAAATAAATAAGAAGAAACTCTAACATTACAGTTATGTTTACTCTCTTTAGTATTAATGAGGCCAGAAGGCCAAATGATTGTTTCTGCTGATGACATATGCATGTCTTATAACTAGAGATGAATTTAATCAATTCAGGTAACCAATTTGTTAAGGATTTGTTAAACAAATCTATGTCCTGTTTAGAAATTGATGGCACAGTGGAGTTCAGAGAGGTGACTTTGTGGCCTTGTGAGATATGAAAAAGGCTGATTACACAGAACACAATGGTGTGTAGAACAGTCTTGAAACAGTGGTTGCCTGTTTCCTGTGAGCAGGTTCTAGTTTCTGAGATGCAATATATTCTCAAAGTTAAAATAACAGTCAGAATGATTAACAACCTCTAGGTAGTGGTGTGGACTTCTTCCCACACACACACCCAGTCCATTAATCTTCACACTTTAAACCAGTCCAGCAAGCACAAAGCCTGCATGGAGGGAGGTGGAGACAAACACTGGGAAAACAGATCCACACAGGAGGCTGGAGGATGCCTCAGGGGAAGCAGCTTATTGTAAATATCCAGTCTTGAACGTGACCATTTCTGCATCACCATGCTCAGATGGCTGGCCAGAACCCTGAGGTTACAGTAATTGCAATGATGTTCACAGGTTGCAAGTCATACTGTGCTTGGAGGAAAAAGCCACCAACAGTATCATTTCTGGTATCCTGGTGGTTTTTCAAGAAGTCTGTACCTTGGTCAAGATCTTTTGGTTTCTTTGGTTGTTGTAGGGCTAAATCTAAAGTGAAATTACACCATTTAAAGTAAACCAACCCTTCTGAAAAGCCAACCCCCTAACTCATCCATATAATAAATGTGATGAATGATGTTTAAACCTTTCCTGATATTTTCTGTTCAAACTAATTTATTTACCAAAAACAAACAATGGAAAAGAATCTAATTAAAAAGGCCTGTGAAAATATGTTTCAGGTTGATGATTCTCCCAGTTTGTTCCTCTCTCTCATGATGACAGTGACAAATGAGCTTGGGAGGAACTGAAGTTATAAGAACTTTTCCATTTCTTTTTTTCTTTGTTTTGTTTTGTTTTTAAATGGCAAATAAAACAAGAAAAATAAGTGAACTGAGGTATTTAGAGTTTTGTGATTCATCTCAAATGTCCCAACAACTGACCTGGTTCTTCACCATCGACCATGAAGGTTATAAATGTTTTTTGATGAAAGATTATTGATGAAAACATGGCGTTCGCATATAGACTTGAGTGTGTGTTTGTTTACACACAACTTAGTTCTAATTAGAACACCAAAAGCCTCTTTAAACCTTCCAAACATATTCAGACTAGCCTCCTTCATTAACTTGGCAGAGGATTTTGAGAAGTCTTGGAGTAAACACTATGATTTTTATTGCATAACAAAATTATATCATTGGAAATGCAAATGGTAATACTGTGGAGTAATTTAAGTATTCAAGGGTATTATATTTAAAATCTTTCACAGATACTTATTGAATTATTTAACAAAATTTTAGTATTTCAGCATGCTGACAAATATATATTCTATACTAAAGCGTTGTGACTGTTGAGAAGTAAAGAACAAATTGGCTGTGAGGTTCCTAATGAGGGTGCCAACAGCACTGAGCCAGTAACTGTTTGTTGTAGAGGGCTGTCCTGTGCATCGTAAAACCATAGCAGCCACCTGAGTCTCTACCTACTAGATGACGGGAATGCCCTCTTCTCCCCTCCAAGAATGACTCTAGTGCAAAACATCCCTTTAAGGACAAATCACTTATAGTTGAGGACCAGTGATTTAATGTAATACAAAATAGGAGTGTTTTTGTTTGTTTATTTCCTCTCAAAGTCTTTAAAAATGAAGTTCATGATTGCATCTAAGAAAGTTTAAGGGCACTATCTTTCCAAGGTCATAGAGAAAAGCATAAAGGACATTAACTTTCTTTTTCAAGTTAGGATATTAGAATCAAATTAAGAGAGAAAATACTGGATGAGGGTAGATACAAAATACGAAAACCTCCTTAAAATAGGCTCAATGCATTTTTAAAAGTTGAAAGTCTGTTCACATTTAGCAAGAAATGTGAACTACAAATTCTAAATGCTGGTTTTAATGGCAGACCTCATGGAACCCAAGGATAAGATGTTGAAATGTTAAGAGTGAAGAGGCAGAATGGGCGAGACTTAAATTGAACAAAACAGATGAAGAAAAATACTCTCTAAGTTATTCATCGATTCTGAGAGATGGCTTACAGGGATATGGAACTTAGTAGAAGATAGTAGAAGAAAGCTGTGAAGATGCTTTGTAATTTCATACCAGTTCATTAAGAGTTAAGTGAAGTGAAGGCTGAGGGGAAGGTAACTCATGCTCCCCTGTGTTTTTCCATCTTGGCTACATTTTGAAATGTCAAGGCCTTTGCAAATAATGTGGTCTCCCTTTTGCCCAATGCTCAGCAGTGTGCCACATAGAACTCAATGATCAATAAATGTTCGATGACACTTACAAAAAGGAGAACCTAGCCAGGAGTATCATGGATTCTTATTTAAAGAGTCCTAGACAGGAATTATCCATTATAGTCAAGAAAACAGCTTTTCACCAAAGCCATGTGCCACTAATAGTCATAGAAAGGATATAATCTGCTCATTACCATGAGATATAATTATGACTCTCCTCATAATTTTCCTCAGGGAGGATATGCCACCAATTTTTCAGCAACTTGAAATCATAAGAAGTCATCCTTAAATTTTTTAAATGAGAAATCTTTACTAATTTTTCTTTTGTCTTACAAGTCTGGGAAAAAGAAAGGCAAGTTCATAAGATCTATTGTGCTATAAGCTTGTTTCTATACTTGCTAAATGTTTCAGTTAGTTGATATTGGTTTATGTAAAATTAAAAATGAAACACATGGGTTTCAGGCTGGCATCACTGGACTTGTCCAGTAGCTACCAGGGACACAAGCTAGACACTGAGATCTAAGGAGAAACAGCATGACTTACAACCAGCAGGTATATTATGGAGCTAGAGTCACTTCTAATATTTACTTAATTAGAGAAGATAATTTATAAGCAAAACACTGAGGATGACAGAGAGAAATTTCACAGGTTTTCAGACATGATTCAGGGGTCAATGGCATCCCAATTGTCAAAACATCCTGAATCTTTGCCATAGTCTTGAAAACCAATCGCCTCTCTGCTACCTCTTCCTTTAAGAGCTACTTCTTTCACTCCAATAGCCACTTTGTTTTTATTCCCATTTCACTTCTAGGTTCAGGAATTTGCATTTGACATCTTTCTCCTTGAAATGCTTCCCTTACCTCACCCCCGCAATTTTCTTCATCTGGTATCCCCTTATTACCTGATGCTCTTTTGGCTCAAATATCACCCCATCAAAGATACTTTCTCATCTTGTCCTTTGCACTGATGTTCATCACCATCCATATTCCCCCTGGCTCACTCTCAATCCTATTATCATCTGGTTTTATCTTTCTTCTAAAAATTATGATCACCTTAAATTACCTAAATATTTATTTGATTACACAGTTATTGCTGACCTCTGCTGAAATGTAACTGCTGGATGTTAAGAATTCACTCTCACTGACCATTCAGAACTGGTTTTGGTGCATGTGTTCTTGACCATTAAAAGGAACTAAAAATCTTATCTTTCAGAAAGTCAAGGCTGAAATCTAATGATATCTGGTGAGGAGGGGAGTGAGGATCTCTTATCTTTCCTGTTGTATAAAACTCTCATCTGGAGTAACAAGGAGCAAATAATATATGACAAAGAAAGTTTTCCAGCCCAAGAAATACTTGGCTTGACTGATCCAGAGGTAGCATCAGGATCACCGCGGTCCCCAGAAAGCCTTCCCACAGGAAATATAAGCATCACCTTGATAAACCATAAGAACAGTTTCCAATTTTCTATAAAGTAAGGAGGCAAATGGGTCTGTAGCCCCAGTAAACTCTGATATGCCATCATGAGGATATGTGTCACCTGTATTAAGAGGACTCCCCTCTCGACTTGAGTCCCTCAAAAATATGATTTAACAAGTATCTTCTTTCATTTTCAACACAAAGGACAGCTGGGCAAAATCTGGTGACTTTGACCCATGTATGAGGTAGAAGGAAATAAAAATGCTGTGCTAAATTTAAAATACTTTAGAAATTCAGACATTAAATAAGAAAAGGCCAGATCAAGAGGTACTTAATTTTGTAGAAATTATCTGCTTTATTACTAAGTTTTCAGAAGTGCTACTAGCAAAACAAACAAAAAAAAAGATATAAGTAGAAACTGAACCTCTAGCTCGTTCTCTACAACTCAAAAAGGCCAACAGAAAAGTTTGTTGCAATTGCAGGCAGATAGCTGAGGAATGAGAAGGCCATGGTGACTTGTGAAGACAGACCACAACAATGAGGACTTTGATAAAGACACTGAAAGAATCTTTATACTTCAGACTATATGGTCTGGTATGGTGCACACTGCCTTTAGGCCCAGACAAACATATCTGCCAATGAAAGGGATGCTGGGACTTGTGGGAGAGTAAGATAGTCTGTGAAAGAGAAGTGTATCAGAATGGTGGAGTAGAGCTGAAAGGGAACGCATGTGTGGACAGCTGTAGGACCAGGTTTAAAACGAGCACCTGGAAGGGAGTGTCAGGATGCCTGAGAAGCTCCAGTGTCTTCTAATCAAGCATGGGAGAGAGGGAGGCAAAACACTGTACTCTCTCGGAATGAATAACAGCTTGGGTCTTGATGAAAGTTTACCACTGCGAGGGGCTCTGGGAGACAGATGGAGAGAAGCTAAGCAAAGAGTTTAGAGATTCAAAGTTAAAAATCTCAGTTGAATAATTTATTTTCTACTAACATTTTATATCCAGTAACTTGATTTTTGACCCAATGCTAGTGTTTGGGCCATTAATCTTGCCTTTAAAAATTTCCTTAAAATAGTTGCTCTGTTATCTGTATTTTTCAATCAAATACTTCATCCCTGGAATATACTGAATTAGTCCAATCAAATTAATTAGTCAAACTGAAGTGTTTATTGAATGACTCTAGTCCCTAAACTCTGAGAAAGTCAAGGTTGTCTCTGGTTTTGTTCATGGTATATCCTTACAATAATTATGATGTAGTAAGCATTTATTGTGTAACCATTTATTAAATGAATAAATGGATTAATTAGTTTTTATTGCCAATCCATGTGTTTCCCAGATTTACATCTTCTTTAATTAGACGAATTTCTCTTTGAAGCTCTGGAATTATGACCACAGATGTACACTAAAATCAAGACAAGCCCTCTTGGTGATTTCTCACTCTTTTTTTTCAGTAGTATGTTTGCTGCAGCTAAGAAAAAAAAATGGAAAGGCATCTATCAAGAACAGAGTCAAATACTAGGGCATTTTGATGCGGCGGTATACAAAAACAAATTTTTAAGAAAACTTTGACCTTAAAATATGGAGGCATTTACTTAGTTGACATTAAATTAATGAGCAAGAAGGTCACAGGCATCTGAACCCAAATGATGGATCAGAAGGAGGAGGACGTTGCTCATTTAATTAATTATCTTTTTAAACCTTTAGGACCAGAGCTTTTGGTGGGATTGTCATAAAATTTGAAGAAATTCATTATGAAAAAATGGCTCTTGGTATGTGGTTCCTCATAAAAAAAAGGAAAACGTTTAGGGTGGCCATGGGTATTTTTTAAAATGATGCCCATTAAAGGCTATAACGCTACCACATTTTTCCAGGGCTGGTTTCAGCTTTCCCACCGGAAGTGGCAACTGGGTCACTGGACCAGTCCTTCTCTTGACAGACCATTATGATTTCGCCAGATTTGCCACTAAAAATAGTCTTTTGAAGGAACTGTTAGTCACTATCAGCTTTTTCCTGAGTTCATTTGGCTTTCACTTAAGGTGCCAAAAGCACCTCCCTGGAAACTGAAGTTTTCCATGAGTTCATATAACAAGTATATGGGGATTTGCCCTCGCATAGTCTGACTCTTCTACAGTGTTGATCTGATTGAACCAAGGGTGGAAGATAATCTATTCTGTAGTCCTTGAACTTCTTCTTGAAGGTAACCAATGACAAGCATTGTTTTGTTTTCATGTAAACAGTTACTTTCTGGGAATGGGGAAGATGATTCTGTGATACTTGGTATTCGTTCTAAGCCAGTTTGACCTGCATCTACTCTGTACTCTGCTGTCTATTCCTCGTCATCTGCTTTCTTTGAGGAATTACGCTTCATGAAAGAGCTGTCTATGTTTGGATAGGAAGGTAAGTGGGGGACATTTGGGAAGAAAGAAATTGATGTCCCAGAGAGCATGGTCCACAGAGATTGAAACCAGTTGAATCAAAATCACCTCAGGAAGGTTTGAAGCAAAAAGTCAAGGTAACTAGTACCAATTAGTGACATGCAAATTGATCCAGAGTTGCAACCGAATCCACAGGAAGTCAGCCCTTTAGCAAGAGGGGCACAGAGCCAGATGCCAGGACACTTGATTTTAGGTATGTCTGGTTCACTCATTCCTATCATAAAGATTTTTAAGTTCCTAACATGTACTAAGCACTGAAATACCCCTTAACTACACATCCTCTTTCATAAAATGACCAGAAGTAAGAAGAAATAATACACTTTTGTTAGACAGCTTTGCAAATTAAAACAGCAATTATAGAATTGGGATACACAGCATCCTAAAGGTCCATAAGACCATTTTAAATTGTCTGAGAAAGAAGTCATGTGTTTTATGGTAATATAAAGATGTGATTTGCATTTTTCACCTGTATTGACATATGTTTTGATAGCACAAAAGCAATTCTGGCACCTATTAATCAAGCCAGTGGCATTAAAACTGCATGTTATTGTACTTTTCATCACTGTAAATTTATAATTAAAAGGAAGGAAAGTTTCATTTAATAAATTCTTGATGAAGTAATAAAATTATTAATTTTAATAAATCTAGAATTTTGCATACATGTCTTTTTAATAAATAGTGTGATGAAATCAGGAGTAGGCATAAAGCACTTATACTGTCTACAGAGAAAAAATAACTATAATTCTCTTAATTGTGAGCTGAACTATTCACTATTTTTTATAAACAACATTTTTACTTGAAAGAAAGCCTAAAAATTATATTATTCAGACTTGAGTATTTGGCAATTTTTCAACAATGAATGAAGCAATATTTCATAGTTTTAATTTCCATTTTCCTAATAATTAGTGATACACAGCATCTTTTCATGTACCTGTTAGCAATTTGTACATCTTCAGTAAAATGTCTATTCATCTTTAGCTAGCCCATTTTGAAATCAGGTTATTAGTTTTTTATTCATTGGGTATTTTTGTTTTTTGTTTTTTGCTGTTGAGTTGTAGAACTTTCTCATATATGTGGGAAACTAACCACTAATCAGATATATGGTCTGAAAATATTTTCTCCTATTCTGTAAGTTGTCATTCTGCTCTGTCGGTCGTTTTGCTGTGTAGAAGCTTTTTAGTTTGGTATAGTCTCACCTATTTGGTTTTTGTTGCCTATTTTTGATGTCATATACATAAAATCACTGCTAAGACCAATGTTATAAAGCTTTTTCCCTAGGTTTTCTTATAGGTATATTAAAGTTTGAGGTCTTATAATTTAAGGGTTCAATCCATTTTGAGTTGATTTTTGTGTATGGTATAAGAAAACGGTCGAATTTCATCCCACACCCATAAACTGGCTAGTATTGGGAAAAAAATGTGTGTGGGGGCGGGGTTGACACATTTTGGTGAGAATGTGGAGATTTTGGAACCCTTGTATACTTTTTTGGGAAACACAAAATGATTATAAACACTATAGAAAAAAATATGAAAGTATCTCAAAAAATAAAAAAAATAAAAAATAGAACAACCATATTAACTAGCAATCCTACTTCTTCTGGATCTTTATCTAAAATAATTGAAATTGGGATCTCCGAGAGATGTTAGCAATCTCATGTTCATTACAGTGCTATTCACAATAGCCAAGATGTGGAAATAACCTAATTGTCCATTGATGGATGAATGGATTTAAAAAATGTGTTATTTATATACAATGAAATACTATTTGGTCTTAAAAAAGGAAATTCTGTAGTATGTAACAACATGGGTGAACCTTGAGAACATTATGCTAAGTGAGATAAGCCAGTCACAGAGGACAAATGCTGCATGATTCCACTATCTAAAATGTTCAAAATAATAGAAGCAACATACAGAATGATGGTTGCCAGGGCCTAGGAAGAGGTGCGAATAGAAAGTTACTAATCAACGTTATAAAATTTCAGTTATGAAAGTTGAATAAGTTCTGAAGATCTAGGGTACACCATTGTGCCTATGCATAACAATATATGCTTAAAAATTTGTTAAGGGTGTTGGTCTAATGTTAAAAGTTCTTAATATTGTTCTTATAATCAATCAATCAATCAAGTGAATTTGTCACTTCAAGGAAAACAACAGGCAGTCAGCTGTCAATGATAAAATGTAAGCTCACAAGCAAAAATTAACATTTGTAAAACTTGTTTCCATCATTATGAGCATGACAATTTCTTAATATTTCAATACTTTTCGATGTGACCAGTGATGATAATAACAGATGTGATCATTTAATATAATGAAACGCATCAATCTTTAGAGGTTCCACATGACTTATAGAATCGATATTCTCCATATGATTAACGTACACTTACAAAACCCTGCAGGGCTAGAAGTTCCATTCGATAGATTTTTATATAAAAAAGTACAAAAAGTTCATTAATATTATTTCACACTTCACATTGCAACTACCTCATCTAGAGTTCTGGTGTAGTACCAAGGAAGAAATATTCATAACCATCTGACAAGTTTTAAATTATTTCTCTCCAGATATACATCTTTATGTGGCCAGATTTTCTTCCTATAATTCAACCAAAACAAAATGTAGAAACAGAATGATTGCAGAAGCAGATGTAAGAATTCAGCTGACTCCTCTAAAGTTAGACATTAAAGAAATTTAAAAAAAAAAGTAAAACAATGCCATCCTATTTTTGAGGGGGAGAATATAGTCATTTTCATTCAATATGTTACTTAGACATGTAAATATTATGACTATTGTATACACATTAATACATTAATGTTTAAATGTCTCACTTTCAATTTCTAATATAATAAATTTCACTAGATATTGCCTAAATAAAGAAAAAGCTCTTTGGTTTCAATGGTTAAGAGTGTAAAGGGGTCTCAAGGCCAAAAGGTCTACTTTAAAATGATATATTTCTGCTTTTTCTCTCTTTAAGTAACAACAATAGAGAACTTAGAAGAAGATATTATCAAACCCCAAAACTCCAGTCCCTGCTGCTCCCTGTGACACTCTGAAAGGATGTCCAGGCATAGTAGTCATCCCTTACCCACACTTCTGCTCTCTGTGATTTCAGTCACCTGTGGCCAACTGCATTTCATAAATTTTAAATGGAAAATTTAAGAAATGAACAATTCTTAAGTTGTAAGTTGCACACTGTCCTGGGTAGTGTGATGAAATTTCGTGCTGTCCTGCCCTATCCAGCCCTTTGTCACATGTCTGTGCTGTATATGCTGCCTGCCCATTAGTCACTTCATAGCAATGTCAGTTAGCAGATCAACTGCCACAGTAAGTCAGTGCTTGTGTTAAAGAAATGAGGTCAAGAGTAGCCTAATGCTACATCACAGTACTGACATCATTCACCTCACTTCATCCCACCATGTAAGCATTGTATCATCTGGTATCATCACAAAAAGGGTGAGAACAGTACAGATATTTTGAGAAAGACCACATTCACACAACTTTCATACAGTATGTTGTTATAAGTGTTCTATTTTATTATTAGTTGTTGTTCTCATGTTCTGCCTAATTTATAAATTAAACTTTATCATCTATATTATGTATAAGAAAAAAACACAGTACCAGACGAGGTTGCAGGCATCCACTGGGGGTCTTATAATGTATTCCCAGTGGGTAAGAGGGTACTTTGCACAAGCTCAAGATTCACCAGAGTTGGACCTGGTAGTAAAACATTAGAACTATTGGTAATCGACTTTTAAGATTTTGTTTAAACTAATTTTTTCAGTTCCCAACAGTATGTAATCCTTTCTTCTTTAATCATTTGGCTTCTTAATAACAACTGCATATTATTTTGTAAAAGGCAGAGGATAGCCATTGTCATTCATCAAAAACAATGCCAGTTTTGATAGCTACTGAACTGACCACTTGTTTGGAGTGCTTTCTTCTACTTCTAAATAGCTTTTGGCTTTCCTCTTTGGGAGCATTTGAACTTGTTCTCAAGAAATCTTGTGTAAATATTAAGCATTAGAGCTTCAGGATATCCTGGAAATATGCCTATTCATAGTGTTCCTCATAAAACAAGTTGAGGATATTTACAATCCAGCTATTAAAAAGGAAATTGGTTTTATACCTGATCTATCTTATTGTGTACAATTAACTTAGAACCAAAAATAATAAGGTCAATTGACAAGTTAAGCATTAACCAAAGTGTGCCTTTGTTTCAGTTACTAAATATGTGTTACAGACATACTAAGTATAAGACTCTGTACGTACGTTGCATTAAATCCTTAAAACACCTCCCAGTCTCCTGAAATCAGCATTGTTATTTCAATCTTATAGGTAGAAAACAGAATTGTACAGTGAGAAATTTACAGAGCCAAAATTAAACAGGAGATTGGTGTGATTTCAAATTGATAAACTCTATAGAAGCACAACATGGACAGGTTAGAATAGGAAAAGATTTGAGCTAGCAATTGATTAGTAATTCACTACATTGTCCCAATGAAAGATATTATGATGATGTTTTTTTTCTTTTTCTTTTTTCTCTTGAGGAAAAATTCAGAAAATTTTCATGTATTTTCCTGATACAATCTCTCAACAAATGGTCAACAGAATTGACAGTATTAGTTCAAAAAGACTCTCAGTATGGGTGTTTCCTGTTATTGATTGATGAGTAACTCTTGAATAATTGCTGGGCAAAAACCAGTTTGTGCTCGATCAAGTGCTGTGCTGTGGTCTCTTGACTTTAAAAATCAGCAACTGATGTGATTTTACTTGACATTAATTAGCTAACTAACTTGTGTTTTCCTGACTGAAAACATCTCAGTCTACATGGTTTATCTCCTTGTTTTTTCCTTATTTCTTGGATTCATAAACTAGTAGTGTCTGAGAAGCAAAACCCACACCTTCGTTTTGACCTCTATTAAAAGGAGATTTTCAAATACCAATTGCTATTTCTGTAGACATAATCCCAGGTATGAAAAGATATTTCAATAGACTAAAAGGCTCCATTTTCATTTTTCTAGGTGATCTCATTTGAGCATTATAATTCCTATTTATGGAAAAAAATAATTTAGCAAAAATGCTTCCAGAAGGAAATGTAAGTATTTCTAAGTCTCCAAATCCAGATTTTAATAGTTAGCAAATATTTTCTCAACACATTTAAGTTCCTAGTAGTTCTTGCAAAGTGCTATCTTGCTCCACTAGGTAAGACCCTTCTGATTCTTCTTTACGCTCAGGATCAAGTTGCTCTTCCTGAACCTTAGTGAAGGAACTATTTACTGCTACCCACAATTGATGGCTCTACAGCCTCCAGGACCCCTGAAACCCAGCTTGTCCCTCTAACTCTAACCACAATGATGATCTTCTAGTCTTTTAAATAGGATATATCAATTCAGGCTGACCTGCTAGTGCTCATTCTGCTTTCTTTTCTTGGGGGCATACACGTAATTTTACAGATGCACCTCCAGTGCTAGTGAACCATATGAAGAAGCAAGACTAGAAGGCATTTTCTGAGGCCACCTGGCCCCACCCCAACACAGCCAAACCTGCACACGTTTCTTTCTGTCCTGTCTTCATACCTGCCATCCTCCCATCAGAGTGCTCCCAACACTGCCATGTTACACCCTGTTTCTCCCCCTCAACCTATAAACCTCACAAAGACAAGGGCCTCTGTCTTTGACCTTTCTATCCTGGGCACATGCTACAATGTCAGGCACTTATTGAGCACTCAGTGAATATCTGCTGAACAAATGCATAGATTTTCTTCCATCCAGAGATTTTCCACATGTGCTTAAACCTATGAAATACACATTAACTCAGTATTCAGACTAATTCAAGAGGGCAAAAAAAAAAAATGAGATAAAATCTAGAAATCCTAGTTCGTGATCACTGGAGGAAATGATTTCTTAAGAATTGTTGACACACATAGTATGGTTTGAGGCATAAATGTGATTTAGAAACTAAATGTTACCTTTGTTAAAGTTATATTTGAAACTAAGTCAATTTATGCTTTTACTAACATGATATTTAAAAGCAGTATTGTTAAGTCAACTCTACCAACTACATAAATACAAACATTTCTATATTTTAACTAAAATATGTAGTATTTTAACTAAACAGGTGGTAGTTTAAGCTTAAGAATGGGGCAAAGCAGATAGTTGGTAAATAGGTAAATTAATGAACTGACTGATGAATGAATGAAAAGCATTAACTCCAATCTATTGCTCTGAGTTTACAGATGATAAAATTGATAACCAGGTAGCTGTAGAACAATGGCAAATAATTCAACATCACAGTTCCTAGATCAGTATCTACTGTATTATATGACTATTATAAAATTTAATATATAATAAACTTAGATGGATAGGGAACACAGTCTGAGGCATGCAACCTCAGTACAGGACAAGAGGCATTTATCAGAAAGCTAATATGGACCTTACCTTTTACCGTGTTCTATAGACACAAAGAAGGAATGAATATTGATCACATCCAACATTATCATCATCAGAGTTTCTCATGAGTACAGTCTCATAGAGAAGGAAGACAAATCAAATATTTACAGTGCAATATGATACATAAAGTATTAGGAAAACTCAAATGAGGAGCAATTCCACCTCGGGGTAAAAGAGGGGAGGAAGGAGAGCTATGGGAAACAAATGACATTGAAGGTGCATCTTGAGAAACAAGTAGAAGAGAAGAGGAATGGCATTCCAGGTAGAAGACACAAATACCAGCTCATCTGACATCACAGAAATGATGGACCCATAAAAAAACTGCTGCAAGAACAGAACCACAGCCAACCTCAATGGTGGGCACTAATACTGCATAACTGTGGAGAAACAATCCCTTCTCTGGCCAATCTGAAGTGAGAAGACAACATTGCAAGAGTTATAAAGCACCTCAGGAAAATAGGAATAAAGAAAAGCCTTCTGTTTGAAGGTGCTTTACCCCTCCTTGTAGCTAAAGTATTACATGCCAACGCCCCTTGGTTAGAAATACCCTGATCTGAGCTGGTGTGAGAGGGCAGTAAGGAGTATCTGAGGCAACAGTAGTGCAATATAAGCTCTAGGTCAATACCCTATTGTTGTCTACGTGCTAAGTCACTTATTTTACTTACTCTCCCTGACTTGTTTTGGAATAGTCTCTTTTGGTAATTTTTTTAGTTAATAATATTTTAACTCTCAGAAAACATTCTTTATCCCAAAGGATATGAAAGAGGCGTGATTTTAATTTTAATATTGGTACATCCCTGATATCAAAATTCATGTTTCGCCAGTCTTAGAGAAATGCTGATGTGGGTTGCTTGCTAGACTTGATCACATCCAACATTAGAAGTTTAAGAGTTCTTGTTTGAGAAAGGCACTGCAGATCCCATGTTGTATACTGACAACAGATAAGTAAGCTATTGGAATTCATCTCAGTGATGCCCTCATCTTTCACAAAATGTGGGGGCCAGTATATAAACTATCTTAATAACTACTGAGAATGGGTTCACCTCCCCATTGCACTCTTCCTACCCCAATTTAGTTTTTTAATAACCATAGGAAGTAGGAGATCACACAGTACAAGAGCTAGAAGGAGAAAACAATAAATGAGACTAAAATATTCAAAATAGACATTAAGATAAAGGAAATAGACATCAGAGATAGGAAAGAAAATAGCTCAGATTACTGGAGGAAAGAGTTATTGAACAAAATGTACAAGAGATTAACGAGACGTTTCCCCAGGTCTGTTATTATTGCCTTTGTCATCTTTGTCACCAACACCATCTTTGTTACCATCATCATCATTATCATCATCACCAGGAAGTACTGTATACTGCATCAAGCCTCAAAAATAGTTTTTTAAAATATCGGTCTAGATTTACTACTATTAGCCCTACAACCCTCTAATTATTAGACATTCTAAATATAAACTTCCTCATCCATAAAGGGATGTTAAGAGACATTTGGGAGAATTAACAAAGATCATTCATGTATACTACCTAACCACAGAACAGGCTATTAATGAATTCTACTGTAATCATCACCAACAAAAACATTCCTGGTTACCTATTTTGTGTAGTACTAGGCAATTCAAGGAGAAATTCATATATCAGATCAGACAACATGTGATAGTCACCAAACAGATGGATATAAATTATCAATTGAACTGTTTTTTTTTTTTATATCATCACATGGAAATTGTCTTTAAATAACAGATGGTCACATTCTCCAAAATCTTTCTTAAGTGTTCTGCAAAATGCCAATAAAAGGCTTTTGTTTCTTTTCAGTAAAAATTACAATCTTGGTCACTTTGAGAAATTAAAGAAGTTGTTTTTGTTTTGTGCACTTTGCCCCACCTTTTTTTTTTTTTTTTTTTTTTTTTTTTTTAGCTTTAATACACCTTTCTTCTTGGGCGAACTCCAGCCAGACAGATATTTGCCATTTTGTTATTGTTTTAAAGTGTTAGCCCCAGACACATAAGCATTGTTGGAATGCAATGGAAAAAAAAATGTTTTAAATCTCAAATGGGGCAATAAACTGCAGCCAGAAGCTAATTGTCCTGAAACCCGAGCTTTTATAACATGTTACTACTGTAGGGAGACCACTCAGCGCTCCTTTGGTGGGGCTGTTGTGTAATTGGTAGTAGATTACATTGCAGACATATTAAAAAAAAAAAAGATGTTAAATCAGACATTTCTGCTTATTACTTAGACCTCGGCATAATTCTCAAAGCAATCAATGCATTTCATCCATTAAACTATTGATGGGGGGTATTAATTCATATAATGTTTAACTACTCACTGTGGGCCTTCTCTCTGCCAACTTTCTTCCACCCAAGAAGTCCTGAAATGTTGTCGCTCCTGTCAAAAGAAATGAATCATTAATAAGAACCAGCAAGGCCAGAGGCAAGCTAGAAGCGGGCTATGAGATATAAAGACTTCACGTTCTTTTAATTCAATGCTGAATTATATTTGCGAAAGAAAACAGCTCAGTAGCATTTTTACTAAGAGTCTAAAAGAAATACAAAGAGGGTATATTCATCAAATCTATTTATTGATTGTTTAGGGATGTAAGAATACTTTTTGCTTTTAGATTAAGTAGTTGGTAGCTACGTCAGAGTCAACTGTATCAAGAACTCACAAGTAATGCTCTAACCCAGCTCTCAACCCACAAGGGGCCAGGAGGAGGCTGCACTCACCCCCAAAGTCTTAAAGTCAGGTCCAGTCCAGATAAGAGTAGGTCTATGTCCAAAGAAAATTTGGTGATAAGAATATAAGAAATAACTCTTCTCCCAAGTTATGAGCTATGTTCATTCTATTGTATTTTTTCCTTCCTTCCTTCCTTCCTTCCTTCCTTCCTTCCTTCCTTCCTTCCTCTTTCCTTCCTTCCTTCCTTCCTTCCATCCTTCCTTCCTTCTCTTTCTCTCTCTCTCTCTCTCCTCCCTGCCTTTCAGAGAGCTCCATATCAACATAGACTAACAAAATGAAAGAGTTTGGCTATTATAAAAGAGACTTGCATGGCCACAGAACCATGAGCTCTGATGTCATAGCTGAACCTAAAGTCAATTTCTGATCTCTCCTTATTATAAAATAATTTTACCATCCTGAGTTCCAGTTTCCTCCTTTGCAAAATGAGTATAATGATAAATACCTCACAGAGACCTGATAAAGTATAAAATGAATAGCATATATAAATTGCTGAGTGGAATTCTCAACTCCAAGGTGATAATTAAAGATGTTGGGAAGTGATGATGACAATGACAAGGAAATAAAGCCACTTGATCGACGTGGAGAGTCATTTTAATTAGCTAAAGTTACAATGCAGATTTGAGGCCTAGATCAATATCGATGTCCAGAAAATTTTCATTCCATATTACACGTTTTTGCTTGAGGTACTTATTGGACATTTGCTATACTAAATTTTAGAGACAGCGGAAGAGTAAGCCTGGCCAGAGGAGGAGGGGAGAAGCTTTGATGTGTCTCATATTTAAAAAGCCAAACCCATTCTGAGGACTTGGGAATAATGTTTGAAATCTTAACATTATCGACCTATTTTCAGACTGCCCATAGAATTCCTTCAAATGAGCTAGAACAATTCTTTCAATCTAGTTTTGAATAAATCTGATGATTAAAAAACATTCTGTGGTAAGAAAATCATAGAATTAAATTTAGTAATTTTTATATGTTTCTTTGCCTGAAATCAGGGTCCTTACCCTCATATTTGTAGCTTTTTCTTTTTTCAGGTTTCTTATAGTTCTAGCACATTTAAGATTTCACAAAACATGTCCACATACAGCTGATTCTCACTCCAATCCTTCCAGGTCCTTATTATTCATCACCAATTTACAGCATAAACTCAAAGTGGATTAAGCAACTCGCCCAGTTACCTCTTCGATGTCATGTCCTGAAAGCACGTTTACAACTCTGCACTGCAGAATCCGAGTCCAGTCATATTCACTGGAGGATCAAAAGTGGGTTTATAATCATGCTGCTGAAGGTCACAGGTCAACCTGACTAGGCATCCTGTAATCCAAACCTCTTAGAAGGAATTTTTTGGCTTTGAAAATGTTTCCTATACAAGGATCTCTCAGTTTTTCGAGGATTTTTTGGCCCTAAAGTACTTTTAAATACAAAAATATGACTGATTTCTTATTAATTAATTTAGATGTGTGTTGTTTATCTCAAAGAACGCTTTGCAAGTATTCCTAATAAACTGCCATTCATCCATGCATACAAAAATATTTTAAATAAGCCTTTATTATATGGGCACTATTCTCAGCTTGGTAGATACTACAGTTAAAAAAAAAATAACACAACTGTTCTTTTCAAGCTTGCATTCTAAGTAGGGAGAGATGACATATACAGATGAGTACACTATAGTATTTGTCTAATGGTGTAAAGTTGAGAGAAAACAAAGTGAGGAACGGGCTTAGGGATTTCTGGAATGCTATTTTAAATAGGTTTGTATGGGAAGACCTCACTGATGACATCGTATGTGATCAGAAACCTGAAGAAACAACCAAGCGGGTGGCCTTTTAGAAGGCTATTGCAATAATCTGGTTCAGAGATGATGGTGGCTTGGACAAAAGCAAGGAGAGTGTAGATAGTGAGAATATATTTGAAAGAGAGAAGTAATAGGATTTGCTAACAGTTTAAATGTGGAGTGGACAAGACTCTAAAAGGTGAGTGTCCACCAGATGAGATAGTGAACACAGAGGTAGAAGAAGATTTAGGAAGGAAAAACAGTATTGTCTATGTTAAGCATCTATTGGACACCTAAGTAGAAGAGTCTTATATACAGGCAGCTCATTACAGAAGTCCTAGTTAGAGATAAATACTAAGAGTTGTCTATGTATGTAGATATATTTAAAGCCATGAAACTTAATGACTTTTAGAGAGTGATAGTACATAGAGACAAGTCTCAGAGAAGAATCCTGGAACGCTTCTGGTTAGAAGTTAGGGAAATTCAAGGTGTTGCCAAAAAAGATTAAAATAAAGATTTGGAAGGCCATTGCTCAAATACATAGGGTGTACTTTGGTATCTTTGAGGATGGAGAACTGTGAGTGAGCAGCCAAACACCATTTAGAGCCACCTCTAAAGCAACAGAGATTTCCTTATTGGGCCCTTAGCCAACTCAGAAAGCAAGGAGGCTTGAGAATCCGGGAGACATGGTACATTATGTATAGAATCCTCCTACTTAACTTCTGGTCACTCATTGTCGTTCTCTTCTATTGTGTCCTTCAAATATAGTGATGTAACTCTATGTTCCTTTATCTCCACCTCTCTTAAGACAATTATTTTGCCTCATATCTCCTGAAATTAAAATAAGAACTCCTTGAGGACTTGGTACAGGTTTCATTGAACTCTGTGTACTCCTTCAAGGTCCTGCCCATGGTGTTTTTATGAGACATTTTCCTAAACCACCAGTGAATATACAAATCAACTGTTTAAAATCAGAGAGCATCTCTGCATCATGACTTCATGAGTCCTGCCCCTAACATCACATATGAGTGGAAAAACAGTTTGGCACTTCCTTAAAAAGTTAAACAGAAAATTTCCATATGACCCAGAAATTCCACTCTCAGGTATACACACCAAATAATTAAAAACTAGTTCTCAAACAAATATGTATACAAATGTTCACATCAGCACAATGCACAACAACCAAAAAGTGGAAACAATTCAGATATCCACCAATGGATGAATAGATAAATCAAATGTGGTATATGCATACAACAGATTATTATCCAGCTATTAAAACTATGAAGTACTGACTGGTACACTGTACAACAAAATGAACCTCAAAAACATTATGTTATGTGAAAGAAGCCAGATGCAAAAGACTAGAGAATATAAGTCCATTTATACAAAATATTCAGAGGAGGTGAACACACAGAGACAGCAGATTGATGTTGGCCAGAGTCTAGGAAGTAACTGTTTAATGGGAATGCTTTTTTTTTTTTTTTTTGGTGGAGGGGGAGGGCGGTGATGTAAATGTTTTGGCACTTGATATGTGTGGTCATTAGACAACACTGTGGACATACTATGTGTTTCTGTATTATACATTATACATAATTAACATTAAAATAATTAACATTAAAATAGTTAATTCGGTTATGTAAATTTACCTAGATCAGAATTGTGTGTGCTTGTATTTTATATATATTAGATAGATGATAGATAGATAGATAGATGATAGATAGACAGACAGACAGACAGATAGATAGATAGATAGATAGATAGATATAGATAGATTTCCTATCTTGTGTTGCTTAAGCTTCCTTTCTTCTTCTTCCTTAATGCCTCTCATAGAATTGCTGACAGAAACTAGAAATGCAATTGGAGTTTCAAAAACACAATTTTCCTAAGCACAAAGCTAAATCCAATCTTCCACCTGATTCCAGAACACTTAGTAGAATGCAGCACTCTTCAAGATGCTTTAAAATATTTTGATTTTTAAATTTTGAAGTGATTTCAGACATATAGAAAAGTTTCAGAACAGTGAAAAGAATTCTCATAGATTATTCATTCACATTACCCAAATGTAAACATTTTTATGTAAAATATAAAAATATAAAGCATGTTTTATAGTGAAAAATAGGAAAAATATGCATCCATGTGCATATTCATATGTACATATATGTAGACTATATACTATATATGTGAACTTTATTTTTGCATATCTGTGTATTCATGTGTCTTTATATGTACATATATGTATACATGTATACAGGTGTACAATATTTACATGTCTGTATATAGATGTGCATATGATCATGGACACATGTACACACACATACATCATACCCATAGGCACATGTATATGTATGTATGCATATATATTTATTTTTTCTGAACCACTTGAAAAGACACACTGCACCTTCACACATATGCACAATGTTACTTCTTAAACCAAGGACAAACAATGGCATTACTATAGCACAATTATTACTATCAGGATGTTACTATTAATAGTATTAAAATCTAACCCATCACTTTTCTCATATTTCACTACTTATGCTAATAATATATTTTTTAGCAAAAGACAAAATGTGGAGGTGAAAGATATAAATGGAGTGGAATGAAACTGGAAAGCAGATGTCCTGAAGACCTTCTTTTGTATCTAGCTCATTGTATTTTTAATCACTGAGTAATATATTCTGTAGCATGCCTGGGGTGAATGAAGACTGGATTCAGGAATTAATTTTGCTTAATTACTTAATCCAAGATGTGGGTGCTTTTACATTATGAAACTATTAATCACTCTTTTAAGAAGAAAAATAGAGCCAACAAAAAAATATCATAAAGGTCTAAATATCTTTAAGCCTAAAAGTGTTCTCTGTTTACTTTTTCTTTGATCACGAAAATCCACAGGCAGCCATAAAATTTTTACTGGAGCTATAATTATTTGAAACTTTCAGGGTGTCTTTAAAGCACTTTATAACAACCTCAAGTATCATAACTTGATATTATTTCGACTTTTCTACTTATAATAAAAACAAGAGTTGTGAGTCCTATTCATCATTTCCACATGAAAAAACAATAAAAAAATGGTGTGTTTATTTACCTAGAAAATGCCCAGCTGGGGTTTATTAACCACATTTGAGTTACTCATCTTTATGACTCTCAAGTATAGATAAGATAAAAATCACAAAGACCTCCCAGATGACAGGTCCAGCAAGGCCACTGGATTAGAGAGAAGCTGGGGTCTTTGGTGACTACCTCACAGTCAACCTTGAGTTATTTATGTTCAAGGTATCAATTCTCTGGAATGTTTAGCAAATTAAACCCCAGAGCCAGTCTCATACCACCATCTATGACATAACTGGCACATCTTCTCAATAGCGAGCTACTAAGGATACTAGTCCTGCAAATTCATGTTACCGGAAGCCCTATATAATAATATATAAAGATATACATATAAGATATTTGTGTGTGAGTGTGTGTGTGTGTATATATATATATATATATATATATATATATATATATATATATATATATATCTTGTATGTTATATGTATATCTATATGTACAGTTCCCAAATAAGGTTTGCTTGCTCTTTCCTTTCCTTTTCTTCCTTCCTTCCTTCCTTCCTTCCTTCCTGCCTGCCTGCCTGCCTGCCTGCCCTCCTTCCTTCCCTTTCTATCCATCCATCCATCCATCCATCCATCCATCCATCCATCCATTCATCTATCCACACATCCATCCACTCACCCACCCACCTATCCAGCTATTTAGCTAGTTATCTAGCTATCCACTCCCTGACTCTAAAAAATAGTCTGTTCTAAGCCACTGCAGTGAATCATACCTTCTGTTAAGATAGGAACCCAAAATAGTACATTGTGTATCTGGCCATAAGGATCACAATTTAGTTGAGATTGCTGACCCCTACAGAGATAAACCACAAGGCAGCATCAATAGTTCTCTAACATCTCTTCGAACTGAGCGCCATGTGACCATGAAGAAGAGTCTGGTTGAAATTTCCTGGATTTATCTAGAAAAATTTCACAGAGGAGATGATAGCTGAGCTGTGAAATCTTGATAGCTGAATAGGAGTTTGTCAGGAATAAAAATGTCATGAAGGATATATGTACCTATACACATACATATATAAATATAGACATACATATACATATACATGTATATATAGATATATATATACATCTACTAAGATAGATATATGTATCAACAAGTGTATATGTACTATATATGTATCAAGTATATAGATATGCACAAAAATATAGATATGCACATACATATATATTCACACATATAACAGATATATATATATATATATATATATATATGTATATATATATATAATATCTACAGAGTGGCTAGGCATGAGAAGCCCATACTTATATTCAATACTCATATTTATAATTTGTAGGTAAACTGTATTTTAGGGAGTCAGAAAGACCTAAGGGGCCCAGAGCACAGGATGAGAAAAGTCAAGTGATTTCTGATTTCATGGATCCTTCTGGGAAACCTTGAATGGTGCCATAGTCCCTTCGACACTCGTCCTTATGCATTAGCCATGGTGCTCTACCACGTGCTCTAAAGCACACCAGAGCCAACTGTGACAGGAACAGGCACCACACCCAAGGAAACAGCAGGCATTTTACTGATTGGCCTAGCACGAGAATGAGTCCATACCTCATTGTGACAGATGAGTCACTTTGCATCTTTCAGCTTCTTTCTCTCTGTTATCAGCATTTTATGTCCTCTTTATAGTGTCTGGTCACAGACGAGAAGCCATGAGATGGAGAGAGAAGCTATGAGTCAAACAGAAGTTCTAAGCCAAAGTCTGACTTCATCTCCCATGACTCTTCCCCACCCCCTTCCTCTCCAGCCACACTTCCCCATGCCAGGCACCTGCCTTACTCAGGACTCAGCATTTGCTAGTTTCATTGCCTGCAATACCTCTTCCCCAGCATGGCACATTTCCCCCTTTTTAGAATGTCTTTCGACAACCTATCTAAACTCTGGCAACCCAGTCTAAAAGGCTATCCTCCACACATTTCAAAATTCCCTTCCCAGTATTATCATTCTCCCCCTTCACACTCATCACTGTATAATATACTATATCACTCCCCTCCATCATTTTATTCTTTATATTGCATTAGAACGTAAGATCCATGAGTGAAGAATTGGTGTCTCTTGTGTTTACTGCTCCATCTCTGATGCTTAGATAAGACTCAGCACCTTGTTGGCACAGGGGCAGGTATTTCTTCAGCCCCAGATCCACTTTCAGCCCTTCTGTGCCTGACTCTGTGCCCTAAGGGGTAGGCCCCTGTGGATGCATCCACTCTGAGATGACTTCATGATGCATTCAGCCAATGGGTAACATTGTGAAGATAGTGGCATTGTGAAGATAGCGGAGAGAGAGTGTTGCATTTCTTCCCACCCTATCACTGTTTCGGTCCCTCATCTTCTGCAGCAGCTGCCTCCCTCCACAACTCAGTTCCTCTAGTAAAAGTAACCACTCCCCAAATTCCTTCCACTGTGAGGGTGTGACGACTTCCTGCTGCTCCTAATTCCTGGGTACTACATCCTCTTTAGCTTTTCACTTGTACCTCTGCCCACATATCATTAAGTAGACCCTTCATTAAGATCTTTTCATTTTTACCATCTGTGATGAGCTCTCTTTCCTGCCAGGACTCTGCCTGATAAAGAACTCAATAAACACTCGTTGAAAGACTGTTGAATGAACGAAAAGTCTTGGCATCCTTTGAAAACTTGATTGATTGGTTTTGGCACTGGATCCATCATTGGAAAGACACCAAAGGAGAGAAGGGTAGAAGTCAGCAGTGGGAAGATAACTCTGGAATGTCTAGCCAAGCCTTGAATGTGTGTAAGTAATGCAATAGCCAATGGCTGAGGAGTAAAGAATTCAATCACAAGCAAGCTACTTTTCTTCATTATGCCAGTTTCTCGTGTGTGTGTGTGTGTGTGTGTGTGTGTGTGTGTGTGTGTGTGTGTGTTGGTAAAATATGGTATTTGAAACAGGTCATAACGATCACAGGGTATAGTGGCAGAATATGAGAAGCAATGAAACCATTGTTGAATTCCAGTTTGCTATTTGACTAATTTGCTTAACCGTTCTGAGCTGGGTTTAGTCATCTACAAATTTGAAATTGACAGAAACTTCATGGAGACATTATGAGTATAAAGATATGACTTACATAAAGTGCTAACCACAATGGGTGATACAGTATTTGCTCAATAACTGCTCGTTTCCTCCCTCCTTTCCCACTTTTATCCTTTCTTTGCCTCTCTTCTTTTGCATTGAACCACCTCAAATAAAATGAGAACACAGAGATTTTTTTCTAAAACTTTTAAATGTCCTGATTTTTTAAAAAAATGTGCAATAATATTTCTGATCATGAAAGAGAAGGAATTTACCTGGTGGACACTCAGGCATTCAGGTACAAGGGGTGGTCACAAGAAGAAGAAAGGGCGTCAGAGAGGAGAATCTGAATAACCACTCTCTCTCCAAAAGGCTTCGGAATAAGCCTGCCCCTCATGGCACAATCAACCCGCTATGCCTGATTGCTTGGCAAGCAGAGCGATGTTCCACCCATGTTAAAGTTACATACCACTGGATTGAGATGGAGCCCATTTTAAAATGGGAATGAGCGAGAGAAACCTGGCTGCTTTCCTTTGCCATGGGGGAAAACAGAGGGGCCTTCTTGGAAGATTATTGGTGTAAAATTGTTAGTTATGGCTTTAAGATTTACCACTTTGTGTGCATGTTAAGACATATAGACATAGTTCCACTCCAGCATATACCTTCTCCGCTTGTCTTTTTTTGTTGTTGTTTATTTATACAGCAAAAGAGCATGCTCCAAAGGTAGGTTTTGCTTCCAAGAAAAAAATTTGACACGCTACTGGATGGAATAACAGAACTGAATACACTTTCAAAAGAGATGCTTTGTTTAGAAAGATACAAATCCTGCAAGCCCACTCCACAACCACCATGGGCATGTCTGTGCTACACAGATTTTCTTGCACTCTATATCTTTTTGTACTAAAGCACTGGGAATCATCCAACAAATTGTAAGTCTGCAATGGTTGCTATATCTATGTAGCTGCCAAACGGAGCGGATATGATTGTAGAGACAAAACCAGGCCAAAAGAGTGGCAATGAAATATCTAATAGTATGGGAAACAATGTAAAAAAATAAATGAAGTTTGAAAATTAGAAGGTCCCAGATGACAACTTTTGCTGAGGTCCTGCAGAAATAGTTGCCACGCTAACCCGATCTTCATTTGTCAAACACTCACATTTCAAGAGTCAGCACAATAATACCTTCTTCATGACACCAATGCCCAATTTCGGGGAGAATCAACACTTATTCAGAGTTATCTAAAGTCCCTGTAACTTTTTCTTGCACTTGTTCATTTATGTGACTCCATTTAACCAAACTATAAACCACATGAAGGCAGGAGCCATCATGTTATCAGTAAGCCTTCCATTCCCATTCAGGTCTCACATATAAATCTTCAATAAAAGCCTGCTGAAATAATGTCTTTTATTCCCTTCTAATAATGTTAGATGAATAACCTGGTGCCTCTTGTCCATGTGTGTTGCCTTTTACAGAAAATCAATCTACCGTGACTGGAACAAAAAATCTGCAGGATTTTTGTTTTTCTGCTCATTTTTGTTTTTTACAGTAGCAGGAATGAATTTGCTCTGCTAACCACCCTTTTTCTACTTACTCGACTTTTGACCCAAGTTTAGATTTACTGAATGACTGGCTGGATTCAAGATTGTGATCTGTGAGGATGATCTCAGGAGCAAACTCTGAAGGATCAAGGCAAACTTCAAATGCATGTTTAGTACCTTCTCCAGGGGGTCTTGCTCCTGTGTGAAAATGCTAAGCAGAGGGGCCCCAAGTGGACTGATAAACTAATGTCTCATATTTTTAGAGAAACTCTTGAGCTCACATATGTTTTCCATCTGACAGAAGTCCTACTTGGTGAAGGGTTTAAGGGTGTCACAATGATACTCCACTTATTGGTTATACTATTGCAATATTTACTAATTACCTGTCAACCTTACATTCTTGTTAATAAAACAAATACTCTGTAAATTCAAAAAAAATTTGAGAATATAAGTTACATAATGTTAGTTTAAAAAGTTATGTTTTCCCAGTGCCAGATTATGACATCTTTTGGATTTTATTTTCTAAATGTCTCTGAAGATGTCCCTCCACTTTCCTCTATATTGTCCATAGGCCTAGTCACCAATATTTCTCACCTGGACAAGTGGGGAGATTTGGCAGGTCTTTTCACATCCTATATTGCCCCAGCCAGAGTGATCTTTTAAAATGCAGGTAAAATAAAATAATTTCACCTAGCCTCTGCTCCTGCCTTCTCCTCATTCCATTTACTTAAAAACAGTTAGTGGCTTCCTTTCCTGTTCAGCCTATCGACCCAGATTCCTGCTGGTCTCCCAGGTCCTGTATCCAACCATCTTCTCCAGTCTCTCATCTGTCGATACCCTCCTCCTTTTCCCTATTCTAGCCATGATGCCTCGTCAACCCTCCTTGACCTTTACGTCTGTGTTTTTCAAACATGCACACTCATCATTGTCATGTAGGATGCTTGTGGAATCACAGTTTTCTGGGTCACACCCCCAAGTGATTCTTGTTCAGTGGATCTTGGGTGAGGACTGAGAACCTACACTTCTAACAAGCTCAGGTAATGCTGATGCTGTCCCTAGGACCAACCTTGAAATAATTCAGCTTTCGATCTACTCAGTCATTTTCTTGGGAAAGCCTTCTCAACTCAAGATCCAGTCCCCTGCTCTGCACTACCTCAGCACAGCATGGAAGTCACATGCAGCCTTTATCACCCTTGCAACACTGGCTTTGTGTGGTCACCTGACGGTTTCCACCACCAGAAATTCCATGGTGGCGTCTGCATACCTCTTGGCTATGACATCCCCAAATAAGTGTTTTTTAATAAATAAACAAATAAATACATCCTGAATACCCTTGTTATTTTTCTGGTATTTGTATTGGAAAAATTAGTTTATGAGACTATTTATGAGATTTTGACAAATCAAAAATTGTCTTTGCTTCCCAACTTTCTGAAAAAAAGTAGCCGTTGCCAAAACATACACATGCACAACATTCCAGAACAAAAAGTGGTACCATGAAGAAGAAAAGAACACTGAGATTTTCATTTCTCGATTCCTTTAGGCATAAAAACTATATAGATTGATGAACAGATAGGGGACAAATCGAATGGATTGACACACATAGCACTGTTGGTAAATGAAGCCATCAGGATGGAAAATATAATTGTTTTAATAGACTGGTGTCAAGATGGCTCTGAAAAAGGTGCTGGTATGTTTTGCACAGATACATGCAGACATGTGTGTTCCTTATACATCACCACAGTGTTTAGTGTAAGAATTATGCAGCCTGGTGTGGAATGAAGTTATTTATATTAGATGCTAAAAGTAAGGGTTCTTTAGAAATAGAAATTTTTAAAATTTCTATTTTAGAAATTTATGTAAAATTATTAAAATTGTATCATTGTACAACAAATATTTGGCATCTATCATTGTTTTTTTTTAATATATGACTGACATATAAAATATATCCCTATTCTCAAGGAGTTTACTATAAAGGCACATTAAAAATCAACTACAAAAATAGTTACTATGCAATATACAAAGTTTCAAAGGTAAGGGAGAAAGATGATTTCATGGAGAAATAAAATTTAACTAGGAATTTGAAGGTTGACTAGAAATTCGATGGGTGGAAGTAGAGTGAGGACAAGGAACAGCTGCTACAAGAAAGAAAATTAATATCACAACTTTGAACCTGAAAATCTGCTTGCATCGTGACACAATGAACTTGTGGGAGTCAGTCACACCTAAGTGTGGCACAGCCTTGCTCCTCCTGACTCATGCAGGATGGGATGTGAGTGTGACAAGACCAGTACCTGAGCCAGCGCTCTTCCTTCCCACACTCCGTGTCCTACCTTGGCAGTACGGGTACTCACCCTCCCTGGATCCAGAGTGCCAGACATGTGTGTTCCAGCCACATCTCCCTAACAACCAGTCATCACCTCCACCAGAGTGATCCATCCCTTCCTCTGTTTTTTTCCATCAAAACATGGGCAGTGCATTGTATCTAAATAACATTCCCTTTATTGGGATCTTCCGGTGAGTAACATCATTTCAGATATTGGGTCATTCCTGAAAAACCCCTTTGCAAACTTTTTCCCAAAACTCCTTGTCACCAACCTCTACGGTCTATTAATTTGCTCATCTTGCAAAGTCCCGCTTTTCTCTGTGCATGGGTGGCAGATGCTGCCCACACCTCTGTGCCCTTATTATTCCAGCACACGCAGCCAACTTCCAACGGCCAACTCCTGCTTGCCTTTTCTTCCTTATGGGCCTTCTGTGCAGCTGGAACATGTTTTGCCACCTCACTGGTAGGAGTAATTGACCCTAATTATCATACGGAAATGATACTACAAAATGCAGCCAACAGTATGTGTAGGGCTTAGAAAATCCACAGACTGCTTCTTACTGCTCCCATGCTTGGTGAAACAACTAAACGTGTGATTGCAGTGTTTGCAACAACCATGGCCTGACAAGGGCATAGTAACCAAGGGTTCTGATCTTCAGGGATGAAGGTCTGAGCACTGTACTGGGTCGACAACAAGCGGAAATGTAAGGCAAGGGCAAGGGATATCTAGACTGTGTAGCTGGGAAGGAAAAAACAAACACCAGCTGCAGCCTTGAGACCTTGAAATCGACTGTCATTTACTCCACTAACCCTCCTGCTATAATTTTATTTGTTAAATTGCATGTGGCCATCACCTTGAAGAGTCAACACAGGACAGAGTGGAATTAGCATGAGGCACCAGGGGTCTGAGTGGTGCAAGGGTCAGATTGCTCTGGCGCCCACTGGTCCCTAGGCATCCTGACCACATCCATCAATGGCCAGCTCTTGCATGCCTTCACCTGAGCACTCTTCATTGCTTTTGAAGGTCTCTGCTGCTATTGTGGGGACCTGGCATTGTCAGAGTAATAAAAACCCCTGGACTTTTCAGCACAGGGGTCCCAATCCATGGTACCGGGCCATGGCCTGTAGGAACTTGGCCGCATGGCAGGAGGTAAGTGAAGGGCCAGCAAGCAAAGCTTCATCTAGATATGCAGCTGCCCCCAGAGCCAGAATCACTGCCTCAGCTCCTCGTCAGGTCATTGGGCATCAGATTCTCATAGGTGCAAGAATCCTTTTGTGAACTGAGCACATGAGAGATGTAGGTTGCTTGTTCCTTATGGGAATCTCATGCCCGATGATCTGAGGTAGAGCTGAGGTGGTGATGCTGGTGCGGGGGAGCGGCTGTAAAACACAGATTAGCATTAGCAGAGAGGTGTGACTGCACAGAGACCATAACAAATCAACTGCTTGCAGACTCATATCAAAACCCTATCTGTGAGGGTTAGAAGAAGAGCTGCATCTGGTGGCAGGCTTTACAGTGGCAAGTGAGTTGATGTACTTCAATTGTACAGTTGCATCCGGTGGCATCTGATTCTGCATTATGGTGAGTTGCATAATTATTTTATTATGTATTTCAATGTAATAATAATAGAAATGAAGTGCATGATAAATATAATGCGCTTGAATCATCCCAAAACCATCCTCCTCATCCCTCACCCCTACCCTGGTTCACAGGAAAATTGTCTTCCACAAAACCAGTCCCTGGTGCCAAAAAGCTGGGGATCGCTGCTTTAGAGTCTGCATATGAGTGACATCATACAATATCTATCTTTCTCTGACTCAGCTCACTTAGCATAATGTCCTCAATATCCATCTCTTTCTGGCAAACGGCAGGATGTCCATCAGTGTATGAAATCACTCATGTGTGGAATCTAAAAATTCCAAACTCATAAAAACAGGGAGTAAAATGGCATATTAATACACTTCAGCAGAAGCACGTATACTTTTCACAACGTGCAAAGCCTTCCCAGCAATGGTGAGCAGTCGCCCAGCATTGGACCGTGCACAGGGCTAGGACACATGTGCTTCGGGTGTATTTTTATCAGTAATTGCCCACTCATTTAATCCATTTGAAAAACTATCTGAACCACTGCTCCAAATTATTGGTGTGTGTGTCTCTAGGATATGTCGTAGGGTCTTAATTCACCTTGAAACGTTTAGGCATCTCTATCACTCTTGGATGTGCAAAGCGTCTCAGCAAAGGAGCGAGATGAAGTGGAGCTTAGAAGGGGGAAACTGGGCCATGAGGTCTCAATCCAGCAAATCCAACACTTCATCAAACCCAGCGGGGAGAGTTGAGTGTTGTGGCTTGTTGATTTTTGAGATGCGCATTAAGGAAAGGCTACATTTAGCAAACGCTGCAGTCTCTCTTGTAATGTTTTATGATTGTTATAGTATTTGGTAACTTCTGTTACCCTCTGGCTGTGATGTGAGAGTCTCCCCCCGCCCACCACTTCCCCCACCACCACCCATGACAGCAATCTCTAGTTGTAAAATGGTAAGACCGTCAGCCAGCAATAATTTGCAATCCAAACAGACTTGACGCTCCCTGACATTTATTGAAACCTCAGACCCCGTGCACTGGTTTCAGTTTTCCTCCCTTTGCTCTGTTTTTACAGACAGACAAGTGCTTAGGTTTAGGTGTAATAATGAGGAGAAATTTCTTCTTGGCCTACTCTTGCTTGTGTTGGCTGCAATGGGGCTTGCAACAGACGGGTGGTTGGAGTTAATTACACTAAATGGTGAGAACATTATTTGACCCCACCGGTTCGGCCCCAAAGGCTGTGTGCCTCCTGACAGACACAGGCAGATGGAATGCTTCACAGGCTGAGCACGGGACAGAAACCATGTAGAAAGAGTTCTCCACTCAAGACCAGACTCCTTAACAAAGCTTGCATCTCTGAGCTGCAATAAACCAGTGAAGTTCAAAGAAACATGGGGTGACAGCAAGGACTAGGAAAAGGCACTTCATCCATCAAAATTGCTCTCAAAGGGAGCTGTCATCTTCATTAATGACACACCACATGTCTTTTATTTTTTTTAAGAAAGAACAATATGAAGGCTTCACCACAAACTTGACTCCGACAAGCCAAAGGGGAACTTCTGTCACCTATGTTATTTCAAGACACCTAGTGACATATTACAATTATATTCGAAAGCCAGTGATAACTGCATGTTATTTAGCCCAGAGCATCACACTTAGTGTCTGCAAATGTTCTTGGCATTGCTATTTTTTACGACAATACTGACAGTGATAACAGCACCCTCAAGTTCTTATCCTAGGGATAATCTGGCATTAGTGATTCTCATGAAGAAAATAACCAAAACACTTAAAAGAGAAGCGATAGTATATCTCAACATACCAATGAACTAGGATCAGGTTTGAACTTAGGCAAGGACTCTAACTGCATCACACCCTGTTCAGAGCAGCATGATTTGCTTTGTTCTGTGATCACACTCCACCACCCTAGTCCTTCCCAACCCAGCCACGCTTGACTGTCATGGCATTATGCAAATTAGCATGCATAGTGAGTGCCACTCCTCTCCTATGTACAGTCTACTCAAGGCGTGCGTGCTTTGTGAATCAGTAGCATCTTTCTCCCTTGAGGCAGCATAGGATCACAGATGTAATGTCCACACCTGGAATGAGACAGGTACAGAAATTTCCCTGGGGTGCTTAAACCTCATTAAATGATTACTACAATTCATTAAAAAAAAAAAAGTTTGCTTTTCTGCCTTGCAAAATGTTTATACTAAACACGTAGACGATGTGTATTTTCCCCAGTAAAAGATAATTAAGAGTGGTAGGGTGTGCTATTAAAGTACAGAAACAATAAGATTTAAGAGTTTAAATATTGTTATATCATAATCAACCATACATAAATAAGGAGCAAACATAGGCACAAGCTATACTTAATGAAAGAGTTGACATTTTTTAAATGAAAATATGGCATTTATTGGAGTGACTGTTTTTAGAACTCAAATGATGGCAGCTATGTGATAGACTTTATTGTGACAGAGTCTGTGAGACAGGATCAAGGCCTAAGGGGAATCTAAGACTGAACTATACTTAAAAGGCAAGGTTAGACAATTAGATAGGGCGAAGATAAACAAATGAATGCAATTTTATGCCAAGGATGAGGATTTCAGGAAAAAGTGGGAAACCATTGCTTGCTGTGGAGGTAAGGAAATCTTCCTAAAGACTCAATACTAAATCTCAGTATTCAAAGTTTTGTCTTTAATGTCATCTGCTTCATTTAAGTTTGTGTGTGTGTTGTTTATTTGCAAAAATAAATGACAGAAGAGAGCTCCGCAGTAGAGAAAGCAGTGTGAGAAAGACTGCAGGCATGGAAGCCCATGCCAGAGCCAGCTATCAGACATGTGAGGGCCATGCTGAGAACCCGGCATCTATGCTGTGTGCAGCAAGGAAGCTTTGAGCAGTTTATTTAGGGACACGGCATGATTGGATTTCTAGTTTAGAGCCGTCACAAGAGCAACATTGCAGAGTATGGATCAGTGGTTACACTGGAGTCACAGATACCTCCTGGTGAGAAAGCGGTTGGTCTACAAAGCACTGAACAGGGTCTAAACTGAAGCAGTGAAGAAGCATAAAGTGGGAAAACAGGCAGTTTATAACTGCGACAAAATCATGATATGGTGAGAAAGGAAAAACCCATCACAATTTGCAGGCTTCCCCAGAGTCAGAGTGGCCGGTAGGGATAAGAAAAATTAAAAAATAGAGAGATCCTAAGGAAAAACAAATTGAGTTCAGATTTGAATATAATAAGCCAAAGGTTCCTATGGGCGCCTAAGCTCAGGTATCAAGCATCTTGTAAATATTAAAGCCAGGATTCAGTCTTGGCTCTACTGGAATCCAAATTCTAGTCTCCATATATGTCCCCTATCTCCCTGGAGAAGCAACTAGGGAAATAAAAATGTGCAATAAATTACTATAAAACAGGTATGAGATGTGCATAGAGGCAAGAGTTGGTTCAATATTTTCATAATGTAGGCTGTTATCTATCAATTTGTATTTTTGCTTTTAAGAGACTTTCTCTTATATTATAGAAATAACTACCTGTGAGGTAATATCTTTACAATTTGCAATCAGGTGGGTGAATGTTGACTTAGTCATGTGCTGGAGTTCCATCCTTCCTTTCCTTTACCCAGCATAGAGATGAGTTTAAGAATCTGTGGATAGAGACTCCTAAGACTCAGACTGATGAAAACAACGTTAATAAAAATCAGTGAAAATGGAATAAATGGCTAATAAAAACCAGACTCAAGTATTCACCCACTGGCAGAATTATATTCTTAATTCATTCTCATTTTCAAGCAAGTGGATTTTATATTTTTTAAAAATGATCTGTTGTAATGTTGTAATGTAACTTTATCTTCTCAAAGATAAGATTTAATGAAGACATAGCCTTCAGTGTTGGAGATTTCACCGAGATTTAAAGATTTAAATGAGGACATTGACTTCAACGTTAGAAGTGAGATATTAGAATTTTAAAAAGCTAAATAGGCTGAAAGATTTATTATGCCACTTAGAAATGCAAGCCTGCAGTCTGCGTGCCCAGGCATGACCAATGAGCAGGTAATAACAGATCTCATTAGACGCTGTTTATTTAATTTAACATATTCTGTCAGAGATGTTTTCCCTGCTGGATACGGCCTTTTTTTTTTTTTTTTTTTTTTTGGTAGTTTAAATGATGCCCAAATACGCAAGAATGTATTTGTCATAATAGAAGGCTGTAAATGCAAATTCAGAAAGTCACTAAATCACCCCAACTCAACAACGTTATGGAGCTACAGTTTTAAGTTTTCTGCATCTATTCCCTTTCTCCTCAAGGGCAAGGAAATAAGTCATACATACCAGCTCAGAAAGAATCCTAAAAAGAGACCCCATTATTTATTTTTCTCTCTGTATTTGTTTTTCTTTTTCCAATGCTACTACAAAAATTCTTTTTTTAGTGTCTAAATAATGTTTCAATGAATTATATGCTTTTATTTGAGATTAAAGTAACCTCTGGTTAGAACTGCACAGAACAAGATAAATCAGTATTAATGATTTCTTACAGAAACAAGTATTCTTGAATATTCAGCTGACAAAAATTAAAGATGACTTTGGAAAGACCACACTGCATAATCCTCACTTAATTTTCTGCTGTCACTTCCATTTTCACCTAAAAGTAGGTTTTAGAAAATTGTCACTTTATTTAGGTTTACATATTTTTTAAATATAATAACTCATTATTGGGAGAATGTAATTTAAACTTAGGAAAACTATCAGCTTTGATTAGGCATTATTAAAGCTATAATGGTCAATAAAAGGTATTAAATATTCCTCTGTGTTACTGACATTATCTCCAATATGAATATAGAATAATAAAAATTGTTGAGCTGAAAATATTGCTCTATGATGAAAACTACTGAGCTAATAGATTGACAGTGTTCATGAAATATTCTATAAATTAAGAGAAGGACCTGCCATAATTTATTTTTTGACATTGGTAATGTGGCTTACAATCTTCTTATAAAATATGTCCTCAGGGATCAAGGATTCATCATTCAGTCTTTCAGGTGGTTCAGTGGTTACATCATCTTCAGAGTGGCTCAGGAATTAAGTTATCTTAACAGGAGACCCTGAGTTTAGGAAAAAGTTGTCAGTGAAGCATGGTAAGTGAAAGGAAAAGCATCGAGAATGTTTAAGACTCCCAGGAAAGGCCCCTAATTTCATTTCAATTTAATCCTAGAACCCTCTTTGATGCTCGACACACTATAAATAATTGCTTATATTTGGAGATGAGATGGTAAGGTTTTTAAATACCTCATTGTTTTCTGGGAACTTTTAACCAAAGATGAACATATCCACTTACTCCTTGTAGTTTTCTTCTCCCTAGCTTCATGATATGCTCCAATGCCACTGTCCTTCTAGTTGCACAGAAATGAAAGTTTCTGGTTATTTCGGACACTCCCTGTCTCATCCTTTATGTTCTGTCAATGCAAGCATCTCTGACATAGAGCAAGAACTGGTGAACTTTTATTCTGGTAAAGAACCAAATAGCAAATAATTTAGTCTTTGTGTTGAGTATAACACTAAACTCTGCTGTCATACAGCACACAAAAGTAACCATGGACAATATGTAAATCGACATGTGGGGCTGTGTTCCAATAAAACTTTATTTATAAAAACCGGCAAAAGGCACATTTGATCCAAGGGGTCACACATTGCCAACTGCTGTTGGCAAACTGTTTTCCCCCCACACCTGCTGTTGTAGCCTATCCAAACTCTCAGTAATTCTCACCTATATCACTCTGCTTTTTTATACATCTCACTTATATCTGTCTTCATTTCCTGTCTCTCCCCAGCAAAAGCTTCTCTAACCATTTTGTCATAGAAATCTAAGTGTAACTCACTTATCTTGCTCCCCATTGGGAAAAGCCTTCTGTGAGCCTTAACTAGCTACAAAACTAAGTTTTATGATCCTGGCAGAATGGAGTGCCAACCTGGTTTCAGGCCTCACCCCTGATACTTAAGGGTGATGCCTGTTATTCAAACAGTCCTGCTGCTTCCTGCAACTATTCTTTTTCTTACACTTCTTCTGCTGGATCAGTCCTCTTAGGCCTCTCGCTATGTTTACCTATAAAAACCTTCTTTGTAATTCAAGGCTTTCACTCCTTTATCAACTACTCATGACTTACCCCTTTGGGTTATCTGCAGGAGAGAGCTAAAATTATGTATGTAAAGGGGACTACCATGAGAAATAAAAATTGAGACTAAAAAAAAAGGGCCAAAAAGAGAATTTTGGAATTATATTAGGGGATAGGAGGAAATCACTGTAAGAGGCAACAAAGATAACTGGGAGAGACAGAAGGAGTTCTGAGGAAATTCTGCACATTAAATTGACACATAGGTAAACCCTCATGTCTTATATTCCAGTATCATTTCATTGAAGTAATGCATAATACACTTAATTTAAAATATTTTAATATTAGCAATTCAAGTTGTTTCGCATGTTTTATTGTTGTAAAAATGTGAATAAGAGCTCTATTCATCTAACGAATACTTGCATAATTAGTGACTACCACGTGTCATCACTGTACAGTCATCTTTATAATTGACAGTTCTTCTTAGTAATCTATAATTCTGGAAATAACACCTGAAGATGGGCTTTTCCTCCAATGCCTAAAGTTATAGTAACAATGGGAATATTTTACCACAGGGTTGACTCATGCCGAAGAACCCAGTGGTGAGAACACTGGCAGACCTGTCCTGTGGGAAAGTGAGAAATACATGACCCAGGACATGATAATCTTGATATGTTAATCCGGTTGTAGATGCTCCAGGGTAGAATTAGAGAATATATATACATTCTCTATATATGTGCTGCACCCAGTATTGTTTGCAGAAAATAAGAAGATAGCATCGTCTAAGTCAACAGAAAAAAATCCCAACTGCACAGCTTTTTAAGATTAAATGCTTCAGGAAATAAAACAGAACTGATTTGCAAACAGAGATTGTTGACTTATCTTGAAAACAAGTTCATGCCTCAGTTTCCCTGATGTTACACAGTGTGCAATGATGGTGATGAACGAAAGCTTTAGATTTGGGAGTCATTTCAGTAATAGAGGAAAGCTCATCTAAAATAAAGAGATTTGGGGAAACAATGTAATAGTTTTAAGTACAAATAACTTATCAATGACATGTACTGCCTCTTGACTGAGCTGGCTTAATGGAAAAAACTTCATCACCAGCAAAAGAGCTGCTAACACATTTCGTAGCTGTCAAGTTAAGATCCGATTTACACATTGGCAGTTCATCTTTTTTTGATGATCACATCTGCCTCGCTGAGCCTGTCTTCTTCCATACTGGGACCAGGAACAGGCTGCCACTTCAATTGGCCAGCTCTTTACCTGTCACCCACAGCCTGTACTGCTCTCACACCTGAATAACTTTACTCATTGATGTATGTTTTGCTTCATTAGATACTTTAGATTGTAATACCTGGAGAGTAGGTATTCCCCACAATAAACCATCATTGATTTTTGTCTCCAATAGAATGTAGGGTCATTCTGACTAAAAATAATGTCTATAGAAGTCCTCGTGCACCTTTTTTCTTCCAGTTACAGATAGGGTAACTGGATGAAGGAGCTAATACCTAAGTCTACTGTATTCATTCTAATGGTTTAGAGAGCTGAAGGTTTCTACCCTCAGTGCTACCCACTGGCAATCGAACTAAAAATCTGAAAACAAGAGTAATGTAGCCACCAAAGGTAAATCAAGACATTTTTCTCATTTCTAAAGACTCTTTGCTGCCAATTTGATGATAACTCATTTCTCTACACTGTAACCACCATCTGACTGTGTGCTCAGATGGCCTTTCTTTGGTGTGTGGGGTAAATAAGAATCTCTCTATTCTGTTCCCGTAAGGCCACCAGTCTTACTGGAATTGTACCCTACCCTCATGTCTTCATGTAACCTCAATTACCTCCTAAACACCCTACCTCCAAACACTGTCACATTAGGGTCAGAGCTTCAATGGATGAGTTTAGAGGTGACATAATTCCATTCATTGCACCACCTGGGCCTCAAAAATACCCTGGACCTGCTCCAGTATGTGACTATTTCCAGTCCTGGCATATCTAAGCATAGAGATGTCAGTTAACTCAGAGAATAAAGTGTGTTTACATATAAAATATGCAAAATAGGTGATTCTCCATTTACTAATAGATGTATGAGGTCATTTAACATTGCTCTGCAAAAAAAAAAAAAAAGATTAGAAAAAATATTAAAAATTAACCTTTTTAGAGCACTGGAAATCACCCAAAAGGTGAGCAAGAACTTGAGAAGTACTTGCTCCCAACAAACCACTGCTTTGGTGTACAAACAAAACAAAACAAAACAAAACAAAACAAAACAAAACAAAACAGAACAATGAGCTTGTGGGCTTCTGGCCTAGGGGATTTCTGTGTCCCCAAGTTCCAACAGCAAAGTTCTACTGGCTAGAGGTGGTTTTTGGGTGGGGGTGCTAAAACAAGCAAAAATTTAATAAGGAGATTGCAGAAGCAAGAGAACCCCAGCCTGGTAGATATAATAACTCTCTGGTTGACTGCTAAACTACACACGCACATGAGAGACAGTAAGGAATCTGGCAAAAATCAAAAGCCTGGGGAGACCCATAAACTCGCTGTGCCTTTGAATGTGCTCCCCAACCTCCGCACGCAGCCAGGGTGGTAGATGGCAGGAGGAGCTCGAATAAAGCCTCTGCACAAAACACTGATGTTCAAGTGCACAGTCATGGAGTTACTTCCAGAGAACTGCATTTAAAAAAAATGGCATGCAGTGCAGCAACTGCACAGCACTAGAAAGATGGACATTTTGATGTGTGTCTCTGCATATTACTGGCCCGCTAAAACATGAAAACTGTAATGCTTAGAGAGAAAATTAAAACACAGAGTCATTATAATGCATTGTCTAAAATGCCTACTTTTAGAACAAAAATTACCAAACCCATACCCCTGGCAAGGATGTGAATAAAAGGGAAATGTTGGGCAATGTTGATGAGAATGTCACTTGGTGCATCTACTATGGAGAGCAGTATGGAGGGTCTTCAAAAAATTAAAGATAGGACTACCATATGATCTAAAAATCCCACTTCAAGGTATATATATATATTTTTAAATGAAAATACATCAAAGAGATTTCTGCACTCCATGTTCACTGCAGTATTATTCACACGAGTCAAGACAGAACACAACCTAAGTGTCTGTCTAAAGATGCAGATAGTTAAGATGTATTACATACACAACGAAATGTTATTCAGCCATAAGAAAAAAGGAAATCATGCCATTTACAACAACATGGATGGATCCTGAGGACATTATGCTAAGTGAACTGAGAAAGACAAATACTGCATAGTATCACATATACATGGAATCTAAATAAAAAGGTAAACTCATAGAAACAGAGAGTAGAAAAGTGGTCACCAGGAACTGGTTGCAGGGGAGTTAGGGAGAGATTGGTAAAGGCTACAAACTTTTGGCTATGAGATGAATAAGCTTTGAGGTTCTAATATAAAACATGATTACTATAGTTAATAATACCATATTGTATAACTGAAATGTGCTAGGAGAGTAGAACTTAAATGCTCTCTGGAAGAAAGGAAAGAAGGAAGGAAGGAAGGAAGGAAGGAAGGAAGGAAGGAAGGAAGGAAGGAAGAAATTTGATTTAGCAACTTTAAAGCAGCTATTCTAAATATGCCTACAGAATTAAAAGAACATATACTAAGAATGAAAAAATAAGTAGAGACTCTCAAAAGAGAAATGAAAACTATTAAAAAGAAAATAATCAAATGAACGTTCTAAGGCTTAAAGATACAGTAAATGGGATTTAAATGTTAACTAGACAGGATAACCATTACATTTGAGATGACATAAGAATCTGTGAACTTGAAAATTAGACCAACAGAATTTATTAAGTCTGAGGAAGAGAGACAAAAACACTTGGAGAAAACTGTACAGATCTAAGAGGTCTGTGGGATAATGTCAAGTACGCCAACATATATGGCAGAAGAAGTGAGGAGAAAAGGGGAAAGAAAAGATATTTGAAGAAGTAACTACTAAGAAATGTTCCCAAATTTGGTGGGATTGCCCTCCTTTATATCTAAGAAGCTTGACAAACCGAACCATCCAATCACAAAGGAAACCACACAAAACACACACCATAATCAAACTGCTGAAAGGCTAAAAAAAAAAAAAAAAAATCTCGAGAACAATGAGAAACACATGTTACACATAGGAAAAAATAGTAGGATCAATGGGTCACTTTTTAGCAGAAACAATAAACTATAGAAAACATTATAGAAAAGTTGAAAGTCTACGAAATACATAACAAAAGTGTTGACCAATTATTCCATACCTAGCAAAACTATTCTTTAAAAAAAAAGTAAAATAAAGACATGTATGAATAAAAACTGAAAGAATTGGTTGCTTGCAGCTCCTTGCTATATAATATACTAAAGAAAATTCTTTAGGTTGAAGAGAAACAACTCCAGATCATATCCCAGATCCATAAGAATTGGTAAATATGTGTTAAATATAAAATATTGGTGTACACATATGCTAATCTTTTTTTTCTTGATTTAAGACATATGACTATACAGAGCAAAAATCAAAAAATTAGCATGAACATTCTATTGTTGGGTTTATATGTTTATAGATGTGCTATACAAATGCAAACAATAATATAAAGTTTGGTTGGGTGAGCTAGTCTAATACAGACTGCCTATCTTTGTTGGAAATACTTCATATTAACTTGACACATATTGGCATAAGTCAAAGACACATGCTATCTGCCATAAAGCAACAATTAAAGTAATAACATGAAGAAATAAGGTAAAAATACAATAAAAAATTAAAATGGTAAAAGGCTATATGACTTCATTTCTATGAAGCACGAAAAGAGGCAAAGCAAATCAATGACTTCCTAGGGTCGGTACTGGTGTCAGAGCTTCACTGCAAAAGGACATGAGGGAAATGCTGGGAGTAGACAGAAATGGTGACATGAGCAGAGACGGAAATAGTGAAGACAGCAGGAGTATCAGGCATAGAAGAAGTGGGAGAATTATTAGAAAAGAACAGCAGACTGACAAATAAATATTTCACATATATGCCCTCTGTTTCTTGAAGTCCTTTCTTTGCTCTTTCACCTCTGCCATTTGCTTTCAGACTTGGTACCTTGTCCACTCTCATTGTATTTTCTCACAAAACAAATGGAAAAGGTCAGCTCAGCTGTCACCTCGATATAGCTATCCACGCCACCTCCTTACTGCACAGAAACCTAATGTGTGTAGCTCCTTTGGTGCCAGCTCATCGTGAGTTGACAGTTTTCCCCTTTGTGTACAGGAAGGCAGTCATGAAAAGGTGACACTAATCTGGCCACTCTGCTGCTTCATTCTTAAGATTCCCCCTGGGAAACACTGCATCAACATGCTCCATTGTGGGCTTGTGCCATTTTGTTGTGTTTTACTTTATTTTCTGTTAGAACAATGCTTTTTTTGGTTTGAGCACTGTATTGCCTGGGGAAGAAAGGGAAATGTTTGTTATTGCTTGCTAAACATCTACCACGAAACCGGCCAAACCGCAGGAGCTAATCTCAAACCGGGGAGTTAGCTTCTCAAGGAAGGAGCCCTGTGGCAGATATGCTTTTCCATCATGGCCTCCCGAGGCTCCACGCCTCTCCGTCTCACTTCCTGTGTATGCCCCATTGTGTAAGGCACAGTTCCGGATTTGGTGCTGTTGCACATCTAGGAGTTTTATTTAAAATTTACTTTAAAAGGGGAAATCATCACAACTTTCATTTCTTCTGTCTCTAGTGCCAAGTAAATTGGTATGAGACCACACATTTTTAAGGTCCACTTTATAAGCTGTTTTGCCTCTTCTGTCGTTTTTTTTTTTTTTTTTTTTTTTTTGCTTTATGCAGTATCATCAAACCACATGTTCTGAATATCATCTCGATGTTTATCATTTCCATATTTATGTATTTGATTAAACCTCTATCTTTCTCCCATAATTAAGACCCATATCACCAAGAAATTATTGGGCATCCACGCTTAAATATTAAACATATACCTCAACTCAATGTGCTTAAAACCACATCTGTCATCTTTGTCATCAAACCATCACCAGTTACCCAAGCCAGAAACAAAACATTGTTACTGACTAGTCTTTCACTTAACTCCAGATTCAATCAGGTGTTGGTGACTCCTTTGGGTTCCTACAGGGTCTTTGACCCCATGCTCTCTCCTGCTTTCCAGCATTGTAAACACAGTTTACACTTTTTTTGTCCTTTTCATCCTCCTTCGCTTTTCCCCAAACTGTACTTTACCAGACTAACTCCAACTCAGAACTCAGGTTCATCCTAAACCTTCCATATCCTCTCCAGTCTCATTTGAATGACTCTCATGTGATCCTAATTGAGTATGTTAAAATCCTTGCATTATAACATTTCCACACTACTTTAGAATGGCTTTATTTCTTACATATTTCATTTAATAGATTAAATTTCCAGGATCAACAGGGTTATGTTTGTTCTGTTCTCACTGTCATCTGTGGTCTCTAGCATTATGTCTGGGTCAGCACAGATCTTCAGTAAATATTACTTGAATAAATTTTTTAATAATTAATAATATCCAAACTTAAACTTCTAATTTTTCATGTACAAAGGTTTTCCTAATTTAAGTCTTTATACAAAATAATTTCTAACTCCCCATCTAGACAGAAATCAAGCTCTACTTTAGAGAACACTACACTGATGTTTAGGATATGAGGTTGAACTGAATCAGAAGCATGTCCCCTTGACCACTAAAAGTCTCAGAGATGTATGTTCACATGATACAGTTCTGTTATCGAAGTGTTTGCTTTCTGGATGACAGGCTGACCCACAGGTAAATTGCCCAAGCAAAGTCCACACAACATTGGTCTCTATTTCTAAACCAGTGTCTGATCTTAAAATTGGATGATGAGACTGCTGAAGGGATGACATTCTGATTGCAAACTGTGCACTTACACTTGTCTGGCAGGCATCTCAGCTGACCCCTCTCACTTGCACTCTGCTTCACTCAGAGGTGTAAAGACAATTAAAAGTCCCTGTTGACAATTTGATTAACAAAACCTGTCTTCTGAACTAAACACATTTTGCAATTGGACAGTAGCAATTTTGGGTACCTGAACTAATAACTCTGAAAAATATCTTGGGGAATAAAGTACAGCTGAACTACACACTGTATTAACAAGCTGGAACTTGGGTTAAATTGGACTATTGATTCATTTTCTGGCATCACCACCCATAAGAATCTTTGCCTCTCTTTAACCTTAGCTGTAGCCACAAACATTTGTCTGATCTTGCTGACATTCAAGATGATGAATGCATAAGGGGTTGGAGAGGTAATAAAGCCACGATATTCATAATATAAAACCAGCCCAAGGAATAGCCATGAACCAACTTGAAGATCCAGGGAGCACAGAGTCAGCTTGCAGCCCACATGTCTAACATCATCTGCTGTCGTGAAGAATCTGAAGCTACTTGCTCAAGTGAAGAGGGGACAGAAAGGACATTAAGGCCCTGGATATACATTAACGGCTTTTTCTTGGGTTATTTATTTGGTGGAGGTGGAGGAAGAAGAAAATGGGTTTCACTCGCTTATGTTTACCTATCTCAGTGTCTTAATAAGTCATTGAATAAATCAGTTAATATCTGCTGGGGAAAAGTACAGTAGGAAGACTATTATATAACAAATTATTAAACATTTCTTCAGTCTCTTGACCTCAGTTTTTGGTCATTTTCTGTTAACATCTGGTCAAAATTTAGGTAGAAGCCATTGATACCTGACAATAATAATCCATGGCAATGACCCCAACCCTCTGCCTCCTCACAGATTGTCACAGCCACCGGGGACTCTTCACAGAACTCATTCTAGGCAATGCTTCTCATCTTTGCTTCATCTGACAAGATGATAAAACTTAGCTTAGGAGCAATCATTTCTTTATTTGGGGAATGGCTTTATTTCCCATTACTATTCATTAACTGGCTCTTAATGTTATGATTCTATTGTATACGTGATTTTAATTATACACCTTTTACATCTTTCTCTGGGAACATATGTGGCATCAATTATAAATGTATACAATGTGGGCAGAGATGAATCAACCAGCGTGAGAGGAATGCCGAGACAGAGAGCCAGCTCAGTCACTGGTGTGCCAGACTAAACTGATTGGCTATTTTGATAACATCTTGAAGTGAGTAAACAATGGAAAAATTTCATAAACCAACTTTCACTAAATTTTCTGCCTTCCAAGGACACAGTTTAATAAAGAAGTAATAAAAATCTGAGATCTCATCCTATATAACCTCAATGTGCCTAGGGCCTTTGAAAGAGTGGCAGAAGGTCCCTAAAAAGTGCTGATATGTCCCAATGGGTGACTCTAGGCTTCTGTCCTGGGCTTTTCAGCCAATAGCAATCTCGACACTATTCCATGCAACTGCCACTCTCTTCGGCTGCTTCCCCACACTGTTGCTTTCTAAAGCACATCTAATACAAAGTTGTCCCACATACCAGGAAATCAATAAAGCCATAAAACAACCAAAATGCCAACAAAAGAGAAAAATGTAGAAATATTTCTCGCAGGAAGTCTTCCCCTGGTCCCCTCTCTCATTTGTCTGGTTGGCCATGACATGGTCATCCATTCAGCTGCCCAGCATGAGAGCTCTCTCCCACATGAACCTCCCCATCCCTAGTCCAAGGCCTCCAGCTGAAACAATCAAATTACAATAACAGTGGGTAAGACGTACATGGTTCTATGATAGCTCCCTTTTCTCTTATTAAACAAAATAATTAGCATCACGATGGGAAGCATCTATATTTTTATTCGTATCCAGCAAGCAGATACTTGGCCATCTTGGGCAAAGGCACCTCTGCTGACAAGTACTTTCTGAGGAAGACTTTTTTTAAATGGCAGATTCTGAGCCACACTTGAAGTCTTATGGAAAAGGATTAATTTTTAACTGCAAATGTTATTTTTACAGTTATTACACATGCAACTCTGAGGGCTGAGAGATGGATGGCATAGAGATAACTTAAAAGAGCTCTTTCCATAAAGTCCTTGAGAAATTTTAGACATATGACAGTGCTGACAGTATTGAAACTCAGCTTAGGACCAAGAACAGTTTGTTGGTTGTCTCCTGGGAGACTTAGATTACAGATATATTTGGTTTGTAGCCCACGCATTGGAAGTGCCTTGACTTCAGTATGGTCTTGAGCAGTAATTAATGCCTTTGTACAGAGAAGCTGACCTATCGGAAGTGTCAACACTATTGGCAGGTAGTTTCTTTCTGAAGTGGCTTTTGAACCTTCAACCAACTTCAGGAAAAAGTGTGAAAGTGTCTGTGGGCATGGGTGCCATGTTCATGGGTTGTGTTGTGATGCAGCTTAGCAAATTCCAGACTCCTGGGCAGCACATGGCTTGACGCATCTGGGTCAGAAAGGGAGGAAAAGGTTAACCTAACTTGAAATAGCTAAGATCACTCACACCTGAAAGCCAATAATATCAGCTTCTAAAGATTCCTGGAAAGAATTGGAGAAAATTTGATGTGTAGACAGGTCCTTGCAGGGGACCACAGCTCACTCACACAGTATGCATGAGGGCGTAAATTATTTTTATGTTGGTATGACCCTATTTATATCCTTAGGGTGGTGTGGTCTGAGGGAACAATGGTTACACAGTTTATACTGACTCTGGCAAAGTCTTAGCTATTGTTTTCTAGATAGTCACAGATAGGATGACAGGAGCCAGTTAAGGTTACGTGTAGTTAAACCAAGATGGAAAGTCATGACTTATGAATGCCAACTGAGAGCCTTTTAGCACTCTGCAAGGAATTCTCAGAATCTGTTTACAGGATGCTTTTGGCTTTTCAGTGGCTTTATTATTCATTTGGACTAAATCACTGTATTGTACATGCGTATGTGTGTGTATGTTTTTGCCATAGCAGCATAATTATCTAATTGGCTAATGACAGAAATCTGAAAGGGCATATAACACCATAATTGATCCAAAGATTTAATACAAGCTCACCAACTTAAAATGATGAATCAAAACTTAAAAGAGGAAATCACACGGAGATAAACCCAAAGCCATTTTTTCCTTTGATGAATGACACACTGTGATATGATGGAAGGAGCACAGTGCAAGGAATCTGGTTATTCTAACCTCCACCTTGCCATTATGTTAGGTCAATGTAGACAAATTACAGCTCGAATGACAATATAAATCCCTTTATCTGTAATATGAGTAGGCTTTTAATAGAGCATCTCTTAAAACTTTTAAGACTCTAAATAATGAGTGTGAAGCTTGTCTGGATTTGTTTATTGGGGGAAAGCATAGGGTTTGGATTAAACCATGTTGATCTTTGGTCTAATGTGTAGTAGCTGTGTAAATGTGAACAATCTAATTCGATTCTCTGAGCCTCGGTTTCCTCATCTGTAGGATGGAAATAATAGCTGCCTTCCAGAGTTTGAGGGAGTAAAAATAAAATAATGAATAGGAAGCCCTAGAAGGGAACATGACACATAGGAGAAAATACATAATAAATTTTAGTTCTCTCCTATTGTTTTTCTACTTCACATTTGAGAGAGAGAGAGAGAGAGAGAGAGAGAGAGAGAGAGAGAGAGAGAGAGAGAGAGAGAGAAGGAGGAGGAGCAGGAGGAGGAGGAGGAGGAGGAGGAGGAGGAGGAGGAGGAGGAAGGATAGAGAGAGGGAAAGAAAGAACAGAAAGAAAAAGTTTAGGAAGAAATTTTATTTTTTGGAAATTAAATGAGCCAACAGTATAATATTCACTGCCCCAAATATTAATGTTGATTATTGTTTACACCTCATAAGAAGCCTCCTCTGCTGATTTCCATATCCAGGAGTGATGTCTCCAACTCAGGTGCTCATATTTTAAGACATATCCTAAAAATTAGAGCTTATTAAAAGGAACATACTATGGAGAGAAGAGAGAGAGAGTTATGGGAAGATGTAAGACACAAAGAATCACCAAAGAAAATATGATGTTCCACAGGACATGTGTAGGCTGCAGAAGGAAACTGAAAAGTGTATAAAATTATTTTTGGTATTTGGTAGGTCATGGCATTGAATGGGGAATAGTATGCTTTTGTGTTCCCTTTGAGAGCCAAACTAGAACTAAGTAATATCTGATGGCTAGGGTTGGGGGAAGGTGTGGAGGAAGAGGCCAGATTTCAACTCAACATAAAATAAATACTGCAACAGCCAGGTCTAATACTGAAAGGACTGCCTCATGGTTCAGTAATTCCCTATCATTAGGGGCCACAAGAAGATATAGAAGACCTTAAATCAATATGGTAGGAAAGAATCTTGCACTGGGCTAAAGGTTGAACTACATGATATGTAGACTTCCTTGTAGCTTGGAGACTCTATAGTTCCAAGAAGGAAGTGGGTTGGCAGGGATTACATTCTGCAAACCAGTTTCATCAGAACTGCTGTGTTGTGACCTGAAATGTGAAGGCGTTTTCCACAAACAATAAGAGGGCCTTCTCCTCAGCACAAGAATTTCCCCGGAGGAATTCTCTGATGCTGGCACCTTTTGAAATAGTGTTTTGGCAACTTTCAAGGGCCTGGGGCACCTGTGTCCAGACCCCACCTGGCTGGTTTCCTCATCACCCTAATACTTCTCTTTTAGCCAACACATACTACCTGATTTTACTGATTAGTTGGAGTTACTGTATATTTACGTAGATCTCCAACTCTTTTGTCTTCCTCTCATCTCTTGCTTTTCAGTGTGGAACTGCTTGCTCAGTGTGGGCACAATTACTTAAATATAATTTTTGGCTCTGGCCTCAACCACAGACATTGGGTTGTTTTTGATTGTTGTGACTTTAAGAATAACAGAGGTATGTAGGGAGGGCTGAGAAACTTGGGCAGTGAAACACACATTTTTGAGATCTCTGTTTCTGCTAACACGGCCAGAGAGATGAGCATCTGAGTGAATTTAAAGTTGGTAGCCTGGACTGTGAGATCATCCCCTTCCCAGACACTGGCCTCTCTTCGCTGTCACTGCATGTCTTGGAGCTTCCTATAATATAAGGTGTTTAAATGTGCCTTACTTTTAGAAAGCTTGGTGTGTCTTAGAAGGCTGCTAATAAATCCTGCTGCCTGATGCTCATGCCATTTCTACTTCTCTTCCTGTCAGAATGGGCTGGACCTAATGAATCATGTCCAATGAACAGGAACAGTGATAGGATGTCACCCCTGTTGTTATGTTACAAAAGTAAGCAGATTCTCTTTTTCTTGATGATTTTGATGAAGCAAGCTGCCAGGCCCACATGGCATAGAACTGAAGCCAGACTCTGTCCAAAGAGCCAGCAAGAAACTCAGGGCCTCCACCCAACAACCAATGAAGAACTTGAAGGCTGTCAACAAACTGTGACATTGGAAGTGGCTCTGTCCCCAGTTTAGCTTTGAGATGAGACCGCAGCCCCAGCCAACTCTCTGCAATCCTTGAACTATCAGAAAGCACAGAACCCTGCTAGGCATGCCTGGATTCTCACCCAGGAGAAACCGTGAGACAATAAATATGGTACTTTCACTGGCTAAATTTTGGAGTGATAAACTCTGTGAAAATAGATAACAGAACTTTCTGTAGTAGACAAGAACCCATGCTTAGAATACAAATAATTTAGGTGGACATTGTTTTGCTCCAGAATTAATTTTAGGGTTCACTTTAGCCTCAATATCTTTTTAAAAAATTAAGTATTGTATATCTTTAATTATTAGAAGTAGAGGCACTTAAGAGTTAAAAGGTAAAATTCATTATTTATTAAAAAATAACTAGAAGGTGCAACAGGACATCTTTATAGCCTTCATGTGTATCAGTCATAATTTCACTAGAAAAAACAGAACCCACAGGAGATGTATATTATACGGGACTTAATTGAAAGGAATTGGCTTACATGGAGGCTGGAGAGGCGAGTCTAAAATCTGTAGGACAGGCCACAGGAGGAATGGGCTAGAACTCTCAGGGACAAGCTGAAGCAGCTTGTAGGACAGGCCACAGTAGAATTTTTTTTTCTTCTGGGAAATGTCAGTTCTGCTTTTAAGGCCTTTCTACTGATAAACTCAGGCCCACCCAGGTAATCTAATGTAACCTCACTTCCTTAAAGTGACCTGCTTATGGACTCAAATCACATCTACAAAAAAACCTTCAGAGATACACCTAGATTCCTACGTGATGGGATAACTGGGGACCACACAAAACTGACCATCTCATCATGTGATGCAAAGTGGACATATGAACTGACTCCAAAATCATTTAAATGTAAAGAGAAAAAATTAAGGAAATGTGATTTATAAAAATTTAAAATGTTCATAACATTCTAGTAACTGTTTCCTGTGAAAATTAAAGCAGATGTTTTGTTTTAATCTTGGTGGAGAAACATATTTGAAAAGTGAACATAAGCCAGCTCTACACTTAAGTTTAAAATGTGGTTTTTCTCCTTAATGTTATTTTATTATATTCAGAACTCTGTGAGCCATATTTGAATTATTAATTTCAATCACATAAAACTATTTAAATATTTAACTTGATATTATTTTCTAAATTTTCAATTGCTTACATGGTGGAAAATATTAAATAAACGTTATATACATGTTTTTATATAATTATTTTATTGATAAAATGAGAAAAAATGTAGCTTAAAAACTACATTTTGTGTTGTCAAATTGTGAAAAATGCTAAAGAAATTTTCTTTGACTTTGCATGAGGTTAAAACTTATTATCTAGCAATGGCGCCACTGTAGGCAAAATGTCAAGATAAAGATTCTTCCTCACTTTTCTAGTCTTTACAGCTACTATTACCATAAATAAAAAGTGGCTGGGACAATAACTATAAACTGTGAGTAAATTACCTATTGTCACCAAATATTAAGATTAATTTATATATTCACTCATTTAGCAAATATTTATTACATACCAAGCACTGGAAATAAAAAGTCCCTTCCCTTTAAGATGAAAATAAACAAGATTTGAATGAACACAACAATGATGATTATAGAGTGAATCAGAAGGCTGCATTTCTATTAAGTGAAGTAAATTTGATTTGCCTGGATTCTTGTTCTTATAAGGATTCCTCTTCGCACACATATCTTCTGTGAACAAATTATATGGGGCATTTACACGCCCTGAGATTAGAAGCTACAAAAAAAATAAGTGACTAGAAAACTCAGAGGGGAAACAGAAAAACAAGAATGAAGTGTAACGAAATGAAGTGCAATGAAATAGTAACTATCTGGGTAAACAGAATAGGTGATCCTTTTGAGTTATTTAAAAATACATCAGTTAAAAGCAACCTCTGTTTGCACATTGTGGACTCTCCGAAGGTGGGATGCTTCTGAACTATGTGTGCTCTGTTCCCCCAGAAACAGCCTTGGGAGGACAGCAGCAACTATGTTACATCGAATACAATAAGCAGCTGGAGACAAGTTCAGATACATGGTACTGGGGGCATTCTGAGATACGTTTCTTATTAAAGAGACCTTGGTTCCTCTTATAAATTATAAAGACCTTATCAGTGAGAGTAACATTCCACTGAGTTTCACAGGGTGCTGTGTGCCTTCCATATTGTGTGGGATGTGGGTGGATTCAGCTCATACTTCTCCCCCCACTTTCTCCCTTCCTTCTTTATTTTCCACCTCCAATACATGATAGAAAACAGCTAGTTTATATGATACAAGGTGGCCCACTGTTGGGGGACACCTGCAGATTCTTCAAGAAGTTTGACGAGGAGATCATTTTGTCCACGTTAAATAAAATACAGATATAAATAAATATAAATTGATAAAATATATTCCTAAGAGCAGCAGAAAATCTGAAACAAATTAGAAAACATCTATTTTCTTATCAAATGTGAGGCTGAAAGAAATGCCTGTTTCTCAAGCACAGGAACAAGTTCATCTTTCCAGAAGGTTCCCATCTCCACTCCTTGAAAAGGCTGGAGCCTTAACTGAGAATATTCAGATCCTAGAGAGACTAAAAATTAAAAAAGAAGCAAGTGCAGAAACGAAGAGGCAGAAACATTTGTATATTGGAGGAGATGGCAGGCAGGGTTGTCCTTCTTCTTGGACCCAGTATGCCCCCAGCATCTGTGATGGCTAACAGAGAGAAGAAACAATGCTTTTCCAAGATACTCTGCCTTTTCCCTGTCGTTTCTTTCCTGTCAGTCATCTTTGTAGACTTTGGACCATCTCATACTTGCATATTTTTATCACTAGAAATTAAAAAGCCACTTGAAAATAAATAAATCTTCCTTCTCATCCTCTAGATACCTACAGTCTCTCTCTCTCTCTCTCTCTCTCTCTCTCTCTCTCTCTCTCTCTCTCTATATATATATATATATATATATATATATATATATATATATATATATATTCTTATATTTAGCCTTTGACTAAATCTGTCAGGTTAAAGGTATAAAAAGCTGATGCAATCAAGCTAAGCTGAGAGCACATTTTCTCATATTTGGTGACTGACAGCTTTTGAACAGGATTCTAAACTTGTCCTTGAAAACCAGTGTAATGAAAATTAATGTGTTGATGGCAACGTGCACACAGCCTTCCCACCCTTCACTCCCCTCCCAATTTACTTGAACAGAAAATTGCCTTATCTTTTACCCAAATGCGTAATTAAGTTGGAGCCATCATAGTATCATTTATCTTTGATACTATCACAAGATCTTTAAAAAGATTTTTAAAAGTCTTAGAAAATTATTCTTTAAAGTATATGAATATTCCATAATTATTTCTCCTTGATTGCAAAGCCTCGGGTAACCAGAAGTCAGTTATTAGATGTGGAACCACTTAATTAAGGGCATACATGCACTCTCACACATGGAAGCTACTGTGAGGAACTCTTTAAAGGTAAAAATAGCAAAAACAATTTTGGCACATGAGACGTGATCAGTACAAATCATTGTCACTTTCTACCCCATTCTCACCAGTAAAGATGGAGAGTTGCAGTCCTTTCTATCATCAGGACCGTTTTTCCATTTAAGAGATTTTCTTTCCTCTCCTGTAATGCAAGGGTCCTTCTTTCCCTCTGCATCTGGTGTCTCTACTTTTTGTTTTTGCTTGGTTCCTTCTTCAAAAGCTATAGTCATGATCAGTTCTCCATCCGTGTAAAAGAAGAAAATCTTAGCTGATCGTAGGTCCTTTTTACTCACATCTCTTTCTTTTTGTCTTCTCTTTACAGCCTAAATTGCTAAGAATAGGTGACAACCACTGTCCCTACTTCTTTGGCTCCCAGTCCCTCTATAGTTTTGTATTTGTCAAATTGCTAAATATTTCCAGCATGCGAAGGAATATAAAGGTAGTGAATGGTACAATGTATGCTTGTGGGCCCGCCACCAGCTTTGTCACCTGTTAATCTATTTCCATCTCCTTTTTCAGTCTTTACAAGAGAGAAAACATTATAGGTACAGGTAAGTTCCCTGGTTGCTCCCTCCTTTTTAAAAAGTATCTCATCCAGCTCTTGCCTTCAGAAAGTTAAACTGCTGGGGATGAATACCTACCTGTCCTCTTTTTGAAAGTTCCTCAGATGAGAAGTTAAAACTACTGTAGATCCGTTACTCTGTGTGGTACAATGAAAGTCAAGCCCTTTCCATTGGTGTTAGTAGTTTGCACTGATATATATGCATATGCATTTATGATGCATATACCTGATATTTGATATGTCTTCCTGCTTCTGTTTCCCAGGCTCAGGGATGGCATTTAAAAATGTGTTCTGTGACTCACATGCTGTTGCTCCCTCTCCCTTTCTGCTCCTAGAGTTAACCAGCTGGCTCCTGCAGTTTTTAAGTTCTTTGTAGTATTTTATTAACTGTTTTAGGAAGCTAATGCGCCTTATTTAAAAACAGCCCTTCTGTGGCTATGCCTAAATGCCACCGTTACAAGGGCAGTCATGTGGGCTCTGGAGCTGACAGCTTTAAGGAGTTATATTTTTGAAGAGAGCCAAATGTAAACTTCATGATGTTCAGGACCCCTGTCTACTTTGTTCATCGCTTTACTGCTAGTGCCTGGCACAAAATACAAATGGAACTAATAGTAGGTGAATCAATGCGGTGTAATAAAAAATGGATTCTTATAAGCTGTTGTTTTGCAATGAGATAGCAGCCAAGAGCTGATCAGGTAAGGAGGTGAGAGGTGGAAAGGGGCCGGAAGTCATTTACTAGAGTTATGATTTCTTAGAATTCAAAGAACTCGTACTTGATAAATGCATATTTTTCAAATGCATCCCTAAGAAACAGTAATCATCCTTTACTTTAATAACTCTGAGAGGCATCAGAGCTCAATCTATTTAATCTCTTTAGTCCTGCTGCTAATTTCTGATGTCCTTAGATAGGTCTGGACCTCAGTTTCCTTCCTGATGAATTGAGAAGTTTGGATAGATGATTCCTTATAGCTCTCAAGATCATGTCAGCCTCAAAGATCTCTGGAATGAAGTGGCAGTCATGACAAAGGAACATCAAATGAAACTTTATTCAAAGTTTTGTCTGGACTGGCTACCTAGGCTGTTTCAAAATTACTTTGCATTTCTAGAACACATCATTTTTAAGTGATAAAGCCAGATATCACAGTATATAGTATGTATATGTGTATGTGTGTTTAGTATTTTTTTATAGAGAAACAAGAACCACCTAGGATTAACCATCCTCTGTGGCTAATCCACATAGTGAATAAAACACATGTAGATCACCAAGAGAGTTAAGCCACTGACAAAAATAAAAAACAAAATTCAAAGGTCATTCTCGTTTACTCTCTTGTTCAGGATAAAAATGAAGATTAAAGTAGAGTAAAAAAAAAAAAATCCTGGAGCAGCAATGCTGTCTAGAAATATACCCAGGTTTTGGCGTTTATTTGGCATTTGTAACTGTTTTCCATATAATCACCACCCAAGTGGGGGCGTCTCTAAATAATGGAAATGCTGACTGACCAAAAATAATGGAAATTCTAATAAAATATGAGAGCAAAATTCTCCTAGACAGGTTCCACTGGCTAATTCCCTATAGTCATCCTTTTGTTTCTAGAAATGGCATTAAAGCCACCCAGCGAGGGACAGGAAAACTATACAGACTCCTGTTCATTGTGGGCACTTAAAACCTCACCACCAAATGTAGGTTTTGACTCTCTGCCCAGCACAGCTTTGAAAGTTTGGCCATGAAGTTCTAATTGCTAAGTAAATGTTCACTCAATATTTCTCCATAAAGGGGAGAAAGAGAAAAAAAAAAAACAGAAGAGAAAGTGGGAGAGGATATATGTCATTTTCTTAGAGAAAATACATATCCTAGGTGCATTCTTAGGCTTAAAATTGTTACTCCTCATGATAAAGTTGATAATTTCTTTATTAAAAAACACTTTTTGTGTATCTGGGACCTGTTGTTCATATGTCATCCCTTTCCATTGTGCAGCCCACCCTCCTCCTCCAAGCCTATCTTTTACTATGTAAATAAGAAGTCTTTCTACTCAGTAGTATTTACCAAAAGGTTTCCGAAATCACCCTCGACATTTTACAAACTATGACTGCTTTACCCCTTGGAAATAAGTTTGTTTCTGACAAGAAGTGCTAATTATGGATCTTCCGAGACCCTCTCAGGCCCACAAATAGAATATCTCAGTCTTCCTTGAAGGGGTTAACGGTTTCTCTTGGGGGGCAAAGCTGGCTAACAGGTTATTGGCGTCAACTTTATATACAATAAGAGGACATATAATAAGTTGTATATTCAGGTTGGATTCAACATAATAAAGAGCATAAGCAAGGATACAACAATAAATAATTCATTGAAAACCTGAAAGTGTTTTTCTCTAGATTTCATGTCCTGAATACTAAGTAATACTTTCACTTCTACCAAGGTTTCAGAATCCATTGCTGCTGACATTTGAGTTGGATTGTTCTTTGGTGTGGAAGGCTGTCCTGTGCGTTGCAGAATGTTTAACATCATCCGTAACCTCTACCCAGTAAACATCAGTAGCATCCCCAGTGCATCTGTGACAACGAATGTCCAAGTCAAGAGATAGATAGGCTGTACCATTTCACTTTTGGAGTGTCCTCCCAATATGCTCTGATGATCTCACTGCACCAATAAGAATGTGGAAGTTGAGTTGGCAGACAGAACTTGACTAGGCAAACCCCACAAAAGAGAGGCTGGGTCAGACAGCAAACTCTGCATCTAGAACACACAAAAGCAGAGGAGTGGCTCTAGAGATGCTGGGTGGGGGTGTGGGGAGAAAAGTTCCCCCTCCCCCCGATCATTTGTGACTTAACTCTTGAATCTTTCTGAAGTACAGGAAACAGCAGTCCATGTAAAATCTATAAATAGTTGTATAAGTCAAAGTTTCTTTTCAGACAAGAAAAAAATTAAAATATCCTCTAGAGAAAACATGATCTTTTCTCCATGTTTTAGTTGTCAGTTTTGACAAGAATGATACAAGCTAATTAAATTTTTGTTAATTTATTTTGTCTGATTCAGTGACTGCCTGTCATACAAATCCCTCAATAAGTATGAGTTCTCTCTGCTATAAACTTTCTACTCTTTCTCTGAAATGCCATTAGGTAAACGCACGAAAAGTGGACCTGTTTTACTCAAATAAACACTAAAAGCACTTAAACTCAATCCGCCCTCAATACTTCAACTCCTCATGTCTGCTTTGGAGAGAACCTAACTCTTTCCAGCTTATAAATCTCCAATCGGGACTATTACCCTCTATAAAATAAAAGGCTTTTGCAGATAAAATACAAAGATGAAGTTAAGAAACTGACGGTAGATGAAACAGGAATATGCTGCATTCCAGTTTGCCTTAAAATTCCCAAGGACTGTTCTCTCACATCATTTCTCTTTGGGTTAAAATTTGAGAATGACACCATGTAATCATTTCAGTCCTAGTTACCTAGAGTGATTACAGTCTTTTTTTTTTTTCTTATCAGGAGTATTATAAAGTCGAAACATCATGCCAGGGTAGAGCATGATATTTGAATCAACATCTGCCACAGGTGTGGTTATCTAGTAGATCTCCTTTTTCTGTGTCATTTTTATGGAATGTTCAGGTCTTCCTTATTATTGGAGATTTAGCTCAAACATCGTTTCCACTGCAAATCCTGCCCTCCCTGCCTTCCCTCTACTCCTACTGGAATGTTTATCCTAGAAGAAGAAACCGTACTTAGTTTTTCTCATTCTACCTGGAAATTTATTGTTTGCATGCTTGTTAAATAACTACATTTCTTTGAGAACATGTTTTTGAATCACTCAGAGGATAGAAGGGGGAAAAAAGGAAGAGACCAAGAAGTAGAGAGAGGAGAGGAGAGGAGAAGAGAGGAGAGGAGAGGAGAGGAGAGGAGAGGAAGAAAAAAGAGAGGAAATAAACTTTTTTATAACTGAGCTACTGGTCTATCATTTAGAGAAGTACAGATCTAAGGTCCCTGGAGCTCATACATTACTTTGTTCATACTTATTATCATTACACAGAAGACTTATATTTTATCAGCGTATAGTCACCAGACCCTACTCAGATTTAATAATATTCAGGATCAATGTTTAGAATCTCAACAAAGTTTTACTGGGTTTGGTGGTGATTGCTGTCATCTTGTATATCCAAGGCAGAAAATGATTCATCATACATTATGTTGAGATGCTAATACTGCATTAATAACTAACCCATTGATCACTTGTTTGTCTCAAGTACTTTCTTATGTAAATCCTCTTAATCCTCAGAACAACCTGGTGGGATAGATACTGTTATTATCTCCATTTTACAGATGGAGAAACTGAGGCAAAAAGAAGTTAAAAATAATTATCCATGGTCACATGGTTAGGAAGCAGTAGAGACAAGACTAAAAGCCAACAGAGCCCATGCTCTGAATAGCATAGAAATCAAGCTCATGACTGTTACAAGTAGCTTCAGGATAGTCAACCAGTATTTTATTTGTTGACATTTTATAAATCACTTTTGTGTCATATTTATGGTTATGGCTTAAATTAAAACAGTATATCAATAAACCATGCCTGAAGCTCTCTTTTCCTGTGCTCTTATAATAGATTAACTCTCTGTCACCTTGTTATTCTTTGTGAATATCTGTACCTCTTTTCTGGACTCTAAGCTTCATAGAATTTATTCATTATCACATTTTTCACAGCTGTTCTTGCTGAATAAAATAAAATTTTTAAGATTCAGTAAATCCATTCTCTTCTTTCTACTGCATGCCATGAAGAGAATTATTAATTCATGTCTGATTCCATTGACTCCCACATGCAGGAACATAATATTAACTTCAATTTTTATCATTATAATAAACCTCTTTTAATTTCATATGGGGTTGAAAGCCTTGTAACGAGCTTTCTTGGCTTTCAAAAACGACTTTAGAAAAACGAGGCTGAGAATTTTAATCCAGGAAGGTAAGCAGAGGCCGTGATGCTCAGACAATAATTGAATTCTTCAGAAACACTTAAGAGTTTTCTTCATTTGGGATTAGTCATTTTATAGGAACTTCGGATTCAAAGAACCTTTTAAAACCAGTACAGAGTTTTGTTATGTTGTCTTGCATAATGTGGTCACTTCTGCATAAAGGTATCTGCATGTTTTAATTCTTTTTGGCAGCAAAACACTCGAGTACGTGACTTGACACTCATAGACGCTCTGGCATGTAAGCTGTTCCCTCTCCCCCTTGCACCCCACATCTTCCCCCCTTCTCTGTAGCTGGAACTTACTCACAGAACATACCGCTCTCTCCCTCAACTCAAACAGAACATCCAGCGGCGGGAAGTTCCAGGGCAGTCCCCTATTGGAGGTGGGGTGTCACGGCTTCACTGGGTCGTCGTCATGCAACAGAAACTGGTTTACTGGTGTTCTGGTGTGCGTGCACCTCATGAGCATCCCAGGAAGGGCATAACTGCTGCGTGATGCCCTCCTCAGCTGAGTTCTCTTCCTGTCATATCACCGTGAGTCTAGGGCTATTGATAGATGGCCCTTTATCCTAGGGTATTTCCAAGAGTTTTACAGGAGAAACAGAGCTGTGATGTCATCGTCATTGAATGAGCAGACCCAGCTTTCCAAGGTCTCATGTGGATGACTGCAGAGCTGTGACAGGGAGCACTGTGGCACGTGGAGGTGAGGAGCAAGCACGGGGCAGATCTGGCCCTGCATCGCTGTCCCATAGAGGGGAGGATGGCATGATGTCCATGCCTCTTCTGAAAGCCCACCACCTGCTTCTGTCTTTTGCAGAATGTCACCCACCACCCTGGGATATACCCCTCCAGGGGAGCAGGGATGTGTGGCCTTCTGTGCCACCAGCTCCTCCGGGGAAGGCAGTGGCTCAGGCAGTGAGCTTTGGATTGCATGAGGCAGAAAGCTGGGGTCTTCCCGGTCCCAGTCACCAGCTCATTCAAATGTGGGGAAATGAGAGTCACCTTACACTTTCAGTTTGCACTTCTTCCCCGATGGAGCACCCTGGAGCCCATACCAGCAGCGCACAGGCAGAGGCCAGTGCCCACTCCAGATCAGAGAGGCCAGAGCTCCTGTACAGCTTGGACAAAGGCCCCTAAGGTGGTGGCTTTGCCCAACTGGGCAGGGAAAAAGTGGCCTCGTCTCCTTAAATAGGATGCAGTGGTGAGCCAGACCTACATCCTCAGTCTGAGAACATAACGAATCACATCTCAAGTTCATGGTCTCCTAATCCCCCCCACTCCCACCTGAATGGCTTTAAATGTTCAGTAAATTAGCCTCCGGTGCCATTAGTCACTTCATAAGTGGCCTTTTTTTGGGGTGGGGGGGACAACTGTTGAGTGATGTCTCACTTTATGGCCCACGGGGGATGAAGCATCTCTGGTAAGGCCATCAAGTGGAGAAAGATGAGTGTAAATGTACCGTTTTCTCTTTTCAGTGATAACTTTAAAATGTTTTTAAATATCTTTGGCTCCATCATCATGGTATTACCTCTGCAGATGGGAGGAAGACACAGGCTCCAGAGGAAGAGAGAAAAACACTTAAATGAAGCTCCTCAGGTTTCTTCAGTTTTACTGCAGAAAATTCTTTTTTCCTCCCTCTCACATAAAAAGAAAAACATAACTTTCTGCTCTCATAACTTGGATCCTCCAGGATGGGGTGTTAAAGACTTAATAAAGATTGACTAAAATTTCTAAAGTGACTAATAGGAGTGAATGGCTGCACAGGGCACAAGGCAGAGCCCATGACAACAAGTGATGAAGCAACGTTTCCTTGGTTCCTCCTTCTGTTTGCATAAGGCGAGGACTAAAGTCTACAGGGCATCCAAGAGCACAGATCGGGGACATTCAGTGAGCTTTCAGGAAGATGACGTTGTAAAGAACACCTAATAGTGTCGTCTTAAAACCAGCCCTGCATCACTTCTCACCTCTGAGCAAATGAATTGGGGACAGAATTTAGTTACGAGTCAGAGCTGCCGATGACTGAAAACCCTGAAAATCCTGGAAACAAGTTCACTGAAGCATCATTGATCATTGGGAGGTCCTACAGGCTCCTGAGGCAGGCCCGGGCAGGGACAGGGCTGTGGGCGTGTGGTACCCTAGGGACGCTGAACGTTAGGCTTTGGGGAAACAATTTTCAGCAAAGTTCCTGGTCCCCCCTCCCCCTAATTTGTCTTTCCTTCCAGCACTAAAGCAGTCAAGCCATCCTGGTACAAGTGACCATGGAGGCTGAAACAATATTAATGGTGGCCAGTGAGGATGGAAGACCAGATGGCTTCCCCTGTGCTGTGGACTTCAAGGACTGTATAATGTAGAATGCCTTCAGGTAATATGTGACAGCACACCAAAATAAAAGAGTCTTGAAAAACAGGGGTCTGTTATCACATGTGTTGAGAGGTTTCCAGGTAAGTAACCTCGACAAGGCAGTGATGTTAGGGGACCCCCTCACAGAAGCAAGATGCCTGCTACAGATCCAAGCCTGTTCTTCACCTGGATATATGCAAAGGTAGAACAAATGGCGCTTTGCTCCTCATGACTTTGTTTTGATTAAGGTGGATACTGTTTTCCTGAAGAGCCTAGAATACCTTATCACCTGCCATCTCACACTGCAGGTGGGAAGGAAAGGCAGGCCTGCTGCAATAGGCTTAGGCTAACCCTGTTCCATCTGCCTGGGCTTGGGGAAGGGTCCACTGTCCCTGTGTGTACTGCTGCCTCACACTTGAATAAAATTAGGGTTCTAGCAGCCCAAAAAGGAGGTCAGGTCACAATAAGCTGTTGAACAGGCCAGAGAGAGTGGACAGGACCCCTGCCCATGGCATCGAGCATTATCTTTGGTGAGGAGTTCCTTTCTCATGGTCGAGAATAAATGTCCTACTCTGGAGGAAAGGAGTGAATCTGAGTTTAGAAAATAAAACAGTAACATTTCTCAAAGAAAAAAAAAAAAAAAAGATTATCTCGTGTGTTCCTGCTTTAATCCCTTTCCCTTCTTTAGACCTCTTTGGCTCATCCCCAGCAGGATGAAAGTAAGAAGTGAGGCCTGAGGTGGGAACTAAAAATAGTCTAGGCCTGCTCATTCTACATACAGTCTCCTAAAGGGTATGGACTTCGTCCCAGGCAAAAACAAATTTCTCATTTCCTCACAGGGTAAAAAACAGAACAAAATTTGCCAAAGCATTCTCAGATTCATTGGCAGAGAGCACGGGCCTCTTTGGACATGGTCTGTCTAGACGTGGAATCCCAGAGTCGTCCTCTCCGTTTTCGTCCCTGTCTTACAGAGCAAATAAATCACTTACTCCCTGAGGAGGCGGCTCTCATCTTGGGAACAGAGGAGTCATGGCCCACTGATTTGGGGGGTTCCTAGCCTTCCTTTGCCTTCCTCTACCCTCACCATCAGGCCAGTTCCTCTTTACTCAGCAGAAGCCCATCAGGCCTGCCACCCTGGACATGGTGAGGTGCAGAACGGTGAGTATAAAGGGTTCCATGTGTAATAAATGAAAAGCACTGTTATTCCTATTTAATAACGACAGTTTTAACTACTATCACTATATGATTTTATTTTTCAAAATATGTCAAGTAACCCTCCCCTGGCCCCTCATTTTTTAATATGCTCCTAATAAGAGGATGGGCATGAGAGTCTTTTGTAGAATGATCTATGTTAATCATAAGACCCATAGCTTTGTGTCTGTGACCCAGGGCCAAAGCCACATGCAGTCATTTAAAGGAAGGATTTAAAAAATATATGCTGTCTTACCTAGTTCAAGAAGATCCACTTTGTTTTTCTCTGTGTATTTATTTGTATACGCTTGGAAGGTGGAGATAGAGAATCCACAATTATTACACTCAGCACTATTACGTGTCCTTTATAAATAATGAATTGTTAATGTTGAACCTAATTCATTATTTAACGATTAACAAAACATTTCTGATTATCATCATCGAGTGGTCTCTTTTTAGAGCCAGTCTCTAGTAAGAGACTTAGGACACGGGCAATAAAGGTGGTACAAACTGGCTGAGAGGGGCACAGGCACAGGAAGCTCACGCACCTGGTGACAGCAGGAAATCAGCACCCCCCACTGGTCCTGAGGGGCACCAGCTGCCCTGCGGGCAGGAAGCATGTAACATAGGTGACCTGCGCCAATCAGTTAGCCCAGATCCCGTTTCCTGTCATCCAGATCTTGTTCTCTCCAGATTATGTAGAAAACGTCATCTACTTCTCACTCAATCCTTACATTCTATTAGATGGACAAGGCACATATAACTATCCCCATTTTATACTGAGGAAACTGACCGAGAGCCCAAAGTCACACAGCTTGTAAGTGGTGGGGCTGGGAAAACGCGGGAGGTTAGTGCCGTTTTCAACAATTAGTTTTTGGAAGTTTCTAGCTGATACTGCCTGAGCCACAGAGAACCGATGTCCTTCCTTTGGTGATGCGAGGATGAGTTTCTCAAGGGGTCCACGACTCCCCTCTGAAACATCACACGAAACAATGTGGAATGAGCATGTCTGCACTGGTCCATAGGAAAAGTCCTTTACTGTCACTGAATGAACTGGAATCCCGACAAAGTTTAAGAACCACCATCATAGAAATATGCAGGAGGTTGTTACTGCATTGAATCACCCTAATCTGTCCACCCAGGAGTCCCTAAAGAGGACTCACATGACCAGGAGAGAACAGTACCATGCTGTGTTTGTCTCTATCCGCCCTGAAGCAATCTGGGACACATCTCGGGGACTCAGAATACAACCCAAAGCCTCTTCTTCCACCCGCCCCAGCAATCCATTCTTGTATGGAAGAACAGCACCATAAATAGATGACAAAGGAAATGGTGGCTCTGATTTCTGACATCTGAAGCAATATGCAGTGAGATGTTTTTCTCATTCAAATATTGAGCTTTTGGATAAAATGTGGCTTAGACTTCATAGGGATTCCCGAGTTTGAGACAGGTTGGGCGGGGGTAGAAGGTGAACCGAGGCAGTGGGCAAAGAGGTTGTTCACTGACAGGATGTGGCCAGATGTTTATCTTTCAAGCCACCAAGGGCACGAATTGGCCAGGTCTGGCAGGGGCTGGCACACGGCATTTCCCTCATAGTGTCTCTGCCAAACCGCCTGAATCCTGACATCTAGAACATTCCGCCTTTGCATAGGGCCTCCCTGGAGATTGGCCTCTGGGCAGGAGCGCTTCCTCCCCGAGGTCAGGCTGTCCAGACACGGTCCATCAGGGCCCTCGTCTTTCTGTCAGACTCTTTTCCGTCCTCCGTTCCCAGGGTTCAAAGTCACGAATGAAAATGCCCCAGTACGTCTCTGGTTTTCCTGTGCCTCTGCAGTCCAGGAAAAAGGATGTCTACTGTGAAATTACTCTGTTTTTGAGATGCAATGCGGTCTTATTGGGAAGCCTGCAGGGCTGGAAATTTGGAGTCTTTTTCTTTTTCGCCCGCAAAAATCAGACTCTATCACTAGTTCTGTGACCTTGGGCACATAGTATAAACTCGTCATTAAAGAACAGTGAGCTTAACTGATGCAGCTGCCCAACCTTGTGAAAGCTTCATAGAGAGTGAGCAAACTCAGAGGCTGAGACCATGAGTGAACAAAAACAACTAAAAACCAGATCTGTGGCTTAGCTATGGCAAATACTCTGCATGCTAGCATGTGTTCTGTGTTTGGACCTCACCTCAGACTTCGTCTGATCTTCCCCAGCTTCATATTCCATGTGCCTCCATTTTCGATGTGATTCTTTTTATTTAATTTATATTGCTATAGTGCACATATATTTAAAGCCATCTTAAATCATTTTGGAAACACACCTTAAGGAAAGGAAAAGGGGAAAGGAGAAAGTTGGCAGCCGTTCAGCACTTCCCACCATCATTGCATTGCTACACTCACTGAAATTTTAATCAACACTTTCTTTGCTAAATGCCTGTCGCCCAGTTCTGTTCCCTGCTAGTATCAAGGATGGCAAGGACAGACTTTGACACCACGGCCTCTCAAATGCTCAACCTCCTGAACTTCACTGACCTTCAATTCTACTCAACTTCACCATCGCTCCGCATACCGCAATCTAGATGTCAACTCCTGGAATTTTTCCATCTCTGAGATTATAAATTCGGACATGTCACTTAAATCAGTTAACTTCTTTTACACTGCAGGTAATGGAAGCTGGTTTAAACTGTAAAGGGGCTTCATTGCTTTATGAAATGGAAAAGCCCACATAGAGGATGAACTTTAAGGCTAGATCATTCCAGGGACTTGATGGCATCTTCTTGAACACACTTTCTTCCAATACCCATCCCCTGCCTTCCTCAGCGGTATGCTCAGGGTGTCAAATTATGCATTGTTCTGGGCTTCGCACTGCGTGCCACACCATCAAAAAGGGGAGTACGAGTCCCTTTCTAGAAACTTCCAGAAAATGTCTTCTTCACCCTCACTCATGCAAACTGGGTTGTGTGCTCAGCAGGAAACTAGGAACATGAGCTTAGAGCTGGATGACTGTGTACTGATTAGCAGAGGTCTGAGACATGTCCCTAAACTCCCAGAGCTAGAAGAAGAGTCAGCTCTACGTGTCATGTTCAGGCTACATGGGGTGGAAATGGGAATAGATACCAAAATAGAAGTGGAGGTAAAGAGAGGAGGGAAACATGTCGGGGAGGTAACAACAGTATCCTGTATCACTCCCTGAGCACAGTTCCCAACCCCCTGCCTCTCCATTAACATAACCTAATACACTCAACACTTTGTCTTCATCAGGATCTCTAAAGTCATCCAAGATGAGGCCACTTACCACAGGCACCTATTCAGATTTAAACTAGTTAAAAAGAAATAGAGTTTAAAATTTAGTTTCTCAGTCTCACCAGCCACATTCCAAGTGCTCAATAGCCATGTGTAGCTCATAGCCACCATGTTGGATGACACGGATCTATAACATTTTCATCATTAGAGGAAGTTTTACTGGATGGCAGCACTCTCGTTCTTACCCCTCTGATTCCTCCTCTTTTTATCTATACTTTTCTCTCTTTCCACCTGAGACACTTGACTTCTTATCAAAATCTTCAACTTATATTCTCTATTTTCCTTTCAGTTCACCTATCATGGAAACCCCATGCCTAGATGAACCCATTCATACTCTTTAGGGGTACACCTGGGTTGCCAAACGTTACTGGAATTAATCACGCACATATACAGACTCACACATTTCACCTCCAGGCTCCGCTCCTCTAGATCCCCAACACTGTCTACCCTTCCTACTCTACTGTCACCTCTCTGTCCCGGTAGTTTTTTCTGAACCTCAAACTTTTTCCCTGACTCTAAGAAGATAACATTGCCTTCTTCCAGGAAAGAAATCTGCTATACCTTACTACCAAACTGTAACTACCTCATATTGTCTCTTTCTTTCCTATTATGATTACTATGAGAGACCCTTTCCTTTTCCTGTTGAATGTCAGCCCCGTGTTTCAAATCCCTCCACTCTTGCCTAATTTATTACCCCTGTTACTTAGTTCTTAAAATTCTCCCTCTCTTTACCAGCTTCTCATTATTATTTATATGTGCTAACAACATTAACATAATTTTCAAAACTTTTTGTGTCCTCAAACTCCTCTCTACCAAAGGTTGTGACTCTCTTCTCTTCCAACAAACAAACATCTTGAAATAGACGCCTATGCCTTGTCTTCTTTATTTCCTGCTTTATATGCTCCAAGTCTCTGTAAGCTGACTGAATAACATGCCTTGAATAATATGCTAAAACAACTTTTACTGGTACCACCAATGTCTTGTAGTACTACATCAATCTGTGTTCTTTCAGTTTTACCTAATTCAGCCTCCCAGCAACATTTGGCTCTACCCGCCCTCCTTTCCTCCTTTCCTCCTTTCCTTCCTTCCTCCCTTCCTCCCTACCTCCCTACCTCCCTCCCTTCCTAACTATCTATCAACTATCTAAGCAAAGCATGACTTTTTTATGGTGCATTCTTCTTAGTGGAGAAAGAAGACAAGAAACTATATACATAAAGATTAGTTTAAGGAGGAACAAGTTAAGGAGACGAAGAGTGGTCAGCAAGCAGGGTGCTGCTACTGTAAGTGGTTAAGGAAAGCTTACTTGGGAAGGTGACATTTGAATCAAGATCTGAAAAGAACAAGACAGTGAGTCCCACAGAGTATTTCGAGCAGAAAGCAAGCACATGCAAAGCTCTGAAGTTGGAATGGGCTTGGTTTGGGCAAAGAACTTTAAGGAAATCTATGTGGCTCCACAGAGATAAGCAGAGGGAGCTGGGAAGGGAGTGCGAAAAAGAGACAGATTACAGAGGATCTTAGAAATCACGATAAAGACTTTAGTTTTATTCTTACTCCATTCGAAAATCATGGAGTTCTATAATCATACATGGAAAAAAAAATAGTGAATATCAACAGTAGTTTTTTGTTGCTTTAATTACTTGTTTTTCATTGTTTAGCTCTAACAAATACATGTAATAGTAAAACACTTTCAGCGGAATTCTATTACATTTAATCTAGCCTATATGTGAACAGAGTCTACACTTGGGTTAATTATCATGTAATGTGGATTCTGAATCAATTCAGTCAGCGATATGCTCAGAACACAGCATTCAGATCATATATTACCAGCCACCTTCCTCTAAAATTATATTTTCTATATGGAAAAATTGTAACAACCAGATTTGCCATAAACCAGTTCCCTAAAGAAAAACCACAATGGTCTCATGAAGTGGTAGAGAGAATGAGGGGACATACACCTTTCTCACAAATTTCTTTTGTTTTCAGTATCCTTATTTCATGTCACTTAATACCACATTTTCTTTGAACATGTGATGCTAATGAGATGAACATATAAAGATATTTTAAAAAGCAAATTAAGCTTAGTCTAGAAATTGTCTATTTCAATGGAAGGATTTCTCTTGTCAATAAAAACAAAAGTCACAATTCACAGGAATTTCTGAACTCTAGAATTTTAGCAGGGTAACTATCTTGCTGCTTGCAATGAGGAAATAGCTATATTTAAAAAAACATTAAAGAGAATACGAGTGACATCACTTTGACAGATTTTTAAAAAATAACTTTATTGAAAAACAGAGGCAATGGACTGTGTAGCTCTCCATCCTCATCTTATTCCAGGTACCCTGTGGGGTAAACCTGGCTACTGAGATAGAAAGACTTAATCAAATGAGAGCAGGGTTCAGCCAGGATAGAGAGTTACTGATTTAATGGCCTATTGACATGCAAGGATTATGTTTTCAAAGGGTTGTTTTGAACTTTGAGAGAAAAAACTACATACTGGTTTTCATGTATATTACAGGAACTTAACTGTGTTGAAGGCGAGTAAATAATTTATCAAGACACACTGAAAGTATCACAAAAGTCAACCTTAAAAGTAAGGCTGTAACTGGTACCCAGCTGACCTCGCCTTTCCCCAGTCTCTAAAAAAAAAAAAGAAGACTGTATTCGCAAATGTTTTCATATATAATATTTACATTTAGATCAGAAAGAAACCAATGGGCAACTTGGATCTAAATGTCTCCAATATGCGGGCAGATGTCAGCTTATGGGGTCACCTGAATGGCATTTTATGGCCAAGGACACACGATTCAGCTTGTTTCGGTCCGTTTGAGCAGTCTGTCAGTTCCATCGCTCTCTGCTCTTGGGCATATGGTGGGATGTCATTAGCCCAGGGGGGTGACAGGACCATGAAAGTGGAACCATGTGTGTTGTAGCAAGAGAAAATGCATGTTAGTCACTATTCCACTGCAAGTATAAATGTGTGCTCTCTGCCAACAGTTCCTTTACATATCAAACACTATGTTAACGTGCAAATGCCTTTCCTCTAATTAATGTAGCCCCCAAGCACTCACACTCACACTGGCCGGGTCAGGGATGAACCCCCTGAGTCTGCACCAGAGAACTCGGAGATGAAATATTAGGGCAGATGGACCAGCGATCGATCCCAGGTGTACCTTTCATCAGCATGTGTAATGCCACAATGAAGGAAAAGTCTTGGTCTGTCATTACAGGGGTCACATCTACCATAACCTCAGATACTTGACACCATCTGGAGCCACCACCAGCTACTATGAAACAGGGCTACTTAATGAGTGGTGTTTGAATATGCGAGTGAATGTTGTAAGTTATTCTTCTGCCATTTAATTTTATAAGGCTTCCATTTCCAAATGAATTTATAAAGTTATCAGAAAATGATGAATTTCCTGTGCTTACTCTTGACTGTCACCTAACTCCAATGGACTGTTTTGTTTAACTGAAGGTGTATTTTATCAGAAATGCCTTAAATGTTCCCTTTTAAATACATTGTACTTTGTAAGCTTAAAAAATAACAACTTATATTTGCAAAGACACTCAGGGACTGTAGCTTGCCATGTGTTATTTCGGTGTTTGGTGATCAAGTCAGATTCATGATACATACAAATAAGGATGGCTAATTGTTCCAAATGACTTTAATGGTGTCTTTTAAGTGAAGGTGGAGTAATTTAAATCTGTCTCAACTGAGTCCTGGTGTAGATTGCTTTTTTCACAGGTTTTCCTAATATATTTATGATGCCAAATGCCATTTACCTCTTCTCTAGACAAAAGCTGTAGGAGATGTTAAAGCCTGAATTCATAATGAGTTTGAAAGTAATTACCAGGGTGTTTCTGTATAAATACCATTTTGTTCTTTTTTAGCTATTTCATGTTTTATACTATGTTCTCTTAAAACACAGGACTCATGGGCTGGCCTTCCATAAAAAGATTGTTTGCTATTTTTTTGGTGAACTCATGAAATGCACCTCAGTAGAACTCTAAGATGTGCCTTTGTATGAATTCTATATAATCTCTCTTGTGTCATGAAATGGTTCAGTGCACTGTAAATAAGGCAGCAGAGCCTTGATCCACACAAAATTTGTCTAACAACCCAGAGTTCACCTTCTTTTGAAAATAAAAAATGACTATGTATAATCCTAAACCACTTTTCTTCTCTTTGTATCATGGTGATTCCATTTTCACCCCTTTAAAAAAATGACTATATACAAAGAAAACATATTATATGATCCCAATGACAGGAAATTCCCCAAAAGCAAATATAGAGAGAGACAGAAAGTAGATTTGTAGTTGCCTAGGGCTGTGTTAGGGTTAGAGAATGACTCTAAATTGGCACAAGATCATTTTTAAGGGGTATTAAAACATTCCAAAATTAGATTGTGGCAATGGCTGTAGAACACTGTAAATATGTTAAAATATACTGAATTGTACATAGAAATTGAGGTGAATTTATTGCATTTAAATTATAACTCAATAAATAAGTCCAAAAAGAGAAAAGATAACAGTTAAAAGCCAGATAATAGCTTTGAAACTTTTATCTCTACACAAAATATAAACTTTACATATTTTCCTGATTAATTACATCCTATTTTAATAATATTAAATTATCATGTTTTCTAGGACTTTGCACATTGTTCATTTTATCTATAAAAATAATGATCCATTAGAGAGTGTATGGGTTTGCTAGTGCCATTTCTCAAGCAACTTGGGACCACTCCAGGTCAGCTGATCGGAGCTGAGGTCAGCTGAAATGAACTGAGGTCAGCTGTAGTGCATGCCCTCCAGGTGAACCACATGGATCCAGGGCAGTTCTTCCCTTGCCAGTGGCAAAGGTGGAAGATTGTGAGTGGAAATAGGTGAGGTATCTTAATGGCTTGACTTTGATGAGGTACCCAATCAGGCTCACATCCTTCAATTTGCCAGAGCAAGGTCCATGACTGAACCCCAAATCAAGCAATAGAGAAATACACTTCGCTATCCTTTCTGTGGGAAGAACCAAATAGTCAGAAGTTACAAGGTATGGATGTTAGAGGGATCGTAGACACTGCTGTAGCATTTCACAAGGGTGGGGTGGGGTGGGGTGGGGTGGGGAGGGCAACACAACACAATCTAAAGGAAACACTAGGGGTTGGTTCACTTGATTCTGAAACCCTAGTGGAATTGCCTTCTCTTTAGAACACTATGCCATAGAAACAAATATTTTGCTTTTAATTTTTCATCAACCAGGAACATATCAGTAAATGTGTTACTGCTACAGGGAAGTCACTATGCTTCCTGTAAGTGTCCAATCTGTCCCCTGTGTCCACTGACTGAAGGCAAGAGAAGAAGCTGGGGTTTAGAGCTTCCTTTTTATTAGTCATAATCGTAGGTAATAGAAATCGGGATTCCGTTGATCAATGTCAAACAAAAAGTTTTTAATAAAGAAGAACTGCTGTCAAAATAGGTGTGACAACCATGAGAGAGTAGAAAACAATTATAAAAATAGATTCTAAAAAAATAAATAAATTTGGATTCCTTGAACGTGGGTACCCACAAATGTTAGAAACGTTGTTTTCCCCTTTAAAGCATTAAAACGTCCTGCTCATATGTCCTCTGGCCCTTTAAAGTGTTCTAGGAAGTATTACAGAACCAGAGGACATATGAAGTGCTTCCCCAAGATGGAAGGGTGTTAGTCCAAAAGAAATATATCAGGCCTGGCCATTAAACAGGGAAGAGGAGGAACAGGGATGGAAGCCTGCTTACAGTTGAACGCTTCTGTTTTCTGAATATTATGGTAATGTGTGATTTCAAGCCCTGGTCTTGAAATGGGTACTACTGACACCACAGACTCATATTTTACTGATTCCTCCCCTCACCTCCCACATCATCCCTGACATCCTCCTACTTATCTCTAGGAGTCCAGAAAGACGATCATACAGTGCCCATCACACTCATCCTTGGCTGACCCATGTGCCTGATCCTATCTATGTCTCTTGTTGAGGCCTTTGCTGTGCATCAAGGACTTGGACTTAATTACGTCTTTCCCACCTAAAATACATGTGGCTCATTCAAGAATTACTAAAGTAGCACAAAATCAGAGCTTTAAAAAAAAGTAATTCAAGCTCAGTTGAAATCACAGGAAGACAGGGTTTATCCCTGCCATGAATTTGGTGACTGTTATGGTCTGACCAGGTAAAGTTACCCATCCAGGTAGCAGTTGACTCTTTCCATACATGTGCTGGAATGCCAACTGCAGATTTACCGTCTATATATGGACTATGATATTAGCTACCCAATGGCAGAGCTGATCTAATAATATCGAACATGCATTCTTCACAGAATATCTTATTACACCTTTGGTTGTTGTTTTTGGGACTTAACTATGGCCCACACTGGTCAGATATTCATTAAGACCTCCAACGCAGCTGCCCGGGAGCCCCAAAGGGAGGTGTGAAGATTAACAGCCTTGAGTCCAGACTGCTAGAGGATGTACTTAATTAACAGTGACAAGGGATTACTGGCTCCATTGCCTTTGTAGGCGTTCTTGAACCGCACACACTGACACTGGTTTATTTTTGTTTGCATTATTGAGTAAACTCTAGAAACTCAGTAGATTTACAGTCTTTCCTTTCTTAATTCAGCAGGACCTCGAGGCCCCAGTTCTCCTATAAAGCATGCTACCAGTGTCTTCTGAAGCACATTGTTTCTGGGGCTATGGGCTGGGGGAAACTGTCCCCACCTTCCAGATGTTTCTTACCTTTTTACCTTGAGCTGATAGTACACCTTGCCCCTCCTTGTCCCTGGTGAATACTTGACCAAAGTCTTACCAATGAGACCAACAGGTCCAAAGGGTGGCATCCCAGCCACATGGTTTTACATGTCTGCCTCAGACTCTGCACACAGATCAGCCATAGCGCAACACAGACGGGCACCATTCTCGTGATTCTGAAGATGTGTTGAAACAGGAAGTGGCCTCACAGGGAGAAGACTGACCAGTCACAGGTCAAACAGCCATTAAAGACAAACAACTAATTCTCCTTCCATAGAGCTATTCCTAGCTATTTTGTGTCCTTCATGAGCCCATGGTAGATATTGAAATATATATGTGACAGATTATTTTTAGTTATATGTGTATATGTTCCTTAATTTATAAAATTTATAGAAAAAATGAAATTCAATCCTTTTAAAATATGCATTAAATCACTTATATTCAAACTGTAATACAGCTTGAAGAAAACAGAAAGAGTTTTGAATGTTTAAATATTAAGCAGTTTATAAATGACTTTGTACGCTATTAATACTTATTGCTTTTAAATAGAATTTTTTTAAAAGCAATAACAATGATACATCTTGAACCTTTGGACTAAAGCCTAATTATTTCTTAGAATAACTAGCGAGTTGGTAAGGGCCTGAATTGTTATACTCATTTTATCAGAGAACTGAAATCAGAGAAGCTGCCACTTGTTCAAGATATTTGCCAATACCACGATGGGCAAATCCTCTCCTCTATTATGCAAGTGAGAGCTCTTTCCACTAAAATAATGACTTGCAAAAAGGTTGCCAGATTTAGCAAAAAAGAAGAGGAGGAGGAGGAAGAAAAGAAAAACAGAAAAACAACTGGATTTTAATTTCGGTTAAACAGTAAATAATTTTTTTTTTAATATAGGTATATCCTATGCCTTATTTATAGTATAGGTATAGATATACAGTAGAGGTATATCCTATACCTTATTTAAAAACCAGAGTCCACAAAACTTCAGGTCTACAGAGTCCATTTATGGACTTCCTTTGTGGGAGCAGGAGGAAAGAGGGGCAACATGACAGGTCTCCTGACTCTTCTCCCCATCTGATCAGAAAGGTTCTAAGTAACTACATAAGTAGGTTTCCTTTGATGAAACTTCTTTGTCAAAAAAAATTAAGGAATATTTTTCTAATGCTAGAAGACTTCCTGCCCTTGCTATGTGACAAGAGGTTCGATATGAAAGAAATAAGAACCTCAACAAAAAGAGACACATAAATTTGCTGAGAATCAAGCAAAACTTATATTTAATAACTTTAAAGCAATTACTTCTACAGATTTGAAAAGGGAAAAAAATCTAATTACAATCAGAAAGAATATATTTTATATATTTACATGTTTAACCATAACCAGGAAGAAACATGTTATATAAAGCAACTGTATTAGAATCAATCAGGATATATGTATATATTCAAATATACATATAATATCTGATATTTTATGTCACATACATTTTAGGATACATATCTATAAATGTAGATACAGAATCGCTGTGCATATGCTACTAAAATGTCCTTAAATAAAAATTCAAAAATATGTGAACCTGTCATATCCTTTACACAGAAATACGGCTGTCCAAATAAAGGAAAATCTATTTTTATTTTTAAATGGATGGAAAAGCCTAAACTGTATAACAGAACTCTTAAAACAAAACTTAAGTTGCCTACAGTTTAAAAAAATAAGCCCATTTGTATTTTCCTACTGCAAATTAGAAGTATAAGGCATATGATGACGTCTATTTACTTCTAAAACTTTATAAAAATATATATGTTTAATTTGTAGTAAAACAGAAGTAGTGAGGATATTATCAGAAATCAGGGCAAATTATCCTAGGGTATGGGGTCATCAGGTTGGCCTATGAGTCAAAAGTAACACCTTTTAACATGGACTGATATACAATATGTACACTGATACCTGTTTATATTTCTATAGCAGCACTGACTGATCTATCCATTTTCATGAAACTGTATTATTTCAGGTTAGACTATGAAACACAGAAAAAAAGAGTCTTAATTGACCAGATTCATATCTAGCAGGAGGGACAAAAATGGGACACCTGTGCTTGTCATTGCACTAGTATGATAGGCATTTATGGGGGAGAAAGATTTTAAAAGAGAGTGAAGGAAAGACGACAAGGAATGGGAGTGTGTATGGTAAAGAAGCCTGTCTCCAGATGTGATGATGTGTCACAGTCTCTCCTCCCGGGACAGTGTCTGAGCAGCTGCACTGCTGAGGCTGAGAAGCCAGGTTCCTGGAGTTCTGCTCTAATTCTTGATTTTAGGAAAACAACATTCCTGCTGTAGGCACCAAAATATTCGTGCACACAGTTCATAAAACATCTTCCTAAAGGGCGTTGGAAGGGGAGAGGGAAGTGGGCGTGGGGAAGCATGGGTGGGAATGAATGGACCCGTAGAACAGAGACGTCGCTGGCGCCAGTGCCAAGGCCGCAGGTGGCCCCTGTGAGCGCCTGGGGCACCTTTCAGTGGAATGTTCTGCATAAATATTTGGGCTCCTCTCCTCAGAACTTTCGACGACGATACACTGCTCATTGGCAAATTTTTCTGCAGTGATGAGTGCACCAAATCTTTCACCTCTCCCCAAGATTTTCCTGGAAAGTGAAAGGGCTGAATGATATTTTCAGCACAGATTTTGAATAAAGGAACATGGCTATGACTTTTCCTCCATTATCCATTCCCCCTACAATGATCTTCTCAAGGGGTCGAGGGTTATGCTGTTTTCTCAGCATTCCAGTGGTGAATCTGGCTGGGGCAGGAATGCTGAGGAGGGGCACTGTGTGGAGACACCCATGGAAATTGTTCCCTCACGGGGCAGAAGTTACCCAAATTCACAAGCACACGTGTGGCAGGGGGCGGGGGGTGTCAGTCAGTCAGTCAGTGGCTGAATATTTTTTTATATGAATGGCACTGTGTTGTTTTGTTTTGTTTTGTTTTTTTAGTTTTTGGGGTTTTTTTTTTATCATAATCTCTGACTTTTCTCTAGGTGTCTAGAATTGGACTAGAAGGGAGAGTTCAGACTCTTAAATGTGAATCCAAAAAGGCCTAAAAAAGAATAAAATTTATTTTTGCATTGTGTCTGCCCTGCCTCCTCCTAACTACATAAATGCAGAACAGACTGCTCCCTAGATAGTATGTGTCGAGGAGTCTTCAAATGGGCACAGATGTCTCTGTCAGCAGTGTGCGTCAATGCCTCAGACCCTGGCATCAGAATGATCTGGGGGGATAAGGAGCAAGCTGCCCAAAGAATGAACCTGAAAATAGGTAACCATAAAATAAAAGTACTACCTTTACCCTTTCCTTTCTATCTTCTGATTCAATGGTGCTTTATCTAGGCATCTGGTTTGGATGCCCAATTTGTGTAATACAGATGCTCTAAGATACTGCTGACTGATGCCCAGTCTGCAGCTCTGAACTATATAAGCCCCTAAGAGCTTTGTCCCAAGGGAATGGAAAACAAGCATTTAGTTTCTACATGCCATACAATTTTCTGAGTTCTACCACGGGTAATGACTATCTTCTTCCCTATAATAATACTGTGAAGTAGGTGTTATTATTATTAACCCATTTTACAGGTGGAAAAAAAAAACAAGCTCCAATAACTTGTCTGTAGTCATCTAAGAATGGGCAAAATGAGAATTCTTACCTAGGCCATCAGAGAGGAAAAATGGGTGGTGACTTAATACCTATTCCGTGCTCACTCTCTCCAATCCGTGAAGTAAGGCAGAGAATAAGGTAGTAATAAAGGACAGTGTTACCAGTGAGGGCCAGACGAAATGGAAGGGGCAGAAAGAGGATACCCCGGGGACAGTGGAGACCAATGAGGTTCTCTGAGGCAAAACCAGAGATGCTCACCAAGGATGAGACTTATTCCCTTTCCTAGGCCTCTATCAGCTTCGTAATCAAAACACTATGTATCCCTTTAGGTAGAATCACCTTGAGGCCGAAGAAGAAAGACACGTTCTCTGTGCATGAGTGGACTGTGGAAGCAGTCAGCTGTGTGGTACTCGTGACCAGACAGAATTTGCCAAATGCCAAGTCTCTTGGTTGATGCAACAGCAAATGCACTCGCCCAGTATACCACATTAAGCAATATCTTGCTGCTCCAAACCCCCAAAGCCACCACAAGAAGCCTCACCAACCCAGTGAGAACGCCCACATCAGCAGCAGTTGCCTTGTCTTTGAGTCATGGGTCTAGTAAGGCAAAAAAAAAAGCTTTGGTTTCTGTAGCCTCCTTTGGTACAATTACTGCCCTGATTAATGTGTTTTCTTTTTTCAGCTTTTTCAATGACTCAGGTCTGGGACCCAAATGGGATCTTGGCCTGATGGGAAAGATACAATGCCCGATAAGGATATGGACTCCCTCAAGGAATGGTCAGCCCTCCCTTCGAGGAAGGGGCGGTGGGAGAATCAAGAGTTAAATGTATATATAATTAAACTTCAAGTGCAAAAGCTACTCAGAAGAGAAGCAGACAGATCTGGACTCAGGCTGATGTGGGTTCACTCTTGAACTCTTAATACAAGGCCAGAGGACATTACGGTGACAGAATGTCATTTCTGAATCCTGCTCACTTATTGAGATTCTACTTATATTGAATACCAGGCCCTGAACTAGATGCTTGAGGATGCTTATGACACTGGAACACTTTATTATTTCAGGCACTTTTTATTTATTTTCATTTTGGGATTTAAAGCCTATTCTTCAGAGAAATAGAGATTATTTCCTTGTTCATAAGGGCCATCAGGTCAAACTCAAGTATTGCCAAGTTTTATCAGATAATTGAAATGAGTAGCCAGAGGCTATACCAGCATTTATCAAATTAAACACTGATTTGGAAAAAGACAGAACTGAATCACACAAAAGTGCTAATAGTAAAGAAATGTAGATAATAAACATATGGGTCACTTTCATAATAAAAAAAAATCCAGCAAGTCCCATAAATAGAAGAGTATAAAGAGCTCCCCTGTATTTATCATCTTATAATATATTTTATATTCTAACTTATACTTTTTTCAAATTTCCCAAATAAACCTTAGTTTCTTAACATTACTTTTTTATCAGAAAATGAAAATGATAATAGTTCAAAAAAATATATTCCAATTAGCAATGATTTTTAATTATAAGAAAGCTATAATTTATGTAAAGACACCAAAGCAGTGGATATATAACTGTCCCATCCCTATTTCTTTCCACCTAAAGATCAGTCTCATAAATGAAGGGACTGAGAATTGGCAGGGGAGAAGAAATTGAGTTACAATTCTCTTCCCTCCTCCTGGTTCTGGAGGGGCCAGAGTCTGGCAAGCTAACAGCTAGCATCCCCCATTCCGATTGGGGGTTCACCTTCTGGCTTTGCATGCGAAACTGGCATTTGGAATTTGGGTGCCTGCACATGGCAGGGCAGCACCCACCCAATCCCCTACGCACAGGGGAAACGGTGACATGAATCCTAACTATACCATGGTTAGAAGACGGTTAATTTAGAAATGCGCAATATGCTGCACAGGCACAGAACCAAACCAAATGTTTGCAGTAACAGAAATTTCCATATGCTGTACAACATTTAAAATACGTTATTTGCCTACACCGGACCTCAACAGCGGGACCTTTCTCTAGGGCTAAAATGACAGCCTCTATCCAGCCGCCAGTACTAACACTGATGTTACAAACTGTGCACTGTGTGGCCTCGTGGCTTCCAGGCGAGGTGCCTCGGTCCAGCACAACCCACCACTGACGAAGTCCCCACGCGGCCCTCCCACAGCTGTGATCCACGCAGGGGATGGAGAATAAAGAACTGAAGGAAAGTGATTTACACGAGATGTATTCTAGAATTGTACACTTGAAAGCTATATAATTTTATTAACCATGGTCACCTCTAATAAACTTAATAAAACAATTAAAAAATAAATTAAAAAAATGATTTTCCAGCAGAGAGCTGTAAAGAGAGGACTTTGGCAAGTTGGGCTTAGGATCCCATGATTTTACAGTAAAGTGGTTTTCTGGAGTTATAACTAATGGTAGGATTTGACATTAATGAGGATAATATCAAGATAATAGAGTATTTTACCCTTTGCGATGCTAGGCCCATTCTTCTTTTACAAATAAACTTGAAACAGAGAAAAGTACCGCATAGCTAACCACACAAAAACTAAAACACAACTAACAGATCCTCAGCACTACCTGACAGCGAGAGATTAATAAAATAAAATAAATGAGAATTGAGCCTGTATCAAAGCATGGCCACAATTTCCCTGGACATCAAGTGAGTGAGGGGGAGACAAAGGAACAATGATGTCAGGCACCATCAAAATCAGGGCATGAGCAAAGTGTCACTACAAAGCAAGTCTGACAATTCTTAGCAATCCTCTGCTTAAAACATCCTCATTCTAATCCAGCGAAACTACTCCAGACGCAAACCGGCTTGGTCCCCTGGGCTCAGTGCTGAACCAGGAGCATGTCTTTCTTAAGCACTGACTCTAAAGTTGACATTGTACCATTCATATTCAGAGACACTTCTCTCAAGTGAGCTCTCCCAACTGTGCTCCAGGCCTCCTAGAAAGTCAGCCTCCTCTGCCACCCTTCTTTGCGTTTTTCCTCAGTGCAAAACTCTGGACCTTTTAACGTGCCTTTGGACTAATCTAGATTATAATGTAAGGGAAAGAATTACTAGAAATATCCAGGGCCTGTCCTACTTTCCAAAGCACCAGCTGCACATTTTAAATTTTTTTATGGAAGAATAATATATATCCAGAAAAGTGCACCTATAAAAAGCGCACAGTGCTGTGACTTTTCACAGAATGCACACACTTGTGTAACCAATACCCAGATCAAGAAGCAGATGACCAGCCCCCAGATGTCCTTCACATGCTTCTTTCCACACTCTCAACGAGGAAGCCACCACCCTGACTTCTACTAGATGAGATTAATTTTGCCCGATTTGTACTTTATTGAAATAGAATCATACAATATGTCTTTGCACGTCTGTGTTCCTTCATGCAGCATCATTTTTGCAAGATTCGTGCATGTTATTGTGTGAAGCTGTGGGTCTTTCTCCCCCCTTGTTCTACAGTGTGTAATTGTGTGAATTTACAACAACATATCTACTCATTCTACAGCTGCAGGGCATTTCAGTGGCTTCCAATTTTTTTGGCAGCTTGCGATAGTGCTGCTGCGAACATTCCAGTGCATGCTTTGGGTCACTGCATGTACGTCTTTCTGATGGGTACTACCTACTTAAGAGTGAAATTGCTGGGTCATAGGGTCTGCGTGTGTTCAGCTTTACTGAACAGTTTCTCAAAATGGTCCTATGAATTTACTCTCCTCCCAACTGTATGTGAAAGGTCACTTGGCTACACACCTGGCCAAGTCCTAATATTTCTCTTCCTTTTCATTTTAACCCTTTTGTTAGCTGTGCTCCAATTTACTCTAATTCAATAGTGCTTTTTTAAGAAGTGACTTTCAAAGAAGGGACTGCAGGTATTCCAGATCAAGGTTCCCCAAAAGCAGAAGCAGTGGCCTGTGCTGGGTGATCTTTCACTGTCAGGGATGGTCTTGTGGGTTATAGGATGCTTTTCAGTGCAACCCACAGTTGTGACACCCGAAGCGTTTCCAGACACTGCCAGTTAGTTGTCTGTGCCTGGAGAGGAGGGATACAGGACTTTTCCTTGGTTGAAAGCCATCACTCTAGATTTGTTTGGCACATTCTTGAAGACATGCCAGTTTCTTCCAGGTCTTTGAGGTTACCCCATGATGTGAACAACCACATGGAACCTGGACAGCAAGCAAATAGGACATAGCTCAGCAGCAGAGAGGGTCAAGGGTAGAAGTCCACCAGAACCTCAGTGTTTGCCCCACGGTTAGGGGCAAACGTTCATTCACAAGAACATGGGGACAGTCATTTAGGAAGCTTCCAACCAGCCAGGACCTGCCACTCACTACAAATGGGAGACTCGGCAATTGAGTTGGATTCCACTTGTTTTGTCAGTTTGCAATATAAAAGGACAGGCAAGTTACCAGAGTGTTTTTTTTTTTTTTTTTCTCTCATTCATCTCTCTTAAAATGAATACACTTTGAAGCCAACTTTTTTTTTTAATCAACAAGGTCGTATGTTCGACAAGAAGGTTAAGCACTGAAGTCTCAAGGTGAAACAGTGAGTGTGCAAGTGTACTGCACGTTAACAATACCGTCTACCACTTTCTGATGTGCTAGGTGTCCACGGCTGGAGACCTTGGTTTGAATACTGGCTCTGCTACAAAATTCTGGGTCATTTTATTTTATTTAACCTCCTTGTATCACAGTTTCTTCATCTGTAAAGTAGGATTTATAAGACTAACCTATCTCATAGCGTCCTTTGAAGATTAATAAATTGATTGGTAGAAGCACACAGAATAGTGCCTGATGGTAGTGACGCTTAACAGAAGCTGGCAGCAGCATCTTGACAATACTGCTGCATAGACACTATCACTTTTCCTTATGAACAAGGAACTGGGTTCAAAAGATGAAGTGTATTGCCCAACGTCACACATTTAGTTTCGGAAGGGTTATGATTGACACCCAGGCACCTTCCTCAGCTGGCTACTCTCAGGATGCTCCGTTCCAACACAGAGACCCTGCACCTGCCTTGGCTTCAGCCTGCCTCCCACAGAATCTCTAGTAGCAAATCTCAACACTATTTGCCAATTACAAAATCCACACTCCTCAATCCTACTCCCAATTTTAATTTTTTTAAGCTTTAAATTTGTCAAGGATGTAAGATAAAAGAATTATATCAGTTGTAGTGACTGATTTTTGTTATCTAAGCAAAGCACATAAGCCAAGTCATAAAGTCAACAACTAAAAAAACAATTAGGTTTAATGAAAATGAGGGGGCTGACCATATTAAACAAATTAAGCATTTCTTTCTCCCATGCTCCCTGAGGATTTATTGTTGTAGTCGCTGCTATTTTCTTGGGTTCATCAAACTATGTAAAAAATCATTTTTGCAGGCATATTTTTATATGCATGTTATTTTAGCAGAGTAACACGGTGGGGGTGGGGATCTTAGGACTCGAAAGTAACCGAGTAAAAGAAGGTGACAATGGCATGAAATAGATATGACTTTATGCCATGTGAATTTTGCAAGACAAATGGAATCTTTGGACCTGATGATTTCTGAAAACCATTTGTGAGACATAACTCTACTCCCATGGAAAGTGACAGACTTGGGCCAATCTTCCACTGCAGAAATCAAAGGAAAAAATCAGAGCTCCTCTGGGCTGAATGAAGACTGACAATAAGTCCCTATGAGTTAATTAAAGTCAGATTTATACCCCTAAAGCCCCAGATCATTCTGTAGACTTCCTAGGGCAACTCAAGCTTTGTTAGCTCATGAACTTGGCCACAGCAATCATCTTTTGCTTAACACTAAATCTGAGCTGTCTGAAAACCAAATTAAACACAGGAAGGCTTTTGTGCTGGACCCCTTTGGAAAACCATGACAACTCTTCCCCAAATATGAACCTGTAAGAGTTGGCAGGAGCTTTTGATAACCCTAGGACTTCTGAGCTTGGGTTCTTAACCCAGATCTCCTGCTTTTCAGAATCTCGATGTTCATCGCCAGATAGGCTTTATCCATGTGTTTCATAAGGCCCACAATTGGTCACAGGCAGCACAGAAGAGTAGCTAAGCACTTCTGTAGGGACACTGAGATCCTACAAGCCGGGGACCCAGAGCAAGCACTGGGGTCTTGGGTCAGCCCTCTGTGTGAAGGGACATTTGTCTTCTGAGCCTAGGCTGCCACTGTTCTTATTTCCTGTCGCCCAGAACTGACCTAATGACACTGAAGTCTTCCTATATAACCTGCAGTACCTCTCTAACAATAGGCATTTAGCAGCCATTGTCCCTGGAGGATATATGCTCAGGTTACAGGGCACAGGTACACCTCCCTACTGCTCAGCATGGGAGGGGCAAATTCCAGCAGCCCATGCTTCTGCCTCTCTACCTGACTTGCCAGCTAAAGGCCAGCACCAGTTGCCAAGCACAAGCTGCAGGAGACCAGATGTGACGAAGGAGAACTGAAGGGGCCACAACTCCAATAACTCCTGAGTGACCTGGTGTCAGCCCCTTTGGAAAAGCTGAGCTCGTTCTGCCAGATCATCTGTCACTGAAGCAATGACTGATCTTGTGACTGAGCACCATGACTCCAGAACCTGGCTGTGCACTGGATCATCCAAGGATCTAAAAACTCCCTTTCTTGTTCTGCCCTAAGACCAGTGAAACCTCTGAAGGGGACACTGAAGAAACATAATAGGGGTTAGTTGTTGTTATTGTTGTTTATAATTTCCTCCGGGAAATTCCAATGCATAATAAAGACTGCCAACCCCTTGTTCTGTGTACAATCTCAGAGACACCAGTAGTAACTGGAGCAGCTTACACCTGGGGAGATCTCACTGTTTGCAGTATTATTATTTTAAAAATATATTTTGGAAGGCCTGTAACAACTCCCACCTAGTAAATGTTTTCTCCTTGGTAACATGGCTTAACTTTCTTTCTCTAAATGCCTGTCTTCTCCATAAACTGCTTTTAGAGAAAATCTCACACAGCACTTTATAAAGGTATCATATATATATATATATATATATATATATATATATATATATATGTATGTATGTATGTATGTATGTATGTATGTATATGTATACATATATATGTATGTATGTATGTATGTATATATATACATACATACATACATATATATATTTTATTTGCAAGAATTGTCCCTTGAGGAAGAGTGTAATGATAAAAATCAAAAATTTCTTCAAGTCTCTCAATTTCATGAGACTCTGGAATATATATTTCTTTTTCTCATGGATAATTTGATATATAAATAAAAATGAAAATGTCACTTTAAAATAGAATTTCCTAGGTGGAAACATGAAGCTTGACAGTGGGGGCAAAATAAATAATTTTATTCTGTCAATTATCATTACATTAATTGCTTGTTTTAAAAAAAATCCAGATAGGCATATCGAATCATTCTGTCTGGCTAATTTTCATCCACATTTCTTGACTTATATTTCCAAATTTAAAAAAATTAAGGCCATGACTGTCCCTATTCTTCTGCTTACAATGTATTGTGGGTAGCTAAAACTTGCAGGTACAATTTGCTTACAAATGTCTAACATTTGTTTCAAAATCCATTTAACCTTCTCTGATCGCTTCTAAAACTATATTTAAAAAAGACTGCCCAGGATTAAAACTGGTACACCTCTCTACTCCCTAAGGATTGCTTCTTTGAAAATCTCAGTAATAGTAATAACAATTGACTATAATTATAACATTAGTTAAATTTTAAATACATGTCACGTGCTAGTTATGATTCTAAGTGCTTCCATTCATTCATTTCATCCTCATAAGCACCTTGAGAGGGTCACCTTTAAGGTACACCATCATGATTACCATATTCCAAAGGTAGCGGCTGAGAATGAATCACTTAACAAAGAGTTACAAACCTAGTAAGAAACAGGACCAGCCTAAAACCAGCACTATGGGATTGCTGAATCCACAGGCTTAACCACTGCCTTTAGCTATGGGATTTCTCTGATTGGCCTGGGTGGAGCCCAGCGGTTTCTGAGGTCGTTTTCAGCCTCAGACCTCAGACTTTCCTCACTGTCTTGGAAAGTTGCTGATAAATTCTCTATGGTTACATCCTGGACTTGAAACCGATCCCCGAACTACCTTCGAGTTTTCTCTTTCTGGACTGATATTATAAATCTTATCTTGAGTGAATAACTGACATCCTTACACTCTCAAATATGTTTAGAATTTCTATGTCTTTTGTTATTGGTTTATAGTATTTCCTTTGAAAGAAATGCTCCCCTCCTTTTCTTCACCTGTAAAAAAAAGAAAAACTATCTTTCCTGATTCATCTTAAAAGCTGCTGTTCCTATCACGCATAACCTGTTATTTTAATTTGAAAATATTTGACATAACTATGTAAATTAAAGGCATACAATATATTGATTTGATACATTTATTTACTGTAATGTGATTGGCCATTACCATGATCATTAAATGAAAAATCTAAAGTACCAGAACTTTATATACAATGTGATCTCAATAGAAAAAAATAAAAACAAATTAATTAACATAAAGAATAGTTATCTTTGGGTTTGGAGATTAGAGGTGATTTTTGTTTTAATATTTGAATTTTAATTAAAGTTATTTTACTATAATTAGTCAAAATGATCCAAATTTTAAATAAAAAACGATTGACATTATCTATCATTTTTATAACCTACTTGAAACCTCCATCATATGCACAAAGCTCTAGGACAGCTCCTGCAGGTGGATGAAAGTCCCCTTTGTTCATGGGCTACGACATGTATGACACAACAGTCTGAGAGATTTTTATTTTCCTAAAGACACCAGATCTCACTGTTTTTCAGTAGGCAATGAGGTTAATAAGGAACGAATTGCCTTCCAGGTCTCACTCGTAGCCTCACTTATCAGTGTTAGCCCTTAGAGTTTATCGACACAAGGTACCTTAAAATACTTAGCTTAAAAATTCAGGCCAAACATGCACTTCAAAAAACACCGTACATTGGGGGCTGAATGGCCAAGATTTAATTGTCAATATTGATCAAATTCACTAACTGCCTGTGGAACCTCTGCTCTTGTCGGCCTTTGAATATACACACAGCTTTGAAGAATCGAAGGAATGTATTCCACTCTCCCTGCATCTATATTTATACTCAATTTGTTTAGATATCATGCCAAAACAACTGTTTCAAGAATGGAAAACATAACCAAGGAAGAAAAGGATCATTTAATAGTATAAAACATTACTATAACACATCTCATTAATAGGTCAAATATCAACCAAAAACCCTATAAACATTCAAATAGAAGACAAAAATGGATTAGTTCACATTTAATACTTATTCTCAATGAATACTCCTAAAAACAAAAATGAAAGCATACTATTTAATATGATAGTGAATTTCTATTGCACCACTAAACAGTATCATACTTAATGCATATAAGTGTATCAAGTGAGTAGAACAGGTAAATTCAAAAAGCCAACTAGTATTACTTATCCTTATTTTGAAAGTCCAGGGTAATAAAATATAATGTGAAATATAAATGTAAGTCATATATAGTACAAAAAAAAGAAATTTGTCATTATTTTCAAATGATATGTTGGTTTTATTTGAAATTTCAAGAGGATCTACTGAAAATATATTAGAATTAATAGATTCAGTAACTCAGAGGAATATCTTATGTAAATCTTGATTAATAACCATTAAAAATAATGAATGAAATATTTCATTTATAATTCCAAAATACTAAAAATACTAAAATAAAAATACTAAAAATATGTAAAAATACTAAAAATACTAAAGTATTTAGATATAATATAAAAGGAATATAAATTTCTCACAAAATTAACATACAGTATTTAAAATGAGAATATTCAATGCTCAGAAAAATTTAGTTAAAATTATTTTCTCTTCATTTATTTTTTAAGAAAAACTACTGAATGACTAGCTTTGTTAAGTATTTTTCTAGCAGCTGAAAATATGATGTTTAATATGATAAAGTCCCTGTCTTCTTCAAATTTATATTCTAGTGGATGAAACAAATAGTAATCAAAAATAAATAATTTAGATAATGGTAAGTACTAAGAATAAAATCAAAGAAAGGGGTTAAAGAGATTGAGATGAAGATTGGGCAGTTTTTTATGGGATACTCCAAGGACTAATCCTATAAAGAGATGACTTTTGAGCACAAATCAAAGAAAAAATTATAAAGTTTTTGTGGTGGGAATAAAGGTGGAGGAAACACAAAGACCAGTGGTCTTAGGGGACATTTGCTGAGTAAAAACGACAGAAAGGAAGTTGGAGAGAAAAGCAAGGAGCAGATCACGCAGGGCTGGCTCGGGTAATTTCATCTCATTCTAATGCTGGAGTCTGTACAAATGGCAAACCTTTTCTGGGAGGCAAAATTGGCAATGCTTACGAAAAACCATAAAATATCTCATGTTTAACTCAGTGATCCATTTATGGAAATACATTCCAGGAAACTTATTCTCCCCCATGTCCTCCAATGATTATTTCAAACATTTCCAGTCTCCAAAAATTCCCTGTTTTATGAAATTCCCTTTCATATGCCTACCTCTTAGAGAAAAAATTAACCCACTTTCAGAAAAGAAAAAAAAAAAAGGTTTGTTAGGTAAGAACTCCTATGATCTGTGTTTTGAACCAACATCTCATCTTTGTACCCATCCTGGCCTCATGCCTTCTTCCTCTCTGGAGAAGGTGTCCTTTTGCTGTCTGAAGTCACTCTCCAGCAGACTGTGGCTCCTGTCTCCTCCTTGTGTTTCTAGAATCCCATTCCATTGTTTCTCTTCAATTATGACTTTCCATTCTCCTCTGCCAACACCTTTCCTTGGACAGTTCAACTCACTCCAAAGTCATCCGTTATTGAAGAAACAGAACCAGAAACGTCCCCTCCCTCCTCTCTCCAGTCCCTCTTAGCCACCTTTCCCCAGAAATAATTAGCTACTGTGCATTCATTCCCAGAGTTCCCACCACCCTGCTCTTGCTCCCATCCTTGTATTGATAAATGCCCTGGAAAATACTGCCTGTTCTCATCACTACACCCCTGTGAATATCCAAACTTTTGCTGTGGGTATGTTTCAGGAGTGGCTTTGTTCAGAGACAGCACATAACGCCACCGAGGAAGTATTTTCCTCTTTGTCTCAAGGCCTTAAGCGACTTGATTTTGCTCTATTCTTTGTAGAGAGGTATTATAAGCTACTTTTAAAAAGTGTCTGCATTATCTTGGCTTGGATTGCTTCCATGTTTAATTCTCAGGAAAAAAAAAAAAAAAACACGGGAATCCAAGGAATGGATCAACAAGCAAACCACCTGTGAGCAGAAAAGGAAGCCCTCAGAGCATAGGGCAGCACGGGGAGTCACTGAGCCTGGAGTGGGAAGGCTGGAAACCTTAGACCGTCACTTGGCACTGCGCAATGTGACAAAGAGAAGGTGGCTCACATTACATGAGAGGAGAAGGCACGTGAGAGAAAATAGGGGAGAGCTGATGACATGCTTTTGTTTTTTTATAGTTCAGTCTAATGATCTACTGAAAGCTGGGATGGATATGTATGTGCTTGATGCTTTCTTGGAGGGAGACTTGTCTCACCTTTGTTCTTATCTAGCTGAGGACTCTATTCTTAGGGACTTGACACTGCAGATGGGCTGCTTAATAAAATGGAAAGCAACCCCCACCATCACCAAAAAAAAAAAAAAAAGTATTTGGCTAGGCTGGAGATGCCACCTTCTATTCATTTCTGATGTGTCTAGTTCCCTAACACTTTCAGCCTGCCAAAATGCAGGATAAAGTACGTACAGTAAAATTATACAGACTTGCAAAAATTCTGATTTGAATTCAGGGTATTAATAGCAGAAGGAATGTTCTTCTGGGAGTAATCTAAGTGTTATATTTACCTTTGGTTTGAGAATATTTGCAGTGAGGAATTTCAAATGCAAATATTTTAAAAGCATAGCATGTTGGTAGAGAGAGACACTGTGGGCACTTCTGTTTTCCTTAAAAAAAAAAAAAAAGGTTTTTCTTGACTTTTTATTGGAATCCTAATGAGACCATAATTACAAAAGCAAAAGGGAGAAAATGCAGATGTTAAAAGCTGGGTGTTACTGTATATACAGCTCCTGCACTAAATTTAAAAAAAAAAAATCTGAAGCCATTCATAGGAGAAAAAAAGATGATTTAGCAATCTCAAACCCTTTATGCCCCTGGTATGCGTGAATTTTTTTTTTAATGTAGAGTTTTGAAATTTGGCAGTCATGTTTCCGCTTATCTTTTCTTTTCATTATAATTGGACCATAGCATAAAATACTTTAAAAGAAGAGTCACCTTTGTGTTTGTCTCTTCCACATACACCCAACCTCCCCAAACCTGTTTAGTGTTATGATTATGAAATGACACATCTCCAGAGGCTAATAGTTCAATTATTTCCTCCGCGACACCCCCGTTTGGGAGGCCTGGATGTCCGTGTGTGGGGGAAGGTAAAACACTGGTATAAATATAAGATTTGTGATTATAGACTTTCTTTTTCTGGTTCATAGCAGATATTCATATTTAATATATTTTTTCTCTTGAATAGATGACCATGATAAATTGGATAAAACAAATAAGACAATTAATGTTCAATTAAAAGGTTCCAAAATGGCACCCTCATTCTTTTGGCCACAGCCTAGAGATTGACTCAAGCAAATAAATGCTTTTTACAGAATAAACTAGATGCTCAGGGGGAAATCCTAAGCAAAACTGTGCTCAGATTGACTCATCGCAGATGGCATTTGTTAGCTAGATAGAAATTTTCAACTGGAAGTTCTTGTAGTGATAATCCAATCCAAATCTGTTCCTCTCTCTGGCTGAGAAAAAGAAGTGCGATGCATTAGCAAAGCTATGAAGGAAATAATAGAGTAGCAACAAGGACGGGGTCTGCCGAGGGCTGAGATGGAGCTATCATCTGACCCATATTTTAGTCTTGACCTGTCAGGGAACCCAAAGGGCACTTCCTCGAGTGTGGAACCTTCAGGAAGCAGCAAGGGCAAGGGTATTGAAACCCTCTTCACATCACACTGAGGCCTGAAACAGGAGAATGCTGTTATCATGTCCAATGAAAGCCATTCATGTCTCAAACCGACGAGCGCTGAGTCCCCCATGACCAGTGACATTCCACCTTTTAAAATGGACACCTTAGAAACTTAATTTTCTTAGCTCTGTAAAAGCTGAATTATCATTATTTCCAGAGTTTAGAGAGTGTTATGAAACACTGTGCTGTTGGTTTAGTGACGGTGTCAGCTTATATCACAGATGAATAACACATGCCTAAACTAGCTATATTGTCAGAGAGCTGTTATCTTGTCAAAAATAACACAAGTGCCTTCAAAATTGGCCCAGGATGTTAGACTGTTGGGACTGAATGAAGAGAATAAAAGCTACTTTTCATATATTGACTAATTATAGACAGCACATTTATTTAAGAGTTTTTATAAGTTAATTGCTGCAATGGATGGATGTATCATATTCATTCTTAATGTATGCTATCACCAACTTATTTCTTTTACATTCTGACAGACTCTGTCCCACCTTTGCTCACCCTCGGGACTGCTCCCAACACTGGTCTTTGTCTGTTTCTTTCTGATGCAAAGAATCTTACATCTCACAAAGAGAATATTAGCTACTAGGCCTCTCTCTCCCATTTTCTTAAAAATATATAAGTGATCAGACCTTCCTGAAATATTGACTATAATTGTGACCCTGAAATGTGGATATGGGAGGTAACATTTGCCTCTGACTGCTGGATGGGGTCATTATGCCTTACATTGCCTTGTCCTATTTTTAACTCTGTTCTACCTAAATTTGGAAATTAATAATAATAATAATAATAATTAATAATAATAATAATAAAAGTTGTATGCTACACTTGCAGAATCACACATTAACAAAAGGGTTACACGATCACATTTTTTTGGAGGGAATGGGACAATAAAACACCTTTTTTGTATCCTTACCCAACCTCACATCATATATGTGCAGGAACACAAAACCTTTCTAACAATACAAAAGCAGCAGTAGTGAGACTGACACTGTCTTCTGTGGTAACCCTGCTACCAGCTCATTCTTTACCCTTATAAAATTTTACTTTTTTAATAGTAGGGTTATTTTTCTTCTGATGTCAGAATGAAATATATTTATTCTGAAAAAAGTAATTAAAAGATCAAGGCATAAAATTAGAATAACCCCAACATTGATAGAGAGCTATTTTATTTTTCATTTAGGGAATATTCGTCTTCATCTTTTGAGTATATGGACTTTTAAAATAATTATGATTATACTTAACACACTGATATTGTAGTGGTATTTCTTAGGCTATGTGTCATCACCTAACAAATATAAAATTGGTTTTTAATCTGATTCTAAAAGACATGAACAACCATTTATTTAGTCATTCCCCAATTTTTTGGACATTAAGTCCACCATTGCTTCTGTCACTTCAGAAGCAAAGTCTAATACAACTTACCCACTTCTGAAAACACTGAGCTCCTACACATCCACAGGAATACAGCAAGCAGAGATAAAAAGGCCTGGGGTCTATAATCCATCCATCAAGCTTGCTCCTTTATGCTTTACCTGGAGAGTCTATGACTTCCCATCTTTGGGTCCATCCTGTCTCCCTAGAACTATGCCCACATCTTTCTCCTTCAGCCCGCCTTGCTTTCTCGGCTCTGCAGCACCCATCAAACCCTAGCTTAACTTGTCACTGAATTGCCAGTCCCTCTTAGCGGACCCTGTTCTAATGTGGTGCATCTCCCACCACTGCATGTCGTTACAATCGGATAGCTTTGCTTCATTGCTATCTTCTGCTTAGCCCCATGTCTGAGGCAGCTCAAGTTGACATAATAACACACCAGAGACTGTGTGTCTTAAACAACAGAAACGTATTTTCTCACAGTCTAAAGACTGATGAGAATTAGGTGTCAGGTGAGAATAAGGTGGCAGAAGGGTTGGTGTCTGGGTGAGACCTCTGAGTGTTGCAGATGGCCACCTTCTCACTGTGCCCTCATGTGGCCTTCCTTGGTGCATACATGTGGAGAGTCCTCTTCTTTTTATCAGGCCACCAATCCTATCAGATTAGGACCCACCCCTTATAATCTCATTTAAACTTCAGTACTTCATAAAAGCCCTGTCCCCAAATTCAGCCACATTGTAGGTTAAGGCTTCCATACGTGCATTTGGAGGATGGGGTCATAATTAATTAATTCAGTCCATAGCATCTCCTTCAAATAAAGGACAGATTTCATGAATACCATGACTATTCCAAATACCTTTCTAGGGGGAAATATTCACACCCCCAAAACAATAGCAACACTCTAAAAGCATGTCCGATTGCAGACCTGGTCCAGCCCAAGTGCATCGACAAACCACATCCCATTCTGACAAAATGTAGTCCATGAACATGCAGAGATTTCCCCAGCTGACTGTCCCCCAGCTCATTTCTCTGCCTTCACAATGGCACACCTCAGATGCTGCTTCTGATTATAAACCCGTCTGGCTCTCGAGTCACAAAACAGCAGCAAATTTTAACTAATCAATGTTTTATGGCTATAATTAAACTACGCACTTACAAATAAAATGTAACACTTAAAATAAGGTCCCAATTTCTCAAAGCTGCATTAATATTTATAAAATGATTATTGCAGACAGGCACATTCTTTTACTGCTTATTAGGGCGCACCGTATGCACTCGGGGGCCATAAATTCTTAATTATCATAGAAGCCGAAGGCCATGGTCCCTCACTTCCTCAGCCCTGTCCCAACGACTTCCGACCTTTGGAGTGTATGTTATGGATAAGTTTCTGTTTTTTTTTTTTCATTTCCTGGCCTTTCCATCCCCAGGAGATGCTGTGTTAAGAGTTCTCCTTGGAGAGAAAAAGGAAAAACTGTGACTTTAACTTTCTGGCTTCATGGAATAAATGGGGCAAAATGGTCCATCCTTGGCTAGAGGAAGCTGAGCAGCAGCTTCTGTTTCTTCTGTGAATTTCGAAGTCCAAGTGATGACAATTTCTCTCTCCCAGTTCCACCCATAGTTGGTTTCCACTAGACCACCACCAAAGCCTATTATTAGGCAATATAGGGCCTGTAATATCTCAATAGAATTTTTGTAGGGGTAAAAATCACATAGTTATATAATAGAGGTGGGAATTGATTTACATTGCGATAGCATGAGCTCTAAAGCAATGCAATATTTTAGAAATATTCATTAGCCCAAAAGGAAACTTTAAATGGTAAAAATGAACTAACCCCACCAGCTGGCGACATAACAGAACAGAGAGGGGATAACACATTTGGCCCAGTTCATAGCCACTGGAACTCTGAGATTTCACATTCTCAGCCCCTTTTGGAGGCTCGGGTTCCTTTATACTTGGCAGAATGTTATTTCCTGATGCACAGAGAGTAAGAAAATGGTTTTTGGGAAGTACTCATAGGGCTCCAAAAGTATCAAATAGCTTCTTACGAGACATTTTGATGAGCTAACTTGAAATTCATCAGAAATATACATATTATAGTTATTTCATGAAAATGTTCTTTTCATTGAATTACATATAAGGAAGGGAACTTGGGTATTATCAACCCTAAATCTCTCATTTCAGAGACAGAAGTATGAAGGCAGAGCCAAATTAGTTGTCTGTGTCCAATTGATTATAGGCTCCTAAAAAAATTATTGGCTGAGTGTTATTGCCTCTATGCAGAATAGATTCAGCTATAGCTTGTGTGAACGAATACTTAATAGAAACTGTTGATAATGGCAGTGGTAGAGGCGACAGAAGGAGCGAACTTGCCAAGTATCATGCATTCGGAGCACAGAAATGCACATCGACTCCATTACATTCCCACGATCTGCTATAGGGGCTCAAATTCCCATCATTAGAATCATCCCGTGGAATTGAGATTTTTATCACTATGGAAACTTTCAGTTATATTCAAATCTTTTGCATGTAGAATGAAGGCTGTAATACATTAGCTCGTTCTTACATTAGTATGAATTAGGCTATCAACACACATAAGAATGAGAAAGGTCAAGCAGAGACACTGGGAAGAAATATGAGGGAAAATAAAGAGCTCCAGTATCTGACCCATCTGCCTAAGAAAGCGAGATGGGGCAAAGGATGGGCGTGCTGAAGAGTTGCAGCAGTTGAGCTTTGTGTGGCACAAATTGGAAGAAGGGGTTTTTTTAAAATGCCATAGATGCCAGAGAAAACCTTACCCTCTTGGTCATTCAGACAGCCTCTTGGGCATCTATTTGATTAATGGCAAATGTTAAATTCATTTTAAGCAAGCAAACATGAAAGCCAATCAGTGGTGAATAAAATAGCAGTCTGTTTAATAAAAAGAACGTGGAATCTCGGGTCAGATAGAAGTGGCTTTACAGCCTGTATCTTTCATCTACTTGCTGTATGATCTTGAGCAAACCACTTCAATTTGAGCATCAGTTTCTTCCTTTGTAAAACAAGAGTAATAGTTCTTTTCAGGAGTTAAAAGAATTATGTCTGACGTACAGCAGATATTCAGGACCTAGTACCCATAAGAAAGAAATTATATGCTGTTGGAAAAACCTGCAATTATAAATAAAGCATCCCCAATTGCCAAATTCCAGCCCAGCTTCCCTCACTTCAGTGCCACTGCTGCTAGGTTCTTCTCTGCAATACTAAAACTAAGAATCTCTTTGTCACTCAGCCAACAAGAAGCCTGATGAGGACCACTTAGGAGGACAACTGTTTGCAGAATCAGCAGATCACAAAGCCTGGGGGAATTTGGGGACAGGATTTAGGAGGATCTTACATTTAGTTTTCTATTTTTCTGCTCACGATGCTTTATTTTCTTCACCACAGGAAAGGGCTTGGTGTAGAGCAGAGAGAAGGTAGAGAGTGTAAGAATCTCACCCTGGAACTTACTGGTTGCTCCTCCTAAAATTCTGAGTTTCATCAATGCATTGTTGTTCACCTGATATCTACCAAACTGTCACTACCATAGCACCTCAGTTGCTTCGTCACTCCACTATGCGATCTGCAAATTATACTCAGCTAAGATCTTGCCACAGAGAATTTGAAATTCAAATATATGGACAGAAATGCCAGCAGACCAACATCTTGCTGTACCTGGCTGACAGAAATTACTTGGGAACTGTATACCCACTTTCCAAAGGCTGGTAAACAACCTAAAGTTATCTGGGGGGATGTGTGCAGTTCTGATTTAGCCCTGGCACATAGTGTTGGCAGGAATGTGTCTAAAGACAGCCTCAATGGCTCTAGCAACTAAAAATAAAACACCATTAATGAATTTTTTTTTAAATCTTTTACCTTCTCATTTTCTAGCACTTGATTTTGTAGTCCCAAAAACGGTGATTTGATCAGTAACAAAACATATAATATTTCCATTTGACTCAGGAAAGGAAAACTTCATAAATTCCCTGAGTGCCAAAACTGATCTCTGCCTATGCGTTTAGGGTGTCCTGATATACCTCAAAGGAATCCCTGTGCAGTTTAACACTGTGTAGGTAATATGATTAAGGGGTGATTTTTAGTGTTGTCAAATGTCACCTTTAAATTTTCATCTTTAGATCCCAGAGTCCCCAAAATCTACCATATGATGTGAAAAATAGCTCATGGACACCTTAAATAGTTATTGGGAACTTCAAAAGGACTAACTTACATTACTAGGCTATAGTAATTATATACTAATTACGTACTAGTACATATTACAAATTACATACTAATTTACATATTACTATTACATATCACTATAAATTATGTATTATCCATCACATTAGAGAAGTCACTTGTTGTAGGCCCTGTGCAGCCTGTTTTGGCATTCCCAGCAGTTCCCTCCAAAACCAGCCCCTTGGGAAATCCCACCCGGTACCAAGCATAACCAGGTTGTTCTTCTGAGCTTTTCCCAGCCATGAATGCTTTTTCAATCTAGCTTCCATCATCCAACTGGTAACCATGATTTTTCTTATTATTATAAGATACAGCTATATTTATATGTCTACCTGTCTCTCTACATATAACTTTTCAGTAGTAAAATTAAATATATTTATTGTAAAGCTTTAAGAAAGAAGAGGAACATAAAATTAAATTATATTGCATAATTCCACTGCCCCAAAATAACCATTGTGAACACTTTGAGCCTATAATTGTGCCTTTAGGCTTTTATATGTATACAGAAACATATTTACCAAATTGAAATTATATATTAATAATATTCCATACATTTTATTTTTAACAAATAGCACTCTATGGTGATTCTCTCTATAAGCCAATACTTACTTATATCTTTGTTTTGATTATTTAATTCCTTTGGTTTGATGCTTAATCAGACTATTTGTTTAGCTCTTGACTCCACCTTTCCTTGTTCATTATCTTGCCATTTTTTTACCCTTTGCTCTAGCCTTGCAGATTAAGCCTATTAAGGCTCAGTTTCACAGAACAGATTGAAATGTGCAATCCTGGATCAAATCAAGTACTAGCAAATATTAATATAAGCACTTTATGGGGACAATGCATGAAATGCGAACAAGCTATGGAAATAATAGTATCAGTAGTAAAAAAAAATACAGAATTTAATTAGCATTCTTTAATTATGGACTTAAATGTCCTTATTCTTAGAAAATATACACTTAAGAATTTAGATATAAAGGAGCATGATTTCTGTAACTGGCTCTCAAATGCTTCAAAAAATAAAAACTAGATGATAAAGTTTATGTGGCAAAATGTTAACAATTAATGTATTTGAGTAAAATGTATACAGAATTTGTTTCCTGAAACTTTTCTATGACCTTAAATTATTTCAAATAAAAATTTAAAAATTAAATGCCAACTACTTAATGAAACAAAAAGCAAACCAACAAATGGAGAGAAACTTTTTGTCGAATGGCCCAGTTTTGCTTGTTGAAGTTAATCTAAACATATTATTTTTGGATAAAAATCACTCAGAAATCACCAAGTATAGTCTGCCTCACTTTTAAAAAAATCTGAAGCAGCTGTCAGGTCTAAGACAAAATAACACAAGGTATTTTCAGTCTGCACACTCCTTAGGCTTTATTCTCTATTACTGGGAAATGTATGAAATTTGGTTGCTTAATATTTTCCAACTCCAGAATTTATGCTAAAATTTACTGGAAAGATAATGAGCAAGATCTTAATTTCTTTTAATTGAAACAAGAGAGGACAGAAAGTTCAGTTCAGATTCCAGACATCATAAAACCTACTAAAAATGAATGGTGGCGAAATTGAAACATAAACACACGCAAATGCACACACTGCCCTACCTACCTTTAAATCCAAAACTAGAGTTTTATTTTGGTTAGGACTGCTATCATGTGTACAGTTGATGGTTTTTAGTAACGTAGCAACATTTGCTGTGCATGTAGGAACAGCATCTAAAATGACATAATAAAAAAAGAATTAACTGTGATTAGAAGTGAACTGTTAAAACTACTGGTCAGTGCCAAAAATCGATGGAGTTTATTATTCCAGTAGCTGCAGTGAGAAACCCCCCTGGGTGCCTAGAAAACCAGCCCCCTTGAGCTTTCTACCATCCTCCTCACTGACACGGTAATGGGCTTTGTTGAATTCAAAGACAGTTACGTCAGCAATTCGTGGCCTCTCGTGGGTTTTCCAGGTCTATAAAGCACACAAATTATACCCAAATATTGGCCTGAAAAATTAGTAAGCTATCGGGTTTGTGTTATTTTAGCCAAGCATTACTGGAGTAAAAGAAACCGAGGGACTCTAAAACTCAATAGTTTCTTTGCTGCTTTATTATTTCTTTTCTGGTGGGCTGATTCTGATATGTTAATACTGGTTTTTTCTTTTAATTTTTTCTTTTGCTTCATTGTTATATTATTGTTATTATTTTTGTCTCATTCTGTTTTCTTTGACACTCAAGGAAAATTGTGGCAGATATTAATTAACATTACATTTATGGTATCTTTATAAAAATACTGCTCTTTGGTTTTTGCTTAAAATTAAGTGATTTTAAAAATATCTAAAATCATCTTTCTTTCTAAGAAATTTTTATGAATACCCCTGAAAATGATAATGACCTTTGTTACAGGTCACCAATCCCTGGTAGGCATTGTGTCCATCCAAGTCCATGTATCAGGGTACAGTACATAAGGGGGCAGAGTTATAGCTCTGCCTGACCAGGTGAGAACACTGCAGGGAGTGAAACTAGCAATGGTGATGGAAAGCAATCCCTGCATTGATTTAACAAGGAAAAGCACAAAACTTGGAGTCCAAACATTTGACTCCAACACCAAATCTGTACTGACTTAGCTTGGAACTAGTGTTGTCATTTTCCTTTTTAGTTTGATTATACTTTATTTTACAGTAAAATGTAAGCATAGAAAATCACATGAAATTCACGGAGTTGAATGAGTTATTCTAAGTCAAATGTCCTTGTAGAAAGCCAACTGAGGGAGCTTTTATATGTCCCATCCAAATCACAGCTTCTCCATCTCCATAAATAACCACAATTCTGACTTTTATAGCAATAAAGAAATGAGGAAGTGTCTGCTATAAAAGTTAAAAAAGTGCTTATTTGTGGCCAAATTTCTAAGCCTTGTTTTTTTCATTGGCGTAGTCTGAACAATAACACTATCACTAACTCACTGACAATAGTGTTTGGTAAAATAAGGCATAACAAATGATGTAAAAAGACATGTTCAAGGGTTCCACAAGCCATAAAGATTTCTACCAAGAAAAGTGATTCCGATTACACTTACAGACTCTCAGGTAGGGGGTCTAGAGACCAGACTAACTATAACTCAGTAGGGGGCCAAGATAGATTGCTCACAGCTCTTATCATTCATATTTATGTGCTGTGTGAGCTGTGGGGGGTTAGACTCCAAGGTTTTCCATAATATTATTTATCAAGTAGGAAGATAATTATGAGTAGCAATTGAGAAACATAATTGTTAATAAAGCTGTGTTTATTTTAGACAACTTCAACGACATTTTTCCCTAGACCTTCACATATTTTCCAAACTTCTGATATTTAATGTTCATAATTTTAATTCCCACAAACATTGGTACGCAGCTACAAAGGTCGAGATCCAAGGGGGAAAAGGAGGCTTTGTTGAATAAAGTTATTTACATAGTTAATCAGGGGCTAAAACCCAAGAGAAATGCAAATCACCTTGTTTCCAGAGAGGGAACAGTAGTATAGTCTTTGGCCAGCATTCATACCCTAGAGACAAACAAAAGCTTTGACTTTCTTCCCTTGAACTCCTTTTGTGTATGTGATCTTAACTTGGTTTCAGTTTTCAAGTTTATAGAAATAATCTTCTGGGTGAACCAAGGTCAAAACAGCAACCTGGGGTTTAACTGCTGATCAAGCAAACAGGATGTCCAAATATTTCCCCGAAGCAATAAACCATCAGTTAATGGTGTCGTTCCAACCCAGAATGCCCTCTTGGACCAACAGGAAATGTACCTTCATTTGCTGGCCATGTGTAGTAGCATCTATTTTAAACACTATATAAAAATGGTCACATCGGGATTTCTAACTCCATCCAAGGAAATTTTTAGTGAATTATAGACTCAGTGTCTTTCCAATTATCTTTCTCTTTTATACTCAACTGTTACCTGATCTGGTAGCTCTTTAATTCTAAATAGACAAAAGGGAACACTAGAAAAGACCTTCTCTAGAATTTAGAAGACCTTGATTTCAGTCCAACTTCTGTCTCCGTGTGATGTTAAATGTCACTTCGAAATAGTGAGTAAAATTCTATGAAGTCTGATTTAAATTCTGAACACATTATTAATAAACCTCCCCACTTGAAAAAGGCTCTCCTGTAGGTTATATGAGTGTATATCATCAAAATAAAGCATGGCGAGTACAGACAGAAAGTGAAAAGACAACAGCCTTCTTAAAAAGGGGTTTGAGAAGATGGATAAAATCTCAATATGCATTAGAAACATTTAAGATATGTGCAAACAGTCCTTTAAAGACTGGCACTCCCATAATGCTTTGCTAATGCCCAAACAATACTGTAACTCAAGTAACTGTGCTTTAAGAGATATCTGATCAAATGTTACCTTAAATCCATGTTAGATCACAATTTTGAAGCCTTTCTTTTCATATTATTCTTTTCACTATTCTATTCTACAAGCCTGATAAAACTACTTAATTTGTATTCTACTCTTGTTGTAACCATAAATCCTGGATCATCTGACTTCCTAGATCAACTTCTCTCTTCCTCAGACCGTGCTTGTGTGTGTGTGCGCGCGCGCGCGCGTGTGTGTGTGTGTGTGAGAGAGAGAGAGAGAGAGAGAGAGAGAGAGAGAGAGAGAGAGAGAGAGATTGATTAACTCTTTACCAAGCCTGAAACCCATTGTCATCTCTTTTGATGCTTTCTTCTCTAGCAATTCTGGAATTCATGACTCCTTTGTTTTCCTTTGCTGCAAATTCCCACCTAGATAATCCTTTGCAGACTTCTAAAGAAAGTTAAGAAAAGTCAGGAGACATTGCTGAGTGTACTGTCAATGTGAGCAATCCCCAGTTAGTGGATCCTTGTCTATTCCTTCAACCTTTTACCATATTCTTCATAGCGACTGTTCTAAACCCACAGTGTATTTTTAAATCCCCAATACTGTTTCTTCCAGCTGGTCATCTACTTGGTGGCTCAGTTTATCTATTGAACATTTTATTACCTATCACACTCATCATGCTGCTTTGAGTTTGTCCATATTCTTTAAGTCCTTAAGGTCATCACTTCTATCACCCACAGCTCAAAACCTCCTCTTCTACTTTACAGAGGCTCACGTTGCTGGCTTAAGAATCCTAGTTTTACCTATTTTCAATCATCTCAATAACCATTTCACTGATTCAATATTTTATTGACTCTTCATACAAACTTTTCTTTTCTTCCATGTCTTTTAAACATTTTCTACTATAAAATTTCCAAATGGACTAATAAGTATTATGATTAAAAAATAGTATGTCCTCTCCTTTTGTCTTTGCTTCCACTTAACATAATCAAATCTTAACATTATTACAGTTAGATCTTTAAAATTTAACAAATCTACTTTTAAAAATAGTAAATAACAGACAAAAATTAGGCTGTGAATTTTTCCCAATCTAATTCTCCTGGTTTCTCAGTACAGAGGTGACAATATTCTCAAGTTGCTACCAATTTTCCTCAAGCATGCTTTTATAATTTTATTACATATGTATTTGTCTTTGAAAAATATACAGTGTGACATGGAGAAAAAGGGTCTCCTAAGATACCCATGTCCTAATTCTCAGAACCTCTGAATATCTTATTTTACATCAGAAGAGGGACTTAGCAAATGTGATTAAAGTTAAGGACTTAGTATATATGATCAAAGCTAAGAACCTTGAAGTGGGGGGATGTCACAGATCATATGGGTTGACCCAATCCAATGCCATGGGTCTTTAAAAGTCAAAGAGGAGGTCAGAAGACTGGATCAGAGAGATATGACATAAGAAGGACTCCATCTGCCACAGTTGGCTTCAAAGAGGAAGAACAGAGTCCAAGAGCCAATGAAGAAAGTGACATCTAGAATCTGAGAATGACACAATTTATAGCTAACCAGAAAATAGGAAGCTCAGTCTTATAATATCAAGGAAAAGAATGCTACTAATCTCAAGGAACAAGGAGACAGATTCCCCAGCAGAGCCTCCAGAAAGAAACACAGCTGGCCAATATCCCAGTTTTAGTTCAAAGAGAACTATACTAAACTTCTAACTTACAGAATTAAAATAGTTAATTTGTAGTGTTTTAAGCCACTAAGCTCATGATAATTTGTGATGACAGCACAGAGAATATAATATCATTCTGTGTTCTAATGCTATTTTATTATGTTTTGGGGATTAACCCATGTTAATAAATGTAGCCCTAGTTCATTCATTATATGTTATATAATGTTTTATAAATATTCCGCATCTTATTCATTACCTTTTTTATTTATGTTTAAGGCTTTTTTCCTGAATTTTTACTATTAATATTTTTTGTTTCCATCCCCCATCTTTATCAACAAATAAAAATTATGTATATTAGTTTATGCAAAGTGATTTCTTAAGTTGTATAACATGATGATTTAACACACGTATACAGTATGAAATGACTACCACAATCAAATTAGTTAACACATCTATCACTCACATAGTTATTACTTTTATTTTTGTGGTAGGAACACATGATTTCTCTTAGCAAATATAAAGTATATAATAGAGCATTATCAACTATAGTCACTACATTGCATATCCAGAACATATTCATCTCACAGATGAAAGTTTGTACCCCTTACTAGCTTCTCTCCATTTTCCCCTTCCAAGCCCCTAGTAAGCACTGTTCCACTCTCTGATTCTGTGACTTTGAATTTTATTACATTGTTGAGCATTCCCATCCATGAACATGGTATATTTTATCATTTAGTTAGCACTTATTTTGTTACATTTAGTCTCAGAAACATCATGCATCTATTTTTTCATTTTTTATTGCAGGTGTCTAAAAATCCTAATGGTTTTATTTTTATTGAGCAACTACTTCCCTGAATTTTTATAAAATTTTAGCAATTTAGTCTCTGTTTTTTTCTAGTTGACAATCATATTAAATAAGAAGTATCGTAATCCTTATGGGATTTTTTTCCAAAAAATGTTTTGCTTTGTTTTAGACCACCAATTCAATACTGAACAGAAGGAGTGCTCACAGGAACGCTTGCTGTGTTCCTGAGTTGAATTTAACAGATTTCCCTTTGTTGTGCAGTTCTTATATGGTTTGTCTTTTGTTTCCATTATCCATGGAAAAGGTACATTAGTAAGTAATGTACATATAGCAACCTCCTTACATTGTGGTAACGCTGGCTTGGAAAATGCTGAAGAGAGATGTCCTGATTTGGTAAGCACATTGGGTGCCTCTTTTGCATTATCTCACTGAGAAGGGAACCATCCTGAACAAACTATTCTTCATTAAAAAACGTATATTAAAAAGTTAGTGTAGGGTTAACTTGGGAGAAACTTTAGCACCAACAATTTTAATAGGAGGATAAATTGAAAATAAAAAGATTTAATCTTGTCTACTCCTACTGTTTAATTCTAAAAAGAGATGAAAGAAAAATAATGAGAACACCTATTCTTGATGGATTTATCCTCACTCCCCCCTCCCCCCCACACACAAATTGGTCTCATGATTTATATAGTGTGCTTTACACTCCTTTTTACCTACTTCCAATATTACAAATATTAATCATTTCTACCTGGACAATTATATGGATTAAAGCCTAGAACTGTGTATGTCCATTAGCAGTATGACATCAAAAAAAGACGTGCTCTGCTTTTTGGTTTCCTCACCCCATCCCCAGCTGTTCACATATCATCTTCTGATCACTAAGAGAAAGAAATAAGAGTGTTTCAGTAAAAAGCTATGTTAGAGAAGCAAACAAAGAAAAAAAAAATTATTTGGGGAAGACCAAATCATATAATAAGCTCCAAGAAAATGAATATTTTTTCAGGTGTAGACTCCAGTCTAAGATACCAGAGGATAACCTTTACTCCCAAGTTACTGAAATTAACAAAGCAAGAGCTGAGAACCTAAGATGGGCCAGTGAGCCATCCTGCCATTGGCCACATTCCAATGGGTCACGTTATGACCTTAAGATCAAAGATACAGACTATCACAGAGCTTATCTAAGCTTACATTTTTATTTTAAAGGTGGCCAGGAGGGTACCTCTGTTCTTTGAACTAACTGTTAGAGGAGGATGAATGAGACAAAGGCAACAGATAAATTAAGCTGCAAAGCAAGCGTGTGCTATTTTAAGAAACCACTAATGCTCTTTCGCACTCAATGAAAACAGCCTATGCTTTCCTCAGCTTCTCAGCTAGATATGTAAAATGTATTTCTCTTCAGTAGAATTAAAAATTCAGAACCATTCAGATATAAGTATATGGACCAACCTCCTACACGTTAATGAAACAGCGGTTCTGAAAATAATATATATAACACATATTAGTCAGGACAAACTAGGCTATCCTGAAATAATAAACAACCCCAATGTTCCATGGGTGAATACAATGAAAATTCAGCGTCTTTTTGCTCATCCTACATACTGTGTAGAGAAATAATTAGCAAGGGAATTTGCACACCAAAGTTAAACAGAGATGTTAGCTGGAAGATACTTCATCTCAACATGCAGCTCTAGAAACACCCAAGCAGGGGACAAAATATGGCTTACCATGTCCAAAGTCTTAAAAGTTTCTGCCTGGAAGTGAGATACATCATACCATACTCTTTCCTCATTAATGGCTTAAATTCTGAAGCAAGGACTTGCAATTTTATCATATGCTAAGGAAGGAGAAGAACTAGAAGAAACACAAGTGGCCTAAATGACCTTATTCCACCCCTTAAACACTAAGTGAAAATTTTCACTCTTATTCTCATGCAAGATGCAAACACCAACTGTGTTTAGAAACTATATGAGAGAGAACAGACAAAAGAAAGAGGAGTGTGAATACTACATACCACAAAAGTACCTCCTAAAACAGTTCAGGGAACGGAAGTATGAATGATAGCCAATTCTATTTTATTAGTCTTTTGCTTGGACTTTCTTTCTTCCTTCCTTTTCAATCAATCAACAAACCTCTTCCTGGTCTATACTTTTGATGTTTTCTTTCTCATATTTTTAAAATATTTCACTTTCAATCTCCTACTGTTACCTTATGAATTTTTTGGAACAAAGCAATATATTCAGTAAATTCCCTTGTGACGTTTTTAAAGCTTTAAAAGTCTTAATGATATTAATTCATTAATTTTTTCCACTGAAAATCATTCCAGAACTTATCAGTTTTGAGCCTTGGCTGTATTAGGGCAAAGAAAATAAAGATTCTCATTTCTGACTTTGTAGAATTACAACGCCTCCCAGAATAATAATAGGGAAAAAAGACCCACATAATATTGTTTCAAGTCTCTATCACTAATATTAACTGCAGGCATAGTCTTAACCCCCCACTGATCAAAGATGAACAGAAATAGCATTAGAAGAGGTGATGAAATAAGCTCTTCAGAAGCTTCCTGCCTATATGTAGATTATGAAAAATGTAAAAGAGTTTAGTTATGCCAACAAATGAAAAGTGAAGACTTCAGAGGTAGGGATAAGTACTTTGCTCAAAGACAGAGGTAGAAAAAAATACAATGTTTTCTTTTTTTTCATTTATCTACATGGAAGCAAAAACCAGTTCAGTTTTTAGTTTGCTTGGTTTTTCCTTAATTATCAGAGATAAGTATTGAAACTAAGGAATCACATTAAATACACTAAATTGATTAGAGTTACCTTGCTCTACCATTTTGTGCATATACCAAAATTTTTGGATCTGAGCTTTCTTTTTTATTCCTTATACATCTCCAAGTTGTTACCTCCAGTCTTTTACCTGAATCATATTCTAAAATTGTATATGTGTGTGCATGTGTGTGTGTGTAATTTTTTGAAATTCTTCACTCACTCCCCAGAGTTCCCTGCAGTGACTAGCTGCCTGGCTGGATCTTATTGCTTTACTAAAGGCTCAGAAGACCATGTGACTTACCTGCTTCCAAAAAAATAAATTTGCTGCAAAAATATGTTTTTTCGTTTTTTATACTAACATGGGCTTGAGCAATTCTCAGAGTAACTGAGGGAGTTGTCTAATAGACCTCTCTGGCATTTGTCAGTAGCTACAAACAAACAAACAAACAAACCTGAAGTTTCAGTTTCATACAATTTTGAAGCAAAAACCCGTGGCTGAAGATAATAGCTTACATTACTGTATCATATAGTCATAATCTCATCTCCGTTTGGAGAATTAGTTCCATTCTCCAGAACATACTTCCCTGGAATGAGAAGTTGGAAATTATCATGCTCAAACTGTAGAATTAGGAACAGAAATAGAGGAAAAGTGTAAACTAAATGAGGCTACTCAGCCAAGCCCCCCAGCTTCCCGATCTACTCCATTACTTTGTTTACCTATTGAGGATATTTACAGAGGCCATTAGGATGCAATAGTTCAGAGTGGTTTGCTACCAACATCCGTCACAGTAGTGGGTAGAAGTAAAACTACACTATCTTATGAGGAAACTGTAATCATTATGTTTTCATTAAGATCCAAAATGGCCGACTGACAGTCAGAATGGCCTTGCAGGTAAGTGTTGAGCTCACCTCCTCCCATGACACATCAGAATTACAACAGAAGTACAGAACCACCATCACTGAGAACTGTCTGAAGACTAGACTAACAGATCTCTATAACTAAGATTATAAGGAAGAAGCTACATCAAAACTGAATGTCAACCATAATTTAAAATTTTTTTTTAAATCCAAAATGAAATCTTTAATATATTAGTAGATATCTCTTTTTTTTTCTTTGAAAACTGGGGAGGTATTATTTCTTTTGGAAGTAAGAAAAATGCATATTGTTACTCAAAAATAGAGTTGTTTCCATTCTGGTTCTTTCTAGGTTATTCTATTCCATTTCAAATAAGTAATATTTCCATGATATCATCATTCTCAAGTACACATTGAACAATGTTCACAATGTTACAGCTACAGAATAAGCACTCAACTAATGAGCAAGCTTGTGAGAACCACTGCCTCCTCGGAATTTGTAATCTGAGTTTCATCTGACATCCAGTCCCATGCGTGAAGAGAACTGAGTGTAATAAACCCCATAAGTAGTGACAGAGTTTCTTGAGATTACTACCTTCACTTGTCTGCTCCCAGGCAGGCACATCCACCCCTGGGAATTATTTTTTCACCTAATGCTCAAAATCCTTCAATGATTAAGGGTATGTCAGCTTACACCTAGGCCATTCATTATTATTTTCTGGAACTTTTCAAATTTCTCTTCTAAAAACAGAAGCTAAATGAGGAGAAAAGCTTTCTTGTTTCTGTAACCTATCCATAACAGAACTGCCCATCCTGTAAACTGATCCTCATTATGAAAATTATATATATACACACATATGTATATATATATACATATACACACATATACATAAAATAGAAAAGCAAAACATAAGTCTATACAAATGCTTTCTCTCCATGTTCTTTCCTTTTCACACCTGATCCAAGAAGCCTTTTACAAAAGATTTCTCTGACTCTGGCTTTTCAACAACACAAGATCCAAGTCCTCCAGCTTTGGAGTAACTTCTCTGCAGAAATAATACAGCATTAGTACACTCTGAGTTTTTTAATGAACCCTTCATTTAGCAGTAAAACTGAGTTATTTTTACGGAAGCTGATGTCAAGGGCTAGAGCCAAAGACTTAGAATATTACAATAGACAAAAAAGAAAAAAAAAACTGCCAAGGACTTTGTGATATTGATGTTTAAAGACTGTACCAGCAGGATATTTATGAGGCTTTTCCAAGTGAAGTACAGCAATCACCAGCTGAAGGCTCAGCTCTGTCTCACAATGTCCCATCTTTCTCTCCACTGTTTACGGGATCCCTCTTGGCTTCTGAGTGTTGTCTGAGGACTAGAAATATACCACATAAATCTTTGCTGGTCTTTTTAAATGGGACTTCCGTTGTCTCAGGGAGAATGGCACTGTGTCAATTCCATCCAGGAACTTTAAGAAAGGATGGAATAGAGGACATAGGTCACATTTATTCTCAGAGTATGGATTAACTTCATCTGAGCATGATTTTTTTTTTACTGGGGAACAAATATTTCTTTCCTAATTGCTAACTCTATGTTTAGTTTTATTCTTGGAGGAGCTGAAGGTTTAGTGAAATGAAAGCCAGCATCTTTGTGGTTCTTTCTTCTTTCCTCCTCCTCCTTCCTGTCACAAATATCTCCACTGGCCCATGGCTCTGCAGCACATGTGCATAAAATTTATATTATATCATCTTACACATGTTATTCCCTAGTTTTTTGTCATGTATTATTTTCCCCACAAGAGAGATTATTTCCTGAGTATCTCACTCACGTTTAAAATCTACTCATCTACTGTTTTCCAAAAGGCCTGCCAACGATAAGCACATCGTAAATAATTGCTGACTATATGTGTAAATAACCCTTTGCTTTTTAAAATATTCCACTGACACACTTATTCCTTAAAAAAAAAAAAATCAGTAGACCTTAAACCTCCACTGCCCCCTGAACAGAATGTTAAGACTTTTACAACCTACCTTTAACTCTTTCTACCATCATTTTCTCATGTTGGGGACTGAATGTTTATGTGCCCTCAAAATTTGTGTGTTGAAATCCTGAGCTCCAATGTAATGGTATCAGGAGCTGGGGGCCTTTGGTAGGTAATTAAGCCATGAAGGTGGAGCCTTCTGAATGGGATTAGTGCTCCTGAGAGTCACTCACTCCTTTAGCTATGTAAGGTCACGAGAAGGAGACAGGAATCTCTGAACCAGGAAGCAGGTCCTCACCAGACACAGAATCTACTAGCACCTTGATACTAGACTTCCCAGCCTTCAGAACTGTTAAAAATAAATGTTTTGTTCTTTAAGCCACCTATTCTATGGTATTTTTTCAGAGCCCATAATGGACTGTGACATCCAGAATCCTGCCATGTACCTTGTGTTCCTGCCTGGATGTCCTCCTGTTCCCCAAGGAGAACATGCTCTTCTGCTACTTGGAAAGCCTTTCCCATCTTTTCCATTTTTGAACTTCAACTTACACTTCAAGATACAGGGCAAATGTTACTTCTCTTATGTACCCTTATTTGATTCCCCAGAGGAAGCTTCGTTAGTACTTAAATGACACTTTATAACTATCTCTAGCATAACAGTAATAATATCATAAATGTGATACTTTGGCTGTTTATTTGGCATGCTATCTCATATACACACATATACACACACCCCTTACAAACATTTCTGAGCATAGATGTTATACTTCATTCCTCCATTTAACTAAGAATCCAGCAGAGGATCTGGGAAATAATTAGGTATTTAATATATATAATATATATTTGTGGAATAAAAGAGTGACTAAAATAATTAATTTATTTATTAATTAATGGAATAGATAGGTATTTAAAGACTAACAAAAGACTTACCTGAACTGGAACCCTATTTTAGCCAGCTCTAGCTTTTGATTCAACTAAGCAACTTTCTTTTCTAAACTTTCAATATTTTCATCTCTAAAATGGAGCCATAATTGTCTTTTCACACAAGGCTGTGATAAAGGTTATGTGAAATAATTCATGAAACAATTGGAAGTGTATGGAAGATGAGGAAGAAATGAAAGAAGAGGACAAAGGAGAAGGAGGAGAAGTAAAAGAAAAGAAATATGTTGAAGAAGAATGATAAATACATCTTACAGTAAGGAGAAAATATCAGAGCAGTATTCCTAAGACATTAAGCACTCTATGAATGAGAGGAGCTTGAAAAAGCCTGGTCTAGGTTGATGTTTTGAATGGCCTCAGTATGTTGTCAACACTATTAAAGGCATGTTTTAAAGAGAAAAGGAGAAGTGGGGCTTTTCAGAGAGTCAAATTTCATTAACCCAAACAATTTCTGAATCAACTGTTATACCATCGAGCCACTGAAAAGGTAAAATAGCAAATAGACTGGAAGAAAATATCTGATATGCATACATCAAATAACCCTATAAAAGGAGGCAAACACTCTTATAAACATTATCAGATCACAAAAGAAGATATACAAATAGCTAATAAACCCATACAAGCAGGATTATTACTCCTCAAGATAATGAAAATTAAAAATACAAATAGATACCACTGAATACTGGAATGGCTAAAACTTAAAAGACTCTTAAATACCAAAAGTTGGCCAAGTGCATGGATAACTGTTCCTCTCACACACCACCGGTTGGGATACAAAACGGTACAACTACTTTGGAAAATAACTCGTCAGCTTCTTAAAAAGTGAAACTTAAATTTTCCGTAGAACATGGCCATCTGCTACTAGATACATAACCTAAGCAAGTGTAAACATATAACTACAAAGAGACTTGTACGTGAATGTTCACAGCAGCTTTATTTAATATAACCCCATACTGGAAAAATAAAACCAGGTGTCCATCAATAAGTGACTGGATAAACAAATTGCAGTATATCCATGCAAAAAATAATAATAATAATAATCAGCAATTAAAAGGAATAGACTAGAGGTACACAACAATATGAATGAATCTCAAAAACAATAGCTGAGTGGTAAAAGCTTTGCACAAAAAGGTACACACTCTGAGATTTAAATTACATGTAACTCTAGAAAAGAAATCTAATCAGTATCTGCCCATGTCCAGATGTTACAGGGGAATTGTCTAGAAAAGGCCATAATCTTTGAGGGTAATAGGATTGTTCTATATCTTAGTTGTAGATGTGACTGCAACAATTAACACAGTTCTTAAAACTTACTTAAAATAGGTGCAATTTATTTTTTCTAGCTCTCATACCAATAAGGTTGATGATCTGTTTCTCTTTTCAATACCAAAATACATAAACATCTATCAACTAAACCTTTACATACTCTACTTGTGCCTTTACATAAGATCTGTGTACTCTCATTCTTATCTTGGATGAATTCCTTCACAAGTGGAGTCTAAATTATTCAAGCAAATAGAACCCCAGTATAGGGGCACCTCATGAACCCTACAAGTACGTTCAGCCATATGAGAGTTTTCAAATATTATATGACTCTGCTCCCACTGGGGCCTTCTGTGACAGGCATCCAACCCTGCAGATTGTGGACTAAAAGTTGGTGACAAAAGTTAGGTATTTAAAGAATGACAGAAACAAGAAGAAACAAATGTCTGGAGAAAGTCATTTACCATCCTTCTTGTGACAAGTGAATTCCAGAGACCAATACGTTGCTACATTGAAGTGTCCCTGGATGATTTTGAATAAGGTTATTTCTGTCCAAAGATGTTCTGAAGTGCTACACTCATGATAACAGTTACCACTCATAATCCTCGTTGGTACAGAATTAAACATGAGGGTATAATGATTAAATATTACGACAGTCTGTGGAGTCCGTGGTTAGAATGCAAATCTTCAGGACTTTAAAAGTACTAAAAAAAGTACTAAAAGTGTGTAGCTCTGCACAAAGATGACTATGAAACGATAAACAAAGTCTTGAAAAAATAAATGGCCTTTCCATCAGGTCGTTTGAAGTCAAGTCCAATTAGAACATTGTACTATCTTAAAACCATTTTGATTTTCCTGACCTTCACTATCTTTTTCAAGAGACGTTTTTCTGATTCACCTCTAATTAAGCCAAAAAGGGTTGGAGTTGAAGCAGCAGACAAATGGCAGGTCAGTAAAATTAATCTTTTTTTCCAGTTAATATATATACTTTTTGATTATTTGGATTAAGTGAGGAAAGTCATATGGATATTCCAAAAATGATAGAATATAAAAACAGTCACTTCTATCTTAGCTTGAAATCCTCTGTGTGTGTACAGCTAATTTACTGTCCTCATTCTAATGTCACTTTATAAAATGATGCTCTCTGGGTAGAAGAAAACATTAGACAAATAGAGAAAACCATCTGAGATTAAAAGTTTTCCAGGAAAATGTCAAAGCGGGCAGTAAGTGCTTGAATAAAAAAGATGAATAGGAAAGATGACTATCTTGGGGGCACTGTTCACAGAAACTTCTAAGCAGCATCAAAACGTGTTATCATGATTCCTGCTGGAAACTCGAGCCAACTTCAAAGCTTCCCTGGGTGGATTATGTCAAGGGGACCCATTATCAAAAAGGAAGAGCTAATTAAAGTGAATTATTAGAATGTTCAACCTGCCTTAAATAGAGTACAGCTGCTGAGTCACACTGTAAAAATGAAATTGGGCCTCTCATCTACTTATGTCGTTAATAATTTTTGTTTGAATTAGACATCTTTGTAAAGCTGGAAACAGAGTGACACCAAGGGGAAAAAAAGTAATCACAGAGTTTAGCAGACATCACATTTAAATAAATTTTTCTTGATGTATTTTCATCATGCAATATACTTTTCTAGACATTTTTAACAATTTAAAGACTGCTCTATTTTCTTGTGGTGTTATTTCCTCCATCATAAAAAATGTCCATGTTCGCAGTTGTGTATTGACAGTATTTGCAATCCTTGGAGTCTCACTATCAAATGCTACTGTTTCATAAAGGGAATTTAGACCAAAGGTCACAGTATGATAAAATCACTTTCTTAGTCACTCCTAGAAGGTACTTGAAAGCAACAGGTGCACAGTCTGGGAGGAAGACTGAGTTGATAGTGTAAAAGACCTCTTCTTTCTTTTTTTTTCTTTTCTCTCTCAGCAGGTTCCAAAACCTATTGTAAGAAAGCAGCTTGCTACAAACAGATTATCTTACTCTAGGAAAAATACGAACATCAATGATGAAGAAATGGAATGACGGAGACAACTGACAAAAGAAGACATGCTGCACATTTTCTTCCCCTCAACCCCGGTGTGCACACATATGGGAACTTGAGACGCTGTCATAAGGTTAAGGAAGCAAACAAATGTCAACTACTGATAACAACCTCTGGTGAACTTTGAGCCCAGTGGTGAATTACCCGGTGGCACTTTCCTTACTGGAATGCCATTATAAGCTCTCACCTGGGGAAGCGCCCCAGCCTGCCCAAGCATCTTCCATTGGCATTGAGCATAACCATAAACCAAGCCCATGAGTAACAGAACAGCCCAGGTGTCTACAGCTTTCAACTTTGATACCACCTGACGGCACGCAACCACTCCCACATCAAGATTTCCCTATCTCTGATGACAGTTGAGAAGTTCGAAGAGTTATAACCCAGTCTTGGACATGCTAACAGTTAAATGAAACACTCTCACTCATTTCCCAGAAAGTCAGCAAACACTGAGTGATCACAGTGGAATGACATACTCAAGGAGTACAAAAGCAACTGGACTAATATCAGCAATGTGGCTTGCATAACGAGCCAATGCCTGATCTTGAAAGAGATTGTCTCAACTTGTGAAGGTATTCTTTGTCCAACAGCTAAGAGAATGTGTTGGTGGTACCCAGATTTGTAAGCCTCAAATGTCCAGAGAGTTTTACACGAAAGATAAGGTAGCAGTTATAACCAAAAACATTTCTTGCTGGATTTGTATTTTTGTCCTGGGTTTTAAGAAAAAAATAATACAGAGAATCTAAAGCTTATTCTGTGTTAAAAAATTAGTAAGAATTAGATACAAGTGATGGTTGCAGAACACTGAGAATGTACTAAATGCCACTGAATTAGTTCGAAGTAGTTAATTTTATGTTATGTGAACCTCACCTTAGTAAAAATGAATTTATTAAATTGAAAAAGAAAGTAGTTGAGGAATTAAGGCAAAACATTCTGGGAACAATTTTTAATTCATTCACTCTATATTTTTTGCACACTTAATAAGGGCAAGTCACTTTTTGGTAGGGGGCTTAGAAAATTAAGGTACTTATAATCCCATATCTTTAAGTTCCCAAAAAATTTACAACTAGACATTTTTTTGTAATCAAGTTTTGTGGGAAAGAAAATATTTTTGTCTTATCAAAGAAAAGGTTCCAGGGTTAATGAACCAGGATTTAATCCAGGCTTGGACCCTAACTACACAATTCTAAGCAAGGTTTTTAACATATGCTTCATTTTTTTTCCCATGTGAAAATGAGGATAATAAAGACAATGACCTCATAAGGATATTTTGAGGATCTTACTAGATAATATAGGTAAAGCACTTAACACAGCACCAGTCTTAGAATTAAACTGATGTCAGGCTTGATTATTGGTATTATTATTATGTGACTTTCTTTCATCATTCATTCAATATGACACTTTAAAATATATTTTTATTCCTAAATTACTCATATTCCCATGATTATATGTTTTAGTAATGATAAAATGAGCAGTTCTGAATCAATTTAATGTTTAAAAGGTTGTAAATTTGAATGAAGGAACTATAGATTCAATTGATTAAAGAGCTAATTCTTTCCTATGCCTTCAAGTTTTGTCACTCCAAAATGTTGCCAGGAAAAAATTGGTTGATCTTTAGTCACCTTAGAAAATTCTGTTGCCTCCTAAGTTGATCTAATGAATAGCTTTGGGGAAGATAAGGGTAAAATAAAAACATCTATCTTTAGCTGCAGCTTTTTTGCTCTTTACTTTTTTAGAAAATCAACTTTACTGAGGTATAATTCACATGCAATAAAATGTCCTATTTTGAGCATACAGTTGGTGAGTTTTAACAAATATATATACTCTTTTATAATAAGCACTCTAATCAAGATATTTCCATAACATTCCTACCTCCCAAAAAAACATATTTGTGCCCCCTTTGCAATCAACCCTATTTAATCTGTGGCTCCAGATAGTGACTTATCCTCTTGCTGACATTTATATTAGTACAATTTGGTTTAGAACAAAGAGATTGCAAATTGTATCTCATAGGCCAATTCTAGCCCTCTACTCTTTTTCATAAGCCAATCAGCTAAAAAATATTTTTTTTCATGTTTAAATGGTTGGGGGAAAACAAAAACAAAAGCAGAAGAGGAGGAGGAGGAAGAGGAAGAGGAAGAGGAGGAGGAGGAGGAAGAGGAGGAGGAGGAGGAGGAGGAGGAGGAGGAAGAAGAAGAAGAAGAAGAAGAAGAAGAAGAAGAAGAAGATAATTTTAATATACACAAAATGTTTATCAGATGAAAATTTCAGGGTCCAAAACTAAAGCTTTATTATAATCTAGCCATACTCATTCATTTACACACTGCCTATGACTATCTTTGTGCTAAAACGATAAAGTAACTGAGACTAAGGTCCCATGGTCCACAAAGACTACAATATTTAACATTTAGTCTTCTGAATCTGGCTTCATCATCGCAATATGAGTTTTTGAAATCCATCCACATTGCAGTGTGTGACAGTGACTCACCCTTTATATTGCTGAGTAGTATTCTACCGTGTGGACATATTATCATGTTTATTCACTCACATGCTGATGTACATCTGGCATGTTTCCAGTTTGGAGCCGTTATGAGTTAAGCTGTTACAAACATTCTTATACAAGTCTCTTTGTGAACATATGTTTTCATTTCTCTTGGGAATGTACTAGGAATGAACAGGCTGGGTCACATGAAAAAGGTGTGGCCAACTTTATAAGAAAATAGTGTTCTTGCTTCATGCCTTTTGCCAATAATGGCCAAATTTTAAAATTTATATTTTTTAGGAATTTCTACACACAAAAAAAAATAGTCTAATTTGGGTTGACTTCCTGAGTTAGTACTAATCATGCTTGCATTTCTATCTTTTATCTTTTTTTCAGATAATGATATCACCTTTGGATTTCTGTTTCACAAATGTATTCCTTTCATGGACATCTGAAACATACTGTGTTTTTCAATTCAGATGATGGAAGATAAGAGAGACCCAGGGTAAGTAGTTTTTCTAAAACAGGCCAGATAGTTTGGCTTTGCAACTACATAGGCCCTTTGCTGAATACCGTTCTCCTTTCTCTTTTTTTAAATGACTTTTAAAAATGTAAAATCATTCTTAGTTGATGTGCTATACAAAATTAGTCCATGGGCCAGATTTGACCCAAAGACTGTGGTCTACCCGCTCTTGAAATTAAACATGTTTTTCGTAATTTAACAACGCTCAATGTTTTAAAAAAAAATACTGATTTAACACAAGTCAACCTGACCTACTAAGGAACAGATAGCTTTTAAGGAAAGCATTCTAAGACATAGCTAACACTTTCCTAGGTGGCCAACAACCATTGCTAGGCTGGGGACAGCCCCCATCAGCTTGAAGAGCTGATTATTAAATATTTATGATTTTGTCAGGAGATCATTAAACCAATAGTGGCTGTGAATGGGTCATGGTGGGAGTATTTATGCCACAAAGTTTAGTAAATAATTTTTTTTCCTAAAGAGCAGATTTACCTGCATACCACTGACAGCAACCTTTCTGAATATCAGTGCATATGCAGTCTTCACAGAGAGACTTGGTAGTGTGTGGCAAGTTTCATAAATAAAGCCATCAGTTACCTTCTCCAGACACTCTGAGAGATAACCTGACATCCTTATTTCCCAAGATAATGGGCAGAATCTTTTTTTTTTTTTTTTTTGTCTCACCTGTAATTTAACTCAAACTTAGAAATCCTGGCCATAAATTTAGAAATCCAATCAGTTTCTATATTCCTTACCCAGACAGCACAAGAAACTATTAGCTGAATCACTGCTTTTATCTTTTTTGTTGCTGTACAACACATTTTAGTTTTTCCTTGGATAGAATTAGAATGATGAAGTCTCCCATATTTTTAGAGTTCAGCAGCTTGTTCTGAACAATTTCAAATGACAGATCCTGTCTGATGTTGACTTTTGTGAATTGAGTTGTAACCCTTTCTATTTAATGATAAATAAGGTAAGTAAGTAAAAAGTAAAGTAAAAAGGCAACAGGTTTAATGAAATCCATTTGTTTTCCCCTCTTCATACCTTTCTCTCAATCTTCATTTTCTCTCAATCTTCATTTTTCTCTCAATCTCATTTTTTTTTATAGGGGAGATTATTAACTTAAGAACAGAGACTGAATGAGGCAGGAAGTAATTACTGCTTCATGTCTGTCACTTCAGTTACCACCATGCAAGCCGTACTCAAATATTCATAAGTTCTGAATATCTAAAACCGAAAATGCAAATACATTTTTCTCACTGTAACAGGCAGGGTACCACAAAACTGAAATAGTTATTGACATAGAAATCTTGTGCTTCTGGTGTTTACATGTTCAGTTCAAGAAAATTTATTGAGAATTTGCTATTCCCTAGGTACTATATTACTGGGCTGAAAGCAGTCTGAATACACACTGAGCTATAATAAAATATTTAAATATACAACCTCGCTGTAAATGGTCCATTTTATTTAGGCATTCCTCCAAACACTCATGTCTTCTCATACTTAACACTCTACCAGTTTGCATGATAATTTGTATTTACAAAGGAGATATTTGACTAAGCCATTGACAGACGAGACCCAAGATGGAAGTGTTTCTTTAATCTTGCTACTGTTCTCTCAGCAGTCCGCAAAAAGCAAACAACAGTTCTGCCCAGTTCAGATGGCCGTTGATGGACATCTAACCATAAGTGCTAGGAGTCTCCCCAGCCAATCACAAACATTGGAGGGCCCTCGTTCTGCTTCAGATTACAAGAAGCCTGAATGGAGCATGTGTGTCTTGTATGGTTTGAATAGACAAAGGTCGAGAAGACAACAGTGGGAAAAGGAAAAGCAGAAAAGGGCATCCCAGGTGGAAGATACAGAAGCATGAAGCTCTGGAGGCAGAAGAGATCTGCCAGCCCGAGGATCAGGAAGGAGGAAGGGCCTGCAAAGCCAGTGCCATGAGGAAAGGCAAAGCAGTGCAAGCATGCACCAGATCACATGGGGCTTGCAGGCCGTGTCGAGAGCTTAGATACCACTAAAGAGCAATTGAGTACAATCGGAAGTACTTTACACAAAGTGGCACTATCCGATTACATTTTTAAAAAGGCACACTCCGTAGCTCCTGCATGGTATGTAAACAGTAGCCAGCAGGAGAAGAATAAGATGATACCTGCTGGGAGGATATTGCAGATTGTTCTGGTAGCAGATAACCTTGACAACGGAGAAGGAGCAAGGGGACACACTCCTAATGTGTTTTTGAGTTATTACTATCAGGATTTGGGCAATTCTACTTTTGCTATTGAATTAAATGAGGATTCAATGAAATCTGGCACTGGCAAGTAATTCTAGTGCTTCATATCATTCTCCTAAACTGCACTGTCCCTTTCTTAAGAAAAGATAATGTCACTGCTTTCTTGTACCACTAATGAATAGTATCTGTTATGGACTGAATGTCTGTTTGCTCCCCAAGGCCACGTGTTAAAATCTAATTTCCAACATGATGGTATGTGGAGGCAGAGCTTTGGGAGGTGGTTAGGTCATACAGGGAAAACCCTCATGAATGGAATTAGGGCCCTCATCAGAAGAGGCCAGAGAAGTAGCTTGCTCTCCCTCCCACCATGTGATACGATGAGAAGCCAGCAGTCTATAGCACAGAAGAAGGTCCTCACCAGAACCCTGAGCTTGAACTTCCAGCCTCCAGAACTGTGAAAAATAAATTTGTTGTGTGTCAGTAACCCAGTCCATGACTTTGTCATAGCAACCAAAACTAAGACAGGAACTAATACTTCTTTCTACTTAAAGCCACTGCTCAGTTGATGCTTTTTGCAGGGATGTCATAGCCATAGGCATGCACAGACCAGACAGTCCTTTACTCTGCTACGAGTGTAGTTAGCTGACAGCGTCCATCTGCCACATTATGATGACTCACCGTGATGATCACATCAGACTCACTGTCCCCCCCATGCTGCTCCCAGATGATGACTGGGCACTGTGCAGCTCCTAGAGTGAGACCACTCCTGCCTAATGTTGAGACTCTTCTAATGGGCAGTTTTGTATTGACACCACCATCAGCCTGGCCAAGCTTTTCCCAGAAATCCCTCTCAGAGCTCCTTCCTTTCTACTGTCCTATCACAGACATAGGATCTATCAGGCTCCTGCTCTCTCTCCCCTTTATTCTTTACAGGTCTTTCCTCCAATAAATATCTTGCACATCTAGTTCTATCTCAGCATCTGCTTCATTGAGGATGTGAGCTAACACAAGAGGTAATTATAAATATTCATGTTATTATCAATTATCACCAAGATAAAAATATAGAAAATTATTTAATGATGAAAAATCCCATGAGGAAAATCAGAACAGGTGAAAAGACAAGGGAAGTTCAGTTTTTCATCTGGAAAGTAGATGAGTGAGTGATAATTGCTTTGGCACACCACAGAAAGTTGAATGTTAAAGGGACAGAGCAAAAGCCTAAACAAAAATCTATTTTCTTAACCATAAAACATCCTTAAAGTCTCAGGAATTGGCAGTAACAGTTATTTTTTGCAATGACAGGGTTGCAGGGGGGAGAGATAGGTAGGAGATCTACTTAAGAGAAAATTAGACCCACTCCCCTTCCAGGATTCCTTTCTCAGTAGGCGAGGGGTGGTTACCTCTATCTACAGTGAGGCAAGGCTCTACCCCATCCCAATAAAAAGCTTGAGATTTAGGTTCTAGGAAGAGCAAAGCAGAAAGATCTTACCCTGAACCAGACTCATTAATGAACTGGTATTTCCTGACTCCCCTTACCCTCTTAGATCCTAGGACCTTAGAAGCTAACGGTCTACTTCCATGTAGGGAAAGAAGATCTCTTTTATAGGAAAACAGACTATCCCAAGAGTAAAGACTTAAAGCACTGGTTTTGGCCTTTTGCAACTAAATGACCTCATCAGAATTATTACACAGGGTGACCACAGTCAATGAATCCAACAAATTATCTAGGGTCCCAGGCATTTGAAGGAAGAGTCTTCTATTAAAAATGATACAAAAATAAAACAAAACAGAGGCAGATAGGTATCTGAAGAAATAAAAAATAAGTTAAAAAATATTTTCATAGAGATAAGAAGTATATTTTAGGGGGGAAAGCAAACAAACAAAAATGCTAAAGGAAAAGCTGAAAACAGAGAATTTTTTTTTAAAAAAAAGCTTTTTGCATTAATAATATGAGAAAAAGAATTTTTAAAATCTTCAATATAAAGTTTGGAGGATGAAGTTGATGAAATTTAAAAAAGAGAATAGATAAAATAGTAAGAATGGTAGAAAGTAAATACTCAGATAAATATTTCAACAACATTCCAAAATAGGAGATATATTTCCAAATTAGAAAGGTCAGAGAGTCCCCAAGACAGTGATGTAAAGTGAACCCCCAAACACGCTATCATGAAATGTCAACTCTAGCAACTAAAAAAGGAATCTATAATTTTGTAGTAGGAAAAAGATCCTGAAGTCTATGATAATAGATTTTTCAACAGTACCTCTAAATGACCAAAGACCATGAAAGAAAGTTTGCGAAACTTTTTAGAAAAAATCATTTACAATGTAAAAATTATATGTCCTACTAAATTCTCAGTTCAGTGTTAAGGCAAAGTTAAGGTAACTTCAGATGTATGTGGTGTCAAAATTTTATTTTCCCATACAAAATGTCAAAACATTCCTGGAGGAAAAAAATATATATGATTTCTAGAAAATAGGAAACTAACTTAGAAGAGGTGAGGAAAATCAGGATACTGGGTAAGAGAAATCCTAGTATAGCAGCTATGCAGCCAACACAGGGAACAATCAATCATGATTAGAGTATGTAGAATGTTTTGGAAGATGATGTCAGAAAAATATTGACATTAACAAATGTCTATAATCATATTGAAAGATATACAGAACTGAGGCAAACATGGGCTTAAATTAATAACCAATGAAAGAAAACAAAAAGACAACTATCAACATAAATACATATAAAGTAAAAAAGATCATAGTATATTAAATGGCTCAGCTGTAATATTTTCATAGCTATAACAATATTACATAGGGATGAATATTGATCTAATAATAAGTATTGGATAGTCATCCTAGAAAGAAGGGGTGATAAGATTTTTGTAGATGAAGGATAAGGAAAAGAATAGTCAAATCTCCATATTCCACAATGAGAATTCAATAAGTAATCCTTAAAACTAAAAAGTCAAGAAATAGTAATATTACCAAACATTATTAGAGATATATAGCTAATTGAAAGAATCTGCTGAAAGAGTTGAGGGTGATTGCTTTATGGGAAGTAGAACATGGGGCAAGAAAGAGCTGTCTTCAACAAGATAATGCAAGCAGAAAAACATCACACACACACACACTCATAAACACAGTGTTATTTTCATCTTCATGCCATCATCCCTATAATTAAATTAGCCAATCAGGTTTGTCAGAAAAACTCAGCTTTGGGAAAATCTTGCTGTTATCATTGGGCTAGGAAACCTCAGAATCTTCTTTTTAGTTAATTTTGAATTCCATTACTTTTATTATTTTCAAAGAAACATTCAATGAATATAATTAAAATTAATATAATTGAAAAGAAACATTTATGAAGGTCCAGATCTGAAGTAGTTTCTAATTAATGGAAGAGGAGAAAAGAAAGGGAAGAGAGGTTCATGTGGACATGCTAACTTCTGAGAGACAATTGCTTATTTTTCTGAGGATTTTCTCTATGCCAGGTACTATATCTATCTCTCCCTCCCTCCCTCCTTCCCTTTCTGTCTCAACACACACTTTTCTTTCTGTTTCTTTTTCAACTAATAGGAAAACTCCATGAATAGAGCTGCATTGCTCAGAAATTATTATCAATTGGTGTTTTTTAAACCCTATCTATAAATGTAGATGGAAAGATACAATAATGCTAATATAAATAGAGAAGTGATTTCCAAGGTAAGGCCCTGAAATTAAGTGCCTCAGGATGCTCTGGCAAACACATGTTCCAGCAGTCTTCCATGCTAATCTCTGATCGATCCCACCTACAAAGAAAGGGACCGCCATGTTGGAATCTAAACTCTGTTATCTCCTTATAGGCTAGACTCTAGAAATGGGAGGAGATTTGGTTTCACATACACATTTTCTACTTGGAAAAGGCTCATTTAGACTTTGGCCTGATAGTATCCTGTTCTGTGAAGAGTTTCCAAACAAAGACAGGGTGTGGTGAGCAGCCTTGGCACTTCAACTAGTTGTAGATAGATGCCCCATGGGACCTTGCCATCCATCACACCCACACTCTATTGTCATTAGTATGTATTAGACAACACTGCCACACCCTGCCATGCACTAGTACTTTCAATTAAAAAAACCTCCTGAGGTTTCTGCGTAAATAACTTACAGAGGGTAACATGAAGGCCATTGCTAATAACAATTCCTGAGACCTTGTGCTACCTGCCATAATTTCGTCTGGAGACAAAGTGAAAACATGGAGTCCCTGAAGATGTTCAGAAGATTGAAAAATGCAGCCCATCTCACCAATAAGAGATCTTTAGAACTTTAACTTTTTTTAGTGTGTGTAGTTTTGGTGATGCTATATTGCTTTATATTTTGGTATCTATTAAAACCTCCTTTTTGCTGTACTATCCAACCCTATAAGTAACTAATCTCCAAAAAGTATGTAAACTTGTTCATCCAGAACAAGTTGTCAGATTAGAACACACATTGTCCCATTTGCCATGTTGCCATGTCACCATGATAGACACAGCTAGAGGGAAAATAAGAAAGAACAGACAACAGTTGTGAGCTAACATTCTGCTCATATTTATTGCAAATCTAAATTAGGAAAACTTAGAACTTTGAATAAATTAAAAAGTATAAAAGATAATAAAAAAAAATTTGTCAGTGTACACCTAAGTTTCTAAGATACATAGCTCTTAAGGTGTGTCACAGTGCCAGGACCCTCCTCAGAATGAGTCAAACCCATTTATAGGATTCTGGGAAACTGTTTTCTTCTCTAATAAAATAGACCCCCCTCCACATAAGATGTGACATTAGCTTCTAGTTAGTTACCTAGAAAGAAGGTGAATGGAATAGTCAGTGTACAAATTAATTTTACTGTGAATTTTCCACCAAGGTTCCCTTATACTAAGTATTCTACTGATTGATACAATGAAGTTTGGGGTTGAAAATAAAGATCAGGAAAAGATGGTTTATTTTCCTTTGACTAATTTTCCAATGAAACAATTTGTCATACTAAGTATGCAATCATTTAGGTTTCCTAATGCAATTTTTATGTTCCCCTACAGAAAAACAGAACTCCTAATTATAACTCCATCCCTCCAAAAAAATCTGGAAACAAGTGATTCAAATAAGCAACCTTTCTCTATATAACCCTTAATTAATGACCATAATGACACAAAGGATTGGGACTCTTACCAATTATTAGCTTCGTCTCTGTGTTCTGTTTCTCAACAGAGATTCAATAAACAATTCGAGACTTGCTGGAGTTTGAAAGCAAGAACTGAAGCCAAAAGCCTGGGTATATTAAAACCATTCCTACAACAATAAACTCCAACTGGGAAATGAACTAATCATTTCTGTTGTTTGACAAAGCAGCTAATTGAAGAGGCTGGAATCACAGCCTCCTCCAAAAGCCCAGGTTCAGCTGACCTGGGACAAGCAGTCACTGACCTCCGGGTACCCTTTGTTCCTGAGCTTCCCGGATGTACTCTCTTCTTCTGCCTATCATGCCTCTCATTCCTCCACACCAGCATTTGATAGGTGAGCTAGGATGGTGAATGGTGATGGCTGACTCACAATCCATTGTTTATATTCCATCTGGAGAAAGCAAACAAGACAGAATGCTTGCTAACAAGAGTTTAGCCAGATAATACTCCACATTTTCCCTTACCTGTGTTTTTAAAGGCATCCATCAGGAGAAAGTAAGGGCACTGTTTAGGAAAAGACAAACCTATTAAAATCACTGTGAATTGGAAATCTTTAAAACATGAGGGAATTTTTGTCCAAAAATCTATCCTGTAGTTTATCATACTTCATATATACAAAGTCATTAGAAGAGCTCCGTGTCCCTAAATTGTCTTTTTAATTATCTCATCTTTCAAGTTGAGTATAAGCCTGATTGGATGCAAAGAAAAACTTGGGAAGAATAATATATTTATTCAACAACTCCTTTGTGGAATTTAGAATAAATTTATGTTGGTTTCTATGTAACAGCCAACCAAAGAAGAGGGTTTTATGTCAAATTGTCAATAAAATGTGGTGAATGATAGTTGAAAAGATAGAAAAAGATGCAGATACTTCCTCTAGCATCAAAACAGAGCCAACATGTCATACATTGAGATCACAAAACTAGACCCTTCTGGTACAGATTTATTGAGTGAAAGGGTTGTCTGCAAGAGCACGGTAACTAAGTTAAACTTGAACTGAACACTTGACTTCACAGAAGATAAGCGTCTAGTCTCATTCACATATGACTCAGTCCCAGACAATGAATAAATGTTTTGGCCTAAAATCTTTCCCCAGATGAAATCTATGTCTTCATCTATCAGTAATGTCTGAATGCTCCCATTCCTCTCTGCTTTTCAGAAATATCTCTGTCCTTTGGTAAAAGGATAAAAAAATATCCACACCTTCAATTTTCTGGTTAATTCAAGTCTATTGACTCCCTTGCCAATCAGGGTTATGTGAGCTTTATTGAAAGAGGTAGCATTTTAGTGTGCTGAAAGTTGTGAGACACACGATAATCTTGCAGACACACAGCACTTTTTCATCCCTACACTGAAAGTTTTCCTCCCATGAGAGTTGGACAGAGAGCATATGCAGATGTCTATTTACTCAGTTTCCCCTGCCACCAGGAGTAGCAATGTGGCCAATTACATGTAAGGGGAAATCTACTCAGGGACTTCTGAGAGAAAGCATGAGCCTAGCTCTCTTCACACTTGGGTGTTGAACAGCATACTGATGGTGCTGTGGCATGAAGGGAAAGAACATTAGTACTTAGGATGACAGAAACATGGGCTAGCCTGACTCCCCAGTGACAGTTTAACTTCACAAACCTACCCCATGACTGCCATAACGTTAATCTTCCTTGTACATGGGACAGCCCTAGCCTCCTTTCTAAATGGAAGTGAATGGTCTCTGTTTTTTAAGCCACTGTTGGTCTGGAATTATCTCACCTACAGCACAAAGCAAGTGACTGGTTTAGCAATGGAGAGACATAAACCGATTTGAACTAGTACAACACAAGGAGAGAATTTTTCTGGGCAACATAAAAAAGAATTTATCAAATGTGAACACTGATGTATATTTCTTCAATGAATGCTGACGGCCATTTGGGACCTTGAAAGGAGCCAGACTAAAGATGAGCCAACAGACTGACAATGGCTGAAAGATGGAAAGTGTCCCTGTCCTTGATGACATCATTGAGTCATTAGGTCAACCAACTCTGTAGTCTACACTCAGTTTTGGCTTTCTAAAATGTGAGAGAATCTATTTAAGGTTTAAGCAATTTTTATTTTGTAGATTGTGACAGGTTGATTGCATTGAGGGTCTTAATTAATGGCATCCCTGGATCTGCGCTCTTTGCCTTGTAACTTTGTCGGATCTCCCCACTCTGTGAGAACTGCTTTATTTAACAGAAAGTGACAAAAGTGATGATGTGCTAGTCTGAGCTGAAACCACAAGCGACCTTGAATGTCTCTGCTCTTTCTCTCAGAATTTTCTTCCATTGTCATGGCTACCAGCCTCAGCTGGCCTGTAGAAAATGAGAGACCACATGGAAGAGAGCCTAGTTGTCTCAGCTGAAGCCATCCTAGACTAGCCTGCAGCTAGCCGACACCCAAACATGAGTGAGAGAGCCAAGGTAAGGTTAAAAGAGCGGCTCACCCATCCACAGCTGACCACAGACATGTTAGTGAGCTTAGCCAACACCAAAACTCGCAGCCACCCCAGAGTCATGAGCAATAATAGATGTTTACTGTTTTAAGCCACTGAATTTTTGGATGGTGTATGACGCACCAAGAGTTAACTGATTCAGTTATTTGTGTTATTTGTAGATGAAAGCATCCTGATAAAGCAAAATGAGAAGCTGAAGAGATGGGAAGGAGGGTATTCCAAAATGAACTTGGAGCAGTCAGAACACCTTTGAAAACGTTTAATGAGAGAAATGATGAGATTTGTATTTTAGACAAAAACATTCAGGCATGGATATGAAGGATAATACTGAGTAAGATCAACATGATCTAAAAGAGGTATCTGAACAGAAAAAAAAAGAAACAGAATGTAAAACATACAGAGTAGAAACTATAAGGATTTCCCACATCCCTGTCACTGACAGGTAAGTTTACCTGTTCTCTAGACCAGTGGTCCCTAGCCCTTTGAGAATCTAATGCCTGGTAATCCTAGGTGGAGCTGAGGCAGTGATGCTAGCACTGGGGAGCAGCTGCAAACACAGATGAAGTTTCACTCGCTCACCTATACCTCACCTCCTACTGTGTGGCCCAGGTCCTAACAGGCCGTGGAATGGGGTTTGGGGACCCCTGCTCTAGACCATGTGTTCCAAGTGAGGTTTTCAGACCAATAGCATCATCGTCACCTGAAACTTGTTAAAAATGCAAATTTTCTGTCCAGACCTACTGAATCAGAATATGGGGACAGGTTCAGCAATATATGTTTTTGCAAGCCTGTGGGGCTACTTCTAATCTATGTTACAGTTTGAGAAGCACTGCTCTAGGCCACAGATAAGAAGCTGTTGAAAATGCCAAACTATTAGGACACTAGCACCTTCTTAAGATCATTTTTACCATAAGGAATAAAGCCGAGCTGTTAGCAGTTTTGTCTGGTTGAACATCTTAGTCTACTGACATGAGGCTTGTTCTCAGGATTTCTCCTCTAGATTCTAATGTCTCAGTGGCCAAGTTTTGGCCATGGCCATAATATTCCCACATTGGCTCTACGCTACCTTCATGACTTCCTGAACCACAAGCAGAGATTGGAACACCAGGTGAATGTACTGAACAGAGAAAACTAAATTTACAAAACCACCAGACTAAGGATTTTGCCCATCTCAGAGAGACCAAGTTTTGGTCCCCTGTCTCCTGGCTGGGGATGGGTCCATTGCATGCTGAATGATCTCTTCATTGAGTGACCCCCTATGAAGGGCCTGTGCTGAACACCATAATTAATACAACATGTCTCACCTAGCAGAAATTTTCAGGAGATCTCTTGACTTTCCAGTTTTCCTAAATTCAGGAGGGGGTGGGTGAGAGGAGGACTGCAGGTATGTTGATGTAAGTCTGTGAGGGAAATTGCAAGAATTGAAGTCTGAAATGTTATCAAATGAAGTGATTTCAGTAAAATCTATAAGCTGTGAGGAAATTTTGTTGGTGGAAGAGACACATCTATTTTTTTATATTATTTTAGGCATTATATATTATATAAGGGAACACAGGCATTATATATTATATAAGGGAACACAGAGATCCTTCTCATGGGAAGAATTAGAATTGTTTTAGAAAGAGAAGGGAAACATAATTGGTAGAAAGAATTTTACTCAGCAAAACACCTACAGTGAGGACCAGAACAAGCTCCATTTCCCAGTTCTTAGATCTGATGACCCACTGTTTCAGCATGAAACCATAATGAGACAATGTTTGAGTGACCTCTTAGCATTGTCAGCAAAACTGGTAGCAACTTCTAGGATCTAGACAAGTTTCAAACCCTCTCCCCCCACACAAACATATGCATGGTCTCATCCTTTTTGAAAATGTTGGTCATCTTGTAGATTTGAAAATCAAACTGGAGAAATAGTTGGTTTATCTATTTCTGTCCAGAAATGGGAGGATGCCTTTCACCTAAAGAGCTTTCATTTCAAATCACTGACTTAATGAGTCTGGAATATGGAGGTCTCCTGTGTGGACAGCCTATCCCAAGGCTCTGTGCAGGGTAACTAGAAAGGTCTTGCAGTAACGTTAATATTATTAGAGTGAAGACTAAGACAATGCTTCAGTTCCCTCATCTATAATATGAATTTTAATAATATTATTAGGAAACAACATTAAATTAGTTAAAAATGCAAAACAAAATATTGACTGATCCATAGGAAATACCTGTCAGAAATTTAACTCTTACTAGTGCCAGTATATAATTGATATTTTTATGATTAATACTCAGTTTTATGTTAGTTAAATAATATGGATAGTTATGAAATGTATGAGGAAGAAAAATTTAATCAGACTCTGGGTCTGGGAAGGCTGTTACTTTGAGCATGGCTGAGCTTCACCAAGCAGTTCAATGTGCTGAGCAACTAGGGTTCAAGCCATTGGCGACTCTGAAAGAGAGTGTAATACATGGTTCAGAGTTATCCCAAACAAGAGAAGATGGGGCAACAATGCTGCTCCCCTACTCCTTCCATGCCCCCCATGTAGATAAACAAACCCCTCAAAAGAAATCACTGTCTCACTTGATTTCAGAATCCAAAAATAAGTTATTGACACAGGACATACTTCCCCTAATAATTTTACAGCTAGAACAGCAAGTGACACTGCCTCAAGAACTTCTAGTTTGCTTAAGAAGATCAGATTACAGCTTCTGATTACATGCTCTAGGGATTAGCCAGTCTCTAAGATTCTGTCGAGTCCCTTAAACAAAGCAGCCACACAAATGTTGCAGGTCATGGGCTACCACGTATCAGGCTAAAACATTTCCATGTTCCAATAAAACGGTTGTATTTTTGCAAAATGAGCAACCAACTCACAATTAGAAATTCTCTAAGTTAGAGGGGAGAGCGTGATGAATGGGTGGAACACAGAAGATTTTTAGGGCAAGGATACTGCTCTGCATGATATGATAATGGTGGATATATGTGATTGTGCATTTGTCAATCACTCTCTCCTTCCTTAAAAAAAAAAAAAAAAGGCAGTCTCCAAGGCTTACAACCTAATGGAAACAAGGAGTGTGCATAGGTGTGTGTGACCTGTGTGTGTGCTGGGAGTGGGGGGATAGCAGTACCTATAAGGCTATGTGTGCAGGAGGCGATAACGTAAGATGAAGTCCCCACAAGCCAACGAGCTACAGTACAGGCTTTGAAGTGCTTTTATGTCCAGCAGTGGAGACATTTATTTTAAGACACACATAGAAGCGTTCAAGTCTGTTTTGAGGGAGGAAAAATTAATATTTCATCCTGAACAGACTGAAGTTCAAATAGTACTTCCAACCCAGAAAAGCAGTAACCCAGACAGAGTTTACTTAGAGGGCCAAGAAGACACAATCCAAAATAGAGTAAAAAAACTATGAAATATCTACCTCGGGAGAAACCAGTCCAGATAACTGATTCAGGATCACTCATGTGTCTATCCAACCAGTCCAGACAAAAGAGGGAGATGAAATGTGAAGCAAATTCCCAGGAAGTCCTGAGAGGTTGGGGACTGGGACTCAACCCTAATGTTTTGGAAACTGGCTTTAGTTGACATTTAAATTTTGTTTGCCTTTCAAAAGATATGATAATTAATACTTGTTGTATTTTTAAATTCAACAGCAAGCCATGTTAACTGTAGAATAAAAAAAAAAAAAGTAAAAAGTAGATAATTAAAATCTCCCATAATCTCGCCACCCAGACAGATATGACCACTGGTAGTATTTTGATGTGCTACCTTTCTAGAGATTCTCTGCCTATATTTGTACATAACTTTAACAGAATTCATTGACTATAATATTTTTGTAAACTGTTCTTTGCTGAACACAGTATAGACACAAGGTTAGAAAAGCTATTCCTGAACTTGAACTCATTATCAAAATGTTGACCTGGATTAAAGGACTTTAGGAGAAAACACAGAGTGGCAAAAATAATAATAATAATAAAATTAAAAACTAAAAATAAAATAAAAAATTGCATTAGGAGCCCATACTCTGCCTCTGCATCTGCAGAATTTCCCCCACCTCACTCTTTTTCTTTCCTCACACTCAGTCCAACACACTCAGTCTTCCTGATTGCTTCCACCCTCCTTTGCTCCTGTGCTTAGCTTTTCCCAACCTTTGCTCACTCAAAATTACAGTTTTTTCAGCAAGTGGCATGTACACCAAATGCAGTAGCTACCATCATCTGGCACCTTCGACATGTATGCCCACGAAGACTTGTCTTGCATTGTGTGTCCCCCTCCTGTGCCATATCCACCTGGCCATGGTGCAGGAGAAAGGCGATGCTTGCTGTCGTGGAGGATGGTTCACCTAGAGACAGGCAGCACCACCGACAAAGGGGAGGAAAATGTGAGTGGTTTCTCCAGCCTTCACCTTGGCAGAGAGAAATGGGTATAATACTGGGGCTGGGGTGCAGCCTCGAGAGTCCTAGAAGATCAACAAAGCCAGCCTGAGCCAGGAAAGAACACATGGCAGTTGTGTGTGGCAGTGACACCTCAAGAAAAATCACTCTGAGTCGTGCGCCTGATGACTTAACTGCTGTGGGCACCAGCCCAGCTTTCTCCCCAAATCAAAATGTAAATGGTTTGAGGAAACTGGTCTTTTTTTCTGTCCACTTTTACCGTACTAAATGTCTAACAGCCATTTTACTGTGTTTACAAATTATGAGAATTCTGGGCAGCTAATTATGAAAATATTGAGAAGTCGGATGAGAAGGAACTCTTGGAGCAGGTTAAGGCAGAGAACAGACTGCAAAGTCCTTGAAAAATGAGCTGCTTACTCTCTACTCCTGCCAGTGAATTTTGGAATTCCAGCATATTGCTATGCTAATCTGAAACCAAAAAGAAAGAAATCAATAAAAATCTAGGAGAAGAGTAGGGGAAGAGGCAGGCCACCAATATTCGGCAGATGGATCAGAGCAGATTAGTTTCTAAGATCTATACATTTCTCTTCCAATGGACCAGAAGCCAAAGGATCCAGAGGAAAATATGAAAAACAAGTTTTATAACTTAAATGAGAAGTGATAAATTTTAAGTTCTCTGTAAAAGGGGACAGTCTTTCTTCAAGTTTGACCTTGCTGTTTCACACCATCTGGAAAGAAAATCTAGTTGTCTTCCCCCATTTGTTTTATGTTGAATAAAATTAATGCCTGTGCAGGAATAACAGAAAGAATATAAGTGCATTCTAGATTGATTATAAAGTCAGTTATATTTTATGATATATCATAATAATTTAACAAATGTTGTTTTTCTACAATGCCTTTCTTTCTTGAGGCAGATTTTTTTAGCTAATTTTTATGTGAAATAAATGTGTACAAAATGGAGTTACTGTCATTCTCCCTTTTAGAAAAGGTGAGTCATGGCAGTCACATCAGGTTAGAGATGGTAAAATAATTTTAGAGCATGGCTATTTTATTATCCAGTCCTAAAATCTTTTCATTAGAAAATGAAGCTATCGCAGTTTAGATAATAATACAAAAAGTTCACTTTATATTTCATACTACAACTCTGCAGATTGTGGTTCTATATGACAATTATTAATGCCATGTAATTCATTAATATCTTAAGTACATTTTACAGAGCATTATTACGAGCAGTCCCCAAGTTATTTTATATAGAGTTAGTGTCTCATATGAAAAGCTAACATAAATAGATATTTCAATTCAGAATCTTGTGATAGTTAAGCTTTCTGCAATAAATCCTGCCATCTTCGTATTCTTTTTGACCCTTACATATTTATAAGTTGTAAATAAGATAATAAAGATTTCATTAATTGATAAAATGTTAAGTATAATTATAGTTTTTAACTTCCCATACTATTTGTTTCCATAAGAAAAAGGCTAAGCTCTGATCCTGAGCTCCTCTTTCAATATTATAAGCCAAGAAATTTACAAAGTGTTCCCCGAGTTTCCATTGGCAGAGAGCTTTATAAAAGCTGTGATTTATATAAAGTATGGAAAGGCAAGGAACACACACATTAATATGTGTGAAAGGCTGCAAAGTAAAACGGGAAAGCTATGAAATGAACTCTCCATGCACGTATTACTTAACTGAAATCCACAGCTACATAAGTAATTCATACCTTACAGTCTCCAGTTACCTTTCATTTGGGCACATGCACAGGTGTGGACACCCATAACGTGAGTGCCCTTTAACTGGAACATCATCTAACTGAATGTCATGATAAAGGCCAACTACGTTTAAGTCTGCCACATAATCTGGTTATAAAAATCTAGCAACTTTTCAAGGAGAAAAAATGTGTTTGATGTGACATTCCTCACTCTAAGTGAAGCCACATCGGTTACCCGTGCACCTTAATTTTTCTTAGAACTTGGAAGTCATTTCTTTTAGTCAATCCAGTGCTAGAGTCCTCCCTTTGAATGCAAGCTTGAAGAATCCACATGGAACACGCAGATGCTTGTTCATTTTCAGTCTTCAACCATCTTTCCTACTCTCTGTGGGTTTTGTTTTGTTTTTGTTTTGTTTTGTTTTGTTTTTGTTTCTGTTTTTTAAATAGATAACAGTATTTCAATTTGCTTCCTTGCCAGTGCTGTCAGCACACTGCAGGAAATATATGAACTGAGCCCAAAAGTTTGAATTGATTCAAAGCAACCAGGTGCATATTTAAAATATTTTGCCTGTCTTTGGTATTATTCCTTCCTTAGAAAATTCTGCCTATCCCTTTTTATTCCAAAGCTTGTCCCTCTTGGCTATGAACACAGAAATCAAATGGGACTTAAAAGAATTGTGACACAATTTAGAATATGGCCAGTATGACAGTTGTCATATCAGAAATTTTTATTTGAATAAACTATTAACTTATACTTTAGAGTAAAAAGTCAGTCACAGCAGAAAAAAATACTAATTATGCTTTTTGATACTAACATTTCTCATCATTTTGTCACAAGTTGAGATATCATCCACTGATTACTGCCTCGACTACTAATTAGCTACTTGATTTTGATTCAAGGAGACAACATTCAAGTATTAGAATATAACAAACATCTTCTTCCTTCGGGCTAGACTTGCTAAGTTAAGCAAAGTTTGTCTGTGTTTAATTCTAAAGATGAACCAGATGAAAACAGTCTGGTTAAGTTAAAAAAAAAAAAAAGCTCCAAAGAGCAGAGCAGATTCTTCACTAAAACTGGGAAGCAGCTGATATGCTGACACAGGATCTCCCTCTCTCTCCTGTGCCCCCGAAAAGGAAGCATTCAATGTAATAAGGCAGCTAGCTGCCTCTTTTAAAACTGCCATCATTTAGTCATTTCACATTCTTTCTGCTAAGACATAATCTAAAAACCAACAGTGAACATCTATGCACATGGAAACTTCTTGAGAATTTGGGAACTAACCAAGAATGCCTTGTATCCTACCATCTGCTACCCAGCATCCGAGAGGTACACACCACCAGCAACCGCTGTCAGCATGCTCAGCTGCACAGGGAGAGGATGCTAAGGACATGGAAACCATCTGGAAAACAGCGCACCAGCCCTCCATGGGGACAGGTTAACCCCAAGTCTTCGAGCAGGGCTTCTTTCTTTCGCTTTACCTCCAAATCCTGATAGTTTGGCATTAGAGGGATAGTGCCTTTCAGAGCATCACGCATTATCTGCAATTGCTCGATATGAAAATATACACATTTTTATCATGATTTGAAAATGGATGGCTCACCAACCAAAGTTCCATGAGTGTATAAGATGTGTTAACAAGTTTTCTGATGTACTTCCAGCATGTTTCACGTGATTCGGTGAGCTGCTTCTGCATAGGGCAACTTGGTAAACATTTTAGGCTTTGTAGAGCATATGGAAGTATTAAAACCACTCAGCTCTGTGTTTGTGGTGCAAAAGTGTGCTAACCTCTGGCCTAAAACACCCTGTCATCTAGTGAAGTCTGTCGATTAGGGATAAAACAGATGCCAATTAGTATCTCAGTGCATTTAGAGTATCTGGACAGCATACTTTCATTCTTACTGGCTCTGTAAGGACAGGCTAGTAACAAGCTGCTATCTAGAATAGGTAAAGATTATTTAAAGTTATTGTCTGTACTCAATATTCATAGGTCTTAGCACTACGGTATCTTAAAGGATGCAGCCGTCTCTGGATGAGACAGTGATAAGCAACATATAATCAAAAAGTGGGATAGAAGCATGAGGGATGGGAAATAGCTATTGATTGTCCTCTATCATTTATCCCTACAGACACTTCTTTCCTCTCTCTCCCCTTTATTCTCTGTTGTTCCCATCTTCTTTTGTCATCTTTATTTTCCCAAATTATATCCTTCTCTTCCAAGAGCATTGCCTTTCTACAAAATGATCACATAAAAATGTTTCCTTAGGGTTTATCTCTTGTAACCTTTCTTCTGGTCTCATCTCCACCCCTGTGCAAACACCGGCTGCGGTAGGTATCGCATCTGCCTTCCCCTTACAATGAAGAAAAAAGTAAATATGTCTCGACCCTCCTTTATACCTCTTATTTTTCCCCTTTCTCTCTTGCCTTTTAAAACTGTATATCCCATTTCTTTACAATTTTAGTCTTTCCCACAATTCTTGATTTACTATTTTCCAGTCTACTCTGACTTAGAACTTTCCCAGTCAATCATTCTTTTTGTCTTTTTACATATTCAATTTTCTTTTTTATCTCTCTGGCTTCTTTTCCTTAACCTACAACACATTAAAATCTCTTTTACTTCAGAAATTCAAAACAGTTGTTTATCGAGTCTGTCTTTTCTGTCTACTGCCTTAACTGACCCCTCATCACTGCTAGTTCCTCTCCTTTAGTCTGCTGTCATTTTCCCTCAGTCTCTGCTGGCCCATCTCCTTCTTGCTCCCAGTTTTTAGTATGGACTCTAATCTGATGACCCCCGAGTCCATACCCCATGTCAATGTTTTCCAAAGATCACATCTAAATGTCCAACTCCACAGTGTGCTTCCAAATGCAGAATGTGCTGAGATATTGACTCAATATATATTAAAATTAATAATCAACCTTTCCCCAGCTCATACCTTCTCTCTCTTCAAACATGCTTCTATCTCCTTCCCCGTGAAAAAGTTAATCAATGAATCTTTTTATTATTGTCTGTTGTGCAATATATGTATTTTCTCTTCCTTACAACTTTGCCACACTTGCCCTAAATTGTGTCTTCTTTTCTTATCTGGCTTTTTTTTTTTTAATATGTATAAGAGATTTCTCACTGGTCTCCTAAGTTTATAGTCTTGCTTTTCCAGGAATATCACGTTGTTTCTAGAACCACCTGTCTGATATGAAGGTCATACCATATTATAACTCTCTTCAAAAAGCTATTAATACCTTCTCATCCTTTACAGTATGACCTAAGGTCTTTTTATTCATCAAAATGCAAGATTATCGCTAGCGTGGAAACTATTTATTCATTTTATCTAGCTTCTCTTCACCCATTACACCAAATGTACTGATCTATTGTCCAAATCTAACACTATATATTTTTTCTAATTAAAATATACTTTATATAGAATATTAATGTTGTTAAAAAATGAAATATAAGAGCATACCTCAAAACTGACTATTTCATTTTTCTGCATATAACCTTCCTCTCCTTTTCTACATGTATAACATTTTATATCTATCATTTCATATTCCAAATTTTCAATTATTACAAGTATTTCATGGTTCTAAATAATTCAGGAAATTGCCATCTTATAACCCTTATACAATCCACTACTGAGTTAGGTGAGCCAATATTGTGATATCATGCTTGCACTTTCTCTGCTTAATCCCGACACACAGCCATGAGTCATTTCTATCCCTGTCATCATCGTCATCATTATCATCTCATCATGACTGACATGATCTGCAATTTTTTAACCCAGTATCTTCTTGTTGGGTGTGTGCTTTCCTTTCAGTTGATCCGTGGTGAAAAAAATGCTGTAATAATATCTTGCATGTATATACCAACAGATTTTAGATTTTGTTAAAATTATTTAAGATATATTTCCAGAAGCAAAGTTATGAGGTCAACAAACATGAATAACATGAACATCATTGTCACATTGATATTTGCAATCACCGATATTCACTGTCCTTCCTTAGTTTAGAACACCACTCCCAACCAAACACGCACAGAGTCTCTTCCTCCCCCTCCCTTCGTCTCCTTCTCTCCCCCTTATTCTCCCTCCCTGTTTTAAGATGGATTACAAATATAAAGATAGGTATGAATAAAATGTCCATTTTTAATCATATTTGAGTAGCATTTAACACTCTATGGCAAAGCATGGTCTCTAAACTTATCTCTGTTACACTAAAGAAGTGTCTATTTCATATCATTAAATTGATGAACAGAAAAAATAATAAATGTGCACAAAGTCTATTCATGGATTTAACATAAAATATTTCCTTTCTGAAGGAAATCCTCAGAAAAAATAAATTGAAAGGATGAATTAGTGGTACCTAAATGGAAGTATTCTTTCAGAATACTGCTTACTCCATCATCATGGGTATGACTACACAGGTTGCCCATTGACTTCACAGGCCTGGAGGAACTCAAGGCAGACAAAACAGTTGCTTCCTGGACTAGAGTGCTCCATACTGACAGTCTGTGAGTGGCTTCTTTCTTTCTTTTCTTTTCTTTCTTTCTTTCTTTCTTTCTTTCTTTCTTTCTTTCTTTCTTTCTTTCTTTCTTTCTTTCTTTCTTTCTTTCTTTCTTTTGTTTTCTTTTCTTTTCTTTTTTCTTTTTCTTTTCTTTTTTTTTTTTTGATGAGAAGGTAAGAATGCAGAGTAACTATATGAGGGACAGATATCTGAAAAGACTTTATTCTAATAAGTCATCATTTTTCATGTTTTAAGGCACTGCAGAAAAAAATGTGGATGAAAGAAGGATAAATATTACATGTCCTCCTGGTGATGGAGTAAGTGCAGTGAAGGCAGCCAAGCCTACAGGGAAAATACCTTGTTGATCTGAACATGGCACAAAACTGAGCTCCAGAAATCAATTCCTAACTCCCTAGTAAGTCAAAGACTGAAGACTATGAACGTGTAGAAAAAGATATGGTGTCTCCCCCTCCTGGGGCTGCTGACACCCCTAAAACCCATGAGACAGCTGCTCTTCTGGGACACTTTTGGACTATGCTATGAGTAAAGAGGACTCAGGGCCTCTTTGCCTGAGTGTATGGAAGAACTTCCTTCTATAGAGTGCATGAAATATCAGTTTGGCTAGCGCCATCTAAAGCTAAATTGATCCATATGATTGGAATTTTGCCCAGATGCTTTAACCAAAAGGGTCGGGGGGGAGGCATCATTTTGAAATTAGCATTATCAATACATTAATGCATTCTGAATGCTAGTTGGGCCTGACATAGGAAGTGATGTAATAATAGAGTGCTTACTGCTCCTGCCCCTTGAACAGGAAATATTTTCCTTGAGGAATAGAATACTTGAAAACTGCAGATTGCATTTTAATATTAACCAGATTTCTACATTAAACATGATTTCCGAGAACAATTTGATTTTTCTTTTTTTCTCTCTCTCTTTACCCCCACTGCGCCCCTCAAGCAAGTGATCAGAACTGCGTCCAACCACGGGCAGCTCCTGGAATGGACCCAGGGCTGCCTGCAATTTAAATGTCAAACTTTGTGCTGTTGAGCGGCAGAGTCTCACTCAGCAACATGTGTCACTCATTGCTGCCCTGTCGATGGTTATTGTTTCTTGATGCTTTCAGATTACAACAAATTCTCTCCTGATTTCTCTGATTGTCTCCAAGTGTGAAATTTCAAAGCTCGTTTCTTCTTCACTATGTTTGAGACAAGTAAGTGTAATCACCTTCTAGAACAAGCAAGAAGCAAAAAAATTACCAGACCTGTTTTAAATTTTGAAAGGAGCAAAAAGTAGTTTTTGAGCTCCTAGAACTAGGTTCTGCAACTAAATGCATAGTCAAAAAAAAAAAAAAACCTACTTTTTTTTAAAACTGGCTAAACACATCTATCCCCAGCGGACACATACACAAGAACTCTAAGCTACCAAAAATGGCCTTTTGGGGGGAAGATTTGACAGCAGTGACAACTCCTGATTGGTTAATGGGAGCACTTCGGGGTTTATCAGTTTTGATTGCTATAGTCTTTGGCAGCCAGTAAAATAGTGAAATAAAGATAATTTAACCACAGTTGTGCAGGGACAAGGGAGGGCATGGAATGACCACTACAAGTAATGTGCTGTCATTCATGATTTGTTGAAAGCAGATGGCTGTGAAATGGGGGCCACAAAGGAGGATGAATAAGGAAAATAAAACCATAGAGTTGTAAGGTAATGGACCAAAAGCATGAGTATTTGGTGCATGTAATGGCAGACATGAGGACAATTGTAGCCTGATGAGATAATCAGGATTCAATGGTTATATACAGATTTTTTAAAAATCACTTTGCATCGCTAAGTAAGAATTTCTACTAAAAGGAGTCAAGTTAAAAATTAGAAAAACAAAAAAGAAATCTTGAAGTCTGAGGATCTAGGAATACTTTACACCACTCCCTACCCCAGGAAAAACAAACAAACAAAAAACAATGGCGCGATGGGCAAAGGAACCCATAAGACAAAGTGGTCAGTGTGGTGTGTGCCTGAAGGGAAGGCACTACCTCTCAGCACAGAGATTTCACTTCTCAAGCAGGGAGAAGGGTTTTGGTCAGGGTTAGACACTCCTGAGAGAAAAGCAGCACTGCTTTTTACCTCTTTATTGTGACATGGAAAAAATGCCTCAGAGCTGTGTGTTTTCCATTTCTTTATTCACCCTAAAACTAGCTTTACACAAGAAAGAAGAAATCTAACATGTGTTAAAAAACAAACACAAAAACAAAACCTATGGTATGCTGGGCTGTATGTTTCCTATGTTCAATTTCATGACATTTTACATCATCTGACCACCTTATGAAATAGATATTATCTGTCTTAAAAACAAGAAAAGAAGGCATAGAAAGATCTGATCTCTTCTAAGATCATAAAACACAAACCTGTGCATGAGGTAATAAGGCACAGAAGTGGATTTTGAACTCAAGGCTGCCTGACTCAAAGATCAGTGCTTTTTTCATCATATTATACTTATTACCCATATTAACCTGCTCGCACTTGGACCTGATATTGTCAGTAACTACCATTGGATATCTGTGCTTCAGCGCCCTCACTCTGTCATTTCCCTGACACCACATTGATCTAAAATGAGCCTTTTGCCCTGATATCAATTCCTCATGATAATCAACTGCTCAGCTAGTAAGCACTCTTGACTCTAGGCCTACACTCTGAGTCCTTGGGAATCCCTTGCACCATCTGACTGAAGACCTGCTGGGGCATAACACACCATCTTTATAAAACCAACAGTCTTCCCTCAGCATTGGTGGTTTCTGCAGAGTACAGGTAAACATCCATGAGGGCTCCCTCCTGCCTGACTCTTTCACTGATGGTTTTCTTCCATACCCGGCTCCCTCCATACATATCCCCAATTAGAAAGACTTTATTTAATTCTAGAAGCATCTGGTTCCTGTAGATAATATTCTAACAGAGCTTCTATCTGAATTTCAGATAGAAATTTAATAGCTTAATTTTCAACTATCAAAACACTTCAAAAAAATCTGAAAGAAGTAAAAGGAAAAAAAAGACAAGTGCATAATAATAAAGATTTTAATGCTTCCATCTCAGTACTTGATAGAATATATAGAAATTCAGATGATTGACATAACTATCAACCAATGTTGTTTTCAGAAAAATACACCTCAAATCCAGAATACAAACTCTTTACAAGTACATGTGGACTATTCACCAAATAAACCACATGTTTGGCTCTAAAGTCTCAATAAATTAATAAGTATTGAAATCAAACAGAACATGTTCTCTGACTGCAATGGAATTAAATTAGGAAACTTTAATAAATATTCCTGTAATACAATCAAATACTTGGAAATTAAAGAACATAATTCTAAGCAATTGATGAAAAAAATCAGAGCATATAGTAAATATTTATAATTGAATAAATATGAAAATTAAACATTAAAATCTATAAATTACAGTTGAAAAAGTGCTTAGAATGAAATATGCAGTTTGAAGTGCTCATATTAAGAAAGGAAAGTCAAAATCAGTGATACAAACTTCTACCTCAAGAATAGAGAGAGGAGAAAAAGCAGGAGGAGGAAAGTAAATTAAATCCAGTGTAAGTGAAAAAAAGGAAATAATGAAGATGATAACAGAAAGCAACAAATTTAAAAAAATTGCAGATATAATAAAGAAAAATCAATAATACCATAGTTATTTTTTTAAAAAATAAATAAAGTTAATCACTCTACCTAGACTGATGACTAAAAATTACCAAAATGAGATATAAAGGGGAAAATTACTATATAGTTTTCAGAAATTAAAGGATAATAAGAGAATGTTGTGAATAAGTGTGCTAACAAATTTGAAAACTTAGGTGTAATGGACAAATACTTTGAAAAACTGACATAAGAAGAAATAGACCAACTAAGTAGCCCTATATTAAGTACACTGAATTTTCAATTAAATATCTTTCCCAAATGAAATTTCCACTCAATGGCTTTACTGGTGACTTCTACTGTAAATTTAAATAAGAAATAAAACTAATTCCATTCAAAATATTTCAGAAAGAAAATAAGCACTTTCCAATACATTATATAAGGCAGGTATTATGTTGATAACAAAACCATAAAAGAACACTATAAGAAAGAATATTGTACATCAATATTCCCCACAAAGATAGGAGCAAAAGTTTCTGACAAAATGTCAACAAATTGAAATCAGAAATATATAAACTTGATGGTACATGAATATCAAATGGGTTTTAGCCCAACAATGTAAAATTGCTTTAAAAAAATCAATTGATATAATTCACCATGTTAAGAAAACAAAAGAGAAAATAGAGATATGACCATCTCAATAGATGCAGAATATAAATTCAGCAAAATTAAATATCCATTTGTAATATTATTGGTAAAACAAGAATAAATGGAAATTTCAACTTTACAAAGGTATTTACAAAAAAAAAGCATCTAATATGAAACTTAATGGTAAATGACTGAATGCTTCCTACCTAAATACAGAAACAATGCAAAGGTGACTGTTCTGACCACTTCTACTCAACACTGTGTTGGAATTCCTAGCTTACATAATACAAGGGGGACAGGGAGGCACACAGATGGGAAAGGAAGAAGTGGCATTCTACTCACTGATGGCAGATCATATACACAGAACAGTCAAGAAAAATCTACAACAAAGCTATGAGAACTTGACTAGTGAAGAGATTCCTACAGTGGGTTACAGTTTAAATAATGGATTTCAAAGAACCACGGAAAAATAAACTTAAAATAACTGGATATGTTATACAATTATTTTTCACATATTTCAAATGGTCTTTTGGGGGAGAATCAAGAGATCTAGATAAATACAGATTAAGAGAGAGATTGTCTCTTAAGGACAAATGAGCCTGCTTCCCAACGGGTAGTGATTGAAAACCCAACAATATAGACTTTACTCTTATAGAGAAGTTGAAAATGAAATATAATGATGGGCTGATGTTACTACCAATTAGGAAAAGTAATATCATTTTCAGGTTATTGAAACAGAATTCCAGCGTGTGAGACATTAACTGCCAATCAGGAATGAGATGCAATATATATTAAGAAGTTCTGGAGAAAAGAATAATAATATAAGCCCTGAATCAGTTTTGCTAAGGGATCTAACATCATTTCAGCACCTGTAATTTGTCATTATTATTAAGCCATGAAATGAAAAGGTGAACCAAATGGTATGTGCTTTCCAGTGGTAAGTTTATGTTGGAATGAGATACTGGGCCACCAGAGTCGCTAAAATATTTTTTAATGAATTCATAAAGAAAATCCAGACACTTAAAAATAACAAGGCCTACAACAGTGCATTTCAACAGAGTTTGCTAAAGGGGAATCAATATTTTTCCTCAAGACTTACTTCCTCTGATTCTCTCTTGCAAATATAGACATTGAAATGTGAAGACATCATTAGTTTCATCTTAACCATTAATGAGTCAAAGGCAGATGTTTCAAATTTAAGGCCTAGATTTGTGATGGAGCTATTTCTCAGACAGACAACTTTATCTCATATGCTCCAGGGAATATGGCAGCAAGAATTACTTTTCATATGTTTCCTAAGTAAATAAAATGACAAACATGTATATAAACTTTATCACCAAGTTAAGAATTATCATAGCTCTGAATAAATTATTAAAATCATATAAAAAAATCAGTACAACTCCAAAGTTCTATTTTTCAGTAAATTTCATATTATAATGGTTAGCGATTCTCCTGAGAAATGCTAGGTAATAGTTACTAATATTATTAATAATGATAATAGTCAACACTTTTTCTAAGTGTTTATTACACAAACACATAATGCTATAATGCATTCAATCCCTCTAACAACTTCATGAAGAATGTACTATTATTAGGCCTCATTTTGGATGCCAGTTAATCAAGGTCTAGAGAGTTTAAAGTGTTGCCAAGTTCATTTAGCTAGTAAATGGTATGTTTGAGTTTCACAAATACGTATGTCAGAGTTGAAGTTTGCAAATGAGAGCATCATACTCTGAAGACTAAGCCCGGAAACACTATACTATTCTGTATCACAGGGGAGAAAAGTAAAAATATCTAAAAATGCTAAAAGTCCCATAGCTTTTTTTCTACACCCGAAAGCTTTGAGCACAAAGAAGGCACTATAGCAATTTAGAATTAATAAGAAGTAAATTTCTACTCTTTTAGAAATTAGAATTTGTTGAGAGACCCCAAATGCACCAAATGCTGAGACACATTCAAGTTACACCATTCCATTAAAATAGTCACATTGAGAGTAATTAGAATGGACCAATCCTGTTGAAGTGTATCTATTCTAAAAGAATTTCTAGATATAAACCTCAAATTTTCATATTTACATAAACACATACGCGCGCGCGTGCACACACACACACACACACACACACACACACACACAGTAACCCCCCCTTTTTTTTTTACAATTCCTTGAGATTGTGTGTCATAATTTCAAATAACCAACACTTTTTACATTACTGGTTTCCAGTCAATTAAAAAAAAAAAAGCCCTAAAAAAGAGCCTTGGAGTAGCAAAAACCAACTATCTTCTTAAGACGTTTAGCAGTAGGGAAGGTAATTGTCATGGGGGAAAGAGTATTGGGGTGAGTATATGGAAAGAAATCCAGCAAACTGCTGACTGCCCTCAAGGCTAATTATTCATGTAGAGTTACGGAGAAGAAGCTGAAGGGATCCCTGAGGATGTCTGAATCCCCCCCACTACCCCACCCTCATGGTACCAGGGAGCCTAAGTCCAAACATTTCTAGATAAATGGGTCTCTTCTTTGTTTTAAGGAAATCTCCAGGGTCTCAGATTTCAAAACTGCCCTCACTCACACATTCCATATATTTTCCCCAACTTTCATAAATCTCTCTTTTTATTAAGTAAATCTAACTTTCCCATATGAGCACTGGGTTTGGAGGAGAAATATTACAGAAGCCTTCTCTATTTTCTCAAGTTTCAACACAACCATAGGAAAGCACTTGTGATCTTGCTGAATCTAGAGGTCAAGGGATTCCTTGCCCACCATCATCACCTGCACATATCAACTCTCAAATACTCTCACAGACACATGACACACACAGAGGCCTTCCCTGATGAGCTGCTGCCCTCACATAAATTCTAGAGTCACTTTCAGAATTAATCAATCCTACTGTTTACAAAGTGTGATCTTTGCAACACAGCATATTTCCATATGCAGTACTTATTAAATATATAGTCCAAGGTTCCTTTCTAGAGCTACTGAATCAGAATTTGCAGGAATTGAGTCCTGGAACCTACAGTTTAAACAAACTCCCCTAGATTAAATTCAATCCCAATTAAAATCTCAGCAGGCTTTTTGTGTGCATAGAAATTGACAAGTCGATGCTAAAATTTATGTAGAAATGCAAAAGACTTGGAGAATCCCAGTGAAAATAAGAACGAAGCAGGCAATTTATTCTACTTGATTTCAAAGCTAATAATAAAGCTACAGTAATCAAGCCTGTCTGGTACTGGCATACAGATTAACACATAGCTCAGAAAAAGAGAACAGAGAATCTAGGGATAGAGCCACACATAGGTTATTGATCAATTTTCAACAAAGAAACCAAACAGTTCAAGCAAAAGAGCATCTTTTCAACAAATAGTGCCAAAACAATTAGCCATAAACAAAGCAACAACCCTACATTCAAAACTACACTACATACAAAATGTAAGGCAAAATAGAATGTAGACCTACATGTTAAGTTAGTTATAATACTTTTAGAAGAAATATAAAATACTAATGACAGTAGTCATTGGTTGAAATTTCATAAATAGGACACAAAAGGCACAAACTTTAAAATTAAAAAAAAATGTATTAAATGAGACCAACAAAATTGAAAACCTGTGTACTTTAAAAGATACTATTACAAAAATGAAAGAGCAAGGCACAGACTGGTAGAAAATGCTTGCAAAACATCTGACAAAGAACTCATGTCTAGAATGCATAAAGAACAAGGATGAAGCTGATGACAAATTTTCCTTTTTGGGTCTATCTTTTTCCCCCACTAAAATCAGAGTGCTTGTTCTAGCAACAAACCATTATCCCCTTATTATAAATGTCGGTATATATTTCAAATTATGTAAGTTACTATATGGCAGGAGTGAGAAGGAAGGGATGCATTCAACAGATATTGTAAGATAAAAAAAAAACTATGAAACTTTAATATGACTTTACGGAGAGGAAGAGAGTCGGCAAACATGTTTTGAGACGGGGTTTCTGGTAGAATGATGATGCTAAGAATGGAAATAGAAACTTTGCGGAGCTGTGTTTAAAAGAAAGTTGAGTTGGGATTTGACACATGTCAAGTCAGCAGAGTTGGTACAACTTTTCTGAGAGTAGCTGGAAATTCGAGACCTAAGTAGGAATGTCCCCGTTCCTGCTCCTCTGTGTAGTCTTCATTCTGTTCAGAATTTTCTGTGATGATGAAAATTTTTTATATGAATATTGTACATTATGGCTACTGAGTATTTGACATGTGTCTGGCCAACAAATAAATAGGCTTTATTTGATTCAGACTAGTTTAAATAACTAAATGTAGCTAGTGGCTATCATATAGGAGAGTAGAGGTTTAAAAGAGAATTATTACCCATTTAACATCCCAACCTATAAACTTCACATAAACTGATCTCTTTCATTTTTTTATTTTTTCTTTCATGCATTTATCAAATAAATCTTGATTGGACACCTACCTCTCTTTATTTATTATGGTATACCCACCATTAAGCCCAAGCAAGGCCCCTGCCCTCATGAAGTTTATGTTCCAGTGAGTCCCACTAATCATCAAATCTTAATTATAGTCCCAAATGAAACTTCAATGTTTTCCCACCTTGTCTCTGCTGTTTTCAATATAGTCTCAAATTCATTAAATTCATCCACAGGGTGAAATAATCCAAACATTTTGTTTTAGTTTTTGTTGTTATTTGTTTTTGATAATACCATGGAAAGGCAATAAATATTGTTTTACAACTAATTATTTTGGGGTTATGTTAGACATGCTGAAACTAAAATATTAGAATAACTGGTTTAGCAACTAGAAACTACGACATGGTATTTCACATGATGCCCCGTTTTTTCTTCCATTGACAAACATCTGCTGACCATAAGTACTGGTTGAAATGCAGAGCAAATTTTGATTCAGGCATCTTACTCTTCATGCTGATGTCTATATTTGCGTATGTCTATGTAGTGCCATAATCTATGTCAATACATGTATTTTTACATAGATTTTAAAAATCATCTTACAAAAAGGAAAAAACAAATCGAAGTGGCCCAACTATTCAAATACTCAGTGAAACTGTCTATTATATTTGAAGCTCTAGGTAATCATGTGTGACGTGTGCATTTATTCCCTTTGCAAAACACACAACACAGTTTCTAAATTGCTTCTCAGTAGAAATTTTCTTTACATAATTTGATAATAAAGCCTGGGTAAGCAGATCAAAACTTTTAATTAGCAAAGCACAGTTTCGAGTCAAGAGGGGGGAAATAAAAAGAAACTTGTCAAAGATTTTATCTCGTGATCGTAAATCCATCTAGGACTATAAATTTGTCAGAGAAACCCACTGAATGATCCTGAGGGAAACCAAGTACATTTACAAAGGAAACACCAACCCCATACAAGTGTCAAAAGGATAGGAAATCAACGTCTGTGACGTCTTTTGACTGTCAAAAAGACATGCTTTGGGCTGCTCTGGCTCTGCCTCTTGGGGACACCCAAAGGTATTATTAGAGCCTTGGAACAGAGAACTTCATTACCGTAGATGTAGTAAAGCTTATTTTCTGCAGACTCCTTGGTTATCACTCTTTCAAAGTGGTGAAATGCTGATATCCCCAACATTCTCATGAAAGACAGAGTGACTAAACCTAATTTTTGAGTCTAAAACTGCTAACTTCCTAGCAGAGCCAACAAAAATGACACAAATGACTTTATTTTTTACACTTGTAATGAAACGTAACTTCTTAAGTAAAAAACTTCTTATAGTTTAAAGCAATGGGGGAGGGGGTATTTCTGACCTAACATTGAAACATCATCAAAATAACTTATCCTGATGGGTCACAAGTAAAATGCACCACAGTGTTCTTCTGTAGCAGTGAATTAGCTTAGCATATGGCTATGTGTATAGTACATTAACCAGCATTTGGCTGCGCCTTTTGCAACACAGGGAATGAAGTGAGGAAGAACATCGGTCATCTGGAAGAAATATGGAAACTTCGGGAAACACTGAGAAGGAAGGGCTCGTGAGCCTGTCTGCAGACATCAAGCCTCAGGTTCAATCTATGCAGACAGGCGTTAAAGGTACTTTGTCATCTAATTCCAAATCCTGAATGCAGAGGGAATGTACCAAGTAATGCAGCCTTCCAGCCCCAGAGGATGGCTGCACACTCACACTGGGTGTTTTCATTGCCATCTTAACCCAATGGTGCTTTGAAACACTGCACATCCAATGTGTTTATTATTTTCATTCATGTGGTTTTCTCAGTGACCAGTATGGTAGCCGAAGATAGCTATGTGGACCCCAGAACTCATGAGTCAGGCGGCTGGTCACAAAAGGTGGCTCTATGAAGATCAGTTGTTGTTGTTGTTGTTGTTGTTGTTGTTGTTGTTGTTGTTGTTGTTGTTTCTATAAAAATAGTTTCTCTTAGTTGCAGCATCTGATAGATTTTTGGTCATAGTTTAATTTTTCCAAATGTGCCTGAATATAAGACTCCCCTGAAATGGTACTAAACACAGATTACCAGACCCTCCTCTGGAATGCAAATTTTTAACAAGTGTCTCCTATTTGAGAAATATTTCCTTAGGTCATCACCCTGGTGTGACCAACTATCAGAAAGGAAAGATTAGTGCCAGATAACAGGGGGATCTGAGCAGGTCCATTAAACCCTGGTTACTAGTTTCTCTCAGCTTTATAAGGCTCATAGTTAAAAAGATGTTTATAAAAAGTTGTCCACCTGTCTGTTTCAAAAAAAAAAAAAAAAGACAGACGGGAAATGCATAGCATGTCCTGTCTTTCGTGTTTAGGGCTAAATTCCCCACTTTCAACAGCTTCAGAAAGAGCTTGCTCATCTTCTAAGCTCTCTAAAGTGGGCTCGTCCAGGACCCAGATTCAGTGACAGCACAAACTAAGATTATTGGGGGGAGCTTTAGGGATCAAACATTCTAAAAGAGTGACAACAGAATCAGCTGGTCCCAGAAGGTGCTCTGAGCTAGGATGGCTCTTCAGAGTTGTTCCCAACCAGGCAAGATGGCCAAGCCTTCATGCCACCCACTGATGTTTTGTTGAATGTGAACTGAATCATGTATAACTGTGGTCAAGGCGGTTAACTTCTTCTGAGAGTGACCCTCTTGGAAAACACGGATAGGATCCACCAACAGTCAACATCACCTGAGGACATGTGTTGGTCCTGAGGGTCCTAAAGGAGTGATCAGGACCACGCACCACAGCATCCACTACAAAGGCTAGGTATCAGGAAAGCCCCGCTCACCTTCATTAACGTCTGCTTGCTTCACAAATGGGCTGGGGCCCATGATCATCTCTGAGAAACCTAAGAGCTCTAAATGCTTTAAGACTGGCAATCTCGCAGACAGTTTGTGCACATTTTCAATGTACAATAAGGGCAGAGTGGGAGAGTCAACATATTTTAGCACAGAAACGTCAGGTTTCATTAGGGTTAGTTGTTCCAGGAAAGCAAAAGGAAATAAAACACATAGGAACACTAACAGAGACTCACATTACCAGCCTTTTAAATACACTGACCATGCACTGGTAGTTTATATAGAAAAAAGAGAAGTGTACATTTGACACATTTCAGTGAATCAACATTCTCATCCACTAAGGCCATTCATCAATCATCTGGTGGTCAGACAGCCCCACAAACAAGCAGTGCATCTAGGCTCACTCCTGGAGTTGTTATAAATTTCAGGTGTTGTGTGCTTTTCACAGCAAACACTTTCATGGGGTCCTCGGCAACGCACAGCACGGATCCAGTGCTAAAGGGTCTGCTTCTTAAATTCTTAACTGTGGATAATCGCACTTAAGTGTGCACAGAGGTCTTATTTAACCACAGGAAGCAGACGGTGCAGTCTACGCTCCGGCATTTCTTGTAAGACCCGGTGTTCCCTGGGGCTGGGTTTTCTACTGTCCTGACTGATGTGGAAGTCCTTTAGAAGTGAACTAGCAATTGTGGGTGGGGAAGAGAATAAAATCTCATTTGCTTGCATGTTCATTTTGACCACAGGCCACACTATGAACTTTGAACATGATTTATCATTGTTTTGGTAAATGGTAAATGCTTGATGAGCCAGAAAATTCTAAGACCCAAATTTGAGTCAACATGGCCCCAGGAAGCACAAAGGCCACTTGACCTTGCTGCTCATTAACTCTTACTAATCATCGATATAATTGTAGGTCTTGGTAATTAACCCCAATGTCAGTCTTTGCTTCCATTGGAAATGGTCACCTTCTCTTCATTCTATTTTGGAAAGAGGGGAGGGACCATCCCAGAACCAGCCTTTGGTCCTCCGGGCAGAATTTACTCTTCAGCAAGGCGCCCTTTTTGCTCACACCAACACGCCTGCTCCTGACGACTAGCCTTTCTAGCAACTGCTGTCACTTGAGCCAGGCACTAAAGGACAGGTGAAGGGAGGGAAAAACTAGGACCCCACTCACCACCCTTGAGCTGCATTCTCTCAACCATTCCTGGAGTGACACAAATCACAGGAAGTGTGACCAACTTTAGTAAATGGTAGCCATAAATAAGAAGCACAGTTTAGTGTTAATTTCCCCCTGCTGTCGTATAAATCACAATTTTTCTATAAGTGCAAAATAATCAAAAAGTCACACATTTTATGAGGGTTCAGTTCTATTTCCAAGCCTTGCGTATCTATTCTTAGAGTCTGAGCTTTCCTGTGGGGGGGAAAAAAAAAAAAAAAATATATATATATATATATATATAAAATTATAAAATAGTTAAATATATTTATATGTATGTATATTTATACATATATATTTATACATACATATAAATATATTTAAACATATTTATATATATAATTTATATATTTTTTCCTAAACTCTGCTGTGGGTTCCTGTGGCCAACTTTCAAAAAAAATTTCCCACTATGTACACAAGTTGATTTCCCCCCCAGGATCCATTTTTTTCCCCCATGGAACTATTTTTACTGAACTTTAACTATTTGGCTGAAACAAAACACAAGGGTATTTTTTGTGTTGGAAATGGGGTCAGAGAGGAAGGTCAAATCAGAGAAGGGAAAAGAAGGGCTGGCCTTTGGTCTTCTAAGGCCCAGACCACAGCAGAGGCAGGCAGAAGAGCCTGGGATTCCAAATCTCATGCAGCAACCTATAAGGGCATAAGAGATTCAGCCCAGACTCCTTCAAAGCTCCCTCATCAAAATGAATTACAGGTGCATTTGCTTTTTCTTCATGGGACGTATGAATGGAATCACCCACATACATGAATTAGCGTACATCTATACACATACACAAGGAAGCGTATTAAGAAAAAATATAAATCATTTTTTACCTAATTACTCCATAATTTGTAAGACATAATTTCTACCATGGTCTTAGGACTTCATAAGGTATGTTTCTCAAGCCATAGCTTTATCTCTCTGCTCACTTTCAGGAGAAAACTCCTACATTGCTGAAAATCCATGCTCTCTCCACTCCTTTGCCTTTTATTCTTTCCTCAATCAACTGCGATCAAACATATCAGCATCGCTCCACTCAAGTGTCTCTTATCATGATCGAGAGTAAGCTTCACGTTACCGAATCCAAGAACCAACTGCCTGTCTTCACTCCATCCACCCCTCGGAAGGATTCAGTACAGTCACAAAGTCCCTCGACTTTTAGAACACCTGCTTTCCTGTTTCACCTGCATTCTCCTTCACTTACTCCTCCTCCCTTCTTGACCTAAATGTCCTTGCTTATTTTCACTCTGCATTCTTCCACTAGCTGATTTTATACTGTCCTCTGTATAATGCCATTTGTATGCTTATCACTTCCACTTGCAAGTTCTGCTACTGAGTGGCATGTCTTCTGTGAAGTCAATCATTAGACATGAACATACATCCAGTAAATGTTTTACTTTAACCTGGCCAAACATTATGATTTTTCCATCCAAACCTTTTCATCAGTGGCACATACCATCATCCACCCAATGTGATCAACTCAGAGATCTGCCCGTAAACTTTGATTCCTCTCTTACTGTTACCTCGTGTCCTATCCATCAACGGATCACATTTCCTTAGATCCAAAACACAGCTCAACTCAGCTCATCACTTCTAGTACTTGAATTCTCACAATTCTCTTTTACTTGCACCACTCTGTAAACCTCCTGATTAACTCTTTCTCTTGCTCTTACCAACAGTCTTTACAAAGAGCCAAAATTGTACTTTAAGAATACTAATCATACCAGAGGATAGAGGAGGAGGCAGGAGCAGGGAGGTAGATGGGGTAAAAGGGGTCAAATATGTGGTGACAGAAGGAAATCCAACTATGGGTGGTGAACACACAATGCAATATATAAATGCCTTCCTGTTAAATTATACACCCAAAACTTACTGAATTTTGTTAGCCAATGTCACCATAATAAAAATTAATTTGGATAAAAGAATATAAATCAAAATAGGCCACTCCCATTTTAAGACCCTCCAAAACCTTCCATTCCATGTAGAATAGAATCCAAGTGCCCTACGCTGGCCACTGAGGCCCTGACCAATCTCATTTCTCGCCACTCCTCCCCAACCTTACACTGCCACAGTCATGCTGTTTTATGGCTCATTCTCAAAGACACCAGTATGTTCGTGCCTTTTGGGTCCTTAGAACTTACTGTGCACTCTGCCTGAAACATTCTTCCTAGATCTTCATATGAATGGTCCCTTAAGTAGACTTCCACCCCTGCCATAACTCCCCATCACTTTACAGTGCTTTATTATCATAGCACTTAGAGTATCTACAATTACTTTCTTCATTTTCTGTACACCTTATCAAGGTGAGGTCCCTGTGAGTAGTGTTGAATTCCAGGACACAAATCTCTTTTTTAATTGAACATCAGAAAAATTAAACTTTTGTCTCTGATATGTTTTACAAATATATTTTCTCATTTTATTACCTGATTTCTGACTTTGTGGTATTTTTATAAGAATTTGTTAAAACTTTTATGAACCAAAGTGTTGGCTTTTTTATACTTTTAATTTTCATGGAATTTATATGATATTAAGGCAGTCTCTCTCTTTCTGAGCTGCAACGTTCACCTTTTTCTACTCTCAGACATCAGAGTTCCTGGCTTTCTGGCCTGCAGACTCCGAGACCTACACCAGTGGCCCTTTGGTTCTAAGGCCTTCAAACCTGGGTTGAGTTACACCACTGGCTTTCCTGGTTCCCCAGCTTGCAGACGACAGCCTACAAGACTTCTCAGTCTCCATGACCTATAACCTATAATCTCAGCCAATTCCTATAAACTCTCAATGTCCCTCTCTCTCCCTCACCCCTTTTTCATGAAGAACTCTGCCTAATACAGTATGGAAACAAGATATTTCTTTAGACAGCAAAATATTAGATGGTTTTAGGCATTGAGACCAAAAGATATGGAAGAATTCTTCCATATCTCCCACACCATCTGCCATAAAACTATTAATTTTAACTTCCTATTTTTTTCTTTTTTGGTGTCCTTCTCTATTATCAGGTTACTTACTTGACTCAAAGCCTGAGCTCAATTGTCTCATTCTTTGATGACTGAAGTATCTGGAGCATGCGGTGCCATCCCTTGTTCTTCACAGTGTTTTTATTTAACACAAATGTGATTATATTAAGATTCTAGAGGAAACCCTTTTGTGGCTCCTTACTACCTTCAGAATAAAGTCAGAATGCATTAAGATAATGACCATCGTTCTCCATAGTGTGTCTTTATTCTACTTGCTCATATTCATCCAGCTTAAATAACTCTCCAGTGCAACCTGAATATGAGCCATTGCAGAGTATTTAAAGTTCTCAATTTTACCACAGAGTACGACAGCTTCGTAGTCCTTTTTCTCTCTGCCTGCAATTTCCTCCTTAATTCATTGGTCCATCTGACACACTTCCATTCATCTTTCAAAATAAGTTCACCATGTCCTCTTCAGTGAAACACTTGTAAACCAAATCAGCCAGAATGAATGACCACTTTCATGGTGTTATCATCCCAATTTGTTCATGAATCTATCCATGAGCCACAGATACAGTCTTATTCGGTTTTCAATGATTTGGAAGAAAGTGTTGCCTTCTTTATCACTATAAATATGGAAATAGCAAGAGAGCTTGAAGCAGGGGGCTTATGAGAGATGGAATAAAATGTGACAGTTTCTTTCTCAATGTATTTTTTCTTTAAAAGAAGTTTAGGAAATTATATAAAAGACCATCCCACAAATAGTCTGGCAGGTTTAACCAAATGTCTCAATATTAAAGGACTTATATGCAACAGAAGGCCTGAATATTATAAATCCTATTGGGAAGATTTTTTTTCTTTATCCATCTCAATTCTCCAATGATTTAGTCAAGGTATCATTTGCCCATTATATTTGAAACATTAATTTTGAAACTGATGAAATTACAAAAAGTAGCTTAACATACAGGATCCACGTCACATACCACACACCATTTTCAGGAAACTTGACAGTGTCCCCCATCTCATTCCAAGTGATGGCTGTGGGAACATTTCCTATCACATGCTCATTGCTCTCTCCTTTCTTGACAAGGCATCCTGACTTTAGTCTGGACCGCAGGTGACCAGAGCCAGGCACTTTGGGCTAAGCCAGTTCTTTAATCTTGTTCATAGCCTACTCCCTGCCCTGTAGCTGAGGTGGGCAGGTACCCAGTGTGCTGAATGAAACATAAAGGGATTGCTGGACAGAACTATGGAAAAGTTCATTATGAACTCCTACACAGGATGGCCAACTTGCCCTCCTTCCTTTCACTCTATGATCAAGAGGTAAAATGAAGGATATTTAATATTGTAAAGCAGGGAGAAAGGAAGCATGTAGGTTTTCAGTGATTTTTATTGAACCAGTGGATCAGCCCCATCTTCTTGTTATATGAGAAAAACAAAGCAAACTCTTGGTAGGCTTTGCTGTTATTTGTAGCCAAACACATTCCTATAGATAGAGTATGCGGGGCAATTGAGAAAAAAGACTTTTCTAAGAGTCTTCTTTCTCTGCCAATCCTTAAGAAATCTTATGGACAACACATATAAACAAGAGCTTACTGATTTTTAAACAGATGGATATGAATAAGATCCCCTACATGTATGGCAAAGAAGTGAAAGTAGTTATTCATGATAAATTCAAAACAATAACAAAAAAATGTTTCCTTCAATTACCTTTGCAAATTTTAAAACTTCCCAGAACTTTGAAACCATGTCTTTGCTCAGAAACACTATAATCTAGCTAACATTAAAGCAATGCATGGCCATGTTGAATCTATATAGCTAACAGAGGTAATCTTAAGAAGAGAAGGTTTTGTTTCTCATTAGAAAAGTAGAGCTTTTGGCTGGTAAATGTGTTTGGTCAGCCAGCCTTCTAATCCATGAATTGACAGCAATTAGTTTTCAAATTTCAAACATTATTTTTTTTTCTTGCTCTAGAGGTTTTGCCTTCAAGTTATTTTCATGTTAAATAGTTTTGAGCCCTGAGCAGATATTTTGATACTCTGATAATTTGTGGTCTTGCTAAAGACTAACTCTGCGCCGTCTCCCTGAGTTGATTTGTTATTTCAAAGTTCCGATTATTTCACAGCTTCTTTTGAGACCTTTTCTAAGTTGTATTTTCCCAACTGAAATTAGAATTAGCCCAACTCTTGCCTTAATCAAAATTTGAGCCACTTTTTAAAGATTAAAATTCTACAGTGTTTTTAAATAGATGTTGTTGTTTTCACAATCTTCCTAATTTCATTTTGTGGGACAAACTAGAACCTTAAAATAGTGGGAAAATATTTTCCTACCCAATCCCTAAGCCCCATTTCTACTTCCATAAAGTTTCTATAAATAAGCACTTTGGACAATATTTATAGCTTTAAATGTTTAGCAGTCGTTGTGATAATTATCTATGAACCAGCAAATGAATGTTCTGATTTGTGAATAAGTCTCTTTCTAACTTCATCCTTTCCCCAGGCAGAAAAAGTCCTATTACTGCCTTGCAGCATATGACAAAACAGCCTTCAAAACCAAGTTAGTCTAAACCCAGATACCACTTTCCCATTACAGAGAAAATGAGGAGGAAAAGTGTAGCTTTTCCTTCATGACCAGAGCAGTGAAATGTCACTCCAAGAACAAAGGTCTTGTTTTAGTCTCTTATACACTGAGAATAAGCATTTTGAGTTACTGGAATTTGCTGGCTGTACTTTGCCATTATTTCCCAATTTCTGAAAAAACTTTAGATAATAAAATCACAGCTCATATGTTCCACTACTTTTCCCTAAACTGTTAGGTGTTTAAGCTGAATTTCCATGTGTGTATCTGTCCATTCACATGGATGTATTGCAAGTGTAACTGTTTCTGTACATGTCTCAATGAATTATATTTCCAGAAGTAAAAGTTGCTTGGTTTAATCAGTGATTTCAAAATAGTTTATCAAATCCTAATCAAAAAAAAAATTCAGCTGAGGGAAATCCAAAAACAGATTCATGTCTTCAAAGGAATAGCCTTTCATGAGGAATAGAGAAAAATGTTACATTTTATCTAAGAGTTCTCCTACCATTATAATCATCCTTATTAGTTATTTTTTAGAGTTACGCTTCTGACCAAGAAATATTTTAGGGATCTTAGCATACTAATATGTTGACTAGAAAACAAAGGCCAAAACGTTCAGCAAAATAAAAGATCAAATGACTTCTGTCCATCCAAAATAGATGTCACAAATTTCAAATAATTTTAGCAGAGTTTCAGGTTCATTCAATAACTCTTAGTTTTTATTGAGCTACAAAGGTCTAAACACTCTTGTTTTCAGGTTGTATAACACATGAAAGGTTAATGATAACAGTCAGAAAAGGGTTAATTTCAAGAGAAGGTTGCATTTAAAAAGGTGAGAGTGAATACCCCAAAATAGAAAAAAATACAGAAAAGCTAAAGTTATTGAAAAACATTAAACAAATTAGCCAGTAAAAACATTGAAGTCTGAGACTATTTAAAGTAGGAAAAACAAACCTATATCCTTAATAGTCTTTTTTTTTTTTTTTTTGCTAACAATTCGGAAATTTGGACCAACAAGGAAACATTATATTTTTGTAGCATGTTCTACTAAGTAAAAACGGAAAAGGCTAAATAAAAGAGGATAATTCTTCCTTGGCTAGAAATTATTATAGGTCAATTCTGTTTGATAGAAACAAATGTGGGTCATGAATGTGAGCTACATATATATTTTAAAATTTATATTAACCTCAATAAAAATAGTAAAAAAATTAAGAAATGGGTGTAATTAATTTCAACAATATATTTTATTTAACTTAATACATCTAAAATGTTATCTTAACATAATATATTATTATAAGATTTTATGTCATTTTATGTATATTAAGTCTCCAAAGCCTGGCATGTATTTTTAGTTACATCTAAGTGTGGACTAGCCATATTTCAAGTGCTCAGCAGCCATATGTGGCTAGCAGCTACTGTATTAGACAGGACAGATATAGATGCTGGGAATAAAGCCGCAAACAATATATTCCATGTCACGGAAGATACAGAAAACTACAAAAATAACAAACAGGAAACAAATCAAATGATTTTAACTGCCTTGAAGAAACTAAAAAGGTTGATGAGATAGAAAATGCTGAAGGGCGAGTGCTCAGCAGATGTGACATTTAACCTGAGGCCTGAATGAGTGGGTAGCAGGCATGCAATGATGAAAAGCATGCTGGGCAGAACTTCTACAACAAATCTAAAACAGAAAGAAGCCTGCATGTTTAAACATGACAACAGCAATAATGGTAAGATGAGAGAAAGGAAGGAGAAAGGAAGAATGATGTCAGTCTACTTCAGAGGGGCGAGCAGCAACCTCATGTAGAACTTCGGAGAGAGAGAAAGAGCTCAGGCAGCCAGTGGGAGAGGGATGCTGGAAAGGCAAAGTGTTCAGCTGCAAACCCTGCAGGGCGACGCCCTACAAGGGAGGGCAACAGGAAACAGCCTTCACAACACCCAAAACAAAGCCTGAGCCTCCAGTGCTTACAGCACCTAATTGGATAAAGCTGATCTTCCTAGATCAATTTTGCTACTATTTGAAAATCAAATTCACTTTGAGAGAATTCATCTAGAACCTCCATACTTTTTAATGTAACATGTGCAGCATTTAATTCAAAATTACCAAGAATGATAGTAAATAAGACCAAATGACCCTAAGGTAAGGGGAAAGGGGGAAAAGAGCATTCTGGTGATGCAGACTTTTGAGTTGTAAGACTCCTGCTTTATAATAACTGTGATGAGTTTGTCCAAGAAAACAGACAGAAAGAGAACTAAAATACATGGACAATGAACCAGATTTTTCTAGAATTGTAGAGGACGAAAAGGATACAATACATATATAATTTAATAGAAGGGTTTTAGAGCTGATAAGATAGAGCAGAAGTAGAGATTAGTAAAGTGGAAAACAGATCAGTAAAAAGCAAAAAAAAAAAAAAAAATCCCAGATCAAAGAATAAGGATAAAAGAACATTACCAAAATATATACATAAAGGAACATAAAAAAAACATTTGAGGAATAAAAAAAAAAATGATCCAAAAAGCATGCTTTGGGGAAGAGAGAGAAAACAGGAATTGGGTGTGGTCTTTATCTTCTTAACATTTCCTTCTATAGTCTCATGTTTTTATTACTTTGGAAAAATTAATGTAAATCATTACCTCACATCATGTATGAAAATAAACCCAGCTGGAGCAATGAATTTAATGTAAAAAAGAAAATCACAAACTAACCAGAATAAAAGGCACAGGCAAATATTTATCTTGCCTTTCTAACCACAAACACAAAACCTGAAACATTAAGACTTATATTTGTCTACATATGAATTTCTGCTTATGAAAAACACCATAACCAAAATTCAAAGGCTAAGGACCAGATGAGAAAATAGTTGAACCAGGTGTATGATGGAAATATATACAGTAATTAAAATCATATTTCACAAGAATATTTAATGACATGGAAAGTGCTCATAATTTGTATTTAGATTTTAAATCGTTTACTGACATTCCCTCCAGGTGAATATGAAATAACAAGGGCTGGATTTACTTTTTCACAATAAACAAGAAAATCAGACAATGAACTTATATAAACTAATATTGAATCTCAACTGTAACAGAATAAAATTGTTTAAAAAAGAAAAAAAAATCAGAGAAAAGACATGAAACAAGGCTTTCAGATACTGAACAAGTAGCAGCATCACAGTAACACAACCCTTGAGAGAGTGGAAAGAAACACAGAAAATCATAAGACTGTCTTGGTTTACTGCTCCAAGGCCATCTCCAAACTGCACTCTGTGGAAGGGAAGCCCAGAGAGAGCGATGAGCTTACTGAGTGGACAGGACAGAGAACAGAAACCAAGGTGGCCAGGAGGGGGAGGAGAGCTATGCAGAAAAAGTGCTGAGGTTCTGCAGGGCGTCTTCTCGGGGCTCTGAAGGGCTACTACCTTATGCATCTGCAAAAGCCACCAGGGGATTGGAAAGAAACACTGGAACAGGGCAGGCAGACAAATTCAGAGTCTGCACATGACAGGTAATAGTGCAAATTCTCACAAGCCAAAGGAGAGAGACTTCAAAATACATGGGGTAAAAGTAGCTATTATAAAGATACTTAAATTTATTCAAGAATGTAGAGGAAAACACTATCCTTATTAAGAAAAAAAAAATGTGAAATATATAAAGAATCCAAAGAACTCTTAGAGAGGAAAAATATAATATCTAAATGAAAAACACTTTGGATGTGTTTAATCCAAAGCATGCAGATCTTATTTCTAATATTATTCTTCAATAAAAGGAACTAAGGCTCCTTGGAGAAATGGCTGATTCTGTGACTGGAGTAGGAAATATACCACATGAGTCTGGAGCATCTTGGCATGCCAGAAGTTAAGAAAGTGCAAAGAAAAACAGCATCGATGGGGGCATGTCAAAGGGACTCAGGAACCAATTGAAGGAGTTCCCCATGGCTAAAGTAGGAACGATTTGAGCAACAAGATTAAATAGTATTGTTTATAACATAGAGAATAAAATGAATATCCATGGGTCCATCCTGATGTAAGTAAATGATTGACTAAGTAAATAAATTAAGTGGGAGGTGGAGTATAGACAAACATTGCATATGCACAAGATTCCAAACAATTTACATAGAAAATATACCACAAAGCGAGGGGGCTGCTTAAGTGTAGGCAGCACATAGTGCCATCATTCTTAAAAACCCAGCATAGAAAGAGGAGAAAAAGAGCAACTTTACAGTTAAGAAACTTGACAAATACTATCTCAGTAAGGTGATACATGTTTAAATGAACAGTGAAAAACCATGTTATAAGAGGTACTCTTGATACAATGTGATAAAAACAACACTTTGCCTCTGCAGGTTTCCTCCCCAAAATCCATAATCCCAGCATAATCATGAGAATAACATCAGAAAAATACCAATAGAGGAGAACCCTACAAAATATTTAATACAAAACTCCTTAAAACCATCAAAGTCACCAAAAGCAAGCATAGTCTGAGAAACCATCAAAGCCAAGAGGAATCTAAGGCCCGTGACAAGTAAACATAATGTGGTATGTCAGATGGAATCCTGGGAGAGGAAAAGGATGTTAGGTGGTAAAAGAAAATTTATCAACATGATAAATGGCATTTATGTTAAAAAAAAAATAAGTAATATACTCCATGATGAAAGACTGAAAGCTTTTTCTCTGAGATCAGAAACAAGGCATAGATGCCTGCTTTCACCACTACTTATCAACAGTGTACTGGAAGTCCTAGTCAGAGCAATTAGGCAAGAGAAAAAAAAAAGGCATCCAAATAGCAAAGAAATAAAACTGTCTCTGTTCACAGATGACATAATCCTATATTGAGAAAATCCATCAAAAAAAGAGAACATATCAGCGCTAATGAATTCAGCAAAGTTGCAGAGTACATACTCAACATGCAAAAATCAGTTGTGGATCTATAAACCAACAAAGAACAATCCCCCCCAAAAAAGAAAAAGCTCAGAAATAAGAATGTGCATTTGACAAAACTCAACATTTAAAAACTGATCAATTTTGTTGTATGTAAATAATATATCAAAGAGTTGACAAAATAGGTTTTAAAACAAAATGTATATTAAGACCCTCTTTTAAAAATATTTTAATGCATAGAGAAAAGTATGAAATAATGGACAACAAAGCATAATATCCAAAAGGTAGGTTGGGAGTGAGTTTTACTTTTTTATATGGTTTTTACTTTAAATTGTTTATAATATATAACTTTCATTTTATAATAAAAAAGAGCTATTTAAAAATATATAAGAGCATGATACACTTTAGTATTATTTCTATTTAAGTTAACATTTTAAAGTATTGGCACTTACCATGTGAAGCACATCAACCTTTGACTATGGCAGATAAAGGGAGGTGTGACAATATGCTGAGCTGACATCAAGTACTTTATCCCCATTTTCAGATTCTATCTCATAAAAATCTGTGTACTAGAACTCCATTTTTATATGGGTACAACTGAAAAGACTCCAGAAACCTAGATCATAACTAAAAATTCAAAGATCTTTTTTCAATAAAATGGTCCCAGTACGTTTAAGTAGAAAGCTGGAAAGCTGTATGGTTACCACGAGCCCACCTAAATTTTAAACCAAGTCAAACAGTAACACGATCATTTTAATAGACCCAGTAAACAAATTTCGAGTGATGGCGACATGGAGAAGCAGAAATTGGCATGGAAATTAATGATCAAACCCCATGTTGTCCTTGATCTCATAAATAAAGACCTACTGGCAGCAGAGGAGAAAGCATCCTGAGAAGTACTCTTGAGAACAGACTAAATGATAGGGATCAAGAGCGATGAAAGTTGAAAGAACAAAGTTATAAAACTAGACCAGCTCAAACACAGATTTGGCATCAAACCCTGAAATTCTAGTATTTAGGAGTCTAGCTCTCAAGTGGTAGCAGGAAGCATATCTAACAGATTAGGCGAAAATATAAGGAGCTGATTACTCAGGTGCAGATACTGCCCGAAGCAAGAACAGAAGTGGAGTAGAGAAGTTTATAAGGATAAGTTTACAGACTCCTGATCCACAGAATGGTTAAAAGAAACACATTCAAATTCTATCATAATGGACAATAAATCTCTTTGGAAAACTTCTCTAACTACTGGGGTAAAATAAAACTAAAATTAGCTTCCATGTATAGAGTGCTTACTATGTAATAAGCACTTTGTATACATTATCTCTAATCCAAATTAAAGACCCGAATTTACCTATGAGTCTGTAATGGCTGAAGTCTTTACGGTAAGTAAATATTAGAGCAGGGCTTGAATCTCAGGTCTGTTTCAGCAAAAACCCCAGGGTCTTTCCAGTCTCATGTTTCCTCCCCCAACACAAAGCTGGAAAATATAAGTCCAACTCCATTTAGAAAGAAGAAAGTGGAGAGCAGAGAGTACCTGCAATGTCCCCCACATGTATCACATAAAATCTACATAAAGTCTCCAACTTGTTCTTTAGATCCCAGGTGAAAAATAAAATGAGTCTTATTTATCCTAAATCTATTCTTTTTCAACTATACCATGTTAGAAAACACACACACACACACTCACACTTTAGTTCATTTTTGTTGTTTTGTTTGTTTGTTTGTTTGTTTTAGCTATGAAACAGGAATGATGATTTCTGCTCCACAGGGTTGTAAGAACTCAGTTACACAAAATTTTTAAAATACTTCCCATGAGGCTGGCATGTGATAGGTACTCAGGTTATGGTAGCTATTACTAATGTCACTTTTACTCCTCAATGTTTAATAAGGTCATCAACGTGACAGGCCTTTGAGGAGTCAGCGTGGAAGAAACCACCGAAGTAACAATCGCGGGAACCTAGTATGGTGGGGCTTGAGAATCCTGCTAGTCCTATCTCCTCCAATGTCACGTTTAATCTCATTTGTAGATAATTCTTTGAGTTGTATCACTAGGTGTGAGCCTTAACACAATACTTTCTGAACCTAACTCTCCAGGGCTATCTCCTCTTCTGCATGTCACAGTTTGAACTGTACCTCCCTTCTCATGCTTCACTATTAGAAGAAAAACGTTAAAATAGCTCAAGCATGAATTACTTAAATATTTTTAATTTTTTATATGTTTCTGCAAAAGAGAAGATGAGAGAGTAGAGACATTCTTGCCTGCACTACTGCACTAACCCTGTTTGCTAAGGACATCAGAACACTTCTGAAATGGGCGATTCCTCCGGCAAAATGGGTGGGTGTGTAAGCAGAAAGAGGAAAAATGAGGGAGGGAAGGGAAGAGAGAGAGAGAGAGAGACCCCCCTGACCAAGAAGTGATTGCCTTGATACCCTGAACACAGTTTTTCAAATCCAACATGTGATATATTAAACCTTTCACTTTGAGTTTTTACTGGCAAGGTTACTAGAACAACCTCTGAATAGCAACTACTGCTGAATTTAAAAATCTTCTTGGCCCTACCTCAGGGACATTTTAAAGGAACATCAAGCTTGGCTCACTCAATGTTCAGGAACCTTTTTTTTTTTTTAATATAAATTAATTTTACTACTATCAAATAGCATACCCCAGTAACTACCAGAAGAGATAAGATTTGTACCATTCTATACTACTAAGAAAAAGGAAAGGTCACAGATAAGTCTAAATTTCTAAAGAAAGACTTATTGACCTAAGCCAAGTTTTATTTTGATTTACACCCTTTTTCTCGAGGAACCTTTTGGTGCTGAGTAAAATGAACTGTATTATTTTTAAAGGTTTATGAAGTCATCTCAATAAATCAATTTAAGATGCTTAACAGTATCTCACAGAAGACCTCTCAACTCCTTCAGTCACGTTTTCTACTGGGTTGACCCATCCGGTGGCCTTGGTCCCTGTAGATAACTGTAGATTTCAGTCTTCAAAAATACATATCCTTTTCATTTACCACGGAAGCTTCAGCACAGGGATGTTTTGCATAAAAGGATTTCTTCAGTCTCATCAGATGGCACACGGGAATTGCACATTCCAGGGAAGAAGGCGATATTTATTTTTTCAAACCCTATTCCAGCCAACGACCATAAACTTGGTGATTCTGAGAGCTCCTTTTTCCGCTTTTACTTGGAGTCTGCCAACAGGTGACTGGATGCTGGTGTGCATTTGTCTACTCCTCGGGGACCTTGCTAATGGGACTGGAACTTGGAACTGAGATTCCAAGTGGACAAGCCTCGGTCCAGGACCAGAACCAGCAGCCCCTTTGAGTGCCTCTTCCCACACTCACACTGGGAGCTGCTGTTCCAAGGTGGTCTCTGCACTGCACTGGCCAGCTTATTACTGGATCAGCGGGAAGCTTATTAAAGGGAAGAAAATTCAGTGAGCATCAGTACTCTGCATCCAAGATTTCTGCGAAATACCAGAGTCTCATGTTCTCAGGGTCTTATCTAGCTTGGAATTAGTTTTCTTGCTGAACTTTTGATCTCAGTTCATCTTGCTTGTATCTCACCTCCTGTGGGCATTTTCTTCCCTCTGCTCCAGACATGGAATTCAGCTGTTTTTCTCCCTTCCAACCAACACACACACACACACACACAATAGCACTTACGTGGCAAGTCAATTTTCATGTAGGTTTTGAATGTGAGGGAGGTTATGGCACATAATCAAAAAGTAGCCGTAGATCCTGATCGTCCTTATCCTTAAAAGTCATTCAGACACGCTGACCTTTGGCACTTCTCTCTGGTCTCATTTGTCCTTAGGCTCCTGTCCTGACCTGTCTTTAAACTTCTTCGCCTCAGCCCTTTACTGTCTACACTTATGTTTATTCTTATGCAAATTTATTATGTCTTTTCTTTTATCCCATTCAGGCTGCTATCGCAAAAAAAAGAGGCCATGGGCTGAGTGGCTTAAATAACATTTACCTCTCACAGTTCTGGAGCTAGCAAGTCCAAGATCAAACTGTCAGCAGATCTGGTGTCTGATTAAAGCCTGCTTCCTCATTCACAGACAGACAGCTTCTCACTGCACCCTCACATGGCAGAAGGTTCTTTTCTAAGGGCACGAATCCCTTCTGTGAGGGCTTCACCCTCATGACCTAATCACACCCCTAAAGGGTTTTACCTCCTAATACCAATTGAGGTTCAAGGTATGAATGTGGGGAATATACAAACATTCAGCCTAGAACATCTTTGTTGTGCTCTCCAAACACAACGAATTCTTGGGTCCTCTTTTTCCCCATTACAGTCACTTTCCTAAAGAAAAGCGGTGCTCTACTTTAAGTAAAATCTATTTGTTACAACTATTAAAATACATTAATGCAATTTTTAAATTATGCTACATAACAGTAAATATACATACATATATATCCATCCCATAAATATCATTTACCACTACCACATACAATATTTTACTGTAAAGCCTTTCACACCAAAGCTGTTTCTCTCAGAGTCATATCTTCTCTCAGCCATGCAGTCCTCATCAATTCCTCGCAAACTCTCTAAACTAGTATTACTACTGTCCTTCAAGCACGTTTTTGATTGATTCCATGTTTTGACAAACCCCATAGTTTGTCTTTCATTTGAATAGTTTTACAGAAGCCACATCCTTATTTGCCATTGGTCAGACAATTTCCTATAATCAAGTATCCGGCATAATTCAAACATTTCTCCTCTAGTGACTTGGGTGCCAGATCCATGAAAACTTTTTTTCAAATGTACATCTTTGGATTCTGTTTTGTCCCTGGAATAAGTGCCACTGCTGAGCCCTAACTGTCCCCAGGGGTAGCAGGCCCAGGGACACCAGAGTACACATCCCTGGGATGTTTTATTCACTTCTATTGGAAATCTCCATTTTCTTAATTCAAAATGAATATTCTTTGAAGTGTATTAGCAAAAGAAAATTCCTGGTTTTAACTTTACGAGGGCCTCTTCTTCATTTCTAGACCTAATTTTTCTTTAAGAAAGCCGTTTGCTTACTGGGTCTTGCCTCCTGTTATCTGTCCCATGTCTTTGGGCTGCGGATATCGCTGTTGTTGCTCCTGATACGGTCACAACAGATAAATGCCCTTCTCCTGCTCTCGTTTTGTTTTAAGCTGTTACAGGAAGGTTTCTGTTTGGGGGTAACTCCTTAGTCTAACCTCTGTGATCCAATCTTTCCTCAAAGTAAACTTTACCCCACCCCCAAGTCAATGTTTTCTTCCTTCGTTTTCAAAATTCTTTCTCATACTCCTACTTTTCTTACTATCCAGGATGTCAGGGAGGATGACAGGTGACCACCGAGTGCTGACCAGCAGTTATTCACTCACCAGTGTCTTCCTTGATGTGAAATGAGGTTAAAAATGAGACACAGAAGAGCAGACTCAGGAACTCTTGATGTGCCATTGCCCATTGAGGGCAGGACAAATATTCATAGAGCAAAATGCCAAGCACATGTGCTCTGTACTCCAAATGGGATTTCATTTTTGTAGCTCAAATCTAATGATCAGTTCCAAAATCAATGCCAAAAACACCAGCTATGACTTTAATCTTAGTTTCTACAACACACTGGTGGACCAAGTGTGGCCATGGTGGCTGCCCCATGACCTGCCTCTCTCAAGTTGTACATGTGTCTCTGACAGTCACATTGAATTTCCACCCAAGGGGATTTCCTGTGCCCTAAAAGATGGGAGCTTTGGACAAATCTCAGACTCCTCTCTGAGTTCATGTGACAGAGAAAAGAGGCACCATGATCGCCAGCCTAAATGAGGTCACAGGTTTAGATCTATTCAGGGTTTTCTGAGAGAACACAGGACAAAGTAGCAAGACTGACCTGAATTACGCCTCTGCCTTTGTTTGCAGGGAGAGAAACTGGAGGAGGACAGACACTCCATGCCAAAAGCAGCAATGTCCCTGGCCTGCCGACCACATTGAAGGAGGCAGCAGAAACAAACAAACAAAAAAGTGGAGTGTTTCAAAGATAGGAACCATAACATGTACCACTTTTCGTAACTGTTGTGGCTCCTAATCTAGCATTAAAGGTATAATAGAAACTGTATCTTTTAAGCTAAGCTGAGAAAATGTAAAAATTCTTATAAATGCTATGTTGCAATTCCCAGAACTTTTAGGATTTATAATGTGCTTGCCATTGGGCAAGGAGGTATTTACTTTTTACTCTTTATGCATAAATTGTATCTGATACAATGCGAGGGAGAAGTTATCATAAAGACCATGTCTACTGTCTCAGACAGAAAACTGTTGTCATTTAAACCTTGCATCACTACACGTAACAGGGTGGAATGTACCATGAATTTGCAGGTGGGGGGCCAAACTGTGGCTCTGCCAACATGGCCCTCTAGGCCTTCTTTCCTTAGATATCAGTTCCTGCAGTCTCATAATCAGGCTAGAAATTTCAAATGTATCAAAGCAAGATGATTTTATAATGACAAAACTAAGTAGAAAATAGACATTTTTTTTTTCCTTGCTCATGTTTTGGGGGTGTAGTAGTTCATTCTTAGTCTTGAGAGTCTAGAAAGAATTGAAATCATGACACTGAGTAGTCTTCCTGCCTGTGTACTGGCTCCCTCATCTATAAAATGATGGGTTTGGAGTAAATAATATCTAAGGGACACTTCTGATCAACATTCAGGAGACAGTAGCTACCAATGAGATCTGCGAGATCACCAGGGGGAAAAAAGTATTCCAGCTAGGTTTATTAGTGAAGAAATAGCACTGATGGTAGACTTGAGAGAATGGAAGCCTTTAAACTGTGAAAAGGCATTCCAGACAAAGGGACAAGGTAAGCAAAGGTCAAGCAAAGGAAACACTCTGCATTTTCCTAGAACTTTAAGGAGTCTCATGTGCCTGGTTGTTGCAAAAGAACTTTTCGATAGGCACATCCTCCTTTGTAAAATAAAGAATTACAAAATTTTCTTCTAAAGTAAAGGTCAAATTATTATTTTTTTGAGACAGCTTTCTTGAGATATAATTCACATACCATACATCTCATCCATTTAAAGTATATAAGTCAATGGTTTTTAGTATAATAACAGATAAGTGCAACCATCACCACAATCGATCTTAGAATATATTTAACATCCCAGACCTTTTAGTTATCACCCCAAAAATTCCATCATCCCCTTCCCCAGCCCTAAGCAGCCACTAATCTACTTTCTGTCTTCATAGATTTTTCTCTTCTAGACATTTCATATAAATGGGATCATATAACCTGGATTGTTCCTGGTTTCTTTCACTTGGTATAATATTGTCAAAATTCATTTATGTTGTATCATATATCAGTGTGTCATTGTTTTTATGGCTGAATAATGTTCCATTGAATGAATATACCAAATTTTGTTTACCCATTCATCAGTTGATGGATATTTGAGTTGCTTCTACCCTTTGGCTGTTATGCATAATGCTGTTAATAAACATTCATGTGCAAGTTTTCGTGTGGATCTACATTTTCATTTTTCTTGGGAATATATGTAGGAATGGAACTTCTGGGTTACATGATAATTCTTTAACTTTTTGAGAAACTGCCAGACCATTTTCCAAAGTAGGTGGACCATTTTACATTCCCACTAGTAGAATGTGAGAGTTCCAATTTCTTTGCATCCTTACCCACACTTACTGTTATCTGTCTTTTGATTATGGCAATCCCAGGGAGTGTGAAGTGGTCTTTCATTGTGGTTTTAACTAATGTGTTGAGCATCCTTTCATGTGCTTATTGGGTATCTGCATATTTACTTTGCAGAAATAGATTGTTTTTCCATTTTTAAACTGGATTACATGTCTTTTTTATTATTGAGCTGTAAGAGTTCTTTATACATTTATAATTTGCTCCCATACTGAAGGAAAAGTCAGATTGTTACATTTTAAAGAATAGAAACAAACAAAAAAAAGTCTTCCAGTACAAGATTATAAATACCGCACTCTTTTCTAAAAAACACATTTTAATTTTTATATAGAACTCATCAAATATTTTAAACCTTGCTTTTTGAAAACTCTCAATAAAGTCATCTCCAACTTTGGGTGGTAATAAGTGCATACAGACATTTACATAGGCGCCTCTGCAGAGAACTCTGATTACCTCGGTGAGACCACTGCAGCTTTTATAAATCATGTCGTACAAATTCGGGCACTAGAATTACATCCCGAAATAAGCCTTGGAAGGCATCTGGCTACATGCTGTAACCATTAAAAGGATGTTCTGTGCTACAGAAAATATGTTTTAGAGATACCCTCTGAATGAATTATGACTAGATAGCTCAAATCTCATATGATTGACCAATTAGATGCTTCCAAAAAAAATGAATACCACAAATCCAGAAGATATGTAAACACTGGCTCATTAAAGCAAGCCATTTTCTAGTTAGGCTGTGGTCTCTGTTATGTGCTGAATGGTAAAATGTAATTCACTGGCCACTTTGCTATGAACACCAAACGATTTCATTTCCAAGAATACACCCAGGCAGGAAAAGGTGTTGTTAGATCACAGAACTCAGAAAATCATAGCTCCTTATGTGAAGCAGAGTTCAAAGTTGAGTAGAAGTTCCCTGCAACTCCTGTGCATGTCACCTTCTGCTCTGACAAGCCTAGCTGCGAGTCTCACTCCATTCCTACCTTCCAATTTCCTTTCCTGGAGCAATGGATGGCAAAGAGCATCTCCAAGAGTCTAGCACTGCTCCACTGCGTCCAGCCACCAGCCCTGCACCGAAGGACCTGGGAAACATTAGCTTGCTTCTGGTCTGGCCATAATGAAAATAAATGAGGGCTTCAATTTAAAGTCGTTACTAAAAATTTGTTCTTTCCTCCATTCTAATTCTGAGACCCACTTGCAGCTAATTAGAACGGTTCCCAGCGTGATCTCCCAGCACACTGCTAGTGTAAACACCCACCATCTGAGTTTCATTACAATAAAGAAATCAAATAAACAGTGGACCAGAAAACAGTAGTTCGGGCATGGCTCATTACAGCACAATGCAGTTCGCATTCCTCAGGGGGGGCAGAAAAGGCAGCTCTGGCCAGAGTCTAATGCCCAGTACTCGCCACTCTTATTAATGATGTGAGTGCGGCTGCGGATTATTTCTTACTATTAAAATTTTCTGGAGAAAGAGGGTTTTATTTTTAACCAAATTAAAAAAAGAAAGAAAGAAAAGAAGTGCTCTCTGAACTCGCTGTAGACAAAGAGAAAAGGTAAATGATTTGCTTTGGATCACTCACTGTCTTTCCAGGTCCACTTAGGATATACTGTTTACAACTTCAACAAGGACAAAGACAAAGACAGAAAGAGGCACACAGCGTCCACTAATGTGCTTAGAATTTTTACTGTTTATCCTCGTGTAAACAAGTCTGTGCCAATGTAGGCTGGACATGACTATAGGATCACTAACATCCAGAATATAAAACAGTAAGTAAAGCCATAAATAAGTAAAAGAGTCACTCACGGACCCAGATATTTTACTCATCTGGTTCCCAGCTACTAATCTTTGGGAACATTCGCATAAGTAAATAATCATTTTGTGGATTCATCTACGGTATTCAGCACAACCTTGGAGCCCTTAAAGGGAGAAAAAAAAATCCAAACGTTTCTCTCTCTAAAGTTTAACCCTGCTCTTAAGTGACTATAAAAGTCTAAAGACATTTATTGAATTTGGTTCATAAATTCAACAAAGATATGAGTTCTCTGGTTATAGCATATTCTCCGAAGGAACTATAAACAAACTCCAGAACTTCCTGTGATGCAACTTCCAACTTATGACTGAGTCTCAGAACTCACCATTGGCCCTTGGATCAGGCCATGGTCTCACTGCATATGACAGACCCCTAGCCACTTAGTGACAGCATAGTTCCCCTGAAGCTATTGCAGAAACGTCCTTCATTCCCTGTCTTACGTGGTCTAGGTTTAGGTGTTTAAGTATCCTATGGCAGGTATTTACAGCTTTTTTTTTTTTTTCATTTAAATGGTCACAGAAAGATTATGATACTGGTGGGAATGTGTTTACTCAGAAGATTCCAGATGCATTGGGTTAGGATTAAAAGACCTCTAAAATAGCCCCTTTATGTTCCCACTTAGACCACTGTAAAAAGGACTGCATGAAAGCACCCAAATCAAGATCCCAAACCACAAGAATCAATACCTGAAGGTAAGTCTCCCACAAATGCAAATAATATTGAAGTCGATCATGCCAGAAAAAAGTATGCTAAATCAATAGAGCTTAGAGTTAAAATGCATGTTTTGACCTTGAGATTCATTTTAACCTGTAGAAGGAAACAATCACTCATCCCTGAGCAAAAGGGGGGAAAGAAAGAAAAAAGAAAAAAGAAAAAAGCAGGAGGCATTTGTCTAGAGCAGCTGTCTTAGTAAAGAACTTAAAAAAAAAATCTGCCATTGTTTTGGAATGAATTGTCTATCTATCATCTACATGTTCAAAGAAAATTAAAGTCACAGAAAATAAATGTCCAGAGATATTAAAACTTAAGATAGCAATTTTTAAAATCTACAAGCACTGTATTTTTTAAATATTTTTAATTATTTTATATTTTATATTTTTAATTATTTTATATTTTATATTTTTAATAATTTCCTTAACCAGCTTTACCTTCAAATAATCTGTTTAGGTCCATAAGGTATGTATATTCTTTCATTAGACAACTCTTTAATCGACATCTGTCTGCTAGATGCTAAATCTATTCACCGATTTTTCAAGTGGAGTTTGTATACTCCCACATCCACAACTATGTAGATTGACATCAGATCACAGGGCAGGCTGTTCAGCTCTTACAATTTAGAGCTGTTTCCTCACCTGTAGGGAATGCACACATTTTCAGCTTTGAGAGGCAGCCATGGTCCTGTGCATGGTCAAGATGTGCCGTGACAGCATCAAACTGACCAGCCTACTTTGAAGCCATGAGGTTTAAGGATTGTAACGTTTAATGGAGTTGAATGGAGAAACTGTATGATTCCTTTAGAAGTTCCTTTGGCATCCACATTTTTTCAAGACTAGAATAATGTTTAAATAATCTGATCGTTTCATGAATGTTAAAAAGACAACAATAATTATACCCTTTAATTTTACTTTGTATTAGTGTTTTTCATTTCAAAGCACTTTTTTTAATAATTGCTTTTTTTTTTAATCCATCCCACTCCTACTCCATTCTGGCCTCCACCAATTTGTTCTATCTATGGATCTATTTCTGGGTATGTTGTCTGTTTGTTTTTTAGATTACACAAATAAGTGAAATCACATGGTATTTGCCTTTCTGATTGACTTATTTCATTTAGCACCATGTTGTCGTACATGACAAGATTTCATTCCTTTTTATGGCCGAGTAATATTATTTTGTGTATGTATATATGTGTGTATCACATCTTCTTTCCTGAAAGCATTTTTATTATTAATTTCTCAAAACGCTTAGCCCAAATGTAGCTCACAGAATTTAATGGGATATTAAACCACATGCTATGGCATCCACACCTTACAAGTAATGTCAGTAAGGAAATAAAGGCTATATTTAGTGATCAGTTTCTCAAAGCTGGAACATGGTGTATAAACTAGGTTTATCCTTACTCCAAAGTCCATGTTCTTTCTTCTACATCATGTGTATTTATTTTATTTTTTGTATATAAATTACATGCCTTGCCATAAACTAGGTTTTAGAAAATAAATATATTTATTGCATTTTAGAAATAAATATGCTTAAAGAAAATTGTATGCTAGAAAGAACATACAGTTCTGAGGTAGAATGACCCTTATTAGAATGTGCATTAAAGCTTGCATGTTCCAGCAAAAAAAAAAAAAAGCTATTATGTTTATATCGGATAACTAAACGATAAACTCTATAGGTAGAAATTTATTTTTTAAAATCTCAGATTGCTTTTCCTCTGCCACACGGTATGTTTGCAGAACACGAATTGCAGCAATGATGGGTTACCCAGAAATTTAAATAATCTTAAGAAAGCAAAACCTGGCATACAACATTCATAGAGAAAACAAAGGGAATAAAGAACTGATTCCCAGAATATTTTCTGTGTGGGATAATTCATACTGTCTTTCAGACAAGCATTGAAAAAAACTGAAAAGAAGATATTGTGATAAAATAAGCAGGGAAAAAAAACAGGAAAACTGGTTTTTTATCTGTGCTCTGCCACTAACCAGTTAGTTGCCTAAGCCTAGCTGTGACAAGTCACCTCAAACTTCTGTTACTTTACCTCTGCAAAATTAAAGGCTTGGTCTCAGATTTCTCTGACTCAGATGTTCTGTTAGATTGTGAATCATAAAAAAAAAAAAAAAAAAGATCTCCAAAGTTGTCCATCGTAATTTTAATGTAGAAATTATTTTCTCTGACGGAAGGGAAATTCTTCCATCTCTTCAAATCACATATGTACCCTAAACTTCAATTTAATTGTCCAAAAGTCAATTAGGGCAGATAAGCTACCAGATGCTATCAGAAGTTTAAAATGCCAAATTTAAAAGAGAGAACATATATGCATGAATGTGTTTGGTGAGTGTGAGTGTGTGTGTGTGTCCAGTCAAGGTCACACCGTTGACCTCCTGGAAGCAGCGAAGGTCCCATCCGCGGAGCCTGCTGTGACAGCATCTGGAAATTCCTCACTTGGGTCACTGGGGAGACATTCTCTGTTTGCTTTGCTTTGTTTTATACCCATGTGGTGCTCGGCATATCAATAATATATTTCAATCTCATCACAAAACCCTTTAATGATTTACTTTTCAAACCTCTCAGGCACATCTAGCCACAGGAAAACCCATTCCTTTTGTTACAATCCATTCCTTTTGAAAGGATGACAGTCATAACACAGACAGAAGAAAAAGCACTCAGTGAAATCTCATGTTGCTCCTGTTGTTTACCCACAGTAGCCACGACTGAGCTTTCAACGTCTGGAGAGAATGTGAAGAAGGCCACTAACTTCCTGTAATAACTTTTACTATAAGTGACACGTGTCAAAACATATGGAGTTTTTGCATGATTGGCAGTATTCATAGAAAAATTTTCTGTGAAACTGAATATTGCAATAACTAGTGCTGGGACACCTTGGTGCGTTACTGTCTAAAAATTTTATAGACCTTTTTGTGTATTTCGTGTTCTCCTATGGAGATGACACAAAAAGCCTATTTAGTTCTACACCATTGTTAGAAATCCTCTAAATTTACATAGAGTGTGTGACTAATGTTTTGTCTTGCTCAACTTACTGCTTTGTGGGCACAGCAGTCATTCAACCAATCAAGACAACTCTCAATGAATGACACTACTCATTCCTACAAAACTGCTAGCATCTTTATCTCATTCTTTCTACTCACCCACTAGCTATAGTCAATTTCTGCATCTGTCTATTCTCCTATCTAACATTTTCAAATCAATTCACTTTGCTCTCCTCCACAACAATCATCATTCCCAGGACACTATCCTGTGTAGCCCAGGTCACTACATATGCTCCTACACTCTCTTATATAGCTTCCCCCCCACACACAATTGAGACATAGTAATCATATTTAAATATAAATCTGATTGTGTCACTTCCTTGCTTTAATCCTTCCAAGATTCTCTTTGTTGATATAGATGCTCAATAAATAAAGCTTATTGTCAGGATGACTTAAATTGAATAGCCCAAGCTTTGTAAAGGTGGCAGTGTACAGAACAAAATATTAATAATATCTTCATATACACTTGAAATTAAGTAAGGTAAGCTAAATGAGTCAAAGGAAAGAAACTTTTAATAATGCTCATGTACATGTTGATCAAAAAATGTGATTTTATTTGTTATGGGAAGCTTTTGGTATATGTTTAATTACTGTGATCTTGCAGATGAGGAAACTGAGGCACAAAGAGATTAAACGTCTTGCTTACACTGAGTTACACAAGTAACAAATGTGAACACAATGTGTCGGAAATGCTAATGTAAAAAAAAGATGACGAGAGAGGGGCAGGACCTCCAGAATGGCAATGTTGTCAACGACATTCGACTACATGTTATTTATAGGACATACACTTTAGATTCAATAATTTAAGTTAAAAAAAAAAGGTATCCCATGCAAATAGCAACCATAAGAGAGCTGAAATTACATATTAATATGTGCTGATTTACAAATACCAAATTTTAAAAATAAAAATATTACTAGATACAAAAAGGAACACTTTATTATAAAAAAATCAGTGGTCAATCTATCATGAAGATATAACAAATATTAACATATATGCACCTAACAACAGAGCCTCAAAGTACATGAAGCAAAAAAAAAAAAAAAAAGACAAAATTAAAGGGAAATAAACTGTTGAATAGTAATAGTTGGAAACGTCAATAAATGATTCAAATGATGGCTGGAACAACTAGGCAGAGGATCAACAATAGTATACAAGGCCTGAACAACAACATAAACCAAATAGACGTAACAGACTTAATAGAACAATTTACAAAAGCAGAACACACATTCTTTTCAAGTGAGTATGGAATATTCTCCAGGATAGACATATGTTAGGTCATAAAACAAATCTTAACAAATTTAAATCATACAAAATATGTTGCCTGACACATAGAATTAAATTAGACATCAATAACAGAAAGAAATTAGAAAATTTACAAAATGTAGAAATTAAGCTTATAAGTAACTAATGTGTTAAAGAAGTTACAAGAGAAATATAAAATGCTTTGAGATGACTGAAAAAATATAACATACTAAAATGTATAAATTTAAAACATGGCTTAGAAGAAAATTTATAGTTATATATGCTTTTATTAAAAAAAAAAAAGAAGAAGAATCTCACTTCAGTAAGTGAATCTCCCACTTAAGTACCCAGAAAAAGAAAAGAAAACTAAACCCAAGGTAATCAGAACAAAGGAAATAATAAAGATTAGAGAAGGAATAAATGAAATAAAGAAAAACAGTAAAGAGAATCAAGAAAGCCAAAAATTTGTTCTTTAAGATCAACAAGATTGACCAAGTAAAAAAGAAAGAAGATTCAAAATACTAAAATCATAAAATGTAATCAAAACATGGCATCTCTGGATGTGGGAGCAGAGAGTGCTCAAAGATCCAGGCAAGCAGAAAATCTGAGTAGTGTGAGGACCTCAGCCATGAGGGTGGGGAGCAGGCAAGAGTGGGGTGCAGGAAAGAGGACTGGGAATTTGAAAATCGACTTGTGGTGATTCCATAAGATTGGCATGGGAAACCAAGGCAAGGTTTGATACTCAGAAACTGAGACAGGAATCCCCACCTAGAACTTGGAAAAAAGAAAAAGAAAAGAAAGAACCTAGAACTCAGGAACAATTCACAAATTCTGAGCCAAACAAGTCACAAAGGGGATATGACGATAATACTTCAAATATTCATCTAGGGTTTCTTTAATCTCTAATGCAAAGGTTAGGACTTCTAAAAATTTCTGCAACTGCCACTTGAATGGCTTGTGCCATTAGGAAAAAACCATGTTTGAATGCTGGAAGCACATAATGCTGAACTTGTTACCTAAAATCTATCTCTATTTTTCTCTCATTCTTCTTCCACTTTAAGGAGGTTATTTCAACGTAATTAAATAAAGGACAGAGCTACATATGAATAATTTTTCCAAACGGAAATTTATACATTTATTTCTAACTATATGTAATTTAATTTTCTTCCAGAGGAATATCTTGTTCTCCCAGTTTCAAACAAGTTTTCTTTAGAGCTCAGAAAGAGTGAAGAATTTAAGAAGTTATAGTTTGAAGTATAATATTTTTATCCAGAGTGCTATATTACGATCTGTCTCAGGGCCGATGATCCTTAAGCAAAGCTGAATCCCAGATCAGCCAGAAGAGTTTATTTTGGTTTTAATGCAGACTCCTTCCCACCTCCTAATGAAAGCAAGCATTTTTTGAGTTCTTTCTATGTACCAGGCAAATATAAGTGTTATTTCTATGCTACAGATTGGAAAACACAGGCAGGAAAACTAAATAACTTCACAAAGTTACCTAGGTAGTAATGGAAGAGCTGGAATCCACACCAAGGCAGTCTGGCTCCAGAACTGGGCACCAAACTGGCACATCCATCAATATTTCAGGGAAGGTGCCCAGAATGTTGTATGTTTTTAAAAGTCCTAGAGAATACTCATGCTCACCTGGGCTTGGGAACCACTGTGCTGGCACATTTCTTTTTGAAAGTGCACTTACAAACAGACTGTGGTTCTTGTAACATCTGTGCTAATATTGCATTAAGTGTTAGACATTTAGGGAAAATGCTGTTCATGCTTCTGCTTTGTTTTAGAAAGTTTCTAGGTAGCTTAGTAAGCATATTACCCTAATAACCTAAAAGACATCAATGTGTCAGAAATACACCTCACTTTAATAATAATAAAGATTATTAATAGTACTAATAATGACAGCTAAGCCTCACTGAGTTCCACTCATTCTAAGATATTGAGCTGAGTGCTTTTTATTCAGTTTCTAAGTTTTGCCACACTGTCACCATTTTAAAGGTGACAAAACTGAGGCTGTGGAAAGGTTCAAGGGGCAAAGTCTAGATTTGAATTCACCCAGATTGATTTCAAAGTTTTTGTTACTTCCATTACGTGTATGGGCATCTTCTTCATACACTGAGTGTCTAAGATGCAGCATCTTAGAAGTACGTACCTGTGCCCATTTTAAATTACCTCCTTCTCTACATGGTTCTTTCTATGATTAAATCCAATTAAAGTTCTATAATTTGGGGGACTATAATTTTCTTCTGAGTCCTACACCTTTTGGAAAAGATAAATGAAAAAAAATTTTGTTCTTTATACAGAGTTTGGAGTAGTAAAGAGAGGTTTGACACAATCAGACTCTGGAAGAAAACTTAGAGGAGATCAGGAGAATGTGAACTCAAGGAGCTGAACAGAATGGTAGTAATACTGATACAGCTTCTATATTTTAAACAATCAGCATATATTAATCATTGTAGCAAATAAAAACAAAGGAAGACACCTCCCTCAGTTAATAACTGTGTGACCCCTTGGGTAATCTATGAGAAGACTTGAAAAAATAGAAATATATGCACATTTAAGCATAAAAGTTGCCTAAATACACCCAAGATTTTCCCTCAATCACGGACACACATTAGCTGACCTTAGACAACTGATTTCATTTCTCTGGATTTGAGACATCGTAAAATATATTAATGCACTAATATATCCCATGTCCCTTCTTCCCAAGTTCAAATAAAAATAAGTCACCTATATTTAAATAAGATATACCAAGTTTCAAGAATCTTAAATCCCAGAAACTCAAATAAGCGCCATAGTGATATGGGGAGTTGCTTAAGTGTGCAGAAGCCCAGAAAGACTATCTTCGCTCATGCTGTGTGAGGAAACCTTCCTTCCATTTCTTTCTTTTCACTAGAAGAGAACTGCTAAAATTTTCTCTGGTAGACTTCTCATAGCTCTTGATAAGATTTTTTGACATCAGGGAAGAATTAAAGAAACCCCTAAGATCCCCCTCCTGGATGTTGCACAACTAAATTTCTTACACCTTGATGAGGGAGTATAAATTGGCACAACCTCTTTGGAATACTTAGTCTTATCTCCTGAGACTAAAAGTATGCATAGCATGCAGCCCATACATATGTCCTGTTAATGTTCTATTTTTTGAGCTGGGTGCTGTTTACACGGTTGCGCTCAATTTGAAAATATATTGAGGTTATACTTAAATTGGAACATGCTTCTGTATATTTATTAGACCTGATAAAACGTTTTTTAAAAAATCCTCTCCTACTCTAAGTTTGCATGATGTAAATGAATGGCCGGGGAGCCTTAGCTGATCATGATGGTTAAATGCATCATCTCATAGAATCACAGTGACCCTGTCTTATAGATTGAATTATTTCTTCCCCAAACTGCTGAAGTCCTAACCCCAGTACTCATGAATGAGGATCTTATATGGAAATTGGGTGTTTGCAAAGATAATCAAATTAAAATGACATCATACAGTATCTGCCATTCTGTCTGACTGAGCTCACTTAGCCTAATACCCTCAAGGTCCATCCACGTTGTCCCAAATGGCAGGATCTTTTTCACATTATTTAAATAACATTCTGGTAGGTGGGTGTATCACTTTCTTTATCAGTTCATCCACTGATGGTCTCTTAGGTTGTTCCCATATGTTGGCTATTATGAATAATGCTGCAATAAACATGAGAGCACAGATATCTTTCAATATTCTGTTTTCATTTTCTTTGGGTATATACATGGATGTATAGTATTACTTATATGTGGAATCTAAAAAAAGCCAAACTCATAAAAACAGAGTACAAAGGTAATTGCTGGGGGCTAGGGAGTGGAGGAATTGGGGAGATACGGTTTAAGGGTACAAACTTGAAACCAATATATAAGTAAGTCTTGGAGAGCTAATGCACAACATATTGATTAAAATCAATAAGAGTGTATTATAAACTTCAAAGTTGCTAAGAAACTAGATTTTGATTCTTGTTATCACAAAAAAGAAATAATAATTATGTGACATGACAGAGGTGTTAGCTAATGCTAAGCTACGGTGGTAATCATATTACAATATAAAAATTTATCAAATTGGTATACTTCATACCTTAAACTTACATGATGTTACATGTCAATTGTGTCTCAATTAAAAAAAAATTATAATGTCATACCAAGTTAGGGTAGACCTCAGCCCAATATGGCTGGTGTCACTGTAAAAAGTAGAAGAGACACACAAGGGAAGAGCACCATGTAACAACAGAGGCAGAGGCTGGAGTGATAAGCCGAGGAACACCAAGAATTGCTGGCAATAGCTGAAGTTAAGAGAAAGATATGGAACAGCTTTCTTCCTAGAGCCTTCAGACAGAATGGCTATGCTGACACCTTGATATTGGATCTCTGGTCTCCAGACCACGAGAATAAATCTTTGTTGTTTTAAGGCAACCAGTTTGTGGGAATTTGCCATAGCTGCCCTAGGAAATTAATATGCCCTACAAGGCAGGTGTTGCTATCGAGTAAGATAACTAAAGATCAACAAGGTTATGCAACTTGTCCAGGAATGTACAGAGAATGATGAGCCCATACTCAGCCCCAGGCCTGACTTTCAACCAGGGGCTGGTGACCACATCACCAAGCCAGCTCCCAGTAACTTCCCCATTATAACCATCCCCCTGTCCTGTGTTTGCTGATGGGAGTCTGTCGCCTCTGAACTAGTTATGAACCAATTGTTGGTCATTTAAAACATTTAGTGGTACCCAAGTCCCCTCAGAACGCAAGCAAACCTGTTTTTGCCACTCATAATATTCTTCTCTAACTTGTAATAATCAATTAAAGAGAACTCCCCTCCCCAAAAAACTTTAGATGAAGCCAACTCCACTTCTAGCTTCTGTAACATGGGACAAAGTTAATACTCCACGCCCACCTCATGTCCCTGGACACGGTGAAGAACTCTTAAATGGGTACATACTCCAAGGCCCATCAAGGCCAGCTAAATTTCCAAAACTTTCATTTGATCTCTCAGAAACTTCCTCTTTCTCACTAGACTTACTCGAGGAAAGATAAGGCTTCAGAGTGAGAAAGAACTGCCAAAGTTAGGAAGTGAGGACTCTGGTCACCACATACAGCTAAGCGTCAAATCTAATCATGGTTGAAGCCAGACCTTCGGTGGAACTTTTAACTTATAAAAGACAAGAAATTAACTTTTGTCTCAGCACCATTTCTAATGGATTTTCCATCTGTAGCCACAAAAAGAATCTAACCTAACACGACTTTCTCTTCGACGATCTCCGTAAATACTATATTTATTTTAGGAGGTGTCTCCTTCTGACAGTTACTCCCACCCGTGATATCAGGAAAAGCTCTAGGATGTGGAGAAATAAGATGGAGTCCCAAGAGCTTTGCCTCTGATATTCTCTTCCAAGCTGAAGAAGGACAATAAAAGTTGAGGTGACCACACAATTCGCTGGGCATGTGTCCTTTTAGGTTCTAGGTGAATCTTTTTCCAGCTAAAGCCCTTTCATCAATTCCCTTAGCTTTTCCCAGAGACTAATTAGAAACATGGCAATGAAAGACCGCCCTTACCTGCCAAAAGTTTAGTGGTCCAGAGGGTAGGGGATGATGGTAGGGAACAGAATCCATCTGGCTGCTGACAGCATGTAAGGCAGGAGAGTGAAGCATGTAGACCCACGCGTAAGAAAGAAAAAAAGACCTTTAACAAATCTCAGATTCAGAAACATATACTAAGCATCTCTTCCTTAGCGCTCAGAAGCAGCCTGAGACCTCTTAAGTTTTCCTTAAGTTTGGAAGCTTTATCATTGGCAGAGGCAGTAAATAAATTCTCCTACATGCTGCCATTAAGGAGTTAAGCAACACCCTGGCAGTTTTTTTTTTTTCTTTCTCTTTGGTATTAAGATAATAAAAGGCCCCCATTTTAAAACTAATTTACCCTCTAAAAAATTAAAGCATTTTTACCACTGTTTGCTTTTCCAGTTTCTTTAATTTGGGTAATTGCTTAGTCAACTTTCAAAAATATATATTCTGTCTTAAAAAAACAGCCAAATATGACGGATCACCTTCATTTTCATTTCAGGTTTGGCATGCTGGACCCAGATTGTGTATTCTTTCCATGGCGCCACACCAGCGTCGGATACTTAATTAATTTCCTTTCGTTTGTGCAGGCTTGCACTTAAAGAGACAGTGTCCCATTTTGATGGCTTGCTTTTGGCCGTAGTTCAAAAGTATCACTTCTTAAATCTTTTTTTTTTTTTCCCTTCAAAACTTCCCAGAGTGCTATATAGAAAAATAAAATAAAATAAAAACACCCTGGTGTTTTTCTCTACCCTCACCCTCCTCTTCACCACTATTCCCTTCACTCTTATTTATTCTTCATTTAAACCAATCCTTTCTGAAAGAGAGAGAGAGAGAGAGAGAGAGAGAGAGAGAGAGAGAGAGAGAGAGAGAGAATGAATACAGAAGAAATCACAAGATGTGTGCACCTTGTTTCCCTCTAATTAGCATTTACTTTCAAAGTTGGGAGTGGGGACGGCAGGTTCTCCTTGATGGTTTTACCGACTGGTCAGAACCACTGGGAATAATCGAAGACTTTTTAGACACTAAGACAGTGTCTTCTCACTGCAAATGAAGACCTGCGACCTTCTCATCAGATATTCCACATCATCCTTTGGCTAAAATTGAATGTTCTTAAAGACAGGTGATAACTAGGTGCCTCTGGGAGTCAGTACATACACAGTTGGACATCCTACAAGAAGTGAGAGAGCTGAGTGTTTGCAATACATAGAGACTGATAATACCGGAGAACATGCTTGTCTCGTGTCAGTCTTTTTTCTGTTGGAAAGTCCTTAATCACCGGCACACTAAGTTATTTTAAAACGAAATGTCCTAGGCCATATGTACCATACACCAGGACATTCGGTATTGCATTATATCCAGAATTTTATATTCTGTGTCCTGAGCAAAAGGAATATATTTGTAATATAGAATGTTGCACAGTGATTTTTTTCCCTGTCTAAACCTGGCTCTCTAACCAAGGAAAGGAGGTGAGGATAGAACATTTAACCCCCAGCTTGCAGGACACTAATCAAGGTGAATTCCCTCGTGGATTTTGGCTTAAGCCCAGGTCTGAACCTCACATTTCTATTCCTTTGTCTCTGCTTGCTGGTTTGAGACATTTTTGTTCTCTACTACCCTCTCTTCCCCTCCTCACCTCTTCCTCTTCCCCTTCTTTTTTCCTCTCTTATTTTTTTTCATTGTAATAGAATACACACAACATGAAATTTATGATTTTACCCATATTTAAGTGTATGCTTCATCGGCATTAACGCATTCACATTGTGATTCAACTGTCGCCGCCATTCACCTCCAGATCCTTTTCATCTTCCCCTCCTTAACTGTCCCCATTAAACACTCACCCTTCACCTCTTCCCCCTTCAGCTCTCGGCAACCACCATTCTCCTCTCTGTCTCTGCAAACCTGATTATATATTCTTGGTACCTTGCAAAAGGGGAATCATAAAGTACTTGTCCTTTTATGACTGGCTTATTTCACTTAGCACAATGTCTTTGAGGTTCATCCACATTGTAGCACATGTCAGAATTTCCCTCCTTTTTAAGACTGAATAATATTCCATTGTACGTTTGCATCACATTTTGTTTATTCATTTACCTGCTGATGGACTCTTGGGATTCTTCCACCTTTTGGCCACTGTGATTAATGCTATGAAAACAAGTATACAGATACCTGTTAAAGTCTCTGTTAGCAACTCTTTGGGGCATATTCCCAGAAGTGGAATGGCTGAATCATATAATTCTATGCATAATTTTGGTGGGAACTGCTATGCTGTTTTCCATAGCAGCTGCATCATTTTATATTCCCATCAGCAGTACACAAGTTTTCTTGTTTCTCCACATCCTCATCAACATTTAACTGGACCATTTTCTGGACCATTTTCTTATATCAGAACGTTAATTTCTATAGCCACATCAGATCTCAGAAGCTAAGCAGGGTCAGGCCTGGTTAACACTTGGAGGGGAGACCACCTAGAAAGACCAGGTGCTGTAGGCATAAAAAGTAAAAAAAAAATAAGGATTGTATGCTGACAAGGTCCTTGCAATCTATGAGGTCAACCAAGTGTTGCCTCACCTAAAAAAAAAAAAAAATCAAACAAATAATATTCTGCTGCCAAGTAGTGTGCTAACTCTTCTAGCAACTTCCTCTTTTATTATACTTAAAAGGTTTTCTCCACACTAACTAGATAAGATTTCTCAATTGATTCTTCATTCCCAGGTTGAACTAGAAGGTAGATGGAGAAAATAGGAAGCTTATGAATCTAACTTTCTGGCCACTCAACCTGCCACAGCCTTCCATGGTCAGAGAGTAGAGGTTCAGGCTTTCATAGGCATGGTGAAAGTAATTCTTAACCATAATCTAGCTGTCAGTGGGCAGGAATCTACTCTAAAATCATTTGTACAGCAAAAAGAAGTGATCGAACCTGGAAGGAATGCTGAAGTAAAAGCAAGTCCTTGCTGGTGGCCATGACACAGCACTCCCCACCACCACCTCTTCATTCATCTATATCGCCTCTGGCCCTGGACAGTGAGGAACCCACACCTAATATTTTAGAATGCCCCTTGGCACTGGCTTTACTGTCTAGTTCATATATTTCATTATATGTGTCTAGTTCATATATTTCATTATATGTGTGTGTATATACCTATACATATACTCATACGCATTTAACATAAACATTGTATTTTGTGTTTCTTTGTTACATTTTTGTTATGTTGTGAATAAAAAAGCATTAAATATTTATACATATAAATTATATATAATATTATGTGTGTATGTATATGTATATAAGATCACAGCTGCTACAGAAGTACCCCACTTGCAAAAGTGGAGGAGAAAAAGCAAACTCTGTTTCACCTCCTTGTATGAAGATGTCACTGTGTCTTTGTGATCTTCAGAATTTTCTACTTCTTGCTCTACCTTTATATTCCTTTATGAGCTCTATTTTCCACGGCTGCTCCCATCTTCATGTTGTGATGTGGATTTCTACTCATTCATTTTCTGCCTTTGGTCTAAGATAGAGCTCCCATGGTGAAGTATACCTGCCTATCTAAAAATGTATTAAAGTGACCTAAAAAACTTATTTAAGGAAAAGAAAAAGTAGTGCCAGAGAAGAAACAGCCCTTCAAACTATGCCCTTTCTAATTTAATGATGACGAATAGCAACCAACGTCTCAGAAGGTCTTGTGATTGGTAAATGGGAGAGAATAGAGTCCCCTATTGAAAGAAAACTGTTGGAAATATTGGCTAATTAAATTAGGAGGACTCTCCACGCAGCCTGGACCATAACCAAACATGCCGAGTTAGCACATCCACCGACCAAGAAGGCCAACTCTTACTGCCAGCTTGATGGCCAAGTCTCGGACGGCCAGAAATGCTCAACAGGAATGAAGTTTCTCTGTAGCTGGAAGCATTGACACAAGGAACAGGACAACCCACAACAACAAGACAGAAGATGATGGTCGCTAATAATCATTCTCAGATTATTTCGCCACATACCTGTCCTCAGAATTTAATCTCCAAGAGATTCTGCCAACGAGAAACAAAACGAGAAGATGTTACCAGGTATTAAGCACCTACCGTCATAACTGAATGTCATCTTACTGGGTGAACACTATGTATAAGAACTGTGGCCTGCATTATAGACACATAGAACTTAATCTCCCCACCACTTACCTGAGGCAAGGACTACCCTTTCCATTTTACAGGTAAAGAAACTGACCCAGAAAGGTTACACAATTGGACCAAAAGCCCAGAGGAAATGTCGAAACTCTGGTTGGCACTTGAATTCATTACTCAGATTTAAAAATATACCACAAACCTCCACTAAACAAAAATCATGTAAACCTGGTAAAAACAGTGTGTGAGCGATACCCTGAATAACATAACATTCCAGCACAGGGGAGGGCAGATTACAGCCTATGGACCAAATCCAGTTCACCATCTGTTTTTGTATGTTCCACAAACCAAGAAAATTTTTTATACTGTTAAATGGTTGAAAGAAAAACTCGAGGAAGAATAGTTCATGAAACATGAAAATTATATGGACTTCAAAATTTTGTGTCATATATAAAGTTTTATGGAAACACAGCCATGCCTATTCATTCGCATGGTGCCTACATCTGCATTTGTGCTTCAGTGGAAGAACTGGGTGGTTGCAACAGTATTTGAAACTGCATGATCTGCAAAGCCCAAAATGCTTCCTATCTGATTTTTACAGAAGTTTGCTGGCCCCTGTTCTAGCCAACAGGCCCCTATCCTAGAAATCATCTCATGCAATGAAGCCTTCATCACACTGATGGGTGAATAGCATAGGTCTTCCTCAAATCTTCACTGTTGATATATAGCACTAACAGACACACCGAAATACCCAAATCTGTGCCTGGTAATAAGATAAATTTGAGGTCAAGTATTCATTTTCTCAAAGGATTCACTGTAAGATTTCATGTCTCAGTAGTACCCTTGAGAGTATTTCAGATGTGATTTGGGTTGCCAAACTTGATTTCATTCGCTCTTTCATGGGGTAAAATGAGGTACACCTGTTTAGCCAAACTCAGTCCAATACAAATCTGTCTTGAATCCCATCCAAGCGAGGGTAATTTTCAGAGGACCAGAGGGACCTCATTATAACCACTGCTCCGTCTGCCCCAGACGCCCAAGACCAGCCTCCCAAGATGCCCGGGCAGGGGAAGCTAGCAAATCAGAATTCGGCTTCAGCCATTTCTCAGTCAGGTTCTGGAGGAAAATGATGTTGGCAGGAGAAATAAAATTGCCAGTTGTTTGTTTATTTGTTTGTTTGTTTTAATAAAAGGATACAAGATAGGTGAGACAGTACAGAGGATAAAACAAGATATTCAAGACATGCCATTTTAAAGCCAGAGGAGACCTAAGACGATTTTAGGGGCACCTTCAATGTTTCATTTGTTTCACACATGGCAGTGTGGTGATAGGTATTCACCCTGGAACACTGAGCGAAGAAAGGTTTAGCCACTAACTCAGACAAATGCAAAACAAGCTGATGGTCTCATGGGCCAAAATCAGGCTGTATGTCGAGTGTTCTCAGATGAGAGGTGTTCTGGGGAAAGTAACAATGCATCAGACTTCCCAAGGGCTGCTGGCTGAGTTGGGTCATCACAACTCAGGGACCTTTCTGGTACCTTCTCGTGCATGTTGGAGTGTCCCTGACCACGCTATTTAAAGCTGTCATTTCTTCTGGCCATGCCTGCTCCCTCCCCGGCTTTATTCTTCTCCACAGCACTCACCCAGTGTCCCATGTGTCTGTGTGCTGTCTTCCTCCCACCTCTAGGATGTGAGCCCCCCGAGGGCCAGAGTTCCATGTGTCTCCTGAGTTCTCAGCCCAGAGTCTGACCCACTGGGTGCACCCGGGGATTCCCACAGGAATAAAATGACTTTTAGAGGCTTCTCATCAAAACGCCAGAAAGAAGTCGCTTGCTCTTTGAGAACTCTTCCATGAGTAGACCTGTTCTTTCCTCCCAATACTAGGAAGACTAGGGTGACCTGTAAATCTTTAAATGTCCTTTGCTGCAGCATTTACTCTGTGCCATCGGCCAGAACCAGAAGAATGACTAAATTCAAAAAGTTCAGCGCCTGACACCTCACGGTGATACATGCATGTCACCATTTGAATCGCTGAATGAATGAATCAATAAATGAAATAGGTAATAAGTAAAGGAACTTACATGCACTGGTAACTAATTACCAGTAAGAATGTTCACTCTGCAAATTTAAATACTTAGTGTCCTTGATATGACTCTTTCCAGGTTCTCCTTCACCCTCTCTGATCTTTTCCTCTTGACTCTTTATAAAAATTATTTTCCTTTACCTTCCCCTTAAACAAGAACATATTCAGTAGTTGTAAACTATGCTAGTATTTCATATGTCTTTTCATATCAGAAACACTTAGGAGATGATAACACTGCATAGTATATGAAGAGGAGAATTATAAAGCTGACTGTGGCCTGAGGTTACTGGTCCTGGGGTTCTGCTGGTCGAAACCCTGCCCTGTGGTTCCAGAATACCCAGTAAGTAGCAGCCCAGTTAAAATAGCACATCTGTATATTTGTAACCCACCCAAGGCACACCAGGATACCGCAGCCCAGCAGCTGGGAGCTCCTATCCACTCACATCTTTAATTGTCATCTAGTGAGCGATGACTCCCACATCTATACCTCCTCTCCAAACATCCACCCCTTTCTTGGCTCCCAGGTCAGAATCACGCACACCATCGCTGACTGGACACATCGGGGAGTGCCTCACCTGACTACCTTGTCTATTTAAAACATACTTCCTTCCAGATTAAACCTGTGGTGACAAAACCTGTGATCCAAACTAGAAGCATAAGAGTTGTTCTTTACTTGTTTCTCATTTTTCTTAGACAGGGCGTCTTCTCTCCTCCATATCAGCTGCCTCCCCTTTTGTTCAAGCCTATGTTATCTTCTGCATGAACTAAACAAGCCTCCTGATGTGTCAAGTTCGTCTGATCTATTTCCTCCAGTCCAATGCTGGGCTGAAGTTGGCTGTAGTGGCTCGTGAAAGTCAATTGTGTTCTCCTCTTCCCAACTCTGGGCTCAGTGGCTTCAGGTCAGTCCTTAAAATCTGCCATGTAGGGAGTATTTATACCATGGAAACTGGCAAATAGTATAAATTAAGACTTTTAGCTTGCAGATAGGCAATTGTTAAATATTTACCAGCATATCACTGCTCATATCTATCCTCAACAGAGAAAAATTTATTAAAAACAAAAATTTAGACACGTCACACATTTGTTTAAATTATTCTGTGGCTCCTAACTTCCCATTAAATTAATCCAAGCTCTTAAAGTGTCATCAGAAGGCCCTTGGAGATCTGCTCCTACCTCCTCCTAAAACAGAATCCTCCAATACTCCACCTCCTAGGAATGCCCTTTGGTGACATTAAATTTGCAATCTCCTACATATCAGGATATTCTGGACTCCGTGATTTTGCATAAACTGTCCCAGAAGCTTGGGGCTTCTTCTCTTAGGTTGCCCTCTTCTGTATGACTACCTCTTTACTTATCATTTAATGTACAGTTGAGACCTTACTTTCTGCAGAAATTTTTTCTGATCACCCTAAGCTATGATGACCATTCAGTCTCTTTTAGGCATTGAGAGCTCCCTCTTTCTGTTTCTATCACTGCATTAACTACAGTAGTCTACTCCGTTCGTGAGTCTATGTGGCCCCTCTCCTATTCCCTAAAAAGAAAAAGGGAGATGCTGGAGAGCAGAAAGCATGTATACTCGTCTTTGCACCCCCAGTTCTTGAACAGTAACTTATAAATGTTTTGAATTCAGTCTATATTTACTGTATGCATAGGTGAATAAATAAGTGAATGAATATTGGATATGAGTGCAGTAATTTATAACATTCAAAATAGTGCTGAAACTGAAATTCATACTTTCTAATTTACTAATTGGGACTCCTTAATCATGGGGGATGAAGAGGCTGCTGAGATTCCAGGCACACTCATGCCGAGGGCCCTTGCAGGAGGCTATGTTATCAATATGCTCTTGTAAGGTCACTCTCTTTTCTATAGGTCTCTATTTTCTGTGCATCTGGTCTGCCCAGAGCAGACTTCCACATAAACTGGCCACTCATTTACTATTAGAAAATGTGTGTGAGCATGTGTGTGTGTTGGAGAAATGAGAGGGGGGAGCAAGAGAGCAGACTCTGAAACAGACAGAGGGTGTTGGTAAACTTCTGGTTACCAAGGTCAACAATGTTTGTTTTCTTTCTTCCTGATAGAAAGCCAAATGACCAAGAGGACTCTGTTTAAAAATGCATTATACAATGCTGTCTTGAGCAGGTTTTTAGAATTGGTTTTCTCTTCTGTTATTTTTACATTAAAATACAGTGAGACTCCTGTACATTAAGTGTTTCTGTGAGTTTTAAAATGAAGTTCTGTGTGTGGCTAGCAAAGGAGGCAAAACATTTACTTCTAAGAGACAACATTTCTTGAATAAATTTGTCTAAAAGGAGAGATGAGTGCTCTTTGAGCTGTAGCTCAACCAGCAGTAGCTAAGACACTTAATGATGTTCTTTTCCTTTCTGGAAAAAAAAAATTAGGCTTTTAGAATACTTAGCAAAAAAAAAAAAAAGCTTATTTTTCTATATCTTTATTTTTAATTTAAAGACCCCTAAGAAAGTATGGAAATCAGTAATTCTATGAAAATTTAATGACTATATTTTTATTAATATGTATTTAAATATTGGAGAATATTAGATGATTATGCAACTAAAATTGAAGCCACACAGAGAAGCCACTAATTAAATTTAGAACTGATAGGAGTTTGCTGATGGCAAGGAATAGTTATTGAAAGTATTCTAAAAAAGTCTGATGGAAGATTTTTCCCCATACCACCCCCACAACACCACCACCACCATCGACAGTCCCGGTTACCATCTGTCTACCCACAGCACTACCGAAAAGGTGACATTTATTGCAAACTTGGCATTTTCTAACTCTGTCTTGGACCACAAAAATTATGCTGAACTCCCCAAAAGAAATGAAGTTGTTTTTACTTTTTCTTCATCTTTCTCTTTTTGCCTGACTAGTAACAGGAAGTTCTTGGAAACTTCCCAGAGAATGGCTGGTCTTGTAAGACTCCCAAACCAATCTCATAGGCGCCAGAGTCTTGGCACGGTAGAAGTAAGGGTTTTAGAAGCACCTGCACTGCCTCTGTCAACCAAACTTCCCATTACTAAGCTCCAGAAATTCCCTTTTGTTGTTTATTAGCTATGAGTCTGAGTAAGTGTGGGGTTGGGGTGGGGGCCATGCAAACACACACACACACACACACACACACACACACACACACACACACACACACACCTATAAGACTTATTTAGCCAATCTTGTACACTATACCAGAAAACATAGAAAATGCCTATGAGATATCTTAAACTTTATAGTCAAATTAGGACCCTTCCTCGAACCCTGAGGTCATGGTATAACCTACTCCCTATTTGGAATTTATCCTCTTGACAAATAAAATGTACAGTAGGAGGCAAAACCGGAGGCATGACACCTCATTAGTCATTCTGAGCAGCTCTTTTTCACCTCAGAGCTCCTCAAGAATGATTGGTGAGGCAGCTCGCTCACATTCCTACTTTGGTCTATACCAAGCCATCTTAAACACTTGGGTCCATTCCTTCTCTTTCTCCATTATGCGGTTAAAGGTCTGAAGGAGCTGGAGACAATGCAAGAACAACAGGGGTTACCTGCATGAACACCTTCTCCAGTGCCTGGAGCTCAATGGGCTCCACCCAATGCTGCTGTGGACCTGGCAGCTGTGTCAGGAAACCAGGAGCAGGAGCATGGGGGTTGCTGAGAGAAAGGTCTCTAGCATGGGTTGCGATGGCCATGCAGACCAGGAGGCTCACCACATACTGGAGGAAGGAAAGGGACCATGGCCCAATTGTGGCTAAGAAACATTCTGTTTTTCTTTTTCTTAACTCCTGTTATTTTCTTTAACTTTCAGTCCCAACAATAGTTCAAATCCTAAGGCGGTAACTCCTCTCATTAAACAGATGCGTGGATTTCTGTGAAAGTAACCCAAACCCACAAAATAGATTCCTGATTCATTAATATCTGTAAACCCATCACTATATACTTGTTATTTTGATTTAAAGTCTCTAGGCTAGGAATAAAAATGTTCCCAGAGAAACCTCAATATCTATAATTTCACATTAGTATAGATTAGTAAATTGGTCAATAGGTAATAATAGATAGTAGTTCACTGAAAGTTTATTTTGTGTCTGGGGTTGTGTGAAGTGCTTTATGTGCAGTATCTCATTAAAGAGTCATTGAAATTCTTTGCGTACCAATCCTGGTGGTTGCTTTCGGAAATCTATTCTAAATGACCATCTTAAGATAAGCATTATATTGCCATTTCCTTCTTCAGTACTAATTTAGGCATGGCCATGTGACCAAATCCTATCAATAAGATATAAAAGGAAGTCTGGTGAGGGGCTTTGAGGAATGATTTCCTTACTCCTGAAAAGGAAATACAAGAAAGAGACAATCCTTCTTCTCACATACATCAACATTCCTGGGGCTGACATCTGGAGTTAACGCAATCGCACTGCCCCCATGAGATGATCAGAGTGAGAGAGGAAAAAATTTGAGTCCTGAGTGTTATCACTGAGCCACTGATCATACTTCACCTGGCCCCAAATGATCTTCCTGACTTCCACCTGCATGAGGTAATTGATTTCATTGCTGGAGGTGAGTGTGAATCGAGGCTTCCTGTCAATTTCAGCAGAAGGCATCCTGGCTGACACACAATGAGCTCAATAACAGTGCCTCTGAAGAAACTGAGGCTCATAAAGGTGAAACAACTTCTTTATGGTCTGCCGAGCCCCTAAGGTATGAAGCAGTGGTTTGAACTGAGCAGTCAGGCTTCCAACCCCATTCTCAAACCAACACACTGCACCTGGGTAATAGCAGGGGCAATGAAGTTAAAAAGAAAAGCAGCCTGGGATCGGTACCCTGAGGAATTAGGGCACTATGGGAGAGCCACTGAGGCTCTTGGACATTCAGAATGTTCAATGCTATCCTACATAACCGTTTCAATGACTCCACTCAGCGGTTGGTCCCTCGCCCCACGAGGCACTCTTCCACAGGCTGATGGGTCCCTGCTGTACGGTAAAGCAGACAAATAAAGAGAACTGATGATAAAAAAAAAAGTCAATGAATGAAGGAATGAGTGAGTGAATAAATAAATAAATAGATAGATAGATAAATAGACAAATAAATAGATAAACGGTATTATAAGATAATGGCTACAAAATTACTTTTCTTTAGGGGCAAAAAGTAATTAATTCTAACAAAGAATGAATGTCTTAATTCATTTTTCCCTTTCTCAGCTCAGGCCAATCAAGAACCTCTCTCTGTGCCACCTCTCTGTGTCACTTGATTGCAAGTGTCCTTAATTGGACACAGAAGGGGAAAACGGTTTCAGAGATGGCTGTTACACAGAAAGGTTTACATTTCATTTCTATTAACTGATACTCACACTCTAGGAGAATGCCTGCCTGAAGGAGAAGATGATCTGGCTGCATTTTAGCCCCGGAATCCAAGTCCATAAGCAATTTTTCTCATAAGTGGTCACTGAGAAGGATTTCTTCCCACATTATACGTCAAGAAGCTTTTTAAAGAACTGCTCCAAGTGAGAACACTTCGAAATGCACAGGGCCCTGTCCTCGAAAGCCATCAACACTCCTGCAGAACCATATGTCAGCCCTCGAGGGACGCAGAACTATTCCATTATACCAGAAAGTCTGTGGAATGTAAATCCAGGGGCCTGAAATACTGTATATTTTTTCAAAAAGTATAAAGTGGAAGCCATTGACTCCACAGATCCACCAAATGAATGGATTGTTTCATCTGCGTAAATGAACTGTCAGAAACAATGGCCACGCAACACATTTGCTCCTGTTCCCCAAAGAGGAAAAACCTACATCCCAAATAAAGCTACGTCTTTTTTATAAAACTTAAGCAAAGAAGCATGGGGAAAAGAAAGCTTGATTTTTATTTCAGAATCAGATGTCTGCATTCAGACAGCATGGAGTAGAACCGGGAGACTCATTTCTCTCTGAATACCCAAACGCCTTCAGAATGCAAATGGATGAGCCTTCAGCATCCATGGTTCTCTGAGCAAATTTGCAAAAGCGCTTCCTGAATTATGTCTAGTATTTTCTAATCACTCTTTTTCTTAAGTTTTTTTCTTCAAAATTTTTACCCCTAAAACCTTCAGACAACTTCATCCTCCACCTTTACTTTCTCCCTTCTTTTTGAATGTGGTCTTTCATTAAGAAATATTCAAAAATACTCAGAAAGTTATAATGAATAACCTAAGAAACAGCATTTTGTATTTATCATTATTATCAAATTAGCATTTTTACGAACTGGTCTAAAGTTATTTTTATAAGTTACTGTAAAATTAATGCTTCCTATTCATCCATCTCCAAGATTATTACCCTGAGGTCACTACTGTCCAAAATTGAAAATTTTTATTTTTTCATACATATTTACATAGAATTTTAAAATAATATCCATGTCAACTTCTTTCTTTGGTTGGTTGTTTATGTAAAACATTCTTTTGAGCCTCAGCAATATGTTACATGTAACCCTAAGTTATTCATCGTAACAACCATATTGTACTCCACTGAATAAATGAGTTTGTCTAATTTCTTTCTGATGGACACTGCATTTCTTTTCCATCATTTTTTTGTTTCTTTGTTTTCTTCTATAATCACTTAGGACTTTTACAGACTGGTCGTATTTCTTCCTCTTAATGGGATGTCCCTTTCATCTTAGGCAGTACCAGAATGTCGTCTGCACCTTTCTGCTTTGGCCAATTATTCAGGTTTTGTTTCCTTTTGGTTTATTTGACTTTAATAGTGCATCTTCCCTCTTAAGTAAGTTGGTTTTGCTTCTCGGTCTTCAAATTTTTCCCTATTCAGCTTAGCTTATTCTCCCCTCTTATTTATTATTGAGAATATGTCATCTGTCTATAATTTCAAAACACCTATGAGTTAACACTATCTAATGAGGGTAGAAAGTGAAAAGACAAGGTGTCCAGGAACATGAGGTGAAGAGAACAAAAGGGAGAGGAAGAAGGCGGCACCTCATCTGACTTCACTCAGAAACCCGACTTAAACCTCTGCCCCTAGTACACACTCATGTCCCTACTTTTAATCTCTGCAGATTTTCTGCTTTCTTGTTACTTTCACTCACATAGGCTATGTCCCAAGAGTTCTTTCTTGATATTAATACAATTAACATTAAGCATATCTAACTTCTGACTGGTCTCTCGAAACCATTTATCTTTGTTCTTCTACTAAATGCTCAGGTCTATGATTATTTCAAATCATCTGCACTGTTTTTCTTAAATTCCATGCACAGCCATTCAGTGATTAGGATGACCATGTTCTGATATTACATTGGCTGTTCTGATAGTAAAGTTTAAACACACACACACACCGCAAAATTCTCCTTTGCTGACATTCACAGAGGAGGACAGAATCCGTGCTTTTTTCTTTCCAGACTTTATGGGCATACAGAGGGGTTTCTTGAGGTATGAAGATGAGAGAAATGAAACAGGGCAAACCTCACTCTAGTTCTAAGTACTTGAAATACAGTTCCAAAAAACTCTTCAAATCTCCCAAACATCTACAAAGTAACTTCTGTATAAAGTTAACCTGACTGGTGTTTCCTTACCTGTCCATGTCTGGTATCAAATTTCCAAAAACTAATATACTTTGTGCTTCCTACACACAAGCAAATTCCAGACAGAGATGTCAGTGGGATGAATGCCCAGCGGGTGTATGTGTCTTGGAGCTCTCTCTCTCCCTCTCTCTCTTTCTCTTTAATATGTGGGACTTGAAAAAATAATGCTGAAAATATCTTTCCCCCCATGATAGTTTAAGATCTTAAGTCACGTAGAAGGGAGACAGCCATTTGCCATGCAATATAAACACTAGTACCACGAAGGCTGGTACCCTTCACCAACCACGTGTGCCCTGAAAAACCCATTCATGTGGAGATGCTATTATTATCCTGAATTTACTATCCTGAGACTTTTCTGCCAGAGAAACATACCCTGGATGCTCTAGGTGGTCTAAGAGACCACCTCAGTTACGGGGACTCAGGCTGATGAATATTTATTACCAAGAAGATGAGAAGTCCTTTCCAAGTCCTTCTTGTTTTATTAACATACTCTCATTTGATAGCTCTTACAGGAAATTTATTTTAGATAGACATATAGACATAGATCAGACTACTGGAGTGTGAGATTCTGAGATTGGTGACCTTTTCTTATTCTAATAAAATTGTTAGGTTTTCTACAAGGTTCTGTACATAGTAGATATTCTATAACTTCTTTTGGAATAAAAAAATATAAAAATTTGAATATGCTCTCCAAAATTGTTTTGATGGTGAGACCATGAGAAGTTCTCTGTTTTCCAAATCTAAGTGATAGAAAAATGTTTATTAAACAAGAATGTTTATTGGATAAGAACTTACATTGAACTTTATTTCTGTAAAAATCTTTATTACTGCACCTTAGATATTTTTTCAGCCCAACACAGCACTAAGAATACTGCCTTAAAAAAAATACTCTGTGGTTTGATACCTCAACAATTTTCCAATGGGAAAAAAGAGATTTTGCCAAATACATATTCATATGTGAAAAGTAATTTAAAGTGATTTGATAAATTACATGCCATAAACAGATTTAAAAAGTGAGCCATAAAACCAGATACCAGTAATATGTTGCAATTCCAAAATAATACTGATGACCAGGAATAACATTCATCCGTGGATTCCTAATAACAGGATTTCTGAAATATGCTCCTAGAAAAAAATACTAGCAGTCAAATATTTTTAGAAAGCAATATTTACTACAGCTTCCTAATGGACATTCGCAGTGCACATTTTCATGTGACAAGATTTAAAACTCGCTTCTTCAACTCAGAATTGCCGATAATTTTCTTCAATAAGGCAATGTTACAAGAGAAGATGGAATTGGCCTTTGGGCAGAGGACCTTCTACCCCTGCCTCAGAGGCTTGTATAAATCTCAGCCACTTACTTAGTCTTGGAGTCCCTCAGGGTCATCATCCGTAAAATGGGAAACAATCTTCCCTTCATGAGACATTCTTATCTTTAAAGTTAAAATAAGGTATTATTTTTTAAAAATCCCTATAAGATGCTTGATATAATTGAATCTTTGTAGATAATAGCTTCTATTGTTCCTGTTATTTCTATCCTTTCTTCTTTTCTTCTTCATTTTTTGGCATTTCTCTCAAATGAACAATTAGCATTTTACTTTGGTTTAGTGCATTGTCAGTGACGGCTTTAATCAACTTTTATTTACCGAATAATAACAGTGAATCCTATATCTTACATATTTTTCAGTAAAACTCAACAAGAGGCAAGTTTAGGAGCCTGCTCTCATCCTCTCTGACTGCTGAGCTAATGAACAGTCATGAGCTCTGGAAAAGGAAGAGCTGACCATGTCTCTAGCCCTCTGTTCCCCCAGCACCTGTCCTCCCCTGGTTGAGTGCCTTCCTCACAGAGATCATTAGCTGTTAATACACACAAACACTCCCACCTTCTGCACTGCAGATTCCTTTGGGGCAGGGACCGTTCATTCAGTCAGTCAGTCAGTCGATTAATGTATATTGATTATCTACTAGCTTGCAAGGTGGTATGGAGGCCATTATCTGGTATCAATAAACAGGGCAGAATGCCAGCAAAATGCTTATGAACAAAACAAATACTCAAAATAATACTATTTACTGGATATTTACCATTAGCTAAGTCACATGCTAAAAGTTTCATTTGTATTTTCTCATTTACTTCTGAGGGTGGGGAGAGGAGGGGGGGATTGGGAAAGTTTTCCACAGTCAAACAACTGATAAGTGAAAAAAACTCACAGTGAAGCCATCAGATAAATCATTTCTCTGAAAAGAAAAAAATCCACAAAAAAAAACTGGATTTGATGGGTTTTCATAATGTATTTCCTGGGGTGAAAATGGGTCAGGTTAGCCCAACCCTGCCACACACTGATCAACTCACTTCTTTTCTAGATAGTTATTAAGTATCTATATTATGTGTATGTATTAAACATACATTCTTTGCCAGGGCCTAGAAATATGAAATTAAAAAGAACCTGGCTTTCTGTCTTTGAGAAGCCTGATTTCATGGAATTTAGAGAAATGTGAGGGCTACAGCACAGACACGACTGGTGCCCTGTGAGCAGGGATCTTCTGTTTGATTCTGGCTTCTCTTGTTACTGATAATACTTTTGATTTCATGTATTAGTTCTGTAAAACCAAAGCAACACAAAGGAAAACAAACAAACAAACAAAAGCACAAATACCAGAATGTCACCTACCGAGAAATGCAGCTATTTTAACTACCTTCTGTCATAAAAGTAGATAGAGGATGTGGTCAAAATTATTGAAGATAAATGTTCAACGTGTGATAATTATCATTGACTCTAGTTTTATATCGTGTCTTCTATGTGCCGTTATGGTTGAGCCTATTCAGGACTCAACTATGGCTAGGGTACAAACTGGACTACAAAGAGTCCTAGTTAAGTACAAGATCAAAGAAGCTGCACCAAGGACATCAGCAAAATGGCAGAACGGGAGTGTTCTATTGTCATCTCCCCTTGGAGCCACTCATGGATGAGCACACCTTTGTGGGAAGCCATAAGTCCAGAGAATAGTTCCAGCACACTGTTTTAGCAAAAATTCTGAGAGTAGACTCGCTGAAGAGAGAATAGGTTCACTTTACCTGTCAGCTTTCCTACAATGCAGCACAACTCGATGGCAAAAGAGACTTATTTTAGCCATTAATTTCTCCTATGGGAGAAAGTGTAGGCACAGTGAGTGAACACCCATCTTCTCCCACTGTGTGGAACACTGCCTACAAGGTCCACTTCCTTCCTGGCCCACACAGAACACTAAGATGGCCTGCCCAGCTGAGGCTAGGGTAAGCGGGGATCACCACAACCAGGGCTTGGAACCATCCGCGTTGTGAGGGTCTTTCTAGCCATTGTGTGGACTCCATCAGGGAGCATGCCTTCATGCCACGTGCAATGACACTCCTGCAGACTCACCCAGATTCCCACAGGCAACCCCTGCACTCCACGCACTTCACCCACACCTCCAGTGGACAGCTCCCTGTGCATACCCACGTAAACCAGGGCACAGCTTTTACAGGTGACTCATAAGCATGCTCAGAAAGGTGGCCCAGCTCTGTAGGATTTCAGGAAGACACACAAACATCAGCGTTTTAGGGCAGTTCCCTAGGAAAAACAAACAGGACACTCAAAGTGCTCATCCTAGCTTTGCAAGACTGAGAGAATGCATACAATCTTAAGAATTCCCCCTAAAGGATCCACTCCCCCCCAAAGAAGGAACAAGAGGTGATGTGCATGCAGCCATGGAAAAGAACTGAGAGAACCTCAAAATCTCTACAGATTCAACTCAATCCTTGTCAAAATTCCAATGGCACTTTTCACACAAGTTTAAAAGATAATCCTAAAATGCATATGAAACCAAAAAAGGCCCCACAGAGTTAAAACAATCTTGAGCAAAAAGAACAAAGCTGAAGGCATCACACTTCCCCTTTTCAAATTACATTACAATACAATAGTAATCAAAACATTATGGTCCTCACATAAAAACAGGCACACGGACCAATGGAAAAGATTGGAGCATACAAGCATATTTAGTCAACTAATCTTTGACAAAAGCACAAAGAATACACAATGAAGAAAGGATAGTCCCTTAAATAATGATGTTTGGGAAACTGAATATTCACATGCAAAAAGAAAAGAAATTGTACCTTTATCTTACACCATTTATAAACATCAACTCGAAATAGATTAGAGATTTAAATATAGATATGAAACCATAAAATTCCTTGAAGAAAGCATAGGAGAAAAACTTTCTGAAAATGGCTTTGGCAATGATTTTTTTGGACTTGACATCAAAAGCATAGGCAACAAAAGGAAAAATAAGAAAATGTTTCTACACAGCAAAGGAAACAATCAAAAAATGAAAAGACAAGCTACAAAGCGGAAGAAAACATTTGCAAACCATATATTCAGTAAGGGATTAATATCCAGGTTACATGAGGAACTCACAACTCAATAGCAAAACCTGTAATAACCCAATTTAAAAAAAGGTAAAGGATAGACATTCTCCCAAAGATAAAAAGCCAACAGGTATATGAAAAGACGCTCAACGTCACTAATCCTGAGGGAAATGCAAATCAAAACCACAATGAGATATCACCTCATATGTGTTAGGACAGCTAAGTCTAAAGATACACGTGGGGGCCAGTGTATGAAGCAAAGGGAAGCTTTTATGCACTGTTGGTGGAACTGTAAATCGGTACAGCCATTACAGAAAATTAAAAACAGAACTACCACATGATCCAGGAATCCCACTTCTGGAAATATAGCCAAAGGAAATAAAATCACTATCACAAAGAGATACCTATCGCAAAGAGATATTTGTACTCCCATATTCATTGAAACATTATTCACAGTAGTCAAGCTATTGAAACAACCTAAGTGTCCACAGATGAAGACAATGTAAATTATATATATTTCATAATATAAAGCCAGACACAGAAATAAGCCAGACATAGACAGACAAATACTGCATGATCTCACTTACATGTGGAATCTGAAAAAAACAAATTCATAGTAACAGAGCTGAATGGCAATTACCAGAGGCTGGGGACGTGAGGAAAATGGGGAGATGTTGGTCAAAGTGTACAAACTTTAAGTTATAAGATGAATAAATTCTGGACACCTAAGGTACAAAATGGTGACAATAATTAATAATAATGTATCGTATACTTGAAATGTGCCACAAGAACAGATCTCAAGTATTTTCAGCAAAAGGTAATTATGTGAGATGGTGGATATGTTCATTAGCCTGACTGTGGTAATTTCACTATATAAATCAAAACATCACATTGTACACCTAAAAATACACAATTTTTATTTGCTGATCATACCTCAATAAAGCTATGATGAAAAGAAACAGGAAAAAAAGTTGTACAGAAATTACTATAACTTATGCAGGAAAGTAACATATACTAACAAGATAAAGAGAAGAAAAACAAAAGCTACTAATAGCTAAGAGAACTACGTGAGACATGACAAGAAATTTTGTTTCTTCTTTATAGACAGAATTTAGATATACATGTATTAAGAGCGTTGTTATGGGCTGTACTATGTCCACCACTCCCCCCGCACCCCCCAAAAAAGTCATGTTTAGATCCCAACCCTTAGTACCTCAGAATGGAACCATATTTACAGATGAAGTTTTAAGGAAATGATTTAGAATGAGGTCATTAGGATGGAAGCCCTAATCCACTACAACTGGTGTTTTTAGAGGAAGAGGTAGAAATACCAGGAATGAGGGTGCACAGAGGAAGAGCTACGTGAGGGCCCTGACCAAAGTTGACTGTCTTCAAGCCAAGAAAAGGGCTCTCGCTCCAAAACAAACCTGATGGCACCTTGACCTTGAAACCCCAGCTTCCAGAACTGAAAAAAACATACATTTCTGTTGTTAAGCTAGCGGCCCCCAACATTTCTGGCACCAGGGACCAGTGCTCCTATAAGAATCTGGTGCCTGATGATCTGAGGCGGAGCTGAGGCAGTGATGCTGGCACTGGGGAGTGGTTGCTGATACAGATGAAACTTCACTCTCTCAACTGTCACTCACCTCCTGCTGTGCAGCCAGTACCTAACAGGCCATGCACCAGCACCAGTCTGCAGCCTGGGGGTTGGGGACCTCTAGTTTAAGTCACCCAGCCTGTTGTATTTTATTGCAGCAGTCCTAGCAAACTAATACAGAGGGCTTATTAGATAAATGGAGTGACAACTGTGACCAAAAAGATATCAAAAAGAAACCAAAGAGAGTAGGCCAAAAAAAAAAGTCTACAGTGGTATATCAATCTATTAATATTTAACAGGACTATTAAGAATGTGGTGGGAAATAAGCTAAACTGATAAAGTTTGGGTCTAAATGACAAAGGACATGAATTCAAGATTGAGGGATATGGACTTTACTCACTAGACAACAGGGAGCCACTAAAAAGTTTCTGAGGAATAGAATGACATGATCCACCTAAGATTTAAGTAATTCATTTAGGAGCAGCACATGGGAGGATTTGTAGTGGAGAAGAGGAGGTAAGAAAGTGAGTTAGAAAGCTTTAACAAAAGTACAGCATAGTCAAGGGAATCTGAGTGACAACAAGATTTAGCATGAGGAGACAGAGACAAAGAAATACTATGGAAACAGCAGTAATAGAACTTGACGTTAAAAAAAAGAAATTTCTGAAACTATCCAATTGGCTGAACTTAACTTTAAAGTATATTACTTTTTTTTTTTTTCATTTTAAATTACACAAATCCTTAAAACATGGGATTGGTTTCAACCTGCTGTAGTTAAGTCCTCTGGCAGGGTCATTATGTGGGTATAATTTTCCCTCCTCCAATTGTTTCTGAGGGGGAACAAAAGAGAAAGGGCGTCTACATCCTCGTTTCCACGTTTCTGAATGCTCGCTCCCTGCAAAGTTAGACATCTGCTTCCCATCAGTCACAGCTGTGGCCGGGCCTGCATCACAGGATGGGCTGAGGACAAAAGGCAGCAGGTGAAGTTTAGCATCTCATTTATCAGGAGCTTCTCGACAATTTTCCAACCGTAGTCGAGGTACATAGTCAAATGACACCTCCCACTCTCCCTTCTCTCCATGTGGGCCTGACAGGGACTAGGTTCTGAGACTTGGAGTATTATTCTTGTCCACCTTCCAACTGGTTCCTTGGAGAGCTCATCAACTTCCAGGCCCTCTCTTCAAATTAGAGGAGTAAACCTTGAGGGTGAGAAAGGGGAAGAATTCCATTGCAACGTAATCTAAGAGCATCTCTAGCTAGCCTCCTCCCAGAGCAATTAACACAAACCTGCTGTGCAAAATAATGCGAGAAGAGCATGGGAGGGAAAAACGAACACTTTAGGAGAAAACGCAGTAGAACAAAGTGAGTTTTATTCACTTTCTCAGCAGCAACCAAGCAGTCACAAAGTTGAAAGGTCATTTACTCCCTACCATTCACATCAAAGTATTTCACACTGGAGGGGTCTGTTAATCCATTAACACTGCACCTTTGCAGATAGCCAGCTACTTCTATCCATCACGGGATCACTCCCACAGTCCACTCTATTCCACAGGGAATTGAGGAGAAAAATGCTTCTTCCTGACACCTCTTGGCTGAACATATGATTACCAAATCTATTAAAACTGCAAATAATTATTGAATGCCTACTAAGAGCAATTAAAGTAGTAAGAATACAGTGGGGGGAACAAAACAGAAAAAAATCCTGACCATCTTAACATTATATTTCAAAGGGTGATACAGGCAAAAATAAAACAAAATACATAGCACGTTAAATGGTGATGAGCAATATATGAAACAATAAGGCAGCTAGCTATACGGTGGTGGACTGTTGACAGAGGGATTGCATTTTTATATAGGGGATTCAGAGTAGTCCTCGCTGAGAGATAAAGGGGTAAAGGATTGAGCAAAACAATATCTGGGAACAGAGGACTCTAAGAAGATGGAGGAGCAAAGGTGAAACGCAAGAGCATGCCTGATGGGCTCAGGAAGGGTAAGGGGGAGGCAGAAGAGTAGGTGGGAAGGTACCAGCAACCAAAGCATGAGGACATTACCGGGCACTGGCCTTTTACACTGAAATGGGGAGCCTTCCTGGGTGTGAGCACACACACCAGTGGCACAATGCTACTGAAGCTGACAGGGCTGTGTTGACTGTGAACATAGACTGAGGATTCATGTGGGCAAAAATCTAAAATTCATGGCAGAGATGTAAGCAAATGCATCAAAAGCAACGCAAAAGATTTCCTCCAAGTAGATTCTCAAGGCACGAAAGCGTGACCTATCATGGCACTTCAGCATGTCCATTTACTATTTCATTTCCTAAAAGCCATGTTTCATTCTTCTCTCCTTTGACTACCAAGTGGTTCACCCCCCTTTTCATTTTGCTTAGCTTTTGGAAAGGAGTTTGCTTTTTTTTTTTTTTTTTTTTGGAAAGTTGACAGCCTTATTTTTTTCCCACAGTAAATGCTGAGTAACAGGCTTTGCCACATCTGGGGATGCTGATCACGCTACGATCGTGTACCCCACGGGCTTGCTGTGATGGGAAAAACACAAGGAACCCGTGTGCCCCCAGTACATGAGCTATACCTAATTTTGAAGAAAAAAAAAAAGTGTTCTATCATCACATGGAACATCTGGTGGAATTCAAGATTAAGTTACAAATGGTTATGAAGGCCAATTATTAGACAAATGATGCCCGCTGAAACAAGGCTGTGGTTTCACTACCTGGTAACATGTTACTGATTGCTCTGAGACTGACTTATCATAGGATCTTCAAAATGGATCACATTTACACTTAACTAAAAGGGCAGGGGGTGGTTTCTTGTTTAGAGTGAAATGGAAGTACAATGTCTAGGAGAAATGATAGAAGGGTGATAATTACTTCCTATATTTATCTTAATCTCCCATGAGAGAAATGCAATGTGTCATAGTTGAAACCCAGCTATTGAGATAGTATCTATAACAGTGATACTAGTAATAGCTATTATTTATTGTGCCAAGCATTTGATAGACTCATTTATTCCTTGGGTATTATTTTTATTCCCCTTTATCAGTCAACTGAGGCTCAGAGAAGCTGAGGTAACTTGCTGGGATTCGAACAAACTGAACTTGGCAATGAAGTTCAAACATAGCACCTTGACCCCTTGCCGTCACTTTCAACCTTGATTTAATGCTGTGCTAACCTGCACTCCACTGCAACATGCACACCCCCAGTGATGCTGCAATAACCCCAATGTGATGAGGGACTGCACCCCTGACAACTTGCTCTTCTCTATCTCGACATGACATTTCGTGCATTCTCCAGCTAGTCTGGTGCAAATAACTCACCCATTTCCTCATACCTGGATGAAAACTTGACCTATACTGTGTGCCCTAGAGATTCCTGATTCAAAGATATCTTTCTACTACTAAATTGACAATCACCAAAAAATGTACTTTTACATAAAGAATTTTAAAGAGTGGCAATTCATCCCTGCCTAGACTCTTACATTTTGAGTGTAGAACATGTACCAAAAAAGAATAGAAAACACAGAAGTATAGATAATTATTTTGCATTCTTTTTTGGTAATGACTACTATCTTCAAGAAGCTGTGAATCAATGACAGGACAAGTAACATTAACTATAATTCATCTGCTTCCTGATAATTGTAGATCTAAATTTGGTGATATATTTTATTGCATATCAATGACTTCCAAAATATGTTAGATTCTATTATTCCATATTTCAGCAGGTAGCCATCAAAGCAAAAGGTGAAATACTTTTTCTTGGTATCTGGGACCCTTTAAGAGGTAATACAATGCTTTTAATGTAGTAGTCTCAGTCTTCAAATCTTATCATAAGTCAGCTATGATTCAGAAGCCATTTAAGAGGTTTTGATATTTTAAGAAATTCCGCTGTAACTGTCTTTTTTAAAAGTATAAAGAACATTTGCAAGGAACATAACCATTCTTAGTGGAACATGAACATATTATGCAATTTGCATATTTAGCCAAAATACTAGGTTTGACTTCTAATTCTACATTTGCTGCTTGTCTGGGGTGAGGGATGGGGGATGTCACATGGCTATTGTAAGGCTGATATGAAGTGATGAATCTGAAAAGATTTTTGGAACTCTGAAGCTCATTTTAAATGTTACTATAATAATTTAGATTTCAACCTCATTGTCTCTTGGAATTACATATTTTAAATGAAGTTTTCTTAAATGTGAGGCACAGCTCAACACAACACCTTCAGCCAAGTAGAAAGAACTTGGCTGAGAACTAAACCATACTCATTACCACTGACATCCACTTTTCCTGGCAATAAAGTTCTCATTTCTTATCTCTACCATGTTGTGATACTGTGACTTATAATAAGAAATATATATTTGGTCTTTGTCCCTGTTCCCAGAACAGAGCTCCTAGGACCTTTAGAATTTTTTAAGTGATGAGAGTGAAGAAGGTGTCACTTCATTCATAACAAGCCCCTTCCAATGGCACCTGAGTTTATGTTAATGAAGTGACTTTTGGAAAGGTCCTCAGGATGAGGGCTGGTTGTCAGAGAAACCAACATTGATTAGAGGGGCTGGAGGCTGAATCGGTCGTCAATGATTTAATCAATTATGCTATGTAATGAAGACTGCAGAAAAAAAAAAGCCAAAAGGACTGGCTGCGAACTTCTGAGATGACAAACACGGCCACATGCCAGGAGGGCAGTGCACCCCAGTTCATGAGAACAGAAGCATCTTCACAGGACCCTTCCGGACTCTATATACTCATCTGACTGTCCAAATGTATACTCTATAATATGCTTTACAATAAATTTATAAATTAAATGTTCCTCTGGGTTTTGTAAGCCATGCTAGCAAACTAACAGAGCCTGAAGAGAGGGTGATGGGAACCTCCTATTTAGAGCCAGTCAGTCAGAAGCACAAGTGACAACTTGGACTTGAGAGTGGCAAGTGAAGTATGTGAAGTCTTGTAAGACTGACCCCTTGCCCATGGGATCTGATGCTATTCTCAGAGAGTGAGTTAGATCATATGTAGCACACCTATCAGTGTTATCGGAGAATTGGAGAATTGCATGGTGGTGTTAGAAAAACACATCATGCATGTCATTATTATAATCAAAATTATTTTTAGTAATTATGTGTGCTCAGTATTGTTTAATTTGGTCTTTTTCCATTAGAAATATGCAAAAAACACTTTTAATAAAAAAAGAAATCAAATTGGAAACGCCAACCCATGACACATTTAACAAACCAGGACATGGAGAATACAAATTCAATAAAAATTGAAATATCTCATTTATGTAATATAATTTATATATCTTCCCAAGGGTAGCGCTTCCCTAGAATCTTTCTTTAATATAATTTATTATCAAAAACTCTCAAAATAGCCCTAAAGAAAAATAATTTTTTTTCCAAGCTAACCTTTGCAGTTTCTACAGTGATAGGTATCTCTTCATCTATTAACTCTCCCGTAATTTTATTTTGTATCCATTTATTAAATGTTCTGCTGAGTTCTGAGAACACGTATGTGAAGAAGGCACGATGTCTGCAACAAATGCTCTGCCTTCCAGAAGAGACAAATGGTGCAACAACTCAACAACACAAAATGTCCTAAGTATAATGAACTAAGCACATGCAAAAAGAACCTGCATATAAATGAGCTATTCTGCTTTTTTGGTGTCTTTGACGCATGTGTCTTTAGTGATACTGTAATGTTTTCGTTATTTTGTACATTTTTTAATAAATGTGACGATTAGACAGAGGTTGGAAAGATTCATAATTATAATTCTATTTAGGGTTTGACGTATGCTTAATCATGACTGCATTCAAATGCAGTTATCATTTCTCTTATTAAACCATTAATATCACTTACTTTGCATGTTTAAATGAACTTCTGTTCCTCTAAAGTCATTTGTACAAAATATAAAAAAGGATGAGTGTAGATTAATGATTATTAGACTGTCAGTCATGGTATCTGTATGTGTAGATTTAGTGGGGTCAGATGTCTTGGATAAAGGTCACCTCCCCTCGAACCCCACTGCCATCTAATCACCAGGAAGACCATGTTTTCTATTGTGGTTTCTATGGTAACAGTAATACAACTTGATTACTACCCTTTCAACAGTGCTATGTATGGTAAGAGACTGAGGTTTGTGTCACTTAATTGAGAAGCAATTTAATGATTCTTATGCTCATGAGTTTCTTGTACATTTTGGTGTTGCCTAGACTCCCTTCATAAACTGCACAGGTGTGAGTACACTTCAAGAGCTCAGGAGAAGCAGTGGAAAATCAATCTGAATTGGATTCAGATAACAGAAGGCTTGCTCTCAATTCTCAGTTTCTTCAGCATCACTGAGTAGCAGCCTTAGTGTGTGTGTGCATGTGTATGTGCGTGGGCACTGATGACTTAGGACCTCAGGAGAATCCAGAGAGTAGGTCATTAACTCTGGTGGGTGACTTCTTGTTTTTACTCTAAATGTAGAAACTAGATATAACCTCTTGAGTTCCATTAGGAGCTTTGTGAGTCACCCTAGTGAACTCAGAGTGATACTGTGTCACACATTTATTCACATGGTATTTTGTCTTGAATCACAAGATCATTACTCTGCAAAGGGCCTAAGAAAAAGCCACACAGATCATAGAGACTGCTAGAGCTAAACGTACTCCTGCTTTTCAGTATGTACCAAGCAAATGGAAGTGCAGGACTTCACTTGGGCTTCCCATTTTTCTTGGACAGCAGTTGACATTTAGTATTTTGAGTGAGGGTTAGAAAGAAGAACAGCTTCTCTTTTGAGTCCTATTCCCAGGTTTCCATCCGTTCAAAATCCCAGTTTCAGTCTACATAAAAAAGATCATTATTTTTCTTAACCTGTTTGCCAACAACATAAACCAGTCTGAGAAAGGGTTGTAATTATTACACAGGACTTCATACTTTAATTTTTGAATTACCTTTTTGTGAACAAAATGACAAGATTTTCCTTTTACATCTATTTTGATTTGTAAATCTATAAGATTTCTTGACCTCTTTAATTAGTGAAACTTCCAAAGACCTGAGACATGGAAAGTAGTATGTTAATATACAAGTGTGCTGTCTAGCTCTTCATCGTTTTCTTTACCCAGTCTTCATTATATCAATTCAGGGCACAAGAGGACATCAGGGGCTGCCCTCAAAATCATAGGTCTTGAATTATGGTAAATAGAAAAGTCAGGAACTGGCTTTCAGAAGAACTAAGAGGGAAGACTGATAGCCAGACTGATTCAAAGCCAAGCTCCTTCAGCATCCAGCCCCAGTTGCTCACGTCAAAGAAGAATGAGTTGAAGACCACCGTCCCCAGCAAGCTCATTTGCAAGACCCTCAAAGACCCTGCCAGTCCCAGTGTGCATTGTGAGAGGCACCCTCCTTTTCCCAAGAAGCAGAGCCCTGAGAATAATCATGCCAACACTCTGGGTGGTGCACACACTGCTCTTGTCTGCAGACAAGCTGCTCCAGGTGATTTACAAGGCACTGATTGTTCCTGCTTCTGTGACAAATCTCCACAGGTGTTCCTTACCTTGCCCTCACCTCACCTGAAGAAGGCCAGTAATTACTCAATTCCCTGCTTAAAAATGCTGACACTTAGTGTTCTATATCTGGTGTTGGAAAGTATTATCACAGCTCGACTGGCCTGCAGAAAAATTTTTATCAACCATTTCAAAATTACCACTTTCAAAATCACTTTCTACAACTCTAAGACCACATAAACAAAAGAAAATCAAGTTTTATGCAATTAATCTAGCCTAAATCATTTGCCTTTGGGAAAGTGGACAAGCAGGAGTGATTTAAATAAACTATAAAAGATCTTGGTTAGAAAAATAAAAACATACATCTACACTATATATAGACAGATAAATATAGATAAGGACATAAAATTATCTGCTCTATTTATTAACATAACCTATTTTTTCTATCATTGCAATTCTGCTTTAAAGTGTAGAATAAAATGAAAAGTCATATTTATTAAAGTACTAGAAGCTTTGCTAGCGTAAATTAAATATTTGTTTTATTCTAGGGCCTGGTTATCAGACCTTGGTATGGCTGCGAGAGTGAGGCCTGAGATCCCATGGGTATGTCCTGGCTTCTAAAATCACAAGTCTTTCCATAAGGCCAGCCTCATTACAGGCTGATCAGGTCCCAGGCCACTGGAAGGCCAGGGGCCTGAAAGACCCCTGTGGGTTGGCTGCGGGCGCAGTGCAAAGGCTGGTGTTCCCAACTGTCTCCAGGCTCAGTGAAGACAGGCCACCTTGCAGAAAAGATCCACAGGAGAGACCACACTCCTCGTCTCCATCTGATGACAGGCTGTGTACCTAGAACCGATCCCTGGAAAGGGCCTAGACTTTCAAAAGGGAGCAGCTGCCTGGGGGAAGTCAGTCCCTTTGGAGTCCTCGTTGTTACAGAGATCTCTGTAGGGCAATTTAAACAGATATTCAGGAAACTGGGAGATGGAGTGGATGATCTCTGGAGCATCCATTCAATTGAAATTCTGGGGATTCCAATCAGTAACTCTCACAGTAGACATCGTAATTTATTTTTGAGGATTATATGATTTAGTTGAAAACATATAGGGTTTTAGTTTCTAAACAACATGTATTCATCTTGATATCATCTCTACCAACTTTCCAGTAAAAAAAAACCACACAAACAAAAACAAAAAACAAACAACAAACAAAAATATCTAAAAAGATCCTCCACCCCTCCTTCACAAACTCTAACATTATTGCATCCATTGGGACTGTATTTTCAAAGAAATGAACCCAGGTTGGAGGTGGAGAGTATATGGAGCAGTGATTATCTTATTCACTGCATCCTACAAAATATGCTCATAATCAAAGCACTGTAGGTATCGACAAGAAAGGTGCCTACTTCAAAGGCAGTAGATTTTGTGTTCTCAAGTCTCTTATCTCAGCATATCAGAGCTGTGCACATGAAAGCTACCAAGTGCAGGGTCCTGGGTGGGCATTTCCTCTTCCCCATCAGGGAGAAGAGAACCGAGAGTATTGCCAATGCCTTGTGTATTTACAAACACTAACAGGGAATGAATTCTCCTTTAAGGATAGGAAAGAATAAAAAGGATAATGACTAAATGGGATCTACGGACAGGGGAACTTGAGAATAATAGAAAAGGTCACAAAAACTCAGGAAAAAAAAAATATTCTTCTGAAAAAGATACAGTCCAGGAATCAGAAGATAATTCTGAAAAGAGTACAAGGATTGTCTCCTATAAAGCAAGGTGAGAATCCATAAGTAGAGCAAACCCATAGAAAAGAAGATGTAATAGAAAGATAAAAAGAATTAGGTAAAAAGGCAATAAGCAGAAACAAAATAAAACAAAAACACATGCACACACACACACAAAAAAAAAAAAACAGGAGAAACAGAGAAAGTGCATGACAATGGCAAAATTAAACTCTTCGTAGTAAATATTTAACAGCAGTAATGGCATGCAAACTTTCAGTCAGTGATTTCAAAACAAACTTGATAAGCTCTTCCAACATAAAAAGTTAAAGAACAAAGGACCAATGGTAGTAAGAGGACATATGACAAATAGAGAAGCTAAAAATTATTTATTTCCAAGAATAAAAAAAATGCATTATTTTAACACTAGAAAGAGAAGCAGTCATCATATCCATAATAAGTTTTTCTGGAACTCAAAGCTAAACACCTTAAAATGAAAACCTGTTCTGAATTATATTAACAGAAAGAAATCCACAGATGAATAAGCTCCAACAAAATTCTGAATTATGAAGAAAAATGTAATTTCACAAAAGATCCTACCAATAGCAACCAAAATGTCAGATAAGAAGCCTGGATAGAAATAAAAATCCTCAAGAAAACATACGCTGCCAAACTAGTCTTACTAGAAGCTGTTAAGTGTCACAAAAGACCAACATTTCCACCTGTTCTTCGTGGATTATATAGATTAGTTATCGCATTTCAGCACAACAGCCAATTCTCAATGTCTTTTCAACTCTATAGACTTGACATTGGGTCCATGACAAATCTCTCTCCAATAATTTTTACCTGATAAACAGACTAGCTGATGGCTAACCTCCAGATAACAACTCTTCACTTTAGTTTTATTTTGTTTGGATATGGTTTATATACATCAAAACATCATGGATCCAAAATTTCCCTTGTGGATCATAGGTCACAAGATCCAGGATGCAATGGTGGGATTTTCCTCAGACTGTTACGAATTAGCTGGAGACCACATGTTTCAGGGAAATAAAAACCAGAAAGGGCAGGAATTTCTGTTTAGCTTCAGGCAGTGAAGCACTGAATACATGGTGTAGTATCCTCTATAACAGTTTAAAATACAGCCCAGTAGGGATAATGAACCTGAAAAGTTTCATTTTATCTGAGAGAATAGTTCAGAGTTGTTTGCATTGTTCTAGTAGAAGTAAGGAGAAAAATAATTAGAGCATTAAAAACTATAAATAGAATTCATCACTAAAGGAGAGATATGCACACATAGTGTGACAAAGCTTGGGAAGAGAAATTATAGAATAATCAAAAATATTGAACTTTGCTGAAGTTTGAATTCTATCAAGAAAGATGAAACACTGTTAGATCTGGTGATTAGGAGGCTGTTAATAATCATCTATATTTGTGGTTTTCACAGAGAGGAAGTGTTGGAGTTGACAGTAAAGTTATTTTGCAAAAGTACCAGGTACAGACTTCTCTGTTATAAGGTTAACACTAATAAATAGGTGAGAGATAGGGCAATCACCTAAAAAGATATCAGAGTAAAAAAAAAAAAAAATCAAGACCAGTCAAACATTTAGCATGTGCAGAGCTAAAGGAGTCGATGGAAAGAGAAAGTTTAAAGAATTAAGAGAGTCTGAATGTTACTGAAATGAGGAACCATATGATTAGTAAATATACAAAACTTGATCAAAAGAATAAAGAGACATGCTTTAGCAAGAAGACTACTTTTCAGAAGACTGAGACAAAGAGAGAGAAAATGGACAGACACAATGTTGAGAACAGAAATGTTGAGGAAGATCCCATAAACTGGCCACCGACCGCTGCCTTTTATTAAGAATGAATATGAATCTAAATGTTGAAAATGAAGAAACGTGAATTCAATAGCAGCTTTAAGATGTGGAAAAAAATTTAAAAGGCAATAGTCACCTAGAAATGAATAATGAACACTTATGACTTACCTGAAACTGTATAGAATTTCTCTTCCTCGAATCAAATGAACTTGACACCATGACAGTGTCCCCACCTGGCAAACCAGGGGGAAGGGAGGATGGTTCATGAGGGACGCTGCCTGGAGACATGTGGGACGTGGGGTTCATAAGGCAAGAACAGGAAGATTTGAGAAGAAAGTTCTGACAGATTCTGAAGAGAGCTAGCACGTTCATGACATAAGTCTCATGATTCCAACTGACTATGGAGGTACATGGCACCAGAGTGAAAGGAAAATTCAGGGAAGACCTCAAGAGGCTGGGAAGGGTAGGGACTACCAGTAACCACCAAATACCTACAGAAAAGGCTCTGTAAATTCTCAGCCTCCATCACAGTTTTGGGGGGGGGGGGTTTGTTGTTTTTTAGGGTGGGGGTAAATGAAAAGTTCAATTCAACAGACTTTGAACAGAAATGAAGTGAATCCCTTACAGGGTGAGGCAGAAAAAGATCACTGTATCTCCTCCATCCCAGTTCCCCACTACTTAGGTGATGCTAGAAGCCATGGGCTGGGTAAGACGACAATATCACAAGGCAAAATGAGCCTGGATCCCAGATGGAGGCCCTGCTGACCCACATTGGGTTTGTGTGAATGAGAAATGAGCTCCTCTTGTGTTGGGCCACTGAGACTTAATTACTCTTGGGATAAATAGGATGCCTAGCATGAGTGATGAGGTGGAAAATATGAATGGAAAGGAGGTCATGCTCCGAGAGAGGATTTTCACATTCTGAGCCCTTTTAAGTGGGGCAGTTCTGACAATGATGAGATCTAAGATGTGGCCACATTTGGAAATGGTTCATGGAGAGAAAAAAACAGAGATCTCTGGTCCTGAGGAAATAAACAGTGAACCTAAAATGTTCTAAATGCAACAAGAATTATACTAATAGTTATAATTGAGAGGAAGACTGACCCGTTCTGAAGTTACAAAGAAAGGTAAGATACTATTCTCAAGGCTGAAAGAATCCGATATCAATACTGGCAGAAATCTTAATAAAAAAAAAAAAAAAAGAGGCAGGACAACTGTCTGGAAGTTGTAATGGAGCCTGAATACACCAATTCCTTGTCTTGCCTAGAAAATCCCAGGTGGGATGCGAAGGGACAGTAATGGAGGAAAAAAATAGAAGCATTAGGAGTCTTAATTCTGGAAGCTACTTAGCATTCTGACACACAACACTGATCAGTGTCCCCACCCTCTACAGATTAGGGTGACTCAAGAAGATAAGCGAGTCACTCTTAAATCTAGGAAAGGCCCACACAGCTCTGAAAATTCGCTAAACGGCCTCTTGAGAGAAGTGGCCCATTCTTGTCTTTCTAGATGTAACTACTTAGGATGCTAAATTGTATCCTAGTCTCTATTTCTAGAGAAGGCCTTTCCACTAGGCTTGTCACAGCCCTAATAACCTGAACTACCAAGGGCCAAGGTTCTGTGAAAAGAACAAGTTAGCAGCATGCAAAAACAAACAAACAAACAAACAAAAACTCTCAAACAGCACACAGAGTAATATATTCTTGTATTTTCCCCTCAGTCAGAAACCTGTTCTTATATTGGGAAGGTCCCCCTGGCCTTAACTTATTTTCATAAGTGAATAAACAAAGAGAACAGGTATGTCAAAATATCTAAAATAAGGATTCTTATCCTGAAGTCATTAAACCATTTAAAATCGACTCAAGACTCAGTGAATTGGTACTCCCCCCATCCCAACTGCCAATTAGGAGAATTCCTTCAGCTCTTACCTGAGAGGTAAATGGTTCTGGGTCCTAATAATATTTCAAAATAACTGGTCCAAAAAGAAGAAAAAAAGAGCATAGTTGATGGTCTCTAAGAGATTGTTTGAATAAAGATGTGCGAGATGTAGTCAATGATCAATTTTCCTATTTCCCAAAGGAGACAGAATGAGTTTACTGATGATGAAGTAAGAAGCCATACAGAGTCTCTCTGGGTTGAGATTTCTCCTTGCATGCTGAGCCCACTGCCATACCTTACTTTCCCTGGATACACTCTTTTATTCCTAAGCAACTATTTTCCTGTCCTGGGATATCTTTCTCCATCCTGGTCACACCTCCGATTACTCTCCTGAATGAGGAAATTTTGGCGGCACACAGAATAAATGTTGTAAACTCTGACAAAGTGAAAATACCATAGACCACAAAAATGTGGAGGCAGCAGTAACAGTGGGAGTAACTGTAAGAACGTTTTTCATAAACTCTGCTTCTTAATCTCAGGAAGCAGTCCACAGCCTCGGAGGCCACTGGGGTCAGCTGAGCACTTTAAGAAACAGTAATGCTTGCATCCCATCCCCTGAGATTCTGATTTAATTTCTCTTAGGTACAAGTCTTTAGATTTGTAAAGGTTCTCAGGTGACCCCAGTGTGAGGTCAAGGTTGAAATCTGCTTTAGAGGGATATTCTAAGAATTCACCTCACTGCTGTTTATGAAATGTTTTTCTGTAACTTAGAAACCCATTCAGCTTTACTTCAGTTTCTCTACTATGAAGCCTAAGAAAAAGTAAAGGTAATTCATGAAGATGCCTTCTACATAGTAATAGTTCTTCTCTCTATCTATATATTATTCATCCATCCATCCCTTTGCATATGTTATCCAGCCATAGCTTTCTTTTGTGTATAAGTAGAGAGGGATGTCAGGAGCATATGTGAAACAGTAACATTGAATTCAGGGAAATCAGCTTTTGTCTGTTTTTACTTCTCCTTTTGTTTGGAATTTATGCAATGAATATAAGTCACATTTTTAAAAGCAATAAAACACTTGTAGGAATACGTTTTTAAAATAAAGCTTAAGAAAATGAAAAAAGCAAATAAAAGTGTCAAAATCCAACTGCGGAGGCCATGCATATTGCCAGTTTGTGGGACAGACAGCTGATTTAATTCTTAGAAGTAAAAATGGAAAACCTGGCTTGTCAGGACCTATTTTATGGCTACTGATTGACAAGTCTACCTCTGTTAACTTCACTGAAAGGTGACAGAACAAACATTAGGTTTAATCTGTTAGAGAATGGATAATGTTGTTATTCACATGTATGAACAGAATATCTAAGAATACTAATTAGAACAAAAAAAAAGTTTCATAGTTACTTCAAAATAATCTAAGATGTGACTAGAGAAAGAATAAAGGCTGTCATTGTCCAGTTAGCCCTGTAGTTTGTCCTTGAAGCAACTGATTTGTCTCCATGCCTATTCCCACTCTCCCAAGTGTCAATTCAGTGTACCTTTTAGAAAGAAAAACAAATCCATCTCACAGCACTAACCCAGATAAAGTCAAATATGTGTATGTACATACACACACATATATTTACCTACCCATGTATATTTACGTCTCTGTACAAATTGATTTCCACTGTGCCCAAGCAAATATATGGAGTCTGAATAAAGAGAACATTCAGAAATATATCTATCAGGAATATTGGTCCAAAGAAGCCACACAGTGGAGAGGTCACCTAGCAGGCTGAATCAAGGGTCCCAACCCCGGAACAACTGACATTTTGAGCCAAATAATTCTTTGACATGCAGGCTGTCCTGGGCATCGGCAGGATGTTGGGAAGCATCCCTGAGCTTGACCCACTAGATGTCAGCAGCAACTCCACCCCACACACACACACTATAACAACCAAAAAATGTCACATTTTTAAACATCTCCTGGGGGACAAAACTGCCCTCTATTGAAAACTTTTAAGCTAAATGATAAGACAGAAAATCCTAAAGGATATAGCATGGCTGCTACAAAGTTGGAAAGAATGAGAAAAATTAAGATAGACCTTCCAAAACCAATGTACGGCTTGTGAAAATTTTGAGAAATTTTGTTTAATGTATTTATCTTTCATGCTTTGTCTCTTGTGATAAACTACTTAAACCCTGTGGGTGGTGTCATTGCTTACACTTTTAAATATTTTCCCCAGAGCCACATTGTACATGGTGAATGGATACAGACTGACTAAACAGGCAATGGGTCATTGATCACCTTCCGCAAATCCCCCGAGGACTATGTTGTATAGACTTCCAGAGAATGAGACTCCCAAGAGTCCACTCTCCCCAGTCCTTCTCAGGGAAGAAAACTGACTATGAATTAGATCCCAAGGGACCGACTAAAACTGAACTTCTAGCCATCTAGTCACTGCTGTGTAAATGATCCCACAAATTGATGTAATTCTCTGAGGGCCTGCCCCTTTGCCTTACACGGATGATGGAGCAGTGCTGCCTGTATCTCTTTTCTGTCCACTCGAGACTGGCCCATCCAGGCTGTGTTCTCTCTTCAGTCCCTTCACACTTTCTGCAGTGATGGGATTAAAGATTAAGCTTAGCACGATGGAAAACACCCCTTCGATCATGTTCTGCAATCCAGTTTAGCAGAGTTCAGATGTGAGCTGGGCCAGCTGTGAAGCAGTACTTTACCAGCTGCTAGTGTTCTTCAGGTATATCTGTACATTAGAAAACTCATGGTGACTGGTGACTGCGATTTAAGAGGGAGTTCTGGTCTACCCATTACCCTTGCCGAAAAGCCATGCTAACGTCACTGTAAGAACCCCAAAGCTTCCATTTAATCCACAATGAGGGGTAGGTAAGGAAACATCTCTCAGGCAATAGGTTGAGATTATGTTGACATATTTATTAACCTATTTCTTGTTTCGAAAAAGAAATAGTACAGTTCTCTGCCAGCATTAATTTTACATAAACATGATCATTGAGGCTAAAACAAATCTGACTAGTTTTCAATGTGAAAATAAAATATGAAAACTGTTCTTGGATTTATTTCTAAACAGAACTTGTCTCTCATCCTAATGTAACAGAAATGACATATATAAATCGAAATCATCAAATGAATCTTTGGCTAACAACTGTTTGAGAGCAATGTTAACATCACATGCAGGAACGCTACGTTTTCTAAAATTTGACATTTCCAGCGATAGAGAATTATTGCATTTCGTAAATGAAAATACCACTACTAACTATAGAATGCTACACATAGAATGATGTCATTTGTTTCAAGACTATCAATATACTGGAGTGATGTGAAAATAGTAATAAAAGCAAACTATTTCATGGCAGACTTTAGGGGTGAGGTTGGGAGCGTAATCTATGAGTTATCTCAGAGTAAACGCTACAGCCACAAGTGCCACTGGCAAGTATTTTCGGGACAAATGGGAAATAAGTTAAAAAACAAAAGTAGCATCTGTTAAACGTGATAACTCATACGCAAACCTTAAATACACTACATTTTTTCTATGAGAAATTACATATCAATTTTCATTGGAAGAATGAGGCCAAGAAGCCCCAACCTGGCATCACAGCAGGCCCTTGTCCTGGGTGGCAAGTTTTGGGGGCCAAAGAGCTCCCCCTGGAGTTAGAATTAACCCAGACTGACTTCGGTGATATAACCAAAGCAAGCCAAAGTCAATACTAAACTGGCAGGCAGCCATTTTCATTAATAAGTTTGGTAAGGATGGGATCAGGCACCCTCACAGATGTTCACCATTATTCGCACCAGTAAGAAGATGGTAAGCATGCCTTTATGTGGTGAACAATGTCGTCTACCTGTCTCCAGGCAGTGAACAGACACAGCGTGCAGGGCTGACAGGGAGTCTGGTCTCTCTCCCCAGTTCCCTCTCCACCTTTACTGCCACTTATTTTGGTTTCCTCTGCTTCCTTTCCACAAAAACAGGTCAGGATCTCTTCTCACTTTCCTTCTCTCAATTCTTTATTGCATAAAGGCTCTGACCACAGATGCTACCGAGTGTCAAAGTGAAACGATAGAGATCCATGGATGCCAACTAACCCCCGGCAAACTAACTCAGCTGAAACTTGCAATTATCTCTTTGCCTGACTTCAAAGATAGTTTCTATCAGTTTACTACATTTTCTTTACTCATTATTTATTGCTTTCCATTTTGGGGTGTGATTTTGTTTTGCTTCCTCCTTTTGTACTGTTGGCAGTCAGTCAAGTGAGGAAAATTCAACTCTGACAGACTGTATGATGTTCTGTCAATCAAAAAAAAAAAAAGGATTCACCTTTCAGAAGTATTTTTGTTTCCTTCCTGCATAAGCAATTCTTTTAATTGAACATATCAGTTTATTAAAAACTTAATTAAAACATAGAGACAGTGATATAATCAAAGCTGAGAGATCAAGTCTTGCCAAGAAGATGCATTTGTGCTACTTGACTCTGGGAATTTAAACTAAGGATTCTCTCCAACCCAAGGTTGCTGTTCTATGAACAGAAGCAGAAAGAATGGTAAAAGTGAAGCCAAAATAGCAACTGGATATAGAATGAGGAAAGCTGAAAACTTGCAAACTCACTTCTTGGGTCATCTTCCTTTCCACATGAGAGCCTTCATCTGCCCCCATTAGGGCTAGCACAATTTCCCAATTTCACTCAAGTTAAAAGTAAGCTGACACCATCTCTATGAGGAAAGGGGGAAAGACCCCTTCCCCCCAAAAAAAGTATGTTATAGTGGAATCACCTAAGATTTTCCTTAATTCCTAAAAATAAACTGTTTTTCTGGAAAGACTTTGGGCGAATAACTCATGTCTTCATCAACAGAAAAATTGGTCTTTTAAGAAAGAGGGTTCAGTAAGAAAGAAAAACATTGTGGTCCAGCAAATGACGTACAGGTCTGCAGGGTAACTGCAGCTTCTGAGGTTTAGGGCGATTCATATGGAAAAGAAATACTTTTTGATTTCTTTGGAATTTAAGGTAGCTTTTGTGGGTTTCATTTTCCTCACTTTGTATATCTTTTCTTTTCCCGGAGCTATTGTGTGCACTTGGCCCAGACTTTTGGAGACACTTAAAATATTATGTGAAATAAGACTAGTGCAAATGTAAGTCAGCAACTGGAGAAGAATAAAGGGTTAAGGGTTAATGCACCCCACCACATTCGAGTGGAAGGAAAGGACTGGAGACCCGGCAAGGGAAGCAGCATGTCGGTGGCTATCTTGTTCAGAGCTAAATAGCCATAGAGTATGCAAGTTTAAAAGCTGAGCCTCCTTTTAACATGTTGGACCCATGCCTATAGTGTGAAACTGTTCATTTCTCTTGACAGCATTCACAAACTTTGTACCTGAGCATGTAACTGTCATAAGGCACATATATAAAATACCCAAAATTCAGCACCTGACATGGCTGATATGATCTGAAATGATAGAGGCACCACATGTTGCTGTGTTAAATAAATCACCTTGAGGGTTAGCCATTAACCTCTGTGAAAAGCCAGGTAAGTGGAAGCTTGTATATATTTCCCATTCTCTTATTTTCTATCTTTGTGGTTCCTTTGTGATAGACACAGTAAAGAAGAGAATTACCTATTCATTGATCTGAAGATAATTCCAAGGGAAGAAAAACTTGGCAAGATCAGCTTGTAAATGCACAGGATTCCACAGCAGAAGGTAGAACACGGACATGCTCTGTATCCTCTTGCTCCCTCTTCTCTAACAAAAATGCCCAGACCCTCAGAGACTCAAGATGCTTCACAGTAGCAATCCTCATCTGGGCATTTAAGTATGATGACTGCTAATGAAAAATACTCATTTCTGGGCTCCGAGGCTGGTTATGTAGAATAGAAGTAGGCAACGGCCAAGAAGACTTAGCAAAATCCCTGACCTGGACTTTTGAGGTCCTGATGAGAATTGGACTGGCTTTACCTAATTGTCAGAGCTGGTTGAGTAGTCCCCATAAATGTGTTGTCTTTGGGTCCGGTTCTGGGACTTGGAGCTGGGCAGAGTTGGGCAGATAGTTGGCACACAGAACAATGGGTGCAAATTGGGAGAAATCACGATCAGGTGAGAAGTCACACACATGAAGTGGAATCTCAGGAGGATGGACCATAACCCATATCATTTTGTTGCCTCTGACTTTGGTGCTGAGGTTATCCTGGGACACACGGGACCCTTCACTATGGAGTTAAACATGGAACCCTGGTCCAGCAGTTGGGGAAGCTGGAGGAGGATCCAAGGAGAATGCAGGGCAGTGTCACATCCCTCTGGCACTTCACACCAATGACACAAGTCAGCAGAGCAGCAACAACCAGTGTCAATGACAAAATAGCCTCTGCTTCCTTTCCACCCTCTGAGTCCTCTAAGAGTCCCTCTCGTGGTCCACCCAAACCAGAGACATACAAGAAAGTAGAGTTGCCAGAAAACATAGAGGACACCCAGGTAATTCAAATTTCAGAGAAACAACAACAACAAAAATTTAATAAAAGTATGTCTCAAAGATTGTGTGGGACACCTACTGAAAAAAAGTATCCATCATTTCTATAAAATTCAAATTTCATTCAGTGCCCTGGATTTTTATTTGCTTTATCTTTTATCTTAAAAGAAATGGAATTCTGAGAAATATTGTTCAGCCAAGCTGAACTGATACATTACGAAGCCATCGATCATGTCGTGACTTAGGAGATTTGTAAAATTAGGTGATACTGATCACGGGTACTCTCAACTCTGGATCTGTATCTCTGCCAGGGGTACAAGGTAGAACATGATAAAGTGTGGCTGTTGAGGAGCTGCCCCTTTAGGAGGGACTAGTGGAAAAGTCTTCCTTCTAAGGAGATGTGGATACACAGTCACAAGACACGAGTTACAGGCTTAGTAAAGGGTCCCAGGTTTCATAAAGGTTTCCCTTTGAAAGACTGGTCCTCAGCCAAGGAACACACAATTACCAGCAGAGCTTTAATGAAAGCATAGATGTCTGGGCCTGACCCCAAGACCTACGAAATCAGAATCTTTGGGGTTGAGAATAATACCTGTTTCCCCCCCCCAAACTACAAGTTGTCTAGGTGTGCACTCTTCAGAACCCCTGTTTTAAAGGCACAATTAGAAGTGAATAAGTGGAAGAAGAGTCTTAACAGTTCATGCCAGGTTGCTACATCAAACATTTTCCCCAGGCTCTGCAGAAAATTCCAATCACATCAACTTTCAATATGACTGATCAAGTGTTCAAAATGTCCTACATGACCGCTGTGTCTCTTGCTGGTGTTAAGTTTGGGTTTTATAGCTGATGTGCCTGATTATATTCTGTCTATGCTCTGGCACACTGTGCATACCTCTACAGTCACCTTTGTCACTTTGAACCCCAAGTGGTTTCTGGAAGATGGAAGCCAGGCAGGGCTCTTTTCTGCACCTCCGACAGCCTACAGAAGTCACAGACACATCGGAAGCACTCACGCATCAAATGAGTCAAAAGTGGATGCACATTCCTCTCTTGCTCATCCTTTTGTCATTTTGTTAGTCCTTAACCAAGACTTTCAGAAATCAGAAAATAACAACTAATAGTTACTGAGTGCTTCTTATAAACCAGGCTCTATTGTAAGTTCTTTATATTACTAACTTAATCTCTGGAGTATTTTTTATGAAATACATGGCTGGGGAAACAGATGTGCATAGGAATGAGAGGGCTGGCTCTTCGTCACATAGCTGAGAGTGAAGGTTTGAGGACATAGTGCCTTCTCCTAACTCACGTGCTTCCTTGGAGAACCTGCACAGGGCAGTACTGCATTAGGCCCCACTCTTAAGACCTGAGCAGGAGGGAACCTATTAGAATAAAACCTGAAACCATTGTTGCAGCCAGCTTTCTCCCCCTGTGTGTAAAGCGGTCTCCCAGGAAAATATACCCTCCATGGTAGAACAAGGAAAGTGATCTATAATTCTCATTTCATAAAGTGAGTCATAAATCAAATCAGTGGCTCCTGAAATCCCGCTGCTTCAATGTGCAGAAAGGTGAAATGATTCATTCAGGGTCACACGGTCAGAGCGAGGCAGATCCGGAATTAGGATGCGATGGTACTCACTCACAGTCAAGTGCCTGCTCCTCTCCATTCACATCCTCCACGGAGGGGGTGCCAACCCCAGTGTGTGATCACTTGGTCACAATTTGGCATAAGAATTGGACGAGGTAAAGCGCCACGCCACCTCAAAAAAGGGCCTCGTATCATCCCTCCAGGTGCCTTTCTCTTCCTCCCTGAGGGGACTTTCTTTCTTTCTCTCTTCCAGGACATACTGTCATCTTAGAGGGTAAGGGTATGAGTGTGCCAATCATAAGACTGAACAAAACTGACCCAGAAAGAATGCTGTAGCAAGAGGGAAGCAGGTCCCCGGATGTCTGAGGGGGTAATGGTAAAGTGGGGTCCTCTTATGTATAAACCAGGTAAGGGGCTTCTGGAATCATCCTTAGGAACACCGACATGTGCTTCTGGCCTGACAGATATAAAAATTAGAAAATTTTATAATAGGGGGGGCTCATGCCATCCCAGACCCCAAGAATCAAGACATATTTAGAGGTCGTGATTTTCACTTTCCATACTAATTTCTGTCCTCTCCTTCTCTGCAAAAGAGCAATAGCCATACAAAGACAATCTTAGAGCTAAGGACTGCTAACTAGAAAAAGAGCCATAAAAACCATACAGTGAGATAGGATAGGGCAAGAAGCAATTTAAGGAGATAAGAGGAGTCATGATTCCCTGCCATAAACAAACTAAAGAACATTAAACACATAGATGCCCTTTCAAGAGCTAAAATGATGAGCGTGCATTTATTTTCTCAGTGTTATTTAGCCAGATTGGAAAACAAAAAAACCCTGACGTTAATGCCAGGATAACAGAGATGGGAGAACTTTTCTCTCTAATAATTATCTTACTATCTGTCCATCTTAGGTCAACAAACATGCTATGATTGACAGGTTAAAATGTTTAGGTTAGTCTGAGCTCACATAAACCATTTTAAGTTTTCTAGGACAGGAGAATGTTATAAAACAAACATAATCTTTTCTCCGCCTTCCTATTTTTCGACCTTCTTCCCACCTTCCCTCCTCATCTTTTCAGGGGGAGTATATCCATAAAGAATTTCAGTCATTACCAAGGATATCACCAAGCTGGTGGGCACAAGTCATGGTGAGACCAAACAAATTACTGCATTCTCCTAAATGAAAGAGGAGGAAGTACTCGAGGAAATCTGATCAGCTTTGGTGTACATGATGGAGAGAAAAAATAAAAAAAAGTAACTAGAATAGCTATCACTATTACTCCCTTGAACCCAGTTCAAATTCTGGGTGTCTAAGATGTCTTGACCCTTTACTGTGGAGAATCAAGGTCATGTATGAGGGGATAATAAAGAGGGGCCCAGTTAATTCACAGTACGAAGAGAAAAGAATCATTGGGTAAAAAGAACAGACTCTATCTAGAAAGTCAGAGGGAGACAGAGGCGGGGAAAAAAAGCTTCAGGAGTAATTTGTGGGGGCGGGGGGTGGGGTGTAACAGAGAATTTGATTGGTGGGCAGAGTGTCTGCACACTCCTGGAGTGTGGAGTAAGAAAAATAAAAAGATACCATTTTTTTCAAAACATAATTAGTAGAGATAAAAAATGTCTTCCCAATGACTGTCACTTTCAGCGGGTATCCATTTGAATCTGATTCTGTGGTCATGGCAGAGTAGGAGCCGTGGTTTGTGTGGGTTACAGATATTTCATGATCTGCTTCAGATGTGTCCCCCTTGTCCTCGATGACACCCTTTTGAGAGGGAAAAAAATTCTTTCTGAGCATGATTACGAGTGGATTACATGAGGATTCCACTAGTAAAATCCTAAGGGTCATGACAGAAAAAAGTGCTGGAATAGCAATTTAAAAACTCAGGCTCTAGAGTTTATGACTGCTAGAAAATGTGAGAGAACCTCTACTTACTCGTTAATTAAAGAAACAGATTTCATGTACCCTCTGGCTCTCATCCACATATGATTACAGCAGTGAATGAAAGATTCAACAGTCCTTTGATTTGGAGCTTTTCAGTGGGGAAAGATAGTCTATCCATACACAAATGAGTATAACATATAGCATGTCATCTGGGGGGAAGTGATATAAAAACATAGTAAAGCTACAAAGGAGTTTAGGAACTGACAATGGCAGGGATGGTGTCTATCACTGAAATAGGACAGTCAAGGAAGACCACATCAATCTGCAGTAGCTGAGGCTATTAGCCTTGTCATTACCTGAATGGAAAACTCTTCGGGCAATAAGTGCAAAGGTTCTGAGGCAGGAACCTGACAGGCATACTTGAGAAACCTACACTTTGTAGATTGTTTTTCAGTTTTCAAATTTTTACTTCTTCATGTGGTCCCAAATGGGATGAGAATGTCAACTCCATAGGACTGTGGTGAAATAACTAGAAATACTGTATGCAAAGTCCTTGGCTTTTCAGCAACTCGTTAGTGTGAGGAAATAGGTGACCTTCTTGCTCATTTGGCAAGAGATGTGAGCTGCCTCCCAAAGTCAGATCCCAGGAGTGGAGGACTGATAGGATGCTCAAGCCTTGTGACAAAAGGCCTCTGTATCACAGATGCAGATAAAAACTCCAATTTCCTTATATATGAGATGCGATGACTTGGATGAACAACTCAACATCTCTAAGTCTCTGCTTCGCAATGTGTACAACACAGATGATGATATCTGTCCTTCGAGAATGTTGTGAAAGTTAAATAAACACTGAGAATAAAGAAAAATAATAATAATTGCTCACAGGTATTAAGTGCTCGCCATGTGCCTGGCTTAGAGCAGAGCTGTTGCTTTGCATCATTTTAGCCCATCCTCAAAAAACCAGAAAGTAATATTAGGATACCTGTTTTACAGATGAAGAGACCATTGGGTCCAAAACTAGCAAATCATAGGGTCAGGATCTGGATCCACCAGTCTGAAGATGGGCCAGGTTGCTGCCTTCCATGTTAAGTACCTTCACACTGTGCCCGACCTGGAATTAAACCTCAGTAAATGGCAGCAGATGTTACTGCTGCTGATACTCTTGTTGTTGTTATTGTTGTTGTTGTTGCTACGATGCCATTTAGAAGAAGCACCTCTTTTGGAAGTGGACAAAGCAAATTAAAAATAATACTGCTGGCAAGGTTAGAGACAAATACACCCACCAGTGGGTATAAATAATGAAAAGATCTTCCAGCCAGATCCCCGATGTGTGATAGTTAAAGAAATGAATCACAGATATGAGTCATTGGGTAAAAAACCTGGGAAGACACACAGCTTTACACAAGTCCCAGATGTTCTAAACTTGGGAACACCAAGTCTTGAATACTGGCATTGGGGCTTTTCTCTTAATGTGGCTTAAGTTTTGTTTTTCTCACCACCCCCAACAGACATGCGTGGAGAGCAGTCAGATGGCCCAGCCTTCCTCTCTGGACCACAGACGGACTAAAAGTAAACCAGACAGGCATCTGTATTTCCCCCAATTCCTAGGATGTCTCCTCATTCCAGCCCCGCCATACACACACACACACACACACACACACACACACACACACACACACACGTGCTTGCTTCTTGTCTTTCTTTTCATTCATTGCTTGAGTAAATTTGTACAGATGGTCTTCTGAATTGACTCCTTTTTACATCACTCACACTGAAAAGTTGGTTCTCCTCTTCCCCTGCCAACCTTGACTTGGACTGCTTCTGTGCATTTTCTCAGCACTTTCCATCACAAGGGGAACTTCCTACGTCACACACACATTTATCCCTGTAAACTTCTGATCCTTCAGGGGATCAAGAAGAAACCATATTGTGACCTTCATATAGAAATATCATTCCAGTGCTTTAAAAAATTTTGGTTTCTCCTAAAGGAAGAGAATAAGACCCTTCCTATGGGTAGTATATTTTGTGGCCACACCTTGTAATATATAAGTAAATCGTGTGCTACATAATGAGTTTCCTAATTAAAAAAAAAAAAAATCTACATGAGGAGTCACATTAGAAGAGAGGATTTTGCGGTTGGACGGAACAAAGTGTTGTAGGTGGACACTCACAGGTCCTGGGATTTTCCTGCTGCATGCAAAGATCTTCAGAATCACTCATCCTGTTTTATCGTGGATTCCCCGATCTCCCTGAACTACTAAACCAACAAAGATTCAGCTCATTGCAGCTGGTACTCGATAGCATATTATTAGCGCACATCTGCAGACGTGCGCACTTTCAGCCTCAGGCACAGTTATCTGTGAAGACATCCAACTTCCAATCAGGCGTCTAGCTTATAGTCAAATAAACATATCCTTGTTTAAAAAAGAAAAAAAGTCCCTTCTTAAAACCAGAAAGCAAACCTTTTGTTTTCAACTTAGCTTCAAATATCCCTACATCTCCATGATCTCAACCAAAAAGGATAACAAGATAAAAAAAATTTCCAAGTCAAGTGAAAACCAAAAGCATTTTAGGATTTAACAGATCTTCAGAGAGAATGGCACAGATGCCTAGACCGGACGTTGGGTTCGATATGCTGTGACAAGCAGTGGCTCCAAACCACTAAGCTCTGTCAGTCCTGAGGATCTGACTCTCTTGCTTCCCCTTTCAGGTATAAGCACTGATCTTTATTTTAGTTTCCCCTCTCACACTCATCTTGCAAACTATGCAGTGCTGCTCCCTTTTCCCATCCAACCTTGACAAGCTTTTTATGGGCAAGTTAATAAAGAGTGAACCCGCCACCAAATCAAATGCAGTGAGGGCTCTCTATGTGGAACCTTTGTTTAAATAGGGGTTTCTTTCTCCGAGGTGGAGGCCCTGCCAACCTTTCCTCTTCCCCTCATTTCCCTCCTACATCAGGAAGGTGAGAAATGGAAAGAAAAGTAGAAGTAGAGCATTCTGTAGTGTCAGAAGTCAGGACACACTGCCCCTTCGCTGTCCCAAGGCTTTCTACATGGAGTTGGAGCTGCCCAACATGTTTCCTCTCGCCCAGCCTCCTTCGTCTTGCTGAGTGCACTGAGCAAGGCAGCGAGTGAGCTGTGGTTTTCTCAGCCAGGCCAAGGCAAGCAAGCTGGTTGCCACTTGGAGTGCTGAAAGGCCCCCAGGTCACTTCATGGTATGCAATGAATCAGGAACTTACTAAGGTATTGATTCACGTCCGGGACATATTAAAAGCACAAGCAATCGCTGTTGTGATTTTCATTTCCTTTTTTTTTTTTTTTTTTTTAGAAGTCTGTGTCTATATCTTCTGTGTGGGCAAGATAGTCAAGTGAATGCTAACCGATGACAAATCATTTCAATAGTCTTGTGTTTCACTTCTATCCTGTTTGTGAGCTCCTTTCTCATTCAGATTATTCTTCCAGGAAAAAAAAAATTGCTTATTTTTATCTCTCATTTTTTTCTGTTTTGCTTCTACTACATTAATACATCATTTGTGTATAAGTGTGTGTGTGTGTTGAGGAAGTGTTAAAAAGCAGCATGATCAAGTATAATGGCACAAGCATGAAGCTAGAGATGAAGTGTGATCATTAACTGGTTAATTTTTGTGTAACCTAACTAGGGCGAGGGGTACCCAGTCAAGTTGGTCAAACATTATTCCAGATGTGTCTCTTAGGCTGTTTTGGATGATAACAATAGTGAGCCTTTTAAAGAGCCAATGCATTTCATGCAATGCGCTTAGCTATATGAATATTAGCACTGATTTCAAAATGATGACTTATAAATTGATCAGAGATATCAGAAATAACACTGTTCCCATCTCCATCCACATTCCTACTAAAAGAGAAGAATAACTGCCTTCTCAGATTGGTGCTCTTTTTTCCCCAAAGGAATGGCAGGTGGGTCAAAATGACAGAGCACAAACTGATCATGAAGACCATTTTCTTTTGGAAGCTATCCCTGTGTGTTCTCATAGAAGGTTGGGAAACAAAGTCATGGACAACCTCGAATATGGTGTGAAACACTGAAGAGAACACGGGCTTATTTTTTTTGCATAGATCACTGAAATAAACAAACTTTCTTGATTCAACTGAATTGCTTAGCAGGAATAATAATTCATGAGCCAATGAGAATGGAGAAAAAAAGGGATGGGAAGGAAGAGAATGAGGAAAAAGCTAGAAGAAGCTGCCTCTTTAGGTAAAATTAACACTTCATTTGCTCATTTCTTTAAAAACTAAATATTATTATTCAACGAAAAAGGTAGAAGATTCTATTATAAAAATAGGCTTTATTTTCTGAGTCCTAATCTTCTCCATGACTGTTCTTTTTTAACTGAGTTTACTGCTATGTCCCAATGGCTTCCCAAAGATAATTCTAAATAGTTATATTTCATCATGTCTCGTATCCACTCAAAATCTTCTGAGGGCTTCACAGAGTAAACCCCAGTGTCAGAGGGCCCTTCACTGTGCCTCCAACAGATCTGTTTCCTCTGCTGAATGCTCTTCTCCTGAATCATATGCCTCTCTTCCTCACCTTCTGCTCTGGTCTCTTCTCAAATGCTCCTCCGTCAGAAATATCTTCCCTGGCCCAATCCTCTCATCAGATTCTATCTATTATCTAATGCCATATTTTACCCCAATACTTACTTCCACCTCTATGTACATCATGTCTATTGGGTTTTATGTCATTACTTCCTGTCCAACTCACCACCTGCCCCATGAGAGCAGGGACAGCATGCAGTGTATTGCTGTTACATATAAAGTTTCAGCAAATGATTGGTTCGTAATTATTACACAAACATATAAATGATACCCCAGAGAAGTTCAGATGTTCTTATCCTAGAAGTAACATGGGAGGTGGAAGAGATGAATGAGTAGGAGAGATGAACTTTACATTTTCTTATAAACAGAAATAACTTTTCTAGAACCTAGCCCATCATAGATGCAAGTCTAAGTGATTACATATATATTACTTCATTCGATTTTCATGAGACTCTGTAAAAGGTATTGTGATAACTGTTTACTGTTGAAGAAAGTGAAGGTCAGAGGAATTAAGTGATTCAGTTGAAGATCACCTTGTTTTCAAGTGGCAGAATGTTTGGACCAAAAAGGCAATGTCTTGCCTTTTTTTCCTATTGCCTCAAATAGATACAGCATGTTACCTCTTAGACAGCATGTCTGTGAGCCACAATCACAAACTACAAAGTTACCAACCCCCAAAGCTATAAGTGACAAAATATATGGGCAGCTTTTCTACATTTTAGCATTCGTTAAAGGAACAAGCAAGCAACCAAACACATCAAAAAAAGTCCATTGGCCATTTTGAGGGTCTTCTCAGGTTTTAGGCCAGATCAGAATCCTCTAATCAGCCACTTCCTCTCTGTCCTCTAGAGAGTTACAAATTGGATTAATATCTTATCTGCTTTCTAAGTGCTTTTCCGTCTTTCTGAGCAAATTTATCCGGGTTTTCTCAGCTTAAAGACTGCCAATCTCTTGGTGAAGTCAAAGTAGTAATTTTCTTATTGTGTTACTAGCTCTACTGGGTTAACTCAGATTAGGAAAAAATATCACCTTGTTTTTCAAGAACTTTGATTTCACAGGGGCCATTGTTTTACTGGTATCAGGAGCTCTGTCCTCTGAGGTCATGGAATACAGGAGCCATGGGGTAGAAGCAATGGATTAAAAGAGAAAAAAACGAGCTCTCCCTCCTCTTCCTCCTCATTAACATCCCCAAAGGTCTCTGAGCCCTTGCCAAAAATGTGAGTGAGCCTTCACATGGGTTTTCAAGTCAGGTTCAATGTTTGCTTAAATTAGAGGGCACTTTGTATCAGTTCACTTCAAGCACCCATTGGAGTTCGGCTTGATTTTAGGTTTCTGAAGCTGACTTGGTAATTTCTAATGGATGTCAAATATTACAAAGGTTCAGATGTGGAGCCAAAGATATTTGGGCTGCAAGTTTTTGGAAAGCTGGAACTGACTCTCTTGAGAGATTTCCAATAGGGATGGGCTGGTGCTTTTTTTTTTGCCAAGTTTAGAACCCATTCCAAATCTAAGGGGGTTAGAACTCAGGCTTGGCTGGAATCTTCTGGAAGTTGAGGAGAGTTGTTCTGTTTTATTTTCCTCTAATTTAGCAAAAGCCTTCCTAGCTTTCAGAATTACATCCCAAGGGAACTGTGTATAGATAGATATTCAGTGGCTCAGGAAACCTCCTTTAAATGACTTGTAATTTTTAATGTTTTCATCTATTTGATCCTCCACAGGCAAATCCATCTGTATTTCTTACTTCTCATTGTCTTTGCATGATGACAGAGATCTATTCATTGGAGAAAACTCACCTCTAAACGTGCCTTGGGAAATCATTTCTTCTCTCCACACCGTGAGAGGTAAACCATTCCTCCAGGACCAATAGTTTGTGCCCAAAGTTAATGCAGCCAAAAAAGCAAAACTTGTTCTTTGGCTCCAAGTGATTTATACAAATATGAGTATGTCTAGGTCCCCTCTCCCCCTGTTTATGGAGAATATGTCATAGCCAGGGCCGAACCTATTAATGGAATGAGTGCTGGAAAGCAAGGCCCGCATGGACTGGACAGGACTTGCACAGAAATCAGAGGGACCTGGCATCGAGACACCCAGATTCAAGCCCTCATTCTGCCACTCACTCACTACGATCTACCATTTGTAAGTTATTTAAGTGCTGATCTTGCCTGTAAAACAGGAAAGACAATACCTGCTTTATTAACTTTGAGGGAAGATGATCTATATGAAAGTATTATGTAAACACACAAACAGACAAAATTCTAGGGACTGTAAATAATGCTTATCCTAAATATTATAATGTGCAGCTGTTTTAGAGGATATGAAATAGGATCTGCTCAGATAATCCAATGCCATTACTGGCCTTGAACACGATGCAACTTTAAGGGAAGAAATAACTGAGGACTGTGGAACGTTTAAAAAAAAATAATCTCCCTCCCAAGTCTAACTCTCTGAGTTTTTCCCACTGAAGAGACCTCCTTTAAAACAAAGAATCTAGGAAAAACCAGTGATGGTGACTGTCCCAGACTGGCAATGAGCAAGGCCTTACTCTTCTTGTTCGGGACCAATTAATATTCATGTAGCCCCAACCTTGAAGGGACTTAGCCCCAGCCTTTCACAAAACTGAAGCAATCCATCAGCCAAAAGGGCAAAGAGGCAAATTTCTGAGCACTTTTCCCCAAACTCCGTCAGAGAATATAAGCTCACGTTACTTCCCCTCCCCAGCCCTTTCCTTCTTTATGAAGTGAGACTATTGTGGATAACTGTGGTCTCGTCATGCATTTTTGGCTGGCCGAGGCAATACCGTGGCTTCAGAAACTCTCTTTAGTAGAAATTGGCCAGGGTTTCCATTGTTTACATCTGGGACGTGGCCAGTAAAGTTCGGACATCTGCCCATTGTGTTAGCTCCTTGGGCGCCAGTGGGCTGAAGCTCATTATTCCACTGGGAATTAATGCTTCTATTCCTTGAAAAAGGGAGTGACTCACCCAAGTACCCTCTATCACATCTGACACTTGGAAGACAAAAATCTCTTAAGTTCCAAGTTTCATTGTGAGTTTCTTATTCTGACTATGCTGATCCTAAAGGTACCGCCCGACCAACCTCAGGCTTGGTCATGTCACTGGAGTTGTGATTTAGAAGGAAATTTGGGAATCCCATTTCTATGCATGCCTAGGACTGTACCATCCAAGTGGTCAGCCCTTCTAGCTGCAAAACCAGATTAAAAGAATAAACAGTTGCTACAGGAGGCGGAGGGATAATTCTGGCATGGTCAAGTTGGAAAATTTCTCAGTCCTCTCAGTAATTTTGTTCTTTTCCTGTCCCTTTCTTTTAATCCTATTTTAACAGATTTCTTTTAGAATTTCAAAAAACATTTCTATTCTAGGTCCCCACTTCTGACATTAACTAATTACAGCACATTGGTACAGTTCGTCAATCTTAGGTTCAATTTCTTTATCTCAAAAAAGAGTATGTTAGCATTTACCTTACAAGGTGATAAAGAGTAAAGCACTTAGTACAAGAACACGGTACATGATAAGTGTTCAGTAAATGTTAGAGATAAAAACGGTGATACTTGTGTTTATAAAATCTTGGCACAATATATAGCATGTAGTAATAATTTGATAAGTGATGAGAATTAGTTGCCATATTATTATAAGTAAAGGGTGAGCTGAATCCAGCTGGCTTCTTTGTTAGGTTCCATTTATGGTCTATTTCCCATTAGAGTCAACATGTGGCTCTAGCCAGACCTAAAACTGAGGCTTGGTCTTCAAATACCATCAGTGCCACTGCTGCATGAACTTGCTCCCCCCAGTACCCACTGACCAACTTTTTAGTTCTTTAAGGGGTTCCGACCTGGCCCACATGGTTAACAATAGCCAATAACTCCCAGGAAAACAAAGAGCAGGATATTGGGGTCTTTTGGCCTCTGCATCAAAGAACAGCTGGATTCAATTCAGAGGCTTAACCGAGGAAAGAAAGAAAAATGGACACCCTTCCACTGGTCATGCGTCAGCCATCACAGGCCGTCTCTACCACCTGCAGGAACAGTCCAAATGGAGCATTTTTATTAAGGAAAGTCTTCCAGCAGATTACAAGCAATGACCAGTGAAGAACCAACCCTCTTAGGAATGGTGTGACAATACACTCCCAGACACTGTCCCTTTCTCTGAGCAGCTGCATTTGTCCTTTCTGAGCTTCAGGTTCCTCATTTCACACAAAAGAGAGATGAGAACAATTACACAATACGTACTTGGGAAGGATACTCAATGAGATCATGTTTGCTAAAGCACACAGCACAGCTCTGCCTCCGGTGCCGAGAAAGTGGACGATGTGTATCAACTTGTTAGTGTCCTTACTACCACTCAGAGCTTCCCTGAGTGTCCAGAGTACAGTGATACCAAACACACAATAGCTGGTCAGTAACTGGTAGTTCCCTAAAGGGCAGCGAGGAACCCTGAGTCCTGATCTCCCCAGGAGTGGCACTCCCCTGCTGCATGCTACAGAGCAGCTGGAAATCAGTAGGACAGCACCGGGTGTGAGCCCACTGTTCTCCACTTTGGTCTGCTTATTCCTTCAACTCTTCCTTCTTCTTCCACAACCGAATGGCTCGCTTGCCTGCCCTGAGCATCTCAGAAAGCCCTTCCCCACCTCTCCAGGGAGTCTGCAATACAGCCCAGATGCTCTCAAAGATTAGAAAGGCTTTTTAAGTCTACTCTTAAAAAACAGCCCTGTCCTTTGTCTCAGGCCATTATTTCTTCTCTGACGAATTCTGGAGGATGCAATTTCCCATTCTTCATTTATAATATTTTGCTGGGGATATCTGTAGATTGTCAGCCTATATATCAAGTCTCCTGCTTGATTACACCATATAAATTCAGTTCTATTTATAAGCTGAAGTGACTACTACTAGAAGAGGAATTAAATACATTTCTAGTCTTGGAGGCAAACGACACTCATTTTTCTAACCCAGTTTCTCTCTGGATGAAGCATCATCCTCAATCTATAAATTAGAATTTTAATGCTACAGGAGCTGCCTTATTTTGGAGACAGGAAAAGTAAAGAACTTTCCTCAAGTGATTCTAGCTTACAGCAGAATCAGGGCTTGCTTCTCAGGTCAGGTGTCTCTTCACTATCCCATCATACCTGATCCAGTAGGGTCACCCACAGCTTAACTGCCTCTCTGTCATCTACTGCTGCACAGACTGCCTACTTTCCCTGCACCCTGCTCAGTCCACCATCCATGGACTACTTACCATTCCTCCCAACATGTCCAGGGAACATTTATTTCCACCACTCCCCAGAATGACCTGCCTCAGCTGTCTACCTAGGGAATCGACTTGTCCTCTAATGTCTAACTCAAGGTTCACTTTTTCATCTATAATGCTCTGAAACTCCCTCTGAAAAACCACTCCTTCACCTGTGTTCTAACAGAATCTTTTGTATGTCTCATTTATATTGCTTTGAATGAAAGCTTTGTTTATCTTTGTCTCTCCACTAGACTATGAATGGTTCAAGGTTAAAAATCATACTATATTTGTCTTGTATCTGACAACTCTTCAAAGAATTTATGACATAGTAATCATTTGTAACTGTCATTTTAGGGTTTTTGTTTTGTTTGAAGACAATTTTCTTGTTAATTGCATTAGGTAAATAATAACGCACTTACATGGAGTATATAATTATTTGATTCTGAACTTCTAAATATATCTGAACTTCTGTAGACATCCTGGATTTCTAGAAACTAGATGTACTAAAAATAATAATTGGAAAAACTTAGCCTGAATAGTTGGGTTAACTTTCTGCAGAGACTGAGAAAAAGTTCATGAGATCTGAAAACCAAATAGACTATCCAAGGAGTTTCCCTTTGTTCTTTAAGCTAGCTTATTTGTTAGTCTTATAAATTCCAGAATTTTTCACTTTTGGCCAACAAAAATACAAAAAGGCCACTTACGATGACATTTATTCCAATGTTTTAATATTAAGAAATATTAAGTTATAGAAAAATAAAAATGTACTGTTTTGGAAAGTAAAATAAAGTAACAACTCTGATACACAAACCTTCAGTGATTTAAAATTGTTTTTTAATCCCCAAATGGTGATTAAGTCTCCAAATGTAATTAAAATGTGCCAATAGCTCTTATAGTAGAATTCTTTAAAAAGTAATCTGAACTCTAAACTATGTTCCCATTCTTGGGAGATATCACAGAATTTCTCAATTCTCATTTTTCTTTAATAATTTCTACTTCATTCAGTTCTTCAGCAGAAATAGATGGGTATTCATCTATCTGACAAGTGACTTAGGAACTGTGAAACACTAATAATGCTAAATGACCTGCCCTCTTCATACAGCCTCACTGGGAAATTCTTACTTATGGACACTGTGTGGAGTCAGCCCACCCACCACCCACAACCTCTGTCATGTTCCTGTGGGGCTAAAAGGGCTATGACTTCATTCAGCTGTGTTTATTTCCCAACTTGGCTGGTTCTGGGATAATATCAGATAGATATTTTGAGCCACATTTCATTATTTTTTGCAATGGACAATCATGGTTTCTGCCAATCAGTTATGACATGCTATAACAAAAAGACGTGGTATATTAAGAAAGTGGAAAAAAAAAGTTCTAATGCACAAAAACATGTAATTCTTAGAGTGATAAAGGAGACTTCAGGTGCGTGTTCTGTGTTAAGATCAGCACCTGAATATCATTCAATACAAACCAGAAAAAAAAGGCAGAATACTCAAAAGCATACAAGTGAGAAGCTACAAAGGTAAAAGTTATTTGACATAAATGCTGCCATTTATATTTCCTAAAGTTCAGCATGAACTTATCTTACCTTAGAGGCTGAGGAGGAGGAGCAATATCAGCTCACTTGTAAAATTGTCCCACAAACTGCAATGATGCCTCAGCTGGAAACAGAAATGTCACATTGATGATGTTTACTGTTAGATACCATATGTGTATTTGTTCAAACTCTATTAGGAATTTCAAATAGGTTGACCCAGATCACCAATTCCTGGCCCAGAAAGGCTCTTCATTCAAACACATCAGATTTGATTTTTAAATTTTATTTTTCTTCAGCATCTTTCCTAACTTTACCAAGAAGAAATATTGTTTTGCTTCTTAGTTCCTTCCTATTTGGAATAATTATAAGTCACGTAAATAAGGACCTGAGTTAGCTACTGGGCCCAATGAAGAACTGAAAGGAATGTCAAAGGGAACATTTTAAGATGACTCTTGGAAACTGCCAAGGAGACTGGTAAAGCAAAACAGCACAGCTGGAACTCATGGTTTAGCATCTGAGTGAAGACTGAATCTCGGCCCTTTGCTTCTTTATGCCATAGCATCCTCATCTATGAGATTCATAAAAATCAGTATTTCAGTTTATGGCAGCGAGCTAGCTCATGGATTGACAGCCAGGCAGTAAATATACACATTATTTTGTATTTTTCTGTTATATACTTGTTTATAAACATATTATTTTTCTATTTTGCGTGTACATACTTTCATGTACTTATGCATATAGTTGCTGTCTGTTACAATTTTTTTTGAGCTCCACTGATGCATTAAGCAATAAGATGGAGCAATTTAGGAAATAAGCAGAAAACCACATACAAATAAGGCTCTTCCTTTTCTGTAAGTTATAAACAGTGAGGGAAGTATGCAATTTGACAAAAAAAAAAAAAAAAATCCAAAAAATTGACCAGACATACAGGTTTTTCCTGGACAGTCCTGATTTATGTGTTTTGTTCCAGCATGCTTAATTAATACTGCCCTCCTTCAGAAGAGTGTCCTGACTTGATCAATCAAATGTTCGCACAAATGGTCACCTGTGGTAGGATAAGTCTGCTCAGAGGGAAACCAGCTCAAGGGTGCCAGGTCCACATAGGGAAGCAGGATAGAGAAACTTCCCAGAGTTAGGGGCAATCTAGGCTGATGAGGAGAAGCTGCCATGTGAAAACGAGGCAGAAGCATGGCAAGGAGCACTAATCCCAAAAGGACAGGACAGTGAGTGCAAACGTAAAAGCTCAGAGAGGTAAGAAGAAAGAGGGAATAATTAAAATATACAGCAGGATTATGCAGTTCAAAGGAGAAAAAGGCAAAGGATGACACAAGAATCAGTAGTGCCCAGATCACGAGGGTTCAGACAAACTGGACTGACCTATTTTTTAAAAAAGCCATAAAAAGCCAAGGATGATGTTCTGTTTACTTGAGGGTACGCAATGGCAGAATGCAGGAAGCTGGAGAATAAAGGGCTTGTTTTATTTGGAAGCCCATGGGGAACTGTTGATTTTACAACAAACCAATATCACTTTGCCGATGGCATTCTTCCAGACCATAGGTGTGATCTGGCCAAGAAACCCCAAAGCACAAAGCGTCCGTTTCACCCCCAAGTTTACACTTCAGCAGAACGACTCCAGGATGAATCATTGCGTGCACAGGTTGTTGGTTATGCACAGCTTAAATCCCATTTTCAGAGCTCTTTAATATGTTGTGTTCGAGACAGAGTCTGCAGAAATTTATGTAGAGATTTCTTGTTCTTGAAAACTATAAAATCTTTCACCGGAGTATTTTTCTCACTCAGTGAGGTAACACCGGGCCTCTTTGCTGTTCCTCCCCATAAGGCCTTTTCTACCTCTACTCAGATCTCTATCATTTCTAGTTAAGAAAGGAAGGGGGTAGTTGAGAAAAGAGAAATTAGCCCCTGATGTGCTCTAACCGATGGAATAGAAAGTGCATGGAGCCCTTTGAAATCAGGAGAATGTGAGAGAGAAACCAGTCATTCAGTGAGACAAACGGTGTGCTGTGAAATAATAGGGAGTTGATTTTGGGAGGATTCCATTTCTCAAACTCCCCTACTTCTGAGACCCAGCCTGGTATGGAGCAGAGTCTGAGGAATGGGTGGTTGCCTACGGCATGACAGTAACTCAATGAAGGGAAATACACCTTCTTAAGGAAAGATTGAGATCAAAAATGTGTTGTTTACCAAGGAGAAAAATGGTGCCTAGTTTATAAAGATGAGTTTTATGAGGAAAAGAATATGGGAAATGAGCAAATGATGGTGGAAGAGTATAGGGATGGACAGCCACATCATCTGGTCTTGAATCCAGCTCTTCCATTACACAGTGGCCCTGGACAAGTGTCTGACACTGTGGGAGCCTTGGGCTCCTCATCTGTAAAACAGGGACAATACTCTATCTCATAGGGTTGTTATGAGGGGTAAATGTGTTAATACTCATGAAGTACTCAGCAATCCCTGACACAGAGTAAGTGCTTGTTAACAACAGTAACAACAACAAAAAAAATCTATCAATAATTATTACTCAGGGATGATGGAATCTAAGAACTCTGGGAACTCAAAGTTTCTGTTTCTACGAAATGATTTCATCTTCTGCTATGTTCCTTCCGCCTACTTTAAATCTTTCTAAAACCAAGTAGAATTTGTACTCTTAGTGCACAAACTACCAATTCAAAATTTATAAACAATTCACAATATTCTTTCTAAATCTTCAGAGAAATACCTGCACATACACCAAATCTCTCAGTGATGAGGGCATTTGTCCCAGTGGAGATGTGAAGGCCAAGACATTAGGGGGTCAGAGTTTATCTTTATATCTCTTTGTCTCAGTTTAGAGAAAAGGAAAGGTCCTAGCTTCCAGACAGCCATGAAAACAAAATAAACAGGCATGTAAATGAGATGTGTTTTGGATGTGGGTTTGTATATATTGGCAGGAAGAGCAGTGAAACTTATGATTCTACTTTCTTATCCTTTTTTCTCTCTTCTGTCCCTCTCAGTGCCAAAGGAGTTATTTTTAAAAGCATGGATTTGTGTTTTTGATCATAATGTTATGGCAAAAAGGGAGATGACTTTTACATTTAGTTAGTAGCTGTTAGACAATCAGCAAGCTCCAGGTACAGTATTTCATATTTGATCACCAAAAATTTGTGTCATCTCCTCAACAGCAGCACTTTCTGAGCCAGAATATGTTGAGATAGTAATTTATTCATTAATTCATTAAAAGAACATCTATTCCCTACCAAGTTCTACCAAAACATCTTCCAAGGTCCAGTCCCATATGGAATAACACGTAGAAGTGAGTGAGTGTCCTAAATCTCTACTAACAAATGCAGGTGTTGATCCAACTTTGTACCAGTCCCGAGAGGATAGAGCAGCTGAAATGTTTCTATGTAAAATCTAAATAGACAACCTAGAGTAGTGGCCATGTGAGATGCAATTCCACTTAATTAGGACACCTGAGTTTTGAATTCAATGGGTTCCCATCAACAAGAGGAGATTGGAATCCCATGACCTGTGCAGTGTCCTAATTCTTCAGCATTTTAAAACTTATTTTTGGCCATTCTGGGGGGTATCAAGTTCTGGGCCAACTTTCCTAGAGGAAAGAATGATAATTCCGGCAAACAACAATAATAACAAACGCTGACTATGTATGTTTTATTCACTAATGTTTTTCCTGGGGAAAGGGGAAAAAGAACTGAATTACTTTTGTGGCCTAATTTTTTTCAGTCTTTGCTTGAGACTAGCGAAAGCATTTTCTATATTATTCAAAAATTTTGACAGAAAACTGTAATAAGTAAATATTCCAAACATTTTTCTTTATACAAAATTAAACAACTTGGAAAAATCTCGCCAGGCCACTATGTGAATTTCTGTCTTCTTTGGATATTTAGTGATAGCCTAAAACTATTCATTAAAATATATTCATATTAAATCAATACTAAGGGGAAAGATTTATCTGCTTTTAATTGCTAACTTTTTGTTGTAAAGTAAATTTAACTTTTCAGTTCCCTGATCTCTGATGATCTAATGCTATTCAGTAGCGAGAACTGTATCTAACAAAATTGGTATCAAATTAAATTTGAATCATCCAAAGAACCAAATAATATCTCTGAAGGAGAGGGCGAGGCAAAGGAATCTCATTATATTCCTATATAAAGAGAGTAAACTTTTAATTCTAAAAATTAGTTGTTTAAAATTTTATTTCTTTATCTGCATCAACAGAAAGATCAAGTAAGTTTTGAAACCTATGTTAAAATAGCTAATACTAGCTTCTGAAATAAACAACCTCTGACTATTAGTGGCTTAGCTCCACAAAGATTTATTTCTCACACATGTAAAGTCCACTGTCTATGGCCCTAGGCACCTCTCCCCACTCCAAACAGCTTGTGGATCTATGGATACCCTCTGTCCTATGGCCCTGCTATTTTGGAGCCCTCTGCTTCCAATTGCACAGATGGTGGCAATAGAGAGAGATAAAGAATGGGAGATGGAGAACCCTCTGGAAGAAGGTAACAGACATTTGAATTGGTTTAAATGACACCTAACTTGCTAGGGGCCATGAACTCCGAGCCTTGCTGGCTTCAGTATTTTATCTACAAACAACCTGTTACACCATTGCTGGATCTTTATAAATCACACACGCTCCCTTTAAACGATAAAAAATTAGACAAGCAGACAGGCCAAAACACAACAGCCAAAGCCTGATTTATTGGTAAAGAGTTAATATAAATCATCTATAGAAAAAGCAACATTTCTAGCAAATGACAAAGCACTCTCTTTTAATGTCTTCCCTCCACTCGTCAAGGATCTAAGCTAAATGAATATGCATGGCTTTTAAATGATCCTTGTAATATAATTAAGTGGTGGGGTTTGTTAAAAAACAAGACAATGGGCCCAAAATGGATTCACTTATGCTAAACCCCGCATTACCAAATAAACTTACAGTTTCAACTCTCCCTGATATGAAATCTTAAACCAGAAATCCAATCTTAAATCTGTCAATCAGGAATTGCCTGATCAGCAGGTTAGGTAATCTGCCTGACAGACACCTGCCAGTCCCTAAAGGCAAAGAACTACAATAATCCCACCTTTTAGCCTAATACAACTTCCTTGTTCCAGCTCCTTCTTGCCTATACAAAGTCATTCACACAGCTTCTATCTGCTAAATTGGATACAGCCCAGTTTGAATCAATAGTTGTTCAAATAAACTCTTAAAAGTTTGACTATGCCCCAGTTTATCTTTTAATATTCTGGTGTCAGAAGAAAGGACCAGAGGGGAGACCTCCCACTCACCCACCCCTGACAGCCCCTAAAATCAACAAGGAACAAGGTGTCTGTACCTGTTGAGCCCCTTGAGCTTGCACTGTCTTTCAGCCTCTGGAGCTGTGGCTAAGCATCTCTGGAACCAAAGCTCTGCAGTTCCTGCGTTAGGAGACTGAGTGATTTTTTACCCAACCCCGCTCAGTCTGGAAACTACTGGGAGCCCAATTGGGTCTGAAAAACCAGCTGGAGATCAGGGCTGACGTCATGGGCGGGGACCGACGTCACTACCGGTCTGAGTCTGCGTCAGCCTGGGTCACCCTGAAGCTGAGGCCTCAGGTGAAAGAAATGTTAGGGCTTCACAGGTATATTAGCTTAACCAAAGTTAATCTAAATGATAGTGGCTACAGAGAAGAACTTTTAACTGTCTTAGATAAGCAGTTCTGTTTATGAGGTTCCCTAGAGGAAAAGGGGTCTTAGCCAAGCGCTCAGGAAAAGGGGATAAATATTTTTTCTCCTCTAAAGTTTCTAGGGTCCAGAAAGAAACCTGTTAGGACACCCCACCTTGTTCCAGAGCCTGCAGAGGAGACCTTGGAAACACTGACAGGAGCTGGAGAAAATGACAGAATTATTAAAACCATCTCTCCAACATCTGCTCTCTTGTGCCCCGGTCAAGAGAGAAAGGTAAAACTTTGGATTGTCTCTTCCTTTCCAAATTCATATTAGCGGGGGTAAAAATGGTAAGAATGAGAACTTTGAATTCTGACTCAAAACTCTGTTTTCAGAGCCCCATTCCTGTTGTTGACACTTTCTCTTCCTAGGGCAGCTCTTTGCCTTCTTGTTTATCTCCTTTTGTGTCCTGAGAATGTGGTTTAGCATCCATGAGGTCAGGAGCTCCAAAACCATGGCTGGACAGAAATGAGTGGGGGTGTTTTTTGTTTGTTTATTTGGTTTTTGTTTGTTTGTTTTATGCACTTCTAACATTCCCAGAATAAGTCTAAGTCATTTTATCAAAAGTGTGCACAAACAGTTTATATTTTCTATATTTTCATGTCTGGGAAAATCCACTGATTTTGCTCATGAGTGACTATATGGCGTGTTCGGGATAGTTGAATCTTAACATTCCAAACTCTGTAGGAATTTTAAAACTATCTTTGTGTTAAATATTACTAGGGAGAAAGGGTTTACTTTTGTTTCTTTGTGCATAACCTAAATTTTCTGCTCGGATATGTGAATAATTTTTTTTAAATCTTCGAATTGCAACCATTTGGTCAATGTACATTCATGGGTAAGCCCTACTCTTTTTAGTGTGTTTCTCAAATTAATCTTGCCTGAAAATTTAAGGGCCTCATTATTTATAGATTTGGACCTCTTTTTTAAAGCAGGAATTATTTCTTTTATATGTTCAATAATCCAATAACCACTTCTATACCCATTATTTCATTTCTTTGCCTAGATGCGAAAGCACTGGCGCTATTACTTTTTATCTGAAAATATAGTGGAAATAAATATTCTTACGCTTTTCAATGTCAGTTTAAAAGTCCTAAGAGCTATTTTGCTGGCCGTACTACTAAGCCCTGCTTTTAAACCATCATCTTGAAATTGGTCACCCCATTGCTTTACTCCTATTTCTTACCCAGTCTCAAGCACTCCTCTGGGAAGCAGAAAGAGCCCTCTTAATCATCTGTATTTTATTAAGTGTCTAATAGACTATAGGAGAAAGCCAATTCTCTGTTTTCCTAACATTTCAGCCGAGTACCAGGATTTGGGGCCAAACAAATTACAGCAAACCATTTTCTAATAGAGAAAAAAAATGCCTCAGGAGTTCTATAATGGCCTAAACAAAGCAAACAAATCTTGGGTGTTTAGAGTTCCTATTTAAAAGACTCTCCCACCATAAACCACGCAACTCAATTTATCTCAAAAAAGACGAAAGGGTGACTCAATGTGGCTGTAATTTGAACTTTACGGGTCCAGGGAGTCTCCCCATTTCCAACATGAGACTTAGACCACGAAGTTATCTCTCCCAGTGGGTTTAGTTGCCTCTTTTATTTCCTTGGTTAAAAATGTCTTAGTCACCGTGAACCAAACACTGTAAGAACATTTACCTTAAAGGAGCACTGAAACAGCATTGATTGATTTGCTGGAATGTTGGATTACAGAGGCAATGTCATTTTTAACCTCTGGGGCTGAAAACTCTCACCAGCGCTCCTTGTGTCTTCCTACATGGACCTTTCTGACTGCCCCTAAAAGTGCGTACACATCAAAATACTCAAAAAGACGCAACAACTGAGGCTTTACTTACAACGTAGCTAATGAGAGGAGAACACAGTGAGACCAGTACTTTCTGTATTAAGGATAGCATTTATTCATTTATTTATTCACTTATTCATCATTTATTGAGGACTACTGTCTACTCACTATTCCAAATGCTCATGATACAAAGATGAAGAAGACCCAGACCCTATTTAGAACTATCTAAATAACCTCCTACCATAATAGCAGTTAGGGGAAGAAAGAAGTTAAGCAGAAAAATAAGAGATATATTATTATTCCTATTTTACAGGTGACAAACCGAGGCACCGTCTGTTTCTTTTCCGGATCTCTGGGGTGTTTGATGTGTGCTAGTAGACATATTTTTTTTCTTGACCCTTAGATTCTGATTTTATCTATTTATTGTCCAGCTGAATATTGGAAAATGTAGAGCTAGCACCCTAAGTGTACATGCTTTGGCCAAGAAAAGGACACTATAGTAATAGCTTTAGAAAGTTTATTCATTCAACATGCATGAAACAAAATTCTAGCACTTGAAAGGCATGCTCTTGAGTGTGAATAAAGCGCCGCTGACTCCCAAGGAGCACACAGCCTGAAGAGAAGTAGTTACCTTAATACCAGTCCTGTAGTGCAGGTCGAGTACACTAAATAGGGTAGCCATAACCTTCTGGACCACCAGGGAGACTGCCAGGTCATATCTGCTGTTGTAATGGAATTACCAATACTGCCAACTTTCTCAGAACTCTCTGCATTTGGATGGTAAATTATATGGTCATTCTAGCTTTAAGAAAGGTACATTTAAAGTACTATGGGAAGACAATGAGAGAGCAACAAAATTTACATGGGAGGAGGGACCACTGCTGTAAATTAGTTTGTTTTATGGTTTATAAAACAATCCCTGTTTTGCATTTAACCTGCTAATCAAATCATCCTGTGTTCATGTACTGGTAGACATAGCAATGTCCAAAAATGAAAATATCAGAAAACTTTTCTAGTGCATAAACTGTGATCTTTCCATTCAATTGAACAATTCCAAGACATTTTTGAGCACATGCTACATGCCAGGCACTACACTAATGAAACATGATGAATAGGTCATTGTCATTCAAAGTAGACTAAATACCCTACATGCAGGGACCAAAACACACAAAAATACATGCAACACGTTAAGTACAAAATAAAGTATATCTGGAGTGTTCAGGGAGAAGAAGTACTTAATCCAAGCTGGGGATTCAGAGAAACCTCTTAGACGAAACAATTGAATTAAATCTTAAAGAATAAATAGCAATAAAAAAATGAATAAATGGATGAGTTTTAACTGTTTTATTTAAAAGTTTAATTAATTTAAAAAGTTAAAAAGTCAAAATTGGAGTGAAATTCAAGGCAGAGAGAATAGTCACCCAGCCACCATTAGACACATAATTTGCTCCCCTCTGTGGGAAAGTGTGCCCTCTGCTAACAGGATCACACACATCTAGCTGAGATGAATCTAGATGATAAATCTAACTGGGTAATTCACATTCAGGGCTAAATGGAGCTAAGCCCCAGATATACCCAGATCACCACAGTTGGAAGCCAACTCTTAAGGAAAGCTGCCATGTTACAATAGGAGTCACTCACTAACTAAATAGAATGTATCTGGTTATTCAAACTATCTTCCCCTAATTTGGGATGATGCCTCTCTATAGTTTCATGCTGTATTTTTAACTTAATTAATTAATTCAAATAGTATGTTAAAATATTCCTGAATTCTTGTTTCCAGTGGTCAGCCTGACAACAAACAGAAAAGTAATCAGTTGTTCAATTGGATGTTGTAAATTCATCTAACAAATACCTTTCCGTATCTGTTCCAGTATCTTTTAAGTGTGTTAAGTAGCATGTTGCTGATACTTTACTGAATTTACTATTTAATCTACCCTTCTAATCTACCAACAGTATTACTAAGTATACATGTATCTTAGTTTTGGTTTCAAGATGTTCATAAACCTAGTGGGCAGGAGGGGAGCAGACTTTCTATGCTGTTCATTTTCTGGCTCATAGTTTCATGTCACTCTAGTGTCTTCCCAACTGTTTATCATGAAGTCCAATGGTTTTTGGAAGCACATTACCAGTTAAAGTTGGGAAATGAGAGAGTGATGGGATGGTAGAAACATTACAACTGTGTTCCACTGACCACTGTCTTAGTTAGAATAGCTTCGTTTTGATCTGCTTCCTAACACCAGGGTTCTGTATAACATCTCACATTTTAAAATTCTGCTGGTCAAAAAGTACAGTCCATAGTCATGATCCTAGCCACATTTTCTCCCATGCAAACAGGCCCACTGCTCACAGTGGAACTATCCTAATTTGATTTTTCTTGGTAGTGAAATCACTTTAGAATGCCATTTTAAGTATGTTAAATTCTATTGAAGTTGGTGTGTCTGTGGCTTGAGTCTGTCTGATGGACTTGACTATTTTACCTCAATACATTTTATATCTAATATGTTCTTTATGTTTAATGGTTACAGAGAAATACTCAATTGCATAATCAGAGGAACTAATTTAAGGAAGAAAATGTTAATGTAAACTGGAGTAGCAGCCAAACCTCTGGGTTGAGAATCAGCTTTTTGCCTTTACCTCAATAACTGAGTAGGATTATGAAATGAAGAGTTTGGACTACTCCCTTAATTTCCACTCCATCCCTAAAATTCTGTGATCTCAAGTCTGGCTGCAAACGTCACTCCTTTTTTGACTGAGAAATCAGGAAGCTATCAACATCATAGGGCTTCATATTCTGGGAACAATAAAAATAATCTCCATGGATTCTGTTCCACTCTCTGCTTCTGTCCACAAATAGATTGGAGAGAAGCGTGAAGGGAATCGGAGCTCTAAAAAACCCAGAGTATGGGAACAGGAGAAGGCAGAGAAGGAACCTGGACTTTACAGGTCACCTACTTGATGTCCTCTCCACTCTCAGAAGGATGCTTTCTCATATTTTATCCCATGCAGTCCTCACAATAATCTCCCAAGGTAGCTACTAGTATATGCAATTTAGAGATGCAGAACTTTGGAACTTTGAGACAATAATTAGCTAGCCCAAGGCTTCACAGCTCAGAAGAGACTGAGCTATAACTAGGGGAAAGGTCTGATTCCAGAGCAGCCAGCTTGATGTGCTACGCTTATTGATTATTCAATATGAACAGGTGGACAAGTCTCTGTCATTAGAAGTGTGGATAGGAATTCTGCACATGTCGATACCTGGTAAAACTGTTATGATATTAAAGCTCAGGAAAAGGAAAAAACCTTTGACTTAGGTTATAAAGACTCTTGATGAGGGGAATAAAATTTTTACTCAAGCTGTAAGAAAGTCAAGCTTAATTATTTAAGGATTAGTAACTAAGGTACGAGCTGTATTTAGGACTTCTTAAAGTCTTGATTTAGTCGTATATCATTTTAAAATATGTAGTGATCCATTACACTGAGACTTATTTTATGCTGGATTATTTGTTCAATGTTTTGTTACTTTGTTTAAAAATAAGCCCTGACCTAGAAATGTGCTAGGATTTCTTATTTGACCATACCATGGGGAGTCTCACAGACGGAATGAAAAGACAGGGCCACATAATGGCTAGAAGCAGATCCCATACTCAACAGGGAACAAATGGCCTTTTGACAGTGGCCTTGCAAATCGATCCCTCTAGCATGATAGTGTCAAAAAACACACCAGGATCTCTGAGCTCCTGAATATTTCACCTGATAATTAAAATTAGGCTAAAAATAAATCATTTCCGGGAAAATTACATTCTATTTTCGGACTGCAGAGGTCTCTGATTTTACTTGAGAGTGAAAATAGTGAAAAGGAGGATTCAGTAGGCTGGAAGTCAGAGACCTGAGATCCACAAAGCCTGGCCGGCTCTTCCCACGGTCTCCACCCTGCCCATAGAGCAGCAGGCTTCATGAGCCCCAGAGGAATGGGAAGGCCTCTCCTGGCTCTACTGACCTCCTCTGTCACAGCCTTCTCCAGAACTCAGATGATGAAGTCTACCAACTGCAGCATCTTTAAAACTTCTGGATTCAATTTTGTTTGACAGGCCATTAAAAACAAACACCCTTTTTCCCTATCATAATTAGAGAAAACACTCAATTCTAAAAAATCAAGCCCATCTCCAATGGCTACGATTTTAAGGAAGATTAAAGGTGAGGTTACAGGACAAAAGGGTCTGGCCACTACTGAATACCCACCCAGCCTCTTGATGAAGAAGTTGTACAGAAACAGAAATAGCCTCAAACTAATAGATTTTTTCTATTAAATCAAGATTTTTTTCTTTTTCTCAGTATCAAGAGCACCAGAAACTATTAAAATGTCATAAACAGTGTTCTGAATGAAGTTGAGTTCTCTGCCAGAGTCATAAAATGCATGGAAAGACCCTCACTGGGAGAGGAGCAAGGCAGAGCCATCGTAGCAGACACTGACATTTGTTTCTTTCTGAAACACAGGACGCCAGCAACCCAGAGATATGGGACCCTATGCTACTCTATTTTCAAAACAAGGCAGAACCCAACTGCAGCTCCCTAAAGAGAGCCCTACTTCCCAGAGCCAGCACGAGGAGCCCTGGCATTTCCTCCTTAGCAGAGAGTGCAGCCAGCACAGCGGTCAAGCTGTGATTGGGAGCTGAGGCAGTAGTTAATTAAGGCTGCATCCTTTATTCTCCGGGGCAATTCAGCCCAGCTTGAATGAGCCCCAGGGCTGGTCTGTGGTGGGAATGTCTCTCTGGGCAGTGGGAGAATCCAGTCTCATCAGCATGACAATAGACCCCAGGATGCACTTGGACTGATGTAATGGCCAGAGCTGGGGAGGGGGATGAAAGCCTTGGAGCAGAAGCCTGGAGCGTTTGCAGCTGACTGGGGCTATTTCAGTGCATGAAATTCCTTCCCCCTTTCTTTCTTCCTTTTATAAGAGATGTTTGCTAATTGGTAGAACTCAGAAAACAATATACCATTAAGAATCCTTTTCCTTTCTCCCACACCCCCCCTCCCATTTAAAAAAAAATCCCTTCTTTCTTGCTTCACTGGAAATCTCAACTTTTGTTCTGTGGTTTGCACCAAGTCCTACTTTTTCTTTCTCTCGAACATGAAACGTATAAACAACAATTTACTAAAAAAGACTCTGCAACTGATTCTTCTGTATCAGGGTTTCCCTAGCACTCTCCGCCTTCGAGATCTTGGCTGCGGTCCTGCTACAAGTCATACATTTGCCTTGTACATGATACATTGATATAAAACATTTTGGAAAAGTGAGTCATGGAAAGTCAGTCTGATTTTGTAATTTTTTTTAATCACGAGAACCTATTTAAAGCTGGAGCAGTTGAATCATTTACGTTGACAGGGTAATAGTCAAAATGTAGACAGCACGGGGAAGTGCCAATTGAGAGTCCTTTGGCTTTGCCACCAACTCAGTAAGTGACCTGTGTGGAACACTGTCCTTTCCTGCCTGTGTCTCAGTTTGCTCATCTGTCCAAGGGGAGGGAGGACCACAGTGATTTCTAAGGCCCCTTCTGAGCTAGGCACTTCAGGACTGATTGTCATATTTTCTTGGTCAACACAGGACGGAAACTCTGGTAATACGAGAAAATTTTCAGAGTGTTAGTTCTCTAAAAGAACAAGATGTTCATATTCCATCTAAAGTTTTTAAATTAATGCTCTTAATTATTTTGGTATTTCCAAATGATGCAGACCACAAAAGATATTGTGCACTGATTCTGACTCACATGAGAGGTTAGCAGCTAATGAGCAGAAATAGGAGCATTTAGGAGAATGTTCTTTGCTTTCCAGAGCTCAGCACCCCGGCCTCCATTTCCTGTTCTGTCGCATGGTTCCCCCTACCCAGCATTTAAAGGACCTTTAGAGAGATCTGAGAAGTCTTTTAAGTGTTGTCCTAAAGTCAGACTTTTTAAAGCATTTGTAGGACCTTTAGAGAGATCTGAGAAGTCTTTTAAGTGTTGTCCTAAATTCAGACTTTTTTAAGTGGTCTCGTGGTCTGGATTTATTCTCAAAATCACAGTCTGTCACTCCAGCTTCTTTCTTGTACCACTCTCATCAAATTATGTGCATTGATGATTATTTAAAATATACCACCATCTTTCCTCTAGGACAAGTTTTATTTTCATAGAAACCAGAGTCATCAAGAGGTCTGGGGGACTGGAAGGGTTCCTCAGAAAGTCAGTAAACCCCTTGAAATTGTAAACATTTTGAATGTGTATAATGTGTACATATTACTGGGGAGAGTGTTCAGGACTTACATTTGGTTGCCAAGTTGTTGACAGTCACCGTCTTAAGATAGGTAATATGAAGGCTGAGGTTGAACTTATGCGTGATTTTTAGGAAAAGACAATAATGAAAGACAAGAAGGAAAATAGATGGCAGCAGGGCAGGAACACAGGAGACCAGACAGGGGATTGATCAACTCCAGAAAAGAAGCTATTGGCACGAGTCTGCGGGAGCAGGACAGGGCTGTTAAGACTGGGGATATTGCAGGCGTCTCTCATTCATAGAGCCACCAGGAGTTGGGATACACCTGAAGGGCATGTAGCACACATGGATTATGAAGAGAGACCCTACCTCTATATGGATGGCTGTCTCTTCTTTTGGCTATTGTGATATACCCTGTGCTGTCTCTCAAGATGTTCCTATAAAGTTCCTCAGAATTACATGCAGAATTAATTCTCCCTCTTATTATTTTCTCAGATTCAAGAGAAGAAAAACAAAATAATAAACACGAAGAAGCTATAAAACTACAGCCCCTTAAGTAAAATGTAATGCCCTGGTTGCAAACACCAAGAAACTGTCATAGGATTGTTTCAGCCACGGGGTTATTCCAGGTGAGACACAAATTCCGCTGTAAGATTCCCGCCTTCTCCCCCAGGGGGTAGAATTCCAGTAGGTCCCTGCTCTCCCCTTGGCGAAGACACTGGTCACAGTATCCAGTCAAAAAGCCTCCTTGAACTTGGTAGGGGTCCATTTAATTACCATTATTACAAAATGTAGAGAAGAATGCAGATCGCTTGGTATTTTTCTCAGGCCCAAGTCTGAGTTTGAGTAAAGAAAGAGATCCAAGATTAGTGTCTTTTTAAAGGTGCCAGATTTATCGTCAGAATTTGTCTTGGCAAGGAAGCACGCGTGTGCGCACACACATGCACACATGCACACACGCACTCACACATGCAGACAGCCATCATTGTCTTCTCAAAAGGGAAAGAGCCAGTCCCCATAGTGTACGCTGTTTGCAGCTGGGAGCACAATAAGGTAGAATGAAGACTGCACAGCCCCTCCCCGCACCCCATCCCAGCACAGCAGCCAAAGAAATCTTTGTCCAGTCCAGGTGTTGGCTGTGTCCTCTTCACCGACATCCTGTCTTGAATTATTCAAGCTCATTCATTATGTATCCCACATAGACACAATTAAATCCTTAACTTTCTCCTCAAGAGAGCAGCAGAGCCCCCCAGGGACTCCAGGACAGTAGTGTTCCTCCCAGCACATTACCGCCTGGAGACACGGATGGCAAGGCCAATGATTTTTGCAAAGAGGCACTGGGCTGGCTAGGCCTCTCCGCTCTGAAAGTCAGAACCACATTGTCCTGCCAAGTTATTTGACTGCAGAAGCAGCTCCCATGCGGGTTACAGGGCAGGCGAGCTAAGGAAGAACTGAGAGATTCGAATTTAGTTTGGGGGTCTGCATAATTCCCTGAGGCCCTTCAAAACTACACATGGACTTTTTACTTTTATGATGAGCGTGCACTTGGTTCCATTAGGTAGGAAGCTGTGAATGAATTCCAGATCACTCCACTAAAGAGATTTGGGGGGCAGGAAGAGGTCAGCAAAGTCTCAGCCTTGTATCTTCTTGAGACCAACAGTGAGATAACTATGAGTTTTTTAACTCAAAATGTTGTGCGTCAGTAGTACTTACTGTTTCTTCTCATGGGTCTCAGTAGCAAGTGGCTTATACTAGAAGAGCCATCGCAGGGTGGTTCAGGGCATCTCTGAGCAAAGGTTAGGTTTGTGTTGGAAAAGGAAGTCTTCCTCCCCTTTCATGTACCCCTCATCCTGTTTACTTACCACTGGGAGCTACAACTGTATGCTGAAGAGTCCAGACCAGCTCCATGTAACAACCAAGTGATTTGTTTGCCACCATCCATCCTTGCTGAGAACTGACCAGAGGCAAACTGGTCACAATTCTTAGATTCTTTGTGGTAGACAATGGTAGGCACCAAGCACTTCAAGGTGAGCAAGGTTTAATTATTTCCCCACAAACTCACTGGCCAACTATAATCAACCAAGTCAGACCAAATCCACCTTCCCCCAGCACACATACAGATGTAAACATTACTTTGCAAGTAGGCTCAGAGGACCTGTCCTGTGAGGCCAAAGACACCTCAGTGCTTCATCCTTAAGGTGATCTGGACCCACCTTCTATGGAAGTTTTACTCAAGATAAATGTAATGATAATCCATTGTCAGAACTCTGATTTCCTGATAGTTGGTCCCAAGTTACTGTATCCTCCCTCTAAACTAGACTTTCTCCATTGGGTAACTCCCCTCCCCTCCAGGGACATCTATTAATATCTGGAGACAGGGGTTGTCAAAACAGAAGGGGAAGAAGGAGGGTTTCTACTGTATCTAGTGAGTAGAGACCCAAGATGTTAGTAAACATCCTACAATGCACATGCAAGATCCCCAAGACAAAGAATTGTCTAGACTAAAATCCATCCCAAAATGTCAATAGTGCCCTGGTAAAGAAACTCTGAGCCCATGACTGGACATAAGGCCTTTTGGTTGCCAACACTGATGTAAAATTTACAGATCTTGCTGAATTCTTTTGCACTCTACCACAAAGGTAGGCAAGTCACATTTCCCAGAAGTGCTAAACCAGTGTCCCTTCCAGCATCTCTTCAGCTGATTAACAAACTACTAACTTACAGACAGACTGGTAATTAGCTAAAGTCTGATATTTATTGCACAGATGTACTTATAATATCCATATCTGGATTTGGTGCTTCTGATATAGTCCCAGCATCCATCCACTAGATAAGATCTCTAAGATAATAATGGCATTTAGAATATAAGTTCAATACACACACACACATACACACACAATAACATAGCTTATACTGAAATGTTTTAAAGTATTTTATAGACATCTCATAGTAGTCCCTTGGTAACTGTGTGCTGAATGATCAAATAAGGGATGAGGACTCAAGCTCAATAATTTAAGTATATTATTTTTAGTTGCACTGCTACTGAGAGGCTAAGCAGAGACAAATACAGACTCACCTACCCTCAGAGGAGTTCCTGAGACATCTCCTTGGATCCAGGTAAGACTCAATAAATCCCTAAAAGTTATATACCATTAGAATATAACTTTAGGTTGACCTTTTGTTTATTCTTCAAGGATCTTAAAATTTTTTTTGTAAGTTATGAGCACCTATCAGTTGTTAAGTTCCCACAGACAATGAAATCTCAAACTAAAACAAGACACATTTTATATAATAGTTTCAACAACTTTTTTCTTCAAACTTTTACCAAAACTACTAAGTGACTGTATTCAGAGTTTATGCTGCCTTGCTCTCATTTTTGCTTTATATAGATGCCAAAACATGGTGGTGTTTTTAGCAAGAGAGGGTAGAAGCTCTTGAAGATGTACATGCTTCATTATATCAGCATATGTATGAAGAAAAATGGGAGAAAATGTGCTTTAGTTCTATTATCTGAATGGAAAAATGGCAGATTAGAATGATTAAGGGATTATTTTTGCAGTTCACTCTCAGCGTAAGATGCAGATTGGTGTGTCCATGGTTGGGGACCCAGGAACTTCCAGGAATGGGCTCTGTTATTCCAGGCAGCTCAAGACAGTGAAAGGTATTATTACCTAAGGTCACCATATTGTCCGACCTTCTCAAAATGGGATGCTGTGAGGGAGGGAGGGTGCTATTTATAATTACGCTGGAATGACAAGCTTAAAACCAGGCGAAGTGGGACTTGTGGTCACTCTGTGTCCCCCATTCTGAGTCCTCAGTTCTTGAAGAAATGGGAGTGATAGAAGTTCACTGGAAATAAATGCAAACTCTCCAAACAGAGGGCTGGAGGCAGAATCAAAGGCCAGCACTGGATTAGCAGAGAACTGTCCTTGGAGCAGAATGGGGCAGTGGGAAGACGTGGACACTGCCATAGACACCACTGGTATCTCATGTTGGCCATGGACCATGAGAATGAGTCTTATTCTTACCACATTCATTTAATCATTCACATTCATTTTTCATCTCTGATGACTTTCAGTAATTAGAAAAGAAAGAAAATGCTGGTTGTGAGAGAGAAAGGAGATAAATCTATTGCTAGAAAAACAATGTTTGTAACCAAGCTTTACATGACTTAAAGTCATCAAAACCAAGACCTCCCAGAACTGGAGAGGAGGGAGCCAAAACAAGGTGCTGTGCTGGAGTCAGGTGTGGTGTCATACAGGGAAGATGCAAATTCCCTTTGAGTGGCATTACCCTGCAGTGCTCTTAAATGTAGTTCACATCCTGCCTCTGGCTCGTCACAAGCTACGTGACATTAAATGGGAGAATATAAACTCTGTGAGGTCAGAAGGTTGCACATATTCTATTTACGAAGGAATCCTGAGTGGCTAGACTACTACCTGTTGTATCCATGTGTGTGCACACACACACACACCCCAATCTGTTCAATGAACAATTGCCAAGTTACCTCTGTGCTTCAGTGTCCACATCTACATAACAAGGTTATTCAGAGAAGTCAATGGGTCAGTACATGAAAAGCTCTTAGGACAGTGGCCAAAAACATGTACAGAAATGCTGTCATCATCAGTGCAGTGCATGGGAGGGGGGAAGCTGAAGGAATCTGTAGAACTCTCTCTGTAGGTGATGTTCTGAGTTCAGGAGATAATCATTTTTCTTTTTAATCATAAGTAGTCAAATCACAATCATGTCCAGAGAAATAATTTCACCGGAAAGCAGAAGCTAGAATGAGAAATTCTTAGATTTCAAGCCGTCAGAGGCATGAGAATTTACTTGGAAGAACTAGATGAGTCCAAATCGTGAGGCTGGGGGTAAGGATGAAGTCTAAATGTTCAAGCTAAAGGGATGGTGGCTTTCTTTGAGGCCAAGCCTGTGACCCTGTAGAACATGAGTAATTTAAAATATCATCTTGAACTCATAGTCTTGGCAAACTTCTTTTCAAATGAAAATTTTGATACGTATAGAAACACCCCCAAATGAGCTCAGGACATCCATTAACTGTGAGCGGAGACATGAAAAGTAACTGGCATGATTCTCTGGTCCGCAGTCTAGTCGAGCAAAGTCAAACACTTAGCCTTCACTCTTGCATGATGTATCTTCCTGTGTGCACCTTTCAACACATGTCCATTAGACATAAATGGTCCCAAATGTGGACCTTTCTGAAGTGATAACAGCAGAACTATTAAAACAGTGACAGAGCCTAGAAATACCTGCTACTCCATCCCTTCAGTTCATTCCCCTCTCCCACCCTATTTTCTACCATCTTGAATAATTTAGTTCTTTTATTTGCTGGTAGATTAAAACTGATGTATCTTGCTTTATTTACCTTGCTCATCAAACAAAGAGTAAATAAATATGCTAGTTAAAAAGTAGTAACTGGAAAAAAGATAAATTATTAGAGATGCTCACTGTATTTTATAACTCTCCTTTTTTAAAATAATGCTCATGAAGATTGGAATCTAAATCTAAAACTACATGCAAGAAAATACATCCAGATGCATGGCATCCAGTATACTTTAAGGTTAGAGAATGTTAAAAGTGGAATGGATATGGGAATGCACAGTATTTCAACAGTCTCTTATCCCTGTTCACTCACTCATTTGTTCATTCAGTGTTCATTGAGTACTTACTAAGAGCCAAGCAGGTACCAAGCTCTTGGTGCATAAAAGGAAGCACAACTCAAACTTGACCTTAACAATGCTCTGCATAGAGAAAGAGTCTGCAGACTTCTGTAATGGGCAGAGAACAAATACTCTCAGCTGTGCGGACTATATGGTCTCTGTCACAGCTACTCAGCGATGCCATGGTAATGAAAAAATCGCTGCAGATAATATATAAACACCCAAGCATGATAGATATTAAAGGGAAGGAACTAGAAACTGGATAGAGAGTTTTTCTCCAAGGAACAATGAGAGGCAGATGCTGTATCAGAGCAGCAAGCATGTTGGGATGTGTTTATGGAAATAGAAATCTGAAAGTCTGCAGCATAGGGAGGAAAGATCCAGACCTAGGGCATTCGTCATCAGCTGCCCTATCTACTCCATATTAAAGCAATACAAGTAGGAAATGCTATCTGGAGCACAAGTTAGAAAACTCTCTCTTTTACTGATCTGTGACACTCTGTAAGCAAAAGCAGTGTTCTCAGGAGTCTTAAAACAAGCCCCCTAGTGGCTCCAACCCCACTAAACTAATGTCTGTAAACTCTTTAGAAGCTGCCACCAGGCATTTGATAAGAAACCAAAAAGAGAATCAGAAAAGAAGATGGATCCTATGAAAGTCTCTATTTCATTACAAGACAGAGGATCACGGAAACTTAGCATGTCCTCTAGTCCTTGATTCCAACTGGAGGCCAGGCACTGGAATTTTGCATGTAGATGGTCAGCCTGGGCTTGCAAAGCCAGGATGCTCACAGAAGATGGTATTTTTTATTCTCATTTTTCAGAATGTCCAGAATCTTATGGCTACTAAGGGGCAGAATGAACCTCCCACTTAAGTCACTTGGCTCCACAATCCATCGTGCCTTCAGGTATCACATTGGGTCTAGCTCAACAAAGACAACTAGTTGTATAAAAAAAGCACAACTGGGAAATACAAGTCATCTAAAGCCATACACTGAGACTGTCATTGTTAGTATTTTAAACTCATAATAGGGCTTTGAAAGAATGTCATACCCGGTAGCCCAAGAAGCCACCGTGATTGCTGTTAGACGTTTATCCATTCTTCTTCATCTCAGCCCAGAGAAGTGGAGGGATCCCCCAGGGAGGCTTCACCTGGATGGGCACCCAGGCTGGGAGGAAAGGGCAAGCCAAAAGCTAGCTCTTTGCTTTCTCCTCCTCCTTTTCCCCCAAGGGCACGTCGGTCCCTCCCTCAGACCCAGTGGAGCCTGAGGGTTTCACATGAGCCATGGGAGGAAGGAGTATCATTAAGAAAATGGGAAACAGAGTAAAAGTGGACTCAGACCAAAAGGCAACTCCAAATGTAGCATGTTCCAAAATAGGAACAATTGGGAAGTCAGAATAAGGTGGACGAACCCAGAGTTCATGGAAAACATCTAAACTTAGAAGTTCAAGGCTATCAAGAATCTTCCATCACTGCTCATTTATGACTTACCCAGAGACACGGATGGAACCAAGACTCTAAGATGATTGTCGCTCCAGCCAAAGCTTTGTTTCCACCAGACTTCACCACGTCCTGGAGCCATGGGAGTGTGAACTAATCCACATGGAATTACCGACAGTAATAGTTTCCAGAGCGATTACATGACTGTTGGACTCTCAACACAGGTTTTGTTTTTAAAAGAAAACTATATTGTTTGTTTCTAATATTTGCTTTTTTTTTCTAATGCTTGTCTGGAGTTTTCTCCATGGAAGGCGGCAGTAGCAATGTTATTTTTCCTGAATAAAGAGCAAAGGGCCATTTAGCAACTTATTGTGCAGAAACGTAGCCACATTAATAAATGTGTAAGTGCTGCTAAAATTCCTACATTTCATCATGAAAAACAGAATGTATTAGTTTGTTTTTAATAGTTTGTACACTAATACAGTTTGGATATAATAGTTTTCTTCAATTATGTATTACACTTGTTAACGGTTATTTTTTAACATTAAACTAATATGTTCTCTGTGCAGGACATTTAGAAACTACTAAGAAATTAATTTATTTTTTCCCTTTCTGTCTGTTTCTCTTAGATGGCTAGACAGACAGACATATATAGATATATATATTTTGTGTACTGTTGTTACTTAAAATGTCACGGGTTTCATTTCTGTTTTCATGACTAAACCAAAATGCATTGTACATGCTCACATAAATGAGCAATGTGATCATATATTGCCGCCTGCATCTTTTAAGGCTTCTTTTTTGTAGGATCCTAGATATAGATTACTGAGTTACAGTTATATTGCACTTAGGGATACTGGTACCTATTGTCAAAGTGTACCAGTTTACAGTCTCAAATTGTATCTGAAATGACAGTTTTCACAGCAGCCTGGCCAACATCATTATCTATTCTTCTAAAATTGTTTATTTTCAAAGGAGGTGAATATTTTAATTTGCATTTCTTTACCAAAACACTTTCCTATACTTATTTACAATTAACATCTAGGATAACTGCTCAGATTTCAGAGTCAGAATGGATTAGACATGATGTGGACTGAGCACAGGGACTTCTCAGGTACTTACCATTCCTCAGGTCTGATCATTTAGTTGGTGAGTCCTAGCTGAGACCAAGGCTGCACTCTCTCCATAAACCCCAAAAGACAGAAAAACATTTTGAGGGAAAGGCATCATTTCGGCCATGTGAGACAAACAGCATCCTCTGTTCTGTGGCTTCAAACAGCATCTGTTCTGATGAGGAGTTCTGGGAGGCTGGGTGGTAGGGTCTGCACATTAATTCCTCACTTATTCATTTATTTTCAGTCTCAGATGCCATGCCCGTATGCAGAAAGAGCTTGGCATCTGCTTGTTTAGTGTCTGAATGACCGTGACTGTCCCCTCGGATGACAAATGTAGAGTCTAGTTAGTAGAAATAGACATAAATCAATACTGCCCTGTATGACACGCTGTAAAAGATTTAGTGCGTATCAGAGAAGGCTGTGTGGCTCACACATCAAGGCTTATGTATAACAGATAATATAATAGTCAAGCTAATTCTTAAAGAATGAGCACTGGCTATGCAGATGAGGTGGGCGGGGCCTCCAGGCAGAAGACGGGAGCTGTGCAAGGATCACCATGTGTCTCAGGGGTCTGCTCTTGTGGGTTGTAAAGAATGTAAAGTATAGAGTCAAAGAGTAGACAAAAAAGTGGGACTGGAGAGAGGCAGATGGAGGGGACAGTGAGAAGCCTTATTCGGAATCCAGATTTCTCCCAAAGGTGACTGGAAGGAAGCACCTGGAACTGATGCTGGCATCAGCCTACAGAGTGTGTAAGAGGGGAAAACAGCTGGAATGTGGGGGTTAGATAGGCTGGAGTTATAGGTGGAGGTGGATCCAGTGATCAATAGACAGACAAAGGAATGAAATCATGGAAAACAAAAGAAGCTGGTAATGGATGAGTGGATAGGTAGACACAGTTTAGGGGAGAGGTAGACAGGCAGCTAAAGGGCAGTTGCAGACACTGCAGTTACCTGCAGAATCATAGGAAAAGAGCCCCTACCTTACCAGGGTCAAGTTTGAAGCAAGGTCAGTCTGTTCAAGACAATATGACTGATAATGGCTAATAATGAGAAATTTCTAAATTACCTACGTATTTATGTTACTTAGAGGTAGATAGTGAGATTTCAGTGATTTTTAATATCTCTCTTATATTTTATATTATAAGTCATATAAATATTTTATATGTATTTTAATTACTCTGCAGTGATATATATTACCAAAAATATCAATTTTGTGTAACTAATTGGAGACCTAATAATGGCTACCATGTGTAATATCTACCTATAGTTTTTACACAATATCCAGGGTTTTATATGTGTCTAATCCTCACAATGTTCCTATGAGGCACTTTCTGTCCTTCAAGCAATGGAGGAACTAATCCAAGTGTGCAGACTGGTGTGGTAGATTACAGGAACAACCCAATTCTCCACCCCTCCCTGTACCCACACCCTCTGCAATGTGACTTTTAAGCTCCCGCCACTAAGAAGTAGAGTCTGTTTCCCCACCCCTTGATTCTCAGCTAGTCTCATGACTTTCTTTGGCCATGAGAATGTGGAAGATGTGACACAGTGGCAGTTCAGGGCTTTGAGATCCATTGGACACATCTACATCCCCTTATGTCACCCTCCTACTACCACATCGGTGAGGCCAGACTAGAAAGCTATATAATGACAGTGTCCCAGCCACATCTATCTCCCCAGCCAACAATTAAACCTCAGGCATGGATAGGAATGAGGCTACCCTACACTAGCCTGACTTTAGCTGACCTGAAAGCTGACAGTCAAGAGCAGGTAACCTAGTCTAAATCTGCAGAATTGCCCAGCTGACCCATGTATAGTGGTTGTTTTCAGACCAGTAGGTTAGAGGAGTTTATTACACATCAGTATCTAACTGACACAATAGAAAGTGGAGGAGCCAAGATTTAAACCCAGCTCTAGGCTTCCCCATGTGTCTCCAAAGTGCCTGTCTCTGTTGTGTGGTTAGTGATCTCACTTTACTCCAAATTTTTCTTCTCTGCCTTCCATCCCCAGGTCATTGTAAAGGGAAATTCCTCATTCTATCTCCATTCAAGATCTAGTTTGGGTCACTGTATTTAAATTTAAAAACTCCTCCAGGACTGCCTAGTGTTGTTGTATTTTTTTTTTTTGCCTTGAATAATTTTGTCAACATAATTAAGTTGATGAAATGGAGAGTCTACACCTGGATTCACTAATAAAATTAGAATGAACTTACAAGTTTATTTCTTTGCATGCTACTTTCACATATGTTATCTGGTTTTATATTTATATTACTATAAAGATAAAAAGTATTGTTATACCAATTTTATAGGTAAAACAAACAAAACAAACAAAAATTAAGACAGAGATCCATACAGAGTACTTGTCTGGGATCAAGCAATGAATCAGACACCCTGCAGGCGAGCTCAGCCTGACCTCACCACCAGACCATGAAATCTAGATTCTGACCCAGAATTATTTAATCCAGCTGTGAGACTTAGGAAGCCATTTCACATGCTGGCTTTCTAGTTAAAAATAACAGTTCATTTCCTATTGCATTTCAAATGCTGCTGGTTTAACCAAGATACTTCGTTGTCCCTTAAAGTGTAAGGAAACTATCGGCTTCCAGAGAGTGTAACTGTCACAAAGGGAGACCACTGACTGTGTCCCATGCCACTGGATGCCCAGGACACACAAGAGCACAGAAAGAGCAAGAGCAGGTAGTAAGAGGCTAGGTACTAGGTTCTTAAAAATAACTCATTTAATCCTCACACAACCTATTTATTGCAAAGTACCCCAGTTTACAGAAGATGCTTTAAGATTCAGGGTCTTATAATATAGTTTTCCTAAAGAAACTCAGAAAATGAGTGGCAGAGTCGAATTTTGAATCCAGGATTGTTGAGGTCAAAACACAAGCATTTTTTTCAAATTGCCCTTCCTATTTACCAAAATAACAGGTATGCTTACCTGCCCTAAGGTAGATTTCTAGATAACTGGCTCCAGACAGCTTTCTCTACTAGTGATTAAAAAAGGGAAAAATGGCTTCAGCTAAAGCAGAGTAAACACATTAGACACAAATATAAAAGTTACCTTGAGATTGTTCTATTTTTGAGCCATTAGAGCATATTGCAGATCAAAATAGAATTTTCTGATGTATGGTTCGATTCTGTAGGGAAACAATTCTGTGGGTGCCACTTGCAGGCTGTGTGACCACATCCATGAATCCATGGTTCCTTCACTTAATACCACAGTGTGGCCGTAAGGGCCAGATCATTTCCATTTCCCTCCTGATTTGCTCTTCATCCAGGCCTTCCCTAACATAGCGTGAACACAGAGGTCGATTTCCTGCAGTCAGTTTGAAAAAGGCCAATTCTCAATTAACTTTGCAAAAGGGGTCAGAGGTGATGTGGAGAAATAAAGCCCATGAGTAATGCAAAACACCCATTTCAGCTCTGAGCACTAAAAACTACTGCTTCCCAAGCTCTGACGAGGGCTGCTAACCAATAGTAACTCAGATAAATTTGCCTTTCATTGCTTATGTCATTTCATTTCTGCTACTCACCTCCGGTAGACAGAACAATGGGGAAAAAGTTGCAAGGTTAGCAACTGGTGAGAGGACGAACACAGCAGAGAAAGGGATACTGGCATAATATGCAAGCTAAATAGTATTAAAGTCATTATTGTTTAGAATTTATTAGATTCTTTCCTCCAATCTCAAATGAACATACTTGTCTCCCATTCATCAGTAATTCCCCTCCCACCCTTGCTGATGAACCAGTATTTCAGGCACCCAACAGAGGGCTCTGAGAACTTTTGAAAAGCCACCCTACACCCCCTCACCCCCACAACTAAATTGGGGAGTAGTTTCCTAAATCCAAAACAGACAGGGCCCTTCCATGGAAAGGCTCACTGTGCTCTTCCAAAATTAAACCCCTAATACTTGCTGAGCTTCTAACTTTTGACGTGGGCAAAACTTACGGACTTTTCAATATGCCACATGCTCTGGGCAGTGGTCCATTCACCCTTCTTGAGTAAGGGACATGAAGTGCAGAGAATGGAGAGTTGGTAAAAGGCACCATTCCACCTTCGATACAAATCCCTGTAATCAAAACCACATTGGGCCAGCTCGGTCTTACCTCCAGACTCCCTCTGAGATGCTATAAACATTGGCAGACAATGCATATAATTAAGGTGGAATATGTCCTTTTAAATGTTTGTTTCCATCTGCTAGTTGTTTTAATGAACATTAGATTGCTCGTGGTCAGTCTGGAGAACAGGAGGGACTCTCAAATCTCCACTGAGAAGTGGTTCAGGAGCATGGCACAGCGACCGTGCTGCAGCCTTGGGAAGCAAGGGAAGATGGAGGTCAGAGTATGTTTTCCAGCCCTAATTGTCCAGGAGCAGACTAGGAGCAATGGCGATGTGGTCAAGCTCCCCCTTACTGCTATAAAGAAACACTGAGAGACTGTGAGCATTGTTGTCTTTCAATACCAAGGGGGGAAGTGGGCGAAAGAAAGTAAGAGTGTTCTGGCACCAGAATAATTTCTCCATTACCTCAATTAGTTCCAATGATGTGGAAAAGTTCTGTCTGGAGAAATCAAACTAAACGTAAAATCACTGAAGCGCTGGTGGTGGCGGCGGTGGTAGGTGTTGATACAGGCATTAGTCAGCAATACTGATTGCAGTGAAGTCACTCGATAGCCCTGTCTCTGCAACCTGGGCAGGGACATAAACTCATTAGATCACCCCCTCTAGTGAAGCATGTGGTGGTTTTCAGTGTGGCACCAACACAGCCTGGCACCCACCGAAAGATTTAGCTGTCTGCCCTTGGAAGGCACAATTTACTAAGGTGTCTGGTAAAGAAATCTGGATAGGTACCATTATTATTTTCTGCAGAAACATAAACAAGTTCTCTTTCTTAAGAGCCACATTTGCCATTAGTTATGAGATGTGGGATTTTCTTTAGGGAATTAAGTAGTTCTTTGGGCCATGGAGCACAGAAGAAGTGAGACAACAAAAAAAAAATAAAGAGAGAGAGAGAGGGAGGATAGGAGAGATTTGGGCTTAGCACAGGGAAAAATTTGTGATGCTCAAAGCAGGCTATAACACCCTCTTCTGAGGTGAATATTAAGCTCTTCATTGGGTGTTCAATGAAGGCTGGTTAATATCCACCAGGGATAGTATGGGGGGGCGGGATTCTTTCACTAGAATGGGCCATTGAATGATCTAAAATCTCTTTCCTAAGTTACGATCCAACTAGTAGGAGTTAGAGAAGAAAATATATATGTTTCTTTTTCTGCCATGTTGATATCTACATATTCCTTGCCCCTCTTCTCTGTAGAATCTGAACAAAAAACAAAAACTTTAGACTCTCGAAAGATGTTTTCTCAAATATAGAGTTGTATTAACATAATACGTACTCCTTCGTGTTTGGAGGAATTATTGAAAATTGAGACGCTCAGTGATGGATTGAACTACCTCCTCTGTAGTATGTTTCTCTGTCCCAGTTTAACCATAACCCTTCAAGCACTTATTTTGATAAAAGATTGATGAGCACAGCATGCAGATAGATGGATGGATGGATAAATGGATGGATGGATGGATGGATGGATGGATGGATGGATGGATGGATGGATGGATGGATGGATGGCTGCCTGGCTGGCTGGATGGCTGGCTAGATAGATAGAAGAGATTGCCCACTTCATATGTATGTGGTCAATGACTTATATCCCTCAAAAGAAAACCATGCTTGTGTATTATATCCAGGTTATATAACAGAAGAAACTGAATTTCAGAGGAATTTAGTAACCTGCACAAAATCCCATAGTGGCAAAAGCAGGATTAAGGTCAAGAAGGAATAGACTTCTGGCTTCACCCACTCCCTCACACTACCCCTGCAAGCCCAAGTCAGGGCCACGGCTCACCCTGCTTTGAAGGACTTGAATGTTAAGTCCAAATGTCAAGGAGGAGTAGAAACTCTTATTTCTTCACACATTATGTAGAGATGGCAAGTAATAAATGGCTGATTGATAAGAGTTTAAAATGTCTCCTCAAAACAGTTTTCCTTCTTTAATATGACATGGTACATACCAGTCTCATGTATTGCCAAAGTTGGAATTTTTTACCCCCATAGGAAGCCTAAAAGGTTGACTTCAGCCCAGCCCTGGAAAAGAAACTCAAAGAGCAGCTAACAATGGCATGAGCCCCCAAGGTACATTGTTAAGGGAGTCAGCTTCAGATTATTCCCTAGTGTGCTGGAACCTCAATGCCTACAAGCAACCTCTTCTCCCTTGAACTCTGATATTTTATAAGATAGAGAAGAGCAATGAAAATATTACTCCTTTACTTGAGGATTCAGGAACGTGAAGATGTTTTTGAAACTGTCACTTAAATTTTCCAGTTCCTAAAAAATGATTGGCTTCTACAGACTGACCTAAACTAGTACCTCATGTAGAAATCCAAATTAGAAAGAATCCTTCATCCACGGTTTTTCCTCCAATTCCCAACTGTGTGTTTGTGTGTGTGTGTGTGTGTGTGTGTGTGTGTGTATCTAACTAGTCTTTATAAGGCTGTCTTGTCTTTCAAATTATAGGCGGCAAGACTTTACGACTGAGAACCATAATTGAGCAATCATTCCATAGTATGTCATTGCATAGAAAATCCATATAGCTCATCAAGAAAGGGCTGTTTTAGTGTTTGGACTAAATATGTGATTATCTACATCAGTGTTGGAATGGGAAGAACAAAAATTAACAAGAGCCACAGATAAACTGGAAACATCATACCAGGCTTCAATTTTCATATTTTACTATACTCGTTCTTTCTCTACAGTTGTTTCTAGGGCATCACAATGATTTTCATTATAGATGCTAAAATATTATATGGTCTTCTTACACCGGTCCCATCATCCCCAGAAGTATTAAGCAAGGACCGCATCAGCCACTATAAAGTAGAGCTCAATGAGGAAGACACTGGGCTTGCTCCTAAAAGAAGAATCTGGATTCAAACTCTTGATTCTAGCTGTGTGTGATCTTGGGCAAGTCATTTAACCTCTCTGAGTGTCTCAAATGAGAGCAATATTAGTGCATATCTCATTAGTTTGGTGAGAAATAAATGTGATCCTTATTGAATTGCACCCAGACAGCGTCTGGCACAGAGTAAAAGCTTATAAATGTGAGCTGTCGGTATGATTGTGTCCTCTTTCACAAAGAGTTTTGTGCTGAGCACTCAGTAGAAGCTCAATATAAAAGTGATAATTTGTAAAATGAGGGAGAAATAATAATCACAAATTGGACTACATTGCAGAGTAATTCTGGGAATTTAAAATTTTTATTTTTTAAAAAAGCATCTCCCTTGTTACTCAATTTTTCCTCTGCTTTTCTTGTTGCCTTATTTTATACTTTGCCCAAGGCATCATTTAGTGTTCCAAAATATTAGACTCTTATAGGTATTCAGAAGCCCCAGGAGAAATAGAATACATTTACAGACCCATAAACATCTAAATTAGTGCTATAAATGGGAAATATAGTCTATAGTTGGAGAGTGCCCAATACATAATATGTTGTGGCATAGAGGAGACTTCCTTTTTGGTGGCTGGAAAATCTATTTGCTCTAAGTATTCAATTTTAAAATGGATAATAAAAGTAAATAATAGGCATGCTTCTGCTTAAATTGCACCTTTCATGGGAGATCTCAAAGAGTTTTTCAACTGTTAATTTATGACCTCTGGGGAAAGGTAGGTGGCAAGTAATATCTTTTTTTCATAAATGGAGAAACAGACTTAAAGAGGCCTGGGTGACTTGTCCAGGGACACAAGGGAAGCCCCAGCTTCAAGCAAACCATCACAAGAAAAGAAAACGTTGAGCTATTCTCTTTAAATTTATAATTATTAAAACTTGTATTAAAGTATTGAAACCTCCATTATTTGCCTGTAGATTCTAAGATGAGCATCAATGTGGGTTGTGTAGCTGTCATACACCTAACACTAATTTCATTCATATACCAGTTTTCTGTTCCTGCAAAGCATGCTACCATTTTGCCTCGTGGCTTATAGCGGCTACTGTTTAGTCTCGCTCGCACACCTACAGGTGGGCTAGGAATCAACTACCTGGCTGATAGCAAGGCTAAATTCAGCTTGGGGCAGTACAAGATGCCAGTTGAGTCTGAATCTTTTCCTGGTTTCCCTCACCCGGTGTGGAGCAGGGATCTAGCCAGGACATGATCACCTCATGGCAAGGCAGAGGAGTCACACAAGTGAATTATATCATTCCTCCTCACCCTGTTGGCCAAAGCATGCCCAAAACTGAGCTTAAATGGAAGGGTGGAAAAGTATACTCTCCCTACCATCAAGCTGAAAAGTCACGTGGCCATGCCAAAAATCAATGTCCTTGGAAGTTTATTACCCCCACGGCAGTGAGAAAGGGGGTGAACACTCTTAAAATGATTTTCTAATTTTCCACAATCTGCACTTGATTATTATTACTATTTCAGACATTTTTTTTTTAATGTGCTCATCTTTGCAACTGTGTCTGTTTCATGTGCTATTGTAACTCTGCTGGATCACTGGTTTGCTCCTGGCTTAGAAGAGTGAAATTTAAATAATATAATAAATACCTATTGTCACTTATTAGGATCTCCTTTATACCAAATCCACAATATTAATCAGAGATTTAAGAGGCAATTCTCTAATAAGGAAATAATGCTCAGTCTAATCCGAAGTTTCTAGACAGCAGTGAGATTTAAAAAATATTGTCATTTTAGATAGCAGTGATGTAGAAGAGAACTTACTATATAGCAAGGCCCCATGAGATAGCCACTGGGCAGTAGAGGGCCGAAAGGAAAATTAGTTGTCCCTTTGACATTATTTTGAGGTCCAGCTTTCTCTCCAAGGTAGCCAAGTCCTCTACATCACTGCCAACCCTTACCTCCAGGCCCTATCAAAATCACTTTCCTCTCTGGTTGAATCTCTGGGTTCCTGCTGGGATAAGAGTGGCTTCCACTGGCTCAGAACTGTATCTTCAGGTTAGGTTTGTCACAATTTTCCATGCCTTTAACAAGACTCAATTAAAAATTAATCGGTCCCGCATGGCAATTTGAGAGGTAATTGTTTCTTTTCCCAACTCCATGGCCATAGGCTAAAAGCACACCCAGAACCCAAATTAATCATCTAATGGGGATTTTTCCATACTCCAACCACTCAGCCTTCCAAGGGCCCCAGCAGCAGGCTGCCTGACCTCAATTATCAGGCTTCCCAAGTGTCCACTCTGTGGCTTTCTGCCCTGCTTTCCCTTCCAGTTCCCTGTAGTCAAATGGAAAAAAGCCACATAGGCTGTTTACCTGGACTCTCTCCAATGACCAACAGCCATATATTTAGAAGATAAAGCAGCATTCATGAGGAAATACTGGGACAATGGGGCAGGTTAATATATTCAACATGGTTTGTAATAGCAAAAGTCGGTTTCAATCTAATAGCAGTCCTGATTGGTTAAATCAAGTATGGCCTGTTCATACAACATGTAGCAATGCAGCGAAAAAGAAACGTGGAAATGTGTGCACAGTTATGAAATATTCTCCAGGTCAAACCAGACACATTCCCATTTGACGCACACAGTGTGTTAACTCTTTCTTTTTTTTTTTTTAACAAATGAATATATCAATCATGAAAATAAATTAGGTTAATACCAGAGGTATTTGTGTTGACTCATAGCTCTCTCTCTCTCTCTCTCTCACACACACACACACACACACACACACACTACCTCTATATTTTAATATAAAAAATACATTTATTTATTCTTCTCAATTTTAAGATTAACAGCAATCATTTTGTTCTTTACTGAAAAGAGGTAAAGGCCTCTATTTTATTATTTCATTTTTAAACGTTAACATAAATCTTGTACTTTCTTAAAGAGATCTTATGGAGGAAGCTCAGTATCTAATTTTTTAAGTTCCTACGTGAGAAAAAAAATTTTGAAATTCACTCTGTCTTTCATATAAATTTATTCATAACATACTAAAGACCACAGATTTTTTTAAAAGAATTTGGAGCTATATCTTTCTAAGTAGAGATGACTTTTTATTAATTGATATTCAGAAAAACAGCCAATATCTGAGCATCTCTTAAGACAGAGTTTAAATTCTATTTCTTCCATGACATTGACCATAAACAACATTCATCTTCACACATTGTTCTTTCTGAGTACACTCAAATTATAAATTTATATCATCTTGCAAACTTTTGCCATGTGTGAAAACTTTGAATCACCAAAGACTTAAGAAATTAATTAAATTGACCTGATCATACCCTCTAATTTCAAACCAAATAATACTAAAAATATAAGTGTTCTGTAAACTATGAATTAATTTGCAAATATTATGAACATTGTTAATAATTCTAACTAAAGGTCTGTATTTGGAATTAATTTAATAGTATCAAAAGAGTCATTAGATTTTGTCTGAAAAGATAGCCACCCTCTTCAAAACAGTAAACATAGCTTCAATGAAACCTGTTTCTTACGGCTTATTGTATAAAGTTAATGAAGGCCATCATTTTAACTTCTCTGGGATTACTTGTAGGTGTATAAACCATAGTGCCAACACCCTTTCAGAAATCTTTGTTCATTAAAGGAGTGACCTAAATAAGGAAGTGTGCAAGTTTTATCTGTTCTTTTATCTGTTGAATCTTTACATTAGAACCATCACTCCAAGACCTTATTTCTGTTACTAAGATATGTCTGGCTCTAGGAAAAGTGCTTACAGGCATGCCATGCCTCTTCATCCCACTAGTCACATTTTTCAAACAGGTAATCCTGCTTTTTATTAGCTTTATCTGAACCTCTAATAAGACAAGTAGTTATACCTACACTGAAAACAGCAGTAATATTGCACTTAGTCTAATCATGATAGTTAAATAATGCTTAGACATTTCAACCGTATCTGTTTTACATATACATGGAAGGTGAGGACAAATCCAATTTTTAATTTATCTCATTTATTGTGTTCTATAAAATTTAGTGCTCACAGGTCCTATCAACATAGTAAAAATCATTTCCACAGCTGCTAATAGCATATTATAAATGGCATTGTATTGATTCTCCCAACTACCTGTCAATCGTAACAGTCCCAGGACTTTATTAGCTCTCTCCAGGCAGATCATCTCCCTGGAGAAAAGAATGCAGCAAGCAGAAGCTCTAGCCAATTCTGTTCATCTAATGAAAACGCCAGAGGACTCCCAAGGACCTCTGACCTTTTCTCCATGGTTGAAGCTGCCTTAGGGGCTCTTTCCCATGGAGGAAGAACCAATACCCTACTCTCCCCTCTCCCCTCCCTCCCTCCCAGGCCAGCCTCACCTGTGATCGCCCAGGGCAGGAAGACACGAAAGCCCTCCCTGGCCTGATAACAGGGTGGCCTGACTGTAATGACAGGCTTTCGCTCCTCAGCTATCCAAATGACAGTCACAATGGAGACTGAAACTCCTCAGTCAGATGGAATCAATTACCGGGCAAAATTGGGAGCTTAATTTTCCCCAGAATGAGATAGGCCTTTTGGCTTTGCCATCTCTTTCACTCCAGCTGGTGGCTTATTTGGTTGCATTGTTCTCTGACCATGTGAACAAAGCTCCATTCGGAAGGATTTCCAAAAGAATTGATTTGAAAAGGAAACTCCATCAGCCCCAAACTCAATACATGCTGAAGAGGACCATTATTAACCACGCAGCATGGCTGGCTAATCACTAGAATTTACAGGTAATGGCCACAGGGTTAATCCAATGAGAAGAAATGGAATCTGCCTGTATAGGACCATCCCATTCCTGAAGTTCACCTGACTCTACCTTTACCTGACCCAGCATTGAAGGAGTCTTCCTTTTTGGAAACTACCATGGAAATAAACCAGTCCCCTCATGAGAATTGTTTTCTAAATATGACACAGTATCTCTTTTAAAAAATAAAGAAAGAAAACAAATGACCATTATTCATTTCTCCAAAGGAAATTGCCTCTTTCAAATGGCTTAGTGAGAGTGTTAAAATAGCTTCCATTTAACAGGTGATAATAATAACAATAATAATGATAATAACAGTGACTAAAATTGGTTCAAACTTGACCATGTTTGGGGAAATGCTAAACGTTATTTATTAACTCAATTCCCTCAAAACGGCCGTACATGGAGGCATTAAGAAGTTGGATAACTTGTCCATGTTTACCTGACTGTTAAGTAACAGAGCCAGAACGTGAACCCAGGAGATCTGAATCCAGAGCCTACAATTTAAAATCACTCCACCACGTGAACATCACTACCCCCATTTGTTCCTAAATGTCAAAAGGGAGGCACTCGCATCACTTTGTAAGTGGGAAATTTGGAGCATGGAGATATTAGTTAATTTGTTTGAGGTTAGGTAGCTCATGAGTTAATGAAGCTGCTATTTTACACCACATCTGTCACACTCAGAAGTCTGAGCATGTCCATTCAAACCCTACAGAGGCTTTGCGAAGAGCCACTCTTGCAGTCTTGGGTGATGATTAGCTAAACTCATTGGTAGTGATCCTCAATTCTATTATCATTTATGTTCTTTCATTAGTCATTTTTAGGAGTATGGCTAAGTCAAATTTAGTGGATTTATATGGTTCCTATAATGACATTGTATATATTGTTCTCTGAATTCTATTTAGCTCTTTCCCTTATATAATCTTTTAAGAAGTTACGCTATGAAGTAGGTACACACCTTATCAGGAAAAGACTTTGAGAGTTTGAATAACTTGTAATAAGATATTTTGAACTAAAGCTCGGTGCTTTTTCTACCACTGAACCCTAACATCCCCATAATATCTGACAGATTGAAAGGCAGGTACTTCATCATTGCCCCTCAATCTCTGAGGCATATAAATGATCTGTGTCTTCTCATTGTGTGCCATTTATTAGATGTAGAGCTTGGTGGGTTCGTTCAATCATCCAGTAGATATTTAAAGAGTTTCTGCCACATACCAGCATGGCAGCATGTAGGAGACCATGGCTAAAGTCTCAGAACAGGGTGACCAATGTCTCTGCTCTCATGGACCTTGTATTCTACTGCGTACTAAATGCAGCGACAGTGTTTGTAAATGGCTTTTATACTTCTCACACACCTAGTACATTATGTAACAGGGTAGAAAAAGTAATGGCAAATTTGTATTTTCTGGTTAGAAAAAAAATAAGCTAGATTCTTTTTATTTTCCTAAGGAGTATACCATGCTAATGGAGGCATTTGTGAATATGTGAATATGACTAAGAGGAGAATAATTTAAATGGAAATTAAAAAACAGGTAATTTCCCTTTCATTTTTGTAGTGGGGTTGCTGAGTAGGAGGTAATATTTATTTTGCAGCAGGATTCTTTATAGTTCATATACATGGTTGGTATATGTGGATCTTTAATGATAAAGAAATGTAAATACAAAGTAACATGAAGAAGTCAGATAGACAACTAGTGCTCATTTAAAACCAATTTTAAATAAATGGAGCTTAAGAACATCTGAAGTTAAAAAAGTGGAATTATAAATTTATAATTGTACGTTTTTATATATTAGAATATATAGTTATATGTAATATATAGATAGAGAAATATGTAATATTATAGGTACATGTATATTAGAATGCATTAGTATTTGATTCACCAACATACTATTCTGGATACCAGATTTCATAAAGCAAGGCTCATCTCTAGTTAAGAGATGTCTGGGTGACACTGTATTGAATAAGCTGAGAGGGCATTCCATTCTCAGTGGATGCTGAGAAAGAATGTTTTGTGTAAATCAAAAGAAACACACAGAAACACACATACACAAACACACATTATTTTGTACCCCATAGTTAGTTTTTTAGATCAATAGAACACGATTTTGGATTGAGAAGGGAGAAGATACAGCTCTGCATCTCTGCTAAGTAGTCTCCATTTCACTTTCTTTTTTCTTTTCTCTTAACTCTGGCTTTTCTCATAGACTCTTTCTTTCTTTGCAAAAGGTGGGCCTGTGGGTGCTGGGAGGCGGGCAGGAGCTGCATGAGCACGGGCCTCCCCCACTACAGCATCTTCAGCATAGGTGCAAGAGTGGACCTTGTGAAAGGGGCTCTCTCATCATTATGACTTTTGTGGTCAAAAGGTTGCATACACTATTTTTTTCTGCTGCTAAAGCTTAGAAAGGGTGGAAAGCAAAATATTTGTATAATTATTCAGGCCATCAGGTTACATAAGAGGTTCCACAGCTTTCTGCATCAAATTTGAACAGTTGAAACCACAAATTCTGTTTTTGCAGCCATAAAACATTCATGGCAAAAAAGAAAAAAAAAATAGAGAAAGAGAGAGAGAGAAAATAATAAAATCCATTTTCCATTCGCTTGAAACTTATAAAATTTAATGTGGTGAAAAATGACAGTTTATTCCCCGTAGGAAACTGCTCAGAGCCATGTTTCATAGGCTTGGTGTGGAGATTTCAGGGCGCATTTGCAGTCATTGAACACAGAAAGGAATTGCATGCTCAAAGAGGATGTTGCAAGGTAGAATGTCTAAGCAGCAGGGTAAATAAGGCCTTTATCTAAAAGGAAAAGTCCGGCTCCCTACCAGAATTGTTAGGCTGCATATCTTCAGTAATCACCATTGGAGAAGTACACGCAGGTAGACACAGGTGTGTTGACTGCAGTGAGGTAGATATCCCCACACCAAGATGAAAGACATTTTGCTGTAAATAGTAACTGATTTCGGTATTGGCGTAGAAAGCATTGAATAATATTTTGGTGGCAGTAGTTAGGACCGCCACAAAATATACTATTCACATAACATTTGTCTTTCTGTGACATCTCACTAAGAGCAGAATTAAGGCATCCAGAGCTAAGCGGCAAAAACGACAGGATCCAGCTCTGTAAATATCTAGAGGAGCAGCCAAAGGTTTGTCCAGTAATGCAGCTGACCTTGATTTCTTGTCTGTGAAGTTAGTGGTTGGACTAAGTGACTTCCAAGACCTGATCCAATTAATATTGCATAGGAGTTTTAGAAAAAGATAGTTAACCTGGATATCTAAATCAGTGGAGCAGTGAACCAGATAACAACTGAAAACAAGAATTGCTGCGACCATATCTGAGTAAAGTTGGATATTATACATGGTTTGTAAAATTTCTGAGTCTATGATGGATTTATTTTTTTAATAACTTTTTTATTTTTAAATTACAGTTGACATACAATATGGTATTAGAAAGGGTGGAAAGCAAATATATTGATTAGACACATAACTTACGAAGTGAATGCAATATGATTTCACTTGCATGTGGAATCTAAAGAATAAAATAAATGAAAAAACAAAGCAGAAACAAACTCAGAGAACATTTTGATGGTTGCCAGATGGGAGGAAGGTAGAGGGGATGGGATGGGTGAAAAAGGGGAAGGGATTTTGAGTCTACATTGCTTTACTCATACCTTTAATAGTTGACTATTTATATCAAATATCTGTTACTATAATAATGCTGTCTAATTAACCACTGCAAAACTCAAGGACTTAAAACAATGAGCGTGTATATTGCTCGGGGGTCTACAGATCACCTGAGTAGTTCTGTTGATCTGGCCAGGTTAGGCTGCTCTCAGCCAGGTTTGCTTATGCACCTGAAATCAGCTGGTGACCAGCTGGAAGTTGGCTGGTCTAGGGTGGCCTCACTTACATGTCTTGTGATTCGTTATCTGGTAACTGGAGTACCAGAGGTCACACAGCCAACTGTCTCTCATCATCTGGGAGAACAGCACATGATTGTTCTCATGGCAGATGAGAAGGGTGCCAAGAGAGAAGAGAGGCAAACTAGGCCACTTAAAGTGTACGCTCAGAACTGGCACTCTGTCATTTTCACCACATTTTACTAGAGAAAGCAAGTTGTGAAACAAGCCTAGATTCAAGGAATGAGGAAATAGAGATCCTCTCTTGATTTAAAAAAAAAACCTGAAAAGTCACATTGCAAAGTGTCTAGATTTAGGGAGGTATGGAGAACTAGAGACATTTTGGCAATCGATCTGCCACACTATACTAAAATGCTGGCATGGCAGAAAACATAATCTGTATTTTCTGGTGGTAAAAAAAAAAATGTGTTTCTCTACTTATTTTGTGGTGTTGTATAATGTCCCATAGGCATCATCTACCATCGATTGTTTTTCTCCTATATAATCCAGTCATTCAGTATCATATTTGGTCAAACCCTAATTGGGGGCTAATTAACCCCAACTTCATTATTATAGCATTTATTCTCTACTTATTTTTGGATTAATGGTGGGGAAGCCTTCATCATAATTAAAGATATATAAATATTAATCTGAAATTGGTCCCAACCTAGTTATGATACAGAAAAAGTAGATATGATCCTTGCATAATCTAAAATATTAGAGTCACAATTGAACTCTGGAGATATGGAAAATTTGAGATGATATGCTACCTGCCGGCTATTCTTTGTAGATAATTTAATCTTTTTGAGTCTCAGTTACCTTTTCTACAAAAAAAAAAAAAAAAAAACACAAAAGTTTACTTATCTAAAGTGTCTTCTAATGTTAAGTTCTATCATTTTAACTGGACTCAGTATACCACATTCCTGAATAATGTTGGACCCCTATAACTCACTGAAATCTTAGAATAGATGTCTTTAAACATATTTTCAATATTCAAAACATCTAAGTAATTAAAAATATTCTAGCTATTTAGTATAGATTGATATCAGCAAGGGGCTTTGAGAGAGTTTAGATGTAACCAGATATAAATCTTTAGCTACATCAGATAAAAATTAATATCATTCCATTAAAACTTAATATTTTCCTTCCCATATGCGTGTAAAAAACTCTCAGAATGTTTTTTCGATACAAATGTTTCCAAGTAATGCTGCAAGTACTGTCCACCAGTCATTTTCAAATGCTCTCTACCAGAATCTTATTATTAACAGCCTCTTTAATCCAGGTAGATTAACACTCAAAAAAAGAGAAGTACTTGAGATCAAACTTGATAGGACAACTTGGTAATTTTTGTCATTTTCTGCATCATCTGAAAGAAATAGCTAGTAAATAAAAATAAGAAAAATATTTATTTTAGTTATATACATTGTTCCACAGAAAAATACAATTGACATACAGATATAAACTATGGATTTCTATCTTAGAATGATTTCTTAATGATCTTCATAGGAAAGAGATTTATTTCTCTATTCAATGTTTCTGTAAACATTTCAAAAATTATAATAGAAGATAAACACATTAGAAATTTTCTAGCTGTCAACCATCACAATTTAATATTACCAATTTAAAAACAACATTATTTCCCCCTTATTAGAATTTGCCACATTTGGATTGGATACAATTTTAAAAAACCTTTGAAGAATATAAATGAATCTTTTCTATTTGAGAAGAAAAATGCAGTGCTGAAATACTAGCTAATAAGCACACGCAAAAACAGAATATAAGACAGACACCCAGGAATAAGCCATGTCATTAGCCTGTTAAAAGCTGGTCAATACCAAAGCCACAGTTTTTTTGCTATTATGCATGTGTCCTAAGAGTATTTCTACTTGGCAAAGCAGTGACAAAGTGCATGTTCCTTTTCATACTTTTTGTTGTTTGTACAAAGCTATTTTGGTTGACTCCATACAAATAAAAGGAAATAGAAGCTTGAGGCCACCACTGGAATTTTTCAAAACAAAGAAAACCCATGTATTTCATTCAAACAGCAATTGGGGGTGAGTGTGGTTTTTGGCCAACTTTTTCCAGAAAACCACTTAATCCTACAAATTTCTTCTGAGTCTGGAGATACAACCAGAGTCCCAGCTGACTGGCTTCACCTAGTGTGGAGATTCAGACTGGTCCAGGATATACACTCAACACCAATCAGCGGACATTCACAGCAATAAGGAAACAGGAAGCACTGATGCAGTTCATGTTCCAGCAATTCATGAAATCACGCTGAATACCTACAAATGCTCAGGACTGTGATTGTGTCCTGGCCTGTGTCTCAGGGCTCTTGTTCTTTGCTAACATATCTGTATAATGCTCTGGAACCTGACTTCCTGGGTGACATCCAAACTTTGCTATTTACTAATAGTGGAATCCCGAGTAAGTCAATCACTCTTGACCTCAGTTTCCCGCATAGACACAACATGAAGATAATAGTGTGTGACTCACAGTGATCTTGTTAGCAGGGGAAAAGATTATACACCTAAAGCTGTTTTATGTAGTGTCTGGCACATGTTAAACAGTCAATAAATATTTGCTATTGATAGTATTATATCATCATCATCATCATCATCATCATCATCATTAGTTATATGCAACCAAACACATATAAAGAAGTCTGACCATAAATCTGACATCAGTTTTACATATCACATAAAATGCTTATTTCTAAGAAAGGAATTCTCAGAGAATTCCGCATTGGAGAATTCCTAATATGGAGAACTGCCTTCATAACTCTGGGCTCCAGTGCTCATCCGTGACAAATCATTAAAGGGGGTTGAAAATCTCATCTTCTAGTTGGGCTCATCCTAACCTCTGAAAGCCTCATTCATCCCTGGACTCATCAATCAGTATTTATGGAGCACCACGTCAGACAGTGATGGAATTAAAGAAGGAGAAAGTCCCCTGCTCCAGACAGACTCAGGCCCAGCAAGGAGACAGTCATGTTACAAATAATGACTGTGCATTAATGCAGTGCAGTAGCACACAGAAAGTAGCAGGACCACAATGTGGAGGGCACTTACATTCATGCCTGAGGGACCTGGAGAAGGCATGACACCCAAGAAGAGACCTGGGGTCCCCGTCTTGGAAGATGAGGAGTCACCAAATAGTGAAAAGAAAGGACTCCACATAGAGAGCAGCAGATATCAAGGATTCTGAAAGCTCCTGACATGTAAAGAGAATGTGGTTAGATGCAGCTAAAGGAAGAGATACGTTACAGGGATCAAACGAGTAAGTGCAAAGAGAGAATTATGAGAATACATCTCTTCCCCCATAGCCATTATGCAGGAAAGGAAAATGAATTAAAACACAAATCATTCAGAGATGCCCACGCAAACCTCAGGTCTGAAAAAAAGAGAACGAGAAATGGCAAAAGAAAAATAACTTTCTTAGAAAACACTATATTTGACTTGGTCTTGGAAAAATCTTTCTGTGAATGCCTCTTTCCACAATCAGAATCCTTTTTTTTTTTTTTTAACGGACCAAAGGAAACAAAATAATATTTATTGTGTCTTGCATTTGATCCTTACGAACATGGCATTAACCTCATATGGAAACACTTTGACGCCCCTGAAAATAATTCCTTAACCACAAACATGTCTTCTACTTGTCTGATCTCAAATTGTTCCAAGTGAGTATCACAATTTTAGGTCAGGTTTAAGGATATGACAGGCAGTATCAGTCCATTAAATATGAATGATATATGAGGTAGGGGGCGGAGGTGTTGGCACAGGAGAGACTGCGGGCGGGAGCCCCATTCTGGGTCCTGTGGAGCGTTTGCCTTTCCGAGGAACTTTTTAGTCCCACCTGAAGACACTTACCCAACAACTCCTCGGCACAGATGAAGGAGCAACAATGGAACTGCTCTCTGTGTCCATCACACCCAGATACCATCTCAGAACCTCAGTGGAGCATGATTATTGGAAGCAAAATAACACAGATAGGATTTCACATCCAGGCTTGGGATAGAAAAATACCAAAGATGTGAGGACACCAACAGCGCCTCTCCCCACACTCCACCCTCTTCACCCCCGGCTTCCATCTCCTTGTTGCGCTTTTGCTTCCAGCTTCTAACTGGCAGACACCTGATCTGCACAGCCATTTCGTTTTCAGAGCATACAAGGCCACTTGAGACTGCCTGATACGTGTGGGAAAGTGGTGGCCATGTTACTTGCACCTGTTGGCGGGAGCTGCCCATTGCCCCCACCCCCTTCCCCCAGTTCCCATTGTGTGCCACCTTATTCTGTTTCAGTAGCAGCAGAAAAGAAGTCAAAGTACCCAGCATTCAACATGAACACATACAAAAAGGAGGCCAGAAAACTTCCTTGTATCTCTTTCTTTCCCAAAGCCAGCCCAATGGCCTATTTCAATAGTTAGTGTAGCAATCCTATCTCTTTTCAGAGCTACAGAGCATAAGAGTTAGTAATAGGTGACAACATAAGCATTTATTTGGATGTCCCATTGAGCATTACTATTATTATTTAGCTTTTCTCTCTCTCTCTCTCTCTCTCTCTCTCTCTCTCTCTCTCTCACTTCCCCTCCCCATCTCCCCACTCTCTCTCCCTATCCCCTCTCTCTCTGATTCAAAACTATTCACACTTGGTATCCCCAAGCAGACCATATCTGTTACTTTTGTGAAAGTAAGTAGATTTGAGATCAAAGGCACTGAGACTTTTCACTTCCAAGAGAATAGGCTGCAATACTAATAAACTTTCACAGCAACCTTCCTGGAATGTAGACTGAAACTGAATAATTCTACATACAGAGCTTAATGACAGCAATGGAGAACGCACTCAAGTTCAAAGGAGAGAGGGAAAGGAGTACAGCAGCTACCAGCTCGAGCAACTGTGCACAATAAAACAAGACCAGATTTTGAAGTTTGATGGCCAAGCTGTTTAGTGAGTGTCCATTACCATGTGGATACTAAAATGTTAGACTGTAACCACTCAGTGGTGGGAATAATACATCATAGGACCTGGAAATGGAAAAGACCCATTAAATCATCAAGTAATGCCTTTGCCAGCACAGGATGCCCTTCCCAGAGAATATTCCTTAAAGCACCCCTTGGGATGAGCTCCAAAGACCAAGTCATTTTATCCATCTCTGAAGAGTGCAATCCATCTAGCTACAGTATCCGATTGCTGTTATGAAATTAAACTTTGGCCTTAAAAGCATTGTTCCATACCGAACTAGTCCTTAGTACCAGGTTTTCATTAAGCACCAGCCATAGCCCTTGGAGGAGGCAGCAAAGGTCATTTTATCCATTCCCCAACTTCCGGGCAGGTCTTGTGTGAAATGACACCAGCCTGGCTCTTATTATACAATTCCCAAAGCAGGAAGTCCTATAGCCCCTGTTGTAATAGTGCTTTCCCAGGACATGAAACCCTCATGGAGAAAGTGTTTTCTACAGTCTAGGTAAAATCCCCTCTCCACCCCACAATTTAAACACATGTTCCCACAGTAGCAAAGAACTGTTTATCACCCTCTGTGTGTCGAGTGGCCACTGTAAGTGCTTCCTCTGCACTGACTTTTGTAGGATTTTAACGAGGATTTTGTCTATCAAAACAAAAGGCGATATGGGCTTTTGGAAGGCAAGGTGGTTCTTTTCCATTTTCTATTTCTGGACACTTGGGAAGGAGGAGGTTTTGATTAGTTGTAAAGAGAACACTAAAAACAAAAGCATTTCCTAAGACAGTTAACGTCAGATTTTGATATAAGCGTGACACAAATTGACTTAATTCTTCATTTTATATTTCATTATATTGGAAGAATTATTAAGAGATTTATGAAATCAATTAAGTGTGTGAAATCTGAAATCTACAACCTTAAAATATTGAAGTATTTACATATAGTATGCTAATTATACATTATTATTATTTATTCTTCTGTTACTTAAAATAGATAAGAGGACAGGACCTCTTACTGGCAATTTCTGATTACCCTATTTGAAATTTCTATCAGTAATTGAAAATAATGAAATACAGTGTCTCAGTACATTACAATTTGTTTTTATTACCTTTAACTGCTCTTTTCTAAATTTGTTCAGAGTATTGGAGCCTCAGCAGGATTTCAGTAAGGAACCCAGAAATATATAACCTGAGTTTATGCTTCAGACAATTTTCTTACTTGACCTTTAATTAACTGGTAAGCATATGCTTACCAACAAGATGCTTTGAGGAAAGAAATCAAAATTGATTACTTTCATGATATTCTTATATCCCCTGTGCTTGGAAAAAAAAAAGTTTATAGGAATAATTTTATAAATGCATGTTTTCACATGAACATTACAGACATTTCTACCGTGCCTCACATTGATAGAAATAAAACAGTAGAAAAGAATTTTACAATTTAGTCATTTGCATTTCACGTTTATTTTCAATTTTTGACAAAACTTGAAAGCGTTCAATTCTAGAGGGTAAAAGAGTGAGTACCTCTGACAGCACACTCATCATTGTTTCCCTGACTTTGTCTTGCATTAGAAACTGAGAGGGGAAGGAGGGTCTTTTCCTGAATTTAGGAAGGATCTGAGTATTCCAATAAACATTCTAATGTGAATTTTTTAACAAAGTTGTCAAACCAGAATTTCTGCACATATTACCATAAGGCTTATCCTTATGAAAATATTCAAGAAAGGGATATGTTAGCTCAGAGCAGGTCAGTCATCTTAACAAGTATTTTATTTTATATCCCATAATGTAACACTTCTGTAAGCCCATAATGCCTTTGTATCAGACAGTGGTGTAAGTATTGTGCTTGATTCTCACATAACATTTACTGAAGCCTTTTTCTGCAAGTTTCTACCTCCAAAGAAAGACATGTCTTTTGTGGATTTCTAAACTCAGCCAGGATTGTTGGGAAAACACTTATCTACAGCAACAATAACAGTTAACATTTTATTGAGTGCTTACCATGTGCTAAACACTCCACATGCATCATATTATTTGATTTTCATAATCACCCTGTGAAGTAGGCACTATAGTGGTTTCCATTTTGCAGGTGAGGTTCACCAAGGTTAAGTATCTTGCCCAAGGTCACACAGCTGGTGAGTAGCATGGCCAGGACTTAAATCGAGCAGTTCGTCTGCAGGGCCTCAGATCGTAGGCCGCACCAGGCTTCGCACATGAATCTTTTTAAGTATCACTTTTACTGTCACTCTGCTTCCTTGTGTCCTACAGATTCAGCAGCTTGGAATCATTAGGAAAATAAGAGCACACAGAAAAAGCAAACCGAAGAGATCTAAAATAAAAACAATATTTTAAAACACCTCTTGTAATCTCATGATCAATGACAAGGAGAGTCAACAGCGCAATATAGAGATGCCTTCTTGTTCCATTGTACACCTGAAACTTCCTGGATTTCATTAAGCAATGTCACCATAAAAATAAAATAATAATAAATTAATTTTAAAAAAGAATGAGAGTAAAATTAACTCTTTAGTTAAATTTGTTTTCCTTTGTTAAAAGCTGGAAGGCAGCCGAACTACTTTGCTAATTCTAGTCTAATCATCTTCCTGTAACTTAGGGTCACATGGATGAGAAAACAAGAACAATCCTAGCCTCTTTCTCACCTTTCTGCTAGAAATAGTAACAGTAACATGAACATTTAAATATGCCAAGGCCACTTACAGAAAATTTTAAAATCATTTATCCCTCAAAAAAAGTAAATTTATGTACAGAAAGAAAGAAAATAAACCCATCAGAAAATAATTACAAGCATGCCATTTTCAGTAAAAGCAATTTTTTATTTTAATTAAAGATTTTGCCTCTTGTTTAGTCATCAACCATTTCATGTAAACTATAAATAGGAACAGTTCTATAATGACGAATTTTTCTTTTAATGGTTTAGCTGAATATTGAAAAGTGAAGCTTCTGCACTTAACTTTAGATCAAGAAAAAACAAGCACGTAACTGTTAGTAGATATGATTAGGTATTTTGTGACAGAAGGAGTAATTATTTGATACAAGTGGTAGTTTTAGCTGACTTTCCAAAGTCTATCTCTGTGGTCAAGCACTCTCTACTAAGAAAAGCAAACGGATGAGCTTCAAAGCATTGGTTTGGAACACTGGAAACAGATAGTCAACAGATGAAGGAGAAGAGCATGTCCCCCTTGTTTTGGGATTTTTTTTCTTCCAGATCTCCTTGTCAAAGGATGATTGATATGTATAGAGCAGCCCTTCAAACGCCAGTCACTGCCTGAGGCATTTCCTATAATCAAAGCACACGCCCACCCAGAGCTAATTAGACATTAGATTAGTGTCAACTGATTGATTTAAAGCAGCCGTCCCTCTGTCCCCATTCCTCTCTCTCCCAGCACAGTCAAGACAGGATTGGTCCCCAAAATGGCCCTCTCAACAATCAGGCCAATTTTTCATAGAAGCTCCAGGAAAGAAACTTAGAGATTATGCAACGTGGCTAGAACACACCAGAATAATATTTCTTAGAAAGAAGGTGAGAAGGAGAGAAAGAGGAACAGACATAAAAGGAGAATGAATCACGTTTCCTAGAGCAATGAAACCCCTCGGTCCAATTTGTTGAGTTACGTTAGAGAGAGTGTTTGTGATGTTTGAAAGAAATTATTTGCAATTTAACCTAGAAGAGTTCTGAGTACATTTGGCTACAATTTAGATACCATTTTTCAAAGTCTTTCCCTTCATTTTTTTTTCTTCCCCTTTATAAATATATGAGCCGGGAACATTCAAAGTTGTCTTAATGGATTAAGCAGAGACAAGGCTGCAAGGAGCAAATTAAAAATGAAATAGTTACAGCTGTTGGAACTGGCATTGAGCAGAGAGAAGTAAAAAAGATTTCTCTTCTCACAGGATAAGGGAGATTTCAGAAACACAAAGCCCCAGCAGAGCTCAGACATGCATGCCCACGAAACGGTATGAGTGACCTCCCACCCCAACTTTTTAGGAACTGTGCAATTCAACTGCTGCTTACCCTGTAAAGGATCCCAAATAGTTGTATTTCAGCTAAAAAGTGAACCCATTCCCAGAAGAGACCACCAGAGCAGGGGGCAGCCAGGGGCCAGTTTCAGACTTTTCATTTGCAGATTAAAGGTCTGTTCCACTTGTCACGTCCTGCTACTACTGTATGCTGGGGTCAGGGCTGGTCCAACACACACACACACTCACACTCACACACACACACACACACACACACACACACACACACACACACACACCTGAAAATTATTTCTGTGAGTGTGGGGCCCAGAGCAGTGCTGTGATGGCAGCAAAGTCATATAAGAAAGATAGCACCAGCTGAGGCAATGCCAGGGACCTTCATGTAAGGATACTTCCTCATCTCTTGGGTGGGAGAAAGCTGGAGAAAAAGAGGGGACAGCTAACGATTTGGGGTGAGGCAGGTAGAGGTAAGAAGAAAAGCAACAGCCACCAATGGACTGATGTTTCAGCTGGTCATCACACCTGATGTTTTTAAAATTTTCACAGCTTTTAAGCTTATGTGTATTACCTCACTAGTTTCCAAACATCTGTGGAAGACAGTTAAGGCATGTGTCATTATTAATTTACAGACTGGGTATTTCACCCTTTACAGACATAACGATTAAGGCCAATAATTGTTCCCCACCAAGACAATCAGAAAAGTCAGTGACCAAGCACCAGGCCTGAAGACTTGATTTCTGCTTAGTGATCTTCCTGACGCCCCATATTGCCTTCCAAACCTGTCTTAACTGCATTTCACGTATACATATAATTATTTTATTATTACTGTTTTTCATTTTGATCCCTGTTCTATCTGCAAACATTCTATGATCTGAAGAGTTATCCCTCTTAGCTCAAGAAGCGAACCAGACCGTAAACCAGAAGTGTAGGATGTCACTAGGGAGGGTTTGCAGAATCCAGAGGGAACGCTGACCACTGGGTCAAGGACAGGAGTGACAATTGGAATTTATTCTGTGTGGAAACTGAACCCCCGAGCTAGCTTCAGCGTGATCCCCACCGAAAACTTAACACTGTGCTCTAAATTATGTCATGAAAATGAACGGAAGTTTCTGGAATCCAAAATGCGATCAACACCAGAGCAGAATGGAACTATTGTTTTATTTTTCTTGTGTATGGGTCTTAGCATCATAATGACAGCTTTCAAGGGCTACTTAGGTTGAAATATGAAGCCCCCAAAGTCAAGGGTAGGTGAAGTCTGGACAATTCCAGCCACGTCACCTTTCCCTCCTTCCCCCTCACTTCCTTGTCTCCCTGTGGGGACAGAATTTCAGAGAACAGAACCAGAGAGCCAACACGGGTGAGGCATGCAGGAGAGAGTCCTCCAAATGCCTATTCGGCAGATTTTAACTTTTTTTCAGCTATAAACCTTTCAATACCTCAAAATAAATTCTTCAATTTTATATGAGATTTTGATTTCCGCAGCTGTAGATTTATGCAGTGTGCTGAGGCCAGGCCAAGAGAAGTGAACATAAACGATGTGACAGATAGCATAAGGATGTTATTCAGCCTCTCACTACAGCATTGCTCACTCGGGAACTTTCCAAATGTCATGTGTAGCCCCTCTCATTAATTAGCTGCTAAAGCAGCTGATCTTCTGCAATGAATGTGTGTCTCCAACCACTGGCCCTCTGCTTGAGGGCCTTAGGAAGCAGCAGGCTTCCTCATGCCTGGCCTGGATATTGGACTGTCAAGTGGGCAGGTCACGCAGGCTTCACTGTTAACAGGCCCAGCTGTTCACGCATGACTGCCCTCTCGGTGTGCCGAGCTATGTGCTCTGGTTGCTGGTGGGAAATGGGGCACTAAAATACAACATGCTTCGGGAGCCAGCTATGTTCACTAGGAAATAATTTCAGATGTATCAACAACAGCATAAGCAGTCAGTAGGTTTCAACAAGATCAAGCAAAAGAAAATATAGGCCTATCACTATATCGCCTGTATTGATGTGCTTAAGAATAAATTAATATTTTCTGTAATAATATTTCTGTTATAAATCAGGCTGTGTGCCAGTTTTCTTATAAATATCTTAGTTAATCCCCATCATGACAGAGCATAGTAGGTACAATCAACCTCATTATATAGAGAAAGAAACCAAGAATAGGAGAGGTTAAATATACCACCTGTAAAGCATCCAGGTGTTCACTTGAGGAACCCTTCGTCGGCAACATTATTGATCAACCCAAAGGAAAATGATAGTGTCCTCAAAAATAGAAACCTGTGAATAATTAAGGGAAGACTGTTTCCTAGCTGAAATTACTGGGAGAGTCCCAAGTCAGTTCTCTTCTAGGGAACGATGGAAGCTTTGTCACCATAGCTTCAGCTGTACATGGGAGGACTGAAATTTGATGACTGAGACCAGGATTTTTTATGTAATTTTAACTTTATCAAACTTGTACATGCGTGAGTTCCTTCTGGCCAAGATAGAGTAAAAGGGACCATACCTAACCTCCCACCAGAAACAGATTTTTTAAATTGGGACAAAAATACATGAAACAGTGATTCCGAGAACATGGGACATCAGTTAACAAAGGACAGTGAACTCTCAAGAGAAGAGAAACATCATGAAAGCCCCACAATTTACCTGGCTTACTTCCTGGAGAGAATTCACGGAACCCAGTGGAGCAGTCTCCTTGAGTTGTTTGGAGACAGGAGTGGGTGTCGGGGATGGGGCAAGGCAGTGAGAACCTGCAGGGCAGAGTCTTCCAGAGGGCTGAGATGTGCAGGGCAGAGCCCCAAAGGCCAAAAGCCTTCAGCTGGTCAGTGCATACTTTTCAGGAAACTACCCGAGGCTGAAGAAAAACTCACCTACCAAGGCTAGAAGGAACAATCTCTGGAGCTCACCAGTGGCCAGGAGCAGTTCCTGTCCCACCAGCCAGAAAACACCTCCTAGCCCACAAGTCATCATGTTGGGGAAGAGGGACAAGGTGCACCTGGACTAAGTGCCACTCCAGATGGAGGTCCAAAGACGTCCCTGATCTTGTGTTTTCCACATACAGCAAAACCATTACTCTTGACCCCATGTCTGTCTGGTATTCTCCAGAAAATGAACCCCCTGCCTTCTGTTGGGGTAGGGGTAGAAATACGGCAATAGAAGGTCAGGAGCCATATTTTCATTTTTTACACTTCATCCTTCACCCCTGCCTTCTCTAACACCTTCCTCAGTGCCAATAACCTGAAATTTATTATGTTTCATCAGCACAAATCAGCTTATTTTTAATTACTATCTTTACAAGCACATAGTTTTCAGTTCCCTATCATCTGTTGAGTCATTTACCAAACTAGTCATCCTTTCTCATTATCTAACTTTTGAAAAAATTTCTAGTTCATTGTGTTCTCCTTCCCTACCCACCTTTTTATTTTACCTTAAACTTTCTTTGAAATTTTTTAACTGCTATGTAAGTAGGGTTTTTAAAGAAATTCATATAGGTTCTACTACACATATTTAAACACATATTCAAAAAATGTCTAGCCAGAAGTTCAAAATAATTCTTCCTCAGCTGCAAACAAGCAGTCCACATTCTGATATTTGGTGGCCTGTGCTCACACATCATGTTTATCTGTTTACGATATCTCATTCTACTAACGAGAAAGCTGAGACTTAAAATAATTAAATAAGTTGTTCAAGGTCATAAGATCATACTTACATCTCAGAGTTCTTATGAGTATTAAATAAGATAAATCACTTAGCATAGTTGTTGTCGTATTATAATTGACTTTACAAAGTTGCTTTCATAATTAAACATGTGGTCCTTGTTTATTCTCCAGATTCTGACTAGGGTATAGGTAGGTCAGTAGGAAAGTGGAGAAGAGAAAGATACATAAAGGAATAGAATAGGAGGCACTATGCTCAACCAGGAAATAATGGTGTTCCAGTAGGAGCAATAATAACTATTTCGACTCATTTGTAAGGCTTACATTTGTTTTATTTGGGAAAATTTTTTTTTTTTTGTAAGCAGCTAAGAAACCAAAATATGTTGGGAGAGCAATGACAAACCAGTAACTCGTTCAGTAGAGTAGGCTGAATAATCCCTTATAATATGAGAAAAATAAAATATAAAACTTATTGCCATTTCTTGACCAAATATCTTTAGAGTGTATTAATGCAGCATTCAATTACATTTTCAGAAATCCCTTAATCTACTCTTTAAATTTATTTTGTTTCCAAGTAAATTCTAAAAGGTTTTGCCTTGAGTTATGAAGAAGTAACTAGTACCAGACTAGCCCTTCTACAATTAAAAAAGAAGAAGAAGAAAAAAGAGAAAAAAAAAAAGAAAACTAAACCAAATATGTGAAACAACAGTTTTCAGACCGTGATTCCTATAAGAAGGGAAACATGGTGGGACCTGCGACAGCCCTGGATTTCTGCCTGGAGGCAATTTCTGAATCATGGTACAGGAAGGGGGAATCAAGTTGAACATAGTGGTCTCCCTGGCTACAACTATAAGGATCAGAGTTTGGAGGCTGGAGTGACTGGAATTTCAGCGGCTGAAAGGAAGGATCTACACAGAAAGAATCCACAAAATCTGTGCAGGGGTCTGCTTGTTTCTTTGGCTGCCTGTGGTTAGAGGGAGACTATACAGGCTAAAAGAACAGTGAACAGAGATAGGATGGCTCATGGGAAGCTCTCTGGAAGAAAATAATTGCATTACATACATCTGACAAAAGAGTTGTATCCAAAATGTATAAAGAATTCCTACAACTCAATAAGACACACCTGCTAACTGAAAATGGGCAAAATTATTTAAGCAGCCACTTTACAAAAGAAGGTATAAGAATGCCTGATAAGCAAATATAAGAGTGCTTATAGGACACCAGAATATGCAAATTAAAACCCAAAAGGAGTACTTTATAGTAACTACCACACACTCACTAGAATGGCTAAAATTAAAAAGACTGACAAAACCAAGTGTTGCAAAGATTGGAGGCAACTAGAACTCTCATACTTTGTTGGTGAGAGTGTACAGTCACTGCAAAAAAATAAAAATAGTTTCTTATAGTTTAAACATATACATACTCTGTGATCCAAGAATTCCACTCCTAGATATTTATCCAAGAGAAGTGAAAACATAAGTCCACAAAACTACTAATGTGTAAATATTCATAGCCACTTTCTTTATAAATTGTTCCAAAATGGAAACAACACAGATGTCTGTCAATGAGTAAACAGATAAACAAACTGCAATATATTCATACAATGAAACAAACTTAGCAATTTAAAATGAACAAATTACTATCACAACAAGACAATCTCAAAACCTTATGTGAAGTGAAAAAAATAAGACACAAAATAGTATATGCTTTATGAGTTTACTTACATAAAATTCTAGAATAAACAAAACTAATCTGTAATATAGAAATCAAATCAACAATTGATTGGCGCAGAATTGGCTGGAAGGGGGCATAAGGAAGCTAGCAAGGGTAGATGAAAATGTTCCATATATGCATATATGTGATTTTAACATAAATATAGACATTTATCAAAACTCATCCAACTATTTCAAACTGTTCTTCTTAGCTTAAAATATTTTTTAAATGTTTAATTGCAAACATTTCTATTCCCTGATCAATTTAAAAACATTTTATTTTTGGCTTAAAATAACACAGATTTATTACCTTACTGTTCTTTAGGTTAAAAGTCTCAGAAGTCTCCCTGGGCTGAAATCAAGGTGCATTACTTTTCTAGATGCTCTAGGAGAGAATTCGTTTCCTTGACTTTTTCAGCTTTTAGAGGTCACCCATATTTCTTGGTTTATCGCCACCCCCACCCCTCCACCCCACCCCCAGCCTTGAGAGGGAGCAATGTAGCATCTCTCTGAGCTGGTTTTCATCATCACATCTCTTTCTCTCTGCCTCACATCTCTTTCTGCCTCCCTCTTCCACTTTTTAAAATAGATTTAAAAACTTTAGTGGAGAAAAATAGGTGACTTTATTGTATTTATATATAACTCGACAATGATTATTTAAATATTCATATTAATATGTTCTCCAAGAGTGATTTGAATTTTAAGGGAGAACAGAAAAGTTTTGACGAGCAATTAAAGAACACTCACCTGTCAGAGGAAGAACACTAGAGTCCTCTCCCCAAGTACCGTGGTGGAAACCAGCAAAGCCAGGTAGATTACATTTCCAAGTTGACTTCTAATTCTAAGGGATCCATGAGAAGTAAGGATCAGGCAACCAGCTTATGACAGAAGTACCAAAATTAGGATCAAAAATGAAGTATGTGCATCAAAAAGGAGTGAAAGTGAGAAACACAGGAAATCTGTGTCTGATAAAGGGCAAAAATTAGAGATACCATCAGTCCTTCTTAGTTGAAGAGACAATATGATCTGCTAACACAAACACAGTAATGGTAAAGAATGTGAACCATCAGCAGAGACTGCCAAGGACTCCGATTACCCTACTATTTGTCTGTGTCTGACTGCAGGCTACTCCCGTTGGCTCAAAACATTTGTGTCTAGTCAAATTTGAGTCTTCTCTGACTATAAATCTAGAATACACCCCAGAATATTTCTCTTTCTGCTGCAAGATTCATTTTAGAGACCAAAAATCACTGTCTTCAAAACAGTAGGCATCTTCAGAACTTTTGGCATTGAATTACTTGAGACATTATACTAAATTTTGTACTATTATTGACAGTAGTATGTGAAGCTACAGCATGAATGTTATTGAGTCTAATTGTCTTCTTTAGCTATGAATTCCATTCAGAGGAAAGCTTTTATTTAAAAGGCCATGGATCATTAACATTTCAATATCCTGAGTTGAGATCTGGCAACTTAAAGAAATTTTTTAGGGGAAAGGCACACAATCCAAGTGACTATCTTAATTACCTCCATCAGCCCAGTTAATTTGTGGTATATTTCAAGCTGAAACAAAGGCCCAGGAATGAGTCTTGTTGTCCCAACCCAGCCAGAGGATTCTGTGAAGCCTCTCCCTCAGTCATTCCAAAGAAGAAATACAATAGGATGGAGTTGAGCCCTCTGGGTCTTGGCAGCCAAGAGAAGTGGAGAGGAAGCTCTGCCAGAGCTCATATCAGTGTGGAAAAATCACATCACAACTTAGGTGAAGGATCCTTGAAGATGGAAGACTGTAAAACATCTGATAAAAGCAAAATTTAGAACATGTCCCGAGGATGAGTTTTACTGGTTAAATCAACAGATTTCTACAATGCAGAAGCTCCTTGGAGTTCTTTGTTGCCTCTTCATTGTGTATGGCTCCTTTTCCCTCCTTAAGTCAATACCATTGATGAATCTTCACGCTGGATCATGGGAGGATCCTCTGACAACTGGGAAGCATCCACCCAACTACTCAAGTGTCCTCAAGACCCCAGCACATTCTGTCATGCTTCCCCCATTGGATTAGAGCCCTTGCACACAGCCACAAGTTTAGATCAGGCCTGAGCTTGCTCCACTGGATGCTCCAGTCTGAATTGTTTCTCCTGTATAACAAATCAAGCTGCGTCACAAATCAGGGCTTAAGGAGAATAGATGGAAGCCCAGATGGCATGTGTTAGCAAGGATGCTGAGAAGACCAACACAGCTCCAATACCTGTAAAATCCTCACAAGTTCATTTCCGATGTCTGAAATTCCATCATTGAAAGTTTATTAAGTTAAAGTAGCAAAATCTACCAACATTTAAAGAGCATGTAGACAGAGAGTTAAATCATTATTAGTCATCAACCACTTACTATGAATTTTCCTATTCTAACTGTTTCCATGGGAACAAAGGTCCTAGAGATTTATGTATAAAAAGGTAAAATAAAACCCTCATGTCCCAACTAAATGGAAAGAAACCAAGTAGGAATAAAGAAATTGGGGCAGGTCAGGGCACTGAGAATCTTGAGAGGAGAAGCACATCAGGAAAACTAAAAGGGGAAATAAGCAATTGCCCACAACATTTATCGATTTCACAATTATGTAAATTACCCAACCCAGAGAAAGGTCCTGTGGTCAATACTTCAGGAAGAACAAAAGCCAGAGATTTCCCTCTCTCAAGGCACTTTCAGGAAATGACTGAATAAAGTCAATGAAAAGTCACTCAGGTCCCTCTGGTAATGCTACATTGCAGCAGTTTGAGGCCATAGTGTCAGGGGGATGCTGGACAACCAACAAACAGCCCAAGTGCTAGTGAAAGAGAAGTCAAGGCTGGGCCAGACAGCCTCCATGGTTACACTTAGGAGCCTACGGTAGAGAGCATATGATTTATTGTAGAAGCACCTCTGAGTGGAAACAATGATGCTCAAAACAAGTAAGACAACTGTCCACCTGAATTGGGATGCCTAACAAATACCAGATGCAATGCTAGTTCCTACTCGTGACATAGTCAGCCTGGTGGTCAACAAGGAAACCAGGGAGAACAGCATGGGGGAAGTGTTTGGATGAGAAATGCCTAGAATGTTTAATGAATCTAGAAGAGGGTCTCAAACCCACTCTTAGGGAAGGGTCCCCATGCAGGCTACTTTGGAGCTAAGGCTTGAAAGAAGAAGAATTAGGCAGATTTAGAAGAGGGTGAATTCTACACAGAGGGGACAGTAGAACAATGAATTCACAGGCATAGGGGCACATCAGGGTGCCTGGAGTATGTAAAAGGTAAGAGCAGAGGCCAAGCTACAAAAAGTCTTTCATATGTGTCCTGCTAAGTAATTCATGTAAGCATGCATCTATGTTTGTATTCACATGCACATCCCTCCCCCCTTATTCCAGAAAGAATTTAAAGTGACTTTTGCTAAAGAGTTTGGATTGTATTGTGAATGCAATTGAGTGTAATTCAAGGATTTTAAGCAGGGAATGACATGCTCAGGCATGCATTTAAGAAAGATTATTCAGGCAATGTAGAAAATAAAAAGTAAGGGGTGCAGGGAAAAGAACAAGACTTCAAGCAGTTAAGGCAGAATAGAGACAATTACAATAATCCAGGGGGAAAATGATGCAGGCCTGAACCAATGCAGTGGCACTGGAAATGGAGAGGACTGGATGGATTTAAGAGGTATTTAAGATTGGGCAGAATAATTTCAAATTCATGGGCATAATGATACTTAACACTATGGAAGTAAACTGAGTAGAAAGAAATTTCTCAGGAAGTATATCTTGATCGGGAATTTGAATAAGGGAGATAAGTGATCTAGACAATCTGCCTGATATTAGAGAATTTATAAAGTTTACTCTGAATTTCCATTTGAATCATCAGCCTAGTTTCTTTTAAGCATAACCTTATTTCTTTCAAGGTACAAACTTCTGAGATAATCCAATGGTCATAATTGCCCTTGGAACTACTCAGTGCATTTTTCAAAGGGGTATTGTTGTTAGCAACAGTTCAAGAATCAAAAACCATCTCCGTGTCATGTGTAGTTTGTAGCAGGCAGAAATTGAGAGAGGTGATTATTCTCCAGAAGGGAAAGCCTCTTCCCAGTTAAAGCAAACACTTCACACAAAAATGTAATATCCAATAACTTAAATTAGTCATTGACTGAAAATGTCTAACACAAAACCTAGAAGATAATTAGTCCTCCCTCAGTAAGTATTCTTTGGATCTGAAACCACTTTAAAAATAGAGTTTTTAAAATGACCATTGAAAGAATAGACTCTAATCAAATATAAAATTTGAAAAATCTAAAGTTTAATAGAATTTGACCTACAGGGAAATAAATTGGGAGAAGGAGGAACAAGAGTGTGTTTTGTGAATGAGGAATGAATTTAAAAGAGACTAGTAAAGATTTGCCCTTGTAGAAAGGTAGTATTTTCTTTCCAAGACTTTCAATAAGGGCAAAGAATCACTCCCAAATGAAAATTGAAGCTATAATAATACATACAGCGAGCATGACTCTAACTGCTTTAAAAACATGAAGATTAGTGTATTCAAATCCATAGATTAAAAAAAAAGTAAAAGTAATTTTGAAAGATACCTAAAAGACGTTTGATAAAATTCAACATTATATATTGATTTTTTTTCTGGTTGTGACGTAGACACTGATAGATAGTTACTTAATCTGAAAAATATCTACCCCAAAGTAATAACCAGCATCAACCAGATTGTCTAGAGGAATGTCCATGAAAGTCAGAAACAAGAAAAGCATGCTGCTATTATTTAACATCCTCCTGAAAGTTCTAGACAAACAAAATAAAAGGTACAAATATTTAAAAGGAGGATACAAAAATATGATTATTTGTGGATGATATGATCATCTGTTTACTTGCAGGTGGTTGGACTATTAAGAAAAGCACATTGTTTAAATAATGTTTGACTTTTTGACTGGCTTGACTATGCTAATGGGCCAGATATATGATTTTTTCTGAGTAATGATTTTTTAGGTACATCAATCAGGTAGCTAGTAATTATTGCACAGAGCAATTAATTATTTGTGGGTGACATTATCACAATTGAAAAGAGAGTATTAAATAAATATACAGAATCAATAACCATTATACATATATTATATATATAATGTATATATTATATATATATGCACACACATATATATTATACATGTAGACAATAAAAATTGAGAATGAAAAGGAACATCATTGGCAATCTGTATTTTATGACCTAGTCCTCTCTTCTGAATCAGTATATCAAAGACATGTCCTTTTGACTTTAGGAGGCGTTAGCTTAATGTAGTCATTAACTTATGTAACAAATATTGCTGAGTATGACTACCATTTAGCTCCTGTGATCAACCCTGGGGAGACCATGACAAGTCCCTGCCATCATGGCAGAAGTACGGAGGGCTATGGCCACATGTGAGAGAGGATATAAACTTATCTGGAAGATTAAGGTCCATTGATCCTAAGGATGTGTAGGGATCATTTAAGTCCATAAGGGAGCAAGTTTGTTCTACATCAAAGAAAAAAGTTTAGTGCTTAGAAAGTGAGATGAAAAGTAGTTTAACAGAGACAGGAAAAGGCTAGCTCCACTGAGCATAGTAGCTTTCTGTAGGGATTAGGATTATAGCATGAGCAACCCAAGGTTTTGAGTAGAAGGAGTTGGCAGATATTTGGGAGGTAGAATCTGTAATGCTGGCAGTTGCTTGGGATGGTTAGGTAGTGGTCCCCTTGTCTGAGATAATGCACACCAGGGGAGAGCCCTGTAGAAGGAGTAGGTTTTCTGGGAAAAGTGGGTCAGTAGAGCACAGAAGTAGAGGAAATACATCTTGGACTCTGCCCAAGTTCAAACTCGTATGGATCCCTTTGGGTGAATAGTTTAACTTTCATGACTTTTGTTTTCTTAATTTATAAAATAGAGGTGACAGTAACAGGACCCACCTCGTGAGGACTATCTAAAGTTATTCCTCGAGTGTTTAGCAGAATGCCTGCTAATGTGACTACTGCTCAATAGCTATTCTTTAGCATTATGACCAGTGTTTCGACACTTGTATTCCAAAATGTCTGAAAACAACCAGGAGGGGATTTAAAAAGATATTTGGCTAGAAGGTCTGGCTCTCTGAAAACAGACTTGGAACAGAAGTACATTTGAGATCAACATGTACATGGTATCTGAAGCATTTTAAAGAGTGGAGGAAAGATTGATTACTAAACAAATGGTTGTGGTCATTAGGGATAGAAAATAAAGTTAGATCCTCTTCACAACTTGAACATAAAATGTAGAAGGATTAAATTCTTAAGCATTAAAGAAGAAAGTGTTAAAATGTTACCTTAAGATAATTCCTTATAAATGGGAAACAAAAAGCAAAGCTATCAAAGAAAATATATATATAAATGCATTAAAAATTTTTTAAATCTAAAGTTAAAAAGCAAATAAAGTTTCGAAACAAAGACATTGGAGAAATATAACATGCAGCACAAAAATATATGTATATTAAGAACATCTTTAGTTAGTTACACAAGAGTCAAACCAGCTTATTAAGTAAATAAATTGTATGATCAAGGAATTAACAAAAGTAGTACAAATTGAATTGCCATTACAGACTGGCAAAAAATCTTAAAGTTTTCAGGTTTTAATTAAAGTTTTTTAAATTTTAGTAAAAGAAAATATGTATCCCAAAACATTCATTTTGCAATTTTATTCTCACCAATAAAAAATTTTTTTAAATATACAAACACCTTCACATTTCATGTTTTATGTTAACATTATTTATTCTTTAAATAGTTGCAATATTGTAAATACTGACATCTAAAACTATTTTACTCTTCCATATTTTTTTCAATGTAATCTAAATCCAAAAATTATTTAACACCCACCATCATTCAGTAAAAAAATAAATTGTTCTTTAAGATTTAGAAACTACAGCTTTTTTTCTTTGAATTTCTATTTTTATTTCTCTTTCATAGATTTTATATATTTTTATATTAATATATTTTACACTTCTATAATTTTATTTTTGATGCTTGTCTACCACAAAATTTAATTTTAAATTTTAAAAACTATTTTATTTTAATATATGTTCATCTCTGTGATAGGCAGAATAACATCCCCCAAAATGTCCTTATCCGAATATCCAAAATGTGTAAACATGATACATTATATGGAGAAAGGAACTTAGCAAATGGGATTAAAGTTAAGAACCTTGAAATAGGCTGAAAATTTCCCAGATCGTCAGGTTCTGCTTCCTTTTTGCTTAACAATACCTACAGTTTAGCTCCCTTCTCTCAACACTTGCCTTAGAAGTCTCTTCAGCTATATCCAGTTTTCTCACCAGTTTTACCTTCCACAAAACACTGGAATACAACTCAGCCAAGTTCCTTGCCACTTCATAACAAGGACCGCCTTCCCCAATCCCCACGCCATTCCTCATTCCCACTCGAGAGGTCACCGGAATGGCCTTCAGCATCCTCATTCCTACCAGAGTTCAGTTCAAAATGGCATGTGGGCTTTCTAAGACCAGAGGCTT